>CM073573.1:56116494-66116494 GCA_037074715.1 Magnolia kwangsiensis
TAGGATCATTAATCACACAACATAATGCTAATCATAAGAGCATCACATCTGACAGATTTGAGAAAGTACTTCTCGAAGTCTAGAGTCTCTCCTTAAGAAAACATCGGTTCACAATATTTATATTTAACTTACAATTGAGAAGACTCGGAAGTCAGAACTTGTAGTTCCTTTACAATTCTGACCATGCATCTAATGTAGCTCAACCCTTTAAAAACTCTTTAAAACCAACATATCTCTTTTTTTTAATTTTTAATTTTTTTTAAAAAAAACACTCTTTTAATCTATAAACATGAAAGGACCTATTACCATCCACCATTTTCCTAACAAGGCTATATTGGAAGTTTGAAACTAATAGCTCCAGGCAGAAAGGGTCCTTGACTCTTAGAGATTCCATAAGAACATCCCAGGAAACAACACAAGATGTCATTTTATCCTATCTGAGTCATTAATATAACATTAACGAGTCTTAATAGAAAGAATACAAGGACAACTTCTTAAGCAATTAAGTTATTGAGCATGAGATTTCAGAATAGTAACAAAGTAGTTGCAGGTGACAAATACTTGGAAAGTACATGCAGTAAAAACAACATTTTATCAAAAAAAAATCATTTCCTTAATTTTTCCTCAAGGTCAAGTAGGAATTAAAGGTAAGTAATCCAATGTATTTTGATGTTTGAAATGTTTATACTTCTTGAATCACAATTATTTCTTTAATTTTAAGAGCTTCATATATCTAGTGCATTAAAATATATGAAATGCATTCTAATATGGAAGGAATTACCTCTCAAAAAAGAATAATTGGAAGTAATACAGAATTGGAATCTTTGGATATTGGAGTACTTGAGTAAAAGTAGTATGTGTACATATTCAAACAAACTAACCTCATAAATTTCTCCTCTTGATGATACATAACTCTAGCTTGTTTGCTTTATAGGGTCCAATATGGTGAGTCAAGCTTGGAACTATCAAAAACAATAAAGGTATTCCAAGCAATATATGTATTCAATGATCATTCAAAAGTTCAACTGCCAGCCCTTGAGAAAGATTAACCTCAAATGTACAACTTCCCACCTTCCTCTAGTTTAGAATGTGCATGGTAAAGGACTGTCTGGCAAAAAAATGTCTCAAGCTATAGAATGAGGCAGATAGAGCAAGTCTTAATTAATAATTAACAACACTAGATGTAATCCGTTTGACAAAAAATAAATGAAATGGCTGTTTAAGCGAATACTTGGTTCATATCATGCGACCTTAGCATGTGTGTCCACTCATCAGCTCTTCAATAGTGACCTAAATAATCTAACATGGTTTAGTCCAATAAAACTATGCTAATTGAACATCCTAACCACTGAAATGGTGTCCATTGAATGGGTGGATAAAAATCATTGGTAACCATCAATAGGCAAGTCATATTTTTAAGATCAAATAATTAGTGTGATATTTAGGGACAGCTCCATCAACAATAGGGCCAACCACCCAAGATTTGGACAGTCTCTAGATTGCCAAATATGAATGTCATATGTATAGTCAATGAGTGATGACACTTAAAACTAGAAAATGTAGCAAGAGAAAAACCATAAGACAAATGGAACTCACCTAGCTCTTAGTGAAACCCAATAAGCAACCTACTTCCCAATTCCAGAAGCTCCTCGAATTTTGTAATCCTGTGATAGAAGGGCATTTTCTTACTCAAGGCATTCAACAAACAAATGACATGATTGCATAAGATTAAGAAGGGAAAAAGAAAAAAAAAAAAAAAAAAACTCTAGATGGAAATGGTTTATGCATCACAAAATCGAATAGAGAAACAAATTATGTGTAAGCATCATCTTAAAATAGTTGTATAATAGGTCCCATTGTGGATTGTTCATATTCAAAAGAAGTATTTTCGAAGAATCAATTAAGCTGAAACAACCACAAAAATGCACAAAAAAGGAATCCAAAAATTAGGCCGATATAAAACTTAGGTGGGCCACACCACAAGAAACAAAAGGGATTTAATGCCTACCATTGGAAACTTTTTGGGTGCCATAAAAGTTTTGTATCGGAATGATATTTGTACCTATACTTTATTTGAGTGGTAATGAGCCTATGAACGGTTTAGATGGTTGGCTCCAGGAAGGTTTCAATGGCGGATGTTTCCGTTCTAACTGTTTCTTGTAGTGAGGCCCACCTGAATTTTGTATCCACCTGAGTGATTTTTACCTAAACCATTTACACATGTCAGCAACAAGGGAAATGAAAAGATCAAATAAAATTTCAAGATGATGTAAACAATATTTCATCCTAATTACACAACTACAATACAAGACCAATAAGCAAACCTTTACCATTCTTGTGATAAACATTGAATCCTTGAACATCAATACGATGCTTCGCATCTTTTACAAAGCCAATTGTCACCTCAACGAACATCTAATACCATAGCATATTGAAAGTCATTAGACTTTCATAACCTGTTTCTAAAGAACTTCGTAATCTTCAGTGCCAATTACAAGTCACAGAGAAAAAAAAAAACTTGAATTTCAAGCACTAGGTGCTTGTGAGAACTGGGTGTGTAGCCAACTAACCCAAATATAAACTCCAAAGAAATTTCAAGAATTTAACCAAATCATGCCCGATGCCATATCAATAGAAACCAAGATATCTAATACAACAGCGAAAAAGGTAGAAAGCCAAAATATGAACAGAGAGGATTGGGAGAAAATAATTGCATCTCACCTCGTCATGTCACCTTGAAGCACTGACACCTTTTAAATCTTGTATTAATGACACAATTTTAGATTACAAGCCTACTTTCTACCATTAACAAAAGGAGAATATTGAGAAAGAAGTCTGATGTCAAAAGAGTACCTCAAAACCCTTCCTCAGCTTGTCAAGACTCCTTTAGGTCTAAAAGCTCATCTGAAGAAGAATAGGAAGAAGAGCCATAAAGATCTAGTTATTTAACTATAGATAAGTCGCCTACTCACAATAATTCCAGACCAGAGCCACATGCCAAAAGTACTACATTATGTCTGCTAAACTGATTGGGAGATTGGGAGTGGCATAGGAGATTTCTGATAGTTGGAAAATACTAGAAATCCACCATCGGGAGCAATAGTCGGCTGACCACCAGAACTGATGTCACCCATTGTTGTTTCTTGTAGAAGTTGAACAAGAGAGAGAAATATATCCATCCTAGTAATTTCATGGTTTGCCTACAACATAATTAAGACCAGGTGATTGAGATTTTGAGGGGGGAAAATATGGAAGAAATAAGGACTAATCTTCTGCATAAATGGAAGGCTTTTGGGTTTTCTGTTTTCACCTCAACCACAAACTGTGCCCAAATCTTGCTATCTCGAACTTCTAGAAAAATATAAGTGAAACTAAAGTATATTAAATGACAGAGAAAAATAACCACAATGAAAGATACAATACATCAATTAATTTGAAAGAGAGAAAATGCCTAAATAATCACACAAGGTTACTTATCAGTGGATCTCTTTTCTTAATAGTGAGGTATGGGGCAAAAAATGAGACCAATCCAAAGTTTTTCATAAGGTCACATGGACCTGAATGGAGTAAAAACAAAAATATTAGCTTGATCCAAAAATAGGGACTTTTAGGGACAAACAACTTGCCAAGTCAAATCAAGTGTCCAAATGGGAGCACAAGTTCTTACAACAGGGAAAAAAAATTCTGCCCCAACTATTACATGTCTTTGAACAGCCTCTAGAGAAAAAAGAAAAAAAAAAGAAGAAAAAAAAGAGGGATTTAATGTAACGCCCGTGAAAAATCCGTACTTGGACTCGAGTACCAACTCGACCCGAAATTGCGTAGAATTAATTCCTTTAGAAAATATGACTAAGTTAGCTAGCGCAACGCTGGAGTAGCTGGGAAATAGTCCCTGATCACTTTAAATATGTTCTACAAGACCCAAATCGAGTAGAACCAATGACTCTATAATACTCTATAACCTCGGATCAAACTCTAAGCAGGTTCGTTCTCTGGACCACTTTGAAATTTTATATTGGATCTAGACCGCGCGTCGAAAGTTCGATACCTCCTATCTTAGACCATTAGGACCGCCTAGCTGGACTTGACAATCATTTCGAAAATCAAGTCCAACCGATAATAAAGGCTATTTCATTGAGCCCGGACTGAAGAGAGTGTGAATAGGGACAGAATTAGAATTTCAAATTCAAATCTGGCACACGACTTGACGTGTCAGTATTAAGCGCTTTGACCGTCAGAATTCAGTCAGATTACACCCTCGGAACAGGAAAAATTTCTATTTCATATCATGAGACTTGCAGCCCTGATCTACGTGCGGTGACCGCTGAACTGAAACTGGTCCACCACACGCGATTTATGAACCCTGCCGGACTGAAAACTTGATGCGTGCTAGATTCGGTACGCATGAGCTTAAGTCCGATCGCATTCGGCCAAGGGACCACCAGAAATCATCTTTTGGACCGAAACAGCCCCGACTTGGATATGCCCTAAGTAAACCTTGTACCTGAGCTTATTTTGGGCATTTTTAAGCTTATATAAGGGGTTGAAACCCTCACTCCTCTCTCCCATCTGAATTTGAGAGAAACCCTAGATTGGGAGAGACAAAAGGTGAGAGTTTGTGAGAGAGATTGGAGGAGAATTTTCCCATCTTTGCACCGCCTATTGCACGTGCTTTAGCAACACGCTTCCATCATTCAGCCGGTGATTTCTCTACATTTTCAGGTAAGAAATAACCCTAGAAAGTTGCTGATTTGATGCTTCTTTCGTTCCATAGCTTGATAGTTAATAGATCTTGTTAAATAGGTCCTCCAGTAGCCGTAGACGAAGCGTATACGCTCCGTTCGAAACGACATATCCGTAAGAGATAAGGTGAGGATTTTAGATGCTTTGATTGACGGTTTCCCACACTTTCAATGTCATTTAATAGTAGATTATCGACGGCATCGCCGTTTGACATGTACAACATGCTATCCGTTTCCTGTTTCGTAAATCAACGAAGAATATGAGATTTAGGGCATTTTAGTCATTTGTAGGAAGTGCTGATTTCATTCATATTTTGCTGATGTGATTGACATGGATTATTGCTGCATTAGAATGTTAGGAATAAGTGCATAATTAGTTTGGCGAAGAGATTCGCCAAATTGCACACTTCGGGTCGACATACTATATGTAGACTTAAGTGTGTAGTGTATGTGTTTGTATAAATGCTTGTATTAGTATGTATTGAATTAAATGATGTTATGAATTAGTTTGTGACTGATTTCTCAATTAATATGCTGACGTAAATGATTTCCTACATGTTGACTATATGCATGATTCCATTATATGCATAAAATGTATGTGCTTGAAGATTTGCCTAAGTTGTATGTTATAACATGTGTTAACATGCTCACATGGTTGTATTTCAATTCCAATACTCTCATATGATTCGCTGATGTGATTCCATAATTTTTTGGGACTATACTTAGTCCAGACAGTCGGTAACCGAGCGAATTCGTGGTTGGCTGGTCTTGGCCACGAATGACGCGTCGATGAATGCGAGCCGTGTTTTGGAGTTGGCGGCAGTGGTTAGGCCACGCGAAGTGTTTTATGCACTTCATGTCGTTTGACTTGAGATGCGATCGCGCTAGTCGAGCCCGTCAAGTAACCCGACTGGCCGATGTATGTTCACCCTGCATAAGTCATAACTGCTTGAACCTAGGGTACTGAACTTACCATTGTAAACCCTGTTAACCATGGTACCTTGATCCACGAAGACTCATGAGCCGGGTATGGTGGTATGGGACACCGTGGTCGAGCTGTCGGCCTACGCTGGGGCCACAAACCTCCCCGTACTGACCAGTGAGCACCTAGTCTCGTGAGCAGATTATGGTGGTATGGGACACTATATTCTAGCTGTCGGCCTACACTGATCAGGCGACGAGTCCTTTGTAGTGACCGCGAGCGTATTCTGAGTCTACGGGAGGCGACGACCCTTCAGTAGCAGTAGAGTACAGTAGGCCTATATTGATAAGGTGATGGGGGAGCGATGCAACGAGTGCGAGCAACAGCCCTGACAGCCCTTGCAGCGACCTACAAAATATACATCGTATGAGATTACTAGGAGTGACGACCCTAGACAGGATCTGTGTTGGGATTGATATAAGGGAAGTACCTTAGTTTCCCAATCCTGCTATTTGAATGGACTAATAACAACTTAGAAATCATATCACCATACCATTGCATGTGCCTGGAAGATGTGGAGCACTTGAGGGTTGATTGCATGCCGCGGTCGTAAGATGGTGTCGTATGAGGGAGATCGTCGGTGAGGGCATACATCACGTCATGTCATATTGCATTAACAACAGTATTAGGATTATCTGATTTACTGCTTTACTATTATCGCATGATTGATTTGTGAACATGCTAATCTTTGCTCTATGATTCTACTGAGTTGATCACTCATTCCCACGTTATGTAATGGTGTTTGCAACACCCACCAGACCCTGTTGTAGATGCAGGTGATGCTGAGATCCAGGAGGCAGAGCCAGACTTTGACGAGGACCATGACGAGTTCTCGTACATGCAATACCATGATAGCTTTGCATAGGTGACCTGGGTTGACGGGACTTCAGTGGGACTATTTTGAACATGTGATTTTGTTCATGTATATGTATATGAGACTCAGAGATGTATTCATACTTTAGTGACAGTTGAGATCTACTTTGTTTTTCCATACAGTGATATATATATTGTTTAGTCTTCCGCTTGCTTTTATCACTGGATCTGGAGTATGAATTGCAGTTTTGGTATACTTTTACTCATGTGAATGCTTTAACTCAGACAACATTGAATCATAATCATTTTTGTTGCATAAGTGACGGTCTGGAACTCGGGGGTTGAGTTTATACACGACCCCCGATTTTCAGGGTGTTACATTTAATGAAATGGAGACCTTTACTAAGTTGGGTTGCTTGCCTGGAGCTCTTATTGAGGTTTCGTTGCTTCTACTCTTTCTTTTTTTTTTCTTTTCTTTTTTAATGGGCTGTATTGCTTATCTATAGTCTATCTTACAAAATTGATAAGGAAAAACTACGTTCAGCTGGGTAACCAACAAAACATGCATTCAAAACTGAAAAGTTCAGATTTCCTGTCCGATTCTTTTTTTAAAAATGAAGAAAATGAAAGCGAAAATAACTCAATCTACAGTCGATCTTACAAAATAACCAAACATATGCAAAAGCAAGATGAAAATATAGCCACCCTAGCCTAATTGAAAGAAAAATCAAAGAAATTAACCAAGAAGGAACAATCAAAACCAAAAGCTCCCTAAATACATACAAAAATGAAGGAAAAGAAGCAAACGCCACTCGATCTACATCCGAATATTGAAAGAATTCGTAAACAGAGTAAATGCAAGCAAAAGAAGCACTCCTCTCTACTCGATCCACAGAAAAATCAGAGAAAGTACACATATAAAAACCATCAAAATTAAAAACAGCAAAACACGCATTCTATGCCCTCGACCGAGGACACATTCACTAAAAATCCTATCATTTATCACAAATTGCAGATAACTTTCATGAGATCGAGAAGAACAGATGGAAAAAAAATGGTAGAGATTTCTTACGATTCTCTTCTTTATTGCAATTTGAGAAAAATCTAGGGTTTGGTTTACAAATTATATGACGAGAGAATCACATACCCACAAATCGAACATTGCTTCTAGTCATAGAACTACAAATCCTACTTGTAAACACCCACAATAAGCATACCCATAACTTCATTATCATGGAAAAAAAGACTCATTTACAAAATCAAACACCTAGTGTACATTTGGTGTAACCAATATCATGATATTTCAGGATCAATAAGTCTAATTTGGTGCAGAATATCATTAAGTTCATGACATTTGGTGCCACCAAATGCACCCATACACAAAGCATGAAAAATTCTAGCTCTGTAAACCTCATTAAAC
Source organism: Magnolia kwangsiensis (assembly GCA_037074715.1). Lineage (NCBI taxonomy): Eukaryota > Viridiplantae > Streptophyta > Magnoliopsida > Magnoliales > Magnoliaceae > Magnolia > Magnolia kwangsiensis. The sequence goes on from CM073573.1 coordinate 56,124,452, forward strand.
TACACAATAGTCGATTCCAAAAGCTTTCCTAACCAGGATCGATTCCTTGCAAAGCTATAAACGTAACCAAACGAGGCACTCCTCATTGGGATTCTATCCCTACTCGAAATCAGGAAAAGGAGTGATATAAGAACAACTCAAATCCAATTCTCATCCATCCCAATTATGATTTGGGCAAAGACCTCCACAAAAAAAGGGAGATATCTCAAAACCAAATCCTCTAACCACATGAGACACCATAAATAGACAATTCAAAACAATAACACAACATCAATCTACCTAATCTCACCACCTCACAAGAAGCAACTAAATAGAGGCCTAAGTAAAATTAGATTTAGAAAGATCCAAACAAGCTCAACCTAAGCTAATCTCTCTCCAAAACAATCAGATCTATGAGAAACATAAACCAATATTATAAAACAAGTAACAGATCTTCAAAAACAACATTAGGGAAATATATCAAAGATTTCAACAGATAGTAACAGATCTAATAAAAAATCATAAACAAAAAAAAATAAAAATTGGATATACGATTTATTGCTACGATCTGCACTGAATAGTAGAATAAAATGTAAAACATCAACAAAACCCCTTGATTTGCAAAAGGAATGATCGAAACACTAAATTACAAAAGGACTGATCGAAACACCAGATTCATGAAAAGGGGAGGGAAGAACAGTAACACTCTCACTGACCTTTGGGAAGGCCGCTGAGAAACCCTCACAATCTCTCTTCCTGCTTGTGGGAGGACTGAAATTCTAGAGAAATCAAAGAGAGATGATCTTGGGCAGAGATACCAATTTTTATAGGGAGGAGATGGGAGACGAACGGATGGGATGAAATGATTAGGTGCAGTCTAGAATCAAAGAAGATTCACAAAACATGCATAAGGAAATCAATAAAGAGAATAGGAGAAATCATTCACCTTTCCACGTCCGTTGAGATAACGAGAGAGAGAGAGAGAGAGAGAGAGAGAGAGAGAGAGAGAGAGAGAGAGAGAGATTGCTAGGGCTTTGAAAATGGGATGATTGAGAGAGAGAGGGGGGGTTTTGGGCGGAAATAGGGAGATTCTGTTTTGGGCGTGGAGATAGAGTGAGAGAGTGAGAGAGATAGGAAGACGGGGCGCTGTAAATTTTTTTAGGCGCACGACTCTGCTTTAGTACGCCCAATGATTTTGGGCATGGATTTGGTACCTACGTGGGGCCCACCATGATGTATATGGTTTATCTATTCCGCCCATTTATTTTAAAAAATATATTTAGGGAATGATCCCAAAAATGAAGTATATTGAAGGTCCAACTGGACCACACCATAGGAATCATGTGTGATTTAATCTCTATTGTTTCATATCGTGTGGTCCACTTCAGCCTTCCATTTACTTCACTTTTCGGGATGATATTCTGCAATTATATTTCAAAACAGATGGACAGATTAGATAGAACACATATATTATGGTGGGCATCAAAAAGTCACTTACAAGACCATAAATTTCTAGTGGTGTAGCAACTTTTTTGCTACGGATATAATCCGTAGCAATTTAGCTACAGTTTATATTTGTAGCTAAAAATCTATGTAGTCTGTATCCTTTGATTATTTTTTGGGTAGTGAATTCAAATCCAAATGTTGTGCATGTGCAAGCAATCATCATGCTTGTTTGCACGATCCCGTGCAACCAACATGGTTTGCATGAATCCACGCAAACATATGAATTCTTCCCTTTTTCTGCATATATTTCTTAGAATTTGCTTCCTCTGATTTCTCCAATCACTTATTTTTATGCCTCAACAACATGTATATCTTTTTTAGTCATGAGAATTATGATATAGGTTGGATTATATAACTTGATAATAGAGTGGTCCTCAACTCAATATTATGTGACACGAATATGATCCCTACATTCAACTCATTAGTAAAGCAGAAGTGAGGACCGCTAAACTATATGTGATGTGATTAAATGTGGGCCTTCGTCTGTTCATCATGTGACGTTAAGCCCAGATTATTAGGCGTGTGAAGTGTGGGGTAGTTATTACCTAAGACTTAGCATAATTAGTGTAGCCTTGTATTCATGTGTAGGATTATGATTGTTTAATTAAGTTTGGATATTTTGAAATGTGGACACTAGATCATGATAGTAATTATATACATACTAAACTATGTGAAATTGTGGTACTTACTGCCTAACCATGTGAAAGTTTAGTAAAGCGGTTGCCCCATTATGTGAGCTATGATGTAATGAAAGTATGTAACCATTTAACCTTAAGTTCTTTATTATGATAAGTAGAGTGACATTTGTGTGGCATCTCGACAATTTTGACTTCTGATAATGGAGTGGCCATTAGACCATGTGGGCATATGAGAATTGTGTGGTTATTCAGACTTGTGAACTATACTGATAGTGTAATTTAGGACGTGTATCAGATTGATTGTTAGACCCATCTTATTAATAGTATTGCACTTGATTTGTGGAGTTCACTAATATGTTCACAATAGCATTAGAGTGGTGAGCCTATTAGCCTTAAAGCCTATCTTGAGTGGACGCCTTGTGGGCCTATTAGCGGTAAACCTATCGGGCCCATAGGTTACTTCCTCTTAAGAATGTAAGACTCCATGAGAAGTGCATATTGGGCCTATGTTTGGGCTTCTTTGTAAGTGCATAAGACTCCTTGTGACGTATGCATGCCAAGTCTCACTTGGGCCTTGTGAATGAGTTATGATTGAGTCCTCGAATGAACCATTTTTGGTAATTAAATGGACCACCCAATAAGAAAGAAGAATGGGATGTAGCGACTCACTAACTAGCCCATTCAAGTGTGGCAATGAACTGGGCCTTGGTCCACTTGAGACGATAGCTAGACTTGTCGAGATGTTGGATTAAAATCAAATTATGAATGTGGTAATGACATGTGTTCAGTGATTGTGTGATGTGATACATGCAGCTTGATGAAATGATTGTGTGTTATAATGCTAGCTGATGTTCAAATGCTTGGATCTTTATATGTGGATTTGATACATGTTATGGTATGTGCGTATTCCTTGTACATGTTTGATATACAGTCTGTTGTGGTGACACTGTATGAGATTTTGGCCATGCGATTGATGCCAAGTGACGTATTGATCCTAATTGTGCTATCATGTTGTTTGTGCACACTTGTGACTTGGAAGTGTGGACATTCGCATAGCCCCACGATCATAGGGAGAGTGCACATTAGAATACTATTTTTCCTTGTTGGTACCATGATCATTTTGATTAGTCTTATGATATTTGTGCATATTGCATCTTCATGCACATATACATGTATATGCATCATAGATGAGGTGTGCATGGTGTGCATAGTTTGATCATGTGGAGATCATATGCATGTGGTAGAGGATGTTGGTGCGGGGTGTAAATGATGGAGTATGTGGTAGAGGATGTTGGTGCAGGGTGTACATGATGGAGTATGTGCGGATGCAATCTGGTTCGAGAGACCATGGGCTTAGTCACTAAGTTGAAGTCCCTAAGAGAATGTATTAAGAATGATCCCTAGGTTGAAGTCCCTAAAGCTCACTTGATGCTACATTGTAATTTATGTTTACGACGATGCTAATATTACATGTATATCCTTTTCATGATGAGTGTCGATTGCAGATTGAATGTGGTTAGTAGATGAGCTCAATTGGTATTAGGGTTGCCTCGTATGCATATGTGGCTTACATGCATAGCATTGCTTGAGTGCAATTATACTGCATAACATGCTTGTGGATTATCATTGCATTTTGCATAGCCTCTTGATGAGATGTATTGAACACCATGGCAACATCGGGGTTATATTGATGGGACCACCATAGTGGCATCATGGTTGGTATTTGTGTACATCAAAATTTTGAGTTTCTTATAATTGGTGCCAGACCCTTGGATTAAATTCCCTAAACCTTGAGTGGTACCCTTGAGCCTCATTGTTAAGACCGGGTAGATGTCATGGGTCACCTGGTGCCGAAGACCATACTAGGCATGACTCCCGTTGAGGTGGTCGGGTGAGAAGAGGTCCGGCCACGCCTAGTTAAAGAGTTAGAGCGAATGTGGTTGGGTTTGACCAGCCCCTGAAATGGGTCCGCTATTGGCAAGCTGGGTGGGTATTGGCATGGTTATAGGCCCCCCATAGACAAGGCGGGTATGCGAGGCCTCTATTCAACAAGTTTCAAACTTGCTTTGAATACGAGGCCCCGGTGATTCCTAGTGATGATAACTATATTGTGATGTGGACTTTCAGAGGAGGATTTGCATGCCTACATATGAAAGTGCACCTACTAGTGCCCTGGTTTGTCAATTACGGTGTAAGTTGAGTCAGTTGGACAATAGCGCCTAACAGGAAGATCAACTCAAGTGTCTGCCTAAACTGGATGTGTGGAAGCTCACCATAGGTAAATCATAGCCTCACATCCCATGTCCCAAAACACCAGGTGATTAAAATCCTTAAAAATATGTAGAACATCTTAGGGTTTTTGTGTAAGAAAATTTTTTACAAAATAGGAAAATCTTCATGTTTTTCTTACACTGTCGATTATATCGATTCATATCTCGATATGATCGACCTGCTTTGTCGATGTCCTCGGTATCTCAATCGATACAATCGAGTGAGGACAAAAAGCGTCCAACAATCAAACATTCATCTGGACGATTTATTGATATATCGACGGTTCAGTCGATATCATCGATATTCGAATATCGATCCTATTGAAAGTGGATAATTGCACCATGATTATCAATTAAATAGTCACATTCATCATAAACTATAATTACACCATAATTATCAATTAAATATCTCTGTGATTGGATCCTCAACCAGGTTTGGAAGCTAGTAGAGTTAACTTTGAGTAATCTTAATCTGTACTCTGTGATAGGATTAGTGTGATAGGATTTTTAATAATTCATAAAAACTTAAAAAAGTCCTATTCACCCCCCTCTAGGACATATTGGCGTATTCCAACTTCAACTCAAGCGGTCTTCACCACTATTTCAATTGGTATCAGAGTGGGTCTCTCTTTAAGGGCTTCACTGCCTAGAGAGTGATCTTGTCTGAAGTTGAAATATGGCCAAAGGAGAGGGCTCATCTGTCACTAGACCTCCAGTATTTGATGGTTCAAATTATGCATACTAGAAGGCTAGAATGCATTACTTCCTGAGATCTTTGGATCATGAAGTTTGGGATATAGTTGAAAAAGGATATAAGGTACCATCTGAATAAATTGTACTTGAAAATGAAACCACAATCACTAAACCCAAACCTAATGAAAAGTGGACGGCATTTGACAAAGAACAGTGAAACGTTGAAGCAAAAGCAATGATGTAACACCCCAGATTTTTGCTAACCTGGGATTAAACGTCCTTAGGCAATGGGTCAACCATAACACCTTGGTAACCTCTCAAAACCCAATTCCAAAGCCAAGAAATCGTTTAGATTGAAATTCTTTAGAAATTTAACGTGAATTAGCCAGCGCTACGTTAGATTAGCTATGAAATTAGCACTGATCGCTTTAAATATGATCTGTAAGACCCAAAACCTGTAGAACCATTGATGCTATCTTACCTTGAAATTTAGGATCAAACTCTAAACCAGTTTGCCCTCAGGAACCCTTTGAAACTTCGTATTGGATCTAGACCGCACGTCGAAAGTCCGATGTCTACAATCTTAGACGATTACGATCGGCTTGTTGGACTTGACAATCGTTTCAAAAATTAAGCCCAACTGATGTTCTGAGGCTATTTCATTGAGCCTGGAGCAAGGAGTGTGAGAAAGAGTGAAATTCATTAAAAATTAAATGTCATTTAAATAAATCTGGCACGTTTCGCTTGCGGGTTAAGTATAAGCATTCAAACAGTCGAAATCTGACCCAAATACACCCTCGGATCAGGGAACATTTCTCACCCAAGTCAGTGTACTTGGAATCCTCGATAGAGTCTCCGTAATCACTGAACTGAAACTGGTCCGCCACGTGCGATTTGGGAACTCTACCGGACTGAAAACTTGGTGTGAGCTGGATCCAGTATCTATGAGCTTAATTCCGACCGCGTTTGGCTATGGGACCTCCCGAAATGCTTTTTTGGATCGGAAAAGACCCGATTTGGCTATAACCCAACTATACCTTGACTTAAGGTCTGTTTTGGTTATGTTTGGGCTTATAAAAGGAGCTTAAACCCTTAGCTTTCTAACCCATACGAATTTGGAGAAAACCCTAGGAGAGAAAAGAGAGAAAAGAGAGAGAAGTGAGGGAGAAACTGGTGATTTCTCCTGGGATTCTTCCCTGCTGCTCTACGTGCCAAATCCACCCTTCTGTATCGCTTTTTCGGCGACTCCGGCTTCGTTCTAAGTAAGAAAACCCTAACCTTAACCTGTTTTAGGGATTCTATCAATACAAGTAGTGGAATAATTGATGTATCTTCTGAATTATGTCGTCATATCGACGTTGACGAAGCGTAGAGTTTCTATTCGATTCGTTACGCTTCTACGATGAAAGGTGAGGATCTTAGATGCTTAGATTACCTATTTTCAAAGATTTCAATCCGTTTAATGGTAGATTGCTGACAAGAATGCTATTTGACATATACAACATGCTGTCCGTTTTCCATTTCGTATACGTACGGTGAATATGAGATTTAGGATATTTTAGTCATTTATAAGAAATACTGTATACATCCGTATTTTGTTGAAATGATTTTCATGTGTATTTATCATGTTATGATATTAAAAATGCGTGCATGATCTGTTTGCAAAGAGATTCGCCCTAATGCACATATTGGCCGACATATGCTATGTAGACTAATGTGTGTAGACTAAGTGTTTGTTGAAATGCTTAAATCAATATGATTTATGCCTGCCTTATGTATTGAATGTAAGAACATGATTGTTATGTATTAGACATCTCCTTGTCATAAGGATTTGTCATATTATACGTTGAAATCAACATACGTCAAGTAAGTTGAAGTTGAGTAGTCTAAGTGTTTGTGTAAATGTATGTATAAGTATTGTGTATATGGTTTTGTAGATTAGCGGTGAGACTGGATTCTCAACTAATTTGATGATATATATGATTTCCTCTACGCATGTCATATTTCAATTGATTTCCTTATGTGTGAAGTACTTGTGTATGGTTTAATTGCCTATGTTGTATCTTATAACATGTTGCTAATATGCTTGGATTACTTGTTACTTCAATTTTGTTTATCTCACATGATTACTGATTACATCTTTGTGCTTGGGGCTATACTCTAGTCCAGGCAGTCGGTAACAGTTTAGAATTCGTGGTTGGATTCTATTCATCACGAAGGATGTGTATGGCGAACTCGAGTCGTACTAGAGTCGTCGACAGTGGTTAGGCCACACGAAGTGCTTGTGTACTTCATGTCGGTCGATTCGACGTGCGCTCGCGCTAGTCGGACTCATCAAGTAACCCGACTGACCATTGTATGTTGCTTGAACCTAGGGTACTAAACTTACCATTAGAAAGCCCCTCTAACCTTGGTACCTCGATCCCCTAAGATTCATGAGCCGGGCATGGTGGTATGGGACACCGTAGTCGAGCTGTCGGCCTACGATGAGCCACAAACCTCCCCGTAGTGACCAGTGAGCACCCTACTCTGAGCAGAATATGGTGGTATGGGACACTATATTCTTGTTGTCAGCCTACATTGATAAGGTGATGGGGGAGTGGAGCAACGAGTGTGAGCAACAGCCCTGACTGCCCTTTGTAGTGACCTTGAGTTTATCCTGACACGGTATGGGGGCAACGAGTCCTGATGCAGTCTTAAGGATATAAACTAGGCCTGTATTGATAAGGTGATGGGAGAGCGGTGCAACGAGTGCGTGCAATAGCCCTGATAGCCCTTGCAGCAACCTAGAAATATATCATCGTATGAGATTATTAGGAGTGACGACCCTAGACAGGATCATTGTTTGGGTATTGATATAAGGGAGGTACCTTAGTTTCCCAATCCTGCTGTATGAAATGGACTAATAACAACTCGGTACTCATATCCACGTTACACTACATGTTCCTGAAAGATGTGGAGCACTGTGGGAAGAAAGCATGCCGCGGACGCAGATGGTTCCGTATGAGGGAGTATGTCGGTGAGGGTATCCATCATGTCATTTCATCCATGCATTAATCACTGTATTTAGGAATGTTTGTTTTGCTTACTTTATCATTATCGCGAGATGGATTTGATAACATGTTAATCTTTGTTCTATGATTCCACTAAGTTAGCTACTCACTCCCACGTTATGGGATGGTGTTCCGGACACCCACCAGTCCCTATTTTAGTTTCAAATAATGGAGATGCTCACGAAGCAGAGCCGGAATTGATGATGATGAGGAAGATCTCTCCTATCTGCAGGTTCTGGTTGACGGGGTTACAGGGTTACTGATTAGCTGTCATCACACGTGGTATTTTGCCTTTAATTTTGTACCCATGTATATTCTTTCTGCTCATCTTTGGAGTATACATGTATATGTTTAACCTGGTAACATGTTCACGCTCTGGAGACTCACAACAGTTCATATATTCTATATATCTATCACATTCTTCCGCTTGTTAAATTAACTGTCTCTGGAGTATGATATGTTGTTTTGGCTTGATCCACCTCATATTTTATGTACTATTACTGCCGACATTCACCCATCATTGAAAATGTTGCATAAGTGATGTTCTGGAACTCAGGAGTTGGGTTTCTACCTGACCCTCGATTTTCGAGGCGTTACAGATGGTATCAGAGCATGATTTGGATTAAACTGGACCTGGGTTATAGTCACACACCGCACGTTGACGCCAATTTAATATAGGAGGGTGCGAGAACGATCTAGAAACAAGTTTAGGACCCCCAGTTTGTTTGTCGACGAAAGTTTACTGAAAGCGATCGCCGAGATCGAGTCCGTTCACACTCCTGATCACACCCAACTACCTCAAATCACTTCTAGACCGTCAATCAAAGGGTTTAGGCCATGTTTCATTCCACTCCAAACATAGAAATGAATGTCCTTAGGTGGTAGGTCAACCACAACCCTTACAATCAGTTTCAAGGCCTGAAATCCCTTTTTATCCACTTCCTTCAGAATATCTCCTTTCACCACCCCATTCTTCAACTTTTTCTAAGTTGTAATACCTCGGATTTTGGCCAATCTGGGATTTGACGTCCTTAGGCAGCGAGTCAACTAAAACACCTGGAAAATCGCTCAGAACCCAATTCCATAGCTAAAGAAACCACTTAGGATTAATTCCTATGAAAATTAAGCGTAAGTTAGCTAGCGCGACGCTAGAGTAGCTGGGAAATAGTCCCTGATCACTTTAAATATGTTCTACAAGACCCAAATCGAGTAGAACGAATGACTCTATAATACTCTATAACCTCGGATCAAACTCTAAGCAGGTTTGTTCTCTGGACCACTTTGAAATTTTGTATTGGATCTAGACCGCGCGTCGAAAGTCCGATACCTCCTATCTTAGACCATTAGGACCGCCCAGCTGGACTTGACAATCATTTCAAAAATCAAGTCCAACCGATAAACACAGGCTATTTCATTGAGCTCGGACTGAAGAGAGTGCGAATAGGGACAGATTTGGAATTTGAAATTCAAATCTGGCACACGACTTGACGTGTCAGTATTAAGTGTTTTGACCATCAGAATTCAGTCAGATTACACCCTCGGATCAAGAAAAATTTCTATTTCATATCATGAGACTTGCAGCCCTGATTTACGTGCGGTGACCGCTGAACTGAAACTGGACCACCACGTGCGATCTGCGAACCCTGCCAGACTGAAAACTTGATGCGTGCTAGATCCTGTATGCTTGAGCTTAAGTCCGATCGCGTTCGGCCAGGGGACCACCAGAAATCAACTTTTGGACCGAAACGGCCCCGATTTGGTTATGCACTAAGTGAACTTTGTACCGGAGCCTATTTCGGGCATTTTTAAGCTTATAAAAGGGGTTGAAACCCTCACTCCTCTCTCCCATCCGAATTTGAGAGCAACCATAGATTGGGAGAGAGAAAAGGTGAGAGTTTGTGAGAGAGAGTAGGAGAGATTTTTCCTGCCTTCGTGCCACCTGTTGCATGTGCTGTAGCAACACCTCCTGATCACCAAGCCGGTGATTCTTCCACGTTTTCAGGTATGAAACAACTCTAGAAGTTGCTTGATTTAAGGTTCACTAGGATCCATAGCTTTTTAACCAATAGATCTTGTAAAACAGGTTCTCATATCGCTGTAGACGAAGCGTATACGCTCCGTTCGAAATCATACATCTATAAGAGACAAGGTGAGGATTTTAGACGCTTTGATTGATGGTTTACAATGCTTTCAATGTCGTTTAATAGTAGATTATCGACGGCATCGCCGTTTGACATGTACAACATGATATCCGTTTCCTATTTCGTAAATCAATGAAGAATATGAGATTTAGGGCATTTTAGTCATTTGTAGGAAGTACTGATTACATTCATATTTTGCTGATGTGATTGACATGGTTTGTTGTCGCATTAGAAAGTTAGGAATACGTGCATAATTAGTTTGGCGAAGAGATTCGTCAAATTGCGCACTTCGGGTCGACATACTATATGTAGACTTAAGTGTGTAGTGTATGTGTTTGTATAAATGTTTGTATTAGTATGTATTGAATTAAATGATGTTATGAATTAGTTTGAGATTGATTTCTCAATTAATATGCTGACATAAATGATTTCCTACATGTTGACTATATGCATGATTCCAATATATGCATAAAATGTATGTGCTTGAAGATTTGCCTAAGTTGTATGTTATAACATGTGTTAACATGATCACATGATTGTATTTCAATTCCAATACTCCTATATAAATTGCTGATGTGAATTCATATGTGTTTGGGACTATACTTAGTCCAGGCAGTCGGTAACCGTCGGTAACCGAGAGAATTCGTGGTTGGCTGGTCTTGGCCACGAACGACGCGTCGATGAACGCGAGCCGTGTTTGGAGTTGGCGGCAGTGGTTAGGCCATGCGAAGTATTTTACGCACTTCGTGTCGTTCGGCTTGAGATGCGATCGCGCTAGTTGAGCCCGTCAACCCGACTGGCCGATGTATGTTCACCCTGCATGAGTCATAACTGCTTGAACCTAGGGTACTGAACTTACCATTGTAAACCCTGTTAACCATGGTACCTTGATCCACGAAGACTCATGAGCCAGGCATGGTGGTATGGGCACCGTGGTAGAGCTGTCGGCCTACGCTGGGGCCATAAACCTCCCCGTAGTGACCAGTGAGCACCTAATCTCGTGAGCAGATTATGGTGGTATGGGACACTATATTCTAACTGTCGGCCTACACTGATCAGGTGACGAGTCCTTTGTAGTCACCGCGAGCGTATTCTGAGTCTACGGGAGGCGACGACCCTTCAGTAGCAGTAGAGTACAGTAGGCCTGTATTGATAAGGTGATGGGGGAGTGGTGCCAGCCCTTGCAGCGACCTACAAAATATACATCGTATGAGATTACTAGGAGTGACGACCCTAGACAGGATCTGTGTTGGGATTGATATAAGGGAAGTACCTTAGTTTCCCAATCCTGCTGTTTGAATGGACTAATAACAACTCGGAAATCATATCACCATACCATTGCATGTGCCTGGAAGATGTGGAGTACTTGAGGGTTGATTATATGCCGCAGTCGTAAGATGGTGCCGTATGAGGGAGATCGTCGGTGAGGGCATACATCACGTCATGTCATATTGCATTAACAACAGTATTAGGATTGTCTGATTTACTGCTTTACTATTATCGCATGATTGATTTATGAACATGCTAATCTTTGCTCTATGATTCCACTGAGTTGATCACTCACTCCCACGTTACGGGATGGTGTTTGCAACACCCACCAGACCCTGTTGTAGATGCAGGTGATGCTGAGATCCAGGAGGCAGAGCCAGACTTTGACGAGGACCAGGACGAGTTCTCGTACATGCAGTACCATGATGGCTTTGCTTAGGCGACCTTGATTGACGGGACTTCATAGTGGGACTCTTTTGGACATTTATTTCTGTCATTTACATGTATATGAGACTCAGTGATGTATTCATACTTTAGTGACAGTTGAGATCTATTTTATTTTTCCTTACAGTAATATATATACTCTTTAGTCTTCCGCTTGCTTTTATCACTGGATCTGAAGTATGAACTGCAGTTTTGGTATAATTCTACTCATGTGAATGCTTTAACTCAGACAACATTGAACCATAATCATTTTTGTTGCATAAGTGACGGTCTGGAACTCGGGAGTTGAGTTTATACACGACCCCCGATTTTCAGGGTGTTACAAGTTGGTATCAGAGCATGAATAAGAGTATACTGGGCCTGGGTTATGGTCACGTGACGTACGCTGTCGCTTCCTTTGACTTAGGTGGGTGCAAGAAGGGTCTAGAAACATTTTTAAGATCGCAGATTCACCAATAGGCGAAGTCTATTCATTTCGATCGCGTGATCGAGTCCGTAATGCATCTGAGGTCGCGAAAAGCAACCCGAATAGCTCCTAGGTTGTAGGTAAGTGGGTTGACACATTCTTTGAATGATTTTAAACCCATGAATGTGAATCCTTGGGCCGTGGGACAACCACGATTCCTGTATTCAATCGCCAGGGCTTAAAAACCCCATTTCACCAAAATTTTTTAAAATTCTTCCTCTCACCACTCCAAGCTTCAATTCCTTCTAATACTTTTCATGTTAGGCATCAATCCTAATATGAAAATAACATAAAATCATACTTTCATAAAATTTTACAGTGAATAGTAAAATTTCATAAAAAATGGCCATAATGCCATTCTAACTTCACTGTCTTTAGCAACTAATAAGCTAGATGGATGTACTAGATCCTTCTACCTTAAAATCATATGCTGCATGATAGGATTTTGTATTCAGGATTGCAGATTGGCCCCGGAAAGCTCTGAACACATGTTTGGGCCTATATAGGTCAAAATACAATGAACCAAGGTGGGGCCCATAGTTATTTGGGATCCCTGGACCATGGGGGACCAAACCCATATGGTCCCACCACCCGACCAGAGGTTTGGTCGGCGATGCCAATCGACCACCCTTGTCCGTTGGATGCGTGGTCCGAGATCTGAGGGTATTTTGGGTATTTCACACCCCCCATGTGTGGTTCGTGTGTAGAAAACCCCAAAATCGTGCACCTCCTTCACAAACAGCCCTTCCCATAGCTCCATTCTCATTTTCCAGCAGCCATCTCCAAAATCCATGATTTCAAACCACCCCTAGATCCATCCTTGGCCAAAAACGACCACTCTCCATCAATCTATTTCGGTTGGCAGCCCTCCCTCTTGAAGATTTCATCTTTTGAAGCTTTAAAAACCCCCAAATCGAGCTGAAATCGTGAGGTGCTCCATTCCACTTTTTCATTTTCATTTCTCCTTGAAAATACATCCTAGGAAAACTTGAAGCATCCCTCTACAACGCCTAGATCTCCCTTTTCCAGTTTGGACAGCCACTTCTTCGCATTTTCTCCGTTTTCCATGGCTTTCGTGGAAGCCATCTTAGGCCTATTGTCACTCTCCACCATCTTATCTTTGATGGGTAAAAGGAAAACTGCAGTAGATGAGGCTGGGCCAACTCACCCTGCTCAATCGAGAAGGCCGCGTGGTGGTGCCGTAAGTTCAAGCGCCGCCACAGGTCCAGCTACAGCCCGAGAGTTCCATACAAAGCGGGATTTGGATCCCCATACTCAACTTGGGCGAGTGATTCTAGCTGAGATCCCTCACGGCCAATACACTAATCGTAAAGTGTTGTTTGAGGCGGATGTGGAAGGATGAATATTTGGCAAATTTCTGTTGTTCGAGCGCATTGAAGCTGCATATTGGGGTCCGATCTTTGAAGCTCGCGCTCGTGCTTATGTGAGCACCGTTCGTGCCTTCTACGCTCGTATCCAGAATCCTACTTTGGAGCCATTGTAGTTCAAAATCCCTTTTGGTAGTGATCGAATGGCTACGATCGATGTGCGGTTGATTGCCCGACTTCTGAACGTGCCTCTTGGTGATGTTCATCCTAGTGAGAAGAATCTGAGGAGTAGGCGTGAGCGAGATCGCCGTACCAGGTTTCTGTGCGGTAAATTGGTTCCATGGCAGCCTAATAATGCCTCAAGGCGACGTATATGTCTGATGATTTGTGCCTGCTGCACCATATCTGCACGTTCAATGTGTATCCCAGGTCGACGAATCGCATTGAGTGTACGCACCTTATGGTTGATTTCTTGTATTTGGTGGCCCAGGAAGAGAATGTGTGTATGGCCACTTTTATCTTGCGACAGATAATCCTCATAGCCAAGTCAAGAAGAATTTCTGAATCGCTTCCTTTTGGCCGAATGATATGCAAGATCGCGCTTGAGTTTGCTTACAGACTTGGGCCGAAATTGCCAGTTTCGATTCATAGCATTGATGAGTCGACTATGGTCAAGATGAAGATAGGGTCTCAGTACCGTGAGAATCAGCTTGAGGAGGATAGCGAGGATGACTTTGATGATGAGGAGGATCCAAGTGAGGGAGAACCTGGAGCAGAAGTTCAGGAAGAGGTCCAGGAAGAGGCAGAAGAGGAGGCTCAGGATACAGGTGAGAGCCCTCCTCCTTCTGCGCAGGCTACTGGCGATGATCGCATTGCTCAGATTGAGGAGAGCTAGATCGCCTTGCGAAGGGAAGTGCAAGAACTTCGCGCTGAAGTCGAGGATACCAAGGCCGTTACGAAGAGGAAATTCGGCAAGGTGACTCGCACCTTGAAGGCGATCCTATGTTGCTTGCAGGATAAGGGTGCTCCTCCTCCGTCACCCGACTCAGACTAGCGAGATCTATGATGTTGTTATCAGTAGTTAGTCATTTCCTGCTTTAAGTTGTGTAAGCCTGTTAAGGCTAGTTCTTTGCCTATGTTGCTGTTGTAATTTTAACTGTCTTAGTTCCCATGTATTTCTCGTCATGATGCTTGTAAGGACATATCCCTTGTATTGTGACAATTTTGATTAAATGAAATGCATGGAATGCTTTTGACTCTTGTGTGAATGATTGTGGTGCATTTGTGCTATTGAGACTGACAAGGTTGTGCCCTATTTTGAATATAGGGAATGCCGCCTAAGGCTACGTGGAGCGCGGCTCGGCTTGCATTGAGTGAGCCTATGGATCAGGCTCCTTCACAGTCTGACACCCATGCGGACCCTGCTGTGGGCCCGATTCCTGAGACAGTGCGCGCGTCTCAGCCTACTGCTGGTCCTACAGTTGGACCGCCACCGTTCACATTGCCAGTCAGAGAGCCGTATCGCGCATCTTCTTCGGCGCAGCACACGCCACAGCCTGCTCCACCTCCCGAAAGATTTGAGCAGATGATGGCTATGATGCTGCAGCAGCAGCAGCTTCTGACTACTATTGTGGGAATACTAGCCCAGGGCGGGGGTGTGACTCCACCTGCACCACCTGCGCATCCAGCTGAGGATGCTGATACATATGCTCAGGATGACGGCATGCCTCATCCTTTACCACCTGCTTACCCTGCGGGGAATGCCGCAGATACACGGGGCTTGTTAGAGCGATTCCAGCGCTTACGACCTTCCACTTTTACGGGTTCTCATAGACCCAAGAAGGCCGAGTATTGGCTCAACCGTGTGTCAAAGATATTGCGGATGCTTCATTGTACAGAGGCTGAGCAGGTGGAGTTGGCTACGTTCTTGTTTGAGAGAGAGGCCAGCTTGTGGTGGGACAGCATATTGAGGACCATTTCCGCCAACTTTGTATGGACATGGGCAGCGTTTGAGTTCCGCTTCCACGAGAAGTATTATCCCCAGACGTACAGGCATGATCGGGAGAATGAGTTTCTCCGCCTCAGACAGGGAGCCATGACAGTCACGGAGTATGAGCATCGGTTTACGGAGTTGGGCAGATACGTCCCGACTATTTTGGCTGATGAGCAGATGCACATACGACGCTTTTTGGAGGGTTTGCGACCAGATATTCGGTCGAAGATGTGCTGCGTGAGCATTCCCTCATATGCGGAGTTGATTCACATGTCTATGCGGGTAGAGTAGGATGTGGATCGACTTGCGTGATCTCGTGGCCCTGTTGCTTCTAGGCCACGATCAGACTTGCCAGACAAGCCCTTCGTGGGCAAGAGGCCTCGTGTCGACCCTCCTACTCGGGCTCTAGCGCCAGTACTATCGTTTCGGTGCCCCGAGTTATCATGCACATACTGTGGGAGGACGAGCCACTTGGCGCAGAGTTGTTTTTCTCGGATGCGGGACAGTGGGTTCTTGCCGCCGCAGAAGATTGACCGTGCACGTTCACAGGCGATATCAGCACCGCCTATACGGTTTGCTCCTGCGCACCCTTCGTTCAGACCTCCTGTATCGCAGATCAGGCAGACTCCATGGCCCATGGCGCAGCGTCCAAACCGACCACAGCAGGCACGGGTACATGCCTTGACAGCAGAGGCAGCTGCGACACAGACTTCTCAGCATTCAGCCTTCGAGGTCACTGCCCATATTGGAAGTACTCCTATTCTCGTGATGGTGGACACTGGTTCCACGATTTCTTTGATATCACGTGCTATAGTCAGGCGTCTTGGGTTACAGACCATTATTATGGACGGGGTGCGAGTTTATACAGCTCACGGGTCCTTTACAGATGCCACCCAGATGTGTGAGGGTTGTTTGGTGGATCTGGGAGGCAAGACGATGGCTCTAGATCTCGTCGTCGATCCCGCTCTGGTTTATCTCGATGTCATTCTTGGCATGGACTGGTTGACTGCAGCGAGGGCAGAGATTGACTGCGCGACTCGTATAGTGACAGCCTACGAGCCAGAGGGAGCATCCTTCATATTTCCAGTGCGGATAAATCTCCCTTTCTGCATACTTAGTTACGCTACCTTATTGCGAGACGCTGGTGCCCAGATACTTGAGCATACGCCAGTCGTTTGCGAGTTTAGGGATCTGTTCAGGAAGATCCCTGGCTTGCCGCCCCGACGAGTGATCGATTTCACTATCAATCTGGTTCCTGGTTCCTCGCCCGTCTCACTGCCGACGTATCGCATGGCACCATGTGAGATGGAGGAGTTGAGGACGCAGATTGAAGGGTCTGGCGACATAAGAAATCCAATTCCATTTAGACAATCTTGACCCTAAGCAATAGAGGAATTTCCTGTAGTAGAAATGGTATGGAACCATTTCACGTATAATCTTAGGCTTTAGATTATAGCTACTGAGTTATAGACTAGCCTACTAGTTACTTTAAGTAGTGTAAAGCCTGTATATGCTAAGGAATTATAGGTTAGATTTGGTTGAAGTAGAACATTATTCCTTCGATAAATCCCTTTATGACTTATAGACTTATGTTGTCGCCCATAGGAAAGAACCATTCACTCTCAGGGAATGTTTATAAATCCCTCAGATTGAACTTAGAATGTATTAGCACGCCTCTTAGTATTGCCTTCCCCAAAGGGCTTATTGCATTCGGGAACGCGGAGTAAAGGAAATGTAATTATCAGCGAAGTATTCACGGTTTGAATTGACTTCTCAATCCTGGTAGTTGCCAATAAATCCAATGCTCTGATCAAGCAGAAGATCGGCATCTTTTAGGATTAAGAACTGATACAGTAAATTTCTGTTCTAGGCAGAAAGTCTATGTATCCGGCTCAGACCCACTACACAACTTTTCTTTCGCGTTGGCTCGACCACATATAACCAAAAGTTATTACTTTGTCCTTGGGAAATGGCGAGGACTTAAAGCCAGTAGAGAATTCGATATCTTGCCACCAACTCGTACCTGCCCCTAAACTTAACCACAATAGAGATTAGGCTCATCTCTATGATCATGGGTACCAATGCCATAGAACGCATCATTAGCAAGGAAAACCCTGTAGAGAAAGGTTGTTTCCATTTTAGGTTAAGGATAACCCCTAAGTTGTGCCTCGTTCCGATATACGGATTGATGCAAAGATTCTTCAACCTTAATTAAAACCAAGTTTTAAGGGGGGTAGAACGTAATGAGTCCAATCCAGTTAGGTTAATCAACACTGCCGTTCGATAAGAGTGGCGCAGCGGAAGAGTGCTTGGCCTCTTTCCCACTGGCCCAGGATCGAAACAATCGAGTTAGGATGTACATACGGTTAGGTCAATAAATAGGATTGACCCTTTCTTAGAATGTCAATACTAAGGTCTTACTAGATGCTCCTTACCCTCGCCAATTTTGGGGACGAAATTGTGTTTTAAGGGGGGTAAATTGTAATACCCCGAATTTTAGCCAATCTGGGATTTGACGTCCTTAGGCAGTGGGTCAACTAAAACACTTGAAAAATCGCTCAGAACCCAATTCCATAGCCAAAGAAACCACTTAAGATTAATTCCTATGGAAATTAAGCGTAAGTTAGCTAGCGCGACGCTAGAGTAGTTGGGAAATAGTCCCTGATCACTTTAAATATGTTCTACAAGACCCAAATCGAGTAGAACGAATGACTCTATAATACTCTATAACCTCAGATCAAACTCTAAGCAGGTTTGTTCTCTAGACCACTTTGAAATTTTGTATTGGATCTAGACCGCGTGTCGAAAGTCCGATACCTCCTATCTTAGACCGTTAGGACCGCCCAGCTGGACTTGACAATCATTTCAAAAATCAAGTCCAACCGATAAACACAGGCTATTTCATTGAGCTCGGACTGAAGAGAGTGCGAATAGGGACAGATTTGAAATTTGAAATTCAAATCTGGCATACGACTTGACGTGTCAGTATTAAGCGTTCTGACCATCAGAATTCAGTCAGATTACACCCTCGGATCAGGAAAAATTTCTATTTCATATCATGAGACTTGCAGCCCTGATCTACGTGCGGTGACTGCTGAACTAAAACTGGACCGCCACGTGCGATCTGCGAACCCTACCGGACTCAAAACTTGATGCGTGCTAGATCCTGTATGCTTGAGCTTAAGTCCGATCGCGTTCGGCCAAGGGACCACCAGAAATCATCTTTTAGACCGAAACGGCCCCGATTTGGTTATGCACTAAGTGAACTTTGTACCGGAGCCTATTTCGGGCATTTTTAAGCTTATAAAAGGGGTTGAAACCCTCACTCCTCTCTCCCATCCAAATTTGAGAGAAACCCTAGATTGGGAGAGAGAAAAGGTGAGAGTTTGTGAGAGAGAGTAGGAGAGATTTTTCCTGCCTTCGTGCCACCTGTTGCACGTGCTGTAGCAACACCTCCTGATCACCAAGCCGGTGATTCTTTCGCGTTTTCAGGTATGAAACAACTCTAGAAGTTGCTGATTTAAGGTTCACTAGGATCCATAGCTTTTTAACCAATAGATCTTGTAAAACAGGTTCTCTTATCGCCGTAGACGAAGCGTATATGCTCCGTTCGAAATCATACATCTATAAGAGACAAGGTGAGGATTTTAGACACTTTGATTGACGGTTTACAACGCTTTCAATGTCGTTTAATAGTAGATTATCGACGGCATCGCCGTTTGACATGTACAACATGCTATCCATTTCCTGTTTCGTAAATCAACGAAGAATATGAGATTTAGGGCATTTTAGTCATTTGCAGGAAGTACTGATTACATTCATATTTTGCTGATGTGATTGACATGGTTTATTATCACATTAGAAAGTTAGGAATACTTGCATAATTAGTTTGGCGAAGAGATTCGCCAAATTGCGCACTTCGAGTCGACATACTATATGTAGACTTAAGTGTGTAGTGTATGTGTTTATATAAATGTTTCTATTAGTATGTATTGAATTAAATGATGTTATGAATTATTTTGAGGTTGATTTCTCAATTAATATGCTGACATAAATGATTTTCTACATGTTGACTATATGCATGATTCCAATATATGCATAAAATATATGTGCTTGAAGATTTGCCTAAGTTGTATGTTATAACATGTGTTAACATGCTCACATGATTATATTTCAATTCCAATACTCCTATATAAATTGATGATGTGAATTCATATGTGTTTGGGACTAAACTTAGTCCAGCCAGTCGGTATCCGATCGAATTCGTGGTTGGCTGGTCTTGGCCACGAACGACGTGTCGATGAACGCGAGCCGTGTTTGGAGTTGGCGGCAGTGGTTAGGCCACGTGAAGTGTTTTACGCACTTCATATCGTTCGGCTTGAGATGCGATCGCGCTAGTCGAGCCCCTCAAGTAACCCGATTGGCCGATGTATGTTCACCCTGCATGAGTCATAACTGTTTGAACCTAGGGTACTGAACTTACCATTGTAAACCCTGTTAACCATGGTACCTTAATCCACGAAGAGTCATGAGCCAGGCATGGTGGTATGGGACACCGTGGTCAAGCTGTCGGCCTCCGCTGGGGCCACAAACCTCCCCGTAGTGACCAGTGAGCACCTAATCTCGTGAGCAGATTATGGTGGTATGGGACACTATATTCTAGCTGTCGGCCTACACTGATCAGGCAACGAGTCCTTTATAGTGACCGCGAGCGTATTCTGAGTCTACGGGAGGCGACGACCCTTCAGTAGCAGTAGAGTACAGTAGGCATGTATTGATAAGGTGATGGGGGAGAGTTGCAACGAGTGCGTGCAACAGCCCTGACAGCCCTTGCAGCGACCTACAAAATATACATCGTATGAGATTACTAGGAGTGACGACCCTAGACAGGATCTGTGTTGGGATTGATATAAGGGAAGTACCTTAGTTTCCCAATCCTGCTGTTTGAATGGACTAATAACAACTCAAAAATCATATCACCATACCATTGCATGTGCCTGGAAGATGTGGGCACTTGAGGGTCGATTGCATGCCAGGGTCGTAAGATGGTGCCGTATGAGGGAGATCATCGGTGAGGGCATACGTCACGTCATGTCATATTGCATTAACAACAGTATTAGGATTTTCTGATTTACTGCTTTACTATTATCGCATGATTGATTTGTGAACATGCTAATCTTTGCTCTATGATTCCACTGAGTTGATCACTCACTCCCACGTTACGGGATGGTGTTTGCAACACCCACCAGACCCTGTTGTAGATGCAGGTGATGCTGAGATCCAGGAGTCAGAGCCAGACTTTGACGAGAACCAGGACGAGTTCTCGTACATGCAGTACCATGATGGCTTTGCTTAGGCGACCTGGGTTGACGGGACTTCATAGTGGGACTCTTTTGGACATTTATTTCTGTCATTTACATGTATATGAGACTCAGTGATGTATTCATACTTTAGTGTTAGTTGAGATCTATTTTATTTTTCCATACAGTGATATATATATGTAACGCCCGTGAAAAATCCGTACTTGGGTCTGAGCACTAATTCGACCCGAAATCGCGTAGAATTAAATTCCATGAAAATTAAGCGTAAGTTAGCTAGCGCAACGCTAGAGTAGCTGGGAAATAGTCCCTGATCACTTTAAATACGTTCTACAAGACCCAAATCGAGTAAAACAAATGACTCTACAATACCCTATAACCTCGGATCAAACTCTAAGCAGGTTTGTTCTCTGGACCACTTTGAATTTTTGTATTAGATCTAGACCGCGCGTCGAAGGTCCGATACTTCCTATCTTAGACCGTTAGAACCGCCCAGCTGGACTTGACAATCATTTCGAAAATCAAGTCAAACCGATAATCACAGACTATTTCGTTGAATCCGGACTGAAGAGACCGCGAATAGGGACAGAATTGAAATTTCAAATTCAAATCTGGCACACGACTTGACGCGTCAGTATTAAGCGTTCTGACCATCAGAATTCATCCAGATTACACCCTCGGATCAGGAAAAATTTCTATTTATTATCATGAGACTTTCAGCCCTGATCTACGTGTGGTGACCGCTGAACTGAAACTGGTCCGCCACGTGCGATCTGCGAACCCTGCCAGACTGAAAAACTTAATACGTGCTACATCTGGTATGCATGAGTTTAAGTCCTATCGCAATCGACCAGGGGACCACCAGAAAGCAGCTTTTGGACCGAAACTGTCCCGAAATGGATAGGCACCAAGTAAACTTCGTTCCGGAGCCTGTTTCCGGCATTTTTAAGCTTATAAAAGGGGTTGAAACCCTCATTTCCCTCTCCCATCTGAAAATTTCAAACCCTAGGATAAAGGAGAGAGAGTTTGAGAGAAAGAGTAGAAGGGATTTTTCCCGCTTCCGAGCCACCGATTGCTGCTGCTTCAGCAACTCTTCCCAATCACCTGGCTGGTGATTTATCCGTTCTTTCAGGTACAAAATGACCCTAAAAGTTGCTGATTTAGGGATTACTTGGATTCGTAGCGTGTTAGCTAACGTATTTCGTAAAACAGGTTCTCCTACTGCCGTAGACGAAGCGTACACGCTCCGTTCAAAATCCCGCATCCGTAAGAGACTAGGTGAGGATTTTAGACGCTTTGATTGACGGTTTACAACGCTTTCAATGTCGTTTAATAGTAGATTATCGACGGCATCGCCGTTTGACATGTACAACATGCTCTCCATTTCCTGTTTCGTAAATTAACGAAGAATATAAGATTTAGGGCATTTTAGTCATTTGTAGGAAGTACGGTCTACATTCATATTTTGCTGACATGATTGACATGGTTTGTTGTCGTATTAGGGAGTTAGGAATGCTTGCATAATTAGTTTGGCGAAGAGATTCGCCTAGTTGCGCACTTTGGGTCAACATGCTATATGTAGACTTAAGGGTGTAGTGTATGTGTTTGTATAAATGCTTGTATTAGTATGTATTGAATTAAATGATGTTATGTGGTAGTTTGAGATTGATTTCTTAGTTAATATGCTGACCTAAATGATTTCCTACATGTTGACCATATGCATGATTCCATTACATGCATGGAAAGTATGTGTTGAAGATTTGCTTAAGTTGAATGTTATAACATGTGTTAACATGCTCATATGATTATATTTCAATTCCAATACCTTTACATATATTGCTAATGTGATTCCATAAATGTTTGGGACTAGACTTAGTCCAGGCAGTCGGTAACCGAGCGAATTCGTGGCTGACTGGTCATAGCCACGAATGACGCGTCGATGAACGTGATTCGTGCTTGGAGTTAGCGGCAGTGGTTAGGCCACGCGAAGTATTTTACGCACTTCATGTCGTTCGACTTGAGATGCGATCGCGCTAGTCGAGCCCGTCAAGTAACCCGACTGGCCGATGTATGTTCACCTTGTATGTGTCATAACTGCTTGAACCTAGGGTACTGAACTTACCATTGTAAACCCTGTTAACCATGGTACCTTGATCCACGAAGACTCATGAGCCGGGCATGGTGGTATGGGACACCGTGGTCGAGCTGTCGACCTACGCTGGGGCCACAAACCTCCCCGTAGTGACCAGTGAGCACCTAGACTCGTGAGCAGATTATGGTGGTATGGGACACTATATTCTAGCTGTCGGCCTACACTGATCAGGCGATGAGTCCTTTGTAGTGACCGTGAGTGTATTCTGAGTCCACGGGAGGCGACGACCCTTCCATTGCAGTAGAGTACGGTAGGCCTGTATTGATAAGGTGATGGGGGAGCGGTGCAACGAGTGCGAGCAACAGCCCTGGCAGCCCTTGCAGTGACCTACGAAATATACATCGTATGAGATTACTAGGAGTGACGACCCTAGACAGGATCTGTGTTGGGATTGATACAAGGGAAGTACCTTAGTTTCCCAATCCTGCTGTTTGAATGGACTAATAACAACTTGAAAATCATATCACCATAGCGTTGCATGTGCCTGAAAGATGTGGAGCACTCTAGGGAGTGTGGCATGCCGCGGTCGTAAGATGTTGCTGCATGAGGGTGATCGTCGGTGAGGGCATGCATCACGTCATGTCATCTTGCATTAACAACAGTATTAGGATTGTCTGATTTACTGCTTTACTATTATCGCGTGATTGAATTGTGAACATGCTAATCTTAGCTATATGATTCCACTGAGTTGATCACTCACTCCCACGTTACGGGATGGTGTTTGCAACACCCACCAGACCCTGTTGTAGATGCAGGTGAGGCTGAGATCCAGGAGGAGGAGCCAGAGATCGACGAGGACCAGGACGAGTTCTCGTACATGCAGTATCACGATGGCTTCCCGTAGGTGACCTGGATCGAGGGGACTTCAGTGGGACTATTTTGAACATTATTTTTTTGTTTATGTATATGTATATGAGACTCAGAGATGTAGTCATACTTTGGAGACAGATGAGATTTACTTTGTTTTTCCATACAGTGATATATATATTGTTTAGTCTTCCGCTTGCTTTTATCACTGGATCTGAAGTATGAATTGCAGTTTTGGTATACTTTTACTCATGTGAATGCTTTAAATCAGACAACATTGAATCATAATCATTTTTGTTGCATAAGTGACGGTCTGGAACTCGGGAGTTGAGTTTATACACGACCCCCGATTTTCAGGGTGTTACAATATACTCTTTGGTCTTCCGCTTGCTTTTATCATTGGATCTGAAGTATGAACTGCAGTTTTGGTATACTTTTACTCATGTAAATGCTTTAACTCAGACAACATTGAACCATAATCATTTTTGTTGCATAAGTGACGGTCTGGAACTCGGGAGTTGAGTTTATACACAACCCCCGATTTTCAGGGTGTTACATAAGTCCTTTCACACTAGACATAAATCCTAGTGTGTAAATGATGGAGAATCATGCTTTAGCAAAAATTTACTATAAATAGTAAATATATGTATAAATTGGACTTCCGATCATTCCAATCATGGAATCTCATGAAATAAATGGGTTAGTTGGATGGATTAGCCTCTCATACCCCACAATCATATGCTACATGATATATAAACTAATTTCGGTTTGTAAAATGACCCGAAATAGGGTGAAGCGGAGTCGTGGGCTTATCCACGCTAATCCACAATGATCTAAGGTGGGCCCCACATACATTTGGGACCTAGGGGACGGGGGGACCACGCCTAGAAGGCTGAGCATCGCCGGTTTGCAAGTTGACTGGCGAGGGCCTCGCCAGTTCGGCGAGGCCTCGTCGTACAATGGGCCCCATTTGGTCGGGCCTTCGGGCTGGAGGTGTTTGGGGGTTAGGGTAGCCCCCTGGTATGTGGGCCGTCTGTTAAAACCCCTCCAATCTAGTACCTCCTTCATAAACTATCCCTCCAAGCTCTCCTTTCTCTCTCAAACGTCTGATTTTTGACAAAAACTGTCCCTCCAATCATTTTCATTCCCATTTTTTATCACAACCGACGCCACTCCATCACTTACAGCCATACAAACTCCCCTCTCTCTCCATTCTCGTTGTTTGGAGCTCTCCCATCCTCCATTGGAAGCTAAAATTCATGTGAGCCTCCATCCCAACCTATTTCGCTCTTTTCCCTTTACAATCCTAGTATCTGGGGGCCTGATTCACTCCTCTATAGGGCCTAGATTCATTTTATCCCTTTAGGGCATCCATTTCTCCCTATTTCCTTCATTTTTCATGGCTTTGTAGAGACTATTTTAGCCTTTTTCTCCACTTTCTTCGCTTGAGGAGTATTGAGAATACATGGCCGATAGAGCACTAATGGGCAATAGACAGTATTAAGCTAGACCGTATTAAAGAAGGTAAGTCGGGACTGTGGTAGAAGTCCTTTGGTAGAATTAGGCATTTATGCCATTGTCTTGTAGATTGTTTGATTACTGTTTTAAGGATTTTTGTGTTTTGTTATTGATGGGTCTAGTGATGTCATAGGTAGAAAATGTGTTGTGTTTAGTGGTTTGGGCTTAGTATAGCTGCAGTCGTCTCTGTCATAATGCATGTGAAATTTTATTCCATGTATTGTGGTAAATTTTGTTAAATGAAATGCATGCCGTTTCGTTCGCTGTAAGGTATTGTCCCTAGATTGGGTATATCCTATGGTTTCCACTACTATGATTAGAATGTATACGATTAAAAGTAAATCCCATGATTAAGCTTACAAATTAATTTTTATCCCACCCCACCCTCCTACCAAGCATGCCACTCCCAATCCCGACATGGGATTAGTAATGCGATCCCAGTTAACATAACTTGAGACAACTGACAACATATAGGCCCTTGGCGTTTTGGACCTAGAGTTAGTACTTCTAGATTTGAAAGATCTGACGATATAGGAAATCCAATTCCATTTAGACAATCGTGACCCTAAGCGATAGAATAATTCCCTGTATTAGAAATGGTATGAAACTATTTAGCGTATAAACTTATACTTTGGATTACAGCTAGTGAGTTACAGACTAGTCTACTAGTTACCTTAAGTAGTGTAAAGCTTGTATATGCTAAGGAATAGTAGGTTAGATTTGGTTGGAGTAGAACCTCATTCCTTCGATAGATCCCCTTAATACTTATATACTTCTGTTATAACCCTTAGGAAAGTTGTTTTAACTTAGAACCATTCACTCTCAGGGAAAACTTATAAATTCCTCAGATTGGACTTAGAATAAACTAGCATGCCCCTTACAATTGCCTTTCCAAAGACTTATTGCATTCGGGAACACAGAGTAAAGGAACTGTATATGTAAGTAATGTATTCGCGGTTTGAACTGACTTCTTAATCCTAGTAGTTACCAATGAATCCAATGCTCTGATCAAGCAGAAGATCGGCATCGACTCGGATTAAGAACTAATACAACGAGTTTTCTGTCCTGATTAGACAGAAGGTTCAATGTATCCGGCTCAGACCCACTACACAACCTTTCTTCTATGTTGGCCCGACCACCTACAACCAAAAGTTATTGCTTTGCCTTTGGGAAATGTTGAGGACATACAACCAATAGAGATTAGACCTCTTAGCACAAACTCACATACGTCCTTGAAATCAACCACAATACCCTTCACTTCAGCTTTTTTTTACAATCATAGGTACCAATGCCATAGAACGCGTGGTTAGCAAAGGAAGACCAATGTAGTGAGAGGTTGTTTCCTATTTCATGTTAAATATAGGCCCTAAGTTACACCTCGTTCCGATATATGGATCGAGACATAGATTCTTGAGCCTTAAGTAGAACTAAGTTTTAAGGGGGTAGATGTAACATCTCGAAAATTGGGGGTCGACCAAAACTCCACTCCTGAGTTCCAGAACATCATTTATGCAACATTTTCAATGATGGATGGATGTTGTTCATATTAGTGCTGGAAACATGAGTGGGATTAGACCAAAACAGCATATCATACTCCAGAGACAGTTAATTTAGCAAGCAGAAGAATGTAATAGATATATAAAGTATATGAACTGTTGTGGGTCTCCAGAGTGTGAACATGTTACCAGGTTAAACATATACATGTATACTCCAAAAATGATAAAAGAATATACATGGGTGTATAAGAAAAGCCAAAATACCAAGTATATTGACATCTAATCAGTAACCCCGAACCTGCATATAGGAGGGATCCTCCTCATCATCATCAAGTCCGGCTCTGCTTCGCAAGCATCGCCATTATCTGCAATTAAAATAGGAACTGTTTGGTGTGCCCAACACCATCCCGTAACGTGGGAGTGAGTAATTAACTCAGTGGAATCATAGAGCAAAGATTAGCATGTTCTCAAATCAATCATGCGATAATAGTAAAGTAATTAATCAAACATTCCTAGATACTGTTGTTAATACAATATGACATGACATGATTGATGCCCTCACCGACATTCTCCCTCATACCACACCATCTGCGTCTGCGACATGCTTACGTATCGCTCAGTGTTCCACATCTTCCAGGCACATGCAATGTGATGTTGATATGATTACCAAGTTATTATTAGTCCTTTTCATACAGCAGTATTGGAAAACTAAGGTACTTTACTTATATCAATCCCAATACAAATCCTGTCTAGGGTCGTCACTCTTAGTAATCTCATACGATGTTATATTTGTAGGTCGCTGCAAGGGCTGCTAGGACTGTTGCTCCCACTCATTGCACCGCTCCCCCATCACCTTATCAATACAGGCCTAATTATCCTTAAGACTGCATCAGGACTCGTCGCCCCTATGCGGTGTCAGGATAAACTCAAGGTCACTACAAAGGGCTCGTCACCAATCAGTGTAGGCCGACAGCAAGAATATAGTGTCCCATACCACCATAATCTGCTCAGAGTAGGGTGCTCACTGGTCACTATAGGGAGGTTTGTGGCCCTAGCGTAGGCCGACATCTCGACCACGGTGTCCCATACCACCATGCCCGGCTCATGAGTCTTTGTGGATCAAGGTACCATGGTTGACAGGGTTTTTAATGGTAAGTTCAGTACCCTAGGTTCAAGCAGTTATGACTCATACATGGTGAACATACAATGGCCAGTCGGGTTACTTGATGGGCTCGACTAGCACGAGCGCATCTCAAGTTGAACGACATGAAGTGCATGAAACACTTCGTGTGGCCTAACCACTGCCGCCAACCCAAACACGACTCGCGTTCATCGACGCATCCTCTGTGGTACATAGAAACTAACCACGAATTCGATCCATTACCGACTGCCTGGACTAGGTCATAGCCCCAAGCATTTGTGCATCAACATCAGTAAGCATATGTGAGTAATAGAAATGAAATAAAACATTGTAAGCATGTTGACACATGTTATGACATACAACTTAAGCAAATCATCCCACACATGCATTTCATGTATATAATGAAATCAATACATATATCCGATATGACGAAAATCATTTACATCAGCATATTACTTGAGAATTCAATCTCAAAACACATACACAACACCATTTACTCAATACATACTAATACAAACATTTATACAAACACTTAGACTACACACTTTAGTCTACATAGCGTATGTCGACTCAGAGTACGCTTAAGGGCGAATCTCTTCGCCAAACCAACCATGTACGCATTCCTAATATTCTAACACGATAAATAGCCATGAAAAATATTTTTTTCAAAATATGGACGTAAGCAGTATTTCCTACAAATGACTAAAATATCCTAAATCTCATATTTACCGTACGTTTACGAAATGAAAAACGGACAACATGTTGTACATGTCAAACGGTGTTGCCGTCGATAATCTACTATTAAACGACATTGAAAGCTTTGAAATCAGTCAATCTAAGCATCTAAAATCCTCACCTTTCACCTTAGATGTGTATCGTTTCGAACGGAGCGTATACGCTTCGTCAACGGCGTACAGGCGACCTAATACATAAGTTGTATAAGCTACTTTGCTATTTGAATCGACGAAATGCTAAATCAGCAAGTTTTTAGGGTTTTTCTTACCTAGAAATGCGTTGGAATCATCGGCAAAGTGATTGGGATACGTTGCTTAAGCACGTGCAACAGCAGCAGCAAGTGGCGGGAAGATCTCTCCCACACTCTCTCACAATCTCTCACTTTTTCTCTCTCTCTAGCTAGGGTTTCTAGCAAATTCGGATGGGTGAGATGAGTGAGGGTTTAAAGCCCTTTTATAAACTAAAATCTTCCTAAATTAAGCTTGGGAACAAGGTTCCCTTGAGGTATAACCAAATCGGGACTGTTCTGGTCCAAAAGAGCATTTCTGGAGGTCCCCTGGCCAAACGCGGTCGGACTTAAGCTCATGCATACTAGATCTAGCACACATCAAGTTTTCAGACCGGTAGAGTTCCCAGATCGCATGTGGCGGTCCAGTTTCAGTTCAGCGGTCATCGCACCTAGATCAGGTCTACAAGTCTCGTGATCAGGTCTAAAGGAATTAATCCTAAGTGATTTCTTTGGCTTTGGAATTGGGTTCTGAGAGGTTACCAAGGTGTTTTGGTTGACCCATTTTCTAAGGACGTCTAATCCCAGGTTGGCAAAAATCCGGGGTGTTACAGTAGAACATTTTGAGCCCAATCTAGTTAGGTCAGCCAATGCAAACGTTAGATAAGAGTGGCGCAGCGGAAGCGTGGTTAGGCCCTTCCCGACTGGCCCAGGATCAAAACAGTTGATTTAGGTTATACGTAAGGTTAGGTCATTAAATAGAATTTGAACCTTCCTTAAAATTTCAATACGAAAGTCTCTTTAAGTATTCATTACCCTTAGCCAATTTCGGGGACGAAATTTTATTTTAAGGGGGGTAGATTGTAACACCCCGGATTTTTGCCAACCTGGGATTAGACGTCCTTAGGTAATGGGTCAACCATAATACCTTGGTAACATCTCAGAACCCAATTCCAAAGCTAAGAAATCGTTTAGAACGAAATTCTTTAGAAATTTAACGTGAAGTAGCCAGCGCTACGTTAAATTAGCTATGAAATTAGCACTGATCGCTTTAAATACGATCTGTAAGACCCAAAACCTGCAGAACCATTGACGCTATCTTACCCTGAAATCTAGGATCAAACTCTAAACCAGTTTGCCCTCAGGAACCCTTTGAAACTTCGTATTGGATCTAGACCGCACGTCG
Organism: Magnolia kwangsiensis; assembly: GCA_037074715.1. Lineage (NCBI taxonomy): Eukaryota > Viridiplantae > Streptophyta > Magnoliopsida > Magnoliales > Magnoliaceae > Magnolia > Magnolia kwangsiensis. The sequence goes on from CM073573.1 coordinate 56,154,811, forward strand.
AAAGTCCGATGTGTACAATCTTAGACGATTACGACCGCCTTGTTAGACTTGACAATCCTTTCAAAAATTAAGCCCAACCGATGTTCTGAGGCTATTTCATTGAGCATGGAGCAAGGAGTGTGAGAAAGAGTGAAATTCATTAAAAATTAAATGTCATTTAAATAAATCTGGCACGTTTCGATTGCGGGTTATGTAACGCCCATGAAAAATCCATACTTAGGCTCGAGTACCAACTCGACCCGAAATTGCGTAGAATTAATTCTTTTAGAAAATATGACTAAGTTAGCTAGCGCAACGCTGGAGTAGCTGAAAAATAGTACCTGATCACTTTAAATACGTTCTACAAGACCCAAATCGAGTAGAACCAATGACCCTACAATACTCTATAACCTCGGACCAAACTCTAAGCAGGTTTGTTCTCTGGACCGCTTTGAATCTTTGTATTGGATCTAGACCACGCGTCGAAAGTCCGATACCTCCTATCTTAGACCGTTAGAACTGCCTAGCTGGACTTGACACTCATTTCGAAAATCAAGTCAAACAGATAATCACAGGCTATTTCATTGAGCCCGGACCGAAGAGAGTGCGAATAGGGACAGAATTGGAATTTCAAATTCAAATCTGGCACACGACTTGACGCGTCAGTATTGAGCGTTCTGACCGTCAGAATTCATCCAGATTACACCCTCGGATCAGGAGAAATTTTTATTTTTTTATCATGAGACTTTCAGCCCTGATCTACGTGCGGTAACCGCTGAACTGAAACTGGTCCGCCACGTGCGATCTGCGAACCCTGCCAAACTGAAAACTTAATACGTGCTAGATCTGGTACGCAAGAACTTAAGTCCGATCGCATTCGACCAGGGGACCACCAGAAAGTATCTTTTGGACCGAAATAACCCCGAATTGGATATGCACTAAGTAAACTTTGTACCGGAGCCTGTTTTCGACGTTTTTAAGCTTATAAAAGGGGTTGAAACCCTCACTCCTCTCTCCCATCCGAAATTGTAAGAAACCCTAGATTGGGAGAGAGAAAAGGTGAGAGTTTGTGAGAGAGAGTGGGATAGATTTCTCCAGCCTTCGAGCCGCCTGTTGCTAGTGCCTAAGCAACATTTCCTTATCACCAAGCCGGTGATTCTTCCACGTTTTTAGGTAATAACTAACCCTAGAAGTTGCTGATTTGGGGATCACTAAGATCCATAGCTTTTTAACCAATAGATCTTGTAAAACAGGTTCTCTTATCGCCGTAGACGAAGCGTATACGCTCCGTTCGAAATCACGAGTTTACAAGAGACTAGGTGAGGATTTTAGACGCTTTGATTGACGGTTTCCAACGCTTTCAATGTCGTTTAATAGTAAATTATCGACGGCATTGCCGTTTGACATGTACAACATGCTATCCGTTTCCTGTTTCGTAAATCAACGAAGAATATGAGATTTAGGGCATTTTAGTCATTTGTAGGAAGTACAGATTACATTCATATTTTGCTGATGTGATTGATATGGTTTGTTGTCACATTAGGAAGTTAGGAATACGTGCATAATTAGTTTGGCGAAGAGATTCGCCTAATTACGCACTTCGGGTCGACATACTATATGTAGACTTAAGTGTGCAGTGTATGTGTTTGTATAAATGTTTGTATTAGTATGTATTGAATTAAATGATGTTATGAATTAGTTTGAGATTGATTTCTCAATTAATATGCTGATCTAAACGATTTCCTACATGTTGACTATATGCATGATTTCATTACATGCATGAAATATATGTGCTTGAAGATTTATTTAAGTTGTATGTTATAACATGTGTTAAAATGCTCACATGATTGTATTTCAATTCCAATATTCCAATATAAATTGCTGATATGATTCCATAATTGTTTGGGACTAAACTTAGTCCAGCCAGTCGGTATCCGATCGAATTCGTGGTTGGCTGGTCTTGGCCACGAACGACGCGTCGATGAACGCGAGTCGTGTTTGGAGTTGGCGGCAGTGGTTAGGCCACGCGAAGTGTTTTACGCACTTCATGTCGTTCGACTTGAGATGCGATCGCGCTAGTCAAGCCCGTCAAGTAACTCGACTGGCCGATGTATGTTCACCTTGTATGAGTCATAACTGCTTGAACCTAGGGTACTGAACTTACCATTGTAAACCTATTAACCATGGTACCTTTGTCACGCCCCAAACTCGGAAACCGGGCTCACAAAATTTCCGATTGCCGAATCCGGCGCCGACAGCCTCCGTAGAACCCCATTCTCGGCTCCTAGTTCCCATTCGCCAGGTTCCGATCCTGGGATGCTACGAGGAGGATTTTAAATACCAGTTTGATTTGTAATAGGCATAATTAAAGGCATAACCCACAAACAACAACCAAGAACTCCATTACATTTCCACTATGATAAAAAAACTTTACAAGTACAATGAGCATAAAGGGAAATACAATGGCAAAGTACAAAAACTCCAAAATGCTCAGCAACGTGCTCCTGCCTCAGCGCTGCTGCGAACCAACGTCACCTGCACGCAACGGTCGTGCATAAGCTTACAGAAAGCTTAGAGGGTGGTGAAAGTGTGTGTGCAAGGTAGTAATATGAATGCAATGCCAGAGTAATGCGGAATATGCAGATGGAACCATAACATCATGAGCCATACCAAGGCTATGCAATGCAAGACATGAATGGTATCGGCCATCCCAAGGCCATGCGATGTGCAATGCAGCTCAAACATACAGGCCCTCATCTATGTCCACACATCAATACAGCTCAAAGTATGGAATATCACCGGGGTCTAGTACACTCTAAACCAGATTGCCGCCACATCGCGTGCAATAAGGTAAGTGAAAAAGACCACACTATCCATCTGCCAATATCGGGCGCGACTCGTCGATAGCGGACCCATTCCTTGAGCTGGTCAAACTCAGCCTAGCATTGCCCCCTACTCTCGGGCGGATAAGGCCGCACCCCCTTCCAACTGACCACGACACAGTGGAGAGCATAACCGTCTGATAATCGGCACTCAACGCTCATCTACCCACTCGGTCTAGACGTTGGAGCAACCTCTTGGTACCATAAGGGTTTAGGGACTTTCACCCAGGGATATCTATAGTACCCCATGTAGAACAAGATTTCCGGTATCCAATCCTGCCAACCACGATGCGTCTACGGAGGCTACGACCCTGACGTCGGTAGGGCGCACAATAATCATGTCACACAAATGCGAAATGCATGATTCACGCTATCCAGTCATGCAACAAATCCTGCGCATATCGTGCGCTCATGTAGGGCAACACCGCCTAACCGGGAGCCCATAAACAACCTGCCCAAAGGCAAATGCTATGATCAGTCAATCCTCATATCAAGCATACATATGATGCGTATGATCATGGGTCATGAAACTATACTAAACATGTTATAATAAAATGAATTATCTTACAATGCAGATGGGCCTGGACGGTCTATACACGATAAGTACGGCCTGGTGATGGGCCCTAAGGAGAGTCGTAATGTGGACATCCAACCAGCATTACGCTCGCAATGTGGACGTCAAACCAACATTGCTCCCAAGGCACGATCGTTGTGAACATCATACTAAGTCTATAATAGATTTACACATTGCAATGGACCGTAGGTTGTCCCCATTAGACCTTACATATATATCAAATGGGCCATATCCCATGGGCTTTTATTCATCAGATGGGCCACATAAATGGGCCACACCAATGGGTCTTATGTGCATTGCAATGGGTCGAACCCGTGGGCCTTAGATTGCATCAATTGGACCTAGTCACATGAGTCTAGTATGTATCAAATGGGCCACACCAATTGGACCCCTAAATGTATATCAACTGGGCCTCAACCCAGAGGCCTTATATGAGTCGAATGGGCCTAAATCCCTAGGCCTTAAACAATTCTAATGGGCCTAATCCATGAGCTTGCATGCATATCAAAGTGGGCCTAATCCCATGGACCCTTTTATAATCGAATGGGTTTAGTCCCATGGACCTTACAATATATCAAATGGTCTACTTCCATGGACTTTAAATTTCAACAAAAGGGGTCCAATTACATGGGTCTTGAAGTACATCAAATGGGCCTAGTCTCTAGGCCTAAAATGAACCCAATGGGCCCAGCCCATAAGCATTTCACAAACCAAATGGGCCTAGCCCATGCCCCTTTTGAAATTCCAATGGGCCTAACCCATAGGCCTAACATGATCTTTTCAAGTGGATGGACGGTCTGGATGCACCGCCTGTGACAATGGTGGGGCCCACATGAAGGCGTACAATCATATATATATTATATAATATATAAACTACATATAATATAATATATGTAATATATACAATATTATATGTAATATATATATAATATAATAATATATATATGTGGGCCCCACCGTCCAGTGGGGACGTTGTGGATACAACACAAATCACAGTGGGCGTTACCGTCCACGGTCCGTGGACGGTGTGAATAGAATACATAAATCACTGTGGGTGTCACGTATATGGCCCGCCGTGATGTTTATTTGAAATCCAACCCGTTTATAAGGTCACTCAGACCTGTATGAAGGGACAGTAAAAATTTCAGCTTGATCCAACACTTCTGTGGGCCCCAAAGACGGTTCTAATGGTAGACATTAAAGTCCACTGTTTCACGTGGTGTGGGCCACCTGAGTCTTGGATCTGTCTCATTTTTGGAGGGGGGCCCGCTGCTGGGGCGGCCCACCTCATGAGCGGCTTGGATATCAAATAAACATTATAGTGGGGTCCACGCATAGGGCCGTGGGCCCCTTCCCACGTTCGTCCGCCCGCCCACGCCAGGGCTGCACGTGCCTGCGTGCAGGCGCTGGGCGCTGACACAGGAGGCAGAGCCTCTTCCTCATGCAATTTCAAAAATTTGAAAAAAATTATTTTCCCATAGTTTTTCACGTATGAGGCCCGCTAAAATGAAATCCGCCCCGGCCATTGCGATCAGTGGCTCGAAGCCGTCCAAATGAGTCCAGAGTTTGAATTTTTTTAACGCTTGAAAAGTGAAATAACACAAGAAATAACATTTGAATGGCGAGGACGCAACATTCGGTGCTATGGCCCACCAGGTGATTGTATCAGCTCCAAACTTCTACCCAATGGCTAAAATGCCGTGGGTGAGAGGATGGACGGCTTGGATTGGACATAAACATCAGGGCGGGGCCTATGCAGGGAAAACACCCAAGTCCCTTCTTTTCTTCCTTTTTTTTTTTTTTCTTCACAACGTCCAGCTTCCCAGACGCTGGACGGTTCGTTGCACATTTTCTCTTTTTTTTTTTTTAAATGGTGGGCCCTGTTGAAGTGGGCCACCGCATGATGGGTGACATGGGTACACATATAAGGTGGGCCCCACTTGAATAAAAAAAAAAATTGCATCAAGGTGGGATCCATTCAAGTGGGCCACAATCCTATAGCATAAAAAATAAAATAAAATAAAATAAAATAAAATAAAAGCAATAGAAGAGAGAGAAAGACATGGAGAATGGGACACGGCTTGTGATGGAGGGACCCCATCATTATGGGCCCTCCTTTAAAAGCAAATGATACAAAAAAAAGGGTCCCTCAACACATGGGACCATCAAGATCGAGAATCAACGGTGGAGATCCTCTCTCCACCAAAATGGACGGTCTAGATGACCTTTCTTAAAGAAATAAACATCATGATGGGGTCCATGGAGAATGGCCCCATCATGGAACGATCATGATGATTCAAGTGGTCCATCGGCCACAAATAAGGGTCCCAAGTGAGATCCACACCATTGATCGGTGGGCCTCACTTGGTCCACCATAAAAATAAGAAAATCTACCCTATAGAAGCACCCACCGTCCGATCTCCTCGCTCCTAGGGGTTCCTTGGCACCTTGTTTTCAACTTCAATGGCTAAGATGAAGAATGGAGGGTTGAGATGGGAGATTTTGGGATAGGAAGGTGGGCCACTTAGAGCTTAGGGACTTTGGAGAAATTCCATACGTATGGAGCCCTTGGAATTGTTGTTGCTTGAAAATTTTGAAATGAGAAAGAGAGAAAGAGAGAGAGTGATGTAAAGGGAGAGAGAGAGAGTGATGGATGGATGGGTGAGTGATGGTGGTGTAAGAAAAACTTGACTTTTTGGCCTTTTGTGTAAGAAAGGTATGGTTTAAGAAGACTTTGTTGGCTTTTTGTGTAAGAGGGGTATGGGTTTGGGAGACTTTTGTGGTTGCTTGGGAAAAGGGATGGAAGTGATGTGTACTTGACATGTGATGGATTGATGGGTGATTGATTGATGGGATTGATGGGATTGATGTGACACATCGTAGAGATTCCCTTAGTTTTCGCAACGCACGGCGTTTTCTCGCACCGAACGTTGGCCCATAACTCTTGATCAGGGTATCGCCTCGGCGCGCGAGTCGCGGTATCGGAACAGCAACGACGGCGCGGTCGCTATGGTATTGGTCTCGGGTTGAGTCGACTTGGGTTGTCGGCATATGAATCAGGGTCGCGCGTCGATATCGTTTAAGGGTCGAAAGTTGCCGAAATTCGACCGGTAAGACCGCGGAAGTGTACGAAAAGGTACGGACCAAGATATGGGTCTTACAACCTTGATCCACGAAGATTCATGAGCTGGACATGGTGGTATGGGACACCGTGGTCGAGCTGTCGGCCTACGCTGGGGCCACAAACCTCCCCGTAGTGACCAGTGAACACCTAGTCTCGTGAGCAGATTATGGTGGTATGGGACACTATATTCTAGCTGTCGGCCTACACTGATCAGGCGACGAGTCCTTTGTAGTCACCGCGAGCGTATTCTGAGTCTACAGGAGGCGACGACCCTTCAGTAGCGGTAGAGTACAGTAGGCCTGTATTGATAAGGTGATTGGGGAGCGGTGCAACGAGTGCGAGCAACAGCCCTGACAGCCCTTGCAGTGACCTACGAAATATACATCATCTGAGATTACTAGGAGTGACGACCCTAGACAGGATCTGTGTTGGGATTGATACAAGGGAAGTACCTTAGTTTCCCAATCCTGCTGTTTGAATGGACTAATAACAACTCAGAAATCATATCACCATAGCATTGCATATGCCTGGAAGATGTGGAGCACTCTAGGGAGTGTGGCATGCCGCGGTCGTAAGATGTTGCCGTATGAGGGAGATCGTCGGTGAGGGCATACATCACATCATATTATCTTGCATTAACAACAGTATTAGGATTGTCTGATTTACTGCTTTACTATTATCGCATGATTGAATTGTGAACATGCTAATCTTTGCTCTATGATTCCACTGAGTTGATCACTCATTCCCACGTTACGGGATGGTGTTTGCAACACCCACCAGACCCTGTTGTAGATGCAGGTGAGGCTGAGATCCAGGAGGCAAGCCAGACTTCGACGAGGACCAGGACGAGTTCTCGTGCATGCAGTATCATGATGGCTTTGCGTAGGCGACCTGGATTGATGGGACTTCAGTGGGACTATTTTGAACATTACATTTTGTTCATGTATATGTATATGATTCAGAGATGTATTCATACCTTAGAGACAGATGAGATCTACTTTGTTTTTCCATACAGTGATATATATATTGTTTAGTCTTCCGCTTGCTTTTATCATTGGATCTGAAGTATGAATTGCAGTTTTGGTATACTTTTAGTCATGTGAATGCTTTAAATCAGAGAACATTGAATCATAATCATTTTTGTTGCATAAGTGACGGTCTGGAACTCGGGAGTTGAGTTTATACTCGACCCCCGATTTTTAGGGTGTTACAGGTTAAGTATAAGCATTCAGACTGTTGGAATCTGACCCAAATACACCCTCGAATCAGGGAACATTTCTCACCCAGGTCAGTGTACTTGAAATCCTCGATCGAGTCTCCATGACCGCTGCACTGAAACTGGTCCGCCATGTGCGATCTGGGAGCTCTACCGGACTGAAAACTTGGTGTGAGCTGGATCCAGTATCCATGAGCTTAAGTCCGATGGCGTTCGACCAAGGGACCTCCCGAAATGCTCTTTTGGATCGAAAAAGACCCGATTTGGCTATAACCCAAGTATACCTTGACTTAAGGTCTGTTTTGGTTATGTTTGGGCTTATAAAAGGAGCTTAAACCCTTAGCTTTCTAACCCATACGAATTTGGAAAAAATCCTAGGAGAGAGAAGAGAGAAAAGAGAGAGAAGTGAGGGAGAAGCTGGTGATTTCTCCTGAGATTCTTCCCTATTGCTCTACATGCCAAATCCACCCTTCTGTATCGCTTTTCCAGCGACTCCGGCTTCGTTCTAGGTAAGAAAACCCTAACCTTAACCTGTTTTAGAGATTCTATCAATACAAGTAACGAAGTAGATGATGTATCTTGTGAATTAGGTCGTCATATCGACGTTGACGAAGCGTAGAGTTTCTATTCGATTCGTTATGCTTCTACGGTGAAAGGTGCGGATCTTAGACACTTAGATTACCTGTTTTCAAAGATTTCAATACTGTTTAATGGTAGATTACTGACAAGAATGCTATTTGACATGTACAACATGCTGTCCGTTTTCTATTTCGCATACGTATGGTGAATATGAGATTTAGGGTATTTTAGTCATTTATAGGAAATACTGTATATGTCCATATTTTGTGAAAATGATTACCATGGGTATTTGTCATGTTATGATATTAGAAATGCGTGCATGATCTATTTGGCGAAGAGATTCGTCCTAATGCACATATTGGCCGACATATGCTATGTAGACTAATGTGTGTACACTAAGTGTTTGTTGAAATGCTTAAATCAATATGATTTATGCCTGCCTTATGTATTGAATGTAAGAACATGATTGTTTTGTATTAGACATCTCCTTGTCATGAGGATTTGTCATATTATATGTTGAAATCAACATACGTCAAGTACGTTGAAGTTGAGTAGTCTAAGTGTTTGTGTAAATGTATGTATAAGTATTGAGTATATGGTTTTGTAGATTAGCGTTGAGACTGGATTCTCAACTAATTTGATGATATATATGATTTCCTCTACGCATGTCGTATTTCAATTGATTTCCTTATGTGTGAAGTACTTGTGTATGGTTTAATTGCCTATGTTGTATCTTATAACATGTTGCTAACATGCTTGGATTACTTGTTACTTCAATTTTGTTTATCTCACATGATTACTGATTCACATCTTTGTGCTTGGGGCTATACTCTAGTCCAGACAGTCGGTAACATTTTAGAATTCGCGGTTGGATTCTATTCACCACGAAGGATGTGTATGACGAACTCGAGTCGTACTAGAGTCGTCGACAGTGGTTAGGCCACACGAAGTGCTTGTGCACTTCATGTCGGTCGATTCGACGTGCGCTCGCGCTAGTCAGACTCATCAAGTAACCCGACTGACCATTGTATGTTCACCTTGTATTCGTCATAACTGCTTGAACCTAGGGTACTAAACTTACCATTGGAAAGCCCCTCTAACCTTGGTATCTCGATCCCCTAAGACTCATGAGCCGGGTATGGTGGTATGGGACACCGTGGTCGAGCTGTCGGCCTATGCTGGGCCACAAACTTCCCCGTAGTGACCAGTGAGCACCCTACTCTGAGCAGATTATGGTGGTATGGGACACTATATTCTTGTTGTCAGCCTACATTAATAAGGTGATGGGGGAGTGGAGCAACGAGTGCGAGCAACAGCCCTAACAGCTTTTTGCAGTGACCTTGAGTTTATCCTGACACCGCATGGGGGCGACGAGTCCTGATGTATTCTTAAGGATATAAACTAGGCCTGTATTGATAAGGTGATGGGGGAGCAGTGCAACGAGTGCGTGCAACATCCCTGACAGCCCTTGCAGCGGCCTAGAAATATATCATCGTATGAGATTACTAGGAGTGACGACCCTAGACAGGATCATTGTTTGGGTATTGATATAAGGGAGGTACCTTAGTTTCCCAATCCTGCTATATGAAATAGACTAATAACAACTCGATAATCATATCCACGTTGCACTGCATGTGCCTGGAAGATGTGGAGCACTGTGGGAAGAAAGCATGCCGCGGACGCAGATGGTGTCGTATGAGGGAGTATGTCGGTGAGGGTATCCAGCATGTCATTTCATCCATGCATTAATCACAGTATTTAGGAATGTTTGTTTTTCTTGCTTTATCATTATCGCGTGATGGATTTGATAACATGCTAATCTTTGTTCTATGATTCCACTGAGTTAGCTACTCACTTCCACGTTACGGGATGGTGTTTTGGACACCCACCAATCCCTATTTTAGTTTCAGACGATGGCGATGCTCGCGAAGCAGAGTCGGACTTGATGATGATGAGGAGGATCCCTCCTATATGCAGGTTCTAGTTGATGGGGTTACAGGGTTACTGATTTGCTGCCAGCACACATGGTATTTTACCCTTTATTTTTATACCCATGTATATTCTTTTTGCTCATCTTTGGAGTATACATGTATATGTTTAACCTGGTAACATGTTCATGCTCTGGAGACTCACAACAGTTCATATATTCTATATATCTATCACATTCTTCCGCTTGTTAAATTAATTGTCTCTAGAGTATGATATGTTGTTTTGGCTTGATCCACCTCATGTTTTATGTACTATTACCACCGACATTCACCCATCATTGAAAATATTGCATAAGTGATGTTCTGGAACTCAGGAGTTGGGTTTCTACCCAACCCTCGATTTTCGGGGCGTTACAAATGAACGCCATCTACTGTGTGGTGTCCCAAGATATTTTCAATCAGATAAGTATGTGTGGGACCTCTAAAGAAGAATGGGACCTATTGAAAACTACCCATGAAGGCACAAGCACTGTGAAGAGATCTAAATTACAACTTTTAACTTCACAGTTCGAAAATCTCAGGATGGAAGAGTATGAGACATTTATGGAGTTTTTCAACAAATTGAATATCATTTGTAACTCCATGGGTGGATTGGGAGAGGAGGTTCCGACACCTAAAATATGTAGGAAAATCTTAAGATCCCTACCAGAACGGTTTAATCCTAAGGTAACAACAATTAAGGAGTGTACGAATATTGATGAGATGAAAGTAGAAGAACTAGTAGGTTCCTGACAAACTTTTAAACTACACTTCACTCAACCCTAAAAATCCAAAAACACTGTCCGAAAGACTTCTAAGAAATCAAAACATGAGGACAGTGAAAGTGAAAAAGAAGATGAAGATGAGGAAGTGACTCTACTTGCATAAAGATTCAGAAGATTCTTTCAAAGGAATCGCGGCTGCCCCTCTAGAGGTTGAAAGGTGGATGACAAACCTTCTGCAGGAAAATTTGAAAAAAGGACTAAAGAACCACAATGTTATGCCTATCATGAGTATGGACACCTATCTACTGAATGCCTAAATACAAAAACCAAGGGCAAGGCAATGGCTGCCACATGGGATAATACGGAAGAGTCAAACTCAAAAAACAGTGACTCAGAAAGTGATGGAGATAAAAAATCCTTGAAAATACATATGGTCTCCACTACTTCAATCATTCCAACTGAATCTGAGGAAGAACAATAAGCCACTGAATCATTTTCATCTGACAATGAGAAAATTGAAGAAGAAGAAGATAAAGAGCAAAATGAATTACAAGATGCTTATAACCAACTTTACATCCATAGCATCAATATTGTGAAGAGACTTGGAATAGTCGAAAACAAAAAGGAATTGCTACAAATAGATCTGGATAATGCTTCAAATATTAATACTCATCTGATTAATGATTTACAATAATGTCACTCAGATAATGATAGACTTAAAAGAACTAACAACTCTTTGAAATCTGAGTCAGAAAAATTAAAGAATCAAGTCAAAGCTCTAAATGAGGAACATCTAATCCTTCAAAATAGAAACTATACACTTCAAAATGATCTACAAGAATCTAGTAAAATTGTCAAAATAAACTATAAATTTTCCCAGAGTGGTGAGAAATTAGAAAAACTATTAGGTATGGGAAAATATGAAAAGGACAAAAAGGGATTAGGTTATGGAAAGGCTAGAATAAAAACTGAATATGATGCACAACCATTTAGAAAATCTGTTGCATCCAGTAGTAACACCAAACCTATCCCAGTTCATTACAAAAAGGAGGAGTCAGTTTATGAGCTAGATAAAAGAAGTAAACAATCATCATCACTTGAGCTAGTTGACAAGAAGAAAGACCCAGTGAATCAGGTGGTTAAATCAGATAAGAAGAACGAATTTACCACAAATAAAACTCTTGTCACAAAGTGGATGATTAAGGAAAAAATAAATTGCCTAGTTACTCATTCAGATCATTTATCAGGCAATGTAGCTAAATGGTATCTGGACAGTGGTTGCTCAAGACATGTCACGGGTGACAAGTCCCTCCTTACAAACTATAAGGATCTTCACAAAGGGGTAGTCACCTACGGAGATGGAACCACTGCTGAAGTAATTGGACAAGGAATTATAGAAGGAATTAATCTGTTTAAAAATGAGAATGTTTTTTGCATAAAAGGTTTGACACATAACCTACTGAGCATCTCCCAAATCTGTGATAATGGGCATGTGGTAAATTTCAACAAAGAAGAATGCGAGATTCTAGATCAATCAGGAAAATCAATGATGAAGGGTCTTCGCACAAATAACCACTGCTACATTATTGTAGGAAAAGGAAGGAGTGATATTGAGAAACACTGAGAGTGAAGAAACTGGTCCAGGTTATGCATCAGAATCTGGATATTTGCTGAAATGATACAATTTTGCTGAGCTTTCAAAGAAATAATCTGAGGCATCTCACCTCACCTTTTGCACATAAACATCCAAATGTTTATACTTTTTAATGTACAAAAGTTATACGAAATTTTCTAATATTCTTTGCTAGGAACTTCAATAAGATACTATTCTGTATATGAACAATCGTTAGATTGAAGAAAAACTTGAAAAGATCCACCTTCGATATGAGTGTCGATTGGCCACTTATAAATGTCGATCACATCAACTAATAAATCAATATCATCAACAGCTCTCCGGGTAGCTGAAATGTCGAGACGATTGGTCTTCCTAGAACTCTTAAAATCGGAAGATTCGAAATCTCACTCTGGAACTGTCTCTAGCATAGTTCTTTGTCAAAATGTCTAAAGCCAAAGGATCACTTCATCCACAATATGCATCAATTGAAAGGAAGAAAGGTAAGCAGGATGAAATCGCCTCCTCTTCTCTGTTCAACTTAAAACTTGTGGCAGAACGAACGGTTCATACAGAGAGTATTGAACCATTCAGGATCATCGATCTTCTGAAACAAATCGGATGGGAAAATGTTGTGAATCTTGGGGGCACATTTTAACATAATTAGGTACATCAGTTTATGAGCTTGATCTTCAATGTTGATACAAATCCTCCAGTCATCTCAGTTGCGGCAGTCAATCGAGTCAAATACATCACACCCAAGTTGATAAGTAGAATGGTTGACATAAGAATCACTGGAATATCTGTATTTGATCGAATATGAATGGACTCAGTGTATGGGGAGAAGTTTCTCGAGCACTGTGTAATGGTACTACAATTCCAAAGAATTCAAAGAATATCCTCCATGTTAAGCATCTTGATCCTACCTACAAGATCCTTCACAGCATTTTGAGCACAAATGTCTATCCTTGTGAAGTCTCGAGCGATTATCTCTCTCCATACATACTCAACATTTTGTATGATATACATCTTGAAATTCCTCTATGCCAACCAACTCTTCTCCTACATCAATTAATCCGAGTGTCCACAGAAGAGTCCATCACTACAATTCCCTTTCCATGCCTTCTGTCTAAGCTTTCACGAGAATTCAGTCTGCCACCAACTCATGATCTGCCACACCCATGTCTATGGTTCAATTATAAAGACATCCAGAGTCTGAATCTCCGTGACAAATCTTGTGTTGGAAAAATTCAGGATATTCAGGTGCAAGATAAGTTACAAAGACTTATGGATGGTCAATCCCACATGATGAAGAAACTTAATGACTGTAAAGCCTATCTTTCAGACATCCGACAAAGATTGGGGTCTCTGCAACATGCTACAGAACAGATTTTGAACAGTCTATCTTCTCCATAAAGCTTGACCAGGGAATCCTTCCATTTATCACACATTGACAATTCTTCTGGAATACCTTAGCATAAGGTTCTTTTTGAAGGCCCTGTGATCATATTTATGTGTGTGATAACTTGCTGACTTATAAACTAGGACAAAGTGGCTTCTTGACTGTTCATACCCTGTGTGGGTCGCTAATGTCATAAACTCCTATAACTTGAAAGTGTCTGTTTCATAGTTTCATCCCTGTTTATGTGATCTCTGTTTCCAAATGGTTTATGAATATATTGATTATGGCAAGGTATCACAATGTATCTTTTCTACTCTATCTGATGTGAAATGCATGTGTTTCTATAACTATGATACTTGCCTTTGTATGCATTCACCCTTATGTTTCTCCCATATGCTTAAACTATTCAGTCAATATCACTTGCTATATCTTTGTTAATGACTGACAAAAAGGGAGAGAAAAATTACAAACACCCTTGTGAAAAATTGGATATCTGTGATCTTATATGTTGTAGGTGTTAGGGGGAGTAGCCGCAACAAGAAAGAGGGAGTTTTTGAAGAAAGGGGGAGAAATTACTGGGTGTGTACATGGGTGATTAGAATTTATAAATTGTGTTAATGTATGTACACACAATTTAGGATGTATCTGACTAGATATTTTCCTAGGGTGTTTTTGGGCATTTTGTCACGTAATTGACAAAGGGGGAGATTGAAAGTGCACCTACTAGTGCCCTGGTTTGTCAATTACAGTGTAAGTTGAGTCAGTCGGACAACAGCGCCTAACAGGAAGATCAACTCAAGTGTTTACCTCAACTGGATGTGTGGAAGCTCGCCATAGGTAAATCATAGCCTCACATCCCATATCCCAAAACACCAGGTGATTAAAACCCTTAAAAATATGTAGAACATATTAGGGTTTTTGTGTAAGAAAATTTTTTACAAAATAGGAAAATCTTCAAGTTTTTCTTACACTGTCGATTATATCGATTCATATCTCGATATGATCGACCTGCTCTGTCGATGTCCTCGGTATCTCAATCGATACAATCGAGTGAGGATAAAAAGCGTCCAACAATCAAATATTCATCTGGACGATTTATCGATATATCGACGGTTCAGTCAATATCATCGATATTCGAATATCGATCCTCTCGAAAGTGGATCGATAATATCGACAGGCAGTTTTTTGGCGCCCCTATTTTTTTAAAGAAAACCACTGTGAGCTTCGATATATCGATGACTGTCCGATTCAATCTGAACTCAAATATCGATCATATCGGAAGTCAGTCGATCACATCGATAGTGCGCGCATGTTTTCTCCAGCATAATTTTTAGGATATTTTTAAACATTGATCGGGGTGCCAGTCGAGAAATCGATATTCATATGTCAATCTTATTGAGACCTGGTCGATTGGATCAAGATGGGACACAAACCGTCCAACAAGCTTATAAGTAAATCTATACGACTTATTGATCCCATCGACATGATCTCCGATATCATCGATATACAAATTTCGATGACATCGACTGTTCCCCGATCATATCTTTAGAACCTGAAAATCTTCAAGGCTTGTCTCTCTTACTTTCACCTGTCGATAGATCGATTCATCTATCGATGGAATCAGAGTTCGAAATTCGATAACATCGATGTGTGTCTCGATCCCATCGACCAGTTGGCAAAAGGTTTTCAAAAGTGAAAATGACATTTGAGTTTGTATCATCGAGAGGACAATCGATACAATCGAGAGTATACGCTCATATCATATCGACACTTGCTCGATGATATCGAATTCTGTCATAAATATGACCGTTTTATATCCGTTGAAACCTTTTGCCTATATATAGAGAAGCTTGCCTTTATTGCTAGTAGAGAAAGAGGAGAGTGCTTTTGAGTGTTTTAACCTTCTTATCATTTACCTTAAGCCCTTTCTCTCAGGGAGTTCATCCTCCAATCCACCCTCATCATTGATATTCAATAGAGTGGATTGGGGAATGAACTTCCGCATTCAAGGATCCTCCAACTACTACCTTATTGGCAAATCATTAAGCTGGGATGCCTTGAATGCATAGATGATTAGAACCACTCTATCTTCCTAATAGAAAAATCCTTAGAGAGTGGAATTTCATCATAACCTTGACCCAACCTAAAGCCTAGAATAGGTATATCTTTTGTGTTGCGGATTAAGGGAGCTGAAGACTCTTCATCAACGAGAAGGAGATCTTCAACATTGTGCTGAATGGGACTCATCAACTTATTTATAAGTATCTAGAGTCCAGAGGACACTTGTGATCATTCCTTTCTAGGATTGAGTCTTAAGTGTTTCTCACCCTTTGAAGTCCTCAAAGGAGGCCTCCGACGGGAAAGTACGTGCAGGGTGCATTGTGTGGACCCTTGCTCTATGGAGAGCATAAACATCCGGGTGCGTTATATGGACCCTTGCTCTGTGTGGGCATAAACATCTGGTTAGGAGTGCGCCAGCAAAACTCCAGGGTTAGAGGTGAACCGAGTAGAAACCTCCATGTAAAGGTTGAAGGTGAACCTGATTTAAAACATTAGGTTTGAGGTGAACCATGGAAAACCTCCCTAGTGAAATCCAGTCACTCAAGGATTGAGTATGGAAGACGGTAGTGGAGTAGAAGTAGTCGAACCACTATAAAATGACTGTGTTTGAGATTGATACTTGTGTTTGATTTTTTGTAAGATTATATTAACTGTATTTATACTTGCTCACACTTCACACACAGTCACATTCATCATAGACTATAATTGCACCATGATTATCAATTAAATAGCTCTGTGATTGGATCCTCTACCAGGCTTGGAAGCTAGTAAAGTTAACTTTGAGTAATCCTAATCTGTACTCTGTGATGGGATTAGTATGATAGGATTTTTAATAATTCATAAAAACTTTAAAAAGTCCTATTCACCCCCCTCTAGGACATATTGGCGTATTCCAACTTCAACTCAAGCGGTCTTCACCGCTATTTCAGCATACACCCAACATAGTTTTTCATATCATCTCTTGCATTGCATCATGTCTTCTTGGCTTTATGTAGCATTACTTGGTCACAATGCTTCAGCTTATGTACTCTGATATTTGATTATTATTGTATGCTTGTACACTATGCACACATGAGTGTACTCACTAGGCTTTTTACCTAAGCTTCCTATTTCCCATTTTTTTCAAGGTAGGAGTAACTTGGAGGACAACTTTCTCAATGCATAGTATCTATTTTGTGACTTGGCAATATTGACATTGTGTACCTGTTGGAAAAGCATTGTACTTGTAATCATAAGGATTTATAATGGAGGATGTTGCTTTGTATTGTGATTACGAATCATCATGCTCAGGTATTATTATTATTATTATTATTATATATAAAAAAAAATTAGTCAAAAATCTTCCTTATGGTGCGCCAAATTTCGGACTTGGTGTATGAAAGTCAAGTGTCAGAGTTGGGGCATTATGGAAGCTATCTGTCCCCGGAGTTGGGGCGTTAAACTTCAGATCTCATTATTAATGATTTTAAAATAGGTTCACCAATAACCTTTACAGTCCTACACTAAGGACACCAGTTTACACTCTCCATAAGAGCAAAGGTCTCACACTAAGTGTCAGGCCCCATACTTGGAAACTGGGCTCACAAAATTCCTGATTACTAATTCCAATGCCGACAACCTCTGTAGTACCCCATTCTCTGCTCCCAGCACCCATATGCCAAATTCCGATCCTGGGATCCTATAAGGAGGATTTTTCAACGTACATTTATCTCATAAGAAGCATAACCACAAGTTTACCCAAATCACAAAAGCAAAATCATCATCACATATCCACTAATATAAACAGTTGAATACAGTGCTGAAAGAAAAATACATATATATATCAACAATCAAAGCTCTAGAAGATAGCTGCACGCTCCAAGCTCAACGCTACTACGACCTAACACCACCTGCATGCATCTATTATGCATAAGATTATAAAAATCTTAGAGGTTGGTGTAAGTATGTGTGCAAGGTAAGTGCCAAGTATGCAATATCAGAGCAATGCGCAAACACGCTGGTAAGTCCATAAATACCATCAGCCTTAACTAGGCTATGCAATGTTAAAACATAATAAGCCAATATCATATACTGAGGAAGCAATGTAGAATAGCTATGTAATGAGGAGACATAGTAAGCCAAATATCATATACTAAGGATATAATACAATATGCGATGCAAATGAAATGACCAAGCTGGAGTTTGAAGTCAGGATGATAGTACGTAGTGTCGTAAGCTATAGGGTCCATCACAAGGGACTTCTATCCAAGCCAGTCTCATACCTAAATTTGGATAGATAGACATAATGTGGTAAACTCCTGATCTCAAGTTGGTCACACCCCAAAAAAAATCTTAGCCTTTGCGAAGGTACACATAACAATTAATTACGCACCCAGCCCGAGTGGATAGTGAATGAATGAGTATAATGCTGAGTACATAACTCCTGCTCAGTAAATCCACATAACAACACCGTACGTCTCTAGGATCATCACCAGGGTCTAGTACACTCCAAGCTGGCTGCCTCCCCTGCTGGCCGCGTAACCCAACAAGTGAAAAAGACTTCACTACCCACCTACAGTAGTATACCAATGTCTACCCGGCTCATCAATAAAAAATTCATTTGGGAGCTGGTCAAACTTAGCCTAGCTTATAGTCCCCTCACTCGGGCGGATAAGGCTACACCCCCTTCCAATCGACCACGACACAGTGGGAGACGCAGCCTACTGGTATTCGGCACTCGGGCACTTATGTATATCCACTCGGTCTAGATGATAGAGCGTCTCCTGGCCACAGAGGTTTAGGGACTTTCACCCACAGACATCTAACATGCCTAGATGTTTAAACCAAACATTTTTAGTATCCCATCTGGCCATCCACGACATGCCTATGGAGGCCACAACTTTATTGTCACTAGGGAGTACAATAGTTATATCACAAAATGTAAGATGCATGAGTCACACAGTCCAATCATACATCAATCCTGCGCATACTGTGCACTCATGTGGGATGACTCTGCCTATCAGGGAGTCCTATGAACAACTTGCCCTATGACATATGCAATGGTCAACAACATCTCATAACAAACATGTAAATGATGCTTATGAGCATGTGTCATGATGCTATGCTGTCACATACTCATAATCGGTATTGATGACCGTCACCGATAATCAACATCGATAATTGACATCGATGATCAGCATCGGCATCGAAAATCGGCCTAACAAAGGGCCTAAGGAAAGGTCACAATGTGGACATTTAACCATCATTGCCCATCAATGTGGACATTTAACCAACATTGTTCTCAAGGAGTGGCCCACATAGAGCCAAACATATAGTGAGGCCCATGGCCTCACATAAGGTCCTCACATACAATATAATGGGCCTCACACAAGAGCCCAATATGCATCATAATGGGCCTCACATGAGGGCCTAATATGCATCACATCGGGTCGTATTACATGGGCCTCAAATAAATCACAATAGGCCCAATCAAATGGGCCTAATACATACACAAAGGGCCTTATACAAGGATCTCATATACATCAAGTGGGCTACATATCATGGGCCTAATACATATCACAATGGGCCTCATACATCATAATGGTCGCATACACGGGCCTCATGTAAGCAATCAAGTGGGCCTCACACACACAACCATAATGGGCCTCACATATGGCCACAATGGACCTCACATGCGACCACAACAGGCCCTTCACATACAACAGGTAGGCCCTGCATGTACAGCAGGTGGGCTTTGCACGTTTAGCAGCATGGACAGATGACGTGGATATAAAACACATACATCATATGAGTCCCACCATCCATGGCTGGACGGTGTGGATTACAACACATATATCACGTTGGAACCCACGGTTGCTAGATAACATGGATGAAATACATAATGGTGGGTCCCACTTGAAATTTATATCTATTTTATTCTCATTGTAATGCCACAAAATGATCTCTACTGATGATTGAATGGTATGGATACAACACATGCATCGTGGTGGGTCCCATCATCCATATGGACGATGGAGATAAAATACATAAATTAAGGTGGGTCCATGTGGTGGCCCACCAGAGCTTTGGATTAAGTTTATATATATGTTTCCCTTCATCCAAGTAGGCTCCACCTGAGATTAGAATCTCTTCAGTTGGATGAACGGTGTGGAAAACCACACATCTCATGAGGCTCCCATGTCCCTATATAGGATAGACAGATGGTGTGACTGTGCAACACTTTCATCAAGGAGGGCCCCACCAAGCAAAATGTCCAGATGGACGGCTGGATGGATCAGATACATCGAGGTGTGTCCCACAGTATCGTCCAGATAGACGGAAGGCTTAGATATACAATACATCATGGTGTGCCCCACACAGCCCATCCAAATGGACAGTGCTGATATATAATAAATACATTAAGGTGGGCCCCACCCCCACACATGTGGGGTGGGCCCATGTCCAGCCAAAAAATGGATGGATGGTGGGTATATAAACACATACATCATGGTGACCCACAAAACTTTTTGACGTCAACAGCTACAAGTTGTTTGCAAGGTACACCAGCCAATTCGCTTCCAGTAAGGTGGGCCCCACCCCACACTGTGGCATGCATGGGTGGGTCTCATGCCAAAAAAGAGGCAGACAGTTTAGATTAAAAAAATCAAGGTGGGGTCCACGTAGATGGATGGTTTGGATGATCAGACCCCATTTGCTAACGTCAATACACCAACTAATATAGTTGATGTGCGGTAGGCCTGCCAATCCACTTCCAAGTAGGTGGGTTCCACGTGGGGCCCACCATAATATATATATGCACATAAAGGTGGGTCACACTGTCCAGGAGGCTGGACGGTGTGGATCAACCACATGCATCACGGTGAGATCCACAAAACTTGCTAACAATATACAACAGTTGTGGCTGTTGGGACCCACTGTCTAGGGGGTCTGAACAGTGAGGGTACACCACAAACATCAAAGGTGCATCCATGTGGTGGCCCGCTAAAGATTTAGATTAGCTGATATTTGTGTTTTCCTCTAATCAGGCCTGTCCAAACAGACTGCCAGGTGGGCCCACTCGATGATGTCATAGATAAAATACATGCTTCATGGTGGGGTCCATCCGGGTGGGCCACACGGCTACATCATCACCAAAAGAAATGAAAGAGAGGGATGGAGAAAAAGAGAGACACGGCGTAGTGGAGAGACCCCGACACTATGGGCCCCTCTTTTTTTTCCACAACACATACATCAAAATGGGTCCCATCACAAGTGGGCCCTCAAATGAAAATCAACGGTGGATCACCCACCGATTTCGCTCCTTCTTGGTCCCATGGCTTCCTTAGCTCCTCGGCTTCCTCTTTAATGGTGGGAGATGAAGATTGAAGGATGGTGATGAGAGATGAGAGGGGTAAGAAGTGGGTCACACCATAGCTACTCCATGGGAAGCTTGGACATCCACTCTCTCTTAGTGCTTGGGATGGAGTGAGAAATGAGAGAGAGAGGAGTGGTGATGTAAGGAGAGAGGGATGGGTAATGGGTGGTATGGGTTGTGTTGACTTTTGGGTGAGAGAGGGATAGGTGTGATGGGATATGTACTTGACTTGTACATTGATTGATTGATTAATATTTGGTAGAGATTCTCTTCTCGAGATTTACAATGCGCAACGTTTTCTCAAAATAAACGCGGGCCAACAACTCTTAGCCTAGGTATCTCATCGATGCGGGAGATACGGTGTTGGAACCATGACAACGGCACAATCGCAAGGGTATGAGTCTCAGGTCGAGTCGACTCAAATCGATAGGATGCGACTCAGAGTCGCACGCAAATCTTATTTATGCGTCGTGGGTCAATAAAATTTGACAAGGAGGACCACGAGAGTCTATGGAACGGTACGAACTAGGATATGGGCCTTACAGCTCTCCCCTCCTAATAAAAGTTTCATCCTCAAAATTTACTATCATGCATGACAAAGCAAGGAAAAAAGAAGCATCGTCATATACATACAATAATAAATCTATAAAAAAATGGGGATGGCGCTCTCTAATCTCAGCCTCACGCTCCCAAGACGACTCCGCAATAGAATGGTGACCCTTACTGAACCTCGGATCCTGAATCATAAACGATCGAAACTCGAATATTATGCAGCCTCACAATCTCAACGGTGGGGAGTTATATCAAAAAACTTCTGAGTTATCTGAACTCGGGGAACTATTCATTCTAAGTTCTCAACAATCAAAGAGCGTAGGGTAGCTATCAGCAGATTTGTGATGTTATCCTCAGGTATTCCCAAGTTATGTTCTGCTACTAACTTCTTTCACGCCCCAAACTCAAAATCAGGCTCACAAAATTTTTGATTGCCAAATTCGATGCCAACAGCCTCCGTAATACCTCATTCTCGACTCACATCGTCCATATGCCACATTCTGATCTTGGGATTCTACAAGGAGGATTTTCCAACATATATTTATCTCATAAAAAGTGTAACTACAAGTTTACCCAAATCACAAAGGCAACATATCATCACGTACCAATAATATAAACAATTGAATATGGTGTTGAAAGGAAAATACATATATATCAGTAATCAAAGCTCTATAAGACAGTTGTACGCTCTAAGCTCAAAGATGCTACAACCTAATGCCACCTGCACGCATCTATCGTGCATAAGCTTATAGAAAGCTTAGAGGGTAGTGTAAGTGTGTGCGCGAGTTAAGTGTCAAGTATGAAATATCAGAGTAATGTAGAAACATACTGGTAAGTCCATAAATACCATCAGCCTTATCCATGCTATGTAATGCAAAAACATATTAAGCCAATATCATATATTAAGGAAGTAATATAGAATAGCTATATAATACGGAGACATGGTAAGCCAAATATCATATACTGAGGATCCAATGCAATATGCGGTGTGAATGAAATTACTAAGTTGGAGTGTGAAATCGGGATGATAGTACGTAGTGTCAGAAGCTATAGGGTCCATCATAAGGGACTTCTATCCAAACCAGTCTCATACCTAAATTTTGATAGATAAACATAATGTGATAAACTCTTGATCTCAGGTTGGTCGAGTGCCCCAACCAAAATCTTGGCCTTTGTGAAGGTACACATAACAATTAGTTGTGCACCGCTTGCTCGAGTGGATAGTGAATGAATGAGTATAATACTGAGTACGCAACTCCTACTCAGTAAGTCCACATAATAGTACCGTACATCTCTGGGATCATCACCGAGGTCTAGTACACTCCAAGCTGGCTGTCATCCCTACCAATTGCATAGCCTAGCAAGTGAAAAAGATCCCACTACCCGCCTACCAGTGGTATACCAATGCCTACTCAGCTTGTCGATAGCAGACCCATTTAGGAGCTGTCAAACTCAGCCTAGCTTATAGCCCCCTCACTCGAGTGGATAAGGCCACACTCCCTTCCAACCAACCACTACACAATGGGAGACGTAGCCTACTGGTATTCGGCACTCGGGCGCTCATGTATATCGAATAGATCTAGATGTTAGAGCGTCTCCTGGCCACGGAGGTTTAGGGACTTTCACCCACGAACATCCAGTGTACCCAGATGCTTGAACCAAACATTATCGGTGTCCCATCTGGCCATCCACGACATGCCTGTGGAGGCCATAACCCTGTTGTCGCTAGGGCATACAATAGTCATATCACAAAATATAAGATGCATGAGTCACACAGTCCAATCATATCGTGTGCTCATGTGGGACGAATCCACCTATTAGGGAGTCTCATGAACAACCTGTCCTATGGCATATGCAATGGTAAACCACATCTCATAACAAACATGCAGATGATGCTTATGGGCATGTATCATGATGTTATGCTGTCACATACTCATAATCGATATCGAAAACTGGCACTGATAATCAACATCGATCATTGGCCTCGATAATCGGCATCGATGATTAGCATCGTCATCGATAATTAGCCTAATAAAGGGCCTAAGGGAAGGTCACAATGTGGACATTTAACCATAATTTCTCATCAATGTGGACATTTAACCAATTTTGCTCTCAAGGAGTGGTCCACATAGAGCCAAACGTATAGTGGGGCCCATGGCCTCACATAAGGGCCTCACATACAATATAATGGGCCTCACACACAATATAATGGGCCTCACACAAAAGCCCAATATACATCGCAATGGGCGTCACACGAGGGCTTAATATACATCACATCAGGCCATATCACATGGGCCTCAAATAAATCACAATGGGCCGCATCACATGGGCCTAATACATACACAATGGGCCTTATACAAGGACCTCGTATACATAAAGTGGGCTACATCTCATGAGCTTAATACATATCACAATGGTCCTCATACATCATAATGGCCACATACACGGGCCTCATGTAAGCAATCAAGTGGGCCTCACACACACAACCATAATGGGCCTCACATATGCCCACAATGGGCCTCACATACGGCCACAATGGGCCCTTCACATACAACAAGTGAGCCTTGCGTGTACAGCAGGTGGACCCGGCACGTCCAGCAACATGGACGAATGGTGTGGATATAAAACACATACATCATATGAGTCCCACCATCCTTGGCTAGACGGTGAGAATTACAACACATACATCACGTTGGGACCCACAGCTGCTAAACAACATGGATGAAATACATAACGGTGGGTCGCACTTGAAATTTTTATCTATCTTATTATCATTGTAATGCCACAAAATGATCTCTACTGATGATTGAATGGTATGGATACAACATATGCATCGTGGGTGGGTCCTACCGTCCAAATGGATGGTAGAGATAAAATACATAAATCAAGGTGGGTCCACGTGGTGGCCCACCAGAGCTTTGGATCAAGTTTATATATCTATTTCCCTTCATCTAGGTAGGGCCCACCTAAGATTTAAATCTCTTAAGTTGGATGAATGGTGTGGAAAACCACACATCTCATGAGGGTCCTACGTCGCTGTATAAGATGGACGGATGGTGTGGCTGTACAACACTTTCATCAAGGTGGGCCCCACCAAGTAAAATGTCTAAATAGACGGCTGGCTGGATCAGATACATCAAGGTGTGTCCCACAGTACCATCTAGATGGACGAAAGGCTTGGATATACAATACATCATGGTACGCCCCATACAGCCCGTCCAAATGGACGGTGCTAATATATAATAAGTACATTAAGGTGGGCACCCAACCCCACATGTGTGGCATGGGCCCACGTCTAGCCAAAAATGGACAGACGATGGGTATATAAACACATATATCATGGTGTCCCATAGAACTTTTGGACGTCAACAGCTACAAGCTGTTTACAAGGTACACTAGCCAATCCACTTCTAGTAAGGTGGGCCCCACCCCACATGTGTGGCATGTGTGCATGGGCCTCACGCCCAAAAAGAGGTGGACGGTCTGGATAAAAAACTCAAGGTGGGGTCCACATAGATGGATGGTCTAGATGTTCAGACCCCACTTACTGACATCAATACACTAACTAATATAGCTGGTGTACGGTAGACCAGTTAATTCACTTCCAGGTAGGTGGGTCCCACATGGGGCCCACCATAATATTAATACACACACACACACACAGAGGTGAGTCACACCGTCCAGGAGGCTAGACGGTGTGGATCAACCACTTGCATCACGGTGAGATCCACAGAACTTACTAACGATATACTGTAGTTATGGCTGCTGGGAACCCCCGTCCAGGGGGTCTAGACGGTGAGGGTACACCACAAACATCAAAGGTGGGTCCATGTGGTGGCCCACCAAAGCTTTGGATCGACTGATATTTATGTTTTCCTCCAATCAGGCCCGTCCAAACGGACTGCCAGGTGGGCCCACTCGATGGACGGCATAGATAGAATACATACATCATGGTGGGGTGCCACATGGCCACATCATCACCTAAAGAAATGAAAGAGAGGGAGAGAGAGAGATAGAGAGAGATGGTGTAGTGGAGGGACCTCGCCACTATAGGCCCCTCTTCTTCTTCTTTTTTCCCAAAACACATACATCAAAATGGGCCCCATCACAAGTGGGCCCTCAAATGAAAATCAATGGTGGATCACCCACCGATTTCATTCCTTCTTAGTCCCATGGCTTCCTTAGCTCCTCAGCTTCCTCTTTGATGGTGGTAGATGAAGATTGAAGGGTGGAGATGAGAGATGAGAGGGGTAAGAAGTGGGCCACACCATACCTTCTCCACGGGAAGTTTGGATGTCCACTCTCTCTTGGTGCTTAGGATGGAGTGAGAAATGAGAGAGAGAGAGTGTAACACCCCAGATTTTTGCCAACCTGGGGTTAGACGTCCTTAGGCAATGGGTCAACTAAAACACCTGGGAAATTGCTCAGAACCCAACTCCATAGCCAAAGAAATCACTTAGGATTAATTCCTTTAAAAACTAAGCATAAGTTAGCTAGCGCTACGCTAGAGTAGCTGTGAAATTGTCCCTGACCGCTTTAAATACATTCTACAAGACCCAAAACTTGTAGAATCAATGGTGCTATAATACCCTGAAACCTCGGATCAAACTCTAAACCGGTTTGCTCTTAGGAACTCTTTGAAACTTTGTATTGGATCTAGACCGCGCGTCGAAAGTCCGATACCTACAATCTTAGACCGTTATAACCGCCTAGCTGGACTTGACAATCATTTCGAAAATCAAGTCCAACCGACGTTCAGAGGCTATTTCATTGAGCTTGGAGTGAAGAGAGTGAGAATAGGGTTAGATTTGGAAATTTTAATTCAAATCTGGCACGGGACTTGGCGCGTCAGTATTAAGCGTTCTGACCGTCAAAATTCAGCCAAATTACACCCTCGGATCAGGAAAAATTTCTATTTCATATCATGAGACTTGGAGACCTGATCTAGGTGCTATGACCGCTGAACTGAAACTGGACCACCATGTGCGATCTGCGAACTCTGCCGGACTGAAAACTTGATGTGTGTTAGATCTAGTATGCATGAGCTTAAGTCCGACCGCATTTGGCCAGCGGACCTCCAAAAATGTCTTCTTGGACCGAAACAGCCCCGATTTGGTTAGGTATCAAGTAAACATTGTTCCCAAGCCTATTTTGGGCATGTTTTAGGTTATAAAAGGACCTTAAACCCTCACTTCTCTCACCCATCTAAATTTTCTAGAAACCCTAGCTGGTGTGAGAGAAAAGGTGAGAGATTGTGAGAGAGAGTGGAAGAGAATTTCCTGCTGCTTGCACTACGTGTTGCACGTGCCTAAGTAACGCGCCTCAATCACATTCCCGGTGATTTCGCCGCGATTCTAGGTAAGAAAATACCCCAAACACTTTCTGATTTGGAGTTCCATCGATTCCTTAGCGATGTAGCTTACGAATTTTGTGTATTAGGTTCCCGGTTCGCCGTAGACGAAGCGTACACGCTCCATTCGAATCAATACACTTTTAGGATAAAAGGTGCGGATTTTAGATGCTTTGATTGGCTATTTTCAATGCTTTCAATGTCGCTTAATAGTAGATTATCGACGGCAACGCCGTTTGACATGTACAACATGCTATCCGTTTCCTGTTTCGTAAGCAGACGAAAAATATGAGATTTAGGGTATTTTAGTCATTTGTAGGAAATACTGTTTTCATTCATATTTTGCTGATGTGATTGACATGGCTTCTTGTCGCATTAGGATATTAGGAATGCGTGCATAATTAGTTTGGCGAAGAGATTCGCCTAAATGCGTACTTTGAGTTGACATACTATATGTAGACTTAAGTGTGTAGTTTAAGTGTTTGTATAAATGTTTGTATTAGTATGTATTGACTTAAATGGTGTTATGAACTAGTTTGAGATTGAATTCTCAAATTATATGCTGATGTAAATGATTTCCTACAGGTTGGCTATATGCATGATTTCATTATATGTATGAAATGCATGTGTTAGATGATTTACTTAAGTTGTATGTTATAACATGTGTTAATATGCTCACATTGTTGTATTTCATTTCCATTACTCTTGCATGATTGCTGATGTGAATTCATAAATGTTTGGGACTATACCTAGTCCAGGCAGTCGATAACCGAATCAATTCGTGGTTGGCTTATCTTTACCACGAATGATGCGTCGATGAACGTGAGTCGTGTTTTGGAGTTGACGGCAGTGGTTAGGCCACACGAGGCGTTTTATGCACTTCATGTCATTCGACTTGAGATGCGCTCATGCTAGTCGAGCCCGTCAAGTAACCCGACTGGCCATTATATGTTCACCATGTATGTGTCATAACTGCTTAAACCTAGGGTACTGAACTTACCATTAAAAACCCTGTCAACCATGGTACCTTGATCCACAAAGACTCATGAGCAGGGCATGGTGGTATGGGACACCGTGGTCGAGCTGTCGGCCTACACTGGGGCCACAAACCTCCCCGTAATGACCAGTGAGTACCCATGACTCATGAGCAGATTATGGTGGTATGGGACACTATATTCTTGCTGTCGGCCTACACTGATCAGGCGACGAGTCCTTTGTAGTGATCGCGAGCGTATTCTGAGTCTACGGGAGGCGACGACCCTTCCGTAGCAGTGAGAGTACAGTAGGCCTGTATTGATAAGGTGATGGGGGAGCGGTGCAACGAGTGCGAGCAACAACCCTGACAACCCTTGCAGCGACCTACAAAATATATATCATATGAGATTACTAGGAGTGACGACCCTGGACAGGATCTGTGTTGGGATTGATATAAGGGAAGTACCTTAGTTTTCCAATCCTGCTGTATGAATGGACTAATAATAACTTGGTAATCATATCACCATCACATTGCATGTGCCTAAAAGACGTGGAGCACTGAGTGGTACGCAAGCATGCCGCAGACGCAGATGGTGCCATATAAGGGAGAATGTCAGTGAGGGCATCCATCATGTCATGTCATATTGCATTAACAACAGTATTAGGAATGTTTGATTTACTGCTTTACTATTATTACATGATTGATTTGAGAACATGCTAATCTTTGCTCTATTATTCCACTGAGTTAGCTACTCACTCCCACGTTACGGGATGGTGTTTTCGGACACCCACCAGTCCCTATTTTGGTTGCAGATGATGACGCTGCTTGAGAAGCGGAGCTGGACTTGATAATGATGAGGAGGATCCCTCCTTTATGCGTGATCTGATTGATGGGATTATAGGGAGGTTGATTAGATGCCTTAACACTTGTCATTTTATATTTTTAGTGCACTCATGTATATTCGTTTTGTCTACTTTTGGGGTATACATGTATGTATATAACCTGGTAACATGTTCACACTCTGGAAACATACAACAGTTTATATATGTTATACATACTATCACAGTCTTCCGCTTATTAATTTAACTATATCTGGAGTATGATATGCTGTTCTGGCATAATCCCACTCATGTTTAATGTATTAATACCGACAACATTCAATCATACATATCTATATTGCATCCCAAAAATCAGGGGTCGAGTAAGAACTCCACTCCCGAGTTCCAGAACATCACTTATGCAACATAAATGTGTATGATTGAATGTTGTCTATGTTAATGTATTAAACATGAGTGAGATTAAGCCAGAACAACATATCATACTCCAGAGACAGTTAAATTTACAAGCGGAAGACTGTGATAGTATGTATAATATATATAAACTGTTGTATGTCTCCAGAGTGTGAACATGTTACCAGGTTATATACATACATGTATACTTCAGAAGTAAACAAAAAGAATATACATGAGTGGTCTAAGAATATAAAATGACAAGTGTCAAGGTATCTAATCAACCTCCCTATAATCCCGTCAATCAGAACACGCATAAAGGAGGGATCCTCCTCATCATCATCAAGTCCAGCTCCGCTTCTCAAGCAGCGCCATCATCTGCAACCAAAATAGGGACTGGTGGGTGTCCGGAAACATCATCCCGTAATGTGGGAGTGAGTAGCTAACTCAGTGGAATAATAGAGCAAAGATTAGAATATTCTTAAATCAATCATGCGATAATAGTAAAGCAGTAAATCAAACATTCCTAATACTGCTGTTAATGCAATATGACATGACATGATGGATGCCCTCACCGACATTCTCCCTCATATGGCACCATCTGCGTCCACGGCACGCTTACGTACCGCTCAGTGCTCCACATCTTCTAGGCACATGCAATGTGATGGTGATATGATTACCGAGTTATTATTAGTCCATTCATACAGTAGGATTGGGAAACTAAGGTACTTCCCTTATATCAATCCCAACACAGATCCTGTCTAGGGTCGTCACTCCTAATAATCTCATACGATATAATTTTGTAGGTCGCTGCAAGGGCTGTCAGGGCTGTTGCTCGCACTCGTTGCACCGCTCCCCCATCACCTTATCTATACACGCATACTGTTCTCTCACTGCTACGGAAGGGTCGTCGCCTCCCGTAGATTCAGAATACGTTCGCGGTCACTACAAAGGACTCGTCGCCTGATCAGTGTAGGCCGATAGCAAGAATATAGTGTCCCATACCACCATAATCTGCTCACGAGTCATGGGTGCTCACTAGTCACTACGGGGAGGTTTGTGGCCCCAGCGTAGGCCGACAGCTCGACCACGGTGTCCCATACCACCATGCCCGGCTCATGAGTCTTTGTGGTTCAAGGTACCATAGTTGACAGGGTTTTCAATGGTAAGTTCAGTACCCTAGGTTCAAGCAGTTATGACACATACATGGTGATCATACAATGGCCAGTCGGGTTACTTGACGGGCTCGACTAGCACGAGCGCATCTCAAGTCGAACGACATGAAGTGTATAAAATGCCTCGTGTGGCCTAACCACTGCCGCCAACTCCAAAACACGACTCGCGTTCATCGACGCGTCGTTCGTGGTAAAGATAAGCCAACCACGAATTGATTCCGTTACCGACTGCCTGGACTAGGTATAGTCCCAAACATTTATGAATTCACATCAGCAATCATGTAAGAGTAATGGAAATGAAATACAACAATGTGAGCATATTAACACATGTTATAACATACAACTTAAGTAAATCATCTAACACATGCATTTCATACATATAATGAAATCATGCATATAGCCAACCTGTAGAAAATCATTTACATCAGCATATAATTTGAGAATTCAATCTCAAACTAGTTCATAACACCATTTAAGTCAATACATACTAATACAAACATTTATACAATCACTTAAACTACACACTTAAGTCTACATATAGTATGTCAACTCAAAGTATGCATTTAGGCGAATCTCTTCGCCAAACTAATTATGCACGCATTCCTATATCCTAATGCGATAAGAAGCCATGTCAATCACATCAGCAAAATATGGATGAAAACAGTATTTTCTATAAATGACTAAATGACCTAAATCTCATATTTTTCGTCTGCTTACGAAACATGAAACGGACAGCATGTTGTACATGGCAAACGGCATTGCCGTCGATAATCTACTATTAAACGACATTGAAAGCATTGAAAACAGCCAATCAAAGCGTCTAAAATCTTCACCTTTTATCATAAAAGTGTATTGATTCGAATGGAGTGTGTACGCTTCGTCTACGGCTAACCGGGAACCTAATACACAAAATTCGTAAGCTACATCGCTAAGGAATCGATGGAACTCCAAATCAGCAAGTGTTTGGGGTATTTTCTTACCTAGAATCGCGGCGAAATCGTCGGAAAAGTGATTGAGGCGTGTTGCTTAGGCACGTGCAACACGTAGTGCAAGCAGCAGGAAATTCTCTTCCACTCTCTCTCACAATCTCTCACCTTTTCTCTCACACCAGCTAGGGTTTCTAGCAAATTCGGATGGGTGAGAGAAGTGAGGGTTTAAGGTCCTTTTATAACCTAAAACATGCTCAAAACAGGCTTGGGAACAATGTTTACTTGATACCTAACCAAATCGGGGTTGTTTCGGTCCAAGAAGACATTTTTGGAGGTCCCCTGGCCAAATGCGATCGGACTTAAGCTCATGCATACTGGATCTAACACACATCAAGTTTTCAGTCCGACAGAGTTCGTAGATCACACGTGGTGGTCCAGTTTCAGTTCAGCGGTCATCGCACCTAGATCAGGTCTACAAGTCTCGTGATATGAAATAGAAATTTTTCCTAATCCGAGGGTGTAATTTGGCTGAATTCTGACGGTCAGAACGCTTAATACTGACGTGCCAAGTCCCGTGCTAGATTTGAATTAAAATTTCCAAATCTAACCCTATTCTCACTCTCTTCACTCCAGGCTCAATGAAATAGCCTCTGAACGTCGGTTGGACTTGATTTTCGAAATGATTGTCAAGTCCAGCTAGGCGGTTATAACGGTCTAAGATTGTAGGTATCAAACTTTCGATGCGCGGTCTAGATCCAATACAAAGTTTCAAAGAGTTCCTAAGAGCAAACCGATTTAGAGTTTGATCCGAGGTTTCAGGGTATTATAGCACCATTGATTCTACAAGTTTTGGGTCTTGTAGAATGTATTTAAAGCGGTCAGGGACAATTTCACAGCTATTCCAACATAGTGCTAGCTAACTTATGCTTAGTTTCTAAAGGAATTAATCCTAAGTGATTTCTTTAGCTATGGAGTTGGGTTCTGAGCGATTTCCTAGGTGTTTTAGTTGACCCATTGCCTAAGGACGTCTAACCCCAAGTTGGCAAAAATTCGGGGTGTTACAGAGAGAGAGGAGTACTGATGTAAGTCGAGAGGGATGGGTGATGGATGGAGTGATGAGTGATGGGTGATAGGTGGTATGGGTTGTGTTGACTTTTGGGTGAGAGAGGGATGGGTGTGATGGGATATGTACTTGAATTGTTAATTAATTGTTGATTGATATTTGGTAGAGTTTCTCTTCTTAGGATTTACAACACATGGCATTTTCTCAAAATAAACACGGTCCCATAACTCTTAGCCTGGGTATCGCAGCGGCATGTGAGACGTGACGTTGGAAGCACGGCAGCGGCACGGTCGCATGGGTACAAGTCTCAGGTTGAGTCAACTCAGATCGACAAGATACTACTCAGGATCACGCACGAATGTTATTTACGCATTACGGGTCATCGAAATTCGACCGAGAGGACCACAAGAGTCTAAGGAACGGTACAAAATAGGATACCTTACACCAAGAATCCAGGTTTAGGCCCACCGCCCAAGGTCCCACATAAGGCACATATGTTTAGGCCTACCAACCAAGGTCTCTTACAAGGCACCTCCGTTTAGGCTCATTGGCCAAGGTTCCACTATTGAGGGTCAAATATTACATATTGGACCCCATCTATTACTTGGTTTTATGAACATGATAATGCTTAAGGTTCTATTTTAATCATGTTTATGTTGTAAGGTGAATTTAAGAGCTAGGATTTAAAATGATGTTAAAAGCATGGATTTAATGCTCAAGAATCACCAAAGCCAAGATCAGATCTAATGAAACGAAGAATGAAGAATGCACATATTGAAGATCCAAGAAAATTAAGTTAAGAATGACGAAAATTAGAGTTTTGAAGTGAAATTCGGCCATCTTCGACTAGTCCTGCCTCTAGCTCGACTAGTCTTGCGTACGCTCGATCAGTCTTAGCCTCAGTTCGACCAGTCCTGGGCTCTGCTCGACTAGTCAAAGGTGTCTCAACTCGAACTCCATCATGTAAAACTTTTAAATCCTCATGTTGCTCGACCAGTCGAAGGTGACCCTCGATCGGTTGAGGACGTCCCACGACAGGTCAAGGACGGCCCATGACCAGTCGAGGGTTACCGAATTTTTATGCGGAGTGCATAAATTTGAGATGGTTTTCAAAAATTTTCATTCGGTGTGAAAGTTTAAGGCCTAAAACTATAAATAGGGGTCCCTAGGGCACCCCTAGGCATCATCTAGGATTGGAGGAGTAGAGCACAAGCATGGAGAAGCCATTGTCAAGACTTTTTTTCTTCTCTTTCCTTAGTTGTTTTATGCTTTTTTTAAGAGATTTTAGTTCAATCATGTCTATGGTTGGCTAAACCTCTTAGCTAGGGTTAAGAGGTGAAGCTTGTAGAGTGATAGGATGTTTTTATTATTTGATTCATGTTTATATTGAACTCTCTTTGATTCTATTTTGATTATAAGGAATACTTTCAATTTTTAATGGTTTGTTGTGACTCAAATTACAATAGATCTGCGATAGCTTTGAGTATGTTCTTTTCATGTATTGAGATTGTTTAATTACGAAATCCTGTTGTTTTCCATCATCCCTTAGGCATGGCTGGATGATGGAATCATCCCTAACTTTCACAATTCTCCCAGATTGGTTATGGGATTGGTAAATCCTATTGTTCGCCTTGTCTCCTAGGCATAGTTTTGTGATGGAATCACTTTCAATTCTCACACCTCTCATCCATTGAGAACTTGGTCAAAGGAAGTTCAGATTCAATTTTACAGAGATATCTTCCAATTGGATAAGATGGGACTCTGATTCCAATCGTATGACTTAAATCAAGCATAGATCTCCCTGATCTCTACAAGTGGATCATTGAAAATCCTAGTTTTCCACCTTTGAATTTCTTAACTTTTTTCATTAAATTTCTCACAATTACTCTCAAATATTTCAGATTTAGGTCTTCACCTTTTTCCAGTTCTTCTTCTAGTTTCTTTCAGAAAACACACAAAATTAATCCCTGTGGATTCGACCTTGGTCTCACCAAGATTATTACTACATTGCGACCCTACACTTGGGGTGGTGAACAAGTTTTTGGCGTCGTTGCCAGGGATTAACGGTTGCATTTTTTCTGAGATTAACTAGTTTTAGAATTAGGTTAAGACTATGGTTTTTCAATTTTTAGGTTAGGGTTTGTTTTTTTATTTTTAGAAACTTTGTACTTCTAGGTTTAGAAACTTTCCTAAATTGATTTTAGAATCGAACTTTTTTTAGAAACTTTCTATTTTCTATTTTTAGAAACTTTCCTTTTTCATTTTTAGAAACTAACTTACTATCTATTTTTATTTTTAGAAACTTTCTAATTTTAGAATTTCTATTTTTAGGAACTAACTTGTTTTGTTTTGTTTTACAGGATTTTAATTAGGAACTTCTAATTTGGTAACTTCTTTCCAACTCCCTCTCTCTTTCTATTTCTAGATTTCTATTTACTTTCTCTCTTTTAGGTTTAGGTTAGAATATAAAATTAAGGGCTGAGAGTGTTTCATGCCCAAGTGGGTCCGTGATAACACGCAACGTCTTTTGAGTGAAGGAGGATTAATTAAGGGGTTATCTATCCATCACAGGCTTAGACACCACTTGAGATCCTCAGAGTTAATTGAGGTTATAGCTGCAAATCAACCGGTCAATCAACCGAGAAGACAACCTCAACCAAGGGTTAAGGAAGTCCAAGATGAGAATGAGGTGCATCAAACACCCCCACCTCTTAATTTATGAGATTATTTATAACTAGCGGGGGTGAGCACACCCTCATGCAAGGTTTTTCTAAAAAATATGGGACATATGGACATTAAGCCAGGGGTGATGCAACTCCTTCCAAAAATTTATGGACTTGAATCTGAAAGTCCATATTTGCACTTAAAAGAGTTTGATGAGATCATAGCCACTTTATATTTTCCAAACATGCCTGAGGACACAGTCAGATTGAAACTCTTTCCCTTTTTTTTGAAAGAAAAATTTAAGACATGGTTGCATTCACTACGTCCTAGATCTATTGGCACATGGAATGACATGATAAAGGAGTTTATAAAGAAATTTTTTCCACATCATAAAATGAACACCCTTAGAAAGTCAATCATGAACTTCACTCAAAATGAGGATGAAACATTCTTCCAATGTTGGGAGCGGTTTAAGGATCTTGTCAGTTCATGCCCACAACAGGATTTTGAAACGTGAAAAATTACACACTTTTTTTATGATGGTCTGACATCTTCCATGCACCAATTGGTCGAGAAAATGTGCAATAGGGAATTCATGAATAAAAATGTCGACGATGTGTGAGACTACTTGGATAGACTTGCTGAAAATACACAATCATGGGACACTTACCCAAAATCAAGCACCACTTCTAGGCCCACTCAATCAAAGGAGAGGGGTGGATTATACCTTCTGAAATAGGATGATGATATCAATTCTAAAGTGTCTAATCTCATAATAAAATTCGAGGCCATGGAACTAAAGAAGGATAAGGTTAAGCAAACTATTTGCAGTATTTGTGCTTGCAACATTCACACAACTGAAGATTATCCAACAATACCTGTCATTCAAGAGGTGTTGAATGAGCAATCCAATGCGGTGAACAATTACCAAAGACCTTTTAATGGACCTACCTCCAATACATCCAATCCTAGTTGGAGAAATCATCCAAAATTCAGTTGGAGGAATGGACAAACTGCTACGCCTCAAGGTTTCTTTAATCAAATTCTAAATTAAGTGAAACCTCAAGAGGATCCGGTTCTAAAACATATTCAAAACCAAGAGCTTATCACTCAGGGTATATTCCAAACCCTTCAAGTCATTTTAAAGACCATACAAGGGCGTGAGATAAAAAATTCAATTGGGGAAAAAGGAATTCTTCCAGCCCAACCTTTCCCCAATCCTAAACTGCAGTATGAAATAAGTGATCCAAGCTCTTCAAATCAAATGGAGCAAGCTAAGTCTATCACCACTCTTAGGAGTTGGAAGATAATTGACAAATCTATTCCGGTAAGGACTGGAAAGTCTAAGGACCAAGAAGAATTGGAACCAAAACTTCAAGGCAAGTCGATTGTCCCATTCCCCTAATAGTTGGTTGTACCAAAACCTCTCTCTAACTCACAAGACATTTTAGAGGTGTTGAAACAAGTGAAGGTCATTATTTCTCTACTTGATGTCGTAAAACAAACACCTTTATATGCCAAATTTCTTAAAAACTTGTTTATGACCAAAAGATAGCAAAGTATAAAGAAGAAAATATTTTTAACTAAAAAAGTGAGTGTCATCCTAAAGCAAGATGTACCACTAAAGTACAGAGATCCCGGTAGCCTAACCATTGCTTACGTAATAGGGAATTACCAGATTGAGCACACACTTCTTAACTTAGGAGCAAGTATAAATATGATTCCTTACTCGGTCTACAAATAGTTAGGTTTAGGTGAATTGAAACCCACCCTAACCACTTTACAACTTGCTGACCACTCAGTTCGTGTACCGAGAAGGGTAATTGAGGATGTGTTGGTCCAAGTTGATAGATTCTATTAACCGGTAGATTTTATCATCCTGGGTACAGAACCCATCAATACATGAGCACTCAAATTCCCGTCATTCTTGGTTACCCATTCCTTGCCACTTCAAACGTAATCATTAATTGCAGGAATGGGGTCATGAGTATGTCTTTCGGGAATATTCCATTTTAGTTGAATATCTTTTACAACATAGACAAACAGTTAGAGGATGATGATGATTTTCACAACATTAACATGATTGACTCTTTCGTGGAAGATAGAACTTTGATGACCTTATCCTTTAACCCTCTAAAGATGTGCCTGACCCACTCCCATGATTTTAATGATGACATGATTAAGGAGACAGGTGACATGCTTGATACTGTGCTGGTACTTGAAGTTAACCAGTGGAGGCCACAATTTGAAGAATTTCCCTAAACTGATGTAGTGCCTGTACCATCTAACCTCAAGGCACCAAAGCTTGACCTAAAATCTTTACCCTCTAATTTGAAATATGTCTATTTAGGTTAAGATGAGATATACCCGATGGTGATTTCTTCACACCTTAAGCAAGAACATGAGAGTATGCTCATCTCTACTCTCATTGAGCACAAAGGAACCTTTGGTTGGTCGATTGCGGGCCTCAAGGGAATTGACCCTTCGATTTGTACTCACCGTATTTATCTTGAGGATAATGTAAAGACCTCACAAAAACTACAACGTATACTAAATCCAAATATGAAGGAAGTGATTAAGGCTAAGGTTCTTAAACTATTAGATGTGGGTGTCATATACCTTATATCCGATAGTCAATAGGTTAGTCCAACTCAGGTGGTTCCTAAGAAGTCCAGAATCACCATCGTAGCTAATACAAATAATAAACTCATGCCAACTAGAGTTACTACTGGTTGGATAATGTGCATTGACTACTAGAAATTAAATACTGTCACAAGGAAGGACCGCTTCCCTTTGTCTTTCATTAATGAAATCTTTGAAAGGCTAGCTAGTCACTCATATTATTGTTTCCTTGACGGGTATTTGGGCTACAACTAGATAGAAATAACCCCTGGAGATTAGGAAAAGACCACATTCACATGTTCATTTGGCACCTTTGCTTACCGAAGGATGCCATTCGGACTGTGTAATGCCCCCACTACTTTTCAGCGATGTATGATACGTATTATTTCTGACATGGTGGAGAAATATCTAAAGGTCTCCATAGACGACTTCTTTGTCTTTGGTCCATCTTTTGGCGACTGCTTAGAGAATCTTAAATGTGTGATAAAAAGATGTGAAGAAAAGAATTTGGTACTCAATTGGAAAAAGTGTCATTTCATGGTTTATAAGGGAATTATCCTTAGACATATCATCTCGTCCAAGGGATTGAGGTAGATAAGGCTAAAATTGATCTTATCTCTAACCTACCTTCACCTAAGAACATACAAGATGTGCGATCCTTCCTAGGACACGTCCATTTTTACAGGAGATTCATAAAGGACTTTAGTCACCTCTCTCATCCTTTATGTAATTTACTTCAAAAGAATGTACCATTCAAGTGGACTGAGCAATGCAAGGAAGATTTTACTAACCTCAAGGGCATGTTAACCACTGCACCTATCTTACATCCACCCGATTGGAGCCTTCCTTGTGAACCTATGTGTGACACATCTGACTATACTCTTGGGGAGGTCCTAGGCTAGAGAAAAGAGAAGAAGCCCCATGTTATACACTATGCAAGTAAAACCCTAAATCCTACCCAAGTGAACTATTCAACTACAGAGAAGGAACTCTTAGCTGTAGTGTTTGCTTTGGACAATTTTAGGTCATACTTGATCGGATCTAAGATCGTCATTTACACAGATCATGCGGCACTTAAGTATCATCTTTTTAAGAATAATGTTAAGCCCCACTTGATAAAATGGATCCTCTTGCTTTAAGAATTTGATTTGGAAATAAAATATAAAAAGGGAGTAGAGAACGTAATGGCTAACCATATTTCCCGCCTTGATCTATCTGATTCCCTTGAGACGGCACATATAAATGACATGTTCCCTGACGAACAGTTGTTCAAAGTCTCCCATTCACCTTGGTTTGTTGATATTGCTAATTTTCTTTCCACAGGTTTTACACTGACACATTGGACTACATAAGAAAAGAAAAAAATTCTTCGCCAAGGTTCATAAGTTTTTTTTGGGATGATCCATATTTGTATAAATATTTCTTAGACCAGGTCTTAAGGAGATGTGTGTCGAACAATGAACACCAAAGTGTCATCTCCTTCTATCACTCTCAAGCCTATGGTGGTCACTTTTCTGTTAAAAAGACCATGGCCAAGATTCTGCAGTTTGATTTTTACTGGCACACTATGTTCAGGGATACTCGTGAGTTTTTCAAAGCTTGTGAACGTTGTCAGAAGTTTATAGCATTGTTCCATCGAAATATTATGCATCTAACCCCATTCTGATCATTGAAGCATTTAATTGTTGGGGCATTGATTTCATGGGACCATTCCCCCAATCTTTTAAAAATTTATATATTTTTCTCGCCGTAAACTATGTCACTAAATGGGTCGAAGCGATTTCATGTCAGAACAATGACCATCAAATGGTCATTAAACTCTTAAAAGAGAACATCATTTCCCGATTCAGAACACCTCAAGCCATCATTAGTGATGGGGGCTCACATTTTTATAATAAGCCATTTGTGAACTTACTGAGAAATATGGCATCTCCCATAAAGTGACCACTCCATACCACCCACAAACAAGTGGGCAAGCTGAGATTTTCAATAGGAAAATTAAACACATCTTGGAAAAGATGGTTAACCCTGACCATCAGGATTTGTCAATTCGATTGACCGATGCCTTATAGGCTTACCGTACCACATTTAAGACCCTTATTGGAATGTCTTCCTTTAGACTTGTCTATGGAAAGGCTTGTCACTTGCCTCTAGAGTTGGAACGTAGAGCCTATTGGGCGATCAAAATTTTGAACTTCAATTTAGACAATGCTGGCTTGCTACGCAAACTTCAATTATATGAACTCAAAGAAATCTTGAATGATGCGTACGAGAACTCGAGAATTTTCAAGGACAAGACGAAGGTATTTCATGACCAATATATTCTTCAGAAATCATTCACATTAGGTTAGAAAGTCCTCTTATATAATTCTCGGTTACATCTTTTTTTGAAAAAAACTCTGCTCTCGTTGGACCAATCCTTTCGCTATTACTAATGTTTATCCTCATGAGGCTGTCGATATTTGGAATCCAAATAATGGTAATGAGTTTAAAGTAAATGGACCTCAATTAAAGCCATTTGTAGAGAAATTT
Source organism: Magnolia kwangsiensis (assembly GCA_037074715.1). Classification (NCBI taxonomy): domain Eukaryota; kingdom Viridiplantae; phylum Streptophyta; class Magnoliopsida; order Magnoliales; family Magnoliaceae; genus Magnolia; species Magnolia kwangsiensis. Next base: position 56,195,377 of record CM073573.1, read on the forward strand.
AACTCAGAGGACATGTCCATACCTCTAAATGATCCTGTTTATTAGGATTGATCTCTTAGTCTGACAGAGGTGTAGTTAGGTTTATTACTTTCTGCCATTCTAGGATAGTTTTCTCTTGCCGTTTTAGGATAGTTTGTTTTTTGTTGATAAACTCTTATGCTAACCCACCTTCACGCTGAGATCCTTTGGAAAAAGACACAAAATCTCTTCATCAGATACTGTCTTTCGATCACTTTTCTTTCAACTACGTTGTCTCTTTTGAAGATCATAGTTATTTCTTTTACATTGAGGACAATGTAGATTTTAGGTTGGGGTGAGAGATTAGGTCACCTAATCAACATTTTCTCAGGTTTTGAGCAAAATTTGTGAAAATTTTTAAAAATTTTCAATGTTTATCTATTTGGAAAGTGATAAGTTATGTATTTAAATTTTTTTTTAGTACAATGATATGATAGAAATTGAATTTTGAATTGTTAGAGTTGGAGTAACTAAGTAACTTATCACTTATGGTCCATACATTCAATTAATTAAGAGTAAGTTTGAATATTATGTTATTCAAATTACTTTTTATGAATAGTACTATAATTTCTGATTGTTAGTATGATGATCATTGAAAGATATTGAAACCCAAATTTAGAGAATTTCATCCACCTTAAAAGAAGGAAGAACCAGTTAAAAATTAGGAGATCGACAAAGGGTAATAAATAATGAAAAATGACAACATCTTTGAGTGGAATGAAAAATTTCTTTGAAAAGGATATAATGTCTAAAGAAGAGGAATAAATACAAATGACCATCAATATAAAATTAAAAACTGAAAAAAGATAGATAAGGAGATAAGTTCGGAATTAGTACTTGTGTTTTCAACCAATTTTGAAGTGATGAGCATGTTATGAAACGATAGTATTTTCACCGAACACTTTGAAAAACTTGATATATAAACTACACTCTAACCTAATTGATAAAGGACTTATTTAATTAATTTCTTATGTGATTCAACTCTAGATTTTCAAAATCTTAATTTTTCATCTTGAGTCTACTCATTTATACTTGACTACATAAAAGATCATTTTCTAAAAAAGGTTTGAACATTGGGCATTAAGGTTCATTTTTTGCATACTTTGCTCGGGACTAGTAAAATGCTGGTTGGGGATTGTGTTGAGGGTCAAATATTGCATATTGGACCCCATCTATTACTTGGTTTTATGAACATGATAATGTTTAATGTTCTATTTTAATCATGTTTGTGTTGCAAGGTGAATTTAAGAGCTTGGATTGAAAAGGATGCTAAAGGCATGGATTTAAAGCTCAAGAATCACCAAAGCCAAGATTAGATCTAATGAAACTAAGAATAAAGAATGCACATACTGAAGATCCAAGAAAATTAAGACAAGAATGAAGAAAATTAGATTTTTGAAGTGAAATTCGGCCATCTTCGACTAGTCCTGGCTCCAGCTCGACCAATTCTGTGTACACTTGACCAGTCTTGGCCTCGGCTCGACCAATCCTAGCTACACACGACCAGTCCTGGGCTCTACTCAACAGGTCAAGGCTCGATCGGTCGAAGGTGTCTCTACACAAACTCCAACGTGTAAAACTTTTAAATCCTCGTGTTGCTCGACCAGTCGAGGATGGACCACGACCAGTTGAGGATTAAGTAATTTTAGCGTGGACTACATAAATTTAAAACTGTTTCTAAAAATTTTCACTCAGTGAGAAAGTTTAAGGCCTAAAACTATCAATAGGGTCCCTAAGGCACCTGTAACACCTCGTACTTTTAGTGCTCGGGTGTCACCACAGAAATTCGATTTAACTACACCTATGTGGAAACACATGTAGCTTTCCTTACACATCTACATACAGTGATCCCTAATTCATCAATCTCAACCATCTAATACAACATTCATTCGTATACCAAGCCATCAACTCGATTAATTTTCAAAATAATCCAGAGACGTCTATTTTAGGATCTCGATCACTTCAATAGATGGATCAAACCATTTCTCAAGTCTAACTGTTAATTTAAAATGTGCCCCACTTACAAACTAAATTAATTTATCTATTTATTTATTTTATCCAAGCCCTATGGGTGCTGAGTGGATAAATGAATAGGCATGACCCACAACAATAAGTTAGAGGAAAATAAAATAATAGAAATGTATATAAATGATAATACTAATATTATAATAATAATATTTCACATTCTAAAAGCATGTTAGGTCACTTGTTCCCTAACTCAACCACTGATATTCAACTAAGCAACCCCTAGGATCCCCGGGATTATTGATAACTGGTTGCGAATCATTCTAACCGTGGGATTGTTGGAATGGCCAGGGAACCGAGAATTTATATTTGAACATTCATGTGATGTGGCCCATGAAATAGTTAAAGTAAGCACAGGAGTAGAGACATGAATCATAGTGGTTGATCGACCTTGAGGAGGTGGCTGCCTAGAAGTAGGCCCTACAATCTTAATTTAAAATAATAATAATAATGATAATAACAATAATAATAAATAAATAAATAAATAAATAAAAAGATAAATAAATAACAATGCATAGGAAATAATAATAATGATTAAACATTCAATAACATAAAGTCATGAGATGGAAAACCCTAACCTACAAAGTAGGACCCATGCCATGAATTAAAATTTCATGCGTGTGTGAAAGAGAAAATAATAATAATAATGATAATAATTAATAATATTATTAAAAATATTATAACATGATATTTAATGATAAAAAAACATAATAGATCACATATCCATAATCTAGCTTTTGATGTTTAGCTTAAATGGCCCCTTAAACCATTTTAACTGTCAACATTCAATTTCGAGGTGATTTGACCATTAGATTGATGGGAATCCACCATTAAGGCATGAAACCTAGGAGTATGGCCTACTTGGACCTTGGATTTGCCCCACCTTTTGTAAAAGGCCATGGCAAGGCCCACCAAATGAGATGGACAATGTGGATTTATCATAAACATCATGGTGAACCCCACTTGATGGGCCACATGTACATAGTTGGTGCACACCCATTGTGCACCAGACACCCCAGGCCGGTCAGCATGAGTTGACCTGTGCCTAGCCAAAAAAGGGAGTTTCTCTCTACCGCTACTCCCACCTACAGGCATTTTTGAAAAATGGAGGGTGTTTGTTTGTTGCAAATGTAGCCCACCATTATCACATGCTTAGAAGATCCAAACCATCCATCATGTTGGGCGGGTCGTTCTAGCCAAAACCATGTCTTCTATATGTATTCATGCAACCACACATGCACAAAATCCTTGGTGTAAATAGGTCCCACAAGCACACCATTTTTCCAAAAATGGAAACCATTTCTTTGTGCCATAGTGGCAATCCTCGTGAAGGGTCTTTCCTTCAATCTTGGCCATCCACTTAGCGAAATCCCAGCCTTCCAATAGCCCTTCATGTGGGATACGATTTCCGCCCATAGGAAGCCAAAACCATGGCCGGTTTCGGCCTTACAAATCGTACCTTGAAATTGCTTCAATCTAGTGGAATTTGGGTCGTTCATCCTTTATCTAACGGACTAGAAGAGTCAGGGTTTCCATGGGAAGGAAGTGTAAATGCCTCTTTCTCATCCATTGCAAAGAAACTTAGAAGAAATGGTTGTTTCCATTCTCCATTAGAAACCACCGCCCAAAGCTTCTCCAAGGTTTGAAAGAGCTTACTTGGAAGCTTTTTAGGACCCATAAGAATCGTATGAAGGAAGAAGATTTAAGGAAGAAGCTCCATTTTCAAATACTCCATTAATGGGTGTTATCTTCCTCGTCGTCCTGCCGCACCAAACAACTCGAAAGGAGTTGAGTCTGGTCAGATAGGCATCCCTTGTCAGACGTTTCCGACTGGAAAGAAAGAAAGAGAAAGAAATAAAGAAAAAAAATGAGGAGAGAGAGAGAGAGATGGCTTGCGGCCGAGTCAAGCTGAGATGGAGTCCGTTGTTGGACGTCCCAGCATGTGAAGAGAAAGAAGAAGGGGGAAGGAAGAGAAATGGAGAGAGAGTTGTGGTGCAGGTGCACCACTTTCCGGTTCAGCCAACCAAGTCATTGACTCGGTTCGAACTTGGGACAGACCAGGCAGGGTCCTGTCATTTCCAGTGAGTTACTAGGTGTTGCAAGTTTGAAAGGAAGCAAAGAAATAGAAAGAAAGAGGAGAAGGAAGGAGGAGAAGGATAGAGAAGAAGGAGAAGAAAGAGAGAGGGTGAGGCGAGTTGTGTCGTGCTACACCCACATCCGAGTTTGACCCAAGTCAGGCCAGGCTGGGTGCCTATTGTGTGAGTTCCAGCAAGGGGAGAAAAGAAGAAGAAAGGGAGAAGGAGGATCAACTTGATCGGCTCTCACCGAGTCGACCCACCGAGTTTAATCGCTGATTCAACTGGGTGAGTCCATGTCTTCCTCCATTTTCAAATTCTTTTAATTACCATTAGCATTATTATCATTGATATCATTGTTAGGATTATTAGTGGTAGATATGAACAGCCATTAGTAAATTTTCCATTCTAATAATAGTTATTGTAGATAGATAATAATAATAATACCATTATTAAATCCTAGTGCTTTATTTAGCCACTCTTAAATGTTATAACTAATAGTAGGTCATAATATTCGATAACATTATAGCGATTATTATTATGTTAGCCAACATTAATAATAACACTAATGCTAATAATTATTTTGTAATTATTAAATTTACATCATAGTTAATGGTACCCCAACTAGAGTTGAAAATCCTAAATATAAGCTTAGAACTAAACCCAAGGACGAAAACCTAAAACGTAGGTAATCTAAATACGAGGTTAAGGCCTTAACCCTAAATAGTGTATTAGGTTTGAGCTAATTGTAGAATTTCGCAACTTATGGTAGGTCATGGTATCTATTATCATGACTAGATTCATTATTGATAATTAGGATTAGTATCATTAAGAAACACTATCAACTTCCTTAGGGATTAGTAAAATTCTTGTAATATGGTTATTATTGTTAGTCATTATCATTTTACTATTAGTAAATATTCCATTTCTATTACATCTATTATTTAATAGATTATTAGTTAATATAAGAACATTAGATATTACATATATACTTGAATATAAACTTCTGAATTATCATTTGATGGATTAATACTCCTATTGTGAGTATTATTTGGTCCATTATACGATAATAATTTTAATAATAACTTGGGATTCAAATCCTAGAATCTAAGCACCAAACTAAAAGATAAAACCCTAACCCTACATTAAAATCCTAAAGATAAATAACTAAAACCTTAAGCTATGATCTCAAACCCTAGTTAGTGTGTAGAACTTAGATCTAATTGTATAAGTTCTAATTTATGATAGGGATTGATTCTAAGGAAACACTCATTTTGTAGCAACACTGGTAGGCGGTTTAAAGTATAAGGTGATGATTCTTCCCCTTGAGCTTTCCATTTTCCCATTAGCTTAAGTTATAGTTTTATTTTAATTTATAATTGATATCTCCATTCTATAATCACATGTTAATTGTTGGAATCGAGTTGCTACATCACATGCTTAATGTTTATCCAATATATTTATTTCATGCGTGTGGATTATTTATGGATTACTTGTGAGACTTAAATTGGCACATGAGTGGGAAACCCCCACCTATAAATATACAACCATACTTGGGATGTAACTCAACTAGTTGTGATCGTAATGAACCTTCGACTTAGTTGTTATTGAGTGGTGGTTTAAATTGATCATTGATGTGGGCCTAGGTTGTAATGCCCCTGAAAATTGGGGGTCAAGCATAACTCAACTCTCGAGTTCCAAAACATCACTCATACAACATTTTTAGTGATGAATATATATTTTCTGTATTAGTGCATAAAACATGAAGTAAATTAAGCCAAATCAGCAAAATATAATCCAGGGATAGTTGTAGTACGCAAGTAGAAGACTGAAATGAATATATAAACCAGTATAAGTCCCCAAAACATGTATGCTCTGCCAGGTCAATAGTTACAAGTATTATTTTTAAAAGACAAATGTCAAAAAGTGATAGTCCTCTACAAAGCATAAACCGTGAAGCCCCAATGATTCAGAACGGCCTAAGAGAACCCGCCTAAATACTGCATACACGAGAAAGCCTCCTCATCATCCTCAAACTCCGGCTCTACCTCGCGGGTCGCATCAACATCTGCATGTAAGACAGAGTCTGGATGGTGTTTAACACCATCCCAAAATGTGGGAGTGAGTGATCAACTCAGTAGAACTATACAGTAAAGGTTAACATGTGATCAATTCAGTCAAGCAGAAATGATAAAGTAGTACAATCAAACATGTCCTAGATACTCTGATTAATGCAAGAATGAGATGTAGTATGATGCATACCCTCGCCTGCACTCCCTCCGCGATCTTCATCTTACGGTTGCGCATGTCAGTCACTTCCTCAGTGCTTTGCCCAACGCCAAATGGCACATGCAGTGCGGTGCATGTACATGATTAACAAGTTCTTATTAGTCCTTTTCATATAGCAGGATTAGGAAGCTAAGGTACCTCCCTTATATCAATACCCAAAGAATGATCCATTCTAGGATCATCAGTCCTAGTAAATCTCAGACGATGTTATGGTTCTAGGTCACTGCAAAGGGCTCGTCACCAATCAATGCAGGCCAAGTTATACCCTAGTTACTACAAAAAGGCCCGTTGCCTCAATGCAGCTTTAGGGTATGCTCAAGGTCACTATAAAGGGATCGTCATCAATCAGTGTAGGCCGACAGCACGAATACAGTGTCCCATACCACCGTATTCGGCTCAAGAGTCTGGGTTACTCACTAGTCACTATGGGGAGGCTTGTCACCGCATCATGCCCCGCTCATGAGTCTTAGCGGATCGAGGTACTAAGATTAACAGGATTTCATTAGTGAATTTGGTACCTTAGATTTAAGCAGTAGCATCCAAACATGGTGAACATACATCAGCCAATCGGGTAAATTTACGAGCTCGACTAGGACGAGTACACGTTGAGTTGATCGACATGAAATGCATAAGCATTCCATGTAGCCTAACCACTGCCGATATCCTAAGCACAACTCGAATTCATCGAACACATCCTGCGTGGCGAAAACAACCTTAGCCACCAGTTCAAGGCTTGTTACCGATTACATGAACTATGATATAGTCCCAACCATGTGCAATTACAATAATGAATATTTAAGTTAAATCCTACAATCATATGAACATGTTATGGAATATAACTCAAACATGAATACACAGTACATGAAGGAAATCATACACACAGTTAAACATGAATAAGCAGATTATACAGTTCATGGAGGAAATCATACACACAACGAAGGTAGTTGGGATTTATATCTCAATTTCCTTATAAATCATAATTTACTAGCTACTAACTCATTCGGACATTTTTACAAACACTTAAACTACACCTTTCAACATACATCACATATGTTGACCATATTACGTATTAGGGTAAATCCTTTTGCCAAGGAGTTATCGCATACATAACAACCATGTACCTACGATAATTAATCATGGCAATCACAACATCAGATTCCAAATGCATACAAATATTTCAACAAACACATGAAATACTCTATTCACAATATAGTTTACATAAAACGAAACAAATAGCGCATTTGGCTTGTGTAATGGCACCCACGTCAGTAATAAATTACTATCTGACATTGAAAGCTTTGAAAACCATAATTTATACGTATATAGTCCACACCTTAAACCAAAAAATGCGTAACGAATATTATTTAGACGCTAAGTCTTCGTCAATGGCGGATTGGCAACCTAGAACACGAAGTAGGTTAGCTACATCATTACTTAGACTATTTAAAACTCTAGAATGGATTAGGGTTAGGTTTTCTTATCCAAGAACAGGATCAGTATCGCCTGTATAACGATACAGGAGGGATAGTAAAGCACGTGGAGTAGCGGGAAAGAATCCCATGATGAATCTCCAACTTCTCTTACACTTTTTCCCTCTTTACTCTCTCTTTTCTTAGGTAGGGTTTTAGAATTCGTTTGGATTATGAGAGAGGGGGTTGAAGACCCTTATATAGGCCTAGAACTAACGGAAACAGTCCCAGGGCCATGGTATACTTAGGTTATATCTAAATCGGGCTTGTTCTGATCCAACGGGACATTTATGGAGGTCCATTTACTAAATGTGGTCAGACTTAAGCTCACAGATACTGGATCTTAATCAAGCTAGTTTTCAGTCCGATCGGGTTTACGAATCGACTGCTGTGGGCCAGTTTCAGTTCGACGGTCACCGAGACTCGATCAGGGCCACAAGTACATTTCCATGTGTGGGACATTTTCCTTGATCCGAGGGTGTATTTAGGTCAGATTCTGAGGGTCTGAATACTTATAATCGGCCCGCAAGAGACATGACTCAGATTTCTTAAAATCGTATTTAATTTCAAAAAAACATTCACATTCTCACACACTTCACTCCGGACTCAAGTAAATCGTCTCAGGACATCATCTGGACTTGATTTTCGAGGTGGTTGTCAAGTCCAACAAGGCGGTCATAATTGTATAGTTTCTATCGGACTTTCGACGTGTGGTTCAGGTCCAATACGGAGTTTCAATGTACTCCCAAGAGCAACTGGGTTTAGAGATTGAGCCTATATTTTAGGGTAATGTAGTGTTAACGATTCTATAAGTTTTGGGTCTTGCATATCGTATTTAAAGTGATTGGTGCTAATTTCACAGGTAATCTAGATTGACGCTAGTTAATTTTCGTCAGATTTCTAAAGGATTTAGTCCTAAGAGATTTCTACTTAAGGCGGTACTCGGATCTTCGTATAGATTTTTTCAGGATGTTATAATCTACCCCCCTTAAAGAAAAAATTTCATTCTCAAAATTTGTTCCTTTTCGTACTCCTCGAGAATCTGAGGGTAGTTCTTCCTAACCTTAGCTTCAGTCTCCCAAGTAGCCTCTTCTTCACTGTGATACGTCCATAGTTCTTTCACAAGTGGGATAACCTTGCTACGCAATACCTGCTCCTTCCTATCTAGGATACGCGTCGGTCACAGTACATATGTGGCATCCTCACTCAACTGCACCTGCTCCCAACTGATAATGTGCGAAGGATCAAGAATGTACTTCTTCAACATGGACACATGGAAAAAGTTATGCATGCCAATGAGTGATGTAGGCAATGCAAGGCGATATGCTAATGTAACACCCTGGATTTTTGCCAACCTGGGGTTAGACGTCCTTAGGCAATGGGTCAACCACATCACTCTTAGGAATCAATTCCAAAGCTAAAGAAATCATTTAGAACCAAATTCTTTAGAAAATAAGCATAAGTTGGCTAGCGCTACGCTAGAGTAGCTGTGAAATTATCTTTGAACACTTTAAATACGTTCTACAAGACCTAAAACTTGTAGAACCAATGACGCTGTAGTACCCTAAAACCAAGGATCAAACTCTAAACCCGTTTGCTCTCAGGAACCTTCTGAAACTTCGTATTGGATTTAGACCGCACGTCGAAAGTCCGATACCTACAATCTTAGACCATTTCGACCGCTTAGCCGGACTTGACAATCATTTCGAAAATTAAGCCCAACCGACATTCAGAGGCTATTTCATTGAGCCTAGAGTAAAGAGAGTGAGAAATGGGTTAGATTTAGAAATTTTAATCCAAATCTAGCATGTGACTTGGCGCGTTATTATTAAGCGTTCTGACCATCAGAATTCAGCCAAATTTCACCCTAGGATCAGGAAAAATTTCTCTTTCATATCACGAGACTTGTAGACCTGATTAAGGCACGATGACCGCTGAACTGAAACTGGATTGCCACGTGCGATCTGGGAACTCTATCGGTCTGAAAACTAGATGTGTGCTAGATCCAATATACATGAGCTTAAGTCCGACCGCGTTCGGCCAGGGGACCTCCCGAAATGCTCTTTTGGATCGGAACAGCCCTGATTTGGTTATAACTTAAGTATACTTTGTTCACAAGTCTATTTAGGTTAGAATTTAGGCTATATAAGGGCCTTAAACCCTCACATACCTCTCCCATATGAATTTGCTAGAAACCCTAGATTGAAAGAGAGAGAAAGTGAGAGATTGTGAGAGAGTAGTGGGAGAGAATTCCCGCCACTTACTGCAGCTTTTGTATGTGCCAAAGCACCGCACTCCAATGACTTTTTCGGTGATTTCAACGCACTCCTAGGTAAGAAAAACCCTACCTACTTGCTGTTTTTGGGATTCTTTCGATTCAAATAGCGAAGTAGCTTATGTATCTTGTGCATTAGGTCGCCTTTACGCCGTTGACAAAGCGTAGACATTCTTTTCGAAACAACACACGTCTAAGGCAAAAGGTGCGGATTTTAAACGCTTAGATTGATTGATTTCAAAGCTTTCAATGTCATTTAATAGTAGATTATCGACGGTAACGCCGTTTGACATGTACAACATGCTGTCCATTTTCCGTTTCGTAAACGTACGGTAAATATGAGATTTAGGGTATTTTAGGCATTTATAGAAAATACGGTATACGTCCGTATTTTGCTGAAATGATTGTCATGGCTACTTGTCGTATTATGATATTAGAAATGCGTGTATGATCTGTTTGTCGAAGAGATTCGCCCTAACACACATATTGGCCGATATATGCTATGTGGACTAATATGTGTAGACTAAGTGTTTGTTGAAATGCCTAAATCAATGTGATTTATGCCTACCATATATATTGAATGTAAGAACATGACTGTCATGTATTAGACATCTCCTTGATATAAGGATTTGTCATATTATACGTTGAAATCAACATACGTTAGGTACGTTGGAGTTGTGTAGACTAAGTGTTTGTATAAATCTATGTATTAGTAAGTATTGAGTAAATGGTGTTGTAGATTAGCGTTGAGATTGGATTCTCAACTAATTTGATGATGTTCATGAATTCCTCCATGCTTGTATTTGAATTGATTACCTTATGTGTGAAATACTCATGGATGCTTAACTGCTTATGATGTATGTTATAATATGCCGATAACATGCTGGTATTTCTTGTATTTCAATTCTGTCTCTCTCATATGATTTCTGATTTAGATTGCAAGTGTTTGGGGCTATACTCTAGTCTAGGCAGTCGGTAATAGTTTAGAATTCGTGATTGGATTCTATTCGTCACGAAGGATGTGTATGACGAACCCGAGTCGTACTAGAGTCATCGGCAGTGGTTAGGTCACACGAAGTGCTTGTGCACTTCATGTCGGTTGATTCAACGTGCGCTCGCGCTAGTCGGACTCATCAAGTAACTCGACTGGCTATTGTATGTTTACCCTGTATGAGTCATAACTGCTTGAACCTAGGGTACTGAACTTACCATTGAAAACCCTGTTAACCATGGTACCTTGATCCATAAAGACTCATGAGCCGGGCATGGTGGTATGGGACATTGTGGTCGGGCTGTCGGCCTACGCTGGGGCCACAAACCTCCCCGTAGTGACTAGTGAGCACCCAGACTCGTGAGTAGATTATGGTGGTATGGGACACTATATTCTTGCTGTCGGCCTACACTGATAAGGTGATGGGGGAGCAGTGCAACGAGTGCGAGCAACAGCCCTGGCAGCCCTTTGTAGTGACCTCGAGCGTATTCTGAGTGTACGGGAGGTGACGACCCTTCCGTAGCGACAAGAGTACAAGTAGGCCTGTATTGATAAGGTGATGGGGGAGCGGTGCAACGAGTGCAAGCAACAGCCCTGGCAGCCCTTGCAGCGACCTACAAATATAACATCGTATGAGATTACTAGGAGTGATGACCCTAGACAGGATCTGTGTTGGGATTGATATAAGCAAGGTACCTTAGTTTTCCAATCCTGCCGTATGAAAAGGACTAATAATAACTCGATAATCATTATCCATATCGCATTGCATGTGCCTGGAAGATGTGGAGCACTGCGGGAAGAAAGCATGCCGCGGACACAGATGGTGCCACATGAGGGAGAATGTCGGTGAGGGCATCCATCATGTCATTTCATGCATGCATTAACAACATTATCTAAAAATGTTTGATTGTTTGCTTTACTATTAATGCGTGATTGATTTGATAACATGCTAATCTTTTCTCTATTATTCCCCTGAGTTGATCACTCACTCCCACATTATGGGATGGTGTTTCCGGACACCCACCAGTCCCTATTTTAGTTTCAGATGCTGGCACTGCTTGTGGAGCAGATCTGGACTTGTATGATGATGAGGAGGACTTCTCCTCCATGTTCCGATCGACGGGATTATAGGGAGGTTGATTAGACGCCTTGACACTTGTCATTTTATATTTTTGGAGCACTCATGTATATTCTTTTCTTTCCATTTTTGGAGTATACATGTATTTAATTAACCTGGTAACATGTTCACACTCTGGAGACTTACAATCAATTATATATTTTATGTATTTATCAGTCTTCTGCTTGCTAATTTAACTATCTCTGGAGTATGATATGCTGTTTTGGCTTAGTCTCAATCTTGTTTAATGCCATTCTACAGACAACATGCATTTATCATTATCTATGTTGCATAAGTGACGTTCTGGAACTCGGGAGTTGGGTTTCTACCCTACCCCCGATTTTTAGGGTGTTACATCTACTGCCCCCACTTGGTCTAGTATCTGAAATGGGCCAATGAATCTTGGCGTGAGCTTCCCTTTCTTACTAAACCGAAGGACTCCCTTTATGGGGGAAAGCTTAAGGAATACATGGTCCCCAACCTCAAACTCAAGCGGTGGCCATCTCGTATCAGTGTAGCTCTTCTTCCTGCTCTATGCTGATAGAAGTTGACGCCTAATAATGTCGATCTTCTCTGAGGTCGCATGAACTAACTTTGGGCCAATCAGAGTCTTCTCGCCCACTTCTGCCCAGCAATGCGGTGCTCTACATGGGCAACCATACAGTGCCTCATAGGGAGCCATGCCAATACTCACCTGAAAGCTGTTGTTATACCCGAATTCTACATAAGGAAGACAGTCATCCCAATCGTCCTTGAAATCCAGCACATAAGCTCGCAACATATCTTCTAGCACCTGATTCACACGTTCCGTCTGCCCGTCTATCTGTGGATGGAACGTGGTGTTGAACTTCGACTTCACAACCATCGCTTCTTAGATATGAGTCCAGAAGATATATGTGAATCGTGTGTCTCGGTCTGACATGATCTCCAAGGGAACTCCATGCAGTTATACAATCTCCTTGATGTACAACCTGGCCAACTCATCTGCAGAGTTCGTAACTCTGATCAGTAGGAAATGAGCCGATTTCGTTAATCGGTTAACGATCACCTAAATGGAGTCATTCCCTTCCTCATCTTCAGTAGTCTTGATATAAAATTCATAGAGATGAAATCCCATTTCCATTCAGCTATGGGCATGGGCTAAAGTAGTTCAGGAGGTTGGCGATGCTCTGCCTTGACTTTTCGGCACGTGAGACAACGGGACACAAACTCTGCAATGTGAAACTTCATATTGTCCCATCAGTATGATCTCTTCATGTTTTGATAAATTTTCGTGCTACCAGGATGCATCACAAGCCTCGAACTGTGTGCTGACTCGAGAACCTCTCGTCTTAAGTCATGAACATCTGGGACGCATAGGCGGCCACAATAACGTAAGCCCCCATCTGAACCAACACTCCAATCGGAGTCCTCATCTATACTAACCCGCTCTCTCATCTTCGCTAATAGTTCATCGTCTGCCTGAGCCGCGATAATCCTGACCTCAATGAGGAGCTGTACTCGAACATGTGCGATAACCTCATACGACTCCTTCACTGTGAGTTTCTGTTCAAAGGCTCGCACAAACTCCACCATGTTCCATTCTGCTATCATTAGCGGAGCCGCAAACTCTATGGTCTTCTTGCAGCTCAACGCGTTTGCCATAAGGTTTTCCTTGCTCGGATGGTAGGAGACTTCAAACTTAAAGTCCTTCATAGTTTCCATCCATCGGCATTGCCTCAAATTCAAGTCTCGCTGAGAGAATATGTATCTAAGGCTCTTGTGGTCGCAAAAGAGCTCAAACTCCTCTCCGTAGAGGTAATGTCTCCATAGCTTCAGTGCAAAGATGACAGCTGCCAACTTTAGGTCGTGTGTAGGGTAATTCTCCTCCTGTTTCCTCAACTGTCTCAAGGCGTAAACAATCACCCTATCCTTCTACATAAGGACACAACCCATTCCAACGCGAGACGCGTCAGTATATATTGTATACTTAACCCCTTACTCTGGCAATACTAGCACAGGGGTGGACGTCAACTTGTCCTTTATCTCCTGAAAAGCTGCTTCTGCTTTCTCATTCCAAGTGAACTTTAGATCTTTCCGTGTCAACTAAGACAGTGGTCTGGCAATCTTAGAAAAGTCTCAAATGAATCACCGATAGTACCCTGCCAGACTAAGAAAACTCCTCACCTTAGTAACTGAACCAGGCTGCTTTCAATCCTAAACCGCTGCTACCTTAGCGAGGTCGACTATCATTCCTTCCTCAGACACCACATGTCCTAAGAATTTAACTTCCTCCTTCTAGAAGTCACGTTTCTTGTATTGTACAAACAACTAGTTCTTCTTGAGAGTGTCCAAGACTGCTCGTAGATGCTCTTCATGCTCTTCCCGACTCTTGAAATATATTAGGATGTCATCAATAAACACGATGACAAATAGGAATAGAAATGGCCGAAACACCTTGTTCATCAGGTCCATGAACACGGACGGAGCATTTATAAGCCCAAAGGACATCACAAGGAACTTGTGGTGACCAAAAATAGTCCTGAAGGTTATCTTCTGCATGTCCTCATCCCTGACGCGTAACTAATGATACCCTAACTGTAAATCTATCTTTAAAAAATACCGTGCCCCCTTCAACTGATCAAACAAATCATCAATCCTGGGAAAGGGATACTTGTTCTTCACCGTCACCTGGTTCAACCTATGAAAATCAATACATTATCGCAGGGAACCGTCCTTCTTCTTCACAAACAATACAGGCATTCCCCAAGGGGACACACTAGGTCGAATGAAGCCTGCCACTAACAATACATCAATCTGTCTCCTCAGTTCCTCCATCTCATATGGAGGCATGCGATATGTCAGCAAAGAAATAGGTGTCACACCGAGCACAATATCGATAGTAAAGTGGATCTCGTGATGAGGAGGTAGTCCCGGAATCTTCTCAAATACGTCCAGAAAATCCTAAACCATACGCGTATCTCCCAACATCGGATCATCAGTACTCTCTAACAAGGAAGCGTAGCTACTAACTCGACAAGACCAACTGACCTGAACAGGAAATGTAAAGACCGTGCCCTCAGGTCCGTAGGCTGTCATGACTCTAACCTTGCAATCAATCTCTGCCCTCATCCTGGTGAGCCAATCCATCCCGAGAATAACATCGTAGTGACACAGTGGGGCGACAATCAGGTCAATGACCACTGTTTTGCTACCCAAATCTACTGAGCAAGACTCACAAGTCCGTGTAATGTCTGAAAAGGTCCCTGTAGCTGTAGTGAATCTCACTCCCTTCGTAGGAGCAGTATCCAACCCTAGTTGCTTAACCGCAGTGAAGAGATGATCGAAATAGTGAACCCGGTGTCCACAAATAAGAAGATAGGCATACCTTGGATATGAGTCGAAACCTCAAAAGATCTCGGTGCTAAGTCTGCCTCGGGCATTTCATCTGTAAGCACGTGTACCCGAGCCTACTATGAATGGTTCGGTTGTGGTACCATGGGCCGTTGAGGAGCCTAAAGCGAGGTGTGGGTGGCCTGAAAGATGGGTGAGTTGGTGCTAATCGAAGGGGTGGAGTAGAAATGGCCTGAGACATCGGACGGTTGATCCTCTGAGGCGGTGAAAAGCCACTGTCTCACATTCTGGTGAAATAATTTATCTCAGTGTGGCCTGGCTTCTTACAATAAGTACACCACACGTCTGGTCACCTCACAGGGGTAGGAGATGCCATGAACCTTGACGGTGAGTCTACACGAGGCCTCTTACTGAGGAATGGTCTGCTCAGAAAGTTAGGTCGGGGCCTAGGAGCCATAGGAGCTCGCATACAAGACAACCTGTCCCCATCCTGCTCAGCTCGCAGGGACATACCCACTAACTTGACATAAGTAGATATGCTAGCACAACACATCTTCGACCGGATCTCAGGTCGCAGAGCCTCATAAAATCACCGCATCCGCATCGGCTGGTCACCTAGAAGCAAAGGAGCGTACTTGCCTAGCTCCATAAATCGATTCTCATATTCCATCACCGACATCCCTCCTTGACGGAGGCATAGGAATTCACTCTCCTTCTCATGCCGATAGGTGACAGGGAAATACTTCTCATGGAAGTGGGTCTCAAATGCCTCCCACGTCCACACAAATCCTTTCGCAACAGTGCAGAGAACACTATCCCACCACAAACTGTCTTCCTTCTCAAATATGAAGCTGGCAAGCTCGACCTGCTCCTCCTCAGAATAGTGTAGCGGCCTCAGCATCTTAGAGATGCGATCAATCCAGTACTCGGCCTCCTCGGGTCTATGAGTACCCACGAAAGTGGGAGGCCTTAAGCGCTAGAATTGCTCAAATGTGCCGCTGGCACTAGCGTTCCTAGCTGGGTGCATAGGTGAGGAAGGTGGAGTTGCCCCCATCGTCTGAGCAAAGATAGCAACCATGGTGGTTAAGAACTGCTGCTGCTGCTACTGGACCTGCTGTTGCTGCATCAACAACATATCTGCTCTAGCCTATCAGCAGGCGTAGTGGACTGAGATGCACGTGGCATCAACGTAGACGCATGGTTCTGCTCGAGAACTGAAGGTGCGATAGGTGATGTCATAGGCGTCGGCCCAGCAGTGGGGACAGTAGCCGACTGAGAATTCGGCATAGAATTATGGTGAGACGGGCCCGAACAGGGGTCCGTATGGCTATCACTTAGGGGAGAGGCCCTGTCAAGCGACTCGCCCAAAGAGAGACGGGCCGAAGTCCTCGTCCCCTTAGGTGGCATGTTCTACAAGCAACAGAGGATGCAACACGTGAGATTTAACATACACACAAGCCATCCACACAACATTCACATTTCAAATTAAAGAAACATCATGCATCTCATTTAACAAAATTGTCATAATACACGAAGTGCAGAATTACATGGATTGCAATAGAGAATGCATGTGAGCTAATGCAACTAAGGCTTCAAACACTAAAATAACTATCAAACTATTATGCCTATAAAGGCTACACATAAGAATAAGCAACAAAGTAAAATAAATA
The DNA here is from genome assembly GCA_037074715.1 of Magnolia kwangsiensis. Classification (NCBI taxonomy): domain Eukaryota; kingdom Viridiplantae; phylum Streptophyta; class Magnoliopsida; order Magnoliales; family Magnoliaceae; genus Magnolia; species Magnolia kwangsiensis. Next base: position 56,212,639 of record CM073573.1, read on the forward strand.
ACGACTACATATACGACTATTCGTCAAAATCTGGCAATGGAGGAGGGGCACCCTTATCCTGTAGGTAGCATAGGATAGACTTCAAAGTGCGAGTCACTTTCTTAAACTTATGTTTCACAAGGGCCCGAACATTGATAATATCCTATCGTAGGGTAGCCTGACCCTCCTCAAGTCAAGCTAAGCGGGCCTCCCTATCAGCCCGATCAGGGTCATGCTCTTGTGTCGTAGGAGGGCTCTCATCTGTATCCTGGGCCTCCTCCTCTTCTTCACTCTACTCTTCTTCTATATCAGCTCCACCTTCTTCATCACTCTCTTTCTCTTCACTTTCTGTCTCATCCTCACTCTCCTCAAGTAGGGCTTGTCGTTGTTGTGGCCTGATATCATCTAATTGAGAGTAGTCTCGTTGATGTAATGGATCGGCAAGGCAATTCTACCCCAAGTATGTAGCTAAACTCGAGACCAATCTTGCATATGAGTCGGCCGAACGAGAGCGATTCAGTCCTTCTATTAGAACATGCGATAAGGACTATTTGTCGCAGGACATGCATAGGCACACATAACTTCTCTCCTTGCCCCACTTGGTACAGGAAGTCTACCATCAGGTGCGTGCACTCACTGCGGTTGCTCCACTTGGGATAGATGTTGAACGTGCAGATGTGGTGAAGCAAGTGAAAGTCGTCCATCATATTGGCTGCCAAAAGGCTTTTGTTAGGCTGTCATTCAACCAGACGACCACAAAGGAACCATGTGTGGTGATCCCTTTAACGTGCACTCCTCAGATTCTTCTCACTTACATGTACCTTGCCAAGTGGCACATTTATAAGCCTAGATATCAAACCAACGTCAATTATGGCCTCCCGATCTCTTCCATATGGAATTTTAAACTGCAATGGCTCCAGAATTGACTCTTGAATGTGGGTATAGAAATCTCGGACAGTGCCCACATTTGTACGGTGCTCACCCTCAAATAGTGGACCCCACTTAGCTTCTACCAGGCTTTCGAACAACAAGTATTCTTCAAATAGTTGCGCATCCACATGAGCTTCAAAAAGGACCCTACGACCCTCGTAAACTCCATGAGACAACTTCGCTAACAAAGCCCTTCCTATGGGAGCCTGGGGATCTAGATCCTACTTCTTCTGTAACTCTCGGCGGCACCTCTTGGCCTCCTAGAATGGGTGAGGCGACTAGGCCTGACTTCATCTACGGGAGTTCTATTCTTTTCCATGAAAGAGAGAATGGTGAAAATTGAAAATATGGTCGTAATTAGCTCAAACAAGGCCATGGGAAAGGAAGGAAAAGAGAGAAATGGAAAGAGTAATGTGGTTTCCACAGATTTGAGACTCAAGATGGGATTTGAGTGCTCAAATGGAAGGAAAGGAAGGGGGAAATCAGTAACGGAGGTGGGTTTTGAAATGGCTAGTGCGAGGGTGCACAAAAATGGAAGAAGGAAGCCCTTGGTGGGGCATTTTTTGTGAAAATCTGAAATTTTCTTAAGGAAAGGAGAGATTGGAGGGGTAGTTTGTGGCCACACAGGACCCTAGAAGAATCGGCCCGCACCGATCTGCTCGATCTGGCCCGACCGGCGGCAAGGCCTACCCAAACTGGCGAGGCCCTCGCTGGTCTCTGGACAGTCCGGTGAGGACTCACTGGTGGGGCAATGTCCTCCTGCCCCCTAGGGTCTAAAAAGGTGTGGGTCCCACCTTGGGTCCCCCTGCAAGTGTCGCGATTGGCCCCTACTCAGTTTTGACTCGTTTTAGGTCATACCGAATAAATTCTAATGCATATTCATGCTAACCGATTTTAAACGGCTGGGATAGGATGAAACATGATCTAAACCTGTCGATTGATGGTCTAGAAGTGGATTGGGATCATTTTGTATGATCACGGGTGTGTATGGACCTGATCTCGGCGATCGATTATAATAATCTTTCGCCAATTGGCGAAACTGGGAAACCTAAACTTGTTTTCATATTTCTCTTGCACCCACCTACATCAAATTTGCATCAGCATGAATCATGTGACCATAACCCAGGTCTGGTTTAATCCAAATCATGCTCTGATACCAACTTATAATGCACTGAAAATCGGGGGTCGAGCATAACTCAGCTCCTGAGTTCCAAAACATCACTTATGCAACATTTTTAATGATAGATGTATGTTGTCTATATTAGTATATAAAACATGAAGTAGATTAAGCCAAATCAGCAAAACATAATCCATGGACAGTTGCAGTCCACAAGCAGAAGACTGAAATGAAAATATAAACCAGTATAAGTCCCTAAAACATGTATGCTCTGCCAGGTCAATAGTTACAAGTATTGTTTTTAAAATATAAATGTCAAAAAGTGATAGTCATCTATAAAGCATAAACCATGAAGCCCCAATGATTCAGAACGGTCTAAGAGAACCCGCCTGAATACTGCATACATGAGAAAGCCTCCTCATCATCCTCGAACTCCGGCTCTGCCTCGCGGGTCGCATCAACATCTACATCAAAGATAGAGTCTGGTGGGTCTTTAACACCATCCCAGAGCGTGAGAGTGAGTGATCAACTCAGTGGAACTATACAGCAAAGGTTAACATGTTATTAATTCAGTCAAGTAGAAATGATAAAGCAGTACAATCTAACATGTCCTAGATACTCTAATTAATGCAAGAATGAGATGTAATATGATGCATGCCCTCTCCTGCACTCCCTCTGTGATCTTCATCTTACGGTCGCGCATGTCAGTCACTTCCTTAGTGTTCTGCCCAAATCCAAACGGCACATGCAGTGCGGTGCATGTACATGATTATCGAGTTCTTATTGGTACTTTTCATACAGTAGGATTGGGAAGCTAAGGTACCTTCCTTATATCAATACCCAAACAATGATCCATTCTAGGGTCGTCAGTCCTAGTAAATCTCAGACGATGTTACAGTTCTAGGTCACTGCAAAGGGCTTATCACCAATCAATGCAGGCCTAGTTATACCTTAGTTACTAGAAAAAGGCTCGTTGCCTCAATGCAGCTTCAGGGTATGCTCGAGGTCACTACAAAGGGCTCGTCACCAATCAGTGTAGGCCGACAGCACGAATACAGTGTCCCATACCACCTTATTCGGCTCACGAGTTTGGATATTCACTGGTCACTACAGGGAGGCTCGTCGCCCCAGTGTAGGCCGACAGCTGACCATGGTGTCCCATACCACCATGCCTGGCTCATGAGTCTTAGTGGATCGAGGTACCAAGGTTAATAGGGTTTCATTGGTGAGTTTGGTACCTTAGATTCAAGTAGTAGCATTCAAACATGGTGAACATACATCGGTCAATCAGGTTAATTGATAAGCTCGACTAGGATGAGCGCACATTGAGTTGATCGACATGAAATTCATAAGCACTCCGTGTGGCCTAACCACTGCCGATATCCCAAGTATGACTCAGATTCATCAAACACATCCTGCGTGGTGAAAACCACCTCAACCACCAGTTCAAGGCCTGTTACCAATTACCTGGACTGTGATATAGTCCCAACCACATGCAATCACAATAATGAATATTTAAGTCAAATCCTATAATCATATGAACATGTTATGGAATATAACTCAAACATGAATGCACAGTACATGGAGGAAATTATACACATAGTTAAATATGAATAAGCAGATTATACAGTTCATGGAGGAAATCATACACACAACTAAGGTAGTTGGGATTTATATCTCAATTCCCTTATAAATTATAATTTACTAGCTACTAACTCATTCAGACATTTTTACAAACACTTAAACTACACCTTTCAACATACATCACGTATGTTAACCATATTACATATTAGGGAAAATCCTTTTGCCAAGGAGTTGTCACATACATAACAACCATGTACCCAAGATAATTAATCATGACAATCACAACATCAGATTCCAAATGCATACAAATATTTCAACAAACACATGAAATACTCTATTCATAATATAGTTTATACATATACGTAAAATGAAACAGATAGCGCATTTGGCATGTGTAATGGCACCCACATCAGTAATAAATCATTATCTGACATTGAAAGCTTTGAAAATCATAACCTATACATATATAGTCCGTACCTTGAACCAAAAAATGCGTAATGGATATGATTGAGCCGCTAAGTCTTCGTCAACGGCGTATTAGTAACCTAGAATATGAAGTAGGTTAGCTACATCATTACTTAGACTATTTGAAACTCTATAATGGATTAGGGTTAGGTTTTCTTACCCAAGAATGGGATCAGTATCGCCTGTATAATGATACAGGACGGATAGTAAAGCACGTGGAATAGCGGGGAAGAATCCTAGGATGAATCTCTAACTTCTCTTACACTTTCTCTCTCTTTACTCTCTCTTTTCTTAGGTAGGGTTTTAGAATTCGTGTGGATTCTGAGAGATGGGGTTTAAGACCCTTATATAGGCCCAAAACTAATAGAAACAGTCCCGGGGCCATAGTATACTTAGGTTATATCCAAATCGGGCTTGTTTCGATCTAACGGGGCATTTCTGGAGGTCCCTTTGTTGAATGCGGTTGGACTTAAGATCAAAAATACTGGATCTTGGTCAAGCTAAGTTTTCAGTCCGATCGGGTTTACAGATTGACCGTTGCGAACCAATTTCAGTTCAACGGTCACCGACACTCGATCAGGGCCACAAGTACATTGCCGTGTGTGGGCCATTTCTCCTGATCTGAGGGTGTATTTGGGTCAGATTCTGACAGTTTGAATGCTTATAATCGTCCTGTAAGTGACACGACTCAGACTACTTAAATTCGTATTTAATTTAAAAAAAAATATTCACGTTCTCACACACTTCGCTCCGAACTCAAGTAAATTGTCTCACGATATCATCTGTACTTTATTTTCAAGGTGATTGTCAAGTCCAACAAGGCAGTCATAATTGTATAGTTTCGTAGCTATCGGACTTTCGACGTGCGGTCCAAGTCTAATACAGAGTTTCAATATACTCCCGAGAGCAACTGAGTTTAGAGATTGAGCCTAGATTTTAGGGTAATGTAGCGTTAACGATTCTACAAGTTTTAGGTCTTGTAGATCATATTCAAAGTGATTGGTGCTAATTTCACAGGTAATCTAGTTTAGCGCTAGTTAATTCTTGTCAGATTTCTAAAGGATTTAGTCCTAAGAGATTTCTGCTTAAGGCGATACTCAAATCTTCGTATGGATTTTTTCAAGACGTTACATAGGTTTTCATATCCAGTGATTTTTAAGGATGGTTTCTTATCGCATGATTTTGATATTGGCCCTACGTGTCTTTATATTAGTATTAGCCTTATGTGGCTTCGCTTTGATATTCGCCCTACGTGGCTTTGTTTGGTATTTTTTTCTCTATATGGGTTTGATGTTTTATTTGTGCAACCATGTAATGGTATGCCCTATATATTGTAATATGATTGGCCACTAGTCGACAGGATTCCATTAAACACCCCAAGGTGGTATCCTCATGAGTCGGGGATGGTGGTATAGGATCTATACCCGAGCTGTCGGCCTACACAGGTGATAAGCCCCCATAGTGACCTTGAACTTATTAAAATTAGTTGATTGTAGCTGTACTAAAATGACTTGGCTAATCATGCATATATGGCATAGACCAGCGTTTATTTTCTATTGTACATGATGTACGTATTTTGTCCGACTGGATGATCATTCCCAAGTCGATGATTGCATGGGTGAGAAGCCCACTGTTTGCGTGGATGAGCATCTCCAGGCTGATGTTTGCATTCACGCATCCATGCATATAATAAGACTGCATCATGTATTATTTTATAATATTTTTTCATAACTATGCTTACCTAATGTGGCAGTGTATAATCTTGAGAGAAATTCACACTGAGTTGGCCATTCATCTATCAAATATATAACCGTACAAGTAGAACAAGTAGCCAAGTGATATTCAGTTTTAGGATGGTGAGGAACTTGTTACAAGTACCAGGGGTGTGTGATTGCATTACCACGAGGCGTTGCATGATCTTACAACTCGGATTTTATATGTATTTTATTATCTCTTTTTTATAAATTGTGAAATCTGTGTATTTGTTAATTTGTAGACATTAGTTTGTATAAGTCATTATGGGCAATCTCTTGCATATTCTATATAAAATACAAGTTCTCCTTTATACTGATTTGTCCATTCTATGTTAAACTGCTTACTCTAAATGAAAGAAAAAAAATGTGAAATTTTGGCTCTCGATAAGTTAACACTCAAGTTTTTGGGAAACGGGTCATATATTCGGGTCCTGAAAACACGGGGTGTTACAGCACCCCTAGGCATCATCTAGGGTTGGAAGAGTGAAGTATAAGCATGGAGAAGCCATCACCAAGAGTTTTTCCTTCCTTTTTCTTAGTTATTTTTATGCTTTTTTTAAAGAGATTCTAGTTCAATCATGTCTATGATTGGATAAACCTCTTAGCTAGGGCTAAGAGGGGAAGCTTGTAGCGTGATGGGATGTTTCTATTACTTTGATTCATGTTTATATTGAACTCTCTTTTATTCTAGTTTGATTATAAGAAATACTTTTAGTTTTTAATGGTTTGTTGTGACTCAAATTATAATAGATCTGCGATAGCTTTGAGTATGTTCTTTTCATGTATTGAGATTATGAAATTAGGACATTCTGTTGTTCTCCATCATCCCTTAGTCATGGTTGGATGATGAAATCATCCCTAACTTTCATAATTCTCCTAGATTGGTTATGGGATTGGTAAATCCTATTGTTTGCCTTGTCTCCTGGGCATGGTTTTGTGATGGAATAACTTCCAATTCTCACACCTCTCATCCATTGAGAACTAGGTTAAAGGAAGTTCAGATTTGATTTTATTAAGATATCTTCCAATTGGATGGGATGGGACTCTGATTCCAATCGTGCAAATTGAATTAAGCATAGATCTCCCTGATCTCTACAAGTGGATCCTTGGAAACCCTAGTTTCCCACCTTCGAATTTCTTAAGTTTTTTTCATTAAATTTCTCACAATTACTCTCAAATATTGTAGATTTAGGTCTTCATATTTTTCTAGTTCTTCTTCTAGTTGCTTTCAGAAAACACACGAGATTAGTCCCTGTGGATTCGACCTCGGTCTCACCGAGATTATTACTACATCACGACCCTACACTTGGGGTTATGAACACCCACACAAGGCACTTACATTTAGGCCCACTAGCTAAGGTCCCATGCTAGGCACATAATCAAGTTTGTTGATAGCAAACTCTTAGCCACAATCCTACATGAGGATAAAGACAAAACTATGGACTCTTAACAATGACACTTGTCGAATTAAGTCCTCTTTTGTAGCTTGTCTTGAGTTGCTTGATCTTCATGCTCTCGTGCTTGAATCAGCTTCTTAGTGCTCCCCTGATCGCGTAGCTTGGAATTTCGTGTTGATTCAGCTTCAGGATCAAGAACCTTGCATAAGATGTACCTATAAAGGTGTCCAAGGTGATAAGAGTTGGTTGAATCTCCTATCTAGGATAATGATTGGATTTCCTAAGGGATTCAACCTATGGATGCTCTAAGTATAAAAAAGATAAAGGATTTTCCTATTAGTTTGGTCTTGTACTCTAGAAAAGGTACGAGTTCATGTTCTTCATTAATAGGATCTTTGAATGCTCATAGAAGTGAAAGATCACAATAAAGAGAGCATGAAACTCGTGTGGATAGAGTTTAAATAGTTTAGGATAAGTTTGGAATATGCTAGAGATTCTATAATGCCTTTTTCCACTAGTTTTGCAAGTTTCTATAAGCCACTTTTATAGAGAAAAAGTTCTAATGGATAGAAAATGACTAGTTTACGGTGCTACCGAAGCTAACTTTAGTATCACCGAATTTGCTTCCATCATACCAAATTACCAATCGGTAGTACTGAATTAAATCCTTAAGTTGCTGAATGAAAAGGACCCCTTTTGGTGACACCAATTTTTGTTCGTCGATTGCAGTTAGTGTCACCGAAATATCTAGTCGGTGGTACCGAATTTCCTTTGTAATGTTATTGAACTATTTTGAACCTTTGCTATTCGGTGGCACCATTTTCCTACCGAATTTGGACAGTTTTCCCGTTTTAATTCCTAGTCCATTTAATCTTTCATCAACTTTCCTACCGAATTTGGACAGTTTTCCGTTTTAATTCCTAGTCCATTTAATCTTTCATCAACTTTCCTACCGAATTTGGACAGTTTTCCCGTTTTAATTCCTAGTCCATTTAATCTTTCATCAACTTAGAACCTGCTAAATCCAAGACTAAAGGGTAGAAAATATATACTCAAAATTGGCTTTGAATAGATGACCTAAGTAGGGTTTCTTATTTGGGTTAGGATCATCTATTTGCAAGGTCAAGATTGTAGAAGTAGTTCTTTATCTTCAATGTAGCTTTAGTGCTTCCTAATCTAGTTGCATCGTCGGTCTTCATTTGCTTAGAACTCATTTGACTACTTGATACAACTAATCACGTGATTGACAAATAAGTGTCTTTAATGTAGCTTTGGTGCTTCCCGATCCAGTTGCTTCGTCGGTCTTCATTTGCCAAGAACTCATCCGACTACTTGACACAACTAGTCGCATGATTGACAAACAAGTGTGCAAAGGTGGGTGCACTTTCAATCTCCCCCTTTGTCAATTATGTGACAAAAACAACCTAACCTATGATCGTGTCATGGTCCATACCAATGACATTCCAAAAAAATAAAATATTACATATCAAAAGGGAAATTTTCAACTCAAGACTTGACATGCAATACAAAATCATGCTACTCCCCCTCGGTGTCTACCAAGAATAACCTGTAACAAGGGAAAAAGCAATTTCTGCAGAATACAAACATTGTTTTGGTGGGTAGGTTTCTTCTCCCCCTTTTTGTCACTTATTGGCAAAGGATTTACCAAGAAGTAATCCAATAACATAGAGATGATAATCCAGAGGGTAAGAGAATAGAACAAATATATAATGACATAAGCATAAAGACCATCATCCAAATAATGAAATATATCATCATACGCAATCAAATCATATGTTAGATAGAAAAGATAACTATAAAAGGAATATCTAACATAAGCAGAAATAGATATCACCATAGATTCATCAAAATTACTACCCAAAGATTGGGTACAATAATCCATCATAAAAAAAAAAAAACAACATGCCCGTAAGGGTATAACTCTCTAAAAGAGAAAATGTACTATGATTCAACAATAACATAAAAACAAATCATCTAGACAATCCACCCTCATATGGAGGAATATAAGGGCGACGAGTCAGAAGAAATTCAGTGATGTATGCCCCATCATGTTGAAGAGCGTCAAGACATAGTTCAATCCCGAAGAGTCGATTTTTACACTGCTGGAGGCGAGCTTCTATATTTAACTGCACTTTAAGAAGTTGACGAGCTAGATCATTCTAGCAAAGAAGACACCTAGTGCTGACTGATAATTGACTTGGTGCAGGCACTAGGGTACGATAAGAGTCCCAACCAGTGACCATGGGAGTGTCTTGAGCTTCTTCACCACTCCCGCATTCCTGATTCTCCTCAAATGTAGTTGCAAACACATTTAGTTAAATTGGAGTTTCCTTGGTAAAGCACACGGTAGGATATACCGTACCATGAGTAGATGGCAAACCAAGGAATTTTGAGAGTTTGTGGATAACACTTGGAAAGGGAAGGCTAGTACAATAAACACCCTTGATGACTAGGATCAATTGTTTCAAGATAAGGGTTGGTAGGCATATTTCAATCACCTGAAAGATATCATACATGATATTTAAAACAAATGGAGAGATCATATCTCCAGAAACTTTACATGGGTATGTGTTTGTACTCAGAATGTTATGCAATACTTTGGTGGTTGAGTCCAAATGCAATGATGAGAAGAAGTTTCATTTATTTCGGGGAATTATGGCACCATTACATAATACTTGAGTTAATTCACCCCAAACTCTGAGAGGATTGAGAGGACGATCAGTTGGGGGCCAGAATTTGGGTTACCCTAAGGTGCAATAGTTGAATCAACACCACAAGAGTGATCTGCTTGGTTTGGTTCATGAAGTTGACATTGATGGATGGAGGGTCATCATGAGTGTCATGACAAGAGTTTAAAAATTGATGAATGAGGTCATGCTGAACCTCTCCTCCAAAGTATAGTAGGTTCTCCCAACCAATTGATCCTAAGTAGAGATCAATCCCATATAGTTCGATGAGAAGGGATCTAATTAATCTGTCAAGATTGTTTCGTTTGACATAGCTATTTCAATAGAGTTGGAATAAGGAGAATGACAAATGTTAGTTTGTCCAGTGGAGTGTTCTCCTTTTGCAGGAGCCTTGCCCTTGTCTTTAACCATTGTTGTGTTGTAATCATATATTAGAAATATTAATGGAAGGATTAACAAATCTCAACAGTATGCATATGAAATTCCATATTTTTTAGTTATACCAAGAGAATTAGATGAAATAATTTAGCAAGAATTAAGTTATGCATATGCAGCTTTAGATAAATTGATCTCCAAAATAAGAAAATATACCAATATAACAAAAGGCTGGAGTCCTCCAATTTCCTTGGACAATCAGTTATCAAGGAAATGGATGGTTGATGCATCAATATACCAAAAAAAATTCCACCTATAAAATATAGTATTCAAAATCACAAAAAAAAAAGAAGATCCTGATGCGTAGTTATTCTAGGAAGATCTATCAACAGTATCTTCTTAGGGGCATGATAGATGTGACACAATTTGCTCCACTGACTGTTGGAGTGAGTAGAGATTTCCCTTCATTGACTTTATCATCTCACCGAGTCTAGATTGTTCCTCCACGATTTGTGCGAAAGTAGCATTTGAGGGTTAGAAGCTGCAAGAGCAGAGGTTGGCAGATGAGTATCTATGGCTTCTTGTACTGTCTTATCCTCCTCGTTTGGAAATTCTTCTTCTATTTGATGATCAGCTTCATGGATAGAAGAGATATTCATTTTCCTGATACTATTCACATTGATTTCTAGGGTTGATATCGATTCACCTTCAGGAACCCTGAGCCCATATTGATGGGCCAACTTGCACAACATATGTCCGAAAGATATTTCTGTGAAGTTAGACTCAAAACGTGAAAATATTTCATCATATATCAAAGTAAGCAGGCATAATGGTTCCCCTTTATCGATATGATATAGGGTCTCCACCATGAATGGTGTAAACTTAGTATGATTTCCGTATCTAGGATAGATGTTGGAAATGCAAATCAAATGAAGTATACAATAATCATTGAACATATTTGTGGCTCGTAGTGCATTCCCGTGATGCCAAGGTACATTCTTTCCATTACACAAAAATTTAGTCCAAACAACCCTTTTTGCTTCAGAGGATAGATTTAAATCAGTGGGTTGTTTGGAGCACAATGGTATTCCTATAAGGGTTGAAAGGTGATATGAAGTGATTTTAACTATTCGACCATCGCAGTCAACTTCAAAACCTTTAGATAGACTTCAAAACCCTTAAATAGAGTGCAATTGAGACAAGAATGATAGGACTAAGGTTTCGTTAATTGGCCCTCCAAATGATAAAACTTGCAGCCATCCTTGTCGTGAAAGAATTTGCTGAACTTCAAAATTTTCAAGACATTTCACATCTTCTCTTCTTTCACATACAATCCTTCTCTTCAATAATCTAGCAGTAATGGGACTGGTAGATTCAGGATTTGAAGAGGACGAGGGTCTATACGATACATTAGAAGATCTTTCATGCTTTGGAACGCAGAGTTGTTGTCTTGTTCTGACTGAATAATATTCTCAGTCATTCTTTAACTTGGATTTGTTTTCTCTAGGTGGTGATGACTCTATTTTGGGGAAATGAAGTAAAATGATAATGACCTATTAAGAGAAGACAAGCCTAAGATAAATGATCCTAATTTTTAAGATGTAAAGAGAAAAACACTAGGAAATACCTTAGACCTTGCTGATTTTGGTTGCATAGCCCTTCAACCGGACTTGAAAAGAAACCAGAGAGATGATAGTCTAAATAAAATTGAGTAGTGAGGAATTTAAGTAATTTGATGCGGCTTGATTTCGGTAGTACTAAAGGTAAGTTCGGTAGTACCAAAGTATCCCTTGAACTCAGAAGTTGCTTGTAACAGATTTTCCTAGTATACATTGTGTTTATGATGAAATCACAAGAAATGTTTAGAGGCCAGAAATCCTCAGATATGTCGATACAACTCAAGAGGACCACTGAGTTACTTTTCAATATTCTTGAAAGGATGATGTGATGTGAGCCACTAGATTGCACATTCGGCTCTCATCCTTCATATTTATATTATTTTCTTCTATTTTGTTCTTCTGGTTGGGAATGACTGTAGTCGTAGATGCCATAAGTATTTTTAGTGACTTTTAGTCATCTTCACTTTTAGATTCACTGTTTTCAGAATTGGATTCATCTGTGTCATCCCATGTGGATGCCATAGCTTTTCCTTTTTGATTTCTTTGATGGACACTCAGTGAATATATGTCCATATTTTGGCAATTATAGCATTGGAGTTCTTTGGACTTCCTAAAGGTTTTACCTATTTAACGTTTATGGTCTAGTTGAACTCCTTTGTTATTGTATGGTCTCCCACAATTCTTATTGAAGAATTTTTTGAACCATTGGGCCAACAGAGCTACCTCCTTATCAACATCTTTATCTTCATTTTCATCTTCCTCTATTATATTCATGTCTTTGGTAATTTTGAGGGCATTGTTTTTGGTGTTTGTAGAAGGTTTTAAATGTAATTCAAAGGTTTGTAAGGAACTTACTAGTTCTTCTACTTTCATTTCTTCTATATGCTTCTACATCCTTCAATTGTAGTGACCTTGGAGTTAAAATGTTCCGGTAGGGATCTCAGAATTTTTCTACATATTTTAGATACCGAAATTCATTCTCCAAGTCCTCCCATGGAGTTACGTTACCATTTAATCTTATGAAAAACTCCATGAATGTCTCATCTTCTTCTATCTTTATTTGTTCAAATTGAGATGTTAGAAGTTGAAGCCTTAACATTTTTACTGTATTAGTTCCTTCATGAGTAGTTTCTAATAACTCCCATTCTGCCTTAGAATTTGCACACATACTTATCTGATGAAATACTTCGTATGAAATTCCGTAGCAAATTGCATTCATGGCTTTGACTTCACACATTCTCATCTCTTTGTCATACTGGGTACATTTGGACTTTAGTTTTGGTTTGGTGATTATTGTGCCATCTTTGAGAACAATTTGTTCTGTTGGTGCAATATATCCATTTTCAACAATCTCTCATATGTCATCATCTAAGGCCTGGAGAAAATATATCATTCTAGCCTTCTAGTATGCATAGTTTGTACCATTAAATATGGGTGGTCTTGAGACGGATGGTCCCTCTCCTTTGCCCATATTTCTTTCTTCAGTCAAGATCTTCCTCTAGGTTGTTAGACCTTTTCAGAGGAACCTTGCTTTGATACCAATTGAAATTGCAGTTTATACTGCCGATATTGAAGAATGAATCTGAGACAAGGTCCTAGAGGGGCATGAATAGGGCTTTTCAAATATTTTTTCTATTTAAAATCTTAATTTCCTAACTAAAACAATCATTCAATTTAAAGCAAGTAAGGTAATATAACTCTAAAGGCTTCCATGCCAATAGAGGATCCAATCACAAAGGCTTATTAAAGATATACAAATATAACAACTAGCCTAGTGTTTCAAGCTTATGTGTGGAATGTTCTTCCTATCAATTAATAGCATTCATTCAATCATGTATAAGAATTTAAACATTGAAGCATATATAAGCATGATTAAAATGATACACAAATGACAATTCCAAACACAAGCATGTATAGTGGTTCGGCTACGTGTCTACTCTACTCTCGACATCCACACTCAATCCCAGAGTGCACCGGATTTCATAATTAATTGTTTTAAAACAGGTTCACCAATAACCTTTACAATCCTACACTAAGGACACCAATTTATACTCTCTGCAAGAGCAAAGGTCCTACATTAAGAATCTACGTTTAGGCCCACCGGCCAAGGTCCCACACAAGGCACCTCCCTTTAGGCCCACCGGCCCAGGTCCCACACAAGGCACCTATGTTTAGGCCTACCGGCTAAGGTCCCACACTAGGAACTTAATAGAGTTTGTTGATAACAAATTCTTAGACTCAATCCTACATGAGGATAGAAACTAAACTATGGACTCTTAACAATGACACTTACTTATCGGATTGAGTCCTCTTTTGTAGCTTTTCTTGGGTTGTTTGATCGCCGTGCTCTCGTGCTTGAATCAACTTCCTGGTGCTCCCCTAATCACGTATCTTGGATTTTCCTATTGATTCAACTTCAAGATTAAGAACTTTACATAAGATGTATATATATAGGTGACCAAGGTGATGGGAGTTGGTTGAATCTTCTATCTAGGATAATGAGTAGATTTCCTAAGGGATTCAACCTATGGATGCTCTAGAGTATCAAAAAGACAAAAGATTTTCCTATTAGTTTGATCTTTGTACTCTAAAGAAAGCACGAGTTCATGTTCTCCATTAATAGGAGCTTTGAATGCTCATAAAAGTGAAAGATCACAATGAAGAGAGCATGAAACTCATATGGATAGAGTCTAAATAGGTCAAGATGAGCTTGGAATATACTAGAGACTCTACGATGCCTTTTTCCACTAATTTTGCAAGTTTCTACAAGCCGCTTTTATAGAGAAAAAGTTTCAACGGATAGAAAATGGCTAGTTTATGATGCTACCGAAGCTAAGTTTGGTATCACCGAACTTGCTTCGGTGGTTTCAAATTACTAATTGGTAGTACCGAATTAAATCCTCAAGTCGCTGAATAAAAAGGACTCCTTTCGGTGACAATAATTTTTGTTCATCGGTAGCAGTCGATGTCATCAAAATATCCAGTCGATGGTACTGAATTTCCGTTGTAATGTTTTTGGACTGTTTTGAGCCTTTTTGGTAACACCAAAGGTATCTTTGGTGATACTGAAGGTGCTATTCAGTGCCATCTTTTTCCTACCGAATTTGGACAGTTTTTCCTGCTTTAATTCCTAGTCCATTTAATCATTCATCAACTTGAAACTTACTAAAGCCAAGACTAAAGGGTAGAAAATATATACTCTGAATTGGCTTTGAATAGATGACCTAAGAAGGATTTCGTATTTAGGTTGGGATCATCAATTTGCAAGGTCAAGATCATAGAAGCAGTTATTTGTCTTCAAGGTAGCTTTAGTACTTCTTGATCTAATTGCATCACCGATCTTCATTTGCCAAGAACTCATCCGACTACTTGACACAACTAGTCACCTAATTGACAAACAAGTGTCTTCAATGTAGCTTTGGTGCTTCCTGATACAATTGCGTCGCCGGTCTTAATTTGCCAGGAACTCATCCAGCTACTTGACACAACTAGTTACGTGATTGACAAACAAGTGTGCAAAGGTGGGTGCACTTTCACATACCAATCTAGTCACATCCTGTTGACCATCTGCCTCAACGTATGTTCTGATAGACGTATCAGGTATTTATCTTCCTTTCTTAATTGTTTCTTTGGTTAATTGTTACTATGCCAATTGTAATGAGTCGTACATTTAAACATCAACAAAATTGACATTATTTATTTGTACATTCACTTTCATTTGAGATACATACAATACTACAAACTAGTGAAAGAAAAATTCTTTAAGTCCGTAGACTCACATCTATTATCATATGGCAAAAAGAAGTCATTCAGAAGGGCTAACTTCTACCCTTTCACAAATTGCCTGAATGGAATGCAAACCGGTGGTTGAGAGGATAACTAGATCATGTGTCCAGTCTCCAATTTTTCCATCTTAATGTGGAGGACACAAGCAATTCAATAAAAATTTCCTTCGAGTCAAGTAGACCCTAGCATGCCCACACACAAACAACCAATCTAGGCCATTGCTCACACAGTGGCCTTGTTTGATTGAATTGGAAACAATACTCTTTTGGCACACTCGATGGGACAAAAAGAATAGTTTTGTGGCTGATGTTTCGGATGAGCAACAAGACCTAGCTCAACATTATGAGCTTATAGTTAATGTTGAAACAAGATCCTTATCCCACCATTTTTCTAGTGACTTCACTACATTCTTTGAGTAACTCATAGAATATTTGTAGCAGGTCACTCGAATTTTCAAGTCATAATTTGAAGTAAACAAGAAAACAAGCCAAAGTCTTTGTATGAGACTCAAAAAAATTGAGAAGTTTTCTCCCATACTTCACCTTGGTCAGTATAATGAAGAACAACCCGCTAAGCTTCCAACTAGAGCTACTGAAATTAAGATACAAGGTTAACCTTCACCGCCTTCGCCGGCGGTAAGGAACTACCAAGATAAACAACTTTATAACTAGGCGAAATTCCTCAACCAGTAGAGTTATTATCCTCGTGAGAGTCAATGTTCGACTAGTTCGAGTAACTCTAGAGGACAATCGACTGGCCAACCATTAATATAGTCATGTAGCCAAACCACTAGGGGCCAATCCCCTGACTAATCGATCAGCCGTAATGGATTCCAGAGAGTCAAGCACCACGAGGGGCAACCTCATATCTCCTCAACCCGCTATCAAGGATATTACAGAACATAGGTGCCAGGGGGCAAATCGTGGCCATGCCTTAGTATCATAATGGAAAACATAGGACCAAGGTGCTCAAGGCACAACTTGAAATTGTGGTCTAAGTTCATTAGCCACTACAATAGGAGCTAGAAAGTAAGCCTAAGTCCTAGAGGGGGGTGAATAGGACTTTCAAAACATTTTTAAATTAAAAAACTGAGGATCACCTCTAATCATACAACCAATCATATAAGATATAAATATACCAATTCAGCTCAAATCTAAAACATGAATATAGTGAATCATCATGTGTGAAATTTATCAAACATGTTGGTTACAATAAGGATATACATTCATGAATATTCAACAAAAATAAATCAACAATTAAGAAGATTCATTCAACCCATTGCACACTATGTATAGTGGTTTGGCTATGTGCCTACTCTACTCCCTACTAATGCAGTCTCTCGTAGAGTGTATCATATTTCACTATCACAATAGTTTTAAATCAGATTTACCATAAACCTTTAAAACCTATATAAGGTCTACATGTTTTCCATCTGTCAATGGCCTACACAAGGTCTTATTAGTGAGTTTGGATCTCAAACTCAACAAAATATTTAACTTTAAGATGACAATGTATGATACCATCGGAGGCCTACACAAGGACGTGGCGAGTTTAGTTTATCAAACTCTAAAACTCAATTCAAAACAAGAATCGATTTCTAGACAAAATGGACTCAAAACTAAATTTCTTTACTCAAAGTGGATGAGTCCCCATGAATGCACATTGTTGAAGAGCCTCCTCTCTCATGAACGCTTCTTCTTCAGCTCCCTTGAACAGTAAACTTATAGTAGATGCGCCTTTGTATTACCAGTGATTAGAGAAGGGTAGGAGAACTTGACTTAAAGGTGAAGGATCTTTAGTATATAAGTTAGGACACCTAAGTACTAGAATTCATTGCCCTTTAATATTAATGATTTACAATTAAAGATCAAGATTACGACATTAATGCATGTTGGAGATCACGTTTCAGTATGAGGTTTGAATGTAGGATAAATGTGTTTAATCACAAGGATTGAATAATGAACTCCATGAAAGAAAGATCTTGGGATCAAGAATTTAGCAAGGGAGTAATACTCTTTCAAAGCTCTATCTATTTCTCACCACTAAGCTTAGATGCATAAAAATCAAACATGTACTTCAGTCGGACCGAATTTTCCTTCGGTTGCAATCAAATTATCATGTTTGCTTCTTGTCCCTTTTATGCATTTTGGTGGGACGAACATAGCCTTCGATCAAACTAAAGTTGTCTTTAGTCGAACAAACTTAGCATTCGATTGCAAGCAAATTAACACATTTTCTTACTGTCCTAATTTGTCCTTTTTTGGTCAAACCGAAGGCAAATTCAGTGGGACCAAACATGCCTAAAATCTTACCTTTTCACATCATTCTAACTTAGACTTTTAGAAGATGGGTTTTTAAGATTTTCCCATAGGATTGAGACATCTTTAATTGGGTTTTTGGGTTAAGGAGAGGGTAGGAATATTTGGTTTTGTGGATATGGTACTAAGGCATAACCATTTTACATATATTCTCACTTTTATTTTTGCAAGTCTTCAAGTCTTCTTGGGTCTTTGACTATCAACGAGGCTCACCTAGACTGACGATGCATACCACATGTAATTGATAAACTTTTATACTTATACAACCTCCAGTCGTGCCTTCGTCTTACGAAAGACAATTCAAGATAGAGGTACTCAGGGGGCAACCTCCGATCACACCTTTAGTTCATGACGGCCATCAAATAGTTAAAGTGCCTAGGGGCAACGTCTGGCCACGCCTTTGCCAATGGTCATACCATATGCGGCCCAGGATATAAACCCTAAGCAACCACTAAGACATCTCACCTAGAAAAATCCGCTAGGCCAACAATGGTCACTCAACCGAAATGATATTATAAGACTCATCTAGGGATACGTTGCTCAACCAAATAGCCGACAATTGCCTTGGATGACCAACAAAAAAATATACCCAGAATGGGTCAATTGAAATCATGAATTTCACAGAGGTTTCAAGTTTCTTGAGTTCACCTTATTCTCAAGAGATAGTGAGACTCCTAGGATTGAGCACATCGGTCTCTTTATCATGTAATGTGGTGAAGCCTCCTACAACAACTTCTAGAAGCTAATTCACTTGATTTGATTAGATAATGCAACTAAAATCAAAGTCCTATCCTATATAACCAGATAATGGAGTGGTTAATTCATCATTCACAACGCAAAATAGATTTTGAACTTCAATTAATTTAGTTCCCACATGAAGCACTAAAGTATTGATTGCAGGAAATTCAAAGAATATATCATGCCCATAATCTACAATAGATCAATGAATTTTATAAATCAATCCCTTACAAAAAGATAAGTAATCAATCTTAGTCTTCTTAAGCATCCAAAGTACCCAAAGTCGATAATGGAACAAATTAAAAATAAACCTTCATTCAAACCAAAATCAATGAATTGTTCAACTTTCAAACCAAATAACTTGAATCAAAGTAAACTAAGACATTAAAAGTTGCTACAAGATTCGCCTCTTTTCCCTAGCTAAGAGATTTAGCCAATCATAGTCATGATTGAACTAAACTCTAAGAAAAACATTAAAAAACTTGTAACTGAAAGATTGGAGGGGAAGAACGGCTTTGTAAACGCTCCGCTACTCCTTGTTCTCTCTCTTAAATCCTAAATTATAATATAAGAGCCTAAATCACCCTCTTAAATAAACTTGGTTCTAACCAACTTCAAAAGTTCACACTTTATTACGCTTTGGTCGCATCGACCGTATACTTTGGTCGCACAGAACATCACTTTGGTAACACTGAATTTGGCTCTTGGTCATAGATGAATTTTTTAAGAATCCATTTAAAGCCTATCTCTCTTAGGTCAGACCGAACCCTCCTTTGGTGGTATCGAACATAGCTACAATCAAACCAACTATCGTACCGAATTACATCTGAAAATCATAATTTATTACTGAACTGTTTTGTGTACTTTTGGTCAGACCGAACCAACCTCAGGTGGGACCAAATAGTGTTATTTATGTAAATGCACTTTGTATTTTTTCAATATTTTCTCTCTCCTTTCACTTGGTTTTCTTGAATCTTTAGCACTTGAATTCTTCAATATTGACCTCGAGAGATTCAATCCTTTACATGGTCATTCTTCGAGCATTAAATCTTCACTTTAATCATCCTTTCATCTTAGTTCTCAAAATCACCTCACATAGCAATACACATGTAATTAGATCAATTTAACACATCTATGCATATAAAACTAATGCACAATAAGGGGGAAATATATAATATTTCATACTCAATAAACAATCAAGACATTTTTGAGGTTTTTAACAAGTAAAAAATTAACATTCCCTTGTTGGATGACATAAAGAAAATACCGTCTTCTATCAAAAATTTGAAGGGCTTATGAATGATAAAGTAAAAGTTGAGTGTACAAAAGAAAACCTTTTTGACGGAACAAGCATTATCATTAATCATAACACTCCTCGAAAACACAAAGATCCGGGTAGTCCCATAATCTTCTACATAATATGTAACTTCTGGATCCGGGCAAGTGTTAATCTCGTACCATATTTTGTATTTGAATAATTATGACTTTGTGAATTAAAACCCACTAAAACTACTTTACAATTGGCTTATCACTATTTCAGATTATCGAGATGGGTAATCAAAGATGTGTCGGTCCAGATTGATAAATTCTACTTCTTAGTAGACTTTATTACCTCCGATACCCAACTTCTGATAAATTCGAGCATCAAATTCTGGTTATCCTTGGACATTCTGAAATGGAGAGCTAGCGATGTCCTGGGGGGGGGTTGAAATAAATGCAAAATATGTAAAGATTATAAAAATCTCAATCACTTGAATATTGAAACTTTGATTCAAAATAATTTGTAGGACAACCTTCAGCTAAAATATTAGGTAGGACAACCTTATTTCACCAATGTTTATAAAATAATCTTTTAAACTAGCATGAGTATATAAAAGGATTACAACATTCACCACAAGAATAAAGCATTCACCACATGGCACAAGGAGTTATAGTGGTTTAGTGTTTAAAACAAACATACCTACTCCACTCCCAAAATTACTACCCTCGTAATTTTACCTTTCACTATAAAAAGGTTTTCACAGGGTCACCTTAACAACCTATATAGTTCCGTGTGATTTTCATGGGCTATCACAATAAAAACCCTAGTGAGATTTTCCTGGGCTATCTCAAGACAAAACCTTAGTAAGATTTTCACAGGCTATCTTAAAAGGATCTTACTAAGATTTTTACAAGCTATCTCAAACAAAAATTAAAATGAATTTTAGAAAGTATACTTATGTATTAAAAAAATGCTGAATATATAAATAATACTAAGATTTCAATTGCATGAGTATTGAAACCTTGATTAATTCATAGGATAGCCTTCACCTAAAATTTTAGGCAGGACAACCTTATTTCACGAATGTTTTTAAAATCAAAACTTCAAATTAGCAAGAGTAAATTAAAAAATTACAACATTCACCACAAAACTGAAATAAAATACATCCAACCACCAAAAATAATAATAAAGCATTCACCACATGGCACAAGGAATTATAGTGGTTCGGTGGTTAAAAACAGCCACACCTACTCCACTCCTAAAATTACTTCCCCTCGTAATTTTGGGTTTCACTATAAAAAGGTTTTCACAGGGTCACCTTAATAACATGATACAGTTCCTTGTGATTTTCATGAGCTATCACAATAAAAACACAACTGAGATTTTCACGGGCTATCCCAGATAAAATCTCAATTGAGATTTTCACAAGCCATCTTAGAAAAACTTAAACATAGTTTTAGAATGTATACTTATCTTCAATCGTAGAAGATGTAGCGGGAGCTTGTAGTAGAAGGTCCTCTTTCTTGAACGTAGATAGCGCAATGTTCAATCAGATAGAAAGAGTCGAGGGTTCTATAGATTTTAATTATGAAAAACCCAAATGTTATTTTATTTAATTCTCTTAAATCTCAAAGAGAAGTATAGTTTATTCTTTTAGATTAAGACTTAAAAGACATGAGAATAAAGGAAATTGAATAAGTTTTTAAAATAAATTATAAATACTAACAAATAGCTTGCCTAGGACTTAAGCTTCTCTCTCCCTTGTAGAAGAATCATGATAATTAAATTATGTAATTCGGAATGAGAGAAAGACTCAATTTATAGACAAAGAAGTTAGAACTTCAGCTAGCCCGATATAGGCTTTGACTAGCTCAAGTTCACTAGATTCTGTTCAACGGAATTCAAATTGCACTGGATAAGAATTATCTAAAATTTGGCTAGCTTGAGGACAAGTTCGGCTGGCCGAACATCACAATTCGGCTAGCCGAATTTTTCCTTTGGTCGACCGAATTCCTCTGAATTTCAAAAATAAATGTTGCTGGAATTTCACTCAAACTTTCTCAGGCTGGCCGAATTTCAAGCTTGGGCTAGCTGAACCAAAACTCGGGTTAACTAAATTTTTAACAAAAGTTGTTATTTACTTGGGCTTGAAAGTTGAGTTGGCTGAACCAGAAGTTAAGCTGGCCAAATTGTAGCAAAAAAAAATGTAAAAACCCATGATCAAACATTTTTTAAATCATGTAGTCCTAAGGTCTTTCTAGGGTTTATACTACCTGAGATATATCAAATATCTTATTCAATATTTGATTCACTTTGGCTTGAACTTTATCTTGGACTTCAACTTAAATATGAGCTTAATCTTCTCTTAAACATAAATCAATCTTGAGCTTGATCTTCTCTTGAATATAAACTGATCTTGAGCTTGATCTTCTCTTGAATATAAACCGATGTTAAGCTTGATCTTCTCTTAAACATAGACTAATCTTGAAGTTATACCTTGAAGTGGTTTTGTCTCATAAAATTTGACAACCTATGTGTGCTCAACATCCTAGCACTTACAATCTCTCCCTTTGTCAATTTTGTGACAAAACACACAATATTATAAATACACATTTTGTTACAAGATCAACCATACTTATATTTAATAACATTGAAGTTTCCCTTGAAGTCTTCATAACTTATAATCTTCAGCTTAACACCGATGGTGCTTAACTAACACTCCCCATGTGAAATACACATATAGCATCCCTACATTTATTCCATACATTCTCTCCCCCAAACTATATAACATTGAATACTAGCCCATCATTCTCTCCTCCTTTTTATCACAATTTGACAAAGGAAGAATAACATAAATAATATGAATATCAAAGTATACAATGAGAATGTAGTAAGAAAAATTAGAGTAATCATATGAAATAGTCAACAATATTATATAAAATAGTCAATTGTCAGCAAATACATCATAAAGGCATCTAAAGTATCAAGACAAGTCACAAAATAAGTTCAAGTACAGAACTAACATGAGTCAGAAAGATAAATAAATCTAGATTAATCCAACTCAGACGAAGATGGTGCAGGCATCGAGTGATCATTTAGCCGCAAACTCCGGTTGATACGATGGAAGTACTTTTTCATGTACTTCATTGTAGAATGTCGGGTTTGGGCTAATGAAGCTTTCAATACATGCAAAGACTCCACTTTCTCCTCTAATGTAGATAGTCTCTCATCAAACTAAGAGGGATGGTAGTCAGAATTATCTAGATCATTAAAATCTTCTAACTCATTAAATATGTCGTCCATGGTTGTGTCTAAAAGTGCCTTTGTTTGTCAATATATGTGAGTGTTGATTCTGTCAGTCAAGTGAGCTCTAGGTTGAAGACATCAAACCCAAGACTCATCCAAGATGAAGGCATATGATTGTGCTTAACAGGTAAACTAAGTCTCGTCAAATCCAAAATAAACCTTGACAGGTATGTGCCCTCATAAGAACCTAACTTACCCTAAACTACTTCAAAAATCTTCTAGTAAGTTTGAGTTGCTAACACTTTGAGTATTGAAGAGCGTATAAAGTAAACAAGTAAATCATATGCCCTATCAATTGCATCGAGCAGCAATCAAGGACATCTTCGATGCCATTGAATACTTATCCATATTGTCTAGCAACAAATGAAAACATGCTGGGAATTGTCGATTGCATCGAATGTTGTTTGATGACATCGAACGCATTTCAATTGCATCGACCTTGGGCTTACTTCTTCCAATATCCAAATATACTATAAGTGCTCCTTGATGTAGTCGAACATTTTTCTATGACATCTAGAGTAAGTTATCGATGGCATCAAAGACTGCTCAATTACATCAAAACTAACTCTAGTTTGTCCAATAAGCTTTCAAGAAAAATCTAATTTTCTTATAGCACATCGAAGACCTTTCGATGTTATCAAAATTCAAATCTTGATGAATCGAAGGTCTGATTGATGGCATTGAACAAGGGACAAAACTATCCAGCAACCTTTGTGTATTTTTCAAAAAGGAATCCCAATAGCATTGAGACATCCATCGATGACATCGAAGTGCATGTCGATGACATCGAAGGATGCTCATGAGATCGGACAGAATCTGTCCTACACCCAATTGAATATCTGGTGTAGGAAGTTAATGAAATCGAAGTGGTTCGATGACATCAAAATTTAAATTTTGATGACATTAAATACCCTTCGATGGCATTGATAATGTCAGATTTTTTCCCATTTTTTAACTGCTGGGATTTCAACTTTATAAATACACATGACTTTCTTCTTGTAAAAAAGAGCTAGAATTTAAGAGAGATTTAGAGAGTTGCTTCAAGAGTTAATACCCTCTTCCTCATTTTCTCTTTCCCATTAGATTTCATCATTTAGTCTTTGACATAAGCATTTACTCAACATCTCCATTACTTGGATTGAATTATGAACTCTAGCATTCAATGAGTTTCCAACAGCACTCACCATAGGCAAATGTTTGTGTTGGAACTCTTGAATGCATAACTCATATGAATCTTCTTTATGTGTTTAAATCGTATCATTTAAATAGAGAAGAACAACCAAACCATAAACCTCACAAACTCAAAGCATTGATTAAAACATCAGAAGCGGTTGCGGTTCAAGGGAGCTAAAGACTCTTCATCAACGTTGAAGATCAACTTCAGATTGTGCGAGAAAGGGACTCACTCACTTATTTGTAAGTATAAGGAGTCCATTGAGTCTAAAGCCCTTTCCTTGTGTAGGATTGAGATTCATAGTTTGAGTGACAAACTCGTCAAGACCTCTTTGTAGACCTCCAATAGGAGAATATGTTGTCCTTGTAAAGGATGTGTTGCCTTGTGTGGGCATAACTTACCTTGTATAGGCTCTTAGTTGTGTCCTTGTGTAGGACTCGTCTCCTTGTGTAGGAACTTAAGGTAACCTTATGTAGGTCCCTTAATCAACCTTGTGTATATTGTGAAGGTTCATGGTTAACCTTATTTAAAACCATTGGATAGTGAAATCCAGTACACTCTAGGAGAGAGTGCATTCGCAGAGAGTGGAGTAGGCAAGTAGTCAAACTACTATATATGATTGTGTTTGGGATCGCTTTTTATGTATTAATATAATTATGCTTATGTTTGTGAAATGATTATTATGATGCATGATTTAGTGAATGCATAAGTTTTGATAAGAATCACATCCCACACACTATCACCTACACTATCCTTATATGCTTGTCTCTTTACATGTAAATCTTGTGTAAGCCTATGTGTTTGGACCCTCTATTGGCATGGAAGTCATAGAGTTACTTTGCCTTACTTATTTTGATTAAAGTTATGCATTATTTGTTGTTATAAGAAAATAATCTTAAAAAATTCCTATTCACCCCCTTTAGGACACTTGGACATACTTTCATACTTCTACTATAGCGGTTTCACTGCAATTTCAGTGTCGTCAGCAGGTTATGCTTCTTCTTCTTCTCCTCCCTCTCATTGCTCAGGAAGAGGAGTGGGGTTCATCATATTCAGGTTTGAATTATTGAATGGGAGTTCAGATTTCGGTGCCTCATACGTAGGAATTTGAACGTTATAATGAAAGGCAATGCAAGTCATGAGATGTGCAAAAGGAATCAAATCATGCTTGGGATGTAAGCGGAACTAAATAATGATGTAAAAAATTAAAGAAGGTAGACACAGACATGAATACCTGATACGACGAAATGAAACACTTTAAGTATAAAGGTAGTAAGATCAGTATTATTCCCAGCTCAAGGATACACATTAGCAGTAAAAATTTGATGTAGGACACGGTATTTAGGGAGTATTTTTTGTGGGAAGGGCATTACCAGATCGCCATTCAGCATTAAAATGACACAATGCTCGAGTGATAGTTTATTTTTCAGAGTTAGGAATTTTCTCAAATAATGTGACGATTGGAATTCCATCATTTGCGACATCTATATTTATTAATGCAGATATGACAGGTGGCATTATTGTGAATGTTTCTTCTACAAATTTAACTGAGAATGAAAAATTCTTAAGAGAAACATCACAGATAGAGGCATATATGCCTTGCACTATGGACCGATAAGCCGTCCCACCCCAACTTAAAATGCACATCCAACCTCGGAAAGAATAGAAACTAGACCAAACCTAGCAATGTGGTCTAAATTAACAACCTTTTCTATGATAATATCTCTTGTACAAAAGTCTTGAACATATTTCGGATCATCCTCCAATGACCATAGAGTTTGAACACCAAGATGAGTAGATTTAGAAGATGAACCAGCGTGATTCTTGTGAACTGATTTCTTGGCTTTACATTCCATTTGAGAATGCATAAGAAAAATATCAAAGAAAAATAAAAGAAAAGGAGTAAATCAGATTTTAAGTAAAACCCATAAGAAAAAAGGTTTTCATTAAAGAAAAATATACTCAAATATGTTAATCTAGCAATAGACCACCTAATACTTGAAGGAATTTGAAAATAAATCACTTACAAGTGAGTTTGGTTGATGGGTTGGTTGAATGGGGCACCGACTAGCCGAGGAAGAAGGAGTGAAATGAAATAAATTTGGAAACTTTCCCCTTTTTAAGGCAAACCCCGCGCAATCTTCGGCTAGCCCGAGCCTGTGCTCGACGGGTCAAAAAATCTCAAAAATTTAGAATTTTTTAATTTTTTAGATTTTATTAATATTTTATTTTCATTTCATGCATTTCATCATTAAAAATAAACATAAATATAGATTCAGGGAAAAGAAATAAAATAATTATTTAACAATACATAATCTAATATCATGCTTTAGATTTAAAAAATTAATTTTTTCAATCGGCTTAGTCAATATATCTACAAGTTGCTTCTTAGTTTAAATGTATTCCAGCATGATAATCTTGTCTTCAAATAATTCTCAAATATAATGGTATCATGTGTCAATATGCTTTGTATGAGAATGTTGAATTGGATTTTTAGAGATATTTATTGCACTTAGAGTTATCGCATTATAATGTCATTATATCTTGAGTAATTCCATAGTCAGCTAGCATTCTTTTCATCCACATTAGCTGAGTGCAAGAATTTCCTGTCGCAATATATTCAGCTTCAGCAGTAGAAGGAGACATAGAATTTTGTTTCTTGAAAAACCAAGATACTAAGAAGTTTTCAACATAGAAACATCCACCACTAGTAGATTTTCTATCATCAATATTTCATGCCCAGTCTGTATATGTATAGCCTGCGATTTGAACAGACGTATCATGTGAATACCATGGGCCTAAGTTCGCAGAACTAACAACATATTTGATTATCCATTTAGCAACAGTTAAGTGTGATTCTTTAGGATCATATTGATATCTGACACATATTATGTAACGCCCGTGAAAAATCCATACTTGGGCTCGAGTACCAACTCGACCCGAATTTGCGTAGAATTCATTCCTTTGGAAAATTTGACTAGGTTAGCTAGTGCAACGTTAGAATAGCTGGGAAATGGTCCCTGATCACTTTAAATACGTTCTACAAGGCCCGAAGTGAGTGGAACTAAGGGTGCTATAATGCTCTAAAGCCTCGGATCAAACTCTAAGCCGGTTTGTTCTCTGGACCACTTTGAATCTTTGTATTGGATCTAGACCGCGCATCGAAAGTCCGATACCTCCTATCTTAGACCGTTAGGACCGTCTAGCTGGGCTTGACACTCATTCCAAAAATCAAGTCAAACCGATTATTACAGGCTATTTCATTGAGCCCGGACCGAAGAGAGTGTGAATAGGGACATAGTTGGAATTTCAAATTCAAATCTGGCACACAAATTTGACGCATCAGTATTAAGCATTCTGACCGTCAGAATACAGCCAAATTACACACTTGGATCAGGAAAAATATCTATTATATATCACGGGACTTATAGGCCTGATCTTGATGCGGTGACCGTTAAACTGAAACTGGGCCGCCACGTGCGATCTGGGAACCCAACCGGTCTGAAAACTGGATGTATGCTAGATCTAGTATGCATGAGCTTAAGTCCGACCGCATCTGGCCTGGGGACCTCCAGAAATGCCCTTTTGGACCGAAACGGCCCCGATTTGGTTAGGCACCAAGTAAACATTGTTCCCAAGCCTATTTTGGGAATGTTTTAGGCTATAAAAGGGGTTGAAACCCTCACTCCTCTCTCCCATCCGAATTTGAGAGAAGCCCTAGCTTGGGAGAGAGAAAAAGAGTGAGAGATTGTGAGAGAGTGGGAGAGTTCTTCCCGCCACTTGTGCTACGTGTTGCACGTGCTTAAGCGACACTCCTCTACCGCTTTCCCGGCGATTCCACCGCAATCCTAGGTAAGTAAAAACCCTAAATAGTTGGTGATTTGAGTTTTTCTTGTTTCCATGGCGATGTAGCTTATGGATCTTATGTATTAGGCTCCTTACTCGCCGTAGACGAAGCATATACACTCCGCTTCAATTCCCGAGTCTACAAGACACTAGGTGAGGATTTTAGACGCTTGGATTGACGGTTCCCAATGCTTTCAATGTCGTTTAATAGTAGATTCTTGACGGCATCGCCGTTTGACATGTACAAAATGCTCTCCGTTTCCCATTTCGTAAGCTAACGAAGAATATGAGATTTAGGGTATTATAGTCATTTGTAGGAAGTACTGTTTGCATTCATATTTTGCTGATGTGATTGACATGGTTTGTTGTCGCATTAGGGAGTTAGGAATGCGTGCATAATTAGTTTGGCGAAGAGATTCGCCTAGTTGCACACTTTGGGTCGACATGCTATATGTAGACCTAAGTGTGTAGTGCATGTGTTTGTATAAATGCTTGTATTAGTATGTATTGAATTAAATGATGTTATTTGATACTTTGTGATTGATTTTTCAATTATTATGCCGACCTAAATGATTTTCTACATGTTGACAAAATGCATGATTTCATTACATGCATGGAATGTATGTGCTTGAGGATTTGCTTAAGTTGAATATGCATGGGAAGTATGCCTTGAAGATTTGCTTAAGTTGAATGTTATAACATGTGCTAACATGCTCACATGATGTATTTCAATTCCAATACTTTTATAGTGATTCCATAGATGTGTGGGACTTGACTTAGTCCAGGCAGTCGGTAACCGAGCGAATTCGTGGCTGACTGGTCATAGTCACGAACGACGCGTCGATGAATGTGATTCGTGTTGAGAGTTGGCGGCAGTGGTTAGGCCACGCGAAGTGTTTTACGCACTTCATGTCGTTCAATTCGATATGCGACCGCGCTAGTCGAGCCCGTCAAGTAACCCGACTGGCCGATGTTTGTTCACCATGTATGTATCATAACTGCTTGAACCTAGGGTACTGAACTTACCATTGTAAACCCTATTAACCGTGGTACCTTGATCCACGAAGACTCATGAGCCGGGCATGGTGGTATGGGACACCGTGGTCGAGCTGTCGGCCTACGCTGGGGCCACAAACCTCCCCGTAGTGACCAGTGAGCACCTAGACTCGTGAGCAGATTATGGTGGTATGGGACACTATATTCTAGCTATCGGCCTACACTGATCAGGCGACGAGCCCTTTGTAGTGACCGCGAGCGTATTCTGAGTTCACGGGAGGCGACGACCCTTCCGTGCAGTAGAGTACAGTAGGCCTGTATTGATAAGGTGATGGGGGAGCGGTGCAACGAGTGCGAGCAACAGCCCTGGCAGCCCTTGCAGTGACCTACGAAATGTACATCGTATGAGATTACTAGGAGTGACGACCCTAGACAGGATCCGTGTTGGGATTGATACAAGGGAGGTACCTTAGTTTCCCAATCCTGCTGTTTGAATGGACTAATAATAACTTGGTAATCATATCACCATAGCATTGCATGTGCCTGGAAGATGTGGAGCACTCTAGGGAGTGTGGCATGCCGCGGTCGTAAGATGTTGCCGTATGAGGGTGATCGTCGGTGAGGGCATACATCACGTCATATCATCTTGCATTAACAACAGTTTTAGGACTTGTCTGATTTACTGCTTTACTATTATCGCGTGATTGAATTGTGAACATGCTAATCTTTGCTCTATGATTCCACTGAGTTGATCACTCATTCCCACGTTACGGGATGGTGTTTGCAACACCCACCAGACCCTGTTGTAGTTGCAGGTGACGATGAGATCCAGGAGGTGGAGCTAGATGATGACGAGGACCAGGATGAGTTCTCGTATATGCAGTATCATGACGGCTTCCCGTAGGTGACCTGGATCGAGGGGACATCAGTGGGACTTTTCTTTTTGAACATTATTCTTTTGTTATGTACATGTATATGAGACTCAGAGATGTAGTCATACTTTGGAGACAGTTGAGATTACTTTGTTTTTCCATACAGTGATATATATCTTGTTTAGTCTTCCGCTTGCTTTTATCACTGGATCTGAAGTATGAATTGCAGATTTGGTATACTTTTACTCATGTGAATGCTTTAAATCAGACAACATTGAATCATAACCATTTTTGTTGCATAAGTGACGGTCTGGAACTCGGGAGTTGAGTTTATACACGACCCCCGATTTTCAGGGTGTTACAAGTTGGTATCAGAGCATGAATGAGAGTATACTGGGCCTGGGTTATGGTCTTGCGACGTACGCTGTCGCTTCCTTTGACTTAGGTGGGTGCGAGAAGGATCTAGAAACACTTCTAGGATCACAGATTCGCCGATAGGCGAAGTCTATAAGGATCGATCGCAAGATCGAGTCTGTAACGCATCTCGGGTCGCGTAAAGCGACCCGAATCACTTCTAAGCTGTAGGAAGTCGGGTGGAGATGTCCTATGAGCGGTTTTAAACCGCAAAAGTGAATCCATGGGCCGTGGAATGACCACGACTCTAGTAATCAATCGCCAGGGCTTAAAAACCCCGTTTTGCCAAAAATTCTCAAAATTCCTTCTCTAAACACTTCAACCTTCAGTTCTTTTGTATCCATTTCATGTTAGGCATCAAACCTAATGTGAAAATAACACAAATTAGTACATTCACCAAATTTTACAGTGAATAGTAAAATTTCATGAAAAATGGCCATAAGGCCATTCTAACTTCACTTTCTTTAGCAACTAAGGAGCTAGAAAGATGTACTGGATCCTTCTACCCCAAATTCATATGCTGCATCATATGGTTTGGTATTCGGGATTGCGATGTGGACCCGGAAAGCCCCAAAAACATGTTTGGGCCCATAGGGACCAAAATACTATGAACTAAGGGGTGGGACTAGACTTTTTGGGACCCTGGGACCATGGGGGACCAGACCCATGGGGTCCCGCTGGCCAACCTGGAGGTTGGCCGGCGATGCCATCGCCGGCCGGGCGATGCATCGCCGGCCGGCCACCTCGGACGGTGCTGCCCTTTGGGCGCACCCACTTATATGTCTCCCACAACACCCCTAGGTACCTCCCATCCCACGAAAACCCCTAAAACACCCCTCTCCTTCACAAACAGCCCCCTTGCATGCCCTATCTTCGATTTTCAGCGCTCCATTCCAAATCCCGGCGACCCAAACCCCTCCTAATCCCTTCCTTGGCCAAAACCGACCACCACCCATTGATTATTGGGTGTTGGCAGCCCCTTTCCTTGAAGATTTTCCCATTTGGAGCTCCAAAATCCCCCAAATAGTGTCGAAATCGTGAGCAGCTCCATTCCATCTTTTTGTTCTTATTTTTCCCTGAAACTACAGCCTTGGGAAGCTTGAAGCATCCCTCTACGACGCCTAGATTTCCTTTTGTCAGATTGGGCAGCCATTTCTCCGCATTTTCGGCGTTTTCCATGGCTTTCGTGGAAGCTATTTTGGGTCTTTTGTCACTCTCATCCATCCTGTCTTTGATGGGTAAGAGGAAAACTGCAACAGACGAGGCTGGGCCGAGCCGCCCTGCTCGATTGAGAAGACCGCGGGGTGGTGCCGCAAGTTCAAGCGCCGCCGCAGGTCCAGCTGCAGTCCTGGAGTGCCGTACGAAGCGGGATTTGGATCCCCATGCACACCTTGGACGAACCATCCTATCAGAGATGCCTCATGGTGAATACACTGATCGTAGAGTGTTATTTGAGGCGGACGTAGATGGGCGATTGTTCGGCGAATATCTGTTGTTCGAACGCATTGAAGCTGCGCACTGGGGACCGATCTTTGAAGCTCGCGCTCGTGCTAATGTGAGCACTGTTCGTGCCTTCTATGCTAGCATCCAGAGTCCTACCTTGGAGCCCTTGCAGTTCAAAATCCCTTTTGGTAGAGATCGGATGGCTACGATCGACGTCCAGTTGGTTGCGCGACTTCTCAACGTGCCTCTAGGTGATGTACATCCAAGTGAGAAGAATTCGAGGACTAGACGTGAACGAGATCGCCGCACCAGGTTTCTGTGCGGTAAGTTGGTTCCATGGCAGCCTAATAATAGCCTCAAGGCGACGTACATGTCTGAGGATTTACGTCTGCTGCATCACATCTGCACGTTCAATGTTTATCCTAGGTCGACGAACCGCATTGAATGTACACGTCTTATGGTCGATTTCTTATTTCTGGTGGCCCAGGGAGAGAACGTATGTATGGCCACTTTCATCTTACGGCAGATAGTTCTCATAGCCAGGTCGAGAAGAACATCCGAATCCCTTCCCTTTGGCCGACTCATTTGCAGAATTGCGCTTGAGTTTGCCTATAGACTTGGACCCGAGTTGCCGGTATCGATTCACACCATCGATGAGTCGACGATGGTTAAGATGAAGATTGGGTCGCAATATCGTGAAAATCAACTTGAAAGGGATAGTGGGGACGACTTTGATGAAGAGGAAGATCAAAGCGAAGGAGAACCTAGTGCAGAAGTTCAGGAAGAGACTCAGGAAGAAGCAGAAGAGGAGGCTCAGGATACTGATGAGAGTCCTCCTCCTTCTGCGCAGACTACTATTGACGATCGCATTGCTCGGATGGAGGAGAGTCAGACCGCTTTGCGAAGGGAAGTCCAAGAACTTCGAGCAGAGGTCGCTGATGCCAAGGCCGTTACGAAGAAGAAATTTGGCAAGGTGACTCGCACCTTGAAGGCAATCCTGTGTTGCTTACAGGATAAGGGTGCTCCTCCTCCGTCGCCAGACTCCGACTAGCAACGCGATCTTTGATGTTGTTATGAGTAGTTAGCTATTTTCTGTTTCATGTGTGTAAAGCCTATTAGGGCTAGTGCTTTGCTTTTGTCGCTGTTGCTTAACTGTCTTAATTTCCATGTCATTCTAGTCATGATGCTTGTAAGGATATATCCCTTGTATTGTGACAATTTTGATTAATTGAAGTGCATGGAATGCCTTGACTCTTTAGTGAATGATTGTGGTGTATTTGTGCAATTGAGACTGACAAGGTTGCGCCCTATTTTGAATATAGGGAATGCCACCTAAGACTACGAGGAGCGCGGTTCGGCTTTCATTGTTAGAGCAGATGGATCAGGCTCCTTCTCAGTCTGGTACTCGTCCGGACCCTGCTGTGGGCCCGATTCCTGAGACTGTTCGATCGTCTCGGCCTGCTACTGGTCCTACAGATGGACCACCGCCATTTACACCATCAGTTAGAGAGCCACAGCGCGCATCTACTTCCGCACCTCATCCGCCACAGCCTGCTCCACCACCTGATAGATTCGAGCAGATGATGGCTATGATGCTTCAGCAGCAGCAGCTATTGACTACTATAGTCGGGACTTTAGCCCAGGGTGGGGGTGCGACTGCATCTACTCCGCCTGCACCACCTGCGCATCCAGCTGAGGATGCCTATGCTTACGCCCAGGATGAGGGCATAGCACTTCCTGCGCAGCCTGCTTTCCCTGCGGGGAACCCTGCCGACACACGGGGCCTTCTGGAGCGATTTCAGCGCTTGCGGCCTCCTACTTTCACGGGTTCTCACAGACCCGAGGAGGCTGAGTTTTGGCTCGACCGAGTGTCGAAGATTCTGCGCATGTTGCACTGCACTGAGGCAGAGCAGGTAGAGCTGGCTACCTTCCAGTTTGAGAGAGAGGCCAGTATGTGGTGGGATAGTGTATTGCGGACTGTTACCGCAGACTTCGTGTGGACATGGGCAGCATTCGAGTTTCGCTTCCATGAGAAGTATTATCCTCAGACCTACAGACACGAGAGGGAGAATGAGTTTCTCCGTCTCAGGCAGGCAGCGATGACGGTCACCGAGTATGAGCATCGGTTCACAGAGTTGGGCAGGTACGTCCCGACGATTTTAGCTGATGAGCAGATGCGCATACGGCGCTTTTTGGAGGGCTTGCGACCGGATATTCGGTCGAAGATGTGCTGTATCAGTTTCTCCTCCTATGCGGAGTTGGTTCACATGTCCATGCGGGCAGAGCAGGACGTGGATCGACTTGCGCGATCACGAGGCCCGACTACTTCTAGGCCGCGACCGGAGTTGCCAGATAGGCCCTTCGCGGGCAAGAGGCCTCGCATTGATCCTCCTACCAGGACCACGGCGCCAGTAGGACCGTTTCGACGCCCTGATCTATCATGCACATACTGTGGGAGGACGGGCCACCTAGCGCCGAGTTGCTTTGCGAGGATGCGGGACAGTGGGTTCTCGCCGCCGCAGAAGATTGATCGTGTACGTCCACAGGCGATATCAGCACCGCCTATACGGTCAGCTCCTGCGCAGTCCTCTTTCAGACCCACAGTATCGCAGATTCGACAGCCCCCACGGCCCTTGACACAGCGGCCGAACCGGCCACAGCAGGCTCGAGTTCATGCACTGACCGCTGAGGCAGCTACGACGCCGACTTTCCAGCATTCAGCCTTCGAGGTCACGGGCCATATCGGAGGTACTCCCGTTCTTGTCATGGTGGACACTGGTTCCACGATTTCTTTGATATCGCGTGCCGTAGTCAGACGTCTTGGGTTGCAGACTATTACTATGGATAGCGTGCGAGTCCTTGCAGCTCATGGAGATTATTCGGATGTCACCCAGATGTGTGAGGGTTGTTTACTTGATCTGGGAGGCAGGACGATGACTCTTGATTTGGTCGTCGATCCCTCGCTCGTATATCTCGACGTCATTCTTGGCATGGACTGGTTGACTGCAGCGAGAGCCGAGATTGACTGCGAGGCTCGTGTGGTGACGGTGTACGAGCCTGAGGGCACGCCTTTCACATTTTCAGTGCGGGTAAATCTTCCTTTCCGCATTCTTAGCTACGCCACCCTGTTGCACGACGCTGGTGCCCAGGTACTTGAGCAGACGCCAGTTGTTTCTGAGTTCGGGGATCTGTTCAGGAAGATCCCTGGTTTGCCGCCCCGACGTGAGATCGATTTCACTATCGATCTGATTCCTGGTTCTACACCCGTCTCACTGCCGACGTATCGCATGGCACCATGTGAGATGGAGGAGTTGAGGACGCAGATTGATGGTCTACTAGAGCTTGGCCTTATACGGCCTAGCGTATCTCCTTGGGGAGCACCGGTCTTGTTCGTGAAGAAGAAGGATGGTTCGCTGCGATTGTGTATTGATTATCGCAGGCTGAACCAACTCACAGTGAAGAACAAGTACCCTTTGCCCAGGATCGATGACTTATTTGATCAGTTGAGAGGATCGCAGTACTTCTCGAAGATTGATCTTCAGTCAGGATATCATCAGTTGCGCGTCAGAGATGAGGACGTGCAGAAGACAGCGTTCAGGACCAGTTTTGGTCACTACGAGTTCCTCGTGATGTCGTTCGGTCTCACGAACGCACCGGCCGTGTTCATGGATCTGATGAACCGGGTACTACGGCCTTTCCTCTATCGATTCGTCGTTGTCTTCATCGACGACATTTTGGTATACTCTAGGAGTCGAGAGGAGCATGAGGAGCACTTGCGTTTGGTCCTTGATACGCTCAGACAGCATCAGATGTTCGCACAGTATAAGAAGTGCGACTTCTGGAAGCAGGAGGTGAAGTTTCTGGGACACGTGGTGTCCAAGGATGGCATGGCAGTTGACCTGTCTAAGGTAGCTGCGGTGCAGGACTGGGAGCAGCCTGGTTCTGTCACTGAGGTGAGGAGTTTCTTGGGTCTCGCTGGCTACTATCGGCGCTTCATTCAGGATTTCTCGAAGATCGCGAGACCCTTATCTCAGTTGACACGGAAGGACGTGAAGTTCGCCTGGAATGATAAGGCGGAGTCAGCTTTTCAGGAGCTGAAGGACAGACTTACGTCCGCCCCTGTGCTAGTATTGCCAGAGCAAGGGGTTAAATACACTATATACACTGACGCGTCTAGCGTTGGTTTGGGTTGTGTCCTTATGCAGAGGGACAGGGTAATTTCGTATGCCTCGAGACAATTAAGGAAGCACGAGGAGAATTACCCTACACACGACCTGGAGTTGGCAGCCGTGATATTCGCACTGAGACTCTGGAGACATTACCTCTATGGAGAGGAGTTCGAGCTCTTTTGCGACCACAAGAGCCTCAAGTACATATTCACACAGCGGGACTTGAATATGAGGCAGCGGCGATGGATGGAGACGCTGAAGGACTTCAAGTTTGAAGTCTCTTACCATCCTGGGAAGGCGAACCTTGTGGCTGATGCGTTGAGCCGCAAGAAGGCGATAGAGTTTGCGGCTCCGCTGATGGTTGCCGAGTGGGATATGGTTGAGTTTTTGCGAGACTTTGAGCAGAAACTCACTGTAGAGGAGCCATTTGAGTTCATCGCACATGTTCAGGTACGATCCCCGATCGATGACCGTGTCATCGAGGCGCAGAGGGACGACGCGCATCTTACTGAGCTTCGAGAGCAGGCCAGTGATGATGATGACGCCGACTGGCGAGTTGGCATGGATGGGGGTTTACGTTACCGTGGCCGCCTATGCGTTCCTGATGTCCCTGACTTGAGACGAGAGATTCTCGAGGCTGCGCATTCTACTAGACTCGCGATGCATCCTGGCAGCACGAAGATGTATCGTGACGTGAAGAGGACGTACTGGTGGGAAGGTATGAAGACCCACATTGCTGAGTTCGTGTCCCGTTGCCTCACTTGTCAACAGGTGAAGGCAGAGCATCGCCGACCACCTGGACTTTTGCAGCCTATGCCGATTGCAGAGTGGAAGTGGGATTTCATTTCCATGGACTTCATTTCTGGGTTGCCGAAGACGAGGAAGGGGCATGATTCTATTTGGGTGATCGTCGACCGATTGACGAAGTCGGCGCACTTCCTACCGATCAGAGTTACGAACTCTGCAGACGAGCTGGCTAGATTGTATATTAGAGAGATCGTGCGTCTGCATGGAGTTCCGTTGGAGATCGTGTCGGACAGAGACACGCGGTTCACTTCTATTTTCTGGACTCGCATTCAGGAGGCTATGGGTGTGAAGTTGAAGTTCAGTACTGCCTTCCACCCACAGACGGACGGACAGACAGAGCGAGTGAACCAGATCCTGGAGGACATGTTGCGAGCTTGCGCATTGGACTTCAAGGACAGTTGGGATGACTGTCTTGCATATGCGGAGTTTGCATACAACAATAGCTTCCAGGCGAGTATCGGCATGGCACCTTATGAGGCGCTGTATGGGCGACCTTGTCGCGCACCGCATTGCTGGTTAGAGGTCGGTGAGCGCAGCTTGATTGGCCCAGAGTTGGTGCAGGCGACGTCAGAGAAGATTGATATTATTCGACGTCGGCTTCTTACAGCGCAGAGCAGACAGAAGAGCTACGCCGATACGAGACGGAGACCACTAGAGTTCACAGTCGGGGATCATGTGTTTTTGCGAGTTTCCCCTATGAAGGGAGTCCTTCGGTTCGGAAAGAAGGGGAAGCTGGCACCGCGATACATTGGTCCATTTCAGATCCTCGATCGTGTGGGAGCAGTGGCTTACCGATTGGCTTTACCCACGCCCCTCGCGAGCGTCCACAACGTATTTCATGTTTCTATGCTGAAGAAGTACGTTGCTGATCCTTCTCATATCATCAGATGGGAGCAGGTGCAGTTAGGAGAGGATGTTACTTATATCCTGCGACCGACACGCATCTTAGACCGGAAGGAGCAGGTACTGCGTAGCAAGGTGATTCCCCTTGTGAAGGTACTATGGACGCATCATACTGAGGAGGAGGCTACTTGGGAGACAGAAGCTGAGATCAGAAAGAACTACCCACAGCTTCTCGAGGAGTACGAAAAGGTACAAAATTTCGAGGACGAAATTATTTGTTAAGGGGGGTAGATTGTAACGCCCGTGAAAAATCCATACTTGGGCTCGAGTACCAACTCGACCCGAATTTGCGTAGAATTCATTCCTTTGGAAAATTTGACTAGGTTAGCTAGTGCAACGTTAGAATAGCTGGGAAATGGTCCCTGATCACTTTAAATACGTTCTACAAGGCCCGAAGTGAGTGGAACTAAGGGTGCTATAATGCTCTAAAGCCTCGGATCAAACTCTAAGCCGGTTTGTTCTCTGGACCACTTTGAATCTTTGTATTGGATCTAGACCGCGCATCGAAAGTCCGATACCTCCTATCTTAGACCGTTAGGACCGTCTAGCTGGGCTTGACACTCATTCCAAAAATCAAGTCAAACCGATTATTACAGGCTATTTCATTGAGCCCGGACCGAAGAGAGTGTGAATAGGGACATAGTTGGAATTTCAAATTCAAATCTGGCACACAAATTTGACGCATCAGTATTAAGCATTCTGACCGTCAGAATACAGCCAAATTACACACTTGGATCAGGAAAAATATCTATTATATATCACGGGACTTATAGGCCTGATCTTGATGCGGTGACCGTTAAACTGAAACTGGGCCGCCACGTGCGATCTGGGAACCCAACCGGTCTGAAAACTGGATGTATGCTAGATCTAGTATGCATGAGCTTAAGTCCGACCGCATCTGGCCTGGGGACCTCCAGAAATGCCCTTTTGGACCGAAACGGCCCCGATTTGGTTAGGCACCAAGTAAACATTGTTCCCAAGCCTATTTTGGGAATGTTTTAGGCTATAAAAGGGGTTGAAACCCTCACTCCTCTCTCCCATCCGAATTTGAGAGAAGCCCTAGCTTGGGAGAGAGAAAAAGAGTGAGAGATTGTGAGAGAGTGGGAGAGTTCTTCCCGCCACTTGTGCTACGTGTTGCACGTGCTTAAGCGACACTCCTCTACCGCTTTCCCGGCGATTCCACCGCAATCCTAGGTAAGTAAAAACCCTAAATAGTTGGTGATTTGAGTTTTTCTTGTTTCCATGGCGATGTAGCTTATGGATCTTATGTATTAGGCTCCTTACTCGCCGTAGACGAAGCATATACACTCCGCTTCAATTCCCGAGTCTACAAGACACTAGGTGAGGATTTTAGACGCTTGGATTGACGGTTCCCAATGCTTTCAATGTCGTTTAATAGTAGATTCTTGACGGCATCGCCGTTTGACATGTACAAAATGCTCTCCGTTTCCCATTTCGTAAGCTAACGAAGAATATGAGATTTAGGGTATTATAGTCATTTGTAGGAAGTACTGTTTGCATTCATATTTTGCTGATGTGATTGACATGGTTTGTTGTCGCATTAGGGAGTTAGGAATGCGTGCATAATTAGTTTGGCGAAGAGATTCGCCTAGTTGCACACTTTGGGTCGACATGCTATATGTAGACCTAAGTGTGTAGTGCATGTGTTTGTATAAATGCTTGTATTAGTATGTATTGAATTAAATGATGTTATTTGATACTTTGTGATTGATTTTTCAATTATTATGCCGACCTAAATGATTTTCTACATGTTGACAAAATGCATGATTTCATTACATGCATGGAATGTATGTGCTTGAGGATTTGCTTAAGTTGAATATGCATGGGAAGTATGCCTTGAAGATTTGCTTAAGTTGAATGTTATAACATGTGCTAACATGCTCACATGATGTATTTCAATTCCAATACTTTTATAGTGATTCCATAGATGTGTGGGACTTGACTTAGTCCAGGCAGTCGGTAACCGAGCGAATTCGTGGCTGACTGGTCATAGTCACGAACGACGCGTCGATGAATGTGATTCGTGTTGAGAGTTGGCGGCAGTGGTTAGGCCACGCGAAGTGTTTTACGCACTTCATGTCGTTCAATTCGATATGCGACCGCGCTAGTCGAGCCCGTCAAGTAACCCGACTGGCCGATGTTTGTTCACCATGTATGTATCATAACTGCTTGAACCTAGGGTACTGAACTTACCATTGTAAACCCTATTAACCGTGGTACCTTGATCCACGAAGACTCATGAGCCGGGCATGGTGGTATGGGACACCGTGGTCGAGCTGTCGGCCTACGCTGGGGCCACAAACCTCCCCGTAGTGACCAGTGAGCACCTAGACTCGTGAGCAGATTATGGTGGTATGGGACACTATATTCTAGCTGTCGGCCTACACTGATCAGGCGACGAGCCCTTTGTAGTGACCGCGAGCGTATTCTGAGTTCACGGGAGGCGACGACCCTTCCGTGCAGTAGAGTACAGTAGGCCTGTATTGATAAGGTGATGGGGGAGCGGTGCAACGAGTGCGAGCAACAGCCCTGGCAGCCCTTGCAGTGACCTACGAAATGTACATCGTATGAGATTACTAGGAGTGACGACCCTAGACAGGATCCGTGTTGGGATTGATACAAGGGAGGTACCTTAGTTTCCCAATCCTGCTGTTTGAATGGACTAATAATAACTTGGTAATCATATCACCATAGCATTGCATGTGCCTGGAAGATGTGGAGCACTCTAGGGAGTGTGGCATGCCGCGGTCGTAAGATGTTGCCGTATGAGGGTGATCGTCGGTGAGGGCATACATCACGTCATATCATCTTGCATTAACAACAGTTTTAGGACTTGTCTGATTTACTGCTTTACTATTATCGCGTGATTGAATTGTGAACATGCTAATCTTTGCTCTATGATTCCACTGAGTTGATCACTCATTCCCACGTTACGGGATGGTGTTTGCAACACCCACCAGACCCTGTTGTAGTTGCAGGTGACGATGAGATCCAGGAGGTGGAGCTAGATGATGACGAGGACCAGGATGAGTTCTCGTATATGCAGTATCATGACGGCTTCCCGTAGGTGACCTGGATCGAGGGGACATCAGTGGGACTTTTCTTTTTGAACATTATTCTTTTGTTATGTACATGTATATGAGACTCAGAGATGTAGTCATACTTTGGAGACAGTTGAGATTACTTTGTTTTTCCATACAGTGATATATATCTTGTTTAGTCTTCCGCTTGCTTTTATCACTGGATCTGAAGTATGAATTGCAGATTTGGTATACTTTTACTCATGTGAATGCTTTAAATCAGACAACATTGAATCATAACCATTTTTGTTGCATAAGTGACGGTCTGGAACTCGGGAGTTGAGTTTATACACGACCCCCGATTTTCAGGGTGTTACATATTACAACACTAAATGCAATATCAGGTCTACTAGTAGTTAAGTACAGAAAACTACCTATCATACTGCGATATAGTTAATTAAAGTGCCTTTGTTTGTCAATATATGTGAGTGTTGAATCGATCAATTCAAGTGAACTCTTAGAAGAAGACATCAAGACCAAGCCTCAACCAAAGATGAAGGCCATGTTCAAGATCAAACCTGTCAGCCATAGCCTCATCATCCCATAACAAACCCTAGTAGGTATATGACCCCACATAATCCCAACTTACCCTTAAGATGAATTAAAACATCTTCTGGTAGAGTTGGTATATAGAGCACCAAGAGTATAAAGGGAAGAAAGAAACAAAACTTGAAAAATCACAAGTCTTGGTCGAGTGCATCGAACTGCAATCGAGGGAGTCTTTGATCCATCGAACATCACTCAATAGCATCGAACAATCACCCATCCTCTCTAGTAATAAAATAAAATAAATGTTGTAGATCTCGATAGCATCGATTGTTATTCGATATCATTGAAGTCCATTCTTTGATGATATCAAATGACCCTCTATTACTTGGACCTTGAAATTCTTCCAAGAAATAGAAAATACTCTAAGTGCTCCTCAATGACATCGAAGCCTCCTCGATGTTATCGAGAGTAAGTTATCGATAGCATCGAAGTCTATTTGATAGAATCGAAACTTACTCAGTTTTGTCCAGCAAGTTTTTCAAAGAAAAATCTATTTTTATTTGAGTTCATCAAATACCATTCGATATCATCAAAATTCAAACCTCAATAGATCAAAGGGTTCCTCGATAGAATCGAACATGAGACAAAACTTTCTAACAACTTTTATATATAAAGAAAAGAAAATCTCGATGGAATCGAGTGTCCCTCGATAAATTGAAGTGCACGTTGATATCATCGAAAGATACTCAATTAAAAACAATCAGAATCTCTTCTACTCTCAAATGAATATATGAGTAGAGAACTGATGTAATCAAAGGTAGTTTGATGGTATCGAAATTCAAATTTTGATAACATCGAACACCTTTCGATGGCATCGACAATTTCAAAATTCTGCCCATTTTTCACCATTAGGATCTTACTCTATAAGTGCACAAGTGTTGCTCTTGATAAAATGAGTTAAAATCCAAGAGAGTTTGAGACTATTATTCCAAGATCTACCTACCCTCATACTCACTCTCTCTTTTCCATTAGAGTTCATCATTCAATCATTTGCTTGAGCATTAACTCATATCATATATGCTTGGATTGAATTATGAACTCTAGCATTCATGAAGTTTCCAACTAATCATGCCATCTTTGGAACTTTTGAATGCCCAACTCATGGGAACCTTCTCTATTGATTTAAATCTTATCATTTAAATAGAGAAGATCAAAAACCATAAATCCCACACCCTCAGAGCCTTCGCGAAAGCATCACCAATAGGTTACAGTTTAGGAGAACTAAAGATTCTTCATCATCATCGAAGATCTTCACACTGTACGAGAATGGGACTCACCAACTTACTTTGTAAGTAGTTAAAGTCTAAAGTGTTTGAAGCCCTTTCCTTATGTATGAATGAGATTTAAAGTTTGAGTTTTAAATTCTCCAAGTCCTAGTTATAGGCTTCCGACAGGAGGATATGTTGTGTCCTTGTGTAGGACGTATAGCCTTATATAGATTGTACCTTATGTGGGTTTGGGTTACCTTGTATATGCTCCTAGTGTTGTGTCATTAGGTAGGACGTGTTGCCTTGTATAAGCATCTAGGAACCTTGTGTAAGTGTCCTAGTTTAACCTTGTGTAGGTTGTGAAGGTTCATTGTTAACCTGATTTAAAACCATTGGATAGTGAAATCTGGTACACTCTAGGAGAGTGCGCTTGCCGAGAGTGGAGTAGGTAAGTAGCTGAACCACTATACATGATTGTGTTTGGGATTATTTTGAGTACTGATGGGGACATCTCGTGCACACGCACACCTCCCTTATGCATGTACGTAAGGAGGAGGGCTCCACCTTCGATCTGGATCGATTACGACATCCATAGAGGGCCTCCTAGTTAGAGGATTGTGTTTTGGTTCCTTGGGGTGGACCCGATCATTATGTGAATCCCATCATTAGATCTCATGATTGTGGCCCACTATCCTAGTTGACCTAGGACTTCGATTTTTATTTATTATCATTATTAGGAACATCATGAATGGTTTAGATTGCATTAATTAGTTTTTTTTTTTTTATTACTTCATCTTTCAGTAGTAGTATGCGCACATGACGTGACTTTTGGGGTACAGGTTTGTCTTATAAATAGGCAACCTCTTGTAGGGTTTTTTCGTTAAAGATGATGAATAAAATTTCATGTTTTTTTGCTTCTCTAATTCTTTGAGTTATGAAAACCTAATTGGGTGCGAAACCCTCCCTTCTTCAAAAGGGTTAACTACTGTGGTGTGAAGCCACACCCATCCTAAATCGCCCCTATCTCTTACCCTCCATATTCCTCATCTTCTATAGTCATTCCCTCATCAAATCTACCCACGTTTGTTGCTAATCTTTCCCCTACACTAGATTTTCAAAATCTGGCCCTATAGGAGGGCTGAAACTTTGCTGGAGCACCGTGTTCAAACCGACCATCTATTTGGCCTAAAATTTGGAGGGAAGGTGGTCCATTCCTGGCCAACCAGGCCCTAGCTGGCCCTTTTTGGGTTTGTGGGCCCCACATACATGTGGTCCACAATCCAAGCAGGTGCGTCAGGCCCACGTGCGGGCTGATTCCATGTTCTTCTTCCCATCTCATTCACTCCTCTCTTGCCTTATTTCTATAACCATAACCCTAACCCTATATTATCTCAAATCCTCAAGTTCCATTCTACTTTTGTAACCCTAAGTTTTCTCAAATTGAAACGTGTGAATCTCTTAGATTAGGGAAGTAATCCTTTGCATGTATGGATGAATCTACTCTTCTTTTATTATTGTTTAATCAATAATTTTTAATTGATCCAGCCCTAACAAGTGTAGGTTTGGTCCCTCGTAGATTCCCCTTGTTGAATGCTTGACTTTATGTGGGATGTGAAATTTTTGTGATTGTTTCAAAATTAGTATGATCTAAAGCCTGAAATCTTGCTTATCATATTTAATTTTCATGTCCTGCATCAAGTACATTTACTTAATTATGCTTATGTTTGTCAGATATTCACATTAATTAATGATTTAGTTTTTGTACAAGTATTGATAGAAGTCACATCTCACACACAATACACAATATCCCTATATGCTTTGATTTTATATATGAATCTTTTATAAGCCTATGTGAATTGGACCCTCTATTGGCTTGGAAGCCATAAAGTTACTTTTCCATACTTTCCTATCTTAAAAGTTAGGTATAGATTGTTATTAAAAGATAACAAATTTTGAAAAAGTCCCATTCACCCCCCTCTAGGACACTTAGTCATACTTCATACTTCAGTACTAGCGGTTCTACCGTAATCTCAATTGGTATCAGAGAGGGTTCCTCTTGAAGGGTATAACATCCTAGATGGAGATCCTTAAACTAAAGTTAGAATTATGGCTAAAGGAGAGGGAATAACAGTCTCTCGTC
This sequence comes from Magnolia kwangsiensis, assembly GCA_037074715.1. NCBI lineage: Eukaryota > Viridiplantae > Streptophyta > Magnoliopsida > Magnoliales > Magnoliaceae > Magnolia > Magnolia kwangsiensis. Next base: position 56,257,598 of record CM073573.1, read on the forward strand.
CTCCTATTTTCAAAGGTGAAAAGTATGCATATTGAAAAGCAAGAATGAGCTACTTTCTGCAATCCTTATATCATGAAGTTTGGGAAATAGTTGAGAATGGATATGTGCCACCAAACGAGCTAATTGTAATAGAAAATAGAACAATCATCACCAAACCCAAACTAAAAGAGAAATGGACAGCTTTTGAGAAAATGACAATCCTTGTTTATTTTTAATCTTTTTTTTAGGGTTTTAGTTTCAACCATGTCTATGGCTAACTAAACCTCTTAGATAATGCTAAAAGGTGAAGCTTGTAGCGTGTTGGGATATTTTTCTTTGATTCTTGTTTATGTTGAACCTCATTTATTTCTAATTTGATATTAAAGGAATATTTTTAGTTTTTATATGATTTATTGTGAGTCAAATTATAATGAATGATGTGATAGCTTTGAAAATCTTCTTTCCTGTTTTGAGATTAGTAAAAATTGTTGTCCACCATCGTCTCCTGGGCATGGTGGATGCATGATTTCCCTTCTAATCATCACAATACTCCTTTATTGAGGTCTAGATCAATGAAAAGTTTATAGAATTTATTTAATTGCTTCATCTTCCAATCCGATAGGATAGGACTTTGATTCCAGTTGTGTTTCTTGAATCAAGTAACATAACATCCTGATATCTACAAGTGGATCCTTAGCGCTCTAGTTCCCTTTTGATTATTGATACTTTATTCACAATTACTTTCAACTATTTCAGATTTCAATTTAGCTCTTTTTCTAGTTTTAGTTCTATTTATGTTCGGAATACGTAAAGGTTTCATCCCTGTGGATTCGACCTCGGTCTCACTGAGTTATTACTACATCGCGACCCCACACTTGGGGTTGTGAATAAGTTTTTGACGCCGTTGCTAGGGGCTACAATTGTGTTTAGATTAGGGTTAATTTTTTTATATGCTTTTAGTTTAGGATTTTTCTGAAATTATTTTTAGAGACCACTACCAGAAACTGGGGCAAAGGCTACGGATAAAAACTATAGCCATAGACCTATGGCTACAGTTTTAGTCTGTAGCACGGCTGTAGTCGTAAGTGTCATAATAATAGGTCTAAAACCTATGGCTACGGACTTAATCTATAGACATTAGATTCCAATAGGTACAGATATAATCCGTAGCAATTATTTCTGTAGCGAAAAGCACATACAGCTACGGATAATATTTGTAGCTAAAAGTCGTGCTGGATCCGTAATAATATGCTGAATTTTATAAAAGCTACGGTTGTTAGATTACTAACTACGGTCAATATCTGTAGCTATTTTCTACATATATATATATAATCATTCATTCATTCATTCAATTACCACTTGTATAATCATTCATTCATTCATTCAATTACCACTTGCGTAATCATTCGTTCATTCAATTATAATCAATTACAATCAATAAAATAATAATAATAATAATAATGCTAAAAATACAAATCTTGGTGAGTTTTTGTACGCTCACATATGGCCAGCTGGTACATCCTTCATCCTGGCTTTTGGCTTCATTAGCAAAATTTGCTCGACTTACCCTGAAATTTCAATGATAAAGAATTGAAATAGAAGATAGATTTTGACGGTATGGTATTTTTTTCACAAGTAAATAGGCCTTTTTAAGCCATTAGCCCATCACCTACCCGAAGAATCAAAAACTGATTGTTGTCCAAGTCTACTCCTTTTCCTTTCAATTTCTTAGTGACTTCTATAAACTTACTTCCATGGTCATTTATGTAGTGCTTTGAAGCGTTGTCTCGAAATGCAACTCTAATAATGACAAAGTCACTTCCTGTATCAACTTCATATGTTTCATCATCTTACAAATAGTCATGGCATTTATAAATCGGAATGACCATTGGGGAAAAAAAAGACAAAGTGAAAGATGTGCATCATGTATGACCATTTTCTTTTCTTTTTTTCTTAATGAATTAATAAAAACTCAAAGAGGAATGAAATTGACCAAAAAGGAATGGTCTCACCATATCAATTATCTCATGAAAGGGAATAGAAACACCTGCACTGTCCAAGTTTTGGTGATTGGTGATTGGTAGAACAAAAAAGTTGTGACCTGAAGAAAAAAATAAAAAAGAAATACACATTTCAGCTTGAACCTTATGAGGAAATACATGTTACTATTTCATTCAAGATTTTCATACCTTGCTTCACTAAAAAAAAAATTTCCATCCTCTACCTTCACAGTGTCATGCAATAATCATTGGATGATGATTGACCTGTCTCAAAGTAAAATATCAAGTTAATTACCTCCTTGACTCAAACAAGTAAAATAGATAATTGGACTAACTGATTTTTATTTTTATTTTTTTCATGTCTTTCTCCATTAATATCATATCTCTCATTCTCCACAAGCACATCTTTAGATTTCAACAATACAATGTACCGATCTATGACATGCATACAAGTGGCAATAGAATCAAGCTAGGAAAACTAAATGTACATATAGATGAACAGATCCAGAAACATACATGCTTCAACAACAAAATAAACTGCATCATCTTCTGAGTATTACAAATAAACCACAATCGCATAATCATGCTGTCAGGATGACCTCAACTGTTGATTTATGAAGCTGAATGTGAGCCATTGAAGTTCAACATTTTAGGCTCTATTTGGTTGCCACTTCAAAGTGATTTCATCTCATTTAGTTAACAATATTATGTATTAGAGATCATAGTTTAGTTTATGTAAATTATGGGTTATCAAGAGTTTTTTATCCTTATGGAAATCTCTAATACACAATTAACATTAGGATGCCTTTGGTTACACCAATTAAAATTTCATGATATTTCACCATGAATCAGTCCAGTTTGGTAAATTTTTTCATGAAATTTGGTGCTAGCAAATACACACTTATATAAAATGAGATGGACTCATTTTTAAGTAGCAGCCAAACAGGGCCTTATCCATTAACACTAGCATGGCATATGGCAGCTTTTTTTTTGGCCTAAAATTCCACTGATTAGATTATCTTAAACACTTAATCAATTGCCTACATTTTGGTCATTATCCATGCTACATAGAAAATGTCTATTTCACAATCGTTATCACCATAAACATCTCATTTCAGTAATGTTACATGAGGAAAACCAAATACAACACTGGTTTTAGAAGAGAAATATAAAGAACAGTTAATATGAGTCTTCATGGAGATAAACAAGACCTCGAGCGATCCCTACGATGATCTTATTTCATCTTTCCCAGTTAAGTTCTAGGCATTTGATTGGATTAAATAGAAAGGAGTTGAGGCTGGTGTTGTGAACGTATTTGTAGACAAGCATCTTCTCTTCTCCTTCTAAGCAACAACCCAGCAACCTTACAAGGTTCCTGTGTTGAAACTTAGCAACCAACACTACTTCATTTCTAAGCTCTTCCACTCCTTGCACTGACATCCTCTCCAGCCTTTCACTGCTATTTCTTGACCATCCATTAGCTTCCCCTTGTAAACTGGACCGAAGCCACCTTCACTAAGCATGACATATGGTAGCTAAAACAAGCAAAACGTAGCAAAGAAGACAAATGTTTGGAAGGACCATCAAGTGCTTATGAAGGTTGTCCATAGCAAAACATTTTTAAAAAAATTATAATCATTCATTCATTCAATTACCACCTGCATAATCATTCATTCATTCAATTGCCTAGGTCACTACCAAATGTAGCAATCAATATCGATCTACAGGTTATTTACTAATACCAGCAGTGTAGATGACTAACCACATCATGAATGGACATGTCTGATGGTTAAACCAAGAGTACTTTCATACCTGATCCTTACGAACTGATGAAGCTCTTTGAGCATGCTTTACATACTCCTACATGGCTATGAGAAATGATGTTGGAGGCTGCATTATTAACAAGTAAATAGCCCAATGCCTTGAATTGATCAGAGATAAGCCGATGAAAAGTGTCATCAAAGTCTTAGTAAGAAGTGTTTTAGAATAAAAAGAAAGAAATAGCTATTCTAAGAGGCATCACTATAAAATTGAAATCTTCTCAATCTTGATGAACTTTTCTCCACGCCCAAGATCAAGGCTTTTACATATTTCATAAAACTCAGACAACCTTTCATCCTACAACACATAAATATCTTAAGACATGCCGAACAGGAAAAAAATTCCTCCCAACTTAAATTAGCATGTAGTGAATGATCGAGGACATAAGGATAGTTTGGATATGTAGAGTAAGTACCTGCTGCCCTGTTTTTCGATATATTTCAAGGGCTTTGATAGCGTGATGCCGTTACATCTCAAGAATAGAGGATAGTCTGTGTACATGAGAGAGAGAGAGAGAGAGGCATACAAATGAAGAATATTAGTGTTTCTTCAAATGACTAGAATGACATGACTTTTGGGCCAACTCATCTCTATGTTGGGCCCCCTATGATGATAGATGTTGTAGATGTCACACAGATTTCATATTCATTGTTCAGTTCATTTCATGTTCAGTAATGCAGTTTTAGGTCTGTGAGATGTCTAATGAATCCAATTCATTGAATTCACTTCACCATTACCCTATTCAATTTGTGGTATTGATTTTCTATGTTTTCATACTCAATTCATCATTTTTCGAATTTAATTTTCACAAACTGCACTAGATCTCATTACATGTCTTGAGTTCAAGTCATCTTAAGTCCAACCCTTCACCCTTCTTATGAAATGAAGCCATGTGAGCATGGGTAACCTGACACGATAAACTTTGGAGTTTTTAGCATGGGTAATCTGCCAATTCGATTTTCTCAATCTAGTACAAATGGCAAACTATTTACATGGAACTATTCACGGTAAATTTTTCTATCTACTATAAGTATATAAAGAAATTCTTACATTTAAATAAATGTCATGGTGTTTTGCCCAAAACCTCATGCATCTCAAGGTCATGCAGAAATTTTGGGTCAAATGCAAATAAAAACAATCAGGGATTACAAGTTTAAAGGCACAGCTGCTTGTGTAGGGATGTCAAGAGGGAATGTAATAACCTGAATATTTGGGACCAACAACAAAATTCGATCTGTAACTCTGCACCCATTGAGACTGCGGAAAGTTTGTTCATCAGTATTCTGAAGTATCTGTTAACTCTCTATATCAAATTCAGCTCATTCAGATTTTGTTCCCTCATCATGTGAAGTTCTGTGTTAACTCACACTTTGTAGTTGACTCAAGTTTGAAGTATATTTCATCCCTATCACAATGATGGATTTGGGATACCGTGCAAACTAGCAAGTACAAGAGAGCTTCACATTCTCAAGGGGATCATCTATTGTGGTGATGTTAAATAGTATTTACTCAACCACTATGCTTCATACTTTGAATTTAAGCGGCAAAAAACAAATTAAAAAGAAAAGATAACCAACTAAAAAATTTGTGTATGAAGAACAAAACAAGTAAACAAATTAAAATTTTAGAATCCCTAGGAATAATGACGAGTAAAATGATATTACTACCCAGAATTTTAAGAATCTCCATAAATAATAACAAGCGAGTAAAATGATATTGCTATTCGAAATTAACATTCACGCAAATTAGAGGAGACCAAAATAAGTGCTGCATTGAAATGAATGACACCCTACCTCATCAAGCAAAAGAAGAGTACCATCAGGTCCCTTTCCAAATGCTAATGGCGACATCAATATTCATGTCCAGTTGATAAAGAAAAGAATCCATGTGCTACTTTAAGGTTTCCAAGAAGAGAATTGTTCCCCGCAACCTTCTCATTCATTAATTTGTAGACAAGTCATTCTACTCATTACCTAATGGCCTAACTCAGATGGTAGTGTGAAGGTCTAATGCAGTAGCATTAACAAAGATGAAGCAAACATGGTTTTAAGTTTAGCTCATTCAGATTTTGTTCCTTGATCATGGTTTTTCTTCCTCTCTACTACAAAGAAATGGGAAGAATATGAAGGAGATGGGCCTTAAATGATGAATCTGAAAAACCCAAGATCTAAAGCATCTTAGTTTTTTTTTTTTTTTTTCCTGCTCAGCTGAGAAAATAAAATAAAATATAAAACTAAAGTAAATAATTATTTATAGAATATGTAAGGAATGTGGGTTATGAAATTAAAACTAGCATATAGTTCTAATTCAACAAATGAGTCCCCACTAATCAAAGGTTTGAATCATTCAGCCAAATTGATGATCTTGTATCATTAATCTTCATTGCGTCTATTGGTAATATCTCATCAGGTAACTTACGTTTAACTTGCTCTTGTCTGTCCTGATGGGTCTTAAAAGATACACAGTTTTTTTTTTCTTTTTTCTTTTTTTTTTTTTTGCATTTCATTAATGCTGGGAGGGCAAAAAGAAACTGCACTAGCCATGATCTAGGCCCTGAGGTTCTACTGTTAAGAGCTAAGTCTCATGAAGTCATAAATTGAGTTTGCATTGAATAATCAATCATTCTTCCATTCAAATTAAATAAATCAGCAATTAAAGAAGATCTTACCAAAAGCCATGAAATAAATGAATGAAAATCTTAAATTTTCAGATCCAATCGCCATGCACCCAAACATAGAAGAATTATTCTACATGTATAACCCACATAAATTCACAATAATGTAACTATTTATCATATTTAACATAAGATAACATGAAGCTAAATAATCGAAGATAAAAAATGAATGATGAAATAAATGCTATGCGAGCCACACGAAACAACAATAACTAGGAACTTCCTCCAAATGTTTTTGTAATATCTTGACCTTTTGTGCAAAATACACACATTTATTGTACTCAAAAGTAGTAACCAAAGAGGAACTACGTGATGTCATAGGTTATGATTCCTCAAAGGGAAGTCCAAGATCATAGCATAGCAGGTAAATGAGCATCCCACAGTCCTTGTTTGGAATAGATCTAAACAGGCCCCTACTCTTTTCACCCTCTCGGTACTCTTTTCAGCCCCTATACATCCAAACAGGCCCTTATACGTCCAAACAGGAAAATATCTCCATCAACCACACAAGCAAACAACGTCACCAACCACAGAGAATATCCTTCCACACATTAGACCAAATGAAATAAATGCAAATGCCACTAGGTACATGGAAACAATTGTAGCATTTTCTTGATTTCTTTTAAAAAGAATGCACCTTTTCAGTGATTCACCAAAGGTATATTATGCATCATCTGGACAAGGAACTCTTCAAAACATGCTTTTCAAAAATAAGAATTTTAGTGGAATCCACACCAAAACATCAGCTTCTGCATCAAGAAATTGTGAATTTCAAAGATAACATCTTTTTTTTTCTTCCCTTTTTCTTTATAATAATTTCAGTAGGGCCTTTACCAGAAGAGAAAGAAAGCCTCCAAAAATAAGTGTTTAAAGAGGCAAGCTTCTTTAGCAATTTTCGAGTAGAAACCTCCAAAATGAGAATTTAGGCTGAGTGTTAGTGCAAACCCCACTAAAATTCTTTTGACGAACCATTAAAAAAATATTTCCTGTCCACTGCATTATTACCTTATACATTATTTACTAACAGACAACATTGCTTACAGCAGTACAGATGACACATTCATCAACTTCATCATAGTATTATCCCAGCTTTTTGGAGTCAACGAACAAAAGGCACACATTCCATATTTAAAAAATGCCAGTTGAGGATGGGAAATAGTAACCAACATCAAACACATTCACCTAAAATTTTGGGCACAAACTGTAGAAAAAGAAAATGGCAGCGATTACCAAAACCTCATCTATAATTTAATTTGATTTTGGCAGAAAGTAACACAAACATCTACAATCAAATCCAATATCATTAGGAAGGTGAAGGTTCCACAGACATATCTTGCTAAAGAGATACAGTCCATCTATAAAGTACTTCATTATTGCTCTCATCCATACAGGTGGAACCATGTTTTTTTTTTTTATTAGTGAACTAATAAGAGACATTACCATAGAATGGAATAGTCTTTGAGAGTTTAGAGAGTAAACATCTTTACCTCCCTCCAGAAAATAAAATAAATTGAAAACAGATTCACGCACATCTTAGTACTAAAAACCCCTTAACGGACAGACAACCACATCAACACAAACCACAGTTCAAAAAAAAGTGATAGAGCAGTTCAAAGCATATATTCAGAGAACCCCATGCGACTACCCGACTATTCCCTAACATATCATACCTCATTTATATGCATATTAGATTTTGAAGGATTAAATATGGATAGGTGGGAGGGGTCAATCTTAGCATCCATCTTATAAAGATGTTTCAACAGATCAAGCCCTCTCACCACGGATCCTCTGGAATGGCAGTTTCCTGATTAGTAGTTTTGAGTAATTTCTCAGACAAGCCTCTGGAATGGTAGTTTCCAGATCAGTAGTTCCGTGCTTTTCTAATACTTGCGGATTTCACAAAGAGCAACAGTTCCAGGGTGGAACCATGTTTAGTAACAAATTTCAGAAACACACACACACACAGAGAGAGAGAGAGAGACTAACCATTCTTCTTCTTCTCCTCCTCCTTCTCCTTCTCCTTCTTGTGGTGAAAGGGGGTTTTGAAAACTCTAGCGAGAGAGAGAGAGAGAGAGAGAGAGAGAGAGAGAGAGAGAGAGAGAGAGAGAGGTTGGTAAACAGAGAAAGGGGAATGTGGCCAAGAGACAAGGAGAGCGTGAGGGAGAGTGGGAGATCAAGAGAGGGCGAAGGAAAGAGAGAGGTTGAGTGCAAGAGATAGATGGAGAGAGGAATGGAGAGAAGGATTTTGGGAGGTTTTCTATGCACGGGAGAAAATGGTGAACAAATTTCGCATTTCATTTTGGGAGGGGCACGTAACGGATGGCCCTTTACCTAACTTATGGGTTTTAGGACCGTGGGGCCCACTGTGATGTATTTTATCTATCCACTCTGTCCATTAATTTTAAATTATTATTTTAAGTGTTGATGTAAAACATATTTCAGATTGAATCTGTAAGAAGACCACATGATATATTAACAATAGAAATTTAATTTTTATTATTTCTTATGGTGTGGTCCACTTGGATCTTTAATCTGCATAATTTTTGGGTTCATCCACTGAAATTATATATCAAAATTGATGGGAGACTTAGATCAAACACATATATTCCAGTGGGCCCCATGGAGCCCCTTAAGCCCTATCAATATCTAATAAGGTTACGGTGATGAGGTAGGTTTTAGCTACAGATCAATTAGGTTTTAGCTACAAATTAAATCTGTAGCATAATTGCTACAGATTTAATCTATGGCTAAAAACTTTTAAAGTCAGTGGCCTTTGCTTGATTTTTTGGAGGTGGACTAACATTTTTTTTTGTTTTGTAAGATCTTAACATAGTAACTCTAATGAGGTTTCCTTCCAACTCTCTTTCTTTTTAAATTTCTTATTTTCTATAGTCTTCTTTTTCTTAGGTTTAGTTATTTAAGTTATTCGAGGTTGCGAGTGCTTCATGCCCAAGTGGACTCTCTATCTCTTGAGTGAAGGAGGATTAGTTGAAGGGTTGTCTATCCATCACCAGATTAGACACCATTTAAGATCCTCTGAGTCAATAGAAGTGATGACAGCACATCAACCTCAACACTAAGTTGAGGAGGTTCAGGATGAGAATGAGGTGCATCATAGACCCCCACCTCGTACTCTATGTGATTATTTATAAACGGTGGGGGTGAGTACACCTTCCTACATGATATTCGCATTTAATGCAGGAACTGTGGATGTTAAACCAGGGGTGATTCAACTCCTCCCTAAATTTTATAGACTAGAATTTGAAAGTCCATACTTCCATATGAAAGAGTTTGATGAGATAATATCTACATTACACTTCCCAAATATGTCTGAGGACACAGTAAGACTGAAATTGTTCACTTTCTCTTTGAAAGAAAATACTAAGTCAGGGTTACATTCCTTAAGACCACGGTCGATTAGCACATGGGCTGAGATGACAAGGGAGTTCCTTAAAAGTTCTTCTCATATCATAAAGCAAATACCTTAAGAAAAGCAATCATGAATCTTGCGCAAAAAGAGGTTGAGACTTTCTTCCAATGTTGGGAGCTGTATAAGGATCTCATAAATTCATGTCCACAACATGGATACGAAACATGGTGGATAACAAGCTTTTTTATGAAGGATTGACCTCGCCAATATGCTAATTTTTGGAAATGATATGTAATGGGGAATTTATGAATAAGGAAGCCGATGATGTGTGAGATTATTTTGATAAACTTGCTACAAACGCGCAGTCGTGGGATACCTCCTCAAAACCACCACTTAGCCTACTCAATCAAAGGAAAGGGTAAGGATTTATGTTTTAAAAGAGGAAAATGTTATAAATGCAACTGTGGGCAATCTCAGAAGAAAAGTCAAATCCATAAAACTTAAGAAGGCGGAGGTTGTTAAACCTGATAAGGCTACAGAAGCTGTTTATGGTATTTGTGCTTGCAATATACATATAACTAAAAATTGGCCAACAATTCCTGCTTTTCAAGAAATATTAAATGAGCAATCAAATTTCATGAACAACTACTAAAGAAATTTCAGTGGACCCACATCAAATACATACAATTCCTGTTGGAGGAATGTACAAAAGTCTAACCCACAAGAGGCCCTTACGCAAATCTTAAATCAAAAGAGGCCTTAAGAGGATATGGTTTAAAAATTCATGTAAAGCCAAGAATTATTCAACCAGAATACGGTGCTAGCATTCCAGGATCTCAAAACAACATTGGGGATATTTGCATCGTCAATTCAAAGGATTGAGTCACACTTAGCGATTGAGGAGAAAGGGACTTTTTCAGCCCAACCTCTTCCCAATTCAAAGCCACAATGTGAAATCAGTGACCCAAGCTCTTCCAATCAACATTTAGAACAAGCTAAGTCTACTACCACTCTTACAAGTGGAAAGACAATTGACAAATCTATTCTGATAAGGGCTGAAAAGCTTAAGGATCTGAAAGAAGATAAGAATGATAGACCTTACATTGTGTTGAGTGTCAAATATTGCATATTTACCCTTGTTTATTTCTTGGTTTTATAAACATGATAATGCTTAATGAGTATATTTTATACACGTTTGTATTGCGAGGTGAATCTGAGAGATTAGATTGAAAAGAATGTTAAAAGCATGGATTTGATGCTCAAGAATCACCAAGACAAAGGATGGATCTTAAGAGACCAATAATGAATAATTCACATGCCAAAGATCTAAGGAAATAAAGTACAAATAATGAAGAAAAGACTAGAGAAGATAGCTTAATCCATAGTAGAAAACATGACAATTCGGTCCAACTAAAACCCATTTTGGTCCGACTGAAATTGCACAAAATAGCCCAACAATCAATGATGAAATTCAAGGATAATTTGGTTCAACGGTAGGATATTTCGGTTTAATAAAATCCAAGTTCGATCTGACCGAAGGAAGGATTCGGTGTGACCAAAAGTTCATAAAAATCTCTAGTGAAGAACGATGAATTTCGGTTCGACTAAGGATTAATTCGGTCCGACCGAAACTTAAGTTCAGTCCAACCAAACCCAAACTTAGTGTGACCAAAATTGAGAAACTACTGAAATGGAATCCTGTCATGATTCAAAATCGACTTCGGTTCGACCGATGCGTAACTCGGGTGGAACAACCTCCCAAGAGTTTTTTCTTCCTCTTCCTTAGTTTATTTTCATATTTTATTTAAGAGATTTGGTTTTAATCATGTCAATGGTTAACTAAAACTCTTAGCTAGAGCTAAGAGGTGAAGCTTGTAACTTGTTGGGATATTTATTTTGCTTAGATTCTTATTTATGTTTAAATTTATTAATTTCTAGTTTGAATTTAAGGAATATTTTCAGTTTTCTATGGTCTATTGTGACTCAAATTACAATGGACGTTGCAATAACTTTAAATATCTTCTTTTCTATTTTGAGATTGTGAGATTGATAAATTTTGTTATTCGCAATCATCTCTTAGGCATGGTAAGATGATGGAATCCCTTCCAATTATTACAATACTTCTTCATGTGTGAACTAATTCAATGCAAAGTTTAGATTGTGCTTCAATTATTTTATCTTCCAGTTGGATAGGATAAGACTTCGATTCCATATATGTTTATTGAATCAAGCAAGGTAGCATCTTAATAGCTACAAGTGGATCCTTGGCACTCTAGTTTCATTTTGATTGTTGATACTCATTCACAATTACTTCTTTTATTCTAGAATTTAGATTGGTTTTCGATTCTAGTTTTGTATATAGTTACTTTCAGAATAGATAAAAGTTTAGTCCATGTGGATTCGACCTCAGTTTCACTGAGTTATTACTAAATCATGTCCCTGACATCAAAGAATTGAGAGCTCTGAGTGTTTCATGCCTAAGTGGGTCCGTGATAACACTTTACGTCTTTTAAGTGAAGGAGGATTAGTCAAAAGGTTGCTTAACCATCACCGAATTAGACACCACTTGAAATCCTCTGAGTCAATAGAAATGATGGCTGCATATTAACCTCAACACCCAGTTGAGGAAGCCAAGGATCATAATGAGGTGCACCACGCACCCCACCTCATACTCTACGAGATTATTTACAACCGTCGAGAGTGAGCACACCTTCCTGCATGATTTTTCCAGACAATGCAGGAAGTATAGATATTAAACCAAGAGTGATCTAACTCCTTCCAAAGTTCCATGAACTTGAATATGAAAGTCCATATGTACACATGACAGAGTTTGATGAGATAATAACCACTCTACACTTTCCTAACGTGTCCGAGGACACGAACAAGCTAAAACTCTTTCCTTTCTCATAAAAGAAAGCTAAGACATGGTTGCACTCACTACGACCACGATGTATGGAATGACATGACAAGGGAGTTCATAAACAAAATTCTTCCCATATCATAATATGAACACCATAAGGAAGTCAATCATGAACTTTGCCTAAAAGGAAGATGAGACCTTCTTCCAATGTTGGGGACGGTTCAAGGATTTTGTCAATTCATGCCCACAACATGGATTTGAAATGTGGCGTATAATAAATTTTTTCTACGATGGACTGACATCTCCTATACGCCAATTGGTTTAAATGATGTGTAATGGGGAATTCATGAACAAGAATGTCGATGATGTGTGTAATTACTTTGACAAACTTACTGAAAATGCATAATCATGTGACATCTCCCCAAGACCTAACACTACTTCTAAGCTTACTCAATCAAAGGAGAGAGGCTGAATATATATTTTGAAAGTGGAAAATGATATAAATTCTAAAGTGGCCAATCTCACAAGGAAAATCAAGGCTATGAAACTTAAGAATGCAGTACCTAACAAATCTGACAAGGCTACAGAAGTTATTTACGGTATTTGTGCATGCAACATACATACAACTGAAAATTGCCCAACAATTCCTGCTTTTCAGGAGATATTGAATGAGAAATCAAATGCCATAAACATCTACAAAAGACCTTTCATTGGACCCACATCAAATATATATAACTCAATGTTCACAACCCCAAGTGTCAGGCCCATATCCTAGACCGTACTGTTCCGTAGGCTTCCGCGGTTCTCCCAGTCGAATTCTGGCAACCTGCGACTGTAATTGGCATTTTCTCCTGACCCTAAGTTGCATCCTATATATCTATGTTGGCTCGACCGTAAACTTATACCTTGGAGACTGCGTCGTCGCCGTGGTTCTGACAACGCTTCTTGTGCACTGATGCGATACCTAGGCCTGGAGTTGTGGGCCTACATTTATTTTAAGGAAAACGCTGCACATTGTAAATTCCTAGAGAATCTCTACAACTCATCGAATCAATCAATAAATGTACAACTTAAGTACACATCCATCACTCACCCATCCGTCTCCCATTCCCAAAGTCAACTCTCAAGTCAAGTACACCCATCACTCTCTCTCTCTCATTTTCTCACTCCATTCAAGCAATTCTCAAGGAGAGGAACTATTCATGAGAGGAGGTAAGTGTGGCCCACTACCTATCCCTAGATCTCTCATTTTCACCCTTAAAATCTCATCAACTTCCATCAAAGGGAAAGCTATAGAGTTTAGGAGCCCAAGGAGCTAAAAAGGAGTGATATAGGTGGGTGATCGACAGTTAATTTTGATTTAGGGCCCACTTATGATGGGACCCACTTGATGTATGTTTTGTAATACATGGAAGGGAGGGCCCATAGTGTTGGGGTCCCTCCCTTGCATGCCTTCTCTCTCTCTCTCTCTCTCTCTCTCTCTCTCTCTCTCTCTCTCTCTCTCTCTCTCTCTCTCTCTTTCCCATATGAATCTATGGGTGATATCTGGACTGTACAGATGGTGTGGACCCACCTTGATTTGTGCATGGGGCACACCACATCGTCCAGAAGCAAGGACGGTGGGTCCCACCTGGAGTCTTATCCAAGCCGTTCGTGGCCACCATGATGTACGTGTGAATCCATGTGGTCCATGTACATCCCGACCGTCAAGGGCCTAGACGTTAGCAGTAGTACCACCTATAATATATATATATATATATATATATATATATATATATATATATATATATATATATATATATATATGTAATATATATATATTATAGGTGTATATATATATATATATTACATATATATATATATATATGTAATATACCATCCATGGCGGGACCCACTTGATGGGAAGCAGATTTACAGTTTTGGGCATTTGACGAAAAAAATTAGCATAATTATGGGCATTCGACGAATGTGGATAGTTCAGAACATTTTGTATGATTAGATCGTTAGCTTACACTATCTTGTCTATGAAAGTGTATATACAGTTAAGATTTAAGAACAAGCAATATGGCCATATTTCTTATTTTGTCTGCTTGGATAGAGAACCCAAAACATGGACATGGAGAACCCATGTGGATTCCTTTGTTAATAGAGAAATGCAGAATCCAACAAAAAATTCCTTGTTTGGTTTGAATGGTTGTTTTCCATGGAAATTTTAAGCAGTCAACAGCCCTAATCTTAGAAATCTGCACTTTTCTTTTTCAAAGATTTTGTTGTTCCCAAACAGGCCCTTAGGACCTAATGGCATGAAACCATGTTCAAAAAGATATTGGCTGTCATGCAAAAGGTCTTTGATGGTAGCTCATCTAATGTTTACGTTTAAAACAAAGTTTCAGGAAAATCTAAAACACTTTATTCTAGTTTGTTATCATACTTGCAATTGAAAATGGAAATAAAAAGCTTGTTTTATTTCACTAAAGCATGCATCAGAATTTGTTTATTCACTTTAAAACACATTTAGTCAGTAGCGTACTATACTAACTAAGGGCTGTATTATTGTCATTTTATGAGTTTATGTTTCCCATTTATCCAATTTCAAATCTCACTAAAAGGTTGCTTCTTAAGGAGCAAGACTCCATGTTGAGTTTATGTCATTTTCTGAGTTTATGTTTCCCTTGCACATGCTATGGAGCTAACAAGATAAGGGGCAGTCGACAGCTTGAAATTTGCCAAAGGAGATCTATTTCAGGCATTTCAAGTTCTTTTTCATTTTTTATTTAATCACCGAAAACTATTTGGCTCTATTTCTTGTTGGCGGATTTTGCACAATTTAATGTGGTAAAAAAAATTTATAATTTGTTATTTTCATGAAGAAAAGTTTTGTTCTTGAATTCTGAAAGACAAATTCTATTGATCAGACCAATCAAATAAAATATTCTTGTTCTGATAGGTTTAACTGCTTATAGTTGAGAATTTCTTGAACATATCACTTTTATATCATCTTCAGTCCAGATATTCTAAACGGAAAAAATAATTTTAACTACAATCTGGCTTGCTATTCATTGTTAATGTTCTTGAAATGCATTTTCTATGTAGTGTTATTTTAGAAATGGAACAAGAAGGGCCTGTCTTGTCTTATTATTTTTGTCTTCTGATGTTTTGTCTCAGAATGAATTGTGCCGGATAAAACTTGATGTTCCAATGCTTAATGAACTTATTCACGAGTACTGTGTTTATAGGGGAATTGTGGATTGTGGCCTTGCACTACCATCAAGTGAACATCGTGTTTGAATGATGTCTTTAATGTATAATACAAAATTTTTTAATGCGTGTACTTTTCTCATTATAATTATGTTCTGAATTTCAACATCAGGACTGCAAACCCCTATCAGATCCTCAAAAGTGTACTAGGCGGATCTTGGATCAAGCTCTTTGAGAGATTGCTCCTCTCAACATGGATTGTGGAACTAGTAGAAACTTAGATGGTGAAACCTTTGTTAATAATGTTGACATGAAAGCTTCTCAAGAACTTACTTCTCCCATTTGCTAATGGGTTGGGCTTGGACTGATACAATCAGGCATGAAAAGAGTATCAGTCATATATTTTTGGTCACAATGCATGTCAGTTAAGAAGCCAAGAAAGGCTAAGGAATTGTTGAATGGTTTCTTATTTGCTTAAACTTTATGGCCTGTAAGTTTATTATTGGTAACTTGCATGCTTATCATTTGTTGTCAATTATTAAAATTTTGCCGTATGGACTTGAAAATTCAGTGACCTGACTTGGGACTTGCCAGGTTTAACTTGGCTTAATGGGTTAGCTTGTGGTGTCATCGAAATTCCATAATTAGGGACTTCTAGAAACTATACTCAGAAAATTGGGACTGCCTGACTTGGGATTTGGGAAATCATTTGTTGTATATAGTCATCACTTAAAAAAGGAAATCTTGTGTGTATGCTAAGTAACTAGACAATTGCTGACTCTAGCTTTATCTGTTGTCCCCTATATCTTCAGTGATTGTTGCTTTCTGCGATTTATGTTACAAGCACACATTAGTTAACTATTAGGTGCTAATAACAATGATTGTGATCAAGTTACTTTTCGAAGATCACATTTCCCTATTGATCCAATAAATCAAGTTAAAGACACTTTCATATCTCACTAAGAGGCTAGAATAAAGGGATTGCTTTTGTCAATGGTTTTAATATTAGAAGATTCTGGCCAGTAAAGTAGCTACTTATTAGTTTCATTTAAGATTGCTTATGGTTATTATTTTCTCTTTCTAGATTCAAAATTAAAATTTGAACAATGTTGGGTGACTTATTTGCAGTTAGTTGGACCACAATGCAACCTTTATGTTCGTGATCCTCTCCTTCAAAAGGGGGAAAATGCTATGGTATGACCAGTCTTGTCTTTTGTAGCATTGGAACCTGAACGAAGTGGAAGTTCCTAACCTAAAATGAGTGTGTTTTGAAAATTCATGAATAGGCATTTTTTTTCCTTTTTCTTTTTTGTTTTGTAATAATGAGGAATGGTAACTTTTCCATATCCATGCATTAATGTCCCATGGTGGAGGATTACTATGAATACCTTTTATGAAATGTCATATTCAGCCAATGATGAGATTGTGTACTTCAAAGACCTTATGAGCATTCTAAATGTGGTATTTTTGAAAGGTGCTTCAAATAGTGCTTTTTTTCTAGGACATTCTGCATACCGTCACCTTCTTTACTATGATATGAATACTAAGAAATATCATTATTAATTATTTTGCCATTTCCTTATGATTAGACAGCATGTCGGCTATTTAAATCAAACATTTCTCAGATTTGTTGAAGAAATGAATGGCTATTTAAATCAAATTTATTTTTCTTTAAGAACTATTATTGTTCCTTATGTTCAATTTTTGTTTTCTCATGACACTTATTTGCAGGTTCATCAACATAATTTTTGCTCAAATTATAGAAACCATACTAATGATAATTTTTGTTTCTTTTTTTGTCCTTTAAATTATAGAAACCATACTAATGATAATTACCAACTTCATGCATATGCCGCTTTTGGGATTTGAATGTTTAATAATTGGGGAACTCATTGTGGAGCTCCACATGTTCTTTCTCTTCTTTCCAAGTCATCAATATTCCTTTGTTTCCTATGGTGTGGCCTACCTAGTTTTTGGAATACTGCACTTTTTATGTAGTTCTTTCATCTTGACGAGGAACATTAAAAGAATGGTTTTAATGTAATCTATAGGTTTGTGGGAGATACGTACGTGTGCATTGACAACTAATATTTTAATGGGGGTGGATCTTATGAAAGTTCCACCCAAGGGGCTTTCAATTTGCTACCCTGGTTCTTTTTGGATTATGGGAGGTGTGCATTGACAACTAATATTTTAATATAATTTGCAGGTTTATGGCGAATGATGGGAAGATGAAGCTGAAGGCAATGCTTCTAACCCATTCCTCTTCAGAAATACATTCTAGAAAACTTCAGAACATTGGTCTGATTTCTATTCTTGATTATACCTACAATGCCATTCCAAATTAGCCTGGAAAGTAAGCCCAATTATACCTGCAATGCCATTCCAAATATCTTTTTACAATGTACATGATGCATTTCTCATAAGAATCTAGAGTATTCCATTCTATATTTTGAACATTCCTCAGCAGAAATTTTCAGCATCTCTAATTTTTGCTAGTTTTATATGCATTACAAGTTTCAGTTAAGATGATTGCCTAAGTTTCCTTGTTGAACTACCATAGGTGGTGTTCTCATGTTGTTATAGATTTCATAGGAGATGCATTTTTGCACTTAGCAAGTGAACAAGTTTGCCTCGCTTGGTCTAGAACGAGCTCCCCTCGGGTCAGGAGTGCATCGAGCATATCCAAAAACCAGGTGAGTCAACTAATAATAGTCCCCCATATGTATGTTCAATTGTCACAATTTTTGCCACACTGTTTTGATAGTTGATTGTTGTTCTTTCAATCTATTCACATGTTTTTGTTCTTATTTTTTTACTTGTTGCTTATTAGTTAGGTACATAAAAGGCCATCAAATTGTGGAGCTCTTCATCTACTTGACGGACTTTCATTGAATTGTCTTTTTATTTTGATGTCTTTCATTAAAGATTTTAGTTTTCATTGTCAGGTTTACAAGTCAGATAAATAATGTTTCAAATTACATCATGGTTTTTTTTACCGTCTTTTGATTCTTAAATGAATATGGCTTAAATATATTTTATTTTATTTTATACAAAAGGTTTTTTTTTTGTTTAAAATCGTTCCGAAATAAGAAAAAAAATACCATTCTCAAAAATGACCGTTGGCACCAGAATGGTTTAAAACCATTCCTAAAATTCTGTTTCTAAAAATTGACACGATACCTAAAATGGTGCTGAACCGTTCCTGATTTTCTATAATGCCTCATTTAGGAACGGTATTAAACCGTTCCTGAAGCATTTAGGAATGGTTTAAAACTGTTCCTAAATGACGATTTTGGTGTAGTGTAACAATGCTTCACATGAGGAAGAACAAGAAAAAGTGAGTAAGTCGTTTGTGCCATTCTCCTAGCTGTTGAGTGCACCAAAACCTTTAACTAACTCACAGGATATTCTATAGGTACTAAAACAAGTGAAAGTCAACATCCCTCTGCTAGACACTGTGAAACAAATCCCCTCTTATGCCAAATTCCTGAAAGATTTATGTACAACCAAGAGACGAAAGAGTATTCAAAAGAAAATTTTCCTGACAGAAAAAGTGAGTGTCATCCTCAAGCAACATGTGCCATAAAAATATAAAGATCCTGGTAGCCCAACTATCACATGTATAATCGGGAATCAATAGATTGAGCATGCACTTCTTAACTTAGGAGCGAGTATTAATTTGATTCCTTTCTTGGTATAGGGACAATTGGGTCTAAGTGAATTAAAACCCACCCGGACCATATTACAACTTGCTGATCGTTCGGTCTGTGTACTGAGAGGGATGATTGAAGATGTATTGGTCCAACTTAATTAATTCTAATATCCAGTATCTTTTATTATCTTGGATACCCATCATAGATGTGAGCACTCAGATCCCCATTATTCTTGACCGTCCATTCCTTGCTACATCCAATGTCATTATCAACTGTAGGAATGGAAATTATGAATTTATCTTTTGGGAATATGACATTGGAGCTTAATATCTTTTTCAACATGAGAAAACAGTCACAAGATGTTGACAGTACCCACGATATTAACATGATCGATTCTTTCATGGAAGATAGAGAAATCTTGACTCTGTACTCCAATCCTCTAGAGATGTGTTTGGCCCACTCCCTTGATTTAGATGATGACATAATTAGAGATATGAATGTCATGCTTGATGCTGCGTCAGAACTTGAAGCTAACCGATGGAGGCCATAATTTGAAACTTTACCACAAATGGATGTAATGTCCCTATCGTCTAACCTCAAAGCGCCGAAGCTTGACCTAAAACCTTTATCTGTTGATCTTAAATGTCTACTTAGGTTAAGATGAGACATACCTAGTAGTGATATCTTCCCACCATGAGAAAGAACAGGAGAATATGCTTATTTCTTCTCTTATTAAGCATAAAGGAGCCCTTGGATGGTCGATTACAGATCTTAAGGGAGTTAACCCTGTGATTTGTACTCATTGCATTCATCTCGAGGATAATGCAATGACCTCTTGACCACCACAACATTGATTAAATCCAAATATGAAGGAAGTAGTTAAAGGAGAGGTCCTTAAGTTGTTGGATATGGGTATCATATACTCTATATCTGACAGTCAATGGGTGAGTCCAACTCTAGTGGTTTTTAAGAATTCTTGAATCACCATCATATCCAATGCCAACAATGAACTCATGCCAACTAGAGTATTACTGGTTGCATAATGTGCATTGACTATAGAAAATTGAATACCGTCATAAGGAAGAACCACTTTCCTTTACCCTTCATTGATCAAATTTTAGAAAGGCTAGCTAGTCACTCTTACTATTGCTTCCTTGACAGATATTCGGTGTCACGCCCCAAACTGGAAAATTGAGCTCACAAAATTTTCAATAGCTGAATCTAGCGCCAACAACCTCCGTAGTGGCCCATTCTTAGCTCCTGACACCCATATGCCAAATTTTGATCATGGGATCCTACTAGGAGGATTTTCAATATGATTTTTTTTGTTGTAATGGAGCATAACTACGTGCAAAACCAAGTCACAAAACAACATCACCACATATCCACTATATTAAAATTTTTGAGTATAATGCGGAAAAGAAAATACAAGGGGATCAAAAAACTCCAAAATAATCTGTTACACGCTCCTGCCTCAGTGCTGCTGCGATCCAATGCCACCTACACGTAATGGTCGTGCATAAGCTTACGAAAGGCTTAGAGGGTGGTGTAAGTGTGTGCGTAAGGTAAGTGTCAAGTATGTAATATCAGAGTTATGTGAAAATATGCTGGTAAGTCCATGAATACTATCAGCCGTATCAAGGTTATGCGATGTAAGACATAAATGCTATCGGCCATACCATGGCCATGTGATGCGAGGCCTACATAGCCAAATATCATACGTGAGATGTAACTTAAGCATGCTAGTCCTCATCGAGTACATATATTAGTACAATTCTCCTCTAGGATATCGTCGGGGTCTAGTACAATCCACACTAATTGCCGCCTCCCTAACCACATAGCCCAGTGAGTGGAAGAGACCACACTATCTACCTAACCAATAGTCTACCAATACCTACCCAGCTCTTGGATAGCAGACCTTGGTCAAACTTAGCATAGCTTACAACCCCCTCACATGGGCGAATAAGGCCACACCCCTTCCAACCGACCACAACACAGTAGAAGACGCGACTTACTGGTATTTGGCACATGTGCACTCATGTTTCCACTCGGTCTAGACATTGGAGCATCTTCTAGTACTAAAAAGGTTCTAGGACTCTCACTTAAGGACATCCTATGTGCCCACAGTGCTAGAGCCAATATTTTCGGTATCCAATCCGACCATCCACGATATGCTTATGGAGACCATGGCCCTGATGTCGCTAGGGCGTATAGTGATCATGTCACACTAATGTGAAATGCATGAGTCATGCCATCCAGTCATGCATTAGTCTTACGTGTACTGCGCGATCATGTGGGTCATTCTGTCTCATAAGGAGTCTCACAAATGTCTCAGCCCAATGGCGTATACTATGATCAAAAACTCCTCATAACAGGCATACAAATGATGCGTATGTGCATGCATCGTGATGTTATACTAAGCATATTCTCAATGTATTCTACTAGGCTAAGTATACTAGCATGATTATCAGATATAGTAGGCGATGATCGACCTTAATCGGTGTGCCACTTATAAGAGTAAGGGTTGAACGATACGCCTCGCTGGGCATATAAAAGTCTATATAAAATGGTCCATGTTATACTATCATGACCTATTCAAGGTACTGGAATATCGTATATCGTAAGGTAGGGTCCACTTGAAAGTACGGTGGAAGGTATCATCATCAATGAGGGCTTAACGGTTTGGGTTAGTCCACTTGATAAGGGTGGAAAAGGGACTTAACAATGGACCCCAGGAAAGCTTATAATGGTGGACATTTAACCACCATTGTCCTAAGGTGTGGTCCATTTGGAAATCAGAATCGGAATCATAATGAGGCTCTCAGCCCTCCAATTATCTAGGAAAATGATGGACAACGCATGTATATAACACATACATCATGGGTGGGTGTACCATCCCAAAAATCGGGGGGTCGAGCAAAAACCCAACTCCCGAGTTCCAAAATGTTATTTATGCAACATAGATATGTATGATTGAATGTTGTCTGTGATAATGTATTAAACATGAGTGAGATTAAGCCAGAACAGCATATCATACTCTAGAGACAGTTAAATTTGCAAGCGGAAGACTGTAATAGTATGTATAACATATATAAACTGTTGTATGTCTCCAGAGTGTGAATATATTACCAGGTTATACACATATATGTATACTTCAAAAGTAAACAAATGAATATACATGAGGGCACTAAAAATATAAAATGACAAGTGTCAATGTATCTAATCAACCTCCTTGTAATCCCGACAATCAGATCACGCATAAAGGAGAGATCCTCCTCATCATCATCAAATCCAGCTCCGCCTCGCAGGCCGCGCCATCATCTGCAATCACAATAGGGACTGGTGGGTGTCCGGAAACACCATCCCGTAACGTGGGAGTGAGTGATCAACTCAGTGGGATGAGAGAGCAGAGATTAGCATGTTATCAAATCAATCATGCGATAATAGTAAAGCAGTAAATCAAACAATCCTAATACTGTTGTTAATGCAATATGACATGACGTGATGTATGCCCTCACCGACGATCTCCCTCATACGGCAACATCTTACGACCGCGGCATGCCACACTCCCTAGAGTGCTCCACATCTTCCAGGCACATGCAATGCTATGGTGATATGATTTTCGAGTTGTTATTAGTCCATTCAAAAAGAAGGATTGGGAAACTAAGGTACTTCCCTTGTATCAATCCCAACACAGATCCTGTCTAGGGTCGTCACTCCTAGTAATCTCATACGATGTATATTTTGTAGGTCGCTGCAAGGGCTGCCAGGGCTGTTGCTCGCACTCGTTGCACCGCTCCCCCATCACCTTATCAATACAGGCCTACTGTACTCTACTGCTACGGAAGGGTCGTCGCCTCCCGTAGACTCAGAATACGCTCGCGGTCACTACAAAGGGCTGGCAGGGCTGTTGCTCGCACTCGTTGCACCGCTCCCCCATCACCTTATCAATGTAGGCCGACAGCAAGAATATAGTGTCCCATACCACCATAATCTGCTCACGAGTCGTTTAGGTGCTCACTGGTCACTACGGGGAGGTTTGTGGCCCCAGCGTAGGCCGACAGCTCGACCACGGTGTCCCATACCACCATGCCCGGCTCATGAGTCTTTATGGATCAAGGTACCATGGTTGACAGGGTTTACAACGGTAAGTTCAGTACCCTAGGTTCAAGCAGTTATGACTCATGCAGGGTGAACATACAACGGCCAGTCGGGTTACTTGACGGGCTCGACTAGCACGAGCGCATCGCAAGTCGAACGACATGAAGTGCGTAAAACACTTCGTGTGGCCTAACCACTGCCGCCAACTCCAGAACACGGCTCGCGTTCATCGACGCGTCGTTCGTGGCGAAGATAAGCTAACCACGAATTCGCTCGGTTACCGACTGCCTGGACTAAGTATAGTCCCGAACAATCATGGAATCACATCAGCATTCACGTAAGAGTAATGGAAATGAAATACAACCATGTGAGCATGTTAACACATGTTATAACGTACAACTTAAGTAAATCATCCTACACATGTCTTTCACACATATAATGAAATTATGCATATCGCCAACATATAGGAAATCCTCTCCATTAGCCTATTAATTGAGAATTCAATCTCAAACTAAATCATAAGGAAATCATCAAGTACATGTTATAGCATACCACTTAAGTGCAACATCAAGCATATGCATTTCATACATATAGTGAAATCGTACATATGGCTAACATGTAGGAAATCATTTACATCAGCATATTAATTGAGAAATCAATCTCAAATTAATTCATAACACCATTTAATCCAATACATACTAATACAAGCATTTATACAAACACTTACACTACACACTTAAGTCTACATATAGTATATCGACCCAAAGTGCGCATTTAGGCGAATCTCTTCGCCAAACTAATTATGCACGTATTCCTAACATTCTAATGCGACAATAAACCATGTCAATCACATCAGCAAAATATGAATAAAAACAGTACTTCCTACAAATGACTAAAATGCCCTAAATCTCATATTCTTCGTTGGTTTACGAAACAGGAAACGGACAGCATGTTGTACATGTCAAACGGCGTTGCCGTCCAGAATCTACTATTAAACGACATTGAAAGCTTTGGAAACAGCCAATCAAAGCATCTAAAATCCCCACCTTGTCTCTTATGGATGTGTAAATTTGAACGGAGCGTATACGCTTCGTCTACGGCGAACAGAGAACCTAATACACAAGTTCTATTAGCTACTTCGCTAGGAAACGAAAGGAACCTCAAATTAGCAACCTCTAGGGTATTTTCTTATCTAAAAACATGGAGGAATCGCCGGGAAAGTGATCGGAGTGCGTTGCTTAGGCACTTGCAGCAGGTGGCACGAGCAGCAAGAAATTCTCTCCTACTCTCTCTCACAAACTCTCACCCTTTCTCTCTCCCAATCTAGGGATTTTTGCAATTTCGGATGGGAGAGAGGAATGAGGGTTTGAACCCCTTTTATAAGCTTAAAAACGCCGAAAACAGGCTCGGAGACGAAGTTTACTTAGTGCATATCCAATTCGGGGCTGTTTCGGTCCAAAAGATGCTTTCTGGTGGTCCCCTGGCCGAATGCGATCGGACTTAAGCTCATGCATACCAGATCTAGCACGTATTAAGTTTTCAGTCCGGCAGGGTTCGCAGATCGCACGTGGCGGTCCAGTTTCAGTTCAGCGGTCACCGCACGTAGATCAAGCTTGCAAATCTCATGATATGAAATAGAAATTTTTCCTGATCCGAGGGTGTAATTTGGCTGAATTCTGACGGTCAGAACGCTTAATATTGACACGTCAAGTCGTGTGCCAGATTTGAATTTGAAATTCCAACTATGTCCCTATTCGCACTCTCTTCGGTCCGGGCTCAATGAAATATCCTGTGATTATCGGTTTGACTTGATTTTCGGAATGAGTGTCAAGTCCAGCTAGGCGGTTCTAACGGTCTAAGATAGGAGGTATCGAACTTTCGACGAGCGGTCTAGATCCAATACAAAGATTCAAAGTGGTCCAGAGAACAAACCTGCTTAGAGTTTGGTCCGAGGTTATAAAGTATTAGAGAGTCGTTAGTTCTACTCGATTTGGGTCTTGTAGAACGTATTTAAAGTGATCAGGGACTATTTCCCAGCTACTCCAGCGTCGCGCTAGCTAACTTACACTTATTTTTTAAAGGAATTAATCCTACGTGATTTCTTTGGCTATGGAATTGGGTTCTGAGCAATTTCTCAGGTGTTTTAGTTAACCCATTGCCTAAGGACGTCTAATCCCAGATTGGCCAAAATCCGGGGTGTTACAATCTACCCCCCTTAAAACACAATGTAGTCCCCGACATTGGCGAAGGGCAAGGAATACTTTTCTAAGGGAGGTTCAATCCTACTTAATAACCTAATCGTACGTATATCCTAATTCAAAGGTTTCGATCCTGGGCCAGTGGGAAAGAGGCTAACCACGCTTCCGCTGCGCCACTCTGATCGAATGGGAGCGTTGACTAACCTAACCGGATTGGACTCCATACGTTCTACCCCCCTTAAAACTTGGTTTTACTTAAGTTCAAGAATCTATGCATCGCTCCGTATATCGGAACAAGGCGCAACTTAGGGGCTATCCTTAATCTAAAATGGAAACAACCTCTCATTACAGTGGCTTTCGTTGCTAATGATGCGTTCTATGGCATTGGTATCTATGGCGATAGAGATGGGCCTAATCTCTATTGTGGTTAAGGTCAGGAGCAGGTATGAGTTGGTGGCAAGATGTCGAATTCTCTACTGGCTTTAAGTCCTTGCCATTTTCCAAAGGCAATGTGATCCCGTTTGGTTGTAGGTGGTTGGGCCATCACAGAAGAAAGGTTGTGTAGTGGGTCTGAGCCGGATACATTGACCTTCTGCCGAGACTCTGACAGAAAATTCTTCGTATCAGTTCTTAATCCTAGCCGATGCCGACCCTCTGCTTGATCAGAGCATTGGAATTATTGGTAACCACTAGGATTAAGAAGCCGATTCAAACCGCGAATACATCGCTTACATGTAGTTCCTTTATTCCGCATTCCTGAATGCAATAAGCCCTTGGGGAAGGCAATTCTAAGGGGCGTGATAGTACATTCTAAGTTCAACCTGAGGGAGTTATAAATGTTCCCTGAGAGTGAATGGTTCCTTCCTATGGGCAACAACAGCAGTCTATAAGTCATAAGGGGATCTATCGAAGAAATAAGGTTCTACTTCAACCCAATCTAACCTACAATTCCTTAGCATATACAGGCTTTACACTACTTAAGGTAACTAGTAGGCTAGTCTGTAACTCAGTAGCTATAATCCAAAGCCTAAGTTTATACGTTAAATGGTTCCATACCATTTCTACTACAGGGAGTTGTTCTATTGCTTAGGGTCCAGATTGTCTGAATAGAATTGGCTTTCCTATATCGTCAGATCCTTCAAATCTAGGAGCGCTATCCCTAGGTCCAAAACGCCAAGGGCCTATGTGGCCACTAGCATTAAGTTGTATTAAATAGAACCGCATTCTTAGTCCCATGGCGGGATTGGAAGTGGCATGCTTGGTAGGAGGGTGGGGTGGGATAAAAATTTATTTGTAGACTGAATCCCGAGAGTTACTATACTCCCAATCTAGGGACAATACCTTACAGCGAAATGAGACGGCATGCACTCCATTCAATAAATTTTGGCTACATTAAGCCCAAACCACAACACAAACACATTTTCTACCGGTGACATCACTAGACCCAATAATAACAAACACAAAAATCCTTAAAACAAAAATCAAACAATATACAAGGTAACGGCATAGATGCCTAATTCTACCAAAGGACTTCTACCATGGTCCCAACTAACCTTCCTGAATACGATATAGTTCAGTACTGTCTGTTGCCCATTAGAGCTCTATCGGCCAGGTATTTTCAATACTTCTCAAACGAAGAAAGTTGAGAAATGGGATTTGAGGTTAGCACAATTTTGAGACCCAAAAAGAGGGTAAAGGCTCAAATAAAAGGGACATGAGAAGGAGGATGGTGGAAAAGGAGAAATAGGCTAAAACAACTTAACAATAGCTATGGAAAATGGGGGAAATGCAAGGAAATGGCTAACCAAACTAGAAAAGGGAGATCTAGGTGTTGTAGAGGGATGCTTCAAGCTCCCTTAGGATGTATTTTCAGAAAGAAAAGAGAATGGAAAAGGGGAATGGAGCACCTCACGAATTCAGCTCGATTTAGGGGTTTTAAGAGCTCCAACCAATGAAATTTGTAAGATGGAAGGCTGCAAACTTTAATGGAGTGATGGAGGGTGGTCGTTTTTAGCCAAGGATGGATTTGGGAGTGATTTGGGACCACGATTTTGGGTTAGTGCAGCTAGAAAACGTAAATGGGGCTAGGGGAGGGGCTGTTTGTGAAGGAAGTGGGGTTTTTGGGGGGTTATGAGGGATGACCCACATACCAGGGGGCCATACAACACCCCAAACATCACCGAACTGAAGGCCGGCCAGAGTGGGGCCCACCGGTCGGCGATGCATCGCCGAACCGGGGATGACATCGCCGGCCAACTTCTTAGTTGGTCGGTGGGACCACATGGGTCTGGTCCCCCATGGTCCAGGGACCCCAAAAATGTGTGGCCCCCACCTTGGTTCATTGTATATTCACCTATAGAGGCCCAAACATGTGTTCGAGGATTTCTGGGGCCAATCTACAATCCCAAATACTAAACCCTATCATGCAGCATATGCTTTTGGGGTAGGAGGGGCTAGTACATCCATCTAGACTCTTATTTACTAAAGAAAGTGAATTTAGAATGGCCTTATGGCCATCTTTCATGAAATTTTACTATTCACTGTAAAATTTTGTGAAAGTATGATTTTACATTATTTTCACATTAGGATTGATGCCAAATATGAAAAGGATAAGAAAGAATTGAAGATTGGAGCGGTGAGAGGAAGAATTTTGAAGATTTTTGGTGAAACGGGGTTTTTAAGCCCTGACGATTGAATACAGGAGTCGTGGTCATCCCACGGCCCAAGGATTTACTTTTATGGGTTTAAAATCATTCAAAGAACGTCTTAACCCGACTTCCTATGACCTAGGAGCTATTCGGGTTGCTTCACGCGACCCGATATGCGTTACAGACTCGATCGTGCGATCGATATGAATAGTCTTCGCATATTAGCGAATTTGTGATCCTATCAGAGTTTATAGACCCTTCTCGCACCCACCTAAGTCAAAGGAAGCAACATCGTACGTCGCGTGACCATAACCCAGGCCCGGTTTAATCCAAATCATACTCTGATACCATCTGTAACATCCCAAAAATCGGGGGGTCGAGCAAAAACCCAACTCCCGAGTTCCAAAATGTTATTTATGAAACATAGATATGTTGATTGAATGTTTTCTATGCTAATGTATTAAACATGAGTGAGATTAAGCTAGAACAACATATCATACTCCAGAGACAGTTAAATTTTCAAGCGGAAGACTGTAATAGTATGTATAACATATATAAACGGTTGTATATCTCCAGAGTGTGAATATATTACCAGGTTATACACATACATGTATACTTCAAAAGTAAACAAATGAATATACATGAGGGCACTAAAAATATAAAATGACGAGTGTCAATGTATCTAATCAACCTCCCTGTAATCCCGTCAATCAGATCACGCATAAAGGAGAGATCCTCCTCATCATCATCAAATC
Source organism: Magnolia kwangsiensis (assembly GCA_037074715.1). Classification (NCBI taxonomy): domain Eukaryota; kingdom Viridiplantae; phylum Streptophyta; class Magnoliopsida; order Magnoliales; family Magnoliaceae; genus Magnolia; species Magnolia kwangsiensis. The sequence goes on from CM073573.1 coordinate 56,286,858, forward strand.
CAGCTCCGCCTCGCAGGCCGCGCCATCATCTGCAATCACAATAGGGACTGGTGGGTGTCCGGAAACACCATCCCGTAACGTGGGAGTGAGTGATCAACTCAGTGGGATGAGAGAGCAGAGATTAGCATGTTATCAAATCAATCATGCGATAATAGTAAAGCAGTAAATCAAACAATCCTAATACTGTTGTTAATGCAATATGACATGACGTGATGTATGCCCTCACCGACGATCTCCCTCATACGGCAACATCTTACGACCGCGGCATGCCACACTCCCTAGAGTGCTCCACATCTTCCAGGCACATGCAATGCTATGGTGATATGATTTTCGAGTTGTTATTAGTCCATTCAAAAAGAAGGATTGGGAAACTAAGGTACTTCCCTTGTATCAATCCCAACACAGATCCTGTCTAGGGTCGTCACTCCTAGTAATCTCATACGATGTATATTTTGTAGGTCGCTGCAAGGGCTGCCAGGGCTGTTGCTCGCACTCGTTGCACCGCTCCCCCATCACCTTATCAATACAGGCCTACTGTACTCTACTGCTACGGAAGGGTCGTCGCCTCCCGTAGACTCAGAATACGCTCGCGGTCACTACAAAGGGCTGGCAGGGCTGTTGCTCGCACTCGTTGCACCGCTCCCCCATCACCTTATCAATGTAGGCCGACAGCAAGAATATAGTGTCCCATACCACCATAATCTGCTCACGAGTCGTTTAGGTGCTCACTGGTCACTACGGGGAGGTTTGTGGCCCCAGCGTAGGCCGACAGCTCGACCACGGTGTCCCATACCACCATGCCCGGCTCATGAGTCTTTATGGATCAAGGTACCATGGTTGACAGGGTTTACAACGGTAAGTTCAGTACCCTAGGTTCAAGCAGTTATGACTCATGCAGGGTGAACATACAACGGCCAGTCGGGTTACTTGACGGGCTCGACTAGCACGAGCGCATCGCAAGTCGAACGACATGAAGTGCGTAAAACACTTCGTGTGGCCTAACCACTGCCGCCAACTCCAGAACACGGCTCGCGTTCATCGACGCGTCGTTCGTGGCGAAGATAAGCTAACCACGAATTCGCTCGGTTACCGACTGCCTGGACTAAGTATAGTCCCGAACAATCATGGAATCACATCAGCATTCACGTAAGAGTAATGGAAATGAAATACAACCATGTGAGCATGTTAACACATGTTATAACGTACAACTTAAGTAAATCATCCTACACATGTCTTTCACACATATAATGAAATTATGCATATCGCCAACATATAGGAAATCCTCTCCATTAGCCTATTAATTGAGAATTCAATCTCAAACTAAATCATAAGGAAATCATCAAGTACATGTTATAGCATACCACTTAAGTGCAACATCAAGCATATGCATTTCATACATATAGTGAAATCGTACATATGGCTAACATGTAGGAAATCATTTACATCAGCATATTAATTGAGAAATCAATCTCAAATTAATTCATAACACCATTTAATCCAATACATACTAATACAAGCATTTATACAAACACTTACACTACACACTTAAGTCTACATATAGTATATCGACCCAAAGTGCGCATTTAGGCGAATCTCTTCGCCAAACTAATTATGCACGTATTCCTAACATTCTAATGCGACAATAAACCATGTCAATCACATCAGCAAAATATGAATAAAAACAGTACTTCCTACAAATGACTAAAATGCCCTAAATCTCATATTCTTCGTTGGTTTACGAAACAGGAAACGGACAGCATGTTGTACATGTCAAACGGCGTTGCCGTCCAGAATCTACTATTAAACGACATTGAAAGCTTTGGAAACAGCCAATCAAAGCATCTAAAATCCCCACCTTGTCTCTTATGGATGTGTAAATTTGAACGGAGCGTATACGCTTCGTCTACGGCGAACAGAGAACCTAATACACAAGTTCTATTAGCTACTTCGCTAGGAAACGAAAGGAACCTCAAATTAGCAACCTCTAGGGTATTTTCTTATCTAAAAACATGGAGGAATCGCCGGGAAAGTGATCGGAGTGCGTTGCTTAGGCACTTGCAGCAGGTGGCACGAGCAGCAAGAAATTCTCTCCTACTCTCTCTCACAAACTCTCACCCTTTCTCTCTCCCAATCTAGGGATTTTTATAATTTTGGATGGGAGAGAGGAATGAGGGTTTTAACCCCTTTTATAAGCTTAAAAATGCCGAAAACAGGCTCGGGGACGAAGTTTACTTAGTGCATATCCAATTCGGGGCTGTTTCGGTCCAAAAGATGATTTTTGGTGGTCCCCTGGCCGAATGCGATCGGACTTAAGCTCATGCATACCAGATCTAGCACGTATTAAGTTTTCAGTCCGACAGGGTTCGCAGATTGCACGTGGCGGTCCAGTTTCAGTTCAGTGGTCACCGCACGTAGATCAGGCCTGCAAATCTCATGATATGAAATAGAAATTTTTCCTGATCCGAGGGTGTAATTTGGCTGAATTCTGACGGTCAGAATGCTTAATACTGACATGTCAAGTCGTGTGCCAGATTTGAATTTGAAATTCCAACTGTCCCTATTCGCACTCTCTTCGGTCCGGGCTCAATGAAATATCCTGTGATTATCGGTTTGACTTGATTTTCGGAATGAGTGTCAAGTCCAGCTAGGCGGTTCTAACGGTCTAAGATAGGAGGTATCGGACTTTCGACGAGCGGTCTAGATCCAATACAAAGATTCAAAGTGGTCTAGAGAACAAACCTGCTTAGAGTTTGGTCCGAGGTTATAGAGTATTATAGAGTCGTTGGTTCTACTCGATTTGGGTCTTGTAGAACGTATTTAAAGTGATCAGGGACTATTTCCCAGCTACTCCAGCGTCGCGCTAGCTAACTTACACTTATTTTTCAAAGGAATTAATCCTACGTGATTTCTTTGGCTATGGAATTGGGTTCTGAGTGATTTCTCAGGTGTTTTAGTTAACCCATTGCTTAAGGACGTGTAATCCCAGATTAGCCAAAATCCGGGGTGTTACAGTGGGCCTCATCCATCACAATGGGTCTCATGTACATCATATTGGGCATCACACAAGGGTCTTACATACATCACCATGGGCCTCGCTCAAAGGGCCCCATACATCACATTGGGCCTCACTCATGGGCCTCATATATGTTGCATTGGGCATCACTCGTGGGCCTCATATACATCAAGATGGTCCGCAACAATGGGCCTCATATACATTAAGATGGGCCCATCATCCTAGCGGGACCATCTACACCATTCATCTCTTTATAGAGATTATTTAAGAGCATTACCCAAAAATAAAAAATGAATCATATCGGGAGATCATCTGGACCGAACCACAAATAACAATGGAGATAATGATTTCCACTGTTAACAATACACAGGGCCCACCATAACGTTTATTTTCCATTTAATATGTTTATAAGGTCACAAAGGCCTGAATTAAGGGGAAATAATTTCATATTGATCCAGAACTTCTGTGACCCTAAACAATTTCAATGGTGGACGTTTAATTGTAACGTCTTGGAAAAATCTAAACAAAGACCCGAGTACCACCTCAGCAGAAATCACTTAGGATTAATTCCTTTAGAAATTAAGTGTAAGTCAACTAGCGCTATGTTAGATTAGCTGTGAAATTAGCACTAATCGCTTTAAATACGTTCTGCAAGACCTAAAACTTGTGGAATCATTAACGCTATAACACCCTGAAATTTAGGATCCAACTCTAAACCCAGTTGTTCTAGGGCTTGTTTGGTAACTTTATATTGGGTCTAGACCGTGCATCGAAAGTCCGATATCTACAATCTCAGACCATTATGACTGCTTAGTTAGACTTGACAATCGTTTCAAAAATCAAGCCCAACTGATATCTTGACGCTATTTCATTGAGTCCGGAGCAAGGAGTGTGAGAAAGAGTAGAATTCTTTATAAATTAAATGTGATTTAAATAAATCTGGCACGTGTCGCTTGTGGGTTAATTATAAGCATTCAGACCGTTGGAATTTGACCCAAATACACCCTCGGATCAGGGAACATTTCCCACTCATGTCATTGTGCTTGGAATCCCTGATCGAGTCTCAGTGACCACTGAACTGAAACTGGTCCGCCACGTGCGATCTGGAAACCCTATCGAACTGAAAACTTAATGTGATCAGGATCCAACATCCATGAGCTTAAGTTCGACCGCATTCAGTCAGGAGACCTCTAGAAATGTTCTTTTGGATTAGAAGAGACCCAATTTGGCTATAACCCAAGTATAGCTTGGTTTAAAGTCTAAATAGGTGAGTTTCTAACCTATTTAAGGACCTTAAACCCTCTCACATCCCTCTCATTCAAATTTGCAAGAAACCCCAGGAAAGAGAAGAGAGAAAAGAGAGAGATTGTGTGAGAGTTGTGAGGGAAAGTTCCTGTCACTCGATCCTGCTACTACACATGCTTAGCCATCGTATTCTAATCACTCTTCCAGTGATTCTGACTTCATTCTAGGTAAGAAAACCCTAACCTTAGCCTGTTTTAGGAATTCTATCAATACAAGTAGCAAAGTAGCTGACTTATCTTGTAATATAGGTCGTCATATTGACGTTGACGAAGCGTAGAGTTTCTATTCAATTCATTACGCTCCTACGGCGTAAGGTGAGGATTTTAGATGCTTAGGTTACCTATTTTCAACGCTTTCAATGCCGTTTAATAGCAGATTAGTGACAAGGATGTTGTTTGACATGTTGAACATGCTGCGTATTTTTCATTTCGAATACGTACGAAGAATATGAGATTTAGGGTATTTTAGGTATTTGTAGGAAATATGGTATACATACATATTTTGCTAATATGATTGCCATGTGTATTTGTCGTGTACCTATGCTAGTTATGCATGTATGATCTGTTTGGCGAAGAGATTCGCCCTAATGCATATTATTGGCAGACATACGCTATGTAGGCCAATGTGTGTAGATTAACTGTTTGTATAAAGTTTTGTATAAGTAAGTATTGAGTAAATGTTGTTGCAGGTTAGTTTGGAGATTGTATTCTCAACTAATATGATGATGTACATGATTTCCTCCATGTTTGTTATATTGAATTGATTTCCTTATATATATGAAATGCTTGTGTTTGGTTGAATTGTTTATGTTATATGTTATAACATGTTGCTAACATGCTTGGATTATTTGTGTTTCGTTTCTGTCACTCTCTTATGATCATTGATTTAGATTACAAGTGCTTGGGGCTATACACTAGTCCAGGCAATCGGTAACAGATTCGAATTCGTGGTTAGATTCTATTCTCCACGAAGGACGCGTCGATGAATGCGAGTCGTTCGTAGGTTGACGGTAGTGGTTAGGCCACACGAGGTGTTTATGCACTTCATGTCGTTCAGATTAAGGTGCGCTCGTACTAGTCGAGCTCGTCAAGTAACCCGACTGACCATTGTATGTTCACCTTGTATTGGTCATAACTGCTTGAACCTAGGGTACTGAACTTACCAGTGAAAATCCTAATAACCATAGTACCTTGATCCATTAAGACTCATGAGCCGGGCATGGTGGTATGAGACACCGTGGTTGAGCTGTCGGCCTACGCTGTGGCGACGAGCCTCCCCGTAGTGACCAGTGAGCACCTTAGACTCGTGAGCCAATTGTGGTGGTATGAGACACTACATTCGAGCTGTCGGCCTACTCTGATTGGTGACGAGCCCTTTGTAGTGACCTCGAGCGTATTTTGAGTCTACGTGAGGCGACGACCCTTCTGTAGCAACAAGAGTACAACTAGGCCTGTATTGATAAGGTGATGGGGGAACGGTGCAACGAGTGTGAGAAACAGCCCTGACAGCCCTTGCAGTGACCTAGAAATATATCATCGTATGAGACTACTAGGAGTGACAACCCTAGATAGGATCCTTGTTGGGAATGATATAAGGGAAGTACCTTAGTTTCCCAATACTGCTGTTTGAAAGGACTAATAATAACTCCGTAATCATATCCATATCGCATTGCATATCCCTGGAAGATGTGGAGCACTGAGGGAAGAAAGCATGCCACGGACGTAAGATGGGATCGCATGAGGGAGTATGTCGGTGAGGGCATGCATCATTACTGCATCTCATACTTGCATTAATAACAGTATCTAGGAATGTTTGATTGCTTGCTTTACTATTATCGCGTGATTGATTTGATAACATGTTAATCTTTGCTCTATGATTCCACTGAGTTGATCACTCACTCCCACGTTACGGGACGGTGTTTGCAACACCTACCAGACTCTGTCTTAGATGCAGATAGTGAGGCGATCCAGGTTGGAATCAAACTAATATTTGTGGTTTCTTCTCATCCAGGACCTTCCAAAAAAGGGCAGCAAGGTGGTTGGATCCACTTGATGCTCAATATGGAAGAAATACATACATCATAAGCGGGTCATAACAAGGAGAGAGAGAGAGAGGAGAGAGAGAGAGAGAGAGAGAGAGAGAGAGAGAGAGAGAGAGAGAGAGAGAGAATGAGTGATGGAGGGACCCCAACAGTATGGGCCCTCCCTTCCATACATTACAACATACATCAAGTGGGTCCCATTACATGTGGGCCCACCAATCAAAATCAATGGTGTAGATCCCTTCTCCACCAAAATACAAGGTATAGATGACCTTTTCATAATAGGATAATAAACATCATGATGGGGTTCATGGAGAATGGCCCTATTATGGAATGATCATGTGAATCATGGTGGACCATCGGCCACACCTAGGGTCCAAAGTGAAATTCATACCATCAATCGGTAGGCCCCACTTAGCCCATCATCAACACACAAATCTAAACCTATAAAACACCCACCATTGGATCTTCTTGGTTCCTTGGAAAGCTAAGATCCTTGGCTCTCTCTTTGATGGAGGTTGATGATGGTTGAAGGGATAGGATGAGGGATCTTGGGGTAGGAAGTGGACCACACTTGGCTCTCTTCTCTCTTTAAGAAAGGCTTGGACAGTCACCTCTCTTGGTGCTTAGGGAAATGAGTAGAGAAAGAGAGAGAGAAAGAGAGAGAGCGAGAGAGAGTGGTTGTAAGAGAGAGGTGATGGGTTGAGTGATGGATGTGAGTGATAGATGTACTTGACTTGAGAGTTGACTGAGGTGGGTTACTTGTCTTGGGAAGAAAGAAAGCATGGGCTAGAGATGGGATGTGTACTTGACTTGACTTGATGATTGATGTGATGGGTTGTAGAGATTCTCTCAGGATTACAAATGCACGACGTTTCTTCGAGATAAACGCGGGCCCACATCTCCTCGTCTGGGTATCGCATTGGTGCGCAAGATGTAACGTTGGAACCGCGACGACGGTGAGGTCGCAATGGTATAAGTTTTGAGTCGAGTCGACTCAGATATATGGGATACGAATTACGGTCGCTCACAAACGCCGATTACAGGTTGCAGGTTACCAAAATTCAATGGGGATGATCGCGAGAGTCTACGGAATGGTACGGACTAGGATACGGGCCTTACAGCTCTCTCCTCCTAATAAAATTTTATCCTCAAAATTTATACTATCATCGCAACTAGGCATAACTCATAGAAGGAGAGAAATCATAACATCATATATAATTAAAGACAATACAAATACAATCAATCATCAAATAAATAAGGATAATGCTCACGAATCTCAACCTCGTGCTTCCAAGACGCCTCGTCCACACTATGATGACCCCACTACACCTTCACCAAGGGAATGACCTTAGTTTGGAGGACATACTCCTTTCGATCAACGATACAAACTGCTTGTGCCTCACGAACCTTCAACAGTTGTCAATTAATAATAGGAATAATGTCTGACCTACACTTCCTCAACATAGAGACATGAAAAACATTACGGATGACAAACAACTAAGATGGCAAGGCAAACCAATAGGCCACGGTGTCAATGTGCCCAGTGATCTTGAAAGGTCCAATGAATCTCAGGGCAAACTTGCCCTTCACTCCAAAATGAACCACATCCTTCATGGATGAGACCTTGAGATACACATGGTCCCCAATGACAAACTCCAAGGGACGATGCCGACGATCAGCAAAACTCTTCTGCCAGCTCTGAGTTGTACGCATCCTCTATCTAATGATATCAATGACCTCTAATGTCTGCTGTACAAGCTTGGGACCTAGGAGACGCCGCTCTCCAACCTTGGTCTAACAACTTAGAGATCTGCACGGTCTTTCATATAATGCCTCAAAAGGAGTTTTGTTAATGGTCACCCAATAGCTGTTGTTATACACGAACTCAGCCAATTGTAGGTACTCATCTCAGATACCTAAGAAGTCAATCACGCAAGCCTAAAGCATACCTCAATGATCTGGTTGACCCACTTAGTCAGCGCATCAGTCTGCAAATGATACGCGGTACTGAGCTCCTCCAAAACTGAGACGTAAACCAATCGAAATGATCAAAACTAAAATGTCATGTAATCTCACAATCTCCTAAATGAATATCCTTGCAAGCAGATCTAAAGGTCAGGTAACGTGAATCGTAAGAAAATGCGCCGACTTAGTCAGACGATCGACGACAACCTAGATGACATCGTGACCGCGCTGAGTCCTCCGTAAAATCATGTTAAAATCAGGGAATACGTGCTCCCATTTCCATAACGGGATGCTCAATGTCTACAATGGACCTGGGGGTCTCTGATGATCAGCCTTGACATATTGACATGTGTCACACTCAGTTATAAAACTAGATATTTGGCACTTCATCCCCACCTAAAAATACTAACGCCTCATATCACGATCTTCGTCGAGCCAGGGTGGATAGAGAACCGCGATCGATGTGCCTGGGTCATAAGATCTCTGTGCAACTTAGGAATATCTGAGAAACATAATCAGCCTCTAAAACGAAGTCCACCATTAGAACCAATTTGCCAATCTGACCGACTGTCAGATGCTACCTCTGCCCGATAACTCTACAATGACTCATCTACCTGCTGAGCATCTATCACCCTTGCGATAAGAGAGGGTCGAATCGATAGGCTCGATAACTGTACAATAGAAGACTGCAAGCCGATCTCAAAGTCGAATGTTGACACATCCTTAAGATCTTTCACTCTTAAATCATCATGTGCACCACAAGACCTCGTGGTTGACGGCTGAGGGCATCCACCACCACATTCACCTTGCCCGGGTGATACTAAAGATCAAAATCATAGTCCTTCAGGAGCTCCATCCAACACCTCTACCTCATGTTTAGCTCGGACTGAGAGAATAGATACTTCAAGCTCTTGTAGTCAGAGAAGAGCTCGAACCTAAACCCATAGAGTTAGTTCCTCTACACCTTCAGTACAAAGACAAGTGTTGTCAGTTTCAAATCATGCGTAGGGTAGTTCAGCTTATGGACCTTAAGCTGGAGAGACACATAAGCCACCGACTTTTCCTGTTGCATCAAGACAGCACCCAAGCCAACTCACAAGACATCAGTAAATACAATAAATCCATCACTCCTAAAGGGGAGAGTGAGGACAGGAGTAAATGTAAGGCGGTCCTTCAGCTCCACAAATGCCTACTCACAAGTGTTTCTCAAAACGAACTCGGCACCCTTCTAAGTTAACTTGGTCAATGGGGCTACAATATGGTAAAATCTCTTAATGAAACATCGGTAGTAGCCCGCTAAAATAAGGAAACTGCAGATCTTGGACGCGTTCGTGAGCTGGCCCCACTGACGCACCACATCAGTCTTCTAGAGGTCCAATGCTATGCCCTACCTCATCACCACATGGCCGAGGAACTTCACCTCCTCTTGCCGAAACTCGCGCTTCTCCAGCTTCGCATAAACTTGGTGTGCATAGAGTGTCTACAAAGTAATCTCCAGATGTCGTTCATGCTCCTCATAGGTCCTCAAATATATCAAAATGTTGTTGATGAACACCACAACAAACTGTTCAAGATACAGACGAAAGACCGCATTCATCAACTGCATGAATACCGCGAGTGCATTGGTCAGTCCAAAGGACATGACTTGGAACTCAAAATGACCATAGTGCATCCTGAATGTTAACTTCAGAATATCCTCCTCTCAAACCTGCACCTAATGATAATCGGACCGCAAGTCTATCTTAGAAAAGAACTATGCCTCCTACAACTGATCAAATAAATCATCAATCCTCGAGAGCGAGTACTTGTTCTTAGTTATGACATTATTGAACTTGTGGTAATCTACGAAAAGCCTTAACGAGTCATCCTTGTTCTTCACGAAGAGTACTAACACTCCCCATGACAAACTGCTTGGATGGATAAAGCCTAACTCGAGCAACTCGTCCAACTGCTTCTGCAATTCTCGCAACTCTAATGGTGCTATATGATATGGGGCCTTCGAATTAAGCGGGGTACCGGGCACGAGATGTCACGCCCTAAATTCAGAAACCGGGCTCTCAAAATTTCTGATCGCCGATTTCGGTACCGACAGCCTCCGTAGACCCCATTCTCGACTCCTAGCACCCATACACCAGATTTCGATCCTGGGATCCTAGAAGAAGTATTTTTCAATGTACATTTATCTCGTAAGAAGCATAACCACAAGTTTACCCAAATCACAAAGGTAACATTATCATCACATATCCACTAATATAAATAATTAAATACAGTGCTAAAAGGGAATTACATATATTGAAAATCAAATCTCCAGAAGATAGTTACATTCTCTAAGCTCAACGCTCTTACGACTTAAAGCCACCTGCATGCATCTATCATGCATAAGCTTGTAGAAAGCTTAAAGCATGGTGTAAGTGTGTACGCAAGGTAAGTGTCAAAAATACAAAATCAGAGTAATGCGAAAACATGCTGATAAGTCTATAAGTACCATTAGCCTTATCCAGGCTATGCAATGTAAAAACATAATAAGCCAATATCATATACAGAGGTAGAAATATAGAACAACTATGTAATGCAGAGACATAGTAAGCCAAATATCATATACTGAGGATACAATGAAATATGTGGTGTGAATGAAATGACCAAGCTGGATTGTGAAGTCGAGATGATAGTACATAGTGTCGTACGCTATGGGATCCATCACAAGGGACTTCTATCTAAACCAGACATACCTAAATTTGGATGGATAAACTCAATGTGGTATACTCTTGATCTCACGTTGGTCACACAGCCCAACTGAAATCCTGTCCATTATGAAGGTACACATAATAATTAGTTATGCACCACCAGCCCGAGTGGGTAATAAATGAATGAATGAATGAGTATAATACTGAGTATGTAACTCCTGCTCAGTAAGTCCAGTACTGTACATCTCTGGGATCATCACCGGGGTCTAGTACACTCCACACTGGCTGCTACCTCCCTAACTGTATAATCATGCAAGTGGAAAAGACCTCACTACCTACCTACCAGCAGTAGACCAATGCTTACCCAGTTCATCGATAACAGACCCATTTGGGAGTTGGTCAAACCCGGCCTAGCTTAGAGCTCCCTCACCTAGGCGAATAAGGCCACACCCCTTTCCAATTGACCACGACACAGGGGGAGATGCGGCCTACTGGTATTCGACACTCGGGCACACATGTATATCCACTCAGTTTAAACATTGGAGCGTCTCCTAGCCATAGAGGTTTAGGGACTTTCACCCAGGGATATCCAACGTGCCCAGATGCTCGAACCAAACATTTTTGGTATCCCATTTGGCCATCCACGACATGCCTGTGGAGGCTACAGCCCTGATGTCGCTAGGGCGTACGGTGGTCATATCATAAAAATGCAAGATGCATGAGTCATACCATCAAGTCATGCATCAAACTTACGCATACCACGCACTCATGTGGGGCAACTCTGTCTATGGGGGAGTCCCATAACAACCTTCCCAATGGTATATACAATGATCAACCACATTTCATATCAAGCATGCAGATGATGCGTATGGGCATGTATCATGATGTTATGTTATTACATACTCATAATCAGCATCGATAATCGGCCCAATAAGGCCTAAGGGATGGTTATAATGTGGACATTTAACCATCATCACCTATCAATGTGGACATTTAACCAATATTTCTCCCAAGGAGTGGCCTTCATAGGGCCAAACTTATAGTGGGCCCATGGTCTCACACACGGGTCTAATATTCATCACAATGGGCCTCACACACGGGTCTAATATTCATCCCAATGAGCCTCACTCAAGGGCCACATATACATCACATCGGGCCTCACCATATGGGCCTCACATACATCACATCGGGCCTTATCCAAGGCCATAAACACATCACAATGAGTCTCATATGCGGGTTACATTACACCGAGTGGGCCGCAATGCATGGGCCTCATATACATCAAGTGGGCCGCATCAATGGGCCACACTAATGAACCTCATATGTATCAAGTGGACCACATCAATGGGCTACACCAATGGGCCTCATATACATCAAGTGGGTTGCATCAATGGGCTGCACCAATGAGCCTTATACAATCCAAAAAAGAATCATATCGATGGATTATCTAGGACTGAACCACAAATAGTAGTGAAGATAATGATTTTCACTATTGAAACTCTACAGGTCCCACCATAGCATACAGGTCCCACCATAGCATTTAATTTCCATCCAATCTATTTATACGGTCACAAAGACTTAGTTTAAGAGGAAAATCAAATATCATTTTAATCTAAAACTTCTGTGACCACCAAACAGCTTTAATGGTGAACATTCAATTTTCACTGATTTTTGCAGTGTGGTCTACCTAATAGACGGTTGGATATAACATATACATCACAGTGTGGCCCACTGTCCAGCCATCTGGATAGTGTGGACCATCACATACATCACAGTGATCCCATAAAACTTGATGACTAAAATACAGTAACTATAAGCTGGAGTCAACGTACACCAGTCAATCAGCATGATGGGCCCCATATGCTGGAGGTAGCACATCGTCCACGTGGGCCCCACATCCAGTGACCACACGAGTCACCAAGGTGGGCCTTGGACGAATGGATGGAGTGGATTAAAACCCATACATCATGGTGAAATCCCATGTGGATGGACGGTTTAGATGTACAGACACCTTACAGTGGAGTCCCACCATCCCAACCAAGGTTGATGTGGATGAAACACAAATATCAAGGTAGGTGTAAGTGCTATAGTTTTATGCTACTTTGGTTGTCAAATTTTGTAGTGTTAAAACATCAATCTATGTCTTGTGTAATCTATGTTGTATGTAGCTCATTAGTATATATGATCAAGACATTGCATATGGGTTCAAGACATTGCATCACCTCTCTAAACACATTGCTTCAAGTTAAGAATGAAGATTTACTTCAAACCATTTCAAGAAATATAAGTACAAGCTACAACATAAGAAGTGATCTTGCTCAAAGACTCAAGTTACTGTACAACTTGAAATGAAGTATAATTCAAGCTCTAGAAGATCTCAAGTTCAATGTTACATCAAGTATAGAGATCCCAAGCTTCACAATTTTCAAAGGTCAACTATTATATGAAGTCTCGATGTTCATATATCACTTTCAAGGTATGATTGACCTTAGATTGACCTTAGGGTAGGTCATTTTGTATACATAATTCATATTGAATCTTAATTTAGTCAGTTTTAAGACTAGTCCTGGACCCTATTCGACTAGTCCTAGAACTGGCTTGACCAGTCTAAGAAATTCCAAGACCAATCCTAAGTTGTTATAATTTTTCAGAATTTTTTGGTTGATCTACGACCAGTCCTAGAGTCTTCTCAACCAGTCGTGTGAACAATGCTCAACTTGTTCACGACCTGTTGTACACCTTCGACTCAAACTCCAGCGACTAAACTTGGTACCTCATGACCTGTTATGGAGGGCTCACGACTGGTCGTGGACGACCTTCAACTAGTCGTGAACGGTTTTTTCCGATCACGCTTAAAATTTTAAAAATCCATTTCTTCTACGACCAATCGTAGTGTCCTTAGGACCAGTCGTAGACGAGTTTCTGCAACTATAAATAGAACACGAATTTCAGAGTTTGATAATCCAATTGAAGAAAAATCACGGCATCACTGTAAGATAAGTTTGTGTTCATTTTAAACTACTTTATACATATTTAAAATTCTCTTTTATTAGCTTTATTGATTTGATTTTATTTCTATATTCCAATCTAAATTGAAAAGAGAAATTGTTGTATTCCTTCTTCTTGGAATCAAAATCAAATATAGCTAGCCCAACTGGTTTAATTTAAAATCAATCTAGAACCTAGAATCATTTCTTAAGTGAGTATTGGACATTGAACTTCTACTCTAACTTGGTTCTTCTGGGCTACAACAAAAGGAGAAATCCAAGTATTTTACTTTATTATAAATTTCATTCTTTTGGTTTTATTTGATATTAAGTCAGAAAAATCTTAATCTGTTGGTTATCTAAGGAGATCCATAAAAACCCAGAAGTGGGGTTTTTTTAATTGTGTAAGCTCATTTGAAAGACACAATTGTGAAGGTTTTGGGTGAACCTGAGAAAACCTTTTTGATAGTGAACACTAATATCCCTGTGTGAGGATATTAGAAGTGGAGTAGCAAGCTGTGTGGCTGTTGTTTAATAGTTGGTGAACACATATGCGAACCACTATAACTCTTTGTGTTTTGTGGATGTGTGATTTATTTTTCCTATCTTTTATCATTTAAAGTTGTGGGATGTACGTGTGAATGTGAATGTTGTAATATTTACATTTCAAGCACTGTGAGAAATGTTGTAATAGTTTAGAATTCAATTCTTGCTATTTCTTTTTATTGCCCTTAAGTTTTTTCTTTTAATTCTCCAATTGTTCTGGTAAGGTTGTCCTGCTATAAACCCTTGGTTTTTATAGTGAATGGTTGTCCTTAGAACAACTAGAATTTGTGATTTCTTTACATTCCTATGATTTGTTTAAAGCATTATCTTTCCTTTATTCATTTATATTTCACTGTTAAAGTTTAAATTTGGCATAGTCCTATTCACCCCCCTCTAGGACTCATAGCTTGGCCTTTGCAAGTGGTATCAGAGCCTAATAGCTCGCTTTTAATTCTTTATATTTTGATTTGTTTCCTGAGCTAATCGATCTAAGCTATATATAAGATGTAAAATTTTAATAGCCTTTCGGTCACTAGGCCTTCACCTTTTGATGGCACCAATTATGCTTATTGAAAAGCCATAATGAGGATATTCCTAAAATTCATGGATGAAAATGTGTGGTGAGCCATAGTGACTAAATGGACCCCTCCTACCACTGAAGTAACTGGTATTTATGGATCAAAATGAATGAGAGTAACACCTTATTTTTTATGGACCAATCTTCAGAGAAGTGAGAGTAGTGCAAATGCAAAAGCACTAAATGTGATCACTTGTGCACTATCACCGGATGAATTCAAAAGAATTATATCCTGTGATTCTGCAAAGCAAGCTTGGGATATATTAGAAATGACACACGAGGGAACATTAATTGTCAAGAAATCTAAAGTCTAAATCCTCACAACCAAATTTAAGGAAATACATTTGGAGGAAAATGAAATGTTTATAGACTTCTACACTAGATTAAATGACATTGTGAAGTCTTTGTGGGTCTTGGTGATAAAATCCCTGAAAGTAAAGTATGTGTAAAAATACTGCGCTCACTTCCTGAACGGTTCAATTCTAAGGTAATTGCAATTCAGGAACTTCGTGATATGGACAATATGAGGGTAGAGGAATTAGTTGGCTCTTTACAGACTTATGAGTTGAATTTTAAAGCTCCAAAAGGTAAATCTATTGCCCTTAAATCTTTTAAAAATAGTTTTCAAGAAAATAATAACAATTCTGATTTAGAAAACTCTGAAGATGATATTGCCCTTTTAGTGAAAAGGTTTTATAAAATTTTCAAAAGTAAAAAGAGGGTTGATTTTTAAAAATTGAATGATAAGAAGAAATCTAAACTAAAACTCAAAAATTATTAAAAGACAGTCAGTGTAATAACTGCCATGAATATGGGCATTTAGTAAACAAGTGTCGTAAAAAGGACAAACCCAAAGAGAAGGGAATGTTGGCTACTTGGGATGAAATCTCTGATTCCGAAGCCTCTTCTAAATCAGAAGATTTTGAAACCGAGTCAATCAGTGAAGTTAAAGCCCTTATGACTCTAGCCAAATTCACATTTTCAGATAATGATGATTTAACAAGTGAAGAAAATTTGAACAGTGATTGTGAAAATGAAGATGATCTTCAAGATGCTTACAATGCCCTATACAAGGAAAGTTGTAAAATTGTTGTCCAACTTAAACTTCAAAAAGAAAAATTTTCAAAGCTTAAAGAAAATTTTAAGTCTCTTATTTTAAAACAATCTCATATTTCAGATTGTTTTGAAAAGACTAAATGTGATTTAGAACTCAAAACCTCCCTGATTGAAGATCTTTAATTTGAAAATGATAAACTTAAACTTGAAGTCTCTTCTCTTTTAAGTTTAAAGGATACATGGAGATATGCCCAAGGTGATCCAAAGTATGAAAAAATTTTATTTGGATCAAGAAAATGTGGTGACTGATCCAGTTTAAGCTACGATAAAAATATTCCTCCTAAACAGATGAATACTCCTCCCAAGTTTGTGAACGGAGAGACTTCAAATTCAAAATGGACAAGTACTAATCAAAACTTTTCTAAAAATACTAAAACTTTTCCAAAACCCAAGAGCAACCATATCAACTATAAAAATCAGAATCGAAACCCTTTAGCCAAAAAAAATAGTTGATTTGCTTAAGGAGCTTTTAAAATCTAACTCAGTAGGTCACTCTTACAACAAATACAAACAAAAGAAGACCAACTATACTCCTAAACCCAAAACAGTTACGAAATGGGTTCCTAAGATTACCTGCTTGGTTGCCCACACTGCTTTCAAAGTTACAAGCCATTCAAAGTGGTACCTAAACAGTGGATGCTCAAGGCATATGACTAGTGATAAAGGTCTATTCACCGATCTCAAAGACATGACTGATGGTTCAATCACATTCAGCGATGGCAGAAATTGCAAGATTATTGGCCAAGGTACTGTTCAACTCTATAACCTCCCTTTGTTTAAAAATGTTTTATACTTTGAAGGGTTAAAATACAATCTGTTAAGCATATCTCAAATATGCGGTAACAATCATAGCGTAAAATTTTCTAACCAAGGTTGTGGAATTCTAAATAATAAGGGTTCAATAATATTAACTGGTCACAGAACTTTTAAAAATTGCTATATTATTAGTGAATCCAGCTCATCTAGTCAAACGTGCTATATGGTCCATACCGATGAGACTGATTTGTGGCATAAACGTCTTGGACATGTACACTATCATAATTTGTATAGACTAAGCAAAAGAGAACTAATAAGAGGTAAGAGGTCTACCTAAATTATAAAAAATAGATAAAATATGTGGTGAATGCCAGATTGGCAAGCAATCAAGAAGCTCTCAAAAGAAGGTGAACTCCAATGCCACATCAAGACCACTCGAGCTCCTCCATATGGATCATATAGGAGTCTAGGTGGCAAAAAATATATTTTGGTAATCGTGGATGATTTTACCAGATTCACTTGGGTAGCTCTCTTAAGGGATAAATCAGAAACTCTTGATGATGTAAAAAGAGTTCTCAAATGGATCCAAACGGAAAAAGGTTCTCAAGTCTGTAAGATCCGTAGTGATCATGGATCTGAATTTGAGAATAGCAATTTTGAGAAATTCTGCAGCGGTCAGGGGATATTACATGAATTCTCTACACCTAAAACTCCATAAAAAAATGGAATTGTTGAAAGATAAAATAGTTTCCTTCAAGAAATGGCTAATGTAATGTTAAATAGTATGAAGCTCCCTAAAAATCTTTAGGCTGAAGCCGTATATACTGCACACTATATAATCAACCGGGTTTATACAAGAAAATTTAATAATAAAATTGCTTATGAAATGTGGTTCGATAAGAAGTCTACTGTCAAATACTTTCGATTTTTTGGCAGCAAGTGCTATATTTTCCGTGACCGTGAAAATCTAGGAAAGTTTGACACTAAAAGTGATGAAGGAATCTTTTTAGGATATTTTTTAAATAGTCATGAATATCATGTACTAAACAAAAGGACCAGTGTTATTCAAGATTCTATAAATGTGATCAAAGACGATCACTTGAATACACCTACCCCAAGTTCAGATAATGATGAAGTTCTTTTAATTGACAAACCAGATACTTCATCAAGTCAAAACAATTCTGAATTGAGGATTGTTAAAGATCATCCAACAACTTAGATTCTTGGAAATTCTCTCATAGGTGTGCGCACTCGTAAATAACTTGAAGACATATGTAATTACATTTGTTTCACATTCTAGATAGAACCGGCTAACATAAAAGAAGCTCTTACTGACGAAAACTAGATTGTTGCAATGCAAGAAGAGCTTAACCAATCTGTGAGAAATGATGTTTGGTATCTTATTCCTAGACCTAAAGATAAACATATTATTGAAACTAAGTGGATTTTTAAAAATAACTCTGATGAACTTGGTAATATAATTCGAAACAAGGCTAAGCTGGTTGTACATGGGTACACTCAAATTGAGGGTATTGATTATGATGAAACTTTTACCCCAGTAGCTCGCCTTGAGTCAATCAGACTATTTATATACATTGTTTGCTTTAAAAAATTTAAAATTTATCAAATGGATGTGAAGAGTGCCTTCTTAAATGGTGATTTGCATGAAGAAGTGTATGTTGAACAACCAATAGGTTTTGAAGACCGTAAGAACACTGATCATGTCTATCGCCTTAAAAAAGCTCTTTACGGCTTAAAACAAGCTCCCACGGCATGGCACGAGAAATTGACTAAGTTTTTACTAAGTCATGATTTTCAAATGGAAAGTATAGATAAGATTCTTTTTGTTAAAAAACTTAATGATCACATCTTAATAGTGTAGATCTACGTTGATGATATTATTTATGGATCTACCTGTTCTAACATGACTGTTGAGTTTGCAGATTTAATGAAATGTATGTTTGAAATGAGCATGGTTAGGGAATTGAATTATTTCCTAGGGTTGCAAGTGAAACAACAATCTGATGGCATTTTTATTTCTCAAACCAAATATGCTCTGAACTTAATCAAAAATTTTGGATTTGAGAATGGTAAGAATTTTGATACTCTTATGAGTACAACTTTAAGACTCTCAAAGGACTCTGTAGGTAAAAATGTGGATCCTAAATTATATTGTAATATGATTGGAAATTTACTTTATTTAACTGTTAGTAGACTTGATATTGGTTGCATTTGCGCTAGATATCAATTTGATCCTAAAGAGTCACATTTATCGACTGTTAAGAGGATTATGTGATATGTCACAAGTACTTCTAAATTGGGTCTCTGGTATCCATATGATATTAGTGTTCAATTGGCTGGGTACTCAGATGCTGATTGGGCTGGTAATATTGATGACAGGAAATCAACCAGTGGTGGTTGTTTTTATATTGAAAAATATTTAGTTTTCTAGTTTAGTAAGAAGCAAAGTTCTATATCGCTTTCAACTGCTGAGGTTGAATACATCGCAACAAAAAATGCATGTACTCAGCTTGTTTAGATGAAACGTATGTTAAGCGATTATGGAATTGTACAGGATTTAATGGTTTTATTTTGTGATAATTCAAGTGTAATAAATATTTTTAAAAATCCAATCCAGCATTCACATACCAAGCACATTGACATTGGTTTCATTACATTCGTGAATTAGTGGAAGAAAAGCTGATATCTTTGAATGTAACACCCTAAAAATTGGGTGTCGTGTAGAAACCCGACTCCCGAGTTCCAGACCATCACTTATGCAACAAATATGATTATGATTCAATGTTGCCTGAGTTAGAGCATTCACATGAGTAAGATTATACCAAAACTGCAATTTATACTCCAGATCCAGTGATAAAACGCTAGCGAAAGACTAAAGAATACATATATCACTGTATGGAAAATAAAATAATCTCGAATTATCTCCAAAGTATGAATACATCTCTGAGTCACAAATACATATAATAAACCAAAAATTAAAATGTCATATGGTCCAACTAGCAAGTCTCGTAGATCCAGGCCACCTACGCGAAGCCATCAGAGAACTGCATATACGAGAACTCGTCCTGCTCCTCGTAGAAGTCCGGCTCCAACTCCTGGATCTCCTCGTCACCTACTTCTAAGACAGTGTCTGGTAGGTGTTGCAAACATTGTCCCGTAACGTGGGAGTGAGTGATCAACTCAGTGGAATCATAGAGCAAAGATTAACATGTTATCAAATCAATCACGCGATAATAGTAAAGCAGGTAATCAGACATTCCTAGATACTGTTATTAATGCAAGCATGAAATGACATGATGGATGCCCTCACCGACATACTCCCTCATGCGACACCATCTTACGTCCGGGGCATGCTTTCTTTCCTCAGTGCTCCACATCTTCTAGGCACATGCAGTGCGATATGGATAATGATTACCAAGTTGTTATTAGTCCTTTCATACAGTAGTATTGGGAAACTAAGGTACCTTCCTTATATCAATCCCAACACAGATCCTGTCTAGGGTCATCACTCCAAGTAATCTCATACGATATTATATTTATAGGTCGCTACAAGGGTTGTCAGGGCTATTGCTCGCACACGTTGCACCGCTCCCCCATCACCTTATCAATACAGGCCTATATGTACTCTTGTCGCTACGGAAGGGTCGTCGCCTCCCGTAGACTCAGAATATGCTTGAGGTCACTACAAAGGGCTCGTCACCAATCAGAGTAGGCCGACAACTAGAATGTAGTGTCCCATACCACCACAATCGGCTCATGAGTCAAAGGTGCTCACTGGTCACTACGAGGAGGTTTGTGGCCCCAACGTAGCCGAAAGCTCGACCACGGTGTCCCATACCACCATGCCCAGTTCATGAGTCTTTATGGATCAAGGTACTAGGTTATCAGAGTTTTCAATGGTAAGTTCAGTACCCTAGGTTCAAGCAGTTATGACCCATACATGGTGAACATACAATGGTCAGTCGGGTTACTTGACGGGCTCGACTAGTACGATCACATCTCAAGTTGAACGACATGAAGTGCATGAAACACTTCGTGTGGCCTAACCACTACCGCCAATCCAAAACACGACTCGCGTTCATCGATGCGTCCTTCGTGGCAAATAGAAGGCAACCACGAATTCAATCTGTTACTGACTGCCTGGACTAACGTATAGCCCCAAGCATTTGTACACAACCTCAGTAATCATATGAGAGTAACCAAAATAAATATAAACAATACAAGCATGTTGACACATGTTATAACATACAACGTAAGCAAATCAACCAACACATGCATTCCATCTATATAATGAAATCAATTCATGTAGCCAACATGGTGAAAATCATATATATCAGCATATTAATTGAGAATTCAATCTCAAAACTAATTCACAACACCATTTACTCAATACATACTAATACAAACATTTATACAAACACTTAGTCTACACACTTTAGTCTACATAGCGTATGTCGACCCAAAGTGCGCATTAGGGCGAATCTCTTCGCCAAATAGATCATACACTCATTTCTAATATCATAACATGACAAATACCCATGACAATCATTTCAGCAAAATACGGACGTATACAGTATTTCCTACAAATACCTAAAATACCCTAAATCTCATATTTTCCGTACAAAGTCAAAATGGAAAACGGATAGCATGTTCTACATGTCAAACGGCGTTCTCGTTGATAATCTACTATTAAACAACATTGAAAGCTTTGAAATCAGCCAATATAAATGTCTAAAATCCTCACCTTTCGCCGTAGACGCGTATCGATTCGAATAGAACGTCTACGCTTCGTCAACGGTATTATGGCGACCTAATGCATAAGATACATAAGCTATTTCGATATTTGAATCGAAAGAATCCTTAAAACAGCTATAGGTTAGGATTTTCTTACCTAGAAATGAGTTGGAATCACCAAGAAGGTGATTTGAATGCGGTGGTTAAGCACGGGCAGAAGCTGTAGCAAGTGGCAGGAAATCTCTCCCACAACTCTCTCACAATCTCTCACTTTCTCTCTCTCTCTCTCTCTCTCTCTCTTTCTAGGGTTTAATATAAATTCGGATGGAAGAGATATGAGAGGGTTTAAAGCCCTTATATAGGCTAAAACCTCACCTAAATAGACTTGGGACAAGGGTATACTTGGGTTATAACCAAATCGGGTCTTTTCGATCCAAAAGAGTGTTTCGGGAGGTCCCCTGGCCAAACGCGGTCGGACTTAAGCTCATGTATATCGGATCCTGCTCACATGAAGTTTTTAGTCCGGTAGAGTTCTCAGATTGCAGGTGGCGGACCAGTTTTAGTTCAGTGGTCACGGAGACTCGATCGTGGATTCCAAGTACATTGACCTGAGTGAGAAATGTTCCCTGATCCGAGGGTGTATTTGGGTCCGATTCCGATGGTCTGAATGCTTATACTTAACCTGCAAACAAAACGTGCCAGATTCATTTAAATCCCAGTTAAATTTTAATGAATTTCACTCTTTCTCACACTCCTTGCTCCAGGCTCAATGAAATAGCCTTAGAGCATCGGTTGGGCTTGATTTTCGAAATGATTGTCAAGTCCAGCTAAGCGGTCATAACTGTCTGAGATTATAGACATCGGACTTTTGACGCGCGGTCTAAATCCAATACGAAGTTTCAAAGGGTTCCTAAGAGCAAACGGGTTTAGAGTTTGAACCTAGGTTTCAGGGTATTATAACGTCATTGCTTCTACAAGTTTTGGGTCTTACAGAACGTATTTAAAGCAATCAGTGCTAATTTCGCAGCTAAACTAACATAGCACTAGTTAACTTAGACTTAATTTCTAAAGGAATTAATCCTAAGTGATTTCTGATCGAGATGGTACTCGGGTCTCCGTATGAATTTTTTCGAGGCGTTACGTTGAAGTATATTCCTACTAAGACTCAACTTGCTGACATTTTTACTAAGCCGCTCGACAAGAGTAGGATTAATAAATTGAAATTCGATCTTGGTATGTGTAATCTAAATTGAATATTCATGCATGGTTGTATCATAATGTATATATTTGATATGTTATTTGTTTAAAATTTAAAATTATATGAAAAATGCATATTTTAGTTGGTACACGACCAGTCGAGGATGTACTTGACCAGTCGTGGCACGACCGGTCGAGGACATCCCATGACCAGTCGTGTAGCACGTTGGTCATTTTAAAAATTGGGAAAAACTTCATCTTCTTCATTTCAACTTTTCTCTCCAATGATCTGACGCCCGACCAGTCGTACCCACCATCCTAGATCTTCAAGGTTAGTCCGTCATTTGCATTTTTCTTATAGATTTTAGTTAATATTACTTCATTTTCACTCTTGGAGTAATTTATTTTATCATTCATTGTTATTTTGGGGTTCTCTTAAAAAATTTGATCTAGTAAAACCCCACTCCACATCTTCTAAAGCTACCTATTTATTTGAATCTTCTTTTACAAATGGATGCTAGAGGGAAAAAGAAAACTTTCCATGGTCCATCTTCTAGATCTGCTCTAATAACATGGCGCCACCTTTGGTCACCCGAAGATGATCCCTCATATGTACGGGATTTACGTTTACGCAAGGTAATTGTTAAACGATTTGTTGATCTTGAACACATTGCTCCTTTTAGTATCATTCCACTCCTTCAAGCTGTAGGATGGGCTAACATCTTACATTGGGGTGGGCCTGCATACCAGTGTATTGCTTAGTCCATGTTTGCATGTATCTCTGATTTTTTGATTGAGAATTTAACATTTAAAATTAATGCCAGAGAAGGTCCGTTTGAAATTGACCGCCATCTGATTTCAAGGCTAATGGACTTTCCTGTTAATGATGAGAGTATTCCTATTCATACTCTAGCTGAGAAACCCTCAGAATCAGAAAAACACGTGCTCACTAGAGATTTATGCAATATGAATGTGCAATGGACTCATAAAGGGAATGCGCTCCCCTCAAAGTATTTGTTACCCAGATACAGGGTTCTCCACAGAATTTTTATTTCAAATTTGTATCTGCGTTCTGGTAATAAAATAGAACTGACTTCCTTTATGGTTCAGGTTTTGCACTCTATCATCTCTGGTACTAAAGTTTGTCTTTCTTCTTTGATATGTCATTCCATCATTTAGTTTAGTCTCCATCCAGGTCATAATGATATTCCATTTGTCTATCTTATGACTATTTTAGCTGCTCACATGTTAGTTGATATGCCTGTTGGAGAGGCTCTCATCCATCATCTTATTTTCAACAATTCAAATATTAATAAGATGAAATTGGAATTGGCTCCTGGCCAAGTGGATGTGGGTGATGGTGGAGTTGAAGCAGGGAATGAAGAAGAAGCTAGTGATCTTCCTCCTGATGATATAAATATGGATGATATTTTTGATGAAATTGGATCAGACTCTGAAAATGATCCTGACTATGAGCCATCTGATTTTAATGCTCGTCTTCGTACTTTAAAGGAGAAGGTATAGAATATGAATGTTTCCCATGATTTAAAATTTAAATATATGCACAAGTATCTTAGGCACTTAAACAAGGGCTTTCATCAACTTGATCCTACCATACCTGCTCCTTCTTCAGGATCTGATTAAGTATTTTACTCTTTGGTCTATAATAACTTTAAGCCTACTTGTGTTGGTTTGTGAACTTTATTTGGTTTACTGACTTTTATTTAAACTAGTTAATGGTATGTGGACTTCAACTTACTTATATCTTGACTAGTTAATCCTTTATTACTCCTATTTTTGATCTTTTTTCCATTTTTTTCTTCCTTTGCCATATTGTACTAAAAAAGGGAGAATTTATAAGGTTTTGCATGTGGATTAATATATTGAATTTGATTATGGATATGGAAGGAGTAGCATTTTCTTTCATATATGTGTGCTACCCAGGGGGAGTAAGGTGTGCTAGTTGATGATAACCGGTGCATGATTCTTTGTATGTATATTAGTGATATTATTGTTGAGTATGTTTTGTCACAAATTTAACAAAGGGGGAGATTGTAAGTGCTATGGTTTTATGCTCCTTTGGTTGTCAAATTTTATGGTGTCAAAACATCAATTTATGTCTTATGTAATCTGTCTTATGTAGTTCATTGGTATATATGATCAAGACATTTCATATGGGTTCAAGACATTGCATCACCTCTCTAAACACATTGCTTCAAGTCAAGAATGAAGATTTACTTCAAACCATTTCAAGAAATGCAAGTACAAGCTACAACAAAAGAAGTGATCTTGTTCAAAGACTCAAGTTAGTGTACAACTCGAAATGAAGTGTAATTCAAGCTTTAGAAGATCTCAAGTTCAATGCTACATCAAGTATAGAGATCCCAAGCTTCACAATCTTCAAAGGTCAACTATCATATGAAGTCTCGATGTTCATATCTCACTTTCAAGGTATGATTGACCTTAGATTGACCTTAGGGTAGGTCATTTTGAATACGTAATTCATATTGAATCTTTTTATATGAATTTGGTTTGTTCTAAGACTAGTCCTAGACCCTGTTTGACTAGTCCTAGAACTAGCTCAACCAGTCCAAGAAATTCTAGGACCAATCCTAAGTTGTTACAATTTTTAAGAATTTTTTAGTTGATCTACGACCAGTCCTGAAGTCTTCTCGACCGGTTGTGTGAACAGTGCTCGACTTGTTTATAACCTATCGTGCACCTTCGACTCAAACTCCAGTAACTAAACTTGGTGCCTCATGACCAGTCATGAGTTGGTCACAACTAGTCGTGGAACGGTTTTATCCGATCGTGCTTAAATATTCAAAAATCCATTTCTTTTACGACTAGTCATAGTGTCCTTAGGACCAGTCATAGACGAGTTTCTGCAACTATAAATAGAACACGAATTTCAAAGTTTGATAATCCAATTGAAGAAAAATCTAAGCATCACTCTGAGATAAGTTTGTGTTCATTTTAAACTACTTTGTGCATATTTAAAATTCTCTTTTGTTATCTTTATTGATTTGATTTTGTTTCTATATTCCAATCTAAATTAAAAAGAGGAATTGTTGTATTCCTTCTTCTTGGAATCAAAATTAAATATAGCTAGCCCAACTGGTTTAATTTAAAATCAATCTAGAACCTACAACCATTTCTTAAGTGAGTATTGAACATTGATCTTCTATTTGAACTTCCACTCCAACTTGGATCTTCCGAGCTATAACAAAAGGAGAAATCCAGGTATTTTACTTTATTGTAAATTTCATTCTTTTGGTTTTATTTGAGATTAATCTAGAAAAATCTCAATCTGTTGGTTATCTGAGGAGAGTTAGAAAAACTCATAAGTGGGGTTTTTTTAATTGTGTAAGCCCATTTGAAAGACACAATTGTGAAGGTTTTGGGTGAACCTGAGAAAACCTATTTTGATAGTGAACACTAATATCCCCTGTGTGAGGATATTAGGAGTGGAGTAGCAAGCCGTGTGGCTGCTATTTAATAGTTGGTCAACACATAGGCGAACCACTATAATTCTTTGTGTTTTGTGGATATATGATTTATTTTTCCTATCTTTTATCATTCAAAGTTGTGAGATGTATGTGTGAATGTGAATGTTGTAATATTTACATTTCAAGCACTGTGGAGAATGTTGTAATAGTTTAGAATTCAATTCTTTCTATTTCTTTTTATTGCCCTTAAGTGTTTGGTTTTAATTCTCTAATTATTCTAATAAGGTTGTCCTACTATAAACCCTTAGTTTTTATGGTGAAAGGTTGTCCTTAGAACAATTAGTGATTGCTTTACATTTTAATATTGTGATTTCTTTAAAGTATTATCTTTCCTTTATTCATTTATATTCCGCTGTTAAAGTTTAGATTTGGCATAGTCATATTCACCCCCCCCCCCCCCCCCAAAGGACTCATAGCTTGGCCTTTTCAGTAGGCCCCACCCACACGTGCAGGGTGGGTCCCACTTGAAATTTAGATCTAACTCCTTCTCTTTGTAATGCCATAAAACGCTCCCTATAAATTGCTGGACAATATGGATTTAACACATGCCTCATGATCAGCCATTGTCCATGCCTCCTTGATGAACAACCTAGATATAAAACATATATATCATGGTGGTCCCTATCGTCTAGACCACTGGAAGGTGTAAATGAAAGGCATATGCATCACATGTGGGTTTTCACATGAATGAACGGTTTGGATATAAAACACACCTCATGTCAAGGCCCACAGAACTTTTTAACGTGGGCACAGAAGTCGTGCAGCTGCTGGACTACTAAGCTGCTGACCCAGCATCCAGCAGATAGACGACCCAGATATAACCTATATCACGGTCAGCCTCGTAGATTTTGTTGATGGACGGTGGAGATGTAAGGAACATGCATCATGTGGGTCCCATTATGGGCAGCAAGGTGGTTGCCACTAATGGACTTTGTGGATCTAATCTGTTCATCAGGGTGGCCACAAAAGGGGAGAGGGGGGGGGGGGGGAGAGAGAGAGAGAGAGAGAGAGAGAGAGAGAGAGAGAGAGAGAGAGAGAGAGAGAGAGAGAGAGAGAGAGAGAAACGTGTGAGGTAGGAGCTCCACCACTATGAGCTCCTCTTCAAGTGTTACAACACATGCATCAAGTAGGTCCCACCATAAGTGGGCCCTCAAATAAAATCAATGGTGAAAATTCTAGGATCACCCACCAATTACAAATCTTCTAGGCTCCTTGGGATGCTAATATCTTAAGTGCCCTCTTTGATGGAAAATGATGATAATTAAAGGGCTAGGATGAAAGATCTTGCGGTAAAAAGTAGGCCACACTAGGCTCTCTTTAGAGCTTGAACAGTTCTCTCTCTTCAAAATTGCATGGAATGAAGTGAGAAATGAGAGGAGTGATGTAAGGGAGAGGGATGGGTGTACTTGTGAGGTATGGTTGTGTTGACTTTTGGGTGAGGGTTGTGTAATAGAGGGATGGGTTGTGTACTTGACTTGTGATTAATTGATTGATGTGAAAGGTGGAAGAGATTCTCTTGAAATTCTCAACACATGGCATTTTTCTTGAAATAAATGTGGGCCTAGAACTCCTAGCCTGAGTATCGCATCAGTGCGTAAGATGCGTCGTTAGAACCGCGGCGACGACACGGTCGCAAGGGTACAAGTCTTAGGTCGAGTCAACTCAGATATATGGGATACAACTTAGGGTCGCGTGTAAATGACAATTACATGTCACGAGGTGCTGGAATTCGACAAGGATGATCACGGAAGTCCAAGAAACGGTACGGTCTAGGATACGGGCCTTACACGAGATCAATCTGAAACTTGGTGTGTCTACAAGATGATAACCTCAGAATCTCCTAGAGTACATCGGGAAAACTACAAACGACTTGGAGATGGTCGATACTCAAAGCAATTGACTCCTCAATGACACATGACAATAGGCATGAAAGTTGTTATCCACTAGCTCAGCAACAAACTGAAACTGCAGTACGCCAGGTATATAAAATGTGATTGTCCTTGTGGAGTAGTCCAATATGGCATGATACTTGGCGAGCCAATCCATGCTCAGGATGACATCGAACTTGGACATCGGCAACATGAACAGAACAGTAGAAAAAAAGATATCCCCAACCAGAATGGGGCAAGACAAACAAAATTAGCCCAACACTGCAGTCTTCCCCAAGGGAGTTGATACTGACAAACCATCATGAGCAGACTCTAACAACAAAATAGTCGATCGGTAGAAATCCTCAGCCATAAAGAAGTGCGATGCACCAGAATTAAACAACACATGCAATGCATGCAGAAACAAGGAGGGTACCCTCGACAACCCCTCCTGATGGCTGAAGGTCCTGCTGAGCAGCATAAAATCTACCCTGAGCCTGCTGGGGAGGTGCATGTCCCCTCTGAGATCTCTACGGCTATTGCTGCCACTGTGACGGCCTGATCTACTGCCTTTGTTGCTGCGAGGGGAGGTCTCGGAGTCTGGTGCTGTCACGCCCCAAACTCAGAAATCGGGCTCACAAAATTCCCGATCGCCGAATCCGGCGCCGACAGCCTCCGTAGAACCCCATTCTCGACTCTTAGCGCCCATTCACCAGGTTCCGATCCTGGGATGCTACGAGGAGGATTTTCAATGTCAGTTTGATTCGTAATAAGCATAACCAAAGGCATAACCCACAAACAACAACCAAGAATTCTATTACATTTCCACTATGATAAAAAACTTTACAAGTATAATGAGCATAAAGGGAAATACAATGATGATGAACAAAAACTCTGGAGTAATCTGCCACGTGCTCAAGCCTCAGCGCTGCTGCGATCTAATGTCACCTGCACGCAATGGTCGTGCATAAGCTTATACAAAGCTTAGAGGGTGGTGAAAGTGTGTGCGCAAGGTAGTAATATGATCATGCAATATCAGAGTAATGCGGAATATGTAGATGGATCCATAATATCATGAGTTATACTAAGGCTATGCGATACAAGACATGAATAATATCCGCCATCCTAAGGCCATGCGATGTGAAATGCAACTCAAGTATACAGATCCTCATCTATGTCCACACATCAATACAGCTCATCTCTAGGATATCACCGGGGTCTAGTACACTCTAAACCAGATCGCCGCCTCATCGCGTGCAATAAGGTAAGTGGAAGAAACCTCACTATCCGTCTGCCAATATCGGGCATGACTTATCGATAGCGGACCCATTCCTCGAGCTGGTCAGACTCAGCCTAGCATTACCCCCTACACTAGGGCGGGTAAGGCCGCACCCCCTTCCAACCGACCACGACACAGTGGAGAGCGCAACCATCTGGTAATCGACACTCAACACTCATATACCCACTCGGTCTAGACATTGGAGCAACCTCTTGGTACCATAAGGGTTTAGGGACTTTCACCTAGGGATATCTATAGCACCCCATGTAGAACAAGATTTTTGGTATCCAAATCTGCCAACCATGATACGCCTGTGGAGGCTACGGCGCCGATGTCACTAGGGCGTACAATAACCATGTCACACAAATGCGAAATGCATAAATCATGTTATCCAGTCATGCAACAAATCATGTACATATCGTGCGCTCATGTAGGGCAACATCGCCTAACCGGGAGCCCATAAACAACCTGTCTGAAGGCATATGCTATGATCAGTCAATTCTCATGTCAAGCATACATACGATGCATATGATCATGAGTTATGGAGCTATAGTAAACATGTTATAAAATAATGCACTATCCTTTCAAGGCAGATGGGCCTAGACGGCCTATACACAATAAGTACAGGCCTATTAATGGGCCCTAGGGAGAGTCATAATGACATCCAACCAGCATTACACTCGCAATGTGGACGTCAAACCAACATTGCACCCAAGGAACGATCGTTGAAAACATTGTTACATAATCCGTGTTGGGCTCACACATTGCAATGGACCTTAAGTACATCCCATTGGACATTAAATACATCAAATGGGCCATATCATATGGGCCTTTTTACTCATCAAATGAGACACATAAATGGACCACTCCAATGGGCCTTATGTGCATTGCAATGGGTCATAACCCGTGGGCCTTATATTGCATTCAATGGGCCTAATCTCATGGGTCTTATATGCAACAAATGGCCACACCAATTGGACCTCATATGTACGTCAAATGGGCCTTAACCCATAAGCCTTACATGTATATCAAAGTGGGCCTAAACCCCTAGGCCTTATATATATCAAATGGGCCTAACCCATAGGTCTTATACAAATCAAATGGGCCTACTTCCATGGGCTTTAAAATGCATCAAATGGGTCCAATCCTATGGACCTTGGAACACATCAAATGGGTCCACTTCCATGGGCCTTAAATTAGATTAAATTGGGCCTAAAAAAAATGTTTATTTCCTATCTAAACTGAGCCCCAATCCTAGTGTTTATTTACAATCCAAATTGTTCATAAGGCCCACTGTAATGTTTATTTCCAATCCAAACCATTCATAAAGTCACGGTCAGGGGTAGATCCCACCGTTCAGAATGAATGGTGTGGATAAAATACATAAAACATGGTGGGGCCCACCGTCCAGGGATGGACGGTGCGGATAGAACACAGCACGGTGGGCTCCAGCTCCACCGTCCGCTGGACGGTGAAGGAAAACACAAATATCAAGGTGGGCTTCCACCGCACGTGCATCACTATGGGTCCCATATGGGGCTCACCATTAAGTTTATAGGCCATCCAGGCCATTCATAAGGTCACTCAGACCTGGATGAAGGGAATACACCAATTTCAGATTGATCTGAAACCTCTGTGGCCCCTAAACAGAATTTCAATGGTAGAGGTTCAATCCACTGTTTCCTGTGGTGCAGGCCACCTGAGTTTTGGAATCAGCTGAAACTTGGAGGGGGCCCACCTGAGGATGGGACCCACCTCATGAACGGTTTAGATGGCATATAAAAATCAAGGTGAGGCCCACGACTGGAGGGCGTGGGTCCACGTCGTCCGCCCGCCATCTGCAACAGTGCAGGCGCTGCCTGCACTGGTCTGACACCAGCAGCACCTGCTGCCTCTCTTTCTCTCTCCTCAATTTTAGTTTTTCTGTGGTTTTCCACAGGTGGGGCCCATATGAAGTTAATCCGATCTGTCCATTGGATTCTTCAGCTCGTAACAAACTAAATGAGTCCGAAGTTCAAAATTTTTGGGTGTATAAAAACACTAGACGGCCTTTCAACGATAACCACCAAAGTTTGCTATGTTATGGCCCACCAAAAACTCAAATCACCTTCATTCTTAGGCTCAACGTCTGAAATGATATGGGAATGGGGATGGACGGCTTGGATTGCACACATACAACAAGGTGAGGCCTACACAAGGGTCCACTTCAAGCTTCCTTCTTTCTCTTTTTTTTTTTCTTTCTTACAGGGACGTCCAGCGTCCCAGACGCTGGACGGTTTGGCTTTAAAAATTACATTATGGTGGGCCCTGTTGAAGTGGGCCACCACTGATGAATGTTTTGGGTACAACATATATGGTAGGCCCCACTTGAAGTACACTTGGACAAAATAAGTACCTCAAGGTGGGGTCCATTCAAGTGGGCCACACTACCCTAAAATACAATAAAATAAAAAGAAATAAAAAGAGAGAGAGATGGAGAGCGACACTATGGGCCTGACACTATGGGCCCTCCGTTTCAAGATCTACAACATACATCAAGTGGGTCCCATTGCATGAGGACCCACCGTTCAAAATCAACGGTGGAGATCCCTTCCCCACCAAGATTTAAGGTCTAGATGACCCCTTTCTTTTGCAATGAAGTAAACATCATGATGGGGTCCATGGAGAATGGCCCCATCATGGAATGATCATGATGATCCTAGTGGGCCATCGGCCACATCTTAGGGTCCCAAGTGAGATCCAAACCATTGATCGGTTGGCCTCACTTGGTCCATCTTAAAAATATGAAAAACTAGCATAATCTAGCACCCACCGTCTGATCTTCTTGCTCCTAGGGGTTTCTTAGCACCTTAGCTTCAACTTCAATGGATGAGATGAGGAATGGAGGGTTGAGATGGGAGATGATGGGGAAGGAAAGTGGGCCACCTTGGAGTTTTTTTTTTTGGAAGAGAGGAGAGACTTGGAGAATGCTCATGCGTATGGAGGTGTTGCTTGGATTTTTTTGCAAATGAGATAGAGAGGAGTTGTAAAGGGAGAGAGAGTGTTTGGTGATGGAGTGATGGATGTGGTGGTGATAGGTGTGTAAGACCTTTTTGACTTTTGTGGCCTTTTGTGTAAGAAAAGGTATAGGCATGGAAGACTTTTGTGGCTTGCTTGGGAGAAGGTGAAAATGATGTGTACTTGACATGTACTTGACATGTGATGGATTGATGGATTGATTGATTGATGGGATTAATGGGATTGATGTGACACATCGTAGAGATTCCCTTGGGTTTCGCAACACGCGGCGTTTCCTCGCACCGAACGTCGGCCTACAACTCTCGACCAGGGTGTTGCCTCGGCACGCGAGTCGCGGCATTGGAATCGCAGCGACGGCGCGGTCGCTATGGTACAGAACTCGGGTCGAGTCAAAGCAGGTTGACGTCAAATGAATCAGGGTCATGCGTTAATATAAGTTAAGGGTCAAAGGTTGCCGGAATTCGACCGGTAAGACTGCGAAAGTATATGGAATTGTACGGACTAAGATACGGGTCTTACAGGTTCTACAGTCGCTGTTGATGTTGTGAGGACTGTTGATGTGGTACCCTCGGTTGCTACTGCTGCGGATGGGGACACTCATGCCTACGATGTCCTGTCCTACAGTATCCAAAGTAAGCACTTAGGAACGGTCCTAGAGGTGGTGCTTGGGGTGCCATTAGTGCTCGGAATACTGGGCGGGTCATACGTCGCTATTGTGGATGATGACGATGCTGTTGCTGGGAGCAAACGGAGGGCAGCTTCCTCTTCCAGTCTCCTCTATGGTCACGAACCCTCTGCAAATCGACCCAATCTTCCTCGTAAACTTGTGCCCTCTACACACATGGGGAGCATATGCATGACCACATGGCTTTTGAGGGCAGGACGCAAGTCGTTCTTAAAAAAGGGGGCCTTCCGCCCCTTATCATCAATAAGGTACATCACGAATCTTGATAATGCCACAAGACATGCCTCATACTGCGACATGAACATGTCCCCCTAGGCTAGAGTCTCAAACTCTAATGCACACTGCGGTTGAACGTGCTCGAGAAAGAACTTTTGGTCGAACCGATTTACAAAATCCTCCCAGGTCCACTCGAACTTAGCCACTACTGTTTGGGCAACTGATGCCCACTAATGCTCATTCTCACCCTTGAGAAGAAATACAGCTAACGGGACCTGGTGCTAGGTCATATATCTCATGGTGTCAAAAATCTTCTCCACCTTGGAGCGCTATATCTTTGTTGTAGTAAGGTCTGGTTTACCCCGGAAGTGCGAGGGATCATGCTGTCGAAAGTCTCTGAGAAGGGCGCTCACACGCTCCTGCTCTACTTGGGCTAGCATAATAGTGGGCCTCCTACCCTGCCCTTAAAGGACAGTGATCATCGCCTACAACATCTGCTGAAGCTGCTCTATGAAAGTGCACCTACAAGTGCCCTGGTTTGTCAATTACGGTGTAAGTTGAGTCAGTCGTACAACAGCGCCTAACAGGAAGATCAATTTAAGTGTCTGCCTTAACTGGATATGTGAAAGCTCGCCATAGGTAAATCATAGGCTCACATCCCATGTCCCAAAACACCAAGTGATTAAAACCCTTAAAACTAAGTAGAACACCTTAGGGTTTTATTATAAGAAAACTTTTTACCAAACAGGAAAATCTTCAAGTTTTCTTACCCTATCGATTGTATCGATTCACATTTCGATATGATCGACCAGCTCTGCCGATGTCCTCGGCATCTCAATCGATACAATCAAGTGAGGACAAAAAGCATCCAATCAAACATTCATCAGGACGATTTATCGATATCTCAATGATATTCAAATATCGATCCCATCGAAAGTGGATTGATAATATCGACAGACCATTTTTACGGCGCCCCTATTTTTTATAAGAAATTCATAAGGTGTTTCGATATATCGACACCATTCTGATATGATCTGAAATCAAATATCGATTCGATCGGAAGTCAGTCGATGATATCGACCTTGGGCGTGCATTTCTTCTAGCAAATATTTCAGGTTGTTTTTAACTTTAATCGGGGGGCCAGTCGAGAAATCAATATTCATATGTCAATCATATCGAGGCCTGGTCAATTTGATCAAGACCGAACACAAATCGTCCAGCAAGCTTATAGGTAAATCTATTCGATTTATCGATCCCATCGACACAGACTCCGATATCATTAATATACAAATTCCGATGACATCGGCTGTTCCCCGATCATATCTTAGAAACATAAAATATTTCTAAGCTAGTTTCTCTCATGCTTTAAATGTCGATAGCTCGATCCCAGTATCGATGGAATCGGAGTTCGAAATCCGATAACATCGACACTTGTATCGATCCACTGATAAGCCGGCAAAAGGTTTCAAAAGCGAATGACATGAAGATTGTTCCATCGAGCGGATCATTGATACAATCGAGAGTATTCGCTCGATCATAT
Source organism: Magnolia kwangsiensis (assembly GCA_037074715.1). Lineage (NCBI taxonomy): Eukaryota > Viridiplantae > Streptophyta > Magnoliopsida > Magnoliales > Magnoliaceae > Magnolia > Magnolia kwangsiensis. Next base: position 56,321,918 of record CM073573.1, read on the forward strand.
CAACTCTTGCTCGATGAAATCGAACTTTGTCATAAATATGACCAGTTTATATCCATTAGAACCTTTTGTCTATTTAAAGAGAGGCTTGTCTTTATTGCTGGTAGAGAAAGAAGAGAGTGCTTCTAAGTGTTTTAAACTCCATATCATTTATCTTAAGCCCCTTCTCTCAGGGAGTTCATCCTCCAATCCACCCTCATCATTGATATTCAATAGAGTGGATTAGGGAATGAACTTCCGCATTCAAGGATCCTCCAGCTACTACCTTAATGGAAAATCATTAAGGTGGGATGCCTTGAATGCATAGATGATTGAAATCACTCTATCTTCCTAATAAGAAAATCTTTAGAGAGTGGAATTCCATCATAACCTTGACCCGACCTGAAGCCTAGTACTGGTATATCTTTTGTGTTGCAGATCAAGGGAGCAGAAGACTCTTCATCAACAAGAAGGAGATCTTCATCACTGCGCTAAAAGGGACTCATCAACTTATCTGTAAGTACCTAGAGTCCAGAGGACACTTGTGATCATTTCTTTCTAGGATTGGGTCTTAAGTGTTGCTCACCCTTTGAAGTCCTTAAAGAAGGCCTCCGGCAGGAGTGTATGTGTGGGTGCATTGTGTGGACCCTTGCTATGTGTGGGCATAAACATCTGGGTGCATTCTGTGGACCCTTGCTCTGTGTGGGCATAAACATCTGGTTAGGAGTGCGCCAGCAAAACTCCAGGGTTAGAGGTGAACCGAGTAGAAACCTCCGTGTAAAGGTTGAAGGTGAACCTGATTTAAATCCTTAGGTTTGAGGTAAAACATGGGAAACCTCCTTAATGAAATCCGGTACACTCAAGGGTTGAGTGTGGCAGCCGGGAGTGGAGTAGACAGGTTGTCGAACCACTATAAAAATGACTGTGTCTGTGATTGATTCTTGTGCTTGATCATTTGTATGATTATGTTAATTGCATTCATATCCGCTTACACTTCACACAAATAATTACCTTGTAATCCACATCGCTCTCAAAGCTAGCAATAGTTCGAAGTGGTATCTTGATAGTGGATGTTCCAGACACATGACTGGTGATCGTACTCACTTTTGTAAATATTCAAACTTCGATGGTGGATCGGTCACATTTGGAGATGGTAGCTCAGCCAAAATTATTGGACAAGGAACAATAACAGTATCGGGTCTTCCAAAAATTAAAGATGTTCTCTGTGTAGAAGGTCTGAAACATAATCTCCTCAGTATCTCCCAAATCTGTGACAAGGAACATCTGGTCACCTACTCAAAAGATGTGTGTAGAATTGTAGATCATACAGGAAAATCTCTCATAAAAGGTTTACGCACTAGTGATAACTGTTATATCATTGACAGTACCAACGAAAATGGGTTGTCCACAAAGTGTAATACGGCTACAAAGAATGAATCCAAGTTATGGCATCAAAGATTGGGACATGTTCATTATCGAAATTTAGCTAAACTTAGCTCAAAAAACTTGGTTAGAGGTCTTCCCAAAATTAGAAAAGAAGAAAAAGTATTATGTGTGGAATGTCTAAAACGAAAACAGATAAAAGTTGGACATAAAAAGACAACCACCACAGCAACAACAAAGCCCTTGGATCTGTTGCATATGGATCTGGTAGGTCCTACTAAAGTGGAAAGTCATAGCAAGAAAAGATACTTCCTGGTGGTAGTAGATGACTATACTAGATTTACTTGGGTTGCATTTCTTCGAGAAAAATCTGATGCCTTTGGAAAATTTGTAGTCTTGGCAAAACAAATTCAAAATGAGAAAGGATATGACATAAAACGCATCAGAAGTGATCATGGTGGTGAATTCAAAAATGATGAATTTGAAAAATATTGTAATGATAAAGGAATTCATCATGAAATTTCAGTCCCAAAAACCCCACAGCAAAATGGAGTTCTTGAGAGGAAAAATAGAGTATTACAGGAAATGGGGTCGGTTATGCTGAATGGAAAGGATATGGCAAAGATTTTTTGGGCAGAAGCTGTCAATACCGCCTGCTACATCATAAATAGAGTATATCTTAGAGCAGGTCTGAACAAAACTCCATATGAACTATGGTATGGGAAGCTACCAAATGTGAAATACTTTCGGGTCTTTGGTAGTAAATGCTACATTTTAAGGGACAGGGATCACCTAGGGAAGTTTGAATCTAAAAGTGATGAAGGTATTTTTCTAGGGTACACCATGAATAGTCGTGCTTATAGAGTATACAACTTAAGAACTCTTAATATTGAAGAATCTGTGAATATGGTAATTGATGATCATCCTCAAGATGTGAATTCCCCTGCAAATGAGATAGAAGATGATGTAGATTCATGCATACATGAAAAATCAGATGACAAATCTTCATTATTGAATGAACCTCAGCAATCATCTGACATACCTGTTATTAAGAATCACCCTCGAGAGCAAATTATTGGAGACCCTAATGACGGTGTAAGAAGTAGACGGCAGATAGACAATGTTTATAGTCATTTCTGTTTTACCTCAAAGATTGAACCCAAGAATATTGTAGAAGCTCTTCAAGATGAATACTGGATAAATTCCATGCAAGAAGAACTTCAACAATTCTAAAGAAATGATGTGTGGAAACTGGTTCCTAGACCAACTGATACTAATGTCATTGGAACAAAATGGATCTTCAAAAATAAATCTGACGAATCAGGGAATGTAATTAGAAACAAAGCAAGATTGGTTGCTCAGGGATACTCACAGATTGAAGGAATTGATTTTGATGAAATATTTGCCCCTGTCGCATGTCTAGAGTCCATTATAATTCTTATGTCCATTGCATGCGCACTAAAATTCAAATTATTTCAAATGGATGTTAAGAGTCTCTTTCTTAATGGGGATCTTGTCGAAGAAGTATATGTGGAACAACCAAAAGGATTTTTAGATCCTAAGCATCCCCGTCATGTTTATCATTTGGACAAAGCTCTGTAAGGTCTCAAACAAGCACCACGTGCTTGGTATGAACGATTAACGAAGTTTCTTTTAGACCATGAGTTCTGTAGAGAAAGTGTAGAAAAGACACTGTTCACCCAGAGAATAAATAACTCATTGCTTATTGCGCAAATTTATGTGGATGACATAGTGTTTGGATCAACATGCAGAGATGAGGCATCCAAATTCACCAACCTCATGAAATCAGAATTTGAAATGAGCATGGTTGGTGAATTGAACTTCTTCTTAGGGTTAAAGGTTAAGCAACTGGATGATGGAATTTTCATAAATCAAACCAAGTATACAAAAGACTTAGTGAAAAGATTTGGGCTTGATTCTGGTCGCACTTATCACACACCTATGAGTACTATAAAACTTTCAAAAGATACTAACGGCAAAAGTGTGGACCAACATCTCTATTGAAGCATGATTGGAAGTTTACTATATCTCACTGCCAGTCGTCCAGATATATCTTTTAACGTTGGTGTGTGTGCTCGTTATCAGGCGGATCCTAAGGAATCTCACCTAACAGCTGTTAAAAGGATTATCAAGTATGTTGCAGGGACTACCACCTTTGGACTATGGTATCTATATGAAACCTCCACCATTATTATAGGATATTCAGATGCTGATTGGGCTGAAAATTTAGATGATCGAAAATCAACAAGTGGTGGATGCTTTTATATTGGAAATTGTTTGGTTTCCTGGAAAAGCAAGAAACAAAACTCAATCTCGTTATCAACTGCAGAGGCTGAATATATAGCCGCAGGTAGCTGTTGTGCTCAACTCCTTTGGATAAAACAAATGCTATTTGACTACGGGATTGAACAATCCACAATGAGTCTCTTCTGTGACAATACCAGTGCTATAAATATCTCGAAGAATCCAGTTTAACACCCTTGGACTAAGCATATTGACATTCGTCATCATTTTATCCGAGAACTAGTCAAAGAAAAGACCATTGTGTTGGATTATGTAACTACTGAAAAATAGCTTGTTGATATTTTTACAAAACCTCTTGACACAAACAGGTTCTGTGACCTCCAAAAGTCAATTGGCATTTGTTCGCATTAATAATATCTTAGGAACTATGGTACACACTGGAAAATCTTAAGGTCTGAGATATTGATGGCCATGCTGATGATGAACAAATGTCAAAATTCCTATAGCCTCAATAATATCTGTGCAGTTTCGATTTTATAATCGATTCCATCGAGATTGTACATCGATGCAATCGACGGTTCCTTGAACTGCATTCCATCAAATTGCCGTTTTCCAACTTTTGGTGAAAGTCATGACGATGCTATCGATAACCGATCGATATAATCGATAAGTCTGTTATATAAAGAGAATGGCACACTCTAACTCATATCCTTTCCTTCTCTAAATACCTCTTCCAGTTCTTATTAGCATCTCACCTCTTCAAAACATGATCAAAGGGAAAGGTAAGGCTTACTTTCAATCTTTAGAGGAGAAAAGCATGCAATCAAATTCCAGTAGGCATCAACCTACTCCAAAGGAAGGTTGTCCGTCTATCATCACTGAACGATTAGTGCTCAATAGTGTCATTGAGCCTTTTGGAGTTGACCTCCTTCTAGAAGTAATCGGTTGGCAAAATATTCTAAATCTTGGAGGATCGTACCAACTGGGTGTGATCCATGAATTCTTCAAACATTGCCATGTCATTTGTGAAGATCCCCCCAGCATTTGAATTGTTCTTGCACATTACTCAAAGCTTATCACTCTAGTCACCTTGGCAAAACTCCTCAATCTGAAGGTCACTAGAATTTCAGTAACCAACCGAAATCTCAATGGGTTGGGGGTATGGGGAGAAATAACCCGTGCATTGTGCCAAGGGACTACAGTTTTGCGAAATGACGAAAATTTTCTGCATATCAACCATCTTGGACCCACCTTCAAAATTCTTCATAGTATTTTTTGGTTAAATGTGTATCCCTGCGATGTAAATGGTGATCATCTTTCTCCAACTGTGATCAATTTACTCTATGTATATATCAAGAGAATCAAGTGTGCCTGCCAACTCTCCTCCTTAAGTAAATCATTCGTGTAATCCAAGGACATCATGGGGAGACACTGCCCTTTCCCGTGCTCATATGCAAACTTGCACATCATGCAGGGCTTCCTGCCACATCTGATGAAGTGCATCCTGAAGCATGGTTTGATAGTGATGCATCACTGGCAGCACAACGATTTTTTCCTTCCTTGTCTCCCTCCCGGCATAGTCTTTCTATACCAAGGGCAGTCCAACATGCTCCACCAACAATGCGGCCTACAGATGGAGGATCAAATCACATGTCATTGGTCAGTCCTGAGTCGATTACAAATCGCCCAACTCATCACCTCAAACGTCACCTACTCAATGGGATGGTTGGTATAGAGGACCGTCTGAACAATTGTGAAAGGCGTCTCACTATAATTGAAGAGAAGCTCAATGTCCTCTAAGAAACTACTCAGCATATGGTAGACTTGCTCATGGATGAACTTCCTCGAAGACATTAAGCATCAGTCCAGTTGTCCTTTGAATATCCAATGCATCTGTTGTTGTGTTATGTATTTTGCTTTGGACAAATCTCAATCTACTGTTGTCTGTGACAGTATATTTTTTTTGGGATACTAATTGGATATGGCTGCATACAATTCTTATTTCTTTGCCATTCCTATTGCTTATACAATAACTGTGCTGATTGCTTCATCTATTTTGCTTCCTGCCTTCATTGATGTATGCTTTTGCTATTGAATATCTATATACATCTGACTGTGGTTCTCCCATATGCTTAAACTCTCTAGTCAATATAATTTATTATGCCTTTGCCAATGACTAACAAAATGGGGAAGAAAAATTACAAACACCCCTGTGGAAAATTGGATATTTGTGCTCTTCCATGTTGTAGGTGTAAGGGGGAGCAGCTGCACCAAGAAAGGGGTCTTTACCATTAGGGGGAGTAAATTATGGGAGTGTACATGAATGGATTAGAATTTGTAAAATTGTGTTAATGCATGTACACACAATTTAGGATGTGTCTGTCTTAGATATTATCCTTGGGTGTTTTGGGTATTTTGTCACGTAATTGACAAAGGGGGAGATTGAAAGTGCACCTACAAGTGCCCTGGTTTGTCAATTACGGTGTAAGTTGAGTCAGTCGGACAACAGTGCCTAACAGGAAGATCAATTCAAGTGTCTGCCTCAATTGGATGTATGGAAGCTCACCATAGGTAAATCATAGCCTCACATCCATGTCCCAAAACACCAAGTGATTAAAACCCTTAAAATTAAGTAGAACACCTCAGGATTTTATTGTAAGAAAACTTTTTACCAAACAGGAAAATCTTCAAGTTTTCGTACCCTATCGATTGTATCAATTCACATTTTGATATGATCGACCTACTCTATCGATGTCCTCTGCATCTCAATCGATACGATCGAGTGAGGACAAAAAATGTCCAGCAATCAAACATTCATCATGACGATTTATCAATATCTCAAAGTTAAAATCGATATCATCGATATTCAAATATCGAGCCCATCGAAAGTGGATCGATAATATTGACAGGTAGTTTTTACGGCGCCCCTATTTTTTATAAGAAATTCATAAGGTGTTTCGATATATCGACACCATTCTGATATGATCTGAAATTAAATATTGATTTGATCGGAAGTCAATCGATGATATCGACCTTGGGCGCGCATTTCTTCCAGTAAATATTTCAGGTTGTTTTTAACTTTGATCGGGGGCCCAATTGAGAAATCGATATTCATATGTTGATCATATTGAGGCCTGGTCAATTAGATCGAGGCCGGACACAAACTGTCCAACAAGCTTATAGGTAAATCTATAAGATTTATCGATCCCATCGACACAGACTCTGATATCATCGATATACAAATTTCGATGACATCAGCTATTCCCCGATCATATCTTAAAAACCTGAAATATTTCTAAGCTAGTCTCGCTCATGCTTCAAATTTTGATAGCTCGATCCTAGTATCGATGGAATCAGAGTTCGAAATCCGATAACATCGACACCTGTATGGATCCACTTGATAAGCTGACAAAAGGTTTCAAAAGCGAATGACATGAAGATTGTGCCATCGAGCGGATCATCGATACAATCGAGAGTATACGCTCGATTATATCAACTCTTACTTGTTGATATCGAACTCTGTCATAAATATGACCGTTTTATATCCGTTGGAACCTTTTGTCTATTTAAAGAGAGGCTTATCTTTATTGTTGGTAGAGAAAGAAGAGAGTGCTTTTGAGTGTTTTAAACTCCATATCATTTATCTTAAGCCCCTTCCCTCAAGGAGTTCATCCTCCAATCCACCCTCATCATTGATATTCAATAGAGTGGATTGGGGAACGAACTTTCGCATTCAAGGATCCTCCAGCTACTACCTTAATGGAAAATCATTAAGGTGGGATGCCTTGAATGCATAGATGATTGGAATCACTCTATCTTCCTAATAGGAAAATCTTTAGAGAGTGGAATTTCATCATAACTTTGACCCGACTTGAAGCCTAGTACTGGTACATCTTTTATGTTACGAATTAAGGGAGTAGAAGACTCTTCATCAACAAGAAGGAGATCTTCATCACTGCGCTAAAAGGGACTCATTAACTTATCTGTAAGTACCTAGAGTCTACAGGACACTTATGATCATTCCTTTCTAGGATTGGGTCTTAAGTGTTGCTCACCCTTTGAAGTCCTCAAAGAAGGCCTCCGGTGGGAGTTACGTGTGGGTGCGTTGTGTGGACCCTTACTCTGTGTGGGCATAAACATCTGGGTACGTTGTGTGGACCCTTACTCTGTGTGGGCATAAACATCTGGTTATGAATGCGCCAGCAAAACTCTAGGGTTAGAGGTGAACCGAGTAGAAACTTCCGTGTAAAGGTTGAAGGTGAACCTGATTTAAAACCTTACGTTTGAGGTGAACCATGGGAAACCTCCTTAATGAAATTTGGTACACTCAAAGGTTGAGTGTGGCAGCCGAGAGTGGAGTAGACAAGTAGTCGAACCACTATAAAAATGACTGTGTCTGTGATTGATTCTTGTGCTTGATCATTTGTGTGATTATGTTAATTGCATTCATATCCGTTCACACTTCACACACACAGTCACATCCATCATAGACTATAACTGCTTCATACTTATTAATTGAATAGTTCTGTGATTGGATCCTCTACTAGGCTTGGAAGCAAGTAGAGTTACATTTGAGTAATCCTGAAAATTACATACTTGTTAGGATTATAGTAATAGGATTTTTAATATAACTCATAAATCTTTAAAAAGTCCTATTCACCCCCCTCTAGGACATATTGACATATTCCTACTTCAACTCAAGCGGTCTTCACCACTATTTCACTCTACAATCACGGGTGCTGTCGAGGCTATGCTGGTCTCGGACAGGGGAGTAAGAGTCGTTTGGTTCACTCTCTTAGGCGACATGTCCTACAAGAAGAAACAAGTGCCTATCAACCTTGAGAACCCTCGAAGGCACACACATTAAAGGTCTATATCAGAAAATTCTCAAAGTTATTCAGACTCGGGACCTATTCATTCTAAGTTCATAACAAATATGTGATGTGATCCTCAAGTATTCCCAAGCTATGCTCTGATACCAACTTCTATCATGCCCCAAACTCAGAAATCGGGCTAAAAAAATTCTCAATCGCCGAATTCAGCACCAACAGCCTCCGTAGTGTCCCATTCTCGGCTCATGGCACCCTTATGCTAGATTCCAATCCTGGGATCCTACAAGGAGGAATTTCAATATGAATTTTTTTTTTTATAATGGAACATAACCACAAGCATAACCAAGTCACAAAACCACATCACCACATATCCACTACATTAGAAATTTTGAGTACGATGTGGAAAGAGAAATACAAGGTGATCAAAAAGCTTCAAAATAATCTGCCACACGCTCTTATCTCAGCGCTGTTACGATCTAACGCCACCTGCAAGCATCAGTCATGGATAAGCTTATGAAAAGCTTAGAGGGTGGTGTAAGTGTATGCGTAAGGCAAGTGTCAAGTATGCAATATCAGTGTAATGTGAAAATATGCTGGTAAGTCCATGAACACTATCAGTCATATCAAGGCTATGCGGTGCATGACATGAATGTTATCGGCCATACCAAGGCATGCGATACAAGGCTTACATAGCCAAATGTCATATGTGAGATGCAACGTAAGCATGACAATCCTCATCAAGTATCTGGGATATCAACGTGGTCTAGTACACTCCACACTGATTGCCGCCTCCCTAGTCGCACGACCCAGCAAGTGGAAGAGACCACACTATCCTCCTGACCAGTAGTCTATCAATACCTACCCAGCTCATCGAGAGAAGACCCATTTGTGAGCTAGTCAAACTTGGCCTAGCTTACAACCCCTTTACTCGGGCAGATAAGGCCAAAACCCCTTCCAACTGACCATGAACAGTGAGAGATGCAGCCTACTAGTATTCGGCACTTATGTGCTCATGTTTACACTCAATCTAGACATTAAAGCATCTCATGGTGCCAAAAAGGTTTTGAGACTCTCACCTAAGGACATCTTATGTGCCCACAGTGCTAGATCCAATATTTCCAATATCTAATCCAACCATCCATAATGTTTAAGACCCCCAGCCAATGTCCCACACAAGGCACCTATGTTTAGGCCCACCGGCCAAGGTCCTACACAAGGCACCTACATTTAGGCCCACCGACCACGGTCCCACACTAAGAACCTACACAAGTTTATTGATAAAAAAATCTTAGCCTCAATCATACACAAGGATAGATATTAAACTTTGGACTCTCAAAAATGACAATTACTTATTGGAATGAGTCCTCTCTAGTAGCTCATCTTAGGTTGCTTGATCTTCGCTCTTCTGTGCTTGAATCAGCTCCCTGATGATCCTATGATCGTTATACTGTAGTTTAGCTGTTATTTTAGCTTCACAATTAAGAACCTTGCATATGATGTTCCTATAAAGGTAACCAAGGTAATGGGAGTTGGTTGAATCTCTAATGAAGATTATGAATGGATTTCCTAAGAGATTCAACTGATGGATGCACTAGAGTATGGTTAAGACTAAGGATATACCTATAAGGTCTCAATACTCTAATGAAGGCTTGAGATCATGTTCTTCATAAATAAGAGATTTGAATGCTCATGAGTGATGAATCACAATGAATAGAACATGAATCTCATGTGGATAGAGCGTAGGATGAGTGATTTGAGCTTGGGACAACCTAGGGACTCTGAATTTCCTTAACCCACACTTTCTACAAAGTTTTAAGTCCTATATTTATAGAAAAAAGGTCCCAATGGATATAAAATGGATAGTTCTCGGTTCTACCGAGTGAACCTTCGGTAGTACCGAAATTCACTCGGTACTACTGAAATATCACTCAGTGGAATCGAAATATCACTCAGTGGTATCGAATTAAATCTTAAAGTTGCTGGATGAATTTTACTGGTATCGATGCCACCGAAATTTGAACATCACTGGGAGTCGATGGTACCGAATTTTTCTTTGAAGGCTGTTGGAACGTTTTGGGCACTTTCAGTGCTACTAAAGGTATCTTTAGTACTATCGAAAGTGTCATTCGGTGGCACCTCCTCCTGCCGAAACTAGGACTGATTTTCCTATTTTAATTCTTTATCCTATGATTCATTCAACAACTTGAACTTTCTCAAAGCCAACATTAATAGGATAGAAAGTTTGAACTTGGAGTTAGCTTTGAATAGATGACCTAACCTGGTTTTCCTTATTTGGGTTTGAGTCATCTATAGGCAAGATCCTGATCATAGAAGCCTCTTTGGAATCTGACTTTGTAACTCGGGCTTCTGCTCCAGTTGCGTCGTCAGTCTTCATTTGCAAAGGACTCATCTGACTACTTGACACAACTAGTCACGTGATTGACAAACATGTGTGTAAATAAGTGCACTAACAGCCTTACGGAGGGAATATCGGAGCAAAGGGAGTTTGGCTAAGGAAAAACAACCCAAGGAGGAATACATTTCGGCCAATGAAAACAAGAGGAAAGAAGACGTGCCATAAAGGAGTCAGTGCCTAAGCAGGTGGCCTGACAGCAGATTCAGCTTATACACTCCTCTCAACCAGATGCTCGAGCAAGTCCTCTTAGAAGTCTGAAAATGAGAGGTTAAGAAGTCCTAGAGGGGGGTGAATAAGACTATGCCAAATAATTGAATAAAGTGCCGAATAATAAATAGATTAGGGATCTCAATTGCCTAAGTATTGAAACGTTAATTTCAAATGATTCATAGAACAACCTTCACCTAAAAGTTTAAGCAGGACAACCTTATTTCACGAATACTTTTAAAAACAAAATCCCAAACTTTGCAAGAGTAAATAAAAATAAATATTACAATCATTCACCACTTGAACTAAAATGTAAATACAACCATTCACCACATAAAAGATAAAAACATTCACCACATAACATAGAGAATTATAGTGGTTCGGTGTGTCAACAACTGTTCTAAACAGTTACACCTACTCCACTCCCAAAATTACTCTCCGTGTAATCTTGGCTTTCACTATGAAAAAGGTTTTCTCAGGGTCACCTTAAAGCCTGATACAGTTGTGATTTTACCAGGCTATCATAATCAAACCCCTTACCAAGATTTTCATGCTATTCAGACAAAACCTTTTATGCACTCGACTGGTTGAAAATCACAAAATTTTGATTGTTTGATTCAAATTTTTTATTTTTATTACCAATTTATGCATTTAATCAAAATAAACATAAAACAACAAAAAAAATGCACAAACAAGATAATTAATTAACAATGCACAAACCAATATCATGCTTTAAGTTGAAAAATCTATTTTTGTCAAGTGGTTTGGTCAGTATGTTTGCAAGCTGCTTCTTAGTTTAAATGTATTCAAGCGCGATAGACTTGTCTGCAACTAATTCTCGACTATAATTGTAACACCCCATACTTTTCAGTACTTGGGTGTCACCATGGAGACTTAAATTAGTTTACACGTGTGTGGGAACACACGTAACTTACCTTACATGTCATCATCCAATGACTCTCAATCTGTCCATCTCAATCATCTTGTACAACCTTTATTCGTATAGTAAGCCATCCATCTGATTGATTTTTCAAGATGGACCCCACATTAACAGAAAAGCCTAATTACATATTTTCATCTCTTGATAAATAAATCTAATCATTCATCTTAGATTTAAATGTCTAAACCATGAGATCTGTTGTTCGTCAGATTCACAACAACTTGTCGATCGCTCTAACACTTGATTTTCCCTAATCCAACCATCGAGTTATAAAATCAACCCTTATGTTGCACTCAGATGATCTTAAAAACCATTAACACTGTTCAGTGTGGACTATGGAAGGCCATGACCTTAAATCATCTAAAAATTTAGATCCAATTCACCAGATCTACCGTTAACGAGCCTACAACACTCAAGTTCGTAACTCATTGATTAATCATCCTTTTCTTAGATTTTGGTAATTGAATATACTGTCGAAACCCACTAAAATAAGCCTTAAGACCCTTTTAACCATTGATATTCAAAGATAGAGTGATTTGACTATTAGATTGATGGAAATCCATAAGTAAAGACAAAATATAGGAGAATGGCCCACCTAAGCTTTAGGATCTACCTCATCCTTTAGGATGGGGTCCTAAATTAAGCTAAAAAAATGAATGGATGGCTTGGATCCATCAGGACATCAATGTGGGCCCCACATCTGGTAGGTGAGTACAGCTAATGGACATACATCTACGCTGCACCACACCATTCAGCCCGGTTAAGCTGGGTTTGACCGATAATTTCTAAAAGAAGGAAATTCTCTTCTTCCTTTTCCATTCCCGCGCTCAGTGCATTTTGAATTGCAAGCAACCGTTCATCTGATCGAGATGGGGCCCACTATCTTAGACCATTGTAAAGATCTGAGCCATCCATCATACTTCAGATGGGCCAAAGATTAAGACCCGGGATTTTTCACACAAGATGTGTACGTGCGTTTACACAAACCGTAGCACAAGTAGCGGTGCATGCAGTGTATTTTTTCTTCTTTTTTGGAAAATGGAAATCAGTTTTGTTGCCACGCTGGCAATCTAGGAGGGTTTTCTCTTGTTATCTCAACCGTCCATTGAAACAAATCTTGGTTGTCCAAGACCGCAAGATGCAGAGTTCTAACTGTGTGAATAAAAGATAAAAATTGTTAGAGAGCTGGGAGCCCTAGATTGAATCCCAACCATCCACTCTCAATCCAATGGCTTAGGGTTCGTAAGGGCAACACTGTATAAGGGATAAACCCAACAACAACATCTTTCCTTCCATTTCATGCTGCAGCCTGAGAAAATTGGCTATGAGCTTCTTCCTTCCAACCCATCAATAAAATCCCATTGGAGCTTCAATTCGAAGCTTCCCCAAGCTCCCTAAAGCTAAGCTAGACCATCTACAAGCAGCAAAATGAAGAAAATACCATAGATTTTTGATTCACCATTGGAGACGCACCATCTCCCCTGCCGCACCAAACCGAGTTTGACTCGGTTCGGGCATATAATGCTCAGGCTCTCTTTGTTTGGAAATACCCTAGTTGTGGAAGAAGGGAGAAGAGATAAAGAGACAAATGAAATGGAGAAAATAAAGAGAGAATAGAACAAAGGAGGAAGAAGGGAGATACGTGGTGAGGTGATCGAGTCCCGTGCTGCACTAAGACTCTATCTGAGTTTGTCGAGTGGGGCAGTGTTCGAGTCGATTCTAGGCTCGTCTGGCCATGCAGGGACTGAAAAAGGGAGAAGGAGGATGATGAGGAAGAATATGGTGGGAGAGAAGTGAGTGCAAGTGCTACTTGTGTTGCACTCACTGCCGACTCACTGAGGTCTGAATCAGGATGAGATTTGGTCCAGCGTCCTTGCTAGATGGTCAGAGAAAGGAGAGAGGCAGAAGGCAGAGAGAGAGAGAGAGAGAGAGAGAGAGAGAGAGAGAGAGAGAGAGAGAGAGAGCATTGCTGCACTAGCTCAACTCGAACCGAGTTGAGACTGGGTCGAGTTCTGCAAGTCAGGTTGGTTCTAGTTTAGTCCAGCAACCTTGCTGGTGTATGGGTTTAAAGGAAAAAAAGGGAAGAAGAGAGAGAGTGGGAGAAGAAATAGAGAAAGAGAGGGTGAAGAAGAGAAAAGAAGTGAGGGAAAGTGAGAAGGAAGCGAGTTTGGGTTGTGGGTTGCTGGCGAGTCAACTCGGCTAAAATCCACCGAGTTGGTCAGAGTTGGGTTGGGTCATGTCTAGTCGGGCCACTAGGAATAGAAGGAGAGAAGTAGAAAAAGAGTGGGAGAAAAGGGGAGAGGAAGAAGAGAGAAAAGAAGAGAAGAAGGATGTGTGAGATGTTACTTAGTTTGATTTGAGTCAAGAGGTGAGGTTCGTCTCTAAGCTACATTAAAGCACACCAACTCGAGCTGTTGGATCAACTAACATAAGTCAACTTTCCTCCCCAAAGTGGATTATTTTGGTTTATTATTATCATTTATATTACCGTGACTATTGCAACTATTAAGCATGATTGGTCATATGCTGATTACTCATACCAATCTTAGGCATTAGTATTTTATTTACTATTCTTAAATATTATCATTGACAATAGACTATACTAGTTATCACCACATAATGATTATGATTGCCATATTAACCAATATTAATTATATCATTAATGTTAATAATTATCTTATAATTATTAAATTAACCTTGTAATTAATTATACACCAGCTAGAGTTTAAATCCTAAGATCTAAGCTTAAACCTATTCTCTCAGGTGAAACCTTAAACCTAAGTGATCCAAACCTAAGATTAGATTTTAACTAAAAATAGTGTGTGAAACTTGGATCTAACTATATAAATTTCAGAATTTGTGGTAGGATTCGACTCTAAGGGTGCATACACCTCCTAGCGACACTAGTAGGCAATTCAACACGTGAGGTGATGATATCTTCCCCTTGAGCTTTCCACTTTCCTATTAGTTTAAGTGATAGTTTTTGTCTTAAATTCCAGTTGATAAATGATATCTCTATTACACACGTTAGTTGTTGGATTTAACTTCTAACTTATATGCTTAACATTTATCTTATATAAACATATGTATGTTGCACTTGTATACCTTCTCATACCTGTGGATTACTTGTGGATTGCTTATGGAACTTAAACTGGTACCTCTATTAGTACGAAACCTCACTTGTATATGTACACCCATACTTGGGATGTAACTTGACTGATTGCGACTATAATGGGCCCCCAACTTAGTGGCCATTTTTCCTAAGTTGTTGCGAACTTACCATCTTGCAGACTCTTGTGCCCTCTACGATTTTGATGTGATATTTGCCCTTTGTACCTTTGATGTGATATCTGCCCTTTATGCCTTCGATGTGATATCTACCATTTGCGGCTTCGATATGATATTTTGCCCTATGTGGCTTTCATTTAATATTTTTCGTAAGTGACTTGATGGATTATTTTTGTATATCTATGAGATGGTAAGATCTACTTGTGGAACTACGATTAGCCACTAGACGAGGAGGTTACTATTAAACATCTTAATGTTGGATCTCATGAGTTGTAGATGGTGGAATGGGACATTATGCTAGAACTGTCGGCCTACGCTGGGTGACGAGCCTCCTATAGTGACCTTTGAGCTTTCTTAAATTGGTTGGTTGTAAATGGAATAATAATTGTTGGGCTAATCATGCATTCATAACATACAGGTGATGACGAGTGGCTAATTCTTGATGTTGTAGTATGTGCCTATAGGATTTAGTTGGGGTATCGTTTTACTAGCTCTCAGACCTCCGACTATCGGCCCACTTTCTATGAACTTAGCACTATGCATGTATGATGTACTTTCGTTAGTGACCGGCCACATGCATGGGTTTTGTCCAAAAGCCTACTGGATGAGCATCCCCAATTGATGTGCACTCACACATCCATGTATTTAATAATACTGCATCATGCATTGTTTTGAATATTTTTGTTCATAACTATGCATACCTAATACGGTGATGTATAATCTTAAAAGGAATTCACACTGAGATGGCCACTCATTCATCAAATATAAAGCCATACAGTTAGTACAAGTGGCTTAAAAGATATTCATGTTCAAATTGATAAAAAGAAGGTACGATTATCAGGGATACATGGCTGTATCTGTCAAGAGAAACTTCGTGACCTTGCGGCTCAAGTTTATATGCATTTATACTTTCTCATGTGTAAAGTATGTAATTCTTGTATTTATTAATATAGAGACATTGGTTTGTATAAGTCATTATGGGCAGCCGCTCGTATATTCTAAATGTAAGTGTAAATTTTCCTTTATGTTTAATTTGTCCATCTTCCACTAAACTGCTAACTCTAAAAGGAAAAAAAGAAAAAAAATTACCTTAATTCGACTATCTTTAAAGGTTATCACTCGGGTTTTTGGAGAGTGAGTCCTATACTCGGGTTTCGAAAAGATGGGGCATTACAATAATGGTACCAAATATCGATATGTTTCATACGAGAATGTTGGATTAGATTTTTTGAAATATTAATAGTGCTTGAATTATCGCAGTATAGTTTCATTGTATCTTGCACAATTCCATAATCAGCTAGCATTCTTTTCATTCAAATTAATTGAGTGTAAGCATTTCCAGCTGCAATGTATTCAGCTTCAGCTGTAGAGAGAGATACAAAATTTTATTTCTTACTAAGCCAATATACCAAGTAGTTTCATAAGTAGAAACATCCACCACTAGTAGATTTTTTATCATCAATATTTCTTGCCTAGTCTTCATTAGTATATACGGCAATTTGTATAGAAGTTCATACGGATATCAAAGTCCTAAGTTAGTAGAACTTGCGACATATTTAATTATCCATTTAACAGTAATTAAATGTGATTTATTAGTATTAGATTGATATTTAGTATATATTCGAACACTAAAAGCAATATCAGGTCTGCTAGTAGTTAAGTATAGAAGACTACCAATCATACTTCAATATAAACAGGAGTCTATACTTTTACCTGATTCATCCTTTGAGAGTTTAAGGGTTGTACTCATTGGAGTCTCAAAATTTTTTCCATTCTCAAACCCAAACCTTTTTACAAGGTTCAAGGCATATTTGGTCTCTGAGATGAATATCATCTTTAAGTTGTTTAACTTGTAATCTAAGGAAATAATTTAATTCACCAGCCATACTCATTTCAAACTTCGATTTCATTAAATCTGTAAACTCAATTGATAAGTTAGTGCACGTAGATCCATAAATGATATCGTCAACATAGATCTGAACTATCAATATATGATCATTATATTCCTTGATGAATAAGGTTATATCAACACTGCCTGTAATAAAATTATGACTAAATAAAAATTTAGTCAATTTTTTGTACCATGCCCTGGGAACTTGTTTCAAACCATAAAGTGTCTTTTTAAAGTAATACACATAATTTAGAAGTTTCAGATCTTTAAAACCCTTTAGTTGTTCAACATATATACTTCCTCATACAAATCACCGTTCAAAAATGTACTTTTGACATCCATTTGAGAAATTTTAAATTTTTATGACATTCAATCGAAATAAATAATATTATGGATTCAATGCACAAAATTGGTGCAAAGGTTTCATCGTAATCAATACCTTCTATTTGATTGTACCCTTGTACAACTAGTTGTGCCTTATTTTTTATTATATTACCTATTTCATCAATTTATTCTTAAAAATCCATTTGGTTCCAATTGCAAGTTTATTAGTAGGTCTGGAAACCAAGTACCATACATCATTTTAAACAAATTAATTTAATTATTCTTGCATGGTAAATATCCAACTTTCATTAGAAAGTGTTTCATTTACATTGGCCGATTCAATTTGGGAAGTGAAGCAGACATAATTATATATATTTTCTAGTTGTTATCATGTCTTAACACCAGTACGACGATTACCAAGTATTTGATTAGTAGGATGGTCTTTGACTAATCTTGTCTCAGTATTGACCGATTTATATGAAGAGTCAGGTATATCAATCACATTAACTTCATCATCATCATGATTATTGTGATTTGTTGATCATCAATCACTACATTTATAGATTCCTAAATCACCCCAGTTCTTTTTTTAAGAACTCTGTATGCCCGACTGTTTAGAGTATAACCTAAAAATATTCCCTCATTGCTTTTAGCTTCGAATTTTTTTTAATTTTCTTGTTCGTGTAATATAAAAATATTTACTTCTAAAAGTTTGAAAATATTTAATTGTGAGCTTTTTATTAAACCATAATTCATAAGCTATTTTATTTTTAGTTTTTCTAATGCAAACATAATTTATAATATAGCATGTAGTACTAACAGCTTCAGCCCATAAACGTTTTGGTATATTCATGTTATTTAGCACTACACTAGCTATTTCTTATAGAATTCTATTTTTTCTTTCAATAATTCCATTTTGGTAAGGTGTTTTAAGAGTAGATAATTCATGCGATATACCATGATCATTATAGTACTTCTCAAATTTACTATTCTCAAATTCAGTGCCATTATCACTTCTAATTTTGACCACAGATATCTCTTTTTCATTTTGTATACGTTTTAAAAAATTTCTGACTTCATCAAGAGTATCTGATTTTTCTCTTAAAAAAGCTACCCATGTATATCGGTGTAGTCATCAATAATGAACAAAAATACTTCTTTTCACCTCTACTATCCATTCTAGTTGGTGCTGTTAAATCCATGTGGAGTAGTTCTAGAGGTTTAGCCATGGCTAAGGAGTTCAATTTTTTGTGACTACTCCTGATCTATATGCCAATTTGACATGCACGATAGACTTTTTCCATCTTTTTTAGCTTGGGTAAGCCACGTTAGTGATCTCTTTTACTCAATTTATATAAATCTCTATAGTTCGCATGTCCAAGACGTTTATGCCATAGTTCAACTCATCTATTTGGACCATGTAACATGAATGATTTGATGAGCAAGAATAATCAATTATATAGCAATTTTCAGATGGCCTGCGACCATTTAATATTACACTACACTTCTCATTCATAATCTCACATCCGTGATTAGAAAATTTCACACTGTGCTTATTATCACAGATCTGAGATATTCTCAAATGATTATGTTTTAATCCATCAACGTAAAGCACATTTTCAAAGAGAGACAAGTTAAGAAGTTGTGAATTACCTTCGCCAATTATTTTTCAATTGCTTCCATCTTCGAAAGTGACTGAGTCACCATTTACTTCTTTGTTATTCTTGAATATCGCTTTGTCACATGTCCCATGTCTTAAACATCCACTATCCAGATACCATCTTGAGTGGATAATGGTTTTGAAAGTTGTGTGGGCAACAAGACACTTAACCTTTGGAACCCATTTCATTACAGTTTTAAGTTTAGGAGTATCTCTTGATTTTTACTATATTTGGGAGTTAGGATTTCTCCTTTTATGATTAACTCCAATTTCATCAGAGTTGGATTTCAGAATATCTTTAAACAGGTCCACAATTTTTTCAGCTAAAGGTGATTTATTATTCCTTTGATATTTATAGCTGATGACATTATTATTTATTTTAAGGACTTAAAAGAGTTTTGAGTTTTTGAAATCATTATGATTAAAATATCTTAAAGTCTTACCTTTAGAGTTTGAGGATTCTCCTCTTACAAACATAGGAGTAGAATCCTTAGTTTTCAAAGAATTATCTTTAATATAACCCAAACCAGACTTGTCACTACATCATCTCGATGAGGTTAACAATTTTTCAAGCTTTTGGTCACCAAGGACATATTTTCAAGTGTCCTTTGAACTCAGAAGGGAAGAAACTTCAATTTTTAGTTTCTCATTTTCTGTTTTGAGTTTTTGTAATTCAGAAGATTTAAAATTTAAATTTAATTTTATTTTTTCAATACAATTAAAAAATTGAGATTTTTCTAAAACTGCTTTTTCAAGTTCTTCTTTTAGTTTAGAATATTTTTCTTTTTGAATTTTCAACTTGATAGCAATTTTATAACTCTCTATGTATAGGGCATTGTAGGAATCTTGAAGATCGTCTTCATTTTCATTTTAGGATTACTTCTGAGATTTTCATAGACAGATATATTATAGCTATCTGAAAAAGTGACTATGACTATAGTCATAAAGGATTTCACATCATTTGTATTTGCATTTTCTTAATCAGATTCATCAAACTCAGAAGTACTTTTAGAATCAGATGATTCATCCCAAGTAGCTATTATGCCCTTTCATTTAGACCTATCCTTTTTAGGACATTTATTAGCCAAGTGCTCATATTCATGACAGTTGAAACATTGACTATCATTCATTTTAGATTTCTAAGAATTAGATTTTCCTTTTCTTTTATCAGATGGTTTTTGAAAATCTATTCTTTTCTTGTTTTTGAAAATTCTATAAAATTTCTTAATCAACATTGACATATCATCTTCATTTTCTTCAAAATCAAAATTAGTATTATTTTATTTTGAAATAGATTTAGAAGATTTAAGAGAAATGGACTTAGCCTTAGGAGTCTTAAAATTTAACTCATATGTTTAAAGAGAACCAACAAACTCCTCAACCTTCATAAGATCAATATCCCTTAATTCCTATATAGCAGTAACCTTAGAATTAAACCTATCAGGAAGATATAGCAGTATTTTTGCACAACTTTGCTTTCAAGAATTTCATCTCCTAGACATCACATGGAATTTACTATATCATTCAGTTTCTTATAGAAGTCCATGAAAGTCTCATTTTCTTCCATATGAATTTCCTCAAATTTGGTTATGAGGATTTGAACTTTTAATTTCTTGACAATAGTAGTTCATGTGTCATTTCGAGAATGTCTTATGCTTGCTTAACTGTATCGCATGAAATAATTCTTTTGAATTCATCAGGTGATAGAGCATAAGTTATGGCATTTAAGGATTTAACATTAGCACTGCTTTCACTTTTCTGACCAGCAGTCCATAAATAAAATGCAGTTTCTCTCATAAATTTGGTTCCATCCTTTGCTACTACTTCAATCATATGAAGTTTTCATTTAGTCACAGTGGCTTGCCACACACTTTCATCTAAGGATTTTAGAAAAATCTTCATTCTGGCTTTCCAGTATGAATAATTAGAGCCATCAAAAGGAGGTGGCCTAGTAATAAATAAACTGTTGAAATTCGACGGAATAAAGCTCTAGATAACTTAAGGAAATTAATCCAAAAAAAAAAATAGAGCAACCCTCTCTAATACCACTTGAAAAGGAGATCTTAAGAAGTCCTAGAGGGGGATTGAATAGAACTATGCTAAATAATCGAATAAAGTGCTGAATAATAAAAATCCTTATTTCAAATTATTCGTAGGACAACCTTCACCTAAAAGTTTAGATAAGACAACCTTATTTCATGACTACTTTTAAAATTAAAATCTCAAACTTTGCAAGAGTAAATAAAAATAAATATTACAATCATTCACTACTTGAACTGAAATGTAAATATAACTATTCACAACCCCTAGTGTAGGTTCGCGATGTAGTAATAATCTCGGTGAGACCGAGGTCAAATCCACAGGGACTAATCTCGTATGTATTCTGAAAGAAACTACAAGCAAAACTAGAAGAAGACGTAAAACTAATTCGAAAGTGATTGAGAGAGTAATTGTGAATTAAGTAACTAAAACTTAAGAAATTTAAAGGTGGGAACTAGGGTTTCCATGGATCCACTTATAGTGATCAGGGAGATTTATGTTTAATTCAAGGACACAATTGGAATCAGATTCATATCTTATCTAGTTGGAAGATATCTCAGTAAAACCAAATCTAAACATCCTTTGACCTAATTCTCAATGGATGAGAGTTGTAAAAACCAGAA
Organism: Magnolia kwangsiensis; assembly: GCA_037074715.1. Taxonomy (NCBI): domain Eukaryota; kingdom Viridiplantae; phylum Streptophyta; class Magnoliopsida; order Magnoliales; family Magnoliaceae; genus Magnolia; species Magnolia kwangsiensis. The sequence goes on from CM073573.1 coordinate 56,343,763, forward strand.
GTGATTCCATCACAAAACCATTCCCAGGAGACAATGTCTCACAATAGGATATACCAATCTCATAACCAAACACAAGAGAATTATGAAGATTAGAAGGGATTTCGTTACCCAACTATGCCCATGGGACGATGGTGAATAATAGGATTTTCTAATTTCATAATCTCAATACGTGAAAAGAAGATACTCAAAGCTATTGCAGATCTACTGTAATTTGAGTCCCAATAAACCATTAAAAATGAAAAGTATTCCTTAAGAATCAAACTAGAATCAAAGAGAGTTCAACATAAACATAAATCAAAGTAACAAAAAACATCCCATCACGCTACAAGCTTCACCTCTTAGATCTAGCTAAAAGGTTTAGCCAACCATAGACATGATTGGAACTAAAACCTTAAAAGAAAGCATGAAAAACTAAGGTGGAATAGAAGAAAAATGCTTGACGATGACTCTCCACGCTTTTGCTCCTCTCCTCAAACCCTAGTTTCTGCCAAGGGATGCCCTGAGGACTCCTATTTATAGTTGTGCTGCACCTCAAATTTATGCACTCCACATAACTCTACGTAACTTCACGTAATTCATTCGATGACATTAAACAACCTTTGATGTCATTGAAGGTGTCTTTAATACGTGCTTTTTTGTGCTTTTATAGCTTCATCCGGACTTTGTAACCTTCTATGTCATCGAACTTACCTTTGATGTCATCGAGCATTGTTCGAGGAATCGATAATGTGTCCAAAACAGTCCAACGAGTTATTCCGATTCCTTCTATAAATTCGATGTCATTGAGTAGATCTTCGATGTCATTGAGGAGTGCTTCAAGTAATTGAAAATGGTGCCCAATGTGTCCAACGAGTTTTGCCAAATTTTCAGAGAAAGTTTAATGTCATCGAGCAGGTCTTCGATGTCATCGAACAAGTTCTCGAGTCATCAAAAAATATCTTCAATTTTTCCAGTGACCAACCCAATTTTCCTTCATAAATTTGATTTCATCGAATAATGTTCGATGACACAGTCAATGTGCATTCTGCACTTGTCCTTTTGGCTTCGTTCCTTCTCTACTTAGTTTTCTTGAATCTTGGGACCTTGTAATCTTCAATCTTTGTCTCCTAAGATCCATTCTTTTCCTTAGTGATCTTTAAGTGTCAAATCCATGATTTTTACACCTTTTTCAATCCAAGCTCTCAAATTCACCTTGCAACACAAACATGAGTAAAATATGACATTAAGCAGTATCATGTTTGTAAAACCAATATATAAATGGGGTCTAATATGCAATATTTAACCCTCAACAATAACAAAAATAATTATAGTGGTTTAGTGTGTAAACAACTATTCTAAATTAATCACACCAACTCCACTCTCAAAATTACTCTCCACGTAATCTTGGCTTTCACTAAGAAAAAGGTTTTCTTAGGGTCACCTTAAAAACTTGATACAGTTGTGATTTTACCGGGCTATCACAATCAAACCCCTCACTAAGATTTTCTGGCTATCTCAAAACAAACTAAAATAAGAATTAAAGGTATATTTATCTTCACTGTAGAAGAACTTATAGACAAAGAACCGCTTTTCTTGAATGTTGATTGTTCAATGTTCAATCAGATAGAAAAGGTCTAGGGTTCTATTGTTTTTAATTAAGTTAAAACCAATGGCTACTTAATTTAATTCTCTTAAATCTCAAAAGAAGAGTAGTATTCACTCTATTTAGAATTAAAATGACATAATATGAGATTAAGGGAATTAAACAAAAGCTAGAAAAATAATTTATAAATACTGTTTAATAGCTTATAATAACTGGAGCTTCTCTCTCTCTCTCTCTCTCTCTCTCTCTCTCTCTCTCTCTCTCTCTCTTCTCGCAGAAGAATTTTGATGATGATAATTGATATTTCGGATTAAGAGAGAACCCTCAATATATAGGTAAAAAAGTTGAATCTTCGACTGGCCCGAGGTAGTCTTCGACCAGCCCGAGTAACGGATTATGTTCAACGGATTTTCAAATTTGAGCAGGATAATATTTATCCAATCTTCGACTAGCCCGAGGACCAGTTCGATTAGTCGAATGTGGTCTTCGACTAGTCGAAGCTTCCAAAATTTGAACCAATTTAGTTGCTAGACTTTGAGCCGAAATTCCTTGGACTCGTTAAAGATCAATCTTCGACTAGTCAAACAGAAAAATTGACTGGTCGAATTTGCAATAGAAATACAGTTTTACTTCGACTTGAATTGGACTGGCCAAGAAAACTCAAACTAGTCCAACCAAACCTTAGGCTGGTCGAATTCCAAGAAAACATATGCATAAAAACCCAATTTAAATAATTTTTGAAAACACCTAAACCTAAGGTCTTTCTAGAGTTTTATATTACCTAAAATGTGTGAAATACCTGAACTTCTTTATCTTGAACTTAATTAGTAACTTCATCTTGTCTTGTGAGCTTGTTCTTCTACTAGAACATTAGTTAATCTTAATCTTGATCTTCTTTGATCTTGGACCAGACTTGAAATTGATCTTCTCTTAATCTTGGACCAGACTTGAAGATTTTTCAGCAAGTTGTTTTGGATATACGAAATTTGACAACTAAAGTGTGCTTTAATCATTTTAGCACTTACAAGGTCCGTGATAAACAGATCCTCAAGTGACCGAGCAAGATGAAATTCAGTAGTGATAGGCAAGACAAATGAAAATACTGCTATTTCTGCTGAGACCCCGACCACTCGACTAGTAACTGTTTCGACCTTAAGAAAGAGATTGAGGCACTCATCTGTAAGGGGCACCACCGAGAATATGTCAACAAGAGAGAAGAACGAGTTCGAAGATCAAACAACCCATCAACAATGAGCTGACCGAAGAAATTCGTACCATCTTCGGAGGGACGGCTAGAGGAGGTGACTCAAACCAATCTCGGAGAGCCCACACTAGAAGTATCAACCACTCCAACTCAGAGTATCAAGTCCTCGTCACTAGAAGACCCCTGAAAGAGTAGAAGGTAACATCTTGGGATCTAACCTTCACTCGAGAGGACTCTCGAGGAGTCCACCATCCTCACGACGATGTGCTTGTGGTCACTATGACTATAGCTAACCGCAAAGTGTTTTGAATTTTGGGAGCTTGGCCAATATCTTCTTCACCGAAGTGTTTGATAAGATGGGAGTAGGGCGACCCCAACTCTAGGCTATCAAAACTACTCTCCTCGGGTTCGCAAGAGGCAAGGTCACACTAGAAGGAGCAGTCCAGCTCCTAGTCACAGTTGGGGATGAACAGAACCAGATAACAACCATGATCAATTTCCCAGTGGTAGACTGCTGATCCGTTTACAATGCCATTCTTGGATGATCTTCACTCAACTCTTTGCAGGCCGTTGTGTTGACATACCATCTTGCAATAAAATTCCTTATCGAGCATAGTGCTAAACTAGTCAGGGGAGACTAACAAGAAGCTCAACAATGCTATACCATGGCATTACAAACCCAACAGCAAACGATGGTGATCACCCCCCTCGATCCCCAAGAAGACTCAACCAAGAGAGGATGTCTTATGGAGGACCTCATATCCCTCCCACTCGATGACTCAGATCCGACCTGAACAGTACAGATCAGGTTGTCTTTGACATCGCCATTATGGGATGAAATCATAGACCTCCTACACCGATACGCCAGCATTTTGCATGGTCTCACTAGGATATGCCTAGCATCAGCTCGAAGATCATGGTCCATAGGTTGAATGTTGACCCCGACCATCAACCAATTCAACAAAAGCGAAGAGCGTTCGAACCTAAATAATATGCCATAATCAGAGAAGAATCAAGAAACTTCTCAAAGCTGACTTCATCAAAGAGATCTAGTATCCGGACTAGATAGCCAACCTAGTTTTGGTTTAAAAGTCCAATGAGAAGTGGCGGGGTTTGTGTTGATTACACCGACCTGAAAAAAGCCTACCCCAAAGATAGCTTCCCTTTACCAGGGATTGACCAGCTCATTGATAATATAGCTAGGCATGAGTTGTTGAGCTTCATGGATGCCTCTTCACATTATAACCAAATTACAGTGCACCCATACAACAAGCAAAAGACAACCTTTGTTACCAACAAAAGGCTCTACTGGTACAAGGTCATGCCTTTCGGACTGAAGAACGCCTGAGCCACATACTAACGGCTCGTCAATAAAAATTTTTCCCACCAAATTTGGCACTTTATGGAAGTCTACATTGACGACATGCTCGTCAAGAGCATTAAAGCTGCAGACCATGTATCTGACCTCAAAGAGATGTTTAAGATCCTTAGGGAGTATAAGATGAAACTAAATCCGAGCAAGTGTGCCTTTGGTGTCAACTCCGGTAAGTTCCTCAATTCTTGGTCAGCCAGAGAGGAATCAAGGTGAACCCCGATAAAATCTGAGCCCTGTTCAACATGAGCTCGCCTAGGATGACGAAAGAAGTCTAGTGCCTTACTAGAAGAGTAGACACGCTGAACTATTTCATATCTTGAGCTACAGACAAGTGTCTTCCCTTCTTCAAGCAATTGAAATGGAAGCAAAAGACAGAATGGATGAAAGAGAGATAACTCACCTTTTAGCAACTCAAGCAATACCTAGGGCCACTACCATTACTCTTGAAACCAGAATAAGGAGAACCATTGTTGTCATACCTGGTGGTTTCAACAATAGCAGTCAGCTCGGCTTTGATCATGGAACAGGAAGGGAAACAACTCCTAATGTACTACGTCAGCAAGGCCCTAGTCTCTGCCAAGACCATGTACCTAGACAGAAAAGCTAGTGTTGGCCCTTGTCATTTCATCTCAGTGCTTACGGTCGTACTTCCAAGCCCATACAATCATCGTTCTAACCAAGCAACCTCTCCGCCAAGTGCTACAGAAACTAAAGTATTAGGGAGACTAATGAAATTGGAAATCAAGCTTAACAAATTTGACATTAAATATCAACCTCGAGCAGTAATCAAAGGACAAGTGTTGGATGATTTCATTACCGAACTGGCTCCTTCTGAGCTGGATCCTCCCGAGCTAGGTCATGCCGAGCTAGAGTCCAATCCTGACATTGAGTCCACCTGAACTGAGCATCAAGCGGCTGACTCAGACCAACCGACATGGACGTTGTACGTCGATGGCTCGTTTAATTTTACATGCAGCAAGCCCGGAATAGTCCTGGAAACCCTATACCAGACATGTGTACAATATGCTTTTATATTTGAATTTTAGGCATCAAATAATGTAATAGAGTATGAAGTGTTATTGGCTGGGCTCAGGTTGGCAGCCACCATGGGAGACCTACATCTAAAAGTTCATAGTGACTCATAACTCGTCGTCAACCAAATAGCGAATGAATACCAAGCTAAAAAGGAACAAATGAAGGCCTACCTGTAAAAAGCTCGAGAACTAATCAGCAAGTTCTCAAAGTGCAGCATCATCTTGATCCCTAGAGTAGAAAACTCTAAAGCAAACATGTTGGAAAAATTGGCCACTGCAGCTGAGGATGATATCCCAAGAACTATCTCAATCGAGTTCCTCACCAAAATGAGTGTCAACGAGACCATCCTGGCCATAATTCTCCCGATAAACTCAGAGCCAACTTGGATGGGTCCAATAACTATTTACCTCAATGAGGGAAAGTTGTCTGAGGACTGACAAGAGGCACACAGGCTCCGAACTAGAGTCGCTCATTACTCCATGGTTGGGGACATCTTGTACAAAAAGGGATTCTTCCCCCTATCTAAGGTGCCTCCGACCCAAGGAAGTCAATTATGTTCTGAAAGAGTCTAGAAGGCATTTACAGGAATCATTCCGTCAACCAAGCCCTCACCCACAAGGTCATTCGATAGGGGTATTTCTGGCTAACCATTCAAGTGGATGCCTAACAACATGTTCTAAAATGTGACAAATGCCAATGATTTACAGCAGTACCTCGACAGGCACCCAAACAACTAACTCCTATGATTGAACCTTGGCCATTCGCCCAATGGGGATCGATATCATCGTCCCCCAACTAATCGGCAAAGGGTAAACCAAGTAAGCAGTTGGCACGGTTGACTATTTCACTAATTGGGCTGAGGCTAAGCCCCTGGCCAAGATCACCGAGCAGAAGATCATGGACTTTATCTAGAAGAAAATCATATACAGGTACGGGAACCACTGTAATATCATTTCAGACAATGGGAAATAATTTAACAATAAGTAATTCTGTAACATGTGTGAGAACCTCAAAATTTTAAACGTCACCTCTTCACTCATAGGCCAATGGACAAGTCGAAGTAGTCAACAAGATTATGAAGAATCACCTCTGAACAAAACTTGAAAAAGAAAAAGGTTCATAAATGGAAGAGCTCCCTCACGTCCTCTGGGCATACCGAACTACTGCTCGGACAACTGTTGAGTGTTAAATATTGCATATTTCCCCTTGTTTATATCTTAGTTTTATGAACATGATAATGCTTAATGGGTATATTTTATACATGTTTGTGTTGCAAGGTGAATCTGAGAGCTTGAATTGAAAAGAATGTTAAAAGCATGAATTTGATGCTTAAGAATCACCAAGGCAAAGGATAGATCTTAGGAGATCAAGAATGAAAAATTCACATGACAAAGATTCAAAGCAACCAAGTATAAAGGATGAAGAAAGGACTCGAAAGATTTCAAAATCTGCAGCAGAAAACAGACAAGTTCGGTCCGACCGAAATCGTACAAAACTGTCCAACAACCAATGATGAAATTTTGAGCCAATTCAGTTTGACCGAAGGATAATTTGGTCTGACTCATGATTCAAATTTAAATTTGGCCTAACCGAAGGTGACTTCGGTCTAACCAAAGCTTTATGCGGCTACGTAAATTTGAGGTGGTTTCAAGGTCGATTTGTGAAAATTCCAAGGCGGTGCGAAAGATAGTGTTTCACAACTATAAATAAGAGTACCTAGGACGTCCCAAACCATGTTATATGGTTTAAGGAGTGGATACAAAGGGTGAAGAGGCCTCCTAAGAGTTTTTCTTCCTCTTCCTTAGTTTATTTTTATATTTTATTTAAGAGTTTTTTGTTTAATCATGTTTATGGCTAACTAAACCTCTTAGCTAGGTCTAAGAGGTGAAGCTCGTAACGTGTTGGGATGTTTATCTTACTTTGATTCTCATTTATGTTAAACTTCATTGAATTCTAGTTTGATATTAAAGGAATATTTTCAGTTTTATATGATTTATTGTGACTCAAATTACAATAGATGTTGTGATAACTTTGGATATCTTCTCTTCCTGTTTTGAGGTTATGCGATTGGTAAATCCTATTGTTCATCATCATCTCCTGGGCATAGTAGGGTGATGGATTCCCTTCCAATCATCACAATTCTTCTCCATTGAGAATTAGTTCAATGAAAAGTTTAGATTTGATTTAAATTTCTATATCTTCCAAATGGATAGGATACAAGTAAGACCCCATCTATCCCATACGACTTTCTGCTTATGTACACGATGATCGACACCCTTAGCTAGACCTAAATTGGCCATTCATAGTACATAACCAACTGACTGAAACCCCAAGACCTTGAAACCTATCTCATATCGACCGCCCCATCACTGCGATCATGGAGGTACCACCCGTGCATCTGTACGATACTCCATTAGTGAGATACGTCGTGAAGAATCATTAGTGTATCATGTGCGCAAGGCACCATGTACTCCATTCCACACATGTACACAACACATGCCATGCACACATGGGTGAGAGAATCTCTACCTATGTGTGTGATGTCACACACCCATACCTCTTCCTCTCTCATGTACACCTCAAGTCAACTCTTTTCCATGCCACACCTTAAGCATGACATCATCACACCATGCCATCCCATGGTCCTTTAATCCAACATTAATTGCGAATCATGAATTAATTGACACAATCCTCGTCTAAGCTAACCAAGATCACATTAATTCAATCTAACCACATTTTAACAATTTCTCTACATATATCCCTTCAACCCTTAGCATTTTACCATTTTCCTACAGAGAGAGAGAGAGTGTGTAAGACCCGTATCTTGGTCCGTACCTTTCCGTACACTCCCGCGGTCATACCGGTCGAATTCTGGCAACTTTCGACCCTTAAACAATATCGACGCGCGACCTGGATTCATGTACCGACAACCCGAGTCGACTCAACCCGAGACCAATACCATAGCGACCGCACCGTCGCCGCGGTTCCGATACCGCGACTCGCGCGCCAAGGCGATACCCTGATCAAGAGATATGAGCCAACGTTCGGTGCGAGAAAACGCCGCGCGTTGCGAAAACCAAGGGAATCTCAACGATGTGTCACATCAATCACATCAATCCCATCAATCAATCACCCATCAAGCCATCACATGTCAAGTACACATCACTTCCATCCCTTTTCCCAAGCAACCACAAAAGTCTCCCAAACCCATACCTCTCTTACACAAAAGCCAACAAAGTCTTCTCAACCCATACCTTTCTTACACAAAAAGCCACAAAAGTCTTCCTAACCCATACTTTTCTTACACAACCATCACTCACCCATCCATCCATCACTCTCTCTCTCTCCCTTTACATCACTCTCTCTCTTACTCTCTTTCTCATTCCAAAACTTCCAAGCAACAAGAAATCCAAGAGTTCCATACGTATGGAATTTCTCCAAAATCCCTAAGCTTCAAGTGGCCCACCTTCCTACCCCAAAATCTCCCATCTCAACCCTCCATTCTTCATCTTAGCCATTGAAGTTGAAGATAAGGTGCCAAGGAACCCCTAGGAGCGAGAAGATCGGACGGTGGGTGCTTCTATAGGGTAGATTTTCTTATTTTTATGGTGGACCAAGTGAGGCCCACCGATCAATGGTGTGGATCTCACTTGGGACCCTTATTTGTGGCCGATGGACCACTTGGATCATCATGATCATTCCATGATGGGGCCATTCTCCATGGACCCCATCATGATGTCTATTTTCACTTAAAAAGGTCATCTAGACCGTCCATTTTGGTGGAGAGAGGATCTCCACCGTTGATTCTCGATCTTGATGGTCCCATGTGTTGAGGGACCCTTTTTTTTGTATCATTTGCTTTTAAAGGAGGGCCCATAAGGACGGGGTCCCTCCATCACAAGCCATGTCCCACTCTCCATCTCTCTCTCTTATATTTATTTTATTTTATTTTATTTTATTTTATTTTATTTCATTTTATGCTATAGGATTGTGTGGCCCACTTGAATGGATCCCACCTTGATGTAATTATTTTTATTCAAGTGGGGCCCACCTTAGACATTGAACCCATGCCCCCCATCAGTGGTGGCCCACTTCATCAGGGCCCACCATAAAAAAAAAAAAGAGAAAAAAAAAAGAAAGGTGATATAAACCGTCCAGCGTCTGAGACGCTGGACGTTTCTAAGGAAAAGGAGAAAAAGGGAAATGAAGAAAAGGGACTTTTGGGTGGTCCACTTGCCTAGGCCCCACCTTGATGTATATATTCGATCCAAGCCGTCCATCCCCTTGCCCACATAGTTTTAACCGTCGAGTAAAAGAATGGAGCTGATCTGAGTACCTGGTGGGCCATAGCATAGGGAACCTTGGTGGTTACCCTTAAAATTTTTCCTGACGATTATATACCAAAAAAAAAAAATTTAAACTTTGGTCTCATTTGATTTGTTATGAGTTGGGGAATCCCATGGCTGGGATGGATTGTTCGAATATGGACCCCACCTGTGGAAAACCACACAAATACAAGGAAAGAGGAGAGAGAAAATGGAAGGGAGCAGCCTGCTCCCGCTGCTCGTGTCAGACCAGCGCAGGCGCTGCCTGCGCTGTTGCCAGCGGCGGGCGGGCGTCGGGCGTCCATGACCCACGGCCTCCAGCCGTGGGCCCCACCTTGATGTATATATTATATCCAGGCGGTTCGCGAGGTGGGTCGTCCCCAGTAGTGGGCCCCCTCCGAATTTCAGCACCGTTCAATAATCAGATGGCCCACACCTTAAGAAACAGTGTGAATGAACATCCACCATTGAAACTCTTCCTGGGGCCCACAGAAGTGTTGGATTAAGCTGAAATTTTATGTTTTCCCTTCATCCAGGCTAGTGACCTTATGAACGGGCTGGATTTCAAATAAACTTCACGGTGGGCCACATACATGGGACCCATAGTGATTTATGTATTTTACTCACACCGTCCACGGTCCGTGGACGGTGATGCCCACGGTGATTCTTGTTGAATCCACACCGTCCCCACTGAACGGTGGGCCCCACATATATATGTTATCATATTATATATATATCACATATATATATATTATATATAATATATAACTACGTATAATATAATATATGTAATATATACAATATTATATGTAATATATATATAATATAATAATATATATATGTGATAACATATATATGTGGGCCCCACCGTTCAGTGGGGACGGTGTGGATTCAACAAGAATCACCGTGGGCATCACCGTCCACGGACCGTGGACGGTGTGAGTAAAATACATAAATCACTATGGGTCCCATGTATGTGGCCCACCGTGAAGTTTATTTGAAATCCAGCCCGTTCATAAGGTCACTCAGCCTGGATGAAGGGAAAACATAAAATTTCAGCTTAATCTAACACTTCTGTGGGCCCCAGGAAGAGTTTCAATGGTGGATGTTCATTCACACTGTTTCTTAAGGTGTGGGCCATCTGATTATTGAACGGTGCTGAAATTCGGAGGGGGCCCACTACTGGGGACGACCCACCTCGCGAACCGCCTGGATATAACATATACATCAAGGTGGGGCCCACGGCTGGAGGCCGTGGGTCATGGACGCCCGACGCCCGCCCGCCGCTGGCAACAGCGCAGGCAGCGCCTGCGCTGGTCTGACACGAGCAGCGGGAGCAGGCTGCTCCCTTCCATTTTCTCTCTCCTCTTTCCTTGTATTTGTGTGGTTTTCCACAGGTGGGGTCCATATTCGAACAATCCATCCCAGCCATGGGATTCCCCAACTCATAACAAATCAAATGAGACCAAAGTTTAAAATTTTTTTTTTTGGTATATAATCGTCAGGAAAAATTTTAAGGGTAACCACCAAGGTTCCCTATGCTATGGCCCACCAGGTACTCAGATCAGCTCCATTCTTTTACTCGACGGTTAAAACTATGTGGGCAAGGGGATGGACGGCTTGGATCGAATATATACATCAAGGTGGGGCCTAGGCAAGTGGACCACCCAAAAGTCCCTTTTCTTCATTTCCCTTTTTCTCCTTTTCCTTAGAAACGTCCAGCGTCTCAGACGCTGGACGGTTTATATCACCTTTCTTTTTTTTTTTCTCTTTTTTTTTTTTTTTTATGGTGGGCCCTGATGAAGTGAGCCACCACTGATGGGGGGCATGGGTTCAATGTCTAAGGTGGGCCCCACTTGAATAAAAATAATTACATCAAGGTGGGATCCATTCAAGTGGGCCACACAATCCTATAGCATAAAATGAAATAAAATAAAATAAAATAAAATAAAATAAATATAAGAGAGAGAGATGGAGAGTGGGACACGGCTTGTGATGGAGGGACCCCGTCCTTATGGGCCCTCCTTTAAAAGCAAATGATACAAAAAAAAAGGGTCCCTCAACACATGGGACCATCAAGATCGAGAATCAACGGTGGAGATCCTCTCTCCACCAAAATGGACGGTCTAGATGACCTTTCTAAGTGAAAATAGACATCATGATGGGGTCCATGGAGAATGGCCCCATCATGGAATGATCATGATGATCCAAGTGGTCCATCGGCCACAAATAAGGGTCCCAAGTGAGATCCACACCATTGATCGGTGGGCCTCACTTGGTCCACCATAAAAATAAGAAAATCTACCCTATAGAAGCACCCACCGTCCGATCTTCTCGCTCCTAGGGGTTCCTTGGCACCTTATCTTCAACTTCAATGGCTAAGATGAAGAATGGAGGGTTGAGATGGGAGATTTTGGGGTAAGAAGGTGGGCCACTTGAAGCTTAGGGATTTTGGAGAAATTCCATACGTATGGAACTCTTGGATTTCTTGTTGCTTGGAAGTTTTGGAATGAGAAAGAGAGTAAGAGAGAGAGTGAAGTAAAGGGAGAGAGAGAGAGTGATGGATGGATGGGTGAGTGATGGTTGTGTAAGAAAAGTATGGGTTAGGAAGACTTTTGTGGCTTTTTGTGTAAGAAAGGTATGGGTTGAGAAGACTTTGTTGGCTTTTGTGTAAGAGAGGTATGGGTTTGGGAGACTTTTGTGGTTGCTTGGGAAAAGGGATGGAAGTGATGTGTACTTGACATGTGATGGCTTGATGGGTGATTGATTGATGGGATTGATGTGATTGATGTGACACATCGTTGAGATTCCTTTGGTTTTCGCAACGCGCGGCGTTTTCTCGCACCGAACGTTGGCTCATATCTCTTGATCAGGGTATCGCCTTGGCGCGCGAGTCGCGGTATCGGAACCGCGGCGACGGTGCGGTCGCTATGGTATTGGTCTCGGGTTGAGTCGACTCGGGTTGTCGGTACATGAATCCAGGTCGCGCGTCGATATTGTTTAAGGGTCGAAGGTTGCCGGAATTCGACCGGTACGACCGCGGGAGTGTACGGAAAGGTACGGACCAAGATACGGGTCTTACAGCTCTCCCCTCCTTATAAAAATTTTGTCCTCGAAATTTACACAAGCGTCGCAACTAAGCATAACTCGCGAGGAATAAGAAACATAACGTCATCATATAGAATCAGGGACAGCGTACAAAATACAATACATGATCATCAACCCTCAAAGAGATGAGGATATCGCTCTCGAATCTCAGCCTCACGCTCCCAAGAAGCCTCCTCAACAGAATGGTGACCCCACTGCACCTTCACCAATGGAATGACCTTGGTTCTGAGGACCTGCTCCTTCCGATCAAGGATACGGACTGGCTGCTCAATGTAAGAAGCGTCCTCACGAACCTCCAACGGCTGCCAATCAATAACGGGAACTATGTCTGACCCACACTTCCTCAACATGGAGACGTGAAACACGTTGTGGACGCCAGACAACTGTGATGGTAAGGCAAGCCGATAGGCCACGGCGCCAATGCGCCCAGTGATCTCAAAAGGTCCTATGAATCTCGGGGCAAGCTTGCCCTTCGCTCCAAATCGAACTACGCCCTTCATAGGCGAGACCTTGAGATACACATGGTCCCCTACATCAAACTCCAAGGGACGACGCCGACGATCAGCAGAACTCTTCTGTCGGCTCTGAGCTGTGCGCATCCTCTGCCTGATGATGTCGATAGCCTCTGAAGTCTCCTGCACAAGCTCGGGACCTAGGAGACGATGCTCTCCAACCTCGGTCCAACAACTCGGTGATCTACATGGTCTGCCATATAGTGCCTCAAAAGGAGCCATGCCGATGGTCGCCTGATAGCTGTTATTGTACGCAAACTCAGCCAATCGCAGATGCTCATCCCAGCTACCCCCGAAGTCAATCGCGCAGGCCCGAAGCATGTCCTCAAGTATCTGATTGACCCTCTCGGTCTGGCCATCGGTCTGCGGATGGTACGCGGTGCTGAGCTGCAATTCAGTCCCCATCGCACGCTGGAAGCTCCCCCAAAACTGAGACGTGAACCTCGAGTCCCGGTCAGAAACGATCGAGACTGGAACGCCATGCAGTCTCACAATCTCCTCAATAAACAGTCTCGCAAGCCAGTCCATGGACCAAGTCGCACGCATCGCAAGGAAATGTGCCGACTTCGTCAGACGATCCACAACAACCCAAATGGAGTCATGACCGCGCTGAGTCCTCGGCAAACCCATAATGAAATCAGTCGACACGTGCTCCCACTTCCACATCGGGACGCTCAACGGCTGCAAGAGACCAGGAGGTCTCTGATGATCGGCCTTGACACGCTGGCACGTGTCACACTCGGCCACAAAACTCGCGATCTGGCGCTTCATCCCTGACCAAAAATACTGTCGCCTCATGTCACGGTACATCTTCGTCGAGCCCGGGTGGATAGAAAACCGCGATCGATGTGCCTCGGTCATAAGATCTCTGCGTAACTCTAGAATATCCGGGACACATAATCGGCCTCTGAAGCGAAGTCCACCGTCTGTACCGATCTGCCAATCAACCTGACCCTCAGATGCCGCCTCAGCCATATAACCCTGCAACGACTCATCAGCCTGCTGAGCCTCGATCACCCTAGCGACAAGAGAGGGTTGAATCGACAGGCTCGATAACTGTACAATGGAAGACTGTAGGCCGAACTCAAAGTCATACGCAGCAATATCCTCAAGCATCCGCCACTCCTGAATCATCATATGCGCCACTAAGCCTCGTGGCTGACGGCTGAGGGCATCTGCCACCACGTTCGCCTTGCCCGGGTGGTACTGAAGGTCAAAATCATAGTCTTTCAAGAGCTCCATCCAGCGCCTCTGTCTCATATTCAACTCAGACTGTGAGAAGAGGTACTTCAAGCTCTTGTGATCAGAGAAGAGCTCGAACCTAATCCCGTAAAGGTAGTGCCTCCACACCTTCAGTGCGAAGACAACTGCAGCCAGCTCCAGATCATGTGTGGGATAGTTCAGCTCATGGACTTTGAGCTGACGAGATGCAAAGGCCACTGGTCTCCCGTGCTGCATCAGGACAGCACCCAAACCGATATGCGAGGCATCGGTGAATACAATAAAGCCGTCACTCCCAGAGGGAAGAGTGAGGACAGGAGCGGACGTCAGACGGTCCTTCAACTCCGTAAATGCTCGCTCGCAGGCGTCACTCCAAATAAACTCTGCCCCCTTCCGAGTCAACCTGGTCAGCGGGGCTGCAATATGAGAAAAACCCTCGATGAAACGCCGGTAGTAGCCCGCCAAACCAAGGAAACTACGGATCTCTGTCGCAGTCGTGGGCTGGCCCCACTGACGCACTGTCTCGACCTTCGAGGGGTCCACTGCGACACCCTCCCTCGTCACCACGTGACCGAGGAACTTCACCTCCTCCTGCCAGAACTCGCACTTCTCCAGCTTCGCATACAGCTAGTGTGCACGGAGGGTCTGTAAAGTGATCTCCAAGTGCTGCTCATGCTCCTCACGGGTCCTCGAGTAGATCAGAATGTCGTCGATGAAGACTACAACAAACTGATCTAGATATGGGCGGAAAACCTCGTTCATCAACTGCATGAAGACCGCGGGTGCATTGGTCAGTCCGAAGGACATGACCTGAAACTCAAAATGACCGTAACGCGTCCTGAATGCCGTCTTCGGAATGTCCTCATCTCGGACCCGAATCTGATGATAACCGGAACGCAGGTCAATCTTCGAAAAGAACTGTGCACCCTGCAGCTGGTCGAACAAATCATCAATCCTAGGGAGCGGGTACTTGTTCTTGATCGTGACTTTGTTGAGCTCGCGATAGTCAACACAGAGCCTCAACGAGCCATCCTTCTTCTTCACGAAGAGTACCGGTGCTCCCCACGGAGAACTGCTCGGACGGATAAAGCCCAACTCACGCAACTCGTCCAACTGCTTCTGCAGTTCCCGTAACTCCAACGGTGCCATACGATACGGGGCCTTCGAAATAGGCACGGTACCGGGCACGAGATCGATCTGGAACTCGGTGAGTCGACGAGGCGGTAATCCCGGAATCTCCTGGAACACATCGAGAAAATCGCAAACTATCGGCAAATGGTCGATGCCAACGACGACATGCTCCTCTATGGCGCACGACATCAAACAAGACAACTGCTCTCCTCTGGCCTCTGCAACGAACTGGAACTGTGGCATGCCGGGTATACAAAACGTGACGGTCCTCGCGGTGCAGTCCAAAATGGCATAGTACTCGGCGAGCCAATCCATGCCCAAGATAACGTCGAACTCGGACATCGGCAAAACAAACAAATCAGCAGGAAGGAAGGTATCCCCAACTAGAACGGGGCATGACGAGCAAAATCGTCCTAACGCTGCAGTCCTCCCCAAGGGAGTAGATACTGATAGGCTCTCACCAGCAGACTCCAACGGTAAGCCAGCCGATCGACAAAAGCTCTCGGCCACAAAAGAATGCGATGCACCAGAATCAAACAATACACGTGCAATGCATGCAGAAACTGGCAATATACCCTCAACGACTCCTCCGGATGACTGTGGATCCTGCTGAGCCGCATAAAATCTAGCCTGAGCTGGCTGGGGAGGTGCCTGTCCCCTCTGAACGTGCTGCTGCTGCTGCTGAGGTCGCTGAGGCGGTCGAAACTGCTGCCTCTGCTGCTGCGGCCTCTGAGGCTGGTGCTGATGCTGATGCTGCTGCTGAGGTGGCCTCGGTGGTAGAGGCTGCTGTCGCTGCTGCTGTCGCTGCTGCTGTGGGGGTCTCTGCTGCTGTGGTGGAGGTCTCTGCTGCTGTGGACCTCTCTGCTGCTGCTGGGGACTGGGACACTCCCATGAACGGTGTCCCGTCGCACCGCACCTGAAGCAAGTGCCGGTGAACTGTCTCTGAGGTGGTGGTGGAGGTGCTGCTGGTGCTGATGGTGCACGGAAAGCTGGGCGACCAATACGCCTCTGCTGCTGTGGTCGACCCTGCTGGGAATGACTGGAAGAAGCCTGCCTCTTCCGGTCTCCCCTCTGACCACGATCAGACTGAGAACCGGCCCACTCAGTCTCGTATATCTGAGCCTTCCGCACTACTGCCTGGAAGGTAGGAAGCTCATGCCCAATGACACGACCTCGAAGGCCGTAACGTAAGCCGTGCTCGAAACGGCGGGCCTTCCGCCCCTCATCATCAACCATGTACGGCGCAAATCTCGATAGTGCCATGAAACGGGCCGCGTACTGTGCCACGGTCATATCTCCCTGCACCAGAGTCTCAAACTCTAAGGCTCGCTGACGACGGATGTGGTCAGGGAAGTACTGCTCCTCAATTCGGTCCACAAAGTCCTCCCATGTCCAGACATAATCAGGTCCAGCGACACGGGCGACAGAGGTCCACCAATGCTCGGCCTCACCGTGGAAGAGAAATACTGCTAACCGGACGCGCTACTCGGTCGTGCATAACATGGTATCGAATATCTTCTCCACATCGGAGCGCCATCTCTCGGCAGCGGTCGGATCTGACTCGCCCTGGAAACGAGGGGGATCATGCCGTCTAAACTCACGAAGTACGGTGCTCGCGCGCTCCTGCTCCGCCTGAGCTGGTGAAACAGCTGGGCGTCTACCCTGTCCCTGTAGTGCAGCTGTCACAGCCTGCAACATCTGCTGTAACTGAGAGGCACTCACAGTCACAGTCGGCTCCTCATCAGTCTCAGGTGGAGGAATGTCATCCTCATGGAAAGAAGTAGGAATCTCTGAGGGTGGAATGGGAGACGCAGGTGGTAGAGCTGGAGTCTCCGATGGTGAGGTAGAATCCTCAGGTGGTGGTGCGGGAGTCGATCGAGTAACAGGCGCCATACCCTATAGGAAAGAGCGAAAGCGCCTATCATCTTCCAGAACTCTCGAATGTACGCATGTTAATGGTCTGATTCGGAAGGTCGTGAAGCTATCCGAACTTCAGAACTTAGCCATTCTTCACTCATAGTAAACATGTAATGTTGTTCTCGGTTATTCCCAAGTTATGCTTTGATACCAACTTCTGTCACTCCCCAAACTCGGAAACCGGGCTCACAAAATTTCCGATCGCCGAATCCGGCGCCGACAGCCTCCGTAGAACCCCATTCTCGGTTCCTAGCTCCCATTCGCCAGGTTCCGATCCTGGGATGCTACGAGGAGGATTTTTAACATCAGTCTGATACGTAATAAGCATAACCAAAGGCATAACCCACAAACAACAACCAAGCACTCCATTACATTTCCACTATGATCAAAAATTTTACAAGTACAATGAGCATAAAGGGAAATACAATGGCAAATAACAAAAACTCCAAAATGATCAGCAACGTGCTCCTGCCTCAGCGCTGCTGCAGTCCAACGTCACCTGCACGCAACGGTCGTGCATAAGCTTACAGAAAGCTTAGAGGGTGGTGAAAGTGTGTGCGCAAGGTAGTAATATGAATGCAATGTCAGAGTAATGCGGAATATGCAGATAGAACCAAGACGTCATGAGCCGTACCAAGGCTATGCAATGCAAGACATGAATGGTATCGGCCATCCCAAGGTCATGCAATGTACAATGCAACTCAAGCATACAGATACTCATCAATGTCCACACGTCAATACAGCTCAAAGTATGGAATATCACCGGGGTCTAGTACACTCTAAACCAGATTGCCGCCACATCGCGCGCAATAAGGTAAGTGGAAGAGACCTCACTATCCGTCTGCCAATATAGGGCGCGACTCGTCGATAGCGGACCCATTCCTCGAGCTGGTCAAACTCAGCCTAGCATTGCCCCCTACACTCGGGCGAGTAAGGCCGCACTCCCTTCTAACCGACCACGACACAGTGGAGAGTACAGCCAACTGGTATTCGGCACTCAGTACTCATCTACCCACTCGGTCTAGACGTTGGAGCAACCTCTTGGTACCATAAGGGTTTAGGGACTTTCACCCAGGGATATCTATAGTACCCCATGTAAGTCAAGATTTCCGGTATCCAATCCTGCCAACCACGATGCGTCTGTGGAGGCTACGGCCCTGATGTCGCTAGGGCGTACAACAACCATGTCACACTAATGCGGAATGCATGAATCACGCCATCCAGTCATGCAACCAATCCTGCGCATACCGTGCGCTCATGTAAGGCAGCACCGCCTAATCGGGAGCCCATAAACAACCTGCCCGAAGGCAAATACTATGATCAGTCAATCCTCATAACAAGCATACGTATGATGCATATGATCATGGGTCATGAACTGGACTAAACGGGTTATAATAAAATGAATTATCTTACAATGCAGATGGGCCTGGACGGCCGAAATACAACAAGTACAGACCAATAATGGACCCTAAGGAGAGTCGTAATGTGGACATCCAACCAACATTACACTCACAATGTGGACGTCTAACCAACATTGTTTCCCAGGTACGATCTTCTTAAACATCGCTACATAATCGGTATTGGGTTTACACATTGCAATGGACCTTAGGTTCCTCCCATTGGGTCTTACATATATGTCAAATGGGCCGTATCTTATGGGCCTTTTTATTCATCAGATGGGCCATATCTTATGGGCCATTTATTCATCAGATGGGCCATATAAATGGGCCACACCAATGGGTCTTAAGTGCATTGCAATGGGTCAAAACCCGTGGGCCTTGGATTGCATCAATTGGACCTAACCATATGAGTCTAATATGTATCAAATGGGCCACACAATTGGGCCCCCAAATGTATATCAACTGGGCCTCAACCCAGAGGCCTTATATGAGTCGAATGGGCCTAAACTCCTAGGCCTTAAACAATTCTAATGGGCCTAGTCCATGAGCTTGCATGCATATCAAAGTGGGCCTAATCCCATGGACCCTTTTATAATCAAATGGGTTTAGTCCCATGGACCTTACAATATATCAAATGGTCTACTTCCATGGGCTTTAAATTTCAACAAAAAGGGGTCCAATTACATGGGTCTTGAAGTACATCAAATGGGCCTAGTCTCTAGGCCTAAAATGAACCCAATGGGCCCAGCCCATAAGCATTTCACAAAACCAAATGGGCCTAGCCCATGCCCCTTTTGAAATTCCAATGGGCCTAACCCATAGGCCTAACATGATCCTTTCAAGTGGATGGACGGTCTGGATGCACCGCCTATGACAATGGTGGGACCCACATGAAGGCGTACAATCATATATTATATTATACGTAGTTATATAAACAATCATATATTATATTATACGTAGTTATATATTATATAATATATATATGATTGTACGCCTTCATGTGGATCCCACCATTGTCATAGGCGGTGCATCCAGACCGTCCATCCACTTGAAAGGATCATGTTAGGCCTATGGGTTAGGCCCATTGGAATTTCAAAAGGGGCATGGGCTAGGCCCATTTGGTTTTGTGAAATGCTTATGGGCTGGGCCCATTGGGTTCATTTTAGGCCTAGAGACTAGGCCCATTTGATGTACTTCAAGACCCATGTAATTGGACCCCTTTTTGTTGAAATTTAAAGTCCATGAAAATAGACCATTTGATATATTGTAAGGTCCATGGGACTGAACCCATTTGATTATAAAAGGGTCCATGGGATTAGGCCCACTTTGATATGCATGCAAGCTCATGGACTAGGCCCATTAGAATTGTTTAAGGCCTAGGAGTTTAGGCCCATTCGACTCATATAAGGCCTCTGGGTTGAGGCCCAGTTGATATACATTTGGGGGCCCAATTGTGTGGCCCATTTGATACATATTAGACTCATATGGTTAGGTCCAATTGATGCAATCCAAGGCCCACGGGTTTTGACCCATTGCAATGCACTTAAGACCCATTGGTGTGGCCCATTTATATGGCCCATCTGATGAATAAATGGCCCATAAGATATGGCCCATCTGATGAATAAAAAGGCCCATAAGATACGGCCCATTTGACATATATGTAAGACCCAATGGGAGGAACCTAAGGTCCATTGCAATGTGTAAACCCAATACCGATTATGTAGCGATGTTTAAGAAGATCGTACCTGGGAAACAATGTTGGTTTGACGTCCACATTGTGAGTGTAATGTTGGTTGGATGTCCACATTACGACTCTCCTTAGGGTCCATTACTGGTCTGTACTTGTTGTATTTCGGTCGTCCAGGCCCATCTGCATTGTAAGATAATTCATTTTATTATAACCCGTTTAGTACAGTTCATGACCCATGATCATATGCATCATACGTATGCTTGTTATGAGGATTGACAGATCATAGCATTTACCTTCGGGCAGGTTGTTTATGGGCTCCCGATTAGGCGGTGCTGCCTTACATGAGCGCACGGTATGCGCAGGATTGGTTGCATGACTGGATGGCGTGATTCATGCATTCCGCATTAGTGTGACATGGTTGTTGTACGCCCTAGCGACATCAGGGCCGTAGCCTCCACAGACGCATCGTGGTTGGCAGGATTGGATACCGGAAATCTTGACTTACATGGGGTACTATAGATATCCCTGGGTGAAAGTCCCTAAACCCTTATGGTACCAAGAGGTTGCTCCAACATCTAGACCGAGTGGGTAGATGAGTACTGAGTGCCGAATACCAGTTGGCTGTACTCTCCACTGTGTCGTGGTCGGTTGGAAGGGAGTGCGGCCTTACCCGCCCGAGTGTAGGGGGCAATGCTAGGCTGAGTTTGACCAGCTCGAGGAATGGGTCCGCTATCGACGAGTCGCGCCCGATATTGGCAGACGGATAGTGAGGTCTCTTCCACTTACCTTATTGCGCGCGATGTGGCGGCAATCTGGTTTAGAGTGTACTAGACCCCGGTGATATTCCATACTTTGAGCTGTATTGACGTGTGGACATTGATGAGTATCTGTATGCTTGAGTTGCATTGTACATTGCATGGCCTTGGGATGGCCGATACCATTCATGTCTTGCATTGCATAGCCTTGGTATGGCTCATGACGTCTTGGTTCTATCTGCATATTCCGCATTACTCTGACATTGCATTCATATTACTACCTTGCGCACACACTTTCACCACCCTCTAAGCTTTCTGTAAGCTTATGCACGACCGTTGCGTGCAGGTGACGTTGGACTGCAGCAGCGCTGAGGCAGGAGCACGTTGCTGATCATTTTGGAGTTTTTGTTATTTGCCATTGTATTTCCCTTTATGCTCATTGTACTTGTAAAATTTTTGATCATAGTAGAAATGTAATGGAGTGCTTGGTTGTTGTTTGTGGGTTATGCCTTTGGTTATGCTTATTACGTATCAGACTGATGTTAAAAATCCTCCTCGTAGCATCCCAGGATCGGAACCTGGCGAATGGGAGCTAGGAGCCGAGAATGGGGTTCTACGGAGGCTGTCGGCGCCGGATTCGGCGATCGGGAATTTTGTGAGCCCGGTTTCCGAGTTTGGGGCGTGACAGAGAGTGGTCTTGGTGGGCCATCAACTCCATCAATCTCATCCCTTTCATCCATCTCAACCATCCATCTAATCCATCAAGGTGAGTACACCCTCCCCACTTATTTTTTTTATTTTTGTTTTCATTATGTTTATGGATGGTGAATTACTCAAATGTTAGGAATGGTGTAGATGATGAAGATAGTATGATTGATGAATTGATAGTGAGCCCCACAAAAATGTTTGTATCACATCCAAATAATCCAAGCATTGGCCCATTGGGGCGGCCAAACTCACACATGTACACCAATGCACACACGTACACATATCGAATAAGAAAAAAAATAAATAAAGAAAAAAAATATAAAGGAGAGACGCTGCAGCAAGCAGTGTCCCTGCAGCTTGAATTGGAAAGGAGGGGTAGTGGGCCCACAAGCCCACCCCTTTGATGTATGTATTTGATCCACACCATCCATCATGTTTTCCAGATCATTTTCGGTGTTGAGCCGAAAAATGAAGATAATCCAAATCTATGGTAGGCCACACCATCAAAAATATTATTTTAATAGTAATAATCTATCATGGCTCACTGTGATGTTTCTGTACGTAAAAAAATATTGAATATTGGGCTCGTTAGACCTGTTATGAGTTGGAGAAACCAGTAGTCGAAGTAGATAGTCAGGATGTGGGCCCCACCTATGAAAACCCACAAGAAAACCTAATAAATAAATAAATAATATAGGCAAGGGATGTTAGCCCCTTGCTGCTGATGCTGACACTGCAGCGTCTACGGCTTGTGGTAGGCAGGGACCGTGGGTCCCAGCTACATGCCCCACCTTGATTCATGTTAAGCATCTACACCATGCATTTGATGGGTCTCATTTAAAAATGAGTCACCCCCAAAAATCAGCCGTACACAGAACTCAAGTGGCCCACACCATTACAAAATAAATAAATAAATAAATAAAAATAAAATATAAAAAATAGGAAGCTGGATCAATCTAATTATGAGGTATGTGTTGTATCCAAGCCATCCATTCATTTTGCGAGTTTATCTTAAGGCTTGACAAATATATATATATATATATATATATATATATATATATATATATATATAAATATAAAGATAGATTTAACAATCAAGTGGGCCACACTACAAAAGCAGTAAGGGATTGAATGTGGGTCATAGAAGTTTTGGACCAATATGAAATTTTTTTTTCCCATTAATTCAAGTCTTTGTGACCTCATGAATAGATTGGATGGAAAAATAAACATTAAGGTGAGCCCTGTAAACTGTTTAACGATGAAATCATTTTCTCCACTACTGTTTGTGGTGAGGTCCAGATAATCTTTCGATATGATTCATTTTTGGATAATGCTATAAAATGATCCCTAAAATAAATAAATAAATGAATATAAAAATAGATGAACTGTATATATATAATAAATATATCACTTTGGGACCCGTGTAATTTAATCTCCTTGAACCTTTCGTACAACTCGGAGCTCAAGTATATAGAATTACTTGCTAGGGTCCACCTGAAATTTGGATGCATCTGAAACTTGGCCTGACCCCTTAACCAAGTGGGACACACATAATGGATGGGTTGGATTTGTGATCCACACCTTGGTGGGCCCAACAAATAATTATAAATGTTTTAATGGAGAGTAATCCCCTCAACTTTTGCGTGTGGTATGGCCCCACACAAACCACATATTGACTTGATTTTAAGTCTCAGGCCCACCATGGATTGGTGCATTTGACTGATGGTGTTGAGGGTTGACACGCATCACAATGGATCACACCAAAACTATAGTGGATTATAGGTCCACCATTGAAAATTCCAATGGGCCACTATATTGTTATAGTTGACATTTAACCTGTTAATAAGGATACGTAGACTTGGACCTAAGAAAAATAATAATAAAAAAAAAAAATAAATGGAGATAAGTAGGAGCTCGTTTTGATACCCATGTAGGGCCCACCAAACCGCATGACCCATTGTGATGTATAAGCCACATCCAAACCATCTGTATATTTTGGTGCCAAAGAAACAATGTTGTTGTAATGTCCACCCTTAAAACCTCCTAGAATTTCACCATAATATTTATGTTAGATCCACACCATCTATCAGCTTTTGCAGACCTAATAAGTGTGGTCCTACCACATCAATGGGACCCATCTACTTAGAAAAGCCCAAATTACCCATAGTTGAAACCTTCGAAGGTCCACTTTGATGTTTAGGAGAGACCAACCTGTCTATTTGTGTTGCATAGATTGTAACCCTCCAACATGGCCAACCTCCTTAGGGTCACTTTAATGTTTATTTGTCACCCAAAACTGAGTGAGCCCACCATGTGGGATCCACTATAAAGTTTATTCGCCATCAAAGTTTGTTGGGGTTGTTGTGTGCCCCACTATTATGTTTATATGCCATCCAAACCATACAAAATCTATCCGCCATTAGATTAACTGAAACAGGAAGATATCAATTGAGCTGAAATTCGCTTACACACTTAAACCAATGAACTGATGATTTGTGCAGCCCAATTACCTGTGCGACTTTGTGATCTCGTATGACCCATTCACTTGTACAAAAATGGTGATTTTTAGCTTCTAATCTTATGTTTGTAAGATGTGTGAATGACCACTTAATCCAATGTAAGGGTGTGATATAAGTGCTTGGCCCCTTAATCATGTGGACATGTGATGTATGTAAGGTCACCTAATCATATGCAATTATGGAGTATATGTAGTCGTCTAACCGTATGATTGTGAAATGCACACAAGGGCAACCAATTACATGAAATTAGGTGGCATTGGTGACCACCCAATGACATGACCACGTGCTTATGGGCATAGCCATAGTCACCTAAACCATGAAGAATTGGGTTGTACGTGCAGGTTCTCTTAGTCATGAGAATTATGATATAGGTTGGATTATACAACTTGATAAGGGAGTGGCCTTCAATTCGGTGTCATGTGACATAAATACAACCTTTACATTATGTTCATAGGTGAGGCAGATGTGGGGACCACTAAACTATATCTGATGTGATGAAAATTAGTTTTTAGCCTCTTGATCATGTGACACCAAATTTGAGTCATTCTCCATATGAAGTATTGGGCGATTACAATTTAAGAAGTGGTGTAACAGGGAATAGTGGGTATGCGTGTGTTTGTACCTTGGATGCTTTGAGATGCGGTCACTAGACCATGATACTAATTATATTTCCACTCAACCAAGTGAAATATGGCATCGGCAACCTGACCATATGGGAGCTTAATAAAGTGGTTGCCCATGGATGTATGAGTTATGATAAGTAACCATGTGACCTTAAATCATTTATTAATGGCAAGTAGAGTGACATTTGTGTGGCCACTCAACCATATGGACTTCAGTACAACCTTTACATTATGTTATAGGCTGGATTATACAACTTGATAAGGGAGTGGCCTTCAATTTGGTGTTATGAGATATAAATACAACCTTTACATTATATTCATAGGTGAGGCAGATGCGGGGACCACTAAACTATATTTGATGTTTCGAAAACTAGTTTTTAGCCTCTTGATCATATGACACCGAATCTAAGTCATTCTCCATATGAAGTATTGGGCAATTACAATTTAAGAAGTAGTGTAACTGGGAATAGTGGGTATGCATGTGATTGTACCTTGGATGCTTTGAGATGTGGTGTAACATCCCGAAAATTGGGGGTCGGGTAGAATCCCAACTCCCGAGTTCCAAAATGTCACTTATGCAACATAGATAATAATAAATGCTTGTCGTCTGCAGAATGACATTAAACAAGATTGGGATTAAGCCAAAACAACATATCATACTCCAGACACAGTTAAATTTTACAAGCGGAAGACTGTGATAAATATTTAATAATGTATGATTGATTGTAAGTCTCCAGAGTGTGGCATGTTACCAGGTTAGACATATACATGTATACTCCAAAAATGATAAAAAGGATATACATGAGTGCTCTAAAAATATAAAATGACAAGTGTCAGGGCGTCAAATTAACCTCCCTGTAATCCCGTCGGTCAGAACACGCATATAGGAGAAATCATCCTCATCATCATCAAGTCCGGCTCCACTTCACAAGCAGCGCTATCATCTGCAACTAAAATAGGGACTGGTTGGTGTGTGCGACACCGTCCCGTAATGTGGGAGTGAGTGATCAACTCAGTGGAATCATAGAGCAAAGATTAACATATTATCAAATCAATCACGCGATAATAGTAATGCAAGCAATCAACCATTCCTAGATACTGTTGTTAATGCAAGCATGAAATGACATGATGGATGCCCTCACCGACATACTCCCTCATGCGGCACCATCTTATGCCCGCGGCATACTTACGTTCCTCAGTGCTCCACATCTTCTAGGAACATGCAGTGCGATATGGATAATGATTACCGAGTTGTTATTAGTCCATTCATACAGCAGTATCGGGAAACTAAGGTACCTTCCTTATATCAATCCCAACACAGATCCTGTCTAGGGTCGTCACTCCTAGTAATCTCATACGATGTTATATTTATATGTCGCTGCAAGGGCTGCCAGGGCTGTTGTTCGCACTCGTTGTACCGCTCCCCCATCACCTAATCAATACAGGCCTATTTATATCGTCACCCCCATACGGTGTCAGGATAAACTCAAGGTCACTACAGAGGGCTCGTCACCAATCAGTGTAGGCTGACAACAAGAATATAGTATCCCATACCACCATAATCTGCTCAGATTAGGGTGCTCACTGGTCACTACGGGGAGGTTTGTGGCCCCAGCGTAGGCAGACAGCTCGACCACGGTGTCCCATACCACCATGCCCGGCTCATGAGTCTTTATGGATCAAGGTACCATGGTTATCAGGGGTTTCACTGGTAAGTTTAGTACCCTAGGTTCAAGCAGTTATGACTCATACAAGGTGAACAATCAACGGTCAGTCGGGTTGCTTGACGAGCTTGACTAGTACGAGCGCATCTCAAGCTGAGTGACATGAAGTGCATGAAACACTTTGTGTGACCTAACCACTACTGCCAACTCAAAACACGGCTCGCGTTCATCGACGCGTCCTTCGTGGAAAATAGAAGCCAACCACGAATTCGATCTGTTACCAACTGGCTGGACTAACGTATAGCCCTAAGAATATGTACACAACATCAGTAATCATATAAGAGTAACCGAAATGAATATAAACAATACAAGCATGTTGACACATGTTATAACATACAACGTAAGCAAATCAACCAACACATGCATTCCATATATATATTGAAATCAATTCATGTAGCCAACATGGTGGAAATCATATACATCAGCATATTAATTGAGAATTCAATCTCAAAACTAATTCACAACACCATTTACTCAATACATACTAATACAAATATTTATACAAACACAGTCTACACACTTTAGTCTACATAGCGTATGTCGACCCAAAGTGCACATTAGGGCGAATCTCTTCGCCAAACAGATCATGCATGCATTCCTAATATCCTAACACGACAAATACCCATGGCAATCATTTCAGCAAAATATGAACGTAAACAGTATTTCCTACAAATATCTAAAATACCCTAAATCTCATATTTCTCATACGCAGTCGAAATGAAAAACGGACAGCATGTTCTACATGTCAAACAGCGTTCTTGTCGATTATCTACTATTAAACGACATTGAAAGTTTTGAAATCAGTCAATCTAAGCCTCTAAAATCCTCACCTTTTGCCTTAGACGTGTATCGATTTGAATAGAACATCTATGCTTCGTCAACGGCGTTATGGCGACCTATATCACAAGATACATAAGCTACATCGCAACTTGTAACAAAGGAATCCCTAAAACAGCTTGTGGTTAGGGTTTTTGTAACACCTCAGATTTTTACCAACCTGGGATTAGACGTCCTTAGGCAATGGGTCAACCATAGCACCTTGATAGTTTCTTAAAATTCGATTCCAAAGCCAAAGAAACCATTTAGAACATAATTCTTTAGAATTAAACATGAATTAGCCAGCGCTACACTAGAGTACCTGTGAAATTAGCACCAACCACTTTAAATACGATCTGCAAGACCCAAAACTTATAGAACCAATGACGCTACAATACCCTGAAATCTAGGATTAAACTCTAAACCCGTTTGCTCTCAGGAACCCTTTGAAACTTTATATTGGATTTGGACCGTGCGTCGGAAGTCCGATATCTACAATCTTAGACGGTTATGACCGCTTAGATGGACTTGACAATCGTTTCAAAAATCAAGCCCAACTGATGTTCTGAGGCTATTTCATTGAGCCTGGACTGAAGAGAGTGAGAAATGGTTAAAGGTTTAGGAAATTAATTCCAAATCTGGCACGTGTTGTTATGTATTATTATTAAGCGTTCTGACCGTTAAAATTCAGCCAAATTTCACCCTCGGATCAGAAAAAATTTTTCTTTCATGTCATGAGACTTGTAGACTTGATTTAGGTACGATGACCGCTGAACTGAAACTGGACTGCCACATGCGATCTGCGAACTCTACCGGTCTGAAAACTTCGTGTGAGCAAGATCCAGTGACCATGAGCTTAAGTCCGACCGCGTTCGGCCAAGGGACCTCCCGAAATGATCTTTTGGATCGAAAAAGTCCCGATTTGGTTATAACTTAAGTATACATTTGTCCCAAGTCTATTTAGGTTAGATTTTAGGCTATATAAGGGCCTTAAACCCTCACATATCTCTCCCATCCAAATTTTCTTAAAACCCTAGATAGAGAGAGAGAGAAAGTGAGTGATTGTGAGTGAGGTGTGGGAGAGTTTTCCCGCCACTTGCTACAGCTGCTACCTGTGATTAATCACCGCATTCAAATCATTTTCCCAGTGATTCTAATGCACTCCTAGGTAAGAAAACCCTAACCACTTGCTGTTTTAGGGATTCCTTCGATTCAAATGGTAAAGTAACTTATGTGCTTGTGCATTAGGTCGCATTTATGCCGTTAACGAAGCGTGTACATTATATTCGAACCGATACACGTCTAAGACGAAAGGTGAGGATTTTAGACGCTTTGATTGACTGATTTCAAAGCTTTCAATGTCGTTTAATAGTAGATTGTCGAAGAGAACGTCGTTTGACATGTAGAACATGCTGTCTGTTTTCCATTTCGTATACGTACGGGAAATATGAGATTTAGGGCATTTTGGGTATTTGTAGGAAATACAGTATACGTCCATATTTTACTGAAATAATTATCATGGCTATTGTCGTGTTATGATATTAGGAATATGTGTATGATCGGTTTGGCGAAGAGATTCGCCCTAATGCGCACTTTGAGTCGACATACGCTATGTAGACTAAAGTGTGTAGACTAAGTGTATGTATAAATGTTTATATTAGTATATATTGAGTAAATGGTGTTGTGAATTAGTTTTGAGATTCAATTCTCAATTAATATGCGGATGTATATGATTTCCATCATGTTTTCCATATGAATTGATTTCCATATATGTATGGAATACATGTGTTGGATTGATTTGCTTATTTTGTATGTTATAACATGTGTTAACATGCTTGTATTATTGTATTTCATTTCTATTACTCTCATATGCTTACTGATTTTGATACACAAATGCTTGGGGCTATGACCTAGTCCAGACAGTGGGTAATGGATTGAATTCGTGGTTGGTTTTTAATTACCACAAAGGACGCGTCGATGAACACGAGTGGTGTTTTGGGTTGGCGGCAGTGGTTAGCCCACACGAAGTGTTTTATGCACTTCATGTCGCTCAGCTTGAGATGCGCTCATACTAATTGAGCCCGTTAAGTAACCCAACTGGCCATTGTATGTTCACCATGTATGAGTCACAATTGCTTGAACTTAGGGTACTGAACTTACCATTGAAAACCCTGTTAACCATGGTACCTTGATTCATAAAGACTCATGAGCCAGGCATGGTGGTATGGGACACCGTGGTCGAGCTTTCGGCCTACATTGGGGCCACAAACCTCCCCGTAGTGACCAGTGAGCACCCTACTCAAAGCAGATTATGGTGGTATGGGACACTATATTCTTACTGTTGGCCTACATTGATAAGGTGATGGGGGAGTGGAGCAACGAGTGCGAGCAACAGCCTTGGTAGCCCTTTGTAGTGACCTTGAGTTTATCCTGACACCGCATGGGAGTGATGAGTCCTGATGTAGTCTTAAGGATATAATAGGCCTGTATTGATAAGGTGATGGGGGAGTGGTGCAACGAGTGCGTGCAACAGCCCTAGAAGCCCTTGCAGCGAGCTAAAAATATATCATCGTATGAGATTACTAGGAGTGACGACCCTAGATAGGATCATTGTTTAGGTATTGATATAAGGAAAGTACCTTAGTTTCCCAATCCTGCTGTATGAAAAGATCTAATAACAACTTGATAATCATTATTCATATCACACTGCATGTGCCTGGAAGATGTGGAGCACTGAGGAACGCAAGCATGCCACGGACGCAGATGGTTCCGCATGAGGGAGTATGTCGGTGAGGGCATCCATCATGTCATTTCATGCATGCATTAACAACAGTATCTAGAAATGTTTGATTGTTTGCTTTACTATTATCGCGTGATTGATTTGATAACATGCTAATCTTTGCTCTATGATTCCACTGAGTTGATTACTCATTCCCACGTTACGGGATGGTGTTCCGGACACCCACCAGTCCCTATTTTAGTTTCAGATGATGGCGCTGCTTGTGAAGCGGAGCCGGACTTGATGATGATGAGGAGGATCCCTCCTTTATGCGTGTTTTGATTGACGAGATTACAGGGAGGTTAATTAGACGCCTTTACACTTGTCATTTTATATTTTTGGAGCACTCATGTATATTCTTTTCTTTCCATTTTTGGAGTATACATGTATTTAATTAACCTGGTAACATGTTCACACTCTAGAGATTTATAATTAATTATATATTTTATGTATTCATCACAGTCTTCCGCTTGCTAATTTAACTGTCTCTGGAGTATGATATGTTTTTTTGGCTTAGTCTCAATCTTGTTTAATGTCATTCTACAGACAACATGCATTTA
Source organism: Magnolia kwangsiensis (assembly GCA_037074715.1). Classification (NCBI taxonomy): domain Eukaryota; kingdom Viridiplantae; phylum Streptophyta; class Magnoliopsida; order Magnoliales; family Magnoliaceae; genus Magnolia; species Magnolia kwangsiensis. The sequence goes on from CM073573.1 coordinate 56,374,747, forward strand.
TCATTATCTATGTTGCATAAGTGACGTTCTGGAACTCAGGAGTTAGGTTTCTACCCGACCCCCAATTTTCGGGATGTTACAGATGGTATCAGAGTGTGATTTGGATTAAACCGGACCTGGGTTATGGTAACATAATGCACACTGACACACTCTGACTTAGGAAGGGGGCGATGGAAATTTAGAAACCACATTAGAATCCCAAGTTTCGTTGACAGGTGAGACTATACGGTGATTGAGTCCATATCATATCTTCGGTCACGTGAAGCGACCTAAGTCGCTTCTAGGTCATTAGTCGACAGGTTTGAGACGTTCCCTGAAAAATTCCAAACCCGTAAATGCATGTCCTTGGGTTGTGGGGCAACCACAATCCTAACACTCAATCTCAAGGCTTAAAACCCCTTTTCATCCAATTTCTTCAGAATCTTTCCTTTCACCACCCCATTCTTTAACTTTTTCTAAGTCCTTTCTTACTACACATAAATCCTAATGTGTGAAGGATAGTGAATTATACTTAAACAAAAATTTTACTATAAATAGTAAATATATGTAAGAATTGGACTTTTGTCCATTCCAATTATGGAATCTCTTGCAACAAATGGGTTAGTTGGATGGATTACCCTCTCCTATCCCAAAATCATATGATACATGATGCATAAATCCATTCTGATTTACAAACTGGCCCCGAAACGCCCCAAACGGAGTCATGGGCCTATCCAGGCTAAAATATAATGAACCAGGGTGGGACCCACATATATTTGGGACCTCCAGGGCAGGGGGAAACCAGCCCTTATGGCCAGCATAGCCAAATTTCAATTTCACCGGCGAGGACCTCGCCGGTTCGGCGAGGGCTTGCCGTACGGTGGGCCCCACTCAGGCTGAACTTCAGGAGAATGCCCTTTTGTGGCTAAGACAACCCCCCTACACATGGGACGTCCCTTAAAAATGCCCCAAGGGCCTACCTCCTTCAAAAACAGCCCTCCCAAGCTCTCCCTTTTCAGTTTTCTTGCTGCCTCTCTCTCAAATCCTGGTGTTAAACCTCTCCCATCCCATTTTCTCCCTCAACCGACGCCAACCCATCCATTTACAGCTGTTCACAGTCCCTTTCCTCTCCATTTTCATCCGCAGAAGCTCTCCCAACCTTCATTGAAGGCTGAAAATTGTGTGGACCTCCATTCCATCTTATCTTTCTCTTTTCTCTTTGAAAATCTAGCCTTTGGGAACTTGATTCACCCCTCAACAGGGCCTAGATTCGATTCAGTCCATTAGGGCAGCCCTATCTCCCCATTTCCTCCATTTTTCATGGCTATTGTTGAGGCTATTTTGGCCTTTTTCTCTTTCTCCACCATCCTCTCTCTCATGGGAAAGAGGAAGACCGCCGTAGATGAAGCTGGGCCTAGTTGCCCTTCATGATCTAGGAAGACAAGAGGTGGCGCCGCTAGCTCAAGCGCCACCGCTAGTCCAAGTGTTGGCAGAGAGCTACATACGAAGCAGGATTTGGATCCCCATGCGCACATAGGGCGTGCATTGTTGGCGAACTTGGCCCATGGCGCGTATACTGATCACAAGGTTCTGTTTGAGGCGCATGTGGAGGAGCGGCTCTTTGGTGAGTTCTGTTATTTGAGTGCATTGAAGCTGCCAACTGGGGTCCACTCTTTGAAGCCCAGTCTCATGCGAACATAAGCACTGTTCGTGCCTTCTATGCTCATATTCGGGCCCCTACGTTGGAGCCATTGCAGTTCAGGATTCCCTTTGATAGAGATCGGGAAGCCACGATTGATGTTCGGTTGATAGCTTGACTTCTGAAGGTGCCTCTTGATGAAGTACATCCAAGTGCTAAGAATCTAAAGAGTGTTCATGAGCGAAATCGCCGCACCAGGTTCCTATGTGGTGGTTTGGTTCCATGGCAGCGTAATAAGAGCCTCTTAGCATCCCACATGTCGGATGATTTTCACTTGTTGCACCACATTTGCACGTTCAATGTGTATCCTAGGTCGACCAACCGCAGTGAATGTACGCGTCTCATGGTCGATTTCCTGTATCAAGTGGACTAGGGAGAGAATGTGTGTATGGCTACCTTTGTGTTGCGACAGATCGTCCTCATAGAAAAATTGAGAAGAACGTCTGAGTCACTTCCCTTTGGCCGACTCATATGTAAGATCGCGCTTGAGTTTGCTTACAGACTTGGGTCGGAGATGCCTGTGCCGATTCACTTCATTATGAGGCTACCATGAACCAGATGAAGATAAGGCCTCGACAGCGTGAGGCTCAGCTTGATGATGATAGTGAGGGCGAGTATGATAGCGCAGAGGATGCTAGTGAAGAAGAAGATGGGGCAAAAATAGTGCAAGAAGTCCAGGAAGAAGAAGAGGAGGCTCAGGATACTGATGAGAGCCCTCCTCTTATAACTCGGGCTACTAGGGATGCTCATGTCGCCCGGCTTGAGGAGAGTCAGGTTGCTTTGTGATGGGAAGTCCAAGAACTCTGAGCTAAGGTGAAACAGGATCTTGAGGATACCAAGGCCATCATGAAACAGAAATTCGGCAAGGTGACTCATACTTTAAAGGCCATCCTGTGTTGTCTGCAGAATAAGGGTGCTCCTCCATCGCCAGACTCAAATTAGCGATTAGATTTGTTGGTCGTAGTTAGCTGTTTTCTGTTTTCGGTGTGTGAGCCTGAGAAGGCTTAGTCGTTGGTTTATGTTGCGGTTGTAGCTTTGACTAGTTTAGTTTCCCATGTGTTTCTTGTCATGATGCATGTAAGGATATATCTCTTGTATTGTGACAAATTTTGATTTAATGAAATGCATGCAGTCCCTTTTGATATGAAGTGTGTGGAATGCTTGAGGGATTGTGTATTGTTATGCTACATCTCACGCTTTCCAACACAAGGCCCATTTTCCAAAGCCTACGAAGTTAATTTGAATCCCAACTCACCCACCTACTAAACATGTCATTCCCAATTCTTGGGAGGGAGTAGGAAAGCAGTCCCATTTAACACAACTTGAGACCACTGGCCACATATGCCCTTCGAGTTTTGGACTTGGAGTGGTACTCGATTTGAAAGATCTGACGATATAGGAAATCAAATTTCAATTAGACAATCTTGACTCTAAGCGATAGAACAATTCCCTGTAGTAGATATGGTATGAAACCATCTAACGTATAAGCATAGGCTTTGGATTACAGCTAGTGAATTACAGACTAGGCTACTAGTTATAATAAGTAGTGTAAAGCCTGTATATGCTAAGGAATAGTAGGTTAGATTTTTTTGGAGTAGGACCTCATTTCTTTGATAGGTCCCCTTAATACTTATAGACTTTTGTTATAACCCTTAAGAAAGTTGTTTTAACTTAGAACCATTCACTCTCAGGGAAAACTTATAAATCCCTCAAATTGAACTTACAATAAACCAACACACCCCTTAGAATTCCCCTTAGAATTGCCTTCCCAAGGATTTATTGCAATCGGGAACGCAGAGTAAAGGAATTGTATATTAGCGATGTATTCGCGGTTTGAATCGACTTCTTAATCCTAGTGGTTACCAATGAATCCAATGCTCTGATCAACCAGAAGATCGGCATCGACTCGGATTAAGAATTGATACAACAAATTTTCTGTCCTAGCTAGACAGAAAGTCTATGTATCCGGCTTAGACCCACTACATAACTTTTCTTCCGTGTTGGCCCGACCACCTACAACCAAAAGTTATTGCCTTACCTTGGAAAATGTTAAGGACATACAGCCAATAGAGATTAGACCTTTTACCACAAACTCACATCTGTCCTTGAAATCAACCACAACACTCGTCATTTCAGCTCCTTTCTACAACCATAGGTACCAATGCCATAGAACGCATCATTAACAAAGGAAAACCAATGTAGTGAGAGGTTGTTTCCCATTTCATGTTAAGGATAGGCCCTAAGTTACACCTCATTCAGATATACGGATCAAGACGGATTCTTGAACCTTAAGTAGAACTAAGTTTTAAGGAGGGTAGAACGTATTGAGCCCAATCTACTTAGGATTATCTAATACAACCGTTAGATCAGAGTAGCATAGCGGAAGCGTGGTTAGCCTCTTCCCCACTGGCCCAGGATCGAAACAATTGGTTTAGGTTATACGTAAGGTTTGGTCATTAAATAGAATTTAAACCTTCCTTAGAATATCAATACTAAAGTCTCTCTAGGGACTCATTACACTTAGGCAAATTTCGGGGATGAAATTTTATTTTAAGGGGGGTAGATTGTAACACCCCGGATTTTTTCCAACCTGGGATTAGACGTCCTTAGGCAATGGGTCAACCATAGTACCTTGGTAGTTTCTCAAAATTCGATTCCAAAGCCAAAGAAATCATTTAGAACCTAATTCTTTAGAATTTAACGTGAATTAGTCAGCGCTACACTAGAGTACTTGTGAAATTAGCACTAACCACTTTAAATATGATCTGCAAGACCCAAAACTTGTAGAACCAATGACGCTACAATACCCTGAAATCTAGGATTAAACTCTAAACCCGTTTGCTCTCAGGAACCCTTTGAAACTTTTTATTGGATTTGGACCGCGCGTCGGAAGTCCAATATCTACAATCTTAGACGGTTATGACCGCTTAGCTGGACTTGACAATCGTTTCGAAAATTAAGCCCAACCAATGTTCTGAGGCTATTTCATTGAGCCTGGACTGAAGAGAGTGAGAAATGGTTAAGGTTTAGGAAATTAATTCCAAATCTGGCACGTGTTGTTGCGCGTTATTATTAAGCGTTCTGACCATCATAATTCAGCCAAATTTCACCCTCGGATCAGAAAAAATTTCTCTTCATGTCATGAGACTTGTAGACTTGATTTAGGTACGATGACCGCTGAACTGAAACTAGACCGCCACGTGCGATCTACGAACTCTACCGGTCTGAAAACTTCGTGTGAGCAAGATCTAGTGACCATGAGCTTAAGTCCGACCGCGTTCGGCCAAGGGACCTCCCGAAATGCTCTTTTGGATCGAAAAAGTCCCGATTTGGTTATAACTTAAGTATACATTTGTCCCAAGTCTATTTAGGTTAGATTTTAGGCTATATAAGGGCCTTAAACCCTCACATATCTCTCCCATCCGAATTTTCTTAAAACCCTAGATAGAGAGAGAGAGAGAGAGAAAGTGAGAGATTGTGAGTGAGGTGTGGGAGAGTTTTCCCGCCACTTGCTACAGCTGCTACCTGTGTTTAATCACCGCATTCAAATCATTTTCCCAGTGATTCTAACGCACTCCTAGGTAAGAAAACCCTAACCACTTGCTGTTTTAGGGATTCCTTCGATTCAAATGGCAAAGTAGCTTATGTGCTTGTGCATTAGATCACATTTACGCCGTTGACGAAGCGTATACATTCTATTCGAACCGATACACGTCTAAGGCGAAAGGTGAGGATTTTAGACGCTTTGATTGACTGATTTCAAAGCTTTCAATGTCGTTTAATAGTAGATTGTCAAAGAGAACATCGTTTGACATGTAGAACATGCTGTCTGTTTTCCATTTCGTATATGTACGGGAAATATGAGATTTAGGGCATTTTGGGTATTTGTAGGAAATACAGTATACGTCCGTATTTTGCTGAAATGATTGTCATGGCTATTGTCATGTTATGATATTAGGAATGCGTGTATGATCGGTTTGGCGAAGAGATTCGCCCTAATGTGCACTTTGAGTCGACATACGCTATGTAGACTAAAGTGTGTAGACTAAGTGTATGTATAAATGTTTGTATTAGTATATATTGAGTAAATGGTGTTGTGAATTAGTTTTGAGATTCAATTCTCAATTAATATGCGGATGTATATGATTTCCATCATGTTTGCCATATGAATTGATTTCCATATATGTATGGAATACATGTGTTGGATTGATTTGCTTATTTTGTATGTTATAACATGTGTTAACATGCTTGTATTGTTGTATTTCATTTCTATTACTCTCATATGCTTACTGATCTTGATACACAAATGCTTGGGGCTATGACCTAGTCCAGACAGTCGGTAATGGATTGAATTCGTGGTTGGTTTCTAATTACCACGAAAGACGCATCGATGAACGCGAGTCATGTTTTGGGTTGGCGGCAGTGGTTAGGCAACACGAAGTGTTTTATGCACTTCATGTCCCTCAGCTTGAGATGCGCTCGTACTAATCGAGCCCATCAAATAACCCGACTGGCCATTGTATGCTCAACATGTATGAGTTACAACTGCTGCCAACCTAAAACACGACTTAATTAACCCAACTAGTACGAGCCCATCTCAAGCTGAATGACATAAATTGCATAAAACACTTCGTGTGGCCTAACCACTGCCGCCAACCTAAAACACGACTCGCGTTCCTCGACGCATCCTTCGTGGCAAATAGAAGCCAACCACGAATTCAATCCGTTACCGACTGCCTGGACTAACGTATAGCCCTAGGCATTTGTACACAACCTCAGTAATCATATGAGAGTAACCGAAATGAATATAAACAATACAAGCATGTTGACACATGTTATAACATACAACGTAAGCACATCAACCAACACATGCATTCCATATATATAATGAAATCAATTCATGTAGCCAACATGGTGGAAATCATATACATCAGCATATTAATTGAGAATTCAATCTCAAAACTAATTCACAACACCATTTACTCAATACATACTAATACAAATATTTATACAAACACTTAGTCTACACACTTTAGTCTACATAGCGTATGTCGACCCAGAGTGCGCATTAGGGCGAATCTCTTCGCCAAACAGATCATGCACGCATTCCTAATATCCTAACACAACAAATACCCATGGCAATCATTTCAGCAAAATACGGACGTAAACAGTATTTCCTATAAATACCTAAAATACCCTAAATCTCATATTTCCCATACGCAGTCGAAATGGAAAACGGACAGCATGTTCTACATGTTAAACAGCGTTCTCGTCGATAATCTACAATTAAACGACATTGAAAGCTTTGAAATCAGTCAATCTAAGCGTCTAAAATCCTCACCTTTTGCCTTAGACGTGTATCGATTCGAATAGAACGTCTACGCTTCGTCAACGGCGTTATGGTGACCTATATCACAAGATACATAAGCTACATCGCTACGTGTAACAAAAGAATCTGTAAAACAACTTGTGGTTAGGGTTTTCTTACCTAGAAGTGAGTTGGAATCACCGGGAAAGTGATTTGAATGCGGTGCTTAAGCACGGGCAGAAGCTGTAGCAAGTGGCAGGAAATCTCGCCCACAACTCACTTATAATCTCTCTTTCTTTCTCTCTCTTTCTAGGGTATATAGCAAATTCGGATGGGAGAGATATGAAAGGGTTTAAAGCCCTTATATAGGCTAAAACCTCACCTAAATAGACTTGGGACAAGGGTATACTTGGGTTATAACCAAATCGGGTCTTTTTCGATCCAAAAGAGTGTTTCGAGAGGTCCCCTGGCCGAACGCGGTCGGACTTAAGCTCATGTATATCGGATCCTGCTCACATGAAGTTTTTAGTCCGGTAGAGTTCCCAGATCACACGTGGCGGACCAGTTTCAGTTCAGCGGTCACGGAGACTCGATCGAGGATTCCAAGTACACTGACCTGAGTGAGAAATGTTCCCTGATCCGAGGGTGTATTTGGGTCCGATTCTGACGGTCTAAATGCTTATACTTAACCCGCAAACGAAACGTGCCAGATTCATTTAAATTCCATTTAAATTTTAATGAATTTCACTCTTTCTCACACTCCCTGCTCCAGGCTCAATGAAATAGCCTCAGAGCATCGGTTGGGCTTGATTTTTGAAATGATTGTCAAGTCCAGCTAAGCGGTCATAACGGTCTAAGATTGTGGATATCGGACTTTGGACGTGCGGTCTAGATTCAATACAAAGTTTCAAAGGGTTCCTGAGAACAAACAGGTTTAAAGTTTGATCCTAGGTTTTAGGGTAACGTAGCGGTAACAATTTTAGAGGTTTTGGGTCTTATAGATCGTATTTAAAGTGATTGGTACTAATTTCACAGGTAATCTAGCGTAGCGCTAGATAATTCACGTTAAATTTCTAAAGAATTTGGTTCTAAATGATTTCTTTAGCTTTGAAATTGGATTCTGAGAGGTTACCAAGGCGTTATGGTTGGCCCATTGCCTAAGGACGTCTAACTCCAGGTTGGTAAAAATTTGGGGTGTTACATGTGGTCAATAGACCATGATACTAATTATATTTTCACTCAACCAAGTGAAATATGGCATCGTCAACCTGACCATATGGGAGCTTAATAAAGTGGTTGCCCATACATGTATGAGTTATGATAAGTAACCATGTAACCTTAAATCATTTATTAATGACAAGTAGAGTGACATTTGTGTGGCCACTCACCCATATGTACTTCTGATGATGGAGTGGCCATAAGACCATGTGGGCATGTGAAAATTGTGTGATTACTCAGATTCGTGAACTATGCTGATGGTGTAATCTCTTGGGTATGTGTGTTAGATTGATTATGGATCCTACCTTGATGTAAGTATAGCATATTTCACCAATTATCCATTAGGCTAGCTAATTCTAGAACATCATTTCAAAATGACCAAGATCCAAATTGTAAATAAGTCAGTCGATATGAAATAGTGTTAATTGAACATATAACTTTCGAACACTCGTGAACCCATCTGCTTACAGTACCACTTGGACATAGGACCCACTACGTTGAATGAGGGGGAACCGCAATATCTAATCGTGACTAACTCTTATGTGTATATTATATACCCTAGCCGTTCAACTTAGAGCTCACAGTATCTTATGAGATTTACTTGTTCCTTTCAAACCATTGTAGAATTGCTATGATAACTATTTGCAAAGCCAACCTACAAACAACCAACAAGAAGATGAAGTTCACTACATTATATGAGTTTCATCAGCACCATTCATCCTGTGACTCATTTACTATATGTTATGTCTAAGCCTTTCATCTCATAACCACTTGGTGCAAGTACTTTACGTCACCACCACTCATTAACTATAAGGCCCAGTTATGGTATAACCATATGGTCCCAATAGAAAAAAATCATATCGGGTCAAAGCCACTAAAGGAATCTCTATCTTGCGAAGGAGTGTTGTAACTCTTATTACAATTAATGCTCATAATTATGATAGTTATGGATGATATTAGTGATGTCACTAATTGTGGTTAATAGAAGTATGTGATTTAATACTTGATTAATGTTGTTCCACTCCCTAGCATACTAAATTCATCTACTTAACCATGTTGATATTGATCATACTCATGTACTATGGAATGATGGTATGTGCATGTGTACTTCAATACATTTGTTCATGTGTAAGACATGTCCTCTTCATTTTATTCACATGATCATGGATTGATATAGTTGATAGTGGCGTATGATGATTATACATCATTTTTGCCTTAAAGGTTAAGCAGACCCTAAACTCATGACTTTATATGCATACTATATGCACTTGAACGTATGCCTTATCATAGTTGCTGGAATTCATGTATAATCATGACATACATGATGTAACATCCAGAAAATGGGGGGGTCGAGTAAAAACCCAACTCCCGAGTTCCAAAATGTTATTTATGCAACATAGATATGCATGATTGAATGTTGTCGGTATTAATGCATTAAACATGAGTGGGATTACGCCAGAACAGCATATCATACTCCAGAGACAGTTAAATTAACAAGCGGAAGACTGTGATAGTATATATAACATATATAAACTGTTGTATGTCTCCAGAGTGTGAACATGTTACCAGGTTATATACATACATGTATACTCCAAAAGTAGACAAAACGAATATACATGAGTACGCTAAAAATATAAAATGACAAGTGTCAAGGCATCTAATCAACCTCCCTGTAATCCCATCAATCAGATCACGCATAAAGGAGAGATCCTCCTCATCATCATCAAGTCCAACTCTGCTTCTCAAGCAGCGCCATCATCTGCAATCAAAAAAAGGGACTGGTGGGTGTCTAGAAATACCATCCCGTAACATGGGAGTGAGTGATCAACTCAGTGGGATAAGAGAGCAGAGATTAGCATGTTATCAAATCAATCATGCGATAATAGTAAAGTAGTAAATCAAACATTCCTAATACTGTTGTTAATGCAATTATGACATGACATGATGGATGCCCTCACTGACGTTCTCCCTTATACGGCACCATCTAACGCCCGCGGCATACGTACATCCCGCTCAGTGCTCCACATCTTTCAGGCACATGCAATGTAATAGTGATATGATTGTCAAGTTGTCATTAGTCTATTCAAACAGCAGGATTGGGAAACTAAGGTACTTCCCTTATATCAATCCCAACACAGATCCTGTCTAGGGTCGTCACTCCTAGGATTCTTCCTAGTCCATCTATTCATCGAACCTGCGTATCTGAATTATTCTTCCAGCAATTCTGATTCTGTTTTTGGGTAAGTTAAGCTAACCCTAACCTATTTTTAAACCTAGAATAGCTTAAATGAAGTTATAGCTAACCTATTTTATGCCGTAGGTAGCGTATCCGCCGTTGACGAAGACACATCGTCTGAATCATATCGAATACGTATTTTCTGGTTTAAGGTGCGGACTATATGCGTTTAGGTTATGGTTTTCAAGACTTTCAATGTTAGATAATGATTTATTCATGTTGTGATTGCCATTACACATGCCAAATGCGCTGTTCGTTTCGATGTCCGTATATGGATGCTTTATATTGTAAAGAGCGTATTTCATGTATATGTTAGAATACCTGTATGCATATGGAATCTGTTGTTTTGATTGCCATGATTAATTGTCGTTGTTATATGCTTGATATGAATGTGGCAAATCGTTAGCGAAAGGACTTGCCCTAATTTGCAATGGAGTCGACATACGTGATGTATATTGAATAGTGTAATCTAAGTGTTTGTTTAAATGCCTAAATGAGTTAGTAGCTAGTAAAATATGATTGCTAAGGTTGTTGAGATATGAATCTCAATCACAATACTTGAGTGTATGATTTCCTCCATGAATCATGTAACTTAGATTATCCATGTTACATGTGTGTATGATTTCCTCCATGAATCATGTAACTTAGATTATCCATGTTACATGTGTGTATGATTTTGTAACATCCCGAAAATCGGGGGGTCGAGGAAAAACCCAACTCCCGAGTTCCAAAATGTTATTTATGCAACATAGATATGTATGATTGAATGTTGTCTGTGATAATGTATTGAACATGAGTGAGATTAATCTAGAACAGCATATCACGCTCCAGAGACGGTTAAATTTACAAGCGGAAGACTGTCATAGTATGTATAACATATATAAACTGTTGTATGTCTCCAGAGTGTGAATACGTTACCAGGTTATATACATACATGTATACTCCAAAAGTAAACCAAAAGGATATACATGAGTGCTCTAAAAATATAAAATGACAAGTGTCAAGGCAACAAATCAACCTCCCTGTAATCCCGTCAATCAGATCACGCATAAAGGAGAGATCCTCCTCATCATCATCAAGTCCAGCACCGCCTCGCAGGCCGCGCCATCATCTGCAATCACAAAAGGGACTGGTGGGTGTCCAGAAACACCATCCCGTAACGTGGGAGTGAGTGATCAACTCAGCGGGATAAGAGAGCAGAGATTAGCATGTTATCAAATCAATCATGCGATAATAGTAAAGCAGTAAATCAAACAATCCTAATACTGTTGTTAATGCAATATGACATGACGTGATGTATACCCTCACCGACGATCTCCCTCATACGGCAACATCTTACGACCGTGGCATGCCACACTCCCTAGAGTGCTCCACATCTTCCAGGCACATGCAATGCTATGGTGATATGATTTCTGAGTTGTTATTAGTCCATTCAAACAGCAAGATTGGGAAACTAAGGTACTTCCCTTATATCAATCCCAACACAGATCCTGTCTAGGGTCGTCACTCCTAGTAATCTCATACGATGTATATTTCGTAGGTCGCTGCAAGGGCTGCCAGGGCTGTTGCTCGCACTCGTTGCACTGCTCCCCCATCACCTTATCAATACAGGCCTACTATACTCTACTGCTACTGAAGGGTCGTCGCCTCCCGTAGACTCAGAATACGCTCGCGGTCACTACAAAGGACTCGTCGCCTGATCAGTGTAGGCCGACAGCTAGAATATAGTGTCCCATACCACCATAATCTGCTCACGAGACTAGGTGCTCACTAGTCACTACGGGGAGGTTTGTGGCCCCAGCATAGGCCGACAGCTTAACCACGGTGTCCCATACCACCATGCCCGGCTCATGAGTCTTCATGGATCAAGGTACCATGGTTAACAGGGTTTACAATGGTAAGTTCAGTACCCTAGGTTCAAGCAGTTATGACTCATGCAGGGTGAACATACATCGGCCAGTCGGGTTACTTGACGGGCTCGACTAGCGCGATCGCATCGCAAGTCGAACGACATGAAGTGCGTGAAACACTTCGCATGGCCTAACCACTGCCGCCAACTCCAAACACGACTCGCGTTCATCGACACGTCGTTCGTGGCAAAGATAAGCCAACCACGATATTTCTCGGTTACCAACTGCCTGGACTAGGTATAGTCCCAAACACATGGAATCACATCAGCAATCAGGTAAGAGTATTGGAAATGAATTACAAACATGTGAGCATGTTAACACATGTTATAATGTACAACTTAAGTAAATCATCTTACACATGTCTTTCACGCATATAATGAAATTATACCTATCGCCAACATATAGGAAATCATCAAGCACATGTTATAACATACCACTTAAATGAATCATCAAGCACATGCACTTCATACATATAATGAAATCGTACATATGGCTAACATGTAGGAAATCATTTACATCAGCATTTTTATTGAGAAATCAATCTCAAACTAATTCATAACCCCATTTAATTCAATACATACTAATACAAGCATTTATACAAACACTTACACTACACATTTAAGTCTACATATAGTATGTCGACCCGAAGTGCGCATTTAGGCGAATCTCTTCGCCAAACTAATTATGCACGCATTCCTAGTATCCTAATGCGACAAGAAGCCATGTCAATCACATCAGCAAATTATGGATGAAAACAGTATTTCCTACAAATGACTAAAATGCCCTAAATCTCATATTCTTCATCTATTTACGAAACAGGAAACGGACAGCATGTTGTACATGTCAAACGGCGTTGCCGTCGATAATCTACTATTAAACGACATTGAAAGCTTTGGAAACAGTCAATCAAAGCGTCTAAAATCCGCACCTTTTTCCTTTTAGGGGTGAGAATTCGAACGGAGCGTATACGCTTCGTCTACGGTGACTAGGAAACCTAATACACAAGATCTATTACTATTTCTCTATGGAACCAAGGAATCAGCAAATCAGCAACTTTCTAGGGTTTTTCTTACCTGAAAACGCGGAGAAATCACCGGCAAAGTGATCGGAGTGTGTTGCCTAAGCACGTGCAGCAGCAGCAGGAAAAGCTCTCCCACCTTCTCTCACAAACTCTCACTTTCTCTCTCACTCTTACTAGGGTTTCTAGCAAATTCGGATGGGTGAGAGAAGTGAGGGTTTCAAGCCCTTTTATAAGCCCAAACTTGCCCGAAATAGGCTCGGGAACAAGTTTCACTTATTGCATATCCATTTTGGGGCTGTTTCGGTCCAAAAGATGCTTTCTGGTGGTCCCCTGGTCGAATGCGATCGGACTTAAGCTCATGCATATCAAATATAGCACGTATTAAGTTTTCAGTCCGGCAGGATTCGCAGATCACGCGTGGCGGACCAGTTTCAGTTCAGCGGTCACCGCACGTAGATCAGGGCTGAAAGTCTCATGATATAAAATAGAAATTTTTCCTGATCCGAGGGTGTAATCTGGATGAATTCTGACAGTCAGAATGCTTAATACTGACGCGTCAAGTCGTATGCCAGATTTAAATTTGAAATTCCAATTCTGTCCCTATTCGCGGTCTCTTCAGTCCGAGCTCAATGAAACAGTCTGTGATTATTGGTTTGACTTGATTTTCGAAATGATTGTCAAGTCCAGCTGGGCGGTTCTAACGGTCTAAGATAGGAAGTATCGGACTTTCGACGCGCGGTCTAAATCTAATACAAGAATTCAAAGTGGTCCAGAGAACAAACCAGCTTAGAGTTTGATCCGAGGTTATAGAGTATTGTAGAGTTGTTTGTTCTACTCGATTTGGGTCTTGTAGAACGTATTTAAAGTGATCAGGGACTATTTCCCAGCTACTTCAGCGTTGCGCTAGCTAACTTATGCTTAGTTTCTAAAGGAATTAATCTTAAGTGGTTTCTTTGGCTATGAAATTGGGTTCTGAGCGATTTTCCAGGTGTTTTAGTTGACCCATTGCCTAAGGACGTCAAATCCCAGATTGGCCAAAATCCGGGGTGTTACAGATTTCCTCCATGTACTGTATTTAAGTTTCAGTTATATATCATGAATGTTCATTTGAATGTAGGATATGAATCATGCTAGTTATTGAGCTTGTATGTGAGTGGGGCTTTGCTACAGTCTAGGTAATCAGTAATTGTACTCCAAATGGTGGTTGAGGTCATTTTCGCCACACAGGATGAGTCTAACGAATCTGAGTCGTGCTTGGGATGTTCGACAGTGGTTAGGCCACACGGAGTGCTTATGCATTCCATGTCATTTAACTCAACTGCGCTTGGCCTAGTTGAGCTTATCAACTAACCCGATTGATCGATGTTTGTTCATCATGTTTAGTCGCTACTATTTGAATCTAAGACACCGAGCTTACCAGGGTAACTCCCGTTAACCTTGGTACCATGATCCCCTAAGACTCATGAGCCGAACATGGTGGTATGGGACACCATGATCGAGCTATCAGCCTACGCTGGGGCGATAAACCTCCCCGTAGTGACCAGTGAGCGCCCTACTCTCGTGAGCAGATTATGGTGGTATGGGACATTATATTCTTATTGTCGGCCTACATTGATTGGTGACGAGCCCTCTGTAGTGACCTCGAGTATATCCTGACACTGCATAAGGGCGACGAGTCTTGTTGCAGTATTAAGGATATAACTAGGCCTATATTGATTTGGTGATGAGGGAGTAGTGTAATGATTGCACGCAACAGCCTTAGCAGCCCTTGCAGTGACCTAGAACCATAATATCGTATGAGAATTCCTAAGAGTGACATCCCTAGAATGGATCAATGTTTGAGAATTGATATAAGGGAGGTGTCTTAGCTTCCCAATTCTGCTATATGAAAAGGACTAATAAGAACTTGATAAGCATTGCATGTGCTATCGGTGTTGGTGTAAGAGCAATGAGGAAGTGATTGACATGCGTGATAATAAGATGAAGATCGCAGAGGGAGTTTGTGGTGAGGGCATGCATCATTCCTTCATATCATCCTTGCATTAATAAGAGTATTTAGGACCTGTTTGATTGAACTTCCTTATCGTTACTGCTTGATTGGATTGATAACATGTTAACCTTTGTTGTATAGTACCACTGAGTTGATCACTCACTCCCACGTTCTGGGATGGTGCTTAAACACCAACCAGACTCTAATGTAGTTGCAGGTGACGGTGACGCTGGCGAGGCGAAGCCAGACTTTGATGAGGATGAGGAGGCGTTCTCATATATGCAATTCTCAGGCGGGTTCATATGAGCCTCGTCCTGACCAGCGAGGATTTCTGGGATATGTATATGATGATTTTGCTTAGTTTGATACATGTATCTGAGACACAGTTGTATATATTGCCCTAGGCAGAGCATGCATATTTTGGGGATTATTTTTGAATTATATATGTATTTAAGTCTTTCACTTGCATTTCCTCAATATCCCTGAATTATGTCTGTTGATCTGGCTTGATTTATTTCATGTTTTATGAACTAACACAGACAACATTCATCCATCATCAAATAATGTTGCATAAGTGATGTTCTGGAACTCGGGAGCTGAGTTATGCTCGACCCCCAATTTTCAGGGCATTACATGTGTGCCCCACTATTATGTTTATATGCCATCCAAACTATACAAAAGTTATCTGCCATTACATTAACTGAAAACATGAAAATATCAATTGAACTGAAATTCCCTTGGACACTTAAACCAATGAACTGGTGATTTGTGCAGCCCAATTACCTGTACGTCCTTCTGATCTTGTATGACCCATTCGCTTGTATAAAAATGGTGATTTTTAGCTTATAATCTTATGTTTGTAAGATGTGGGAATGACCGCTTAATCCAGTGTAAGGGTGTGATATAAGTGTTTGTCCCCTTAATCATGTGGAGATGTGACGTATGTAAGGTCACCTAATCATATGCAATTGTGGAGTATATGTAGTCGTCTAACCGTTTGATTGTGAAATGCAGACAAGGGTAACCAATTACATGAAATCAGGTGGCATTGGTGACCACCCAATGACATGACCACGCGCTTATGGGCATAGCCATAGTCACCCAAACCATGAAAAGTCGAGTTGTACATGAAGGTTCTCTTAGTCATGAGAATTATAATATAGGCTGAATTATACAACTTGGAAAGGGAGTGGCCTTCAATTCAGTGTCATCTGACATAAATACAACCTCTACATTATGTTCATAGGTGAGACAGATGCGGGGACCACTAAACTATATCTGATGCGATGAAAACTAGTTTTTAGCCTCTTGATCATGTGACACCGAATCTGAGTCATTCTCCATATGAAGTATTGAGTAGTTAGAGTTTAAGAGTAAGTGTAACTAAGAATAGTGGGTATGCTTATGATTTTGCCTTGGATGCTTTGAGATGTGGTCACTAGACCATAATACTAATTATATTTCCACTCAACCAAGTGAAATTATGGCATCGACAATGTGACCAAGTGGGAGCTTAATAAAGTGGTTGCTCATAAATGTATGAGTTATGATAAGTAATCATGTGACCTTAAATCATTTATTAATGGCAAGTAGAATGACATTTGTGTGGTCTCTCAATCATATGGACTTCTGATGATGGAGCGGCCATAAGACCATGTGGGCATGTGGGAATTGTGTGATTACTCAGACTCGTGAACTATACTGATGGTGTAACCTCTAAGGTATGTGAATTTAGGATATGTGTTAGATTGATTATTGATCTTACCTTGATGTAAGTATGGCATATTTCGCCATTTATCCATTAGGCTTGTTAATTCTAGAACATGATTTCTAAATGACCTAGATCCAAATCCTAAATAAATCAATCGATATGAAATAGTGTTAATTGAACGTATAACTTTCGAACACTTGTGAACCCATCTATTTACAGTACCACTTGGAAGTAGGACCCACTACATTATATGAGACAAACCCACATTATCCAACCGTGACTAACTCATATGTGTATATTATATACCCTAGCCGTTCAACTTAGATCTCACTATATCTTATGAGGTTTACCTATTCCTTTCAAACCATTGTAGAATTTCTGCAATAACTATTTGCAAATCTAACCTACTAACAACCCACGTGAAGATGAAGTTCACTACATTATATGAGTTTCGCCAGCACCATTCATCATGTGGCTCATTTACTATATGTTATGTCTTAGCCTTTCATCTCATAAGCGCTTGGTACATGTACTTTGCGTCACCACCACTCATTAACCATAAGGCCCAGTTAGGGTATATCCATGTGGTCCTAATAGAAAGAAATCATATTAGGCCAAAGCCACAAATGGAATATCTATCTTACAAAGGATGTGCTGTAACTCTTATTATAATTAATGCTCATGATTATGATAGTTATGGATGATATTAGCGATGTCAGTAATTACGGTTAATAGAAGCATGTGATTTAATACTTGATTAATGTTGTTTCACTCCCTTGCATACTAAATTTTCATCAACTTAACCATGTTAATATTGATCATACTCATGTACTATGGAATGATGGCATGTGCAAGTGTACTTCAATACATTTGTTCATGTGTAAGACATGTCCTCTTCAGTTTAGTTACAAGATCAAGGATTGATATAGTTGATAGTGGCATATGATGATTGTACATCATTTTTTCCTTAAAGGTTAAGCAAACCCTAAACTCATGACATTATATGCATATCACATGCACTTGAATGTATGCCTTATCATGGTTACTTGAATTCATGTATAATCATGACATACATAATGATCGAAATACCACAGTCGTGCCATATAACATGAGTTGAAACTTGACAATGAAATGTACATCTATGATGATGAATGGGGTTATCCCTGAAAATGAATGGGACACCGAAAGTATGGAAATAGTAGGGATGATGTGCCCCTTGGGTTAAAAGTCCCTAAACGCCTATGCTAGCTATGGTTTCCTCATCGTTGGGCCAAGTGGATATGCGGGTCATGGATTTGACTCCCAATGACGAGATCAAGTTGAGAAGAGGTGGGTCCAACCTGCTTAAGGGCTGAGGTGGAAACAGAGACCGTTCTGATTCACTGGCGAGGAGAAGTACGAATGAAGTCCGCTAGTAGCATGCCTGGTGGAAGTCCACCTCAAGGCGGGTATGCAAGGTCGATTACTAGTGTCTGGTACATGGGTGTCGACCATGGTGTTTCCCATGGTATACAGTTGGTGGAAGTCAACCACAGGGTGGGTATGCGAGGTCGATTACTAGTGTCTGGTGCATGATATCGACCACAGTGCTTTCTGAGATATACATTTATGATATGGTATGACAATATGATGATAATGATGTAATTATGGATGCGTGTAATACGGGCATGGCTATTATATGGGAGAAATAAAAATATGACTTGGTGATGCCGGTAGCATTGATTCGAAGTATCACTATGATGCATATGCATTTTATTGACATTAACATCACACCTTACATGCTACATGCCTTTCACATATATGATTTCCTTGCATCATATTTATCTTTCTTGCATGTAGGACACACTGCACACATGTGTACTCACTAGGTTTTTTGCCTAAACTTCCTATCTCCTATTTTTTTAGGGCTGGATTAGCTTGGAAGACTTAGATTTCTCGATGTATTACATCTATTTTTCAATTTGGCAATGTTGACGTTATGTACCTTTTGTTAAGCATTGAACTTATGTACCTTTTGTAAAACATTATACTTGTAATCATCATGATTTATAACGGAGTGTTTCTTGGTATTTTGATCATGGATCTTCATGCTCAGGTATCATTATATGCATATACAAGAAAAAAAATTCAGTAAAAAATCTTCCTTGTGGTGCACCGAACTCGGGACTTGGTGTATGAAAGTCGGGTGTTGGATTCAGGGCATCACGGAAGGTGTCCCTCCCCGAACTTGGGGCGTGATAATAGGACTCCAATTCTAATTGTGTTCCTTGAATCTAGTAAGGTAGCATCTTGATAGCTACAAGTGGATCCTTGGCACTCTAGTTTCCACCTTTAAATTCATAAGGTTTAATCAACAATATTCACACTCACTTTCAATTATTTCAGAATTCAAATTTAGATCTTCTTTTAGTTCTAGTTCTAATTATTTTCAGAATACATACAAGTTTATTCTCTGTGGATTCGACCTTTATCTTACCAAGTTATTACTACATTATGACCCTACACCTGGGGTTGTGAACAAGTTTTTGGCGCCATTGCTAGGGACTACGGCTGCATTTTTCTGCGATTAATTGGTATTATAATTAGGTTAAGATTGGGTTTTTTGAACAAGAAAAAAAGCATTCGATTTGGGAGATTATCTTATTCAAACATAATAGAGAGAGTGTATCAAGAAAAATCATCGTATTATTAATATTGAGTTCATTTACATCCTCTAATATCCCTTGATTCTAAGATAGATTATTTAGAGTACAAAAAATTGATAGAATTTAATAATTGATCGGAATATCAAATTTGACAGCATTTCATCTTAGGTTTCAATCATCTCTTTAAGAGGAATATTGTGCGGATATGATCTTCTGATTTTCCTTTTTGATGCTTGTACAGAAGGAAAACTGGAACTTGAACAATTGGACAGTATCTTGGCCCTTTCTCATTACTATCTGTATGACAATTTGGTTGCACAGACCCCCGCAACCAATATGGATTGCGCGGAGCTGCACAAACCCTATCTTCCTTCCACTCTTACCTTTAGTCTTTTCTCGTGATCTACTCTTCTTCCAAAATCTTCAATTACCACCAAATGAGAAGGGGAGGGGGTATATATGGGCCTTCACACATGGGAACCCTCGATCTATGTGTCATGGGTCCCACTTTTCATAAGATTCCATAACTTATGAACAACTTTTCTGAAATCCATGGCACGAACCCACATAAACAATATGGATTGCGCGATCCTGCGCAACCACTACAACTTTGCACTCTCTTTTTCTTATTTTTGTGTTTTCTTATCTTTTGATCTTTTATATCTTCATTCCTCTCTCTTTTCTTCATTCATTTTTTTTATGCCTCAACAGATGCCCCCTTAATTGTTTCTTTGGTTTTGAAGGATCAAAGAATCATGATCAATTACTCTTCTTTCCCTGAAATTATTTGCACAGACCCACGCAACCGTCCATGTACCGTACTTGGCCGAACCACCCTATAAATATCCCAACATCCTCCTCATTCTTATCTTTCATTTTGCCACAGTAAAGCTCTGCCGACTTACTGTCTCCCCACACAACTATTTTCACTTACGAAACCTCGCGCAATGGGAATTCCTTTTGCGCAAGCCTTTACAGTGTTGCGCTGCTCCGTGCAACTTACTTCATTTACGTGACTCTACGCAATAGTCTGCCTAAAAACTTAAAAATTTTCTGGACTAAGAATTTTTTCGGGACTTAGAACTTTTCGAAGAAAACTCTAACCCTTTTCATCATGGCCTATACCAAGTTTACATGTCGATGTGAGTAAAGAGAATCTTAAGATAAGATTCTCTTAAATACCATCTATCATATCAATATCTGAACTCGAGAGAGAACGGGTTGCTCAATGGTTGTTGGCACAAGTCGGGGTCTCCTAAAATACGTCTTAAGTGGAGGTGGATCCACTCTCTCAGCAGAAGGCTGCTCTCCTATAGGAAGATCCTGTGAGTGGCCTTTCAGGCCATCCCTTTCCTAAATCAAAGATGCTTTCAGCTCCTTATCTGATCTTAGCTTCCATGATTAGCTCCTTTACCTCAGATATGATTATGATTTAGTCCACCCTTACTCAATTCCTCATCAAATTCAGAATTGTGGGCAGGAAAATATGTAACTAATTGCATAGATTTACATTTGGGTTTTTAAATCCGGGTGTTCCTGAAACTCCCCTCCACTTCCTTCCCCTCTTTCGGCCATGAAAGAAAAAGAAAGATAGGGCATGAACAGCCTTAACAGCAGTATCAGACACCTGATCCTGACTCCAGGTACTTAACCAATACGTTGTGCCGGCTCTTCGACTAAAGGAGGCATTCCTACTAGAATGCCGACTACAGGGGGGTCTGGGGGGGAAGAAAAGTCTCCAACATTGAAGGCTTCAAGTGTCTCAATATTTTTTCGAGACTTAGAACTTTTCGAAGAAAACTCCAACCCTTTTCATCATGGCCTATACCAAGTGGACCTATCACCTCCTCGAACCTTCTACTGCACAACCATCT
The DNA here is from genome assembly GCA_037074715.1 of Magnolia kwangsiensis. Taxonomy (NCBI): domain Eukaryota; kingdom Viridiplantae; phylum Streptophyta; class Magnoliopsida; order Magnoliales; family Magnoliaceae; genus Magnolia; species Magnolia kwangsiensis. The sequence goes on from CM073573.1 coordinate 56,396,338, forward strand.
CTCCAGGAACTACTGAATCCTCCATCTCCTCAAGCCACTGAACCATTTGCTCAAGCTACTAAACCATCTCCACTTTCTGACTAACCCTCTCGCAAACACATGAAAACCACTTCTCGACATCCTTCCTTTACTAAGGAGCCTGTGCTTTAGACTTTTGACTTCTCTGATTGTATCTCCTTCTTACTGTCTCCCATTCACCAAGAAATTTCAATGGGGGATATTGAATGACCCCCGAGACATGGTCATGATTACGACTTGGAGCAGTGGTTGAAGATGACGACACATTTTCCAACAATAAGTCAGAAGCCATCGCCATGAGAAGATACCCCCCTGTCTAGGTCAAAGAAACTTTGTTGTAATAGGGCTAAGGAATTCCAAGAAAAGATCAAAGAGCATAAGAAGAAGAAACCCCAGAATTTTTGGGAGTTGGTTCGAGTAATCCAGGGGATAATGAAATTTGATAATCCTTATAGGCAGGGCATGACGGTGATTACGCTAATTCTCTACCATCATGTATCTATTCTTAATTGTGAGCCGATGGACCAAATGGATGTAAAGAGATTAGCTTATACACAATCTTGGTCGTCGAGGGAACCAAGGATTCTTGAAGGTATCCTATCGGTGAAGAAGCTGCGAAAATAAACTGGCGATATTCACCTAATGATTTTCCTCACCCCTTCACACAATCCACACTCCTTGTTCCCAAATCATTTCTATGAGACGCTTCAGCAATGATTCAGAGAACGTGCCACATGCGCATCTCTATGGACTCCGGAAGAGTTCAGGACAAGGGGTCTTCTGACATCTCGTGATCACTATCACGAATGGGCAACAATGATTCTGTCCAAACCCGCAAAGATTCTGATCAAGATCGATCTCTATAACGTGATAAAAGCCACATCGCAACACTTTTACAAGGAACTACAGTCTTAAAAGGTTTCCTTAACTACTGGTGTCCCACCCCTAACTCTTTCCATTTTCCGTCGGGTGAGATGAGTATCACTCTATGGGACCTACACCGCATTACTAGTCTGTCGATAATCGGGGAATTCTATGATGAGTTCGTGCCAACAAATGAAGTTCTAGCCTATATCTCATCTCTGGGTCGTGTGCCTTTAATCTCGAAGACTACTATCGAATTCTTTAAGGAGATGGCCAAGTTTCTAAATGTCCACATAATGGCTTGCACATTTCAGCAAAGCCCTTCGGTAACTTCCCTCTTTTACAAACTCCTCAACCTTATTGTATCTTAATTTAAGGATTCTCATGATTTATTTTTCTTTATCTTTAGGTTCAATGGTTTTTATTCGTGAGAACTGACAACCCTCTGAAATAAGATAAAGGAGCGCCCTGAGTATAGCCTCGACGGAGAACTTACGGCGTTTCTGGCATACTGGTTAAGCGTAGTAGTTCTCCCTAGTTAAAAGTGGGCAGACGTTATTCACCCCACCGTATTCATTGTTGCTAGCGTAATGGCAGAAGGGCTCAAGTTTTCTCTTGCCCCCTAGTCCTGTGTTCAATCTACATGGCTCTTAGGGAAATTTCCTCGCATGTTAAAAGCCCCGTCATTGGCTCTTCCACTTCTTATACTCTGTGGCATTACATCACTAGCTGGCTTGGTGTATATTTTCCATGGACCTTTGAAGTTTCGAAGAAGGCCTATATCCATCCCACTCATATTCCGCTTTGGTTTTTCCAATGGAGAACGATGGTAAAGAGATCATACAAATGGGTTATTGATGCGATTTTTTCCAATGATATTGTTAAGTACTTTCATTTTTGCCTGTACCGTTATATAGAGGATACCAATAAAATAGACACTAGATCACTTACCCCAGGGGAAAGGGCATTTTTTCTATCAATCCGATCCTGAAGTATTCCACTGAGAGAGGGGGTAGAATTTTGGAGGGAGCCATACTGTAAGACCCGTGTCCTAGCCTGTACTGTTCCATAGGCTTTCACGGTCGTCCCGGTCGAATTTCAGTGACTCACGACGTGTAGACAGCATTTGCGTGTGACCCTGAGTCATATCCTGTATCTAGAGTCAACTCGACCCAAGACTTGTATCCTTGCAACCACGTCGTTACCGCAGTTCCGATGTTGTATCTCGTATGCTGAGGCGATACCTGAGTCAGGAGATGTGGGCCTGCATTCAGTTTGAGGAAAATGTCGCCCGTTGCAAATCCCAAGAGAATCCATCACATCAATCCCATCAATTATTCAATCAAGTACACATCAATCCTATCATTCACACCCATCCCTAAGTACAACTACCCATCCCCAAAGTCAACTCTCTCTCTTCACCCATCACTCTCTCTCTTACAACCCTCCCTCTCTCATCTCTCTCCCTCATTCTCTAAGTAACCCATGTCCAACATTGCCATGGGAGAGGAGAAGCTAGTGTAGCCCACCTCCCTACCACTCAATCCCACCATGCAAAGACCATCTCCACCATTGAAATGCATCCCTTGGAGCTCTAGGATGCATTGATGGAAGAAGAAGTCTGAGAAGATCAAAGGTGAGTGTTTTCTTAGGGTTAGATTTATACGTCTTTGTTTGGGTACGATGATTTGAGGACCCACATATGGTGGGACCCATCTTGATGTATGCATTGTATAGGGAGGGCCCATAGTGGCGGGGTCCCTCCCCATCTCACTCCTCTCTCTCTCTCTTTTGTTTAATTATGGCCCACCTAATATGTGTTGATCAACTGTGGGGACCATAGTTATGCGGTTGTGGTATTCATTTCAACAAACTCTATGGGGCCCATCCATGCTATATGTATTTTATTCATGCTGCCCATCAACGTGGCCCCACACACGTGTGGACTCCACCATGAGGAATGGTCACGTAGGACCCAGCTGATTGGCTCTAGAGTCTTTACAGCAGCTATATTGTTGCTGTATTGACATTTCCAAGTTTTGTGGGTCTGACTGAGGTATGTGTTATTTAACATTGTCCATCCATTTTGCTTGAAGCAAGACCTCACTTAGCTGTATGCTATATCTCCACCGTCCACCCTACTTCCCAGTTCATTTTAGGCATTGAGCTGAAAAATGATGTCAATCTGAAACTCTAGTGGGCCACACCATCTAAAATAGGAATTTTACGATTAAAAATCTGTTAAGGTCCGTCGTAATGTTTCTTCACGTCAAAATACGTTGAATATTGGGCTCGTTAGGACTGTTACGAGCCATGGAATCCAACCAAAGGGAATGATTTTCCTGATGTAGGCCCCACCTATAAAAATCCTCTGAATTAAAAAATAAATAACTCTAGACGCTATTGCTGTCAACGTCTAGAGGACACTGTGCTTGGAACGGGCTGGATGAGTGGGCCCCACCTCAGGCCCCACCATGATGTGTGTTGAACATCAACACCGTGCATTTGATAGGTCCCCTTTAATCAGCAGGTCACCTCAAAAATTAGTCGTACAAGGAACTCAGGTAGCCCACGCTACAAGAAGCAGCAGGGGATTGAGCATCTACCATTGAAATCTTTTTTTGGGGTCATAAAAGTTGTGGATCGATATGAAATTTGTTTTTTTCCTTTATTCAAGTCTTTGTAATTTATGAATAGATTGGGTGGAAAATCAACGTTATGGTGAGCCCCACGTGGGACCCACATACCATGAAACGGATTGGTTGGGCTACCACGCACCAACTATATGGCTAATTGATGTCAGTCCGCCCCGTGGGCTGTTGTGATGTACGTGTCTTATACACACCATCCATTCATTGGACGTGGACCCTATCGTAGTAGCGTGTGGGGCCCACCTTGAATTGATGTGTTACATCCACACCGTATAACCCTTGGATGGTGGATGTATATTGGCTGGTGTACCTTATAATAGCTATATAGCTGTTGTTTTGACACAACAAGTTTTGTGAGTTTGACTGTGAAATCCACACCATTCATCCATTTGTGCAGACTGACGTGATGCATGTATTGTATACCTATGCAGCCCATTTGATGTATATGAGGCCCATGTGTGAGGCCCGATGCAATGAATGTATATGGCCCATGGGATGTGGTCCATTGAGATTGTATTGTGCCCTCGTGATGAGGCCCGATGTGTGTATTAGTGGCCCATTGCTATGCATTTGAGGCCCATTTGGAATGAGCAAGGCCACCCCAACATAATGTATATGTGGCCCGTGTTTGAGGCTTGATATGATGTATATGAAGCCCATTTGATGTATGTGTAGGCCCAACATGAGGCCCATTGTGATGTGCAAAGCCTATTTGATGTATTTGAGGCCCACATGAGTGGCCCGATTTGATGTATTTAAGGCCCATTGGTGCAGCCCGTTGATGCAACCCACTTGATGTATATAAGGCCCATTGGTGCAACCCACTGATACGACCCACTGTTGTGTATTTGAGGCCCGTGTGAGACACCTATTATGATGTATATTAAGCCCGTGTGAGAGGCCCATTGTGATGTATATATGGCCCAATGTGATATATTTATGGCCCATCGAGATGTATATTAGGCCCGTATGAGTGGCCGATTGTGATATATTTTTGGCCCATGCATTGAGGACCGCTGTGATGTATTTCTGACCCAAATGATGAGGTCCATTGTAATGTATATGCAGCCCATGAGTGAGGCCCGATGTGATGTATATGTGGCCCATGAGTGAGGCCCATTGTGATGTGTACTAGGGCATGGAGTGAGGCTCATGGTGATGTATATTAGGCCCTTATGTGAGGTCATGGGCCCACTTTACATTTGGCTTAATATGGGCCACTGAGCAATGTTGGTTAAATGTCCACATTGATGGGTAATGATGGTTGAATGTCCACATTATGACCTTCCCTTAGGCCTTGTTAGGCCCATTCTCCTTAAGGCTGATTGTCAAGGCCAATTCTGATTGTCGAGGCTGATTATCAAGGCTAATTCTGATTGTAGAGGCCGATTTTGATTGTCGAGGCTGATTCCAATTGTCGAGGCCAATTCTGATTATCGAGATCGATTTTAATTGTCAAGGCCAATTTGGATTGTCGAGGCTGATCCCAATTATTATGATCGATTATCAAGGTCGATTCTGATTATCGAGGCTAATTCCTATTGTCAAGGTCGATTTTGATTATCAAGACTGATTCTGATTGTTGAGGCCGATTGTCGAAGCCGATTCTGATTGCCAAGATCGATTGTCGAGGCCAATTATCAGGCCGATTGTATAGGCCGATTATCAATGCTGATTATCGGTGCTGATTATCAATACTGATTATGAGTATGTGATAGCATAACATCATGTACATGCCCATACGCATCATCTGCATGTTTATTATGAGATATGGTTGACCATTACATATGTCATTGGGCAGGTTATTATGAGACTCTCTAATAGGCAGAGATTGTCTCACATAGTGCATGGTATGCGCAGGATTGATGCATGACTAGATTATATGACTCATGCATCTTAGATTGTGTGTTATGATTACTGTACGCCCTAGTGACATCAGGGTCATAGCCTCCACGGGCATATCATGGAAGGCTAGATGAGACACTGAAAATGTTTGGTTCGAGCATCTGGGCACTTTGGATGTCTGTAGGTGAAAGTCCCTAAACTTTCATGGCCAGGAGACACCTCAATGTCTTGACCAAGTGGATACATGAACGCCCGAGTGCCAAATACCAATAAGGCGCATCTCCCACTGTGTCGTGGTCGGTTAGGAAGGGGTATGGCCTTATCCACCCGAGTGAGGGGGTTGTAAGCTATGCTGAGTTTGACCAGCTCCCAAATGGGTCCATTATGGATGAGCCGAGTAGGCATTGGTATACTACCGGCAGGCAGGTAGTGAGGTCTTTTCCACTCGCTGGGCTATGCGGCCAGACAGGGTAGTATCCAGCTTGGAGTGTACCCCGATGATAATCTTAAAGATGTACAATACTGATACGTGGACTTATTGAGTAGGAATTGCATACTCATTCATTCATTCATTCACTATCCATTGGGGCTGGTGGTGCATAACTATTTGTTACGTGTACCTTTGCAATGGCTAGGATTTCAGTAGGGGCGTGTGACTAACCTAAGATCAGGAGTTTGCCACATAGAGTCTGACTATCCAAATTAGGTATGAGACTAGTTTGGATAGAAGTCCCTTGTGATGGACCCCATAGCCTGTGATACTACGTATTATTATCCCGACTTCACACTCTAGCATGGTCATTCCATTCGCACCGCATATTGCATTATATTCACGACATATGGCACTTTGGGTTACTGTGTTTCTACATTTATATGTTGTAGATATGGTTGACGGTATTCGTGAACTCATCAGGAATTATATATTACATTACATTCTCGGCATCTAAAATTTAGCTCATTATGACTCATCATTTGCATAGATGATCTGTATTGTATACTCTGATATTGTTTGACTCATGGACTTGTCCATATTTTCACTTACCCTGATATCATATGATTCATGATCTTACCAGTATTTTCGACATTGTATGATTATGACGTTGCATTTTTGTGCTTGGCACTTATCTTGTGCTCACACTTTCACTACCCTCTTAGCTTTCTATAAGCTTATGCATGATAGATGCGTGTAGGTGATGTTGGTCACAGTGGCATTCAGCTTGAAGCATCTAGCTGTCTTCTAGAGCTTTGATTTTATGTTTGACGTATGTATTTCCCTTTCAGCATTATATTCAAAGTTTATATTAGTGGATATGTGATGATGATGTTTTCATTGTGAATTGGGTATACTTGTGGTTATGCTTATTACGAGTTAAATGTACATTGAAAAATCCTCCTTGTATGATCCCAGGATCGAAATCTGGCGTATGGATGCTAGGAGTTGAGAATGGGGTACTACAGAGGTTGTTGGCACCGGATTCGGCGAACGGGAATTTTGTGAGCCCAGTTTTTAAGTTTGGGGTGTGACACATACTACCCAAGCCATTTTTCTCATCAAATTGGTTTTGACCAAACTATTCCAGAAGATTGTGGCTTGGTGACCAGAAGAATGCGGACTTATGAGACTGGCCCTTATAATTGGACGATGGTATGAAACAACTTTTGGGTTGCCAAGTCAAATCTTCTTTCATCATCCTAAGCTGCAATCGCATTCCTCGTGCCTCTTATAGTCATATGAGATGGTGGGCTCATCAATCACACTTAGTTAATAGATGCTTGCCCATAAATGAACTCATCTGGATTTCACCTTTAAGACTTAGAGGCTGCAAATTTGAAGAAGGGATAGGCTTCATGCCAGAGAAAAGTCATGTCCCCTTCCCAGGTCATCTTTGCATCAAGATTTCTATAGAAGATCCCATTCATGAATGGAAACCTAATAACACTTTGGAAGGATGGATCGCTTATGGGGTCATTAGGGATTTTGAAAAAGTTCCTTGGAATTGTTCTGAGAGAATAACTGAGGACGTGACAAAAGCTCCTTCCCCGACTCAAGAGAATGTTACTGAACCTCAAGGTCAACCAACTCCTTCTCTTGTCCCTAAAACCGTTCATCCTAGTCCATCCTTGCCAATGACAAGATCTCAGTCACTGCCATCGTTCCTTCACCCCCGATTAATAAAGATTCTCAACCTGAAAGAAATTATGATTGAAGAAGTAAAAGAAGGACAATTAGAAAAAGAGAGTTCTCAAACTTCTTCATCTGAAGGTACTACTTCTGCTGAATATGATACTGTGAGTGAAGATGAAGATGATGATTATGAAGATGGAAATGGTGACATCAATGGTGAGGAAGACGTTAACGCAAAAGGCATTTCTACTGGTGAAGAACATCCTTTACCAGCCCCTAAAGCTCAAGAGAATATTATCATCCCTACAAGGACTTCAGTTATCAGAGATGAGCAAGAGGAAGAGCCTTTAGATTATGGAGAATACAGATATTTTCCAAGTAAGGAGCTTTTGCGGTCTCATATATATGTACACATATACTTTGCAATAATTATCTCATTGTTGTTATGATATATGCATTCTTATTTCAGGTGCTCGCGTGACTACTACTGGAACAGATAATATTTCTCCTGTCGATCTTCCCTCTACTGCACCAGTGGTCTCGCCAAGGGTTTCTTTGACTCCTTTAGTGGCACCAAAAGTGGTGGCTCGTGAAATGATTTTTCCTGAGGAACCATCTTATTTACCAGTACCAACAACCATAAATTCGAGTACTGAAGCCAGAGCCCCTTCTTTCATTGAAATGATAAGGTCTATCCCTTCTTCTGTCACAGAGATGAAATTTCCAGATGTTCAGGCTCCGACAGAAGGTATTGTCTCCCTTTTATTCATTTATATCCTCACGCTGATTGGTTTCATGTTTCTTGTTATCACTGCTTTCTTTTATCACATAACAGGAAACCTTCTTCAAGTTGCACAGCTAGTTCCGGTTCTATGGCTATAGTATCGGACATACTATCTTTCGAGAAGATCCCCACATACAAGCTATCACTGATGAGGAATTCCATGTCTACAACGGTTGAAATGTTTAAAGATTCCATGCAATGGTCGAATCTAAGTGTTGTTTTAGATGTCTAGGATGGTGCTGCGAGAATATCTAAGATCAATATTTCTCCTATACGCGATGCTCTCCTATGATTTCATAATTCCATAATTGCTCTGAAGTCAGCTAAGATCGTGGTTATTCCACCGAAAATCTTAAGAGTACGGAAGACAGTTGACATCTTCCAAGGAGAAAGCCTCCCTTATTGCATCTGCTATTTCCCAATATGAACAGGAACAATTATCTCTCCAAAAGTAATTGTCGATCGTTGCTGATAATAGGATAACTATTCAGAATCATATTGCTCTTCTGAAATAAGAAATTTCTCAGTTGGAAGCATAGGACTTGGAAGCAGAGCTACATATGAAGAATATTCAAGAGAAGATAGGGTCTAGTCTGCATTCTGTCAATGTCGAGCGATCTAAGTTAGCTAGGAGTGAAGAATTAGTTGCCTCTTTGGAGAGAAAGTTGGCTGATTTCGCGGATCATGTCAAAGTTATTTTTGAAGCTAAATCAAAACATGTTGCAGCTCAAACTTATCTCAAGGAAAATCTACAAAGATATTTAGCAGCACTAGGCATGGCCGAAGAGTTGTGAAGACTCTGTTTTATTTTCCTTTTATCGTATGTACTCTTTTGAATTGCAAAATATATGGATGTATCATGATGTTTTTTAAGATGTGTTTCTTGTTCTTTTTCAATTTCATGTAATTTCTTATGATTTTTGACATATGTTTAATGAAGATATCATGATATGTTGAAAGATCTCATTGTCTACAACTTTCTGAATCATAGTTTATTCTAAGCATACTTATTGATGCAATTATACAGCATACTTTTGAAATATAATTAAAATTAAAATTAACATAAAATAAAATAAAATAATAGTTCATTATGCTTGTTATCATGAGGTTCCTGTATGATTCTGTTTTGATTGGCGGAGCTAAATTTCAATTTAGTTAGATGGCCACACATACAGTTTAAGCTCTTGAGTAGTGGAGCGACATAGTTTAAGCTCTTAAGTTTATTGGAGTGGCATAGTTTTTTTTTTTAGACTCATAAGCTATTGGAGTCGGGTCTCACATGATGGTCTCTGTGACTCTCTAGAGTTCGTTGGACTTCTCACATCCTCTATTGAGTTCACAAACTACAATCCATCAGAGGGGCCTAGTGAAGCTACCGGGGCCATGAACTCAGTTGGATTTACGCACGGGGTTGGCTGCAGTAACTCTTTAGAGTTCACGGGGCTCATAAGGCTACCTTCGGGGTACCAAATCCAAGGTCGCTAGTCCATCAATAAGTAGGTTTAAGCCCTTCCTCATGAGTTAGTACTGAAATAAAACCAGAGATCTGGGGGGTCTTATGCATGGTTGACCTATCTACAGACAGGGCCAAAGAGCTCACACTGTGGCCCACATTTTCTTCGTCTGCAAGGTCAAACCCATTCACAGGAGGGCAGTTTCATCCATTCCCCTTGACAAAATTGGAAAGCTATACAGATAGCATTGGTGTTACACGTGACTGACCATTTTTTAGGACTTTTTGACCTTTTAGGGCTTTTAGTCATTGGCTTCATCCGCTACCCACATGGGTATGCATATGATGGCCTTCATAGGATTTTTAGGGCCACTGGCTTCTCACTGCTGCCCAAATGGTGATTTTGATAGGTCTTATGCATAGTTGGCCATTTTCTTATGGCTTAGCTAGGGTGCCTTATTTGATGATGATAAGTGGCCATCACTATCTTGATATATGCATTGATTGATATATTACCGCTACTAATAATGATGATAATGTCTTTGATGATATTTATGCTATTTCATAATAATATATCAGCTTGGTGATGATAACAGTGATGGCTACTCTTTTTATAATCACTGATGTTGTAATCTTGGTATGCATGCTTGGAATTCTCTCTCTTATTCAATTGTCTGAAGAAGAATACATGACTTGCTCTTGCCCCCTTTTGATATAGAAGCATTATTCTTAATAATCTTCTAGATCAAAATTGTGACTATCTTCAGGGATGATATTTCTTGATAAAGTGAGTGTTGACTGGTATACTGATACCCTGTCCATCTTGGTCCACGACTCTGTATGCTCCATTGGAATATACTTCTTTTATGATGTACGGTCCATCTCATTTAGTCTCAAACTTGCCCCCTGTCTTGTGGGTGACCACTATCGGTCTTTTCAACATTAGCACCATATCTCCTTTCTTAAAAGAGCGGTATTTGACTTGTTTATCAAAGGTAGGCAATATTCTTGCCTGATATAGTTGTAAGCGCTGCTAACCTGCCAGGAATTTTTCATCAAGTAGGTCTAGTTCTTTTAGCATTATTTTTGCATTTTCATCATCTGTAATTGACTGGTGCACTGCCACTCTGAGCAATGCGACCTGTGTTTCAATCAGGATGACCGCCTCTATGACGTAAACCAATAAATATAGTGTTGCTCTTGTTGTTGTTCGATGGGTAGTCCTATACGCCCATAATGCTTCTTACAACCTTCGCCCTAATCGCACTTATTTCTTATCATCGTATTTTTTAGTATTTTCACAATCGTCTTATTGAAAGCCTCTTCTAATCAATTGGCTGATTAATAGTAAGGTGTCAAAAATGAATGGTGAATACCAAACTTTTGACACAGCTTTTCCATGCCTTTATTCTTAAAAGGAGTTTCATTGTCTGTAATGATCTTCTCTGGCATGCTATGTCGATATATTATCGCATGTTGGATAATATTGACTACGTCCTTTTCCTTTACAATGCATAACACGATTGCTTCTGCCCATTTCAAAAAATAATCTGTTACTACCAGAATATATTGTTTTCCTTTGGACAAAGGCATATTTATAGGCCTAATAACATTGAGTCCCTAAGCAAAAACAAGGCCAAGACATGATTGTTTGATGGAGCCCTTCAAGAGGTACATGCATTACATCTCCATGAATCTGGCACTCATGGCATCGCTTCGCATGGCCTATTGCATCTTTGAACATTGTTGGCCAGTAATACCCCATTCGATGTATTCAATGGAATAAATTTGGACCTTCTTGATGTGCCCCACACTCTCCAAAGTGAGCTTCTCGTAACATTTGACCTGCTTCTTATTCATTAAGACAACGTAACAACATCCCATTGTAAGATTTCTTGTACAACACCTCGTTACATATGATAAATTTGCTTGTTCTTTGCTTGATTTGTTGTCATTGTGCTGGATCTTCCAGCAAGATATCATATTTGAGATAATATATGAAAGACAGGCGTCAATCATTTGTTATCACTTCCAAGCACGATATGGGGAGTGCCTCTATGACTTCATCGATAACTTTTGAAGAGGGTAAGAATCTCCTTTCTTCGATAGTTACCTGGAGTGAAATTTGATTCAGGCAAGACAGGGCAGCTGTTAGACTAGCTAGAGCATTCGCCTTTGCATTTTTTGTAACGTCTCAGAAAAATCCTTACAAAGACCCGAGTATAACCTCATGTATAAATCACTAAGAATCAAATTCAATAGAAATTAGACAAAAATTGGTTAAGTACTAAACTAAGTTAATCGGTGACTTATCTGGAACCACAATCTATACAAATTGCAAGACCCAAAACCATTAGAATCGTTAACTAAACATCACTTTAAAACCTAGCAGCAATCTCAAAACCCAGTTGCTCTTAGGAGCACATTGAAACCCCGTATCGGACCTGGATCGCACTTCGAAGGTCCGATCATTGTGAAACTATAAGGTTACAACCGTTAAACTGGGCTTGACAAGCATCATAGGAATCGAGCAAAAATAGTATCCAAAAATGCACAACTTGAGCACTGAGCAAAGTGTGTGAGAAACGTGAATGATTTTAGAAAATGAACTCAAACTTAAGTGAATTGGACCATTCTCTTACGGGAGAAATTGAAGACTTCGGACTATCAGACTCTGACCAAAATATACCCTCAGATCAGGGAAATTTCCCTGCACATGTTATGTAACACCCCAGATTTTTGCCAACCTGGGGTTAGACGTCCTTATGCAATGGATCAACCATAACACCTTGGTAACCTCTCAGAACGCAATTCCAAAGCTAAATAAATCATTTAGAACCTGATTCTTTAGAAATTTAACGTGAAATAGCCAGCGCTACACTAGATTTCCTACAAAATTAGCACTAACCACTTTAAATACGATCTGTAAGACCCAAAACCTATAGAATCATTGACGTTACCTTACCCTGAAATTCAGGATCATTCTCTAAACCCGATTGCTCTCGGGAGCACTTTGAAACTTCGTATCAAACCTGGACCGCACGTCGAAAGTCCGATAGCGATGAACTTAGACAATTACGACCGCCTAGTTGGACTTGACTATCATTTCAAAAATCATGCCCAACCGATATCCTGAGACCATTTTACTGAGTCCGGAGTGAAGAGAGTGAGAAAAAGGAAAATATTTAGAAAATTAATTCAATTTTTAATAAATTTGGCACGTGTTGCTTGCGTGACAATTTTTAAGCGTTCTGACAGTTAGGATTCGACCAAATTTCACCCTCGGATTAGGATAGGTGGCCCTTACATGTCATAGCACTTGTGGCCCTGATCGAGTTTCGGTGACCGCTGAACTGAAACTGGTCCGCCACGGTCGATCTGAAAACCCGACCGGACTGAAAACTTAGCTTGACATAGATCCAATATTAGAGAGCTTAAGTCCGACCGCATTTAGTAACAGGACCTCCAGAAGTACTCCGTTGGATCGAAATAGACACGATTTGGTTATAACTTAAGTATACCTTAATTTGGAGTCTGTTTTCGTTATGTTTGGGCTTATAAAAGGGCCTTAAACCCTTAGCTTTCTAACCCATACGAATTTTCCAAACCCTAGAGAGAGAGAAGAGAGAAAAGAGAGAGAAAGTGAGGGAGAAGTTGGGCCTTTCTCCTGGGATTCTTCCCTGCTGCTCCACGTGCCAAAGCCATCCACCTGCATCGTTATTCCGGCAATTCTGGTTTCGTTCTAGGTAAGAAAACTCTAACCCTAACCTGTTTTAAGGCTCCTATGGGTACAAGTAGCTAAGTAGCTGACTCACCTTGTGTTGTAGGTTGCCAATCAGTCGTTGACGACGACATAGAGTTCCTATTCGATACATTACGCTCCTACGGCGTAAGGTGTAGATTTTATATGCTTAGATTACCTGTTTTCAAAGCTTTTAATGTCATTTAATGGTAGATTGCTGATAAGGATGTTGTTTGACATATAGAACATGCTGTTTGTTTTTCATTTCGAATACGTACTAAGAATATGAAATTTAGGATATTTTAGGTATTTGTAGGAAATACTGTATACATACGTATTTTGTTGATATGATTGCCATGCGTATTTGTCGTGTACCTATACTAGTTATGCGTGTATGATCTGTTTGATAAAGAGATTTGTCCTAATGCACATTTTGGCCGACATATGCTATGTAGACTAAAGTGTGTAGACTAAGTGTTTGTATAAATTTTTATTTAAGTAAGTATTGCGTAAATGAGGTTGTAGATTAGTGTTAAGATGGGATTCTCAACAAATTTGATGATGCACATGATTTCCTCCATGCTTGTTGTATTTGAATTGATTACCTTATGTGTGAAATACTCCTGTATGGTTAACTGCTTATGATGTACGTTATAACATGCTGATAACTCGTTGGAATTACTTGTATTTCAATACTGTCTCTCTCATGTGATTATTGATTTAGATTACAAGTGCTTGGGGCTATACTCTAGTCCAGGCAGTCGGTAACAGTTTAGAATTCATGGTTGGATTCTATTCACCACGAAGGATGTGTATGACGAACTCGAGTCGTACTGGAGTCATCGGCAGTGGTTAGGCCATACGAAGTGCTTGTGCACTTCATGTCGGTCAATTCAACGTGCGCTCGCACTAGTCAGACTCATCAAGTAACCCGATTGACCATTGTATGTTCACCTTGTATTCATCATAACTGCTTGAACTTAGGGTACTGAACTTACCAGTGATAACCCTGATAACCGTGGTACCTTGATCCACTAAGACTCATGAGCCGGGCATGGTGGTATGGGACACCGTGGTCGAGCTGTCGGCCTACGCTGGGGCCACGAGTCTCCCCGTAGTGACCAGTGAACAACCCAGACTCGTGAGCCGATTATGGTGGTATGGGACACTATATTCGAACTGTCGGCCTACACTGATAAGGTGATGGGGGAGCGGAGCAACGAGTGCGTGCAACAGCCCTGACAGCCCTTTGTAGTGACCTCAAGCGTACTCTGAGTCAATGTGAGGCAACGACCCTTCCGTAGCAACAAGAGTACAACTAGGCCTATATTGATAAGGTGATGGGGAAGCGGAGCAACCAGTGCGTGCAATAGCCCTGGTAGCCCTTGCAATGACCTAGAAATATATCATCGTATGAGACTACTAAGAGTGACGACCCTAAACAGGATCCTTGTTGGGAATGATATAGGGGAAGTACCTTAGTTTTCCAATCCTGCTGTATGAAAAGGACTAATAACAACTTGGTAATCATATTCATATCACACTGCATGTGCCTGGAAGATGTGGAGCACTGAGGGAAGAAAGCATGTCACGGACGTAAGATGGTGTTGCATGAGGGAGTATGTCGGTGAGGGCATCCATCATGTCATTTCATTCTTGCATTAATCACAGTGTTTAGGAATGTTTGATTACTTGCTTTACCATTATCGCGTGATTGATTTGATAACATGTTAACCTTTGCTCTATGATTCCACTAAGTTAACTACTCACTCCAACGTTACGGGACGGTGTTTTGGACACCCACCAGACCCTATTGTACTTTCAGATGATAGCGTTGCTTGCAAAGTAGAGCCGAACTTTATGATGATGAGGAGGATTTCTCCTCCGCGTTTTGATCAACGGGATTACAGGGAGGTTGATTAGACGCCATGACACTTGTCACTTTATATTTTTGAAGCACTCATGTATATTCTTTTTTATCATTTTTTTAGCATACATGTATATGTTTAACCTGGTAACATGTTCACACTCTGGAGACCTACAACCGTTTATATATTCTATATATCTATCACATTCTTCCGCTTGCTAATTTAACTATCTCTGGAGTATGATATGTTGTTTTAGCTTAATCCACTTCACATTTTATACACTATTACAGCCGACCTTCATCCATCATTTAAAATGTTGCATAAGTGATGTTCTTGAACTCGGGAGTGGAGTTTATGCTCGACCCCCGATTTTCAGGGTGTTACATGTTAGTATACTTGTGGCCCTGATCAAGTGATGATGACTGTTAAACTAGTACAGGTCCTTAAACCACCTCATTCCCTTTGGCTATAACCTAAGTATACCATGGCCCTGAGGCCATTTGAACCAGTTCTGGGCCTATTTAAGGACCTTAAACTACCTCATTCCCATTCCATATGAATTTTCTCCAAACCCTAGAAGAGAAAAGAGAGAAAAGAAGAGAAAAGATTGAGGAGAAGAGAGAGAGTTTGGGAGATCGAGGCAGTGTTTCTCCCTTACGCCTACACACACTAGATCATTCCTACATCTATCTACATGAGTCATTTCAACTCCGATTTGGGTAAGAAATCCTAACCCTAATTTCATTTTAGGAATCTAAATAGAGGAATTGATGAAATAGCTGACCTATTTCGTGATTTAGGTAGTCGTTGTGCTGTAGACAGAAGCGTAGTGTATGAACCGAGTTCGTAACGGGTGTACCGACCAAAGGTGCAGACTATAAACGTTTATGTTATGATTTTCAAGACTTTCAATGTCAGCAATAATTTATGTCTGACTTGATTGCTGCCATATGATATTAGCTATGACATTTTTTTATAAACTACACGTGTGAAATATGTAAATATAAAATGCATCCTATGTGTTTGTTGAAATGTTTGAATGAACGTGAAATCCTGATTTGTACTTATAATAAGTTCTAATCTTAGATACATATATGTTATATACTTTATAACCAACGTTGTGAATTAAATTGCTATGATTCATGTCATAACAAGTCCAGTTTATCTATTTGGAAATGTATAATCTAAGCGTTTGTTAAAATGTCTGAATGAGATTTTGTAGATGGATTGTACTTATTAAGTGTATTAAGATAGGATTCTTAGTTTTCTTAGTCATACGAATAGTTTTCTTCATGTACTGTAAATTTGTCACTATATGATTTATGGATGAAGTGCATATGCATGTCAACTTGTCGAATGTGTTTGATAAAATGCTCAAATGAGATTTATGTTTGTATTGTTTATTAAATGTTGATATGAGTAACAAATGTGATTCCCCTTTACAATTGAGTATGATTGGGACTACTTTGTAGTCTAGGCAATCGGTATCGAATCCCGATGGACTGACCGAGCTAGTTTCACCACATTGGATACGTTCGATGAATCCGGGTCGTACGCTGATTGTCGATAATGCTTAGGCCACATGGGGTGCTTATGTATTCCATGTCGATCAATTCAACATCCGCTCGTACTAATTGCACTTGTCAAATTACCCGATTGGCCTATTGTGTGTTTACCATGTATGGGCACTACTACTTGAATATAAGGTACCACTTACCAATGTAAAACCCATTTAACTATGGTAGCAAGATCTGATAAGACTCATGAGCCGGATATGGTAGTGTATGGGACACCGTGGTCGAGCTGTCGGCCTACGCTGGGGTGATGAGCATCCTTATAGTAACTAGTGAGCAACCCAAACTCGTGAGTTGAATATGGTGGTGTATGGGACATCGTATTTGACCTGTCGGACTACGTTCAGGTGAGGAGCCTCTCGTAGTGACCTCCAGTATAAATCAGGCCTACACTGAGGTGACGAGCCTCTCCATAGCGACCTCAAGTGTGAACTCGTGAACTTACCTATCCATTGCTTTTCAACAGGGGTGATGCCCTACAACTTGCCAATCATATGTGATTAACTAGGATTAACAACCCTGGATGGATCCTTGTTTGGATAAATGATATAAAGGGAGGTACCTTAGCTTCCTGAATCTGCCGTATGAATAAGCCTAATAACTTACTTGGCTAACATGACCATGTACAGCATTGCATGTTCTTTGGCGATGAAGTGCACATTTAGGGAGTTTGCCATGCACGATCGTGATATGATATAGCTGAGGGAGTGTAGGCGAGGATTACAACATACTATTTCTGCATTAATAAGATACTTAGGATATGATTATTGTATTTCTTTATCATTACTACTTGACTGAATTGATAACATGTTAATCTTTGCCTTATAGTACCACTAAGATGATCACTCACTTCCACTTTAAGACGGTGTTTTAAAACACCAACCAGACTTTGATTTAGATGTAAGTTGTGATGCGGCTTAAGTGACAGAGCCCGATTTTATGGATAAGGACGAGGAATTCTCCAATATTCAGCTATCATGTGGGTCTCTGTAGACCTTGTTCTGAATCATCTGGATTACAGGGTTACATGGACTAGTTAGACAGTTACATTTTGATATTTTGTAAATTTTGGAACAAACACTTGTATATATTCAGCCTGGAACAGATTCATACTCCGAATGGTGAAACACTTTCATGTTATAATTCAAGTACTTAAGTCTTCCACTTGCTTAATTAAATTGCACCTGGAGTATGATATGTTATTTTTGATTAATCCCACTCATGTTTAATGCACTAATATGGACAACATGTAATCATCATTATCTATGTTGCATAAGTGATGCGTTGGAACTCGAGAGTTGAGCTTTGCTCAACCCTCAATTTTTGGGGCATTACAAGTTGCTATCAGAGCATGATTTGGATTAAACTGGACCTAGGTTATGGTAATGCAATGCACACTGATGTACTTTGACATAGGTGGGGGCGATGGAATGTAAAAACAGTCGTGGGATCCTAAGTTTTACCAACGGACAAAAGTGACCATTGAATATAGCTGGTACACGACTGAGACCATGTGAAATGATCTCAACTCCATCCTAGGCTGTCAAACGACGGGTTGGAGCTATTAGTTGGTGAATTCCAAACTCAAAACATGCCAAAAGGTGTGAATATGTGCGAGATATGGCGAGAAAACACATCTCACAGCCATAGGGGCAGAAATGCAAAATATTGTGGGACCCAAGGGGCCCCCCACATGTTTTCGACACCCCAGGAGGGAGGTGGCCACCGCCCTATGGTGGAGGCACTGCCCACGGTCCAATGGACTTCGGCGGCACCGCGCCGACCGCGACACACCACGGTCCACTCCAGTAGGCCGCGAAGGGCCTGTGGGTCCAGTGGCCTGCTGCCCTAATGCACTCATGTGAGGCCTTGTACATGTGTGGGACTACCCTATTTGGGTCCCCTCTTACTCCCTTTGTTCATTTCAACCCCATTCCAAGCCTCCTAGCTCTAAAAACCCTCATTTTCCCTCTTAAATCTCCATTCCATACTCCATCTTCTTCTTCTTCTTCAACACACATACACCCACCACCATTTCCCTCAAAACCCATCTCCTACCACCTCCCATCTCCCTTATTTCCTCTCATTTAAGCACAGAAGTCCACCATTGTGTATCATAAACCGTAAAACCCACCAACCCATCTCCTACATCAAGCTTTCTTTACTTTCGTGGCTCTTTTTAAGCTAGTGGCTACCTTCTTTTTGCTCTGCATGCTCCTTTCCCTCATGGGAAAGAGAAGAGCATCCACAGATGAAGCCGAGCCTAGCCGCCCAACCCGATCAAGGAAGAAAGCAGGTGTCGAAGTAAGCACAAGCACCACATGAAAGCAAAGGACGAAGCGGGATCTCGATCCCCAAATTCCACTCGAAAGAACTCTATTGGCGAACATCGGACATGGTAAGTTTCGTGGTCGTAAATTTATATTTGAAGCGCATGTGGATGAAAGGCTATTTGAGCTATCTCCAATGATGAACCTCCTATTAGAATTTGGGTGAGGTCCCATATTTGAAGGTAAGTATCATGCGTGTGAAAGCACTGTCCGAGCCTTCTATGCCCACATACAGGATCCACTACTCGAGCCCTATAGTTCACTATTTTTGTAGGAAGGCAAGAAGCAATAGTCAATGTAGATGTGATGGCCCAAATTATGAGAATTGCACGTGGTGAAGTGCATGCTAATGAATCTCATCTCAAGAGTGTGCGAGAAAGAGATCGTCATACGGGGTTTCTTTGTGGCTGATTAGTTCAATAAAAGTGAGGCAATTGGCCCCCATCGACCAAATTAATGAACGATTTTTTCCTGCTCCACCACATATTCACATATAATGTGTATCCTAGGTGGGACAACCGTACCGAATGCACTCATTTGATGATGGACTTCCTGTATAGAGCTGGGCTGGGAGACAAGTTGTGTCTGCCTACATTCACCCTACTACAGATAATACAGACCGTATACTCTATTAGGAGAGATAATTTCACTCCCATTCGGCCGACTTATATGCAAGGTTGCTCGAGCATTCGGTTATAGACTTAACATGGATGAGCTTGCGTTAATCCACTTCATAAATGACACTATGCTTAACAACATAGGAATTGGCCCTCGACAACGTCAATCCTGACTCGATGAATATAGGGTGAGAGTCATTGCGGCAACAGGAACCTTAACAGATGCAACTAAGCTTTGTAAGGGTTGCTTGATAGACTTAGGAAGTAGGGTGGTGTTTGTTGACCTGATCGTCACCACTATATACCGTTACGATATCATCCTCGGCATGGATTGGCTTACTGAAATGAAGGTCGAGATCAACTGCAGGACCCGACTGGTGACAACACACGGACCCGAAAACACGACCTTCACTTTCCCCATTCAGGTCAGTTGCCCCTTTTGGGATCTTTGTTATGCTATAATGTTAAAAGATCATAATGGTTTGACACTCGAAAATAGGCCCGTGGTCCAGGACTTCTGGGAAGTGTTTAGGATGATCCCTGGATTAACTCCTCGGTGTGAGATTGACTTTACTATCGACCGTATGCTTGGTGCAACACCCATTTACATACCCACGTATTGCATACCTCCATGTGAAATGGAGGAATTGAGGAGACAGATTAATAATTTGTTGGATTCAGGTTTCATACGACCGAGTGTATCTCCTTGGGGAGCACCTGTGTTGTTTATGAAGAAGAAGGATGGATCATTGCGTTTATGTATTGATTATCGCAGGTTGAACCAAGTGATAGTTAAGAACAAGTATCCTTTGCCCGTGATAGATGATCTATGCGACTAGTTGAAAGGGGCACAGTATTTTTCAAAGATCAACTTACAATCTGTGTACCATCAGTTGCGCGTTAGGGATGAAGACATGCAGAAGACGGCATTCAGAACCAGTTTTGGGCACTATGAATTTCTTGTGATGTCGTTTGGACTCAAAAATGCACCGGCAGTGTTCATGGACCTCATGAACCAGGTGTTTTAGCCGTACCTGTACCGGTTAGTCATCATATTTATAGATGACATTTTGATATACTTCAAGAGCTAAAAGGATCACAAAGAGCACATGCAAGCAGTCTTCGATAGTCTCAGGAAGAACAAGTTATTTGCTTAATATAAGAAATTCAACTTCTGGAAGGAAGAAGTCAAGTTCCTGGGACATGTTGTGTCCAAGGAAGGTATCACTGTGGACCTTGCTAAGGTGGCCGCAGTTCAAGACTGGGAGCAACCCGGCTAGGTTACAGAAGTGAGGAGTTTTCTAGGACTTGCTGGCTACTATCACCGATTCATTAAAGACTTTTCCAAGATATTCAGGCTGTTGTCTCAGCTTACTCGAACGGATCTTAAGTTTGCCTGGAATGAGAAAGCAGAAGCAACCTTTCATGAATTGAAGGACAAGTTGACGTCCACACCCATGCTAGTATTGCAAGAGCAAGGGGTCAGATATACGATATACACTGACGCGTCTCATGTTTGGCTGGGTTGTGTTCTTATGCAGAAGGATAGAGTTATTGCCTATGCGTCGTGACAGTTGAGGAAACATAAGAAAAACTACCCCACGCATGACCTGAAATTAGCAACAGTCATTTTCGCATTAAAGCTCTGGAGACATTACCTCTACGAGGAGGAGTTCAAGCTCTTTTGCGACCACGAGATCCTCAAGTACATATTCACGTAGAGAGACCTAAATATGAGGCAACGACGATGGATGAAAACCTCGAAAGACTTCAAGTTTGAGGTCTCCTACCATCCTAGTAAAGCCAACCTTGTGGCAGATGAGTTGAGCCGCAAGAAGACAATAGAATTTGTGACTCCACTAATGATTAAAGAATGGAACATGGTAGAATTTGTACAAGACTTTGAGCAAAAGCTTACAGTAGAGGAGCCATTGGTGAGTCTCACACATATTCGTATATAGCCACTTATTGATGACCGGATCATTGTGGCTCAAAGAGAAGATGAATGGTTGGTAAAGATGAGAAAACGAGCTAGTGATGATGAAGACTCAGAATGGAGAGTTGGTTCGGATGGGGGTTTACGTTATCGTGGCTGCCTATAAATCCTGAATCTTCATGACTTGAGAAAGGAAGTTCTCGAAGCCGCTCATAATTCGAAGATGGCAATGCATCCATGCAGTACAAAGATGTATTGAGATATGAAGCGTTTGTACTGGTGGGACAACATAAAGGCCCACGTAGCAAATTTTGTATCCCATTGTCTCATATGTCAACAGGTCAAGGCCGAGCATTACCGACCTCCTGGTTTACTTCAGCCCATGCCCATAAATGAATGGAAGTGGGACTTCATATCAATGGATTTCATTTTCGGGTTGCCGAAGACGAGGAAGGGACATGACTCCATTTGGGTGATTGTGGACCAATTGACGAAATTGGCTCATTTCCTCCCGATTAGAGTCTTACACTCAGCTGATGATTTAGCCAAGTTGTACATTAAGAAGATAGTACATCTGCATGGAGTGCCCATGAAAATTATGTCGGATCGAGACATGCGATTCACATCTATCTTTTAGACTCGAATCCAAGAAGCAATGGCAGTGAAGATGAAGTTCAATACCGCGTTCCACCCACAGACTGACGGGCAGACGAAATAGGTAAATCAGGTGTTAGAAGACATGTTGCGGGCATGTGTGCTTGATTTCAAAGACAGTTGGGATGATTGTCTTCCCTATGTAGAGCTAACTTATAACAACAGCTTTCAAGCAAGCATTAGCATGGCTCCCTACGACGCACTATATGGGCGCCCTTATCGAGCACCCCATTGTTAGGCAGAAGTTGGCAAGAGAAACTTGATTGGCCTAAATTTAGTACAGGCAACCTCTGAGAAGATTGACATTATCAGCCATTGACTTCTTGCAGCATAGAGCAGACAGAAGAGTTACGCCGATACACGACGGCGGCAGTTGGAATTCGAGGTTGGGGACCACATTTTTCTTAAGGTTTCTCCAATGAAGGGATTTCTTCATTTTGGTAAGAAAGGAAAGCTTACGTTGCAATTCATTGGCCCATTCCAGATTATAGACCGAGTGGGTGCGGTAGCATATCACCTCGCCTTGCCCACACCACTCGCAGGTGTGCACAATGTATTTCACATATCGATGCTGAAGAAATACGTTCTTGATCCTACTTACATTATCAAGTGAGAGTTGGTGCAGTTGAGTGAAGATGTTACCTATGTACTGTGGCCAACACGTATTCTGGATAGGAAGGAACAGGTTCTACGTAGCAAAGTAATCCCGCCTGTGAAAGTATTATAGATTCACCACATTGAGAAAAAGGCTACTTGGGAAACAGAAGCCGAGGTCCGTAAGAACTACCCTCAGATTCTCGAGGAGTATGGAAAGGTACTAATTTTGAGGATAAAATTTTACTTTAAGGGGGTAGATTGTAACATCTCAAAAAAATTCGTACAAAGACCCGAGTATCACCTTATGTAGAAATCACTAATTAGGAATCAAATTCGATAGAAATTAGTTAAAAATTAGTTAAGTACTAAACTAAGTTAATCGGTGAATTATCTTGAACCACTATCTATACGAACTGCAAGACCCAAAACTATTAGAATCGCTAACTCAACATGACATTAGAATCTACGAGCAATCTCAAAACCTAGTTACTCTCGTGAGCACATTGAAACCCCGTATCGGACCTGGACCGCGCGTCGAAAGTCCAATTACTGTGAAACTATAAGGTTATGACTGCCATACCGGGCTTAACAAGCATCACTGAAATTGAGCAGAAACACACAACTTAAGCCCAGAGCAAAGTGTGTGAGAAACGCGATTGCCTTTAGAAAATAAACTCAAACTTAAGTGAATTGGACCATTTTCTTACGAGCGAAATTGAAGACTTTGGACCATTAAACTCTGACCAAACTATACCCTTGAATCAGGAAAATTTCCCTACGGAAGTCAGTATACTTATGGCCCTAATCAAGTGATGATAATCGTTAAACTGATACGGGTCCTCAACGGTCGATCCACAGATCTGATCAGACTGAAACCTTAACCTAACTTAGTTACATGGTCGGGGAACTTACTCCATGATGTATGTGAGTAATCTCGTTTGCCTGAAACAGACACCCTTTGGCTATAACCTAAGTATACCATGGCCGTGAGGCCATTTGAACTAGTTCTGGGCCTATTTAAGAACCTTAAACCACCCTATTCCCATTCTATACGAATTTTCTCCAAACCCTAGGAGAGAGAAGACTGAAAAGAAGAGAAAAGAGTGAGGAGAAGAGAGAGAGTTTGGGAGATCGAGGCAGTGTTTTTCCCTTACGCCTACACGCACTAGATCACCCCTACATCTATCTACACGAGTCATTTCAACTCTGATTTGGATAAGAAATCCTAACCCTAATTTCCTTTTAGAAATCTAAATGAAGGAATCGATGAAATAGCTAACCTATTTCATGATTTAGGTAGTCGTTGTATCGTAGAGGGAAGCATAGTGTATGAATAGTGTCCATAATGGGTGTGCCGATGAAAGGTGTAGACTATAAACATTTAGGTTATGGTTTGTAAGGCTTTTAATGTCAGTAATGATTTATGTCTGACTTGATTGCTGCCATATGATATTAGTTATGACGTTTTTGATAAACTACACGTGTGAAACATGTAAATATAAAATGCATCCTATGTGTTTATTGAAATGTTTGAATGAATGTGAAATCCTAATTTGTACTTATAGTATGTTCTAATCTTAGATGCAGATATGTTATATACTTTATAACTGACGTTATGAATTAAATTGCTATAATTCATGTCGTAACAAGTCTAGTTTATATATTTGGAAATGTGTAATCTAAGCGTTTGTTAAAATGTCTGAATGAGATTTTGTAGATGGATTGTACTTATTAAGTGTATTAAGATAGGATTCTTAGTTTCCTTAGTCATACGAATAGTTTTCTTCATGTACTGTAAATTTTTCATTATATGATTTATGGATGAAATGCATATGCATGTCAACTTGTCGAATGTGTTTGATAAAATGCTCGAATGAGATTTATGTTTGTATTGTTTATTAAATGTTGATATGAGTAACAAATGTGTTTCCCTATTGCAGTTGAGTATGATTGGGACTACTTCGTAGTCCAGGAAATCGGTAACGAATCCCGATGGAGTGGTTGGGCTAGTTTTGTCACATTGGATACGTTCGATGAATTCGGATTGTATGTTGATTGTCGACAGTGGTTAAGTCACATGGGGTGCTTATACGTTCCATGTCGATCAATTGAACATGTGCTCGTACCAATCGCACTTGTTAAATAACCCGATTGGCCTATTATGTGTTTAGCATGTATAGACACTACTGCTTGAATCTAAGGTATCACTTACCAATGTAAAGCCCGTTTAACCATGGTACCAAGATCCGCTAAGACTCATGAGTTGGACATGGTGGTGAATGGGACACCGTAGTCAACTTTTCGGCCTACACTGGGGTGACGAGCCTCCCCATAGTGACCAGTGAGCAACCGAAACTCGTGAGCTGAATATGGTAATGTATGGGACACCATATTCAAGTTGTCGCCCAACATTCAGGTGATGAGCCTCCCATAGTGACCTCGAGTATAAATCAGGCCTACGCTGAGGTAACCAGCCTCTCCGTACCGACCTCAAGTGTGAACTCGTGAACTTACCTATCCACTATTTTTCATCATGGTTGGT
This sequence comes from Magnolia kwangsiensis, assembly GCA_037074715.1. Taxonomy (NCBI): domain Eukaryota; kingdom Viridiplantae; phylum Streptophyta; class Magnoliopsida; order Magnoliales; family Magnoliaceae; genus Magnolia; species Magnolia kwangsiensis. The sequence goes on from CM073573.1 coordinate 56,421,938, forward strand.
GCCCTACAACTTGCCCATCGTATGTGATTAACTAGGATTGATAACCCTAGATGGATCCTTATTTGGGCAAATGATATAAAGGGAGATACCTTTACTTTTCGAATCTGCTGTATGAATAAGCCTAATAAATTACTTGGCTAACACGACCATGTACCGCATTGTATGTGCTTTGGTGAAGAAGCACACATTTAGGGAGTTTGTCATGCGCGATCGTGAGATGATGTCGCTAAGGGAGTATAGGCGATGTTAACACCCTAAAAATTGAGGGCCGAGCAAAGCTTAACTCCTGAGTTCCAACACATCACATATGCAACATAGATAATGATGATTAAATGTTATCTGTATTAGTGCATTAAACATGAGTGGATTATACTCAATCAACAAATCGTACTCCAGATACAATTAAATTTAAGCAAGTAGAAGACTGTGATAGATATATAAAACATATAAACTATTGTAGGATTCTAAAGTGTGAACATGTTACCAGGTTAAATATATACATTTATACTCACAAAATGGGAAAAAATGAATATACATGTGTTCCAAAATATAAAATAACAAGTGTAATGGCATCTAGTCAGCATCCCTATAACCCCGTCGATCAGAACATAATCTACATAGACCCGCCTGATAGCTACATATATGAGAACTCCTCATCATCATTGAAGTCAGGCTCTATCAAGAAGGCCTCATCATCATCTGCAACTACAACAGGGTCTGGTGGGTGTTTTAAAACACCATCCTAGAGTGGGGGTGAGTGATCAACTCAGTGGAGCTATAAGGAAAAGGTTAACATGTTATCAACTCAATCAAGCAGTAATGATAAAGCAGTATAACAATCATATCCTAAGTACTCTTGTTAATGCAGGAATGGTATGTGATAATGATGCATGCCCTTGCCTACACTCCCTCAGCGACATCATCTCATGATAGAGGCATGCACCACTCCAGACATGTGCACTTCCTTGCCAAAGCACATGAAATGCATGTATGATCGTGTTAGCCCAATTCTTAATTAGGTTTATTCAAACAGCATATTCAAAAAGTTAAGGTACCTTCCTTTTTATCACTTACCCAAATATTGATCCATCTAAGGTCGTCAATCCTAGTTAGTCACATACGATAGATAGTTCCAGATTGCTAAGGAGAGGCTCGTCACCTTAGTGCAAGCCTAGCTTATACTCTAATTTACTACAGAAAGACTCATCACCTCGGTGCAGACCTATAATATGCTCAAGGTCACTACGGGAGGCTCGTCACCTAATCGTAAGCCGATGGCTTGAATACAGTGTCTCATACCACCATATTCGGCTCACAAGTTTGGGTTTCTCATTAGAAACTACGAGGAGGCTCGTCGCCCCAGCGCAAGCTAACATCTCGACCACGGTGTCCCATACTATCATAACCAGCTCATGAGTCTTAGCAAATCGTGGAACCAAGGTTAAATGGGTTTTCATTGGTAAGTGGTACCTTAGATTTAAACAGTTGCGTCCATACATGGTAAACACACATTTAGGCTAATTGGGTTAATTGAGAAGATCAATTGGTAGGAGCGTACGTTGGATTTGGTCGACATGGAGCACGTAAGCACTCCGCGTGGCCTAACCACTTTCGGTAATCTCCGTACGACTCAGATTCCTCGAACATATCTGTGGTAGCCATACTAACTCAGCCACTTGATTGGAACCCTTACCGATTGCCTGGACTACTTATTAGTCCCAATCACACTTAACTGTAATAGGAAACCATATGTGATAGGCATATTAGTATTGAACAAATAATTCAGACAATACAACCACTTGAGCATCTTATGAAATACAAAAATTTACATGGCATTACACACATGCATTCCATACACAAATCACATAATAAGATATTAGCTACATGAAGGAATTCATACATACGATTAATGTAATTGAAAATCTCTTCTCAACACCTCCATTAAAGGCATTTCATCAAACAATTACTCATTCTGACATTTTATCAAACACCTAGACTACACATTTCAACTTATATGTTATAATTTAGTTATAACCTATATTAGGACAAATCCTTTCATAAGGAGTCATCACACATACAACAATCATATATTCATGATAAATACTCATAGCAAGCACAAGACATAATTTCATATTCTTTCAGACATTTCAACAAACACATAGAAGGCATTATATTCAACATGATTTATATATGTGTAATATACGGAAAACATCGTATCTAGGCACATGTGACAGTAATCAAGTCAATCATAAATCATTACTGACACTGATAGCCTTGAAAACCATAACCTAAACATTTATAGTCTGCACCTTTTTCCCATAGACTCTTAACAAGCTTAGTTTGAACTCTATGTCTTTATTTACGACACAAAGACAACCTATAGCATGAAATAGGTTAATTATTTCATCCCTCACTCTATTTGAATCCCTAAGACAGATTAGGGTTGGGATTTTTTACCCAAGAACAGAGTCAGAATCACCGGAATAGCAATACGAGAAGGCTGATTTGGCACGTGGAGCGGTGGGATCGAAGACCAAAACTATCTCCCGCTTTCTCTCTAACTTTCTCTCTCTTTCCTTCTCTCTTTGCTCTCTTCTCTCTCCCAAGGTATGAAATTCGTATGGAATGAGAGAGGGGTGGGTTAGGGTCCTTATATAGGCCCAGAATTGATCCTAATGGCCCCAGGGACACAGTATACTTAGGTTATAACCAAAGAGTGGCTGTTTCAGTCCGACGGAGCACATCTGGGGGCCCCTTTTTTATATACGGTCCGGAGTGAGTCCCCTGACGATGGATCTATACCAGGTTAAGTTTTTGATCCCATCGGGTTTGTGGATCGACCGCATAAGATTCGTTTCACTTCAATGGTCGCCGTTACTCAATCAGGGCCACAAGTACACTTACATGTGTTGAAAATTTTTCCTGATCCGAGAGTGTAATCAGGTCAAAATTTGATGGTCTAAAACTTTAAAATTGGCCTACAAGCGAACGGCCCAAATCACTTAAGTTTGAGTTCATTTTCTAAAGATATTCGCGTTTCTCACACACTTCCCTACGAGCTCAAGTTATGCGTTTATGGACACTATTAGGATTTAATTTTTGAGGTGGTTATCAAACCCAGTAAGGTGGTCATAACCGTATAGTTTGTGGTAATCAGATTTTTGACGCATGGTCCAGGTCCGATACGGAGTTTCGTGATGCTTCCAAGAGCAACTGGGTTTTAAGATGAATCCTAAGTTTTTAGGCGATGTAGTGTCAGCGATCCTACTAATTTTGGGTCTTGCAGTTCGTATTGCAAGCTGTCCAAGCTAGTTCAATAGGTTATTTAGTTTAACACTTAATTAATCTTCATCTAATTTCTAAAGGATTTGGTCCTTACTGATTTCTGCCTGAGGTGGTACTCGGGTCTTTGTACGAATTTTTTTGAGACGTTACAATCTACCCCCCTTAAGAAAAAATTTCATCCTCGAAATTAGTACCTTTTCGTACACCTCAAGAATCTGAGTGTAGTTCTTTCAGACTTCGGTCTCTATTTCCCTAACAACCTCCTCTTCAGTGTGGTGGGTCCACAGTACCTTAACAAGTGGAATCACTTTACTGCGCAACACCTGTTCCTTCTTATCTAATATATGCATCAGTCGCGGTACATAAGTAACGTCCTCACTCAACTACACCTACTCCCACTTGATAATGTGGAAGGATCAGGAACGTATTTTTCAACATCAACACATGAAATACGTTGTGCACGCCTACAAACAGTGTGGACAAAGCAAGGCGGTAGGCTACCACACCCACTCAGTCTAGTATCTGGAATGCGCCAATGAACCTCGAAGTGAGTTTTCCTTTCTTTCCAAACAGGAGGACTCTCTTCATTAGGGAAACCTTCAGGAATACATGGTCCCCAACCTCGAACTCTAGATGTCGCCGCCTCGTATCGGCGTAGCTCTTCTGTCTGGTTTGTGCTGCCAGAAGTTGACGCCTGATAATGTAGATCTTCTCTGAAGTCGCTTGAACTAACTCTGGGCCAATCAAGCTCTTCTCACCAACCTCCACCCAGCAATGCGGTGCTCGACCGGGACGCCCATACAAGAACTCATAGGGAGCCATGACAATTCTTGCCTGAAAACTGTTATTATAAGCGAACTTTGCATAAGGAAGACAATCATCCCAACTGTCCTTGAAATCAAGCACACAAGCTTGTACCATATCTTCCAACACTTGATTTACCCATTCCGTCTGCCCGTCAGTCTATGAGTGGAATGCAGTACTAAACTTCAGTTTCACACCCATTGCTTCCTGGATACGAGTCCATAAAATAAATGTGAATGTCTCTATCTGACACGATCTTCATAGGAACTCCATATAGACGTACAATCTCCTTGATGTACAACCTGGCCAAATTGTCTGCTAAGTTTAAAACTCTGACAAGGAGAAAATGGGCCGACTTCGACAACCGGTCCACGATCACCCATATGGAATCATGTCCCTTCCTTGTCTTTGGTAAACCTGATATAAAATCCATAAAGATGAAGTCCCAATTCCACTTAGTTATGGGCATGGGCTGAAGCAATCCAAAAGGTCGGTAATCCTCTGCCTTGACTTGCTGACACGTGACACAATGATACACATAATCACTATGTGGGCCTTCATGTTGTCCCACCAGTATGAGCGCTTCATGTCTCGGTACATCTTCATACTGCCATGATGCATTACCATCTTCAAATTGTGAACAGATTTGAGAACTTCCATTCTTAAGTCATGAAGGTTTGTGACACACAGGTGGCCATGATAAGGTAAACCCCCATCCGTACCAACTCTTCATTCCAAGTCTTCACTGTCTGTTGGAGCATAAAAAATCATGAATCATAAAGAAGGATTCAGAAGTTAGAAAGAACTAAAAGATAGTAAATAATGAAAAAGGAGGAAAGGATCCGGTTGCACGGGTCACACACCTTGTTGCACTGAAGAAACAGCAGAACAGAGGATTACGCGGGTAGAATGCTTGATTCCAACTCGCGTAGAGTGTTGCGCGGGTGAAATGGTTGACTCCGACTCGCACAAACTGCTGCGCGGTATGCAAAGTCTAATTTAGTGAACACGGGTCGCGTAACTCAATGCACGGTTTGGACAGGTAAGACTACCGTCGCGTGGGCAATGTAACCAAAGGCATAGATAGATTAAAATGAACGGTTGATATTGATGTAAAGTGGGGTCCATGGCATAAAAATCGAGGCACCACACGTGCGAAGCCCTATAAATACCCCACTCCCCTCTTCATTTGGGACGGAAGGCGGAGCTCTAAAGATAGATTGAAGGTGCGTGGATAAGTTGGTTGCGCTGGTCGCGCAACCAACGTACTTGGTTGCACTGACCTCGTAATAGGTTGCTCGATTCTTATCCTCAGGCATTTCGTTGTGTTGACCGCGAAACATGTATTCCAGTTGCGCGTGTCATGCAACCAGGTCATCATGTGACCAAGGCAAAATGGGGCTGAAATGCTGCCGGAATCACAAAAGTATAATTTTCACTACTTCAAAACTCTCTCCTTTGCACAATGGACGAGTTCAAAAGAGAGATGAGCTGAATAGCTTCAACATTCCTCCTAAGTCTTGGGAGATGACCAAAGATGCTGTCGAAATGCTGTCGAATTCAAGATTTGACATACAAACTTCATTGATTATAATATTTATTCATTTCAAAGTATTTTATCTTAGAATCAAGGGATTTGAAAGGGATGTATATAAACTCAGAATTAATAAGCGTCATGATTATTGTATGAAATCTCTTTGTTATATTTGAATAAAGTAATTTCCCCGAATCGAAAAGCATTTGTTTCTTGTTCGAAAAAAAATGGCGACTCTGTTGGGGACATTATTTTATTTCAATAATAGCATTGAGAATATCATAGAATTCTCATGGCATTTTTTGGCATCTTCCGACGCCAAAATGGCAACTCTCAGTGGGAACATCCCTCCCTTCATCTCTAAGATAGAATATTTACTTTATAAATACTAATTGCAAACATGTTTTATGATTGAAGGTTTCGAATTCTACTGCCAATCATGATCAATGGCGACTCCTGCAAGAAAAGTGAAGTTCTATTTTACTCCTACGGGGTTCTAAATAGAATGTGTGCCGGATCCACCTTAGGATTACATAATTCAACAGCCTACAAACAAGAACAGTCTGACTCAAGTTACGGCCAGGGTTCTATCTACATCACCTCCACTGTTGGAAGGAGATAAGGAATGGACCCTAGTGATGACTCGTCAGATGAGAGCACGAAGTACAAGGAACCTTCGAATGAACTTGACTTCACCAAGAGCTAGAGGCCCTGTGATGTGCAACGCCGCTAGAAGAAATCCTGAACTTGTTCCCCCTACGATTTACCCTGAACGAACAGTTCCACAGTTAACAGTGCATGACTTTCTAGCTTTATCGCTTCGAGAGCTCGATGGATAAAGGAGCAGAAAGGTAAAGCAATAGTGAGGGGCTCACCAATGTTTGTGTCTCTGCAAGTAAGGTCGCCGATCACCGTATCACCTCAATCGACCGATCGCACAGGGAGTACACAAGAATTGAACGATACTCCACCTTCTCTTCTCTTTGTAAGCCCTGTGATGTCAACGTATTCGTGCTCTATTCTAGCTATGACTTCGTCAAAAGGCACGGCCTCATCAAAAAGTAGAGAAGCCGCGGTACATATGGCCGAAACAAACCAAGAAAATGTGTCGTCCGCTGAAGATCGTATTAATGAGATGGCAGAAGCACAAAGGACGTTAAATGGATGAATGCAAAAGCCTCAGGAAAGCACTAGCGACTCTCGCGCATAATGTGGCCCAGATTACGGCTCCACCAATGATGGGTGTAGCGAACGAACATGAAAACCATCCTGAACACTCCCATCAACAAGGGGTAGGATCAAGAGGATCTGTCCCAGTTGCGAGAACTATAACACAAGACGATGTAAGACAAGTCGTTCAAGAAGCTGTCAGAATAGAAAGAGAGCGTGCAAGTACGAGCCATTTCAGGTACCGGACGCCATACTTAAGGGAAGTAGAAGACATCCCCTTTCCAGCCAACTTCAACCATCCAGACTTTCAGAAGTTTAACGGAGAGGGGTCACCGGAAGAACACTTAATGCACTTCATCACCAGCATGAGAAATTTCTCTATAATACCTCAGTATTGCTTGTGGTTATTCGGGTCATCACTGACGAGCGAGGCATTCCGATGGCATTCCAATTTAGCTCCAGGGTCTATACGTACATGTGAAGAGATGCAAGACACCTTTATGTCAAACTGCTTTTCTTCTGAACATGATGTTAGCATCACAAAATTGGCTTCTGTCCGTAAGAGAGAAGGAGAACCAATGGATAAATTTATAGACAGGTGGAAGACACTAGGGGCTTCGTGAAGGAAATTACCAGAAGAAAAGGAACAAGTTAAGATGTGCCTAAATTCTATGGAAACAGGCATCGTATTTGGACTCACTAGCGCTGACATCCAAACTTTCCGTGACCTGGCCACCAAAGCCCACGCCTTGAAATTGATGACCTGTAAAATGCCAGCCTTTCACCATGAAGTAAAAGAATACCCAACAGGATGGCTGTAAATACCATTGAGCATGATAAAAGAAGGAAAGCTACAAGGGATTCGAGAGAAAAGAGGCAAGAACGTAAAGAAGAATGGCAACAGCCAAGGAATAAATACGACAGAAAAAGGGTTAAGATGCTTAACTCTCACGAAGGGTTCAATTTTGACAAAGAAGATGTCATTCCTATGATGAATCAGTTGCTGAAAGCCAACACAATATCATTACCAGAACCCAAACGTCCTGAAGACGTGACAAGAACCAGAGAAAAGGATTTCTGCCGTTATCATCGTTGGGTAGGGCACCCAACGGAGAATTGCTACACACTAAATTGTATAATACAGCGAATGATAAATAAGGGCAAAATAGTGATCGGTGAAGGAAAAGAAAAGGGTACCATGGCAACTGTGAATATGCTCACAATTCAAGAAGGGTTCCAAGATGAAAAGGAGAAAAGAGATCATAAGGCCGTAAAGAAGGTAGCAACGATCACATTGAGATTAGTAAAAAAGATAATGAGTCCTGCAAAACAGAAAGGAAGGGGCATAAGAAAAGAAGTCACTGAAAGACAGCACCATGATAACTAGAATGAAAAGAAGAATGAGATGATGAGTGTGACTTACGATGTGGTGAGTCATTTGAAAGCCATCCCGGCCCGATTAAGCATCTATAATGCACTTAAGTTATCAGAAGAATTTCGACAAAGCCTGGTCCAAGCATTGTCTGACTATAATGTTAGAGAGACTTTGCTGACAGAGATGGAACACGCTGAGGACAATAAATGAGAAGATTATTTACCAGTCATTTCCTTCTCTGATGATGATTTGATTTATGAGGTAGAGCATAACAGACTACTGATGATAAAAGGTCACATCCGTGGGAGGAAAGTTAAATGGATTATGATAGATAATGGATCCACAGTGAATCTCCTACCACTGTCAATGTTGAATAAGTTAGGTTACCGCCGGACAGATCTGTGCCCTAGTGGAATGATGATACAAGGTTTCAATCAAGATGGGCAACGTGCACTTGGCAAGATTACAATGACGCTAGAAGTAGGAGAGCTGACTACTGACGTCATATGCCACATTATAAATGCCACAACGATGTATACTCTTCTCCTAGGGAGGCCATGGATACATCAGTATAGCATCGTACCCTCCACGCTACATCAGTGTTTCAAATACTGTAAAGGCGAAATACAGTACAAAGTGATGGCTGACGCTAAGCCATATACAGAAGCTGAATCCTTCTTCGTAGATGCTAGCTATTATAAAGGGTTCACTAAAGAAGAAAGAGAGAATGATGAAAATGGAGCTCTAGACAATACCCAGATAAGTGTAATAAAAGAAGAAACAAATGAAGTAGGACTGACCAGAACTACTGAAACAAGGAAGAAATTTAATTTCGTGCCGAAGCATTTAAGACAACCGGGACAATTGCCGGTGACCCTGGTGTCACCTGGGCAGTTAAAGATATTACAATCCAATTACGTGATGCCATTGCCATATGTTGCAAAGAATAAGCCATTCCCGACTGCTCCAGGGAGATTTTAGGTCAAAGCCAGTGTAAAGCATCAAGAACCGATAGAAGTTTACGCTGCAGCAGAATCAAAGGCCGAAGAAGAGAAAGAAGAAAATGTGTATCATGGCAAGTAACACCACAAGATCTTGAAAAATATAGTCCAGAGAGCAGGGAAATGATGAGAAACATGGGCTTTGATTGTGAAGAGCCCACTGGCTTGAATCATGGGAAAGGGATCCAAATTCCTATCGGCGTTAGTCATGAAAAGTGAAGAAAGTTCCAAGGATTGGGAGCAGTAAATATGGTTATAGTGGGACAGTCGTCAGAAGAGAGCCTCAAGACAATAGAACATCCTAAAATGACACCGAAACAGATAGAAGACGGGGGGCAGCTGATAATAGATAGCTTGTAAGAAATAAATCTGGGTACGGAAGAGGAGACAAGAAATACATTCATCAGTGCCGGCCTTTCCAAACAGGAGTTAGAGGAATATGTCCGACTTCTCAAAGAAAATAAGGACGTCTTCGCATGAACATATGCAGAGATGCCAGGCTTGGAACCCTTTGTAGCAATACACCGATTAAATATATCCAAAGAAAAGAAGATGGGAAAGTCAGAGTTTGTGTAGACTTTAGAGACCTAAACGAGGCCTGTCTGAAAGATGATTTTTCACTTCTAATAACGGAGCTACTGATTGATAACACTACTCGGTACGGTATCATGTCCTTCATGGACAGTTACACAGGGTATAATTAGATTAGAATGGCGCCTAAAGATGAAGAAGCGACAACATTCAAAACATCATTGGGAATCTATTGTTACAAAGTTATGTCGTTCGGTCTCAAGAATGCCGGAGCAACATATCAGAGAGCAATGCAAAATATCTTTCAAGACATGATGCACAAGTATGTTGAATGTTATGTCGATGACTTGGTGGTCAGGTCAAAAGATCATCAGGAGCATCGCGAACATTTGGCATCTGTTTTTCATCGGCTTAGAAGGAAGCAGTTAAAAATGAACCTAGCCAAATATGCATTTGGAGTATCTTCAGGAAAGTTCCTCGGTTTCGTTATCTGGCATAGAGGCATCGAGATCGAAAATATGCCACCACCGAAGATATTAAAAGAATTAAAAAGTTTATAAGGAAAATTAGCCTATATCCGCCGTTTCATTTCAAATCTGGTAGGAAGATGTCAACCATTTTCAAACCTGATGAAGAAAGGTATAGAATTTGTGTGGGACCAAGCCTACCAAAATGCGTTCGACTCAATCAAAGATTTGCTGAAACGGCCGCCAGTACTGACTACTCCAATAAAAGGGAAACCACTGATTCTGTATATATCCACGGCTGAAAGTTCTTTAGGAGCATTACTGGCTCAGGTGAGTGAAGCCAGAAAAGAAACCTTACTTTATTATTTAAGCAGAACTCTAATGGGTGCGGAACGTAACTATACGCCGATCGAGGAGGAGTGTCTAGCATTGATATTCACAGTTCAGAAGTTAAGAAACTATTGTCTCTCTCATGACATAACTTTGATCTCGAGGGCAGATCCTATAAAATTCTTGATGACAAGGCTAATGCTAAGTGAAAGATTGGCTAAATGGATGTTTTTGCTTTCAGAATATACTATTACTTATGAACCGGTAAAGGCAGTAAAAGGTCAAGCAGTGGCAGATTTCCTCGCAGCACATCCGGCAGTGGAACATGAAGCTATCAATGAGGACTTCCCAAATGAACAGATAATGTTGACTAAGTGGCAAAGCCCGTGGTAAATGTACTTTGATGGCACTGCTCGATCATCAGGAGCGGGGGCAGGAGTGATATTCATTACTCCTCAAGGCGACTTGTTACCTTACTCCTCAAGGTGACTTGTTACCTTACTCCTTTACGTCAGGTACTACATGCACGAATAATGAAGCGGAGTATAGAGCCCTCATCATTGGAATGGAAATTTCTCGAGAAATGAAGATAAAAATGCTACATATCTTCGGAGATTCTAAGTTGATTATAAATCAACTTACAACCGAATTTGAAGTAAGGAAACAAGAGCTTTTGCTGCACTATCGAAAGGCACAACAGTTGCTAGGTTAGTTCTATCATGTCGAGATTACACATGTGCCGCGTTTTAAAAATGCGAAGGCAAACGCTTTAGCCAACCTAGCCGTAGCCCTAGCCTGCTCAAATTGAAATCCTCTTCAAGTAACAATAGAAGAGAGGAGGTTTTTACCATCTGCAAAAATCATCAAAGTGGCTGCTGAGATGCTTCTTGTATCATGTTTGGAGATAACAACAAATGATTGGCGCTAACCTTTCATCAATTATCTCAAATATGACATTTTTCTAGAAGAATTAGTAGGGAAACAACAAATCAAGCAGCGGTCAAAAAGGTTCATTATATGCGGTGAAGTATTATACAAAAGATCGTACAATGGGATGATGTTGCGTTGCTTAGCCGAGCAGGAGGCGAATCGAATATTACGAGAAGCACATTTTGGGGAATGTGGGGCACATCAAGCTGGTCAAAATCTGTTCCATAGAGTACATCGAATGGGATATTATTATCCCTCCATGTTCAAAGACACGATTGATTCTGCAAAGTGGTGTCATGAATGCTAGATTCATGGGGATGTCATACACGTTCCTCCAGAAGATCTGCATAAGTCGGTCACCTCTTGGCCCTTCTCGGCTTGAGGACTAGATATTATTGGTCCTATAAATCTACCCTCGTCCAAAGGAAAGCAATACATATTGGCAGCAATGAATTATTTCTCCAAATGGATAGAAGCAATTGCTTTACGTAATGTTAAAGAAGGGGATGTTATTAATTTCATCCGTCACGCGATCACATACCGCCATGATATCCCGAAGAAAATTATTACAGATAATGGCACCCCTTTTAAGAACAGGGGTATGGAAAAACTTTATCAGAAATACAACATTCATCATTCGTTTTCAACACCTTACTATCCACCGGCTAATGGGTTAGCAGAGGCATTTAATAAGACGATAGTTAAGATACTGAAGAAAACGGTGATCGGGACTAAATGTGCCTGGGACGATAAATTACAGGAGGCTTTGTGGGCATATCGAACTACTCATCGGACATCGACGAATGCAACGCCGTATTCCCTGGTATATGGCGTAGAAGCAGTAATCCCAATTGAAATACAAGTAGCATCACTCAGAGTGGCGGTACACCAGTCCATAACAGACGATGACAATGCAAAGATGCAGCTGAAAGAATTGGATTTGCTTGATGAAAAATGGCTGGCATCCCAACAGCGATTGCAATCATATCAAGACAGACTATCGGCCGCCTTCAATAAACATGTTAAATATTGTTCCTTCAAGAAAGGGAATATGCTACTGATGCTTAAAAGGCCTATAGTGGTCACCCGTCGAACAGGGGGCAAGTTCGAACCTAAATGGGATGGGCCCTATATCATAAAAGAAGTATACTCCAATGGCACGTACAAAGTTGTAGATCAAAATGGACAGGGTATCAGTATACCGGTCAACGTTCTCTTCATAAAGAGATACCATCCCTGAAGATGTTATTAGTTTTGATTCTGAATCAAAAAGGGGCAAGAATGAACAAGGCTATGTCTATATATCATCCAGAGAATGAATAAAGAAGAAGTTTGCAAGCATATCAAGACTAGATATCAAACAAACAGCATGAAAAGAAAATGACCAGAAAAAAAGTGACCATCGTTATTATCAAGCGAGCTCTGAAAAATCCTATCAGATTTGGTATCGTCACCATGCAAATATATTTTAAGCGGCACAGACGGGTTCTCCTGAAAATATTAGTGAGAGTGGTGACATATCAACCTCAGTCAGGGAAGTTTATCATCCTTGCAGTGCAACGACGAGGATCATACCCGCTGTTGTCTTTATAAGGCATTTTAAGGCAACCAAGCCAAGCCTATATGGCCAGTTATGCATAAGACCTATAATCATTCAAGGCAGTTTAGCCAAGTCCTAAAAGGGCCAAGTCTCCAAGACTTAAAAAGGCCAAGTCCTAAAAGGACCAAATCTTAAAAGGGACCAGCTACGCATAAGACCTATCATTTTTGCCAATCAGGTAGCGGCGAGAAGCCAGTGGCCCTAAAAAGGTAGTGAAAGCCATCATACGCATACCCATGCGGGCAGCTGATGAAGCCAAGGACGTCAAAAGTCCATGAAGGCTAGTCACGCGTGTAAGTCCAATGCCGTCTGTATAGCTTTTCGGTAGCGTCACAGGGAATGGAGACCAATGCCCTCTTGTGAAGGGGCCCGACCTTGCAGACGAAGAAAAAGCGAGCCACAGTGTGCGCTCTTTAGACCATGTCCATAGATAGGCCAACCATGCATAAGACCCCCCAAATTTAGGGAATCGATTCTAGTAGTAACTCATGAGGAAGGGCTTAAACCTACTCATTGATGGACTGGAGGCCCTAGATTTGGTACCCCAAAGGTCACCTTGTGAGCTCTGTGAACTCTAGAGAGTTACCGCGGCCAACCTTGTGCGTAAATCCAACCCGAATTCATGGCCCTGGTAGCTTCACTGGGTCCCTCTGATGGATCACAGTTTGTGAACTCACTAGGCAATGAGGAGTCCAACGAACTCATGAGAGTTACAGAGACCATCACGTAAGACCCGACTCTCGTAAGAGTCTAATAAGCTTGCTCCAACTCTCAAGAGCTTAAACTGTGTGTGCTTCACTACTCAAGAGCTTAAACTGTGTGTGATTGACTAAATTGAAATTTAGTACCGCCAACTAGGACAAGGATCATCTGGGAAATCCCTTGCTAACAAAGCATAAAAGGATATAAAAGTATATATGATGCATCAATAATATAGCAAGTAATCAAAGTATACGTTGCGTAAATAAAGCAAAAGCATCGTTACATCATTATCAAAATAGCATGAGAAAACTTGTATCATTTATAGTACTGAAAACAGTTACAGTGGAAAAATAAAATAAAACCATTTTACAATTCTCCTGTGATGCCTAATGCTATCAAGTACTATTGTAAATTTTCTTGGAAATTAACTTGGGCAGCAGCGTGTTCCAAATGAGCAGTTGAGATCATTCGTGCAGGATCAGGGAGGCTGGCCAATTTCTCTTCCAATGAGACTATGAGTTCTTCATTCTTTATCAATTCAGACCTTTCGGAGTCTATGGAATGAAAACTGCAGTCTATCTTTTCTTGTACCCTCTCAATATTTAGCCTCTCCTCTGAACTTTTCTTTTCCAGCTGTACAATATCTTGCTTCAAAAGAGAAATACGATTCTAGATCGTTGCTTCATTATCAACGAAGGTCTTCAGTTGCTCTTGCAAAGACGATTGTTCTTGATCGTGGTGAGACATGATCGGAGCAAGTTGAGAAACCTTTTCCTTGGAGTATGTCAGCCGCTTCTTGTATTTCAAGATTTCAGGTGGAATAGTCAGAGTTTCAGCTGAAGACAAAGCGGTTATTGAATTGTGAAACCTTAAGAGGGCATTACGCACAATGGAAACATCGACTTTGACCATTCTCTTGGCGTTATCCAGTACTTCCAAAGCAGTAATTAGATCGGGCCATTGTTCAGGATCTTTAAACATTTCGACAATCGCTAACACAAAATTCTTGATCAATGCCAATTTATATGAGGAAACTTTCTCAAAAGACAACGCATTTACTGAAGTTCCTATGGAGCCGGAGCTTGCTGCACCACTTCGAGGTATATTCCCTGTCAAGACATAAAAAATATGAAATTATAATAAAATTTTATGTACAGGCAATATAAAGGAATGAAGATAGGAGAAAGAAGTACCTTCTGCTGATGTGAGAATAGTAAGTGGTCCAGTCTCTCTAGTCAAAGGAGACCTAGGAGCCACCATTTCAGCAAAAGAAGGGGCCATAGCTTTGGTGCTTGAAACAACAGTGGTAGAGATAAGCGGCACAGTTAGCTCTACTGGAGAAGCCATCTCATGTTTGGTGCTTAAAGCAACTGTGACTGGAGTGGACAGATCAGCGGGCTCCGTTGGGAATGCAATCCCGCGTATCACTGATAATGGAGGTATAGAGAATCTTGGCAAAGCTCTTAATGAGGAAGGGGGAAAATTTGGAGAAGAGGCATTGTTTACTTCCATATTTACAGCTTGATTACCTGAGATAGTGTCACGCCCCAAATCTGAAAATCAGATTCACATGAATCTTGATTGCCGAATCCGGTGCCGACAGCCTCCGTAGTACCCCATTCTCGGCTCCTGACAATCAAAAGCCAAATTTCGATCCTGGGATCCTATAAGGAGGATTTTCAGAATGATTTTTTTTTGTAATGGAGCATACCCAAGTCACAAAATAACATCACCACATATCCACTATATCAGAAACTTTAAGTACAATGAGGAAAGGAAAATACAAGGTGATCAAAAAGCTCCAAAAGGTCCTGATACGGGCTCCTGTCTCAGCGTTATTGCTGTCCAACACTACCTGCACACAACTATCGTGCATAAGCTTATAAAAGTTTAGAGGGTGGTGTAAGTGTGTGTGTAGGGCAAACGCCGAGTGTACAACATCAGGTAATGCGGAAGTATGCGGTAAGTCCGTGAATAAAATCAACCATACCAAGGCTATATAATGCAAGGCATGAATGCTATCGGCCATACCAAGGCCATGCGATGTGAGATATGAATGTCATCGGCCACACCGATATAATGCAAGGCCTACATAGCCTAATGTCATATACGAAATGCAATCCAAGCAAGTTGGTACTCATCATGTACACATATCAGTACATTTCCCCTCTGGATATCACTGGGGTCTAATACACTTTGCAGTGACTGCCACCTCCCTAGCTGCACAGTCAAGAAAGAGGAATAGACCTCACTATCCGCCTGACCAGTAGTCTGCCAATACCTACCCGGCTCATCGATAGCGGACTTATTTATGAGCTGGTCAAACTCAACCTAGCTTATAGCCCCCTCTCTCAGACGGATAAGGCCACACCCCCTTCCAACCAACCATGACATAGTGGGAGACGTGGCCTACTGGTATTCGGCACTCGGGCGCTTGTGTATCCACTCGGTCTAGACGTTGAAGCATCTCCTGGTACCAAAAAGGTTCTGGGACTCTCACCCAAGGACATCCTAAGTGCCCACAGTGCTAAAATCAAGTATTTTTGGTATCCAATATGGCCATCCACGATGTACCTGTGGAGCCACGGCCCTGATGTCACTAGGGTGTGCAGTGATCAAGTCACACATATGCGAGATGCATGAATCACACTGTCAAGTCATGCAGAAATTCAGCACGTACTGCGCGATCATGTGGGGCACTCCGTCTCATAACAAGTCCCATAAGTGGTCTACCCAATGGCATATGCTATGATTAGTCACTACTCAAATCAAGCATACATATGATGCGTATGGGCATGAGTCATGGGATTATACTAAGCATGTTATAAAGTGATGAATAGTAATGAGTATGGGCCTATCAATGGGCCCTAAGGGGAGTTACAATGCAGAAATTTAACCAACATTGTACTTACAATGTGGACGTCAAACCAACATTGTTCCTTAGGCACGACCCGCCATAAATATCATTACATGAACCATGGAAAGTCACACATTGCAATGGACCCTAAGGTCATCTCATTGGGCCTCGACCCATGGGCCTTAGATACATCAAATGGGCTACATTAATCGGCCTCACTAATGAGCCTTATGTACTGTAACGCCCGGGAAAAATCCGTACTTGGACTCGAGTACCAACTCGACCCGAAATTGCGTAGAATTAATTCCTTTAAAAAATATGACTACGTTAGCTAGCGCAACGCTAGAGTAGCTGGAAAATAGTCCCTGATCAATTTAAATACGTTCTACAAGACCCAAACCAAGTAAAACTAATGATTCTATAAAACTCTATAATCTCGGATCAAACTCTAAGCAGGTTTGTTCTTTGGACCACTTTGAATCTTTGTATTGGATCTAGACCGCGCGTCGAAAGTCCGATACCTCCTATCTTAGACCGTTAGAACCGCCTAGCTGGACTTGACAATCATTTCAAAAATCAAGTCTAACCGATAATCACAGGCTATTTCATTGAGCCCGGACTGAAGAGAGTGCGAATAGAGACAGATTTGGAATTTGAAATTCAAATCTTGCACACGACTTGACGTATCAGTATTAAGCGTTCTGACCGTTAGAATTCAGCCAGATTACACCCTCGGATTTGGAAAAATTTCTATTTCATATCATGAGACTTGCAGTCCTGATCTACGTGCGGTGACCGCTGAACTGAAACTGGACCGCCACGTGCGATCTACGAACCCTGCCGGACTGAAAACTTAATGCGTGCTAGATCCTGTATGCATGAGCTTAAGTCCGATCGCGTTCGGTCAAGGGACCACCAGAAAGCATCTTTTGGACCAAAACAGCCCCGATTTGGTTAAGCACTAAGTGAACTTTGTTCCTGAGCCTATTTTGGGCATTTTTAAGCTTATAAAAGGGGTTGAAACCCTCACTTCTCTCTCCCATCCGAATTTGAGAAAAATCCTAGATTGGGAGAGAGAAAAGGTGAGAGTTTGAGAGAGAGATTAGGAGAGAATTTTCATGTCTTTGCACCACCTGTTGCACGTGCTTTAGCAACATGCTTCCATCATTCAGCCGGTGATTTCTCCGCATTTTCAGGTAAGAAATAACCCTAGAAAGTTGATGATTTGATGTTTCTTTCGTTCCATAGCTTGATAGTTAATAGATCTTGTAAAACAGGTCCTCTAGTAGCCGTAGACGAAGCGTATACGCTCCGTTCAAATTTACACATCCATAAGAGACAAGGTGAGGATTTTAGATGCTTTGATTGACGGTTTCCAACGCTTTCAATGTCGTTTAATAGTAGATTATCGACGGCATCACCGTTTGACATGTACAACATGCTATCCGTTTCCTATTTCGTAAATCAACGAAGAATGAGATTTAGGGCATTTTAGTCATTTGTAGGAAGTGCTGATTTCATTCATATTTTGCTGATGTGATTGACATGGTTTGTTGTCACATTAGAATGTTAGGAATACGTACATAATTAGTTTGGCGAAGAGATTCGCCTAATTACGCACTTTGGGTCGACATACTATATGTAGACTTAAGTGTGTAGTGTAAGTGTTTGTATAAATGCTTGTATTAGTATGTATTGAATTAAATGGTGTTATGAATTAGTTTGAGACTGATTTCTCAATTAATATGCTGACGTAAATGATTTCCTACATGTTGACTATATGCATGATTTCATTATGTGCATGAAATGTATGTGCTTGATGATTTACTTAAGTTGTATGTTATAACTTGTGTTAACATGCTCACATGGTTGTATTTCAATTCCAATACTCTCATATGATTTGCAGATGTGATTCTATAATTGTTTAGGACTATACTTAGTCTAGGCAGTCGGTAACCGAGCGAATTCGTGGTCGGCTTATCTTGGCCACGAACGACGTGTCGATGAACGCGAGTCGTGTTTTGGAGTTGGCGGCAGTGGTTAGGCCACGCGAAGTGTTTTACGCACTTCATGTCGTTCGACGTGAGATGCGATCGTGCTAGTCGAGCCTGTCAAGTAACCCGACTGGCCGTTGTATGTTCACCCTGCATGAGTTATAACTGGTTGAACCTAGGGTACTGAACTTACCATTATAAACCCTGTTAACCATGGTACCTTGATCCACGAAGACTCATGAGCCAGGCATGGTGGTATGGGACACCGTGGTCGAGCTGTCGGCCTACGCAGGGGCCACAAACCTCCCCGTAGTGACCAGTGAGCACCTAGTCTCGTGAGCAGATTATGGTGGTATGGGACACTATATTCTAGCTGTCGGCCTACACTGATCAGGCGACGAGTCCTTTGTAGTGACCGCGAACGTATTCTGAGTCTACGGGAGGCGATGACCCTTCAGTAGCAGTAGAGTACAGTAGGCCTATATTGATAAGGTGATGGGGGAACGGTGCAACGAGTGCGTGCAACAGCCCTGGCAGCCCTTGCAGCGACCTACAAAATATACATCATATGAGATTACTAGGAGTGACGACCCTAAATAGGATCTGTGTTGGGATTGATATAAGGGAAGTACCTTAGTTTCCCAATCCTGCTGTTTGAATGAACTAATAACAACTCAGAAATCATATCACCATAACATTGCATGTCCCTAGAAGATGTGGAGCACTTAAGGGAGTGTGGCATGCCACGGTCATTAGATGGTGCCGTATGAGGGAGATCGTCACTTCCTTTGACTTAGGTGGGTGCGACGTACGCTGGTATCAAAGAGTAAATAAAAGTATACTGGGCCTGGGTTATGGTCACGCGACGTACGCTGTCACTTCCTTTGACTTAGGTGGGTGCGAGAAGGGTCTAAAAATACTTCTAGGATCGCAGATTTGAGAATAGGCGAAGACTATTCGAATCGATTGCGTGATCGAGTCCGTAACGCGTCTAGGGTCGCGTAAAGCAACCCGAATAGCTCCTAGGTTGTAGGTGAGTGGGTTGAGACATTCTTTGAATGATTCTAAACCTGTTAATGTGAATCCTTGGGCTGTGGGACAACCACGACCCCAGTATTCAATCGTCAGGGCTTAAAAACCCCGTTTCACCAAAAATCTTCAAAATTCTTCCTCTCACCATTCCAATCTTCAATTCTTTCTTATCCTTTTCATGTTAGGCATCAATTCTAATATGAAAATAACATAAAATCATACTTTCACAAAATTTTATAGTGAATAGTAAAATTTCATAAAAAATGGCCATAAGGACATTCTAACTTCGCTTTCTTTAGCAACTAATAGGCTAGATGGATGTAATAGCTCCTTCTACCCCAAAATCATATGTTGCATAATAGAGTTTTATATTCGAGATTGCAGATTGGCCCCAGAAAACCCCAAACTCATGTTTGGGCCTATATAGGTCAAAATACAATGAACCAAGGTGGGGCACATAGTTATTTGAGGTCCCTGGACCATGGGAGACCAAACCCATGTGGTCCCATCACCCGACCAGGGAGATGGTCGGCGATGCCATCGCCGATCCGGGGTTGCATCGCCGGCCACTGTGGTCCGTTTGATGTGTGGTTTGAGATCTGGAGATATTTTGGATACTACACACCCCCCATGTGTAGTTCGTGTGTAGAAAACCCCAAAATGATGCACTTCCTTCACAAACAGCCCTTCCCATAGCTCCATTCTCATTTTCCAGCTGCTATCTCCAAAATCCATGATTTCAAACCACCCCTAAATCCATCCTTGGCCAAAAATGACCACACTCCATCGTTCCTTTGAAGTTTATAGCCCTCCCTCTTGAAGATTTCATCTTTTGGAGCTCTAAAAATCCCCAAATCGAGCTGAAATCGTGAGGTGCTCCATTCCCCTTTTTCATTTTCATTTCTGCTTGAAAATACATCTTAGGGAAGCCTGAAGCATCCCTCTACAACGCCTAGATCTCCCTTTTCTAGTTTGGGCATCCATTTCTTAGCACTTTCTCCATTTTTGATGCTCTTTGTTAAAGTCATTTTAGGCCTTTTGTCACTCTGCACCATCCTATCTTTGATGGGTAAAAGAAAAATCACAGCAGATGAGGCTGGGCCAAGTCACCCTGCTCAATCAAGAAGACCGCGAGGTGGTGTCGTAAGTTCAAGCGCCGTCACAGGTCCAACCACAGCTCGAGAGTTCCATACAAAGCAGGATTTGGATCCCCATACTCAACTTGGGCGAGTGATTCTAGCAGAGATGCCTCACGACCAATTCACTGATCACAAAGTGTTGTTTGAGGCAGACGTGGAAGAATGACTATTCGATGAATTTTTATTGTTCGAGCGCATTGAAGCTGCGCATTGGGGTCCGATCTTTGAAGCTCGCGCTCATGCTAATGTGAGCACTGTTCATGCTTCTACACTTGTATCTAGAATCCTACCTTGGAGCCATTGCAGTTCAAAATCCCTTTTGGTAGAGATCGGATGGCTACGATCGATGTTCGGTTGATTGCGCGACTTCTGAACGTGCCTCTTGGTGATGTCATCCTAATGAGAAGAATCTGAGGAGTAGGCATGAGCGAGATCACCGTACCAGGTTCCTATGCGGTAAGTTAGTTCCATGGCAGCCTAATAATAGCCTCAAGGTGACGTATATGTCTGATGATTTGTGCCTGCTACACCATATCTTCACGTTCAATGTGTATCCCAAGTCGACGAATCGCATTGATTGTACACGCCTTATGGTTGATTTCTTGTATTTGGTGGCCCAGGGAGAGAATGTGTGTATGGACACTTTCATCTTGCGATAGATAATCCTCATAGCCAAGTCAAGAAGAATGTCCGAATCGCTTCCTTTTGGCCGACTAATATGCAAGATCGTCCTTGAGTTTGCTTATAGACTTGGGCCGGAATTGCCAGTTTCGATTCATAGCATTGATGAGTCAACTATGGTCAAGATGAAGATAGGGTCTTAGTACCATGAGAATCAGCTTGAGGAGGATAGCGAGGATGACTTTGATGATGAGGAGGATCCAAGTGAGGGAGAACCTGGAGCAGAAGTTGAGGAAGAAGTCCAGGAAGAGGCAGAAGAGGAGGCTCAGGATACAGATGAGAGCCCTCCTCCTTCTGCTCAGGCTACTGGCGATGATCGCATTACTCGGATTGAGGAGAGCCAGATCGCCTTGCGAAGGGAAGTTCAGGAACTTCGCGCTGAAGTCGAGGATGCCAAGGCCGTTACGAAGAGGAATTTGGCAAGGTGACTCGTACCTTGAAGGCGATCCTGTGCTGCTTGCAGGATAAGGGTGCTCCTCCTCCGTCACCCGACTCAGACTAGCGAGATCTATGATGTTGTTATCAGTAGTTAGTCATTTCCTGCTTTAAGTTGTGTAAGCCTGTTAAGGCTAGTGCTTTGCTTATGTTGCTGTTGTAATTTTAACTATCTTAGTTCCCATGTATTTCTCATCATGATGCTTGTAAGGACATATCCCTTGTATTGTGACAATTTTGATTAAATGAAATGCATGGAATGCCTTTGACTCCTTGTGTGAATGATTGCAGTGTATTTGTGCTATTGAGACTGACGAGGTTGCGCCCTATTTTGAATATAGGGAATGCCGCCTAAGGTTACGCGGAGCACGACTTGGCTTGCATTGAGTGAGCCTATGGATCAGGCTCCTTCGCAGTCTGATACCCATGCGGACCCTGCTGTGGGCCCGATTCCTGAGACAGTACGTGCGTCTCAGCCTACTACTGGTCCTACAGTTGGACCACCGCCGTTCACACCGCCAGTCAGAGAGCCTTATCCTGCGTCTACTTCGACGCAGCACATGCCACATCATGCTCCACCTCCTGACAGATTCGAGCAGATGATGGCTATGATGCAGCAGCAGCAGCAACTCCTGATTACCATTGTGGGGACACTAGCCCAGGGTGGGGGTGTGACTCCACCTGCACCACCTGCACATCCAGCTGAGGATGCTGATACTTATGCCCAGGATGAGGGCATGGCTCATCCTGTACCACCTGCTTATCCTGCAGGGAATGCCGCAGATACACGGGGCTTGTTAGAGCGATTCCAGCGCTTACGGCCTCCCACTTTTACGGGTTCTCATAGACCCGAGGAGGCCGAGTATTGGCTCGACCGTGTGTCGAAGATACTGCGGATGTTACACTGTACAGAGGCTGATCAGGTAGAGTTGGCTACATTCCTGCTTGAGAGAGAGGCCAGCTTGTGGTGGGACAGCGTATTGCGGACCGTTGCCACTGATTTTATATGGACATGCGCAGCGTTTGAGTTCCGCTTCCACGAGAAGTATTATCCCCAGACGTACAGGCATGACCGGGAGAATGAGTTTCTCCGCCTCAGACAGGGAGCCATGACAGTCACGGAATATGAGCATCGGTTCATGGAGTTGGGCAGATACGTCCCGACTATTTTAGCTGATGAGCAGATACGCATACGGTGCTTTTCAGAGGGTTTACGACCGGATATTCGGTCAAAGATGTGCTGCGTGAGCATTCCCTCCTATGCGGAGTTGATTCACATGTCTATGCAGGCAGAGTAGGATGTGGATCGACTTACGCAATCTCGTGGCCCTGTTGCTCCTAGGCCACGACCAGACATGCAGGACAGACCCTTCGCGGGCAAGAGGCCTCGCGTCGACCCTCCTACTAGGGCTACAGCGCCAGTACCACCGTTTCGGTGCCCTGATTTGACATGTACATACTGTGGGAGGTCAGGCCACCTGGCGCAGAGTTGTTTTGCCCGGATGCGGGATAGTGGGTTCTCGCCGCCGCAGAAGATCGACCGTGCACGTCCACATGCGATATCAGCACCGCCTATACAGTTAGCTCCTGCGCACCCTTCTTTCAGATCTCTGGTATCGTAGATCAGACAGCCTCCATGACCCATGACACATCGGCCGAACCGGCCACAACAGGCACGGGTTCATGCATTGACAGCTGAGGCAGCTGCGACACCGACCTCTCAGCATTCGGCCTTCGAGGTCATTGCCCATATTGGAGGTACTCCTATTCTCGTGATGGTGGACACTGGTTCCACAATTTCTTTGATATCACGTGCTATAGTCAGGCGTCTTGGGCTACAGACCATTACTATGGACGGGGTGCGAGTTTATACAGCCCACTGGTCCTTTACAGATGCCACCCAGATGTGTGAGGGTTGTTTGGTGGATCTGGGGGGCAAGACGGTGGCTCTAGATCTCACCGTTGACCCCGCTTTGGTTTATCTCGATGTCAGTCTTGGCATGGACTGGTTGACTGCAGCGAGGGCCGAGATTGACTGCGAGACTCATATAGTGACAGCCTACGAGCCAGAGGGTGCATCTTTCACATTTTCAGTGCGGGTAAATCTTCCTTTCCACATACTTAGTTACGCCACTTTATTGCGAGACGCTGGTGCCCAGGTACTTGAGCATACGTCAGCCGTTTGCGAGTTCGGGGATCTGTTCAAGAAGATCCCTGGTTTGTCGTCCCGACGAGAGATTGATTTTACTATCGATCTGGTTCCTGGTTCCTCGCCCGTCTCACTGCCGACGTATCGCATGGCACCATGTGAGATGGAGGAGTTGAGGACGCAGATTGATGGTCTGCTAGAGCTTGGCCTTATACGGCCTAGTGTGTCTCCTTGGGGAGCACCAGTTCTATTCGTGAGGAAGAAGGATGGTTCGATGCGATTATGTATTGATTATCGCAGGCTAAACCAGATCACGGTGAAGAACAAGTACCCTTTACCCAGGATCGATGACTTGTTTGATCAGTTGAGAGGAGCGCAGTACTTCTCAAAGATTGATCTTCAGTCAGGATATCATCAGTTGCGCGTCAGGGATGAGGACGTGCAGAAGACACCATTCAGGACCAGTTTTGGCCACTACGAGTTCCTCGTGATGTCGTTCGGTCTCACGAACGCACCAGCCGTGTTCATGGATCTGATGAACCGGGTATTTCAGCCTTTCCTCTATCGATTCGTCATTATATTCATTGACGACATTTTGGTGTACTCCAGGAGTCGAGAGGAGCATGAGGAGCATTTGCGTTTGGTCCTGGATACGCTCAGACAGCATCAGTTGTTCGCACAGTACAAGAAGTGCGACTTCTAGAAGCAGGAAGTGAAGTTCTTGGGACACGTGGTGTCCAAGGATGGCATGGCAGTTGACCTGTCTAAGGTAGCTGCAGTTCAGGAATGGGAGAAGCCTGGTTCTGTCACTGAGGTGAGGAGTTTCTTAGGTCTCGCTGGTTACTATCGGCGCTTCATACAGAACTTCTTGAAGATCGCTAGACCCTTGTCTCAGTTAACACGGAAGGATGTGAAGTTCGCCTGGAATGACGAGGCGGAGTCAGCTTTTCAGGAGCTGAAGGACAGACTTACGTCCGCCCCTGTGCTAGTATTGCCAGAGCAAGAGGTTAGATACACTATATATACTGACGCGTCTAGCGTTGGTCTGGGTTGTGTCCTTATGCAGAGGGACAGGGTAATTTCGTATGCCTCGAGATAATTAAGGAAGCACGAGGAGAATTACCCTACACATGACCTAGAGTTGGCAGCCGTCATATTCGCACTCAGACTCTGGAGACATTACCTCTACGGAGAGGAGTTTGAGATCTTTTGCGACCACAAGAGCCTCAAGTACATATTCACGCAGCGAGACTTGAATATGAGGCAGCGACGATGGATGGAGACGTTGAAGGACTTCAAGTTCGAAGTCTCTTACCATCCTGGGAAGGCGAACCTTGTGGCTGACGTGTTGAGCCGCAAGAAGGCGATAGAGTTTGCGGCTCCGCTGATGGTTGCTGAGTGGGATATGGTTGAGTTTTTGCGAGACTTTGAGCAGAAACTCACCGTAGAGGAGCCGTATGAGTTCATTGCACATGTGCAGGTGCGATCTCAGATCGATGACTGGGTCATCGAGGCGCAGAGGGACGATGCGCATTTGACTGAGCTTCGAGAGCAGGCCAGTGATGATGCTGACACCGAGTGGCGAGTTGGTATGGATGGGGGCTTACGATATCATGACCGCCTATACGTCCCAGACGTCCCTGACTTGAGACGAGAGATTCTCGAGGCTGCGCATTGTACTAGACTCGCGATGCATCCAGGCAGTACGAAGATGTATCGCGACATGAAGAGGACATATTGGTGGGAAGGTATGAAGACCCATATAGCTGAGTTCGTGTCCCGTTGTCTCACTTGTCAGCAGGTGAAGGCAGAGCATTGCTGACCACCTGGACTTTTGCAGCCTATGCCGATTGCAGAGTGGAAGTGGGATTTCATTTCCATGGACTTCATTTCTGGGCTGCCGAAGACGAGGAAGGGACATGATTCCATTTGGGTGATCGTCGACCGTCTGACGAAGTCGGTGCACTTCCTACCGATCAGAGTTACGAACTTTTCAGACGAGCTGGCTAGACTCTACATCAGAGAGATTGTGCGTCTGCATGGAGTTCCGTTAGAGAT
Organism: Magnolia kwangsiensis; assembly: GCA_037074715.1. NCBI lineage: Eukaryota > Viridiplantae > Streptophyta > Magnoliopsida > Magnoliales > Magnoliaceae > Magnolia > Magnolia kwangsiensis. The sequence continues at coordinate 56,448,012 of CM073573.1, forward strand.
CGTGTCGGACAGAGACATGCGGTTCACTTCTATTTTCTGGACTTGCATTCAGGAGGCTATGGGTGTGAAGTTGAAGTTCAGTACTGCCTTCCACCCACAGACAGACGGACAGACCGAGCGGGTGAACCAGATCTTAGAGGACATGTTGCGAGCTTGTGCATTGGACTTCAAGGACAGTTGGGATGATTGTCTTGCAAATGCAGAGTTTACGTACAACAACAGCTTTCAGGCGAGTATCGGTATGGCACCTTACGAGGCGCTGTATGGGCGACCTTGTCGCGCACCACATTGCTGGGCAGAGGTCGGTGAGCGTAGCTTGATTGGCCCAGAGTTGGTGCAGACGACGTCAGAGAAGATTGATATCATTAGACGTCGGCTTCTCACAGCGCAGAGCAGACAGAAGAGTTATGCCGATACGAGACGGAGGCCACTAGAATTCACAGTTGGGGATCATGTTTTTTTGCGAGTTTTCCCTATGAAGGGAGTCCTTCGGTTCGGGAAGAAGGGGAAGCTAGCAGCCCGATTTATTGGTCCATTCTAGATCCTCGATCGTGTGGGAGCAGTGGCTTACCGATTGGCTTTACCACGCCTCTCGCGAGCGTTCACAACGTATTTCATGTTTCTATGCTGAAGAAGTACGTTGCTGATCCTTCCCATATCATCAGATGGGAGCAGGTGTAGTTAGGAGAGGATGTTACCTATATCCTGCGACCGACACGTATCCTAGATAGGAAGGAGCAAGTACTGCGTAGCAAGGTGATTCCCCTTGTGAAGGTATTATGGACGCATCACTCTGAGGAAGAGGCTACTTGGGAGACAGAAGCCGAGATCAGAAAGAACTACCCACAGCTTCTCGAGGAGTACGAAAAGGTATAAATTTCGAGGACGAAATTATTTGTTAAGGGGGGTAGATTGTAACGCCCGGGAAAAATCCGTACTTGGACTCGAGTACCGACTCGACCCGAAATTGCGTAGAATTAATTCCTTTAGAAAATATGACTAAGTTAGCTAGCGCAACGCTAGAGTAGCTGGGAAATAGTCCCTGATCACTTTAAATACGTTCTACAAGACCCAAACCAAGTAGAACTAATGACTCTATAAAACTCTATAACCTCGGATCAAACTCTAAGCAGGTTTGTTCTCTGGACCACTTTGAATCTTTGTATTGGATCTAGACCACGCGTCGAAAGTCTGATACCTCCTATCTTAGACCGTTAGAACCACTTAGCTGGACTTGACAATCATTTCGAAAATCAAGTCCAACCGATAATCACAGGCTATTTCATTCAGCCCGGACTGAAGAGAGTGCGAATAGGGACAGATTTGGAATTTGAAATTCAAATCTAGCACACGACTTGATGTGTCAGTATTAAGCATTCTGACCATCAGAATTCAGCCAGATTACACCCTCGGATCAGGAAAAATTTCTATTTCATATCATGAGACTTGCAGTCCTGATCTACGTGCGGTGACCGCTGAACTGAAACTGGACCGCCACGTACGATCTACGAACCCTGCCGGACTGAAAACGTAATGCGTGCTAGATCCTGTATGCATGAGCTTAAGTCCGATCGCGTTCGGTCAGGGGACCACCAGAAAGCATCTTTTGGACTGAAACAGCCTCGATTTGGTTAAGCACTAAGTGAACTTTGTTCCTTAGCCTATTTTGGACGTTTTTAAGCTTATAAAAGGGGTTGAAACCCTCACTTCTCTCTCCCATCCGAATTTGAGAAAAACCCTAGATTGGGAGAGAGAAAAGGTGAGAGTTTGAGAGAGAGATTAGGAGAGAATTTTCCTCTCTTTGCACCGCCTGTTGCACGTGCTTTAGCAACACGCTTCCATCATTCAGCCGGTGATTTCTCCACATTTTCAGGTAAGAAATAACCCTAAAAAGTTACTGATTTGATGTTTCTTTCATTCCATAGCTTGATAGTTAATAGATCTTGTAAAACAGGTCCTCTAGTAGCCGTAGACGAAGCGTATACGCTCCGTTAGAATTTACACATCCATAAGAGACAAGGTGAGGATTTTAGACGCTTTGATTGACGGTTTCCAACGCTTTCAATGTCGTTTAATAGTAGATTATCGACGGCATCGCCGTTTGACATGTACAACATGATATCCGTTTCCTGTTTCATAAATCAACGAAGAATATGAGATTTACGGCATTTTAGTCATTTGTAGAAAGTGCTGATTTCATTCATATTTTGCTGATGTGATTAACATGGTTTGTTGTCACATTAGAATGTTAGGAATACGTACATAATTAGTTTGGCGAAGAGATTCGCCTAATTGCGCACTTTGGGTCGACATACTATATGTAGACTTAAGTGTGTAGTGTAAGTGTTTGTATAAATGCTTGTATTAGTATGTATTGAATTAAATGGTGTTATGAATTAGTTTGAGACTGATTTCTCAATTAATATGCTGACGTAAATGATTTCCTACATGTTGACTATATGCATGATTTCATTATGTGCATGAAATGTATGTGCTTGATGATTTACTTAAGTTGTATGTTATAACTTGTGTTAACATGCTCACATGGTTGTATTTCAATTCCAATACTCTCATATGATTTGTTGATGTGATTCCATAATTGTTTGGGACTATACTTAGTCTAGGCAGTCGGTAACCGAGCGAATTCGTGGTCGGCTTATCTTGGCCACGAACGACGTGTCGATGAACGCGAGTCGTGTTTTGGAGTTGGCGGCAGTGGTTAGGCCACGCGAAGTGTTTTACGCACTTCATGTCGTTCGACGTGAGATGCGATCGTGCTAGTCGAGCCCGTCAAGTAACCCGACTGGCCGTTGTATGTTCACCCTGCATGAGTCATAACTGCTTGAACCTAGGGTACTGAACTTACCATTGTAAACCCTGTTAACCATGGTACCTTGATCCACGAAGACTCATGAGCCGGGCATGGTGGTATGGGACACCGTGGTCGAGCTGTCGACCTACGCTGGGGCCACAAACCTCCCCGTAGTGACCAGTGAGCACCTAGTCTCGTGAGCAGATTATAGTGGTATGGGACACTATATTCTAGCTGTCGGCCTACACTGATCAGGCGACGAGTCCTTTGTAGTGACCGCGAGCATATTCTGAGTCTACGGGAGGCGACGACCCTTCAGTAGCAGTAGAGTACAGTAGGCCTGTGTTGATAAGGTGATGGGGGAGCGGTGTAACGAGTGAGTGCAACAGCCCTGGCAGCCATTGCAGCGACCTACAAAATATACATCATATGAAATTACTAGGAGTGACGACCCTAGACAGGATCTGTGTTGGGATTGATATAAGGGAAGTACCTTAGTTTCTCAATCCTGCTGTTTGAATGGACTAATAACAACTCGGAAATCATATCACCATAACATTGAATGTCCCTAGAAGATGTGGAGCACTTAAGGGAGTGTGGCATGCCGCGGTCGTAAGATGGTGCCGTATGAGGGAGATCATCGGTGAGGGCATACATCACGTCATGTCATATTACATTAACAACAGTATTAGGATTGTCTGATTTACTGCTTTACTATTATCGCATGATTGATTTGTGAACATGCTAATCTTTGCTTTATGATTCCACTGAGTTGATCACTCATTCCCACGTTACGGGATGGTATTTGCAACACCCACCAGACCCTGTTGTAGATGCAGGTGATGCTGAGATCCAGGAGGTAAAGCCAGACTTTGACGAGGACCAGGACGAGTTCTCGTACATGCAGTACCATGATGGCTTTGCATAGCAGACCTGAGTTGACGGGAATTCATAGTGAGACTCTTTTAGACATTTATTTTTATCATTTACATGTATATGAGACTCAGTGATGTATTCATACTTTAGTAACAGTCGAGATCTACTTTGTTTTTCCATACAGTGATATATATATTGTTTAGTCTTCCGCTTGCTTTTATCACTGGATCTGGAGTATGAATTGCAGTTTTGGTATACTTTTACTCATGTGAATGCTTTAACTCAGACAACATTGAATCATAATCATTTTTGTTGCATAAGTGACGGTCTGGAACTCGGGAGTTGAGTTTATACACGACCCCCAATTTTTAGGGTGTTACATGTACATTGCAATGGTCTATGATCCATGGGCCTTGAAATACATCAAGTGGGGCTACACACATGAGCTTTAAATATATCAAATGGGCCACTCCATTTGCACCCCATGCACATTAAATGGGCTTGATCCCATGGGCTTTAATATAGAATAAATGGGCCGGATCTCATGGGCATTGCATATGTCAAATGGGCCCAAACCCATGGGCCTTATATATGCCAAATGGGCTTAATCCCATAGGCCTTATGCATGCCAAATGGGCTTAATCCCATAGGCCTTACGTGTGCCAAAGTGGGTCTTAATGAATGGTTACAAACTTGTCAACATGGGCCCTATACACATACCAAAGTGGGCCCACTTGAACCATAGATCTGGCTCATTTTTAGCTAAAACCATAAAAAATAAATTTACAAATTAAATGGACGGTTTGGATTCAACACATGCATCATGGTGGAGGTCCACACGACAGCTAGAGGGTTGGGATGCAACACATGCATCAAGGATGGGGCCCACTGACCATCCAGCAGCCCTAAAAATGGCTGGACGGTGTGGATATTACATACATTATAGGGGGCCTCCGCCGTCAGGGCGGACGGTGGAAATGAGGCACATACATCACTGTGGGTCCCATGTGGGGCCCACCATAATGTTTGCATGCCATCTAATCCGTTGATAAGGTCACGCAGACCTCGTTGAAGAGAAAGTACAAATTTCAGCTTGATTCACAACTTTTGTGGGCCCCAAAAAAATTTCAATGTTAGAATTCAATTCACACTGTTTCTTATGGTGTGGGCCACCTGAGCTTTGAATGTGTCTCATTTTTGGGGAGGGCCCTCCTCAGAGGGTGGGCCACCTTATGAACAGATCGGATGGTAAATAAACATCAAGGTGGGGCCCACGGCTGGGGTCGGGGGCTGCTGCCCGTCCGCCCGTTGAGATGCAGGATGCCTGCGCGTCTGACAGGTCAGAGGCAGCAGCCTCTGCTGCTTGCATTTTATGTGTTTTTTTTTTAAAGAACCCATCTTTATGAGGTTTTACTCATGTGGGGCCCGTATATGAAGAATCCACTCCAGCCGTTAGATTCTACGCCCCATAACCCACCATCAAGACCAATATCGGCCATTTTTCAGCGTATAAAAAGAATCTGGAAAGGTTTCAATGGTAATGGTAATGTTTTTAAAACCATGGCCCACTAGTTACTCGGATCATCCTCATTTTTCGGTTCAACGCCTAAAATGAGTCGGGGAAGAGGATGGACGGCTTTGATTGAATACATACATCACTATGGGGCCTTTACAAGTAACCCACCCCAAATTATAAGACAAAACTGATATTTTTGTCTTTATCCAGCTGACGTCCAGCGTCCAGGACGCCGGACGGTTTATATATATATATATATATATATATATATATATATATATATATATATATATATATATATATATATATATATATATATATATATATATATATATATTATTTTTCTTCTACATGAACACAACACATCTGATGGTGGGCCCCACCTTCAGATGATCCAGGTGGGCCACCATACACATGAATTGTGTGGATAAAACATGCATAAATGTGGGGTCCATCCGAGTGGCCACATGGCCACGACACCTCATAAAATAGGAAAAAGAAAGAGAGAGAGAGAGAGAGAGAGAGAGAGAGAGAGATTGAGTGACACACGTGCATGGAGGGACCCCGGCACTATGGGCCCTCCGTTTCAACCATCCAAACATACATCAATGGGTCCCATTGCATATGGGCCTTCCAAATAAAAGATCAACGGTGGAGATCCCTCCCCATCCAAAATGAACGGTCTATATGACCTCTTTAATGCAAGAAAGTAAACATCATGATGGGGTCCATGGAGAATGGCCCCATCATGGAATGATATTGATGATCAAGATGGGCCATCGGCCATATCTTAGGGTCCCAAGTGAGATCCAAACCATTGATCGGTTGGCCTCACTTGGCCCATCTTAAAAACATGAAAAATTAGGCTATGGAGGCACCCACCACTTGATCTTCTTGGTCCGATGGGATCCTACTCTCCTTGAGCTTCACTTTAATGGTGGACATGAAAAATGGATGGCTAGGATGATGGGTTTTGAGATGGAAAGTGGGCCATCAAAATGCACTCTCTCACATGGGAAGAGCTTGGACGTGAAAGGGCTCTCTTGGTTGCTTGGAATTGTTGGGAAATGAGAGAGAGAGAGAGAGAGAGAGATGAGATGTAAGGAGAGGTGATGTGTTAGTTGACTTTGGTGGTTGCTTGACTTGTGGAGAAAGGAAGCATGGGTGCTTTGTACTTGACATAAAGTGATTGATGGGTGATTGATTGATGGGATTGATTTGACATATTGTAGAGATTCTCTTGGGAATGTAAACGCGCGGCATTTTCTCAAAATAAACGCTGACCCACATCTCTTAGTCAGGGTATCGGATCGGTACATGAGTCACGGCGTTGGAACCGCAGGACGGTGCGGTCGTAATGATACAAGTCTTGGAGTAAGCCGACTCAAATGTATAGGATACGACTTACGGTCGTGCGCAATGTCGACTACAGGTCGCGGGTTGCCAGAATTTGATGAGAAGGATCGCGGGAAGCGACAGAACAGTACGGATTAGGATACGGGTCTTACAGATAGAATGTGTGAGAAAAGAAGGAAAGAAAGAAGGAATAAGAATAAATGATGACAACAGAACTTTCTTACATGGTGAGTCCCCATATTCCCCGTAAGCAAGGAGTTCACCTTCTTCCACCTCTGCAATAGGCAAAATTCTTGTAGGTGTAGCTTCAGAAGTTGAGGGTATATACCCCTCATCAGTTGAAGCCTCCCCCATGGTTGTATCATTATTATCACTGATATCAACTTCTTCTTCTTCATAATCGTCATCTTGGTCTTCTTCTTCCGTTACACTTTCATCTGAGCCAATACATTCGGATGAAGAAGATGAACTCTCATCGTTAAAATCTTTTTCACTTGATTCTTCAATAATAACTTGTTTCCCTTTAGAGGGAAGAGATTGCTGGCCTTCTGGTACGATCTTTGTAACGGTTAAAGCTGGAGAAACTTGGGTTGCAGTCCCTGCTTAGGGAGAAGATTGGGCATGGGCCCTAGATCTAGTCATCGGGGAAGAAACCGGCTGCTGTGGAGACAAGCGAGTCCTAGAAACAGGCGAAGACATTGACTGTTGTTGAGGATGAGTAGAAGAAGAAGGCTGGTCTAGAGGATTGTCAACATTCTATGGCTCAGGAGCAGCCTCTTCTACAACTCCCCTTCATGGGCAGTGAAGAGGGATTTGTTCGAATTCATGGATGTCACCGTATGTTGTCCAGCCCTCAAGAGTATTATCAGGTTTTATTTCGGGGATAGTCTCGTCTATGGAGATGTATACGCATCGATGTCCGGCCGAGGGTGCATGACTTGTTTCAGTGATGAAACCAACCCCTGCTTCAATAGCACGACCCTTGAGTGAAGGAGGAAGCCATACAGACTTATTCACCGGTTGACTCTTCTTGACTAAACAGGATTGGTGTACCCACCATCTCATGTGATTATATGATGCCCTGGGGGTATGATCGCAACTTGTAATGATAAAAGAAGAATTGGCTCAACCCAGTAGCTATTTCCAGATCATTGCCTAGTTAAAAGGGCCCGTGCCATAGCTCTGCATCCTTCTTGTTACAAGTCCACAATCTTTCGGTACTCCTTGATCAAAACCAAACTGACGGGAAAAGCGGCTTGGATAGTACGGCTCGCGCCAGAATTCATTCCACTCTCTCAACGGGAGGCTGCATGATTTAATCGCTATAAAGAAAATCCTTTCCTCCGCTGCGTATATGTTTTCTCTGTATCCACGGTACAGTGAGACAGGCTGAAATGGAAATAGTTAATTTTATCGTCTGAGGCAATGGCATCCTTCGCCCAGTTGTAGGATCTTTTTGCCATAGACCTTTTTAGGACGAAATAGAGAGGAACCCGGGAAGGGTGGATGTAGGCCTTCTCAGGTGCTTCAAAGGTCCAAGGGAAGTAAACGCAAAGCAAACTGAGAAAATAGTGCCATGGCATATATGTTGAGGCAAAACCAATGGATAGGCTTTTTAAGTGGCATGCAATCTCTCCAAAACCTCTATAAATCGAACAGAGTACTGAAGGAGTGAGAGAAAATTTGGTTCCTTCAGCCATAGCGCTCGCAACGACAAATAAAGATGGGCGGATGGCATCCGCAGACTTAGAACTGGGGACGACTACCACACTCAATCAATAAGCAATGAATGCCACAAGTTCCCCGTAATTTGAATATTCAGAGCGGCCTTTTATGTTCTTGCAAAGACGTTCAATCTCCCGTGAACGGTCACCGTTAAACCTGAAAGATGAACAAATAAGGGATGGGTTATTTACATATCAAGCTGCGAAAACAAGAGATGTAGGAAGAGGATTCTCACTTGAAAGCCCAACTGAAATGGGCTAGCCATAGCATGGGATGGATTTTGCGAATGCTTGGGAACTTAGACATTTCCCTAAACAGCTCTGTGGTTGACTCAGAAATGGATGGAATTCGATCAGGCGAGGACACAAAGGTGAATTCCTCGTTGGTAGGAATGAATTAATCAAAATATTTTCCTGTTATTGGCAATCCAATGATCCTATAGATATCCCAGAGGGTAATGCTCATTTCCCCTTCTAGGAGATGGAAGGAATTGGTGGATGGACACCAGTAGTTGAGGAATGCCTTCAAGATAGAAGCCTCTTTGTAGAATGGAAATGATGTAGCTTCAATGGCATGGAAGATATGGATCTTTGACAAAGCTTCAGCATACTTTGCCAGTATTGCGGTGGCCCACTCGGAATAATAGTTGCGTGGAGTAAGGAGACCTCTCGTTCTGAACTCTTCTAGACTCCATATAAGCGTACGGTGGCTGAAACGCTGTTTAAGCGTCTTGTAGAAACAGGTGGGGTACAAGCTGTGGACGTCGTAAGTAGGAACGAGGAAGATCATAGGGTGGATGTCTCCTACTTTTTGCCTCGGCTTAGGTGGCAGCAAAATGCCCTCCAGTAATCATGGCTCTTTGAAAGACCGGGACTCTGTGTACGCTAGCCTTTCTGCGGTAAGGTGGTCTCTAGGCTCGCAGACTAGCATAGAATGATGGCGATGAATGTCGACTGGGATTGAGAAAATACCCTGTGTATAGGGATTTTCGAATCTAATGGTACCTTGAATCTCGTGAATAAATTCTCAGGAGTTGTTAAGTTTCTTTCTGTTGTGCTTCTTTATTTTCTCCTGAAATTCTTGGGCCTTGTTGCGACAGTGCTTCTTAGGTCTGGAAGGAGGAGGAGTATACTTGATGTTTTAATTTAAACCTATCTGATTTAAATGATTTTAACTCGCAAGTATACGAATCAGATGTAAATATGGTACATATTACGAGATCATTCCCACGAGCACTAGTTGTCACAATTATAAATTTAAGACTCTTCTTAACTAATCCAATAAATAATTTAGCAAGTGATTAAGAAAAATAATCTAAAAGGATAACCGAGAGCAATGAGTAAAATCCAATCAAGGAGAAGACTAGGACTTTCAAATCCACCCTTAATTATCCTAACCCTTATTTTACCTGTTGATTCACCCTAATTCAGATTGATATAAATTTTAATAAACAAAGCACACCCTATGTCCTTGATCGGGCACACAGAATGTATAATCCTTTAAAGCATATGGATCACATCTTTCCATCCATGGTCAAGCATGGAGAGATGTAGATTCCAGTTTCTTCCTCTATAGGAAACTTGTTCATGGTCAGACACAAGCACCTAGTTAAGATTCCAAACAACATCCATATCTAGACTTTGGTCGAGCTCATAGAATGGAGAAGTATGAAAATTACAGTTAAGCACACTAGCGAAAGAAACAAATCAATTAGATTAAAATAAATTCAACATAGACAAGAGTTATTCAAATTAGGGGCTTCATCTCAGCCCTAGCTACAAGATTAGCAATCCATAATTTCAAATAAAAAGAAGGAAAAATAAGATTTAAATGCTAGAAACATCTCCCTTCTTCCTTCCTCTCTCTCTCCTCTTTCTTCTCTTTCTCCTCTCCTTGGCTCTCCCCAGGCTCTGGTCTCCCTTGCTTTACATGTCTCAAGCCCTTTTATTGATGCTAAGGGCAGTGGAGTGCTGGAATCGATCGTACAGTTGTCGCAGCAACAGCTGCGTATGTTTTTTCGTAGCAACTTCGGGCTTGTATATCTCCCATTTTCTTCGCATGTTGTCCGTAAATTCAATGTCCCCTAGGACTGTTTTCAATGGGCTACACGATAGACGGCTTGGATCAACCATCTGATCAAAGATGGTGGGCCACAACTGCCTCAAAAAGTCAGTTTTCACAGACGTGCATAAGCAAACGCACGTCCGTCACTGACGTAATCGATGGGACCCACAAAAGTGTTTTCAGGGAAATCTACCTCGTCCATTAGATCCAGGATGAAATTTTGGTCAAAGGTAAATGGTTTTGAATGTCCATTGGCGTGGCCCAGAGAAGCAATCACGTTGAGATCATTTTAAACGTCGCAGGGAAGCCAGTTTGTGGCCTCTGTTACGAGCACGTGTGTATGCATGGGTGAAAACGGTCAGCATGGTTTTGAAGGGTTTTTCCCCCTCTACAAGATGGATGGCTTGGATCTGCCGTACACGCCATGATAGTGGCCTACTAGTGTCCGCAAAATGGACAGTGTCCATCCGTTACGTGGCTTGAAAATGGAAACTTCCATTTTTTATAATTCACGGGTCAGAGGTTGGTTTTACCAAGATGACGGTGCGATGCACGGCTAGTGCATTTGTACTCTATGCACACTCTATACATGTGGGGTACATGGTGATGTTTCTAAGAAATCTAATCCATCCATTCATTTTTCACTCCCTATTTAAGGCGTTGAGATCAGATTTAAGGCAGTTCCAGATATAATGTGGGCCCCACTTAACGAATTAAGGGGCTAATCTGGCCATTGGCCCACTTCTTGAGATTTCCAATGGATGAAATTTAATATGTACGGTTAATTTATGGCCCCCATCACATGTATGAAGTTTTGAGTCAATAGGATGGCAGGAACCATGTGATCTTGCATTCTGGAATATTTTCGGACCCCTTTAACGTGAACAACTTGATTTCCTCGGATCCTTGGTGTATAAATCTGTCGATCTTGGTTCTCTGGAATCCGTCCCTTGCTCTGGTGACTTCAGAGCATCAAATCCCTGCTTTTAATATCAATTTTCAATCCATGCTCGTGATTTCATCCTGTAATAAAAATATAATTAAAATATGGCATTAAGCATTATCATATATGTAAAATCTGGCAATAATCGGGGTCTGATATGCAATATTTGACCCTCATCACAACCCCCAACCAGCATTTTGCTAGTCCCGAGCAATACATGCAAAAAATAATTTCAGAAATAAAAGGAAATTCCTATAAACTCAAGTTACTTGTGAACAAATAGTTGAGATGTGAAAATTCTAAGATTCATGAATGGTGAGTAGTATTTACTCCTGGAATCAAGCTCACGGTAAACTTCATAATTAAGTTCTACGTATTAATCCATCAATTAGACAATTCTAAACATTGAGTTCCATGAGTGAATCTCGGCATACCATTGTTAAGAGATCCATTTGCCAATTTCAAGATATCATTGGTAATTAACAACGAAATTCATGACAACCAAACCTGAAACCATCTTTTTATTCTACCAGCCTTTGATTTTTTTTCATGAATAGTAACATCACGTAGGGGAATCAAATCCTCACCAATAGGGAGCAAACCTATGGTAAAGATTTATCGCCTAATTTTTTCTAAATGTCAACCATAGGGGATCGAATCTACACCTATAGGGAGCAAACCTATGGTGAAGATTATGCGACTTACCCTTTCAATTCTTCTTACTGAACTGATGCTAAAAAAATGTATTGTTCAGGATAGTTCCTTCCATGTTTAGTGATTACCAAGTTAATCATTCATTATCGAACTGGAACCTTATTGTGTAAGCGAGATGTGATATGCAAAATCATGACTCAATCAATGTTTAAAGCTTCTAATCATGGGTTAACAATTCAAACTTAACTGTGAAATCTAACAGATAACTGAATCAAAGAGTCATAAAGTACCATCATTCTGTATCTTGTAATTTTAAAATCATAAGTATCCTTCAAAATCACTTTAAATTCACAAGAAATTCTAGAAAAATTTAAAAATTTTCACAATTTAAATTTTCACAATTTTGCTCAAGATCAAGAAAATACTGATTAGGTAACCTAATCTCCCACCCCCAACCTAAAATCTACATTGTCCTCAATGTAAAAGAAATAAGCATGCAATGCACATGGGACAACGAAAGTAAAAGAGGAGTGATGGAAAGATAGTACCTGAACGAAAGAATCAAGAGGCTTTCCAAAGATATCAATGTAAAAGCGAGTCAGGACAAGAGAGAAATTAACAAAAGCAAAATAATAAAAAGAAAATCATAAAAAGAAAATCCTATCTATACCACTTTCGCAGGTGCTCTCGATTGTATTTAGCGTATACAACAAGCCTTTAAACCCCTAGGTTGCCCATAGTGGAAGAGTTGTAGTCTTGCGAGGGTTTGCAGCAATGTTACCCATAAACATTGAACTAACTAACTAGAAGAAATAAATAAATAAATTAATTAATTAATAAAAGGCCAGGTTGCCTCCCAGGAGCATTAAGTTTAATGTCTTCAGGCAGACAAGCAATGATAGCAATCATGGACCATCGGGTAGTATCTTGGTAAATTTCTCAGAAGGTTTTTCAATAAGATCATCCAAAAGCCCATTTTGCAGTAGGCTTGGATGTCCTGGAGCGTTAATAAACAGAGAGATTGAGGGACCTCAGCGTAAAGTGTTCTTTTTATTATCTGAAGTGTCCAAAGTATATATGATTCACCTGTGGCAGAAAAAATTTCGAAGTTAGTACACCATGATGAATCAGAGACTACAAGTAGATGAAATTCAGAAAAATTTATAGTAAGTGGTGTAGTCTCGACAAACACCAATGTTTCACTCTCTAGTTCATTTTTCAACTCCTCCTCATTTAATGGTAAACATTCAGGATCCGGGGAATGAGGTACTTCAGAATACAGGTTCTCTCAATTCATGACAACTGTCGAGGTATTATTTTGCAAGGCATTCACTATTTCTTGTAATAGGGGATCGTTTGAATCTGCAAAATGCGCTAAGCAATCATCTAAAGAGTTGGGACATTTAGCTGAGCATGAATTATTTTCTACATTGGAGATTGTGATGATCTGCCCAAGGAATCCATCGTCTTTGAAAGTGGATGGAAGTACACTCTCTTGCTCCAACCCTGCGCAAACAATTTGATGATCAAGAAACGAAGTATTGAGTGAGGACTCTACTCATTGATACTACTTAGAAGAGGTATTGAATCGTCAAAAGTATATGACTCAGATGGTGGCATCAACTGGGTGGTTTCAACTTCCAGAGTCATATCAAGCGGTTCGTTCATTTCCCAAATCATATCATCATCCAATTCAGGGGAGTGGTCCAAACATGTTTCACGAGAGTTAGAAAGGTCAGTTTTAATGGGCTCATCCTCGACTTTTAAATCAGACAGGTTAGATGAGAGGAGTGGCTCATTTTGACCGACCACTTCGTGTACTTCTTGATCACTGACCTGGACCATACTTGAGATTGATTCCGGGGGAATTTAGGTTGAACATTCATGATCACCATCCCAATACATATCATCGTCTAATTCCCTGTTATGCACACTTGGGATGGGATTGCTTTCCTCACATTCTATTCCTAAATTGGGTAGAGGTTCAAATAAGTTGACTTCCTCATCATCATTAAACTCGAGTGTCTTATGTGAGTGAAGTGTGTTATCATCATTGTATTCGAAAGACACCCATATCTCTTCACCATTCCTTTGAACCGTCATCAAGATTGATTCATCTGAAAATTGAACTATATGCTCATTAACATAATTCAACTCTTCATCCCAAATTCTAGAGTGTTTTAAAAGTGAGTGAGGATCACCTTCCTCGCATTGTATTTCTAGATTGGGTTGTGGCTGAGATCAACTAGCTTCCATTAGCGCATCATAAGTAGGGAATCCAAAGGAATAATCAACGGGTTGTGGTCGGGATGAATTAGTCTCCATTAGCCTATCAATGTGTGATTCAAGTGTATCTAATAATTTCATCAAGTCATAAGCTATGTAACTCAGAGATGACTCCTCTTAGATCGTTTCTGGTGGATATTCAAAAGTAGGGAACCCAAGAGAATAATCATTATAACATGTTATTGGTTCATTTCCCCAATTTTGATGTTTCCACTGATTATAGTCATATGGATCATAGGTGGGAGAATCTGATGGTTGATAATAGTCCTCATGCATATAGTTATGATAATTCCAATACTCACGTACTGTCTTATTAATTCGTGGGGTGTAATTATTCTCCAGCAGATGATCGAGTAAGGACTTCTTAACTGGTGGATCATTAGATTCCAGTTGGTTCTCGATGATAGTTTCAGAAAAGTTTTGAGACATTGGTGGATTTCTATCATAATCAGCATCCCAATATATGTTATTCTTCTCAGCATACTGACATTCCCACTCGTGTATATACATGGTGAAACCCTAACTCTAAATCTAATTTTAAAGGAAAAATCCTACACCAATCTAGAAATAAGAAGAGAGATAATTAGAAAGAAGTTACCACTTTGGAGATCTATTTTAGAATCCTACAAAAAAAAAAAAAAAACAAGTTAGTTTCTAAAAAACAGAAAATCCAAAATTAGAAATTTTCTAAAGAACAACAAAGAAGAGTTAGTTTCTAAAAAGGAAGGAAATCCTAGAATTAGAAAGTTAATAAAAATAAAAATAACAAGTTAGTTTCTAATCTTAGAAATAAAAAGTTAAGTTAGTTTCTAGGAAAAAATTTCTAACACTAGAAGAAAATAGAAAGCTACTTAAATGAAGAATCTGAATCTAAAATTAGAAATTAGAAAATTTCTAAGAAGAAAGCCTAGAATTAGAAATTTTCTAAAAAATAAAACCCTAATTCTAAAAATAGGAATTAGAAAAAGTAGAGAATTTTAGAAAGAGATTACCACATTAGAAGTTCAAGTCAGGATCCTACAAAACAGGAAATATGTTAGTTTCTAAAATAAAATAAAATAAAAAATTTAACCTAAAGTTAGTAAAATCCTAAGGCTATGAATTATGATAAGAGAGAATCCTAAATCTATTGGACCGAAACAGTCCCCAGCAACGGCGCCAAAAACTTGATGTTTTAATTTAAACCTATCTGATTTAAATGATTTTAACTCGCAAGTATACGAATCAGATGTAGATATGGTACGTATTACGAGATCATTCCCACGAGAACTGGTTGTCACAATTCTAAATTTAAGACCCTTCTTAACTAATCCAACAAATAATTTAGCAAGTGATTAAGAAAAATAATCTAAAAGGATAACCGAGAGCAATGAGTAAAATCCAATCAAGGAGAAGACTAGGACTTTCAAATCCACCCTTAATTATCCTAACCCTTATTTTACCTGTTGATTCACCCTAATTCAGATTGATATAAATTTTAATAAACAAAGCACACCCTATGTCCTTGATCGGGCACACAGAATGTATAATCCTTTAAAGCATATGGATCACATCTTTCCATCCATGGTCAAGCATGCAAAGATGTAGATTCCAGTTTCTTCCTCTATAGGAAACCTGTTCATGGTCAGACAAAAGGACCTAGTTAAGATTCCAAACAACATCCATACTTAGACTTTGGTCGAGCTCATATAATGGAGAAGCATGAAAATTACAGTTAAACACACTAGCGAAAGAAACAAATCAATCAAATTAAAATAAATTCAACATAGACAAGAGTTATTCAAATTAGGAGCTTCATCTCAACCCTAGCTACAAGATTAGCAATCCATAATTTCAAATAAAAAGAAGAAAAAATAAGATTTAAACACTGGGAACATCTCCTTTCTTCCTTCCTCTCTCTCTCTCCTCTTTCTTCTCCTCTCCTTGCCTCTCCCCAGGCTCTGACTCTCCCTTGCTTTGCATGTCTCAAGCCCTTTTATAGATGCCAAGGGTGGCGAAGTGCTGGAATCAGTCGTACAGCTGTCGCAGCAACAGCTGCGTATGTTTTTTCGTAGCAACATTGGGCTTTCATATCTCCCATTTTCTTCGCATGTTGTCCATAAATTCAACGTCCCCTAGGACTATTTTCGATGGGCTACACGATGGATGGCTTGGATCAGCCATCTGATCAAAGATGGTGGGCTACAACCACCTCAAAAAGTCAGTTTTCACATACGTGCGTAAGCCTATGCACGTCCGTCGCTGACGTGATCATGGGTCCGACAAAGTGTTTTCGGGGAAATCCACCCCGTCCATTAGATCCAGGATAAAATTTTGGTCAAAAGGTGAATGGTTGTGAATGTCCATTGGCGCAGCCCAAAGACGCAATCACGTTAAGATCATTTTAAATGTCACAGGGCAGCCCGTTTCTGTTGCGAGCACATGTGTATGCATGTGTGAAAACGGTCAGCATGGTTTTTAAGGGTTTTTCCCCCTCTACAAGACGGACAGCTTGGATCTGCCATACAAGCCATGATAGTGAGCCACTAGCGTCCGCAAAATGGATAGCTTCCGTCCGTTACGCGGCTTGAAAATGGAAACTTCTATTTTTGATAATTCATGGGTCAGAGGTCGGTTTTACCAAGGTGACGGTGCGATGCACAGCTAGTGCATTTGTATTCTATGCACACTCTGTAAATGTGGGGTCCACGACGATGTTTCTGAGAAATCTAATCCATCCATTCATTTTTCTCTCCCTATTTAAGGTGTTGAGATCAGATTTGAGGTAGTTCCAGATATAATGTGGGCCCCACTTAACCAATTAAGGGGCTGATCTGGCCGTTGGGCCACTTCTTGAGATTTTCAATGGATGAAATTTAATATGTACGGTTAATTTATGGCCCCCATCACATGTATGAAGTTTTGATTCAATCGGATGGCGGGAACCATGTGATCTTGCATTTTGTACCATTTTCGAGCCCCTTTAATGTGAACAACTTGATTTCCTCGGATCCTTGGTGTATAACTCTATCGATCTTGGTTCTCTGGAATTCGT
Source organism: Magnolia kwangsiensis (assembly GCA_037074715.1). Taxonomy (NCBI): domain Eukaryota; kingdom Viridiplantae; phylum Streptophyta; class Magnoliopsida; order Magnoliales; family Magnoliaceae; genus Magnolia; species Magnolia kwangsiensis. The sequence continues at coordinate 56,465,278 of CM073573.1, forward strand.
CCCTTGCACTGGTGAGTTCAGAGCATCAAATCCCTACTTTTAATATCAATTTTCAATCCATGCTCCTGATTTCATCCTGTAATAAAAATATAATTAAAATATGGCATTAAGCATTATCATATACGTAAAATCTAGCAATAATCGGGGTCTGATATGCAATATTTAACCCTCATCAATCCTCTCAAGCAGATGGCCTCTGGCTTCTCATCTGATAGTGAGTTGTTGTTTTTAACCATTTCTCCCAATCATATTCACGGCCATGCTTTGGAGGCCTCTCGAGATCGCCCATGATTATAGCTTGATGAATGGGAGATGGAAGCGATTCGATGCGAGAAGAGAAATTGAAAGTGGGAAGAACGGGCTCTTTTATATAGGCGGGATGCCTAGGTGTGGTCTTGAACCGTTTACGAGAGGGTTGAGCAGGAGACGACGGTGGTTTGGCTTCTTGAGGGAGGGGTCACCGAATGATAGGCTTCGGTATTCGGGAGTTCTTGACGGGAAGGTTGTTCAGAAGGGGGGTCTATGGCAACAAAGGTTCTTTTTGTACGAGCCATGGTTCAGTGAAGTTGGAAAAAGGCCAAGTTAGAAAGAAATTGGTTGCACGGATAGCACAACAAAAAGTGCTTATGCGGCAGCGCAACAACTCAAGGACTTGCGCGACGAAAAATCGTTGCGCGGGTCGTGCAACAAAGTACGATTGCGCGGGTGCGAAAAAATTTGAAAATGAAGTCTAGCTCTGGAAAGTGGAAAATGAGGAAATGACCAATGAAGGGCTATTTATAGAGGCAGGGCTCGAGTACCGTACACGGATTTTAGTTGCGATGGTCACGCAATGACCATGAGTGATAACTGATTATGGTTGAAGGTTGATCCGTATTCTTTGATTCAGGGAAACAAAGCAACGGATCCGTTGGAGCATAAAAAATCATTAAACATAAAGAAGGATTCAGAAATTAGAAAGAACTAAAAGATAGTGAATAATGAAAAAGGAGGAAAGGATCCGGTTGCGCGGTTCGCGCACCTTGTTGCGCTGAAGAAACAGCAGCGTAGAGGATTGTGCGGGTAGAATGCTTGATTCTGACTCGTGCAGAGTGTTGCACGGGTGGAATGGTTGACTCTGACTCCCGTAGACTATTATGCGGTATACGAAGTCTATTTTAGTGAACGCGAGTCGTGTAACCCGGTGCGCAGGTTGGACAGGTAAGACTACCATTGCACGAGCAGTATAACCAAAGGCAGAGACAAATTAAAATGAACGGTTGAGATTGATGTAAAGTGGGGCCCATGGCATAAAAATTAAGGTGTCACACGTGTGAAGCCCTATAAATACCCCACTCCCCTCTTCATTTGGGACAGAAGGTTTTCCAGAGGAAGGCGGAGCTCTAAAGATAGATTGAAGGTGCGTGGATAAGTTGGTTGCGCGGGTCGTGCAACCAACATACTTGGTTGCGCTGACCTCGTAATAGGTTGTGCAATTCTTGTCCTCAGGCATTTCGTTACGCAGACCGCGCAACAGGTATTCCAGTTGCACGTGTCATGCAACCAAGTCATCATGTGACCAAGGAAAAAGGGGGCTGAAATGCTGTCGAAATCACGGAAGTGCAATTTTCACTACTTCAAAACTCTCACCTTTACACAATGAACAAGTTTAAAAGAGAGATGAGCTGAATAGCTTCAACATTCCTCCTAAGTCTTAGGAGATGACCAAAACTGCTGTCGAAATGCTACCGAATTCAAGATTTGACATACAAACTTCATTGATTACAATATTTGTTCATTTCAAAGTATTTTATCTTAGAATCAAGTAATTTGAAAGGGATGTATATAAACTCAGAATTAATAAGCGTCATAATTATTGTATGAAATCTCTTTGTTATATTTGAATAAAGTAATTTCTCCGAATCAAAATGCATTTATTTCTTATTCGAAACACTGTCACTAACATGCTCTCTCATCTTGGCCAATAATTCATCGTCTCTCTGAGCCACGATGATCCTCTTATCAATGAGCGACTGAACACGAATATGAGCGATGCTCTCAAAGGATTCCTCTACTGTAAGTTTCTGCTCAAAGTCTCGCACAAACTCTACCATACCTCATTCTTTTATCATCAGCGGAGCTGCAAATGCTATCATCTTCTTACAGCTCAACGTGTCTGCCACAAGGTTAGCCTTGTTAGGATGGAAGGAGACCTAAAACTTGAAGTCCTTCAAGGTTTCCATCTATTGTCACTGCCTCATATTCAGGTCCCTCTGCGTGAATATGTATCTGAGGCTCTTATGATCGCAAAAGAGCTCGAACTCCTCTCTATAGAGGTAATGTCTCCAGAACTTCAATGCAAAGACGACGAACGCTAATTCCAGATCATGCGTAGGGTAGTTTTCCTTGTGTTTCATCAACTGTCGTGATGCATAAGCAATAACCCTGTCCTTCTGCATCAGAACACAACCCAAACCAACACAAGATGCGTCGGTGTAAATTGTATACTTGACCCCTTGCTCTGGCAATACTAGCACAGGGGCAAATGTCAACTTGTCCTTTAGTTACTGAAAGCTACTTCTGCCTTTTCATTCCAGGAAAACTTGAAATCCTTTCGAGTCAGCTAAGACAACGACCTGGCTATCTTAAAAAAATTCATAATGAATTGACGGTAGTAACCTACCAGGCCAAGAAAACTCCTCACTTCAGTAACTGAACCGGGCTGCTCCCAGTCCTGAACTGTGGTTACCTGAGCAAGGTCCACAGCTATCCCTTCCTTAGACACCACATATCCGAGGAACTTGACTTCTTCTTTCCAGAAGTCACACTTCTCGTACTATGCAAATAACTAGTTCTCCCTGAGAGTATCAAAGACTGCTCACAGGTGTTCCTCGTGTTCCTCCCGACTCTTGGAGTATATCAGGATATCATCTATAAACATGATGATGAATCGGAATAGATATGACCGAAACACCTATTTCATCAAGTCCATGAACACGACCGGTGAGTTTGTGAGTCCAAACGACATCATAAGGAACTCGTAGTGCCCAAAACTGGTCCTGAAAGCTGTCTTTTACACGTCCTCATCCCTGACGCGCAACTGGTGACACCTTGACTGTAAGTCGATCTTCGTGAAATACTGTGCACCCTTCAACTGATCAAATAAATCATCTATCCTGGGCAAAGGGTACTTGTTCTTCACCGTCACTTGGTTCAATCTGCATTAATCAAACACAATCACAGTGATCCATCTTTCTTCTTTACAAACAACACGGGTGCTCCCCAATGAGATACACTCGATGGTATGAAGCCAGCATCCAACGATGATATCTAACAAATCATCGATCTGTTTCCTCAATTCTTCAATCTCACAGGGAGGCATGCAATAAGTCAGTAATGAAATGGGTGTCACACCAGGCACTAGATCAATAGTAAAATTGATCTCACGCAAGGAGGCAATCCAGGTATCTTTCTGAACACATCCTCAAAATCTCGAATGACTGGCGTGTTTTCAAGTGTCAGTCCACTATGATCCTTTAATAGGGCAGCATAATAAAGAACCTGGAAGGGGCAACTAACTTGAACGGGGAAAGTGAAGGTCGTATTTTGGGGCCCATTCGCCGTCAGCAGTCGGGTCTCGTAGTCGATCTTGGCCCTAATTTCAGTAAGTCAATCCATACCAAGGATGACATCGAAATGGTATATCGTGGTGACAATCAGGTCAATGCATATCGTCCTACTCCCAAAATTTATCAAGAAACCCTCACACAACTTGGTGGCATCTGTAAAAGTTCCTGGTGTTGTGATAGCTCTCACCCCAACCATCGGGGTCATATTCAGCCCTAAGCGTTTGACTGTAGAACATGATATCACTGAAATAGTGGACCTGGTGTCCACCAATAAGAAGACAGGTATACCTTGGATATGCGCGGTGAGCTCAAAAGCTAAAGGCATCGTAGCTGCTGAATCAAATGCTTCAGCTGCAAGAGCATGTACTCATGCCTGCTGAGAACGGTTGGGCTGCGGTACCATAGGTCGTTGAGGTGACCTAAATCGAGGTGCAGGAGGCCAAAAAGATGGATGTGCTGGTGCTGACCGTAGAGGTGAGGCTATAATAGCTTGACGAAGCTAGTGGTTGATCCTCTGAGGTGGCAAGAAGCCGTTGCCCCTCATCTTAGTGAAACAATACATATCAACATGGCTAGACCTCTTGCAATAGGTGCACCACAAGTCCCTCACCCCAGCTGAGTGGTGGAGTGGCAAGCCTGGGAAGCGAGTCTACACGAGGCCTCTTGTCAAAGAACGGTCTACTCGGTAAATCCGGTTAAGGCTTAGGAACCATAGGCACATGTGTACAGGACAACCTGTCCCCATCCTGCTCAGCTCGCAGAGATATTCCCACTAGCTCAGCATAGTTGGATATGCTAGCATAACACATCTTCGAGCGTATCTCGGGTCGCAAACCCTTAGAAAACTGCCGCATTCACATCGGCTGGTCTGCTAATATCAGGGGAGCATATCTGGTTAGCTCTGTAAACCTATTCTCGTACTCGGCCACCGTCATCCCTCCCTGACGGAGGTGAAGAAATTCACTCCCCTTCTCATTACGGTAAGTGAGAGGGAAATACTTCCCATGGAAGCCCATCTCAAAGGCTTCCCATTTCCACACATACCCTACGGGAACCGTCCGTAGGATGCTATCCCACCACAGGAGGGCCTCCTTCTTAAGCATGTAGGTGACCAACTCCACCTGCTCTTCCTTAGTATAGTGCAGCGGCTTCAACATCTTAGAGATGCGGTCAAGCCAATACTTAGCCTCCTCAAGGCTGTGAGTACCCACAAAAGTAGGAGGTCAAAAGTGCTAAAATCGCTCGAATAAGCCACTGGTACACGTATTTCCAGTAGGCTACACTTGCAGTGCAAGCGGGACCATGTGTATGCTCTGAGTAATGGGCCCCACAACAGTGGACAGAAGTTGCTGCTGCTGCTATTGTTGTTGCTGCTGTTGCATCAAGAGTATCATCTGCTCCAACCTATTAGGAGGAGGAGCCGACTAAGGCATGTGTGGTGTCAAAGTAGATGCATGGTTCTACTCTAGAACCGGTGGTGCAACAGATGTCGGCTCATTAGTGGGGCCAGTGGCCGGCTGAGAATCCAGCATAGTCTAGTGAATCGGGCTTAAACTAGAGTCTGCATGGCTATCTCTTAGGGGAGGTGCCCCATCAATCGAGTCACCAAGTGTGAGATGTGTCATACTCCGCATGGTCTTAGGTAGCATTCCCTATATACAACATAGGGTGCAACCCATGAGATTTAGCATAAGATCATACACGCATCCATACATCATTCGGATTTCAAATCCAAAGAAGCTCCATGCATTTCATTTATTAAAATTTTCACAATACATGAGATGCAGTATTACATGGATCATGACAGAAGATGCATGTAAGCTAATCTAAGCAAGGTTTCACATAATAAAACCTACAAACCACTCTACCACATTAATAAACCTATCAAGGCTATACATAGAAATAAGAAAATAAGTAACAAAGCAAAGCAAAAGATGATTACATGTATGACTAGTTGTCCGAATCTGGTGATGGTGGAGGTGCACCCTTGTCCTGTAGACAGCACAGGATAGCTCTCAGGGTGAGAGATACTTTACTAAATTTCTTCTTCATGAAGGCTTGATTCTCTTCAAGCTTGGCTTGGGTCACTGTAACCTCCTGTCGCAGGGCCACCTAGCCCTCCTCAAGTTGAGCTAAGTAGGCTCCTATAGCAACCTGATCACTATCGCGGCCCTGTGTAGCAGGAGGAGAGCCTGCATTAGCTCCTTGGGCCTCCTCTTCTTCTTCCTCGCTCTCTCCTTCTTTACCCCCTTCCTCTGACTCATTTTCTTCTTCTATCTCATTACTTGCTTCCTCTTCACTTTCTATCTCATCCCCATACTTGTCAAGTCAAGCTTGACATTGTCGAGGGTCAATCTCCATGTTGTTGAGCATACTATCATTAATGAAATAGATCGGTGCAAGGTCATCCATATTAAGTCAGTAGGCGAACTCTCCAACAACCTTGCATACAAGTCAGACAAATGGAAATGAGACATCATTCCTAATAGAGTGCATAGTCTAGACTATCTTTGTAAGACCCGTATTTTGGTCCGTACCTTTCCGTAGACTTCCGTGGTCTTACCGGTCGAATTCCGGCAACCTTCGACTCTTAACCGATATCGATGCGCGACCCTGATTCATATACCAAAAACCTGAGTCGACTCAACCCGAGACCAATACCATAGCGACCGCACCGTCGTTGCGATTCCGATGCCGTGACTCGCGCGCCGAGGCGATACCCTGGTCAAGAGATGTGGGCCAACGTTCGGTGCGAGAAAACGTCGCGCGTTGTGAAACCCAAGGGAATCTCTACGATGTGTCACATCAATCACATCAATCCCATCAATCAATCAATCCATCAAGCCATCACATGTCAAGTACACATCGCTTTATTCCCTTTTCCCAAGCAACCACAAAAGTCTCCCAAACCCATACCTCTCTTACACAAAAAGCCACATAAGTCTTCACCACCCATACCTCTCTTACACAAAAGCCTCAAAATTCAAGCTTTTCTTACACAACCATCACTCACCACATCCATCCATCACTGTCTCTCTCTCCCTTTACAACTCTCTCTCTTTCTCTCTTTCTCATTTCAAATCTCCAAGCAAAATTCCAACTCCATACATATGAAAAATTTCAAGCATCCCTAAACTCCAAGTGGCCCACTTTCCTACCCCACCATCTCTCATCTCAACCCTCCATTCCTCATCTTAACCGTTGAAAACCAAGCTAAGGTGCCAAGGAACTCCTTGGAGTAAGAAGATCAGACGGTGGGTGCTAGATCATTCTAGTTTTTCTTATTTTTATGATGTGCCAAGTGAGGCCCACCGATCAATGGTGCGGATCTCACTTGGGACCGTAAAATGTGGCTGATGGCCCATTTGGATCATCATGATCACTCCATGATGGGGCCATTCTCCATGGACCCCATCATGATGTTTATTCCATTACAAAAAGGTCATCTAGACCATCCATATTGGTGGGGAAAGGATCCCCACCGTTGATTTTAAGTTTGATGGTCCCTCATGATTTAAGGCCCACTTGATGTATGATTCGTTGTAAGGGAGGGCCCATAATGTCGGGGTCCCTCCATCACAAGGCGTGTCCCACTCTCCATGTCTCTCTCCCTCTTTTATTCCCTTTATTTTATTTTATTTTATTTTATTTAGGATTGTGTGGCCCACTTGAATGGATCCCACCTTGGGAGTTATTTTGTGCAAGTTTTTATTCAAGTGGGGCCCACCATATGCGTTGTACACACATCACCCATCCGTGGTGGCCCACTTCATCACGGCCCACCACTAACGATTTTTTTTTAAGGAGAGCAAACCGTCCATCGTCTGGGACGCTGGACGTTTCATAAGAAAGAAGAAAAAGGGAAAGAAGTAAAGTAAGGCAATTGGGTGGCCCACTTGCTTAGGCCCCACCCTGATGTATTGTTCTAATCCAAGCCGTCCATCCCTTTCACCATCTCATTTTAGGCGTTGAGCCAGAAAATGAGATTGAACGGAGCACCTGGTGGGCCATAGCGCCAAATATTGCATCCTCACCATTCAAATGCTACTTTCTTATGTTATTTCACTTCCTAAGCATATAAAAATTTGAACTCTGGACTCATTTTGACTGTTGTGGGCCACTGAACGCAATGGCCGGAGCGGATTTCATTTTAGTGGGCCCCAGGTGCGAAAAACCGCAGGAAAACCCTTTTTCCTAGTTTTTGGAAAGAGGCAGGGCCTCTGCCTTCACGGCAGCGGCAGCAGGGCTGCACGCGCCTGCGTACAGCCAATGAGGCGGGCGGACGGACGTGGGGGAGGTGGCCCACGGCCCTACGTGTGGGCCCCACTATAATGTTTATTTGTTATCCAAACCGCTCATTAGGTGGGCCACCCCAGTGGTTGGCCCCCCTCCAGAAATGAGCCAGATCCAAAACTTAGGTGGCCCACACCACGTGAAACAGTGTGAATTGAATTCTACCATTGAAGAGTTTTTGGGGCCCACAAAAGTGTTGAAATTTATGTTTTCCCTTCATCCAGGTCAGAGTGACCTTATGAATGGGTTGGATTTCAAATAAACATCACGGTGGGCCACATACGTGGGACCCACAGTGATTTATGTATTTTATTCACACCGTCCACGGTCCGTGGACGGTGACGCCCACTGTGATTTTTGTGTTGTATCCACACCGTCCCCACTGGACGGTGGGGCCCACCCCCACGTGTGGGTGCTGAGTGCCGCATGTGTGTGTATATATATATCCATATAGATATATATATGTATATATATATATTATTATTATATATATATATTACATATATTATATTATATGTAGTTTATATATTAGATAATATACACGATAGTACGCCTTCATGTGGGCCCCACCATTGTCACAGGCGATGCATCCAGACTGTCCATCCACTTGAAAAGATCATTTTAGGCCTATGGGTTAGGCCCATTTGAATTTTAAAAGGGCTATGGGCTAGGCCCATTTGGTTTATGAAATACTTATGGGGTAGGCCCATTGGATTCATTTAAAGCTTAAGAGCTTAAGCCCATTTGATGTGTTCCAAGTCCATGGGACTAGGCCCATTTGATGTACTTCAAGGCCCATGTAATTGGACCCCTTTTGTTGAAATTTTAAAGCCCATGGAAGTAGGACATTTGATATATTGTAAGGCCCATGGGACTAAACCCATTTGATTATAAAAAGGGTCCATGGGATTAGGCCCACTGGATTTATTTGAGACCCATGAGTTAGGCTCATTTTATTTGATTAAGGCCTAGGGGTTTAGGCCCATTTGACTCATGTTAGGCCTATGGGTTGAGTCCCTTTTTATGTACATGTGGGGGCCCAATTGGTGTGGCCCATTGGTCACATATTAGACGTATGAGACTAAGCTCATTTGATGCAACCCAAGGCCCACAGATTTTGACCCATTGCAATGCACATAAGACCCATTGGTATGACCCAATTATGTGGCCCATCTGATGAATAGAAGGCCCATAAGATATGGCCCATTTGATATATATGTAAGGTCCAATGGGAAGAACCTACGGTCCATTGCAATGTGTAAATCCATTATAGACTAAGTACCGATGTTTACAAAGATCGTGCCTTGGGAACAATGTTGGTTTGACGTCCACATTGTGAGTGTAATGTTGGTTGGATGTCCACATTACGACTCTCCTTAGGGCCCATTATTGGGCCGTACTTGCTGTGTTTCGGCCGTTCAGGCCCATCTGCGTTGTAAGAATGGTTCATCACTCATTTACATGTTTAGTATAGTTTCATGACCCATGATCATATGCATCATATGTATGCTTGATATGAGGATTGACTGATCATAGTATATGCCTTCGGGCAGGTCGTTTATGGGCTCCCGGTTAGGCGGTGTTGCCCTACATAAGCGCACAATATGCGCAGGAATTGTTGCATGACTGAATAGCGTGAATCATGCATTTCGCATTTGTATGACATGATTATTGTATGCCCTAGCGACATCAGGGCCGTAGCCTCCACAGACGCATCGTGGATGGCAGGATTGGATACCGAAAATCATGTTCTACATGGGGTGCTATTGATATCCCTGGGTGAAAGTCCCTAAACCCTTATGGTACCAAGAGGTTGCTCCAACGTCTAGACTGAGTGGGTAGATGAGCGCTGAGTGCCGAATACCAGTTGGCTGTGCTCTCCACTGTGTCGTGGTCGGTTGGAAGGGGGTGCGGCCTTACCCGCCCGAGTGTGGGGGCAATCCTAAGCTGAGTTTGACCAGCTCGAGGAATGGGTCCGCTATCGACGAGTCATGCCCGATATTGGCAGAGGGATAGTGTGGTCTCTTCCACTTACCTTATTGCGCACGATGTGGCGGTAATCTAGTTTAGAGTGTACTAGACCCCGGTGATATTCCATATTTTGAGCTGTATTGATGTGTGGACATAGATGAGGATCTGTATGCTTGAGTTGCATTGTACATCGCATGGCCTTGGGATGGCCGATACCATTCATGTCTTACATTGCATAGCCTTGGTACGGCTCATGATATTATGGTTCCATCTGTATATTCCGCCTTACTCTAACATTGTATGTTCATATTACTACCTTGTGCACACACTTTCACCACCCTCTAAGCTTTCTGTAAGCTTATGCATGACCGTTGCGTGCAAGTGACGTTGGATCGTAGCAGCGCTGAGGTAGGAGCACATTGCTGATCATTTTGGAGTTTTTGTTCTTTACCATTGTATTTCCCTTTATGCTCATTGTACTTGTAAAGTTTTTTATCATAGTGAAAATGTAATGGAGTTCTTGGTTATTGTTTGTGGGTTATACCTTTGGTTATGCTTATTACGAATCAAACTGACATTGAAAATCCTCCTCATAGCATCCCAGGATCGGAACCTGGAGAATGGGCGCTAGGAGCCGAGAATGGGGTTCTACGGAGGCTGTCGGCGTCGGATTCGGCGATCGGGAATTTTGTGAGCCCGGTTTCCAAGTTTGGGGCATGACAATCTGTAGCAAGGTGAACATAGGCAGACATAGCTTGTCTCCCTGTCCAGCTCTATACAGGAAATCCACCATCAAGCAGTGCATTCGGTACGGTTGCCCCACCTATGATACACATTATATGTGAATATGTGGTGAAGTAAGTGGAAATCGTTTATCAACTCCGTCGACAGGAAGCATCTGCATCACTTCCAATGAGCTAATCAGCCGCAAAGGAAATGCATGCGGCGATCTCTTTCTTGCGCATTCTTGAGATTCTCCTCACTAGCATGTACCTCTCCACGCAGGATTCCCATGATCCGGTCCACCAAATCTACACTGACTACTACTTCCCGCCTTCCCACGGGAATATTAAACTGTAGAGGCTCCAGTGATGGGTCCTTTATATGGGTGTAGAAGGCTCAAATAATGTTCTCACATGCATGAGACTTGCCCACAAATATGGGACCCCACCCAGCGTCTGCCAGGTGTGTAACGCCCTGAAAATCGAGGGTCGAGTATAACCCAACTCCCGAGTTCCAAAACATCACTTGTGCAACATTTTTTATGATGCATGAATGTTGTCTGTATTAGTGTATAAAGAATGAAATAGATTAAGCCAAAACAGCAAAACATAATCCAAGGACAATTAGAATACACAAGCGGAAGTGTAAAGTAAGTTTATAAACCAGTACAAGTCCCCAAAATATGTGAGCTATGCTGGGTCAATAATTACAAACCTTGTTTCAAATACAAATAACGAAATGTGATAGTCCTCTATAAAGTGTGAACCCTAAAGACCCGTCGATTCAGAACGGTCTAAGTGAACCCGCCTGAATATTACATGTAAGAGAATGCATCCTCATCATCCTCGAACTTCGGCTCTGCCTCCCAGGCATCACCATCACCTACAGCTAAGACAGAGTCTGGTTGGTGTTTAAGCACCATCCCAGAACGTGGGAGTGAGTGATCAACTCAGTGGAACTATACAGCAAAGGTTAGCATGTTATCAATTCAATCAAGCAGAAATGATAAAGTAGTATAGTCAAACAAGTCCTAAATATTCTTATTAATGTAAGGATGAGATGTAGTATTGATGCATGCCCTTGCCTGCACTCCCTCAGCATCTTTATCTTACGGCACGCAAGGCAACCACCCAAAAGTGCTCTTCCACACCAAAGCACATACAATGCAGTGCATAAACGTGATTACCGAGTTCTTATTAGTCCTTTTCATACAGCAGGATTGGGAAGCTAAGGTAACTCCCTTATATCAATTCTCAATCAATGATCCATTCTAGGGTCGTCAGTCATAGTAAATCTCATACGATATTACGGTTCTAGGTCACTATAAAGGAATCTTCACCAATCAATACAAGCCTAATCATACCCTAGATACTACGATAAGGTTCGTCGCCTCAACGCAGTCTCAGGATATACTCAAGGTCACTACAGAGGGCTCGTTACCAATCAGTGTAGGCCGATAGCACAAGTACATTGTCCCATACCACCGTATTCAGCTCACGAGTCTGAGTTGCACACTGGTCACTACGGGGAGGCTTTTCTGCCGAGCATAAGCCGACAGCTCGACCATGGTGTCCCATATCACCATGTCTGGCTCATGAGTCTTAGCGGATCGAGGTACCAAGGTTAATAGGGTTTCACTGGTGAGTTTGGTACCTTAGATTTAAGTAGTGGCATCCAAACATGGTGAACATACATAGGTCAATCGGGTTAATTGTTAAGCTCGACTAGGACGATCGCACGTTGAGTTGATCGACATGAAATGTATAAGCACTCCGTGTGGCCTAACAACTGTCGAACATCCTAAGTATGACTCAGATTCATCAAACACATCCTGGTGGTGAAAACAACCTTAGCCACCAGTTTGAGGATTGTTACCGATTACCTAGACTATGATATAGTCCCAACAACACACATTTATCACAAGTGAGCATATGAGATATTCAAAGCAGTAATAAACACTTAAGTCAATTCCTACAACATGTGAGCATATTATGGAATACATACATGGAGAAAATCATACACACAGTTAAACATTAATAAGTAAACTGTATCGTACATGGAGGAAATCATACACAGTTAAGGTAGTTGGGATTCATATCCCAATTCCCTTAGAAATCACACTTTACTAATTCCTAACTCATTCAGGCATTTTTACAAACACTTAGACTATACCTTTTAACATACATCATGTATGTTGGTCATATTACGTATTAGGGCAAATCCTTTTACTAAGGAGATGTCGCATACATAACAATCATGTACCTACGATAATAAATCATGGCAATCACAACATCAAATTCCAAATGCATACAAACATTTCAACAAACACATGAAATACTCTATTTACAACATAGGTTATACATATACGTAAAGAAAAATAGATAGCTCATTTAGCATGTGTAATGACACTCACGTCAATAATAAATCATTATCTGACATTGAAAGTCTTGAAAACCATAACCTATACGTATATAGTCTGCACCTTAAACCGATAAACGCGTAACGAATTTGATTTAGACGATAAGTCTTTGTCAACGATGGATTGGCAACCTAAGGCATGAATTTGGTTAGCTATATCATCACTTAAACTATACTAAGTTCTAAAATATGTTAGGGTTTGATTTTCTTACCCAAATATGGAATTAGAATCGCCCGTATAGCGATACGATTAAGTGGAATAGGCATGTAGAGTAGCTGGGAAGAATCTCAAGATGAATCACCAACTTCTCTATCACTTTCTCTGTCTTTTTCTTCTCTTTTCTTAACTAGGGTTTGGAATTCGTATGGAATATGTGAGAGAGGCTTTAAGGCCCTTATATAGGCCCAGAACTGACGAAAATAGTCTCAGGGCCATGGTATACTTACGTTATAACCAAATCGGGCTTGTTCCGATCCAACGGAGCATTTCTGGAGGTCCCTTTACTGAATGCGGTCGGACTTAAGCTCCCAGATATTGGATCTTGATCATGCTAAATTTTCAATCCAATCGGGTTTATAGATCGACCATGGCAGACCAGTTTCAGTTCAACGGTCACCGATACTCGATCAGGGCCACAAGTACATTGGCATGTGTGGGACATTTCCCCTGATCCGAGGGTGTATTTGGGTCACATTCTGATGGTCAGAATGCTTATAATCAGTCCATAAGAGACACGACTCAAATTACTTAAATTCATATTTAATTTCTAAATATATTCACTTTCTCACACACTTCGCTTCGAACTCAAGAAAATAGTCTCAGGACATCATTTGGACTTGAATTTCGAGGTGATTGTCAAGTCCAACTAGGCGATCATAATTGTCTAAGTTCATCACCATCGAACTTTCGATGTGCGATCCACGTCCAATATGGAATTTCTGAATGCTCCCGAGAGAAACTGGGTTTAGAGTTTGCTTCTAGATTTCAGGGTAATGTAGCGTTACTAATTCTATAGGTTTTGGGTCTTGCAATCGTATTTAAAGTGATTGGTGCTAATTTCACATGTAATCTAGTTTAGCGCTAGTTAATTCTCGTTAATTTCTAAAAGATTTGGTCCTAACTGATTTCTGCTTGAGGTGGTACTCGGGTCTTCGTACGGATTTTTCCAAGATGTTACAATCTACCCCCTTAAAGAAAAATTTTATCCTCAAAATTTATACCTTTTCATACTCCTCAAGGATTTGAGGGTAGTTCTTTCTGACCTCAGCTTTAGTGTCCTAAGTAGCCTCTTTTTCACTGTGTTGATTCCATAGCACCTTCACAAGTGGGATGACCTTGCTACGCAGTACCTGCTCCTTCCTATCTAGGATATGCATCGGTCGTAGTACATAGGTGGCATCCTCGCTCAACTGTACCTGCTCCCAACTGATAATGTGCGAAGGATCAGGAATGTACTTTTTCAACATGGACACATGGAATACGTTATGCACACCTACAAGTGGTGTGGGCAAAGCAAGGTGATACGCTACTGACCACGCTCGATCAAGTATTTGAAATGGGCCAATGAATCTCGGCGTAAGCTTCCCTTTCTTACCAAACCGAATGACTCCCTTCATGGGAAAACCTTAAGGAATACATGGTCCCCAACCTCAAACTCAAGCAGTCGTCGTCTCGTGTCAGCGTAGCTCTTCTGCTTGCTCTATGCTGATAGCCATCGACATCTAATAATGTTAATTTTCTCTGAGGTCGCCTGAACCAACTCTGGGCCAATCAGACTCTTATCCCCCACTTTTGCCTAGCAATGCGGTGCTCTACACGGGCAACCATATAGTGCCTCATAGGGAGCCATGCCAAAACTCGCCTGAAAGCTGTTATTATATGTGAACTCTGCATAAGGAAGACAATCATCCCAACTGTCCTTGAAATTCAACACACAAGCTTGTAACATATCTTCTAGCACCTGATTCACACGTTTCGTCTGCCCGTCTGTCTGTGGATGGAATACGGTACCGAACTTCAACTTCACACCCATTGCTTCCTGAATAAGAGTCCAGAAGATAGATGTGAATCGTGTGTCTCAGTCTGACATGATCTCCAAGGAAACTCCATGCAGACGTACAATCTCCTTGATGTACAACCTAGCCAACTCATCTGCAGAGTTCGTAACTCTGATCGGTAGGAACTGAGCCGATTTCGTCAATTGATCAACGATCACCCAAATGGAGTCATGTCCCTTCCCCGTCTTCAATAGCCCTGAAATAAAATCCATAGAGATAAAATCTCACTTCCATTCGGCTATGGGCATGGGCTAAAGCAGTCTAGGAGGTTGGCGATGCTCTGCCTTGACTTACTAGCATATGAGGCAACGGGACACAAACTCTGCAATGTGAACCTTCATATTGTCCCACCAGTATGATCTTTTCATGTTTTGATACATCTTCGTGCTACCAGGATGCATCGCAAGCCTCGAACTGTGGGTTGCCTCGAGAGCCTTCCGTCTTAAGTCAGGAATGTCTGGGATGCATAGGCGGCCATGATAATGTAAACCCTCATCCGTACCAACACTCCACTTAGAGTCCTCATCTGTACCAACCCGCTCTCTCATCTTCGTAAATAGCTCATCGTCTTCCTGAGCCTCGATAATCCAGCTGTCAATGAGGGGCTGTACTCGAATATGTGCGATAACCTCATACGGTTCCTCCACAGTGAGTTTCTGCTCAAAGTTTGACATAAACTCCACCATGTCCCATTTTGATATCATTAGTGGAGCCGTAAACTCTATGGTCTTTTTACAGCTCAACGCATCTACCACAAGGTTTGCCTTGCCCGGATGGTAGGAGACCTTGAACTTAAAGTCCTTCAAGGTTTCCATCCATCGGCGTTGCCTCATATTCAAGTCCCGCCTAGAGAATATGTATCTAAGGCTCTTGTGGTCGTAAAAGAGCTTGAACTCCTCTCCGTAGAGGTAATGTCTCCAGAGCTTCAGTGCGAAGATTACGGCTGCCAACTCTAGGTCGTGTGTAGGGTAATTCTCCTCGTGTTTCCTCAACTATCTCGAGGCGTAAGCAATCACCCTGTCCTTCTGCATAAGGACATAACCCAGACTAACGTGAGAGGCATCAGTATATATTGTATACTTAACCCCTTGCTCAAGCAATACTAGCACAGGGGCGGACGTCAACTTGTCCTTCAACTCCTGAAAAGTGCTTCGGCCTTCTCATTCCAGGTAAACTTTAAATCCTTCCATGTCAACTAAGACAACGGTCCAGAAATCTTAGAAATGTCCTAAATGAATCATCGATAGTACCCTGTCAGACCAAGAAAACTCCTCACCTCAGTAACTAAACCGGGCTGCTTCCAATCTTGAACAGCGGCTACCTTAGCGAGGTCGACTACTATACCTTCCTTGTGAAAGTGCACCTACTACGTGCCCTGGTTTGTCAATTACATTGTTTAGTTGAGTCAATCAGACAACAGCGCCTAACAGGAAGATCAAGTCAAGCGTTTGCCTCAACTGGATGTGTGGAAGATCGCCATAGGTAAATCATAGCCTCACATCCCATGTCCCAAAACACCAGGTGATTAAAACCCTTAAAAAGAACTAGAACATCTTAGGGTTTTTGTGTAAGAAAACTTTTTATCAAAAGGAAAATCTTTATAGTTTTTCTTACACTGTCGATTATATCGATTACCCCTTCGATATGATCGACCAGCTCTGTCGATGTCCTCGGGATCTTAATGGATACAATCGAGTGAGGACAAAAAGCGTCCAACAATCAAATAAATATCTGGACGATTTATCGATATATCAACTCGGTAGTCGATATCATCGATATTCAAATATCGATCATATCTGAAGTGGATCGATAATATCGACAGACTGCTTTTCGGCGGCCCTATTTTTCTAAAACTAATATATGCTTTGATATATCGATGACTGTCCGATTCAATCTAAACTCAAATATCAATCATATCGAAAGTCAGTCGATCATATTGATTGTGGGCGCTTATTTTCACCAGCATGAATTTCAGGTTATTTTTTATGTTTATCGGGGTGCCTATCGATAAATCGATATTCATATATCGATCGTATCGAGACCTCGTTGATTGGATCAAGTCCGAACATAAATCGTCCAGCAGCCTGAAGGTAAATCTATACGATTTATCGATCCCATCGACATGGTCTTCGAAATGATCGATGTATAAATTTCGATGACATCGACCGTCACCCGATCATATTTCATCTGTCGATAGATCGATCCATCTCTCGATGGAATCAGAGTTCAAAATTCGATAACATCGATGTGTGTCTCGATCCCATCGACCAGTAGGTGAAAGGTTTCCAAAAGTGAAATGACAATTGAGTTTGTATCATCGAGAGCTCTGCCGATACAATCGAGAGTATACGCTCGATCATATCGACGACTGCTCGATGATATCGAACTCTGTCATAAATATGACCGTTTATATCCATTGGAACCTTTTGCCTATATATAGAGAGATTAGTCTTTATTGCTGGTAGAGAAAGAAAAGAGTGCTTTTGAGAGTTCTAACCTTCCTATCATTTACCTAAGCCCTTTCTCTCAGGAAGTTCATCCTCCAATCCACCCTCATCATTGATATCTCATAGAGTGGATTGGAGAATGAACTTCCGCATTCAAGGATCCTCCAGCTACAACCTTAATCATTAAGCTGGGATGCCTTGAATGCATAGATGATTGGAACCACTCTATCTTCCTAATTGAAATATCTTTTAAGAGTGGTATTCCATCATAACCTTGACCCAACCTAAAGCCTAGTATAGATACATCTTTATGTTGCGGTTCAAGGGAGCTGAAGACCCTTTAACATCAGGGAGGAGATCTTCAACATTGTGCTGAATGGGACTCATCAACTTATTTGTAAGTATCTAGAGTCCAGAGGACACTTGTGATCATTCCTTTCTAGGATTGAGTTTTAAGTGTTGTTCACCATGTGAAGTCCTCGAAGGAGGCCTCCGATGGGAGTGTACGTACGGGGTGCGTTGTGTGGACCTTTTCTCTGTGGAGAGTATAAACATCCGGTTAGGAGTACGCTAGCAAAACTCCAGGGTTAGAGGTGAACTGAGTAGAAACCTCTGGGTGCGTTGTGTGGACCCTTACTCCGAGGAGAGCATAAACATCTGGTTAGGAGTACGCCAACAAAACTCCAGAGTTTGAGTTGAATCGAGTAGAAACCTCTATAAAAGTTAAAGGTGAACCTGATTTAAAACCTTAGGTTTGAGGTGAACCATGGAAAACCTCCTTAGTGAAATTCGGTCACTCAAGGGTTGAGTGTGGAAGCCGGGAGTAGAGTAGACAAGTAGTCGAACCACTATAAAATGACTGTGTTTGATATTAATATTATCTTTCATTTATGTGATTTCCTTACATGTCTTTACATATGATTATCTGAAATCACAGCTTATGCATACACAGTCATATCCATCACAATCTGATTCATAAATTTGGTAATCTTACAAGTAGTTGTGATTGGATCCTCTATTAGGCTTGGAAGCCAGTAGAGTTAATTTTTTTTTAGTAATCCTAATCTGTACTCTTTGATAGGATTAGTGTAATAGGATTGAAAAATAATTTATAAATCTTTAAAAAGTCCTATTCACCCCCCCTCTAGGACATATTGACATATTCTTACTTCAAAGCGGTCTTCATCGCTTTTTCACCTTGGACACCACATGCCCCAGGAACTTGACTTCCTCCTTCCAGAAGTCGCATTTGTTGTACTATGCAAATAACTGGTTCTTCCTAAGGGTGTCGAAGACTGCTCGCAGATGCTCTTCATGCTCTTCCCGACTCTTAGATTATATCAGAATGTCATCAATAAACACTATGACAAATTGGAACAGAAACGGACGAAACACCCTGTTCATGAGGTCCATGAACACGGCCGGAGCATTTTTGAGTCCAAACGACATCACAAGGAACTCGTAATGACCAAAACTAGTCCTCAAGGCTGTCTTCTGCACGTCCTCATCCCTAACGTGCAACTGATGATACCTTGATTACAAATCTATCTTCAAAAAATATCATGCCCCCTTCAACTGATCAAACAGATCATCAATCCTGGGCAAGGGATACTTGTTCTTCACTGTCACCTGGTTCAACTTGCGATAATCAATACATAATCGCAGGGAACCGTCTTTCTTCTTCATAAATAATACAGGCTCTCTCCAAGGGGACACACTCGGTCGAATGAAGCCTACCTCTAATAATACATCAATCTGTCTCCTCAGTTCTTCCATCTCACATAGAGGCATACGATACGTCGGTAAGGAAATAGGTGTCGTACCGGGCACAAGATCGATGGTAAAGTTAATATCGCGCAGAGGAGGGAGTCCCGGGATCTTCTCAAATACGTCCGGGAAGTCCTGAACCACAGGCGTATCCCCCAATGTCGGATCATCAATACTCTCTAACAAAGAAGCATAGCTACTAACTCAACAGACCAACTGACCTGAACTGGAAATGTAAAAACCGTACCCTCAGGTCCATAAGCTGTCATGACTCTGGCCTCGCAATCAATCTCTGATCTCATCTTGGTGAGCCAATCCATCCCGAGAATAACATCATAGTGACATAGTGGAGCAATAATTAAGTTAACAACCACTGTCCTGCTACCCAAATCTACTGAGCAAGACTCACAGGTCCGTGTAATGTCTGAAAGGGTCCCTGTAGCGATAGTGAGTCTCACTCCCTTCGTAGGAGCAGTAACCAACCCTAGCAGCTTGACCGCAGCACAAGAGATGATCAAAATAGCGGACCCGGTGTCCACCAATAAGAAGACAGGCATACCTTGGATATGAGCCAGAACATCAAAAGATCTCGGTGCTAAATCTACCTCGGGTGCCTTTGCTGTAAGCGCATGAACCCGAGCCTATTGTGGATGGTTCGGTGGTGGTACCATGGGCCGTTGTAGTGGCCTGAAGTGAGGTGTGAGTGGCCTGAAAGATGGATGAGCTGGTGTTGATCGAAGGGGTGGAGCAAAAATAGCCCGAGGCATTGGACGGTTGATCCTCTGAGGTGGCGAGAAACCACTGTCCCGCATCCTAGTAAAGCAGTACCGATCCAAATGTCTGATCTTCCCACAATATGAGCAGCGCAAGTCAGAACACCCCAACTGAACTGACAATGCTACAAGCCTCGGAGGAGAATCTACCCATGGCCTCTTACCAAGAAATGGTCTGCTCGAAAGATCAGGTCGCCATCTAAGAGCCATAGGTGCTCGCATGTGGGACAACCTGTCCCCATCCTGCTCAGGTCGCAGGGACATGCCCACCAACTCAGCATAAGTAGATATGCAAGCACAGCACATCTTCGACCAGATCTCGAGTCGCAGACCCTAAGAAAAATGCTGCATCCGCACCAGCTGATCACCCAGAAGCAAAGGAGCATACCTACCCAGCTCCATGAACCGGTTCTCATACTCCGTCACCAACATCTCTCCCTGATAGAGGCGAAGGAACTCACTCTCCTTCTCGTGTCGGCAGGTCTCAAATGCCTCCCACGTCCACATAAATCCTTCCGCAACAATGCGGAGAACACAATCCTACCACAGATTAGCTTCCCTCTCAAACATGAAGGAGGCAGGCTCGACCTGCTCCGCCTCAGAACAGTGTAGCGGCCTCAACATCTTAGACATGTGGTCTATCCAGTACTCAGCCTCCTCGGATCTATGAGTACCCGTGAAAGTGGGAGGCCGCAAGCGCTGGGATCGCTTAAATGTGTCGTTGGCACTAGCGTTCCCAACAAGGTGCATAGGTGAAGCAGGTGGAGTCGACCCCATCGACTAAGCAAAGATACAGCCATAGAGGTCAAGAACTGCTGTTGCTGCTGCTACTGCATCTGGTGTTGTTGTTGCTGTTGTTGTTGATGTATCTGTTGCTGCTGCATCAACAACATCATCTTCTCTAGCCTATCAAGAGGCGGAGCGGATTGAGATACATGAGGCATCGACGTAGACGCACGGTTCTGCTCAGGAACTGAAGGTGTGATAGGTGGGACCACATATGGTGTCACAGGCGTCGACCCAGCAGCGGGGCCAATAGCCGACTGAGAATCCAGCATAGCATCAAAAAGAGATGGGCCCGAACGGGGATCCGCATGGCTATCGCCTAGGGGAGAGACCCAGTCAACGATTCGCCCAAAGAGAGACGGGCCGAAGTCCTCGAGCCCTTAGGTGGCATACCCTACATACAACAGAGGGTGTAAACAGTGAGATTAAGCACACACATAATCCATCCACACAGCATTCACATCACAACTCAAAGAAACAACATGCATTTCATTTAACAAAATTGTCACAATACATGAAGTGTAGCATTACATGGATCGCAACAGAGAATGCATGTGAGCTAATACAACTAAGCTTCAGATACTAAAATAATTACCACACTACTACGCCTATAAGGCTATACACAAGAACAATCAATAAACAAACAAACGACGACTACATATACGACTATTCATCGAAATCTGGTGATGGAGGAGGGGCACCCTTATCCTGCAGGAAGCACAGGATAGACTTCAAAGTGCGAGTTACTTTCTTAAACTTATGCTTCACGAGGCCCCGCAGATCAATAATATCCTACCATAGGGTGGCCTGGCCCTCCTCAAGTCTAATTAAATGGGCTTCCTATGATCCTGATCAGGGTCATGCTCTCGAGTCTTAGGAGGAGGGCTCTCATCCGTATCCTGGGCCGCCTCTTCTTCTTCACTCTACTCTTCTTCTATTTCAACTCCAGCTTCTTCATTACTCTCTTCCTCTTTGCTTTCTGTCTCATCCTCACTCTCCTTAAGTATGGCTTGTCGTTGTCGTGGCCTGATATCCATCTGATTAAGAGTAGTCTCAGCGCCGGCAATTCCACCCCAAGTCTGTAGCCAAACTCAAGTACAATCCTGCATATGAGTCTGCCGAATGGGAGGGATTCAATCCTTCTATTAGAATATGCAATAAGAACTATCTGTCACAGGACATGCATAGGCACACGCAACTTCTCTCCCTACCCCACCTGGTATAGGAAATCCACCATCAAGCGCGTGCACTCACTGGGGTTGCTTCACCTAGGGTAGACATTCAACGTGCAGATGTGGTGAAGCAGGCGAAAGTTGTCTGTCAAATTAGTCACTAAAAGGCTTTTGTTAAGCTACTATTCAACCAGATGACCATAAAAGAAACGTGTGCGGAGATCCCTTTCATGTGCACTACTCAAATTCTTCTCACTAGTATACACCTCGCCAAGTGGCCCATTTGTAAGTGCTATGATTTCATATCCCTTTAGTTGTCAAATTTTGTGGTGTCAAAACCTATATCTATGTCTTGTATATCTTGTGTTTCATGTTTGAGACTATTCATTGCTTCAAGACATCATATTTCAAGATAAGAACTTAAATGAAGAAAGTTTCAAGTCATGGATGAAGAATTCAAGAATAGAAGTCTCCAAGTATGCATGTTCAAGATTCAAACAAGTACGAGTATAGAAGAAGACTTTGTCAACTCAAGAAAGGATCAAGCTCGAGAAGGCCTACTACAAGATTCATAAATTCTCAAGCTTCTCTTAAGAGTCATCTGAGTGTACAGACTATCAATGTCCATCTCACTTTTAAGGTTTGTTTAACCTTAGATTAACCTTAGGATTGGCTTTACTGTAGGTCATTCTGGATACATAATTCATATATTTTAATATGCTTGTTCGGGCTGTTCTAAGACCAGTCCTAGGGACTTCAAGATCAGTACTAGCTCTGCTATGACCAGTCTTAAGTTTTTCAGGACCAGTCCTAAGTTGTTGAAGATTTTTGGATCTTTCTGGTTATTCTACGACCAGTCCTGGACATCCTACGACCAGTCCTGTGAGCTGTACGACTTGTCCTTCGACCAGTCTTAGCCCTATGACTCAAACTCCAACAACTAAACTAGGTGACCCACGACCAGTCGTAAGTGGCCCACGACCGATCGTAGGCTACCCAGGACCAGTCATGGAACAACTAATCCTTATCCCGTAGAAATCTTTAAAAATCTTTGAAGCTACGACCAGTCCTAGGATCCTAAGACCAGTCGTAGATGGGATTTTTTAGGCTATAAATAGAGCACGAACTTCAAAGTTTTTTAATTCAATTCAACTCAATTCAAGTAATCTTTAGGCTATACTCTGAGATAAGTTCGTGTTTGTTTTTAAGCCACTTTGTGCTCATTTAATATTTCTTTTTCTAGCTTGTTTATTATTTGATTTTGATCTACATTCCAATCTTATTTGAAAAGGGGTATTTCTGATATTCCTTCTTCTTGGATTCAAAATCAAATAGAACTAGCCCTTTTGATTTAAAATCAATTAGACTTAGAACCATTCTTAAAGTGAGTATTGGACTTTAAATGTTGAATTGAACTTCTGCTCTGATTGGTTCTACCGGGCTACTTCAAAAGGAGATTCAAGTATGTTACATTTGTGTAATTTACATTCTTTGGTTTTGTTTGAGATTTGCCAGAAAAATCTCATTGTTTTGGTTATCTGAGGAGAGCTAGAAAACTCAGATTGTGGGGGTTTTTGGATTATGTAAGCCCGAGATAAAAAGACACAATTGTGAAGGTTTTAGGTAAACCTGTGAAACCTATTTTGATATATATCGTTGTGTTGTGAATGTACTTTATTCTTTCATTCCTTTATTCATTCAGTTTTGTGGATTGTATTTGTGGATGAATGTTGTAATCATTTTTATTTCAAGCAAGTGTGGGAATGTTGTAATAACTTAGGATTTATTTCTGCAAGTTATTTTGGTTTCCTTGCTTTTTATTTATTATTGGTTTGTGATACAAAGGACGTTCTAGAAATAAGGTTTTCCTACCTTAAACATTTGGTTTTTGGTGTAAGGTTGTCCTTATAACTGATATAGTATCATTCTCTTAATTCTAGGTTATTGAGATTACTTTTAATTCAGCATTGTGCTTTATTTCTTTTATTATTCCGCTGTTTTAAGTTTTATTTGGCATTGCCCTATTCACTCCCCCCCCCCCCCCCCCTTAGGGCATATAGCTAGGCCCTTTCAAAAACCAAATGTGATAGGCATATCAGTATTAAACAAATAATTCAGACAATAAAATCACTTGAGCATCTTATGAGATACAAAAATTTACGTAGCATTAGACACATGCATTCCATACACAATCACATAATATGATATAAGCAACATGAGGGAATTCATACATACGGCTAAGGTGATTGAAAATATCTTCTCAACACCTCCATTAAAGGCATATCATTAAACAAGTACTCATTTCGACATTTTATCAAACACCTAGACTACACATTTCAACTTATATGTTATAATTTAGTTATAACCTATATTAGGGTAAATCCTTTCATAAGGAGTCGTCACACATACAACAATAATATATTCACGATGAATACTCATAGCAAGCACAAGACATAATCTCATATTCTTTTAGACATTTCAACAAACACATAGAAGGCATTATATTCAACATGATTTATATATGTGTAATATATGGAAAATGTCATATCTAAGAACATGTAACAACAATCAAGTCAATCATAAATCATTACTGACATTGATAGCCTTAAAAACCATCACCGAAACATTTATAGTTTGCACCTTTTGCCGGTAGACTCGTAACGAGCTCAATTTAAACTTTATGACTTTGTCTACGACACAAAAACAACCTATAGCATGAAATAGGTTAGTTATTTCATCCCTCACTCTATTTGAATCCCTATGATAGATTAGGGTTGGGATTTCTTACCCAAGAATAGAGTCAGAATCACCAGAATAACAATATGGGAAGGCTGATTCGGCACATGGAGCGGTGGGATGGAAGACCAATAACTATCTCCCACTTTCTCTCTCACTCTCTCTTTCCTTCTCTCTTTGCTCTCTTCTCTCTCGTAGGGTTTAAAATTCGTATGGAATGAGAGAGGGGGGGGGGGGGGGGGGGTGGGTTAAGGTCCTTATATAGGCCTAGAACTGATCCCATGGCCCTAGGGCCATGGTATACTTAGGTTATAGCCAAAGAGTGGCTATTTCGGTCCAACGGAGCACATCTTTAGGCCGCTTTTCTTCATACGGCCCGAGTAAGTCCCCTGACGATGGATCTATGCCAGTTAAGTTTTCGGTCCGATCAGGTTCGTGGATCGACTGCGGAGGATCAGGGCCACAAGTACACTGACATGTATTAGAAATTTTTCCAGATCCGAGGGTGTAATTGGGTCAGAATCTGATGGTCTGAAATTTTAAAATTAGTCTGCAAGCGATTAGCCCAAATCACTTAAGTTTGAGTTCATTTTCTAAAGATATTCGTGTTTCTCACACACTTCGCTCCAGGCTCAAGTTGTGCGTTTCTGAACACTATTTGGATTTGATTTCTGAGATGGTTATCAAGCCTAATAAGGCGGTCATAACCATATACTTTCATGATAATTAAACTTTTAAGACGTGGTCCAGGTCTGATACGGAGTTTCGTTATGCTCCCAAGAGCAATTAGGTTTTGAGATGGATCCTAAGTTTTTTGGCGATGTAGCATCAGCAATCCTACTAATTTTAGGCGTTGCAGTTCATATTGAAAGTTGTCCAATCTAATTCAACAGGTGATTTAGTTTAGTACTTAACTAATCTTCATCTAATTCCTAAAGGATTTAGTCCTTAGTGATTTCTGCCTGAGGTGATACTCGGGTCTTTGTACGGATTTTTCTGAGAGTTACATGAGGGCATGCATCATTACAGTATACCATTTCTGCATTAACAAGAGTACTTAGGATATAATTGTTGTATTGCTTTATCATTACTGCTTAACTGAATTGATAACATGTTAACCTTTGCCTTATAGTACCACTGAGTTGATCACTCTCTCACACTCCAGGACGGTGTTTTAAGACACCAACAAAACTCCGATTTAGATGCAGGTTGTGATATGACTTACATGACAGAGCTGTACTTCATGGATGAGGAGGAGGAATTCTCATATATTCAGCTATCATGCAGGTCTTTATAGACCTTGTTCTGAATCGTTAGGATTACAGAGTTACATGGAATAGTTGGACAGTTACATTTTGATATTTTGTAAATTTTAGAACAAACACTTGTATATATTCAGCCTGGAATAGATTCATACTCCAAATGGTGAAACACTTTCATGTTATAATTCAAGTACTTAAGTCTTTTGCTTGCTTAATTTAATCACACCTGGAGTATGATATGTTATTTTAGATTAATCCCACTCATGTTTAATGCACTAATATGAACAACATTTAATCATCATTATCTATGTTGCATAAGTGATGCGTTGGAACTCAGGAATTGAGCTTTGATCGACCCTCGATTTTTGAGGCATTACATTTTCAGACCGTGGCACATGCTTGATTTCGACGTTACAGAATTGCTCCAGTAACTGTTGTGCTTTTCAATAGTACGGCAAGAGTTCTTACTTTCTTATTTCAAACTCAGTCATTAGTTGATTTATAATCAACTTGGAATCTCCATAAATCTGCAGCATTTTTATCTTTATTTCTTGTGAAATTTCCATTCCGATAATGAGGGCTCGACATTCAGCTTCATTGTTCGCGCACCCGGTACCCAATGTGAAAGAATAAGGAAATAAATCACCCTGAAGAGTGATGAATATAACTCCTGCCCCCGCTCCTGATGCTCGAGAAGCACCATTGAAATACATCTGCCATGGATTTTGTGACTCAATCATTATTACCTGCTCATCGGGAAAATCATCACTAATGATCTCACTTTCCATTACAGGATGCGCTGCTAAGAATTCTGCCACTATTTGTCCCTTCACTACTTTCGCCGACTCGTAGGTAATTGTATATTCCGAAAGTAACAGCATCCATTTGGCCAATCTTCCTGATAACATCGGCCTCATCATTAGAAGCTTTATCGAATCTCCCCTTAAGATCAAAATTATATCAAGAGAAAGGCAATAATTTCTCAATTTCTGTACTGCAAATATCAATGCCAGACATTCTTTCTCGATCGAGGAGTAATTGCATTCTACACCTATAGAGTTCGACTCAGACTGTAAAGAGCTGTTTCTTTTCCATCTTCATTCACCTGCACCAACAAGGCTCTCAGGGAATTTTTAGCTACAGATATGTACAAGATAAGTGGCTTACCCTTTATAGGGGCTGTCGATACTGGAGGCTGTCTCAGCAATTCCTTTATCGAATCGAACACATTCTGACAGGCCTTGCCCCATACGAACTCTATTCCTTTCTTCATCAAATGAGAAAATGGCTGACATCTCCCTGCCAGATTTAAAATAAAATGATGAATATACACTAGTTTTCCTTGTAAGATCTTCATTTCCTTCAATGTTTTTGGAGGCGTCATATCTTGGATGGCCTTGAATTTCCCTGGCTCAATCTCAATACCCCTGTGCCTGATGATAAAGCCGAGAATTTTTCTTGACAACACTCTAAAAGCACATTTAGTTGGATTCATCTTTGGCTGTTTCTTTCTAAGCCATTAGAAGACTGACGCCAAATGCTCGTGATGTTCCTGATGATTACCTGACCTAACCACCAGGTCATCTACATAATATTCAACATGCTTGTGCATCATATCTTGAAAGATACTTTGCATTGCCCTTTGGTATGTCGCCCCTGCATTCTTGAGACCGAACGGCATGACCTTATAGCCGTAAATCCCTAACAAGGTTCTAAACGTTGTTGCTTATTCATCTTCAAGAGCTATCCTAATTTGATTATAACCAGCATAGCCATCCATAAAATACATGACAGCATATTATGTCGTACTGTCAATCTGCAGTTCCGTTATCGGAAGAGGAAACTCATCCTTTGGGCAAGCCTCATCCAGGTCCCTGAAATCTACGCACACCCTGATTTGTCCATTTTTCTTCTTTACTGGGACAATGTTCGATATCCATTTAGGATACTTGACCTCTCTGATAAACCTGACTTTTATCAGCTTGCTCACTTCTTCTTCTATTAGAGAAGTCTGGGTGAAATCGCCTTGGTGCTTGTTTACTCGTTCTTTTGTCCTTAGAAATATTTAATCGACGCATTGCCACTGAGGGTTCCAAACCAGTATTTTCATATATGTCCAAGTGAAGACATCTTTATTTTCTTTCATCAGTTGAACATATTCTTCAGCTTCTTAGTCAAGAAGACTAGCGCTTATGAATGTATTTCTCGGCTCTTCTTCTGTGCCCAAATTTACTTCTTATTAACTATCAATTGTCGGCTGCCCCCCGTCTTCCATCTACTTCAGAGCTGTCTCAGGGCGTTTGACTATTTCAGGATCTGTCTCTGATAGCTGATCAACTGTGACCATATTCACTGAAGACTCTGCCCCCAATCCTTGAAATTTTTCCCGTCTCTTCTGACTGACTCAGATATGGATCTGAATTCCTTTTCATCATTCTTCTGCTTGTCGGGCTGTATTTCTTGAGATCACGAGATGTCAGCTTTCCGTGATATACATTATTCTCAGCTCTTTCTTCTCTCTTTACTTTCGAAGAGGCATAAAATTCAATTGGCTTTGGATATTTTGCATTAGCTTCAACATGAAACCTTTTCAGAACAGCTGGGAATAGCTTGTTTCTTTCGGCATATGGCAATGGTACTGTATAATTTGACTGTAGGATTTTCAACTATTCAGGAAATAGTAATGTCAAAGGCAGTTGTCCTGGCTATCTCAGATGTTTCAGCACAAAATAGAATTTCTTCTTTATTTCTAAAATTTCAGACGACCCTGCCTTTTTGGATTCCCCTTTTTTCAGGGCTTTGTTCTCATCATTCTTTTTCTCTTTTCCTCTTCCAAATCTATTATTAGAACTGACATCTGCAAAGAAAGCTTCGGCCTCTATATATGGTCTTGCATCGGCGATTACCTTGTGCTGTACTCCGTCCTTACAATATTTGAAACACTGGTGTAAGGTAGAGGAGATAATTCCATATTGATGCATCCATGGCCTTCCCAAGAGAAGATTATAGGTTGTCATTGCATTAATGGCATGACAGACAAGATCAGTAACCAATTCTCTTATTTCTAAGGTTACTATAATTTTTTCAAGTACGCACTGCCCATCTTAATTGATGTCTTATATCATCATTCCACTAGGGCACAGATCAGAACGACAATACCCCAATTTGTTCAACATTCTCAGTTGTAACAGATTTACAGCAAACCCATTTTTGAGCATAATCCATTTTACTTCCTTGTCGCAAATATGACCCACTATCATTAGTGGCCTATTATGCCCTAAATCGCAGGTCAAATCATCATCAGAGAAGGAAACCAATGGCATACAGTCCTACCATTTTCTGCGCTCTTCATTTTCCATCTCAACGATCAATGTTTCTCTGACATTGTGATCGGATAGTGCTTGAATCAGACTTTATCAAAAAAAAAATTGATAGCTTTAGTGCATCATAAACGCTTAACCAAGCTGGTATACCTTTTAACTGACTTATTACATTATAAGTCACTTTGTAACACCTTGAAAATCGAGGGTCGAGCATAACCCAACTCCCAAGTTCTAAAACATCACTTATGTAACATATTTAATGATGGATGTATGTTGTCTGTATTAGTGCATAAAACATGAAGTAGATTAAGCCAAATCAGCAAACATAATCCAAGGACAGTTATAATACGCAAGCGAAAGACTAAAAGAAATATATAAACCAGTACAAGTCCCCAAGATATGTATGCTCTGCCAGGTCATAATTACAAGTATTATTTCAATATACAAATATTAAAATGTGATAGTCCACTACAAAAATAACCCTGAATCCCTGTCAATCAGGACATAGCTCACATGAACCCGCCTGAATATTGCATGTAGGAGAACGCCTCCTCATCATCCTCATACTCCTACTCTGCCTCGTGGGTCACATCATCATCTGTAACTAAGATAGAGTCCGGTTGGTGTTTAAACACCATCCCAGAATGTGGGAGTGATCAACTCAGTGGAGCTATACAGCAAAGGTTAACATGTTATCGATTCAGTCAAGCAGTAATGATAAAGCAACATAATCAAACATGTCCTATATACTCTTGTTAATGCAAGGATGATATGAGGTAATGATGCATGCCCTCGCCTGCACTCCCTCTTGTAACAACATCTAATGATTGCGGCATGAATCACTACCACTATGCTCTACACCAATGACAATGGCACATGCAGTGCGATGTAATGAGCATAATTACCAAGTTCTTATTAGTCCTTTTCATACAGCAGGATTAGGAAGATAAGGTACCTCCCTCATATCAATTTTCAAACAATGATCCATTCTAAGGTCATCAGACCTAAACAATCTCATATGATGTTATGGTTCTAAATCGCTGCAAAGGGCTCGTCACCAATCAATGCATACCTAGTTATACCCTAGTTACTATGTAACACCCGTGAAAAATCCGTACTTGGACTCGAGTACCAACTCGACCCGAAATTGCGTAGAATTAATTCTTTTAGAAAATATGACTAAGTTAGCAAGCGCAACGCTGGAGTAGCTGGGAAATAGTCCCTAATCACTTTAAATACATTCTACAAGACCCAAATCGAGTAGAACCAACGACTCTATAATACTCTATAACCTCGGACCAAACTCTAAGCAGGTTTGTTCTCTGGACCACTTTGAAATTTTATATTGGATCTAGACCGCGCGTTGAAAGTCCGATACCTCCTATCTTAGACCGTTAGAACCGCCTAGCTGGACTTGACAATCATCTCGAAAATCAAGTCCAACCGATAATCACAGGCTATTTCATTGAGCCCGGACTGAAGAGAGTGCGAATAGGGACAGATTTGGAATTTAAAATTCAAATCTGGCACACGAGTTGACGTGTCAGTATTAAGCGTTCTGACCATCAGAATTCAGCCAGATTACACCCTCGGATCAAGAAAAATTTCTATTTCATATCATGGGACTTGCAGCCCTGATCTACGTGCGGTGACCGCTGAACTGAAACCGGTCCGCCACGTGCGATCTGCGAACCCAGCCGGACTGAAAACTTGATACGTGCTAGATCTGGTACGCATGAGCTTAAGTCCGATCGCATTCGGCCAAGGGACCACCAGAAAGCATCTTTTGGACGGAAACAGCCCCGATTCGGTTATGCACTAAGTGAACATTGTACCGGAGCCTATTTTGGGCATTTTTAAGTCTATAAAAGGGGTTGAAACCCTCACTCCTCTCTCCCATCCAAATTTGAGAGAAACCCTAATTTGGGAGAGAGAAAAGGTGAGAGTTTGTGAGAGAGAGTAGGAGAGATTTTTCCCATCTTCGTGCCACCTGTTGCACGTGCTGTTGCAACACCTCCTGATCACCAAGCCGGTGATTCTTCCACATTTTTAGGTATAAAACAACCCTAGAAGTTGCTAATTTAAGGTTCACTAGGATCCATAGCTTTTTAACCAATAGATCTTGTAAAACAGGTTCTCTTATCGTCGTAGACGAAGCGTATACGCTCCGTTCCAAATCACGCATCCGTAAGAGATAAGGTGAGGATTTTAGACACTTTGATTGACGGTTTCCAATGCTTTCAATGTCATTTAATAGTAGATTATCTACGGCATCGCCGTTTGACATGTACAACATGCTATCCGTTTCCTGTTTCGTAAATTAACGAAGAATATGAGATTTAGGGCATTTAAGTCATTTGTAGGAAGTACAGATTTCATTCATATTTTGCCGATGTGATTGACATGGTTTGTTGTCGCATTAGAAAGTTAGGAATACGTGCATAATTAGTTTGGCGAAGAGATTCGCCTAATTGCGCACTTCGGGTCGACATACTATATGTAGACTCAAGTGTGTAGTGTATGTGTTTGTATAAATGTTTGTATTAGTATGTATTGAATTAAATGATGTTATGAATTAGTTTGAGATTGATTTCTCAATTAATATGCTGACATAAATGATTTCCTACATGTTGACTATATGCATGATTTCATTATATGCATACAATGTATGTGCTTGAAGATTTACTTAAGTTGTATGTTATAACATGCGTTAACATGCTCACATGATTGTATTTCAATTCCAATACTCCTACATAAATTGCTGATGTGATTCTATAATTGTTTGGGACTAGACTTAGTCCAGGCAGTTGGTAACCGAGCGAATTCGTGGCTGGTTGGTCTTGGCCACGAACGACGCGTCGATGAACGCGAGTCGTGTTTGGAGTTGGCGGCAGTGGTTAGGCCACGCGAAGTGTTTTACGCACTTCATGTCGTTCGACTTGAGATGCGATCGCGCTAGTCGAGCCCGTCAAGTAACCCGACTGGCCGATGTATGTTCACCCTGTATGAGTCATAACTGCTTGAACCTAGGGTACTGAACTTACCATTGTAAACCCTGTTAACCATGGTACCTTGATCCACGAAGACTCATGAGCCGGGCATGGTGGTATGGGACACCGTGGTCGAGCTGTCGGCCTACGCTGGGGCCACAAACCTCCCCGTAGTGACCAGTGAGCACCTAGTCTCGTGAGCAGATTATGGTGATATGGGACACTATATTCTAGCTGTTGGCCTACACTGATCAGGCGAGGAGTCCTTTGTAGTGACCGCGAGCGTATTCTGAGTCTACGGGAGGCGATGACCCTTCAGTAGCAGTAGAGTACAGTACGCCTGTATTGATAAGGTGATGGGGGAGCGGTGGAACGAGTGCGAGCAACAGCCTTAGCAGCCCTTGCAGTGACCTACAAAATATACATCGTATGAGATTACTAGGAGTGACGACCCTAGACAGGATCTGTTGGGATTGATACAAGGGAAGTACCTTAGTTTCTCAATCCTGCTGTTTGAATGGACTAATAACAACTCGAAAATCATATCACCATAACATTGCAAGTTCCTGGAAGATGTGGAGCACTTAAGAGAGTGTGGCATGCCGCGGTCATAAGATGGTGCCGTATGAGGGAGATCGTCGGTGAGGGCATACATCACGTCATGTCATATTGCATTAACAACAGTATTAGGATTGTCTGATTTACTGCTTTAATATTATCGCATGATTGATTTGTGAACATGCTAATTTTTGCTCTATGATTCCACTGAGTTGATCACTCACTCCCACGTTACGGGATGGTGTTTGCAACACCCACCAGACCCCGTTGTAGATGCAGGTGATGCTGAGATCCAGGAGGCAGAGCCAGACTTTGACGAGGACCAGGACGAGTTCTCGTACATGCAGTATCATGATGGCTTTGCATAGGTGACCTGGGTTGACGGGACTTCAGTGGGACTATTTTGAACATTTGATTTTATTCATGTATATGTATATGAGACTCAGAGATGTATTCATACTTTAGAGACAGATGAGATCTACTTTGTTTTTCCTTACAGTGATATATATATTGATTAGTCTTCCGCTTGCTTTTATCACTGGATCTGGAGTATGAATTGTAGTTTTGGTATACTTTTACTCATGTAAATGCTTTAACTCAGAAAACATTGTATCATAATCATTTTTATTGCATAAGTGACAGTCTGGAACTCGGGAGTTGAGTTTATACACGACCCTCAATTTTCAAGGTGTTACAAGTTGGTATCAGAGCATGAATAAGAGTATACTGGGCCTGGGTTATGGTCACGCGACGTACGCTGTCACTTCCTTTGACTTAGATGGGTACGAGAAGGGTCTAGAAACATTTCTAAGATCGCAGATTCGCCAATAGCCGAAGTCTATTCATTTTGATCGCGTGATCGAGTCCGTAACGCATATGGGGTCGCGTAAAGCAACCCGAATAGCTCCTAGGTTGTAGGTAAGTGGGTTGAGACATTCTTTGAACGATTCTAAACCCATAAATGTGAATCCTTGGGCCATGGGACAACCACGATCCCTGTATTCAATCGTTAGGGCTTAAAAACCCCGTTTCACCAAAAATCTTCAAAATTCTTCCTCTCACCACTCCAATCTTCAATTCCTTATTATCATTTTCATGTTAGGCATCAATCATAATGTGAAAATAACATAAAATCATACTTTCACAAAATTTTATAGTGAATAGTAAAATTTCATGAAAAATGGCCATAAGGCCATTCTCACTTCGTTTTCTTTAGTAACTAATGGGCTAGATAGATGTACTAGCTCCTTCTACCCCAAAATCATATGCTGTATAATAGGGTTTTCTATTCAGAATTGTAGATTGTTCTCAGAAAGTCCTGAACTCATGTTTGGGCCTATATAGGTCAAAATACAATGAACCAAGGTGGGGGCCCATAGTTATTTGGGGTCCCTGGAGCATGGGGGACCAGACCCATGTGGTCCCGCCGACCGAATAGGTGGTCGGTCGGCGATGCCATCGCCGATCCGGCGATGCATCGCCGACCACCCTTGTCCGTTGGATGTGTGGTCCGAGATCTGAGGGTATTTTGGGTATTTCACACCCCCCATGTGTGGTTCGTGTGTAGAAAACCCCAAAATCATGCACCTCCTTCACAAATAGCCCTCCCCAAAGCCCTATTAGCATTTTCCAGCTTTCCTACCTCCAAATCGTGGTTCCAAACCACCCCTAAATCCATCCTTGGCCAAAAATGACCACACTCCATCGTCCTATGGAAGATTGCAGCCCTCCCTCTTGAAGATTTCATCTTTTGGAGCTCTAAAAACCCCCAAATCAAGCTGAAATCGTGAGGTGCTCCATTCCCATTTTTCATTTTCATTTCTTCTTGAAAATATATCCTAGGGGAGCTTGAAGTATCCCTCTACAATG
The DNA here is from genome assembly GCA_037074715.1 of Magnolia kwangsiensis. Taxonomy (NCBI): domain Eukaryota; kingdom Viridiplantae; phylum Streptophyta; class Magnoliopsida; order Magnoliales; family Magnoliaceae; genus Magnolia; species Magnolia kwangsiensis. Next base: position 56,500,032 of record CM073573.1, read on the forward strand.
CCTAGATCTCTCTTTACCAATTTGGGCAGCCATTTCTTGGCATTTTCTTCATCTTCCATGGCCTTTGTTGAAGCCATTTTAGGCCTTTTGTCACTCTCCACCATCCTATCTTTAATGGGTAAAAGAAAAATCGCAGCTGATGAGGCTGGGCCAAGTCGCCCTGCTCAATCGAGAACACCGCGGGGTGGTGCCGCAAGTTCAAGCGCCGCCACAGGTCCAGCTACAGCCCGAGAGTTCCATATAAAGCGGGATTTAGATCCCCATACTCAACTTGGGCGAGTAATTCTAGCAGAGATGCCTCACGGCCAATACACTGATCGCAAAGTGTTGTTTGAGGCGGATGTGGAAGGATGACTATTTGGAGAATTTCTGCTGTTCGAGCGCATTGAAGCTGCGTATTGAGGTCCGATCTTTGAAGCTCGCACTCGTGCTAATGTGAGCACCGTTCGTGCCTTTTACGCTCGTATACAGAATCCTACCTTGGAGCCATTGCAGTTCGAAATCCCTTTTGGTAGAGATCGGATGGCTACGATCGATGTGCGGTTGATTGCGCAGCTTCTGAACGTGCCTCTTGGTGATGTTCACCCTAGTGAGAAGAATCTGAGGAGTGGGCATGAGCGAGATCACCGTACCAGGTTCCTATGTAGTAAATTGGTTCCATGGCAGCCTAATAATAGCCTCAAGGTGATGTATATGTCTGATGATTTACGCCTGCTGCACCATATCTGCACATTCAATGTGTATCCCAGGTCGACGAATCGTATTGAGTGTACGCGCCTTATGGTTGATTTCTTGTATTTGGTGGCCCAGGGAGAGAATGTGTGTATAGCCACTTTTATCTTGCGACAGATAATCCTCATAGCCAAGTCAAGAAGAACGTCCGAATCGCTTCCTTTTGGCCGACTGATATGCAAGATCGCGCTTGAGTTTGCTTACAAACTTGGGCCGAAATTGTCAGTTTCGATTCATAGCATTGATGAGTCGACTATGGTCAAGATGAAGATTGGGTCTCAGTACCATGAGAATTAGCTTGAGGAGGATAGCGAGGATGACTTTGATGATGAGAAGGATCCAAGCGAGGGAGAACCTGGAGCAGAAGTTCAGGAAGAGGTCCAGGAAGAGGCAGAAGAGGAGGCTCAGGATACAGATGAGAGCCCTCCTCCTTCTGCGCAAGCTACTGGCGATGATCACATTGCTCGAATTGAGGAGAGCCAGATCACCTTGCGAAGGGAAGTTCAGGAACTTCGCGCTGAAGTCGAGGATGCCAAGGCCGTTACGAAGAGAAAATTCAGGAAGGTGACTCGCACCTTGAAGGCGATCCTGTGTTGCTTGTAGGATAAGGATGCTCCTCCTCCGTCACCCGACTCAGACTAACGAGATCTATGATGTTGTTATCAGTAGTTAGTCATTTCCTGCTTTAAGTTGTGTAAGCCTGTTAAGGCTAGTGCTTTGCCTATGTTGCTGTTCTAATTTTAACTGTCTTAGTTCCCATGTATTTCTCATCATGATGCTTGTAAGGACATATCCCTTGTATTGTGACAATTTTGATTAAATGAAATGCATGGAATGCTTTTGACTCTTGTGTGAATGATTGCGGTGCATTTGTGCTATTGAGAATGACAAGGTTGCGCCCTATTTTGAATATAGGGAATGCCGCCTAAGGCTACGCGGAGCGCGGCTCGGCTTGCATTTAGTGAGCCTATGGATCAGGCTCCTTCACAGTCTGACACCCATGTGGACCCTGCTATGGGCCCGATTCCTGAGACAGTGCGCGCGTCTCAGCCTACTGCTGGTCCTACAGTTGGACCACTGCCATTCACACCGCCAGTCAGAGAGCCTTATCATGCGTCTACTTCGATGCAGCACACGCCACATCCTGCTCCACCTCCTGACAGATTTGAGCAGATGATGGCTATGATTCAGCAGTAGCAGCAGCTCCTGATTACCATTGTGGGGACACTATCCCAGGGTGGGGGTGTGACTCCACCTGCACCACCTGCGCATCCAGCTGAGGATACTGATACTTATGCCCAGGATGAGGGCATGGCTCATCAAGTACCACCTGCTTATCCTGCGGGGAATGCCGCAGATACACGGGGCTTATTAGAGCGATTTCAGTGCTTACGGCCTCCCACTTTAACGGGTTCTCATAGACCCGAGGAGGCCGAGTATTGGCTCGACCGTGTGTCGAAGATATTGCGGATGCTTCATTGCACAGAGGCCGAGCAGGTAGAGCTGGCTACATTCCTGTTTGAGTGAGAGGCCAGCTTGTGGTGGGACAGCGTATTGCAGACCGTTGCCGCCGACTTTATATGGACATGGGCAGCGTTTGAGTTTCGCTTCCATGAGAAGTATTATCCCCAGACTTACAGGCATGACCGGGAGAATGAGTTTCTCCGCCTCAGACAGGGAGCCATGATAGTTACGGAGTATGAGCATCGGTTTACGGAGTTGGGCAGATACGTCCTGACTATTTTGGCTGATGAGAAGATGCGCATACGGCACTTTTTGGAGGGTTTGCGACTGGATATTCGGTCGAAGATGTGCTACGTGAGCATTCCCTCCTATGCAGAGTTGATTCACGTGTCTATGTGGGCAGAGCAGGATGTGGATCGACTTGCGCGATCTCGTGGCCCTGTTGCTTCTAGGCCACGACCAGACATGCAGGACAGGCCCTTCGCGGGAAAGAGGCCTCGTGTCGACCCTCCTACTAGGGCTACAGCGCCAATACCACCGTTTCGGTGCCCTGATTTGACATGTACATACTGTGGGAGGTCAAGCCACTTGGCTCAGAGTTATTTTTCTCGGATGCAAGATAGTGGGTTCTCGCCGCCTCAGAAGATTGACCGTGCACGTTCACATGCGATATCAGCACCGCCTATACGGTTAGCTCTTGCGCACCCTTCTTTCAGACCTCCGGTATCGCAGATCAGACAGCCTCCACGGCCCATGACACAGCGGCCGAACCGGCCACAGCAGGCACGGGTTCATGCATTGACAGCTGAGGTAGCTGCGACACCGACTTCTCAACATTCGGCCTTAGAGGTCACTGCCCATATTGGAGGTACTCCTATTCTCGTGATGGTGGACACTGGTTCACGATTTCTTTGATATCACGTGCTATAGTCAGGCGTCTTGGGCTACAGACCATTACTATGGACGGGGTGCGAGTTTATACAGCCCACGGGTCCTTTACAGATGCCACCCAGATGTGTGAGGGTTGTTTGGTGGATCTGGGGGGTAAGATGATGGCTCTAGATCTCGTCGTCGACCCCGTTCTGGTTTATCTCGATGTCATTTTTGGCATGGACTGGTTGACTGTAGCGAGGACCGAGATTGATTGCGAGACTCGTATAGTGACAGCCTACGAGCCAGAGGGTGCGTCTTTCACATTTTCAGTACGGGTAAATCTCCCTTTCCGCATACTTAGTTACGCCACTTTATTGCGAGACGCTGGTGCCTAGGTACTTGAGCATACGCCAGTCGTTTCCAAGTTTGGGGATCTGTTCAAGAAGATTCCTAGTTTGTCGCCCCGACGAGAGATCGATTTTACTATCGATCTGGTTCCTGGTTCCTCACCCATCTCATTGCCGACGTATCGCATGGCACCGTGTGAGATGGAGGAGTTGAGGACACAGATTGATGGTCTGTTGGAGCTTGGCCTTATACGGCCTAGTGTGTCTCCTTGGGGAGCACCGGTCTTGTTCGTGAGGAAGAAGGATGGTTCGATGCGATTGTGTATTGATTATCGCAGGCTGAACCAGATCACGGTGAAGAACAAGTACCCTTTACCTAGGATCGATGACTTGTTTGATCAGTTGAGAGGAGCGCAGTACTTCTCGAAGATTGATCTTCAGTCAGGATATCATCAGTTGCGCTTCAGGGATGAGGACGTGCAGAAGACAGCATTCAGGACCAGTTTTGGCCACTACGAGTTCCTCGTGATGTCGTTCGGTCTAACGAACGCACCAGCCGTGTTCATGGATCTGATGAACCGGGTATTTCGGCCTTTCCTCTATCGATACGTCGTTGTGTTCATTGACGACATTTTAGTGTACTCCAGGAGTCGAGAGGAGCATGAGGAGCATTTACGTTTAGTCCTCGATACTCTCAGACAGCATCAGTTGTTCGCACAGTACAAGAAGTGCGACTTCTGGAAGCAGGAAGTGAAGTTCCTGGGACACGTGGTATCCAAGGATGGCATGGAAGTTGACCTGTCTAAGGTAGCTGCGGTGCAGGACTGGGAGCAGCCTGGTTCTGTCACTGAGGTGAGGAGTTTCTTGGGTCTCGCTGGTTACTATCGGCGCTTCATACAGGACTTCTCGAAGATCGCGAGACCCTTATCTCAGTTGACACGGAAGGACGTGAAGTTCGCTTGGAACGATCAGGCTGAGTCAGCTTTTCAGGAGCTGAAGGATAGACTTACGTCCGCCCCTGTGCTAGTATTGCCAGAGCAAGGGGTTAGATACACTATATACACTGACGCATCTAGCGTTAGTTTGGGTTGTGTCCTTATGCAGAGGGACAGGGTAATTTCGTATGCCTCGAGACAATTAAGGAAGTACGAGGAGAATTACCCTACACACGACCTAGAGTTGGCAGCCGTCATATTCGCACTGAGACTCTGGAGACATTACCTCTACGGAGAGGAGTTCGAGCTCTTTTGCGACCACAAGAGCCTCAAGTACATATTCACGCAGCGAGACTTGAATATGAGGCAGCAGCGGTGGATGGAGACATTGAAGGACTTTAAGTTTGAAGTCTCTTACCATCCTGGGAAGGCGAACCTTATGGCTGACGCGTTGAGCCGCAAGAAGGCGATAGAGTTTGCGGCTCCGCTGATGGTTGCTGAGTGGGATATGGTTGAGTTTTTGCGAGACTTTGAGCAGAAACTCACCGTAGAGGAGCCGTATGAGTTCATCGCACATGTCCAGGTGCGATCTCAGATCTATGACCGGGTCATCGAGGCGCAGAGGGACGATGCGCATCTAGCTGAGCTTCGAGAGCAGGCCAGTGATGATGTTGACGCTGAGTGGCGAGTTGGTATGGATGGAGGCTTACGTTATCGTGGCTGCCTATGCGTCCCAGATGTCCCTGACTTGAGACGAGAGATTCTCGAGGCTGCGCATTGTACTAGACTCGCGATGCATCTAGGCAGTATGAAGATGTACCGTGACGTGAAGAGGACATTGGTGGGAAGGTATGAAGACCCGTATAGCTGAATTCATGTCCCGTTGTCTCACTTGTCAGCAGGTGAAGGCAGAGCATCACCGACCACCTGGACTTTTGCAGCCTATGCCGATCGCAGAGTGGAAGTGGGATTTCATTTCCATGGACTTCATTTCTGGGCTGCCGAAGACGAGGAAGGGACATGATTCCATTTGGGTGATCGTCGACCGTCTGACGAAGTCGGCGCACTTCCTACCGATCAGAGTTACGAACTCTGCAGACGAGCTGGCTAGACTATATATTAGAGAGATTGTGCGTCTGCATGGAGTTCCGTTGGAGATCATGTCGGACAGAGACACGCGGTTCACTTCTATTTTCTGGACTCACATTCAGGAGTCTATGGGTGTGAAGTTGAAGTTCAGTACTGCTTTTCACCCACAGACAGACGGACAGACAGAGCAGGTGAACCAGATCTTAGAGGACATGTTACGAGCTTGCGTATTGGACTTCAAGGACAGTTGGGATGATTGTCTTGCATATGCGTAGTTTGCGTACAACAACAGCTTTCAGGCGAGTATCAGTATGGCACCTTACGAGGTGCTGTATGGGCGACCTTGTCGCGCACCGCATTGCTGGGCAGAGATCGGTGAGCGTAGCTTGATTAGCCCAGAGTTGGTGCAGGCGACGTCAGAGAAGATTGATATTATTAAACGTCGGCTTCTAGCAGCGCAGAGCAGACAGAAGAGTTATGCCGATACGAGACGGAGGCCACTAGAGTTCACAGTTAGGGATCATGTATTTTTACGAGTTTCCCCTATGAAGGGAATCCTTCGGTTCGAGAAGAAGGGGAAGCTAGCACTGCGATTCATTGGTCCATTCCAGATCCTTGATCGTGTTGGAGCAGTGGCTTACCGATTGGCTTTACCCACGCCTCTCGCGAGCGTTCACAACGTATTTCATGTTTCTATGCTGAAGAAGTACGTTGCTGATCCTTCCCATATCATCAGATGGGAGCAGGTGCAGTTAGGAGAGGATGTTACATATATCCTGCGACCGACACGTATCCTAGACAGGAAGGAGCAGGTACTGCGTAGCAAGGTGATTCCCCTTGTGAAGGTATTGTGGACGCATCACTCTGAGGAAGAGGCTACCTGGGAGACAGAAGCCGAGATTAGAAAGAACTACCCACAGCTTCTCGAGGAGTACGAAAAGGTATAAATTTTGAGGATAAAATTATTTTTTAAGGGGGGTAGATTGTAACGCCCATGAAAAATTCGTACTTGGACTCGAGTACCAACTTGACCCTAAATTGTGTAGAATTAATTCTTTTAGAAAATATGACTAAGTTAGCTAGCGCAACGCTGGAGTAGCTGGGAAATAGTCCCTGATCACTTTAAATACGTTCTACAAGACCCAAATCGAGTAGAACCAACGACTCTATAATACTCTATAACCTCGGACCAAACTCTAAGCAGGTTTGTTCTCTGGACCACTTTGAAATTTTGTATTGGATCTAGACCGAGCGTCGAAAGTCCGATACCTCCTATCTTAGACCGTTAGAACCGCCTAGCTGGACTTGACAATCATCTCGAAAATCAAGTCCAACCGATAATCACAGGCTATTTCATTGAGCCCGGACTGAAGAGAGTGTGAATAGGGACAGATTTGGAATTTGAAATTCAAATCTGGCACACGGCTTGACGTGTCAGTATTAAGCGTTCTGACCGTCAGAATTCAGCCAAATTACACCCTCGGATCAGAAAAAATTTCTATTTCATATCATGGGACTTGCAGCCCTGATCTACGTGCGGTGACCTCTGAACTGAAACCGGTTCGCCACGTGCGATCTGCGAACCCAGCCGGACTGAAAACTTGATACGTGCTAGATCTGGTACGCATGAGCTTAAGTCCGATCGCATTCGGCCAGGGGACCACCAGAAAGCATCTTTTGGACCGAAACAGCCCCGATTCAGTTATGCACTAAGTGAACTTTGCACCGGAGCCTATTTTGGGCATTTTTAAGTCTATAAAAGGGGTTGAAACCCTCACTCCTCTCTCCCATCCGAATTTGAGAGAAACCCTAATTTGGGAGAGAGAAAAGGTGAGAGTTTGTGAGAAAGAGTAGGAGAGATTTTTCTCGTCTTCGTGCCACCTGTTGCACGTGCTGTAGCAACACCTCTTGATTACCAAGCCAGTGATTCTTCCACGTTTTAAGGTATGAAACAACCCTAAAAGTTTCTGATTTAAGGTTCACCAGGATCCATAGCTTTTTAACCAATAGATCTTGTAAAACAGGTTCTCTTATCGCCGTAGACGAAGCGTATACGCTCCGTTCGAAATTACGCATCTGTAAGAGATAAGGTGAGGATTTTAGACGCTTTGATTGACGGTTTCCAACGCTTTCAATGTCGTTTAATAGTAGATTATCGACGGTATCGCCGTTTGACATGTACAACATGCTATCCGTTTCCTGTTTCGTAAATTAACGAAGAATATGAGATTTAGGGCATTTAAGTCATTTGTAGGAAGTACAGATTTCATTCATATTTTGTTGATGTTATTGACATAGTTTGTTGTCGCATTAGAAAGTTAGGAATACGTGCATAATTAGTTTGGCGAAGAGATTCGCCTAATTGCGCACTTCGGGTCGACATACTATATGTAGACTTAAGTGTGTAGTGTATGTGTTTGTATAAATGTTTGTATTAGTATGTATTGAATTAAATGATGTTATGAATTAGTTTGAGATTGATTTCTCAATTAATATGCTGACATAAATGATTTCCTACATGTTGACTATATGCATGATTTCATTATATGCATACAATGTATGTGCTTGAAGATTTACTTAAGTTGTATGTTATAACATGCGTTAACATGCTCACATGATTGTATTTCAATTCCAATACTCCTACATAAATTGCTGATGTGATTCCATAATTGTTTGGGACTAGACTTAGTCCAGGCAGTTGGTAACCGAGCGAATTCGTGGCTGGTTGGTCTTGGCCACGAACGACGCGTCGATGAACGCGAGTCGTGTTTGGAGTTGGCGGCAGTGGTTAGGCCACGCAAAGTGTTTTACGCACTTCATGTCGTTCGACTTGAGATACGATCGCGCTAGTCGAGCCCGTCAAGTAACCCGACTAGCCGATGTATGTTCACCCTGTATGAGTCATAACTGCTTGAACCTAGGGTACTGAACTTACCATTGTAAACCCTGTTAACCATGGTACCTTGATCCACGAAGACTCATGAGCCGGGCATGGCGGTATGGGACACCGTGGTCGAGCTGTCGGCCTACGCTGGGGCCACAAACCTCCCCGTAGTGACCAGTGAGCACCTAGTCTCGTGAGCAGATTATGGTGGTATGGGACACTATATTCTAGCTGTTAGCCTACACTGATCAGGCGAGGAGTCCTTTGTAGTGACCGCGAGCGTATTCTGAGTCTACGGGAGGCGACGACCCTTCAGTAGCAGTAGAGTACAGTAGGCCTGTATTGATAAGGTGATGGGGGAGCGGTGGAACGAGTGCGAGCAACAGCCTTAGCAGCCCTTGCAGTGACCTACAAAATATACATCGTATGAGATTACTAGGAGTGACGACCCTAGACAGGATCTGTTAGAATTGATACAAGGGAAGTACCTTAGTTTCCCAATCCTGCTGTTTGAATGGACTAATAACAACTCGAAAATCATATCACCATAACATTGCAAGTTCCTGGAAGATGTGGAGCACTTAAGGGAGTGTGCATGCCGCGGTCGTAAGATGGTGCCGTATGAGGGAGATCGTCGGTGAGGGCATACATCACGTCATGTCATATTGCATTAACAACAGTATTAGGATTGTCTGATTTACTTCTTTACTATTATCGCATGATTGATTTGTGAACATGCTAATCTTTGCTCTATGATTCTACTGAGTTGATCACTCACTCTCACGTTACGGGATGGTGTTTGGAACACCCACCAGACCCTGTTGTAGATGCGGGTGATGCTGAGATCCAAGAGGCAGAGCCAGACTTTGACGAGGACCAGGACGAGTTCTCGTACATGCAGTATCATGATGGCTTTGCATAGGTGACCTGGGTTGACGGGACTTCAGTGGGACTATTTTGAACGTTTGATTTTATTTATGTATATGTATATGAGACTCAGAGATGTATTCATACTTTAGAGACAGATAAGATCTACTTTGTTTTTCCTTACAGTGATATATATATTGATTAGTCTTCCGCTTGCTTTTATCACTAGATCTGGAGTATGAATTGCAGTTTTGGTATAATTTTACTCATATAAATGCTTTAACTCAGACAACATTGTATCATAATCATTTTTGTTGCATAAGTGATGATCTGGAACTCGGGAGTTGAGTTTATACACGACTCCCGATTTTCAGGGTGTTACATACCACAATAAGGCTCGTCGCCTCAATGCAATGTCAAGGTATGCTCGAGGTCACTACAAAAGGGCTCATCACCAATCAATGTATGGCAACAGCACAAATATAGTGTCCTATATCACCATATTCGGCTCATGAGTCTGGGTTGTTCACTGGTCACTACGGGGAGGCTCATCGCCCCAGCGTAGGCCGACAGCTCGACCACGGTGTCATATACCACCATGTCTGGCTCATGAGTCTTAGGGGATCGTGGTACCAAGGTTAACAGGATCTCACTGGTAAGTTTGGTACCCTAAATTCAAGCAATAATGTCCAAACATGGTGAACATACATCAGGTCAATCAGGTTCATTGACGAGCTCGACTAGGACGGTCACACGTTGAGTTGATCGACATGAAATGCATAAGAATTCCATGTGGCCCAACCACTGCTGACATCCCAAGTACGGCTCGGATTCATCCAACACATCCTGTGTGGTGAAAGCAACCTCAGCCACCAGTTTGAGAACTATTACCGATTACTTGGACTGTGATTAGTCCCACTCACGTACAATCACAATGATGAATATTTAAAATAATCGTACAATCATATGAACATGTTATGGAATATAACTTAAACATGAATATAGTACATGGAGGAAATCATACACATATTTAACATGAATAAGTAGGCTATACCGTTCATGGAGGAAATCATACACACAATTAAGGTAGTTGGGATTTATATCTCAACTCCCTTATAAATCACACTTTACTAATTACTAACTCATTCAGGCATTTTCACAAACACTTTAGACTACACTTTCCAACATACATCACCTATGTTGGCCATATTACGTATTAGGGCAATCCTTTTGCCAAGGAGTTGTCGCATACATAACAATCATGTACCTGCAACAATTAATCATGGCAATCATAAATTCAGATTCCAAGCGCATACAAACATTTCAACAAATACATGAATTTCTATATAGACTATGTAGTTCATATATATACATAAAACGAAATAGATATTGCATTTGGTAGGTGAAATGGCACCCACATCAGTAATAAATCATTAACTGACATTGAAAGCTTTGAAAACCATAACTTATACGTATATAGTCCGCACCTTAAACTGAAAAATGCGTAACGGATATGATTTAGACGTTAAGTCTTCGTTAACAGTGGTTTAGCAACCTAAAACATGAATTTGGGTAGCTATAACATCACTTAAACTATTGGAAACCCTAGAACAAGTTAGGGTTAGGATTTGTTACCTATGTATGGTATTAGAATCACTGGAATAATGATCCAGTAGTGTTGGATAAGCATGTGGAGAGGCAGGGTAGAATCCCTGAAAGAATCTCTAACTCACTCTCTCTCTCTTTCTCTCTCTTTTTCTTCTCTTTCTTTGCTAGGGTTTTGAAATTTGTATGGAATATGTGAGAGAGGGTTTAAGATCCTTATATAGGCCTAAAACTGACAAAAATAGTCCCAGGACCATGGTATACTTAGGTTATATCCAAATGGGGCTTGTTCCGATCTAACGAAGAAGTTGTGGAGGTCGATTTGCTGAATGCGGTCGGACTTAAGCTCACAAATATTGGATCTTGATCAAGTTAAGTTTTCAGTCCGATCGGGTTTTGCAGATTGACCGTGGTGGACCAGTTTCAATTCAACGGTCATCGACACTCGATTAGGGCCACAAGCACATTGGCATGTGTGGGACATTTCTCCTAATCTGAGGATAAATTTAGGTCAGATTCTGACGATCTGAATGCTTATAATTTGCCCGCAAGCGACAAGACTCAGATTACTTAAATTCATATTTAATTTCTAAAAATATTCATTTTCACACACACTTCGCTCCGGACTCAAGAAAATAGTCTCAGGACATCATTTGGACTTGATTTTTGAGGTGATTGTCAAGTTTAACTAGGAGGTCATAATTGTCTAAGTTCATCACTATCGGACTTTCGATGAGCAGTACAGGTACGATACGGAGTTTCTGAATGCTCCCGAGAGCAACTGGGTTTAGAGATTGATCCTAGATTTTAGGGTAATGTAGCGTTAACAATTCTACAAGTTTTGGGTCTTACAGATCATATTTAAAATGATTGGTGATAATTTCATAGGTAATCTAGTTTAATGTTAGTTAATCCTCATTTGATTTTTAAAAGATTTGGTCCTAAGTGATTTCTATTTAAGGTGGTACTCGGGTTTTCGTACAGATTTTTTCAGGACGTTACAATCTACCCCCTTAAAGAAAAATTTCACCCTCAAAATTTGTACCTTTTCGTACTCCTCGAGGATCTGAGGGTAGTTCTTTCTGACCTCAGCTTATGTCACGAAGTTAGGCGATGCTTTTCTGAGGAGCTGAGACCTGAGATCTGGTCAAAGATGTGTTGCGCTAGCATATCTACTTATGTCAAGTTGGTGTCATGTCTCTGCGAGCTGAGCAGGATGGGGACAGGTTGTCCCACATGCGAGAACATGTGGATAAGCATGCGAGAATATGAGGATCTGAGGACAGGTTGTCCCAAGCGAAATATGAGAATCGGTTCACGAAGTTAGGCAGGTATGCTCCACTGTTATGAGAATCGATTCTCATAACTTCGTGAACCGATTCTCATATTCAGTCACCGACATCCCTCCCTGATGGAGGCAAAAGAACTCACTCTCCTTCTCGTGTAAGTAGGAGATAGGGAAATACTTCTCGTGGAGAATACTATCCAAATGCCTCCCACGTCCACACAAATCCTTCCGCAACAGTGTGGAGAATACTATCTAACCACAAACTAGCCTCCTTAAACATGAAGGTGGGAAGCTCGACCTACTCCCCCTCAGAACAGTGTATCGGCCTCAGCATCTTAAAGATGCAGTCAATCCAGTACTCAACCTCCTAGGGTCTATGAGTACCTGCGAAAGTGGGATGCCGTAAGCGCTAGAATCGCTCAAATGTGCCACTGGCACTAACGTTCCCAGCTGGGTGCATAGGTGAGGCAGGTGGAGCCGCCCCCATAGTTTGAGCAAAGATACCAGCCATGGAGTTCAATAACTGCTGTTGTATCGACTGTTGCTGCATCAACAACATCATCTACTCTAGGTTAACAGGAGGTGGAGCAGACTAAGATGCATGTGGTGTCGATGTAGACGCACAATTCGGCTCTAAAATCGAAGGAGTGATAGGTGGTACCACTGATGGTGTGACAGGCGTGGGCCCAGCAGCGGGGCCAGAAGCCGACTGAGAATCCGGCATAAAATCAGAATGAGATGGGCCAGAATGGGGGTCCGTATGGCTATCGCTTAGGGGAGAGGCCCCTTTAAGCGACTCTCCTAAAGAGAGACAGGCTGAAGTCCTCGTGCCCTTAGGTGGCATACCCTGCATTCAACAGAGGGTGCAACCTGTGAGATTTAGCATACACACAATCCACCCACACAGCATTCACAGCTCAACTCAAGGTAACATCATGCATCTCATTTAACAAAATTGTCACAATACACAAGGTGCAGCATTACATGGATCGTGACAGAGAATGCATGTGTGCTAATACAACTAAGCTTCAAACACTAAAACAACTACCAACTACTATGCCAATAAAGGCCACACACAAGAACAAGCAACAAAGTAAAACAAGAAACGACTACAGGTTTGACTATTCGTCAGAATCTGGCGATGGAGGAGGGGCACCCTTATCATGCAGGCAGCACACGATAGACTTCAAAGTGCGAGTTACTTTCTTAAACTTGTGTTTCACGAGGCCCCGTAGATCGATAATGTCCTGTCGTAGGGTGGCCTAGCCCTCCTCAAGTCTAACTAAATGGGCTTCCCTATCAGCCCGATCAGGATCATACTCCTGAGTCATAGGAGGAGGACTCTCATTCGTATCCTAGGCCTTCTCTTCTTCCTCATCCTGCTCTTCTTCTTCTTCTATTTTAGCCCCACCTTCTTCATCGCTCTCTTCCTCTTCGCTTTCGATCTTATCCTCACTTTCTTCAAGTAGGGCTTTTCGTTATCGTCGCCCGATATCCATTTAATTGAGAGTAGTCTCGTTGATGTAATGGATCGGCGCTGGCAATTCCACCCCAAGTCTGTAGCCAAACTCGAATGCAATCCAGCATATGAGTTGACTGAATGGGAGTGTAACACCCTGAAAATTGGGGGTCGTGTATAAACCCAACTCCCGAGTTCCAGACCGTCACTTATGCAACAAAAATGATTATGATTCAATGTTGTCTGAGTTAAAGCATTCACATGAGTAAAAGTATACCAAAACTGCAATTCATACTCCAGATTCAGTGATAAAAGCAAGCGAAAGAGTAAAAGATACACATATCACTGTATGGAAAACAAAATAGATCTCAACTGTCTCCAAAGTATGAATACATCTCTGAGTCTCATATACATGTAAATAACCAAAAATCAAATGTTAAAATAGTCCCACTGAGTAGTCCCGCCAATCCAGGCCACCTAAGCAAAGCCGTCGTGGTACTGCATATATGAGAACTCGTCCTGGTCCTCATCATAATCCGGCTCTGCCTCCTAAATCGCTGTCTCACCTGCATCTAAGACAGGGTCTGGTGGGTGTTGCAAACACCATCCCATAACGTGGGAATGAGTAGCTAACTTAGTGGAATAATAGAGCAAAGATTATCATGTTCTCAAATCAATCATGCGATAATAGTAAAACAGTAAATCAAACATTCCTAATACTGTTGTTAATGCAATATGACATGACATGATGGATGCCCTCACCGACATTCTCCCTCATACGGCACCATCTGCATCCGCGGCATGCTTACATACCGCTCAGTGCTCCACATCTTCAAGGAACATGCAATGTGATGGTGATATGGTTACCGAGTTATTATTAATCCATTCAAACAGCAGGATTGGGAAACTAAGGTACTTCCCTTATATCAATCCCAACACAGATCCTGTCTAGGGTCGTCACTCCTAGTAATCTCATACGATGTATATTTTGTAGGTCGCTGCAAGGGCTGCCAGGGCTCTTGCTCGCACTCGTTGCACCGCTCCCCCATCACCTTATCAATACAGGCCTACTGTACTCTCACTGCTACGGAAGGGTCGTCGCCTCCCGTAGACTCAGAATACGCTCGCGGTCACTATAAAGGACTCGTCGCCTGATCAGTGTAGGCCGACAGCAAGAATATAGTGTCTCATACCACCATAATCTGCTCACGAGTCATAAGTGCTCACTGGTCACTACGGGGAGGTTTGTGGCCCCAGCGTAGGCCGACAGCTCGACCACGGTGTCCCATACCACCATGCCCGGCTCATGAGTCTTTGTGGATCAAGGTACCATGGTTAACAGGGTTTACAATGGTAAGTTCAGTACCCTAGGTTCAAGCAGATATGACTCATACAGGGTGAACATAAAAAGGCCAGTCGGGTTACTTGACAGGCTCGACTAGTATGAGCGCATCTCAAGTCGAACGACATAAAGTGCATAAACACCTCGTGTGGCCTAACCACTGCCGCCAACTCCAAAACACGACTCGCATTCATCGACACGTCGTTCGTGGCAAAGATAAGCCAACCACGAACTTGATCGGTTGCCAACTGCCTGGACTAGGTATAGTCCCAAACATATATGGATTCACATCAGCAATCATATGAGAGTAATAGAAATGAAATGCAATAATGTGAACATGTTAACACATGTTATAACATACAACTTAAGTAAATCATCTAACACATGCATTTCATACATATAATGAAATCATGCATATAGCCAACCTATAGGAAATCATTTACATCAGCATATAATTTGAGAATTCAATCTCAAACTAGTTCATAACACCATTTAAGTCAATACATGCTAATACAAACATTTATGCAAACACTTAAACTACACACTTAAGTCTACATATAGTATGTCGACTCAAAGTGCGCATTTAGGCGAATCTCTTCACCAAACTAATTATACACGCATTCCTAATATCGTAATGCGACAAGAAGCCATGTCAATCACATCAGCAAAATATGGATGAAAACAGTACTTCCTTACAAATGACTAAAATGCCCTAAATCTCATATTTTTCGTCTGCTTACGAAACAGGAAACGGACAGCATGTTGTACATGTCAAACGGCATTGCCGTCGATAATCTACTATTAAACAACATTGAAAGCGTTGAAAACAGTCAATTAAAGCGTCTAAAATCTGCACCTTTTCTCCTATAAGTGTATTGATTCGAACGGAGCGTGTACGCTTTGTCTACGGTAAACTGGGAACCTATTTTACAAGATGTATCAGCTACCATGCTAAGGAACCAAAGGAACCTTAAATCAGCAAGTATTTGGGGTATTTTCTTACCTAGAATCGCGGCGAAATCACTGGGAAAGTGATTGAGGCGCGTTGCTTAAGCACGTGCAACACGTAGTGCAGGTAGAAGAAAATTCTCTCCCACTCTCTCTCACAATCTCTCACCTTTTCTCTCACACCAGCTAGGGTTTCTAGCAAATTCATATGGGTGAGAGAAGTGAGGGTTTAAGCCCCTTTTATAACCTAAAACTTGCCTAAAACAAGCTTGGGAACAATGTTCACTTGATGCCTAACCAAATCGGGGCTGTTTCGGTCCAAAAAGACATTTCTGGAGGTCCCCTAGCCGTATGCGATCGGACTTAAGTTCATGCACGTTGGATGTCACTCACATCCCATTTTCAGACCAGTAGTGTTCGTAGATCACACGTGGCGGTCCAGTTTCAGTTCAGCGGTCATCGCCCGTAGATCAGGTCTACAAGTCTCATGATATGAAATAGAAATTTTTTCTGATCCAAGGGTGTAATTTAGCTGAATTCTGACGGTCAGAACGCTTAATACTGACGCGTCAAGTCGTGTGACAGATTTGAATTTCAAATTCCAAATCTAACCCTATTCTCACTCTCTTCACTCCAGGCTCAATGAAATAGCCTATGAATGTCGGTTGGACTTGATTTTCGAAATGATTGTCAAGTCCAGCTAGGCGGTTCTAATGGTCTAAGATTGTAGGTATTGGACTTTCGATGCACGGCCTAGATCCAATACAAAGTTTCAAAGATGTCCTGAGAACAAACCGTCTTAGAGTTTGATCCGAGGTTTTAGAGTATTATAGCGTCATTGGTTCTACTCGCTTTGGGTCTTGTAGATCAGGGACTATTTTCCAACTACTCTAGCGTTGCGCTAGCTAACTTACACATATTTTCCAAAGGAATTAATCCTACGCAATTTCTGGTCGAGTTAGTACTCGAGTCCAAGTACGGATTTTTCCAGGGCGTTACAATCTACCCCCCTTAACAAAAAAATTCATCCTCAAAATTCATACCTTTCCGTACTCCTCGAGAAGCTGTGGGTAATTCTTTCTGATCTCGACTTCTATCTCCCAGGTAGCCTCTTCCTCAGAGTGATGCGTCCACAATACCTTCACAAGGGGAATAACCTTGCTGCGCAGTACCTGCTCCTTCCTGTCGAGGATACGCGTCGGTCGCAGGATAAATGTAACATCCTCTCCTAACTGCACCTGTTCCCATCTGATGATATGGGAAGGATCATAAACGTATTTCTTTAGCATAGAAACATGAAATACATTGTGAACGCTCGTGAGAAGCGTGGGTAAAGCCAAACGGTATGCCACTGCTCCCACACGATTGAGGATGTGGAATGGATTAATGAATCGCGGTGCTAGCTTCCCTTTCTTCCCGAACCGAAGGACTCCCTTCATAGGTGAAACTCATAAAAATACATGATCCCCAACTGTGAACTCTAGTTGCCGCCATCTCGTATCGTCATAACTCTTTTGTCTGCTCTGCGCTGTGAGAAGCCGACGTCTAATAATATCAATCTTCTCCGACGTCTCCTGCACTAACTCTGGGCCAATCAAGCTACGCTCACCGACCTCTGCCCAGCAATGCGGTGCGCGACAAGGTCGCCCATATAACGCCTCATAAGGTGTCATACCGATACTCGCCTGGAAACTGTTGTTGTACACGAACTCCGCATGTGTAAGACAGTCATCCCAACTGTCCTTGAAGTCCAGTGTGCAAGCTCGCAACATGTCCTCTAAGATCTGGTTCACACGCTCTGTCTGTCCGTCTGTCTATGGGTGGAAGGCAGTACTGAACTTCAACTTCACACCCATAGCCTCCTGAATGCGAGTCCAAAAAATAGAAGTGAACCACGTGTCTCTGTCCAACATGATCTCCAACAAAACTCCATGCAGACGCACGATCTCTTTGATGTATAGTCTAGCCAGCTCGTCTGCAGAGTTCGTGACTCTGATCGGTAGGAAGTGCGCCGACTTCGTCAGACGGTCGACGATCACCCATATGGAATCATGTCCCTTCCTCGTCTTCGGCAGCCTTGAAACAAAATCCATGGAAATGAAGTCCCACTTCCACTCTGCGATCGGCATAGGCTGCAAGAGTCCAGGTGGTCGGCGATACTCTGCCTTCACCTGCTGGAAAGTAAGACAACGGGACACGAACTCTGCTATGTGGATCTTCATACCTCCCCACCAATAGGTCCTCTTCACGTTGCGATACATCTTCGTACTACCTGAATGCATCGCGAGTCTAGTACAATGCACAGCCTCGAGGATCTCTCGTCTCAAGTCAGGGATATCTGGGAAGCATAGGCGGCCACGATAACGTAAGCCCCCATCCGTGCCAACTCGCCACTCGGTGTCTGCATCATCACTGGCCTGCTCTCAAAGCTCAGTCAGATGCGCATCATCCCTCTGCGCCTCGATGACCGGGTCATCGATCTGAGATCACACCTGCACATGTGCGATGAACTCATAAGGCTCCTCTACAGTGAGTTTCTGCTCAAAGTCTCGCAAAAACTCAACCATATCCCACTCAGCAACCATTAGCGGAGCCGTAAACTCTATCGCCTTCTTGCAGCTCAACGCATCAGCTACAAAGTTCGCCTTCCCAGGATGGTAAGAGACTTCGAACTTGAAGTCCTTCAAAGTCTCCATCCATCGTCGCTGCCTCATATTCAAGTCTCGCTGCGTGAATATGTACTTGAGGCTCTTGTGGTCTCAAAAGAGCTCGAACTCCTCTCCGTAGAGGTAATGTCCCAGAGTCTCAGTGCGAATATGACGGCTGCCAACTCTAGGTCGTGTGTAGGGTAATTCTCCTCGTGCTTCCTTAATTGTCTCGAGGCATACGAAATTACCCTGTCCTTCTGCATAAGGACACAACCCAGACCAACGCTAGACGCGTCAGTGTATATAGTGTTTCTAACTGTAACACCCCAGATTTTGGCCAATCTGGGATTTGACGTCCTTAGGCAATGGGTCAACTAAAACACCTGGAAAATCGCTCAGAACCCAATTTCATAGCCAAAGAAACCACTTAGGATTAATTCCCATGGAAATTTAGCGTAAGTTAGCTAGCGCAACGCTGGAGTAGCTGGGAAACAGTCCCTGATCACTTTAAATACGTTCTACAAGACCCAAATCGAGTAGAACGTATGACTCCATAATACTCTATAACCTCGGATCAAACTCTAAGCGGGTTTGTTCTCTGGACCACTTTGAATTTTTGTATTGGATTTAGACCGCGCGTCGAAAGTCCGTTACTTCCTATCTTAGACCGTTAGAACCGCCCAGCTGGACTTGACAATCATTTTGAAAATCAAGTCAAACCGATAATCACAGACTATTTCATTGAGCCCGGACTGAAGAGACTGCGAATAGGGACAGAATTGGAATTTTAAATTCAAATCTGGCACACGACTTGACACGTCAGTATTAAGCGTTCTGACAGTCAGAATTCATCCAGATTATACCCTCGGATCAGGAAAAATTTCTATTTATTATTATGAGACTTCCAGCCCTGATCTACGTGCAGTGACCGCTGAACTGAAACTGGTCCGCCACGTGCAATCTACGAAACCTGCCGGACTGAAAACTTAATGCACGCTAGATCTGGTACGCATGAGCTTAAGTCCGATCGCATTCGACCAGGGGACCACCAGAAAGCATCTTTTGGACCGAAACAGCCCCGATTTGGTTACCCCTCAAGTGAAACTTGTTCCCGAGTCTATTTCGGGCAAGTTTGGGCTTATAAAAGGGCTTGAAACCCTCACTCCTCTCTCCCATATGAATTTGTAAAAACCCTAGATTGGGAGAGAGAAAAGGTGAGAGTTTGTGAGAGAAGGTGGGAGAGCTTTTCCTGCTGCTGCTGCACGTGCTTAAGCGGCGTATTCCAATCACTTTGCCGGTGATTTCTCCGCATTTGCGGGTAAGAAAACGCCCTAGAAAGTTGCTGATTTGATGCTTCTTTAGTTCCATAGTTTGTTAGTTGATAAATCTCGTAAATCAGGTTCCTTAGTCGCCGTAGACGAAGCGTATACGCTCCGTTCGAATCACTTCACCTATAAGGGAAAAGGTGCGGATTTTAGACGCTTTGATTGACTGTTTCCAAAGCTTTCAATGTCGTTTAATAGTAGATTCTTGACGGCAACGCCGTTTGACATGTACAACTTGCTGTCCGTTTCCTGTTTCGTAAACTAACGAAGAACATGAGATTTAGGGCATTTTAGTCATTTGTAGGAAGTACTGTTTTCATGCATATTTTGCTGATGTGATTGACATGGTTTATTGTAGCATTAGAATGTTAGGAATGCATGTATAATTAGTTTGGCGAAGAGATTCGCCTAAATGCGCACTTCGGGTCGACATACTATATGTAGACTTAAGTGTGTAGTGTAAGTGTTTGTATAAATGCTTGTATTAGTATGTATTGAATTAAATGATGTTATGGATTAGTTTGAGATTGGTTTCTCAATAAATATGTTGGTGTAAATGGTTTCCTTCATGTTAGCCATATGCATGATTTCATTATATGAATGAAATGCATGTGCTTGATGATTCATGTGAGTTATATGTTATAACATGTGCTTGATGATTTCCTTATGATTTAGTTTGAGATTGAATTCTCAATTAATTTGCTAATGGAAAGGATTTCCTATATGTTGGCGATATGCATAATTTCATTATATGTGTGAAAGACATGTGTAGGATGATTTACTTAAGTTGTACGTTATAACATGTGTTAACATGCTCACATGGTTGTATTTCATTTCCAATGCTCTCACATGATCGCTAACGTAGATTCATATGTGTTTGGGACTATACGTAGTCCAGGAAGTCGGTAACCAAGAAATATCGTGGTTAGCCTATCTTTGCCACGAACGACGTGTCGATGAACACGAGTCGTGTTTAGAGTTGGCGGCAGTGGTTAGGCCACGCGAAGTGTTTTATGCACTTCATGTCATTCGACTTGCGATGCGCTCGTGCTAGTCGAGCTCGTCAAGTAACACGACTGGCCGTTGTATGTTTACCCTGCATGAGTCATATCTGCTTGAACCTAGGGTACTGAACTTACCATTGTAAACCCTGTTAACCATGGTACCTTGATCCACGAAGACTCATGAGCCGGGCATGGTGGTATGGGACACCGTGGTCGAGCTGTCGGCCTACGCTGGGGCCACAAACCTCCCCGTAGTGACCAGTGAGCACCTAGTCTCGTGAGCAGATTATGGTGGTATGGGACACTATATTCTAGCTGTCGGCCTACACTGATTAGGCGACGAGTCCTTTGTAGTGACCGCGAGCGTATTCTGAGTCTATGGGAGGCGACGACCCTTCCGTAGCGGTGGAGTACAGTAGGCCTGTATTGATAAGGTGATGGGGGAGCGGAGCAACGAGTGCGTGCAACAGCCCTGGCAGCCCTTGCAGCGACCTACAAAATATACCTCGTATGAGATTACTAGGAGTGACGACCCTAGACAGGATCTGTGTTGGGATTGATATAAGGGAAGTACCTTAGTTTCCCAATCCTGCTATTTGAATGGACTAATAACAACTCGAAAATCATATCACCATAACATTGCATGTGCATGGAAGATGTGGAGCACTCTAGGGAGTGTGGCATACCACGGTCATAAGATGTTGCCGTACGAGGGAGTTCGTCGGTGAGGGCATACATCACGTCATGTCATATTGCATTAACAACAGTATTAGGATTGCTTGATTTACTACTTTACTATTATCGCATGATTGATTTGAGAACATGTTAATCCTTGCTCTATTATTCCACTGAGTTAGCTACTCACTCCCACGTTACGGGACAGTGTTCCTGGACACCCACCAGACCTTTTTGTAATTGCAGATGATGGTGCGGCCTGTGAGGCGGAGCCGGACTTGATGGTGTTGATGATGAGGTGGATCCCTCCTTTATGTGTGTTCTGATCGATGGGATTACAGGGAGGTTGATTAAATGCCTTGACACTTGTCATTTTATATTTTTAGAGCACTCATGTATATTCTTTTGTTTACTTTTGAAGTATACATGTATGTATATAACCTGGTAACATGTTCACACTCTAGAGACATACAACAGATTATATATGTTATACATACTATCACAGTCTTCCGCTTGTAAATTTAACTGTCTCTGGAGCGTGATATGCTGTTTTAGCTTAATCTCACTCATGTTTAATACATTATCATAGACAACATTCAATCATACATATCTATGTTGCATAAATAACATTTTGGAACTCGGGAGTTGGGTTTTAGCTCGACCCCCCGATTTTCGGGATGTTACACTAACCCCTTGCTCTAGCAATACTAGCACAGGGGCGGACGTAAGTCTGTCCTTCAGCTCCTGAAAAGCTACTCCGCCTTGTCATTCCAAGCGAACTTCACGTCCTTCCGTGTCAACTGAGATAAAGGTCTCGCGATCTTCGAGAAATCCTGAATGAAGCTTCGATAATAGCCAGCGAGACCCAAGAAACTCCTCACCTCGGTGACAGAACCAGGCTGCTCCTAGTCCTGAACTGCAGCTACCTTAGACAGTTCAACTGCCATCCCATCCTTGGACACCACGTGTCCCAGGAACTTCACTTCCTGCTTCCAGAAGTTGCACTTCTTGTACTGTGCGAACAACTGATGCTGTCTGAGTGTATCAAGGACCAAGCGCAAGTGCTCCTCATGCTCCTCTCGACTCCTGGAGTATACCAAAATGTCGTCAATGAACACAACGACGAATCGATAGAGGAAAGGCCGAAATACCCGGTTCATCAGATCCATGAACACGGCTGGTGCGTTCGTGAGACCGAACGACATCACAAGGAACTCGTAGTGGCCAAAGCTGGTCCTGAATGCTGTCTTCTTCACGTCCTCGTCCCTGACGCGCAACTGATGATATCCTGACTGAAGATCAATCTTCGAGAAGTACTGCGCTCCTCTCAACTGATCAAACAAGTCATCGATCCTGGTTAAAGGGTACTTGTTCTTCACCGTGATCTGGTTCAGCCTGCGATAATCAATACACAATCGCATTGAACCATCCTTCTTCCTTACAAACAGAACTGGTACTCCCCACGGAGACACACTAGGTCAAATAAGGCCAAGCTCTAACAGACCATCAATCTGCGTCCTCAACTCCTCCATCTCACACGGTGCCGTACGATACGTCGACAGTGAGACGGGCGTGGAACCCGGCACCAGATCGATAGTGAAATCAATCTCTCATCGAGGCGGCAAACCAGGGATCTTCCTGAACAGATCCCCAAAATCATAAATGACTGGCATATGCTCAAGCATCTGGGTACCAGCTTCCCGTAGTAAAGTAGCGTAGCTCAATATGGGGAAAGAGAGATTTACCTGCATTGGGAATGTAAAGGATGGGCCCTCTGGCTCGTAGACAGTCACTATACGAGTCTCGCAGTCAATCTCGGCCCTCGCTGCAGTCAACCAGTTCATGCTAAGAATGACATCGAGATAAACAAGAGAGGGGTCGACGACAAGATCAAGAGCCATCGTTCTGCCCCCAGATCCACCAAACAACCCTCACACATCAGGGTGGCATCTGTAAAGGACCCGTGAGCTGTATAAACTCGCACCCCATCCATCCTAATAGTCGGTAGCCCAATGCACCTGACTATGGCATGTGATATCAATGAAATCATGGATCCTGTGTCCACCATCATAAGAATAAGAATACCTCCGATGTGGGCAGTGACTTCAAAGGCCGAATGCTGAGAAGTCTCTGTCACAGCTGCCTCAGCTGTCAAGGCATGCACCCGCGCCTGCTGTGGTCGGTTCGACCACTGTGCCGTGGGTCGTTGAGGTGGCTTGAACTGAGATACCGGAGGTCTGAAGGAAGGGTGCGCAGGAGCCAACCGTAAAGGCGGTGCTGATATAGCTTGTGGGCGTGTACGATCAATCTTTTACGGCGGTGAAAACCCACTGTCCCATATCCGAGCGAAACAACTCTGTACTGAATGGCCCGATCTCCCACAATAAGTACAAGATAAATCGGGGCACCGCATCGGGGGTACTGGCGCTATAGCCCTAGAAGGAGGGTCGACACGAGGCCTCTTGCTCGCAAAGGGCCTGTCCTATAACTCCGGTCATGGCCTAGGAGCAATAGGGCCACGAGATTGCGTAAGTCGATCTACATCCTGCTCTGCCCGCATGGACATGTGAATCAGCTCTGCGTAGGAGGGAATGCTCATACAACACATCTTCGACCGAATATCCGGTCACAAACCCTCTGAAAAGTGCCATATGCACATCTGCTCATCTGCCAGTATAGTCGGGACGTATCTGCCCAACTCAGTGAACCGATACTCATACTCAGTCACCGTCATGCCTCCCTGTCTGAGGCACAGAAACTCATTCTCCCTCTCATGCCTATATGTCTGGGGATAGTATTTCTCGTGGAAGCGGAACTCGAACGCTGCCCAGGTCCATATGTAGTCAGCGGCAATGGTCCACAACACAGTCCCACCATAAGCTGGCCTCCCGCTCGAACAAGAATGTAGCCAACTCGACCTGCTCAGTCTCTGAACAATGCAGCATCCGTAGTATCTTCGACACACAGTTGAGCCAATACTCGGCCTCCTCGGGTCTATGAGAACCCGTAAAAGTGGGAGGCCGTAAGCTCTGAAATCGCTCTAATAAGCTCCGTGTGTCTGCGGCATTCCCCGCAGAGTAGAAGGTGGTACAAGATAAGACATGCCCTCATCCTGAGCATATGTATCGGCATCCTCAGCTGGACGCGCAGGGGGTGCAAGTGGAGGCACACTCCCACCCTGGGCTAGAGCCCCCACTATAGTAGTCAGGAGCTGCTGCTGCTGCTGCATCATAGCCATCATCTTCTCAAATCTATCTGGAGGTGGAGCAGGCTGTGGCATGTACTGCGTCGAAGAAGATGCACGGTACTGCTCTCTGACGGGCGGTGTGAAAGGCGGTGGTCCAACTGTAGGACCAGTAGTAGGCTGAGACGCACGTGCCGTCTCAGGAATCGGGCCCACAGCAGGTTTCGTATGAGCATCAGACTGAAAAGGAACCTAATCCGTAGGCTCACCCAATGTAAGCCGAGCTGTGCTCCGTGTAGCCTTCGACGGCATTCCGTATATTCAAAATAGGGCGTAACCTTGTCAGTCTCAATAGCACAAGCACACCGCAATCATTCACATAAAGAGTCAAAGGCATTCCATGCAATCCATTTAATCAAAATTATCACAATACAAGGGATATCTCCTTACAGGCATTATAACAAGAAGTAAATGGGAACTAAGACAGTTAAAGCTACAACAGCAACATAAGTAAACCACTAGCCTTAATAGGCTTACACAACATAAAGTAGGAAACGACTAACTAATAACAACAACAACTAAAATCTCATCGCTAGTCTGAGTCGGGTGATGGAGGAGGAGCACCCTTATCCTGCAAGCAGCACAGGATCACCTTCAAGGTGCGAGTCACCTTGCCGAATTTTCTCTTCATAACGGCCTTGGTATCCTCGACCTCAGCCCGAAGTTCCTGAACTTCCCTTTGCAAGGCGACCTGGCTCTCCTCGATTCGAGCAATGCGATCATCACTAGTAGCCTGAGCAGAAGGAGGAGGGCTCTCATCTATATCCTGAGCCTCCTCTTCTACCTCTTCCTGAACTTCTTCCTCTACTTCCGCTCCAGATTCTCCCTCACTTGGATCCTCTTCGTCATCAAAATCGTCCTCGCTATCCTCATCAAGCTGAGTCTCACGGTACTGAGACCCGATCTTCATCTTGACCATGGTAGACTCATCAATGCAGTGAATCGGAACTGGCAACTCCGGCCCAAGTCTGTAAGCAAACTCAAGCGCGATCTTGCATATAAGCCGGCCAAAAGGAAGCGACTCAGACGTTCTCCTTAATTTCGCTATGAGGATAATCTGTCGCAACACGAAAGTGGCCATACACACATTTTCTCCCTGGGCCACCTGATACAAGAAATCAACCATAAGGCGCGTACATTCAATACGATTTGTCGACCTGGGATACACGTTGAACGTGTAAATGTGATGCAGCAGGCACAAATCATCAGACATATGAGACGCCTTGAGGCTATTGTTAGACTGCCATGGAACTAGACTACCGCATAGGAACCTGGTACGGCAATCTCTCTCACGCCTACTCCTCAAATTCTTCACACTGGGATGAACATCACCAAGGGGCACGTTCAGAAGTCGCGTTATCAACCGAATATCGATCGTAGCCATCCGGTCTCTACCAAAAGGAATCTTGAACTGCAATGGCTCCAATGTAGGACTCTGGATACGAGCGTAGAAGGCACGAACGGTGCTCACATTAGCACGAGAACGGGCTTCAAAGAGTGGACCCTAATGTGCAGCTTAAATGCGCTCAAATAACAGGAATTCACCGAAGAGTCACCCTTCCACGTCCACCTCAAACAACACCTTATGGTCAATATATTCACCGTGAGGCATCTCTGCTCGTCCAATCTAAGCATGGGGATCCAAATCCCACTTTGTATGGAACTCCCTGGCTGTGCTAGGACTTGAGGCGGCGCTTGAGCTAGCGGCGCCACCCCTCGGTCTTCTTGATTGCGTAGGGTGACTAGGCCCAGCCTCATCCGCTACGGTCTTTCTCTTTTTCATTAAAGAGAGGATGGTGGAGAGAGAGAAAAAACCCAAAATGGCTTCAACAAAAGCCATGAAAAATGTGGGAAATGTAGAGAAATGGCTGCCTAAACAGAAAAAAGAAAATCTAGGTGTTGTAGAGGGATGCTTCAAGCTCCCCTAGGCTGGATTTTTAAAAAGAAAAGAGAAGGAAAAAGGGGAATGGAGATCCACACGATTTCAGCCACAAATGGAGGTTGTAGGAGTTCCAACGGAAGAGATCGGAGAGGGAGAGGGATGCTAATCACGTTGGAGGTATGGGATAGGGTCATTTTTAGCAATCAGAGGATTTAGGAGTGATTTGGGGTCACAATTTTGAGATGGGCAGCAAGAAAAATGAGTAAGGGAGCTTGGAAGGGGGATGTTTGTGAAGGAAGTACCTTTTTTAGGAGTTTTCGATGGACGGACCACACATGGGAGGGATGTACTAGCCACATAAGGGCGTGCGCCCAAATTTTACAGCAAGTGGGCCCCACTCATCGGCGATGGCATCTCCGGCCGGTGGGACGACATGGGTTGGGTCCCCCCTGCCTCAGGGACCCCAAATATGTATGGGCCCCACCTTCGTTCATTCTAGATTGGCCTATGGAGGCCCATACATCCATTCAGGGCTTTCCGGGGCCAATCTGTAAACCTGAATGTAATATCCTATCATGCAGCATATTATTTTGGGGTAGAAGGAGCTAATACATCCATATAGCCCATTAGTTTCTAAATATTACAAACTTAGAATGGCCTAATGGCCAGTTTTCATAAAATTTTCTATTTACTGTAAAATTTTGTTGAAGTATGATTTTATATCATTTCCACATTAAGATCAATGCCTAACATGAAAAGTCACAAAAATAATTGAAGAATGGAGTGGTGAGAGGAAGAATTTGGAAGAAATTAGGTGAAACGGGGTTTTTAAGCCCTAGCGATTGAATGTAAGGGTTGTGGTTACCCCACAGCCCAAGGATTTATATTTACGGGTTTAGAACCATTTAAAGAATGTCTCAACCCACCTACCTACAACGTAGGAGCTACTTAGGTCGCTTCGCGCGACCCTAGATGCGTTACGGACTCGATCGCTCGATCGATACGAATAGACTTCGCCTATTGGCGAATCTGCGATCCTATAAGTGTTTCTAGACCTTTCTCACACCCACCTAAGTCAAAGAAAGCGATAGTGTATGTCGCGTGACCATAACCCAGGCCCGGTATAATCTCATTCATGCTCTGATACCAACTTGTAACACCCAAAAAATCGGGGGTCGTGTATAAACCTAACTCCCGAGTTTCAGACCGTCACTTATGCAACAAAAATGATTATGATTCAATGTTGTCTGAGTTAAAGCATTCACATGAGTAAAAGTATACCAAAACTGCAATTCATACTCCAGATTCAATGATAAAAGCAAGCGGAAGACTAAAAGATACACATATCAGTGTATGGAAAACAAAATAGATCTCAACTGTCTCCTAAGTATGAATACATCTCTGAGTCTCATATACATGTAAATAACCAAAAATCAAATGTCAAAATAGTCCCACTGAGTAGTCCCACCAATCCAGGCCACCTAAGCAAAGCCGTTGTGGTACTGCATATATGAGAACTCGTCCTGGTCCTCATTACAATCCGGCTCTGCCTCCTGAATCGCTACCTTACCTGCATCTAAGATAGGGCCTGGTGGGTGTTGCAAACACCATCCCGTATCGTGGAAATGAGTAGCTAACTCAGTGGAATAATAGAGCAAAGATTAGTATGTTCTCAAATCAATCATGCGATAATAGGAAAGCAGTAAATCAAACATTCCTAATACTGTTGTTAATGCAATATGACATGACATGATGGATGCCCTCACCGATATTCTCCCTCATACGGCACCATCCGCATCCGCGGCATGCTTGCGTACCGCTTAGTGCTCCACATCTTCAAGGACATGCAATGTGATGGTGATATGGTTACCAAGTTATTATTAATCCATTCAAACAGCAGGATTGGGAAACTAAGTTACTTCCCTTATATCAATCCCAACACAGATCCTGTCTAGGGTCGTCACTCCTAGTAATCTCATACAATGTATATTTTGTAGGTCGCTGCAAGGGCTGCCAGGGCTCTTGCTTGCACTCGTTGCACCGCTCCCCCATCACCTTATCAATACAGGCCTACTGTACTCTCACTGCTACGAAAGGGTCGTCGCCTCCCGTAGACTCAGAATACGCTCGCGGTCACTACAAAGGACTCGTCGCCTGATCAGTATAGGCCGACAGCAAGAATATAGTGTCTCATACCACCATAATCTGCTCACGAGTCATAGGTGCTCACTGGTCACTACGGGGAGGTTTGTGGCCCCAGCGTAGGCCGACAGCTCGACCACGGTGTCCCATACCACCATGCCCGGCCCATGAGTCTTTGTGGATCAAGGTACCATGGTTGACAGGGTTTACAATGGTAAGTTCAGTACCCTAGGTTCAAACAGATATGACTCATACAGGGTGAACATAAAAAGGCCAGTCGGGTTACTTGACAGGCTCGACTAGCACGAGCACATCTTAAGTTGAACGACATAAAGTGCATAAACACCTCGTGTGGCCTAACCACTGCCGCCAACTCCAAAACACGACTCGCGTTCATCGACGCGTCGTTCGTGGCAAAGATAAGCCAACCACGAACATGCTCGGTTGCCGACTGCCTGGACTAGGTATAGTCCCAAACATATATGGATTCACATCAGCAATCATATGAGAGTAATGGAAATGAAATACAATAATGTGAACATGTTAACACATGTTATAACATACAACTTAAGTAAATCATCTAACACATGCATTTCATACATATAATGAAATCATGCATATAGCCAACTTGTAGGAAATCATTTACATCTGCATATAATTTGAGAATTCAATCTCAAACTAGTTCATAACACCATTTAAGTCAATACATACTAATACAAACATTATGCAAACACTTAAACTACACACTTAAGTCTACATATAGTATGTCGACTCAAAGTGCGCATTTAGGCAAATCTCTTCGCCAAACTAATTATGCATGCATTCCTAATATCCTAATGTGACAAGAAGCCATGTCAATCACATCAGCAAAATATGGATGAAAATAGTATTTCCTACAAATGACTAAAATGCCCTAAATCTCATATTTTTCGTCTGCTTACGAAACAGGAAACGGACAGCATGTTGTACATGTCAAACGGCGTTGCCGTCGATAATTTACTATTAAACAACATTGAAATCGTTGAAAATAGTCAATCAAAGCGTCTAAAATCCGCACCTTTTCTCCTATAAGTGTATTGATTCGAACGAAGCGTGTACGCTTCGTCTACGGCGAACCGGGAACCTATTTTACAAGATGTATCAGCTACCATGCTAAGGAACCAAAGGAACCTTAAATCAGTAAGTATTTGGGGTATTTGCTTACCTAGAATCGCGGCGAAATCGCCGGGAAAGTGATTGAGGCGCGTTGCTTAAGCACGTGCAACACGTAGTGCAAGCAGAAGGAAATTCTCTCCCACTCTCTCACAATCTCTCAACTTTTCTCTCGCACCAGCTAGGCTTTCTAGCAAATTCGGATGGGTGAGAGAAGTGAGGGTTTAAGCCCCTTTTATAATCTAAAACTTTTCCAAAACAGGCTTGGGAACAATGTTCACTTGATGCCTAACCAAATCGGGGCTGTTTCGGTCCAAAAAGATATTTCTGGAGGTCCCCTGGCCGAACGTGATCGGACTTAAGTTCATGCACGTCGGATGTCACTCACATCCCATTTTCAGACCAGTAGTGTTCGTAGATCGCACGTGGCGGTTTAGTTTCAGTTCAGCGGTCATTGCCCGTAGATCAGGTCTACAAGTCTCATGATATGAAATAGAAATTTTTCCTGATCCAAGGGTGTAATTTGGCTGAATTCTGACGGTCAGAATGCTTAATACTGACGCGTCAAGTCGTGTGCCAGATTTGAATTTCAAATTCCAAATCTAAACCTATTCTCACTCTCTTCACTCCAGACTCAATGAAATAGCCTCTGAATGTCGGTTGGACTTGATTTTTGAAATGATTGTCAAGTCCAGCTAGGCGGTTATAACGGTCTAAGATTGTAGGTATTGGACTTTCAACGCACGGTCTAGATCCAATACAAAGTTTTAAAGAGGTCTTGAGAACAAACCGGCTTAGAGTTTAATCTGAGGTTTTAGAGTATTATAGCGTCATTGGTTCTACTCGCTTTGGGTCTTGTAGAACGTATTTAAAGTGATCAGGAACTATTTCCCAGCTACACTAGCGTTGCGCTAGCTAACTTACACATATTTTCCAAAGGAATTAATCCTACACAATTTCTGGTCGAGTTGGTACTCGAGTCTAAGTATGGATTTTTCCAGGGCGTTACAGGGAGCAATTCAGTCCTTCTATTAGAACGTGCGGTAAGGATTATGTGTCGTAAGACATACGTAAGCACACACAACTTCTCTCCCTGCCCCACCTGATACAGGAAGTCCACCATTAGGCACGTGCACTCACTGCGGTTGGTTCACTTGGGATAAACGTTGAATGTGTAGATGTGGTGAAGCAGGCGAAAGTCGTCCATCATATTTGTCACTAAAATGCTTTTGTTTAGCTGTCATTCAACCAGACAACCACAAAGGAACCGAGTGCGGCGATCCCTTTCACGTGCACTACTTAGATTCTTCTCACTTGCATGTACTTGTCCAAGTGGCACATTCATAAGCCAAGATATAAAAAGCAACGTTGATTGTGGCCTCCCGATCCCCTCCAAATGGGATTTTAAACTTCAAGGGCTCCAGCGTTGGCTCTCAAATGTAGGCATAGAAAGCTCGGACAGTACCTACATTTACACGGTGCTCACCCTCAAATAGCGGACCTCACTTGGCTTCTACCAAGCGCTCGAACAACAAGTATTCTCCAAATAGTTGTGCATCTATATGAGCTTCAAAAAGGGCCATACGGCCCTCATAAACTCCATGAGATAACTCCACCAACAAAGCTCTTCCTATGAGAGCCTGGGGATCTAAATCTCGCTTCGTCTGCAACTCCCGACTGACGCTTGAACTTGCGACGGCACCTCTCAGGCTCCTAGAAAGGGTGGGGTGACTAGGTTTGACTTCATCAATAGGAGCTCTCTTCTTTCCCATGAAAGAGAGAATGGTGGAAATCGAAAATATGGCTGTAACTAGCTCGAATAGGGCCATGAAAAATAGAAGAAAAAAGAAGATTGGGATGAGATAGTGGGTTCCCACGAATTTGAGACTCAAAGTAGGGATTTAAGTGCCTAAATGGAAGGAAAAGAAAAGGAAATCAGCAATGGAGGTGGGTTTTAAAATGGGTAGAGTGAGGGTGCACGAAAATGGAAGAAAGAGGTGTTTAGAGAGTGATTTTTATGGAGATTTAAGAGATATTTTGAAGAAAGGAGAGCTTGGAGGGGTGGTTTGTGAAGGGAAGATGATTTAGGTGTATTTAAAATAGACCCACCATGCATCAGTAGGCCACACTACGCCCTAGAGGCGTCAGCCCGAACCGGCCCGCTGGGCAGCGAGGCCTCGCCGGTCTCTGGATAGTCTGGTGAGGACTCACCTATGGGGGGATGTCCTCTTGCCCCCTAGGTCTAAAAAAGGTGTGGGTCCCACCCTGGGTCCCCCTGAAGATGCTCCGTTAGGCCCCTTACTCAGGTTTGACTCGTTTCGAGTCATTTCAAGTGATTTCTAATGCATATAGAAGTTTATCGATTTTAAACGGTTAGGATGGGATAAAACATAGTCTAAACCCGTCAATTGATGGTCTAGAAGTGGATTAAGATCATTTTGCATGATCATGGGTGTGTACGGACACGATCTTGGTGATCGTTTTCGGTAATCTTTCGCCAATTGGCGAAACTGAGAAACCTAAACTAGTTTTGAGATTTTTCTCGCACCCTCCTACATTAAATTGGCATTAGCGTACGTTGTGTGACCATAATCCAGGTCTGGTTTAATCCAAATCATACTCTGATACCAACTTGAAATGCCCTAAAAATTGGAGGTCGAGCATAACTCAACTCCTGAGTTCCAAAACATCACTTATGCAACATATTTAATGATGGATGAATGTTATCTATATTAGTGCATAAAACATGAAGTAGATTAAGCCAAATCAGTAAACATAATCTATGGACAATTATAATACGCAAGTGAAAGACTAAAAGAAATATATAAACTAATATAAGTTCTCAAGATATGTATGCTCTGTCAGGTCATAATTACAATTATTATTTCAATATACAAATATCAAAATGTGATTGTCCACTACAAATATAACCCTGAATCTCAGTCAATCAGGACATGGCTCACATGAACCTGCCTGAATATTGCATGTAGGAGAACTCCTCATCATCCTCATACTCCTGCTCTGTCTCGTGAGTCGCATCATCATCTGCAACTAAGACAGAGTCTAGTTGGTATTTAAACATCATCCCAGAACGTGTGAGTGAGTGATCAGCTCAGTGGAGCTATACAACAAAGGTTAACATGTTATCAATTCAGTCAAGCAGTAATGATAAAGCAATACAATCAAACATGTCCTAGATATTCTTGTTAATGCAAGGATGATATGAGGTAATGATGCATGCTCTCACCTGCACTCCCTCTAGCGACAACATCTAATGATCACGGCATGAATCACTACCACTGTGCTCTACGCCAACACCAACGGCACATGCAGTGTAATGTTATAAGCATGATTACCAAGTTCTTATTGGTCCTTTTTATACAGCAGGATTGGGAAGATAAGGTACCTCCCTCATATCAATTCCCAAAGAATGATCCATTCTAGGGTTGTCAGACCTAGACAATCTCATACGATGTTATGGTTCTCAGAAACTGTAAAGGGCTCGTCATCAATTAATGCATGCCTAGTTATACCCTAGTTACTATAATAAGGCTCGTCGCCTCAATGCAGTGTCAAGGTATGCTCGAGGTCACTACAAAAGGGCTCGTCACCAATCAATGTAGGTCGACAGCATGAATACAGTGTCCCATACCACCATATTCAGCCCATACCACCATTATAACACCCTGAAAATCGGGGGTCGTGTCTAAACTCAACTCCCGAGTTCCAAATCGTCACTTATGCAACAAAAGTGATCATGATTCAATGTTGTCTGAGTTAAAGAATTCACATGAGTAAAAGTATACTAAAACTGCAATTCATACTCCAGATCCAGTGATAAAAGCAAGCGGAAGACCAAAGAATATATATATCACTGTATGGAAAAATAAATTAGATCTCAACTGTCACTAAAGTATGAATACATCACTGAGTCTCATATACATGTAAATGACAGAAATAAATGTCCAAAAGAGTCCCACTATGAAGTCCCATCAACCCAGGTCACCTAAGCAAAGCCATCATGGTACTACATGTATGAGAACTCATCCTGGTCCTCATCATAGTCTGGCTCTGCCTCCTGGATCTCTGCATCACCTGCATCTAAAACAGGATCTGGTGGGTGTTGCAAACACCATCCCGTAACGTGGGAGTGAGTGATCAACTCAGTGGAATCATAGAGCAAAGATTAGCATGTTCACAAATCAATCATGCGATAATAGTAAAGCAGTAAATCAGACAATCTTAATACTTTTGTTAATGCAATATGACATGACGTGATGTATACCCTCACCGATGATCTCTCTCATACGGCATCATCTTACGACCGCGGCATGCAATCGACCCTCAAGTGCTCTACATCTTCCAGGCACATACAATGGTATGGTGATATGATTTTCGAGTTGTTATTAGTCCATTCAAATAGCAGGATTGGGAAACTAAGGTACTTCCCTTATATCAATCCCAACACAGATCCTGTCTAGGGTCGTCACTCCTAGTAATCTCATACGATGTATATTTTGTAGGTCGCTGCAAGGGCTGTCAGGGTTGTTGCACGCACTCGTTGCACCGCTCCCCCATCACCTTATCAATACAGGCCTACTGTACTCTACTGCTACTGAAGGGTCGTCGCCTCCCGTAGACTCAGAATACGCTCGCGGTCACTACAAAGGACTCGTCGCCTGATCAGTGTAGGCCGACAGCAAGAATATAGTGTCTCATACCACCATAATCTGCTCACGAGACTAGGTGCTCACTGGTCACTACGGGGAGGTTTGTGGCCCCAGCGTAGGCCGACAGCTCGACCACGGTGTCCCATACCACCATGCCCGGCTCATGAGTCTTTGTGGATCAAGGTACCATGGTTAACAGGGTTTACAATGGTAAGTTCAGTACCCTAGGTTCAAGCAGTTATGACTCATGCAGGGTGAACATACAACGGCCAGTCAGGTTACTTGACGGGCTCGACTAGCACGATCGCATCTCAAGTCGAACGACATGAAGTGCGTAAAACACTTCGCGTGACCTAACCACTTCCGCCAATTCCAAAACACGGTTCGCGTTCATCGACGCGTCGTTCGTGGCCAAGATAAGCTAACCACGAATTCGCTCGGTTACCAACTGCCTGGACTAAGTATAGTCCCAAACAATTATGGAATCACATCTGCAATCATATTAGAGTATTGAAAATGAAATACAACCATGTGAGCATGTTAACACATGTTATAACTTACAAATTAAGCAAATCTTCAAGCACATGCATTTCATGCATATAATGAAATCATGCATTTAGCTAACATGTAGGAAATAATTCACATCAGCATATTAATTGAGAAATCAATCTCAAACTAATCCATAATACCATTTAATTCAATACATACTAATACAAGCATTTATACAAACACTTACACTACACCCTTAAGTCTACATATAGTATGTCGACCCGAAGTGCGCATTTAGGCGAATCTCTTCGCCAAACTAATTATGCACGTGTTCCTAACATTCTAATGCGACAATAAACCATGTCAATCACATCAGCAAAATATGAATGAAATCAGTACTTCCTACAAATGATTAAAATGCCCTAAATCTCATATTTTTCGCCGGTTTACGAAACAGGAAACGGACAGCATGTTGTACATGTCAAACGGCGATGCCGTCGATAATCTACTATTAAACGACATTGAAAGCTATGGAAACAGTCAATCAAAGCGTCTAAAATCCGTACCTTATCTCTTATAAACGTGTGAATTCGAACAGAGCATATACGCTTTGTCTACAGTGAATAGAGAACCTAATTTACGAGTTCTATCAGTTTACATGCTATGGAACGGAAAGAATCCCAAATCAGCAACTTATTAGGGTTATTTCTTACCTGAAAACGCGTAGGAATCACCGGCCAGGTGATCGAAGTGTGTTGCTTAGGCACTTGCAACAGGTGGTGCAACGGTAGGTAAATTCTCTCCTACTCTCTCTCATAAACTCTCGCCTTTTCTCTCTCCCAATCTAGGGTTTTTCTCAAATTCGGATGGGAGAGAGGAGTGAGGGTTTCAACCCCTTTTATAAGCCTAAAAATACCTGAAATAGGCTCGGAAATAAAGTTTACTTAGGGCATATCCAAATCGGGGCTGCTTTGGTCCAAAAGATGATTTCTGGTGGTCCCCTGGCCGAACGCGATCGGACTTAAGTTCATGCTTATAGGATCTAGCACGCATCAAGTTTTCAGTCCGGCAGGGTTTGCAGATTGCACGTGGCGGTCCAGTTTCAGTTCAGCAGTCACCGCACGTAGATCAGACCTGCAAATCTCATGATATGAAATAGAAATTTTTCCTGATCCGAGGGTGTAATTTGGCTGAATTCTGACGGTCAGAACGCTTAATACTGACATGTCAAGTCGTGTGCCAGATTTGAATTTCAAATTCCAAATCTGTCCATATTCGCACTCTCTTCAGTCCAGGCTCAATGAAATAGCCTGCGAATGTCGGTTGGACTTGATTTTCGAAATGATTGTCAAGTCCAGCTAGGCGGTTCTAACGGTCTAAGATAGCAAGTATCGGACTTTCGACGCGCGGTCTAGATCCAATACAAAGTTTCAAAGTGGTCCAGAGAATAAACCTGCTTAGAGTTTGATCCGAGGTTATAGAGTATTATAGAGTCATTAGTTCTACTCGATTTGGGTCTTGTAGAACATATTTAAAGTGATCAGGGACTATTTCCCAGCTACTCTAGCGTCGCGCTAGCTAACTTACTCTTATTTTCTAAAGGAATTAATCCTACGCGATTTCGGGTCGAGTTGGTACTCGAGTCCAAGTATGGATTTTTTTCAGGCGTTACAACCATATTCGGCTCACGAGTCTGGGTTGCTCACAGGTCACTATGGGGAGGCTCGTC
Organism: Magnolia kwangsiensis; assembly: GCA_037074715.1. Taxonomy (NCBI): domain Eukaryota; kingdom Viridiplantae; phylum Streptophyta; class Magnoliopsida; order Magnoliales; family Magnoliaceae; genus Magnolia; species Magnolia kwangsiensis. The sequence goes on from CM073573.1 coordinate 56,536,825, forward strand.
GCCTCAGTGTAAGCCGACAGCTCGACCACGGTGTCCCATACCACCATGTCCGGCTCATGAGTCTTAGGGGATCGTGGTACCAAGGTTAACGGGATCTCACTGGTAAGTTTGGTACCCTAGATTCAAGCGGTAACGTCCAAACATGGTAAATATACATCGAGTCAATCAGGTTAATTAACGAGCTCAACTAGGACGAACGCATGTTGAGTTGATCAACATGAAATGCATAAGCACTTCGTGTGGCCTAACCACTGTCGACATCCCAAGTACAGCTCGGATTCATCGAACACATCCTATGTGGTGAAAGTAACCTTAGCCACCAGTTTGAAAACTATTATCGATTACCTGGACTGTGATATAGTCCCACTCACGTACAATCACAATGATGAATATTTAAAACAATCCTATAATCATATGAACATGATATTGAACATAACTTAAACATGAATACAGTACATGGAGAAAATTATACACATATTTAACATGAATAAGTAGGCTATACAGTTCATGGAGGAAATCATACAAACAGTTAAGGTAGTTGGGATTTATATCTCAACTCCCTTATAAATCACACTTTACTAATTACTAACTCATTCAGGCATTTTCACAAACACTTAGACTACACTTTCCAACATACATCACGTATGTTGGCCATATTACGTATTAGGGCAAATCCTTTTGCCAAGGAGTTGTCGCATACATAACAATCATGTACCTACGACAATTAATCATGGCAATCATAAATTCAGATTCCAAGCGCCTATAAACATTTCAACAAATACATGAATTTTCCTATAAACTACGTAGTTCATATATATACATAAAACGAAATAGATATTGCATTTGGCATGTGAAATGGCACCCACATCAGTAATAAATCATTAACTAACATTGAAAGCTTTGAAAACCATAACCTATACGTATATAGTCCGCACCTTAAACCAGAAAATGCGTAACGGATATGATTTAGATGCTAAGTCTTTGTCAACGGCGGTTTAGCAACCTAAAATATGAATTTGGTTTGCTATAACATCACTTAAACTATTGAAAATCCTAGAACAAGTTAGGGTTAGGATTTCTTACCTATGTATGGTATTAGAATCGCTGGAATAACGATCCAGTAGCGTTGGATAAGCACGTGGAGAGGCAAGGTAGAATCCCTGGAAGAATCTCAAACTCACTCTCTTACTCTCTCTCTCTTTTTCTTCTCTTTCTTAGCTAGGGTTTTGAAATTCGTATGGAATATGTGAGAGAGGGTTTAAGACCCTTATATAGGCCCAAAACTGACGGAAACAGTCCCAGGACCATGGTATACTTAGGTTATATCCAAATTAGGCTTGTTCCGATCCAACGGAGTAGTTCTGGGGGTCCCTTTGCTGAATGCGGTCGGACTTAAGCTCACAAATATTGAATCTTGATCAAGTTAAGTTTTCAGTCCAATCGGGTTTACAAATCGACCGTGGTGGACCAGTTTCAATTCAACGGTAACCGACACTCGATCAGGGCCACAAGCACATTGGCATGTGTGGGACATTTCTCCTAATCTGAGGGTAAATTTGGGTCAGATTCGGACGGTCTGAATGCTTATAATTTTCCAGCAAGCAACACGACTCATATTACTTAAATTCATATTTAATTTCTAAAAATATTTATTTTCTCACACACTTCTCTCTAGACTCAAGAAAATAGTCCCAAGATATCATTTGGACTTGATTGTTGAGGTGATTGTTAAGTCTAACTAAGCGGTCATAATTGTCTAAGTTCATCGCTATCGGACTTTCGATGTGCAGTCCAGGTCTAATATGGAGTTTCTGAATGCTCCCGAGAGCAACTGAGTTTAGAGATTAATCCTATATTTTAGGGTAATGTAGCATTAACAATTCTACAAGTTTTGGGTCTTACAGATCTTATTTAAAGTGATTGGTGATAATTTCACAGGTAATCTAATTTAGCGCTAGTTAATCCTCATTTAATTTCTAAAGGATTTGGTCCTAAGTGATTTCTATTTGAGGTGGTACTTGGGTTTTCGTACGGATTTTTCTAGGACATTACACACTTTCATTGCCTCATTCACACACTTTCATTGCCTCATTCTTCTCCTCTTTTGTCATCATCGCGCTTATCTTTAATGACTGCTTTTCTTGTGGCTCAACTTTCTACTTTGGGGGACTTGTCATTCTTCTCCCTGACCGTAGCATGATCACTGCAGTCTTGCCTGTTATTTCATACCTTTCTTTCCCTGTTCTTTCATAAGCATTTTCTTGGGCTATCAATACATTTAATGTAGCCATTGTATTTCTTTCTTTTTCTTTCTCAATCACTATTTCACCTCTATCTGTTATCCTTTGTATTATTGTCTTGATTGTGATATCGGCAAAAATCCCTTTCTCTGGTTCTTACTACATCTTTAGAGCATTTGGATGGAGACAGCTCTATTGTACCGGCCTTTAGCAGCTGGTTCATCATGGGAACCACATGTTCTTTATCAAACGTGATCCGTCATGGGAGCTAAGTGATCTAAACTTTTCCGCATCAAATCTTGATTCAAATCTATTTCTAGGACGACTCTATTCTTCTTTTTATCCCGTCCTTTTCTCCCCTGCCTCTCTCTCTCTCTTGTACTTTAGCTTCTTTTCTCTTACTCCACTGTATTCGCGATCATTCTACTGGGTCCTCTCCTTGCGGCCTCCTGATTAAATGCTGACATTTTTTTAGTCATCAATTTTAAAGCATGGACTTTAGTTACTAAGTCGTGGAAAGTCTTAATATCTACGCTGGTGATCCTAAATGCGATTCCTGTTTCCACGGAGTTTAGGCACATCTTGACCTGTTCTTGTTCTTTCGGCAACTGTCTACAGGAGATCCGCAATGTCTTCCACCTGTCTATGAATTTTTCTACAGGCTCTCCTTCTCTTTACCGTATTGAAGCCAATTCTGTAATACTAATGTCGCGATCAGACAAAAATAAATTTGACATAAAAGCATCCTGCATTTGCTCCCAAGTGTGCATCGATCCTAGAGCCAAATTAAAATACTAACAAAATGCTTTGTGCATCAAGGATGAGCCAAACAATCAGAGGAAGTACTGGGGTACTATGAAGAAATTCCCCATGCTGGTGATGAAGTGCATCGAATGCTCTTCTGGCAATCCATCTCCATTCAATTTCTAAAAATCTGGCTGTTTAAAATTTACAGGGAAAGGAACATCTTCTACCTCTCTCGGGTAAGGTGTCCGATATCTGAACCTACTGACGTTCTCACGTTCTCTCTCTATTCTGACAACTTCTTCCATGACATGTCGCATCTCTTCTTGTGTTATTGCCCTTGCTATGATCCTGGTCCTGGGGGTTGCGAGCCTTCGGGCCGTGGTTCTTACCCATCATTGGACGTGTTGTTATCTTTTTTTTAGGTTAGCTTGTTAGTACACACCCATGTCAGTACACACACTCCATGTTAGCCCCCCCCCCCCCCCCCCCCCTCGTTAGGGATCGATACCAAGAGCTTAAGTGTTAAAATGAGGTATCTCCACTCAGCCTACTAGTTGAGCTATGAATCTAGGTGTGGAGGTGTTGTTATCTGAGCCACATTATGCACGAGGGTTGCCAAAGCTTCTTGGAGATTTCTGCATTCTTCTATTAGTGTTCTTTGCACTTGTGCCATCTTAGTCATGTGATCCTCAGCAGTCGACAGAGGTCCCTGACTTGTCTCGGCCATATGTATGGCTTCTTCTCTACTTCTAGATGAAGCTGTAGTTGGAGTAGAGTATGAATATATTGTGGTGATGGGACCTACGGAAAGAGGGGTTTCGTTAGACTTCCCGCTGCTTTTGTAGTAATCGGGAGATCAGAGCGGTACCGAAGCCGGTGAGCCTATAAGCAGCATCTTGCCTTTCTACTCTCTTATCTGTCATGCTTCTACAATAGACAGAGCCGAAAAATCATATGTTGTGATGGGAGGAGCGAACTTCATTGGGTATAACGCGAGAGGAGCTAGTTCAGGATTTTTCTTAGCTGCATTTCGCTGGTCCCCTGATTCTTCGTACAGGCGAGTTTATTCTGGCTGTTACTGCATTTTGAGCTCTTATCTTTCGAGACATAACAACAGTCCAATCTTGATCATCACTCTGTGCCATAAGCGAAGCAGATATGAGTCCAGCCATTGCTGAAGGTTTATCATCCTTTCTTGAAAGAGATCGATTTTTGCAATCCAACAATGTATTTCTTGCGTATTCCACTACGAATCTGGTCGTAGTGAAGTAAAAGTTCACTATCTTCATTATGCTTCTATTGATTATGAATTGCAGTCTTATCGTCTTCTTACCTTCAAGATAAAACATGAAGCTTTAATTAGTATTTGAATGATCTGATATTCTATCTGAGAGATGAAGAGGAGAATGTTCTCACTGAGAGTCACCATTTTGGCATCAGAAAGATGCCAAACTATGAAAACGTCTTATAACCTTCTCAATGTTAATATTAAATAAGATAATAAGTTCCCTAATAGAGTCACCATTTTATTTCGAACAAGAAACAAAAGCATTCAATTTGGGAGATTACCTTATTCAAACATAACAGAGAGAGTGTATCAAGAACAATCATCGTATTATTAATATTGAGTTCGTTTACATCCTCTAATATCCCTTGATTCTGAGATAGATTATTTAAAGTACAAAAAATTGATAGAATTTAAATAATTGATCGGAATATCAAATTTGGCAGCAATTCGTCTTGTGTTTCGATTATCTCTTTAAGAGGAATATTGTGCGGATTCGATCGTCTGATTTCCCTTTTTGATGCTTGTACAGTAGGAAAACTGGAGCTTGAACAATTGGATAGCATCTCAGCCCTTTATCATTATTGTCTGTAAGATAGTTTGGTTGCGTAAACCTGTGTAAACACTATCTTCCTTCCACTTCTACCTTCAGTGTTCTCTTGCGCTCTGCTCTTCTTCCAAAATCTTCAATTACCACCAAATGAGACGGGGAGGGGGTATATATAAGCCTTCACACGTGTGAACCCTCGATCTATGTGCCATGGGCCCCACTTTTCATAAGATTCCATAACTCATGAACAACCCTTCTGAAATCCATAGCGTAAACCCGCACAACCGATATGGATTGCGCGGTCCCACACAACTGATATGTTTTGCATGGTCCACTACAACTCTGCACTATCTCTTTTTCTTCTTTTTATGTTTCCTTGCCTTTCAATCTTTTATATCTTCATTCCTCTCTCTTTTCTTCATTTATTTTTTATGCCTCAACATTAGGTTTTATTTTTATGTTATGCTTTTATGTTAAATTTTCTCTGAAATTGTTTTTAAAGAACTAACATTGTTTTTCTATTTTGTAGGATCTTAACATAACAACTCCAATCTGGTAACCTCTTTCCAATTCTCTTTTTCTTTTTTAGATTTCTTATTTGCTTTAGTTTTCTTTCTTCTTAGGTTTAGTTACTTGAGGACTAAAGTGTTTAGTTCGTGACAACACTCTCCATCTCTTGAGTGAAGGAGGATTAGTCGAAGGGTTGCCTATCCATGATCGGATTAGACACCACCTGAGATCCTCTGAGTCAATAGAAGTGAGGGCTGCAAATCAACCTCAACCTTCAGTTAAGGAAGTTCAATATGAAAATGAGGTGCATAATGCACCCCCGCCTCATACTTTACGAGATTATTTACAACCGGTGGGGGTGAGTGCACCTTCCTGCATGATATTTCTATTGAATGCAGGAACTGTAGAAGTTAAACTTAGGGTGATTCAACTCCTTCCTAAGTTTCATGGACTAGAATCTAGAAGTCCATACTTGCATAGGAAAGAGTTTGATGAGATAACATCTACATTACACTTCCCAAACATGTCTGAGGACAAGATAAGACTGAAATTATTTCCTTTCTCTTTAAAAGAAAAGGCTAAGTCGTGGTTACATTCCTTAAGACCACGGTCCATTGGCACATGGGCTGAGATGACAAGGGAGTTCCATAAAAAATTCTTCTCATATCATAAAACGAATACCTTAAGGAAAGCAATCATGAATTTTGCACAAAAAAAGGATGAGACCTTCCAATGTTGGGAGCGATTTAAGGATCTCATAAATTCGTGTCTACAATATGGTTAAGAAACATAGCGGATAACAAGCTTTTTCTATGAAGAATTGACCTCATCCATGCGCCAATTTGTGGAGATGATGTGTAATGGAGAATTCATGAACAAGGAAGTCGATGATGCATGGAATTAATTTGATAAACATACTGAAAATGCACAATCATGGGATACCTCTCAAGAACTACCACTTCTAAACCTACTCAACCAAATGAAATGGTAGGAATTTATGTTTTAAAAGAGGAAGATGATATAAATGCAAGATTGGCCAAACTCACAAGAAAAGTCAAATCCATTGAACTTAAGAAGGCAGAACCCGAAAAGGTTGAGGAAGTTGTTTGTGGTATTTGTAGCTGTAACATACATACAACTGAGAATTGTCCAACAAAGACAATTCTTGCTTTTCAAGAGATATTGAATGAGCAATCAAATGCCATAAACAACTACCAAAGACATTTCAGTGGACCCACCTCAAATACATTTAACTCAAGTTAGAGGAACAATCCAAATTTTAATTAGATGAATGGACAAAATGCTACTCCTCAAGGGATCCTTAACCAATTTTTGAATCAAAGGAAACCTCAAGAGGATCTGGTCTTAAAACATATTCAAAATCAAGAAAGCCTTTCAAGATCTTACAAAGGCTATATAAGGGCTTGAGATAAAAAATTTAATTGGGGAGAAAGGGATCCTTTTGGCCCAACCTCTCCCCAATTCAAAACTGCAATATGAAATATGTGACCCAAGCTCTTCCAATCAAATGGAGTAGGCTAAGTCTATCACCACTCTTAAGAGTGGGAAGATTATTAACAAAACTATTCTGGCGAGGGCTAAAAAGCTTAAGGACCCAGAAGAAGCTGAGAATGATAAACCTAACAATGCTCCAAATGGGTTAGAACCGGAACCTTAAAGTAAGCCGATTATGTCATTACCTCAATGGTTGATTACACCAAAACCTCTAGCTAACTCACTGGATATTCTAGATGTGTTAAAACAAGAGAAGGTCAACATTCCTCTACTGATGCCATTAAACAAATCCCTTCATATGCCAAATTTCTAAAAGATCTATGCACTTGTAAGACCCCGTACTTTCCAGTACTCAAGTATTACCATGTAATCTAATTTAGTATAAATACAAACTTAACCTACTTAGATATTCACGTTCATTATAGTTTAAATCTGATCGTTTAAAATGGTCCCCATCCATCCGTTGATGTTCGAGATGAACCATCACATCATCAACACAACCCATTGTTAGGACTTCAATCACCTCGATAGATGAATCAAACCATCCAGTAGTCCATGATATCTGGTCAGAACCCTGGATCATTAAATAAATCATTTGTGAAATGATCTGACTGATAAATCTTCATAGGTCATAAAATAACCATAAGTTTAGAAAGTTTCACGAATCTGAGCGTTAGATCTGCCTCATCTGTGGGTGGGTCTACTATTTAAACCCATAAAACCTCTTAGATGGTGTTGATCATCACAAATCAGAACCAATACTCGATTTAGCGGATCCACCTACCCATCGATCATCCTTGTCTAACCCTGGTGATAAGATCTACTATTGAAAACCATTAGGTTGGACCTAGGGACCCCTATCAATGTAAATAACTGAAACCATTGAAATCAAACCATTAACTAGGTGAGAATCCCAAAAGAAAGGCCAAGATCGCCTAGTGTAGCCCACCTAGATTCAGGGTCCGCTTGACTTATAGTCAGGGACCCAAGGTGGGGCGTCATGATCAAGTGGACGGCGTGGATTTAGATTCCCATCATGGACTCCACATGATGGTTGTGTGACCACAGATGTAAGAGTAATCGCGGAACACCGGATCAATGGGAGCAATCAAACTGTTTTGACCCGATAGCAAAGCTTCCCGCCCGTGACCATTTTAAACACAACAAGTGTTGTGATGAGCTACGGTCCACCACATGCAGTCAGAGGGATGATCTAAACCATCCATCTTGCTTAGATGGAAATTTTGACCAATACCCTGTCCAGTTTCATTGGTTCCCACACGTGTGCGTGCACACAATTTCCAGCATAATTGATGCGTGCATGCGACTTTTTTCAAAAATTAAAATCTGTTGTATTGCCAACCTGGCAATCCACATGCAGCTCCATCTTGTAATCTCAACCAATCTTCTCGACGTCAATCCTCACCCTACGTCCAGCACCGAGAAAGGAGAGACACCCCACTGAAAAATGAAAGGCGGTGGGATGCTTTCCGCTTTGGTTATGCAAGCTAGCACAATCTTGGTTGTTGATGAGGTTTTGCCCCACCATCCTAGACGTCCAAACTAGGGCAACCTTGCTTAGGGCAATAAGCCTCCCGAAAGCAGCGCCCTTCACACGATATGAAGTTACGACTGAAAATATGATCCATGAGTACTAACAAGATAGGTAGACCCCACACTGATCAATGGTCCCATCTGACCCATTCAAATGGTTCAGATTAACTTATTAGGCCACGAATGGAAATCGGCCATTAGCGGCCACTCCATCTTCCCCAACCAGACGCAAAACCAATCACAATGGGGTGGGGCCTACTGACAAATCTGGTGCACTCATTCGATAGGCCCTAACGATGGGAGACCATCCCACGTATTAGATTAGCACCATATAGGAGATTAACGATCCCAAACACCTCATTTTGGTGAGCGTTGAAACTTAAGACAAAAGTGGTTAGGGCAGTCGTGGGCAGCCCGAGCCCTTTATAAAGTCTGTAATTACCTCGGGATACCACCAACATTCTTGGAGAGATAGGGAGAAAGAAAGAGAGAAAATAAGGGAGGAGAGAAGGAAAGAAATCAAGCAGGCTGTAGTGTCGCACCTCTCCAGATCGTCCGAGTTAGACTCAAACTCAGAGCAAGCTAAGGGCTTGGTACTAGCAACAAGCAAGGAAGGAGAGAAAATAAGAGAGTAAGGAGAGGAAAAGGAGAGAGAAAATGAGAAAGGGAGAGGGACTATCCCGCACTGCAAAGAGCTGACCCAGGTGACTCAAATCTGGTCAAGTTAAACCCAGTCGTCTAGTGGTTCTGCTGGACCCGTAGCTGATGAAAGAAAGGAAGAAGAAGGAGAGTGGGTGTGGTTTGGTGCACTGACTCGGCCTGACCAAGTCACTGGCCATATGCATGGGCTGCTGCCAACTTCGGACTGAGTTGGGTCTAGTCCGGGCCACCAACCCTGCTTCCATATGAGGTCTGCGTCCTCCAGCATATGGAAAGATAGAAGGAGAGGAGAAAGCAAAGTAAGAAAAAGAGTAGAGGAGAAGAAACGAGAGAAGGAGAGCTGCCCTTGCACCCATTGAGTTGATGTCGCACTGGCTCAACTCGAATTGAGTCATTGACTCGTTAAAAAAATTCCATCTGAACTGAACTTTGATTAAGTCCAGTCCAAGCGTTGCTAGAGTTCAAACAAGAAGGAGAAGAAGAGAGCTAAACTCGACTTGGTCCAAAACCGAGTCAAGTCATTGACTCACTGGCCTATAGCGAGTCCAATCGAGTTCAATGGATATCATTGTCCTACTGAGTCTAGTTGAGTCAACTCGCTCAGATCCAGCTCGAGTTAGATAAGCAATTTCATTTAATCATAATTGTTATTGTTGTTATTTTAATATCATTAGCTGTTATTAGATTATTATTATTATTTTATTAGTAATATCATTAATATTATTATTATTTCAATTGGGAATTGAATCCAAAAATCTAAACCTAAACCTAAACTCTAGGATGAAATCCTAGGCCTAAGAATCTAAACCCTAGGTCAACACTTTAAACATAAATAGTGAGTTAAGTTTGGATCTAATGGTACAATTTCAAAATTCATGGTAGGATCCAAGACTAAAGGCATGTGCAACTCCTAACGACATTAGTTGACGATTCAACGCATAAGGTGATGAATCTTTCCCCTTGAGCTTTCCTCTTCCTTGTTAGTTTAAGTAGTAGTTCATTTTACCTCAACTAATAATTGATGTCTCTAATTCATGATAACTTGTGTTAGATATTGAATCTAATTATCAATCATATGCTCAACACTTAGCTCATATGAATATCCATATGTTGTACTTGTGTATCCTTCATGTTTATGGATTGTTTATGAATTGCTTATAGAACTTGAATTGCTACATCTATTAGCGGAAGACCCCACTTATAAATGTACACCTAGACTTGGAATGTAACTTGACCGATTGTGATTATGATGGACCCTCACCTAGTGGCTACTTTGATTGATGGATTAAATGAAACGTTAATGTGGGCTTACCATCCATGGATTGTTGTGCCTATGTGGCTTTTTCCTGCTTAATATTTGCCCCTTACGGCCCTGATTTTTGCATATTTTCCTTAGGCGGCTTGATGGATTATTTTGTGTGACCATGTGATGGTAAGTCCCACTTAATAAACTGTGATTGGCCACTGGTTGAGGGAGATGCCATTAAACATCCTAATGATGGAGTCTCATGAGCCGGGGATAGTTGAATGGAACACTATTCCCGAGTTGTTGGCCTATGCTAGGTGATGAGCCCCCCATAGTGACCTATGAGCTTTCTTAAATTGGCTACTTGTAAATTGGAATAATAATGACTTGGATTAATCATGCATTCATAGCACTTGCATTATGAATGGACTGACTATTTGAAAGGTCCATTCTCTTACTAGGGATGAGCTGACTATTTGAAAGGCCCATCCCCTAGCATGAATGAGCTGACTGTTTGAAAGGCCCATTCTTGCTTAAGTAAGCCGATTGTTTAAAAGGCCCACTATCTTGCTTGAGCGAGTCGACTGTTTGAAAGACCTGTTCCCTTGCAAGTTGAATGAGTCGATTGTTTGAAAGGCCCATTCTTTGCTTAAGTGAGTCGACTGTTTGAAAGGCCAGCTATCTCACTTGAGCGAGTCGACTATTTGAAAGACTCATTCCTTTGCAAGCTGAATGAGTCAATTGTTTGAAAGACCCATTCTCTTGCCTGAATGGACTGACTGTTTGAAAGGTCCATTCCCCTAGTAGGGATGAGCTGACTGTTTGAAAGGCCTATTCTCTTATATGAATGGACTGACTGTTTCAAAAGGTCCATTCACTTAGACAACTGGATGTACATCCATGCATACATGCACTTAAACAAGATCGCATCATGAAATTTTTTACATGTCTTATTATTTAAAACTATGCTTAACTAATGTGGCAATGTGTAATCTTGAGAAAAATTCACACTGAGATGGCCACTAATTCATCAAATATATAACCGTACAGTTAGTGCAAGTGGTTCAAATGATATTCATGTTTGGATTGATGAGGAGCATGGTACAATTGTCAAGGATGCATGGTTGTAATTGACAAGAAAAGTTGTGTGACGTTGCAGCTCAAATTTATACACATTCTATTATTTCACATGTGTTAAATCTTATAATTCTTATATTTGCTAACATAGAGACATTGGCTTGTATAAGTCATTATTGGGCAATCACTCTTATAATTTCAATGTATATCCAATTTTCTTTATGCTTGATTGTTCGCATTCTGCCTAAATGCTCACTCTTAAAAAGAAAAGAAAAAAATGCACGTGAAATTTGGCTATCTTTAGGAAAACGAGTCATATTCTCGGGTTTTGAAAACCTGGGGCGTTACAGCATTAGCAAAAGATGGCAAAACATTCAAAAGAAAAATTTTCTAACAGAAAAGGTGAGTGCCATCCTTAAGCAAGATGCACTTCTTGACTTGGGGACGACGAATCTTATGATCCATGTATATCTTGTGTATCTTGTATAATGGAATGTATATGCATGTGTGATGAAGGGAAGGGCCTTAATGTGGCGAAGACCCTTCACTTATGGCTGGACCTTTATTTTTCCCTTGTAGATAACCTCTGATCATGTGTGCATGGCCCACCTTGTGGACCAACAAAATCCAGACCGTCCATGGATGTTAGACGTTCATGACAGTCCACCTTGGACTTGTGGCACCAAAAATCTACCTAAATGGGGCACATGTAAGGGGTTTTTGTTATTGGGGAAGGTCTAGATGTTTATGGGGCCCACTAGGGTGGTCCATACCATGATTTTCTAGGATTAAGTCTCATTTTAAATAATTTTTATATTTAATTCTTTTCAGTTATATGTTACTATCCAGAACTGTCTGGACGGAGTTTTTGGTCAACTTGAGGCCAGATTTTATGATTTTTGGTGGGGAGTTTTGTACCAAAGTAGTATATGACTTTTGAAGGTGTGTGTCCCACCTATAAGCATGCCAAACTTCAGCCTCAGCTGATCTCATTTGGATCTCCAAAAGAGTGGGCCAATATGGGTATGTCGCTGGATTTTCTTGCTATAAATTCCAGCAACATTGTCTCACATAAAACCATAATTTAAAAATATTTTCTCTAACAGTGGGCTATCTCTATGGACTTTCCCTTATTGTATACATGATGAGGGACCTTGGCCTTAAATTTTCAAATTTTTAAAAGCCCTGGACCCACTCCATTAGAGTGCCCAAAGTTGGTACAACAACATACATTGCTGGAATTTTCTGCTACCTTGTTGTCCTCTTGAGTTGTAGCTGATTTTGGGCCCTAACCCAGCTAGACTTGTGTATGTTTATTGGGGCCCACCTCTAATGTCTCTGAGGTCCATGTGGATCATGTATGTGGGGCTAACCAGCTGGACCAGCATCCCCTACCGGATGTCCAGCATGGTGGACCATCCATGGATTGGCCCACCATGGTGTATGTTTTGTGTCCATGCCATTCCCCCCTTTGTGGTAGCCCACATGGAGTATGGGACGACCCAAGGTGGATGTCCCATGTGGGGCCACCTTAGGGATGTGTGGAACCTGCTTTGATGTGTATATGGGCCAGGACGTCCAGGCCTTGGGATGCCCAGGCCATGGGCTACTCTTGGGCCTGCAACCCAGCAACAGGACCACCTATTTCGTGTGTACCACCCTCTTTCTCCATCTATGGGGTCCCCCTGTAAATATTGCTTGCCCTTATGGAAATATTTTTCACATGTTTTAACACGTATCTGGGCTTCAATAGGCCCAAATTGTTGATGGACTGAAAATTCAGTAAGGGCCCAAATGAATATTGTTTTGGACTCAATTGTATGAGATGTGGGGCCCACCTTATTGAGAAAGATGGGGTGTATGATGCACACCCATTTTGGTAATATTTTGATCTTGATTAGTGCCTTTTTTGGGCTTAATTAGTGCATAGTTTGGCTACCCCTTTTTATGGTCATTGTGGACCCAAGTATGACCAGATTTTTAAGACTTCCTAGTAGGCCCAAACTAGGCTAGAACATCCCACCTTGGCCCAGCCATATGTTGGGCTGATTTCCACCATTTAGATGGACTTGTGAGTTAGATAAAGGTGGTTTTAGGCCCTTAGTTGCCCACTTAAATGTGCTAGTTTTTGGGCTGATGTAAAGGGGCCCATTCCACCCAACTTAGACTTGTTTTTTGGTCATGTATTTGTGCCCATGGGCTGCCCCTTAAGTTCACCTAAATGTATGGGTCTTGAGGCAAATGGGACTTGGGCTTTGGGCCTTGTTTCCCTCCTTGTGGACCCAAGTATGTCACGCCCCAAACTCTGAAACTGAGCTCACAAAACTTTCAATTGTAAAATCCAGTGTCGATAGCTCCGTAGTACCCCATTCTTGGCTCCTAGCATCCATATGCCAGATTTTGATCATGGGATCCTATAAGGAGGATTTTTCAATGTACATTTAACTCATAATAAGCATAACCATAAGTATACCTAAATCACAAAGACAACATCATCATTACATATCCACTAATATAAACATTTGAATACAATGCTGAAAGGAAAATACATATATCAAAATCAAAGCCCCAGAAATTGGCTACATAGTCCAAGCTCCACGCTGCTGCAGCCTAATGCCACCTGCACGCATTTATCATACTTAAGCTTATAGAAAGCTTAGACGGTGGTGTAAGTGTGTGCATGAGGTAAATGCCAAGTATTCAATACAATGTTATAATCATACAATATCAAAAATAATAGTAAGATCATGTATCATACGATAGCAGAATAAGTGAAAAAACTGACAAGTCCATGAGTCAATCAATGTCAGAATGCGCAATACAGATCAGCTATGTAAATGAGGAGTCATAAAGAGTCAAATATCAGATGCTGATGATGCAATACAATATACAATTTCCGATGAGTTCGCGAAATAGCATCAATCGTACCTAGACCATATAAATGCAAAAACACAATAACCTAAAATGCCATATGCCGTGAATATAGTGTAATATGTGGTGCGAATGAAATGACCATGCTAGAGTGTGAAGTTGGGATGATAGTACGTAATACCGCAGGCTATGGGGTCCATCACAGGGGACTTCTATCTAAACCAGTCCCGTACCTAATTTGGATAGTCAGACTCAATGTGGTAAACTCCTGATCTTAGGTTAGTCACACGCCCCAACCGAAATCTTAGTCATTATGAAGGTACACGTAACAAATAGTTACGCACCACCAGCCCAAGTGGATAGTGAATGAATGAATGACTATGCAACTCCTGCTCAATAAGTCCACATATCAGTACTGTTCATCTCTGGGATCATCACCGGAGTCTAGTGCACTCTACACCAACTTACCACCCCATCAAGCGCACAACTGGGTAAGTGGAAGAGACCTCACTATCTGCCTACTAATATCGGCCCGACTCATCAATAGCAGACCCATTTATGAGTTGGTCAGACTCAGCCTAGCATTGCCTACTCCCTCAAGTAGGTAAGGCCACACACCCTCCCAACTGACCACGACACAGTGGGAGACGCGGCCTACTGGTATACAGCCCTCATGCGCTCATATATATCCACTCAATCTACATGTTGGGGTGTCCTCTGGTACCAAGAGGGTTTATAGATTTTCACCCATGGTCATCTATGGTAGCCCGATGCTTATATCATATTTCTGGTGACCCATCTGACCATCCACAATATGCCTGTGGAGGCTATGGCCCTAATGTCGTTAGGGCGTATAGTAATCATAACACACAATGCAAGATACATGAGTCATACAATCCAGTCATGCATCAATCCTATATATATCGTGTGCTCATGTGAGATCATCTCTGCTTATCAGAGAGTCTCATAACAACCTGCCCAATGACATGTGTAATGGTCAATCACATCTCATAACAAACATACAGATGATGCGTATGGGCATGTATCATGATGTTATGCTGTCACATACTCATAATCAGTATTAATAACTAGCATCAACAATCGACCTCGACAATGTAGATATTTAACCAACATTGCTCCCAAGGAATGGCCCACATAGAGCCTAACATATAGTGGACCCATGACCTCACACAATAGCCAAATATACAACACGATGGTCCTCACTCAAGAGCTTAATACACGTCATGATGGGCCTTTCACATGGGCCTAATATACATCACAATGGGCTCCATCACCTGGTCCTCAAATGTATCATAATAGGCATCATCACATAGGCCTTAAATACATCAAATTGGGCCTTAAACATGGGCTGAAAATACATCACAACAGGCCTCAAATATGGGCCACATATACATCACATTAGGCCTCAAATATAGGTCGAATGCACATCATAATGGGCCTCAAATACGGGCTGCGTATACATCACATTGGGCCTCAACAATCGGCCTTAACAATCAGCCTCAACAATTGGATCAGTCTCGATAATCGGAATCGAAATTAGCATCAACAATCAGAATCGGCCTCGACAATTAGCCTCAATAATCAGAATCAGCCTCAACAATCGGAATCGACCTCGACAATCAGAATCGGTATCGAAAATCAAAATCAGCCCTAATAATCAGAATTGGAATCGACCTCGACAATCAGAATCGAAATCGACCTCAACAATTGGAATCGGTATTAACAATTAGAATCGGCCTCGATGATCGGCCAAACAAGGCCTAAGGGAAGCTCACAATGTGGACATTAAACCATCATTACCCATCAATGTGGCCATTTAACCAACATTGCTCTCAAGAAGTGGCCCACATAAAGCCAAACGTGTAGTGGGTCCAAGCCTCACACAAGGGCTAGTATACACCGTAATGGGCCTAACTCAAGGGCCACATATACACCACATCAGGCCTCGCCATATAGGCCTTACATACATTAATTGGGCTTACCAAATGGGGTAAAAATACATCAAATGGGCCTTACCAAATGGGTTAGAAATACATCATGTGAGCCGCCTCTCATGGGCCTCGAATACATCACAATGGGCCACGTCACATGGGCTGGACATACATTACATCGGGCCTTGCTCATGGGCCTCGAACACATCACAATGAGCCACATCACATGTAACGCCCGTGAAAAATCCGTACTTGGAATCGAGTACCGATTTGACCCGAAATCGCGTATAAATAATTTCCATGAAAATTTTACGTAAGTTAGCTAGCGCAACGCTAGAGTAGCTGGGAAATAGTCCCTGATCACTTTAAATACGTTCTACAAGACCCAAATCGAGTAGAACAGACAACTCTACAATACTCTATAACCTTGGATCCAACTCTAAGCAGGTTTGTCCTCTGGACCATATGG
This sequence comes from Magnolia kwangsiensis, assembly GCA_037074715.1. Taxonomy (NCBI): domain Eukaryota; kingdom Viridiplantae; phylum Streptophyta; class Magnoliopsida; order Magnoliales; family Magnoliaceae; genus Magnolia; species Magnolia kwangsiensis. The sequence continues at coordinate 56,553,501 of CM073573.1, forward strand.
AACTTTTGTATTGGATTTAGACCGCGCGTCGAAGGTCTGATACCTCCTATCTTAGACCGTTAGAACCGCCCAGCTGGACTTGACAATCATCTCGAAAATCAAGTCAAACCGATAATCACAGAGTATTTCGTTGAAACTGGACTGAAGCGACCGCGAATAGGGACGAATTGGGAATTTCAAATTTAGATCTGGCACACGACTTGACGCGTCAGTATTAAGCGTTCTGACCATCAGAATTCATCCAGATTACACCCTCGGATCAGGAAAAATATCTAATTATTGTCACGGAACTTTCAGTCCTGATCTATGTGCGGTGACCGCTGAACTGAAACTGGTCCGCCACGTGCGATCTGCGAACCCTGCCAGACTGAAAACTTAATACGAGGTACATCTGGTACCCATGAGCTTAAGTCTGATCGCAATCGACCAGGGGACCACCAGAAATCAGTTTTTGGACCGAAACAGCCCCGAAATGGATAGGCAATAAGTAAACTTCGTCCCGGAGCCTATTTCGGGCGTTTCCAAGCTTATAAAAGGGGTTGAAACCCTCATTCCTTCCTTGCATACGAATTTTCCTAAACCCTAGAAAAGAGAGAGAGAGTTTGAGAGAAAGGGAAGAGGAGATTTTTCCCGCTTCCGAGCCGCCAACAGTTGCTGCATCAACGCTTCCTTCCAATCACCTGGCTGGTGATTTCTACGCTTTTTCAGGTATAGAAAAACCCTAAAAACTTGCTGATTTAGGGTTCACGTAGATTCTGAACGTATTAGCTAACGAAATCCATGAATCAGGTTCTCCTACTGTCGTAGACGAAGCCTACACGCTCCGTTCAAATTCTCGCGACCGTAAGAGATTAGGTGAGAATTTTAGACGCTTTGATTGACGGTTTACAACGCTTTCAATGTCGTTTAATAGTAGATTATCGACGGCATCGCCGTTTGACATGTACAACATGCTCTCCGTTTCCTGTTTCGCAAACTAACGAAGAATATGAGATTTAGGGCATTTTAGGTATATGTAGGAAGTACGGTCTACATGCATAATTTGCTGACGTGATTGACATGATTTGTCACCGCATTAGAGAGTTAGGAATGCCTGCATAATCAGTTTGGTGAAGAGATTCGCCAAGTTGCGCACTTTGGGTCGACATACTATATGTGGACTTAAGGGTGTAGTGTATGTGTTTGTATAAATGCTTGTATTAGTATGTATTGTATTGAATGATGTTATGTAGTAGTTTGAGATTGATTTCATGATTAATAGGCTGACCTAAACGATTTCCTATATGTTGACCTTATGCATGATTGCATCGTATGCATAGAAATGATGCCTTAAGAATTGCCTAAGTTGAATATGCTTGGAAAGCATGCCTTGAAGATTTGCCTAAATTGAATGTTATAACATGTGCTAACATGCTCACATGATGTATTTCAATTCCAATACCTTTGTATCGTATTAATGAAATTCCATAGATGTGTGGGACTTGATTTAGTCCAGGCAGTCGGTAACCGAGCGAATTCGTGGCTGACTGGTCATAGCCACGAACGACGCGTCGATGAATGTGATTCGTGTTGAGAGTTGGCGGCAGTGGTTAGGCCACGCGAAGTGTTTTACGCACTTCATGTCGTTCAATTCGAAATGCGATCGCGCTAGTCGAGCCCGTCAAGTAACCCGACTGGCCGATGTTTGTTCACCTTGTACGTATCATAACTGCTTGAACCTAGGGTACTGAACTTACCATTGTAAACCCTATTAACCGTGGTACCTTGATCCACGAAGACTCATGAGCCGGGCATGGTGGTATGGGACACCGTGGTCGAGCTGTCGGCCTACGCTGGGGCCACAAACCTCCCCGTAGTGACCAATGAGCACCTTGACTCGTGAGCAGATTATGGTGGTATGGGACACTATATTCTAGCTGTCGGCCTACACTGATCAGGCGACGAGCCCTTTGTAGTGACCGCGAGCGTATTCTGAGTTCACGGGAGGCGACGACCCTTCCGTGCAGTAGAGTACAGTAGGCCTGTATTGATAAGGTGATGGGGGAGCGGTGCAACGAGTGCGAGCAACAGCCCTGGCAGCCCTTACAGTGACCTACGAAATGTACATCGTATGAGATTACTAGGAGTGACGACCCTAGACAGGATCCGTGTTGGGATTGATACAAGGGAAGTACCTTAGTTTTCCAATCCTGCTGTTTGAATGGACTAATAACAACTGGGTAATCATATCACCATAGCATTGCATGTGCCTGGAAGATGTGGAGCACTCTAGGGAGTGTGGCATGCCGCGGTCGTAAGATGTTGCCGCATGAGGGTGATCATCGGTGAGGGCATACATCATGTCATATCATCTTGCATTAAACAACAGTATTAGGTTTGTCTGATTTACTGCTTTACTATTATCGCGTGATTGAATTGTGAACATGCTAATCTTTACTCTATGATTCCACTGAGTTGATCACTCATTCCCACGTTACGGGATGGTGTTTGCAACACCCACCAGACCCTGTTGTAGTTGCAGGTGGCGACGAGATCCAGGACGTGGAGCCGGAGATTGACGAGGACCAGGATGAGTTCTCTTATATGCAGTACCACGACGGCTTCCCGTAGGTGACCTGGATCGAGGGGGACTTCAGTGGGACTATTTTGGACTTATTTTTTTGTCTATTTACATGTATATGAGACTCAGAGATGTAGTCATACTTTGGAGACAGTTGAGAGTACTTTGTTTTTTTTCCATACAGTGATATATATTGTTTAGTCTTCCGCTTGCTTTTATCACTGGATCTGAAGTATGAATTGCAGTTTTGGTATACTTTTACTCATGTGGATGCTTTAAATCAGACAACATTGAATCATAACCATTTTTGTTGCATAAGTGACGGTCTGGAACTCGGGAGTTGAGTTTATACACGACCCCCGATTTTCAGGGTGTTACAAGTTGGTATCAGAGCATGAATGAGAGTATACTGGGCCTGGGTTATGGTCTTGCGACGTACGCTGTCGCTTCCTTTGACTTAGGTGGGTGCGAGAAGGGTCTAGAAACACTTCTAGGATCACAGATTCGCCGATAGGCGAAGTTTATAGAATCGATCGCAAGACCGACTCTGTAACGCATCTCGGGTCGCGTAAGGCCACCCGAATCGCTGCTAAGCTATAGGAAGTTAGGTTGAGATGTCCTATGAGCGATTTTAAACCGCAAAAGTAAATCCTTGGGTCGTGGAATGACCACGACTCCAGTAATCAATCGTCAGGGCTTAAAAACCCCGTTTTGCCAAAAATTCTCAAAATTCCTTCTCTAAACACTTCAACCTTTAGTTTTTTCTTATCCATTTCATGTTAGGCATCAAACCTAATGTGAAAATAATACAAATTAGTACTTTCACAAAATTTTACAGTGAATAGTAAAATTTTATGAAAAATGGCCATAAGGCCATTCTAACTTCACTTTCTTTAGCAACTAAGGATCTAGATAGGTGTACTGGCTCCTTCTACCCCAAATTCATATGCTGCATCATATGGTTTGGTATTCGGGATTGCAATGTGGACCCGGAAAGCTCCGAACACATGTTTGGGCTCATAGAGACAAAAATACTATGAACTAAGGGGTGGGACCAGACTTTTTGGGACCCTGGGACCATGGGGGACCAGACCCATGGGGTCCCACCGGTCAACTTGCGAGTTGACCGGCGATGCCATCGCCGGCCGGGCGATGCATCGCCGGCCGGCGAGCTCCGTTTGAGCTGTCCTTCGGGCGCACCCCCTTAAATAGGGTCCACATCACCCCTATGCACCTCCCACCTCACGAAAATCCCCAAATCCCACCTCTCCTTCACAAACAGCCCTCTACATAACCCTATCTTCGATTTTCAGTAACCCATTCCAAACCCCAGCGTCCCAAATCACTTCTAACACCTTCCTTGGCCAAAACCGACCACCACCCATCATTTATTGGGTGTTGGCAGCCACTTTCCTTGAAGATTTTCCCATTTGGAGCTCCAAAATCCTCCAAATAGTGCTGAAATCGTGAGCAGCTCCATTCCACCTTTTTGTTCTTATTTTTCCCTGAAAGTACAGCCTTGGGAAGCTTGAAGCATCCCTCTACGACGCCTAGATTTCCTTTTGTCAGATTGGGCAGCCATTTCTCCGCATTTTCGGCGTTTTCCATGGCTTTCGTGGAAGCTATTTTGGGTCTTTTGTCACTCTCATCCATCCTGTCTTTGATGGGTAAGAGGAAAACTGCAACAGACAAGGCTGGGCCTAGCCGCCCTGCTCGATCGAGAAGACCGCGGGGTGGTGCCGCAAGTTCAAGCGCCGCCGCAGGTCCAGCTGCAGTCCTGGAGTGCCGTACAAAGCGGGATTTGGATCCCCATGCACACCTTGGACGAACCATTCTGTCAGAGATGTCTCATGGTGAATACACTGATCGTAGAGTGTTATTTGAGGCGGACGTTGATGGGCGATTGTTCGGCGAGTATCTGTTGTTCGAACGCATTGAAGCTGCGCACTGGGGACCGATCTTTGAAGCTCGTGCTCGTGCTAATGTGAGCACTGTTCGTGCCTTCTATGCTAGCATCCAGAGTCCTACCTTGGAGCCCTTGCAGTTCAAAATCCCTTTTGGTAGAGATCGGATGGCTACGATCGACGTCCGGTTGGTTGCGCGACTTCTCAACGTGCCTCTAGGTGATGTACATCCAAGTGAGAAGAATTTGAGGACTAGACGTGAACGAGATCGCCGCACCAGGTTTCTGTGCGGTAAATTGGTTCCATGGCAGCCTAATAATAGCCTCAAAGCGACGTACATGTCTGAGGATTTAAGCCTGCTGCACCATATCTACACGTTCAATGTCTATCCCAGGTCGACGAACCGCATTGAATGTACACGTCTTATGGTCGATTTCTTATTTCTGGTGGCCCAGGGAGAGAACGTATGTATGGCCACTTTCATCTTACGGCAGATAGTTCTCATAGCCAGGTCGAGGAGAACATCCGAATCCCTTCCCTTTGGCCGACTCATTTGCAAGATTGCGCTTGAGTTTGCCTATAGACTTGGACCCGAGTTGCCGGTATCGATTCACACCATCGATGAGTCGACGATGGTTAAGATGAAGATTGGGTCGCAATATCGTGAAAATCAACTTGAAAGGGATAGTGGGGACGACTTTGATGAAGAGGAAGATCAAAGCGAAGGAGAACCTAGTGCAGAGGTTCAGGAAGAGACTCAGGAAGAAGCAGAAGAGGAGGCTCAGGATACTGATGAGAGCCCTCCTCCTTCTGCGCAGACTACTATTGACGATCGCATTGATCGGATGGAGGAGAGTCAGACCGCTTTGCGAAGGGAAGTCCAAGAACTTCGAGCAGAGGTCGCTGATGCCAAGGCCGTCACGAAGAAGAAATTTGGCAAGGTGACTCGCACCTTGAAGGCAATCCTGTGTTGTTTACAGGATAAGGGTGCTCCTCCTCCGTCGCCAGACTCCGACTAGCGACGCGATCTTTGATGTTGTTATGAGTAGTTAGCTATTTTCTATTTTATGTGTGTAAGGCCTATTAAGGCTAGTGCTTTGCTTTTGTTGCTGTTGCTTAACTGTCTTAATTTCCATGTCATTCTAGTCATGATGCTTGTAAGGATATATCCCTTGTATTGTGACAATTTTGATTAATTGAAATGCATGGAATGCCTTTGACTCTTTAAGTGAATGATTATGGTGTATTTTTGCAATTGAGACTGACAAGGTTGCGCCCTATTTTGAATATAGGGAATGCCACCTAAGATTACGAGGAGCGCGGTTCGACTTTCATTGTCTGAGCAGATGGATCAGACTCCTTCTCAGTCTGGCACTCGTCCGGACCCTGCTGTGGGCCCGATTCCTGAGACTGTTCGATCGTCTCAGCCTGCTGTTGGTCCTACAGATGGACCACCGCCCTTTACACCATCAGTTCGAGAGCCACAGCGCGCATCTACTTCCGCACCTCATCCGCCACAGCCTGCTCCACCCCCTGATAGATTCGAGCAGATGATGGCCATGATGCTACAGCAGCAGCAGCTTTTGACCACTATAGTTGGGACTTTAGCCCAGGGTGGGGGTGCGACTACCTCTACCCCACCTGCACCGCCTGCGCATCCAGCTGAGGATGCCTACATTTACGCCCAGGATGAGGGCATAGCACATCCTGCGCAGCCTGCTTTCCCTGCGGGGAATCCTGCCGACACACGGGGCCTTCTGGAGCGATTTCAGCGCTTGCGGCCTCCTACTTTTTCGGGTTCTCACAGACCTGAGGAGGCAGAGTTCTGGCTCGACCGAGTGTCGAAGATTCTACGCATGTTACACTGTACGGAGGCAGAGCAGGTAGAGCTGGCCACCTTCCTATTTGAGAGAGAGGCCAGTATGTGGTGGGACAGTATATTGCGGACGGTTGCTGCAGATTTCGTATGGACATGGGCAGCATTCGAGTTCCGCTTCCATGAGAAGTATTATCCCCAGACCTACAGGCACGAGAGGGAGAATGAGTTTCTCCGTCTCAGGCAGGCAGCGATGACGGTTACTGAGTATGAGCATCGGTTTACAGAGTTGGGCAGGTACGTCCCGACGATACTAGCAGATGAGCAGATGCGCATACGACGCTTTTTGGAGGGCCTGAGACCGGATATTCGGTCGAAGATGTGCTGCGTCAGTTTCCCTTCCTATGCGGAGTTGGTTCACATGTCCATGCGGGCAGAGCAGGACGTGGATCGACTGGCGCGATCTCGAGGCCCGACTACTTCCAGGCCGCGACCGGAGTTGACAGATAGGCCCTTCGCGGGCAAGAGGCCTCGCTTTGATCCTCCTACCAGGACCACGGCGCCCGTACGACCGTTTCGGCGTCCTGATTTATCATGCACGTACTGTGGGAGGACGGGCCATTTATCGCAGAGTTGCTTCTCCAGGATGCGGGACAGTGGGTTCTCGCCGCCGCAGAAGATTGATCGTGTACGTCCACAGGCGATATCAGCACCGCCTATACGGTCAGCTCCTGCGCATCCTTCATTCAGACCCACGGTATCGCAGATTCGACAGCCTCCACGGCCCTTGACACAGCGGCCGAACCGGCCACAGCAGGCACGAGTTCATGCACTGACCGCCGAGGCAGCTACGACACCGGCTTTTCAGCATTCAGCCTTTGAGGTCACGGGCCACATCGGAGGTACTCCCGTTCTTATCATGGTGGACACTGGTTCCACGATTTCTTTGATATCGCGTGCCGTAGTCAGACGTCTTGGGTTGCAGACTATCACTATGGATAGCGTGCGAGTCCTTGCAGCTCATGGAGATTATTCGGATGTCACCCAGATGTGTGAGGGTTGTTTAGTTGATCTGGGAGGCAGGACGATGACTCTTGATCTGGTCGTCGATCCCTCGCTCGTATATCTCGACGTCATTCTTGGCATGGACTGGTTGACTGCAGCGAGAGCCGAGATTGACTGCGAGGCTCGTGTGGTGACGGTGTACGAGCCTGAGGGCACGCCTTTCACATTTTCAGTGCGGGTAAATCTTCCTTTCCGCATTCTTAGCTACGCCACTATATTGCGCGACGCTGGTGCCCAGGTCCTTGAGCAGACGCCAGTTGTTTCTGAGTTTGGGGATCTGTTCAGGAAGATCCCTGGTTTGCCGCCCCGACGTGAGATCGATTTCACTATCGATCTGATTCCTGGTTCTACACCCGTCTCACTGCCGACGTATCGCATGGCGCCTTGTGAGATGGAGGAGTTGCGGACGCAGATTGATGGTCTGCTAGAGCTTGGCTTTATACGGCCTAGCGTATCTCCTTGGGGAGCACCGGTCTTGTTCGTGAAGAAGAAGGACGGTTCGCTGCGATTGTGTATTGATTATCGTAGGCTGAACCAGCTCACAGTGAAGAACAAGTACCCTTTACCTAGGATCGATGACTTGTTTGATCAGTTGAGAGGAGCGCAGTACTTCTCGAAGATTGATCTTCAGTCAGGATATCATCAGCTGCGCGTCAGGGATGAGGACGTGCAGAAGACAGCATTCAGGACCAGTTTTGGTCACTACGAGTTCCTCGTGATGTCGTTCGGTCTCACGAACGCACCGGCCGTGTTCATGGATCTGATGAACCGGGTTTTTCGACCTTTCCTCTATCGATTCGTCGTTGTCTTCATCGACGACATTTTGGTATACTCTAGGAGTCGAGAGGAGCATGAGGAGCATTTGCGTTTGGTTCTGGATACGCTCAGACGACACCAGTTGTTCGCACAGTACAAGAAGTGCGACTTCTGGAAGCAGGAGGTGAAGTTTCTGGGACACGTGGTGTCCAAGGATGGCATGGCAGTTGACCTGTCTAAGGTAGCTGCGGTGCAGGACTGGGAGCAGCCTAGTTCTGTCACTGAGGTGAGGAGTTTCTTGGGTCTCGCTGGCTACTATCGGCGTTTCATTCAGGATTTTTCGAAGATCGCGAGACCCTTATCTCAGTTGACACGGAAGGACGTGAAGTTCGCCTGGAATGATAAGGCGGAGTCAGCTTTTCAGGAGCTGAAGGACAGACTTACGTCCGCCCCTGTGCTAGTATTGCCAGAGCAGGGGGTTAGATACACTATATACACTGATGCGTCTAGCGTTGGTTTGGGTTGTGTCCTTATGCAGAGGGACAGGGTAATTTCGTATGCCTCGAGACAATTAAGGAAGCACGAGGAGAATTACCCTACACACGACCTGGAGTTGGCAGCCGTTATATTCGCACTGAGACTCTGGAGACATTACCTCTACGGAGAGGAGTTCGAGCTCTTTTGCGACCACAAGAGCCTCAAGTACATATTCACGCAGCGAGACTTGAATATGAGGCAGCGGCGATGGATGGAGACGCTGAAGGACTTCAATTTTGAAGTCTCTTACCATCCTGGGAAGGCGAACCTTGTGGCTGATGCGTTGAGCCGCAAGAAGGCGATAGAGTTTGCGGCTCCGCTGATGGTTGCCGAGTGAGATATGGTTGAGTTTTTGCGAGACTTTGAGCAGAAGCTCACCGTAGAGGAGCCATTTGAGTTCATCGTACATGTACAGGTGCGATCCCAGATCGATGACCGTGTCATCGAGGCGCAGAGGGACGACGCGCATCTTACTGAGCTTCGAGAGCAGGCCAGTGATGATGCTGACGCCGACTGGCGAGTTGGTATGGATGGAGGCTTACGTTACCGTGGCCGCTTATGCGTCCCAGATGTCCCTGACTTGAGACGAGAGATTCTCGAGGCTGCGCATTCTACTAGACTCGCGATGCATCCTGGCAGCACAAAGATGTATCGTGACGTGAAGAGAACGTATTGGTGGGAAGGTATGAAGACCCACATTGCTGAGTTCGTGTCCCGTTGTCTCACTTGTCAGCAGGTGAAGGCAGAGCATCGCCGACCACCTGGACTTTTGCAGCCTATGCCGATTGCAGAATGGAAATGGGATTTCATTTCCATGGACTTCATTTCTGGGTTGCCGAGGACGAGGAAGGGGCATGATTCCATTTGGGTGATCGTCGACCGATTGACGAAGTCGGCGCACTTCCTACCGATCAGAGTTACGAACTCTGCAGACGAGCTGGCTAGATTGTATATCCGAGAGATTGTGCGTCTGCATGGAGTTCCGTTGGAGATCGTGTCGGACAGAGACACGCGGTTCACTTCTATTTTCTGGACTCGCATTCAGGAGGCTATGGGTGTGAAGTTGAAGTTCAGTACTGCCTTCCACCCACAGACGGACGGACAGACGGAGCGAGTGAACCAGATCCTGGAGGACATGTTGCGGGCTTGCGCATTGGACTTCAAGGACAGTTGGGATGACTGTCTTGCATATGCGGAGTTTGCGTACAACAATAGCTTCCAGACGAGTATCAGCATGGCACCTTATGAGGCGCTGTATGGGCGACCTTGTCGCGCACCGCATTGCTGGTTAGAGGTCGGTGAGCGCAGCTTGATTGGCCCAGAGTTGGTGCAGGCGACGTCAGAGAAGATTGATATTATTCGACGTCGGCTTCTTACAGCGCAGAGCAGACAGAAGAGCTACGCCGATACGAGACGGAGGCCACTAGAGTTTACAGTCGGGGATCATGTGTTTTTGCGAGTTTCCCCTATGAAGGGAGTCCTTCGGTTCGGGAAGAAGGGGAAACTGGCACCGCGCTTCATTGGTCCATTTCAGATCCTCGATCGTGTGGGAGCAGTGGCTTACCGATTGGCTTTACCCACGCCCCTCGCGAGCGTCCACAACGTATTTCATGTTTCTATGCTGAAGAAGTACGTTGCTGATCCTTCCCACATCATCAGATGGGAGCAGGTGCAGTTAGGAGAGGATGTTACTTATATCCTGCGACCGACACGTATCTTAGACCGGAAGGAGCAGGTACTGCGTAGCAAGGTGATTCCCCTTGTGAAGGTACTATGGACGCATCACTCTGAGGAGGAGGCTACTTGGGAGACAGAAGCCGAGATCAGAAAGAACTACCCACAGCTTCTCGAGGAGTACGAACAGGTACAAATTTTGAGGACGAAATTATTTGTTAAGGGGGGTAGATTGTAACGCCCGTGAAAAATCCGTACTTGGAATCGAGTACCGATTTGACCCGAAATCGCGTATAAATAATTTCCATGAAAATTTTACGTAAGTTAGCTAGCGCAACGCTAGAGTAGCTGGGAAATAGTCCCTGATCACTTTAAATACGTTCTACAAGACCCAAATCGAGTAGAACAGACAACTCTACAATACTCTATAACCTTGGATCCAACTCTAAGCAGGTTTGTCCTCTGGACCATATGGAACTTTTGTATTGGATTTAGACCGCGCGTCGAAGGTCTGATACCTCCTATCTTAGACCGTTAGAACCGCCCAGCTGGACTTGACAATCATCTCGAAAATCAAGTCAAACCGATAATCACAGAGTATTTCGTTGAAACTGGACTGAAGCGACCGCGAATAGGGACGAATTGGGAATTTCAAATTTAGATCTGGCACACGACTTGACGCGTCAGTATTAAGCGTTCTGACCGTCAGAATTCATCCAGATTACACCCTCGGATCAGGAAAAATATCTAATTATTGTCACGGAACTTTCAGTCCTGATCTATGTGCGGTGACCGCTGAACTGAAACTGGTCCGCCACGTGCGATCTGCGAACCCTGCCAGACTGAAAACTTAATACGAGGTACATCTGGTACCCATGAGCTTAAGTCTGATCGCAATCGACCAGGGGACCACCAGAAATCAGTTTTTGGACCGAAACAGCCCCGAAATGGATAGGCAATAAGTAAACTTCGTCCCGGAGCCTATTTCGGGCGTTTCCAAGCTTATAAAAGGGGTTGAAACCCTCATTCCTTCCTTGCATACGAATTTCCCTAAACCCTAGAAAAGAGAGAGAGAGTTTGAGAGAAAGGGAAGAGGAGATTTTTCCCGCTTCCGAGCCGCCAACAGTTGCTGCATCAACGCTTCCTTCCAATCACCTGGCTGGTGATTTCTACGCTTTTTCAGGTATAGAAAAACCCTAAAAACTTGCTGATTTAGGGTTCACGTAGATTCTGAACGTATTAGCTAACGAAATCCATGAATCAGGTTCTCCTACTGTCGTAGACGAAGCCTACACGCTCCGTTCAAATTCTCGCGACCGTAAGAGATTAGGTGAGAATTTTAGACGCTTTGATTGACGGTTTACAACGCTTTCAATGTCGTTTAATAGTAGATTATCGACGGCATCGCCGTTTGACATGTACAACATGCTCTCCGTTTCCTGTTTCGCAAACTAACGAAGAATATGAGATTTAGGGCATTTTAGGTATATGTAGGAAGTACGGTCTACATGCATAATTTGCTGACGTGATTGACATGATTTGTCGCCGCATTAGAGAGTTAGGAATGCCTGCATAATCAGTTTGGTGAAGAGATTCGCCAAGTTGCGCACTTTGGGTCGACATACTATATGTGGACTTAAGGGTGTAGTGTATGTGTTTGTATAAATGCTTGTATTAGTATGTATTGTATTGAATGATGTTATGTAGTAGTTTGAGATTGATTTCATGATTAATAGGCTAACCTAAACGATTTCCTATATGTTGACCTTATGCATGATTGCATCGTATGCATAGAAATGATGCCTTAAGAATTGCCTAAGTTGAATATGCTTGGAAAGCATGCCTTGAAGATTTGCCTAAATTGAATGTTATAACATGTGCTAACATGCTCACATGATGTATTTCAATTCCAATACCTTTGTATCGTATTAATGAAATTCCATAGATGTGTGGGACTTGATTTAGTCCAGGCAGTCGGTAACCGAGCAAATTCGTGGCTGACTGGTCATAGCCACGAACGACGCGTCGATGAATGTGATTCGTGTTGAGAGTTGGCGGCAGTGGTTAGGCCACGCGAAGTGTTTTACGCACTTCATGTCGTTCAATTCGAAATGCGATCGCGCTAGTCGAGCCCGTCAAGTAACCCGACTGGCCGATGTTTGTTCACCTTGTACGTATCATAACTGCTTGAACCTAGGGTACTGAACTTACCATTGTAAACCCTATTAACCGTGGTACCTTGATCCACGAAGACTCATGAGCCGGGCATGGTGGTATGGGACACCGTGGTCGAGCTGTCGGCCTACGCTGGGGCCACAAACCTCCCCGTAGTGACCAATGAGCACCTTGACTCGTGAGCAGATTATGGTGGTATGGGACACTATATTCTAGCTGTCGGCCTACACTGATCAGGCGACGAGCCCTTTGTAGTGACCGCGAGCGTATTCTGAGTTCACGGGAGGCGACGACCCTTCCGTGCAGTAGAGTACAGTAGGCCTGTATTGATAAGGTGATGGGGGAGCGGTGCAACGAGTGCGAGCAACAGCCCTGGCAGCCCTTACAGTGACCTACGAAATGTACATCGTATGAGATTACTAGGAGTGACGACCCTAGACAGGATCCGTGTTGGGATTGATACAAGGGAAGTACCTTAGTTTCCCAATCCTGCTGTTTGAATGGACTAATAACAACTGGGTAATCATATCACCATAGCATTGCATGTGCCTGGAAGATGTGGAGCACTCTAGGGAGTGTGGCATGCCGCGGTCGTAAGATGTTGCCGCATGAGGGTGATCGTCGGTGAGGGCATACATCATGTCATATCATCTTGCATTAAACAACAGTATTAGGTTTGTCTGATTTACTGCTTTACTATTATCGCGTGATTGAATTGTGAACATGCTAATCTTTGCTCTATGATTCCACTGAGTTGATCACTCATTCCCACGTTACGGGATGGTGTTTGCAACACCCACCAGACCCTGTTGTAGTTGCAGGTGGCGACGAGATCCAGGACGTGGAGCCGGAGATTGACGAGGACCAGGATGAGTTCTCTTATATGCAGTACCACGACGGCTTCCCGTAGGTGACCTGGATCGAGGGGGACTTCAGTGGGACTATTTTGGACTTATTTTTTTTGTCTATTTACATGTATATGAGACTCAGAGATGTAGTCATACTTTGGAGACAGTTGAGAGTACTTTGTTTTTTTTCCATACAGTGATATATATTGTTTAGTCTTCCGCTTGCTTTTATCACTGGATCTGAAGTATGAATTGCAGTTTTGGTATACTTTTACTCATGTGGATGCTTTAAATCAGACAACATTGAATCATAACCATTTTTGTTGCATAAGTGACGGTCTGGAACTCGGGAGTTGAGTTTATACACGACCCCCGATTTTCAGGGTGTTACATCACATGGGTCAAAAATAAGTCACATCGAGCCTTGCCCATGGGCCTCAAATATACCACAATAGGCCTAATACACATCACAGGTGGGCCCTGCACATGAACCTCATACACATCAAGTGGGCTGCATCACTGGGCCACACTAATGGGCCACATATACATCATATTGGGCTCACATAAGGGCCCCATACACAACATAGTGGGCCTCATCACATGGGCTATACGTGTAGTAATGTGGGCCTCACCAAATGGGCAACAAATATAATACATGGAGCCTCACCAAATGGGCCACAAATGCATCACATTGGGCCTCATATATGGACCGTATATATGTCACATTGGACCACATCACCTAGACCTAAAAACTAATGGATGGCGAGGATATTATATATGTCATGGTGGGTCACACGTCTAGCGGACTGGAAGACATAAATGAAATACGTACAGTATGGTGGGCCTATACGGTGCAGGCGGACCCAACACATGCAACAAGTGGTCCCTGCGCCATCAAAATGGATAAACAGCGCGGATATGAAATACATACATCGGGGTGAGCCCCACCATCCAGCAGGCTAGATGGTGCGATATACAATACATTCATCATGGTAGGGCCACGTCAATCTTGTGATGCATGGTGTGAATATACAACACATCCTCAAAGTGGGCCCCACCCAATAGATGGACGGTCTGTATGGATAAAACGCATACATCATGGAGTGGTCCATGCAGTAGCCACTGGTGCATGAATACTCTAGCTAATCCAATTCCATCCCAAGGTGGGTCCACACGTGTGGCCCACCAGTCCAGTAGAATGAATAGACGGTGTCGACATTTACATATACAACATGGTGGGTCCCACCGTCCAAGGTCTGGACGGTGTGGACACCACATCATCATGGTGGATCTCACACATATGGACCATGAGGGATAAAACTCATGTGTCCCACATGGCCTATCAAATGGACGGCATAGGTATAGCACATACCTCGTGCATGGGGCCCACATGGCCTAGGACATCAATACATCAGCTAGATACATGGTGTATGGGTACACCAACCAATCCTCTTGCAAGTGGGTCCCATGAGGGGCCCACCATAACGTCATTTTCCATCTAGTCTGTTCATAAGGTCACAAAGACCGGAATAAGGAGGAAAAATGAATTTCATATTTAACCAAAACTTTTGGGACCCAAAAAGGTATCAAAGGTAGACATTCAATCCCCCACTGCTCTTGTAGTGTGGACCACCAGAATTCTGTGTACGCCTGATTTTCGAGGTGCCCCACTAATTAAAGGGGACCCATCAAATGCACAGTGTTGATGTTCAACTCACATCATGGTGGGGCCTAAGGTGGGGCCCACTAACCCTGCACCAACCCAAGCAATGGACGCTACTTGCTACAGCGTCCTCTGGACGCTGACAGCAATAACATCTGCTATTGTAGGTTTTTCATAGGTGAGGCTCAAATCAAGGGGATCCAGTCCGTCAGCTAGGTTCTTGGACTCATGATAAGTCTAAGAAGCCCAATATTGGGCATGTTTTGATGCATATACAACATCACAGTAAGCCCTAATAATTTTCATTATTAAAATAAAGTTTTAGATGGTGTGGCCTACCAGAGTTCCGGATTAACTTCATTTTTCAGCTCAACGCCTAAAATGGGGTGGGAAGTAGGGTGGATGGTGGAGATATAACATACATCTAGGTGGGGTCCCACTTTAAGAAAAATGGATGAACAGTGTTGAATAACACATACCTCGTCAGACTTATAAAACTTGGTAACGTCAATACAGCAGCAATATAGCTGATGTAAAGACGTCAGCCAATCAGCTTCCACATGGTGGGTCCCACGTCTATGGTCCATGCATGGACGACATGGATATGATACATACTTCATAGGTAAGGCACATTCCATCACACAAGGATAGAGAGAGGGAGAGATAGGGAGAGAGAGAGAGAGAGAGTGAGAGATCAGAGTAGCGAAGGGACCCCACCAATACGGGTCACTCTTGATACAGTCATACATCAAAATGGGTCCCACCATGTGGGCCCTCAAATCATCAAAGTCAAAGAAATTTAATGCTATGAACACCCACCTCAAGATCCCTTCTTCCTTCTTCCATCGACGCATTCTATAGCTCCAAAGAATATGATCTAACAGTGGAGATGAGGCTTGGAGGGTGGAGATGTGAGGTAAGAAGATGAGCCATATTAGGCTCTCATCTCCTTAGAATCCATGGACATCCACTCTCCCTTGGTTTCTTAGGAGATGGAGTTTGAAATGAGAAAGAGAGAGGAGTGATAGATGGATGGAGTGGGTGTCGTAAGAAATGGGAATGGGAAGTATGGGCTTGGTTGAAATTTATGTAAAGGTGGAATGGGTGAGGAGAGAGAGAGAGTTGACTTGGGGAAAAGAGAGAATGGGTGTTTGTACTTGGGATAAGGTGAGGTGGCATTGAGGTATGGAGGATGTACTTAACTTAATTGATGTGACAGGTTGTAGAGATTCTCTCAGAATTCACAATGCACAGCATTTCTTCAAAATGAACACGGTCTCACATCTCCTATCCTAGGTATCAGATCGGTGCATGAGTCACGGCGTTGGAACCAAGTATGATCAAATTTTTAAGACTTCCTAGTATAACCAGATTTTGGGCCCAGAGTAGGTTAGAACGTCTCACCTTGGCTCAACCATATGTTGGGCTAATTTTCACCATTTAAATGGACTTATGGGCTAGATAAAGGTGGTTTTGGGCCCTTGGTTGCCCACTTAAATGTACTAGTTTTTGGGCTGATGTAAAGGGGCCCATTCCACCCAACTTAGACTTATTTTTAGGCCATGTATTTGTGCCCATGGGCTGCCCCTCAAATTCACCTAAATTTATAGGTCTTGTGGCCAATGGGACTTGGGCTTTGGGCCTTGTTCCCCTCCATGGGCCATAATTGTTAGAGGTAGTATTGGGCCTAATTCCTCATGCCTTTCGTGGAACTATGTGCATATGGTTTGGATATGTGTAACACCCTAAAAATCGAGGGTCGTGTATAAACTCAACTCCCGAGTTCCAGACCGTCACTTATGCAACAAAAATGATTATGATTCAATGTTGTCTGAGTTAAAGCATTCACATGAGTAAAAGTATACCAAACTGCAATTCATACTCCAGATCCAGTGATAAAAGCAAGCGAAAGACTAAAGAATATATATATCACTGTATGGAAAACAAAGTAGATCTCGACTGTCACTAAAGTATGAATACATCTCTGAGTCTCATATACATGTAAATAAAAAAAATTAAATGTTCAAAAGAGTCCCACTAAGAAGTCCCGTCAACCCAGGCCACCTAAGTAAAGCCGTCGTGGTACTGCATGTATGAGAACTCGTCCTGATACTCATCATAGTCTAGCTCTACCTCCTGGATCACTGCATCACCTGCATCTAAGACAGGGTCTGGTGGGTGTTGTAAACACCGTCCCGTAACGTGGGAGTGAGTGATCAACTCAGTGGAATCATAGAGCAAAGATTAGCATATTCTCAAATCAATCATGCGATAATAGTAAAGTAGTAAATCAAACAATCCTAATACTGTTGTTAATGCAATATGACATGACATGATGGATGCCCTCACCGACGTTCTCCCTCATACGGCACCATCTTACTCCAGCGGCATGCTTGCGTACCGCTCAGTGCTCCACATCTTCCAGGCACATGCAATGTGATGGTGATATGATTGCCGAGTTGTTATTAGTCCAGTCAAACAGCAGGATTGGAAAACTAAGGAACTTCCCTTATATCAATCCCATCACAGATCCTGTCTAGGGTCATCACTCCTAATAATCTCATACGATGTATATTTTGTAGGTCGTTGCAAGGGCTGTCAGGGCTGTTGCTCGCACTCGTTGTACCGCTCCCCCATCACCTTATTAACACAGGCCTACTGTACTCTCACTGCTACGGAAGGGTCGTCGCCTCCCGTAGACTCAGAATACGCTCGCGGTCACTACAAAGGACTCGTCGCCTGATCAGTGTAGGCCGACAGCAAGAATATAGTGTCCCATACCACCATAATCTGCTCACGAGACATAGGTGCTCACTGGTCACTACGGGGAGGTTTGTGGCCCCAGCGTAGGCCGACAGCTCGATCACGGTGTCCCATACCACCATGCCCGGCTCATGAGTCTTCGCGGATCAAGGTACCATAGTTAACAGGGTTTACAATGGTAAGTTCAGTACCCTAGGTTCAAGCAGTTATGACTCATACAAGGTGAACATACAACGGCCAGTCGGGTTACTTGACGGGCTCGACTAGCACGATCGCATCTCAAGTTGAACGACATGAAATGCATAAAACACCTCATGTGGCCTAACCACTGCCGCCAACTCCAGAACACGGCTCGCATTCATCGACGCGTCGTTCGTGGCAAAGATAGGCCAACCACGAACTTGCTCGGTTGCCGACTGCCTGGACTAGGTATAGTCCCAAGCATATATGAATCCACATCAGAAAATCATGTAAGAGTATTGGAATTGAAATACAACCATGTGAGCATGTTAACACATGTTATAACATACAACTTAAGTAAATCATCAAGCACATGCATTTCATACATACAATGAAATCTTGCATATAGCTAACATGTAGAAAATCATTTACATCAGCATATCCATTGAGAAATCAATCTCAAACTAATTCATAACACCATTTAATTCAATACATACTAATACAAGCATTTATACAAACACTTACACTACACACTTAAGTCTACATATAGTATGTCGACTCAAAGTGCACATTTAGGCGAATCTCTTCGCCAAACTAATTATGCACGTATTCCTAACATTCTAATGTGACAATAAGCCATGTCAATCACATCAGCAAATTATGGATGAAAACAGTATTTCCTACAAATGACTAAAATACCTTAAATCTCATATTCTTCGTCTATTTACGAAACAGGAAACGGACAGCATGTTATACATGTCAAACGGCGTTGTCGTCAATAATCTACTATTAAACAACATTGAAAGTGTTGGAAACAGTCAATCAAAGCATCTAAAATCCACACCTTTTCTCTTATAGGTGTGTGAATTCGAACGGAGCGTATACGCTTCGTCTACGGCGAACTGTGAACCCAATACACAAGATCTATCAGCTATTTCGCTATGGAACCAAGGGATCAGCAAATCAGCAACTATTAGGGTTGTTTTCTTACCTAGAAATGCAGAGAAATCACCGGCCAAGTGATTGGAGCGTGTTGCTAAAGCACGTGCAACAGGTAGGGCAGCAGCAGAAAAATTCAATCTCTCACCTTTTCTCTCTCTCAATCTAGGTTTTTTCTCAAATTCGGATGGGAGAGAGGAATGAGGGTTTCAACCCCTTTTATAAGCCCAAATGTGCCCAAAATAGGCTTGGGAACAAAGTATACTTAGGGTATATCCAAATCGGTGTTGTTTCGATCCAAAAGGACATTTCTGGTGGTCCCCTGGCCGAACGCGATCAGACTTAAGTTCGTACTTGTCGGATGTCGCTCACATCCCGTTTTCAGACCATCAGTGTTCGTAGATCGCACGTAGCGGTCCAGTTTCAGTTCAGCGATCACCATACGTAGATCAGGCCTGCAAGTCTCATGATATGAAATAGAAATTTTTCCTGATCTGAGGGTGTAATTTGGCTAAATTCTGATGATCATAATGCTTAATACTGATGCGTCAAGTCGTGTGCCAGATTTGAATTTCAAATTCTAAATCTGACCCTATTCTCACTCTCTTTAGTCCAGGCTCAATGAAATAGCCCGTGAATATCGGTTGGACTTGATTTTTGAAATGATTGTCAAGTCCAGCTAGGCGGTTCTAACGGTCTAAGATAGTAGGTATCGAAATTTCAACGCGCGGTCTAGATCCAATACAAAGTTTCAAAGGGATCCAGAGAACAAACCGGCTTAGAGTTTAATCCGAGGTTTTAGAGTATTATAGCATCATTGGTTCTACTCGATTTGGGTCTTGTAGAATGTATTTAAAGTGATCAGGGACTATTTTCCAGCTACTCTAGTGTTGCGCTAGCTAACTTACACTTATTTTCCAAAGGAATTAATCCTACGCGATTTCTGGTCGAGTCGGTACTCGAGTCCAAGTACGGATTTTTTCCAAGCGTTATAATATGGGCCTTGGGCCTTATGTTTATGTGGTTTGTGGATTAGATGCCTTGGGGCAATGGTGGTTAAAAGTCCCCATTTGGACCTGTAACACCCTGAAAATCGGGGGTCGTGTATAAACTCAACTCCCGAGTTCCAGACCGTCACTTATGCAACAAAAATGGTTATGATTCAATGTTGTCTGATTTAAAGCATTCACATGAGTAAAAGTATACCAAATCTGCAATTCATACTTCAGATCCAGTGATAAAAGCAAGCGGAAGACTAAACAAGATATATATCACTGTATGGAAAAACAAAGTAATCTCAATTGTCTCCAAAGTATGACTACATCTCTGAGTCTCATATACATGTACATAACAAAAGAATAATGTTCAAAAAGAAAAGTCCCACTGATGTCCCCTCGATCCAGGTCACCTACGGGAAGCCGTCATGATACTGCATATACGAGAACTCATCCTGGTCCTCGTCATCATCTAGCTCCACCTCCTGGATCTCATCGTCACCTGCAACTACAACAGGGTCTGGTGGGTGTTGCAAACACCATCCCATAACGTGGGAATGAGTGATCAACTCAGTGGAATCATAGAGCAAAGATTAGCATGTTCACAATTCAGTCACGCGATAATAGTAAAGCAGTAAATCAGACAAGTCCTAATACTGTTGTTAATGCAAGATGATATGACGTGATGTATGCCCTCACCGACGATCACCCTCATACGGCAACATCTTACGACCGCGGCATGCCACACTCCCTAGAGTGCTCCACATCTTCCAGGCACATGCAATGCTATGGTGATATGATTACCAAGTTGTTATTAGTCCATTCAAACAGCAGGATTGGGAAACTAAGGTACCTCCCTTGTATCAATCCCAACACGGATCCTGTCTAGGGTCGTCACTCCTAGTAATCTCATACGATGTACATTTCGTAGGTCACTGCAAGGGCTGCCAGGGCTGTTGCTCGCACTCGTTGCACCGCTCCCCCATCACCTTATCAATACAGGCCTACTGTACTCTGCTGCACGGAAGGGTCGTCGCCTCCCGTGAACTCAGAATACGCTCGCGGTCACTACAAAGGGCTCGTCGCCTGATCAGTGTAGGCCGACAGCTAGAATATAGTGTCCCATACCACCATAATCTGCTCACGAGTCAAGGTGCTCACTGGTCACTACGGGGAGGTTTGTGGCCCCAGCGTAGGCCGACAGCTCGACCACGGTGTCCCATACCACCATGCCCGGCTCATGAGTCTTCGTGGATCAAGGTACCACGGTTAATAGGGTTTACAATGGTAAGTTCAGTACCCTAGGTTCAAGCAGTTATGTTACATACAAGGTGAACAAACATCGGCCAGTCGGGTTACTTGACGGGCTCGACTAGCGCGATCGCATATCGAATTGAACGACATGAAGTGCGTAAAACACTTCGCGTGGCCTAACCACTGCCGCCAACTCTCAACACGAATCACATTCATCTACGCGTCGTTCGTGGCTATGACCAGTCAGCCACGAAATCGCTCGGTTACCGACTGCCTGGACTAAGTCAAGTCCCACACATCTATGGAATTACTATACAAGGTATTGGAATTGAAATACATCATGTGAGCATGTTAACACATGTTATAACTTTCAACTTAAGCAAATCTTCAAGGCATACTTCCCATGCATATTCAACTTAAGCAAATCCTCAAGCACATACATTCCATGCATATAATGAAATCATGCATTTTGTCAACATGTAGAAAATCATTTAGGTCGGCATAATAATTGAAAAATCAATCACAAAGTATCAAATAACATCATTTAGTTCAATACATACTAATACAAGCATTTATACAAACACATGCACTACACACTTAGGTCTACATATAGCATGTCGACCCAAAGTGTGCACTAGGCGAATCTCTTCGCCAAACTAATTATGCACGCATTCCTAACTTCCTAATGCGACAACAAACCATGTCAATCACATCAGCAAAATATGAATGCAAACAGTACTTCCTACAAATGACTAAAATGCCCTAAATCTCATATTCTTCGTTAGCTTACGAAACGGGAAACGGAGAGCATTTTGTACATGTCAAACGGCGATGCCGTCAAGAATCTACTATTAAACGACATTGAAAGGATTGGGAACCGTCAATCCAAGCGTCTAAAATCCTCACCTAGTGTCTTGTAGACTCGGGAATTGAAGCGGAGTGTATATGCTTCGTCTACGGCGAGTAAGGAGCCTAATACATAAGATCCATAAGCTACATCGCCATGGAAACAAGAAAAACTCAAATCACCAACTATTTAGGGTTTTTACTTACCTAGGATTGCGGTGGAATCGCCGGGAAAGCGGTAGAGAAGTGTCGCTTAAGCATGTGCAACACGTAGCACAAGTGGCGGGAAGAACTCTCCCACTCTCTCACAATCTCTCACTCTTTTTCTCTCTCCCAAGCTAGGGCTTCTCTCAAATTCGGATGGGAGAGAGGAGTGAGGGTTTCAACCCCTTTTATAGCCTAAAACATTCCCAAAATAGGCTTGGGAACAATGTTTACTTGGTGCCTAACCAAATCGGGGCCGTTTCGGTCCAAAAGGGCATTTCTGGAGGTCCCCAGGCCAAATGCGGTCGGACTTAAGCTCATGCATACTGGATCTAGCACACATCCAGTTTTCAGACCGGTTGGGTTCCCAGATCGCACGTGGCGGCCCAGTTTCAGTTTAACGGTCACCGCACCAAGATCAGGCCTATAAGTCTCGTGATATATAATAGATATTTTTCCTGATCCAAGGGTGTGATTTGGCTGTATCCTGACGGTCAGAATGCTTAATACTGATGCGTCAAATTTGTGTGCCAGATTTGAATTTGAAATTCCAACTATGTCCCTATTCACACTCTCTTCGGTCCGGGCTCAATGAAATAGCCTGTAATAATCGGTTTGACTTGATTTTTGGAATGAGTGTCAAGCCCAGCTAGACGGTCCTAACGGTCTAAGATAGGAGGTATCGGACTTTCAACGTGCGGTCTAGATCCAATACAAAGATTCAAAGTGGTCCAGAGAACAAACCGGCTTAGAGTTTGATCCGAGGCTTTAGAGCATTATAGCACCCTTAGTTCCACTCGCTTCGGGCCTTGTAGAACGTATTTAAAGTGATCGGGGACCATTTCCCAGCTATTCTAACGTTGCACTAGCTAACCTAGTCAAATTTTCCAAAGGAATGAATTCTACGCAAATTCGGGTCGAGTTGGTACTCGAGCCCAAGGATGGATTTTTCACGGGCGTTACAATCTACCCCCCTTAACAAATAATTTCGTCCTCGAAATTTTGTACCTTTTCGTACTCCTCGAGAAGCTGTGGGTAGTTCTTTCTGATCTCGGCTTCTGTCTCCCAAGTAGCCTCCTCCTCAGTATGATGCGTCCATAGTACCTTCACAAGGGGAATCACCTTGCTACGCAGTACCTGCTCTTTCCGGTCTAAGATGCGTGTCGGTCGCAGGATATAAGTAACATCCTCTCCTAACTGCACCTGCTCCCATCTGATGATATGAGAAGGATCAGCAACATACTTCTTCAGCATAGAAACATGAAATACGTTGTGGACGCTCGCGAGGGGCGTGGGTAAAGCCAATCGGTAAGCCACTGCTCCCACACGATCGAGGATCTGAAATGGACCAATGTATCGCGGTGCCAGCTTCCCCTTCTTTCCGAACCGAAGGACTCCCTTCATAGGGGAAACTCGCAAAAACACATGATCCCCGACTGTGAACTCTAGTGGTCTCCGTCTCGTATCGGCGTAGCTCTTCTGTCTGCTCTGCGCTGTAAGAAGCCGACGTCGAATAATATCAATCTTCTCTGACGTCGCCTGCACCAACTCTGGGCCAATCAAGCTGCGCTCACCGACCTCTAACCAGCAATGCGGTGCGCGACAAGGTCGCCCATACAGCGCCTCATAAGGTGCCATGCCGATACTCGCCTGGAAGCTATTGTTGTATGCAAACTCCGCATATGCAAGACAGTCATCCCAACTGTCCTTGAAGTCCAATGCGCAAGCTCGCAACATGTCCTCCAGGATCTGGTTCACTCGCTCTGTCTGTCCGTCCGTCTGTGGGTGGAAGGCAGTACTGAACTTCAACTTCACACCCATAGCCTCCTGAATGCGAGTCCAGAAAATAGAAGTGAACCGCGTGTCTCTGTCCGACACGATCTCCAACGGAACTCCATGCAGACGCACGATCTCTCTAATATACAATCTAGCCAGCTCGTCTGCAGAGTTCGTAACTCTGATCGGTAGGAAGTGCGCCGACTTCGTCAATCGGTCGACGATCACCCAAATAGAATCATGCCCCTTCCTCGTCTTCGGCAATCCAGAAATGAAGTCCATGGAAATGAAATCCCACTTCCACTCTGCAATCGGCATAGGCTGCAAAAGTCCAGGTGGTCGGCGATGCTCTGCCTTCACCTGTTGACAAGTGAGACAACGGGACACGAACTCAGCAATGTGGGTCTTCATACCTTCCCACCAGTACGTCCTCTTCACGTCACGATACATCTTCGTGCTGCCAGGATGCATCGCGAGTCTAGTAGAATGCGCAGCCTCGAGAATCTCTCGTCTCAAGTCAGGGACATCAGGAACGCATAGGCGGCCACGGTAACGTAAACCCCCATCCATGCCAACTCGCCAGTCGGCGTCATCATCATCACTGGCCTGCTCTCGAAGCTCAGTAAGATGCGCGTCGTCCCTCTGCGCCTCGATGACACGGTCATCGATCGGGGATCGCACCTGAACATGTGCGATGAACTCAAATGGCTCCTCTACGGTGAGTTTCTGCTCAAAGTCTCGCAAAAACTCAACCATATCCCACTCGGCAACCATCAGCGGAGCCGCAAACTCTATCGCCTTCTTGCGGCTCAACGCATCAGCCACAAGGTTCGCCTTCCCAGGATGGTAAGAGACTTCAAACTTGAAGTCCTTCAGCGTCTCCATCCATCGCCGCTGCCTCATATTCAAGTCCCGCTGTGTGAATATGTACTTGAGGCTCTTGTGGTCGCAAAAGAGCTCGAACTCCTCTCCATAGAGGTAATGTCTCCAGAGTCTCAGTGCGAATATCACGGCTGCCAACTCCAGGTCGTGTGTAGGGTAATTCTCCTCGTGCTTCCTTAATTGTCTCGAGGCATACGAAATTACCCTGTCCCTCTGCATAAGGACACAACCTAAACCAACGCTAGACGCGTCAGTGTATATAGTGTATTTAACCCCTTGCTCTGGCAATACTAGCACAGGGGCGGACGTAAGTCTGTCCTTCAGCTCCTGAAAAGCTGACTCCGCCTTATCATTCCAGGCGAACTTCACGTCCTTCCGTGTCAACTGAGATAAGGGTCTCGCGATCTTCGAGAAATCCTGAATGAAGCGCCGATAGTAGCCAGCGAGACCCAAGAAACTCCTCACCTCAGTGACAGAACCAGGCTGCTCCCAGTCCTGCACCGCAGCTACCTTAGACAGGTCAACTGCCATGCCATCCTTGGACACCACGTGTCCCAGAAACTTCACCTCCTGCTTCCAGAAGTCGCACTTCTTATACTGTGCGAACAACTGATGCTGTCTGAGCGTATCAAGGACCAAACGCAAGTGCTCCTCATGCTCCTCTCGACTCCTAGAGTATACCAAAATGTCGTCGATGAAGACAACGACGAATCGATAGAGGAAAGGCCGTAGTACCCGGTTCATCAGATCCATGAACACGGCCGGTGCGTTCATGAGACCGAACGACATCACGAGGAACTCGTAGTGACCAAAACTGGTCCTGAACGCTGTCTTCTGCACGTCCTCATCTCTGACGCGCAACTGATGATATCCTGACTGAAGATCAATCTTCGAGAAGTACTGCGCTCCTCTCAACTGATCAAATAAGTCATCGATCCTGGGCAAAGGGTACTTGTTCTTCACTGTGAGTTGGTTCAGCCTGCGATAATCAATACACAATCGCAGCGAACCATCCTTCTTCTTCACGAACAAGACCGGTGCTCCCCAAGGAGATACGCTAGGCCGTATAAGGCCAAGCTCTAGTAGACCATCAATCTGCGTCCTCAACTCCTCCATCTCACATGGTGCCATGCGATACGTCGGCAGTGAGACGGGTGTAGAACCAGGAATCAGATCGATAGTGAAATCGATCTCACGTCGGGGCGGCAAACCAGGGATCTTCCTGAACAGATCCCCGAACTCAGAAACAACTGGCGTCTGCTCAAGTACCTGGGCACCAGCGTCGTGCAACAGGGTGGCGTAGCTAAGAATGCGGAAAGGAAGATTTACCCGCACTGAAAATGTGAAAGGCGTGCCCTCAGGCTCGTACACCGTCACCACACGAGCCTCGCAGTCAATCTCGGCTCTCGCTGCAGTCAACCAGTCCATGCCAAGAATGACGTCGAGATATACGAGCGAGGGATCGACGACCAAATCAAGAGTCATCGTCCTGCCTCCCAGATCAAGTAAACAACCCTCACACATCTGGGTGACATCCGAATAATCTCCATGAGCTGCAAGGACTCGCACGCTATCCATAGTAATAGTCTGCAACCCAAGACGTCTGACTACGGCACGCGATATCAAAGAAATCGTGGAACCAGTGTCCACCATGACAAGAACGGGAGTACCTCCGATATGGCCCGTGACCTCGAAGGCTGAATGCTGGAAAGTCGGCGTCGTAGCTGCCTCAGCGGTCAGTGCATGAACTCGAGCCTGCTGTGGCCGGTTCGGCCGCTGTGTCAAGGGCCGTGGGGGCTGTCGAATCTGCGATACTGTGGGTCTGAAAGAGGACTGCGCAGGAGCTGACCGTATAGGCGGTGCTGATATCGCCTGTGGACGTACACGATCAATCTTCTGCGGCGGCGAGAACCCACTGTCCCGCATCCTCGTAAAGCAACTCGGCGCTAGGTGGCCCGTCCTCCCACAGTATGTGCATGATAGATCAGGGCGTCGAAACGGTCCTACTGGCGCCGTGGTCCTGGTAGGAGGATCAATGCGAGGCCTCTTGCCCGCGAAGGGCCTATCTGGCAACTCCGGTCGCGGCCTAGAAGTAGTCGGGCCTCGTGATCGCGCAAGTCGATCCACGTCCTGCTCTGCCCGCATGGACATGTGAACCAACTCCGCATAGGAGGAGAAACTGATACAGCACATCTTCGACCGAATATCCGGTCGCAAGCCCTCCAAAAAGCGCCGTATGCGCATCTGCTCATCAGCTAAAATCGTCGGGACGTACCTGCCCAACTCTGTAAACCGATGCTCATACTCGGTGACCGTCATCGCTGCCTGCCTGAGACGGAGAAACTCATTCTCCCTCTCGTGTCTGTAGGTCTGAGGATAATACTTCTCATGGAAGCGAAACTCGAATGCTGCCCATGTCCATACGAAGTCTGCGGTAACAGTCCGCAATACACTATCCCACCACATACTGGCCTCTCTCTCAAACTGGAAGGTAGCCAGCTCTACCTGCTCTGCCTCAGTACAGTGCAACATGCGCAGAATCTTCGACACTCGGTCGAGCCAAAACTCAGCCTCCTCGGGTCTGTGAGAACCCGTGAAAGTAGGAGGCCGCAAGCGCTGAAATCGCTCCAGAAGGCCCCGTGTGTCGGCAGGGTTCCCCGCAGGGAAAGCAGGCTGCGCAGGAAGTGCTATGCCCTCATCCTGGGCGTAAGCATAGGCATCCTCAGCTGGATGCGCAGGTGGTGCAGGCGGAGTAGATGCAGTCGCACCCCCACCCTGGGCTAAGGTCCCGACTATAGTAGTCAATAGCTGCTGCTGCTGTAGCATCATAGCCATCATCTGCTCGAATCTATCAGGTGGTGGAGCAGGCTGTGGCGGATGAGGTGCGGAAGTAGATGCGCGCTGTGGCTCTCTAACTGATGGTGTAAATGGCGGTGGTCCATCTGTAGGACCAGTAGCAGGCTGAGACGATCGAACAGTCTCAGGAATCGGGCCCACAGCAGGGTCCGGACGAGTGCCAGACTGAGAAGGAGCCTGATCCATCTGCTCTAACAATGAAAGCCGAACCGCGCTCCTCGTAGTCTTAGGTGGCATTCCCTATATTCAAAATAGGGCGCAACCTTGTCAGTCTCAATTGCACAAATACACCACAATCATTCACTAAAGAGTCAAAGGCATTCCATGCATTTCAATTAATCAAAATTGTCACAATACAAGGGATATATCCTTACAAGCATCATGACTAGAATGACATGGAAATTAAGACAGTCAAGCAACAGCGACAAAAGCAAAGCACTAGCCCTAATAGGCTTTACACACATGAAACAGAAAATAGTTAACTATTCATAACAACATCTAAGATCGCGTCGCTAGTCGGAGTCTGGCGACGGAGGAGGAGCACCCTTATCCTGTAAGCAACACAGGATTGCCTTCAAGGTGCGAGTCACCTTGCCAAATTTCTTCTTCGTAACGGCCTTGGCATCAGCGACCTCTGCTCGAAGTTCTTGGACTTCCCTTCGCAAAGCGGTCTGACTCTCCTCCATCCGAGCAATGCGATCGTCAATAGTAGTCTGCGCAGAAGGAGGACTCTCATCAGTATCCTGAGCCTCCTCTTCTGCTTCTTCCTGAGTCTCTTCCTGAACTTCTGCACTAGGTTCTCCTTCGCTTTGATCTTCCTCTTCATCAAAGTCGTCCCCACTATCCCTTTCAAGTTGATTTTCACGATATTGCGACCCAATCTTCATCTTAACCATCGTCGACTCATCGATGGTGTGAATCGATACCGGCAACTCGGGTCCAAGTCTATAGGCAAACTCAAGCGCAATTCTGCAAATGAGTCGGCCAAAGGGAAGGGATTCGGATGTTCTTCTCGACCTGGCTATGAGAACTATCTGCCGTAAGATGAAAGTGGCCATACATACGTTCTCTCCCTGAGCCACCAGAAATAAGAAATCGACCATAAGACGTGTACATTCAATGCGGTTCGTCGACCTAGGATAAACATTGAACGTGCAGATGTGATGCAGCAGACGCAAATCCTCAGACATGTACGTCGCCTTGAGGCTATTATTAGGCTGCCATGGAACCAACTTACCGCACAGAAACCTGGTGCGGCGATCTCGTTCACGTCTAGTCCTCAAATTTTTCTCACTTGGATGTACATCACCTAGAGGCACGTTGAGAAGTCGCGCAACCAACTGGACGTCGATCGTAGCCATCCGATCTCTACCAAAAGGGATTTTAAACTGCAAGGGCTCCAAGGTAGGACTCTGGATGCTAGCATAGAAGGCACGAACAGTGCTCACATTAGCACGAGCGCGAGCTTCAAAGATCGGTCCCCAGTGCGCAGCTTCAATGCGTTCGAACAACAGATATTCGCCGAACAATCGCCCATCTACGTCCGCCTCAAATAACACTCTACGATCAGTGTATTCACCATGAGGCATCTCTGATAGGATGGTTCGTCCAAGGTGTGCATGGGGATCCAAATCCCGCTTCGTACGGCACTCCAGGACTGCAGCTGGACCTGCGGCGGCGCTTGAACTTGCGGCACCACCCCGCGGTCTTCTCGATCGAGCAGGGCGGCTCGGCCCAGCCTCGTCTGTTGCAGTTTTCCTCTTACCCATCAAAGACAGGATGGATGAGAGTGACAAAAGTCCCAAAATAGCTTCCACGAAAGCCATGGAAAACGCCGAGAATGCGGAGAAATGGCTGCCCAATCTGACAAAAGGAAATCTAGGCGTCGTAGAGGGATGCTTCAAGCTTCCCAAGGCTGTACTTTCAGGGAAAAATAAGAACAAAAAGGTGGAATGGAGCTGCTCACGATTTCAGCACTATTTGGGGGATTTTGGAGCTCCAAATGGGAAAATCTTCAAGGAAAGAGGCTGCCAACACCCAATAATCGATGGGTGGTGGTCGGTTTTGGCCAAGGAAGGGATTAGGAGGGGTTTGGGTCGCCGGGATTTGGAATGGAGCGCTGAAAATCAAATCTAGGGCATGCAAGGGGGCTGTTTGTGAAGGAGAGGGGTGTTTTAGGGGTTTTCGTGGGATGGGAGGTAGCTAGGGGTGTTGTGGGAGGCATTTAAGTGGGTGCGCCCAAAGGGCAGCACCATCGGAGATGGCCGGCCGGCGATGCATCGCCCGGCCGGCGATGGCATCGCCGGCCAACCTTCAGGTTGGCCAGCGGGACCCCATGGGTCTGGTCCCCCATGGTCCCAGGGCCCCAAAAAGTCTGGTCCCACCCCTTAGTTCATAGTATTTTGGTCCCTATGAGCCCAAACATGTTTTTGGGGCTTTCCGGGTCCACATCGCAGTCCCGAATACCAAACCATATGATGCAGCATATGGATTTGGGGTAGAAGGATCCAGTACATCTTTCTAGCTCCTTAGTTGCTAAAGAAAGTGAAGTTAGAATGGCTTTATGGCCATTTTTTATGAAATTTTACTATTCACTGTAAAATTTGGTGAATGTACTAATTTGTGTTATTTTCACATTAGGTTTGATGCCTAACATGAAATGGATACAAAAGAACTGAAGGTTGAAGTGTTTAGAGAAGGAATTTTGAGAATTTTTGGCAAAACGGGGTTTTTTAAGCCCTGGCGATTGATTACTAGAGTCGTGGTCATTCCACGGCCCATGGATTCACTTTTGCGGTTTAAAACCGCTCATAGGACATCTCCACCCGACTTCCTACAGCTTAGAAGTGATTCGGGTCGCTTTACGCGACCCGAGATGCGTTACAGACTCGATCTTGCGATCGATCCTTATAGACTTCGCCTATCGGCGAATCTGTGATCCTAGAAGTGTTTCTAGATCCTTCTCGCACCCACCTAAGTCAAAGGAAGCGACAGCGTATGTCGCAAGACCATAACCCAGGCCCAGTATACTCTCATTCATGCTCTGATACCAACTTGTAACACCCTGAAAATCGGGGGTCGTGTATAAACTCAACTCCCGAGTTCCAGACCGTCACTTATGCAACAAAAATGGTTATGATTCAATGTTGTCTGATTTAAAGCATTCACATGAGTAAAAGTATACCAAATCTGCAATTCATACTTCAGATCCAGTGATAAAAGCAAGCGGAAGACTAAACAAGATATATATCACTGTATGGAAAAACAAAGTAATCTCAACTGTCTCCAAAGTATGACTACATCTCTGAGTCTCATATACATGTACATAACAAAAGAATAATGTTCAAAAAGAAAAGTCCCACTGATGTCCCCTCGATCCAGGTCACCTACGGGAAGCCGTCATGATACTGCATATACGAGAACTCATCCTGGTCCTCGTCATCATCTAGCTCCACCTCCTGGATCTCATCGTCACCTGCAACTACAACAGGGTCTGGTGGGTGTTGCAAACACCATCCCATAA
Source organism: Magnolia kwangsiensis (assembly GCA_037074715.1). Taxonomy (NCBI): domain Eukaryota; kingdom Viridiplantae; phylum Streptophyta; class Magnoliopsida; order Magnoliales; family Magnoliaceae; genus Magnolia; species Magnolia kwangsiensis. The sequence goes on from CM073573.1 coordinate 56,584,717, forward strand.
CGTGGGAATGAGTGATCAACTCAGTGGAATCATAGAGCAAAGATTAGCATGTTCACAATTCAGTCACGCGATAATAGTAAAGCAGTAAATCAGACAAGTCCTAATACTGTTGTTAATGCAAGATGATATGACGTGATGTATGCCCTCACCGACGATCACCCTCATACGGCAACATCTTACGACCGCGGCATGCCACACTCCCTAGAGTGCTCCACATCTTCCAGGCACATGCAATGCTATGGTGATATGATTACCAAGTTGTTATTAGTCCATTCAAACAGCAGGATTGGGAAACTAAGGTACCTCCCTTGTATCAATCCCAACACGGATCCTGTCTAGGGTCGTCACTCCTAGTAATCTCATACGATGTACATTTCGTAGGTCACTGCAAGGGCTGCCAGGGCTGTTGCTCGCACTCGTTGCACCGCTCCCCCATCACCTTATCAATACAGGCCTACTGTACTCTGCTGCACGGAAGGGTCGTCGCCTCCCGTGAACTCAGAATACGCTCGCGGTCACTACAAAGGGCTCGTCGCCTGATCAGTGTAGGCCGACAGCTAGAATATAGTGTCCCATACCACCATAATCTGCTCACGAGTCAAGGTGCTCACTGGTCACTACGGGGAGGTTTGTGGCCCCAGCGTAGGCCGACAGCTCGACCACGGTGTCCCATACCACCATGCCCGGCTCATGAGTCTTCGTGGATCAAGGTACCACGGTTAATAGGGTTTACAATGGTAAGTTCAGTACCCTAGGTTCAAGCAGTTATGTTACATACAAGGTGAACAAACATCGGCCAGTCGGGTTACTTGACGGGCTCGACTAGCGCGATCGCATATCGAATTGAACGACATGAAGTGCGTAAAACACTTCGCGTGGCCTAACCACTGCCGCCAACTCTCAACACGAATCACATTCATCTACGCGTCGTTCGTGGCTATGACCAGTCAGCCACGAAATCGCTCGGTTACCGACTGCCTGGACTAAGTCAAGTCCCACACATCTATGGAATTACTATACAAGGTATTGGAATTGAAATACATCATGTGAGCATGTTAACACATGTTATAACTTTCAACTTAAGCAAATCTTCAAGGCATACTTCCCATGCATATTCAACTTAAGCAAATCCTCAAGCACATACATTCCATGCATATAATGAAATCATGCATTTTGTCAACATGTAGAAAATCATTTAGGTCGGCATAATAATTGAAAAATCAATCACAAAGTATCAAATAACATCATTTAGTTCAATACATACTAATACAAGCATTTATACAAACACATGCACTACACACTTAGGTCTACATATAGCATGTCGACCCAAAGTGTGCACTAGGCGAATCTCTTCGCCAAACTAATTATGCACGCATTCCTAACTTCCTAATGCGACAACAAACCATGTCAATCACATCAGCAAAATATGAATGCAAACAGTACTTCCTACAAATGACTAAAATGCCCTAAATCTCATATTCTTCGTTAGCTTACGAAACGGGAAACGGAGAGCATTTTGTACATGTCAAACGGCGATGCCGTCAAGAATCTACTATTAAACGACATTGAAAGGATTGGGAACCGTCAATCCAAGCGTCTAAAATCCTCACCTAGTGTCTTGTAGACTCGGGAATTGAAGCGGAGTGTATATGCTTCGTCTACGGCGAGTAAGGAGCCTAATACATAAGATCCATAAGCTACATCGCCATGGAAACAAGAAAAACTCAAATCACCAACTATTTAGGGTTTTTACTTACCTAGGATTGCGGTGGAATCGCCGGGAAAGCGGTAGAGAAGTGTCGCTTAAGCATGTGCAACACGTAGCACAAGTGGCGGGAAGAACTCTCCCACTCTCTCACAATCTCTCACTCTTTTTCTCTCTCCCAAGCTAGGGCTTCTCTCAAATTCGGATGGGAGAGAGGAGTGAGGGTTTCAACCCCTTTTATAGCCTAAAACATTCCCAAAATAGGCTTGGGAACAATGTTTACTTGGTGCCTAACCAAATCGGGGCCGTTTCGGTCCAAAAGGGCATTTCTGGAGGTCCCCAGGCCAAATGCGGTCGGACTTAAGCTCATGCATACTGGATCTAGCACACATCCAGTTTTCAGACCGGTTGGGTTCCCAGATCGCACGTGGCGGCCCAGTTTCAGTTTAACGGTCACCGCACCAAGATCAGGCCTATAAGTCTCGTGATATATAATAGATATTTTTCCTGATCCAAGGGTGTGATTTGGCTGTATCCTGACGGTCAGAATGCTTAATACTGATGCGTCAAATTTGTGTGCCAGATTTGAATTTGAAATTCCAACTATGTCCCTATTCACACTCTCTTCGGTCCGGGCTCAATGAAATAGCCTGTAATAATCGGTTTGACTTGATTTTTGGAATGAGTGTCAAGCCCAGCTAGACGGTCCTAACGGTCTAAGATAGGAGGTATCGGACTTTCAACGTGCGGTCTAGATCCAATACAAAGATTCAAAGTGGTCCAGAGAACAAACCGGCTTAGAGTTTGATCCGAGGCTTTAGAGCATTATAGCACCCTTAGTTCCACTCGCTTCGGGCCTTGTAGAACGTATTTAAAGTGATCGGGGACCATTTCCCAGCTATTCTAACGTTGCACTAGCTAACCTAGTCAAATTTTCCAAAGGAATGAATTCTACGCAAATTCGGGTCGAGTTGGTACTCGAGCCCAAGGATGGATTTTTCACGGGCGTTACAGGACCCCTCTACGTCTATTAGTTGCTAAGTGTGGTTGAATGCCCAGCTTAGTCCCTTGTTAGGCTCGTTTCCATATTATCTAGGCCCTAGCTTTGTATGCTTAGTCTCGTGAGCTACCCCGGGTAAATGGGCCCTCAATAGAGGTTGTATTCCTTATGAGGAATTAGTTAAGTACCTAGACCCTTCATGGTTAGGTAGAGAGTATATCTTCTCATTCACCGCATTAGTACCCTTATTCATCTTCATAGCCCACTCTCATATACATCATATGTATGCTTGGTTGAGGTATCATTGGCCATGGTTTTGCTATTGTGTAAGACATATTGGTATCTCCCCGATGGATGGAGTTTACCCTCTTGAGCACGGTGGATGCATGGGATTGATGCATGGTTAATTGTGTGATTCATGCATCTGGCATTACATAGCATGTGGATATTCATCCTTGCTTCATCAGGGTCGTAGCCTCCATAGAGATATTTTGGATTGTCGTGCATGGACACTGGAAATGATTCTTAAGCATTTGGGGTGCATAGGATATCCCTGGGTGAAAGCCCTTAAACTTTCACAGAACCTACGAGATGCCTCAACATCGAGACCGAGTGGAAAACATGAGCGCATGAGCGCCTTATACCGTTAGGCCATGACTCCCACTATTATGAAATTGGTTGGGATAGGGTTTAGCCTTACCCGCCTGAGTGAGGGGGCATAGCTAGGCTGAGTTTGACTAGCTCATGAAATGGGTCCGCTACCATCGAGCTTCACTGGTGATTGGTTGTCCACAGGCGGGTACTGAGGTCTCCTATGCTCATTTGACTGTGCGGGTCTTGCAGAGCGATAGTCATCCAGTAATGTACTTAACCCTAGTGGATTCCTTATGATAGAACTGTACTTGATACATAGATTGGATATGAGGACTGGCATTACTTCGCATTGCATTTGCATCAGCTATATAAGCCTTATATTGCATCGCCTTGGTATGGCGTCCAGTACTCATGTATTACATTGCATAGCCTTGGTATAGCTTAGGACCTATTGCAGACATTTCCTTCCCTTCTTTTTATATTATGTATTTCCTTTTTAGCCTTGTACCTGCAAAGTTTAAATTCATAGTGGATTTTACAGTGTGTTCCTTGGTTTATTTCTGAGATTTACTTGGTATGATCTTAGGTATGATCAGTTGAATTGAAATTGCGATATGAAAATCCTCTTTATAGGATCCCATGATCGAAATCTGTGCTAGGAGCTGAGAATGGGGTGCTACGGAGGCTGTTGCGGTAGGAACCGGCTATCAAATTCCATGTGAGTCTGGTCACCGAGTCCGCGACATGACAGGAGTTAGTATTAGAGCATAGCAAGTAATTTTGGAATAACTTGGGATAACATTGCATATCTGCTACGAGCTTAGGGCAAGTTGTGTCCCAAGCGTCTTCCTTTCTTTTCAGCCTGTAATATTCTGACCTTATGCGTCATCGTCCTTGTTCTTCTATAGGCGATGCCGCCTAAGAAGGGCGCTCGTGGCCATGATGCCCATGGCTGTGGTGCCCCTGGCCGTGGTTCTCATCCTACCCAAGCGACCCATTCTACCTAAGCACATCTAGCTCCCACTATTAAGGACCTATCTCCTAAGGTCTTAATTCCACCCCCTTATGGTGCTTATTCCCCCACCCAAGCCTACTATTCCAGTTTCTGAGGCTCCAGCTCCCTCTTCCGTACCCATGCCTCCGCCTGAGGCAAGTACTCTCCCGCTCATCCTACGGTTTTGGTTGGGGTTAAGCATTTTCAGCAGATGATGTAGGCCATCACTGTTGTCCTTCAGTCCCGTCATCATCCCACTGAGATTCCTCTGCAGTCTGACTTGCCGTCTGTGAGCACGATATTTCATGAGTTCCGGCAGCATGATTCCCCGAGGTTTAGGGGTGAGCCGGACCCTTCTACCGCCGAGTTGTGGTGCACCAAAATTGAGAGGATTTTTTACAGTATGCAATGTCCGGCTGATCAGAGAGTTTCCTTAACTACCTTCCTTCTACAAGGCGAGGCCCAGCATTGGTGGTCATCAATGTCGAGGATGGCTGGGCCTCAGTTTATTTAGACTTGGGAGGAATTCGTGGTCCTCTTCGACCAGAAGTTCTTCCCCAAGCATGTTCAGGAGCAGAGGGCTATGAAGTTTGAGACTCTAATCCAGGGAGATATATCGGTGTCTCAGTATGAGTCCCATTTCTTTGCTCTTTCCATATTGATATGTAAGATCCTTATCTAGCTGATGACAAGAAGAGGAAGGCCCGCCGTTTCTAGAACGGCTTGCATCCCACTCTTCGCAGTCGAGTAGTGGGCCATTGCTTGGAGACGTTCGATCAGGTCGTCTATCAAGCATTGATGAGGACTGGGATATGACCCAGAGGACCCGAGATCAGAGTTCCGGCAGAGACCAAAAGAGGAGGGCAACAACTGGCAGTTCCCGACAGTATCGTCAACGAAGGCAGAGAGGCAGATCTGAGTTCAAGTAGCCCACGGTGCAGTCGGCAGGATCATCATAAGGGCAGCCAGTCACTCCTTCCTCCAGTCCGTTTACCAGTGTACATTATGGTTGTGGGCAAACTGGGCACCAAAGACATGATTGTCCTCTTCCCTTGCAGCAGCAGAGGCCACCGCAGTTGCCTCCTCCCCATCCTCCTCAGCAGCAGCAGCAGCGTCAGCAGCAAGCGCAGCATCAGGCTCCCACTCCTAGGCCTCCTCCTCAATAGTAGAGGTAGCCAGGCAAGCATCCACAGCAGCCACAGGAGCAACAGAGGGGACATGCACCTCCCCAGTCCCTAGTTTGAGTATATATCACTACACAGCAGGTGTAGAGTCAGGACCCCCAGTCTTCAGGCTTGCTTCCTTTGCTAGCTCAAGGCAGATTCTATCCCGCACAGCAGGCGCAGGGCCAGGACCTGCAGTCTACTTCTGGGGGAGTCGTTAAGGGTATTCTCCTTGTTTCTGCTTCTATTGTTCATGTTCTGTTTGATTCTAGTGCTTCCCATTCCTTCATGGACAAGGAGTTTTGTTAATCGACAGATATTTCGTCAGTGTCCACGTCTGAGGCTTTGGCTGTTTCGACTCCCTTGGGGAAGTCCACCATTTTCTACCGTCGTTGCCCTTCTTACCCAGTGTTAGTTGGTGAGATGTTACCGCCCGCCAATTTATTCGTGTTGCCGATGGTGGAGTTTGAAGTTATCGTAGATATGGACTAGCTTGCTGAGTATCATGCCATCTTAGACTGTGCCGCGAGGAAAGTCATGCTTCATATTCCCGGCTTATCAGTGTTCCTATTCATTGATGAGCTCAGAGGAGAGCCATTATCCAGATTATTGGCTTGTGCTGTCGAGGAGTCCATGGAAGGGTGTATTGAGCAGCTGCTAGTAGTTTACGAGTGTCCAGATGTGTTCCAGGAGATCCCAGGTTTATCGCGGCGCCGGTAAGTTGAGTTTTAGATTGATTTGGTTCCCGGTACCGCGCTTATCTCGAAGGCCCCATAGCGGATGGCACTGATGGGTTGTGAGAACTGCAGGAGCAATTGGATGAGCTTCAAGAGTTGGGTTTTATCCATCTCAGCAGTTCACCTTGGGGAGCCCCGGTATTGTTCATGAAGAAGAAGGATGGCTTGTTGAGGCTCTATGTGGATTACCGCTAGCTCAACAGGGTCACTATAAAGAACCGATACCCGCTTTCTAAGATATTGTTTGACTAGCTGCAAGGTGCATAATCTTTTCTAAGATAGACTTGTGGTCCGGTTACCATCAGATTCGGATCTGAAAGGAGGACATTCCGAAGACAGCTTTCAGGAAGCGCTATGGTCACTTTAAGTTCCTGGTCATGTCGTTCGGACTGACCAATGCGCCCGCCGTGTTCATGCAGCTAATGAACGAGGTCTTCCGACCCTTCCTTGATCAGTTTGTGGTGGTGTTTATTAACGATATTCTAGTGTATTCGAGGACCTAGGAGGACCATGTGATGCATTTGCAGATTATGCTTGAGACCCTCCGTGCCCACCAGCCGTATGCGAAACTAGAGAAGGGCGGGTTCTGACAGGAGGAGGTGCAGTTCCTCGATCATGTGGTGACAAGGGAGGGTGTCACTGTGGACCCTCACCTCGATCATGTGGTGACAAGGGAGGGTGTCACTGTGGACCCCTTGAAGGTTAATGCAGTGCATCAGTAGGGCCACCCACGAACGCGTCTGAGATCCGTAGCTTCCTTAGTCTGGTGGGATACTATCGATGATTTATCAAGGGTTTCTCCCGTATTGCAGGACCACTGACCCGGTTGACGCAGAAGGCCACTGAGTTTGTCTGGAGTGATGCCTGTGAAGAGGTATTTATGGAGTTAAAGGATAACCTCACGTCCGCTCCTATTCTCACTCTTCCTGATGGGAGTCATAGTTTTGTTATGTTTACCTATACCTCTAAAGTTAGCTTAGATGTTGTGCCGATGCAACACGGGAAGCCTCTGGCATATGCCTCACGCCAGCTCAAGGTCCACGAGCTGAACTACCCCACCCATGATCTGGAGCTAGCAGCAGTTGTCTTCACACTAAAGGTGTGAAGGCACTATCGTTATGGGGTTAGGTTCAAGCTCTTCTCGAACCATAAGAGCTTGAAGTATTTGTTTCGCAGTCTGAGTTGAACATGCGAAAGAGGCAATGGATGGAGCTGTTGAAAGATTATGACTTTGACCTTCAATACAACTCAAGTAAGCTGAACGTGTTGGCAGACGCACTCAGCCGTCAACCATGAGGCCTGGTGGCGCAGATGATGGTTCGACAGTGGCAGATGATCGAGGATGTTTCAGAGTATAACTTTGAGTTCAGTCTGTAGTCTTCTATGGTTCAGCTTTCAAGCTTGTCGAGTCAACCTTCTTTAGTTGCTAGGGTGATCAAGGCTCAGAAGATGGATGAGTCACTTTAGGAGTACTGAGCAAAGATAGCATCCGTGGAGCAGAAAGATTGGCAAATTGGTTCCGACAGTGGATTACACTTCAGAGGCCAATTATGTTTCCCCGACGTGACAGAGTTGTGTCATGATCTAATGAGCGAGGCACACCAATCGAGACTTACCATCCACTCGGGCTCTACGAAGATGTACAGAGATATGAGGAGGGAGTACTTTTAGTCATGATAAAACGCCAGATTTCTAGCTTCATGACCTAGTGTGGCACTTGCCAGCATGTCAAGGCATATCACCAGAGACCCCCTAGTCCCTTGCAGTCGTTGATCGTTCCAGTTTAGAAGTGGGAGCATGTGTTGATGGATTTCATTACAGATTTGTCAAGGAGTCAGCGTGGTCACGACACCATCTAGGTTGTCATTGATCGCCTGACGAAGTCCGCTCATTTCATTCCGACGCGTGCTTCCTAGACTATGGACCGGCTTGCGAAGGTATTCATCGAGGAGATAGTGAGACTGCATGGCATCGAGAATGGACATAAACTATCTAGCAAGTTTAACTGGAAAATACTTAGAATTTATTGATGCATCGACACGACTATCGATATCATCAACATTCAAATTCTGATGATATCTAAGTGTACCTCGATCATACTTTTGACATGAAATATTTCAAAGGCAAGTCTCTCTCATTTTCAAATGTCGAGGAATCGAACCTCGTGTCAATGAAATCAGAGTTTAAAATTTGATGACATCGACACATGTTTGATTTCCTCGACTAACTAGCAAAATGTTTCAAAAGCATTTAACATTTGATTGTGTCATAGAGCAGCCAATCATGCAATCGAGAGTATACACTCGATGATATTGACCCTGCTCAATGATATCGAACTCTGTCATAAATGCTACCATTTTATATCCATTGGAACCTTTTGCCTATTTATAGAGTGCTTGTCTTCAGTTGCTCGTAGAGAGAAAACAGTGAGTGCTTTTGTGTGTTTAACCCTAGATCATATACCCTAAGCCTTCTCTATCATGGGAGTTCATCCTCCAATCCACCCTCATCATTGACATTCAATAGAGTGGATTGGGGAATGAACTTCTGCATTCAAGGATCCTCTAGCTACCACCTTGATCGTAAATCATTAAGTTGGGATACCTTAAATGCATAGATGATTAGAGTCACTCTATCTCTCTTATAGGAAAATATTTGAGAGTAGGATTCCATCATTACATTGACCCAACCCGTCACCATGAATTGGTACATCTTCTGAGTTGCGGTTCAAGGAAGCAAAAGATTCTTCATCATCAATGGAGGAGATCTTCGACAACATGCTAAACGGGGTTCATCTACTTATTTGTAAGTAATTAGAGTCCAGAGGACCCTTGTGATCATTCCTTTGTAGGATTGGGTTTAAGGTATTTCTCACCCCTTGCAAGCCCTTATAGGAGGCCTCCGGTGGGAGTGTACGTGGTAGATGCTTTGTGTTGACTCTTGCTCTATGGAGAGCATAAACTCTTAGGTCCTTGGCCAGTGTACCTAAAAGTGGGTGTTTTGTGTTACCCTTGCTCATGGGAGCATAAACATGTGTGGTTTTTGGAGTAGATCCTTAGCCAGTGTACCTAAAATTGGATGCTATGTGTTGACCCTTGCTCATGGGAGCATAAAATGTCAGCCTAGGTGTAGGTTGTACTAGTTAGAGGTGAACTTGATTTAAAACCTCCGGTTTGAGGTGAACCTATTGTGAAACTTCTTTAGTGAAATTCAGTACACTCAAGTGTTGATTACATTTGTCGGGAGTGGAGTAGACAAGTAGTCGAACCACTATAAAAATGACTGTGTTTATGATTGCTATTGTCTTTCATTCCTTATGTGATTATATGCTTTCATATTTGATTATCAAAGATCACATTTCACACACAGTCACATCCATCATAACCTCTGATTCACATCTTGTTTATCTTTCCTGTCACGCCCAAAACTCAGAAAATGAGCTCACAAAATTCCCGATCACCAAATCTAGTGCCGATAGCCTCCGTAGTGCCCCATTCTCGAAACTCGATACTCACATGTCAGATTCCGATCCTAGGTTCCTACAAGGAGGATTTTCAATATGAATTTTTTTTGTAATGGAGCATAACTACAAGCATAACCAAGTCACAAAACAACATCATCACCACATATCCACTAATATAATCATTTGAGTACAATGCTGAAATGGAAATACAATATGAAGATATTAAAGAAAACTCCAAAAGTCCGCTGCACGCTCCAAGCTTAATGCTGCTGCAACCTAACGCCACCTGCACACATCTATCGTGCATAAGCTTATAGAAAGCTTAGAGGGTGGTGAAAGTGTATGTAAGGTAAGTGTCAAGTAAACAATAAAGCCCATAAATCATACATCATCTGGATAAGCAGAAACACTAACAAAATCATGAATCATACGATATTAAAGTAAGCAGAAATATACTGGTAAGTCCATGAATGTTATCAGCCGTACCGAGGCTATGTGAGGCAAGGCATGAATGTTGTCAGCCATACCAAGACTATGCGATGCGAGGCCTATGTAGCCAAATGTCATATGCAAGATGCAAAGCAAACATGCCAGTAATCATCAAGTACACATATCAGTATAGTTTCTCTCTGGGATATCACCGGGGTCTAGTATACTCCACACTGACTGCCACCTCTCTAGCCGAAAAGCTCAACGAGCGGAATAGACCTCACTATCTTCTTGCCTAGTAGTCTGCCAATACCTACCCGGCTCATCGATAGTGGACTCATTTACGAGCTGGTCAAACTCAGACTAGCTTATAGCCCCCTCACCCGGGCAGAAAAGGCCACACCCCCTTCCAACCGACCACGACATAATGAGAGACATGGCCTACTGGTATTCGACACTCGGGTGCTCGTATATCCACTTGGTCTAGACATTGGAGCACCTCCTAATATCAAAAAGATTCTAAAACTTTCAACCAAGGACACTCTAAGTACCCATAATGCTAGAACCAAGTATTTTCAGTATCCAATACGGCCATCCACGATGTGCCTGTAGAACCATGACCCTAATGTCACTAGGCATACAATGATCAAGTCATACATATGCGAGATACATGAGTCACACCTTATAGTCATGCAGCAATCCTGCACATACAGCGCGATAATGTGGGGAAATCCGCGTTATAAGGAGTCCCGTAAATGGTCTGCCTAATGTCATATGCTATGATCAGTCACTACTCATATCAAGCATACATATGATGCATATGGGCATGAATCATGAAGTTATACTAAGCATGTTATATGGTGGTGAACTATCCTCACAACAAAGATGGGCCTAGATGGCCTACACATAACAAGTATTGTAAGACCCCGTCCATTCCGTACCATTTTCAATGCTTATGTGCACGATGATCGATGCCCTTAGCTAGACTTGAATTTACCGTTCATAGTACACACCCAACTGACCGAAACCTCAAGACCTTGAAACCTATTTCATATCGACTACCCCGTCGCTACGATATCGTAGGTACCACCCGTGCGTCTGTATGATACTCCGTTAGTGAGATACACCGTAAAGAATCATTAGTGTATCATGTGCGCAAGGCACCATGTACTCCATTCCACACATGTACACAACACATGTGATGCACACATGTACATGCCACACATGGGTGAGAGAATCTCTACCCATGTGTGTGATGTCACCCTCTCATGCCATCCCTCTCTCATGTGCTCCCCAAAGTTAACTCTTTTTCATGCCACACCTTAAGTATGACATCATCACACCATGCCATCCCATGTTTCTTTAATCCACTATTAATTCTTAATCATGCACCATTTCACATAATTCTATCCTAAGCTAACATTAATCACATTAGCCTAACATAACCAAAAATTTTATCCATTCTCTACAAATACCCCTCAATCCCTTAGCATTTCCCCATTTTCTACACATGGAGAGAGAGAGAGAGGAGTGATCTTGGTGGGCCATTAACTCCATCAACCCCATCCCTTCTATCCATCTCAACCGTCCATCTAATCCATCAAGGTGAGTACACCCACTCCACTCTTGATTTGCTTTCCTTTTTTATTATTTGTATGATTATTAGTGGTGACGATTTGATGTGATTAATGGTGTGGATACATAGAAGAGTACATATAAAAGGATGATCATAATGGTGATGATATGACGGTAATGATGTATTTAATGGTGTGGATTCATGGGAGAATGCATATAAAAATAATAAAAATAATGAAAATATTTTTTATAGACTTTATGTGGGACCTATTGATTGTGGACCCCACCAGAATTTAGGCCATCCAAATGTCCAAAGTGTGGCCCATTGGGTTGGCCACATACTCATACATACACCACACGTGACACACACCACATTTAAAATAAATTAATTAATAAATAAACAAAAAAAAAATGGACACCGGACGCTGTAGGAAACAGCGTCCAGCTGCTTTTGAATAAAAGGGGGAGAGTGTGGGACCCACAACAGGCCTCACCCATAATGTATATATCTAATCCATGTCGTCCATCCGATTCCCCAACTCATTTTAGCCATTGAGCCGAAAAATGAAGCCAATCTAAATCTCTGTTAGGCCCCACCATTAAAGAGATTATTTTAATGCTAATAATTTGTTGGGGCCAACTGTAATATTTTTGTACGTCGAAACCTATTAAATATTGGTCTCGTTAGACCCATCACGAGCCCAAAAAAATAGCAGACGGATTGGATCTTCTTAATGTGGGCCCCACCTACAAAAAACCTTGAAATAAAAATAAAAATATATATCACAGCATATGACGCTGCTGCTGTCAGTGTCCAGATGACACTACAGCAAGCAGCGTCTACTGCTAATGCTGGAAGGAAGTGGGCCCTACCACAAGCCCCACCTTGATGCATGTCGAGCATCTACACTGGGCATTTGATGGGTCCCCTTTAAAAATGGTTCACCCCCAAAAATCAGCCGTACACGGAACTCAGGTGGCCCACACCATTAAAAACTAAATAAATAAAATTAAAATTAAAAAAATAGGAAGCTGGATCAATCTGATCATGAGGTATGTGTTGTATCCAAACCGTCCATTCATTTGGCAAGTTTGTCTTAAGGCTTGAGAAAAAAATTAAAAATAAAAATAAGATAGATCTAACTATCAAGTGGACCACACTACAAAAGTCATAGGGGATTGAATGTCTACCATTGAAACCCTTTTTGGGTCATAGAAGTTTTGGACCAATATGAAATTAGGTTTTTTTCTTAATTCAAGTCTTTGTTACCGTATGAACAAATTGGATGGAAAATAAACATTAAGGTGGGCCCCGTAAATTATTTAACGATGAAATCATTATTTCCACCACTGTTTGTGGTGAGGTCCAAATAATCTTTGGATATGATTCACTTTTGGATAATGCTATAAAGTGAACTAAAAAAAAAATAAAAATAGATGAATTGTGTAATGTAACAAATACATCACTCTAGGATCCATGTAACTTTGACCACCTTGAACCGTTTCTACAACTCGAAGCAAGCCCAATCATATAAAAACACTTGTCGGTGTCCACTTGAAATTTGGATGTATCTGAAACTTGGTCTAACCCCTCAACCAAATGGGACACATAATGGATGGGTTGGATTTATGAAACACATCTTTATGGGCTGATGTTTTATTTAAACCAATCTGATTTAAATGATTAAACTCGTAAGTATACTAATCAGATGTAGATACGATACGTATTACAAGATCGTTCCCACGAGGACTAGTTGTCACAATTCAAATTTATGATTCTTCTTAACTAATCCAACAAATAGTTTAGCTAGTGATTAAGTAAATTAACAAAAATCTATGAAAAATAACTAAGAACAAGGAGGAAAATTCAATCGAGGAGAATACAAGGTCTTTTGAATCCACCCCTAATTATCCTGAGCCTTATTTTACCTGTTGATTCACCCTAATTCAGATTGATGTAAATTTAACAAATAAAGCACACTCTATGTCCTTGGTCGGGCACACAGAATGTATAATCCCTTAGAGCATAAGGATCACATATTTCCATCCATGGTTAGGCATGAAGAGATGTAATTCCTATTTCTTTCTCTATAGGAAACCTGTTCATGGTCAGATACAAGCACCTAAAATAAGATTCTAAACAACATCCATATCTAGACTTTGGTTAAGCTCATAGAATGGAGAAGTACAGAAATTTCAGTTAAGCACACTAGAGAAAGAAATAAATCAATCGATTCAAGATGAATTCAACACATACCAGAGTCATTCAAGTTAGGGGCTTCATCTCACCCTTAGCTAAGAAGTTTAGACTGATCTAAACATGATTAAGCTAAAAAACACAAGATAAAAAGAAGAAAAAGAAACTCTATGAAGAAAACTGCTCCATGTTCCAGCTCCACGTCCCAGAAACTGTAACCTTTTCTTCTCCTTCTCACGTCTCTTTATAGCCACGTAGGACGGTGGATAGGATTGGCGGTGATGTTTATGCACATGCAGAGAGTCGATGGAAGAAATCTTTAGCACCATAGTGCGTAACTCCTTTACTCAGCAATGTGAAGTGCGTTGCGTTCAGCGTGGATTGCTGACCAATCTGATCAGTCTGACTTCTTAGTTGTGCTTATGGATACCTGTTGCAGCCTGTGAATAGTCCGGATTATAGATTCGAAAGCCCCTTTGATCACAGAATGGCCCCACAGCGTTGGTTTTCACAGACGCCGAAACAGGGCTACGGATTTCGTTCGCTGTGGCTTTGGTGGGGCCCACTTCTTTATTATTTTAAGAAATCCACTCTGTCCATGAGATGAGCTCAAAATTTCAGTCAAAAATGGGTGATTTTTAATTGTTTTGGTGCGGTCCACCTGATTAATCTTATGGCCGTCAATTCTGCGTTTGGACGGTTAAAAACTGATATCTGCTATCATTTGAAATACTGCCACCTAGGCGATGGTAATATGGACCGTAGAATTCAGATAGATGGTTTGGATTGTCCATATGGACAATGGGTGGGGCCCACAATGGAAATTTCAGTTTTGCGTGAGGAGTCAGTCAACACAGACTTTGACCGAGTCAGTCGGTCCGGTGCGACGCAAGCATGTGTACTCTATGTACACACGCTATACATGTGGGGTCCACTGAGATGTTTCTAAGAAATCCAATCCATCCATTCATTTTGTCTCCCCATTTAAGAGGTTGAGACCAAAGTTGAGGCATGTCCAGATTATAGGTGGGCCCAGAATCAATGATTTATGGGCTAATCCGTCAGTTGGGGCACTTCCATAGTGATCCCAGGGCTGAAATTTTATATGTACGATTAATTTATGGCCCTCATTCCATATATGAAGTTTCAAGCCGAATGGATGGTTGGAACCATGTGATCTTAAATCTTGGACCATTTTCGGGCCATTTGAAGGTGAATGATTTGATTTCCTCGGATCCCTGGCATGTAAATTAGTCAATGTTGGTATTCTTGAGTCCATCCCCTGCTCTAATGACTTTGGAGAGTCAAATCCACGCTTGTAGTGCTCTTTTTCAGTCAACACTCCTAATTACACACTGTAACAAAAACACGATTAAATTATTCCATTAAGCATTATCATGTACGTAAAATCAAGTAATAACTGGGTCTAATATGTAATATTCGACCCTCATCATGCGCCCAACACATGATTATGAATATTTAATGGAGGGTAAACCTCTCAACTTGTGTGTGGTATGGCCCACTTTGATGTAGGTGTTATGCCACTTAATCCACGATGGTTATGACATGATATATATTTAAGATCATCATCATTTATCTATTTTATCAACCCTTTTGACGATATGTTACCAAGATATAGGCCCATCCAATGATTAGATAGTCGTACGTTCTGAAATAATACAAATTGAACTCTCATAATTGAAAATTTGTTATGGGCCATCTAGCGATGTATTAAATATTCAACTCGTCCAGCCCTTATACCGAGTTCCCTTTAAGCCATAGTCCCAAACAGTCAATCTGACCTGAAATGAACCATACAATATAAGGGTGAGAGAATTAATGTCTAACCATTAAATCCAACCTAAGGCCACCATGGTGTATCTATTTAATCCATGCGGACCATCCACTTCCTCATATCATTTTAGGAGTTAGACTTAAATCAAAGTAGACCTAAGTCTTAAGTGGGTCACACACAACTCAACCTCATGGGAAATCCCCACGAGTTTCACCACATAGAACCCCTTGTAAATTTCATTGATGTGTGGGCCCAAGAATGTTAATGCCCATTTTGAGTGAATGCCATGTGGGCCCATCAGTAGTAGCCTTGTTTGGTCCAACCATTGGGCCTCTTCGAAAAGAGTTTATAATCTCCATGTGTTGAATGTATAACAAACTGGTATTGTAATTTTTGAAGTAATGATGATTAATCCCTTAAATGGGCTAATTGTGGACAGCCCTTGATCACTTAGCACTTTAGTTAGAGTGCGACCCTAAGTAATAGGATCATGTGATTTGTGTTTAAACTCTTAAACATATTTAATTATAACATATATGTAGACTCTAGTGGTGTAAGGGTGTGATATACCTGTTTAGCCCATTAATCATGTGGGTATTTGACGTATGTATAGCCACTTGATCATAAGCAATGGTGGAGTATATGTAGTATATGTAGTCATCTAACTATATGAATGTGAAATATGTATAAGGCCACCTAACCGTATGAAATCAAGTAGCATTGATGGTCATTCAACAACGTAGGTTTGTACTTATCAATATAGATACCACCACTTAAATCACATATGACCAAGTTGTACACTAAATCGAATGTGATGTAGGGTTATGTTACCCAAGCTAATGCTATCAAGATCCTAGATTTTATGCGATGTGATCCCTAAACCGTAAATGGTATGATGAAATGTGGCTCTTGGCCCTTAACCATGCGACACCGAATATGAGTTATTAACTATATGACATGTGAAGTGATTGTAGCATAAGACTTATCATAATTGGTGTAGCTTTGTATTCGTGTGTAGGATTATGATTGCTTGATTATGTTTGAATATTTTGAAATGTAAACACTAGATCATGATAGTAATCGTATACATACTAAACTATGTGAAATTATGGTACTTACCGCCTAACCATGTGAAAGTTTAGTAAAACAATTGCCCCATTATGTGAGCTATGATGTAATGAAAGTACATAACCATCTAACCTTAAGTGCCTTACTAAGACTAGTAGAGTGGCATTTGTGTGGCCACTCAACCATATGGACTTCTAATAATGGAGTGGCCATAAGACCATGTGGGCAGATGAGAATCATGTGATTGCTCAAACTCATGGACTATGCTGATGGTGTAACCTCTTAGGTATGTGAACTTAAGACGTGTATCAGATTGATTATGGACCCTACCTTGACGTAAGTATTGTATATTTCACCATTTAGGCTAACTAACTCTAGAACATGATTCCAAAATGACCTAGATCCAATTCCTAAATAAGTCAGACGATATGAACGTATAACTTTCGAACACTTGTGAAGCCACTCAATGTACGTATTTTATCTACACTGTTCAATTATTTTGCTAACTGAATAGTTCAATCATGAAGCCCGCTAACGTGTGCCTTATGCATCTAAAATGTTATTCCTTATACTACATTAATTTATGTGAATTACCTACACTATCTACTTATTGGGACCCCCCGTAATGTTTGTGTGTGGACCAATCTGCTTGCGGGAACACTTGGAAGTAGGACCCACTATGTTGTATGAGACAAACCCGCGTCATCCTAACTCTTATGTATATATTATATACCCAAGCCATTCAACTTAGGGCTCACTGTATCTTATAAGGTTTACTTATGCCTTCCAAATTATTGTAGAACTAATATGATAACTATTTGTAAATCCAACCTACTAACAACCCACTTGATGGTGAAGCCCACTACATTATATGAGTTTCGTCAGCACCATCCATCATGTGGCTCATTTACTATATGTTATAATCATGCCTTTCATCTCATAACCAGTTGATACATGTACTTTGCATCATCACCACTCATTAACCATAAGGACCAGTTAGGGTATAACCATGTGGTCCCAATAGAAGAAAATCATGTCGGGCCAAAGCTGCTAATGGAATATCTATCTTATGAAGGATATGGTGTAATTCTGAATACAATTAATGCTCGTGATTATGATAGCTATGGATGATATTAGTGATGCTAGTGATTAAGGTTGATGAACGTATGTGATTTAATATCTTGATTAATGTTGTTCCATGTCCTAGCATACTAATTTCATTTACTTGACCATGTTGTTTTGATCATACTCATGCACCATGGAATGATGGTATGTGCAAGTGTACTTCAATACATTTGTTCATGTGTAAGATATGTCCTCTTCAGTTTGGTCACATAACTATGGATTTATATAGTTGATATTGGCACATGATGATTGTATGTCATTTTTGGCTTAAAGGTTAAGTCGACCCTAAACTCATGACATTATATGCATACCACATGCACTTGAACGTATGCCTTATCATGATTGCTTGAATTCATGTATAATCATGACATACATGATGATTGAAATACCATAGTCATGCCATATAACATGAGTTGGATCTTGATGATCAAATGTGCATCTATGATGATGATTTGGGTTATCTCTAAAAATGAACGGGACACCGGAAGTGTGGAAATAGTAGGGGATGATGTGCCCCTTGGGTTGAAAGTCTCTAAACCCCTATGCTAGCTATACCTCACCATCAGGCTGAGTGGATACATGCATCATGGATTTAACTCCCACTGACGAGGTCGGGTTGAGAAGAGGTGGGTCCAATCTGCTTAAGGGCTGAGGTGCAAATAGGGACCGGTCTGACTAGCCGGTGAGGAGAAGTGCAAATGAAGTCCACTACTAGCATGCCGGGTGAAAGTCCACCGCAGGGCAGGTATGTGAGGTCGATTACTGGTGTCTGGTGCATGAGTATCGACCACAGTGTTTCCCATGACATACAATTGGTGGAAGTCCACACACGGCAGGTATGCGAGGTTGATTACTAGTGTCTGGTGCATGGTATCGACCACAGTGCTTCCCGAGATATACAGTTATAATATGATATGATAATATGATGATGATGATGTGATTATGAATGCGTGTAATACGGTTATGTCTGTGGTATAGGAGAAATGAAAAGATGACTTGGTGATGCTGGTAGTATTGACTCGGAGTATTAATATGATGCATATGCATTGCATTTGCATTGGCATCATACCTTATGTGCTACACGCCTTTCACCATACATGATTTCCTTGTGGTATATTTGTCTTGCTTGCACGTAGGACACACTGCACACGTGTGTACTCACTAGGCTTTTTACCTAAGCTTCTTATTTTTCATTTTTTTCAGGGCAGTAGTAGCTTAGAAGACTTAGCTTTCACGATGCATTATATCTATTTTTCGATTTGGCAATGTTGACGTCGTGTGCCTTTTGGAAAGCATTATACTTGTAATCATCAGGATTTATAATATAGAGTATTGCTTGGTATTTTGATCATGGATCTTCATGCTCAGGTATTATATGTATATACACCTAAAAAATTCAGTAAAAAATCTTCATTGTGGTGCGCCGAACTCGGGACTTGGTGTATGGAAGTCGAGTGCTGGATTTGGTGCATCACGGAAGCTGTCCATCCCCTGATTTGAGACGTGACAAGTATAGGCCTATCAATGGTCCCTAGGGAGAGTCATAGTGCGGACATTTAACTAACATTATCCTTACAATGTGGACGTCAAACCATCATTGCTCCCATGGCATGGCCCGCCATAAATATCATTACACAAACCATGGTGGAATCACGCATTGCAATGGACCTTACGTACATCCCGTTGGGCCTCGACCCATGGGCCTTAGATACATCAAATGGTCCGCATCACATGGGCCTTATATTCATCAAGTGGGCCGCATCAATGGGCCGCACCAATGAGCCTTATGTACATTGCAATCGGCTATAACCCATGGGCCTTGAATTCATCACAATGGCCCTCATATGGCAAGTGGACCACATCACATGGGCTATATGTACATCAAATGGACAACACCAATGGGCCCCATGTATATCAAATGGGTCACACCCAAATATAAGTGGTGATAATGATTTCCACCATTAAATTTCCCAAGGCCCACCATAATATATATTTTTCATCCAATTTGATCATAAGGTCACACAGACCTGATTTAAGGGGAAAAAAAAAAGATAAATTTCATAACGATCCAAAACTCCTGGACCACAGGAGTTTCAATGGTAAACGTTCAATCCACTCTCTGCAGTGTGGTCCACTTGATAAATAGATCTATCTTATTTTGTTTCAAGTCTTAAAATGAGTTGGCCAAAAGGTTGGACGGTTTAGATGCAACACATGCATCATGGTAGGGTCCATGCATGTGGCCCACCAACTAATGGATTATGTACATTTACACCGTGGAGGGCACGTGCATCACGTGCTGCTAATGCACTTGGCAGCGGCTACTGCTTAACAATGACAAAGGTGGGTCCCACGTACGGCCCACCATGAGGTTTACTTGCCATCCAATCTGTTAATAAGGTCACACATACCTGAAAGAAAAGGAAAAACAAATTTCACAGTGGTCCAAAACTTCCATGACGCCCAAAAGAGTTTCACTGGCAGCCATTCAATCCCATTGTTTCCTATGAAGTGGGTCATCTGAACTATGTATATGGCTAATTTTTGGAGGGGCCACTGCTCAAAAATGGGGCCACCAAATGCACAGTTTTGATGTTCCACACTCATCAAGGTGGGGCCCACAGCTGGGACCCGTGGTCCCTGCCCGTCCACTGTTAAACGTAGTAAGACGCGGCTACAACGTCAGCAACGCTTGCTGCCTTAGATATTTTTTTATTTTTGAAAAGTTAGTTTTTTATGGTTTTTCACAGGTGGGGCCCGCATCAGCAAAATCCACCCCAACCATTACATTTCGTGACTCAAGACCGACCAAGCGAGCCCAATATTCAACAAGTTTTGGCTCAAGGTGGGTCCTAATTGATCTTTAATGGTAAAAATCAATATTTTCTATGTTATGGCCCACCAAAAAAATCAGATTAACATCATTTTTTGGCTCAACGCCTAAAATGAGCTGGGGAATGGAATGGACGGCATGGATTAGTTCCATACAACAAGGTGGGGCCTGCATGGGTAGCCCTTTCCAAAAGCTTGAACCAAAGCTAATATTTATGTTTTCATTTGACATCCAGCATCCCTGAATGCTGGACGGTTTGGGCAAACCAGGTACATAAGGTGGGCCCTGCTCAGGTGGGCCACCAAATGGTGGATGGTGTGGATACAACACATATAAAGTGGGCCCCACCTATGGATGGCTTGGATAAAATACATGCTTCATGGTGGGGTCCATCCAGGTGGATCACACGACCACATCATCACATATAATAGGGAAAAAATGAAAGAGAGAGGGAGAGAGAGGGAGAGAGGGACACGTGTGATGAAGGGCTCCGCCACTATGATCCCTCCCTTGCATTCAATCATACATCAAGTGGGTCCTAATACATGTGAGCCCACCAAATCAAAGATTAACGGTGGAGATTCCTTCTCCACCAAAATAGAAGGTCTAGATGACCTCTATTCATGCAAGGAAAATAAACATCATGATGGGGTCCAAGGAGAATGGCCCCATCATGGAATGATCATGAGAATCAAGGCGGGTCATCAGCCACACCTAGACTCTAAAGTGAGATCCATACCATCAATTGGTAGGCCCCACTTAGCCCATCATAAAACATGAAAATCTAACCTATAAAGAACCCACCGTTCGATCTTCTAGGTCCGATGGAAAGCCAAGCTCCTTATGTCTCACTTTGATGGAGGATGATGAGAAATGAACGGCTAAGTGAAGGATTTTGGGGTGGGAAGTGGGCCACACACATCTCACTTTCCTCTTAGAAAACCATGGACGTCCACCACTCTCTTTTAGAATTTTTGTTGCTTGGAAATTGTGAAGAGAAAGAGTGAGAGAATGGGTGGTTGTAAGAGAGAGAGTGATAGGTGATGGATGTGAGATGGGTGATGGATGTGAGGTGAGAGATTTGTTGACTTTTAGGATAGATTGCTTGACTTGTGGAGAAAGAAAGCATGGGTTGCTCTTGAACTTGACATGATGTGATTGATGAGACATGATGTAGGGATTCTCTTAAGATTGCAAACGCGTGATATTTTTTCTCAAACTGAATGTGGGCCCACATCTCCTGGCCTGGGTATCGCCTCAGCGCGTAATACGTGGTGTCAAATAACAGTGATGATGCAGTCGCAATGGTACAAGTTTCGGGCCAAGCCGACTCTAATATAAGGGACACGACTCAGGGTCACGCGCAAACGTTGACTATAGGTCGCGGGTTGCCGGAATTCGACGGGAATGATCGCAAGAGTCAACTGAACAGTACGGACTAGGATACGGGTCTTACATTTTTAATTTTATGATTGGATCCTCTATTTGGCTTGGAAGCCATTAGAGTTACTCTAAAGGAATCCTGATACATGCCTACTTTATCAGGATTAGAGTGATAGGATTTTAAATTGTTATAAAATATTAAAGTCCTATTCACCCCCCTCTAGGACATATTGGCATATTCTTACTTCAACTAAAGCAGTCATTACTACAATTTCAATTAGTATCAGAGCGGGTCTCTCTTAAGGGCTTCACTGCCTAGAGAGTGATCTTGACTAAAGTTGGTAATATGGCCAAAGGAGAGGGCTCATTGGTCACTAGACCTCCTGTATTTAATGGATCGAATTATGCATACTGGAAGGCTAGAATGTACTACTTTCTAATATATTTGTATCATGATGTTTAGGACATGTTGAAAGAGGATATGTGCCACCTACTGAATAAGTAGTACTTGAAAATGGCACAGCTATCACCAAACTAAAATTCAAAGAAAAGTGGACAGCATTTAACAAAGAAAAATAAACATCTGAGGCTAAAGCTATGAATGTTATCTACTGTGTTGTGTCTCAAGATATTTTTAATCAAATTAGTATGTGTGGGATAACCAAAGAAGCACGGGATTTGTTGGAAACAATCCATGAAGGAACAAGTACTATGAAGAGATCCAAGCTACAACTCCTAACATCACAGTTCGAAAGTCTCAGAATGGAAGAACATGAGACCTTCATGGAGTTTTTCACAAAACTAAATATCATTTGTAACTCCATGGGTGGATTAGGTGAGAAAGTTTGGGTCCCAAAAATTTGTAGAAAAATACTAAGATCATTACCGGAATGGTTCAATCCTAAAGTAACAACCATTAAAGAATGTAGAAATATAGATGAAATGAGAGTAGAAGAACTAGTAGGTTCCCTACAAACATTTGAACTACACTTCAAATAGACTCCTAAATCCAAAACTATTATCCTTAAAACTTCAAAGAATACAACAAATGAGAACATTGAAAGTGAAAGAAAACGAAGATGAAGAAGTGGATCTATTGGCATAACGGTTCAGAAAATTCTTTCAGAAAAATCGTGGTCGTCCATTTAAAGGAAGAAAGGTGGACAACAGACATTCTGCAGGTAATTTTGGTAAAAAGACCAAAGAACCATATTGTTATACCTGTCAGAAATTTGGACACCTGTCTACTGAATGTCTAAATTGAAAAACTAAGGGTAAAGCAATGGCTGCCACATGGGATGATACAAAAGAGTCTAACTCAGAATCTAGCGACTCAGAGAGCGATGGAGATCAGAAATCTTTGAAAATTCTTATGATCTCTACTGCCTCAACCATTCTCACTAAAACTGAGAATGTAAAAGAACCGGAAGCCAATGAATCATTTCCATCAGATAATAAGGAAACAGAAGAAGAAGAAGAAAAGGATAAACTGAAGGATGCCTATAACCAACTTTATATCCATAGCATCAATATCCTTAAAAGACTCGGGACGAATGAAAATAAAAATAAACTGCTATAAAAAGATCTAGACAAAACATTGGAAATCAATACACACTTGATTAATGATCTACAGCAATACCATTCTGAAAATGATAGACTGGAAAGAATCAATCTGTCCCTAAAATTTGAATCGTCAAAACTTACTAAACAGATTGAGCTATTGGTAGAAGAAAATGAGCAACTTCAAAATAAAAATCACACACTCCGATTTGACTTAGAGAAATCTAAAAAGTCTGCTGAAATTGTAACATCCCGAAAATCGGGGGGTCGAGCAAAAACCCAACTCCCGAGTTCCAAAATGTTATTTATGCAACATAGATATGTATGATTGAATGTTGTCTGTGATAATGTATTAGACATGAGTGAGATTAAGCTAGAACCGCATATCGTACTCCAGAGACAGTTAAATTAACCAGCGGAAGTCTGTAATAGTATGTATAACATATATAAACTGTTGTATGTCTCCAGAGTGTGAACATGTTACCAGGTTATACACATACATGTATACTCCAAAAGTAGATGAAACGAATATACATGAGTGCGCTAAAAATATAAAATGACAAATGTCAAAGTATCTAATCAACCTCCCTGTAATCCCGTCGATCAGAACACGCATAAAGGAGGGATCCTCCTCATCATCATCAAGTCCGGCTCTGCCTCACAGGCCGCGCCATCATCTGCAATCACAAAAAAGGTCTGGTGGGTGTCCGGAACACCGTCCCGTAACGTGGGAGTGAGTAGCTAACTCAGTGGAATAATAGAGCAAGGATTAACATGTTCTCAAATCAATCATGCGATAATAGTAAAGCAATAAATCAAACAATCCTAATACTGTTGTTAATGCAATTATGACATGACGTGATGTATGCCCTCACCGACGATCACCCTCATACGGCAACATCTTACGACCGCGGCATGCCACACTCCCTAGAGTGCTCCACATCTTCCAGGCACATGCAATGCTATGGTGATATGAATTCCAGGTTGTTATTAGTCCATTCAAACAGCAGGATTGGGAAACTAAGGTACTTCCCTTGTATCAATCCCAACACAGATCCTGTCTAGGGTCGTCACTCCTAGTAATCTCATACGATGTATATTTCGTAGGTCGCTGCAAGGGCTGCCAGGGCTATTGCACGCACTCGTTGCTCCGCTCCCCCATCACCTTATCAATACAGGCCTACTGTACTCTACTGCTACGGAAGGGTCGTCGCCTCCCGTAGACTCAGAATACGCTCGCGGTCACTACAAAGGGCTGCCAGGGCTGTTGCTCGCACTCGTTGCACCGCTCCCCCATCACCTTATCAGTGTAGGCCGACAGCAAGAATATAGTGTCCCATACCACCATAATCTGCTCACGAGTCATAGGTGCTCACTGGTCACTACGGGGAGGTTTGTGGCCCCAGCGTAGGCCGACAGCTCGACCACGGTGTCCCATACCACCATGCCCGGCTCATGAGTCTTTATGGATCAAGGTACCATGGTTAACAGGGTTTACAATGGTAAGTTCAGTACCCTAGGTTCAAGCAGTTATGACTCATACAAGGTGAACATACAACGGCCAGTCGGGTTACTTGACGAGCTCGACTGGCACGAGCGCATCGCAAGTCGAACGACATGAAGTGCGTAAAACACTTCGCGTGGCCTAACCACTGCCGTCAACTCCAACACGACTCGCGTTCATCGACACGTCCTTCGTGGCCAAGATAAGCTAACCACGAATTCTTTCGGTTACCGACTGCCTGGACTAGGCATAGTCCCAAACAATCATAGAATCACATCAGTAGTTGTGTAAGGGTAATGGAAATGAAATGGAACCATGTGAGCATGTTAACACATGTCATTACATACAACTTAAGTAAGTCTTCAAACACATGCCTTTCATACATATAATGAAATTATACATATCGCCAACATATAGGAAATCATCACCATCAGCGTATTAATTGAGAATTCAATCTCTAACTAAGTCATAAGAAAATCATCTAGCACATGTTATAACACACCACTTAAATGAATCATTAAGCACATGCATTTCATACATATAATGAAATCGTACATATGGCTAACATGTAGGAAATCATTCACATCAACATATTCATTGAGAAATCAATCTCAAACTAATCCATAACACCATTTAAGCCAATACATACTAATACAAGCATTTATACAAACACTTACACTACACACTTAAGTCTACATATAGTATGTCGATCCGACGTGCGCATTTAGGCGAATCTCTTCGCCAAAATAATTATGCACGCATTCCTAACTTCCTAATGCGACAACAAACCATGTCAATCACATCAGCAAAATATGAATGTAAACTGTACTTCCTACAAATGACTAAAATACCCTAAATCTCATATTCTTCGTTAATTTACGAAACAGGAAACGGAGAGCATTTTGTACATGTCAAACGGCGTTGCCGTCAAGAATCTACTATTAAACGACATTGAAAGCTTTGGAAACAGTCAATCAAAGCGTCTAATATCCGCACCTTTTCCCTTTTAGGGATGAGAATTCGAACGGAGCGTATACGCTTCGTCTATGGCGAATAAGGAACCTAATACACGAGATCCATAAGCTACATCGCTATGGAAACAAAGGAAACTCAAATCAGTAACTATTTAGGGTACTTTCTTACCTAGAAAAGCGGAGAAATCACCGGCAACGTGATTGAGTTGCGTTGCTTAGGCACTTGCAACAGGTAGCACAAGCGGCAAGGAATTCTCCTCCAATCTCTCTCACAAACTCTCACCTTTTCTCTCTCCCAATCTAGGGATTTTTTTACAAATTCGGATGGGGGAGAGGAGTGAGGGTTTCAACCCCTTTTATAAGCCTAAACATGCCCAAAATAGGCTCCAAGTCAAGGTATACTTAAAGTATATCCAAATCGGGACTGTTTCGGTCCAAAAGAGCATTTCTGGAGGTCCCCTGGCCAAATGCGGTCGGACTTAAGCTCGTGCATACTGGATCTAGCACGCATCCAGATTTCAGGCCGGTAGGGTTCCCAGATCGCACGTGGCGGCCCAGTTTCAGTTTAACGGTCACCGCACCAAGATCAGACCTATAAGTCTCGTGATATGTAATAGAAATTTTTCCTGATCCAAGGGTGTAATTTGGCTGTATTCTGACGGTCAGAATGCTTAATACTGATGCGTCAAATTTGTGTGCCAGATTTGAATTTAAAATTCCAACTATGTCCCTATTCACACTCTCTTCGGTCCGGGCTCAATGAAATAGCCTGTGATCGTCAGTTGGACTTGATATTCGAAACGGTTGCCAAGCCCAGCTAAGTGGTCATAACGGTCTAAGATGGTAGGCATCTGACTTACGACGCGCGGTCTAGATCCAATACAAAGTTTCAAGGAGGTCCCGAGAACAAACCGGCTTAGAGTTTGATCCGAGGCTTTAGAGCATTATAGGGTCATTGGTTCCACTCGCTTTGGGTCTGGTAGAACGTATTTAAAGTGGTCCAAGTTAATTCTACTGAGTATTCAGTTTGGTACTCAACCAAATTCTACCTTAATTATGGCAGAATACGGTCCTAGGGCCATTCTATCCCCCATTTTGGGAACTTCTAGGTATCATATTATTTTTATTATTTTTTTAGGGGTTCATCATTAAGTTTTCCCTAACTCCTCCAAATTTCATAATATTTTGAGTTGTAGAAAAATTCTAAAAATTCCAGAAGCAGCAGCTGTCCAACAAGTGATTATCAGACAGTTGCTCACAATGACCTACTTTAAACTATATTAAATATTTTATTATATTTTTCACATATTTTTATATAAAACTAGACTCATTTAGCTTTAATCTGGTTTTTGAATCACCTAAATCGGAGTTATAACGAAGGAGATATGATTTTTCAAAGTCCGAAGAAACGCGCAGGAAAAAGGGTACAGAAACTCGCTGTACGGACGAGTTCGGCGATGCATCGCCAAACCGGCGATGGCATCGCCGACCACTGACCTGTTTGGGGTGGTTTTTCCATCTGATATTTGAAATGGGTGTATTTTTAAACCTGGGATGAGTTATTTGACATGCAATATATGATTTTGGGGTAGGAGAAGCTGATCTATCCAATTAGTCTACTTATTTAGTGAGACTTCAAAAGGTTAATGGCTAAAAACTCTTTTCATTTATTTATTTACTATTCATAGTACTTTTTAGCTTAAGTATTGATCAACATCACCCAAACTTTAAGATTTGTGTCTAATGTGAGAGCTCTTAGAAAATTTTGAAGGATAAAGTAGTAAAAGGTGAGATTTTCGAAGGAAATAAGGATTTGAGACTTTTGGATTGAGTTTTGAGAAGTTAATCAAGTGTTAGGATAGACTCATTGCCTAAGGACGTCTAATCCCAAGTTGGCAAAAATCTGGGATGTTACAATCTACCCCCCTTAAAACACAATGTCGTCCCCGACATTGGCGAAGGGTAAAGAGTACCTAGCAGGGCTTCAGTCTTGACAGTGTAAGGAAGGGTTCAAATCTTATTTAACGACCTAACCTTTACGTATAACCTAACTCAAAGGTTTCGATCTTGGGCCAGTGGGGAAGAGCCTAACCACTCTTCCGCTGCGCCACTCTGATCAAACGGTAGCGTTGACTAACCTAACTGAATTGGACTCAATACGTTCTACCCCCCTTAAAACTTAGTTTTACTTAAGGTTGAAGAATATTTGCATCGATCCGTATATCGGAACGAGGCGCAACTTAGGGGCTATCCTTAACCTAAAATGGAAACAATCTTTCTCTACATGGTTTTCCTTGCTAATAATGCGTTCTATGGCATTGGTACTTATTATCATAGAGATGAGCCTAATCTCTATTGTGGTCAAGTTCAGGGGCAGGTATGAGTTGGTGGAAAGATGTCGAATTCTCTACTGGCTTTAAGTCCTCGCCATTTCCCAAAGACACTGTGATCCCGTTCGGTTGTATGTGGTCGAGCCAACACGGAAGAAAAGTAGTATAGTGGGTCTGAGCCGGATACATAGACTTTTTGTCTAGCTAGGACAGAAGAGTTATTGTATCAATTCTTAATCCGAGTCGATGCCGATCTTCTGCTTGATCAGAGCATTGGATTTATTGGTAACCACTAGGATTAGGAAATCGATTCAAACCGCGAATACATCGCTTACATGTAGTTCCTTTATTCCGCGTTCCCGAATGCAATAAGCCCTTGGGGAAGGCAATTCTAAGGGGCGTGCTAGTTTATTTTAAGTTCAATCTGAGGGAGTTATAAATGTTCCCTGAGAGTGTATGGTTCCTTCCTATGGGCAACAACAGAAGTCTATAAGTCATAAGGGGATCTATCGAAGGAAGGGAGTCCCATTCCGACCAAATCGAACCTACTATCCCTTAGCATATATAGGCCTTACACTGCCTAAGACAACTAGTAGCCTAGTCTATAACTCAATAGTTATAATCCAAAGCCGAAGTTTGTACGTTAAATGGTTCCATACTATTTCTACTACAGGGAAGTCTTCTATTGCTTAGGGTCAAGATTATCTAAATGAAGTTGGATTTCTTATGTCGTCAGATCCTTCAAATCTAGGAGTACTAACACTAGGTTCCAAACGCCTAGGGCCTATGTGGCCGGTAGCGCTTAGTTGTATTAAATGGAACCGCATTCCTAGTCCCATGGCGGGATAGGGAGTGGCATGCTTGGTTGGAGGGTGGGGTGGGATAAAAATCTAATTTGTAGGCTAAATCCCGGGAGTTATAATACTCCCAATCTAGGGACAATACCTCACAACAAAATGAATCGGCATGCATTTCATTCAACAAAATTCGGCTATGATAAGGCCAAACCACAACACAAACACAGTTTCTACCTGTAACTTCAATAAACCTAACAACAACAAAACACAGAAATAAAAATCAAACAATCTACAGGGCAAAGGCATAGATGCCTAACTCTACCAAAGGACTTTACCACAGTCCCGACTTACCTTCTTTATCTCTGTCGAGTCTAATACTGTCTGTTGCTCACTAGAGCTCTCTCGGCCATATATTTTCAGTATCCCTTAAGCAAAGAAAATGGAGAAATAAGATTGAGAGGGAGGATGATGAAAAGAGAGAAAAAGGCTAAAACAGCTTAACAATAGCCATGGAAAATGGGGGAAATGCAAGAAAATGGTTAACCAAACTAGAAAAGGGAGATCTAGGCATTGTAGAGGGATGCTTCAAGCTCCCCTAGGATGCATTTTCAGAGAGAAATGGAAACGAAAAAGGGGAATGGAGCACCTCACGAATTCAGCTCGATTTGGGGGTTTTTGAAGCTCCAAATGATGAAATCTCCAAGAGGAAGGGCTGCAAACTCCAAAGAAGTGATAGATGATGGTCGGTTTTGGCCAAGGATGGGTCTAGGGTGGTTTGGAATCACGGATTTTTGGAGATAGTTGCTGAAAAATGAAAACGGGGCTAGGGAAGGGGCTGTTTGTGAAGGAAGTACCCCTATTTGGGGTTTTCTTGGGGTGGGAGGTGCATAAGGGTGATGTGGACCCTGTTTAAGGGGGTGCGCCCGAAGGACGGCCCCATCGAAGCTCGCCGGCCGGCGATGGCATCGCCGGTCAACTCTCAAGTTGACCGGTGGGACCCCATGGGTCTGGTCCCCCATGGTCCCAGGGTCCCAAAAAGTTAGGTCCCACCCCCTGGTTCATACTAATTTGGTCTCTATGAGCCCAAACATGTGTTCGGAGCTTTTCGGGTCCACATCGCAATCCCGAATACCAAACCATATGATGCAGCATATGAATTTGGGGTAGAAGGAGCCAGTACACCTATCTAGCTCCTTAGTTGCTAAAGAAAGTGAAGTTAGAATGGCCCTATGGCCATTTTTCATGAAATTTTACTATTCACTGTAAAATTTTGTGAAAGTACTAATTTGTGTTATTTTCACATTAGGTTTGATGCCTAATATGAAATGGATAAGAAAGAAATGAAGATTGGAATGTTTAGAGGAGGAATTTTGAAGATTTTTGGTAAAACGGGGTTTTAAAGCCCTGGCGATTGAATACAGGGGTCGTGGTTGTCCCACGGCCCAAGGATTCACATTAACGGGTTTAGAATTGTTCAAAGAACAGCTCAACCCACTTACCTACAACCTAGGAGCTATTCGGGTTGCCTTACGCGACCCGAGATGCGTTACAGACTCGATCTTGCGATCGATCCTAATAGACTTCGCCTATCGGCGAATCTGCGATCCCAGAAGTGTTTCTAGACCCTTCTCGCACCCACCTAAGTCAAAGGAAGCGACAGCGTAAGTCGCGTGACCATAACCCAGGCCCGGTTTAATCCAAATCATGCTCTGATACCATCTGTAACATCCCGAAAATCGGGGGGTCGAGCAAAAACCCAACTCCCGAGTTCCAAAATGTTATTTATGCAACATAGATATGTATGATTGAATGTTGTCTGTGATAATGTATTAGACATGAGTGAGATTAAGCTAGAACCGCATATCGTACTCCAGAGACAGTTAAATTAACCAGCGGAAGTCTGTAATAGTATGTATAACATATATAAACTGTTGTATGTCTCCAGAGTGTGAACATGTTACCAGGTTATACACATACATGTATACTCCAAAAGTAGATGAAACGAATATACATGAGTGCGCTAAAAATATAAAATGACAAATGTCAAAGTATCTAATCAACCTCCCTGTAATCCCGTCAATCAGAACACGCATAAAGGAGGGATCCTCCTCATCATCATCAAGTCCGGCTCTGCCTCACAGGCCGCGCCATCATCTGCAATCACAAAAAAGGTCTGGTGGGTGTCCGGAACACCGTCCCATAACGTGGGAGTGAGTAGCTAACTCAGTGGAATAATAGAGCAAGGATTAACATGTTCTCAAATCAATCATGCGATAATAGTAAAGCAATAAATCAAACAATCCTAATACTGTTGTTAATGCAATTATGACATGACGTGATGTATGCCCTCACCGACGATCACCCTCATACGGCAACATCTTACGACCGCGGCATGCCACACTCCCTAGAGTGCTCCACATCTTCCAGGCACATGCAATGCTATGGTGATATGAATTCCAGGTTGTTATTAGTCCATTCAAACAGCAGGATTGGGAAACTAAGGTACTTCCCTTGTATCAATCCCAACACAGATCCTGTCTAGGGTCGTCACTCCTAGTAATCTCATACGATGTATATTTCGTAGGTCGCTGCAAGGGCTGCCAGGGCTGTTGCACGCACTCGTTGCTCCGCTCCCCCATCACCTTATCAATACAGGCCTACTGTACTCTACTGCTACGGAAGGGTCGTCGCCTCCCGTAGACTCAGAATACGCTCGCGGTCACTACAAAGGGCTGTCAGGGCTGTTGCTCGCACTCGTTGCACCGCTCCCCCATCACCTTATCAGTGTAGGCCGACAGCAAGAATATAGTGTCCCATACCACCATAATCTGCTCACGAGTCATAGGTGCTCACTGGTCACTACGGGGAGGTTTGTGGCCCCAGCGTAGGCCGACAGCTCGACCACGGTGTCCCATACCACCATGCCCGGCTCATGAGTCTTTATGGATCAAGGTACCATGGTTAACAGGGTTTACAATGGTAAGTTCAGTACCCTAGGTTCAAGCAGTTATGACTCATACAAGGTGAACATACAACGGCCAGTCGGGTTACTTGACGAGCTCGACTGGCACGAGCGCATCGCAAGTCGAACGACATGAAGTGCGTAAAACACTTCGCGTGGCCTAACCACTGCCGTCAACTCCAACACGACTCGCGTTCATCGACACGTCCTTCGTGGCCAAGATAAGCTAACCACGAATTCTTTCGGTTACCGACTGCCTGGACTAGGCATAGTCCCAAACAATCATAGAATCACATCAGTAGTTGTGTAAGGGTAATGGAAATGAAATGGAACCATGTGAGCATGTTAACACATGTCATTACATACAACTTAAGTAAGTCTTCAAACACATGCCTTTCATACATATAATGAAATTATACATATCGCCAACATATAGGAAATCATCACCATCAGCGTATTAATTGAGAATTCAATCTCTAACTAAGTCATAAGAAAATCATCTAGCACATGTTATAACACACCACTTAAATGAATCATTAAGCACATGCATTTCATACATATAATGAAATCGTACATATGGCTAACATGTAGGAAATCATTCACATCAACATATTCATTGAGAAATCAATCTCAAACTAATCCATAACACCATTTAAGCCAATACATACTAATACAAGCATTTATACAAACACTTACACTACACACTTAAGTCTACATATAGTATGTCGATCCGACGTGCGCATTTAGGCGAATCTCTTCGCCAAAATAATTATGCACGCATTCCTAACTTCCTAATGCGACAACAAACCATGTCAATCACATCAGCAAAATATGAATGTAAACTGTACTTCCTACAAATGACTAAAATACCCTAAATCTCATATTCTTCGTTAATTTACGAAACAGGAAACGGAGAGCATTTTGTACATGTCAAACGGCGTTGCCGTCAAGAATCTACTATTAAACGACATTGAAAGCTTTGGAAACAGTCAATCAAAGCGTCTAATATCCGCACCTTTTCCCTTTTAGGGATGAGAATTCGAACGGAGCGTATACGCTTCGTCTATGGCGAATAAGGAACCTAATACACGAGATCCATAAGCTACATCGCTATGGAAACAAAGGAAACTCAAATCAGTAACTATTTAGGGTACTTTCTTACCTAGAAAAGCGGAGAAATCACCGGCAACGTGATTGAGTTGCGTTGCTTAGGCACTTGCAACAGGTAGCACAAGCGGCAAGGAATTCTCCTCCAATCTCTCTCACAAACTCTCACCTTTTCTCTCTCCCAATCTAGGGATTTTTTTACAAATTCGGATGGGGGAGAGGAGTGAGGGTTTCAACCCCTTTTATAAGCCTAAACATGCCCAAAATAGGCTCCAAGTCAAGGTATACTTAAAGTATATCCAAATCGGGACTGTTTCGGTCCAAAAGAGCATTTCTGGAGGTCCCCTGGCCAAATGCGGTCGGACTTAAGCTCGTGCATACTGGATCTAGCACGCATCCAGATTTCAGGCCGGTAGGGTTCCCAGATCGCACGTGGCGGCCCAGTTTCAGTTTAACGGTCACCGCACCAAGATCAGACCTATAAGTCTCGTGATATGTAATAGAAATTTTTCCTGATCCAAGGGTGTAATTTGGCTGTATTCTGACGGTCAGAATGCTTAATACTGATGCGTCAAATTTGTGTGCCAGATTTGAATTTAAAATTCCAACTATGTCCCTATTCACACTCTCTTCGGTCCGGGCTCAATGAAATAGCCTGTGATCGTCAGTTGGACTTGATATTCGAAACGGTTGCCAAGCCCAGCTAAGTGGTCATAACGGTCTAAGATGGTAGGCATCTGACTTACGACGCGCGGTCTAGATCCAATACAAAGTTTCAAGGAGGTCCCGAGAACAAACCGGCTTAGAGTTTGATCCGAGGCTTTAGAGCATTATAGGGTCATTGGTTCCACTCGCTTTGGGTCTGGTAGAACGTATTTAAAGTGGTCCAAGTTAATTCTACTGAGTATTCAGTTTGGTACTCAACCAAATTCTACCTTAATTATGGCAGAATACGGTCCTAGGGCCATTCTATCCCCCATTTTGGGAACTTCTAGGTATCATATTATTTTTATTATTTTTTTAGGGGTTCATCATTAAGTTTTCCCTAACTCCTCCAAATTTCATAATATTTTGAGTTGTAGAAAAATTCTAAAAATTCCAGAAGCAGCAGCTGTCCAACAAGTGATTATCAGACAGTTGCTCACAATGACCTACTTTAAACTATATTAAATATTTTATTATATTTTTCACATATTTTTATATAAAACTAGACTCATTTATCTTTAATCTGGTTTTTGAATCACCTAAATCGGAGTTATAACGAAGGAGATATGATTTTTCAAAGTCCGAAGAAACGTGCAGGAAAAAGGGTACAGAAACTCGCTGTACGGACGAGTTCGGCGATGCATCGCCAAACCGGCGATGGCATCGCCGACCACTGACCTGTTTAGGGTGGTTTTTCCGTCTGATATTTGAAATGGGTGTATTTTTGAACCTGGGATGAGTTATTTGACATGCAATATATGATTTTGGGGTAGGAGAAGCTGATCTATCCAATTAGTCTACTTATTTAGTGAGACTTCAAAAGGTTAATGGCTAAAAACTCTTTTCATTTATTTATTTACTATTCATAGTACTTTTTAGCTTAAGTATTGATCAACATCACCCAAACTTTAAGATTTGTGTCTAATGTGAGAGCTCTTAGAAAATTTTGAAGGATAAAGTAGTAAAAGGTGAGATTTTCGAAGGAAATAAGGATTTGAGACTTTTGGATTGAGTTTTGAGAAGTTAATCAAGTGTTAGGATAGACTCATTGCCTAAGGACGTCTAATCCCAAGTTGGCAAAAATCTGGGATGTTACAGAAATAAACTATAAATTTTTCCAGAGTAGTGATGTTTCGAACAAGAAACAAATGCGTTTGATTTGGGAGGCTATCTTATTTAAACACAAAAGAGAAATAGTATTTAAAACTATCATCATACTTTATTAATACTGAGCTCATTTACATCCTTTAAATGTCCCTTGATTCTAAGATAGATTACTTTAAAATAAAGAAATTATTATAAGTTCAACTATCATAGCCAAATATTAAATTCGGAAGCATAACGTCAGTGATTTCAGTCATCTCCTAGGACTTAGGAGGAATATACTCTTCTGCTGATTATACTCCTTCAGACTTGCATAGAAGGAATTTAAAGACTGCAGGGCAGTCTGGTTGCACGGTCCCGTGCAACGGATGTTGGTTGTGTGGTCCCATGCAACGAAGGTTTGCTGTGGACAAAAGCAGTGTGCGAATGAAAGAGTCTGGGGTATTTATAACTTTGGAAACCGAGTATAGTGTGCGGGTTTCCGTTGCGCAGGTCAACACAAACTCTGGAAAAGGGGAATATTTTGATCCTTTTTCTTTGATTTTTGAAGAAACAAAGAAAGGATCAAGGGGGCATCTGTTGAGACATAAAAAATGGTAAAGGGCTGAAGTAAAGGAAGATTGAAATTGAGAAAGAGAATTGAAGAAAAAGAAGAATGAGAAGAATGAGCTGACTTGAGGATGGTTTGTGCGGGTCCGCGCAACAGATATCCAATGCGCATGACTGCACAACCAAATAAGTGTTGCGCCGGACTGCGCAACCAAAATGGGTGTTACGTAGGTCCTCGCAATGAGTTCCAGGAGTGATTCTTTATAAAAAGTCTTAAACACAGCAAGGTGGATCCCATGGCACCAAAATCGAGGTACCACACGTGCGAAGGCCTATAAATACGCCCTCACCTCCTTCATTTGGACCGATTAAAGATTTTTGAGAGGAAGCAAAGTAAGGAGGAAGATCAAAGGTGAGAGATAGAGTGCGGCAGTGGTTTATGAGGGTCCGCGCAACTAACATTCGTTGCGCAGGACCGCACAACTAGACTGCCCTGCAGTCTATGAAGATAAGGGCCGTTATGCTGCTGAAATATTTAAAGTCTTTAAGTTCCTTTTATGCAAGTCTGAAGGAGTATAATCAATAGAAGAGCATATTCCTCCTAAGTCCTAGGAGATGACTGAAATCACTGACGTTATGTTGTTGGATTTAATATTTGGCCATAACAGTTGAACTTATAATAATTCCTTTATTTTAAAGTAATTTATCTTAGAATTAAGGGATATTTAAAGGATGTAAATGAACTCAGTATCAATAAAGTATGATGATAGTTTTAAATACTATTTCTCTACTGTTTAAATAAGATAGCCTCCCAAATCAAACGCATTTGTTTCTTGTTTGAAACAAAATGGCAACTCTACTGGGGACTTTTTATCTTATTTAACATTAGCAGTGAAATCGTTATAAAACTTTCATCATAGTTTGGCATCTTTCAGAGGCCAAAATGGTAACTCTTAGTGGAAACATCCTCCCCTTCATCTCTAAGATAAATTATTTAATTCTTTAATCACTAACTACGATTATATTTCATGTTTGAAGGTTTCTGCATCCGATAACAACCTACTATTCATGGTAACTTCCGTAAGAAAGTGAACTTCCGATTTACTTCAACCGGGTTCGTGATAGAATACACACCGAATCAAATCCCAAAGCAACTGACTCAAATCCCTACAACTGAAAACAACATGACTCAAGTGACAGTTGGGGTAGCATCTGCTTCGCTTAAACCACTAGGAGGCGATGAAGGCTGGACTATTGTAACGTCTCGCAAGAGGAGGACACGAAACGCAAGAAGCCTTAGAATGAATCCGTTTTCACCAAAAGTCAAAGAGCCGATAATGGCTTTGAGTATTTTAAGGGCCAGATGGACAAGGGAACGGAAAGGTAAAGAGCCAACAACAAGTTCATCAATATTCACATCACCCCAGAAAAATTCACCGTTGTTTGTATCGCCTCGATCGACCAATGGCATCGAAAGCATGGAGAAGTCAAATTCAGCCAATATGGCAACTGCAAAGGATCATGTAGACGAGATGGTAAAAGCGCAAAGAGCACTAGTGAATGAGTGCAAAAACCTTAAAGAGGCTTTAGTAAGCCTTGCACATGATGTAGCCCGAATAGTAGCTCTCCCAATGGTACACATAGTGAATAGACAAGAAAGTCAACCTGAAAACTCTTAATTACAAGGGGCGAGATCACAGGGGCCTACTCCAGACATAAGGGCCATAACGCGAAATAAGACAAGGTAAATTGTTGAAGAAGTTGTTAGAATAGAAAGGGAACACGAAATTATTGGCCCTTTCAGGTATAGAACGTCATATCCAAGAGAGGTAGATGACATTCCCTTTCCAGCCAATTTCAGGCATCTGGATTTTCAAAAGTTTAATGGAGAAGGATCTCCAGAGGAACATTTACTGTACTTTGTTACCAGCATGGGGAATTTTTTTATAATACCACAGTATTGCTTACGATTGTTTGGGTCGTCATTGACAGATAAGGCGTTCCAATGGTATTCTAGCTTGGCTCCAGGGTCAATCCGCACTTGGGATCAAATGCAAAATGCTTTTATGTCTAATTTTCATCCCTCAGCACGAGATGTCAGTATTGCTGAGTTGACCTCTATGTGACAGGGAAAAAGTGAATCAGTAGGAAGGTTTATAGAAAGATGGAAGACATTGGGAAATTTATGTTAACAGCTACCAAAAAAAATGAACAAGTCAAGATATGTCTAAACTCTATGAAGACAGAATTCGTACTTAGACTTACCAGTATTGACATTAGAACTTTTCGTGACTTGCCCACTAAGGCTTATGCTTTAGAATTAATAAATCGGATAGTGCCAGCATTTTTCCATAATACAACTCAGGGTCTCGCAGCAGGATAACAGTAAATACTATTGATCGTGATATGCAGTGTAATAATGTAAGAGATTTAAAGAAACAAAAAGAAGGATCGATTCGGCTAAGAAGGTACAAAAAGCCCAAGATGCTCAATTCGCATGAAGGGTTTACATTCAATAAAGAAGATATCGTTCCAATGTTGGATCAGTTATTGAAGACCGGCATAATAAAATTGTCAAAATCCAAACGCCTTGAAGAGGTGACAAGAATCGAAGAACAAAATTTTTGTTGCTATCATCGTTTGGTGGGACATCCAACGGAGAATTGTCATACATTGAAATGTATGATACAATGAATGATAAATAGAGATGAAATAATAATTGAAAAGAAAACAAGCAAGGGGGCCATGGAAAGTATGGGTTTTAATTGTGAAGAATACACCGGCATAAACCACAGGAGAGGAATGCAAATTCTTATTAGGGTCGGCCAGGAGAAGCGAAGAAAATTTCAAGACATGGAGGCAAAGTCATCAGTAAATATGGTTACAATTGTGCAACCAGTAGAAGAAAATCCTAAAATAGTCGAACATCCTGAGGTAACTCCGAAGCAGAAGGAAGATGGGGGGCAACCAACGACAGACAGTTTGCAAGAGATAAATTTGAGTACGAAAGAAGAACCGTGGAACACGTTCATTAGCACCGGTCTTTCTGAACAAGAAAGTGCAAAATATGTTCGACTTCTTAAAGAAAATAAAGACGTATTCATTTGGACATATGCAGAGATGCCTGGCTTAGAGCCTTTTGTAGCATTGTACCAACTAAATATTTCTAAGGAGAAAAGGCCGGTTAAACGAGCTCAAAGGCGATTTCATCTAGACCTAGTCCCCCTGATTGAAGAAGAGGTCAATAAATTGATGCAGGTCGGGTTTATTAGAGAGGTCAAATATCCCAAGTGGATATCGAACATTATCCTGGTAAGGAAGAAAAATGAACAAGTCAGGGTGTGCGTCAACTTTAGGGACCTGAACGAAGCCAGCCCAAAAGATGATTTTTTGCTCCCAATAACTGAACTACTGATTAATAGTACAACTAAATATGTTGTCATGTCCTATATGGACAGTTATACAAGATATAATCCTATTTGAATGGCCCCTGAAGACGAGGAAGCAACAACATTTAGGACTTCGCTAGGAATTTTCTGTTATAAGGTTATGTCATTCAGACTCAAAAATGCCAGGGCAACATATCAGAGAGCAATGCAAAATATTTTTCAAGACATGATGCACAAGCACGTTGAATGTTATGTTAAGGATTTGGTAGTCAGATCAGGAAGCTAACAGGAACATCGTGAACACTTGGCGTCGGTTTTTCGTCGGCTTAAAAAGAAACAATTGAAGATGAATCCCGCTAAATGCGCATATGGGGTGTCCTCTGGTAAATTTCTTGGTTTTGTTGTCCGGCATAGGGGCATTGATATTGATTCAAGGAAAGTTAGGGCTATTCAAGATATGTCGCCACCACAGACATTGAAAGAATTAAAAAGCTTACAGGAAAAATTGGCGTACATTCGCCATTTCATTTCGAATTTGGCAGAGAGGTGTCAGCCGTTTTCCCATCTAATGAAAAAGGATACAGAGTTTGTATGGGATCAAACCTGTCAGAATGCGTTCGATTCGATAAAGAAATTGCTGAGACTGCCACAGTATTAACAGCTCCAGTGAAAGGAAGACCACTTATTTTGTATATATCTACAGCTGAACATTCTTTAGGAGCTTTGTTGGCACAGGTGAATGAATATGGAAAAGAAATTGCTCTTTATTATTTAAGCTGGACCTTAATGGGGGCAGAATACAATTACTCCCCAATCGAGAAAGAATGTTTGGCGGTAATATTTGAAGTACCAAAGTTGAGACATTATTATTTATCTTATCATATAATGTTAATTTCGAGGGCCGACCCAATAAATTTTTTGATGACAAGACCGATGTTGTCCAGAAGATTAGCCAAATGGATGCTGTTACTTTCAGAATATACTATTACGTATGAACCAGCAAAAGCAGTAAACGAACAGGCAGTGGCGGATTTTCTTATAGCGCACCCTGTAGTAGAATCTGAGGCCATTAGTGATGATTTTCCAGATGAGCAAGGTATGTTAGATGAATCGCAAAATCCATGGAAAATGTATTTTAATGGTGCTTCTCGAGTGTTAGGAGCGGGGGCAGGAGTGATATTCATTACTCCCCAAGGTGACTTATTACCTTATTCCTATACATTGGGGACTGTATGTACGAACAATGAAGCTGAATACAGAGCCCTAATTATTGGAATTGAAATGGCTAAATAAATGAAGATAAGAACGCTACATATCTTCAGAGATTCTAAATTGATTATAAATCAATTGACAACTGAATTCGAGATAAGAACCCAAGAGCTTTTGCCATATTGTTGAAAGGCACAACAGTTATTAGAACAGTTTTCCCATGTTGAATTCAAGCATATCCCTCGGTCAGAAAATACGAGAGCGGATGCTTTGGCCAGCTTGGCAACAGCTCTGTCTTATCCAAATCGAAGCCCTCTTCAAGTGACTATAGAAGAAAGAAGATCTTTACCATCATCAAAATTTATTGAAGAAATTACCGAAACTCTTCCTGTATCGTGTCTAGAGATCACAATAGATAATTAGCGTCTTCCTTTCATAGATTATATTAAGTTTAATATCCTACCGAAAGAACCAGTGCAAAGACAGTAAATTAGGCAACGGTCAAGAAAATTCATCATATGCAGTGAAGTGTTGTACAAAAGGTCTTATAATGGAACACCGTTGCGTTATTTAGACGAGCAAGAGGTAGGCCAGGTATTGCGAGAAGCACACTCTGGAGAATGTGGAGCACATCAAGCTAGTCGAAACTTATTTCATCGATTACATAGGATGGGTTATTATTGGACCACCATGTTCAAAGACATGATAGATTATACGAAGCGATGTCATGAGTGTCAGATTCACGAAAATGTTATACACGTTTCTCTAGAAGATCTACACCAGTCAGTTGC
Source organism: Magnolia kwangsiensis (assembly GCA_037074715.1). Classification (NCBI taxonomy): domain Eukaryota; kingdom Viridiplantae; phylum Streptophyta; class Magnoliopsida; order Magnoliales; family Magnoliaceae; genus Magnolia; species Magnolia kwangsiensis. Next base: position 56,625,759 of record CM073573.1, read on the forward strand.
TTCTTGGCCCTTCTCTGCTTGGGGGCTTGACATTATTGGCCTTATCAATCCGCCTTCGACCAAAGGGAAGCAATATATTTTGGCAACGACGATTACTTTTTCAAGTGGACTGAAGCAATTGTATTGCGCAGTGTTATAGCAGTTGCATTGCACAGTGTTAAAGAGAAGGATGTGGTCAATTTCATCCGACATGCAATAATATACCGTCATGGTATTCCGAAGAAAATTGTAACAGACAACAGTACTCCTTTTAAAAATAGAGGCATGGAAAAGTTGTGTCAAAAATTCAGCATTCACCATTCATTCTCAATGCCTTATTATCCACCGATCAATGGATTAACAAAAGCGTTTAATAAAATAATAGTCAAAATACTGAAGAAAACATTGACAGAGAACAAACGTGATTAGGATGAAAGGTTACAAGAAGCATTATGGGCATAAAAAACTACTCACTGGACAGCGACAAGAGAAACACCATATTCACTAATCTATGGTATGGAAGCAGTGATCCCAATTGGAATACAAGTAGCGTCACTAAGAGTGGCAATACACTAGTCTATAACCAATGATGAAAATGCAAAAATAAGGTTAAAAGAGATGAATTTGCTTAATGAGAAACGTCTGGCTGCCCAACAATGATTGCAAACGTATCAGGAAAAAATATCAGCCACCTTTGACAAATAAGTCAAATATCGTTCTTTCAAAAAAGGGGATATGGTGCTTATGTTGAAGATCTATCGTGGTAACCCGTCGAACAGGGGGCAAGTTTGAACCTAAATAGGACGGCTCATAGATAATAAAAGAAGTATACTCCAATGGAGCATATCGAGTTGTGGATCAAGATGGGCAAGGATTTAGTATACCAGTTAATGCTCGCTTCCTTAAGAGATATCGTCCATAAATACATTTTTCATTTTGCTCCAGAAAATCATTAGAATAATGATTCTGTACCAAAAGGGGGCAAGATGAATGAATAAAGAAGAAGTTTGTGAGCATATCAAGACCATGTAATAGTAAATATTGCAAAAGGAAAGTGAACATCATCATCATTAAGTGAGCCCTACAAAATTCTGTTTGAAATTGATACTGTTGCCAAACTAGTACATTATAAACAACATAGACAGACGGATGGGTATAATTGAAGATATTGGCAGAAGTGGTGATGTGTCAATTTCAGTCAGAGATGTCTATCATTCTCACAGCAACTGATCATACCTATCATTATTTTTTTTTAAGGCATTTTAAGGCAGCCTAGTTAAGCCAATGGCCAATCGCGCATAAGACCTATCAAGATCGCCATTCAGGCAATGGTGAGAAGCCAGTGTCCCTAAAAAGCCTGTGAAGGACATCGTACGCATACCCATGCGAGCAGCTGATGGGGCGAATGACCAAAAGCCTAAAAGGCCAAAAGTACTCAATGGTCAGTCATGTGTAACCTCCATGTCATCTTTATAGCTTTCCGGTAGCATCACAGGGAATGGAGGAAAATATCCTCCCATGAATAGGTTTGACCTTGTAGACGAAGTAAATGAGGGTCGTAGTGTAAGCTTTAAATAGGCTAACCATGCATAAGACCCCCTAGATCTATGGTTTGATTTCAGTACTAACTCATGAGGAAGGGCTTAAACCTACTTATTGACAGACTGACGGCTCTAGATTTGGTACCCCAAAGGTCGCCTTGTGCGCCCTGTGAACTCTAGAGAGTTACTGCGGCCAACCCTATGCATAATTCCAACCGAGTTCACGGCCCCGGTAGCTTCACTGGGCCCCTCTGATGGATCACAGTTTGTGAACTCCCTAGGCTGTGAGAAGCCCAATGAACTCCTAAGAGTTACAGAGGCCATCACATGAGACCCGGCTTCAGTACTCAAGAGCTTAAACTATGTGTAACTGACTGAATTGAAATTTAGTACTGCCAAATAAAATAAAAATCATATAGGAAGTCCCACACTGACAAGCATAAGATGTTAAGTGTTGTAATTAGTTCCTTATCAGATGTTATGTTAAGATTATTGCACAGATAAATATACTTGAAATTTTTCATGAACTAGAAATTTGTGAATACTTTGATGATTGTTGATAATGTGAGTTAGGAATATATATATATATATATATATATATATATATATATATATATATAATTGCTGCATGTAAATAAACATATATATATATATATATAAGATTACAAGAATATATGGACATATATTCTTGTAATGGAAGTACAGTTAGATATGTCAATCATTTGATATAGTAATAGGAATCACGAAGTGACATACGCAAAATAAAATCATAATTGTATTAAGTCAGAGCAAAATGTTCAATGTTTGATGTCTTTTAATTTAAAGTCAAAAAATTTTAGAATATATTTATCCTCCTGAAGAAGACGAGTCTTCGATAATAATGTGTTTATCCTTCTAAGATGGATGATAATGTTCTGACATTTCCTACTTTCCTGATGAAGGAGAATTATTGCATAATATCTGTAAAGGCGGAGGAAGGTGGAACTGTAAGGGATTATCATTCTTTGCAAAAAATTCATGAGCATTCATAAGAGGAGTACCGAAAGTTATCCACCCTTCAAGAACATCAGCAGACTTTGCTTTATAAGTGGTGTCTTCTAAAGAGATCCTTGTACCAAGTTGATCTGGAAAGGGGGGAGGACTCGTTTCTTCAAAATAGCCGATACCCAGATCTTTCTGATAGTCCCTAAGGTAAGGAGGAGGAATCCACATTACATGATCTACTGGATGATAATTGTTTACCAAGTAATGCTGATGGGCCCACCATCGCATCCACCAGTAAGAAGCGCTAACTAGATAATTGTAGCTAGGAATTATGAAATGTGAGCTGGTTTGAATGATTGAGAGTTGCTTCCATATCAAGGCCCAATTATATGGCCCAATGCCATAACTTCTCATCACTCTTGTGACAATATCACGAGTCTCAGGATGGCTTGATCAAAGCCAAATTGACGAGCAAACCTACTAGGGTAATATGGTTTGCGCCAGAATACACTACCTTCTCTCCACGGAAGAGTGTTGGATCTGATGGAAATAAGGAAGGAATGTTCACTGAAGGAGATGGAATCATCATCAATCGCGTCCACGTCTTCAGGATAGTTGGTCAATGGAAATTGGTAAAGTCAATAGGATCATTGCTTTTCATTCTCTTAGAAATCCATCCATCTGATTCCTTAATCATATTTCTCAGTTAAAAATGTTGAAGGGGAAGCCAATCACGGTTTGAGTATGCCCTTCTAGAGTCAGCAAATGTCCAAGGAAAGTATACCCCTAGCCAACCTACGAAGAAATGCTAAGGAGCACACATAGGAATGGCTTTAGGAACAGGGTCTTTTGAACTATAAATAATGTCTCCAAAAGCGCGATAGAGAGAATACAACACTGGAGGAGCTAGCGAATAGTTCCAGCCTTCCACCATTACTCCTGCGACCATGAAAAATAAAGGCCTAATGGTATCTGCTTGATCGGGATCAGGGAATATCACCAAGCCCAACCAGTAAACAACAAAGGTGGCTAATTCACAAGGACTGTATTCTGTAAAATGTTTTATTTTCCTACGAATGTCCTTAAGTTCTAAGTGATTGTGACCTCCAAAGCTATCAAAATGAAGATGCACTACCTTAGAAAAAAATTATATAAAGAATGGAATTATGAAGAAAAGAAGTTGAGAAGAAAGAAACATACTGTAATTTTTGAGAAAAGTGATCCAGCCATTCAAGAGAAGAAACGCGATCCAGGTGAGGGAAGGTAACTAGTGCACTGAAGAGTTCAAGGGTAGTTCTAGAAGCTGTAGATATGTCTCCTTTAGTTGCAAGAGCAAGCTCTTCGTTGGAAGGTATGTATGCATCAAAAATAGCACCCACGATGGGAAGACCTGCTATACAAAACAAGTCCCATAAGGTGATGCTCATTTCACCTAAGGGAAGATGAAATGAGTTGGTGGTTGGAGACCAATGATTAAGAAAACATCTGAGAATAGTATTTTCAAGAAAGTGTTCCGATGTAGCTATGATTGAGTCAGAAAGCGTAATCTTCTCCAGTATGGCAGTATGTCTACGAACGACAGCGCGGGCCCAAGCACTGTAAAAATCACGAATAGATAGTAGGCCTATGATTGTGAATCTCCCTATACTCCAGGGCAATTTCTCAAGAAAGAAGAGTCGTTGAGTTGTTTCGAAGTAGTGGAAAGGGGAAGGTTGATGAGGATCACAATGAGGACGCAAAAATCTCATCTTTTGAATTCTTCCTACTCTCTGACAAAGTCCATTTTCTCCTAGATATCCTATCAGCATCCTTAGTTCTCTCGTGACCCAGTCCTTCACTAAGATGAAAGTATTTTATCGATCAGAGGGTTCACAAGGTAGGATCGACCAGTGTTGCTGTAAATTCATAGGGATAATGGTTTGATTACTGGTGAAAGGGTTATAGAGATCTAAGGATTCTTCATTTATCTCCACATGTTTCCAAGAATTAAGAAGGGGTTACTTTCGCCTGGAAGAGGATGGATGATGCTTTCTTCTATAAGAGGAGGCTGAAGAACGGGCCAAGTGAGAAGCAGTTTCGGATCTCAAAAATATTTGGAGGGAAGGGAACAAGATGTTAAAAGATCCATCTTGGTTGCGCGGACTCGCGCAATCAAGACCAGTTACGCGGGTCTGCGCAAGGACCAGAAGGCTTTGCTCAGACAGGAATTAGTTGCGCAGGTTCACACAAGAAAAGTTCGTTATGCGGGGAAGAGTTGAAGAAACAAAGGTTTGCTGCGGATAGAAGCAGTGTGCGAATGAAAGAGTCTAAGGTATTTATATCTTTGGAAACTGAGTACAGTGCGTGGGTTTCCGTTGCGCGGGTCCGCGTAAACTCTGGAAAAGGGGAATATTTTGATCCTTTTTCTTTCATTTTTGAAGAAATAAAGAAAGGATCAAGGGGGCATCTGTTGAGACATAAAAAATGGTAAAGGGCTGAAGTAAAGGAAAATTGAAGTTGATAAAGAGAATTGAAGAAAAATAAGAATGAGAAGAGTGAGCTGACATGAGGATGGTTTGCATGGGTCCACACAACAGATATCTGATGCGTAGGACCGTGCAACCAAATAAGTGTTGTGCGGGATCACATAACCAAAATGGGCGTTGTGCAGGTCCACGCAATGAGTTCTAGGAGTGATTCTTTATAAAAGGTCTTAGACACTGCAAGGTGGATCCCATGGTGCCAAAATTGAGGTACCACACGTACAAAGGCTTATAAATACCCCCTCACCTCCTTCATTTGGACCGATTGAAGATTTTCAAGATGAAGTGGAGTAAGGAGGAATATCGAAGGTGAGAGAGAGCGCAGAGGTGGTTTGCGCGGGTCATGCAACCAACATCCTTTGTGCAGGACCGTGCAACCAGACTGCCCTGCAGTCTGTGAAGATAAGGACCGTTATACTACAGAAATATTTGAAGTCTTCAAGTTCCTTCTATGCAAGTCTGAAGGAGTATAATCAACAGAAGAGCATATTCCTCCTAAGTCCTAGGAGATGACTGAAATCACTGATGTAATGCTGCCGAATTTAATATTTAGCTATGACAGTTGAACTTATAATAATTCCTTTATTTTAAAGTAATCTATCTTAGAATCAAGGGACATTTAAAGGATGTAAATGAACTCAGTATCAATAAAGTACGATGATAGTTTTAAATACTATTTCTCTATTGTGTTTAAATAAGATAGCCTCCCGAATCAAACGCATTTGTTTCTTGTTCGAAACAAAATTGTTAGGGATGGGAAGACAAGGAAAAGACAAGAGCAACTTAGGATATGATAAGTTTAAAGAACAATCTACTACCTCATGAAGTAAAAGTAAGCTTAGTAAGCTTACTCCTGTTTGCCATTCGTGTGGTGATTCAGGTCATTATGAGTTTAAATGCATATTTTCTAAGAGGACATAACCCAACTCAGGTCAAAACATTGCTGGTAAAATCAGACCAACCAGAAAAAAAAATGTGAGATGTCCTCCTAGGAATTTGGATAGAGGAAATACACATCCATCACCACTCAGGATAACTGACAGAAAAAGGGAGTTAAATAAAGCAGGTGGCTAAATTAAACAAGAAAACAAATGAATTTGTAAGACAAGAAAACACGATTCGGTTGCCTAATTTAATTAAAGAAACTAAAGCTACCACGGTTAAAAATCCTGTCACGAAATGGGTAGCAAAAAAAAAAAAAAAGAAGAATTGCCTTGTTACTCATTCAAATCATATAACAGGCAATGATACTAAGTGGTACCTGGATAGCGAATGCTCAAGACATGTCACAAGTGACAAATCTCTCCTTTCAAATTATTCAGATCTTAATGATGGGATCGTCACCTATGGAGACGGAAGCATCGCCAAGGTAATTGGACAGGGAATTATTAAAGGTATAAATTTGCTCAAAAATAAGAATGCCCTTTGCATAAAAGGATTAACACATAATCTTTTAAGAATTTCTCAAATATGTGACAATGAGCATGTGGTTACATTCAATAAAGAAAAATGCGAGATCCTAGACCTTTCAGGTTAATCAGTGATGAAGGGTTCTCGCACAAATAACCACTTTTATGTCATTAAAGATAAAGGAAAGGCTGACCCCTATGCCTAGAAACATTAAGCATGGAAAAACAAGTCCAGGTCATGCATATAGATATGGATAGTTGCTGAAAACGTGCATTTGTGCTGAACTTTTAAAGATATATCTGAAGTCTCTCACCTAAATCCCTTTTTCATATAAACATTCTAATGTTTATAATTTTGGTTTGTACAATGCTTGTACAAAATTTTGCCATGTATACAGTTTGTCTCATAGATATACTAAAGTAGCGGAACGCTCACCTACAAACCAGTTCGTACATACTATGTTTGAACTTTTTTGAGAACCCATCACACGTGATGTGGATCCAAAATCTGAACCGTTCAAGTGAAGCAGCACCTTGTGAACCCCCCCAGGCCCAAGTTTTACTTTGATCTAAAACTTTGTTCCACATGAAAAATGTTAATAGTTTCCTCCCTTGATTTGCATTTCTCTTTGCTGTGGCCCACCAGAATTTTAGATCGGTGTGAAAATTTGTCCCATAAGGTTTCATGGGATTCCGCATCACATGGACCGTTTAGATTAGACATCCATGGCACGTGTGCAAAGGTGCGCATGTACGTAGGTGCATAGGGGAACATGACTCTACTAAAGTATACATGAAAGAATGCCGAAAATTGAGAACATTCATATTTAATATGTCTGTCGATACATCATGTGAACGTTTTGATTTCATCAACCAAGAATCGATACCATTGACGACCTCTCGAGCAGCTTCCGTTGGTCTTCGCTCTAATTCTTCATTGAAAATATCAAATGGGGTATATAGATATCATCAAACCTATGGTCGATGATATCGAAGGTTACTGCTCAATTAAAGACAAAAAAATGGAAAAAGAGGCTCACTTGTTGATCTCAGTTTGGCATTGCATCTCTCAGAACATTTTTTTTGTTGGATTCTTTCATCTCAAGCAGAAATGTCTAATGACAAAGGACTGGTTCTACCACAACGTTCCTCAACTGAGAGCAAGAAAGGTAAGAAGAATGCAACTGCCTCATCTCCATTTTTCAACTTAAACTTTCTGGCAAAACCAGTAATTTATAGGAAGTGCGTTGAACCCTTTGGGATCATCGATCTCTTAAAACTGATTGGGTGGGGCATTATCGTGAATTTTAGTGGAGCATTTCAGCATAATCTTGTGCATCAATTTTTAAACTTATTCTACAATGTTGAAAATAATCCTCCAATCATTTCAGTCACTGTCATAAATCGAACTGAGCACATCACCCCTAAACTAATAAGTCATCTGGTTGGTGTAGAAGTCACTAGGATACCTGTATCAGAACGAAATATGAATGGTCTTAGTGTATGGGGAGAAGTTACTTGAGCGCTATGTAACGGTGCTACAATACCCAGGAATACAAAGAATGTTATTCATGTTAAGCATCTCAATCCTGCATATAAAATTCTTCACAGCATTTTTAGCACAAATGTCTATCCCTGTGAAGTCTCTGGCAATAAACTTTCTCCATACATTCTTAATATTTTGTATGATGTTCATCTAGGTATTCACATGTGCCTACTCACTCTCATTCTACAATAATTAATTCAAGTGTCTACAGATAAAACCATCACTACACTTCCATTCCCATGTCTTGTGTCTAGCTGTCACGACAAGTTGGGCTGCCTCTTACTAATGATCTTCCGCGCCCATGTGTCTGGTTCAACTACAAAGACATCTGCAATCTGAATATCAGTGACAATGTGTTTCGTGGGGGAAAAACTAATCGAACCTCAGGCAAGGGCAATCCTGTGCGCAGCCCTAACTCTGTTAATATCATTCAGGCAATCATAGAACGAGACATTGTACAAGACCCTCTGGATGGACAATCTCACATGATGAAACAGCTCGATGACTACGAAACCTTTCTTTCAGAGATCAGACTCATGCTGATGACTCTGCAACATGCTACAAAACAAATTTTGGATTCCTTACCAATGCAATAAAGGCTTTCCTTGTCTATAGTACATCCTTCCCATCATCACATACCTGGAGTCTCCCTAAAATGCTTAGGGCATAAATATCTTTTTGAATGCCCTATGCTCATATAATATATATATTATGTGTGTGTGTGATGCATTACTAACTTACAGAGTTTGGCAAGTTTTTTTGGTATGATATCCTCTGAGTGAGGAATATACTCTGTTTTTGGGTGCCCATGGATGGGCTTGATATTTTTTTTGGTTTGGATACATGTTATATTCCTGCCAATCTTGGGCAGTATACACTTTTAGAAATATTGGGTTATGACTAATATATCTTACTGCCATATTTCACAACTCCCTGTTCTCCCTAGTTTATCTAGTTTTTATCCACTATGCGTGTGATGCTTGCTCTTTATTTTCATATTACCTGCTATTCACTGCTCCTCTTGTCCTGATAAGCATATATGTTTTCTGCAATGAGATGATCTTGTACATCTATCTACTGTGTTTATGCTCCCTGACTTTTGGTACTCTCATATTATCTACACTTCAGTCAATATCAACTGTTACGTTATCCTTTGTCAATGACTAACAAAAAGGGGGAGAACAAATCCACACCCCGAAGAAAAATTGTGTGTATCTACGTGTGGATGGTGATGCAGGTGTTAGGGGGAGCAGCTGGAAGGCGAAAGGGGGAGTTTGCTATTAGGGTGAGCAACTTCTAAATGTTTGTGTATATGAACTAGATAGCGTTGTACAATTGTGTAAAGTTTATGTACACACAATTTAGGGTTTCAGTATAGAAATTGTTCTAGGGTGTTTTGGTATTTTGTCACGTGATTGACAAAGGGGGAGATTGAAAGTGCCCTAGTTTGTCAATTAGTGTGAGTGTTGAGTCGGCTAGATAGAGAAGCTCCATAAGAAGATCAATCAACCATCTGCCTCAACTGGATGTGGACCCAAACTTGCCATAAGTAAAACTTAACCTACATCCCATGTCCCAAAATACCAGGTAATTAAAACCCTTAAAATTGATTAGAATATCATAGGGTTTTTAGGTTAGAAAACTTTTTGTCAAACTTCAGAAAAATCTCTAAGTTTTCTGCATTTGTCGATTTATCGATAGACTGATCGATGTAATCAAAAAGTGTTGTTGATGTCCTCAAAGCTCACTCGATATTATCGAAATGAGGACAAAAGATGTCCAGCAACCGCATATACTTCTGGACAGAATTATCGATGTATCGATAACTGTATCGATATCATCAAAATTTGAATCTCGAGTCTATCGAAGGTGATTCAATAAAATTGACATCATATATGCTGTGTCCAATGTTCTACTAAGGCAAATCATGAAATCTTTGATATATCGAAGTACTCCTCGATATCATCAGAATTCAAATCTTGATGATATCAGAAGCTCTTCGATGATATCGGATTCGACACTCTGTTTTCCAGCAATATTTTCAAGTTGTTTTATCTTGGATCGAGGGTCACTCGATAGAATCAATAGTCAAATATCGATGATATCGAGTCTAGGTCGATTGCATCGAGAATGGACATAAACTGTCCAGCAAGCTTAACTGGAAAATTCTTTGGATTTATCGATGTATCGACATGACTATCGATATCATCGACATTCAAATTCCAATGATATCGAGTGTACCTCGATCATACTTTTGACCTGAAATATTTCAAAGGTAAGTATCTCTCATTTTCAAATGTTGAGGAATCGAACCTCATGTCAATGAAATCGGAGTTCAAAATCCGATGACATCGACGCATGTTCTATTTCCTCGACCAGCTGGTAAAATATTTCAAAAGCGTTTAACATTTGAGTTTGTATCATTGAGCGGCCAGTCGATGCAATCGAGGGTATGCGCTCGATGATATCGAACTCTATCATAAATGTGACTATTTTATATCCATTAGAACCTTTTACCTATTTATAGAAAACTTGTCTTCAGTTGCTGGTAGAGAGAAAATAGAGAGTGCTTTTGTGTGTTTAACCCTAGATCATATACCCTAAGCCTTCTCTCTCATGGGAGTTCATCCTCCAATCCACCCTCATCATTGACATTCAATTGAGTAGATTGGGGAATGAACTTCTGCATTCAAGGATCCTTTAGCTACCACCTTAATGGCAAATCATTAAGCTGGGATACCTTAAATGTATAGATGATTGGAATCGCTCTATCTCCCTTATAGGAAAACATTCGAGAGTAGGATTTCATCATTACCTTGACCCAACTCGTCGCCATGTATTGGTACATCTTCTGAGTTACGGTTTAAGGAAGCAAAAGATTCTTCGTCACTAAAGGAGGAGATCTTCGACAACGCGCTAAACGAGGCTCATCTACTTATTTGTAAGTCATTAGAGTCCAAAGGACCCCTGTGATCATTCCTTTGTAAGATTGGGTCTAAGGTGCTTCTCACTCCTTGCAAGCCCTCATAAGAGGCCTCCGGCGGGAGTGTACGTGGCGGGTGCTTTGTGTTGACCCTTACTCTATGGAGAGCATAAACTCTTAGGTCCTTGTAGTAGGTCCTTGGCCAGTGTGCCTAAAAGTGGGTGATTTTTGTTGACCCTTGCTTATGGGAGCATAAACGTGTGAGGTTCCTTGAGTGGATCCTTGGCCAGTGTGCCTAAAATTGGGTGCTATGTGTTGACCCTTCCTCATGGGAGCATAAACTGTCTGCTTAGGTGTAGGTTGTACTGGTTAGAGGTGAACCTGATTTAAAACCTCTGGTTTGAGGTGAACCTATTGTGAAACCTCCTTAATGAAATCCAGTACACTCAAGGGTTGAGTGTGTTTTCCCAGAGTGGAGTAGGCAAGTAGTCGAACCACTATAAGAATGATTGTGTTTGTAATTGCTATTATCTTTTATTCCTTATGTGATTATATGCTTTCATATTTGATTACCTGAGATCACATTTCACACACAGTCACATCCATCATAACCTCTGATTCGCATCTTGTTTATCTTTCTAGTTTTATGATTGGATCCTCTATTTGGCTTGGAAGCCATTAGAGTTACTCTAAAGGAATTTTGATATATGCCTACTTTCTCAGGATTAGAGTGATAGGATTTTAAATTATTATAAAATATTTAAAAGTCCTATTCACCTCCCTCTAGGACATATTGGCATATTCCTACTTCAACTAAAGCGGTCATTAGCATAATTTTAAACCCAACTCCCAACCCGAAACCTATGCCATCTTGTCCATATCGTCCTTGCAGTTCTGATGTCATGTCTCATGCGTCCATCCGAGTTGTAGATCATAAGACGTAGGTACGCATCATTTTGAGCCTTTGATCATGTTGGTGGGACCCACCTAGTAGGGTGTACACATATTCCCATAGCGCCCACCCTAATACACCTTCTCTAGCTACCTAGCCTACCTAGAGACTAGCAACTCATGATGAGTTTTCTTCTCCAAACCCATCATTGCTTCTCTAAACAAGAAAATCTATCATTACTTTTTTCTTCCCAAAGCCTTACATGCTATCATAACCCTTTTACAACTACCTCTCTCTCTCCTTTCTCTTTCATTTCCTCTTCTCTCCTTCCTTGCTAGACTTGGACGTCCAGCCCATATTCCTCCATTTTCAACCCCTTTTCTCCCTTATTTCCCCTCCATCTCACCATTATAAACCCATCTTGGCCATTGATTTATGATCCTTGGAGCATGGAGATCATGTTGATGTAGATTTGGAGAATTGATCCTTAGAGGTGGGTGCATGTATTTTCTGTTTCAGATTTCTTTGTATTTTGGATGTTCTCCATCTTTTCTTTTTTTGATTGGAGTATGTGGGGCCCATCAAGAGATGGTGGTGGCGGCCCCAAGACTCCATGGATATGGTTTGTAGCCTATCCTACATTGCATGCATGTGCATGCAAGGGACCATTCTCCATGGATCCCTTCATGCTCTTTTCTTCCTTTGATCAGGGATTCTTAGGTCATCTAGACCCTTGATTCTTGATGGAGATTGGATCTCCACCATAGATCCCATGTAGGAATCTTAAGATCCATGTATATCGTGTGAATCTTGTATAATGGAATGTATATGCATGCGTAATGAAGGGAAGGGCCTCAATATGGTGGAGACCCTTCTCTTGTGGCCGGATATTTATTTTTTCCTTGTAGATAACATCTTATCATCTGTGTGTGGCCCACCTTGTGGATCAACAAAATCCAGACCGTCCATAGAGGTTGGACGTTCGCGACAATCCACCTTAGACATGTGGCCCCAAAAATCCAACTAAATGGGGCACATGTAAGGGGTTTTGTTATTGGGGAAGGTCTAGATGTTTGTGGGGCCCACTGGGGTGGTCCATCCCATGATTTACTAGGATGAAATCCCATTTTAAATAATGTTTATATTTAATTCTTTTCAGTTATATGTTGTTGTCCAGAACTATCTGGACAGATTTTTTGATCAACTTGAGGCCTTGGGGCTTTTGGTGGAGAGTTTTGTACCAAGTAATATATAACTTTTGAAGGTGTGTATCTCACCTATAAGCATGCCAAATTTTATCCTCAATTGATCTCATTTGGGTCTCCAAAAGAGTGGGCCAATATGGGTATGTTGCTGGATTTTCTTGCTATAAATTCCAACAACATTGTCTCACATAAAACCATAATTTAAAATATTTTCTCTAATGGTGGGCCATCTTTATGGACTTTTCCTTGTGTATGCATGACGAGGGACCTTGGCCCTAAATTTCTACATTTTTAGAGTTCTTGAACCCACTCCATTGGAGTGCCCAAAGTTGATACAGCAACATACATTGCTGGAATTTTCTGCTACCTTGCTGTCCTCTTGAGTTGTAGCTAATTTTGGGCCCCAGCCCAGCTGGACTTATGTATGTTTACTGGGGCTCACCTCTAATGTATCTGAGGTCCATGAGGACCATGTATGTGGGGCCAACCAACTAGACCAGTGTCCCCTACTGGACGTCCAACATGGTGGACCATCCATGACGGGCCCACCATGATGTATGTTTTGTGTCCAAGTCGTTCCCCCCTCTATGGTGGCCCACGTAGAGTGTGGGACCATCCCAGGTGGATGTCCCATGTGGGGCCCCCTCAAGTATGTGTGGAACCCACTTTGATGTGTGTATGGGCCATGACGTCCAGGCCTTAAGATGCCCAAGCCATAAGTTGATCCTAGGACTGTAGCCTAGCAGTAAGCCCACCTATTTCATGTGTACCACCCTCTGTCTCCATCTGTGGGGCCTCCCCAGTAAATATTTCTTGCCCTTATGGAAATATTTTGCACATGTTTTAACAAGTATCTGGGCTTCAGCAAGCCTAAATTGTTAATGGACTGAAAATTCAGTAAGGGCCCAAATAAATATTGTTTTGAACTCAATTATATGAGATGTGGAGCCCACCTTATTAAGAAAGCTGGGGTGTATGATGCACACCCATTTTGGTAATATTTTGGGCATGATTAGAGCCCTTTTTAGGCTTGATTAGTGCATAGTTTGGTTACCTCTTTTTATGGTCCTCGTGGACCCAAGTATGACCAGATTTATAAGACTTCCTAGTGGGCCCAGAGTAGACTGGATCGTCCCACCTTAGCCTAACCATATGTTGGTCTGATTTCCACCATTTAGATGGACTTGTGGGCTAGATAAAGGTGGTTATGGGCCCTTGGTTGCCCACTTAAATGTGCTAGTTTTTGGGCTTATGTAAAGGGGCCCATTCCACCCAACTCAGACTTATTTTTGGGTCATGTATTTGTGCCCATGGGCTACCCCTTAAGTTGACCTAAATGTATGGGTCTTGTGGCCAATGGGACTTGGGCTTTGGGCCTTGTTCCCCTTCTTGAGCCATGATTGTTAGAGGTAGTATTGGGCCTACTTCCTCATGCCTTTTGTGGGACCTATGTGCATATGGTTTGGATATGGGCCTTAGGTCGTATGTTTATTTGGTTTGTGAATTAGATGCCTTAGGGCAATGGTGGTTAAAAGTCCCCATTTGGACCCCTCTAGGTCCATTAGTTGCTAAGTGTGGTTGAATGCCCATCTTAGTCCCTTGTTAGGCCCGTTTTCATATTATCTAGGCCCTAGCTTTATATGCTTAGTCTCTTGGGCTACCCCAGGTAAATGAGCCCTCAATAGAGGTTGTATTCCTCACGAGAAATTAGTTAAGTACCTAGACCCTTCATGGTTAGGTAGAGAGTATATCTTCTCATTCACATCATTGGCACCCTTATTTATCTTCATAGCCTACTCCCATATGCATCATATGTATGCTTGGTTGAGGTATCATTGGCCATAGTTGTACCATTTTATAGGTAATGTTGGTATCTCCCTTAGGGATGGAGTTTACCCTCTTGAGCACAGTAGATGCTTAGGATTGATGCATGGTTGATTATGTGATTCATGCATATGGCATTACATAGCATGTGGATATTCGCCCTTGCTTCATCAAGGCCATAGCCTCCATAGAGATATTGTGGATAGTCGTGCATGGACACTGGAAATGATTTTTGAGCATTTAGGGTGCATAGGATATCCCTAGGTGAAAACTCCTAAACTTCCACAATAACGAGGAGACGCCTCAACGCCGAGACCGAGTGGAAAACACGAGCGCACGAGGGCCTTATACCGTTAGGCCGTGACTCCCACTGTCACGAGGTCGGTTGGGATATGGTTTGGCCTTAGCCGCCTGAGTGAGGGGGCATAATTAGGCTGAGTTTGACCAGCTTGTGAAATGGATCCATTACTGTCGAGCCTCGCTGGTGATTGGTTGTCCACAGGCCGGAAGTGAGGTCTCATACGCTCTTTTGACTGTGCGAGTCTTACAAAGCGACAGTCATCCAGCAATGTACTTGACCCTAGTGGATTCCTTATGATAGAACTATACTTGATACGTGGATTCGATATGAGGACTGGCATTACTTCGCATTGCATTTGCATCGGCTGTATAAGCCTTATATTGCATCGCCTTGGTATGGCGTCCAATACTCATGTATTGCATTGCATAGCCTTGGTACGACTTACTGCATTCATAACTTAGCCTTGGTACGGCTTACTGCATTCATAACTTAGCCTTGGTACGGCTAGTGGCATTGGTATTGTTCATTGGCTCCTTCTGTATTCTCCTCATTCTTCTGAACACCATTGTCACGCACTTACACCGCCCTCTAAGCTTTTTATAAGTTATGCACGATTAATGCGTGCCGAAGATCCTAGATCAACACAGTAGCAGAGGACCTAGATCAACATAGTAGCAGAGGACCTGTGGATTGGATTGGAGCGAGCTAAGGACCTGTTGCAAACATTTCCTTCCCTTCTTTCTATATTATGTATTTCCTTTTAAGCCTTGTACCTGTAAAGTTTAAATTTATAGTGAATTTTGCAGTGTTTTCCTTAGTTTATTTCTAAGATTTACTTTCTATGACCTTGGGTATGCTCAGTCTAATTGAAATCGAATATGAAAATCCTCCTTGTAGGATCCCAAGATCAGAATCTGTGCTAGGAGCCGAGAATGGGGTGCTACAAAGGCTGTTTCTATCGAAACCGGCTATCGGATTCCTTACGAGTCTGGTCACTGAGTACGAGGCATGATAAACTCCCTCCCTGAAGCGACAGCTACCTATGTTTCCTTTAACTTCACGTTGAAAGGACGTGTCAAGGCAGCCAGGTCGAACTTCCACTGAGCCCCTGTCTTCAAGGCCTCCTTGAGCAACTTCTTAAAGGCCTCCAATTCGACCACCGAGCTCTCTGATTGAGCCTTCAAGGCAAACCAAAGTTGCTCGGCTTTGGTGCTGGACTGAGTGGCCTCAGCAAGGAATTGCTCAGCCTCGACGCCCTTCCTCAACAACGCTGCTTCCTCCTCCTTGACTTTTGTCTGAAGGTGTATCAGCTCACGATGCACATGAAGTAAGGAAGAAGCATACTGGAAAGTAGAAGCAATGTCATAACTAAAATAAGATGAAAATGACGAATCATTCCCAGTAAGGGAAACCCACCTTAAAGATAAAATTTTCCATCTAACCGCTGATTTCATCCGATGGCATGCCCATTAAATGAGCAAATCTGGCTTCGGGGATATGCCGATCTACCCTAGGCAGGAGGCTCTCTAGCGAGGCTCGAGCAACTTGGGAGACCTCTAAACCCCTTCACCTAACGAGTACCCTACTTGAGGCACAGGAAGCTTGGCAGACATCTCCACGGCAGTCGAGGCCCGAGCAAAATGGGCCTCAGCAACCAAAGTCGTCCCAACAACCTCAAGAACAATAGCCGAGGGAATCAAGGTCGGCACGTCAATTGTGACCTCGAGTCACAGGGGACAAAGGTCCGACCTTCCCCTTGATTTTAGAGGTCGTCTTCCTCTTCTTCTTATGGGCTAGCTAGGCTAGGGTAGGTGCCTTGTGTTTCAACGGCCTCGCCTCTGGCATATCTGCACAACTATAAGGGTCATCAGCAAATACACGAAATATGTTAAAGTCCTAAAATAGGCAAAAACTATACTTGTCAAGATGGAATCAAGACCTGATTTAAGCAGGAGCTTGGGCGTAAGAAGCTCCCTCGAACACCTCAGATCGGCTTCCATTGACCTCGTTCTAGCCATTCGAACGAGAGCTTTTGGGCCCAACACGCTAGGGTACTTGTGAAGAATTGTAAAGAAAACACATCAAGTCAAAAAAAAATAATAATAAAGAATGACTAAGTTCAAAAAAAGGGGGGGAAGCTAAGTCCTGAAAATATCAACCTAGCGCAGAGAAGGAATTCGAGATCCAAGAGCGATGCCCAGATAGTCTTGGCACTTCCCAATCTCCCGATGCCCAGAACCATTTGTTCTTCCAATTCTTATTGGAAGTTGGGACGTCTGTGATCAAGGCCTTGCTAGTCCCTCGCCAGGCAAAGAAGTAATATTGACCCTCATGTAGAGGGCTAGATTTCACTTAATAAAGGTGGAGAAACTCGTTCACGGTCAGCTCGGTTTGGTCAAGCTCGGACCAGAGAATGAATGACCCCACCAGAGCTCTCCAAGCGTTAGGGATTAGTTATCTTGGAGCTAACCCCAGATGTGAAAGTACTCGCCTCACTAATAGCTGGAAAGGGAGCCTGAGGCCACACCGAAGGGTGTAAATAGCCACCTCTCCTTCAGGGGGATTGTTGGGAAGCTTGCTCAGTGAGGGAACTCGGAGTACTGTGGACTCCGGGATGTGGTACCCCGACCGGATCCTCACCAGGTTGGCCTCCTTTCAAATGGACTCCACAGGTCCATTTTCCTCCCCTAATGGGGACTCCTAGTCCTCCTCCACTGCTGAGAAGTCCTCTTCCTCCTCAGCGGGCTGCTCCGCCAGGGACCGTTCAAGCACCCACGAAGCTTACAACGTCTGAAAATTGACATCATTCATCATCATCAAGGGTGATGGAGGGTTCGACATGGGGGGTAGATTCTCTGCCCTGTCATCACTGCCTGGGGTCCCTTCCCATGAGCCTAAAGTTTTCAGCATGGTTGTGGGCCCAAGGATGCCAGAAACGGTGAAGAAAGAGAAAGAAAATAAAAGGGAAGGGAAGGGAGTGGAAGATGAAAACAGTGCTCACCGAGGAGCAGCACCACCTGATATGCTCGTCGAAGATGGAATTGTTGAGATTCGCCTGACGTCAAGGAAGAAGAAACTGTTCAATAAAGAAGGGAGGCAAATGACCCCGCCCGACGATTTGGGCATCCCCTTTTATAGGGAAGCCATGTGTGCAAGCATTTATTGCTCCCAATCAATGCACGATCAAAAAGTGACTCCTCAACTATCCCATTTTGACACGTGACTTGCTCCTAATAGCCACATGATTCCACAACCGAGGTCAGACCACACATCACCATCTCATTTGCTCAGTGTCGAAAATGCGCCTTGACAGCCCACGTGACCTCGAGCCGCGGCATGCCACCTCAATACTGCCATACCATGATTATTGATATGCCTCAATACTTGGACCCACTGCCTTATTAGCATTAATGGTGGGATGATTTGACATCCCGAGCAATAATAATCCGACTTAACTAGGTCCAACCTACTTCTCAAGCTTATTCTACAGATTTGGAAGTAGGGGACTTATTGTTGTGGGGAAATTGGTTGACCCACAAAAGAAAGGTCAGGTCAGAAACCCACGTATCCAACTCCATAAACTGTTCCAAACCCCAAGGAATGAGATTGAGTTTGATGGTGCAAGTACTACAAACCCCAAGGAAGCCCAGCCACCCGACTAAGCAGGTAGGTCAGTACGACCTAGGTCGGCACTTAAAGTCAGCATGGCCCAGATCCCCTACTTCACTCTAGATTGAAAGACAAGCGCAAACCCATGTATAAGTAGTGGGAAGAGGCTATCAGGACTCGTGAAGAAGCTAAAGACTAAAGAAATCAGACATCACAAAGACCTTCTTTATAAATGGAAGGTCATCACTTTGTTCGGCATACGTGGATGAACTCCCTCATGTCCCTAGACAATACTCAACACCTCTCCAGTGCGCAGCCATTTCCTTGGTCTGACCTTAAGGGAAGGTCAATCCAATTAAGTTTGGTCTCTAACTAACATCTTTACGTCAATTCTGGATGGTCCGATCTTACCTAAGGAAGATAGGCCCGAAATCTTCTCCGGAGATCACGGGATTCATCCATAACGCAATCGCGAGGGATCCTCCTACTCAATAGGGAAATTCATTCCATGTTATCACCTCTCCTCAACTATAAATAGAGAGGCCTCTAATGGTGAAAAGTATGCATTATCATTAGCCCTAAACTCTTGATATTCAACTAGACCTGGATCTTATCCTTGACTTAAGCATTGGAGGGTCCCCTATTCTAGCCAGGGTCTTCTTTGTTCGTTCCTTGTGGAGGAGAACAAGTCTAGAAATGGGCTAACCAGATTTCTGCATCAACAATTTACTTAATCAAATTTAAACTTTTATGAATATACAAGAGGATTCCAATGCTTTTAGAATATATGCTACCAAACACAAATTTTTTATTTCAGTATATTTTAAGTATAGGATGTCAAACATAATTGAAGATTCCAAATGCATTGGATCGCAGTATATTTGGGACTTGGAATCCAATGCATTCCAAATACAAGCAACCAAAAAAGTCCTTAGATTTTATCTACACTAATAGGGGTGTAACTGGGGCAAGTTAATGGTCAACCCAAGCTCAACTAGACCTCAACAAGACCAACTTGATCCAACTTGAACTTCGACCTCTAATACCAAACCCAAATCTATAACTTAAATTCTTTTATGCATGACGCTACCTAAATACATGTGATTATTCCCAACCAAACTAATCCAACTTAAATTTACTTTAACCTGAACCGAACCTAACTTCCAACACGGTTGACGTTTTCCAACCCAAACTAGGTCCAAGTACCTTGACAACTCTACCCAACCTAAACCCAAGTTACGGACCTAATGACCAGTGTTGGGCACTTTTTAGCCTAGACCCACATCTCCCCCACTATGCATAGTAGCCCACATAAAGCATAAGCTTTATGGAACCCATCGGGATGACTAGTTGGGATTTGGACAGCGGAATCACATAGAGATGGATCTAAGATAACAATCCAAGAGCACCAAGTAAACATAAGAGAACACAAATATTTAACGTAGAAAACCCTTTCGAAAAAAGAAAAACCAAGGCATAAAGCGACAAAATTTTACCATGAAAGCATAATTTATAAAGAGAAAAGACTTACCCAATTCGAACAACCTCAAATCCCACCCTTGATACACCCTTTAATAACCCTATAACCCTTTTAGAAACCCTTAGAATACCTTTAGAAATCCTTAGCATACCTTAGAATGGCCATAGGGACTCCTATTTATAGATTAGGAACTCCCACTTACGCACATCCCTAGAAACCGCCTCAAATTTACGCAGTCTGGGAAAAACTGCTCATAATCTGCGTAACCCTCGACTAGTCGAGCCAATCCCTAGACTAGTCGAGAATATCGGACATCCAAAATTTAAGACATCTGTTTAACAATAATCTCTTAATCTTTAATCATGTAGCTTCTTGACCTCTTCTCTTATCTCTACATCACATCATAGCTTCTCGTGCATACTCCGTCCTTCTTTTTTGCCATCGCCAAGCCTAGAGAAGTTGCACAGAACTTGAACTTCTCTACAGGAACGACCTTGGTGAGCATGTCTATCGAATCTGAATCCACATGCCCAACCACCTTTACTCCTATCTTCTCAAAAAATTAAGATGTAGTCTTTTATACCTTAAATGTATCGAAGTAACCATCTCACTGTCATCCAATGTTACTTGCCAGGATATTTGCTTGCAACACCGATTGCTTATGAAATAACCAGTCTAATATAGACTATGGCATGTACTGTCTACCGCATTCAAATAAGACTCGTGAGATATATCCTTCTTTTCCTCATCTGTTATGGGACATGTCCTCAAGAAAACTTGAAGTGAAACACGTAGGGAACGCTCATCGGCTTTGCCTAGTCCATCGCATACCTACTTGAGGTATTTTACCTGTGATTACCAAAACCTGCTCTACTTCCAGTTTCTATGAATATCAATGCCAAGAACCATCTTTGTAGCCTCTCGATCCTTCATCTCGAATGTCCTACTTAACCGAGTCTTTAGTACGTTGATTTCAAACGTAACATGATTGGCGATCTACATGTTATCAACATACAATTCCTGACTCACCATGAAGGAATCAAATTTTATACCACTGCTTAGGTGACAGGTCATACCACGACCTCCTGCAAATTTTTTTCTCAGCCCCTTTAAACTTCGAACCACTCTATTTGCTTCATGAATAACAACACTTCCAATTTTTCGTACAGAAGTGCAGTCTCCACATTCATCCTTTCAGCTCGAGATCATATTAGGCAACCAGCGCTAACACGAATCTGATAGAACCTTGTTATAATGTCAGCGCAAATATCTCTAAGAAGTCGATCCCTTCTCTCTGAGCATAACCCTTCACTATCAGCCTCATATCTATGTTGTATCCTCTTTAAGATCTAACCACTTTCCGGCCCACTAGAAGCTCCACATTCTCCCATGTGTTTGATCTGGTACAACAAGGCCATAACATTGACCATTGTCACCTTCCACTTCTCAACACTAAGCTCACCCAAAGTCATCTGAATAGTAGACCGATCTCCCTCATCTTTAACGAGAGCATATTTGATGTTAGAGTCATCCATGTACGTCGTTAATATCCTGTGATTATGTTGTGTGATTATTCTCACAGGTGGCTTCTCCACCTGCTCTATATCTCTATCCGTGCGTCTCAACCTTCATGCGTTGCCTGCTCATGTGGCTATGGCCAGCATGCCACACACGTGCAGAGGTGGAATCCGTTACAGCCACTGTAGCTCCACCTGTTGAAGTGCTCTTGATCAACCTGAAAAGATTATCGAGTTATTGCGCTTTCATGATTACCTGTGCCCCCTTAAATACTTTAAGGACAGCATCAAGTCTGATGAACTTACATCCTTTTACCTCAAGTACACCGAGAGATATCAGGCTCTTCTTCATGTTAGGAACGTGCCTCACCTCAGTCAGGGTACACTTTGTCCCATCAAACATCTTGATGCACACCGTACCAGCAGCCATAACATTGCAGGCACTGTCATTGCCCATAAACACCAGTCCACCATTGCACTCTCTGTAACTAACGAACCAACTCTGATGAGGAGTCATGTGAAAGGATGCCCCTGTGTCTAGAATCCACTCGCCCCTATGATCATCGTATGGGCGTCTGATCGTAGACACGAACAAGACATCACAATCACATCCACTCGATCCATCTAACGTGGCAGCATTTGCCTCCCTGTACGAAGCCTCAAATTTTCTCTCTTAGATTTAGGATTTGCACAATCCTTCTTCATATGTCTTTCCATCCCATAGTTCCAGCACTGTAACTTACCTTCGTCTTCTCCCTTAGATTTGGATCTAAAGCTAGAAGATCTTATACCTTACTCAAAATTCCTGCCCCTCGTAATCAGTACATCGGAAGATGTTGAAAAGGCCTAGCTATATGCCCTAGAGGGAGGGTGAATAGGGCAATGTCAAATAAAACTTATAACAGCATAATAATAAAATAAATAAAGCACAATGCTGAATTGAAATTAATCTCAATAGCCTAAAATAAAGAGAATGATACTATATCAGTTCTAAGGACAACCTTACACCAAAAACTAAAGGTTTAAGGTAGGACAACCTTATTTCTAGAACGTCCTTGTACCACAAACCAATAAGGAAAGAAAAGGCAAAGCAATCAAAATAACTTGCAGAAATAAATCCTAAGTTATTACAACATTCCCCACGCTTGCTTGGAATAAAAAGATTACAACATTCATCCATGAATATAAACCACAAAACTGAATGAATAAAGATATGAAAGAATAACGCACATCCACAACACAACGATATATAGTGGTTCGTCTGTGTGTACACCAACTGTTATCCAACAGCCACACAGAATGCTACTCCACTCCTAATATCCTCACACAGGGGATATTAACATGCACTATCAAAATAGGTTTCACAGGTTCACCTAAAACCTTCACAATTGTGTCTTTGATCTCGGGCTTACACAATCCAAAAACCCACACAATCTGAATTTTCTGGCTCTCCTCGGATAACCAATACAATGAGATTTTTCTGGCAAATCTTAAATAAAACCAAAGAAAGTAAATTACAAAAATGTAAAATACCTGAATCACCTTTTGAAGTAGCCCGGTAGAACTAATCGGAGTAGAAGTTCGATTCAACGTTCAAAGTCCAATACTCACTTTAAGAATGGTTCTATGTCTAATTAATTTTAAATCAAAAGGGCTAGTTCTATTTGATTTTGAATCTCAGAAGAAGGAATATCAGAAATTCCCCTTTTCAAATAAGATTGGAATGTAGATCAAAATCAAATAATAAACAATCTAGCAAAAGGAATATTAAATGAGCGCAATGTAGCTTAAAATAAACACAAACTTATCTCAGAGTATAGCCTAAAGAATGCTTGAAAAGAATTGATTTGAATTGCTAAAACTCTGAAGTTCGTGCTTTATTTATAGCCTAAAAAATCTCATCTACGACTGGTCTTAGGATCCTAGGACTGGTCGTAGCTTCAAAGATTTTCAAAGATTTCCACGGGATAAGGATTTATTGTTCCACGACCGGTCCTAGGTAGCCTACGACTGGTCGTGGGCCACCTACGACTGGTCGAAGGACTCCCAATTTAGTTGCTGGAGTTTGAGTCGTAGGGCTAAGACTGGTCGAAGGATGAGTCGTAGAACTCACAAGACTAGTCGAAGGATGAGTCGTAGAACTCACAAGACTGGTCATAGGATGTTCAAGACTGGTCGTAGGACAACCAGAAAGATCCAAAAAGCTTCAACAACCTAAGACTGGTCCTGAAAAACTCAAGACTAGTCGTAGCAGAGCTAGGACTGGTCTTGAAGTCCCTAGAACTGGTCTTAGAACAGCCCAAACAAGCATATTAAAATATATTAATTATGTATCCAGAATGACCTATAGTAAAGCCCATCCTAAGGTCAATTTAAGGTCAAACAAACCTTAAAAGTGAGATGGACATTGAAAGTCTGTACACTCAGATGACCCTTAAGAGAAGCTTGAGAATATACGAATCTTGTAGTAGGCCTTCTTGAACTTGATCTTGACTTAAACAAAGTCTTCTTGAGCTTGATCTTGACTTGAACAAAGTCTTCTACTATACTTGAGCTTGATTGTATCTTGAACATGCATGCTTGAAGACTTCTATTCTTGAATTCTTCATCCATGACTTGAAACTTTCTTCATTTAAGATCATGTCTTGAAATGCGATGTCTTGAAGCAATGAATAGTCTCAAACAAGAAACACAAGATATACAAGACATAGATATAGGTTTTGGCACCACAAAATTTGACAACCGAAGGGATATGAAATCATAGCACTTACAAATGTCCCCATGTTGCAGTTAAGCTTTCTCATGGCCTTCCCTAGAAGAGCTGAGATAATGGCATCGATACTCAGAGTTTTATTTGTGATGCACATCATGTCCTTAAATGACTCATACGATGCCGAAAGAGAATTCAACAACATACATGCTTGTTCCTCATCTTTAATCACTTCCTCCATATCCAGCAATTTGCACACCAATTTATTAAAGTTGTTGATGTAAGCCTTTAGATCTCTACCCTCTGTCATCCTGAAGTATACAACTGTAGCTTCAAGTGTAGGTGATTTTCAGAGAATTTTTTTGTATAGACATCCTCTAACTTCACCCATAGCTTAACCGTAATTTTCTCCCTCATAACATTGTAGAGAACTCATCTGTAAGAAACAAACGGATGGAGGCTAAAGTATTACAATCAAGAGTCTCCCATTCTTCATCCTTCATAGTCATTTCCACTCCTGATAAGCCTTGGCTTTACATTGTTTGGTTAATAGACTGATCATCTTAATCTTCCATAACTTAAAATTATTTTTACCTGAGTACTTCTCAATATCAAACCTAGTGCTTCCCATTGATGTTAATCCTGCAGATTCAAATCTATGCCCCAACGATTGCTCTGATACCACTTGTTGGGATTTGAGCGGCGGAATCACACAGAGATGGATCTAGGATAGCAATCAAAGAGCACCAAGAAAACGCAAGAGAACACAAAGATTTAACGTGAAAAATCCTTTTGAAAAAAAAAATATGGCACAAAGCAATAGAATTCCACTATAAAAGCATAAATTACAAAGAGAAAGGACTTACTCAATTCGAACAACCTCAAATCTCACCCTTAATACACCCTTTAATAAACCTATACCCTTTTAGAAACCCTTGAAATACCTTTAGAAAGCCTTAGCATACCTTAGAATGGCACTAGGGACTCCTATTTTTAAATGGGGAACTCTCACTTACACACATTCCTAGAAACCGCCTCAAATTTACACAGTCCGTGCACAAACCGCGCACCATATGCGTATAACCCTCGACTAGTCGAGCCAGTCCCTCGACTGGTTGAGAATCTCGGACATCCAAGATTTAAGACATCGGTTTAACAACATGACTATGTGGCATCCACTCCAAAAAAGGAAGAATGAAAACTCAAGTAGGCCACAACATGAGAGTGGGGATGTTTAAACCATGTAGCTAATAATCTAGTTTAATACTTACTGATTGCTCCATTTGATCTAAGTTTCTTTCTAAATATCCACTTATAACTAATAGGTTTAAGTTATGAGATAGGTCTAATAAAGTCTAAGTATTATTGGATGTTATGAAGTGCATTTCAACCTCAATTACTTTCTTTTACTAAAAAGCATCAATAGAATCCATTGCCTCAAAATAAATAGATGGATCACTTTCAATCATATGTAACTGAAAGTTTCTTTCTTCTTTGCCCTCCTATTTTTAAGTTCAAAAACTTTTAGGTCTTCTAATTCTTTTCTTTTAGTCTTACTAAATTGTCTAGCTTCTCTTATTATTTTTTTCTTTGCAAGGAAAAATACTTTTAAAACAGTTTATATGTATTAGCTTAATAATTACATTAGGGACATCATATTCTTTCCCTTCTAATTCTTTTCTTTTATTTTCACTAAGGTGTCCAGCTTCTCTAATTATTTTATCATATTTGCAACGAAAAGTACTTTTAAAAAAGTCTGTGTACTGACTCAATAATTACATGAGTATCATATTCTAAATTAAGAAAACTATAAGCCTTAATATTCACATGGCCAACGAAAGCATGCAAGATTATATAAGTTCCTAACTTTAGTCTATCTTTATCAAGTGATTTAACTTCAACTAAATATCTAAACTCTCAAGTAATCAAGATTTAAGTGTTTTTGGCCTTTTCATATATGGCAAGGTTACGGTTCTTCTAAATAAAACTCTATTCATACATAACACTTAGAGATGTAATTGATTCCCCTATTTAGGGCAAGGCTTAGAACAATAATTCCAACCATTATTGCTAAAGCCACTATTTGATTATCGGGTTTGAGCTAGAGAGGATCAAAGACTTCTGGTTTCGTGAAGGTGTCCATAACTTTATCATGGATCTGACTTAGAAAAATGAGAGGGAGAGAGACATGTAGATGTGGGATATTTCCATTCATATTGAATTGCAGACACGTCAATGATAGAATCATTTCCATTTGGACCAAATACTGCCCACTAATAGAGATGAAAGAAGATACGTAAGAAATAGGAGCATAAGAGGTTCACACTTTAGCCGCAGCGTAAAGCTAAAAGGTTGTGTAGGTCATTACTCATACCTCAGTAGTAAACTAGCAAGAGTTTCAACACGAGGTCATGGGTGAGTACCCATTGTGGTGAAATCCCCTGTGGTGTGTGCATGTGTGTATGTGGGGTGTGAGTGCGTCCGTAAAAATATGATCAAGTCTTACAAAGTATTGATTGACCCTACTAATTGTGGCTAGAGTGGCCATATAAGAATTTAACTCTCTTCAATTTACTAGATTTACTATTCAATGGATTTCACACTTAAATGCACACTGCAATGTTGCTTTTTGAAGATGGTTTATGCTTTCCAAATATATAACAAAGCTCGTGTATTTTCCTTGTGATTCAAAAGAGCCCAATCCCTCACAGAATATGTATATAATCTCAGTACTAGAATCGTGATTGTTGTTGGTTTGTACGCATTCTCTCTAAATGGCGCTAAGGTTCATATATATATATATATATATATATATATATATATATATATATATATATATATATATATATAAAAGCTTTAGGTGACCTTTGGTGAAGAGTCACAGATACATAAAGAGAATTAATATATTGAAAACATTTGTACATCCGTTGGTGAATGCATGTACATGTTATTATGAATATACATAAACTTGATAGACAAGACATTTACGTATATTTAATTAAGACACGATATATGTATGGCACACTATATATTCAAAACACATATGCAACATACATGTTGGGAACACCTAATCAACAGGTGGGATCGTGAACCCACGTCGGATGTTGGCGTGTGTGAGATGTAGATGGGCGCCCTTGTACACGTGTGGCGTATGAATTAACCTTGACAAATATACATGGATTCTACGCAACTTTGAGAGTGTTTGTGTGCGCTTTTGCTATATATTGAGAGCTGAACGAGGGTACGTTTGTTATATTTTGAAAATTGAGGGGTTTTTGCTTATAGTTAAGTTGCAAAGGACAAAGGAGATGCCTGGTCCACTTCCATTTACTAAAAACAACAAGAAAGCATGGGGTGGATGATCTTTTGTCTCAAGTGTCATCATCGTTCGTTTAGCTTTTGCTCTCAGCTCCCTTTTGACCTCTTTCAAAAATGATATCACCTACACGAAAGAAACAAACAAATGCTTGTGTTTTGCCCACTACTTTGGAAGCCTTTTTATTGCTTGGTGGAATCTTTTTCTCTCTTTTGTTAGGTACGCTGGGCCCACTTAGAAATCAACGTTCGTGCTCATCTAGAAGAGCATTCATTTAAAGAAATCGTCTCTTGCCCTCTTTTGCTCTTATCTTACATTTGACCACCGCCGAACTTATCTACCTACTCTTTCTAGCCATCCATCATTGCAACCCGCTCTTTATCGGGATTGGGCTGTTCGATTAAGCAAGTTTTGGGCCATGGCCAATCCACATTGGGGCTAATTCGATGGATTGCCCAGATTATCTTAAACATCGCGTATTTTTTAAAAGCTTTTAAGCCATCAGCTGTCATTCTCTGATTCGAGCTATAGACCATGAACTAGGGCTATTAAAATGAACCTTATCCCAGCCTATTGACAGTCTCCACCGTCAATAATCGCCTGGAATACAAGAGGATTGTAAGTGCTATAATGTTGAGCACACGTAGGTTCTCAAATTTCGTGAGACAAAAGTGCTTCAAAATAAAACCTGAAGATCGGCTTATGTTCAAGAAAATATTAGCACATCAAAGAAATCATTTCTCAAATTCAAGACAAAGTTAAAGACGAAGCTCAAGAGAAAGTTCAAGTTAAAGTGACTCAAATATTTGATATATCTCAGGTAGTATAAACACTAGAAAGACCTTAAGACTAACCTTAGGACTAGGTACTTTCAAAATTATTTTATCATGATTCTTTTCTAGTATTTTTGTTTGGAATTCGGCCAACCCAACTTCAAGTCCAAGCAAAATAATAACTTTTGTTGAAAATTTGGCTAGCCCAAGTTTTAGTTCGACTAGCCTAAGCTTGAAATTTGACTAGCCCAAGAAAGTTCGAGTGAAATTCCAGCAACAACAACTTTCAAAATTTACGAGAATTTGGCTAACCAAATTATGATGTTCGCCAGCAGAATTTAACCTCGGGCCAGCCGAATTTTAGATAATTCATATCCCACGCGATTCGAAATCCGTTGAACAGAAATCAGTGAACTTAGGCTAGTCGAAGCCTATCTCGGGCTAGCCGAAGTTCTAACTTATTTACCTATAAATTGAGTCTTTCTCTCATTCCAAATTACAAAAAAATATTATTATAATTCTTCTGCAAGAGAAAGTGAAGCTCGAGTCCTCAGCAAGTTATTTGTTAGTATTTATAATTTATTTTAATAGCTTTTCAATTCCCTTTATTCTCGGAACTTTTAAGTCTTAATCTAAGATAGTAAACTATACTCATCTTTGATATCTAAGAGAACTGAATTAAGTAACATTTGGGTTTTTCGATTTATAAAATCTATAAAACCCTAAATTCTTTGTCTGATTAAACACTACGTCATCTACGTTCAAGAAAGAGACCCTTCTGCTACGTCTTCTACATTTAAAGATAAGTACATATTATAAAACTTGATATCCTGTGAAAATCTCAGTTGAGATTTTGTCTAATATAACGTATGAAAATCTCAATTGAATTTTTCTTGTGATAGCCCGTGAAAATTACAAGGAACTATATCAATTTATTAAGGTAACCCTGAGAAAAAAAAATTATAGTGAAAGCCAAAATTACAAGGGTAATTGAAAGTGCCCTTACAAGTGCCCTGGTTTGTCAATTAGCGTGTGTGTTGAGTCAGTCGGACTACAGAGCCTCACACGAAGATCAATTCAAGCGTCTGCCTCAAGCGGATGTGTGGAAGCTTGCCATAGGTAAATCTAAATCTTACATCTCATGTCCCAAAACACCAAGTGAATAAAACCCTTAAAATAAGTTAGACATCATAGGGTTTTTAAGTGAGAAAACTTTTTCAAAAATCAGAAAATCTCTAAGTTTTGTTGTTTTGTCGATCTTATCGATATACGTGTCGATATGATCGACCTACGCTGTCGGTGTCCTCGATGACAATTTGATTCTATCGGAATGAGGACAAATGTGTCCGATATTTGAATCTCGAGTCAATCGAAAGTGTAACACCCTGAAAATCGGGGGTCGTGTATAAACTCAACTCCCGAGTTTCAGACCGTCACTTATGCAACAAAAATGGTTATGATTTGATGTTGTCTGATTTAAAGCATCCACATGAGTAAAAGTATACCAAAACTGCAATTCATACTTCAGATCCAGTGATAAAAGCAAGCGGAAGACTAAACAATGTATATATCACTGTATGGAAAAGCAAAGTAATCTCATCTGTCTCGAAAGTATGACTACATCACTGAGTCTCATGTACATATACATAACAAAAGAATAATGTTCAAAAAGAAAAGTCCCACTGATGTCCCCTCGATCCAGGTCGCCTACGGGAAGCCGTCATGATACTGCATATACAAGAACTCATCCTGGTCCTCGTCATCATCTAGCTCCACCTCCTGGATCTCGTCCTCACCTGCAACTACAACAGGGTCTGGTGGGTGTTGCAAACACCATCCCGTAACGTGGGAATGAGTGATCGACTCAGTGGAATCATAGAGCAAAGATTAGCATGTTCACAATTCAATCACGCGATAATAGTAAAGCAGTAAATCAGACAATCCTAATACTGTTGTTAATGCAAGAT
This sequence comes from Magnolia kwangsiensis, assembly GCA_037074715.1. NCBI lineage: Eukaryota > Viridiplantae > Streptophyta > Magnoliopsida > Magnoliales > Magnoliaceae > Magnolia > Magnolia kwangsiensis. The sequence goes on from CM073573.1 coordinate 56,656,257, forward strand.
GATATAACGTGATGTATGCCCTCACCGACGATCACCCTCATGCGGCAACATCTTACGACCGCGGCATGCCACACTCCCTAGAGTGCTCCACATCTTCCAGGCACATGCAATGCTATGGTGATATGATTACCAAGTTGTTATTAGTCCATTCAAACAGCAGGATTGAGAAACTAAGGTACTTCCCTTGTATCAATCCCAACACGGATCCTGTCTAGGGTCGTCACTCCTAGTAATCTCATACGATGTACATTTCATAGGTCACTGCAAGGGCTGCCAGGGCTGTTGCTCGCACTCGTTGCACCGCTCCCCCATCACCTTATCAATACAGGCCTACTGTACTCTACTGCAAGGAAGGGTCGTCTCCTCCCGTGGACTCAGAATACGCTCGCGGTCACTACAAAGGGCTCGTCGCCTGATCAGTGTAGGCCGACAGCTAGAATATAGTGTCCCATACCACCATAATCTGCTCACGAGTCAAGGTGCTCACTTGTCACTACGGGGAGGTTTGTGGCCCCAGCGTAGGCCGACAGCTCGACCACGGTGTCCCATACCACCATGCCCGGCTCATGAGTCTTCGTGGATCAAGGTACCACGGTTAATAGGGTTTACAATGGTAAGTTCAGTACCCTAGGTTCAAGCAGTTATGATACATACAAGGTGAACAAACATCGGCCAGTCGGGTTACTTGACGGGCTCGACTAGCGCGATCGCATCTCAAGCTGAACGACATGAAGTGCGTAAAACACTTCGCGTGGCCTAACCACTGCCGCCAACTCTCAACACGAATCACGTTCATCGACGCGTCGTTCGTGGCTATGACCAGTCAGCCACGAATTCGCTCGGTTACCGACTGCCTGGACTAAGTCTAGTCCCAAACACTTATGGAATCACATCAACAAGTTATGTAAGAGCATTGGAATTGAAATACAATCATGTGAGCATGTTAACACATGTTATATCATTCAACTTAAGCAAATCCTCAAGCACATAAATTCCATACATGTAATGAAATCATGCATTTAGTCAACATGTAGAAAATCATTTAGGTCAGCATAATAATTGAAAAATCAATCACAAACTATCAAATAACATCATTTAATTCAATACATACTAATACAAGCATTTATACAAACACATACACTACACACTTAAGTCTACATATAGTATGTCGACCCAAAGTGCGCAACTAGGCGAATCTCTTCGCCAAACTAATTATGCACGCATTCCTAACTTCCTAATGCGACAACAAACCATGTCAATCACATCAGAAAAATATGAATGTAAACAGTACTTCCTACAAATGACTAAAATGCCCTAAATCTCATATTCTTCGTTAGCTTACGAAACAGGAAACGGAGAGCATTTTGTACATGTCAAACGGCGATGCCGTCAAGAATCTACTATTAAACGACATTGAAAGCGTTGGGAACCGTCAATCAAAGCGTCTAAAATCCTCACCTTATGTCTTGTAGACTCGGGAATTGAAACGGAGCGTATACGCTTCGTCTACGGCGAGTAAAGAGCCTAATACACAAGATTCATAAGCTACATCGCTATGGAAACAAGGAAAACTCAAATCAACAACTATTTAGGATTTTTACTTACCTAGGATCGCGGTGGAATCGCCGGGAAAGCGGTAGAGGTGTGTTGCTTAAGCACGTGCAACGCGTAGTACAAGTGGCAGGAAGAACTCTCCCACACTCTCACAATCTCCCACCTTTTTCTCTCTCTCAAGCTAGGGCTTCTCTCAAATTCGGATGGGAGAGAGGAGTGAGGGTTTCAACCCCTTTTATAGCCTACAACATGCCCAAAATAGGCTTGGGAACAATGTTTACTTGGTGCCTAACCAAATCGGGGCCGTTTCGGTCCAAAAGGGCATTTCTGGAGGTCCCCAGGCCAAATGCGGTCGGACTTAAGCTCATGCATACTGGATCTAGCACACATCCAGTTTTCAGACCGGTTGGGTTCCCAGATCGCACGTGGCGGCCCAGTTTCAGTTTAACGGTCACCGCACCAAGATCAGGCCTATAAGTCTCGTGATATATAATAGATATTTTTCCTGATCCAAGGGTGTAATTTGACTGTATTCTGACGGTCAGAACGCTCAATACTGATGCGTCAAATTGTGTGCCAGATTTGAATTTCAAATTCCAATTCTAACCCTATTCTCACTCTCTTCGGTCCGGGCTCAATGAAATAGCCTGTGATTATCGGTTTGACTTGATTTTTGGAATGAGTGTCAAGTCCAGCTAGACGGTTCTAACGGTCTAAGATAGGAGGTATCGGACTTTCAACGTGCGGTCTAGATCCAATACAAAGATTCAAAGTGGTCCAGAGAACAAACCGGTTTAGAGTTTGATCCGAGGCTTTAGAGCATTATAGCACCCTTGGTTCCACTAGCTTCGGGCCTTGTAGAACGTATTTAAAGTGATCAGGGACCATTTCCCAGCTATTCTAACGTTGCACTAGCTAACCTAGTCATATTTTCTAAAGGAATGAATTCTACGCAATTTCGGGTCGAGTTGGTACTCGAGCCCAAGTATGGATTTTTCACGGGCGTTACAGAAAGTGACTCGATAATATTAACAGGCAGATCCTCAGCGCTCCTATTTTTACTTAGAAAATTCATATATGCTTCGATATATCGAAGCCATCCTCGATACTATCGGAGTTCAAATCTCGATCATATCGGCAGACTCTCGATGATATCGGTCATGAACGCGAAGTTGTTCAGCAACATTTTTCAGGTGGTTTTTTAATTCTGATCAAGGGTCACTCGATAAAATCAATATTCAAATATCGATGGTATCAAGGTCGGATCGATTGCATCGAGAATGGACATAAACTGTCCAGCAAGCTCACTGATAAAATCCTTAAATTTATCAATGCATCAACACGACCTTCGATATCATCGGTGTTCAAATTGCAATGATATCAAGTATCCCCCAATCATATCTGATGACCTAAAAATTTTCAAGCAAGTCTCTCTCATTTTCAAATGTTGAGGACTCGATTCTTGTAATGATAATATCAAAGTTCAAAATCCGATGGCATCGACACAATTCTCGATTCCCTCGACCGGTTAGCAAAACGTTTTCAATAGCGTATGACATTGAGTTTGTGTTATCGAGCAGACCATCGATACAATCAAGAGTATACGCTTGATGATATCGAACCTGTTCAATGATATCGAACTCTGTCATAAATGTGACCGTTTTATATCTGTTGGAACTTTTTCCCTATATAAATGGAGCTTGTCTTTAGTTATTGTCAGAGAAAGAAGAGAGTGCTTTTGAGTGTTTAACCTTAGATCTATTATCCAATGCTCTTTTTCTCAAGGGAGTTCATCCTTCAATCCACCCTCATCATTGATATTCAATAGAGTGGATTGGGGAATGAACTTCCGCATTCAAGAATCCTTCAGCTACTACCTTAATGACAAATCATTAAGCTAGGATGCCTTGAATGCATAGATGATTGGAATCGCTCTATCCTCCTCATAGAAAAATATTTTGAGAGTAAGATTTCATCATAACCTTGACCCAACCCATTGTCATATATTGGTACATCATTTATGTTGCGGATCAAGGGAGTAGAAGATTCTTCATCAACAAGGAAGGAATTTTCGTCAACATGCTGAATAGGACTCATCCACTTATCTGTAAGTATCTAGAGTCCAGAGGACCCTTTAATCATTCCTTTGTAGGATTGGGTCTAAGGTGTTTCTCACCCTTTGAAGTCTTTAAGGAGGCCTCCGGCAAGAGTGTACATGGTGGGTGCATTGTGTGGACCCTTGCTCTGTAGAGAGCATAAACATCTGGTTGAAGGTAAACCAGTCAAAACCTTAAGTTTGAGGTGAACCGCTGTGAAACCTCGGGTTAGAGGTAAACTGCGTAAAACCTCCGTTAGGGTCTTATGGAAGATCCTTGGCCAGTGTGCTTAAAAGTGGGTGCAATGTATTGACCCTTACTCGTGAGAGCATAAACAGTCAACCTCAGTGTAGGTTGTAAAGGTCGAAGGTGAACCTGATTTAAAACCTTAGATTAGGGTGAACCGTTGTGAAACCTCCTTAGTGAAATCGGGTACACTCAAGGGTTGAGTACGGTTACCGGGAGTGGAGTAGACAAATAGTCGAACCACTATAAAAATAACTATGTTTGCGATTGTTATTCTTCTTTGTGTGTGATTTATTTCAATGCTTTTATAACTATATATCTGATCACACCTCACACACATACACAGTCATATCCATCATAAAGTAGGTTATATATTGTTGTTTCATGAATAGTTTGTGATTGGATCCTCTACCAAGCTTGGAAGCCAGTGGAGTTACATTTGAGTAATCCTGATAATTGCATATTTATAGAATTAGTGTAATAAGATTTTTAAATACATTGTAAAAACTTTAAAAAGTCATATTCACCCCCCTCTAGGACATATTGACATATTCCTACTTCAACTCAAGCGATCTTCACCGCTATTTCAGTAGTAATTTTGAAAGTACAGTAGGTTTGGTTGTTTTAAACACCGAACCACTATAAATCCTTGTGCCATGTGGTGAATGCCTTATTATTTTTTGTGATTGGATGTATTTTATTTCACTTCAATGGTAAATGTTGTAATCCTTTTATATACTCGTACGAGTTTGAAAGATTGATTTCAAAAGTCATTTGCAACTAAAATTAGAATTGCTGCATACATCGATCGACTAGCTCAAGCAAGGCAATTGAGGAAGGACAACAGCGAGTTGTTGTTTTAGTGGTCACAGAAGAGACGAAACGGGAGTTGCATTCGCAGCTGCTGCATATCTTCTCAATCACACCCCTACTCTTGTGACAGAGAATGTCTCTCCACTGAAGAGGTTGACTAATCGGGTTCCATCTTATGATCATTTACAAGCCTTTGGATGTCGATGTTTTGTTCTTCCATCCGTCAGTCGTGACAAGCTTTCACCAAAGGCGAGCGATGATTCACTTGTCCCCTTGTCTATGGGGACCTCGTGGCATACAACCACAACGACTCTCGCTAGATAGCAGCCCTTTTATCTCTTTTTACAACCTCGTGGACAGATGAAAGAAGGGAAGTTAAAGAACGAGAGCCGATCCCGAAAAACCTTCAAGAGATTGTGTTCCCTGGTGACCCGTTCCAGAGCCGTTACCATACTCTTGATTTATTAGGAGGTTCTCTAATTCTAGCAACATGGGTTGTGTCAACCACCCACGAACTGCTGCCATGAAGCCACTGAACTCTGGCTTCAATCCTCGGATGATTATCCTGCGCATCTAGGTTTCGCTAATCTTGAACTACCTAATATTTTAGATGAAGGTTGTCTTACAAATTATTTGAAATCAAGGTTTCAATACTCAAATAATTAAAATTTATGTAATCTTTACATATTGTGCATTTATTTCGATTATTTGGCATTGTCTTATTCATCCCCTTTAGGACATTGCTATCTCTCTATTTCAAGCATCATATGGTAAGAGGAAATTTTCCCGTGGAGGATATTATCACACAGGCATCAGTTCATAAGGAATTTTAGGGCCGTTCACAAATAGCAACCCAGGGGTAAGTTGGATGGAGGCTACTAAGGATAGTCACCAAACGGCCATTATATTAACCAAGTGATCTAGACTAGGCCTGACGCACCAAGTAGGAGAATGTGGATGCTTTACTTGGGTGAACGGTTGCTCAAGGTGCAATACCAGACGAGCGAATGCAAGCTCCAACTCCACTGAATTGCAGCTTCTTTTCCTTGGAGACGTGGTGGATGGATTCAGGAAAGTATGTGCTCTCTCTCTCTCTCTCTCTCTCTCTCTCGTAGATACCCTTGTTAATCTCTCTAATAAATCGAGTGTCCATGTTGAAGCTAGTACAAACTCACAAAAACAAAACAAAAAACAAAATCAGAGCACTTTTGGCTGCGTTTGGGTTTCAATTGGCTTATCACCTACTTAGATGAAAGGATGCACCAGTTGAACAGAAACCTCAACAGCACTTCGGGTTTAGGGGCACCGTGGGCCCCAACTTTGTTTGAGGGACAGGACCAGGCCAATGATCAATGGCACGTATAATCAATAATCAAGTAGGCCAAAGTCACTCAAAAAGAAACACATCATAAAGATTTGAGAAGTTTCGAGTAATACGTGTGGTTGAAAGATTCATGTTTCAATGATTCAAACCACCAAAAAATCAGACCCCTTGACGGCACCTCAAAAACAGTTCACCGAGAGCATGGTTTGATATACTTCCAAACACAGTTTTAGTTTCCGATTAAAAATGAAAACGCACCATCCCTGTAAAACCCAGTGGATGAAAACGATCTTTATGCTCATGTGAGATACATGCACAAATTCAGGGTGGGCCAGAACCCAAATGGTGCATTGAATGGCTGATCCCAACCATCTGAATGTTGGCATTTCCCCACTTATACGTGCCTGTTGCAGATGGCAGGACAAATGTATGCCTCTGCATGCAAAATGTTGACACACTCATGTTCTAATCCTCCCTTACAAACATAAAGCCTGTAGAATGTTTGCTTAAGCACTGCTTCTCTCACTAAGATTAGAGAAGTTCGACCAACCAGAAAATGACAAGTGAACAGAAAAGCACACAACTGTGTCAGGAACCAGTGTTGAACGAAAATTACTTACATGACAAAGTAGCCCAGAAAGCTCAATGGAACAAGTAGAAAGCTATTTCATACTTGTATCACACATGTTTGTATATAGGGTAGAAATTACTGGCTGATAACAGTGCTTATGAACGCAATTATATGGCCCATGCCCACCAGCATCTTCATCCACTCAGACCTGAAATTTAAAGCATTTACCAAAACATGAGCTCATACATCATATACTAAGAAAACCTGAACCCCAAACAGAAAACATGGCTAACTAACGAGGTTCAAACTAAAAAGACAAACAGATGTTGGAAAAATCAGTTTTTTCTACAATATTGACTTGTGAGTTGTGAAATAGGCAAGCAACCCTGGAGCTCATACATGTTATAAAAAAAAAAAATAATAAATAAATAAATAATAATAATAAATACTTCTTTAAGAATGAGCATACTGAAACTGGAAGCGGATTGCGTCCGGCCCCTGCTCGTCTCTAGCAAGGAACAGGCAGATCTGTGTGGGGGGCCACCGTGATGTATCTGTTTATCCATGCCAGCCATCCCTTCTCTCAAATCATTTTAAGGTATGAGCCAAAAAATGAGGCAGATTGGTCCACTTAAGCATTGGATCTACCTCATTTTTGGGCTCATACCTTAAAATGATATGAGAGAAGGGATGGACGGTGTTGATAAACAGATACATCACAGTGGGCCCCCACACAGATCTGCCTGTTCCTTGCTAGAGACAGGCGGGGGCCGGACACAATCCACTTCCACTGAAATAAGCATACCAATTCCCATAAATTAGCCATTTAGTAAATGGGCCAAATCTTGGATACAAACAATGAAGAAAAAAAATGCAAAATAGATACTGGTTGCCATATACTGTGAAATAATATCAGTATCAGTAAATGGGCAAAAGCCACCACAATCAGATATTTCAATAGTAACAGGCTTAAGAATATCAGAAAGAAGGGCGTAAATTAATAAACTATCTACAGTTAATGCACTTAGAACATTCACAAGACATGGCAATAATTGAAGACTTTGGCAGAATAAAGCACAAGTAAACAAAGAAAACAGAATTAAATGAAATTACAGACGTAGGCATTGAGACCCAATCAACTATATAGGAGGTCATTGTCATCATTGTCTACCTCCCAATCAGCTCCATGATTAATTGGGAGTAAATTCCTCATCCATTTCTGTCTCTAATCTTTTCGCATGGATCTGCTCATCTCTCGCCCTCTTCATGATATTATGTGAATCGTGTTCCGAATATTTATTCATCCACCCTACAGCTACCATTCAGAGTCCAACAGGCCCAGATTTCCAAAATAACTAATGACCCAATTTAGCTTGAAGGAATCTCCCCTAGCACATTGGGAGTCATGTATATGTGATCCGGTACTTCCATGAGAAGAGTTGAGGGGGGGATCTCCGATAACCACTGGCATGCGTGGATGGCAGATTTTGTTGACAGAGAGGGATGTCGATCTGCCAATGAACAGTGCCAGATTTACTTGGTCTTAACAATCAAAAAGGCCCTGTTATCAATTGTTTAGACAGGTTTCTGATTAATGGAGGCTAGGTAAGCAGTTCTTTCTCCGACCACAGGCTGACTTCGCCCCCATGTGGATTGATTTCTGAGGACAGTTTCTGTTACAGTCCAAGGAATTTGTGGCCTGAACACCCTGAGTTCGTGAGTTCAGTTAAAAAGTGGTGGACATCTTTATTGGTTGATGGAAAAGCGAGGGAAAGGTTCATTATGGTGAAGTTTTTTTTTTCTTGAAAGATGAAATATTATTCAATCAAAGAAAAAGCAAACAAAACAACACCAAGCAATAACAAACAAAAGAAAAGAAGTTAATCCGGAGCAAAGATGCATTTGGGGACACCACCAAAAAGAGTGTTGTTAGGGAAAGATTGAGGTTCTTAAAAACAGGGACGAAACTGATAGCCAATCCGGAGAGAAGCATTTTGGGAAGGAGAGTCTGAACACAGCTCTTGACATTGTCCTTCTTGAAGGAAGTCTTGCAGAGCAACTGGTAAAAGACGAACTCAAAACAGCTCTACTTTCACTATATTGCTCTAAAAGATCTTGAACACGAGAGGAGAGGAGACGAGCCATATTAGAGGAAACAGCTTTATACACATTACTGGCACTAAGAGAGTGAGATCCTATTAGAGGAGACCCATATCTGCAAGCTTGTTCCATGTTATTTCATGAATCTGTACACAGGCGTGAACTAGAAAAGACTGACTCTTGATGGTTTGTCATTTGATAGCCTCACAGGGGAGGACGTGGCCATGAAAGATAGTTTCAGCATGGATGCAGAGTGTGAATGCATTCCAGGATACGACTGATTTGCCAAGATCTTCAATCGAGCCCGTTGGAATTTCATTCGGGAGGGTTATGCCAGGTGTTTGAGTTCTTTTGGATGGCAGTCTTGAGTAGTGACAAAAATGCCTTTTTCTTTTCTTTTCTTTTCTTTTCTTTTTCTTAATCCTCGAGGGTGTGAAAGGGGTCCAAGACTTCCAACCTAATCAGTCCAATTGGCAAGTCTTTCTGAAGTTCTTTATTTCATCATTTAGCCAGTGCAAAGTGCTTTGTAGCAGGGTACAACATCCCCAAGGAATTGGCAGATGCCTATGAATGCACTAGCGCGAGTATCATACGAGTAACAGGGACTTCTTGCTCAAGATTGATGTAGAAAAGGCATATGATTTCATGGAGTTGGACTTCCTCAACAATTTTTTCTTTGTACCAGCCTGCACCTACAACAGTGGATGTGTACCAAGAGATAAGGGTGGAAGAAGGAAAGAGCGGAAGAAGCAGACAAAGAAACACTTGATCATGATACCATACAGGTTTTTTTAAAACAAAGCAAACAGAAATGAACACCTGTGCTTGATGCCATACAGATTTTTTTAAAAAAAATGAAGCACACAGAAACGAACACCTGTACGTACAACTGCACAGGTTTTTTAACAAAGATGGTGAGGCCTATCCATTTTCACATCCATGCATACACATATCATCAGCAGGGGCATTATGAAAGGCTTGGATTTACAATATGCTCGCTCCCAAAGATTAAGACTGAAACTTCAAATGAGTGTCCTGATTTTTGCAACACTCCAATGGTTTAGGGCACCATGGACCGCACCATATCAAGAGTGATCAAGCCATCGGCGACAAACACAAGTTTCGGGCAATGTTGTCAAATGGCATAAATGATCCTGTGCGACCCAAGGGGTTTGTGCGCTTATGCAATCGCACATGCGATGGCACAGCCCCCCAAACTTTTCTTTATGAAAAAAATAAATATTAGAGAGAGAGAGAGAGAGAGAAATTCAAGGAAAAATGATATATATATATATATATATATATATATATATATATATATATATATATATATATATATATATATTTATTTATTTATTTATTTATGTAAAAAGATTGCAAGTGTAGGAAATTGTTTTTTACAGTTTTATTAGACTATGACACTATAACAAGTCAACTAACAAGTAACAACTACTCAAATAAATGCATATACTAAAAAATGTGAAATTAAAAAAAATAAAAATAAAATAAAAACACAACAACAACAACAACAACATATAAATTTTATTAATGTCATTTTAGAGAGAATGAGAGTAATAGAGTTTGAGAGAGTAAGAGAGTTAAGAGACTTAGAATGAGAGATTTAGAATAAGAGAGAGAGAGAGAGAGAGAGAGAGAGAGAGAGTTGTGAAAATGGAGGGTGGGCAGTGCCTATCTATAGGCAAAAAGTGAGAGAAAATGAAGCAAAAAATAAGTCCCAACAGTCTTTAACCGTTGGAAGGTTATGCAATCACATAGTGTGCACGCGATGGCATAATCGCATGACCATGGCTTATGCAGTCGCATGCTTCCCTGTGCGGCCCACATAAGCCCCAATGGCACAATAACTGCGTATTTCATCTTGGCATATGTGGTCCACTAGTCCAAAATGGCATATGCATTGGCATAAACACAATTATGCCATTGCATATGCAACATCAGTTTCGGGCAACCAAGTTATCTCTACAGCCAACTTCTGATATCTCTGCAACCTCGTATTCATGGTCCGCATTGGCTCTAGATGCAATGCAGTCTTTGGGCAAGAAAAGATATTGAAAGAAGTCAACATACAAAGGACCCAGCTACAATGGCCCAAGACTCAATTAGCGACCAGCCTGGTAAGTTGCAGAACCAACAATGGGTGACCAGCTTTGGTCATGCAACATAGGCAGGGGACCAACCAAGGTATTCAGTAACAGTAAAGGTATTCAGTAACAGTAACGGCCAGTGTAATAGCGAGCCATGTACCGTTATGATACAAGCCATAATGGCCATTACAGTCCTGTAAGGGTAAAAGGAAAAAATATAAAAATATATTGGAAAATTCAGAAAAATTTAAGGATCCAAAATATCTATTCATTTCTAATTTTGAACATGTATTTGAACAACTTATTGCCAAACAAACGCTAACGAATCCAACTCCAAACACAGGTCGTCAAGAGTGATCACCTTGTAGAAGGATCGAACAGAGAACTTACTCGACTACACTTACCAAATCATGGCATCTCTCACCCCAACCTCGGATATCCGAATTTCATCAATTCGAGTATCGGGTTCAAGGTATTAACTGTTATATTATGCCATAACCAAACTATAATACATTCATCTACTAAAATAAAATACATTCATCAACATCATAATATATAACCAAATATTAATCATCTACAAACATCAAAGGGCCCTGAGGCCTAAGTTCAATCGCATAACTCAATACATAAAACAACTTAATATCAATACATAAAACAACTAAATAAAATAAAAACTAAATTGTCCCGTTCTCTTTTGGCTCTCCAGCCAGTTGATCGCCGAAGTCATCTTCACAGAGACGCCTACACTGTATCTTTTCCTAGATGGTTTTCCGTATACAAAACCATGAGCTAAAAGCCCAACAAGTAATAATTGATTGCATGATTCAATACGTATCATGTTATATCAAAAAAATTAAAAATTTAAAATTTAAAAAAAAAAAAAAAAAAATGCCAGTTATCATATAAACAAATTCATAATTAGGAATCACCAAGGCCATGGCTACACACAGCTTCCGGCCTACCGACACACATTCAATATAGATTTTCCCAAGTCTTACGCATGAAGAAGAATACCACTCCTACTGGATTGATTTCTCTTGCCTATAGTGCAGAACATGGAGTCTAGTGATGAGTAGTCCATTCTAGAGCTTTACCAAACTTTTTCCCTAGCCCTAGGCCACTGCCTTGGGAGGAAGCCCTACTGGTACCAACTCAGGTACCAGTTGGGAACTCTGCCTGAGAATTTAAGGGATGTTTATCCCCTATTTGTCTGGTATTCATTATCAACATCATATTTCAGACAATGGCATATATCACAAAAGCATTGTATATCATAAGATTCATGAATGCATGCTGGAAATATCATCCTGGTGTAGTTTTACTTACCCTATGATTATATTCTTCTTTTAATCCGCTAATCTTCTTTGATTCGTTGACTAGTTCCGTTCTTGTTGAGTTCCCTTTTAAGTGTTATGCCAATAGGGTTACTTTCATACTTAATTTAAATAACTATTATTCGTTAACACCACTGTTGTCATGTGCGACCACATATGCACATATGCAATCGCATGTAGCATATGCGAATATATGCAATCGCATATTGATATTGGCCAACAGTTGGCACATCAATTTTTTTTGTAAAAAAAAAAACTTCTATCTATAAAAAGGTTTCCAAACCTCCCCCATTTGCAATATTATCACACCAAAACTCCCTTAATCTATTGTTCTCTTATATTTCTTAATTCCAAGTGGCCTCTCTCTTACATTTCCTACTTCCAAGTGGTCTTAATTTTTCTCTCCTACATTACCTCTCTTGGAAGATGGAAGATCAAGATTTAAGCACTTGATGTTTAATTCACTGTTTAATTGATTTTACTTCTCTCAAATATATTTTAAATATGTAAACTTAGCCATTTATTAACTTGGGAAAGTTACCCTACTTCTTTTTTAACAATTTTTTGAATGTTTCCATATTTTTCAATTTGTTTTATTTTTCAGAAAAAAATATGCAGTCACATATGCAATTGTGTGATCGCATATGCGCATAGGTATACGCGATCGCACATGATCGCATATGCAATTCGACAACATTGGTTAACACAATTCTAACCATTGATTGGAAAATTAGATCCTCAAATTATCGATTCATACCTTCAGTTTAGTCACATCGCACATTTGGTTCATGATTAACCAATCTCCACCGTTCAGTGTTTATCTTCATAAACACTTAAGATCCTTCTGATCCGACTGTTAAACTTTGGTTAGAACTATTGATTTAGCGTATGGTCGATTGGATCTAGATTTCTATATACTTAATCTTCCATTTTGATCAATTCGACCCTTGATGGACGATTATTATTAGTTGGATTATTAATTCAATGGTTTAGATCAATTCATTATATGTTTAGACACATTTTCTATGGTTTGGGTCGAACTAATTCATAATCTTATTATCAAGATCAAGGTTAGATCAACCCTCATCTAAAAATAACAAAACTTGATATACATGGGTAATAGACTATGGGCAACCAACTCAACAATGTGGATCACCCTTCTATGGTGGGGACCCTCCCCCGCCCCCCCCCCCCCCCCCCCCCCCCCCAAAAAAAAAAAAAAAAAAAAACACTTTCCTGTTTTAATTAAATCACATATCTCCCATAATATCTATTGGATTCTGCGTGAGTATTCTCACGATATCCAAGTTTTTATCTTAGAGTGGGGTCCACACATGGTGTGCAAATCTGATTCGTTTATTATGTTCCCCACGATTACTTGTACAACAATTAAATTTGTCCTCGGATGTTACTAGGGTCCCACTCATGGATCTTGGAAGGTGGTCCCTTCCTCTTTATTCTTGACTTAAAGTTTATTCATGTGTTCAAAAAAATATGAAATTTGGTCCACAAGGAGACCTAGACTCTTGAGCGGTAGATGGGGGGCTTGGATCATTTATATGAGGTGGGGTCGAGGTATTCTGTATCGGTGGCCGTAACAGTCACCGCCATTACCAATACGAGTATCAGCCGTAACAGCCGATACGGGGACGTAACCACCGTTACGACCCCCGTAATGGTTGAAAATTTTCTTTTGCCTGAAAAATTTTGAAAAAATATCTACAAATTCCAGAATAATGTAAATATTTCAAATATGTATTCATTTTCTGTTTTGAACATGTTTATGATAGTGTAACGGTCCACTATTTGGTGAGAGTGTTGTATTGGGCTGTCTAGTGAATTTGTGAACATGATTAGTAATTTAATATGTATCTAATGTTTACACATCACAATCAAGTATTAGAACTAGAAAAAATGTATAAATACTACCTTTTCAATCTTTTAAAAAGAAGGCCCTTGGAGTTTCTATTCTCTCAAATCACTTCAATCTATGGTTTTAATCTTAAAAATTATAGTAAGCGTGGTCAAAATCTATTGTAAAATGATCTAGAAGAGTTTTTGGAATAAGAAAGTGAAAAAAGAGAAGAAAAATGGATTTAAATGAGGAAAAAAGTTGTCATTTTTCGACTGGTGTGGGGGTAACGGTTGTTTTGCCCCGTAACAGCCTTTACGGCCACCATAATGGTAGATACGGTCCCAAAAAGACAATTGCCCCGTTTCACCCCCGTATCATGTAACAATCATGGCCGTTACCTATACGTATCGGCCTTTACGGGCGTATCATAATGGATACGGAACGCCTTGGGTAGGGTCCACTTTACATCATGGGTCAAAGACCACATGAGTAGGGTCAGCTAGCCCTGGCCGTTCACACTTAGGCGCTAGGTGCGCCCTCTCTCTCTCTCTCTCTCTCTCTCTCTCTCTCTCTCTCTCTCTCTCTCTCTCTCTCTCTAATATTTGAAGAAATATCCTCCCATATCTAGGGAGGATTCATGGTGACAGTGTACAGACAGGTACACCTCCATATCACGCTCATGCCACATCTAAATTGGAGCCCACACGCCCAAGGTCTATGATCCAACCCGCTGATCTTGCTTACAAACGAAAATAGTATAAAGGAAAAATATCATCATAGCCATAAAGTTGTTAGATCCAGAGAATGATGGATTTTTGTAGTGGGACCCATGATCCATTATTTTCTATGTTGATCCAGGTCAGATATGTCTGATATTGGATCCACCACAATGGACCCCACCAACCCTGGACCATATGCCAGATTCATATTCACTAATTTCATACAAAATGATATTTAATATCAAAGTTCATAATTCAAGCAATCTATGATCATCAAGGCTCACCAGATTTGACGATTTGGGTCCCTAATCACAGAGAATTATTACTATTTATAGGTCCAAATTAAACAGATTTGGGGATTGTACCATATAGGCTGTCTATTTATCAAATAAATGAAAACAATGTTTTTAATTGTGGGGCCCAACACTAACAGAGATCTACATCCAATGGTCCATCCCACTCTGATGTGGCAGTGGGATAGTTCTCTCTACTCCACATCAAGGTGTGGCCCACCTGATCAGATTTGGGGAAGGCGTGGATGTCCACACGTTCCACATGTGGAAACATGGGACATCCACATTTCTACCCAAGAGATGGCGTACAACAGATCTCCTCCATTCGTTTGTAGAGTTCAGTCATAGACCCTGTGTTCTAACTCTGACCTTGATCAAATGGATGTTTGGCCCACCATCAGTGTAAGGTCCACCATTCTTATTGATATTGTGATTACACTACTTATCAAAAATTCCAAAATTCAGAAAATACCTCCACTGGATGGTCTGGATCTGGAACCGAAATATGAGGTCCACCTAGATCTAGGTTTGTTTGCAAAGAGAAAGTTGGTACGTGTTAAAAGGAAGTGCGTCCGTCTTTCTAAAGGGATTTCCATATTTGAAACGTATCAGGCTTTTCCTTTTGCATCCATTACTACAGTCAAGGAGAAAAAAGATCTCTCTATTGTGGTGTTTTCTAGGGCGTGAACGCTCATCACCAACGAGGGCTCAAAAATTCCAATGGAGAACATTTCCTTAGCAGCAAAAAGGACCTAGAGGTTACCAAAGCTGCAGCTTGGTGGAAGTAGGACATCTAAGCAGCCAAAGCCAGGGGAAGCAACCTCGATATGGCAGAAACAAGCAATCGTAGCAGAATCTGCGTGCGGGGAAGAGCGTACACTATGACAAAATGGAAGGAACATCTGGAGAAGACAGTAAGGGTAATTCAATCCCCTATTCTTTGCCTATCAAATTTTTATTTGATGCTGGAGTATCTCATCCGTTCATCTATCGGTAGTATGTACATACATTAGGATTAATTCCTGAAAATTTAGAGGTTGAATTAGTGATATCTACCCCAATAGGTCAAACATCTACGATTAAAAGAATATGCAAGTCGTGCCCTATTAAGGTTTCAAGTGTTGTAATGCCCACAGATTTGGTAGTATTAAACATGGAATATTTCGAAATAATCTTAAGAATGGATTGGTTGGCGAAGTATCATGCCCATATCAACTGTTCAGAGGAGAATCGCTTTTCAGATACCTGGACAACCTTCATTTCAATTTCGGTCAAGTAGAAGGAGAATAACCTACAGGTTTGTTAATGTCAGTAATCGCAAAAGATGATAGTAGTGATTAGCTAAGGAGTATTGTGGACCGGATTCCAGTGGATTGTGAGTTCCAGGACGTATTTCAAGATATACCAGGGTAACCTCCACGTTGGATGGTCGATTTTGGTATTGAATTGATGCTTGGTACTGCACCCGTGTCTATGGCCCCGTATCAAATGGCACATGTGGAGCTAAAAGAATTGAAGGATCAAATTGAGTAGCTGATTGACCAAGGGTTTATTCGTCCTAATGTGTCACCTTGGGGAGCACATGTTTTGTTTGTGAAGAAGAAAGATGGCTCAATGAGATTATGTATAGACTAGCAATAGCCGAAAAAGGTTATTATCAAGAACAAATATCATTTGCCTAGAATAGATGACCTGTTTGACCAGTTAAAGGGGGCCAAATACTTTTCAAAAATAGATCTACAATCAGGTTATCATCAATTGAGGATCAAGGAGAGAGAAATTCAAAAAACTGCTTTCCAAACCCGGTATGGACACAAGTTTTTGGTCATGCCGTTTGGGTTAACTAATGCCCTGGCAGTCTTCACGAACCTAATGAATCGTGTGCTTAAATCATATTTGGATCAATTCATTGTGGTGTTCATAGATGATACACTGATATATTCAAAAACTGAAAAGGAGCACAAGCAACATCTCAGGATTGCACTTCAGACGCTTCGCGAGCAGCAGATGTATGATAAAAAAAAATGTGTTAGTTTTGGAAGGAAGAAGTTAAATTCTTGAGCCACGTGGTTACACAAGAAGGTATAGCAGTCGACCCATTGAAGGTTGAAGCTATGTAGAACTAGGAAAGACCCACGAATATCTTAGATATATGTAGTTTCTTGATATTAGCAGGTTACTACAGATGTTTTATAGAGGGATTCTCGAGCATAGTAGTGCCTTTAACTCATCTAACCAAGAAGGAAGTGAAATTCATATGGGATGAAGAGTGTGAGCAAGCCTTTTATCGAGCTGAAAATGAAGTTGACTTCTACACCAGTGCTAACCCTACCCTTAAATGGAGAAGGTTTTGTTGTCTACAACAACGCCTCACACAAGGGATTAGGTAGTGGGCTCATGCAACAAGGCCGTGTGATAGCTTATCATCTAAACAATTGAAGGTTCACAAGTAGAATTATCCGACGCACAAGCTCAAGCTAGCAGAAATCATCTTTGCTCTAAAGATATGGACACATTATCTCTACAGTGAGAAGTTCAAACTTTTCTCAGACCATAAGAGTTTGAAGAATCTCTTTTCGCGGAAAGAGCTGAACATGAGACAGACAATGGATCGAGTTCCTCAAGGATTACAATTTCGATCTACAATATCATCCCGGCAAGGCAAACGTAGTTGCGATGCTTTAAGTCATAAACCATTTAATTTAGTGGCCAAGATGAAAATGCATGAGTGGGAAGCCTTGGAGACCTTGCAAGAATTCAATGTTCAAGTTGATATTCATATACTGCATACAGTGGCTAGGCTCTCAAATTTAACCATTCGTCCGACCCTGATCAATAGAGTCATAGACAATCAGAAATCAAACCCACGGATTCAGAACCATGTGGCAAAAATGATGAAGATACCGGACTTGGAATGGAAGATCGGATCAGACGGGGCGTATAGATTCCCAGATAGACTTTGTGTCCCTGAAGATGAAGAGTTGAGGAAAGAAATCCCAAATGAAGCCCATAAGTCCAAGTATACGATACATCCAAGCCAAACAAAGATGTACCATGATTTGTGCAGGTAATATTGGTAGAAAAATATGAAGAAGGACGTAGCAGTATATGTGTCACGATGTCTTACATGTCAAGAAGTGAAAGCAGAACACAAAAATTCGACAGGGAAGTTACAATCCTTATCGATGGTTAAATGGAAGTGGGAACACATATATATGGACTTTGTCATGGACTCATGGGATTACCAAAGACAAGAAAAGGATATGACACAATTTGGGTGATTGTGGACCGACTCACCAAATCTACACATTTCCTTCTTGTAGATATGACATATTCCATGAAGAAGCTATGTCAAATTTATATGGAAGAGATTGTGAGATTACATGGTGTGTCGGTGTCCATTGTATTGAACCGTGATCCAAGGTTTACGTCGTGTTTCTGGGAAACTTTTCAGGAAGCTCTAGGAACAACTCGAGATTTTACCACTGCTTATCACCCTCAATTAAATGGTCAGACAAAGAGAGTTAACCAAATATTAGCAAACATGTTTCGTGCCTATGTTATGGACTTTCAAGGGAGTTAGAGCGATCATCCGCATTTGGCAGAATTTTCTTACAACAATAGCTATCAGTCTAGCATAGGTATGGCACCGTTTGAAGCTTTGTACAATAGACCCTGTAGATTACCAAGTTGTTTGCTAGAAATAAGAGAAAAAGAATTGCACATATCAGAAATGATAGAAGAGGCAACCAAGAATATTGCAGTCATCCGAGAGCGTCTTTGTAATGATTAGAGTCGCCATAAGCAAACGAGAAGATTGCAATCATCCGAAAGCGTCTGTGTACCAGTCGGAGTCACCAGAAGAGCTATGCTGATAACAAAAGAAGAGATTTGGAGTTTGCAGGAGGCGACCACGTGTTTTTTAAAGTCTCCTATTAAGGGCGTCATTAGATTTGGGAAGAAAGGCAAGTTAGCTCCGCGATTTATAGGGCCTTTTGAAATCTTAGAATCTATCAGACATATAGGCTACAAACTCGCCTTACCTCCGCAGCTTGCTGGTATTCATAATGTATTCCATGTATCCATGCTCTGTAAGTACGAGAGAGATCCATCCCATGTTATAAATTGGTGATCTTTAGATATCCGCGAAGACGCATCTTACATCGAGAGACCAGTACGCGTACTAGACAAGAAGGAACAAGTTCTGAGATATAAGATGATTCTGTTAGTTAAGGTCCAATGGGGACACCACAATAAGGAAGAAGCTTCATGGGAACTTGATGCTAAGATAAAAGAAAAATATCCTGAACTTTTCACATAAGGTATGTAGAATTTCAAGCCGAAATTCCTTTAAGAGGGGAAGAATGTAAATATACCAAACAAATTTTAGGGGTGTAAATTTTTTTTTCAGAAATTGAGACAAAATTGGACCATTGAGTGGATCATATGAATCTTGATTGTGGATATAAGTCCATCTGTCCAACGAAACACCGATTCAAACCATGGATCATACATCAATGGCATATAAAACGTAAACCTATATTCGGATCGCAAGTACAAATGCTATAAATAGTTCAATCAATGAATCCTCCAAATTGATCATCTTAGAGAACAATCCATCCAATGTGTGGGTCATCTTGTTAATCATGTTATAATCTTCAGAATGGTACAAGTATAATAATTTTTCCCTAAGTAGAACTATAGATATGAGGTCAAATGTATGGATGACCAAAGTTTATCAAAGATATTGACCAATCTAGTAATCTGATTTATGTCAACTTGCTTTCATATGATTCACTATAGTAGATCTATCATGTTATCTGATTTGATCGTATCATACATGCTTAGATTTTGCTCGATCATGTGCAGGTGCATAAGACATCATCATTACCATCAATTATCTCATCTATCATGCATATTTGAACATTGAAACTAATTTTCCCTACACATGTACATCATGGCCTATGATTCTGTATGGTTAGAATTCAATATTTCATGACCATTTGTGACATACATGCATGACACGTATACACACGCGTACACCCTCATTTTGGATAATTATGGAGTACCTAACCTAGATGCACCCTCAAACTAGTAAAGGGGCAAAATTAATTTAGTGTAATCCGATCATCCCCTAACTGAAAGATTAATTTTAGGAACCATAAAACTCTCCTGTGAATAGAATGGACAAAATGGATTGTATGATCTATGAGTGTGGGGCCCACGTTGGTGGTGCATGTTCATGCCCTAAAAAGCACCGCAATAGAGAGATCATCTCTCCTTGATTGTAGTAATAGATGCAAAAGGAAATGCCCGATGCGTTTCAAATATGAAAATCCTTTTAAAAGGACGGGCGCACCTCCCTTTAGCCTATACAAACTATCTCTTTGCAAACAAACCTAAATCTAGGTGGACCCACATTCCGATTCCAAAACTAGGTCATCCAATTGCTCTTTCCATCCAGTAGAGGTATGTTTCGAATTTTGGAATTTTTGAGCAAGTAGTATAATCACAACATCAATAAGAATGGTGGCCCTTACACTGATGGTGGCGCCAGGCGTCCATCTGATTAAGGTCAGAGTTGGAACATGGGATCTACGTGACTGGACCCTACAAATCAATGGAGGAGATCTACTGCACCCCATTTCTAGGGTAGAGATGTAGACGTCCCATGTTGCCATATGTGGAACGTATGTACGTCCACACCTCCCCCAAATATGATCATGTGGGCCACACACCCTGATGTGGAGTAGATAGAGTTGTCCTACTACCACATCATAGTGGGATGGACCATTGGATGTAGATCTCTATCAATGTTGGGCCCCACAACTAAAAACATTGTTTTCTTTTAGTTGATAATTAGACGGTCTATATGGTAAAATTCCTAAATCTGTTTAATTTTGACCTATAAATAGTAATAATTCTCTGTGATTAGGGACCCAAATGAGTGGTAATGTTAACCCCAATGCATGAGTGGGTCCCAACCACATAAGGGTGATCCACACTGCTAAGTTGGTTGCCCACAGTCTGTTACCCATGTATACCAAGTTTTGTTATTTTTAGACGAGGGTACAGTGATGAAAACAATGGACAATGTAGGTAGCCCTAAATAATTATAAACCCTAATAAAAGTTGTGTCGACCTTGAGTGATTGCCCATGTGTGATTAAATGTAGGTGTTTCACACTGTCCATGTGGATTGGGTCATAAATATTTCACATCATCCATTGTAGACAGTGAATGGGCATATTATCTTGATCCACAGTAATAACAGGTGGACCACTCTATATGATGATGACCTTGGTGTTAATATCAAGCCATATGTGATTGCACCTTGATTAGAGTATCAAATTGGATGATCCAACTCTAGATCATAATCCAAGTGGGCCATTGGTTTCCAAACACAAACAGTAGGATTTAATCATGGCCTCAGACCCACTTGAATCATGATAAATAAAAAATAAAAATAAAAAACAAGATTCTAAGATCTAGGTGAAACTTGATTAATGAATGGACCCGATAATCCACTTAAGGTCGCAAGTGGGCCATCTTGAACCCAATATGATCTAACCTTGATCTTAAACATAACATCATGAACTAGTTCAATCCAAACCATAGGAAATATGTCAAAACATATAATGAAATGATCTAAACCTTTGGATTAACAATCCAACTAATCATACCCATCCAACAAGGGTCAAATTGATCAAACTGGAAAATTAAGTATATAGAAACCTAAATCCAATCAACCATACCCTAGATCAACGGTTCTAATCAAAGTTTAATGATCAGATCAAAAGGCTCTTAGGCCGATATGAAGATAAACCCAAAATGAACTATTAAGATTGGTAAATCATGAACCAAATGTGCGATAAGACTAAACCGAAGGTATGGATTGATAGTTTGAGGATTTGATTTTCCAATCAACGATCAAAATTGTGTTTACGAATAATAGTTGTTTAAATCAAGTTGGCATAACAATTAAAAGGGGACTCGATAAGAACAGAAATCGAGAACCAATCGACGAATCAAAGAAAATTATATCCAAAAAGCTCAGGCGGATTAAAAGAATAATAGAACCTTTAGGTAAGTAACAATACACCAAGATGGCATTTCCAGCATGCATTCATCATGCATTCATGAATCTTAGACAACTTAGGAATAGACGTCCCTTAAATTCTCGAGCAAAGTTCCCAACTAGAACCTGAGTTGTTAACAATAAGGCCTCCTCCCAAGGTTGCGACCTAGGGCTGGGGACAAGGTACTCCAAAACGGTAACGATGGCCGTAACGGCCACCACCGTTACCATTAGAGCTGTACACGAGTCAAGTCGAGTCGAGTATCGCCCTACTTGTACTCGACTCTTAACACCCGAGTACTGCTAGTACTCGGCTCTACTCGGCCAACGAGCATGGACTCCCTGCTCGTACTCTACTCACTCGAGTACGAGCCGAGTACGAGTAGTAAACGAGTCGAGTCGAGTCCGAGTTTTCGAGGCGAGTTCGAGTACGAGCAGAAATCGAGTCGAGTAGAGTGTGAGTTTTCGAGGCGAGTTTGAGTCAATTGGAATTCGAAGTTAAACTAAACAATAAAATATATAAAATGCACATAATTTATAATTAAAAAACTTCGATAATTACATTAGCATATTTACATTATATTGTTTAAAATGACAATTTATAACTAATAACCTCCATAAGAGGAGTGTCTTCCTGTATTGTCGTCTGATCCATCGGAACTGCTATCTATTTTTTCATATACAAATTGGTTCACTTCCTCTGAGTCAAAAGGTGAAGAGATTTTTCTTTCGTGCTCTTCTACACTTTGAACTAGATTTTTTAAACTTGCTTTATGTGAAGAATTGTATGTAGCACCCAATGCCCTATAAAATTCTCCGAAACGAGTCAGGAATTTGAATTTGTTAGTATTTTTCTTCTTCTTGTTTATCGTACTCGAGTAACTCGACCCTGCTTCAACATCGTGTTGTCTTTGACTCAAATATCACTGAAGTCTAGAAACATCTTCCATACTGCGTTTTAAGGCGAGTTGGAATTGTTCTTCCTCCTAAACTTTTAATTTGGCTTCCTTCTCTGCATCTTTTGTGGATGTCATTCGTGTACTAGATCCAGAAGCAGAAGGTTTGGATGGAGTGGAAGGTTTTCTATTTGAATCTAACAGAGCTTGAAAAAGAATTTGGACATCCTTAGGGGCATTGGGGCATGGTTTTGCATCACCACCTCGACATGACAAGTGTAAGCGAAAGCGATTAGTCTTGTTTACAAACATTGCGCCACACAAACCACACTTAATCTTTGTTTTTCCAGACTTTGGTAGTGATTCAACTAGGGAAGCATAGTCCCAAATGTTTGTCGATGGCTCAGATGACAACATATCTACATTCGATTTTTAATAAAAAAATCAGACTATTGATAAATAAATTGAACTTGATATAAGAACAAAAGAAAGCAATATAAATGTATCAAAAGTCAAAAATAAAAGCAAGTGAATAGGCATATGTAAATAAATATCAAAGATTAAAAGTCTTCCAAACCACATTCTAAAAGGACCAACACTTTCGTGTTTGCAGTTGCAGTAAAATAATATTACAGATCATTCAACATTCAACCAAAAAAATTTGAAAAATCGAAAATAATTACTGATCTGTAGGTAAAGACTCGTCACGAATCTCAATCTCCTCTTCTTCGTCATCATCATCATTCATATCTCCTCCCCATATTGGGCGCAACCAATCTTGCGTACAAATCAACGCTTCAACTGTATTTGGCGAAAGTAAGGTTTGATACTTGCTCACAACCCTACTCTCTGTGCTGAATACGAATTCTGATGCCACTTTTGAAATTGGTATTGATAATGTCTCGTGCCATCACAGATAATGTAGGGTATTTTGATTCACTAACCCTCATCTTCCACCATTCCAACACATCAAATTCGGATCGCACTACGATTGGCTCCTTGAGGTACATTTTTAACTCTGATTCTTTAGTATCAACTCCCATTCGTGTTTGGGCCAAGTATGATATGTATTTATTTAGCACATCCGGATTACCAGGTACAGAAATATCCGCATCTCTACTTTCTTCAACACCCGTTGCAGGTAAAGTATTAAAATACGATTTGTACAAATCTTCAAGAGCTTGACGAACCTTAGACGTCTCTACTACCGCTCTTTCAGTAGGATAAAGCTTCATGAAAATAAAACTAACCAACCCCATATTACAACGAGGATCAAGAACAACTGCCAAGGACATCAACAGATGACATTCGTCCCGATATTTATCGAACATAGTCTTCATGCCAACTGTCATCTGGCGTATGAAATCTGGACCCACACTGACATTTTTCTTTAGAGCATCCTTAATCTTCTAAAGAGACGGAAGAAACAGATTCGCGATTAGATATTGATTCCCAGAAAAAATCTTCGTGCAATCGTAGTAAACTTTGAGAAATGTGTGAACTTGTTGTGCTTTGGCCAATCATCTGTACTCGGCAACCAAGAATACGTTTTGTCACGTGTCACGTATTCAGGAAATGTAAGCTGTAATTCCATTAACGCATTTAACATTTCATAGGTCGAGTTCCAACGTGTACAAACATCCAGCTTCAACATTTTTTAGATGGCACATTCAAACGTTGGATGATGTCATTCCATACACTCAGTCTCGATGGCGACCCCCTTATATATTTCACACTCTTATGTTCTCTATAGTGTTGTCAATTGCTTTCAGCCCTTCTTGTATAATCAAATTTACAATATGGGCACAACATCTGACTTGGAATATTTTTCCTTCAAAAAATAAATTTCCTGTAGCCCTGAACTGGTTACGTAAGCATGAAATGATACTGTTATTTGTTGAAGCATTGTCTAAAGTTATTGCTGAAATTTTCTTCTCAATGCCCCAGCCTTCTAGACAACTGTATAGATGCAATCTGAAATAAGTAAACCAGTATGTGAAGGAGGAAGGTGTTTGAAGTTCAAAATTCTCTTGCATAGTTTCCAATCTTTATCAACATAGTGAGCGGTTAATGAAATGTATCCTTTTTTTTTATTGGACGTCGTCCATAAATCAGAAGTCAAAGCTATTTTGGTCACTGAAGCCAAAACTTCTTTCAATTTCATCTTCTCATTTGCGTACATCTTCATGCTTTCTCTCTGCACTGTGACGCGGGAGACATTCTCGGCCCGAGGGTTAAGGAATTGACAGAAAGCCCTAAACCCTTTACTTTCAATCATTATAAAAGGTTTTTCTTCCAAAATCACTAATCTAGTAAACCACTCATTCAGCTTCTCCTTGTCAAGCTTACGAGTGGACACTACGCCTTTGGAGTCGTCCCCTTCTGACTTCGTAAATGACAGCGTCTGTTGGCCGGGAGGAGGGAGTCTTGCTTTCTTAGGACACGTCTTCAAATGTCTAATTAGAGGTGTCGTAGATCCTCCTGGAATCTTGCTGAATAACACTTTGCAGTGATTACACTTTATTTTCTTTACACCGTTAACTGTCACGTCTTCGAAATCATCCCACACTGCTGATCTTTTCTTCTTCCCTTTGCATGCGGTTGACGTGTTTGTCTCCCTCTACTATTAGAGGAGATATGGCCAATGCACCCATTCCAGAGGTATTTGGGCTTTTGTCTTGACTAGCCATCTATAAAATAAAGTTTTCGATATGTTATACGGCTATACCTAAGGTCCTAGATGGCTAGACCGCCAGACGAGCATAATTACTTAACTGTCTAAATCAGTCACCCATTCAAAGTTAGATTGTAATGCTTCATTTTCCAATTT
Organism: Magnolia kwangsiensis; assembly: GCA_037074715.1. Lineage (NCBI taxonomy): Eukaryota > Viridiplantae > Streptophyta > Magnoliopsida > Magnoliales > Magnoliaceae > Magnolia > Magnolia kwangsiensis. The sequence continues at coordinate 56,682,070 of CM073573.1, forward strand.
AAATGCTACGCCGAAATTTCAGCAACATCTCCCCTTCTCTCTCCAAAATATATTAATCTTGTATTTGATTCCCATGTCAATCATCAACACAGTGTGGACATTTGACGACGAAAATAAATACATGAAATATATCCAGAGAGAAAAAGAAGAGACGAAACCAGAACAAGCATATGCATTTAAATTGGAATAAATTAAGACATTAGAATCTAACCCTGAACAGTCCAAAAAGGGACAATTTGAGAATTTCTATGCATCTAAGAACACACTGAATCTATGTCTGGCAACATAAAAATCCTCAAATGGACAACTGATTATCCTATACTACAAGTCTACAACTAGAACAATACAAATAATTCATATCTATGCAAACAAAGGAGCATGCTGAAATTGACATTTATCATCTAGCTAACTAGGAATTATTAATTAATAGGCCCACTCTGACTTTGATAGGCCCACGATGATATTAATTGAAGACCCACGATAGGCTTAGAAACAAACAAACAAACAAACAAAATGATGACTTGTAATTCAGGTGGGCCACACTAAAGTAAACAATTGGGAGTGAGATGTTCACCCTTGATTAAACAATTTCTATATTAACAATTTCTAACATATATTAAACAATTTCTATATTAACATATCAGGTTAATCCCAAAACTATATTTTGACCATAGAGGATCAAATTGAATATTTTGACCTGGGCTCACATGGCCAATTTGAGACCGAGGGTAGGCTAGGAATTTTGATGGCTAGCTAGCCTGAAGCCATCAAGATCCATCTAGATCTTCAACTCCCATCACCTTTGACTGGGTTCATGTTAGTTGGCTACTTTGTAAGTGTCACATGGGACTGATTTACTACAGCCATGTGAAATCTCTCACCCCACCTGACAAATGATGTAGACATTAGGTCTGTCAGGCTCACCCAAATGCTTACTTTTCTTCCGACAACATGTGATGACCTAAACCGCCCATTTAGAACAACTAAATAAAGTTGGTACATAAATAAAAATCTCATTAATTAGACATGTTCATACAATGTTTCTTAGGATCAGTGTTCCATAAATGCAATTTCTAACTCACCCTTGTAGGATGATCTTCAATCACTTACAAGCATTTCAAGGGCCTAATCTACCATTAGGAGTCATGGTTTGGTAATCCAAAATGTTAATATGGTGGGACTTACAATGGATGGTCCATGCACAAAAATCCCCAAGAGTGTTTGGTCATTTTCTTTGTTTAATGGCTCTTTTGTCAGTGTGGATTTGCAGAATGGGGGTGGATCTTATGGTTTGTGTCGAATCGAGCCCATTTGAAATCATGACCTTTTGAAGGATTTGGATCACAAATCCCTCCAATTCTTTATTTCTAAATGACCAAAAAACAGTACATCCGGCCCCAAAAATACGTTGGATTCCATGCTTCCAGATAAGCCTTAAGTAGTTCTTCATTGATGGTTGTGGACGGATATCACGATTTTTACATCCAGAAGAAGTGCCTAGGCTGTTGGCAGTATACAATAAGATGATTCAGCCCAAAGGCTGTTGGCAGTGAACACCGCAGGTTTAGTAATCCAACTAATATAACTTGGTTGAAAAATCCTAGCTATGGAATATTTACCTTTCATGTGTAAATGGAAACTGAACTTAGCAATTCACCATGATATCAAGAGAAAACACAAATATCAGGTTAATCTCAAAACTATATTAACAATTTCTAATATATATTAGCAATAAAAAATAAAAATAAAAATCAACCCCACACCTTACCGGGCAAGCAGAAGAGGGACAACTGGTAGCTGCGTGCAGGGCAGGGCGATGACGGACGATGGGGCAAGTGGCAAAGGGACGGCCGGACGTGCGCTGGGAGAGGGAGGGGAGAGAGTTTTTTTCGAACGCTCGCTGGGAGGGAAGGGTTTGGGCACTGCTTGAAAAGGACGGGTGAGGATAGGGTTTGGGCGCTGCTAGAAAATGATGGGTGGGGTAGGGTTGTTTTTTTCGGGCGGACTTATATACACGGTACCGAGTCGAGTACCGAGTCGAGTACTCTACTCTTAATCTAAACGATTCGTGGAAACCCACTCGTACTCGGCTCTAACTCAGACGAGTCAAGTATTCCAAGTCGAGTCGAGCGAGTACTCGAGGCTTAGTCTGCTCGTGTACAGCTCTAGTTACCATTATGATATGGGCCGTAACGGCCATTACAGCCTCATATCGGCCGTTACGGCCGTTTTTTATTTTTCGAAAATCGTTGTTATTGGACCGTTACAGGTCCGTTATGGGGCCGTTACGGCCCATTTTTCTGTAACGGCCGTTATGACCGTTACGACCCCGTAACACGTAACGGTTATGACCATTACCGTTACGTAACGGCCGTTATGGCCATTACGTAACCGATTTGGAATATCATGGCTGGGGAAGGAGTTTAGTCAGCTCCAAAATGGGCTATTCATGTTTTGTATTACGGGCGAGAGAAATAAATCTAGTAGGAGCGATATTCTTCTCCCTGTGTAAGACTTGGGAGAATCTCGACTGAATGGGTATTGGCAGGTCAGAAGTTGTGTGCAGCCATGGCCTTGGTGATTCTTGATTATGGATATGTTTATATGATAGCTAGCATATTTTGTTGATATTCTAATATAACATGATGCGTATTGAATCTTGGGATTTATTATTACTTGTTGGGCTTTTAACTCATTGTCTTGCATATGGAAAACCATCCAAGAAAAGATATAGTGGAGATCTCTCCGTGAAGATGACTTTGACGATCAACTAGCTGGAGAGCCAAAAGAGAATCAGACAATTTAGTCTTTATTTTATTAAGTTGTTTTAAATATTGAGTTATGGGATTGAACTTAGGCCTTAGGGTCATTTGATGTTTGCAGATGATTAATATTCGGTTATATATTATGATGTTGATGGATATTTTTTATTTTAGTGGATAAATGTATTATGGTTTGTAATGCATGAGCATTTTCACAGCTAGCTCGAGTGGGGATGCCTGTGAGATGCAGGGGCACACTCGGGGTGGGAGGCCGGTGTGAGGGGGGTGGCTCGTGTGAGGCGGTACCCATGTGATGTGGGGCCCATGAGGAGGGTTCGGTCGATGTCCTAACCCATGCGATGTGGGGCTTAGGCTACGAGATAAAGAGATTAATTCGTCATGCTCTATCAGTTCGAGCTTTTAGAGCAGGTGGTTAATTGTCTAGCATCAAAGTGGTAACAGAGCGGGAGGTCTCGTGTTCGAGACTCCTCACCAGGGGTGATTAATGAAGGGGCATTTTCACATCGGGCTCGAGTGGAGTTGCCTATAGGACGCAGGGGCACTAGGGCTGAAAGTTGGGCCGGTTCAACCCGACCGACCCGTGTCCAACCCGACATTGGGTTGGGCTTGGGCAAGATATGTCCAATCCGATCTCAAGCTTGGGCTATACAAACACCAACCCGATAAAACTTGGGTTGGGCTCGGGTTGAGTTCTCGGGTTGCCCGACCCAACCCGAACCCAATCATTATACAAGTTACTTATAAATTATAATTGAGTGTGGATCATTTGTGTCGAAGGCACACTAGTGATGTCGGGTCTCATTTGTCCACGTCATTTCCAAGGACTCAAGCTAACAAGATATGTCGGATTTCTCTCTCCCAAATAGATTGCGTGCTATGCTACATGACTTTTAAATGAGTAGTTATCCTATAGCTTGTTTTCTTTATGATGAATAATCACATATATAATTTAATGAAATTATAGATACAAAAAATAGGTACTATATTGAAATATAATAAACTAATGTAATAACGAAAATATTAGCACGTATACACCCGATCGAGCTCGCTTGGGTCGGGCTTGGGTTGAGAATTCCCAACCCGAGATTGGGTTGGGTTGGGTTAGGGTTGAGGTATAGGAACCTTGGGTTGGGTTAGGGTTAGGGTTGAGCACCAACTCGGCCCAACCCACCCGACTTTCAGTCCTAAGGGGCCCACTCAGGGTTGGCGGCCCGTGTGAGGCGGGTGGTTCGTGTGAGGCAGTACCCATGTGATGTGGGGCCCATTGGGGATGTTCAGCCGATTGCCTAACCCATGCGATGTGGGACTTGGGCTGATGAGATAAAGGGATTAATTCGCCATGCTCTATTAGTTCGAGCTTTTAGAACAAGTGGTTAATTGTCATGCATCAGTTTAGTTATGGCATAAAATAATAGTTAATACACTGAACTCGATACCCAAATGGATGAAATTCTAATATCTGAAGTTGGGGTGTCACAAAGACCCTTAAGAACTCTTCAACCTCCTCCTTCATAAAATTTCTTATATGAAGCGAAGGCCACACCCACTCTCTACTTGGCTTAGATAAGCAAGCAATGGTGATATTGCAGGAGCACACTTTCTACATCCCTAAGTGTGAATCTGACCCCCTCTTTAAAAGTAGCCAAAATACTTTCTACGAACTTACAAATGTCGAACGCCCTATATAGGGAAGATCTTTTGACCCACTTAGAATCCCTTAATGCTCCATATTTAACAATAATCACATCTCCACAAAATTCCTCTGTCTCGAAGCTCCACAGCCATTTACCGAGAAAAGCTTCATTGATTACATCCAGCCTTCCAACCTCTGCCCCACCTCCCTAGTCGACTTGCAAATGACATCCCACTTAACCAAGTGGAATCTTTGAGATTCTGCAGCACCTTGCCACAAAAGTAATGAGGGCCGAATATTGCATATTAGACCCCGATTATTACCTGATTTTGTGTACATGATAATGCTTAATGTCATATTTTAATCGTGTTTTTGTTGCAGGGAGTAATCAGGAGCATTGACTGAAAAAGAGTACTAAAAGCGTGGATTTGACGCTCCGAAGTCACCAAAAGAACGGAATCCAAAGGACCAACATCAACGGATTTACGCGCCATGGATCCAAAGAAATCAAGCCGTTCACGTCAAAAAGGCCCGAAAATGGTTCAAAAATTCAAAATCACGGGGTTCCCACCATCCGATTGGCTTGAAACTTCATACATGGTCTGGGGGCCATAAATAAACCGTACATATTAAATTTCAGCCATTGGATATCTCTAGAAGTGGCCGAACGAACGGATCAACCCCTTAATTCTTGATTCAGGGCCCGCCTAATCTCTGGATATGCCTCAACTTTGGTCTCAACCCCTTAAAATGGGAGACAACATGAATGGATGGAGTAGATCTCTCAAAAACATCGCAGTGGACCCCACATCGCGGCGTGTGCACACTGCACATATATACATAGGACGCGCACCGGAATTGAGAGACGGGTCAACAGGCGCTGACCCGCGTCTTCTTCTCAAAACGGCAATTGTCGTTTCGCTAGCTGTGTAACGGACAGACGTTGTCCGTTTTGCGGACGCTGGTGGGTCACCTCCATCCGTACGAATGATCCAAACCGTCCATCATGCAAAGGGGGGAAAACCCATCAAAACCATGCTGATAGTTTGCGCCCATGCATACACGCGTGCTCGCTACAGAAGCCACAAATAGGCTGTCCAGCAACGTTCAGAACGGTTGCAGCGTGATTGCTTCTCTGGGCCGCATCAATGGACATTCAAAATCAACCATTCCTAACCGAAATTTCAAGAGGAATCCAATGGACGGACTGGACTTCACCGCTGACATCAATGTGGGCCCCATCGAGTCCCAGCGCAATAACTTTCCAAAAACATATGTCCGAACGCACGCGATTTCCGTGGGGCATTCTGAAACCTTAATCAAGGTCGAATGGGTGATCCAAACCGACCATTGGGTCCAGGGAATGATTTCAATAAGAACCATGTTGTTCTTGTGCAACCATACACAAGAACGAGATCAGAAGATGGGAGGAAAAGGCACTACGTTGATTAATATTGCAGTCCACCTAGAATTTGGATTCATTCCAAATTTTGGCTCATGGCCTAAATCGGTCCTACAAATACACTAAACCGCTCTGATCTTCGAAAGAACTACTATAAATAGGGCCCATCATCACCAGCGCCGAACGCAGAAACGGCCCTGTTTTGCACTGCATAAAGGAAGTCGGTGCTGCAACTCTGCCACCGACTCCAGCCTTCCACCGCCCCTGCAGCAGCTATAAAAAGAGGACTTGGGGAAAGAAGGGGGGACAGCAAATCCAGAGCAGCTTGGGAGAGAAGAAAGAGGAGAGAGAGAGAGAGAGAGAGAGAGAGAGAGAGGAAGAAAGAAGGGAGAAGGATGTCTTTCTTTATTAAATTTTATTTTTTCTTCTTTTTATTTGAATTTATGGATTGCTAATTTTTTAGCTAGGGCTAAGATGAAGCCCCTAATTTGAATGACTCTTATTTATTATTGAATTCATCTTGATTTGATTGATTTGTTTCTTTCTCTAGTGTGCTTAACTGAAACTCCGTACTTCTGCATTCTATGAGCTTAACTAAAGTCTAGATGTGGACATTGTTTAGAATCTTATTCTAAGTGCTTGTGTCTGACCATGAACAGATTTCATATAGGGAAAGAAATAGGAATTTACATCTCTTCATTCCTGACCATGGATGGAAAGATGTAATCCTTATGCTTTAAGGGATTATACATTCTATGTGCCCGACCAAGGACATTGAGTGTGCTTTATTTATTAAATTTACATCAATCTGAATTAGGGTGAATCAACAGGTAAAACAAGGGTTAGGATAATTAAGAGTGGATTCAAAAGTCTTGGTATTCTCCTTGATTGAATTTTCCTTATTACTCTCAATTATTTTACATTGATTTTTGTTAGTTTACTTAATTGTTAGCAAAACTATTTGTTGGATTAGTTAAGAAGAATCGTAAAATTCGAATTGTGACAACCAGTCCTCGTGGGAACAATCTCTTAATACGTACCGTATCTACACTTGATTCGTATACTTGCGAGTTTAAAATCATTTAAATCAGGTTGGTTTAAATAAAACATCAAAAAGTCATGCATTAGCTTTTCCAACCTATTCAACACCACTTCCAAACACTTGAATAAGGACACAAGTACAACGGCTTGCTTGTCATGACTGCTTTTATCAAAGTCAATCTTCCCCCAAGGGAAAAAGACGCATGCTCTTCCAGCCTGATAATCTTCTTTCCATTTTCTCTGACCACCCAGAGAAGCTTTGGCGGCTTCCCAATGCAAAGAGGGAGACCAAGATATGTGGATGGAAAGGACGCAACACATCTAAACCCCCTAGCTAACCTGTCCACTTCCTCCTTAGAGGTGTGAATACCCGTATCCTTGTCATTTAGAAAATACAGTAAGAGATACTTTAGGGTACCCGACAACAAGTGTTTTTTACAAACAGTGAAAACTTTAAGCAAGTTTCTTAAAATATTTTAAAAAGGGGCTCTAAATTGTCCATAGGCCAATCTGCAAGTGGTGGTATGGAAAAGAACTTATAACTCAATTATTCTAAATTAACAAAAGAATCCAAAATAGCACACTTATATGGACCCAAATCTCTTCCTTTATTCTATTTGTATACGCTTATCCCGTTTTTATCTTATTAAGATCTCCTAAGATAAGCAATATGTCTTTTAAAAAGATCCCCTACAACACAAATCTTCCAAAATAGAAAACCATTAATGACTTCATATTATTTTAAAGATCACTTTACTAAATGAAGACCTCAAAGAATCAAGATAGAACCACAAAAAGGATACATCTCTCTTAAAAATCTCTACACACAAATCAACATGCAGAGCCCACCAGACAAGCCTTGGCACCCACAAATTGGGCCTTTTCTTTTTTTCTTTTTTTTTTCTTCTTTTTTGGAGAAATGACAAGATGCGTTAAAAGGAAATTAAAGGAAACATAATTTCCAAAGTACAAATGAAGCCTGAAAGTCCCAGAGATTACAATAGATAGGCTAGGATAATTGGCATCCCAAACACCACGAGCAAATGAAATATTTAGCCCAATGGTTAGGGTGCTAATATCCTCAAATGCATCAAAGATTGAATCAAGAACAAAGCATTCCCAATTGGCCCATTTCAGCACTGCCAAGTTGGCCACCTCAATTTTGATATTTAAGGGTCGAAAGTGGGCAGAACAAGTCTTAACTCTTAAGGAGTCCCTAAGAGCCAAAGTTGAATCGTGGGCCAAGCAAGAGTATTAGGCTACCTTGATACACCCTCTTGGGTCTAAAAGAATCCCCCACAAATTGGGCTTTTAGGGGCTACATCTTCACCACTAACATTTTGTGATCATTCATGCTTGGATTATTCCCACCAGTTTGAAGGAATTTGACCACGTTGAATTTTTGTGCTTATGTAAGGGTCAAGCATCAATCGGCTTCAATAGCTTTCTCTTTGACTTGCGTCACAGATTAGCCGTGATATCTAATATACTCCGTTGATAGGATTCAAATGCAATACAAATGTCTTTTTGTCCTTCTCAATCATGTACGAATTTACTTTCCCCATATCATAGAGTTCCGGACATAACGCAATGCCCTTCCAAGTAATATACATCACACATCTATGGGCACCACGTCAGATCAAACCTCATCATGATACTTGTCATTGATGGAACAATTGTGTGCTACCTTGATTTCATTGTCACTATGTCTGAGAGGTTTTTTTTTCTTTTTGAGAAATAACTGAAATTTTATTAAGAAACCTACCAAAAGGAAGGAAAAGAATGCAACAAACTGCTAAGACAAAAACTAAGAAGAAAGATTAGTAGACTTTGTTGCCTTAACATAAGAAGCCCTTCTGAAATTGCAATTTTCACCAAACAAATGACCTCCTCAACAAAAGATCCCTTGTTTTGAAAACATCGACTGTTCCAAACCTTCTACATAATCCAAAAAAAAAAAAAAAAATCCCATCGCACCAAGCCCTGGCGAGGTTAAAGTCCAAGGTGTTCTGTAACGGTAATGGTGGCCGTAACGGCCACCACCATTACATTTACGATACGAGTCATAACGACTGTTACAGCCTCTGTAATGGCCGTTACGATCTCTTTTTTTATTGAAAAAAAAAATCTTGAAAAACATGTATTTACCCGGTAATGTTGATTAAAAAGTATGGAAAACTTGTATCTGCCCCATAAAAGACAATTACGAGGCTGTTATAGCCTTTATAGGGAACGTAACGTGCCGTTAACCGCAATTACGGGTCATTTTTTCCATAACGTCGTTACAGCCGTTACGACCCCATAACGCGTAATGGTTGCCACCGTTACCTTTACGTGACGGCATTTACGGCACACCATGGGTTAAACGCCCACACATCCAAAAGTCCTCTAAGTTTGGAACATTCATAATGTCAAACAATGTCACCGATGAATCTTAAAAGAAGAAGTGGATCAATTTAAAAAAATAAAATCCGGTCTTTAATTTGTTGGCAGTCATGGATACAAGCCTTACAATTGCCTAAGAAATCGCAAAATCCACTTGGCTAGCATGTGCTCATTTCTTCAACTAATTTGATGTAGATTTGTACACTCGTTCGACTCTTAGCCTGCAATTAAATTTATTATTGCAAGAAAAATTCTTTAGAATGGGCTGCAATCATCAAACATGAAAGAAAACCTAGAACTTTTAGTGAGGGGAAGACATCCATCTTGAGGCTTATCTAAAAGACGAGGGGGATGCTCTTTTGCCCTTTTGTAGAAAAGAATTTCTACGTGTTAGCTTTCACAAATTCTCTATCCATCGAATGGAAATCATCCACGGGGAAGCATGCCAAGAAAGTATAGGTCCTTAGGAGGACCCATCGTCAAGTACTCTCAAGCTTAACTTTGATGGGAGCTCTTTTGGAAATACTATGATAGCAAGGATCTACGATATTAGAAATTAGAAAAGGCAGTTCTGAACTTGCATTTTGTGCTATAAGTACAAAGAAATCCTAAGAGAAAAAGGCTAGAGCTCTCCCCCCAGGAATCCGTATTCTCCAAGACCAGTTCGAGGAAGGTCAATCGTTTATGGTGACTCTTCCAATGTCTCCTAGGTCTTCATAATAGAGCTACAGAGAATAGCTTCCCTCATTGATGAAATCCAAGATATTGCTTTCGGGTCAAAAGTCGTATTTATTTCCATTTCAAGAAAAGCTAATGTTCTTATAGACACTGGGCAAAATAGGAACCTCATCAGGGGGGTCTTCATTTACTAGCAATCTCTACCCACATTTAATTTTCTCTGTTCTTTTTCTTTTCTCTTAAGAACACCAATATTTAAATAAATTAACAAAAAAAAAAAACTCTTTCTCAACCATTATGGCAGTTCATCCCAAACATTCCAATCTTATCTTCCTAGCACAACACCACAGGAAAGAAGACAGAAACAACAAAAATATCTCTAAGCAAGACTTCTTTTTTTTTTAAACACATGCACACACACTCGCGCTAGTGGAATTTCACCACCTATGGGCACTCGAACCCTTGACCGGGAGTTGAAACTCCTGAGAGTCTACCAAGGTGTCCCGTATCGGTATCGGTTGGCGTAACGGTGCCCTCTGAAACCGATACGGATACGGGGGCGTAACGGCGATACGGGGGCGTAACGGCCCATAACGGCGCAAAATTTTTTTTTTGCCAAAAAAATATGAAAAAATATGGATTAAATCCGAAATATTCTAAGCATTCCAAATATGCATTCATTTATAAATTGGAACATGTTTATGGTGGTGTAACGGTCCACTCTTTGGTCAGAAGTTGTATCGGACTGTCTGATGAATTTATGAACCAGTTAACCTGAATTTGACTACAAAATTCATGTATTTAATTTTCTAACTATCTACTATCAATGATAGATATATTAGAATGAATGTAATATGAAAATATCTTACATTTAGGTGTTTGCAATTATTTTTGAGGGCCAAAATTCATGCATAAATAGAAAAAAATGTAAAAATAAAAAATAAAATGGCACCCCAAATATATAAAATGCACATTAACATGTTCTACTATGATTAACACATCCACCCCAAATATATAAAATGCACATTAACATGTTCTACTATGATTAACACATCACATGGCATCATTAAAACAGCAAAAGAATCATTAAAAAATGATTTTTCAAATTTTCAAAAAAAGGGTCAAAATAAATGCGTAAATAGAAAAAAATATAAAAAAATATAAAATGGCACCCCAAATCTGTAAAATGCACATTAACATGTTCTACTATGATTAACATATCATATGACATCATTAAAACAGCAAAAGAATCATTAAAAAATGATTTTTCGAATTTTCAAAAAAAGGGCCAAAATAAATGCGTAAATAGAAAAAAATATAAAAAAAAATATAAAATGGCACCCCAAATCTATAAAATGCACATTAACATGTTCTACTATAATTAACACATCATATGGCATGATTAAAACAACAAAACAACTATTAAAAATTGATTTTTCGAATTTAAAAAAAAAGGGCCAAAATTCATGCGTAAATAGAAAAAAATATAAAAATATATATAAAATGGTACCCCAAATCTGTAAAATGCACATTAACATGTTCTACTATGATTAACACATCATATAGCATCATTAAAACAGCAAAAGAATCATTAAAAAATGATTTTTCGAATTTTCAAAAAAAGGGCCAAAATAAATGCGTAAATAGAAAAAAATATAAAAAAAAATATAAAATGGCACTCAAAATCTGTAAAATGCACATTAACATGTCCTACTATGATTAACACATCAAATGGCATAATTAAAACAACAATACAACCATTAAAAATTGATTTTTCAAATTTTAAAAAAAGGGGCCAAAATTCATGCGTAAATAGAAAAAAATATAAAAAATATATTAAATGATACCCAAAATCTGTAAAATGCACATTAACATGTTTTACTATGATTAACACATCATATGGTATGATTAAAACAACAAAACGTATTAAAAATATATAAATACATATTTTTGACAAATTTCTGAAAAATGGCCCATCGAGCTTTGATTCAAGAAAATTCATAATATAATGTGTTTTTATCTCAAATACTCAGCCAAATTTGGTCGAAATTAGTAGTAAAAGGAGTAAGAAACAGTTTGGAAGCAAGAGGTTTCAAAAAAACAGCAAAAATAAAGCTTAAAATGGAAAAAGGTTGATACGGGCCTGTTACGGGCCTGTAACGGCCCGTAACGGGCCCGTAACGGCCGATACGGGGGCGTATCGGCCGATACGCCCCGTATCGGGCCCGTATCGGCCGATACGGCTACAAAAAACCGTATCGGCCGATACGACCCCGTAACGTGTAACGGTCACCACCGTTTCCGTTACGTATCGGCCGTATCGGCCGATACGTAACCGATTTGGCACACCATGGAGTCTACCACCCGAGCAAGAGTAAGGACCCAGTCTCTAAGAAAGACTCATAACACAGCTACAAGCAACAAGGTTGGACTCGCCAAATTCAAACCAATCACAAATCATTATGTTAGTATTAGACCTCCCAAGTTACCAACTAAATGCAAATAAAATCAAAATAAAATGAAACTAATTGCAAAACTGAGATTTGCATACTAGATTGATGATCAAGCCCTCTCACAAATAATTATCAACAAGGATAGATAGATAGATAAGGGGAAAAAAAAAAAAAAACAAAGAATAAAAGACTGAGAGCAGAGCTCAACGGTCTGCTAGTCTTATGCTAGATATCATGCAAACCCTTCTCTAAACCCTCAGCCAATTCTTATTGAAGAATAATAATAATAATAATAATCTCATAAGGTTGTTCTCATACATATGGCCAAGAAGCCCATTTCTAGCATTTACATGTTTAGAATCCTTAATGAATATTGTTATTACTAATCTAACTACAACTTCAAATTCCGAAAAGTGCAAAGAATAAAGGAAACTGAAACAAATAACGGAATTCCCAAACGGATAAGGAAACTTATTTGAATTATGTAAGGACTCCAAACGCATGTGCTTAACTGGGACCCATTTGGGCCTCTTCTTGAGTAAACATGAACGTGAAGGATGGCGTGTACTGTGATTGCATCACCAAGCGGATAATTTCCAAAATGTCATGTGGGGGCGACATCCAACCCGTCCAATAGGTTCGCCCCATCATGAGGATCACCCCGTGCAAAAATAACCACCATCTACTCATCAGGTGGGACACACCAAAGAAAATATTCGGAAAAAAAAAAAAAAAGAGAGAAGAAAGAAACACCCCCTTCTCCAAACAAGATTCAAATTCTAATGAAACACAAAACAAAGATGGAGAGATGCAGATGATGCTGCTATCAGACAGAAAAATCAATCGAGAGAGAAAGGCAGAAGAAGACCTAGTTGTAGTAGAGTTCAAGGCCCATGCCGTCGTGGATCTCGTAGTCCTTGAGGGTGATGTGGTCCTTGTAGATGTTATACCACTTCTGGATCCGGATCTTGTCAGCGCGGGTCCCCGTTTGGGCGGCCACGAGCTTCTTCAGATCCCCGATCGTGTCATCGTCGTTGCATTTCACTCTCACCTTCTTCCCAAGACGATCGTTCAACACCACCTCTATCATCTTCTCCTTCTTTTCGATTTCTTCTGCCGATGGAAAACCCTGGATAGACACTGCTCTTTTGCTTCTTCTCCAAGCAAACATGAGGGCCTTGGGAGGAGTTTATTTTATACGATTCCGTGGACCTCATCTTTCCACGTTTACGCGGTTTTTCAACTCTGACAACCGGGGCCCACTGGTTTGTAATCTGGACCGTTGGACTGTTGAGTCATGATCCAGATGAAAAGTCACCGAAAAATCTCCTAGATCGAAAAATTCCAGCATCGGGACCTTTACACTCCGATATAGACGGTTGGTGTCTCAGCCGTGTGTTTGTGGGCTATGTCATGCCAACGTTCTGGATTACCTTTGATACTCTGGCGGAGAGCGGTGGATGATACGCTACAACTTAGAAATTGCAGATGATGAACATAAGTAATTTAAATTAAGCCGTCCAACATCGGATTTGAGGACTCTAATTAGACGGTCAAAGCCGAAAAATACATAATGGCCATCTTTCAACGAGTCAGCGTCCCAGGATCGAATAAGAGTTGGGATTGTTCAACCAATCTGATTTTTGGAGATTTGGCCTTCTTTTTTTTTAGCGCTGGAAGCAAAGGGTCATGATTGAACGAGAACACCTCCTGAAAGTGCCGGATCAAGCATCAGAGATCTGCATTGAAGACACGTGTCAGCGATCAGGGCCAGTCATCATGTAGTGTCCACCGTGGACATGCCCTGTACCAATGATCAGGGTAGTATACTGATAAAGTGGGACGCGGATTGTGTACCACCCCCGCCCGTCCTTAGCTCCCAACAGGGAATTATGTGGGCAGGCCCACCTTGATGTATCTGTACATCCAAACTGTCTATCCCTTTTCTCATATTATTTGAAGGCATCAAAAACAAAAATGAGGCAAATCCAACAATCAAGTGGACCACACTACAAATGACTCTCGCGTTTAACGCAACTGGCATTTAATGTTTTGTACATTTTAATGCAACCAAGATTATTATTTGGTGTGGTCCACTTGAGCATTCGATATGCCTCATTTTTGTGTTAATGCTTTAAAATAATTTGAGAAAAGGGATTGACGGTTTGGATGTACAGATACATTCGGAAGGATTAATGATACCTTCTTAGCACAATTTTCAGTTATGATATACCTATAATTAGGGGAGGAATTTGAATGGCATAGATAGCAATACAATTTCCCCTATGTATGTTTAAATATCACCATGTTTCTATAAAATATTGATAAACTGGTGGACCCCAATTGCCCAGTAGCAAGAAGTTCCGGCACTCAGATGCTATATTAGGACATGCGCAGAAAAATAAGGTAGATAGGAAACTTAAGTGGGATGCATAACAAGAAATATTGAGGATTGAACGTCCACCGTTAAAACGTCAGTGAAACAACGAGGATTGAACATCCACTGTTGAAATGTTTGCGGCCCTACAAAAGTTTTGAATCAGGATAACATTTTGTATTTTCAGTTCATCCCAATAGGAATGACCTTATGAATGGTTTGGATGGAATGTACAACAATGGGCATTTCCTTACCCAATTTTCTTTATGCGACCCGCTTGAGTTCTGGATCTGCCTTCTTTTTGGGCTCTTGCTCAAGATGGATGGACAGGTTGATTTCTCAACTCTTGCTTTAACATGATCGGGCAAGACGGATGGACAAGTTAATTTCTCACGAACATAAAGGATGTACAGGGTGAATTTCTCACATACATAACAGTGGGCTGAGAGTGTTGTAAGCCAATTGGTGTCATAAACTGGACACAGATTCACTATTGATTCATGACGAATTTTGGTATTGAAGTTCACCAAAGTTCTATTTCTATTCTCTCCAAATGGATGGATGGTGTGAATACAACACATACATCATGGTGGGCCCACATAGCAAATTTGGTACTCAACTGTTTGTATCTAACCCCCCTCCCCTAAAATGACAGTCTGAAGGCAAATTGGTTACTAGCTCACCAATACATACTTAGAGACGGACGCTCCAGATAGAGGCTCTGTGGCCTGATGTCCATCTATTTTGACAGATCATTTTAGGGCACAAGCTCAAAGAGAAAGCAAATGGAAGGCTCAAGTGTATTATACCACGGAAAGTAATAGGGACTGAAAGCCTACGAAATCAGGTTGGAATGAAAATAAAGATCATGGTGGGCCTTAGGAAGCTTTCAACAGTAAGATTTCCTACCTCACAACTTGCAGTGTGATCCACTTTGGCCTTCCATCCACTTCCTTTTCGGAAGCTTCCTTAAAATGATCTATCAAAATATATAAATGGATAATTTGCATAAAACATACATTACATTAATAGCCCTATAGAGGCCCTGAGGGCACCATCCATCTCTAGCTAGTCCTAATGTGGTAGCATCAGACGTGTACACTACGTGAAAAATGGAAAAAAGAACGGATTTTAAGACGGTTGTGGACTGTCTCCAAAATTCTTTGGTTTAAAGACGGTTTAGAGATGGCCGTAAACCATCTCTAAAATTTTAGATGGCTCTTGATCATCCCTAATAGTCTTAAATTATTGAATGTCCATGAATCATTTAAGACAGTCGTTGACCGTCTTATATGCGGTCATCTGAGACAGTCATTGGCCGTCTGCATTAGAGACGATCTTTGACTGTCTTTTACTTGTAATCTAAGATTATCAAAGACGGTCTCTATGAGAGAACCTTTAGCCGTTTTATAGCCTTGTCAAAGACCATCTCTATTAGAGACTACTAAAGACCGTCACTAATACTCAGGTAAAAAATTAAGAAGCTAAAAAAAATTATAAATTTCAAAAAAAAAAAGAAATAGTTGAGAAGCTTAGAAAAATAATTAACAATATTTAAGAAAAATTTAAATTTTGAAAAAAAAAATTGTGATTTTATAAAAATCTAGATTTTGAAAAAAAAAATTAAGAACTTTGAATAATGTTGATAATTTTGAAAAAGAAAATTTAAAAAATTAAACAAAATTGTAAAAAAATTGACAAATTGTAAAAAAATATATATATATTTTTTTTAAAAGAAAACTAGATTTTGTATTTTGATAAGAAAAATTAAAAAGTTATATAACAAAAGTGATATTTAAAAAATAATATTTTGAAAAAGAAAATTTAAAAAATTAAACAAAATTATGAAAAAAATTGACAAATTGTAAAAAAAAAAAAAAATTTTTTAAAAAAGAAAACTAAATTTTGTATTTTGATAAGAAAAATTGAAAAGTTAGATAACAAAAGTGAGATTTTAATGATGTGTTGTATATCATTGCCGCCCCTATATTTCTCCAACCCATTTTTGTGCTAAGTAATAATGTAAAAATATTTTAATTTTTGTCGGTAAAAATGTGTGTGTGTGTAGTTTTTATATTATATGAATGGAAAATTTTTTTTTATGTATCTAATTAAAAGGTAATATTTAAATGATTTGTAATATCACATGAAAAAGAATATTGAAAAGTTTAGAAATTTTAACTATGTCTAAGAAAAATTTTAAGAACAAAATAACGCTTTTGAAGAAAAAATTCGGCATTTGAAATTTTTGAGAAAAAATTAAAATATGAGAAAATTTTTGAGATTTTGAAAATAAAAATTCAAAATTTGTATTTAAAATATTTTTGAAATATTTTATAATAAAAATGATATTTAGTTAAAAGAGTAAAAATATATATATACATTTTGAAAAAAAAATGTTAAATTTATTTGTGAAAAATAAAATTACTAAATTATTAGGCACATCCATTAATTGAACCTTTAATCGTTTTTGGACAATCTAATCAGTTCAAATTAAAGAGTAAATAACTTCAGATGTTTAAATCAAATTTCACAGAAATTGTTGATCAATCTTGTATGCCCAATATCTTTCTCATATGTAGCCTGATTGAGGCGAGTAACTAGTCAAATTGAGAGTATTGATCAGTAAAATAGAGTGAATGGACCAGACATGTAAAATGGGCCAAATATTCTGGTTAAAATTGTGACCTAACTTACTGTCCTTGTGAGAACCTAAGAATTCATGTTAGTAAGTTTTGTGGGCCCCATCATGATGTGTGTCGAACATTAACACTGTGGATTTGATGTGTCCCCTTTAGGTTATAAGATATCTTAAAAATCATTGGTAAACAAAAATCAAGTGGGCCATACCATTTAAAATTATGTGAAGACATTCTAAAAAATATAAAAGCACTTGGTGGGGCCCACATGAGTTTTAGATGCGGTTGAAACTTGGTCTGACAAGTGGAACACACATAATGAGTGGGTTGGTGTAACACCCTGAAAATCGGGGGTCGTGTATAAACTCAACTCTCGAGTTCCAGACCGTCACTTATGCAACATAAATGATTATGATTCAATGTTTTCTGATTTAAAGCATTCACATGAGTAAAAGTATACCAAAACTGCAATTCATACTTCAGATCCAGTGATAAAAGCAAGCGGAAGACTAAACAATATATATATCACTGTATGGAAAAAACAAAGTAAATCTCATCTGTCTCTAAAGTATGCATACATCTCTGAGTCTCATATACATATACATGAACAAAAGTAAATGTCCAAAATGGTCCCACTGAAGTCCCATCGATCCAGGTCGCCTACGCAAAGCCATCATAATACTGCATGTACGAGAACTCGTCCTGGTCCTCGTCGAAGTCTGGCTCTGCCTCCTGGATCTCAGCCTCACCTGAATCTACAACAGGGTCTGGTGGGTGTTGCAAACACCATCCCGTAACGTGGGAGTGAGTGATCAACTCAGTGGAATCATAGAGCAAAGATTAGCATGTTCACAATTCAATCATGCGATAATAGTAAAGCAGTAAATCAAACAATCCTAATACTGTTGTTAATGCAAGATGACATGAAGTGATGTATGCCTTCACCGACGATCTCCCTCATACGGCAACATCTTACGACCGCGGCATGCAATCGACCCTCAAGTGATCCACATCTTCCAGGCACATGCAATGGCATGGTGATATGATTTCCGAGTTGTTATTAGTCCATTCAAACAGTAAGATTGGGAAACTAAGGTACTTCCCTTGTGTCAATCCCAACACAGATCCTTTCTAGGGTCGTCATTCCTAGTAATCTCATACGATGTATATTTTGTAGGTCACTGCAAGGGCTGCCAGGGCTATTGCTCGCACTCGTTGCACCGATCCCCCATCACCTTATCAATACATGCCTACCGTACTCTACTGCAACGGAAGGGTCGTCGCCTCCCGTGGACTCAGAATACGCTCGCGGTCACTACAAAGGACTCGTCGCCTGATCAGTGTAGGCCGACAGCTAGAATATAGTGTCCCATACCACCATAATCTGCTCACGAGTCTAGGTGCTCATTGGTCACTACGGGGAGGTTTGTGGCCCCATCGTAGGCCGACAGCTCGACCACGGTGTCCCATACCACCATGCCCGGCTCATGAGTCTTCGTGGATCAAGGTACCATGGTTAACAGGGTTTACAATGGTAAGTTCAGTATCTTAGGTTCAAGCAGTTATGACTCATACAGGGTGAACATACATCGGCCAGTCGGGTTACTTGAAGGGCTCGACTAGCGCGATCCCATCTCAAGTCGTACGACATGAAGTGCGTAAAACACTTCACGTGGCCTAACCACTGCCGCCAACTCCAAACACGACTTGCGTTCATCGACGCGTCGTTTGTGACGAAGATAAGCTAACCACGAATTCGCTCGGTTACCGACTGCCTGGACTAAGCATAGTCCCAAACAATTAAGGAATCACATCAGCAAATCATATGAGAGTATTGGAATTGAAATACAACCATGTGAGCATGTTAACACATGTTATATCGTACAACTTAAGTAAAGCATCTGACACATGCCTTTCATACATATAATGAAATTATGCATATCGCCAACATATAGGAAATCATTTCCATCAGCATATTAATTGAGAATTCAATCTCAAACTAAATCATAATGAAATCATCAAGCACATGTTATAACATACAACTTACGTGAATCATCAAGCACATGCATTTCATTCATATAATGAAATCATGCATATGGCTAACATGTAGGAAACCATTTACACCAGCATATTAATTGAGAAACCAATCTCAAACTAATCCATAACATCATTTAATTCAATACATACTAATACAAGCATTTATACAAACACTTACACTACACACTTAAGTCTACATATAGTATGTCGACCTGAAGTGCGCATTTAGGCAAATCTCTTCGCCAAACTAATTATGCATGTATTCCTAACATTCTAATGTGACAACAAATCATGTCAATCACATCAGCAAAATATGAATGAAATCAGTACTTCCTACAAATGACTAAAATGCCCTAAATCTCATATTCTCCGTCGGTTTACGAAACAGGAAACAGACAGCATGTTGTACATGTCAAACGGCATTGCCGTCGATAATCTACTATTAAACTATATTGAAAGCGTTGGAAACAGTCAATCAAAGCGTCTAAAATCCGCACCTTGTCTCTTATGGATGTGTAAATTCGAACGGAGCGTATACGCTTCGTCTACGGCAATTAGAGAACCTAATACACAAGTTCTATTAGCTACTTCGCTAGGAAACGAAAGGAACCTCAAATCAGCAACTTCTAGGGTATTTTCTTACCTGAAAACGTGGAGGAATCATCAGGAAAGTGATCGGAGTGCGTTGCCTAAGCACGTACAACACGTGGCACAAGCAGCAGGGAATTCTCTCCCACCTTCTCTCACAAACTCTCACCTTTTCTCTCTCCCAATCTAGGAATTTTTATAAATTCGGATGGGAGAGAGGAGTGAGGGTTTCAACCCCTTTTATAAGCCCAAACTTGCCCGAAATAGGCTCCGGTATAAAGTTCACTTAGTGCATATCCAAATCGGGGCTGTTTCGGTCCAAAAGATGCTTTCTGGTGGTCCCCTGACCGAATGCGATCGGACTTAAGCTCACGCGTACCAGATCTAGCACGTATTAAGTTTTCAGTCCGGCTGGGTCCGCAGATCGCACGTGGCGGACCAGTTTCAGTTCAGCGGTCATCGCAAGTAGATCAGGGCTGAAAGTCTCATGATATAAAATAGAAATTTCTCCTGATCCGAGGGTGTAATCTGGTTGAATTCTGACGGCCAGAACGCTCAATACTGACGCGTCAAGTCGTGTGCCAGATTTGAATTTGAAATTCCAATTCTGTCCCTATTCGCACTCTCTTCGGTCCGGGCTCAATGAAATGGCCTGTGATTATCGGTTTGACTTGATTTTCGAAATGAGTGTCAAGTCCAACTAGGCGGTTCTAACAGTCTAAGATAGGAGGTATCGGACTTTCGACGCGCAGTCTAGATCCAATACAAAGATTCAAAGTGGTCCAGAGAACAAACTTGCTTAGAGTTTGGTCCGAGGTTATAGAGTATTATAGAGTCATTGGTTCTACTCGATTTGGGTCTAGTAGAACGTATTTAAAGTGATCAGGGACTATTTCCCAGCTACTCCAGCGTTGCGCTAGCTAACTTATGCTTAATTTCTAAAGGAATTAATCCTAAGTGGTTTATTTGGCTATGGAATTGGGTTCTGAACGATTTTCCAGGCGTTTTAATTGACCCACTGCCTAAGGACGTCAAGTCCCAGATTGGCCAAAATCCGGGGTGTTACAATCTACCCCCCTTAAAATAAAATTTCATCCCCGAAATTGGTGAAGGGCAAGGAGTACTTTTTCTAAGGAAGGTTCAAATCCTATTGTATAACCTAACCGTACATATAACCTAAATGAAATGTTTCGATCTTGGGCCAGTGGGGAAGAGCCTAACCACGCTTCCGCTGCGCCACTCTGATCGAACGGTAGCGTTGACTAACCTAACTGGATTGGACTCAATTCGTTCTACCCCCTTAAAACTTGGTTTTACTTAAGGTCGAAGAATCTTTGCATTGATCCGTATATCGGAACGAGGCGCAACTTAGGGGCTATCCTTAACCTAAAATGGAAACAACCTTTCTCTACAGGGTTTTCCTTACTAATGATGCGTTCTATGGCATTGGTACCTATGATCATAGAGATGAGCCTAATCTCTATTATGGTTAAGTTCAAGGGCAGGTATGAGTTGGTGGCAAGATGTCGAATCCTCTACTGGCTTGAAGTCCTTAATATTTACCAAGGGCAAAGCAATAACTTGTGGTTGTAGGTGGTCGGGCCAACACAGAAGAATAGTTGTGTGATGGGTCTGAGCCGGATACACAAACCTTCTGCCCCGCGATGACAGAAAAGTTGTTGTATCAGTCCTCAATCCTAGTCGATGCCGATCTTCTGCTTGATCAGAGCATTAGATTTAGTGGTAACTACTAGGATTAAGAAGTCGATTCAAACTGCGAATACTTCGCTGATAATTGCATTTCCTTTATTCCGCGTTCCCAAATACAATAAGCCCTTGGGGAAGGCAATTCTAGGGGGTGTGCTAGTACATTCTAAGTTCAATCTGAGGGATTTATAAATGTTCCCTGAGAGTGTATGGTTTTTTCCTATGGGCAACAACAGGAGTCTATAAGTCATAAGGGGATCTGTCGAAGGAAGGGAGTCCCATTCCAACCAAATCTAACCTACTATCCCTTAGCATATATAGGCCTTACACTGCCTAAGTCAACTAGTAGCCTAGTCTGTAACTCAGTACTTATAATCCAAAGCCTAAGTTTATACGTTAAATGGTTCCGTACCATTTCTACTACAGGGAGTTGTTCTATTGCTTAGGGTCAAGATTATCGAAATAAAATTGGCTTTCCTATATCGTCGGATCCTTCAAATCTAGGAGCGCTAACACTAGGTCCAAAATGCCAAGGGTCTATGTGGCCAGTAGTGTTTAGTTGCATTAAATGGAACCGCATTCCTAGTCCCATGGCGGGATTGGAAGTGGTATGCTTGGTAGGAGGGTGGGGTGGGATAAAAACTAATTTGTAGGCCGAATCCCGGGAGTTATAATACTCCCAATCTAGGGACAATACCTAACAACAAACGAACGGCATGCACTCCATCTAACCAAATTTTGTCACAATACATGGAATAAAGTTCCACATGGATTATGATAGAGATGCATTCGGCTATGCTAAGCCCAAACCACTAACGCAAACACATTGTCTACCGGTGACATCACTAGACCCAATAACAACAAAACACAGAAATTCTTAAAACAAAAATCAAACAATCTACAGGGCAACGGCATAGATGCCTAATTCTACCAAAGGACTTCTACCATGGTCCCAACTAACCTTCTTGAATACAATCTAGTTCAGTACTGTCTGTTGCCCATTAGAGCTCTATCGGCCAGGTATTTTCAATACTTCTCAAACGAAGAAAGTTGAGAAATGGGATTTGAGGTTAGCACAATTTTTGAGACCCAAAAAGAGGGTAAAGGCTCAAATAAAAGGGACATGAGAAGGAGGATGGTGGAAAGGGAGAAAAAGAGCTAAACAGCCTTAACAATAGCCATAGAAAGCGGAGGAAATGCGGAGAAATGGTTGTCCAAATGGACAGAATGAAATCTAGGCCCTGTAGAGGGATGCATCAAGCTCCCAAAGGCTAGATTTTTAAAAAGAAAAGAGAAGGAAAAAGGGAAATGGAGCACCTCACGATTTCAGCTCAATTCGGGGGTTGTAAGAGCTCCAAACAACGAGATCTTCAAGAGGGAAGGCTGCAAACAGCAGTAAAGTGAAGGAGTGTGGTCGTTTTTGGCCAAAGATGGATTTGGGGGTGGTTTAAAACCACGCTTTGGAGGTAGGGCAGCTAGAAAATGTAAATGGGGCTAGGGAAGGGGACTTTTGTGAAGGAAGTACCTCTTTTTGGGGTTTTCTATGGATGAACACTATATAGGGGGTGTACACTACCTAAAATAGGGCGTGCGCCCGAAAATCACGCCAAGTGGGCCCCACCGGACGGCGATGCATCACCGAACCGGCGATGGCATCGCCGGCCATCTTGCATGGTGGCCGGTGGGACCACATGGGTCTGGTCCCCCATGGTCCAGGGACCCCAAAAATGTATGGTTCCCACCTTGGTTCATTGTATTTTGACCTATATAGGCCCAAACATACGTTCGGGGCTTTTCGGGGCCAATCTGTAAACCCGAATACAAACCCCTATCATGCAGCATATGATTTTGAGGTAGAAGGAGCTAGTACATCCATCTAGCCCATTAGTTGCTAAAGAAATCGAAGTTAGAATGGCCTTATGGCCATTTTTCATGAAATTTTTACTATTCACTGTAACATTTTATGAAAGTATGATTTTATGTTATTTTCACATTAGTATTGATGCCTAACATGAAATGGATAAGAAATAATTGAAGATTGGAGTGGTGAGAGGAAGAATTTTGAAGATTTTGGATGAAACGGGGTTTTTAAGCCCTGACGATTGAATACAGGGGTCGTGGTTGTCCCACGGCCCAAGGATTCACATTTACGGGTTTAGAATCGTTCAAAGAACATCTCAACCCACTTACCTACAACCTAGGAGTTATTCGGGTTGCTTTACGCAACCCTAGATGCGCTACGGACTCGATCACGCGATCGAAATGAATAGACTTCGCCTATTGGCAAACCTGGGATCCTAGAAGTGTTTCTAGACCCTTCTCGCACCCACCTAAGTCAAAGGAAGCGACAGCGTACGTCGCGTGACCATAACCCAGGCCCGGTTTAATCCAAATCATGCTCTGATACCATCTGTAACATCCCGAAAATCGGGGGGTCGAGTAAAAACCTAAGTCCCGAGTTCCAAAATGTTATTTATGCAACATAGATATGTATAATTGAATGTTGTCTGTGTTAATGTATGAAACATGAGTGGGATTACGCCAGAACAGCATATCATACTCCAGAGACAGTTAAATTAACCAGCGGAAGTCTGTGATAATATGTATAACATATATAAACTGTTGTGTGTCTCTTGAGTGTGAACATGTTACCAGGTTAAACATATACATGTATACCTCAAAATAGAAAGAAAGTATATACATGAGTGCTCTGAAAATATAAAATGATAAGTGTCTAGACATCTAATCAACCTCCCTGTAATCCCGTCGATCAGAACACGCATAAAGGAGGAATCCTCCTCCTCATCATCAAGTCCAGCTCCGCCTCGCAGGCCGCGCCATCATCTGCAATAAAAAAAGGGTCTGGTGGGTGTCCAGGAACACCGTCCCGTAATGTGGGAGTGAGTAGCTAACTCAGTGGAATAATGGAGCAAGGATTAACATGTTCTCAAATCAATCATGCGATAATAGTAAAGCAGTAATTCAAACATTCCTAATACTGTTGTTAATGCAATTATGACATGACGTGATGTATGCCCTCACCGACGATCTCCCTCATACGGCAACATCTTACGACCGCGGCATGCCACACTCCCTAGAGTGCTCCACATCTTTCAGGCACATGTAATGCTATGGTGATATGATTTTCGAGTTGTTATTAGTCCATTCAAACAGCAGGATTGGGAAACTAAGGTACTTCCCTTATATCAATCCCAACACAGATCCTGTCTAGGGTCGTCACTCCTAGTAATCTCATACGATGTATCTTTTGTAGGTCGCTGCAAGGGCTACCAGGGCTGTTGCACGCACTCGTTGCCCCGCTCCTCTATCACCTTATCAATACAGGCCTACTGTACTCTACTGCTACTGAAGGGTCGTCGCCTCCCGTAGACTCAGAATACGCTCGCGGTCACTACAAAGGACTCGTCGCCGGATCAGTGTAGGCCGACAGCTAGAATATAGTGTCCCATACCACCATAATCTGCTCACGAGACTAAGTGCTTACTGGTCACTACGGGGAGGTTTGTGGCCCCAGCATAGGCCGACAGCTCGACCACGGTGTCCCATACCACCATGCCCGGCTCATGAGTCTTTGTGGATCAAGGTACCATGGTTAACAGGGTTTACAATGGTAAGTTCAGTATCCTAGGTTCAAGCAGTTATGACACATATAGGGTGAACATACATCGGCCAGTCGGGTTACTTGACGGGCTCGACTAGCGCGATCGCATCTCAAGTCGAACGACATGAAGTGCGTAAAACACTTCGCGTGGCCTAACCACTGCCGCCAACTCCAAACACGACTCGCGTTCATCGACGCGTCGTTTGTGGCGAAGATAAGCTAACTACGAATTCGCTCGGTTACCGACTGCCTAGACTAAGCATAGTCCCAAACAATTAAGGAATCACATCAGCAAATCATATGAGAGTATTAGAATTGAAATACAACCATGTGAGCATGTTAACACATGTTATATCGTACAACTTAAGTAAAGCATCTGACACATGCCTTTCATACATATAATGAAATTATGCATATCGCCAACATATAGGAAATCATTTCCATCAGCATATTAATTGAGAATTCAATCTCAAACTAAATCATAATGAAATCATCAAGCACATGCATTTCATTCATATAATGAAATCATGCATATGGCTAACATGTAGGAAACCATTTACACCAGCATATTAATTGAGAAACCAATCTCAAACTAATCCATAACATCATTTAATTCAATACATACTAATACAAGCATTTATACAAACACTTACACTACACACTTAAGTCTACATATAGTATGTCGACCCGAAGTGCGTATTTAGGCGAATCTCTTCGCCAAACTAATTATGCACGTATTCCTAACATTCTAATGCGACAACAAATCATGTCAATCACATCAGCAAAATATGAATGAAATTAGTACTTCCTACAAATGACTAAAATGCCCTAAATCTCATATTCTCTGTCGGTTTACGAAACAGGAAACGGACAGCATGTTGTACATGTCAAACGGCGTTGCCGTCGATAATCTACTATTAAACGACATTGAAAGCGTTGGAAACAGTCAATCAAAGCGTCTAAAATCCGCACCTTGTCTCTTATGGATGTGTAAATTCGAACGGAGCGTATACGCTTCGTCTACGGCGATTAGAGAACCTAATACACAAGTTCTATTAACTACTTCGCTAGGAAACGAAAGGAACCTCAAATCAGCAACTTCTAGGGTATTTTCTTACCTGAAAACGTGGAGGAATCGCCGGAAAAGTGATCGGAGTGCGTTGCCTAAGCACGTACAACACGTGGCACAAGCAGCAGGGAATTCTCTCCTACCTTCTCTCACAAACTCTCACCTTTTCTCTCTCCCAATCTAGGGATTTTTACAAATTCGGATGGGAGAGAGGAGTGAGGGTTTCAACCCCTTTTATAAGCCCAAACTTGCCCGAAATAGGCTCCGGTGCAAAGTTCACTTAGTGCATATCCAAATCGGGGCTGTTTCGGTCCAAAAGATGCTTTCTGGTGGTCCCCTGACCGAATGCGATCGGACTTAATCTCACGCGTACCAGATCTAGCACGTATTAAGTTTTTAGTCCGGCTGGGTCCGCAGATCGCACGTGGCGGACCAGTTTTAGTTTAGCGGTCACCGCACGTAGATCAGGGCTGAAAGTCTCATGATATAAAATAGAAATTTCTCCTGATCCGAGGGTGTAATCTGGCTGAATTCTGAAGGCCAGAACGCTCAATACTGAAGCGTCAAGTCGTGTGCCAGATTTGAATTTGAAATTCCAATTCTGTCCCTATTCGCACTCTCTTCGGTCCGGGCTCAATGAAATGGCCTGTGATTATCGGTTTGACTTGATTTTCAAAATGAGTGTCAAGTCCATCTAGGTGGTTCTAACGGTCTAAGATAGGAGGTATCGGACTTTCGACGCGCAGTCTAGATCCAATACAAAGATTCAAAGTGGTCCAGAGAACAAACCTGCTTAGAGTTTGGTCCGAGGTTATAGAGTATTATAGAGTCATTGGTTCTACTCGATTTGGGTCTAGTAGAACGTATTTAAAGTGATCAGGGACTATTTCCCAGCTACTCCAGCGTTGAGCTAGCTAACTTATGCTTAATTTCTAAAGGAATTAATCCTAAGTGGTTTCTTTGGCTATGGAATTGGGTTCTGAACGATTTTCCAGGCGTTTTAATTGACCCACTGCGTAAGGAAGTCAAGTCCCAGATTGGCCAAAATCCGGGGTGTTACATTGTTGTAATGCATTTCCCTTACTCTTATATGATTGAAGAAGTAGATTCACAAATGTTTGGGACTATACCTAGTCCAGGCAGTCGGTAACAGAGTAAGTTCGTGGTTTGCTTGTATTTGCCACGGAGGACGCGTCGATGAACTCGAGTCGTGTTTTGGGTTGGCGGCAGTAGTTAGGCCACACGAAGTGTTTTATGCACTTCATACTGCTCAGCTTGAGATGCGCTCGTGCTAGTTGAGCCCGTCAAATAACCCGAGAGGCCGTTGATTGTTCACCCTGTATGAATCACAACTGTTTGAACCTGGGGTATTGAACTTACCATTGGAAACCCTGTTAATCATGGTACCTTGATCCACAAAGACTCATGAGCCGGGCATGGTGGTATGGGACACCGTTGTCGAGCTGTCGGCCTACGCTGGGGCCACAAACCTCCCCGTAGTGACCGGTGAGTACCCTACTCTGAGCAGATTATGGTGGTATGGGATACTATATTCTTGTTGTCGGCCTACATTGATCAGGTGACGAGCCCTTTGTAGTGACCTTGAGTTTATCCTGACACCGCATGGGGGCGACGAGTCCTGATGCAGTCTTAAGGATAATTAGGCTTGTATTGATAAGGTGATGTGTAACGCCCGTGAAAAATCCGTACTTGGGCTCGAGTACCAACTCGACCCGAAATTGTGTAGAATTTATTCCTTTAGAAAATATGACTAAGTTAGCCAGTGCAACGTTAGAATAGCTGGGAAATGGTCTCTGATCACTTTAAATACGTTCTACAAGGCCCAAAGCGAGTGCAACCAATGGTGCTATAATGCTCTAAAGCCTCGGATCAAACTCTAAACCGGTTTATTCTCGGGACCTCCTTGAAACTTTGTATTGGATCTAGACCGCGCGTCGAAAGTCCGATACCTACCATCTTAGACCGTTATGACCACTTAGCTGGGCTTGGCAATCGTGTCGAAAATCAAGTCCAACTGACATTCAGAGGCTATTTCATTGAGCCTGGAGTGAAGAGAGTGAGAATAGGGTTAGAATTGGAATTTGAAATTCAAATCTGGCACACGATTTGACGCATCAGTATTAAGCGTTCTAACCGTCAGAATTCAGCCAAGTTACACCCTTGGATCAGGAAAAATTTCTATTACATATCACGAGACTTATAGGCCTGATCTTGGTGCGGTGACCGTTAAACTGAAACTGGACCGCCATGTACGATCTGGGAACCCTACCGGTCTCAAAACTGGATGTGTACTAGATCCAGTATGCATGAGCTTAAGTCCGACCACATTTGGCCAGGGGACCTTCAGAAATGCTCTTTTGGACCGAAACGGCCCCAATTTGGTTAGGCACCAAGTAAACATTGTTCCCAAGCCTATTTTGGGCATGTTTTAGCTTATAAAAGGGGTTAAAACCCTCACTTCTCTCACACATCCGAATTTGCTAGAAACCCTAGCTTGTGTGAGAGAAAAGGTGAGAGATTGTGAGAGAGAGTGGGAGAGTTCTTCCTGCTACTTGTGCTACGTGTTGCATGTGCTAAGCAACGCACCTCTATCGTTTTTCCGGCGATTACACCGCGATTCTAGGTAAGCAAATACCCTAAATAGTTGCTGATTTGAGGTTCCTATGTTTCCATAGCGATGTAGCTTATGGATCTTGTGTATTAGGTTCCCTATTCGCCGTAGACGAAGCGTATACGCTCCGTTTCAATTCACGAGTCTACAAGACATAAGGTGCGGATTTTAGACGCTTTGATTGACTGTTTCCAAAGCTTTCAATGTCATTTAATAGTAGATTATTGACGGCAACGCCGTTTGACATGTACAACATGCTGTCCGTTTCCTGTTTTGTAAACTAATGAAGAATATGAGATTTAGGGCATTTTAGTCATTTGTAGGAAGTACTATTTTCATTCATATTTTGCTGATGTGATTGACATGGCTTCTTGTTGCATTAGGATATTAGGAATGTGTGCATAATTAGTTTGGCGAAGAGATTCGCCTAAATGCGCACTTCGGGTCGACATGCTATATGTAGACTTAAGTGTGTAGTGTAAGTGTTTGTATAAATGCTTGTATTAGTATGTATTGAATTAAATGATGTTATGAATTAGTTTGAGATGATTTCTCAATTAATATGCTGACATAAATGATTTCCTACATGTTGACTATATGCATGATTTCATTATATGCATGAAATGTATGTGTTTGAAGATTTACTTAAGTTGTATGTAATAACATGTGTTAACATGCTCAAATGGTCGTATTTCATTTCCATTACCCTTACACAACTGCTGATGTGATTCTATGATTGTTTGGGACTATGCCTAGTCCAGGCAGTCAGTAACCGAGCGAATTCATGGTTAGCTTATCTTCGCCACGAACGACGCGTCGATGAACGCGAGCCGTGTTCTGGAGTTGGCGGCAGTGGTTAGGCCACACGAAGTGTTTTACGCACTTCATGTCGTCAACTTGAGATGCGATCGCGCTAGTCGAGCCCGTCATGTAACCCGACTGGCCATTGTATGTTCACCCTGCATGAGTCATAACTGCTTGAACCTAGGGTGCTGAACTTACTATTGTAAACCCTGTTAACCATGGTACCTTGATCCACAAAGACTCATGAGCCGGGCATGGTGGTATGGGACACCGTGGTCGAGCTGTCAGCCTACGCTGGGGCCACAAACCTCCCCGTAGTGACCAGTGAGCACCTAGACTCGTGAGCAGATTATGGTGGTATGGGACACTATATTCTAGCTGTCGGCCTACACTGATCAGGCGACGAGTCCTTTGTAGTGACCGCAAGCGTATTCTGAGTCCACGGGAGGCGACGACCCTTCCGTTGCAGTAGAGTACAGTAGGCCTGTATTGATAAGGTGATGGGGGAGCGGTGCAACGAGTGCGAGCAACAGCCCTGGCAGCCCTTGAAGTGACCTACGAAATATACATCGTATGAGATTACTAGGGTGACGACCCTAGACAGGATCTGTGATGGGATTGATACAAGGGAAGTACCTTAGTTTCCCAATCCTGCTGTTTGAATGGACTAATAACAACTTTGAAATCATATCACCATAGCATTGCATGTGCCTGGAAGATGTGGAGCACTCTAGGGAGTGTGGCATGCCGCGGTCGTAAGATGTTGCCGTATGAGGGAGATCGTCGGTGAGGGCATACATCACGTCATGTCATCTTGCATTAACAACAGTATTAAGATTGTCTGATTTACTGCTTTACTATTATCGCATGATTGAATTGTGAACATGCTAATCCTTGCTCTATGATTCCACTGAGTTGATCACTCACTCCCACGTTACGGGATGGTGTTTGCAACACCCCCCAGACCCTGTTGTAGATGCAAGTGAGGCTGAGATCCAGGAGGCAGAGCCAGACTTCGACGAGGACCAGGACGAGTTCTCGTACATACAGTATCACGATGGCTTTGCGTAGGCGACCTGGATCGATGGGACTTCAGTGGGACTATTTTGGACATTTACTTTTATTCATGTATATGTATATGAGACTCAAAGATGTTTTCATACTTTAGAAACAGATGAGATTTACTTTATTTTTTCATACAGTGATATATATATATTGTTTAGTCTTCTGCTTGCTTTTATCACTGGATCTGAAGTATGAATTGCAGTTTTGGTATACTTTTACTCATGTGAATGCTTTAAATCAGACAACATTGAATCATAATCATTTTTGTTACATAAGTGACGGTCTAGAACTCGGGAGTTGAGTTTATGCACGACCCCCGATTTTCAGGGTGTTACAAGTTGGTATCAGAGCATGAATAAAAGTATACTAGGCCTGGGTTATGGTCTCGCGACGTACGCTGTCGCTTCCTTTGACTTAGGTGGGTGCGAGAAGGGTCTAGAAACACTTCTAGGATCGCAGATTCGCCGATAGGCGATGTCTATTCGAATCGATCGCACGATCGAGTCTGTAACGCATCTCGGGTCGCGTAAAGCAACCCGAATAGCTTCTAAGCAGTAGGAAGTCGGGTTGAGACATCCTATGAATGATTTTAAACTCGTAAAAGTGAATCCTTGGGCTGTGGGATGACCACGACTCCTATATTCAATCGCCAGGGCTTAAAAACCCCGTTTCACCAAAAATCTTCAAAATTCTTCCTCTCACCACTCTAATCTTCATTTCTTTCTTATCCAATTCATGTTAGGCATCAAAATTAATGTAAAAATAATACAAAATAATACTTTCACAAAATTTTACAGTGAATAGTAAAATTTTATGAAAAATAGCCATAATACCATTCTAACTTCACTTTCTTTAGCTAATAAGAGTCTAGATGGATGTACTAGCTCCTTCTACCCCAAATTCATATGCTGCATCATAGGGTTTGGTATTCGAGATTACGGAATGGTCCCGGAAAGTCCCGAACACATGTTTGGGCTCACATAGGCCAAAATACAATGAACCAGGGGGCAAACCGTACATATCTGGGGTCCTTGGACCATGGGGGACCGAACCCATCCGGCCCCACCAACCGGATGCATCACCGGTCGGCGATGCCATAGCCGATCCGGCGATGCATCGCCATACAGGTGGGCCCGTTGGATGTGATTTTTGGGTGCACGCCCTTAAATCTCATGTGTACCCTCCCCATGTAAGTCCCGTCCCACGAAAACCCCCAAATCATACCCCTCCACAAACAGCCCTCCCCATAGCCCTATTTTCATTTTTCAGCAACCATCCCCAAATTTTGTGGTTCCAAATCACCTCTAGATCCCTCCTTGGCCAAAAACGACCATCATCCATCACTTCTTTGGAGTTGGTAGCCCTTCCTCTTGAAGATTTCATCATTTGGAGCTCCAAAAACCCCCAAATCGAGCTGAAATCGTGAGGTGCTCCATTCCACTTTTTCATTTCCATTTCTCCTTGAAAATACATCCTTGGGAAGCTTGAAGCATCCCTCTACGATGCCTAGATCTCCTTTTTCTAGATTGGACAGCCACTTCTCCGTATTTTCTCCATTTTTTATGGCTTTCGTGGAAGCCATTTTAGGCCTTTTATCAATCTCATCCATCATATCTTTGATGGGTAAAAGGAAAATCGCAACAGACGAGGCTAGGCCAAGCCGCCCTGTTCAATCGAGAAGACCGCAGGGTGGCGCCGCAAGTTCAAGCACCGCCACAGGTCCAGCTGCAACCCTAGAGTGCCGTACAAAGCGGGATTTGGATCCCCATACTCACCTTGGGCGAGTAATTCTATCAGAGATGCCTCATGACCAATACACTGATCGCAAAGTATTATTTGAGGCGGACGTGGAAGGGCGACTGTTCGGTAAATTTTTATTGTTTGAGCGCATTGAAGCTGCGCATTGGGGTCCGATATTTGAAGCTCGCGCTCGTGCTAATGTGAGCACCGTTCGTGCCTTCTACGCTAGTATCCAGAATTCTACCTTAGAGCCATTGTAGTTTAAAATCCCTTTTGGTAGAGATCGGATGGCTACGATTGATGTGCGACTGATTGCGTGACTTCTGAACGTACCTCTTGGTGATGTTCATCCTAGTGAGAAGAATCTGAGGAGTAGACGTAAACGAGATCGCCACACCATGTTTCTGTGCGGTAAGTTGGTTCCATGGCAGCCTAATAATAGCCTTAAGGTGACGTATATGTCTGATGATTTGCGCCTGCTGCACCATATCTGCACGTTCAATGTTTATCCCAGGTCGACGAATCGCATTGAATGTACACGCCTTATGGTTGATTTCCTGTATCTGGTGGCTCAGGGAGAGAACGTATGTATGGCTACTTTCATCTTACGACAGATAATCCTCATAGCCAAGTCAAGAAGAACATCCGAATCGCTTCCTTTTGGCCGACTGATTTGTAAGATTGCGCTTGAGTTTGCCTACAGACTTGGGTCGGAATTGCTAGTTTCGATTCATACCATTGATGAGTCGACTATGGTCAAGATGAAGATTGGGTCGCAGTACCGTGAAAATCAGCTTGAGGAGGACAGCGAGGATGACTTCGATGATGAGGAAGATCAAAGTGAAGGAGAACCTGGAGCAGAGGTTCAGGAAGAGGTTCAGGAAGAAGTTTAGGAAGAGGCAGAAGAGGAGGCTCAGGATACAGATGAGAGCCCTCCTCCTTCTGCGCAGGCTACTAGCGACGATCGCATTGCTCGGATGGAGGAGAGTCAGATCGCTTTGCGAAGGGAAGTTCAAGAACTTCGCGCTGAAGTCGAGGATGCCAAGGCCGTTACAAAGAAGAAATTAGGCAAGGTGACTCGCACCTTGAAGGCGATCCTGTGTTGCTTGTAGGATAAGGGTGCTCCTCCTCCGTCCCCAGACTCAGACTAGCGATGCGACCTTTGATGTAGTTGTCAGTAGTTAGTCATTTCCTGCTTTATGTGTGTAAGCCTGTTAGGGCTAGTGCTTTGCTTATGTTGCTGTTGCAATTTTAACCATCTTAGTTCCCATGTATTTCTCGTCATGATGCTTGTAAGGATATATCCCTTGTATTGTGACAATTTTGATTAAATGAAATATATGGAATGCCTTTGACTCCTTGTGTAAATGATTGCGGTGTAATTGTGCTATTAAGACTGACAAGGTTGAGCCCTATTTTGAATATAGAGAATGCCGCCTAAGGCTACGCGGAGCACTGTTTGGCTTGCACTGACTGAGCATATGGATCAGACTCCTTCGCAGTCTGGCACCCATGCGGACCCTGCTGTGGGCCCGATTCTTAAGGCAGTTTGATCGTCTCAGCTTGCCGCTGGTCCTACAGTTGGACCACCGCCATTTACGCCGTCAGTTAGAGAGCCTCATCGTGCATCTACTTCCACACAGCATCCGCCGCAGCTTGCTCCACCTCCTAACAGATTTGAGCAGATGTTGGCTATGATGAAGCAGCAGCAGCAGCTTCTGACTACCATCGTGGGGACATTAGCACAGGGTGGGGGTGTGACTCCACCTGCACCACCTGCGCATCCAGCTGAGGATGCTTATACATACGCCCAGGATGAGGGCATGGCTCATCCTGCGCCGCCTGCTTATCCTGGGGGAATCCCGCCGATACACGGGGCCTATTAGAGCGATTTCAGCGCTTACGGCCTCCCACTTTCACGGGTTCTCACAGACCCGAGGAGGCTGAGTACTGGCTCGACCGTGTGTCGAAGATTTTGCGGATGTTACATTGTACTGAGGCTGAGCAGGTAGAGCTGGCCACATTCCTTTTTGAGCGAGAGGCCAGCCTGTGGTGGGATAACGTACTGCGGACTGTTGCCGCCGACTTTGTATGGACATGGGCAGCGTTTGAGTTCTGCTTCCATGAGAAGTATTATCCCCAGACTTACAGGCATGACAGGGAGAATGAGTTTCTCCGCCTCAGACAGGCAGCCATGACAGGTACAGAGTATGAGCATCGGTTCACGAAGTTGGGCAGATACGTCCCGACGATTTTGGCTGATGAGCAGATGCGCATACGGCGCTTTTTGGAGGGTTTGCGACCCGACATTCGGTCGAAGATGTGCTGTGTGACCATTCCTTCATATGTGGAGTTGATTCACATGTTTATACGGGAAGAGCAGGATGTGCATCGACTTGCGCGATCTCGTGGCCCTGTTGCTTCTAGGCCGCAACCAGACATGCAGGACAGGCCCCTCGCGGGCAAGAGGCCTCGCATTGACCCTCCTACTAGGACTACAGCGCTTGTACCACCGTTTCGGTGCCCTGATTTGACATGTACATACTGTGGGAGGACAGGCCACTTGGCGCAGAGCTGTTTCTCTCGGATGCGAGACAGCGGGTTCTCACCGCCGCAGAAGATTGACAGTGCTCGTTCGCAGGTGATATCAGCACCGCCTATACTGTTAGCTCCTGTGTACCCTTCTTTCAGACCTTCGGTATCGCAAATCAGATAGCCTCCACGGCCCTTGACACAGCGGCCGAACCGGCCACAGCAGGCTCGGGTTCATGCATTGACAGCTGAGGCAGCTGCGACACCGACTTTTCAGCATTCGGCCTTCGAGGTCGCAGCCCATATTGGAGGTACTCCTATTCTTGTGATGGTGGATACTGGTTCTACGATTTCCTTGATATCGCGTGCTGTAGTCAGGCGTCTTGGGTTACAGACCATTACCATGGATAGGGTACGAGTCCTTGCAGCCCACGGAGATTATTCAGATGTCACCCAGATGTGTGAGGGGTGTTTGGTTGATTTGGGAGGCCGAAAGATGGTTATTGATCTTGTCGTCGACCCCTCTCTTGTTTATCTCGACGTCATTCTTGGCATGGATTGGTTGACTGCAGCGAGGGCCGAAATTGACTGCGAGACTCGTATAGTGACTGTGTACGAGCCTGAAGGTACATCCTTCACATTTTCAGTGCGGGTAAATCTTCCTTTCCGCATACTTAGTTACGCCACTTTATTGCGCGACGCTGGTGCCCAGGTACTCGAGCATGTGCCAGTCGTTTTCGAGTTTGGGGATCTGTTCAGGAAGATCCTTGGATTGCTGCCCCGACGTGAGATCGATTTCACTATCGATCTGGTTCCTGGTTCTACACCCGTCTCACTGCCGACGTATCGCATGGCACCATGTGAGATGGAGGAGTTGAGGACCCAGATTGATGGTCTGCTAGAGCTTGGCCTTATACGGCCTAGTGTGTGTCCTTGGGGAGCACCGGTCTTGTTCGTGAGGAAGAAGGACGGTTCGATGCGATTGTGTATTGATTATCGCAGGCTGAACCAGGTTACGGTGAAGAACAAGTATCCTTTACCCAGGATCGATGACTTGTTTGATCAGTTGAGAGGAGCGCAGTACTTCTCGAAGATTGATCTTCAGTCAGGATATCATCAGTTGCGCGTCAGGGATGAGGACGTGCAGAAGACAGCATTAAGGACCAGTTTTGGCCACTACGAGTTCCTCGTGATGTCGTTCGGTCTCACGAACGCACCAGCCGTGTTCATGGATCTGAAGAACCGGGTATTTCGACCTTTCCTCTATCGATTCGTCGTTGTATTCATTGATGACATTTTGGTGTACTGCAGGAGTCGAGAGGAGCATGAAGAGCACTTGCGTTTGGTCCTAGATACAGACAGCATCAGTTGTTCGCACAGTACAAGAAGTGCGACTTCTGGAAGCAGGAGGTGAAGTTTCTGGGATACGTGGTGTCCAAGGATGGCATGACAGTTGACCTGTTTAAGGTAGCTGCGGTGCAGGACTGGGAGCAGCCTGGTTCTGTCACTGAGGTGAGGAGTTTCTTGGGTCTCGCTAGCTACTATCGGCGTTTCATTCAGGACTTCTCGAAGATCGCGAGACCCTTATCTCAGTTGACACGGAAGGACGTGAAGTTCGCCTGGAATGACAAGGCGGAGTCAGCTTTTCAGGAGCTGAAGGACAGACTTACGTCCGCCCCTGTGCTAGTATTGCCAGAGCAAGGGGTTAGATACACTATATATACTGACGCGTCTAGCGTTGGTTTGGGTTATGTCCTTATGCAGAGGGACAGGGTAATTTCGTATGCCTCGAGACAATTAAGGAAGCACGAGGAGAATTACCCTACACACGACCTAGAGTTGGCAGCCGTTATATTCGTACTGAGACTCTGGAGACATTACCTCTACGGAGAGGAGTTCGAGCTCTTTAGCGACCACAAGAGCCTCAAGTACATATTCACGCAGCGAGACTTGAATAAGAGGCAGCGGCGATGGATGGAGACGTTGAAGGACTTCAAGTTTGAAGTCTCTTACCATCCTGGGAAGGTGAACCTTGTGGCTGATGCGTTGAGCCGCAAGAAGGTGATAGAGTTTGCGGCTCCGCCGATGGTTGCCGAGTGGGATATGGTTGAGTTTTTGCGAGACTTTGAATAGAAACTCACCGTAGAGGAGCCGTTTGAGTTCATCGCACATGTACAGGTGCGATCTCAGATCGATGACCGAGTCATCGAGGCGCAGAGGGACGATGCGCATTTTACTGAGCTTCGAGAGCAGGCCAGTGATGATGCTGACGCCGACTGGCGAGTTGGTATGGATGGGGGCTTACGTTATCGTGGCCGCCTATGCGTCCCAGATGTCCCTGACTTGAGAAGAGAGATTCTCGAGGCTGCACATTCTACTAGACTCGCGATGCATCCAGGCAGCACAAAGATGTATCGTGACGTGAAGAAGACGTATTAGTGGGAAGGTATGAAGACCCACATAGCTGAGTTCGTGTCCCGTTGTCTCACTTGTCAGCAGGTGAAGGCAGAGCATCGCCGACCACCTGGACTTTTGCAGCCTATGCCGATCGTAGAGTGGAACTGGGATTTCATTTCCATGGACTTCATTTCCGGGTTGCCGAAGACGAGGAAGGGACATGATTCTGTTTGGGTGATCGTCGACCGTCTGACGAACTCGGCCCACTTCCTACCGATCAGAGTTACGAACTCTGCAGACGAGCTGGCCAGATTGTACATCAGAGAGATTGTGCGTCTGCATGGAGTTTCGCTGGAGATCGTGTCGGACAGAGACACGCGATTCACTTCTATTTTCTGGACTCGCATTCAGGAGGCTATGGGTGTGAAGTTGAAGTTTAGTACTGCCTTCCACCCACAGACAGACGGACAGACAGAGCGGGTGAACTAGATCTTGGAGGACATGTTGCGAGCTTGCGGATTGGACTTCAAGGACAGTTGGGATGATTGTCTTGCATATGCGGAGTTTGCGTACAACAACAGTTTTCAGGCGAGTATCGGTATGACACCTTATGAGGCGCTGTATGGGCGACCTTGTCGCGCACCGCATTGCTGGCTAGAGGTCGGTGAGCGTAGCTTGATCGGCCCAGAGTTAGTGCAGGCGAGGTCAGAGAAGATTGATATTATTAGACGTCGGCTCCTTACAGCGCAGAGCAGACAGAAGAGCTACGCCGATACGAGACGGAGGCCACTAGAGTTCACAGTTGGGGATCATGTATTTTTGCGAGTTTCCCCTATGAAGGGAGTCCTTTGGTTCGGGAAGAAGGGGAAGCTGGCACCGCGATTCATTGGTCCATTCCAGATCCTCAATCGTGTGGAAGCGGTGGCTTACCGATTGGCTTTACCCATGCCTCTCACGAGCGTTCACAACGTATTTCATGTTTCTATGCTGAAGAAGTACGTGGCTGATCCTTCTCATATCATCAGATG
This sequence comes from Magnolia kwangsiensis, assembly GCA_037074715.1. Classification (NCBI taxonomy): domain Eukaryota; kingdom Viridiplantae; phylum Streptophyta; class Magnoliopsida; order Magnoliales; family Magnoliaceae; genus Magnolia; species Magnolia kwangsiensis. The sequence continues at coordinate 56,720,682 of CM073573.1, forward strand.
GGAGCAGGTGCAGTTAGGAGAAGATGTTACTTATATCCTGTGACCGACACGTATCCTAGACAGGAAGGAGCAGGTACTGCGTAGCAAGGTGATTCCCCTTGTAAAGGTATTATGGACGCATCACTCTGAGGAGGAGGCTACCTGGGAGACAGAAGCCGAGATCAGAAAGAACTACCCATAGCTTCTCGAGGAGTACGAAAAGGTACAAATTTCGAGGACGAAATTATTTGTTAAGGGGGGTAGATTGTAACGCCCGTAAAAAATCCGTACTTGGGCTCGAGTACTAACTCGACCCGAAATTGTGTAAAATTTATTCCTTTAGAAAATATGACTAAGTTAGCTAGTGCAACGTTAGAATAACTGGGAAATGGTCCCTGATCACTTTAAATACGTTCTACAAGGCCCAAAGCGAGTGGAACTAATGGTGCTATAATGCTCTAAAGCCTCGGATCAAAATCTAAACCGGTTTATTCTCGGGACCTCCTTGAAACTTTGTATTGGATCTAGACCGCGCGTCGAAAGTCCGATACCTACCATCTTAGACCGTTATGACCACTTAGCTGGGCTTGACAATCGTTTCGAAAATCAAGTCCAACTGACATTCAGCGGCTATTTCATTGAGCCTGGAGTGAAGAGAGTGAGAATAAGGTTAGAATTGAAATTTGAAATTCAAATCTGGCACACGATTTGACGCATCAGTATTAAGCGTTCTGACCGTCAGAATTCAGCCAAATTACACCCTTGGATCAGGAAAAATTTCTATTACATATCACGAGACTTATAAGCCTGATCTTGGTGCGGTGACCGTTAAACTGAAACTGGACCGCCACGTGCGATCTGGGAACCCTACCGGTCTGAAAGCTGGATGTGTGCTAGATCCAGTATGCATGAGCTTAAGTCCGACCGCATTTGGCCAGGGGACCTTCAAAAATGCTCTTTTGAACCGAAACGGCCCCGATTTGGTTAGGCACCAAGTAAACATTGTTCCCAAGCCTATTTTGGGCATATTTTAGCTTATAAAAGGGGTTGAAACCCTCACTTCTCTCACACATCTGAATTTGCTAGAAACCCTAGCTTGTGTGAGAGAAAAGGTGAGAGATTGTGAGAGAGAGTGGGAGAGTTCTTCCTGCTACTTGTGCTACGTGTTGCACGTGCTAAGCAACGCACCTCTATCGTTTTCCCGGCGATTACACCGAGATTCTAGGTAAGCAAATACCCTAAATAGTTGCTGATTTGAGGTTCCTTTGTTTCCATAGCGATGTACCTTATGGATCTTGTGTATTAGGTTCCCTATTCGCCGTAGACGAAGCGTATACGCTCCGTTTCAATTCACGAGTCTACAAGACATAAGGTGCGGATTTTAGACGCTTTGATTGACTGTTTCCAAAGCTTTCAATGTCGTTTAATAGTAGATTATTGATGGCAACGCCGTTTGACATGTACAACATGCTGTCCGTTTCTTATTTTGTAAACTAACGAAGAATATGAGATTTAGGGCATTTTAGTCATTTGTAGGAAGTACTGTTTTCATTCATATTTTGCTGATGTGATTGACATGGCTTCTTGTCGCATTGGGATATTAGGAATGTGTGCATAATTAGTTTGGCGAAGAGATTCGCCTAAATGCGCACTTCGGGTCGACATGCTATATGTAGACTTAAGTGTGTAGTGTAAGTGTTTGTATAAATGCTTGTATTAGTATGTATTGAATTAAATGATGTTATGAATTAGTTTGAGATGGATTTCTCAATTAATATGCTGACATAAATGATTTCCTACATGTTGACTATATGCATGATTTCATTATATGCATGAAATGTATGTGTTTGAAGATTTGCTTAAGTTGTATGTAATAACATGTGTTAACATGCTCAAATGGTCGTATTTCATTTCCATTACCCTTACACAACTGCTAATGTGATTCTATGATTGTTTGGGACTATGCCTAGTCCAGGCAGTCAGTAACGGAGCGAATTCGTGGTTAGCTTATCTTCGCCACGAACGACGCGTCGATGAACGCGAGCCGTGTTCTGGAGTTGGCGGCAGTGGTTAGGCCACACGAAGTGTTTTACGCACTTCATGTCGTCAACTTGAGATGCGATCGCACTAGTCGAGCCCGTCAAGTAACCCGACTCGCCATTGTATGTTCACCCTGCATGAGTCATAACTGCTTGAACCTAGGGTGCTGAACTTACTATTGTAAACCCTGTTAACCATGGTACCTTGATCCACAAAGACTCATGAGCCGGGCATGGTGGTATGGGACACCGTGGTCGAGCTGTCAGCCTACGCTGGGGCCACAAACCTCCCCGTAGTGACCAGTGAGCACCTAGACTCGTGAGCAGATTATGGTGGTATGGGACACTATATTCTAGCTGTCGGCCTACACTGATCAGGCGACGAGTCCTTTGTAGTGACCGCAAGCGTATTCTGAGTCCACGGGAGGCGACGACCCTTCCGTTACAGTAGAGTACAGTAGGTCTGTATTGATAAGGTGATGGGGGAGCGGTGCAATGTGTGCGAGCAACAGCCCTGGCAGCCCTTGCAGTGACCTACGAAATATACATCGTATGAGATTACTAGGAGTGACGACCCTAGACAGGATCTGTGATGGGATTGATACAAGGGAAGTACCTTAGTTTCCCAATCCTGCTGTTTGAATGGACTAATAACAACTTTAAAATCATATCACCATAGCATTGCATGTGCCTGGAAGATGTGGAGCACTCTAGGGAGTGTGGCATGTCGCGGTCGTAAGATGTTGCCGTATGAGGGAGATCGTCAGTGAGGGCATACATCACGTCATGTCATCTTGCATTAACAACAGTGTTAGGATTGTCTGATTTACTGCTTTACTATTATCGCATGATTGAATTGTGAACATGTTAATCCTTGCTCTATGATTCCACTGAGTTGATCACTCACTCCCACGTTACGGGATGGTGTTTGCAACACCCACCAGACCCTATTGTAGATGCAGGTGAGGCTGAGATCCAGGAGGCAGAGCCAGACTTTGACGAGGACCAGGACGAGTTCTCGTACATGCAGTATCACGATGGCTTTGCGTAGGCGACCTGGATCGATGGGACTTCAGTGGGACTATTTTGGACATTTAATTTTGTTCATGTATATGTATATGAGACTCAGAGATGTATTCATACTTTAGAAACAGATGAGATTTACTTTATTTTTCCATACAGTGATATATATATTGTTTAGTCTTCCGCTTGCTTTTATCACTGGATCTGAAGTATGAATTGCAGTTTTGGTATACTTTTACTCATGTGAATGCTTTAAATCAGACAACATTGAATCATAATCATTTTTGTTGCATAAGTGACGGTCTGGAACTCGGGAGTTGAGTTTATACACGACCCCCGATTTTCAGGGTGTTACATGATGGGGGAGCGGTGCAACGAGTGCGATCAACAGCCCTGGCAGCCCTTGCAGCGACTTACAAATATAACATCGTATGAGATTGCTAGGAGTGACGACCCTAGACAGGATCTGTGTTGGGATTGATATAAGCAAGGTACCCTAGTTTCCCAATCCTGCTGTATGAAAAGGACTAATAATAACTCGGTAATTATATCACCATCACATTGCATATGCCTGGAAGATGTGGAGCACTGTGGAAAGAAAGCATGCCGCGGTCGTAAGATGGTATCTTATGAGGGAGATCATCGGTGAGTGCATCCATCATGTCATGTCATATTACATTAACAACAGTATTTAGGAATGTTTGATTTATTGCTTTACTATTATCGCATGATTGATTTGATAACATGCTAATCTCTGCTCTATTATTCCACTAAGTTGATCACTCACTCCCACATTACGGGACGGTGTTTTCAGACACCCACCAGTCCCTATTGTGATTGCAGATGATGGCATGGCCTGCGAGGCTGAGCCGGACTTGATAATGATGAGGAGGATCCCTCCTTTATGCGTGTTCTTAACGACAGGATTACAGGGAGATTCATTAGATGCCATGACACTTGTCATTTTATATTTTCAGAGCACTCGTGTATATTCTTTCTTTCTATTTTGAGGTATACATGTATATGTTTAACCTGGTAATATGTTCACACTCTGGAGACTTCTCATTAATTATATATTATATGTATGTATCATAGTTTTTCGCTTGCTAATTTAACTATCTCTGGAGTATGATATGCTTTTCTAGCGTAATCCCACTCATGTTTAATACATTAACATAGACAACATTCAATCATACATATTTATGTTTCATAAGTGATGTTCTGAAACTCGGGAGTGGAGTTTTTACTCGACCCCCGATTTTCGGGATGTTACAGATGGTATCATAGCGTGATTTGGATTAAACTGGGCCTGGGTTATGGTCACGCGACATACGCTGTCGCTCCTTTGACTTAGGTGGGTGCAAGGAAAATCTAGAAACACTTATAGGATCGCAGTTTCGCCAATAGACGAAGTCTACTCAAGTCGATCATTCGATCGAGTCCATAACGCATTTAGGGTCGCGTGAAGCGACCTAAGTAGCTCCTAGGTTATAAGTAGGCGGGTTTGAGACGTTTTCAGAAAGGTTCCAAACCCAAAAATGTGAATCCTTGGGCTATGGGGCAACCACAACCCTTACATTCAATCGCCAGGGCTAAAAATCCCGTTTCACCTAATTCCTTCAAAATTCTTCCTCTCACCACTCCATTCTTCAATTCTTTCTCAGTATTTTCATGTTAGGCATTGATCCTAATGTGAAAATGATATAAAATCATACTTAGGAAAAATTTTTTAATGAATAGTAAAAATATAAGAAAATTGGCCATTTGGCCATTCTAACTTTGCAATATTTAGCAATTAATGGGCTAGATGGATGGATTAGCTCCTCCTACCCCAAAATAATATGCTATATGATGGGTAAATGTATTCTGGTTTGGGCCTCCCTAGGCCAATTTACAATGATCTGGGGTGGGGACCATATATGTTTGGGGTCCCTAGGGCAGGGGGGACACAACCCATGTGGTCCCACCGGCTGGATCTGGAGATGGCCGGCGATGCCATCACCGATCCGGCGATCGATCGCCGTACAATGGGCCCCACACGACCTAAAAATCAGGTGCGTGGTGTTTTAGGGGTAGGGCAACCCTCCCATATCCTGCCCGTCCTTCGAAACCCCTTAGAAAGGGTACCTCCTTCACAAAAATGCTCCAACGCCCTCCCATTTCCATTTTTCTTGCTGCCCTATCTCAAAACGTAGCTCCAAATCCCTCCTAATCCCTTCCATTGCTAAAAACGACATCTGTCCATCCTTCCATTGTGATTAGCAACCCTCTCCCTTTCCAATCTCGTCGTTTGAAGCTCCCACAATCTCCAATCGAGGTTGAAATCGTGTGGAGCTCCATTCCCCTTTATAGTTCTCTTTTCCCTTTAAAAATCTAGCCTTTGGGATCTTGATGCATCCCTCTACAGGGCCTAGATTCGTTTCAGTCCATTTGGGCAACCATTTCTCCGCATTTCCTCCGCTTTCCATGGCTATTGTTAAGGCTGTTTTAGCCTTTTTTCTCCCTTTCCATCGTTCTCTCTCTCATGTCCCTTTTATTTGATCCTCAGACTCGTGAAAACCTGCTTACCCATCCCATTTCTCCACGTTCTTCGCTTGTTTGATTACCGTTTTAAGAATTTCTGTGTTTTGTTGTTGTTGGGTCTAGTGATGTCATAGGTAGAAATGTGTTTGCGTAATGTTTTGGGCTTAATATAGCCGAATGCGTTCCTGTCATAATCCATGTGGAACTTTATTCCACGTATTGTGACAAATTTTTTTAAATGGAGTGCATGCCGTTTCGTTTGCTGTAAGGAATTGTCCATAGATTGGGTGTATCTTATGGTTTCCACTGCCATGTTGTAAATCCCGAGATTAAGCCTACAAAATTAGTTTTTATCCCACCTCACCCTCCTACCAAGCATGCCACTTCCAATCCCGACATGGGACTAGGAATGCAGTTCCATTTAACACAACTTAATGCTACTGGCCACTTAAGCCCTTGGCGTTTTGGACCTAGTGTTAGCACTCCTAGATTTGAAAGATCTGACGACATAGAAAATCCAATTCCATTTAGATAATCTTGACCCTAAGCGATAGAACAATTCCCTGTATGAGAAATGGTATGAAACCATTTAGCGTATAAGCTTAGGCTGTAGATTACAGACTAGTCTACTAGTTACCTTAAGTAGTGTAAAGCCTGTATATGCTAAGGAATAGTAGGTGAGATTTGGTTAGAATGGGACTCCCTTCCTTGGGTAGATCCTCATAACATTCCTAGGCGCCTTTAGTAACTCTCAGGAGGCTTATTTATCTTAGAACTATTCATTCTCAGGAAAAACTTTTACATCCCTAAGATTGAACTTAGAATAAACCAACACACCCCTTAGAATTGCCTTCCCTAAGGGCTTATTACATTCGGGAACGTGGAACAAAGGAATTGCACGTAAGCGATGTATTCGCGGTTTGAATCGACTTCTTAATCCTAGTGGTTACCAGTAAATCCAATGCTTTGATCAAGCAGAAGATCGGCATCGACTCGGATTTAGAACTAAAACAACGAATTTTCTGTCCTGATTAGACAGAAGGTTCAACGTATCCGGCTCAGACCCACTACACAACTTCTCTTCCGTGTTGGCTCGACCACATACAACCAAAAGTTATTGCTTTTCCTTTGGGAAATGTTGAGGACATACAGCCAATAGAGATTAGACCTCTTGCCACGAACTCACATCCGTCCTTGAAATCAACCACAACACCCATCATTTCAGCTCCTTTCTACAACCATAGGTACCAATGCCATAAAGCGCATCACTAACAAAGGAAGGCCAACGTAGTGAGAGGTTGTTTCCCAATTCATGCCAAGGATAGCCCCTAAGTTGCACCGCGTTCCGATATACGGAGCGATGCATAGATTCTTGAACTTTAAGTAGAACCAAGTTTTAAGGGGGGTAGAACGTATTGAGTCCAATCCAGTTAGGTCAGCCAATGCAACCGTTTGATCAGAGTGCCACAGCGAAAGCGTGGTTAGCCTCTTCTCCACTGGCCCAGGATCGAAACATTTGATTTACGTTATACGTACGGTTAGGTCATTAAATAGGATTGACCCTTCCTTAGAATGTCAATATTGAAGTCTTGCTAGATACTCCTTAACCTTCGCCAATTTCGGGGATGAAATTGTGTTTTAAGGGGGGTAGATTGTAACACCCCAAATTTTTGCCAACCTGGGGTTAGACGTCCTTAGGCAATGAGTCAACTAAAACACCTGGGAAATCGTTCAGAACCCAATTCCATAGCCAAAGAAATCACTTAGGATTAATTCCTTTAGAAATTAAGCGTAAGTTAGCTAGTGTTACGCTGGAGTAGATGTGAAATTGTCCCTGACTGCTTTAAATATGATCTACAAGACCCAAAACTTGTAGAATCAATGGTGCTATAATACCTTGAAACATAGGATCAAATTCTAAACCCGTTTGCTCTCAGGAACCCTTTGAAACTTTGTATTGGATTTAGACCGCGCGTCGAAAGTTCGATATCTACAATCTTAGACCATTGCGACTGCCTTGTTGGACTTGACAATCGTTTCGAAATTCAAGGCCAACCGACGCTCTGACGCTATTTCATTGAGCCTGGAGTGAAGAGAGTGAGAACAGGGTTAGATTTGGAAATTTTAATTCAAATCTGGCCATGACTTGGCGCGTTATTATTAAGCATTCTGACCGTCAGAATTCAGCCAAATTACACCCTCGGATCAGGAAAAATTTCTCTTTCATATCATGAGACTTGTAGACCTGATCTAGGTGCGATGATCGCTGAATTGAAATTGGACCGCCACGTGCGATCTGTGAACTCTTTCGGTCTAAAAACCTGTGTGCTAGATCCAGTATGCATGAGCTTAAGTCCGACCGCGTTCGGCCAGAGGACCTCTAGAAATGCTCTTTTGGACCAGAACAACCCCGATTTGGTTATAACCCAAGTAAACCTTGTTCCCAAGTCTATTTTGGGAAGGTTTTGGGCTATATAAGGGCCTTAAACCCTCTCATTTCTCTCCCATCCAAATTTGGTTAAAACCCTAGATTGAGAGAGAGAAAAAGTGAGAGATTGTGAGAGAGTGTGGGAGAGATCTTCCTACCACTTGCTGCTGCTGCTACACGTGCTAAAGCAGTGTACTCCAATCACTTTCCTGGCGATTCCAACGTACTTCTAGGTAGGAAAAACCCTAACCACTTGCTGATTTGAGGATTTCTTCGATTCAAATAGTAAAGTAGCTGATGTACGTGTGTATTAGGTCGCCTGATCGCCGTAGATGAAGCGTATACGTTCCGTTCGAAATGATACACATCTAAAGTGAAAGGTGCGAATTTTAGACGCTTTGATTGGCTGTTTTCAACTCTTTCAATGTCGTTTAATAGTAGATTATCGACGGCAACGCCGTTTGACATGTACAACATGCTGTCCGTTTTCTGTTTCGTAAACGTAGGAAAAATATGAGATTTAGGGCATTTTAGTCATTTGTAGAAAATACTGTATACATCCATATTTTGCTGAAATGGTTGACATGGCTTTTTGTTGCCTTAGGATTTTAGGAATGCGTGCATAATCAGTTTGGCGAAGAGATTCGCCCAAATGCGCACTTTGAGTCGACATACACTATGTAGACTTAAGTGTGTAGACTAAGTGTTTGTATAAATGTTTGTATTAGTATGTATTGAATTAAATGGTGTTGTGAATTAGTTTGAGATTGAATTCTCAAATAATATGCTGATGTAAATGATTTCCTTCATGGTGGCTATATGTATGATTTCATTATATGTATGAGATGCATGTGTTAGATGATTTACTTAAGTTGTATGTCATAATATGTGTTAACATGCTCACATTGTTGTAATGCATTTCCATTACTCTTATATGATTGAAGAAGTGGATTCATAAATGTTTGGGACTATACCTAGTCCAGGCAGTCGGTAACAGAGTAAGTTCGTGGTTTGCTTGTATTTGCCACGGAGGACGCGTTGATGAACGTGAGTCGTGTTTTGGGTTGACTGCAGTAGTTAGGCCACACGAAGTGTTTTATGCACTTCATATCGCTCAGCTTGAGATGCGCTCGTGCTAGTCGAGCCCGTCAAGTAACCCGACTGGCCGTTGATTGTTCACCCTGTATGAATCACAACTGTTTGAACCTGGGGTATTGAACTTACCATTGAAAACCCTGTTAACCATGGTACCTTGATCCACAAAGACTCATGAGCCAGGCATGGTGGTATGGGACACCGTGGTCGAGCTGTCGGCCTACGCTGGGGCCATAAACCTCCCCGTAGTGACCGGTGAGCACCCTACTCTGAGCAGATTATGGTGGTATGGGACACTATATTCTTGTTGTCGGCCTACACTGATCAGGTGACGAGCCCTTTGTAGTGACCTTGAGTTTATCCTGACACAGCATGGGGGCGACGAGTCCTGATGCAGTCTTAAGGATAATTAGGCCTGTATTGATAAGGTGATGGGGGAGCGGTGCAATGAGTGCGAGCAACAGCCCTGGCAGCCCTTGCAGCGACCTACAAATATAACATCGTATGAGATTGCTAGGATTGACGACCCTCGACAGGATCTGTGTTGGGATTGATATAAGCAAGGTACCCTAGTTTTCCAATCCTGTTGTATGAAAAGGACTAATAATAACTCGATAATCATATCACCATCACATTGCATGTGCCTGGAAGATGTGGAGCACTGTGGAAAGAAAGCATGCCGCGGGCATAAGATGGTGCCGTATGAGGGAGATCGTCGGTGAGGGCATCCATCATGTCATGTCATATTGCATTAATAACATTATTTAAGAATGTTTGACTTATTGCTTTACTATTATCGCATGATTGATTTGATAACATATTAATCTCTGCTCTATTATTCCACTGAGTTGATCACTCACTCCCACGTTAAGGGACGGTGTTTTCGGACACCCACCAGTCCCTATTGTGATTGCAGATGATGGCGCGGCCTGTGAGGCGGAGCCGGACTTGATAATGATGAGGAGGATCCCTCCTTTATGCGTGTTCTGAACGACGGGATTACAGGGAGATTCATTAGATGCCATGACACTTGTCATTTTATATTTTCAGAGCACTCGTATATATTCTTTCTTTCTATTTTGAGGTATACATGTATATGTTTAACCTGGTAACATGTTCACACTCTGGAGACTTCTCATCAATTATATATTATATGTATGTATCACAGTTTTTCGCTTGCTAATTTAACTGTCTCTGGAGTATGATATACTTTTCTGGCGTAATCCCACTCATGTTTAATACATTAACATAGACAACATTCAATCATACACATTTATGTTCTGAAACTCGGGAGTGGAGTTTTTACTCAACCCCCGATTTTCAGGATGTTACAGAAATTCACGGTGCAATAAAGGGACCCCGTCACTATGGGCCCTCATTGATACATCACATACATCACAACGGGTTCCACCAACATGTGGACCATAAAGAAAAAGATTTAACAGTGGATCGCCCACCTCTAGGCTTTCTCCTTGATCACTTGGAATCCTATGCTCCTTGCCTTCAACTTTAATGGAGGTTGATGGAGTTTTGATGGTGAGGATGAGAGATAATAGGGTAGGGAAAGTGGGCCACACTTGTTGCTCTTGGAAATACTTGGGAAGGCTTGGACGTATGGAGCATGGGAGAGTGGAGATAGAATGAGAGAAGGAGAGAAATAAAATATTAAAGGGGATGGGTGTTGTAAGGAAAGGTGATGGGAGGCATGGGCTTAGTTGAAAATGGTGTAAAAGAGGGATGGTGAGGGGAGAGAGAAGGTTGACTTTTGAAAAAGGAGGGATGGATTGTTGTACTTTAGATAAGGTTTGTACTTAACATTGATTGGTTGATTCATTGATGGGAAATGTTTCTTCGGAATGAATACGGACCCACAACTCCTGGCCTGGGTACCGACTCGGTGCGTAATATGCGGCATCGAAACTGCGGTGACTGTACGGTCGTAATGATATAAGTCTCGGGTCGAGCCGACTCAGACCGATAGGATCCGTCTCAAGATCGTGCGCAGACGCCGATTACAGATCTCGAGTCGTCGGAATTCGACCGGGAGGACCGCGAAGGCATACGGAACGGTACGAGCTAAGATACGGGTCTTACAATTAAAGATCTTGATACTTCACCATTTCCTTTAATTCATTAGTTTTTTCTAAATCAGAATGCTGCTTTCACCGGGTTTGATGTAGAAATCGTCGCCAACTTCACTGAAAGATAAATAGAATTAGTGGCCACAAATTGTAACCTGGATTTAAACAAGGTTCGAGGTGCCATCAACAATGCTAACAGAATCCTCTAGGTCAGATTATTGATTGTAACACCCTGAAAATCGGGGGTCGTGTATAAACTCAACTCCCGAGTTCCAGACCGTCACTTATGCAACAAAAATGGTTATGATTCAATATTGTCTGATTTAAAGCATTCTCATGAGTAAAAGTATACCAAAACTGCAATTCATACTTCAGATCCAGTGATAAAAGCAAGCGGAAGACTAAACAATATATATATCACTGTATGAAAAAAACAAAGTAATCTCAGCTGTCTCCAAAGTATGACTACATCTCTGAGTCTCATATACATGTAAATAAACAAAAGAATAAGTTCAAAATAGTCCCACTGAAGTCCCCCTCGATCCAGGTCACCTACGGGAAGCCGTCGTGATACTGCATATACGAGAACTCATCCTGGTCCTCGTCAATCTCCGGCTCCACCTCCTAGATCTCGTCCTCACCTGCAGCTACAATAGGGTCTGGTGGGTGTTGCAAACACCATCCCATAACGTGGGAATGAGTGATCAACTCAGTGGAATCATAGAGCAAAGATTAGCATGTTCACAATTCAATCACGCGATAATAGTAAAGCAGTAAATCAGACAAATCCTAATACTGTTGTTAATGCAAGATGATATGACGTGATGTATGCCCTCACCGACGATCACCCTCATGCGGCAACATCTTACGACCGCGGCATGCCACACTCCCTAGAGTGCTCCACATCTTCCAGGCACATGCAATGCTATGGTGATATGATTACCAAGTTGTTATTAGTCCATTCAAACAGCAGGATTGGGAAACTAAGGTACTTCCCTTGTATCAATCCCAACACGGATCCTGTCTAGGGTCGTCACTCCTAGTAATCTCATACGATGTACATTTCGTAGGTCACTGCAAGGGCTGCCAGGGCTATTGCTCGCACTCGTTGCACCGCTCCCCCATCACCTTATCAATACAGGCCTACTGTACTCTACTGCACGGAAGGGTCGTCGCCTCCCGTGGACTCAGAATACGCTCGCGGTCACTACAAAGGGCTCGTCGCCTGATCAGTGTAGGCCGACAGCTAGAATATAGTGTCCCATACCACCATAATCTGCTCACGAGTCAAGGTGCTCACTGGTCACTACGGGGAGGTTTGTGGCCCCAGCGTAGGCCGACAGCTCGACCACGGTGTCCCATACCACCATGCCCGGCTCACGAGTCTTCGTGGATCAAGGTACCACGGTTAATAGGGTTTACAATGGTAAGTTCAGTACCCTAGGTTCAAGCAGTTATGATACATACAAGGTGAACAAACATCGGCCAGTCGGGTTACTTGACGGGCTCGACTAGCGCGATCGCATCTCGAATTGAACGACATGAAGTGCGTAAAACACTTCGCGTGGCCTAACCACTGCCGCCAACTCTCAACACGAATCACATTCATCGACGCGTCGTTCGTGGCTATGACCAGTCAGCCACGAATTCGCTCGGTTACCGACTGCCTGGACTAAGTCAAGTCCCACACATCTATTGAATTACATTAACGCTATATACCAGGGTATTGGAATTGAAGCACATCATGTGAGCATGTTAGCACATGTTATAACATTCAACTTAGGCAAATCTTCAAGACATACTTTCCATGCATATTTAACTTAGGCAAGTCTTCAAGGCATCATTTCTATGCATGTGATGCAATCATGCATAAAGTCAACATATAGGAAATCATTTAGGTCAGTATATTAATCATAAAATCAATCTCAAATTACTACATAACATCATTCAATACAATACATACTAATACAAGCATTTATACAAACACATACACTACACCCTTAAGTCCACATATAGTATGTCGACCCAAAGTGCGCAACTTGGCGAATCTCTTCGCCAAACTGATTATGCAAGCATTCCTAACTCTCTAATGCGGCGACAAATCATGTCAATCACGTCAGCAAAATATGCATGGAGACCGTACTTCCTACAAATGACTAAAATGCCCTAAATCTCATATTCTTCGTTAATTTACGAAACATGAAACGGGAAGCATGTTGTACATGTCAAACGGCGATGCCGTCGATAATCTACTATTAAACGACATTGAAAGCGTTGTAAACCGTCAATCAAAGCGTCTAAAATCCTCACCTAGTCTCTTACGGTCGCGGGATTTTGAACGGAGCGTGTACGCTTCGTCTACGGCTGTAAGAGAACCTGATTCATGGATTACGTTAGCTAACATGCTCAGAATCTACGTAAACCCTAAATCAGCAAGTTTTTGGGGTTTTTCTATACCTGAAAAAGTGGAAAAATCACCAGTCAGGTGATTGGAATGAAGTGTTGAAGCAGCACTGTCAGGGGCTTGGAAGCGGGAAAAATCTCCTCTTCCCTTTCTCTCAAACTCTCTCTCTCTTTTCTAGGGTTTGTGAAATTCGGATGCAAGGAAGGAATGAGGGTTTCAACCCCTTTTATAAGCTTGGAAACGCCGAAAATAGGCTCCGGGACGAAGTTTACTTAATGCCTATCCATTTCGGGGCTGTTTCGGTCCAAAAACTGCTTTCTGGTGGTCCCCTGGTCGATTGCAATCAGACTTAAGCTCATGGGTACCAGATGTACCTCGTATTAAGTTTTCAGTCTGGCAGGGTTCGCAGATCGCACGTGGCGGACCAGTTTCAGTTCAGCGGTCACCGCACATAGATCAGGGCTGAAAGTCTCATGATAATAAATAGAAATTTTTCCTGATCCGAGGGTGTAATCTGGATGAATTCTGACGGTCAGAACGCTTAATACTGACGCGTCAAGTCGTGTGCCAGATTTGAATTTGAAATTCCCAATTCGTCCCTATTCGCGGTCGCTTTAGTCCGGGTTCAACGAAATACTCTGTGATTATCGGTTTGACTTGATTTTCGTGATGATTGTCAAGTCCAGCTGGGCGGTTCTAACGGTCTAAGATAGGAGGTATCGGACCTTCGACGCGCGGTCTAAATCCAATACAAAAGTTCAATATGGTCCAGAGGACAAACCTGCTTAGAGTTTGATCCAAGGTTATAGAGTATTGTAGAGTTGTCTGTTCTACTCGATTTGGGTCTTGTAGAATGTATTTAAAGTGATCAGGGATGATTTCCCAGCTACTCTAGCGTTGCGCTAGCTAACTTACGTTTAATTTCCATGGAAAATATTCCTACGCGATTTCGGGTCAAATCGGTACTCGAATCCAAGTACGGATTTTTCACGGGCGTTACATTGATTGGACCTGATTTTATTTAAATGATCTTGATAATCCATTTTATTTAAACGAGCGACCCGAATGTGCGTCGGAGCTATCCGGATGTTGAGCAGGGGTCTCTGGAAGGTGGGAACCGCTGTTATGACCATGATGAGCTGTCCATTTCCTATGGACAACATTAGAGGGACCTAGCTATTTGGACAGGCCATGTTTATGTATTTGATCAAAATTAATGGAGCAGACCCGAATGTGCGTCAGAGCTATCCGGATGAGTGGGGGTCCTTGAAAGGTGGGAACCGTTGTTATAACTATGATGAAGCTGTCCATTTCCCATGGACAACATTGGAGGGGCCTGACCATTTGGACAGGCTATGTTTATGTATTTGCTCAAAATTAATGGAGCAGACCCGGATGTGTGTCAGAGCTATCCAGATGAGCAGGGGTCCCTGGAAGGTGGGAACCGCTGTTATGACCATAATGAAGGTATCCATTTCCTATGGACAACATTGAAGGGGCTTGACCATTGAGACAGTCCGTGTTTATATTTGTATTTGCAGGGACCACACCTTTAACCTAAACTACACCGTAAACCTATAACCTAAACCTATTCTCAATTACCTAAACTTATAAAATATAACCTAAACCTAAACCTATTCTCAAATCTCTAAAACTATACTTATAACCTAAACCTAAACCTTAACTTATAACCTAAACCTATACTTATAACCTTAACCTAAACTTTTAACCTTAACCTAAACCTATTCTCAAATCTCAAAACCTATACTCATAACCTAAACCTAAACCTTAACCTATAACCTAAACCTATACTTATAACCTTAACCTAAACTTATAACCTTAACCTAAACCTATTCACAAATCCCAAAACCTATACTTATAACATAAACCTAAACCTTAACCTAAACCTATACTTACAACTTTAACCTAAACTTATAACCTTAACCTAAACCTATTCTCAAATCCAAAAACCTATACTTATAACCTAAACCTATACTTATAACCTTAACCTAACCGTATTCTCAAATCCCAAAACCTAAACATATAATCTCTACCTAAACCTTAACCTAAACCTATAACCTATACTTACAACCTTAACCTAACCTTATAACCTTAACCAAAACCTATTCTCAAATCCTAAAACTTAAACCTATAACCTAAAACCTAAACCTAAACCTAAAACCTAAATGTATTCTTAAATCCCAAAACCTAAACCTACACCTAATCATAACCTTAACTCCCTAAACTAAACCCAAACCTAAAATTGAAAACCCAAACCTAAACCCGATCCCGAACGCGAACCCGATTTCCTAAACCAAAACCTTAACCTATTCTCAATTCCCTAAACCTATAGCTTATAACTTAAACCTAAACCTAAACCTAAACCTAAAACCTAAATGTATTCTCAAATCCCTAAACCTAAACTTACACCTAATCCTAATCTCAACACCCTAACCTAAACCTAAACCTAAACTTGAAAACCCAAACCTAAACCCAAACCCGAATCCGAACTCGATTTCCGAAACCTAAACCTTAACCTATTCTCAATTCCCTAAACCTATATCTTATAACCTAAACCTAAACCTAAACCTAAACCTAAACCTTAACCTATTCTCAATTCCCTAAACCTATATCTTATAACCTAAACCTAAACCTAAACCTAAACCTATAACCTTAACCTAAACCAAAACCTATGACCTAAAACCTTAACCCATAACCTATAACCTAAACTTATAACCTATAACCTAACCTTAACGTAAACTTAAAACCTAAACCTTAACCTATAACCTAAAACCTAAACCTAAACCTAAAACCTAAATGTATTCTCAAATCCCTAAACCTAAACCTACACCTAATCCTAATCTCAACTCCCTAACCTAAACCTAAACCTAAACTTGAAAACCCAAACCTAAACCCGATCCGAAACCAGAACCCGAACCCGATTTCCTAAACCTAAACCTTAACCTATTCTCAATTCCCTAAACCTTAACCTATAACCTAACCTAAACCTAAACCTATAACCTACACTTATAACTTAAACCTAAACCTATAACATAAACCTAAGCCTAAAACCTAAACCTTAACCTAAAACCTAAAACCTAAACCTAAATGTATTCTTAAATCCCTAAACCTAAACCTAGACCTAATCCTAATCTCAACTCCCTAACCAAAACCTAAACCTAAACATGAAAATCCAAACCTAAACCCGATCTCAAACCCGAACCCGATTTCCTAAACCTAAACATTAACCTATTCTCAATTCCCTAAACCTATAGCTTATAGCCAAAACCTAAACCTTAAACTAAACCTAAACCTTAACCTAAACCTATAACCTATAACCTATAACCTAAACCTAAACCTAAAACCTAAATGTATTCTCAAATCCCTAAACCTAAACCTACGCCTTATCCTAATCTCAACTCCCTAATGGTGAGATCTTCAAGAAGAGGGGCTGCCAACACCCAATAAGTGATGGGTGGTGGTCGGTTTTGGCCAAGGAGGGACCTAGAAGTGCTTTGGGACGCCGGAGTTTGGAGATGGTTGCTGAAAATCGAAAATAGGGTTATGGAGAGGGCTGTTTGTGAAGGAGAGGTATGATTTGGGCGTTTTCGTGAGATGGGAGCTACCTAGGGAGGATGTACACCTCACTTAAGGGCGTGCGCCTGAAAAACAGCACCAACCGACCCCACCGGTCGGGGATGCATCGCCCGACCGGCGATGGCGTCGCCGGCCAACTTCCAAGTTGGCCGGTGGGACCCCATGGGTCTGATCTCCGATGGTCCAAGGGTTCCAAAAAGGTATGTCCCACCCCCTAGTTCATTGTATTTTGGTCTGTATGAGCCCAAACATGTGTTCGGGGCTTTCCGGGTCCACATCGCAATCCCAAATACCAAACCATATGATGCAGCATAAGAATTTGGGGTAGAAGGAGCCATTACATCTATATAGATCCTTAGTTGCTAAAGAAAGTGAAGTTAGAATGGCCTTATGGCCATTTTTCATGAAATTTTACTATTCACTGTAAAATTTTGTGAAAGTACTAATTTGTGTTATTTTCACATTAAGTTTGATGCCTAATATGAAATGGATAAGAAAGAAATGAATATTGGAGTGTTTAGAGGAGGAATTCTGAAGATTTTTGGTGAAACGGGGTTTTTAAGCCCTGGCGATTGATTACAGGAGTCGTGGTCATCTCACGGCCCAAGGATTCACTTTTGTGGTTTAAAACCGCTCATAGGTCGTCTCAACCTGACTTCCTACAGCTTAGAAGCGATTCGGGTTGCCTTACGCGACCCGAGATGCATTACAGACTCGATCTTGCGATCGATTCTAATAGACTTCGCCTATCGGCGAATCTGTGATCTTAGACGTGTTTCTAGACCCTTCTCGCACCCACCTAAGTCGAAGGAAGCGACAGCGTACGTCGCAAGACCATAACCCAGGCCCAGTATACTCTCATTCATCCTCTGATACCAACTTGTAACACCCTGAAAATCGGGGGTCGTGTATAAACTCGACTCCCGAGTTCCAGACCGTCACTTATGCAACAAAAATGGTTATGATTCAATGTTGTCTGATTTAAAGCATTCACATAAGTAAAAGTATACCAAAACTGCAATTCATACTTCAGATCCAGTGATAAAAGCAAGCGGAAGACTAAACAATGTATATATCACTGTATGAAAAAAATAAAGTAATCTCATCTATCTCCAAAGTATGACTACATCTCTGAGTCTCATATACATATACATAAACAAAAGAATAATGTTCAAAAAAAAGTCCCACTGATGTCCCCTCGATCCAGGTCGCCTACGGGAAGCCGTCATGATACTGCATATACGAGAACTCATCCTGGTCCTCGTCGATCTCTGGCTCCACCTCCTGGATCTCGGCCTCACCTGCATCTACAACAGGGTCTGGTGGGTGTTGCAAACACCATCCCGTAACGTGAGAATGAGTGATCAACTCAGTGGAATCACAGAGCAAAGATTAGCATGTTCACAATTCAATCACGCGATAATAGTAAAGCAGTAAATCAGACAATCCTAATACTGTTGTTAATGCAAGATGATATGACGTGATGTATGCCCTCACCGACGATCACCCTCATGCGGTAACATCTTACGACCGCGGCATGCCACACTCCCTAAAGTGCTCCACATCTTCCAGGCACATGTAATGCTATGGTGATATGATTTCCAAGTTGTTATTAGTCCATTCAAACAGCAGGATTGGGAAACTAAGGTACTTTCCTTGTATCAATCCCTACAAAGATCCTGTCTAGGGTCGTCACTCCTAGTATTCTCATACGATGTATATTTCATAGGTCACTGCAATGGTTGCCAGGGCTGTTGCTCGCACTCGTTGCATCGCTCCCCCATCACCTTATCAATACAGGCCTACCGTACTCTACTGCAACGGAAGGGTCGTCGCCTCCCGTGGACTCAGAATACGCTCGCGGTCACTACAAAGGGCTCGTCGCCTGATCAGTATAGGCCGACAGCTAGAATATAGTGTCCCATACCACCATAATCTGCTCACGAGTCAAGGTGCTCACTGTTCACTACGGGGAGGTTTGTGGCCCCAGCGTAGGCCGACAGCTCGACCACGGTGTCCCATACCACCATGCCCGGCTCATGGGTCTTCGTGGATCAAGGTACCATGGTTAACAGGGCTTTCAGTGGTAAGTTCAGTACCCTAGGTTCAAGCAGTTATGACACATACAAGGTGAACATACATCGGCCAGTCGGGTTACTTGACGGGCTCGACTAGCGCGATCGCATCTCAAGTTGAACGACATGAAGTGCGTAAAACACTCCGCGTGGCTTAACCACTGCCGCCAACTCTAAACACGAATCACGTTCATCGACGCGTCGTTCGTGGCTATGACCAGTCAGCCACGAATTCGCTCGGTTACCGACTACCTGGACTAAGTCTAGTCCCACACATCTATGGAATCACATTAACAATATATGTAAAGGTATTAGAATTTAAATACAATCATGTGAGCATGTTAACACATGTTATAACATTCAACTTAAGAAAATCTTCAAGGCATACTTTCCATGCATGTAATGCAATCATGCATAAGGTCAACATGTAGGAAATCATTTAGGTCAGCATATTAATCAAGAAATCAATCTCAAACTACTACATAACATCATTTAATTCAATACATACTAATACAAGCATTTATACAAACACATACACTACACACTTAAGTCTACATATAGTATGTCGACCCAAAGTGCGCAACTAGGCGAATCTCTTCGCCAAACTGATTATGCAAGAATTCCTAACTCCCTAATGCGGCGACAAACCATGTCAATCATGTCAGCAAAATATGCATGTAGACCGTACTTCCTACAAATGACTAAAATGCTCTAAATCTCATATTCTTCATTAATTTACGAAACAGGAAACGGAGAGCATGTTGTACATGTCAAACGGCGGTGCCGTCGATAATCTACTATTAAACGACATTGAAAGCGTTGCAAACCGTCAATCAAAGCGTCTAAAATCCTCACCTAGTCTCTTACGGTTGCGGGATTTTGAACGGAGCGTGTACGCTTCGTCTACGGCGGTAGGAGGACCTGATTTGTGGAATACGTTAGCTAACATGCCATGAATCTAAGTAAACCCTAAATTAGCAAGTTCTAGGGTTATTTTATACCTGAAAAAGGGGAGAAATCACCAGCCAGGTGATTGGGAAGAAGTGCTGAAGCACTAGCAGTCGGCGGCTCGGAAGCGGGAAAATTCCCTTCCAATCTCTCTCACAAACTCTCTCTCCTTTTCTCCTAGGGTTTGCTATTTTCGGATGGGAGAGGGAAATAAGGGTTTCAACCCCTTTTATAAGCTTAAAAACGTCGAAAATAGGCTCCGGGACGAAGTTTACTTGGTGTCTATCCATTTCGGGGCTGTTTCGGTCCAAAAACTGCTTTCTGGTGGTCCCCTGGTCGATTGCGATCAGACTTAAGCTCATGCGTACCAGATGTAGCTCGTATTAAGTTTTCAGTCTGGCAGGGTTCGCAGATCGCACGTGGCGGACCAGTTTCAGTTCAGCGGTCACCGCACGTAGATCAGGGCTGAAAGTCTCATGATAATAAATAGAAATTTTTCCTGATCCGAGGGTGTAATCTGGATGAATTCTGACGGTCAGAACGCTTAATACTGACGCGTCAAGTCGTGTGCCAGATTTGAATTTGAAATTCCAAATCCGTCCCTATTCGCGGTCGCTTCAGTCCGAGTTCAACGAAATAGTCTGTGATTATCGGTTTGACTTGATTTTCGAGATGATTGTCAAGTCCAGCTGGGCGGTTCTAACGGTCTAAGATAGGAGGTATCGGACCTTCGACGCGCGGTCTAAATCCAATACAAAAGTTCAATGTGGTCCAGAGGACAAACCCGCTTAGAGTTTGATCCAAGGTTATAAAGTGTTGTAGAGTTGTTTATCCTACTCGATTTGGGTCTTGTAGAACGTATTTAAAGTGATCAGGGACTATTTCCCAGCTACTCTAGCGTTGCGCTAGCTAACTTACGCTTAATTTCCATGGAAATTATTTCTACGCGATTTCGGGTCGAGTTGGTACTCGAGCCCAAGTACGGATTTTTCACGAGCGTTACAATCTACCCCCCTTAACAAATAATTTCGTCCTCGAAATTTGTACCTTTTCGTACTCCTCGAGAAGCTGTGGGTAGTTCTTTCTGATCTCGGCTTCTGTCTCCCAAGTAGCCTCCTCCTCAGAGTGATGCGTCCATAGTACCTTCACAAGGGGAATCACCTTGCTACGCACTACCTGCTCCTTCCTGTCTAAGATACGTGACGGTCGCAGGATATAAGTAACATCCTCTCCTAACTGCACCTGCTCCCATCTGATGATATGCGAAGGTTCAGCAACGTACTTCTTCAGCATAGAAACATGAAATACGTTGTGGACGCTCGCGAGGGGCGTGGGTAAAGCCAATCGGTAAGCCACCGCTCCCACACGATCGAGGATCTGGAATGGACCAATGAATCGCGATGCCAGCTTCCCCTTCTTCCCGAACCGAAGGACTCCCTTCATAGGGGAAACTCGCAAAAATACGTGATCCCTGACTGTGAACTCTAGTGGCCGTCGTCTCGTATCGGCGTAGTTCTTCTGTCTGCTCTGCGCTGTAAGAAGCCGACGTCGAATAATATCAATCTTCTCTGACGTCGCCTGCACCAACTCTGGGCCAATCAAGCTACGCTCACCGACCTCTAACCAGCAATGCGGTGTGCGACAAGGTCGCCCATACAGCGCCTCATAAGGTGCCATGCCGATACTCGCCTGGAAGCTATTGTTGTACGCAAACTCCGCATATGCAAGACAGTCATCCCAACTGTCCTTGAAATCCAATGTGCAAGCTCGCAACATGTCCTCCAGGATCTGGTTCACTCGCTCCGTCTGTCCGTCCGTCTGTGGGTGGAAGGCAGTACTGAACTTCAACTTCACACCCATAGCCTCCTGAATGCTAGTCCAGAAAATAGAAGTGAACCGCGTGTCTCTGTCCGACACGATCTCCAACGGAACTCCATGCAGACGCACAATCTCTCGGATGTACAATCTAGCCAGCTTGTCTGCAGAGTTCGTAACTCTGATCGGTAGGAAGTGCGCCGACTTCGTCAATCGGTCGACGATCACCCAAATAGAATCATGTCCCTTCCTCGTCTTCGGTAACCCAGAAATGAAGTCCATGGAAATGAAATCCCACTTCCACTCTGTAATCGGCATAGGCTGCAAAAGTCCAGGTGGTCGGCGATGCTCTGCCTTCACCTGCTGACAAGTGAGACAACGGGACACGAACTCAGCTATGTGGGTCTTCATACCTTCCCACCAATACGTCCTCTTCACGTCACGATACATCTTCGTACTGCCTGGATGCATCGCGAGTCTAGTAGAATGCGCAGCCTCGAGAATCTCTCGTCTCAAGTCAGGGACATCTGGGACGCATAAGCGGCCACGGTAACGTAAGCTCCCGTCCATGCCAACTCGCCAGTCGGCGTCAGCATCATCACTGGCCTGTTCTCGAAGCTCAGTAAGATGCACATCGTCCCTCTGCGCCTCGATGACTCGGTCATCGATCTGAGATCGCACCTGCACGTGTGCGATGAACTCAAATGGTTCCTCTACGGTGAGTTTCTGCTCAAAGTCTCGTAAAAACTCAACCATATCCCACTCGGCAACCATTAGCGGAGCCGCAAACTCTATCGCCTTCTTGCGGCTCAACGCATCAGCCACAAGGTTCGCCTTCCCAGGATGGTAAGAGACTTCAAACTTGAAGTCCTTTAGTGTCTCCATCCATCGCCGCTGCCTCATATTCAAGTCTCACTGCGTGAATATGTACTTGAGGCTCTTGTGGTCGCAAAAGAGCTCGAACTCCTCTTCGTAGAGGTAATGTCTCCAGAGTCTCAGTGCGAATATAACGGCTGCCAACTCTAGGTCGTGTGTAGGGTAATTCTCCTCGTGCTTCCTTAATTGTCTCGAGGCATACGAAATTACCCTGTCCCTCTGCATAAGGACACAACCCAAACCAACACTAGACGCGTCAGTGTATATAGTGTATTTAACCCCTTGCTCTGGCAATACTAGCACAGGGGCGGACGTAAGTCTGTCCTTCAGCTCCTGAAAAGCTGACTCCGCCTTATCATTCCAGGCGAACTTCACGTCCTTCCGTGTCAACTGAGATAAGGGTCTCGCGATCTTCGAGAAGTCCTGAATGAAGCGCCGATAGTAGCCAGCGAGTCCCAAGAAACTCCTCACCTCAGTGACAGAACCAGGCTGCTCCCAGTCCTGCACCACAGCTACCTTAGATAGGTCAACTGCCATGCCATCCTTGGACACCACGTGTCCCAGAAACTTCACCTCCTGCTTCCAGAAGTCGCACTTCTTGTACTGTGCGAACAACTGATGCCGTCTGAGCATATCAAGGACCAAACGCAAGTGCTCCTCATGCTCCTCTCGACTCCTAGAGTACACCAAAATGTCGTCAATGAAGACAACGACGAATCGATAGAGGAAAGGCCGAAATATCCGGTTCATCAGATCCATGAACACGGCCGGTGCGTTCGTGAGACCGAACGACATCACGAGGAACTCGTAGTGGCCAAAACTGGTCCTGAATGCTGTCTTCTGTACGTCCTCATCCCTGACACGCAACTGATGATAACCTGACTGAAGATCAATCTTCGAGAAGTACTGCGCTCCTCTCAACTGATCAAACAAGTCATCGATCTTGGGCAAAGGGTACTTGTTCTTCACCGTGAGCTGGTTCAGCCTGCGATAATCAATACACAATCGCATCGAACCATCCTTCTTCTTCACGAACAAGACCGGTGCTCCCCAAGGAGACACGCTAGGCCGTATAAAGCCAAGCTCTAGCAGACCATCAATCTGCGTCCTCAACTCCTCCATCTCACATGGTGCCATGCGATACATCGGCAGTGAGACGGGTGTAGAACCAGGAATCAGATCGATAGTGAAATCGATCTCACGTCGGGGCGGCAAACCAGGGATCTTCCTGAACAGATCCCCGAACTCGGAAACAACTGGTGTCTGCTCAAGTACCTGGGCACCAGCGTCGCGCAATAGAGTGGCGTAACTAAGTATGCAGAAAGGAAGATTTACCCGCACTGGAAATGTGAAGGATGCACCCTCAGGCTCGTACGCTGTGACTATACGAGTCTCGCAGTCAATCTCGGCTCTCGCTGTAGTCAACCAGTCCATGCCAAGAATGACGTCGAGAAAATAAAGAGCAGGGTCGACGGCGAGATCTAGAACCATCGTCTTGCCCCCCAAATCCACCAAACAACCTTCACACATCTGGGTGGCATCTGTAAAGGACCCATGAGCTGCAAAGACTCGCACGCTATCCATAGTGATAGTCTGTAACCCAAGACGTCTGACTACGGCACGCGATATCAAAGAAATCGTGGAACCAGTGTCCACCATGACAAGAACGGGAGTACCTCCGATATGGGCCGTGACCTCGAAGGCTGAATGCTGGAAAGTCGGCGTCGCAGCTGCCTCAGCGGTCAACGCATGAACTCGAGCCTGCTGTGGCCGGTTCGGCCGCTGTGTCAAGGGCCGTGGAGGCTGTCGAATCTGTGATACCGTAGGTCTGAAAGAAGGATGCGCAGGAGCTGACCGTATAGGCGGTGCTGATATCGCCTGTGGACGTACACGATCAATCTTCTGCGGCGGCGAGAACCCACTGTCCCGCATCCTCGAAAAGTAACTCTGCGCCAAGTGGCCCGTCCTCCCACAGTATGTACATGTCAAATCAGGGCGCCGAAACGGTGGTACTGGCGCCGTGGTCCTAGTAGGAGGATCAATGCGAGGCCTCTTGCCCGCGAAGGGCCTGTCTGGCAAATCTGGTCGTGGCCTAGAAGCAGCCGGGCCTCGAGATCACGCAAGTCGATCCACGTCCTGCTCTGCTCGCATGGACATGTGAACCAACTCCGCATAAGAGGGAAAACTAACACAACACATCTTCGACCGAATATCCGGTCGCAAGCCCTCCAAAAAGCGCCGTATGTGCATCTGCTCATTAGCTAGGATCGTCGGGACGTACCTGCCCAACTCTGTGAACCGATGCTCATACTCGGTAACTGTCATCGCTGCCTGTCTGAGACGGAGAAACTCATTCTCCCTATCGTGCCTGTAGGTCTGGGGATAATACTTCTCATGGAAGCGGAACTCAAATGCTGCCCACGTCCATACAAAATCTGTGGCAACAGTCCGCAATACGCTATCCCACCACATACTGGCCTCTCTCTCAAACAGGAAGGTAGCCAGCTCTACCTGATCAGCCTCGGTACAGTGTAACATCTGTAGAATCTTCGACACCCGGTCGAGCCAGTACTCAACCTCCTCGGGTCTGTGAGAACCCGAGAAAGTAGGAGGTCGCAAGCGCTGAAATCGCTCCAAAAGGCTCCGTGTGTCGGCAGGATTCCCCGCAGGGAAAGCAGGCGGCGCAGGATGAGCCATGCCCTCATCCTGGGCATATGTATAGGCATCCTCAGCTGGATGCGCAGGTGGTGCAGGTGGAGTAGATGTAGTCGCACCCCCACCCTGGGCTAATGTCCCCACTATGGTGGTCAGAAGCTGCTGCTGCTGCAGTATCATAGCCATCATCTGCTCGAATCTGTCAGGGGGTGGAGCAGGCTGTGGCGGATGCGGTGTGAAAGTAGATGCACGATGTGGCTCTCTAACTGATGGTGTAAATGGCGGTGGTCCATCTGTAGGACCAGCAGCAGGCTGAGACGATCGAACCACCTCAGGAATCGGGCCCACAGCAGGGTCCAAACGAGTGCCAGACTGAGAGGGAGTCTGATCCATATGCTCTGACAATGCAAGGCGAACCGTGCTTCCCGTAGTCTTGGGTGGCATTCCCTATATTCAAAATAGGGCGCAACCTTGTCAGTCTCAATTGCACAAATACACCACAATCATTCACATAGAGAGTCAAAGGCATTCCATGCATTTCAATTAATCAAAATTGTCACAATACAAGGGATATATCCTTACAAGCATCATGACTAGAATTACATGAAAATTAAGACAGTTAAACAACAACAACATGAACAAAACACTAGCCCTAACAGGCTTACACACATAAAGCAGGAAATGACTAACTACTGATAATAACATTAAAGATCACATCGCTAGTCGGAGTCTGGTGACGGAGGAGGAGCACCCTTATCCTGTAAGCAACACAGGATCGCCTTCAAGGTGCGAGTCGCCTTGCCAAATTTCTTCTTTGTAACGGCCTTGGCATCAGCGACTTCTGCGCGAAGTTCTTGGACTTCCCTTCGCAAAGCGGTCTGACTCTCCTCCATTCGAGCGATGCGGTCGTCGATAGTAGCCTGCGCAGAAGGAGGAGGGCTCTCATTAGTACCTGAGCCTCCTCTTCTGCTTCTTCCTGAACCTCTGCTCTAGGTTCTTCTTCGCTTTGATCTTCCTCTTCATCAAAGTCATCACCACTATCCCTTTCAAGTTGATTTTCACGGTAT
Source organism: Magnolia kwangsiensis (assembly GCA_037074715.1). Classification (NCBI taxonomy): domain Eukaryota; kingdom Viridiplantae; phylum Streptophyta; class Magnoliopsida; order Magnoliales; family Magnoliaceae; genus Magnolia; species Magnolia kwangsiensis. Next base: position 56,747,287 of record CM073573.1, read on the forward strand.
TGTGACCCAATCTTCATCTTGACCATTGTCGACTCATCGATGGTGTGAATCGATACCGACAATTCTGGCCCAAGTCTATAGGCAAACTCAAGCGCAATCTTGCAAATAAGTCGGCCAAAGGGAAGCGATTCGGATGTCCTTCTTGACCTGGCTATGAGAACTATCTGCCGTAAGATGAAAGTGGCCATACATACGTTCTCTCCCTGGGCCACCAGAAATAAGAAATCGACCATCAGACGTGTAAATTCAATGCGGTTCGTCGACCTGGGATAAACATTGAACGTGCAGATATGATGCAACAGGCGCAAATCCTCAGACATGTACATCGCCTTGAGGCTATTATTAGGCTGCCATGGAACCAACTTACCGCACAGAAACCTGGTGCGGCGATCTCGTTCACGTCTAGTCCTCAGATTCTTCTCACTAGGATGCACATCACCTAGAGGCACGTTGAGAAGTCGCGCAATCAGCCGAACGTCGATCGTAGCCATCCGATCTCTACCAAAAGGGATTTTGAACTGCAAAGGCTCCAAGGTAGGATTCTGGATGCTTGCATAGAAGGCATGAACGGTGCTCACATTAGCACAAGCGCGAGCTTCAAAGATCGGACCCCAATGCGCAGCTTCAATGCGCTCAAATAACAGATACTCGCCGAACAATCGTCCATCTACGTCCGCCTCAAATAACACTTTGCGATCAGTGTATTGACCATGAGGCATGTCTGATAAAATTGTTCGTCCAAGGTGTGCATGGGGATCCAAATCCCGTTTTGTACGGCACTCCAGGACTGGAGCTGGACCTGCGGCGGCGCTTGAACTTGCGGCACCATCCCGCGGTCTTCTCGATCGAGCAGGGCGGCTCGGCCCAGCCTCGTCTGGTGCAGTTTTCCTCTTACCCATCAAAGATATGATGGATGAGAGTGATATAAGGCCCAAAATGGCTTCCACAAAAGCCATGGAAAATGGTAAAAATGCGAAGAAACGGCTGTCCAATCTGAGAAAAGGAAATCTAGGCGTCGTAGAGGGATGCTTCAAGCTTTCCAAGGCTGTAGTTTCAAGGAGAAATACAAATAAAAAGATAGAATGGAGCACCTCACGATTTCAGCTCTATTTGGAGGATTTTGGAGCTCCGAATGGTGAGATCTTCAAGAAGAGGGGCTGCCAACACCCAATAAGTGATGGGTGGTGGTCGGTTTTGGCCAAGGAGGGACCTAGAAGTGCTTTGAGACGCCGGAGTTTGGAGATGGTTGCTGAAAATTGAAAATAGGGTTATGGAGAGGGCTATTTGTGAAGGAGAGGTATGATTTGGGTGTTTTCGTGAGATGGGAGATACCTAGGGAGGATGTACACCTCACTTAAGGGCGTGCGCCTGAAAAACAGCACCAACCGACCCCACCGGTCGGCGATGCATCGCCCGACCGGCGATGGCATCGCCAGCCAACTTCCAAGTTGGCCGGTGGGACCCCATGGGTCTGATCCCCCATGGTCCAAGGGTTCCAAAAAGGTATGTCCCACCCCCAAGTTCATTGTATTTTGGTCTGTATGAGCCTAAACATGTGTTCGGGGCTTTCCGGGTCCACATCGTAATCCCAAATACCAAACCATATGATGAAGCATATGAATTGGGGTAGAAGGAGCCATTACATCTATATAGATCCTTAGTTGCTAAATAAAGTGAAGTTAGAATGGCCTTATGGCCATTTTTTATGAAATTTTACTATTCACTGTAACATTTTGTGAAAGTACTAATTTGTGTTATTTTCACATTAAGTTTGATGCCTAATATGAAATGGATAAGAAAGAAACGAATATTGGAGTGTTTAGAGGAGGAATTCTGAAGATTTTTGGTGAAATGGGGTTTTTAAGCCCTGGCGATTGATTACAGGAGTCGTGGTCATCTCACGGCCCAAGGATTCACTTTTGCGGTTTAAAACCGCTCATAGGTCGTCTCAACCTGACTTCCTACAGCTTAGAAGCGATTCGGGTTGCCTTACGCGACCCGAGATGCATTACAGACTCGATCTTGCGATCGATTCTAATAGACTTCGCCTATCGGTGAATCTGCGATCTTAGACGTGTTTCTAGACCCTTCTCGCACCCACCTAAGTCAAAGGAAGCGACAGCGTATGTCGCAAGACCATAACCCAGGCCCAGTATACTCTCATTCATGCTCTGATACCAACTTGTAACACCCTGAAAATCGGGGGTCGTGTATAAACTCGACTCCCGAGTTCCAGACCGTCACTTATGCAACAAAAATGGTTATGATTCAATGTTGTCTGATTTAAAGCATTCACATGAGTAAAAGTATACCAAAACTGCAATTCATACTTCAGATCTAGTGATAAAAGCAAGCGGAAGACTAAACAATGTATATATCACTGTATGGAAAAAAACAAAGTAATCTCATCTGTCTCCAAAGTATGACTACATCTCTGAGTCTCATATACATATACATAAACAAAAGAATAATGTTCAAAAAAAAGTCCCACTGATGTCCCCTCGATCCAGGTCGCCTACGGGAAGCCGTCATGATACTGCATATACGAGAACTCATCCTGGTCCACGTCGATCTCTGGCTCCACCTCCTGAATCTCGGCCTCACCTGCATCTACAACAGGGTCTGGTGGGTGTTGCAAACACCATCCCGTAACGTGGGAATGAGTGATCAACTCAGTGGAATCACAGAGCAAAGATTAGCATGTTCACAATTCAATCACGCGATAATAGTAAAGCAGTAAATCAGACAATCCTAATACTGTTGTTAATGCAAGATGATATGACGTGATGTATGCCCTCACCGACGATCACCCTCATGCGGCAACATCTTACGACCGCGGCATGCCACACTCCCTAGAGTGCTCCACATCTTCCAGGCACATGCAATGCTATGGTGATATGATTTCCAAGTTGTTATTAGTCCATTCAAACAGCAGGATTGGGAAACTAAGGTACTTTCCTTGTATCAATCCCAACACAGATCCTGTCTAGGGTCGTCACTCCTAGTATTCTCATACGATGTATATTTCATAGGTCACTGCAAGGGCTGCCAGGGCTGTTGCTCGCACTCGTTGCACCGCTCCCCCATTACCTTATCAATACAGGCCTACCGTACTCTACTGCAACGGAAGGGTCGTCGCCTCCCGTGGACTCAGAATACGCTCGCGGTCACTACAAAGGGCTCGTCGCCTGATCAGTGTAGGCCGACAGCTAGAATATAGTGTCCCATACCACCATAATCTGCTCACGAGTCAAGGTGCTCACTGGTCACTACGGGGAGGTTTGTGGCCCCAGCGTAGGCCGACAGCTCGACCACGGTGTCCCATACCACCATGCCCGGCTCATGAGTCTTCGTGGATCAAGGTACCATGGTTAACAGGGCTTTCAGTGGTAAGTTCAGTACCCTAGGTTCAAGCAGTTATGACACATACAAGGTGAACATACATCGGCTAGTCGGGTTACTTGACGGGCTCGACTAGCGCGATCGCATCTCAAGTCGAACGACATGAAGTGCGTAAAACACTCTGCGTGGCCTAACCACTGCCGCCAACTCTAAACACGAATCACGTTCATCGACGCGTCGTTCGTGGCTATGACCAGTCAGCCACGAATTCGCTCGGTTACCGACTGCCTGGACTAAGTCTAGTACCACACATCTATGGAATCACATTAACAATATATGTAAAGGTATTAGAATTTAAATACAATCATGTGAGCATGTTAACACATGTTATAACATTCAACTTAAGCAAATCTTCAAGGCATACTTTCCATGCATGTAATGCAATCATGCATAAGGTCAACATGTAGGAAATCATTTAGGTCAGCATATTAATCAAGAAATCAATCTCAAACTACTACATAACATCATTTAATTCAATACATACTAATACAAGCATTTATACAAACACATACACTACACACTTAAGTCTACATATAGTATGTCGACCCAAAGTGCGCAACTAGGCGAATCTCTTCGCCAAACTGATTATGCAAGAATTCCTAACTCCCTAATGCGGCGACAAACCATGTCAATCACGTCAGCAAAATATGCATGTAGACCGTACTTCCTACAAATGACTAAAATGCCCTAAATCTCATATTCTTCATTAATTTACGAAACAGGAAACGGAGAGCATATTGTACATGTCAAACGGCGGTGCCGTCGATAATCTACTATTAAACGACATTGAAAGCGTTGCAAACCGTCAATCAAAGCGTCTAAAATCCTCACCTAGTCTCTTACGGTTGCGGGATTTTGAACGGAGCGTGTACGCTTCGTCTACGGCGGTAGGAGGACCTGATTTGTGGAATACGTTAGCTAACATGCCATGAATCTAAGTAAACCCTAAATCAGCAAGTTCTAGGGTTATTTTATACCTGAAAAAGGGAAGAAATCACCAGCCAGGTGATTGGGAAGAAGTGCTGAAGCACTAGCAGTCGGCGGCTCGGAAGCGAAAAAATTCCCTTCCAATCTCTCTCTCAAACTCTCTCTCCTTTTCTCTTAGGGTTTGTTATTTTTGGATGGGAGAGGGAAATGAGGGTTTTAACCCCTTTTATAAGCTTAAAAACGCCGGAAATAGGCTCCGGGACGAAGTTTACTTGGTGCCTATCCATTTCGGGGCTGTTTCGGTCCAAAAACTGTTTTCTGGTGGTCCCCTGGTCGATTGCGATCAGAATTAAGCTCATGCGTACCAGATGTAGCTCGTATTAAGTTTTCAGTCTGGCAGGGTTCGCAGATCGCATGTGGCGGACCAGTTTCAGTTCAGCGGTCACCGCACGTAGATCAGGGCTGAAAGTCTCATGATAATAAATAGAAATTTTTCCTGATCCGAGGGTGTAATCTGGATGAATTCTGACGGTCAGAACGCTTAATACTGACACGTCAAGTCGTGTGCCAGATTTGAATTTGAAATTCCAAATCCGTCCCTATTCGCGGTCGCTTCAGTCCGAGTTCAACGAAATAGTCTGTGATTATCGGTTTGACTTGATTTTCGAGATGATTGTCAAGTCCAGCTGGGCGGTTCTAACGGTCTAAGATAGGAGGTATCGGACCTTCGACGCGCGGTCTAAATCCAATACAAAAGTTCAATGTGGTCCAGAGGACAAACCCGCTTAGAGTTTGATCCAAGGTTATAGAGTGTTGTAGAGTTGTTTGTCCTACTCGATTTGGGTCTTGTAGAACGTATTTAAAGTGATCAGGGACTATTTTCCAACTACTCTAGCGTTGCGCTAGCTAACTTACGCTTAATTTCCATGGAAATTATTTCTACGCGATTTCGGGTCGAGTTGGTACTCGAGCCCAAGTACGGATTTTTCACGGGCGTTACACTAAACCTATAGCTTATAACCTAAACTTAAACCTAAACCTAAACCTAAATCTAAACGTATAACCTATAACCTAAACCTAAACCTAAAACCTAAATGTATTCTCAAATCCCTAAACCTAAACCTACACCTAATCCTAATCTTAACTCCTTAACCTAAACCTAAACCTAAACCTAAACTTGAAAACCCAAACCTAAACCCGATCCCTAACCCGAACCCAATTTCCTAAACCTAGACCTTAACCTATTCTCAATTCCTTAAGTCTTTAGCTTATAACCTAAACCTAAACTTAAACACTAACCTAAACCTAAACCTAAACCAAAACCTATGACCTAAAACCTTAACCTATAACATATAACCTAAACTTATAACCTATAACCTAACCTTAACCTAAACCTAAAACCTAAACCTTAACCTATAACCTATAACCTATAACCTATAACCTAAACCTAAACCTAAACCTAAACCTAAAACCTAAATGTATTCTCAAATCCCTAAGCCTAAACCTACACCTAATCCTAATCTCAACTCCTTAACCTAAACCTAAACCTAAACTTGAAAACCCAAACCTAAACTCGATCCCGAACCCAAACCTGATTTCCTTAACCAAAACTTTAACCTATTCTCAATTCCTTAAACCTTAACCTATAACCTAATCTAAACCTAAACCCATAACCTACACTTATAACCTAAACCTAAACCTATACCCAAACCACAGCCTAAAACCTAAACCTTAACCTATAACCTAAAACCTAAACCTAAACCTAAACCTAAAATCTAAAGATATTATCAAATCCCTAAACCTAAACCTACACCTAATCCTAATCTCAACACCCTAACCTAAACCTAAACCTAAACTTGAAAACCCAAACCTAAACCAGATCCTGAACCCTAACCCGATTTCCTAAACCTCAACCTCAACCTATTCTCAATTCCCTAAACCTATAGCTTATAACCTAAACCTAAACCTTAACTTAAACCTATAACCTATAACCTAAACCTAAACCTAAAATCTAAATGTATTCTCAAATTCTTAAACCTAAACCTACACCTAATCCTAATCTCAACTCCCTAACCTAAACCTAAACCTAAACTTGAAAACTCAAACCCAAAACCCAATCCCGAACCCGAACCCGATTTCCTAAACCTAAACCTTAACCTATTCTCAATTTCCTAAACCTATAGCTTATAACCTAAACCTAAACCTAAACATAAATCTTAACCTAAACCTAAACCAAAACCTATAACCTAAACCTAAACCTAAATCTTAACCTAAACCTATACTAAACCTATAACCTTAACCTAAACCAAAACCTATAACCTAAAACCTTAACCTATAACTTATAACTTAAACTTATAACCTATAACCTAACCTTAACCTAAACCTAAAACTTATAACTTAAAACCTTAACCTAAACCTAAAACCTAAATGTATTCTCAAATTCCTAAATCTAAACCTACACCTAATCCTAATCTCAACTCCCTAACCTAAACCTAAACCTAAACTTAAAAACATACACCTAAACCCGATCACGAACCCGAACCCGATTTCCTAAACTTAAACCTTTAACCTATTCTCAATTCCCTAAACCTATAGCTTATGACCTAAACTTAAACCTAAACCTAAACCTAAAACCTAAATATATTCTCAACTCCTTAAACCTAAACCTACACCTAATCCTAATCTCAACTCCTGAATCTAAACCTAAACCTAAACTTGAAAACCCAAACCTAAACCCGATCCCGAACCCCAACCCGATTTCCTAAACCTAAACCTTAACCTAAACCTAAATCTAAATCTAAACCTATAACCTTAACCTTAACCAAAACCTATAGCATATAACCTAAACTTATAACTTATAACCTAACCTTAACCTAAACCTTAACCTAAACCTATAACATATAACCTATAACCTAAACCTAAACCTAAAACCTAAATGTATTCTCAAATCTCGAAGCCCAAACCTACACCTAATCCTAATCTCAACTCCCTAACTTAAACCTAAACCTAAACTTGAAAACCCAAACCTAAACCCGATCCCAAACCTGAACTCGATTTCCTAAACTTAAACCTTAACCTATTCTCAAATCCCTAAACCTTAACCCATAACCTAATCTAAACCTAAACCTATAACTTACACTTATAACCTAAACCTAAACCTAAGCCTAAAGCCTAAACCTTAACCTATAACCTAAAATCTAAACGTAAACCTAAAATCTAAATGTATTATCAAATCCCTAAACCTAAACCTACACCTAATCCTAATCTCAACTCCCTAACTTAAACCTAAAGCTAAACTTGAAAACCCAAACCTAAACCTGATCCCAAACCTGAACCTAATTTCCTAAACCTAAACCTTAACCTATTCTCAATTCCCTAAATCTATAGCTTATAACCTAAACCTAAACCTTAACTTAAACCTATAACCTATAACCTAAACCTAAACCTAAAACCTAAATGTATTCTCAAATTCATAAACCTAAACCTACACCTAATCCTAATCTCAACTCACTAACCTAGACCTAAACCTAAACTTGAAAACCCAAACTTAAACCCGATCCCGAACTCGAACCCGATTTCCTAAACCTAAACCTTAACCTATTCTCGATTCCCTAAACCTATAGCTTATAACCTGTCACACCCCAAACTCGAAAATCGGATTCACATGAATCCCGATTGCCGAATCCAGTGCCGACAGCCTCCGTAGTGCCCCATTCTCAGCTTCTGATAATCAAATGCCAGATTTCGATCCTGGGATCCTACAAGGAGGATTTTCAGAATGAATTTTTTTTTGTAATGGAGCATAACAACAACATAACCAAGTCACAAAACAACATCACCACATATCCACTATATCAAAAATTTTAAGTACAATGCAGAAAGAAAAATACAAGGTGATCAAAAAGCTCCAAAGTGGTCTAATTCGTGCTCCTGCCTCAGCGCTGTTGTTGTCCAACGCTACCTGCACGCAACTGTCGTACATAAGCTTACAAAAGCTTAGAGGGTGGTGTAAGTGTGTGCGAAAGGCAAACGCCAAGTGTACAGTATCAGAACAATGCAAAAATATGTGGTAAGTCCATAGAATCAACCATGCCAAAGCTATGCAATGAGATATGAATGTCATCGGCCACACCGATGCAATGCAAGGCCTACATAGTCGAATGTTATATGCGAAATGCAATCCAAGCAAGTCGGTACTCCTCAAGTACACATATCAGTACAGTTCCTCTCTGGATATCACCGGGGTCTAATACACTTCGCAGTGACTGCCACCTCCCTAGCTGCACAGTCAAGCAAGCGGAATAGACCTCACTATCCGCCTGACCAGTAGTCTGCCAATACCTACCCGGCTCGTCGATAGCGGACTCATTTGTGAGCTGGTCAAACTCAGCCTAGCTTATAGCCCCCTCTCTCAGGCGGATAAGGCCACACCCCCTTCCAATCGACCACGACATAGTGGGAGACGTGGCCTACTGGTATTCGGCACTCGGGCGCTCGTGTATCCACTCGGTTTAGATGTTGGAGCATCTCCTGGTACCAAAAAGGTTATGGGACTCTCACCCAAGGACATCCTAAGTGCCCACAGTGCTAGAATCAAGTATTTTCGGTATCCAATACGGCTATCCACGATGTACCTGTGGAGCCACGACCCTGATGTCGCTAGGGCGTGCAGTGATCAAGTCACACATATGCGAGATGCATGAATCACGCCGTCAAACCATGCAGAAATTCAGCGCGTACTGCGCGATCATGTGGGGCACTCCATCTTATAACGGGTCCCATAAGTGGTCTGCCAAATTGATAGACGGTGAGATGCAACACATGCATCATGGTGGGGGGTCACATGAAGGCCCATCATCATAAACATATTATGTATAATATAATATATAATTTATATACAGTATATATATACAATATTATATGTAATATAATATTATATATACATATATATATATATATGTAGATATATATATATATATATATATATATATATATATATATATATATATATATATATATATATATATCTACACATACGCACACACACACGCGCATACACACACACGCACACACACACGTGCACTCACACACCATCTCCTGGACGGTGTGGATATTACATACATTAAAGCAGTGGGCTCCACCGTCCGGGCAGAGGGTGGAAAAATAACATCACAGTGGGTGCCAATGTCGTGGATGGTGTGCATAAGCACATACGTCACTATGGGTCCCATGTGGGGCCCACCATAATGTTTGCATACCATCCGACCCGTTGATAAGGTCACGCAGACTTGGTTGAAGAGAAAGTACAAGTTTCAGCTTGATTCAAAACTTCTGTGGGGCCCAAAAAGGATTTCAGTGGTAGACGTCCAATCTCACTGTTTCTCATAGTGTGGGCCACCTGAGATTTGGATGCACCTCATTTTTGGAGGGGGCCCACTTGAGGAGGGGACCCACCAGATCAACAGGGTGGATGGCTAATATACGTCAAGGTGGGGCCCACGGCAGGGGCCGTGGGTCTGTCTCCGTCCACCCGCCCGCCAGCTGCTGGCGGGCCAGCGTCCTGGCAATAGCAGCAACTGCTGCTTGTTTTTGTTTTTGTTTTTTTTTAAAAAAAAACCATTTTTCCAAGGTTTTCCGGGTGTGGGACCCACATCTGGTAGATCCACTCCATCCACTGGCTTCCATGGCCCTAGACGAGTCTATCAAGACCAATATTGGGCCGTTTTTAGCGTGTAAGAAAAATTTAGGTGGACTTCAATGGTAATGATACAGTTTTCGATGCTATGGCCCACTGGATACTCTGATCAACCTCTTTTTCAGCTCAACGCCTAAAATGAGTCGGAAAAAAGGATGGACGGCATGGATTAGAAACATACATCGAGGTGGGTCCTATACAGGTGGCCTATACCAATAGCTTGAAATAATCTTTTTCTTTTTCTTTTTCATTCAAGTGACGTCCAAACGTCACTGGACTCTTTTGGGCTAAAAAAATATTTTAAATAGGCCCTGCCTAGGTGGGCCACCACATAATAGGTGGTGTGGGTACAATGCATATAAGGTGGGCCCACTCATGGATGACTTGGATAAAATACTTTCTTCAAGGTGGGGTCCATCCAAGTGGGTCATTCGACCATTTTATCACACACAAAGAAATAAAATAAATGGAAAGAGAGGGAGAGAGAGAGATAGGGTGGGACACGCGTGATGGAGGGACCCCGACACTATGGGGCCTCCGTTTCAATCATCCAATCATACATCAAAGGGCCCATTGCATATGGACCATCCAAACAAAAGATCAACGGTGGAGATCCATCTCCATCCAAAATGAACGGTCTATATGACCTCTTAATGCAAGAAAAGTAAACATCATGATGGGGTTCATGGAGAATGGCCCCATCATGGAATGATTTGATGATCAAGATGGGCCATCGGCCACATCTTAGGGACCCAAGTGAGATCCAAACCATTGATCGGTTAGCCTCACTTGGCCCATCTTAAAAACATAAAAATTAGGCTATGGAGGCACCCACCACTTGATCTTCTTGGTCCGTCGGGATGCCGGTTTTCTAGAGCTTCACTTTGATGGTGGAGATGGGAGATGGATGGCTAGGATAGAGGTTTTGGAAGGGGAAAGTGGGTCTCACAAAATCACCTTTTCTCTCATGGGAAGGGCTTGGATGTGGGAGTGCTCCCTTTGCTTGGAAATGGTGCTGGGAAATGAGGGAGAGAGAGAGAGAGTTGTAAGGAAAGAGGGATGGGTGATGGGTGAAAGGGTGAGGTGAGTGATGTGTGATGTGAGTGATGGGTGAGGTGAGTGATGGCTGAAGTGAGAGGTTAGTTGACTTTGGTGGTTGCTTGACTTGTGGAGAAAGGAAGCATGGGTGTGTGTACTTGACATGAAAGGTAATTGATGGGATTGGTTAATGTGATTGATTTGACACTTTATAGAGATTCTCTTGGGAATGTAAACGTGCGGCATTTTTTCAAAATAAACGCCGACCCACATCTCTTAGTCAGGGTATCGGATCGGTACATGAGTTGCGGCGTTGGAACCGCGGCGACGGTGCGGTCGCAATGATACAAGTCTTGGATTAATCCGACCCAAATGAATAGGATACGACTTACGGTCGTGCGCAACGTCAACTACAGGTCGCGGATTGTCGGAATTTGACGAGAAGGGTCGCGGGAAGCGACAGAACAGTACGAATTAGGATACGGGTCTTACATAACCTAAACCTAAACCTAAACCTAAACCTAAACTTTAACCTAAACCTAAACCTAAACCTATAACCTTAACCTAAACCAAAACCTATGACCTAAAACCTTAACCTATAACCTATAACCTAAACTTATAACCTATAACCTAAGCTTATAACCTATAACCTAAACTTATAACTTATAACCTAAACCTAAAACCTATAACCTAAACCTAAAACCTATAACCTATAACCTAAACTTATAACCTATAACCTAAACCTAAAACCTAAACCTAAAACCTAAACGTTAACCTATAACTTCAAACCTAAAACCTAAACCTAAAACCTAAATGTATTCTCAAATCCCTAAATCTAAACCTACACCTAATCCTAATCTCAACACCCTAACCTAAACCTAAATCAAAACTTGAAAACCCAAACCTAAACCCGATCCGAACCCGAACCCGATTTCCTAAACCTAAACCTTAATCTATTCTTAATTCCCTAAACCTACAGCTTATAACCTAAACCTAAACCTTAACCTAAACCTATAACTTAAACCAAAAGCAAAACTAATGACCTAAAACCTTAACCTATAACCTATAACCTAAACTTATAGCCTATAATCTTACCTTAACCTAAACCTTAACCTAAAACCTAAAACCTAAATGTATTCTCAGATCCCTAAACCTAAACCTACACCTAATCCTAATTCAACTCCCTAACCAAAACCTAAACCTAAACTTGAAAACCTAAACTTAAAGCCAAACCCGATTTCCTAAACCTAAACCTTAACCTATTCTCAATTCCTTAAACCTATAGCTTATAACCTAAACCTTACCTTAACCTAAACCTAAACCTAAACCTAAAACTAAACCTGAACCTAAACCTATAACCTTAACCTAAACCAAAACCTATGACCTAAAACTTTAACCTATAACCTATAACCTATAACCTATAACCTAAACTTATAACCTATAACCTAACCTTAACCTTAACCTAAACCCCAAACCTAAATCCGATCTCGAAGTCGATGTCCTAAACCTAAACCTTAACCTATTCTCAATTCCCTAAAGCTATAACATATAACCTAAACTTAAACCTTAACCTAAACCTATAACCTAAACCTAAACCTTAACCTAAACCTAAAACCAAAACCTAAACCTATACCTATAACCTAACCTTATAACCTATAACATAACCTAAACCTAAACCTAAAACCTAAACCTAAACCTAAAACCTAAATGTATTCTCAAATCCCTAAACCTAGACCTACACCTAATCCTAATCTCAACTCCCTAACCTAAACCTAAACCTAAACTTGAAAACCCAAACTAAACCCGATCCCGAACCCGATTGCTGTAATAATGTAGCCCAATCACATGTCAACAAAAAGAATGTATCCCTTTTAACACATGCCCCTTTTTACAAAGTTTTAATTTTTGTTGTTTCTATTAACTTGAATTGAAACACTTTTTTGCATTATTTACTTGCATTTGTTTTATTTTAAAAAAGTGTTCCCACTTTTTTGGAAAGAAAAAAAAAAGTGAATAAAGTTTCTGCAATTCTTCATGATTCTGAATTATAATGTTTTGTTGGTTGAATATTTTTTTATTAGATGAAAACACAAAAAGAAAATTATTGCTGATTTTTTCCTTTTTTTTAAAATTATTTATGATGTTAAACTTATATATATTTATGCGTCGATGAATGTAATGTGGATAAGATTGTTTGTGTTTGGATGGATGTAGTTTATGTTTGGATGAATGTAGTTTATGTTTGGATGGATTTACATAGTTTGGGTTTAGATGGATGTGAATGTGAATATAATGAAATATATTATATAACAGGCGTATATCAGGAAGAATACGACGAAATATATTTCTAAATATTCAAATTTGAGAATGTCGAAGACCATCCTTTTAAGGGTCACAAGAGACGGTTCATAGCAGTCATTTTTAAGGACGGTTCATAGCAGTCATTTTTAAGGACGGTCCATGACCGTCCTTCTCAGGTTCATAAGAGACGGTTCATAGCAGTCCTTTTAAAGGATGGTCCATGACCATCCTTTTAAAGGACGATCCATGACCGTCCTTTTAACATTCATAAGAGACGGTTCATAGCGGTCTTTTTTAAGGACGGTCATAGACCATCCTTTTTACAGACGGTTCATGACCGTCCTTTTAAGGCTCATAAGAGAGTTCATAGCAGTCCTTTTTAAGGACGGTCATGGGCCCATAAGAGACGGTTCATGACAGTCCTTTTTAAGGACGGTTTATACCATCCTTTTTATAGACGGTCCATGACCGTCCTTTAAATTTCAATAAGAATAACGGTTTTCAACCGTCCTTTAAGTAATACATTTTTTTAGCGGAATGTTTTTTCGACCATCCATGACCATCCTTTAAAATATCTCGAATTTTCAGGTACATTTTTTTTTTTGCTTTTTATCAGAGTTAATAAACTAGCGAAATATGAGCAAATCAAGTATAGGAGGGAGTCCAAACATACATAACCAAGATTTCAAGTAGTTACCCAAAAACTTATACAACACAATATCTCGAGCATAAACTAAACATAAAGGAAATCTGGAATGGAGAGCCGTAAGATCATTTAGGTTCCCATATTTTTCATAGGCACCTGCATATGCATCGTCTACGTCTCCTGCGCATGGAATATGGTTTGATAGCATCAATGGCTATTGCAATGAGGTATACCCTTCAAGATTTATCGTATCATCAAGATAATTAAGCATAATGATGTTTTATTTAAACCAATCTGATTTAAATAATTTTAACTCTCAAGTATACGAATCAGATGTAGATATGGTACGTATTACGAAATCATTCCCACGATGACTGGTGGTCACAATTCGAAATTTAAGACTCTTCTTAACTAATCCAACAAATAGTTTAGCAAGTGATTAAGAAAATTAATCTAAAAGGATAACCGAGAGCAATGAGTAAAATCTAATCAAGGAGAAGACTAGGACTTTCGAATCCATCCCTAATTATTCTAACCCTTATTTTACCTTTTGATTTACCATATTTAGATTGATATAAATTAAACTGAATTATAAACTATGTCCTTGGTCGGGCACACAGAATGTATAATCCCTTAGAGCATATGGATCACATCTTTCCATCCATAGTCAGGCATGAAGAGACGTAGATTCCTATTTCTTCCTCTATAGGAAACCTGTTCATGGTCAGACACAAGCACCTATAATAATATTTCAAACAACATCCACATCTAGACTTTGGTTAAGCTCATAGAATGGAGAAGTACGAAAATCTCAGGAAAACACATTAGAAAAAGAAACAAATCAATCAGATTCAGATGAATTCAACATATAACAAAAGTTATTCAAATTAAGGGCTTTATCTCAGCCCTAGCTACAAGATTAACAATCCATAAAATCAAATAAAAAGAAGGAACTATAAGATTTAAACAATAAAAATATCTCCCTTCTCTCTCTTCTTCCTTCCTCTCTCTCTCTCTCTCTCTCTCTCTCTCTCTCTCTCTCTCTCTCTTCTCTTTCTCCTCTCCCTAGCTCTCCCCAAGCTCTGGCTCGCCCTCATCTACATTTTGTAGCTCTTTTTATAGCTTATGGAGTGGCTGGAGTGGTGAAAATCGGATTTGGAAAGTTGTGGCCGAAAGCCTTTTCGGAGCCAAGTTCGGGGCTTCATAACTCTCGTGTTCCTTGCATTATGTCTGTAAAATCAACATCTCTTGAGACATTTTTGACTGCTCTACACGATGGATGGCTTGGATCAGCCATATGATCAAAGATGGTGGCCCACAACCGCTTGAAAAAGTCAGTTTTCGCGGATGTGCGAAAGCCTTCGCACTCTTTTGCTGACGTGATCGGTGGGCCCCACCGAAGCATTTTCGGAGAAATTCACCTCGTCCATTAGATTCAGGACGAAATTTCAGTTAAGAATGGATGGTTTTGAACATCCATTGAAGCGGCTCAGAGAAGAAATCAAAATAAAATCAATTTTGAACGTCCCAGGGCAGTCTACTTATGGACTCTGTATCGCACACGTGTGCATGTATGGGCACAAAATATCAACATGGATTTGCAGTTCTCAAAGCCTTCTACACAATCAACGGCTTAGATGAGTGGCATGGGCAAGGGTTGGGGACCACCGTCATCCACAAAAAGGGATTGCGGTTGGTCCCTTCGCTGACGCTAAAATAGCAATTGCCATTTTTGAGAAGGAGATAGGTCAGCACTTGCGTTGACTGCCTCATGCATCCGGTGCGCAGCGGGCACATGGGTGCACTATGTACACACGTTGTACATACAGGGCCCACTGTGATGTTTCTTAGCAATCTAATCTATTTAATCAATTAGTTTCCTTGTTTAAGGCATTGAGACCAAATTTTAGACAGTTCCAGATATCAGGTGGGCCCAGAATCAATGGTTTATGGGCTGATCTATCAGTTGGGGCACTTTCATAGTGATCCGAGGGCTGGAATTTGAAATGTACGGTTAATTTATGGCCCTCATCCTATATATCAAGTTTTGAGCCAATCGGATTGTGGGAATCCTATGATCTTGCATTCTGGACCAATTTCGGGTCTCTTTAATGTGAATGGCTTGATTTTCTCAGATCCCTGACATGTAAATTCTTCAATCTTAGTCCTATGGAGTCCATCCCTTGCTCTGATGACTTCAAAGTGTCAAATCCACGCTTGTAATGCTCTTTTTCAGTTCACGCTCCTAATTACATCCTGCAATAAAAATACAATTAAAATATAACATTAAGCATTATCATGTACGTAAAATTAAGCAATAATTGGGGTCTGATATGCAATATTCAAGCCTCATCACATAGTTAATAAAGGCAGTGTATAACAAACATTACACAATGATTATCATGGAAATCAGATAAGGTTCATCAGATACACATTCATTAAATAAATTTCATAAGGATGATCTTGTTTAAATGCATGAATGTATGCACATGCTCATAGACCTGGGGATGCACATTCAACTAGTAAAAAGTCACCCAAAGAGAACTAGCCACCAGGAAAAATACTCAAAGGTACACCCAAAGAGAACTAGCTACTCGAAAAAATACTTAAAGGTACGCCTAAAGAGAACTAGTTACCCGAAAAAGATCATATAATATAGATTACCCAAGGAAAATTAGTCACCCGAAAAAGTACACAAAGGCACGTCCAAAGAGAACTAACCACCCGAAAAAGACCATATGCCATGAAAATGCATGATTAGCCCAACCATTATTATTACAATTTCAAACAATCCATTTAGGAAAGCTCAAGGGTCACTATGGGGGGTTTGTTGCCCAGCATAGGCCGACAGCTCGAGCATAGTGTCTCATTCCACCATCCCTAGCTCATGAGGCTAACAAATAAGATGTTTAAAGGTAACCTACACAACTAGTGGTCAATTATAGTTCTACAAGTGGGACTTATCATCGCAAGGTTATATGAAGATGGTTCTAAAAGTCCAAAGCACTTGATTTAACTTCACTAGCTTGATTTGATTTAACTCAACTCCTCATTCGGTCCAAACTCGCCTCAATACGTTGAACCTAGATGAGAGATAATTTCAGTTTCTACCATAAGACTTAAAATAATGTAATTATAACTTGATTAAAAATCCAAACAAAGATTCTAAAACTAACTTACTTGAACATGCAGATACTTCTTGATTTAGACCCAATCAACTCAACTCGGACCGATTTAACTCAATTGACTCAATTTAGACAAGGCTAGAAAGCCACAAAATAATAATTACATACTGGACAAATGACTAAAATTAGAATTTAACTCAAACTCAAATCTTTGCTAAAAACTCACTGAGTTGACTCATTGCTACATTGACCAAATACCATTAGATTTAAAATCGAGTTGATGCCTTGATTGATGAAGCTACCCCATTGACAGATAAGAATGCAACAACCAAGATAAAACTCTCTGCTAGAAAATGTCCAGTAAGGCTATCAGGCCCAACTAGATCCACTGCAACTCATTTCACGTCACTAAGTCAACTCGGCTGAGTTAAACATGCATCGCCTCTTATCTTCTCCTTCTTCCTCTTCATCATTTTCTTTTAACTTTCTTTCACAACTCAACCAGCAACGTCTAGATCAAATCAGATCCCAACTCGGCTCTGAGTCAAACTCGATTCTCTAGCGAGTCATGTACTTGAAAGTGCACCTATTATGTGCCCTGGTTTGTCAATTACGTTGTAAGTTGAGTCAGTCGGATAACAACGCCTAACAAGAAGATCAAGTCAAGCGTCCGCCTCAACTGGATGTGTAAAAGCTCACCGAAAGGTAAATCATAGCCTCACATCCCATGTCCCAAAACACCAGGTGATTAAACCCTTAAAAAGAAATAGAACATCTTAGGGTTTATGTGTAAGAAAACTTTTTATCAAAAAGAAAATCTTCTAAGTTTTTCTTACACTGTCGATTATATCGATTACCCCTTCGATATGATTGGCCAGCTCTGTCGATGTCCTCGACATATCAATCGATACAATCGAGTGAGGACAAAAAGCGTCCATCAATCAAAACAATCTTCTGGACGATTTATCGATATATCGACTCAAGTGTCGATATCATCGATATTAAAAAATCGATCATATCTGAAGTGGATCGATCATATCGACAGATTGCTTTCCGACGCTCCTGTTTTTCTAAAGAAAACTAACATATGCTTCGATATATCGATGACTGTCCGATTCAATCTGAACTCAAATATCGATCATATCGGGAGTCAGTCGATCATATCGACTGTGGGGCGCATGTTCTTACCAGCATGAATTTCAGGTTGCTTTTAATGTTGATCGGAGTGTCTGTCGATAAATTGATATTCATATATCGATCATATCGAGACCAAGTCGATTGGATCGACTCAGGACATAAATCGTCCAGCAAGCTTACATGTAAATCTATACGATTTATCGATCCCATCGACAAGGTCTCCGATATGATAGATGTACAAATTCCGATGACATCGACTGTTTTCCCGATCATATCTGTGATCCTGAAATTCTTCAAGGCTTCTCTCTTATTTTTCACCTGTCGAGAGATCGAACCATCACTCGATGGAATTGGAGTTCGAAATCCGATAACATCGATGTGTGTCTCGATCCCATCGACCAGTTGGCGGAAGGTTTTTAAAAGCGAAATGACAATTGAGTTCTTATCATCGAGAGGTCGGCCGATACAATCGAGAGTATACGCTCAATCATATCGACGACTGCTCAATGATATCGAACTCTTTCATAAATATGACCGTTTATATCCGTTAGAACCTTTTGCCTATAAATAGAGAGAGTTGTCTTCATTGCTGGTAGAGAAAGTAGAGAGTGCTTTTGAGAGTTTTAACCTTCCTATCATTTACCTTAAGCCCTTTCTCTCAGGAAGTTCATCCTCCAATCCACCCTCATCATTGATATCTCATAGAGTGGATTGGAGAATGAACTTCCGCATTCAAGGATCCTTCAGTTACTACCTTAATGACATATCATTAAGCTGGGATGCCTTGAATGCATAGATGATGGGAACCTCTCTATCTTCCTTATAGGAAAATCTTCAGAGAGTGGTATTCCATCATAGCCTTGACCCAACCTAAGCCTAGCATATATACATCTTTGTGTTGCGGATCAAGGGAGTTGAAGATTCTTCATCAACAAGAAGGAGATCTTCATCATTGCACTGAAAGGGACTCATCAACTTATCTGTAAGTACTAAGAGTCCAGAGGACATTTGCAATCATTCCTTTTTAGGATTGGGTTTTAAGTGTTGCTCACCATTTGAAGTCCTCGAAGGAGGCCTCTGACGGGAGTGTACGTGCGGGGTGCGTTGTGTGGACCCTTGCTCTATGGAGAGCATAAACATCTGGTTAGGAGTACGCCAGTAAAACTCCAGAATTTGAGGTGAACCGAGTAGAAACCTCAGGGTGAGTTGTGTGGACCCTTGTCCTGCGTGGGCATAAACATCTGGTTAGGAGTACACCAGCAAAACTCCAGGGTTTGAGGTGAACCGAGTAGAAACCTCTGTAAAGGTTGAAGGTGAACCTGATTTAAAACCTTAGGCTTGAGGTGAACCATGGAAAACCTTCTTAGTGAAATCCGGTCACTCAAGGGTTGAGTGTGGAAGCCGGGAGTGGAGTAGACAAGTCGTCGAACCACTATAAAATGGCTGTGTTTAAGTTTGATATTATCTTTCATTTATGTGATTGCCTAGCATGTCTTTATATATGATCACATCCTATGCACACACAGTCATATCCATCACAATCTCATCTATACATTGTTTGTCTTTTAAATAGTTTGTGATTGGATCCTCTATTCGGCTTGGAAGCTAGTAGAGTTAAGGTTGAGTAAACCTAATCAATACTCTGCGATAGGATTAGTGTAATAAGGATTTTTAACAATTTATAAAAACTTTAAAAAAATCCTATTCACCCCCCTCTAGGATATACTGACCTATTCCTACTTCAACTAAAGCGGTCTTCACCGCAATTTCAGTACTCGGTTTCTCTCATCTTCCTTTCTTTGACCTTCTATTTCTTCTTCTTCTTCTTACTTCCCTTCTCTCTCTCTCTCTCTCTCTCTCTCTCTCTCTCTCTCTCTCTCTCCCCTTTCAATTATGGCCACCAAGAGCAGCTCCAATGCGACCAAATATCGTCCCGACTCGAGGCGACTCGGTGCAGCTTGGATAGGAAGAAGAATCTCAACTCTAATGGCGGATTGCAAACGGAGCTTGGTTTCATCAAAACCTCTACATTGGACGTTCTGGATACGTCTTTGGAAGCTTGTGGATGAGAGATTTTGAAGCTCTAGATCCATTTGGGTGGTGGTTTTAAAGCTTAAAGGTTTCAGACATTTTCTCCTGATGCCGCAGGAAATGGAGAAGAGCAACTATTCTCTCTGCTAAATAGGTTTCTATCCCTAAAATACGAATCATTGACGATTGAGATGCTCTTAAATGGACAATGCAAATAGAGTTCAGGAATGAAGAGATTCCCTTTGAACTTTCCTTGCGGCAAAGAGGAATAACGATGCTTGCCCTACAATGAATGGCTGAGATTTCCCAACAATTGGACGGCTAGGATAGAGAGTAATGGAGGTACGTGGATTTCCAGCCTGGCAACGAAACCGATTTCCGTTTCTGAAAATAAACCATGAATATCTCTGATTGTGCTTGTATTTAAGCGAACACATGTGTGTTCCATCAAGGAAAAACCTAAGGGTTTTCATGAGATCCCTCGTCTACATTCAATGGACGGTTCAGATTAACAGGTAGGTCTAAGATGGTGGGCCATCACTTGATCGAACGAACGAGTGTCCGTTCGAACGATCTCTGGAAGGAATCCTTTAAAAGGAGAGTAATCTCCTTTCTTTTTTTGAAAATATCGGGTTAGCGCCCAATATAACTGAAACTTGGTTTGGTGCATTTCAGTTGTGCACATGATGTGCATATGTGCGGCCTAAAGTGGAGTCCACATGGATTGTTTGTGAAATCCACACCGACCATCACTCTTTAATGGTCTAGACAGGCAATTAACACTGTGTTGAGGTAGATTTGAAGTTTAGGTGGGCCACAACAATGAATTTTATTTCATTTGTTGTTCTATATACATCCAATGGTTAGATTACTTCCAATCCAAATATCAACGGCTATTACATCCCAATGATTGAAAATATGGGGTGTTACAATAACATGCTAACCATGAACCATGACAACCATGACCCATATTACAGGATAACTGTGACCTATATAATAGGATATTTGTGACTCATATAACAGGACAACTGTGATCCATACAACTGCAACCCATATAATAGGACAACTGTGACCCATATCACATGACAATTGTGATCCATACAACTGCGACCCATATAACAGGAAAACTGCGACCAAAATAACAAGACAACTGCGACCGTGACCCATATAACAGGATAACTGCAATCCATACAACTTGACAACTGCAATCCAAACAATTGTGATCCATATAATAGAACAACCGTGACCTAAATAACAGGACAATTGCGACTGCGACCCATATAACAGGATAACTACGACCCATACGACAAGACAACTTTGATCAACACAACTGCGAACCATATAACAAGACAACTACGATCCAAATAATATGACAACTGCAACTGCGACCTATATAATAGGATAACTGCGACCCATATAACAGGACAACTGTGATCCATACAGCTAAGACCAATATAACAGGACAATTAAGACCCATATAACATGTCAACTAAGATTCATATAACTGAGACCCATATAATAGGACAACTAAGACTCATATAACATGACAACTAAGATCCATACAACTATGGCCCATTTGGGTCGTGGTTTGCATGGGTTGTAGTTACCATGTTATATGGGTCGTGGTTGTCATGTTGTATGGATTGTAGTTTTCAACGTGTTCAATTCCTTTTCTACCAAACCATTAGTACCATAGCTTAAAGCCCATAATGGGGTGATCCGATCCATCCACCTGTCGGCCAGCTCGGCGTGGACCCAAAAAGTCCTAACTTGGGCAATGTCCACTTCTAACAAATATCACAGTGAGCTTGGAAGCTTTCAATAGTCACCATTAATTTCTATTTGGTGGGTCACAAAAGCACTAGATCGGGCTGATTTTGGGACCTATCCCTAAAATGACACGACAAAAAGGATGGGCGGAATGGATTATAAACATACATCAATGTGGGCCCATCCGGGTCGTGGTTTGCATGGGTCGTAGTTGTCATGTTATATGGGTCGTGGTAGTCATGTTGTATGGATCATGGTTTTCAACGTGTTCAATTCCTTTTCTACCAAACCATTGGTACCATATCTTAAGGCCCACAATGGGGTGATCTGATTCATCCACCTTGTCGGCCAGCTCAGCGTGAACCTAAAAAGTCCTAACTTGGACAATGTCCACTTCTAACAAACATCACATTAAGCCTGGAAGCTTTTAACAATCACCATTAATTTCTATTTTGTGGGCCACAAAAGCACTGGATCGAGCTGATATTTGGGCCCTAGCCTTAAAATGACACAACAAAAAGGATGGGTGAAATGGATTATACACATATATCAATATGGGCCCATTTGGGTCGTGGTATGCATGGGTCGTAGTTGCCGTTATGGTTGTCATGGTATTCATCAATTACTTTTCTACCAAACTATTAGTGCCATAGCTTAAGGTCCATGATGGGGTGATCCGATCCATCCACCTTGTCGGCCAGCTTGACGTGGACCTAAAAAGTCCTAACTTGGGCAATGTCCACTTCTAATAAACATCACAGTGAGCCTGAAAGCTTTTTTTGTTGGCCACAAAAGCACTAGATCGGGCTGATATTTGGGATCTAGCCCTAAAATGATACTACAAAAAGGATGGGCGGAATGGATTATGCACATACATCAATGTGGGCCCATTTGGGTCGTGATTTGCATGGATCATTGTTGCCATGTTATATGGGTCATGGTTGTCATGTTGTATCAATTGTGGTTATAATGGAGTAAGGGTTGTAGTTATTGTGGGTCGTGGTTGTCATGTTATATGGGTCATAGTTGTTATGTTATATGGGTTGTGGCTATCATGGGTCGTAGTTATTATGTTCTATGGGTCGTGGTTCTCATGTAATATAGGTCACGATTGTTACATGTTCACTTCTTTTAATACCAAATAAAAGGATAACCATTGGTACAATAGTCTAAGGCCCATAATGGGGTGATCCGTTCCATCCACCTTGTTAGCTTGCTCGCCGTAGGCCCAAAAAATTTTGACTTGGGCAATGTCCACTTTTAACAAACATCACAGTGAGCCTGGAAGGTTTTGACAGTGACTTCCATTATCACCATTATTTTCTATTATGTGGCCCACACGAGCTCTGGATAAGGCTGATATTTGTGCCCTAGCTCTAAAATGACACAAAAAAAAGGATGGACGACATAAATTATACACATACATCAATGTGGGCACCACTAGTTTGGTCCTTGCCACTCACAAAAAAGGATTCTGTACACATCACTTTCTTGGCATTAAATATGATGTATGGGGTGTGTGTGCGCGTGTGTTAAAAAAAAAAAAAAAAAACATGATATAACTTCTTATTCCTAAGAAAATCGTGCAATTACTGAAACAAGGACAGACATTTTGGTCTAAAGTAATTTTTGGAAGCTTGTTAGAAGGCTACATTCACTTAATATGAAATGTTGTAGCTTTCTAGGTAATTTGCCTAGACTTCAAGGTAAGTACGGTCAATTTCTTACTTAGATAACATCTAATCTAATCCGCTTCCTAATTGCATTCCTTCCATGACTTGAATTTGCCTATACCACGTGCGGAAGTAACTGCGCCGCTGTAACCCAAAGCTCTATGGGGCTCGCTACGATGTTTGTGTTATACGTGCTCCATCCATATGTTTCTTCGGATCATCTCAGGACACGAATGAGATCCAAAACTCAAGTGGCATATATCACAGGAAACCGTGGGGATGGAGACAACCACCGTTGAGACCTTCTTGCAGCCCCTCGTGATATTTAGATTGCATCCAACCTGTTTATAAGCTGATTTCCGAGTGGATTAAGGGAAAAAAACAAATCTGACTCTTATCCAAAACTTCTGTAATCCTAACTGATGTGTCAACGGTGGGAGTTTAATCTTCACTCGTGTGACCTACATGAATCTTGGATCTCCCTCATGTTTGGGCTCATGTCGTAAAACTAGCTAACCAAAACGGATGGATGGATTTTAATATAACACAAATATCCTGGTGGGCCCACCGAGCTTTGGGTCATCGGGGAGCAAAATAACTGCAGGTGATTACTTGGTTAGTTTTCTAAATACGAAAGGATTTGAAAAATAAGCTCGAGTTTTGGCTTTTCTCTACTCGCATACGACATGCATACGTGTGTGAGATCTAAGCCGTTGGTCACGTGGTTGTTACTGTTTACATTCCTTATTCAATAAAAATTCTAAGGTGAACCGTACATGTACAGTGGATATCAACGGTTTAAAAATTTTGATCTCGTGATCACCTCCACTTAATCTATTTCATGATATGGTGGGACACGTGTGATAAGTGGCTTAGATCTCTCATACGTGGTGCACTGTGGAGTGCTCACCAATTACTTGCTGCCAACGTTTGGTTCCGTGGGTTCCTACTCTTGCTCCAGTGCCACTCTCCAGGGAGTTTCAACACCGGTTCACGGGTTCGAATACCCATAGGTGATGAAATCCCGCTACGGCGTCAGCGTGAGTGCATGTACACGTGTTGAAAAAAATAATAAAAAATAAATAAATAAAAACGTTTAGGTTCCGTTTTGCACTGCCTTCCATAACTGCTGGTACTTTCCATAAAAAGTATCCTAAATTAGGCAAGTCGCTCTGCCGGTGGAATCGCCAGCTTGGACGTGGAAGTAGAATGAAGTGATCAGGACTGTTGATTCGGTGGGTCACCACATGGATGGGCTTTAGATCAGAATTGAGTGATTTGATAGCTTTGACTATCTAATTCTTGTGAGTTTTCTAGATGAATGTGGACTGTTGCTTTGTTAGGGGTAGATGGGCTATTTTTCAAGCCGCTGATAAGTTGGTTAACACAGTCCAATCACCGTTATTTCTGGAATATGGCCCATAAAACAGTGCTAGGTATACATTAAGAATGCTACGATTCTTTTTCCCAAGTGGTATGTTGGATCCCAGCATGTATCACCCATGGTCTCAAGAGTAGAGATGGCCGGATAATTTAAGCCATCCAACTTTCAAGAAACATTCTGAACAGTCGTGCGATCCAGAAATCGAATTGTACGGAAGACCCTGATCGTTGATTTGTGTGGCTGAATGGTAACTATTGAAAATTTTCATTCATCTACTATAACAATCTTCCTGCGGCAACGCAACATGAACAGTTCCGATCATCAAACCATCTTTGCATATGGCCCCCAGAATGGACGGTGATCCTGAATCTCAGTATGTAAGACAAACTCGTATTTAGTGCAACGACTGACGTACTTTCCTTTCAGACTTTTTCCAGGTAATTAAGATCTGCCGGGGGGACGTGCATTAGCTGCCAACCCCTGTCCAGCCAGATGGGCGCGATCTTGCCGGTGGGGCCCACCTCGATGTATGCGTGGTATATCCACGCCGTCCATCTATTTTTCCATCTTATTTCAATGCATGGTAACCAAAATGAAACAGATAAAAAGATCCTAGGTGGACCACACAAGATTGATTTCTCACAATTAAAAGCTCAATGGGAGACACAAAAGTTTTGGATAAAGCCGCCATCTATGCCTTCCCGTCGTATTATGTGTGTGACCTTATGGACGGCATAGATGGTAAATAAACATTAAGGTGGACCCAAGTAAGATTTTAATGGTGGTGACCGCTGTTTCTTGTGGTCTGGTCAACCCGAGATTTTTGTCGGCTTCATTTAGGTGAACATGTCCCACGATAAGCTGAAAAAACGGATTGGCGGCGTGGATATATATCAAGGTCGGCCCCACAGTCAAGGTGGGGACTACCTCCCAGATTTCTTGCTAAAGCCTTTTTCAGAAGGTTCTTGTGTAGAGATGTTAAGTGAGGCCTAAGGAGATGTTTGCACCGAGTACATTGGAGCAACTGGGCATCATTATTCGCTTGCACCGGGTAAATTGGGGCAACTGGGCAGCATTGATCAATTGCATTGAGTAAACCTCGAGCAACCGTGAGAATTTGGACAGTAGGTTCACTTGCACCAAGTGAATTTCGGTGTAACCGAGTAACTCTGTTTAGCAATATTCTTCACATTCGGATTTTGACAATTTTAGTGCACTGACTTGAAAAATTAATATATTTTTTTCTACAACTTCAATTGATGTGATTCAAAAGTCAAATTGAAGGTTGATGAGTCTAATTTTATTAATAAATAAATAATAATAAAAAAAAAACTTAAAGCATAACAAGTTTAGGATGTTTTGGAAACTATACTAAAATTATTGGTTTCTGGCAGCTGGTACTCCCAGAATTTTTAGAATTTTTCTATAACTCTAAATGAGATAATATTTGGTGGAGCTAAAGTATACTTGATGATAAACTGTTAGAAAAATAATAAAAATAATCTATTGACTAAAAGTATGAAAAATATGGTATGAAATATATATATTTAAACTGAAATTTTCTACAACATTGTCGACATGCCGCACATATCCTTTTCATCTTAGAGTTTTTGTATTCAATATCTTCTTAAGAATTTCTTTTAATCATAATAGGAATCGTCCTATTTAATTAAATTAATATTTTCTATTTTCTGATATATTTTACTAATTCGGATAGCCCTGTGCTCTGGCCCACCCAAATTACGGATCTTAGCTTTTATTTTTACTCCGACGGCTAGAATATAGGTAGGGAATCTTCGTCGAATTTAACATCTCTGCTAATAATGATTTTTCATACCGCCTGTATACCTTTACACCATCACCATAGCTGACAAAGGTATACTTTTTGGCTCTTTGGTTTATCTTATCTCTTTCAACGAGTAAGTATCACAACCAATTATGTACGAATTTGAGGAGTCTACTTTTTAACCACTCCATACTTCCTCCGAAATTTTATATTTAATAGTTGTAGAAGGAGACCGATTTATCAAATAGCAAGCCATCTTAATGACCTCAGTCCATAGGTCCTTGTCTAACCCAACATTATTAATCATGCATCGGGCCCTCTCCAAGAAAGTCTGATTCATCTGCTCCGCTACACTATTTTTCTCGGGTATGTGGTGCACTGTGTTATGCCTAACGATCCCTTCATCCTTACAAAATTGATTAAATTTAATGGAGGTAAATTCACTGCTGTTATTAGTCCTTAAAACTTTCACCTTTCGCTCTGTCTGTTTTTCCACCATGGTATTCTATTGTTTAAAATTGATGAAAACCTTGGATTTATGTTTCATGAAATGAACTCAAACTTTTCAGGAGTAATTGTTAATAATATAACAAGCCATGACGACCCTCCAGGGAAAACCATGGGCGACAACCCCCATACGTCAGAATGCACATAGTCAAACACTCATTTACATACATGTTTACTAGACTTAAAAGATAATATTAAATTTTTACCATATATACAATGCTCGTATATATTAAAATCAATGCTTTTAAAGACTGAAATTAAACATCGATCAGAAAGTACGTTCATGCCCCGCATGCTCATATGGCCCAAATGTGTATGCCATATACGTGCAGATATGAAATTCGTTACAGTTGTTGTAGCTCCACCTATTAAAGTGCTTTCGATCAACCTGTAAAGGTTCCCGCTTCTTTGTGCTCTCATGACTACTAGTGCCCCTTTTGAAACCTTAAGGACACCATTGAAACCGGTGAATCAACACCCAATAGCCTCGAGTGCACCAAGAGATATTTGAAAGTGCACCTACTAGTGCCCTGGTTTGTCAATTACGGTGTAAGTTGAGTCAGTCGGATAACAACGCCTAACAGGAAGATCAACTCAAGTGTCTGCCTCAACTGGATGTGTGGAAGCTCGCCATAGGTAAATCATAGCCTCACATCCCATGTCCCAAAACACCAGGTGATTAAAACCCTTAAAAATATGTAGAACATCTTAGAGTTTTTGTGTAAGAAAACTTTTTACAAAATAGAAAAATCTTCAAGTTTTTCTTACACTGTCGATTATATCGATTCATATCTCGATATGATCGACCTGCTCTGTCGATGTCATCGGTATCTCAATCGATACAATTGAGTAAGGACAAAAAGCATCCAGCAATCAAATATTCATCTGGATGATTTATCGATATATCGACGGTTCAGTCGATATCATCGATATTCGAATATCGATCCTATCGAAAGTGGATCGATAATATTGACAGACAGTTTTCCAGCGCCCCTGTTTTTCTAAAAAAACCACTGTGAGCTTCGATATATTGATGATTGTCTGATTCAATCTGAACTAAAATATCGATCATATCGGAAGTCAGTCGATCACATTGATAGTGGGCGCATGTTTTCTCCAACATGATTTTCAGGATGTTTTTAAACATGATCGGGGTGCCAGTCGAGAAATCGATATTCATATGTCGATCTTATCGAGACCTGATCGATTGGATCGAGATGGGACACAAACAGTCCAACAAGCTTATAGGTAAATCTATACGATTTATCGATCACATCGATACGGTCTCCGATATCATCGATATACAAATTTCGATGACATCGACTGTTCCTTGATCATATCTTTAGAACCTGAAAATCTTCAAGGCTTGTCTCTCTTACTTTCACCTATCGATAGATCAATTCATCTATCGATGGAATCGGAGTTTGAAATTCGATAACATCGATGTGTGTCTTGATCCCGTCGACCAGTTGGTAAAAGGTTTCCAAAAGCAAAAATGACATTTGAGTTTGTATCATCGAGAGGACAATCGATACAATCGAGAGTATACACTCGATTATATCGACACTTGCTCGATGATATCGAACTCTGTCATAAATATGACCGTTTTATATCCGTTGGAACCTTTTGCCTATATATAGAGAAGCTTGTCTTTATTGCTGGTAGAGAAAGAAGAGACTGCTTTTGAGTGTTTTAACCTTCCTATCATTTACCTTAAGTCCTTTCTCTCAGGGAGTTCATCCTCCAATCCACCCTCATCAATAAAGTGGATTGGGGAATGAACTTCCGCATTCAAGGATCTTCCAGCTACTACCTTATTGGTAAATCATTAAGATGGGATGCCTTGAATGCATAGATAATCGGAACCACTCTATCTTCTTAATAGGAAAATCCTTAGAGAGTGGCATTCCATCATAACCTTGACCCAACCTAAAGCCTAGAATAGGTATATCTTTTGTGTTACGGATCAAGGGAGCTGAAGACTCTTTATCAATAAGAAAGAGATCTTCAATATTGCGTTGAATGAGACTCATCAACTTATTTGTAAGTATCTAGAGTCCAGAGGACACTTGTGATTATTCCTTTCTAGGATTAGGTCTTAAGTGTTGCTCTTTGAAGTCCTCAAAGGAGACCTCCGACGAGAGTGTACGTGCGGGGTGCGTTGTGTGGACCCTTGCTCTGTGGAGAGCATAAACATCCGGGTGCATTATGTGGACCCTTGCTCTGTGTGGGCATAAACATTTGGTTAGGAGTGCGTCAGCAAAACTCCAGGGTTAGAGGTGAACTGAGTAGAAACCTCCGTGTAAAGGTTGAAGGTGAACCTGATTTAAAACCTTAGGTTTGAGGTGAACCATGAGAAACCTCCTTAGTGAAATTCGGTCACTCAAGAGTTGAGTGTGGAAGCCGGTAGTGGAGTAGACAAGTAGTCGAACCGCTATAAAATGACTGTGTTTGAGATTAATACTTGTGTTTAATTTTTTGTGAGATTATATTAACTGCATTTATACTTGCTCACACTTCACACACAGTCACATTCATCATAGACTATAATTGCACCATGATTATCATTTAAATAGCTCTTTGATTGGATCCTCTACCAGGCTTGGAAGTCAGTAGAGTTAACTTTGAGTAATTCTAATCTGTACTCTGTGATAGGATTAGTGTGATAGGATTTTTAATAATTCATAAAAACTTTAAAAAGTCCTATTCACCCCCCTCTAGGACATATTGGCGTATTGCAACTTCAACTCAAGCGGTCTTCACCGCTATTTCAATATTAGATTCTTCTTCATATCAGGAACACGCCTTACCTCAGTCACAGTACGGTCCATTAGATCAAACATTTTTATGCGCACCGATCCAACAACCACAATATTACAGATATTATCATTGCCCATAAATACTTGTCCACCATCGCACTCCCTGTAACTGGTGAACTAACTCCAATGAGGAGTCATGTGATATGAAGCCCCTATGTTTAGAATCCACTCGTCTCTATGATAATTGTATAAGTGTCTAATCATAAACACTGACAATACATCACTTTCGCTTTTTCTCCATCAGACGTGACAGCGTTGACCTGTAACACTCTATGCTTTCAGTACTCGGGTGTTACCATGAGGACCCAATTTAAGATGAACACAAAACTAATTTGACTTAACAGTTACCATCGTTCTAACCTAAAACCAAACATTGGATCATCAAAACCCACTGTTCATTAGATTAACACCTTCTGTAAGGAAACTTAGATACTTAGTAAACAATATAGTCATCAGACTTTGAAGCTATCTGTGTAAGTGTATCTATATTGCCTAGGAACGTTTATGGACTTTGGAAACCAAGTATGGACATGATCTGACCGTTGGATTGTCGGGTATCACTAGCTTTAACGTAAAACCACCAAATGATGCCCACTTGGACTATAGATTTGCCTCATAGTCAGATTGTTGACCCATATTAAGCTGTTGGAGTTGACGAACAGGCTAGATTTCGGGTTGACATCTTAGTGGACCACTAACGATCTATGTTGAAGCGATCCAGCCATTCAAACTCACTATCGTGTGTCCAATTGAGATATAGGATTGATGAATCATAGAAGTAATTGACAAATTCCCTCTAAATTGAACTATAAACCTTTATAACTACTTATGACCATATTCAGATACAATCTAATCGTCAGATTAATAAAAACCTATAACTAAGGACCTCGAATCACAAAGTATGACCCACTTAAAACTTGGATCTGCCCCACCTTTGACCAAATATCCTAATAGGACCCACGAAACTTGATGAACGGAGTGGATGTTGTCAGGACATCATTGTGGACCCCATATTTGTTGAAAGTGCACAACGCGTGCGTATGGCCGCTGAGCACCAGACCGAGAATTTGGTCAAATCGAGCGCTGACCCAACGAAAGAAGGAAATTTCCTTCTTCCTTTCCCACACAAAGCACTGTTTAAATGGATGGTCTCCATTTGCGAGTGTCGTGGGCCACCATCATGGGTCGGTCCCCTGATCCGAACCATCCATCTTATAGAATGCTTAAATATGATGAAACCCCATCCAGTTTCGTGCACTGTCACATGTGTGCATGCTTACAATATCGAGTGCAATAGTGCTTTACACGGCTGGATTTACCAAAAATGGGAAGATTCAGTTCCTCCCTCCTTTCCACGCTAGCAATCCGCGTGCATTGCCTCTATAGCATCCCATCCCTCCACTTTGAGGCATCAGAGCCCTCCAAACTAGGGCTTTCCTAGTTATGAGTCAAGTTTTCCACCCACCACCGCTGTTGAAGCCAAACAATTAAGAGATGTTAATGGTCGTCCATTTAGTGGGTCCCAAAAGTCCCTAAGTACCAATCTGGTTTGTCCAAAAGGAATGGATCGAAAGATGAACCTTCCGATCACATTCTACCACGAACGCTCAGGTCGCCTTCTCCGTTTGTATGGAATACCCACCCACTTGTAACATGGCCCACTTGCTGATCTAAGATGATTATTTAGTGGATTATAATGTTGGGATTACACCCGTAATGATGGATTACATCCATGCAACCAAGTTCAAGATTAAATCAGCGACAAACGACTCTCTTGTTCGTGTTAGAATCGCAAAAGTACGACTAATCCTAAGATTAGTAGCCGGTGTTTTTAGATTTTCTAGGGCCTATTAAGGCTCCTTTAGGGTAGCCCTTGTCCACACGAAAGAAAGAAAAAAAAAACAAAAAAAGGGGGAATGAGAAGTAGAGTGGGTTCTGCTGCTGCTCGTTAGAGAAGCAGCAAGAAGGAAGGAGGAATAGGCAGTGAGAGAGAAGAAGAAAGAAAAATGAGAGAGAGGTAGAGGGCTGCTGCTGCTACTGTAGCACCAGCTCGACACGGGCTAAGTCTTGTGTCGGGTCTAGTCGCTGCTAAAAGCAATAGAGGAAGGGGTAAAAAGCAGGGAAGGAAGGAAGTAAAAGAGAAGGAAAAAGGGGTGCTGGTTTAGCTTGGGTTGCTACCGCACTAGGTCGTTATCCGAGTTGTGACCCATTGGCTCATTGGGCCAGGGGGAGTTGCTGTCCAAGTTTTAGTTAGCTTCTTGAGCGTCCAAACAGAAGGAGAAGGCACGTTGATCCCCTTCCTCAAGTTTCTGTCGCATTGGGTGGGACTTAGGTTGAGTTGCTGCCCCGACGTTGTCTGGTCAAACGTTACCTGAGTCCAGACATTGTTGGAAATTCCTATAAAAATAAATGAGAGGAGAAGCAGAAGAAAGGAAAGGAGAGGAGAAGAGAAGGAGAGAGAGGGAGAGAGAGAGAGCTTGGAGTCCTGGTGGCTACCGAGTTGACTCAGCTGAAACTGAGTCTAGCCGAGCCAAGTTGGGCTTAGGCCCGGTCCAGCCTAGCTGGACCACCATCAAAGAGAGAAGAGGAAGATGTGAAAGAGAGAGGGAGTATGTGGCTACATCAATTCATTGGATAACACGCAAGGCTGGTTTGAGTTGACTTAGTTGGTGTTCGGTTGACTCAATGGGATAGGTAAGTAGCATCTCCATATCCTAAGTTCTAAAGTCATGATAGTTGAAAGTATTTAATTCTAAATTTTATTTGAATATGTAGGAATTCTAAATGTCTTGTGATTAGGTCTGAGTCGACCTCTTATGATTCCAATTGAGTAAGATTCAATTCCAAGAAGCTCACACACATCTCGTTGATACGATATAAATCAAAAGGTGGGGA
Organism: Magnolia kwangsiensis; assembly: GCA_037074715.1. Taxonomy (NCBI): domain Eukaryota; kingdom Viridiplantae; phylum Streptophyta; class Magnoliopsida; order Magnoliales; family Magnoliaceae; genus Magnolia; species Magnolia kwangsiensis. The sequence goes on from CM073573.1 coordinate 56,780,423, forward strand.
CTCACCCTTTGAGCTTCCCACTTAAATTAGTCAATCTAGATATATATGATGCCTTGATTTCTCTCAGTGAGTTACTTATCTTAGTATATGAATATGATAATCTGTTGCGAAATTGATTCCTATGTTAGATAATGAACACGTCTCTTTAATTTTAACAATCATAAATGATTTGATGTTCACATACTATTTCTAGTTGTATAACCTGCTAGTTGATTAGATGTTGCTCCTTGTGATCATTTGATAAATTGAATGGGACTTATTGTTGACTTACCATCTAGCGGTCCATATTTGACCTGCGCGGCTTAGATCGCTTATTTGCCCTTTGTGGCTTTGATGAAACATTGATGCTTTTTTTTAATGACTTGTTAGTTATATTCGTATATCTTGTTGATTTTCGAGTTATTATGCAGAATTCGTTATAATTTTCAGGTGGATCTGAAGTTCATTTATCGATTTTCTAGCCATCTTATGGAGTTCATACGATTTCCAAATGACGCTGTAACGCCCTGAAAATCGGGGGTCGAGCAGAAGCTCAACTCCCGAGTTCCAGAACATCACTTATGCAGCATTTTTGATGATGAATGAATGTTATTGGCATTAGGGTATAAAACATGAGGTAGATTAAACCAAAACAACAAACATAATTCAGGGACAATCTGAAAACACGAGCGGAAAAGTAAAATACATATATAAATTAACATAAGTCCCCAAGCTATGTATGCTCTACCAGGTCATAATTACAGGTCGTGTCTCAAAATACCTATATCAAAAGTGATAAATCACTACCAACATAGCCCTGAATCCCTTTCAATCAGAGCATTGTTTGCATGAATCCGTCTGAGAACTGCATACAGGAGAAATCCTCCTCATCGGCATAAAATACCGGCTCTACCTCGCAAGCATCGCCATCATCTGAAACTAAAATAGGGATTGGTTGGTGTTGCAAACACCGTCCTATAACATGGGAGTGAGTGATCAACTCAGTGAAAACTATACAGCAAAGATTAACATGTTATCAATTCAATCAAGCAGTAATGATAAAGCAGTACAATCAAACATGTCTTAGATACTCTTGTTAATGCAGGGATGATATGAAGGAATGATGCATGCCCTCACCACAAACTCTCTCTGCGATCTTCATCTTATTATCGCGCATGTCAGTCACTTCCTCAGTGCTCTTACACCAATACCGATAGCACATGTAATGCGATGATATAAGCATGATTACCAAGTTCTTATTAATCCTTTTCATACAGTAGGATTGAGAAGCTAAGGTACCTCTCTTGTATCATTACCCAAACGATGATCCATTCTAGGGTCGTCAGTCCAAGATAATCTCATACGATATTACGGTTCTATGTCGTTGCAAGGGCTGTCAGGGCTGTTACACGCAATTGTTACACCACTCCCCCATCACCAAATCAATACAGGCCTAACTTGTACTCTTGTTGTTACGGAAGGGTCGTCACCCCCACGTAGATTCAGAGTATGCTCGAGGTCACTACAAGGGCTTGATTTTCTAGGTGATTGTCGAGTCCAACTAGGCAGTCGTAATGGTCTAAGTTCATAGCTATCAGACTTTCGACATGCGGTCTAGATCCAATACAAAATTACAAAGCATTCCCAGGAGCAACTGGGTTTAGAGTTGGATTATAGATTTCAGGGTAATATAGCGTCAACGATTCTATAGGTTTTGGGTCTTACAAATTGGATTTAAAGTGGTTGGAGCTAATTTTGCAGGAAATCTAGTGTAGCGCTAGTGAATACACTATAAATTTCTAAAGAATTTGGTTCTAAATGATTTCTTTGGCTTTGGAATTGAGGTTTGAGTAGGTACCAAGGTGTTATGGTTGACCCATTGCCTAAGGACGTCTAACTCCAGGTTGGTAAAAATTCGGGGTGTTATAATCTACCCCCCTTAAAAAAAATTTCATCCTCGACAGTGGCTAAGGGTAATGAGTCCCTAAAAAGATGAGTCCCTAGATACTCTTGTTAATGCAAGGATGATATGAAGGAATGACGCATGCCCTTACCACAAACTCCCTCTGCGATCTTCATCTTATTATCGCGCATGTCAGTCACTTCCTCAGTGCTCTTACACCAACACCGATAGCACATGCAATGTGATGATATGAGCATGATTACCAAGTTTTTATTAGTCCTTTTCATACAGCATGATTGGGAAGCTAAGATACCTCCCTTGTATCATTACCCAAACGATGATCCATTCTCGGGTCGTCAGTCTGAGATAATCTCATACGATGCTATGGTTCTAGGTCGCTGCAAGGGCTGCTAGGGCTATTACACGCAATCGTTATACTACTCCCCCATCACCAAATCAATACAGGCCTAGCTTGTACTCTTATTGCTACGGAAGGGTCGTCGCCCCTACGTAAATTTAGAGTACGCTCGATGTCACTATAAGGGCTTAATTTTCTAAGTGATTGTCGAGTCCAACTAGGCAGTCGTAATGGTCTAAGTTCATAGCTATCAGACTTTTGACGTGCAGTCTAGATCTAATACAAAATTATAAAGCATTCCTAGGAGCAACTGGGTTTAGAGTTGGATTCTAGATTTCAGGGTAATATAGCATCAATGATTCTATAGGTTTTGGGTCTTACAGATCGAATTTAAAGTGGTTGGTGCTAATTTTGTAGGAAATCTAGTGTAGCGCTAGTGAATACACGATAAATTTCTAAAGAATTTGGTTCTAAATGATTTCTTTGGCTTTGAAATTAAGGTTTGAGTAGGTACCAATGTGTTATGGTTGACCCATTGCCTAAGGACGCCTAACTCCAGGTTGATAAAAATTCGGAGTGTTACAGACGCTGGAGTTCCTATATTGATTCTCTCTTCATCTTGTGGTATTAAGTCGTATGGTGATTTTCGGGTGGAGCAAGAGTTTGCTTATTGATTTTCTAGCCACCTTGTGAAGTTCACATACGATATGATTTCCATGTGAAGTAGAGGTTTGGATGTTGATTTTCTAGCCATCTTGTGGTATTCAGTCATATTATGATTTTCGAGTAGAGCGGGAGTTCACATATCAATTTTCTAGCCATCTTGCGGTGTTCACATACAATATAATTTTTAGGTTGTTTAGAGTTTGTATGTTGATTTTCTCTTCATCTTGAGGTGTTCAGTCATACTATGATTTCTAGGTGGATTGGGAGTTTGCTTATCGATTTTCTAGTCATCTTGTGGTGTTCATGTATGAAATGATTTCCGGTTGAAGTAGATGTTTGTATGTTGGTTCTCTCTTCATCTTATGGTGTTTAGTCGTACCATAATTTTCGAGTTGAGTGGGAGTTTGCTTATTAATTTTCTAGCCATCTTGCAAAGTTCACGTACAATATAATTTCCAAGTGAAGTAGATGTTTGTATGTTGGTTCTCTCTTCATCTTGCGGTGTTCAGTCGTACCATGATTTTCGGATAGAGCGGGAGTTCGCTTATTGATTTTCTAGCCATCTCGTGGAGTTTATGTACAACATGATTTTCAAGTGCAGTAGAAAGTTGTATGATTAATTGTTGAACTATTTGGACACATACACTTACATTGCGATTACTATTATATTTTGCTTATAATGAGATTATGTTAATTGATTTAATTTTTGAGTATATGATCATGATTATGAATTGTGGCATTTAATATATCTATTCTCATGAGTTGCGATCTATCCTGGGGTATGAATAACGAATGTGTAATCTTAGAGGGTGCTTCTCACTGCGATAGCCATTGACGCTATCAAACCATATCAGTTGATGCAAGTGTAAAGCGAGTCGATGCTGTTCACTGGGTTGCTAGAGCTGATCGGGTAGCTGAGGAGTTATACGGGGTCCCTGCAGCCCATACTGAGCTCCATCACTAGATGATATATTTTCAATTTTTGTTTAATAAACTTGTTATTTAGGATTGTATAAGTCATGTATGGGCACAACCCTGAATAATGAACTTGTTATTTATGGTGTTTGAAATGTTTTCATACAATGCATGGTTTACTCTAGCTACGTTTGTTGCTAACTCTGATTAATGAAAAAATAGTTTGTGTTCACAACCCCAAGTGTAGGTTCGCGATGTAGTAATAATCTTGGTGAGACCGAGGTCAAATCCATAGGGACTGAACTCGTGTGCTTATGAAAATAACTAGAAGTACAACTAGAAGAAGATGTGAATCTAAATCTAGAATATTAAAGAAAGTTATTGTGATTAAGGTGAAAACTATCATTTAAAAGGAACTAGGGTGTCAAGGATCCACTTGTAGCTTCTCAAGATGATACCTTGCTTGATTTAGGAAATCCAACTAGAATTGGAGTCCTATCCTATACAATTGGAAAAGAGAGATAACTGAATCTCTGAACCTCTCATGAACCTAGTCTCAAGGATGAGAATTGTAAGGATTGGAAGTGATTCCATTATCCAACCATGCCTGAGACAATGGTAAATAACAAGATATACCAATCCCACAACCAATTATAGGAGAATTGTGAAGATTATGAAGGATTTCATCACTCTACCATGCCCAAGGAACGATGGTGAACAACAAGACTTACTAATTTCACAATCTCAAATCAGGAAAAAAAGATATTCAAAATAATTGTAAATCTATTATAATTTGTCACAACAAACCATTAAAAACTAAAAATATTCCTTAATAAAGAACTATAATTCATAAGGTTCAATAAAAACATGAATCAAAGAAAAGCAAACATCTCAATCACGTTACAAGCTTCACTTCTTAGCCCCTATCTAAGAGGTTTAGCCAGCCATAGACATGATTAAGCTAAAATCTCTTAAGAAAAGTATAAAAATAACTAAAGAAAAAGAAAAAAGACTCCCAGACGGTGGCTCCACTCTTTTGCTCCACTCCTCCAACCCTATAAGATGCCTAGGAACATCCTAGGGACTTATTTATAGTTGAGGCAAGCCAACTTTCGCACTGAGTCGAAAAAGTACAGAAACTGCCTCAAATTTACGCAGTCCTCACAAAATCTACGTAACCCTTGACTAATCGAGGATAGTCTTTGACTGGTCAAGGGTCACCTTCGATTGGTTGAGGGTCACCTTCGACTGGTCAAGGATCGTGCGAATTTACAAGTTTATATTGTTGGAGTTTGAGCTGAAGGTTCTTCGACTAGTCAAGGTAGAACTTAGACTAGTCGAATGAGGGCTTAAACTATTCGAATCAGGCAAATTTTTAGGATTCTTTTTCTTCACTTCAAGTCTTCGATTCTCTTCATTCTTCATTTGGTTTTCTTGGATCTTTGGCATGTGAATTCTTTATTCCTGGTCTCCTAAGATCATCTTTTGCTTTGGTGATTCTTGAGCATTAAATCCATACTTTTAACATTCTTTTCAATCCAACATCACAGATTCACCTTGCAACACAAACATGTATAAAATATAACATTAAGCAGTATCATGTTCATAAAAATAAGATATAAATAGGAAAAAATATGCAATATTTGACACTCAACACACTCTCTAACTAGTATTTTGCTAGTCCTGAGCAAAACATGCGTGAAGTAATCTTCCATCTTTAAAGTTCAAAACCTTTTTAAGAAAATAATCTTTTGTACAATCAAGTATGAATGAGTAGAGTCAAGATGAGAAAGTGATATTTTGAAAACCTAAAGCCAAATCACATAAGCAATCAATCAAATAGATTCTTTATCAATTATCTAAGATCATAAGTTCAATATCAAGTTTTTCCAATGTGCTTAGTGAATATCAACTTACTTCCCATAAACATACTATCATTTCATAATGTTAGCCATGTTCATCATATCAGGATTAGTTGAAAAACTCAAGCACTGATTCCGAACATATCCACTTTTCTATTTATTTTTTTTTCAGTTTTTGATTTTATATCAACGGTCACTCTTATTTATTCTTTTCTAGATTTTACCTTCTTTTCAGAGACTTTTTTCATTCTCGTCAGAGACGTTGTCATTTTTCATTCTTTTCATTCTTTTTCATCATTCATGACCTTTTTGTCGATCTCTTATTTTTTAACTAGTTCTTTTAATCTTTTAAGGTGGATAAAAATTCTCTAGATTGAATTCTCACATCTATCAATGATTCATATACTAACAATAAAAAATTCTAGCATAATTCATAGAAAGCAACTTGAACGTGTCCTATGATTTAGAATAACATGATAATCAAACTTCTTGGTAATCAATTTAATGCAAGAACTATAAGTGATAGGCTACTTAGTTGATCAAACTCCAATATTTCAAAATTCAATTTCTATCTTATCATTATACTCAAAGCATTCTTAATCCACAAATTATCAATTTCTAAACAGGTTTTATCTTGAAAAGTTAAAAAATTAAAATTTCCACAATTCCATAGTTATTTGCTCAAAACTAAGAAAATACTGATTAGTTTACCTAATCCACACCCCCAACCTAAAATCTACATTGTCCTCAATGTAAAAGATATAAGCATGCAATGCACATGAGACAATGAAAAGAAAGGAGAAGTGATGGAAAGGTAGTACCTAAAGAAGTAGAATCTACATTATTTCAAGGATCTCGGTTTGAAGATGGATTAATACAAAGACTATACAAACTAAAAGCAAGTTATCCTAATCCTAAATCATATGAAAGAAATAAACCTAAACTAGGAAAGCAGGGGAAAGCTACTCAGTCATGCAACAAGGTTACTCTTCCGGCCAGTATCTTGATAAATTCCTTAGTAGGTTTTTCAACAAGATCATCCAAAAGCCCCTTTTACAATAGGCTCGGATGCCTTGGAACATGAATTTCTAGAGAAATTTATGGACTTTAGTATAAGGTTTCTTTTTAATCTCTTGAGGTGTCCAAAGTATATATGATTCACCTATGACAGAAAAAGTTTCAACGTTAGTATACCATGGTGAATCAGAGACTAAAAGTAAATGAAATTCAAAAAAATTCTCAGTAAGTGGTATAGTCTCAACACAATTCGAAGTTTCAGACTTCAGTTCAATTGTCAAATCCTCCTCCTTTGATAGTAAATATTCAGGATCTATGGAAGGAGGGACCTCAGAATGAGGATTCTCTCAGTCAGTAACAACTACTGAGGTGTTGCCATGCAGGGCATCCACTATGCCTTGTATCATGGGAGCATTTGAATCTGCACAGTGTGCCAGGCATTCTTTTAGAGAGTTGAGAGAGTCAATTGAGAGGGGCTCGTTCTCCATATTGAAGTCTATGTTGAGCTGCCCAAGCATTCCATCGTCTTTGAAAGTGCATGGAAACATGTTCTCTTGCTCTTCATCTTGGTGAGAATAAATCATCACTGGATGTATCTTACCTTGCCTCGCATAGGTAGATTGAGGATCAATAGGCGAATAATTGATGTGAAGACTTTATTTATTGATACTGCTCAGTAAAGGCATTGTGTCATTAAGGGTTGACAACTCAGATGGTGGCCTTCATTGAGTGGGTTAAAATTCTAGAGTCCTATCGAGCAACTCATCCATCTTCCTAACTATATTATAATTTAAATCAGGGGAGTGGTCTAAACATGCCTCATAAGAGTTAGAAGGGTTGGTTGAAAGGAGCTCATTCTCCACATTGAAATTAAACATGTTAGATGGGTGGAGTAGATCATTATGGTCAACAACTTCTTATACCTCTCGATTATTGACCTGGACCAAACTTAAGATCAATTCCAGGAAAATTTGGGTTACAAACTCAAACTATCATCCCAATCCTCATCATTTTCCAATTCAGTGCAGTACACAAGTGGGATGGGATTGCTTTCCCCACACTGTGTTTCTAGGTTGGGTTGAGGCTTGAACAAACTAGCCTCTTCCTCCTCATTGAAGCCAAGTGTGTCATGTGGGTGAAGTGTGTTAGTATCATTATATTTGAAATATACCTATGTCTCTTGATCATCCCTTTGAACAGTCATCAAGATTGACTCTTCGGAAAATTGAACCATATGCTCATTAACAAAATCCAACTCCTCATTCTCAATTTCAGTATGTTCCACACGTGAAACTATCTTTTGTATATCTTTTATAAGTTCTTGTAATGCTTGGAGTATGTTTTGTTAGATGAGCTCTAGATTTTGTATGGAATTCTGAAGTGAATTCTCTTGGATTGTTTCTATTTGGATTTTAAAGGTAGGAGTTTCAAGAGAATAGTCACTATGATGGATTGTTGGTTCATCTCTCCAATGTTGTTGTTTCCACTAATCATAGTCATAAGGGTCATAGGCAGAAAAGTTGGATGGTTGTTAGTGCACATAATCACCCATTATATAATCAAGGAATGTTTTCTTATTGTCGGATGGGTGATAATCGTTCTCACTTCAATAATCATGTAATGTTTTCTTAATCCATAAAGTGTAATTATTCTCCCGCTTAAAATCATCAAAGGACTTCTTAACTAGTGGAGCATTATATTCTGGCTGGTTCTTTATGATAGTTTTAGAAAAGTTTTGAGACATAGGTTATTTTCTAATATAATCATCTGACAGCCCTTCACAATATCGCTCACTTTCTAGAACTAGCTCAACATATTGATGTTCCCATTCTTGCATATACATGGTGAAACCCAACTTCTGAATCTAATTCTAAAATTAGTTCCCTAAAAAAAATTCTACAGAAATATGGAGAACAGGTAGAGGGAAGGAGTTACTAAAAGAGAAGGACTAGAGTTGAAAACCCTACAAGATCAGAAAATAATGTTAGTTCCTAGAAAAAAATACAGAAAAAATCCTAAAAATAAAAATCTAAAATTAGAAAGTTCTAAAACCCCTAGATTAGAAAAAATTCAGAAAATAACAAAATCTAACCTAGAACAGAAATTAAACCTAGAAGGAAAACTAGATGAACTAAAACAATTAAGAGATTTATAAAAGATAAGAGAGAAGGTTGGAACAAAATTATCGAATAAGAGTTGCTATGTTAGAATCTTACAAAACAGAAAATAAAGTTAGTTTCTAAAAACAAAGCAGAAAAATCTTAATCTAGAAACCAAAAATCAGTCCTAATCTTAACCTAATTTTAAAACCAATTAATTTTAAAAAGTACAGCCGTTAGTCCCTGACAATGATGCCAAAAACTTGTTCACAACCCCAAGTGTAAGGTCGCGATGTAGTAATAATCTCAGTGAGACCAAGGTCAAATTCACAGGGACTGAACTCGTGTGCTTCTGAAAATAACTAGAAGTAGAACTAAAAGATGTAAATCTAAATCTAGAATATTAAAGAGAGTAATTGTGATTAAGGTGAAAACTATCAATTAAAAGGAACTAGGGTGTCAAGGATCCACTTGTAGGTTCTCAGAATGATACCTTTCTAGATTTAGGAAATCCAACTGGAATTGGAGTCCTATCCTATCCAGAAAAGAGAGATAATTGAATCTCTAAACTTCTCATGAACCTAGTCTCAACGGATGAGAATTGTGAGGATTGGAAGTGATTCCATCATCCACCAATGCCCAAGAGACAATGGACAACAACAAGATATACCAATCCCACAACCAATCATAGGAGAATTGTGAAGATTAGGAAGGATTCGATCACCCTACCATGCCCAAGGGACAATGTGAATAACGGGACATAGTAATTTCACAATCTTAAATTAGGAAAAAAGATATTCAAAGCAATTGCAAATCTATTGTAATTTGTCACAACAAACCATTAAAAAATAAAAATATTCCTTAATAAAGAACTAAAATCCATAAGGTTTAATAAAAACATGAATCAAAGTAAAGAAAATATCCCAATCACGCTACAAGCTTTACCTCTTAGCCCTAGCTAAGAGGTTTAGCTAACCATGGACATGATTGAACTAAAATCTCTTAAGAAATGCATAAAAACAACTAAGGAAGAAGAAGAAAGACTCCCGAACAGTAGCTACACCCTTTTTCTCCACTCCTCTAATCCTAAAAAATGCCCAGGAACATCCTAGGGACTTCTATTTATAGTTGGGGAACTCCAACTTTCGCATTGAGTTGGAAAAGTCTAGAAACTGCCTCAAATTTACACAGTCCACGTAAAATTTGCTTGACCCTTGACTAGTAGAGGACAGTCTTCGACTGGTTGAGGGTCACCTTCGACTAGTCGAGGATTGTATGAATTTAAAAGTTCATGTTGTTGGAGTTCGAGCCGAAGGTTCTTCGATTAGTCGAGGCAGAGCTTAGATTGGTCGAATGAGGGCTTAGACTAGTCGAAGCAGGCAAATTTTTAGGATTCCTTTTCTTTACTTCAAGTCTTCGATTCTCTTCATTCTTTACTCAGTTTTCTTAGATCTTTGGCATTTGAATTCTTCAATCCTGGTCTCCTAAGATTCATCTTTTTCTTAGGTGATTCTTGAACATTAAATCCATGTTTTTAACATTCTTTTCAATCCAAGCTCACAGATTCACCTTGCAACACAAATAAATATAAAATATATCATTAAGTAGTATCCAATTCATAAAACCAAGATATAAATAGGGAAAATATGAAATATTTGACACTTAACAATTTAAATTTACACTGAATTTTAAAGGCTAACACTTGGGTTTTTGGAAAATGAGTCATATACTTGGGTTTCGAAAACTGTGGCATTTGTGTTGGTATCAGAGCAAGTCTAGATAAACTAGACCTTGGGAAAAACAAGACTTCTACGAGTTTAAATATTCCAAAGTTACGTTCATGAAATTAGAGGCTTGAAACTAGGTTTAATTCCCTTAGCTTTAAGGTATCTTTTGAATCTAGAAATCTAAATTTTAGGATCCCTTGAAATTTTTAGGGTTAACCACTTGAAATTAGAAATAAAAATCTAGGTTCCTTTGTAAATTATAATTGCTGAATTCATGAACTAAACTTAGGTACTATAGGTAAATAAATACCCACCGCATTATACATTAGATCGAACATAAGTACTCTCTAAGCTTAAGAATTCATACTAGGAATTATAATTTAAATTTGCATAATGCTTAGATAATCAGAGTGCGTAGTGAAAACGTGATAAGCCACATACACTTACCCCTTATGAAAATAGAAAGCTATACGATATTCCACAGGAACTTAGAATAATCGAGATCACGGACTAATGGAATCATGTTTAAGCGAACTGTACGCAGTTTGATTCGAATTCTAAATCCTTGTAAATTCCAAAGATCTTAATGCCCTGATCAAGTAGAAGATCGAGGTTTACTGGGATTAGGAAGGGATACTAAGGAACTTGCTGCCCTGATCAGGCAAAAGATCATTGTATTAGGCTCAGACCAACCATAACTATCCATTCATGTTAACCCAAAAATTGGATACATAAACTACTATTCTTACTCTAGATAATCTAGAATTGTCATTGTGAATTTCAAGCACGCGCGCACACACACACACACACACACATATATATATATATATATATAAATAGGATGATAATAATAAAACTCTTCTTTATGTCATGTGGGCAAACCTTTGATGATACTAAAGGAAATTGCAATGAGCATAATCGAATTCTCTAAGGGGGTAGATTGTAACATCCCCAGTTCTAGTAGACAGTCCTGAACACTTGTGCATACAAACATACTTCACAGGGAAGGTGGTGAATGATAAGAGACATGGTAAAATAGAATGTCCTTGTCCCATTTAAGGTAAAAGTATTGAATTTCGGGAACAAAATTCTCTTTAAGGGGAGTAGATTGTAACACCCCGTGCTTTTAGTACTTGAGTGTTACCCTAAGGACCCAATTTAGGATGAACACAAAACTAATTTGACTTAACAGTTACCCTCATTCTAACCTGAAACCAAACATTGGATCATCAAAACCCACCATTCATTAGATTAACCACCTTCTGTAAGGAAACTTAGATACTTAGTAAACAATATAGTCATTAGAGTTCGAATTTATCTGTGTAAGTGTATCTATATTTCTTGGGAACGTTTAAGGACGTTGAAAACCAAGTATGGACATGATCTAACCGTTGGATTGTCAAGTATCACTAGAGTTAACGTAAAACCACCAAATGAGGCCCACTTAGACCATGGATTTGCCTCATAGTCAGATTGGTGGCCCATATTAAGCAGTTGGGGTTGACAGATAGGCTATATTTTGGGTAGACATCTTGGTGGACTACTAACGTTCTGTGTTGGAGCGATCTGGCCATTCAAACTCACTATCGTGTGTCCAATTGAGATATAGGATTGACGAATCATAGAAGTAATTGACAAATACCCTCTAAATTGAACTATAAACCTTTGTAACCGCTTATGACCATATTCAGATATAATCTAACCGTCGGATTAATAAAAACCTATAACTAAGGACCTCAAATCACAAAGTATGGCCCACTTAAAACTTAGATCTGCCCCACCTTCGACCAAATATCCCAACAGGACCCACGAAACTTGATGAATGGAGTGGATGTTGTCGGGACATCATTGTGGACCCCACATTTGTTGCAAGTGCATGTGTACGTGTGCCCACTAACCACTAAACCGAGAACTTGGTCAAACCAAGCGCTGACCCGATGAAAGAGCGAAATTTCCTTCTTCCTTTCATGTGCACAATGTTGTTTAAATAGACGGTCTCCATTTGCAAGTGTCGTTGGCCACCATCATGGGTCGGTCCCCTGATCTGAACTGTCCATCTTATAGAACGCTCAAATATGATGAAACCCATCCAGTTTCATGCACTGTCACACGTGTGCATGCGTACAATCTCAAGCGCAACAACGCTGTGCGCTACTGGATTTGCTGAAAATGGGAACATTCAGTTCCTCCCTCCTTTCCACACTAGCAATTCATGTGTGTTGCCTCTGTAACATCCCATCCCTCCACTTGGAGCCATCAGAACCCTCTAAACTAGGGCTTTCCTAACTATGAGTCGAGTTTTCCACCTGCCGCTGCTGTTGAAGCCAAACCATTAAGAGATGTTAATGGCCATCCATTTGGTGGGTCCCACAAGTCCCTAGGGACTAATCTGGTCCATCCACAAGGAATGGATTGAAAGATGAACCTTCTAGTCACATTCTGTCATGAATGCTCGGGTCACCTTCTTTGTTCGTGTGGAAAACCCACCCACTTGTAACGTGGCCCACTTGCTAATCTAAGATGACCGTTTAGTGGATTATAATGTTGGGATTACACCCGTAACAAAGGATTGCATCCATGCAATCAGGTTCAAGATTAAATCAGCGACAAATAGAGCTCTTGTTTGGGTTAGAATCGTTTAGAGCAACCCTTGTCCACACGAAAGAAAAAAAGGGAAAAAGAAGTAGAGCTAAGAGTGACGTTCTTCTCATTGCCGCACCGGGGTGACTCGGACCGAGTTCAGTCTAAATGCACAGCATGTCTGGTCATAGGGACTGTAACATCCCGAAAATCGGGGGGTCGAGCAAAAACCCAACTCCCGAGTTCCAAAATGTTATTTATGCAACATAGATATGTATGATTGAATGTTGTCTGTGATAATGTATTAAACATGAGTGAAATTAAGCCAGAACAACATATCCTACTCCAGAGACAGTTAAATTAACCAGCGGAAGTCTGTAATAGTATGTATAACATATATAAACTGTTGTATGTCTCCAGAGTGTGAACATGTTACCAGGTTATATACATACATGTATACTCCAAAAGTAGATGAAACGAATATACATGAGTGCGCTACAAAATATAAAATGACAAATGTCAAAGTATCTAATCAACCTCCCTGTAATCCCGTCGATCAGAACACGCATAAAGGAGGGATCCTCCTCATCATCATCAAGTCCGGCTCTGCCTCACAGGCCGCGCCATCATCTGCAATCACAAAAAGGTCTGGTGGGTGTCCGGAACACCGTCCCGTAACGTGGGAGTGAGTAGCTAACTCAGTGGAATAATAGAGCAAAGATTAACATGTTATCAAATCAATCATGCGATAATAGTAACGCAGTAAATCAAACAATCCTAATACTGTTGTTAATGCAATTATGATATGACGTGATGTATGCCCTCACCGACGATCACCCTCATACGGCAACATCTTACGACCGCGGCATGCCACACTCCCTAGAGTGCTCCACATCTTCCAGGCACATGCAATGCTATGGTGATATGATTACCAAGTTGTTATTAATCCATTCAAACAGCAGGATTGGGAAACTAAGGTACTTCCCTTGTATCAATCCCAACACAGATCCTGTCTAGGGTCGTCACTCCTAGTAATCTCATACGATGTATATTTTGTAGGTCGCTGCAAGGGCTGCCAGGGCTGTTGCACGCACTCGTTGCTCCGCTCCCCCATCACCTTATCAATACAGGCCTACTGTACTCTACTGCTACGGAAGGGTCGTCGCCTCCCGTAGACTCAGAATACGCTCGCGGTCACTACAAAGGGCTGCCAGGGCTGTTGCTCGCACTCGTTGCACCGCTCCCCCATCACCTTATCAGTGTAGGCCGACAGCAAGAATATAGTGTCCCATACCACCATAATCTGCTCACGAGTCATAGGTGCTCATTGGTCACTACGGGGAGGTTTGTGGCCCCAGCGTAGGCCGACAGCTCGACCACGGTGTCCCATACCACCATGCCCGGCTCATGAGTCTTCGTGGATCAAGGTACCATGGTTAACAGGGTTTACAATGGTAAGTTCAGTACCCTAGGTTCAAGCAGTTATGATACATACAAGGTGAACAAACATCGGCCAGTCGGGTTACTTGACGGGCTCGACTAGTGCGATCGCATCTCGAATTGAACGACATGAAGTGCGTGAAACACTTCGCGTGGCCTAACCACTGCCCCCAACTCTCAACACGAATCACATTCATCGACGCGTCGTTCGTGGCTATGACCAGTCAGCCACGAATTCGCTCGGTTACTGACTGCCTGGACTAAGTCAAGTCCCACACATCTATGGAATTACATTAACACTATACAAAGGTGTTGGAATTAAAATACATCATGTGAGCATGTTAGCACATGTTATAACATTCAACTTAAGCAAATCTTCAAGGCATACTTCCCATGCATATTCAACTTAAGCAAATCCTCAAGCACATACATTCCATGCATGTAATGAAATCATGCATTTTGTCAACATGTAGAAAATCATTTAGGTCAGCATAATAATTGAAAAATCAATCACAAACTATCAAATAACATCATTTAATTCAATACATACTAATACAAGCATTTATACAAACACATACACTACACACTTAAGTCTACATATAGTATGTCGACCCAAAGTGCGCAACTAGGCGAATCTCTTCGCCAAACTAATTATGCACGCATTCCTAACTTCCTAATGCGACAACAAACCATGTCAATCACATCAGCAAAATATGAATGTAAACAGTACTTCCTACAAATGACTAAAATGCCCTAAATCTCATATTCTTCGTTAGCTTACGAAACGGGAAACGGAGAGCATTTTGTACATGTCAAACGGCGATGCCGTCAAGAATCTACTATTAAACGACATTGAAAGCTTTGGAAACAGTCAATCAAAGCGTCTAATATCCGCACCTTATGTCTTGTAGAGTCGGAAATTGAAACGGAGCGTATACGCTTCGTCTACGGCGAATAAGGAACCTAATACATAAGATCCATAAGCTACATCGCTATGGAAACAAGGAAAACTCAAATCACCAACTATTTAGGGTTTTTACTTACCTAGGATTGCGGTGGAATCGCCGGGAAAGCGGTAGAGGAGTGTTGCTTAAGCATGTGCAACACGTAGCACAAGTGGCGGGAAGAACTCTCCCACTCTCTCACAATCTCTCACTCTTTTTCTCTCTCCCAAGCTAGAGCTTCTCTCAAATTCGGATGGGAGAGAGGAGTGGGGGTTTCAACCCCTTTTATAGCCTAAAACATTCCCAAAATAGGCTTGGGAACAATGTTTACTTGGTGCCTAACCAAATCGGGGCCGTTTCGGTCCAAAAGGGCATTTCTGGAGGTCCCCAGGCCAAATGCGGTCGGACTTAAGCTCATGCATACTGGATCTAGCACACATCCAGTTTTCAGACCGGTTGGGTTCCCAGATCGCACGTGGCGGCCCAGTTTCAGTTTAACGGTCACCGCACCAAGATCAGGCCTATAAGTCTCGTGATATATAATAGATATTTTTCCTGATCCAAGGGTGTAATTTGGCTGTATTCTGACGGTCAGAATGCTTAATACTGATGCGTCAAATTTGTGTGCCAGATTTGAATTTGAAATTCCAACTATGTCCCTATTCACACTCTCTTCAGTCCGGGCTCAATGAAATAGCCTGTGATTATCGGTTTGACTTGATTTTCGGAATGAGTGTCAAGTCCAGCTAGACGGTTCTAACGGTCTAAGATAGGAGGTATCGGACTTTCGACGCGCGGTCTAGATCCAATACAAAGTTTCAAGGAGGTCCCGAGGACAAACCGGCTTAGAGTTTGATCCGAGGCTTTAGAGCATTATAGCACCCTTGGTTCCACTCGCTTTGGGCCTTGTAGAACGTATTTAAAGCGATCAGGGACCATTTCCCAGCTATTCTAACGCTGCACTAGCTAACCTAGTCATATTTTCTAAAGGAATTAATCCTAAGTGATTCCTTTGGCTATGGAATTGGGTTCTAAGCGAATTTTCAGGTGTTTTAATTGACCCATTGCCTAAGGACGTCAAATCCCAGATTGGCCAAAATCCGGGGTGTTACAATCTACCCCCCTTAAAACACAATGTCGTCCCCGACATTGGCAAAGGGCAAGGAGTACCTAGAGAGACTTTAGTATTGACATTCTAAGGAAGGTTCAAATCTTATTTAGCGACCTAACCTTTACGCATAACCTAAATCAAAGGTTTCGATCTTGGGCCAGTGGGGAAAAGCTTAACCACGCTTCCGCTACGCCACTCTGATCGAACGGTAGCGTTGACTAACCTATCTGGATTGGACTAAATTCGTTCTACCCCCCTTAAAACTTGGTTTTTCTTAAATTCAAGAATCTATGCATCGCTCTATATATCGGAACAAGGTGCAACTTAGGGGCTATCTTTGACATGAATTAGGGAACAACCTCTCATTACAGTGGCTTTCCATGCTAATGATGCGTTCTATGGCATTGGTATCTATGGCGATAGAGATGAGCCTAAGCTCTATTGTGGATAGGTTCAGGGGCAGGTATGAGTTGGTGGCAAGACGCCTAATTCCCTACTGGCTTTAAGTCCTCGCCATTTCCCAAAGACACTATGATCCTGTTTAGTTGTAGATGGTCGAGCCAACACGGAAGAAAGGTTGTGTAATGGGTCTGAGCCGGATACATAGACTTTCTGTCTAGCTAGGACAGAAGATTTATTGTATCAATTCTTAATCCGAGTCGATTCCGATCTTCTGCTTGATCAGAGCATTGGATTTATTGGTAACCACTAGGATTAAGAAGTCGATTCAGACTGCGAATACATCGCTTACATGTAGTTCCTTTATTCCGCATTCTCGAATGCAATAAGCCCTTGGGGAAGGCAATTCTAGGGGGCGTGCTAGTACATTCTAAGTTCAATCTGAGGGAGTTATAAATGTTCCCTGAGAGTGTATGGTTCCTTCCTATGGGCAACAACAGGAGTCTATAAGTCATAAGGGGATCTATCCAAGGAAGGGAGTCTCATTCCAATCAAATCTAATCTATCATTCCTTAACATATACAGACTTTACCCTACTCTAGGTAGCTAGTACGCTAGTCTGTAACCCAGTAGCTATAATCTATAGCTTAAGATTATACGGTAAATGGCTTTCCATACCATTTCTACTACAGAGAGTTGTTCTATCGCTTAGGGTCAAGATTGTCTAAATGGAATTGGATTCCTTATGTCGTCAGACTCTTCAACTCTAGAAGTACTAACTCTAGGACCAAAACGCCAAGGGCCTATGTGGCCAGTAGCATTCAGTTGTATTAAATAGAACCGCATTCTTAGTCCCATAGTGGGATCGGAAGTGGCATGCTTGGTAGGAGGGTGGGGTGGGATAAAAACTAATTTGTAGGCCGGATCTCAGGGAGTTATAATACTCCCAATCTAGAAACAATATCTTATAACGAAATGAAACAACATGCATTCCATTCAACAAATTTTGGCTATATTAAGCCCAAACCACAACACAAACACATTTTTCTACCTAAAAACAAAACAACCTAGAAATTTCAAACAGTAATCAAACAAGAAAAAGGGCAACGACATAGATGCCTAATTCTACCAAAGGACTTCTACCAGGGTCCCAACTGACCTTCTTGAATACTATCAAGTTCAGTACTGTCTGTTGCCCATTCGAGCTCTATCGGCCAAGTATTTTCACTACTTCTCACACGGAGAAAGTTGAGAAATGGGATTTGAGGTTAGCACGATTCTAAGACCCAAAAAGAGGGTAAAGTCTCCAATAAAAGGGACATGAGAAGGAGGATGGTGGAAAAGGAGAAAAAGGCTAAAATAGCTTAACAATAGCAATGAAAAATGGGAGAAATGCAAGGAAATGGCTAACCAAACTAGAAAAGGGAGATCTAGGCATTGTAGAGGGATGCTTCAAGCTCCCCTAGGATGCATTTTCAGAGAGAAATGGAAACGAAAAAGGGGAATGGAGCACCTCACGAATTCAGCTCGATTTGGGGGTTTTTGAAGCTCCAAATGATGAAATCTCCAAGAGGAAGGGCTGCAAACTCCAAAGAAGTGATAGATGATGGTCGGTTTTGGCCAAGGATGGGTCTAGGGTGGTTTGGAATCACGGATTTTTGGAGATAGTTGCTGAAAAACGAAAACGGGGCTAGGGAAGGGGCTGTTTGTGAAGGAAGTACCCCTATTTGGGGTTTTCTTGGGGTGGGAGGTGCATAGGGGTGATGTGGACCCTGTTTAAGGGGGTGCGCCCGAAGGACGGCCCCATCGGAGCTCGCCGGCCGGCGATGCATCGCCCGGCCGGCGATGGCATCGCCGGTCAACTCTCAAGTTGACCGGTGGGACCCCATGGGTCTGGTCCCCCATGGTCCCAGGGTCCCAAAAAGTTAGGTCCCACCCCCTGGTTCATACTAATTTGGTCTCTATGAGCCCAAACATGTGTTCGGAGCTTTCCGGGTCCACATCGCAATCCCGAATACCAAAACATATGATGCAGCATATGAATTTGGGGTAGAAGGAGCCAGTACACCTATCTAGCTCCTTAGTTTCTAAAGAAAGTGAAGTTAGAATGGCCCTATGGCCATTTTTCATGAAATTTTACTATTCACTGTAAAATTTTGTGAAAGTACTAATTTGTGTTATTTTCACATTATATTTGATGCCTAATATGAAATGGATAAGAAATAATTGAATATTGAGGTGGTGAGAGGAAGAATTTCGAAGATTTTCGGTGAAACGGGGTTTTTAAGCCCTGGCGATTGAATACAAGGGTCGTGGTTGTCCCACGGCCCAAGGATTCACATTAACGGGTTTAGAATTGTTCAAAGAACAGCTCAACCCACTTACCTACAACCTAGGAGCTATTCGGGTTGCTCTACGCGACCCTAGATGCGATACGGACTCGATCTTGCGATCGATCCTAATAGACTTCGCCTATCGGCGAATCTGCGATCCTGGACGTGTTTCTAGACCCTTCTCGCACCCACCTATGTCAAAGGAAGCGACAACGTGCGTCGCGTGACCATAACCCAGGCCCGGTTTAATCCAAATCATGCTCTGATACCATCTGTAACATCCCGAAAATCGGGGGGTCGAGCAAAAACCCAACTCCCGAGTTCCAAAATGTTATTTATGCAACATAGATATGTATGATTGAATGTTGTCTGTGATAATGTATTAAACATGAGTGAAATTAAGCCAGAACAACATATCCTACTCCAGAGACAGTTAAATTAACCAGCGGAAGTCTGTAATAGTATGTATAACATATATAAACTGTTGTATGTCTCCAGAGTGTGAACATGTTACCAGGTTATATACATACATGTATACTCCAAAAGTAGATGAAACGAATATACATGAGTGCGCTACAAAATATAAAATGACAAATGTCAAAGTATCTAATCAACCTCCCTGTAATCCCGTCGATCAGAACACGCATAAAGGAGGGATCCTCCTCATCATCATCAAGTCCGGCTCTGCCTCACAGGCCGCGCCATCATCTGCAATCACAAAAAGGTCTGGTGGGTGTCCGGAACACCGTCCCGTAACGTGGGAGTGAGTAGCTAACTCAGTGGAATAATAGAGCAAAGATTAACATGTTATCAAATCAATCATGCGATAATAGTAACGCAGTAAATCAAACAATCCTAATACTGTTGTTAATGCAATTATGATATGACGTGATGTATGCCCTCACCGACGATCACCCTCATACGGCAACATCTTACGACCGCGGCATGCCACACTCCCTAGAGTGCTCCACATCTTCCAGGCACATGCAATGCTATGGTGATATGATTACCAAGTTGTTATTAATCCATTCAAACAGCAGGATTGGGAAACTAAGGTACTTCCCTTGTATCAATCCCAACACAGATCCTGTCTAGGGTCGTCACTCCTAGTAATCTCATACGATGTATATTTTGTAGGTCGCTGCAAGGGCTGCCAGGGCTGTTGCACGCACTCGTTGCTCCGCTCCCCCATCACCTTATCAATACAGGCCTACTGTACTCTACTGCTACGGAAGGGTCGTCGCCTCCCGTAGACTCAGAATACGCTCGCGGTCACTACAAAGGGCTGCCAGGGCTGTTGCTCGCACTCGTTGCACCGCTCCCCCATCACCTTATCAGTGTAGGCCGACAGCAAGAATATAGTGTCCCATACCACCATAATCTGCTCACGAGTCATAGGTGCTCATTGGTCACTACGGGGAGGTTTGTGGCCCCAGCGTAGGCCGACAGCTCGACCACGGTGTCCCATACCACCATGCCCGGCTCATGAGTCTTCGTGGATCAAGGTACCATGGTTAACAGGGTTTACAATGGTAAGTTCAGTACCCTAGGTTCAAGCAGTTATGATACATACAAGGTGAACAAACATCGGCCAGTCGGGTTACTTGACGGGCTCGACTAGTGCGATCGCATCTCGAATTGAACGACATGAAGTGCGTGAAACACTTCGCGTGGCCTAACCACTGCCCCCAACTCTCAACACGAATCACATTCATCGACGCGTCGTTCGTGGCTATGACCAGTCAGCCACGAATTCGCTCGGTTACCGACTGCCTGGACTAAGTCAAGTCCCACACATCTATGGAATTACATTAACACTATACAAAGGTGTTGGAATTAAAATACATCATGTGAGCATGTTAGCACATGTTATAACATTCAACTTAAGCAAATCTTCAAGGCATACTTCCCATGCATATTCAACTTAAGCAAATCCTCAAGCACATACATTCCATGCATGTAATGAAATCATGCATTTTGTCAACATGTAGAAAATCATTTAGGTCAGCATAATAATTGAAAAATCAATCACAAACTATCAAATAACATCATTTAATTCAATACATACTAATACAAGCATTTATACAAACACATACACTACACACTTAAGTCTACATATAGTATGTCGACCCAAAGTGCGCAACTAGGCGAATCTCTTCGCCAAACTAATTATGCACGCATTCCTAACTTCCTAATGCGACAACAAACCATGTCAATCACATCAGCAAAATATGAATGTAAACAGTACTTCCTACAAATGACTAAAATGCCCTAAATCTCATATTCTTCGTTAGCTTACGAAACGGGAAACGGAGAGCATTTTGTACATGTCAAACGGCGATGCCGTCAAGAATCTACTATTAAACGACATTGAAAGCTTTGGAAACAGTCAATCAAAGCGTCTAATATCCGCACCTTATGTCTTGTAGAGTCGGAAATTGAAACGGAGCGTATACGCTTCGTCTACGGCGAATAAGGAACCTAATACATAAGATCCATAAGCTACATCGCTATGGAAACAAGGAAAACTCAAATCACCAACTATTTAGGGTTTTTACTTACCTAGGATTGCGGTGGAATCGCCGGGAAAGCGGTAGAGGAGTGTTGCTTAAGCATGTGCAACACGTAGCACAAGTGGCGGGAAGAACTCTCCCACTCTCTCACAATCTCTCACTCTTTTTCTCTCTCCCAAGCTAGAGCTTCTCTCAAATTCGGATGGGAGAGAGGAGTGGGGGTTTCAACCCCTTTTATAGCCTAAAACATTCCCAAAATAGGCTTGGGAACAATGTTTACTTGGTGCCTAACCAAATCGGGGCCGTTTCGGTCCAAAAGGGCATTTCTGGAGGTCCCCAGGCCAAATGCGGTCGGACTTAAGCTCATGCATACTGGATCTAGCACACATCCAGTTTTCAGACCGGTTGGGTTCCCAGATCGCACGTGGCGGCCCAGTTTCAGTTTAACGGTCACCGCACCAAGATCAGGCCTATAAGTCTCGTGATATATAATAGATATTTTTCCTGATCCAAGGGTGTAATTTGGCTGTATTCTGACGGTCAGAATGCTTAATACTGATGCGTCAAATTTGTGTGCCAGATTTGAATTTGAAATTCCAACTATGTCCCTATTCACACTCTCTTCAGTCCGGGCTCAATGAAATAGCCTGTGATTATCGGTTTGACTTGATTTTCGGAATGAGTGTCAAGTCCAGCTAGACGGTTCTAACGGTCTAAGATAGGAGGTATCGGACTTTCGACGCGCGGTCTAGATCCAATACAAAGTTTCAAGGAGGTCCCGAGGACAAACCGGCTTAGAGTTTGATCCGAGGCTTTAGAGCATTATAGCACCCTTGGTTCCACTCGCTTTGGGCCTTGTAAAACGTATTTAAAGCGATCAGGGACCATTTCCCAGCTATTCTAACGCTGCACTAGCTAACCTAGTCATATTTTCTAAAGGAATTAATCCTAAGTGATTCCTTTGGCTATGGAATTGGGTTCTAAGCGAATTTTCAGGTGTTTTAATTGACCCATTGCCTAAGGACGTCAAATCCCAGATTGGCCAAAATCCGGGGTGTTACAGGGACACAATAAGAAGGAAGAAGGAATAAGCAGTGAGAGAGAAGAAGAAAGAAAAAAACAAGAGAGAGGTAAAGGGATGTTGCTGCCGCACCAGCTCGACTCGGGATGAGTCTTGTGTCGGGTCCAGTCGCTTATGCAAGCAGCAGAGGAAGGGGTGAAAAACAAGGAAGGAAGCAGAAGAGAAGGAAAAAGGGGTGTCAGTTTGGCTTGGGTTGCTACCATACTGGGTCACTGCCCAAGTCACGATCCATTGACTCGTTGGGCCAGGGTGAGTTGTTGTCCGAGTTTTGGTCAGCTTCTTGAACATTTGAACAGAAGGAGAAGGGACTTTGATCCCCTTCCTCGAGTTGTTGTCACGTTGGGAGGGACGACTTGGGTTGAGTTGCTGCCCCAACATTGTTTGCTCAAACGTTGCCTGAGTCTAGACATTGTTGGACATTTTGATAAAAATAAATGAGTGGAGAAGCAGAAGAAAGGAAAGAAAGAAAGGAGAGGAGAAGGAGAGAGATGGAGAGAGAGTGCTTGGAATCTTGGTTGTTGCTGAGTTGACTCGGCTGCAACTGAGTCTAGCCTAGCCAAGTGAGGCTTGGGCTTGGTCCAGGCCTGGCTGGACCACCATCAAAGAGAGAAGAGGAAGAGGAGAAAGAGAGAGGGAGTATACGGCTACCTCGACTCATTGGATAACATGCAGGCCAGTTTGAGTTGACTCAGTTGGTGTTGGGTTGACTCAATGGGATAGGTAAACTGCATCTCCATATCCTAAGTTCTAAAGTCATGATAGTTGAAAATATTTAATTCTAAATTTTATTTGAATATGTAGGAATGCTAAATGTCTCATGATTAGGACCGAGTCGACCTCTTATGATTTTAATTGAGGAGGATTTAATTCTAAGAAGCACTTACATGCGTCTCATTGATACGATATAAATTGAAAGGTGAGGACTCACCCTTTGAGCTTCCCACTTAAATTCATCAATCTAGATATGTATAATGCCTTGATTGCTTTCATTAAGTTACTTATCTTAGTATATGAATATGCTAATCTATTGTTAAATTGATTCCTATGTTAGATAATGAACATGTCTATTTAATTTTAGCAATCATAAATGATTTGATATTCATATGCTATATCTAGTTGTATAACCTGCTAGTTGATTAGATGTTACTACTTGCAATCATTAGGTAGATTGAATGAGACTTGTTTTGGACTTACCATCTTACAGTCCATATTTGACTTACGCGGCTTGGATCGCTTATTTGCCCTTCATGGTTTTGGTCGAACATTAACACCCTTTTGTGGCTTGTTGGTTATATTCATATATCTTGTTGATCTTCGGGTCATTATATGGAATTTATTATAATTTTAAAGTGGAGCTGAAGTTTGTTTATCGATTTTCTAGCTATCTCGCGGAGTTCATATGATTTTCGAATGATGCAAGAGTTTGTATATTGATTCTCTCTTCATCTCGTGGTGTGAGACCCAACCCGAGTTCACATGTGCACATGTGTGTGTGTAAGTATGCATCTCGTTTATTTTGGTCCCGCTTTCCTACTGGTCAAATTTCGGCGAGCCACGACCCTCGGATAGTGTTTGCGGTCATCATTGAGTTCAGTTATGCAGACTTGACTCAGATTGACCCGAGACCTATGCCATTATGATCGCATCGTCGTCGCAGTTCCAACGCCACGTCACGTGCATAAATTCGACATGTCCATCAAAAGTTGTAGGTCACGCATTATTGGACCATTGATTGCATTTTGGAGGGACCCACTTGGCTTGCACATTTTCCATGGTCGGCCTCACCTAGGTGTACTTTTTTAGAGAGCCTACACTTAGACATTCTACCACCCTAATCCCTAACCTCCTACACCTTATAAATAATCATTGTTTTTCTTCCCCATAAGAAATCATGCCTAGGCTCTTACAAAACAATCATGCCTAGCTCTTACAACTCATCATAACCTACCCTCTCTCTCCTTATCTCTCTCCTTCCCTATCTTTCTTCTCATTTCTAGCAAGTTAAAGCCCTTCAAATGTCCATGACTTCTGAAAGTGCACCTACTAGTGCCCTGGTTTGTCAATTACGGTGTAAGTTGAGTCAGTCGGACAACAGCGCCTAACAGGAAGATCAATTCAAGTGTCTGCCTCAACTGGATGTGTGAAATCTTGCCATAGGTAAATCATAGCCTCACATCCCATGTCCCAAAACACCAGGTGATTAAAACCCTTAAAACTAATTAGAATATCTTTAGGTTTTATTATAAGAAAACTTTTTACCAAACAGAAAAATCTTCAAGTTTTCTTACCCTGTCGATTGTATCGATTCACCTTTCGATATGATCGACCTGCTCTGTTGATGTCCTTGGCATCTCAATCGATACAATCGAGTGAGGACAAAAAGCGTCCAGCAATCAAACATTCATCTGGACGATTTATCGATATATCGGAATCTCAATCGATATCATCGATATTCGAATATCGATCCCATTAAAAGTGGATCGATAATATCGATAGACAGTTTTCCAGCGCCCCTGTTTTTCTAAAGAAAACTACTATAAGCTTCGATATATCGATGACTGTCCGATTCAATCTGAATTCAAATATTAATCATATCGAAAGTCATTCAATCATATCGACAGTAGGCGCATATTTCCTCCAGCAAATATTTCAGGGTATTTTAAACGTTGATCGGGGGGCCAGTCGAGAAATCGATATTCATTTCTCGATCATATCGATAATGTTAATTGCATTCATATCTTCTCACACTTCACACACACAGTCACATCCATCATAGATTATAACTGCTTTATACTTATTAATTGAATAGTTCTGTGATTGGATCCTCTACTGGACTTGGAAGCAAGTAGAGTTACATTTGAGTAATCCTGAAAATTGCATACCTATTAGGATTAGAGTGATAGGATTTTAATATAATTCATAAATCTTTAAAAAGTCCTATCCACCCCGCTCTAGGACATATTGTCATATTCCTACTTCAACTCAAGCGGTCTTCACCGCTATTTCAATTGGTATCAGAGAGGGTTTCTCTTTAAGGGCTTCAACGCCTAGAGAGTGATCTTGACTAAAGTTGAAATATGGCTAAAGGAGAGGGCTCATCAGTCACTAGACCTCCAGTATTTGATGGATCAAATTATACATACTGGAAGGCTAGAATGCACTACTTCCAGAGATCTTTGGATCATGATGTTTGGAATGCTGTTGAATGTGGATATGTGTTACCATCTGAACAGATTGTACTCGAAGATAGCACAACCATCACAAAACCCAAACCCAAAAAAAAGTGGACGGCGCTTGACAAAGAACAACGAACTGCTGAAGCAAAAGCAATGAATGCCATCTACTGTGCCGTGTCTCAAGATATATTTAATCAGATAAGTATGTGTGAGACATTCAAGAAAGCATGGGATCTACTGGAAACAACCCATGAAGGCACAAGTGCCCTGGTTTGACAAAGGGAGAGATTGAAAGTCCACCTACTAGTGCCCTGATTTTTCAATTACGGTGTAAGTTGAGTCAGTCGGACAACAGCGCCTAACAGGAAGATCAATTCAAGTGTCTGCCTCAAATGGATGTGTGGAAGCTCGCCATAGGTAAATCATAGCCTCACATTCCATGTCCCAAAACACCAGGTGATTAAAACCCTTAAAACTAAGTAGAACATCTTTGGATTTTATTGTAAGAAAATTTTTTACCAAACAGGAAAATCTTCAAGTTTTCTTACCCTGTCGATTGTATCGATTCACCTTTTGATATGATCGACCTGCTCTGTCAATGTCCTCGGCATCTCAATCGATACAATCGAGCGAGGACAAAAAGCGTCCAGCAATCAAACATTCATTTGGACGATTTATCGATATATCGAAATCTCAATCGATATCATCGATATTCGAATATATATCCCATTGAAAGTGGATCGATAATATCGACAGACAGTTTTTCAGCGCTCCTGTTTTTCTAAAGAAAACTACTATAAGCTTCGATATATCGATGACTGTCCGATTCAATCTGAATTTAAATATTGATCATATTGGAAGTCATTCGATCATATCGACAATGGGCGCATGTTTCCTCCAACAAATATTTCAGGGTGTTTTAAACGTTGATCGGGGGGCCAGTCGAGAAATCGATATTCATATGTCGATCATATCGAGGCCTGGTCGATTGGATCGAGACCGAACACAAACCGTCCAACAAGCTTATAGGTAAATCTATACGATTTATCGATCCCATCGACACGGACTCCTATATCATTGATATACAAATTTCGATGACATCGGCTGTTCCCTGATCATATCCTTAGAACTTGAAATTCTTCAAGGATTGTCTCTTGTTTTCACCTGTCGATAGATCGATCCCTCTATTGATGGAATCAGAGTTTGAAATTTGATAACATCGATGTGTGTCTCGATCCCATCGCCCAGTTGGCAAAAGATTTTCAAAAGCGAAAATGACATTTGAGTTCGTATCATCGAGAGATCAGTCGATGCTATCGGGAGTATACACTCGATGATATCGAACTCTGTCATAAATGTGGCCATTTTATAGCTGTTGGAACCTTTTGCCTATATATAGAGAGGTTAGTCTTTATTGCTGGTAGAGAAAGAAGAGAGTGCTTCTGAGTGTTTTATACTTCATATCATTTATCTTAAGCCCTTTCTCTCAGGGAGTTCATCCTCCAATCCACCCTCATCATTGATATTCAATAGAGTGGATTGGGGAATGAACTTTCGCAGTCAAGGATCCTCTAGCTACTACCTTAATGACAAATCATTAAGCTGGGATGCCTTGAATGCAGAGATGATTGGAATCACTCTATCTTCCTAATAGGAAAATCTTTAGAGAGTGAAATTTCATCATAACCTTAACCCAACTGATGTTTTATTTAAACCACTCCGATTTAAATGATTATAAACTTGCAAGTATACGAATTAGATGTAGATTTGGTACATATTACGAGATCATTCCCACGAGGACTGGTTGTCGTAATTTGAATGTTACGATTCTTCTTAACTAATCGAACAAAGAGTTTAGGTAATGATTAAGAAAACTAAAATAAAAATCTATGGAAAATAATTGAGAGTAATAAGGAAAATTCAATCAAAGAGGAGACTAGGACTTTCGAATCCACCCCTAATTATCCTAACCCATGTTTTACCTGTTGATTCACCCTAATTCAGATTGATATAAATTTAATAAACAAAGCATACCCTATGTCCTTGGTCAGGCACACAGAATGTATAATCCTTTGAAGCATATGGATCACATCTTTCCATCCATGGTCAGTCAAGGAGAGATGTAGATTCCTATTTCTTCCTCTATAGGAAACCTGTTCATAGTCAGACACAAACACCTAGAATAATATTCTAAACAACATCCATATCTAGACTTTGGTCTAGCTCATAGAATGGAGAAGTACGAAAATCTCAGGAAAGCACACTAGAAAAAGAAATAAATTAATCAAATCAATATGAATTCAACAATAAACAAGAGTCAATCAAATTAGGGGCTTCATCTCAACCCTAGCTAAGAAGTCTAGCAATCCATAAAATTAATTAGGAAAAAGAAAATATAAAATAAAAACATTATAAACATCTCCCTTATCTCTCTTCTCCCTTCTCTCTCTCTTCTCTTTCTTCACCTTGGCTTTGGATCTTGACTCCCCTTTGCTCTCTCACGTTCTTCTCCTCTCATAGCTTGCTAAGGGCGGTGGAGAGGTTAGGCTTGGAGCACCGACCTTGCTGGAGTCGGTTTCACAGCAGCTACACGCGAGTGGCAGCAAACCGCAAGAAGTCTTGCTTTTGGACCCACATTTTGGAGTTCTTGACCGTCCATGGATGCAATCTAACTTCTTGGGTGTGGTCTAGAGCCCCTTCTCTATCATGTGAATGGCTTGGATCACGGATCGGACCGTGATTATGATCACAAAATGGTCCATAGCGGGCGGCAGTGTCCACATGTAAAACAGAGTCTGCGTATCCACTAGCGTCGTTGACTAATTAGTGGGGCCCCTGATCATAATTATTTGAGAAATCTAGACCGTCCATTAGATGGAGGATGAGATTTCGGTCAGGAATACACAGTTTTTGCCTTCTTTTGATGAGGCCCACATGTTATCTTTCTCTGCCGTTCAACCTACTTTTGAATGGATAGATTTCCATAAACACTTTCTTTTGAAATTCGGTCACCTAAACGTTAGCAATAGCGATACTGGGATTTTGGTGGACGGTTTTGATTATCAATTGGGACAATAGATGGGGCCCACAAGTGCGAGCCGACGCTTCGTTGTGCGAACGCTGGAAACAGAAGTTTCCCATTTTTAAACGGGAGTTAGTGGGGTCCATGATCAAAGTTGTTTTGGAAATCCACACCGTCTATTACATTCCTCTCAAACTTTTGGTCAAGAAAAGTCAGTTTTGAATGTCCACTGACGTGGCTTGGAGATTTAATCAAGCTGCAATCATTCTGGACGTCATAGGGCAGCTTGTTTGTTACCTCTGTAGCGAGCTCGTGCGTGTGCATGGTCACAAAAAATCAGCATAGATTCGATCCTTTTGAGGCCCTATACAAGACGGACGGATTTGATCATCCGTACGGGCCATTATGGTGGCCCACTGCACATCAAACGGTGCCCTGTTTCCATTTCGCAGCAACAGAGAGTTGCCGTTTTTGAAGAGGACACGGTCAAAGGTCGGTTTGAACCGACTTGAGTTGCAGCGCACCTCCAGTGTACTTGCTCACTATGTACACACCATGCAAGGTGGGGTCCATGTTGATGGTTTTGAGTAATCCATTCCATCCATTCATTTTTTCTCCCTATTTAAGGGGTTGAGTCCAAAATTGAAGCATATCCTGTTATCAGGTGGGCCCCACTTAAGGCATTAAGGGGATGATCTACCCATTGGGCCACTTTCAGAGATGTCCAATGGCTGAAATTTTACGTGTACGGTTAATTTATGATCCCCATCATATGTATGAAGTCTCGTGTCAATCGGATGACAAGAACCATGTGATCTTGCAATCTGGACCATTTTTAGGCCTTTTTAACGTGAGTGGCTTGATTTTGTCGGATCCTTGGCATGTGAATCCATCAATTTCAGTTCTCTGGAATCCGTTCCTTGCTTTGGTGACTTCGGATCATCAAATCCATGCTTTTAATATCATTTTTCAATCCATGCTCTTGATTTCATCCTGTAATAAAAACACAATTAAAATATGGCATTAAGCATTATCATATATGTAAATTTTGGTACTAATTGGGGTCTGATATGCAATATTTAACCCTCATCACAACCCCCAACCAACAGTTTGCTAGTCCCGAGTAAAACATGAGAAAAGTAATTTCAAAAATAAGAGACAATTCCTGTAAACTTAAGTGATTTGTGAACAGATAGTTGAAATGTGAGAATTCTAGGATTATGAATGGCGAGTGGAATTTTCTCATGGAATCAAGCTTACAGTAAACTTCATAATTAAGTTGAAACTATTAATCCATTAATTAGAATATTCTAAACATCAAGTTCCATGAGTGTATAGTGTAATCTCGGCTCACAATCATTAAGAGATCAAAATGTCAATTTCATGATAGCATTGGTAATTAACAATGGAATGCATGACAACGGAAACCAACACTTGCCTGACAGGTTAATTTTTTATTCTACCAGCCTTTGATTATTTTCATGAACAGTAACACCAAGGAAGGGAATCAAATCTTCACCTATAGGGAGCAAACCTATGGTGAAAACTTGTCACCTAACTTTTTCTAAATGTCAACCATAGGGGATCGAATCTACACCTATAGGGAGCAAACCTATGGTGAAGATTATGCGACTTACCCTTTCAATTCTTCTTATAAACTAATGCTATATTTTTATTTATTTATTTATTTATTTTAGGCTGGTTCCTTTCATGCTTAATGCTTATCAAGTTAATCATTCAATTATCAAATCGAAACCTTAATGTGTAAGCGAGATGTGATATGCAAAATCATGACTCAATCAATGTTTAAAACTTCTAATCATGGATTAATAATTTAAACTTAACTGTGAAATCTAACATATGTCGGAATTCTAGAGGCATAAATTCCCAACATTCTGTATCTTATAATATTAAAATCACAACTATCCTTCAACAAGAAATTTAAAATTTTAAAAATTGCATAATTTTTGCTCAAGACCAAGAAAATACTGATTAGGTAACCTAATCTCCCACCCCCAACCTAAAATCTACATTATCCTCAACCTGATTAGCCATAAACATGCAATGTACATGGGACAACGAAAGTAAAAGAAGAGTGATGGAGAAGATAGTACCTGACGAAGGGATCAAGAGAGACTTTTTAAGAGATTACTGCGAGAACAGGTCAGTACGAGAGCAAACTATCTTAAAATAACGTATCAAGAAAACTAACCTAACGACATAAAACCGTCTATCCTAAAATAATATAAAGCAAACTACCCTAGTCTTATGAAAGCAGGGAAAAACTACTCTATCGTATCGCAAGGTTCCTCTTCCGGCTAATATCTTGATAAGTTTCTCAATAAGTTCCTCAACAGGATCATCCAAAAGCACTTTTTCCAATAGGTTTGGATGCCCTGGAGCATGACTTTCCAGAGAAACTTATGTACCTTATAAGAAATTTTTCATTGCATTACTTGAGGTATCTAGAGTATATACGATTCACCTGTGACAGAAGAAGTTTCAACGTTAGTATTCCATGGTGAATCAGAGACTACACATAAATAAAGTTCAGAAAACTTATTAAAAAGTGATGCAGTCTCAATATATTCCGAGGTTTCACTCTTTAGTTTAATTTTCAACTCATCTTCCTTTAATGGTAAACATTCAGAATCTAGGGAAGGAGGGGCTTCAGAATGAGGGTTCTCTTGGTCAGTGATAACTACGAAGGTATTGTCTTGCGAGGCATCCACTATTTCTTTTATCATAGGTTCAATTGAATCTACACAGTGTGCCAAGCAATCATCCAAAGAGTTGGGACGTGCAGCTGAGCATGACTTATTTTCCACATTAGAGATTGTGATGATCTGCCCAAGGAATCCATCGTCCTTGAAAGTGGATGGAGGTACACTATCTTGCTCCAACCCTGTGCAAACAATTTGAGGGCCAAAAAATGAAGTATTGATGTGATGACTCTATTCATTGATACTACTCAGAAGAGGCATTGAATCGTCAAAGGTGTATGACTCAGATGGTGACCTCAACTAGGTGGGTTCAACTTCCAAAGTCATATCAAGTGGTTCGTTCATTTTCCAAATCATATCATCATCCAATTTAGTGGAGTGGCCCAAACATGTGTCACAAGAGTTAGAAGAGTCGGTTGTAATGGGCTCATCCTCTACTTTTAAATCAGACATGTTAGGTGAGAGAAGTGGCTCATTTTGGCCAACCACTTCGTATACTTCTTGATCACTGAACTGGACCATACTTGAGATTGATTCCAGGAGAATTTGGGTTGAACATGCATGATCATTATCCCAATATATATCATCGTCTAATTTCCTATCATGCACACTTGGGATGGAATTTCTTTCCTCACATTCTATTCTTAAATTAGGTGGAGGTTCAAATAAGCTTACCTTTTCATCATCATTAAACTCGAGTATCTCATGTGAGTGAAGTGTGTTATCATCATTGTATTCGAAAGACACTCATGTCTCTTCACCATTCATTTGAACTGTCATCGAGATTGATTCATCTGGAAATTGAACCATATGCTCATTAACATAATTCAACTCTTCATCCCGAATTCCAAAGTTTTTCAAAAGCGAGTGAGGATCACCTTCCTTGCATTGTATTTCTAGAACGGGTTGTGGCTGAGATGAATTAGCTTCTATTAGCACATCATAAGTAGGGAATCTAAGGGAATACTCAATGGGTTGTAGTCGGGATGAATTAATCTCCATTAGCCTATCAATGCGTGATTCAAGTGCATCTAATAATTTCATCATATCATAGGCTGTGTAACTCGGAGATGACTCCCCTTGGATCGTTTCTGGTGGATATTCAGAAGTAGGGAACCCATGAGAATAATCATTATAACATGTTGTTGGTTCATTTCCCTAATTTGGATGTTTTCACTGATTATAGTCATACAGATCATAGGTGGGAGAATCTGATGGTTGATAATAGTGCTCATGCCTATAGTTATGATAATCTCAACACTCACGTACTGTCTTATTAATCCATGGGGTGTAATTATTCTCCCGTATATGATCGAGTAAGGACTTCTTAACCGGTGGATCATTAGATTCCGGTTGGTTCTCGATGATAGTTTCAGAAAAGTTTTGAGACATTGGTAGATTTCTATCACAATCATCATCCCAATATATGTTATTCTTCTCAGCATACTGACATTCCCACTCATGCATATACATGGTGAAACCCTAAATCTGAATCTAATTCTAAAAGAAAAAATCCTCCACCAATCTAGAAATAGGAAGAGAGATAATTAGAACGAAATTACCAATTTGGAGGTCTATGTTAGAATCCTGCAAAAGAAAACAAAACAAGTTAGTTTCTAAAAATAGAAAATCTAAAATTAAAAATTTTCTAAAGAATAAAAAGGAAGAGTTAGTTTCTAAAAAGGAAGAAAATCCTAGAATTAGAAAGTTACTAAAAATAATAAAAAAAAAGAAAGTTAGTTTTTAAAAAGGAAGGAAATCCTAGAATTAGAAAGTTACTAAAAAAAAAAAAAAGAAAGTTTCTAATCTTAGAAATAAAAAGCTAAGTTAGTTTCTAAAAAGGAAAAAATTTCTAACACTAGAGAATAGAAAGCTACTTAAAGAAGAATTTAAATCTAAAATTAGAAATTAGAAAATTTCTAAGAAGAAAGCCTAGAATTAGAAAATTTCTAAAAAAATAAAACCCTAATTCTAAAAATAGAAATTAGAAAAAGTAGAGAATTTTAGAAAGAGATTACCACATTAGAAGTTCAAGTCAGGACCCTACAAAACAGGAAATATGTTAGTTTCTGAAATAAAATAAAAAAAACTTTAACCTAAAGTTAGTAAAATCCTAAGGCTATGAATTATGATAAGAGAGAATCCTAAATTCAATTTGGACCGAAACAGTCCCCGGCAACGGCGCCAAAAACTTAATGTTTTATTTAAACCACTCTAATTTAAATGATTATAAACTCGCAAGTATACGAATCAGATGTAGATTTGGTATGTATTACGAGATTGTTCCCACGAGGACTGGTTGTCGTAATTTGATTATTACGATTCTTCTTAACTAATCCAACAAAGAGTTTAGGTAATGATTAAGAAAACTAAAACAAAAATCTATGAAAAATAACTGAGAGTAATAAGGAAAATTCAATCAAAGAGGAGACTAGGACTTTCGAATCCACCCCTAATTATCCTAACCCTTGTTTTACCTGTTGACTCACCCTAATTCAGATTGATATAAATTTAATAAACAAAGCACACCCTATGTCCTTGGTCGGGCACACAGAATGTATAATCCTTTGAAGCATATGGATTACATCTTTCCATCCATGTCAGGCATTGAGAGATGTAGATTCCTGTTTCTTCCTCTATAGGAAACCTGTTCATGGTCAGACACAAGTACCTAGAATAATATTCCAAACAACATCCATATCTAGACTTTGGTCTAGCTCATAGAATGGAGAAGTACGAAAATCTTAGGAAAGCACACTAGAAAAAGAAACAAATCAATCAAATCAACATGAATTCAACAATAAACAAGAGTCAATCAAATTAGGGGCTTCATCTCAACCCTAGCTAAGAAGTCTAGCAATACATAAAATTAATTAGGAAAAAGGAAATATAAAATAAAAATATTATAAACATCTCCCTTATCTCTCTTCTCCCTTCTTCTCTCTCTTCTCTTTCTTCACCTTAGCTCTGGATCTTGACTCCCCTTTGCTCTCTCACGTTCTTCTCCTCTTATAGCTTGCTAAGGACGGTGGAGAGGCTAGGCTTGGAGCACCGACCTTGCTGGAGTCGGTTTCACAGCAGCTACACGCGAGTGGCAGCAAACAGCAAGAAGTCTTTCTTTTGGGCCCACGTTTTGGAGTTCTTGACCGTCCATGGATGCAATCTGACTTCTTGGGTGTGGTCTAGACCTCCTTCTCTATCATGTGAATGGCTTAGATCACGGATCGGACCGTGATTATGATCACGGAATGGCCCATAGCGGGCGGCAACGTCCACATGTAAAATAGAGTCTGTGTATCCATTGGCGTCGCTGACTGATTAGTGGGGCCCCTGATCATAATTATTTGAGAAATCCAGACCGTCCATTAGATGGAGGATGATATTTTGGTCAGGAATACATAGTTTTTACCTTCTTTTGATGAGGCCCACATGTTATCTTTCTCTGTCGTTCAACCTACTTTTGAATAGATAGATTTCCATAAACACTTTCTTTTGAAATTCGGTCACCTAAACGTTAGCAATAGCGATACTGGGATTCTGGTGAATGGTTTCGATTATCAATTGGGACAATAGATGGGTCCCACAAGTGCGAGCCAACGCTCCGTTGTGTGAACGCTGGAAACGAAAGTTTTCCAATTTTGAACGGGAGTCGGTGGGGTCCATGATCAAAGTCGTTTTGGAAATCCACCCATCTATTACATTCCTCTCAAACTTTCGGCCAAGAAAAGTCAGTTTTGAATGTCCACTGACGTGGCTCGGAGATTCAATCAAGCTGCAATCATTCTGGACGTCATAGGGCAGCTTGTTTGTTACCTCTGTAGCGAGCTCGTGCATGTACATGGTCACAAAAAATCAGCATGGATTCGATCCTTTTGAGGCCCTATACAAGATGGACGGATTTGATCATCCGTACGGGCCATTATGGTGGCCCACTGCACATCAAACGGTGCCCTGTTTCCATTTCACAGCAACAGAGAGTTGCCGTTTTTGAAGAGGACATAGTCAAAGGTCGGTTTGACCCGACTTGAGTTGCAGCGCACCTCCAGTGTACTTGCGCACTGTGTACACACCATGCAAGGTGGGGTCCATGTTGATGGTTTTGAGTAATTCATTCCATCCATTCATTTTTTCTCCCTATTTAAGGGGTTGAGTCCAAAATTGAAGCATATCATGTTATCAGGTGGGCCTCACTTAAGGCATTAAGGGAATGATCTACCCGTTGGGTTACTTCTAGAGATGTCCAATGGCTGAAATTTTACGTGTACGGTTAATTTATTATCCCCATCATATGTATGAAGTCTCGTGTCAATCGGATGGCAGGAACCATGTGATCTTACAATCTGGACCATTTTTGGGCCTTTTTAACGTGAGACGCTTGATTTTCTCGAGTCCTTGGCATGTGAATCCTTCAATTTCAGTTCTCTGGAATCTGTTCCTTGCTTTGGTGACTTCGGATCATCAAATCGACGCTTTTAATATCATTTTTCAATCCATGCTCTTGATTTCATCCTGTAATAAAAATACAATTAAAATATGGCATTAAGCATTATCATATATGTAAAATTTGGTAATAATCGGGGTCTGATATGCACTATTTGACCTTCATCACCAACCTGAAGCCTAGTATTGGTACATATTTTGTATTGCGGATCAAGGGAGCTGAAGACTCTTCATCAACAAGAAGGAGATCTTCATCACTGCGCTAAAAGGGACTCATCAACTTATCTGTAAGTATCTAGAGTCCAGAGGATACTTGTGATCATTCCTTTCTATAATTAGGTCTTAAGTGTTGCTCACCCTTTGAAGTCCTTAGAGGAGGCCTCCGGTGGGAGTGTACGTGTGGGTGCGTTGTGTGGACCCTTGCTCTATGTGGGCATAAACATCTGGTTAGGAGTGAACCAGTAAAACTCTGAGTTATGAGGTGAACCATGTAAAAGCTCTGTTAGGGTCTTAAGGTATGATCCTTGGCCAGTGTGCCTAAACCGGGTGCTATGTGTTTGCATCGTTCCTTCATAACATTCGTGCATTAACAAGAGTATTTAGGACATGTTTGATTGTACTGCCTTATCATTACTGCTTGATTGGATTGATAACATGTTAACCTTTACTATATAGTACCACTGAATTGATCACTCACTCCCACGTTCTGGGATGGTGCTTAAACACCAACTAGACTCTGATGTAGTTGCAGGTGACGGCGACGTTGGCGAGGCGGAGCCAGACTTTGATGAGGATAAAGAGGCGTTCTCATATATGCAGTTCTCAGGCGGGTTCATGTGAGCCTCGTCCTCACCAGCGAGGATTTTTAGGATATGTATATGATGATTTTGCTTAGTTTGATACATGTATCTGAGACATAGTTGTATATATTACCCTGGGCAGAGCATGCTTATTTTAGGGATTATTTTTGAATTATATATGTATTTAAGTCTTCCGCTTTCATTTCCTCAATATCCCTGAATTATGTCTGCTGATCTGGCTTGATCTATTTCTTATTTTATGCATTAATACAGACAACATACAATCATCATCCATTATGTTGCATAAGTGATGTTTTGGAACTCGAGAGCTGAGTTATGCTCGACCTCCGAATTTTAGGGCGTTACAGTGTTGACCCTTGCTCGTGAGAGCATAAACAGTCAGCCTCTGTGTAGGTTGTAAAGGTTGAAGGTGAACCTGATTTAAAACCTTAGGTTTGAGGTGAACCATAAGAAACCTCCTTAGTGAAATCTGGTACACTCAAGGGTTGAGTGTGGCAGCCGGGAGTAGAGTAGACAAGTAGTCGAACCACTATAAAAATGACTGTGTATGTGATTGATTCTTATGCTTGATCATTTGTGTGATAATGTTAATTGCATTCATATCTTCTCACACTTTACACACACAGTTACATCCATCATAGACTATAACTGCTTTATGCTTATTAATTGAATAGTTCTGTGATTGGATCCTCTACTGGACTTGGAAGCAAGTAGAGTTACATTTGAGTAATCCTGAAAATCGCATACCTGTTAGGATTAGAGTGATAGGATTTTAATATAACTCATAAATCTTTAAAA
Source organism: Magnolia kwangsiensis (assembly GCA_037074715.1). Classification (NCBI taxonomy): domain Eukaryota; kingdom Viridiplantae; phylum Streptophyta; class Magnoliopsida; order Magnoliales; family Magnoliaceae; genus Magnolia; species Magnolia kwangsiensis. The sequence goes on from CM073573.1 coordinate 56,818,330, forward strand.
AGTCCTATTCACCCCCCTCTAGGACATATTGCCATATTCCTACTTCAACTCAAGCAGTCTTCACCGCTATTTCAACTTCTACCCCATCTCTGCCCATTGCATGCTCCATCTATCCCATCCCAACCCTCTAAATCTCATCCTCACCATAGAATCTTCTCCCTTGTAGCATAGAAGCTAGCATTTAGAGTTGGAGTTTGTCCATTGAAGGTGGGTGCTCCATGAAGACTTTCTTTCCTTTCTTCTTCTTGTCTTCCTCTCTCTACTTGAATGAAAGCATGTAGGACCCACCAATCCATGGTGGCGGTCCTACATGACTCCTAGATTCAAGGCCATGGGCCTAGAGCATGTATATCTTCTTCCATGATGGGCCATTCTCCATGGACCCACCATGAGGCATTTCTTAGATCTAACCTTTTATAGGTCATTTAGACTTTTGCATGTATGGTAGAGATGGTATCCCTACCTTGGCACCTTTTTTTAATTGTAAATGGTATGCATGTAAGCTACCAATATAGTGGATGGTGTAAATTGAAGGCGAAAGGTTCACAGTGTCGGGACCTTCCACCATGGCCGTGATCCTTCTCCCTTTCTCCTCCTTTTGTTGCTGGAGATTTTTGGCCCACTGATGTGGTTAGCAACATCTCAATTTCATCAGAAAATGGGATGTCCAGGCCCACCTTGCTGGACGTCCAGGCGCACCATGACATGCATGGGTTGGGTGGTCTCCAAACATGAATTTTCTTGAGGTTTTTGGTGTACTGATGGATCTGAAATTTTAATGGCCCATCTAGGTAGACCCAACTTGATGCATTAGGGTATAAAATCTTTGAGATAATTTCTATGGATCGAAATATGGACAACACATGTTGCTGTCTAGATTTCAGGCCCATCTATAGTATGATTTTTAGTAATTGTTTGGGACTGTTTGTATGTCTGTTTCTCCTAATTTCTTTAGGAGTTTTCTAGAGTGTAGACCCCACTTTGATGTGGAATTAGGCCCACATCATTTTCCCCATATTCGAGGCCTATAGGATGGGCCAAAATAGGCTGACTGTCTAGAAATTTCTGGACAGTCCAGCAACACTGCATGTTAGAAATGCTCATTTTTCATATTGATTTGGGAGTAAGTGGGCCACTCCAATGGACCCCACTTGCTGTCCATATGTGGGACCATCAAACCCACTAATTTTCTAGTAATTTGGACAAGTATAGGCCCACCCCATATGGTGCCAAACATGGGACAACAGTATTTTCTGCACCAGCAGATCTTTTGGATATTCATTGCTGACTATAATTTGTATGCATTAAATAAAATACTTATACTGCCTTACAAATTCTAAATTTTTTCAGAGAGGTGTCCCACCCATGATAAGACCTACCTGCAAAATTTTAGGACAAATGGACCCCATTTGGACATCCCAAAGGGTAGACCAACATATTGGGCTGCCAGAAATTTTTGCTGCGCAGTCCAGCAGCATAGTTCCATAAAAACAAAATTTTAAAAATCTTTTCTCAGAAGGTAGGCCATATTTCTAGGTCTAACCTTGTTGTAGGCTTGATGAGAGACCTTGGGCCCAAATTTCAGGAATTTTGGAGGCCCAGAACCCACCCATTTGGATGACCCAAATTCAGGACAGTGGACAACTATATTTCCAGTAACATTCCACCCTAGACAGGTTGGGATTCAAAAATTTATTAAAATACTTTTAGGTGTCTAAAAATTATGAAACTTTATAGGAAGGTGTCTTACTCATGGTGAAACCCACCTACAAATTTTTAGAGCCAATGGATCTCTGTGCACACCGTGGAAAGGGCCGGACCGGCTCACCATGTTGGGACGTCTAGGTCATTCCAATTTTCTGGATAGATCGTACTATTTAAATTAATTAAAATACTTTTAATTATCCAAAAATCATGAAATTTTGTAGAAGTGTGGCCCACATATGGAAAGACTACTCTAAAAATTTTCAGGGCCATCGGGCCCTTGTACCGACCGTGGTGTGACCTATAATTTGGATTAGTTTTGGGCCAAATACCCAGGCCTGTAGGACTAACCACCATGGGACGCCCCTACCTTGGGTTGTCGGGCCTGCATTCCAAAGGCATGGCCTACTTGAAGTAAGTATTGTATACCCCTCTTCTTATCTGGTGGGGCCCACTATGATATATGTGGGTCACCATAGGTCAGTAATCCATTTAGATTAAATAAATTTTTTGACTCCAACAGGCCCAAGAAATGGGTAGGCTGGAATTCCAGCAAGGGGCCCAAATTTTGCCGCATGGTTGACCTTTTTGGGGCTGATGTGGCCCACCAAATTTAAGGGAGTGTTGCACACACTCTTGCCTTATTTCCTTAGACATTTTTGGGCTTAATTAGTGCCCCTTGAGGCCCGCCTTTGAGGTGATATTGTAGGTTAGCATTAACCAGATTTTAAGTAGTTTTATAGGCCCAATGAACTCTAAACCTCTTCCTTGAGCCCAACATTGTTTAAGGGCTGACCTTATTAAATTATGGGCCTAATGGGCCATCTATAAGCTAATCATGTGTATTTTGGGCCCTGGTGCCCTAATGAAGTACTTAATTATGGGTTGACTTGCAAGGCCCACATTGATGCATATTATGGAGGGTCTTGTTAAATCTTTAGGCTAGTATGGCGAGGCCCATACTGTCAGTTTAGGCCCTGCCCATGTGTATTCTTGGGTTTATGGGCTGCCCTCTAAGTCCACCATAAAGCATGAATTGAATGACTTTTATTTTTGGGCTGTTATGTGATTTAATATATATATTTATGGCCACCCTTTTGTGTTAGTAATTAGGCCTTGTGGACTAAGACCTTTTGGATAAGCTCATTGATCTTGGGCCTATATTCTCTCATCTATTGTGATGTGCTTAGGGGTAAGAATATGCAAGAAGTTGGGCCCTTGGCCACCCATTAAAATTGACCCTATACTTGGGCTAAAAAGTGAGGCCCAACTCACTTGTGTTAAATGTGAGAATTGCTCATGTAAATGAACTACCGGGCTGCCCATGAAGCCCACCACAATATATGAGTTTATGACCCTTATGGTTGGGCCCAAACCTCACTTGAGGGCCCACTATATGGTCTATGAGATTGGGCTTGGGGTATGACCCATTAGACCATACATTACTTAGGCCTTAGACCTTACGTTATATGCGTAGCGGGCTACCTTTTAGGACCCAGTTGAGGTTGGATGTCCTCCTTAGTCGCCCTAAGATAGGCTCATAGAGGCCCTTATAAGTGGTTGAAGGCCCACCTTGGGCCTGATTAGGATCGTTCCTTTTTAGGGTTATGACTCTTTTAGCTTGTGGGCCGTCCCAAAGTACTGAGCCCCTACAAGAGGACTTCTCTTCTTCTTAGAACACCTGTCTATGTGCCTAGACCTTGTCCCTCCTTAGGACGGAAGATTCCATATTCCACAGGTAGCACACTTACATTTTGTGACCCATATACATCATCTGTATGAATTGATTGCATTGTGTGGTGGTCATTGAGGGATGAAGTTCCTCCCCTTATGCACGTTGTGTGCCTGCAGTTAATGCATGATCTGTATGTGTGACTCATACATTGGCATCGCATTTCATGATGATACTGCCCTTACTTCATCAGGGCCTTACCTCCACAGGAACATTAATGGATGACCGTATGTGTGGACACCCGAAATGATACTTGAGCATACCGGGTGCATAGGATACCCATAGGTGAAACTTTTAAAACTTTCATGGTACTAAGGATCTACTTCAATACCATAACCGAGTGAAAACTATGAGCGCACGAGGGCCTTATACCGTTAGGCCGCGACTCCCACTATTTTGTAGTTGGTTGGATAGGGGTGTGGTCTTACCTGCCTGGTGTGAAGAGACATTGCTAGGCTGAGTCTGACCAGCTCGTAAATGGGTCTGCTACCTTCAAACCTTGTTAGTGATTAGCTGTCCACAGGTAGGTAGTAAGGTCTCTTATGCTCGTTTGATTGCATGGGGTCTGTAGAGCGGCAGTTATTCAACAGTATAATGGACCCAGGTGATTTCGTTATGATTGAAAATATACTTGATATGTGGTTTGGACTTAAGCACTGACATTTCTTGCATCGCATTAGCATTGGCTGTGTAAGCCCCTTCATGCATTGCCTTGGTATGGTGTCTAGTACTCACTGCATCGTATTCATGATAAGCCTTGGTAAGGTTAGCGATATTCTCATTGATCATGTTTCTTTCCTTGTACCCCCTACTATTTTTTTGTGCACTATTATCACACACTTTCACCACCCTCTAAGCTTCTATAAGCTTATGCACGATTGATGCGTGCAGGAGACTCTAGGCAGGCATCGTAGCAGCAGAGCGTGGAATAGAGTTGAGCTTCAGGACTCTAGTGTTGCGAACTTCTTCCTCTTTTCCTACTTCCTTATCTATAACCTTTTAAACTTGATGTAAACTTAAAAAAGTTCAAATTCTTAGTGGATTTTGTGATGTGTGCCCTTTGTTATTCTCAGATATACTTGTTGTGATCTTGGCTAAGCTCGTATTAGAATGATTATACTGTTATGAAAATTCTCCTTGTAGGATCCCAGGATCGCAACCTGCCTCAGGAGCCGAGAATGGGGTACTACGGAGGCTGTTGCGACCAAAATCGGCCATCAGGTTCCTTGTGAATCTGGTTACCGAGTCTGGTGCATGACACGTGGTGTTAAATCATATGGTGATTTCTGGGTGGAGTAGGAGTTCGCTTATCATTTTTCTAGCCACCTTGCAAAGTTCACATACGATATGATTTTCAGGTTAAGTAGAGGTTTGGATGTTGATTTTCTAGTGATCTTGCGGTGTTTAGTTGTATTATGATTTTCGGGTGGAGCAGGAGTTCACTTATCGATTTTCTAGCCATCTTGTGGTGTTCTCGTACAATATGATTTTCATGTGGTCTAGAGTTTGTATGTTGATTTTCTCTTCATCTTGCGTTGTTCAATTATGCCATGATTTCTTGGTGGAGCGGGAGTTCGCATATCGATTTTCTAGCTATCTTGCGGAGTTCACGTACGAGATGATTTCCAGGTGAAGTATATGTTTGTATGTTGGTTCTCTTTTCATCTTGTGGTATTCAGTTGTACCATGATTCTGGGTGGAGAAGGAGTTCTCTTATTGATTTTCTAGCCATCTTGCGGAGTTCATGTATGATGTGATTTTCGGGTGAAGTAGATGTTTGTATGTTAGTTCTCTCTTCATCTTGCAATGTTTAGTCGTACCATGATTTCTGGGTGGAGCGGGAGTTCGCCTATTAATTTTCTAGCCATCTTACGGAGTTCACGTATGATATGATTTTCGGGTGAAGTAGAGGTTTAAAGGTTGATTTTCTATTTACCTTGTAGAGTTCACTTATACCATGACTTCCGAGTGGAGCGAGAGTTTGCTTATCAATTTTTTAGTCATCTCGTAGAGTTATCATACAACATGATTTGTGGGTGCAATAGAAAGTTGTATGATTGATTGTTGGACTATCTGGACACATACACTTGCATTGTGATTGCTATTATATTTTGCTTATAATGATATTAATTTTTTAGTATATGATCATGATTATGAATTGTGGTGTTTAATATATCCATTCTCATGAGTTGTGATCTATCCTGGGTTATGAATAACTAGTGTGTAATCTTAGAGGGTCCTCAGTGCGATAACCATTGATGCTATCAAACCATATCAGTTGATACAGGTATAGAATGAGCCAATGTTGTTCACTGAGTTGCTAGAGCAGATCGGGTAGCTGAGGAGTTAGACGAGGTCCCTGCGGCACATATTAAGCTCCATCACTAGATGATAGATTTTCTATTTTTGTTTAATGAACTAGTTATTTAGGATTATATAAGTCCTATACGGGCACTATATTTGAATTTTTATGGTGGTTGAAATCTTTTCATATAATGCGTGGTTTACTCTAGCTACGTTTTTCGCTAATTCTAATTAACGACAAAGTGGTTTAAATTATACTGAATTTTAAAGGCTAACACTCGGGTTTTTGGAAAACGAGTCATATACTTAGGTTTTAAAAATCGGAGCGTTACATGGCCTCCCTAGAAGAAGCCTCTGTGTTATTCTAGTTACAACCATTTAAACTCACTATTGTGTGCCCTGACATCCCACAATTACAACACTTTAACTTTCTCTTGCCCTTTCCCTTGGATTTGGATCTTAATCGAGAAGATCCTATGTCCCGCTCAAGATTCTGACCTCTCGTAAACAATGCATCATTGGAAGTTTTTCTTTCTCATCGCCTTTCCCTGAAGGGCTGAGATGATGGTATCAATATTAAGGGACAAGTTACTGGTGCACAACATGTTTTTAAAAGACTCATACGAAGTTGGGAGTGAATTCAACAAGATACAAGCCTAATCTTCATCCTTAATCACTTCCTCCATATTCAACAATTTGCAAATCATCTTGTTAAAATTACTGATGTGGGTCTCAACATCTCTTACCACTTCCATCTTGAAGTAAAACAACTGCAGCTTCAAGTGTAGGCGATTTTCAAGGGACTTCTTTGTATAAATGTCCTCTAACTTCGCCCACAAATCCGTTGCTATTTTCTCCCTTATGATATTGTAGAGAACATCATCCGTTAAACATAATTAGATTGAGGATTTTACTTTCTTATCCAATTTCTTCTATTCATCATCATCCATAGATTTAAGTCCCTTCTCAAGGACCTCATCCAATCTTTGTTGAACTAATAGGCCAATCATCTTGAATTTTCATAATTTAAAATTATTTTTCCCAGAGTATTTCTTAACATCAAACTTAGGATTGACAGTCATTGTTATTCACTTTTAGATTCAAGTCTACGCCCCAACATTAGCTCTGATATCACTTGTTAGGGGACCGTGGAAGCACACAGAGATGAATCAAATGGAGTAATCCAATCACACAAAGCGAGCACAACACAAACACACCGAATTTAACATGGAAAACCCTTGCAGGAAAAAAACCACGGCATAAAGCAACAATAAGCACTATAAAAGTAGAAAATTACAAGAGATAGAGAGAATACCCGATTCGAACAAGCCTTGAATCTTCCTTGCAAGCCCTTGAAACCCTAGGAACGAATTAGAGAGCCTTAGATACCTCCCAATCCCGATTACACCCAAATATATAGCCTTTAGAAGAATTACAATTGAAATAGGAAACAAATCATGTAAATTCGAAACTCTACAAAAATCTGCACAAAATCGTTCGATGACATCAAAACTTAACCTTCAACGACATCGAACTAATACCAAAACTTTCCGGTGACCAAACATGAAAATCAGATGTTCTCGATTGCATCGAACCATCTTTGATGGCATCGAATTTGATCTTCAATGTCATAAAAAAAATATCCAATATGTCCAACAACCAACTGAAGGAAGTTCAAAGAATCTCGATGGCATCGAGCTGAATTCGATAGAATCGAAGCCTACTTAATGACATCAAACCTGTCATTAACAGACTGTTGAATTACAAATTTAAGACATTTATCAACAAAATGGGACTCCCCCACAAGTATCTTCAAATCATTCATTCTTTTATATAATAGTCACCCACTCAAAGATTTCACTATGCCAATGAACCGAGCTAGGCCATTTGTCATTGCCCCTGGCCCAGCCTAGACACAGAGCCTAGATTTCCAGCCTGAGCTTCGCCCTTAAGCGAAGTTTAAGGGCTCAAGCCTTGATCTTACATGGGCAGGCAATCCAGCCCATTCCCACTCCTATTCTGGACTAATTTCACAAGTTGTATTTCTTAGACATGCATATAAGAGGTTAAATTGATGTTACCTGCTATTAATAAAGGATACTTCTAAGATTGATGGTAGATTGAACAAATTGAACATGGTAGGTATTGTAGTAGTTTTCGTTATCTAAATATTGATAGTCTCTCTAATTTTATATTGAAATTGCTTATATGAAACCAAGTTTCCTTTCATTTATCTTCTTCTTCTTCTTCTTCTTCTTTCAAAAATAGTTTCTAGAAGAAATTACAAATATATTGCAGAATCACTATATAGAGACTTGCCGCGACCTTTCTTTATAATCCTCTGAGGATCTGTGAGACCTTTTCAAAAGTCTAAGTTCTAGTCAACTACATGCATCTGAATTTGATAGAAAAGGAAATTCAATATCCTGATAGGAAATTGTTAAAGATCGTTACTTGGTAAATTTTGAAGGATGAATATACACATCTTCCTTGTTTTTTAACCACCTCCATGACCAGTTTCAAGAGCCCAGGTAAATGGATGAAGGTTGATGTTTGATGGGCAACAATCATAAAACCTCTCTCCAATCATCTATTTAGAAGCCATCCTTAAATTTCTTGGAGAAAGCTAAGATGGTGATGATGATGATGATTTTGTTTTATCATGATTGGGCCTTGTACAGAACTACCAAGCACTGTCTTTGTCATTGATGACAATTAACTTGTTTTATTCTTGTATCATGTAGATTGTCAGGTACTTCTTAGATCCAAAAACATTTTAGAAGGTGAAATTTATTTACTTGAAGAATGAAGAGAGCTTTGTGCTTATGAGACAAAACTTCGACATTGAGGCCCTTGCTTCTGATTTTGGAGGAAAAGATGCTTCATAGTATGACCATGAGGAATTCTCAAGATTGATGGCCAGGGATGATGTAAAAGCAGAATGATTTTGGGGATTAGATGATAAGCCCAACCATACTATTAAGGGACATTCATATGACTCTAGAACTAGTTTTTGCTAGCCCACAAGTGAGATAAGTAAGCCCAGCTTCTCAGAACAATACCATAATGCTGAATTACTGTTATGTAGATTCTGAATTATGCCATTGTGGATGTCTCGAGTGGATTCCCAAGTGTCTTAGCTGACGTGGGTATTCCTTCCTAGTATGATTTTACTAAAAGAAGCTGGAACTAAGGTTCCATTTTACGTTTAATATTGAAAACATTGCAATTTAGTTTTAGATTCCATTTTCTGCTCAATGTTGGATGCAGAGAACAATTTAGTTTCTCTTGCAGGGACATGAAGTTTCTTTTCTTGTTCTAGATCTCTCAATCTACCTTTTCTTCATCTGTAGGCTGCGGCTGCATCTAATCCTTTATTAGATTGTAAATCTCTCCAGCTATGTAATATCTTATATTTAGCACCTAGGATCTTTCTTATAGCTGTGTATATTGCCTATCGATAGGTTGTAATCATACTATAAAGAGGGTATTTTTCCTCCTCTAATACAAAACATATAGAAATTCCAAACGTATTATGGTATCAAAGCCAAGTTTGATCAGGGTCGTTGATCCAAAATTTGAACGGTCAGGATCTCTTGATTGATCAGAGTATACATCGATCTTCAGTGTATAATCTTCCTTAACCCATCTCTACTCCCACCAACCCCATTAGCACGATGGTTCTCATCATCTGATGCAACCCATCTCTCCACTACCGTGACTTCATCATAAGCCATCCGACATCTACCAGCACTAGAATCCAGACTGTCCATCTGTGTAGTTGATCTAACTGACCATCCACCTATCCAGCTAATCCAGACCGTCCATCTGTCCAGTGCATCAGATCATCCATCTTACCAACATCCAACGATTCATCCAAATGCACCAAACAATCTGTCAGTTGTTTGGCATTTTTTTTGTTTAAGTAGTATTTCGTGGAAACTTGCATCCTCTGTGCACCTTTAACCAAGACAACAACAACATGGCTACTTCAGAATCTACTAAGTCTACTATAAGCACTACTCTTGCATCACATGATTATTCAAATCCACTCTATCTTTATCATTCGGATCAGCCAGGTATTGTGCTTGTTTCTCAACAACTTAATGGAGATAACTATACCACTTAGAGTCATGCTATGATTGTCGCTCTTAGCGTAAAAAATAAATTGTGCTTCAATAATGGTTCCTACCCACAACCACTCGCTACTTCACCTGATTTTGCCTCTTGGACTTGATGCAATCATATGGTTCTCTCTTGGGTTCTCAATGCCCTTGCAAAGGAGTTATCCAATAGTGTTGTTTACACTGACAACACTTATGATGTTTGGATTGATATACGTGATCGCTTTGCTCAAAGCAATGGTCTATGTATATTTTAACTCCAACATTCCATCTACTCTCATACACAAAATCAGTTCCCTATTGCTTCATATTTTTCTTAGTTGAAATCATATTGGGATGAATTATCTTCTTTCTCTACACTTTCCACGTGTACTTGTGGCGCATCCAAAGATCTTGCTTCTCATCAACAGAAGGAATGTCTCATGCAATTCCTTATGGGACTTAATGAAAGTTATTTTGCTATACGAGGACAACTGCTTCTTATGAATCCTCTCTCGATGATTAATAAAGCATATTCCTTATTGCTCCAAGAAGAGAAATAACGCAAAGTTGCTACGTCTCCCAAGCTATCTGATGATACCATGACATTGGTCGCTGCCAATCATCTATCTCCTATGATTCTCATTCGCAATCCTAGACGTAACTCCTACAAAGACAACCGCGGAAAGCATCAACCCAATCTCACATGTGATCATTGTGGATGGATTGGTCACACAAAAGACAAATGTCATGCCCTTCATGGATATCCACCCGGCCATCATTTACATGGCTCCACTCCATCAAGACCAATCGGAGCACCATCTCATGACAATACAAGTACTAGCACTTTTGTCCCATCCACTCCATCTCTTACTCCAGAGCAGTATCAACAGCTTTTATCTCTACTCAATAAAGGTACAACACAACCTGAGGCACATCTTGTAGGTAATTCATCTTGTCTCTCTGCTTCCTCCTCACCTTCCACATGGATTATCGACACTGGTGCCACAACCCATGTCTCATTCTCCATCTTTATTTCATTCATCCGCCCAATCCACCACCTTTCCCCCCATCACATTACCTAATGGTCATCTTGCCCCTGTTACTCATATGGGGACCATTCCTCTCACCCCATCCATTTCCCTTACTGATGCACTTTGTGTTCGATCTTTTCATTTTAATCTTCTATCTTTTAGTCAACTGACTCGTTCATTAAACTGTTTGACTAAGCATTAAAGACTCCTAACTTGGAGATCAAATGGTGGAATAGTTCTTTTCCCAAAGGTTTGGTGAATAAATCAGCAATTTGAAGACGTGATAAAACATAGGATGTCTGAAGTAATCCTGATTGAATCTTGTCACGAACGAGATGGCAATCATGCTCAATGTGTTTTGTTCGTTCATGAAAGACAGTATTAGCAGCTATATGAAGAGCAGCTTGATTATCGCAAAATAATAAGGCTGGGTCGACATTACAAACATTAAGATTGTGAAGCAAATAAAGGAGCCAAGTGAGTTCACAACTCGTAGAGGTTATGGAGCGATACCTGGCCTCTGCAGAAGAACGAGAAACAGTTGATTGCTTCTTTGTTTTCCAAGAAAGAGGAGAGTCACCAAGAAAAGTACAATAACCAGTCAGAGAACGACGAGCCATAGGATAGCTGACCCGATCAGAATCACAGTAGGCCTTCAAGGTCAAGGGACTAGAAGAAGATATAAGCAAGCCTTGTCTTGGTGTTCCTTTGAAATAAGAAGAATTCGAAGTGTTGCATCCCAATGTGATCGTCGTGGTTTGCTCATGAATTGACTAAGAGTCTGGACTGAGTAAACAATATCTGGTCCAGTAATAGTAAGGTAGATAAGGTGGCCAACCAAGCAATGGTAGGGGGTCAGATCAAAAAGCAGATTGCCGATATCATCAGAAAGTTTGGTGTTAACATCCATAGGTAACTCAGTTAGTTGGGCACCCAGTAATCTAGAATCAGAAAGGATATCAAGGGTATATTTACGTTGGCTGAGATAAATACCATGAAGGGAATGAGATACCTCAATGCTAAGAATGAATTTAAGTGATCCAAGATCTTTAATCTGAAACTGGCGATGCAAGAAGGTTTTAAGAGCATTGATGGCATAAATATCATTACCAGTAATAATAACATCATCAACATAAACTAAAATGACAGTAAATGTTTTTCCATGATGCTGTGTGAAAAGAGAATAGTCAGCCTTGGATTGTATGTAGCCTGCAGTATGTAATATTGTGGGAAATTTAACAAACCATTATCCAGATGCCTGTTTGAGTCCATAAAGAAACTTGTGAAGAAGGCAAACTCGAGACTCCCCCTTTCGAGAAAAACCGGGCGGAAGGGACATATAAACCTCTTCATCCAAGTCACCATATAGGAAAACATTATGAACATCCAATTGGTAGAGGGGCCATGTGCAAATGGCAGCAATGGCGAGGAGGCAACGGATGGTGACCATTTTAGCGACAGGAGAAAATGTCTCATGATAATTCAATCCCTCTTGTTAAGTAAAGCCTTTAGCGACAAAGCGAGCTTTGTACCTTTCAAGAGTACCATCTAAATGAAAGTTGAGTTTATACACCCATTTATAACCAATTGGATTTTTTCTAGGAGGCAATGAAGTGAGTGTCCACGTCATGTTGTGCTCAAGGGCTTTTATTTCAGCAGCCATAGTTTCACACCAATTTGAGTCTTTCACAGCCTGAGAATGGCTTGTAGGTTCGACAAGAGAAGAAATGCTAGTAAGGAAAGATTTATGTGAGGAAGAAAAATTAGTATAAGAAAGAAAATTAGATAAGGGGAAGGGATGGACCTTTGTGAAAATAGACGAGGCCTGGGAAAGAGGCATGACGGCATTAGAGCACTCAAAATCACGAAGCCAAAGAGGTAGATGTTTGTGATGAGTAGAGCGATGAAGGGGAGGAGGAGGAGGAGATGGAGAGGGTACCATTGGAAGTGAGGTAGGGGGTGGGTTAGATGATGGTTTGTCAGGGATGGAGGTGTCTAAAATATTTGGAGTGGGAAATGGAAGGATTGGAGGAGTAAAGAGGGGAAGATTGGCCATAGAAAAAGTGTCCTCATGAAAAACAACATCCCGAGAGATAAAAAGTTCACGAAAAGAAAGGTAAAAAACTCCATAACCTTTTTGTGTATATGGATAGCCCAAAAAACTACATTTTCAAGCACGAGGCTAAAATTTGTCACAATGGTTACAAAAAGTGGAGGCATAGCAAAGACAACCAAAAACTCAGAGATGTGTGTATGAAAGGGGTTTTTTGGTGAGTTTTTGGAATGGAGTAATACTAGAAAGGAGGGGAGTTGGAATGTGATTAATAAGATATGTAGCAGTAAGAATGCATTCTCTCCAAAATTCAAGCGGAAGGTGTTGTAACCCCCCAGTTTGTAAAACTCAAGTATGAGACTCACTTCAGAAACCTAGGAGTTAATAAATCAGAGAACTAGTGGAAGCATAAATTCAGAGTGTGATAGCATCATGAAGCATGGATAAAATCATATAAGCCCAAATATTTAACCCACCCAGCTGGGGGTCTTAGTTATAAAATTTATAAGTTTAAAAACACTGATTAACTGAAATTAAATACTGAGACTACTGATTTAGCCCGAAATACACCGCTGCTCCCTCATGCTGTTCATCATCATAATTCCCTTCCTTAGGCTCTGCTGTAGCATCATCAAGGCCAGCACTGTCATCATCTGCATCTGCTTCTACATACTTTATATGGTTGGATAGTTGATGAATGAGTGGCTAGCTTAGTGCGAATCCCCCCTCAAGATTACACATTGCCGCCTTAGCAGACATAGTTTAAAGAAAATATGGCAATAATCCAAAAATAGGCAAGATGCAGTCTTATTAAATGTATGGATGTGTGAATGCACATTGACCTGGGATGCTCATCCAGTCGGACTTGGGCTTGTCACCTATGCAATCATCGACCTAGGAATGATCATCCAGTCGGAACAATAGATCGATAGTCGGTGGTCTGGGAGCTAGCGAAATGATACCTCGATGATCCTAAGGGCACGTGCTACAACATACAGAATTAGTCACCTGTCATCACCAATATGCTATGGATGCATGATTAGCCAACCCATTTATTATTCTAGTTACAATCAGCTAGTTTGAGTAACTCAATAGTCACTACGAGGGGCTCATCACCCAGCGTAGGCCGACAGCTCGAGCATAGTGTCCCATGACCACCATCATCGGCCCATGAGGTTCTCCACCTTGGGATGTTTAAATAGGATCCCTTGATCAAAAAGACACTAGGTCAAGGGCCTTATTTTTCCACACAATCCGTCTAGTTACATCCCAAGTATGGCTCACATACAATAGTGGAATCCTCCACCTGCAACGTTGTGAGTTTAAATGATAAGACAACTCACAACAATCATTTAATATGTAGCAACATATAAATTTAAGCGATGATACTGAAATATGTAAGGAAGCATCATAAAGCCTAAATAATAACCATCGAACGAAACAATACTAAGACATGTGGATAATAATCATTTCTCAAGAATTAACTAGCATGTGGGCCTATCATATAGTATGAACATAGTATCATAAGGTAGAGACAAGATAGTTAACAGTAATTAGATATTTACAACGAGTATTAGGACCTTAAACTAGTGGTAGCAATTTAGTACAAACCATGTTTAGCTAACTTAGAGATGGAAAACCCAAGGGAAAAGTCATCACCTAGAGGGTCGTGGTATTTACTTCAAGTCAACGCCTTTCTGAATATCTTATGGCCCAAGAATAGCACAAGTAGCCCCTAGAGATCGTAGCCTGTATTAGCTGCATATTTCTAATGTATTTAAATCAATTGATATTATGTGGCAAAGGGCTTGAGAGGGCTCATGAATAAGGGCATTCGAGCCAGAATTTGGGGTGTCCAGGCCCACCAGATCTTGGTCCAATACGTGGCCCAAATTGGGCCTAGGTTGTATCCAAAAACAAGGCCTAGATTGGGCCTAACTGGGCCCAGTTATTGGGTCCCAAAAATCTAGACTAGGCTGGAAGAAGTGGCCCCAAAATGAGTCTGAACTGGGCTAGTTTTAGCCCAGTTATTATGTTTAATACAAACCCAAGTAGGGCTGGCCCACTATAAAATATATTTTTTTGGTGAGGCCCACAACATTACAATTGTGGTGCGACCCACTAAGATGGGACCTCAAGTGGGGCCCACTGAGATTTAAATCTCAGGTGCGACCGACTAGTTAGTGGTGCAACCCACCTGTCGTGCAGCTGGTGGTGTGGCTCACCTGTTGTTTAAGATGGGCTGTGGCCCACTCGTACAAGGGGCAGAATCTTGGCCCTTAGCATGGCCCATTCAAGGCCCAGTGAAGACCTGGTTTCAGGCCAGATAAAGGGGGTTTCCAAGCCTATCTAAAAGCTTGCATTCGTGTGAGACCCGTATCCTAGCCCATACCGTTCCATAGGCTTCCGCGGTCCTCCCGGTCGAATCCGACAACCCATGACCTATAATTGGTATTTGAGTGCGACCCTGAGTCGTGTCCTATATTTTAGAATCGGCTTGACTCGAGACTTGTACCCTTACGACCGCGCCGTCACTACGGTTTCAACGCTGCGTCTCACGTGCCGAGGCGATACCTAGGCCAGGAGATATGGGCCCATGTTCAGTTAGAGAAAAAATGCCTCGTAGTTGCAAAACCTAAAAGAGAGCTTTCGAATCAATCCCATCAATCACATCTCATGTCAAGTACACATCACCCCATCCCCAAGCAACCCCAAAGTTAACTCTCTCTCTTACAACCAAGTACACCCATCACTCACCCGTACTCACCCATCTCTCTCTCTTACAACCTCTCTCTCCCTCATCTCTCTCTCATTCTCCAAGTAACCCACGTCCAAGCTGCCATAAGAGAAGAGCTTGGTCTGGCCCATCTTCCTACCCCCTCATCACCCATCTCCACCGTCCAATCTTCATCATTCTTCGTTAAAGTCGAAGCAGAGGAGCTAGGAATTTCATCGAACCAAGAAGAAACGAAAATGGTGGGTGTTCATTGTATTTGATCTCATTTTTTTGAATTAGGGCTCACATGTAGTGGGACCCATCTCAATGTATGCCTTGTATAGGGAGGGCCCATAGTGGTGGGGTCCCTCCCCTTCTCATGTCTCTCTCTCTCTCTCCCCCTTTCTCATGTGTTGTGGACCCACCGTGATGTAGGATCCATACCATCCATCGAATGGGCCCACTCGGCGGTCCGTTTAGACGGACCCGATTGAAGGAAAAATACAAATATCGGCTTGATACGAAATATGGGCCTACCTTGATGGCACGTGTGGCCAGCACATTTGTGGGACCCACCTGTCATATGCATTTCATCTAGGTCGTCCGTCTGTTGGACGTCTAGCATGCATGGATGAAGGATAACACAAATAGCAGCTTGATCCAAAGCTTTGTGGGCCACCCACGTGTGGTGCGTGTGTTTTATTTATACCATCCATTCATAGACCCCACCCTCTACATGTGTCACACCCACACCCTCCAGCAAGGGACATGGGCCCACTTTAATGGCACGTGTGGCCATCAAATACGTGGGACCCACCTGCCATGGAGACGAGCAGCTGTATAGCTGCTGCAATCCAGACCGTCCGTTAGACGGACATCCAAACCCCCCTGGATGTTGGACTATGTATAATATTATATATTATATCTGATATATATATATATATATATATATATATATATATATATATATATATATATATATATATATATATATATATATATTAAATATGATATATATAATATAATATAATATATATTATATTATATTATATATTATATCTAGTGGGCCCCATGTGGGACCCACCTTTAATGAATGTATTTTACATAGCACCATCCATTTGGACGGGGCCATGTAGGCACACTGTTGCGTGTGTGGGCCACGTGTGTGGGACCCACATGAGGTATATGTTATATCCCTACCATCCATCTCTTGGATGTGGACCCCACCATGACAGCATGTGGGGGCCACCTTGTAATGATCTATTCCATCCACACCGTCCAATCCATGGGATGGTGGGATGTGGATTGGCTGGGTACCACACACCCAGCTATTCAATAAGTTGTGGGGCCTGCCTTGATGGCATGTGTGGGCCCCACCATGATGTTTGTGTTGTATCTCCATGGTGGACACCACCATGATGTATTTATTTCATCCACACCGTCTAAATTGTCTTGGATGGTGCTGGACAATGTTTGAATGGTGATGGTGGGATGTGGATTGGTTGGGTACCACACACCCAGCTATTCAATAAGTTGTGGGGCCTGCCTTGATGGCATGTGTGGGCCTCACCATGATGTTTGTGTTATATCTCCACGATGGACACCACCATGATGTATTTATTTCATCCACACCATCCAGATTGTCTTGGATGGTGTTGGACAATGTTTGAACGGTGTTAGACCATGTTTAAATAGTGCTGGACAATGTTTGAACGGTGCTAGACAATGTTTATATAGTGCCGATGTACATAGACAAAGTTTGGATGGTGCTGATTTACATAGACAATGTTTGGATGGTGCTGCTTTACATGGACAATAGCTGGACGGTGCTGATTTACATGGATAATGGTTGGATGGTACTGATTTGCACGTCCAATGGTGGATGGTACTCATCATTAGTGAACATGTGCCCCATAGAATGATAGTGTACAGTGATACACATGTTATACCTACAACTAGTGAAATGATTTTTGGTGTGGTCCAAGCCCATTTGAGGCCCATTGGTGCGGCCCATCCATGAGGCCCATCATGATGTATTTTTGACCCATGCATGGGGCCCACCTGTTTGTATTTTTTACCCATGTGATGGGGCCCACCTGTTATGTATTTGAAACCCATGAGATATGGCCCATTGTGATGTATGTGAGGTCCATTGATGCAGCCTACTTGATGTATTTGAGGCCCATAGGTTGTGGCCCAATATGATGTACTGAGGCCCATGGGTCGTGGCCCATTGAGATGTATATTCGGCCCATATGTCGTGGCCCATTGGTAAGGCTCATTGAGATGTATATTTGGCCCATATGTTGTGGCCCATTGTGTTGTACTTCCAGCCCATTGGTAAGGCCCGATGTGATATATTTATGGCACATATGCCGAGGCCCATTGCGATGTATAGCGGCCCTTGAGTGAGACCCCGACATGATGTATTTATAGCCCATGTGCTAAGTCCCATTGTGATGTATGTGCGGCCCATGAGCGAGGCCCATAGTGATAGGTATTAAGTCCTTGTGTGAGGTCATAGGTCCATGATATGTTTGGCTTTATGTGGGCCACTCCTTGAGAGCAATGTTAGTTAAATGTCCACATTAATGGACAATGATGGTTGAATGTCCACCTTGTGATCTTTCCTTGGCCTTGTTAGGCCCATTCTCATCGAGGCCGATTATCGATACCAATTATCGATACCGATTATGAGTATATGACAACATAGTATCATGATACATGCCCATACTCATCATCTACTTGTTTGTTATGAAATGTGATTGGTCATTGTATATGTCATAGGGTAAGTTGTTCATGAGGCTCCATGATAGACGAAGTTACCCCACATGAGCACACGGTATGCACAGGATTGATGCATAATTAGACCGTGTGACTCATGCATCTCGCATTTGGTGATATGACCACCGTTCGCCCTAGTGACATTAGGGTCGTAGCCTCCACAGGCATATCGTGGATGATCATATGGGACACCAGAAATCTGTTCTACATGGAGTGTTATAAATATCCTTGGGTGAAAATTTCTAAACCCTTTTGGTTACAGAGGTTGCTCCAAAGTCTAGACCGAGTGGATGCATGAGCGCATGAGGGTCGTATACCATTAGGCCGCGTCTCCCACTATGTCATGATCGATTGGAAGGGGGTGCGGCCTTACCTGCTCAAGAGGAGAAGGCAAAGCTAGGCTAAATTTGACCAGCATGAGGAATGGGTCCATTATAACGAGTCGAGCCCGATATTGGCAGGCAGATAGTGAGGTCTCTTTCACTCACCTTGTTGCAAGTGATGGGGCAGAAATCTGGTTTGGAGTGTACTAGACATTGATGATTTCCCAGAGAGGAATCGTACTGATATGTGGACTTATTGAGTAGGATTCGTATATTCATTCATTCATTCATTCAATTACTATCCACTCAGGCTAGTGGTGCACAACAAATTATTTTATACCTTCGTAATGGCTAGGATTTCGGTTAGGTGTGCGACTAACCTGATCAGGAGTTACTACATTGAGTCTGGCTATCCAAATTTAGGTATGAGACTGGTTTAGATAGAAGTCCCTTGTGATGGACCCCATAGCCTGCGATATTATGTACTATCATCCCGACTTCACTCTAGCTAGGTCATTTCATTCGCACAACATATTGCATTACATCCGTAGCATTTAACATTTTAGGTTACCATGCTTCTGCATTGATATGGCCGTTAGCATTCATGCCTTGCATCGCATAGCCTTGGTACGGCTAATGACACTCATGAACTTAACAATATTTTCGCTTACTCTAATATTATATGATTCATGATCTTGCCAGTATTTTTGATATTGTATGATTATGACATTGTATTGAATACTTGACACTTACCTTGTGTACACACTTACACTACCCTCTAAGCTTTCTATAAACTTATGCACGATAGATGCGTGTAGGTGATATTAAGTTGTAACAACATTGAGCTTCGAGCGTGTAGCGGTCTTCTGGAGCTTTGATTTTGACATTTTTTCTACACATGCACACACACCACCACACATACCATGGTGGGATTTCACCACCTATGGGTGCTCGAACCCTCAACCAAGTGTTAAAACTCTTGAGAGTCTACCACTGGAGTAAGAGTAAGGACCCCTTTGATTTTGACATTTGTATTTCCCTTTCTACATTGTATCAAATGATTATATTAGTCGATATGTGATGACGATGTTGTCTTTGTGATTTGGGTAAACTTGTGGTTGTGCTTCTTATGAGATGAATGTATATTGAAAAATCCTCCTTATAGGATCCCAGGATCGGAATCTGGCGTATGAGCGCTAGGAGTCGAGAATGGGGTACTACAGTATAACGCCCAGAACTTTTCAATACTCAAGTATCGAAAGTCCTCGAGCGTTACCATAAGATTTAATATGTGTGTGATACTAATCTGACTATTCCAGCCCTTACATACTTGCCCCAACCTAAACTTAACCGTTAGGAATGATCTCCATTCATAGATCAAGCCATCTAACCATCGATTTCAAGGTAAGACTCTCCATCACGTATTTGACGCAGGTGCTTTCCCAGGAAGGACATGGCAAATAACCCCCTATCCATAATAATTTAATTATATGTTGTTTCGCTAGAATTGTTTAGAAATGTGCTTACAACCACGTGGAGTCATTAGATTTATCAAAACTCGCAGATCATCAATAATTACGAAAATGCCATTAACTTAAACCATGAAATTCTAAATCCTATGGTTCTCATCATCCGTGTACTATGAAATTCTATGCGATGCCTAGGGGTCATAAATTAGTCATTCACATCAAAATTTAACCCTTAGATCATTATAGAAGGTGCCCTATGGACAAATCAGCCAATAAACACTGATTTTGGTGCCCATCCGACCTTTGCTGGTGCACCCATTTTGACTCAACCCCTTAAATTAGACGGAAAAGCTACTGGACTGTGTAGATCTATTAGAACCATCACCATGAACCCCACTTATTTGGTGCGTGTACACAGATCACGCTCACTTGCAAAACATACGGACCGTGAGGCAGTCAACACGGGGCTGACCCGCGTTTTCACATAGAGAGAGAGAGAACGTCATCCCTCCAGCGGACGTTCTGCTGCGTAACGCTCAAACAGGGGCTTACGGATGATGCAGATGGGCCACCACTTCAACCCAAAATCCTGATCGAGACCGTCCATCATCAATCTGAAGAAAATTCGGTCAAACCCTAGGTTTTTTTGTACGCAGAAGTGTGTCCACACCCCCACAAACTAAGCCACGTTGAGACCACTCGCGGCTCCTCTTCCACTTTCTTTGTTCCGCGTCTGAGATTTGAATCCGACTGCCACAAGGACGCGCTGTGGGACCCATCATCATGAAGTAATGAACAAATCCAAACCATTCATCACCACTCGTTGCCCATCATCCCGGACTATAACGCGATCGGATGCTCTACATGATCGTGGCCACAAGAACTGTTAACCAAATCAAAAGCCTTCCCTTCTATTCACACCACTAATCTGGCTGATCCAGACCATCCAAACCCATATTTAGGGGATTTCGAATCTCACCAAGGAGGCCGAATCAGAAGATACCTCACACCTAGATCGCTGACTGATCCGTTCTCCAGACGCAATCTACAACCAATTGCCTGACGCAGAAAACAGGGGCTGCGTAAACACCAGCCAATCACCTTGCTGCGTAAACCCACTTACGCACAGAAGTTTCCAGATGCAGACTGGCTATAAATAGGCTTTTCTGCCGTCCCATGAGAAAAAAAAAAAAATAAAGAAAGAAAGGAGAAAACGTGCAAAGAGAGAGGGAGAGGGGAAGCCGTTAGCCTCGCTGCTGTCCCACAGCTGAAAGATGGAGCATCGGCCAGCCCTTTGCTGCTGTCCAGCAGTGGAGGAAGAAAGAAAGGAAAGAGAAAGAAAAGAAAAGAAAAGAAAAGAAAAGAAAGAAAGAAAGAAGAAAAGGGAAGAAAGGAAAAGAGAGGAAAAAGAAAAGGGGGAAGAAGAAAACCGAGTGGACTCGTTGAGTTCTGGACCGAGTCCGGGCCGAGGTCGAGTTTGGGTCCTGTGAGTGCTAAGAACCTTGGTGAGAGGTATTCACTAGACAGAGTTAAATGCGCTATTAGCTACGTTGAATAAGGTAAATTATGTATTTACCTAACATCTTGGTTCAAGTTATGCTTAATTAGTTAATTAGTTAAGTCCTAACACTAGATTTAATCCTAAGCTTGTAAGCCTTGTAGATTTTATAATATAGGATAAGATCGAATGTGAAGAAGTATATAAGAACACGTAGCCTCGGATGAGGACAATTCGACTTTAAAGGTGAGAGTTTTATCCTTTAAGCTTACATAATTTAAGTTGAAAATTGTATCTTGTCTTTTCATGTCTTCATGAATTTAATCTTGCCTTTAAATGCATTTTATCTAGCCTTTTATATCAAACTTAGAATCTTCTATGCTGTTATATGTTTCACCATCAATTATGACCTCCTTCATGCCTTTTATGGGGGAATTATCTTGCCTTTTACTGAATTCTTATTATTTCATCTGGGCTCTTTCGTGCCTTTTATGATGTGAATTGTCATGTATTTCATATTTACATGTTCCTTGGGAATTATCCTATCAATTGATTTATTGGTCCTTTTGGGATTATGACATGATGTCAAATACAAGAGAATTTCTCTGAATTTATTTGAGGCCAAGGATGCAAGCCTTGCCCCTGCCTCATCTATTATTGAGTTGGCTCAGCCACTCGCCTTTATATTTGAGTTGGCTATGCCACTCGTCTTTTATTTGAGTTGGCTCTGCAACTCTCCTTTTGTTGAGTTGACCATTATCACCCTTCTCTTATTATGTTGGCCATTGCCACTTTTGTTGAGTTGACCATTTTCACTATTCTCTTTATTATATTGGCCTTGTGTCGTCTATCTTTAAAGGCATGAGCATGTGTCTTGTTATTTCAGAACCTCCATGATTTAGTTTATATTCTCTATAAGTGCAAGTGATGTGTTATGAGGTATTACCACTAGTGAATCAATTATATTATCATGGACGTAATGCGTTACGGGTAGCGGCCCTCTTGGTTATCACGTAATTTCGTGGGTTGGTTGGCGTGGTGCACAATCGATGTATATAAATCAGCATACGTGTTACATTAACTTTTCGGGATTAGATGTTGCAAATAGTTGCTCTATGAACACATCGTGTTAAGTAAATGTCACGCCCCAAACTCGAAAACCGGGTTCACAAAATTTTGATTGCCGAATCTGGTGCCGATAGCCTCTGTGGAACCCCATTCTCGACTCCCAGTGCCCATTCACCAGGTTCCGATCCTGGGATGCTACGAGGAGGATTTTCAACGTTAGTTTAATTCGTAATAAGCATAACCAAAGGCATAACCCACAAACAACAACCAAAAACTCCATTACATTTCCACTATGATCAAAAACTTTACAAGTACAATGAGCATAAAGGGAAATACAATGATGATGAACAAAAACTCCAAGATAATCTGTAAAGCGCTCCTGCCTCAGTGCTGCTGCGCCCCAACGTCACCTGCACGCAACGGACGTGCATAAGCTTATAGAAAGCTTAGAGGGTGGTGAAAGTGTGTGCGCAAGGTAGCAGTATGATCATGCAATATCAGAGTAATGCGGAATATGCAGATGGATCCATGAATACCTTAGCCGTACCAAGGCTATTGTCACTCCCCAAACTTGAAAACCGGGCTCACAAAATTTTCGATCTCCGAATCCGGCGCCGACAGCCTCCGTAGAACCCCATTCTCGGCTCTCAGCGCCCATTTGCCAGGTTCCGATCTTGGGATGCTACAAGGAGGATTTTCAACGTCAGTTTGATTCGTAATAAGCATAATCAAAGGCATAACCCACAAACAATAACCAAAAACTCCATTACATTTCCACTATGATAAAAAAATTTACAAGTACAATGAGCATAAAGAAAAATACAATGATGAAGAACAAAAACTTCAAAATGATCTGTAAAGTGCTCCTGCCTCAGCGCTGCTGCGCCCCAACATCACATGCATGCAAAGATCGTGCATAAGCTTATAGAAAGCTTAGAGGGTGATGAAAGTGTGTGTACAAGGTAGTAATATGATCATGCAATATCAGAGTAATGTGGAATATGCTGATGGATCTATGAATACTGTTAGCCGTACCAAGGCCATGCGGTGCAAAGCATGAATGATGTCGGTCATACCAAGGCCATGCGATGTGAAATGCAACTCAAGCATACAGTCCTCATCTAAGTCCACATATCAATACAGCTCAAAATCTGAGATATCACTAGGGTCTAGTACATTCTAAACCAGATCGCCGCCCCCTCGCGTGCAATAAGGTAAGTAGAAGAGACCTCACTATCCGTCTGCCAATATCGGGCTCGACTCGTCAATAGCGGACCCATTCCTCGAGCTGGTCAGACTCAACCTAACTTTGCCCCCTACTCTCGGGTGGGTAAGGCCGCACCCCCTTCCAACCGACCAAGACACAATGGAGAGTGCGACCATCTGGTAATTGGCACTCAACGCTCATCTACCCACTCGGTCTATACGTTGGAGCAACCTCTTGGTACCATAAGGGTTTAAGGACTTTCACCCAAGGATATCTATAGCATCCCATGTAGAACAAGATTTTCGGTATCCAATCCTGCCAACTACGATACGTCTGTGGAGGCTACGGCCCCGATGTCACTAGGGCGTACAGTAAACATATCACACAATGGAAAATGCATGAATCATACTATCCAATCATGCAGTAAATCTTGCGCGTATCATGCGTTCATGTAGGGCAACACCACCTAATCGGGAGCCCCTAAATAATCTGCCTGAAGGCATATGCTATGATCAGTCACTTCTCATATCAAGCATACATATGATGCGTATGATCGTAAGTCATGGAACCATACTAAACATGTGATAAAGTAATGAATTATCCTTACAATGCAGATGGGCCTAAATGGCCTATACACAACAAGTACGGGCCTAACAATGGGCCCTAGGGAGAGTCGTAATGTGGACATCCAACCAACATTATACTCGCAATATGGACGTCAAACCAACATTGCTACCAAGGCACGATCGTCACAAACATCGTTACATAATCCATGTTGGGATCACACATTGTAATGGACCTTAGGTACATACCATTGGGCCTTAAATACATCAAATGGGCCATATCATATGGGCCTTTTATTCATCAAATGGGCCACATCAATGGGTCGTACCAATGAGCCTTATGTGTATTGCAATGGGTCATAACCCGTGGGCCTTAGATTGCATCAAATGAGCCTAATCTCGTGGGTCTTATATGTAACAAATGGGCCACATCAATTGGGCCCCATATGTACATTAAATGGGCCTCGACCCATAGGCCCTACTACATCTCAATGGGCCTTAGTCCATGGGCTCCTAAAACATCAAATGGGCCTAATACCATGGGCCTTAGAATACATCAAATGGCCTAATGACATGGGCCTTTCATCCACATCAAAGTGGGCCCCCAATGAACTACTACAACTACATTAAGATGGGCCTCAAAACAGGCCAAGGTAGGGTCCACTTGGACTATGGATCTGGCTCATTCTTAGCCTTAAGCCCTAAAATGGGCTTTAAAAATGGTTGGGCTTGGATGCAACCTATGCATCATGGTGAAGGAGGGTCCACATGAATTCTATATAATATAATGTATATTATATATAATATAATATACTATAACAATGTCCAGGCCCTGGACGGCCTGGACGTTGGTACAATATACATAACATATATAATATAATATAGTATTGTGTATATATATATATATATATATATATATATATATATATATAAATTACAAGATCGTCCAGGCCCTGGACGGCCTGGAC
The DNA here is from genome assembly GCA_037074715.1 of Magnolia kwangsiensis. Taxonomy (NCBI): domain Eukaryota; kingdom Viridiplantae; phylum Streptophyta; class Magnoliopsida; order Magnoliales; family Magnoliaceae; genus Magnolia; species Magnolia kwangsiensis. The sequence goes on from CM073573.1 coordinate 56,843,856, forward strand.
CGCACACACTTCAAATGTGGCCCCACATGGGATCCACCGAATGTTTATTTGCCGTCCAACCTGTGGACAAGATCGCATAGACCCTAGTGAAGGGAAAAACACAAGTTTCATCTCGATCCAAAAACTTCTATGGCACATAAAAGGGTTCCAAAGGCAGAGGTTCAATCCCACTGTTTCCTGCAGTGTGGGCCACCTGAGTTATGGATGCAGCTGAAAATTTGAGGGGGCCCACTTCGGAAAGGGACCTATCACATGAATGGATTGGATGAAAAATACACATCATGGTGGGGCCCAAATGTGGGGCCGTGGGCCCCTGGCGTCCGCCCGCCCATGCGTCAGCGCTGCAGACGCTGCCTGCGCTGGCAGCAGCAGCTGCTGCTGCTTCTGCATTTATTTTTTTTGGAAAACCCTTGATTCTGAGATTTTTCGAGTGTGGGACCCGCTCCAAGTGAATCCGCTCCAACCATGGGATTCTACGACTCATAATGGGCGAAATGAGTTCAAAGTTCAGGATTTTTGGATGATTAGAAATGTCAGGCAATTCTTTTAATGGTAACCACCAAAGTTCCTATGTTATGGCCCACCAGATGCTCAGTTCGACTTCATCCTTCAACTTAATGGGTAAAATGACCCGAAGAATAGAATGAACGGCGTGGATTAACATCATGCATCAAGGTGGGGCCTACACAAGCAGCCCACCCAAATAGCCTTGAACCATGGCTGATATTTGTGTTTTCCTTTCAACGTCCAGCGTCTAGGGACGCTGGACGGCTATGTATTTCAGGTGGTCTGCCCACGTGGGCCACCAAATGATGGATGGCGTGAATACAATGCTTATAAAGTGGGCCCCACTTGAAGGTAGCTTGGATAAAATATATACTTCATGGTGGGGTCCATCCGAGTGGGCCACACAAGTACATCATCATCCCATAAAAAAATATGAAAAAGAGAGGGAGAGAGAGGGAAAGAGAGTGGGACACTCGTGTGATGGAGGGCTCCGCCACTATGAGCCCTCCCTTAAAAAAATCATATAATCAAATGGATCCCTTTACACATGGGACTACCGAGATTGAAAATCAACAGTGAGGATCCTTTTCCCATCAATATGGACGGTCTAAATGACCTTCCTAATGCAATGAAATAAACATCATGATGGAGTCCATGGAGAATGGCCCCATCATGGATGATCATGATGATCAAAGTGGGTCATCGGTCACAACTTAGGGTCCCAAGTGAGATCCAAACCATTGATCGGTTGGTCTCACTTGGCCCAACTTGAAAACATGAAAAATCACTATCATCAAGAACCCACCGTTCGATCTTCTTGCTCCTATGAGTTCCTTAGCACCTTAGCTTTGATTTCAATAGAGGAGATGAGGAATGGATGGTTGAGATGGGAGATGAAGGGGTAGGAAAGGTGGACCACACTTGGAGTTTTGGAAGAGAGGGAGAGGCTCATACGTATGGGATTTTTGGTTGCTTGAAATGAAGCTTGAGAAATGAGAGAGAGTTGTAAAGGGAGAGAGAGAGAGAGAGAGAGAGAGAGAGAGTGTAACGCCCGTGAAAAATCCATACTTGGGCTCGAGTACCAACTCGACCCGAAATTGCGTAGAATTCATTCCTTTGGAAAATTTGACTAGGTTAGCTAGTGCAACGTTAGAATAGCTGGGAAATGGTCCCTGATCACTTTAAATACGTTCTACAAGGCCCGAAGCGAGTGGAACTAAGGGTGCTATAATGCTCTAAAGCCTCGGATCAAACTCTAAGCCGGTTTGTTCTCTGGACCACTTTGAATCTTTGTATTGGATCTAGACCGCACGTTGAAAGTCCGATACCTCCTATCTTAGACCGTTAGGACCGTCTAGCTGGGCTTGACACTCATTCCAAAAATCAAGTCAAACCGATTATCACAGGCTATTTCATTGAGCCCGGACCGAAGAGAGTGTGAATAGGGACAAAGTTGGAATTTCAAATTCAAATCTGGCACACAAATTTGACGCATCAGTATTGAGCATTCTGACCGTCAGAATACAGCCAAATTACACCCTTGGATCAGGAAAAATATCTATTATATATCACGAGACTTATAGGCCTGATCTTGGTGCGGTGACCGTTAAACTAAAACTGGGCCGCCACGTGCGATCTGGGAACCCAACCGGTCTGAAAACTGGATGTATGCTAGATCTAGTATGCATGAGCTTAAATCCGACCGCATCTGGCCTGGGGACCTCCAGAAATACCCTTTTGGACCGAAACGGCCCCGATTTGGTTAGGCACCAAGTAAACATTGTTCCCAAGCCTATTTTGGGAATGTTTTAGGCTATAAAAGGGGTTGAAACCCTCACTCCTCTCTCCCATCCGAATTTGAGAGAAGCCCTAGCTTGGGAGAGAGAAAAAGAGTGAGAGATTGTGAGAGAGTGAGAGAGTTCTTCCCGCCGCTTGTGCTACGTGTTGCACATGCTTAAGCAACACTCCTCTACCGCTTTCCCGGCGATTCCACCGCAATCCTAGATAAGTGAAAACCCTAAATAGATGTTGATTTGAGTTTTTCTTGTTTCCATAGCGATGTAGCTTATGGATCTTATGTATTAGGCTCCTTACTCGCCGTAGACGAAGCATATACACTCCGCTTCAATTCCCGAGTCTACAAGACACTAGGTGAGGATTTTAGACGCTTGATTGACGGTTCCCAACGCTTTCAATGTCGTTTAATAGTAGATTCTTGACGGCATCACCGTTTGACATGTACAAAATGCTCTCCGTTTCCCGTTTCGTAAGCTAACGAAGAATATGAGATTTAGGGCATTTTAGTCATTTGTAGGAAGTACTGTTTACATTCATATTTTGCTGATGTGATTGACATGGTTTGTTGTCGCATTAGGAAGTTAGGAATGCGTGCATAATTAGTTTGGCGAAGAGATTCGCCTAGTTGCACACTTTGGGTCGACATACTATATGTAGACTTAAGTGTGTAGTGTATGTGTTTGTATAAATGCTTGTATTAGTATGTATTGTATTAAATGATGTTATTTGATAGTTTGTGATTGATTTTTCAATTATTATGCCGACCTAAATGATTTTCTACATGTTGACAAAATGCATGATTTCATTACATGCATGGAATGTATGTGCTTGAGGATTTGCTTAAGTTGAATATGCATGGGAAGTATGCCTTGAAGATTTGCTTAAGTTGAATGTTATAACATGTGCTAACATGCTCACATGATGTATTTCAATTCCAATACCTTCTTATAGTGTTAATGTAATTCCATAGATGTGTGGGACTTGACTTAGTCCAGGCAGTCGGTAACCGAGCGAATTCGTGGCTGACTGGTCATAGCCACGAACGACGCGTCGATGAATGTGATTCGTGTTGAGAGTTGGCGGCAGTGGTTAGGCCACGCGAAGTGTTTTACGCACTTCATGTCGTTCAATTCGAGATGCGATCGCGCTAGTCGAGCCCGTCAAGTAACCCGACTGGCCGATGTTTGTTCACCTTGTATGAATCATAACTGCTTGAACCTAGGGTACTGAACTTACCATTGTAAACCCTATTAACCGTGGTACCTTGATCCACGAAGACTCATGAGCCGGGCATGGTGGTATGGGACACCGTGGTCGAGCTGTCGGCCTACGCTGGGGCCACAAACCTCCCCGTAGTGACCAGTGAGCACCTTGACTCGTGAGCAGATTATGGTGGTATGGGACACTATATTCTAGCTGTCGGCCTACACTGATCAGGCGACGAGCCCTTTGTAGTGACCGCGAGCGTATTCTGAGTTCACGGGAGGCGACGACCCTTCCGTGCAGTAGAGTACAGTAGGCCTGTATTGATAAGGTGATGGGGGAGCGGTGCAACGAGTGCGAGCAACAGCCCTGGCAGCCCTTGCAGTGACCTATGAAATGTACATCCTATGAGATTACTAGGAGTGACGACCCTAGACAGGATCCGTGTTGGGATTGATACAAGGGAGGTACCTTAGTTTCCCAATCCTGCTGTTTGAATGGACTAATAACAACTTGATAATCATATCACCATAGCATTGCATGTGCCTGGAAGATGTGGAGCACTCTAGGGAGTGTGGCATGCCGCGGTCGTAAGATGTTGCCGTATGAGGGTGATCGTCGGTGAGGGCATACATCACGTCATATCATCTTGCATTAACAACAGTATTAGGACTTGTCTGATTTACTGCTTTACTATTATCGCGTGACTGAATTGTGAACATGCTAATCTTTGCTCTATGATTCCACTGAGTTGATCACTCATTCCCACGTTACGGGATGGTGTTTGCAACACCCACCAGACCCTGTTGTAGTTGCAGGTGACGATGAGATCCAGGAGGTGGAGCTAGATGATGACGAGGACCAGGATGAGTTCTCGTATATGCAGTATCATGACGGCTTCCCGTAGGCGACCTGGATCGAGGGGACATCAGTGGGACTTTTCTTTTTGAACATTATTCTTTTGTTATGTACATGTATATGAGACTCAGAGATGTAGTCATACTTTGGAGACAGTTGAGATTACTTTGTTTTCCATACAGTGATATATATCTTGTTTAGTCTTCCGCTTGCTTTTATCACTGGATCTGAAGTATGAATTGCAGTTTTGGTATACTTTTACTCATGTGAATGCTTTAAATCATACAACATCGAATCATAACCATTTTTGTTGCATAAGTGACGGTCTGGAACTCGGGAGTTGTGTTTATACACGACCCCCGATTTTCAGGGTGTTACAAGTTGGTATCAGAGCATGAATGAGAGTATACTGGGCCTGGGTTATGGTCTTGCGACGTACGCTGTCGCTTCTTTTGACTTAGGTGGGTGCGAGAAGGGTCTAGAAACACTTCTAGGATCACAGATTCGCCGATTGGCGAAGTCTATAAGGATCGATCGCAAGATCGAGTCTGTAACGTATCTCGGGTCCCGTAAAGCGACCCGAATCACTTCTAAGCTGTAGGAAGTCGGGTGGAGACGTCCTATGAGCGGTTTTAAACCGCAAAAGTGAACCTTTGGGCCGTGGAATGACCACGACTCCAGTAATCAATCGTCAGGGCTTAAAAACCCCATTTTGCCAAAAATTCTCAAAATTCCTTCTCTAAACACTTCAACCTTCAGTTCTTTCTTATCCATTTCATGTTAGGCATCAAACCTAATGTGAAAATAACACAAATTAGTACATTCACCAAATTTTACAGTGAATAGTAAAATTTCATGAAAAATAGCCATAAGGACATTCTAACTTCACTTTCTTTAGCAACTAAGGAGCTAGAAAGATGTACTGGATCCTTCTACCCCAAATTCATATGCTGCATCATATGGTTTGGTATTCGGGATTGCGATGTGGACCCGGAAAGCCCCGAACAAATGTTTGGGCTCATAGGGACCAAAATATAATGAACCAAGGGGTGGGACCAACTTTTTTGGGGCCCTGGGACCATGGGGGACCAGACCCATGGGGTCCCGCTGGCCAACCTGAAGGTTGGCAGGCGATGCCATCGCCGGCCGGGCGATGCATCGCCGGCCGGCCACCTCCGATGGTGCTGCCCTTTGGGCGCACCCACTTAAATACACCCCCCATCACTCCTAGCTACCTCCCATCCCACGAAAACCCCTAAAACACCCCTCTCCTTCACAAACATCCCCCTTGCATACCCTAGATTTGATTTTCAGCACTCCATTCCAAACCCCGGCGACCCAAACCCCTCCTAAACCCTTCCTTGGCCAAAACCGACCACCACCCATCGATTATTGGGTGTTGGCAGCCCCTTTCCTTGAAGATTTTCCCATTTGGAGCTCCAAAATCTCCCAAATAGTGCTGAAATCGTGAGCAGCTCCATTCCATCTTTTTGTTCTTATTTTTCCCTGAAAGTACAGCCTTGGGAAGCTTGAAGCATCCCTCTACGATGCCTAGATTTCCTTTTGTCAGATTGGACAGCCATTTCTCCGCATTTTTGGCGTTTTCCATGGCTTTCGTGGAAGCTATTTTGGGTCTTTTGTCACTCTCATCCATCCTGTCTTTGATGGGTAAGAGGAAAACTGCAACAGACGAGGCTGGGCCGAGCCGCCCTGCTCGATTGAGAAGACCGCGGGGTGGTGCCGCAAGTTCAAGCGCCACCGCAGGTCCAGCTGCAGTCCTGGAGTGCCGTACAAAGCGGGATTTGGATCCCCATGCACATCTTGGACGAACCATCCTATCAGAGATGCCTCATGGTGAATACACTGATCGTAGAGTGTTATTTGAGGCGGACGTAGATGGGCGATTGTTCGGCGAGTATCTGTTGTTCGAACGCATTGAAGCTGCGCAATGGGGACCGATCTTTGAAGCTCGCGCTCGTGCTAATGTGAGCACTGTTCGTGCCTTCTATGCTAGCATCCAGAGTCCTACCTTGGAGCCCTTGCAGTTCAAAATCCCTTTTGGTAGAGATCGGATGGCTATGATCGACGTCCGGTTGGTTGCGCGACTTCTCAACGTGCCTCTAGGTGATGTACATCCAAGTGAGAAGAATTTGAGGACTAGACGTGAACAAGATCGCCGCACCAGGTTTCTGTATTGTAAGTTGGTTCCATGGCAGCCTAATAATAGCCTCAAGGCGACGTACATGTCTGAGGATTTGCGTCTGCTGCATCACATCTGCACATTCAATGTTTATCCTAGGTCGACGAACCGCATTGAATGTACACGTCTTATGGTCGATTTCTTATTTCTGGTGGCCCAGGGAGAGAACGTATGTATGGCCACTTTCATCTTACGGCAGATAGTTCTCATAGCCAGGTCGAGAAGAACATCCGAATCCCTTCCCTTTGGCCGACTCATTTGCAAGATTGCGCTTGAGTTTTCCTATAGACTTGGACCCGAGTTGCCGGTATCGATTCACACCATCAATGAGTCGACGATGGTTAAGATGAAGATTGGGTCGCAATATCGTGAAAATCAACTTGAAAGGGATAGTGGGGATGACTTTGATGAAGAGGAAGATCAAAGCGAAGGAGAACCTAGTGCAGAGATTCAGGAAGAGACTCAGGAAGAAGCAGAAGAGGAGGCTCAGGATACTGATGAGAGCCCTCCTCCTCCTGCGCAGGCTACTATCGACGATCGCATTGCTCGGATGGAGGAGAGCCAGACTGCTTTGCGAAGGGAAGTCCAAGGACTTCGAGCAGAGGTCGCTGATGCCAAGGCCGTTACGAAGAAGAAGTTTGGCAAGGTGACTCGCACCTTGAAGGCAATCCTGTGTTGCTTACAGGATAAGGGTGCTCCTCCTCCGTCGCCAGACTCCGACTAGCGACGCGATCTTTGATGTTGTTATGAGTAGTTAGCCATTTTCTGTTTCATGTGTGTAAAGCCTATTAGGGCTAGCGCTTTGCTTATGTTGCTGTTGCTTAACTGTCTTAATTTCCATGTCATTCTAGTCATGATGCTTGTAAGGATATATCCCTTGTATTGTGACAATTTTGATTAATTGAAATGCATGGAATGCCTTTGACTCTTTAGTGAATGATTGTGGTGTATTTGTGCAATTGAGACTGACAAGGTTGCGCCCTATTTTGAATATAGGGAATGCCACCTAAGACTACGAGGAGCACGGTTCGGCTTTCGTTGTCTGAGCAGATGGATCAGACTCCCTCTCAGTCTGGCACTCGTCCGGACCCTGCTGTGGGCCCGATTCCTGAGACTGTTCGATCGTCTCAGCCTGCTACTGGTCCTACAGATGGACCACCGCCATTTACACCATCAGTTAGAGAGCCACAGCGCGCATCTACTTCCGCACCTCATCCGCCACAGCCTGCTCCACCACCTGATAGATTCGAGCAGATGATGGCTATGATGCTACAGCAGCAGCAGCTATTGACTACCATAGTCGGGACTTTAGCCCAGGGTGGGGGTGCGACTGCATCTACTCCGCCTGCACCACCTGCGCATCCAGCTGAGGATGCCTATGCTTACGCCCAGGATGAGGGCATAGCACTTCCTGCGCAGCCTGCTTTCCCTGCGGGGAACCCTGCCGACACACGGGGCCTTCTGGAGCGATTTCAGCGCTTGCGGCCTCCTACTTTCACGGGTTCTCACAGACCCGAGGAGGCTGAGTTTTGGCTCGACCGAGTGTCGAAGATTCTGCGCATGTTGCACTGTACTGAGGCAGAGCAGGTAGAGCTGGCTACCTTCCAGTTTGAGAGAGAGGCCAGTATGTGGTGGGATAGTGTATTGCGGACTGTTACCGCAGACTTCGTATGGACATGGGCAGCATTCGAGTTTCGCTTCCATGAGAAGTATTATCCTCAGACCTACAGGCACGAGAGGGAGAATGAGTTTCTCCGTCTCAGGCAGGCAGCGATGACGGTTACCGAGTATGAGCATCGGTTCACAGAGTTGGGCAGGTACGTCCCGATGATTCTAGCTGATGAGCAGATGTGCATACGGTGCTTTTTGGAGGGCTTGCGACCGGATATTCGGTCGAAGATGTGCTGTATCAGTTTCTCCTCCTATGCGGAGTTGGTTCACATGTCCATGCGGGCAGAGCAGGACGTGGATCGACTTGCGCGATCACGAGGCCCGACTACTTCCAGGCCGCGACCGGAGTTGCCAGATAGGCCCTTCGTGGGCAAGAGACCTCGCGTTGATCCTCCTACCAGGACCACGGTGCCAGTAGGACCGTTTAGGCGCCCTGATTTATCATGCACATACTGTGGGAGGACGGGCCACCTAGCGCCGAGTTGCTTTTCGAGGATGCGGGACAGTGGGTTCTCGCCGCCGCAGAAGATTGATCGTGTACGTCCACAGGCGTTATCAGCACCGCCTATACGGTCAGCTCCTGCGCAGTCCTCTTTCAGACCCACAGTATCGCAGATTCGACAGCCCCCACGGCCCTTGACACAGCGGCCGAACCGGCCACAGCAGGCTCGAGTTCACGCACTGACCGCTGAGGCAGCTACGACGCCGACTTTCCAGCATTCAGCCTTCGAGGTCACGGGCCATATCGGAGGTACTCCTGTTCTTGTCATGGTGGACACTGGTTCCACGATTTCTTTGATATCGCGTGCCGTAGTCAGACGTCTTGGGTTACAGACTATCACTATGGATAGCGTGCGAGTCCTTGCAGCTCACGGAGATTATTCGGATGTCACCCAGTTGTGTGAGGGTTGTTTAGTTGATCTGGGAGGCAGGACGATGACTCTTGATCTGGTCGTCGATCCCTCGCTCGTATATCTCGACGTCATTCTTGGCATGGACTGGTTGACTGCAGCGAGAGCCGAGATTGACTGCGAGGCTCGTGTGGTGACGGTGTACGAGCCTGAGGGCACGCCTTTCACATTTTCAGTGTGGGTAAATCTTCCTTTCCGCATTCTTAGCTACGCCACTCTATTGCGCGACGCTGGTGCCCAGGTACTCGAGCAGACGCCAGTTGTTTCTGAGTTCGGGGATCTGTTCAGGAAGATCCCTGGTTTGCCGCCCAGACGTGAGATCGATTTCACTATCGATCTGATTCCTGGTTCTACACCCGTCTCACTGCCGACGTATCGCATGGCACCATGTGAGATGGAGGAGTTGAGGACGCAAATTGACGGTCTACTGGAGCTCGGCCTTATACGGCCTAGCGTATCTCCTTGGGGAGCACCGGTCTTGTTCGTGAAGAAGAAGGATAGTTCGCTGCGATTGTGTATTGATTATCGCAGGCTGAACCAACTCACAGTGAAGAACAAGTACCCTTTGCCCAGGATCGACGACTTGTTTGATCAGTTGAGAGGAGCGCAGTACTTCTCGAAGATTGATCTTCAGTCAGGATATCATCAGCTGCGCGTCAGAGATGAGGACGTGCAGAAGACAGCGTTCAGGACCAGTTTTGGTCATTACGAGTTCCTTGTGATGTCGTTCGGTCTCACGAACGCACCGGCCATGTTCATGGATCTGATGAACCGGGTATTGCGGCCTTTCCTCTATCGATTCGTCGTTGTCTTCATCGACGACATTTTAGTATACTCTAGGAGTCGAGAGGAGCATGAGGAGCACTTGCGTTTGGTCCTTGATACGCTCAGACAGCATCAGTTGTTCGCACAGTATAAGAAGTGCGACTTCTGGAAGCAGGAGGTGAAGTTTCTGGGACACGTGGTGTCCAAGGATGGCATGGCAGTTGACCTGTCTAAGGTAGCTGCGGTGCAGGACTGGGAGCAGCCTGGTTCTGTCACTGAGGTGAGGAGTTTCTTGGGTCTCGCTGGCTACTATCGGCGCTTCATTCAGGATTTCTCGAAGATCGCGAGACCCTTATCTCAGTTGACACGGAAGGACGTGAAGTTCGCCTGGAATGATAAGGCGGAGTCAGCTTTTCAGGAGCTGAAGGACAGACTTACGTCCGCCCCTGTGCTAGTATTGCCAGAGCAAGGGGTTAAATACACTATATACACTGACGCGTCTAGCGTTGGTTTGGGTTGTGTCCTTATGCAGAGGGACAGGGTAATTTCGTATGCCTCGAGACAATTAAGGAAGCACGAGGAGAATTACCCTACACACGACCTGGAGTTGGCAGCCGTGATATTCGCACTGAGACTCTGGAGACATTACCTCTACGGAGAGGAGTTCGAGCTCTTTTGCGACCACAAGAGCCTCAAGTACATATTCACACAGCGGGACTTGAATATGAGGCAGCGGCGATGGATGGAGACGCTGAAGGACTTCAAGTTTGAAGTCTCTTACCATCCTGGGAAGGCGAACCTTGTGGCTGATGCGTTGAGCCGCAAGAAGGCGATAGAGTTTGCGGCTCCGCTGATGGTTGCCGAGTGGGATATGGTTGAGTTTTTGCGAGACTTTGAGCAGAAACTCACCGTAGAGGAGCCATTTGAGTTCATCGCACATGTTCAGGTGCGATCCCCGATCGATGACCGTGTCATCGAGGCGCAGAGGGACGACGCGCATCTTACTGAGCTTCGAGAGCAGGCCAGTGATGATGCTGACACCGACTGGCGAGTTGGCATGGATGGGGGCTTACGTTACCGTGGCCGCCTATGCGTTCCTGATGTCCCTGACTTGAGACGAGAGATTCTCGAGGCTGCGCATTCTACTAGACTCGCGATGCATCCAGGCAGCACGAAGATGTATCGTGACGTGAAGAGGACGTATTGGTGGGAAGGTATGAAGACCCACATTGCTGAGTTCGTGTCCCGTTGTCTCACTTGTCAGCAGGTGAAGGCAGAGCATCGCCGACCACCTGGACTTTTGCAGCCTATGCCGATTGCAGAGTGGAAGTGGGATTTCATTTCCATGGACTTCATTTCTGGGTTGCCGAAGACGAGGAAGGGGCATGATTCCATTTGGGTGATCGTCGACCGATTGACGAAGTCGGCGCACTTCCTACCGATCAGAGTTACGAACTCTGCAGACGAGCTGGCTAGATTGTATATCCGAGAGATTGTGCGTCTGCATGGAGTTCCGTTGGAGATCGTGTCGGACAGAGACACGCGGTTCACTTCTATTTTCTGGACTCGCATTCAGGAGGCTATGGGTGTGAAGTTGAAGTTCAGTACTGCCTTCCACCCACAGACGGACGGACAGACGGAGCGAGTGAACCAGATCCTGGAGGACATGTTGCGAGCTTGCGCATTGGACTTCAAGGACAGTTGGGATGACTGTCTTGCATATGCGGAGTTTGCGTACAACAATAGCTTCCAGGCGAGTATCGGCATGGCACCTTATGAGGCGCTGTATGGGCGACCTTGTCGCGCACCGCATTGCTGGTTAGAGGTTGGTGAGCGCAGCTTGATTGGCCCAGAGTTGGTGCAGGCGACGTCAGAGAAGATCGATATTATTCGACGTCGGCTTCTTACAGCGCAGAGCAGACAGAAGAGCTACGCCGATACGAGATGGAGACCACTAGAGTTCACAGTCGGGGATCATGTGTTTTTGCGAGTTTCCCCTATGAAGGGAGTCCTTCGGTTCGGGAAGAAGGGGAAGCTGGCACCGCGATACATTGGTCCATTTCAGATCCTCGATCGTGTGGGAGCAGTGGCTTACCAATTGGCTTTACCCACGCCCCTCGCGAGCGTCCACAACGTATTTCATGTTTCTATGCTGAAGAAGTACGTTGCTGATCCTTCTCATATCATCAGATGGGAGCAGGTGCAATTAGGAGAGGATGTTACTTATATCCTGCGACCGACACGCATCTTAGACCGGAAGGAGCAGGTACTGCGTAGCAAGGTGATTCCCCTTGTGAAGGTACTATGGACGCATCATACTGAGGAGGAGGCTACTTGGGAGACAGAAGCCGAGATCAGAAAGAACTACCCACAGCTTCTCGAGGAGTACGAAAAGGTACAAAATTTCGAGGACGAAATTATTTGTTAAGGGGGGTAGATTGTAACGCCCGTGAAAAATCCATACTTGGGCTCGAGTACCAACTCGACCCGAAATTGCGTAGAATTCATTCCTTTGGAAAATTTGACTAGGTTAGCTAGTGCAACGTTAGAATAGCTGGGAAATGGTCCCTGATCACTTTAAATACGTTCTACAAGGCCCGAAGCGAGTGGAACTAAGGGTGCTATAATGCTCTAAAGCCTCGGATCAAACTCTAAGCCGGTTTGTTCTCTGGACCACTTTGAATCTTTGTATTGGATCTAGACCGCACGTTGAAAGTCCGATACCTCCTATCTTAGACCGTTAGGACCGACTAGCTGGGCTTGACACTCATTCCAAAAATCAAGTCAAACCGATTATCACAGGCTATTTCATTGAGCCCGGACCGAAGAGAGTGTGAATAGGGACATAGTTGGAATTTCAAATTCAAATCTGGCACACAAATTTGACGCATCAGTATTGAGCATTCTGACCGTCAGAATACAGCCAAATTACACCCTTGGATCAGGAAAAATATCTATTATATATCACGAGACTTATAGGCCTGATCTTGGTGCGGTGACCGTTAAACTGAAACTGGGCCGCCACGTGCGATCTGGGAACCCAACCGGTCTGAAAACTGGATGTATGGTAGATCTAGTATGCATGAGCTTAAGTCCGACCGCATCTGGCCTGGGGACCTCCAGAAATGCCCTTTTGGACCGAAACGGCCCCGATTTGGTTAGGCACCAAGTAAACATTGTTCCCAAGCCTATTTTGGGAATGTTTTAGGCTATAAAAGGGGTTGAAACCCTCACTCCTCTCTCCCATCCGAATTTGAGAGAAGCCCTAGCTTGGGAGAGAGAAAAAGAGTGAGAGATTGTGAGAGAGTGAGAGAGTTCTTCCCGCCGCTTGTGCTACGTGTTGCACATGCTTAGCAACACTCCTCTACCGCTTTCCCGGCGATTCCACCGCAATCCTAGGTAAGTAAAAACCCTAAATAGATGTTGATTTGAGTTTTTCTTGTTTCCATAGCGATGTAGCTTATGGATCTTATGTATTAGGCTCCTTACTCGCCGTAGACGAAGCATATACACTCCGCTTCAATTCCCGAGTCTACAAGACACTAGGTGAGGATTTTAGACGCTTGATTGACGGTTCCCAACGCTTTCAATGTCGTTTAATAGTAGATTCTTGACGGCATCGCCGTTTGACATGTACAAAATGCTCTCCGTTTCCCGTTTCGTAAGCTAACGAAGAATATGAGATTTAGGGCATTTTAGTCATTTGTAGGAAGTACTGTTTACATTCATATTTTGCTGATGTGATTGACATGGTTTGTTGTCGCATTAGGAAGTTAGGAATGCGTGCATAATTAGTTTGGCGAAGAGATTCGCCTAGTTGCACACTTTGGGTCGACATACTATATGTAGACTTAAGTGTGTAGTGTATGTGTTTGTATAAATGCTTGTATTAGTATGTATTGTATTAAATGATGTTATTTGATAGTTTGTGATTGATTTTTCAATTATTATGCCGACCTAAATGATTTTCTACATGTTGACAAAATGCATGATTTCATTACATGCATGGAATGTATGTGCTTGAGGATTTGCTTAAGTTGAATATGCATGGGAAGTATGCCTTGAAGATTTGCTTAAGTTGAATGTTATAACATGTGCTAACATGCTCACATGATGTATTTCAATTCCAATACCTTCTTATAGTGTTAATGTAATTCCATAGATGTGTGGGACTTGACTTAGTCCAGGCAGTCGGTAACCGAGCGAATTCGTGGCTGACTGGTCATAGCCACGAACGACGCGTCGATGAATGTGATTCGTGTTGAGAGTTGGCGGCAGTGGTTAGGCCACGCGAAGTGTTTTACGCACTTCATGTCGTTCAATTCGAGATGCGATCGCGCTAGTCGAGCCCGTCAAGTAACCCGACTGGCCGATGTTTGTTCACCTTGTATGAATCATAACTGCTTGAACCTAGGGTACTGAACTTACCATTGTAAACCCTATTAACCGTGGTACCTTGATCCACGAAGACTCATGAGCCGGGCATGGTGGTATGGGACACCGTGGTCGAGCTGTCGGCCTACGCTGGGGCCACAAACCTCCCCGTAGTGACCAGTGAGCACCTTGACTCGTGAGCAGATTATGGTGGTATGGGACACTATATTCTAGCTGTCGGCCTACACTGATCAGGCGACGAGCCCTTTGTAGTGACCGCGAGCGTATTCTGAGTTCACGGGAGGCGACGACCCTTCCGTGCAGTAGAGTACAGTAGGCCTGTATTGATAAGGTGATGGGGGAGCGGTGCAACGAGTGCGAGCAACAGCCCTGGCAGCCCTTGCAGTGACCTATGAAATGTACATCCTATGAGATTACTAGGAGTGACGACCCTAGACAGGATCCGTGTTGGGATTGATACAAGGGAGGTACCTTAGTTTCCCAATCCTGCTGTTTGAATGGACTAATAACAACTTGATAATCATATCACCATAGCATTGCATGTGCCTGGAAGATGTGGAGCACTCTAGGGAGTGTAGCATGCCGCGGTCGTAAGATGTTGCCGTATGATGGTGATCGTCGGTGAGGGCATACATCACGTCATATCATCTTGCATTAACAACAGTATTAGGACTTGTCTGATTTACTGCTTTACTATTATCGCGTGACTGAATTGTGAACATGCTAATCTTTGCTCTATGATTCCACTGAGTTGATCACTCATTCCCACGTTACGGGATGGTGTTTGCAACACCCACCAGACCCTGTTGTAGTTGCAGGTGACGATGAGATCCAGGAGGTGGAGCTAGATGATGACGAGGACCAGGATGAGTTCTCATATATGCAGTATCATGACGGCTTCCCGTAGGCGACCTGGATCGAGGGGACATCAGTGGGACTTTTCTTTTTGAACATTATTCTTTTGTTATGTACATGTATATGAGACTCAGAGATGTAGTCATACTTTGGAGACAGTTGAGATTACTTTGTTTTCCATACAGTGATATATATCTTGTTTAGTCTTCCGCTTGCTTTTATCACTGGATCTGAAGTATGAATTGCAGTTTTGGTATACTTTTACTCATGTGAATGCTTTAAATCAGACAACATCGAATCATAACCATTTTTGTTGCATAAGTGACGGTCTGGAACTCGGGAGTTGTGTTTATACACGACCCCCGATTTTCAGGGTGTTACAGAGAGAGAGAGAGGTGATGGATGTGGTGAGTGATAGGTGTGTAAGAAATTCTTGACTTTTGTGGCCATTTGTGTAAGAAAGGCGTGGGTGGTGTAAGAACTTTTTAACTTTGGAGGCATTTTGTGTAAGAAAGGTATGGGCTTGTAAGAACTTTTGGACTTTTATGGCTTGCTTGGGAAAGCGTGAAAAGTGATGTGTACTTAACATGAGATGTGATGGGATTTGATTGATTGATGGGATTGATGTGACACCTCATAGAGATTCTCTTGGGTTTTGCAACGCGCTGTGTTTTCCTCATACCGAATGTTGGCCTACATCTCCTGACCAGGGTATCGCCTAGGCAGGCGAGTCGTGGCATCGGAACTGCGGCGACGATGCGGTCGCTATGGTAAAGGTCTTCGGTTGAGTCGATACAGGTTGACGGCATACGAATCAGGGTCGCGCGCAAATATCGGTTAAGGGTCGAAGGTTGTCAAAATTCGACCGGTAAGACCGCGGAAGTCTACGGAATGGTACGGACTAAGATACGGGTCTTACAGCTCTCCCCTCCTTATAAAAATTTCATCCTCAAAATTTACACAATCATCGCAACTACGCATAACTCACAAGGAATAAGAGACATAATATCATCATATAGAATCAGAGACAGCATACAAAATACAATACAAGATCAATCATCAAAGAGATGGGGATAGCACTCTCGAATCTCGGCCTCGCGCTCCCAAGAAGCCTCCTCTACAGAATAGTGACCCCACTCAACCTTCACCAACGGAATAACCTTGGTTCTGAGGAGCCGCTCCTTCCGATCAAGGATACGGACTGGCTGCTCAACTTAAGAAGCGTCCTCACGAACCTCCAGCAGCTGTTAATTAATAACGGGAATTACGTCTAACCTACACTTCCTTAACATGGAGATGTGAAAAATGTTGTGGATGCCAGACAACTGAGATGGCAAGGCAAGCCGATAGGCCACGGCGCCAACGCGCCCAGTGATCTCAAAAGGTCTTATGAATCTCGGGGCAAGCTTGTCCTTCTCTCCAAATCAAACTACGCCCTTCATGGGTGAGACCTTGAGATACACATGGTCCCCTACATCAAACTCCAAGGGACGACACCGACGATCAACAAAACTCTTCTGTCGGCTCTGAGCTGTGCACATCCTCTGCCTGATGATATCTATAGCTTTTGACATCTCCTACACAAACTCGGGACCTAGGAGACGACGCTCTCCAACCTCGTTCCAGTAACTTGGTGATCTGCATGGTCTGCCATATAGAGCCTCGAAAGGAGCCATGCCGATGGTCGCCTGATAGCTGTTATTGTACGCGAACTCAGTCAATCATAAATGCTCATCCCAGCTACCCCTGAAATTAATCGCGTAAGCCCGAAGCATATCCTCAAGGATCTGGTTGACCCTCTCGGTCTGGCCATCTGTCTGCGGATGGTACGCGGTGCTGAGCTGCAAATCAGTCCCCATAACTCGCTGGAAGCTCCCCCAAAACTGAGACGTGAACCTCGAATCTCGGTCAGAAACGATCGAGACTAGAATGCCATGCAGTCTCACAACCTCCTCAATAAATAACCTCGCAAGCCGGTCCATAGACCAAGTCACACGCATCGCAAGAAAATGTGTTGACTTCGTCAGACGATCCACAACAACCCAAATGGCATCATGACTGCGCCGAGTCCTTGGCAAGCCCATAATGAAATCTGTCGACACGTGCTCCCACTTTCACATCGGGATGCTCAACGGCTGCAATAGACCAGGAGGTCTCTGATGATCGGCCTTGACACGCTGACACGTGTCACACTCGGCCACAAAACTGGCGATCTGGCGCTTCATTCCCGCCCAAAAATAGTGTCGCCTCATGTCACGGTACATCTTCGTTGAGCCAGGGTGGATAGAAAATCACGATCGATGTGCCTCGGTCATAAGCTCTCTGCGCAACTTTGGAATATTCGGGATACATAATCGGCTTCTAAAGCGAAGTCCACCATCTGCACCAATCTGTCAATCTGCCTGACTCTTAGATGCCGCCTCAGCCATATAACTCTGCAACAACTCATCAGCCTGCTGAAACTCGATCACCCTTACGACAAGAGAGGGTTGAATCTACAGGCTCGATAACTGCACGATAGAAGACTGCAGGAGGAACTCAAAATCATACGCTGCGATATCCTCAAGCATCCGCCACTCCTAAATCATCATATGCGCCACTAGGCCTCGTGGCTGACTGCTGAGGGCATTTACCACCACGTTCGCCTTACTCGGGTGGTACTGAAGGTCAAAATCATAGTCTTTCAGGAGCTCCATCCAGAGCCTCTGTCTCATATTCAACTCAGACTGTGAGAAGAGGTACTTCAAACTCTTGTGATCAGAGAAAAGCTCGAACCTGACCCCATAAAGATAGTGCCTCCACACCTTCAGTGCGAAGACAACTGCGGCCAGCTTTAAGTCATGCGTGGGATAGTTCAGCTCATGGAACTTGAGCTGACGAGACGCGAAGGCCACTGGTCTCCCGTGCTGCATCAGGACAGCACCCAAGCCAATATGCGAGGTATTAGTAAATACAATAAATCCATCACTCCTCGATGGAAGAGTGAGGACAGGAGTGGATGTCAGACGGTCCTTTAACTCCATAAATGCTCGCTCGCAGGCGTCACTCTAAATAAACTCTGCGTCCTTCCGAGTCAACCTGGTCAGCATGGCTGCAATACAAGAGAAACCCTCAATGAAACATCGATAATAGCCCACCAAACCAAGGAAATTAAGGATCTCTGTCGCAGTCGTGGGCTGGCCCCACTGAAGCACTGCCTCGACCTTCGAGGGGTCCACTGCGACACCCTCCCTCGCCAAACCAATGGACTAACACATATAAAATCAAGATGGGCCTCATCCACAAACCAAAGTGGGGTCCACTTGAAATATAAATTTATCTTATTTTTCATCCCAAGCCTAAATAAAATCTAGCCAACTGGATGGACGGCTTAGATATATCACATATATCAGCGGTGGGTCCCACTCGAGAGACAAATGGGCGTGGTGGATATAACACATGCCACGATGGGCCTACAGAACTTGCTGGCTCAATAAAGCAGCTATTTAGCTGCTGTAGGTGCACTAGCCGACCTGCTTCTTTGGTAGGTGGGGTCCACGCTCACCAAATAGATGGACAGTTTGGAAGTCATATAAATACCATGGAGGGCCCACCGTTAGTAAGAGTGGATGGCTTGTGAAATGCACACGCCATGTGGGACCTACATATTGCAGACGTTAAGAGGGAGGGAGAGAGAGAGAGAGAGTAAGAGAGAGAGCAACACGTGGCTGCTTGTACTAGCAGCATGGCTGCATTCCTGCATCTTAATTTCTCTTTCTTCTTTTTTTTTAAAAACAAACAGAGGTGGGTCCCACGCAGGGCCCACCACAACATATATATTAGATGTAGTATATATATTATATAATATAATATAATATATAATATATAATATAAAATATAACATATATATGGTATATTTGATGTCCAGGGCCTAGACGGTCTAAACATCAAGGAGGGCCCCACATGTGGGGGTGGGTTCCACCGTCCAAGGACGGTGGACGCCACACGCATCATGGTGTGGCCACCAAATGGGTGGACGGAGTGGATAGGGTGGGTCTCACGGACCCCACATGTAAGCCCCTTATCCTACACCGTACCGTTCCATAGACTTTCGCGGTCTTACCGGTCGAATTCTGGCAACCTTCGATCCTTAACCAATATTTGCATGGGACCCTGATTCATATGCCGTCAACCCGTATCGACTCAACCCAAGACCTTTACCATAGTGACCGCGCTGTCGCTGCGGTTCCGATGCCGCGACTTACTCGCCGAGGCGATACCCTAGTCAAGAGATGTGGGCCAACGTTCGGTGTGAAGAAAACACCACGCGCTGCGAAACCCAAGAGAATCTCTATGAGGTGTCACATCAATCTCATCAATCCATCAATCCATCACATGTCAAGTACATGTCAAGTACACATCACCTTTCACCCATTCCCAAGCAACTACAAAAGTAAAGAATCTCTTACAAGCTCATACCTCTCTTACACCAAAAGCCCTCAAAGTCAAAAAGTTCTTACACCACCCATGCTTTTCTTACACAAATGGCCACAAAAGTCAAGATTTTCTTACACCCATCACTCACCACATCCATCACCCATCTCTCTCTCCCTTTACAACTCTCTCTCTCTCTTTCTCATTTTCAAACTCAAAAAAAATCTAAGGAGAGAAATCCCATACGTATGAGAATTCTCCAAGCCTCTCCCTCTCTTTCAAAACTTCAAGTGTGGCCCACTTTTCTACCCCATGATCTCCCATCCTAACCATCCATTCCCCATCTCCTCCATTGGAATCAAAGCTAAGGTGCTAAGGAACTCATAGGAGCAAGAAGATCGAACGGTGGATGCTCCTCTAGATGTAAAAAATCTAATTTCTATAGCTTAGATATTTTCTTTCTTTCATGAGGAAAGTGTAGGACCCACCAATCAATGATGGAGATCCCACACAATCCCATGGTTGTGGCCTAATGGCCTACCTTATGCATGCATGATCCATGCATGGGGCCTTTCTCTATGGGCCCCATCATGGTAGTTTTATTTCATATCATATTATGTTTGGGTCATCTAGACCTTATAACCATGGTGGGGATGGCATCCTCATCGTGCATTTTAATTATAGGCCATGCATGTGCAAGATCCATGTTGTAAATGTAAATCTAGGTACGATGTGCGGGTGTGATTGATCTTGAGAGGGCTCAATAGTGGCGGAGCCCCTTTCCCTATGGCCGGATTATCCTTTTATCTCTCTTTTTTCTCATTTTATTTCCTGATGTGTGTGGCCCATTAATGTATTTTTCTTTTTATTTAACTTATATAATAAATTTTATCGAAGTACATGTTGCTGTCCAGAATTTTCTGAACAGTTTCTGGTTGTTTTTGGACCAGATTTCGGGACTGTTTGGGAGACTATTCATACCTATTAAATATACTTTTCTGAAAATTAGAGATCTCATCTTCATGTCTCCCAAATTTCAGCCCCAACTGACCTTCATTGGGGTCCCAAACGTGTGGTCCAAGTAAGGTGGACAGTCTGAATTTTCTGCACTGTTCCAACAACATTCCACCATGGACAGTTGAATTTTTAAAATTTATTAAAATATCTATGGGTGTTTAAAAATTATAAAAATTTTCAGGGGGGTGGCCTACTTATGTTAGGACCCACCTACAAAATTTTGGGGCCAATGGATGCCTGTACACACCATGGTGATGGCAGGACCGGCCCATTATAATATGGTGTCCAGATCAGTCCAATTTTCAGGACAGATTGATTTATGTAAATGAATTAAAATATTTATTGATGTCAAAAAATTCTGAAATTTTTTAGAAATGTGTTTCACTTATGTTATAACTCACCTACTAAATTTCAAGGCCAATGGACCCCTGTACACACCGTGGTGAGGGCCGGACTGGCCCACCATGTTGGGACGTACAGGTCTGTCTGATTTTTCTGGACAGTCTATTTTGTTTAAATTAATTAAAATACTTAGAGATGTCTAAAAATTATGAAATTTTTTGAGGGTGTGAATCACCTATGGAAGTATCACTCTGTGAAATTTTAGCCTCAAGTGACCTCGTTTGGGTATCCAAAAGAATGGGCCAAGATGGTTGGACTCCCAGATTGTTTCTGTTGTGCAGTCCAACAATATGCCTTGATAAAAAAACCATAATTCAAAAATATTTCTTCTGATGGTGGGCTACCTTTTTGGGTTTCCTCTCATTGTATGCATGATGAGGGACCTTGGCCCTCAATTTTCAGAGTTTTAGAGGCCTTGGACCCACTCCAATGGAGTGCCCAAATTTAGGACAGCAACATGTTATAATTTTGCTGGCCTTGGGCTGAAATTTTGAGGAGTGGGGCCCACCATATTATAAAGATCTTAGAGGAAATGATTTATACCTTTAGTTTCTTAAATATTGGGCTTAATGAATGCACTTTTGAGGCCTACCACAGTTGAATTTAATTGGGTCCATGAATGTAGCTAGTTGTTGAACTATTTAAGGCCCATTGAGTGGACCCATTTGATGTGTTCCAAGGCCCATGGGATTAGGCCCATTTGATGTAATTTAAGGCCCATAGAGTGGACCCATTTGATGTGTTCCAAGGTCCATAGGATTAGACCCATTTAATGTATTTTAAAGCCCATTGGATTAGGCCCATTTGATATGTATAATGCTCATGGGTCGAGAACCATTTGACGCAATCTAAGGCCCACAGGTTATGACCCATTGCAATGCACATAAGGCCCATTGGTGCGACCCATTGATGTGGCCCATTTGATGAGTAAAAGGCCCATATGACATGGCCCATTTGATGTATTTAAGGCCCAATGGGGTGTACCTAAGGTCCATTGCAATGTGTGATCCCAACCTGGTTTACGTAATGTTATTCACTACGGGCTACACCTTGGGAGCAATGTTGGTTTGACGTCCACATTGTGAGTATAATGTTGGTTAAATGTCCACATTGCGACTCTCCCTAGAGCCCATTGGTAGGCCCGTACTTGTTGTATGCAAGCCGTCTAGGTCAGCTACGTTATAAGGATAGGGCATTACTTTATAACATGCTTAGTATAACTCCATGACGCACAACCCATTTGTATCGGTCCATTTGATCGGCCTGCTTGTATCGGCCATTTGATTGATTTAGCCCATATGATTGATTAGGCCCATCTTGATATATTTGTGGCCTGTTGCTAAGGCCATATATGAGGCCCGTTGTTGAGGCCCACCTTGATGTATATGAGGCCTGTTGTTGAGGCCCACCTTGATGTGTATGAGGCCCGTTGTTGAGGCCCACCTTGATGTGCATGAGGCCTGTTGTTGAGGCCCACCTTGATGTGTATGAGGCTCGTTGTTGAGGCCCACCTTGATGTGTATGAGGCCTGTTGTTGAGGCCCACCTTGATGTGTATAAGGCCTGTTGTTGAGGCCCACCTTGATGTGTATGGGGCCCATTGTTGAGGCCCACCTTGATGTGTATGAGGCCAGTTGTTGAGGCCCACCTTGATGTGTATGAGGCCCGTTGTTGAGGCCCACCTTAAATATATATGAGGTCCACGTTTCAAGGCCTATTGTGATGTATGCAAGGCCCATGGGTCATGGCCCATTGCAATGTATGTAAGGCCCAATTGGTGCGGCCTATTCGATATATTTATGGGGTCCATGTCATTAGGCCCATCCTGTTGTATTGGTGACCCATCCATTGATGCTCACCCGTGGTATATATTTGAGGCCCATGTGTAGCGCCCACCTATTGTGTATTTAAAGCCCATGGGTTGTGGCCATGGTGATGTATATTAGGCCTATGTGATGTAGCCCATACTGATGTGTATTAGACCCAGGTATGTGACTCACCTGCGAAGTATATTTGAGACCCATTGTGATATATCTGAGGCCCATGGGTGCGACCCATCTAGATGTATTTGAGGCCTATGGGCAAGGCCCATTGTGATATGTGTTAGGCCCATGACCAGGGGCCACCTGTTTCGTATATTTGGCCCTTGTGTGAGGTTATATGCCCATTATATATTTGATTCTATGTAGGCCATTCCTTAGGGACAATGTTGGTTAAAATTCTACATTGTCGACATCGGTTATTAATACCGTTTATGAGTATGTGACATCATAACATCATGATACATGCCCATTCGCATCATCTGCATGTTTGTTATGAGATGTGATTGACCATTGCATATGTCATTGGGTAGGATGATGTGAGACTCCCTGATAGGTGGAGATTATCTCACATGAGCGCATGACATGCGCAGGATTGATGCATGATTGGATTGTATGACTCATACATCTTGCATTATGTTGTGAATACTGTCCGCCCTAGTGGCATCAGGGCCGCAGCCTCCACAGGCATATCGTGGATGGCCAGATGGGACACCAGAAATTTGTTCGAGCATCGGGCCGTCATAGATGGCCCTGGGTGAAAATCCCTAAACACCCTCTTGGTTCCAGAGGATACTCCAATGTCTAGACCAAGTGGGTAGATGAGCGTTGAGTGCCAATTACCAGATGGCTACGCTCTCCACTGTGTCGTGGTCGGTTGGAAGGGGGTGCGGCCTTACCTGCCCGAGGGAGTAGGCATGGCTAGGCTGAGTTTGACCAGCTCGAGGAATGCGTCCGCTATCGGTGAGCCGGGTAGGTATTGGCAGACTACTGACAGGCGGATAGTGAGGTCTTTTTCACCTACCCAGTTGTGTGCTTGATAAGGGCAGCAGGTGGTGTGAAGTGTAATAGACCCCGGTGATTTCTCCAGAGAGGAACCGTACTGATATAAGGACTGACATGATATTATGACACCCCGTCACTGTTATGCATGTGGGCTAGCGCACGTGGGCGGACGCTGGTGTGGGCGGGTGTGATGTGGGAGGGGCTGAGGCCTGGGCGAGCTACCACACTGGGCGAGCTACCACACTGGGCGAGCTACCAGTGGTTGGCAGGCTACTATGCTGACAGGCTACTGAGTAGGAGTTGTATACTCATTCATTCATCCATTCACTATCCACTCGGGCTGGTGGTGCGCAACTAATTGTTGTGTATCTTCGTTATGGCAAAAATTTCGGTTGGGTGCGCGACTAACCTGAGATCAGGAGTTTACCACGTCAAGTCAGACTATCCAAATTTAGGTATGGGACTGGTTGGATAGAGGTTCCTTATGGTGGACCTCGTAGCCTGCGATACTACGTACTATCATCCTAACATCACACTCCAGCATGGTCATTCTATTAGCACAATATACTGCATATTCCATTACATCTTCGGCGTGTGACATTGTGGGTTGTTATGTTTCTGTATTCCTGTGACTTAGATGAGAGTGGTGATATTTGTTAGCTCTTTTGAATTGTGTATTACATTATATTCTTGTCATTCGACATTTGATTATCTGTGACTCATCATTTGCATAGCTGTCCTATATTGCGTATTCTGATATTAATTAACTTATGGACTTGTTCATACTTCCGCTTATTCTGTTATCGCATGGTTATAATCTTGTCAGTATTTCTGTTTACGCTGATAATTCCTGCTCTTATCAGTGTTTCTGCTTATTCAGTCATTGTATGGTTTATGGATTAATAGCTTTCCGGTATTGTATGATTATGATATTGTATAGAATACTTGGCACTTATCTCGTGCACACACTTATACCACCCTCTAAGCTTTTTATAAGCTTATGTACGATAGATGCGTGCAGGTGATGTTAGGTTGCAGCAGCATTGAGCTTGGAGCGTGCAGCTATTTCCTGGAGCTTTGATTTTGACATATATATTTTCCTTTCAGCATTGTATTCAAATGATTATATTAGTGGATATGTGATGATGATGTTGTCTTTATGATTTGAGTAAACTTGTGGTTATGCTTATTACTAGTTAAATGTATTAAAAAAAATCCTCCTTGTAGGATCCCAGGATCAGAAATCTGGCATATGAATGCTAGGAGCCGAGAATGGGGTACTACGGAGGCTGTCGGCACCAGATTCGATGATCG
This sequence comes from Magnolia kwangsiensis, assembly GCA_037074715.1. NCBI lineage: Eukaryota > Viridiplantae > Streptophyta > Magnoliopsida > Magnoliales > Magnoliaceae > Magnolia > Magnolia kwangsiensis. The sequence continues at coordinate 56,868,988 of CM073573.1, forward strand.
GGATTCCTGTGAATCTGATTTCTAGGTTTGGGGCGTGACACCACAGCCGTCCACATTTCACCGTTAGCCACTCCCTACTAGGGGATAGCTATGAATTTGGGTGGGTCCAGTGTTGGAACGAGGTAGCTTTCACTCAGTTTACCAGTTGAGCTATGATTCTGGCATTGAAAATGGGCCCCACACAGACGGTGGGTCCCACCATCCAGATGCTATAGACGGTTTGGGTAAAACACATACATCATGTGGTGTGGCCCATCTGGATGGATGGAGGGTGTGGATGGGTCTCATGGGCCCCACGATCAGCACAAGCACCCCATGTTAGTACACACTCATGTCAGCCACCACCACAGGGATCGGTACCAAGGCCTCAAGTGTTGAAACGAGTATCTTTACTCGGTCTACCACCTGAGCTAAGGGGCTGGGTGGGCCCACGTCAGATCACACTCCACTGGCAGTCACCCCCCCTAGCCACATCAAGGTGGGCCTCCCTTATGGACGGTTGGGATGGTAGAAAAACATCATGGTGTGTCCCACATAGATGGGGTCCACCGGTATGTGGCATGGATGAAATATATACATCATAAGTGGGCCATGATCATGGAAAGAGAGAGGAAGAGAAAGACACTTGTAAAGATGGAGGGGCCCCGCTACTATGGGCTCCTCTTTGATACAAAGCCTACATCAAGGTGGGTCCCACTACATGTGGCCCTTAAATCAAATAAATGAATGAAAACAAAATTCTAAAAATCACCCACCGCTTGATCTTCTTGCTCCCTCGGCTTGCTGGTCTCCTTGTGCTCCTCTTTGATGGAGGAAGATGAGAAATGGATGGCAAGGACGAGAGATCTTGCGATGGAAAGGTGGGCCACACTTAGAGCTTGGAAGAGAGGGAGATTGTCATACGTATGAAGTTTTCTCTCTTGCTTGGGAATGAGTTTAAAAATGAGAGAGAGAGACGTGTAAGGGAGAGAGAGATGGGTGATGAATGTGTTAATGTGGTGAGTGATGGGTGTAAGAGCCTCTTTTTGACTTTTGGGGTAAAAGGTGTAAGAAAAGTATGGGTGGTGTAAGAACTTTTTGACTTTTGGGGCTTGCTTGAGAAAAGGGTGAAAGGTGATGTGTACTTGACATGTTGCGATTGATGGATTGATGGATTGATGTGACAAGTTATAGAGATTCTCTTGAGTTTCACAACGCACGACGTTTTCCTCGCACAGAACATTGACTCACATCTCCTGACCAAGATATCGCCTCGGTGCGGGAGTCGCGGCATCAGAATCGCGGTGACGGTGCGGTCGCTACGGTAAAGGTCTTGGATTGAGTCGACTCAAGTTAACGACGTGTGACTTAAGGTCACGTGCAAATATCGGTTAAGGATCGAAGGTTGTCGAAATTCGACCGGTAAGACCGCGGAAGTCTATGGAACAGTATGGTCTAGGATACAGGGCTTACAGTAAATCCCCTAACTGCGCGTTGTGTTGCCTTGAGATGTTCGCATAAATCCACATTAGCGTTGGCCATGCCGACGAATATTCGTAGTTATGGGATGCAGGTCCAGCCGGGTTTCCTATGAATTTTATTCCACATTGTGACGATTTCTACGTATGATGAGCCGCACACACTATGCTAAGCATGCATCTCATGTAGTTTGTTTGTGCATACTGATATCTCATGTATTAGTGGAGTACAAGATGACCTTTACTGTTATGAATCTCTTAAATTATTGTTAATCTTAAAGGATAACCTTCACTATGAGTAGGGCATTGACCCTCTCCCAACCGTACAATTGATGTAGGTGACGTACAGGTTAAAGACTTAGAGAATTACTTCCCTAAAGAAGATAACACTGAAATATTATGAAGAAAGATTATTTAGTTTTATACTTCCACTTTGAACTCTGATGTTGTAATAAACCTCCCATTATGAGGCCTTGATTATTCCTTTTACTCTAATGATATATAATCATTATAGTTAATTTTATTCTTGTGAATGTTACCTTCATGAATGTATCTAAATGTAAACTAAATGAAAAAAAATTGGAGTGCGATTTTACTAAAGTATCCAAGTTTATACATCATTAACACCCAATTTCCTCGGGCACGAGTACAAACTCTGGCCGTGAAAATTCTGGCTGTTACATAAGGAGGCTATCGGCATTGGATTCGGCAATTGGAAATTTTTGTGAGCTTGATTTTTGAGTTTGGGGTGTGATTGAAGTTGGTATCAGTGCATAACTTGGGAATACCTAAGGATAACATCACATATCTACTGATAGCTACCATACACTCTATGATTGTTAAGAACTTATAATGATTAGATCCCCGAGTTCAGTAACTTAGAAATCTTCTGATATAGCTCCCTACTGTTGAGATTGTGAGGCTACATAATATTTTAGTTTTGATCATTTTTGACTAGGATCTGAAGATCTGTGGGATCACTATAGTGTTTATGATGCGTCTAGGGAGTGCGAGGTTGAGATTAGAGAGCGTTATCTTCGTCCTTTTGTAGATTGATTATGCCTTGACATATATACTTAATGATGTTTCTTCTTCCCTTGTCTATTCTGTAAATTTCGAGGATGAAATTTTTATTATGAGGGAAAAGTTGTGAGACCCGTATCCTAGCCCGTACCGTTTCGTAGGTTTTCGTGGTCCTCCCGGTCGAATTTTGGCAACTTACGACCTATAATCGACATTTATGCGCAACCCTAAGTCGTGTCCTGTATTCCAGAATCGGCTCAACCCGACACTTATACCCTTGCAACTGCGTTGTCTCCTTGGTTTCGACGCCGCGTCTCGCGTGCCGAGGCGATACCCATGCCAGGAGATGTGGGCCCACGTTCAGTTCGAGTAAAAATGTCACGCATTTACAAAACCTAAGAGAGCTTTCAAATCAATCCCATCAATCACATCTCATGTCAAGTACACATCACCTCATCCCCAAGCAACCCCAAAGTCAACTTTCTCTCTTATAACCTCTCTCTCTCATCTCTCTTTCTCATTCTCTAAGTAACCCATGTCTAAGCTTCCATAAGAGAAGAGCTTGGTGTGGCCGATCTTCCTACCCCCTCATCTCCCATCTCTACTATCCGATCTCCATCATCCTCCGTTAAAGTCAAAGTTGAGGAGCTAGAGATTTCATTGGACCAAGAAGAAACGAAAATGGTGGTTGTTCATACTATTTGATCTCATTTTTTTGAATTAGGGCCCACATGTGGTGGGACCCATCTCGATGTATGCATTGTATAGGGAGGGCCCATAATGGCGAGGTCCCTCCCCTTCTCACGTCTCTCTCTCTCTCTCCCTCTTTCTCTCTCTTTCTCATTTGTTGTGAACCACACTATGATGTATGATCCATATTGTCCACCGAGTGGGCCCACTCGGCGGTCCGTTTGGACGGACTCAATTGAAGGAAAAATATAAATATTGGATTAATGCGAAATGTGGGCCCACCTTGATGGCAAGTGTGGCCCGCACATTTGTGGGACCCACCTGCCATGTGCATTTCATCTAGGTCGTCCGTCCATTAGACGTCCAGCGTGCCTGAATGAGGGATAACACAAATAGCAGCTTAATCCAAAGCTTTGTGGGCCACCCACGTGTGGTGCATGTGTTTTAACTATACCGTCCATTCATGGACCCCACCCTTTGTACATGTGGTATCCACACCATCCAGCAAGGGACGTGGGCCCACTTTGATGGCACATGTCCCTCATATACGTGGGACCCACTTGCCATGGAGACGAGCAGCTGTATAGCTGCTGTAATCCAGACCGTCTGATAGACGGACATCCAAACCTCCTGGACGCTGGACTATGTATAATATTATATATTATATCTGATATATATAATATAATTAAAATAATATATGATATATATATATATATATAATATAATATATATTATATATTATATCTTATGGGCCCCACATGGGACCCACCTTTAATGCATGTATTTTACATAGCACCATCCATCTGGATGGTGCCATGTAGGCACGTTGTTGCGTGTGTGGGCCACATGTGTGGGACCCACATGAGGTATATGTTATATCCCTACCATCCATCTATTAGACGTGGACCCCACCATGGCAGTGTGTGGAGTCCACCTTGTAATGATGTATTCCATCTACACCATCCAATCCATGGGATAGTGGGATGTGGATTGGCTGGGTATCACACACCTAGCTATTCAACAAGTTGTAGGCTTGCCTTGATGGCACGTGTGGGCCCCACCATGATGTTTGTGTTGTATCTCCACGGTGGACACCACCATGATGTATTTATTTCATCCACACCGTCCAAATTGTCCTAGATAGTGTTGGACAATGTTTGAACGGTGTTGGACAATGTTTGAATGGTGCTAGATAATGTTTGTACGGTGCTGAACAATGTTTGAACAGTGCTGAACAATGTTTATATGGTGCTGATTTACATAGACAATGTTTGGATGGTGTTGATTTACATAGACAATGTTTGGATGGTGCTAATTTACATGGACAATGGCTGGACGGTGCTGATTTATAGGGATAATGGTTAGATGGTGCTAATTTGCACGTCCAATGGTGGACAGTGCTGATCATCATTAGTGGACATGTGCCCCATAGAATGATAGTGTACAGTGATACACATGTTACACCATCAACTAGTGAAATGATTTTTGGTGTGGTCCAAGCCCATTTGAGGCCCATTGGTGCGGCCCATCATGATGTATTTTTTTCTCATGTGCAAGGCCCACCTGTTTGTATTTTTTACCCATGTGATGGGGCCCACCTGTTATGTATTTGAAGCCCATGAGATATGGTCCATTATGATGTATGTGAGGCTTATTTGTGCGGCCCACTTGATGTATTTGAGGCCCATGGGTTACGGCCCATTATGATGTACTGAGGCCAATGGGTCGTGGCCCATTGAGATGTATATTTGACCCATATGTCGTGGCCTATTGTGATGTATTTCTGGCCCATTGATAAGGCCCGATGTGATATATTTATGACACATATGCCGAGGCCTATTGTGATGTATATGTGGCCCTTAAGTGAGGCCCGACGTGATGTATTTATGGCCCATGTGTTGAGGCCCATTGTGATGTATGTGCAGCCCGTGAGTGAGGCCCATATTGATATATGTGCGGCCCATGAGTGAGGTCAATAGTGATGTGTATTAGGTCCTTGTGTGAGGCCATAGGCCCACGATACGTTTGGCAGTATGTGAACCACTCCTTGGGAGCAATGTTGGTTAAATGTTCACATTGATGGGCAATGATGGTTGAATGTCCACCTTGTGACCTTCCCTTAGGCCTTATTAGGCTCATTCTCATTGAGGTCGATTACCGATACCGATTATCGATACCGATTATGAGTATGTGACAGCATAACATCATGAAACATGCTCATACGCATCATCTGCATGTTTATTATGAGATGTGATTGGCCATTGCATAAGTCATAAGGCAGGTTGTTCTTGGGGCTCCCTGATAGGCTGAGTTGCACCACATGAGCTCACAATATGCAGAGGATTAATGCATGATTGGACTGTGTGACTCATGTATCTCGCATTTAGTGATATGACCACCGTACACCCTAGCGACATCAAGGTCGTAGCCTCCACAGGCATATCATGGATGGCCAGATAGGACACTAAAAATCTGTTCTACATGGGGTACTATAAATATCCCTGGGTAAAAAATTTTAAACCCTCTTGGTTCTAAAGGTTGATCCAATGTCTAGTGTTGAGGGTCAAATAGTGCATATTAGACCCTATTTATTACTTAGATTTACAAGCATAATACCGTTTAACGCCCGATTTTAATCGTGCTTTGTTGCAGGGTGTGATTAGGAGAGTTGACTGAAAAAGGATACCAAAAGCTTGGATCTAACGCTCAGAATGCTCCAAGGTAAAAGACGGACTCCAGAAGACTGAGATCAGCAGATTTACACGCCAGGGATCTGAGGAAATCAAGTTGTTCACGTTAAAGAGGCCCAAAATTGGTCCAGAGCACAGGATCACAAGGTTTCCACTATCCGTTCATCATGAAACATCAGACATGGCCTGAGGATCGTAAATTAACCATACATATCGAATTTCATCCGTTCAATCCCTGTTGAAGTGGCCAAACGGTCAGATCAGCCCATAAATCATTAGTTTGGGGCCCACCTGATACCTGGATATGCTTCAATTCATGTTTCAACGTCTCAAATTAGATGGAAAGATGAATGGACGGAGCAGATTTCTCATATACATCATAGTGGACCCCACATGGGGTTGGGCGTGCAAACAGTGCACGTGCACTTGCAATGCACCGAACCAGAAGAAGTCGGGTCAGTAGCGCTGACCCATCTCTTTAAGCAAAAATGGACAGCGTCCTTCGCTGTCCATCCATTTTTTCAGCTGTGGGCCCCACCCATCATCCAAATGGATGATCCCAACCGTCCATGTGATTTAGAAGAGGGCCACGCCCCTTTCCAAGCTTTTCTTCCGGACCATGCACGTGTACGGATGGAAATATCGTCAATAACGTCTAATGGACGGTATAAGTGATCTTCCATGAGCCACACCGAATCCGATCCAAATGGACCATACCCGACCGGTTTTCCGTCAGAAATCCAATGAATGGATTGGATTTCGCAAATTACATCAATCATAGGCCCGTCAATTATCACAGCGCATGTGCATGCATGCTCTGTTTTGCGAACGCATGAACAGGGACCCACGGGCAGACTTCAGTGGGCCATCATCAAGGTCCACAAGCTCAATCTGAGACGTCTGTTTGAACCGGGAGAGCATCCTAACCAGGATCTGGGTGATCTTGGTCTAGAACATGTCGGACAGAGGTTTTAAAGTTGATGGACGGCGAATCTTTATTGCTAAATTGATCAGGTGGGTCATACTGAATGAGAATGGAATCACGCCATTTTCGATCGAAATTTTGAGGTGCGATCAGTGAACGGAGTGGATTTCTTGTCCGACAGCAATCGTGGTTTCCACCCAGCATCAGCGCATGCTGATTTTCGCAGCAGGTCGCGTTCGGGAAATCCATAAATTCCAAGTGGTTGTGGCCCATCACCGGTGATCGTACGGATGATCTGAACCATCCATCGTGTGCCTCGTCCTAAAATTTACCAAGGGACGTTGATTTTTCAGAAATAAGCAAGGGGAAGTGGGTTGTGTTCGTTTCATCTTCTTGGCTGAGTAAGAAGAGATGCGTAGAAGACTCCACTGCGAACGCTACTTGCTGCGTATCTTGCACGCACATTCTCCAGCTACCACCTCTCTAATATGCTATAAGAGAGGGAGAGAGAGGACGTGAGGGAGGGAGGTGAAGAATCATCTTGGTTTTGGAAGGAGCTCGGCTGGACCGGCTGCACAAGAGAGGGAGTAGTTTAGAGTGTTTGTTTTTATTTATTTTCTTATTTATTTCGTTTAATGTTTAGCCCAATCATGTTTATGGGCTAAACCTCTTAGCTAGGGCTAAGAGGTGAAGCTTGTAGCATGATGAGAGATCCTCTGCTTGTGCCTTTTGTTTGAAACTGAATTGATATTGATTAAATTTTTAGTTTTTAATGGTCTGTTGTGACTAAGATTACAATGGGTCTGCAATGGCTTAAAGCATGTTCTTTTTCCTTTATGTTTATGACGTCAGGAAGCCTTGTTGTTCACCATAGTCTCCTGGGCATGGTCGGATGTCGGTACCCTTCCTAACCTTCATACATGTGATTGGTTGGTAGTTAGTTTAATTCTGTTGTTTGCCATAGTCTCCTGGGCATGGTTTGGTGATGGAATCCATTCTAATTCATATACCTTTCATCTCTTGAAAACTAGATCAATGACAGTTCAGTTAATTTTCATGATCTTTAAAGCAGGCAGAAGATCTCCCTGATCTCTACAAGTGGATCCTCTGAATCCCTAGTTTCCTTTCCTCTGATTTCTATAAATTTTAGATAGATATTTCACAATTATTCTTCAAATTACAACTTAATTTAGATTTCATCTCATTCTAATTCTAGTTCTAGTTAGTTCAGATTACGTACAAGTTTCAGTCCCTTAGGATTCGACCTTGGTCTTACCGAGTTTATTACTACATCACAACCCTGCACTTGGGGAGTGAACATCTAGACCGAGTGGATGCATGAGCACATAAGGGCCATATACCCTTAATCCGTGTCTCCCACTGTGTTATGGTCGGTTGAAAGGGGGTGTGACTTTATCTGCCTGAGAGGAAGGGGTAAAGCTAGGCTATGTTTGACCAACTCGAGGAATGTGTCCGCTGTCGACGAGCCAGTCCCGATATTGGCAGGCGGATAGTGAGGTCTCTTCCACTCACCTTATTGTGCACAATGGGGCAGTAATCTAGTTTGGAGTGTACTAGACCCCAGTGATTTTTCAGAGAGGAACCGTACTGATATGTGGACTTATTGAGTAGGAGTTACGTACTCATTCATTCATTCATTCACTATACACTCAGGCTGGTGGTGCGTAACTAATTATTGTGTACCTTTGTAATGGACAGAATTTTAGTTGGGTGCGCAACTAACCTGAGATCAGGAGTCAGTACATTGAGTCTGGCTATCCAAATTTAGGTATGGGGATAGTTTAGATAGAACTCTTTTGTGATGGACCCCATAGCCTACAATATTACATACTATCATCCCGACTTCACTCCAGCTTGGTAATTTTATTCACATTGCATATTGCATTGCATCCACAACATTTAACATTTTGGGTTACCATATTTCTGCATTGATATGGCCGTTAGCATTCATTCCTTACATTGCATAACCTTAGTACAACTGATGACACTCATGGACTTAACAGTATTTTCGCTTACTCTGATATCATATGATTCATGATCTTGCCAGTATTTTTGATATTGTATGATTTTGGCGTTGTATTGAATACTTGGCACTTACCTTGTGCACACACTTATATCACCCTCTAAGCTTTCTATAAGATTATGCACGATAGATGCATGCAGGTGATGTTAGGTTGCAGCGGCAATGAGATTGGAGCGTGCGGTGGTCTTCTGGAGCTTTGATTTTGACATTTGTATTTCTCTTTTTGCACTGTATTCAAATGATTATATTAGTGGATATGTGATGATAATTTGTCTTTGTGATTTGGGTAAACTTGTGGTTATGCTTCTTATGAGACGAATGTACGTTGAAAAATCCTCCTTGTAGGATCCCAGGATCAGAATCTGGTATATGGGCGCTGGGATCCAAGAATGGGGTACTACGGAGGCTGTCGGCTCCGGATTCGACAATCATAAATTTTTGTGAGACTGATTTCTGGGTTTGGAGCATGACGATTCGAGTCATGGTTTCAGTTGGATTGAAGGTCCAACTGCTGCCGGTGTTAGCTGGTTTTAAGGCTCAGCTGGAAGGCCTAACCAAGGCCCGATTTTATGTCTATTTAGAGCCCACGTGGAGGCCTACATCTGGATCGGATTCAACCATGTTCTAGGCCAGTTAATGGTCCAGCCAGGGGACCCTTTTTAGTTGCTCATAGGATGAAATTTCAACCGTTCTCAAGCTAAAATTCTCGGCTGGTTTCAAGCTGAGTAACCAACTCCTTTCAAGCTGAATATTCAGCTGATTATATGCTGCATCCTTGGCCGTTTTTAGGCTGGATATCCAGCAGTTTCTTAGCTGATTTCAAGCTAGCTTTCAGCTGATTTCACATTATAGACCCTAGTTGTTTTTAAGCTGACATTCAGCTGTTCTTTGGTTGCTTTCAAGTTGGTTTTGCAGCTACATTTATACGTCAACTAAATGCTGTTTTCATGGCTTGTTTCATCCCAGCTTCAAGCCATTTAACGGCCCAGGAGAAAGACCGTTGAATCAGGGCCTGTTTGAGGCCAAATTCCAGCATAAATCAAAGCCCATTACATGCCATTTTTAGCTGGTTTCAACTTACAGGTTTTTGGGTTGTTTTTCAAGCTAGATGTTCAGTTATCCCTGGGTTGAAATCTCAGTCATTCAGCAGCTAATTTTCAGCTGCATTCAACATAACTGTCAGCCATTTTTAAGTTGTAGATTCCATCTATTTTTAAGTTGTTTTCAGCTTAGATTCGGAGTCCCAATAGGAGAGAGGGAGGAGTTACCTGCCCTTGCCAGCTCCGCTCGGACTGCACCCAGGATCCTTCCTTCCACTCTCTCTCTCTTTTCTTTCCCTATCTTCTGCTCCCTCTAGTGGTGGGGCTATAGGCCCACACTGACCCGACTCGGTCCGATTCGTACGGGCTGAGTTGGGGTAGTGTGCACTAAGCTCACCCAACGAACGTGCACCCCATGTTTCACTTCTTCCTCCCTTTCTCTTTCTCTCCCTTTTCTTTCCTTCTTGGTGTGGATTCTAAGGGCATCAACGCCCCCCTTTATAAGCAAGGAGAGGGGTAGCCAACAGCTGGGATTTGCACTGCATGTCCCCAGGGAACGACTGTCGATGCCAACTTTCCTTCCCCAAAATGAGTAGTCCCTGTTTTCACCTTTCTTGCCATGTCCGACCATTTTTGGCTTGTGAGAGGACTCTCACTGGCTGGCAAGTGGACGTCGGTAATGCTTTGGATAAACCGACGTTGGCTTGCCCATGAAGTCAGCAGGTGGTCCTCCATCTAAGGATCCCAACCGTACATGATGGAATGGACGACCCTGCGCTAACTTCTTCATTCCTTTACAGGGGTCCATATCCCTATACGGTTCTACTTAGACGGACCCCATGAACAAAGTGGACTATTTGGATTGCATGGAAAGTGGCTAGGGTGGCCCACTTTGGGGTTTAAAACTCATCAGATTCAAATACATGCAATGGCGGGAAATTTTTCTTCTCTTTTTGCAAAAGGATCGGTCAACACTCGTTTGACTGTTAGGCACGCTCCGGTGCACATCGCATAGGGGAAATTTGTGGTGCACATGCACTGCGTATGGGGTCCACTGCGCTGATAACCTTGGATCTATTCCACCCAAGCCCTTTGGGGGCCCTTCTTGGAGGTCCTGGACCACTTGGGATTGATGGTGAGGTCCAGGTGGGCCATATCATGCACTTTGAGGCTTTCTTTGGTCCATACATTGTAATCCAATGGTCGGATTAGTCTGATGGTTAGTTTCAACTGTTAAACGGGGTTCTATAATACATTGATTGTTTGGTTGGCCGTTAATTAATCCTGAAGAGTCATTAGTGGGTGCGTTGTCCCACATGACTTGATAAATTTACTTATAAGTTGTCTTATCTTGAAGTGTTTGTTGAGTTTTACCTTTCTGACTCATGTCGGGTTCAACTCGGCTCCTACGGTCTCCGATGGATGGCTTCAATGGTGACTTGAAGTCCCATCCTACACCTGTAAAGTTTAAGTCGCCTAGTTAATCGATCTCAGTTTCCATAAACGTAGTTTTAAAAGGTAACACCCGTGTACCAGAGGTATGGGGTGTTACATGTGTGTATGGAATCATAATGCATGGGCAACTTTAAGGAGGTAGCGAAAGTTTTCTTTCAACGGTAATACGTTTGGAATTTCTCTGTGTTTTGTATTGGAGGAAAAATACTCTCTTTATAATATGATTACAACCTATTGATAGGCAATATACATAGCTGTAAGAAAGATTTAGGTGCTAAATATAGAATATTATATAGCTAGAGATTTACAATCTAATATCCTCTTCTCGTAATAGACTCGGTGTTTTTTTTTTTTTTTTGTGGGCTTCGCAGGTCAGTTAACTACTTTGGCAAAGGAAGGGAGTTAGCTAACATTTTTCCATTGATGTAATTTTGATACCAAGATGATTGTGTGTTTTACCATTGATGTAATTTTAATACTGATCTCAAGGTGGTTGTGATTTCGTCGTTGATGTAATTTTTAATACTAATCCCACGATGGTTTTTCAGTGTGCAGATGTTTGAGAAACTCGGAGTGTAGTGCAAGTCTGTGAGTGAAGTGAACAGTAGAGCCGTGAAACTTGAATATGATGCAAGGTAGGATGACCCATCACTAGGGGTCATCTACCTTAGGGCCCTCTTGTGTGTGTAACATTTTTCAGAAACAATTAATTTCCATCTTATGAGCCTTATTGTAAGTGTACCATCTTCTGATGAGGAATGTTACCACAACTTATGTGAGCCAAATTTGGATGAAAGATACCAACTTATGCGATGAACCCATTTGGGATGAAAGGCAGTATCTTACGTGAGCTTGCTCTCTGAGATCTTATTAACAGGTTGGATGGCGATGACACTACTACAAAAGCTAGGTGGGGCCCAATGTGGTGTTTGTGAGAAATCTACATCATTCGTCTTTTCAGTTCATGTTAGGACATGATCACAAAAAGGAGAAGAATTTAAAACTCAAGTAAGCCACGCCACTAGAAAAAGTTGGGGAGGGTAATGCCTACTGTTGAAACCATTTCAGGGTCCACAACGATGTCTGTATGCCATCTAAACCCTATATAAGGTTATTCCTACTGGGATGAACTGAAAGTGCGAAAATGAATGGGCCTCATTTTTTAGCTGATGTCTTAACATAAGTTCGCAAAATGGATGGACAGGGAGGATTTCTCACAAACATCACAGTGGGCCCACCTAGCTTTCGAATGTTGCTAGTTCCTGAGATTACAGTAGCAAGAGTGTTAGAGGAAAATTGACTTGACTTAGCATACCAATGAATCTGGTCCAAAGGGCCAAGTTTTAAAGCCATAGTTGTTTGCAAATGTTGAGCTTGAAACTGAACTCTTGGGGCCATTTGGCATCTCTACTTATAAGAGCCTGTATGCTTATTTTACAAAAGTAAACTCTTATTTTGAAAATAGACTATTTGGTAAAGCTCTAATAAGTGATAGGGATAACACTTTTTCTTTGAGAGCTTATTTGGTTTACGTGGGGTAGACATTTTAAGTTTATTATTTTTTATTTTTTTTTAACAAGTTTGTCCTTAAATTATTTAAGTAATTATGGTCTTTCCCTGTTATCCTCTCTTTACAATCTCTCTAAGGTGGGCCCACATGATGAACTATCCATATTGAAGGTGGGGCTCTACATGATGAATGGTCCACATCAAGGTGGGCCCACATAATGTACAGTCACATCAAAGGTGGGCCCCACATCAACGTGTGATCCCATATGAAGATGATCTGCATCAAGCGGGCCCCACATCAAAGTGTGATCCCATATGAAGATGATCCGCATCAAGCAGGCCCCACCCAATGGACGGTCCACTTCAAAGTTAGGACCCACATAATGGATGGTGGGAATTTAAGGTGGGGCCACATGATGGAAGGTTGACATCAAAGATCAACCTACATGATGAACGACCCATATTAAAGGTTGGGCCTCACATGAAGGCCGATCCACAGCAAAGGTAGGACCAATATGATGAATGGTGAACGTTAAAGGTGGGTCCCACATGAGGGATGGCCTATGTCAAAATGTGACCCCGCATGATGGACTATCCACATCAAGTGGGCCCTACAAGATGGATGGTCCATAACAAAGGTGGGACATAAATGATGGATGGTGGACATCAAAGATGGGCCAGTATGATGAACAACTCACATTGAAGGTGCCCCCCACATGCAGGGTCCACATCAAGGTGGGCCCACATAATGCACACTTCACATCAAAGGTGGACCCATATGATGGATGGACCACATCAAAGTGTGGTCAGCATGGACCATCCATGTTAAGTGGGCCCCACTTGATGGATGGTCCACATCAAAGGTGGGACCCACATAATGGATGATGTACATCAAAGATGGGCCCACGTGATGGACGACCTGTATTGAAGGTGAGGCCCTACATAATTAATGGTCCACATCAAAGGTGGCCCACATGGTAGACAGAGTGGGCCATATAATATGATGGATGGCTCACATCAAAGTGTAGCCCCTCACTTTTCATTAGACCATGTCAAGGGTTACTTGTCACGCCCCAAACTCGGAAACCGGGCTCACAAAATTTCCGATCGCCGAATCCGGCGCCGACAGCCTCCGTAGAACCCCATTCTCGGCTCCTAGCTCCCATTCGCCAGGTTCCGATCCTGGGATGCTACGAGGAGGATTTTAAATATCAGTTTGATTCGTAATAAGCATAACCAAAGGCATAACCCACAAACAACAACCAAGCACTCCATTACATTTCCACTATGATCAAAAATTTTACAAGTACAATGAGCATAAAGGGAAATACAATGGCAAATAACAGAAAACTCCAAAATGATCAGCAACGCGCTCCTGCCTCAACGCTGCTGCAGTCCAACGTCACCTGCACGCAACGGTCGTGCATAAGCTTACAGAAAGCTTAGAGGGTGGTGAAAGTGTGTGCGCAAGGTAGTAATATGAATGTAATGTCAGAGTAATGCGGAATATGCAGATGGAACCAAAACGTCATGAGCCGTACCAAGGCTATACAATGCAAGACATGAATGGTACCGGCCATCCCAAGGCCATGCAATGTACAATGCAACTCAAGCATACAGATACTCATCAATGTCCACACATCAATACAGCTCAAAGTATGGAATATCACCGGGGTCTAGTACACTCTAAACCAGATTGCCGCCACATCGCGCGCAATAAGGTAAGTGGAAGAGACCTCACTATCCGTCTGCCAATATCGGGCGTGACTCGTCGATAGCGGACCCATTCCTCGAGCTGGTCAGACTCAGCCTAGCATTGCCCCCTACACTCGGGCAGGTAAGGCCATACCCCCTTCCAACCGACCACGACACAGTGGAGAGCGTAATCGTCTGGTAATCGGCACTCAACGCTCATCTACCCACTCGGTCTAGACGTTGGAGCAACCTCTTGGTACCATAAGGGTTTAGGGACTTTCACCCAGGGATATCTATAGTACCCCATGTAGAATAAGATTTTCGGTATCCAATCCTGCCAACCACGATGCGTCTGTGGAGGCTACGGCCCTGATGTTGCTAGGGCGTACAATACCCATGTCACACAAGTGCGAAGTGCATGATTCACGCTGTCCAGTCATACAACAATCCATGCGCATATCGTGCGCTCATGTAGGGCAATACTGCCTAACCAGGAGCCCATAACAACCTGCCCGAAGGCATATGCTATGATCAGTCAGTCCTCATATCAAGCATACATATGATGCATATGATCATGGGTCATGAAACTATACTAAACATGTTATAATGAAATGAACTATTTTACAATGCAGACGGACCTGGATGGCCTATACACGGCAAGTACGGCCGGTAATGGGCCCTAAGGAGAGTCGTAACGTGGACATCCAACCAACATTACACTCGCAATGTGGACGTCAAACCAACATTGCTCCCAAGGCACGATCTTTGTAAACATCAACACTTAGTCTGAGATGGATTTACACATTGCAATGGACCGTAAGTTATCCCCATTGGACCGTATATATATATATCAAATGGGCCATATCCTATGGGCTCTCATTCATCAGATGGGCCACATAAATGGACCAAACCAATGGGCCTTAAGTGCATTGCAATGGGTCAAACCCATGGGCTTGGATTGCATCAATTGGACCTAGTCACATGAGTCTAATATGTATCAAATGGGCCACACCAATTGGATCCCATATGTGGATCAAGTGGGCCTAAACCGCCAGGCCTTAATCAAATAAAGTGGGCCTAACTCATGGGTCTCAAATACATCCAATGGGCCTAATCCCAATGACCCCTTTTTATAATCAAATGGGTTTAGTCCCATGGGCCCTACAATATATCAAATGGGTCCACTTCCATAGGATTTAAGAATGCAACAGATGGGTCCAAATTTCATGGGCCCTGACATACTTCAAAAGGGCCTACTCTTATGGACTTAGAACATAATTAGTGGGCTTAAACCAATAGGCTTAACATATGTCGAGTGGGCCCAAGTTCTTAGGCCTAAAATGAGTCAAATGGGCCTAGCCCATAAGCGTTTCCCAAATCAAATAGGCCTATCCCATAGGCCTGCTACAAATCAATGGATGGACGGTATGGATGCCTCACATGCATCAAGGGGGGGTCCCACTGTCCAGTGGACAGTGTGGGTATAACACATACATCACACAGGGGGCCCACCGTCCGTGGACGGTGGAGGCAGCCCGTGCGTCAGGTAAGTGCCACCGTCCGCCTGGACGGTGGCTATAACATATGCATCAATGTGGGTCCCATGTGGGGCCCACTCTGAAGTATTTATTTGACATCCGACCCGTTCATAAGGTCCATTGGACCTGGATGAAGGGAAGATATAAATTTCAGCCTGATTCAAAACTTCTGTGGGCCCCAGGAAAATTTTCAATGGCAACACTCTATCCTACTGTTTCATGTGGTGTGGGCCACCTGAGTTTTGGATCTGTCCCATTCTTGGAGGGGGCCCACCTGGTCCTGGGACCCGCCTTGTGAACAGGTTGGATGACAGATAAACATTACTGTGGGGCCCACGGCTAGAGCCGTGGGTCTCACGCTGGACGCCCGCCCGTCACCCGCGCGGCTGCACACGGCAGCGTGCAGCGCTGCTTCAGCAGTCAGAGGCAGAGGCCTTGCCTCTGCCATTGCTTGTTACAAAAAAAAGGGAAAACCCGTTTTTCCGGGGTTTTTCGCACGTGGGGCCCGTTAAAACGAAATCCGCCCCAGCCATTGTGATCAGTGGCCCGAGACCGTCCAAATGAGTCCAGAGTTTGAATTTTTTTGACGCTTGGAAGTGGAATAAAATAAGAAATTAGCGTTTGAATGGTGAGGATACAATATTTGGCGCTATGGCCCACCAGGTGCTCCGTTCAATCCCATTTTCTGGCTCAACGCCTAAAATGAGATGGTGAAAGGGATGGACGGCTTGGATCAGATATAAACATCAGGGTGGGGCCTATGCAAGGGAAACACCCCATTCCCTTCTTTTCTTCCTTTTTCTTTTTTTTTTGTGTTCTCATTTCCTAGAAACGTCCAGCGTCCCAGACGCTGGACGGCTGGCTCTCATAAAATCTTGGGGTGACCTAATGAAGTGGGCCACCACATGATGGGCGGCATGGGAATGATATCTAAGGTGGGCCCCACTTGAATAAAATAAATACGTCAAGATGGGATCCATTCAAGTGGGCCACACCATCCCATTGCAACAAAATAAAATAAAATAAAATAAAATAAAATAAAAGAGATATAAGAGAGAGAGAGTCATGGAGAGTGGGACACGGCTTGTGATGGAGGGACCCCGACATTATGGGCCCTCCTTTAAAAGCAAATGATACAAAAAAAAGAGTCCCTCAACACATGGGACCATAAAGATCGAGAATCAACGGTGGGGATCCTCTCTCCATCAAAATGGACGGTCTAGATGACCTTTCTTAAAGAAATAAACATCATGATGGGGTCCATGGAGAATGGCCCCATCATGGAATGATCATGATGATCCAAGTGGTCCATCGGCCACAAATAAGGGTCCCAAGTGAGATCCACACCATTGATCGGTGGGCCTCACTTGGTCCACCATAAAAACAATGAAAATCTACCCTATAGAAGCACCCACCGTCCGATCTTCTCGCTCCTAGGGGTTCCTTGGCACCTTGTCTTCAACTTCAATGGCTAAGATGAAGAATGGAGGGTTGAGATGGGAGATCTTGGGGTAGGAAGGTGGGCCACTTGAAGCTTAGGGATTTTTGTAAAATTCCATACGTGGGATGTTTGCTTGGAGCTTGTTCTTTGAAATGAGAAAGAGAGAAAGAGAGAGTGATGTAAAGGGAGAGAGAGAGAGTGATGGATGGATGGGTGAGTGATGGTTGTGTAAGAAAAGTATGGGTTAGGAAGACTTTTGTGGCTTTTTGTGTAAGAAAGGCATGGGTTGAGAAGACTTTGTTGGCTTTTGTGTAAGAGAGGTATGGGTTTGGGAGACTTTTGTGGTTGCTTGGGAAAATGGGTGAGAGTGATGTGTACTTGACATGTGATGGGTTGATGGGTGATTGATTGATGGGATTGATGTGATTGATGTGACACATCGTTGAGATTCCCTTGGTTTTCGCAACGCGCGGCGTTTTCTCGCACCGAACGTTGGCTCATATCTCTTGATCAGCGTATCGCCTTGGCGCACGAGTCGCGGTATCGGAACCGCAACGTCGGCGCGGTCGCTATGGTATAGGTCTCGAGTTGAGTCAACTCGGGTTGTCGGCACATGAATCCAGGTCGCGCGTCGATATTGTTTAAGGGTCGAAAGTTGCCGAAATTCGACCGGTACGACCGCGGGAGTGTACGGAAAGGTACGGACCAAGATACGGGTCTTACATTACTGGCAATTCCTATGGCCCTGATTATTAGCAATCGGTTGCTCGTGATCCTTAAGCTAGCAATCTAGAGGTGGGTGAGGGGCAATTTGAATTATCCCTGGCTTACCCTAGTGTAAGCCCTAATCATGCTGCAAGGTTAAGAGGGCTAAATGATTAAAGGTTTGAAATAGTTAGATATGTGCATTCACTTTCTGATATAAGTCCTACCATAAAAACAATTTTAGTTCTTTATAACGTGCATTCACTTTCTAATATAAGTCCTACCATAAAAACAATTTTAATTCATTATAACATGCATTCACTTTCTAATATAAGTCCTACCATAAAAACAATTTTAGTTCATTATCACATGACCTCATATCCAATGAGCTAAATATGTGTGTTAAAACGAGGCTACTAACATGAGTTGGAGGGAGCCACTAACAAGTGCACTTGATAATTGGACCAAGCCGTTCATCATTAACTTGACCCTTAGACTATGTTTAGGGCTCCGGCTTTGGGCTTATAGGTCCGATAGCTCAGTGCAACCATAACAAGCCCATCACCTGAGTCCAAACCCAACAAGCCTCTAACAGTAAATGATAATGTCTGGAATTGGAGAAATTTCAATTGCTTTTTCTGTATTATTCTTCATCCTAAATCAGGTTTAAATAAAGAACTTACATGTGTAGACAAGAAAATCTTACAATGAAATCTAATTAGAACCAAACCTAATTAAAGTATTTTTATACATGGCTAATTATAGATATGGAGAATAAAACTAATATTATACATGAAAAATGCACAACTAATGACATCTTATATAATTTCACACACTTCCTCAAACTGATGTGGGAGAACGAACCACATTAGTTTGCTACTGAGAAACTTATGTCGGGATGATGTCATGGATTTTGTAAATAAATCAGCAAGTTATAGTTCTGATTAAAGGTGTACACGAACCGAGCTATCTCAATTAGCTCTTTCGACTCGACTTGAAAAGGCTTGATTCTACTCGGTTCGAAGCTGAGTTCGAGCTGAGTCGAGCTGATTTTTTAGCTCAAAAATGAGTTTGAGCCAAGTTCGAGCTAGCCCCAGCTCGACTTGACTCGGATCGAACCCAGCTCGAATCGAACTTGGATCGAACTAGTTCAATGACTCGGTTACTTTAATATTGATGTTGTTCACCAAGTGTTTGATGAAATGACTCAACGAAGTGTGGCTCGAGGCAAGGAAGGTATGTATATGAAACCAATACCCTTTTTTCTTGATTTTTATGTTGCTTAGAAGGTGTTTGATAAACTACATGTAAAACCATTGCTGTTGTCTCAAATACAGTGAGAATTTAAAGGTGTAGTCCAGGTGTTTATGAAAATGCTGCACAGGCGAACTTGGCTCTATCTTAGCTTGAACTCTACTCGAACTGGCCCTAGCTACTAACCAAATCAAGCCGAGATGGCCATTCAAGCTTGAGGACCAAGCCGAGCTGAGGTCAGCTAGTGGCAAGCCGAGTCGAGCTGAGGCAAGCTTGACTCAGCTCGACTCGGTTTGACTCGATGTACACCCCTAGTTTTGATGTCACATGAGGGAGAGATGATTTCATCCATGTATTTTTCTCGTACAAAGTGACAGTCAACTTTAACATGCTTAGTGAGCTTGTAAAATACTAGATTGGAAGCCAACTGAATAACACTCAGGTAGTCGACATATAATGAAGTTGGCGAAAACAAATGAATCCCAAGATCTGTTAATAATCCCCTGAACCAAGTAATTTCACTACAAGCTTCTGCCATCACACGGTATTCAGCTTCTATGCTGGATCGAGATACCGTGGTTTACTTCTTATATTTCTAGCTAACCAATGAATGTCCCAAGAAAACACAATTGTTAGTAATAGATCGTCATGAAGTGGGACATCTTGCCCAGTTAGCATCAAAATAAGAAGATAACGGCAGATCATTTGTGTATGCAAAGAGAAGCACCTCATCGAGGGTACCTCGAAGATATCGAATAATGCGATGAACTGTTATCATATGCAATGTACAAAGTGTTACAACAAACTTGCTAACAACGTGAACTGCATGTGCGATATCATTGCGAGTCATAGTGAGACAGACCAAGTTTCAAATTAAATGGGTGAAGTAAGATGGTTAAGGTATCTGCTCATTATGATTTTTAGGCTAGATAGAGAGCATGGCTGGAAAATCACAGTGGTGTTAGACTATCCTAGCCAATAGTTACCATCAGTTGAGAATGATCCCATATCAAAATTAAATCGATGAAGTAAGATGGTTAAGGTGTCTGCTCATTATGATTTTTGGGCTATGATTCTCCATTCACAATGGGACCCACAAATGATGTCGATCGCTGTGCATACCACATGTACCGTGAGTGAATCGTTACATTAGTACTCTCACGAATGCGTGTTGGGTTGATTGGTCTGCTACTTTATATTACATTTGTATATATATTTACTTACCAGATGCTCTTTTGGTCCATTTCTGATGTTTGGAATGTCAAAGGTTGTTGCTGAAAGAAATTCCAGTCTTAATGAAGTTGAAAGTTCTATGGCCTCTTCAAACAATAGTCTTTGAGAAATACTGGTGAGCTAGATATCTTTTGTTTTCATGAAAACAGTTTTTTCCCCGTACATTTATCGCTGTAGTATTTAGGCCGTGGTCTACAAACTTTTCCAAGATATGCATAGGTTTGGGGTTCTGATGCATCAAAACGCAAATATTTCATGGCAGGATTCAGGCCATGATCCCTGAACTCTTCCAAGATAAACTTACATTTTTCAGTGTCCCATCTACTTGAAATTTCCATGATGAGACTAGGTGGGTGTTTTGTTTTTTGTTTTTTTGTTTTTTATTTGGGATGATGATAATGAAGATGAATAATACGATCCTTAACACCAAGGATATGCCCAGTAGCTTGTGGTTTTCAGTTTGTACAACTGATGGTAAATGATTTTTTTATTTTTATTTTTGGAATAAAATGTATTTTTAGAAAAAGAAAAAGAAAAAAAAAACCTAGAGATATTTTATTTTTTCGAGTCTCCATTGGCATCTGCTAAACAAACTCACACTATAGATATATTCTTCAATGTATTGCATTTTTGTCACTTGTCTTTTGATAGTATAGTTATTTGTTTTTAGCAGTGCATTGCTCTCATAACCATGATCTGAATGTCAATTAGAATCGTCTGTTTTGGGTGCAAGCACATACAATATTGCCCAATATATGAATAGATATGTGATATCTGTAAAATGGAGAATGAAACTTTGGTACTCTCGTGCCAAAATGTTTTTTCCTTCTAATGCCTCCATCTTTACCTTGAAACTAAATAGTGTTTTATGGAAATACAAATTTTATATGTTTGGAATTTAGATGATATATCTGATTTTGATTTCTTCCTTTTCTTTTGTGTAGACTTGCCTTCTCAAATAGGTTGGTTGGTTTAGGACTTTGGAGAAATGGGTATATTTAGTTTTGGATGTGTGCGTTGATTAGGCAATTAATTTTCATTATTTTTTTGAAATGAATGAGAAATGCCGACAGCTAAAATCGTTGGCGAATTGTCATCAGACTTCATCATCGAAAATGTCAACGGCCAAAACCGTCAAAAACACCAATAGCTTTCGCCGTCGGAAACGCCGACGATTTTGGCCGTTGCCCTCAACCGTTAGAAACACCAACAGTTTTAACCGTCGAAAATGCCAATGACTAAAACCATTGCCCTCGGCCGTCGAAAATGCTAAAACCGTCCAACGGCTTTTAGCCGTCGGGGAAGGTCATCGCTGACAATTTTTAGTCGTCGGCATTGCCCTATTTTTTGGTAGTGGAGGAAGCATCACTGTGGATTGTTAAAAGACGGTAGAGAAACATTCTTACAAAATTTCTTATCTTTTGATTTGTAATGATTCCTACATAAATGAATGGATGGCCCTCGAGCCACTTTTGGGAGTTGCCCTTTTACACAATAATTTTTGCTTGATGTCTACATTTAGACACCCTAGAATGTTCCTTGCAATTTAGCTAAACATGGGTTGTTTCCGCATATTCTGCCTAAACTACTCATAAAGCGAACAAGTTGGAACATGCAACTTCACGTAACCATGCCTGTTGTAGGTAGTCGGCCTTCCAAATTGATTATTTAAGTCGTGTCGGGCTTTAAATTTCATCATTACACCCAAACAATCTCATGGCTATTGAGTTATCCTCTTATTGATGGAGTTGAGTTCTTCCTTCAAGAGATTTTTAACATAGGGATGAAAGAATTCTCCTTTTCCTTTTTACCATCTGACATGAGGAAATTCATAACTGATGCTTCGTGCTCACTTGACCATCCTTTGGCCGAGTTAAACAATGAGCTCAAAAGTCTGCTCGTGAAATTAAAGCAATTAGCCAATATGGGAGAACAATTCGAAAAGTCATGCTACCTCCACGAGGTACACACATGTTTCCTAGAGCAATAAGAAGTGGTAGTGAAGGATTCGGCTGACATGAGTGGCGTACATGGAAGATCCTAGTACAACAAGTTACGTTGTATTCAGGCACATCAATTCAATTGGTCATTGCGCAGAATGTTGCAGTCGTATCGTTCCGGCATGATGGATGAACTACAAGAGCGAGGTAACGCTTTTTATGCAAAAGAAATGGCCGACCCAGCCAACTTGGAGTTCATAGATGAACAAACTCATCTATGCCGGGCTTAGTCGATGGAAAGCCATACTGACAAGAAAGAGGTCGAGAGTGATGTGCTCTCTACTTATGTTCGTGTTGATCAACTACTTGACTTCTTACCACATCTTATCAAGGAGGGAAACCATTGGGGACCCACTAAAGAGAAAGACAAAGCAATGATGCAAACCCTTCTAACAGAATTTGATAACTTAAAGATTTGACTTGCATGTTTGTCTTAATGTTTCTACTTTCTTTTCTTTTGTAGCTATGCAGTTGATGACCAACAAAGTAATGAATAAGATTTTTAAGCTCTCAGTCAATATCCAAAAATCACAATCTTCACATTCTAACCATGCATGCATAGAATCAATGACTATTCCTGTGCCTCATTTGGCCTCAATATAACAGTATAGGTTTTTAACATTTTACCACCCCAGGTCGTATCTACTGTATCTTCACTCAAAGTGATATGTCACGTTAAGAGGAATTAATCTTGCAGCATTCCAACACCTCAAAAATAGATGTATTTATGTATTGGAAAACCCATTCGATGCAACTCTTTTATGTATATTGATTGCTCATTTGCTTCGTTTCGTTTATAAAAGGAAGGCCTTAGGCTCCGAACCTCTCACAACCCCGGTAACCTTAGGCATACCTGTGATGGATTTCCTCCCCTAAGCTCCCAAACCACAGAGGAGATATCACCATTAGGCTTAGAATCCTTCTTAAATTCCTTCACACCTATTGTTCCCTTCTTCATCCCAAGTGTCGTTGATCTTTACATGGAGAATCAATCTGCTCGGATGGTCATAGAGGCTTCCCTAGCACTCCAACAACTTGAGATGATGATGAAGCGGTCGGACTCGACTGCTTCATCATTTTCTTCCTTGTCTTTGGATATGGGACTTAGCGAAGAGACAGCTTGGTAAAACGTAACGCGTGGAACTCGCGCGTATTACCCTATTAATGAGACGCCACGGTCAATTGGGCTTTCCCTTAACATCAATAGATGGCTTGGCTCAGATCCATCTACTTCACCCAAGCAGAGTCCAGCTGAACATCAGAGGGTTGGCCTCATTGACCAGATTCTCGAAAACTCTTCGGCGGAGCTATTCAACCTCTAGCGAGACTGATCATGGCTTGGCTAAACAACTGTTTATGTTTAGGCGAACGGAACTCTACAATCTGTCAAGAGATGGCTCGACATAACGTAATATTAGGGTCTCGGATAAAACTACATGTGGGAAAACATCATGAGAAGGCAGAAGCATCTGGTCAAGAGAGGGCGTGAGATCGTGATATGGATGATCTTCTTCATCAGTGGCCTGTTAACTCCATCCCCTTCTTCCTTAATTCTTCATTTATAATGAATCGGCCTTGCCCTTAATACCATCCTTACCAACGGAGAAGTTTTCCAGTCTTATGTAATTATGCGGTTTAAAACCAATAAAGTGAAATAAAATGATCGTGACCGCTCGAAGACTTTATGTATATTTTCCTTGCAATTATAAGGGTGAAATATTCATGATCGATCCTCTCATAAATTGGCCCATTTAATAGAGAAATCGATCGTTGTCACAATGGACATATCTGGCTTAAAGATAAATAAATAAAGAAACTCATTTTCATTGATTATGTATCTTCATTGAACTCGCGTTGTGCATGTTTGGTACTTCAGATCATGGGCACAACACTTAAACATTTTAGAACTCGCACCATCATTCTCGAATAAAGCCCGCTTATCTCACTACCTTCCCACGATCCTGGGAATGGCTCCTTTAATACCGAGTAACCAAACATCACTTAGCTGATCGTGCGCATTAAATATTATTTTTAAACCTTAATATATAAAAGCAAGACTTAAGAGTTAAATAGACTAATATTAATCACCATTGTTGCAAGAGAAATTACACATCTAATGGATCACTTCACTTCTGGAAGAGATTGTTGACGAAGGTATAGAAGCCTTCTCGAGCTCCTCCTCAATAGATGAACGTCTTTCCTTTCTTTGGAATATCAACAACATTTATGAGAAGGAACGGCCTCCCCAGGAGGTCTTGAATATCTTCTCTGAACTTCAAGGACTCAGAGATGAAAATGCAGCAACAGATGTGAAGATTGAACATAATACAATTGTTGTGGACTGATTGTCAGTTCTCAGCACCGAGTGCATGGCTTGACCAGCCCGTTATCAAGAAGCATGGAAGAACTGCTTGCATTAGACTCTTTAAAACAAATTCAATCAATGGATACCGCAAAGTCTGAAGTGCTCACTTAATCGACTCCTCGATGACTTGGCCGGCATCCATAGGCTTTACCCCGACCGTAACCGGCCAAAGAGTGCCAAGCTAGTTGCATTCATGGAAGCCCAAATAACTCTCTATCAAGAGCGTACTAAAGTTAGTGAGGGAAAAAACACTTGGCTGATTAAGAACTGGCAGGCATCGACCACCATCTACATTATATCAAATGTGCTATGGAGATGCTCATGAGTCAAGAAGCACCCTGGAGCGAGAGGAGGAACATGACGAGGGATGCAAAGCTTGTTGCTATTCGGGCTTTCGCTAACCCAAAATGGGCTAAAAGGTAGCCCCCATCGTTTGACCCCTTGTAACACCCTAAACTTTTTAAGACCAGAGTATTGAAAGTTTTCGAGTGTTACACGATACCAATTTAGCTATCTTAACCTTACAACTATTCTCCAACATGAATCTGACCCTTAAGAATAATCTCCATCCATAGACCCTTAAATCCTAGATAGCATGGTTCTCATGATCCGTTTGATGTGAAATTTTATATCGTACCTATCTATCATAAATTAACCATACATGTCAAATTTTAGCCATTGGACCATTGTAAAAGTGGCCCAATTGACAAATCAGCCCTTAACCATTGATTTTGGTCTCCATCAAGTGAGAAAAGCTCGTAAGTAGTCATAGTAAGGTATTTCTATTCATATGAATGACTTGGATTTCACATCATATGGATCAAGCATGAAATATGAAAACCCCGCCTTAGTAAGCTTTTACTTAGACACAAAGTTATCCTTTTCAGGCTTACCAACTCTATATAAATTTAGATCTTCAGATTTAACCAATTCCTGTCATCCATCGCAACTCAAACTTGGACCACACTTTGGCCTCACATGACTACAATATCTTACAAAATTTAGACACTGATCTATAATCCTACACCATTGAATGCAGAAGTCAATTCTTTCCTTCTGGTGCAAAAGGTGAGATTTCAGTTTAACCTTTCTCCACCATCAATTAACCACCAAATTTTGTCCAATTGTTTGCCTATCTTGGCTACACATTTCCTCTAAGATTGGTCCCCGATTATTAAGCATGGACCGCTAATTAAGATTAAGTTCATTTCAACGGCCGCTAGGAGAATCTCAAGATAAGCTTACGTAAGGCTCAAATCCACCTTATACTGGAACTTATAGCATAATATGATCCTGTAACACTAGTGAACGGAGTGAATTCTAACCAAACATCAAGTGGACCCCACCTTTGCCCCAACCATTTATGAAAGCCAAGAAGTTTACGTGCCTTATACGTAAGTTCACATTGCACATAACTGACATCTCGGTTCAACGGTGAATATAACACCACATTGACTGGTGGTGTAACCCACCCAAAACTTGGATCGATTTCAGATCTTAACTCATGGCCTAACTCGACCATACAAAGCAAATGAACGAAGCTGATCTCTCGAAAGATCATCATAAGTGGACCCCGAAATCGCTTCCTTCCACAAACGGTGGAGAAACCAGATGCAATCCGACTTCCACACGTAGGATGACCAGTGCTTGGAGCCTGACTTCAATTTGAGCCGTCCAAACTTCAATGAGAAGACTTCTGATCCCTCTTAAGGCGTCCGAAAAAAGGAAGGAGATGAGAAAGATCACGTGCCATGTTGTTCTTCTTGGAAACAAACCGCAACGTGCGGAACCAGCATCCCATAGATCTCTCCATAGCGTCCGGTGTTGAGGGTCAAATATTACATATTATCCCCTATTTATATATTAGCTTTATGAACATGATAATGCTTAAGTTCTATTTTACTCATGTTTGTGTTGTAAGGTGAATTTAAGAGCTTGGATTGAAAAGAGTGTTAAAAGCATAGATTTGATGCTCAAGAATCACCAAGGCAATGGATGGATCTTAGGAGACTAAGATTGAAGAATTCACATGTCAAAGATTCAAGAAAACCAAGTGAGGAGTGAAGAGAATCAAAGATTTGAAGTGAAGAAAAAGAATCCTAAAAATGTCATGAAAAAGCATTTCTAAAACTCTGGGTCATTTTGTGAAATTACACAGAGCGAAGTCTATTTTGAAAAACTGGGCAAAGTGAAGTCTATTTTAGCAAATTGCATAAATTTAAGGCGATTTTTAGAGTTTTCCAACTAGGTGCGAAAGTTAAATTTCTACAACTATAAATAAGACTCCCTAAGATATTCCTAGGTATTTTCTAGGGTTTAAGGAGTGGAGCAAAAGAGTAGAGAAGCCATCACTAAGAGTTTTCCTTCTTCTTCCTTAGTTATTTTTGTGCTTTCTTCTAGGGTTTTAAATCCAATCATGTCTATGGTTGGCTAAACCTCTTGAGTAGGGCTAAGAGGTGAAGCTTGTAGCATGATGGGATGTTTCTATTGCTTTGATTCATGTTTATGTTGAATTCCATGGATTCTAATTTGATATTTAAGGAATACTTTCAGTTTTTAATGGTTTATTGTAACTCAAATTATAATGGATCTACAATATCTTTGAGTATCTTCTTTTCCTAATTTGAAATTATGAAATTAGTAAGTCTTGTTGATCACTATCGCCCCTTGGGCATGGTAGGGTGATGAAATCATTCATAATCTTCACAATTCTCCTACTATGAGATTATTAGATTGGTAAATCCTGTTGTTTATCATTGTCTCCTGGGCATGGTTTGGTGATAGAATCCCTGCCAATTATCATAGTTCTCCTTCATTGAGAATTAGTTCAATGGAAGTTCAAATTTGATTTTATTGATATATTTTCCAATTGGATAGGATAGGACTCCAATTCAAATTGTGTTACTTGAATCAAGCAAGAGGGCTCCCAAATCACTATAAGTGGATCCTTGACACCCTAGTTCCCACCTTTAAATTCTTAGTTTTAATTACTCTATTCATAATTACTCTCTCAAATACTTCAGAATTAGTTTCACATCTTCTTCTAGTTCTACTTCTAGTTAATTTCATAAACATACAAGTTTTAGTCCCTATGGATTTGACCTCGGTCTTACCGAGATTATTACTACATCGTGACCTTGCACTTAGGGTTGTGAACATTCGGGCCACCAATTTTGTGGGCCACGAAGCATCAAATGGTGATTATAGACTGTCCAGGAGGGTCGTGTCGAAGGAAGAACAGCTAGAAACAAATCCACCATTAAAATAAGGTTCGCCTTCCTTGATCAGACGCTGGACAACAACCACCATTCTAATGTCTAAACAAAAAATCAAAACCATCCATCTAATAGCCTTCTGAGAAGGAAATCTTTCCAACACCCTGGAAGAGACGTAATGTTAAATCTACACCTTTTCCACACACAGGTCAGTAAGAAAATCCTTGCGAAAAACAAAGTTACGTAAGACGCAACCTGAATAAATCGAAACTCTCCTTTACGCTGGACTGTGTTCGAAAGCCTATAAAGGCTTGACGTGCGAAGGAAGAAAGCCATTCAGCTATCCCGTCCCATACCAGGAGAAAGAGGAGAGAAGTAGAGAACGAGAGGAAAATAGAGAGAGAGAGAGAGAGAGAGAGGGTAATCTGGAGAGAGATTCCAGGAAAGAAAACGTGAGAGGAAGAGAGTAGAGAAAGAAGAAGACAAGAAAGAGAGGTTATTAACCGAGTTAAATCGGTGGAACCACCGAGTCCAGATCCGATTTAAGGCCTACAAACTTCAGAGGTTAGTCAGTCTATTTGATCTCTCTTATGATCTTCTATAGGAGATAAGTTTCAATTAAAGTTATCATTTAAAACGTGGGTAGATTCTGACTGAGTCGACTTAGTGAAAGAGTAGCACTAAAATCATTTTCAGATTGAGACTTAGGTGTTGATTAAGGTAAGTTGGCCATTTACATGATGATTTATGTTAAGTTTTAATTTGACTAATAAATAGTTTAAATTTCACATAGATGAAAGATGAAATACCAGGATTAAACCCTAATCATAAAATGTGTAATTTGTAGTTGAATTTAAAGTACATGCATTAAGTTTCAACAACACCAGAGAGTGCTTCAACGTAAAAGGTAAGGGATTCCTTTAAGCTTACAGTAATCTAATTTGATATGCTTTTTCATGATATACTTTCATGTTACTATGACTCTCTCTCTCTCTCTGCAATTGTCGAATTTACCATCAATAATTATTTATCCTCTGGGAATTATGGTTAAGGCATGATTTTATTTATGCATGATTTTTATTAATTTATGTGGAGCGATGGATATAAGTCTTACCCTTGCCTTTACTAATTTTGTTGAGTTAGCCCTTGCTACTCTCATCTTTGTTAAGTTAGCCATCGTCCCTCTCCTCTTTGTTGAGTTAACCATTATTACTCTCCTCTTTGTTGACTTGGCCATTGCCACTCTCCTCTTTGTTGAGTTAATCATTGCTACTCTCCTCCTTATTTTGTTAGCCTTGCGCTATCTACCTTTATGGCTTAGGCATGTCTTAAAATTCCAAAGCTCCCATGATTTAATTTATTTCCTCTTTGGTGCAAGTACTATGTTGGAAATCCCACTTATGATGATCAAATAAATATCATGGACGTAATGTGGTTCAGATAACGGAACCTGGGTCGAACATAATTTCATGAATTTTGGGTAGTGGTGAACAAATCAATGTAAGTAATTCGCAATATGTGTTACATCACTTCTGGGATTGAATGTCGCAAACAGTCGCTCCATGAACAAATCGTGTCACGTGATTCATCCAAGTCATGTGTTGTGTCGTCTTGGGATAACCGCGTAAATCCACGTAAATGTGTCACACACCGGCAAATCTCAGTATAATGGGATGCGGGGCAAGGCAAATAACTCTAAATCATCTTTCACATTGTGGTGATCACTAAGTGTGATGAACCACATATACTTTGCTAGGTATACATCTCATATAGGTTGCTTGCACATATTGATACCTCTCGTAGTAGTGGAGTACGAGACATCAGAAATCTTACATTACTTTTATGAATCTCTTGAATTATTATTAATCTTAAAGGATATCCATCACCATGAGTAGGGCACCGACCCTCTCCAACCATACAATGATATAGGAGATGTACAGGTTGAAGACCTAGAGGACCATCTCCATATGAAAGATTACACTGAATGAATAAGAAGATAGTTTCATGATTTACTTTTATATTTCCACTGCAAACTCGATAATGTAACAAGTTCCCATTAAGAGGCCATTTAATAATTTGATAAATTCTTTTACTTCAATGAAATAATAAATACAGTCGATTTTATTCTCGTGAATGGTTACCTTCATGAATGTAACTGGATGTGATCTAAATGAATATATATATATATATATGTGTGTGTGTGTGTGTGTGTGTGTGTGTGTGTGTGTGTGTGGTACAATTTTTAAAGCATCCAATTCATTCAATTATTAACACCTGATTTTTCTCAGACACGAGTATAAACTCTAGCTGTAAAAATTTGGAATGTTACACCTCTCTCTTCTTTTCTTTCTTTTTTTTATTATATCTTACCTAAGGTGGGCAAAAACTTAAGGCCTTTGGCCATTTATTTTAAGCACATTTACTAGGCCCCCATGTTAAGGGCTTTTATTTAACTGTAAATTTTATTTTCCTTATCGAACTGGCTCAACCCGACTTCTGATCACCTCCTATAATGGAGGGAAGTATTGTTCTAGAAATCGGTCATTTATAGGTGTTAAGGCGACATTGCCATTTAAATGCTTAAGGAGATAGGCTCAGCGCTTAAAACGTGCTCGATGGTATATGGTCTGTCTCATGTATGAGACCATTTTCCCAGAGCTCGGTCCTTTTGACTGATGGGGGAGACCATCTTCCAAACTATATCTCCTTCCCTAAAGGCTTTTCGTTTAACCCTTTTATTGTACGCTAGGGTTACAGCCGCTTTATTGGACATGATGGAATTCAATGCCTTGATATGAGTCTTATCTAGTCCCTTAAGCTCGGCCAACATTACTTCTATAAATTTGGGCAAGATTAATTGACATTGATATGCAACTCGTAATAACAAGACCATGATTTCCAATTGTAAAACCGCTTCATGTCCGTAAGTCAACATAAATGAGGTAACCCCTGTACTAGTACAAGATGATATCCTATAGGCCCATAAAGCCTCAGATAGCTTAAGATGTCATTCTCGTGGATTCCCTCATATCATTTTCCTAGAAATATTCTCAATTACCTTATTGCTAGCGTCGGCCTGGCCATTAGCTTGAGCATAATATGGGGTCGAGTGAAGGATCTTTATACCATACTAGTTGGCCATAATGCCTCGGTTGTGAATGCAGCACCTCGGTCCATAGTAATGGATTTTGGCACACCAAAATGATGAATGATATTGGCTTCTATAAAACTAATAATGTCTTTGTGATTGACCTTTCACATAAGTTTTGCCTCCACCCATTTGGTAAAGCAATCGGTTGCCAAGATAATGAACATGTCTACCTTGGTTGAATGTGGGTGAATCTGTCCGATCAAATCGATCGCCCACCCTCAAACTGGCCAAGGCTTTATGATAGGATGCAACTCGGCCACAAGTACATATTGGACTGGCCCATTTCTTTGGCAAGCCTCGCACCCTTTTGTATACCGAACACAATCAGCAATCATCTCCGACCAAAAATATTCGTAGCACCTAAGCATAAGCCTCATCTTCCTTCCTGCCTGATGAGACCCACAAACATCCTCATAGACCCCCTCCATGGTGGTCATTACTTCATTTCTCGACAAGCAACGAAGCAAAACTCCATCGGCTCCCTTTTAGTATAGTTTGTTATCAATCATGACATAACTCACAGCCGCTCTTCTCATGCTTCTATCGGCCTTTGTCTAAGGGCTTTATAAATAACCCATCACTACTAAAAAACAAGGCAACGCCAGCAATGACCTATAGCCATCGAACCATCCTCCGAGAAAGGGGGCATCGGTGTTGCTCGCTGACGGATTAAAACCGTCGACATTTCCGATGGCTCAAGGCAACGGTTTTAGCCGTCGGCATTTTCAACGGCTAAAATTGTCAGCATTTTCGATGGCTAAGGGCCACGGCCAAAACCGTTAGCATTTCTCATTAATTAAAAAAAATAATGAAAATTAATTGCCTAATCAACGCACACATCCAAAACTAGATATATCCATTTCTTCAAAGCCCTAAATGAACCAACCTATTTGAGAAGGTAAGTCTACATGAAAGAAAATGAAGAAATCAAAATCAAATATATCATCCAAATTCTAAATATTTGGATTGGATATTTCAATCAATGTCTCAGTATACTCCTAAAAAGAATAATATAAAATGTCCTCCATGTAATAGTCATTAAAAATAACTACAAATCCAAGAAAACTTTGACCAACAGAGTTAATGCATTGATATATTCAAAGTAGAAAAGAAACAGAACTTGCTCATTTTATTATATACCTTTCCTAAGGTGAAGTGCTATTGAAATTTACCTGGCAATCTGTTCTAGGACCATCGTGTGTTATGATAGTCTCAAATGTGCCTGTGGTTGTTATTGCACCAACGATAAAGGGCTTGAACTGTTTTCCATAGCTTTGGAGTAATGGCTCATCTCCAATAGCAATATACCTGTAAATTGTTCTGTTAATAGAAGATACATAGATTTCAAAATATAATTGTCATTATCTTTATTAACATGGAAAATGAAATGAACAATAGCATCCTTTTCTTGTGTGAAGGAAAAGAAAAACTATGAATCTAAGAGATGGTCTAAAGTCCAAACAGTTGGACAATAAGTTATGGTTCACCCAGTGGGGATAACTTCAATCTTTCATGTGTGTGAGACATCCAACCGTTCAATAGGTTAGACTTATAATGAAGAAGCCATATCCACTAATATAGTGGACCACATTGCTTGATGCCATTTATCATGGCCAGGCATCGTTTTCTATGGTGTGGTCCATCTAATGGATATGACTAAATTTTTCAGGTGATCCTCCTGGTGACGGGTTGGATTTCACATTCTTCTTTTCTTTTTTTCTTTTTTAAATTAAGGATGACAATTTATTTCACATGAACTTAATGTTGGAAGTTATTGAGTGGGTGGACCATTCCTTGTGGTCCAACCAGTTCGACTTGAAGACTATATATCTAATACAATTAAGTGATTCCTTATTCAACTTTCAAGGAATAATCAGGCCCTGATGCATCAGGACGTGTATAATTAATGTTCTCAAGAGATCAGCCCAAACAATTTCGATAGCATATAAACATCACAAAGAGCCCTGGGAAGGTTTCACTAGCAGGCATTTCTAGTCCCACCTTTTCTGCACTTTTCCTGTAGTATAGTCCACTTGAATTTTGGATCTGCTTCATATTTTGGGCTCACATCTTATATGAGCAGAAAAAATTGATAGATAGAGTAAATTTCTTATTGCCAACACTGTGGACCCACAAAACTTTCACTGACAATGTCTTGCTAGTGGAGGGCATAGAAATTCCTGTCTAAAAAGAGAGCTCAAGGAAAGAAAGTGGAGGTCCCGAGGAGAAAGTCCGTGCACTTTTATATATTAAAAAAATAGGAAATTTTATTAATTTATAAAAAAGTACTCTTCCTTTAGCAAAAGCACTTCTAATGTCCTTTATTCTAAGAGAAATGTTCTGGGTTTTTCAGAGCATTATAAATTATATTGCTTTGGTTGCATTGGGACACTTAAACAGTAGTGCTTAGTACCCATTTCATGCTCTACCATGAAAATATCTCACCGATTTGACAAATATCAACTGTTGTGGGAAATCTGAGCTCACAATACAACGCCGCTCAGGGGGCAAGTCCGAGCCGAGTCGTGACCCTCCCGACCTGTTTCAAGACGCGACCCGTCAGAGTAGCCGACTTGGTTGAGGTCAGACTCCGGATCATGATCCGATCGGATGAGCGTCTTCGTTATAGCCGCTTTGCTCTAGCCTGCATTCCGAGGCGACGACATTCCGAGTAGAGCACATAGTCCAAACAGAGCAAACGTTCCAAGCCGGACGCATGTTCAGACGCGCATATCCCACTCGCTGAACGTGGAAACTGCCATAACCAAACGTGGACGATAACTTCGCTCGCAGATATGCATAATCTACCAGATACGCTACATGATCGATAAATCGCGAGGGGTATCTCCACGATCCGGGAATCCCCCTAATCATGTCGAGATTATCGGATCCGGACCACTCGACAGTCAAGTATAAATATTACATCACGCCATATCTACAGGTACGTAAAATCGAGATCTCCTCTACACTCTACTCAGACCCTGATTCCCTTGTCCTGACTTAGGCATCGGAGGGTCCCCCGGCTTAGCCAGGGTCACCTTTTCCTGCTTTCCTGGTGCAGGTCCTAGGGATCATCGTGGTGATCGACGAGGAGGGAGGGCTGACCATATTTTGGTATCAACATTTTTTAGCGCCGTCTGTGGGAAACTGAAACTAGAAGTCAGGTTCTCGTTTCCCCTAAGCAATGGCGAGGAAGAAGAAAGCTATAGTAGTGCAGCCACAACCCGATAAGCAGACTCGGTCGTCATCACCGCTTCATGCCGAGTCCGCTCCGGGGCCTTATCAACGTTCGCGTAATCGGTCTAACAAGTACCGCGCCATGCAGAATGAGATCCTGGCCCTGGGTGACGAGATAAACCAGATGAAACAACAGCGGGAGCCAGAACAATGCCCGGCTCAAGAACAACCCGTTCTCGAACCGGTGGGGCTGTTTGTAGAAACTCGCTCCATGCCGAGGAGTGTGACGCCCGAAGTTCCCCAATATTCAGGGGTACCGTAGTCGGGCCAAAATCTTCCTGCGGCACGTGGCGAGGCATCAACACGGAACGAGCCTGCTCGGGCTCCGACAACCGTCCACTCAGCTACATCCGCCCTGCCGCCTACGGACCTCCGTCATCAATTAGAATGGAGGAGAGAAGGGAGAATATCGAAGGCTGAACATACCCCAGAGGTCGTCACTGAAAACAAGGATCCCTGGGAAACGCGCTTTATGGAACTAAAGGATAAGTTCCTGATATTGGAGAAAAAGCAAGAACAATCGACAGTTCCGACCGTGATACAGGCAATGATGGAAGAGACCGAGCCTCCCTTCAACTCGGCCATCATTGCTTAAGTGATGCCGCAGAAGTTTCGGATGCCTTCCGTCATTCAGTACTCGGGATCTGGGGACCCATCCGAACACTTGGAGTCCTATCGATCCTGGATGCAGATCCAGACAGCAATGGATGCAATGATGTGTAGGGGATTCTTCATCACCCTCACAGGGTCCGCTCGGATCTGGTATCGTCAACTGAAGCCTGGTTCCGTGGGTTCATTCGCGGAACTGAGCCGACTATTCCTTACGCAGTTCATAAGCGGTAAGAGAAGTCGGAAGCCCAACACTCACCTGCTTACCATTAAGCAGACCCCAAAGGAGTCATTGAAGGATTACATCGCCCGCTTCAACGAAGAAGCATTGCATGTTGAGGACTACGATGATAAGATGGCCCTCGCCGCCATTCTGAGCGGACTAAAAGAAGGAAAGTTTGCCTTCTCCATCGAAAAGAATCCACCAAAGACGCTAGCGGACTTCATGGCAAAAGCTCAGAAGAACACTAACGCAGAGGAGTTCACCAACGCCCGAAAGGGTACACAGGCGTCTGACTCGACGAATAAGGGGAAGAGACCCCGAAACGAAGACTCCCAGCTGACTAGCAAAAGGACGGATGACCGCGCTTCTCGCAATCGTCGTTCGAGCCGTAGGCTGGAAGGGAATTTTCGTTCCTACACTCCACTCAATACATTCCCCGAGCAGATCCTGCTAGACATCCGAGGAGACAGACTGCTCAATTGGCCAGTCTGTATGAGAGCTGATCCCGAGCATCGGGACAAATGAAAATACTGTCGTTTCCACCGGGATCACGGTCATAACACGGACGATTGCGTGGATCTGAAGGACGAGATTGAGTCCCTCATCCGCAAGGGACATCTACGTCGTTGTGCCAAAAGGAAGAAATTCGCTTGGAGAGAAGAACAGCGGTAAGAGCAGTCGAACAACCCCCCAGAGGAGCCCGCCGAAATTCGCACCATCTTCGGGGGCTCAGCTGGGGGAGGGGATTCGAACAGGGCACGGAAAGCCCATTCCTGGAGCTCCGAGTCAGAACACCACATTCACCTGACGGAAAGTCCCAGAAAGGAACTCCGTGTCGCTCCCTTCAGCCTAACCTTCACAGAAGATGATGCACGCGGGATCCAGCATCCGCACGACGATGCGCTAGTGGTCATTATGACCATAGCCAATCACAAAGTGTACCGCATCCTGGTTGACACCGGGAGTTCAGCTGATGTAATGTATTCTGAGGCGTTTGAGAAGATGAGAATTTCACGGTTCAAGCTCCAACCCATGAAGACTCCCTTGCACGGCTTTGCCGGAGAAAGAGTCATCTCCGAAGGAGCCATCTCCCTCCCAGTGATAGCGGGAGAAGGGAAAATCAAGTCACATTTTTGGTTGACTTTTTAGTTGTCAATGTTCCATCAGTCCACAACGTGATCCTGGGCCGACCCTCCCTCAACGCAATGAGGGCGGTTGTGTCAACTTACCATCTGATGATGAAGTTTTTGGCTGAAGGTGGGATTGGTTATCTCCGGGGCGATCAACGCGAAGCCCGAAGATGTTATGCGATAGCTGTGAGAAAAGGGGCCGCTAAACAAACGCTCGTAGTCGACGCCTTGGACCCCCGCGGAGCGACGGAGAATTCCCCCGTCGAAGATCTGATAAGAATGTCTCTCGATGAATCAGATCCGAGCAAAACTTTTCAGCTCGAATCATCACTGAATCCCGAGCGAAGGAACGAGTTAATGACCTTCTTGAGACAACACCGGGACATCTTCGCATGGTCACATGCAGATATGCCGGGGATCTCACCCGATGTGCAAGTCCACAGGCTGAACATGGACCCAGATCACCGGCCAGTTAAGAAAAAAAGAAGGCCGCTCAATGCTGAACGGTATGAAGCCATTGCCGAGGAGGTCTCCATCCTGCTCGATGCGGGCTTCATAGAAGAGGTATACTATCCTGACTGGATAGAAAATGTCATGCTCGTCAGGAAGTCAAACGGGAAGTGGCGAGTATGCGTAGATTATTCCGATCTGAATAAGGCGTATCCCAAAGATAACTTCCCGCTACCTCGGATCGACCAACTGGTGGACAGCACGGCTGGACACGAGTTACTCTCGTTTCTGGACACCTACTCCGGGTACAACCAGATCGCCATGCACCTCCCAGACAGGCAGAAGACCACCTTTGTCACGGACAGAGGACTCTACTATTACCGGGTCATGCCATTTGGCCTGAAAAATGCTGGGACAACGTATCAGAGACTGGTGAATCAGATGTTCGCCAAACAGATGGACACTCCATGGAGGTGTATGTGGACGACATGCTGGTGAAGAGTATCAAAGCCTCCGAGCACCTTGTTAATCTTGAAGAAATATTCAATGTCCTCCATGAATACCAGATAAAGCTTAACCCTGTCAAGTGCGTGTTCGGGGTTGAGTCAGGAAAATTCTTGGGCTTCCAAGTCAGACAACAGGGGTATTGAGGCGAACCCAGACAAGATCAAAGCCCTCCTGGACATGAACTCGCCTCGGACCCTCAAGAAAATATAGTGTCTCACGGGAAGAGTCGCGGCCCTCGGACGTTTCATATCTAGGGCTACAGACAAATGCCTTCCTTTCTTCCAGCATTTGAACGGCCACAAGAGGGCGAAATGGACGTCGGAGTGTGAGCAAGCCTTCCAGCAGTTGAAACAGTACTTGGGATCGCCGCCTCTCTTGTCCAAGCCGGAAGAAGGAAAGCCCTTGTTCCTCTACCTCACCGTTTCGACCTCAGCCGTCAGCTTGGCTCTGATCCGAGAAGTCGGAACCAAGCAGTATCCCATTTACTACATAAGCAAAGCCATGGTACCAGCAGAAACGAGGTACTGGTCCTTAGAGAAATTGGCACTCAGCCTTGTCGTCTCGGCCAGAAGACTACGGCCATACTTTCAGGCCCACTCCATAATCGTGTTATCGGACTCCCCTCTGAGGCAGATCCTCCAGAGACCCGAAGTGTCAAGCCGGATGACCAAATGGGCTGTAGAGCTCGAAGAGTTTGACATTCAATTCCGGCCCAGGACGGCACTCAAGGGACAAGCCGTAGCCGACTTCATCACCGAGTTTACAACTCCAGACGAAGAGCAAGCCAGGAAGGAAGTCGAGATGACACCGCCCGCCCCGCTGAGCAATCAAGAGCCAGCATCAGATCCGGGGTGGGTCCTTTATGTTGATGGATCCTCCAACGTTAAAGAAGCAGGAGCCGGTGTCGTCCTGGTGGCGCCTAATTCAATGACAATCCAATATACCATCAGGCTCGGGTTCAAAGCTTCAAACAATGAGGCCGAGTACGAAGCGCTGCTGGTTGGGCTTAGGCTGGCGGTGAGCCTAGGTGTTTAGACTCTGCAAGTCCGCAGTGACTCACAGTTGGTGGTGAATCATATCCCCTCAGAATACGAAGTTATGGAAGTCAGAATGATCGCCTATCTTGATGAGGCGAGGCAATTGATCGAGAAATTCTGGAGTTGCACTATCCGGCAGGTCCCCAGAGCCGAGAACTCATGGGCCGATGCCTTAGCAAGGCTCGCCTCTGCCTCCGAGTGTAAGATCTCACGCTTTATTCTGGTCGAGTTCGTTGAGCACCCAAGCATCGGCCAGTCAGAGGAGGTCAGCCCTGTCCAGTCATCCCCAGTTGGATGGACCCCATTTTCAATTATCTATCAACCGGCGAAACCCCCAAGATAAGCTTGAGGCAAGACAACTTAGGGTCTGAGCGTCCCGGTATGCCATATTGGACGGAGTGCTGTACAAGAAGGGACATTCTCAGTCTTACCTTAGATGTCTCCGACCGGATGAGGCCAATTACGTGATTCGGGAGATTCACGAAGGAATCTGCGGAAATCACTCGGACAGCCGTGCCTTAGCCATGAAGATACTTCGTCAAAGGTATTTCTGGCCAACCCTCAAGCAAGACTCTAAGGATTTCATTCGAAAGTGTGACAAGTGCCAACGTTTTGCTGCTGTGCCGAGGCAACCAGCAGAAGAAATGACCCCTATGAGTGGGCCATGGCCGTTCGCTCAATGGGGGATCGACATCATCGATCCCTTACCCACTGGGAAGGGACAGGTCAAGTTTGCTATAGTCACGGTCGACTATTTCACCAAGTGGGCCGAGGCTGAGTCAGTTGCAAAGATCACCGAGGAGAAAGTGATCGACTTTTTGTGAAAAAATATCATCTGCCGGTTCAGGATTTCGAGGACCATCGTTTCTGATAACGACCGCCAATTTGATAACGATAAGTTCCGTAGCATGTGTCGAGGGCTCGGCATTGTAAACGCCTACTCATCGCCTCGGCACCCGCAATCGAACAGACAAGTAGAGGCGGTCAACAAGATCATCAAGCATCATCTCAAGACGAAGCTGAAAAAGGCAAAAGAAAACTGGGCCAAAGAGCTCCCCTTCATCCTTTGGGCCTACAGGACTACAGCCCAGACTTCGACGGGCGAAACTCCATTTTCGTTATCCTATGGCTCGGAGGCAATGGTGCCAGTAGAAATCGGACTCCCTACAGCGCGGGTCAGGGGCTTCGAAGAAAGTCATAACTCTGAGCAGATAGCAGTTAATCTGGATTTGCTCGAGGAACTCAGAGAAGTTTTCAAGATCCGAGCGACGGCTCAACACCAGCAAGTAGCGTGCTTCTACAACTCCAAAGTTAAAGTTAGGTGCTTCCGACTAGGAGACTTAGTCCCCCGACAGGTTTTTCAGAACACGGCCGAGCCAGGGTCAGGAGCGCTCGGACCCAATTGGGAAGGTCCATATCGTGTGATCAGATCTGCCAAACTGGGCTCGTACCATCTGGAAGACCTCGAAGACCGTCATCTCCCTCATCCCTGGAACACCGAGCACTTGAAAATCTATTACCTGTAAGGAAATAACCTTTAAGGATCATGATGCAATGTATGCCTCCGAGCGACTAGCCTTTAAGGCTCTTAATAAAAGACCGATTCTACCTTCGAATGCTTGTTCAATTGCCCTATCCGCACAAGTACGAGATAAATGGTCCGATCCCTTAAGGATTCGGAACCCAACCTTACGAAAGATCGACAAGGCATCCCTCAGGGGAAGAAGCCTAATAAATGGTCCGATCCTTAAAGGATCGGAACCTAACCCCACGAAAGATTAACAAGGCATCCCTTCATGGAAAAAGAGCCTAATAACTATCCGACCACCCGATTAAGTGTTCAACTCGGCGTACAACAAAACAGAGGCGACGAGCCAAGTATCCTAAGGGGTCGGACCCAACTAAGGCTTGGGCCGAGGAAGCTCGGACAACCGACTCTAAAAACTAACTAAACGACAGCGGACCAAGCTCATCAGCTCAACATCTCAAGCAAATCAACAATGTGACAAGAATATTTTTTATTAAAATCTCCTTGGAGGGGTAAAAGTACATAGGTACATTAAAAAAAAAAAAAGATAAGTCTTCAGGCAGGAGGAGGAGCTTGGGCATCAGGAACCTGGGCGTCGGGAGCTGGTTCTGAGCGGACGATGTCAGCCGAGGTATCTTCGGATTCGTCGGGCAAGAGGGAATCGAGATCTAGGTCTGGATATAAACCAAGAACCGTCTGGAAGCATGCGTCGAAGCCGCGATTGTAGAACGTTGTGGCCTCAGCATCCCTCTCTTTAGAAATCTTGAAGCTCTCGACTACAGTAGTAACCGCTGCGGCCAAAGAGGCCTCGTCCTTTACCCTCTGGGCCTCCACGGCTTGGTTCACAGCTCATGTCCGCTCCTCAGTCGCCTCGGCCTTGGCATTATTCAGAGCTTTCCCAAGCCAAACCGTCTCCACGGCCAAGGAGTCTGCGTGAGTCCTAACACGGGTCAGCTCAGTAGTCGCCGCGTCACCGCTCTTCTTAAAATCATCTGCCTTTTCCTGTAGACGTAGTTCCTTGGCCACCAAGTCCACAACGACTCCCTGTAGTCACCTGACCCTGGCCCTCTCACCCATAATCTGTTGTCGGAGGCCAGTCTCCTCAAATCTCAAGGCCGCTATCTCGGCCCGAAGAGCCTCCAACTCCGCCTCCTTTTCCTTGTACTCTTGCACTCTCTGTCGAATGAAGAGCAGCACTGGGACGGCCTTGAAAGAAAATAAAGATCAGAATCTACAAAACATATACAACGGAATGTGGATAACAACATCAAAGAAAGGAGGTCTTCTAGGAGACTTACCATGTAACATACGGAGGCGAAGTCGTTTAGGAAGCCTCCCTCCGATCGCTCAAAGGTCTAGGCGATGTCCTCCTCCTTGGCATGCTTGGCGGCCCACGAAGTCAGGCACGCCATGTGATAGCCGGGTTCGAACCTCCCCCCGCTCGTGCCCGCTTGGGCCGAGGCCTCAGCCCCCTCGGCCCCTACCAGATGCCGGCCGAATTTTGACCCTCAGCTCGACCCTCCCCCTCAACCTAAGGGGGGGAAGGCTCATTCTCAGCTACCCTGTTGGCTCCCTCTCTCTCAGAGGATGAGGGAACAACAATAGGGGTCTCGGGGGCTGTGGTGGGAACGGTGGCTGTGGTGGGAGGAATAGCGACGGTGGGGTCGCAAGCAACAGTACTCGGTACGGCTGTGGAGTCAGCCTCTGTCACTCGGACGACCCCCGAAGGAGGACATATCACTGGGGGCAAGACTTCAGGAGGAACCGTGGTAGAGCTGAGGCACGCCGGAGTCGGTAGCTCGGAGGACGAGCCAACCGGCTTCAGAGTCGGGGCTGATGGAGTTAGGGCAGCAGAAGATTCTCCCACACGAGGGGGAGCTGACTTCTTCCAAGTGATCTTTACTCGGGGGGCTTCTTTGAGTAGCTCCGCTGCGCTCGGAGCTGCCTTCCTCTTCCGTGCCCCGGATGCCTCAGCCATGCCTGGGAAAGAAAATTATCAGCTACTAAGTGAAGAAAAGCTTATTGAAGAGGTCAGGACAGCTTACTCAAAGAGGTGGCCAGAGGTTGGGATTTGCAGAGCCCGGACCGGTAAAGGTTGGCCGCAGTTATCAGATCGGCCTAGGAGCGAAGCGACTCCGACCGCGCTCTGGCCTTTGTGACCTGATTCTTCTGGTCCGAGTCTAGGAACGGCAACCCCTTTGCAAAAGCTGTAAAGAAAAAAAGTCTTATTACAACTAAAATGAGGAAAAACTAAAGTAGGAAACCGGATGCAAAATAAAGTCTGACCTGATTTCACAAAATGAGTCGAAAACCGAACCGTTGAGGTTCTAAGCTCAGCCGCAGGTGCCTCCCATTCACCTGCCGCCCAGAACCACTTATTTTTTCAGTCCTTGTTAGAGGATGGCAGATGCATCACCAACCCCGACCCCTTGCTCCCCCGAGTCACAAAATAATACCATGGATCATTGTCGTCATGCTTGGCCATGTAAAGACTCATCAGCTCCTCTGGAGTCAGCTCGAAGTTTTTCGCTTGCTTCCAGATGATGTAGGCGGAGATCATTACTCTCCAGGCATTCGGGGTGAACTGTCCGGGTGCTAACCCAAGGTAGGCCGCAACCTTCCTGACGAAGGGGTGTAGGGGGAGCCGA
Source organism: Magnolia kwangsiensis (assembly GCA_037074715.1). Classification (NCBI taxonomy): domain Eukaryota; kingdom Viridiplantae; phylum Streptophyta; class Magnoliopsida; order Magnoliales; family Magnoliaceae; genus Magnolia; species Magnolia kwangsiensis. The sequence goes on from CM073573.1 coordinate 56,911,787, forward strand.
ACCCCGCACTGCAGCGCGCAAAGGAAGATGGTTACTTCTCCCTTGGCCGGAGCGCCAGCAGCGTCCAAAGGCTCAAGGGCCCTTATCTGAATGGAGTCAGGGATCTGAAACTCCGAACGAATTCATTCCATCTAAGACTCCGACATGACAGAGCCTCCGGGGACTACCTCCAAGCTGCGCAGATTCGCGGGCATTTCAGTGGTGGTAATGGTCTCGACTCGACGGGATTGGTTGGTTGTCTTTTTACTGAGTTGCTTGGTCTTAGAACCCAATGTTTTTTGCCTCTGAGGCGGGGGGTATGGGAGAGTGGGTTCGAAAGGGCCCTCGGAAGACCCACTCTCACTTTCAGTACTCCCCGGCTTGGAGTCATTAGCATATTCATGGACCATCTCGAGGTCGGAAGGCATGGCAGAGAAGTGAGGGTCGAAGAAACTCACCAGGTACTTGCCGGGAATCGCCTTTAGCCGGAAAACTTCGAAGTCGGCAGGAATCGCCTCCCGTCGAAAAATCCCTCCTCCGATGTGCTCTTACGAATCAGAACGTAAAATGGCAATGAGAAGTCCGGGACGCCTTATATAGGCAGTGAAGGGATTCGGCATTAATGACGAGCCATAATGGCAGCAGCTGAATCAGCACGACCCGATCTCCGAGTACACCTGGCGACGTTGCATTGACGGGATACAAACCGATTGTACGACTTTGACATCAGGCTGTGTGCCTCGATAGGTGAAGCGACGCCCCGACACTCAGAGCCGTCAGGCGCACGCCTCCTCCAGCCTGCGTGGCTACTTCCCATAGGCCGGGGGGAGATTCAGGATCGTAACCGTCGCCACGTGTTGGCCAAGGCGACTAGCGCGCGCGTGGTTCGAGTTCCGTCATCATTGCGACGATGGCAGGAGATTTCCTACCTATGTACTCTCCGAGCTGACAAGAAAACTCAAAGAGTAGGGGGCTTTTGTTGTGGGAAATCTAAACTCATAATACAACGTTGCTCAGGGGGCAAGTCCGAGCCGAGTCGTGACCCTCCCAACCTGTTTCAAGACTCAACCCGTCAGAGCAGCCGACTTGGTTGAGGTCAGACTCCGGATCATGATCCGATGGGATGAGCGTCTTCGTTATAGCCGCTCTGCTCTAGCCTGCATTCCGAGGCGACGACATTCCGAGCCGATCACACAGTCCGAACAGAGCAAACGTTCCAAGCCGGACGCATGTTCAGACGCGCATATCCCACTCGCTGAACGTGGAAACTGCCATAACCAAACGTGGCCGATAACCTCACTTGTAGATACGCATAATCCGCTAGATACGCTACATGATCGATAGATCGCGGAGGGTATCTCCACGATCCGGGAATCCCCCTGATCATGCCGAGATTATCGGATCCGGACCACTCGACAGTCAAGTATAAATACTACATCACGTCATATCTACAGGTACGTAAAATTGAGCTCTCCTCTACACTCTACTCAGACCCTGATTCCCTTGTCCTGACTTAGACATCGGAGGGTCCCCCGGCTTAGCCAGGGTCACCTTTGCCTGCTTTCCTGGTGCAGGTTCTAGGGATCATCGTGGTGATCGATGAGGAGGGAGGGCTGACCAGATTTTGGCATCAACATCAACCATTTAATCATTGAACTTTATTACGGACAGTTAAGATTATTTACACAGAAATATATGCATTTAACAATTTTATCTATCTACCTGTTAGGCCTCATCATGGATTACATATGAGATTCTAAAGAATTAGTTTTGTTAGGCAATTGTAACAATCCCATACATGGGTGGTAAAAAGTATGGCCATAGAAAATAAAGCCAAATTAAGGATGGTTGGATCAATCGACCCGAGTGACTATTGCATGCTAGCCCATGAAATTTGGTCTGAACTCAATGGAAAAATCAAATCAGTCGATTAGGATGTTTAAGCATTCCAATGCCATTAGAATCACTATAACTTACAGTCCTATGAGAGCATTGGAGCATTTCTCTAGTTTTAAATTTTTCTAAAATTAATTGCAAGGATAAAATTATCTTATTGCAGGTTATAAAGTCCAGATAATTCAAAAGTACATGAAATTTTAATTATAGAATATATAATTCAAAGCCGTGTTTCCTATCATTCCCATCTAAGATTACAACACCAAACATCATCCAAACTAACCACTGATAAGCAAAGCAAGTCTAGTGAAAATCAACGAGAAAATACAATAGATATATCATCAGATCTGAAACTCTTTAACTTTCCAAAATCCACCAAAAAACCTAATATCCCAACCTATTCTCCAAACAAGTAAAACTATATACCATTTTTTAAAATTCAACCTCCAATGGCTCATTACCTCCAAAAACCTAGTTTCCCACATATTTGCAAGAAAAAAAAATGATTTGCACATAAAAGAAGGCCGCAAAAGCAATGAGAGTACTGACCTACTGTCGAGATTGTGAGGATCTCTAGCAATTCGAGGGTTCTCTATAAGAGGATTCGTCATAGGCGGTGGCATGGGAACGACAGGAGAGAGAGAGAGAGAGAGAGAGAGAGAGAGAGAGAGAGAGAAAGAAAGAGAGAGAGAGAGAGAGAGTGTGTGCGAACTGGGCACGGGCTGTGTTTTTTTAGGGTTTTGACAAAGGACGTGTTTGATTTCGGGTGAAATAATAAATACCGTGTAAAAAAATAATAAATATTTCCCTGTGCATTTATATCATACCTGATTTGACTGCTTACTTTTTGACACAAAAATTAAGAATATTGCAAAATATCCATGGGTCCCACTCTGATGCATTTTGCTTATCCATGTCATTCATCTATTATACCAGTTGAATTTATAGCATGGGTAAAAAAATGAGGCATATCCAAAACTCAAGTGGACCACATCATATGAAAAAGGAAATTGAATACTGATAGTTAAAAACTTTGTGGGGCTACTGTTTCTTTGGCGTGGGCCACTTGAGTATTGGAGCTACTTTATTTTTTGTCTCATGCTTCAAAATATTGTAGTAAAATAAATGGATAGAATGGATATATCATATGCATTATCATGTGGTTCAAAAATTAAAATTACCTCTTTTGAACCAATTCCAAAGACCCAAATTCCTATGAATTTTCAAACACGTAAAACCGGGGAGTTACCGTTTACCGTGTATTTACCATTTCTTTGAAAAGACAAACAAGCCCAAAAAGTTTTCGAGAGGGGAGAAAGGTGTTTGGCTAGAAAGCAGATTGGCAAGTGTACCACACACCACCAATGTGGATGGTGTGTTTACATCACCAAGTTCTGTGGGCCCCATCATGAGGCATGAGTCACATCCAAACCGTTCATCCACTTGGTTAGATTGTTATAAGGCTTAAGACAAAAAATAACACATCCAAAAATCAAATGGACCACATTGTAAAAAGCAGTGGGGGATTGAACACCTACCATTGAAACCCTTTCGGGGGCATAGAAATTTTAAATCAATATGATATTTATTTTTTCTCTTCATTCAGGTCTTTATGACTTTATGAACATATTGGATGGAAAGTAAACGTTACGGTGGGCCCTACGAATGTTTTAACGGTGAGAATCTTTGTCCCACTGTTATTTGTGGTGTGGTCCAAGTGAGCCTTGGAAATTACTCATTTTTGGAAGAAATATCTAAAATGATCTCCCCAAATGGATAAACAGTGTAGATATGATAAATACATCATCATGGGCCATGTAACTTTGATCTCCTTTGAACCGTTTGTACAACTGGAGCCTTGAGGTGCGTCAGTCTTCACACAACACGTCCCCACACCTGCTAGATTGGTGGTGTGTGGTACACTAGCCAATCTGCTTCCATTCTGTTAGGCGTTACCACTACATAGGGTTGTACATCAAGCCAAGTCGAGTCGAGGTGGCCAAGCTCGACTTGACTCATCCTGCTATACTCGAGCTCGAGCTCGCCCTCGAGCTCAATATTGAAGCTTGGCTTGTTTGCCAAAGCTTTCGAGTCGAGTTTACCTCAGTAGGGTAAGGGAAAGAAAAAGAGAGAATGGGGATGGGTAGGGTCGGGTAGGGTTTTCTAGTAAAAACTTCTTTTTTTTAAAACTTATATAAATATATTATATATATTTAATATTAATATAATATATATTATTAAGATATATTACTCGAGCAAGTCGAGCTCGAGCTCAAGCTTCGAGTCGAGTCAAGTTGAAATACACCATGGTCGAACTTGGCTTGAACTCAACTCAAGCTTTTGTAAACAAGCTTGACTCACCTTGAGTCGGCCTTTCAAGCTGAGTCAATCCGAGCTGAATCAAGCTAAGTCGAGTGAGCTTTCCAAGCTAGCTTGACTCGTGTACAGCCCTACCACTACAGGTGCTCTGTGGGCATAACATGATGTATGCATTCTATCCATGCCATCCATCCATTTCTTAATATCATTTTAGGGTGTGATCCCAAAATGAGCCAAATCTAAATCTCAAGTGAACCACAACACAGGAAAATAGTGGTAATTAAATGTCTGCCATTAAAAATTTTGTATTTTTACCAATGGATTATTGTGATCTACCTCAGTTTTTGGATCATACCATAAAATTATCTTAAAAATGAATGAACGGCGCGGATGAGTGTAACGTATCAAAAAAATTCATATAAAGGCCCGAGTACCACCTTAGGCAGAAATCCCTAAGGACTGTACCCTGCCGTAATTTAGACAAAAATTAATTAAATACTGAACTAGATTAATTGGTGGATTTAGCTCGAACCACCATTCACACAAATGGTAAGACCTAAAACCACCAATACCGTTAAGTCAACACTACTTTAAAACCTAGGAAGAATCCCAAAAGCTTGTTGCTCTCAGGAGCACATTGAAACTTTGTATCGGACCTGGACTGCACGTCGAAAGTCCAATGACCGAAAAACTATAGGGTTATGTCCATCCTACTGGGCTTGACAACCATCGCAGGAATCGAGCCAAGATAGTATCCAAAAATGCATAACTTGAGCCCTGAGTAAAGTGTGTGAGAAACGCAAATATCTTTAGAAAATGTATTAAAACTTAAGTAAATTGGGTTGTTTGTTTACGTGCAAAATTGAGGATTTCAAACTGTCAGTTTGACCAAACTTCACCTAGGGGAAAAGGAAATTTTCCTACTCATATCCATATACTTGCGACCCCGATCGAGCAAGTTCGACCGTCGATCTGATACAAGTCCTACATGATTGATCGGCCTATCCAATCGCACCGAAATCCCATCCTGGCATAGATCCATTGTCAAGGAACTTACTCTGTGACGTAGGTGAGTAATGGGCCTTCCTATGAGCCCGGTTTGTTAAAAATAGGCACTCTTTAGTTATAAACCAAGTATACCATGGCCTTTGGGCCATTTGCATCAGTTTTAGGCCTATATAAAGCCCTTAAACCACCTCATTCCCATTTCATACGAATTTCTCTAACCCTAGGAGAGAGAAGAGAGAAAAGAAGAGAAAAGAGTGAGGAAAGGAGAGAGAGTTTGGGAGATCGTTGCTAGGATTCTTTCCCACAACTCCATGCACTGAACCGCCTTCCTGTTATGCTACATGATCAATCTCAACTAAGATTTGGATAAGAAATCATAACCCTAATCTTAATTTAGGAATCCAAATAGAATAATCAATGAAATAACTAACCTATTTCATTGCCTAGGTGCTCGACGTTCCATTTTCAGGAATGTAGTGTTTGAACCGCGTCTGAATCAAGTATTTCAATGAAAGGTGCAGACTATAACCGTTTAGGTTATGGTTTTCAATGCTTTCAATGTCAGCTAATAGTTTATGTCTGACTTGATTACTTTCATATTGTTTTAGATACAACGTATTCGATATATTATGCATGTGTGAACTATGTTGAATATAAGATGCATCCCATGTGTTTGTTGAAATGTTTGAATGAATATGAAATTGTGATTTGTGCTTACCATGACTGTTAATCTAGGATACATGTTTGTCGTATGCCTGATGATCTCTCTATATAAGGACTTGCTAAAATATATGTCGTAACTAATCTAATCTATGTATTTGGTGAAGCGTAACAGTGTTTGATAAAATGTTTAAACAAGAAAATGTTGATGATTTGTACTTATTAAGTGTATTAAGATAGGATTCTCAATTACCTTAATCATCTGTATAGTTTCTTTCATATAATCATATTTGCTGCTACACAAATTATAGACAAAATGCAAGTGCTTGGTGTCATGCTCAATGTGTTTGATGAAATGTTCAAATGAGGAATTTATTTGAATTATTTGCTAAATGCTAATATGATTATCACATATGTTTGCCTATTACATCTGAGTAATATTGGAGATACCACGTGGCCCAGGCAATCGGTAACAACCCATGTATAGGTGGCTGAATTAGTCTCGCCACCTTAGGTAATTCGACGAATTCGAGTCGCACAATGATTGTCGACAGTGGTTAGGCCACAAGGGGTGCTTATGCGCTCCATGTCGATCAAGTTTACGTGTACTCGTACCAATTAAGCTTGTCAAATAAACCAATTAGCATATTATGTGTTTACCTTATATGGGCATCACTGCTTGAATCTAAGGTACTACTTACCAATGTAAAATTCCGTTTCAACCATGATACCACGAACCACTAAGACTCATGAGCCGGGCATGGTGGTATGGGACACCGTGGTCGAGTTGTCGGCCTACACTGGGGTGACAAGCTTCCCCGTGGTGAGCAGTGAGCAACCCAAACTCGTGAACCGGACATGATGGTATGGGACACCGTGTTCAAGCTATCGGCCTACGCTGAGGTGATAAGTCTCCCCATAGTGACCACGAGTATAAACTTTTAAATTTACCAATCCACTGCTTTTCATTAGGGGTGATGCCTTACAACTTGCCTATCGTATGTGATTAACTAGGATTGGCGACCCTAGATGGATCCTTCGATTTGGGTTAATGATATAAATGGAGGTACCTTAGCTTCTTCTAACCTGCTGTATGAATACGTTTAATTAAGTACTCGGCTAACACGATCATACACCGCATTGCATGTGCTTTGGCGAGGAAGTTGCACTTTAGGGAGTTTATCATGCGCGAAATTGGTTGTCGGATTCGCTTATGAGGGAGCTTTGTGTGAGGGCATGCATCATTACTACATATTATTCCTGCATTAACAAGAGTAGCTAGGAAGTGATTGTTGTACTGCTTTATCATTACTACTTGATTAACTTGATAACATGTTAACCTTTGCCTTATAGTATCACTAAGTTGATCACTCACTCCCACTTAGGGACGGTGTTCTAAAACACCAACCAGACTCTGTTATAGATGTAAGTGATGATGAAGTCTACGTGGCTGGGTTAGACTTCATAGATGATGAGGAGGAATTCTTCTATGTTCAGCTATCAGGCGAGTCTACTTAGACCTTATTCTGATTCGTCGGGATTACCAGGGCACATGAATTAATTGGACACTTACATTTTGATATTTTTTGTATTTTGAAACAATACATGTACTTATTCAGCCCGGCTACATAATCATACTTTGGAGGTTATAAAACACTTACCTGTTCAGATATATATATATATATATATATATATATATATATATATATATATATATATATATATATATATATATATATATATATATATAGTCTCAGTCTTCCGCTTGCTCAATTTAATTATATCTAGAGTATGATATGTAGTTTTAGTATAATCTCACTTATGTTTAATACATTAATATGGACAACATTTAATGTAACATCCTGAAAATCGGGGGGTCGAGCAAAAACCCAACTCCCGAGTTCCAAAATATTATTTATGCAACATAGATATGTATGATTGAATGTTGTCTGTGATAATGTATTAAACATGAGTGAGATTAAGCCAGAACAGCATATTATACTCCAGAGATAGTTAAATTCACAAGCGGAGGACTGTGATAGTAGGTATAACATATATAAACTGTTGTATGTCTCCAGAGTGTGAACATGTTACCAAGTTATATACATACATGTATACTCCAAAAGTAAACAAAAAGAATATACATGAGTGCTCTGAAAATATAAAATGACAAGTGTCAAGGTATCTAATCAACCTCCCTGTAATCCCGTCGATCAGCACACGCATAAAGGAGGGATCCTCCTCATCATCAACATCATCAAGTCCGGCCCCGCCTCACAGGCCGCGCCATCATTGCAATCACAAAAAGGTATGGTGGGTGTCTAGGAACACCGTCCCGTAACGTGGGAGTGAGTAGCTAACTCAGTGGAATAATAGAGTAAGGATTAACATATTCTCAAATCAATCATGCGATAATAGTAAAGCAGTAAATCAAACAATCCTAAAACTATTGTTAATGCAATATGACATGACGTGATGTATGCCCTCACCGACGATCTCCCTCATACGGCACCATCTTACGACCACGGCATGCAATCGACCCTCAAGTGCTCTACATCTTCCAGGCACATGCAATGGTATGGTGATATGATTTCTGAGTTATTATTAGTCCATTCAAACAGCAAGATTGGGAAACTAAGGTACTTCCCTTATATCAATCCCAACATAGATCCTGTCTAGGGTCGTCACTCCTAGTAATCTCATACGAGGTATATTTTGTAGGTCGCTGAAAGGGCTGTCAGGGCTATTGCACGCACTCGTTGCTCCGCTCCCCCATCACCTTATCAATACAGGCCTACTGTACTCTACTGCTACTGAAGGGTCGTCGCCTCCCGTAGACTCAGAATACGCTCGCGGTCACTACAAAGGACTCGTCGCCTGATCAGTGTAGGCCGACAGCAAGAAGATAGTGTCCCATACCACCATAATCTGCTCATGAGACTAGGTGCTCACTGGTCACTACGGGGAGGTTTGTGGCCCCAGCGTAGGCCGACAGCTCGACCACGGTGTCCTATACCACCATGCCCGGCTCATGAGTCTTCGTGGATCAAGGTACCATGGTTAACAGGGTTTACAATGGTAAGTTCAGTACCCTAGGTTCAAGCAGTTATGACTCATACAGGGTGAACATATAACGGCCAGTCGGGTTACTTGACGGGCTCGACTAGCGCGATCACATCTCAAGTTGAACGACATGAAGTGCGTAAAACACTTCGTGTGGCCTAACCACTGCCGCCAACTCCAAAACACGTCTCGCGTTCATCGACGCGTCGTTCGTGGCGAAGATAAGCTAACCACGAATTTGCTCGGTTACTGACTGCCTGGACTAAGTATAGTCCCAAACAATTATGGAATCACATCAGCATTCATATGAGAATATTAGAAATGAAATACAACCATGTGAGCATGTTAACATATGTTATATCGTACAACTTAAGTAAATCATCTGACACATGCCTTTCATACATATAATGAAATTATGCATATCGCCAACATATATAGGAAATCATTTCCATCAGCATATTAATTGAGAATTCAATCTTAATCTAAATCATAATGAAATCATCAAGCACATGTTATAACTTACAACTTAAGCGAATCATCAAGCACATGCATTTCATTCATATCATGAAATCATGCATATGGCTAATATGTAGGAAACCATTTACACCAGCATATTAATTGAGAAATCAATCTCAAACTAATTCATAACACCATTTAACTCAATACATACTAATACAAGCATTTATACAAACACTTACACTACACACTTAAGTGTACATATAGCATGTCGACCTGAAGTGCGCATTTAGGCGAGTCTCTTCGCCAAACCAATTATGCACGTATTCCTAACATTCTAATGTGACAATAAACCATGTCAATCACATCAGCAAAATATGAATGAAATCAGTACTTCCTACAAATGACTAAAATGCCCTAAATCTCATATTCTACGTTGGTTTACGAAACAGGAAACGGACAGTATGTTGTACATGTCAAACGGCGTTGCCGTCGATAATCTACTATTAAACGACATTGAAAGCTTTGGAAACAGTCAATCAAAGTGTCTAAAATCCGCACCTTGTCTCTTATAAACGTGTGAATTCGAACGGAGCGTATACGCTTCGTCTATGGTGAATAGAGAACCTGTTTTACGAGATTTATCAGCTAACATGCTATGAATCCAAGGTAACCTCAAATCAGCAACTTATAGGGTATTTTCTTACCTAAAAATGCGGAGAAATCACCGGCCAGGTGATCGGAGTGTGTTGCTTAGGCACTTGCAGCAGGTGGCACGAGCAGCAAGAAATTCTCTCCTACTCTCTCTCACAAACTCTCACCTTTTCTCTCTCCCAATCTAGGGATTTTTACAAATTCGGATGGAAGAGAGGAGTGAGGTTTCAACCCTTTTTATAAGCCCAAACTTGCCCGAAATAGGCTCGGGAACAAGGTTCACTTGAGGGGTAACCAAATCGGGGCTGTTTCAGTCCAAAAGGACATTTCTGGTGGTCCCCTGGCTAAATGCGGTCGGACTTAAACTCATGCATACTGGATCTAGCATACATCAAGTTTTCAGTCCGACAGGATTCGCAGATCGCATGTGGCGGTCCAGTTTCAGTTCAGCGGTCACCGCACGTAGATCAGGCCTGCAAATCTCATGATATGAAATATAAATTTTTCCTGATCCGAGGTGTAATTTGGCTGAATTCTGACAGTCAGAATGCTTAATACTGACATGTCAAGTCGTGTGCAAGATTTGAATTTAAAATTTCAATTCTGTCCCTATTCGCACTCTCTTCAGTCCGGGCTCAATGAAATAGCCTATGATTATCGGTTGGACTTGATTTTCGAAATGATTGTCAAGTCCAACAAGGCTGTTCTAACGATCTAAGATTGTAGGTATCGGACTTTCGACGCGCGGTCTAGATCCAATACAAAGTTTCAAAGTGGTCCAGAGAACAAACCTGCTTAGAGTTTGATCCGAGGTTTTAGAGTATTATAGAGTCATTGGTTCTACTCGATTTGGGTCTTGTAGAACGTATTTAAAGTGATCAGGGACTATTTCCCAGCTACTCTAGCGTTGCGCTAGCTAACTTATGCTTAGTTTCTAAAGGAATTAATCCTAAGTGATTTCTTTGGTTGTGGAATTGGGTTCTAAGTGATTTTTCAGGTGTTTTAGTTGACCCATTGCCTAAGGACGTCAAATCCCAGATTGGCCAAAATCTGGGGTATTACATTTAAACATCATTATCCATGTTGCATAAGTGATGTGCTGGATCTCGGGAGTTAAGATTTGCTCGACCCTCGAAATCCGGGGTATTACAATGAGACACATATATCATGTTCAAGTCCATAGAGCACTGACCACTAGCCATTGCCTTATGGCAAGTGGGAGTAGCTCATCCGTTTCCTACTCACTGATGTTCCTCGAGTTCCGAGTTTACAAAGGATTCAAAGGAAATCAAAGTTACTTGGGCCCACGATGATGTATTTATCATATCTACACCGTTCATCCATATGGTGAGATCATTTTAGATCTTGATCCTAAAAATGATTAATTTTAGATTCAAGTGGACCACACCCCAAAAAAGTAGTGGAGACAATGATTCTCACCATTAAAACATTCACAGGGCTTACTGTTACATTTACTTTCCATCCATTTTGTTCATGATTAATGTCGCATAGACCTAGATGAAGAGAAAAAACAAATATCATATTGATCCAAAATTTTGGCGACCCCAAAAGGGTTTCAATGGCAACCATTCAATCCCTCACTGCCTTTTACATTGTGGTCCACTTGTTGATTGGATGTCTTATTTTTTGGATCAATCCTTATGACTAACTCACCAAGTGGATGGACGGTTTGGATATAATTCATGCCTCATGATAAGACCCATAGAACTTAGTAACGTCAACACACTAAGATAGGCTGATGGCGTGTGATACACTAACCAATCTGCTTTTGTATCGTGCGTGGGAAGGAGCCAAAGATGGATGGTCCAGTCAGGCCTTGTGGAGCCCACCATGATGTATATTGTTTATCCACTCAGTCCATCCATTTTTATAGTTTATTTTAGGGTACTATCCCAAAAAGGAGGTAAGTCGAAGCGCAGAGTGGGACACCATGTATCAATGGTAGGCTGTCACGCCCTAAACTTGAAAACTGGACTCACAAAATTTTCGATCACCGAATTCAGTGTCGACAGCTTCCGTAGTACCCCATTCTCAGCTCTAGCATCCATACGCCAGATTCCGATCCTGGGATCCTACAAGGAAGATTTTTTTTTCCAATGTGTATTTAACTCGTAATAAGTATAATCACAAAATTACCCAATTCACAAGGTAATATCATCGTCAAATATCCACTAATATAATCATTTGAGTACAATGGTAAAAGGGGAAATACATAAATCGAAATTCAAGCTCCAGAAGATCGCTACACGCTCTAAGTTCAACACTGCTACAACCTAACATCACCTGCATGCATCTATTGTGCATAAGCTTATAGAAAGCTTAGAGGGTGGTGTAAGTGTGTGCATAAAGTAAGTGTCAAGTATTCAATACAATGCCATCATCAAACAATACCAAAATTACTGGTAATCCATAAATCGTACATTATCGGAATAAGCAGAAATACTGACAAGATCATGAATTATCAGAGTAAGCATAAATACTGACAAGATCATGAATTATCAGGGTAAACAGAAATACTAACAAGATCATAAATCAAACAATAACAGAGTAAGCAGAAGTATGAACAAGTTCATAAGTCAATCAATATCAGAATACGCAATATAGAACAGTTATGCAATAAGGAGTCATAAAGAGTCAAATATCAGATGTCGAGGATGCAATGCAATATACAAATCCTGTTAAGTCTGTCTAGGCCATATAAGTGCAGAAACATATCAACCCAAAATGTCATATGCCTATGGATGTAATGCAATATACGATGTGAATGAAATGACCATGCTGGAGTGTGAAGTCGGGATGATAGTACGTAGTATCGCAGGTTACGGGGTCCACCACATGGGACTTCTATCCAAACCAGTCTCATACCTAAATTTGGATAGTCAGACTCAACGTGGTAAACTCCTGATCTCAGGTTAGTCGCGCGCCCAACCAAAATTCTTGCCAAAACGAAGGTACACAATAATTGTTGCACACCACCAGCCCAAGTGGATAGTGAATGGATGAATAAATGAGCATGCAACTCCTACTCAATAAGTTCACATATTAGTACGGTTACTCTCTGAAAAATCACCGGGGTCTATTACACTTAAAACCAGATTGCGGCCCCATCGCGCGTAACAAGGTGAGTGGAAGAGACCTCACTATTCGCCTGCCAATATCGGGTCCGGCTTGTCGATAGTGGACTCATTCCTCGAGCTGGTCAGACTCAGCCTAGCATTGCCCCCTCCTCTCGAGCAGGTAAGGCCGCACCCCTTTCCAACTGACCACGACATAGTGGGAGACGCGGCCTAATGGTAAACGGCCCTCATGCGCTCATGCATCCACTCGGTCTAGTCGTTGGAGCAATCTCTGGAACCAAGAGGGTTCTGGAACTTTCATCCAAGAATATCTATAGCACCCCATATAAAATAGATTTTTAGTGTCTCATCTGGCCATCCATGATATGCCTGTGGAGGCTACGGCCTTGATGTCATTAGAGTGTACAGTGGTCATGTCACACAAATGCGAGATGCATGAGTCACACAGTACAATCATGCATAAATCCTACGCATATCGTGCGCTCATGTGGGGCAACCCGGCCTATCAGGGAGCCCTATGAATAACCTGCCCTATGAATAACCTACCCTGTGACATATACGATGGTTAATCATATCTCATAACAAACATGCAGATGATGCGTATGTATTATGATGTTATACTGTCACATACTCATAATCGGTATTAATAACGGGCATCAACAATCGGCCTCGACAATGTGGACATCTAACCAACATTGTGTCACGCTCCAAACTCAGAAACTGGGCTCACAAAATTTTCAATCGTCGAATCTGGTGCCGACAGCCTCCGTAGAACCCCATTCTCGACTTCCAGCTCTCATTCGCCAGGTTCTGATCATGGGATGCTACGAGGAGGATTTTTAACATCAATTTGATTCGTGATAAGCATAACCAAAGGCATAACCCACAAACAACAACCAAAACTTCATTACATTTTCACTATAATCAAAAACTTTACAAGTACAATGAGCATAAAGGGAAATACAATGATGATGAACAAAATCTCCAAGGTGATCTGCAAAGTGCTTCTGCCTCAGCGCTGATGCGCCCCGACGTCACCTGCACGCAACGGTCGTGCATAAGCTTATAGAAAGCTTAGAGGGTGGTGAAAGTGTGTGCGCAAGGTAGTAATATGATCATGCAATATCAGAGTAATGCGGAATATGCTGATGGATCTATGAATACTGTTGGCCATACCAAGGCCATGCAGTGCAAAGCATGAATGATGTCGGCCATACCAAGGCCATGCGATACGAAATGCAACTCAAGTATATAGTCCTCATCTAAGTCCACATATCAATACAGCTCATAACTGGGATATCACCGGGGTCTAGTACACTCTAAACCAGATCGCCGCCCCATGGCGCTCAATAAGGTCAGTGGAAGAGACCTCACTATCCGTCTGCCAATATTGGGCTCGACTCGTCGATAGCAGAATCATTCCTCGAGTTAGTCAGACTCAGCATAACTTTGCCCCCTACTATCGAGCGGGTAAGGCCGCACCCCCTTCTAACCGACCACGACATAGTGGAGAGCTCAACCATCTAGTAATCGGCACTCAACACTCATCTACCCACTCGGTCTAAACGTTGGAGCAACCTCTTGGTACCATAAGGGTTTAGGGACTTTCACCAAGGGATATCTATAGCACCCCATGTAGAACAAGATTTTCAGTATTCAATCCTTCCAACCACGATATGTCTATGGAGGCTATGGTCCTGATGTCACATGTCATGTAAATACGAGATGCATGAGTCATACTGTACAATCATGCAACAATCTCGTGCGCACCATTCCCTCATGTGGGACACTCCGTCTCATAAGGAGTCCCGTAACTGTGTCGGCCCGATGGCTTATGCGATGATCAAACGTTCCTCATATCAAGCATACATATGATGCGTATGGGCATGAGTAATGGAATTATACTAAGCATGTTACAAAGTAATGAATTATCTTTACAACACAGATGGGCCTAGACGGCCTACACACAACAATTACGGCCTATCAATGGCCCTAGGGAGAGTCATAATGCGGACATTTAACCAACACTATACTTGCAATGTGGATGTCAAACCACCATTGCTCCCAAGCCATAACCCGTAGTAAACATCATTACACAAACCATGTTGGTTTCACACATTGCAATGGACCTTAGGTACATCCTATTGAGCCTTCATTACATCAAATGGGCTACATAAGTGGGACTTACGTTCATCAAATGGCCGCATTATTGGGCTTCACCAATGGCCTTAGGTACATTGCAATGGATCATAACCCATGGGCCTCAGAGTACATCATAATGGGTCTAATCACATGGGCCTTATGTGTCTTAAATGGGCCTAATCTCATGGGCTTTATACATATCAAATGGGCCTAATCCTGTAGGTCTTATATAAATCAAATGGGCCTAAACTCATAGGCCTTATATATCAAATGGGCCTAAATCCATAGGCCTTATATATCAAATGGGCCTAAATCCATAGACCTTATATAAATCAAATGGGCCTAAACCCATAAGCCTTATATGTTAAATGGGCCTAAATCCATAGGCCTTATATAAATCAAATGGGCCTAAATCCATTAGGCCTTATATGTCAAATGGACCTAAATCCATAGGCCTTATATAAATCAAATGGGCCTAAATCCATAGGCCTTATATGTCAAATGGGCCACACCCAAACATAGGTGGCCCACTTGATCATAGATCGGTCTCATTCTTCAACTCATGACTTAAAATGATCTTTCCAAGTAGATGGACGGTCCGGATGCATCACATGCATCATGGCGGGTCCCACTATCACTGGACAGTGCAAGCAAAACACATGCATCACAAAGGGCTCCACCGTTCGCTGGTCGGACGGTGTAAATACAACAAATATATCATGGAGGGTACCACCATCCGCGTGGACGGTGGATGTAAAACACATACATCACTGTGGGTCCCATGTGGGGCCCACCATAACATTTGTTTTGCATCCAAACCGTCCATACGGTCACAGAGACCTGAACGAAGAGGAAAAACAAATTTCATATTGATTCAAAACTTCAGTGGACCCAAGAATGAGTTTCAATGGTAGATGTTCATTCACACTGTTTCTTGTGATGTGGGCCACTGGAGCTTTGGATGGCGCTGATCTTCGGAGGAGACCCACCTAAGGAGGGGGTCCACCGAATGAATGGCATGGATTTCACATATACATCATGGTGGGGCCCACGGCAGCAGCCGTGGGACACTGACCGCCTGCCCGCTCGCTCGTGCGCAGCAGGCGCTACCTGCACCTCTAGCAGCAACAGCGACCTGCTGCTTATGATTTTTTTATTTTTTTCGATGGTTGCTGAGGTTTTACCTCAATGGGGCCCACGTCAGAAGTATCCACTCCGTCCATCAGTTCCCACTTGTCCTATATCCAGTATAATCTGGTGTGTGGACACATCATGTGAGCTTCTTACCGGTGAAAACCACCGTTTTCCAAGTTATGGCCCGCTGGAAGGTCGGATTGGCCCCATCTTTTGGCTCAACGCCTAAAACGAACTCGGGAAAGAAATGAACGGCATGGATTGAACACATGCAACAAGGTGGGGCCTACACCAATGGTCCACCTCCATGGCTTGAACCAAACTTATATTTGTGTTTATCTCACGTCCAGCGTCCCAGACGCTGGACGGTTTTGGTCTCAGCACAAGCAGTGAGGTGGGCCCTGCTTAGGTGGGCCACCTCATGGAGGATGGTGTAGATACAACTCACACAAAGTGGGCCACACTTGTAGATGGTTTGGATAGGGCATATGCCTCATGGTGGGGTCCATTCAAGTAGGCCACACAACCATATTATAATTTTAAAAAAATGAAATAGAAAGGGAGAGAGAGAGAGATAGAGAGATAGAGGGTGGGACACGCTTGTGATGGAGGGCTCCGCCACTATGAGCCCTCCCTAAAAAAAATATCATACAGTCAAATGGATCCCTTTACACATGGGACCACCAAATTGAAGATCAACGGTGGGGATCCTTCCCCCACCAATATGGACGGTCTAGATGACCTTCCTAATGCAATGAAATAAACATCATGATGGGGTCCATGGAGAATGGCCCCATCATGGAATGATCATGATGATCCTAGTGGACCATCGGCTACATCTTAGGGTCCCAAGTAAAATCCAAACCATTGATCGGTTGGTCTCACTTGGCCCATCTTAAAAATATGAAAAACTACTATTATCTAGCACCCACCGTTCGATCTTCTTGCTCCTATGGGTTCCTTAGCACCTTAGCTTTGATTCCAATGGAGGAGATGAGGAATGGATGGCTAGGATGAGAGATCTTGGGATGGAAAGATGGGCCACACTTAGAGCTTGGAAGGCTTGGAGAATTCTCATACGTATGGGGTTTTGGTTGCTTGGGAATGGTTTGAAAAAAAGAGAAAGAAAGTAATAAAGAGAGAGGAGTGATGAGTGATGGAGTGATGAATGTGAGAACTTTTGACTTTTGTGGCCTTTTGTGTAAGAAAAGTATGGGTGGTGTAAGAACTTTTTGACTTTGGAGGCATTTTGTGTAAGAAAGATATGGGCTTGTAAGAACTTTTGGACTTTTGTGGCTTGCTTGGGAAAGGGTGAAAAGTGATGTGTACTTGACTTGTGCTTGACATGAGATGTGATGGATTGATTGATTGATGGGATTGATGTGACACCTCGTAGAGATTCTCTTGAGTTTTGCAACGCACGGCGTTTTTCTCGCACCGAACGCTGACCCATATCTCCTGACCAGGGTATCGCCTCGGTGCGCGAGTCGCGGCAACGGAACCGCAGCGACTGCGCAGTCGCTATGGTAAAGGTCTTGGGTTGAGTCGATACGGGTTGATGGCATATGAATCAGGGTCACACGCATATATCGGTTAAGGGTCGAAGGTTGCCAGAATTCGAACGGTAAGACCACCGAAGTCTATGGAACAGTACGGACTAAGATACGGGTCTTACACATTGCCCTAAGGAATGATTCTCATAGGGCCAAACACATAATGAGCCGACGGCCTCACACAAACACCTAATATACAACACAGTGGGCCTTGCCCAAGGACCACAGATACATCACAATGGACCTCAACTACAGGTCGCATATACATCATATAGGTTTTCGCAATCGGCCTTGGCAATCGAGATCGGCCTCAACAATTGAAATTGGAATCGGAGTAGGCCTCAGTAATCAGAATCGGTCACGACAATCAGAATCGTCAATCGGCCACGACAATCGAAATTGATCGATAATCGGCCTCAATACTCGGAATCGGCAATCGGTCATGATAATCGGCCTCGATCGCTAATCGATCAATTGACCACGATAATCAGAATCGACAATCGGCCATGACAATCGGAATCAATGTATAATCGGCCTCGATAATCGGAATCGACAATCGGTCACGATAATCGGAATCAATCGGTAATAAGAATCAGCAAATCAGTCATGTCAATCAGAATCACCAATCGCTATGATAATCAGAATCAGCAATCGGTCACGTCAATTGGAATCGATCGGTAATCAGAGTCAAAAAATCGGTCACATCGATCGGAATCGGCAATCGGTCATGATAATCGGAATCGATCGATAATCAGGATCGACAATCGGTCATGATAATCGGCCTCAATCACTAATCTACAATCGGCCTAACTAAGCGTATAAGGGAAGTCACAATGAGGACTTTCAACCATCGTTGGCCATCAATGTAGACATTTAACCAACATTTCTCCCAAGGAGTGGTTTACATAGAGCTAAATGTATCGTGGGGCCGCGACCTCACACAAAGGCCTAATATACATCGCAATGGGCCTTATGCAAGGGCCACATATATACCACATTGGGCCTCGCCAAATGGGCCACAAATACTTTACAACGGGCCACAAACCTGGGCTTATATACATCACAATGGGCTACGACCCGTGGGCCTCAATATACATCAAGTGGACCGCATTAATGAGTCTAATATACATCAAATAGGCCACGTACCTAGGCATCGAATACATCAAGTGGGTCACACATCATGCGTCTAATACATATCACAATGGGCCTTGCCCTTAGTCCATGAATACATCACAATGAGCCTCTGACACGGGCTTAATATACATCATGAGGGGCCATGTCCTATGGGCCTTAAATATATCACAATGTGCTGTGTTCCATGGGCCTCGAATACATCATAATGGGTCATAACCCATGGGCCTCAATACGTCACAATAGACCACAACCCATGAGCCTCAAATACAAAATAGGTGGGCCTCATCACATGGGCCTCAAATATATCACATGGGCCTCATCAAATGGGCTGCAAACACATCTCACTGAGCCTCATTTAAAGGTCATAAATACATCACATTGGTCTGATTTCTGGGCCTGAAATACTACACAATGGGCCTCATACAACATGTGGGCCTCCTATATATTAAACGGGCCAAATGGGGCAGTCCACGGTTTAGCAAAATAGATGGACAGTGTGGTTGAAACATATTCATCATGGTGTGCCCCACATGCCGATGGGTGGCGTGGTGAATACACAAATCATGGTGGGTTCCCACACCACCCTGGACAGATGGACGGTTAGAGAACCACATACATTCAAGTGGGATCCACCTCCTCAAACGAAAGGATGGTTGGATATAACAATACATCACGGTGGCCTTGTGCCACTTGTCCAGATGGACGGGCAAATATAGAGCATGTACATCAAGGTGGGTCTCACCTTCCATGAACGGAGCGGATATACAACCCATCATCAAATTACAGCCGACTATGACATTATTTCCATCTAATCTGTTCATGAGATCGCAAAGACCTGAACTAAGCAGAATAATAAATTTCATACTGGTCCAAAACTTCTAGGATCCTTAAAGGATTTCAATGGTGGACGTTCAACTCACCATTGTTTATGCAGTGTGGTCCACTTGATAGATGGACGGCGTGGATCACATTTACATCACGGTGCACCCCATGTAGCCCGTTGGATGGACGACTAGAATAAAACTCGTACATTACAGCAGATCACACCTCACCGTCCAGGAGGTCTGGACGGTGTGATATACCACATGCATCGTGGTGGTGGGGTCCACGTCCTCAATGAACAGACGGTTTGAATATAACGCAACCTCATGATCACGCCCACCGTCCTGGATAGATGAACCTACAGTGGGGATAGAATAAATACATCAGGATGGGCTCCACTCCACCGTCTAGTCAATCGACGGTGGGTAGCATGGATGAAAGTATACATCAGTGGGTCCCACAGACATGTGGCCCTGATTTAAATCAAGCTGATATTTCTGCCGTCCCTTCAAATGGTCCAGCTGCAGCTGCTGCTGCTGGACGTCCAGGGTCAGGTGGGCCCGAGATCTAGCCAAAACTCGATGGACGGTGTAAAAAAATATATAAATCATGGTGCGCCACATATGAACGGTAGGGCGAAACACTTATATCACAGTGGACATCCACCGTCCAGATGGTGTGGACGTATAACACGGTGGGGGTCCCATGTTGCTGGGTGACGTCCATATAGCAGCTATACCGCTGCTGTGACCGTACACCAGCCAATCTTCATCCACGTGGGTGGGTCCCACGTAGGGCCCACCATCACGTTAAATTTTCATCCAATCTGTTGATAAGGTCACACGGACCTGGATGAAGAGGCAAAACAAATTTCATATTGATCCAAAACTCCTGGACCAATGGAGTTTCCATGGCAGACGTTCAATCCTACTGCTTCATGTGTGATGTGGGCCACCTAAATGTTGCAAATGGCCGATTTCTGGAGGGGGCTCCACTTCCCTAAAGGGGCCACCAATGCACGGTGTTGATATCCATCACGTATCATGGTGGGGCCCACGGCTGAGACCCCTGTTCCCTGCCTCGTTCACGTCCCGGCAGCAGCATCGTGCACTACTGACGCTGCAGCAGCAGGCGCTGCTGCATGCTTTAATTTTTTTATTTTTTTGAGAAATGATTTTTTTATGAATTTTCCTTGGTGGGGCTCACATCAGTAGGATCCGACCAACCATTGTTCTCTATGGCTTAATACAAGCCAAATAAGCCCAATATTTGATATGTTTCAGTGTGTAGAAAGGCCAAGGTGAATTTTAACGGTGAAATTTACTGTTTTTCTATGCTATGGCCCTCCAGGAAATTAGATTAACCTCATTTTTTCGGCCCAACGCCTAAAATCAAATGGGGAATGGAATGGACGGCGTGCATTATCCCCATACATCACGCTATGGCTTGCATGAGTAGCCCATTCCAAGGCTTTGAATCAAACTGATATTTATTTTTGCAATTCACGTCCAGCGTCTGGACGGTTTGGGCATAACCAATGCTTAAAGTGGGCCCTACTCAAGTGGGCCACCAAATAGGTTAGATGGGGTAGATAAGATACACATAAAGGTGGGGTCCATCCAAGTGGGCCACACGGCCACATCATTACACAAAGAAAATAAAAAAGAGAGGGAGAGAGAGAGAGAGAGAAGCACCCATTGTTTATCTTCTTGAATTTCTTCTTCCATCAATGTATCTTAGAGCTCAAAGGGATGCATTTAAACGGTGGAGATTGATTTTGGAGAGTGCGATTGGGTGGTAGAGAGTGGGCCACAACAAGCTCCTCCATGGAAGCCATGGACGTGGGTTGCTTGAAGAGAGGAGCTTGAAAAATGAGAGAGAGAGAGAGATGAAAAAGAGAGGTGTAAGAGAAGTGATGGGAGAGAGGATAGTGAGGTGATAGGAAAGTTGACTTTTGGGATTGCTTTTTGTACTTGGGGATGGGGAGAGTAATGAGTGTACTTTTGATAAATGAGGTGATTGATATGATGGATTCTCTTGAGATTTGCAATGTGCTGCGTTTTTCTCGAACTGAACGCTGGCCCACTTCTCCTGGCCAGGGTACTGCATCGGTGTGCAAGATGCGGCATCGGAACCGCGGCGACAGTGTGGTCGCACTGGTAGAAGTCTCAGATTGAGCTGACTCTGATATACGGAACACGTCTCAGGATCACGCGCAAATGTCGATAACAGATCGTGGGTCACCGAAATTCGACTGGGAGGATCGCGGGAGCCTATGGAATGGTATGGTCTTGGATACGGGCCTGACATAGGTGCTCAATATCTATTATTTTTTGTGGTGTGGTCCATTTAGGCCTTCGATCTGCTTCCTTTTTTGGCTCATGCCTTAAAATACGCTATCAAAATGGATGGACGCCTTAGATAAAATAGAAATACTATGGTGGGCATTACATTCCATTTTTTTATCTATTGCACTTGAAATATGGGTTTACAACCTTTTGGTTTCGTTAGGGGATTACTAGTATTTATCGAGACGCCGACGGCTAAAAGCCGTTAGGAAAAACACTATACAACTGTCGGTGTTGGTCATTTGTTGGTAGTGCATAAGAGGGGCTCTCCAATCGTCTTTTTCTACATCGATCAAACACACTTCCGCTATGCTCCCACTTCGGAAGACATTAGGCAACGATCTTTTTTTAACTGTAATCGACCAAATGGTCAATCCCTTCCATATTTCCAGTCCTGCTACCATTTGCGCAATTTCATTGGCATCTATATTATAGTTTAGCTTCCCATTTCCTTTGTATGATTGTACTCCAGCAATGGGCCTTGATTCTTGGTAGAATGTTATTAGGCTACCTTCTTGGGACAAATGGTGGTTGAATGTCAACATTTGTCCATGGTAGGCCCACTTGCATCTATGAGTGGTAAAGGTCCACCATAGACTCTTGTTAGGCTCATTCTCATCATTTAGGCCCATATCATTGTCTATCTTAGACTTATGGGCTACCCCAGGCCATTGGGCCCCAACTAGAGGTTGTATTCCTTATAGAAAATTGTCTAAGTACCTAAACCCAACTTGGTTAGGAGGAGAGTACATCTTCACCGCATTGACATCTTTGTTCATCTTCATGACCCGCTCCCATACACATCATATGCATGCTTGGTTAAGATGTGATTGCTCGTTGGGCAGGATATTTTGGTATTTCCCTGAGGGATGGAGTATCCCCTCTTGAGCACGTTGGATGCTTGGGATTGATGCATGGTTGATTGTATGATTCATACATCTGGCATTGCATAGCACATGGATATTCTCTCTTGCTTCATCAGGGCCATAGCCTCCACAGGTATATCGTGGATGGCTGTGTTTGGGCACCGAAAATGTTACTTAAGCATTTAGAGCACTTAAGATGTCATTGGGTGAAAGCCCCTTAACCTTCATGGTACCATGAGATGCCTCAATGGCTAGACCAAGTGGAAAACATGAGCGCCCGAGTGCCTTTACACCTTGAGGCCGCATCACCCACTATAACGTGGTCGGTTGGGAGGGGTTGTGGCCTTACCCGCTTGAGTGAGAGGGCAATAGCTAGGTTGAGTTTGACCAGCTCATGAATAGGTCCTCTACCATCGAGCCTCGCTGGTGATTGGTTGTCCACAGGCGGGTAGTGAGGTCTCTTACGCTCTCTAAGTTGTACGGCTAGCAGAGCGACAGTCAGCAGGTAGTGTATTAGACCCTGGTGATTTCTCTGGAGAGAAACTATATTGATATGTGTATTTGCAATGAGGACTGACATGATTACATTGCACCTTGTATATAGCATTGGCTATGTAGGCCTATTGTTGCATCACCTTGATATGGCACCTAGTACTCATATGTCGCATTACATAACCTTGAGACGCCTTATAGCATTCATGTTAGTATAGCATAGCCTTAGTATGGCTAGTGGCATTGATGATATTCATGGTTCATGGATATGAGGACTGGCATGATCGCATTTGCACTTTGCATATGGCATTGGCTATGTAGGCCTCTTGTGCATTGCCTTAGTATGACGCCCAATACTTACG
Organism: Magnolia kwangsiensis; assembly: GCA_037074715.1. NCBI lineage: Eukaryota > Viridiplantae > Streptophyta > Magnoliopsida > Magnoliales > Magnoliaceae > Magnolia > Magnolia kwangsiensis. The sequence goes on from CM073573.1 coordinate 56,935,773, forward strand.
TGTTGCATCGCATAGCCTTGTGATGGCTTATGGCATTCATGTTTGGTATAACATAACCTTGGTAAGACTGTTGGTATTGATGGTATTCATGGTTCATGTTGCATTTTTACATTCTCTGATATTTCTTTTCCGGCACTGGTATTAGGCACACTTACACCGTCCTCTAAGCTTTCTATAAGCTTATGCATGATTGATGAATGCAAGAGATTCTAGGCAGCAGCTGTAGCTGAAGAGGAGCAAAGAGCGTGTTGTGGACCTTTTGGAGTTGTTCTTATTCCAGATCTTGTATTTTCCCTTTTCAAGCCATGTACCTTGTATAAAGTTTAAATTCTTAGTGGATTTTGTAATGTTTTTCCTGTAGTTATCATTTGTGGTTACTATGTTATGATTTTGGATATGCTCTTTATGTTATAGAAATCCTCCTTATAGCATCCCAGGATCAGAACTTGGTGAATGGGTGTTAGGAGCCGAGAATGGGGTACTACGGAGGTTGTTGGTTCTGGAATCGGTTATCGAGATTCTTGTGAGTTCTGGTCACTGAGTCTGGGGCATGACAATGATAGTCTCATGCAAAGTAGTCCGTAAATTCTTGTAACAACCTTATTAATTTGTCCCACTTGGGCGGCTGTAACAGGTTACTTATGAACGTGGGTTTTGGATTTTGATCCGTTCCCAAATTTACTTCGTCTAACGAATCTTGGACTTACGGTCGACGCTCCTCTGCTTCTTCTAGCAAATCTTTTATTTTAAAGCTATCTTCCTCGGCTGATTCATCTAATTCAACCAAGTTTACAAAGACACCCTCATTAATTTCCTTCAGGATTTCTTTAAGCCTCTTTATTCTGGCCGCAAAATCGACTTGACACACTATACCATCAGCCGTCATGATTATGATATTTCATCATTAACACAGCTTGCCACCAGCCGACAGAAAACTAAGTCCTTCAGCTAGGCCTCATTTTCCTGAGTTGGTATAGCTTGAACTATGTTATCCAGATTCTTCTTTACTGAAATATCGGTCGGTCGTTCATGCTTATTCCTTCTGGTGAACCTAATGGACCCTATTTCCTCACCATAATAATAAGCTTCATTAGTATTGGACGTGGCTATAAAGGGCTTATTATCAACTAAGAAAAGCTCAACCTTGTTCTGATTTCAAAAAATGACAAACTAGTGAAGAGAAGATGGAATGCATACAAAAGAATGAATCCAACATCTCCCTAATAGAGCATTGTAACTTGACGAAGTGTCAACTACAAAGATTAGTGCTAGGACAGATTTGGTAACGCCATGTGTTAGTAACATGGCTAGTAAAATTACTGATAGTCACTTTAAACAGAATCAAATCGGCCGCAGTTTTCCTTAATTTGGACATCATTCTTTTTGTAACAAATTTACCATAGCTCCATTGTCTACCAAAATCCTAGTAACAGGATACCCATCCAAGTGGGCTGATATGTACAACTGTTTGAAGTGTTGCGTCATGTCAGAAGTGGGACTATCTATAATTACTCTATCGATGGTACCATCGGTCACTACAGTGACCATGTTTGCATGCAATGCCTTGTCTTGCTTCTTCTCTTCAAAAAGAAAAGTTTTAAAGTTAAAAGAAGATTTTGATAACTTAGTATTAGAAAAATCATATTTTTCTAATTGTTTTGAAAAAGCTAAGTGTGATTTAGATTTCAAAACATCCCACGTTGAAAACCTTAAATCAGAAAACGAAAAAGTAAAACTAGAAGTCTCTTCTCTCTTGAGTTTAAAAGATACTTGGAGGTATGCCCAGGGTGATCCTAAACTAGAAAAACTACTAATCGGATCAAGAAAATGTGGCGATAGATCTGGCCTGGGCTACGATAAGAATACACCTCCTAAAAGTAAGTTCACTCCTCCTAAATTTATTAAAGGGGAGTCCTCTAACTTAAAAGGGAAAAGTCTGAATCAAAATAGTTTCAAAAATTTTAAAACTTTTCAGGCTATGAAATCTAAAAGCAACCATATCAATTATAAAAATTAGAATCATAACCCTTTAGCTAAGAAAATTTTTGATTTATTCAAGGAGCTTCTAAAATCTAACTCGAATGCTAGAATATATAACAACTACAAGCGTAGAAAAACTGACTATGCTCCAAAACCCAAAACAGTAATGAAATGGGTCCCTAAGGTTGCTTGTCTGGTTACCCACACCACTTTCAAGGCTTCAAGTCCATCAAAGTGGTACCTAGACAGTGGTTGTTCTAGGCACATGACAAGTGACAAAGATTTGTTCACCAATCTTAAAGATATGATTGATGGTTCAGTCACATTCGATGATGGTAGCAACTACAGGATTATTGGCGAAGGTACCGTTCAACTCTTTAATCTTCCTCCATTTGAGAATGTCTTGTTTGTAGAGGGCCTTAAGCATAATCTCTTATGCATTTCTCAAATCTGTGATAATAAACATATCGTCAAATTCACCAACTAAGGGTGTGAGATTTCTAATGAAAATGGTTCTGTGATATTAACTGGTCATAGAACATCTGAGAACTGCTATATAGTCAGTAATTTAACCTCATCTAAGTTATCGTATTACATGGTCCAAACCAATGAGACCAATCTATGGCATAAACACCTAGGACATGTACACTACCGTAATCTTTATAGATTGAGCAAAGATAAAGTAATAAAAGGTCAACCCAAGTTAAAGAAAATGGATAAAATTTGTGGCGAATGTCAGATTGAAAAACAAACTAGGAGTGCTCACAAGCAAGTGAACTCCAATGCCATATCCAAACCCCTTGAACTCCTCCACATAGATCTCATTGGACCTACTAGAACGAAGAGTCAAGGTAGTAAGAAATATATTATGGTAATAGTAGATGATTTTATCAGGTATACATGGGTAGTTTTCATCAGAGAAAAATCTGAAACTCTCGATGAAGAGAAAAGGGTACTCAAGCATATCCAAACTGGGAAGGAATCACATATCTCTAAAATCTAAAGTGATCATGGTTTTGAATTTGACAATAGCAGTTTTGAAAAGTTCTGTAGCGATCATGGTATATCGCATGAATTTTTTGCTCCTAAAATACCTTAACATAATGGGGTTATTGAAAGAAAAAATTGTGCGCTTCAAGAAATGGCTAACGTGATGTTGAACAACATAAAACTTCCTTAAAATATTTGGTTTGAAGCAATGAACATGGCTTATTATATTATTAACCGTGTTTATACTAGAAATTTACATAATAAGACTGCATATGAACTATGGTTCGATAAGAAGCCAACAGTCAAATACTTCAAGTTTTTGGCAGCAAATGATATATTCTATATGACCGAGAAAATCTGAAAAAATTCGACACTAAAAGTGACGAGGGTATTTTCCTAGAATATGTGCTAAATAGTCGAGCATACCATGTTCTCAACAAAAGGACTAGTGTAATTCAGGAGTCCATTAATATAGTTATAGATGATCACCTGAATATACCTGTCTCGAGTTCAGAAGACGATGAAGTCTCTTTATTTGATAAACCAGACTCTTCATCTAGTCAAAATAACACTGAACTGCGATCAGCTAAAGACCATCCAATTGTTCAAATACTTGGGAACCCTCTCACTGGTGTGTGTGCACATAGATAATTAAAAATATTTGTAATTATGTGTGCTTCACATCTCAAATTGAGTCGGTCAATGTAAAAGAAGTGCTTGCTGATGAAAACTAGATAGTGGCTATGCAAGATGAACTTAATCAATTCGTAAGGAATGATGTATAGTACTTAGTTCCTAAACCTAATGATAAACATATTATTGCAACTAAATAGATCTTTAAAAATAAGTCTGATGAATTAGATAACATTATAAGAAACGAGGCTAGACTGGTTGTACAAGGGTACACTCAGATAAAAGGCATCGATCATGATGAAACCTTTGCCCCAGTAGCTCGTCTTGAATCTATCAGATTGTTTATATCCATTGCTTGTTACAAAATTTTTAAAATCTATCAAATGGATGTCAAGAGTGCTTTCTTGAACGGTGATCTACATGAGGAAGTATATGTAGAACAGCCTACTGGTTTTGAAGACCCTAAATATACTGATCATGTTTATCGCCTGAAAAAGGCACTCTATGGATTAAAACAAGCTCTCAGGGCATGGCACGAGAAATTGACTAAGTTTCTACTGAGTCATAACTTTGTAATGGAGAGTGTTGATAAGACACTGTTTGTAAAGAAACACAATGATCACATACTGATAGTACATTTATATGTTGATGACATTATTTACGGATATACTTGTTCTAACATGTCTGTTGAGTTTGCAGATTTGATGACATTCAAGTTTGAAATGAGCATGGTTAGAGAACTAAATTATTTTTTAGGTCTGCAAGTGAAACGGCTTGAAGACAAAAAATTTATCTCTCAAACCAAGTATGCTCTAAACTTGGTGAAAAAGTTTAGATTTGAGAGCGGTAAAAATTTCAATAGTCTTATGAGTACAACACTTAAGCTATATAAGGATTCAATAGGTAAAAGTGTAGATCCTAAGTTGTATCGTAGAATGATATGTAGTTTATTATATTTAACTGCGAGCCGACCTAATATTGTATTCAACGTAAAAATCTATGTTAGGTATCAATCTGACCCTAAAGAATCCCACCTAATTGTTGTTAAGCATATTTTGAGATATGTCACAAATACGGCCAATTTTGGTCTTTGGTATCTCCATGATACTAATGTTCATTTAGCCAGTTATACGGTGCTGATTGGGCTAGTAATATTGACAACCATAAGTCTACCAGCGGTGGATGTTTTTATGTCAAGAACTGTCTTATTTCGTGGCATCGTAAGAAATAGAGTTCCATGTCGCTTTCCACAGTTGAGGCTGAGTATATTGCAGTCGGTAATGCATGCACTAAGCTTGTGTGGATGAAAAGGATGTTAAATGATTACAAATTTGTGCAAGATTCTATAGTTTTGTATTGTGATAATTCTAGCGCAATTAACATTTCTAAAAATCTAATCCAGCATTCACGAACTAAGCATATTGACATTAGATATCATTATATTCATGAATTAGTGAAAGATAAGATTATTTCATTGGATTATGTTCAAACTGAAAATTAACTTGTAGACATTTTTACAAAATCACTTGACAGAAACAGGTTTGCTAAATTGAAATTAGATATTGGTATGTGTAATGTAATCTGAGTTATTTGTGTTTGCTTGTACTATATTGCATGTTTTTATTTTTTTAAAATGTTTAAATCATAAATTTGCTAAAAATGAAAATTTTTAAGGTTACACGATCAGTCGAGTACACACTCGACCAATCATGGCACGACCGGTCGAGTAGCTTGGGTTTGGGGTTTTTTAATGGAAAAAAAGTATTTTTTCTTCATTTCTCTCATCTTCTCCCACAAACCCTTCCACTACCGATCAAACCCATCTTCAATTGCTACTTGGTTAGTGCATTTTTTTTCATTTTTCTTTTAGATTTAGGATCTTTGCACTTCTCTTTCCTTAATTTTGAAGTTTTTTTTAAGTTTTCTTCTAATTTCTTGGGTTTTCTAGCTTAAAATCTGATTTAGGAGAATTTCTCCATTCTTTTCTTGTATTCCTTTTGTGCATTGTGTAATGGAGAGTAGATACAAGAAGAGATCCTCTCGTGGTCCCTCTTCTTCTTATTCCACACCGATTACAATGCGTACTCTTCGACTACCCGAAGAGGACCTCGAATATGTGCGGGATATTCATCTCTGTAATGTGATTGTTAAGCGAACAATTAACACCAATCATTTGAGTCCTTTCAATATTTTTTCCCTCCTTGAAGCTGTAGGATGGGCTAATATTTTGAATTGGGGCGGTCCTGCATACCAGTCCATTGCGCAGGCCATGTTTGCTTGCATAAGTGACTTCTCTATTGAAAATTTAACTTTTACTGTGACAACTAAAGAAGGTCTAGTTGATGTTGACCATCTCTTGATATCTGGATTAATAGATATTCTTATGAATGATGAAGGAATACCTATCTCTACGTTAGTTACGAGACCATCTGAATCAGAAAAATGTATGCTAACTAAAGTGTTATGTAACATGAATGCGGAAACTCTAGTATTGCACTCAGTTCCAAAAATATGTTACCTAGATATAGGATTCTTCATCGTATTTTCATTTGTAATGTGTATCCTCAATCTGGTAACAAAACTGAGTTAACTTCTTTCATGGCTTGTATACTTCACTCAGTTGTTTCTAGTGTTCGAATATGTCTTCCGTCTCTTATTTGTTATATCATTATTCAGTTTCGTCTCCATCTTAGACATAGTGATATTCCTTTTGCATATCTGATGACCACACTAGCCATTCATAGCCTTGTGGTCATGCATGTTGGAGAAGCTCCTATTAATCACCTACCCTTCAACAGTTTCAACATTAACAAGATGAATTTGAGGTTGGTATCGGCCAAGTTAATAGGGATAATGTAAGAGTTGCTGAAGAAGCTGGAGAGGAAGATATTTTACCTCCTGATGATGTAAATATGGATGATTTATTTAATGAATTAGAATCTAATTCGGAGGTTGATCTTGACTTTCAGCCTTTTGGTTTTGATGAGTGGTTGCGAACCCTAGAGTAAAAGATAGAAGGTTTGCATATATCCCAAGAAACTCAATTCAAATATATGTGCAAATACCTTAGGCGCACTAACAAGGGATTACATCAGATTGATCCTTCTATCCTTGCTCCTTCTTCTAGTTTTGATTAGACTATGTTTGTTTTGGGCATGTACTTATAACTTTTAACTCTTATTTGCACTTGGATAGTACTTGGTCATGTGAACATGACTTTTTGGTTCCTGAATATATTTTGCTGATTATATTTATGTTATTTACTCACTTATTTCTTATACTTCTCATATCTCTTTAATTATATCATCTGATTGTATTTCTTTCTTTTGTCATATTGTAACAAAAAGGGGGAGAAAATGTGGAATGTTATTAATGCTTTATGATGATTAAGGATGTGTGATTGTAGATATAGTGTATTTTTTTTTGGATTAGACATGTATTTGATTTATATAGGTTCTACATATCACCTCACCTGGATTAAGGGACAGTATTGGATTGAGGGGGAAAGTATTTGTTACACATGTGGTGCATGATTTTTTTTATAATAACTAGTGCATGATTCTTTATTTAGTTTTGTCACAAATTTGATAAAGGAGGAGATTGTAAATGTTATATTGTTGATATAGCACCCAGTGTTGTCAAATTTTGTTGTGCCAAATCATTTAGAATCTGTATCATATATTGATGAGATGAATAGATCAACTTCGTGCATTTTAAAGTTATCTAAGTCTTTGTCGAACTTCTCTATGTATTCAAGTTGAAGAAGCGTTGTCAAAGTTCAAGATTTCAAGCTCAAGTACAAGTACAAGTACAAGTTTAAGGCTCAAGTTCGAGTATATTCTTCAAGTTCGGTACCTTAAAGACTCAAGAACTTAAGTCTTTACTCAAGCTCGAGTTCAAGATTTGAAGACAAAGCTTCAAGTATTTCAAGTGCATGAATTTGCAGAGCGAACGATGTTTCAATTTCTCAATCTTAAAAACAAGGTATGGATGATCCTATATTGACCATAGGTTAGGTCATATTCATTGCATATTCTATTTGGGTCATTTCATATGTTTATAGGTCATTTCCTTGACCAGTCCTAGTCTTTATTCGACTAGTCCATGCTCTGGCTCGACCATTCCAAGAGTTTTTCGACCGATCTAAGATTTGTTGTAAATTTTTAAAATTTTCTGTTGGACCCTCGACCAGTAGTGGAGATTGCTCTACCAGTCGAGTGAACAGTGCTCGATCGGTCGTGCAGGCTCGACTCAAAGTCCAACAAGATTTTTTGGTCTCACTCGACCAGTCGAGTAACAACCTTATCTTATATATCGTGCCAAAAATTTTGAAATTTGGTTGATCCTTCGACTAGTCGAACCGACCCTTAGACCATTCGAGAGAACAATATTTTCACCTATAAACAGAGGATGAATCTCAGAGTTTTTCATTCATTCCACGCAATATCAAGCCATCACTCTGAAGATAAGTTCCTACATTTGTTAAGTTATATTGTGTTCATTTTAAATTCTCTTAAATAGTTTTTTACATTTGATTTTGTGATCTCTATTGAACTCAATTTCATTAAAGAAAGGAATTATGATTTTACCCTCTTTGAGATCAAAATCAAATTAAGCTAGCCTGGGTTGAATTAATCTAAAAATCATTTAGATCTAAAACCTTTCATTTGTGAAACTGGACATTGAACATCTTCGTCTACATCGGATTGGTTCTACCAAGCTATTTCGGAAGGAGAATTTTTCAGATAAATACAATTTATTCTTTGTGTTTCTTTTGTAGTTTGTGAGGTTGTGTCAGAAATTCTCATTTTAATTTTATCTGAGGTGATATAGAAAATCTCAGAGTGTGGGGTTTTTGTAATTGTGTAAGCCCATTTAAAGACACAATTATGAAGGTTTTAAGGTGAACCTTGGAAAACCTTTTTCATAGTGGATGCTAATATCCCCAAGAAAAGGATATTAGGAGTGGAGTAGTTGTGTGGTTATTTTTTAACAGTTGGTGTACACACAAATGAACCACTATAATTTTTAGAGTTGTGGTGGATGATTGAATTTGTTTGTGTATGAATGTTGTAATTTACTTTATGCATATGTAGTGAATGGTGTAATTTATTTTATGCACTTGTTGTGAATGTTGTAATAACTTAGTTTATTTCCTTTCCCTCTTCATCGGTTTGGGTTTTTGATACTTACAAACATTCTAGTAAGGTTGTCCTACCATAAGCCATTGATTTTTGGTATTAGGTTGTCCTTAGAACTAAGTTTGTACTAACCTCTCAAGACTAGTTCATTTGAGGTTGCTATTTACTTGTGTTATTTCATTATTTGATTGTGCTATCTAACTTTGTATTCTACTTTTATTTTTAATTTAGCATAGTCCTATTCACCTCCCCCCTCTAGGACATTTAGTTCAACCCTTTCAACATGTCACAAATGGAAGCATATGTTCCTTGTACAATTAAACGGTAAGTCGTTCAACCCCAACCAAAGATGAGCTCCCAACCGATTTCGGTCAGAATTGGAACAAGACCAAAGGCTCCAATGTGATCAATATCGATTGATCTCTCTCTATGATTATGTCTCTTGTGCGAAAATCCTTAACGTGCTCTGAATCTTCTTCGGTGGCCTGTAAGGTTCTTACATCTAATGGAGTTGATCTAGAAAAAGAGCTACCATGCTCTTTTGAGTTGTCGTTCTCTTTGAACGATGCTCCACTAAGATTAGCATAAGAAGGAAATCAAAGAGAAAGAGTGGATTGAAGCTAGATTAGATTTAGAGAAAAACCCACTACAAAGAGGGTTTGAAATAAAAATACAATCCAAAAATGAGATTAACTAATAAAGATATACCCAATACTTGAAGAAAATTGAAAAATAAATACTTACAACTAAGATTGGGTGATGGGTTGGTCAAGTGAGGCACCGGCTAGTTGATGAAGATGATAAAAAAAAACGAAATGAAAAAATGGTTTTTTCCTTTTTATAGTGAAAATGTGTGGTCCTCGGCTGGTTAAGCATGTACTCGACTAGTCGAAGGTTCGGCCAGTCAAGTGTGTACACGACTGGCTGAAAATGCACAAAATCTGAATTTTTGACTTATTTTTCTTATATATTTTTTTTAAAAAAAATATTATTACCAAGTTATGCATTTAATCGAAATAATCATAAAACAACAAAAAGAAATGCATAAATAATATAATTAATTAATTAATAATACACAAACCAATATCATGCTTTTAATTGAAAAATCTATTTCTGTCGAGTGGTTTGGTCAGTATGTCTACAAGCTGCTTCTCAGTTTGAATGTATTCAAGCACGATACTCTTGTCTTCAACTAATTCTCGAATATAATGGTATTGAATGTCGATATGTTTTGTACAAAAATGTTGGATTGAATTTTTTGAAATATTAATTGCACTCAAATTATCGTAGTATAATGTCATTGTATCTTACACAATACCATAATCAGCTAACATTCTTTTCATCCAAATAAACTAAGTGTGAGCATTACCAGCTGTAATATATTTAGCTTCAACTGTTGAGAGAGATACTGAATTTTGTTTCTTGCTGAGCCAGGATACTAAACAGTTTCTCATGTAGAAATATCCACACTGGTAGATTTTCTGTCGTCAATATTTCCTACCCAGTCTGCATCAGTATATTCAGCAATTTCTACAGAAGTATCATGTGGATATCAGAGCCCTAAGTTAGTAGAAGTTGCAACATATCTGATTATCTGTTTAACAGCAATTATATGTGATTCCTTAGAATTAGATTGATATCTAGCACATATTCTAACACTAAAAGCAATATCAAGTCTACAGCAGTTAAGTATAGAAGATTACCAATAATACTTCGATATAAACAGGAGTGTATACTTTTACCTGATTCATCTTTTGAGAGTTTAAAAGTTGTACTCATTGGAACATCAAAATTTTTTCCATTCTCAAATCCAAATATTTTTACAACATTCAAGGCATATTTGGTTTGTGAGATGAACATTCCATCTTTAAGTTGTTTAACTTGTAATCTAAGAAAATAGTTTAGTTCACCAATCATACTCATTTCAAACTTGGATTTCATCAGATCTGCAAACTCGAAAGATAAGTTAATGCAAGTAGATTCATAAATGATATTGTCAATATAGATTTGAACTATCAGTATATGATCGTTATATTTCTTAACGAATAAAGTTTTATCAACACTACTCATAATAAAGTTGTGACAAAGTAAAACTTTCGTCAATTTTTTGTACTATGCCTTGGGAGTTTGTTTCAAACCATAAAGTGTCTTTTTAAGACGGTACACATGATTTGGAAGTTTGGGGTCTTTAAAACTCTTTTTGTTCAACATATAGTTCCTCATGTAAGTCACCATTTAGAAACGCACTTTTCACATCCATTTGATAAATTTTAAATTTCTTATAATATGCAATCGAAATAAATAATCTTATAAACTCAAGGCACGCAACTGGTGCAAAGGTTTCGTCATAATCAATACCTTTTATTTGAGTATACCCTTGTAACAGTCCAGCCTTATTTCTGATAATATTACTCATTTCATCAGTTTTATTTTTAAAAATTCATTTGGTTCCAATTACATGTTTGTCAGTAGGTCTAGAAACCAAGTACCATACATTATTTCTAACAAATTGATTTAATTCTTCTTGCATGGTAATTATACAACTTTCATCACCAAGTGTTTCATTTACACTTGCCGGTTCAATTTGGGAAGTGAAGCAGATATAATTACAAATATTTTCTAATTATCTTCTTATTGAACACCAGTCTGAGGGTTAGCAAGTATTTGATTAGTCTGATGGTCTTTGACTCAGTATTCACTGATTTAGATGAAGAGTCGGGTATATCAATTATATTGACTTCATTATCATCATGACTTGGAGTGGATGTTATTAGTTGATCATCAATTTCTATATATTATATATTTCTGAATCACTCCAATTTTTTTGTTAAGAACTTAATATGCCCAACTGTTTAGATCACAACCTAAAAATATTCTCCCATCACTCTTAGCTTTGAATTTTTTTAAATTTTTTCGATCACATAATATAAAACATTTATTTTCAAAAGTTTAAAAATATTTAACTGAGGGTTTCTTATTAAACTATAATTCATAAGCTGTTTTACTTTTAGCTTTTCTAATGTAAACATGATTTATAATATAACATGCAGTATTAATAACTTCAGCTCATAAATTTTTTGATAGATTCATGCTATTTAACATTATACTGGTCATCTCTTGTAGAATTATGTTTTTTCTTTTAACAATTTCATTTTGTTAAGGTGTTTTAGGAGCAGAGAATTCATGTGATATACCATAATCATTGTAGTACTTCTCAAAATTACTATTTCCAAATTCGGTACCATGATCACTTCCAATTTTGACCACAGATATCTCTTTTTCAGTCTGTATCTGCTTTAAAAAAAATTTGACTCCAGTAAGAGTATCTGATTTCTCTCTTAAAAAGGCTACCCATATATATCTAGTGTAATCATCAACAATGGCCAGAAAATACTTCTTTTCATCTCTACTCTCCATTATAGTTGGCCCTACTAAGTTCATATGAAATAGTTATAGAGGTTTGGTTGTGGCTAAGGAGTTCACTTTCTTATGACTACTCCTGATTTGTTTGCTAATTTGACATGCGCCACAGACTTTTTCTATCTTTTTCAGCTTGGGCAAGTCACGTAAGTGATCTCATTTTCTCAATTTATAAAAATCTCTATAGTTCACTTGTCCAAGACATTTATGTCAAATTTCAATCTTGTTAGTTTGGACCATGTAACATGAATGGTTTGATGAGAAAGAGTTATCAATTATATAGCAATTATCAGATGTCCTACGACCATTTAATATTACACTACCCTCTCATTCATAATCTCACATCCGTGATCTGAAAATTTCACATTGTATTTATTATCATAGATCTGAGATATGTTTAACAGGTTATGTTTTAATCGTTCAACATAAAGTACATTTTCAAAAAGAGGTAGGTTAGGAAGTTATATTATCTTGGCCTATTATTTTGCAGTTGCTTCCATCTTGGAAAGTGACTAAGCCACCATTTACTTCTTTATTATTGGTGAATATCACCTTATTACCTGTGTCTAGAACATCCACTATCCAAGTACCATCTTGAGTGGCTAATAGCTTTGAAAGGTGTGCAGGCAACAAGACACGCGTAACCCTTGGAACCCATTTTATTACAGTTATATGTTTAGGAGTATCTCTTGATTTTTGCTACATTTAAGAGATAGAATTTCTCCTTTTTCTATTAACTCCAATTTCATCTGAATTGGATTTTAAAAGCTTTTTAAGCAAATCCACAATTTTTTCAGCTAAGGGTGATTTATTATTTCTTTCATATTTATAGCTGATGGCATTATTATTTGTTTTAGGAACTTGAAAAGGTTTTCTCATGGTCACCTTAAAACCTGAGACAGTTGTGATTTTATCGGGCTATCACAAACAAAAACCCTTACTGAGATTTTCTAGCTATCTCAGAAAAACCAATACTGAAATTTTCTAACCATCTTAGAAAAATTAAAACAAGAAATAAATATATACTTATCTTCACCGTAAAAGAAGTTGTAGCTGAAAAACCGCTTTTCTTGAATGTCCAATGTTCAATGTTCAGTCATATAGAAAAGGTTCAGGATTCTATTGATTTTAATTAAGTTTAAACCAATGGTTATTTATGTTAATTTTCTTAAATCTCAAAGAAAGAATAGTAGAATTCACTCTCTTTAGAATCAAAATGACAGAATCTAAGATTAAGGGAGTTAAACAAAAGCTATAAAATAATTTATAAATACCGTTTAATAGTTTGAAAATAAATGGAGCGTCTCTCTTACTTGCAACAGGATTTAGATAGTCTTGAATGAATTTTCTGATTGATAGAGAATATTAATTTATAAGCAAAGAAGTTAAATCTTCAACTGACCTAAGAAAGTCTTCGACTAGCTCTAACACCGGATTCTGATCCAATGGATTCTAGATTTAAACGAGATAAGATTTATCCAATCTTCGATTGGTCGAAAGCCCTGTTCAACTAATTGAAGGTGGTCTTCGACTGGCCGAAGATGCCAAAAATCTGAACTGATTTAGTTGCTGGACTTCGATCCCAGAAACCTAGGGCTGGTCGAAAAACCTCCTTCCACTGGTTGAAGATGCAACAGAAAAACAGTTTTACTTAGGCTAGTCAAACCAAACCTTAGGTTGGTCAAATTACAAGCAATCACAAGTATAAAAATTCAAATTAAATAGTTTTTAAAAGCACCTAAACCTAAAGTCTCTCTAGGGTTTATAATACCTGAAATGACTGAACTTCTTTGTCTTGAAGTAGATTAGAGACTTCAACTTTTCTTTGGAAGTTGATCTTCTACTAGAACTTGAACCAAGCTTGAACCTTGATCTTGAACCATACTTGAAGATCATTTGACAAGATTTTTTGACTAAACGAAATGTGACAACTAAAGTGTGCTTTAAACATTATAGTACTTATAGGTCATGACCACCTTATTGTGGCTTTTTGCCCACTTAAACCGCATAATATAACCCTCACAAGATTCCCCTAGTAATTGTCGGAACGGTGCAAGATCGGCCATGGTTATATCCCTATTTTTGGAGAAATTTTGAGCATTAAATTTTTCCTCCAATTCTTGCCAGCTGCATACTAAATCTGTGACAGATTAGAATATCACGTGAAGGCCGCAACAGTCAACAAGTGGCCAAATAACTGCAATTTATAATAATCATTATTAGTTAGCTCACCACATTGCATGGTAAACTGACCGACATGTTCAATAGGTGACTAACCATGTTCTCCTGAAAATAAGGCATAATTTGGTCGATAATTTCTCAGCAATGGGTGTTATCAATCCACCCATTCGCGGAGTATGATTTATGATACATAGGAATAGCATTGTGACCCAACACCCGGTCAGTAACTTCTTGTAAGAGTTCTAATATTTAGTCATGATCGATCCATGAAGAAACCATGTCTGGGGGATGATCTGGACCAAATCAATTAAAATTATCTTGAAACCTAGGACCTTATGGCAGGTAGAACCCCACTCATGGTCCTTCATTTCTATTCTCATAATTCCTAGCCTCTTGTTCAGGTCGCCTGACTTTGGCAAGAGGTGGCAAATTTTTGACCTCTAGGGGAGGAATAGGTGGTTAGTTACAATGTAACGGCAGTACCAATGGGAATGGGGCGGCATTAGCGTTGGTTGTGTTTGTTCTGTCACAATGGCTAACAGTCGCTGCATAGTTTCAGTCTAACTGGCCATGTAACGATTAGTACTTTCAGCATGCTGACGGAACTGCTCTGCTTAAACTCTCTTGTGCTCATTTACCATTTGGATGTTGTTGAGGGTCAAATATTGCATATTATCCCTTATTTATTACTTAGTTTTATGAACATGATAATGCTTAATATTCTATTTTAATCATGATTGTGTTGTAAGGTGAATTTAAGAGCTTGGATCAAAAAGGATGCTAAAAGCATGGATTTAATGCTCAAGAATTACCAAAGCCGAGGACAAATCTTATGAGACCAAGAATGAAGAATTTGCATATCAAAGATCTAAGAAAACAAAATGAGGAATAAAGAGAATCGAAAATTTGAAGTGAAAAAAAAAACTCTAAAAATCTGCCTGCTTTGATTAGTTTAAGCCCTCCTTCGACCAGTCTAAGCTCTTCCTCGACTAGTCGAAGGAACTTCAACTTGAACTCCAACGATCAAAATCCTCTAAATTCTTGTCATCCTCGACCAGTCGAAGGTAACCCTCGACCAGTCGAAGGCTGTCCTCGACTAGTCGAAGGTTATGTGGACAGCACTCGGACTACGTAATTTTGAAGCGGTTCCAAGGTCAGTTTGTAAATTTTAAAGGTCGGTTCGCAAGAGGGAGTTTTCCAACTATAAATAGGAGTCCCTACGATATTCCTAAGTATCTTCTAGGGTTTGAGAAGTGGAGCAAAAGGGTGGAGAAGTCATCACTAAGTGTTTTTCCTCTTCTTCCTTAGTTATTTTCATGTTTTATTTAAGAGACTTTAGTTCAATCATGTCTATGGTTGGTTAAACCTCTTAAATAGGGCTAAGATGTGAAGCTTGTAGCATGATGGGATGTTTCTATTGCTTTGATTCATGTTTATGTTGAACTCTCTTTTATTCCAGTTTGATTATAAGGAATATTTTCAGTTTTTAATAGTTTGTTGTGACAAATTGCAATAGATCTGTGATGGCTTTAAATATTGTCCTTTCCTATTTCGATATTGATGGATTGATAAATCCTGTTATTTACCATCGTCCCATGGGCATGGTTAGGTGACGGAATCCCTTTCAATCTTCCCAATTCTACTTTTTTGATGAATAGATTCATGAGAACTTTGGAGATCTGACCATCTCTTCTTCCAACTGGGTAAGATAGGACTTTGATTCTAGTTGTGTCCTTGAATCAAACATAGTATCACCCTGATTGCTACAAGTGGATCCTTGGAAACCCTAGTTCCCAACTTTAAATTTACAAGCTTTAATTACTTTAATCACAATTACTCTCTCAGTTACTTCAGAATTAAATTCACATCTTCTTCTATTTCTAGTTCTACTTAATTTCGAAAACGTACAAGTTTAGTCTATATGGATTCGACATCGATCTTACCGAGATTATTACTACATCACGACCCTACACTTGGGGTTGTGAACATATGCTCATATGGACATCCCTTAGTATCATCGATACCTCGTCTGGAATGATTGGGCAAGTCGTCAACGGTCATCCTTAGTTTCTAGTTAGGTTAATATTCAAATTGATTTCGCTTAGAAGTACCCGAACCTGTACATCATCCCCTGAGGGAGGTGCAGTTGGCATTGCGGGTTTGTTTCCAGCAATCCTACCACTTCTCTGCATTATGACAAGAGTTAAACCAGTAGCCTAAAGTAAGGGTCCCACCGAGCGTGCTAAAAAATTATTTGTCACGTTTTTCGCAATCCTTTTCTCCAGCATGGGTGGCGCACGGGCGTGCCTGAATTGAGATTGCGGTTCCAATTCAAACCGAACAACAATAACCCCAAGCACCGAAATAGGCAGACACCAAGTATGACCGAGGTTATATGGAAAATAAATGTCACATTGGATCCTAGGAAAGTTTCAACAAGAATTATTCAATTTTCATTAGTTTCTATGGTGTCGTCCACTTGAGTTTTACATGTGCCTCATTTTTGGGCTCATGTTCTAGAATGATCTAAAAAAGTTGATGGACAGTGTGGATCTAACACATAAATCATGGAGGGGCCTAAAGAAGTTCCACACGTTAAAAGTTGGGTTCTATATTACGCAAACTACTTGGAAGAGAATTCGTGGATCACAGCGCTTTTTGAATTGATCTTTAATAAACAACACTTAACATGGATTATTTTCTCAATTCCGCGTTAATTAATATTTTTCAGAGTAAACAAATAGGCCCTCAACTCTCCCTGAGACTTGGTTTGGCTTTAGCTACGATAGCATTTACAAACCAAGATCGAAGTTCAGAAATTTCACCAAAGCTTGATCATTATGATTCTAGAGATATGATTCATCCATAATGGGACCCACTTAATTTGGATGGTTGTACATCAGTGCCACGTGAGAATGAGTGACTGCCATTTTTTAGATTTTGCAACAGCTGATACAGGAGTCCGCCTGCTTCTGACCAACTAAAATTGAAAACAATCCAGCGCACTCATAGTTGCATCTGGATGCTTAGATTGTCCAATTGGATGATGACCCGGACAGTTGATTAGGTTCATCATACACCCAAGTGTTACAACCTGAAAATCACACTGATCAGATGATCCAACTCATGGACCAGATTGTTACCATTCTCTGAGATTGTGAATTCTTTTGTAACAATAACCACCATTCACGAACAATTAGATGGCTCTCAATTTTTCCATAAATGCTGTTGACCGTCCACTTTACAGGCAATTAATCAAATAGTTTAAAACCGTTCAATTGGGTAAGATTTTAAATTGTTGCCCATGAAAAGCAAGGTAGACCCAATGGCCAACCCAGATTGGCCAATTGCCGTATCCAAGCATCCGTATCCAATTAATACTACAATTCAGAGCTCTCTTACGAGCAACGGATAATTTCTGATACTAAAATTTCCTTGCACGTAACAGCACTGCCCAATCGGCATGCTGGCCTACAAATTGTAAGGCTTAAGAGATGATGACCAGCAGTCTTTAAATTGAATGTGGCAAAATCATCCCAGGCCACAACCCAGCCACAAATAGGCCACACAATCTGGACATTCTGGATTCACCACATTTCCTGCACAATCTGTGGTTCAGGGTTCTCTAACAATAGGCCCTGTTGATTGGGCCCCAACACTGTATGGAGAGCCCTGAGAGGTGAGATGAGTCACAATCTGGAACATCAGGATTCCCCCAAGACCCTTTTTGGTCCATAGATGGACCAAACATTTGGATGATGATGATCCACTCAGTGCACTGCCATGGGCCTAATTGACCCAACCCGAGTTTGATTTGTCAGGGTCCTTGGATCGGTTAGGTTGGTCAAGGATCGAGTATTACAGAGGTATTCGAGTAAGTTTCAAGCTGCGGATCAGTTCCCCTTGAGGTCAGAAAGGGAGCAGTTGACCCTCCGCGGGATAAAACCCATCCAAGATTCACCTGTAATCAGCGTCCATGCTTCCATCAGGAACCTCAACCTCCGCCGCATCACCTGTAACAGGCGTCCATGCTTTCCATCAGGAACCAGAGCACTGCCTAAAATGATAGTCCAATGAACCAAGCTGGATCTCAAACAAACGAAAGCACCATGGAACAATCAGCACTAGCAAAGCAAACAGAGTCAGCAATCACAAAATGCTACATTAAGGGCAGCCACAACACAAGCTCGAACAATAATAATAATAATAATAAAGTAACAGAAACGACAATGAGAAATACCCCTACCAAAAATAGCAAACATAACAATCTTAATAACATGGCCTAACTCTCCAATCCCTCCTGGGAAAAATATACTGTACATAAGCTTCCCTGGCAGCCAGTAATGCCACCACCCGTGTCAACTCATTTGTTTGATCCATTCTCTTCAGGGGCGCTGGCCCATCCTGTTACAAGAAAACTCACTCCTGAACAATGCCCACTTCTTGCTCGACACGCCAGTAATTCTTGTCGTTGAATTCCATGACCTCGGCATCATCCCCACTGGATTTCCCCTTTTCCGGTGACTTGACGAATTGGCTCCTCTTCAGTGGCCCAGCCTCCCCCACAATGCCTTCTTTCAAGGCTTGGTCCATCGCCTTCTCCGTCCCCTCCAACTCAACGCCGACGAATTCCACATCCTCTTCAAACAATGAAGGCACGATCCGGTAGCTCATGTCGGTCTCCACCGGTCCGTCACTGGAATCCGACACACTTGCTAGACCATTTGGAACATCAACCTTGCCATTGCAAGGAGTATTCTCGGCTATGGGGCCTGATGCCTGTTGTAGTCTAGAAGGATCAGCATCAGGCCCAATATTGTCGGTGAATGGATTCCCGCCGGAACCACCAACCTGAAAATCTGACGACTCTCTCCATCCAACCCACTCAGGCAGTGGCCGATCACCAAACAGATCGTCATTGTCAGCTGTCTCAAACCTGAAGAAACCCAGATCATTGGAAATGCTTGCCTTTTCTAATAATCCCAAAGAATGCTCATTGTCAGGATTCAAACCACTCCCATTCTTGAGACCATTTTCAGTAGATCCAGATGCCCCAGAAGTCGCACTCTCAACTAGCTCCTCGTCCACTCCAACCACCACCTCATCATCACTACCGCTGCCACCATTAGCCACTGTCATTGTGCCACCAAGACTAATCTCATCCATCCTCTCCGAGAGAGAAGTGCTCAGAGATTCATTCGCAGTTCTGTCGTCTTGGAAAGCAAACCAGTTCGAATTCGTAAACAAACTGCTGCACCATGAAATAAAAACATCAGTAATGAAAAAAAAAAAAAACCAGTTTGTTTTGTCTATTTAAAGGGCAGTACGAACTGATATTCCAAAAATCAACATAAAGTTGGAAACTGGTCTTTTCAATCTCCAAATCTGAATCATATGTTTGTGGAAAAAAAAAAAAACATCGGTCAACTTGGACGACCTCTTAGGACCTGTTTGGCCGGGCGGATTAAGAGGGATGGGATGGTAAAATCCCGGGATATGCCAAACAAGCCAAACAGACCCGATGAACTTGTCCCGGGATATAGCAAACCCATGGATCTAAAACCAATCCACTGACACCACCATCATTACCTTAAAATTGATCCCATCCCTCCTAATCCCGTTCAATTGTGCCTGGGGCATGTTTGGTTGGATGGATTGGAAGGTAAAATCCCAGGATATGCCGGGCGTGCCAAACAGACTCGGTGAACTTGTCCCAGGATATAGCAATCCCATGGATCTTAAACCAATCCACTGACACCGCCATCATTACCTTAAAATCCATCCCATCCCTCCTAATCCCATGGGATCCGTCCGGCCAAACAGGCCCTTAGAGACTAGCAATTCTTTGAGCCAAGCGACAGCATAGCCGAGTTGACTCGATCGATTTCCAAATCAGGCAGCAAGTTGTGAAAATTCGCAGTCATAAGCAACAGCAACATAACTGAGGCAACAGTTCTTTTACACAGTGGGGAAGCAAACAAAGAGATCAAAGACAATGGCTTGGACATTACCTCTCCTGGTCATCCCCAACCCTCAGCGACGATATTACAACTTCTGCAGATTCATCATCAAAGTATACATCCTGTGTTTTCACATGAAAAATACCGTATGATTATTACCACTAATGGAATGTGATAGTTCAAAGAATCCCCTTGTAACTCTGTTTCCACTCTATCCTTGTTGAGACACATAAAATGATATAGTTAAATTTCTTTTAAATACTTGAACTCTAACGACATACCATCCCGTTTGAATAAACCCTGTTGATAACATTCCTAAACTGCATAATTTCATTTACTATGAACAGGCCAGTTTGTGCAGCAGGAGAAATCCCCATCTTCATTTTTTAAAATCCAAAAGAATTCGACTCTAGAAAGGTGCTGGATCCTATAGCGGGAAGGAGAAATCTTGATAGGTTTTGGATCATTTGTTGCTTGACATAATTGTATCTATCTTTTCAAAATATTACCTCAGGTAACATATGCAGACCTACAGAAGTGCCACAAACGACCAATTTCAAAAGATAATTATTACTAATAACAAAAGAAACCATCTTCAAATATATATATATATATATAGACCAAAAAAATTGGAAATGCATTCGCTATTTGTTTTAATGGTTTTCCATGTTTTTGGTTTGTTTTAATAGTTCTTGAGGTGCATTGCATGTGTTCAGCTGCTTACTGGAATGCACAAACATATATTCATGCATACATGTGATGTAATATCCTTCATAACCACTAAATAATTGGTGGCAACATTACCTCATCATCACGCTCGAGAGATCCATGTACCTACAATCAGCACAATAACATAACCCACGTAACAAACACAAAACTGAATGTAAAATGTGCATTCATTGATAAAAACCAGCTGGTTCACTGTTTAAGCAGATATGGAGATGTGTTAGTCAATACCTCTTCTGTCTCTTCATTTTCATACATGTTGTACCTAAAAGCCTGGCTTAGATTATTTGCTAGTGCCGCTACATCATAATCTCTGTCTTGGAGTTCATCCTCATCACTGTCCCTTGTCCTTTCCTGCAATGCAGTAGGGCGGCTGCAAAGAACAGGAGTATTTTCATTCAGCTGAGTGCTTAATACGAAAGTGTCCCAAGAATAGATGAAATATCCAATTTTCATTTCTTATACCATGATATGTCATCATACAGATATATTGTGGTGATGACAAAATAACATGCAAACATTGAAAGCATAATCCATGTCTAGTTTCCAGTGCATGAAAGGATGCACAAATTGATGCTCAGAGTTCAATGGGCAAAAATCCTCCAATTGATGCCCAAAATAGCTGACCAGTACCATTTCATACAGCCTATCCATGACAAGGTACAGTAGCTGAACAGTCTGGATCCCGTACATTTTTGCCACATGTAAGGAGATTGAGTACCCTCCTATGGATGAGATGAACCAGTCAGGTGATCCTAATCACTAATTGTAAGACTCTAGCGGATCACAAATGGCAGTTAGGAAAGAGTCCAACCAACACTCGTAGAGTTCAATGGGAAAAAATCCACCAACTGATGCCTAGGATCATCCGACTGATGTCATTCGTGGTTTACCTATCGACAACAAGCTACAATAGATGAACAGTCTGGATTCCGTACATGCTTGCCAACTGTACCAAGATTGAGTGCTTGATAACTTAGGCACTGGATACTTTCTTTGATCATTTGCAACAGCAACCATGCAGCATTTGACAAACATAGCATTCATCTTTTCTAAACAAACAACAAGAAATTCATTGATAAAAACAAAGATGTACACTATTCCAATTTCTCAGCCTGTTGCATGTCAAATACAGTGGGGAATCCTTATTAAACAGTGCCATGACAGGTAACCTGATTTAGTTTCCCCTCATGCGTCCTTCTGCAGCTTTTTTTATCCATTAAACAATTTTGCAAAAAAAAAAAAAACCTTGTCTGCGAACTCATCTTTCTTTTTACTTCTTTTTCACTTCTTTTTTTTAATAATGCTTCTATTAATAGGAGCAAGATGCAAGATGCATTTAGCACTGTTGATGGGCTGGGCCCAGGCTAAGCAAACTGAAAATGTTGAGAAGGACCAGCACAATCGGTTCAAAATATGGTCTGAAGCCAACCCCTGGCCCAGCCCATTGACAGCCCTGATGCAATGCCATGCTTGATTCATAAAATGCTCTACTCACACCTTAGCTTAGTTCATCCGCAACTATAGCAGACTCTCTGAGAACATGTTCTAATGTTTCCGAACATTCTAACAAAACTAAGCGCTCACCTATTATAAGACATGACCCCGATAGAACCTTCTCTTCAACAACTACAGCATGGCATTAACATGATTAAAAAGAAATCTCTCGCAAAGCACAGACTATGAAGCTTTTCAAGTATTTCGCTATTCTCTGAGGAGACTTGACAACACAACTAACCCATCTGATTAAGCTGAAGAATCTCCCACTGGAGGACCATAATAGAAGAAACAAGAACACACATACATTTAAATAATGCCAAATTGACATTTGTCAGAATTTAACACCGATTGAAGAATCAAAAGCAACTTTTAGCATACTTCCAGCAACCCCGGTTAAGCAGCCCATCACCAAACTTGTTGTGAGAACCTAAAGAACTAGCATCTAAGCTCAGTTTAAGAAGCCCTCCAAGCCACAGACTCCATCTTCGTACATTCCGTGGCTGGCAAAACTTAATCTCAACAATCATCATTGAGCAAATAATAAATAATAAGATGACTTTAACAATCTGTCGAAATCAAACTATTTAAACCTCAAAACTCAAGTAAATTACTGTATGTATACTTCATGCATGAGCATTTTACTAGTATGCACCATGTGACAAGCTGTACAAACTTCAACTCTAGACACTATGAACAGGCAAAAGTCCAACTCGACTTGAAATGCAGTTGAGTATTCAAACGATTCTTTCGAGTTTGAATGCTAAAGTTCTGTTCTGATTTTATTTTATTTTTAATTTACATGTCGTCGTCATCTAATCCTTATCCCAATTACCTGGGGTGGGTTATGATGATTTCAACTACCTTGCCAATTTTTGAATTTTAGAGAAACAGATTACACCTTTTAACTCAACACGTCCAAGTGAAATTGAGTCGCTGATTTTTTCTAGCATAACCGATTTACTAAGAGACTATTTGGTTCAATGATCAATTCATGGTTTTCTTTAAATTAATTAATGAAAGGCCAAAGCCAAAATACAAGAAACGAAAACCAAAGAAATGGAAAAATTACAACTCGAGCCAACTGATCAGGAATTGGGAAATAACTTTCGACACAATCGCCCAATCCAGTGCATGTGGTTTTGCCCTTCTAGAAACCTCCAATGCATCCCCTTTCCAATTCCTAAAGCATCGATCGTTGCTTTATAACCATAGGAACCATAAACCTGCTACTGAATTTAAATGCCACACTTTCTTTTTCCAATCTTTTCCCTTTTACCTCCACCATGCCATGCCGACATAAACCAATCAATAGAGCCTGGCGACAGCCATGCTTCCCTGAACAAGCCAAAAAAGCAATCCCAAAAACATTTTGCAAACAAGCAATGAATGAAAAGATGATCCACCATTTCCTCGCCCTGATAGCACACATTAAGCAAACATCCAGGAGAATCATCCTCCTTTTTTGAAGGTGGTCCGAATTCATGAATTTGGCAATCTTTTAATTACATAATTCACAGTGTGTTGTTGAGGACCTTGAGCTGTTTGGAGCACCACCATTTTTATTTATTTAATTTACAATTCATCGTCATCTAATCCTTACCTCAATTACCTGGGGCGGGCTATGATGATTACAACTACCTTGCCAATTTTTGGATTTTAGAGAAACAGATTTACACCTTTTAACTCAACACATGTCCAAGTGAAATTCAGTCTCCAACTTTTTCCAGCAGAACCGATTCACTAAGAGACGATTTAGTTCAACAACTACTTCATGAATTTGGCAATCTTTTAATTGAATAATTCACAAAGTGTGTTGTTGAGGACCTTAAGCTGTTTGGAGTACCACCATTTTCTTGATTCATGAATTAGGCAATTAGCAAAATGGCCCAAATTCGTGAAGCAAAAAATTAGGGACAAAAAAGGAAATTCTTCGAATCCTGATTAGACCAATTCTGTTGGGAAGGCAATCTTGAGCTCGATAAGCAATAAAATGGTTCACAAGCAAATGATGGATGGCCACTCAAACGGATTCTTATGAGACATGATGGCCAGTCCATCCACTCAAAGCAATTCCTGCAAGACATCAGCAATCAAAGCTAGGTCCTATGCTTTGATTAGACATTTTTTTACAATAGATATGGATCCTTCATTTTATTGACCATGGAACAGGTGACTAGAATAGTCTAATTAAAGTAACTCTTGAGAAATGCAGGCAATCTATGGTGGGGTCCACTGTGGATGGCCAAATTAATCATTGGAGACATTTATAGTCAATTTGGACTTTCCATGTAATGGGTCAGCAATCAACGAGCTAGGATTATCTTACCAAATTTATTCTTGAGAGAAATGGGCAAGCCAACTGGTGCAGAGTGGGTTGCATCCCAGCTCGTGACATCCCATAGGAAGAGGCATGGGTTGTCTTGAAGCAGTGGACCTAGGGTGCCACATGTACTTGCCAGCTGGCCATACAAGGTTTCTACATCCAATGTGAGCCCACCATGCGTCGATCTAGCCTGTTAGCGAGAGACATCCATCACCTGTTGGTTCCTTCAGCCATGTGTTGAGCTAGCATGTTAGTGTGAGACAGCTATCACTTGCTGGTTCCTTCAGCCAGTTAGAGCACACCACATGTATAAGAAGCATATGAACCTTCCGGACAGCGCCCATACATATCCTTGTAGCGGTTCATTTAAAGCACTTAAGAGATTTCAGCTCCTGAAGTTCTCTTTGAGAAATCCCTCCAAAAACCCCACAAAGGCATGTCCCTCTTTTCGGGTAAAAAGCCTATACGGTGCCTCCTTCCCGTGCATAGGGAAAACTAAATTTCCCAAGCCACATGCATTCCTGCGCCTAGTGGAATAATCAACAGGGTGCAACCAGTGCAATTCCTTCATAAGACGGCAGGATGAGTTTCATAAAAGATCATAAACATGCATTGTTCAATCACCTGCTTGAGCCCTCATGGCAACAAGTCGCAAAGGCTCTTCTGTTTGTTGCCCACACACTCTTTAGAGATGACAGTTGAGAGGTTGCTTGCCTTCCACTATGCCCTGATGCATTCTCCTTCATAGAGATGGCTCAATGCTCCCTATCTAGGATATACATAGGCAGAACACACATATTGCCACATCTCCGCATCCATCCATCTTACATTAATGACATGAAGGATTCTATATTAGAGAAATTATTATTAAGACAGTGATCTTATACCTTTCATCTCACCATGCGAGGCAGACGTCCTATGGACTATCCGAGTTACACTCTAAGTATCAGGAACTATACTCAATACTACATGCATCCTTTGCATTGCATTCATTATTTTCTTTTTTCTTTCTATTATTATTACATCTATCATAATTTCCTTGTTATTGCCTTAAAATCAGGGTTTTTTTTTTTTTTTTTTTTCTTTTTGAGGTCCTTAAAATCGAAAGTTATTCTACGAAATTAAGGGCTAGCGCCAGATTACAGCCTGGAATGTAATAAGAACTCAAATCAATAAAAGATTTAATAAAAACCTTTCAACTATATGCGCACTTCTCCATTTATATTTGTATGTGGCAGTGGCAATGGCAATGTCTATGGAATTTTCATACCCATTAAAATTGATGTAAACAAAGAGGCAACTTTGCTAGGGATTGAACTCAAATTCTTTGGTTTTGCCATGCTGAGCAAGGTATTCAGTATCGGTGATGGTGGCCATAACGGTCACCACCATTACCGATACATGTATAGGTCATAACGGCCGATACGGGAGTGTAACGACTATAATGACCCCCGTAACGGTTGAAAATTTTCTTTTGCCCGAAAAATTTTGAAAAAATATCTAAAAAATCAAGAATAATATAAATATTTCAAATATGTATTCATTTTTTGTTTTGAACATGTTTATGATAGTGTAACGGTCCACTCTTTGGTGAGAATGTTGTATCGAGTTATTTAGTGAATTGTTTAATATGATTATGTCTCTAATGTTTACACATCACAATCAAGCATTAGAACTAGAAATCAGAAAAAGGCATAAATACTACTTTTTCAATTTTTTAGAAAAAAAAAAGGCCCTCGGAGATTCTATTCGCTCAAATCACTTCAATCCACAGTTTTAATCTTAAAAGTTATAGTAAGAGTAGTGTTTTCGGTAGCATAGGTAGCATAGCGCTCCAAAAACGATATGTAGCATGTACAGTAGCGTATATCCATGCGCTATAGGGATCGTAGCATACGCTACGGAAGCGTAGCGTGTATGATGTATCTCATATAGCATGCGCTACCTGTTTTGATTTTTTTTATTTTTTTTTTTATTTTACACTGCCGTAAATGGTGGTGAACTCTCTATTCGAACAGTATTCGACAGCCGGCGACGCTGCTTCCTCTCCCCCTCTTCAATCTTGCAATCGAAAGGTCCTTCGAAGGGGCTTCTTTGGCCGATTGTTGGAGACTACAAGAAGCTCCATTTGGTACAGTTTCATCAACAATGGAGAAGAAATGACAGAGAAATCAAATTTCCCCTATTCCAGTTGCGATCGACTGTGGAGCTTGAACTTTTGCATATTTCATTAATTCAATCTCATCTTGAGACAAAAATAGGTACGCACGCTCCTTTTTTAAAAAAAAATTTCAATGTACAATGAAAATAACTTGGTATTTTAAGTTTTTCTTATTTTTTCCCTTTTAAAATACCGGTTACTATGGGGTTTTTTTATCTTTATAATTTTTTTCATTTCTTTTTCAATCTTTGTAGATAAAGATATTTTTTTGTGGTATGGCCCACGTGGGGCCCACTGAGGTACATGAAGGGGTGGATTTGTATTGTTTTCTATGGTATGGCCCACGTGGGGCCCACTGAGGTGCGTGAAGGGTGGATTTGCATTGTTTTCTATGTTGTGGCCCACGTGGGACCCACTGTGGTGTGCGCGTGTGTATGTGCATTGTTTTCTATCGTGTGGCCCACTTAGGTGCATGAAGGGGTGGATTTGCATTGTTTTCTATGGTGGGCCCAATATGGTGTGTGTTTGTGTGCATTGTTTTTTATTGTTTATCATATATATATATATATATATATATATATATATATATATATATATATATATATATATATATATATATAAAATAAAAAATAGAAGTATTGTGTCGCTTACGCTACACGCTACGCAATTTCGCTACATGCTACAAAGGGTTGAACGCTACGCAACACGTTGCCGCTATTTAAAACATCGAGTAAGAGTGGTCGAAATCTGTAGTAAAATGATATAGGACAGTTTTTGGAATGAAAAAAGTGAAAAAGATGAGAAAATTGAATTTAAATAAGAAAAAAAAAAAAGTGATCGTTTTTCGACCGTTACGGGAGTAACGATGGTTATGCCCCGTAACGGCTAATCCGATCTCAAAAAACTAACTGCCCCTTTTCACCCCCGTATCGCGTAACGGTCATGGTCGTTACCTATACGTATCGGCCTTTACGGGCGTATCATAAGGGATACGGAATACCTTGATGCTGAGTAATTGCTAGATCATTAGGATAATCCCGCCTATATAAACATTATTTGACCCTCTGGGGATCGAACCCAGAGTCTCCAATTTTGAAAGGCTCTTCGACACCTTATGTGGCACCAAAGAGGTGACTTTTGACGAAAACATTCCTCCCTTCAAGGCATAATAAAGGAAAGTAGTTTGCAAATGCGAGCACGTGAGTGCCCTGAATTCATTCTTTATGCCCTGTTGTGGTTACTACTTTCAAGAAACACTTGTTTGATTACAAGATCAATTGTTTGCAGCAATACAATGGCTTCCTCAACAGCTTTTTGTTTCTTTCTTCTACAAGAGGGCTTTCCAGTGGCTTGTCTACCTGCCTATCAACAGTCTCAATGAACAAGAATGCCCCCGCCAATGAACCACTTGTTTCAACACCATACGAGACGACATCGGTAGTTAGGGCCCTCATCGATTGCGGAGTGGGGGCAACTGCAATACCCACCTTGAGTAGAGCCACATAAACTAAAATTGTTGCACTTGTCAAGCCTGCTCCCTCTAGGGTACCACCATTCCAGTCAGTTTACATTGAGGTTACCTCGGCCACTCCTGATTCAATGCGCAGCACACATCAAAATACTCAAAAGCCTGCATTAGCCATTCCCAAGGTGACTAGGCCAGTATGTTTGTCAAACGCAATACCAACAATTGAATGCTCACCCAATTGGGAATCGTTTGTTTCATCATCAGCAGTCCCAAGCTTTTCCAATCATGAATTCGTGAGATTGTCGACCCTGCAATGTATTCGAGCTTTTCATTCCAACTCGGTGGTCTAAACTAGTTTTAGTCAGAGCCACTACAACGTTGTCTGATCCGACGAATGAGATGCATCAAAGTGCTCTTGGGCCTACCATAGATCCCAAAAAGGGCCCGAATGTAACTCCCACCATTATTGGCTCACAGATTGGGTCAGGAATCACCATTGTTGGTCAGGTACCTAGAATTCCCTCGCCCAAGGGCGAACCAAGAGTAAATGTGGAAATAGATTGGATTTCGTCCCAATGCAGATTGAAGGGGGTAGACGACCCACTGTTGATAGAGTTACGAGAAGTGAATTTAGGTTCTCAAGAAGAGTCTTGCATCACTTATGTCAGTGCCAGTATCTCTCTAACAGAAGTTGACAACTATGTCAACCTCTTGAAGGAATTCAAAGACGGTTTTGACTGGCCTTGTGTCGAGATGCTCGGTCTTCACCCAGCTATCGCTATGCATAAGCTAAACATCTCTTAGGAAAAGAAACTGGTCAAGGAGGAGGCCCAAAGGCAATTTTTCCCTGATTTGGCCACGCAAATCAAAGAGGGAATGAACAAACTTATTGAAGTTTGATTTATCTGCGCCCTCAATGAAGCATGTTCGAAAGATGACTTTCCATTGCCGACAACAGAGCTGCTTATAGACAATGCCAAGGGATAATTTGACAATATCATTTATGGACCGTTATGCCGAATACAATTAGACAAGGTGGCACAACCCCATTGGAATCTTTTGTTATCAGGTAATACCTTTCGGATTGAAGAGTGTTAGCCCTACATACCAACGTGTAATGCAGTCAATATTTCATGATATGATGTACAAGCACATGGAATGCTACGTGGATGAACTCATGGTGGGATCTCACAATCACAAAGAACATTGCATGCGTCTTCGTACCGCCTTAACAAATTACATACAAAGAAGCTACGCATGAATCCATTACAATGTACGTTCAATGTATCATCACGAAAATTCTTGGGCCTCATTATCTATTACCATAGGATTGAAATTAATCCATCCATGATAAAAGCCCTCCAAGACATGCTGCCACTAAGGACATTGCATGAATTTATTTATTTACTTTTGAAAGGTGGAAGGCATATCATGACTTGCAGAGCCTCCAAGGCAAAATTGCCTATATCCAAAGGTTTATCTCGAACATAGGAGATCGTTGTCTATTTCTATCACTTCTTATGAAAGTGATTGCTTTTGAATGGGATGAAGCCTGCCAGAGAGCATTTGGTTCAATAAAATAGATGTTGAGGCGGCGACCAGTTCTTGCAACTTTGATAAAGGGCAGACCGCTAATATTATACATAGCTACCTGTGAGAGCTCCCTTAGCACACTCCTTGCCCAGAAAAATGAAGTCGGAAAGGAGAATGCTCTTTATTACCTTGGCAGGCCACTCGTGGGGGACCGAATTCAATTATTCCCCAATTGAAAAGATTTGCTTCACATTGATTTCTGCTATTCAAAAATTACGATATTATTGTTTAGTGCATGGCGTCATTCTTAAATCTAAGGCAGGCCCAATCAAGTATTTGATGACTAGACTAATGCTCTCAGGTAGCTTGACCAAGTGGTCCTTGTTGTCGGAATTCAACATCACGTGTGTTGCAAAAGGCAATCAAAAGGCAGGCTATCACCTTCCACTATGTCGTGATGCATTTTCCTTCATAGACATAGCTCAACAGTCCCTATTTCAGAGAAATGTACGCAGAACCCACATATTGCCACATCGTCACATCTATCCATCTTACATTGAAGACATTATGGATTCTACATTGGAGGATCATTATTAAGACAATGTTCCCATACCTATCATCTCACCGTGTGAAGGGCATGAAGCTCAAATCAATTAATCACAGGTGTTCTGTGTGTAATGCCCCAGACATCCACAATCCTTCCTACGTGCGAGTACGTATTTTCCATCGATTTCTAATAGCCTTGAACATGTACACGCATATGGCTGTACCTTGCATACATTTTTTTTTTTTAGAAGTAATGAATATATTGAAGGAAAAAGAGAAACAAAAAAGGCACTGCTGAGAAGGCAGAGCTAGATTACAAGCCTAAAAACAGAAGATTACAGCCCTTCAAAGATGGGACGTTAACGACCCATTCGATGAGAAGCTTTTTAGCCCAAGCTCCAACAGCTTGCAACGGCGACTGGATGTTATTAAAACATCAGTCATTCCTTTCTGTCCAAACAGCCCACCAAATGGCAAGGATCGCCATTCTCCAAATCCGCAATTTGGTCTTCCTGAGAGAAAACCCATGCCAGTACAATAATAAGGAAGAGGCGGATTCAGGGATGCACCCCCTAACACTGAAACGGTGGAAGAAATCCCACAGAATGGTAGAGATGAGAGGGCAGTGAACCAACAAATGATCAACAGTCTCTTCAACATGCATACAACAAAGGCAAATGTTGGGGAGTTGCATGCCTCTTTTCTTCATATTGTCAATTATTAGAATCCTGTTCATAGCGGCCAACCAGCTGAAACAGATAAACTTGGGAGGAGCGTGATACTTCCAAATAAAAGGATGCGCAGCGGATGTAGGAGCAGGGGAAGGAGAGAGACGAGAGTAGAGCGATCTGACCGAAAATAGAGAGGATATGTCCCCCTTCCACAAAATTTTGTCAGGATCGGCTGTGGATGGCGAGACCGTGGAGAGGCAATTGAGGAGGGCGGCATATTCCTCCAGCTCCCCGTCATGCAAATTCCTGGTACAATTGATTTCCCAAACAATACTAGATCCAAGAGGAGAGAAAAAGCAATGGATTGGGCTATCTTTAAGGACAGCGATTTGGAAAATGCTGTTGAATCTGCTTTCAAGGGTTGTTTCACCAATCTAGGGATCCTCCCAGAATCTGATGGTTGTACCTTGCACACATGTGCCCAGCCCCATGCGTGTGCATGTAACTAGGGAGAGGCTTGGAACCAAACTTAGGTGGGCTTGGACTTAGCCCAAGCCCAAGGCCCACTTCATACCAATTCCACTCTCTTAGCCACCTCACCCTTTTAGACTACCCACCGACTCTCTTAAACTAGCCATCTCACACCCTTAAAATAGCCAACACACTCCCTTAAACTAGACACTTCATCCCTTATGCTAACCTTATCACCTCTCTAGCTAAGCCACCTCACCCCTCATTAAGAGGGGAACTTGACCTAGCTAATGATGCCATTTTTTCGTAAAATTCCAGCAAGGGGAAGAGAAAAAAGAGAGGAAAGAGAAGAGGGGAGAAAAGAAAGGAGGGAAGAAAAAGAATAGGATAAGACCACCCCTTTGCATGTGACCCATTCCCCCCCACCCCCCGGCAGCTTCCTTGTCCTTCCTCTTTTCCCATGTTTTTGATGATGTGGTAGCCACTAGCAAGTGGGACCACACTAGACATCATGTACAACACACTGTCCACACAACGTGTACCCACATCAGGTCCGCAGGCTCTAGCAACAGCCCACCGTAATGTTTTCTAACCAGCCAATTTGTTGATTAGGTCACACAGACCCCAATGAAGGGGGGAAACAAACATCAGCTCGATTCGAAACTTGGGTGGGCCCCACCTTCAAAAATAACATGGACAATCCACAATTATGGACTATCTACACCATTGTGGTCTATATGTTCTAAATCTCCATCCACTTGTTTCAACAAGTCCATTGGGACGTGGGACCCGCCGGTACGCGGGTTAGCACGTGGGCTTAGGTCCTCTCCCTTCTCTCTTCTTTCTTCTCTCTTCTTTTCTCTCTCTCTCTCTCTTTCCTTTCTCTTCCTCTCTTTTTCTCTCCCTCACTCCATTACCGGAACTTTCTCAAAAAAAGGCATCATTAGATAGGGTAAAGCCCCCTCAAAGGACGGATGAAGTGGCTTAGCTAAGAGGGGTGAAAAGGTTAGTCCAAGGGGGTGAGGTGGCTAGTCTAAGAGGATGAGGTGGCTAGACTAAGGGAGTGAGGTGACATGTTTAAGAGGGTGCGGTGGCTGAGATAGTGTGCGGAATGGGTATGGAGTGGGCCTTGGGCTCATGGGCTTAGGCTAGGTCTAAGTCCACCTAAGTTTAGGTCCAAGCCTCTCCCTATTTACTCCTAGCATACGTGGAACTCACATGCTCTCTCATGGGGGTTTTTCGCGTGCATGGGATGTATGGGTGCAAAAGCTGAGTCGCATGCTTATGGGGATCACTCTCACACATACAAGGGTGAGCACGCATATGCGTGAGGTTGGGCATATATGTGCAAGGTACATCCATGTGCATATACACGTTCGAGGATACCGGAAATCGACGAGAAATACATACTCACGCACGGGAATGGTTGCGAAGATCTGAGGCATTACAGTAGCATACTCACTCATATTGTGGATCATGGTACATCACATATCACAACATCATATTAAGTTACACGGTTGTGGACTATCAACACCACGGTGATATATATGTTCTAAATCCATGCCATCCGCCTAGTTCAACAAGCCCACTGTGACGTGGGACATGCTGGCACGTGAGGTAGGAAGTGGGCCCGCGTCCTCTCTCTTCTTCTTTCTCGTCTTTCTTCTCTCTTTTTCTCTCTTTTCTCTCTTTTCCCTTCTCTCCTCTTTGTTCTCCCTTTCTCTTTTTTTTTTCTCTTCCTTCTCACATTCTTCCTTCCTTTCCTCCTCTTTGCTTTGTTTCTTTTCTCTCTCTTTCTTTCTTTCCTTTCTCTTTTTCTTCCTCTTTTTCTCTTCCTCACTCCCTTGCTGGAATTTTCTCAAAAAATGACATCATTAGCTAGGTTAAGGACCCCTTTAAAAGGGGTGAAGTGGCTTTGCTAGGGAGATAAAGTGACTAGTCCAAGGAGTGAGGTGGCTAGTTTAAGGGGGTGAGGTGGCTAGTCTAAGAGGGTGAGGTGGCTGAGAGAGAGAGAGAGAGAGAGAGAGAGAGAGAGAGTGGAATGGGTATGGAGTAGGCCTTGGGCTCATGGGCTTGGGCTAGGTCTAATCATCTCCCTAGTTACTCCGAGTGTATGTGAAACTCGTGCACTCTCTCACGTGGATTTTCTGTGTGCGCGGGACGTGTGGGTGCAAAGGCTCAGTTACATGTGTACGGGGGTCACTCTCACACATATAGGGGTGTGTGCGCACACATGTGGGGCCGAGCACGTGTGCGAGGTACGACCATGTGCGTGTACATGTTCGAGTCTACCAAAAATTGACAGAAAATACGTACTTATATGCAGAAAGGGTTGTGAAGATCGAAGGCATGGTTTGTCCAATATACTCTCTGGGTATGAGAAGCTATACTCAATATTACATGCATCCTTTGCATTGCATTCATTATGTTCTTTCTATTATTATTATATGGATCATAGTTTCTTTGTTCTTACCTTAAAATCAATGGTTATTCTATGAAATGTAATCAAGGACTTGTGTCATATTATAGCCTGTAAAGTAATAAGAACCCAAATATTAAAAGATTTAATAAAAGCCTTTCAACTATATGCGCCCTTCTCTATATCTGTATGTATGTGGCAATGACAATGAATGTCATGTGAATGTCTAAGGAATTACCATGCCCATCAAAATTGATGTAAATAAAGGTTTAGATGATAATGAATGATATGATAGTTATGATCATTGAATCAAAGTAATAACCAAGAGGCATGTGCAATAAAAATTAAATCCACATGATGGATGGTAGAGATCAAAATTGGACCTTTACTAAATTACAGTTGATTTAGATAGCAAGTTGCCATTGATTGGATTGTTTGGATCATCCAATCAAAGTGGTCCTTAAAGGACAGAATTACATGGACCTCTCCATCAAATGTAAACTTGATAAGGCCCCCTAAATGGTGAAGTTAACAAACCCTGAATTTCACAGGGAAATCTCAAAATAAATGTTCCAATTTCATTAAGCTACAAGTTAATGAACTTACTAATTCACAAAGTTGCTGATTCTATAAATCCGAACACCCCCTAAATGCTACCATACACAAGACATTCTCCACGTAATAAGTTGTCAATCATAGGTTGATAGTATTATAATACATACCCACAAGCCCATCGGTAGACATTCTCCACGGTATTCCGTTCTTGAAGAACGCTAGTTTGCCAATCAATCCATTCACCATTTTCCTACGAAAGTATAAAAAAACAAAAATCAACTAAAAAATTTTCTTAACATGATAAATGGTCATAAAAAATGCATTGTACTGGCTAATTCTATTTGTTTAACTAACTCTGCTACAGAAATTATCCTTCAGAACTTGAAATGCTTTAGTTGAAAAATATAAAGTCCGGTAAAATATTCAACCGGTTTAAAATTTATTAAAATAAACCATGGTTAGCAGAGCTAGATTGCAAAACAGGAACTTCATAGTTATTTTTATGACTGACAAATCAGGTTCACAAGAGTGAATAAGTGATGAAGATACATGAAAGGGTACAATGCAGGTACGCTGTATATTATTATTTTCACTCTTAAGTAAGCACAAGCAACATAGATTTTTCAGTCATTGATCTGGTTTGCATGAACTGTAATTTCAAAACTAGGTGAAGATTCATATCGGCCCAAGTTCTAGCTCAACCAAAAACCAATAATTCGGCCCAACGGGGTTTCGATGCCAACCACAAAACTGACTATCAGAAACTGGTATGGGTTCACAAAATCCAAACTTAGCAGCATAGCTACAAAGGCAAGATGAAACTGATGAGAACAACTGAAGTCGACAAAGATACTCATTATATAGGATATGTAAACACCTTCCAAAATTTGCAAGGCCAGTCAACAAGCAGAGCAGATACTCAAAATAACAGAAAAGAAGAGCATCTTGTACATTCAGGCTTAGATTCGTGTTGCCAAATAATGTACATCATCCCATTACAGCGAAATGCATTCTCAACAAAACATCAGCTTAACAACCACCACTGTCAGGATTACAGGATCATCATGATCAACCGTGCATAGATTTCTTTTTTCATTAATATTCCCGAAGTTGCCAAATAAGGCTTCTAGGGGACCATGTCAGGCAGTCAAGGAACAACATGTTCATAGAATGTGTGGCTGAAATGAGAATGGTGAGATGGATGAATGGTAAGACGGAAAGGATAGAATTAGAAATAAATTGGGAACTTAGGACTAGCCCCAATAGGTGATAAGATGAGGAAAGTAGACTAAGATGGTTTGGCCATTTGTATCGGAGACCAAGAATTGCACCAGTTAGAAATGAGTTTATTCAAGTTGAAGTTTATAAAAGGGCAAGGGGAAGGCCAAAATTGGGTATGAGATGATAACCCAACAGTAGACAGGGCATGTTCAAAACTGAGGTCACACATTTGAGCCTAACTTATCTATAAAAAGAAAGGGAAGGACCAAGAGTGGAAGTAAATAAATATTTGATGACCTATGGTTTAACTGAGGATATGGTCCTCAGTAGAACCAAGACCCCCCTTTACCAAAGAAAAAAAGGTGCACACACACCCAGACATGCCCATGCTTGCACAACCATGCAGACACAGATATATGGCTGGTTTCGAACCAGAGACCTAAATGTTTAAATGCAGCCTGTCTGCGAGTGAACAATAGACTTGAACCTGGTATGATTTAATGCATCAAGAATGCTGAATTTTTCAAACAAAAGATATCTCGCAACAAAATAGATTCATTTAACTTATCATGTTAACCTGTAAATATGCATGAATGTGGTCATTGCCATTCCCAAGTTGTACAAGCTTATTAGCAATTCTTGTAATGTGTCCGAGGTTTCCAGTCCGAGGTGACTGTCTTCCGGCAGCAGGAACTGTTGGCTGAAAAGTCAAAGAAAACAAAAATTAGTTTCTCAAGCATTCTGATTCAACAGGATGCCAACTGCAAGCAGATAAACAGAATAACATTGTACAAGGACAATGTCATGATATTTACAAACAAGTCATGTAAGATATTTTCAATTTAGCAAAGAATGTTAATTACCAGATTTGAATCACCAGAAAGAATGGAATGTCTATCGGCTTTGAGTATTTTTCCAATTAAATTACAATCACGGAAGAGATGATCAATTATAGTACCGTTCTTGCTCTCCAAGCATGATACTATGATACTCTCCACATGGTGATGCAATGAGTTATTGAACGGGTACCTGCAACAATTATGGCAACACAAATAAAACTAGAAGGCACTTGTGTTTGCTTTCGCAAAATGCCAGAGCTTGAAAGCAGCTTACTCAAAAAAGAGATCTAGGATTCTCTGGATAGCGCCTGAGCTAACCAATTCCTTCTCTGCATCTTCATTACCAGTCCTCAACAATACTGCAATGAACTCAACAATCTGAACATCCAATTTCAAGAGAAAAAGAAAAAAACAAATTAGGAAATGAACCTGGAAATCTGTAAAAGGCCATTAGTCATTAATTGCTTTCAGTGCAGGCTTGCTTCCTGACATAAAAGTATATTCTAACATCAACCCTGATAAACAGTCAAATATCATAAACAAATTTTTATTTCTAACCATATCTCGACTGCAAGAATACAAAAAGTGTCTAGCTGCTCTTGTTAAAAAGAGAAAAAGAAAAAGAGATATACTAAGACTCATTTGTTTATTTTTGCCAAGTTTTAGGAAGGATTAGCTGGAGAGATTCCTAAAAGAAACTCCAAAAAAAATCAAAGATTATCCCCAGTCAACTCTTACAGCCAGTTTGGGTTCTTGGAAAGGAAAGGTTCTTTCCAACATAACTACTTACCATGTTTTTGAAAGATTTGTTATAGGAAAGGCATTTTCCCATGGTAGAGATTTTCCTTGAAAATGGACAATTTATTTTCTCACCTTACACCCTAAAAAATCAATGTTTCCCATACTTGTACGAAAGAGGACTTCCAATGTGCCACAAGTGCTAATTTGCCAGTGTGCCAATACATGAGTGATCTGTGCCACTGTCCACCTCCAAGCACCCGACATGTGCCACGTGTGCCAATGTCCCATATGTACCAATATGCCACATGCCATTGTCAGCCTTCAAGACCTCTACATGTGCCATGTGCCAATGTCTCACATGTACAGGTGTACCACTATCCATATTTAAACGACCCATATGTGCGCAAATATGCCACTGTCCAACTTCAAGCTCCCAGAGCATGCAAAATTGCAAATGTGCAACATGTGCCCCACGTGCCGCTGTCTACTTGTAGGCACTCCACATGTGCCACAAATATCACTGTCCATCTTCAAGCACCCCACATGTGCCACATGGGCACCATCCATCTCAAGTGCCCCACATGCCAGCAACCCATGTCAGTTTTTGGCTAACATTAGATCCGAAAATGGGCCCTAATTTTGATAGAAAAAACTTTCTTAAAAAAAGAAGCATCCGTTGCCATTCAAAAACAATTTAAAAAAATAAATTTTTTTTTTTTAAAAAAAAAAAAAAAAAACAACAACAACATCAGAAACCACTTTAACTTTCCACTATTTTCTTTTCCTTTTCTTCGGAAACAAATTTTCCTTTCATTTCATTTTTGTGAATATGTAGAGGAGAACAATCCAATTCCCCTGAGTCAGATCTCAAGTTTTTGCAGGACTTTTTAGCAGTAAGTAGGATGGTATTGGTAACTGCAACTTCTGGGTTTAGTTAACTGAACCAGAGTTCTTTCTCCAGCGACAAATTTAAGAACAAGAATAATGCACAACATACATACAAACATAGCAGTATTATACTCCAAAGAGAGCAAACCTTCAGGCGATGCTTCCCAAGAGGTGGCCGCAATTCACCATAAGTAGTAGGCAAAATATTATCATCAGATGACACACTCAAAAGCATAAGCAAGTCACCTGCACCATAGGGTAACCAAAGGCATGATAACTAGTGGTGCAAATCACTCAATCTAGAATTAATGCCTCATGAATGCAAATAAGCATAGTTCATACAGAGATCCCTCATATGCCATGACAGATTACAATGAAGTCAGAACATAAACAGGTGTCAAATCAACTACCCACAAGAAGGGCAAGGCCATTTCTGACATGAAACTCAGTATTAATATAGAAAGTCCAAGATCATTTCTCATGCTACCAATGGAATTACTTAATAAACAAGCAATTCATTGCATAAATACTTAGTACTATAACCAAGTATGATTTCATTATCCTCTCTATGCACAACTGTCTGAGATTATTTAAGTCGGTGTTTTGAGTAGAAGCAACAAGGACAAGAGTGGTTCACAACATCAAGAAGAACATCAACCTTCAAATCATATTGAAGAATTAACTTGGAGAGAAATCAGGTGGATAAACAGACATCAAAACATTGACAGAACAGAAATGAGTGGCAAGGATTATTTTTTTTGCAAGGGTAATCAGAGATATATATATATTTGAAGCTTGGTAATCAGATTTTATTGAAAATGGCCACTGAAGATAAAACATCAGGATGAGGGAAGAACAAACACAGACAATGAACACTTCAGAAGCTTGGACCCAGCGCTGGGGCTAATGGAAGGAAGATACCAGCATAGCAGGTCTGGAGGATCCAGCTTTTGCAAGGCTGTCTGCCAGCTCAATCGCCTTTCTATTTACCTGTGTAGAGGAAACTGGTTCTCCTCTACACAGGTTAATAGCTTCCTCTATAAAGTGGGCCAGCCTCCATGGAAACCTTTTTGAACCTGCCCATGTAACAGCATTAGAAGAATCAACCTCTACTACACAGGCAGGAAATTGACAAGGCAAGGAATTAAACTTCCTGCGAAGGTGCTACCTAGAGCTCCAAGGATGGGAGATGACTTGCAAATATGATTACATGAATGGTGCCACCTGCGCTCTATGGATGGGAAACGACTCACAAATATGATTGCATGAATGCCCTAACTCCATTCCAGTGTTTTAAATAGCGAATAGCATGTAGTGTAGCGTTCACCCCTCTGAAGCGTGAGGCATAAGCTACATAGCGTGTAGCGTATGCTACATGCTACTTCTATATTTTTAATGAAGATTGTGATTGGTTGTACCAATTTCATGATATTTTACACTAAATTAGGCTGATTAATAATTTTATTTACAAAATTTCATGATATTTGGTGCAATCAAATGCAACCTATAGTAATGGCAAAAGAAATAATTAAAGTATAAAGGTAAAGAAAAAGCAACGAAACTTATTTACTATTGTTACTTATATTATTTTACTAAAAGCATTGAAAGATTAACTAATTTTTATTGAAAAAAAAAAAAAGGTAACAAATCATTGAAAACATTAAATGATTTTAATGTTGTAGTGAAAAATAACTTGTAATGTGAGCTATGTAGCATGAAGCGTAGGCCACACGCGACTTAAGCTATTTTCATGAGATACATAGAGCTAAGGCTAAGGCTAAGCTACGCTACGTAGCATAAGCTACATGCTACATAGCGTAGCTATTTAAAACACTGCTCCATTCTAAGACACATTACACTATGGCTCCAAGAAATGGAACACCTCGCTTCAATCATATTCAGAAGATTTTCCACATGCACAGACGGACCAGCTCATAGATGGGCAGAATGACAGCCACGGAAACATCTGTAGATCACTGAAAACACATCCCTTCAAGAAAGATAAATGGACGGTGGCTGGTATTTTGCTAAGTGTAACCTGTTTTTAATTTTTAATAAAGTTTCATCTTTTCATTCATTCAAAAAGAAAATCACAAATTCTCAGGGCACTATCAAAATTTGATGGAAAAAATAGTCCAAGTAGCAGGACCATTTGGATGTTGTTTAGGAAGAAAAACAAAATCATTTTATGAAAATGAAGCAGTAGGATGAGGATGATCTTTGGCATCGCCATCATCATCAGCATTTGAGTATCAGCAGCAGCAACATCACCATCATAATAAACATCCAAGAACCATCGTCATCATCACCATCAAGGCATCATTGCCGTTGCCGTCGTCGCCATCATCATCCGAGCATCATTTTTCAGGCATCATCATCATTACCATCTCATCCAAGCATCATCATCATTCATGCACCACCATCATCATTGCCATCCAGGCAACATCAATCAATCAACCATCATCACCAATGCCATCCAGGCATCATCAGCATTAGCATTCCAGCAATATCAATCAATCATCATCCGAGCACCATCATCATTATCACCATCATCCCGGCATCCAGAGAGAGAGGATGTCAACAGAGGAGAGAACTAGAGAGAGAGAGAGAGAGAGAGAGAGAGAGAGTTCCCCTTCCACATAGAGATCGTGAGAGGGAGAGATCATTGAGAGAGAGAGAGAGAGAAGAAACTGATGTAGATCCTTTATTCACAAGGAATTCTTCCCTTGACGAGCAGATCAGTGAGTACATCTGTTTGATGGAATTGCTACTCCCATATTGTAATGTGGATCAAAAGTGTGTGAGCAACTGGTGTCGAATCCATTATTCAAGAGGAATCTTCTCGATGAGGGGACCAGTGAGTATGATTGTTTGGCCCAAAAGGTAACATCTCTTCAAAAAAGGAAAGATGAGTTATGAACCCAAGCAACTCTGCAGCTTTTACAGTTAAACCTTTCTACTTGATTGTGCGAGGCTCCTCTTTTACCTATTCCAAGGACCCCATTCATCACATGTGGAGGTATCTGCTTTCCTCCTTGAGTGGTGGCCTTAACTGGCTGGTGGGCAAGAACAAAATCCTCACATTAGATAACCGGAAGGAAAGGCAAATAATCTTGCTCGATGGGTGCATCCTATGCTTGCAAGATATGAAATATGCAAATCATTTACTTTTACATTGTTCCTTTTCCCAGAAAATTTGGAAGAGCTTCTTAGAGATGTTGGAAATCAGTTGGGTTATGCCTCAAAAGATCAGGGATATATTTATCAGGTGGCATTTAGCGACCCCGTGGCACCTGGTCCTTCTTGCTATCATGTGGTCCATTTGGCTTGAGCATAGCACCTGGACTATTACCAATAATGCCTCTAATTCTGATCCGATCTTCCACAAGGCTAAGTGGTTAGTCTTGGAATGGGCAAGGGTCACTAATGACATTTTTTTGGAGCCTGGTGGAGGTAGTTGGGGGCAGTGTTTGAATTATTTCCAATATTATCGAAATATCTCCAATATTATCTTTATTTCCAGCTCAGCAATACCGATAACACTAGTAGCGATACCAATAACGCTGTTGGTATCAAAAATTCCAAGAATTAGCAATGCATCGCTAAGTATTGCCAACGAATCAATATCGCTAATTTACTCGCCAATATTTTCAACTATGTAAATTATAAGTGTCACTTGTATTGCCAATGTATCAATATCGCTAATGTATTGCCAATATTTTCGACAATGTAAATTCTAGGTAATGCTTGTATCATAAGTGTATCGACGATATTTCAATAATATCGCCAACGTACTGATATCATCAAAATTTTGTTATTAGAAAAAAATTATTTCAATTTTTTTATAGGCACATGGTTTTATGTAGTATTTAATTTGTCATTGATAATATCTCGATATTATTGATATCGTAACATGCGCGAAATTGAGACTACAATCTTTTGTTTCCTTTCCAATTGTTGATGATTTCTTGATAAAATATCATGTGTTGTTGATATTTTGCAATATCGATGGATGTTTAGATGGAAGGTTGGATGGTTTTTTTTTTTTTAAGTAATAGAAATTATATTGATAGAAATAGATTACATAAAAGGAGGAACCTCCCGCTAAGCTAGCGAAGGTTGGATGGTTAAATGGGCCAGATGGGATGGTTGGACTAATTTCCTACAACAGCACATGCTTTTAAAGCCCCATTAAATGGAAACTTGTTATGCATTCTTTTTGCAATTTTTTTATTTCTAAATATGCAAATATGTACATTTTAACATCTCCTGAAGTTCCACTAAAAATTCCGCCATTTTTCTCGTGTTTCCCTGCATTCCAATTATCAGTGATATTATCGGCAATATCGATATTGTTTCCGTATCCCTGGCCAACAAAACTTGTAGCGATACCGATATTTCAAACATTGGTTGGGAGCAATGTTCAAGTTGTTGATATTGCTACAAGTTTCGTTGGCTAGAGATAAAGATATAATATCATTATCACCAATAATATCACCGATAACAGAAAATGCAGGGAAAAAGGGGGGAACATGAAGAAAACGGTGGAATTTTTCAGTGAAACTTAAGAAAATGCCTAAATACACATATTTACATATTCAGGAATTAAAAATCACAAAAAGAATGCATTAAATAAAAAGTTTTTAATGGGACCTAGAAAGCATGCGTTCCCGTAAGAAATCACTCCAATAGTAACCAAAATGAGTTGATATAAAACAAATGCAGCTCCCATACAATAATTAAGACATGTAAAAGTAAATTAATTCAAAACATACACCTTTCCGGCCATATTTCATCCCCACATGCGGCTACCATCTTTTTTCATCTCATTTTAGGACGCAATCTTAACATTAAAAATATCTAAATCTCAGGTGGACCGCACCACTAGAAACTGTGAAAAATGACCATTAAAAACTTTGTGGGCCACAAAAGTTTTGGATCAAGCTAATCTTTTTATTTTCCCTTCATCCAGGACTTTTTAACACTATCAACAGGTTGGATGACAAATAAACATTACGAAAACTGTACGATGAGCCCTTTGGAATTTTTCCATATCATTTTAGGATATGAGCCCAAAATTGACGCAGATCCAATAATCAAGTGGGTTGCAAAATAGGAAACAGTGGGAAGGGAAATGCTTACAATTGAAACCTCCCTAGGGTCCATTATAATGTTTATATACCATCCATACCGTTCATAAGGTCATCTATAATGGGATAAATTGAAAGCAAAAAAAAAAAAAAACCCTAATCCAAAACTTCTATGGCCCCACAAACGCTTCAATGGTGGAGGTTCAATTTGCGTTGTTTCATGTCATGCGGCCCACTTGAGTTTTGGATCTACCTCATTTTTGGGCCCATGTCCCAACATGATCTAGAAAAACAGATGGGCGGGGTGGATTTCTCACAAATATCATGGAGGGGCCCACCTACCATCCATGGCAGGCCCTTCTTGGAAGGCTTCTACAGGCGTCCCTCAAAATCAAAAGCGGATTGTGGATTGAGTAACTCTCAACGTACTGAGTAAACTTCATGGGGTACACCATGATTTATGTATATTATCCACTTCGTCCGTCCATTTTACCAGACAATTTTAGGGCTTTATCCAAAAAATAAAGCACCATAGG
This sequence comes from Magnolia kwangsiensis, assembly GCA_037074715.1. Classification (NCBI taxonomy): domain Eukaryota; kingdom Viridiplantae; phylum Streptophyta; class Magnoliopsida; order Magnoliales; family Magnoliaceae; genus Magnolia; species Magnolia kwangsiensis. The sequence goes on from CM073573.1 coordinate 56,979,766, forward strand.
AAACAGTGTGAATTGAATGTTTACCGTTGAAACATTCTTGAAGGCCACAGAAGTTTTAGATGAAGCTGATATTTGTATTTTCCCTTCATCCATGTCTTTGTGATCTTATGAAAAAGTTGGATGACAAATAAACATCACTATGGGCCCTAGAAAGGTTTCAACAATGGAAATCATTATTCCCATTGTTTTCTGTGGTGTGGCCCAATTGAGCTTCGGATATGTTTTAATTTAGGGCTCAACCCCTAAAATGAGCTTGAACAACGGATGACGGCGTGGATAAACCACATACATTCACAATGGACCCAACACAGTTTACCTAGTACAATAAAAGCGTACGAGTAACTCAGTATGCAATGGGATTTCCTCACAATCCGTTGTTGGGTGGGACCCTGACCGTGGGGCTACGTCGGTCATATGAGATGTATACCTACACCGTCTATTCATTTTGGCAAATTATTTTAGGGCATGGGCCACAAAATGAGTCAAATCCAATTCTGAGGTAGACCACATCATAGAAAACAATGGTCATTGAATGGCCACCATTAAAAACTTCTTGGGGCCCAAAAGTATTGATCAGCCTGATATTTGTGTTTTCCCTTCATCCAAGTCTATGTGGACCTAATGAAGTGGTTGGATGGCAAATAAATAGTACAGTGGGCCCTAAGAATTTTTTAACTGTAAGCATTCAATCACCACTAAGAATTTTTTAACTGTAAGCATTCAATCACCATTGTTTCTTGTGGTGGGCTCCACCTAAAATGTGGATCTGACTCATTTTTCAGCCCATTCCATAAAACGACCGTTCAAAATAGATGGACGGTGCAGATAAAATGCATTACATCATAGTGGGGGCCACAAAGTACCGAAAGTAGCCGTGAGTTGCGGCTCACACACTACACTAGGGTTGTTCGTGTCCCTTTAAAATAAAAACAAAAAATTGACGCCATTTCAAGAAAGAGGAATAGGGTTTCCATTTCGAACCCAAATTCCCAAATCGAAGGGTTTTCCTTTTCGAACCTAAATCCCCAAATCGAACCAAAATTCCCAAGGGATATCATAGATTATTCACCAGAATTCCGGTTGATTCTGAAAATTTTCAACTATTCAAAGGAAAAAAGGGAAATGGGTGGTTTTTTCGTACTTGCAGTAGACCGGCGCACAACTATTGTCGATCGATTGATTGGCCCACCGAATTCTTCTTCCGACAGGCATACCTCTTCCACAAGTACCGAAATCACATTCTTACAAGTTCTCTCTTTTTTTTCTTTTTTTTTTTTGTATTTATGATGGTCCCCAAAAATCTCGTGCTACCTTTTTATCGGCGAAACAAGTTGTTGGCTACAACATAGCTCATGACCCGGTTAGGTAGCTACAACGAATTTGTCTCCCGACAACTCTAATTATTGTGAAAACTCTAAAAAAAAATTGCTAATAACTGGCAAGGAAACGAAAAAAGAGGTTTTCAGTGCCGCAACGCTGGCGACACCGATCGTCAATCAAATTTGGCTAGCAATTCTGTCCCTTTTTGGAATGTATTGGTCCTTCCCAAAATCCACAGGTCAGTTGATCAATGCCTAGCAAGGTGCTAAATTAGGCAAACATAGAAAGGAGATTTGGAGAATAGCCCTCCTGGCTGTCTGGTGGTCCGTGTGGGAAGAAAGGAATGGGAAATGCTTCAGGGATACCTCAAACTTAGCGGAGTCTCTCATTAATAGGGTGAAACACCTGATAGTAGAATGGGCTTCAAATGTTGTTTTCCGAAAGGGGATGTAAGTCTTTTTTAGGTGAGTAGTCTTCCCGCTATCTCAGTGGGCTGATTCTCCCTGCTCTTGTTATCCTTTTGCCATCTAATAAAGAAATTGTTATCTTTTGAAAAAAATGCTGGCGACACCGATATTATCGTTGATATTTTCGACTCTTCATCGATAACTAAAACCCCAGTTGGAGGGAATATTCATCTCTATAATTATTGGATGACCTGCCATCATTCTCTTTGTACCTTTCCCCCGATTACCCATGAGAGAGAGATCTTTAATGAGAGAAAATCCTTTTTTCGTAAGTACAAAAAAAATGCTTTTTCTAAAATAACTGCTTTTAACTCAAAAGTGGCACCAAAAACATTAATAACACTCATCTGACCACACAAAATGGACCAAAATAACCAAAAACAAAGGCAACCGAAAAGAACCTAGGACCCCCTAAATGGACAATGCTTTTACTGAGTAAGAACAGAAAGATATGTGAATATTTAAAACAAAACAATAGAGCAGGGTCTCAGTGCCTGGTTCTGCGTATTCAAGTTGTGTGGTGTAGCAGGCAAGGCTGAATTTCAGAAAGAACAGTCAGATAAATGACAATACTTTTTGTTTTGAAAGATAAATGACAATATGAAAGAGAGAATTTCGAATTAGCTGCACTAAGGTATTCCATAATGGTAACAGTGACCATGACGGCCACCACCATTACCGTTACAATATGAGCCATAACAGCCTCTCTTTTTCTTTTTCTTTTTCTTTTTCTTGTTTTTTGAAAAAAAAAAAAAAACTGTTTCAGCCCCATTATGGGGCTGTAACGGTCATTTTACCTCATAACAAATAATGGTTACCATCATTACCATTACGTAACACCTGTTATGGCCGTTATGTAACCGTTTTGGCATACCATGAGCTGCACCCTTTGCTTAGAAGAAGATACAGAAGTAGCACAAGTTCTGTGGTCACAGGTCAATGTCAGACGATAAAATAGCTTGACTTGAAGCAATACACCATTATATTGTTGCAAATTGTAGCAAATTGTAGCCCATATCCATGTACAGTCCATGCAAAGAGGGACCAAAGGGCTGGGCAACAAACTCCGAGAGCTTTCAAGAAGCAAAGAATTCCTGTTTCTCCCATTTCTTCAAGAAATTACAGAAACAAAGCAAATATATAACTCCAGTTTCAGCAGTCAACTTTTGACAGAAAGTTATAGGGATCCAGTACAAATGCATGAGATGAAAAAAGCAGCAAGCATCAGTACCTAAATAATGAATTATGTTAACACATAATCTGGTATTGAAAGCTGGAATAGGAGGCAAATTGGCAAGTACACCATACTAAAAATAGTAAATGGAAGGCAGTGTTGCACTTCAAAAATTACAACCCAGTCCCAATCACCTCAAGCAACAAAGATAGCACTAATGCTTTTATTCATTAAAATTTGGCAAATGAATGATGACAAGCCACTGAAAATATATTAATAAACAGCAGCACAAGTTTCCAGGCCATGGCGACTAATCAACATCAACAAACATTGTTTGACTTACCAAGTTTTGGCAACATGGCACTAACAGTCTCGGGATTAAGAGGGATAGGTGGTTCATATAAATGCTGACTTCGTATAGAATGAATAAATGGAATTGAAGCCGATCTTTTGGGATCCAACAAAGAGATACACACGGATAATGAGTGGACAAGGGTAGATTTTGATGGTGAAATTTCCAGAGCATGACTAAGTATCCTCTCAACAAAGCTGCATGTGAATGGAAAGTGAATGTAAGACTGCTGTTAACAAACACAAGTCTAAGAACATAAACCAAACAAAATAAATAAATAAAAATTAAAAATAAAACTGCAAACCTTGGGCTAGAGATTTTAGCAGCTAGTGCTGATGGAGAATTTCGAGTGATAACACAGAGTGTTTCAGCTGCATTAGCATGAACTTCAGGAGGACTCTGATTGATTAAGACAAATCTTTTATCAATGCATTCACTATATTATCCGAAACTGACGAACTCAAAAACTACATGAACATTCTGCTGAATTTTCTACATAACAAACATTTGACAAAAACTAAGCAGCATATCATTGACAATTTCACAACAAATTCTTTTACAGAGATACGGGTGTAAGTAGGTATACGAAGAAAAAACCAAAGTTCATGGATGGGAAATGCCTTTCCATCTAGACACTGCAAGGAACCCAAAAAGCAGGAAATTTCAGTTGGAGGATCTACCAAAATGTCAATCAAGCTCCAAACAAACATGGGTGCATATTTTAGTCACAGGAGAATATGCAGTAGCAGCAGCCAAAAGGGTGCACCCAACAATAAGTGATATATTTGAGTAGAGTCAGTATCCATGGAATATGCGTGGGTGAATCTGGTGATATATCTATACTCAGTGTTTCCATTGTCGATGAAAAATCGATAATATCGCCGATATTATCGGTGTCGCTGGACCGGGGATATCGAAACACCAAAAATTCGTTTCTCTTCCTAATGTCGACGAAATATCGGCGATATTTTCGATTTTATCGAGAAAAAAATAATTATCAGCGACAACTCTCCCTATTATTTAAAAAAACAAAATAAATATAGAAAAAAAAAATCTCTTACCATTTTTTTCTCAAAATCTGCCCGCTGGAGTAGCTTTCGGATGGATTTGGTGAGCCAATCACGGTCGATAGCGCCGGATTTTCAGAGGTAAGAAATCTCCCTTCTTTTTTTTTCTTCGAAAAGAATAGGTTTGAAAGAAACCCATTTTCGGCGAGGTTGAAGGGGATTTGGGTTGGCATTCGAAAAAGAAAGAAATTTGGGGGAAAGATATTCGGGATTTTTTTTTTACGCAGAAAAAATGATCAGGGTTTTTCGGAGAAGATGAGACGAAAGGGGACGAGATTAGATATTGTCGGGTTGAGTAGCGAGTCCGCTACTGAAGTGACGTCACCAAGTTATGTGGGCCCCACTGTGATGTATGTGTTGTATCCGCACCGTCCATCCATTTTGAGATATCATTTTAGAGCTTGAGCCAAAGAATTATGTAGATAAAAATCTTTAGTGGACCCCACCACAAAAAACAGTGGGGAGAGTGATTCCCACCGTTGAATCTATCCTAAGGCCCACCATAATGTTTATTTGAAATCCAACCCGTTGAAAAGTTTAAAAAGACATAAAATAAGGGAAAACACAAATATCAGCCTGATCTAAAACTTTTGTGGCCTCTAGAAGTTTTTAATGGTGGGCGTCACTGTCCCACTGTTTTCTGTGCTGGGGTCCACTGGAGCTTTGGATTTAACTCATTCTTTGGATCTTACCCTAAAATGATCTCTCCAAATGGATGGAAGGTGTGGATATAAAATATACATCAAGGTGGGACCAACGTAACTTGGTGACGTTACTTTAGTAGCGAGTCTCGCTACTTTAGAAGCGGACTGGTGTATACGGATACGTGTCGTGCGATGACGAGCGCTGAAGTTCCTCGAGCTCCCAGTTGTACGAACGGTGAGATTAGAGTTAAATGGGCCCAAAAATGATGTATTTATTACATCCATACGGTTCATCCATTTTTCAAAATCATTTTAGAGTATGAGTCAAAAAATAAATCATAGCCAAAGCTTAAATGGACCACACTAGAAATAGCAGTAGGTAATGATTTGCACCGTTAAAACATTCGTAGGGCCCACCATAAAGTTTATTTTCAATTCAATCTGATCATAAGGTCAAATATACCTGGATTAAGAGGAAAAACACATATAATATTGATCCAAAACTTATGTGACCCCAAAAGGGTTTCAATGGTATACATTCAATCCCCCACTGCTTTTGGCCATGTGGTCCACTTGATCTTTATATCTGTCTTATTTTTCAGCTCAAGCTTTTAATACGAGCTCATAAAATGAATGGACGGTTTGAATATAACACACACCTCATGATGGGACCCACAGAACTTGCTATCGTCAATACACCTACATGGTACACCAGCCCATCATAAGGCTAATGTTACATGTTATCCACTCTACTCCCAGCACCAAGTGGGTGGGAGTCAGGGGCTATTTTTATTTATTTATTTATTTTTATTATTATTATTTTCAATTCATCATCCCAGCAGGAATGGACCATGGATTGTTTGAATGTATATAAACATTACGGTGGACCAGGGAGGTTTATTTGTCATCCAAGTTGAAACCTTCCTAGGAGCTATGGCCCACATTGATATTTATTTGTTATCCAAGTTGTTCATAAGATCACACAGAAATGAAGTTAAAATACAGAAATGACATGGATCCAAAACTTTTGTGGCCCCTGATGATTTTTCAATGGTAGGCATGTTCAATTCACATTGTTTCCTGTGGTGTGGTCCATATGAGCATTGGATATGCTTCATCTTTGGGATCAAGCCTTAAAATTATATTGTAAACTGGATGGATGGGGTAGATAAAATACATAAATCACAATGGGCCCCACATAGTTGACTCAGTACGTTAAGCATACTGATTTATACGGTGCGCATGTGTCACTTGTTTGCATCTTTGGATTGACGAGTCATGCTCTGTGAGGTCATCATAATGATAAATATTTTATCAATGTTGTCCATTTATTTTAATAGATAATTTTAAGGCATGAGTCCAAAATGAGACAGATTTGCATCTTAGGTGGACCACACTAAGGGAAACAGTGGTGATTAAATGCCCACCATTAAAAACAGTGGTATGGCCCACCACCAAAATTTTGGACCTGCCTAACTTTTAGAACATTATCCTATTGTGGCCTTTCAAAACAGATGGTAGGAGTGGATTTGTGACGTACATCTCTATCATGCAAAAAATCACACTGATTGGATAATCCAATCCATCCTTGATTTGGTATCTTTGAGTTCATTCACTTTTACATGTCTTAATTACTGTATGAAAGCTGCATTTGTAATATATAAACTCATTTTGGTTGTTATTTAAGTAATTTTTTATGCAATCGCGTGCTTTTTTTGTACCATTAAATGAAAACTTATTATATGATTTATTTTTTTTACAAATTTTTTATTCCTGAATATGTAAATATGTGTATTTATGTATGTCCTGAAGTTTCGTTGAAAAATTCCACCATTTTCTCCATGTTTCTCCCTTTTTTCCTGCATTTCCGGTTATCGGCGATATTATCGGCGATAACGATATTATATCTTTATCTCTGGCCAGCGAAACTTGTAGCGATACCGACAACTCGAACACTGTCTATACTTTATATAACATTAGTGGGGGCAATGCTTTTTCCATGTGCACACCACATACAGGGGTATTTAGGTCATTTGGAGTACTCCCGCTGTCAACAGCCAAGATTTTAGCCGCACGAATACTGTTAACAGCCACAATTTTACCCACTCTCAATACAAAACCCCCGCAACCCTATTCTTTCCCTCCCTCTCTCCCCAGACAAGATTTAGCCACACGATGGCTGTCAACAGCCATGATTTTACCCACTCTCTCTCTGACTGATGTATCCATATGACATAACACCAATGGTTACAGTATCATCCAAAACCGTTATGTATCGAAACTGGTACATATCGCCCAATACATGCCAGTTTTGTCCATAATGATACAGTTGTATCATCCATGTTGGCCCAAGGCAATAGACCCCATATTAGTGGTGAATGATACGATAAACTAAATCTTTGGTACATACACGCATATGATAACCAATAACTAGCATTCATAAAAAACCATGTTCAAACCAAGCATGTCATTTTCACACTTACAGATGGGTTCAACTTGTCAACAATCATTTCTAGCAAATTGCTATCAGCTAACCACTTCATCACATCCATAAAATTGGGATACATATGATCATCAGCACCAACAAGTCGAACCAAAACCTGTCATGAAAAAAAAAAAAAAAAATCACCAGTGGAAAAGCCACTTCAAATAATAAACAAAATAGAAAATTCACAATCCACACAAGATAGCCATGTGCATGATGCAAAACATTCCAACTGGTCCAACAGTGTTAAATCTGTATAGAAACTACAGAATTTGAGAAGACAAAATTTTAGTGGAAGTGTTTGAGATAAAAGCATGGATTGTCCAATGGAAAAATACCATAAGTTACTGCCACAGTGTAGGTGGTGCTTAACTGTGTTACATAGGAAATAGGTGTTAGCTGTGACCAGTGTTTTAAATATCGACGATATCAGCCGATATATCTTGTATCCCACTTGTGCGATACGAAACGCACAGGTAGTGCCGATATATCCCACCTATTCAATCCAATGAGCATTTTTTATTTTCGATCCATGTTGTTGTTGTAAATCATGTTAAACCAGTGTCAAATTGTTACAAATATATGATTCTTCATATTTTCCATTAAAAAACATGCACTTGGAACTTCGATTTCGAGATTTAGGGGAGATGGGTCAAGTTGGGGAAATTTGAGAAAAATCAAAATTTCTCAATTTCTCGCAAATCAGTTACAATCTTTGTAACCAAACACAAAATTAAACATGTATGTAACCTGATCTAGTGATTCTTCTTTTGCTTTTGAATGTATTGCTTGTGTTTCCATACATGTCTTCTTACACTTATAAATTACATGAATAGACTTTGAATATACTTGCATCAATTCAGTTGGAAAGCACATATATTAGGACCCCATACAAAGGAAACCCTTATTGTGTGCATTTTTTTTTTTTTGTAATGCTTTGATTTCTAAGTGTGTATTGATGTCTTTTTCTACAATCCCTAAAGTTTCATTGAAAATTTTGACCAATTTCCCAATGTTCCCATGTTTCCCAGCAACAGTGATACATTACGTTATACAACCGATATATCTCATACGATAACCGATATGTATCTGTATCCCAAGGGTGAGATACATTACGCGATAACGATATTTAAAACATTGGCTGTGACACATGTAGGGCACTTCAATTTCAACATGCCAACCACTTAAAAGGAGGAGTACATACGATAACCGATATGTATCTGTATCCCAAGGGTGCGATACATTACGCGATAACGATATTTAAAACATTGGCTGTGACAAAGGTAGGGCACTTCAATTTCAATATGCCAACCACTTAAAAGGAGGAGTACATGGCAGGGTTTTAAGACTCAGATGAGTCCTCTGACAAACAGCCGAGTCGACCTGTACTCAGACCCGATTCAGTTTACCATGGGTCAGAATTGAAACCAGAGGGCGACTCAAGACTGTTGGCCAAATCAATACTCGACTCGGGACCAAAGAAGTCGGTCCGAGTCGCCAAGTCTCAAAACCATGGTACATGGATAGAGCTATTTTCTCTCTTTGTTTTGGATAAGTAAGAAAGTTACTTTCATTACCTAAGGTAACCTATAATTTATAAAGAGGTTTGCTTATCCTACACACCGCATCCCTACAGCACACACTTGAACAGGGCACCTAGTGGCTGGCACAAATAGAAACTGCTCATCATGCAGGTCTCATTGTCGAGGTGAATTGGTCCAATATCAGCTCAATTGGACAATCCCAATTGCTTTATTTGATCTTCAAATCTGACTGTTGGTCAAGTTTTTTTTTTCCTCAAAAATCCAGCAGTTACTATTGTCCGGCCAACCCATTTTTTGGACCAGGTCAGATCCATGATGGGCTTGAATGACAGGTGGCTCTGAACTCAAAACCATGTGCCAGCATGTATGTTGGGTTAAGGGGATGGGATTAAAAGAGGTTTCCAAAGGTGACTCGTACATTGATGTTATTTAATGCTATAAAAAATTGTTGTATAAATGGTACAAAGATTCCATGTCCCTTATCACCACCTCGAGTAAAAATTCTTTTAGTGAAGGCTTGTATGCATACACTATATAGGGCCTTAGAAAGGAAGGAGTTTGAAACAGGATTCATAACTTGGTTGGGCCAAGGCTATGATTATTTTTCTAATCAACGGCTATGCTGATGATGCTGATGATGGTGGTAATGGATTTGGATTAGATGTGGACTTGTCGAGAAGACTGGTGGCTTCAAAGCATTGGCACCCAAATGTTTCAGCCATGAGTCTGCACTCTTTTTCTAGGGGTCCAAATAACATGAGCTAGTAATATTCCACTTAATTCAACAAACAAAATAGAAAGCAAAAAAGAAAGGGGAAAAAAGCAGCAAATCCATGCACTGCAATGAGAGCAAACGTATAGCTCCCTGGTTAGAACAAGATTAAACACATGCAAATCAGCTCTAATATTTACTCAACAACAAGCAGTGCAGTGGCATGCCAACATGAGTGGCCATTCAAATGGCTACTCTTAACCACACATGTCAATGTGTAAGATCAAGGATTTTCCACAGGTGGGTGCCACCTGGAATGCACATGGCTGAAAAATAAGGCCATTTCAGTCATGACAAGAGGCAACCTGTACATTAGATGTTGGACCATAGGTCCCTCTCTAACCAACCATTTTCTCATACCTATGAGGCCCACCTGATGGCCATGCTACCTTATTTTTTAGCCAAAGCATGAACACAATGGACCCACCTGATGGGAGCCCAGGCTTACACAAACGTCGCGGCACATCTCAGGATTTTTTATTTTTTGGGGGGAGAGGTGTCTCGGGATAAATTTTCTGATGGAACATTGGCAACGTACCTCCATGATTGATGTGATACCTATCAAGTCAACCAGCTGGCGGAAAATGTCCTGATGCGCCTGACATAAATCAAGCATGGTCAATCAGTGAAGTCCACACAATAGAAGATCAAGAATTCAGATTAGAAGAAGCATAGCATGCACATACATGAAAAATAACTATGCATGAGAAAAATCTGTGGCATAAAACGGTATTCACACATACATGAAAATAAACTATGCACGAGAAAAATCTGTGGCATAAAATGATATACGAGACTGCAAGACACACTAAACATGAAATGCGAACGGGGAAACAAGAGAAGGAATGCATGTAATTCAAGAATAGTAGGAAGATAGCCATATTTCGAATTTAAAATTTCAAGGAACCAGAAATGCAAACCAACAATTTCAGGCACTGAAAATGAGAATCACAGGAGCTCGAACCGTTTTGTCATAACAAAATGCTATAGTACTGATGCAGCCTATTAAAAATCAAGTCAGCGAATAGCTATCACGACTGGTTATCATAACTTCCTAGAAGACTGTAAACCGGAAGGTCTCTAAGGATAATAGATGTAAGATGTCATTATTTGCATCACCAAAGTCATATTTCAATCCAAGAATATAACAATATTTCCAATAGGTACGGGTACCCTCTCAAACCAACCCTGCAAAGGTAGTGACATATAACTATACGACCATAGAGAATGAGGCATACCTATATGGGCCCCTTTCTCCTTTATGAAAAGCTTACTCATTTAAATGTCCTGACAATCAATCCCTTGACCTTTAGATACTCCTTTATGAAAATGTTTCCTATCAAAATCAATTTCGCTATTTGATTATGGAAGTTAGTAACATATGCCACACCTCCACGGACATAGAAGTGATGCAGAAGGCCCTGGCCCTTGGGCCGAAAGAGAAGATTTTTTTTATTTATTTATTTTTGGGTGGTGGGGAATGATTTTATTACCAAAGAGAATTGAAAACAAGAAAATTACAAGGCAAGACATGAAAAAGACGAAAGAGGATATCAGCAAGAGCCTATATATTTGAGGCCCACTCAACTACATCCAATTTTCCCCTACTAAAAACTTCAAAGGGCAACCCATTATGATTACGGAAGCACCAATTATTCCCTTCTCCCCATGAGCCCATATACCTACTCATGCAAGCCGAATTAGACCCAAGATCCATGGGCCAGGGCTAGGCGTATTAAGTCCAAGCCTAAGCTTCACAAGAGGCCCATCAATAAAGAGGCCTAAACCTCCTATTTATGTAACGAGCTGTGCAAAATCAATCAGCTAGCTATGCAATAATCAATCAGCCAAATCTTCTTAAATTCTTAAGCATCTTTTTATTAGTATTTGATTTTTGTAACTAGTCCATTATGAACCTACCTTTGTACATCAAGGAGCCCATAAGGGCCTCATATGAGTGGTCTCGAGGTTTCTTGGAAATGAATAAAAATTCTAGTTAATGTTTCTACTCTGTGTGATACATATGCTTAGCTTGGAAGTGCCTACACTTGGGCAAATTCTTCCCATCAACCAGTTGCACCAGTGCATCCATCCACGAGTATGTTGGAGTTACACGCTAGTGGGTGTAGTGGTCACTTGATCACGATAAGACCCTAGCCCTTGCTGGAGATAGATACTTTTCACCTCATTTAAAATCAGATGTTGCAAAAATCTACCAGTTATGCAAGGTTTGCTAGCTCAAAGATCTACTAGCTATGCAGGTTTGCTAGCTCACTAAGGGTCAAAAGAAAAACAATGGATTGCATCAACCTTTGTCGATCCACATGCTCTACAGAAAGATCTTAGCATGGACTTCATCCTGGGTTTCCAAAGATCGCACGGAAAGTTAATTTGGTTTTTGTGGTGGTTGATCGATTTTCAAAGATGGCTCATTTCATACCATGTTCGAATATAACAGACGCTCTCAAGATTGCTCAATTATTTTTTCGAGATGATGTTCGTCTTTATGGACTTCCGAAGACGATTGTATCAAATCAAGATACCAAGTTCATGAGCTATTTTGGATGACTCTTTGGATGGCAACGAAGACCAAGCTTGATTACTCTATAGTGCCTACCACCCAAAACCAATGATCAGACAGAAGTGCATCGCAGCTTGGACAAGTTATAACAGTGCCTTATGCGTGACCATATAGCTAGGTGGGACCTAGTAATACCATGGTTGAATTTGCCTATAATAACTAAGTTAACGGGCCCACAGGGACGTCAGCTTCTAAAGCAGTAACTGCAATATGTTCGCATCTTCTAGTCGTTTCTCCATCCATAGAGTCAAGACCAAGTGCAGAAGTTGACGACTTCATCCGTCATATGCAACAAGTGTATGATGAAGTTCGATGTAATATAGCCGTAAATGACAAAAGTTACCAGCAACATGTGGATGTAAGACGTAGTTTTGTTGAATTCACGGAAGGCAACATGGTTATGGCTCAAATTTTTCCTGAATGGTTACCTCCGGTACCTCAAAAAAGCTCCAGCCTCGCAATGTGAGGCCGTTCAAAATCACAAGGAAGATTAGTACCAATGCTTATACTTTAGGTCTTCAACCAGATTTGCCCATCAATCATACTCTATCATGGGCACCATACTGATGATGGTATTGAAGAACAAGCTATCACACGTCCGATCATTTTGACACCTACAGATACGATCATTGATCTTCACAACAACCAAATCGTTTCCCCACACCAAGGTGGTTACCAAAAGGTTCTCATCCTTTGGCAAGGACGGCCTCTCTCTGATGCTACATGGATCACAGCCACAGATTTTCAGCACCTGAATCTTGACCTCTATGAGCAATATCAAGCCATTACCTCGCTCAAGCCGAGTTCTTTTACACACGGGGAGGACCGACATAAGCTTAATTGGACCCAAAATCCATGGGCCAAGCCCAGACCCATTAAGCCTAAGCCCAAGCCCCACGGCTAGCCCATCAATAGAGACCCAAGCCTCCTATTTAGGTAGCTAGCCATGCAACTATCAATCAACCAAATCATCTTAAATTCTTAAGCATCTTTTTATTACTTTTCATTTCTGTAATAAGTCATTAGTTGTTAATGACATTATGAACCTACCTTCTTTGTACATCAAGGAGCCCATATAAGGGCCCCTTACATGAGTAGTCTCAAGGCATCTTTGAAAATAATAAAAGTTCTAGTTATTGTCTCTACTTTGTATGTGATTCTTATGCTCAGCTTGCAGGTGCCTACGTTTGGGCTTATCCTTCCCATCAGCCGGTTGCACCACCTACCAACATGGATAACCTCCAAATCACTCTTCCTTTTTTTCCCTACTCCCACCTCTGTGCCAAGCCATGAAGAAACCCTCAACAGACTCCGGCATCACCCACCATCAAAGAGAAGCTTCCATAGTGATCTAGTAGAAACTGTTTTCACAATTCTTTTTTACCCCACTTTTGATTGTTAATGAATCACCATGCCTTTATGAAAATCAAAACAAAGGCAAATTTATATCAAGGGAGAGGACCCAAAAGTCCAACATATCACAAAGATCAAAACAAACCCTCCTCAGCTAGTATATCAAGAACTTATTAGCTACACTTTTTAGACTTGTACGTTATATTCATATCTGGAGGAGCTGAAGCTAGGGACTTTAAATGTAAGGATAGCAGATGGGATAAAAGAGAGGCTTTCCACGTCTAATGGGCATAAAAGATCCTAACAAAGCGGAAGCATGAGCTCTTTGGAAGAGCTTGATGATTTTTACCTTTCAAACTTGAATGGCCCTATTTATGTGTTGATTCACTCGATTTTAGTAGATCAACTTCAACTGAAATGGTGAGTCTTTGAAGATAATGGTTCAGAATTTGTCAAACCACTTTGATATTCCCTTCTACAATGAAGATCAAATGTACCCTCTTCAGCTACTATATCAAAAATTGATTAGTTTCCCCAAAGACGCGTACTTTACATTCATATAGATGATATTTTTTGAAGTATAACCTAAAATATTATAAGAAGCGGAAGAGAAACTACAAGGAGTGGCTCAATAGTCAGTAAACACGACCAAAACCATAACAAATACAAGGGGCCTGCGACTGGAAAATAGAAAATACTGGGGAGAGCCACCATAATGTCATAGATGTGACATAACTCTGCTGTCACCACTAAGGAATCTCTACTCACCCCTACTTTAACCTGGTCATCCGCATTCACATTTGCTTCTCAGTGCACGTGGGAAAAAGAGTTTTGCTTCTCTACACCCCTCCAGCGCTTCATCGATGAGATCAGCCACCCTCCACAGACTTAAACCTAAGTTGGCCCAGGAGATGCATTACTTAAATCTCCTACACTGTAACCGGAATAAATTTAAGTTGAAGATAATCTTAATCGCTTGAAGAAGAGCTACAGCCTCAGCAAAATTAGAATCTCCAATCCCAAGCGGGCACAGAAAATTTATCCAAGCTGTGCCTCTATCATTGCAAACTCTCTCTCCAATTATGGCAGGCCCATAGAAAGAGATTTGAGTTAAATCTAAGGGCTCTTTAGCCTTAATATAGGGATGGAAAATGGGACATTAGAGTGGCTTCCTCAGGTGATAGGCATAAAAGATTCCTATGGAGCAGGAGAATGAGCTTTTGATGAAAGCTTGATTTGGTTTTTCTTTTGAAAACCACTCAATGTGACTAGATCTCCTTTCAACCGTTCGTACAACTCAAAGCTCGAGGAATGTCAGCGCTCGTCTTGGCACGACACGTACCCACACCAGCCATATTGGTGGTGTGTGGTACACCAGCCAATCCACTTCCCGATGCACAAAAACTCAGTGAATCCTCAGAGATAGGGTATGGTTCAAATTTGGTAAAGAGCTTTGATACTTCCTTTTGCAATGTTTTAAAAGAAGAGACTAGCCTATCTTTACTAAGGGTGGTATCTTAAGGTTATTGTGTCCATTAATATTGTGGAGTCTTATCTTGAGGACATGTCATCCCTTTGTATTTTGGACCATGTACCTTAGGCTTTCTTGTAATTTGGTATCTATCTAACAATTTCTAGCTCTTTCTAAAATGCTAATTATCCAAAGAAAAAAGATGTCTCTTCGACTATAACTTGAAGATATAATTCTTTTTACACAACCCAAAAACCATAAGCAGAACTCTATTTTATCACAACCATAGGCTACAGCCATCAAATAGAATTATACACTAACCCAAAAACCATAAGCAGAACTCTATTTTATCACAACCATAGGCTACGGCCATCAAATTTTATCATTCTCTCCACTTTCCTATGGAAATGATGAAACCGAAACACAACCTTTTTGAAGATGTTGGCACCTACTCCTCAAACCTTTGACTTAGAGGTTAAGAAATCATCGCATGGACCAGCCTTGCAAAGAAGAGGAATGGTCCGAAACATGACGGCTTAAAGAGAGTGGGAATACATAATGAGGAACTATGACTCCCCTGAGTGAGAAGTGAGAACATAGCCCCAATATGGAAAGTTCCAGCACAAACAAGATTCTTGGTATAACAAGTCAATGGATAGAATAGCACAGATCCTGAAAGAGAGTCTTGCTAAATACTCACTGTTCAAAGTTCAAATAATATTTTCCAATATGCAGAACCGAAAACATCTCCACCATTGTTATACGAGGAACAGAACAAATAACAGAAAATGTTAAAAATAGAGTGAAGTCATCTACTAACCTGGACATAATTCATTAGCGGCACAGTCTTCCGTAACATAAGGCACACAACAACCTAAAGCAGAAAACAATGCATTAACAAACTCAATTTACTCACCAAGACAACTAATTGCGACACTGTAAGAACATCACTGCACAAGGGAAGACACTGAGATACACAATTCCTAATACCTTACTGAAATATCCAGCTAGCAAGGCACTATGAGGACGATTCGGTTCCAGAAAGGAGAAAAGCATGTTCATCAGCTGCACTTGCAATAGATTGCTTAGGAACTTAGAGCATTAAGTTATTGTGAAAATAATAATAATTTATACTTCTGCAGATGATGCTTCACAGTGAGCATAAAGAAATCACATACCTCATCATCTTCTACTAAGGTCTTAAAGATGACATCAATTTCACAAGTAAATATCTCACAGGCGATGAAGGGAAACCTGAATCATGAAAATAAATGAACCCATGAAAACCCAAACCTTGATTTTTGAGCAAAGAAATGCAACAATCAAAATGACAGAACCAAGAAAGTGATCCTGTCCTAGTAATACTTTTCAATTGAATCAGATTGACATACTTGAAGGCCTGTTTGCTTTCAGCATCCTCAGGAGGTTCTTCTACAATATACCGCAGCAACTGCTCTACCTGAGCTCTATCTCGAAGACTGCAAGCATTTGAAAGGATAATAAATGCCTTGTAGTATATGAATGATATCTGCGATTTATAGGCTATATGACAATTTTAACAAAGTCAATTTTTTTAGGAACTAGGAAGTTTTTTTCCATTCGGATTGGATTTCCATATCATTAATAATAAGTGTTCACTTTTTATGGTTTTGATTTAAAAAATGTTGGCGATGTTGGAGGTTTTCAAAGTTATTATAGCAGTTATGGTTTATGGAAAGGTTAATATTTAAAAAAGAAGAATAAGAAGAAGAAGTACGATTTAGAATAAAGACGCCCAATAGATAGAGGAAAGGTTACAGCTATCATAGGATTCAATACATGAAGTGCAACACATGACATCTACTTCGCCCCACCTAAGCACTTCTGAAACTTCACTATGGTTCAAGAAATATCTATCATTCCCCCCCCCCCCCCCCCCAAACAATGGACCAAAGACCTGCCAACAAAAAAAATCCCAAAGCACCTTGCCTTTTTTCCCCCGGCCATTCCACGCTAGAAAGAACTCATCAATTGAGCCCGGTAACAGCCATGAGACTGAAAATAACAAAGAACCTATCCCATAGCTCTTCAGCAAAGGAGCAGAGGATGAATAGATAATCAACCATCACTGCATTCCTCATGCACATCATGTAGATATTGGGAAGCACCACATACATCTTCTAAAGGTTATTTATAGTTAGCATTGTGTTTCTCCCCACTGACCAGGGGAAAGCCGCCACCTTCAGAGGAACCCCACATCTCCAAACAAACAATGAAAATCCCCCACACCTCCCATGAAGGGTACCGTGTAACATGTTGAAGAACGACCAAATGGAAAAGCAACCTGAGCTCTCCATCTTCCATAACATGTAATCCTTCTTACCAACAAAGGACGACATCCTGGAGGCGCTCCAACAACCGCAAGAAATCACCTACTTCCTCATTTGTCATATTCTTGTGACATGGCAGGGTCTAAACTGATTGGAGACCAGGAAAAGCACCGCAATATGGGAATGTTCGCTTCAGTGAAAAGCCTAGCTAAACTCGGGAAATCTTCTTTGAGCAACCTCTCACCAATCCAAACATTCTACCAAAATCTTATCCTCTCTCCCTCCGCCACTGAAAAACCAATCACCTCCATGAAGGTAGACGGCCCCACGTTGCCATTACCTTCTAAACAGCCAATGCCCTATATAAGGAAGATTCTTTCATCTACCAGTCTCCATTGCTAACACCATACTTTCTTCCAATCACTACCCTCTAAAGGCTATCTTCCTCTATGTTGAATCACCACCACGACTTGCCAAAATAGAGCGGAATTCATGTCTTCCAATTTTCTTATACCTGCCCCACCTTCCCTAAACGGACAACACACCTCATCCCACCTTAACAAGTGGAATTTATTCCTATTTGTACCCTGCCATAGGAAATCCCTTCTCACATTCTCAAGCTTGTCCAAGACTGCTCTAGGAAATCAAAAGAGATACAAAGCATAGGAGAAGATGAATCACAACGACTTTGATAAGCGCCAATCTACCCTCCAAAAAAATATGCAACTTGACAACTTCCTTTACATTTTCTCAATCACTCCATCAAATAAATGCGTAGTTGGCTTACCAACACAGAGGACGCCCAAGATAGGAGGGAGTGCCCCCACCTGACAACCAAACACCCACACAAGCCTACGAATCTCAGCCTTGGTTATGCAAATCCCTATCATCACACTCTCTACAAATTTTACCTAGAGACCAAAAATCACCTCATAGCACCTGATAATCTTTCTGAGGTTACCCAACTTTTCCACTTTCGCATCAAAAAACAAGATGGTGTTGGCAAATTGGAAATGAGAGATTTGGAAGTCAATATTATCTACTTTGAAACCACCATGTAAGCCCATGGAAGAACATTTCTCCAACATCTTGCTCAAAGCCTCAGCCTCTACAACGAAAAGATAAGGGGAAAGAGGATCTTATTAGTGCACTGATTTACGCACCTTGTTTGTCAATCACACGAGTCTGTGTGTCATGTCGTCGGTTGAGCCCTTGGAAGCTAAAGACCGAAGAAACATGAAGACTGGAGCATCAATGAACTGAACAACAAATAAATGAGGTGCCTTGGTAGCCCTAACCCTTGACTCAAAACATCTCAAAAATCTCTTAATGATCCTAACATTAATAGGTATACCTTGTTAATCATCCCTTAGCCTTAGGAGCCATGTTGAAACATGATAAGATAGGCTATAAGAGGTCCCAAACTATTGGAAAACATATTGCCCAAACCAATAGACCCAGAGGTGTGCTCAAGCAAAGCTTGATCGATTGAGTCGATTGACTGAACATGGCCAAAAACATCCAGCAATCATCTGACCTAAATCGACTTAATTCGAGCACTCGAGGCACAAGCTCGATCGATCAAGGGATATTCGATTCCTCTCGAGCAATCGAGATCGATCAATCCAACATGGCCAAAAAAAAAAAAGTCCAGCGAGTTCAATGGGCCATTTTTGGCCTAACTCGATCAATCGAAGGCTAGGCTTGATTGCTCGAGCCTAGCCATTGGAGCCTTTTGTTATAAATATTGATTCGGATCTTTGGGCAAATTAGAGGGGTTTTGGGGCAATGTTTTCCCAGTCATACCACACATCATAAACCTCTATCCAAAGAGTTTCATGCCAATCTTCTTATGATCATTCACTATAATGAGCATTTCATACTCCTATTCAAAGATGTTGATGAAATCTCACCTTTCTAAATAGTAGACATTGTGCCTATAGTCAAATTCATGTCTAAACTCTCTAAAAGACCATTCTACGTGAATCCCTTAGGATTTCAACTTTCCATTAATTGTAGGAGATTCATCCAACCTCCCATCACTTTTTTTTATTTTTTGAAAAGTTACTGATTATATTAAAAGGAAAAGAGAGAAACAGAACAGAAGATAGGAGGCTGAACCGCCGAGAGAGCGACTCAGCCTGTTAAACACTAAGAAACAGCAAATTACAATTCTTTAATTTGTTAACATTAATCGCCCACTCAACTACTAAAAACCTAGTTCTAGAAGCAACAAAATCCGATGAATTTGAAGTCCCCTTGAAGCATCTGTCATTTCTTTCTTCCTACATTGCCCACCAAACAGCAAGAAGACGCATTCTCCATAGTTCAGTCCTTTTCTTCCCTAATGTTATACCATGTCAAGCCTTTAGAAAGTTTCCCGTCAAGTTAGGGGTGGACCAAGCCATACCAAAACGACATAGAATATGAGACCAGATGTGGTAGGTGAATGGGCAATGGATGAATAAGTGATCCACCGATTCCTCGCTGGACATACAACACATGCAGACATTAGTGATGATCATCCCTCTTTTTCTCAAATTATCTACCATGAGAACTCTTCTCTTGCCCACTAGCCAACCGAACCCCACAATCTTAGGATGCGCTTGGTACTTCCAAACCTTGTTGGTGAAGATCTCTTTTCCCTTTTCGAAAACAATGTCTATACACCTGTAGAATGTTTTAACCGAGAATTCCTTTGATTTATGGTAGTTCCGCACTAATTTGTCCGCAATTTTTCTGATCTAACTTGACATCTTGAATGCGGTTCAGCATGGCAAGAAATTCTTCAACCTTGTGATCCAGCGAATTCCTTCTACACCAAGGTATCCCGTATCAGTATCGGTTGGCATAACGGTGCCCTTCTCTACCGATACCGATATGTACACAGGGGTGCAACGGCGATACGAGGGCGTAACGGTGGAATTTTATTTTTTTTTGCCAAAAAAAATATGAAAAAATATTGGATTAAATCCAGAATATTCTAAGCATTCCAAATATGCATTCATTTATAAATTGGAACATGTTTATGGTGGTGAAACAGTCTACTCTTTGGTGACAAGTTGTATCGGACTATCTAATTAATTTTTGAACCAGATAACCTGAATTTGACTACAGAATTCATAGATTTAATTTTCTAAATATATAATTTATATACTTAACAATTTGATATCATTTCTCCCAATAGTTCTTTAAAAAAATGAAATTAAATTCAGGTAGATGGCATTGTCAATTTGGGGCTGACTTGGAGAACTAATCTATGCCCCAAATCAACCTCAGATTCATGCAATTTATTGCCATTATCCCACTTATGAATTGGTGGACATTTATTGGATAGTAAATCATGAAAAAAATCAAAAGGCCCTATTTCAAAAAATAAAAGTCCACAAATTAACAATTAAAACTATTCATACAATTTGATTTTAGCATTGTGAGTTAGCAATTGCAGTCCGTAATTTAATTGGTAAATTTTAAATTAATATAGATCTCGTGTACAATTTTTTAAGGGCCCAAATTAGGCAGGACTCGGATTGTGAAGTGTAACACACGTGTCAAAGTTTTTTTGGGCCCCACCCGTGATGAATGTGTTATATCCACACCGTCCATCCATTTTGCCAAATAATTTTAGGGCATGAGCCCAAAAATGAGGCACGTCCAAAGCTCATGTGGACTGCACCATAAGAAACAACAATAATTAAACGTTCACCATTAAAAATTTATTAGGGGCTACAAAAGTTTTAGATCAAGCTGACATGTGTGTTTTCCCTTCATCCACGTCAGTGTGACCCAATTAATATGTTAGATTGAAAACAAACATTACAGTGGACCCTAAGAAATTTTTAATGGTGAGCATTCTATAACCACTGATTCTTATGGTGTGGTCCACTTGCGATTTGGATATTACTAATTTTTTGGATCCTAACGTGACAAAATGGATGGGGATAAAAGCTATACATCATGGTGGGGCCCACTAGGGTCTGATCATGAGGTATGTGTTATATCTAAACCCCCCATTCATTTGACAAGCTCGTCTTAAGGCTTAACACGAACAATAATACAGATCTAATTATCAAGTGGACCACACTGCAAAAAGCAGTGGGGGATTGAACGTCTACCATTGAAACCCTTCTTGGGATCACAGAAGTTTTGGATCAATATGAAATTTGTTTTTCCTTTTCATTCAGGTCTTTTTGACCTTATGAATAGATTGGATGGAAAATAAACGTTACGGTGGGCCCTACGAATTGTTTAACAGTGAAAATCATTATCTCCGCTGCTATTTTTGGTGTGGTGCAGATGATCTTTGGATATAATACAATTTTTTGGTAGTGCTCTAAAATGATCTCTGAAAATAGATGAACTGTGTAGATATAATAAATACATCACTGTGGAGCCCATGTAACTTTGATCTCCTTTGAACCGTTCGTACGACTCGGAGCTCGAGTGTCAGCACTCGTCTTAGCATGACACATACCTACAACAGCTAGCTGGTGTGCGGTACACCTGCAAATAAAAAAAGAAGGGAGAGAGGGAAACCGAAAAGAAAAAAGAGGGTAAGAGGAGAAGAAAAAAGAGGGAAAGAAGATAGAGAGAGAGAGAGGAGGAGGAGGAGGAGGCCACTGGGGCCGCAGCCACAGCCGTAGCAGGGCCGCAGCCGCAGCAGGGGCCGCCCGAGAAGAAGAAGAAGAGGAAGAAGGAGAGGAAGAAGAAAAGAAAGAAAAAATCAGGTAAGTTTTTTTTCCTTTTTCCCCCTATTTTGCAAGGCTCGTAACAGCAGTTACGGGTCCATAACAGTCGTCATGGCCCGTAACGGCCCCGTAACAGCCATTATGGTCACAGAATCGGGGGGGTGCCCATTTCGACCTCGTATTGCGTAACGGTGTCGGCCGTTACCGTTACGTATCGGCCGATACAGTCGTATCGTAATGGATACGGCCGTTACCCTGTTCTACACTGAATATTCCAAACCATCGTTCCCCCATGCATTGAATAGTTGTCAGCAACTGTAATATTCTAATTAGAGGCAATGCAAAACATGCACGGAAATTCTGTTTTCAAAGCTCCATTTCCGACCCATTTGTCAAACCAGAATCTGGTTCTATCACCTTTCCCTATTTCAATTCCAATCCCTTCGATTAACTTCCCTTTTGTGGATAAAATTCCCCTCCAAATTGACGATGCTTTGTAGATGGATGAATCTTTGGCCACCAACCCCCTTTTGAACGCCCATACTAGCTCTTAATCAACAAGTTCCAAAGATTGTCATCCTCCATTCCTAATCTCCATATCCACTTGGCTAACAACACCCGATTCATCCTTTTAAGATCCTTCATTCATGCCCCACCATCTTGAACATGTCTGCAAACCTCCTACTCCATAAGATCAAATTTCTTCTTATCTTCCTCACCATGTGATGTAGGACAATTAACCAATCACTCTAAAAGCTCGAACTATTAGAGCATAGCAAATTAATCATTTTATCTCATATCCCAGGCCCCACATCTCATGGATTAGGACCTCGGCCGAACCCCCCTCGTGGGCCCCAAATCACATGGGTACCACCTCACACAAGCCGCCCACCCCGAGTGCCCCCACATCCTATAGGCTACCCCACTCGAGCCCAGTGTGAAATGCACATTAATCACCCTCGGTGAGGAGTCTCGAACACGAGACCTCTCCTGTGGGCCCCGCTCACCCCGAGTGTGCCTCTGCATCCCACAGGCGACCCCACTCAAGCCTGGTGTGAAAATGTCACTGCATTAATCACCCCCGGTGAGGAGTCTCGAACACGAGACCTCCCGCTCCAATACCAATTTGATGCATGACAATTAACCACTTGCTCTAAAAGCTCGAACTGTTAGAGTATGGCGAAGTAATCCCTTTATCTCATAGCCCAGGCCTCATATCTCATGGGTTAGGACCTCGGCCGAACCTCTTTCGTGGGCCCCAAATCACATGCGGGCCGCCTCACACGGGCCGCCCACCCCGAATGTGTCCACGCATCCCACAGGCTACCCCACTCGAACCTAGTGTGAAATGCGCATTAATCACCCCCGGTGAGGAGTCTCGAACACAAGACCTCCCCCGTGAGCCCCGCCCACCCCGAGTGTGCCCCTACATCCCACAGGTGACCCTGCTCAAGCCCGGTGTGAAAATGCCCCTGCATTATAGTGCCATAAAAAGTCTCTCCTTAGCTTTTCCAACTTGACCAAGATCAAAGCCGAGCAAATTAATAGAGACATGAAGTATAAAGGGAGGTTCAAGGGTTGCCTTTATGAGTGTGATTCTCCCTCCTAAGGATAGATATCTACATTTCCATCTAGCAAGATAGGATTCGAATCTAGTGATAACCTTGTGCCACACGTGCACTGGTGGCTTACCAATACATAACGGTAGACCCACGAAAGTAGTCGGGAATGATCCCGTAGAACAGCAAAATTTGTTGGCAAGGTTTGTAGTCTCTTCTTCCATCATGTTCACACCGAGCATCTTTGATTTGGTCACTGCAATGGAGCATAGCATGAAACATGTATGATCTTGGAGCTAAAGCATTGGCAACGCATTTAGCAGAAATGATCGAGGAAGCATTTGAGGAGCGGAATCAAGCATAAGAAAGCTTTAAAGAAGCAACTTAAAGGGGCTCAATTCAACAAGTGTTATGTATGAGTCCATACTCTCTTTCCTTGTGTAAGATTGGGGATAAGAGTTTGTGGACCAAACTCAATAGGTTCTGGCATAGGGCCTAGGCTCTTGTGTAAGGTCGAATTCACCAGACATGGATGTGTACATGTTAGTCTCTATGAGAACATTCAAGGAGAATAAACGTAGGTCCTTAGACTAGGATTGAGGTTATTGATTAACCAATGAAAAACCAACTCAAGTTTCTTACGAGAGCCTCCAGCGGGAGTGTACGCTAGATAGGTCCTTGTGTAGGACCGCAGTCCCCTTGTAGGGTTGTAAAGGTTAGAGGTTAACCTGATTTAAAACATCCGATAGTGAAATCCGGTACACTCATGGGTTGAGTGCATCCGCCGGGAGTGGAGTAGGAAAATCGAACCACTATACATGCTTGTGTTTGGGATTGTAATTTGAGCACTTATTTAATTATGCTTCTGTGATTAATCAATGAATTATATGTACACATGATTAGATGAATGTTAGGATTTGATAGTTAGCACATCCCACACAGACATGTACACTATCATGATTATAAACTAATTGCTTCATAGGAATATAATTTGTAGTCTATATGATTGGACCATCTATTAGCTTGGAACCCTTAGAATTAATTGCTTTAGTTTAATTGAAAACTGGTTTAATTAAGCAATTGTGGATTTAATTAGCTAAAATTTTATTTGGTCCTAACCACCACCCTTTAGAACAGACATAGCATTCATTCTATAGCCCCGCCAAGCTTCCACATACATAGCCCGTGGGCCCACCACATGCAATTTCAGATCCCCTTACCTCAGGCCTCTTGTGGCCATGAAAAAGCCCTAATAACTAAAACTAAGAACTTTGTTGATCCCACACACTCCATAATCCATTTTCTCCACTTTTCCCCACAGCCCAGGCAAATTGGAACCCACTAAAGTTCAAGCATCTCTCAGATATTCCTTTGATGTTTCTATTAACCTTCTACCCATGTTTTCTTTCAAAGATTATAGTTTGAATAACTCTGACCAGAAATTCAGCTTATTCACCAAGAAGCATCATCAGTCAACCCATATCACTCAAAGAAACATATTGAAATCCTAAAATAATAATAATATCAGAGCCTTTCAGGTCAAGCAGGTTAAAAATGCATATACTAACTGCCATGACAAAAATGCTACCATAATACAGTTGCATCTGGAAAGGAGGTTTTTTTTCTTTTTTTTTAAGGGAGTAAATTGTTGAGAAGAGATGTATAAGAACTCCCACTCCTACGAGGGTATGGATGATAAAATGGTAACTCAACCAAAACCAGGAAACCAAGTTGGAGCTGATTTGAGCCGGCATAGTTTAGTTGGGATACAAACCCAACTCTGACTTCACAAAATCAATGGCTGCATCCATTGGCCCAATAGGGTCAAGCTTACAAATCAAACACTCACAAGTTGAGATTGAGTGTTTCAATGTAACTTAAGTTTAAAATACATATAGAAGTAAACCAGAAAGTTATATTACAAGTTAATAAGACGACTATTAAGAGCTTTGCATTCTTGGATTATTTCCTCCTCATCAAGCAGCTCTTCCAAAGTGAAGTTCTCCTTGTCCAAAATTGATTCCACCTGCAAAAAGTTATGCTTACAATTAAATGGAGATACGATGAATTGAATAAGAACAAATGCATCACTTGAAACAATAACTAGCTACAGTAATATGTTGTCTTCCAAGTTAAACTATCACAAAACCATGCATGCAATAATGAATCATTGTAATTTTGAAAGGTTGTTAATCAACCACTCAAAAGTGATGTTGATGAAAAAGCAAAGATTCTGAAGAAAAACCACTGCATTCTAGAAAGAAAACTCAAACAAAACAATTATTCTTGTTGACGAACAAAACCATTATTCCACACCCAAATACAAATACAGGAAGACGTTGAAATCCCAAAACAAATCCATCTTAAAAGGAAATTCAATTTAAGGCATACGAATAACAAACTAAAATGCTCCAAAACCTAAAAAGTTACAACAATGTAACATAATACCAAGATCAAGTAGAATAAATATTACCAATGAACCCAGAAACAAACCATTTTCCTAAGAATGCACAAACGAAGAGGGAAAAACAGCTGACTCTGGTGAGGAAACACATCTGAATTGAAACCCAGAAAGCCCATTCAAAAAAAAAAAAAAAACCACAATCAGTAACAAATGAAAATATAGAAATAACCCGAGAACACGGTTTTTTTCTGAGTTGTGTAATGCCCAGGCAAGCATGCATTCATAATGTGGTTCTAAGGTCAATGATACACCATTGAGCTGGTGGACCCTACCATGGATGGCCCGTGGTACAAAAATACTCCAATTGAACAATTATAAAAGAGATTTTTGATAGACATATCCCTTTCAAGGCAAAAGGCTAACAGCTGATAGTGCATATCCGGTGTTTTTCCCTTTTTTTCCTTTCTACTGGGAATCATCCACGATCGGGCCCGGCAGATGAGCAGTCCAGGATCACCAACTGTACACTACCAATGAACAGCAACCAACCATGAACACAACAGGGTTGGGCAATAGCCGGCCTCGACTATAAAAGCGTGAATAACGAACCATAACAATACCAGTCAAAATTACACGTGTAGAGAGAGAGAGAGACATACATACATACATGCAATTCTCAGTCGTGAGCGGAAACCCTAATTCAAGAAAAGCTAGAAACAAGGGACGGAATACTCGAGAAAGCCTTTTACTTACAGGCGAAGAAGCAGAGAGAGCAGGCAAGCGCCAGAACATCTTGGCAGGCGTATTTTAGCAGGAACGGAAGCTCAAGGCAGCTCCTCGGAGCTAAAATCCCAGAGAATCTGCCCTAGAAAAAGCGGAGAAACCCTAACAGCAGCAGCAGATAGTGTGAGAGAAGAAAAGCCCCAGGTTTCTTCGAAGATCGAGAGAGAGATATGAGAACGAAAGCTCCTCTCCGGAATCGCTGGCTGCTGCTGCTGCAACGAAGGCGATGCTGAAGGAGGTTGCAAAAGTACAAAAGAGGGTCGGAATTCACGACAAATGCCAAGTGTGAGGAGGAAATAGGGTTTGGCTAAAGTACACGGCAGGCTGGTCGAGATTAAAATGCGCCCACTCGACTTCAAAAATGCCCCCGGGTTTTCCAAGAATTTTCGCCATGCCCAGTTCTGTCGCGTTGCGCCTTCGGATCTTTTTACTCCGCTGTAAGACAGTAATGGCTAGTTCGTTTTGCATTTGTCGTGGATGCTTATGCACGTGCTGTAAATGGTCCGATGATTTCAGCCGTCCATGTTTTCGTTACTATCGTAACTAATCTATACTCCCATGATCATCCTTCAGTGATCATCTTAACTTCTGACATTTAGAGTTCAATTCCAGTTATTGAAAATGTTCTTTTCATGTTCTGAATATATTTACAAAAGCCTTTTTTTAGCGGTGGCCCAAATCGTATAGATTACACAATATGGATGGATCCGATCCCTGGACCACTCAGCATGTGGGTCCCAGAGAGCGGAGACACGCCGGATGCTTCGTCGCCACATAGATCCGGAAGGGTGGTTTTGGGGCGATGATCTGATCGTGAAAAGACTTCGATCCTCTGATGGAGTACAGTGGTTCCGTACGCTTGTACTCCAAAATCGTACCCTAGGGTTCATGAAACTGTATCAGAACCGTCCAACTCGTGGGCCTTGATTTAGATGGTTCAGGAATAAAAAGACTGCACTGAAATGATGTTCTAAGTTACTGACCCTTGATCACTTGATTGACTGAGTGAGAATTGCAAAACCGTACCTCACTTCCGTCACAAAAATCAAACTCCCAACATGAACTGTTTTAAACACCCGAGCTTTGACTAAACACAGACCTTTTAATACATCTACTCTGCAGATAAAACCGCATGCGCCTATTTTCTCGCTGGTCATCACTCCCAGTGGGAAAGCAATTTTCCTATGCACAATTTACGACGAACGGTTTACAACGGCTGGATGGATACAAGTGCTTTGCAATTATTAATATAATAAAATAAAAAAGCGTCGTGTATGTGTCATTTCAGAATTTATAATGAAAATGAAGATTATCATACCTGCAATGTTGATAATACATTTCTTCCTTGATATGGGACACTTAAGAAGTTAAAAGGCCCTTACAACCCTTGGTTATTGGCAAATCATTCCTGTGATGTAGTGTGCACGAGGGATTGTTTGGGAGCCTGGATTTGGAATCCTGGATTGAAATCTTCTTGTTGTGTTCGGCACCCTGGATTCAAAATCACCGATACTTCAACTATACACTATATTTATAAGGGTTTAAATTTAATTATTAGATCAATTTTAGTATATTTACTTAGTGTATCCATACAATGTTTGACACAATGGTTAAGATAAGCCTATTGAAATATATACTTTTGCCTTACAATGATGAAATTCCAAGTCCCGTATAGGCCACAATCATAAAATCACATTTGAGTGACTAACTAATAATTTTTAGCTATTGATTTACCGAACAATATTTGGATGGCACGTATCACTGTATTAAATTAATTATAGTGATGCAATTGATAATACAAAGTGTTTTGGGATATCATCGGTCTGTCATGTGCCTAATAGATTAATAACCTAGTGGCACACATGTTACACATGCAACTATTAAAATGAATTTAGATGTAATCTAAACTTTCACTTTAGATTTCAAACCTTCTCTTTGAAAGGATTTGAAACCCTCTAAATTTGAAACCCATAGTTCCTTTGTAGTGCTAAACATACCACTGAGGAATTCGAAATTCCCGTAAATCCCTGCACATCCATGGTGCCTAACGACCATAAGGGTTTAGGCTTAAGGAAATGGATGTATTTTTTATAAACCAAACAAATCAACATCACTATCATCTGTATTGACTACAAATAAGAAAAGAAAATTCCTTAGTCTTAGAACATTGTGAAGCTCTAAATCGGAAAGTTGTCTTTTTTTTAATGTCCACGAAACCAGCATTTTGTAATAATGGAGCCAAAAGTCCTGTCTTATTCCACACCAAAGACAAGCACAGTACAGAGTCCTCCAAAGCTGAGTGTTTCAAAGCTTAGCTTTGATGGCTCCGGATACAATGGGGTTGGTGGTGAATTAGATGAAACAATGGTATTATTGTAGTGGATTTCAGGACAAAACCACCGCATGCTCCGTCAACATGATTGAAGCAACAGGCCTTCTACTAGGCCGACATCCGGATACTTAGCCAAACATCATTCAAAATGAAATTGAGGGTGATTATGCACCAACATTCAATCTCTTATTCACTGAGATATGATGTATTGTAATTACATTGACTGTGTTTGGTCATATCCATAGCTTAACTGGCAGACTGAGTGGAGATACCTCGTTTCAACACTTGATGAGGTCTTGGTATCAATCCCTAGCAGGGGTGGCTAACATGGAGTGTGTGTACTAACAAGCTAACCTTTAAAAAAAAAAGATGGATAGGTTTGCATTTTGTTTCTGATTTTTTGTTATTTTAGTCATGCATACACATCTATAAATACTAGATATCAATGAAAGGTGATTTGTCCTTTTCGATCCACAGAATTGTCAGTATTCATCAAACAAAGCTCCCATAGAGGTCCTGGACATTGTTAAGCAATGAGCGCTGAGCAAATGAATGGTGAATCTCAACTACTGTACAGCAGACGGTACCACGTTTATTTTAGCCAAGTCCTGGCAATTTGACTTTGATGAATGTGTAGGTATTTATCTAATATTATTTTTGGAGGTTGTAAACATTGAGTTATATGAATGGGGATTGAGCATTGAGTGACGCAGCACACCTGTAAACTCCATAGGGTCCAATGCAATATATGTGTCTTATCCATGCTGTCCATTTTTATTTTTTTTAAAGCTCATTTCAAGGCATGAGCCAAGATTTGAGACATATCAAAAGCTCAGGTGAACCACACCACACAAAAAAGTGAGAATTGAATGCTACTGAGCCAGTTGGAATTGAACCACTACTTTTGAAAACTTCTTAGGAGCCAAGAGTAAGAAGTTTTGGATCATGCTGATATGTGTTTTTTTTTCATAAATATATATCTTAGTAATCTAATGACCATAATGGATGACAAATAAACATTAATGTGGGACCTAAGAAGGTTTCAAAAATAGATGATATTATCTCCACTGTTTCGCATGCTGTGGTCCATTTGAGATTTAGATATGCATAGTTCATGCCCTATAATGAGCTAAAATAGCACATGGATAACATGGTTAAGACACATACGTCATGGTGAGCCCCACATAGTAAGCAATCCATACCGAACTTATCCATCATGGTGTGTACGGGAACCTATCTAGCTTTTTCCATGAATGATAAAATTGAAAAGGGGAAAAAAAAAAAAAAAAAAGGTTGGCTGATATAAGGCTACTATTACCTAATCCATCTGATTTTGCATCTTATAGTTAACATGGTTCGGATTGTTTACCTGCGGTTGGTAGATGGTCTTAGTGATTGGATAGAAATAAAAAGAGTTGAAATTAATACGAACTGAACTTTGTTCCCCTGCTGCAATCCATCTATTGTGCTTGAAAAAACCATCCAAACAGTCACACCCATCTAAATCATCCAGTCTGCACCTCCCATTATGGATAGACCGATTGAAAGATCAAAACCGTCCAATTGATGATCATCACGTGGGGGTGGTTAAGATCAGAAGATCAGGATTACTTAGCTAGTACTTTGTTTTACCCACGGCATGAAACAGATTACCAGCCGTGTACTGTTCCATTAGACTTTGAAAGTGCACCTACTAGTGCCCTGTTTTGTCAATTACGGTGTAAGTTGAGTCAGTCGGACAACAGCACCTAACAGGAAGATCAAGTCAAGTGTCTGCCTCAACTAGATATGTGAAAGCTCGTTATAGGTAAATCATAGCCTCACATCCGATGTCCCAAAACACCAAGTGATTAAAACCCTTAAAACAAAATAGAACATCTTAGGGTTTTAGTGTAAGAAAACTTTTTACCAAATAGGAAAATCTCCAAATTTTTCTTACACTGTCGATTATATGATCGACCTACTCTGTCGATGTCCTCGGCATCTCAATCGATACAATTGAGTGAGGACAAAAAGCGTCCAGCAATCAGACAATCATCTGGACGATTTATCGATACATCGGAATCTCAATCGATATCATCGATATTCGAATATTGATCCCATCGAAAGCGGATCGATAATATCGACAAGCAATTTTTCGGCACCCCTGTTTTTCAAAAAAAACTTTTATGAGTTTCGATATATCGATGATTGTTCGATTCAATCTGAATTCAAATATCGATCATATCGAAAGTCAGTCGATCATATCGAAAGTCAGTCGATCATATCGATAGTGGGCGCATGTTTCCTCCAGCATAAATTTCAAGATGTTTTAATCGTTGATCGGGGGTCAGTCGAGAAATCAATATTCATATGTCGATCATATCAAGACATGGTCGATTAGATCGAGATCGGACACAAACCGTCCAGTAAGCTTATAGGTAAATTTATACGATTTATCGATCCCATCGACAAGGACTTCAATATCATCGATATACAAATTTCGATGACATCGACTGTTCCCCAATCATATCTTTAGAACCTGAAATTCTTCAAGGTTTGTCTCTCTTATTTTCACCTGTCGATAGATCGATTCATCTATCGATGGAATCAGAGTTCGAAATCCGATAACATCGATGTGTGTCTTGATCTCATCGACCAGTTGACAAAAGGTTTCCAAAAGCGAAAATGACATTTGAGTTTGTATCATCGAGCGGATCATCGATACAATCGAGAGTATATGCTCGATCATATCGACTCTTGCTCGATGATATCGAACTCTATCATAAATGTGATCATTTTATATCCGTTGGAACCTTTTGCATATATATAGAGAGGTTAGTCTTTATTATTGGCAGAGAAAGAAGAGAGTGCTTCTGAGTGTTTTAAACTTCATATCATTTATCTTAAGCCCTTTCTCTCAGGGAGTTCATCCTCCAATCCACCCTCATCATTGATATTCAATAGAGTGAATTGGGGAATGAACTTTCGTATTCAAGGATCCTTCAACTACTACCTTAATGGTAAATCATTAAGCTGGGATGCCTTAAATGCATAGATGATTGGAATCACTCTATCTTCCTAATAGGAAAATCTTTAGAGAGTGAAATTCTATCATAACCTTGACCCAACACGAAGCCTAGTACTGGTATATCTTTTGTGTTGCGGATCAAGGGAGCCGAAGACCCTTCAACAATAAGGAGAAGATCTTCGACACTGTACTAAAAGGGACTCATCAACTTATCTGTAAGTACTCAGAGTCCAGAGGATACTTGTGATCATTCCTTTTTAGGATTGGGTCGTAGGTGTTGTTCACCCTTTGAAGTCCTCAAAGGAGGCCTCCGACGGGAGTGTACGTGCGGGGTGCATTGTGTGGACCCTTGCTCTATGGAGAGCATAAACATCTGGGTGTGTTGTGTGGACCCTTGCTCTGTGTGGGCATAAACATCTGGTTAGGAGTGCTCCAGCAAAACTCCAGGATTTGAGGTAAACTGAGTAGAAACATCTATAAAGGTTGAAGGTGAACCTGATTTAAAACCTTAGGTTTGAGGTGAACCATGAGAAGCCTCCTTAGTGAAATCCGGTACACTCAAGGGTTGAGTGTGGAAGCCGGGAGTGGAGTAGACAAATAGTCGAACCACTATAAAAACGACTGCGTTTGTGATTGATTCTTGTGTTTGATCTTTTGTGTGATTATATTAACTACATTTATACTTGCTCACACTTCACACACAGTCACATCCATCATAGACTATAACTGCTCCATGATTATCATTTAAATAGTTATGTGATTGGATCCTCTACCAGGCTTGGAAGCCAGTAGAGTTAATTTTGAGTAATCCTAATCTATATTCTGTGATAGGATTAGTGTGATGGGATTTTTAATAATTCATAAAAACTTTAAAAAGTCCTATTCACCCCCCTTTAGGACATATTGGCATATTCCTACTTCAACTCAAACGGTCTTCATCGCTATTTCAATTGGTATCAGAGCGGGTCTCTCTTTAAGGGCTTCACCGCCTAGAGAGTGATCTTGACTGAAGTTAAGGAATATGGCCAAAGGAGAGGGCTCATCTGTCACTAGACCTCCAGTATTTGATGGTTCAAATTATGCGTACTGGAAGGCTAGAATGCATTACTTCCTGAGATCTTTGGATCATGATGTTTGGGATGTAATTGAAAAGGGATATGTGGTACCATCCGAACAAATTATACTTGAAAATAAAACCACAATCACTAAACCTAAACCTAATGAAAAGTGGATGGCGTTTGATAAAGAAGAGCAAAATGCTGAAGCAAAAGCAATGAACGCCATCTATTGTGCCGTGTCCTAAGATATTTTCAATCAGATAAGTATGAGTGAGACCTCTAAAGAAGCATGGGACTTATTGGAAACAACCCATGAAAGCACAAGCACTGTGAAGAGATTTAAACTACAACTTTTAACTTCACAGTTAGAAAATCTCAGGATGGAAGAGCATGAGACATTTATGGAGTTTTTCACCGAATTGAATATCATTTGTAACTCCATGGGTAGACTGGGAGAGAAGGTTCCGACACCTAAAATATGTAGAAAAATCTTAAGATCCATACCAGAACGGTTTAATCCCAAAGTAACAACAATTGAGGAGTGTAGGAATATTGATGAGATGAAAGTAGAAGAACTAGTAGGTTCCCTACAAACTTTTGAACTACACTTCACACAACCCCAAAAATCCAAAAACATTGTCTTAAAAACTTCTAAGAAATCAAAATATGAGGACAATGAGAGTGAAAAGGAAGATGAAGATGAGAAAGTGGCTTTGCTGGCACAAAGATTCAGAAGATTCTTTTAACAGAATCGTGGCCTCCCCTCTAGAGGTAGAAAGGTGGATGACAAACCTTCTACAGGCAAATTTGGGAAAAGGACCAAAGAACCACAATGTTATGCCTATCATGAGTATGAACACTTATCTACCGAATGCCCAAACAGAAAAATCAAGAGCAAGGCGATGGCTGCCACATGGGATGATACGGAAGAGTCAAACTCAAAAAATAGTGACTCGTGGAGTAATGGAGATCAAAAATTATTGAAAATACTTATGATCTCCACTGTTTCAATCATTCGAACAGAATCTGAAGAAGAACAGCAAGCCGCTGAATCATTTCCATCTGATAATGAGGAATTTGAGTCTGAAAAAGAAGAAGAAATTGAAAAGGATAAATTGCAAGATGCTTATAATCAACTATACATTCATAGCATCCATATCCTTAAAAAACTCGGCATGTCTAAAAATAAGAAGAAATTGTTGCAGAAAGACCTGGACAAAACCTTAGAAATAAACATACATTTAACCAATGATTTGCAACAATATTACACAGACAATGATAAACTAGAAAGAGAAAACCTATCCCTAAAAGCAGAATTATCAAAACTTATGAACCAGGCTGAATTGCTAAGAGATGATAATGCACAACTCAAAAATGAGAACCACTCACTTTGTATTGACTTAAAAAAATCCAGGAAATTTATCGAGATAAACTACAAATTTTCTCAATGGTGAGAAATTAGAAAAATTGTTAGGGATGGAAAGACTAGGAAGAGAAAAGAGTGGATTAGGATATGAGAAAAGTAAAAAGAAAACTGAAAATAAAGCCCAAACACTTACGGCTTCAAGTAGCAATATGAAAATTTCTCCAGTTTTTCATTTATGTGGTGATGTTGGTCATTATAAATTTGAATATTTAGCACCTAGACGGACTCTATATAACTCTTATCAAAATCACATTGGAAAATTCAAACCAATCAGAGAAACTCAGAATGTTAAAAGTCCATCTAGGAAAAGCTGTAAGACCCGTATCTTGGTCCGTACCTTTCCGTACACTCCCGCGGTCGTACCGGTCGAATTCCGGCAACTTTCGACCCTTAAACAATATCGACGCGCGACCTGGATTCATGTACCGACAACCCGAGTCGACTCAACCCGAAACCAATACCATAGCGACCGCGCCGTCGTTGCGGTTCCGATACCGCGACTCGCGCGCCAAGGCGATACCCTGATCAAGAGATATGAGCCAACGTTCGGTGCGAGAAAACGCCGCGCGTTGCGAAAACCAAGAGAATCTCAACGATGTGTCACATCAATCACATCAATCCCATCAATCAATCACCCATCAATCCATCACATGTCAAGTACACATCACTTCCATCCCTTTTCCCAAGCAACCACAAAAGTCTCCCAAACCCATACCTCTCTTACACAAAAGCCAACAAAGTCTTCTCAACCCATACCTTTCTTACACAAAAAGCCACAAAAGTCTTCCTAACCCATACTTTTCTTACACAACCATCACTCACCCATCCATCCATCACTCTCTCTCTCTCCCTTTACATCACTCTCTCTCTTTCTCTCTTTCTCATTCCAAAAACTACCAAGCAACAAAAATTTCAAGAGCTCCCACGTATGACATTTCTCCAAAGACCTTAAGCTCTAAGTGGCCCACCTTCCTACCCCAAAATCCCCCATCTCAACCCTCCATTCTTCATCTTAGCCATTGAAGTTGAAGACAAGGTGCCAAGGAACCCCTAGGAGCGAGAAGATCGGACGGTGGGTGCCTCTATAGGGTAGTTTTTATTGTTTTTATGGTGGACCAAGTGAGGCCCACCGATCCATGGTGTGGATCTCACTTGAGACCCTTATTTGTGGCCGATGGACCACATGGATCATCATGATCATTTCATGATGGGGCCATTCTCCATGGACCCCATCATGATGTTTATTTTCTCTTCAAAGGTCATCTAGACCGTCCATGTCGGTGGGGAAAGGATCCCCACCGTTGATTTTAAATTTCGGTGGTCCCACATGTTTTAAGGCCCACTTGTTACATGATTTGTTGCTAGGGAGGGCCCATAATGACGGGGTCCCTCCATCACAAGCCGTGTCCCACTCTCCATGTCTCTCTCTCTCTCTCTCTCTCTCTCTCTCTCTTTTATTTTATTTTATTTTATTTTATTTTATTTTATTTTATTGCAATAGGAGGGTGTGGCCCACTTGAATGGATCCCACCTTGATGTAATTTTTATTCAAGTGGGGCCCACCTTGGACATTGAGCCCATGGCACCCATCAGTGGTGGCCCACTCCATCAGGGCCCACACTCCAAAAAAAAAATTAATTAACAAAAGACCGTCCAGCGTCTGGGACGCTGGACGTTTCAACAGAAAGGGAATGAAGGAAGGAAGAAAAAGAAAAGGGAAATGATGGGCTGCTCCAACATGGCCCCACCTTGATGTATATTTTTAATCTAAGCCATTCATTTTATTCTCGGGATCGTTTTAGGCGTTGAGCCGAAAAATGAGATCGATCCAATTATCTGGCGGGCCGTGACATTAAGAATACTAGTATCTTCCTTTAAAACTTAAAAAAATGATTTCTGGGGTCCAGCAGAAGCTTGGACCTACCTGAAACTTGTTTTGGACCCCTATTTTTGTGAGAAACATGCAATGGACGGGATAGATTTATTTAATGTGGGTCCCACCTAGGAAAACAAAAATAAAAAATTTCATGCATGCTTTTGCCTACTTTACGTCCAGAGAAAGAAAGGAAAAGAAGGAAAATGGTGGGCCACTCTTGCAAGCTCCAACTTAATGCATGTATTTAATCCAAGCCTTCCACCATCTTCCTCAGATTAATTTAGGCGTTGAGCCAAAATTTGGGACCAATCCGGAACTCAAGTGGGCCATACCATCTAAAATCATATGACGACATGCCTGAAACATACAAAAGCATTTGGTGGGGCCTATCTGAAATTTGGACGTGGCTGAAACTTGGTTTGGACGCCTAATTTTGTGGAACACATGCAATGGATGAGGTAGATTTGGTTAATGTGGGTCGCACCTATGATAAAAAAATAATTTTCTTTTTTGGCATGAATTTGTGCCATGAGTCCAGAGACGTCCACGTTAAAAAGGGTGGCCGCATTGGCCCTCTTGTAGACTCCACCATGGTGTATATTTTACATCTATACCGTTCATTTAATAGGTCCCCTTGAATGGTGCGTTAACTCCAAAAATCATCCACAAACTGAACTCAGGTGGGCCATGCCATCCAAATCATGTGAAGACATGCCTAAATCATATAAAAACACTTGGTGGGGCCTACCTGAATTTTGAATGTAGCTGAAACTTGGTGTGAACCCTCAAACAGGTGGGACACACGTAATGGAAGGGTTAGATTACAAATAAACATTTTGGTGGGCCCCTTGCTACATGGCCTTATCAACAGGTGGGATGTAAAATAAACATTTTGGTGGGCTCCTTGCCACACGGCCTTAACAACAGGTTGGGCGGCAAATAAGCATTTCAGTGGGCCCAGGATTGGCTGGAAAATAAATGTTATAGTGGGCCCACATGGGAGTCTACCATGATGCATGAGTTTCATCCAAACCGTCCAACCATTTTGAGATCATTTTAAGGCCATTGTTGAGGCCCATCTTAATGTATTTGTGGCCCGCCCACTAAGGCCCACTTTGTTATTTATGGGCCCATGTGTGTAGGCCCAATTGATGTATTTGTGCCCCATTGTTGAGGCCCACTTTGGTATAAGGCCTATGTGATTAGGCCCATAAAGCTCATGTGATTGGGCTCATTTTTTTTTATGAATTCTAAGGCCCATGGGTTATGACCCATTGCAAAGGACCTCAGGCCCATTGGTGAGGCTCATTGAGGTGATTCGCTTGATGAATGTAAGGCCCATATGATACGGCCTAATTGATGTACTTAAGACCCAATTGAGTTCAACTAGGTCCATTGCAATGCGTGATCCCTCTATGGCATATAACGATATTTATAGTAAGTAATGCCTTAGGAACAATGATGGTTAGATGCCCACATTGTAAGGATGACGTCGGTTAAATGTCCGCATTGTCACTCTCCCTAAGGCCCACTAATAGACCTATACTTGTAGTAAGTAGGCTATCTCGGCCCATCTCAGTTATACGCAAAGTCCATCTTGATTATAACATGTTAGTACAGTTCCATGACTCATGATCATACGCATCATATGTATGCTTGACGTGAGAGTTGTCTGATCATAGCATTTGCCTTCGGGCAGGTTGTTTATGGGCTCCCGGTTAGGCGGTGTTGCCCTACATGAGCGCACGTTATGCGCAGGATTGGTTGCATGACTGGATAGTGTGATTCATGCATTCCGCATTTGTGTGACATGGTTACTGTACGCCCTAGCGACATCAGGGCCGTAGCCTCCACAGACAGATCGTGGTTGGCAGGATTGGATACCGGAAATCTTGTTCTACATGGGGTACTATAGATATCCCTGGGTGAAAGTCCCTAAACCCTTATGGTACCAAGAGGTTGCTCCAACGTCTAGACCGAGTGGGTAGATGAGTACTGAGTGCCGAGTACCAGTCGGTTGTGCTCTCCACTGTGTCGTGGTCGGTTGGAAGGGGGTACGGCCTTACCCGCCCGAGTGTAGGGGGCAATGCTAGGCTGAGTCTGACCAGCTCGAGGAATGGGTCCGCTATCGACGAGTCGCGCCCGATATTGGCAGACGGATAGTGAGGTCTCTTCCACTTACCTTATTGCGCGCGATGTGGCGGCAATCTGGTTTAGAGTGTACTAGACCCCGGTGATATTCCATACTCTGAGCTGTACTGATATGTGGACATTGATGAGTATCTGTATGCTTGAGTTGCATTGTACATTGCATGGCCTTGGGATGGCCGATACCATTCATGTCTTGCATTGCATAGCCTTGGTATGGCTCATGACGTTTTGGTTCCATCTGCATATTCCGCATTACTCTGACATTGCATTCATATTACTACCTTGTGCACACACTTTCACCACCCTCTAAGCTTTCTGTAAGCTTATGCACGACCGTTGCGTGCAGGTGACGTTGGACTGCAGCAGCGTTGAGGCAGGAGCGCGTTGCTGATCATTTTGGAGTTTTCTGTTATTTACCATTGTATTTCCCTTTATGCTCATTGTACTTGTAAAATTTTTGATCATAGTGGAAATGTAATGAAGTGCTTGGTTGTTGTTTGTGGGTTATGCCTTTGGTTATGCTTATTACGTATCAGACTGATGTTAAAAATCCTCCTCGTAGCATCCCAGAATCGGAACCTGGCGAATGGGAGCTAGGAGCCGAGAATGGGGTTCTACGGAGGCTGTCGGCGCCGGATTCGGCGATCGGGAATTTTGTGAGCCCGGTTTCCGAGTTTGGGGCGTGACAGAAGTTGGTATCAGAGCATAACTTGGGAATAACCGAGAACAACATTACATGTTTGCTATGAGTGAAGAATGGCTAAGTTCTGAAGTTCGGATAACTTCACGACCTTCCGAATCAGACCATTAACATGCGTACATTCGAGAGTTCTGGAAGATGATAGGCGCTTTCGCTCTTTCCTGTAGGGTATGGCGCCTGTTACTCGATCGACTCCCGCACCACCACCTGAGGATTCTACCTCACCATCGGAGACTCCAGCTCTACCACCTGCGTCTCCCATTCCACCCTCAGAGATTCCTGCTTCTTCCCATGAGGATGACATTCCTCCACCTGAGACTGATGAGGAGCCGACTGTGACTGTGAGTGCCTCTCAGTTACAGCAGATGTTGCAGGCTGTGACAGCTGCACTACAGGGACAGGGTAGACGCCCAGCTGTTTCACCAGCTCAGGCGGAGCAGGAGCGCGCGAGCGCTGTACTTCGTGAGTTCCGACGGCATGATCCCCCTCGTTTCCAGGGCGAGCCAGATCCGACCGCTGCTGAGAGATGGCGCTCCGATGTGGAGAAGATATTCGATACCATGTTATGCACGACCGAGCAGCGCGTCCGGTTAGCAGTATTTCTCTTCCACGGTGAGGCCGAGCATTGGTGGACCTCTGTCGCCCGTGTCGCTGGACCTGACTATGTCTGGACATGGGAGGACTTTGTGGACCGATTCGAGGAGCAGTACTTCCCTGACCACATCCGTCGTCAGCGAGCCTTAGAGTTCGAGACACTGGTACAGGGAGACATGACCGTGGCACAGTACGCGGCCCGTTTCATGGCACTGTCGAGATTCGCACCATATATGGTTGATGATGAGGGGCGGAAGGCCCGCCGTTTCGAGCACGGCTTACGTTACGGCCTTCGAGGTCGTGTCATTGGGCATGAGCTTCCTACCTTCCAGGCAGTGGTGCGGAAGGCTCAGATATATGAGACTGAGTGGGCCGGTTCTCAGTCTGATCGTGGTCAGAGGGGAGACCGGAAGAGGCAGGCTCCTTCCAGTCATTCCCAGCAGGGTCGACCACAGCAGCAGAGGCGCACTGGTCGCCCAGCTTTCCGTGCACCATCAGCACCATCAGCACCTCCACCACCACCTCAGAGACAGTTCACCGGCACTTGCTTCAGGTGCGGTGCGACGGGACACCGTTCATGGGAGTGTCCCAGTCCCCAGCAGCAGCAGAGAGGTCCACAGCAGCAGAGACCTCCACCGCAGCAGCAGAGACCCCCACAGCAGCAGCGACAGCAGCAGCGACAGCAGCAGCGACAGCAGCCTCTACCACCGAGGCCACCTCAGCAGCAGCATCAGCATCAGCACCAGCCTCAGAGGCCACAGCAGCAGAGGCAGCAGTTTCGACCACCTCAGCGACCCCAGCAGCAGCAGCAGCACGTTCAGAGGGGACAGGCACCTCCCCAGCCAGCTCAGGCTAGGTTTTATGCGGCTCAGCAGGATCCGCAGTCATCTGGGGGAGTCGTTGAGGGTATACTGCCAGTTTCTGCATGCATTGCACGTGTATTGTTTGATTCTGGTGCATCACATTCTTTTGTGGCCGAGAGCTTTTGTCGATCGGCTGGCTTACCGTTGGAGTCTGCTGATGTGAGCCTATCAGTGTCGACTCCCTTGGGGAGGACTGCAGCGCTAGGACGACTTTGCTCGTCATGCCCCGTTCTAGTTGGGGATACCTTTCTGCCTGCTGATTTGTTTGTTTTGCCGATGTCCGAGTTCGACGTTATCTTGGGCATGGATTGGCTCGCTGAGTATTATGCCATTTTGGACTGCGCCGCGAGGACCGTCACATTTTGTATACCCGGCGTACCTCA
Organism: Magnolia kwangsiensis; assembly: GCA_037074715.1. Lineage (NCBI taxonomy): Eukaryota > Viridiplantae > Streptophyta > Magnoliopsida > Magnoliales > Magnoliaceae > Magnolia > Magnolia kwangsiensis. The sequence goes on from CM073573.1 coordinate 57,021,132, forward strand.
GTTCCAGTTCGTTGCAGAGGCCAGAGGAGAGCAGTTGTCTTGTTTGATGTCGTGCGCCATAGAGGAGCATGTCGCCGTTTGCATCGACCATTTACCGACAGTTTGCGATTTTCCCGATGTGTTCCAGGAGATTCCGGGATTACCGCCTCGTCGACTCACCGAGTTTCAGATCGATCTCGTGCCCGGTACCGCGCCTATTTCGAAGGCCCCGTATCGTATGGCACCGTTGGAGTTACGGGAACTGCAGAAGCAGTTGGACGAGTTACGTGAGTTGGATTTTATCCGTCCGAGCAGTTCGCCGTGGGGAGCGCCGGTACTCTTCGTGAAGAAGAAGGATGGCTCGTTGAGGCTTTGCGTTGATTATCGCGAGCTCAACAAAGTCACGATCAAGAACAAGTACCCGCTCCCCAGGATTGATGATTTGTTCGACCAGCTGCAGGGTGCACAGTTCTTTTCGAAGATTGACCTGCGTTCCGGTTATCATCAGATTCGGGTCCGAGATGAGGACATTCCGAAGACAGCATTCAGGACGCGTTACGGTCATTTCGAGTTTCAGGTCATGTCCTTCGGACTGACCAATGCACCAGCGGTCTTCATGCAGCTGATGAACGAGGTTTTCCGCCCATATCTGGATCAGTTTGTCGTAGTCTTCATCGACGACATTCTGATCTATTCGAGGACTCGTGAGGAGCATGAGCAGCACTTGGAGATTACTCTACAGACCCTCCGCGCACACCAGCTGTATGCGAAGCTGGAGAAGTGCGAGTTCTGGCAGGAGGAGGTGAAGTTCCTCGGTCACGTGGTGACGAGGGAGGGTGTCGCAGTGGACCCCTCGAAGGTCGAGGCAGTGCGTCAGTGGGGCCAGCCCACGACTGCGACAGAGATCCGTAGTTTCCTTGGTCTAGCGGGCTATTACCGACGTTTCATCGAGGGTTTTTCTCGTATTGCAGCCCCGCTGACCAGGTTGACTCGGAAGGGGGCAGAGTTTATTTGGAGTGACGCCTGCGAGCGAGCATTTACGGAGTTGAAGGACCGTCTGACGTCCGCTCCTGTCCTCACTCTTCCCTCTGGGAGTGACGGCTTTATTGTATTCACCGATGCCTCGCATATCGGTTTGGGTGCTGTCCTGATGCAGCACGGGAGACCAGTGGCCTTTGCGTCTCGTCAGCTCAAAGTCCATGAGCTGAACTACCCTACACATGATCTGGAGCTGGCTGCCGTTGTCTTCGCACTGAAAGTGTGGAGGCACTACCTTTACGGGATTAGGTTCGAGCTCTTCTCTGATCACAAGAGCTTGAAGTACCTCTTCTCACAGTCTGAGTTGAATATGAGACAGAGGCGCTGGATGGAACTCTTGAAAGACTATGATTTTGACCTTCAGTACCACCCGGGCAAGGCAAACGTGGTGGCAGATGCCCTCAGCCGTCAGCCACGAGGCCTAGTGGCACATATGATGATTCAGGAGTGGCGGATGCTTGAGGATGTTGCTGCGTATGACTTTGAGTTCGGCCTGCAGTCTTCCATGGTACAGTTATCGAGCTTGTCGATTCAACCCTCTCTTGTGGCTAGGGTGATCGAGGCTCAGCAGGCTGATGAGTCGTTGCAGGGTTATATGGTTGAGGCGGCATCTGAGGGTCAGGTTGATTGGCAGATCGGTATAGACGGTGGACTTCGCTTTAGAGGCCGATTATGTGTCCCGGATATTCCAGAGTTACGCAGAGATCTTATGACCGAGGCACATCGATCGAGATTTTCTATCCACCCGGGCTCGACGAAGATGTACCGTGACATGAGGCGACAGTATTTTTGGGCGGGGATGAAGCGCCAGATTGCCAGTTTTGTGGCCGAGTGTGACACGTGCCAGCGTGTCAAGGCCGATCATCAGAGACCTCCTGGTCTCTTGCAGCCGTTGAGCGTCCCGATGTGGAAGTGGGAGCACGTGTCGACTGATTTCATTATGGGTTTGCCGAGGACTCAGCGCGGTCATGACTCCATTTGGGTTGTTGTGGATCGTCTGACGAAGTCGGCACATTTCCTTGCGATGCGTGCGACTTGGTCTATGGACCGGCTTGCGAGACTATTCATCGAGGAGATTGTGAGACTGCATGGCGTTCCAGTCTCGATCGTTTCTGACCGAGACTCGAGGTTCACGTCTCAGTTTTGGGGGAGCTTCCAGCGTGCGATGGGGACTGATTTGCAGCTCAGCACCGCGTACCATCCACAGACCGATGGCCAGACCGAGAGGGTCAATCAGATACTTGAGGATATGCTTCGGGCCTCCGCGATTGATTTCGGGGGTAGCTGGGATGAGCATCTGCGATTGGCTGAGTTCGCGTACAATAACAGCTATCAGGCGACCATCGGCATGGCTCCTTTTGAGGCACTATATGGCAGACCATGCAGATCACCGAGTTGTTGGACCGAGGTTGGAGAGCGTCGTCTCCTAGGTCCCGAGCTTGTGCAGGAGACTTCAGAGGCTATTGACATCATCAGGCAGAGGATGCGCACAGCTCAGAGCCGACAGAAGAGTTTTGCTGATCGTCGGCGTCGTCCCTTGGAGTTTGATGTAGGGGACCATGTGTATCTCAAGGTCTCGCCCATGAAGGGCGTAGTTCGATTTGGAGCGAAGGGCAAGCTTGCCCCGAGATTCATAGGACCTTTTGAGATCACTGGGCGCGTTGGCGCCGTGGCCTATCGGCTTGCCTTACCATCACAGTTGTCTGGCGTCCACAACGTGTTTCACGTCTCCATGTTGAGGAAGTGTGGGTCAGACATAGTTCCCGTTATTGATTGGCAGCCGTTGGAGGTTCGTAAGGACGCTTCTTACATTGAGCAGCCAGTCCGTATCCTTGATCGGAAGGAGCAGGTCCTCAGAACCAAGGTCATTCCATTGGTAAAGGTGCAGTGGGGTCACCATTCTATAGAGGAGGCTTCTTGGGAGCGTGAGGCTGAGATTCGAGATCGATATCCTCATCTCTTTGATGGTTGATGATCATGTATTGTATTTTGTACGCTGTCCCTGATTCTATATGATGACGTTATGTTTCTTATTCCTTGCGAGTTATGATTAGTTGCGACGCTTGTGTAAATTTCGAGGACGAAATTTTTATAAGGAGGGGAGAGCTGTAAGACCCGTATCTTGGTCCGTACCTTTCCGTACACTCCCGCGGTCGTACCGGTCGAATTCCGGCAACTTTCGACCCTTAAACAATATCGACGCGCGACCTGGATTCATGTACCGACAACCCGAGTCGACTCAACCCGAAACCAATACCATAGCGACCGCGCCGTCGTTGCGGTTCCGATACCGCGACTCGCGCGCCAAGGCGATACCCTGATCAAGAGATATGAGCCAACGTTCGGTGCGAGAAAACGCCGCGCGTTGCGAAAACCAAGAGAATCTCAACGATGTGTCACATCAATCACATCAATCCCATCAATCAATCACCCATCAATCCATCACATGTCAAGTACACATCACTTCCATCCCTTTTCCCAAGCAACCACAAAAGTCTCCCAAACCCATACCTCTCTTACACAAAAGCCAACAAAGTCTTCTCAACCCATACCTTTCTTACACAAAAAGCCACAAAAGTCTTCCTAACCCATACTTTTCTTACACAACCATCACTCACCCATCCATCCATCACTCTCTCTCTCTCCCTTTACATCACTCTCTCTCTTTCTCTCTTTCTCATTCCAAAAACTACCAAGCAACAAAAATTTCAAGAGCTCCCACGTATGACATTTCTCCAAAGACCTTAAGCTCTAAGTGGCCCACCTTCCTACCCCAAAATCCCCCATCTCAACCCTCCATTCTTCATCTTAGCCATTGAAGTTGAAGACAAGGTGCCAAGGAACCCCTAGGAGCGAGAAGATCGGACGGTGGGTGCCTCTATAGGGTAGTTTTTATTGTTTTTATGGTGGACCAAGTGAGGCCCACCGATCCATGGTGTGGATCTCACTTGAGACCCTTATTTGTGGCCGATGGACCACATGGATCATCATGATCATTTCATGATGGGGCCATTCTCCATGGACCCCATCATGATGTTTATTTTCTCTTCAAAGGTCATCTAGACCGTCCATGTCGGTGGGGAAAGGATCCCCACCGTTGATTTTAAATTTCGGTGGTCCCACATGTTTTAAGGCCCACTTGTTACATGATTTGTTGCTAGGGAGGGCCCATAATGACGGGGTCCCTCCATCACAAGCCGTGTCCCACTCTCCATGTCTCTCTCTCTCTCTCTCTCTCTCTCTCTCTCTTTTATTTTATTTTATTTTATTTTATTTTATTTTATTTTATTGCAATAGGAGGGTGTGGCCCACTTGAATGGATCCCACCTTGATGTAATTTTTATTCAAGTGGGGCCCACCTTGGACATTGAGCCCATGGCACCCATCAGTGGTGGCCCACTCCATCAGGGCCCACACTCCAAAAAAAAAATTAATTAACAAAAGACCGTCCAGCGTCTGGGACGCTGGACGTTTCAACAGAAAGGGAATGAAGGAAGGAAGAAAAAGAAAAGGGAAATGATGGGCTGCTCCAACATGGCCCCACCTTGATGTATATTTTTAATCTAAGCCATTCATTTTATTCTCGGGATCGTTTTAGGCGTTGAGCCGAAAAATGAGATCGATCCAATTATCTGGCGGGCCGTGACATTAAGAATACTAGTATCTTCCTTTAAAACTTAAAAAAATGATTTCTGGGGTCCAGCAGAAGCTTGGACCTACCTGAAACTTGTTTTGGACCCCTATTTTTGTGAGAAACATGCAATGGACGGGATAGATTTATTTAATGTGGGTCCCACCTAGGAAAACAAAAATAAAAAATTTCATGCATGCTTTTGCCTACTTTACGTCCAGAGAAAGAAAGGAAAAGAAGGAAAATGGTGGGCCACTCTTGCAAGCTCCAACTTAATGCATGTATTTAATCCAAGCCTTCCACCATCTTCCTCAGATTAATTTAGGCGTTGAGCCAAAATTTGGGACCAATCCGGAACTCAAGTGGGCCATACCATCTAAAATCATATGACGACATGCCTGAAACATACAAAAGCATTTGGTGGGGCCTATCTGAAATTTGGACGTGGCTGAAACTTGGTTTGGACGCCTAATTTTGTGGAACACATGCAATGGATGAGGTAGATTTGGTTAATGTGGGTCGCACCTATGATAAAAAAATAATTTTCTTTTTTGGCATGAATTTGTGCCATGAGTCCAGAGACGTCCACGTTAAAAAGGGTGGCCGCATTGGCCCTCTTGTAGACTCCACCATGGTGTATATTTTACATCTATACCGTTCATTTAATAGGTCCCCTTGAATGGTGCGTTAACTCCAAAAATCATCCACAAACTGAACTCAGGTGGGCCATGCCATCCAAATCATGTGAAGACATGCCTAAATCATATAAAAACACTTGGTGGGGCCTACCTGAATTTTGAATGTAGCTGAAACTTGGTGTGAACCCTCAAACAGGTGGGACACACGTAATGGAAGGGTTAGATTACAAATAAACATTTTGGTGGGCCCCTTGCTACATGGCCTTATCAACAGGTGGGATGTAAAATAAACATTTTGGTGGGCTCCTTGCCACACGGCCTTAACAACAGGTTGGGCGGCAAATAAGCATTTCAGTGGGCCCAGGATTGGCTGGAAAATAAATGTTATAGTGGGCCCACATGGGAGTCTACCATGATGCATGAGTTTCATCCAAACCGTCCAACCATTTTGAGATCATTTTAAGGCCATTGTTGAGGCCCATCTTAATGTATTTGTGGCCCGCCCACTAAGGCCCACTTTGTTATTTATGGGCCCATGTGTGTAGGCCCAATTGATGTATTTGTGCCCCATTGTTGAGGCCCACTTTGGTATAAGGCCTATGTGATTAGGCCCATAAAGCTCATGTGATTGGGCTCATTTTTTTTTATGAATTCTAAGGCCCATGGGTTATGACCCATTGCAAAGGACCTCAGGCCCATTGGTGAGGCTCATTGAGGTGATTCGCTTGATGAATGTAAGGCCCATATGATACGGCCTAATTGATGTACTTAAGACCCAATTGAGTTCAACTAGGTCCATTGCAATGCGTGATCCCTCTATGGCATATAACGATATTTATAGTAAGTAATGCCTTAGGAACAATGATGGTTAGATGCCCACATTGTAAGGATGACGTCGGTTAAATGTCCGCATTGTCACTCTCCCTAAGGCCCACTAATAGACCTATACTTGTAGTAAGTAGGCTATCTCGGCCCATCTCAGTTATACGCAAAGTCCATCTTGATTATAACATGTTAGTACAGTTCCATGACTCATGATCATACGCATCATATGTATGCTTGACGTGAGAGTTGTCTGATCATAGCATTTGCCTTCGGGCAGGTTGTTTATGGGCTCCCGGTTAGGCGGTGTTGCCCTACATGAGCGCACGTTATGCGCAGGATTGGTTGCATGACTGGATAGTGTGATTCATGCATTCCGCATTTGTGTGACATGGTTACTGTACGCCCTAGCGACATCAGGGCCGTAGCCTCCACAGACAGATCGTGGTTGGCAGGATTGGATACCGGAAATCTTGTTCTACATGGGGTACTATAGATATCCCTGGGTGAAAGTCCCTAAACCCTTATGGTACCAAGAGGTTGCTCCAACGTCTAGACCGAGTGGGTAGATGAGTACTGAGTGCCGAGTACCAGTCGGTTGTGCTCTCCACTGTGTCGTGGTCGGTTGGAAGGGGGTACGGCCTTACCCGCCCGAGTGTAGGGGGCAATGCTAGGCTGAGTCTGACCAGCTCGAGGAATGGGTCCGCTATCGACGAGTCGCGCCCGATATTGGCAGACGGATAGTGAGGTCTCTTCCACTTACCTTATTGCGCGCGATGTGGCGGCAATCTGGTTTAGAGTGTACTAGACCCCGGTGATATTCCATACTCTGAGCTGTACTGATATGTGGACATTGATGAGTATCTGTATGCTTGAGTTGCATTGTACATTGCATGGCCTTGGGATGGCCGATACCATTCATGTCTTGCATTGCATAGCCTTGGTATGGCTCATGACGTTTTGGTTCCATCTGCATATTCCGCATTACTCTGACATTGCATTCATATTACTACCTTGTGCACACACTTTCACCACCCTCTAAGCTTTCTGTAAGCTTATGCACGACCGTTGCGTGCAGGTGACGTTGGACTGCAGCAGCGTTGAGGCAGGAGCGCGTTGCTGATCATTTTGGAGTTTTCTGTTATTTACCATTGTATTTCCCTTTATGCTCATTGTACTTGTAAAATTTTTGATCATAGTGGAAATGTAATGAAGTGCTTGGTTGTTGTTTGTGGGTTATGCCTTTGGTTATGCTTATTACGTATCAGACTGATGTTAAAAATCCTCCTCGTAGCATCCCAGAATCGGAACCTGGCGAATGGGAGCTAGGAGCCGAGAATGGGGTTCTACGGAGGCTGTCGGCGCCGGATTCGGCGATCGGGAATTTTGTGAGCCCGGTTTCCGAGTTTGGGGCGTGACAAAAACACTCATCCATCACCACCTAAAGACAAGAACAAAATGAAGAAATTTGTCTTACAATGGGTAGTTAAAGAAAAACTGAACCGTCTGATGATTAAATCCCATATACCCTGATATATCAAGCAGAAAAAGGAACAAATCCAGATTATGCATCTAGGTCTGGATATTTGCTGAAATGATACAATTTTTTTGAGCCTTCAATATTACATCTAAGGTTGGAGACCTTGAACTTTTGTATATAAACATTATCATATTACAATTGTATAGAACTGGTATAAATTTTTGTGACATATACTGATTAAGCCAAGAAATACCCAATAGTGTGTCGAAATTGTGAAAATTCTGAATAGTATCTACTTTCGATACACGTGTCGGCCTTTTTCGATTTCATCGACCAAGGGTCGATACAATCGATGGCTCTTTAGAATATGAAAAGTCGTATGACCGTGGATGACATCGTGGGCAGACTTGATAGAATCGATTGACAACTTCTCGATACCATCGATACATTGGTCGATATGATCGACAGATGATGTCCGATAAAAGTCAGTAGGTCGAAAAAAAAAAAGGGTTTTCTTCAAAAAGCTTCTCGATCGTCTTCCCTGTCAGATCCTCTCGACCCATCACCAGAAGCCAAGTCGGACCAATAAAATCCTTATATTCTTCTTACATCGACAGATTTGTTTTTGGGTTTGTCGAGCGTTTTTGTCGCTTTTCCCAAAATACTTCAAACAGCCTATTCTTCCACATGGAAAAAGACAAAAACGTAGCATCCAGTCGGGGGGAGTCTTCGAGAGCTACCCGACAAAAAGTCCTTACCTAAAGGGAAAGAGTAAGGATCCTGGACCGTGAGACCCCCAAACGGCAACGATTATGACACAGTGGGTCCCAAACTGAAGTTCCTGCACCGTCTCAACCAGCGCCGCCTCCTCCGCTTGTCCAACGCCCACCAAAATACGTTAATAGGAAGCTAATTTTTGAAAGAAAAGTAGATAGGGAGTGTTTAGCACCCTACAAATTAGAACCCATGTTTACTGCAATAGGTTGGCTGCCCATCCTGGATTTTGGTGGACCATGCCAATTAGAAAGGACACATAACTTCCTTGCTGCATGTCATTCCCCGGTGGCTGATCCTCCTTCATTCATGGTATTCCTGGATGGTGATGATACATTTATCACTCTCGCCACTGTAGCTCACATCCTCAATCTACAGTTGGCTCCAGAAGGCCTTCCAAACTGGGATCTCGACCTTTCAGATGTCCAATCAAAGATAACCAAATACCTATGTCATAACAGAGATATTTTATGGCATCAAGGGAATGCCTTAAAAGCTAGGTATATGGAACCCCGGTTTAGAGTCTTGCATGGGATTTTTACTACTAATTTGTACCCAAGAAGTACAAACTGATCAGATCTCACAAGCCTCATGGTCATGATCGTATACTCCGTTACAACTGGGACAAATATCTGCCTTCCAACTCTGATTGGCAATCAGTTTGTCAATGCCATACAAACTTTTAGAGATTTGCATCTGTCATATCCCTGGATTATTATCAGAATCTGTCAGAGCATTGACTTTCCTTCTACAACTGATCCGGTATTCCCGCTCAAAGTTTTCAATAAAAAGAATATTTAGAAAATGGATCTGATATTTCATAAGTACAAGGAGGAAACTGAGGAAGACATTCATACAGAAGGGGAAGTAGGAGAAGGTGGTGATCCCATGGAAGGGGATGCAATGACTGACGATGTGCCTCATGGACCTGATATCGCACCGTCTACATCAACCGCTGGGTATGACAAAAGGCTCAAACTTGATAGGATTGGGGCCATTTAGAAGGACATCCACTCAGTTAAGGAATGACTTACTGTCCTGGAAAGGATGGTTCAAGGAGTGCAGAGCACGGTACAATAATTAGTGATCTGCTGATGTGCCGACGGGACGACACGATGGCATCTTATTCTGCTCCGTGAGGCCGGGTTCATGCATGCTATCATACACACCTTACTCTTATCTTGCGGATGAACATCAATATCTTTTTGGATATTCTACACTCTTAGTAGTGTGTATGACAGCCTTCTCACCATGCATAATTTTTTTTTCTTGGTTGAATATGCCCACGGTTGGGCTAAAATACTGATTATGATATTTGGGTGCCCCCAAATGGGCTTTATTTTTTTGGTTAAACTGCTGTTGTCTAGGGGCAATATTGGATATTTCTGCCAATCTTGGGCAGTTTATTTTGCATATGGCTGAATCTAGTTCTTATCTTCCTGCCATTTGAATTTATGTCTCCCTGGTTTAATGAAGTTTTGGGGTTATGGACTGCATGTTTATCTTATACCTTAAGTGCTTTATTAAATCCATACCATCTGCTCATGATGTATGCTTTACACTGTTTTCATTTATATACATCTATATCTGCTGATCCCTCATCTAACATCTACCTTCAGTCAATATCACTTGCTATATCTTTGTCAATGACTGACAAAAAGGGGGAGAAAAATTATAAACACCCCTGTGAAAAATTGGATATTTATGCTCGTATATGTTGTAGGTGTTAGGGGGAGCAGCCGCAACAAGAATTGCAGGTGTTAGGGGGAGCAGCCGCAACAAGAAAGGAGAAGTTTTTGTAGTTAGGGGGAGAACTTACTGAGTGTGTACATGGGTGATTAGAATTTGTAAAATTGTGTTAATGCATATACACACAATTTAGGATGTATCTGTCTAGATATTTTTCTAGGGTGTTTTGGGTATTTTGTCACGTAATTGATAAAAGGGGAGATTGAAAGTGCACCTACTAGTGCCCTGGTTTGTCAATTATGGTGTAAGTTGAGTCAGTCGGACAACAACGCCTAACAGAAAGATCAAGTCAAGTATCTGCCTCAATTGGATGTGTGAAAGCTCACCATAGGTAAATCATAGCCTCACATCCGATGTCCCAAAATACCAGGTGATTAAAACCCTTAAAACTAAGTAGAACATCTTAGGGTTTTAGTGTAAGAAAACTTTTTACCAAATAGGAAAATCTTCTAGTTTTTCTTACACTGTCGATTATATCGATTCACCTTTCAATATGATCAACCTGATCTGTCGATGTCCTCGGCATCTCAATCGATACAATCGAGTGAGGACAAAAAGCGTCCAGCAATCAAACAATCATCTGGACAGTTTATCGATATATCGGAATCTCAATTGATATCATCGATATTCGAATATTGATCTCATCGAAAGTGGATCGATAATATCGATAGACAGTTTTTCGGCGCCCCTATTTTTCTATAGAAAACTTCTATGAGCTTCGATATAGCGATGACTGTCCGATTCAATCTGAATTCAAATATCGATCATATCGGAAGTCAGTCAATCATATCGATAGTGGGCGCATATTTTCTCCAGCATAAATTTCAGGATGATTTAATCGTTGATCGGGGGTTAGTCGAGAAATCGATATTCATATGTCGATCATATCGAGACCTGGTCGATTGGATCGAGATCAGACACAAACCGTCCAGCAAGCTTATAGGTAAATCTATACGATTTATCGATCTCATCGATAAGGACTCCGATATCATCGATATACAAATTCCGATGACATCAACTGTTCCCCGATCATATCTTTAGAACTTGAAATTCTTCAAGGCTTGTCTCTCTTGTTTCACCTGTTGATGGATCGATTCATCTATCGATGGAATTGGAGTTTGAAATTCGATAACATCGATGTGTGTCTCGATCCCATCGACCAGTTGGCAAAAGGTTTCCAAAAGTGAAAATGTCATTTGAGTTTGTATCATTGAGCGGATCATCGATACAATTGAGAGTATACGCTCGATCATATCGACTCTTACTCGATGATAAATGTGACCGTTTTATATCCGTTAGAACCTTTTGCCTATATATAGAGAGGTTAGTCTTTATTGCTGATAGAGAAAGAAGAGAGTGCTTCTGAGTATTTTAAACTTCATATCATTTATCTTAAGCCCTTTCTCTCAGGGAGTTCATCCTCCAATCCACCCTCATCATTGATATTCAATAGAGTGGATTGAGAAATGAACTTCCGCATTCAAGGATCCTCCAGCTACTACCTTAATGACAAATCATTAAGCTAGGATGCCTTGAATGCATAGATGATTGGAATCACTCTATCTTCCTAATAGGAAAATCTTTAGAGAGTGGAATTCCATCATAACCTTGACCCAACCCGAAGCCTAGTATTGATATACCTTTTGTGTTGCGGATCAAGGGAGCTAAAGACCCTTCAACAATAAGGAGGAGATCTTCGACACTGTGTTAAAATGGACTCATCAACTTATCTGTAAGTACTCAGAGTCCAAAGGATACTTGTGATCATTCCTTTCTAGGATTGGGTCGTAGGTGTTACTCACCCTTTGAAGTCCTCATAGGAGGCCTCCAATGGGAGTGTACGTGCGGAGTACGTTGTGTGGACCCTTGCTCTGTAGAGAGCATAAACATCTGGGTGCGTTGTGTAGACCCTTGCTCTATGTGGGCATAAACATCTGGTTAGGAGTGCGCCAGTAAAACTCCAGGGTTTGAGGTGAACTGAGTAGAAACTTCTGTAAAGGTTGAAGGTGAACCTGATTTAAAACCTTAGGTTTGAGGTGAACCATGAGAAATCTCCTTAGTGAAATTCGGTACACTCAAGGGTTTAGTGTGGAAGCCGGGAGTGGAGTAGACAAATAGTTGAACCACTATAAAAACGACTGCGTTTGTGATTAATTCTTGTGTCTAATCTTTTGTGTGATTATATTAACTGCATTTATACTTGCTCGCACTTCACACACAGTCACATCCATCATAGACTATAACTGCTCCATGATTATCATTTAAATAGTTCTATGATTGGATCCTCTACCAGGCTTGGAAGCCAGTAGAGTTAATTTTGAGTAATCCTAATCTGTACTCTATGATAGGATTTTTAATAATTCATAAAAACTTTAAAAAGTCCTATTCACCCTCCTCTAGGACATATTGGCATATTCCTACTTCAACTCAAGCGGTCTTCACCGCTATTTCAGACCTACGCATAGAGATGACCAAATAGGTGTTTCTCTAGATGGGCCACGATATGCATGTTCTGAACATCAATTAGTATAACTGAATTTGGACCATTGAAAAGGAGTGTTTCAAGTAGGCGCGAATTTCCTACAAGAGGATGCTGGGAGCCGGTGCAGCACAGAGCTTTCGCGGGGCCCAAGTGACGTGGTTGAATTCCACTCATACATCATTTATACCAGCTCATGTGAGAATGTTAACCCAAAAATAAGACGTTTCAAAACTCAGGTGGGCCACAATTAGAGGGAGAAGTGGGTATCGACATGCCTGCTAATGTCATCCTCTTGGGGCCCACGTAAGTTTTGGATTAGGATAAGCATAAGATTTCAATGGCTAGTGTGGACATTTGCACTGTTCCTTGTGGTGTGGCCCACTGGAGCATTGAATTTTGTTGGGCTCGGGTCCTAAAACTAGCTGGCACAAATGAGGGACGGAGTACACAGCACCATGGATCACACAAAACATTTTGTTGTACGGTCCAGATCATCCTTCCAATGTGTTTACGGATCACGTGCATTTGAAAATATATACCAGGGAGACGATGATCTCATCACAAAACAATCTCTTCAAGTAAGCCATGGTAGGAGAACATATATTAAAATTTTTGTTTTAAAAAATTAAAATTTTTAAAATTTTCAAATTTCAGTCAAGATGATATTGAAATTTTCAAATGAAAAAGTATAGTTTTTCATTATTCCCACATTAAAAAGGATGAAAGAAATTTGATAGTTTATATATAAATGTGCGTAGTATTCTTGAAGTATTTAAGGTTGAAATGTTCGGGTTACATATGCATTGGAACACATGTACGCTCGGGCCTAGGCAATACTGCTGTAGCGGCGCTAGATGACACACTATGCCATTTCGCGCACGGTGCAATTGCAATGTGAGGGGTGTGAAATAAGCCTGGGTTTTATATAAGCTACAGTGAACGCTTGGATCTATGGATCCGAAATGGTCAACCATTTTGAGAATGACTAACAGCCTTAAAAGCCACAACGGTTCGAAAACGGGCTTTGATGATCCAATGAACAGATCGTTTGATCGAACAATCTGAAATGCCCCAAATTTAATATCAATGGTCAAAAATATTTTACAAATGTTCTGAACCATTAATGACCACCTAGCAATGATTCACTCCTCTCATGCCTATATAAATTGGACCATTCCAGCCTAAAACCAATCAACTCCAATAGATCTTATCCGAATCCATAAGATCTCACCAAAACCTTCTCCTTGTAAGAATATTCCTAAACGACCACTAATCTAATATGTCAGACGATCGGCTACGTTGAAAAGGGTTCCTAAGTAGACCATTCATGATTACTACACACAAGATCTAGATAGAAGGTTTATCTTATCTTGGAAGCAATTCGCCCGTAACCCATCAACAATTGATAAGGGAGTGAATCAAGCTTTAAGGACAATGTATTTATACATGATTCAACCTATTGGCAAAAAAATATAATTTTTAATTTTTCAATTTTCCAACAATATTAAAGCTTGATTATGTATAGCGAGAGTATTGCATCAATCAAACTGATGAACCAAGATCTAATCTGATTAGACCAATTCGATGGTACGAATTTTTACCAAGTGGTAAGACCAACTGAAATTTCTTCTCATAGCGTTGAAGATATTCTACATCCTATACCCGAATCTTCATCCTTTAACAGAAGCAATTGACGATGACACTCCAGAACAGATTGCCGCCAAAATTAAGCGATAAGAAAATGAACTGCCGTGTCGTGGCCATATTCTTAACACGTTTTTTGATCGGTTGTATAATCCATACACAAGAACCACCTTAGAAAAAGGAATCTGGAGTGCACTGGAATACAAGTGCAAGGCTGAAGAAGAAAGAACATAGAAATTCCTAATTACCAAGTACTTCAATTTCACGATGGTAGACAATAAACCCCTACTGGCCAAAATCCATGAATTACAATTGATTGTAAACAAAATAAAGGCTTTGAAAATTGACTTAGCTAAATCTTTTCAAGTCGGGACTATTATAGCTAAGTTGCCTTCGACGTAGAAAGACTACATGAAGAAGTTATTGTATAAATTTGAATAGTTTACCCTGAAATAAATTCAAAAGCATCTTCGTATTGAGGAAAAATCTTGTAATCGAGGCAAGAAAGACGAAGCAAATAGTGTATCTTAATCCAAGGTGAATGTAACAGAAAAATAATCCCAAAATAATAACTTTGAGAAAAATAATTCCATAAAACCCAACAAAGATCAAGGGAAATTCAAGAAAAATGAAAAGAGAAAAAACATCAAATCCAATAGTCCTTGTTATGTCTACAGAAAGATTGGACATTTCGCCCAAATCTGTGGGGACTGAAAAAAGCCTAAGAAATAGGCTATATAGCAAATGACGATATCATAGTAATGATCACGGAAGTGAACATAATTCAAGAGAAAGTCTCGGGTTAGTGGTATGATATAGGTGCCACAGTCCATGTATGTAACAACATATTTATCTTCAAAACTTATGATGATGTAACCAATGATCAAGAGGTTCAAATGAGAAATGAAGGTCGATTTACGGTCATTGGCAAATGAACTGTGGAATTACTCTTTACATTTAGAAAAAAAGGTAATCCTGACTAACGTACTACATGTCCCAAACATAAGGAGAAGCTTATTTTTAGGGGATTTTTAGAGCAAATACGGAATAAGGGTTGTGTTTGAATTTGACAAGTTTATCTTGTCAAAGAATGAGAACTTTATTGAAAAGAGTTCTGCGTGTAATGAGATGATTAAAATTTATTTGAATAAAAGAATTCTTCTTATATGGTTGAGTCTGTAACATTGTGGCATGGTACGTTAGCACATATTGGTTATAGTACCATAAAAATCCTGGCTAAGAATGACTTAATATCATACAATGATAGTAAAAACGATAAATGTGAAGTATGCATAGAGTCTAAAATAATTAAGAAACCATTGCCCAGTGTTAAGAGATCGTCTTATATATTAGACCCAGTGCATCCTGACATATGTGAGCTAAATGGCGTTCTTACTCGAGGAGGCGAGAGGTACTTCATAACGTTCATAAATGATTGCTCAAGATATGTATATATGTATCTAATAAAATCTAAAGATGAGGCATTTAATGCATTCGGTGTTTATAAATTCGAAGTAGAAAATCAATTAGGTAAAAAAGATTAAAATCATTCATAGTGATAGAAGAGGAAAATATCTTTCTACTAAATTTTCTACCTATTGTGAAGTACACGACATAATACACCAGTGTGCAACACCCTATACACCACAACAAAATGGCTTACTTGAGAGGAAGATAAAACTTTAGTTGAAATGGTTAACTCAATGCTAATACAAGCAAAGTTGTCATTAAGCCTTTGGAGAAAAATACTATTAGTTGCATGACATGTTCCGTATAGAATCTCATATAAGAAACTAAGACCTTTCCATACGAACTATAGAAAGAAAAGAAACCTAACATAGGGTATATTAGAGTGTAGTGGTGTCTCACGTATTGCAGAACTCCTAAACCCAAAAGAACTAAGTTATAACTAAGAACTATCAAGTATGTCTTTGTAGGATATACATAAAATAACAAGGCTTATAGACTTTTCGACTTAGATTCCAATGTTATCATATAATATAGAGATGTAGAGTTCTTTAAGGATTCTTTATTCATGGAGAAAAAGAAAACCGAGATTCAATCTCTTAATAAAAATATAGAAGGAACTCAACAAGAAGTTGAAACTCTTAGTAAACCTTGTAGGAGTCAAAGAACATGAGTAAAGAAGAGTCTTGATCCTGACCAAATAGACTCTTAACATTTCTCTTTTCATCTTATAGAGGGTGGTAGAGAGAAGGTCATTAGGAAAATACATATGGTTTTAACTATATAAGATGAACCTAAAACCTTAGTGAAGCTATGTCTTCAAGAGATTCAACTTTTTTGAAAGTGGTCATTAATGATGAAATGGATTCGGTTATATCAAATCAAACATGGAAACTGGTGGATTTACCTCTACGTTCTAAACTTATAGGGTGTAAGTGGGTATTTAAGAAAAAATATCACATTGATGGTACAATACAAACCTTTAAGGAAAGATTAGTTGTCAACAATTTCCAACAGAAAGAATGAAATGATTATTTTAACACATATGCATCAGTGGCCAGAATAACATCAATTAAGATTTTATTCATTTTAGCATTTATACATCATTTTCATATCCATCAAATGGTCGTAAAAATAACATTCCTGAATCATGACCTCGATGAGGAGGTATATATAGAGCAACTGGAAGGGTTTACTTTACCAAAAAATGAAAGAAAAGTGTGTAAACTTGTTATGTCTTTGTATGAATCAAAACAAGCACCAAAACAATGGCATGATAAGTTTGATTTTAAAGTATTGTCATATGTTTTTGTACATAACATTGCTGATAAATGCATATATTCAAAAGTTTATAATTATTATATTATAATTACATGTTTATATGTATATGATATGTTAATAATCAACAACACAATAGAAGTTGTGTAAGTGTTATTATGTTAAGTAGACATAAATTGTCAAATTTTGTAAGACAAAAGTGCTTCAAGGTCATATCACAAGTATAGAATCACAAATACTCTACATGCCTGAAGATCAGCTCCAGATCAGCTTATAATCAACTCAAGATCGGTACATCTTCTCAAAAAATTCGAGGCTTGTATTCAATTCAAGATTAAGCTAAAGTTTAAGAGATAGTGTCTTATATATTTATTAAAACACAGGTGGTATAACCCTAAAAAGACTTTAGGTTTAAGTACTTTTAAAATTTCGTTAAATTAGGTTTTTATAAATGTTTTTGTCTTGGAATTCGGCTAACCCATCTTCTGGTATTGCTAGCCTAATTTCAAGCCCAAGAAAAATTATAAAATTTATTTAAAATTCAGTTAGCCTAAGTTTTGGTTCAGCTTGCCTAAGCTTGAAATTCAACTAGGCTGAGAAAGTTCAGGTGAAATTCTAGCAATGCAAATCTTTGAAATTTGTGAGAATTCGGCCAACCGAGTGGCAAATTCGGCAAGCTGAATTTGTTCTCAAGCTAACCGAATTTTGGATAAATCTTATCCCACGCAATTTGAAAGTCGTTGGAATAAATCCAGTAGACTCTGGTCAGTTGAAGTTAGTCTTAGGCTAGCCGAAGTTCCAACCTCTTTGCCTATTAATTGAAGCTTTCTCTCATTCTAAACAATAACGAAAAAAATACTATAATCCTTCTGCAAGAGAGAGATAAGCTCAAGTCCTCGGCAAGCTATCTATTGGTATTTATAAAATTTAATTTATAACTTATTCATTTCTCTTTTTCTCAAGATCATTTAAGTCTTATTCTAAGAGATTAATCTATACTCTTCTTTAAAATCTAGAAAAATTGAATCAAGTAACATTTGCATTTTCCATTTATAAAATCTATAGAACCTTAAACTCTTTTTGTTTGATTGAACACCGCATCATCTTTGTTCAAAAAATAATTTCTTTATATACAAGCTTCTGCCACATCTTCGAATCTCCATTTGAAGATAAGTACATTTACTGTATTTCATTTTATGTTTTTTATTTTCTGAGATAGCTCGTGAAAATCTTAGTGAGGTTTGTCTAAGATAGCTTATGAAAATCTCAGAGGAGTCTGTATTTGTAATAGCCCGTGAAAATCACAAAGGGAGTTTTTATTGTGATAGCTCGTGAAAATCATAAAGAACTATATCAGGTTGTTAAGATGAACCTGTGAAAACTTTATTATAGTGAAAGCTAAAATTACGAGGGTGGTAATTTTAAAAGTGGAGTAGGTGTGGTTGTTTTAATCACCGAACCACTATAACTCATTGTGCTATGTGGTGAATGCTTTATTCTTTTTGGTGATTGGACGTTATTTATTATTTCATTCTTATGGTGAATGTTTTAATATTTTCGTATTCTCTTGTTAGTTTGAAAGATTGATTTTAAAGACATTCATGAAATAAGGTTGTCCTGCCTAATATTTTAGGTGAAGGTTGTTCTACGAATTATTTGGAAGCAAGGTTTCAATACTCAAGCGATTGAGATTCTTTTAATCTTTACATATTCTATATTTATTTTGATTATTTAACATTGTCCTATTCACCCCCCTCTAGGACATCACTAGCTCTCCATTTCAAGGTGTAACTGAAACAAAAAGGTTTCTCTCATCTGGTTTCAAAATGAAGGATCTTGGAAAAGTGGATACTGTATTAGGTATCAAAATTAAAAAGCATAGTGCGGGTTATGTATTGTGCCAGTTTCATTATATTAAGAAGATATTGAGCATATTAACCACTTGAAAGTCAAAAAGGTAAAAACTCCATTTGATCCAAATATCAAATTTAAAGAAAAAAAATGGAAGAATAGTTACACAACTAGAGTATGCTAGTTATATATGTAGTCTTATTTATGCTATGCAATGCACAAGATCGAATATAGCATACATTGTGAGTAAGCTAAGTAGGTTTAGTAGTAATGCAAGTGTAGAACATTAGAAAGCTATAAGTAAAGTTTTAGGTTATCTAAAAGAAACCAAATAACTAGGCTATTTTACTCAAAATTTCTAGCTGTGTTGAAAGGATATGCCGATGCAAGTTGGATATTGAGTGTAGGAGATAACAAGTCTACAACATGGTAAATATTCATCTTAGGAAGTGTAAATATATCTTGGGGATCTAGGAAACAAACTTGCATAATGCACTCAACAATAGAATTTAAGTTTACAACAATGACTGTAACTGTAACGCCTCGGTAAAAAATCCGTACAGAGATCTGAGTACCAACTCGATCAGAAATCACTTAGGATTAATTCCTTTAGAAATTAAACGTAAGTTAACTAGCGCTATGCTAGATTAGCTGTAAAATTATCTCTGATCGCTTTAAATACGTTCTGCAAGACCCAAAACTTGTAGGAGCAATGACGCTATAATACCCTAAAACTTAGGATCAAACTCTAAACCAGTTTGCTCTCAGGAACCCTTTGAAACTTTGTATTGGATCTAGACCGTGTGTCGAGAGTCCGGTATCTACAATCTCAGACCATTAGGACCGCTTAGCTGGACTTGACAATCATTTCGAAAATTAAGCCCAACCGATGTTCTGAGGATATTTCATTGAGCCTAGAGCAAGGAGTGTGAGAAAGAGTGAAATTCATAAAAATTTAAATATCATTTAAATGAAGCTGGCACGTTTCGCTTGCGGGTTCAGTATAAGCATTCAGACCGTCGAAATCTGACCCAAATACTGTAACACCCTGAAAATCGGAGGTCGTGTATAAACTCAACTCCCGAGTTCTAGACCGTCACTTATGCAACAAAAATGATTATGATTCAATGTTGTCTGATTAAAGCATTCACATGAGTAAAAGTATACCAAAACTGCAATTCATACTTCAGTTCCAGTGATAAAAGCAAGCAGAAGACTAAACAATATATATATCGCTGTAAGGAAAAACAAAGTAGATCTCATCTGTCTCTAAAGTATGAATACATCTCTGAGTCTCATATACATATATATGAACAAAATCAAATGTTCAAAATATTCCCACAGAAGTCCCGTCAACCCAGGTCGCCTAAGCAAAGCCATCATGATACTGCATGTACGAGAACTCGTCTTGATCCTCGTCGAAGTCTGACTCTGCCTCCTGGATCTCATCATCACCTGCATCTACAACAAGGTCTGGTGGGTGTTGCAAACACCATCCCGTAACGTGGGAATGAGTAGCTAACTCAGTGGAATAATAGAGCAAAGATTTACATGTTCTCAAATCAATCATGCGATAATAGCAAAGCAGTAAATCAGACAATCCTAACACTGTTGTTAATGCAATATGACATGACGTGATGTATGCCCTCACCGACAATCTCCCTCATACGGCACCATCTTACGACCGCGGCATGCAATCGTCCCTCAAGTGCTCCAAATCTTCCAGGCACATGCAATGTTATGGTGATATGATTTTTGAGTTGTTATTAGTCCATTCAAACAGCAGGATTGAGAAACTAAGGTACTTTCCTTGTATCAATCCCAACACAGATCTTGTCTAGGGTCTTCACTCCTAGTAATCTCATACGAGGTATATTTTGTAGGTCGCTGCAAGGGCTGTCAGGGCTGTTGCTCACACTCGTTGCACTGCTCCCCCATCACCTTATCAATACAGGCCTACTGTACTCTACTGCTACTGAAGGGTCGTCGCCTCCCGTATACTCAGAATACGCTCGTGGTCACTACAAAGGACTCGTCGCCTGATCAGTGTAGGCCGACAGCTAGAATATAGTGTCCCATACCACCATAATCTTCTCACGAGACTAGGTGCTCACTGGTCACTACGGGGAGGTTTGTGGCCCCGGCGTAGGCCGACAGCTCGACCACGGTGTCCCATACCACCATGCCCGGCTCATGAGTCTTCGTGGATCAAGGTACCATGGTTAACAGGGTTTACAATGGTAAGTTCAGTACCCTAGGTTCAAGTAGTTATGACTCATGCAGGGTGAACATACATCGGCCAGTCGGGTTACTTGACGGGCTCGACTAGCGCGATCGTATCTCGAGTCGAACGACATGAAGTGCGTAAAACACTTCGCGTGGCCTAACCACTGCCGCCAACTCCAGAACACGGCTCGCGTTCATCGACGCGTCGTTCGTGGCCAAGACCAGCCAACCACGAATTCGCTCAGTTACCGACTGCCTGGACTAAGTATAGTCCCAAACACATATGAATTCACATCAGCAATTTATGTAAGAGTATTGGAATTGAAATACAATCATATGAGCATGTTAACACATGTTATAACATTCAACTTAAGCAAATCTTCAAGCCCATACATTTCATGCATAGTATGGAATCATGTACTTAGTCAACATGTAGGAAATCATTTATGTCAACATATAAATTGAGAAATCCATCTCAAACTAATTCATAACATCATTTAATTCAATACATACTAATACAAGCATTTATACAAACACATACACTACACACTTAAGTCTACATATAGTATGTCGACCCGAAGTGCGCAATTTGGCTAATCTCTTCGCCAAACTAATTATGCACGTATTCTTAAATTTCTAATGCGACAACAAACCATGTCAATCACATCAGCAAAATATGAATGTAATCAGTACTTCCTACAAATGACTAAAATGCCCTAAATCTCATATTCTTCGTTGATTTACGAAACAGGAAACGGATAGCAAGTTGTACATGTCAAACGGCGATGCCGTCGATAATCTACTATTAAACGTCATTGAAAGCTTTGGAAACAGTCAATCAAAGCGTCTAAAATCCGCACCTTGTCTCTTATGGATGTGTAAATTCGAACGGAGCGTATACGCTTTGTCTACAGTGATAAGAGAACCTAATTCATGAGTTACGTCAGCTAACAAGCTATGAATCCTAGTAAACCTCAAATCAGCAACTTTCTAGGGTTATTTCATACCTGAAAAAGTGGAGGAATCACCGGCCAGGTGATTGAGATGTGTTGTTGAAGCACGTGCAACAGGTGGCACGAAGGCAGGAAAAATCTCTCTTAATCTCTCTCACAAACTCTCACCTTTTCTCTCTCCCAATCTAGGGTTTCTCTCAAATTCGGATGGGAGAGAGGAGTGAGGGTTTCAACCCCTTTTATAAGCTTAAAAACGCCCAAAATAGGCTCCGGTACAAGGTTCACTTAGTGTATAACCAATTCGGGGCTGTTTCGGTCCAAAAGATGCTTTCTGGTGGTTCCCTGGTCGAATGCGATCGGACTTAAGCTCATGCATACCAGATCTAGCACGTATTAAGTTTTCAGTCCGGCAGGGTTCACAGATCGCGCGTGGCGGACCACTTTCAGTTCAGCGGTCACCGCACGTAGATTAGGGCTGAAAGTCTCATGATATGAAATAGAATTTTTTCCTGATCCGAGGGTGTAATCTGACTGAATTCTGACGGTCAGAATGCTTAATACTAACGCGTCAAGTCATGTACCAGATTTGAATTTGAAATTCCAATTCTATCCCTATTCGCACTCTCTTCGGTCCGGGCTCAATGAAATAGCCTGTGATTATCGGTTTGACTTGATTTTCGAAATGATTGTCAAGTCCAGCTAGGCGGTTCTAACGGTCTAAGATAGGAGGTATCGAACTTTCGACGCGTGGTCTAGATCCAATACAAAGATTCAAAGTGGTCCAGAGAACAAACCTGCTTAGAGTTTGGTCCGAGGTTATAGAGTATTATAGAGTCATTGGTTCTACTCGATTTGGGTCTTGTAGAACGTATTTAAAGTGATCAGGGACTATTTCTCAACTACTCTAACGTTGCGCTAGCTAACTTACGCTTAACTTCCATAGAAATTAATCCTAAGTGGTTTCTTTGGCTATGGAATTGGGTTCTGAGTGATTTTCCAGATGTTTTAGTTGACCCACTGCCTAAGGACGTCAAATCCCAGATTGGCCAAAATCTGGGGTATTACAAATACACCCTCGGATTAGGGAACATTTTTCACTCAGGTCAGTGTACTTGGAATCCTCGATCGAGTCTCCGTGATCGCTGAACTGAAACTGGTACGCCACGTGTGATTTGGGAATACTACCAGACTGAAAACTTAATGTGAGCAGGATCTACTATCCATGAGCTTAAGTTCGACCGCATTCGGCCAGGGGGCCTCCCGAAATGCTCTTTTGGATCGAGAAAGACCCGATTTGGTTATAACCCAAGTATACCTTGGTCCCAAGTCTAAATAGGTGAGTTTCTAACCTATTTAAGGGCCTTAAACCCTCTCATATCTCTCCCATCCGAATTTGCAAGAAACCCTAGAAAGAGAAGAGAGAGAAAGAGAGAGATTGTGAGAGAGCTGTGAGAGAAACTTTCTGCCACTTGATCCAGCTTTTGCACGTACCGAATCACCGTATTCTAATCACTCTTCTGATGATTCCAACTCATTCCTAGGTAAGAAAACCCTAACCTCTACCTGTTTTAGGGATTCCATAGATACAAGTAGCGAAGTAGCTAATTCATCTTGTGATATAGGTCGTCATATCGCCGTTGACGAAGCGTAGACTTTTTATTCGAATCAATACGCATCTACAGAAAAAGGTGAGGATTTTAGATGCCTAGATTGACTGTTTTCAAAGCTTTCAATGTCGTTTAATAGTAGATTATCGACAAGAACGCTGTTTGACATGTAGAACATGCTGTTCGTTTTCCATTTCGACTGCGTACGGAAAATATGAGATTTAGGATATTTTAGGCATTTGTAGGAAATACTGTATACGCCTGTATTTTGCTGAAATGATTGCCATGTATATTTTTCGTGTTATGATATTAGATACGCATGTATGATCTGTTTGGCGAAGAGATTTGCCCTAATGCGCACTTTGGGTCGACATACGCTATGTACACTAAAGTGTGTAGACTAAGTGTTTGTATAAATGTTTGTATTAGTATGTATTGATTAAATGTTGTTATAGATTAGTCTTGAGATTGAATTCTCAATTAATATGATGATGTACATGATTTTCCTCCATGTTGTGATATTGAATTGATTTCCTTATATATATGGAATACATGTGTTTGGCTGATTTGCTTACGTTGTATGTCATCACATGTTGTTAACATGCTTGGATTGTTGTATTTCATTTCTATTACTCTTACATGATCACTGTTGTGGAATTATAAGTGCTTGGGGCTATATCCTAGTCCAGGCAGTCGGTAATAGATTCAAACTTGTGGTTGGCTTCTATTTGCCACGAAGGATGCGTCGATGAACACGAGTCGTGCTTTGGGTTGGCAGCAGTGGTTAGGCACACGAGGTGTTTTATACACTTCATGTCGTTCAACTTGAGGTGCGCTCGTACTAGTCGAGCTCGTCAAGTAACCTGACTGACCATTGATTATTCACCTTGTATGAGTCATAACTACTTGAACCTAGGGTACTGAACTTACCGGTGGAAACCCTGTTAACCATGGTACCTTGATCCATTAAGACTCATGAGCCGGGCATGGTGGTATGGGACATCGTGGTTGAGCTGTCGGCCTACGCTGGGGCCACAAACCTCCCCGTAGTGACCAATGAGCACCTTTGACTCGTGAGCCGATTGTGGTGGTATGGGACACTACATTCGAGCTGTCGGCCTACACTGATTGGTGACGAGCCCTTTGTAGTGACCTCGAGCGTATTCCGAGTCTTCGGGAGGCGACAACCCTTCCGTAGCAACGAGAGTACATTAGGCCTGTATTGATAAGGTGATGGGGGAGCGGTGCAACAAGTGCGAGCAACAGCCCTAACAGCCCTTGCAGCGACCTATAAATATAACATCGTATGAGATTACTAGGAGTGACGACCCTAGACAGGATATGTGTTGGGATTGATATAAGGAAGGTACCTTAGTTTTCCAATACTGCTGTATGAAAGGACTAATAACAATTCGGTAATCATATCCACATCGCACTGCATGTGCCTGGAAGATGTGGAGCACTAAGGGAAGAAAGCATGCCGCGGACGTAAGATGGTGTCGCATGAGGGAGTATGTCGGTGAGGGCATCCATCATGTCATTTCATACTTGCATTAACAACAGTATCTAGGAATGTCTGATTGATTGCTTTACTATTATCGCGTGATTGATTTGATAACATGCTAATCTTTGCTCTATGATTCCACTGAGTTGATCACTCACTCCCACGTTACGGGACGGTGTTTGCAACATCTACTAGACTCTGTCTTAAATGCAGGTTGTGAGGAGATTCAGGATTCGGAGCCGGACTTCTACGAAGACCAGGACGAGTTCTCGTATATGCAGTTCTACGACGGCTTTGTGTAGGTGGCCTGGATCGGCGGGACTTGCTAGTTGGACCATATGACATTTTGATTTTTGGTTTATTTTATGTATTTATAACTCAGAGATGTATTCATACTTTGGAGACAATTCGAGATTACTTTGTTTTCTATACAGTGATATATATATTCTTCAGTCTTCCGCTTGCATTTTATCACTGGATTTGGAGTATGAATTGCAGTTTTGGTATAATCTTACTCATGTAAATGCTCTAACTCAGACAATATTGAATCATAATCATATTTGTTGCATAAGTGATGGTCTGGAACTCGAGAGTCGAGTTTCTACACGACCCCCGAATTTCAGGGTGTTACAGTAACTGGCAAATAAGCTGAGTGGTTAAGGGATCTTCTATTAGAAATTTCATTCTACGTAAAGCTTATACGAGTTGTTTCACTTTATTGTGATAGTGAAGCCATTTTATTAAGAGCCTATAATGATACGTATAATAGGAAGTTCAGACACATAAGTTTGAGATATGACTATATAAGGCAGTTGATTCAAGATGGAATCATTGCGATATCACTTTTGAAGTCAAGTAATAATTTAGTTGCTCTCTTTACTAAATCTCTAACAAGATAGGCAGTAAGGACAATATCTAGAGGGATGTGGTTAAAACTCTTTAATCAAAGTTCCACCAGTGATAGAAACCCAACCCAAAGTTAGAAAATCTCTAAAGATTAGGTTTAATGGGTAAAAAATAAATCACTGATATGTGAAAAGTTTCAACACTAAATTTATAAATAACCTCATCCAACATGAAAAGTGCCAGCCGTTACAATTAGAGGGTTGAGTCCTGAAACTTTTGATAAAATCCAATCAATAGGACAAGAGTTTTAAGTAACGGAAACACTAGAAGGATTTCGCCTATATAAACGTAGGAGTAGTGTTGCTTCTCATGAGAGTTATATTTCTCTAAGTATCGTTCATGAAATAGGATGAGCATATGACCATTAAAAGTGCTAAGTGAGTAATGTAAAGGAACTCACATAACGCAAAAGCTATTATGTGTGTAGTATCTTCAATTATGTCATTCATGAATAATTGGTTCAAAGCTGTGGCAACCGAGAATTTTGACAAAACTTTAAAATACTTACATTAGGGAAAGATTCAAATCGTGAGATATCTTTCTCTATGCATAATAGTCATCTTTTATCTCTAGTAGAATTTTACTGTTTATTTTTAAAAATCAAGTGGGGGATTGTTGAAATTTTGGTTTTAAAAAATTAAAATATTTAAAATTTTCATTTTCCTATTACAATGATGTTGAAATTTTCAAATGAAAAAGTATGGTTTTTCTTTAGTCCCACATTGGAAAGGATGAAAGAAATTTCGTGGTTTATATGTGGATTTATGTGTAGTATTCTTACTTGGAGTATAGGAGGTTAAGATGCATAGGTTGCGTGTTCATGTGTGTGTGCCTGCACACACATGCTCGCTCAGGGTTAGGCATGAGCATGGGCAATGTGGCGGTAATGGCGCTAGATGATGCACTTTTCACTTTGTGCTAATAGCCTTAAAAGCCACAAAGGTTTGAAAATGGACGGGTTTTGATGATCCAACAGTTAGATCGTTTGATCCAACGATCTGAAACACCCCAATTTTAATATCAATGGTTAGAAAGGTTTTACAAACGTTCTTAACCATTGATGGCCACCTAGCAACGATCCACTCATCTGGTGCCTATATAAATTGGACCATTCTGGTAAAAAACTAATCAATTCCATCAGATATCATCCGAATCCATCAGATCTCACCAAAAATATTCTCCTTCTATGAATATTGCTAGATGACCACTAATCTAGTCTGCTATACGATTAACTGCATTGAAAAGAGTTCTTAAATAGACCCCTCGTGATTGCTGCACGCCAGATCTATATAAAAGGCTTGTCTTATCTTGAAAGCAATTCGACTGTAATACATCAAAAATTGATAAGGGGGCGAATCAAGCTTTAAGGACAACGTATTTATATGTGATTCAGCCTAGTACTAAAAAGAAATAATTTTTAATTTTTAATTTTTAATTTTTAAAATTTCAATTTTCCAACATATTCTCCAACAACATGCTTGTGATTTTGAGTGGCCCATACATATAAATAATGTTGAGGCATGCAATTAGTAAGGATGAACATGTCATATGCTAGGTGTACAGTGGAGGATGAATTTCCTCTAGCTTTTGAAGAAAGTGGATTGAATGAGGAGAAAACTTTGTGGGCCCACCGTGATGTATGTGTCTTATGTATGCCATCCATCTATTTTATGAGCTCAGTTTAGAAAATGAGCCCAAAATTGAAGCATTCCCAACACTACAAGAAACAATGTGAATTCAATGCCTATCATTGAAAACTTCCTGAGGGGCTACATAAAATTTAGATTAAACTGGTATTTGTGTTTTCCCTTCATCCATTTATGTGTATCCTTATGAACAGGTTGGATGACAAATAAACATCGTGGGGAGCCCTAGGAAGGTTTCAACATTGGGTCAATTTTTTTCAAGTGTTTCTTATCGTGTGGTGCACTTGAGCTTTGGAGGTGCTTCAATTTTGGGCTCATGTACTAAAATGAGCTGGTAAAATGAATGGACGACATGGATAAGACACATATATCATGGTGGGCCCCATACAGTTACTGAGTATGCTATGCATGCAGCGTGGTAAGTTACTCAGTATGTAATCCACTTCTGCTTTTGAAGGACGACAATTGAGCCCATAAAATACACCAAAATGATATAATCCAATCTATCAAATGATTGGGATCACACCGATTATCATGAATATTAGGACATGGGCTAGACTCAATTTAAAATATGGCCATGACTCTTGGAATGCACTCATGGTATAGTTGCAATTAAAGTAATCTAGACCATCCAAACTATTGACGCAATTGTGGATGGGGCACCATCTAAACCTTATAATAAGAAGATTGAATTAACCGCATGTTTCCGCTTGAATTCAGACCGTCGTTACTTTACGCTAGCCATCAATTTTAATGCCATTCATTGGATGGGTAGGATTGTTTGATCAATGTGATTTTAGAGAGACTTGCTCCACCGCAGGATCGATGATTTGAACAATATGGATCTGTGCATCCATGCCATACGAATATAAGTCAGGACACTTTTTAACTAGTCTTGTCCATCGTTCACTGTATAACTGTGAGACTGACAATGAAAATGTTTGCACCCAACCCATCATAGCCAAATATTTGAAGAGTAAAATGGCACTACGTGTTGATATGATGATAAAAAAAGTACTTATGAAAGTTAAAAAAAATAAAAAAATAAATAAAATCATAAGGATCCCAAATACTTTTTTTTTGAAGACATTTGTCATGCCCAGAAGGATAAGACATTCAGAAATGTATGTATGTATGTACGACTAGAATTCTAGAGGCCGTCATCCTTTCGATAAACCTTGACAAGCAAGTATAAGCTACATATATATATAGAATATACTCAGAAAATATGCATAACTCAATGCAAAGTTAATGTAGTGATATATAGTGACACATGGCCAACTTTAATTGGACATATACATTGGTGGATCGTTAAGTGGTGCAATAAAAGGAGAAAGCCATCTTAAAATAAAAATACAGTCATATACGAAAACAAAATGGTTAGCTAGTCCTGTCTCATAATAAAAGTAAAGGCCGCTAACTGATTGGATCGTCAATCCCAAAAGTTATAGGGACACACACAAGGCCACTACCTAACTCAAGTCAATAGAAGCAATATAGAATAAAGAGTTTCAAGCCTTCATCAGTCCAATCAATAACTCTTTTCAGTTCAACGCTGCCTATTAATATTTCATCCTTCATTGACGCCTATCTTACCATTGCTTGGCTTAGTTTAGCCTCTATACTTCTGCCCAATGCTATGTTGCAGCAAGTTCAGATTGATTAGCTTAGTGTACTTTAGTTCTCCACTTCTATCCATTGTATTGCTACAACAAATCGAATTTAGTTTTGTTAAATATACATGAAATCATTGTTTGATCCCATAAATCTCTAAATCCTCCCATAGTGATTCCCTGTTCACATCCTGCTAACCAAACCATGGTCGTCTCATGACTATCTAGAATTTGATGAGCATCTTGGTCCAGAAGACTGTCCAGTCCATGGTCATCTCGCCTGCTCGAACCACTGTGTTTTCTTTAACTTTTGTTTGTCAATTATACTATATCTACATTTCACTTAATAAAATTGACATTTAGCCTTTAATTTTCATTTTATGTATTATTTTTGTCTACAAAAGCGACCAAGCTATCATCACTATGATAAAAAGTTATTGTCTTAATACAAAAAGAAATCCTCTAAAGGATTAATCCTTCCCTACATAAATTGCCTGATCTCCTTTTCAATCGATAGCTCGATAGTTAGGCCATTCTTCATAGATTTGGTCCTAACCCGACTATTTTGATGCTTGGAGTCTCAAGATGTTCGGTTCAATTTGAGTCAAATATAACTCTGACACACCCAACACATACATACTCGTACACGCATAATCAAAATATGGTCATTCACTTTATGCGTGGCTACATGTCTAAATTGAATGTCAATAAAAAGATCCCCTGTCATCAAAGAATGATTAAGATCAATGGATTGTGTGTCGAGTAACTCAGCACACCGTATCATACTGAGTAAACCATATGGGGCCCACTTGTGAAGTTTACATCTTATCCACATCGTCCAACGATTTTAGCAGCTCATTTTAGGGCATGAGCCCAAAATTGAAGCATATATAAAGCTTAAGTGGAACATCCTATAGGAAGGAGTGTGAATTGAGTGCCTACCACTTAAAGCAACTCATGAACATCTTTGATGACAAGTAAATATCACTATGGGCCTTTGAAAGTTTTCAATGGTAGACATCATTATTCTTACTGTTTCGTGTACTATAGCCTACTTGAGCTTTGGATATGGTTTAATTTTGGACTCATGCCTTAAAATGAGTACAAAAAATTGATGGACCGAAGATATGGACACCAATAGTGCCCCCCGAGAGTTTACTCAATATCGTATAACCTACTGAGGTGAGACTCTAGATTCATAAGGAGGGTGAGACCCCTTACTATGGGGGCCCACTATGATGTATGTGACTTCATCCATGCCATCCATTCGTATTGAAATCTCATTTTAGGGCGTGATCCAAAAAATGAAGCAAATTCAAATCCTAAATGGGCCATAATACATGAAATAGTGGTGATTGACCATTGAAAACTTCTTGTGTGCCACAAAATCTTTGGATGAAGATGATATTTGTGTGGTCTCTTCATCTAGATGTTTGTGACCTTATCACCATGTTGGATGGCAAATAAACATTCAGGTGAAATCCAAGAAGTTTATTTATTTATTTATTTATTTTCATGGTGTGGATTCAATCACGACTGTTTCTTATCGTGTGGTCTACCTAAAATATGAGTCGGCTTCATTTTTTGGATCATACACTAAAATGGGCTTTTAAAATGGTTGGACCACCTCAGTGGATCCAGGTCTCACCTAATCCACTCCCATGAGTCACATGGAAGGCATGTCATTGGAATCATCTACAAAATTTGTTTGATCAGCATGTAAAACTCCCCAATTATGTGGGTCCACCATGTTTTATATGTAAAGTCTACTCCACCCATAAGGTGAAAACCAATTATTAGGTGGCACAAAGAGAATATAAATCCAAATGATAAATCTTGCGGCCCACACAAATGACAACAAACTAAAATTTCTCTCAAAACTGCTAATTCACACAGTGTCGCCTGTTTGATTTTTCAATTAGTATGAATTTTGCATCTTCTCTTAATCCTAGTGAGTTACACCTGACTAATGGGTTTGATGAAAAATATACACAATGATGTCCCCCCTCATAAACCTATGGTTGGCATCTCACCCCAATTATTTCATGGTGTGGTCTATTAAGTTGTAGATCTAGCTGATTTTTGGCTTTAGGGCCTAACACAGAAGATATAATTGTTAGTGCACTGATTTATGCACCTTGTTTGTCAATCACTTGAGTCAACGTGTCATGTAGTCAGTTGAGCCATTAAAAGCTAAAGACCGAAGACACAAGAGGATGTGGAGTATTAAGGAGAAAAAAGTAGGTAGATAAGGTGTCTTTGTGACACTAATCTTGACCCAAAACAACCTCATAACCTCTAAATGATCTGAAGCTTAATAGGTAAACCTTATTGATCATCTATTAGTGTTAGAAGTTTAATTGAAACATGATAAGTAAGGATAAAAGATGTGCGAAGTTGCTATGAAATTGTAATACTCTGAATTTTCACGACCTGAGTCCACACTCGTACCTAAGAATTCTGGGTTGTAATAGTGTAATAATTGAATACTTCAAAATTGCACATTATTTTTTTCATTTAAATAACATTCATGAAAGTAATCATTCATGAGAATAAAACTAGCCACCTTAAAATTCTTATTGTCTTTAGACATAAAAGTTCAACTAATCATCTATTGCTCACTCAGGTGGAAGCTTATTACAAATATTCAAACTTGCAGTATGAAACGTAAATAAAACTAAGCTAAGGTAAAAGCATTAGCAACATCATCCGAAGTCACTCGTAGTCTTCCATAGAGGGATCATCCCTTATATATTCAACCTGTGCATCACATGCATCATCTATATGGTTAGAGATGGTTAATGCCCTACTTATGGTGTGGTTATCCTTTAAGATTAACACAATTCAAGTAATTTCTCAAAGTAAGACAATATAAGAGTTTCAATACTTTTCGTACTTTACCACTACGAATGGTATCGATATGTGCAATCAATTTACATGAATGCATGGCTAGTATAGTGTGTGCAGTTCATCATATATAGTGATTATCACAATGTGGAATATAATTCATAGAAAATTCGGCTCGCCTCGCATCCCATATATGGAGATTCATCGCCCGTCCAACGCTACTATGAATTCATGTGAACACCTCGAGACAACATTACACATGAATCAGATGAATAATATAACATGATTTGTTCATGGAGCGACTATTTGCAACATTAAATTCTAAGAGTGATGTAACACACATTATGGATTGCTTATTTCGATTTGTGCACCACTACCCAAAATTCATGGAATTATGTATCGACTAAGAGGGTCACTACCTGGAGCGTATTACATCCATGATAAAATATATTGATCAGTAGATGTGAGACCTCTAACACATAACTTACATCAATAGATAAATAAGTCGAACCATGAGAGTTATGAAATTCCAAGATACATGCTCAAGCTATAAAATAAGAGAGGTAGTACAAGACTAACTTAATAAGGATAATAGTAGCAATAAGCTAACTCAATAATATATAAGAGTAGAATTAGGTTAATTCAACAAAAATAAGGGGAGATGAGCAAAAGCCAACTCAATATAGAGTGGAAACATGCGTCGCTCTCAAAATCGACGAAGGCTAAGGCTTGTATCCATCACTCCTCATGAATTCATAAAAAATTCACGGTGTTTTCATGAACTAATTGATCTAGAATTATAATAAAATAAACCCCAATAGGATAGAACATAATCCATACACATCAAAGTGAATCCATAGGCATAACATTGCGATTTCGAGTTAGACGGGTCACTTGATAAGTTTAAATTACTCTAAAAGTGAGTCTCACTGACCTAAGGTTTAAAATATGAATTTTAGCTTAGATTAATATCATTAAATTCATAAGATTTTTGACATAACTATATGGTCCATTAGATGTGGAAACTACGCACTGTACGAGGCTCGAACGTGTGTAGTTTCGTGATTTAAAGTATAGTTTTGTGATCTAACCCACAAAATATGTCCAACATGATTAAAATCATATATTAAACATAATTCCAATATGAATTAACAATTTATAATAATCCAACAAGTTATTAACATGAAAATCATAGTAAAAATCAAATTACACACAATTTAACATAAAAATAAGAGAAATGTGTATAACTCAACCTAAATTGGTGTAAGCTTAAAGAAATGCCTCACCTTAGCCTTAGACGTAAACCCTAAGTAGATCTCGATATAGTAGGGCTTCTACATGAATCACAATGTTGCTCAAGGAAGAAGGAGACAACATATGTGTGGGGAAGGAAGAAAATGGATGGGCATTTAGGCTTGGACGTCTCTCTCTCTCTCTATTTCTGTCTTTCTTAGATGTGAGAAGGTGGTGGGCATGGGATTTTGAGTGGAGAAGGGACGCACACCTCCTTTTGTAAAGGATTTCTCAAATTGGTTTCTCATCCCACTTGAATTTGGTTTCTCCAATTTGTCTCTTCTAACGATCTTTTTTTTAAAAAAATCTAATTCATTCATAGTGGCAGGGTCATTGAATAGGGCTAGGGTACATAATTTTCTTGGTGATTCGGAATTTAGATTGACCTATCTTAAAAATTCTCTTAGTGGGGTGCCAAAACGGACTTAATCTCAATTAACATTCCACACGTAATAATCAGGGCCCAATTTTAAGAGAAATGTGTAGTCAAGATATTCAAACGATTGGGTAAATTTTGGTTATTGATCGATGGTAGAAAAAGCCTAAATATGAAATTTCACCTTTTGTGCTAAAATAAAGGAATTGGCTGTAAAGCGATAATCATTTAATGGTGTAGGATCATAGATCGGGGTTTAAATTTTGTATGATCTCATAGTCATATGAGGTCAAAGTGTGGTCCAAGTTTGAGTTACGATTGACGGTAGAAAGTAAGTAAATCAGAAGGTCCATATTTAGAAAAACTTGATAGCCTTAAAGCCTAAGGAAAAGCCTACCAAGGTGGGGTCTTCATATTTCACACTCGGTCCATATGATAGGTAATCGAAGTCGTTCATGTGAAGGAAAATATCTTACTATGACTGCCCATGAGTTTTTCTCACTCGATGAACACCAAAATAAATAATTAAGGGGCTGATTTGTCAATGGGGCCACTTTTACAATGATCTAAGGGATAAAATTCGACATGTATGGTAAACTTCTGATACATAAGTATAGCATAAAATTTTCTATCAAATGGATCATGAAAACCATGTAATCTAGAATTGAAGGATCTATGTTAATGACATTAAGTATTTACGATTTTGCCATCTTTTGTTTCTCTAACTTCCGCCGTTATAACGTTGAACTACACCATCTGAATGCATTAAAATTTAACAGATGTTCTTTATTTTTCATGCTCTTTCCCTTGTCTCGGTTTGGACCTTGAACACTTACAGATGACCAAGATGCCTTTTTAATGGGCTATACCGTCCTGAGGTATAAATCAACACATTTATATATCTAATAGAAAAGTTAGTTGGTAGTTGTAGTGTATACCTTATGATTTCGAACTGAGCAGTTTTTTTCAATATTTGGGCGGCCCATTTGGTGAATCCAAGTATGATGGATGACCAGATGATATGTTAAAATATGAAAACTTGATGGTTAGTACTCTAATAATGTATTTAGGCGGGTGTACGGTTAATTTTGTAAATGGATGAACACTAATGAGTTTTTGGAGTGATCAAGATGTAGAACATGTATACCGTTAGATTTAAATAACTTATTCATATGTGTAAGTTCCTCAGATTGTAGTTCTAATGGTGAGTTAAGAATATTTATAAGTGGTGAACAAGATGAATGGATCAGAATCTCAATTTGATATGTGTATGAGTGGACGAAGAGATCAAGTAGTTAGTTTACTATGATCGGGTGGTCTAAAATCAAAGTAGTCAGTTGGATATCTTTACCTAGCGGTGAATAGTTAAAGGAACGGTTGGTTATGATGGACAAGTGAGAATTTTTTGATATATGATGATCTTGTCTTAACAATTAACTGTCAGATGACTTGATATATAGATGAAGATGATTCCCAATAGTCAGATTCATGTTAGAGAATAGATGTAAGGTTAGGATAGGCTAAATCGGTGACATACATATGTATATACTAAATTAAATTTCATGTTAACACTCAAAAACTTTCAATACTCGAGTATTGAAAAGTTTGTGGTGTTACAGAAATCATATGCCTAAAAAAATAATTTCTATTTGGTTCTTGATCCCATTAAGTGATCCTTGATTAGTCTCGAGCGATCGGGCTCGATTAATCAAAGGTGCTCAGAAATGTCTAGTAACAAATTACTTATTTCTAAAATTTCTAAATGCCATCAAACCATGCTTCTATCCCATTGAAGGGGAGTTTGATTAATTAAAGCGACCATTTTCTACCCATTTTTTTATATCATTGGAACTTAGTTCCTTTATATAGGGCATTCAAATATTTTTAGGGTTTTTTTTTTTACAAATAAAGGCTAAATATTTTTCCACTTATAACACACATCTTAGACATTAATCCTAAAAGTTTCATGCCAATTTTCTTATGATCCTTCACTCTAATAAGTATTACATGCGCCTATTCGAAGATGTGGATGAACTCTCACCTCTCTAGAGATTAGACATTATGCTTATAGTCAAATCCGTGTCTAAACTCTCTAACAAGACCCTTATAGGTGAATTCCCTAAGATTACAATATTCTTGCGAGTTGTAAGAGATTCATCTAACCTTCCTTGCCTTGGTCACCTCATTGACGCTTCATATATAAGGCAAATGACCATTGGAGCTGAAGTAGTGGTAAGCATCATCATCAATGTTCAAGGGGGCAATTGAGGAGATACTTCAAGCATGGGAGAGTTTTGAAGAAAGAACTCAAGCGTGATACATCAAAGAGGCTCAATTCGACAAGTAAGTGTCATTTAGTGAATCCATACCCTCTTTATTTGTGTAGGATTGAGGTAAGAGTCTGCAACCCAAACTCAATGGGTTCTTGTATGGGACCTGGGCTCTTATGTAGGGTCGAATTCGCTAGACACGGGTGTGTACGTGTTAGTCTCTGTGAGATTTCAGGAGGAGTAAATATAGGTCCTTAGACTATGACTGATGTTGTTGTTTAGTCGATAAAAAACCAACTAATCTCTCTTGCAGTAGCCTCCAGTAGGAGTGTACGCTAGGTCCTTGTGTAGGGCTATAAAGGTTAGAGGTGAACCTAATTCAAAACCTCTGATAGTGAGATCTAGTAAACTCATTGGTTAAGTGTGTTCGTTGGGAGTGAAGTAGGGAAATCGAATCACTATACATGTTTGTGTTTAAGATTGTTATTTAAGCATTTATGTTCATTATATTTATGTGCTTAATTAATGAATTATATGTATGCATGAATAGATAAATGCTATGAGTTAATAGTCAATACATCCCACACACACATGTTCACTATTATATATAGATTAATTGCTTGAATGACATATCTATTAAAGTATATGTGATTAGACCCACTATTATCGTAGAAGCCTTAGTGTTAAATTACTTAGTTTAAATTGGCATATTAGTTTAAGTAAGAAATTGCGTGTTAATTGAAAAAAAATTATTTGGTATTAATCCTTCCCTAGGACATAGCCTTCATTATATAGCTTTGTTAAGCTTTCGCGCCTAGCTATGGTATCCCACTCCACATGCAAATTCAATAGGTATTAGATTGGGTAACTCTTGAAGGGCATCACCGCCTAGAGTTGATCCAAAGGAGTCTTGGTGTCATGCCCCAAATCCGGAAATCGGATTCACAGGAATCACGATCGCCGAATCTGATGCCGATAACCTCCGTAGTGCCCCATTCTCAGCTCTTGACAATCATATGCCAGATTCCGATCCTTGGATCTTACAAGGAGGATTTTCAGAATGATTTTTTTTATAATGGAGCATAACCACAAGCATAACCAAGTCACAAAACAACATCACATATCCATCATATCAAAAACTTTAAGTAAAATGCAGAAAGGGAAATATAAGGTGATTAAAAAGCTCCAAAATAGTCAAATGTACACTCCTACCTCAGCGTTGCTGCTGTCCAACGATACTTGCACACAACTGTCGTATATAAGCTTACAAAAACTTAGAGGGTGGTGTAAGTGTGTGCGCAAGACAAGTGCCAAATATATAATATCAGAGTAATGTGGAAACATGCAATAAGTCCATGAATGCTATCAGTTGTACCAAAGCTATATGATGGAAGGCATGAATGCTATCGGCCATACTAAGGCCATGCGATGCGAGGCCTATGTAGCCAAATGTCATATGCAAGATGCAAAGCAAGCATGCCAGTCCTCATCAAGTACACATATTAATACAGTTCCTCTTTGGATATCACCGGAGTCTAATATACTTCACACTGACTACCTCCTCCCTAGCTATACAATCAAGCAAGCGGAATAGACCTCACTATCTGCCTGACCAATAGTCTGCAATACCTACCTGACTCGTCGATAGCGGACTCATTTATGAGCTGGTCAAACTCAACCTAGCTTATAACCCCCTCACTCGGGCGGATAAGGCCACACCCCCTTCCAATCGACCACGACACAGTGGGAGATGTGGCCTTCTGGTATTCAGCACTCGGGCACTCGTGTATTCACTCGGTCTAGACGTTGGAGTAGCTCCTAGTACCAAAAAGGTTCTGGGACTTTCATCCAAAGACATTCTAAGTGCTCACAGTGTTAGAACCAAGTATTTTTGGTATCTGATACGGCCATTCACAATATACCTGTAGAGGCATGACCCTGATGTTGCTAGGGCATACAATGATTAAGTCACACATATGCAAGATGCATGAGTCACACCATACAATCATGCAACAATCTCGCGCGTACCATGCACTCATGTGGGGCACTCCGTCTCATAAGGAGTCCCATAAATGTCTCAGCCCAACGGCTTATGCTATGGTCAAACATTCCTCATATCAAGCATATATATGATGCGTATGGGCATGAATCATGGAATTATACTAAACATGTTATAAAGTGATGAACTGTCCTCACAACGAAGATGGGTGTAGACAGCCTACACGTAATAAGTATGGGCCTATTAATGGGCCCTAGGGA
This sequence comes from Magnolia kwangsiensis, assembly GCA_037074715.1. Classification (NCBI taxonomy): domain Eukaryota; kingdom Viridiplantae; phylum Streptophyta; class Magnoliopsida; order Magnoliales; family Magnoliaceae; genus Magnolia; species Magnolia kwangsiensis. Next base: position 57,059,465 of record CM073573.1, read on the forward strand.
GAGTCGTAATGCAGACATTTAACCAACATTATACTTACAATGTGGATGTCAAACCAATATTACTCCCAAGGCATGACCCGCTATAAAACATCATTACACAAACCATGAAAGAATCACACATTGCAACGGACCTTAAGTACATCTCATTGGGCCTTAAATACATCAAAGAGCCATATCACATGGGCCTTATACTCATCAAGTGGGCCACATCAATGGGCCGCACCAATGGGCCTTATGTACATTGCAATGGGCCATAACCCATGGGCCTTTGAATACATCACAATGAGCCTCGTAACATGGGCCTCATATATATCAAAGTGGGCCTCAACAATGGTCACAAATACATCGAATGGGCCTCATAACATGGGCCTTATGTATATCAGATGGGCCACACTAACGGGCCTTATATGTACATCAAATGGGCCACACCCAAATGTAAGTGGTGATAATGATTTTCACCATTAAAATTCCTAAGGCCCACCATAACATATATTTCCCATCCAACCTATTCATAAACTAACATAGTGATAGATGAAGTGGAAGCAAATATCAGCTTATTAGGAACTACTATGGCCCCTTAGAAATTTTGAATAGTGGACATCATTGTCCACTACTTTAAATGGTGGAGTCCACTTGAACTTTAGATCTGACTTATTCTTTAGCCCATATCATAAAATAAGCTTTCAAAGTGGCTGGACGGTTTGCATGTAACACATGCATCATGGTGGGTCTCACTATCATTGGACAGTGTGAATAAAACACGTACATCATTATGGTTCCACCGTCCACTTGGACAGTGGAAATAAAACACAAATATCACTGTGGGCTTCACCGTCCGCCTGGATGGTGGGAATAAAACACATATATCATTGTGGGTCCCACGTGGGGCCCACCATAATGTTTGTTTTCCATTCAACCTGTTGAAAGGGTCGCGCGGACCTGGATGAATAGGAAAAATAAATTTCATAATGACCCAAAACTATTGTGAACCCAAAAATGGGTTTCAATGGCAGCCGTTCAACCCCACTGTTTCTTATGACGTGGGCCACTTGAGCTTTGGATGTGGCTGATTTTTGGTGAGGGGCCCACTGACCTAAGGGGTCATCAAATGCACGGGGTGGATGTTCAAGACACATCACGGTGGGGCTCATTCCTGGGACCGTGGTCCCTGCCTCCAGCGTCCACGGCAGCAGGACGTTGCCTCTGTCAGCAGCAGCAGCAACAGACGCTACTGCTATTATATGATTTATTTATTTTTTTGAAAAAAATAAAATTTTTAGAATTTTCACACGTGGGGCCCGCATCAGATGAATCTACTCCAGCCATTGCATTCTATGGCTCAAGACAAGCTAAACAAGTCTAATATTGAATATATTTCGGCCTATAGCAAAAATTAAAGTGAATTTAAACAGTGAGAATCACTGTTTTGAAAGGTATGGCCCACCCAATGAGCAGATTAGCTTCATTTTTCGGCTCAACGCCTAAAATGATCTAAGGAATGGAATGGACGGCTTGGATTAAAACATACATCAAGGTGGGGCCTGCATAAGTGGCCTGCCCAAAAGCTTTTGAATCAGGCTAATATTTTTATTTTCACGTGCAGACGTTGGTAGACGTCCCACTGTCTATTCTCACTGCGCTCGTTCCACGTCCAGCGTCCTTGGTCACTGGACAGTTTATATATAACACATATATCAGGTGGGCCCCACCTACAAGCGTGATGCCTAGGCGGGCCACTAAAAGGTTGGATGGTGTGGATAACACATACATTAAGATGGGGTACATCTGGGTGGGCCATACAATCACATCATCACACACAAAACAAATGAAAAGAGAGGGAGAGAGAGAGAGAGAAAGGGACACGCGATGATGGAGGGACCTCGGTACTATGGGCTCTCCCTTCCACGATCTACAATATACATCAAGTGGGTCCCATTACATGTGGGCCCACCGATCAAAATCAACGGTGGAGATCCTTTCTCCACCAAAATGCAATGGTCTAGATGACCCTATTCATACAAGAAAAATAAATATCATGATAGGGTCCATGGAAAATGGCCCCATCATGGAATGATCGTGAGGATCAAGGTGGGCCATCGACCACATCTTAGGGTCCAAAGTGAGATCCATACCATAGATCAGTAAGCCTCGCTTGGCCCATCATAAAAAATATGAAAACTAGCCTAAAGAAGCACCCACCGTTCGATCTTCTTGGTCCGTTGGAATGCTGGTCTCCTTGTGCTTCACTTTGATGGAAGATGATGAAAGATGAATGACTAGGATGAAGGATTTTGGGATGAAAAAGTGGGCCACACAAAATCACTTTTCTCTCTTGGGAAAGGCTTGGACGTGAGCTTATTTTGGTGCTTGAAAAATGTGAAGAGAAAGAGAGAGAGAGAGAGAGAGAGGGTGGTTGTAAGAAAAGTGATGGGTGATAGATGTGAAGTGAGTGATGGATGTGAGGTGAGTAATGGGTGAGATGAGTGATTGGTTGACTTTTGGGGTTTGCTTGACTTGTGGAGAAAGAAAGCATGGGTGCTCTTGTACTTTGCATGAGGTGATTGATTGATGGGACATATTGTAGAGATTCTCTTGGGATTGCAAACGCGTGGTATTTTTCTCGAAATAAATGCGGACTCATATCTTTTGACCCGGGTATCGGGTCGGTGTGCGAGTCGCGGCGTTGGAACCACGGTGATGGTGCGGTCGCAATGGTACATGTCTCAGATTAAGCCAACTCAAATTTACGGGATACGACTTAAGGTCTGCGCAAACGTTGATCATAAGTCGTAGGTTGACAGAATTCGACGGGAAGGATCGCCAGAGTCGACGGAACAGTATAGGCTAGGATACGTGTCTTACACTTGGAATGATGACTTCTTATAAAAGTAAAGTTAAGGTTATGTAACGCCCCGAGTTTTCAGGACCCGAGTATATGACTCGTTTTCCAAAAACCCTTGTGTTAACTTTAGAGGATGGTTAAATTCGAGTATAAATTATTTTTTTCCAAACTATTAGAGTAAGCAGATGAGCGTAGAATGGACAAGTAAGTATAAAAATTTTTTTTTATTTCATTTGGAATACACAAGAAGCTGCCCATAATAACTTATACAAACCAATGCCCCCATTCTTTCAATTACAAAATAAAATAATATTATATGTGAAATAAAGTAAATTACAACAATCTTGGGAGGTGAAATCCTGTAGCAACCCTTAGCAATTATAATCATCCTTTCTGGTCAATTATAGCCTGCTCCTCATTGATGTAAACATGAATGTCACCTGGGCCACCTGTGCTACCTATACGGTTATATATTTGATGGATGAGTGGCTAACTCAGTGTGAATTTCCCTTAAGATTATACACTGCCACATTATGTAAGCATACTTATAAAACGACAAGGTAATCAAAACAATATATGATGCAGTCTTTTTATATGCATGGATGTATGAATGCACATCGACCTGGGGATGCACATCCAGTTAGACTTGGGCTCGTCACCCATGCAATCATCGACTTAGGAATGATCATCCGGTCAGAACAGGGGTCGATAGTCGATGGTATGAGAGCTAGCGAAACGATACCCCAACAACTCTAGGGCACTTGCTACAACATTCAGAATTAGCCACCCTTCATCGCCAATATGCTATGAATGTATGATTAGCCAAACCACTATTAGTCCAGTTACAATTAGCCAATTTAAATAAGCTCAAGGTCACTATGGGTGCTTGTCACCAGCGTAGGCCGACAGCTCGGGCATAGGTCTCATACCACCATCTCCGGCTCAAGAGACTACCACCTTAGGATGTTTAATGGAAACCCATCGACTAGTGGTCAATCATATTACAACATATTGCGCTTACCATCGCATGGGTGCATATTATAAAATATCGAACCCTTAAAAGAAAAGCCACAGAAGGCGATATTAAAGCAAGCCACATAAGATAAATATCAAAATAAGCCACATAGGGCGAGTACCAAAACCATGCGATAAAAGATCATCCTTGAAAACCACTTAGACATAACAACCCTGGATGGTAGGTCCACATCAAAGATCCATCCACACCACCACTCAATAATCACTAGATCGAAGGTCCATTACAATCACCATCAATAGAGTTACATCCCAAGTATGGGTGTACATTTATAAGCGAAGGTTTCCCACTAATGTACTAGTTTAAATCCCAGAAGCAATCTACAAATAATCTAATATCAAGAATTAAATATAAAGGATAACATTAAGCATGTGATGTAGTAATTCAATTACCCAAGTGAATATCAGATGGATATAAAAATTATCAATTTGAATTAAAATAAAACTACAGCTCAAGCTAATGAGAAAATGGAAAGATCAAGGGGAAGAAATCATCACCTTATATTTTGAACAGCTTACGTCATAGTTAGGAAGTGCATGCGCCCTTAGGGTCGACCCTACCACGAGTTATGAAATTGTACGATTAGATTCGAATTCCATGCACCAGTTAAGGTTAAAATCATGGCCTAAGGTTTAGATTAATTATCCTTAGGAATTGATGTATAATTACGGTTTCATCCTTGAGTTTAATCCTAAACTTGATTTTAGGGTTTGAAATCTTGAATTTTATTAACATTAATAATAATATTATTATTACTATTATTATTATCATTATAGTACGAGGGATCAAATACCACTCTAGATCCAAATCTCATACACTATCTAGGTTTAGGTTATTGTCCTATAACTTAGGTTGCTTAGGTCTAGGGTTTTATCCTAGAGTTTAGGTTTTGGCTAGATCTTTAAAGTTAAACCCTGGTGGTGTGTAATTAATCATAATGTTAATTTAATAGTTATAAAATATTTATTAACATTAATGTTACGATTGGTGCTAACTATCGCAACAATGATAATCATCATGATGATATTAAATTGTATAATATACTATTAATGATAATATTCAGGCATGATAACTAAAATGCTAATATTCAATAACCCTAGAATTTCTTATTTATTTATAATAACTAATATAGGCATGGATAATCTCCTAATAGCTAATCACACTATATAATTGCAAATATCATAGTAATACTAATGACAATAAATAAATACCAAGACTTATTATTTATGATGACAAAATATTAATAGTTAACAATGAAAATTTTTAATTTATATGAAACACTAATATCGATCTAGATAACTTACTAACTGTTATTTATTCCTAATATTCATCATCCTGATAATGATGGAATGGCAAAAATGTAATTTAAAATTGAAAGAATTTCGATACGGAGGAGAGATGTGGACTCACCTTAGTCGACTCGATTTAAGTTGAGTTGACTCGGCTCAACACAACCGCCCATCTACTCTCTTTCTCTCCATCTCTCTTTCTTTCTTCTTTCTTTCCTTTATTCCCTAGGGTGAACTAGGCCCGATCTTGGCCCAACAGTGGCTAACTTGTTTGTAGCCCAAACTGATTCAAGGTGAGGCCCACTGGCTAAATGAGGGCGACCCATTGTTTCACACAAGGTGCAGCCCACTCGCCCTATGGTTGGGTCTAGCTCAAACCTTCGGCCCAGATGGAGGTTGTTTTCATCCCAATTTTCACGGCCTGCCTGTGGGTTGTTTCAGCTCGAATTGAAGGCCTAGCTGAGAATCCTCCTCATCTTCGATTGTGGCCCATTTAGAGGACTTGTTTCCCTCAGCTTTCGGCCCATATAAGGCCCTATTTTCAACTTTGATTCAAACTCACCTCGGCCTGGATTTTCGGCTTGAATGATGGCCTGATTACATCCCTTCAATATGGCCCGCTAAATGCTGTTTTCTAGCCCGATACACGACCTAATGCAGGCCTAGACTTCAGTCCGTTTACACAGCATCCAGGGGGTGAGATTCTTGGTCCAGACCTAGCCTACTTAAAAGGCTGCTGGTGGAGAGGAATGTGGACAGTGACACTTTCTGCTGACTCGACCCAACTCGAGCTGGCAGGGTCGGCCTGGTGCAGTGCTCAACAGGCTCTCCTCTTCACTCTCTTCCCTGTCTCTCCTTTCTAATTTCTCTCTTTCCCCCTTTTTTTGCTGCTGCTGTCGGAAGCATCCACCAGCACTCAAACCAGTCGGCGAGTTCGAGCGGTTTGCTCAGACTTGGCCCGAGTCACGGGTTGTGCGGTAGCCACAACAGCAACCGCACCCCTATTTTCTCACCCTCATTATCTCTTCATTTCTCTCCCTCATTCCTTTCTTTTCTCTTCTTTTCTTTTCCAGTTAGAAACGTCCCACAGAGGGACGCCAATCTGGCCAGGCTCGACTCGATTTGAGTAGTCGAGTGCGATGGGTCGACGAGGAAGAAGACGATGCTGTCAATGGCGTCCTTGCCATCACCACATCTCCCTTCAATCTGCTTCTTTCAGATAGTCCGTAAGGACCTCAAAAAGCTTGTGAACTAGCCTCATTGGAGTTTGAAGAAGGTTTTGTTAATGGGTATGGAGATGGAAGGTTGTGGCTGATTTCCTTTCCTTCTCTCATTCTCTCCCCTTTTTAAAAGGAAAAACTAGCTTGGACGGTCTGGGTCGCTCTATTTGGGATGGTCTGGATGAGTTTCTGCTTGCTCACGCGGATCGCCGAAAGTTTTAAGGAAGACAGTTTCTGTTTCTGGAAACTATGTGCTTGTAGGGCCTGCTTGCATCGACGTTTGTGTATGTACGCCTTCACATCTACATGAGAGGCCCACTAGGTTTTTATCTGACCTTAGCTGCGCACAAGATGGGTGGTTTGGATTGCCCATAGGGTCGGTGTAGGTGGGCTGTTGATCACAAACACGGATGTATGTCTGTCCGCTATTTTCAAACAAAAAGAGAGAGGGAAAACTTCCCTTTTCTGGTGAAGCACGGGTCAGCTCATGCTGATCGACCTAGGGCGCTCGGTGCACAGCGAGTGCTCGTCAATTGTGCACATGCACCATCAGGGTGGGTCCCATGGTTGTGTTTAGATGAAATCTACTCCATCCATTTCACTTGGTGGGTCCAATCCCAGCCTTTGAATAAAGATCATTAAGATCCAAAACTTAGGTGGGCCATACATTTAGATCTTTATCCTTTATTTATAGGTTTACACTGATCCGATGGCTAGATTTCATTCAACCTGATCATCAACGGTTTCTAGCACCTTATGGTTCAAGTAGGTAAAAATTTAAGTGTTCGGCTATTGGTCTGATGGCCTAAACGTGACGATCACATGGTACACCATTAAATCGGATGTTCTTAAACTAGTCTAGGTGCACCCAAATGGCCAACATTATCATCTGACAGTCGATTTCACATGATTTGGCATTGGATCTTTGGGTAGGGTGCCACAAACTTGACGAATAGTGGATCTTAAGGTCTCGGGCTTGCAATTGATGATGATTGGTTCAACTAATCCATTGAAGCGATTGAGATCCTAAAATAGACATCTCTGAAGCTATGGACTAATTTGAGAATTAACCGAGTGGTTGGCTTGTCCTACGAATGAATGTTGTACTTGACGGTTGAGATGAATATCGAGAATTACTGGGTGTTGGTGTGCAAGTATAACCACGTGTGTTTCCACACACGTGTAAACAAATTTAGGCTTCCCCTAGTAACACCCGTGTACTAAAAAGTACAAGGCGTTACAATCTACCCCCCTTAACAGAAATCTCATCCTGAGATTTGGTATATATGTCCCAAGTAGTAATTTTATTTTAATAGTGTACCCTATTTCTCATTTGTGCAATCATGTCCTATACTGTTAACAAGTTATATTTAAATGCACCACATCCCTTAAGCATCCAGTCTAGCATATCAATTTCTATTAAACATTTGAAACCGTTTTAATATTACCCAATACTACGGATTTATTTAAAGGTTTACCTACATCAAATGTCCTATTACATCTACTAAGAGTTAGGCGACCATTAATGATAATATTTTACCTTTCTTTTTATTTTCTTTTACTTCTAATGATAGTTCTTCATTGCCTAAGGGACAATACAATTTTCTATTTATTAGTGTTCGAGCCAACACGAATTGATGATTGTAGTAGGTTTTAGCCTGATACATAGATCCTTTGCTTGCGCATAACAGTGGATTCCCTTGTATAAATTCGCAACCCTAGTAACTCTCGATCCTTTGCTTGATCAGGGCATCGAGATTATTGAGATTTACTAGGACTTAGAACTTGAGCCAAACCATGTAGATTGTGTATAAGTATGGTTCCATCAACTCATGGTTCTGATTATTCCAGACTCATTGGAAATATCATGTAACCTTCTAATTCCTCAATGAGAGCTCCCAAAACCTACGTAAATAGACGCGAATGACCATCACGCTTCCAGTGCACACTTTGGTCAATGCACTACTCAAAAATTTTTGAAACAAAATTCCTACATGGAAACTTGAGTTTGAAATTGCTAAATTTTATCCAAGTTCTTAAATCTAGTCCTCATAAGCTCAACTTAGGGTCAAAAATTTATCTAAAATTCTATAACTTCACCTTCCATTAATTTTTCGTGGTGGAATTTTGGGAAATGTTACTCCTAAGTAAGGAGATGTTTTAGGGGGTTTAAACTACAATCTCTAGTGCAATTCTTAGGTTTTGAAAGCACTTGTTTTCGATCAAGTGTATGATATGGTGGCTAAGGAAATTCCACATAAGTTTAAAGACCAATGGTCTAACTTAAAATTCTCAAAGGAGTCTAAAGTTCGAAGTTTCTATGTTTCCAATATATATATATATATATATATATATATATATATATATATATATATATATATATATATATATATATATATATATATATATATATATATATATATTCTCTACTAAGGGAATTTCACCTAAATTCAAGTGACCGAAAAAAAAAAGTTCTAAGAGGCTTAGGTTCATCTCTAAGTTCTTCGGTCCTCCAAACAATTTTTAGGGGGCCTAAAATTTGAGTTCCTATATTCTCAATTCCACATCAATTCAAATGACTATCTTGATCATTTATGAAGGACCCTAAGTTTGGGTTTCTACATTCATATTCATTCTTTAAGTCTAAAGGGGAAATTATCCTAAGTTCAAATCTCTAAATTTAAACACCTTCACTTGAGACATTTAAGGCTTGTATAAGATCATTTTCCAAAGCCAAGTTTGTCCAAAGTATACTCTGATACCAACTGTAATGCTCTGTATTTTCAGGACCCGAGTATATGACTTGTTTCCTAAAAACCCGAGTGTTAACCTTAAAGGATGGTCAAATTCGAGTATATATTATTTTTTTCCAAACTATCAGAGTAAGCAGATGAGCGTAGAATGGACAAGTAAGCATAAAGAAAAATTTTCATTTTATTTGGAATACATAAGAAGCTGCCCATAATGACTTATACAAACCAATGCCCCCATTCTTTTAATTACAAAATGAAATAATATTACATGTGAAATAAAGTAAATTACAACAATCTTGGGATGTGAAATCCTGTAGCAACCCTTAGCAATTTCAATCATCCTTCCTCGTCAATTATAGCCTGCTCCTCATTGATATAAACATGAATGTCACTTGGGCCACCTATGCTACCTATACGGTTATATATTTGATGGATGAGTGACCAACTCAGTGTGAATTTTTCTCAAGATTACACACCGCCACATTAGGTAATCATGGTTATAAAATGACAAGGCAATAAGAATAATACATAATGCAGTCTTTTTATATGCCTGGATGTATGAATGCACATCGACCTGGGGATGCACATTCAGTCGGACTTAGGCTCATCACCCATGCAATCATCGACCTGGGAATGATCATCCAGTTGGAACAGGGGTTGATAGTCGATGGTTTGGGAGTTAGCGAAATGATACCCCAACAACTCTAGGGCACGTGCTACAGCATCCAGAATTAGCCACCCGCCATCGTCAATATGTTATGAATGCATGATTAGCCAAACCATTATTAGTCTAGTTATAATCAATCAATTTAAACAAGCTCAAGGTCACACGGGGCTTGTCACCAACGTAGGCCGACAGCTTGGGCATAGGTCCCATACCACCATCCTCGACTCAAGAGACTACCACCTTAGGATGTTTAATGGAAACCCATCGACTAGTGGCCAATCATATTACAGCATATGGGGCTTACCATCGCATGGGTGCACAGTATAAAACCTCGAACCCATATAAGAAAAATACTAGGACAAAGTCACATAAGGCGATATCAAAGCAAGCCACATAAGACAAATATCAAAATAAGCCACATAGGGAGAGTACCAAAATCATGCAATAAAAGACCATCCTTGAAAACTACTTAGACACAACAACCCTGGATGGTAGGCCCACATCAAAGATCCATTCAAACCACCACTCAATAACCACTAGATCGAAGGTCCATTATAATCACCATCAATAGAGTTACATCCCAAGTACGGGTGTACATTTATAAGTAAGGGTTTCCCACTAATGTACAAGTTTAAATCCTAGAAGCATCCACAAATAATCCAATATCATGAATTAAATATATAGGATAACATTAAGCATGTGATGTAGCAATTCAATTACCCAAGAGAATATCAAATGGATATAACAATTATCAATTTGAATTAAAATAAAACTATAACTTAAGCTAATGAAAAAATGAAAAGCTCAAGGGGAAGAAATCATCACCTTATGTTTTGAACCCCTTACGTCATCGCTAGGAAGTGCGTGCGCCCTTAGGGTTGACCCTACCACGAGTTATGAAATTGTACGATTAGATTCGAATTTCATGCACCAGTTAGGGTTGAGATCATGGCCTATGGTTTGGATTAATTATCCCTAGGAATTGATGTATAATTACAGTTTCATCCTTGAGTTTAATCCTAAACTTGATTTTAGGGTTTGAAATCCTGAATTTTATTAACATTAATAATAATATTATTATTACTATTATTATTGTCATTATAGTACGGGGGATTAAATACCACTCTAGATCCAAATCTCATACACTATCTAGGTTTAGTTTATTGTCCTATAATTTAGGTTGCTTATGTCTAGGGTTTTATCTTAGAGTTTAGGTTTTGGCTAGATCTTTAAACTTGAACCCTGGTGGTGTGTAATTAATTATAAAGTTAATTTAATAGTTATAAAATATTTATTAACATTGTTAATGCGAAAAACTAGATCTGCCCTTCTGCTTGCACCACAAAGAGAGAATGAAAGTGACCCTGGCTAGGGCTGGGACACCTTCGATGCTTAAGTCGTAGAGATCCAAGAAGAGGAGACGTTAGGGTTTTTCTTGCGTACCTTTGCTTCTTGGAGAGCTCTCCTTTTATAGGAATAAGAGGTCCCAGCATAAAGGGATTCTCTCCTAATTTTTAGGAGATTTGATTTAATTGTCATTCGTTTGTAGATACTTCCGGATCCTGAAATTTTCGGGATCGGATATCTTTTACAAAATTCTCAAATTGGCGTTTAAGTTTACACCGTCTCTCCTTTACTTGGCTTAGCCTCGATGGACTATATAGTCTTGGCTGGCTTACAAAGGTGGGGCTGTTTGCCTAGTGTCGGACGAAACATGATCGTTTTAAGACTGATGCTTTTTCTTAATCCGATAGCCGATACTATAACTAACCTCATATGGGTCAGATTTATAGTCGGTCAGGTGGCTTTTAGCTCTAGGGCCTTTAATTGGCCTTCTCGGAGATAACTGTCTCTTTAACCGAGCCAATTTCATGTCCTATAGATTTTGCTTGTGGCTCTTGACTCTTTTACTCCCGGTTAGGATTAATACCCTGCAAATCCGAGCTAAGTTTCTCCTCTTGGCTTTATTTTCGATCGGCTTTCACAGTTGCCTCTGGTCTTGTAAGCAGAGTTACTTCGTTCTTAAGCCAAATCTCCGGACTTGTCATATTTTTCTCCAATAGTATGTAAGCTTCCTACTCCTTATGTTAGCCATGTCGATACAAAGGAGTAATGAGTTGCTGGGTCGATTTATTTTGGAAAGTGCGATAATGATGAACATTTAATGCTTCTTGTATCGTCCTTAACGTATGATGGTTTGTTACTCGAGGTCGCACGAATGGACAGCCGTCAGGTCGTCTCACCCACTTATGAGCGTCGAACACGTGTCGAAGACGTTACCCACGTCAGTCAGTGTGCGCCATGCATCCGGGGGGGGGGGATTCGATGGCACCATCAATTCGACTCCTCCTTAACTCCTCCTTAAATGCGGTGCCACATGGCTCGGCTATAAAGGGAGGTGTGGGAGCATCTTTTACATTTTTTATTTTTCCGCTCGATCTCCCTTTCCATTCTCCTTCTTCCTCCTTTGCTCCGCTGTGCTCGTGACTTGCCATTCTTCGTTTAGCTTTCTTCCTTCCGTCCTTATCTTTGTGCCCTTCGCCTCTCCCATGAGTCCTTTCTCTTCCTCCTTTTTTGACATTTTAACAATAATGCATGCGTCAAGTCCCCTGGCGATAGTTTCTGGTGATGAAGGTGAAACGAGGCATCTCTAGAATGTCCCGGAATCGTCCTGTTTACTGGCGGAGATTACGATTGGCGTTAATGCAGCTTTCCAACATGCCGCTAGAGTGTCCAGTGGGGCTTCAGCGGAATGCTCCGCGTCAGCAGGCCTTTCCGGCTTGAGACACGCCCCTGGCAGGCCCACTCCTTATTTTCCTAGCGTTGACTTGGGGGAAGAGTAAGAATTAGAGGAAGAAGTTGTTGAGCTGACCTTTCCCAAGAGGTCGGTAAGGGCTGAGTCTAGGGGGACCACTGAGTTGGTTCTCCCAAGGAGATCGGCTCGGTTCGTTAAATCGGCAGCTGAAGAAGGAGAGGCTGCCGAGAGTGAGGAGGTCGGAGACAAACAGAAGGGGCCTGTTCCCTCGGTCTTGACTGAGGCAGACTTGGATAGAATCTGAGTCGGATATCATGTTCTCGACTCAGTGATTATCCGACTTCCGCTCCCGAATGAGTTGCCTGACCATCCCCCTTCTGGGATGGTCACAATTTTCTAAGTCTCTATACAATGTGGCTTACGTCTGCCCTTGCAACACGTTACTTGGGATTTCCTTTCCGTACTTAGGATTTCTCCCAGGTAAATAGTTCCGAATGGATGAAGGAACTTGTTCGGTTATGTGGTAATGTGGGTTAAAGCAGAACAACCTCCACTGTCTAAGGACGAGTTCCTCTATATGTATAAAATTCCACCGAATACTACATAACCTGACTAATATTTTTTGAGTGCTTAGCGGAATAAGGGTGGTTCCTTGATAACCGACCCTCCTACCTCTAATAAACATTGGAGAGAGAGGTGGTTCTGGGCGTGCGGTCGTTGGGAGACGGCCGAGTCTGGGCTATTCGAACCTCGGGTTCCTCGGGCTTTCTCTGAAGCAGATGACTCGGCATGCCATTTTTCTCATTTTTTCTTATCCCAATCTTTTTGAGTTTGATTGATCGTACTTTGCAGTTATCTCCAAGACAAAGCCAAAACTAGGAGCCAACGCTTTGGCTCAGATCAAAGAACTGTGGACGATAAGTCCGGAAGATCGATCCTGGAAGTCTCTCTTGCAACCAGAGCGACTTCTTCTCTTGGGCTTAGATTCATCCGTGACAGGTATCATTAGGTTACCGTGGCTCATCTTTTTTTTGGATTTTTTTGACTGACTCTGTGTTTTTCCTGACACAGATATGGCTGAAGCTCGACCCCTTCTAATGCCATCATCGAAGTTAAAAGCTCCCCCTAGGTCGGTGCTTCTGTCGGAGCCTCGGCCTTCAAAGAAGGTGAAGACTACTCTTCCGATCGTGGAGCCGTCTGCCCCGGTCACCCCAGCTCCCACCATCCCAACTGTCATAGTTCTCTCTGACCCTGAAGAGAGGGCAGAGGGTGTGAGCAAGTCCCGGGCCACTCCTGAGCTAGGACCCGTTGCAGAGCGGGTCTCGGGACGAAGGGAGGAGCAGAGAGGGGAGGCCTCAAGGGGGGAGATGACTCAACAGGAGTCCTCATCCTTTCGTCGGGCTGTGGGAGATATCGTCCCTTGAGCCGTTGCTCAAGGGAGTGAAAATGAATTTTCCTCCCTCTTTGAAGCCCCTGGGAGTCGGATACTCTCTCATGCGGCGAGGTCCTTGCTCCAGGTAGGATTTTTACTTATCGATTTGCTAGTTGTCTTCTTTAGTTCTGCTCTGACTTCGCCTCTGTATTACGTAGCTCGCTCCTTGCCTGTTGACAACCAGTGGGGATCTGGCCAAGTTCGAGAGGTCTTGGAGAGTTGTGGCTGATGTTGAAGCGGCTTGGAAGTGAGTGGCGGGGGTTGGAGCTCAACTCGAGATTACCTCATCTCAGGTCGACCGGCTGACAGGAGAGCTGAGCATCGCTCGAAAGGCGATCGAAGATGCTAAAGTTGAATGTGCTCGATCAGCTCAGATGCTGAATAAGGCTCGTGATGAGGTCCAACAACTCCACCTCGCTCGGGACGCCTTTGAGGAGAAGCTAGCTCGGCTGAAGGCCGATACAAAAGTGACACTCGAGTTGGCCAAAAAAGAGGCAGTGGAGAAGGCTGTCACAGACTTCCTCGAGTCTCCCGAGTTCAAAGATGAGAGGGATCACTTATATGAGAGCAGGTATGCTGCATGCATCAAAGTGTTGAGTCAGTTTTTTCCCTACCTTAATCTCTCCTAATTTGGGGATGGCCCTCCCTAAGATACGACAGCTAAAGTGGCTGAGGCTGATGATGCGGCGGTTGGAATCGAGGTCGAGCCTGGTGTGGTCCTGTCTCCCGAGGTTGCCCCGAGTGATCCTTGATCCTGGGTCTCAATTTTTGGTACCATCATCAGCTCCATTTTAGAACCATCATCAGCTCCAAGCAAGCCCGTGGGTAGTTGTTACTGAGGGAAAAGTTTATGTACTGGCCGACCTTTCTTTTACTATTAACCCTTCTAGTTAGAGTCAGATAATGTTATGTTGGAAAGATGTAACTCGATGTAACAAACATATTGATCAATGAGTAGACTTCACTTTATTTTATTCATCTTTGACTCAGCTTACATGTTCGTCATTTTTGAGTCTTTTTCATTCCTTTACTAGGCCGACTTTAGGGATTGTATATTTTCAAATGTTCGGCATTCCATGGATGAGGCAGCAACTGCCCGATTAGATCTTCCAATCGGTACGTTCTTGGTCTGATGGTGCTTGGGACGACATAGGTGCCTTCCCACTTGGGTCCCAGTTTGCCTGCGCAAACTTCCTTAGTATTGAGGAACATGTCCCCGACTCGAAAACGTCTAACCTTCACTCAGGCGTTATAGAATCGAGCTACCTGTCGCTGTCGAGCCATCACGCGTAGCCGAGCCTTTTTCCTTTACTCGTCCACAAGGTCGAGTCCGAGAGAAAGGAGTTCTTCATTTTCTTCCTCATTAAATGAGCTGACTTAGGCTGAAGGCAGTCTGATTTTAACTGGAGTGATGGCTTCCGAGTCGTAAGCAAGGGTGAAAGGGTTTTTCCTTGTAGCGGTTCAGACTATAGTTCGGTAAGCACATGGTATCTTTGGGAGTTCCTCAGCCCATGCTCCTTTGACTCGGTCAAGCTTGGTTTGGAGATGTTATTTGATGATCTTGTTAACCACTTCGACTTATCCATTTATCTGAGGATGATGAGGTGACGAATACATGTTCCTGATTCCCATATTGTTGCACATCTCGCGGTAGCTTTTGTTGTCAAACTGCTTCCCATTGTCGGTTACGATAGTCTGAGGTATACTGAACTGACAGACGATATTCTTCCATATAAAGTTTATGATCTTTTGCTCGGTTATCTTTGCCAACGGTTCTGCCTCAGCCCACTTTGTGAAGTAATCCATTACCACAACCGCGAACTTGGTTTATCCCTTCCCCATGGGGAGAGGTTCATAATGTCGATTCCCCATTGTGCAAAGGGCCAAGGACCGGTTATAGGAGTTAGTTCCTCAGGAGGTTATCTTAGAATAGCCACAAATCGTTGACACTTATCACATCTTTGGATGAACTTACGAGCGTCATGCTGGATAGTCAGCCAGTAGTATCCTTGGCGTAAGACTTTATGTGCGAGAGATCGCCCTCCTGAGTGGTTTCCACAAATCCCTTCATGAATTTCCCACAACACATAGTCAGCTTCATCATGGTTTAAACATCGCAGCAACAGAGCATAGTACCCTTTCTTGTATAGTGTCCCATTAGGTATTATGTATCAGGAGGCTCAGACTTTTAATCATTGAGACTCAACACGATCTTCAGGAAATTCCCTACTACCGAGATATTGGATAATTGAATCACTCCAAGTAAGTCCTGAATCGATAGGAAGTACAGTCGAGCCAACTGGTTTCATAATACTCGGTTTAACAACGTACTCGATCGGAACAAACCTAGGTATGTCGTCTTCATCAACAGAGGCGAGTTTCGCCAGTAGGTCAGCCTTAGCATTTTCTGTTTGAGGGATCCGAGTGACGATGTAGCACTGAAATCCGCTGATCAGCTCCTTAGCTTTTTCCATATAATCTTTCAGCTATTCTTTTTGTGTTTGATACACGCTTGTGACTTGATTGACGACCAACTGAGAATCGCAGAAAATATTAAGATGTGTGATGCCTATGCTGGCCACAAGTCGAAGTCTGAGTAACAATGCTTCATATTCTGCTATATTATTTGAGGCTTGAAATCTAAGCCTTAAGGCATACTGCATATAGGTCTGATCGGGAGTCTCCAACTCTACTCCTACCCCACTTGCCGTAGAGTTGGATGAGCCATCGACGTACAGCTTCCAAGGGGTAGGGTTGGGTGTACAAGTGTGAAAGGCAGTAGTTGGCTCTTCAACTGACTCGATCACATGTGTGTCGGCTTACGATGTAACTTCAGCAATAAAGTCAGCCACAACTTGTCCCTTGATTGCTACCCTTGGCTTATACTGAATGTCAAATTCGTTGAGTTTGACTACCCATTTAGTAAGATGACCTAACGCTTCCGGTTTCTACAGAATCTGGCGTAGCGGGAGGTCGGTCATGACTATAATGGTATGAGCCTGGAAATATGGGCGAAGTCGATACGAGGAAAAGACTAGGATTAAGGTCACTTTTTTCAAGAGTGGATATCTCGTCTCTGCCGGTAGAAGTGCCTTGCTGACATAATAAATCAGCAGTTGCTTTCCTTCATGTTCTCATATCAAGGCCGAGCTAAATGCTGCCTCAGACACTGCGAGATACAACAACAAAACTTCTCTAGGCTCGGGCTTCGATAAGAGAGACGGAGATCTAAGATAAGACTTTAATTGCTGGAATGCAGCTTCGTACTCTTCCGTCCAGTCCACTACCTGTCGTCCCTTTAGTTGCTTGAAAAATGGGAGACATTTATCTGTAGCTCAGGATAGGAAACGATTAAGTGTCGCTACTCGTCCAGTTAGTTTTTGTATATCTTTGATTATTTTCGGGGACTCCATATCGAGCAATGCTTTTATCTTCTTTGGGTTTGCCTCGATCCCTCACTAACTGATCAGGAATTCGAGAAACTTTTTCGAGCTTACCCTGAAGGCACATTTACTCAGATTTAACTTCATTTGATACTTGCGCAAGATTAGGAACATCTCTTCTAGGTCGGCTATATGATTGGCCGTACGTACACTTTTGACGAGCATGTCGTCAATGTACACTTCCATGGTTCGACCAATTAGCTGAGAGAATATTTTGTTCACCAATCTTTGATAAGTTGCTTCAGCATTTTTCAAACCAAAAGGCATCACACGATAACAATAAAGACCTTTGTTAGTGACAAAGGTGGTTTTTGATTTATCAGATTGATGCATTATAATTTGGTTATATCTTAAATATGCATACATAAAACTAAGGAGTTCATGCCCTGCTGTACTATCTACCAATTGATCTATCCTTGGAAGAGGAAAACTATCCTTTGAGCAGGATTTGTTTAAGTCGGTATAGTCAATATAGACTCGCCACTTCCCATTGGCTTTTTTCACAAGTACGACATTAGCTACCCAGTCCGGGTAGTATATCTCTTCCATGAATTTTACCTTGAGGAGCTTGTTGACCTCTTCCTCTATGACTGTGTACCTTTTCGGGCCGAGTGCTCGTCACTTCTGTCGAATCGGACGGTAAGTCGAATCAATGTTGCGTAGGTGAGTAATTACAGATGGATCAATTCCTGGCATGTCTTCATGGCTCCAGGCGAATACATCGGCATATCGTCGGAGTAGGGCTATCAGATTATCTTCCAGGGATGATTACAGAGATAGGCCAATCTGTACCATTTTGAAGGCATTTGTTTCAGCCAAAGGTACCAAGATAAGATCTTCGACCGGCTGTCCACGTTCATGAGTCTCGGTCCGAGGATCCAACGATTCAATTATTAATGCTTCGGCTGGAACTTTTTCGACGGGAATATTTACAACAGTTGCATAGCAGCGTCTTGCGTCTTGTTGATCTCCCTTGACAACTCCTGCTCCCGACTTAGTCAAAAAATTCATGGAGAGGTGGTATGTGGATACCACTGCCTGGAGGAGACTCAGTGATGGCCGGTCGAGAATAGCGTTATAGATTGATGATTGATCAACTATCAAAAAATTAACCATCACAGTAGCCTGATGCGGAGGATTCCTTGCCGTGAGTGGTAGGGAGATTATTCTTTCTAGGAGCATCTATCCTCCTGAGAATCCATTCAATGGGGTATGAACCAGTCGCAATGTCGATCGTTCAACTCCCATTTTGTCGAATGCCTGAGTGAACAATACATCAGCCAATGATCTTACGTCGACCAATATGCGGAATACCTTACGATTTGTGATGGTAAGGGTGATCACTAATGCATTGTCATCAGGGTGATAGATGCCTCGGGCATCCTCATCAGTAAAAGAGATACAATACTTTTCCCTCTTCTTCTCCTTCGGTGGCAGAGCTATGACCAGGAGTTCGGACTCGAGTCGGCTAAGGCTTCTGGCGTGGTTTTTCCATGTGTTGTTGGAATCACCTCCGCCTTTGGGACCTTTGACGATAGTTTAGATTTCCTCCGTGGGTCGATTGTCCACTAGGCGCTCTCCAGTTGTCCCGGTCCTCTCGACATGTTCTGTGAGTCGGCTTTCACGGATGAGCCTTTCAATATCTTCCTTCAGATGAATTCAGTTGCTTGTATTATACCTATGATCATGATGATAATGACAATACTTATTTTTATTTCACCGATTAGGGTTACTTCGAAGCCTATCGGGCCAATTGACGAACCCTTCACTCTTGATCTCCATCAGTACTTGCTCTTACGGCATGTTGAGTGGAGTATAAGTAGAGAACTTTGGTCGGGTCGCTTACTCGACTTACGATCATCTCGGGTTCGGTCATCTTTATGCTTCTTAATTCCAGCCAAGTCAACTTCTTTTTTGGCTGACTCCTTGGCTGAGGTTTCAGTGTTCTGGGCAGCTTCACATAAGATCCTTGTTTCTTCAGCATCTGCATATTTGTCTGACTGAGTCATGAACTTGGCCCGAGTCATGGGGGGATTTTTATCGTGAGAGGCTAAAAACGGCTTATCTCTGACACCTTTCGTGAGGGAGTTGAGCGCTATCTCTTCTGAATACTTTCGGACCTGTAGTGATTCAAAGTTGAAATGCTTGATTTAGTCTTTCAGTAACTCTCCCTCCTTCTGGACTATGTTGTTCAGATGCACAGGGGGCTTTAGTTTCTTCTTCCCGCCAATAAAATTGTTGAAGAAGGCATCGCTGAGCTCCGCAAACAAACTGATTGACTTCGGTTTCAATTGCTTGAACCAAAGCTAGTTAACGTGAGTGAAAAGGCCTAACACATCATGGCATCCGCTGCATCGTGTAACTCCATGTAAGTTCGAAAACATTCGAGATGTTCAGTTGCGTCGGTCTTTCCGATGAAAGGCGTAATTTGAGGCAGACGAAACCTTTCCGGTAATCGAGCTCTCATTACTTCATCTACTAAAGGGGATGCTTTAGCCTCGAGTCTGGTTTGACATGTATCCCGACCCTGTTTCATATCTGTCATCTCCTCCATCACTTCTTTCTTGAAGTCCTGGAGGTTAGCTTTCCAGGGCTCAACGCTTTCTGCCACACCTTCATTAGGAAGCCAGCTGCGTCGCATCTTGTCTATCTTATGTCGGAGATCCGTGGGAGGTAGGCCAGCGGTTGCCGAGTGAGTGGGTGTTGGTTTGGTCGGACTGTGGGGCTGACTCGACTGTGGAAGGGATCGCGGCACGGTTGGCTGAGGGTCAGCTACTTGTGGCAAAGCGTTCGTCGCTTGACCTTGCTAGAATTGCTGCATTTGCTGTTGGTGTATTTGTTCCAACATTTGCCACATAACGTTTACGTCGGCTCTAAGCTCTTTAACCTCCCGGTCCAACCTCCTGTTATTTCGATTCTGCTGGGTGTTTGTTGTTGCGGAGGCGGCAGGAACATGTGTGGAACCTTGACAGTTATAGGGTTGGTTTTGAGCCCCCCAAGCCATGCTTGTACCTGGTTGTCCGGCAACAGCAGCAGGTCCTTCTCGACTCATCCTTCGAGTTCTTGCCATTAATACGAATTTATATAGCTCCGTAGGTAGATTGCAGAAAATGACTTTTGGTATTGTTTTCCACAGATGGCGCCAATCTGTTGATACGAAAAACTAGATCAGCCTCTTCTTGCACTTCTGCTTGCACCACGATGAGAGAATGAAAGTGACCCTGGCTAGGGCGGGGACACCTCCGATGCTTAAGTCAGTAGAGATCCAAGAAGAGGAGACTTTAGAGTTTTTCTTATATACTTTTGCTTCCTGGAGAGCCCTCCTTTTATAGGAATAAGAGGTCCTGGCATAAAGGGATTCTCTTCTGATTTTCAGGAGATTTGATTTAATTGCCATTTGTTTGTGGATACTTCCCGATCCTGAGATTTTCGGGATCGAATATCTTTTACAAAATTCTCAGATCGGCATTAAACTTTACACTGTCTCTCCTTTGCTTGGCTCGGCCTCGATGGACTTTATAGTCTCGGCTGGCTTACAAAGGTGGGGATGTTTGCCTACTGTCGAACGAAACATGATCGTTTTAAGACCGATGCCTTTTCTTAATCCGATAGCCGATACTATAACTAGCCTCATATGGGTCGGATTTATAGTCGGTCAAGTGGCTTTTAGCTCTAGGGCCTTTAATTGGCCTTCTTGGACATAACTATCTCTTTAACCGAGCCAATTTCATGTCCTATAGATTTCGCTTGTGGCTCTCGACTCTTTTACTCCTGGTCAGGATTAATACCCTACAAATCCTAGCTAAGTCTCTCCTCTTGGCTTTATCTTCGGTCAGCTTTCACAGTTGCCTCTGGTCTTATAAGCAGAGTTACTTCGTTCTTAAGCAGACCCTCCGGACTTGTCATATTTTTTCCCAACAAACATTAATGTTATGATTGGTGCTAACTATCATAGCAATGATAATCATCATGATGATATTAAATTGTACAATCTACTATTAATGATAATATTCAAGCATGATAACTAAAATGCTAATATTCAATAACCATAGAATTTCTTATTTATTTATAATAACTAATATAGGCATGGATAATCTCCTAATAGTTAATCATGTTATATAATTGTAAATATCATAGTAATACTAATGATAATAAATAAATACCAAGACTTATTATTTATGATGACAAAATATTAATAGTTAACAATGAAAATTTTTATTTTATATGAAACACTAATATCGATCTAGATAACTTACTAACTGTTATTTATTCCTAATATTCATCATCCTAATAATGACGGAATGGCAAAATTGTAATTTAAAATTGAAAGAATTTCGATACGGAGGAGAGATGTGGACTCACCTTAGTCGACTCGGTTCGAGTCGAGTTGACTCAGCTCAACACAGCTGCCCATCTACTCTCTTTCTCTCCATCTCTCTTTCTTTCTTCTTTCTTTCCTTTATTCCCTAGGGCGAATTGGGCCCGATCTTGGCCCAACGGTGGCTGTCCTGTTTGTGGCCCAAACTGATTCAAGGTGAGGTCCACTGGCTAAATGAAGGCGACCCCATGTTTCACACGGGGTGTGGCCCACCTGATCTTTGTGTGCAGCCCACCCGCCCTATGGCCGGGTCTGGCTCAAACCTGCGGCCTAGGTGGAGATTGTTTTCATCCTAGTTTTCACAACCCATCTGTGGGTTGTTTCAGCTTGGATTGAAGGCCCAGCTGAGAGTCATCCTCAGCTCAAATTGTGGCCGATTTATATGACCTGTTTCCCTCAGCTTTCGGCCCATATAAGGCCCTATTTTTAGCTTTGATTTAGACCAACTTCGGCCTGGATTTTCAGCCTGAATGATGGCCTGATTCCATCCCTTCTATATGGCCTGGTAAATGCCATTTTCCAGCCCGATACACGGCCTGATGCAGGGCTGGACTTCAGTTCATTTACACTGCATCTGGGGTGTCGAATTCTTGGTCCGGACCTAGCTTATTTAGAAGGCTGCTGGTGGAGAGGAATGTGGACAGCGACACTTTCTGCTGACTCGACCCAACTCGAGCTGCCATGGTCGGCTGGTGCAGCGCTCAACATGCCCTCCTCTTCGCTCTCTTCCCTATCTCTCCTTTCTGATTTCTCTCTTTCCCACTTTTTTTGTTGCTGCTACTGGAAGCATCCAACAACACTCAAACCAGTCAGTGAGTTCGAGTGGTCTGATTAGACTCGGCCCGAGTCGTGGGTTGTGCGGCAGCCACAACAGCAACTGCACCCTGTTTTCTCACCCTCATTATCTCCTAATTTCTCTCCCTCATTCCTTTATTTTCTCTCCCTATCTTTTCCAGTTAGAAACGTCCCATAGAGGGACGCCAAGCTGGCCAGACTCGACTCGATTTAAGTAGTCAAGTGCGGTGGGTCGGCGAGGAAGAAGACGATGCTGTCAATGGCGTCCTCGCCATCACCACATTTCCCTTCAATTTGCTTCCTTCAGACAGTCCGTAAGGGCCCCAGAAAGCTTGTGAACCAGCCTCACTGGAGTTTGGAGAAGGTTTTGTTGATAGGTATGGAGATGGAAGGCTGCGGTTGATTTCCTTTCCTTCTCTCATTCTCTCCCCTTTTTAAAAGGAAAGACTAGCTTGGACGGTCTGAGTCACTCTATTTGGGATGGTCTGGATGAGCTTCTGCTTGTTCACGTGGATCGCTGATAGGTTTTACGAAAGATAGTTTCCGTTTCTGGAAATTATGTGCTTGTAGGGCCTGCTTGCACCGACATTCGTGTATGTACACCTTCACGTCTACATGAGAGGCCCACTAGGTTTTGGTCAGGCCTCAGTTGCGCACAGGATGGGTGGTTTGGATTGCCAAAGGGTTGGTGTTGGTGGGTCGTTGATCACAAACACAGACGTACGTCCGTCGGCTGTTTTCAAACAAACAGAGAGAGGGAAAACTTCCCTTTTTTGGTGAAGCACGGGTCAGCTCACGCTGACCGGCCTGGGGTGCTCGGTGCACAGAAAGTGCTCATCAATTGTGCACATGCACCATCAGGGTGGGGCCCATGGTTATGTTTGGATGAAATCTACTCCGTCCATTTCACTTGGTGGGCCCAGTCCTAGCCTTTGACCAAAGATCATGAAGATCCAAAACTTAGGTGGGCCATACATCTAGATTTTATCGTTTATTTATAGGTTTGCACTGATCCGATGGCTAGATTTCATTCAACCTGATCATCAATGACTACCAGCGCCTTATGGTTCGTTTAGGTAAAAATTGAAGGGTTGGGCTATTGGTCTGATGGCCTAAACGTGACGATTACATGGTACACCATTAAATCGGATGTTCTTAAACTAGTCTAGGTGCACCCTAATGGCCAACATTACCATTTGATAGTCGGTTTCACATGATTTAGCATTGGATCATTGGGTAAGGTGCCACAAACTTTACGAATAGTGGATCTTAAGGTCTCGGGCTTGCAATTGATGATGATTGGTTCAACTGATCCATTGAAGCGATTGAGATCCTAAAATAGACATCTCTGAAGCTATGATGGACTAATTTGAGAATCAACTGGGTGGTTGGCTTATCGTATGAATGAATGCAGTACTTGACGGTTAAGATGAATATCGAGAATTACTGGGTGTTGGTGTGAAAGTATAAACACGTGTGTTTCCACACACGTGTAAACAGATTTAGGCTTCCCCTGGTACCACCAATGTACTGAAATTACGGGGCATTACAGATTACCTAAGAACATGAACATATTTATAAATTTAGTATGCGTATTCCTATTTGTGACTTTAGAAGATTTAAACTTGAACTTGATAGTCACATCTTTGCCTCTACCCTTCTGGTAATCCAAAGTGTCATGTCTACTTTGGGAAATAGCTCAAGAGCCTTTCCTATGTGCCATACTTGTGGAGATATTGGGCACTTTAAATTTGAATGTACAAACTTAAAAATGGCCCATTCCACCTTAGTCACAAATTAAATTTGTAAAGTTTTTATGATTGAGAAAATGACACACCAATAGAGAAACGTCTCTAAAGGATCGCTAAAAAAGAAGAGAGAATTTCCAAACCTTTCTAAAAAGATCAATCAGATGAAAGTATTACTAAACCTAATTGCCTGGCTATACGAAAAGGCCAAGTTAATGTTAATAAATGGCAATAATAATGAGGGTATGACTCATGTAGTTAAATTATCTACCGAACATAAATCTCCAATTAGGAATTCATCTAAGGAAGGTGCATCTAGGAATATCATTCTCCCTACTGAACGTAGTCCAGGTCCTAGGAAATTCACACCCAAGTGAGTTGTGAAAAAGGATAGGTGACCTTAAAATTTTATGAGGGATTAAATGTAAATCAGAGAATTAAGCCTTGTGTGAGCATTATAGTAAAATTTAAGGATTCTAGCTTCCTCTTATGCTTTATTGAAAAATTAGAGGATTATAACATAATTTATTTTGATAGTTTAAGCTTTAAAGTTGCTGAATTTTTATATAATATGTTTTCAGCATAAATTGTCATTGATCATTCTTAATTTGGTTGGTATATCATGTGAATGACTATAAAAGCATGCTCCATGTATTTAATGTTTATGTGCACCCTTTAATCCCTTATTGGTATGTGCTTATAGTAACATGTATGACTTATAAAGTTTTTCTAGATTATGTTTTTATTGGTGTATATATGGTACTAATTCTTTGTTAAATACTAACAAAAAGAGAGAGAAAGATTAAGTCCCATTAAAACAAGTGTATTATGTTTTTGCAGGATTTTTTATTAGCTTTGTAGGGATTAATGAAGTTAGTGGGAGCATTGCAAGGTTTATGTGTTTTAATGTATTTGAGTTGTAAATCATTTATATTTGACATGTAATATTTATGGTTGTTTTAGTATATCATTGGTATGGACCATGGCATTGTTTATGTTAGGTTTTTATCGTGTAATTGACAAAGGAGGAGATTTTTAGTGCATTGGTTTGTACACCTTGTGTATCAATCATGTGAGTCCATGTGTCATGTAATAAGTTGAACCCTTGGAAGCTGAAGACCAAAGACACAAGAGGACGTGGAGCATCAAGGAGTAAAGAATAGGTAAATGAGGTGCCTTAGTGACCTTAACCTTGAACCAAAATACCCCATAATCTCTAGATGATCCTAACCTTAATAGGTAAACCTTACCAATCATCCCTTAGCGTTACAAGCTTAATTGAAACATGATAAGTAAGGTCAGAAGAGGTGTGAAGCTGCTGTAAGAACGTATGCCCAAAATAACATTTTTTTATTTGGTTTTTGATCCCATCGAGCGATCATCGATCAGTACTCTCGATCGATTGAAGGTTCTTAGAAATGTCCAGCAACAAATTACCTATGTTATAGGTAAAATTGGACTAATTAAGTAACTAGAATGAGAGACAACATAAATCAAGTAGCTTAGAAAAGGAGATTGGACAAGCGATCGGACCCTATTACGGAGCAAAACCTCCACGAACAGCTTGAGCACCAACCACCAACAATGACCTCAACTCCAGCTAACGTCTTTCTATCGCGACTAACAAACGACTTTAGGTACCTAACTAACCTCGAAGATAGGCTTCAACCATAATCGATAATTCAACTTGGTTTATAGGACTTCGGTCAATTCTGCTTAGAGATCAGCCTTAGCCATCAATCTCGACCTCCTCGGATGCTGACCACTCGGAGATGTTCTTATTAAGGAAGCATATCTCGAAGATATGTGTGACTCATCCGGAATGAGATCCTCTCTATGATATTCATCCACTAAGTAAAGGCACTACCATATATGCAAGTAGCACCAAATGACTATAAATAAGGACCATGCCTGCAGTAAAAGGTATGTACAAGAGCTCTAGTTATACTAGACCCAGAGTGCTTGTTCTAATTTTGGCATTAGAAGGTCCCTTGTTACAACTAGGGTCTCCATTGTTCTTTTCTTTTTCAAGTACACAGTGGTCTAGTGAGGATGTTTAGACCTCTTCATCAATAGTCAGCGGTCTAGCGAGAACGTCTAGACCTCTGCATCAATAGTTGGCACTGTCCGTGGGAAACAACTGTTAAACCATTTCCAAACTCACCTCTCGCACCTCCAGATTAGTTTATAATGGCAAAAGGAATGAAGAGAGACTCGACCACTATTGCCTCACAAACCCTCGCACCGGCAGAGCATCCTACAGATCCCCAGGATCAACCTTTACAAAATCGAATCAATTATGCTCTTGCGGTGCCCGCATAGAGATCCTGCCATCGGGGAGGTTATCTTGACTCCTTGGAAAACCATGTTGAGACCATGATCGAAAATATGAACTGTATAATGCAAATACTAGAAATGCAGAATCCACCTCCTAACCAGGAAGGGGAGGCACCCGCAGCAATTGAGACCTCTCAATCCCCTCTAGCACTTGTCGACTTGCACAGAACCAAAAAATAACTGGGGCAACATAGCCAGACACCCACCCACATCGCAGGAAGTACTATGCTCATCGACTCTGACTTATGCCACATGCTGGAGAAAATGAGGCGTGGGAAGGTTCCCAAGGTGATGGCAGAGAACGAGGTCCCATGGGAATCCGAACTTAAGGAGACATAAGGTTAAATCGGTGACATTCGGCAAGCATACTGAGCTCAGGTCCCAACATCAGTTGAGACTGTGTTGGAGGAAACAGAGCAACCATTTATTGACGACATTATGGGATCTCCACTACCTTCGACATTCCATATGTCACAAATTACTCCCTACTTTAGAACCGGAGATCCAATCGTGCATCTGGAGTCCTTTAGGGCATGTATGGAATTGCATGGTGCGACCAGTTTCGTGATGTGCTGAGCATTCTCCCTTACCTTGTTAGGGGCGGCGTAAAAGTGGTATAGGCAGAGGTCCATAAGCTCCTTCGCGCAGCTTAGTAATACCTTTATCACAAGGTTTATGGTGGGAAAAGATAGAAGAAAGATAGCGACCCATCTCGTCACTGTTACCCAAAGAGAGGATGAGCTGCTCAAAGACTACATCATTCGTTTTAACCAAGAAGTGTAGGTAGGTGGCTATTTGGAACAAATAGCTTTGGTGGCCATGACATCTTGTAACACCCCGGATTTTGGCCAATCTGGGATTTGACGTCCTTAGACAGTGGGTCAATTAAAACACCTGAAAAATCGTTCAGAACCCAATTCCATAGCCAAAGAAACCACTTAGGATAAATTTTTTTAGAAACTAAGCATAAGTTAGCTAGCGCAACGTTGGAGTGGCTGGGAAACAGTCCCTGATTACTTTAAATACATTCTACAAGGCCCAAAGCGAGTGGAACCAATGGTGCTATAATGCTCTAAAACCTCGGACCAAACTCTAAGCAGGTTTGTTCTCGGGACCTCCTTGAAACTTTGTATTGGATCTAGACCGCGCGTCGTAAGTCAGATGCCTACCATCTTAGACCGTTATGACCACTTAGCTGGGCTTGGCAATCGTTTCGAATATCAAGTCCAACTGACGATCACAGGCTATTTCATTGAGCCCGGACCGAAGAGAGTGTGAATAGGGACATAGTTGGAATTTCAAATTCAAATCTGGCACACAAATTTGACGCATCAGTATTAAGCATTCTGACCGTCAGAATACAGCCAAATTACACCCTTGGATCAGGAAAAATTTCTATTACATATCACGAGACTTATAGGCCTGATCTTGGTGCGGTGACCGTTAAACTGAAACTGGGCCGCCACGTGCGATCTGGGAACCCTATCGGCCTGAAATCTGGATGCGTGCTAGATCCAGTATGCACGAGCTTAAGTCCGACCGCATTTGGCCAGGGGACCTCCAGAAATGCTCTTTTGGACCGAAACAGCCCCGATTTGGATATACTTTAAGTATACCTTGACTTGGAGCCTATTTTGGGCATGTTTAGGCTTATAAAAGGGGTTGAAACCCTCACTCCTCTCTCCCATCCGAATTTGCAAAAATCCCTAGATTGGGAGAGAGAAAAGGTGAGAGTTTGTGAGGGAGATTGGAGGAGAATTCCTTGCCGCTTGTGCTACCTGTTGCAAGTGCCTAAGCAACGCAACTCAATCACGTTGCCGGTGATTTCTCCGCTTTTCTAGGTAAGTAAATACCCTAAATAGTTGTTGATTTGAGTTTCCCTTGTTTCCATAGCGATGTAGCTTATGGATCTCGTAAATCAGGTTCTCTATTCGCCGTAGACGAAGCGTATACGCTCCGTTCGAATTCTCATCCCTAAAAGGGAAAAGGTGCGGATATTAGACGCTTTGATTGACTGTTTCCAAAGCTTTCAATGTCGTTTAATAGTAGATTCTTGACGGCATCGCCGTTTGACATGTACAAAATGCTCTCCGTTTCCCGTTTTGTAAATTAATGAAGAATATGAGATTTAGGGCATTTTAGTCATTTGTAGGAAGTACGGTCTACATGCATATTTTGCTGACGTGATTGACATGGTTTGTCGCCGCATTAGAGAGTTAGGAATGATTGCATAATCAGTTTGGCGAAGAGATTCGCCAAGTTGCGCACTTTGGGTCGACATACTATGTGTGGATTTAAGTGTGTAGTGTATGTGTTTGTATAAATGCTTGTATTAGT
The DNA here is from genome assembly GCA_037074715.1 of Magnolia kwangsiensis. Lineage (NCBI taxonomy): Eukaryota > Viridiplantae > Streptophyta > Magnoliopsida > Magnoliales > Magnoliaceae > Magnolia > Magnolia kwangsiensis. The sequence continues at coordinate 57,088,494 of CM073573.1, forward strand.
ATGTATTGAATTAAATGATGTTATGTAGTAGTTTGAGATTGATTTCATGATTAATATGCTGACCTAAATGATTTCCTACATGTTGACCTTATGCATGATCGCATTACATGCATAGGAAGTATGCCTTGAAGATTTGCTTAAGTTGAATGTTATAACATGTGCTAACATGCTCACATGATGTATTTCAATTTCAATACCTTTGTTTAGTGTTAATGTAATTCCATAGATGTGTGGGACTTGACTTAGTCCAGGCAGTCGGTAACCGAGCGAATTCGTGGCTGACTGGTCATAGCCACGAACGACGCGTCGATGAATGTGATTCGTGTTGAGAGTTGGCGGCAGTGGTTAGGCCACGCGAAGTGTTTTACGCACTTCATGTCGTTCAATTCGAGATGCGATTGCGCTAGTCGAGCCCGTCAAGTAACCCGACTGGCCGTTGTATGTTCACCTTGTATGAGTCATAACTGCTTGAACCTAGGGTACTGAACTTACCATTGTAAACCCTGTTAACCATGGTACCTTGATCCATAAAGACTCATGAGCCGGGCATGGTGGTATGGGACACCGTGATCGAGCTGTCGGCCTACGCTGGGGCCACAAACCTCCCCGTAGTGACCAGTGAGCACCTAGACTCGTGAGCAGATTATGGTGGTATGGGACACTATATTCTAGCTGTCGGCCTACACTGATCAGGCGACGAGCCCTTTGTAGTGACCGCGAGCGTATTCTGAGTCCACGGGAGGCGACGACCCTTCCGTTGCAGTAGAGTACGGTAGGCCTGTATTGATAAGGTGATGGGGGAGCGGTGCAACGAGTGCGAGCAACAGCCCTGGCAGCCCTTGCAGTGACCTACGAAATATACATCGTATGAGATTACTAGGAGTGACGACCCTAGACCGGATCTGTGTTGGGATTGATATAAGGGAAGTACCTTAGTTTCCCAATCCTGCTGTTTGAATGGACTAATAACAACTTGGAATTCATATCACCATAGCATTGCATGTGCCTGGAAGATGTGGAGCACTCTAGGGAGTGTGGCATGCCGCGGTCGTAAGATGTTGCCGCATGAGGGTGATCGTCGGTGAGGGCATACATCACGTCATATCATAATTGCATTAACAACAGTATTAGGATTGTTTGATTTACTGTGTTACTATTATCGCATGATTGATTTGATAACATGTTAATCTTTGTTCTATTATTCCACTGAGTTAGCTACTCACTCCCACGTTACGGGACGGTGTTCCGGACACCCACCAGACCTTTTTGTGATTGCAGATGATGGCGCGGCCTGTGAGGCAGAGCCAGACTTGATGATGATGAGGAGGATCCCTCCTTTATGCGTGTTCTGATCGACGGGATTACAGGGAGGTTGATTAGATACTTTGACATTTGTCATTTCATATTTTTAGCGCACTCATGTATATTCGTTTCATCTACTTTTGGAGTATACATGTATGTGTATAACCTGGTAACATGTTCACACTCTGGAGACATACAACAGTTTATATATGTTATACATACTATTACAGACTTCCGCTGGTTAATTTAACTGTCTCTGGAGTATGATATGCGGTTCTAGCTTAATCTCACTCATGTTTAATACATTATCACAGACAACATTCAATCATACATATCTATGTTGCATAAATAACATTTTGGAACTCGGGAGTTGGGTTTTTGCTCGACCCCCCGATTTCGGGGATGTTACAGATGGTATCAGAGCATGATTTGGATTAAACTGGGCCTGGGTTATGGTCTTGCGACGTACGCTGTCGCTTCCTTTGACTTAGGTGGGTGCGAGAAGGGTCTAGAAACACTTCTAGGATCACAGATTCGCCGATAGGCGAAGTCTATAAGGATCGATCGCAAGATCGAGTCTGTAACGCATCTCGGGTCGCGTAAAGCGACCCGAATCACTTCTAAGCTGTAGGAAGTCGGGTGGAGACGTCCTATGAGCGGTTTTAAACCGCAAAAGTGAATCTTTGGGCCGTGGAATGACCACGACTCCAGTAATCAATCGCCAGGGCTTAAAAACCCCGTTTTGCCAAAAATTCTCAAAATTCCTTCTCTAAACACTTCAACCTTCAGTTCTTTCTTATCCATTTCATGTTAGTCATCAAACCTAATGTGAAAATAACACAAATTAGTACATTCACCAAATTTTATAGTGAATAGTAAAATTTTATGAAAAATGGCCATAAGGCCATTCTAACTTCACTTTCTTTAGCAAATAAGGAGCTAGAAAGATGTACTGGCTCCTTCTACCCCAAATTCATATGCTGCATCATATGGTTTGGTATTCGGGATTGCGATGTGGACCCGGAAATCTCCGAACACATGTTTGGGCTCATAGAGACCAAAATACAATGAACCAAGGGGTGGGACCTGACTTTTTGGGACCCTGGGACCATGGGGGACCAGACCCATGGGGTCCCACCGGTCAACTTGCAAGTTGACCGGCGATGCCATCGCCGGCCGGGCGATGCATCGCCGGCCGGCGAGCTCCGGGGTGCTGTCCTTCGGGCGCACTCCCTTAAACAGGGTCCACATCACCCCTATGCACCTCCCACCCCAAGAAAACCCCAAATAGGGGTACTTCCTTCACAAACAGCCCCTTCCCTAGCCCCATTTTCGTTTTTCAGCAACTATCTCCAAAAATCCGTGATTCCAAACCACCCTATACCCATCCTTGGCCAAAACCGACCATCATCTATCACTTCTTTGGAGTTTGCAGCCCTTCCTCTTGGAGATTTCGTCATTTGGAGCTTCAAAAATGCCCAAATCGAGCTGAAATCGTGAGGCGCTCCATTCCCCTTTTTCATTCTCTTTTGTTTCTAAAAATACATCCTAGGGGAGCTTGAAACATCCCTCTACAACGCATAGATCTCCCTTTTCTATTTTGGTTAGCCATTTCCTTGCATTTCCCCCATTTTTCATGGCTATTGTTAAGCTGTTTTAGCCTTTTTCTCTCTTTTCACCATCCTCCCTCTCAATCCTATTTCTCCATTTTCTTTGCTTAAGGGATACTGAAAATATATGGCTGAGAGACCTCTAGTGAGCAACAGACAGTATTAGACTCGACAGGGATAAAGAAGGTAAGTCGGGACTGTGGTAAAGTCCTTTGGTAGAGTTAGGCATCTATGCCTTTGCCCTGTAGATTCTTTGATTTTTGTTTTAAGGATTTCGGTGTTTTGTTGTTGTTAGGTTTAGTGAAGTTACAGGTAGAAACTGTGTTTGTGTTGTGGTTTGGCCTTATCATAGCCGAATTTTGTTGAATGAAATGCATGCCGATTCATTTTGTGGTGAGGTATTGTCCCTAGATTGGGAGTATTATAACTCTCGGGATTCAGCCTACAAATTAGATTTTTATCCCACCCCACCCCCCAACCAAGCATGCCACTCCCTATCCCGCTATGGGACTAGGAATGCGGTTCCATTTAAGACAACTAAGCGCTACCGGCTACATAGGCCCTACGCGTTTTTGGATCTAGTGTTAGCACTCCTAGATTTGAAGGATCTGACGACATAAGAAATCCAATTCCAGTTAGGCAAATCTTGACCCTAAGCAATAGAAGAATTCCCTGTAGTAGAACTGGAATAGAAAGCCAGTTACCTAGAGTAGGGTAAAGCCTGTATATGTTAAGGAATGATAGATTAGTTTTGATTGGAATGAGACTCCCTTCCTTGGATAGATCCCCTTATGACTTATAGACTCCTGTTGTTGCCCATAGGAAGGAACCATACACTCTCAGGGAACATTTATAACTCCCTCAGATTGAACTTAGAATGAACTAGCACGCCCCTTAGAATTGCCTTTCCCAAGGACTTATTGCATTCGGGAACGCAGAGTAAAGGAACTACATGTAAGCGATGTATTCGCGGTTTGAGTCGATTTCTTACTCCTAGTGGTTACCAATGAATCCAATGCTCTGATCAAGTAGAGGATCGGCATCGACTTGGATTAAGAACTGATACAACACATTTTCTGTCCTGATTAGACAGAAGGTTCAACGTATCCGGCTTAGACCCACTATACAACCTTTCTTCTGTGATGGCCCAACCATCTACAACTAAACAGGATCACATTGTCTTTGGGAAATGGCGAGGACTTAAAGCCAGTAGAGAATTAGACATCTTGCCAATAACTCATACCTGCCCCTGAATGCAATCATAATAGAGATTAGGCTCATCTCTATGATCATAGGTACCAATGCCATAGAACGCATCATTAGCAAGGAAGACCATATAGAGAAAGGCTGTTTCCATTTTAGGTTAAGGATAGCCCCTAAGTTGCGCCTCGTTCCGATATACTGATCGATGCAAATATTCTTCAACCTTAAGTAAAACCAAGTTTTAAGGGGGGTAGAAGGAATTAAGTCCAATCCAGTTAGATTAGTTAACGCTACCGTTCGATCAAAGTGGCGCAGCGAAAGAGTGGTTGGCCTCTTTCCCACTGGCCCAGGATCGAAACATTTGAGTTAGGGTGTATGTACGATTAGGTTATTAAATAGGATTTGAACCTTCCTTAGAGAAAGTACTCCTTGCCCTTCGCCAATGTCGGGGACGACATTGTGTTTTAAGGGGGGTAGATTGTAACACCCCGGATTTTGGCCAATCTGGGATTTGACGTCCTTAGACAGTGGGTCAATTAAAACACCTGAAAAATCGTTCAGAACCCAATTCCATAGCCAAAGAAACCACTTAGGATAAATTTCTTTAGAAACTAAGCATAAGTTAGCTAGCGCAACGTTGGAGTGGCTGGGAAACAGTCCCTGATTACTTTAAATACGTTCTACAAGGCCCAAAGCGAGTGGAACCAATGGTGCTATAATGCTCTAAAACCTCGGACCAAACTCTAAGCAGGTTTGTTCTCGGGACCTCCTTGAAACTTTGTATTGGATCTAGACCGCGCGTCGTAAGTCAGATGCCTACCATCTTAGACCGTTATGACCACTTAGCTGGGCTTGGCAATCGTTTCGAATATCAAGTCCAACTGACGATCACAGGCTATTTCATTGAGCCCGGACCGAAGAGAGTGTGAATAGCGACATAGTTGGAATTTCAAATTCAAATCTGGCACACAAATTTGACGCATCAGTATTAAGCATTCTGACCATCAGAATACAGCCAAATTACACCCTTGGATCAGGAAAAATTTCTATTACATATCACGAGACTTATAGGCCTGATCTTGGTGCGGTGACCGTTAAACTGAAACTGGGCCGCCACGTGCGATCTGGGAACCCTATCGGCCTGAAATCTGGATGCGTGCTAGATCCAGTATGCACGAGCTTAAGTCCGACCGCATTTGGCCAGGGGACCTCCAGAAATGCTCTTTTGGACCGAAACAGCCCCGATTTGGATATACTTTAAGTATACCTTGACTTGGAGCCTATTTTGGGCATGTTTAGGCTTATAAAAGGGGTTGAAACCCTCACTCCTCTCTCCCATCCGAATTTGCAAAAATCCCTAGATTGGGAGAGAGAAAAGGTGAGAGTTTGTGAGGGAGATTGGAGGAGAATTCCTTGCCGCTTGTGCTACCTGTTGCAAGTGCCTAAGCAACGCAACTCAATCACGTTGCCGGTGATTTCTCCGCTTTTCTAGGTAAGTAAATACCCTAAATAGTTGTTGATTTGAGTTTCCCTTGTTTCCATAGCGATGTAGCTTATGGATCTCGTAAATCAGGTTCTCTATTCGCCGTAGACGAAGCGTATACGCTCCGTTCGAATTCTCATCCCTAAAAGGGAAAAGGTGCGGATATTAGACGCTTTGATTGACTGTTTCCAAAGCTTTCAATGTCGTTTAATAGTAGATTCTTGACGGCATCGCCGTTTGACATGTACAAAATGCTCTCCGTTTCCCGTTTTGTAAATTAATGAAGAATATGAGATTTAGGGCATTTTAGTCATTTGTAGGAAGTACGGTCTACATGCATATTTTGCTGACGTGATTGACATGGTTTGTCGCCGCATTAGAGAGTTAGGAATGATTGCATAATCAGTTTGGCGAAGAGATTCGCCAAGTTGCGCACTTTGGGTCGACATACTATGTGTGGATTTAAGTGTGTAGTGTATGTGTTTGTATAAATGCTTGTATTAGTATGTATTGAATTAAATGATGTTATGTAGTAGTTTGAGATTGATTTCATGATTAATATGCTGACCTAAATGATTTCCTACATGTTGACCTTATGCATGATCGCATTACATGCATAGGAAGTATGCCTTGAAGATTTGCTTAAGTTGAATGTTATAACATGTGCTAACATGCTCACATGATGTATTTCAATTTCAATACCTTTGTTTAGTGTTAATGTAATTCCATAGATGTGTGGGACTTGACTTAGTCCAGGCAGTCGGTAACCGAGCGAATTCGTGGCTGACTGGTCATAGCCACGAACGACGCGTCGATGAATGTGATTCGTGTTGAGAGTTGGCGGCAGTGGTTAGGCCACGCGAAGTGTTTTACGCACTTCATGTCGTTCAATTCGAGATGCGATTGCGCTAGTCGAGCCCGTCAAGTAACCCGACTGGCCGTTGTATGTTCACCTTGTATGAGTCATAACTGCTTGAACCTAGGGTACTGAACTTACCATTGTAAACCCTGTTAACCATGGTACCTTGATCCATAAAGACTCATGAGCCGGGCATGGTGGTATGGGACACCGTGATCGAGCTGTCGGCCTACGCTGGGGCCACAAACCTCCCCGTAGTGACCAGTGAGCACCTAGACTCGTGAGCAGATTATGGTGGTATGGGACACTATATTCTAGCTGTCGGCCTACACTGATCAGGCGACGAGCCCTTTGTAGTGACCGCGAGCGTATTCTGAGTCCACGGGAGGCGACGACCCTTCCGTTGCAGTAGAGTACGGTAGGCCTGTATTGATAAGGTGATGGGGGAGCGGTGCAACGAGTGCGAGCAACAGCCCTGGCAGCCCTTGCAGTGACCTACGAAATATACATCGTATGAGATTACTAGGAGTGACGACCCTAGACCGGATCTGTGTTGGGATTGATATAAGGGAAGTACCTTAGTTTCCCAATCCTGCTGTTTGAATGGACTAATAACAACTTGGAATTCATATCACCATAGCATTGCATGTGCCTGGAAGATGTGGAGCACTCTAGGGAGTGTGGCATGCCGCGGTCGTAAGATGTTGCCGCATGAGGGTGATCGTCGGTGAGGGCATACATCACGTCATATCATAATTGCATTAACAACAGTATTAGGATTGTTTGATTTACTGTGTTACTATTATCGCATGATTGATTTGATAACATGTTAATCTTTGTTCTATTATTCCACTGAGTTAGCTACTCACTCCCACGTTACGGGACGGTGTTCCGGACACCCACCAGACCTTTTTGTGATTGCAGATGATGGCGCGGCCTGTGAGGCAGAGCCGGACTTGATGATGATGAGGAGGATCCCTCCTTTATGCGTGTTCTGATCGACGGGATTACAGGGAGGTTGATTAGATACTTTGACATTTGTCATTTCATATTTTTAGCGCACTCATGTATATTCGTTTCATCTACTTTTGGAGTATACATGTATGTGTATAACCTGGTAACATGTTCACACTCTGGAGACATACAACAGTTTATATATGTTATACATACTATTACAGACTTCCGCTGGTTAATTTAACTGTCTCTGGAGTATGATATGCGGTTCTAGCTTAATCTCACTCATGTTTAATACATTATCACAGACAACATTCAATCATACATATCTATGTTGCATAAATAACATTTTGGAACTCGGGAGTTGGGTTTTTGCTCGACCCCCCGATTTCCGGGATGTTACACATCTGTTCTTAGAGAGGGTAGGTTCCTCTTCTCAATCGGTAAGAACCCTCCATCTACATTGGCCAATATCCTTAACCAAGTGCAAAGTACTCTAATGCGAAGGAGCTCATCAACTCGTGAAAAGCTACTCGAAGTGTAGGGAGCTTGGCTAAGGACTAGAAGTGTAAGGAGGACCAACCGCCCACTGTCAGCAACAAAAAGAGAAGGGACGACGACTCGAGTAGGGGTAAGTGCCAAAACCAATGATCGAAGAGCAGGTTCCTCTCTTACACCCTACTGAATGCGACTTTCGAGTAGGTCCTCATGGAAGCCCATGACAAAAGGATCATAAAATGACCAAGCACGATGAAAGCAGATGGGGACAAGAAAGAAATGAAAACATTACCACTTCCACTATGACCACGACCACACCACTGCTGACTATTTTGATCTCAAGGAAGAGATCGAATCCCTTATTCATAGCGGACATCTGTGAGAGTATGTCCACGTGAGGAGGGATGAGCGACTAGACTAAAGAAATGAGTAACAAGACAACAAGAATGACAATGAAGCAACAAGCGAGATCCGCAAGATATTTAGAGGACCCACAGAAGGAGGGGACTCAAATAGAGCTCGCAAGGCTCATGCTCAGAGCATCAGTGGCAGCAGCACCAAGCATCACATTAACCTTATGAATAGGGCTGTGAAGGACTAGAAGTTGATTCCTTGCAGCCTAACCTTTACAAAGGAGGATGCCCGAGGAGTCCACCACCCGCACGATGATGCCCTGGTGGTGACCATGATAGTGGCCAGCATAAGGTGCAGTCTATATTGGTAGACATTGTCAGCTCGATCGACATCCTCTTCGCAGATGCTTTTGACAAGATGGGGATCAGGACATCACGATTACGTCCCATTCGAACTCCCTTGCTCGGGTTTGTGGGAGAGAGGGTCATCTCCGAAGGAAGTATACAACTGCCTGTAACAGCAGGAGAGGATCACAACTAGACTACCATAATGATCGACTTCCTCGTAGTTGACTATCCCTACAATGTCATTCTCAGACGACCATCCCTCAACATCAGGCGAGTGGTAGTGTCTACATACCGTCTCTCGATGAAGTTCCCGACTGAGCATGGGGTCGGCCAGGTTAAAGGTGATTGGCACAAGGCCCGACAATGCTATTCAACAGAATTAAGGGCAGGAACACGACAAATGACAATGGCTATCACCTCTCTCGACCCCCAGGAAGAATTAACTGAAAGAGGGTCTCTTGTGGAAGACCTGGTGGCTATACCCCTTTGCGAGACTGACCTATCTCGCACAGTTATGTCGGTTCGTTGCTAGCCCCGGGTCAGTATAAGGAGATCATCAGTCTGCTAAAGCTACACGCCAACGTCTTTACATGGTCACACCTAGACATGCTTGGCATCAAACCAGAGGTAATGGTTCATAGGCTAAATGTCAGTCCTGACCATTGACCAGTGAGGCATAAGCGACAAGCATTGGATCCAGAACAGTATGCCATCATTGGAAAGGGGGTTGGAAAGCTCTTAGAATATGCATTCATTGAGAAAATCTACTACCCCGAATAGATTGCTAATTCGTGCTGGAAAAGAGGTCGAATGGAAAATGACGGGTATGCATTAACTACACATATCTGAACAAGGCATTCCCTAAAGACAATTTTCCTCTTCCGAGGATCGACTAGTTGGTCGATAGCACAGTAGGACATGAGCTCCTCAACTTCATGGATGTCTATTCATGTTGCAACTAAATCGCCATGCATGTGCACGACAGGCAGAAGACAACCATCATTACCAACAAAGGGCTCTACTGCTACAAGGTCATGCCTTTCAGGTTGAAGAGCACTAAAGCAACATACTAACGACTCATCAACATGATATTTTCTAAGTAAATCGAACACTTCATGAAGGTTTATGTTGACGACATGCTGGTTAATAACATCAAGGCAAAGGATTATGTGGTTGACCTTAAAGAAATGTTTACCATTCTGAGGAAGTACCAAATGAAGATAAACTCGAGTAAATGTGCCTTCGGAGTAAGTTTAGGAAAGTTCATCAGCTTCTTGGTCAACCTGAGGGAAATCAAAGAAAATCTTAATAAGATCCAGTCATTACTAGACATGAGCTCACCCAGAACTACAAAGGAAATCTAGTGCCTCATGGGCAGAGTCGTAGCTCTCAACAGGTTCGTCTCTAGAGCTACTGTCAAGTGTCACCTGTTCTTCAATAGCTGAAGGACAAAGCAAAGCCGACATAGACCGACGACTGTGAGCAAGCTTTTCAGCAACTCAAGCAGTACCTCGGGCTGCCCCCACTACTTTCCAAGCTCGAGCAGGAAGAGCCGCTGCTACTCTACTTGGCGGTCTCGCCCGTAGCGATTAGCTTAGCCCTGGTACAACAGGTTGGAGGGAAACAGTTTCTAGTTTAATACGTTAGCAAGGCACTGGTCCAAGCTGAGACTGAGTACTCCGATATTGAGAAGCTCACGTTAGCCCTGATCATGTCATCGTGTCACCTCCACCCCTACTTCTAGGCTCACACCATTGTCGTCTCGACTAATCAGCCCCTTCGTCGAGTGCTCTAAAAATCCAAAGTATCAGGGAGACTGATAAAGTGAACAATTGAACTCAGTGAATTCAACATCGAGTGTAAACCCCGAACTGTTATAAAAGGCCAGACAATGGTCAACTTCATTGATAAGTTCACCAATACTAGGCTCCCTGAAGAAGCTAAAGATGAGGAAACTAAGGAAGAAAGCAACCCACAAGTGTGGACCCTTCATGTTGATGGTTCTTTCAATTTAAAAGGTAGTGGGGTAGGGATGATCCTTGTGGGACCCAATCAGACCTACACACAATGTCTTGAGATTTAGGTTCCCGACATCCAACAATGAGGCAAAGTATGAAGCCCTCCTCGCTGGGCTCAGGTTAGTGAAAGCTATGGGAGCCGGAGCCCTAATAATCCATAGTGACTTCCAGTTCATCGTCAACCAGGTCGTTGATGAGTACCAGGTGAAGCGAGAGAAGATGATTTCCTACCTCCTAAAGGTGAAAGAACTTATCGGCAGATTTATTAAATGCGAAGTCACCTTGGTCGCCCGAGCAGAAAACTCTCAAGCGGATGCTCTGGAAGCTAACTACAAAGACATTGTCAAAACAATTTTGATTGAGTTCTTGCTCGAGCCCAGCATCAGTTGACTTGAGCTGAAGGAAACACTTCCCGTCATCTCGATAACCAGCTAGATGGACTCAATCATGACTATTTGCGGAAAAGGTGATTCGGAAGCTTATGATAAATATGAGCTTAAAAGGATGGATTTAGAGCTCAAAAGAAGATAATGAAGAATTGAATATTTAGAAGACATTAATGAAGAATTCACATGCCAAAGATCGAAGGAAACCAATTGAGGAATGTAGAGAATCAAAGATTTAAAATGAAGAAAAGGAATCCTAAAAATTATCTTGAAAAAAGATATTACAAAATTCTGGGGCCAGAAAAACTTAGTTATGAAATAATTCCAAAACAAACTTTGATTCCATCGAAGTGCCTTCAAGGTACAATCGAAGCTAGTTTGATCAATCGAGAATTTTAGAATTTTTCAAGCCATACTCGCTGGATAGTTTTGGACAATTTTAGATGGCATTGAAGATACTTCGATGACATCGAAGGTGCAATTGAAGGTTGTTCAATGCATCGAAGGCGTTACGCAGATTTTTAGGTGTGTAAATTTGAGGCGATTTGCGAATTTTTCAACTCAGTGTGAAAGTTGGAGTTCCACATCTATAAACAAGAGTCCTTAGGATGTACTAAAGTATCTTCCAAGGTTTGAAAAGGGAGAGAAGGCCTAGGTGGAGCAACCAAAATGTTCTTCTACTTCAATTTCTTCATGGGTTCTAGTAGATAACTTTAATTTTCTTTTAGGATTTTTGTCTTCTTAGGCTAATCTCTTAGCTAAGGGTAAAGGATAAAATCTATTGTCTATTTTGATGTTTATCTTATTTTGATTCAAGTTTATGTTGAACTTCATTAATTTCTAGTTTGATTTGAGGAATATTTTTAATTTTCTATGATTTATTGTGACTTCAATTACAGTAGATTCTATGGAGGCTTTTGATATCTTCTTAATCTATTTGGACTTGTGGAGATTGGTAAATCCTATTGTTCAGCATCGTCTCCTGGGCATGGTAGGATGATGGAATCCCTTCCAATCAATGCAATGGATTTTTGTGTGTGAACTAATCCAATGAAAGTTCAGATTATATTTTAACTAGTCCATCATTCGATTGGATAAGATTGGACTTCAATTCCAATTGAGTTATCATTAAATCAAGTAGATTGAATATTGAGATTGCTATAGGTGGATTCCTGGATCCTTAGTCTTTTTATCTTTATTATTTTAAAACTTGTTTTCTAAATCGCTATATTAAAAACCCAGACCAATCAAGTTAGACTTAGATTAGTTCTAGACCATGTTCCCTATTCCCTGTGTATTCGACCTCGTTCTCATCGAGTTATTACTACATCGCGACCCTACACTTGGGTTGTGAACACATAGCAGCTCAGTATACCATGATATGAGATGTCCTTTACAAAAGAGGATTCTCCTTACCCTACCTGAGATGCCTCCGACTCGACAAAGCTGAATATATTATGAGGGAGATCCATGAAGGGGTCTGTGCCAACCATTCAGGTGGGAGAGTACTCACCCACAAAATGATTCGACAAGGGTATTACTCGTCGACTATCCATGATGAGGATGTTAAGAAATATGTGAGGAAGTGCGATAAATGCCAATGGTTCATCATGATACTTCAACAACCATCCAAGCAACTTACATTAGTGATTGGCCCTTGGTCATTCACTCAGTGGGAGGTTGACATCATAGGACCACTACCAATGGGCAAGGATTAGATCAAGTTCATTGTCATAGCAGGCCTCTAATTCTCCAAGTGGACCGAGGCTGAGCCATTAGTCAAAACCACCAAGTAGAAGATTACTGACTTCGTCTAGAAGAACATCATCTGCAGATATGAGATCCTGCACACTATTGTCTTAGACAATGACAAGCAATTTGACAATGCGCAATTCCAAGGTCTATGTGAAAGACTCAGGATTTACAACGCCTAGTCATCACCTTGGCATCCCCAGGCTAATGGACAAGTGGAGGCAGTCGACAAGATCATAAAAAATCACCTTAAGACCAAGCTTGAGAAGTCCAAAGGAGCATGGGCCGAGGAGCTGCTGCATGTCCTCCGGACATACCGAACTACTGCTCGAACATCAAATGGAGAGACTCCTTTCTCCTTGACCTTTGGTGCATAGGCCGTGACGTCAGTTGAAGTTAGGCTTCTGACTGCACGCATCGAATCCTTCAATGAAAATTAAAATGCCGAGCAGATAACACTAGGGTTGGACCGACTTGTAACACCCTAGTTCTCAAAACCCGAGGATAGTCACTCCTCACTGAGAACCCGAGTGTTACTTTATGGAGACGACTAACATTGCATTTAATTAGGGGCAAACCTCATAACATAAAACAAGATAATTGCCATGTAAACTAGAATATCCATAATAACAAAAAAGGAAGTTCAATACATGTAAATGGAAGCAAAATGGAATCCCTCAGCAGGGGAAATTATTATTACAACTCAAGCAAAACATTAGGTCCAAATAATAAAAGCAAGTAAATCATAGAGCTCCAATGGCTCAACAACAGACACATAGAACTCTTCCTTGCCACAATCCACAGCAGCTGTCCTTGAAATCCCGTCATAGGGGTCTCCTGTTGTCATCAATCCTGCATCTATTTGGAGCAACCGCACTATGGGTGAGTGAAAATTCAGTGGGAACTTCCCGCAAGGATTCATACATATCATGTCATTCCAAAATAGTGTAAATCAACACATTCAAATTTCAAGGAGATGAATCATGAAATTATAAACAAATGTATGGATGTATGAATGTATGCTCAAATTATAGATCTGGGAATTCACATCCAGCTGTCAAAATAAAGGGTCACCCGCGGTAGTAGACTACCTGGAAAAGACCATACAGACCGCCCGCGGTAGATTAACTACCTGGAAAAGGCCATACAGACGAGTGCGCCCAAGGATATCTCCTGAAAAAATACACGGGATACGCCCGAGGAGAGTCTAATCCTGAAAAGGCTCATGTAAAGAAAGAGCGCCCAAAGTGGCACAAATGCACATGCTCTGTGAGTTTAATTGAAGTGCTAGAGCCTTCAGGAATTCCATCAGATGTGACTTACATCGAGTACTCGGAAAAGCTCATATGTCATGCGTGAATGTCATGTACCATAATACACATGTACACTTCGAGTAACAAGAATGCTTTCATAAACATGGTGAAGGCTCACGGTCTTTTAATATGATATCAAATATTCAAGTATGAACACAACATAAATATATTTACTTTCCCAAGGTCCAAAGGAAGGTTCAAATATGACATTTCAACCACATTAGGATAGTAACAAGATTACTACAAATCCTACGAAAAGAGATATTCATTTGTATCAAACTATAACCATTCTAAGCCATATAATGAGAAATGGAACAAGCTTATTATTGTAGTAGAAGTAAGAACTCTTACATTTAATGCAACTAGAAGATGTATATATGTATTTAAGTGATTTCAAATATGGCATGGTGATCTTAAAGAAATTCTCATAAGATATGTTGGGGTAACGTAAATTGAGGCATTCCCACATGTTTATTCATGTCAATTCAAAGTTAAAAGAACACAACTACTATTTACACAATCATAATATTTTTCTACAACTATTTAGAATTCCAGGAAATGATGAAGCCATGTGGGATATCCCTCACCTTGAGTGAATACTTCTCTTGATTTGAGACGTTCTCATGGGGTGGATGTATTGATCTTGTTTTGGTAGGTTGGAGGAAGGAGTATCTTCCAAGGTATCTAATCATTGGTTGTGCCTGGATGAAGCATTTCAAGACCTCAGTGAGTTATGACCGAGTTGACTCAGTCGGGGTTTTTAATCAATAGCGAGTCGAGCTTGATGCAAGGGTTTAATCCATTACCAGGACTTATTTATGATTTAATTTTTTTATCCAACCTTGTTCAGATCGTACACAGGTGGTTGGAGTTAGTTTTTTTTAAATGAGAAACTGACCGGGTCAGCTCGACTATGAGTATCGAGTTGACTCAGTGGGGTAAAAATGGTCGGGTCAGCCCCAAAGTGGGCAAGTTTTGATCGCCCCTTGCTGGACTTTATGCTGATAGGGCAAATCTACTTCCCAGCCCACTAAGTCGGGGCTTTTAAGCCTGAAGTGGTCCTGAGTCCTTGACTCAGTGGCGACTCGACCCAAACGGCCCTTCTATGAGTTGAGTATGGCGAACCTGGGATTGGCTCGAAGTGGTGGTCCTTGCTCTAGCCAAACCGACCACTACCATGGTGTCAGATCATGGTTTTCACCCTGGAGTGTGGTGCTGAGTCGCTCAGCTCGTGATTGAGTTGGGAATAGATGCAAACACAGACAGTCAACAGCGACTGAGTTGGACTGATTGTCAACCCAGCCGGTTGAGCGGTTGAAATCTGTGTTTATCAGATGGGCGAGATTACCTGGTCAGGGGTCATTCTTGAACGTTGGATAAGACTGGTCATGGTGGTTTCAGCTCCAAGTTCAAGGAGAATCAGGGATTAGCTCGATCCGAATGTCCTAGTTGGGTTCTGGCCTGCCACAGTAATACGATGGGTTGGATTACAGATGGACAGTTGGAACTCACACAGCTGCACTCTTCACCCTTTCTCTCTGATGGAAATCCCAAATGGGGAGCTGGACTCAGCCGCGACTCGGACTGAGTCGACCCAACATGATGCACCAGCGGCGCCTCTCTCTCCCTATCGCTTTCTCTTTTCTTTCTTTAGGTTTTTCCTCTGGAGACGCCCTAATTCTCAGCCTTTTATAGGCGTTTCCGTTTCTAGAAATGTCCACAACTAATCAGAAGGATTATTGCAGAGATCACTTAAGCTAATCAAAAATAGCTTGGCACTAGGATTACCTAATCGGTTTAGATATCGTGCATGGTTCCATCTGATTGTCATGGATGGACATCAAATGAGGTGGTCCACACGATGATCAGACCAGATCAGTGAATGGGTCCGATTTCGAAGAAAGTGGGTTCCACAGACAGTTTGAGGAAGATGAGGGATGTTAATGGTGTTTTTCATATGGATGGTTGATCCATAGATCAGGGCCGTTAGAATAGTTCAGATGACTCTTAGGACTCCTGTGAGATTCCTTCAACGGTGAGTAAGGACCGTTGATCTCGTCCTTAATTCCAAAATGGCAAAGGCTCGTACTGTTGCGACGTCTCGCCAAAATCTCATTTTGCTACGAGATTTTCGCATTGCCCTAACTTCAATGCTCAGGATTCATCCGAGAGAGACTTCCAGAAGCCTATGAGCGGATGAGATACATCTTTCCTTATTAGGAAAGATTCTTTCCGTAATCCATCGGGTAGGGGGTGTGCTTTTGGAAACCGTAGGGCTGACGGGGCGCTGGTTGTGTACGTGGATGTTTCCCGACGATTCCTAATGGTCGGATCTACCAAATGAGCGACGCACGTGTCCCAATCTTGGCCGTCAGGGTATCACCATTTGCAATGCAAGAACAGGCTCTGTTTGTGCCGTTGAAAAGGGCTTTCAATCTTAAATAACAGCGTGGTGAGAATTAGTGGGACATCGGCTAACTTAGGAACGGTTTGGATTTCCACTTTGTATTCAGATGGTGGCCAAAATCATCGTCAAACGGACGGAATTCTTCAAACGCCTTTACTGGCGAAAAATGAGAGAGAGATCTCTCGTCTTTTAGGTTTATCGGGTCAACACGGTCAAACCGTGCAGACGGTTTCAGTGTGATGCGGGTAAGAATGGGCTGTGCACACGCATGCCACAAGTGGGGGCCACATAGATGTATTTGCCAAATCCACTCCGTCCATTTCATTTGGAGGCCCCACATCAGGTCTTTTGACCAATGGAATACCCTAACCTTGGTGGACCATATTTCTAATTTGTTTCGTTCTATTTGTAGATTTATCTTTATTTGATGGTTAATTTAATTATTTCATAATTGAACATCAATGTTAGAAATGGTCCAAGGGACTACCCATCTAAAATTCAATGGCTAGAATATAGATTAGATGGCTTAATACATATTCATAATATTTAATATCATTTTTTACGTTGTTTTTAATATCCTGGTTATTATTAAAATTATTATTACATTTTTAATCACTAATTACTTATATTTAAATCTGATGGTTCTCTCTTCTAGGGATATTCTACAGGTTTTTTCAAAAATAAATTACTCTTTTATATTTAAATCTAAATATAATTATTATTATACTTATTTTCTCTAGGTTATTTTCGTGGGTCTTACTCTAATCAATGCTATTTATTCATTCAACCGGCCCCTATCAGGCTTTAATTTGAAGGATCGGATCATTTTATTTTTATAAGTGGGCCACGATACATGGGTCTTAACCTTCAGTTATCAATCTATTAACGGTTGGATAGAAGCTTGATCTATGAGTAGAGATTACTCACAATGGTCACACTTAGGCTAGATTAGATGTTAATGTTTAAGTAGGCTAGATCTATGCTTACACCAGGTTAGGTCTCCATAGTAACACCCGAGTACTGAAAGTTACGGGGTGTTACATGACTTGAGGAAGAAAGGGGATGAGCACAATTGAAGATGGCCGCCCATCAGCAACGTGTTGCCCAATACTACAATTCTTGGAGTCAAGGTGTGAAAATTTCAGCTAGGAGACCTGGTCCTTCGCAAAACGTTCCAGAACACCATGGAGCCTGGCTCAGGGACATTGGGGCCAAGCTGGGAGGGAAGTTACAAGATAATAGGCATGGCAAGATCATGAGAATATCGACTTGAAGACATGGATGGACAACCCTTGCCTCACCCATAGAATGTCGAGCATCTGTAGATCTACTATTTCAAAGGACTCCAGGAGTCCTTTGACCAAGAGTGAGTTGACTAAATGATTTGCTCGACAAGAGTGACCTCCATTCTCAAAGGGAAAAAGGTGCTCAGGACATTTCTACTATTTTTCTATATACTATTGTGAATTCTACAAAAAATAACTTCCCTAGTCAGGGGGAGAGAATTTGTTTTAAATATTGTTCTTGACTATTTGAGCTACGTGATCGACTATGGAGACTTCCCTTAGTTTAAGGGAAGAAAGTCCTACCAACTTCCTGATCCACTACTAAGTGGTGGGCATAATAATTTGACCATGCACGATCTACTACTACATAGCCGATTGATCGATCCTATATGGATCGACCTACTCATTCCACTTTGTTTGACTTAATAAATCTACTTAAGAACATCATACACAATAATCGTGGAAAAAAAACTATCTTTTCATTGAAAGTCATTACAACAAGAGATTAAAAAAAAAAAAAGGGGCTTTACAAGTGTAGAGGGGAGCCAGGCTCAGTCTACTTGGGAGGAGGGTTGCTCGGCTTCAGCCTCAGCAGGCGTCGAGTCTGTAGGAGATTTATCACCTAAGCCGCTTAGTTTAAGCTTTGGATATCTTTGCTTGACATCCTCCTGACACCGCTTATAGCCTGTAAGACCCGTATCCTAGCTTGTACTATTTCGTAGGCCTTTGTAGTCCTCCCGGTCGAATTCTGGCAACTCACGATCTGTGATTGACGTTTGCGTGCGACCCTAAGTCATATCCTGTAGATTTGAGTTGGCTTGATACGAGACTTGTACCATTACGACCGACTGTCGCCGCGGTTCCAACGCTGCATCTTGCATATCGATCTGATACCCTGGCAGGAAGATGTAGACCCGTATTCAGTTCGAGGAAAAATGTTGCGCATAGCAATCCCAAGAGAATGTCCCATCAATCATATTAAAAGTCAAGTACTCCATCCCATCAAGTTAAGTACAAGCAACCATCCCCCTCTTACATCACCCTTACCTAAAGTCAACTCTCCCTTACACAAGTACACACATCCATCCCTCTCTCTCATCACTCCTCTCCCATCATCTCTCTCTCTCTCTCATTCTCTCTCATTTTTTTCCACCCAAGCAATCCACGTCCAAGCTCCCCATAAGAGAGCTAGTGTGGCCCACCTTCCTATCTCACATCCCCACCATCCAAAGTCCATCTCAACTGTTAAAATCCATTCTTTGGAACTATGGAACGCATTGGCGAAAGAAGGAAGAAGATATCTCGAGGTGGGTGATTTTCTTTTGCATAGATCTTGACCTTTGAATCATAGTGGGTGTTTCTCTCTCTCCCCTTTATTTTGTGGCCCATTTAATGATTGTATGTGGTATCCAAACCGTCCATCAAATGAACCCATGGCCGTCCAAGCCATGTGGGCCCTACCCTTTGATGTTAGGAAAAACACAAATATCAAAATGATACAAATCAGGTGGACCACGTCCATGTGGGACCCACCTAGATGAATTATCTTCACACCGTCCAGCGTCCTGGACGTTGGACGTGTGAACAGATAGTGGGTGTACTAACAAAAAAATAAAAATAAAAATAAGCTATTTGGGTGGGCCACTCATATAGGCCCCACCTTGACGTATGGATTTGATCTAAGCTATCCACCCTATTCCCCAACTCATTTTAGGCGTTGAGCCAAAAAATGGAGCTGATCTGACTTTCTAGCGGGCCACATCATAGAAAACTGAAATTTTTACCATTGAAAAACTACCTAATGTTTCTATACTCCAAAACACCTTGAATATTGGGCTTGTTTAGCTTGTTTAGGGCCATGGGAGCCAGTGAACGGGGTGGATCTACCTGATGCGGGCCCCACTTAGAAAAAACCTATAGGAAAATAAGTTTTTCAAAAAAAAAAAATAATAAATTAACAGCTTATGCTGCTATTGCTTACGTTGCAGCAGCACATGCTGCGTGACGAGTGAGAGAGGCCAGGGCCGTGTACCCCACTACAGGCCCCACTGTGATGTGTGTTGAACATCCACGCCATGCATTTGATGGTTCTTTAGGGCAGCGGGCCCCTCTCCAAAAATCAGCTGTATGAGAGGCTCGGATGGCCCACATCACAAGAAACAGTGGGATAAAATGTCTGCCATTGAAATCCTTTGGGGTTGTCACATACGATTTTGATCATTATGAAATTCATTTTTCCTTTTTATCCGAGTCCCTGTGACCTTATATACAGCTGGGATGGAAAATAAACGTTGTGGTGGACCCCACGTGGGACCCACCTGATGTATGAGGAAAAACTCCCCACCAACCATTTGTTCTTCACTTGCGTCAGCAAGTATTGTGGGGCCCACCATGATGAATGTTGCATCCAGACCGTCCATCTACGAACAGCGGGACCTGGACGAAGGAAACACACAGATATCAGCTTTATCCAGATATGTGGCCCACCTTGTTAAGTGCTTATCCACGCTGTCCGTAGGGAGCTGGGACGGTGAGTCCCTTGCGGCAAATGTTGTTGGGTTGTTAAACCCACACTGTCCGTCCATCACTCACACCCCCTTATGATATTAAATATTATAATATATTATATATCATATATATATATATATATATATATATATATATATATATATATATATATATATATATATATATATATATATATATATGTATGTATGTATGCTACATCCTACGTGGACCTAGATGTATGGGAGTATCCGCACCGTCCAAGCGTCTCTGGATGGTGGGAATCCACCTGATGTTGGTGTTGTCCACACGTGGACACACGTGAGGTGTGTGCCTCATCCGTACCATGTATCCGTGGGCCACACATGATGGATGTACTTTACCCCTGCGGCATTGTAGCCATGGGACCCACACACGTGTGGATCCCACACCAGCAATATAGCTGTTGTCTTTTGACGTCAGCAAGTCCGCAAGTTCTGTGGACTAACATGACATATGTGTTCTCTACCGTCCATCTGTGTCGCATCCGGACCATCCACATTTGCATCCCACCAGCAGTAGTAGCTGTTGTATCCCGCTGCAAGTTCTGTGGGCCTGATCATTTGGTGGGCCTTCCCTCAGAAGGTGGGACCCACTGTGAAATATGTATTATATCTACACCATCCGTTTGGATGAGATACATGCATGGGTCCATAGAGCACCATCTAGTAGTAGAGTGGGCCCATGTTATTTGTGGATGACAAATTGCATGCATGCATAGCACGTTGTATGACTCTAATCCATGGCATGTATGTATGCATGCGTGTAATGCTTGTCTATTTAGTACCTGTAATAGTTGTATGCATGCATGACGAGTGTGTAAAAGGTGCATGACACCACGTTATGTGTTATACATGTATGGATGCAAGTAATACATGCATGAGTGATGGGTTACATTGAATGCATATGTGACATATATGGGATGCACACCTGATCCACGCATGAGCTAAACCATGGTGGGGAGGCACGTGCGAGGCTCGAGGTCTGGTAATATTATTTGAATGCATGCACAAGAGCTTAGCCATTCGTGTGAGTGTATTGCATGCACCTTCACGGCCTGCCAATGTAATCTATATGTGGCCCATGAGTGAGGCTCGATGTGTTGATATGATGGCCCATTGGTGCGGCCCGTGTATGCAGCCCACCGTGATGTGTGTGTCGTTCATTCGTGTGGCTCGTCGTGATGTATATATTGTATATCTATACCATCTATTTGTGTGGCCCGTAGTGATATATTTGCGATCCATATGATAGGACCCACCTGCCTTGTATTTAAGGCCCATATGATGGGGCTCACCTACTTGAATATGAGGCATATGGGAAAGGCCCACTGTGATATATTCGTGGCCCATTTGATGTATATAATGCCCTTGTGTAAGGCCCATCCTAATGTATTTATGACATTTGAATTAGGCCCACATGATGTATTGATGGCCCATTGATGTGGCCCACTTGATATAATTTCGGCCCATACGTTGTGGCTCATTGTGATGTGTATTGGCCCATTGTGCAGCCCATTGTGATGAAATTCAGGCCCATATGGCGAGGCCCGACGTGTTACATATATAGCTCATGAGTGAGGCCCATGGTGAATTATATTGGGCCATTTTGTGAGGCCATGGGACCACTATGTCGTTCGGATCTATGTAGGCCACTCCTTTAGAGCAATGTTAGTTAGATGTCCATATTAATGAGCAATGACGGTTAGATGTCCTTATTGTGACCTTCCCTTACGCCTTGTTAGGCCTATTCTCTTCATGGGTTAACTCAAATAAGTGGGCCCCATTCACCATAGACGGATGGCTCTGTGCTATCAGATTTGATATAACCTCAGCTAAGGGCCGATCTTTATATTATAGTTGATCGGTTGTTCATCTATGGACCCTGTCTTATTTATATGCCAATTTGTCAAGGTCGATTGTATAGGCCGATTCTGATTATTGATCGACTTTAATTATTGTGGCCGATTGCCGATTCCGATTATCTTGACCGACTGCTGATTCCGATCATCGAAGCCGATTACTAATCGATTTCGATTGTTGAGGCCGATTGTATAGGCTGATTGTCGAGGCTAGTTATCGAGGTCGATTGTCAAGGCCCGATGTGAGGTATATGCTGCCTGTATTTGAGGCCCATTTTGATGCACATTCGGCCCGTGTTTAAGGCTCAATGTGATGTATGTGTGACCCGTATTCGAGGCCCATTGTGATGTGTATTTAGCCCGTGTTTAAGGGCTAATGTGATGAGGCCCATTGTAATGCATTAAGGGTCAAGCGATGGAGTCTATAATAATGTATGTTAGGCCCATGCGAGAGGCTTATCGTGATGTATATTGAACTCTTGAGTGAGGCCTATTATGTTGTATATTAAGCCCTTATGTGAGGCCATGGGCCCATTATATGTTTGATTCTATGTGGGCTATTCTTTAGGGGCAATGTTGGTTAAATGTCAACATTGACGAGGCCGATCGTTGATACCGATTTTGAGTATGTGACAGCGTAGCATCATGATACATGCCCATATGCATCATCTACATGTTTGTTATGAGATGTGATTGACCATTGCATATTTCTTTGGGCAGGATGATATGAGACTCCTTGATAGGCGGAGGTTATCTCACATGAGCGCACGACTTACGTAGGATTGATGCATGCCTAGATTATATGATTCATGCATTTTGCATTGTGTTGTGATTACTGTACGCCCTAGCGACATCAGGGTCGTAGCCTCCACAGGCATGTCATGGATGGCCAAATGGGACACTGAAAATTTGATCTAGCATCAGGCTGTCATAGATGGCCCTGGGTGAAAATCCCTAAACCCTCTTGGTATCAGAGGATGCCCCAACGTCGAGACCAAGTGGATACATGAGTGCCCGAGTGCCGAATACTAGGAGGCCGCATCTCTGACTGTGTCATGGTCAGTTGGGAGGGGGTGTGGCCTTACCAGCTTGAGCGTAGGAGGCATTACTAGGCTGAGTTTAACTAGCTCACGAATAGATCCGTTATCGATGTGCCAAACAGGTATTGGCAGACTATTGGCTAGGCGAATAGTGAGGTTTCTTACGCTCACTTGGACTGTGCGGCTGGGAGAGCAGCAGTGCCATTTGGAGTGTACTAAACCCCGGTGATAATCTCAGTGAGGAACCGTACTGATATGTGGACTTATTGAGCATGAGTTGCATATTCATTCATTCATTCACTATCTACTTGGGCTGGTGGTGCGTAACTATTTGTTACGTGTACCTTCGCAATGGCCAGGATTTCGGTTGGGGTGCGTGACTAACTTGAGATCAGGAGTTTACTACATCGAGTCTGACTATCCAAACTTAGGTATGAGATTGATTTGAATAGAAGTCCCTTGTGATAGACCCTATAGCCTACGATACTACGTACTATCATCCTGACTTCACACTTCAGCATGGTCATTTCATTCGCACTGCATGTTGCATTACATCCGTGGAATATGGTAGGGCTGACATTGTTTGTGGTACTCATCAAAAATGTATATTGTATTGCATCCTCTACATCTGATATTTGGCTCTCTATGACTCTTCATTTGTATAGTTGATTTCTATTACGTATTTTAAAATTGTATGACTCATGCACTTATCAGTATTTTCATTTACTTTGTTATTGTGTGATTTATCACTTTGTCAGTATTTCTGTTTACTCTGATAATTTGTGATCTTGTAAGTATTTCTATTTATTCAGACATTGTATGATTTATGAATTATCAGTATTTTCGATATTGTATGATTATGGTATTGTATTGAATACTTGGCACTTACCTTGTACACACACTTACACCACCCTCTAAGCTTTCTATAAGCTTATGCACGATAGATGCGTGTAGGTGATGTTAGGTTGCAGCAGTGTTGAGCTTGGAGCATGCAGCGGTCTTCCGTAGCTTGATTTTTGATTTATGTATTTCCCTTTCAGTATTGTACTAAAATGATTATATTAGTGGATATGTGATGATGATGTTGTCTTTGTGAATTGGGTAATTTTATGGTTATGCTTACTACAAGTTAATTGTACATTGGAAAAAAAATCCTCCTTGTAGGATTCCAGGATCGGAATCTGGCATATGAATGCTAGGAGCTGAGAATGGGGTATTACGGAGGCTGTCGGCACTGGATTCGACCATCGGGATTCCTGTAAATTCGATTTTCGAGTTTGGGATGTGACATAGCCAAAGCTGAAGTGCACTCCTTCTTCCTTGGCCCGCTCTGCAGAGGTCTTGTACTCCACCGCAGCAGCCCGAACTACCAAGATGAAGGCCTCGATCTTGGTTAATTTGGCCTTGACTTCCACCAATTTGGCTGCGACCTCTGCTGACCTGGCTGCCACCTTGGCCGACTCGGCCTTTGACCTCGTAGGCTTGGCTTCTGCCTTGGCTTCCACCTTGGCTCGGTCCTCATTAAAGATTGAGAGGCACACCTTCAGCCCCTCCGACTTAGCCCGCAGTGTAGTCTCCTTTCGTTGGGTTTCATCTAGTTGGATATCCAGAACTGCTCGCTCCTCCCTAAATGTCTGCATGGCCCCTTAGAGAACCTCTGCTTGGGCCATAGCCACATCCCTAGTAGCTGTAATGGCTTCGATCTCGGCGACCTTGGCCTGAAGGTCTGCCTTCATCTTCTCGAACCCTTGTCCCACTTATTGGTACGATCGGCGAGCAGGAATGACTTGAAAGAAGAAGAAAAAAATAAAGGACCAGTAAGAAAATTGAGGAAAGAGAGTGACATATTTAAAAGATAAAAAATGGGAATTCTACCTTGTAAAAGGTGACCACCAGGTTGCTTAGAAAAGTCATTATATGGATATCCAGTAAGGCGACTATGTCCTCCTCTAATGCGTTCCGAGCTACCCACTGGGAGAGGAGACCCATATAGTAGCCCGTGGGTAAGGGACCCGACCCACTGGCCTCAAAAGCATGATGCCCCGAGACACCACCCTCCTCGACCTACTGGACTTGGGTAGTGGAGGGCCCTTTGATGGGCTGAGCCTCCTCCTGAGCTGGGGATAGATCCAAATCTACAACCTCCCGAGCTATTAGTTGGGGAGGGATCTTGCATGGGGTAGCTTCTTGAGCAACCCCACTTGTTGCGGCTGGAGTCGGCTGCTCAGCTTCTGCCCCTTTGACGAAAAGCTCTAGCCTACCCTCTACTGTGGCGGCAGTAGAGGAGAAAATGACCCTCTTGATTGTCCTCTTCAGTTGACCCAAGTTGGTCCTAGAAGGAAGCCTGATCCTCTTTGCAGGACAAGGAACATCGGCCATATCTTCACAATGATATACCCAGGTTAGAGATGAAGGAATGAGGTCCAAACATAAAAGCTTAAAAGAAAAATTCTACTAACTATTACTTACCTCTCAGCTCGATCAAAGACAAGCCGGACTAATAGAGAGATTGAGGAGTGATTCGCTTCCTCCAATTTCTCTCAGTAGCGTCCTATAACTTCGCATGATTGACTTAGCAAAGTTGTAACTTGGAGAGTTGAGGCTATTTTCGAGGAAGTGCTGCAAGGAATATAACTATGGTTAACAAACAAAGCTACAAGACAAAAAAATAACAAGTCTACAATTTGGCTACTTTCGACTTGGGCTAGCAAATTTGGTGGGGACCTGAGAACGCAGCCTAGCCACCTCAGCTATTGGGGTTTCGCACTCTCTCGACGCAAAGAACCATTTGTCCTTCCAACCCTTGTTGGAGGACGGATTGTCGATGATGAGGGCCTGACCCTTGTTCGACCATGTAGAAAATTAATACCAACCCTGATGGCTAGGGTTGGCCTTCACTTTATACAGATACATAAACTCTTCAGTGGACAACTCGGTATGTCTGAGCTGATGCCATAAGATGTAGGTCCCGCGCAAGGCCCTCCAAGCATTCAGGTTGATGTGTCCTGGAGCTAACCTCATGCGGTGGGTAACCTCCCACACAATAAAGTGAATGGGAAGCTGGAGACCGCACTAAAGAGTGACCACCTATATAGCCACCTCACCCGCGTGAGGGTGGCCTAGGATTTCACCAAGTTTGGGAGCTTGGAGCACCACATACTCTGAAATCTGGTACTCTTCCCTGATTTGAACCAAGTCGGCATCTTGCAACCTTGACTCAAAGGGGTCGACGTCCAGAGGCCGCTCCACTACAGGCTAAGCTACCTGCCTTACCGAAGAGGACACAACCACCTCCTCGTGGCCACCCATTACCAAATACGGTGGCTTGGAGAGGGGCCCAACCTAGAGTCCATGTTGTCTAGGATGGACTCCCCTTGGAACTCCCTAAAAACCGATTCTCTATCAAATGTCCAACATTCCGACCAAGAAAAATAGGAAGATGAAAAAAAGAAAGAAGGGAAACAAATATGGCTGAAGAAGAAGCAAGGAAGAGGCCAGAGTAGCATGAATCCAACATACTAAAAATCGCCTACTTCGGTAGTCAAAGAGAATGAAGTAGAGGCAGAAGAGGAAATGAGAGGGTTTTCGGGTACCTCCCTTTTTATAGCCTCCTTAGCCGCAACATTGATTACTCGCATTTAATGTTACAGCCTGAAGAGGCACTACATCTCACGCCTCCCCCCACGTGGCAGCTGCTGGTTCTCTAACTAATCCGACTACTAAGGTACAGACATGTGTCAACATGCTACTCACTTGGAGCCGAAGAAGTGTCGTTTCAACGCACGTCTCCTCGAGCAACTCGTCACAATCATTACTGGATCCTCCTCGATCCCTGCACTTGCCACCTTCCTCTCTTCCTTCATAATGATATCTGGGTTTGACCTCCTAACATCTTTCACACGAGGCATTATACCTGAGCATCAGTCCATAATAACTTACTCCAGAGCTTCTGAAAAGTGGTTGGAAGTAGAGGGCTACTGTTATGGGTAAAACTGGATTGATCGAGCAACCAAAATGAGAGAGAACACAAAGTAAGTAGCTCGAAAAAGGAGATTAGATAAGAGCTCGGCTCGATTACTGAGCACGACCTCCACGAATAGCTCAAGCCCTAACCACCAGTAGTGACCTTAACTTCAGCTAACATCTTGCTATCACAACTATTTATAACCCCAAGTGTAGGGTCACGATGTGGTAATAACTCCTGAGAACGAGGTCGAATCCACATGGACTAAACTTGTACGTATTCTGAAAAGAACTAAAACTAGAACTAGAAAAAGATCTAAATCTAAATTCTAGAATAAAAGAGAGTAATTATAAATAATGTTTAAACTATCAATTAAAGGTAGGAACTAGGGTGCCAAGGATCCACTTGTACCTATTAAGATGCTACCTTTCTTGATTTAATAAACACAATTGGAATTAGAGTCTTATCCTATCCAATTGGAAGATAAAGTAATTTAAATCAAATCTGAACTTTTCATTGACCTAATTCTCAATGAAGGAGAATTGTGAAGATTGAAAGGGATTCCATCACCCTACCATACCAAGGAGACGCTGGTGAATAATGAGATTTACTAATCTCACTATTTCAAAACAGGAAAAGAAGATATCCAAAGCTATCACAACATCTATTATTATTTGAGTCACAATAAATCATAGAAAACTAAAAATATTTCTTTAATATCAAACTAGAAATCAATGAAGTTCAATAAGAACAAGAATCAAAGAAAAATAAACATCCCAATACACTACAACCTTCACCTCTTAGCCTTATCTAAGAGGTTTACCAACCATAGACATGATTGAAACTAAATATCTTTAACAAAGCATAAAAAATAAAGTAGGAAAGAAGAAAAATTCTTTGGCGGCTACTCTACCCTTGTGCTATGCTCCTTGAGACTTTTCTAGACCTTAGAAGATGCTTTAGAGCATCCTAGGGAGTCTTATTTATAGTTGTGAAACTTCAACTTTCGCACCGAGTTGAAAAAATTTAGAAATTACCTCAAATTTAGCACTCTGCCCAATTTTCTAAAATATACTCAGAGTTTTAGAATATGATTTTTAAGACAATTTCAATAATATGTTTATTTTCAAGACAATTTGAGAATTCTTTTTCTTCACTTCAAATCTTTAATTCTCTTTATTCCTCACTTAATTTTCTTGGATCTTTAACATGTGAATTCTTTATTAATGACTTCCAAATCTCCAAATCTTCATTTAGTAATCTTTTGAGCAGAAATCTTCCTTTTGGCATCAATTTCACCTCGAGCTCTCGAAATCACCTTGTACATGAAAACATGCATAATTAAATCGATTAATCACTATCATGTTTATAAAACCAAGATATAAATAAGGAGAAATATGCAATATTTCACACTCAACATACCCCCCAACCAGCATTTTGCTAGTCCCAAGTAAAACATGTGTGAAGTAATTCTCAATTCTCAATGTTCAAACCCTTTTTTATAAATCAATCCCTTGTGTAATTAAGTATGGATGAATAGAATTAAGACAAAAAAGTGGAAATTTGAAAACCTAGAGCCAAATCATATAAGCAATCCATCAAATAGGTTCTTTATCGATTAAATAAGTGCATAAGTTCATATATCAAGTTTTTCTAATGTGCTTAGTGAATTCCGGCTTACTTTTCATAAAAATATACTATCATTACATAATATTAGCCATGATCATCCTCAAGATTAATTGAATAATCAAGTACTGATTCCGAACTTATCCATTTTTTCTTCTTTTTTCACTTTTTAAATTTATATCGATGGTCTTTTTTTATTTATTCATTCTTTTCAGACTTTCCATTCTTTTTCATTCTTTTACAGTCTTTTCATTCTTTTCTAGTCTTTTCATCATATATGACCTTTTTGTCGATCTTACCATTTTTTAACCGGTTCTTTTCATCTTTTAAGGTGAATAAAATTCTCTAGACTTAATTAATAATTATCTATTAATGTTTCACATACAAACAATAAAAAATTCTAGCATGATTCATCGAAAGCAACTTGAACATGTCTTGTGACTTAGATTAACATGATATTCAAATTTCTTCTTAATCAATTGAGTGCAAGAACTGTTGGTGATAGACTACTTAGTTGATCAAACTCCAACAATTCAAAATTCAATTCAATCTTATCATCATACTTAAAACATTCTTTACATACACAATTTATCATTTTTCAAATAGATTTCAACTTGAAATATTGAAAATTTCAAAAAAAATTGCTCAAAATTAAGAAAACACTGATTAGTTTACCTAATCCACACCACCCAATTTAAAATCTACATTATCCTCAATGTAAAAATATATATAAGCATGCAATGCATATGAGACAATAAAGGAAATGAGAAGTGATGTAAAGGTAGTACTTGAAGAAAGGGGATTGAAGCTTTTTCAAGGTTCTCAATATAAAGCTAGGTTAGCACAAAGACTCAAACAAACTGAAAGCAAACTATCTTAATCCTAAATCTTATGAAATTAAATCTAACCACACCTCCATTAGACTAGGAGATTAATCCTGGTACACAGGATTACTCAGAGGCATGGACGTGTCCTCTGAGTCAAATTTCTCAACAAATGGCTTTAAATGATGTCTATTCAGTTTAAAAATATGGCCATTTGTTAGATTCTTTATCTCAATGGCCCTATGTGGATAGACATTGGTAATAGTGAAAGGGTCGGTCCATCGAGATAGGAGTTTACCTGGAAAAAAGTGTAACCGAGAATTGTACAGAAGGACTTTTTGACCAGTATGAATGATTTCCAAAGGATGTTCCTATTGTGGAATACCTTTATCTTGTCTTTGTAAATTCTCGAGTTCTCGTATGAGTCGTTCCAGATTTTCTCAAGTTCATTCAACTGTAGTTTGCACAGTGAACCAGCGTTGTCCAAATTAAAGTTTAAATTTTTGATAGCCCAGTAGGTTCTATGTTCCAACTCTATAGGCAAGTGGCAAGCTTTCCCATAGACGAGCCTATAGGGAGACATTCTAATGGAGGTCTTAAAATCTGAATGGTATGCCCATAAAACATCGGTCAAATGGATTGACCAATCCTTACAATCAGGGTTAACCATTTTCTCTAAAATATGTTTAATTTTCTTGTTGAAAATCTCAGCTTGCCTACTTGTCTGTGGGTGGTATGGAGTGCTCACTTTATGAGAGATGTCATATTTCTTCATTAAGTTTTCAAATGACCTATTATAGAAGTGTGAACCTGCAGTACTAATGATGGCCTGAGTCGTTCCAACCTGAGAAATGATATTTTTTAAAAAAAAATTGAATGACCATATGATGGTCATTATTCCGGCACGGGATCACTCCGACCCACTTAATGACATAGTCTACTGCTAGAAAAATGTACAAATTCCCAAAGGATTGAGGGAATGGCCCCATGAAATCGATGCCCCATCAATCAAATGCTTTAATGATAAGCATGAGGTTCAGAGGCATCATATTTCGATGGAAAAATGCACCAAATTTCTAACAACACTCATAAGCTTTACAAAACTCATGAGTGTCCTTGAACATAGTGAGCCAGTAAAAGCCGCACTACAAAATTTTAGCCATAGTCTTTTTAGCAGAAAAGTGACTATCACAGGCTTACGAATGACAAAAGGAGATGACACTTTGGTGTTCATTGTCTGGCAAACATCTCCTTAAAATTTGGTCTGGGTAATATTTAAATAAATACGGGTCATCTCAAAAGAACTTACGAACCTTGGCGAAGAATTTTTTCTTATCTTGCGCATTCCAATGAGTCAGCATGAAACCTGTGGCAAAATAATTAGCAATGTCTACAAACCAAGTTAATTGGGAGAGTTTAAACAATTGTTCATCAGGAAACATATCATTTATAGGTGGTGTTTCAAGAGAATAGGGGAGATTAAGTCTTGAAAGATGGGCAACTACTCCGTTCTCTCCTCCCTTTTTATCCCGTATTTCCAAATCAAATTCCTGGAGTAGGAGGATCCATCTTATCAAGCGGGGCTTAACATCATTTTTAGAGAGGAGGTACTTCAATACCGCATGATAAGTATGGATGATGATCTTAGATCCAATCAAGTAGCACCTAAATTTGTCCAAAAAGAACACTACGACTAAGATTCCTTCTCTATAATAGAGTAGTTCACTTGGGCAGGATTTAGAGTTTTACTTGCATAGTGAATAATGTAGGACTTCTTTTCTTTTCTCTGGCCTAACATTACCCCAATAGCATAGTCAGATGCATCACACATAATCTCAAAAGGAATGCTCCAATTGGGTGGCTGCATGATAGGTGTGGTAGTCAACATGCTATAGAGCTTAGTGAAAGCTTCCTGACATTACTCAATCCACTCGTATAGTACATCCGTTTGAAGTAGATTGCATAAAGGACGAGAGAGGTGACTAAATTTCTTTATACATCATCTGTAAAATTTGGCATGTCCTAAGAAAGATCTCATGTCTCGTATGCTCTTGGGTGGAGGTAGGTTAGAGATAAGATCAATTTTAGCCTTATCTACCTTAATTTTCTTGGATAAGATGATATGTCTAAGAACAATTCCCTTACGAACTATGAAATGACACTTATCCCAATTTAGTACCAAATTATTTTCCTCACATCACTTTAACATATTTTTTAGATTTTTCAAACACTCACTGAAGGATGGACCAACGACAGAGAAGTCGTCCATGAAGACCTCTAAATATTGCCCCATCATGTCTGAAAATATACTCAAAATGCATCGCTGACAAGTGGCAGGGGCATTACACAGCCTAAATAACATCATTCGGTAAGCAAAGGTGCCTAAGGGGCATGTGAATGTGATCTTTTCTTAATCTTCAAGGGTTATCTCTATCTGATTGTAGCCAAAATATTCGTCAAGGAAGCAATAGTAAGAGTGACTAGCTTACCTTTCCAAGATTTGATCAATAAAGGGCAAAGGAAAGTGGTCCTTCCTCGTGACGATATTCAACTTTCTATAGTCAATGCACATTCTCCAACCAATAATAACTCTAATTGGCACAAGTTCATTGTCGACATTAGATATGATGGTGATTTTAGACTTCTTAGGATCCACCTAAGTTGGACTCACCCAATATCTATCGGATATGGGGTATATGATACCCACATCCAACAACTTATGTACCTCAGCCTTAACCACTTCCTTGATGTTTGGCTTTAATCGGCATTGTGGTTGTCGGGAGGTCTTCGTATTATCCTCAAGATGAATGTGGTGAGCACAAATCAAAGGGTCAATTCCCTTGAGGTCCGCAATAAACCGTCCAAGGGCTCCTTTATACTCAATGAGAGTAAAGATAAGTATAGTCTCTTATTCTTGCTCAAGGTGGAAAGAAATCACCACTGGGTATGTCTCATATTGACCTAAATAGACATATTTAAGATCAGAGGGTAAAGGTTTTAGGTCAAGCTTTGACGCTTTGAGCTAGACAGAAGATGCACTACATTAGTTTGGGATAATTCTTCAAATTATGGCCTCCACCGGTTAACTTCAAGTACCGGTGTAACATCAAGCATGACATCCATCTCCCTAATCATGTCATCATCCAAATTAGGGATGTGGGCCAAACACGTCTCTAGAGTGTCAGAGTATAAAGTCAGGATTGCTCTATCTTCCACAAAAGAATATGTATATCATCAACATCCTCTGACTGTTTGCTCATGTTGAGAAAGATATTAAGCTCCAATGTCATATTTTTGAAATATAAATTCATAATTCCATTCCTACAATTAATGATTGCATTTGATGTAGCAAAGAATGGGCGACCAAGAATGACGGGAATTTGATTGCTTGCATTTATGATGAGTTGAGTATCTAGGATAATAAAATCTACTGGATAGTAGAATTTATCAACAACACATCCTCAATCATCCCTCTCGGTACATGAACTGAGTGATCAACAAGTTGTAATGTAATCCACATGGATTTTAGTTCACCTAAACCCAATTATTCATAAACCGAGTAAGGGATCAAGTTTACACTCACACCTAAGTCAAGAAGTGCGTGCTTAATCTGATAGTTCCCAATTGCACAAGTGATGGTTGGGCTAATGGGATCTTTGTATTTTTATGGCACATCTTGCTTGATGATGGCACTCACTTTTTCTGTCAAAAAGATTTTCTTTTGTATGTTTTACCATCTTTTGGTAGTGAATAGATCTTTCAGAAATTTGGCATATGAAGGGATTTGTTTAACGACATCCAGTACAGGGATGTTGACCTTAACTTCTTTATGCACCTTTAGAATATCTTGAGAATTAGATAGAGGTTTTGGTGCAATCAACTATTGAGGGAATGACGCAATCAACTTACTTTGAGGTTCCAGTTTTAACCCATGTGGAGTACTGCTAGGTCTATCATTCTTATCTTCTTCGGAGTCCGTAGGTTTTTCAGCCCTTATTGAAATAGATTTATCAATTGTCTGTCCACTCCTAAGAGTGGTGATGGACTTGGTTTGCTCCATTTGATTTGAAGAGCTTGGGCTACTAATTTCACATTATGGCTTTGGATTGGGGAGAAGTTGGGCTAGAAACATCCCTTTCTCCTCACTCGCTACGCGTGACTCAATCCTTTCAATGGACAATGCAAACATTTTCATTATTTTTTTGATATCCTGAAATGCTTGTATCGTATTCTGGTTAAATAGCTATTGGTTTTGCATGAATTTTGAACTGTATCCTCTTGAGATCTCTTCTGATTTAAAAATTGACTAAGGGCCTCTTGTGGGTTAGTCGCTTGTCCATTCCTCCAATTAAAATTTGGATGGTTTCTCCAGCTAGAATTGTATGTATTTGAGGTGGGTCCTTTGAATGGTCTTTGGTAGTTGTTTACGGCATTCGATTGCTTATTCAATATCTCTTGAAAAGCAGGAATTATTGGGAAATTCTCAGTTATATGTATGTTACAAGCACAAATACCACAAACAACTTTCGTAGCCTTATCAGATTTGATAGGTTTTGCCTTCTTAAGTTCCATGGCCTCGACTTTTCTTATGAGATCGACCACTCTTGCACTCATATCATCTTTCTCTTTTAGAACATAAATTCCTCCCATTTCCTTTGATTGAGTAGGCTTAGAAGTGGTGAGTCTTGGAGAAGTGTCCTATGATTGTGGGTTTTTTGCCGATTGATCAAGGTAATCACATGCATCATCAGCCTCTTTGTTCATGAATTCACCATTACACATCATCTCTATGAATTGGCATATTGGTGAAGTTAATCTATTATAGAAAAATCTTATTATGTGTCATACTTCGTAACCATGATGTAGATAGGAATTCGTGAGATCTTTGAACCTTTCCCAGTATTGGAAGAAGGTCTTTTCCTCTTTTTGGGCAAAGTTCATGATTGCCTTCCTTAAAGTATTAGTTTTATAAAACGGGAAAAACTTTTTGAGAAATTCTCGGGTCAACTCAGCCCATGTGTCGATGGATCTTGGCTTTAAGAAGTGCATCCACGTCTTAGCCTTCTTTTTCAATTAAAAAGGAAACAATCTTATCCTTCTCTTTCAATGAAAAAGGAAACAATTTAAGTTGCACTGCCTCTTCAGACATGTTTAGAAAGTGTAATGTAGCGACTATCTCATCAAAGTCCTTGATGTGCAAATATGGACTTTTAGAATCTAGTCCATGAAACTTACGAAGGTGTTGTACACTCCAGGTTTGATATCCACATTTCCTGCATTAAGTGGAAAGACCATGCAGGAAGGTGTACTCATCCCTACCAATTATAAATAATCGCGTAGAGTATAAGGCAGGGGTGCATTATGCACCTCATTTTCATTTTGAACTTTCTCAACTAGTGGTTGAGGTTAATTTGCAGCCATCACATCAATTAACTGAGAAGATCTCAAATGGTGTCTAATCCTTTGATGGATAGGCAACCCTTTGATTAATCCTCCTTCACTCAAGAGACGTTGACTGTTCTCACGAACGCACTTGGGCATGAAACACACACAACCCTCAAGCACCAAACAAGTAAAACCTAGAAGAAAGAAAACTAAAGCAAATAAGAAATCTAGAAAAGAAAGAGAGAATTGGAAAGAGATTGCCAGATTGGAGTTGCTATGTTAAGATCCTACAAAACAGAAAAAAATGTTAGTTTCTAAAAATAATTTAAGAAAAAATCATAACCTAAAAATATAGCAGAAAAATAAATCATAATCTTAACCTAATTCTAATACCAAATAATTCCAAAAAAAATGTACATGTAGTCCCCGACAATGGCGCCAAAAACTTGTTCACAACACCAAGTGTAGGGTGGTGATGTGGTAATAACTCATGAGAACAAGATCAAGTCCACATGGACTAAACTTATACGTATTATGAAAAGAGCTAGAAGTAGAACTAGAAGAAGATCTAAATCTAAATTCTAGAATAAAAGAGAGTAATTGTGAATAATGTATAAACTATCAATTAAAGGTAGGAACTAGGGTGCCAAGGATCCACTTGTAGCTATTAAGATGCCACCTTGCTTGATTCAATAAACACAATTAGAACCAGAGTCCTATTCTATCCAATTGGAAGATAAAGCAATTTAAATCAAATTTGAACTTTTCATTTACCTAATTCTCAGTGGAGGAGAATTGTGAAGATTGGAAGGGATTCCATTACCCTACCATGCCTAGGAGACGCCGGTGAACTATGCGATTTATCAATCTCTCTATCTCAAAACAGGAAAAGAAGATATCCAAAGCTATTACGACATCTATTATAATTCGAGTCACAATAAATCATAGAAAACTAAAAATATTCCTTTAATATCAAACTAGAAATCAATGAAGCTCAATAAAAATAAGAATTAAAGTAAAATAAATATCCTAACATGCTACAAACTTCACCTCTTTGCCCTAGCTAAGAGGTTTAGCCAACTATAAACATGATTGGAACCAAATCTCTTAAATAAAGCATGAAAAATAAACTAGGGAAGAAAAAAAACTCTTTGGTAGTTACTCCACCCTTGTGTTATGCTCCTTGAGACCTTTTCAAACCCTAGAAGATGCCTTAGAGCATCCTAGGGAGTCCTATTTATAGTTGTGGAACTCCAACTTTCACACCGAATTAAAAAAATCTAGAAACTGCCTCAAATTTATGCACTTTGCGCAGTTTTTAAAAATAGACTCGGAGTTTAAACCACCTCAAATTTAGCACTCTGCGCAGTTTTCCAAAATATAATCTGAGTTTCAGAATATGCTTTTCAGGACAATTTCAGAAATATGTTTGTTTTCAGGATAATTTCAGGATTAATTTTCTTTACTTCAAATCTTTGATTCTCTTCATTTCTCACTTAGTTTTCTTAGATCTTTGACATGTGAATTCTTTATTAATGACTTCCAAATCTTCAAATCTTCATTTAGTAATCTTTTGAGCATAAATCTTCCTTAAGCTTTCGAAATCACCTCACACATGAAAACACATAATTAAATCGATCAAGCACTATCATGTTTATAAAACCAAGGTATAAATAGGGAGAAATATGTAATATTTCACACTCAACAGTAACCAACGAATGACTTTAAGTACTGACCCAACCTCGAAGATAGGTCCCGACCATAATCGACAGTTCAGCTTGGTCTACAGGACCTCAGTCAATAGGTTGGACTCGGCCATCAATCTCGACCTCCTCGAATGACGACGACTCAGAGGTGTTCTTATCAAGGAAACATACCTCCCCAAGATCTTTCGAGGAACTAATGATTGCTCTATAAAGGAAGAGCTCTGGAGTCGATGGCTTCTCGGATCTTCTTTTCGTAAATGATACTTTGTGGAGGTCTTCATATACCACCTTATCAACTTCAAGGTACTGGTCGATCCAGATCAAACCACATCCTTCCTTTAATTACCTTGAACGGTGACGACTTGGAGTGCTGGAGGGATTTGACCCCTAATACTCATCTATCATTTGGATAGATAAGATCTCTCATTCTTTTTATTCCAATCATTATATAGAATGAAGCCTGATGTAGGTTCAACCATCCTTTTATAATTTGGATCTGGGACTGTATCCAGGCTAGTTCATATGCTGATTTTATCTTCAGTTTATGGGATCTTCTATATCGCTACTAATTCTTCAAACATTTTTAGGAAAATCTCTCATTTTGGAAGGACTGTAAGAGACGACCTCGCAGATGAGATCATATCTAGTTGTGAGATAATATATGATCACTTAATAAGTCTTTTATAGCCATGCGAGGTACGTTCCTCGATGGGGTACATTAATCGTGGCTACGTGGCATGCAACAATTCATCTCATTAAAGGGTCTAATAAGAATATATACATTCACAACAATTACAGAATGTGTAACACCAAATGAATATTAAATGCAAATCTTCTTCGCATGCAAGTACGATTCTGATTGCTCCAAACATGTAGTGTCTCCACATGGCATCTCCATGTCAGGGCACAAAAAATGGTGTAAATAAGGGGATTATCCTTTAACATGCACTCTATATCGGTCGTGCCTTTTGGTCACAATATTTGCATCTTATAAGGCTACCCTCACAGGCCTTAGGTAACACCTCTAGAAAGGATCCCAGTCACCAATTTTCTCATCCAAGATAAAAGGGGCCACCTGCCTTACCTCTTTTTATATTGTATGTGTTATATCTCGAAATTAATGATATTTATCGTAGAATGTAACTAAAGTATTGTTGTATGTTACAGTCTGGATGTAATTTGAATTAAGATATCACTAAATTAATTTTTTTTTCTTACATATTTCTTCATGTGTGCTTCTAATTATGCTCTATGAATAACTTATACACACCTCATCCCCCAAGCAATCAACTTCATCAACAATTCATAAAAATAATACAATAATTGGTTGTAGATTACAACTTTATGTCAATCATGCATCATATAAGTCAACCCTATGTGCACCCAGACAACAGAGCAAGAGACTAGTCATGATGGTGACCCGCTTGCTCCCATGTCTAGAGCAATAAATTGCGAGAAATAAAAAGTTGCCAAGATTTTAAATTAGAAAAAAGAAAACTTGCGATATTATTACGATTTGATCAATTCTCTGCAGTATAACGTTACAAGATTTTCAAAATCTCGATGAATTCATGGAAAAATACTGACACATGTCTGCTGATATGTACCAATTTCGAACTATACTTCAAACATTATGCTTCGGCCAAAGGTTTGTGTAACGCCCCGGATTTTGGGGGTCGAGCAAAGCTCTACTCCCGAGATCCGGTGCATCACTTATACAATATGGATGATGATGTTTAGATTTCGCCCATATTAATGGGTTAGCATGAGTGAAACTATACTAAAACCGCATATCATACTCTGGATATAATTAAATTAAGCAAGCGGAAGACTGAAACATATATATTTAAATATGTAGGTATTTTACTAACTCTAGAGTATGAGTATGTAACCATGTTGAATATATACAAATATTGTTTCAAAATATACAAAAAGGGGAAATGTAAAGTGTTCAACTAAGCCATATGTCCCTGTAATTTCGTTGAATTAGCACAAGGTCTACATAAACCCGCTTGAGAGCTGAATGGAGGAGAATTCTTCCTCCTCGCCTACGAAGTCCAACTCCAGTGCATAGACTACGCCATCACTTGCATGTACAACAGAGTCTTGTTGGTATTTTAAAACACCGTCCCAGGGTGAAAATGAGTGGCCAACTTAGTGGTACTATAAGGCAAAGGTTAACATGTTATCAAATCAATCAAGTAGTAATGATAAAGCAATACAATAAGTATTTCCTAACTACTCTTGTTAATGTAAGAATGAAGTGCATAAATGATGCATGCACTCACACAAAGCTCCCTCACAAGCGATAACATCAGCTATTCACACATGGCAAAATCCCTCATCGTGCCCTTCATCTACAAAGGCACATGCAATGCGGTGCATGGTCGTGTTAACCGGGTTCTTTATTAGGTTTATTCATTCAGCAGATTTGGAAAGCTAAGGTACCTCCCTTAAATCATTTATCCAATCTTAGTTAACCATATATGATAGGTATGTTATAGGGCATCACCCCTTAATGTAAAGCAGTGGATGACAAATTCAAGAGTTTATACTTGAGGTCACTACAGGGAGGCTCGTGACCTCAGCGCAGGCCGACAGCTCAAATACAGTGTCTCATACCACTATATTCAGCTCACAAGTTAGGTTGCTCACTGGTTACTACGGGGAGGCTCGTCACCCCAGCATAGGCCGATAACTCCACCAGAGTATCCCATACCACTATGCCCAGCTCATGAGTCTTAGCGGATCATGATACCATGGTTGAAACGGGTCTTTACATCTGTAAGTGATAACTTAGATTCGAACAGGGATGTCCATATATGGTAAACATACAGTAGGCCAATCGGCTTGGTTAGATAAGTTCAATTGGTACGAACACACACTGAATTAATCGACATGGAGCGCATAAGCACTTCACGTGGCCTAACCACTGTCAACAATGGTCGTACAACCCAGATTCATCGAATGTATCCAATGTGGCGAGACTAGTTCGGCCACTCAAATGAGAATTGTTACCAATTTTCTGGGCCAGGTTGTGGCCCTAATCTTACTCAAGTACAATAGGCAGACATATGTGATAATCATAAAAACATTTAACAAACAATTCAAATACAATTCTCATTTGAGCATTTTGTCAAACACATTGAACATGTTACTAAATATTTTCATTTCATCCATGAATTGTGTAATGGCAAATATGATTATATAAAAGAAACAATACATACGAGTAAGGTAAATAAGAATACTATCTTAATACTCTTAATAGATACAAATCATCAATATTTTCTCATTTAGAAAATTTATCAAACACTTAGGCTACACATAAGCAAATATATAGATTAGATTAGTTACAACAAGTATTTTAGCAATTCCTTCTACATGGATGTCATCATGCAAATAACAATCATGAATCCTAGCTTAGGAATCATAACCAGCGTAAATCATGTTTACATGTTCATTCAAACATTTTCACAAACACATAGGATGCATAGTTATACAACATAGTTCATACATGTGTAATATATCAAAATCGACGTGTCTAAGATAATATGGAAGAAATCAAGTCAGACATAAATCATTAGCTGACATTGAAAGCCTTGAAAACCATAACCTAAACATTTATAGTCCCCACCTTTCATTGGGATACCCGATTTGAACTCGATTCCAACACAACATTCCCGAAAACGGAACGACAACACCTAAACAATGAAATAGGTTAGCTATTTCGTCGATTACTCTATTTGGCTTTCTAAATCAAGATTAGGGTTATGATTTCTTACCCAAATCGTAACCGAAGACAATTGTGTAGCGAGGTAGGAAGGTGAATCCATGGCATGGAGTCGTGGGAAAGAATCCTAGCAACGATCTCCCTGTTTCTCCCTCCTCTCCTTACTCTTTTCTCTCTTTTTTTTCTCTTCTCTCTCTTAGGGTTAGAGAATTCGTATGGAATGGGAATGGGGTGGTTTAATGCCTTTAAATAGGCTCAGAACTAGTGTCAATGGCCCTAGGGCCATGGTATACTTAGGTTATAACCAAAAGGGTGTCTGTTTTAGGCAAACAGGTCTCATCTGGAGGTCCGTTACTCACTTACGGCATAGGGTAAGTTCTCTGACGATGGATCTATGTTAGGATATGGTTTCAACGTGATTGGTTGGGTTGATCAACTGTGAAGGACCTGTATCAGATCAACAGTCGTAGTCACTCGATCAGGGCCACAAGTATACAGATATGCGTAGGGAAATTTTCTTGATCTATGGGTGAAGTTCGTTCAGAAACTAACGGTCTAAAATCTTCAATTTCACCCGCAAGTGAACGACCCAATTTACTTAAGTTTCATTACGTTTTCTAAATATATTCGCGTTTCTCACACACTTCACTCAGGGCTCAAGTTGTGCGTTTCTGGACAGTATTTGGGCCCGATTCCCTTGATAGTTGTCAAGCCCAATAAGACGATCATAACTCTATAGTTTCGCAGTCATCGGACTTTCGACGTGCGGTCTAGGTCCAATACGAGTTTCACTGTGCTCCCGATAGCAACAGGCTTTTGAGATTTCTCCTAGTTTTAAGTAGTACTGAGTTAGTAATTTTGATGGTTTTGGGGCTTGCCATTCGTGTAAATGGTGGGTCGAGCTAAATCTACTGATTATTTAGTTTAGTACTTAATTAATTTTCACCTAAAATCTTCGACAAGATGCAGTCCTAGGGTTGTTCAGGAAATCGAGGCATTTCTGGAATGAATTATGTATCAAGATTTTTTGTACGCAATTATTAGGGTTTGGATTAGCTATGCTCATAGTGTGACCTATTCGTAACTAGTGAAAATGAAGATTCGATTATAATCACTCTAAACTGTTAGTTCTTAGGCTAAAAGGATATTAACTCAGTTTGGTTTGTTAATTGAGATCCGACCCTTAATTGTCACAACCTTTGGCGTGTCTTTATTTAGTTATGGTCATCTCAATTAGTCAGTGATAGGTCGACTAGAATTGGACCCTACGTGAATAAATTCCTATACTACGCTCAATGTTTAAGTGATCGGGCGGATTCATTGGTCTTCTACGGTCGATCAATCCTATTTGTACAGCACCGACCGCATATAAGCCCATCTCGAGTGTCAAGAGTCAGTAAGTGATGATGGGGCTAGTTATAAAAAGAAAATTTAAGAATTTTTAAAATTTTCAAAATAGCAAAAATTTGGGGTGTTACAATTTTTGTAGTATGGTTTAAGATTTCTGTTTGTATAAGTAAGATGCACTGTTTGGCGGTCCAAACTACTGATATTGCATACCCCACATTGGATGGCACATCTCTTACTTGGAAAAATCTTAGCCCTATAAAGAAATAAGATACACGAATGGTGCACGTCCAGAAATAAAGAGAGGAAAAAATCAAAGCATTTTATTTATGAGATCTTCAATTCTGGTGGAATTTTTTTTGGGGATTGGCTATCCAGGATGAGGCTTGTAAGAGCATGGTTTGGATCACTAGATCATGGGCCCAACCTTTACAAACTGAAAACCGGAGGCTGTAAGAACATCATGAAGACTGTATTATGTCTATTTTTGTTATATAGTTAACAAAAAAGAGAGTTTCATGACACTAGCAGACTATGACGCTTGATATGAATGTAATTGTGAAAGGTACTTGCAATATTGACTTGAATTCATTAAAGGGCTCTCAATGGGCCAGGCTAGCCCGTTGGGCTTCGGTCCTGGCCCGCCTCATGCCAGACTTGGGCTAATTATCATTCCCAAGGTCAGTCTTGGGCTTAAAATTCATCCATGTTTTGTAATCAGTCGTGTTTGGACCATGTACAATAGCATGTCAACTTGCTTTGAGTCTAGTCTAGGAGTGCAGGGTTTGCAAGTATAATTTTGTAATATAGAAAAGTATAAAAAATACCATTCTCTCCATCTCTCTCTCCACCAACCCATGCCTCCCATCGGTCTCTCTTCCAACAACCATGCCCCCCTTTGTCCCTCTTCATGCTCTAACTAGCACCTCTCTCTCTCTCTCTCTCTCTCTCTCTCTCTCTCTCTAGTTAAGGCTCTTGGAATTGAGATTATTTTTTTAAAAAAACTATCTGTGGTATTATATATCATTCTCAGAAAAACTATACACGGCCAGGATCGACATTCAGGCATCCCATCTAGAAAAAAGAGGAGGGCTACCTATCGTATAATAGCCATCTACAAAAGAGCCCCGAACTAATCTCTTAAACTACCTTCCTAATTGAACCTAGCCTGATTTGCATCGGTAGTTCATTCAGAGAAGTGAAGAAGGAGTTCCCCTGGAAGGTACTCCTAAGACGAGCCAAGGCATCTGCAGGAGCATTTTCTTCCCTCGAGATATGTTGCAATGAGAATGAGCCTCTAGATAAAAGGTCAGCAATTCTATTTAACCAGTGCCTCCAAGACCAATTCTTATGGGAGCGACCACTAATGAGGTCAGTGACCACCTTCGAATCAGATTCCACCTCAACCCTGAAAAGGTCTTGAGCCAGACAAAGAGATAGGTCGTTCTAAACAGCCCGTAATTCTACTCTATTGCTCGACCCTTCTCCAAAACCCACTGCAAACGCAAAAACAAGGCTCCCATTAGAGTTTCTACATAAGCCTCCTCCACCAGACATCCCTGGGTTCCCATGGGCCGAGCCATCAACATTGAGCTTGGCCCAACCCAACCTCGGCATCTTCTACCTCACCATCTCAAAACGAGCCTTGATATGGGGGCTTACGCTTTCTGGCAGGAGAAGATTTAGCCACCATTTAAGTTGGGCCACCGTGGCCGAACTCGTACTAACTTTACCTTCCATCTTCAAAGAGTTTCTAGAATGCCAGATCTCCCAGAGGATGAGGCAAGGGGCCACCTTGATTCTCTGGATATTACTGCCTCTAGAGATCACCAACCACCATTGTTGCAATCTAACTTCTATAGAGAGGACCAAAAGGGAGGGGATACTGAACGTGGCACCAAAAAAAGTCCAAACCTTGGATGCTAACACTCCATGGAGGAATACATGAGGGAGAGACTCGACCTGAGGGCGATAAGAAGCGTCCTTGTCGCAGCAAATGCACCTTAACGCCATGGGAACGCCTTTGTATTGGACTCTCTTCAACCACAATAGCTCCTTACAGCAATCTCCAAACAAATGTAGCTATTTTTGAAGGAAGATTCCCCTGCTAGACCCCTTTAGCTCAACTCTTTTGATGGACCAAGGGCCTATAAAGGGTCCATGCTGATTTCACCAAAAAATTCCCCAAGGGATTTAGAGGCCAGAAACAGCGGTCCACCTCTTTCGATGTCACAAACCTACCCTGAAAAGTAAAATTCAGCACTGGTTGAGGCATAAAATTGTAGACTGAAGAAGGAGGAAGAGCCCTTCCTTGCTCAAGAAATCTTTCACTTGGAGCCCAAAGATTGCTACGGGAATTTACATCTCTTCCAACAGGTTTAGTGGCCCCAA
This sequence comes from Magnolia kwangsiensis, assembly GCA_037074715.1. Lineage (NCBI taxonomy): Eukaryota > Viridiplantae > Streptophyta > Magnoliopsida > Magnoliales > Magnoliaceae > Magnolia > Magnolia kwangsiensis. The sequence continues at coordinate 57,132,684 of CM073573.1, forward strand.
CCCAGACCAATTTTCAGTCCACAAGCACCTGTCACCATCTTATCATCCAACAACGGGAAAAGCTCCTTGATAAATTTTCATAAAGGAGAAGCTACCACCCGCACCCCTGCCCTGCCAGCAGGCAGAAAGTTGATGGGATACTTGGCCTTCATCAAAGTTGCCCATTGCCTAACACCTTGCCCATATTTCGTTGACCAAGCCATCTTCATCTTAAAGACCTTCATGACTTCCTTCAGGGCTCTAATGCCTAGCCCCCCTCCTCTGGAGGCTTGCAAATTTTCTTCTAACTGAGCCAATGATGCTTCCTTTTGCCGTCAGCCCAGCCCCAAAAAAAGTTGGAGAATTTCCTTTCCAAATCTTCCAAGACAGATACAGGAACCTTAGATGTAGCAAGGACATGTATTGAGATACTTCCCAGGATGTGTTTGAGCAAGGTGACTCCCCCAGCTTGGGATAAGAATTTCGCGAACCAGCCATTTATCCTATGGTGGATCTTATCCAGAAGAAATTGGAAGTCTACCTTCTTCAATCTGCCCTTAAAGATAGGCACTGTTGAGGGTCGAATGTTGTATATTAAACCCCAGTTATTACTTACTTTTACGAACATGATGCTGTTTAATGCCCTATTTTAATCATGTTTGTGATGCAAGGTGTATTTACGAGCATGGACTGAAAAAGGGTACTAAAAGCGTGGATTTGACGCTCTGCAGTAACCAAGGCAATGGACGGAACTCCATGGGACTAAGATTGAAGAATTTACATGTCAGGGATCAAAGAAAATCAAGCCATTCAGGTTAAAGAGGCCCAAAAATTGTCCAAGATGTAAGATCACAGAGTTTCCACCATCCGTCCGGTTTGAAACTTCAGATATGGCTTACGGACCGTAATTAATCGTACATATCAAATTTCAGCCATTGGATCACTCTGTAAGTGGCCCAATGGACAGATCAGATTACATATCAGTGATTTGAGGCCCACCCGAGATATAGATATGCTTCAAAGTTGGTCTCAACCCATTATCTGAAGGGAAAAGACGTATGGACGGTGAGGATGCCCCAAAACCATCATAGTGGACCCCATTTATGCATGAGTGTGCATAGTGCACAATTTCACTCGTCGTGCACGGCAGCAGAGAGTCAGTCAAACCGACTCTTGACCAAGCAATTTCAAAAGAAGGAAACTTCCTTCCTCAGCAGTTATGCAGGCCATCTGCTGGGAGGCTATGTGGCCCACTTGTAGTCACCGTATTAGTGATCCGGACCATCCATCAGCGTCCTACAGGCCCATTGACCAAGACCTAGGTGGACAATTTCCAAGAAGCAGCGAGGATCTAATTTCACCTATCCAAACGTAAGACGGACGACAGAGCAGAAAATCAAGTGGACCACATCAAAAGCATCCATTTCTGACCGAAATTTCGAGAGGAATCTGATGGACGGAGTGGATTTCTCGAAACAAAAGAAAAGTGGGCCCCACCATTAGAACATTGTAAGAGATGTTCGCAGGCCCTTGTTTTGCACATCCGTGAGTTCTGGATGTTTTGGAATCCTTTGAGCCATTATCTTTGATCAGATGGATGATCCAAACCGTCCATCGTGTAGTTCGTCCAAAAATGCCCTAAGGGACATTTTTTCTTTGGAAAGAAAGCAAGAGAAGTGGGAGTGTTGGTGCTATTTTTGTGGCTGCATAAACAGTTTTTGCACACGCGGGTTGTATTTGCTAGCTGCGTAATTTTTCCCACCGACTCCAGCAAGGTTGATTTTCCACCAAAAGCTCTCCACCGCCCTCTCCTGCTATAAAAGAAAGAGAAAGAGAGAGAGGGGGGGGGGGTCGGTTGTGGACGTGAGTGAGAGAGAGAGAGAGAGAGAGAGAGAGAGAGAGAGAGAGAGAGAGAGAAGGGGTTACTCCAGAACAGATTACTCTTCTTTTGACGGTGTTGGGGTTGACAGATTCATCTCAGATTGAAAGAAATCAAAGGCTTGTGTAAGGGATGTGCTTCTTATCAACTATATTTTTCTTCTTTCCATTTGAATCTATGTTACATCCCATGAATTTTTAATTTCCTAGCTAGGGCTGAGATGAAGCTCCTAATTTGAATGATTCTTGTTGTCAGTTGATTTCATCTGGAATTGATTGAATTATTTCTTTCTTTATTATGAGCTTACCCAAAGTCTAGAAGTAGATGTTGTTTGGAATCTTATTCTAAGGTGTGCTTGTGTTTGACCATGAATAGGTTTTTCTACGGTGAAAGAAATAGGAATTTACATCTATTCATGACAAAACATGGATGAAAAGATGTGATCTTTGAGATTTTATCCACTTTCATCTTCTGTGATTCATAATTAAGATATTAGATGGTGGATGTGGATTTAAGTGGTTTGGTTGATTCTTAATGTTTATATATATATGACAATTGATGTGCATGCATTAGGGACAATTGATAAGGGAAAAATCACTTGTGCTTCAAGGGAATTATACATCCTGTGTGCCTGAATAAGGACACAGATTGAGCTGTATTTATTAAATTTATATCAATCTCAATTAGGGTAAATCAACAAGTAAAACAAGAGTTAGGATAATTATGGGTGGATTCAAAAGTCCTAGTGTTCTCCTTGAGTGAATTTTCCTTCTTGTTCTTAGTTATTTTTTATTAATTTTTATTATTTTACTTAATAATAAGTTAAACTATTTGTTGGATTAGTTAAGAAGAATCATAAAATTTGAATGTGACAACCAGTCCTCGTGGGAATGATCTCGTAATACATATCATGTCTACACCTGAGTCGTATACTTGTGAGTTTAAAATTAATTTAAATCAGGTTAGTTTAAATAAAACATCAGGCTCACATAGGTACCTAAATCCAGCCCTCGCTCTAGGGAAACCCAACAAACGCTTCATAATTCTAACCCTGCTCTCTGACACCTTATTCAAGCATAAGAAGGAACTCTTGAGAAGGTTGATTTTCTGACCTGAGGCCTCTTGGAAAGTGTTTAGAAAAATCTTTGTGGCTTAGATAGACTCACGACCCCCGTTTAGAAAAAATGGGTATCATCCGCAAATAAAAGGTGAGAGATGATGGGGCATCCCTACTTGAGATGAAACGGATGCCTAGGCCCCCTTTCCATAAGCCTCTTGAAACCTTTGCTTAGAACTTCTGCAGCGATGATGAATAGACTAGGAGATATAGGATCGCCCTGGCGGAGCCCTCTCGAGGCCTTGAAGTAGCCTGACGCTTCCCCATTAACCAAGACTGAAAACCAGCTATTAGACCAACACCTCTCCACTAAGCTGATCCATTTCTCACCAAATCCAAATCTGATCAAAACCTGTTTTAAGAAATCCCAATTAACTCTGTCATAGGCCTTTTCCATATCAATCTTTAGAACTAAGTTACCCCCCCCCACCCCCGACCTTCCTGCTGATATCCCTAAGCATCTCTTAAGTAATGGCAACATTCTCTGCAATGGACCTCCCCCTAGTGAACGCTCCTTGCACGGAGGGAATTATCTTGGGTAGGAGTAGACTTAATCTGGCTATGAGAATCTTGGAGAATACCTTGTACACATAATTGCATATGTTGATTGGCCTAAAATCTGCAAAAGAAGAGACCGCAGCCGACTTTTAGATAAGGCAAATCAGGGAGGACGTGAATGCTCTAGGGAATTCACCCCCTTCAAATAAGAAAACTACAGCTCTGAGGAGATCCTGGCCTATTATATGCCAACGAGAGGCGAAGAAACTCCCAGAGAATCAATTCGGGCCTGACGCTCCATCCTTAGGGAGGGAAATGATAGCCTAGTAGACCTCATGAAGGGAGGGAGAAGATAGAAGCTCCTCATTATCCTGAGGCGTGATCAACTTAAGAATGGAAGACATGATGGCTAGGTCGATGGAGGGGCTTTCCTCAGTGAAGGACTTCTCAAAAAATGTGGCTGATGCCTCCATGATTGTGCGCTAGGACAGTTCCACCTTCCAAGACTATGGAGTTAATTTCTAATCTTCTGAACCTATCTTGGGTAGAGGCATAGAAAAAATTTCTATTTTTATCCCCTTCATAAAGCCAAGAATTTTTGGCTTTCTATTTTCAAAATACCTCTTCCATTAGTTCTTCCTAAGCCATTGACTGCCTAGCTGTCGAAAGCTCGATGGGGGTAACCTGGCCTTGCGATTCTTGCATCCTTTTCTCAAGGTCTTCCACTACTTTTTCAGCTGACTTGACTTAATGGAAAATATCCCCAAATTCATCTTTGTTCCATCTTTTCAAGGCTCTCTTCACATTCCTCATTTTAAGATGAATATTTAACATCAGATGAAGCGAAGACTGCTCCTCCTAGGCCATCTTGACGAGTTGCTAGAAAGAAGAATGGAATGTCCACATCCTTTAGAACTTAAAAGGGGTTGCAGTTGAGTGAGATACCCTTGGGCACACTAGCAAAAGTGGGCAATGATCAGAGCTCACTCTTGGGAGGTGTTCCACTCTGAAATGCCAAAATTGGTTGGGCCAACTCCCATTAATTAAAGCTCTACCCAGCTGAGCCCACACCCTAGCAGAGCCAGCCTGGTCATTGCTTCAGATGAACCTGCTCCTGACGAATCCCGCATCCTGAAGCCCTGCATTATCCACAGCTTCCACAAATTCAACCGAGCTTAGATCAGCAGATCTCCTTCTGCCCAATCTCTCTGAAGCTTCTAAGACTGCATTAAAATCACCGCAAGCCACCCACGAAGCCTGCTAAGATCTTCTGATAAATGTCATCTCATCCCATAGTGTTCTTCTAGCAATTCTCTCGCAGCTGGCATAAATAAAGGATAAGAGGAAAGGAGTATTAACCTATTGGACAATAATTAAGAAAATCATTTGGTTAGAGGAAGAGAACACAGATACATCGTGATGGTTCTTATAGAACACCCAGATTTTCCCTCCCTCTGTGTAATTGGACAAGGAGGAATGGAATCCCAACTTGATTCCAATCCCTACTCTTCAATCATCTCTAGCCATCAGCTCGAGGAAAGCAACAATCGAGGGGTTATGCTTTCTGATTAACCTTTCTAACTTTCTTAGTGTCGGAACATTTCCTACCTCGCGGGAATTCCATACTAGGACCTTATCCATTGGTGACACAATCAGAATTCATTGCCCTTCTCTTCAGCCTTCGCAATCTGCTGTACCAATCAACATCCGCTATCAACTTAACTGCCACCTTTCTTCTAGCTTTCTCACACTTAGTCTCCTGTATAACAAACTTTGAGGGTGGTCCAACCTGGCCTGTGATGGACTCCTCCTGCAGATCCTCATCAGCCTGGATGATGGGTCTTATGTCCAACATATCCTATGCAGACACAGTTTTTAAGTGTTGGGGGTTGAGTCACTAACATATCTTCATGAGAAGCCGGGAGCAGCTGGCAGACATTATTCTCATGATAGTCCTGAGTAGCATGCTACTGAATGACAATCCCCTTACTGGTTCCAGTCACCTAGGAAAAGTATGGTGAGAGATCCACTTCCAATTCCATCCTCCTATTGGTCTCACAACCAGTGTCTTCTTGGGTATTGGGAGTAGGAAATAATGGTGTAACGCCCTGAAATTCGGAGGTCAAGCATAACTCAGCTCCCGAGTTCCAAAACATTACTTATGCAACATATTTAATGATAAATGTATGTTGTTTGTATTAGTGCATAAAACATGAGGTAGATTAAGCCAAATCAGCAAACATAATTCAGGGACAAGTAGAACACGCAAGTGAAAGTCTTAAATAGATATATAAACCAACGTAAGTCCCCAAGGTATGTATGCTCTACCAGGTCATAATTACAAGTCGTGTGTCAAAATACATATATCAAAATGTGATAAATCACTACAAATATAGCCCTGAATCCCTGTCAATCAGGACATGGCTCACATGAACCCGCCTAAGAACTGCATGAACGAGAATACCTCCTCGTCCTCATTGAACTCCGGCTCCACCTCGCAGGCATCACCATCACCTGCAGCTAAGTCAGAGTCTGGTTGGTGTTTAAGCACCATCCCAGAACGTGGGAGTGAGTGATCAACTCAGTGGAACTATACAGCAAAGGTTAACATGTTATCAATTCAATCAAGCAGTAATGATAAAGCAGTACAATCAAACATGTCCTAGATACTCTTGTTAATGCAAGAATGGTATGAGGAAATGATGCATGCCCTCACCACAAACTCCCTCTTGCTACAACATTTGACGATCGCGGCATGAATCACTACCACTGTGCTCTACACTAACGCCAACGACACACGCAGTGCAATGTTATGAGCATGATTATTAAGTTCTTATTAGTCCTTTTTATATAGTAGGATTGGAAAGCTAAGGTACCTCCCTTATATCAATTTCCAAACAATGATCTATTCTAAGGTCGTCAGTCCTAGAATATCTCATACGATGTTATAGTTCTAGATTGCTGTAAAGGGCTCGTCACCAATCAATACAGGTCAAGTTATATCCTAGATACTACAATAAGGCTCGTCGCCTAAATGCAGTCTCAGGATATACTCGAGGTCACTACAGAGGGCTCGTCACCAATCAGAGTAGGCCGACAGCACGAATATAGTGTCCCATACCACTATAATCGGCTCACGAGTCTAGGTTTCTCACTGGTCACTACGGTATGGCTCGTCACCCTAGCGTAGGTCGACAGCTCGACCACGGTGTCTCATACCACCATATCTGGCTCATGAGTCTTAGTGGATCGCGGTACCAAGGTTAACAGAATTTTCACTAGTGAGTTCGATACCTTAGATTCAAACAGTAGTGTCCAAACATGGTGAACATACATCGATCAATCGGTTTAGTTGATAAGCTCAACTAGGGCAAGCGCACGTTGCGTTGATCGACATAGAATGCATAGGCACTCCGTGTGGCCTAACCATTGTCGAACATCCTAAGTATGACTCGGATTCGTCGAACACATCCTGCGTGGCGTAAATGACTCCAACCACCAGTTCGAGAACAATTACCGATTACCTAGACTGTAATACAGTCCCAACTATGTACAATCTCAATAATAGACAATTAAAATCAAATCCTACATTAATATGAACATGTTATAGAATATAACTTAAACATGGAGGAAATCATACACATAGTTAACATGAATAAGTAGACTAAACAGTTTATGGAGGAAATCATACACACTAGTACGGAAATTGAGATTCAAATCCCAATACCCTTATAAATCACATTTTACTAAATACTAACTCATTCAGGCATTTATACAAACACTTAGACTACACTATTCAACATGTATCACATATGTCGGCCATATTACATATTAGGGCAAATCCTTTTACCAAGGAGTTGTCGCATACATAACAATTATGTACTAACAACAAGTAATCATAGCAATCACAACATTAGATTTCTCACACATACAAACATTTCAACAAACACATGAATCACTCTATTTATAGCAGAGGTTATATATATACGTAAAGCAAAACAGATAGCGCATTTGGCATGTGTAATAGCATCCATGTCAAGAATAAATCATTATCTAAATTGAAAGTCTTGAAAACCATAACCTAAACATATATAGTCCGCACCTTAAACTAGAAAATGCGTAACGGATATGATTAAGACGCTAAGTTTTGGTCTACGGTGGATTGGCAACCTAAAGCATGAATCAGGTTAGCTACAATAACACTTAGATTATTCCAAGCTCCAAAATAGGTTAGGTTTTGATTGACTTAGCTAAAAATGGAATTAGAGTCGCCGGAATAACAATTCAGATAGGTGGATTAGATGCGTAGAGAAACTGGGAAGAATCCCAAGGTAAAACACCAACTACTCTCTCACTTTCTCTCTCTTATCTCTCTCTTATATTAGCTAGGGTTAAGAATTCATATGGGATATGTGAAAGAGGGTTTAAGGCCCCTTATATAGGCCCAAAATCGATGGAAATAGCCCTAGGGCCAAGGTATACTTAGGTTATAACCAAATCAAGCTTATTCTGATCCAACGGAATATTTTTGGAGGTCCTTTTATTAAATGCGGTTGGACTTAAGCTCACTAATATTGGATCTTAAGCAAGTTAAGTTTTCAGTCCGATCGAATTTTTAGATCGACCGTGGCGGACCAGTTTTAGTTCAACGGTCATCAAAACTCGATCAGGGCCACAAGTACTTTGACATGTATGGGCCATCTTCCCTGATCCGAGGGTGAATTTGGGTCAGATTCTGATGGTCAGAACGCTTATAAATGACGCACAAGTGACACGACTCAGATTACTTAAATTCTTATTTAATTTTATAAAAAAACTTCACTTTCTCACACTCTTCACTCCGGACCCAAGGAAATAGTCTCAGAACATCGTCTGGACTTGATTTTCGAGGTGATTGTCAAGTCCAACTATGCGGTCATAATTGTCTAAGTTCATCGCTATCGGACTTTCGACGTGCGGTTCAGGTCCGATACGAAGTTTCTGAATGCTCCTGAGAGCAACTGGGTTTAGAGTTGGATCCTAGATTTCAGGGTAATGTAGCGTTAACAATTCTATAGGTTTTGGGTCTTGCAGATCGTATTTAAAGTGGTTGGTGCTAAATTCACAAGTAATCGAGTTTAGCACTAGTTAATTAACACTAAATTTCTAAAGGATTAAGTTCTAAAGGATTTCTACTAGAGGTGATACTCAGATCAATGTATGGATTTTCCAGGACGTTACAAATGGTGATGAACCCACTGATCTAGATCTCCCCAAGCCTATTTTATTCCTGATGCATCCAACAGGGGATAAAATGTAAGACCCGTATCCTACACTGTATCGTTCGGTAGACTTCCGCGGTCTTCACGATCGAATCCCAGCAACCTCGATCCTTAACCGACATTTGCGCACGACCCTGATTCACACGCCATTAACCTGAGTCGACTCAACCCGAGACTTGTACCCTAGCGACCGCATCATCGCCGCGGTTCCGATGCCACGTCTCGCGCCGAGGCGATACCCAGGCCAGGAGATGTGGGCCCGCGTTCAGTTCGAGAAAACGCCGCGCATTTGTAATCCCAAGAGAATCTTTACAACATGTCCCATCAATCAAGTACACATCAATCACTTCATATGTCAAGTACATATCCCATCACTCCCTTACCAAAGCAACCCCAAAGTTAAAGCAACTCATCCCTTAAATGTCAAGTACACCTCACTCATCACTCACATTCCATTCTCTCTCTCTCTCTCTCTCTCTCTCTCTCTCTCTCATTTCTCCATTTTCAAGCAAGCTCCCAAGAGCAACCATCCATAGTTTTCTAAGGTGAGGAAGAAGTCATGTGTGGCCCACCTCTACCATCCGATCCCACCATCCTAAGCCCATCTCAACCGTTGAAATTGACCCTTTGTGACTCTATCATGCATTGGCGGAAGAAGAGATTTCAAGCTGGGTGCTTCTCTCTCTCTCTCCCATATGTTGTGGACCCCACCAAAATATATGCATCCACGCTGTCCAGCCGTGGGCTACCTACTGTCCAGCAGCAATGGCAGCCCACCTAGCTGCTGACCGGTGCGGATGGAGGAAAATATAAATGTTAACTTAATCATAGGGTGGCCCACTCACTTGGGACTCACCTGATGTGTTGGGTCCACCATCCAGCCATGTGGGATGTGTGGACCCCAGCCATGATGAATGGGTTTTATCCACGCTACCCAGACCATGGGACAGCATTGCCATCCACCGTTGAGCCCACCTTGCTGCCTAGCTGTGGCCTGTGTGATCGGCTGGTCACACAGGCCCAAATGAAGGGAAAGACACAAATATTTGCTTGATTTGCGAAGTTGGTCGGCCACCTGTGTGGACCCCACCTTGATGTATGTAGTATAATCCTCACCGTCCATCTTCAGATCGTCTATTTGGTGAGATCATGAACTCTGATTGGGGAAGATGCGGTGGCAACGAGCAGTAGTAGTTTGCAGCTGGACCGGTTGGAAGGAGAACACGGATATTAGTTTGATCCAAAACCAGGTGAACCACATGCATGTGGGGCCCACCTTGTAGCGCTCAATCCAAGTCGTCCGTCCAGACCAGGGACGCGAGGCCACCTTGAAGTATTCCATCCAGGCCGTTCGCTTACTGGATGCCCATAACCTGGATGGATGAGGAAGAAAATATAAATATTAGCTTTGTCAGAAGCTGGTGGGTCCCACACATGTGGACCCACCTACGATGTATATGCTTCAATCCATGCCATCCACCGTCCAGGGGTTTGGACGATGGAGCCTACTTATGATGTATGTGTTTCATTCATGTCGTCCATCCATTTTCATCTAGACCATCCAATTGTGTAGACCCCCATCAGCAGATGAGGTATTGACGTCAGCAAATTCTGTGGGCCCACAAATGATATATGCGTTTTAACCATGATGCACGGTAGCCGTGGGACCCACCTACCATTGGGAGCACATTAGCTAGTGTACCGCAACAGCTGCATAACTGATGGTGGACGTCAGCAAGTTAGGTGGGTCCACCAGTATGATGTATATCAGGGCCATCCATCACGTTGGACCCACTTGTTTAGCACGTGTGGTGCATCCATCCCATCCAAAAATGAAGCAAATCCAAAATCTGGTGGGCCACACGTAAAATGTTTGCATTGTATCCACCGTCCAGCTGCTGGACGGTGGTGCACACAGTGATATTTTTGTCATCCAATTGTCTGTCCATCTTTGAGCTGCCGTGGGACTCACTCCACACGTGCTGCACGTGTGGAGGTGGGGCCCACAGATGTATGCGATTGGATGAAGGATGTATTGTACATCCCAGCCGTCCGTCCAGCACACCTGGACATTGGAACTTGTAGTATTTAAATAATATTATTATTATATTATATATATATATGATATATACCTATATCTTGTGTTTGGTGGGCCACGCACATGGGACCAACCAGAGGGATTGGCTGACGTACCGCATCAGCCATATTGCTGATGTATTGACGTCACCATGATCCGTGGGCCACACATGATAGATGTGTTTTATCCCTGCTGCATTGCACCCGTGGGACCCACACACATGTGGACTCCACCATGTTGTATGTATCTTATCCACACCATCCAAACGGTGGACCACACCATGATGTATTTGTTTCGATCCACACTGTCCAGACAGTGTTGGACAGTGCTGGATATGTTTAGGTGGTTCTGATTTGCTTAGACAATGTTTGGATGGTCTGCTGCACACAGCCATATAGCTGCCGTGTCGCAACGCGTGGGGCCCATCTTGTATAATGTTTGGGTCTCATCCACACGACGTAGTGTTCCTGGATGGTGGGGACCCACCTTGGAGTATGTATTGTGTACCCACTCCGACCATCCGTCCAGGTGGCGTGGGCCCCACTTGTAATTTATGTTTTGTAACCACACCGTCCGCCCCTTGACGGTGAGCGTGGGACCACCTTAGTTGTATGTATTGTATATCCACCGCCCATCCATTTTGATGTGGCCACATCATGACGTATAGTTTCATCCACAGCATCCAAATATTGCTGGGCAGTACTGGACCATGTTTGGACAGTACTGATTTATCTGGACAATGTTTGGACAGTGCTGGACAATGTTTGGATGGTGTTGTCCAATGTTTAGATGGCGCCGATGTACCTGGATAATATTTGGTTAGTGCTAATCGTCATTAGTGGGCCATGTGCTCCATAGAATGACAGTGTACATTGATATACATGATGCACCTGCCACTATTGAAATGATTTTAGATGTAATTCAAGCTCTCACCCACATCATAGTGGGACCACCATGGTATATGTGTTGTATATTCACACCGTCCATTCATGTGGCTCCCACATAATGTACGTGTTGTACCTACTCCGTCCATCCATTTTGTTGTGGGCCACACCTTGATGTATTTATTGTATCCACATCGTCCATCTTTGGACGTGGGGCCCACCTTGGCGATGTATCTGCCGCACCGTCTAGCATGGGACAGTGGGCCTACCATGATATACGTGTTTTATTGATACGGTCCACTTGTTGTATTTATGGCCCATTTGGTAAGGCCCAATGGGATGTATTTTCAGCCCATGGGTCATGACCCATTGTGATATGTTTCCGACCCATTTATTGAGGCCCGACTTGATGTGAATAAGGCCTATTAGTGCGGCCCATTGATGCGGCCCACTTGTTGGATATGAGGCCCATTAGTGATGCCCAATGTATCGACCTATCATGATGTGTAGGCCCACTTGTAACGACTATTTGAGGCTCACCTGTGGGCCCACTTTATGTTTGACTCTATGTGGACCACTACTTGGGAGCAGTGTTGGTTGAATGTCCACATTGTTGGGCAATGATGGTTTAATGTCCACATTATGACCTTTCCTTAGGCCTTGTTCAACTAATTCTTATTGTCATAGCCAATTGTCGATTATCGATCGAGGCCGATTACCAATTCTAATTTGTCATGGCCAATTGCCGATTATCGATCGAGGCCGATAACCGATTCTAATTTGTCATGGCCGATTGCCGATTATCGATCGAAGCCGATTACTGATTCTGATTTGTCATGGCCGATTGTCAAGGTCGATACCGACTCTGATTTGTCGTGGCCGATTGTCGATTATCGATCTAAGCCGATTACCGATTTTGATGGTCAATTACCGATTATCGATCGAGGCTGATTATCGATTAAGGCCGATTACCGATTCTGATTGTCGTGGCCGATTGCCGATTATCGATCGAGGCCGATTACTGATTTTGATTTATCGTGGCTGATTGCCGATTCTGATTGTCGAGGCCCAATGTGATGGACATGCGACCCGTATCTGAGGCCCGACGTGATATGTATTCGGTCGTGTCTAAGGCCCTATGTGATGTATATTGAGGCTTAGGTGATAAGGCCCATTGTGATGCATTTGAGGGTCAGGCGTAGGAGCCCATTGTGATGTATGTTAGGCCCATGAGCAGGGCCCACCTGTGGTGTACATGTAACCCTTGAGTAAGGCCCATTGTGTTGTATATTAGGACCTTGTGTGAGGCCGTGGGCCCATTATAGGTTTGGATCTGTGAGGGTCACTCCTTGGGGCAATGTTGGTTAGATGTCCACATTGTCGAGGTTGATTGTTGATGCCGGTTATTGATACCGATTATGAGTATGTGACTGCATATCATCATGATCCATGCCCATACACATCATCTACATGTCTGTTATGATATATGATTGACCATTGCATATGTCATAGTGCTACTTGTTATGAGACTCCCTAATAGGCAGAGATTGTCTCACATGAGCACACGGTTTGCGTAGGATTGATGCATGACTGGATTGTATGACTCATGCATCTTATATTGTGTGCTGTGATTACTGTATGCCCTAGCGACATTAGGGTCATAACCTCCACAGGCATATCGTGGATGGCCAGATGGGACACTGAAAATCTGTTCTACATGGGATGCTATAGATATCCCTGGATGAAAGTTCCTAAACCCTCTTGGTTCCAGAGGTTGCTCCAAGGTCTAGACCGAGTGGGTAGATGAGCGTTGAGTGCCGATTATCAGATGGTTATGCTCTCCACTGTATCGGGGTCGTTTGGAAGGGGGTGCGACCTTACCCACCCGAGAGTAGGGGGCAATGCTAGGCTGAGTCTGACCAGCTAGAGGAATGGGTCCGCTATCTACGAATCGAGCTCGATATTGGCAGACGGATAGTGAGGTCTCTTTCACTTACCTTATTAAGCGCGATGTGGCGGCGATTTGGTTTAGAGTGTACTATACTCTGGTGATTTTCCAGAGAGGAACCGTACTGATATGTGGACTTATTGAGTAGGAATTGCATGCTCATTCATTCATTCATTCATTCATTCGCTATCCCCTCAGGCTGGTGGTGCGCAACTAATTGTTGTGTACCTTCGTTATGGCAAGAATTTCAGTTGGGCGCGCGACTAACCTGAGATCAGGAGTTTACCACAATGAGTCTAACTATCCAAATTTAGGTATGAGACTGGTTTGGATAGAAGTCCCTTGTGGTGGACCCCATAACCTGCGATACTACGTACTATCATCCCGACTTCACACTCCAGCATGGTTATTTCATTCGCATCGCATATTGCATTACATCCGCAGGCATATGGCATCTTGGGTTGCTATTTCTGCACTTATATGGCCTAGATAGATTTAGCAGGATTTGTATATTGCATTACATCCTCAGCATTTGATATTTGGCCCTTTATGTCCCCTTATTGCATAACTATTTTATATTGCGTATTCTGATATTAATTGACTCATAGACTTGTCCATACTTTCGCTTACTCTGTCATCATGTGAGATATATCTTGTCAGTGTTTTTGATTATTCAGACATTGTATGATTTATGGATTACTAGTTTTTCGGTATTGTATGATTACGACATTGTATTGAATACTTGGCACTTACCTTGTGCACACACTTACACCACCCTCTAAGCTTTCTATAAGCTTATGCACGATAGATGCGTGCAGGTGATGTTAGGTTGTAGCAGTGTTGAGCTTGGAGCGTGCGGTGGTCTTCTGGAGCTTGATTCTCTATTTATGTATTTCTCTTTCAGTATTGTATTCAAATGAATATATTAGTGGATTTGTGATGACGATGTTGCCGTTGTGAATTGGGTAATCTTGTGGTTATGCTTATTACTAGTTAAATATACATTTCAAAAAAAATCCTCCTTGTAGGATCCTAGGATCGGAATCTGACATATGAATGCTAGGAGCCGATAATGGGGTACTACGGAGGCTGTCGGCACCGGATTCGGCGATCGGGATTCCTATGAATCCGATTTTCGAGTTTGGGGCATGACATAAAAGGAGCAAATGACGCAAGGAGCTGGCCTCCCTGATGGGTTCCTCAGGTAGCTACGTGAGAAGATTTGTATTTTGAATCTGGGTGGAATCGCTTGTGTTGGAGACATCTCTAATAGGATCTGTTCTTGAGATAGCAATCAGTTTCCTATCTACACCACTAACTGTTCCAAAATCTGTGGCCACTCTTGGGCTAGGATTCTCTAATACGGAATGAGCAGAGGCCACATAGGGCTCTTCAATAGACTATAACAAGGTGATCTGCTCTTGAAGTAGTATTCAGATGCCTATCTGTCATGCTAACTATTCCGCAATCTGTAGCCTCCCCTGGATTACGATCCACGTTGGCCCCGCAGGGTTCTACAATAGGTGGAACTGTGGTTCTGCAATCAAGTAGCTGCCCTCCTCACTCTCTTTGTCGTTAATTGTCCAGTTGGCTTCCATCCTCAAATTAGGGTCGGTAGTACTACAAGCATGCTGTGGAATATCATCGCTGGTCTTTCCCACATTTTGACAAACAGGTGGTAGGCATTCATCTCTAACTGCATTCTACTGCTCGAACTTTCTGGTAACCCATTCTCTCGTTGACTTTATCCTAGGATCATGAATTCTCTAGCCTCCCTCACTACCTGAAGGGGCTTCTTCTAGCTGGGCATGGATTGGGATGATGACATCCCCAACCACTAATCTCAACACATGGTTCAGACTGGCCCACTACGCCAAAATTGTAATTTTGCGCCACTACAAAAATCGCTTGGTTTAACGACGGATTTAATCTGCCACTAATGGAAAATGTCCGTCGCCAATCTCGTTTTTCTCAAAAATCCAGTCCAAAAGTGTGGAAATTCGCGACGGACCAAAATCCGTCACTAAAATCTGATTTACAACGGACTAAATCCGTTGCAGATTTTAATTTTGCGACGGACTATCGGTTGCAAATTCCCACGCAAAATAGCACTTCGCGATGGTTTTTAGTTGCTTTTGCGAAAAAGGACTTTTGCCTTGAACATTTGTTTTTTTCATTTATTTTTTTAGAATATGGTGGAAAATTATGTTTTTTTGTAGTCTAAGAATTATTTTAAATAGAATTTTAGTGGTTTAATTATACATATTTGTATCTAAGATTATTTTTTAACAATTGATTGAATGCAAAGAATTTTTTATTTTATTTTTATATCAAATGAGTGGAAATATTTATTATTATTATTTTTTAATTTAAAACTAATATTTAAATGATTTGTAATATCACATGAAAAAAGAATATTGAGAAGTTTAAAAAATTTAACATTGTCTGAGAAAATTTGAGATTTTAAAGAGGAAAAAAACATGATTTAATAAAAATTTATTTTTTGGGAAAAAAAGAATATTGAATAAAAGTTGATAATTTTGAAAAAAAGAATTTGATTTCGAGAAAAAAAATAATATCCTGAAATAGAAAATTAAAAAGATTTTTTAAAAAATATGAAAATTTTGACAACGTTGAAAAATAAAAATATTTTGAAAAAGAAAATGAGAGTTTATATTTTGAAAAATAAAATAAAATTGAGAAGTTCGATAAAAATTGACAATTTGGAAAAAAAATGCTTTAAAAAAAATGGAGAACTTCGAAAGAATTGAAAATTTTAATGTAAAACAATATTAAAAAATCGATACTTTAACCAAAAACAAACATTTTGAAACGAAAAATAAAGAAGTTGAAAAAATTTGTGATATTGAAAAATAATTTAAAATGTTCAAATTTTGTAATTAAAAGAAAATGTTATTTATAAAAACACCAAGATTTTGAAACAAAAAATCATTTAAAAAAAGAAAATTGAAAAGTTGAAAACAAAATGATGCTTTTGAAGAAAAAGAAAATCGACATTTTAAAATTTTTGATAAAAATAAAATAAAATTTGAAATTTTTTTTAAGATTTTGAAAATAAGAATTTAGAATTTGTATTTTATTTTTATTTTTTTTGAAATATTTGATAATAAAAATGATATTTTGTTAAAAGTTTTGAAAAAAAAATTAAAGAGTAAAAAAATATACATTTTGAAAAAAAATGTGATTTTTAAATGAAAATTGAGATTTATCTATGAAAAAAATAACATTTTTTACTAAGTTATTAGGCACATCCACTAATTAAACCTTTAACCATTTTTCTAATCAGTCCAAATTTGTAACGCTCTGGAAAAATCCGTACTTGAACTCGAGTACCAACTCGACCAGAAATCGCGTAGGATTAATTCCTTTAGAAAATAAGTGTAAGTTAGCTAGCGCAACGCTAGAGTAGCTGGGAAATAGTCCCTGATCACTTTAAATACGTTCTACAAGACCCAAATCGAGTAGAACCAATGACTCTATAATACTCTAAAACCTCGGATCAAACTCTAAGCCGGTTTGTTCTCTGGACCTCTTTGAAACTTTGTATTGGATCTAGACCGCGCGTCGAAAGTCCGATACCTACAATCTTAGACCGTTAAAACCGCCAAGCTAGACTTGACAATCATTTCGAAAATCAAGTCCAACCGACATTCGCAGGCTATTTCATTGAGCCTGGAGTGAAGAGAGTGAGAATAGGGATAGATTTGGAATTTGAAATTCAAATCTGGCACACGACTTGACGCGTTATTATTAAGCATTCTGACCGTCAGAATTCAGCCAAATTACACCCTCGGATCAGGAAAAATTTCTATTTCATATCCTAAGATTTGTAGGCCTGATCTACGCGGGTTGACCGCTGAACTGAAACTGGACCACCACGTGCGATTTACGAACACTACTGGTCTGAAAACGGGATGTGAGCGACATCCGACACGCATGAACTTAAGTCCGATCGCGTTCGGCCAGAGGACCACCAGAAATGTCCTTTTGGTTCGGAACAGCCCCGATTTGGATATAACTTAAGTAAACATTGTTCCCGAGCCTATTTCGGGCAAGTTTTAGCTTATAAAAGGGCTTGAAACCCTCACTCCTCTCACCCATCCGAATTTGCTAGAAACCCTAGCAAGAGTGAGAGAGAAAGTGAGAGTTTGTGAGAGTGAGTAAGAGAGAATTTTTCTACTGCTGCACTACCTGTTGCATGTGCCTAAGCAACACGTTCCAATCACTTTGCCGGTGATTTCTCCCATTTCTAGGTAAGAAAATACCCTAAAATCTTGCTGATTTGCTGATCCTTCGTTTCCATGGAAAACTAGCTAATAGATCTTGTGTATTAGATTCCCTATTCGCCGTAGACGAAGCGTATACGCTCCGTTCGAATTAACACACCTGTAGGAGATAAGGTGTGGATTTTAGACGCTTTGATTGACTGTTTCCAACGCTTTCAATGTCATTTAATAGTAGATTATCGACGGCACCGCCGTTTGACATGTACAATATGCTATCCGTTTCCTGTTTCGTAAGCAAACAAAGAATATGAGATTTAGGGCATTTTAGTCATTTGTAGGAAATACTGTTTTCATCCATAATTTGCTGATGTGATTGACATGGCTTCTTGTCACATTAGGATATTAAGAATACGTGCATAATTAGTTTGGCGAAGAGATTCGCCTAAATGCGCACTTTGAGTCGACATACTATATGTAGACTTAAGTGTGTAGTGTAAGTGTTTGTATAAATGTTTGTATTAGTATGTATTGAATTAAATGGTGTTATGAATTAGTTTGAGATTGATTTCTCAATTAATATGCTGATGTAAATGATTTCCTACATGTTAGCTATATGCATGATTTCATTATATGTATGAAATGCATGTGCTTAGAAGATTTACTTAAGTTGTATGTTATAACATGTGTTGACATGCTCACATGATTGTATTTCATTTCCAATACTCTCACATGATTGCTGATGTGGATTCATAATTGTTTGGGACTATACCTAGTCCAGGCAGTCGGCATCCGAGCAAATTCGTGGTTGGCTTATCTTTGCCACGAATGACCCGTCGATGAACGTGAGCCGTGTTTTTGAGTTGGCGGCAGTGGTTAGGCCACACGAGGTATTTTACGCACTTCATGTCGTTCGACTAGAGATGCGCTCGTGCTAGTCGAGCCCGTCAAGTAACCCGACTAGCTGTTGTATGTTCACCCTGTATGAGTCATAACTGCTTGAACCTAGGGTACTGAACTTACCATTGTAAACCCTGTCAACCATGGTACCTTTATCCACGAAGACTCATGAGCCGGGCATGGTGGTATGGGACACCGTGGTCGAGCTGTCGGCCTACGCTGGGGCCACAAACCTCCTCGTAGTGACCAGTGAGCACTTATGTCTCGTGAGCAAATTATGGTGGTATGGGACACTATATTCTTGCTGTCGGCCTACACTGATCAGGCGACGAGTCCTTTGTAGTGACCGCGAGCGTATTCTGAGTCTACGGGAGGCGACGACCCTTCCGTAGCAGTGAGAGTACAGTAGGCCTGTATTGATAAGGTGATGGGAGAGCGGTGCAACGAGTGCGAGCAACAGCCCTGGCAGCCCTTGCTGCGACCTACAAAATATACATCGTATGAGATTACTAGGAGTGATGACCCTAGACAGGATCTGTGTTGGGATTGATATAAGGGAAATACCTTAGTTTCCCAATATTGCTGTATGAAAAGGACTAATAATAACTCTGTAATCATATCACCATTACATTGCATGTGCCTGGAAGATGTGGAGCACTGTGGGACGATTGCATGCCGCGGGCGTAAGATGGTGCCGTATGAGGGAGATCGTCGGTGAGGGCATCCATCATGTCATGTCATATTGCATTAACAACAGTATTGAGATTATTTGATTTACTGCTTTACTATTATCGCATGATTGAATTGTGAACATGCTAATCTTTGCTCTATTATTCCACTGAGTTAGCTACTCACTCCCACGTTACGGGATGGTGTTTGCAACACCCACCAGACCCTGTTTTAGATGCAGGTGAGGCTGCGATCCAGGAGGCAGAGCCGGACTATGATGAGGACCAGACGAGTTCTCATACATGCAGTACCACGACGGCTTTGCTTAGGTGGCCTAGATTAACGGGACTTCTCAGTGGAACTCTTTTTGACATTTTGATTTTGCTTATTTACATGTATATGAGACTCAGAGATGTATTCATACTTTAGAGACAGTCGAGATCTACTTTGTTTTTCCATACAGTGATATATATATTCTTTAGTCTTCCGCTTGCTTTTATCACTGAATCTGGAGTTTGAATTGCAGTTTTAGTATACTTTTACTCATGTGAATGCTTTAACTCAGACAACATTGAATCATAATCATTTTTGTTGCATAAGTGACGGTCTGGAACTCGGGAGTTGAGTTTATACAAGACCCCCGATTTTCAGGGTGTTACAAAATTGAAGAGTAAATAACTTCATGTGTTTAAATCAAATTTCACTCAAATTGTTGATCAATCTTGTATGCCTAATATCTTTCTCATATGTAGCCTGATCGGGGTGAGTAACTAGTCAAATTAAGGGTATTGATCAGTAAAATAGAGTGAATGGACTAGATATCTAAAATGAACCAAATATTTCAGGTCAAATTTGTGACCCAACTTACTAGCCTCGTGAAAACCTAAGAATTGATATAAGTTTTGTGGGCCCCATCATGATATGTGTCAAACATCAACACCGTGCCTTTGATGTGTCCCCTTTAGATTATGAGATATCTCAAAAATAATCCGTATACGAAACTCATGTGGGCCATACCATCTAAAACTATGTGAAGACATCATAAAAAATATAAAAGCACTTGGTGGGGCCTAGATGAGTTTTGGATGCAGCTAAAACTTGGTCTTACCCCTCATCCAAGTGGGACACACATAATGAATGGCTGGATCTGTGAATCACTTTTAGGTGACCCCAATATATGATTATGAATGCTTTAAGGAAACCTTTCTCTACTATATTATGTGGTGTTGCCTACCCAAGTCATGGATTGACTTTATTTTTAAGCACTTGGCCCACCCAAGTCATGGATTGACTTTCTCCATACCGTTCAACGCTTTTCTCAGATCGTTTTAAGATATTAACCAAAAAATGAGGTAGGTCCAAGGCTTAAGTGGACTACAAAGTGGGGATTGAACGTCCACCATTAAAAACTTCTTGGGAGCTGGACAAGTTTTAGATGAAGCTGATATTTGTGTTTTCACTTCATCCACGTCTACATGACCCTATGAACAGGTTGGATGGTAAAAAAACATCACGCTTGCCCTTAGAAAGGTTTCAACAGTGGGTGTCATTATCACTACAGCTTCCTTTTGTGTGGTCCACTGGAGTCCTTTATCTACCCTAATTTTTTACTCACACCTTATAATGAACTAAGAAAAATAATGAATGACGTGAATATCACTTACATCAATGTGGGCCAAAAATAATGCATATCCAAAGCTCAAATGGACCACACCATCGGAAAGAGAGTAAATTGAACATCTACCATGGAAAATTTCATTGGGGTCATGGAAGTTTTAGATCAATCTGATATTTGTGTTTTCACTTCATCCATATCTCTTTGATATTATCAACAGGTTGGATGACAAATAAGTGTCACTGTTGGCCATAGAAAGGTCTCAATGGTGGAAATCATTATTCCCCCAGTTTCCCTGTGGTATGGTCCACTTGAGCTTCAGATATACCTCAATTTTGGGCTAACCACTAAAATGGTTTGAAAACATGGATGGACAGAGCGGATAAGATAAATACATTCACAGTGGGCCCGATTGAGTTTATGATATCATTTCAAAGAATTATCCAAAAAATGAATCGTATCCCAAAATTAAATGGACCAACTACAAATACCAGTAGGATGATGATTTTCTTCATTAAAAATTTTGTAGGGCCCACCATAACATTTTTTTTCCATCCAATCTGTTTATAAGGTCATAAAGACAAATTTTATATTGATCCAAAACTTATGTGACCCCGTAAGGGTTTCAATGGTAAAAGTCCAATCCCCCACTGATTTTTATAGTGTGGTCCACTTGATGGCTATATCTGTCTTATTTTTTGTCTCAAGCCTTAACACAAGCTTGTCAAATGGATGGATGGTTTGGATATAACACATACCTCATGATGGGACCCACAGAACTTGCTGACGTCAGCCACCTGACTTCTCAATTTCCCTTGAGCGGACCGGTTAGGGCCAGTCTCTGTTTCATCTCTCCCTCGTACGCTCGCCTCTCCGTTCTCCTCTCTCTCTCTCTCTCTCTCTCTCTCTTCTTAGATCTCTCGTTCCTCTCTCTTCCTGTCGATCTCTCTCCCTCCTCTCTCTCTCTCTCTTCCTTGCTCGATCTCTCTTCCCACTGTCTCTCTCTTTATCCCCACCCAAGATCCTGTTGCCGACCGCCCTACCCACGCACGCCCTCTGCTCTCTCTGAATCTGTGGTTGAAGGCTTAAATCTCCAGGAACAGTGAGGTATCTCTCTCTCTCTCTCTCTCTCTCTCTCTCTCTCTCTCTCTCAATCTCAATGTCGATTTAGGGTTTTTCGGATTTTAGGGTGGATTCGATTTTTTCTGGGACTTCGATTTCCTGCCTAGGAGTACCTTGGCGTAAGCTCTATGGGCCACGTTTAGACGTCAGCCCAAAAAAATGAGGTAGATCTAAAACTTGATTTGATGTGGACCCTCATTTAGGGATTTTGGGGATTTTAGGGCTTACAGATTTGAATGTGGACCCCGAATTGGGGTTTTTCTGATTTTACAAATTAGGGATTTGGGGATTTTAGGATTTTGGGGATCTGAGGATTTTTGGAATTGGAGATTTCACCTTCTATGTTTTATTTATTTATTTCTCTTTCTTTTTTGACATTTTGAACTCCTCAATCCATTGATCTAGACTGTCCATTAGGTCTAAGGCACATTTCATGGGGTTGCCATGTAAACATCATACCAATCTGAGCCAGATCTTAGGGTCTGTCAAGCAGATTTGAATGTGGACCCCAAATTGGGTTTTTTTGATTTGAATGTGGACCCTTATTTCAGGATTTGGAGATTCTAGGGCTTACAGATTTGAATGTGGACCCCAAATTGGGTTTTTCTGATTTTACAAATTGGGGATTTAGGGATTTTAGGATTTTGGGGATTTGAGGACTTAAAATTGGGGATTTTCTGATTTTACAAATTGGGGTTTTTAGGAATCGGGGATGTGAATATTTTAGGAAATTTGGATTTTAGGATTAAAGAAAATAAGTTTTTAATCTTAGGTTTGAAGGTTAAGCATTGGCTAATTGATGTGGGTGTTTAACATTTTATATGACTCGTACTAGAACCCAACATTTTGGGTACTGATATGAGTAACAACAATCAGGTACTAGATTGAAATCCTTATTTAAGCATTAATTCGATCTGGTCTAATTTTAGTCATGATTCGTATGGAATCTGGTCTGGTTTGGATCTGGATTTAAATAAGCATGATTTTTTAAAGGCTTAATTTTTGCATTCCTTGTGTTGTGGCAAAGTTTTGGATTGGAATGATTTTTAAGAACTCATGGCGAAAATCTGGTGACTCGCCTGATGGAAAGGGTGGATCTGATGTACGTTTGTCACATCAAGCGCTTAGCTTGTGGCAAGCAAGCCCATCCAATGCCCACGGGAGTCAGGCTAGCACAGTGCAATGGCAGCTTGTTGAAGATTCCCTTATTGGTTCCCTTGGAATTGAATTTTGACTAGTCAAAAGGCTGGTGAAATCTAGGTATATCTTGGACATGTCCTGAGATCACAGTTCCTGTAAAAATTGACCTAGTTGATTGCAAAACAGGCCATTGTAATTTCCACAAAGACACCTGCAAGCTGTACTTCTTGAGCATGGAAATTAGTAGCAAATGGGCAGGTTCCCATACATCTAAATCAATAACATCAAAAAAGGTTCTGAGCATGGCACTATACTGAAATTAGAAACGAAAATACAGGTCTAAGTACTTTAGTTGACAGTACAGTGATTGGAGACATACTATTTTATCCACACAAGGAATGACACTCATGCAGTTCAAATCATATCTGTGAGGAAGTTCATGAGTACATGGCAAGCTAAAGAATTTGATATGCAAACATACGTGATATTTGGGTTGATCATTGGTGATTTTTCAAATTCTAAAATGTTTAAGACATGAATTTGATGATCATTGGTGATTTTTCAAATTCTAAAATGTTTAAGACATGAATTTGATCCTAGTTTACCAATCAAATGTATATATTTACCAACAAAGAAAAAGAATATTTAATGTACTCTGTTTCCTTGCCCTCGCCAATTGCTACTCTTGTTTTTTGTTCTAGCACTAAATAGATTTTTTATTAGTTTATGAATGTGAAAGCAATGCAAGGAGATGCCCTCTGCATTTCTAATGCCCAAATGTGATTAGGAAAGCCATTTGATCAGAGATAGATGACCCAATTACCTATTCAAGGAAACTCCAGATTACTCTATTAATGCATTGGCTCCAAGTACTGCACCTTATTGCTCAGTGTGCCTGTTGGGTCCAGTTAGATGAAAAGGAGTGAAATTTCTTGCAAATTTGTAAGGTGTTTCTATAGCTCTATTTGTCCAAATAAATTTTTATTCTTGAAGTTAGTGAACAAGGCAACAGCATTTCTTGTAAATTTGGTGCAAGTTAGTGTTTTTATAGGTGAGAAGTGAGCGGCAGTTGTAAATTTGATGAGTTCTGTTTCTTTAATTTTTATTTATTTATTTACTTTATATTTTTTGAAATATGTTTCTTTAGATTTTTTTTTTTTTTTTTATTTGTTCATTTGCATAAATCTTCAAAAAAAAAAAGTTCAGTTGCCCAAGAATTTAGTGAAATTTCTTGTAAACTCAATAGCTGTTCGTATTTCGATAGTTGTATCAGTCAAGCAATAGTTGATGTAATTCCTTGTAAAGTCAATGACTCGGTCAACTCAATGTGACTTATGGTAATTCATGCCAAGTTGCTCATGACCTTACTGAGGAAGCAAACATCTGTAACAAGCACTCCATTGCATTGCATTTTTTTAGTATTGTGTTTGGTTACACCACATGATATTTCATGATTAATCAGGTACCAATATCATGAAATATCATGATATTGGTCCAACCAAACTTATCTGATGGGGATCCACATTGGATGTCGGGATGCTCAAGGATCTCTTAGATCTGTGCCCTTTGATCTTTGACTATTTTTCTTTGAATGTGGACTATCTCTGTATTTCCTTCTCAGCAGTGTATTCTTAGGTCATTAATAGATGGGATTTTCCAATCTTGAAGATTGATGCATTCCCCATCCACTGTGGGGCCCATCAGATCAAGGTTTGGATTATTGAGCCATGGGCCCACATGTATGGAATCCTGTCTACCAGCAAACCATAACTTTAATGATGTGCAGAACCCTAAAATTTCTCAATTTTCTGTTTTCAAATGCTGCAGTTCGTAAATGTGATGGAACATTTTGGGTTTTATGTCTAAAATTTTAGATTATGCTGTTGTGAGAATCCAAACGACGGTTTCTTATCTATTTGTACTTATGCAATTAGAAATTTATTTCAAGTGCTGAACTTAGTGATATTGACAGTTCTGTGTCAACTTGCATTTCGGTTTAAAACCATGCTTCAAAAAAGGTACTTTTCATTAAGGCATATAATGATGGTGTTTGTCATACAAGGATAGAGAAATGGGACCATTTGTTTTTGGACAACTCATAATTACAGTTTTTCAAATTGCTGACAAGCGAATGTAGTGTAGATGCACAACAATCCAAACCTTTCAAGTCATAAAACCCTTGATGATTGTCTCATAGCCAAGAAATCACACCTATAAAACAGAGGTTGCATGTGAGGCTAAAAATGAAGTGGGTAGAATGCTCTGTTTTTCCAGATGATTTTAGGGTATTATACCAAAAATGAAGTAGATCCAATCTATTGATAAGTTCACATAAGCCTAGATGAAGGGGAAAAAACAAATATCAGCTTGATCCAAAACTTGTGGCCCATTAATAGTCAATCACCACCGTTTCTTCTGGTATGGTCCACCTCATAATTGAGGTCTGGTTCATTTTTAGTTATCACACTTTGCATTTCTGCAATGAGGTGTGGTGTGCTTAGAGAGCATCTACTTTCTTCCTAGGGTTTGGGGGTGTGTTGTGTGTAATGTATGGCTTATATTGTCTTTTAGCCATTGGTTTGGTTTAGTTTAGGCCATGTTTCTATACACCCATTATTTTTATTTCTTTTACTTGTTTTCTGATGGAGTTGACAAATGTGAGAATAATTATGTCTCAAATTCTTGATATCTTTGATTCAGCTTTAAGATCCTTTTGCTTTGTTTCTATACTTTCACTGTCTGTAAATCCCACAGCTCATTCCAACTCATCACCAGATGCATTGCTGCTTTTTTGTTGGAAATTTCTGGTTCTAGGACTGTTTGGCTAAGTTAACAATTTAGACTGGTGCTGACCTTACCATGGGGCCCACCTTGATGTATGTATTATGTATCCAACACTGTCCATCCATTGCTTGATCATTTTAGAACATTATTTCAAAAATGAAGCAGATCATCCAATTATAAGGTGGACCATATCATGGGAAAGGGGTGATCGACTATTAATGGGATACAACAGTTTTTGATCAAGATGATGTTTGTTTTTTAACTTTCATCCAAGCTATGTACAACGGATTCTACATTGTGGGGCATGACAGTCCTTGATGTTTATTTACCATCCAACCTATTCATAAGGTCATGTACACCTGAATGAAGTGAAAGCACAAATATCAACTCAATCCAAAACTCATGCAGCTCTCAAGAAGTTTTTAGTAGTGGGCGTTAAATCCCCACTAGTGTACCTCGCATCAGTACCAATATTGAAATTGAGGAATATATGCAGTTATTATCGTTTATCATATGAAGAGATTTGAAATTTCATTGCTAAAGATTTTCTGATCCTCTGCAGATCCAAGCAGAAGTTACCGGCCACTGAAATCAAGGTAAACATGTGTTATTTGAATGTGCTTTGCTAGCTGAGCTTGCACTCTTTTGTTATCTTGAGGCCCTTTCAAGCTGTCTAACTTGGATGTTAAATCGTCTTCCTTTGCAGCACAGGTGGTCGGGTCTTCTCTGCTCACTTCAGATTATTATGCTGTTTGGCATAAATTGTGGTTTTGAAATCTATGATGCCTTTTGAAACTCATTGCATATACAATGTCCTTTAAGCAGGAATTTCAATGGGAGTTGCTGGAATCTCTGTTGCAGCGGTTGCCATTATGCTGTTTCTGTATACATTGGTGCGTCTTGAGGAAAGAAACTGAAGAAGGCATCATTGCTTCGACCACCTTTCGAAGATAACTCTATTCACCATGGACAAGGTAAATCTCTTGGTTAGGCATTAATCTCTGCATTTTTCTTTTAGGAATGCTCCTTCAAGGTTCCACCGAGGCCATGGCAATCTGAAAGTGATTCTTGTTAGGAAAGATTGAATAGGTGTGGTTTGTCGCTCCCAAGGTATTCAATAACGGTAATGGCCAGCATAATAGGTGGTTGTTGAACCGTTTTATGGGCTGTAATGGTCGATTTTTTTTTAGCTATTTCATTACCTTATTTCATCTATAGTTGATCTAATTTTGGCTATTTACTATATATTCAGTTCTCAGTTTCTTATTAAGGCCTACTGGGCATCCAAACACATTAATATTTAGTCCAGCTTCATATTCAGCCCAATCTTTTGAATCTTGTGAATGTGATTCTTATTAAACAATCGTGTGAATTATTTTTTGAATGACTATCAGGTGTAAGATTCAAAAACAAAACCAAAAAATATAATTTTTATTTACAGATATTTTAGCGACGGACCAAGTCCGTCGCTAATTTCTGAACAAGCTCACCCAACCGATTTGAGGTCCGAGGTCCGTCGCTTCTTATATTAGCGACGGACCTTACCGTCGCTAATATTTTAATGACTAAAAAATTTGTGGGTTTTTTTTTTCAAATTTTAGCGACTGATCTTTTATTTTTGCAATGGATCTTATTTGTCGGAAATCTGCGATAGACCTTATCCATCACAAAAAAAAAAATGACCCAATAAATAGCCACAAACCAAGCAACAGACGAAATTCGTCGTTTATTTGGTTTTACAATGGATTGGGTCCGTCGCAAATTCATGATTTTGGCATAGTGGCCCCTGGATGGAGTTAGGTTCTGTTCCTGGCAAACATTTGAAAAATACCAAATCTGCTAATGGAATCTACTTGAACTACCCTACTGAAGAAGATTCCCAGATCCAGAAGAACAAATTCGAACCAGGCATATGGCGGGATCCCAAACAACCGCACCCAGGTTCCCTCGCCTTCTTCTACTTCTTGCTGGGACCATGGATATAGATCCACAAGGCCCATCTGTAGGTGAAAAGGTTTATCACCCTTGAGTTCACCATATTCCTCTCCCATTTTGAGCGTGATCAGAAATTTAACCGGGGAGATTCTAACAACATCAATCGATGAGGCCGCATATTTGGATCCCATGATGGCTTCAGTAAGTTTTTAAGGATGGAAACAGAGTAGTTTGCTGCAACTCCTACTAGACTCAGTTTGAGGCTCTGAAGTTTGGTAGAAACTGCATCTACATCCGCTACTGTTGTTATATTCCTATCGTACCTCGGGTCTGGGCTGGCTGCTGCAATGGCCCCACCCCTTTGGCCTTCGTGGGCAACCGCCCCTGCTTAAGAATCAGGGCAACCCTGAAACTGATATCTGTGAACGGGATCTGGTGGACTTATATTGCTCTGAGAAGATCGTCTGGGTCTGGCTTCCTTGACAGATGCTACCCTCCCATCTATTCTCTGATCATCTAGCATTCCCATGGCCACTCTTGCATTAACTTCATATAAGAAACAAATGAAAGCATATCCCCTAGGACGCCTCGAATTTGGGAATGTTGGGATGAAAACGTCATCACCTTGCCAAAATTTTGGAATATTTTTATCAGATCCAGCTGGGAGTAGTCGAAGGGGATATTACCTGTAAAAACACTAAATCCATTTACCTTACCTCCCAACCTTCGATACCTGACATAACTCCCTCTCCTGGGTGATCTCCCTCTGCTCGGAGCAGTGGTGGCAATAAGCCTGCCGGATTTGCTTCTTCTTGAGTCGCTGCTCCTAGAAGAGGCTCTCCTTCTACCCCGCATAACTTGCGCTGCATAAATATTTCAGGCTAGACTATTTTGGCTCGTCATGGGCTTACGTCAAGCTTGAGCTTACATTGAATAATATAGATTGGTTTGGACAACTTGGCCCAGCCATAACTCGAATTGTAGACACCCCTAGAATTCAACCTACCGGACTAGAACCATTATATCAATTAAGCAATCTTGACATTTGATCTTTTCTTCTAATATTGGGGCGAATGCCAACCCATTATATCAATTAAGACTTAATATTGCACACAGACTGCATCAGGACCCGAAAATTTGGACAATTTGAATTGCATGCTCCATGTGTACAAATTCTAAGTGCCAGTTTATCATCCATCACACTATTAGAGTATCAAAGTTTTTCGCTTTAAAATTGACCCAGTCATGCATATCTAGACCACTCTCCCAATGGAGGCCTATGAGTTCTTCATGTTTTAATACAACGCTCTGATACCATGTCAAATAACCACTTGCTTTGTTTGGATCTCCCGAAATTTCAATACAAGACTTTCTGCTCTAATACCATGTTAGACAACTATTTGCTCTAAACCTGGAACTGTTAGAGAATAATGTATCAATGCATATCAAGGGACTTTAATAGTATGCTCAATGGGTGGTCCAACCTTATTCTTTATTTATTCTTTATTTGTTTAATGCCATGCCCACAAAACACCTATGGGATGAAGATCTAAATAGTGTGGTCCACTTGAGAATTGAGATCCAAAATAGTGCGACCCATCTTATCTAATGCCTAGAACTGGCCACGTGGCATGTATGCTTGCCGTGGTGTAGGGCATACTATTCACACAATGTCTACAGGCATGGACAATTTCCATGGCATTCAATAGATAGGTCTGATTGTGTAGATGCTCTCAAGCAACAATCAGGGTGGTTACTAACCAGGGTCCACTTTCAATGGCAATAGACCAACAATTCCATTGAAGTGATGCCACCAATGGCTAATTCACAGGCATACACTTGATGGTTAAAATGAAAAATAGTCAATGGTCTAAAATTCGATAAGCAAATTGTCCACTAAACAAATGCTAGGATTTTCCCAATTTTCTAATTTTGGGTTATGATCTATCTTCAACAGGTTTTATGATCCAGATTGTCTATCATGTGTGTGGTCCATTAGTCCATGCATGAGAACCAGCATGCCCTATCAAAGTATTAAATAACTCAGCATCAGAACTTTGTTGGGTAGGAAATGCATGTTTTTAGACTACCGACGAAGGCTATTGTGTATTTTATGCCCTGGCCATTAGGACATGCTGGGGATTCAAGGCTCAAATCTTTCACAGACTCCTTAAAAAATGAATGTGTATTTTCTAATTTCATGGATTAACAAGCTGAGGTTTATTCAACTTTCATGTTGATGTTATTTTTTTTAATCTTATCTAAGTAAATGGATTAACTTGAAATCCATCCAAGCCTTCAATTGGTAAGCTTTGATGATACTATGCACTATATCTAAAAATTCAAGTGCTGTAGAAAAATCCTGAAAGTGAAGAGCAAATTGAAGAAATATTTCAATTTCAATCTGTGTACTGACTACAAATCAAATTATTTAAGAAGACGCATGTTGAGTAGTTTACAGACTATGTTGATGGGTTTGCATATGAACTGGTTCTTTAATTGTGAAAGCGTGTGTTTGGTCCAACCAAAAGCATGGGTGGGAAGGTCTACCATCCCAATTAATTGCTATAGAAAGGACAATGATTTAGGATGTGGCACCAATACATTCCTAGCATGGTTGGACCAAAAGAAGGTGAACTGTAAATTAGCCATAACTTTTGACGGGGTGCACAACCTATCAATCTTTATCACAACGGGTCATTTGAGGTGAACCGACCTATAAAGTGGGTTGCATCTGTCCATTTCACTAGAAAACATGTGCTTTCAACTCAAAAACAAAATTTTAAGAAAAAATTACTTTTTTAGTAATTCTGATTTTTGTAATATTTTTTTATTTTTAGAGTTTTAGATTTTCTTCTTTTTTTAGAAATAACTTTTAAACATGTTAGGACTCTTCTAGCAAAAATTTATTTTAAATTTTTATTTTTAGAAATTAGGCTTTAAAAGAGTCTTACTAGAATTAGGATTTTTATTAGAGTTAGAATTTTGCTATTTTTGGTAATTACAAATTTTGGTTTAGTTTTTTTCTTTATTATTAGTGTAATGGGAATACATATGGAATGGACAATTGCCAATCAAGTTATTTTTTATTTTTATTAAAATTTATTTCTTTCCCTTGTAGATTTGAGGAATATCTGTGAGGAGTCCAGAAAAACTCCGTGGATTCAGAGTAGTTATCCTTAAGGAAGATGGTGCTCGACCTCATCACGTCTATCCCTGCATCAGACAGTCCATACTTGTTGACAGCAAGTGCTACGGAAAAGGGTCTTCATGTGAGTTTCCATTAAAATACTTTCCCATTGGGACACCCATCATGGAAAGACGTCCCAGGTCCCACAAGGATGAACAGATTCGATGAAGAGAATAAAAAATATTAATGTAACATAAAGCTTCAGCGGGTCCAAATTAAGAAGGTTTCAATGTATGTGGTCCAATTAAGTTTCGAATTGGGTTGATTTTAGTTTCACGCCCTGTCATGATTGATACAAATAACACACATCATGTAGGCCCCACCGGAATTTTTGTTGCATCAAGCGGCCGTCAACCTTCAAATCCTACATGCGTCGTAAGTCGTACATGTCGTCGACACACCAAGCACATTTAGAAATACAAAACATGAGTGAGATAAGTCAAACATTCGCCTTAATTAGGCAAATTCTACCAGGATGAACAGATTCAAGGGAAAAAACAAATAATAACCAACATAAAGCTTTGGTGGGTCCTAAGAAGCTTAGGATGGAAAGTATCCAATCCCCACTTTTCAACGTGGTCTGGCCCAAATAAGTTTTGAATTTGGGTTGATTTTAGGTCTGCGCGCTAATATAATTGGCACAAATGATGGATGCAATAGATGCCATCCACACATAAGCTTTCTATTACATTGGCATAAACTATGTGTATCTTATGTCACACATGTCCACATGTGGGCACATGTACCAGTATGAGAACCACCTTGTTCGGAGGCCGATTTTCTTCCTTTGACTCCACCCACACACACACACACACACACACACATATATATATATAATATATATATATATATATATATATATATATATATATAGAGAGAGAGAGAGAGAGAGAGAGAGAGAGAGAGAGAGAGAGAGAGGAATGCTCACCTGCGCACGTGAGCACCCGTCCTTTGCACACATGTCATGGGTACAGAAACTCCATGGGCTTAATTTTCAGCATGATTCAAAACTCTAGTGGCCGTAACAAAGAAAAATGCAAATCTAGGGAGGAAACTATTTCCTTTTGTCATGGCCCATCAGAGTTTTATATCAGGCTGAAGTTTCAAGGGGTGCTACATCACGTGGACTTGTTCATATTCTGTGCCCATGACAAGTGTGCAAAGGTGCACAGGTGAGTATTCCTCTCTCTCTCTCTCTCTCTCTCTCTCTCTCTCTCTCTCTCTCTCTCTCTCTCTCTCTCTCTCTCTCTCTCTCTCTCTCTCTCTCTCTCTCTCTCTCTCTCTCTCTGTATATATATAAGTAGATGGATTACTTGAAATCCATCGAACCCTTCAATTGGTAAGCTTTGATGATACTAGCACTATATCTAAAAATTCAAGTGTTGTAGAAAATCCTAGAAGTGAAGAGAAAATTGAAGAAATATTTGAATTTAAATCTGTGTACTGACTCCTAATTGAATTATTAAAGAAGACAGGCGTTGTATATTGGGATTTCGAAACTGTATGTTGAGGGGTTTGCATATGAACTGGTTCTTTAATTGCAAAACCTTGTGTTTGGTCAAACCAAGAATGCATGGGTGGGAATGTCTACCAATACAATTAATGACTATAGAAAGGATGGTCCCTATTTGTTGACCGCAAGATCTTCGCCCACCTGAACTTTCACGCTAGTTTCCAAGCGAAGACTTTCCATTGAGACGAATACCTGGCACCTCCCCAAGTGTAGAGTTTAAGGGTTAGACATGACACTGATTAGAGTTACATTTTTGAGATTGCACACCCATTATAGATGGATCATTATCCAAAATTCAGATTAATTGAACTATCTAATCCTTTGATTAATGGGTGTTTGTTTGTTGAATTGTAATTTCTAGTCTTGGGAAAATTGCAAAAAGGAATGTTATTGGAAGATAATTTCCAAAAGGGTTCAAGAATGAGAGATCAGTAATATGAGTTAACCTTTTAGTTGGACTGTCTTTTGGGTCCTTGTCATGTCTGCTAGTGAGTTTTTATGACTCATGGGAACAAAAATGCCATTTTAGAGAGAGACAGAGAGAGGGTGATGTTCGTGTGACATCCAATCAGTCCATTTGTGCCATCTAATGTTAGGACGTGGGCCCAAATATCAGCCCCATCCCAAAATTATATGGGCCACACCATAGGGAATAGTGGGGATGGGTACACCCATCATTGAAACACCTCTCGGGGTCCACCATGATGGTTATATGCTAAACCATCTATTAATAAAGCATGCCCCCACAAAGATGAACAGATTCGCTTAAGAAAATAACAAATATTTATTTGAAATTTCAATGTAGTGTGGCCCAATTAAGT
This sequence comes from Magnolia kwangsiensis, assembly GCA_037074715.1. Lineage (NCBI taxonomy): Eukaryota > Viridiplantae > Streptophyta > Magnoliopsida > Magnoliales > Magnoliaceae > Magnolia > Magnolia kwangsiensis. The sequence continues at coordinate 57,166,260 of CM073573.1, forward strand.
TTTGAATTGGGTTGATTTTAAGTTCAAATGACACACATCATGTAGTCCCCACACAGCCTTTTGTTGCATTTAGCGGTCATCAACCTTCAAATCCTCTGAAAGGTTTGCTAATCCCATATCTTACGTCATACATGTCTACATGCTACGTATATTTACAAATATGAAACATGAGCGTGAGATACGCCAAACAATCTATCAATTATAAGGCAAGTTCCACCAAGAACATATTCAAGGGATCAAAAACAAAAATAACGTAATATAAAGCTTTGCTGGGTCCTAAGAAAATTACAATGGCAAGCGTCCAATCTCCACTTTTCAATGTGTTGTGGTCCACATAAGTGTCGAATTGAGTTGATTTTAGGTCTGCGCGCTAATATGATTGGCACAAATGATAGATGGTGTGGATGCCATACACACATCATGGTAGGACCCATTAAGCTTTTTGTTGCATTGGCATGATAACCATGCACATACTAAGTCATCCATGTCCACATGCATGTGGGCACATGTACAAATATGAACCATGAGTGTGAGATCTTTGGAAATATTTCTCTGATCTTTTGTGAAAGAAATTAAATGATTTAACTGTTCACAGGGGCACGGTGTACTGAAAAAATTCATGGAGGATTTTTTGAACCATTCATTTGTTTAGGATATATTGTGGCCCAAGTGAGGTATGAAATGGACTGATTTTTATGATAGAATGTATCTCACATGATGAACAAATTTCTATTTCAGACACTTCAAGTTATCCCACTTACGCTCCCATATGCATGTTCACGACCCCCCGCATGCTAAATGGCTCTCTAAGGGCATTTTTTTGTCCATATGAGCCACTTGTTGGATATGGGCATGTGGTTCACTTGTGGCCAGCCACTAGTGGGGTGGTTCCCACACAAGTTTCCTTTTATAACTTTTTTTCTACTTTATCTTTGGAGATTATTTCTTTAGATTAAGATAATTAAATTTAATTTTGATGGTTAAATACGATTTTAATTCTGTTTGAATGAGTTAGGAATACTGGATGAGATAAATGTATTCTTTTCTAATCCAAAATTTTCGACCCCTTGCTATAAGAGTTAGATGGATCTCTTATACTCTTATGTATTCCACGAATTTTATATATATATATATATATATATATATATATATATATATATATATATATATATATATATATATATATATATATATATATATATATATGTATATATGTATGTTGCTCATTGGATCATTCCTTGTAATATTTATGTTAGCGATTGTAATCCGGAGTCATATTAACCATAGAATCAGAAGGGATTACCCTTTCTCTACTCTACAATGGTAACGCAGACCATTAAATGTTCATCGTTCAACTTTAGCTTTGCGAAGGTCTTAAGATCGTGTAGATCATTGGACCCTATAGGCGTACCCATTCAGGCCATCTGTCACCACTAAATTCACAGGAGGCAGAGCCAATCACCTGGCTCTCTAAGGACATTTTTGTTCCATTTAATTGAGCCACCCAATCGCCTACCTGTACCACATATACCACTCCCTGTGGTACATGTCAGTGCATCCAATGGCTAAAAATTTGATGTACCACAAGAAGTGGTAGATGATCACATGTAGGTGATCAGCCACGAAGACAAAATAAGGACTTGGAAAGGAAGTCCAGCTATAAAGTAACCCTTTTCGTAATTTCCCATCCTTGGGTCGCTTTTAATTAGTTATTTTTTGAGAGCATGCCTTGATTTTTTTCCTTTTATTTTATTTTCATCCATTTCGACCGCCCATTAAATACCCACCATTCATTTGGTTAGGTAAATAAATTTTCTATAATTCATTTTGTCCTCATCCAAAAGCCAAAATGATCCGGCAATACAATGCTGTTATGATCGGAAGCTTACCAGTTGAGTTTCAGCTGTGAAATTTCTTTTCATCCGGACCGCGCAATAAACGTCCATCATCTGAAAAGCTAAAATAAGTTTAAATGCAGGCCACTTAGTGTTCACGGCTCTGATGGAGCTGCGAATTGCCTGCCACCTTTCTTGCAGTCAGTAAGTGATGTAGAGCGGGCCGTGGACAGTTTCATGGCTAAGATGGATAAAAAAAAGCCCGGTCGATGACAAAAGTGATTCGGACCGTCGGATCTTAGGTCGGGGGTATCTCACAATCCGAAATGAGTTATCGGGCATAAAATATATGATTTTTGGGTAAAACAAGCTACTTTAGCCAACCCCCCCCACCCCCCCCCCCCCCAACTATGCCGGGTTGCGTAAGCCGGATTTGCGAAATACCCCTAGATCGAGGTCGTTTCTCTATTTTAATTTTATTTTTACTATAAATAGTAAGTTTTAGTTTCATTATAACTCTTCATCCGTCGTGTTTTAGGAGTTGCGCCCAACGTGAAAAAAGCTTAGAATAATTAGGAAAACAGTTTGGTGAAGCCAAATAGGACACTTACTATTTTTGGCCAAAAACCTTGCATATTAGTAGACATCATGATCGTCTATAAATAGTAAGTTTACTATTTATAGTAAGTTGCAAATTCTAGGAGTTTTAGTTGTAGTTTACTTCTAATTTCTCTCTCATTGTTTGGTATCCCTATTTAAAGGGTTGTGAACTCATTTATTTCATTCATTAATCAAATTCGAATTTTATAGAATTTATTTTCTATTTTGCTTGCTTTCTTTCTCGTGGATTCGAGAAGCATCTGTGAGGAGTCCAGAGAAGTTCTGTGGATTCAGAACAGTTACCCTCTTGAGGGAGACGGTACTCGGCCTCATCATGTTCATCCCTGCATCAATTGGTATCAAAGCGAAGATTCCCCTTGAGCCGATAGCAAACAACGAAGGTATGAGCCAAAATCCTTTGGACAGTGATCCAGAGATTCGTAATCTTGCGGAAAGAATGATAGTTTTCCACCGGGAGAGTTAGTTGACCATGCAAGGGCTGTAGGCAACCCTCGACGTCTTGCAGATGCTCTACTTCTGCCCTGAGCCCTAGGCAGTGCTCCACCACTTATAGTTGCTCCATCACCCATGATTGCGATACAACACAACTCCAATTTTCATAGAGCACTGCCAGTGAAAAACCGTAGGGAAAATTATTCAAGTTCTAGTGACGAGGACCTTAATGAAGGTTTTGCCTAACGACCAATTCATGGAGGTGATCATCTAGGTCATGCTGAAAGAGACTATCGAGGTAAGGTTGAACTTCTTAGTTTTAATGGTTTATTAGGCATAGAAGATTTTCTCGATTGGCTAGCCAAAGTAGAGAGATATTTTAATTATATGGACGTGTCAGATCATAAAAAGGTAAAATTGGTAGTGTTTAAATTAAAATCTGGTGCTTATGCATGGTGAGAGTAATTACAACTCTCATGAGCCCACCAGAACAAGGTATCCATCTCATTATAGCTATGGATGAGACGTCTTCTTCGATCACGATTTCTCCCTAGTGATTACGAGCAGATATTATTCTAGCAATACCAGAATTTTCGACAAGAAAATCTAATCGTCATAGATTACACTGAAGAATTTCAGTGGTTGACAACACGAAACGATTTATCAGAATCTGAGTCACAAAAGGTGGCACGATTTATAAGAGAGTTATGATCGACAATTCAAAATCGAGTTCAGATGACTTAGTCGGGACCATGGATGAAGTGCTTTAGTTGGCAGGTAAGGCAAAAAAGTAGCTTGTAAGAGTTTTGAATCGGCCTTATCCTTCAACTCGACCCCCCACAACGGGTCCCGCACAGGATCCAGTGCTGGCATGAGGAAAAGAACTAGTAGGAGAATGTCTTCAACCTCCTGCAACCGCAAACCGTGATATGGAGAGTAGCTTATCTAGGCCTCAATGTGTAGCACCCACAACAGTGAACCCGAGTAGAATTCTAAATTCTTACGTTCTGTCAAGGTCAAACAATTGTTACCGCTGTGACCAACTGGGCTATTTATCAAACACCCGTCCTCAACGTCCTGTAGCACACTTGACCATAAACGAAGGGGGCACTGAATGTGAGGCTGTAGAAGAAACCCTGGCTTAAATAAACAAGAATAAGCCACTAAGAAAATAATAGATGACGATGAATTGACGGGCGAGGATCGTGGCGGATCTCTAGTTGTGATGCGATTATTGTATACCCTACGGAAGGAATTACATCCACAGTGACACAATATATTCTGTCGCGGTGCACTGTCAATGGAAAGATCTGTGATGTGATTATAGACAGTGATAATAGTGAGAACATCGTCTCAATAGTGATGGTGGACAAGTCGTAGTTACCAACGACAAAACATCCTTCCCTGTACTCAATTGGCTAGATAAAAAATGTGAACGAGACCAAGATAACTGAACGATGCACTATCTCATTTTCAATTGATAAAAATTATAAGGATCAAATACTTTGCGACGTGGTCGACATGGAAGCACGCCATATGTTACTTGGTTGACCATGACATTCGGACCGTGATGCGATCCATCAAGGACGAGACAATGTCTATATATTCGTCAAGGATAATTGAAAAATAATCCTTGCCCCTATGACACTAGATAACCACCTTGAAGCCCTCTAAACCATTCAGGAATTCATGGAGGAATCCAAGGAAACTAGTGAGGTATACGCTGTAATGGCAGAGGGCGAGGAATTGAAATTCTCAAACATTCCTCCAAGTTTAAGACTATTGCTAAATGAATTCAAAGAAGTCTAGCTTAAAGATTTACCGGATGGATTGCCACCTATGAGGGACATCCAACATCACATAGACCTCATCCTTGGGGCTAGCCTACCTAGCCGTCCTCATTATCAGATGAGTCCAAAGGCGTGTGAGATACTTCAAGGGCAAGTGGAGGAATTGATCCGTAAGGGTCTCTTAAGAGAGAGCATGAATCCATGTGCCGTACTAGCATTATTAACGCCAAAAAAAAAGATGAAAGTTTTCATATGTGTGTTGATAGTTGGGCAATCAACAAAATTACCATCAAATATTGGTTCCCAATACCACGGTTAGATGACATGCTCGATATGTTAGAAGGGGCCAAGGTGTTATCTAAACTAGACCAAAGGAGCAGGTACTATTAGATTCATATCTGACCCGGTGATGAGTAGAAAATGGCATTCAAGATGAAGGAAGGATTGTATGAGTAGCTGGTCATGCCCTTCGGCCTATTGAATGCACCAAGTACTTTTATGCATTTGATGAATCAAGTTCTAAAACCGTTCATTGGCCGATTTGTGGTAGTATATTTTGATGACATACTGATATATAGCCAGGATGAGACAACACATGAAACATCTTAGGCAAGTGCTACAGGTCCTACAAATTAATAAGTTGTACCTTAATTTGAAGAAGTGTAGTTTTTTAACGGACAACCTATTGTTGATAAGATTTGTTGTAACGTTCATAGGCATTTGTGTGGATGATGAAAAGGTGCAGGCCATTATGGATTGACCGATCTCGACAAACATTCATGAGGTGAGGAGTTTTCATGGGTTGACAACCTTCTATCGTCGATTCATGCGAAATTTTAGCATGATAGTTGCTCCTATTACATATTGTATGAAAAAATGACCGCTTACACAATTAAAAAAAAAAAAACCCACTTCTAAGTTTTCCTGGATCTCCTCAGATAACCAATACAATGAGATTTTTTTGACAAACTTCAAAAGAAGACCTAATGAAAGTAAATTACATAAACATAAAATACCTGAATTTCTCCTTCATTGTAGCAGCCTAGAAGAACTAAATCGGAGTAAAGATTTGAATGTCTAAGTTCAATGTCCAATACTCACTTTACAATGGTTCTTAGTTCTAATAGATTTTAAATTAAACCAGATGGGCTAACTTTAATTGATTTTGATTCCAGAAAAAGGAAAATTAAACTTTCTCAATGGAGCATAGACTTATCTCTCAGAAGGCCGAATTAGATTAGCGTGAATTGTGTTAATTATTCTGAGATTCATGCTCTATTTATAGGTGAGCAAAACGCATCTTCGACTGGTCCAGAGATCTCTACGACTGGTTGTAGAACCAACGGATATTTGAAATTTCGAGCGCGATAAGATAAGACGGTTTCATGACTGGTCGTAGGTCAGCTACGACTGGTCAAAGGTCTCTTTCGACTAGTCGAAGGTCTCCCACGACTAGTCGAAGCTAATCGATTTTCAACGCTGTATTTTGAGTCATAGGTTTATGACTGGTCGAAGAAGTAGTCGACACTGTTCATACGACTAGTTGAACAGTCTCCAAGACTGGTCAATTTCTGAATTTTTACAACAAACTTACGACTGATCCAGAAAATTCTTAGACAGGTTGAAGCAGTGCTAGGACTAGTCGAGCAAGACCCATGACTAGTCTTAGAACAGACCAAATTCCCATAAATAAAACATATAAATTATGTATCGAAAGTGACCTACTCTAAAGGTCAACCTAAAGTCAGTCATACCTCAAAAGTGAAGTAAGGACATTGAAACTTAAAGACGAGTGACCTTAAAGAATAATGAAGCTTGAGATCTTGGTGTAGCTTGAACTTTGAAAGCTTCTTGAGATCTTGATGTCGCAAGCTTCATGAGATCTTGAATTATACTTGTCTAGAACTAAGTCGTACATACTTGCATTCTCGAGTCTTGACTTGTGAACAGTACATGCCTATCGAAGCTAATCTTATGAGACTTTTGTCGTGACTCGGCATGTCTTGAATAGAGCTTTGTTCTTCACATATGCAAGCTTCATAACAAGATACAAACAGTGTCTTTGGCACCACAAATTTGACAATAAAAAGGACTAGCAACTATAACACTTACACTTATGAGCTTGAGTTGTTCAGGCATTGTGACATTGACGACATTATCTGATTCAAAGAGATTTTATTTTGTACACTAACTATCAAGCATTAATGTTTATTAATAATCAGACTAACGTGAATCCTGTACATACTAGATGGGTTGCGCTTTTACAAGAATTCATATTCGTTTTGAAGCACAAGTCAGGGCAGCAGAACAAAGTGGCTGATGCACTTAACTATCATGCATCACTACTTGTTACGATGGGCAATGAGGTGGTCGGCTTCAACTGTCTTAAGGAGTTGTATACCGAGGATAAGGATTTCAAATATTCTTGGATGAAGTGCCAAGAAGGTCACCCCAGTGACCTTCATATACAGAATGGTTTCCTCTTCAAAGGGAATCGATTGTGCTTCCCCCAAAGTTTGCTGAGAGAGTAGATTATTCGGGAGCTATATGGAGGTGGCCTCGGTGGACACCTTGGGTGAGACAAGACACGAGCTCTTGTGGAAGAGCGGTATTACTAGTCACAATTGGTACGTGATGTGGGAAAAGTCGTACAACGTTATCATATTTATCAGACCTCCAAGGGGCAATCTCAGAATATGGGCCTCTGCACCTTGTTACCTGTGTCTGACAGTCCTTGGGAGGATTTATCTATTGACTTCGTGCTCGGTCTCCCACGAGCACAATGTGGCAAGGATTCGGTGTTCGTGGTGGTAAATTGTTTCTCCAAGATAGCGCACTTTATCCCATGTAAGAAGTCTCTCGATGTAACACACATGGCGAATCTATTCTTAAGGAAGGTCGTACGGCTACACGGGGTCCCTAAGACCATTACTTCTGATCGTGACACGAAGTTCATTATCCACTTTTGGTGAACTTTGTGGACTCGATTTGATACACGACTTCAATTCACTAGCGCCTACCACCCACAACTAATGGGAAAACCGAGGTTATGAATCATACGTTGGGAAACCTCATTTGCTATATTTGAGAAGAAAAATTGAAGTAGTGGGATTTGGCCTTATCTCAAGCAAAGTTTACATTTAACAACATGGTGAACTGCTCGACAGGAAAATCACTGTTCTACATTATCTATAGATGAGTGCCTCACCACACACTTAACTTGGTCCCTCTGCCCAAGCTCCCAGGCATGAGCATTGCAGCAGAATATATGATAAACAGGATCATGGGCATCCATGCGGAAGTGTAGACCAAGGAACATGTCTCAAACGAGAAGTATAAGGAACAAGTGGACAAGCATCGACGACAAAAGTGTTCAAGGTGGGCAATTGCATTATGGTCCATCTGCGCAAAGAGAGATTTCCTATAAGGCCTGTATCATAGTCCGTACCGTTCCTTAGACTTCCGCGATCCTCTCTGTTGAATTTTAGCAACTCGCGACCTATAGTCGGCATTTGCGCACGACCTTGAGTCGCGCCCTGTCAACCCTTGTTGACTCGACCCAAGACTTATACCCTAGCAACTGCGCCGTCACTGCGGTTTCAACATTGTGACTTGTGCACTGATGCGATACTCAGGCCAGGAATTGTGGGCCCACGTATATTTAGAAGAAATGCCGTGAATTGTAAATTCTAAAAGAATCTCTACCACCTATCACATCAATCAATCAATCACTAGTCAAGTACACCTCCCATCATAACCTATACCTCTCTCTTCACCAAGTCAAATAAACCCATACCTATCCCATCCCTTTCTTACCAACAAGTCAACAACAGCCATACTTTTCATCTCTCTCTCCCATCCATCACTCCATCTTATCTCATTTCTCTACCATTTTCCAAGCAAAAACAAGAGAGAAAAATCCAAGGAGAGAAAGAACCCAAGATCAAGGCCCACTTCCTACCCCCTCATCTCTCATCCTAGCCCTTCAATCTTCATCATCCTCCATCAAAGTTGAAGCTGAGGAGCTTAGCATTCTAAGGAGCTAAAAAGGAGTGAAATCGGTGGGTGTTCTTTAGGTAGATCCTTTCATTTTCTTACATAGGACAAGTGGGACCCACCAATCAATGGTGAGGATCCCATCTTGGTCCTTAGGTGCGGCCAATGGCCCACCTTGATCGCATGCATGTATTGTAATGCAAGAGGGGCCCATAGTGGCGGGCCCCCTCCCACAACCGTCGTCTCTCTCTCTCTCTCTCTCTCTCTCTCTCTCTCTCTCTCTCTCTCTCTTCTTCTCTCTCTATCTTCCTTGTATGATGGCCCACCTAAGCACGTTGTCCCCTTATGGGATGCCCTTGCTACCCAAAACGGGGCCCATATGGTAGCTCACCTTGGCAACTACCCCGCTATCCATTTTGGACAGGCCTGGATGCAGGGAAAACACAAATGTTTGCTTGATCCAAGTATGGTGGCCCACTCATGTGGACCCCACCTTAACTCACGTGTATTGTATCTATGTCGTCCACCAAGCAGGGCCACCCTGTTAATCGTCCAATGGTGGAAGCTGCTGCTCATTTTTGGGCAGACCTTGATGAAGGGAAAATATGAATATCAGCTGATCCTAAACTCTGGTGGGCCACATTGATGCGGACCCCAATTGATGCATGCGTTTTATCTAGCAATGGACGGTGAAGCACATGATGTATGTGTTTATATCCACACCGTCCACCGTCCAGCTAGGGATAGTGGAACTCATTGATGTAAGTGTTCTATCTACGCCGTCCACATCTCATGTGGGCCCCACATTGATGATGGGTGTATCCACACCGTCCACATCTCACATGGACCCCACTTGGATAGATGTATGTATCCACACCGTTTGTCCAGATCAGAGAGGCCACAGGCCTGGACGTTGTAGGAAAAAAATGGAAATATTAGCTTGATCAAAAAAAATTTGGTGGGCCACTCATGTGGACCCCACCTTGATGTGTGTATCTGATCCACACCATCCATCCCATTTCCCAACTCATTTTAGGCGTTGAGCCGAAAAATGAAGACAAATTGAATCTCTGGTTGGCCACATTGTATAAAACAGTAGTTTTGGTGATATAGGCTGTTAGGGCCCACTATGATGTTTCTATACACCGAAAAATATTGTATATTGGGCTTGTTAGGCCTGTCATGAGCCCGAGAACCCAACTGGTGGGGTGGATCCTCCTGATGTCGGCCCCACATATGAAAATCCTCAGATAAACATAAAAAAAAAGATGTTGGACGCTGTTGCTGCCAACGTCCAGGGGACGTTGTAGCAAGCAACGTCCTATTGCTTGGAATAGAGGTCAGGTCCGTGGGTCCCACCACAGGCCCCACCATGATGTATGTTGAACATCAGCACCGTGCATTTGATAGGTCCCCTTTAAAGAATGGGTCATCCCAAAAATCAGTCGTACACGGAACTTAGGTGGCCCACACCATCTAAAATCATATGAAGACATGCTAAAACATATAAAAGTACTTGCCGGGGCCCACCTGAAATTTGAATGGATCTGAAACTTGGCCTGATCCCTTAACCATGTGGGCCACACATAATGAATGGGCTGGATTTATGAACCACGGCTTCGTGGGCCCAACAAATGATTATAAATGCTTTGATGGAGGGTAACCTCTCAATTGTTGTGCATGGTGTGGCCCACACAAGCCACGGATTGACTTAATTTTAAGTCCCAAGCCTCACCATAATGTGTGTATTATACCCACTCTGTTCATCTATTTTTCCAAGACCATGGCCCCCATTGCATTGTATGGCCCACCATGATGTATGGGTTATGTACACACTATTTGCCCAATTTTTTCTGGGCCATGGGTTGTCCCATAAGGCCCACTAAGATGAAAGTGTTGCACACGTGGCCCACTCATTGTTTCAGGGCCATGGGCCCCTTGTCATGAGAGGCCCACCTCAATTTATGTGTTTTACGCCAGCTATAGGCTACCTTATGCAGGCCCACCATGATATATGTGTTGTATATGGGCTGTCCATCCATTTTTCGGGCCATGGGCTGCCCCATGAGGCCCACCATGACGAATGTGTTATATATATCCTTGTTCACCCATTTCCTTTAGGCTATGGACTGCCTTGAGAGGCCCATCGTGATTGGCATGCTATACACCCATGTTAGGGGTTGCCTTGAGAGGCCCACCATGATGTGCATGATATACACCCATGTTAGGGGTTGCCTTGTGAGGCCCATCATGTGTGAGTGATGTGAATGTGTTGTCCATCCATTTTCTAGATAGTATAAGGGCCGTGGGCCCCATTGTGAGTTAGATTTCATATTCCAAATCGGTCATGCCTTAGGAGCAATGGTGGTTAAATGTCTACGTTGTAAACCTTCCTAAGGCCCATTGTAAGCCCATTTTTCACCCTTCCTTATTGGGCTATCCTAAACTATTGGGCCCCCATTAGTTACTAGTAGGATTTTTTTAATCTTAAAGTCCATCTAGGACTTATTTGGGCCCCCTAGGGCATCTAGTGGGCCATATGATAGTAAGGTGAAGGAAGCTTAACCTTGATATGAGGAGAGTTCATCATCATCGTCCCTCATGTTATATATTTGTTGTCCATTTATGGACCCTGCCTTGTGTATAGGTCGATTATCTATGTTGACTATGAGTACGTGCTAGTATAACATCATGATACAAGCCATTAAGATGGTACGAGGCCCATTATGATTGTATTAGGCTCATTCTCATTTCCCCTTAGTGGGCTAACGTAAATTGATGGGCCCCTATTATTATTAGTATGATCCATCTCGCCTTATTGAGCTATCCCAATTCTTTGGGTCCTCATTGATGCTAGTAAAGGTACCCAAACCTGGAAGCCCGCTCTTAGGCCCATGAGTAGGCCATCTAGACCCATCCTTATTACGAGGAAGATGCATCATCACATCTGACTATAGGTAGAAAAATCTATGGTATTAGATTTGGTGTATTCGCTATTGAGGACCGATCCTCATGTTATAAATTAGATCTGCTATCCTTCTATGGATCTAGCCATATATAGGCCGATGATTGATTACGAGTATGTTAGTATACACACTGAGTATGTGTTAGTATAGTATTATAATTGTATAAGGTCATTGTAAGGTTAATTGTTATATGAGGCCCATTATGATCATGTGAGGCCCATTGTGATTGTATGAGGCCCGTTATGATTATGTAAGGTCCATTGTGATTGTATGATACTCATTATGATAGTATGAGATCCATTGTGATGGTACGAGACCCGTTGTGATCGTATGAGTCCCATTGTGATTGTATAAGACTCATTATAATTGTATGAGAGGCCCATTGTGATGCATGAGGCTCATTGTGATTGTATGAGGCCCAATTGTGATGTAAGAAGCCCATCATATGTGTGAGGACCATTATATGCATGAGGCCCATTGTATGGGTGAGACCCACTATGTATAGGTGATTATTGCACACCACCTGTCACCTATACGGGCCATGGGCTGTCTTATACTAGCCCACTATAATGTATGCGATTATAATCATACTTGGTATACTTCATGATACATGCGCATACACATCATCCGCATACTTATTATGAGGAGTGATTGAGCATAGCATGTGCCATTGGGCTAATTGTTTATCGGACTCCCTGTGAGACGGAGTTACCCCACATGGCTTGCGGTATGCGCAAGTTTGATGCATGAAAGGATGGTATGACTCATGCATCTCGCATTTTGTGATATGACCACCATACACCCTAGCGACATCAGGGTCGTGGCCTCCACAGGCATATTGTGGACGATCAGATGGGATACTGAAAATGTTTGGTTCTAGCATCGGGGCACCATAGATGTCCCTGGATGAAAATTCCTAAACTCCCGAGGCCAGAGGATGACCCCAACATCTAGACCGGGTGGATGCATAAGCGCATGAGAGCCAAATACCTGGAGGTCGCATCTCTCACTATGTCATGGTCGGTTAAGAGGGGGTATGGCCTTACCCGCTTGAGGGAGTATGCAATGTTAGGCTGAGTCTAACCAGATCGTAAACGGGTCCACTATCAACGAGCCGACCAGTATTGGTAGGTGGATAGTGAGATCTCTTCCACTCACCCAGTTGTGTACTTGATGGGGTGGCAAGCTGGCGTAGAGTGTACTAGACCCCGGTGATGATCCCAGAGATGTACTGTACTGATATGTGGACTTATTAAGCAGGAGTTGTATAGTTAGCATTTCATTCTGTTAAGGTGTAAAAAAATATTCATTGCATGACCATTGCATTGGTCAAAGAATTCCATGATACGGATCCTTTTCAGGGTTGTTCACTCCTTATTTTGGTAAAAATGAGTGAAGACGGGTATTTTGGTAAAAATCAGTAAGTTGGGGTATTTTGGTAAAAATCAGTGAGTTGGGGTATTTTGGTAAAAATCAATGAGTTGGGGTATTTTGGTAAAAATCAGTGAGTTGGGTATTTTGGTAAAAATCAATGAGTTGGGGTATTTTGGAAAAAAATCAGTGAGTTGGGGTATTTTGGAAAAAATTAGTGAGTTGGGGTATTTTGGTAAAAAGAGGTAAAGAAGGTATTTAGTAAAAAATGGTACATGGGTGTAATTTTAATGGAGAAGGGATGTATACCACCATTTAAGGGAGAGGTTGGTGAACACCACTATGTAAGGAAAGAGATGGAAGTTGTACGAGGAAAGAAGTGTTGGTGAACACCACTGTGCAAGGGAGGAATGCCTATAAATACCACTTCCTCTCCTCATTACAAGGTTGTTGGTAGGGAGACAAGGAAGACAAGAGAAGAGAGGGAAGTTGTTTGTGCGACCCTGCGGAAAGGGAAGTCGTTGCGCGACCCCACGCAACCTAAAGAGAAGGAGAAGCCCTTGTGCGTCTCCGTGCAACACGTTGGAAGCCTCTTGCGCCACTTGATATGGGACTTTGTCCTAATGGAAACCTTTTACGCCACTTTTAAAGGGGGGTGCACCACCTTTTGTGGACTCATTGTCCTAATGAGAAGCTCTTGCGCGACTCCACATAATGGGAAGCTCTTGCGCGACCCCGCGCAATGAAAAATGGAAAGAGCCTATGCGCCACTCCAAAAGGGGATTGTCCTAATACAAAGCTTTTGTTGTCTTAAAGTCTGCCACTCCAAGAGGAGATTGTCCTGACTTAATGCTTTTGTTGTCTTAACAGATAGCCCATGCACCACTTCAAGAGGAGTTTGTCTTGAAGAGAGGTTTTTGTTGTCTTAATGGATACTCCACATGCCACTTCTCTCTCCCCTTTGTCCTAATGGAAAGGCTTTTCATGTCTTAACGGATGCCCCATGCGCTATTCTCCATGGAAGTGTGTCCTAACACATGTGCGTTCCACATTTCAAGGGATAATCATCGCTCCACAATTTAAGGGAAGGGCGCTCCACATTTCAATGGATGATCATCGCTCCATAATTCAAGAAAAGTATGCTTCACATTTCAAGTGATGATCGTCGCTCCACATTTCAAGGGATGATCATCGCTCTACATTTCAAGGGATGATAGCTCCATATTTCAAGGGATCATTGCTCCACATTTCAATGGATGATCGCCGCTCCACATTTCAAGGAATGTTCGCTCCACATTTCAAGGGTTTCAAGGAAGAATGAACAGAAGGATGATCAGAACTGACCTCAATGGTTAGATCAAGGAAGAATGAATAAAAGGATGATCAGAACTAATCTCAATGGTCAGATCAAGGAAGAATGAATGGAAGGATGATCAAAATTGATCTCAATGGCCATATAAAGGGTTTCAAGCCCTCATAACCTTTTCGCCTTGGCAATGAACATCAAAAGCGTTGAAACGCTATCGAAATCACCGTCAAAATACTGCTGAAATCATCATTAGATTGCCTTATCTTTCATTCATTGCGTTGCATTGACTGTATTTTATTTTCAGAATCAAGGGAATCCGATGATGTAAATGAACTCCGAATGAATAGATATCTTGTGATCATTGTTCTCTCATTATTTCTTTGTTTATCATTGAATAAATTCTCCAAATCAAATGCATTTATTTTCTTGTCGAAACATATTCATTCATTTATTCACTATCCACTCGGGTTGGTGGTGCGCAACTATTTTGTTATGTGTACCTTCGTAATGACTAGGATTTTGGTTGGGGCGTGCGATCAACCTGAGTCAAGAGTTTACCACATTGAGTCTAGCTATTCAAATTTAGGTTTGAGACTTGTTTGGATAGAAGTCCTTTGAGATGGACCCCACAGCTTGCAATACTATACACTGTCATTCCAACTTCATACTCCAGTTTGGTCATTTCTTTCGCACCGCATATTACATTGCATCCTCAGCACATATGATGCAGGACATGAAAATTAAATGTGATATGCAAGATTTCAGGCTTAAGATCACGTTAGTTCATAAACAATTACACAAATTCCATATCCCACACGAAAGTCCAAACATTCAATTAAGGGGAATCTATGCGGGTCCAGGCCTACACATGACAGGGCTGGATCAATAAAAATTATAAACCAAACGACACTCAAAGATAAGAAATAATCACCCACACATGCATAGTAATCGGCCCCTATTCCAAGGGATTCAGAAATTCCAATTTGGGGAACCCTAGGGTAAGAAAATTGGCAAATAGCTTAGGGAAAACGTAATCTAGGGCTACGATTCATGAAAAAACAGCTATGAGAGGATAAAAGAGGATAAAAACCTAAACCAAAAGATAATCCTGCGTGTGGACAGCAACAATGGTCCAGATGAATGTGATACACAAAAGACTCTTCAAGCTCTGACGACATATAAGACAGTGACACAGGAATAAGATCAATAGATTTTCCTTGTTTATAACCAGTAACGACTTCATAAGGACTGAGACCTGTGGACCTATCGATAGAACTATTAAACATAAACTCGGCTTTAGGTATTAAAGTGTCCCATGTTCTGGTGTGCTCTATATCCTTCTTAGGGGGAGACTCATTCGGTAGATCATTAGGAATGACATCACGAAACTCATCTACTACCGGAATGACCTCAGTAGGTAACTCTACACTAGCCTCTGGTGCACTCTCTCTAGCCACGAGGCCGCACATGTTGTACCCCTCAAAATAATGGTCTTGATGTCCCTCATGGGGTGGGGGTATGGGTGCATGCCCATGACTGATTCCTTTGCCACCTCCATTCATTATTCTATCCTCCTAGCCACCTGCCTGAGATTAGACATCTACCCCAATGGTGGGGTCTGTCTTAACGATGGTCTTTAGTCGGGTAATACGTACATCAAGTTGTTCACAGTATTGGTCCATTTCCAAGCGCTTAATCATAGACTCCAACGTCTGAGATATCTTGTTTAGTGTAGAGTGCCAACCAAAATTCAGCAATATAGTTGTCAAAATATAAGATTTTTTTAAAAAAAGAAACAACCTAGTTTCAAAAAAATAAAAATAAAAAGGAAATTTTCTAAAAAAAATAAATTAGAAAAGTTTCTAAATTAAAAAAAAAAAAGAAAAAAAAAAAGGAAAGTTTCTAAAAAAAATAAATTAGAAAAGTTTCTAAAAAAACGACCTAGTTTCTAAAGAAAAAGAAAAAGGAAAGTTTCTAAAAATAGAAAGGAAATTAGTTTCTAAAAACATTATTTAAAAAAAAAAAAAGAAGGAAAGTTTCTAAACCTACAAATAGAAAGATAAGTTAATTTCTAAAATAATTCAAATAAGGGGATAACAGAATTTTTCAGCAGCTTATGTCAGAGTTTATGGACCTCTAAACAACCATATATGATGAGAATTGTTGCGTAATGGACATAACCGAACCCTAAACATGTAATGAATTTCCCTATAAGAACCTTGGGCTCTGATACCAAATTTGATGCAGGACATGAAAATTAAATGTGATATGCAAGATTTCAGGCTTAAGATCACGTTAGTTTATAAACAATTACATAAATTCCATATCCCACACGAAAGTCCAAACATTCAATTAAGGGGAATATATGCGGGTCCAGGCCTACACATGATAGGGCTGGATCAATAAAAATTATAAACTAAACGACACTCAAAGATAAGAAATAATCACCCACACATGCATAGTAATCAGCCCCTAATCCAAGGGATTCAGAAATTCCAATTCGGGGAACCCTAGGGTAAGAAAATTGGCAAATAGCTTAGGCAAAACGTAATCTAAGGCTAGGATTCATGAAAAAACAGATATGAGAGTATAAAAGAAGATAAAAACCTGAACCAAAAGACGATCCTGCGTGTGGACAGCAACAATGGCCCAGATACACGTGCGTGTGATCACGGCCGCACATTGTGGGGCTCACTATTTAGAAAAAGGCCACCTTGGTCCTGGTCGGCCAGGGATGGACTCCAAAACTTCCAAATATCAAATCAATCCGATGTACGGTTTGTGCGTGGTATTCCGCCGAAGTTTCAGCTCGCCGGCGGGTCGAAATCTGAAAATCTGCTGTAATGAGAAAATTTGATGCAACAAAAAGGACGAATTCGAAGTATGGATGGTGGTGGAAGATGAAAAAGAAGATGATGGAGGATGGGGGTGAATCGAGGTCGATGTGGCTTCGCACTACGGTAGTTAACCCTTCGATGAATGGAGGGCTTCGCACCCAATTAGGCTTCACAACTCAGAGAGTAGGAAAACGCAGAATTTTTATTAATCTTCAATTAATGAAAAGAACTACAAGGGGTGCCTATTTATAGAAAAAATTCTATACCTAAAACTCGCACAATGTGTGTAACCTATTACTTGGCGGTGAAATAAACTAAAATTAAAATCAAATAAAGAAATCCAAAGCGTTCATCATGTTCTAAATAATAACAATAAGTAAAACCTAAAATATGACATCAATCCGACAAGTGGGCCACGATCATGAGATCCCATGATGGGCTTTTCTTAACTATCGGGCCCATCCTTTTGAACTAAAAGTTATCTTCTAAGTAAGAGGCCCTCCCTGGACATCGCCATCGAGCCAGATCGATGATGGGGCCCTCCTTTTGCTTACGTACATGCGTAGGGGGGGTGGTGTGCATGCCCGTGTGCACATGTTGTCCCCATCAATTCTCCTCGGCTGCGAAGATTTCGTCACTGGCGAAATAAAACTCCTGAACCGATCTAAGATGTCAGGATCAAGTCTCTGAAGCTCCTCCTTAGTGAGCCACGTGCCGTCTGAAGCTCGACATAACTTCCATTTAACCAGGTACTTCTGAAACCCGCCGTCCGACGTTGAAACTATCTGATGGTCCAGGATATCTTTTATTTCCTCTCTGGGTGTGTGAAGGTTAGGTATGAGAGGTAAAGGCTGGAAAGAAAGGCCGGAAAGAGTAGGTATGGGAGGTAGAGGCTGGAAAAATAGGTCGAGACGGGTAGATATGGGATGTAGAGGCTGGGAAAATGGGTTGGGAGGGGTAGGTATGAGAGGTAGAGGCTGCGAAAATGGATCAGGATAGGTAGGTATGGGACGTAGAGGCTGGAAAAATGGGTCTGGTGGGGGCCATGGATCAAGGAAAAGGTTTAAGGAATCAAGATGATTAGGCGAAAGGCTGGACAATGCATCAATGACCCCTTGAAATGTAACTAGATCCTCCACATTGAATGTGAAACTATTTCCCATGGAGGGTGGAAGATTTTTCATATACGCGTTGAAACCGTTTCATTTTATAATTTTGACTGGTCCAACGCTATACACGTGTAATTTTCGAACGGCTCCTCAAGGGTACCGCTCTGGCCTGATGTGGATCATCACAGAATCCCTTACATTGAATTCTTAGAAACATTTATTTTGGTCTGCAGAAATTGAGTAATGTTCATTAATAGTCATGATCTTCTGCCTGATTTCTTGATGCCATGAATGAATGTGATACACAAAAGACTCTGCAAGCTCTGACGACATATAAGACAGTGACATAGGAACAAGATCAATAGGTTTCCCTTGTTTATGACCAGTAATGACTTCATAAGGACTGAGACCTGTGGACCTATCGATAGAACTATTAAACATAAACTCGGCTTTAGGTATTAAAGTGTCCCATGTTCTGGTGTGCTCTATATCCTTCTTAGGGGGAGACTCATTCGGTAGATAATTAGGAATGACATCACGAAACTCATCTACTACCGGAATGACCTCAGTAGGTAACTCTACACTAGCCTCTGGTGCACTCTCTCTAGCCACGAGGCCGCACATGTTGTCCCCCTCAAAATAATGGTCTTGATGTCCCTCATGGGGTGAGGGTACGGGTGCATGCCCATGACTGATTCCTTTGCCACCTCCATTCATTATTCTATCCTCCTGGCCACCTGCCTGAGATTGGACATCTACCCCAATGGTGGGGTCTGTCCTAACGATGGTCTTTAGTCGGGTAATACGTACATCAAGTTGTTCACAGCATTGGTCCATTTCCAAGCGCTTAATCATAGACTCCAACGTCTGAGATATCTTGTTTAGTGTAGGGTGCCAACTAAAATTCAGCAATATAGTTATCAAAATATAAGATTTTTTTTTTTTTTTTTTAAAAGAAACAACCTAGTTTCAAAAAAATAAAAAAAAAAGGAAATTTTCTAAAAAAATAAATTAGGAAAGTTTCTAAATAAAAAAAAAAAAAAAAAGAAAAAAAAAAGAAAAGTTTCTAAAAAAAATAAATTAGAAAAGTTTCTAAAAAAACGACCTAGTTTCTAAAGAAAAAGAAAAAGGAAAGTTTCTAAAAATAGAAAGGAAATTAGTTTCTAAAAATATTATTTAAAAAAAAAAAAAAAAAGAAGGAAAGTTTCTAAACCTATAAATAGAAAGATAAGTTAATTTCTAAAATAATTTAAATAAGGGGATAACAGAATTTTTCAGCAGCTTATGTCAGGGTTTATGGACCTCTAAACAACCATATATGATGAGAATTGTTGCGTAATAGACATAACCAAACCCTAAACATGTAATGAATTCCCCTACAAGAACCTTAGGCTCTGATACCAAATTTGATGCAGGACATGAAAATTAAATGTGATATGCAAGATTTCAGGCTTAAGATCACGTTAGTTCATAAACAATTACACAAATTCCATATCCCACACGAAAGTCCAAACATTCAATTAAGGGAAATCTACGCAGGTCCAGGCCTACACATGATAGGGCTGGATCAATAAAAATTATAAACCAAACGACACTCAAAGATAAGAAATAATCACCCACACATGCATAGTAATCAGCCCCTAATCTAAGGGATTCAGAAATTCCAATTCGGGGAACCATAGGGTAAGAAAATTGGCAAATAGCTTAGGGAAAACGTAATCTAGGGCTAGGATTCATGAAAAGACAGATATGAGAGGATAAAAGAAGATAAAAACCTGAACCAAAAGACGATCCTGCGTGTGGACAGCAACAATGGCACAGATGCATGTGCGTGTGATCACGGCCGCACATGTGTGGGGCCCACTATTCAGAAAAAGGCCACCTTAGTCCTGGTCGGCCAGGGATGGACTCCAAAACCCCCAAATATCAGATCAATCCGATGTACGGTTTGTGCGTGGTACTCTGCCGAAGTTTCAACTCACCGGCGGGTCGAAATCTAAAAATCTGCTATAATGAGAAAATTTGATGCAACAAAAAGGACGAATTCGAAGTATGGATGGTGGTGGAAGATGGAAAAGAAGATGATGGAGGATGGGGGTGAATCGAGGTCGATGTGGCTTCACAACACGGTAGTTAACCCTTCGATGAAGAGAGGGCTTCGCACCCAATTAGGCTTCACAACTCAGAGAGTAGGAAAACGCAGAATTTTTATTAATCTTCAATTAATGAAAAGAACTACAAGGGGTGCCTATTTATGAAAAAAATCCTATACCCAAAACTAGCACAATGTGCGTAACCTATTACTTGGCGGTGAAGCAAACTAAAATTAAAACCAAATAAAGAAATTCAAAGCGTTCACGATGTTCTAAATAATAACAATAAGTAAAACCTAAAATATGACATCAATCCGACAAGTGGGTCACGATCATGAGATCCCATGATAGGATTTTCTTGACTATCGGGCCCACCCTTTTGAACCAAAAGTTATCTTCTAAGTAAGAAGCCCTCCCTGGACATCGCCATCGAGTCAGATCGATGATGGGGCCCTCCTTTTGCTTACCTACATGCGTAGGGGGGGTGTGCATGCGCGTGTGCACATGTTGTCCCCATCAACATAGCATTTAGGTTGGTATGTTTCATCATTTATATAGCCTAAATGAGGCTGATGGTATTCGTAACTCTTCAAAATTGCATATTGTATTACATCCTCGGTATCAAATATTTAGCTCATTATGACTCCGCATTGCATAGCTGATCTGCATTGCATACTCTGATATTAAATGACTTGTAGCCTTATCAGTATTCCACTTACATTGATATTTGTGTGCTTGACACTTATCTTACGCACACACGTACACCACCCTCTAAGCTTTCTATAAGCTTATGTACGATAGATGTGTGTAAGTGACGATAAGACGCAATCGAGCTGAGGCAAGAGCGTGTGGCAGAGCTTATGAAGCTTTTGGCATTTATCTTGTATTTTCCCTTCGTGTATTATACTCAACTTTTGATATTAGTGGATATATGATGATGATGTTACCTTTGTGATTTGGGTACACTTATAGTTATGCTGCTATTTTTACAAAAAAGGAAAAAAATTCACTCTGAAAATTCTCTTTGTAGGATCCTAAGATCGGAACTTGGCATATGTGCGCTGGGAGTTGAGAATGGGGTACTATAGAGGCTGTTGGCACTGGATTCGACGATTGAAAATTCCGTGAGCCCATTTTTCGAGTTTAGGACATGACATTTTCGACTGGAATATACAATAAGTTGAAAAATAAGAAGATTGGACTTGTCTCAATCATTCGAATAATCAATGGCAACGCTTATGTTGTTGATATTCCAGATGACATGACCATCTCACAGACTTTCAATGTTACGGACCTAACCGAGTATCATGAATCAAAGCAGAAAGAGAACTAGAGGGCAAGTTCTTTTGAAGTGGAGGGGACTGATGTAGAGCAAGTCACGGACAGTTTCATGGCCAAGATGGATCAGAAAAGGCTCGATCGACGATAGAAGTGATCCAAACCGTCGGACCTTAGATTGGGCGCATCTCATAATCTGGAATGAGTAATCAAGCGTAAAATATATAATTTTGGGGTAGAATGAGCTACTTTAGCCAGTCAACCCTATTATGCCGGGTTATGCAAGTCAGATTTGCAAAATACCCCTAGATCAATAGTCGTTTCCCTATTTTAATTTTATTTTTACTATAAATAATAAGTTTTAGTTTCATTATAACTCTTCATCCGTCGGGCTTTATGAGTTGCGATCAACGTGAAAAGAGCTTAGAATAATTAGGAGAACAGTTTAGTGAAACCAAATAAGACACTTACTATTTTTGCTCGAAAACCTTCCGCACTAGTAGACATCACGACCGTCTATAAATAGTAAGTTTACTATTTATAGTAAGTTGCAAATTCTAGGAGTTTTAGTTGTAATTTGCTTCTAATTTCTCTCCCATTGCTTGGTATCCCTATTTAAAGGGTTTTGAACTCGTTTATTTCATTCATTATTCAAATTCGAATTTTATAAAATTTATTTTCTATTTTGCATGCTTTCTTTCTTATGGATTCGAGAAGCCTCTGTGAGGAGTCCAAAGAAGATCCGTGGATTTGGAACAATTACCCTCTTCAGGGAGACAGTACTCGACCTCATCATGTTCATCCCTGCATAAATAAGCTAGGTACCATGCAGTGTGATATTTGTGAGAAATTCATCATGTCCATCCGTTTTGGTAGCTCATATCTTATATAGGAACCCAAAAATAGGGAGATCCAACTCAAGTGAGCCACTTGACAAGAAACGTAGGGATTGAACGTTGAAACATTTGTGAGGCTATATGTGTTGAGATTTGTGGTTTTTTGAAAAAAAAAAACAAATATTCAAAATTTTGGGATTTTGCCACCAAAATATTTTTTGGGAATTTTGAATCAAAAAGTGCAGTGTATACTTTCGTCCCACATCGAAAATAAAAAGAAGAAAATTATGGTTTATATGAGAATGTTTATGTAGGATTCTTACACGGAGCTTTGGAGATTGTGACGCTCGAGTTGCGTGTTTGCGCGCGCTCGGGCATGGGCATGGGTAGTGGGCAGTGTGGCTAGAGTAGATGCACTTTGCACATGTGCATCGTGACACAAAGGGGTCGTAAGATGGTGCGCTTGCGGTGTAAGTAGTCTAGTATGAGCTTAAGTGCGATGGGTCTGAAATGAGACGAGGCTTTATAGGCGACTGAGAACGGTTGGATTATTAATCCGAAACGGTTCGACGTTTCTAAAAACGACTAGCTGCATTGCAAGCTACAATGGTCCGAAAACAGACAAGCCATGATGGCCACCTAGAAATGGTCCACTCCCTGGTGCCTATATAAACTGGACTATTCCAGTTCAAATTTCTTCATCTCAAAACCACATCTCTCCTCATCCATTAGATCCTAAAGATTGCATCTCCATTTTAAAATACTGTTAACACATTCTCATTGTTATTCTGTCAAAAGATCAACTGCATTGAAATTGTTCCTAGGTAGACGCTTTACCCTTCAGTAATTTGATAAGAGAGCGAATCACGCTTTAAGGACAACATATATATTTTACGTGATTAAGCCTAGTGACAGAAAATAATTAATTTTATTTTCAGTATTTCCAACACATTTTTCCAACAACAGGAGCTTTGTATTAGGCTAGTATTTTTGCGTTTTCAGCTCATCCTAGTGGGAATGACCATGTGAACGGTTTGGACGGTATAAAAACATCATGGTGGACCTTGGAAAGATTTCAAGGGTAGGCATTTCCCTCCCCCACCTTTTCCTAACGTACAGTCCACTTTAATTTTGGATCTCCTTAATTTTGGGTCTTATTTTTTAACATGAGCTGGGAAAATGGATGGAAGGATTCTCACAAATACCGTGGTGGGTCCCACCTAACTTCCGACTGCAGGAAGGTTAGCCTTGCAAGCAATCCGCGTGCCTCCCATTGACAGTTAACGTTTTTTATTTTTTAAAGAAAAAAATAAGAAAAAGAGAAAACTAATCACCTCCGCCGCGTGCTGACTCAGAATTGGCCCCATCTTTTTCACTAACTTATAACCTGTGAAGGACATTCTGCAAATGGCAGGGCGGGCCCTACCAAAAGAGCACTCGGCGAAAAAAAATGCCGATGCACTCGAATGACAAAGCCACACCCATTGAATTCGAAGAAGCATCTATTCTGTTACTATACTGTTACTCGTTGTGTAGATCTGGCCCGTATGACGGAGGATTGACGTAATTTTCAATTCATCTGATCTTGATGGTGGGGCCCACCGTTTACATGGTGTGGATGTCCTAAACAAGTGATACCTTGCAAGAAAGATGAAGTTGCATGCTTAGCGTGGAGTTAGCTGCAGGTGATTACTGCTGGGGCCGAAAGTGGTTGCAACCCATTATATCCATCCCCATTTTAAAATTAATTGTTTTAGCCTGCTTTTGAGAGTTAGTGTGGACCATGCTAAATTTACATTTAGCATTTGATTGAGAGCCTGTAAATGGAGGTAAACAAGAAATGGGATCGGAGGTAAATGAATTGGGAGTAAATGGCTTAGTTGTGTTTCCATGAAAGTAAATGAAATGCATTTGAAATCCAATGATTCCGTTTGTATGGGAGTAAATGGGAGAAATTGGGAGGTATTGAAAGATTTTAGTATATTCATTGGAGCATATGTAATATCCCATAGTAGCTTTAATATTCTAAACGAGCGTACATATGTGATATCTAGGAAGTTGGGGTGTATTCGTGTGGACGTAAAAGAAGGTAATTGGTAGTAAATGAAGGTAAATGGAGGTTTAGGTGTGTTTAAATGGAAGTAAATGTATGAATATGAAATAAAATTGAAGCAAATGAGCATGTAAATGAAATTCTCTGTAAGAGAGATGATTTGAAAGTAAATGGAGTGAAATGTCTTTTCGAGCTCTCTTGGAGAGTCACACAAGTGAAAAAAAAGTGGTGTCACGTACATGTCCACCATACACATCATGCTAGTAATACTCTAAAACAATTCAATTATCAACTACATCACTAAATCACACCAATAGCATAATCCAAATCATTCAAATGTTGTCCATTCAAATGAACGATTAAAAAAACATTGGTAAGTAGCTTGTTTCTGATCCTTGTATTTGTGGCCCACCTGAGGCTTAAAATTTTCTAATTTTGTATAAAGTATTTTTTTCAATGGGCTTATTACAATCAATCTGCTAAATGTCACATATGTACAATAATTTGGGATATCAAAGCTAATTTGGAATATTAATTTTGTTCTTGTGAATATATTGAAAATTTTGAATGCCTTTCAATTCTTTTCATTTACTCCCATCCAAACAGAATATTTGGATTTCAAATGCATATCATTTACTCTCATCCAGACACAACAAACTAAGCCATTTGCTCCCAATTCATTTATCTTCAATTCCATTTCTCATTTATCTCCATTTATAAGCTCCTAATCAAGCTCTTAGTCAAGGGTTTAAATGATCCAAATTATTTTACAACCATGTAATACCACCGTCTTCTTTTATACATTGATAAAAAAATTGATGGGGTTTTCCTCCTCAGGTCAGATGAGATGAGGTGTGGTTCAGATGCCACAAGCAGTGGAATCCCCGCGCTGCTCAACCAGTCCTGCAGCCTGCTCGACCAGTCATGGGTCACTCGACTCAAAGTCCAGCAAGCTCTGTGAACAGTACTCGACCAGTCGAGGGTCGGCTCGACCAATCGAGTGAACAGTGTTCGACCAGTCCTACAGCCTGCACGACTAGTCCTGGTTACACAAATTTGAGTCCGATTTTGTGCGGGATTCGAAATTTTGAGGCGGGTTTCACAAGGGTGTGAAAGAGAGTTTTCTAAACTATAAATAGGAGGTCCCTAGGGTTTTTTAAGGCATTCAAAAGGTAAGGCAAGAGGGTTTCCTAAAGCTTTATAAGGGTTTGCTAAAGGGTTTAGGGCTATCAAAAGTGTGAGAGAGAGAGAGAAAGAGAGAGTGGAAGCTTGTGGAAGGGAGGTTATGCTCGTCGAGGTGACCTACCATATCTCAACGCTTTCACGTCATCGAAATCGGTGAGTTCTCTTCGTTTTCTTTGTTTCTCTTACTGTTTACCCCTTCCTACGTGAGTAAAGAAGGTTGTAACGTTCTACTTCATAGTGGATTATTGATCTGGACGAGGTTCTATGGTTTTTACCTCTTTGAGAGTTTTCCATTGAAAAATATCTTATGTCGTGTGGTTTATACTTTGATTTATTTCATTACTTTATTATTCTATAATTCTGATTTGTTTTGGGAGGCTAGATCCTAAGGTTTTATGCAAGGTCCCCAACAAAGTGGTATCAGTGCTAAGTTCATTGAATAGGTATGATCATTTTTGAATTATAGAAGGTGGCTCATCAAGGATGATCAACCTCAATGGTTCTAACTGGACCATATGAAAGGCTAAGATGGAGGACTTGCTTTATTGCAATGACTTATATTCTCCAATTTTAGGCATATCAGCAAAATCCAAGGATATGTCTGATGATGATTGGAAGAAGATGAACCGGAAGGCAGTGGGGTTTATTAGACAATGGATGGATGATTTCGTATTCTACCATGTGTCTATGGAGACTTCAGCTGCTAGCCTATGGCTGAAATTAGAAGGGCTATATGAGAGGAAGATAGCCGATAATAAGATTTTTCTAATAAGGCGACTTGTGAATCTCAAGTTCAAACATGGTGGTTCTATGGCCGAACACATGAATGAGGTTAGCAATATAGTGAACCAACTCTCTTCTATGAAGATGGTCCTGGATGATAAATTGTAGGCTTTGCTATTGCTTAGTTCATTATCTGACAGTTGGGAGACATTGGTGGTTTCTCTAAGTAACTCCGCGCCAGATGAAAAGATTTTTATGGAACGGGTTACTAGTTATCTGTTCAATGAACAGACAGAGGAAGTCTTAGAAGTCTAGTCAGTAAGAGGCCCTTGTGACACAGGAACGAGGGAGAGGAAAGAACATGAAAGACGGGAAGACCCAAGAAAAATCAAGAGGCAAGTCGAGTACCAAGAAGGATGTTGAATGCTGAAATTGTGGTTAAAAGGGCCACTTTAAGCATGAATGTCATAAAAATAAGAACGACAAGAAAAGAAAAAGAAAGGAGAAGGAAGATGAATCAGATTCCACTGTGGTCACTTCACATGGTGACATTGTAGTTATTCTTTCAGCAGATCACGATATATGTCTGACGGCTACGAGTCAGGACACGGACTGGGTGATTGACTCGTGAGCTTCTTTTCATGTGACTCCACGCAGGGACTTCTTCACAAGCTACAAGTCAGGTGACTATGGGACCGTGAAGATGAAAAATTCTAGCGTATCAAAAATCGTGGGAGTCGGTGATATTTATGTGAAGACCGATGCAGGCTGCACATTGGTTCTCGGGGATGTGAGGCATATCCCAGACCTTCGCCTCAACTTGATGTCGACAGGAAGGTTGGATGATGATGGCTATGAAAGCCGGTTTGCTGGTGGGTGCTGGAAGCTCATCAAGGGTTCGTTGATTGCAGTCAGATGAAAGAAGTGTTGCACCCTTTACAAAATAAGTGTCAGTGTGTGCATGGGTGGGTTGAATGCAGTGAAAGATTCAACTATTAACATGTGGCACAGGCGTTTAGGCCACATGAGTGACAAGGGCTTCAGCTACTAGCGAGGAAGCGACTCCTTCTATACGTGACATGTATACTGCTCAAAACCTGTATTGATTGTTAATCAGGGAAACAACATAGAGTTTCATTTATTAAATTTGCTTCTCATGTTAATAAAGTGCATGCATTAAATTTAGTTTATTCTGATGTTTGTGGTCTTATGAGGACAAATACCTTAGGTGGGGCACTGTATTTTGTCACTTTTATAGATGATGCATCTAGGAGGGTTTGGGTTTATACTTTGAAATCCAAGGACGAGGTCTTTGGTGTGTTTAAATTGTTTCACGTTATGGTCGAGAGAGAGACATGTAGATCATTGAAGTGCATCCGTACTGACAATGGTGGTGAATACATTGGCGACTTTCATGAGTATTGTAAGTCCCTGGGTATACGACATGAACAGACGGTTCCCAAGACCCCCCCAGCATAATGGTGTGGTTGAGCGAATGAATCGCACAATTGTAGAGATAATCAGATACATGTTATCCCATGCGAAATTGCCTAAGACGTTCTGGGGAGAAGCAATGCACCCATCAGTGTATCTGATAAACAGGTCTCCATTAGCCCCATTGAATGGAGAAGTGCCTGAGAAGGTGTGGACTGGACAGGATCCATCGTACCATCATCTCAAGGTATTTAAATGTAGGGCATCCATTCACATACCAAAGGATGAGAGGTCCAAGCTCGATATGAAGATCAGACAGTGTATGTTCTTGGGATATGATGATGAAAAGTTTAGTTATAGATTGTGGGATCTGACTAAGAAAAAGCTCGTCAGGAGAAGAGATGTGGTTTTCTTTGAAGATCAGTGTATAGAAGACATTGTTAAGCTAGAGAAGAACCAGCCTCGTTCAGGTGAGCTAGAGAACATGGATCCGGTTATTCCTCCTGTGGTGCCTAATGACGGGGGAGTACAGTAAGGTGCAAAGGACGAGGAAATTTCTTCAAAAGATGGACCGGGGGAGCAGCTCCCACTTGATCCACTTATTGAGGCACAGGTGAGGAGGTCATTCAGGGATAGACAACCATCTAAGAGGTACTCACCGTATGAGTACTGATGTTTTATTTAAATCAATCTGATTTAAATGATTTTAAACTCGCAAGTATACGAATCAAATGTAGATATGGTACGTATTACGATATCATTCCCACGAGGGCTGGTTGTCACAATTCAATATTTAAGACTCTTCTTAACTAATCCAACTATTAATGTAAAGAATTATTAAGTAAACTAACACAAATCTATGAAGAATAATCAAGAGCAATGAGTAAAATCCAATCAAGGAGAAGACTAGGACTTTCGAATCCATCCCTAATTATCCTGACTCTTGTTTTACCTGTTGATACACCCTAATTCAGATTAATATCAAAATAAATAAAGGACACTCTATGTCCTTGGTCGGGCACACAGAATGTATAATCCCTTAGAGCATATGGATCACATCTTTCCATCCATGGTCAGGCATGGAGAGATATAGATTCCTGTTTCTTCCTCTATAGGAAACCTGTTCATGGTCAGACACAAGCACCTAAAATAATATTCCAAATAACATCCACATCTAGACTTTGGTTAAGCTCATAGAATGGAGAAATATGAAAATCTCAGGAAAGCACACTACAGAAAGAAACAAATCAATCGGATTCAGATGAATTCAACATATAATAAGAATTATTCAAATTAGGGGCTTTATCTCAGTCCTAGCTAAGAAGATTTAGCTATCCATAAAGTTAATTAAGAAAGAAGAAAAAATAAATATAAAAGTCAAGAACATCTCTCTCTCTCTCTCTCTCTCTCTCTCTCTCTCTCTCTTCTCTCCCTGGCTCTCCCCAAGCTTCGGATCTTCCTCCCCCTTTACTGCTCCTAAATCTGCCTCTTTTATAAGTAATGAAGGTGGTCAACTGCTGGAGTCGGTGGAAAGTGGACAAAGCTGTTTACGCAGCAGCGTTTGCATGTCTTTTTGCAGCCACCTTTAGGGCTTCATAAGTCCCTTGATATTTGCATTATGTCCATAAAATCAACATCCCTTAAGACTGTTTTCGATGGCCTACATGATAGATTGCTTAGATCAACCATCTGATCAACGTTCTGATCGTGCAACCGCCCCATAAGTCGGTCGGTTTCTAGACGCGAAAAAAGGGATCGCACTCTGTTTATGCTGTGGTGATGGTGAGGCCCATGATCAGCGTCGTTTGATAAATCCTCATCGTCCATTAGATTGTCCTCAAAATTTCAGTTAAAAATGACTGCTTTTGAATTGATTTGATGCGGTCCACCTGATTTCCTGCTCTACTGTCAGTCCTGCGTTTGAACGGCTAGGATCCCATTCTCTTTATTTCTTCAAATTCCATCACCTAGGTCTTAGTAAGCCGGGCCGTGGGAATCTGATGAATGGTTTGGATTGTCCATTTGGACAAAGGGTGGGGCCCACAACTACGAACCGGCCAGCTCTTTCCGGACGCTGTTCAAAAATAGAAATTTATATTTTTGTTGCTGAAGACGTCAGTCAAACTGACTTTGAATGATGCATGTGGTCCGGTGTGGCGCGGCTACACATGTGCTCAATGCACATGCCATACAAATGGAGCCCCACTGTGATGTTCTTCAGAAATCCAATCTGTCCATCCTATTTCTCATATTATTTAAACCCTCAAGGCCAATTTTGAAGCATATCCAGATTGTAGGTGGGCCTAAAATTGGAGATTAATGACTGATCTATCCATTGGCCCACTTCTCGAGATATCCAATGGTTGAAATTTAATATGTATAGTTTATTTATGGTCCCCAGGCCATGTATAAAGTTTCGAGCCAATCAGATGGCATGAACCATATGATCTTACAATCTCGACCATTTTCGGACTTTTTTAAAGGTGAACGGCTTGATTTTCTTGGATCCTTGGCATGTAAATCCATTGATCTTGGTCTTCTGGAATCCGTCCCCTGTTCTGATGACTTCGAAGCATCAAATCCATGCTTTTAATACTCTTTTTCAATCAACGCTCCTTATTACATCCTGTAACAAAAACACGATTAAAATATTCCATTAAGCATTATCATGTACGTAAAATCAGGCAATAATTAGGGTCTGATATGCAATATTCGACCCTCATCAAGTACATTATGCTGACTAATGGGGGAGAGTCAGAAGATTATTCTGAGGCCCTAGCCGACCAGCATAAGGGGGAGTGGTTGAGAGCTATGCGAGAGGATGAGATCCTTCTAGAAGAACCACACCTATGATATGGTGAAGTGGATACTGCAGTATCTAAGAGGCTCATCTATGTTGAGCCTATGCTATAGTGATGAAAATCCTGTGTTAGAGGGCTACACAGATGTAGATATGGCAGACGACATAGACTTCAAGAAGTTTACATCGGGGTTCATGTTCACGTTTGCAAAGGGAGCAGTCTCTTGGCAGAGCAAGCTACAAAAGGTAGTAATATTGTCAACGACAGAGGCCGAGTACATTGTAATCACAGAGGCATATAAAGAGATGCTTTGGATGAAGAGGTTCGTACAGAAACTTTGCCTGAAGCACATGGTTTATTGCGATAGTCAAAGTGCTCTACACTTTAACAAGAATCCAAGTCAACACTCCAAGTCGAAGCACAAAGAGATTCGGTATCACTGGATCAAGGATACTTTGGAACAGAAGGTGTTACAACTTGAGAAGGTCCACATGGACGATAATGGGGTTAGACATGATGACTTAGACTTTGCTCAAGGGTAAGTTTGAAGTTTGTAGAAACCTGACTGGCTTGAAGAAGAAAAATTCCTCCTGAGTCGAAAAAGGGAAGATTTGATGGGATTTTCCTCCTCAGGTCAGAGGAGATGAGGTGTGGTTCAGATACCACAAACAGTGAAATCCCTGTGTTACTCAACCAGTTCTGCAGCCTACTCGACCGGTCGAGGACTAGTCGAGTGAACAATGCTCGAGCAGTCCTGGGTCACTCGACTCAAAGTTCAGCGAGCTCTGTGAACAGTGCTCAACCAGTCGAGGGTCGGCTCAGCCAGTCGAGTGAACAGTGCTCGACCAGTCCTACAGCCTGCATGACCAGTCCTGGTTACGCAGATTTAAGTCCGATTTTGTGCAGGATTTAGAAATTTGAGGCGACTTTTGCAAGGATGCGAAAGAGAGTTTCCTAAATTATAAATAGGAGGTCCATAGGGTTTTTTAGGGCATTCAAGAGGTAAGACAAGAGGGTTTTCTAAAGCTTTGCAAGAGTTTTCTAAAGGGTTTAGGGCTATTAAAGGTGTGAGAGAGAGAGAAAGAGGGAGAGGAAGCTTGTGGAAGGGAGGCTATGCTCGTAGAGGTGATCTACCATATCTCAGTGCTTCCACATCCTTGTAATCGGTGAGATCTCTCCATTTTCTTTGTTTCTCTTACTGTTTATCCGCTCCTGCGTGAGTGAAGAAGGTTGTAACGTTCTACTTCATGGTGGATTGTTGATCTAGACGAGGTCCCGTGGTTTTTACCTCTTTGAGGGTTTTCCACGTAAAAATCTCTTGTGCGGTGTAGTTTATGCTTTGATTTATTTCATTGCTTTATTATTCCATAATTCTGGTTTGTTTTAGGAGGCTAGATCCTAAGGTTTTGTGCAAGGCCCCCAATAAAAATCTCATTAGTCATGATTTTTAAAAGCAAGAGAAGAAGAACCCTTACAACACTATAGTAGCTTTGGGGCCTGCCATGTTATATATGAAAGACTAGTCTCTTGACTCAGGATAAAGCTTGAATTGGGAAGAAGATCACCTTCTTCTCTAAGTACACAAAACTTGTTCACAAGGTGATTTTTAAGCCCATAAGAAAATAAGAGAGATAATTTTAAAATTTTATTGAATGATATGTGTCTATGATTTCTTGATTACACAACTAATAAAGAAAATCAAAATTCAAATTCAAAATTACCCAAAATAGTAATATAATTTTAAAGTCTAATTTTTTAGTTATAATAAAACTTTTTAAAGTTTAATATGCCAAAAATAGAAATATCTAGACAAATTTCACTAAAGCGTTCCTAACATTATTATAAGAAATTTCTATATTAAAAAAAAAGAAAGATGAAAATATTAAATATCTAAAATTATGGAGATGTAAAAAAATTACTAAAATTAATTTTTTTTTCTAAAATAACAATTTTGAATTAGAAGTGTATGTTTTCTTACACGACCTGCCATGTGGGTTGGTTGACTTCAGAACCATAGTTACATAAAGTTTTATATATTGTGTGTTCCATGACGATGCTTGAATAATAATAATAATAATAAATTATGATTCTTTTATGGTTAAAATTTTGAATGATAAAATTTTATATTCTAAATGAATTTCTTCAAACCATACATGGGGCCCAATACATCATACCCTAGATAGGAATACTTTCATTTTTGTTTGGACTTTTTTTTTATACAACCATATTAAGAATGCATTTGTACCACATCCTACATCATATTTGCATTATGTGGGAGTCGAGAGTTGATATTTGAATCATGCATTTAAAAAAAAAAATAGTGTGAAAAATTCAGTGAGACTACAACAAGGAGGGCTATAAAATTGCTCCTTAAAGCTATAAGTGTTGGACATAGGCCAGTGGGGCCCATTGATGGGCAATCACTAGTGGGTGAGTCCCATGTGTTTAGGCCGCTTCTGGCCTCTTCCTTTCAGTTGCATTTCAAATTTAAATTTGAATTTGGTTTTAGATGGGGAGATAGGGATAAGATCAAATAACTTTTGGTCTCATCCAAACTCCTATCCTTTCCTATAAATAGGATAAGGTTATCTCATCTAAACATATTAAAAATAACGAGAGTAAAAAGGAGGAATAGTGGTACATAGAAATTTGTTCATTTAGCTTGTCCTTGGGATGAACTAAACCATAGATCGTGATCCAGGGCCATCTATACTGTAGAATCAGAGGGGTAATTAGACCCATCTGCTCCAGTAGTGGATAGGTGGGCTGTTGGATCTAGACAGTTCATTTTCGGCTTTGTGAAGGTTTCATATCGTGTAGACCATCGGATCTTGAGGGCTCACACTTCTGCACTTCCTATCAGTGATATCAGAGCCTCAATGGTGGATCTCTGATTTAATATTTTCATCACGAAAGGTAAGTGGCTCTCTTTTTTTTTTTTAAAACGGTGGATGTAATTTCATTTTCCTTTCTCATTTTTTAGGCCATAGAGGTTGCTTCTCGTGGGCCAGATCCAAGCCAATCATTAGGCTTGCTGAACCATTTAGCCTAAACATTAGGGCAATATGCTCATTAATTGGGCCACTAGCATTCGAAATGAATGGATGGTTAAAAATAGGCTGTGTACATATGTGACACACCTTTAAGATGATTGAATTCAGGCAACGACATGTAGATAGTAAGGCCCACTTGACGAGCAACTTGGATCTCACACACGGATTCACGTTGGCACATGTGCACATGTGAAGGTGTTGATGGTAAACATGTTAGGAGGGTTCGTTACCACCATTTTGTAAACATTAGAAGGGATTTGCATCCTGCCCTCTCTGTGGATGGACTCCAGATAGGGGCTCCATGGGGCCCACCGTGACCTATAGATTTTATCCATATGTCCAACCACAGATGGTGCATTCATGAGAATGCTCAGGATCTAACTATCAGGATTCAGACCTTTTTTCTGTTGAATGTGAACAATTAATGTATTTTCAAATCTGGACCATTTATCAGTAACACAGAAATAATAGAATGTTTACGTCATTGAAGGCACGTGTCCATAGCTATTCACTGTGGGACACTATAGACCAATGGTCTGGATTAGAAACCTTGCGGTTCCTGCCAGAGATATAAATGGGTGTAGATTGTGCATGTGTATTACATTCAAACCCTCAAATAGATGCACCCTACCATGATGATCTGGCAACAAAAATTCTAACAGATCAAATCATAAGATGGTGTCCCACCATCCAGGTTGTCCCCATCAAATGGGCCCATGTCAATGTTGGTCCACTCAAGCTTTTAATATGCTTTAATCTTGTGCTCATGCCTATAATGAGGCATCAAAATAGATGGATGGTGTAAATAAAATCTACTTTGAGAATTAGTGATCTAGATATCATTAGTGATTGAAACGATCATCAACCATGATGATCAATGTTGATGATAGGATCCATCATCAACAATGATCATTAATGGTAATAATCGGATCCATCGCTAATGGACATGATCATTGGTGATGAAAGAACTCTCTTGATATCTAAGCATTTTCTATTTTTTTAAAATCCAATGATAATGTTTATATGTGTGACATAATTAGGCTTGATGTAATTATATCTAAGATCATTTTTCATTGGAAAATAGAAAATTTAGTGTTAGAAGCTCCATATATATAAAGGTTGTGGATAACCTTACTGGGAGTTAATTCTCCTCCACCAAATGATGCATACAACCTATAATGGAAGGTTGCATGTTATACAAACATATTCTTATAAAAGTATCAAATTCATCTTTAAAAATAACTTGATTGATCTACACCACCCATTCGGGTATGTGGACTTTCAGATCTCATTAAGATGTGTTGACTACTTTTATACCTTAAAATTTTGAATAGCATGTAGAAATGCTGATGATTTGTGTCAATAACTTAGATCATAGGTAAGTAAGGATACTTGATGCAATGTATAGATGGCTACCAAAGCATTAATCGTTGAATAGCTTAAAGGACAACAATTCGATGGTAACAACTACGAAGATTGGTCCTACGCGGTGCGAAGCCTTCTGGACAAGGATGAGATATCACTGTGGACACTGAAAATCAGTGCCCATGCTGATTTGTATGTTTTTATTTTGATGGTGGGGGTGACTAGGCTAATTTGTAGATGTTTTTATTGTCACTAGCCGATGAATCTTAGAATCCCGCGGTCAGCTAGAACCGCGGAATACGTAAGGTTGGAGAAATCCTAAGACTCTCCTACCTTAGGTTGACTCCTGGTCTGCGATCCGAGATTCCGAGTAAGGGACCTTAGTTACAGAAAGGGAAGGTGTTAGGTACCTTCTCTGTTCGTACAAATGTATGGTCTCTACTTTGTGTAATAGAATACTCTTAAGGGAAAATGAATGTGGTTGAGGTATGACTAGGCACACGTGAATTATTGATGCGGCAAGATCTGAGATTTTGGCAAGCCGCAAAGCATACATCACTACCAAAAAATTAGGTGTATGGCTAAGATTTTGGTCCGTAGCTTGACCGTGGCCGTAGGTGCCATAATAATAGGTCTTAAACCTATGGCTATGGATTTAATCCGTAGCTATAAGGTGTAATAGCTACAGATATAATCCGTAGCAATTATATCTGTAGCAAAAATTTTAAATAGCTACGGATATTATTTGTAGCTAAAAGTCCGTAGCAATATGCCTAAATAGAAAAGGCTACACCTATTAGATTAATAGCTACGGTCAATATCTATATGTAACACCCCGTACTTTCCAGTACTCGGGTGTTGCCATGTAACCTAACTTGTTATAAATACAAACCTATGTTAGACAAGCGTTCGCATTCATTCTAACCTAAATCCAACCATTGAAAACAGTCCCAATCCATACATCAAGCCATCTATCCTATGCCCTAAGGTCTGGATCGATAGATCCATCATTGATTTAACTTTAGGAACTCCCACAGATGTGCACCACTTCATCGTTTTGATTAGGCCACTTAAGTACTAAACTCTCCGATGATTTTCACCTAAACTAGGCCAAGAACCCTAGAGATCACCACTGATCATATTTTGTAATGATCTAACCGTCTGATCTTTATAAATCATAAGATAACCTATGCATCTAGAAAGTGTGACTCACTTACAAATCTAAAATGATCTAATCTTCCTTATCGAACCCTATAGTAAATAAATAGCGTTGGTCAAGGTACATACCATGATAAACAACTTAGAAAAATAATAAAGATAACAATAATAATGAAAATAATAGTAATAATAATAATAATAATTAAATATTTAATGACATAAAACTAGGAGATCCTACATAGCAGGACCCACAACATGATCAAAGAAAATGTGCACATGTGGGGTAAAAATAATAGTAATGAAATAAATAATTACAATAATAAATATTATCATTAGAAGTATGGTAACATGATTGTTAATGTATTAGGCCATTGATCCATAATCCAGCCACCAAATTGCACTTAAGTAGTCCTATAGATCCTTTGTACCGTTGGTTTTTGATGGTATGGTGATCTGACTGTCAGAGCAATAGCAACCGGCGTTTATAGACGATAGTGCATTGGCACGGCCCACCTAAGCTTTGGATCCGCCACATATCCAGTCAAATGACCTTAATTAGGCCCTTAAACTAGATGATAGGTGTGGATTTCATTTAAACATCACGTAGGCCCAACTATTAAGCCACTAGGTACACCAATACGTGTGCTCCCGCGGTGCACCGGTCGGTCAACGCACTCAAACTGGGCGCTGACCCGACAACCCCGAAGAAGAAATCCTCTTCTTCATTTCCATTTTCTCGCCAGTGAAATGGGACGCCCGTTTTCTTTGATCAGCGGCCCACCAAGAATGGTTCCTTACTCAATCCAGACCATCTATCGTGACCAGGGCTTGGGTCCTAGCAAAACACAGCTTGTATCGCACGTTCAAATGCAATCACGTGCGCACAAACCTTGCCGTAAATAGGCCCTTCAAAACTAAGTTTCTAAAAATGGAAACTGCCAGCTGGCATGATCCGTGTGAGCCAGCAAGGGCTCATCTCGACCATCCCAAATGGGGTAATCTCAACCACCCATTCACTGTTCACGTGAGTTAGGGTTCTTTGTGGGAAATCGACGCCCAAAACCTCCCTTCCACCAACAGTTTTTCAGAAAACCAGTAGCAGGATTACATCCTAGCCCTTCATTCGAATCCGATGGCCATAGGGAAATCTAGGGCTCATTATAAGGGTGTTAGAATTGAAAAAATAGGAGCCCATCCTCCATTTTTGCAGCTGCAGCCAAAAACTGGCCGTTTCCATTCTTCCTTAGAACCCACTAGCGAAATGCCTTTAGATTTTTGATCTTTTGATTTACCAAGCTCTGTTGGCAGTACAGAGACAGCCCAGTGGCTTTTTTTTTGACGAGAGGAGTTATTGTTCGAAATCCGCCATTGTCGCCCGGTCGTCTTCCTCATCTGGAATGGCACTGAGTCGAGATTCAGGTAAGGCCAATTCGTGCCATGGTGGAGTTCTCGCAGAGATGAGAAGCAAGAAAGAGAAAGGAAGAGGACGGAGAAAGAAAGGAGGAAGGATCAGGAAGATGGAGGTGCGGTTGTTGTACCACACAACCGTGCCGCACCACCTCCCAATTGTTCGAGCTAGCTCAGTTTGCTCGAACCGGACTAAGTTAGGTAGTCTAGAGCCTCTGTTAGAGAATGGAAGAGAAGAAGTAAATTAGGAAGAAAAGAAAGAGAAGAAAATTAGAGAGAAGGGAAGCAAGAGAGAGAGCGTTGCTGCACTAGCAAAGCTTGAACTGAGCCGAGTTTGGGCCGAGCTGAGTTTGGTCCGTGCTTGGGTTGAGTCCAGTGGCATTGCTGGACTTCAAAGAAAGAAAAAGAATGAAGAGAAGACAGTGGGGGAGAGGAGAGAATGAGGGCGTGGTCATGCATCAGTGCAACGCTACCAGGTTCACCGTCGAGTCAGTAACCTGCTGGGTCGACTCAGTCGGATTGAGGCTGGCCTTGGGTCGAGCTCAGTCCTTGTTGGACGTTACAAGAAAGGGAGAAGAAAGGGAAGAGGAAGAAGGAGAGGAACGTTGTCCTCTTCGTGGCACTCACTGGTGAGTCGACTTGGCTCGACTCGGCTGAGTCAAGCTAGTTCTGATTCAGTCCAGCAGCCTTGCTGGTGAATGGTTCGAAGAAAAGGAAAGAAAAAGAGAGAAATGAGAGCAAGTAGAAGAAGAAGAGAGAGAGAAGAAGAAAGAGTTAGGTGGGGTGGTGCGTTAAACCGAGTCAACTCGACTCGAACTGAGTGAGCTAGGTGAGCCCACATTTTTTCGTCCAGATTTAATGCATTTTAATTATCATTGCTATTGTCATTACCATTTTTTTGGGGATTATTAAAATTGGGCATGATTGACCATTAGAAAATTATTCATATGGGTATTAGTTGATTCATGTAAATCTTCATTATTAAAATATTAACGTTTTACCTTGTCATTCTTAAAATATTATTATTAACGCTAGAACACACTATTTATTTTCATCAAAATGACTATTAGTGTCACGTTGGTTAAATGTTGAGAATATTGTTAATATTTCTAATTGTTTCAGATATAGTCTATCGTGGGTCGTTGTTAGATAATTTAATATGACAGTAGCCATTGTTAATATTCCTAAAATTAATAACTAATTTGCTTAATTATTTGTATTCATCCATTACTCCCTTTAATAATATCATTAATGGCCACACAAAGTAGAATTCAAATTCCATAATCTAAACTTAGAACTAAATCCTAAAATGAAACCCTAGACTCTACATTAAAACTCTAAAGGTCTGGCCGAGACCTAAACTCTAGGATGAAAACTTAGACCCAAGTAATCTAAATCCTAGGTCGATACTTTTGTGTTTTGGGTTTGGATCTAGGTATAAAATCTAATATCGGTGTATTTTATATGAATTTATGAACTATCGTTATTAACATAATTAGTAGATATGAGTTCTAACACTAATGTAATAGTATCCTTGTAATTATTAAGATTTAATTTTAACTAATACACCAAGTAGAGTTCAAATCCTAGAATCTAAATTCAAGACTAAACCATAGAAGGAAAATCCTAATGTCACATTAAAACCCTAAGAAGGAGTAATCTAAACTTTAGGCTATGACCTCAACCATAAATAGTATGCATGACTTGATCTAACCATACAATTTCATAGTTCGTGATAGGACCCGACTCTAAGGGCGCACGTACCTCCTAACGATATAGGTAGGTGATCCTATACGTCAGGTGATGATTCTTTCCCTTGAGCTTTCCATCTTCTCATTAGCTTAAGTTATAGTTTTTATTAAAAATTATAATTGATATCTCTCTCTTATAATCACATGTGTTAGTTGGTGGAAATTGAATTGTTATATTGTCTGCTTAATGTTCATCCTGTATATTTGTTCATGCTTGTGAATTATTTGTGTATTGCTTATGGACTTTAAACTGGTACATTAGTGGGAAACCCCCACCTATAAATGTACACCCATACTTGGGATGTAACTCGATTGACGGTGATTAAAATGGACCTTCGACTTAGTAGTTATCGAGTGGTGGTCTAAATGGATCATTGATGTGGGCCTACCATCCAGGGTTGTTGTGTCCAATGGTTTTCAAGGATGATCTTTTATCGCATGGTTTTAATACTCACCCTATGAGGCCTATTTTGATAATTGTCATATGTGGCTTATTTGATATCGCCCTATGTGGCTTATTTGATATCGCCCTATGTGGGTTCGATGTTTTACACCGTGCAACCATGTGGTGGTAAGCCCCATATACTGTAATATGATTGACCACTAGTCGACAGGTTTCCATTAAACATCCTAAGATGGTAACCTCATGAGCCGGGGATGGTGATATGGGACCTATGCCCGAACTGTCAACCTACGCTGGGTCATGTGCTCCCCGTAGTGACCTTTGAGCTTATCTAAATTGGCTAGTTATAAATGGACTAATAATGACTTGGCTAATCATGCATACATGGCACGTATTGTTCTGACTGGATGACGTTTTTCAGGTTCGATGATTCCGACTGGATGATGTTTCCCAAGTTCGATGATTGCATGGGTGATGACCCACTGTCCGCATGGATGAGCATCCCCGGGGTGTGATTGCATTCATGCATCTATGTATCTAATAAGACTGCATTTACTCTGTTTTGGTTGTCTGAATGTTTTATGCTCTTTCTTACCTAATGTAGCAGTGTGTAATCTTGAGAAAAATTCACACTGAGTTGGCCACTCATCCATCAAATATACAACCGTACAGGTAGTACAGGTGGCTTTCGGGATATGTATGTTTAGACTTGATGAGGAGCAGAGCACGATCGACAGGGATGTATGGCTGTGTTTGCTTGGAGGAACTGTGTGATCTTGCGGCTTTTATTTATATGCTTTCTGCTATTCTTTATGTATTAAATTCTTATAAATCTTGTACTTGTTAAATTTAGAGACATTGGTTTGTATATGTCATTATGGGTAGCTTCTTGTATATTTGAACGATAATAAAATTTTTCTTTATGTTGATTTGTCCATACTGCGCTCATTTGCTTACTCTGATGAAGGAAAAAAAATGTACACTCGAATTTGACCATCCTTTAAGGTTAACACTTGGGTTTTTGGGACACGAGTCGTATACTCGGGTCCTGAAAAGTTGGGACGTTACAAAGTGGTATCAGAGCATAGTTTGGACAAACTTGACCTTGGGAAATGATCTTATACAAACCTTAAATGTCTTAAGCTAGGATATTTTGAATTTAGAAATTAAACTTTTGTAAATCTCCCTTAAACTTAGAAGAATGATTGAGAACGTAGAAATCCAAACTTAGGTTCCCTTAAAAGTAACTTGGATGACAATATAAAATCCCATGTAAGCGAAGAACAATTTGAGAATGTAGAAATTCAAAACCTAGGTCTGCTTAGAAATTATTAGAACAACTATTTAAAATTAGGAGGAATCTCCTTGTGGCTAGGAAGAAATGAGAGTATAGAAACTTAAGTGTTAGGCCCCTTAAACGGATAACTATGGAGCTTAGAAATGATATAAGGTTCCTTGAAAAATATAAATACTCAATATTTTAGGTCTCTTAGAGAGTTGAGAGATAATTTTAGAAATTACGAACTGAACTTAGGTTCCGTTAGAAATGATTTTGATGGCAATCCAAACTTATATAGAATTTCATTTGAACTAAGGACAAAATATGAAACATAGAAATTTCAAACTCTAGGCTCCTTTGAAAGCTTTAAGTTAGACAATTGGATCTTAAGTTTACGTAGAAATTCCTTAGAAATCATTTGAATAACCATTTGGACTTATGTGAATGTTCCCTATAGTTAGGAGAAATCAAGAATATAGAAACTCAAACGTAGGCTCCTTGGAAAATTGTTTGGATAATCATAGAACTTAGAAATGAATTTAAGCCCCTTGAAGGTTTAGGTCAGACCTTTGGATGTTAACTTGTCCCTTAGAACTTGAAAGAAATGAGAATGTAGAAACTCGAAACCTTAGGCCCCCCCTAGATAATTATTGTGGATGATCATGGGACTTAGAGATGTTCTCAGGTTCCTTTGAGAATATAGATACTCAATACTTTGGATCTCTTGAGGAAGTTGTTGGATAATCTTAGAAATTTCGAACTGAACTCAAGTCCCTTGAACATCTTAGGTTAGTCATTTGAAGTTAGAAACAAACCTTAGTTCCCTATTGTAGAATATTAGGGTGACTGCTTGAACTTGGAATTAAATCTAAATGTTGTGGGTGGACAAATACCATTGCAACGTACATAAGACCAAGTGAAAACATTCCCTAAACTTAACTCCCAAAATACAATTCTTAGAGACCTAGATTTTGAACTCTTTTAGAAATTTCATTAGTTAGAAATAGTAGCGTTACAATATTTAGCATAAGAAGCAAACTTAGACTTCTTAAACAATTCCTTACCCACCACATTGTACATTAGGTTGGACATAAGCACTCCCTAAACTTAAGAAATCGCAATGGGAAATGTAATTTGAATTCCTTAACATATCTCTTTACTTAGAATTAATAATTCCCTACAATTTTAGTACATGAAATTAATTAGAGGTGAAGTTATGGGATTGTGGGTAACTTTTCAACCTTAGGCTGTGCATATTAGGATTAGATTTGAAATCTTAAGTGGGTTTAGAAATTTCCAATTTAGATTTCATATAGAAACCTGGGTCCTAAGATTTTGTGTTTAGACAATCAGAATGCGCATCGGAAGCGTAATGGGCTGTATAGACTTGTCAATATATATATATATATATATATATATATATATATATATATATATATATATATATATATATATATATATATATATATATATATATATAAGGTTTCATGACACTTCCTAGGAGTCTAGAACAATCGGGATTCACGGACTGATGGAAACATGTTTAAACAACATTTATATGGTTTGACTCAAAGTTCCAAGTCCTAGCAAATCTCAACGATCTTGTTGCCCTGATCAAGCAAAGGATCAAGATTTAACAGGATTGTGAATTGATACTAAAATCCTGTCCTGTAGGCAGACGACTAATGTATCGGGCTCGAACCTACTACAACCATCTATTCATGTTGGCTCGAGCGGGAAAGTAGGAAACTGTAATGTACTTTAGTCAGTGGTGAAACCATCATTAAAAGAAAGAGAAAATAAAGAGAAAGATGTAAAATATTATTAGTGGCCACCTAAATGAACTTGTAATCTTTGTAGATACTATGCGAAATTTCAAATGTTGACAATCGATAGGATAACCCCGCTACTTGTACCATTAAAAAAATAAAATTGGAAAGAGTATCATCAGAATCTCGGGGACGAGATTCTTCTTTAAGGGGGGTAGATTGTAACGGCCTTAGTTTTGGGGGCTTAATGGCATTCATTTGTACATGTAGGAAAATAACGTATATTATCATCATCCCTAATAATAATAGAAGAACTGAATTTCGGGGATGAAATTCTCTTTAAGGGGGGTAGATTGTAACACCCCATACTTTCCAGTACTCAGGTGTTACCGTGTAACCTAACTTGGTATAAATACAGACCTAGGTTAGACAAGCGTTCACATTCTTTCTAGTCTAAATCCAATCATTGGAAACAATCTCAATCCATACATCAAGTCATCTATCCTATGCCCTAAGGTCTGGATTGACAGATCCATCATTGATTTAACTTTAAGAACTCCCACAGATGTGCACCACTTCATCATTTTGATTAGGCCGCTTGAGTACTAAAATTTCCGATGATTTTCACCTAAACTAGGCCGAGAACCCTAGGGATCACCACTGATCATATTATGTAATGATCTGACCGTCGGATCTTCATAAATCATTAAATAACCTATGCAT
Source organism: Magnolia kwangsiensis (assembly GCA_037074715.1). Lineage (NCBI taxonomy): Eukaryota > Viridiplantae > Streptophyta > Magnoliopsida > Magnoliales > Magnoliaceae > Magnolia > Magnolia kwangsiensis. The sequence continues at coordinate 57,209,837 of CM073573.1, forward strand.
CTAGAAAGTGTGACTCACTTACAAATCTAAAATGATCTAATCTTCCTTATCGAACCCTATAGTAAATAAATAACGTTGGTCAAGGTACATATCATGATAAGCAACTTAGAAAAATAATAAAGATAATAATAATAATGAAAATAATAGTAATAATAATAATAATAATTAAATATTTAATGACATAAAACTAGGAGATCCTACATAGCGGGACCCACAACATGATCAAAGAAAATGTGCACATATGGAGTAAAAATAATAATAATGAAATAAATAATTACAATAATAAATATTATCATTAGAAGTATGGTAACATGGTTGTTAATGTATTAGGTCATTGATCCATAATCCAGCCACCAAATTGCACTTAAGTAGTCCTATAGATCCTTTGTACCGTTGGTTTTTGATGGTATGGTGATCTGACTATCAGAGCAATAGCAACCGACGTTTATAGACGATAGTGCATTGGCACAGCCCACCTAAGCTTTGGATCCGCCACATATTTGATCAAATAACCTTAATTAGGCCCTTAAACTAGATGATAGGTGTGGATTTCATTAAAACATCACGTTGGCCCAACTATTAGGCCACTAGGTACACCAATAGGTGTGCTCCCACGCTGCACCGATCGGTCAGCGCACTCAAACCGGGCGCTGACCCGATAACTCCGAAGAAGAAATTCTCTTCTTCATTTTCGTTTTCTCACCAGTGAAATGGGAAGCCCGTTTTCTTTGATCAGCGGCCCACCAAGAATGGTTCCTTACTCGATCCAGACCATCTATTGTGGCCAGGGCTTGGGTCCCACCAAAACTTAGCTCGTATCGCACGTTCAAATGCAATCACGTGCGCACAAACCTTGGCGTAAACAGGCCCTTCAAAACCATGTTTCTGAAAATGGAAACTGCCAGCTGGCACGATCCGCGTGAGCTAGCAAGGGCTCATCTCGCCATCCCAAATGGGGTAATCTCAACCACCCATTCACTGTTCACGTGAGTTAGGGTTCTTTGTGGGAAACTGACGCCCAAAACCTCCCTTCCACCAACAGTTTTTTAGAAAACCAGTAGCAGGATTACATCCCAGCCCTTCATTCGAATCCAATGGCCATAGGAAAATCTAGGGCTCATTATAAGGGCATTAGAATTGGGAAAACAGGAGCTCATCCTCCATTTTTGCAGCTGCAGCCAAAAACTGACCGTTTCCATTCTTCCTTAGAACCCACTGGTGAAATGCCTTTACAGCTTTGATCTTTTAATTTCCCAAGCTCTGTTGCCAGTACAGAGACAACCTAGTGGCTTCATTTTTAGGAGAGGATTTGTTGTTCGAAATCTGCCATTGTCGCCCGGTCATCTTCCTCGTCTAGAACGACATTGAGTTGCGATTCGGGTAAGGCCAATTCGTGCCATGGTGGAGTTCTCACAGAGATGAGAAGCAGGAAAGAGAAAGGAAGAGGACGGAGAAAGAAAGGAGGAAGGATCAAGAAGAGGGAGGTGCGGCTGTTGCACCGCACCACTGTGCTGCACCACCTCCCAACTGTCCGAGCTAGCTCGATTTGCTCGAACCAGACTAAGTTAGGTAGTCTGGAGCCTCTGTTAGAGAATGGAAGAGAAGAAGTAAATTAGGAAGAAAAGAAAGAGAAGGCAAGCAAGAGAGAGAGCGTTGCTGCACTAGAAAAGCTCGAACTAAGCCGAGTTTGGGCCGAGCTGAGTTTGGTCCATGCTTGGGTCGAGTCCAGTGGCATTGCTGGACTTCAAAGAAAGAAAAAGAATGAAGAGAAGACAGTGGGGGAGAGGAGAGAATGAGGACATGGGTGTGCATCAGTGCAACGCTACTAGGTTCACTGTCGAGTCAGCAAGCTGCTGGGTCGACTCAGACGGATTGAGGTTGGCCTTGGGTCGAGCTCAGTCCTTGTTGGACGTTGCAAGAAAGGGAGAAGAAAGGGAAGAAGAAGAAGGACAGGAACGTTGTCCTCTTCGTGGCACTCATTGGCGAGTCGACTTGGCTCGACTCGACTGAGTCAAGCTAGTTCTGATTCAGTCCAGCAGCCTTGCTGGTGAATGGTTCGAAGAAAAGGAAAGAAAAAGAGAGAAATGAGAGCAAGTAGAAGAAACAGACAGAGAGAAGAAGAAAGAGATAGGTGGGGTGGTGTGTTGAACCAAGTCAACTCGACTCGAACTGAGTGAGCTAGGTGAGCCCACATTTTTTCGTCCAGATTTAATGCATTTTAATTATCATTGCTATTGTCATTACCATTTTTTTGGTGATTATTAAAATTGGGCATGATTGACCATTAGAAAATTATTCATATGGGTATTAGTTGATTCATATAAATCTTCATTATTAAAATATTAACATTTGACCTTGTCATTCTTAAAATATTATTATTAATGCTTGAACACTATTTATTTTCATCAAAATGACTATTAGTGTCACGTTGGTTAAATGTTGAGAATATTGTTAATATTTCTAATTGTTTCAGATATAGTCTATCGTGGGTCGTTGTTAGATAATTTAATATGACATTAGCCATTGTTAATATTCCTAAAATTAATAACTAATTTACTTAATTATTTGTATTCATCCATTACTCCCTTTAATAATATCATTAATGGCCACACAAAGTAGAATTCAAATTCCATAATCTAAACTTAGAACTAAATCCTAAAATGAAACCCTAAACTCTACATTAAAACCCTAAAGGTCTGGCCGAGACCTAAACTCTAGGATGAAAACTTAGACCCAAGTAATCTAAATCCTAGGTCGATACTTTTGTGTATTGGGTTTGGATCTAGGTATAAAATCTAATATCGACATATTTTATATGAATTTATGAACTATCATTATTAACATAATTAGTAGATATGAGTTATAACACTAATGTAATAGTATCCTTGTAATTATTAAGATTTAATTTTAACTAATACACCAAGTAGAGTTCAAATCCTAGAATCTAAATTCAAGACTAAACCATAGAAGGAAAATCCTAATGTTACATTAAAACCCTAAGAAGGAGTAATCTAAACTTTAGGCTATGACCTCAACCATAAATAGTATACATGACTTGATCTAACCATACAATTTCATAATTCGTTATAGGACCCGACTCCAAGGGCGCACGTACCTCCTAACGACATAAGTAGGTGATCCTATACGTCAGGTGATGATTTTTCCCCTTGAGGTTTTCATCTTCTCATTAGCTTAAGTTATAGTTTTTATTAAAAATTATAATTGATATCTCTCTCTTATAATTACATGTGTTAGTTGGTAAAAATTGAATTGTTATATTGTCTACTTAATGTTTATCCTGTATATTTGTTCATACTTGTGGATTATTTGTGTATTGCTTATGGACTCTAAACTGGTACATTAGTGGGAAACCCCCACCTATAAATGTACACCCATACTTGGGATGTAACTCAATTGACGGTGATTAAAATGGACCTTCGACTTAGTGATTATTGAGTGGTGGTCTAAATCGATCATTGATGTAGGCCTACCATCCAGGTTTGTTGCGTCCAATGGTTTTCAAGGATGGTCTTTTATCGCATAGTTTTAATACTCGCCCTATGAGGCCTATTTTGATAATTGTCCTATGTGGCTTATTTGATATCGCCCTATGTGGGTTCGATGTTTTACACCATGCAACCATGTGGTGGTAAGCCTCATATACTGTAATATGATTGACCACTAGTCGACAGGTTTATATTAAACATCTTAAGATGGTAGTCTCATGAGCAAGGGATGGTGGTATTGGACCTATGCCCGAGCTGTCGGCCTACGATGGGCCATATGCTCCCCGTAGTGACCTTTGAACTTATCTAAATGGGCTGGTTGTAAATGGACTAATAATGACTTCGCTAATCATGCATACATGACACGTATTGTTCTGACTGGATGATGTTTCTCAGGTTCGATGATTCCGACTGGATGATGTTTCCTAGGTTCAATGATTGCATGGGTGACGGCCCATTGTCCGCACGGATGAGCATCCCCAGGGCGTGATTGCATTCATGCATCCATGCATTTAATAAGACTGTATTTACTCTGTTTTGGTTGTCTGGATGTTTTATACTATTTCTTACTTAATGTGGCGGTGTGTAATCTTGAAGAGAATTCACACTGAGTTGGCTTCTCATCCATTAAATATACAACCGTACAAGTAGTACAGGTGGCTTTAGGGATATGTATGTTCAGACTTGATGAGGAGCAGAGCACGATCGGCAGGAATGTATGGCTGTGTTTGCCCGGAGGAGCTGCGTGATCTTACGGCTTATATTTATATGCTTTCTGCTATTCTTCATGTATTAAATTCTTGTAAATCTTGTACTTGTTAAATTCAGAGACGTTGGTTTGTATAAGTCATTATGGGCAGCTTCTTGTATATTTGAATGATAATGAAATTTTCCTTTATGTTGATTTGTCCACACTACGTTCATTTATTTACTTTGATGAAGGAAAAAAAATGTATACTCGAATTTGACCATCCTTTAAGGTTAACACTCGAGTTTTTGGGACACGGGTCGTATAATCGGGTCCTGAAAAGTTAGGGCATTACACCGTAGCTCTTTTGTATATTAAAAAAATTATATATAATCATTTGTTCATTCAATTACCACTTGTATAATCATTCGTTCATTCAATTACAATCAAATTACAATCCTTCATTCAATCAATTACAATTACAATTACAATAATGCTAAAAATACAAATCTTTGGCTTCATTATAGAAATGTGCTCGACTTCACCCTGAAATTTTAACAACTTCGTATATTCTATCATCCTACAAACATTTATGTCATACATAAATTAGAATGCCCATTAAGGAAAAGAAAGATAAAGTGAAAGAAGTGCATCATGTATAACTACTTTTTTTTCTTAATGAATTAAAAAGAAACTCAAAGAGGAATGAAATTGACATAAAAGAAATGGTCTCACCATATGATTATAGGTTTTGGTTATAGGTTTAGGTTAAGGTTAGGCTATAGGTTATAATTAAGTTTAAGTTATATGTTATAGGTTAAGGTTTAGGTTATAGGTTTAGGTTTAGGTTAAGTTTATAGGTTTAGGTTTAGGTTTAAGTTATAAGTTTAGGTTTAGGTTATAGGTTATAGCTTTTGAGAACTTGATTATAGGTTAAGGTTTAGGTTTAGAAAATCGGGTTCGGGTTCGAGATCGGGTTTAGGTTTGGGTTTTCAAGTTTAGGTTTAGGTTAAGGAGTTGAGATTAGGATTAGGTGTAGGTTTGGGTTTAAGGATTTGAGAATACATTTAGGTTTTAAGTTTAGGTTTAGGGAAAGGCTATAGGTTTAGGTTTAGGTTTAGGTTTAGGTTATAGGTTATAGGTTATGGGTTATAGCTTTAGGGAATTGAGAATGGGTTACGGTTTAGGTTTAGGAAATCGGGTTCAGGTTTGGGATTGAGTTTAAGTTTAGGTTTTCAAGTTTAGGTTTTGGTTAATGTTAGGGAGTTGAGATTAAGATTAGGTGTAAGTTTAGCTTTAGGGAATTGAGTTTAGGTTATAGGTTTAGGGAAAGGTTAGGTCTAGGTTATAGGTTTTGGAATTTGGGAATAGTTTTAGGTTATAAGTATAGGTTTAGGTTAGGTTATAGGTTAAGGTTTAGGTTTAGGTTATAGGTTTTGGAATTTGAGAATGGGTTCGGGTTTAGGTTATAGGTTTTGGTTTTGGTTTAGGTTATAGGTTATAGGATTAGGTTATAGGTTTTTGGATTTAAGAATGGGTTTGGGTTTAGGTTATAGGTTTTGGTTTTGGTTTAGTTATAGGTTTTGATTTAGATTATATGTTATGGGTTTATGTTAAGCTTTAGGTTTAGGTTATAGGTTTTGGGATTTGAGAATGAGTTCGGGTTTAGGTTATAGGTTTTGGTTTTGGTTTAGGTTATAGGTTTTGGTTTAGTTTATAGGTTATAGGTTTAGGTTAAGGTTTAGGCTTAAGTTTAGGTTATAGGTTTTGGGATTTGAGAATGGGTTCGGGTTTAAGTTATAGGTTTTAGTTTTGGTTTAGGTTTAGATTATAGGTTTTTGGATTTAAGAATGGGTTCAGGTTTAGGCTATAAGTTTTGGTTTTGGTTTAGGTTACAGGTTTTAGTTTTGGTTATAGGTTTTGGGATTTGAGAATGGGTTTGGATTTAAGTTATAGGTTTTGGTTTTGATTTTGGTTATAGGTTTTGGTTTAGGTTATAGGTTATAGGTTTAGGTTTAGGTTTAGGTTATAGGTTTTGGGATTTGAGAATGGGTTTAGGTTTAGGTTATAGGTTTTGGTTTAGGTTAAGGTTAAGATTTAGGTTATAGGTTTTGGGATTTGAGAAAGGGGCCGGGTTTAGGTTATAGGTATTGGTTTTGGTTTTGGTTTAGGTTACAGGTTTTGGGATTTGAGAATGTTCAGGTTTAGGTTATAGGTTTTGGTTTTGGTTTTGGTTTAGGTTATAGGTTTTTGGATTTGAGAATGGATTATGGTTTAGGTTTAGGAAATCAGGTTCAGGTTCGGGATTGGGTTTAAGTTTGGGTTTTCAAGTTTAGGTTTAGGTTTATGTTAGGGAGTTGAGATTAGGATTAGGTTTAGCTTTAGCTTTAGGGAATTGAGTTTAGGGAAAGGTTAGGTTTAGGTTATAGGTTTTGGGATTTGGGAAAAGTTTTAGGTGATAAGTATAGTTTTAGGTTAGGTTATAGGTTAAGGTTTAGGGATAGGTTATAGGTTTTGGGATTTGAGAATAGGTACGGATTTAGGTTATAGGTTTTAGTTTTAGTTTAGCTTAGGTTATAGGTTTTGGGATTTAAGAATGGGTTCGGGTTTATGTTATAGGTTTTGGTTTTGGTTTTGGTTTTGGTTATAGGTTTTTGGATTTGAGAATGGGTTATGGTTTAGGTTTAGGAAATTAGGTTCAGGTTCGGGATTGGGTTCAAGTTTGGGTTTTCAAGTTTAGGTTTGGGTTTAGGTTAGGGAGTTAAGATTAGGATTAGGTGTAGGTTTAGTTTTAGGGAATTGAGTTTAGGTTATAGGTTTAGGGAAAGGTTAGGTTTAGGTTATAGGTTTTGGAATTTGGGAATAGTTTTAAATTATAAGTATAGGTTTATGTTAGGTTATAGGTTAAGGTTTAGGGATAGGTTATAGGTTTTGGGATTTAAGAATGGGTTCGGATTTAAGTTATAGGTTTTGGTTTTTGTTTAGGTTTAGGTTATAGGTTTTTGGATTTGAGAATGGGTTATGGTTTAGGTTTAGGAAATCGGGTTCAGGTTCGGGATTGGGTTTAAGTTTGGGTTTTCAAGTTTAGGTTTAGGTTTAGGTTAGGGAGTTGAGATTAAGATTAGGTGTAGGTTTAGCTTTACGGAATTGAGTTTAGGTTATAGGTTTAGGAAAAGGTTAGGTTTAGGTTATAGGTTTTGGGATTTGGGAATACTTTTAGGTTATAAGTATAGGTTTAGGTTAGGTTATAGGTTAAGGTTTAGGGATAAGTTATAGGTTTTGGGATTTGAGAATGGGTTCGGGTTTAGGTTATAGGTTTTGGTTTTGGTTTAGGTTATAGGTTTTGGGATTTGAGAATGGGTTCGGGTTTAGGTTATAGGTTTTGGTTTTGGTTTTGGTTTAGGTTATAGGTTTTTGGATTTGAGAATGAGTTATGGTTTAGGTTTAGGAAATCAGGTTCAGGTTCGGGATTGGGTTTAAGTTTGAGTTTTCAAGTTTAGGTTTAGGTTTAGGTTAGCGAGTTGAGATTAGGATTAGGTGTAGGTTTAGCTTTAGGGAATTGAGTTTAGGTTATAGGTTTAAGGAGAGGTTAGGTTTAGGTTATAGGTTTTGGGGTTTTGGAATTGTTTTAGGTTATAAGTATAGGTTTATGTTAGGTTATAAGTTAAGGTTTAGGGATAGATTATAGGTTTTGGGATTTAAGAATGGGTTCAGGTTTGGGTTATAGGTTTTGGTTTTAGTTTAGGTTATAGGTTTTGGGATTTGAGAATGGGTTCAGGTTTAGATTATAGGTTTTTGGATTTGAGAATGGGTTATGGTTTAAGTTTAGGAAATCGGGTTCAGGTTCGGGATTGGGTTTAAGTTTGGGTTTTCAAGTTTAGATTTAGGTTTAGGTTAGGGAGTTGAGATTAGGATTAGATATAGGTTTAGCTTTAGGGAATTGAGTTTAGGTTATAGGTTTAGGAAAAGGTTAGGTTTAGTTTATATGTTTTGGGATTTGGGAATAGTTTTAGGTTATAAGTATAGGTTTAGGTTAGGTTATAGGTTAAGATTTAGGGATCAGTTATAGGTTTTGGGATTTGAGAATGGGTTCGGGTTTAGGTTATAGGTTTTGGTTTTAGTTTAGGTTTAGGTTATAGGTTTTTTGATTTGAGAATGGGTTATGGTTTAAGTTTAGGAAATCGGGTTCAGGTTCGGAATTGGGTTTAAGTTTGGATTTTCAAGTTTAGGTTTAGGTTTAGGTTAGGGAGTTGAGATTAGGATTAGGTGTAGGTTTAGGTTTAGGGATTTAAGAATACATTTAGGTTTTAGGTTTAGGTTTTGGAATTTGAGAATAGTTTTAGGTTATAAGTATAGGTTTAGGTTGGGTTATAGGTTAAGGGTTAGGGATTTAAGTTTAGGTTTTAAGTTATAGGTTATAGGGTTTAGGTTATAGGTTTAGGTTTAAGTTATAGGTTTAGGTTTTAGGTTTAGGTATTGGCTTAGATTATAGGTTATATGTTTAGGTTAAGGTTTAGGGATTCGGGTTCGGGTTCGAGTTTAGGTAATAAGTTTTACTTTTGGTTATAGGTTATAGGTTTAGGTTTAGGTTATGGGTTTTAGGATTTGATAATAGGTTTAGGTTATAAGTATAGCTTTAGGTTGGGTTATAGGTTAAGGTTTAGGTTTAGGTTATAGGTTTTGGAATTTGAGAATAGGTTTAAGTTATAAGTTTAGATTTAGGTTTAGGTTATAAATTTAAGTTAAGGTTTAGGTTAAGGTTATAGGCTTTAAGTTATAGGTTATAGGTTTAGGTTTAAGTTATAGGCTTAGGTTTTAGGTTTAGGTATAGGCTTAGGTTTTAGGTTATAGGTTAAGGTTTAGGGATTCAAGTTCGGGTTCGGGTTTGGGTTCGGTTTTGGTTATAGGTTTTGGCTTAGGTTATAGGTTTACTTTAAGGTTTAAGTTTAGGTTATGGGTTTTGGAATTTGAGAATAGGTTTAGGTTTTAGGTTATAGGTTAAGGTTTAGGTTTAGGAAATCGGGTTCAGGATCGGGTTTAGGTTTTAGGTTTTTGGTTTTTGGTTTTAGGATTGGGTTATAGGTTAAGTATAGGTTTAGGTTTTAGGTTTTAGGTTTAGTTTATAGGTTAAGGTTTGGGTTATAAGTTAAGGTTTAGGTTATAGGTTATAGGTTATAGGTTATAAGTATAAGTTTAAGTTTAGGTTTAGGTTATAGTCAAGGTTTAGGTTATAAGTATAGGTTTTGAGATTTGAGAATAGATTTAGGTTAAGGTTATAAGTTTAGGTTAAGGTTATAAGTATAGGTTATAGGTTAAGGTTATAAGTATAGGTTATACGTTTAGGTTTAGGATTATGTTTAGGTTAAGGTTTAGGTTATAGGTTTAGGTTTAGGATTATGTTTAGGTTAAGGTTTAGGTTATAGGTTTTGATTTAGGGTTAGGTTTAGGTTATAGCTTTAGGGAATTAAGAATAGGTTTAGATTATAGGTTTAGGGTGTGGTTTAGGTTAAGGGTGTGGTACCAGCAAATACAGATATAAATACGGCCTGTCCAAATGGCCAGGCCCCTCCAATGTTGTTCATAGGAAATGGACAGCTTCATCATGGTCATAACAGCGGTTCTCACCTTTCAAGGACTCCCGCTCATCCGGATAGCTCCAACGCACATCCGGGTCTGCTCCATTAATTTCGAGCAAATAAATAAACATGGCCTATCCAAATGGCCAGGCCCCTCCGATGTTATCCATAGAAAATGGACAGCTTCATCATGATCATAACAGTGGTTCCCACCTTCCAGGGACCCCCGCTCATCCGGATAGCTCCGACGCACACCCGGGTCTGCTCCATTAATTTTGAACAAATATATAAACACGGCCTGTCCAAATGGCCAGGCCACTCCAATGCTATCCATAAGAAATAGACAGCTCATCATGGTCATAATAGCAGTTCCCACCTTTTAGGAACCCCCGCTCAACATCCGGATAGCTCCGATGCACATCCGGGTCTGCTCCATCAATTTCGAGCAAATATAGATATAAACACGGCTTGTCCAAATGGTCAGGTCACTTCAATGTTGTCTATAGAAAATGGACAACTTCACCATAGTCATAACAGCGATTTTCACATTCAAGGGACTCCTGCTCAACATCCGGATAGCTCCGACGCACATCTAGGTCTACTCATTTAAATAAAATGAATTATCAAGATCATTTAAATAAAATCAGGTCCAATCAACAATTTGACCTGAAGGATTCTATTAGCATTGTTGACGGCAACTCGAATCTTATTTTAGGGCCTAAAAATTTAAAATTAGATACAAAAATTAGAAAAACCAAAGAAATTTAAAAAAGATAGTCAAAGTCCATGTGAATGAGCACAAGTATGCACCTACATCTGAATTCTGAAAAGCTATTGCATATCACAAAATAATAATAATAATAAATATAAAATCCTTGCGTTTGGATATTCAACAAAATGGATTAGAATGAATTCATTTGCCTAATTCATGGAAACCTTGCGTTTGGATATTCAACAAAATTGAATTGTAATAATTCAATTCAGTTCAATAAACTCATATTTTTGAGAAGGATTTAATGGTTTTAAATCCATGGTTTTCTGGAAAAGGTCCATTTCCTGGATGTCAAATTCAACGGGGAAAGTAAGATGGTTAATATTACTTTTCACAGTGCAAAGTATTAGTTATGTCTCTTCTTTACCTTCCATTTTCTTCTTACAAGAAAATCTATATTTACTAATATTCCCATTTTTTTATTTTTCAAAAGAATGAGTTCAGACTCCGAAAGCGTTGGCTCCCGCACTCGTACTTTCAGCCCAAACCCTAACCATGGTTATGGCTGCCTTCAATGAACTGTTTCTTTTCTACATGATCTCATTACATACCATATGTTTTAATAGAATGCAGGCCGTTTATATAAGAGCTATCATATGCCAGTGATGATTTTCTCATTAGATCTCTGCATTTGAGCAGCATTCTCATTGGATTTCTGCATTGAGAAAATAAGATTACAACTTATTGTTGCTTGATTTCTATTGATGCTTGAGGGAATCAAAAGAAAACCCAAAGCAGGTATTGATGAAGACCTAAGAAACTGATATTAATCAAAACCCAAAAAACCATTAGATGGAAATTGAAAGGAAACCCAAAATACAAATCAATATAATCAAGAGAAATTATAGGGCCCTGCACATCAGTCGATGTGAGTAGTATAGCACACTCCAAAAGTTGGCTGCCAAGAACTATTTGTCTGTATAAAGAAGAAAACAACACATGCCATCACCACCCCCACATACAAGAAAAGGACCGGACCAACACTAAGAATAGAAATGCACACACTAATATGAAATGATTAGATTTTTCTCTATTTTTTCCCTTCTCCATCATAAAACAAGCAGTTATTTCTTTTAATTAATAGATGTTTGGAAGGACCATCAAGTGTTTACGAAGGTTGTTCATAGCAGAACATTTTGCTATATTTCAGGAATATAAGCTTATTGTTAGGAAGTCACCATCTACCATTCAGAACATTCTGCAGATTCACCATCTGCTTATAGTTAGAAGCTTATTCTTCAGTTTCATTTATTTCCTTACTAGTGGAATATGATAGAATCTACTGCTTGTTGAATCTACTGTTTCAAAGGGAAATTGAATCTACTACTTGTATTGTCTCTGAGGTGTGATTCACTAAAAATAGAAGAGCATAAAAAACTCACCAATGACTTCTCTGTTCACCAGTAACTAACAACACTAAAGCATCTTTTAATCTGAAAGTGAAAAGAAAAATCCAATCAGCCCAACTTTTTGAAGCTATAAAAGCCATACATCCCATTTCCAAAACTTAAACAATGTCAAAACTAGTGGTTCTTTCCAAGATGAGCTCTAAAAGAATGAACTCTTGACCAAAACAGAAAAAAAGAAAACAAGAATAGTAGTCTCTATAGTCTAAAATTTTTTGCTCAAAAGAAAACAAGAATGAACTCTTAACTAAAACAGAAATGTCCTGTATAGCATTTAATGATCACTTTAGCTCCCTATTTCCAATCTCTACTCAGAAAATTAAATGAGGCTGCAATTGACATTAAAAGCATGAGAAAAGCAATGCACACTTGCACAACCTACTCAAAGAACACACACAAATCACATAATGAAACATAGGTGATGTGCCACTCAGCATCCATCAATAGCTTGTATTAAATCCCAACAGAAAAAATGTTGAAATACAGTCCATAGTCCACAGCAAAACAAACACATGAAGATAGACACTCACATGATTACATAATCAAAATCCTCCACAATCAAAATTGCAGGAAGTGAATTACTTTGTACATATTCACAAAAAAGTCAAACAAAATTTTGAATTAATTTCTACATATTTACAAAACAGTTAAACAGAAGTCTAAATGGCTGAAAATATTAAAACATAAGGAAAATCATCAATCCTTGGAAAGTTCTAGAGAGGGAAACCCTTCATGAACTAGGTAATTTTCCCTCAAATGGAAGACCTCCACTAGACTATAAACATGATTCAGGTTTATCATATTCCCCGCAACCTCTCCATAACCATAGCAATAGAATCCAAAAAAAAAAAAAAAGCATAAACAAAAGAAGAAAAAATTCGAGAAAAGAAAGGCAAAGAAAATCACCATCTCTATGTGCTTTCTCCATAAGCAGCCTGTTACTAGCCATGTTTGGGCTCATGTCGAAAAAGTTAACCATTCTTCCCATACATCTTGGGAATCGATTCTCAAAACCACACTGTTTTGTTCTGAAACTCATTCATCTTACCTGAAAACTTGTAATAGAATCCTCTTTTTTCCTTCGTATTTCCTCTTTGGAATTAGGAAACAAGCCATCACAAATTACCATCCAAGTCACAAAAATCACCCAACCAAGGAAAAATCTTCATCTGTGGCACTGTCATCAACTCATAAATCTACATAACAAAAGAAAAATACAAAGTAACTAAGAAACGTGATAACCCAGAAAGATTAAAGGTCCTGAAAATAGATGCAACAAATTGTAAAGGGGAAAACAGGGTTTAGAATGGCAATGGATAAGAATTCCCACTGCACAAGAGTGCCCACTGCACAAAAAGCTACAAAGATCCATTAAGGCAATGGCTTAGAATTCCCATTGCCAGAGAAGAACAAAAGACCCCTTCCTTAGCCATGGAATCTTCTATTGCGGGTTCTATAAAACTAAAACTGTTCAGTAAAATCCCTTAAACAACATGCAGTTTTCTCTGAAGCTAAAACTTTGATTATTATTATTTTATTACAGTGGGGCACATGTTGTATGTATATGACATCCAACTTGTCCCACAACTGAATCCTATTCAAAGATCAGACAAATGAAAATTCTGTTGGATCCAACCAAATAGTGGGCCACACCATAGAAAATAATATCCGCTGCCCAAAAACATCCAAATCGAGGTGTAGCTCATATGATGATTGGATCGAGACGATCTTGGTGAGGTACATACCATGTGGGCCCCACAAATCTCAACAAGTAATCTCATCCCCACGAATCACCTATCTCATAAATTTGGTCCATGGTGGTATTATATATATATATATATATATATATATATATATATATATATATATATATATATATATATATATATATATATATATATATATATATGTGTGAACAGGACTTGCTTCCCAATGTGATCCACCTGCTCTTTTTCCATGATGCATACACCGTAAATCCTGCCTGAGAACCATGAACAGGTGATATCTTGCCCACATGTAGCACTAGGTTTGCACATAAGCAAAAATGCTATTGACATCTAGAATGTACATCCATCTGGCCCAACCATACATCCAGCCATAGATAAAAATCATAGTTAAATGATCCTAGATTTGGTTACAAGAGGATCCGAATGGTATTGGCCGCTTGCCCAAACCTCGTCAGGCTTTCATACATGGTTTTCACTTGTTGAGAGGTATAATAATGCAAGAACAATGTTAGTGAAGTTAGGATTTCTATAACATACGTGGAATACTGAGTCAAATGAATTTTTTAGAGACTCAAGTTCTTCCATGTTGGTTGTTACAAACCATATAAGAGCATTGGATAGGGAAAAGGAAAAACACAAGTTAACTTTACTCTAACGAACTATATAATGATTTATTTAACTAGGGAGAAATAGATATGTTACGAAACTCCAAAATGTAAAATAACATTACTATGAACCATGATCACAGTAACAAATCACACTAATCGAACAACTACAACGATTTGACAAATGCATGGAGCATATCATAGAATTCTTTGCACTCGTGTATATTTACAGATTTGGAGTAACATTAATTAAACAAGATCTAAAAATACAAGCACATACATTTCCAGCACATGGGCCTCAACGCTTAGTCCAAACATTCAGGTTTTGTAACATTACAATTTCTCTATCAATCCACTGAAAATCAACCAGTCATGCACACTCCAATGTCAAAAGAACTACAATAGACAAAACAATGAGCAAACTAGAACACTTAACTAATTCATGAAGATGTATCCATGTATGTTTAGAACCCAAGATTCAACCTTCACTTTGGTTTCTGGGATGAATCAGTTGGGTCAACGAATACCTCGCTATTTTATTAGAAAATTTCAAGCTTTGTACGCGGGACTATGAGCACAGTCAAGGATAATCAAGTCAGTAATATGACCAGACGGCTGTGAATTGTAAAAATCATAATAGAACATAAACAACTGATGATAAATTATTGCAGATGTGCCAGACTTGAGATCAAACATTATTTTTAAAGCAACAGAGAAAGGGCCAAATTGATGATCAGTAACAACTCAAAAATTAGCATACAATTAACATATTAGCCAAGTTGATGGCTTGCCACATGCCCAAAAACATACCAGCCAAACACATCCCAACATATCAAGAGTAACTTACAAGAATCAAGTTTTAAGGCATAAAACTGAACATATCATGGCGGTTTTACATTAAAAGAAATCATTCCATTCAACCATCAATTAGATGGATCTATCAACTACTTCTAGTAATGAAGGCTTGCACATTCAGTTCCAAGTAATCAGATACAACAAATGTATAGGAGATCATAGGTACCTGCATATAATATAGTTGGGCCTTGTCCACAGAATTACAAGATGAGAAAGTTACTCAGGATCTTCTCAACTAATATCCATTTCAACCAACTGCTAGCACATATAGATAATACAATCATCAGCAAGCAATTATTATTTATTATTCAAGGTCTATTAAGAAAAGGACCAGATAGTTTTCACAAGCAGCTCAATGAGGCAATTCAACATCGAATTAACAAGGTAGGTAATAGATGAAATACCCCAACGTTATTGTATTTCCAAAGCTTATAAACTCTAAAATCAATTACCTGCAGCCAAAAACTAGCTCATGTCAACCAACAACTCTACACACATCATTTTTTGAATAAGCATCCATGTAAAAATCAACAGGAGATTGTCCAGGCATGGCATGGATATTGCTAGTTACTAAAAACAAAATTGCAAACAACTTACAACTAAATGTAGCAAAATACTATACCCAGGCACAAGCCCTTAGAGGTTTGTAATCCCCTCCATAGTCATCTCTACACAAATAGGCGTGCTAACCTGGCACATGCACATGAGATCCAATCCAGTTTATCAGGTGAAACCACCATTAAACAATTAGATCATGGTATATGCTTTTTGCACCCTATAAAGCTATTGGGTTTATCAACATATGATGGATACTTATACCCCGCCTCATCCAGGTTAATTCCAATAGGAAGCTACAAGATTTGAAATAAGTAAATTTTTTCCAAGTATGCATCTAACAGTCATGGGGGCCATTTAGGGTAATTTTCAAATAATAATAATAATAATAAATATACTGGTTGATTCCTTGTATCCATGAGATACTAACCTGCATGTACTTGGGCATGGAACAAATGGTATTAAAAACTTACATCTACAGATTTTAAATAGAAGGCTGACTATGATGATCATCTTCTATTACAGGTGAAAGACTTTTTTCTTTAATTTTTTACAAAGTTCCATTAATAGAGATTCCTTTAATTCTACGTGTTTCCCCAGATCCATGTTTGACCAATGGATGGTCTGTTTGGCCTAATCTACATGAGACACTGACATCCAAGAAAAAAAATAGTTCTAGTGAACTTATCTCTAGAAACTACAAGTATTTAGGGCTGACATTTAAGATTTAGGTGTTTGGTTCCACTGTATAATACAAGATGTGTGGCTGGTCCTTCCTGGCCCTTTGCTTTCTAACATACAGGGTTCCCTGCTTAGGGGCCCATGGTATTCTCTGATTCAAACTGTTCATCTACTAGCCTTGATAGTAGTTGAGTGATGTACTGGAAATACACCAAATAAAAAAATCCTAAGCCTTTGATATATGGACTTGTCATTATGAAATATGGAATGTTAATGTTCTCAGTCTACATTTTTAGACCAACAAGGTAAGTGTTTGGAACATCCTGGGATATTACAGGGCATTCCTCCTCCACAATGAGGAACATCATATCAACAGTTTGGAATCCTAAACCATGGGCCACACATGCAGTGAATTATCTGATGAATAGGACTTTCTAATTCATCTACAAATCTACAATCACCATTTATTTATTTTGGTTAGTTACAAACATGGCGAGTGAAAGAATTCAAGGAAAAGCAACAAGGAGAGAGGAAGGAGTGTCAGAACTCAGAATACCTGATTGAACGAGTTGCAGTCATTGGGAATCCTTGAATACCCTCTGGATTCTTTATGGTAGATTTCATAGGATTCCAAAGTAGAGTTATTCCCTCCTATGATTACTACTAAAATTTCTATATGCTTAACAGAATCAGTAGCTTTATTCGAATAAATGGCTTTCTACCACCAACAGAACCATCCAATCACATCCTATGACTGCACAACATATCAGATAATTAAGCTTAATACTTCATACCAGTACATAGGAGAACCAGAAAATTGATGCTGCAGAATTATTGAAATGTTTCTTTTAAGAAACTGAGTGTAGTTTAATCTGAATTTTTATCATTTCTATATATGCATGTGGTAGTTTTCCCAGATTTAAATAGTCAATTTTAGCATTATAACTGTACTCATGAAATCTGATATACATATATAGTACATTGTAAAGTTTCTATTGGAAAAGTTATAACAATAGAACTTTTCTTTTACACCATGTACAGAAAAACCCAACTCAGGGGAATAAAGCAGGGTTCTCCCCAATACAACAAGTTTGGGCCGTTTGGCATTTTATCAAGCATGTAAGGTGCCAAAGAATAACATAACCAATTTTATTTTTTTAAATGACTGATTTAAACTATACAGATTCAATCATTTGCAACTCGTTTTATAATCTACATTAATATACAAAATTTGAAGAAAAAAATGATTGAATTGATAAACAAAAAATATGTATGGAGAAAGAGGACCTATAGATCTTCGGGGAGAAATTTGTGCTTTATGGAGAGATTCATTACACGGCTGAGGTGCTGGTTCGTGGGGTCGATGATCTCACGAGGAAGGTGGGCTAGGGCTTCCATTCTTGCTTCCATGTGTAGGAAAGAAAAGAAGAGTAAGGGTTTTCTTACCTGGTGCGGGAGCACTTTCTTCGGGCGCGGGAGCTCTATTTTTTAATGCCAATTTGGTAATACATATACGAAGGAATTAGAGATGGACGGTTTTGTTGGAAGCTCCGTAGGGCCTACCGTGATGTATGTGGTTTATCCACACCATCCATTCATTTTAAAATATACTTTTGGGGCATGATCCCAAAAACAAGGCAAATCGAAGGCCCAAGTCGACCATACCACAGATAACGGTAGGCACTTAAATCTCAACTGTTTCCTACCTTGTGGTCCATTTATGACTTCTATCTACCTCATTTTTTGTGCTCATGCCCTAAAATGAGCTTTCAAAATGGATAGATGGCTTAGATGAAACACGTACATTACAATGGGCCCCATAGGTCCCCTTATGGTGGTGAGATTATAACTTTTAGCTATAGGTTGAAGTAGGTTATAGCTATAAATATAATATGTAGCAATATAGCTACAGTTTATATCCATAGCAAAAGAGTCCCATAGTCCATAGCCTTTGCTCATTTTTTTGGTAGTGCGTCCAATAACATGTCTAGAAGGTAGATGTGATGATGCTCATGCAATAAGGTAAAGAAAAGTGGACTAGACCACTAGGAATTTCTAATGTAACAGGATCCATATTACGACAAGTCACTGAGCAAATGTTCGCTAGAAGTCTAAAGAGCAGGGGGGTTAAGAAGG
Source organism: Magnolia kwangsiensis (assembly GCA_037074715.1). NCBI lineage: Eukaryota > Viridiplantae > Streptophyta > Magnoliopsida > Magnoliales > Magnoliaceae > Magnolia > Magnolia kwangsiensis. The sequence goes on from CM073573.1 coordinate 57,228,344, forward strand.
GAGTAGATATCATGATGGTGTATGAGATGAGTGGATCTTTGGCTTTGGATTTAGATAGGCTAGAACATGGATTAAATCATGACCAACATAGGCTAGGCTAGAAGAGTCAAGAAGAAAGGTTAGGGGGTAGCTAAAAGATCAAACCTTGGGAGGCTTGAGAGCTCCTTCCATCTCCTTCCCTCTCTTCTTCTCCCTCTTTCTCTCACTCTCTTGGATGTGGATATGCTTAAGGTGTTGTTGTTATTGAAAATGAGAGGAGGAGAGGGCTATTTATAGCCTTCTCCAATGGCATTGTGGTAATTATGAGGTTTAAGAGGGGTAAAAGCTGAGGTGGCAAGTGGTGATTGGTTGAGGAGAGAGAAACGCCAAATGGTGCACTCTCATTGGCTCTTGGGCTTGGTAAAATGATAAATAGGAATGGATAGGGGGTAATTCCTTGAGAAAGTTTACTTTTGGATGTTGTGATAGCTGCTGCTTGGAGGACACACGCATTTGGCGAGTGGAGGTAATCGGAGTACCGCCGGCGATAGTCCAACTACTACTCGGGCTGAGCCCGAATGTGTTGTCCTCGTGTGACATGTTGGTTTATCCGGTGGTCCTTTTTTCAGGTTTTTAGCTCAGTTGGGTGTATTTCTAGGCTGACTTGGCTCGAATGGGTCCTAGATTTTGGATTTTGGGCTGGGTTTGGGAGGTTCTAATGGTTTAGATTAGGATTTTGAGTTCGAGTATGGTTAAGATTAAGGTTTCGAGTTCGAGTGGGGCTTGAATTAGGGTTTCAGGTTCAGGTAGGGTTTGGATTAGGGTTTTGGGTTCTGGTTGTCGATCATGGTCCATATTTTCCTTATCTCTTCAAGATGTTAGCCTGTGTGGGGTGTCTACAGATGCCCCTCTTTGGCTGAGGTTGCGAGCAATCGAAGGCCAAAGCAAGTGGACACTTCACCCTTTTGGTAAAAAAAGATAGCGATTCGAATCTGTTGCCTGCCATGGTATCATTGTCAGTCGATTATTTGGAAAAATGATGACTTGCACATATCATGAGGGTTGAGAAAAATGTTATGATTATCCCTGCGCATTGGTGCGACATTATGGGTCACCAATCACAACTCTTTCACATCAGATTGTTAATAGCATTGGAGGGTAAGTCTGAAAAGTAGGGCCTCTACATGTTGGTGCGGCTTTACGAGGATTCTTGTACTGTTTGGTCTATCGTTCCTTTGCTACATAATCACCCTAGGAAGATTTAATCCATTTGATCATCAAAGTGGTTAGCTGCCCTGTGCGTTAGTGCGGCCTTATGGGGAACTCACTACACTGACTTGGACTCGATCAAATTTTATGAACATCCTGGACTAGGTATGTGCAAGTAATCTTTTACCATACAATCTGCTGATTCTAATAATTCGATTATAATTGATTGTTGTCACTTCGAGTTTGATTATTCTTTCCAGAGATAGCTCCACTCATTTTTACTAGCATTCGTACAACTGTCCAGATATAGAGATCGGGCCAATCGTACATGTATCATGTACAGATTTGATCATCTTCTGGAGAAATCGGAAGGAATCAAATCTTATTTAACTATTTGCACTGGCCGTAACTGGAGAATATGGAAGATTCCTTAGTATACTGTGAGCCGCATGCAGTTTTGAAAGTTTTTATTTGAAAGTTATTCCCTTTAGAACTAGACTCCTTAGGGATTTTTTTTGGAAAGTATCCGTTTGATTTAGCGGGCGAGCATCATCGTTCAGATTTTATTTGTAGAAAAGTCAAATGGCCTCCATTAATAAATTAATGGGGCTAATGGTTTGAAATATTTTTAGATTTTTGAAACATCCATCCGATCTCACGGATGGTTGTGATCATTTGATTTTTCTTGTACTACTCAGATAGTCAGATGGCCTCCACTAATGAATTAATGAGGCATTTTATTATATTATATTTATATTTTTTGACATTTTTACTTCTTTACTTCTTTTTTTTTGTGTATTTTGCATTTCCCAGCAATTTCCAAGGTCACTTCATTAAGATTCTCAATTTCTTGTGAGATTTTGAATTTCTCGCGAGATTTTGAGATGGAATCATAAGGGTTAAGAGAATCTTTCTCTTTTTGCTTTCTTTGTCGTTTCTTAAGCTTTTATCCACTGGACCAAGGGAAGATCCGGAGTCCCATCCTATCAATGGGGACAAGCCCGTTGTCCCATGTATTTCCAGTCAGGGACAGCAGTCGGACTGCCATCGGTGGCAGTTCGATTACCGTCGGTCCAAGCTTTCGTCCACTAGTTCGAGTTGAACACCGGTCCGATGAGTGTGGTCTCCTTCTCTATTTGTTCTCACCTCCCGGACGTCTGGGGACACCATTGTTGTCCCTGGAAGCTCTCTTTGACCTTTGATCTTGATGATTTTTCCTAGTCTTCTCACCATCTTTGCTTTTCAGGTGGATGATTCATGAATTTTATCATGTTTTGCTTTGGCTAGATCCTTTTTGTAGGATGTTTTTTGAAAGAATTTATCCATGGCCTTGAATCTTCTTTTGGTCTGGGAGAACCATGATCGGGATCGTTGGATCATTTTGACCAGATCTCAACCGTTGGATCTTGCTGGATTTTTTTATTTTGTGCCAAAGAGTTGGCTATATTTTTCTATTTTTGTTATTTTTTATATTTTTTGTTAGAGTGGGGTGTGATAAGAAAGGGAGCCCCACTCTTTTATTTCTTTTTCATTATTTTTCTTTTTTTGTGGGATGAATCTAGACCGTAGGATGGATGATTTGGAGCCCACCTGAGTGCTTTGATGGCATAGATTTTGATGGTGGGCTAGGTTTTTTCATGATATACGGATGAGATCTCTCAAGTGGGCCTCACATCATGATCCTGATGTAGTCAGATGTGTCTTATATTTGATATGTGGTACAAGAGATGGACTTGTGAAAGTGGGCCTTTGAGAAGTGGGCTTTTGATGGGCCTTTAGAAATAGGCTTTGAGCATTTGGGCTTTAGAAAATGGGCCTTTGGAATGGGCTATGAAATTGGGTCTTTGGAATGGGTTTTGGAAAATAGCCCATTGCTTTGAGAATGGGCTTTGAAAAATGGGCCTTTAAGATAGGCCTTGAAAATCTTAACCATTGACTTGGACCTTTGACTGTTGACTGTTTAACTTAGGCTTTGAGTAGGGCTTTGACTTAAAGCTTTGAATTTTGACTTGGACCTTAAGTTGGGCTTTTTTCAATTTTTGGGGCTTTTGTCTTTTAAACTTGATAGTAAGGGGGTTCTTACCTATGGGTTTTGCTTGTGCAGCATGCCTCGTCGTGGTAGGAATGATGCTGGCTCTTCCCATCAGTCGGTCGATCCCTGTTTCGTGCCTCTTGAGGGTCACCATTTATCTGATGTGGCTCGTGAGGGTGGTGCTCCTGCGATCCTAAGGGGTCGGGGAGTCAGGACCCACTGGTCAGACTGGTTCCATGACCCTCAGCCTTTATTTTTCGATGTGCTGGAGCGTACTCCATTTACCAGTCTGTTCCAGGTTCGTCTAAGCAAGACAAACATGTCTCTTCTTTCGGCTTTGATGGAGCGATGGCATGCTGGGACTCATACCTTTCATTTTCCCTTCGGAGAGTGGGGGATCACCCATACGATATCTATATGCAGCTGGGCCTTAGGTATGACGGGGGATCTGTCCCTTTTGAGGATGACCTCCCGATACCTTCTGAGGATGATTAGATAAGTCCGCTAGGAATGATGTTGGATGTTTCGAACTTTTTCGGCCATCGGTTCAGGTTGCTCTGGCTGTCATTGAACTTTACTCGGCGTTTCCCTGAGACTGAGGCCACAACCATCGTGAAAGCCCGCGCCCTAATACTATACACTATGGGGGCGATGATCTTCTACCATGGGAATGAGCTGGTGAGTTCCTGTCTGTTGACGTTGGTGGTAGATATTACCTTCCCCACACCATAAAACTGGAATGCGGCTCTCCTCGCCCATCTGTATGAGGGGCTGGACAAGGCCAACCGCTGCATCAGTAGGTCTCTAACTGGATTTTATCCAGTCGTTGAAGTATCCTTTGGATCTGTACCTTCACCTCTTTGGGATGATTGGAACCACTTTTTGACTGTGATCGCATACAGGTATGCTTTTTCGACCACTTCCCTCACTTGGCGCCCACTTTGATGGATCATTCGCCTCCTTTTCCTCGCATGATGCTGTGATACAAGGATAATCGTAGCCACACATGTATGTTTTCTAATCTCCCTTAGAGGTTGAATATAGATGCCTTGGTCCCTGATGATGTAAGGAACTGCCCTATCCTGTGTCACCCTATGTTGATTTGCCCTGTACTGCTTGATTTATGTGTGCCCTCTATTTTTGTAGTTTCGCACTCGGTCGTACCTTCTGTCGAACCCAACCCTTGCTCCTACTGCCCAGGAGGCTTTCCAGGCTTCGAAGCGGCTTCGTATCTTAGAAGACCCTTGAGTGACGAAGTAGTACCTCGGCGAGAGGCTCTTTTGGCAGTTGAATGAGAGTTCGCTTGTTCCATTTAGTCCACCATCTAGTCCATCTGACTAGAGAGATATGCCTGAGCGATAGTTAACTATTGCTTTAGAGGGTTTTGATGCCAGCGCCTTCGTCTACCCAGCGAGGGGGTACAACTCCTGGTGTGAGCGGTATGGTATTTGTCCCATACTACAGCCTGCTTATGCTCCCGGTGATGGTGCGCGCTTCACCGGTGGAGGTCTTCTGGGTCCACATGTCCGCCGAAAGGGTAGAGATGAATATATACCTGATGAGGACGACTAGTTTCTATTGTATCATGTTATCTATATGCTTGTTTTGAACAATCCTTTCTCAGATATATATAAAAATCTTTTCTCACCTGTCTTTTCTGCCCTTGGACTCTGAAACATTGTTGTTGATGGCCCAAATAGTTTTTCAGAGATGAATTGGGCTCTAGGGTCTCAGAATTGGACCCTACCGATAATTGCATGGGATTGTGGGCCGGCGACTACCACCAGTGGTAGTCCGACTACCGCCCGCTAACTTTTGCCTGTTCCCCTATTTTGTCAGGTGCAACAGTGATACAGTGGTGTTAATACCTGCAACGGTACTCCGAGTACCGCCAGTGGTAATTCGATTACCGCCTCCATCCATCTTTTCTTCCAACAAACTCTTTTCTTCTTTGTCTAGTTTCAAGAAGCTCTCTTGGTTATTCTCTCCTTGCTCAGACCATCCGATCATTCCCTTTTGTCCCCTTCCCTTCTTTTTGTCTCTTTTCTTTGTCCTCTTTTGTCCTTTATCTCTTTGTCCTTCATTTCTTTTGTCCTTATATGGCTGGATTTGGTGGATCCCATATTAATGATGATGGTGTGGTAGGTGGGGATCCATTTATGGGTGTTGAAGGTCGTTGGATGGGGGTTAATGATGGAATAGTGAGCCCTCTTAAGGAAGTCCATGCTATTTATGGCATTGCTCCTCCCACTATTAATGGTGAAGATGGGATATCGCTAAGAGGATTTGATGGGTTAGATGGGCTTGGTGGATCCATGCTTGGTGGGCCATCGGATGTTACGAATGTTGGGATGGTTAGATCATTGGATGGTATGGATGGTGTTAGAGGAATAGTGGATGGTCCAGATTTTGGTGGGTCGCTTTTGGGTGTCAGAGATGCTATGTTGATGGGAGTGCATGGTGTGGATGGGATGGATCGGGTTCAAATGGGTGGTGGGCCCCACCTTGGCAGTTCGAGCGGTTTGAATATGATAGGTGATGGACTCCTTGTGGATGGTCTGGGTCAGATATTTAGTGTGGACTTCAAGGTAGTGATGGGACAGGCAGCTATTATCGGGGATCAAGGTACTAGTCCAGCCAACTACTGGGATACTTTAGACGTTACAGCTCCATGGGCATGTGCTTTCCAGGCTGCTCTTGACATGGCGATCATTGGCGGCTCGAGCCCACTTATTGCAGCATTTCAGGGCACTCTGCAGGACACGATGGGTGAGTCTAGTTTCTTCTGTCACCATGAGATAGATCTGTTGGACAAGGGGATGCTCATCCTTGATGATTATCCTGTTAACCCGGGGTTCCAGATTGTAGAGGGCGTGCCTGTTCAAACTTACCGATTGTAGCCACGCTGCACTTGTTTTGAACGGTTGCATATCCGGATAGAGATCTTGACCGAGTCTGAGATATTTAAGCTGGACTCTTTGGGTTTCCGAGAGGTTCTTCACTTTCACCGAGTTTGCCTAGATTGGCGATTGTTGATTGGGTTCCAGCATTGAACTTATTTTCTTTCAATGATTCAGAGTTGGGCCCATCTTTAGAGGAGTTGGTCTTCCTCTCACTCGAGAGCCTTATGTTCCTTCATCTGAGCTGGTTCGTCCAACTGATTTGATTCCTTGGTTTGGGTTTCTAGCTACTTTTCCCACTGCAGAGGGTAAGGCTGGTGAGCTTTCGCTTAAGCTCCTGTACGATCACTCTTCTACCCTCGAGGAGGCCCTGGATCAGACCGCCATCTTCAGTGCTTGAATGTATTGATATTCTGCATCTTGGCTGAGCTACTTTTCTCAGGCAGGCAACAGTCATTGTTAGCGGTTTTACTGGATGTATTCTGCCACATACTGTTCCATAGGAGCATTATTTCTATGGTGTTGGTGGAGCTCTTTATGGGTTTGACCGATTGCTCTCTTGGTCACATTCGTATCCTCCGGGGTTGTTGTTCCTTCCTCCACATATCTTTCATTTTCGCTTTTCTTTTACTCTGATGTCTATTTGTGCCTTTGAATTTGACTCATACCTCCATTCAGGTATGGCTGTGGGAGCACCTCTGTATGAACCCTCCGCTTGTGTGGCCTATCTCCCGTCATGACAACATGCTGTCTTTATTGCTTAATGGCCTTCCTCTTGGTGCGGAAGCCACTGAATCATTGTACCGTCATATGCTTTCTCAGCTCCGAGGGTGGGAGATTAGCTGGGAGGCTCCCTGGCTCTATCGTACTCCTTTGATCTGTAGTACAGCTTGCACTCATTTGTTGTTGCTGGGCCTCCAGGGATACTGTTCTTATCATCCTACTCACTTTCTCTGGCAGTTTGGCTTCTGGCTGGATGTTCTTGACTTTGCCTTTTCTGGATTTGGACATGCTCCTCTTCCTTCCGGCTTGATCGCTTTGTATCGACGAGTCTGAATTTCTTGGCAGGGTTCTTTGGATGTGGCAACTCTGGAGTTTGAGTCTTGGGCTCCACCCTTGGCAACAGTATCATACCAGTGATGGGTGGTAGAGCAATCGCTTTATCGTCAAGTTATTGATTTCACTATCGATCTGGTGCCTGGTTCCACGCCCGTCTCACTGCCGATGTATCGCATGGCACCGTGTGAGATGGAGGAGTTGAGGACGCAGATTGATGGTTTGCTGGAGCTTGGCCTTATACGGCCTAGTGTGTCACCTTGGGGAGCACCAGTCCTGTTCGTAAGGAAGAAGGATGGTTCGATGCCATTGTGTATTGATTATCGCAGACTGAACCAGATCATGGTGAAGAACAAGTACCCTTTACCCAGGATCGATGACTTGTTTGATCAGTTAAGAGGAGCGCAGTACTTCTCGAAGATTGATCTTCAGTCAGGATATCATCAGTTGCGCGTCAGGGATGAGGACGTGCAAAAGACAGCGTTCAGGACCAGCTTTGGTCATTACGAGTTCCTTGTGATGTCGTTCGATCTCACGAACGCACCAGCCGTATTCATGGATCTGATGAACTGGGTATTTCGGCCTTTCCTCTATCGATTCGTCGTTGTGTTCATTGATGACATTTTGGTATACTCTAGGAGTCGAGAGGAGCATGAGGAGCACTTGCGCTTGGTCCTGGATACTCTGAGACAGCATCAGTTGTTCGCATAGTACAAAAAGTGCGACTTCTGGAAGCAGGAAGTGAAGTTCCTGGGACACGTGGTGTCTAAGGATGGGATGACAGTTGACCTGTCTAAGGTAGCTGCAGTTCAGGACTGAGAGTAGCCTGGTTCTGTCACTGAGGTGAGGAGTTTCTTGGGTCTCGCTGGCTATTATCGACGCTTCATTCGGGATTTCTCAAAGATCGCGAGACCTTTATCTCAGTTGACACAGAAGGACGTGAAGTTCGCCTGGAATGATAAGGTGGAGTCAGCTTTTCAGGAGCTGAAGGACAGACTTACGTCCGTCCCTATGCTAGTATTGTCAGAGCAAGGGGTTAGATACACTATATACACTGACGCGTCTAGCGTTGGTCTGGGTTGTGTCCTTATGCAGAAGGACAGGGTAATTTCGTATGTCTCGAGACAATTAAGGAAGCACGAGGAGAATTATCCTACACACGACCTAGAGTTGGCAGCCGTCATATTCGCACTGAGACTCTGGAGACATTACCTCTATAGAGAGGAGTTCGAGCTCTTTTGTGACCACAAGAGCCTCAAGTACATATTCACGCAGCGAGACTTGAATATGAGGCAGCAGCGATGGATGGAGACTTTGAAGGACTTCAAGTTCGAAGTCTCTTACCATCCTGGGAAGGCGAACCTTGTGGCTGACGCGTTGAGCCGCAAGGTGATAGAGTTTGTGGCTCCGCTGATGGTTGCTGAGTGGGATATGGTTGAGTTTTTGTGAGACTTTGAGCATAAACTCACTGTAGAGGAGCCGTATGAGTTCATCGCACATGTGCAGGCGCGATCTCAGATCGATGACATGGTCATCGAGGCGAAGAGGGATGATGCGCATCTGACTGAGCTTCGAGAGCAGGCTAGTGATGATGCGGATGCCGAGTGGCGAGTTGGCACGGATGGAGGCTTACGTTATCGTGGCCGCCTATGCGTCCCAGATATCCCTGACTTGAGACGAGAGATTCTCGAGGCTGCGCATTGTACTCGCGATGTATCCAGGCAGTACGAAGATGTATCGCGACGTGAAGAGGACCTATTGGTGGGAAGGTATGAAGACCCACATAGCAGAGTTCGTGTCCCGTTGTCTTACTTGCCAGCAGGTGAAGGCAGAGCATCGCCGACCACCTGGACTCTTGCAGCCTATGCCGATCGCAGAGTGGAAGTGGGACTTCATTTCCATGAATTTTATTTCAGGGCTGCCGAAGACGAGGAAGGGACATGATTCCATATGGGTGATCGTCGACCGTCTGACGAAGTCGTCGCACTTCCTACCGATCAAAGTCACGAACTCTGCAGACGAGCTGGCTAGACTGTACATCAGAGAGATCGTGCGTCTGCATGGAGTTCCGTTGGAGATCGTGTCAGACAGAGACACGCGGTTCACTTCTATTTTCTAGACTCGCATTCAGGAGGCTATAGGTGTGAAGTTGAAGTTTAGTACTGCCTTCCACCCTGTAACACCCCGGATTTTGGCTAATCTGGGATTAAACGTCCTTAGGCAATGGGTCAATTAAAACACCTGAAAAATCGTTCAGAACCCAATTCCATAGCCAAAGAAACCACTTAGGATAAATTTCTTTAGAAACTAAGCATAAGTTAGCTAGCGCAACGTTGGAGTGGTTGGGAAACAGTCCCTGATCACTTTAAATACGTTCTACAAGACCCAAATCGAGTAGAACAAACAACTCTACAATACTCTATAACCTCGGATCAAACTCTAAGCGGGTTTGTCCTCTGGACCACATTGAATTTTTGTATTGGATTTAGACCGCGCTTCGAAGGTCCGATACCTCCTATCTTAGACCGTTAGAACCGCCCAGCTGGACTTGACAATCATCTCGAAAATCAAGTCAATCCGATAATCACAGAGTATTTCGTTGAACCCGGACTGAAGCGACCGCGAATAGGGACGAATTTGGAATTTCAAATTCAAATCTGGCACACGACTTGACGCGTCAGTATTAAGCGTTCTGACCGTCAGAATTCATCCAGATTACACCCTCGGATCAGGAAAAATTTCTATTTATTATCATGGGACTTTCAGCCCTGATCTATGTGCGGTGACCGCTGAACTGAAACTGGTCCGATACGTGCGATCTGCGAACCCTGCCAGACTGAAAACTTAATACGAGGTACATCTGGTACCCATGAGCTTAAGTCTGATCGCAATCGACCAGGGGACCACCAGAAATCAGTTTTTGGACCGAAACAGCCCCGAAATGGATAGGCAATAAGTAAACTTCGTCCCGGAGCCTATATTCGGCGTTTCCAAGCTTATAAAAGGGGTTGAAACCCTCATTCCTTCCTTGCATACGAAATTCACAAACCCTAGAAAAGAGAGAGAGAGTTTGAGAGAAAGGGAAGAGGAGATTTTCCCCGCATCCGAGCCGCCGATTGCTGCTGCTTCAACACCTCTTCCCAATCACCTGGCTGGTGATTTCTCCCCTTTTTCAGGTATAAAATAACCCTAGAACTTGCTGATTTAGGGTTTACTCAGATTCATGGCATGTTAGCTAATGTATTCCATAAATCAGGTCCTCCTACTGCCGTAGACGAAGCGTACACGCTCCGTTCAAAATCCCGCGACCGTAAGAGACTAGGTGAGGATTTTAGACGCTTTGATTGACGGTTTACAACGCTTTCAATGTCGTTTAATAGTAGATTATCGACGGCATCGCCGTTTGACATGTACAACGTGCTCTCTGTTTCCTATTTCGTAAATTATCGAAGAATATGAGATTTAGGGCATTTTAGTCATATGTAGGAAGTACGGTCTACATGCATATTTTGCTGACGTGATTGACATGGTTTGTCGCCGTATTAGTGAGTTAGGAATGCTTGCATAATCAGTTTGGCGAAGAGATTTGCCAAGTTGCGCACTTTGGGTCGACATACTATATGTGGACTTAAGTGTGTAGTGTATGTGTCTGTATAAATGCTTGTATTAGTATGTATTGTATTGAATGATGTTATGTAGTAGTTTGAGATTGATTTCATGATTTAAAATGCTGACCTAAATGATTTCCTATATGTTGACCTTATGCATGATTGCATCACATGCATAGAAATGATGCCTTGAAGATTTGCCTAAGTTGAATATGCATGGAAAGTATGCCTTGAAGATTTGCCTTAGTTGAATGTTATAACATGTGCTAACATGATCACATGATGTGTTTCAATTCCAATACCGTGGTATATAGCGTAATGTAATTCAATAGATGTGTGGGACTTGACTTAGTCCAGGCAGTCGGTAACCGAACGAATTCGTGGCTGACTGGTCATAGCCACGAACGACGCGTCGATGAATGTGATTCGTGTTGAGAGTTGGCGGCAGTGGTTAGGCCACGCGAAGTGTTTTACGCACTTCATGTCGTTCAATTCGAGATGCGATCGCGCTAGTCGAGCCCGTCAAGTAACCCGACTGGCCGATGTTTGTTCACCTTGTATGTATCATAACTGCTTGAACCTAGGGTACTGAACTTACCATTGTAAACCCTATTAACCGTGGTACCTTGATCCACGAAGACTCATGAGCCGGGCATGGTGGTATGGGACACCGTGGTCGAGCTGTCGGCCTACGCTGGGGCCACAAACCTCCCCGTAGTGACCAGTGAGCACCTAAACTCGTGAGCAGATTATGGTGGTATGGGACACTATATTCTAGCTGTCGGCCTACACTGATCAGGCGACGAGCCCTTTGTAGTGACCGCGAGCGTATTCTGAGTCCACGGGAGGCGACGACCCTTCCGTGCAGTAGAGTACAGTAGGCCTGTATTGATAAGGTGATGGGGGAGCGGTGCAACGAGTGCGAGCAACAGCCCTGGCAGCCCTTGCAGTGACCTACGAAATATACATCGTATGAGATTACTAGGAGTGACGACCCTAGACAGGATCTGTATTGGGATTGATACAAGGGAAGTACCTTAGTTTCCCAATCCTGCTGTTTGAATGGACTTAATAACAACTTGGAAATCATATCACCATAGCATTGCATGTGCCTGGAAGATGTGGAGCACTCTAGGGAGTGTGGCATGCCGCGGTCGTAAGATGTTGCCGCATGAGGGAGATCGTCGGTGAGGGCATACATCACGTCATGTCATCCTGCATTAACAACAGTATTAGGATTGTCTGATTTACTGCTTTACTATTATCGCGTGATTGAATTGTGAACATGTTAATCTCTGCTCTCTTATCCCACTGAGTTGATCACTCACTCCCACGTTACGGGATGGTGTTTCCGGACACCCACCAGTCCCTTTTGTGATTGCAGATGATGGCGCGGCCTGTGAGGCGGAGCTGGACTTGATGATGAGGAGGAGGATTCCTCCTTTATGCGTGTTCTGATTGACGGGATTGCAGGGAGGTTGATTAGATACTTTGACGTTTGTCATTTTATATTTTTAGTGCCCTCATGTATATTCATTTTGTTTACTTTTGAAGTATACATGTATGTGTATAACCTGGTAATGTATTCACACTCTGCAGACATACAACAGTTTATATACGTTATACATACTATTACAGTCTTCCGCTTGCAAATTTAACTGTCTCTGAAGTATGATATACTGTTCTGGCTTAATCTCACTCATGTTTAATACATTATCACAGACAACATTCAATCATACATATCCATGTTGCATAAATAACATTTTGGAACTCGGGAGTTGGGTTTTTGCTCGACCCCCCGATTTTCGGGATGTTACAGATGGTATCAGAGCATGATTTGGATTAAACCGGGCCTGGGTTATGGTCACGCGACGCACGCTGTCGCTTCCTTTGACATAGGTGGGTGCGAGAAGGGTCTAGAAACACGTCCAGGATCGCAGATTCGCCGATAGGCGAAGTCTATTAGAATCGATCGCAAGATCGACTCTGTAACGCATCTCGGGTCGCGTAAGGCCACCCGAATCGCTGCTAAGCTATAGGAAGTTAGGTTGAGATGTCCTATGAGCGGTTTTAAACCGCAAAAGTAAATCCTTGGGCCGTGGAATGACCACGACTCCAGTAATCAATCGTCAGGGCTTAAAAACCCCGTTTTGCCAAAAATTCTCAAAATTCCTCCTCTAAACACTTCAACCTTCAGTTTTTTCTTATCCATTTCATGTTAGGCATCAAACCTAATATGAAAATAACACAAATTAGTACATTCACCAAATTTTACAGTGAATAGTAAAATTTCATGAAAAATGGCCATAAGGCCATTCTAACTTCACTTTCTTTAGCAACTAATGGTCTAGATGGATGTAATAGATCCTTCTACCCCAAAATCATATGCTGCATGATAGGGTTTTGTATTCGGGATTGAATATTGGACCCGAAAAGCCTCGAATGGATGTTAAAAATGTATTGGCCTCCCTAGGGCAATCTACAATGAACCAGAGTGTGCACCATACCTTTTTGGAATCCCTAGGCCAAGGAGAATCCATCCCATATGGCCTCAATGGCCAATTTACAACTTCATCGGCGATGCCATCGCCGGTTCGGCGATGCATCGCCGGTCAAACTTATCGGATGGGCTTGATCTTTGGGCTGGATGAGTTTGGGGGCTAGGGTAGTCCCCTGGTATGCGGTCCGTACCTTGAAACTCCCTAAAAGATGTACTTCCTTCACAAAAGTCCCCTTCCCTAGCCCCATTTTCATTTTCTTGCTGCCCTAACCAAAAATTGTGGTTCCAAACCACCCCTAGATCCATCTTTGGCCAAAAAAGACCACCCTCCATCATTCCTTTGAAGTTGGCAGCCCTCCCTCTTGAAGGTTTCGTCCGTTGGAGCTCCTAAAACCCCCAAATCGAGCCGAATTCGTGAGGTGCTCCATTCCCCTTTTTCGTTTTCATTTCTTTCTGAAAATACATCCTAGGGGAGCTTGAAGCATCCCTCTACAACGCCTAGATCTCCCTTTTCTATTTTGGTTAGCCATTTCCTTGCATTTCTCCCATTTTCCATTGCTATTGTTAAGCTATTTTAGCCTTTTTCTCCTTTTCCACCATCCTCCTTCTCATGTCCCTTTTATTTGAGACTTTACCCTCTTTTTGGGTCTTAGAATCGTGCTAACCTCAAATCCCATTTCTCAACTTTCTCCGTGTGAGAAGTAGTGAAAATACTTGGCCGATAGAGCTCGAATGGGCAACAGACAGTACTGAACTTGATAGTATTCAAGAAGGTCAGTTGGGACCCTGGTAGAAGTCCTTTGGTAGAATTAGGCATTTATGTCGTTGCCCTTTTGCTTGTTTGATTACTATTTGAAATTTCTAGGTTGTTTTGTTTTTAGGTAGAAAAATGTGTTTGTGTTGTGGTTTGGGCTTAATATAGCCAAAATTTGTTGAATGGAATGCATGTTGTTTCATTTCGTTATAAGATATTGTTTCTAGATTGGGAGTATTATAACTCCCTGAGATCCGGCCTACAAATTAGTTTTTATCCCACCCCACCCTCCTACCAAGCATGCCACTTCCGATCCCACTATGGGACTAGGAATGCGGTTCTATTTAATACAACTGAATGCTACTGGCCACATAGGCCCTTGGCGTTTTGGTCCTAGAGTTAGCACTGCTAGATTTGAAGGATCTGACGATATAGGAAACCCAATTCTATTTAGATAATCTTGACCCTGAGTGATAGAACAATTCCCTATAGTAGAAATGGTATGGAACCATTTAACGTATAAACTTAGGCTTTGAATTATAAGTACTGAGTTACAGACTAGGTTACTAGTTGACTTAGGCAGTGTAAGGCCTATATATGCTAAGGGATAGTAGGTTAGATTTCTTTATGACTAATAGATTTCTGTTGTTGCCCATAGGAAGGAACCATACACTCTCAGGGAACATTTATAACTCCCTCAGATTGAACTTAGAATGTACTAGCACGCCCCCTAGAATTGCCTTCCCCAAGGGCTTATTGCATTCGAGAATGCGGAATAAAGGAACTACATGTAAGCGATGTATTCGCGGTCTGAATCGACTTCTTAATCCTAGTGGTTACCAATAAATCCAATGCTCTGATCAAGCAGAAGATCGGAATCGACCCGGATTAAGAATTGATACAATAAATCTTCTGTCCTAGCTAGACAGAAAGTCTATGTATCCGGCTCAGACCCATTACACAACCTTTCTTCCGTGTTGGCTCGACCATCTACAACTAAACAGGATCATAGTGTCTTTGGGAAATGGCGAGGACTTAAAGCCAGTAGAGAATTAGGCATCTTGCCACCAACTCATACCTGAACCTATCCACAATAGAGCTTAGGCTCATCTCTATCGCCATAGATACCAATGCCATAGAACGCATCATTATCAGGGAAAGCCACTGTAATGAGAGGTTGTTCCCTAATTCATGTCAAAGATCGCCCCTAAGTTGCACCTTGTTCCGATATATAGAGCGATGCATAGATTCTTGAATTTAAGAAAAACCAAGTTTTAAGGGGGGTAGAACGTATTAAGTCCAATCCAGTTAGGATTAGTCAACACTGTCGTTCGATCAGTGTGGCGCAGCGGAAGAGTGGTTGGCCTCTTTCCCACTGGCCCAGGATCGAAACATTTGATTTAGGTTATATGTACGATTAGGTTATTAAATAGGATTTGAACCTTCCTTAGAGAAAGTACTCCTTGCCCTTCGCCAATGTCGGGGACGACATTGTGTTTTAAGGGGGGTAGATTGTAACACCCCGGATTTTGGCTAATCTGGGATTAAACGTCCTTAGGCAATGGGTCAATTAAAACACCTGAAAAATCGTTCAGAACCCAATTCCATAGCCAAAGAAACCACTTAGGATAAATTTCTTTAGAAACTAAGCATAAGTTAGCTAGCGCAACGTTGGAGTGGTTGGGAAACAGTCCCTGATCACTTTAAATACGTTCTACAAGACCCAAATCGAGTAGAACAAACAACTCTACAATACTCTATAACCTCGGATCAAACTCTAAGCGGGTTTGTCCTCTGGACCACATTGAATTTTTGTATTGGATTTAGACCGCGCTTCGAAGGTCCGATACCTCCTATCTTAGACCGTTAGAACCGCCCAGCTGGACTTGACAATCATCTCGAAAATCAAGTCAATCCGATAATCACAGAGTATTTCGTTGAACCCGGACTGAAGCGACCGCGAATAGGGACGAATTTGGAATTTCAAATTCAAATCTGGCACACGACTTGACGCGTCAGTATTAAGCGTTCTGACCGTCAGAATTCATCCAGATTACACCCTCGGATCAGGAAAAATTTCTATTTATTATCATGGGACTTTCAGCCCTGATCTATGTGCGGTGACCGCTGAACTGAAACTGGTCCGATACGTGCGATCTGCGAACCCTGCCAGACTGAAAACTTAATACGAGGTACATCTGGTACCCATGAGCTTAAGTCTGATCGCAATCGACCAGGGGACCACCAGAAATCAGTTTTTGGACCGAAACAGCCCCGAAATGGATAGGCAATAAGTAAACTTCGTCCCGGAGCCTATATTCGGCGTTTCCAAGCTTATAAAAGGGGTTGAAACCCTCATTCCTTCCTTGCATACGAAATTCACAAACCCTAGAAAAGAGAGAGAGAGTTTGAGAGAAAGGGAAGAGGAGATTTTCCCCGCATCCGAGCCGCCGATTGCTGCTGCTTCAACACCTCTTCCCAATCACCTGGCTGGTGATTTCTCCCCTTTTTCAGGTATAAAATAACCCTAGAACTTGCTGATTTAGGGTTTACTCAGATTCATGGCATGTTAGCTAATGTATTCCATAAATCAGGTCCTCCTACTGCCGTAGACGAAGCGTACACGCTCCGTTCAAAATCCCGCGACCGTAAGAGACTAGGTGAGGATTTTAGACGCTTTGATTGACGGTTTACAACGCTTTCAATGTCGTTTAATAGTAGATTATCGACGGCATCGCCGTTTGACATGTACAACGTGCTCTCTGTTTCCTATTTCGTAAATTATCGAAGAATATGAGATTTAGGGCATTTTAGTCATATGTAGGAAGTACGGTCTACATGCATATTTTGCTGACGTGATTGACATGGTTTGTCGCCGTATTAGTGAGTTAGGAATGCTTGCATAATCAGTTTGGCGAAGAGATTTGCCAAGTTGCGCACTTTGGGTCGACATACTATATGTGGACTTAAGTGTGTAGTGTATGTGTCTGTATAAATGCTTGTATTAGTATGTATTGTATTGAATGATGTTATGTAGTAGTTTGAGATTGATTTCATGATTTAAAATGCTGACCTAAATGATTTCCTATATGTTGACCTTATGCATGATTGCATCACATGCATAGAAATGATGCCTTGAAGATTTGCCTAAGTTGAATATGCATGGAAAGTATGCCTTGAAGATTTGCCTTAGTTGAATGTTATAACATGTGCTAACATGCTCACATGATGTGTTTCAATTCCAATACCGTGGTATATAGCGTAATGTAATTCAATAGATGTGTGGGACTTGACTTAGTCCAGGCAGTCGGTAACCGAACGAATTCGTGGCTGACTGGTCATAGCCACGAACGACGCGTCGATGAATGTGATTCGTGTTGAGAGTTGGCGGCAGTGGTTAGGCCACGCGAAGTGTTTTACGCACTTCATGTCGTTCAATTCGAGATGCGATCGCGCTAGTCGAGCCCGTCAAGTAACCCGACTGGCCGATGTTTGTTCACCTTGTATGTATCATAACTGCTTGAACCTAGGGTACTGAACTTACCATTGTAAACCCTATTAACCGTGGTACCTTGATCCACGAAGACTCATGAGCCGGGCATGGTGGTATGGGACACCGTGGTCGAGCTGTCGGCCTACGCTGGGGCCACAAACCTCCCCGTAGTGACCAGTGAGCACCTAAACTCGTGAGCAGATTATGGTGGTATGGGACACTATATTCTAGCTGTCGGCCTACACTGATCAGGCGACGAGCCCTTTGTAGTGACCGCGAGCGTATTCTGAGTCCACGGGAGGCGACGACCCTTCCGTGCAGTAGAGTACAGTAGGCCTGTATTGATAAGGTGATGGGGGAGCGGTGCAACGAGTGCGAGCAACAGCCCTGGCAGCCCTTGCAGTGACCTACGAAATATACATCGTATGAGATTACTAGGAGTGACGACCCTAGACAGGATCTGTATTGGGATTGATACAAGGGAAGTACCTTAGTTTCCCAATCCTGCTGTTTGAATGGACTTAATAACAACTTGGAAATCATATCACCATAGCATTGCATGTGCCTGGAAGATGTGGAGCACTCTAGGGAGTGTGGCATGCCGCGGTCGTAAGATGTTGCCGCATGAGGGAGATCGTCGGTGAGGGCATACATCACGTCATGTCATCCTGCATTAACAACAGTATTAGGATTGTCTGATTTACTGCTTTACTATTATCGCGTGATTGAATTGTGAACATGCTAATCTCTGCTCTCTTATCCCACTGAGTTGATCACTCACTCCCACGTTACGGGATGGTGTTTCCGGACACCCACCAGTCCCTTTTGTGATTGCAGATGATGGCGCGGCCTGTGAGGCGGAGCTGGACTTGATGATGAGGAGGAGGATTCCTCCTTTATGCGTGTTCTGATTGACGGGATTGCAGGGAGGTTGATTAGATACTTTGACGTTTGTCATTTTATATTTTTAGTGCCCTCATGTATATTCATTTTGTTTACTTTTGAAGTATACATGTATGTGTATAACCTGGTAATGTATTCACACTCTGGAGACATACAACAGTTTATATACGTTATACATACTATTACAGTCTTCCGCTTGCAAATTTAACTGTCTCTGAAGTATGATATACTGTTCTGGCTTAATCTCACTCATGTTTAATACATTATCACAGACAACATTCAATCATACATATCCATGTTGTATAAATAACATTTTAGAACTCGGGAGTTGGGTTTTTGCTCGACCCCCCGATTTTCGGGATGTTACACACCCACAGACAGACGGACAGACAGAGCAGGTGAACCAGATCTTAGAGGACATGTTGCGAGCTTGCGCATTGGACTTCAAGGACAGTTGGGATAATTGTCTTTCATATGCGGAGTTCGCGTACAACAACAGTTTCCAGGCGAGTATCGGTATGGCACCTTACGAGGCGTTGTATGGGCGACCTTGTCGCTCACCGCATTACTGGGCAGAGGTCGGTGAGCGTAGCTTGATTGGCCCAGAGTTATTGCAGGCGACGTCGGAGAAGATTGATATTATTAGACGTCGGCTTCTCACAGCGCAGAGCAGACAGAAGAGTTATGTCGATACGAGATGGCGGCCACTAGAGTTCACAGTTGGGGATCATGTATTTTTACGAGTTTTCCCTATGAAGGGATTCCTTCGGTTCGGAAAGAAGGGGAAGCTGGCACCGCGATTTATTAGTCTATTCCAGATCCTTGATCGTGTGGGAGCAGTGGCATACCATTTGGCTTTACCCACGCTTCTCGCGAGCGTTCACAACGTATTTCATGTTTCTATGCTGAAGAAATACGTTTCTGATCCTTCCCATATCATCAGATGGGAGCAGGTACAGTTAGGAGAGGATGTTACATATATCTTGCGACCGACGCGTATCCTCGACAGGAAGGAGCAGGTACTGCGTAGCAAGGTTATTCCCCTTGTGAAGGTATTGTGGACGCATCACTCTGAGGAAGAGGCTACCTGGGAGACAGAAGCCGAGATTAGAAAGAACTACCCACAGCTTCTCGAGGAGTACGAAAAGGTATAAATTTTGAGGACGAAATTTGTTAAGGGGGGTAGATTGTAACGCCCTGGAAAAATCCGTACTTGGACTCGAGTACCAACTCGACCAGAAATCGCGTAGGATTAATTCCTTTAGAAAATAAGTGTAAGTTAGCTAGCGCAACGCTAGAGTAGCTGAGAAAGAGTCCTTGATCACTTTAAATACGTTCTACAAGACCCAAAGCAAGTAGAACCAATGACGCTATAATACTCTAAAACCTCGGATCAAACTCTAAACCGATTTTTTCTCTGTACCTCTTTGAAACTTTGTATTGGATCTAGACCGCGCGTCGAAAGTCCGATACCTACAATCTTAGACCGTTATAACCGCCTAGCTGGACTTGACAATCATTTCGAAAATCAAGTCCAACCGACATTCACAGGCTATTTCATTAAGCCTGGAGTGAAGAGAGTGAGAATAGGGTTAGATTTGGAATTTGAAATTCAAATCTGGCACACGACTTGACGCGTTATTATTAAGCGTTCTGACCGTCAGAATTTTGCCAAATTACACCCTCGGATCAGGAAAAATTTCTATTTCATATCATGAGACTTGTAGGCCTAATCTACGTGCAATGACCGCTGAACTGAAACTGGACCGCCACGTGCGATCTACGAACACTACTGGTCTGAAAATGGGATGTGAGCAACATCCGACGTGCATGAACTTAAGTCCGATCGCGTTCGGCCAGGGGACCACCAGAAATGTCTTTTTGGACCGAAACAGCCCCGATTTGGTTAGGCATCAAGTAAACATTGTTCCCAAGTCTGTTTCGGGTAAGTTTTAGGTTATAAAAGGGGCTTAAACCCTCACTTCTCTCACCCATCCGAATTTGCTAGAAACCCTTTCTGGTGTGAGGGAAAATGTGAGAGATTGTGAGAGAGAGTGGGAGAGAATTTCCTGCCGCTTGCACTACGTGTTGTACGTGCTTAAGCAACACGCCTCAATCGCTTTCCCGGCGATTACCCCGCATTTCTAAGTAAGAAAAGACCTTAAATACTTGCTGATTTGAGGTTCCGTCATTTCCATAGCAAAGTAGCTTACAGATCTTGTGTATTAGGTTCACGGTTCGCCGTAGACGAAGCGTACACGCTCCGTTCGAACCAATACACTTATAGGAGAAAAGGTGCAGATTTTAGACACTTTGATTGACTGTTTTCAACGCTTTCAATGTCATTTAATAATAGATTATCGACGGCAATGCCGTTTGACATGTACAACATGCTGTCAGTTTCCTGTTTCATAAATAGACGAAAAATATGAGATTTAGGGCATTTTAGTCATTTGTAGGAAATACTGTTTTCATCCATATTTTGCTGATGTGATTGACATGGCTTCTTGTCACATTAGGATATTAGGAATGCGTGCATAATTAGTTTGGCGAAGAGATTCGCCTAAATGCGCACTTTGAGTCGACATACTATATGTAGACTTAAGTGTGTAGTTTAAGTGTTTGTATAAATGTTTGTATTAGTATATATTGAATTAAATGGTGTTATGAATTAGTTTGAGATTGAATTCTCAAATGGTATGCTGATGTAAATGATTTTCTACATGTTGGCTATATGCATGATTTCATTATGTGTATGGAATGCATGTGTTATATGATTTACTTAAGTTGTATGTTATAACATGTGTTAACATGCTCACATTGTTGTATTTCATTTCTATTACTCTTACATGATTGCTGATGTAGATTCATAATTGTTTGGGACTATACCTAGTCCAGGCAGTCGACAACCGAGTAAATCCATGGTTGGCTTATCTTTGCCACGAGCGACGCGTCGATGAACGCGAGTCGTGTTTTGGAGTTGGCGGCAGTGGTTAGGCCACGCGAGGTGTTTTATGCACTTCATGTCGTTCGACTTAAGATGCGCTCGTGCTAGTCGAGCCCGTCAAGTAACCCGACTGGCCATTGTATGTTCACCTTGTATGAGTCATAACTGCTTGAACCTAGGGTACTGAACTTACCATTATAAACCCTGTCAACCATGGTACCCTGATTCATAAAGACTCATGAGCCGGGCATGGTGGTATGGGACAGTGGTCGAGCTGTCGGCCTACGCTGGGGCCACAAACCTCCCCATAGTGACCAGTGAGCACCCATGACTCGTGAGCAGATTATGGTGGTATGGGACACTATATTTTTGCTGTCGGCCTACACTAATCAGGCGACGAGTCCTTTGTAGTGACCGCGAGCGTATTCTGAGTCTACGGGAGGCGACGACCCTTTCGTAGCAGTAAGAGTACAGTAGACCTGTATTGATAAGGTGATGGGGGAGCGGTGCAACGAGTGCGAGCAACAGCCCTGACAGCCCTTGAAGCGACCTACAAAATATACATCGTATGAGATTACTAGGAGTGACGACCCTAGACAGGATCTGTGTTGGGATTGATATAAGGGAAGTACCTTAGTTTTCCAATATTGCTGTATGAAAAGGACTAATAATAACTCGGTAATCATGTCAACATCACATTGCATGTGCCTGGAATATGTGAAGCACTGAGCGGTACGCAAGCATGCCGCGGACGCAGATGGTGCCGTATGAGGGAGAATGTCGGTGAGGGCATCCATCATGTCATGTCATATTGCATTAACAACAGTATTAGGATTGTTTGATTTACTGCTTTACTATTATCGCATGATTGATTTGAGAACATGCTAATCTTTGCTCTATTATTCCACTGAGTTAGCTACTCACTCCCACGTTACAGGATGGTGTTTACAACACCCACCAGACCCTGTCTTAGATGCAGGTGAGGCAGCGATTCAGGAGGCAGAGCCGGACTATGATGAGGACCAGGATGAGTTCTCATATATGCAGTATCACGACGGCTTTGCTTAGGTGGCCTGGATTGACGGGACTTCTCAGTGGGACTCTTTTTGGACATTTGATTTTTATTTATTTACATGTATATGAGACTAAGGGATGTATTCATACTTTGGAGACAGTTGAGATCTATTTTATTTTCCATATACTGATATGTATATCCTTTAGTCTTCCGCTTGCTTTTATCACTGAATCTGGAGTATAAATTGCAGTTTTGGTATACTTTTACTCATGTGAATGCTTTAACTCAGACAACATTGAATCACAATCATTTTTGTTACATAAGTGACGGTCTGAAACTCAGGAGTTGAGTTTATACACGACCCCCAATTTTCAGGGTGTTATAGTGCGTAGTAGTCTAGATTGTGTACTAGAGATCTTGGTTCCTTAAGAGTGTGTCCAGGATCATGTCCTTTGGATTTGAGCAAAGTTTGATAGAATACTGATCCGAAGTTGGTCCTTTCCTTGTATTCCTTTGTTGTTTCCTTGGCCTCTTCTGTACCTGCACTTTTTATTTTGTTTTCATTTTTTTAGCCATTTTTGCCCGTAGCGCCCTTTTTGGTTTTCACTACTACTGGCTTTCCCATCATTTTTGTCCATAGCGTCCATCAAATTTTCACTACATCCTGAATTTTTTTATCTTACCTATCCCTTGGCAGTTGTGTTTTTTTTACTCTTGGCGCCTTTTCAGGTTTTTACCAAGTCTGCTACATGCCCGCTGTTTTTACTCAAGCTGCCCTTTCGGGTTTTCAACTTGCCCTTTTTGCTTGGACATGTTTTTCTCTTTTTCTTTTTTTTTGGAGTATCGGAAGAGATGAAGAGACTTCTTTCATAGCCGGCTGACTAGTTACCTTCCTGTCCTTGTCTTTGATCACAATCGCAAGCTATTTTTGGTCGGATTATTTAGGGATGATCTTATTTTCTTCTCCTTCTCAGTCTTCTTTTTGAGTTTTTTCTGTCTTTTTCTTCTCCTTTTTTATTTTTGGTATATTATTTTTTTGGTGGGTACTAGCCTCTTCTCTGATGGGAGAAATTACAGGTACTCTTCTTTTTGTTGTTTTTGTACTTGGCGAGAAGAAAGATGGATACCTTTTGGTGGGAGGAGCGATGGGGATTTTTTTTTTGTGGGAGGGGTGTTGGATACAGCTTTGTGATTGTACTCATTGACAAGGTTAAGTATAGTTACCCATGATAGATTTTCACGTTGTCGACGTTGACGAGGCTCGGAGAGATCTTCTCCTCTCAGACTGGTGAGCCAGAGGGCACCTCCTGGAAGTACTTTCCGAATGATCAGCGATCCGTTCCACCAGGGTTTGAACTTTCCTCTGACATCTAACAAGTGCGGTGGTAGGATACGCTTCATGACCATGTCGTCAACTTTGAAACTTCTTTTTCGGACCCTCTTGTTATAGGCCCGTGCGATCCTTCTTTGGTAGCACTGTGAGTGGCTCAGCGCACACATGCACTTTTCATCTACCAAGTGTAGTTGATCATATCTTGCTTGTTATCACGTACCTTTCTCGACTTCGCTTCCCAAAAATACTCAGAGTGATGAGATTTCGATTTCGACCGGTAGCATTGCTTCCATTTTGTATGCAAGTTCATACGGAGTTGTGCCTGTACAGACCGTATAGATGTCCGATAGGCCCAGAGTGCATACAGGAGCATTTCTGACCAGTCGCGATATGTCTTGACCATTTTTTCCAATATGCGGATGATGGTTTTGTTTGCAGCTTCGACCCCACCATTCATCTAGGACGGTAGGGACTTGACCAATGATGTTGAATCTTGAACTTGTAGAGGAAGTCACCCATCCTTTTATTGATGAATGGAGTTTCGTTATCTGTAATAATGGCCTAAGGGATCCCATATCGGCTGATAATATTGTTCTTCATAAACTTGACTACGTGAGATACTGTGATGGTGGTGTAGGATTCCACCTCTATCCACTTGGTGAAATAATCTACTACCACCAGGATGTATTTATGCCCGTTTAAAGCTTTGGGGTTGACTTTACCGATGATGTCAAGTCCCCATATAAAGAAGGGTCATGGTGTCGTCAGGTTGTAAAGTTTGAAAGTAGGTGCATGGATAGGGTTCGCATGGTCCTAACCTTTGAAGCACTTCTTGACGTGTTTGCAGTAATCTGTCTCCATCATTAGCCAATAGCATTCGAGCCGTAAGATCTTCTTTGCCATCATATGTCCATCCATGTGTAAGTCGTATAGTCCTTCATGGATTTCTTACATGATCTGGGCGACTTCTTTTTCATCTATGTAACGAATAAGGACTTGGTTGAAGGATTGCTTGTAGAGGATGCCCCCGATGATCATGAACTGGGTTGCTAGCCATTGGATAGTGCGATGATCGGTTGATGTCGCTCCTTCTGGGTACTTCTAATGCTCAAGATATTCTTTGATGTCTATGTACCACGGCTGATCATTCGAGGAGGTTTCAGCTTCGTCTATTTACAAGCAGAACGTTGATTCCTCCTGGAGTTCGACAGTGAGCTCCCATTCAACAACTCCTTTTGGGATCTCCAACATTGAGACGAGGGTACCCAGAGCGTCCGCAAACTGGTTCTTGGTTCAGAGCATGTAAGAGAATGTGATCTCTTTGAATTCCTCGGTTAGATTCTCCAAATAGACATGATAGGGGATCAAATTTTCTTCCTTGGTCTTCTAGTCGCCATTCGTCTGATTGATTATGAGATGTGAATCTCTGAAGACTCACAACTTCTTCCCGTTGAGGATGATGGCTTCTCTTCGACCAGCAATACACGCTTCATATTCAGCTACATTGTTGGTGCATTGAAATGCCAATCCCCTAGATATGAGAATTGGGACGTCATCGGGAGAGTAGAGTATGTCACCTACTCCACTCCCTTTTGAGTTTGCAGCTCCGTTGAAAAAGAGTGTCCACTCTCCTACCTTTTTGTCTTCTTCTTCCTCAATCAGGAGGATGTCTTTGTCAGGGAAGAAGGTCTTCATCAGTTAGTAATCAGGTGGAGAGTGTGCTTCTAGGTGGTCGGCTAGTGCCTTCTAAGTGACATAGGTGATGTCGAACTCGAACTTCAACAGGTCCATGCGAGTGAGCAGTAGGATTGGGTGAACGATCATGTACTGTTATAGCCATTACGTTGCCCAAACTAGGGCGAGGCACGTTTTCTCTAAGCTAGAGTACTTGGCTTCATAGCTTGTGAACCGTCGGCTTAGATAGTAGATCGTTTGCTCCTTTCTTCCTGTGTCATCATGTTAGACAAGGACGCATCTGCTTGCTTCTGTTGTGGCAAAGATATACAGCAATAGTGGCCTACCTAGGGCAGGTGGCATGAGCACTGGAGGATTTAGCAGGTACTTCTTGATTTCATCAAAAGCCATTTGATAGTCGTCGTTCCATTCCTTTGGCGAATTCTTCTATAGAAGCTTGAATATGGGCTCACAGATTGGTGTGAGTTGTACAATAAATCAGCTGATATACTGGATCCTTCCGAGGAAACCCTGAATCTCTTTTTCAGTATGGGGCGGTGGCATTTCAATAATTGCCTTGGTCTTGGTCCTGTCCACTCGTATGCCATCTTCATTGACGATAAAGCCTAACAATTTGCCTCCGATTGTGCTGAAGACATACTTTTGCATGTTGAGGTAGAGCTTGAACTTATTCAACCTATCGAAAAGCTTCTTGAGGTCTTCAAAATGTCCTTCAATTGTGCGAGATTTGACGATCATATCGTCCACATAGACTTCCATTTCCTTGTTTATCATGTCGTGGAATAAGGAAGTCATGGCTCGCTGATATGTTACTCCTGCGTTCTTCAACCTGAAAGGCATAACCCGGTAACAGAAAGTTCCCCATTGTGTGATGAAAGAAGTCCTCTCTCGATCTTCGATGACCATCTTGATCTGATTATAGCCCGAGAAGCTGTTCATGAAGGAGAAGATCTTGTGTCCAGTAGTATTATCTACCCGTGTGTCGATGTGAGGTAAAGGAAAATCATCTTTAGGACTTTCTTTATTGAGGTCCCTAAAGTCAATGCACATACTGACTTTTTCATCCTTCTTTGGAACTGGTATGATATTTACGAGCCATTTCGGATAGTTGGAGACTACCAAGAACCCCGCGTTGTATTGCTTGATGACTTCATCACGAACCTTCAGGGCCCATTCTGATTTCATTCTTTGTAGCTTCTGCTTGATAGGCTTCATGTCTGGCTTTGTAGGAAAGTGGTGTTCTACCAAGTCTTCATCGAGCCCTGACATGTCCTCGTAAGAGAAAGAAAAGTTAGACAACCTCGGTCTCAGGAATTCTATCATCATCTACTTGTATTCCGGAGACAGTGATCTACCAATGCGCGCTTCTCTTGGGAGTTCTATTAATCCCAAGTTCACAGCTTTGAAGTCATCTGCCATAACGTTGTCCTTCGTTTCGAACCTTTCAAGGGAATCCTCGAGTTTGAGAGTTGTATCATCATTTCCCTCATCCAGGGCTTCATCCAAACCCATAAGCTCGAAGTCCAAACTCTAGATTGAAATTGTATGAGTCGACCTCGAACTTTAGCGCAGCGTGTGAAGTGTTTTGCATAGTGATTTTTTAAAGTTTTTTTGTTGTTTTGAGATTTTGAGAAATATTTGATGTTTTTGTGCTTTTTGGACTATGTGATGTTTTTACATTTTGAAGGTTTTCTAATTTTTTTTGTTGCCAAGGGGTCCCAAACAGGATGATGTTACAAACCATGATTGGTCCTGTCCTGGTTCAGGGTACCAACTGCTATTTACATGGACATTTTTTTTACTGGTAATTGTGGGTGATTCACAGACTGACTCGATCATTATGGGGTGGCTGTCCAGCCTGGTTCTTTTCCCCTTTCGATCTTGTCGTTCTGCTTTGTTTGCTCCTGTGGGTCATCTGTCCCAATGACCATGATGTCTGCCGAGCTGGGCTCAGAGTCGGAGTCTGATTCAATCTCCTCGCTTAGAAGTTGGAGCTTCTCGGGTCCATATTGCGGTGGGACCCTGATGTCTATCCAATCAAGGGAAGGCCACTTCCCTTTCTCGATTAAGTGGATGGGGGGATGGGTACCTCCTAGTTCTTACCTGCATTCTCTGTAATGGTTACCCCTGGTCCTGGGTCCTCTATGGGTGGCCCTACCTCCATGCCCCTAGTCTCATGTGATGGGTCTGGGGGTTCTGCCCCTAGCATTGGATGTGCTTTTGATGCCTTGAGGATCTTGTCCCACCTTATTGGTGGCCAAATGGACTCTTGGCTGGAATGTTCTGTTAGATTGAGTTGTTGGAGGTGATCCTTAAGGGAGATCATCGTGTCACCACAGAATATTCCTGCTTTGATGAACTTGATGGGTGTGCACTTGAATGGTTGCCCCTTCTTAGACCTTGCAGCTTGATCTTCCGGTGTCGGTTGATACCCCAATCCCTATCTTTATATGTTGGCCAGGACTGGTTTTACTACCATACCTTTTCCATGGAACTTGGTACGGTAGTTTAAGATTAGATGTTCAGCAAGAGGGATGACATATTCAACTGCAAGCAGGTGAGGGTTGGTAATGGAGTTCACAATTTCAAACTTGAAACTGTGATATGATATGTTACCCTCTGCATGATGGACGTCAATCACTGGAATGTTAATTTATGGGGTATTGACCACCACCGGTAGGATGGTTTCCGGCTCGGCCAGTACTAAGATGATCCGATTTCCTGACGGGAATTTGACCCTTTGATGGAGAGTGGATGAGATGGCTCCAACAACATAGAGCCATGGCCGTCCCAATAAAAGGTTGAAAGATGCGGGAATATCTATAATCTGGAATGTGACTAGAGTTATGTCTGGTCCAATCTGTAACTCAATGTCTATTTTCGCTTCTACCTGCCTTCGGGAGTTATCAAAAGCTCAAACACTCATGGTGCTCGGTCGGAAAGAAGATGGTTCTATCCCTAAACGTTCAGCAGTCTTTAGAGGGTAAACATTTAGGCTCGATCCATTATCTATGAGCACGAGTGGGACTTGAAGTTATTATAATAGAAAACTATATTTAATGAGCGTCCATGTTCGTAGCCCTCGAGTAGCAACTCCGCATCTGAGAATGTGATCGCTCGTGGTGGGAGGAGTTGGCCGATCATACTTGCCACCATTTCCAGTGGTACGTCAGGAGAGATGTCCACATCATTCAAAATCTTTGCAATGATCTTTAGGTGTGATCTTGATGTACATAAGAGTTTCCAGATGGAAATCTGTGCGGGAATGGACTTGAGCTGAGCTGCTATGTCGTAAGCGGCGTCAGCTTTGTGAGTTGTTCCCACCGCAGTTCTCCAGGTTTCTTTTGGGTTTTGATTATCTCTTCTGAAATACCTACCATTGTTGCCCACTTCGACACATTCAGGATAGTGTCATGGGACTACCTTTGGGTTATAGGAGAGAACTGTCCCCCCTTCTAGATATATCATGGGCTCTTGAGGTTGAATGGTGGGATCTATTTGTGGTAGACTCAAGGACTTTCCTTGGGAAGCGACTGATTCCTCATAAGGTTTAACAATGGGATTTTCCTCAGGGCATGTGAAGGAGGGATCCTCGGGGCATGTGCCAATTGGTGGGGACAAGAGGAGACTTGGAGATTGGACGAGGGGTGCCACTTGCAGGGTCAGCGAGGCGAGATCGAGGAGACCGATCAGAAGAGTGATAGGTTCAGTATCTGACCTGTTTGACTATGCCGGGGGTGGCACTAGATGTGCCCCTTGGAGGGTGAAAGATTAAGATTGTGACCTGGATGTTGTTGATGCCTTTTAGAGGGTGAGGGGTTGTGTTGTCGGTGTTGCTTCGAGTATGAGTAGAGGCATGGTAGGTGCTGCTTCGAGCATGAGAGGTGAAGCTATCGGTGCTGCTTCGAGTTATATCTGCGGTCCAGGCGGAGGCACCTGTTGGTATCTTCACGTTCGATTTGTTATATCGGGCATGATTACTTGTAAGGAGTGATGTGGGAAAGAGTATGTGGGATGCTCTCTTTGGATGTTATTGACGGTAGAGGTGTTAGATGTTCTGGGTCCCGCGAGATGCGATGACAGGGGATTTTAGAGAATGTTGGCCTAATTGTCATTGCCAGCCTGCAGTGTAATTGCGATCTTCTAGCTCTCGATCAAGTTTTGAACTACATGTTTCAAGGTGAAACAGCAGTCTGTTAGGTGACTGGGAGCCTGATGATATGTGCAATACTGGTTTTCATTATAGCTGGTGGCAGAGGATTTGGCGGAAGTCGAGGCTGAAGTGGTGTCAAAAGTTACCTTTGCATCAGCATTCTCAGGACCTGACTATATGTTTGCGCTAAAGGGGTGAACTTCCTCCCTAGCATCGCCTGCTTGTATGGGCCTTGCACATTTCCCCGAGGATGTTGCTGCTATTGCTGAGGCGGCTGCGCCTGATATCCTTGCCGGGCTTGTTGTGTATGGTATTATTGGTTTAGTGGCTTGTACTGCCTATTTTGTTGGGGTTTCGATTGTGGGGTGTATTGGTTGCCTTGAGCATTGGCGATATATTGTTGACCTTTATGGTGCGTTGCACGAGATCAGTACTGTTTCCATTCCCATATCCGATAGGTTTCCCCTCAACTCTATTTCTTTTGATTGAGGGGGCCTGGTGCAGCATGGAGAAATGGTTCAGGCTCTGATCCCAGCTTTCAATTGTTCACCAGCTCAGATGAGCTAGGAGAAATTCATGTATGGGTACGAGATCAGATATCCAGAAATGCTTGGGTTTGCAGAGTGGATGATCATGGATATCTATTCTTCGTCATCGATGGGGTTTCTCATTTAAGCTGCCATGGCCCGCCATCGCCCAACATATGCTGATAAGGACTCGTCGCTTTTTTGTCTCAGGGCAGCCAGGTCTGACCTTCTAGGAGCCATGTTCAAGTTATATGAAAATCTGTCAATGAATGCCTACTAGAGTCTTTTCCAGGTTCTAATTTGATGGTTGTCCAGTGAGGTGTACCAATCCAGAGCGTCACCTTTAAGAAATTTCTGGAAGAGCCATATCAAAGCTCCATCATTCCCTACTATCGCATTGAGTTCCCCACAAAAAGCTTTTAGGTGTGTTGTGGGACACCCTTTACCATCATACCTCTTGAATTTGGGAACCTCGAAGTATGGAGGTACCCGAGCATCTGGGAAAGGACATAGGTCCCGAAACTTAGTGGATGGATGATCGATCCACCCCCTGTTGCCTCTGCAACTGGATCTGCACCATTTGTATTTTCCTGCAATTCCTCAATCTCTGCTTTGTTATGCTGCACGTGCCTTGCCCCTTATTGGAGGGCTTATGTTGCCTCCTCCTCGTAAGGATCGACTTCCTCGATCCTTTAGTTTTTCAGAATGGGGGGTTGTTGGAAAGAAGATAAAATCTTGGTGGCAGGAGGTAATTGAAATTGAACATCGCTCCTTTTCGGAGGAGGGTGTGATGTACAAAAATGGCTCCCGCCTGGGGTATCTGTCAAATCCGGGATGTTGCTTCCATTAAGGGGAGTGAGTTGGACTCGAAACTGACCCCCTTCATGGGCATCTGCCAGTTCTTGTCTGTGGTTCCCGTTAGGGGAAACGGATATTGTAACCTGATTGTTGTGATGTGTTGAGTAATGATGTGTGGGAGAGTTACTCCCATTTGTTGGTTGTTGTTGATCTTGTGCTGACTCCTCTGGGAGAGGGAGGACAAGATTTGCTGGAGGAATGAGGGAAAAAGCGAAAGGAGTTTGAGGTTTGAACTATTCTGTACACTAAGCTGGGTTACCTGTGTATTTGATGTGACACTCAATATCAGGCGAAGTAATAGCTCTTACATTGCTCGGAGGCTTTGGGCCACCTCTAGCATGTTTGTGTTAGCTTGTGGGTCTGTTGGAGCTGTTAGAGTTAACAGTGTGGGCGTTGGTGTAGGTGTGGGTGTTGATGTTTGGAGTTGGCTAAGCTACCAGCTCTTCCTAATGGGTAGCTTGAGAGGTCATTGTTGCGTGAAACCGAGTGATCATGGTTCGGATTACTGCCTAAGTAAGTGTAAGCTAAAGATTTTTTTTTTATTGAATGCAATGGAAAATGTCTCTTGAAAGTAAAATATCACAAACTTTCAAGTCGGGTCTCGGCTAGTGAAAGCTAGTAGTCCCCAGTGGAGTCGTCATTCTGTGGACACTAAAAATCGGTGCCCATGCTGATTTTGCATGTTTTTTTTTAATGGTGGGGATGACTAGGCTGATTTGTAGATGTTGGAGTCGCCACTAGTCGATGAATCTTAGAATCTCGCGGTCGGCTAGAACCGCGGAATACGTAAGGTTAGAGAAATTCGAAGACTCTCCTACCTTAGGTTACTTCTGGTTTGCGATCTGGGATTTCGAATAAGGGACTTCAGTTACAGTTAGGGAAGGTATAACACCCGTACATTCAGGTACTCGGGTGCTGCTATAGAGATCTGAATCAGCTTACACGTGTGTGAGAACACACGTGACTCACTTGATGCATCATCATCCAATGGCCCCCAATACTATTTTAGGTCAAGATAGAAGTTATCCGCCCATGGAATGAATTAAAACCAATTTAATCTTTGCTTTTAAAAAAAAAATCCATAACTTAAAAGTATAATGAGAATTTATTCTACGTGGTCCACTAATACATATAATCCGCCCTAATTTGGGACTAAGGCCTAGTAAGAAATTTATAGGCTTAACAAATGTCTCTGACAGGAAATAAAATAGAATAAAATAAAATAAGATTAAGCCTTAAAAAGAAGATAATAATAATAATAATTATTATTATTATTATTATTATAACAATATAAAATCATGGCAAAATGTAGTCCTAATAACCTATAGAGCAGGACCCACAACATGATAAAAGAAAACTTATGTATGTGGAGTAAAGATAATAAAAATAAAAGGAAATAAATAATTGCAAAAATAAATAGTTTATGATAACATAATAATAATGGAAGAATTAATATTAATATTAGTATTTAATTAATAACCTATTATGAAAGCTTTACAAATGGTCCATTAGGATCTTTTAACCATTGACATTTAATCTTGGGATGATCCAACCCCCAGATCAATGGGAAACCACTGTTAGAGCTAGGAATCAGCTCATATGGCCCACCTGAACCTTGGATTTGCCCCATCTTTGGTCAGAGGACGTACGTGAGACTAAAACCCAACTTTCACATCAGATATTCATGCACGTATGGACACACAAACCTCATTGCAAAACGACCCTACAAACACACGTTTTCGAAAATGGAAACCGTTACCGCTCCACATTGGCGATTCGCGTGCGTGGAAATCCTTTGATCCTGTCCCTTCATCAGCAAGAAATCTCAGCCGTCTACACCCTGTTATTAGGGCTTTTCAAAGGAAAAGATCCAAAAACCCGGCCGTCTTCTTCTCCATGCGAACCCACCATGAAAATGCTGATGGAGCTCTACTTTCTTACTCCTACAAGCATCGATTAGTAGATTAAAACCCTCCAACAGCGTCATTTTGAAGATAGGTGGCCGACACTTAAATCTGTCATTAACGTCCGAGTCTTCTCCCTCATCATTTTACCACACTAGGTCGACGTGGTTCGACCTTGGTTGCGCTCGAACTCATTTCTGAATATCTCTGACGAGGAGAGGAGGAAGGTAGGAACCCATCCACCATGCTATTCATGTTTTATATTCATCTGTCCTGACGGTGAGACCCGCATGATGTGTGTTTCATATCCACACCGTCCATCCATCTGGACGTGTGGGGGCCCTCTTATGTATTTGTTATCCACCGTCCACTACTTAGGATGGTGGGAATCCCACCTTGATGCCAGTGTTTCATCCTAACCATTAAAACAGTGGGGCCCTAGCGTGGTGTATGGGTTTTATCTACACTGTCCATCTCTGGACGGTGGAGCCCACTTGTTGTGTGATGGCCACGCCATCCATCTGCGATGACCCACCGTGATTTATGTATTTTAGCTACTGATTGATCGTCAGTAAGCTCTGTGGGACCCACGCACATGTGGAGATCATGGTGGGAGCTCACATCCAGGCCGTCCATAAGAAGGACGTCTAGGGTTGGACGTTTGAATATATATAATAATAATATAATATGGTGTGTGTGTATATGCAAATAGAGAAGTGGGGTGGCCCACCTATGTGGGACCCACCTGAAATGGAAGCGGATTGGCTGGTGCGTCTCATACTAGAGACGTCACCAAGTTCCATGGGGCACACCTGACGGGTGTGGGTTTTGATCCACACTGCCCACCCGTGCTGTATCTAGCACATGGAACCACCATGATGCATGTGGTTTATATTCACGTCGTCCATCCATCATACAGCAGCAAGGTGGCTGTTGTATTGACGTCATAAATTTTGTGGGTCCCATCGTATGGTATGAGTTATATCCCAACTATCCTTCCACCTGGCTATAGTGTGGGGTCCACCCCACATGTTGCACATGTGAGATGGGACCCCGCCTCTAATGAATGTGTTATATATGCTCTGTTCGTTCAATGCACAGACGTGGGGGCCACCTTGGTGGATGCCTTGCATCCACACGTGTAAGGCCCTACCTTGATGTATGTATTGTCACGTGGGGCCAACCATGGTACATCTGTTCCATCCAGCCATCCATCTGGACATTTTGTTGGGTGGGCCCCACCTTGAGGTAGGTGTTGCACACACCGTCCCTCCACGGGACTCCACCATGATATATGTGTTTTATCTAAACCATCCATCCACCTGGCCCATGTGGACCCACCTTAATGTATCTGCTTTATCCATCCACGCCGTTGAACGTCTATCAGGTGGACCATACTGCAAAAATCAATGGAGATTAAGCGTCCACCATTGAAACTGTTTGGGGTCATAGAAGTTTTGGATTAATATGAAATTGTTTTCCCTCTTAATTCAGGCCTTTGTGAGCTTATGGATAGATTGGATAGAAAATAAACATTATGGTAGGCTTTGTGCATTGTTAACAACGGAAATCATTATCTCCACTGCTATTTTTGGTTCGGTCCATATGATCTCCTAATGACTCATTTTTTCGGGGAACACTCTAAAATGATCTCTATAAATAGATGAATAGTGTAGATAGTCCAGTTAGGCCCAATTCAAACTCATGGGAGTCAAGCCCAGTTTTTGGGCCACCTTGGAGCCACTAAGTTGGGCTAGATCAGGCCACTTGTTAGGGCAAGTATTTGGTGGGCCTGGTTCTCTTGATGAAGGTCCAAACAATCTTAAATATGGGCTTTTCAAGCCCCACCAATCTCTTATGTGCTTAAAGCTTTAGGAATCATTGTCTAATACAAACGAATTCTCTAGGAGACTAAGTGAGTGACTTGGAGTCACTAACTTCAAGTAGAAAAATTGAATCAAGAGGCATACTACGACTCTTTGGTGATGATTCTTCCCCTTGAGCTTTCCATTTTCTCATTAGCTTAAGTTATAGTCTTTATTTTAAATTTATAATTGATATCTCTATTTCATAGTCACATATGTTAATTGTTGAAATTGAATTACTACATTACATGCTTAATGTTTATCTTGCATATTTATTCACGCTCGTGAATTATTTGTGGATTACTTATGGAACTTAAACTGATACATCAATGAGAAATCCCTACCTATAAATGTACACCCATACTTGGGATGTAACCCGACTGATTGTGATTGTAATAGACTTTCGGCTTAGTGGTTATTGAATGATAATTTAAATTGACCATTGATGTAGGCCTACCATCCAGGGTTGTTGTGTCCAATGGTTTTTAAGGATGGTTCTTATTATCGTGTGGTTTTGATACTCGCCCTATGTGGTTTATTTTGATATCTGCCCTATGTGGTTTGTTTCGATATCTTCATATGTGGCTTGGTTTTGGTATTTGCCCTGTATGGGTTTGATGTTTTATATCGTGCAACCATGCCATGGTAAGCGCCATATACTGTAATATGATTGGCCACTAGTCGACGGGTTTCTATTAAACATCCTAAGATAGTAGTCTCATGAGCAGGAGATAGTAGTATGGGACCTATGCCCGAGTTATTGGCCTACGCTGGTGATAAGCCCCCGTAGTGACCTTGAGCTTATTTAAATTGGCTGATTGTAATTGGACTAATAATGGTTTGGCTAATCATGCATCCATGGCATATTGGCAATGACGTGTGACTAATTCTGGATGTTGTAGCATTTGCCCTTAGGATCATCAGGGTATTATTTCGCTAGCTCCCAGACCACCGACTATCGATCTATTGTTCCAACTGGATGATTTTCCAATGTCGATAATTGCATGGGTGACAAGCCACTGTCCGCATGGATGAACATCCCCTGGGCGATGATTTCATTCACGCATCCAT
Source organism: Magnolia kwangsiensis (assembly GCA_037074715.1). Taxonomy (NCBI): domain Eukaryota; kingdom Viridiplantae; phylum Streptophyta; class Magnoliopsida; order Magnoliales; family Magnoliaceae; genus Magnolia; species Magnolia kwangsiensis. The sequence continues at coordinate 57,264,146 of CM073573.1, forward strand.
GCATCTAATAAGACTTATATCATGTATTATTTTGTATACTTTGCTTTATAAATGTGCTTACCTAATGTGGCGGTATATAATCTTGAGGGAAATTAACACTGAGTTGGCCACTCATCCATCAAATATACAACCATACAGGTAGCATAGGTGGTTTAAGTAATTTTCAGGTTCAGACTGATGAGGAGCCGGGTACAACTGCCAGGGATGCATGGTCGTAATGCTAAGAGGAGTTACAGTCTTGCAGCTTACATTTACATTCTTCTGTTACTTTTCATGTATTAAATTATGTGAGTTCTTGTATTTGTTATATCGAGACATTGGTTTGTATAAGTCATTATGGGCAACTTCTTATACATCCTAAACATAAATGAAATTTTCCATTATGTTTGATTTGTCCATTCTACGCTCATCTGCTTACTCTGATAGTCGAAAAATATATACTCGAATTTGACCATCCTTTAAGGTTAGCACTCAGGTTTTTAGAAAATAGGTCGTGTACTCCGGTCCTTAAAAGTTAGAGCATTACAGAAGGTGTTAGGCACCCTCTCTGTCTGTACAAATGTACGGTCTCTACTTTGTGTGATAGAATGCTCTCAAAGGAAGATGAATGTGGTTGAGGTATGACTAAGCACACGTGGATTTCTGATGTGGCAAGATCTGAGATTTTGGCAAGCCACAGAGCATATATCCAACAACGTGTCTAGAATGAAGATGTGATGATGCTTATGCAAAAAGGTAAAGAAAAGTGGACTAGACCATTAGGAATTTCTGATGTGACAGGATCCGTAGTATGGCAAGTCACAGAGCATACGTTTGCTAAAAGTCTAGAGGAGCAAAGGGCTTAGGAAGGGAGTAAATATCATAATGGTGTATGAGATGAGTGGATCTTTGGCTTTGAACTTAGATAGGCTAGAACATGGATTGAATCATGGCCAACATGGGTTAGGTTAGAAGAGTCAACTAGAAAGGTTAGGGGGTAGCTAAAGGATCAAATCTTGGGAGGCTTGAGAGCTCCTTCCCTCCCTCTCTTCTTCTCCCTCTTTCTCTCACTCTCTTAGATGTGGAGATGCTTAAGGTGTTGTTGTTGTTGAAAATGAGAAGAGGAGAGGGCCATTTATAGCCTTCTCCAATGGCATTGTGGTAATTGTGAGGTTTAGGAGGGGTAAAAGCTGAGGTGGCAAGTGGTGATGGGTTGAGGAGAGAGAAATGCCAAGTGGAGCGCTCTCATTGGCTCTTGGGCTTGGTAAAATGGTAAATAAGATCAGATAGAGGGGTAATTCCTGGAGAAAGTTAACTTTTGGACGTTATGCTAGCTGTTGCTCGAAGGACACACGTTCGGTGAGCAGAGGTAATCAGAGTACCACCTGCGGTAGTCCAACTACTGCCCAGGCTAGGCTCGAACGTGCGGTCCTTGTGTGGCACACTTGTTTGTCCGATGGTCCTTTTTTCAGGTTTTTGGCTCGGCTGAGTATATTTCTAGGCTAACTTGGCTCGAATGGGTCCTAGATTTGGGATTTCAAGCTAGGTTTGAGAGGTTCTATTGGTTTAGATTAGGGTTTTGAGTTCAAGTATGGTTAAGATTAAGGTTTCGGGTTCGGGTGGGGCTTGGATTAGGGTTTCAGGTTCGGGTAGGGTTTGGATTAGGGTTTTGGATTCTGGTTGTCGATCATGGTCTGTATTGTCCTTATCTCTTCAAGATGTTAGCTTGGGTGGGGTGACTACAATCGCATACACTCGATGAGGTTCAAGAGGAACCTATATTGGCTAAAAATGGAAATTTAGGAGAACATAGGGCTGTAATGACCCGCTACAATAAGTGGCGTAAATAGAATCGTTCCGCCCGTAATGTCCTAATTAGCACTATGTAAAAAGAACTCATACCAACGAATGAAGTACATGACACCGCTAGAGGAATCTGGGAAGCACTAATAAATGCCTATGTGCAAAAATCAAATGTAAAAGTTCGGGAAATAAAATTAGAATTTCAGGAGTAGAGTTGGGCATCGGACCGAGTCGGATCGGATTAGGTCCAACTCGATTCGGTCCGAAACCTACGTGGGCTGACCCAAACTCGATCCGATCTGGAATCGAGTCTGGGACATCTGACTCGAACCGATCCGATGCACGGTTGGCCCGACCCAAACCGAGTCCGACTCGGTTAGGAAAATCGAGTCGGATCGAGTTGGGTACGGTTCAGATTGGGTTAGGTCTGTGGGTCAAACTATGTGATATGTGTTATATCCAAACCGTCCATCCATTTGGAGAGTTCTTCTTAAGGCTTAAGACGAAAAATAAGATAGATCTAAAGATCAGTTGGACCTCACTACAAAAAACTGTGGGGGATTAAACGTTTACCATTGATCACAGAAGTTTCAGATTAATATGAAATTTATTTTTCCTCTTCATCCATGTATTTTTAATCTTGTTAATAGATTAGATGGAAAATAAACGTTATGGTGGACCCTACGAATTTTTAACGGTGAAAATCATTATCTTCGCTGTTATTTTTGGTGTGGTCCATTTGAGATTTAGATTTGATTCATTTTTTTTTTTCAAATGCTCTTAAATGATCACGAAAAATGGATAAACGGTATGGATATAATAAATACATCATTATGGGGCTCATGTAATTTTGATCTCATTTGAGCCATTCGTACAACTCAGAGCTCAAGGTGCATCTCCGCTCGTCTTTGCACGACACATATTTACACAGCCCACCTGTAACCTGCTGTGTTGATGGGCGCGGATTAGCTACTAACAGGTTGACAAGTCAAGTAGCGACTAGCGAGACAAGCTACTTAAGTGACATCAGCAAGTTCCGTGGGCCCCACCATGATGTATGTTTTGTATCCACACCTCCCATCCACTTGGAGAGATCATTTTAGGGCAATATCCAAAGAATGAGTTAAATCCAAAGCTCCAGTGGACCCTAGCACACAAAATAGTGGGATAGTGATGCCCACCATTAAAAACTTTTAAAGGCCACAAAAGTTTTATATCAAGTTGATATTTGTGTTTTCCCTTATTTCATGTCTTTTTCAACTTTTTAACAAGTTGGATTTCAAATAAACATTATGATGGGCCTTAAGATAGTTTCAATGGTGGGAATCACTCTCCCCGCCATTTTCTTTGGTGGGGTCCTCTACAAATTTTTATTTGCCTCATTCTTTGGTTCATACCCTAAAATGATATCTAAAAATGGATGGACAGTGTGGATATAATACATACATCATAGTGGGGCCAACAGAACTTGGTGAGGTCACTTCAGTAGTCGACTCCCTACTTAACCTGTCAGTATCTAATCTGCGTCCTATGTTGACATGCACAACACGAAACTACCTTGCCTCATGTGGTTTATCCACCGCACTACTGCCTTGCCTCATGAGGTTTATCCACTGCACTAAGTAAACTCTGTTGGGACCCACCGTGAATGCATGTGGTTTATCCATGCCGTCCATTCATTTTTCCAGATCATTTTAGTGGTTGAACCCAAAATTGATGCATATCCAAAGCTCAAGTGGACCATATCAGTCCGTGAATGCTTCACATACGTTTACGAGTTACCCTCCCATTATAATATTCATAATCATTTTTTAGGCCCACTGAGGTATGGTTCACAAATCCAGACCATTCATTATGTGCATCCCAGTTTGTAAGCCCCGTATCCTAGACCGTACCGTTCCATAGACTTCCGCGGTCTTACTGGTCGAATTCCGGTAACCTTCAACCCTTAACCAATATTTACATGCGACCCTGATTCGTATGCCGTCAACCCGTATCGACTCAACCCAAGACCTTTACCATAGCGACCGCGCCGTCGCTGCGCTTCCGATGCCACGACTTGCCCGCCGAGGCGATACCCTGGTCAAGAGATGTGGGCCAAGGTTCGGTGCGAAGAAAACACCGCGCGTTGCGAAACCCAAGAGAATATCTACAAGATGTCACATCAATCCCATCAATCCATCAATCCACCACATGTCAAGTACACATCACCCTTCACCCATTCCCAAGCAACTACAAAAGTCAAGAATCTCTTACAAGCCCATACCTCTCTTACACCAAAAGCCCTTAAAGTCAAAAAGTTCTTACACCACCCATGCTTTTCTTACACAAATGGCCACAAAAGTTAAGATTTTCTTACACCCATCACTCACCACATCCATCACCCATCTCTCTCTCCCTTTACAACTCTCTCTCTCTCTCTTTCTCATTTTCAAACTCAAAAAAAATCTAAGGAGAGAAATCCCATACGTATGAGAATTCTCTAAGCCTCTCCCTCTCTTTCAAAACTTCAAGTATGGCCCACTTTCCTACCCCATGATCTCCCATCCTAACCATCCATTCCTCATCTCCTCCATTGAAATCAAAGCTAAGGTGCTAAGGAATTCATAGGAGCAAGAAGATCGAACGGTGGGTGCTCCTCTAGATGTAAAAAATGTAATTTCTATAGACTAGATGTTTTCTTTCTTTCATGAGGGAAGTGTAGGACCCACCAATCAATGGTGGAGATCCCACACAATCCCATGGTTGTGGCCTAATGGCCTACCTTATGCATGCATGATCCATGCATGGGGCCTTTCTCTATGGGCCCCATCATGGTAGTTTTATTTCATATCATATTATTTTTGGGTCATCTAGACCTTATAACTATGGTGGGGATGACATCCTCACCATGCATTTTAATTATATGCCATGCATGTGCAAGATCCATGTTGTAAATGTAAATCTAGGTATGATGTGCGGGTGTGATTGATCTTGGGAGGGTTCAATAGTGGCGGAGCCCCTTTCCCTATGACCGAATTGTCCTTCTATCTCTCTTTTTACTCATTTTATTTCCTGATGTGTGTGGCCCATTAATGTATTTTCTTTTTTATTTAACTTATATAATAAATTTTTTCTAAGTACATGTTGCTGTCCAGAAATTTCTGGACAGTTTCTGATTATTTTTGGACCAGATTTTGAGACTGTTTGGGGGAGTATTCATACTTATTAAATATACTTTTCTAAAAGGTGAGGATCTCATCTTGATGTCCCCCAAATTTCAGCCCCAACTGACCTTCATTGGGGTCCCAAAGGTGTGGTCCAAGTGAGGTGGACAGTCTGAATTTTATGCACTGTTCCAGCAACATTCCACCATGGACAGTTAAATTTTTAAAATTTATTAAAACACCTATGGGTGTTTAAAAATTATAAAAATTTTCAGGGGGATGGCCTACTTATGGTAGGACCCACCTACAAAATTTTGGGGCCAATGGACGCCTATACACACCATGGTGATGGCAGGACCGGCCCATTATAATATGGTGTCCAGATCAGTCCAATTTTCAGGACAGATTGATTTATGTAAATGAATTAAAATATTTACAGATGTCTAAAAATTCTAAAATTTTTTAAGAGTTTGGTCCACTTATGTTAAAACCCACCTACCAAATTTTAGGACCAATGGACCCCTGTACACACCGTGGTGAGGGCCGGACTAGCCCACCACGTTGGGACGTCCAGGTCTGTCCGATTTTTCTGGATAGTCTGTTTTGTTTAAATTAATTAAAATACTTACAGACATCTAAAAATTATGAAATTTTGTAGGGGTGTGACTCACCTATGGAAGTATCACTCTGTAAAATTTCAGCCTCAAGTGACCCCGTTTGGGTATCCAAAAGAATGGGCCAAGATGTTTAGACTCCCAGATTTTTTCTGCTGTGCAGTCCAGCAATATGCCTTGATAAAAAACCATAATTCAAAAATATTTCTTCTGATGGTGGGCCACCTTTTTGGGTTTTCTCTCATTGTATGCATGATGAGGGACCTTTGCCCTCAATTTTTAGAGTTTTAGGAGCCTTGGACCCACTCCAATGGAGTGCCCAAATTTAGGACAGGAACATGTTATAATTATGCTAGCCTTGGGCTGAAATTTTAAGGAGTGGGGCCCACTATATTATAAAGATCTTAGAGGAAATGATTTATACCTTTAGTTCCTTAAATGTTAGGCTTAATGAATGCACTTTTGAGGCCCACCACAGTTGAATTTAATTGGGTCCATGAATGTAGATAGTTGTTGAACTATTTAAGGCCCATAGAGTGGACCCATTTGATGTGTTCCAAGGCCCATGGGATTAGGCCCATTTGATGTAATTTAAGGCCCATAGATGTAACATCCCGAAAATCGGGGGGTCGAGTAAAAACCCAACTCTCGAGTTCCAAAATGTTATTTATGCAACATATATATGTATGATTGAATGTTGTCTGTGATAATGTATTAAACATGAGTGAGATTAAGCCAGAACAGCTTATCATACTCCAGAGACAGTTAAATTTGCAAGCGGAAGACTGTAATAGTATGTATAACATATATAAACTGTTGTATTTCTCCAGAGTGTGAATATATTACCAGGTTATACACATACATGTATACTTCAAAAGTAAACAAAATGAATATACATGAGGGCGCTAAAAATATAAAATGACAAGTGTCAATGTATCTAATCAACCTCCATGTAATCCCGTCAATCAGATCACGCATAAAGGAGAGATTCTCCTACTCATCATCAAATCCAGCTCCGCCTCGCAGGCCGCGCCATCATCTGTAATCATAATAGGGACTGGTGGGTGTCCGGAAACACCATCCCGTAACGTGGGAGTGAGTGATCAACTCAGTGGGATAAGAGAGCAAAGATTAGCATGTTATCAAATCAATCATGCGATAATAGTAAAGCAGTAAATCAAACAATCCTAATACTGTTGTTAATGCAATATGACATGACGTGATGTATGCCCTCACCGACGATCTCCCTCATACGGCAACATCTTACGACCGCGGCATGCCACACTCTCTAGAGTGCTCCACATCTTCCAGGCACATGCAATGGTATGGTGATATGATTTCCAAGTTGTTATTAGTCCATTCAAACAGCAGGATTGGGAAACTAAGGTACTTCCCTTTTATCAATCCCAACACAGATCCTATCTAGGGTCGTCACTCCTAGTAATCTCATACGATGTATATTTTGTAGGTCGCTGCAAGGGCTGCCAGGGCTGTTGCACGCACTCGTTGCTCCGCTCCCCTATCACCTTATCAATACAGGCCTACTGTACTCTACTGCTACTGAAGGGTCGTCGCCTCCCGTAGACTCAAAATACGCTCGCGGTCACTACAAAGGGCTGCCAGGGCTGTTGCTCGCACTCGTTGCACCGCTCCCCCATCACCTTATCAATGTAGGCCGACAGTAAGAATATAGTGTCCCATACCACCATAATCTGCTCACGAGTCTAGGTGCTCACTGGTCACTACGGGGAGGTTTGTGGCCCCAGCGTAGGCCGACAGCTCGACCACGGTGTCCCATACCACCATGCCCGGCTCATGAGTCTTCGTGGATCAAGGTACCATGGTTGACAGGGTTTACAATGGTAAGTTCAGTACCCTAGGTTCAAGCAGTTATGACTCATGCAGGGTGAACATACAACGGCCAGTCGGGTTACTTGACGGACTCGACTAGCACGATCGCATCTCAAGTCGAACGACATGAAGTGCGTCAAACACTTCTTGTGGCAAACCACTGCCGCCAACTCCAGAACACGGCTCGCGTTCATCGACGCGTCATTCGTGGCCAAGATAAGCCAACCACGAATTCGCTCGGTTACCGACTGCCTGGACTAAGTATAGTCCCAAACAATCATGGAATCACATCAGCATTTACATAAGAGTAATGGAAATGAAATACAACCATGTGAGCATGTTAACACATGTTATAACGTACAACTTAAGTAAATCATCCTACACATGTCTTTCACACATATAATGAAATTAAGCATATCGCCAACATATATGAAATCCTCTCCATTAGCCTATTAATTGAGAATTCAATCTCAAACTAAATCATAAGGAAATCATCAAGTACATGTTATAGCATACCACTTAAATGCAACATCAAGCATATGCATTTCATACATATAGTGAAATCATACATATGGCTAACATGTAGGAAATCATTTACATCAGCATATTAATTGAGAAATCAATCTTGAATTAATTCATAACACCATTTAATTCAATACATACTAATACAAGCATTTATACAAACACTTACACTACACACTTGAGTTTACATATAGTACGTCGACCCGAAATGCGCATTTAGGCGAATCTCTTCGCCAAACTAATTATGCACGCATTCCTAAAAATCTAATGCGACAACAATTCATGTCAATCACATCAGCAAAATATGAATGAAAACAGTACTTCCTACAAATGACTAAAATGCCCTAAATCTCATATTCTTCGTTGATTTACGAAACAGGAAACGGACAGCATGTTGTACATGTCAAACGGCGTTGCCGTCAAGAATCTACTATTAAACGACATTAAAAGCTTTGGAAACAGTCAATTAAAGCGTCTAAAATCCGCACCTTGTCTCTTATGGATGTGTAAATTCGAACGGAGCGTATACGCTTCGTCTACGGCGAATAGGGAACCTAATACACAAGCTACATAAGCTACATCGCTAATGGAATTGACGGAAGCTTAAATCAACAAGTGTTGAAGGTTTTCCTCACCTAGAAGTGTGTTGGAATCGCCGGGAAAGTGGTTGGAGTGCGTTGCTTAAGCACTTGCAGCAGGTGGCACGAGCAGCAAGAAATTCTCTCCTATTCTCTCTCACAAACTCTCACATTTTCTCTCTCCCAATCTAGGGATTTTTACAATTTCGGATGGGAGAGAGGAATGAGGGTTTCAACCCCTTTTATAAGCTTAAAAACGCCGAAAACAGGCTCCGGAACGAAGTTTACTTAGTGCATATCTAATTCGGGGCTGTTTCGGTTCAAAAGATATTTTCTGGTGGTCCCCTGGTCGAATACGATCGGACTTAAGCTCATGCGTACCAGATCTAGCACGTATTAAGTTTTCAGTCCAACAGGATTCGCAGATCGCACGTGGCGGGCCAGTTTCAGTTCAGCGGTCACGGCACGTAGATCATGGCTGAAAGTCTCATGATATAAAATAGAAATTTCTCCTGATCCGAGGGTGTAATCTGGATGAATTCTGACGGTCAGAACGCTCAATACTGACGCGTCAAGTCGTGTGCCAGATTTGAATTTGAAATTCCAACTATGTCCCTATTTGCACTCTCTTCGGTCCGGGCTCAATGAAATAGCCTGTGATTATCGGTTTGACTTGTTTTTCGGAATGAGTGTCAAGTCCAGTTAGGCGGTTCTAACGGTCTAAGATAGGAGGTATCGGACTTTCGACGAGCGGTCTAGATCCAATACAAAGATTCAAAGTGGTCCAGAGAACAAACCTGCTCAGAGTTTAGTCCGAGGTTATAGAGTATTATAGAGTCGTTGGTTCTACTCGATTTGGGTCTTGTAGAACGTATTTAAAGTGATCAGGGACTATTTTCCAGCTACTCCAGCGTCGCGCTAGCTAACTTACACTTATTTTTCAAAGGAATTAATCCTACGTGATTTCTTTGGCTATGGAATTGGGTTCTGAGCGATTTCTCAGGTGTTTTAGTTAACCCATTGCCTAAGGACGTCTAATCCCAGATTAGCCAAAATCCGGGGTGTTACAATAGAGTGGACCCATTTGATGTGTTCCAAGGTCCATGGGATTGGATCCATTTGATGTATTTTAAATCCCATGGGATTAGGCCCATTTGATATGTATAAAGCCCATGGGTCGAGAACCATTTGATGCAATCTAAGGCCCACGGGTTATGACCCATTACAATGCACATAAGGCCCATTGGTGCGGCCCATTGATGTGGCCCATTTGATAAGTAAAAGGCCCATATGACATGGCCCATTTGATGTATTTAAGGCCCAATGGGGTGTACCTAAGGTCCATTGCAATGTGTGATCCCAACCTAGTTTACGTAATGTTATTCACTATGGGCTACGCCTTGGGAGCAATGTTGGTTTGACGTCCACATTGCGAGTATAATGTTAGTTAAATGTCCGCATTGCGACTCTCCCTAGGGCCCATTGGTAGTCCCGTACTTGTTGTATGCAAGCCGTCTAGGCCAGCTGCGTTGTAAAGATAGGGCATTACTTTATAACATGCTTAGTATAACTCCATGACGCACAACCCATTTGTATTGGTCCATTTGATCGGCCTGCTCGCATCGGCCATTCGATTGATTTATCCCATATGATTGATTAGGCCCATCTTGATATATTTGTGGCCTGTTGCTAAGGCCATATATGAGGCCGTTGTTGAAGCCCACCTTGATGTGTATGAGGCTCGTTGTTGAGGCTCACCTTGATGTGTATGAGGCCTGTTGTTGAGGCCCACCTTGATGTGTATGAGGCCCGTTGTTGAGGCCCACCTTGATGTGTATGAGGCCCGTTGTTGAGGCCCACCTTGATGTGTATGAGGCCTGTTGTTGAGGCCCACCTTGATGTGTATGAGGCCCATTGTTGAGGCCCACCTTGATGTGTATGAGGCCTGTTGTTGAGGCCCACCTTAATGTGTATGAGGCCCGTTGTTGAGGCCCACCTTGATGTGTATAAGGCCCGTTGTTGAGGCCCACCTTGATGTGTATGAGGCCCACCTTGATGTGTATGAGGCCCGTTGTTGAGGCCTACCTTGATGTGTATGAGGCCCGTTGTTGAGGCCCACCTTGATGTGTATGAGGCCCGTGTTGCAAGGCCCATTGTGATGTATGCAAGGCTCATGGGTCATGGCCCATTGCAATGTATGTAAGGCCCAATTGGTGTGGCCTATTCGATATATTTATGGGGTCCATGTCATTAAGCCCATCCTGTTGTATTGGTGACCCGTCCATTAAGGCTCACCCGTGGTATATATTTGAGGCCATGTGTAGGGCCCACCTATTGTGTATTTAAAGCCCATAGGTTGTGGCCATAGTGATGTATATTAGGCCTATGTGATGTAGCCCATACTGATGTGTATTAGACCCAGGTATGTGACTCACCTGCGAAGTATATTTGAGGCCCATTGTGATATATCTGAGGCCCATAGGTGCAACCCATCCAGATGTATTTGAGGCCTATGGGCAAGGCCCATTGTGATATGTGTTAGGCCCATGACTAGGGTCCACCTGTTTCGTATATTTGGCCCTTGTGTGAGGCCATGTGCCCATTATATATTTGATTCTATGTGGGCCATTCCTTTGGGGGCAATGTTGGTTAAAAGTCCACATTGTCGACGCCGGTTATTGATACCGTTTATGCGTATGTGACATCATAACATCATGATACATGCCCATTTGTATCATCTGCATGTTTGTTATGAGATGTGATTGACCATTGCATATGTCATCGAGCAGAATGATGTGAGACTCCCTGATAGGTGGAGATTATCTCACATGAGTGCATGACATGCACAGGATTAGTGTATGATTGGATTGTATGACTGATGCATCTTGCATTGTGTTATGATTACTGTACGCCCTAGTGACATCAGGGTCGTAGCCTCCACAGGCATATCGTGGATGGCCAGATAGGATACCGAAAATCTGTTCGAGCATCGGGCCTCCATAGATGGCCCTGGGTAAAAATCTCTAAACACCCTCTTGGTTCCAGAGGATGCTCCAACTTCTAGACCGAGTGGGTAGATGAGCGTTGAGTGCCGATTACCAGATGGTTGCGCTCTCCACTGTGTCGCGGTCGGTTAGAAGGGGGTGCGGCCTTACCCGTCCGAGAGAGTAGGCATGGCTAGGCTGAGTTTGACCAGCTCGAGGAATGGGTCCGCTATCGGTGAGCCGAGTAAGTATTGACAGACTACTGACAGGCGGATAGTGAGGTCTTTTCCACTTATCCAGTTGTGCGCTTGATTGGGGGGGTAGGTGGTGTGAAGTGTAATAGACCCCAGTGATTTTTCCAGAGAGGAACCGTACTGATATGAGGATTGACATGATATTATGACACACCGTCACTTTTGTGCATGTGGACGGGCGCATGTGGGTGGACGCTGATGTGGGCGGGTGTGATGTGGGAGGGGCTGAGGCCTGGGCGAGCTACCAGCGGTTGGCAGGCTACTGTGCTGACAGGCTACTGAGTAGGAGTTGCATACTCATTCATTCATCCATTCACTATCCACTCGGCCTGGTGGTGCGAAACTAATTGTTGTGTATCTTCGTTATGGCAAGGATTTCGATTGGGCGCGCGACTAACCTGAGATCAGGAGTTTACCACGTTGAGTCAGACTATCCAAATTTAGGTATGAGACTGGTTTGGATAGAGGTTCCCTGTGGTGGACCCCATAGCCTACGATACTACGTACTATCATCCCGACATCACACTCCAGCATGGTCATTCCATTAGCACCATATACTGCATATTCTATTACATCTTCGGCGTGTGGCATTGTGGGTTGTTATGTTTCTGTATTCGTATGACTTAGATGAGAGTGATGATATTTGTTAGCTCTTTCAAATTGTGTATTACATTATATCCTTGTCATTCGACATTTGATTATCTATGACTCATCATTTGCATATCTGTCATATATTGCGTATTCTGATATTGATTAACTCATGGACTTGTTCATACTTCCGTTTATTCTGTTATCGTATGATTATAATCTTATCAGTATTTCTTTTTACGCTGATAATTCCTGCTCTTATCAGTGTTTCTGCTTATTCAGTCATTGTATGGTTTATGGATTAATAGCTTTCCGGTATTGTATGATTATGATATTGTATTGAATACTTAGCACTTATCTCGTACACACACTTACACCACCCTCTAAGCTTTCTATAAGCTTATGCACGATAGATGCGTGCAGGTGATGTTAGGTTGCAGCAGCATTGAGCTTGGAGCATGCAGCTATTTTCTGAAGCTTTGATTTTGACATATATATTTTCCTTTCAGCATTGTATTCAAATGATTATATTAGTGGATATGTGATGATGATGTTGCCTTTATGATTTGGGTAAACTTGTGATTATGCTTATTACTAGTTAAATGTACAAAAAAAAAATCCTCCTTTTAGGATCCCAGGATCGATGTAACACCCTGAAAATCGGGGGTCGTGTATAAACTCAACTCCCGAGTTCCAGACCGTCACTTATGCAACAAAAATAGTTATGATTCAATGTTGTCTGATTTAAAGCATTCACATGAGTAAAAGTATACCAAAACTACAATTCATACTTCAGATCCAGTGATAAAAGCAAGCGGAAGACTAAACAATGTATATATCACTGTATGGAAAAACAAAGTAATCTCATCTGTCTCCAAAGTATGACTACATCTCTGAGTTTCATATACATGTAAATAAACAAAAGAATAAAGTTCAAAATAGTCCCACTGAAGTCCCCTCGATCCAGGTCACCTACGGGAAGCCGTCGTGATACTGCATATACGAGAACTCATCCTGGTCCTCGTCAATCTCCGGCTCCACCTCCTGGATCTCGTCCTCACCTGCAGCTACAACAGGGTCTGGTGGGTGTTGCAAACACCATCCCGTAACGTGGGAATGAGTGATCAACTCAGTGGAATCATAGAGCAAAGATTAGCATGTTCACAATTCAATCACGCGATAATAGTAAAGCAGTAAATCAGACAATCCTAATACTGTTGTTAATGCAAGATGATATGACGTGATGTATGCCCTCACCGACGATCACTCTCATGCGGCAACATCTTACGACCGCGGCATGCCACACTCCCTAGAGTGCTCCACATCTTCCAGGCACATGCAATGCTATGGTGGTATGATTACCAAGTTGTTATTAGTCCATTCAAACAGCAGGATTGGGAAACTAAGGTACTTCCCTTGTATCAATCCCAACACGGATCCTGTCTAGGGTCGTCACTCCTAGTAATCTCATACGATGTATATTTCGTAGGTCACTGCAAGGGCTGCCAGGGCTGTTGCTCGCACTCGTTGCACCGCTCCCCCATCACCTTATCAATACAGGCCTACTGTACTCTACTGCACGGAAGGGTCGTCGCCTCCCGTGGACTCAGAATACGCTCGCGGTCACTACAAAGGGCTCGTCGCCTGATCAGTGTAGGTCGACAGCTAGAATATAGTGTCCCATACCACCATAATCTGCTCACGAGTCAAGGTGCTCACTGGTCACTACGGGGAGGTTTGTGGCCCCAGGTAGGCCGACAGCTCGACCACGGTGTCCCATACCACCATGCCCGGCTCATGAGTCTTCGTGGATCAAGGTACCATGGTTAATAGGGTTTACAATGGTAAGTTCAGTACCCTAGGTTCAAGCAGTTATGATACATACAAGGTGAACAAACATCGGCCAGTCGGGTTACTTGACGGGCTCGACTAGCGCGATCGCATCTCAAGTTGAACGACATGAAGTGCGTAAAACACTTCGCGTGGCCTAACCACTGCCGCCAACTCTCAACACGAATCACGTTCATCGACGCGTCGTTCGTGGCTATGACCAGTCAGCCACGAATTCGCTCGGTTACCGACTGCCTGGACTAAGTCAAGTCCCACACATCTATGGAATTACCTTAACGCTATATACAAAGGTATTGGAATTGAAACACATCATGTGAGCATGTTAGCACATGTTATAACATTCAACTTAAGCAAATCTTCAAGGCATACTTTCCATGCATATTCAACTTAAGCAAATCTTCAAGGCATACTTCCTATGCATGTAATACAATCATGCATAAGGTCAACATGTAGGAAATCATTTAGGTCAGCATTTTAAATCATGAAATCAATCTCAAACTACTACATAACATCATTCAATACAATACATACTAATACAAGCATTTATACAAACACACACACTACACACTTAAGTCCACATATAGTATGTCGACCCAAAGTGCGCAACTTGGCGAATCTCTTCGCCAAACTGATTATGCAAGCATTCCTAACTCACCAATACGGCGACAAACCATGTCAATCACGTCATCAAAATATGCATGTAGACCGTACTTCCTACATATGACTAAAATGCCCTAAATCTCATATTCTTCGTTAATTTACGAAACAGGAAACGGAGAGCATGTTGTACATGTCAAACGGCGATGCCGTCGATAATCTACTATTAAACGACATTGAAAGCGTTGTAAACCGTCAATCAAAGCGTCTAAAATCCTCACCTAGTGTCTTACGGTCGCGGGATTTTGAACGGAGTGTGTACGCTTCGTCTACGGCTGTAAGAGAACCTGATTCATGGATTACGTTAGCTAACATGCCCTGAATCTACGTAAACCCTAAATCAGCAAGTTTTTGGGGTTTTTCTATAGCTGAAAGAGGGTAGAAATCACCAGCCAGGTGATTGGAATGAAGTGTTGAAGCAGCAACTGTCAGGGGCTCGGAAGCGGGAAAAATCTCCTCTTCCCTTTCTCTCAAACTCTCTCTCCTTTTTCTAGGGTTTGTGAAATTCGGATGGGAAGGAGAAATGAGGGTTTCAACCCCTTTTATAAGCTTGAAATTGCCGGAAATAGGCTCCGGGACGAAGTTTACTTAATGCCTATCCATTTCGGGGCTGTTTCGGTCCAAAAACTGCTTTCTGGTGGTCCCCTGGTCGATTGCGATCAGACTTAAGCTCATGGGTACCAGATGTACCTCGTATTAAGTTTTCAGTCTGGCAGGGTTCGCAGATCGCACGTGGCGGACCAGTTTCAGTTCAGCGGTCACCGCACATAGATCAGGGCTGAAAGTCTCATGATATGAAATAGAAATTTTTCCTGATCCAAGGGTGTAATCTGGATGAATTCTGACGGTCAGAACGCTCAATACTGACGCGTCAAGTCGTGTGCCAGATTTGAATTTGAAATTCCAAATCCGTCCCTATTCGCGGTCGCTTCAGTCCGGGTTCAACGAAATAGTCTGTGATTATCGGTTTGACTTGATTTTCGAGATGATTGTCAAGTCCAGCTGGGCGGTTCTAACGGTCTAAGATAGGAGGTATCGGACCTTCGACGCGCGGTCTAAATCCAATATAAAAATTCAATGTGGTCCAGAGGACAAACCCGCTTAGAGTTTGATCCGAGGTTATAGAGTATCGTAGAGTCATACGTTCTACTCGATTTGGGTCTTGTAGAACGTATTTAAAGTAATCAGGGACTGTTTCCCAGCCACTCCAACGTTGCGCTAGCTAACTTATGCTTAGTTTCTAAAGAAATTTATCCTAAGTGGTTTCTTTGGCTATGGAATTGGGTTCTGAACGATTTTTCAGGTGTTTTAATTGACCCACTGCCTAAGGACGTCAAATCCCAGGTTAGCCAAAATCCGGGGTGTTACAATCGAAAATCTAGCATATGAATGCTAGGCGCCGAGAATGGGGTACTAAGGAGGCTGTCGGCACCGGATTCGGCGATCGGGATTCCTGTGAATCCGATTTTCGGGTTTGGGGCGTGACACAGTTGAATGAGGGGATAGACCAAGTTTCAAATGCATATAAATTTTAGGGGGCCCTACCAAGTGCTTTTATATGTTTTAGGAATGTCTTCAAATGATTTAGATGGTATGGCCCACCTAAGTTCCGTATACAGTTGATTTTTGGGATTCCTATAATTTAAAGGGGACCCATCAAATGCATGGTGTTGATGTTCGACATGCATCATGGTGGGGCCCACACAGCTCGACCTCACGGGAAGTTTCCATGAGCTCGACCTCATAGAACGATTTCCCTCTCTCTCTCTGTTAGCTCGGTGCTCGATGTGTACCTCAAGCCATAAGCTGAGAGAGGGATTGGCTACTCCCCTCCCACCGGCCCTTGGCTGATGATTGGTGCTCGGTGGACCCACATGATGTATTTATTTCATCCATGCCATCCATCTTGTTTTATAGATCATTTTATGGTACTAAACCAAAAATGAGGTATACCTGGATCTCAAGTGGACAACACTAAAGTAAATAGTGTTAGTGAACATTGTGCAGATCAGATCAGATTGGTCCGGATAAGTCACTGATACAAACTCGATCCGATGAACGATCAGATCTGACTAGCCCTACTTGATCTGCACAGATCCAGACCGTCGATTCGGTTCGAATCGGGTCGAATCTACCGGATCGGGTCAGAAATGCCTAGCTCTATCCAAGAGTATAGGATGTCAGTCGATTGCCCCATCAAAGATCATATTCGTAAGATGGAGCAGATGATAGGTTCCCTTAGGAATGTTGGGTGTAAATTAACTGAAAATCAAAAGTGTGACACCCTGAAAATTGGAGGTCGTGTAGAAATCCGACTCCCGAGTTCCAGACCATCACTTATGCAATAAATATGATTATGATTCAATGTTGTCTGAGTTAGAGCATTCACATGAGTAAGATTATACCAAAACTGCAATTCATACTCCAGATCTAGTGATAAAACGCAAGCAGAAGACTGAAGAATACATATATCACTGTATGGAAAATAAAATAATCTTGAACTGTCTCCAAAGTATGAATACATCTCTGAGTCACAAATACATATAATAAACCAAAAATCAAAATGTCATATGGTCTAACTAGCAAGTCCCGCAGATCCAGGCCACCTACGCGAAGCCGTCAGAGAACTGCATATACGAGAACTCATCCTGGTCCTCGTAGAAGTCCGGCTCCAACTCCTGGATCTCCTCGTCACCTGCATCTAAGACAGTGTCTGGTAGGTGTTGCAAACACCATCTTGTAACGTGGGAGTGAGTGATCAACTCAGTGGAATCATCGAGCAAAGATTAGCATGTTATCAAATCAATCACGTGATAATTGTAAAGAAGGTAATCAGACATTCCTAGATACTGTTATTAATGCAAGCATGAAATGACATGATGGATACCCTCACCAACATACTCCCTCATGCAACACCGTCTTACGTCCGCGGCATGCTTTCTTTCCTCAGTGCTCCACATCTTCCAGGCACATGCAATGCGATATGGATAATGATTACCGAGTTGTTATTAATCCTTTCATACAGCAGTATTGGGAAACTAAGGTACCTTCCTTATATCAATTCCAAAACAGATCCTGTATAGGGTCGTCACTCATAGTAATCTCATACAATGTTATATTTATAGGTCGCTACAAGGGCTGTCAGGGCTATTGCTCGCACTCGTTGCACCGCTCCCCCATCACCTTATCAATACAGGCCTATTTGTACTCTTGTCACTGCAGAAGGGTCGTCGCCTCCCGTAGACTCAGAATATGCTCGAGGTCACTACAAAGGGCTCGTCACCAATCAGAGTAGGCCGACAGCTCGAATGTAGTGTCTCATACCACCACAATCGGCTCACGAGTCAAAGGTGCTCACTGGTCACTACGGGGAGGTTTGTGGCCCCAGCGTAGGTCGACAGCTCGACCACGGGGTCCCATACCACCATGCCCGGCTCATGAGTCTTTATGGATCAAGGTACCATGGTTATCAAGGTTTTCAATGGTAAGTTCAGTACCCTAGGTTTAAGTAGTTATGACCCATACATGGTGAATATACAATGGTCAGTCGGGTTACTTGACGGGCTCAACTAGTACGAGCGCATCTCAAGCTGAACGACATGAAGTGTATGAAACACTTCGTGTGGCCTAACCACTGCCGCTAACTCAAAACACGACTCGCGTTCATCGACGCGTCCTTCGTGGCAAATAAAAGCCAACCACGAATTCAATCCATTACCGACTGCCTAAACTAACGTATAGCCCCAAGCATTTGTACACAACCTCAGTAATCATATGAGAGTAACCGAAATGAATATAAACAATACAAGCATGTTGACACATCTTATAACATACAACGTAAGCAAAGCAACCAACACATGCATTCCATATATATAATGAAATCAATTCATGTAGCCAACATGGTAGAAATCATATACATCAGCATATTAATTGAGAATTCAATCTCAAAACTAATTCACAACACCATTTACTCAATACATACTAATATAAACATTTATACAAACACTTAGTCTACACACTTTAGTCCACATAGCGTATGTTGACCCAAAGTGCGCATTAGGGTGAATCTCTTCGCCAAACAGATCCTACACTCATTTCTAATACCATAACACGATAAATACCCATGACAATCATTTCAGCAAAATACGGACGTATACAGTATTTCCTACAAATACCTAAAATATCCTAAATCTCATATTTTCCATACGCAGTCGAAATGAAAAATGGACAGCATGTTCTACATGTCAAACGACGTTCTCGTCGATAATCTACTATTAAACGACATTAAAAGCTTTGAAATCAGCCAATCTAAGCGTCTAAAATCCTCACCTTTCGCCGTAGACGCGTATCGATTCGAATAGAACGTCTATGCTTCGTCAACGGTGTTATGATGACCTAATGCATAAGATACATAAGTTATTTTGATATTTGAATCGAAAGAATCCTTAAAACAGCTATAGGTTAGGGTTTTCTTACCTAGAAATGAGTTGGAATCACCGAGAAGGTGATTTAAATGTGGTGGTTAAGCACAGGCAGAAGCTGTAGCAAGTGGCAGGAAATCTCTCCCACAACTCTCTCACAATCTCTCACTTTCTCTCTCTCTCTCTCTCTCTCTCTCTCTCTCTCTCTCTCTCTCTCTCTTTCTAGGGTTTAATACAAATTCGGATGGGAGAGATATGAGAGGGTTTAAAGCCCTTATATAGGCTAAAACCTCACCTAAATAGACTTGGGACAAGGGTATACTTGGGTTATAAGCAAATCGGGTCTTTTCCGATCCAAAAGAGTGTTTCGGGAGGTCCCCTGGCCGAACGCGGTCGGACTTAAACTCATGTATATCAGATCCTGCTCACATGAAGTTTTTAGTCTGGTAGAGTTCCCAGATCGCACGTGGCGGACCAGTTTCAGTTCAGTGGTCACGGAGACTCGATCGTGGATTCCAAGTACATTGACCTGAGTGAGAAATGTTCCCTGATCCGAGGGTGTATTTGGGTCTGATTCCGACGGTCTGAATGCTTATACTTAACCCGTAAACGAAACGTGCCAGATTCATTTAAATCCCAATTAAATTTTAATGAATTTCACTCTTTCTCACACTCCTTGCTCCATGCTCAATGAAATAGCATCAAAGCATCGGTTGGGCTTGATTTTCAAAATGATTGTCAAGTCCAGCTAAGCGGTCATAACGGTCTGAGATTATAGACATCGGACTTTCGACGCGCGGTTTAAATCCAATACGAAGTTTTAAAGGGTTCCTGAGAGCAAACGGGTTTAAAGTTTGAACCTAGGTTTCAGGGTATTATAGCGTCATTGCTTCTACAAGTTTTGGGTCGTGCAGAACGTATTTAAAGTGATCAGTGCTAATTTCACAGCTAAACTAACATAGCGCTAGTTAACTTACACTTAATTTCCAAAGGAATTAATCCTAAGTGATTTCTAATCGAGATGGTACTCGGGTCTCCGCAGGGATTTTTCCGAGGCATTACAATCTACACCCCTTAACAATAAATTTCATCTTCGAAATTTGTACCTTTTCGTACTCCTCGAGAAGATGTGGGTAGTTCTTTTTGATCTCGGCCTCTGTCTCCCAAGTAGCCTCTTCCTCAGAGTGATGCGTCCACAACGCCTTCAGAAGGGGGATGACCTTGCTACTCAGTACCTGCTCCTTCCTGTCTAGTATGCGCGCCGGTCGCAGTATATATGTAACATCCTCACCTAACTACACCTGCTCCCATCTAATGATATGAGAAGGATCAGGAAAATATTTCTTTAACATAGAAACATGAAATACGTTGTGTACGCTCGCTAGAGGCGTAGGCAAAGCCAGACGATAAGCCACTGCACACACACGGTCAAGAATCTGAAACGGACCAATGAATCGCAGTGCTAGTTTCCCCTTCTTCCCGAACCGAAGGACTCCCTTCATAGGGAAAACTCTCAAAAACACGTGATCCCCAACTGCGAACTCTAGCGGGCGCCGTCTCGTATCGGCATAACTCTTCTGTCTGCTCTACGCTATAAGAAGTCGGCGTCTAATGATATTAATCTTCTTCGAGGTCGCCTACACTGTCTCTGGGCCAATCAATCTGCGCTCACTAACCTCTGCCCAGCAATGCGGTGCTCGACAAGGTCACTCATACAAAGCCTCATAAGGTGCCATACCGATACTCTCTTGGAAACTGTTGTTGTACGCGAACTCCGCATATGGAAGACAATCATCCCAACTGTCTTTGAAATCCAACACGCAAGCCCGCAGCATATCCTCTAGAATCTGGTTCACCCGCTCTTTCCATCCGTCCGTCTGTGGGTGGAAAGCCGTACTAAAATTTAACTTCACACCTATAGCCTCCTGGATGCGAGTCCAGAAAATAGAAGTAAAGCGCGTGTCTCTGTCTGACTCGATTTCTAAGGGAACTCCATGCAGACGCACGATCTCTCTGATATACAGCCTAGCTAACTCGTCTGCAGAGTTCGTGACTCTGATCGGTAGGAAGTGCGCCGACTTCGTCGGACGGTCGACGATCACCCAAATAGAATCATGTCCCTTCCTCGTCTTCGGCAGTCCCGAAATGAAGTCCATAGAGATAAAGTCTCACTTTCAAAATCGGGTCTTTTCCGATCCAAAAGAGTGTTTCGGGAGGTCCCCTGGCCGAACGCGGTCGGACTTAAGCTCATGTATATCAGATCCTGCTCACATGAAGTTTTTAGTCCGGTAGAGTTCTCAGATCGCACGTGGCGGACCAGTTTCAGTTCAGCGATCACGGAGACTCGATCGTGGATTCCAAGTACACTGACCTGAGTGAGAAATGTTCCCTGATCCGAGGGTGTATTTGGGTCCGATTCCAACGGTCTGAATGCTTATACTTAACCCGCAAACGAAACGTGCCAGATTCATTTAAATCCTAAATAAATTTTAATGAATTTCACTCTTTCTCACACTCCCTGCTCCAGGCTCAATGAAATAGCCTCAGAGCATCGGTTGGGCTTGATTTTCGAAATGATTGTCAAGTCCAGCTAAGCGATCATAACGGTCTGAGATTATAGACATTGAACTTTCGACGCGCGGTTTAAATCCAATACGAAGTTTCAAAGGGTTCCTGATAGCAAACGGGTTTAAAGTTTGAACCTAGGTTTCAGAGTATTATAACGGCATTGCTTCTACAAGTTTTGGGTCTTGCAGAACGTATTTAAAGTGATCAGTGCTAATTTCACAGCTAAACTAACATAGCGCTAGTTAACTTACACTTAATTTCTAAAGGAATTAATCCTAAGTGATTTCTGATCGAGATGATACTCGGGTCTCTGTACGGATTTTTTCGAGGCGTTACATAATAGTAATGCACCGTTCCTTGCCCGAATCTTAAGCCCCAATCAAAAGAATTCTGAACTATACTGATTTCATCACTATGTTCATAGACTTTTGTGGCCATTTGGTACGAGATGTTGAAATGAATGCAATTCAACATGGTTCAGCCAAGGCTTTTGCAGCAGAGACCCATAAGCGGAAAGCTAATAAGAAACGGTTCAAAACACGCAAGAAGGTGAAAAAGTATAAAATAGAAATCCGTATCACCTCCTCCAAATCTCAAGAAGGAGAATGGAAAGAAGAAGCATAAAAAGTCTAACATAATCTGCTTCGTTTACGAAAATTTCGGTCATTATGCCCGACAGTGTGCCCATAAAAAGATGGCAATTTCTAAGTCATTAGATATTTTATATGTAAGCGTTCGTTCTGAAATCCTTTCTATTGATACTATATTTAACGAGTGAATTTTGGATTCAGGCGCAACAAAGCACGTGACACAAAGTCGTCGAGGACTCGAGGAATTCTAACTTGTAGCCAAGAGAAGTTACAAGGTGTGTATGGAAAATAACGCTATTTAAGGCGTACTAAGGATTAATGTTTACCATCTTTGTACGCGCATAGGGCGAACAATAATCCTCCGTGATACTGTTTATGCACTGGGCGCGCGTCAAAATTTAATTTCTATTTTCAGGTTATTATTTGATAATTTTTATGTTTGTTTTTTCAGGACAAAAGTTTCTTTGAGACTAAATAACCTCATCTTTACATGATAAAATTTAATTTTAGATTTATTTATTTTAAACATAAATAGTGATAATGCGCCTTTGCTTTATCTGCTATGTTGAATGAAACTGTAGTATCTGAATCTCTAAAATGACACGCGAGGTTAGGTCACATCGAAAATGATCATATGACAAGACAAGTACGTTTTGGTATGTTAGACTCCTTATCTAAAGTTGATTTATCATTTTTTGAATAGTGTATGTTCAGGAAGACTTCGAAGAAACTATTTCCTAATGCGACTAGGTCCAAGGGTCAACTAGAGATAATCCATTCAAATATCTGTGGACCTTTCAATGTACATACCAAAAATATATGTCAATACTTTGTCACTTTCATTGACGATTACTCGCGCTATGGATATATATATCTCATCTCACATAAATCTGAGGCATTTGATTGTTTTCTTAACTATAAAGCTGAGGTAAAAAATCAGCTTAAAAAAATATTAAAATCCTTCGATCTGATAGAGATGGTGAGTATACATCTGAAACGTTTAAATCATATAGTGAAAACGTTGGCATCGTTCGGTAGTATACAATGGCTTAC
Source organism: Magnolia kwangsiensis (assembly GCA_037074715.1). Lineage (NCBI taxonomy): Eukaryota > Viridiplantae > Streptophyta > Magnoliopsida > Magnoliales > Magnoliaceae > Magnolia > Magnolia kwangsiensis. Next base: position 57,287,605 of record CM073573.1, read on the forward strand.
ACTCCACAATAAAATGGTGTTGCGGAGAAGAATAAGACACTATTGGACATGATTAGATCGACAATGGCACAAGCCAATCTCTTTACCATATTCTGGGGAGATGTACTGTTAACAGCCGTCTACGTCCTTAATAGAGTCTCATCCAAATCCATTCATAAGACCCCATATGAGATATAGTTTAGGAGGATTCCTTATCTAGCTAACTTATGCCCTTGGGGATCTTTGGGATAAGTTTTGTTGCCTACTCCGCATAGAGGTAAACTTAATAGTAAAACCATTGAATGTGTGTTTATAAGGTATCTCATGCATTCAAAGGAATACGTTCTAGTTTATGAGAACTATGGATAATGGATTGAGATAGAATCTCAGGATGTGATTTTCGTTGAAGATAGATACCCCAGTCGAATGAAGCAAAATGTTCTAATAGAACTTTTTAAAATATCCGATGTATTTCAAGAGAGAGGGAGGTCTACTTCTTAAAATAATGATACTCGTATAGTTCATAAGGATAATAGTTAAATATCTCAGCAGGCTCCTAAGTTATGTCAAAGCGCAAGAGGATTGATTCCCCGAAGATACTTCGATATTGAGGGGTAGACATTCTCTTGCGTTGCGGTTGATGATGATGAACCTGATTTGTATCAAGATGCATTATTATCTTCTAACTTAGTCGATTGGGTGACTCCTATGAACAAAGAGATCACTTCCATGGAAAAGAATAAAGCCTGAGAACTTGTTGATCTTCCTTCCAATTGTAAAGCGATATGTAATAAGTGAGTACTAAAGATCAAAAGAAAGGTAGATAGTATGGTGGACAAGTGCAAAACATGATTAGTTAGTAAAGGTTTTATATAAAAATAAGACATTGATTATGATGAGACTTTTTCACCCTTTACAAAGTTTTCCTCAATCCGCATGATCTTGTTCATTGTCGCAAGTTTAAACTTAGAGTTATATTAGATAGATGTAAAGATCACCTTCTTAAATAGTGACTTAGATGAAGAGATATACATGCAATAGCCCATGAGTTATGTGGACATAAAGCATCCAAAGAAAGTCTTCAAATTATTGAAATCTATTTATGGGCTGAAGCAATCTTCAAGACAGTGGTACACGAGGTCCACTTAGCCATCACTACTTTTGGATTCACAATGAGTGAAGAAAATCATTATGTATACATGAAACGGTACAAAAGATCTTTTTCGATACTATTTCTATATGTAGACGATATCCTGCTAGCTGATAATGATATGCAATTATTGATATTGACTAAAGATTGACTATTCTCGAACTTTGAAATGAAAGATTTTCGTGAAGCCAACTTTATTCTTATGGTAAAAATCATTAGAGATCGTCATAAGAAATTTTTAGGCTTGTCTCAAGCCACGTATATATAAAAAATCTTAGAGTGGTTAAGAATAAAAAATTCAAAAGCTATTGAAATCCCTATGGATAAAGCTACCAAGTTAAACAGAAATTGTATCCCTAAACTGAAGATGAGAAATTGGCTGTCCTTAGTACCTTATGCAAGCGTAGTAGGGAGCTTAATGTATACTACGCTTTGCACCATACCAGATATTAGCTATGCAGTTGGAATAATCAGCCGTTATCAGAGTAACCTGGGACAGTCTCATTGGCAAGCCGTTAAACATATATTCTGCTATCTTAGAGGAACAAAAGATTTGATGTTGTGTTATGAAGGCACGAGTCTCGAACTCAAATGATATTCTGATGCTTCTTAGGGAAATGACGTCGATGAGGGAAAGTCTACTTTAGGATATGTATTCATGCTCGGATGAGGAGTTATCTCATGGTTGAGTAAGAAACAAACATTTACAGATCTTTTATCTATGAATGTCGAGTATATTGCATGTTATGCTGCAGTTCAATAGTGTATATGAGTTCGTAAATTTTTACTAGGTTTGAATGTTGTATCGAGCGTTCGTCAGCCTATATTTCTAAAGATAGACAATACTTCTGCAATTGACTTGACAAATGACCCTAAACACCACTAGAAGTCCAAACACATTGAGATCAAGTATCATTATGTCCGTGATCAAGTGAGAAATAGGAAGGTCACCCTCAGTTATATTTCTATTAAGGAAATGATGGCTGATCTCATGATGAAACCTATAGCTAAATATCTATTTTACGTTCACGTCAGGCAGATGAGATTGAGGAAAGCTTGAGTGATATACTTGTATTTAGTAACTTTAATTTTTCATTCATGAATAACACATTCTATTTTTTCAGTATTGAGTACTAATATGAATTAGGTAAGTAGATCATCAACAATTTTCATAAGATCATGTAAGATTTCTATTTTTTATCGGCAGGCTGGTCACCCACTCACACGGTTTGACCAACCTTGAATGTATAAGAGAGGTACATTTGGGGCGATATTCATACACTGAGGTATGAACTTCTCTTTATTATGAATAATAAAGGATAAAGATATGAGTGAGTCGTATCCACCTACAATATTTTCAGATTAAAGATGAGACTGATGAAGTCGAATAACAGAATCACACCATTCTGTTTCATACGATCAATGTTATGGCCTGAATTAATAGCTGGGTTATGAGGTTATGAGATAAGTCGTATCTCACGTATAATAACTTACGTATTGTAGACCCGACATATACTTAATATTATCTACTTTATAACGTGGATTGTAGCCACGTGCTGGGACCTTTTATCTACAGATTACTTTGATTCAATTTAATCATTATAACATGTGAGTAGTCAGTCATGTAGGTGACTCTTTGTGTCTTGAGCTATCCTCCTCTTGTATATAAGAGGATGAGATTGAGTGTCGCTACTTTAGTATACTATGACGAAAGGTCCTTAATTGGTTAGACTCAGTTACGCTAGGAAGGTAACTTGATTGATTCGAAATTACACATTTGCGTAGGGAAGATACTATGACAGCTACACCAAGTTTTTAGAACTATAAATACGCACTTGAAGACTTATCCGTCGGTAGTATCGAATTATTTTTATTAGACTTTTGCAAACAAATATTCTTTCTTAAAAGTATTTATATAAATATTGTTTTAAATTGATTTTATTCGAAGTTTGTGAAAAATAGAGTTTTCAGAATAACTCGATAAGTTGAATAAGTGCATATGTTGGCTAAGTTCTTTAGATCGGGAGACTCCATTTGGCGTGGTCATGAGGACTAGACAGACATTGCAAAGCTTGGATTATTGAGTACTAGCTAGGTGGTCACTTAGTACTTTAACACCTATGAGAAAATTACGGTGATCTAGCTGATCCCACGCCTTTAATTCTTTTGATCGCAATGTTTGGTTTTGATTATTATTAGAAGAGTTAGATGTACAATTTTTTGTGCCTATCCCACAATATAATTGAGTGGGAGATGTTGGAAATATGTCAATAGACAATCACTAGTGGGTGGGTCCCATGTGTTTAAGTCTCTTTCGGCATCTTCCTTTCAGTTGCTTTTCAAATTCAAATTTAAATTCTGGTCTCATCTAAACTCACATCTTTTCCTATAAATATGATAAGGTACTCTTGTTTAAACATATGAAAAATAACGAGAGTAAAAAAGAGGAATAATGGTACATAGAAATTTATTTATTTATCTTATCCTTGGGACGATCTAAACCATAGATTGTGATCCGAGGCCATCTATACCGTAAAATTAGAGAGATGATTAGATCCATCTGCTCCAATAGTGGATAAGTGGGCCATTGGATATGGACCGTTCATCTTTAACTTTATAAAGGTTTCATATTGTGTAGACCGTCAAATCTTGAGGGCTCACATTTCCTATCAATAAGCCCAGGTGGTGTAGCTGGCCAAAGTTTTGAATTAAGCTGATTTTTATCTCCTTAATCCACCGTGATAAGTCACACCTAAATATGGTTGGCATGCCATTCAGATCGGTCCTTGTGGTGTGACCCACCTTAGCTGTGAATCTAGCTAATATGTAGCCCATTGCGAGAATTGAATATGATGGATGAAGAGGATTTTATAAATTTATAGAGCCCGGATGTTCTACCGAAGGCGTTTTAGAGGATTCGATTGACAGGACAGGCTTGCTAAAATAATTGATATGTACTACTCTACCGCACCTATATCACGCAGCCCAGAAACATCCGAGGCTTGTTTGGATTCATCAAGTTGTTTATGTAGCTACACTCCCTCCAGTCTAGTCACTGGGGTCAAAATCATCCTAGTCCACAACTCAGGTAGGCCGCACCATAGGAAACAATATAAATGTGACATAAGCCATAGGTTTGTGTGGGGTGTGGGAGCCACTGAGGTGCATTTGGGATGATCTTAGCCATCAGATTTTGCGTTTTTAACTTGCTAAGTGGGCATTTAAAAAAAAAAAAAAACAGTTCATCTGGGGGCACTACTTACCCAGCGAGGATCATCCTATCAGTTCTCGTTGGGCCGTGCACGGCACACAATAGGGACTCAGATTGTGACCCCTTCAGTGCCGTGGTCTCCGTACCGATTGGTGATGTGGGCCCCACCATGATGTATGTGTTTCATCCATGCTGTCCATCCATTTTTTGGGTTCATTTCAAGGCGTGAGCCCAAAAATGAAGCAATCTCAGGTGGTCCTCACCACAGGAAAAAGAGGTGATTGAATGCCCACCATTAAAAACCTCTTGAGGCCACAAAAGTTTCAATCAACACTGTTTCATACAGTGTGGCCCATCTAAGATTTAGATTTACCTAATTGTTATGCCCATGCCCTAAAATAACATGGAAAATTGGATGGACGGTATGGATAATATGCACGCATCATTATGGGGCCCATGGCATCGACACATCGGTCCCAAGTATGGGCTACCGCACAATGGGGCCCAAAAATTGGATGGGTTGGAATTTCACTTGAGAAATCTTTCATAAAGGAAGTTATTGATACTCCTGTAGGGTAAGATGCTCGATGCTCAGGCACCGGGACATTCTACCCCTGGAATGCTTAACAGAATAAAATTCGAAACCCACTGCCACTGAGTTACATTCACAAAATCAGAATATGACAAACATAAGCTTTGACACGTAGAGGCTTGTTTACCCAGATATGTTTTAAATATTAGCCATCCATGTCCACCAAACCAATCCAACATTCAGAATCTGATAGTCTAACAAGCGAATTCTCGATTCACGATTCTCCTAAGCTGGAACCCGTAATTTGGGCCGTTTAATTTGAATTGCTTGCATGGCATGTATGTATGAAATAGCTAACTGATTTCTAAGTGCCTGCGTATCATCCATCACTCACGGCCAGAGTATCAAAACTTTTCTCCTTATATAAACGAATGTTCGGTGGATGAGTTTGCTACCGTCTAAGTTCCGCCATTTGGTTGCGTTAATCAAACGTCCTCTGCTCAGCGGGTATTTTTAATACAATGAAGCCGTATGGAATAAAGGAGAACTGTACTAACGTATACTTGCATAGCATCTTGAATCAGAACCATCCAAAAAGTGGGACCCAACAATGAATTATGACAAATATTACAGATAAAATATTATTCAACGGATCACTGGTGGATATTAAATGAAGCGAAAGACAAAAATATTCTTTGGTCGAAGTTAGATAGAATTGTTAATTAATCAGAATCGAGTATTGTCCAATTAGTGTGATTTTCATTGAATAACCAATCTACATAGAGTCCCACTATTTGAACGGATTGGAATTGAGCTGCATGCCACGTGTACGTCAGAGGATCCTCACATGTATCCTTTCTACATAGAATACGAGGCGCTCCCATTCTTGCAGTCTCTTGCGGGGCGAAACCCCGGACGACCAAAATACCAACGCTCGCCATCTTTGAACGAATAAGAGCAAACGACATGCTCGAGATTACAAAACTGAGGAGCTTTTTAGCTCGCTCGTGATGAACCAGCAACAGTCTTTCGCGGCTTCAACACGTAACTGGATGTATGGTCAGTGAATCAAGACCATCCGTATTCTCGTCCCGTAATAGGTGGGCTTATAGAACAAGATTTACATATATTGGATAATCTCAGCCATCCAATAAGTAGACATCCCATTCGAACGTGAACGGTCATCTTTTCATTTTTGTCACTCAATGGGTGCCAATAAACTCATGTCCTTTTTGCGCCATTGGGCATCTCAGGCAAGTCCCAAGATATTGACAGTTTGGAATCATCCACGGGCAACCACTTGTAATTTGGAGCCGCAGCGAATCCAGATTGGTTTGAACAACGCTCCATCAGCCTCGTCAGGAGTATAGTATAGTCGTAGACCGGAGTATATGCACACTGTCCTGAGGTTTTCAATTTGCACGAGCGGGGTCCACGGTTTAGCTATCCAGACCGTTGGTCTGATGTAGCCGAACATCAGTGGACCATGTTCGTAATGATCTCCTAGATTGGAAGACTTCAATAGCCCATTTTGGTCATTTTCTTAAAAGTTGAATCTGAACCATTCCCTCTACATCAATCCAACTGTCTCTTTGCAGGCCATAAAATCTAGAGGTTTGAGTGGGTTTCTGGCAGTGGTCCGTCTACAGTGGGAAGCAACGGTCTAAACGAATGTGACACAGTAGTAACCGAAATAATCTAGATCGGATTATATGTAACCCACGTAATACCTTATTGGGTGTTTCCCTAACAGCGGGGTCCACCTTATGTTCCTGTTGTATATCCACGCCGTCCATCAGTTTTTAAAGATCATTTTAGAGCATGAACATAGAAATTAATAAGAAACAATCTCAAGTGGACCACACCACAAGAAACACTAGTCAATGAACTCTCTCATCATTAAAAGATACCTAGGGCCAACCATAATGTTTATTTTCCATCCAACCTATTGATAATGTCATACATACATGAATGAAGGGAAAACCAAAATATAGGCTTGATCTGAAACTTTTGTCACCTCAAAAAATTTTTGATGGTGTAAATTCAATCCCCACTGTTTGGTCAACTTGAGAATTTGGTCTGCTTCATTTTTGTAAAAATATCCTAGAATACTCTGTAAAAATTGATGGACGGCGTTGATATATAACATATACATCAAGTGGACCCCACAGTCAGGGAAGCACCCACTACGGTGTTACCCGGTAACACTTAATCCTTTACCGCAGGAACCGGAATAAGGTCAGCCATCCCTTCACGGTACACAGCGGCTTCGAAGGAAGATATACAGATCGCGGCCGTCCATCTAGTGTACTTTATCATGGATAGAAAATGTTTCAAAAACACACCAATTAGAAAATCCTGTCCGTCACATCCTCAAATTTCCATCGGTGAATGCTAGGCTATGAACTATTTTCATCTACCACAGTCGCTTTGAGTGTCACTTTTTATATGGACAGCATAATTGGATATTTGTCTACTTAGAAAAACTATCCATCCAAAGTAGGGGAAACCAGATGTACGGACCCGATTGATAATCACCATGCCACTTATACTCCGGAGAGTTAGGCTCTACAACAATTCAGTTCTACCGGCTCCAGTGTATCAGCTCACCAGTCCAAAATCGTCAATTACAAGGGAGCGTACGAGGTGCGGCCCCAGCCTCACCCAAAACGGTGCGGCCCTTACTGTGGGGTCCACCTTGACGTATGTATTGTTTATCCACTTCGTACACCTGTTTTTCTATATTATTTTAAGGCAATCGCAGAAAACAGGAACAAATCCAAATCTTAGGTGGACCATTTCATAGGAAACAGTGGACGGCGTGGATGTAGAACACATACAGCAAGGTAGAACCGACAGTAGGGCCGCAACTAATCTGCTCACCAACTACATTGCCATGCATGTCCTCGGGCCGAGGGTCACAAAAGTCCGCGTTTTACACCGGAGAAAGAAAATGCTTCTGGCGCTAAAATGCGCGACACGGAGTAGTTAGCCAGCAGTAGACCCCTACGCTACTGGAGAGCTCCTCCCAGTGTGTGTGTATATATATATATATCCCAGTGTGTGTGTATTTATATATATATATATATATATATATATATATATATATATATAGAGAGAGAGAGAGAGAGAGAGAGAGAGAATTTCCTTACGATGTATTCTCTCTACCTGCTGCTGAAATCAACCTCAGAAAGTAGAGATTCAGCCGTTTCGAATCTCCTTCTCAAAAGACAGACGGATTTCGATCGCAGAACGAAAGATCAAACGCTCTTTCCTCTGAAAACACGCGCAATCCAGTCTCGGAATTCGTGAGTTGGCTTTGTCTTCATGAAAATACTTGGAATTAGGGCTTTTGAGTTATAAAAATCCACTGGATCAGGCGTCGGGATCGAAGACTCAGCTTGCTTTCGTGGAATTAGAGTTTTAAATGAGGGTTTCGTTCTCCTTTGCTTCAAATACTTCGCGATTGGTTATTTTTCTTGCCACAGATGTTTAATTAGGGCTCTTAGAAGGGCGTTGGGACGGAGATTCCTGAAATAGGGTTTCTATCTGAATTTGCGTCTGTGCTTCAAAATATCTGTATCAGTTGATGGAAATTGGCCTATGAGTTCAGTCCGCTGAAGGGATGAATGCGAGCCGTCCTACGGTTCATCCAGTAGAAGCTCCTCCTTTGATCACCGAAGCAGCCAACAATGTGCCAAGAGTGAGGATGAAGGACATCCAAGGCATGCCTGGTACCGCCGGAGGCCTTGCCTTACGATTCTGTCAGTTTGTGTTTGCAGTTTTATCTCTCTGTGTCATGGCTACCACCAGTGATTTCACCTCCGTCACTGCCTTCTGGTAATGCGATTCTTCAAGCCTTTTTTCTGCTGTATACATGAATTTCTTCTGTGTATATATATGCCCTCTTTTTCTTTTTTGCTTCTGTTGGATATCAGCTAAAAATAAAAAGAAATCTTATTCTTTTTATGTAAAGAATAGAGAGAATTGATCACTTACAACCGACTGTAGGTTAACATGCAAATGGTTTTCACAAAAATTCTGGCTATAGTTGGAAATAAAAATTCTGAGGTATATAGAAATGGGTTGGAGTATACAACTGGCTATAGTCTATCAATTTTAAGAATATATAGACAGAATAACTCCCAATTTTTGAGTCACTCGATGACAACTGTGGATCCCAATTAGGACTCCCAATTAAATCTAACTCGTTGGTTATAATCAACCTATGTAATAGACTATTAGATAGTGCTTGATTGTAACATCCTATGTAATAGTTTATTACATAGTGCATGTGGGAGTTTTGTGCTGCTGTTTCCGGTCAGCCTGGAAAAAGGAGGAGGGTTGTGTAAGGTTGGCGGCGGGTGTCAAAGTTATGCCCTTGAAAATATATGATATTATCCAGGGCAATATTGGAAACAAAAATTCTGAGGCATATAGAAATGGGTTGGAGTGTACAACTGGCTATAGTCTATCGGTCTTAGGAACACACACTCACACGCGCGCGCACGCACGTGCACACACACACACACACATATATATATATACAGAGAGAGAGAGAGAGAGAGAGAGAGAGAGAGAGAGAGAGAGAGAGAGAGAGAGAGAGAGAGAGTGATTCCCAGTTTTTGAGTCATTCGGTAACAACTGCGGATCCCAATCAGGACTCCCAATTTAATATAACTTGCTGGTTGTAATCAACCTATGTAATAGACTATTAGATAGCACTTGATTGTAATCAACTTATGTAATTGTTTTTACATTGCGCATGTGGGAGTTTTTTGCTCTTGTTGCTGGTCCCCAGCCTGGATGAAAGAGTTGCATTAGGTTGGTGGCCAGTGTCAAACTTATGCCATAACTTTCATCATGATTCCGAACAATACGACATTCCAAATAGGCGACTGCAATTAATTGGGATAAGGATTAGATGATGATGATGATGAATGTAATCTAACTCAATTTAAAAAAAAAAGAAAGAAAAGTTGGAGCAGTTTTAGTGTTCTTTTTAGCCTTCATGAGGAAAGCACCTTGGGTACTGTCTTTAAGATAAAGATTATTCGGACTGTAGGAAACTGGGAATAACTATGTCAAAGAGTAAATTTCATGGACATAGTATAAAATATGAAGCTGGTGATGGGAGATAAGACTCAACTGGATGATCAACACTTGCAGTGGGTGATAGAAAATAGCTTGTGCAGTAATTTTACAAGCAGTGAACAGTTAGGAGAGACAAGATTGTTGACAAGCACTGTTCTCATTTATGATGTATTCCTCATTTTGACTTCTGAAGCATCGTTTGGAGGGGGGAAAAACTTATGATGTTGCTAGTTCAATCTTGGTTGTCAAGAAATTGATTCTTTGAGGTCTGCAGATGTAATCATAGACCATGTTTTGTGACACTAATCTAGGAATTTGTACGCTAGAGCTGAATCTTTGAAACGTATCTCCTTCTAGAATAATAGGGTTAGTTACACTGTTTCTATATTGACAGTGGCGCATTTTGCATGCTGATCCTACCAATCTCTAACATGCCTGGATGACGAATTTGCCTTTTCTTTTACCAGCCCTTTTTCGGCTGAACAATGAACTCATGATCTAAGTTTGAAATCTCCACCACATCTCTTTGGATTCCCTTCAGTGTTGTTTTTGATTCCCTTGGGCATCCTTGAAATACACAGCAGTGAATAGCGATGGCTTCCCCAAACAAAATTCCTGCAAAGATAAGCAAAATTGGCCTTAGCTACATCCATGTTCCCTGCTGCAGTGGTGCTCTGACTCGCACTGAGTGAGTTTTAGGCTTAGCAAGCTTGTATCATGCTTATGTTAAACACGGGAAATTTACAAGGTAAGTCAGGGTTCAGGGAGTTTGGGGATGAAAACCTGCTGCAAATGTAATTGTGTTTGCCCGTAGCCTGACCATTTGTTGTGGAGGATGGCTCTACCGCAGGTGTCTTAATCGGATGCACTTCTGGCTTCACCTGGTAATCCACTGGCCACAAGAGTAGCACACATGTTTATCAATTGATTGACACACTATAGCCACCCTACTATCATAAGATTGGTGGAATAGCAGACAATCCAGACCATCCAATTGATTGCCCACCTCATGGATAATTATCAAAATTCCAATTCACCATTCTTTGGTTATAGCTCATCAAGAGGAGACCCAGTAATTGGACAGTCCAGAGTCCAGATACATTGGGATGTGCACCTTGTAGCCTCTTACGTATGATGCTATTTGTTAACTAGTGCCAAATATGCTGACTGCTAAATTGTATTTGTGAATATGGAACCCCCTTTGAAGATCGCTGTATCTTTGATGATGGTTGGCCCATTTTCCTAAATCAGATTTTGCATGTCTCCAGGCTATACAAAGCTAATGGTGTAATGGCCATCGCTGTTAAAAAATCTATTTTGAGACTGATACGGGGCTGCGTTTTTCTGTAATGCCTGTATTGGTCCCACAATGCCTAACGGTTACCACCGTTACCATCCTTTATGTAACTGCTTTGGCTTACCATGGTTCCATGCATTCTCGTTTGATGTTGACTTGCTTTTCCCAATTTAGGTCTGTTTTTAGTCTTGTATTCTATTTATGTTGTACTCCAGTTAAGTCCTCTTTGAAGACTATTACATTTTCTGTTATTGTATTCAAGAAAGGTATGAAACTTGAAAGGTTGGATGATCACAACTTTCATGTACTTGAAATGTAGTTTATTTGTGCTATTGTAAATATGACACAGATAATATCTCTATGTGAAATTGAAAAGGATGCAGATCTATTAGGAGGCCAAGGCATAAACTATGGAGAAGTAAATGTGGGTCGAATTAAAATGGGGCCTTAAGTAATTCCCACAATAGAGGTCAGATAATCAGTATCATTGCCTCCAACATTCAACAGTACTTGTCCTTCGCCAATGACTTTTAAAGGTTCAGTTGGAGGAGATAGCTCTTGAATCTGAGCAAGCCAAGCGGATCAAATGGTAGCATCATTGAAATACATATTTCTTTAACCATTCTCCCAAGTCCTTTTATTTTTTTTATTTTTGGACCAAAGCGCAACCTAGGTTCGCAATGCATGGTTGAGGCATTTGGACCCAATAAAGCAAGGCCTAGCTCCAAAGTGAACCGAGTTGTAAGCAAGCTTGGAAAAACAGTAAACATTATGGCTGTTTTGGCCATTATGTAACCATATTGATCACCCCTATCATGCAATATGGGCGCTGAGCTGGTCGGCTGTGAAAAAAAGGGATGTATTGGTCCGTATCTAGAGGTGTACATGAGTCGAGCCGAGCCGAGCTTTGCCCAGCTCATGCTCGACTCGGACTGTTCAAGTCCCAGCTCATGCTCGGCTCGGCTCGGCCTTCGAGCTCGGAACAACAGCTTGTGCTCGGCTCGTCCGAGTTCGAGCCAAGTTCGAGCAAATTTCGAGCCGAGTTCGAGCAGTGTTTTTGAGTCGAGTTCGAGTTTTCGAGCCGAGTATCGAGTTCCGAGTTCGAGCTTTGAGCCGAGTTTGAGTTTTCGAGCTGAGTATCGAGTTCCAAGTTCGAGTTATAAATTGAGATTCATTTGAATTTGAATCTGATTATCAATTGGAATTTGAAGTTGAACAAAGCAATAAAATATATAAAATGCATAATTTACGATTAAAAAACATCGATAATTACATATTTACATCATTCAAAATAACAATTTACAACTAATAACCTCCATAAGAGGAGTGCCTTCCTATATTGTCATTTGATCCATCCGAATTACTATCTATTTTTTCATATACATATTGGTTCACTTCTTCTGAGTCATAAGGCGAGGAGATGTTTCCTTTGTACTCTTTTACACTTTGAATTAGATTTTTCAAACTTTCTTTATGTAAAGAATTGTATGTAGTACCCAATGCCTTATAAAATTCACCGAGACGGGTGCAAGGTATCCTGTATCGGTATCGGTTGACGTAACAGTGCCCTCCGATACTGATATGGATACGGGGGTGTAACAGCGATACGGGGGCATAACAGCCCGTAACGATGCATTTTTTTTTTTTGCCAAAAAAATATAAAAAATATGGATTAAATCTGGAATATTCTAAGCATTTCAAATATGCATTCATTTATAAATTGGAACATGTTTATGATGGTGTAATGGTCTACTCTTTGGTTAGAAGTTATATTGGATTGTCTGATGAGTTTATGAACCAGACAACCTGGATTTGACTGCAAAACTCATATATTTAATTTTCTAACTATCTACTATCAATGATAGATATATTAGAATGAATATAATATGAAAATATCTTACATGTGTAATATATTTGAATTTTTAAAAAAAGGGCCAAAAATAGTGTGTAAATAGAAAAAAATTATTAAAAAAATATAAAATGACAACAATTTGTAAAATTGACATTAACTACTATGATTAACACATCATATTCTACCATTAAAATAACAAAACATTCAATAAAAAATGATTTTTCGAATTAAAAAAAAAAGGATCGAAAATAGTGCGTAAATAGAAAAAAATTATAAAAAATATAAAATGAGAACAACAATCTGTAAAATGCACATTAATATCTTCTACCATGATTAACACATCATATTCTACTATTAAAACAGCAAAACATTGAATAAAAAATGATTTTTCGAATTAAAAAAAAAAGGGGTTGAAAATAGTGCGTAAATAGAAAAATTATAAAAAAATATAAAATGACAACAACAATTTATAAAATGGATATTAACTTGTTCTACTATGATTAACACATCATATTCTACCATTAAAACAACAAAATATTCAATAAAAAATGATTTTTTAAATTTATAAAAAAAAAGGCCGAAAATAGTGCATAAATGGAAAAAATTATAAAATGACAACAATAATCTGTAAAATAGAAATTAATATCTTCTATTATGATTAACACATCATATTCTACCATTCAAACAACAAAACATTGAATAAAAAAATATAAATACCTATTTTTGTGAAAATTTTGAAAAATGGCCCACGGAGCTTCGAATGAAGAAAATCCTTAATATAAGTTGTTTTTATCTGTAATATCAAGCTAAGAGTGGTTGAAAATAACAATAGAATGATTTAGGAAGAGTTTGGAAGAAAGAAGTTTCAAAAAAAATGAAAAAAAAAAGTCCTTAAAAAGCAAAAATAAAAAATAAAAAATTAGCTGTTTTTTTTTACCGTTACGCCCCATAACGGCCGTTACGGGGCTGTTATGACTACAAGACCGAGGGGTGCCCCGTTACGGCCCCGTATTGCGTAACGGACACTGCCGTTACCGATATGTATCGTAACGGATACGGGATACCCTGGACGGGTGAGGAATTTGAATTTGTTACTCTTCTTCTTTTTGTTTGTCATACTCGATCCTGCTTCAATATCATGTTGTCTTTGAGGATATCGCTGAAGTCTAGAAACTTCTTCTATACTGTGTTTTAAGACGAGTTGGAATTATTCTTCCTCCAAAGCTTTTAATCTGGCTTCCTCTGCATCTTTTGTGGATGTGATTTGTGTACTAGATCCAGAACCAGAGAGTTTGGATGTAGTGGAAGGTTTTCTATTCGAATGTAAAAGGGCCTGAAAAAGAATTTGGGCATCCTTAGGGGCATTGGAGCATGGTTTTGCATCACCACCTTGACACGACAAGTGTAACCGAAACCGATTAGTCTTGTTCACAAACTTTGCACCACACAAACCATACATAATCTTTGTTCTTCCAGACCTTGGTGGTGATTCAACTAGGGAAGCGTAGTCCCAAATGTTTGTCGATGGGTCAGATGACGACATATCTATACTTAATTTTTAATAAAAAAATCAGAATATTGATAAATAATTTGAACTTGATATAGGAACAAAATAAAAGCAATATAAATGTATCAAAAATAAAAGCAAATGAATAGTAGTGAGTTAATAAATATCAAAGTCTTACAAACCACATTTCACCACTTTCATGTTTCAAGTTAAGTAATATTACAGATCATTCAAGTTTCAATCAAATAGAATTGAAAAATCGAAAATAATTACAGATCTACAGGTAGAGAGTCGTCATGAATCTCAATCTCTTCTTCTTCATCATCATTCATATCTCCTCCCCATATCGGGTGCAATCAATCTTCCGTACAAATCAATGCTTTAACTGTATTTAGTGCAAGTGAACTTCGATACTTGCTCACAACCTTACTCCCTGTGCTGAATCCAGATTCTGATGCCACTGCTGAAATTGGTATTGATAATATTTCCCGTGCCATCACAGATAATGTAGGGTATTTTGATTCACTAACCCTCATCTTCCACTATTCCATCACATCAAAGTCGGATCGCACTATGATTGGCTGATTGAGGTACATTTTTAGCTATGATTCCTTAGTCTCAACTCCCATTCGTTCTTGTGCCAAGTATGATATGTATTCATTTAACACATCCTCATTAACAGATATATAAACATTTGTATCTTTGCTTTCTTCAACACCTGCTGCAGGTGAAGTAGTAGCATGTGAATTGTACAAATCTTCAAGGGCTTGATGAACCTCGACTGTCTCTGTTACCGCTCTATCAGTAGGATAAATCTTCATGAAAATAAACTTAACCAACTCCATATTACAACGAGGATCAAGAACAACTGCTAAGGACATCAATAGATGACATTTGTCCTAGTATTTATCGAACTTCGTCTTCATACCAACTGTTATCTGACGTATGAAATCTGAACCAGCATTGACATTTTTCTGTAAAGCATCCTTAATCTTCCAAAGAGACGAAAGAAACAGATTCGCGGTTGGATACTGATTCTCGGAAAAAATCTTCGTGCAATCATAGAAAACTTTGAGAAAGTTGTGAACTTGTTTTGTTTTGGCCCAATCATCTGTGATCGGCAACTAAGAATACATTTTGTCACGTGCCGTATATTCAGAAAATGCAAGCTGTAATTCCATTGCCGTATTTAACATTTCAAATGTCGAGTTCTAACGTGTACACACATCCAACTTCAACGTTTTTTTAGATGGCACATTCAAACGTTAGATTATGTCATTCCATACACTCAGTCTCAATGGTGACCCCCTTATATATTTCACACTTTCTCTTATGTTCTCTACAGTGAGGTCAATTTCTTTCAGCCATTCTTGTACAATCAAATTTAGAATACGGGCACAACATCTGACCTAGAATATTTTTCCATCAAAAAATAAATTTCCTGTAGCCCTGAACTGGTTACGTAAGCATGAAATGACAGTCATTTGTTGAAACAGTTTAAAGTTATTGCTGAAAGTTTCATCTCAATGCCCCAGTCTTGTAGACAACTGTATATGCAATTTGAAATAAGTAAACCAATTTGTGGAGGAGGAAAGTTGCGGAAGTTCAAAATTCTCTTGTAGAGTTTCCAATCCTTATTTACATAGTGAGCGGTTAACGAAATGTATCTTTTTCTTTGATTAGACGCCTTCCATAAATCAGACGTCAAACCTATTCTTGAAACTGAAGCTAAAACTTCTTTCAGTTTCATCTTCTCCTTTGCGTACATCTTCATGCACTCTCTTTGTACTATGACGCGGGAGCAATTCTCGGCTCGAGGGTTAAGGAATTGACAAAAAGACCTAAACCCTATACTTTCTATCATTCTGAACGGTTTTTCTTCGAGAATCACTAATCTAACATACCACTCTTTCAGCTTCTCTTTATCAAACTTATGAGTGGACACTACGCCTTGTGAGTCATCTCCTTCTGACTTTGTAAATGACAGCAACTATTGGCAGGGAGGAGTCTTAGTTTCTTAGGACACGTCTTCAAATGTCTGTTTAGATGTGTCGTAGATCCTCCTGGAATCTCATTGTATAACCCTTTGCAATGATTACACTTTATCTTATCTATACCGTTAACTGTGACTTCTTCGAAGGCATCCTACACTGCTGACCTATTCTTCTTCCCTTTGCCTACAGTTGACGTGTCTCCCTCTACGATTAGAGGAGATGTGGTTGATGCACTCATTCCGGGGGTATTTGGGCTTTAGTCTTGACTAGTCATCTATAAAATAAAGTTCTTGAGAGCTTTGTGTTTTATGCTTGCATTGTATGACATTTGAATGATATGAATTCATTTTGGATATAATTGCATCACTTGTGGCTGACAAGGCAAAAATATATTCTTCTAAACACCCACAACTAACATGATGTTAAGAGAAAACACAATGCACAAGCTATCATATAAATTTCAGGCCATTTCACATCTTTGGAACACACATTTCAAAATAAAGTAAGTAATGGCTACAACCAAAACCAAAAGTAATTGCCAGTAAATGAGCCGCCTATCTATCCAATCATCAAGTGAATGGCATAGATCAATTGTGCAATGTCGCACAATAACCCCATTCAGTGATTGGCATTGAAGGAATGCCTTTGCTAGGAATAGATTTGAGATGCCAAACCAGCAGGACATGTTTGTGGTTGTGGGCAAGCAAATGAGTGGGTGAAGCAATTCATATGATTGATAAAAAGTTACAGTCATCTTCTTATAAAAAATATTGAATTCACAAAAAGGAAATTTCTTTAAAATTAAAGGAAGCAATTTATATAATTGATAAAAAGTTATGCTTACAAAGTATCTTGTGGGCTTCTATATAAAAGCAAAAGAAACCTTAAGACCCTAATTTTATTTAAAATATAACACTTTCATGAAATGGAAAAATTTATTAAAAATGGTAAATAAAAATGTATAATTCTACCAAAACTTATAAATAAGCTTAGATAACTAAAACAAAGACTTTGAATTATGATTGGACTCTTTTTCCTATGTAATGATATATCATTGGAAAGTTATCGAGAAGCTCTTTAGTTTGCCCATTAACGCAAGGTTCATTGGCTTTTAAATGGCTTTGCAAAATTTAATTCTTATAAGTGTTAAATTAGTATTTTAAGCTAAACAGTTTTCTTTAATTTTCCTAATATAAACAGTTTGGACCCATTTTCTTAGTTGTTGATTGGATTGTTCAAATCATTTGATCAAAGTGATGTTGAAGCATATGGGTAATAAAAGATGGGCCCACATGATGAATGGCCTAAACTGATTATCAAACAATGGCCTAAACTGATTATCAAACAATTTTCAATATGTTTAGTCAGGACCATCCATTATATGGCCATTGATTGAATGCATAGAAACATCATATTAAAGATCTTGATTAGGCAGTTAGACCAGTTAGGAATTGGGATCATGAGCAATCAAGTAACAGACTATTAGATTGATAACATAATGAGATCTTGATCTCTAATTTATAATTAAAGGTAAATAAAAATATAAACTACCCAATTGATTAATCAATTAGTCAATTCATACAACAATAACAACAGGGCAGGGCTTACTAGATTGGCTTGGGACGACCGGACTGACAGAACAGTGGCAGCCGACAGGGGCGATCGAGTACTGACTGACAAGCTGCAGGGGTGACCGAGCAGTGGGCAGTGGGCCAGTGGTTGGCAGGGCCGCAGGGGCATCGTGCGGCTGTGCGGGTAAGGAAGGATGAGGGAGAGAGTAGAGAGAGAGAGAGGCTCGCCGGTCGGACTGACAGAGAGGGAGGAAGAGTGCGGTCATGCAGGTAAGACCGTAAGGGAGGACGAGGGAGAGTCAGAGTAGAGCGAGAGAGAGAGGAGCTTCGCCGGCCGCTGGACTGACAGTAGAGGTGAGCATCGAGCCGAGTCGAGTCGAGCTGGGCCAAGCTTGGCTTGGCTTGTCCATAGTGTACTCGAGTTCGAGCTCGAGCTTGGCCTCGAGCTCAACATTGAAGCTTGACTTGTTTGCCAAAGCTGTCGAGTCGAGCTAGTGGTTCGAGTCGAGTGGATTTTACCTCGAGTCGAGCTCGAGCTTGTTCATATCATTCATCATAGGTTACGTTATTAAAATTTTGGCTAAAAAATACAAATTAAATGCCACATTACTAAGACATAAATGATAAGCCTCTAGATACTATCAATATCATACCACAAAAATATAATTTGTCCTCAACAATCAACATCAACATCAATTCGAAATAGTTAAAATATATCAAAAATTATAAATCCGTTCATGAAAATTTTTAAAGCTTTTCCTTCAAGCATTCTGGCCCACGTTTTCAAGTTCATTGTCCTCTTCATACTCTTCAGCATCGAAAGTGCTACCGCCCCAAACTGGATGCAACCAATCTTGCATACATATCAGTGCTTCAACTGTATTCAAGGCGAGTGAACTTTGATACTTGCCGACTACCTTGCTGCCAGTGCTAAAAGCTGATTCTGATGCCATGGTTGAAATTGGAATTGATAAAATGTCTCGTGACATCAACGAAAGTCTAGGGTATTGACGAGCTTGAGACTTCCACCATTGCAAAACATCGAAATTATTATCTTTTATCCTTATGACTGGTTCCTTTAGATACTTGTCCACTTCAGATTTAGTTTTCTACGTCTCCATTTCTTCTTCGTCTAAAAAAGATAGTCACGAAGTTGCTCGCCTGCAGTAAAACTATCCGCAGTTTGAGAAGTACCTATTGCACTTGATGGATCGGTCGAATTATCAACATATGATGCGAATAGCTCTTCAATTGCAACATTAATAATGGTGGTCTCTGCCGAAACTCTTTCGGAACTAGAATAAAGCGATCTGAAAACAAATCTAACCATTGTCATCTTGTATCGTCGATCTAGGACAACTGCAATGGCCATTAACAAGTGGCATTCAGCCCAATACTTATCAAATTTCATCTGCATTCCTAGAGCCATCGCTTTTAAAAATTCTAGACTATCAGCAACACATTTTTTAAGTGCGTTCATAATGAAAATAATTTCAAGAAATAGATTTGCCGTGCGATACTTATTTCCTGAAAAAATCTTCGTGCAGTCGTAAAAAACTTTGAGAAATCGATGAACATCTTCAGCTTTCTTCCAGTCTTCATCACTTAGCACATATGTGTACATTTTATCACGTGCCGCAAGTTCAGAGAATGCAACTTTAAATTATAAAGCCGTATCCAACATTTCATAATTGAAATTCCAGCGAGTGCAGACATCTAACTTCAACTGCTGTTTAGATTTCAAATCCAAACGTTGGATTATATCGTTCCACGTACTCATTCTTGAAGGTAACCCCCTTATATATTTAATGCTATCTCGTATGTTTGCAATCATTGAATCAATTGCTTTCAGCCCCTCTTGCGCAATTAAGTTGAGTATGTGAGCACAACATTTAACTTGGAATATTTTACCTTCAAAGAATAAATTTCCAGGGGCCTTGAATTGAGTACGTAAGAAAGAAATTAATGCATCGTTGAATGAGGCATTATTAAAAGTAATTGAAGAAATTTTCTTTTCAATGCCCCACTCAACAAGACAGTTGTAAATGCAATTGGACAGTACCACACTGGTATGAGGAGGAGGAACATAGCGGAAGTTTAAAATTCTCTTTTGTAGTTTCTAATCCGCATCAACGAAGTGTTCGGTCAATGACATATATCCCTTTCTCTGATTTGAGGCTGTCCACATATTAGATGTCAAACTTATTCTGGATATGGATTCCAGGAGAGCT
The DNA here is from genome assembly GCA_037074715.1 of Magnolia kwangsiensis. NCBI lineage: Eukaryota > Viridiplantae > Streptophyta > Magnoliopsida > Magnoliales > Magnoliaceae > Magnolia > Magnolia kwangsiensis. The sequence goes on from CM073573.1 coordinate 57,308,023, forward strand.
TTCAAGTTAGTTTTCTCAATGACATACATCTTCATACACTCTCTTTTCACAGTAGATCGAGAGGCCTTCTCACATCTGGTATTTAGAAATTTACAAAATCCCATGACAACCTTACTTTCCACCATGCTGAATGGCTTCTCATTTACTATCACTAACCTCGCAAACCACTCATTTAGTTTATCCGGGTCATATGTTGAGAGTGCAGCTTTAGAGTCGTCATCTTCAGAAATATTAAATGAAAGCAGTTGCTGGACTCCACCCTTCGATGTTCTTGGTTTCTTCACACATTTATCTAGATGCCTCTGATAGTGAGTTATAGAAGAATCAGAATGCTTGCTGTAAAGAGTCTTACAAAACTTGCATCTAATCTTAACAGAACCATCTGGTTGCGTGATCATATCAAAAGATTCCCATATTGCCGATCCTTTTTTTTTCCTTTCATATAACCTGAAGTTGTTTCAACTTTGTTCTCTAATTTTTCTTCATCCACGGAAAAAGAAGAATTGATTGACGCACTAGGGTCAAAAGTACTTGGGTTTTCTTTAGTAGTCATCTAAAAATCCAAAGTTAACAAGAGTAGGGTAAGATCAGGGATTTTATAGGTTGAAGGAATCAGTCAATGACATTTATACGTATATATAAATATACAATATAAACAATATCGGGCTCCTCCATAAACTGTAAGACACCAGCGTCTCAAATAGTTGTCTAATAAATAAATCTACCAGGATACATATATATACATAACTATAAATTGTCTATAATTGTTCCATTTTTTTTTTTTTTTTTACTAATTATTTCTAAGTATCTTATTCCTACTTGTCTCTATCTAGAGGTGCTAGTTGTCTCTATTCCATTCGGTAACATACCATGTACTATCATTATACAATTTACATGCGAGCCGGAATTTCGGCAGCACCTCCCTATATTCTCCAGATATATGTAAAATTCAATATTAATTAGTCACCAGAGTCACATGCAATCCATTACACATGTAGTGGAAACTAACTAGTAAAGAACCACATATCCGGAGAAAATATAGGGAAACACTACCAAAATTTCATCCACATGTAAATTGAATGATGACAACCTAAGTACATTGTATGGTACCGAACTGTCCAAAATGGGACAATTTAGGAATTTATAAAGAACAAGTATTTTCTGTGGAATGATTGTACTTGTTCAATATAAATTCCTAAACGAGGGATATATTGCTGAACCACTAGGTGGCCTAAATATTAATTAACAACATTAGATCACAAATAATCATAAGTAGCAATATGACAAAATGTAAAGAAGAATTATCAAAATATATTAGAAATAATTTATTTATACACCTACAACTCTACAAGAAGATAATGTTTAAGAATAAATAAGAAGATAATGCATATGATCATTAACATACAACAACCATAATGCAACTATATAAGGAGATAATAAAGTAATATGTTATCATTGTTTATTTCCTCTACATTATAGTAAATCAAGTGGACTCTAAAAGCAATTTGTGATCATCACAATTTTATATTGTATTGTATGGAAAAAATATAATTTAGAGGGGTACACATGATTTGGATTGGTTCATGATGCATTTAGAATGTATGCATGACTTGCAAGGACAACTTTTAAGTACTATCGAAGCGCCTGCATATCATTCATCACGCTTTGCTGGAGTACTAAAGTTTTTTTTTTTTTTTTTTTATTATTTTTTTGTTGTTATTGGGAATGATAATATGTGGTTTAAAAGCGCACATGCTTTACGTGCAATCACCATGGGAGATTTTTAGTTCTATGGCTGGATTTCTAATCTGCATGATGAAGCAATAGGTGTAAACTAGCGCAAGATAACAGAGCTAGGATGTCACCTACCGTGGGTCGGCAAGCTGATTGTGTGGTGATCCCCAATACGATGTAATTTCATGGTGACGTGTGTATTTTATCCTAGCCGTCCGTTCATGTTTTAAGGCATGAGCTCAAAATTGCAACATCTCCAAAGCTCAAGTGGACCATGCCACTGGAAACAGTGGGGGTAATGATATCTACTATTAAAACTTTCTTTAAAATGTAATAATATTTATTTTCCATGAATGTAATCCGCCGTATCTTAGAAAATCATGACCTCTTAAGTTATAAACACTTGTTTGTTGAAATCAGACCATATGATAAGATTAATTTCTAACTGTCTAATATTTTTTTCATAAATCTGATATTAGATGATTAAGTGGGCATAATTTTTTCCTAAATCTAAACTAATACCCATAATTTAGACGGTTTAATTTGAACTAATTTTATGCCATGTATGTAAGTCTCAATTGCATGTGTATCGTCTATGATACTTCGCCAGAGTATCAAAGGTGTTTCTCGGTGAGGGATCCAGGCATATATATAATGGTAGGTTGTGGAGCCCAAGCACTGTGGGCCCCACCATGATGTATGTGTTCAATCCATGCCCTCCACCCATTCTTTCAGATCATTTTATGATGAGCCCAAAAATGAGTTTGATCCAAATCTCAATGGACCACACGGTGTTGATTGAAAAACTTTTTGGGAGCCACAAAAGTTTTGGATCAAGCTGATAACTATTTTTTCCCTTCGTCCAAGTCTTTATTACCTAATCAACGGGTTAGATGTCAAATAACCATTTCATTTGGCCCTAGGATATTTTTAATGGTGTAATTCAATCACTATTGTTTTCCCATGGTGTGGTCCACCTAAGATTTATATTTCCCTCAATTTTATGGTCAAGCCCTAAAATTATATTTCAAATCGGATGGACGGCATGGATAAAACACATACATCATAGTGGGCCCCACAGCACCAACCACTAAGGCACATGAAATCCAACGCTGGACTGCAAAAATCCCTCCAGCGTAGATTCCAAGGATGGGTTGTGAAGCCCATGCTTGAAATGATGTTTCAAGCTCCCATTTGACTATTCTCTTGAAACGAATTGGCTACTCGTGGTCGGTGCTCTGTGGGCCCCATCATGATGTATGTGTTTCATCCATTCCGTCCATCTATTTTTCTAGATCAATTTATGTGTAATACATGAAAAATGAGATATATCCTGGTCTCAAGTGGACCACATTACAGGAAACAGTGTTGAATGAACTTCGCCCATTAAAAACTTTTTGGGGGCCATAAAAGTATTGGATCAAGTTGATCTTTGTTTTTCCCTTCATTTGGGTCTTTATGACCTAATCAACAGATTGGATGTCAAATAAACAGTACAGCGGGCCTTAGGAGGATTTAAATGATGGATATCCAATCACTGTTGTTTTCCTGTGGTGTGGTCCACTTGAGTTTATATCCCTCTAATTTTTGGGATAACGAACGAAAATGATATTTAAAAATGGATGAACGGAATGGATGAAACATATACATCATGGTGGGGCCCACAGAGCACCGACCACTAGCTCTAGGGCTGGTGTCAAGGGGAGTAGCCAATCCGTATCCCTATTCTCTGGAAAAAAAAATGCAACCCAAATCCATTTCATCCTTTCCACCTCCAACTATAGCTGTTCTTGGACCCACGCTATAGGCAGATACGTGAGAGATCAAGTCCATCCACTCATCAAGTGGGGCATCAGGCGGGCCATCAGTCATGGAACCCGATTCGAGATCCAAGCCACTCATCAGGCGGACCCCATTCTCCAACGGAATCAAGAAAGAGGAAAAAAGAACAAGAAGAACTCACCTTGATGATGTTGGTCGGATGGGCGTGCGACGAGCAGGGGCAGCGGACTGGGTGGGGACCGTGGGGTAGAGATAGGGAAGGAGAAGAAAAGGGAGGCAGTCGTGCGATGGGGACCGTGGGGTGGGGTAGGGTTTTTATTTTTTATGATTATATATATAATATTATATATATATATATATATAATATTTAAAAATATATAAAAACCTATTTCTAACGAGGCGAGTCGAGCTCGAGTTTGAGTTTCGAGGCGAGTCGAGTTAAAATGGCCCATGGTCGAACTCGGCTTGACCTCAACTCGAGCTACAGTATTTTAGCTTGACTCGACCCAACTCAGCCATTCAAGCCGAGTCAATCCGAGCTGACTCGAGCCGAGTTGAGCGAGTTATTCGAGCTAGCTCGACTCGTGAACAGCTCTAACTGACAGAGAGGGCGGAAGAGAGGGAGGAAATAGGAAGAGAGGGTCAGGGCACCGGGCGGGATCGTTTTGAAAAGGTGGGGTAGGTTTTTTTTTTTTTTTGTAAGGGTATATATACCCTGTACTGAGTCGAGCTAAGTTTGAGTATTATTCGAGTCAAGCCGAGTTGAGCTGGGTCAAGATCGAACTCGGCTCAAACTCATTTCGAGCTCCAAAAATCAGCTCGACTCAGTTCGAACTCAGCTTCGATCTGAGTCGAGTCGAGCTTTTTTGAGTTGAGTCGAGCGAGTTACCAAGCTAACTTTGCTTGTGTACAGCTCTACCCATATCAACTAATACACCCCATATCTTTATTGTTACCATTACCATTACCAGGACGACATGGCAATAAAGGTCCTACGTTGCAATTTTTTATTTCAGTTTTCTACCATTTTACCACTTCTTTCTTCATTTCAATCATGAAAGAAGCTCCTAAACTAATTTTAAGTTAGATCTAGGCCTGTTTTGAGGATCAAAACACAAGACTTGAGGAGGATTTGACGAATTGAAGCAAAGTGGGTCATTTTAGGAAATATTGGAAGGGGTAAATGATCACCTTTTTCCCCCATTTTTCCATCTTTATTATTGTATTCATATTTAATGGGCCCAAGCTGTCGGTGACAATGGCAGCCAACTCGAGCATCGGAGCAGGCAGTGCCATCGTAAATGTCGACGAACATCTGACAGGAGAAGGCGTTGGCCCCTCAACCGGAATTGTCAGTCCGACAGATAATGGTGCCAATAGTTCAGACTCACATCCTCAATATGGTAGTTCACATCTGTGGCAGCAAGCAGAGGGCAGGAAACACAAAGGAAAGACGGGTGGGCGTAAATCTAGACCGGTCGTGAGCTACCCAACCCTCTACGTAAGAGGTTTTTCGGAAGGTTGGTTCCCCATTAACCTCTCGAGGGTATTCGGTCGGGCCGGTGCAGTTATGGACGTTGTTATGCCGCGGGATTACACAACCGGCCAATACAGAGGTTTTGTGTTGATTCGAATGGGGTCAGAAGAGGAGCTGACTAGGGCGGTGGAGATGTTACATGGCGAGAGGTTTTGAGGCTTGCCTTTGCTCGTCCAGAGGGCCAGATTCTGTCTTGATCGTAAAGCCAAGCATATCCCTTATGGCAAAGCCAAGCTTACACAAGCCTCCAGGAACCAATCCCTCCTAGTTCCTCCCAATCCTCTGGAGGAACCTCTTTCAAAGAGGCCCTTCTTCGCGAGTCCCCCTCTCAGAACCTGCAGAAATCCAATCCCCTCTGTCTAGCTACCAACATCAGCCTTAACCAGGCCACTGCGCCGGCCTCTCCAATCTTGACCTTGGAGAATGTTTTAAGGATTAGCCAAGAATCTTTCTGTCGCGCCAAAAAGGGGTTGGAAGACACAGTGGTCGTCATCACTAAAGAGGGGACGTCGATTTCCCAAGTCCAGAGTTGGATAGATGAATGCTGCAGGATCAAGTCATCCGCCTATGTTATGAAACCCATCGGCTACAATGAACTGTGGATTAATCCAGGTCTGGGAGTAAGGTCGGATCTCCTGATCATGGCTGGGGTTCTGCACAACGATGGTCCGGTTCTGAAGGTCCAGAGATGGTATGAGTTCTCCCTCTTTGGTATGGAGGACGTATGGATCCTCATTTGGGCCATACCGGTAGAACTCTGGTTCGAAGAGTTTTTTATTTTACCAGCATCGATGGTAGGTTCTTTTATCAAACTGGACCCCAGATCTAAGTCCAGCAAAGAAATGGCAGTCCTCAGAGTCAGAGTAAGAAGAAGAAAAGGGGACAGCATGCCTAGCCATATCACAGTTATCGTGGACAACATAACGCTTTCTCTGCCAATCCAGAGAGAAGCCTTGAACGAATCGCTTCCCAAGTGGGTGGATCTGTGGAGGCTCAGACATCTCTGACCCCCTTCTTCCGTCCCTGGCGACGCTGTAGAAGATGGAGCTACCCGGAAGTACTCCTGCAGAGCACGGTATCGGGCTTTCTCATATTTTGACGGTCATGCTGACCCTGTCAACCCTCTCTCTTTTCGCCTACCGGCATGACACGTGCCCCCCGAGTCGCCGAGCTGCCCGTCAGTCTCTTGGTTTCTCTTTAGACACGTGGCGACGATCTTGTCCCCTCTCGAGAGACTCTCCTGCACCCTGAGATCGCCACACAACCAAGCGCCGATCTCTAGATCACCACGCGGCCGACTCCTGTTTCTCGAGTGCGACACGCGTCTCGCCAACCTCCCACGTGTCCAGGGGCCTTTCTCTAATTCAAATCAGGGCATCTGCGTCGTCCATATAGGGTTGTGAAAGACACGTGCCGAGCCAATAGCCTCACTGCCAACACCTAGTGCTGTAGTAGTCTTCACATTGAGTTCATCCCTTGGGGTCGTCTACTAATTAGTCTCAGTCGGGGCTCGGATAGGGTTCGGTTCTCAGACCGGGTCTGACTATTAATCTAAATTTCTCCCCTAGCCTCGATCTAGTTGCCCATCAAAGTATCATCGCAATGCATCCTTCGTCGTCGGGTCCAAAGTCTTTCAACCTCAACATCTTGAAGAACTGGCCCTCCCCATCAAAGCAGAAGGCATCAGACTCGGATATCCCATCTCTCTCAGGACACGCAGTTTTTAGCTGGCGGCTTAGCACTTCAGACCTCTCCATTCACCTTCTAGAGTGCGGCACTTTGGGAGAGTTCGAGCACCCATCTTGTAACTCGGAGAACATGTCTTCTCTCGAGTCCCTTCCTCTCCTTCAGCCTCTTTCGCCTCTTTTTCCGACCAAGCTCTTATCTCCCCCTTCCAGGAAGATTTAGGCGATTGGGTCATTGACGCGGAACCTCTCCAAATTCGTATCGGCGACTCTACGGAGAAAGGGATCATCTTAGACCAGAAGAGGAATGAGGACGAATGCAGCAAGTCTCTCAGCAACACCATTCACCGGAAGAAGTGGATCAGGGATGTGATAGGGCATGTCGGTATGGCAGTGGGTTTATCTTTCAGGGATTGCCCTGAGGAGTACATCGCCCTGTTCCAATGCATGGAGACTCGTAGCAGACCTTTGGTAGTCTCAAAATCCCCCAGACATCGTTTGTCTAAGTCGTGTAGCAACAGAGAGCTGCAGCGGCTTGCTTCATCGATGGGACCATCATTGGACTCGATCAATGGTGCGAACAGCCAGGGTACTCGGGGCAGTTTGGTTGCCCGATGAAGATCATCTCTTGGAACGTTAGATGAGTGGGCTCACTGCAGAAAAGGACTCCTGCACCTCTCGCAACCCTGATATCCTTTGCCTTCAGGAAACCAAAACTCAAACCTTCAGCGATAGGTTCATGGCCTCTCTGTGGCAGGTCCCTGATGCCAAGTGGGTCTCATTGGATGCCATCGGCAGTGCGGGTGGGATCATAATTGCGTGGAGATTGTCCAAATGGAAGATGGTGGAACATTAGACTGGGACTTCCTCAATCTCAACGATTCTCCTCGACTTATCCACAAATCAGAAGCGCCTTATCTCTTCAGTTTATGGCTCTTCTATCGATGCTAGCAGGGCGGTTTTCTAGTTTGAGTTGTCCTCCTCTAAGAGCAAATTCATGGGCCCTAGCTGTTTTTCTGGCGATTTTAATATAACCAGGTATGCTGAAGAAAAGTCTCACGGCAAGAAAGTTCCTCTAGCGATGCGATCCTTTTCTTCCTGGATAGAAGATCACAAGCGCATCGATCTTCCTCTCATCGGTTCTAGATTCACGTGGTCCAATGGGAGAATTATCCCCCCTCTCCAGATTGGACAAATTTCTACTCTCTTTGGATTGGTTGGAAGCATCCCCGTCCGTCTCTCAGACAGCCCTGCTGAGGTCTACCTCCGATCACTGTCCGATTTTGCTTCTGTCGGAGGACTTCAACTGGGGCCCGAAGCCCTTTAGATTCGAATCGTCCTGGTTTAATTCTAATGGTTTCTTTCAGATGGTTTCAGATTGGTGGAATGGCTTTTAGGTTGCAGGTTTTGCGGGCTTTAGGTTATGCAGCAAACTCAGATTGCTAAAGGTCAAGCTGAGGCAATGGAATCGGGAAATGATGTCAAATAGGGACTCGGAAACGGATTCAATTAAGGCAGAGCTGCAGGCTATTGACATTGGAGTTGAAGACGGCCTCATGTTGACTGGCATTTTATCCAAAAGAATTCAGCTAATTCAGGCGCTGTCAGCCAGGGTCTTAGAAAACGAAATTTGCTGGAGGCAAAGGTCGTGCAGTAAGTGGCTCAAGGAAGGGGACAAAAAATTGAAAATTTTCCATTCGATAGCAAGTATGCATTCGAGGACGAACATAATAAGCAGTATCACTATTAATGAGGATCCTTACTCTTGCTCCGGTGGTAGACTCTCAGGAGTTTCAACACTTGGTCAAGGGTTTGAGCATCCATAGGTGGTGAAATCCCACTACGGTGTGAGTGGGGGGGGGGGGGGGGGGGGGGGGTGTGTGTGTGTGTAAAAAAAAAAAAAAAACCACAAGAAAAAAAAAAGTATCACTATTAACGACAACCATATTGAAGATAGAGACAAGATAGCAGAGGAAGCCATAGAGTACTTCAGCTCGCTGCTTCACAAAGACTGTTGGGGCAGACCGCGGCTAGACAATCTTCGCCTGGATGTCTCAGTGGAAGAAGTGCGGCTGGTGGTGATTTCTTTAAGCAGCGACAAAGCCCCGAGCCTGACAGTTTCCCCATTAGTTTCTTCATCTTCTTTTGGGAGGTCATCAAAGAGGACCTCATGCTATTCTTAAGAGAATTTCACGACAGAGGAAAGTTATCCAAGGGTCTTGGATCCTCCTTTATTGCCCTCATCCCAAAAATTCCGAGCGCATCCTCCTTCCAAGACTTTAGGCCTATAAGCCTGCTAGGGGGCCCTTATAAAATTTTGGCTAAGGTTTTGGCTTCCCGTCTGAAGTCTATCATCGGGAAGATTATCTCTAGTCACCAGAGTGCTTTCATCCAAGGAAGGCAGATTATCGACTGTGCGCTCATATAGCTAATGAGTGTCTGGACTCCAGCCACAAAAGCGGTGTGAAAGCTATTTTTTGCAAGCTGGATATCGAAAAAGCATATGACCACGTGGATTAGAAATTCTCCAATATATGATGAAGCGCATGGGATTCGGAGTCAAATGGCGTGGTTGGATTGGAGAATGCTTACGTTCGGCCCACTTTTCCATTCTCCTTGATGGGACCCCGAAAGGTTTCTTTAGGAGCTCTAGAGGTATCCGTCAAGGTGACCCGCTGTCTCCCTTCCTTTTCATTATTGTGGGAGAAGCCCTCTCTAGGATGCTTCAGTCTAGGCAAAGGGAAGGTATCATTAGTGGCATTAGAATGAGAGGTTTGCCAATTCCGATCTCCCATATCCAATATGCAGATGACATGTTGATTTTTAGTGAAGCTTATCAAGTTAAGGTTGATAATATTCGTACCACGGTTCGCTGTTTCGAGGTAGTCTCATGTTTAAGGATCAACCTGGCCAAGTCCAAGATGTATGGGGTCAATCTGTAGGAAGAGAAAATTACGAATTTCGCCGCCTCTTTTGGGTGCGCTTCAGCTTCGCTCCCGGCTTCTTTCGTGGGTCTGTTTGGGTCCTCCTCCTCCTCCTCAATATATGTGGGATAAAGTCATAACAGGTTTGAAAGCTTTCTGGCTAGATGGAAATGTCGATATCTCTCCTTGGGCAGCCGAATCACTCTCATTAAGGCTTCTCTTTCTAATCTGCCAGTGTATTTTATGTCCCTTTTCAAATGTCCAGCCACTGTTTTGGCCAAGCTTGAAAGCCTTAGAATAGACTTCCTTTAGTTCGGGAAGGAAGATAAAAAGAAGTTCCACTTGGTCAGCTGGCAGCAAGTTTGCAAGAAAACCCGAGATGGTGGAGCAGGTATAAAAGATCTCAAGAAAATGAACAGAGCCCTCCTAGGGAAATTGATCTAGAGACTTGGGACCGAGGACAATAGTTTGTGGAATAAATTATCAAAGACAAATATGAAAAATCGATCGGTGGTTGGTGTACCAAGGATTCCTCTTGCTATAGGGCCTCTCCCTTTTGGAAGGGGATTATGTCCTTGAAAAAGGAGGTGCTCTCAGGCATCGATTTTATCCTTGGCAATGGTACTAAGATTCAGTTCTAGGGGGACCGATGGTGGGCGATGGCTCTCTCAAAGTCGAATTTCCCAATATCTGTCGCCTGGTGCCCAACCTAGCTGTCTGTGTTGCTGATTGCTTGTCGTTTGTTGCTGATAAGCCTGTTTGGAACATCATCTGTAGAAGAAACCTACAGGACTGGGAAGTTGAGGAGTTCGTTGCTCTGCTTGAGTGCATCTACAGGGCCACGCCAGCCTTCCTCTCCTCAGATAAATTAGCCTGGAAGGCTGACAGATCCAACACCATCACCGTCAATTGTTCTACTCCTGGTTGTGTCATGTGTCGTCCCCTCTTGAAGACCTCCCCACGACAAGTTTTGGAAGTATTTGGTCCCTCCGAAGCTAGCAGCATTCGCCTGGCTAGTAGGATCCAGTAGGATTCTCACGGTGGACAATTTGAGAAAAAGAGGCATGACCATTTTTAATATATGCCTTTGTTGTATGAGGAATGAGGAAACCATAGACCACCTGTTGATGTTTTGCCCCTTGTATCCCGGATTTAGTCCGTTGACCTCCTTCTCAAAGCTGGCATGGGGTTAGTTTGGGCAAGAATAGGACGCGTCTATGGCGTATGACTATCATTGCCATCTGGTGGTCAGTTTGGGAAGAAAGAAATGAAAGGTGTTTCAGGAATGTCTCAAATTCGGAAGTGGTAGTGGTCAGCAAGGCTAAGCGGCTTATTGTTGAGTGAGCGGTTAATGTGGGGGGCTTAAAGGATGTTGATTTTTTGTTTTTAGGAGCTTAGTTGTAGATTGCTTTCTCGGTGATCTCTTCTTCCTTCCCTGTTTTGTTTCCTTCTCTTCTTCTCCTTCTAATATATTTCCAGTCATCTTTCAAAAAAAAAAAAGGTTAAGCTAAAACTGCCCAACAGACAACATTCTAATGAAATAATGATCTGTTATGCCATTTAATACATGTCCACAAAAAATATTTGGGATCCTCCCCATTTTTCAAAAAATTCCAATATTTTTGGGAATATTTTCAGCACAAAAAGAAGAAGCTATTATAGGGCCATATTGGCCAATATGCTACCCAATGCCAATGTTCAAGGTTTGGTTGTAAGCCTTTAAAAAATATATTAAAATATCTAGAAAAAGGCGAAAAAAGGTACGAGTAGAAAAAACTGAAAAGAATTGAAAAAAAAAAACTGAAGAGTTAGATTGTAACAACCATAATATGTACTAGCTATGTGGGTGTGTCGGTCTAGCATGGGTGTGTTGGTCTAGCATATATGAAATTATGATTGATTGATCTGTGCTTGACATTGATTAGTATACTCTAGTGCCAATAAACAAATGCAATGACCTATAGGTCAAATAAGCAGAAATAATAATCACCAAATCACTAGCTGTTAAACAATTGATGTCTCTGTTCTTAGACAATGCCAAAAGTCCAAGGGCCTTAACACCGAAGTAAAAAATGATGGTCCCACACTGAGTAAAATTTAAAGGAAAATGCTTAAGTCAAAACAGTGAATTCCAATGACCTAAATCTCAGGTGGGAGCCGTGTGCAGGTGCACATGCAAAAAGATATCAACACATGCAGAAGTTTGTGCTAGATCTAAAGCCTGTTTGGATGCCTGCAAGTTCTTTAAGTTGTGACTTACAAGTAAAGTGACTTACAGGTGAAAGTCACAGTTTATCTTGTTTGGATGTAAGCTATAAGTCACTTATAGGTAAATTGGTTTTTGTGTTTGGATAGCCTGTAAGTTACTTAAATGTAAGTTGTATATTTACAGCCAAGCAGACCTTGGAGTAGGAATCATTTCAAGATGTTATAATCACCTAAAAAATCCTGACACCAAATATATCACTCTTGAGCCCTCCAAGATGAATATTTAAGCCAATTCTTATACTATTCCATGGTGGGCCATTTTTGATATTTACTTATACAAGGTGTAGTGCATTAAAATAATTAAATAAAAATTTTAAAATAAATAAAAATGGTCCACCACAATAGACTGGACCATGGGGAGCTTTAATGGTGGACATTCAATCCTACTGTTTCTTGTGGTGTGACCCACCTAAGATTTGGATATACTTCATGTTTGGGCTTGGGCCCTAAAATGAGCTGGCAAAACTGATGGATGGCATAGATACACCAAAATAAAACACAAATTATGGTGGGCCCCACTGTCACAGCCTAACCAAATCCGTCTATTCCAATAAAAGAAAAGGAAAACCGTTGCAGAGAAGAGAGAGAGAGAGAGAGAGAGAGAGAGAGAGAGAGAGAGAGAGAGAGAGAGAGAGAGAGAGAGAGAGGAGAAGAGAGAGAGAGAGAGAGAGGAGAGAGAGAGAGAGAGAGAGAGAGAGAGAGAGAGAGAGAGAGAGAGAGAGAGAGAGAGAGAGAGAGAGAGAGAGAGAGAGAGAGAGAGAGAGAGAGAGAGGAGAGAGAGAGAGAGGAGAGGAGAGAGAGAGAGAGAGAGAGAGAGAGAGAGAGAGAGAGAGAGAGAGAGAGAGAGAGAGAGAGAGAGAGAGAGAGAGAGAGAGAGAGAGAGAGAAGAGAGAGAGAGAGAGAGAGAGAGAGAGAGAGAGAGAGAGAGAGAGAGAGAGAGAGAGAGAGAGAGAGAGAGAGAGAGAGAGAGCGAGAGAGAGAGAGAGAGAGAGGAGAGAGAGACGAGAGAGAGAGAGAGAGAGAGAGGGGTGCCCTCCCTCCCTTCGTTGACTTCAATTAAAAAATTCTCCCTTCGTTGACTTCAATTAAAAAATTCAGAAAAAGGGAGAAAATTGAAAAGAGCAAGGGAGGGGGCTGTCACGTAGTGGTAAAGCATTAATCATGATTTAGCCAACTGATGAAAATATCTTCATTCCTCTGTTATTCATAACTTCTTTCTGGGTGCTAGATATCCTTTTTCTGCTCCTGTTTTCCATTTCTGAAAAATCTTACTTACAAGCACTCTTTATCTGAAAAAAGGAATATTTTACTCACAGTGCTCGACAGTGTTGTATTTGTATTTGTATTCTGGTCTACATAAAACTGGAAACAGCCAAAGCCATCTTGCAGAATATAGGATTTGAGTTTTTTGGATGGCTGCATGAAATAAGCTTCTTTATTTGGTATGCCAGTTACCTTGTAGCAGCGGTTGGCTTGCAAAGCTTGTGGAGTCTATCACTAGCCATGGTTGATATCTATGCCCTTCTTGTGAAGCGCTGCTTGCGAAATCCCCGAGTAGTCAGCTTCTTTGCCATTGGTGATGGGGTGAGAAATCTTACTCTGCTAGTACTACGTAATAAAAAGTATTCCGAGTTAAAAGCATACTGTTTGCGGGAAATGAGTCGAGATATTTGTCAATCATACTTTTGTAAAATGCTAAAAGATTGAAAAAAAAAAATAAATAAAAATAAACAAACCTGGCAATCATCCAAAACTAATTGGCAATGGCCATAACATTCTTCAATGGAAATTCATGGGCACTATATGTACATATTGATGTGTATATGTATAAATGCATCATCGTCGTCGTCGTTGTTGTCATCACCATCATAGCCTAGTCCCAGCTACTTGGGAGTCAGCTATGAGTCCTGTTTTGTCGATCAATATTTGAAATACGCATTCTTGTGATTGCTTGGCAAATATATGTAAATGTATATTTATGCATGTTTTCATCTAAGTGCATAGCAGCATAGCCTGGTCCCAGCAATTTGGGTTCAGGTTTTTGAATCCTGTTTCACCCTAGCTTTCATCAATATTCGAAACAGGAATTCTTATTATTGCTAGCGAAGGTTGGACAACCAACTGCCTTTCTGACATCAACCCTCCTCTACCCAGCCTAGGGGCCGGGCTTTTTGCAGTCGCTGCCGGGCAGAATTTAGTGCATCACTCGCATAGCTGCATGTAAATATATATACTTGGCAGATTTTAGTGCATTACTTACATGGATGCATGTGGATATATGTACTTATATTGTCCATATGCATGAAGTATATGGGGTAATCTATACCAAGCCCTGTTCATTTATTTTGTGCATACCTTTTTTTGGGGTCATTATCACCTGTGCTTTGCTGCAGATCACTTCCACCCTTACATTTGCAGCCGCATGTTCATCCGCGGGTATCACAGTCCTCATGGGTAATGATCTCGGAGTCTGCGGGCAGAACCACTGCACAGAATTTGAGACGGCAACAGCCATGGCCTTTATCAGCTGGTTCACCGTTTCCCTATCTTTTCTCTTGAACTTCTGGTCGTTGGCGTCTCGATAAAAAACAAGATAAAAAGCCTTCTTCCAAACTGATAGTGCCTTGGTGTGGTCTCCTCTTTTCTTTTATCCAGGTTTTTGTTTTTTTTTTTTTTGTTTTTTGGTTTTTTTTTGTTTTTTTGTTTTTTGGGTCTTGATTGAGTTATGATTGCTTCAAATTGTATATTTCATAACTTGGGTTGAGAACTTCCATAACTGAAAGCATGTCAGCACGGTGTGAAGCTATTCGGCAGTTATGACATACTGGTTTTCAAGAACTTGAATTTTCTTTGCATGAGTCTGTAGAAAACCATGCAGTTAACTTCAGATTTTAAAGCCCACAGTTATACCAATTTAGCTGAACTTGCAGCCATTGAATGAGCAGAAGAGAAAACAAGTTCTGGTTTCCTCAGCATTCCCCAGTCTCCAGACACTCATGATACTTGCAAGTCTGTTCGTATAGGAATTCCCAGACAGCCATGGACAGGTGGGGCAATGTATCAGTTCTGGTCAATCGGAGGTTCTATGAATTGAAGAGCTGGGTAGAAAGATGCAAGTATTCTGGGAAAAAAAAGAAGAGAGAGAGTAAAACAATGCAATGAGGGATTAGTGTTGATCGTAAAAATAAAAGAAATATAAGGTTGTCTTGGTCTTTGAGGTTGAAATTTCAGAGTTGGTTGCATGTCTCATATTTTTGGTATGATTCATTCATTTATTCATCATTGTTACTACTACTACTACTATCATTATGATTATTTGTGGGTGTTAATTTTCTGAGATGAATTGGCATTCCATCAACCGGTGCAGGCTCTAACTTAACCAAACACTCATTTTTGCAAGTATTTTGCCATTGAAAAATCCGATAATTTTCAAAGGGCAGACGCATTGACAAAAATTCTGAAAGCACAAGAAATGGATGTACCATATGAATTTGGCATAAAAATTTAATATTACAGTCTCCTGGCATGCTATGTTTAGTACATGGTTGCCTCTGATCCAAATCAAGACCATCCAAATCCTGTTGCCTGTTTTGGCAGCTGCAGACCTCGAAAGAACTGGCATTGTTTGGGTGATCTTAGCCACATGATTTTTATTTATTGAATTCGGATTATTGACCCTTCTTCTTTTCAACCGTGCGCATGAAAGCCCCTATAGGAAGCCCAGGGTGATTTTCGGACGTTGTTTAGGCCCACAGTTTTGGACACTGTAGATTGATGCAACAACATGCATGGTGTACGGAGTATCTGTTGTTTTTTAACGGGCTACCTTTCCAAATATCACAGCTTAGGGGATCCCTACCGGTTTTCAGAAAATCGACGTATAAAGCCCATGCGTGCCTTTGATAATCCTCCCTTGTTGTGTGCGTTTCGATGCACTTTTGCAGCCAAACTGGTTCAGGGATATGTGTTAAGGAGTTTTAGATTTGGAATTGTTTTTCATGCTCTGCATTAACCGAGCTAAAACGCTGATTTCGTTTCCTAAAAGGCAGTTTGCGTTGCTTTGGACAGGCGGGCTCCCAGAAAAAGTGGATAAAGGCTGCAAGCATAAAGCACCCAAGAGTTCCAATGTCCGACTATAGTGACAGGATCCATGGTAGGGCTATTTGGCCCCTTTATCAAACGGCCAAGATCAAAGTTGAGTGTCCACCCTCTTGTATGCCATGTCAATCACCATACCTAATTAAATTATTTGGGTCGGTCATCATTGTGGATAGGTGACGCTGGATGGGTGACGCAGGGATGAACATGATGAGGTCGAGCACTGTCTTCATCAAGAGGATAACTATTCTGAATCCAACTGTTCCGAATCCATGGAACTTCTCTGGACTCTCACAGAGGTTTTTCGAATCCACGAGAAAAAAAGTAAGTAAAATAGAAAATAAATTCTATAAAATTCATAATTGATTAATGAATGAAATAAATGAGTTAATAACTCTTTAAATAGGGATACCAAGCAATGAGAGAGAAATTAGAAGGAAACTACAACTAAAGCTCTTAGAATTCGTAACTTACTATAAATAGTATTTATAGATGATCGTGGTGTCTACTAGTGCGTAAGGTTTTTGGCCAAAAATAGTAAGTGTCATATTTGGCTTCACCAAGCTTTTCTACTAATTATTCTAAGCTCTTTTCATGTTGGGCGCAACTCTTAAAGCCCAACGGATGAAGAGTTATAATCAAATTAAAACTTACTATATATATATATATATATAGTAAAAATGGAATTAAAATAAGGAAACAACCATCGATCCAGGGGTATTTCTCAAATTTGGCTTGCGCAACCCCCGGTGTAACAAGGTTGGGTGGCTAAAGTAGCTCTTTCTACCACAAATCATATATTTCATGCCTGATAACTCGCCTAGTCTAAGCTTCGATGGTCTGGATCACTTCTGTCGTCAACCGGGCCTTTTCTGATCCATCTTGGCCATGAAACTGTTTGCCACCCGCTCTACATCAATGGGACTGACCCAAAACGCTCTTAACAACTCTATCCTAGATTCTTATCGGTGGACTTTCATTAGCCGATTGCTCCTTTTGGGCCATAGTTTGTTAAAATGTTCAATTTTAGGCCCACTCCATTGGATGGTTAAGATCTTCTGATCAGTACAACTTTTGACCCATGGCCCATAACCAATCCCTGATGTGGCCCACCTTAATGAGCAGTTATCTTGTACGCTTCGGCTCGCTTGTGATGTGTAGATAGAGTGAATATCGGCAAGCTTCCCAAGTTGGCTTTGTGCATTGGGGCTACGGGTAATTTACTCCTCAAATTTTTAATACCTCATAATAAATGTTAGTTCTAATTAGAGGGCGTACATTTCTTCTTCAATTCACCTTTCTTCGCGCCATTATTGTATCAGTCGTGACCGTTATTCTTCCAGGGAATTCAGTACAATATGATTTTCATAAGAACTCGTTAAGTGGTGGCGACTGTTCTACCCCACAAGTGGCATATCTACCTCCCAATCTGAACCGTCTAAGTCGTGGAATGCTTCGTGGATGAAACAGAGTCCAAAAAAAAACAAAAAACAACATTGATCCAACCGTATAAGCCACCTGATGTTTACCATCAAGCTTGAGCCACTTGCCATTTCTCTTTACCGACCTATTTGACAAATGCCGATCAGACGTATGCACATTAAATGGGGCCCACAATATGAATGGCCCCAGTTGGTGATGCCATGCCATGCCTTGTGTGCCATTTGGCTGAGTTGTCACAACTTAGTGATTGTGATAAACGCACATTACAGTCTGTGTATTTTTTTTTTAACTAGGAGGTTGGACATTCATTCCCCCTCTCTTTCACTTTCCCATCACGCGAGCCTCGTTTGAACGCGTAAGGAAGAAGAGATGTTCGCAAATAACGGTTTTCTTTCCTTTTCTTTTCCCAAATGGTCGTTATTGTAACGGTCACATTCAATTCAAGCAAAGGAAGAGGAACCACGAGGCTTTATTCCCGCCATTTCTCTCAAAAGCAACCTCTTCCCATGCCATTCACATGCACTTGACTCCTTATATATACATGAAAGAAAGAACCTCAAGCATTACCAACGTTGAAAGATTTTCAAATCCCATAATAGATAAAAATCCTTTTAAAAAAAAAAAAAAAATGTCTAGAGAGGATGATGATAGGAGGCAATACCAGTGCTTGAGGAAATATGAAGAGATTGTAAAACAGGTAAATAGATGCCTTGGAAAGGAGATCCATTGTCTAGAGAAACGATTGTGTAATCTGAGCTGTGAAAAAGATGGGACACACTCGCCTGCCATGAAAGTCAGTTGTAGCTATACTCATTGGTTGGGCTACACCCGATGAATGGACCAATCTCTCTCTCTCTCTCTCTCTCTCTCTCTCTCTCTCTCTCTCTCTCTCTCTCTCTCTCTCTCTCTTTAAATGTTTCATGGCACAGTTCACCTTTTGCACGGTTTGGATGTCTTACACAAATAACACATTGGCGAGAAAGATGGGAGTGTATGTGAAAGTTCATATGTAGCTCCTGCATGCAATAATTTCATTTTGGTTGCATTGGTGTCTTTACTTCCGTTAATTTTCCTTGTTAGTTCATGTAATTTAACTAGCAAGAGAATGACTATTGATAGTACGGTTGGTCGAGATTCGGTGAACAAAGCTGTTTCTTTGAGATGGGCCATGCTCCAACAGTCTTCCATGTTTGAAAATCCTATCCATCCAATCTTAGGCTTGCTTTTTATTTTTCCGTGGAATCTCGGTTCCTGTATTTTCATGTTAACCGCCTATTTGTAGGCCAAAGATCGAAGGGTCATGATCATTCAGTCATGGAGGTTTTTGGTAAAAATTGGCTGTCCATAGTGCGGCCCATCAGATCATGGTCTAGATTACCAGAAAATGTGCCCTACAACTCAAGACCTAAGCATAGTATCTGCATTCTTGCAGGAGGATCATACAATTCTTCTTAATTCAAATGTATTTTTCACGACACAACACACTATAGTGAATACATATACGTATAAAAATCATGAACATGAAAATCTCAGTAAATTGAATTTCTTGACTATAACATGGATAGAGAATTAAAACAAAACAATCCTTACTTTTTTTTTTTTTTTCTGGAATGCGCTGATTATGTTCCTGGATGTCTGTTTTCTTTTCCGGTTTGACGAGCTGATTGAGATGGTGGATGCGAGGACCAGACGGCCAAAGAGGCGAAGGGTATCATCTGTAAGTCTCCTTACGTCTTCTTTAATCCCTTGTTATACCATAACCTTTTCCAATGACACAGTTACTGAGTTTTGAGGAGGCCTATCCAATGTGATGAGAGAAGGATATGGATCCTTGTAAAACCCATTTAGCATTAACATTTTCTTAGTGTTATGCTATTTTTACTCTCTCTCTCTCTCTCTCTCTCTCTCTCTTTTATTACACATACACACATGTATGTACATGTGTGCGTGCGTGCGTGTGTATGTATGTGTATGATCTGTATGTGCGTGAGTGTGTAAAATATTCTCAGCAGACAAAATCAGGTTAGGTTCTTGAAAGAGGCTAGACGTATACCAAGATGGTATGTATACCATGCACATATCATGGCCTGAAAAACTAGCTGGTCTTCTCATCAGGTGGGCCACACCTGGACATTAAATGCATTCTATTGCTCAATTCTTTTCGGCTATTTATTTTTCGGTTGTCCAATTTTTGGTATGTGCTGAATGGCCTACCTGATTTCTAGCCCTGTCACAAACATGTTGGGACCCACCTGATAAGTGGCCTCAATCTGGCAAACGCATGCCATGTTCTGCTGTTTGCGGTAGATTTTTGCAAGTCATCCACACACACACACACACACACACAAAACCAAGTCGTTTCAAGCTTCCAGAAACCGAAAGCTAAAAGACTCCATTCAAAGATTATTATTATTATTATTATTTATTTATTTATTTATTTATTATTATTATTATTATTATTATTTTTGTATTTCAGGATAATTTCGCAAAAAGAAGTTGCATTTTAGGTTGAATGTCAAATGATAGAATTCTTTCTTTTTCTTCTTCTTTATTTGGTGCAGAACTCAAAAGGGACAGCTGCCTCATCAGCACCAGCAGACTCGAGCATCGATGAAGTGCTTGTTCAGACCATAACAAGATTTCTCCATGAACTGAATGCAAATCCAACGGAGCCATGAATTAACTCCTATAATAATTTCTGTTGGCGCGTAGGGAAGGACATTGATACGCCCATCATCGTATTACTGTGATCTTGTCTAATGTATGGATGATTAAACAAAATATAAAAAGTGTGACTAATTTAAATCAACATTGAGGACGAATGCAATTAAGAGATTGCATTTAAAATTACACATCAGTGTAGCAACAACATTGCATGCTTATTTACTCACAATACACAATGCAAATGCATTCGTTTTTAGAAAATCTGAAAAGAATAGGGAAAAATGTAAAAAAACAAAATCAAAAGAAATGAAAACTGGAGATTTTGAGAAGTAAAAGAATGGTGTGGAAATTTTTTCTTGCACACCCACATTCATACATGGACATATACATGCATGTGTGAACGCCCATTCACGTGTGTGTGGGTGTGGGGGGTAAGTTCTCGATCCAATATAGTGGACTGCATGGTAGCTTACCATGCATTGAGCTCTGTGGGTCCCACCATGATGTGTTCATAATATCAAAGCCATCTATCAGATGCTTGCCATCATGCTGGCCCCAGGCCCCAGAAAATCAGATGGTCTACACCAAAGGAAAAACTTGGGGAGGGAGAGGGAACCCAACCTTAGTTGTGTATGGGGCCCAAAAAGCTGTGTTTACAAAATCTGGCCCATTCAATCCCTTCATCTCTAGCAAAAAGATCAGGTCCTGTTGCAACTCAGGTGGGCCCTAGTAATAAAGGGTGGGCACCCCCTCCCACCTATGTTTCTTGTTCTGCGGCCCACCTAATCCCCATATTGGCCTGATTTTTGGGGTCTAGCCTAAATCATTGTTACAAAGTTGATGGGCAGCTTGAAAATCATCCCCGCATCATGGTGGGCCCCACATAGCTCAACTGCATGATAGGCTGCCATGCAGCCAGCTCAAGTAGATCATTCTCTATGATGACCCTGGAGAAGCACATTTGTATTAATCTTCAATCTGGAAGTTCAGACCAATATGCAATTATTACCCAATGCCCATTCTATATTTTCTCCCCCGTCGACGATAATAGGAACGATTCAAATAATCTACACCGCTTCAACTTCTCCTGCTTAATACAATTTCAAGAAAAAAAATAGCTTATTCCTCTATATGTCACATGGGTTACAAAAATTTAGGATTTGGTTCCGTAACCAATACAGAAAGAGAGAGCTCAACAGTAGTCAGAGTGCTTTTCAGCATTAAGGTCTCTGTTTCAAGCACAGTTAAACTGCACAATTTTTATTTTTTTTATTTTCTAAAAAAAAAAGAAAAGAAAAGAAAGAAACCAATATGGGAAATGAATGTGTGCACCCAATGTTAACCGAGACTTGGCATGCTCATATCTTCCTCCATCAATAAATGGTGGGTGGGAATCTTAACGTGCATTTCAAAATGGACTTTTCAAATTTGAAATTCAAAATGCTGATATTATGAATTTACGATGTATATGTGGCCAAACTTTAGTTTTTCCATGTTAAAGCATTAACTTTAATTTGTTTAATTAATATTGGCAACTAAACCAATATTAGTACTAAAAAAAGATTTTTCTTCTAGGAAAGAAGGGTAGTAAGTCAATGCATGAATCTGCCTTTTTTAGTCATCGCTCCCATTCAAAATCACACCCAACGAGGAGACGATAAAAAGAAAGTTCAGATCGTTGAATTCCTCACAGAAATCCATTGATATAGCCTAGAACAATAAAAGATGGGATACATCCAGTTTCATGTTCTTGAATGTCAACAACTAGTTCTTGGAACAGACAATATTGAGCACAGATGAAGAAAATGTAGAACTTCAGGAAACTGATGATCGGTACTCCGGAAGTCACTTCATGTGGGAGAAACCTGTCACTGGATGTGTGCAAAATACCTAATGAGCAGAGCTCCTTCTGAGCAAATTTTGAAGTGAAACATGAAAAGAACATGAGATGTTCAGAGGAAGAATTCATTTCACATGGGAATATCAGTTACCATCTGATATAGTCCGGGCATCACTTATGTTGCATTCTAGTTTCTCGTTCTTTATTTTTTCTTCACCTCCACCGGTTTGTTCATGATATCGTTTTCCTGAAGACAATGAGTGAAACGTCGTAAAAACAAGATATAGAATGGAAGAACAGAACTCTAGATACTATGTGATTAAGTTATTACCAATTTCAGCCACATCACCAACTTCATCAGATCTGATTATTCCTGTCTCCGCAGCTTAAAAGCCTCCACCTGCAAAGCAAAAAATTTGCTCACTAGAGTATGAGAAACAAATACAGGAGCATTGAACTTTGCCAAGCTCACACCCATGTGCTATAAAGCTCATGAACACATTGTTGTCAGATGTCTTTAATTTGTCTGTAATCTGGGTCTGTGGATGACATCGACAGACCACTCGATCGCATCAAACAGTTATCAATCCCATCAACAGCCAACTCGATCCTATTGAGGGGTCGTCAATGACACTCGATATGACCAAAGCTCCCATTGACTGATTTGCGCAATTTTTCGGAATTGCAGGTTTTGTTTTTCCTAATTTGGTTTTAATTCTTTTTAAGGGTTTGTAATTGGGGATTAGGATATAGAAAACATGCTTAGGGCTTTCGGTGAGCAAAGGGAGATCAAAGCTAGTTTTTTTTTTTTTTTTTAAGGGTGTATTCTTAAATCGGTAAGCTCTTCCATCTCTTGTAACGTTGATGATAATAATAGTGGATTCGTTCTCACTTGGTGCCGTGGTTTTTTCCTGCGATGATTTTTTTACATAAAACCTTGTGTTCTATGTATGCTTGGTTTGCTTCTGCATGTCCCCCCAACACACACCACCATGTGCTAGCATGGCAAGATAGGTCCAAGATTCAATCCATGCATCAGAAAGGAACTGTTATATTGATGCCTAATCCACAAATCAGGTTAGTCCAGTGGTCAGGTGGGCCACATTTTGCAGAACAAATGTGCAGCTATGACAAACTTGGCTGAAGTTTTCAAACCCATCCACCTGTTTCCAATATTGGGGCCCACGGCTAAGGGAACCAGATTTATTTTTGGGAAAACATGTATAAGGTCAGACATACCTGATGGATGGATTACATATTGGACCTATTGTGCCATGCTGGTGAATGCTCGGTGTGTGCATGAGCTTTATTGTACATGGATGTGCGCTTAGCCAAGCTCCAAGGGTATTTTCTAAGGAACAACCTATGAGTATCAAATTTTCAGGCAGTAGTTTTGAAGTAGGCCAAGATTGTGGTTTATCCCAATAATCGGAAGGTCAGGAAGTGCTAATTTTCATCACGCTGTCTGGGTTTTGTTCAAAGAACCAAAGATTATTCGCCCTCAATTCGTGGAACGGACCACATGAGAAGCTGCTTATCTACCTACAAATGTCATTGAAAGAAATGAGGAAGCCAAAACAATTTCCATGAATTAAAAAATCCAAATTAGATCTTGAATCCACAGGCCAATATCACTTTTGTGGACATGAATCATGAATTACTTAAAGAAATGTGATGCAGGACATGAAATTTAAGTATGAGATGCAAGAATTCAGGCTTACATAATACCAATTCAGAAACAGTTACACAAATTCCACATCCCACATGACAGTCCAAATCATTCAATTAAAAGGAGAATCTACGCAGGTCCAGGCCGACACAGGTTAGGACTGAACCAATAAAAAATTATAAACCTAGCGATGTCAAAGGAAAATAGAAATCAACCACACATGCATAAAAATCAGTCACTAATCCAAGGGATTCTCTAATTTCAATTCAAGGAACCCTTGGGTAAAAAAAAAAGGGGCAACTAAATTAGGGCTAATGCAAACTAGGGCTAGGGTTTAAGAAATAAGAATGAAAAGATAAAAACCAGAGAAAAACCTTACCCGGAGAAAGCTCTTGCTTGCACATGGTGGCTCGAGGCTGATGCATGTGCGTGGGTGGGCTGGCCGCACGTGTGATGGAAGTCCGTCTCCCCAAAGTGACACCTAGGCTTTGGTCGGCCAGGGAAGACCTCCAATCTAAGGTTGATGTGTAGTGCTTCGTCGAAGTTTCAGCCCTCCTACAAGTGCAGATTCTGGAAACTGGCTGTAGGGGGATGAATAGCTGTAAAAGCTGAAAATTCGAAGCAATAACGATGATAGAATATGCGATATATGGATGAGATAGGGTAGGGACGGGTGTGGATAGATGTGACTTCACACCACATAGTTAGCCCTTCAAAAAGAGAGGGTTTCGCACCCACTTTTTAATTCTTTCATAACTCACGAAGAGAGCAGAAAAATAAAGAAGAAATTTTTATTAAACTTGAATGAATCAAAAGAACTACAAGAGATGATTATTTATAGGAAAAATCCCATACCCCAAAAACTTGCAACATGTGTGCAACATATTACTTGGCGATGAAGTAAACTAAAATAAAAATCAAACAATGAAATCTAAAGCGTTCATGATATTCTAAATAATAACAATAAGCATAACCTAAAATATGAAATCAATTCAACGACTGGGCCATGATCATGAGATCCCATGATGGGCTTTTCTTGACTATCGGGCCCATTTTTTAAAACTAAAACTTGTCTTCTAGTTAGGAGGCCCTCCCTGGATGTCGTCATTGAGACAAATCGATGGTGGGGTCCTCCTTCTGCGTACGTACATGCGTAGGGGTGGTGGCGTCGAGCGTGTGTGTGCACAATGTCCTCATCAACTCTCTTGGCTGCGAAGATTTCGCCACTGGCGAAATAAAACTCATAAATCGCTCCATGATGTTAGGATCAAGTCTTTGAAGCTCCTCCTCAGTGAGCCACGTGCTGTCGGAAGCGGGGCGTGACTTCCATTTAACTAGGTACTTATAAAACTCATCGTCTGACGTTGAAACTATCTCATGGTCCAGGATATCCTCTATGTTCTTTCTGGGTATGTGTAGGCTAGGTATGAGAGGTTAAGGCTGGGATGAAAGGTTAGGAAGAGGCTATGGATCAAGGGGTAAATCTGGAGAATGAGGATGGGTGGGCGAAGGGCCGGACAAAGTATTAGTAGGTCCCTGAAAAGCAACTAGATCCTTCACATTGAATGTGGAACTAATTTTTATGGAAGGTGGAAGATCTACCTCATACGCATTGAGACTGTTTCTCTTTATAATTTTGAAGGGCCCAGCGCTACGCGCGTGTAACTTATGAACAGCCCTTAAAGGGTACTGCTCGGGCCTGATGCGGGCCATCACAAAGTCCCCAATATTAAATTCTTTGAAACGTCTATGTTGGTCTGTAGAAAATTTATAATGTTCATTATTAGTAGTGATCTTTCGCCTGATTTCTTGATGCAATGAATGTATGTGATACGCAAAAAACTTTGCAGACTCTGATGGCCTATAGGACAATGACATATGGATAAGGTCAATAGGCTTCCTAGGCTTGTAACCAGTAACGACCTCAAAAGGACTCAGGCCTGTGGACCTATTAACAGAACTATTGAATGTAAACTCGGCTATGGGTAGTATGGTGTCCCATGTCCTATTATGCTCCCCCACTAAACATCTGAGCAAACTCCCTAGGCTCCTATTAACCACCTCAGTCTGACCATCGGTCTGAGGGTGATAGGCACAAGAAAATTAGAGCCTAGTACCCATTGTTGCACAGCACGCCAACAACGCAGTGAACCGAGATCCAATCTTCGGTCTCACCTACAAATGATAAATAAGAAGAAATATAAACTAGAAACAGATCAAAGCAATCCAAACAAACTATAAGACAAGATATACGTGGAAAAATCCTAAACTAGGGTAAAAAACCATGGATGCAAACTTTCACTATGAAGAAAAATGAAGATTACAAGGCAAAATACTAACCTCTCCCTTAAAAGTATAGAGAAAATCCTTTGCCCACACCTTAGAATTATTTTTCAATATCCCAATTACCTTAGAAAAGCCTTAGGGACACTTATATATAGTTTAGGCAACTTCCCTTTCGCACCCTTGCGAAAGCCGACTTAAAAATCCGCAGTCCACATCAAATCTGAAAATGAATCTGCGTAACTACGACCGGTCGAGTAGACTGCATGATCGGTCGAACAGACCCCTCAACTGGTTGAGCATGGGCCACGACCGGTTGAGTACCTCGGAACTAAAAATTTGATGCTTGCTAGACTTCGAGTCGAGCCAGTCCACGACTGGTCGAGCAGGGGTCACGACCAGTTGTGTGCCCCCAGATGTGGCTCCACATTTCAACAATCTCCCACTTGAAGACACATCGCCATAAACATTTATCTTTTACATCCAGAGTGCATCACCTCCTCATCTTCAAGCCTGAAGACCAATCAAAGCTGAACGGAGCTTCAGCTTGTCCCGTGTGACCGCCTTGGTAAGCATATCGGCACGATTCTCACTTGTATGAATCTTCTCCAGAGCAATCGATCCATCTTTTAGTAACGAACGTATGAAGTAAAATCTGATGGCAATATGCTTGGTCCTTGAATGAAAGGTTGAATTCTTAGACAAGTGTATTGTGTTGAGACTCAAATATTGTATAATTTTTCTCATTTATCCATTGGTTTTATGAACATAAATTATCTTAATATTCTATTTTACTCATGCATGTGTTGCAGGGTGAATTTAAGTGCTTAGATTGAAAAAAGGTACTAAAAAGTATGGATTTGATGCTCAAGATTTATCAAAGAAAAGGATGGATCTTAGGAGACCAAGATTGAAGCATTCACATGCCAAAGATTCATGAAAACCAAATGACGAATGAAGAGAATCGACGATTTGAAGTGAATAATCCTGAAATCGTCCTGAAAAAGTGTATTTTGAAGCTGTGAAGTTTATTTTGAAAAACTATGCAGCAGGAAGTCTGTTTTAAACGAACTAAGCAGTAAGAAGTCTATTTTGAAAAAATACATATATTTGAGGCAGTTTCTAGGGTTTTTAACTTTGTACGAAAATTAGAGTTCCCAACTTATAAATAGGGCTTCCTGGGGCATTTCTAAACATCATTCAAAGCATCCCAAAGTAAAATTTAGGGTTTTTAAAGAGTTTTTAGTTTTATTAAAGCTTTATAAGTTGTTCTTTTTATTTTAGATCTTTTCTATTTATATTTTTTCTTTCTTGTTGCTTTTTATTTCTACAATTTATTATGTTTTTCTAAGTTCCTTCTAGCCCAAGCTAGAAGGGAAGCACATAGGTTTAATAGTTCTTTAAGATTATGATGATTGATTGTTTTAATGATGAGAAGAATGGTGTATGTATGTTGTCTATTATTTAGATTTTATTTTTTATCCTCTTGTAAGATCCATATGTTTGCATCATATGAGATCTACATTGATGGATAGGCTTAGCTTAAATCAATCAGATTTCCTAAATAGGAGAGGTTCTCAACCTGTTATATTTCTTTGATATTTATTATCCTATAGATGTTGAATATTTAAAATCACTGACGCTTGAGAATATAAGTCAATGATGCAAATCCATGATTTTTTAATACTTTATATCAGTTTTTATTATATTTAAACTGTTTTATTTTTCGACTAGGCTGACCATAGTGCTCAGATCCTAGTTGTGTTATCAAAGGCATCATGATTTTGGAACATTAACCTATGTGTGGAACTTTGAAGCTTGGGTGTTATTTTATTCAGTTGAATTACATCCATTCAAAAATCCCAAAATCAAATCATCAGTTTAGTTTTTACTACTTAGTTTGTTTTGTATTTGATTTTTTTTCCGTCTTACAATTCATCTCCCTGTGGGATCGACTCTGTATTTACAAGATACTACTTACGAACCTCTGCACTTAGAGGGAAGCAATCATGTTTTTGACACTGTTGCCGAGGAGAGACTGAGATAGATCAGATCTATACAAAATAGCTAAGGTAAGTTTTTTCTAAAGTAAGTTCTTTTCTAAACCCTCCAAATTTTATGTAGATTTTTTTTCTCTTTTTCTTTGAAAATAAATTCAGTTGGGTCTTTCAAGTACAAACTATGACATAAGGTTGCCTTGTTTGAGATTTTATCACCCAAGTGCTACGGTTGTCCTACAGTTGCTGTTTGATCACAAAGATCATCCACTGAATCTATTTTCCAGATTAGCGTAGTTTAATTTCTACAGTAGTTTTTCTTTTATTGATTTATTATTATTATTATTATTTTTTTTGTGGACTGAACCCTCATGGTCGGCCGTGCCGCTTGGGTTGTTGGTTTATTTTTGCTTTGTAGACTGAACCCTCATAGTCGGCCCTGCCGCCTGGGTTGTTGATTTATTTTACTTTGCGGACTGAACCCTCATGGTCGGCCCTGCCGCCTGGGTTGTTGATTTATTTTGCTTTGTGGACTGAACCCTCATGGTCTGCCCTGCCGCCTGGGTTGTTGGTTAAGTTTTTATTTTTATTTTTAGTATCATACTTGCTATTTAAATTAATGGTATTTGTTGTGTGGTGTGGATGGTTTATGTCTCGTTGGAGTAGGGATCAAAACAATTGACTCTCCTCTAAAGGCGAACTAGTTCTAGGCCTTGATTATTCACTTAGAAGAAGCACTCAACATCACTTGGATTTCATGGCAGATCCAGTTGATAATCCAAATCTAAATCTTCCAGATCCAACTATAAATCAAAATAGAGAAAATCAACCTAATCCTCCTCTTGAGGATGAAAATGAAGTTCATAGGAATGTGTTAAACCAACCACGGACTTTACGTGAACATTTAAACCTTGAAAGATTAACTTTACCATCTTGCATAGTATTCCCTGCTCACACAGGGAACATTGATTTTAAACCAAGTGTGATTCAATTAATTCTTAAATTTCATGGCTTAGATTCTGAAAGCCCCTACTTGCACTTCAAGGATTTTGAGGAAGTAATTGTAACATTACAAGTAAATAATGGCAATAGGGATGTACTTAAGCTTAGGTTATTCTCATTTTCTCTAAAGGATCGGGCCAAAGCATGGCTTAACTCTCTAAGACCTAATACCATCACTTCATGGCAAGTCTTAAGTAGAGAGTTTTTAAAAAAGTTCTTTCCCGAGTACAAAACAAATGCATTGAAACAAAAAATCATGTCATTCTCCCAAAAGAGGAATGAACTATTTTTTCAAGCTTGGGAGCACTTCAAAGACCTTCTAATTACTTGTCCACATCATGGTTATGAACTATAGCACGTGATTGATACTTTCCGAAAGGGGCTCACCATGGATACTTGTCAGTTCATAGAGATGATGTGTGGTGGAACCTTTCTTGACAAAGATCATAATGAGGCTTGGAATTTTCTAGATATGTTAGCAGAGAATACGCAGACATGGGATATCTCTGCTAAATCAGACTAAACTAGACCCATTCCTAGAGAGAAAATGAGAATGTATGTCCTAAGAGAGGAAGACGACCTTAATGCAAACTTTGTTGCATTGGCTAGAAAGGTCGAAGCCTTGGAAATTTGGAAGGTTGATATGGTTAAAGCAAACACTTCCTTATGTAATTTTTATAGTATTTGTGGTGGTACAGATCATGACACAAAGGATTATCAAATAATCTCAGTTGTACAAAATATCACGCATGAGCGTAATCAAGAAAATGCTATAAATAACTACCAAAGGTTAGTTATGCAACCAATGGGAAACACGTATAATCCAAATTAACATAACCATCCTAATCTTAGTTGGAGGAATGGATCACAAATTAATGCACCTCAAATGCCTCCACAAAATAACTTCTTTGGGGCACCTAACAATGCACCATATGTGCCCCCGCCAAAGTGTTCATTTATGGAGGATGCATTAACCGCATTCATGAACTCTCAAGCTCAAATGAATCACTCTCTAATCCAATTAAATCAGGAATTAAAGACTGTTGTGGCTAGGATTGAGACTCAACTAAATGCTAGGAAAAAAGGCACACTTCCTTCTCAACCTATGCCAAACCCTAGAAATACACATTTCACTGGAGACTCAAATCCAAATGAGCTACATCATGAACAAGCTAAGGCCATCATTACCTTGAGAAGTGAAAAAGAGATTGATAACAAGATAATGCAACCGGTAGAAATACTGAAAGATGAGCCACTGTCTCAAGAAAATGATGAACCGGCTATGGTTCAAGAGCCGCAACAGAAAAAGGATAAAGAGACTAAGTCATATGAGCCTCCAGTTCCATTCCCATCTAGACTTCAGAATCCGACTGTCCCCATGAAATATCAAGAGGTGTTAGATGTGCTCCAAAAGGTTACTATCAATATTCCTCTGCTTGATGTCATTAGACAAATTTCATCATATGCTAAATATCTCAAGGACTTGTGCACTTTAAAGAGGAAATCAAATATGCACAAAAAAGCCTTCCTTACCGAGAAAGTGAGTGCTATCATTCAACAAAGGGCTGTACCCAAATACAAAGACCCGGGAAGTCTACTATTCCTTGTATTATTGGGAATTTTCAAATTGAGCATGCTTTACTAGATTTGGGTGCAAGTGTCAACTTAGTACCTTATTTGGTTTATAAACAAATGGGGTTAGGCGAGTTTAAACCAACCACGATTACACTCTAACTCGCTGACCGCTCCATTAAGGTACCAAGGAAAATTTTAGAGGACATACTAGTCCAAGTGGAGAAATTCTACTTCCTTATGGATTTTATTGTACTAGACATTAAACCATGTGTAAATGCTAGCGCTCAAGTTCCAATCATTTTGGGCTGCCTATTCCTAGCAACTTCAAATGCAATCATAAATTGCAGGAATGGAATAATGAACTTGCCTTTTGGTAACATGACCCTAGAGCTAAATATTTTCAATCTATGTAAGCAGCCCATTGATAATAATGAAATCCATGAGCTGAATTTCATGGACTGCTTGATAGAAGAAGAGGAATTGGAACCTAGTCTGATTGAGGAATTGATTCAAGTCATTGGGGACTTGAAAAATTCTGATTTAGAAAAATTGCTTACTGAAATTTCTAATGATAATGAGAGCACTACCACCTAGGACATTAGTGTGTACCAATGGAAACTGCGCCCTCAAATCCTATCTATCGAGGACTCGCGACCTCTGTCATCACCAACCAATTTTTCAAAGCTTGATTTAAAACCACTACCAAATGAGCTTAAGTATGTATACTTAGGTAAAAATAAAACTTATCCTATGGTGATCTCTTCATTTTTAGACAGGGATCAAGAGATTAAATTGTTGAATGTTCTAAGGGACCACAAAGGAGCCTTGGGCTGAGCCATTTCTGACATCAAGGGTATAAGCCCTTCCATATGTACTCATCGGATCCACCTCGATGATGATGCCAAACCAATTAGACAACTTCAAAGGTGTCTCAATCCAAACATGATGGAAGTTGTAAAAAATGAGGTGATCAAATTGTTGGATGTGGGAATCTTCTACCCAATATCTGATAGTGTTTGGGTGAGTCCAACTCAAGTAGTCCCAAAGAAATCTAGAATAACTATTGTGCAGAATTCTAATAATAAACTCATACCTACACGTGTTACCACAGGTTGACGTGTTTGCATTGATTATAGAAAATTGAACCAGGTCATAAAGAAGGACCATTTTCCTCTACCATTCATTGATCAAGTTTTAGAGAGGGTAGCAGGTCACTCCTATAGTTTTCTTGATAAATATTCCGGATATAACCAAATAGAGATGGCCTTAGAAGACCAAGAGAAAACCACGTTCACTTATCCATTAGGCATGTTTGCTTTCAAACGGATGCCATTTGGATTGTGTAACGCTCCAGCAACTTTTCAATGGTGTATGTTAAGTATTTTTTCAAATATGGTTGAAAAGTTTCTTGAGGTTTTCATAGATGACTTCTCTGTATTTGGGAGTAGTTTTGAGGAATGCCTCAAAAATTTATCTCTTGTCTTGTCTAGGTGTGAAGAGAAACATCTTGTCTTAAATTGAGAGAAATATCATTTCATGGTTCAAAAGAGAATTATTTTGAGCCATGTTATCTCCAAAAATGAAATCGAGGTAGATCGGTCAAAACTCGACATTATAGCTAATCTACCTATCCCCCGAAGTGTTAGAGATACTAGATCACTTCTAGGGCATGCTAGCTTTTATAGAAGATTCATCAAGGACTTTAGTGCCATTACTAGACCCTTGACTAATTTTCTTCAAAAGGATGTTCTATTTAAGTGGACAGATGAGTGTGCAAGTGATATTAATAAAATTAAATTATCCCTTACCAATGCACGTATCATGCGTCCACCAGATTGGACACTTTCTTTTGAACTAATGTGTGATGTAAGTGATTATGTCATAGAGGCTGTTTTGGGCCAAAGGAAAGATAAACGGCCCTACGTTTTCACTATGTGAGTAAAACTTTAAACTCGGCCCAAGTGAACTACTCAACAACTTAAAAAGAGTTACTTGCAGTAGTTTTTGCTTTGGATAAGTTTAGGTCCTACTTGTTGGGATCTAAAGTGGTCATTTTCACGGACCATTCGACTTTGAAATATTTGCTCTCTAAGAAAGATGCAAAGCCAAGACTTTTGAGATAGATCCTCCTACTCCAAGAATTTAACTTAGAGATAAAAGATAAGAAGGGAGTAGAAAATGTAGTGGCCGATCACCTTTCCAGATTGGTGTTAGATGATTCCACTGAGGAGATGCATATCTAAGATACTTTTCCTGATGAATAATTATTTGTGATCTCCAAATTACCTTGGTATGCGGATATAGTAAACTATCTTGTAACGGAAAAAATTCCATATCATTGGAAGTCGCAAGATAGGAAGCGTTTTGAAACCGAGGTTATGAACTTCTTCTGAGATGACCCGTATTTATATAAATATGGGACTGATCAAATTTTTAAACGTTGTGTCCCAGAGGATGAAGTTTAGAGTGTTATTTCCTTTTATTACTTTGATCAAATAAATTAGGGCTAATGCAAACTAAGGCTAGGGGTTTAAGAAATAGGAATGAAAAAATAAAAACTAGAGGAAAACCTGACCCGGAGAAAGCTCCTACGTGCAGATAGTGGCCCGGGGTTGATACACGTGCGTGGGTGGTCTGGCCGCACGTGTGATGGAAGCTTGTCTCCCCAAAGTGATACCTATGCCTTGGTTGGCCATGGAAAACTTCCAATCTCTGTAAGTTTGACGACGATTGTACGTAAGGTCGAGGTGTACTGCTCCGCAGAAGTTTCAACCCTCCCACAGGTACAGATTCTGAAAATTGGTTATAGGGGGATAAATATCAACAAAATCTGAGAAATTCGAAGCAATAATGATGATAGAAGATGAGATATATGGATGAGATAGGATAGGGACGGGTGGAGATAGATGTGACTTCACACCATGTAGTTAGCCCTTCGAAAAGAGAGGGCTTCGCACCCACTTTTGAATTCTTCTACAACTCACGAAGAGAGTAGAAAAATAAAGCAAAAATTTTTATTAAATTTGAATGAATCAAAAGAACTATAAGGGGTGCCTATTTATAGAAAAAATCCTATACCCCAAAAACTCGCTCCATATGCGCAACCTATTACTTGGCGATGAAGTAAACTAAAATAAAAACCAAACAAAGAAATCTAAAGCATTCGTGATATTCTAAATAATAATAATAAGCAAAACCTAAAATATGAAATCAATCCGACGAGTGGGCCACGATCATGAGATCCCATGATAGGCTTTTCTTGACTATCGGGCACACTTTTTTTGAACCAAAACTTGTCTTCTAGCTAGGAGGCCCTCCCTGGACGTTGTCATCAAGCCAAATCGATGGTGGGGTCCTCCTTCTACGTACATGCATGCGTAGGGGTGGTTGTGTGCGGGCGTGCGTGTGCACAATGTCCTCATCAAAATGGATCCTACCATCCAAAGGGAACCTAAAAGGAGGTAAAAACCTCCTGTGATATGTGGAATTTTGATCTCGTGCCTGTTTAATTGTGGTTTGTTGGTTTTAAATAGTAAGAATATCTAGTGCTATAAAAATCAGCAGAAGTCTGCAGTTTAGGCAGCAAGTTTCTTGAAACTCCTCTAAGTTTTGAGGTGGGCCT
The DNA here is from genome assembly GCA_037074715.1 of Magnolia kwangsiensis. Lineage (NCBI taxonomy): Eukaryota > Viridiplantae > Streptophyta > Magnoliopsida > Magnoliales > Magnoliaceae > Magnolia > Magnolia kwangsiensis. The sequence goes on from CM073573.1 coordinate 57,342,146, forward strand.
TAATTAGTATGCTTAGCATAGACAGTTTGTTGACATGTAGGGTTCTTTACACATTGGACCTTTGATCCAAATTGTTGATCTGATGGGACCCCACCATGGCTGAGGGACCGCAGAACTATTCTAGATGGAGATGGTCAGTACAAGATTAGTCTTCTACAGTAGAGATACCCCAAAATAGAGAATAATATCCTTAGAGAAAAAGCTTGTGATTTGATGAATTTGCCTTCCATGCTATAAATCAATGGAAGGATTGTACCTTTGTTACCTTTGTAATTTCCTCAAACGGCAGCTGAGCCCTTCTCAATTCCTCATCATATCTCATCTTCCATCCATATGATTCGCCTTCCTTAGGAGAAGGATCTGACTTGTTACTGGAGCACAGAAAGACACGTGCATATAATTCAGCAACCTATATTAAAGCTGCAAAAATTACAAGACATGCCCACAAGCATGTTATCTATCAAACCCAAGTTCATGAAAACATTCTAAAGGAATTGGGGGAATGTTGTCTGATCATCTCCAATCTACTGAAAATCTTGCAAGCTGAATTTGGTTTGCAATAATTAGTATCAGTTTAAAGTGGAATTAAGGACAACAAAAAGAAAAATATGAAAAAAGCTATTTTGTGACCCAAAAAAACTAATTACAAAAGACCAATTTCTGAGTGGGAATCGAAGGCTTTCGAGTGAGCCAACAAACAGTAGCATCAAGGCTAAATATTGTTGACATTTGCATACTGAAGTGAATCTATGAGGCTTGGCCTTAAGAGATTTACCCAAAGGATTAATGGTAATCCCATTATCAACAAATTTGTTCAGTTTGAATATGCCTGTTTAGATTGGTGGAATCTGTTGGGGAAAAATATGTTAAGTCCGGAGACTCGGATATGAAGTAGGTCGGCTCTGCTGACACTACCCGAAGAGTCTGAGACAATGGTCGGAGCCGAGGGAATAATGGATAAGGCCAAGAGGCATAAGCATAAGATGACTTAAGTTACTCTGTCATAGAGACGATTGCGTCTGCGAAAGCCTACAGAAGGCCGAGTAAGTTAAAAGCCGCCTGACCGAGAGAGTAAAACTGAACAAATGAGTCGGTTCCGTCGGCCACGGTATAAGGAAGGATGACGGGAAAATACCGAGACTATTCCATCCGTGAGGAGGGCAGAAAACTTATCCAATTAAGCCGACCGAGACTCTTCTAGAGTCGGCAATGGTCGAGCCGAGACAGGAAAGTCGGTGTGAGAATAAATGCTGCCCTAGAAATATGGAAATACAGGTGTCAGATCCCGAGATCCTCGGGATCGGGCGAAATCAGTGGAAAGGATCAAATCTCTGAACAATAAAGAGAAAAATCCTCATACGATGAGGATTCTTAAAATCCATAAATACCCAAGTCCTCTAGGAAGAAAGGTATGCAACACAAAACCCTAAAAACCCTTTGCCATTGAATCGGGGAACTGACTTAAGCATCAGAGATTCCCCGGCTCTGGCTAGGGTTCCCTTTGCGTTACTGATTGCACAGGTGGAAGACGATCTGAGCCGTTCGTAAAAAGACATTAACAGTTTGGCACCGTCTGTGGGAACCAGACAAAAAGCCATTTCTTATATTTTATTTGAATGGCAAGAACTAGAAGAGGAGATCAAGATGAGGTGGGGGAAGCCGCTGCTAGTACAGCTCAAGGAGCTCCTCCCGCAGTCCCACCAGCAGCACCGCCTGAGGCATTTGCTGCAACTACTAGCCTGCAGAACAGAGGAAATGCACAATTGGATAGGGAAGTTTAAGAAATGCGTTCTGAGATGGCCGTCATGAAATACATGTTGGAGCAGTTGTGTAATCAGCAGATGTAGCAGCGTCACGAGCCAACGCTGGTTCTCTCACCAGCATCTGTGGCACAGCCTGCTGCTCCAAAGTTGCATCAAGAACCAAGTCAGCATCAAGGTTTGAGTCAACCAGCACCGACTCGTTCGGCAACAACTGTCTTTCCCCCCTCTGATTTGCGGCATAAAATAGATCAGAAGAGGTGAAGTCAGCTTCCTATAGAGGAGACAGTAGAAAGCATGAAACCTTGGAGAGCCGATATCCAGAATTTTAAAAAAGAAGTTCGGGAAGAAATGGTAAGAGAGATGACAGACATGAAGCACGGTCGGAGCACATACCCGACCAAGTCTGAGGTAAAAGTTTATCCATTCATGGATGAAGTAATGCAGGCTCGGTTACCGGAGAGGTTTCGTTTACCTCAAATAACTCCTTTCTCTGGAAAGATCGATCCTATAGAGTATATCGAATGCTTCAAAATCTATATGGAGTTGCATGATGCCTCGGATGTTGTTATGTGCCGAGCCTTCTCTCTCACGTTAACCGATGTAGCTCGACTCTGGTTTAAACAGTTAAAATCGAAGTTGATCAGTTCATTCACCGAACTCAGTGACGCCTTCCTTAATAATTTTATCGAAGGAAAGAAAAAGCTGAAACCGCCCGCGCACCTAACCAACATAGTTCAGAAGAAAGGAGAGCTATTGAAAGATTACATCAAGCGCTTTAACTTCGAATCGCTGCAGGTTCGAAAACATTTGGAGGAGACAACGCTCAATGCACTCATGCAAGGGGTGAGAGATAAACCCTTTTTAGCATCCTTGGACAAAAATTCTCCTGAAACCCTGGGCGAGTTTATGGCTCGCTCGGATAAATATGCAGACGCAGAAGAAACGCGGCTCCTCTACAAGAAAGTTCAGAACCCGAAACCTTTAGGTAAAGAGTCGGCTAAAAAAGAAGTTGACTCAGTCGGAGGAAAGAAACGAAAAGATGATCGGGCGCAAAATGATGGCAGGTCGGGCAAACAACCCGACAGAAGATTCTCTACATACACCCCACTGAACAAGTCTCTGGAGCAGGTCTTGATGGAAATCAAGAATGAGGGCTTTGTCAACTGGCTCGAAAAACTCTGAGGAAACCCGAATCGGCGGAACAAGAACAAGTACTGTCATTATCATCGTGACCATAGTCATAACATGAGTGATTGTTATCACTTGAAGGACGAAATCGAGCGGGTCATTAAAGAAGGCCGACTCAGAGAACATGTGGAAGGATCTGGAACAATAGTAGGATTGAGCAAGGATCGGCCCACAGAAGTAATCCAGACAATTATCGGAGGGCATCAGGACGGTGGAGATTCCAACAATGCACGGAAAAATCACGTCAGGAGCATCAATCGTCCAGAATCCAACATTCTTCTGCTGTCCCGGCCTTCCAAAGAAAGGAAAAGAGAAAAATATTGCATCTCATTCACTGAGGATGATGCCCGAGGCATTCATCACCCTCATGATGATGCACTGGTCGTTGCTCTCACCATCGCCAACAGAAAAGTGTTCCAAGTATTGGTGGACACTGGATCGTTAACAGATGTGTTGTTCACCCAAGCATTCGATAAAATGGGCATTGGACGGTCGGCTTTACGCCCCGTCCGAACCCCGCTCATAGGATTCTCAGGTGGACAGGTACTTCCCGAGGGAATTGCTTCACTTTCGCGTACTGTCGAAAATGTACCCTACCAAACAACTACAATGGTTGACTTCCTGGTCATCGACCAACCCTCGGTTTACAATGCCATACTCGGTCGACCATCCTTAAGCCTCCTTCAAGCTGTGGTATCTATGTACCACCTATACATGAAATTCCCGACTGAGTCGGGGGTAGGAATTGTGAAAGGAGATCAGCAAGATGCTCGACGATGCTATGCGACAACAGTCAAAGCGCCGACGGAAATATCGATGTTCGAATCGCTGGACCCTCGAGTCGGATCTCACTAACGGGGGCAACCGATGGAAGAACTTATCTCAGAACCCTTAACCGAGACAGATGAGTCGAAAGTAGTGTAAATTGGCTCATCTCTGATCTCACCTCTTAAAGAAAAACTGATCGCCTTGCTTCGGCGGTATGCTGATATATTTGCATGGAGCCATGAAGATATGCTTGGGATCGATCCCTCGATCATAACGCACCGACTCAATATCGACCCGACTTACAAGCCAATCTGACAGAAGAGACGTCCTCTTGGCCCAGAAAGGTACACTATCATTGAGGAAGAAGTCGGCAAACTCCTTAAGGCCAAATTCATTGAAGAGATATATTACCCATAATGGATAGTTAATGTCATGCTCGTGAGAAAAGTCAATAGAAAGTGACACCTCTGTATTGATTATACAGATTTGAATAAAGCCTGCCCCAAGGACAGGTTTCCTCTCCCCCGCATCGATTAGTTGGTGGATAGTACTGCGGGACATGAATTGCTCAGTTTTATGGATGCCTATTCAGGCTACAATCAAATTGTAATGCATGAAACTGATAAATCAAAAACCACCTTTGTCACTGACAAAGGCCTTTATTGTTACCGAGTGATGCCCTTTGGTTTGAAGAATGCCGGAGTGACATATCAAAGGCTGGTGAACAAAATGTTCGCTCGCCAGATCGGCCGAACCATGAAAGTGTATATAAATGATATGCTCGTCAAAAGTATACACGTTGCCGACTAGATAGCGGACCTAAAAGACATGTTCCTGACCTTGCGCAAATACAAAATGAAGTTAAATCCGAGCAAGTGTGCTTTTGGAGTAAGCTCGGAAAAATTCCTCGGTTTCCTGGTTAGCCAGGGAGGAATCGAAGCGAATCCTGAAAAAATTAAAGCTTTGCTCGACATGGAGTCTTCGAAGACTATTAAAGACGTACAAAGGCTAATCGGGAGAGTAGCTGCGCTTAACCGCTTCCTGTCCCGAGCCACAGATAAATGTCTTCAGTTCTTCAAGCAATTAAAAGGACGACAGTCGATGGAATGGACAGAAGAGTGTGAGAAAGCATTTCAAGAACTGAAGTCCTATCTCGGGTCTCCATCGTTGTTGTCCAAACCTGAGTCTGGAGAAGCTTTGTTATTATATCTAGCTATATCCGACGTAGTGATTAGCTCGACTCTTATATGAGAAAGCGAAGGTAGGTAATTACCAGTGTATTATGTTAGTAAAGCTTTACTACCGGCAGAGACAAGGTATCCTCAACTCGAGAAGGTAGTCTTAACCCTGGTAGTATCCTCGCGACGACTCCGGCCATACTTTCAGGCTCACACCATCATCGTTGTGACCGACTTACCTTTGCGTCCGATTCTTCAAAAGCCAGAGGCTTCCGGCCGACTTATAAAGTGGGCTGTCGAGTTGAGCGAATTTTACATATAGTACAGGCCGAGGATAGCTATAAAAGGACAAGCTGTCGCCAACTTCCTTGTTGAGGTGACTTCCAAAACTAACACAATGTCTGATTTTGAAGGGATTACCGCAACAGCAGCGTCTTCCTCTCTCGACCCCTCACCCGACCCGGCTCCTTAGAACTTATTCGTTGACGGTTCATCCAACTCTAAGGCAAACAGGGCCGGGATAGTATTGGACACTCCTGACCAAACCTGTATGCAATATGCCTTACGACTTGGATTCCAAGCATCGAACAACACCACAGAATACGAAGCCTTGTTGCTTGGCCTTCGACTCGCCGCGAGTTTAGGTGTAACTCATCTCCATGTCTTTAGTGATTTGGAGTTGGTCGTCAACCAAGTTACTGATATCTACCAGACACGTAAAGAACAATTGGAGGCGTACATGGAGAAGGCCAAAAAGTTAATCAGTGGATTTCAGCAATGTGAAGTGATTTGGATACCCAGAGCCGAGAATGCTAAGGCTGACCTGTTAGCAAAGCTAGCCTCGGCCGAGGAAGACGACATACCTCGATCGGTCCCAATCGAATACGTAGATAAACGGAGTATAAATGAGTCGACAGACTCGGCTATACTTTCCATTGACTCGGAACCTACTTGGTTTGATCCTATCGTCTGTTATCTTAATGATGGAGAACTACCAGAAGATCATAATAAGGCTCGACGGCTAAAGGTTCGAGCGTCGCTTTACACCATCTTGAATAAGGTACTATACAAGAAAGGGTTTTACGCTCCCTTACTAAGATGTGTGGATTCCCTTGAAGCCGACTATATCTTACGGGAGATATACGAAGGAATATGTGGGAACCACTCAGGAGGACGTTCACTCGTCAACAAAGTGTTATGGCAGGAATATTACTGGTCGACCATACAACACGATGCTAAGAAGTTCATCCAGAGATGTGACAAATGTTAGCAAGTTACGGCTATCCCGAGGCAGCCCCCGAGGAACTGACTCCGATGATTGAACTGTGGCCCTTCGCACAGTGGAGGATCAACATCATCAGACCGTTCCCTCTGGAAAAGGGTCAGACTAAGTTTGTTGTGGTTGCAGTAGATTATTTCACGAAGTGGGCTGAAGCCGAGCCTTTGGCAAAGATTACCGAGCAAAAGATCACAGCCTTTGTTTGGAAAAATATCGTCTGTCGGTTCGGGATACCGCGGACTATTATCACCGATAATGGAAGACAGTTCGATAACAAACAGTTCCGTGAGATGTGCAGCAATCTCGGGATCCGAAACGTGTACGCTTCACCTCATCATCCTCAGATGAATGGACAGGTCGAGGCCATTAACAAGATTATAAAGAAGTACCTCCGAACAAAGCTCAATGGAGCAAAAGGGGCATGGGCTGAGGAACTTCCAAATATATTGTGGGCCTATCGAACTATAGCTTGGACTGTCATGGGAGAAACTCCCTTCTCCCTTTGTTATGGCTCAGAAGCAGTTGTCCCGGTGGAGATCGGTATGAGTTCAGCCCGAGTCAATACATTCAACGAACAGGAGAATGACGAACTCCTATCGCTCGGGCTCGATTTGCTGGAAGAGAAAAGAGAAAAAGCTCGGCTACGAATGATGGCTCGGCAGAGGCAAGTGTCTCGGTTTTATAACAACCGAATCAAAGTCAGACGATTTCGAACCGGGGATATGGTCCTCCAAAAAATATTCCCAAATACAAAGAAAGTTGGTTCGGGCACATTGGGGCCTAATTGGGAAGGACCCTATGTCTTCTCGAGCACCATCCGCCCTGAAACGTATCGGCTGAAAGACCTAAATGGAAAACTATTGCCTCACCCTTGGAATGCCGAGTATCTCAAAACATATTACCCTTAAGGCAGAATTGGAGATGCGAGATGAGAATGAGAAAGAAATGTAAACAAAGTCGATTCAATAAAATTGAGAGTTCCAATTCTTTCTAAGCACTTTGTATCGGGTCACATCAGATGCAATTAAAACTATGCAGTGAAGTACAAAACTACTTTCGACAGACTAAATAATCTCTCTCGATCACGGGCCACTCCTTAAACAGTCCCAGAGGGACCAGCCTCATCAGCAGCAGCATCCACAGCAGGGGCTTCTCCATCGGCGGCATCAGCACCAGTAGCCTTGGAATCAAGACTATCAACTTCAAAAGCAGAGAGGTCAAGATCAGGGAAGACAACCCTCATCTCTAAAACGCAGGCCCTGTAACCACCTTGATAAAGGCAGTCCCTTTCTTCTTCAAACTCTGAAGACTCAAGAAAGGCATATACGGCTCGGTCCTGTGCCTCCTTGGCTCGGCGGGCCTCCTCTCGTGCTTCCTGGATGAGAGCTGCAGCGTCGGCCCTAGCCTGAGCGAGAGTGCTCTCACAAGCGTTATGAACATGAAGAAGATACTGATGCTTTTCCTCAGCCTCCTTTAGAAGCGAGGTCAAATGGGCATTGTTAGCTTTGGCCCCTTCAAGGACCATCCTTGCATCTTCGGCCGCTTTCCTAGCATCCTCGGCCGCTTTCTTAGCGATTGACAAGTCACCGGTCATAATGCCGATGCGACCTTCGACGATCTCCCGACGACCCTCTGCTTTGGTCGCGACTCTTTTCATTGTCTCTGTCTCGGCCGTAAGTTTTTGGGCAGTGGACAGCTCCGAGCAGGCCTTAACGATGCAGGGGGCCAACTACGAACGGAAGATAGTAAGTTGTAACCAAGGACTTAGTCGAAAGTAATAGAGAAGTAAAAAGAAAGGATTTTACCTCAAAAAGTAACCTCGCCGTATGCCCGGGAGTCTGCAGAGTCGGGACATTATAGAAGCTGGCAAAGTCCTCCTTGCTCCCGTGAGTGATGGCCCAAGGGATCATCCCCGAGATGACCTTGTGGAAGGGTGACAACTCCTGTTGAGTTATCTCCCCTCTTTCACCACTTGGTCCCTCTCTCTGTCTCGGGACTTCCTCTGCAACAGGTCTTGGCTCAGGAGCCGACTGAGACACAGAAAGAACCGCCTCTACCTCTTCCGCTCTCTCATCAGGGTCAGAGAGCACCACTACTTGTGGAGCGGCCGGAGTGAAAATAGATGGAGCGGCTGGCTCCTTTGCCTTGGCAGCTATTTTCTGTTGCTTCGAAGGCCGAGACCCTGATAGAAGAGCCGACCTCGGAGGCACCCTTACTTTGGAGATCGGTTTCAGAGAAGGAAGAGACTCAGCCATGGTAGAGGAGGCCGACTTAAGATATAGTCCAGCCTCGGAAAGATCTGAAAAGAACAAGATGAGTCAGATAAGGAGCCGAGAGAATGTAACAGTATAGGAAGAATTACCTGACACGAACGAGTCTAAGCCCGCAAGGTGCAGACGCTCTGGTTGTAAAAGCAGCTTCCAAGACCGATCTTCTGTACTTAGCTTTTTCAGATCTTTGATCTGAGCTAGAATGTCGGATCCAAGCTTCAGCCTTTTCTTCAGAATATCTGTAAAACACCACAAGGTTAGACTCAGCGCGTTACAATGAGGAGAAACAGAAAGTTTTTAGCCGAGTCACCTGGTTTACGAAATGAACGGGAGACTCGAGGCTCGTAGGGCCACGGATCGGCCGTCTCCCACTGTCCGCACGCCCAAAACCATCTTTCCTTCTAATGCTTGTTGGAAGTTGGAGGGTCAGTTATGAGAGAACTGCCCTTGCCTCGCCACACACTTAGAAAGTAAAAGCCGGGAAAATTTAGGTTTGGCCTCACTTGGTACAGGTAGAGTAATTCGTCGACTGTTAATAGGGGCTACTCTAGCTTGGCCCATAGCACAACACACCCAAATAAATTCCTCCACCCGTTTGGAACGATCTGACTAGGGGCGAGTTTGACGCGAGAAAGGAAATCCTAAGTAATGGGTTGGAGAAGCAAACGTAAACCGCATTGCATCGAGACCTGATGATTGTGACCATCCCAGTAAGGGGATGATCGGGCAAATCCTCCGACCGAGGGAGCCGAAGTATAATCGAGTCCGAAACATGGTACCCGGCTCAGATTCTATTTAGATCGAAATCAGTCAAAATGGAGGCGACTGGACCACTAAGGTCATCCTCGACCCCCTCTCCCTCGGAAGCTGACTCAGAGTCATGGGCCGACCGAGTTACAGGGGATGATACGGTTACCCCCTCAGCTATGACTATTTCCTCTTGTAACACCCCGGATTTTTACCAACCTGGGGTTAGACATCCTTAGGCAATGGTTCAACCAAAACACATTGGTAACCGCTCAGAACCCAATTCTATAGCCAAAGAAATCACTTAGGATTAATTCCTTTAGAAACTAAGTATAAGTTAACTAGCACTACGCTGGAGTAGCTGTGAAATTGTCCCTGATTACTTTAAATACGTTCTACAAGACCTAAAACTTGTAAAACTAATGATGCTATAATATCCTAAAACCTTGGATCAAACTCTAAACCCGTTTGCTCTCTGGAGCTCTTTGAAACTTTGTATTGGATCTAGACCGCGCGTCGAAGGTCCGATACCTACAATCTTAGACCATTACAATCGCTTGACTAGACTTGACAACCGTTTCGAAAATCAAGGCCAACCGACGTTCAGAGGCTATTTCATTGAGCCTGGATTGAAGAGAGTGAGAATAGGGTTAGATTTGAAAATTTTAATTCAAATCTGGCACGTGACTTGGCGCGTTATTATTAAGCGTTCTGACCGTCAGAATTCAGCTAAATTACACCTTTGGATCAGGAAAAATTTCTCTTTCATATCATGAGACTTGTAGACCTGATCTAGGTGCGATGACGGCTGAACTGAAATTGGACCGCCACGTGCGATCTGCGAACTCTTTCGGTCTGAAAAATTGATGTATCCTAGATCCAGAATGCATGAGCTTAAGTTCGACCGCGTTTGGCCAGGGGACCTCCAGAAATGCTCTTTTGGACCAGAACAGCTCCGAATTGGTTAGACCCCAAGTAAACATTGTTCCCAAGCCTAATTTGAGAAGAAATTAGGTTATAAAAGGGGTGTAAACCCTCACTTCTCTCACCCATCCGAATTTGCTAGAAACCCTAGCAGAGTGAGAGAAAAAGTGAGAGATTGTTAGAGAGTGTGGGAGAGATCTTCCTGCCACCTGCTGCTGCTGCTGCACGTGCTTAAGCGGTGTATTCCAATAACTTTTCCGGTGATTCCGCCGCATTTCTAGGTAAGGAAAATCCTAACCATTTGCTGATTTAGCATTCTGTCAATTCCATTAGCGGTGTAGCTTATGTAGCTTGTGTATTAGGTCGCCTGATCGCCGTAGACAAAGCGTATACGCTCCGGTCGGAACGATACACATCTAAAGTGAAAGGTGCGGATTTTAGACGCTTTGATTGGATGTTATCAATGCTTTTAATGTTGTTTAATAGTAGATTATCGACGGCAACGCCGTTTGACATGTACAACATGCTGTCCATTTCCTGTTTCGTAAGCAGACGAAAAATATGAGATTTAGGGCATTTTAGTCATTTGTAGGAAATACTGTAAACATCCATATTTTGCTGAAATGATTGACATGGATTTTTGTCGCAATAGGATATTAGGAATGCGTGCATAATCAGTTTGGCGAAGAGATTCGCCCAAATGCGCACTTTGAGTCGAGATACACTATGTAGACTTATGTGTGTAGACAAAGTGTTTGTATATATGTTTGTATTAGTATGTATTGACTTAAATGGTGTTGTGAATTAGTTTGAGATTGAATTCTCAAATAACATGTTGATGTAAATGATTTCCTACATGTTGGCTATATGCATGATTTCATTATAAGTAAGAAATGCATGTGCTAGATGATTTATTTAAGTTGTATGTTATAACATGTGTTAACATGCTCACATGGTTGTAATGCATTTCCATTACCTTTCTATGATTGCTGATGTGGATTCATACATGTTTGGGATTGCACTTAGTCCATGCAGTCGGTAACAGAGAAAATTCGTGGTTGGCTTATCTTTGCCACGAAGGACGCGTCGATGAACGCGAGTCGTGTTTGGAGCTGGCGGCAGTGGTTAGGCCACACGAAGTATTTCATGCACTTCATGTCGTTCGACTTGCGATGCGCTCGTACTAGTCGAGCCCATCAAGTAACCCGACTGGCCATTGTATGTTCACCATGTATGTGTCATAACTGCTTGAACCTAGGGAACTGAACTTACCATTGAAAACCCTGTCAACCATGGTACCTTGATCCACAAAGACTCATGAGTCAGGCATGGTGGTATTGGACACCGTGGTCGAGCTGTCGGCCTACGCTGGGGCCACAAACCTCCCCGTAGTGACCAGTGAGCACCCTACTCTGAGCAGATTATGGTGGTATGGGACACTATATTCTTGCTGTCGGCTTACATTGATAAGGTGATGGGGGAGTGGAGCAACGAGTGCGAGCAACAGCCCTGACAGCCCTTTGTAGTGATCTTGAGATTATCCTAACACCGCATGGGGGCGACGAGTCCTGATACAGTCTTAAGGATAATTATGCCTGTATTGATAAGGTGATGGGGGAGCGGTGCAACGAGTGCGAGCAACAGCCCTGACAGCCCTTGCAGCGACCTATAAATATAACATCGTATGAGATTACTAGGAGTGACGACCCTAGACAGGATCTGTGTTGGGATTAATATAAGTAAGGTACCTTAGTTTTCCAATCCTGCTGTATGAAAAGGATTAATAATAAATCGGTAATCATATCAACATTACATTGCATGTGCCTGGAAGATGTGGAGCACTGAGCGGTACGCAAGCGTGCCATGGACGCAGATGGTGCCGTATGAGGGAGAATGTCGGTTAGGGCATCCATCATGTCATGTCATATTGCATTAACAACAGTATTAGGAATGTTTGATTTATCACTTTACTATTATCGCATGATTGATTTGATAATATGCTAATCTCTGCTCTCTTATCCCATTGAGTTGATCACTCACTCCCACGTTACGGGACGGTGTTTTCAGACACCCACCAGGCCCTATTGTGATTGTAGATGATGGCGCGGCCTGCGAGGCAGAGCTGGACTTGATGATGCTAAGGAGGATCCCTCCTTTATGCGTGTCCTGATTGAAGGGATTACAGAGAGGTTGATTAGATACCTTGACACTTGTCATTTTATATTTTTAGAGCACTCATGTATATTCTTTTTATTTACTTTTGGAGTATACATGTATGTATATAACTTGGTAACATGTTCACACTCTGGAGACATACAATAGTTTATATATGTTATACATATTATCACAGTCTTTCGCTTGTTAATTTAACTGTCTCTGGAGTATGATATGTTGTTTTGGCTTAATCCTACTCATGTTTAATACATTAACACAGACAACATTCAATCATACACATTTATGTTATATAAGTGATGTTCTGAAACTCGGGAGTGGAGTTTTTACTCGACCCTTGATTTTCGAGATGTTACAGATGGTATCAGAGCATGATTTGGATTAAACCGGGCCTGGATTATGGTCACGTGACATATGCTGTCGCTCCTTTGACTTAGGTGGGTGCGAAAGGATCTAGAAACACTTATAGGATTGCAGTTTCGCCAATAGGCGAAGTCTACTCAAGTCGATCATTCAATTGAGTCCATAACGCATATAGGGTCACCTGAAGTGACCTAAGTAGCTCCTAGGTTGTAAGTAGGTGGGTTTGAGACGTTATCTGGAAGGTTCTAAACTCTAAAATGCAAATCTTTGGGTTGTAAGGTAATCACAACCCTTACATTTAATCGCTAGGGCTTAAAAATTCCGTTTCACTCAATTTCTTCAGAATTCTTCCCCTCACCACTCCATTCTTTAATTCTTTCTCAGTATTTTCATGTTAGGTATTGATCCTAATGTGAAAATGATATAAAATCATACTTAGGCAAAACTTTTCTAATGAATAGTAAAAATACATGAAAACTAGCCATCTGGACATTCTATGTTTGCAATCTTTAGCAACTAATGGGCTAGTTGGATGGATTGGCTCCTCCTACCCCAAAATAATAGGTTACATGACCTATAATTTCATTCAGGTTTATAGACTGGCCCCGGAACACCCTGAATGGAGTTTTGGGCCTCCCTAGGCCAATCTACAAAGATCTGGGGTGGGGTCCATATATATTTAGGGTCCTTAGGGTAGGGGGGACCCAAACCACCAGGCTAGACCAGCTAGATGTGGAGATGGCCGGCGATGCCATCGCCGGTTCGGTGATGTATCGCCGACTGGTGGGCCCCATTTGGGTCGTGCTTTGGGCGGACACCCTAAAATGGGTAGGGGAGGTCTCCTATGTGTGGGCCATCTCTTAAAAATGCCCCAAACACTCACCTCCTTCACAATCCAAGCCCCCAAGCTCTCCTTCATCCTTCTTGTTGTTGTCCTCCCTTTCAAAATCCACTTCGAATTGCCCCCAATCCCATTTTCGGTCACAACCGACGCCAACCCATCATCCACAGCTGTTAGCATTCCCTTTCCTCTCCACTTTTATCATTTGGAGCTCCCGCAATCTCCATAGAAGGCTGAAAATCGTATGGAGCTCCATTCCCCTTTCTAGTTCTCTTTTCCCTTTGGAAATCCAGCCTTTGGGAGCTTGATGCATCCCTCTGTAGGGCCTAGATTCGTTTCAGTCCATTTGGGCAACCATTTCTCTGCATTTTCTCCGCTTTCCATGGCTATTGTTAAGGCTGTTTTAGCCTTTTTTCTCCCTTTCCACCGTCCTCTCTCTCATGTCCCTTTTATTTGCTCCTCGGACTCGTGGAAACCTACTTACCCATCCCATTTCTCCACATTCTTCTCTGGTTTGATTACCATTTGGAGGATTTCTGTGTTTTGTTGCTGTTAGGTTTAGTGAAGTTAGAGGTAGAAAATGTGGTTGTGTTAGTGGTTTGGCCTTAGCATAGCCGAATGCGTTCCTGTCATAATCCATGGGGAATTTTATTCCATGTATTGTGATAAATTTTGTTGAATGGAGTGCATGCCATTTTGTTTGCTGTAAGGTATTGTCCCTAGATTGGGTGTGTCCTGTGGTTTCCACTGCCATGTTGTAAATCCCGGGATTAAGTCTACAAAATTAGTTTTTATCCCACCCCACCCTCCTACCAAGCGTGCCTCTTCCAATCCCGACATGGGACTAGGAATGCAGTTCCATTTAACATAACTTAATGCTACTGGCCACATAGGCCCTTGGCATTTTGGACCTAGTGTTAGCACTCTTAGATTTGAAGGATCTGACGATATAGGAAATCCAATTCCATTTAGATAATCTTGACCCTAAGCGATAGAACAATTCCCTGTATGAGTAATGGTATGGAACCATTTAGCGTATAAACTTAGGCTTTGGATTATAGCTACTGAGTTACAGACTAGGCTACGAGTTACCTTAAGTAGTGTAAAGCCTGTATATGCTAAGGAATTGTAAGTTAGATTGGGTTGAAGTAGAACCTTATTCCTTCGATAGATCCCCTTATTACTTATAGATTTTTGTTATAACCCATAGAAAAGTGGTTTTAACTTACCATTCACTCTCAGGGAAAATTTATAAATCCCTCAGATTGAACTTAGAATGAACTAGCACGCTCCTTAGAATTGCCTTCTCCAAGGGCTTATTGCATTCGGGAACGCGGAATAAAGGAAATGCATTTATCACCGAAGTATTCGCGGTTTGAATCGACTTCTTAATCTTAGTAGTTACCAATGAATCCAATGCTCTGATCAAGCAGAAGATCGGCATCGACTAGGATTGAGGACTGATACAACAAATTTTCTGTCATCGCGGGGCAGAAGGTTTATGTATCCGGCTCAGACCCATTACACAACTATTCTTCCGTGTTGGCCCGACCACTTATAACCAAAATTTATTGCTTTGCCATTGGTAAATGTTAAGGATATATAGTCAGTAGAGTAGCCAGTAGAGAATTAGATATCTTGCCACTAACTCATACCTGCCCCTGAACTTAACCACAATAGAGATTAGGCTCATCTCTATAATCATAGGTACCACTACCATATAACGCGTCATTAGCAAAGGAAACCACTGTAATGAGAGGTTGTTTACCAATTCATGTCAAGGATAGCCCCTAAGTTGCACCTCGTTCCAATATACGGAGCGATGCATAGATTCTTGAACTTTAAGTAGAACCAAGTTTTAATGAGGGTAGAACGTATTGAGTCCAATCCAGTTAGGTCAGCCAATGCAACCGTTCGGTCAGAGTGGCGCAGCGGAAGCGTGGTTAGCCCCTTCCCCATTGGCCCAGGATCGAAACATTTGAGTTAGGTTCTACGTAAGGTTAGGTTATTAAATAGGATTTGAACCTTTCTTAGAAAAAATACTCCTTACCCTTTGCCAATTTCGGGGAAGAAATTGTGTTTTAAGGGGGGTAGATTGTAACACCCCAGATTTTTTCCAACCTGGGGTTAGACGTCCTTAAGCAATGGTTCAACCAAAACACATTGGTAACCGCTCAGAACCCAATTCCATAGCTAAAGAAATCACTTAGGATTAATTCCTTTAGAAACTAAGCATAAGTTAGCTAGCGCTACGCTGGAGTAGCTGTGAAATTGTCCCTGATCGCTTTAAATACGTTCTACAAGACCCAAAACTTGTAGAACCAATGATGCTATAATATCCTAAAACCTTGGATCAGACTCTAAACCCGTTTGTTCTCTGGAGCTCTTTGAAACTTTGTATTGGATCTAGACCGCGCGTCGAAGGTCCGATACCTACAATCTTAGACCATTATAACCGCTTGGCTGGACTTGACAACCGTTTCGAAAATCAAGGCCAACCGACGTTCAGAGGCTATTTCATTGAGCCTGGAGTGAAGAGAGTGAGAATAGGGTTAGATTTGAAAATTTTAATTCAAATCTAGCACGTGACTTGGTGCATTATTATTAAGCGTTCTGACCGTCAGAATTCAGCCAAATTACACCCTCGGATCAGGAAAAATTTCTCTTTCATATCATGAGACTTGTAGACCTGATCTAGGTGCGATGATCGCTGAACTGAAATTGGACCGCCACGTACGATTTGCGAACTCTTTCTGTCTGAAAACTTGATGTGTGCTAGATTCAGAATGCATGAGCTTAAGTCCGACCGCGTTTGGCCAGGGGACCTCCAGAAATGCTCTTTTGGACCAGAACAGCCCCGAATTGGTTAGACCCCAAGTAAACATTGTTCCCAAGCCTAATTTGGAAAGAAATTAGGTTATAAAAGGGGTGTAAACCCTTACTTCTCTCACCCATCCGAATTTGCTAGAAACCCTAGCAGAGTGAGAGAAAAAGTGAGAGATTGTAAGAGAGTGTGGGAGAGATCTTCCTGCCACCTGCTGCTGCTGTTGTACGTGCTTAAGCGGCGTATTCCAATCACTTTTTCGGTGATTCCGTCACATTTTTAGGTAAGAAAAATCTTAACCATTTGCTGATTTAGCATTCTGTCAATTCCATTAGCAGTGTAGCTTATGTAGCTTGTGTATTAGGTCGCCTGATCGCCTTAGACGAAGCGTATACGCTCCGGTCGGAACGATACACATCTAAAGTGAAAGGTGCGGATTTTAGAAGCTTTGATGTTATCAATTCTTTCAATGTTGTTTAATAGTAGATTATCGACGGCAACGCCTTTTGTCATGTACAACATGCTGTCCGTTTCCTGTTTCGTAAGCAGACGAAAAATATGAGATTTAGGGCATTTTAGTCATTTGTAGGAAATACTGTAAACATCCATATTTTGCTGAAATGATTGACATGGATTTTTGTCGCAATAGGATATTAGGAATGCGTGCATAATCAGTTTGGCGAAGAGATTCACCCAAATGCGCACTTTGAGTCGACATACACTATGTAGACTTAAGTGTGTAGACAAAGTGTTTGTATATATGTTTGTATTAGTATGTATTGACTTAAATGGTGTTATGAATTAGTTTGAGATTGAATTCTCAAATAATATGCTGATGTAAATGATTTCCTACATGTTGGCTATGTGCATGTTTTCATTATAAGTAAGAAATGCATGTGCTAGATGATTTATTTAAGTTGTATGTTCTAATATGTGTTAACATGCTCACATGGTTGTAATGCATTTCCATTACCTTTCTATGATTGCTGATGTGGATTCATAAATGTTTGGGACTGCACTTAGTCCATGTAGTCGGTAACAGAGAAAATTCGTGGTTGGCTTATCTTTGCCACGAAGGACGCGTCGATGAACGCGAGTCATGTTTGGAGCTGGCGGTAGTGGTTAGGCCACACGAAGTGCTTCATGCACTTCATGTCATTCGACTTTCGATACGCTCGTACTAGTCGAGCCTGTCAAGTAACCCGACTGGCCATTGTATGTTCACCATGTATGTGCCATAACTGCTTGAACCTAGGGTACTGAACTTACCATTGAAAACCCTGTCAACCATGGTACCTTATTCCACAAAGACTCATGAGCCGGACATGGTGGTATGGGATACCGTGGTCGATCTGTCGGCATACGCTGGGGCCACAAACCTCCCCGTAGTGACCAATGAGCACCCTACTTTGAGCAGATTATGGTGGTATGGGACACTATATTCTTGCTGTCGGCCTACATTGATAAGGTGATGGGGGAATGGAGCAACGAGTGCGAGCAACAGCCCTGACAGCCCTTTGTAGTGACCTAGAGATATCCTGACACCGCATAGGGGTGACGAGTCCTAATGCAGTTTTAAGGATAATTAGGCCTGTATTGATAAGGTGATGGGGGAGCGGTGCAACGAGTGCGAACAACAGCCCTGGCAGCCCTTGCAGCGACCTATAAATATAACATCGTATGAGATTACTAGGAGTGACGACCCTAGACAGGATTTGTGTTGGGATTAATATAAGCAAGGTACCTTAGTTTTCCAATCCTGTTGTATGAAAAGGACTAATAATAACTCGGTAATCATATTAACATCACATTGCATGTGCCTGGAAGATGTTGAGCACTGAGCGGTACGCAAGCATGCCGCGGACACAGATGGTGCCGTATGAGGGAGAATGTCAGTGAGGGCATCCATCATGTCATGTCATATTGCATTAACAACAGTATTAGGAATGTTTGATTTACTGCTTTACTATTATCGCATGATTGATTTGATAACATGCTAATCTCTGCTCTCTTATCCCACCGAGTTGATCACTCACTCCCACGTTACGGGATGGTGTTTTCGGACACCCACCAGTCCCTATTGTAATTGCAGATGATGGTGCGGCCTGCGAGGCGGAGCTGGATTTGATGATGCTGAGGAGGATCCCTCCTTTATGCGTGTCCTGATTGACGGAATTACAGAGAGGTTGATTAGATGCCTTGACACTTGTCATTTTATATTTTTTGAGCACTCATGTATATTCTTTTTGTTTACTTTTGGAGTATACATGTATGTATATAACCTGGTAACATGTTCACACTCTGGAGACATACAACAGTTTATATATGTTATACATATTATCACAGTCTTCCTCTTGTTAATTTAACTGTCTCTGGAGTATGATATGTTGTTTTAGCTTAATCCTACTCATGTTTAATACATTAATACAGACAACATTCAATCATACACATTTATGTTGCATAAGTGATGTTCTGGAACTCGGGAGTGGAGTTTTTACTCAACCTTCGATTTTTGGGATGTTACACCTCTTCTCCCTCTTCCTCCTCCAATGGGTCCATCATGAGATTGGGCCTCCCTGGACAAGTTACCAGAGACAATCTGCAACTAGAAGGACTAACTTGAGAGGGATGCTCAACTGATGAGTCGTCGGCCCGCACGAGCCGGAATGCGGCATCTGCACCAACAGCGAACTCCGTCAGTAAGGAGGGTGGCTCCGCAACATTCCAGAGATGCCGTGAATCACCCTCGTCACCAAAAGTTCCCTCCTAAGGGCTCTGAGAGCCATGAGTGGCCATTAATATCAATAAAAAGGGAGGGAAAGAACTTACCGATGAAAGTAGCGACGGACGCAAAAGGACTCATCGGAGAGGAAATCGACAGCGGAGGAAAAGGAAAGGAAGAAGAAGAAAGGAAAATGGAAGAGGATAAGGGAGCAGGAGGGCGAGAGGCAAAAATAAAATTCGCACGTTCCTCCTGCCCGATCCTTTTATAACTGCGCCACGTGGCAGGGGCATTTAATGGAAAGGAAAAATGACGCTCGCTTCGACTCCCCTGCTCGACACGTGGCGCACGCCGACTGACAGCGGTAACGCCTTCGCCACGCATCCAACGCTTATAAACGGACGAAATGATGCGACAACTGGTCGCTCGTACGACCTCAAAAAATGGACCATCATGCGTTAAGGATGACACAAAAGGCATTAAATGTCTCATGATGACCTCGGACTCTGATGCGTACTGACTGAAGAACTCATTACTCCTTGGTGTCGAGAATGACATAAGAAGTAAGGGGAGCTCATTGTTGGGGAAAAATATGTTAAGTCCAGAGACTCGAATATGAAGTAGTTCAGCTCTGCTGACACTACCCGAAGAGTCCGAGATAATGGTCGGAGCCGAGGGAATAATGGATAAGGCCAAGAGGCATAAGCATAAGACGACTTAAGTTACTCTGTCATAGAGACGACTGCGTCTGCGAAAGCCTACAGAAGGCTGAGTAAGTTAAAAGTCGCTCGACCGAGAGAGTAAAACTGACCAAATGAGTCGGTTTCGTTGGCCACGATATAAGGAAGGATGTCGGGAAAATACCGAGACTATTCCATCCGTGAGGGGGACAGAAAACTTATCCGATTAAGCCGACTGAGACTCTTCTAGAGTCGGCAACGGTCGAGCCGAGACAGGAAAGGCGGTGTGAGAATAAATGCTGCACTAGAAATCCAGAAATACAGGTGTCCGATCCCGAGATCCTTGGGATTGGACGAAATCAGTGGAAAGGATCAAATCTCTGAATAATAAGGAGAAGAATCCTCATACGATGAGGATTCTTAAAATCCATAAATACCCAAGTCCTCTAGGAAGAAAGGTATGCAACACAAAACCCTAAAAACCCTTTGCCATTGAATCAGGGAACTGACTTAAGCATCAGAGATTCCCCGGCTCTAGCCAGGGTTCCCTTTGCGTTGCTGATTGCGCAGGTGGAAGACGATCTGAGCCGTTCGTAAAAATACATCAACAGAATCCTAAAAGTAGATCTGGAAAGGAAAACTTCATATTAGAAGAAATCTGTGGAAATAGACATCTATGGAAAAGAATCCTAAATAACCAGTTTGTTTTAGCATTTATGATTTTTGTGGAAATGGAAGTAGTTCAGTGGTAAAAAAGTGAGAACACTATCTTTAAAATAAAATAAAAAAAAGCTCTCTCTCTCTCTCTCTCTCTCTCTCTGTGAAATGGAAATTACCATTTTTGAGGAAAACCATGGAAATGAAATTCGGTTTCGACAGCGGCTTTTGATTTTTACACATGACAGAAAATGTCACATCTGAGGGAAGCAATTTTTTTTCCACAGTAGAAAAGAGGATTCCACCGATCCAAACAGGGAAATCATGCATCTATAAAGCAATTCATATTCTAGCTGAATTGTTGATGCATGCTTGTTGGAAACCTTGTCTCCAGTGTTGCCGATTCCTAAAATAATATACAAGAAAATAGCAAGTTCAGTTAGGTATCCATGCAAGTTGGACTCATTTTAATCATTACACACACACACCCACACTTCTCATATTGAAGTTAAATTTCACAGGAGGCTTGTAGTTTTAAAGTCTCAAGAACATAGATTGAAATGCATTTGGAGGGGAAAGTTAAGCTGAATCAGCTCCTTTTCAATCAGTCCATGACAAAATGATGGCTCTAGAAACAGTACATTCACCTGTTTCAAGTAGTTTTGCTTTAAGTCCATGAACAAATGTGGAGAAATCAGGGTGAACTAATGGAACTCATTCTGATTGCAAAGTCGCCTGATGAACAACCTTCTAAAAATAATGCAATCTAGATTAGAAAAGAGAAATTCAATCCAAATTTACTCAAATCAATTGCACAACAGCTCGGATCCTATATTGCTTCCTTGTGGGTCTTCAGCTCGGTTCCGATATTGCTTCCAATATTGTTTCAATCAGATTTTCCACAAGAAATTTAGTTTAGCACACCCCACAATATTTAAAGACTCAAGAAAGTCACAGAATGATTCAAAGGGTACTCAGACCAATTGATTTCATATATTAATCTTTCTCGAGGAATGTCCACGAAAACAATGAATCTATTTCAAGTTGGTCACTATTCAAGAAAAATACTCTGGTGGAAGCGATTTCTTCCCAAGATTTTAGAATCTCTGCAATTGCAATAAGAAAAAATAGTAATAAATAAATAAATAACAGAGAAAAAGAATGAAATAAAGAAATAATATCTTTGGGCTTTCTTGTCAGAAACCATGAAATAAGATATGAGGCTTGTCTGAACTAAGCTTTTTGATGAATAAGAGATATTCAAGAACAAGAAATGAGGTTTGGTGAAGTTATTGAATTCAAGAAAAACAATTTTTTCAGATGATTGTCTTTCATTATCAGCACAAAAAAAAAAAAAAAAAAAAAAAAACAAGAAAAGATTGGAATTCTTATCTGAATTAGAAAAAGAAGAATCCATATAAAGAAACAAAAAAAAAATTCCAGAAAAAAAATTAGAAATTGCAAGAATGAGGAAAAAGAGCTCCATCAATGAAAATAACAAAAGAAAATCATCCAACAACATCAAGAAAGAAAGAAAGAATTCAATAACCCAAAAGAGAAAAGAAGGGCAAAAAAAGATACAAAGAGATGATTCCATGAATAAAATATCAGTACCATGCGATCGACAAAAGGAAAGGACAGAAAATTCAGAAAACTTACAAGGAGACGAATCCGTACCTTTGGGGATCACGATTAAAATCTTCTGACAAGAAGTGGGAAGAAGAAATCATAATCCAGAGCCATACATAAACATCCATTGTGAAAACCAAACCCGAAAACAGAAGTAGGATTTGAATGTTCCTCGCTCTAATCATGGTTTTTCTCTCTTCGAAAATCCAGAAAACAAGATGATATGCCTGAATCTCCTTCGTCGACCTATGGCTGCATGAATTAAAAGAATAGATAGGATAATGGTTCTCTTCGAGGGTAACCGTTCCTCCAACAGCTCTGTAAAGAGTTGATAACAAATGTCTTGTCTTTCCATTCATTCCAGACATCATTTTATACAAGAAATGCTTCAACAAAAAGAGCTAAAAAAGAGGAAAATAATAAAATAACAAACAGTGGTTATTGTAACGTTCAGTAACATTACAAAGAGTTATTCAACCGAGACTTATTCAAACGCCTATTCAGATGCCGAGAATCTCTCATAACAATCCGTCCCCCTTAAAGGTAACCTTGTCCTCAAGGTTAAAGGTGGAGAATCATTCCTTAACAGAAGTGAAGGTTTCCCATGTCGCTTCTTCAGGTGGATAATTTCGCCATTGGATCAAAAGTTCAGTAACAGCCTTGTTATTCCTCTTCACCATGCGATGATTTAAAACACATTATGGTTCCTTGGTTAAGAGGTCTTCAAGCAGTAAGGTAGGTGGGGTCACTTGTAAAGGAACAACAGGTCCTATTCTTCGTTTAAGCTGAGATACATGAAATACTGGGTGAACTTTAGACCCTTCAGGTAGGGCGAGTTTGTAAGCAACCAAACCAATCCGCTGCAGAACTTAATAAGGGCCATAGTACCTTGACGATAGCTTCATAGAACCACGTTGAACAACTGTACTTTGACGATAGGGCTGTAACTTAAGATAAACCTAGTCTCATTCCTTAAACTCATGATCAGTTCGACGAGCATCGGCAAATTTCTTCATATGATCTTGAGCCTTAAGGATGTTATCTTTGAGAAGCTAAAGAAGGACATCCCATTGTTGTAACTCAGTATCCACAACATGTACTTTTGTAGTTCCTGGTACATAGCTCAAGAGTGAAGGAGGAGGGAGTCCATAAACGGCCTCAAAAGGGGTCATCTTGGTTGCCGAATGGGTCGATGTATTATACGACCATTCAGCCCAAGGGAGCCAGCGAACCCATTCCTTGGGTTTGTGACTACAGAAACAACGTAAGTACCCCTCCAAGCATCAGTTTTGAACTTCTGTTTGACGATCGGTTTGGGGGTGGTATGCCGAGCTCATGCGTAGCTGACTTCCTTACAAATGAAATAACTCTCGCCAAAATGCACTGGTGAAAACTGGGTCACGATCACTGACTAACGACTGCGGCATCCCATGGAGCTTAAATACGTTGTCCACAAAAGCTTGTGCAACTGACTTAGCCGTGTAAGGATGACCAAGAGCTATAAAGTGGGCGTATTTGGACAGACGATCTATTACCACAAGGATCACAGATTGCCCCTGCGAAAGAGGAAGGCCCTCAATGAAATCCATAACAATATCTATCCAAATACGCTTGGAAATTGGCAAGGGTTGGAGGAGACCTACTGGGGAGGTATTCTCATATTTATTTCGCTGGCACGTGTCACATTCCATGATGAACTCTTTTACTGCTCTTCTCATACCTGGCCAATAAAACTGTTTGTTGATTCGTTGCCATGTCTTGTGAAACCCCACATGACCAGCAGCGGGTGAAGCATGCAACTCAGTCATTAATTTGGATCTTGATTGAGCAGAACCAAAAAATAGTCGTCCTTTGTAAAACAGGAGCCCATCAAGCATATCATATCTTTTAGTATCTAGCTGGCCTATGTTCCACAGTTGAACGAGGTCATGAGTTACTGGATCGCTATGGTAATCTTCCTTAATTGCATTTAACCAATCAGAGATAGGTATGGATAAAGCTAGGATCTCCCCCACTTCATTCCTTCTAGATAAAGCATCGGTCGCAACATTTTCCACACCCTTTTTGTACTCTACCTTGTAATTATAACCCATGAGTTTGACAAGCCATTTTTATTGCGCTGGCGTGGCGATCCGCTGCTCTAAGAGAAATTTTAAACTTTTGTGGTCAGTGCGGATGATGAATCGTCGGCCAAGTAAGTATGGCCTCCATTTTTGGACTGCATGGACCAAGGCTAACATTTCCTTTTCATATGTGGATAATGCTAGACTTTTCCCTTGCAAGGCTTGGCTAATGAAAGCAATTGGACGACCATCCTGCATTAAGACTGCACCAATTCCACCGCCTAATGCATCACACTCCACTGTAAAGGGCTTTGAGAAATCAGGTAAAGCCAGCACATGAGGATTTGTCATTGCCTTCTTGAGGTTTTCGAAGGCCTGATTAGCTTGATCATTCCAAT
The DNA here is from genome assembly GCA_037074715.1 of Magnolia kwangsiensis. Classification (NCBI taxonomy): domain Eukaryota; kingdom Viridiplantae; phylum Streptophyta; class Magnoliopsida; order Magnoliales; family Magnoliaceae; genus Magnolia; species Magnolia kwangsiensis. The sequence goes on from CM073573.1 coordinate 57,366,612, forward strand.
GAAAGGAATCTTTTTTTGAGAAGGGCTATAAGTGGACTAGCGATTTTGCCATAATCTCTGATAAACTTACGGTAATAACCAGTCAAGCCCAAGAAGCCTAGTAAGGCTTTGAGTGAGTTGGGCCTAGGCCAATCTAACATGGCTTAAATTTTTTCTAGCTCCATAGCTACTCCAGCACCAGATATAACATGCCCCAAATATTCAGCTTCCCGTTGACCAAACTTGCATTTGGACCTTTTTGCATATAATTGATGAGACCGCAAAAGGCTTAATACAATGGCTAAATGCTCCAAGTGTTCTTGCCATGTCTGACTATAGATGAGAATATCATCAAAGAACACTAGTATTAACTTTCGCAGGTAAGGATGAAAAATATTTTTCATGAGGCTTTGGAAAGTTGATGGCGCATTAGTGAGGCCGAATGGCATCACCATAAATTCATAATGACCTTCGTGAGTTCTAAATGCTGTTTTGGGGACATCTCTCTCTGCCACTCGGATTTGATGGTACCCTGACCTCAAATCCAACTTAGAAAAATAATAAGAGCAATAAAGTTCATCAATCAGCTCATCAATGACTGGTATAGGATATTTATCCTTGATGGTCACTTGATTAAGAGCACGATAATCAATACATAATCACCAACTACCATCTGCCTTGCGTACCAAGAGTACTGGTGAGGAGTACGGGCTTGAACTGGGCGGAATTATTCCGGTTGCCAACATGTCTCGTACCATTCACTCGATTTCATTTTTTTAATAATGCGGGTAACGGTAAGGTCTCACACTGACAGGCCGTGCCTCATTTTCCAACGGTATTCGATGGTCATGGGACCTAGGGGGTGGCAACCCTTGAGGTTCTTTAAAGACATCTTGATGGGTATCAAGTATATACTTTAGCTCGGGTGCTGAGAGAGTAGGATCACATAAACCTTCCATGCTACAAAGACGTAGCACCATTCCCCACCCCACTTTCTTAGCTTTTTTATTGGATGTGGATCCATCCACCAATTGGAGTGCCGTTTGCATCATACCTTTGATAGTATATTCTTGTTTATCAACAGTGAATCACATCCACATGTGAGGGAAATCCCACAAAATTGGTCTAAGAGTTTGCAACCAATGTGGCCCTAGGACCACATCGCACCCCCCTAAAGGAAGTATATAACAATCGGTGGAGGTAATGAAGTCTTGCAACTGTAAAGATAGATTCGTACACTTACCTTGGCTCATTAACCGATCACCATTAGCAACCATTACTTCAAATGCATCCCCGGCCAAAGCAGAAATTCCAGCCTTCTTGAGGGTGGTAGGGTCCATAAAATTGTGGGTGCTCCCTGAATCAATCAACACAGTGACTGGGTTCTGAGATAAGTAGTTGCGAACACGCATGGTTTGAGGAGTGGGCGAGCGTGGGTGACCTCGCTATCGCTTGAAGTGATATTTCAGGTGGACTACTTGACTCATGGTCGATTTCTACCTCATCTGCATCTTTGGTGTCATCTTCAGGCATTGGTTCCCATGGCTCATCGATCAGAAAAAGCCTTTGGGCTTTGCATCGATGCCCGGGGTGAAACTTTTCATCACAATTGTAACAAAGCCCCCGATCTCGACGTTCTTTTGCCTCAGCAGGAGTAAGCCGTTTGATGGGTGGTAATAATACCTTAGACTCTCCTTCCTTGGCGGTCACAGAAGGGGTCCTACTAGAATCTGGTCATCCCAAACGTCGTCTTGTGGCTACTTTTTCTTCCTGAAGTCGAGCCTAGGCAATAGCCTGCGTTAAGGTTGCAGGACGAAACATTTGGACAACCAAACGGATGTCGTCCCGCAGGCCACAAACGAAGTAATTGATGAGAAATGCCTCCGTCAGACCGTCCATACGATTGGCCAGCCTTTCAAATTCAGTTTAGTATTCCCGTAGCGAAGAGGTTTGACGTAGCTTGGCGAGTGCTCCAGAGTGATCATCATATTTGGTCGGCCCAAAACGATCATTTAATGCTGATAAGAACTCCCACCAGGACATGTAAATTTGTGATTTCTCATACCATTGATACTATTGCAAGGCGTCATCCTGCAAATGGAATGAGGCGATGGTTAATCGCTCCTCCATTGGCGTATGATGATAGGCGAAGAATTGTTCTGCTCGATAAATCCATCTAGATGGGTCACCTCCGCTGAATGTCAAAAAATTAAGTTTCACTGTCCTGGATTGGATGGGCCCTGTGGACCCCGATTGGGATGATCCATTAGTGTTACCAGGTCCACCAACGATTGTTTCTTTCCCTTTTTTAAACGAACTGGCAATCTCTTCATAGCGGCCATCAAGAAGAGCAAGCCGTTGCATGATATCTGAGAGCGTCTGTTGAACATTGATGTTTTCTGGGGCTTGAGAAGCTCGTGAATCAGCCATTTGATCAGTCTCTAAGCTGCATGAATTAAAAGAATAGATAGGATAATGGTTCTCTTCGAGGGGAACCGTTCCTCCAACAGCTCTGTAAAGAGTTGATAACAAATGTCTTGTCTTTCCATTCATTCCAGACAGCGTTTTATACAAGATATGCTTCAATAAAAAGAGCTAAAAAAGAGGAAAATAACAAAATAACAAACAATGGTTATTATAATGTTCAGTAACGTTACAAAGAGTTATTCAACCGTGACTTATTCAAACGCCTATTCAGATGCAGAGAATCTCTCATAACACAAGAAATATGAGAGAAATCGATAGTCTTCTTAAATAGCCTTTGGCGATAACGTATTTCCTTAACGGTTTTTTTTAAAAAAAAGGCCAGGAAAGACAACTGGTAGTCTAGAAGGAAAGAGTTCTTCTTTTCGTTTCGGAAAACGGATCCTCTATTTGTGTCAAGCAAAAAAATTATGGTGGTTGCAATCTAATGAAACCGTGTGATTGTGTAATTGCATCAGTGATTGAGATGTAACAATCACTATTCAGCAAATGACGAAAAAAGCAGGAAAGTTATGCTTTTGGCAAATAGGGGTGGTAAATTTGTTCAGATCCAGTGCATCTGGATGCCTGGGAGGTACTGTCCCTCCAGTTTCATTTCCGAACATGTGGCATACAAGAACAAGATCTGGACCGTTCATTCAATAGGTCTAATAGTGTAAGTGCCACAGACAAAAAAAGGGTATATGCCCTTTCTTACCATCTTATTCGTTGTAACAGTGGCTTACAAATGGAGACACAATGATTTTGCTTAGTGACGGCTCACATTTAGTCACGAAAATGGTCAGACGGTTAACATTGTCCAACGATGGTAAATTTTAGTTAGTTTTCGATCAACGGTGTGGCCATCTATGATGATCGTTCGAAAGTACCACTTGTATCTTTTCCCATGGTTGGCCCCTGTTTTCGGCTATATGTATGCGAGCATGTCCGAATTGAAATTGCGGCTTCAATTTAAACTAAACAATTATAACCTCAATCGTCTAGATAGGCAGACACATGGTGTATAACCGAGATCTGGTGAGATTGGTCCCCAATTCAATCACTCGTTCAATGTGTAAATATGATCAAATGATATTCAAATGGTGGGATTCATCCTCTGTTGATGGGTTGCACCTTTACCTCATGTACAAAAGGACTTTTCAATAAAAATAAAATGAAATGAGGAAGGGATTCTTACAATTGACTGTTTAGAATGGTTATAGAACACCTTTTTGTGTGAAGAACCGAATCCAGCGTGCAAGTGTAGACTCAAATTACAGCTAAAGATTACCAACTAATTGGTTAATTCTATGGATTATACTACGAAATGTAAACAACAGGCTGAAAATAAAGAATTACACTAAGAAATGTAATTTACTTGACAGAAAAAATAAAAGATTGCACTATTGATTATAAAAAGACTGGTAAATTAAAAGGATAATTGGAAGATGATTGATTTGGTTTGATTGGGTTGGTATAATATGATTTTTCTTCTTGAATTTGTCTTCTATTTATAACTTTAATCCAGTCATCTAGATCCTTTCCACGTCCTGATGGTTAATGTAACCGTTCAACACTACTTGACTTCTTCTGTTTCTCCTTTTATCATTTGTCCAGTAAGTGCTTTCACAAAATTGCTTCTTCATTGGTCACTTGAACAATGACACAACACCATTTGATATGCTCCTGCTACTATTATTAAGAAATCTTCTTCATACATATCTACAAATTAATCTTTAAATACACCATGCAAATCCGTACATATCACACATAACTCTCCCAGATTGGTTCTTAAATGAAATGACGATAATGGGGACGAACACCCATCTGTTTGAATGAAGATACACCTTTCGTGTTGCATGGGAGGTTCCCTTGCATGGAGGTTCCGTGCAATAGGATTTTTACCACACTAACTTCATGGAATGATATCATCTTTAAATGACTTTATTTCTCATAAGGGGATACCTTTTTTTTTCTCAATACAAGATTTTGAATTTTTTTGGACAAAACTACCCTTTTGCACACCACTGCATCGTAGGGCTTTGTGTGCTCAAAAAATAGACTGTGGAACTCACAAAAGCAACGTTTGGATCTATCCCTTGGCCGATTTGATCTATTCGTTCAATATGGTGTATGCTTAGAAATGGGAGGGCGTTCATTTCATCTTCATCTGAGTCATCTATGGCCCCCAATAGAGAGAACAATAGCCTTTCTCTATCGAACTAATTCTTATTAGTGTGTTACATCCTAAACGCTTTCTTCCCAGATTCTTGGGCCCATGCCCTGAAATTATTTTCCCAACATAATGGTCAGAGGGGATTTCAATGGATATGCACTGTGGCCTCCACAATATCAATATTTAGGCCATATATATGGGATCGAACCCACATTCCAACTCATTCCAGAGTTTTTGGAGATTCATTTTTTAGAGAGAGGGGACCACCACCACCAAAGCTCGAGTGAGAGGGAACGACTACCACCACGGAAGCTCGAGATAGAGGTGTCCACAACCACCATTGAAGCTCAAGAGAGAGGGGACCGCACCATCACTATCGAAGTTCAAGTGAGAGTGGACCACCGCCACCGAAGAGAGAGAGAGAGAGAGAGAGAGAGAGAGAGAGAGAGAGAGAGAGAGAGAGAGAGAGAGAGAGAGAGAGAGAGAGAGAGTTGGGGGGGGGGGTCCACCACCACCAAAGCTAGAGAGAGAGAGAGAGAGGGGGGGATGTGTATGTGAGGATACAACAGGTAGAGGTAAGAATAGGTGGAAAAGGAAGTGCATGTGGATGTGGATGTGAATTTGGATATGCACGTGGCGAGCAATGAACACCTAGTTCCATAACATTATTAATAAAGATATGGAGGTCTAGTGGATGAAATGATCATCGGGTCTTAAACAATCAAATGACACTTTGAAGATCTAAGGAAACTCTTCAAATTAATGAGATATCAATTCAACATAGAGAAAAAGCACCATACACATGGTAATTTTGCCATATGTGTTTGTTACAAACATGGATGATATTACCTGCACGCATGTCATGACTCATGTATTGATGATAGTTGTTCTAATTGCAATATATTTATTATGTTTTGCTATGCACATCATTGTTTAAAAGATATGTATATTTTGAGAAGATGGAAGAATGAGAAAAGCATTACATATATGCAAATACCAAACAACTCAGGAAACAAGATGTCCTTTAAATATATGGGAGGAGAGATACCATGGTGCAAATCCCCAACTCAGTTGGTACCAATAGAGCCTCCGTCTTGGATTATAAGTCTGGCAAGGAAGGAGTCTCACCAGCTCAGAATAGGTTACCCATTGATCAAGGCCAGATGATTGTGCATGGTATGTGAGTTAATCATAAGCTTAATGTTTATGCCTGATACATTTGTAAACTCCTACACGTATTAAACATCGACCTATGTGCAGCTAGGTAGGGGTTGGTAGGCCGAGGTAAAAGAGACTAGGCCCTAGTGGTTCAATAGATTAATTGTATTGAAAATGTGAAGGAAGATTGCATGCATTCAACATATCCATGCATCAACTTCTTATACTAAAAAAATCTTGTGGAACACATACTTGATTCATGCCTAGTTGTGAAAGCATGTGTAGAAACTATTTACTAGCCTTATAGCTCGCCTTGTTGAGAATTAACCCTCCAGGATATTTAGCAATATTCATCACATCAAGGAATAGAGTTGCGACTTTGACAAAGTGGCTCTTGGTTCACAGAAAGAGGAAGAAAATAAAGAATATATTTATGCTTTTGTTTTTCTACAGTGATTATTTTTTAAATAATATTAGTTGAATATTTAATTTGAATAAGTCGATGTACATGAAATACTTTTTTCTTTTTATTTCATTAAATTAATTATATTATTTGATTTCCTACATCATGATTGAATGGACAAAATGAATGTGTTAATTGTATGTAATTCATATAGTGAGTCTCACCCTAATTAAGTGACTGAGAGGAGAGTACTCGAGTCCCAAAATTTAGGGTGTGAGAGTCCATCCTGTTAAGCTTCATTGAATATAACCATCCATCACTAGTGGAAAGATTAATTACAAACTTAAACTGCTTTCATAAAGTTGTGTAACGACGCAAGATTTTGGTGCACATGACTATATGTGCATTCGAGTACACTTGCATTCATCCAAACATTTAGGCATCAATCCACACATCCATGTATAAATACATCCATCAATCTGTATGTAAGTTGTGACCATTGCAATGCATGATCGATCTACTTAGTGTGAACCATTGACGTATTTAATTATCAATTTTGTAATTTTGTGTACGAATATGTATACATGTACGCTTTCACTCTTGTTACTTACATTCACAAGTTTACCCGTGTTTCTATAAACTAATTTTAATCTAATTGTTGAATATACCCTAAGCCTACCCAACCATAACCCTCAACCTGTGTGTCAAACCACTCGATTAGGGCCTTATAATTACACAAAAAAAATTTTAAAAATATTACTGACTTGTACACTCAATTAGCACAATCTAAAATGTCTAACCTTGAGTTTCACCAACATATAGCTAACCTGTAAAGTTAGAGATAAATCCATATTTGATCAACAATTGATCTTCATTAAAGACTTACACTATTAAGGACCATTGAACCCATGATTTGAATCACTCATTCAAATCATGTGATAATATACCTAAACTGTTAAAAATAATTCAACTGAGATGGTGGACCAATCCCTTAATTTTTACCCTAAACCAATTACTAAACCCATGGGTTGACAACCCCAAGCGTAGGGCTGCGATGCAGTAGTAACTCGATAAGATTAAGGTCAATCCATAGGGAAATTGGTGAGAACATACTTAAAACTAATTGGGTTTTCTGAGCTTTAATCCAACGAAGTAGAAGGGTATTAAAATAATCAATAAAAATGACTAAGGATTCTGAAATCCAGATTAATTGAAATTAAACTTAATTTATTTTCTTGAGTTCATAAATCAACTAGAACTGGATTCCAATCCATTCTAATTAGGATATAACCCAATAATATTAATCATAAACATCCAACATATATTGGAATCGTGATATGTTTGATCTCTCATGAAAATCTAGGTAATCATATAGCAGGGAATTGAAAGTATCCAATGTACCTGGGACGATAATAGATCAATCAAATTTACAGATTGATTCCTTCCCCAATCTAAGAATTCAATAACATCCAATAATAATTCAACATAAATAACCTAGAACTTTCATTGAAAACGAATTGAAGATTAAATATCCATAAAGAGGTTCATCCCTTGGACTTAGCTAAGAAATTAACCAAACATGACTAACATCTTAAATAAAAATAAAATAAAAATTAGAAAAATGACTTAGAATTGAAGGATTAAGAAGGAAGGATAATTTCGAAGAAGCTTCATCACTCATTAGTCTCTCTCCCTAGCCTTAATTCGTTCCTAGAAGTGCTTAAAACATTCATTTAAATAGGAAAAACTCACATCAACTTTAGACCAACTTCATATTTTTGTACTTTGTTACGTTTCAGTTACATCGACTGTAGCCTTCGGTCGCACCAAACATCACTATGATCACACAACTGGGTCGTTCGGTTACATCCAAAATTTCTCAAATTTCTTCTGAAGTATGTCTCCCTCATGTCGGACTTAACCCTCCTTTGGTGGCATCGTCATATCTTCAGTCGGACCAACTATCGAGCTGAATTACATATGAAAATCACTATTTTTTGTTGGACTGTTTTGGGCACTTTTGGTTGGACCGAACCAACCTTAAGTGGGATCAAATAGTTTATTATTTTTGTTAATGCACTTTATGATTTTTTAAATATTTTCTCTATCCTTTATTCTTTGTTTTCTATGATCTTTGGTACTTAAAATCTTCAATAATGCCTTTCAAATCTCCAATTCTTCATCACCTTTAAGCTTAATGTTTTTTTTTTTTTTTTTTTTTTTTTTTTTTTTTTTTTTTTTTTTTTTTAAATTAAGCTTTAAATCTTCCTTTAAACATGTATTCATCTTAGGCTTCCAAATTACCTTGCATGTAGAAAACATATGTTAGTGAATTGATTTAGCACTTAAATACATCAAAACTAATGCAATTAAGACGATAGATATGCAATATTTAGAGGTTTTTAGCCCATGTGTACAAACCCTCCAACTCCATCATTAACTCTAGGTCATTCATTCATCAACTTTACATCTACTTGTATACATGACTATTGACTAAACCAAGCATAGAAATACCTAATTAGCTTAAGGCTAACAATCTAACTGTCTACGCCACCATTAGACCATTCAATCATAGCAAACTTGCCCTAGTACCATTTAAATTGTAGATACACTTTTTCACCCATGTATTTAACATACCCACCATATTCCTTACCCTTGCAAGATTCCTATCATTAAAATCCAATTCCAATGGTTATAAATGCACTATTAATCATCTAAGAGTTTTTTTATAGTACACATGATCTTACTCGATGTCAATCCTAAAAAAACCTATTTGTGGAAGTCCAATCATGATAAAAATTTAAACAATGATTATTTAGCCCAATTAAACTATACATCTCTAATCTTATTGTTTAACCATACATCTTGCAATCCACATGATCATATAGAAAAATGCATCTCTGATGAGGGTTAAATATTGCATATCAGACCCCGATTATTGTCAGATTTTACATATATGATAATGCTTAATGGAGTATTTTTAATTGTATTTTTGTTGCAGGATGAAATCAGGAGCGATGATTGAAAAAGGATATTAAAAGCATGGATTTGACGCTCTGAAGTCACTAGAGCAAGGGACAGACTCCAAAAGACTAAGATCAATGGATTTATATGCCAGGGATCTGAGGAAGTCAAGCTATTCACGTTAAAGAGGCCCGAAATTGGTGTAGAATGCAAGATCACAGGGTTTCTGCCATCCATTCGGCTTGAAACTTCATACATGAGATTAGGGATATAAATTAACCGTACATATTAAATTTTAGCCCTCGGATCACTATGAAAGTTCCCCAACTGACAGATCATCCTATAAACCATTGATTCTGGGCCCACCTGATATCTGGAACTGCTTCAACTTTGGTCTCGACGGCTTAAATGAGGAGACAAAATAGATGGTCAGAATAGATTTCTTGTTTACATCACAGTGGACCCCACCTGAATGGTGTGTACACCATGCATGCATTTCCGCGCGTGCACCGGACCAGCCAAGTCACTCAAAGTCGGTTTGACCGACGTCTTCCGCAAAACGGAAGTTTTTGTTTTTGTTTTTTTTTAAAACAGCGTCCGTGAAACGGAGGCTCTGTTCGCAGTTGTGGGCCCCACACATTGTCCATATGGGAAATCCAAACCGTCCATTAGATTTACAAGCTTCATGTTTTAAGACCTAGGTGATTGAATTTTAAAAGGAAGCGATTATGGAAATCCTGCAGTTCAAACATGGAACGGACGACAGAAACGATAAACCTGTGGGCCTTTTCAACGAACGATCAAAAGCCCAACTCTCACCTAAATTTCCTCCTCTATCCAATGGACGGAATGGATTTCCAAAAATAATGAAGGAATGGGCCCCACCAGTGTCACAGCGGAAGAGATCCGCAATCTCTGTTTCAGCGTCCGACCGCTGCTCGATTTTTACGGACGATTGTACAATCACGGTGTTGATCGGATGGATGATTCGGACCGTCCATCGTGTAGCTCACTCAAAAATGTCCCAGGGGACGTTGATATTTTGGATGAAATACAAGGAAGAGCAGCGTTTGGAGGTTTCGAAGTTAGCTGCGTAAAGGAATTACGCGGCTGCTGCTGCGAAACTGATTTCACCTGTCCACCGACTTCAGCCAGAGCCATCTGACCGACTTCCTTGCCTATAAAAGCAAAGGAAAGAGAGAGAGAAAGGCATCCAGATTTGGTGTAAGACCCGTATCTTGGTCCGTACCTTTCCGTAGACTTCCGCAGTCTTACCGGTCGAATTTCGGCAACCTTCGAGCCTTAACCGATATCGACGCGCGACCCTGATTCATATGCCGACAACCCGAGTCGACTCAACCCGAGACCAATACCATAGCGACCGCACCGTCGTTGCGGTTCCAATGCCGTGACTCGCGCGCAGAGGCGATACCCTGGTCAAGAGATGTGGGCTAACGTTCGGTACGAGGAAACGCAGCGCGTTGCGAAACCCAAGAGAATCTCTACGATGTGTCACATCAATCACATCAATCCCATTAATCAATCAATCCATCAATCCATCACATGTCAAGTACACATCACTTTCACCCCTTTTCCCAAGCAACCACAAAAGTCTCTCAAACCCATACCTCTCTTACACAAAAGGTCACAAAAGTCTTCACATCCCATACCTCTCTTACACAAAAGGCCACAAAAGTCAAAGATTTCTTACACAACTATCACTCACCACATCCATCCATCACCCTCTCTCTCCCTTTACTACTCCTCTCTTTCTCATTTGCAAAAATTCCAAGTAAAAGAATCCCACGTATGGAATTCTCTAAACTCTCCTAAGCTCTAAGTGGCCCACTTTCCTACCCCACCATCTCCCATCTCAACCCTCTATTCCTCATCTCATCCATTGAAGTTGAAGCTAAGGTGTCAAGGAACCCCTAGGAGTAAGAAGATCGGACGGTGGGTGCCTCTATAGGGTAGTTTTCTTCTTATTTTTATGATGGGCCAAGTGAGGCCCACCGATCAATGGTGTGGATCTCACTTGGGACCCTAAAAATGTGGCCGATGGCGCACTTGGATCATCATGATCATTCCATGATGGGGCCATTCTCCATGGACCCCCCATCATGATGTTTATTTCATTTGAAAGGTCATCTAGACCATCCATATTGGTGGGGAAAGGATCCCCACCGTTGATTTTAAGTTTTAATGGCCCATGTGCTAAATGATCCACTTGATGTATGATTCATTGCAAGGGAGGGCTCATAGTGGCGGAGCCCTCCATCACAAGCCGTGTCCCACTCTCCATGTCTCTCTCCCTTTTATTTATTTTCTTTTATTTTGATTTTTTTTTTGAGATTGCAATAGGGTGTGTGGCCTATTTAAATGGACCCCACCATGAGACCGTTATTTTATTTTTATTTTTTATTATTATTTTTTATTTATTTATTTTTTTTTAATCACCAATGTGGCCCACTTTATGTGTGGAATATCCACACTATTTTTCATGTGGTGGCCCACCTAATTAGGCCCACCACAAATACCTGAAGAGGCCCACCGTCCAGCATCTGGGACGCTGGACGTCCCTGTACCAAAAAAAAAAGAAGCTTGTGGGGTGGTCCCCTTGTGTAGGCCCCACCTTGATGTATATATTCGATCCAAGCCGTCCATCCCCTTACCCACATCGTTTTAACCGTCGAGTAAAAGAATGGGGCTGATCTGAATATCTTGTGGGCCATAGCATGGGGAACATTGGCGGTCACCATTTAGAAGTTTTCTGGTGTTTTTATGCACCAAAAAAATTCAAACTTCGGACTCATTTCGACTGTTACGGGCTACTGAACGCAATGGCCGGGGCGGATTTCATTTTAGCGGGCCCCACGTGTGAAAAACCCCCAAAAAATGGGTTTTTCCAAGAAATTGCAAGAGGCATTGCCTCTCTATTCTGACAGATACTGCAGCAGCAGCAGCTGCGTGCGGACGGGCATCCGTGCAGCCACCCACGGCTGCTGCCGTGGGCCCCACCATGACTTATATGTTTTATCCACGCCGTTCACATGGTGGCTCACACCCTGAGGTGGGCCCCCTCCAAAAATGGGGCTGATTCGACGTTCAGGTGGCCCACACCATGGGGGAGAGTGGAATTGAACATCTACCATTGAAAACTCCTTCTGGGCCCACAGAAGTTTCAGATCAATCTGAAATTTGTGTTTTCACTCTATTCAGGTCTAAGTGACCTTATGAACGGGTTGGATGATATCTAAACATTACAGTGGGCCCCACATGGGACCCACAATGTTGTATATGTTCAAGACCACCGTCCAGTGGACGGTGGCGCCCACCTTGATGCAGTAGCGTCTCCACCGTCCAGCGGACGGTGGAGCCCTCTTTGATGCGTGTGCCCTCCCCTTTGATCAGCGGTAGTGGGACCCACCATGATGCATGTGATGCATCCAGACCATCCATCCGCTTGGTGAAATCATTTTAAGGCACGAGTGGCTAGTTGGGTGGGCCACTCATGCGTGGGCTAGGCCCATTTGAATCACAAAAGGCCTTTGGGTTAGGCTCAATTGATTTATAAAAGGCTTATGGGTTAGGCCTATTTGATTCATATAAGGCCTATGGACTTGGGCCCACTTGATATGTAAAGCCTATGGACTTAGGCTCACTTGATATTTAAGGCCTATAGGTTTAGGCACACTTGATACGTTTCAAGACCATGGGACTAGGCCCATTTGATATATCCCAAGGCCCATGGGATTGGACCCATTTGATGTGTTCCAAAGCCCATGGGATTAGGCCCATTTGATGTAATTTAGAGCCCATGGGATTAGGCCCATTTGATGTAATTTAGAGCCCATGGGATCAGGCCCATTTGATTTGTTTAAGGCTTATGGGTTTAGGCCCATCTGGTTTATACAAGGCCTACGGGTTTAGGCCCATTTGATGTACCATAAGGCCTAGGGGTTTAGGCCCATTGAACTCATATAATGCCTAAGGGTTAAGGCCCATTTGGCATACATATGGGGTTCAATTGGTGTGGCCCATTCGTTACCTTTAAGACCCATGAGTTAAGCTCATTTGATGCAATCCAAGGCCCACGGGTTTTGACCCATTGCAATGCACATAAGACCCATTGGTGTAGCCCATTTATGTGGCCCATCCGATGAATAAAAGGCCCATAAGATATGGCCCATTTGATATATATATAAGGCCCAATGGGAGGAACATACGGTCCATTGCAATGTGTAATTCCCATACAGACTAACTAGCGATGTTTACAAAGATTGTGCCTTGGGAGCAATGTTGGTTTGACGTCCACATTGTGAGTGTAATGCTGGTTGGATGTCCACATTATGACTCTCCTTAGGGCCCATTGTTAAGCCCGTACTTATTGTGTATAGGCCATCCAGGTCCATCTGCATTGTAAAATAGTTCATTTTATTATAACATGTTTAGTACAGTTCCATGACTCATGATCATACGCATCATATGTATGTTTGACGTGAGAATTGTCTGATCATAGCATTTGCCTTCGGGCAGGTTGTTTATGGGCTCCCGGTTAGGCAGTGTTTCCCTACATGAGCGCAAGATATGCGCAGGATTTGATGCATGACTGGATAGCGTGAATCATGCATATCGCATTTGTATGACATGGATATTGTACGCCCTAGCGACATCGGGGTCGTAACTTCCACAGATGTATCGTGGTTGGCAGGATTGGATATCAAAAATCTTGTTCTACATGGGGTACTATAGATATCCCTGGGTGAAAGTCCCTAAACCCTTATGGTACCAAGAGGTTCCTCCAACGTCTAGACCGAGTGGGTAGATGAGCGTTGAGTGCCGATTACCAGACGGTTACGCTCTCCACTGTGTCGTGGTCGGTTGGAAGGGGGTGCGGCCTTACCCGCCCGAGTGTAGGGGGCAATGCTAAGCTGAGTCTGACCAGCTCAAGGAATGGGTCCGCTATCGACGAGTTGCGTCCGATATTGGCAGACGGATAGTGAGGTCTTTTCCACTTACCTTATTGCGCGCGATGTGGCGGCAATCTGGTTTAGAGTGTACTAGACCCCGGTAATATTTTATATTTGAGCTGTATTGATGTGTGGACATAGATGAGGATCTGTATGCTTGAGTTGCATTGCACATAGCATGGCCTTGGGATGGCCGATACCATTCATGTCTTACATCGCATAGCCTTGGTACGGCTCATGATATTATGGTTCCATCTGCATATTGCTTATTACTCTGACATTGCATGTTTATATTACTACCTTGCGCACATACTTTCACCACCCTCTAAGCTTTCTGTAAGCTTATGCACGACCGTTGCGTGCAGGTGACGTTGGATCGCAGCAGCGCTGAGGCAGGAACACGTTGCAGATCGTTTTGGAGTTTTTGTTCTTTACCATTGTATTTCCCTTTATGCTCATTGTACTTGTAAAGTTTTTGATCATAGTGAAAATGTAATGGAGTTCTTGGTTGTTGTTTGTGGGTTATGCCTTTAGTTATGCTTATTACGAATCAAACTGACATTGAAAATCCTCCTCGTAGCATTCCAGGATCGGAACCTGGCGAATGGGAGCTAGGAGCCAAGAATGGGGTTCTACGGAGGCTGTCGGCGCCGGATTCGGCGATCGAAAATTTTGTGAGCCCGATTTTTGAGTTTGGGGCGTGACATCTGGGCCAGAGCTTAGGGGAAAGAGAAGAAAGAGAAGAGAGAGAAAGAGAAGAAAGAGAGAGAGAGAGAGGAAGGAAGAAGGGATATGTTCCTGTCTTTTATATTTATTTATTTTTCTTTCCTAATTAATTTCATGGATAGCTAATTTTCTTAGCTAGGTCTGAGATGAAGCCCCTAATTTGAATAATTCTTGTTATATGTTGAACTCATCTGAATCTGATTGATTTGTTTCTTTCTCTAGTGTGCTTTCCTAAGATTTTCATACTTCTCCATTCTATGAGCTTCACCAAAGTTTAGATGTGGATGTTGTTTGGAATATTATTCTAGGTGCTTGTGTCTGACCATGAACAGGTTTCCTATAGAAGAAGAAACATGAATCTACGTCTCTCCATGGATGAAAAGATGTGATTCATATGCTTTAAGGGATTATACATTCTGTGTGCCCGACGAAGGACATAAAGTGTGTTTTATTTATTTTGATATTAATTTGAATTAAGGTGAATCAATAAGTAAAACAAGGGTTAGGATAATTAGGGGTGGATTCGAAAGTCCTAGTCTTTTCCTTGATTGAATTTTCCTCATTGCTCTTAGTTATTTTCTGTAGATTTTTGTTATTAATTTGCTAAAATATTTGTTGGATTAGTTAAGAGGAATCATAAATTTCATATTGTAATAACCAGTCCTCGTGGGAATGATCTCGTAATACATACCATATCTATATCTGATTCGTATACTTACGAGTTAAAATCATTTAAATTAGATTGGTTTAAATAAAACATCAATCTCCATCGTCTATTCAACCAAACCACTCAATCAATCCCTCAATACATCCATCAAATTGACAAATCTCAAATGTCCATCTATCATCCATAGATTCCAATTGTCTAACCCATAACGTACATCTAATCCATTCTTTTACAATATAAATTGTTCATCATCATGACAATCTAATCATCCATCTAGGAAGATTCAAACCATCTAACCTATGCAAATTTAATCACCCATCTCACCAAAGATTCGAACTATCTAGCTTGCCTACTCCACCGAATATAGTCGTCCTCACAACCCACTCGTTACACTCATTTATTCAAAAAACACATGTGGGGCCATCACATGTAATGAAAAAAAAAATCCTAAATAGTAATGTGTGTGGCTAGGCAATCTACAAGCCCTAACAGGAGACAAAGTCTCCTTCTCCGACCACTCTATAAGAAAGACAAGGCAAGAAAGTACAATAAACATATGTATACAAAAATAAAATAGACAACTATTATAAATCACAACTACACCTTACACATATAGCTTGCACATTCAAACCTACAAGACTCTTTACTAAGACTCACAATTAGCAAATACACTAATAATACATCACACAACTATAAGTGCTCATAACTCTCACCTTTAGGCTACTTACATCTCACACTACGTACATCTTCTTACTACTTGGCTTCCCAACAACAAAAACACTCCTTGTTTATAGCTTTACATGGCAAAGTCATTTAACATAAATGGTTGACAAGCTCCCTCATGTACCAATGGACACCTCATGAAAAAGTCAGTTAAAAGAACATAAAGTGATAAAGATCTTTACATGAAATCTCTTTTGTTTTTTTTCACACACACCAACTCAGTGATGGTAAAGGTTGGTACTGACTTTTCAATACTTTCCCTTAACATTGACTTTCTTTAACTATGGATCTCTTAATCATGCCAAGTGCTTTTGATGCTTTGTAAATGATGTGCAGTTGAGTCCTTTTATAAATATATTGGAAACTTGATCTTTTTGTACCAGTGGGTGATAATATTATATCTTCTAGTAAGACATTCTCTCAAATATATATGGTAATAATGTACTTCAACATGCTTAGTCCTTGCATGAAAAATAGGATTTTCAACTAGTTTAATAGGCGATAAGTTAGCACAATGAAGTGACAGTGGCTTTTTTACTTGCTAATGCAAGTTCTCCAACAAGAGCGTCAACCAGCACTACAAGAAAAACAGGCTTTACAGGCGGCCAAAACTGCCCCTAAAAGTTCCAAAAACTGTCGGTATAAGAATTACTGGCAGTCGGACATGTGCCACTAAAGGGGACGTCATTGTATCTTTTACTGGCGGTCGCACCTTTTTATTGGGGTTTTTGATGGCCGTTGCGAATTATAGTACTTCTACCGGCGTTTATTATCCTTTACCGGGCTTCTGGTGACCGCCGGTCACTGTTCTAAGCGCCGTTAAAACTAGCAAACGCTGCTAAAATCTATTGGAAACGCCGTCTGAAATTGATGAGAAACGCCGCTGAAAGCTATGAGAAAGCCAGGTAAAATTTGTAACAAACGCCGCTAAAAGTTAAAACAAATGCCGCTAAAAACTATAACAAGTGCGGTAAGAGATTGAAAAAATGCCAATGCTGTGAAAAAGGCCGGTAAATTATTTACAATGTAAAAGAAAAGAAATAATTAAAAATTCTGCTAGGCTGAAATCTTCTAGATCAAAAGACCTTTACAAGCATAAATTTACAACCTGTAAATCATTTGCAACCAGCCCCATTTACAGGCATCCTAAGAATGAAAGGTTACATAACGGACAGAAAATTTAGAGATTGAGACATGAGGAAAAAAAAAAGCCACGGATTTCAGCGATGCCCGAGGCGAGACTTCTCAAATGCACCCCAAAAACCAAAACCCATGCCATATAGAGGACCTTTGTCAGCAACACCCTGCCATGTGTAGAGGTCAGCTAATAAAACAATATGTACACTCATAATCTGAGTTACACTATCTAAAATTAAATTTTCAGTCATAAATATTTCCTACAAAAACAGCCATACTAAATGAAGTCCATGTCCATCCCCATATGAAGCAGCAAAGCCCCCCCCCCTCTAGGCTACTACATTTCACCCTAAATGCTCAACCTTTAGTCACCAATGCAGAGACAAAAGTTTACAAAAGAAAATAAAGTAACCAAAAAATAAATTTGAAATAATATAAAAGGAATCAATAAATATCTGTAACTAGCAGATGGAGGAGAATAGCTATGGAATTTTTTTATATAAATATGTGGACAGATTTTTCTTCCCTTTTTCTTTAAGGATAAAACTGCATCATAAGCATCATAGCATGCAACTCAAGAACTTGCCTTCATCCCACTATCACCATATGCAGTTTTAGCCCGATCACCAAAACCAATAAAAAGAGAATCAGCAATGGCTTCATATGTTTCTACTCCTATGCATCAGAAATTCAAATTGGACAATGCTTCCTTTTTGATGTATTTTATATCAATTTCATTTTATTTCCAAAAGAAAATTGATTCAAGGAGAAAAAATAAAAAAAATTATATTTTTACTGAATTTCATTAATAGTGTAGACCTACTCATGAGACCACATTCACTAACCTACGGATAGCATTAAAGCATGCATCAAGCGGTCCACACTGATAAATAGACAGGCTCGAAAATCACGCCAGTTCACTCGTCAGGCGGAACACGCATTTAAAAAAGAAAATTGAACATTTGAAAAGAATTACCAGGAGTCCACATTCAACAAATCTAGCATCAGTACAATACCAAAAAGAACGGAGTGGAAGAAAACAAAATATCATCAAGCAGTCGTGCTAAGGAAAAAAGTAGTTGTGCCAAGGAAAAAAAAGAAAAGAAAGAAGAAGACTTATATGTGTCAAAAATATACAAATCCTTGAGTGGATTTATTCCATCTATACCCCCAAACACTATAAAATTATAGGTTGGGGTAGCTTTTGATGCCATGATTTGAGCTGTTGTCGGTTATTGCTAGTAAGGTTTCTTCAGTTTGATCTGAAACAAAACCCCAATGAATCAGATCAACCATTCACCCAAAAAGGAAAATGCAGCCCACATTGACATCGGATAAGAAAAAAATTACATGATTCCATCACAAGGTCAGCCAGACAATAAAAAGGCAATGTACCTGGATTCCTGCCAATGCAGCATCTGCAGCAGCAACAGATTTGGTTGAAATGAGTTTTTCAACATTTTCAGCTTGAGAAAGATCTAAGTGTCCATTGAGAAAAGCACAGAGAGTGAGAACTCGCCTGATAGAACATATGAGAAGAAAGGTGCTGTCAGAACATCCATTTTTGTTACACTTATAAAGTGATTACATTAGTCAGGGCACAAATTTATGAAATAGGGAAACAAAATAGCTTGTGGTTCACATTCATCTTACATGCCGTGATGCATTTATCTCTGGAATTCCTTTTTTTTTTTTTTTTTTTTTTTTTTTTTTGTATTTTCAAGCCTATGGGCATTTTTATTTTATTTTTATTGAGTTCTCTCTTTTATTCCTCAAAACAAGAATAATAAACAATCCAAAAGAAAGAAAACAATAGCCACAATAAGAAAGCTCACCATCTCTCCTGATCTAGGAAGAAGACCATGCCACTTAGCAATTGCATGTGCATGCTCTACATATGCAGCATTTGTTCCAGTACCCAAGATTACAGCAACAACAACATCATTATTGCAGTATCTACTTCCAGCCAGTGTTCCAACTGTATCATTAACCTATACTGAAGGCAACCAATAAGTACCATTAAACTGAGTTGTAGGGGTACCACTAACACATGAAACGTTAAAAGTTACATGTGAAATTGGTACATGGATATGGCAAATACTAGCACATGACATTTATTTGGCACATAAATTAATGTAAGATCCCTGGCAGGGCTCAAGCCAGGATTCATCAAGAACAAACTTACAAGTTTGGTAGAGAATGAGATGAACAAGAGATTGGTAAACTTCAACGCTGCAGGTTCATTATCTTTATCCTTAATATTCTAGTAGACTGACATATTAGTGGATCTGTTCAGAAAGAAGGTACTTACAAAGAGGAGAGTGTGCAGTCCAAATGGCTCCTTGGATTAAAAAAGAAAGTAATAGTTACAATACATGGATTGAACTGAAGTTCCAGAGCATGATATTCCCTTCCAATCCTCCCCACAAGGGTCACCACTGACGGATTACCCCATACAGTTTAGCTGTGGTGGGAAGTTCAGGTTACATCCTAAGTTGGAACACAGCTACTTGTTTTAGTCATTGTCTTCCTCTCTTGTTGGCAACTAGTGTCACTATATGGGGGCAAAAGAACACCTAACCATCAGCATGAGAACAACCCTGCCATTGGTAAATATTAATTGAGACTAGCAACCAGAGCTGTAGTATGAAAACTATATACTTGATTTAGTGATTTAGTATGAAAACTTCAGCATTACACCAAACTTCTTCATTTTGTCCAAATTCAAAAACCCGCCTTACCATTTTCCAACCCAAAATAGCCAAACAAATTTGAAAGAAAAAAATAAAATAAAATAAAAAATCAAAACTTATCTGAAATTATTACGTTGCAATGCAGTAGTATGTCCAAATGACATGGCATGGCCACAAGCCTATAATCACTGTCGAGTCCCCGAATGCGATCACAAGGAAAACAACAGGACCGATTGGAGTCGGTGCAAATGAACTGTTTGAATCACATTAAGAAAATTCCTTTAAAAAAATGAAAAATGAAAAATTGAGACAAATACCTTTGACAATTCTAAGAATTAGTAAAAGCATGAAAAAAATGCAAGGAAAAAGAATCTTCCAAAAACCCTAGTAATGTTAAAGAGGCATCTATATAAAAAATAAGGCTTGTTAGTTTCTTTAGTGGTATTAAAACTTGGTGGCCCATGACCAAAATCATTCTAACCTTCCAAGAACATCAAGCTTTCTTTTCATTTTCATACGATAAGAAAAAAGTATATAACGGAAGTATCATAAGGGTGAATTACGGGCAACAATACTGCATGTCAAACATTTTGCATGGCAATGTCATCCATACTAATATCTCAGGCCATCAAGTGTATCGGTATACATTCTTTCCATCTACGAAAAGGAAAAAAGAAAGCATCCAGTGAAGCTCCAGCTTCCTATCATGGCACATCAGATTAGTTTGGTAATATACCATTGCTGCAACCTCTCCGAGATTACCAGAGGTGGAAAAATGATTTTGAATCACACGAAATGAGGGATCTTTTAGTCCTCTTGCTATGGCCTGTTTAAATATCAAACCACAACACAGTTATATAATAGATATACATTTTACACAATAATTTTTTTCATGGACTTCTGAATACTAATTTTAAATTTGAACAACTATTACTAAACTAATATATATATATATATATATATATATATAGAAAATTGGTGAAAGTTTTTGAAACAAATATCAGTGTAGTGTCCATCGTATGTAACCACGAACCAATGTGAGTGCCCAACCAAATTAAGTACATGAAACTGAAGCTGAGATAGACAAGAAGACATGTAACAATATATGGTAACTTTAAATGAATGTAGGAAATTATAGAGATGAATAAGCAACAGAGTAAGTTTTTTAAGAAATCCACATTCAGTGAGCTTGAGATGGCTTAGAAGCAACTGCAACCAAATGGAAGTAGAACATATAGAAATTGCAAAGCAATTTGACATGAACGTAGTCTGAATGGTAGAACCTTGTTGTCTTTTTATATCAATGCTAGAAACTTAACATGCACATTCACCTGCAAACATACACAAGAATGCGCGTGGGTGCACTATTACCATGTAAACTGACACAAAATCTTCTATAAAATGTATAAAACATATACATTTACCTCAACATGGTACATTCTACAAATAGAACAAGAGAAACATTATTCTCAAAACAGCCAGTGCAGGGATTTTGACTTCTTGGTCTTAAGAGTAACAGAAAAGCAACTTGTTTACAAACACAAAATGCGGATAACACTAATCCTATTAGTAAACATTCTAAGTACCCAGATTAGTAAATTCTCCAGACGTTTATTGAAAGACGTTCTTCCAATTACAAACACAAAACTGACACCACCCAAATAATATATTATCCGACAGACAAGCATCAAAGATGAATCTAGCTTAGAGTTCAATGTGAGCCATTGAAATATTTCTTCTTTCACAGCAATATTTTTGTCAAAAGACAGATGGTCAAAATGATCCTTTCAGATTAAGTTCCTTCAGTGTCTCCTATAATTAAAATCCCTAACGTGGACTGCTTAGATCATTGGACCACTTAGTATGTGCGCTCTAGTTGATGGCGCGAACAAGCTGAATGTTGTGTCACAAAAGAGGCAGGATGAACTTCACTGAAAATGTCAAATAAACTTTTATACTCTCACAGAGTGATAAATGATGTACAGGAAAAAAGATTGTACATGTGGCATGCATTTAATCAAAAGACGTTCTGCCAGGGCCCACTTCCAGCTAGTTCCTTCCAAAACCTGAGAAAGCTCAACATATACAATTGTGATAAATTAATCAATATCATGCCATTTGATCTACCTCAGTCTGGAGAAACTCCATGTAAGTTGGTGCTATGAGTTGGTGGAAGTCTTTCACTTCCAGGGGACCTCAAAAGAAGATGCTTTGCTTTCAAAAGTAAGGGAACTCCAATTGTATAATCTATCAGAACTGAAAAGTATTTGGAAGGGGGCCATACCTCCTTTTGGCAGCCTCGGGGTGTCCTGCTTTATGGCCCACCTGGTACAGGTAAAACCATGCTTGCCAATGTTGTGGCTAATCACACAACTGCAGCTTTTATACGAGTGGTTGGGTCAGAATTTGTTCAGAAGCAAAGAAAATGGAGTATGATTTTCTCCATCACATTTTTCATATGTGGCATGATGAACTTCTTTAACAGTTTAGGATGCATTGTTGTCTTCTATTCTACTTGAAAATCTCTGTTTTCTCGTGAAAAATTGTTAATGCAGCAGTCCCTTTGGCCACTATTTAAATATATGGGACTGTTTAGCACCACAGCCGTACATTTGGACATTGAGTTACAAATCCACTCTTTACCAAGATGGACTGAGAACATTAAAATCATGCCTTACATGACGCATCCATAGAATTGTATGTTCTCTCCTTATTGATCTGCAACTCCATTGAGTGCATGAAGTGCAGAACTGATAGAGAGGACTTCAATATGAGTCCATTAGCATTCAAAGAAAGATAATGCCTTTTAAGGCTGTTCCACTTTGTCAAGATGGACTGAAGATATTAAAAAACATAGAATGCATCAACAATCAGTTTGATTGCAAAGAAAAATCTATGGTAAGATAAATCATCTTCAGATCTTGAAATGCGTTACCGCAATTGACATGAAAGACGCTCACACTAGACATGACAATAAATGGCATAGGTGGAACTTTCATATCATAAGTTGCTTCGAAAAAAGTACAATAGTAGGAAAACTTCAGAATCTAGGAAAACTTCAGAATCTTCTCATGATGCTGAAATTCTTACCTCCATAGTCCTTCTCAGCATCAACATAGGAATCTGGAAGCACAAATAGGACGACAAGAAGACCGGTAGAGAGAGGGATAAAATCAGGGAAATATGTTTTTTAAGGTACAATCAGCAAAAATTTATTGGACAACAATTTCATCATAAATTTAAAACCACTTGATACCAAAATATCTCTCATTAGAAACATTATAGACCTTCTTCTTTACTTCTTCCTCACTGATACATCATACATGTATGGGAATCACTACAAGAAAATGGAGTATGGCCGCCGGTAAAAATAGGCTCCTGGAATCAAAGAGAAGAAAAAGTTAATGGGAGAGGACAGATAATTGGCCCGACCTCTAAAATATCATGTCATATGAAAGTACATAGATCAACTTCACTTACAACCAAACAGAGGGTGGGACATGCCGACTATGTCAAGTGACCTGAAAATTAGTCAAGTGACTTGAAAGTTAGTCAAGTGACCTGAAGATTAACGTTGTACGTAAAATAAAATAGAAAAAAATGACACAACTCACCTTGACGCCCTTTTCCCTCCTCCTGTAACCAGGCTTGGGACCAGCAATGCAAGAAGTTGCATTGGCGGAGTTAAAAAAGGGCTTAAGCTCCATTTGGTTTGAGAAAAAATTATATTCATAAAGATTGATGTGATGACCAAATGGAGCCAAAGACTTATATACAAATTTACTAAAAGGTATGATAGGAACTCTTACACTACAAATATGATGACAAAGTGACCACATGTAAAAAGAAAAGAAATAGAAGAGATTAAATTAAAGACATCCAAATGCAGAATTCAAATCACAAATCATAATCTTATAAAACTAAGATTAAATTAAAGAGATTAGATGAGTTTAGATGTGCCCCCTATAATTAAACTAAGATAAAAATAAACTACTTAGATGTGTCTAACTCAATCCAAATGACTGAAACCACGGATCCCTACTACCCACACTTACAAAAGATGTTTATAGTTCCAAATACTTAATAAAAACTCCTCCCATGTAGTCATCATCCATTTCTATCTACAACCTATAAAAAGTAACAAAAATAAATCAATTACTATTCACGATCTCATTCTATTGCTTTAAATAATTTTTTTTTTTTTAAATGGAAGAAATGAGATCCATAGCAAATGACTAGTAGTATACTTTTTTCCATGAAGTTTTTTTTTTGTTCAAATGAAATAAGTCCTACTTCATCATGAATGTCACAAAGAAATCAATGTTGTATAGCAAAATTGCTACGTGCTTTACGTTTTCAAGTCATTACGAGCATTAGTCGAACATATTTCAGGTCGTGACAAAGCCTAACACAACTAGCTATGATAAAGGCTTAAATGATGATGACAACTTAAAAAATAATAATAATAAATAAAAAATAAAAAATCAACAAGCAGTACATTCATCATTACATGGATGTAAGTAACAATTTCTAACACAACAAGGAATACCCATTTCCATAGCTAGTTGGAACAACAACAACAAAAAAAAAAAAAAGAAGAACAAACTGGTCTTTGCTATTTTTATGTAGGAATTAGATGTTAATATCTAGATGATGGGATCAAGGGATAATATGCCCATCACTCCAATGGTTTAATCATTTTCAAATGGGTTCATCCAAACATGACATCAATATTCTATAGAAAAATCAAGCTACTTCCTATTATACAAGCTAGGTCCATAGTTTTTTTTTTTTTTTTTTTTAATCTTGAGCATGATATAGAAATTTCCTACACTCAGTACTACATGCAGAAAATGTCCATGCTTCGGTATGCTTTGTGATGGACAACAACCGATACACCAAAAACACCCACAACAATTAATAGGAAACTTCACATTCATCTGTAAAAATATGAATCCGCACAAGGCAAACAGAACAAAAAGGAAAAAGAAAATGTGAACTTGTGAAGATGTCAAAACATGATACACAAAGCTCCCAACTCAAGAATACAAACCTGCAGTCAAACAAGGAAAAGCTACATGTAGCACTCCAATAGAGAAGAAAAAGAAATGTATTCATGGACTAATAACCAATTAGTTCCAATGTCCACTGCCATCCCCCCGTCCATCCCAAAGAGTAGAACTAGTTCACGAGCAATGGATGGAAGATTCTTTTTTTTTTTTCCTCATAACAATCAGCCTGAATTCACAATATCTTGTAGCCTTAAGTTTGAACAAGTGTGGACTATGGCTTAGTGATCCATACCATTGGTCTGATGGTTGTCATTGTCAATGGGAGATATCCCAAAGTTTTCCCTGACTGAACAATCCTCTCTTTTTGAATAGATGAATGGTCCATATTCAAAATCAATGGGAAAACAAAGATTGGATGGTGAGGGTCCTATATCGGAGATTTTGGGTCACAGTCTATCACCCGCTTGTCCCAACTCAAGGCTCGAGCTTACTGAGCATATCCTCAACTTAGGAAGCATATAATTCTGTCAGTTTAATTGATCTTTTTTTTAAAAAAAAATCAAAATATAGGTGACAATATATATCTTATTCAAGTGCTTCATAAGGATATGAAACTTCCATTCATTAGTGCCGCAGCCACAACATGACAATAACAGCAAAATAGACCTAGAATCAATGCACAAATACAGACCCAATAGCTGGCTGAACACATAAACTAGAAGAGTTCACCACTCCAAATTTCCATTAGATACCCCAAGAGTAACACTAATTGCTACCAGAACAACCCCAGTTGTACATGCAATCAATCCTACTTTCTCCCTGTAGTCTACCACAACAAAGAGTAGGATGAAAGCACCAACATACTATGGAACAACAACAAAAAAGAATCCTGTCAGAAACTAGAACCACCCAATGTCGATACCACAACAAGGAAGCCGAGGCTCCCTCACCGGAATACCTTCCACAACTGCCCCGTAAGTTTGACACCCCACTGGGATTGCGTGATAGGTTTGTGGATTTTGATAAAAGGATGGGGGTGGAGGTGTTAAAAGCCCAGGTGGCAAAAAAATAGACGTTGATTGGATGGATGCGGAATGAGGATAGATTGGTGAAAAGGTGACATAAAGAGGCTGATGGACCGGGATCTTTGTCGGATCTTCTTGTGGCATTCTCAGATTTCAATTTGGGAGAATCTCAGAGAGGTAGAGAGACCTAGATCCGAGCTAATGACCCTAGTCCCGGGTTTCTCTTGGTAGCGAAGAAAAGGAGAGTTTAATTGATCTTAAAAATCATTCATTTAGTTGAAGCATTTTCTTCACATGCAGTAAAACTCCCATGGCCATGGACAGAGCGATCGTCAGATCATTCTTAGTTGAAGCATTTCTTCCAACATGTAGGAGGCCATGGACAACGGTGGATATGGCTGCCACTGCCATGGTTGCTGCCCAATTTCTGGCCATTAAAAGAGGAAATGAGACAGAAAGAGAGAGTACCTTTCACTTCGTGTGCTCGGATTTCTTCTATTCTCGTCAGCTATTGGAGGGAGATCGATCAATGGCTGCTTCGAAAAGAACGAACTGGGAGAGATGTCAATGGATAGGGAGGGAAATTAGGGAGATCGAGAGATGGAGGGAGAGGACGGGAGACAGATTGAGGAAGGCAAAGGGACAAGCGAGATGGGAGAGAGAGATTGAGGAAGAGAGAGGGCAGGGAGAAGTGCACTGGACAAGAGAGAGAGAGGAGGGGGTCCTTGCTCTTGCTTCGGTGGTAGACTCTTTGAGAGAGAAGGGAGTGTGCGCACGTGACAAGAGAGGGAAATGAAAAATTCCCTCCGCATTTTTTATTTTAATTGCATCGTTTCACAGGCAGCGATGTTTCAGAAACAGAGGCATTTTTGGATGGCTGCCGGTGATTTCCATGATCACCAGCAGTTATATATGGCCGTCGCTGAAAATAGGCACCCTGTATAGCACTTTTTCTTATGACGCAGGTAAATTCTTAAGCAACAATTGTTGTAGATGTATACTCTACTTCAATGGTCAATAATGAAATTGTTGGTTGTCTATTGTTACACTAAAAGATTGTTATCAAACAAAGGCTAAAGAAGTATCCAATAGTAGATCGATGAGTCATTAGATCTCCGATAAAGTCATTATCATAATATCTAGTTAGTTCACATTTTCCCTTCTTATATAAAAGGTTGTCGTCTACGGTACCTTTGATATAGCTTAAGATTCTTCGAAGAGGCTTCGAATAAGGTTTCATTGGTTCCTACATGAACCGATTGACTACTCCAACTACATGTGAAATGTTGAGCCAGGTTAATATCAAATAGATCAGTGATCGATCCAAAAGAATGACAACCTTAAGTGTAGGGCTGCGATGTAATTTTAACTCGTTGAGATTGAGATTGAATCCACAAGGACTTATATTTGCACATTTTCTAAAACACTTTAAAATTAGCATTAGAACTAAAACTAACTATGAAATTGGATTTGATGAAATAATGATTGAAAATAAAATAATATAAAGAAGAAATCAATAAAAGAAAATAATATTAGTGCTTTAATGATCCATTTCTAGTCATTCTCAATGCCTAATTTACTTTATTCAATTAGATAGCTTAACTAGAATCAAATTTCTATCCTATCCAAACAAATAATAAAGCGGTTAATTCATCGTTCACAAACCAAAATAAAGTTTAAACTTCAAATAACTCAATTTCCACATGAAGTATTGATCACAGTGAATTCAAAGCATCTATCGTATCCATAGTTTATGATAAATCAATGAATTTTATAGATCAATCCCTTGCAAAAGAGATAAGCCATCAATCGTAATCTTCTTAAGCATCCAAAGTACCTAGAGTCAACAATATATCAAAGTAAACTAAAGCTTAAAGTTTTATTCAAACCAATATCAATGAATTCTTTAACATTCAAACCTATAAATTGAATCAAAGTAAACTAGAACATCAGAATCCACTACAAGCTTCACCTCTTAGCCCTAGGTAAGAAATTTAGGCAAAAATAGTAATAATTGAACTAAAATATAAAAAAAAACATGAAAAAAAAAAACTTTGAACTAAAAGATTGACGAAGAAGAATGGCTCCATTGGCACTCCACAACTCCTTACTCTCACTCCCAAACCATAAATCATACTTAGAAGAGCCTAAATCACCTGTTTAAATAAGAAAAATTCACACCAACTTTGCACTGACTTCGGATTTTTGCACTTTTATTACGCTTCGGTCGCACTGACTGTAACCTTTGGTCAAATCAAATATCACTTTGGTCGCATTGAATTTGTTTCTTAGTTGCAACCAAATTTCCTGAAAATCCATCTGAAGTCTTTGTTTCCCTTAGGTAGGACCGAACCCTCCTTCGTTCACACTGAAAAGTCAAACCAAATTAAGTTCGGTTGTAGCTGAATTAGAATTGAAAATTACAATTCTTTACTGGATTGTTTTATTTACTTTTGCTCAAACCGAACCAACCTCAGGTAGGATCGAACAGTCTGTTATTTATGTTAATGGGTTGTGTTATTTTTCAATCTTTTCTCTCCTTTACACATAATTTTCTTGGATACTTGACACTTAAATTCTTCAATATGGATCTCTATATATCCAATCCTTCTCTTAGTCATTCTTCAAGCATTCAATCATTTCTTTAATAATCATTTTCATCTTAGCTCTCCAAATCACATTACAGTAATTAGATCAATTAAGCACACCTATGCATATAAAACCAATGCACAAGAAAAGAAAAATATGCAATATTTCCCACTCAATAAAATGTAATATTTCACACTCAACAATCAGACTCCTGACAAGCCATTTATACTATACATTGTTAAATCCTTGAGGGCGTCTCCTTCATCTATAATTAATATCATGTTTGTCTCCACTGGCATTGATATTGGCTTGCGGTCAACCATACCAACCTTTTGTAGAAGGCCCCTTGTATATTTCTATTGACACAAGAAAAGACCTTCCTTGACTCGATCGATTTCAAGTAATAAAAAATGCAGGAGTTCCCTGAGCTCCTTCATTTGAAACTGTACTAGTAGATTATCTTTTACTTAGATGATTTATTTGAAGTCATCTCCAGTGATGACTAAATCATTAATGTAGATGAGAATGATAGGTAACTTTCCATATCTAGCTTTTATAAATAAGCTAGAGTTTGCAGGTGCAACCGAATATCCATTCTACAGTAAGATTCAATGATCTTATCATACCATGCTCTTAGTTCTTGTTTTAGTTCGTAGAGTGTCTTTTGTAGTTTGTAGACGTAATCTGGTTTATTCTTGTTATCGTTCCCTTTTGACTACTCCATATAAATATCTTTATTAAACTCTCCATGAAGGAAGGCATTCTTCACATCCATTTGTCATGGCCTCCGTGACTTATTTATGATTAAGGCTAACAATACACATACTGTTGTTATTTTTTTCTACAGGATTGAAGGTTTCATCATAGTTGATCTCATACTATTATGTAAATCTTTGACCAACCAATCTAGCTTTGTACCTCTCAATTGATCCATCAAGAAGAGTCTTATATATATATATATATATATATATATATATATATATATATATATATATATATATATATATATATATATATATCCACTTACATGAAATGGATTTTACTAGTATTGACTTGGGAACCAGATCCCATGTCTAGCACAGTTACAAAGAGTGAAGGCCACTCAGCTCGTATTGTCGTACGGTCTTTACTTCACAAGAACTGACTACTCTTGAGTGTTAGGTATTAGTTCTCATGCACAAATGATGCAATAGTGCGTGTAGTGTTGTGTCAAATGCAATGACTATGATATGCTTTGGTTCATCTAGATAAATCTGGCCTAATTCCTCCACTCGCCAAAGTGAATAACCAGTCGGCACAAATTTCTGATGGGCAGGATCCGACTACATTGGCAAGCCACAAAGCATACATTTATACTAACCGGGTGTCAGATGCAATGTAATATAGAAAAGACGAACTTGATGATCAAGGGGGTTGAGAAGAGAGTAAGTATTGCACAATACTAATGCTAAAATTAGACGAAGCTGATTGAATATTAAAGGATTGGGTGAATGATAGTGTCACAAGAATCGAATTTGAGGGTTTTAATTGAGACTTGTGTTACTTAAGAAGCTTTTAATCGGGTTGGACTAGGCTTGACCTAGGCCAAACTCTACTTCTTATGGCTCTTTCCTCTCCTTGATGGAGGGATGGTGTGGTGATGTTAAAAGGGGTTTGAGGGATAACTTAAGGATTTTTAAATGAGTGAGGACATGTGAAATGAGAGGAAAATGGGGCTATTTATAGCCTCCCAGTCTGGTTTTCCTACAATTCTTGTCAAGCTTGAGGTTGGAAAGGGTTTGGAGGGATGAAATTTGAGATTGTCATGTGACAATATCTCATGGGTTGGATTTGATGGCATAAGTTCTAATTTTGGGTGCAATGGAGGGGCATCAGAGTCAATACAAATTTCCATACGTTCAGGGATTGTAAAGGGATATAAAGCACATGGATGGAGGTCTCTGTCTAAATGTAGCGCCTTGAAAATTAGGGGTCGAGCAGGAGCCCAACTCCCGAGTTCCAACACATCACTTATGCAACATAGATAATGATGATTAAATGTTATCCGTATTAGTGCCTTAAACATGAGTGAGATTATACCAAAACAACATATCATACTCCAGAGACAATTAAATTATGCAAGCAGAAGACTGTGATAGATATATAAAATATATAAACGGATGTAGGTCTCTAGAGTGTGAACACATTATCAGGTTAAGTATATACATGTATATTCCAAAAATGAACAAAATGAATATACATGAGTGTTCTGAAAGTGCAAATTAACAAGTGTAATGATATCTAATCGGCATCCCTGTAAACCCCGCC
Source organism: Magnolia kwangsiensis (assembly GCA_037074715.1). Lineage (NCBI taxonomy): Eukaryota > Viridiplantae > Streptophyta > Magnoliopsida > Magnoliales > Magnoliaceae > Magnolia > Magnolia kwangsiensis. The sequence goes on from CM073573.1 coordinate 57,397,604, forward strand.
GATCAGAACACGCTACATAGACCCGCCTGATAACTGCATGTAGGAGAACTCCTCATTATTGAAAAAGTCCAGCTCTGCCTCGAAAGCATCGCCATCATCTGCATCTACAACAAGGTCTGGTTGGTGTTTAAAATACCGTCCCAGAACATGGGAGTGAGTGATCAACTTAATGGAGCTATAAGGCAAAGGTTAACATTTATCAATTCAATCAAGCAGTAATGATAAAGCAATACAATCAAGCATCCCTAAATACTTTGGTTAATGCAAACATGATATGTATTAATGATGCATGCCCTCACCTACACTCCCTCTGTGACATCATCTTACGATCGCAGCATGCAACACTCCCGCTGTGCTCAACACTAACGTCAAAGGCACATGCAATGCGGTGCATGAGCGTGATTATTGAGTTCTTATTAGACCTTTTCATACAACATGATTGGGAAGCTAAGGTACCTCCATTATATCATTTCTCAAACAATGATCCATTCTAAGGTCGTCAGTCCTAGCTAGTCTCATATGATGTTGTGGTTTCAGGTCGCTACAAAGGGCTCGTCACCTCAATGCAGGCCTAGCATATACTCTAGTTGTTATGGAAAGGCTCGTCGTCTTAGCGCAATCTCAGAGTATGCTCGAGGTCACTACGAATGGCTCGTCACCTAGTCATAGGTCAACAGCTCGAATACAGTGTCCCATACCACCGTATTCGGCTCACGAGCTTAGGTTGCTCACTGGTCACTACAAGTGGGCTCATTACCCCAGCGTAGGCCGACAGCTCGACCATGGTGTCCCATTCCACCATGTCCAGCTCATGAGTCTTAGCGGATCGAGGTTCCAAGGTTAACAGGGTTTCCATTGGTGAGTTTGGTGCCTTAGGTTCAAGCAATAGCGTCCATATATAGTGAACATACATCGGGTCAATCGGGTTACTTGATGAGCTTGACTAGTACGGGCACACATCGAGATGATCAACATGAAGTGTGTAAGCATTCCGTGTGGCCCAATCACTGTCGACATCCAAAGTATGGCTCGGATTCCTCGAACACGTCCTGTGTGGCGAAACAACCTCAGCCACTATCGATTGTCTAGACTACGTCGTAGCCCCAAACACATTCCAATCAATAACATATACATGTAGTAGCCAAAGCCAACATGTGATAATTGAATCAAATATAAATCTTACTTAAGCAATTCGATCAACGCATACTACACATGTTACCATACATAGGCAGTTCATCCATAAATCACACAGTAATAAGATAGGTTACATGAAGGATACTATAACCATATATAAAGGAATTGAGGATCTTATCTCAACACCCTCATTATAAGTATTTAAATAAGCAATTTCACATTCAGGCATTTTATCAAATACTTAGGCTACACATATCATATACATGTAATAAAGTAGTTATAACAAGTATTATAGCAAATCCCTTTCACAAGGGGTTCACCATACATACAACAATCACATATTGTTAGTCAATAAACATGAAAAGCATAAATCATAATTCCATAGTCATTCAAACATTTCAACAAACACATGGAATGCATTAGAATCAACATTGCATTAGAATCAACATACTCCACATATATATGTAATTTATGGAAAACCTCGCATCTACGCACATTTGACAGCAATCAAGTTAGTCATAAATCATTACTAACATTGAAAGCCTTGAAAACCATAACCTAAGCATTTATAGTCTGCATCTTTCACCGGTAGACTCATAATGAACTCAGTCTAAATGTTAAGTCCTCGTCTACAGCACAACGACAACCTATAACATAAAATAGGTTAACTACTACACCTTTTACTTTATTTGAATCCCTAAAATAGATTAGGGTTAGAATTTTTTACCCAAGTACGGAGTCAAAATCTTCAGTATAGCGATACAGATGGGGTGGCTAAGTACGTGGAGCGGCAGGAAAGAATCCCAGGAACAAACTCCAATTCTCACACTCACTTTCTCTCTCTTTCCTTCTTTTTCTTTTCTCCTCTCTTTCCTAGGGTTTGTAATTCGTATGGAATGAGAGAGAGAGGATTTAAGGCCCTTATATAGGCCCAGAACTGATGGGAATGGCCCCAGGGCCATGGTATACTTAGGTCATAGCCAATAGTTGGCTATTTCGGTCCAATGGAGCTGTTCTGGAGACCCCTTTCCTACATGCAATCGGACTTAAGATCCCTGACATTGGATCTAGGTCAAGATAAGTTTTCGATCCGATCAGGTTTACAGATCGATCATGGCGGACCAGTTTTAGTTCAACGGTCACCGACACTCGATCAGGGCCACAAGTGTATTGACATGTGTTAGACAATTTTCCTAATCTGAGGCTATAATTGGGTCAAAATTTGACGGTTTGAATCCCTAGATTCGTCCTGCAAGAGAATGACTCAATTCGCTTAAGTTTCAGTTCGTTTCCTAAAGATATTTGCGTTTCTCACACACTTTGCTCCGGGCTCAAGTTATGCGCTTATAGATACCTTTAAGACTTGATTTCCGAGATGATTGTCAAGTCTAGTAATCCGGTCATAACCGTATATTTTCAGGGTAATCAGACTTTCGACGTGCGGTCCAGGTCTGATACGGAGTTTCATGATGCTCCTGAGAGCAACTGGGTTTTGAGATGGATCCTAAGTTTCAGGATAATGTACCGTAAATGATTCTACTAGTTTTGCGTCTTGCAGTTTGTATTTAAAGTGATTAGTGCTAATTGCACAGATAATATAGTTTAGCACTTAGTTAATTCACGACTAATTTCTAAAGGATTTGGTCCTTAGCGATTTCTACATAAGGTGGTACTCGGGCCTTTGTACGGATTTTTTCGAGATGTTACAATCTACCCCCCTTAAAGAAAAATTTCATCCTCAAAATTTATACCTTTTCGCACTCCTCAAGAATCTGAGGGTAGTTTTTTTGAACCTCGACTTTTGTCTCCCAAGTAGCCTCCTCCTCAGTATGATGCGTCCACAGTACCTTCACAAGTGGAATCACCTTACTGTGCAACACTTGCTCTTTCCTATCTAGAATATGCTTCGAACGCAGTACATATGTTGCATCCTCACTCAACTGAACCTGCTCCCATCTGATAATGTGTGAAGGATCTAGAACGTATTTCTTCAGCATAGAAACATGAAATATGTTATGCATGCCCGCGAGTGGTGTGGCAAATCCAGGTGGTATGCTACCACACCCACCAGATCTAGTATCTGGAATGGGCCAATAAATCTTGGGGTGAGTTTCCCCTTCCTACCAAACCGAAGAACTTCCTTCATTGGGAAAATCCTAAGGAATACATGGTCCCTGACCTCGAACTCTAGCGGTCTCCACCTCATATCGGCATAGCTCTTCTGTTTGCTTTGTGCTGCCAGAAGTTGATGCTTGATAATGTTGATCTTCTTTAAAGTCACCTGAACTAACTCCAGGCTAATCAGGCTCTTCTCCCAACCTTTGCCCAGCAGTGCGGTACTCGACAGGGACACCCATACAAGGCCTCATAGGGAGACATGCCAATACTCACCTGAAAACTGTTGTTATATGCGAACTCTGCATAAGGAAGATAGTCGTCCCAACTGTCCTTAATCCAGCACACAAGCTCGCAGCATATCCTCCAACACCTGATTTACCCATTCCATCTACCCTTCAGTCTTTGGGTGGAACGCGGTATTGAGCTTCAACTTCACACCCATTGCTTCTTGGATATGAGTCTAGAAGATAGATGTAAATCACGTGTCTCGGTCTGACATGATCTCTAGGGGAACTCCATGCAGACGTATAATCTCCTTGATGTATAATCTGGCCAACTCGTCTGTAGAGTTTGAAACTCTGATAGGGAGAAAGTGAGCCGATTTCGTCAATCGATCCACGATCACCCAAATGGAGTCATGTCCCTCCTCGTCTTCGACAGCCCTGATATGAAATTCATAGAGATGAAATCCCACTTTCATTCAGCTATGGGCATGGGCTGAAGCAGTCCAGGAGGTCGACGATGTTCAACCTTGACTTGCTGTCATGTGAGACAATGAGACACATATCTGCTATGTGGGCCTTCCTGTTGTGTTACTAGTACGACCTCTTCATATCTCGATACATCTTCGTACTACCAGGATGCATTGCCATCTTTGAATTATACACAGCCTCGAGAACCTCCCATCTCAAGTCATGAAGCTTTGGGACGCATAGGTGGCCAAGATAACGTAAGCTTCCATCCATACCAACTCTTCACTCGGTGTCTTTATCATTGCTAACCTGCTTTCTTAACTCTACCAACCCTTATCTTCCTTCTGAGCCGCAATGATAGGGTCATCAATAAGCAGCTGAACTCGAATATGTGCAATGCTCTTGAACGGCTCATCTACCGTAAGTTTCTGTTCAAAGTCTCACAGAAACTCTACCATATCCCACTCTACTATCATCAACGGAGCCACAAATGCTATAGTCTTCTTGCGGCTCAGTGCATTTGCCACAAGGTTAGCCTTGTTAGGATGGTAGAAGACCTCGAACTTGAAGTTCTTCAAGGTTTCCATATTCAGGTCTCTCTGTATTTAGGTCTCTCTGTATGAATATGTATCTGAGGCTCTTGTGGTCGCAAAAGAGCTCGAACTCCTCTCCATAGAGGTAATGTCTCCAGAGCTTCAATGCAAAGATGACGGCTGCTAACTCCAAGTCGTACGTGGAGTAATTTTCCTCGTATTTCCTCAATTGGCTCGATGTATAGGCAATAAACCTATCCTTCTGCATAAGGACACAAACCAAACCAACTTGAGACGTGTTGGTGTATATCATATACTTAACCCCTTGCTCTGGCAATACTAGCACAGGGGCGGACGTCAACTTGTCCTTCAGCTCTTGAAAGGCTGCTTCTGCCTTCTCATTTCAGACAAACTTAAGATCCTTCCTAGTCAACTGAGACAAAGGTCTGGCTATCTTAGAGAAGTCCCGAATGAATTGTCGATAATAACTGGCCAGACCAAGAAAGCTCCTCACTTCAGTAACCGAATCAGGCTGCTCCGAGTCCTGAACTGTGGCTACCTTGGCAAGGTCTACAGGTATTCCTTCCTTGGACACCACATGTCCCAGGAACTTGACTTCCTCCTTCAAGAAGTCACACTTCATGTGAAAGTGCACCTACTAGTGCCCTGGTTTGTCAATTACGGTGTAAGTTGTGTCAGTCGGACAACAGCACCTAACAGGAAGATCAAGTCAAGTGTCTACCTCAACTGAATGTGTGGAAGCTCTCCATAGGTAAATTATAGCCTCACATCCCATGTCCCAAAACACCAGGTGATTAAAACCCTTAAAAATAAGTAAAACATCTTAGGGTTTTAGGTTAAGAAAACTTTTTACCAAACAGGAAAATCTTTAAGTTTTTCTTACCCTGTCGATTATATCGATTCCATTTTTGATATGATCGACCTGCTCTGTCGATGTCCTCGACATCTCAATCGATACAATCGAGTGAGGACATAAAACGTCCAGCAATCAAAACTTTCATCTGGACGATTTATCGATACATCGACGGTTCAGTCGATATCATCGATATTCGAATATCGATCCTATCGGAAGAGGATCGATAATATCGACAGACAGTTTTTTGACAACCCTATTTTTTTAAAGAAAACTTCTATGTGCTTCGATATATCGATGTCTGTCCGATTCAATCTGAACCCAAATACCGATCATATTGGAAGTTAGTCGATCATATCGATAGTGGGCGCATGTTTCTTCCAGCATAAATTTTAGATTATTTTTAATGTTGATCAGGGGGCCAGTAGATAAATCGATATTCATATCTCGATCATATCGATACCTGGTCGATTGGATAGAGACCGAACACAAACCGTCCAGCAAGCTTATAGGTAAATCTATACGATTTATCGATATCATCATATACAAATTCTGATGACATCAACTGTTCCCCGATCATATCTGTAGAACTTGAAATTCTTCAAGGAGTGTCTCTCTTGTTTTCACCTATTGATAGATCGATGTGTCTCTCGATGGAATCAGAGTTTGAAATTCGATAACATCGATGTGTATCTCGATCCCATCGACCAGTTGGCGAAAGGTATCCAAAAAGTGAAATGACATTTGAGTTTGTATCATCGAGAGGTCAGTCGATACAATCGATAGTATACGCTAGATCATATCGACCCTTTCTCGATGATATTGAACTCTGTCATAAATGTGACCATTTTATATCCGTTGGAACCTTTTGCCTATATATAGAGAGATTAGTCTTTATTACTGGTAGAAAAAGTAGAGAGTGCTTATGAGTGTTTTAAAATTCATATCATTTATCTTAAGCCCTTTCTCTCAGGGAGTTCATCCTCCAATCCATCCTTATCATTGATATTCAAAAGAGTGGATTGGAGAATGAACTTCCGCATTCAAGGATCCTTCAGCTACTACCTTAATGGCAAATCATTAAGCTAGGATACCTTGAATGCATAGATGATTGGAACCACTTTATCTTCCTTATAGGAAAATCTTTAGAGAGTGGAATTCCATCATACCCCTAACCCAACCTAAAGCCTAGTATAGGTACATCTTTGTGTTACAGATTAAGGGAGTTGAAGACTCTTCATCAACAAGAAGGAGATCTTCATCATTGCACTAAAAGGGACTCATCAACTTATCTGTAAGTATTTAGAGTCCAGAGGACATTTATGATCATTCCTTTTTAGGATTAGGTCGTAGGTGTTGCTCACCATTTGAAGTCCTCAAAGGAGGCCTCCGACGGGAGTGTATGTACGGGGTGAATTGTGTGGACCCTTGCTCTGTGGAGAGCATAAACATCTGGATGCGTTGTGTGGACCCTTGCTCTGTGTGGACATAAACATCCGGGTGTGTTGTGTGGACCCTTGCTTTGTATGGGCATAAACATCTGGTTAGGAGTGTGCCAGAAAAACTCCAGGGTTTGAGGTGAACCGAGTAGAAACCTTTGTAAAGGTTAAAGGTGAATCTGATTTAAAACCTTAGGTTTGAGGTGAACCATGAAAAACCTCCTTAGTGAAATCCGGTCACTCAAGGGTTGAGTATGGAAGCCGGTAGTGGAGTAGACAAGTAGTCAAACCACTATAAAATGACTGTGTTTGAGATTGGTATTGTCTTTTATTTATGTGATTTCCTTACATGCCTTTATATCTATTTACCTGAATTCACATCTTATACACTCACACAATCATATCCATCACAATCTTATCTATAAATTATTTGCCTTTTTGAATAGTTTGTGATTGGATCCTCTACCAGGATTGGAAGCCAGTAGAGTTAATTTTGAGTAATCCTAATCTGCACTTTGTGATAAGATTAGTATGATAAGTGAAAAAGTGATGAAGACCGCTTTGAAGTAGGAATATGTCAATATGTCCTAGAGGGGGGGGGGGGGGGGGGGGGGGGGGGGGGTGAATAGGACTTTTTAAAGATTTATAAATTATTTTTCAATCCTATCACACTAATCCTATCAAAGAGTACAGATTAGGATTACTCAAAAAAAAATTAACTCTACTGGCTTCCAAGCCTGATAGAGGATCCAATCACAACTACTTGTAAGATAACCAAATTTATGAATCAGATTGTGATGGATATGACTGTGTATGCATAAGATGTGATTTCAGATAATCATATGTGAAGACATGTAAGGCAATCATATAAATGAAAGACAATATCAATCTCAAACACAGTCATTTTATAGTGGTTCGACTACTTGTCTACTCCACTCCCGGCTTCTACACTCAACCCTTGAGTGACCGGATTTCACTAAGGAGGTTTCCCATGGTTCACCTCAAACCGAAGGTTTTAAATCAGGTTCACCTTCAACCTTTACAGAGGTTTCTACTCGGTTCACCTCAAACCCTGAAGTTTTGCTGGCGTACTCCTAACCAGATGTTTATGCTCTCCTTGGAGCAAGGGTCCACACAACGCACCCAGAGGTTTCTACTCGGTTCACCTCTGATCCTAGAGTTTTGCTGGAGTACTCCTAACCAGATGTTTATGCTCTCCTCGGAGCAAAGGTCCACACAACACACCTAAAGGTTTCTACTCGGTTCACCTCTAACCCTGGAGTTTTGTTGGCGTACTCCTAACCAGATGTTTATGCTCTCCACAGAGCAAGGGTCCACACAACGCACCCCGTAGGTACACTCCCGTCGGAGGCCTCCTTCGAGGACTTCAAATGGTGAGCAACACTTAAAACCCAATCCTAAAAAGGAATGATCATAAGTGTCCTCTGGACTCTAGATACTTACAAATAAGTTGATGAGTCCCATTCAGCGCAATGTTGAAGATCTCCTCTTTGATGTTGAAGGGTCTTCAGCTCCTTTGAACCGCAACACAAAGATGTCTCTATACTAGGCTTTAGGTTGGGTCAAGGTTATGATGGAATACCACTCTCAAAAGATATTTCAATTAAGAAGATAAAGTGGTTCCAATCATCTGTGCATTCAAGGCATCCCAACTTAATGATTAAGGTTGTAATTAGAGGATCCTTGAATGCGGAAGTTCATTCTCCAATCCACTCTATGAGATATCAATGATGAGGGTGGATTGGAGGATGAACTTCCTGAGAGAAAGGGCTTAGGTAAATGATAGGAAGGTTAGAACTCTCAAAAGCACTCTCTTCTTTCTCTACCAGCAATAAAGACTAATCTCTCTATATATATGTAAAAGGTTCCAATAGATATAAATGGTCATATTTATGACAGAGTTCGATATCATCGAGCAATCGTCGATATGATCGAGCGTATACTCTTGATTGTATCGGCAAAGCTCTCGATGATACAAACTCAATTGTCATTTCGCTTTTGGAAACCTTTCGCCTACTAGTCGATGGGATCGAGACACACATCGATGTTATCGGATTTCGAACTCCGATTCCATCGAGAGATGGATCGATCTATCAACAGATGAAATCAAGAGAGAAGCCTTGAAGAATTTCAGGTTTAACAGATATGATCAGGGGACGGTCGATGTCATCAGAATTTGTACATCGATCTTATCGAAGACCATGTCGATGGGATCGATAAATCGTATAGATTTACCTTTAGGCTGCTGGACGATTTATGTCCGGACTCGATCCAATCAAAGAGGTCTCGATACGATCGATATATAAATATCGATTTATCGACAGGCACCCTGATCAACATAAAAAATAACCTGAAATTCATGTTGGTGAAAATAAGCGCCTACAATCGATATGATCGACTGACTTCCGATATGATCGATATTTGAGTTTACATTGAATCAGACAGTCATCGATATATCGAAGCATATGTTAGTTTTCTTTAGGAAAAATAAGGGCACCGGAAAGCAATCTGTCGATATTATCGATCCACTTCATATATGATCGATATTTGAATATCGATGATATCGACTACTGAGTCGATATATCGATAAATCGTCCAGATGTTTGTTTGATTGCTGGATGCTTTTTGTCCTCACTCGATTGTATCGATTGAGATCCCGAGGACATCGACAGATCTGGTTGATCATATCGAAGGGGTAATCGATATAATCGACAGTGTAAGAAAAACTAAAAAGATTTTTCTTTTGATAAAAAGTTTCCTTACACAAAAATTCTAAGATGTTCTAGTTCTTTTTAAGGGTTTTAATCACCTGGTGTTTTGGGACATGGGATGTGAGGCTATGATTTACCTATGGCGAGCTTCCACACATCCAGTTGAGGCAGACGCTTGACTTGATCTTCCTATTAGGCACTGTTGTCCGACTGACTCAACTAAACAACGTAATTGACAAACCAGGGCACGTAGTAGGTGCACTTTCAATAAATATATTTTAATAAATCATAAAAACTTTTAAAAATCCTATTCACCCCCCTCTAGGACATATTGACATATTCCTACTTCAACTCAATCGGTCTTCACTGCTATTTCAATTGGTATCAGAGCGGGTCTCTCTTTAAGGGCTTCACCACCTAGAGAGTGATCTTGACTGAGGTAGAAATATGGCCAAAGGAGAGGGCTTATCTGTCACTAGACCTCCAGTATTTGATGGTTCAAATTATTCTTACTGGAAGGCTAAAATGCATTACTTCCTGAGATCTTTGGATTATGAAGTTTGGGATGTAGTTGAAAAAGGATATGTGGTACCATCTTAACAAATAGTACTTGAAAATGAAACCATAATCACTAAACCCAAACCTAATGAAAAGTGGACGGCATTTGACAAAGAACAGTGAAATGCTGAAGCAAAAGTAATGAACGTCATCTATTGTGCCGTGTCCCAAGATATTTTCAATCAGATAAGTATGTGTGGGACCTTTAAAGAAGCATGAGACTTATTGAAAACAACCCATGAAGGAAAAAGCACTGTGAAGAGATCTAAACTACAACTCTTAACTTCATAGTTTGAAAATCTCAGGATGGAAGAGCATGAGACATTTATAAAGTTTTTCACCAAATTGAACATCATTTGTAACTCCATGGGTGGTTTGGAGAGAAGGTTCTGGTATCTAAAATATGCAGGAAAATCTTAAGATCCCTACCGGAATAGTTCAATCCCAAGGTAACAACAATTGAGGAGTGTAGGAATATTGATGAGATGAAAGTAGAAGAACTAGTAGGTTCCCTTCAAACTTTTGAACTACACTTCACACAACCCCAAAAATCTAAAAACACTATCCTAAAAACCTCTAAGAAAATAACACATGAGGACAGTGAAAGTGAAAAAGAAGATGAAGAGGAGGAAGTGGCTCTACTTGCATAAAGATTCAGAAGATTCTTTCAAAGGAATCACGGCCGCCCATCTAGAGGTAGAAAAGTGGATGACAAACCTTTTGCAGGCAAATTTGGAAAAAGGACCAAAGAACCACAATGTTACGCCTGTCATGAGTATGGACACCTATCTACTGAATGTCCAAACAGAAAAATCAAGGGCAAGACGATGGCCGCCACATGGGATGATACGGAAGAGTCAAACTTAGAAAATAGTGACTCAGAAAGTGATGGAGATAAAAAATATTTGAAAATACTTATGGTCTCCACTACTTCAATCATTCCAACTGAATCTGAGGAAGAACAACAAGCCACTGAATCATTTTCATCTGACAATGAGGAAATTGAAGAAGAAGAAGATAAAGAGAAAAATGAATTACAAGACGCTTACAATCAACCTTACATCCATAGCGTTAATATTGTCAAGAGACTTGGAATAGTTGAGAACAAAAAGGAATTGCTGCAAATAGATCTGGATAAAGCTTCAAATATTAATACTCATCTAATTACTGATTTGCAGCAATGTCACTCAGACAATGATAGACTTAAAAGAACTAACAACTATTTGAAGTCTGAGTCAGTGAAATTAAAGAAACAAGTCAAAGAACTAAATGAGAAAAACCTGATTCTTCAGAATAAAAATTATACACTTCAAAATGATCTAGAAGAATCTAGAAAAATTACCAAAATAAACTGTAAATTTTCTCAGAGTGGTGAGAAATTAGAAAAACTGTTAGGAATGGGAAAATATGGAGAGGATAAAAAGGGATTAGGTTATGGAAAGGCTAGGACAAAAACTAAATATAATGTACAACCATTTAGAAAATCTGTTGCATCCAGTAGTAACACCAAACCTATCTCAGCTCATTACAAAAATGAGGAGTCAGTTTATGAGCTAAACAAAAGAAGTATACAATCATCACCACTTGAGATAGTTGACAGGATGAAGGAGTAATTAAGTCATGTGGACAAATCAGATAAGAAGAACAAATCTACCACAAGTAAAACTTCTGTCACAAAGTGGGTGATTAAGGAAAAGACAAATTGCCTTGTACTCAATCAGATCATTTATCAGGCAATGTGGCTAAATGGTACCTAGACAGTGGGTGCTCAAGATATGTCACAGGTGATAAATCTCTCCTCTCAAACTATAAGGATCTTCAAAAAGGGGTAGTCACCTATGGAGATGGAACCACTGCTGAAGTAATTGGACAGGGAATCATAAAAGGAATCAATTTTTTTAAAAAGGAGAATGATTTTTGCATAAAAGGTTTAGCACATAATCTCCTAAGAATATCTCAGATCTGTGATAAGGGGCATATGGTAGAATTCAACAAAGAAGAATGCGGGATCCTAGATCAATCAGGAAAATCAGTAATTAAGGGTCGTCGTACAAATAACCACTGCTACATCATCATAAGAAAAGGAAGGAGTGATATTGAGAAACACTGAGTGTGAATGCTATACAAAATTTTGCTGATAATTTTTGCTAAAACCTTTAATAGATATACTATTCTGTACATGAATGATCATCAAATCTCAGAAAATTTTGAAAAGATCCATCTTCGATATAAACATTGATTGGACACTTGAGAATGTCGATCACATCGACTGAGAATCGATAGAATCGACGACTCTCCGAGTAGTTGAAACGTCGACAGTCGTTCTTCCCTAGAGCTTGAAATTTTAAAAAAAAATAAAAAAATTTAGGATCCGAGAACATGATGAAAATGATAGGTTGTAGTTGCTTGGTGAGAATCAGAAGATCAAAAAGGAGAGCTGCATCTGGTGCTCTCAGACCTGGATATTTCATCTCCCCAAGATGGAAAAAGAGAAAGGATTGTTCCATCCACAGCGTGCATCAACTAAAAAGAAGAAAGGTAAGCATGATGCAACCACCTCTTCTCCCTTATTCAACTTAAACCTTGTGGCGGAGCAAATGGTTCACATAAAGAGCATTAAACCCTTTAGAATTATCTATCTTCTAAAACAGATTGGATGGGAAAATGTTGTGAATCTTGGAGGAAAATTTCAACATAATCTGGTACATCAGTTTATTAGCTTAATCTTCAATGTTGATAACAATCCTCCAGTCATCTCAGTTGGGATCGTCAATCGAGTCGAATACATCACGCCCAAACTGATAAGTAGGCTGGTTAACATCGGATTCACTGGAATATCCGTAACTGATCGCAATATGAATGGTCTCGGTGTATGGGGGGAAATTACTAGTGCTTTGTGCAATGGTGCCACAATTCCCAGGAATGCCAAAAATGTTCTCCATATCAAGTATCTTGATCCGACCTATAGGATTCTTCACAGCATTTTCAGCACCAATCTCTATCCCTGTGAAGTCTCCGGCAAGAAACTCTCACCATACATTCTTAATATTCTGTATGACATTCATCTAAGAATTCCAATATTCCTACCCACTCTAATTGTACAACAGCTGATCTATGTGCTTACAGAAGCATCCATCACTGCACTACCATTTCCATGTCTTCTATCTAAGCTTTCACGTCAATTCGGACTACCACCGACTTATGATCTTCCTCATCCTTGTGCGTGGTTTAACTTTGAAGATATATATAAACTAAACATCTTTGAAAATGTGTTTTGTGGTGGAAGAACTGGTTCAATTCCTAGCAGTAGTAGACTGGTGCAAAATTCTGACTCTAATATCCCTGTGTGAGACAGCATATAAGATCTTCTGAATGAACAAGCTCACATTTTAGAGAAACTAAATGATTGCGAAGCCTATCTTTCTGAAGTTCAATAACGACTGATGATCCTGCAACGCGTAACTAAATGAGTTCTGAAACGTCTACCTGCTCCATAAGCGTGCTCAGGATACACATCCATCATATCCCTGAAGTCCTTTTAAAATGCTCCGGGCCTAAATATCTTTTTAAATGCCTGTGATCACATTTATGGGTGTGATGAATTACAGACTTGCTAAGGTTGTTTCTTTTTTGTTTGAATATACCCCATGCAGGTTGCTGTTTTGAAGAAATTCTTTTTAGAATTCAAAAATGTCCTACTTATGGTACGAACTGCGTGTGATAGATTCCTGTTGACTGTTTTACTCTGTCTTATCTCAATGCATCCATAATTTTTGCATGGCATGTGTTGTTTCACTTATATATCTTTACTGCCATCTTGGTTTATCTGGTGCATTATTGCAATGCATGAGACTTTATCTGATGCATGATTCACACTAGTTTACTTCTAATGCATCTCTATCTGGTTCTCCCATATGCTTAAATTCTTCAGTCAATATCACTTGTTATATCTTTGTCAATGACTGACAAAAAGGGAGAAAAAAATACAAACACCCTTATGGAAAATTGGATATGTGCTCTTATATGTTGCAGGTGTTAGGGGGAGCAGCCGCAACAAGAACGGGGGAGTCTTTGAAGTAAGGGGGAGAAATTACTGGGTGTGTACATGGGTATTTTAGAATTTATAAAATTGTGTTAATGCATGTACACATAATTTAGGATGTATCTGTCTAGATATTTTTCTAGGGTGTTTTGGGTATTTTATCACGTAATTAACAAAGGGAGAGATTGAAAGTACACCTACTAGTGCCCTGGTTTGTCAATTACGGTGTAAGTTGAGTCAGTCGGACAACAGCACCTAACAGGAAGATCAAGTCAAGTGTCTGCCTCAATTGAATGTGTGGAAGCTCGCCATAGGTAAATTATAGCCTCATATCCCATGTCCCAAAACACCAGGTGATTAAAACCCTTAAAAATAAGTAAAACATCTTAGGGTTTTAGGTTAAGAAAACTTTTTACCAAACAGGAAAATCTTTAAGTTTTTCTTACCCTGTCGATTACATCGATTCCATTTTTGATATGATCGACCTGCTCTGTCAATGTCCTCGACATCTCAATCGATATAATCGAGTGAGGACATAAAACATCCAGTAATCAAAACTTTCATCTGGACGATTTATCGATATATCGACGGTTCAGTCGATATCATCGATATTCGAATATCGATCCTATCGAAAGAGGATCGATAATATCGACAGACAATTTTTTGATGCCCCTATTTTTCTAAAGAAAACTTCTATGTGCTTCGATATATCAATGTCTGTCCGATTCAATCTGAACTCAAATACCGATCATATCGGAAGTCAGTCGATCATATCGATAGTGGGCACATGTTTCTTCCAGCATAAATTTTAGATTGTTTTTAATGTTGATCGGGGGTCAGTAGATAAATCGATATTCATATCTTGATCATATCGATACCTGGTCGATTGGATAGAGACCGGACACAAACCGTCCAGCAAGCTTATAGGTAAATCTATACGATTTATCGATCTCATCGACAAGGTCTCCGATATCATCGATATACAAATTTTGATGACATCGACTGTTTCCCGATCATATCTGTAGAACCTGAAATTCTTCAAGGCATGTCTCTCTTATTTTCACCTGTCAATAGATCGACGTCTCTCTCGATGGAATCGGAGTTTAAAATCTAATAACATCGATGTGTGTCTCGATCCCATCGACCAGTTGGCGAAAGGTTTTCAAAAAGTGAAATGACATTTGAGTTTGTATCATCGAGAGGTCAGTCGATACTATCGATAGTATACGCTCGATCATATCGACCCTTTCTCGATGATATCGAACTCTGTCATAAATGTGGTCGTTTTATATCCGTTGGAACCTTTTGCCTATATATAGAGAGATTAGTCTTTATTGCTGGTAGAGAAAGTAGAGAGTGCTTTTCGGTGTTTTAAACTTCATATCATTTATCTTAAGCCCTTTCTCTCAGGGAGTTCATCCTCCAATCCACCCTTATCATTGATATTCAAAAGAGTGGATTGGGGAATGAACTTTCGCATTCAAGGATCCTTCAACTACTACCTTAATGGTAAATCATTAAGCTAGGATACCTTGAATGCATAGATGATTGGAACCAATCTATCTTCCTTATAGGAAAATCTTTAGAGAGTGGAATTTCATCATAACCCTGACCCAACCTAAATCCCATATAGGTACATCTTTGTGTTGCAGATCAAGGGAGCTGAAGACTCTTCATCAACAAGAAAGAGATCTTCATTACTGCGCTAAAAGGGACTCATCAACTTATTTGTAAGTATTTAGAGTCCAAAGGACATTTATGATCATTCCTTTTTAGGATTGGGTCGTAGGTGTTGCTCACCATTTAAAGTCCTTAAAGGAGGCCTCCAATGGGAGTGTACATGCGAGGTGCGTTGTGTGGACCCTTGTTCTGTGGAGAGTATAAACATCTGGGTGCGTTGTGTGGTATAAACATCTGGGTGCATTGTGTGGACCCTTGCTCTGTGTCGGTATAAACATCCGAGTGCGTTGCGTGGACCCTTGCTCTGTGTGGGCATAAACATCTGGTTAGAAGTGTGCCAGTAAAACTTCAGGGTTTAAGGTGAACCGAGTAGAAACCTTTGTAAAGGTTGAAGGTGAACCTGATTTAAAACCTTAGATTTGAGGTGAACCATGGGAAACCTCCTTAGTGAAATCTGGTCACTCAAGGGTTGAGTGTGGAAGCCGGTAGTGGAGTAGACAAGTAGTCGAACCACTATAAAATAACTGTGTTTGAGATTGGTATTGTCTTTCATTTATGTGATTTCCTTACATGCCTTTATATCTGTTTACTTGAATTCACATCTTATACACTCACAGAGTCATATCCATCACAATCTTATCTATAAATTGTTTACCTTTTTGAATAGTTTGTGATTGGATCCTCTACCAGGCTTGGAAGCCAGTAGAGTTAATTTTGAGTAATCCTAATCTGCACTCTGTAATAGGATTAGTGTGATAAGGATATTTTAATAAATCATAAAAACTTTTAAAAATTGTATTTTGCATGTCCTCATCCCTGACGCACAACTGATAATACCCTGACTGCAACTCGATCTTCTAAAAGTACTGATCCCCCTTCAATTGATCGAATGGGTCATTTATCCTGGGCAAAGGATACTTGTTCTTCACCATCACTTGGTTCAATCTGCGATAATCAATACATAATCGCAGAGATCCATCTTTCTTCTTCATAAACAGCATGGGTGCTCCCCACGGAGACACACTAGGCCGTATGAATCTGGCATCCAATAGATCATCGATCTATTTCCTCAGCTCCTCCATCTCACATGGAGGCATGCGATAGGTCGGCAACGAAATGGGTGTCGCACCAGGCGCTAGATCTATGGTAAAATCGATCTCGTGTTGAAGAGGCAACCCTGGTATCTTTTTGAACACATCCTCAAAATCCTGAACTACTGGCGTGTTCCCAAGTGCTGGACCATCATCATTCTTAGTAAGGAAGTGTAACAAAGAACTCGAAAAGGGCAATTGACCTGCACGGGGAAAGTAAAGGCCGTACCCTTAGGCCCGTGAGCTATCATTAGTTACGTCTTGTAGTCGATCTTGGCCTTCATTTTCATAAGCTAATCCATGCCAAGGATGACTTTGAAATGGTATATTGTGGTGATGATCAAGTCAATGCATATCGTCCTACTCTCTAAATCTATCAAGCAACCCTCACACATCTTGGTGGCATCTGTAAAATTTCCTGAGGCTGCAATAACTCTCACCCCAACCATCAGGGTCGTATTCAACCCTAAGCGCTTGACTGCATAACATGATATCACTAAAATAGTGGACGTAGTGTCCACCAACAAGAAAACTGGAGTACCTTGGATCTGGGCAGTGACCTCGAATGCTAGAGGCATTGTAGCTACTGAATTTGATGCTTCCTCTATAAGAGCATGTACACGCGCCTACTAAGAACGGTTGGGCTGAGGTGTCATAAGTCACTGAGGTGGCTTAAATCGAGGTGCAGGTGGCCGAAATGATGGATGTACTGGTGTTGACCGTAGAGGTGGAGCTGTAATCGTCTGAGGAAGCTGGCGGTTGATCCTCTGAGGTGGCAAGAAGTCGTTGTCCCTCATCTTGGTAAAGAAATACGTATCTACATGGCTTACATGCTTGTAGTATGTGCACCACACATCTGGTTACCTCATAGGGGCTAGTGGAACCACGATCTTGGGAGGTGAGTCTGTGCGAGACCTCTTGCCGAGGAATGGCTGACTCGGTAGATCTGGTCGAGGCCTCTGACCCATGGGTGTATGTGTGTGGGATAAACGATCCTCATCCTGCTCTGCTTGCAAAGACATGTTCACTAGCTCAGTATAAGTGGGTATGTTAGCACAACACATCTTCAAGCGAAGCTTGGGTCGTGGACCCTCAGAGAAACGTCGCATCCTCATTGGCTAATCGGTGAGAATCAAAGGAGCATACCTAGCCAGCTCTGTGAATTTATTCTCGTACTCTGCCATTGTCATACCTCTCTGTCGGAGGCTAAGGAACTCTCCCTCCTTCTCATGGCGGTACTTGAGGGGTAAGTACTTCTCATGGAAGCGAGCCTCAAAAGCTTCCCATGTCCACATGTATGCTACAGCAACAGTGCGGAGAACATTGTCCCACCATAAGTTGGTCTCCTTTTTGAACATAAAGGTGACTAACTCCACCTGCTTTACCTTAGTGCAGTACAGCAGCCTCAACATCTTAGAGATGCGGTCAAGCCAACTTATCCTCCTCAAGTCTGTGGGTACCCGCAAATGTAGGAGGTCGGAAGCGCTAGAATTGCTCGAAGAGGCCACTAGCACTCGTACTGGCCACAGGCTGCATAAGAGGAGCAGGTGGGGCCACACCCATGCTTTGGACAAATATCTCAGCCATGGTGGTCAAAAACTGCTGCTGTTGTAGTTGCTCTTGCTGCATTAGTAGCATCATCTGCTCTAACCTATTAGTAGGAGGGGCAGACTGAGGTACATGCAGCGTCGAAGTAAATGCACGATTCTACTCAGGAACCGATGGTGCAATAGGCGTCGGCCCATTAGTGGGGCTAGTGGCCGGCTGAGAGTCCGACATAGTGTCGTGAGTCGGGCCCAAGCTGAGGTCCATCTGGCTATCGCTAGGGGAGGTGCCCCATCAACCAAATCACTAAGTGTGAGACGTTCCATACTCCGTGTAGCCTTAGGTGGCATTCCCTATATACAACATAGGGTGTAACCCAGGTCAGATTCAGCATACTCACAAACTCAACTACACAGCATTCACAACAACTTTAAAGAAAACTTCATGCATTTCATTTACCAAAATTGTCACAATACATGAGATGCAGCATTATATGGATTATGACAGAATATGCCTGTGAGCTAATATAAGCAAGGCTCCAACACTTAAAACGTATTAACCACTGCACCACACTACTATTCCTAACAAGGATATACATAGCTGCAAGGAAAGAAACACACACAACGCAACTAAAATGACGACTACATGTGTGACTAGTCATCAGAATCTGGCGATGGGGGAGGTGCACTCTTGTCCTATACACAACACAGGATGACCCTCAAGGTGCGAGACATCTTCTTGAATTTTCATTTTATAAAGGCCTCGGTCTCTTCAACCTTGGCTCGGATCTACGTGATCTCCTGTCTCAGGGCAACTTGGCCCTCCTCAAGTTGAGCAAAGCGAGCTCCCTGGTAACCTGATCACTGTCGTGCACCTGAGTAGCAGGAGAAGAGCCCTCACCAGAACCCGGGGCCTCTTCTTCCTCATCCTCACTCTCACCTTCTTCACCTCCACCCTTTGACTCAACTTCTTCCTCTTCATTCTCGGTCTCATCCCCATACTCGTCAAGTTGGACTTGACGTTGTCGAGGGCCAATCTTCATCTTGTTGAGTGTGGTCTCATTAATGTAGTGGATCGGCGTAAAGTCATCCATGTTAAGTCTATAAGCGAAATCTCGAGAGATCTTGCATATGAGTCGGCCAAATGGAAGCGAGATATCATCCCTAGGAGAATGCACCATCTGGACTATCTATAGTAGGACGAACATAGGTAAACACAACTTGTCTCCCTGTCCAGCTCTATACAAAAAATCTACCATTAATCAAGTGCATTCAATATAGTTGCCCCACCTAGGGTACACATTGTACGTGAATATGTGGTGAAGCAAACCAAAATTATCTGTCATATCCAATACTGGGAGGCTTCTGCCTTCCTTCTAATGGGCTAATCATCCGTAGAGGTAGCGCGTGCGGTGATCTCTTTCTCGCACGTTCATGAGAGGCTTATCGCTAGGGTGCACCTCTCCACACGGGATTCCTATGATTCGGGATACCAACCCCACATCAATTGTTACTTCCCGCCTTCCAAATGGAATCTTGAACTATAGAGGCTCCAGCGTAGGGTCCTGTATATGTGCACAAAAGGCTCGAACCGCGTTCTCACATGTGTGAGACTCGCCCTCGAATGTGGGACCCCATTCAGCATCCACTAGGTGGTCCATCATTGGATACAGCCCGAATAGCTTCTCATCCACATGAGCCTCAAGCACAACCCTACGGCCACCAAAACGTCCGTGTTTAAAGCCCGTCGGTAGAACTTGCTCAAGCGGGAGTTAGGGATCGAGCTCCCACTTCGACCTTCACTCTTGGGTGGCGCTTGTGCTAGCTTCGACGCCCGCCTTCTTCTTTGGACGGGTAGGGCGGCTAGGCCCGGCTTCATTCGCATGAGCTCTCTTCTTTCCCATGAGGGAAAGAATGGTGGAGAGAGAGAAAATGACCACCACAATCTTAAAGAGCCATGAAAACCCAAATAACTTTGTAATGGAGGTAGATGTGGGGCTCTTGAAAGATGAGACACAAAGCCACAAACCTTGTGCCTAAATGGGTAGGAAAAAGGGAAAATAGAAATAGGGAAAGGTAGGGTTTTGAGGAGGATGAGGGAAAGAGGGTATGTGGTGAAGGGAATGAAGAAGATAGTAGAATAGGAGGAAATTTGAGGGAGAAAACTGATATTTTTGGAGTTTTGGAGAGCATAGAGGGGTAGGAAAGGAGAAAAGGAAGTAAATGGGAAAGAAATAGGGGTCCCCACAAGATTTGGTGGGCCCCACATGTGTTGGGAGGTCGGCCTGACGCTGGTCCGACAGGCCCGGGCCAGGTAGGGCGCGGTCGACTGCGATTGGCGGGGTGCCGCTGTGGTTGGGCGGTGGCCAGCCCCCTCCCAGGGTGTCGTACATGTGCGGAAACCCCCTAAGTCTCACCGTTTTGTGCAATACGGGCCCCCTCGACCGTTTGAAGCGGGTTCGAATCCCGTTTCATGTGTATCCACGTTTACGGGTTAGCTTAAGTGTGAAATGGGCCGAAACATAGTCTAGACCCATCAATCGATGGCCTAGGATGGGTTTGGGATCATCCCACATGATTATCGATGCCTACAAGAGAGATATCTACGGTCAGTTTTGCCTTGCCGGTCAAACGTTCACCGACGGATGGAACTTGGGAATCCTATGCTATTTTTACATTTTATGGCACCCTCCTAAGTCATAATATGTCAATGTGCAACATGTGACCATAACCCAGGTCCAGTTTAATCCAAATCATGCTTTGATACCAATTTGTAGCACCCTAAAAATTGGGGGTCGAGCAAGAGCCCAACTCCCGAGTTCCAACGCATCACTTATACAGCATAGATAATGATTATTAAATGTTAACCGTATTAGTGACTTAAACATGAGTGAGATTATATCAAAACAACATATCATACTCTAGAGAATTAAATTATGCAAGCTGAAGACAGTGATAGATATATAAAATATATAAACGGATGTAGGTCTCCAGAGTGCGAACACATTACCAGGTTAAGTATATACATGTATATTCCAAAAATAAACAAAATGAATATACATGGGTGTTCTAAAAGTGTAAATTAACAAGTGTAATGATATCTAATCAGCATCCCTGTAAACCCCGTTGATCAGAACAGGGTCTACATAGACCCGCCTAATAACTGCATGTAGGAGAACTCCTCGTCATCGAAAAAGTCCAGCTCTGCCTTGAAAGTATCGTCATCATCTACATCTAAAAAAGGGTCTGGTTGGTGTTTAAAACACTGTCTCAGAACGTGGGAGTGAGTGATCAACTCAGTGGAGTTATAAGGTAAAGGTTAACATGTTATCAATTCAATCAAGCAGTAATGAAAAGTAATATAATCAAGCATCCCTAAATACTCTGGTTAATGCAAACATGATATGTATTAATAATGCATGTCCTTGCCTACACTCCCTCTGTGATATCATCTTACGATCGCGGCATGTAACACTCCTGCTATTCTCAACACTAATACCAAAGGCACATGCAATACAGTGCATGAGCGTGATTACCAAATTCTTATTAGACCTTTTCATACAGTAGGATTAGGAAGCTAAGGTACCTCTCTTATATCATTTTCCAAATATTGATCCATTCTAAGGTCGTCAGTCCTCGCTAGTCTCATAGATGCTGCGGTTCCAGGTCGCTACAAAGGGTTCATCACCTCAATGCAGGCTTAGCTTATACTCTAGTTGCTACGAAAAGGCTCGTCACCCCAACGCAATCTTAGAGTATGTTCAAGGTCACTACGAATGGCTCGTCACCTATTCGTAGGCCGACAACTCAAATACAGTGTCTCATACCACCGTATTCTACTCACGAGCTTAGGTTGCTCACTGGTCACTACGGGTGGGCTCGTCACCCCGTTGTAGGCGACAGCTCAATCACAGTGTCCCATTCTATCATGTCCGGCTCATGAGTCTTAGCGGATCGAGGTACCAAGGTTAACGGGGTTTTCACTAGTGATTTTGGTACCTTAGGTTCATGTAATAGTGTCCATACATGGTGAACATACATCGGGTCAATCAGGTTACTTGACGAGTTCGACTGGTACGGGCGCACATCGAGATAATCGACATGAAGTGCGCAAGCATTCCATGTGGCCTAACCACTGTCGACATCCAAAGTACGGCTCGGATTCATCGAACATGTCCCGTGTGGGGAAACAACCTCAGCCACCAAATCAGGACCTGTTGCCGATTGCCTAGACTACGTCATAGCCCCAAACATATTCCAATTAATAGCATATGCATGTAGTAGCCAAAGCCAGCATGTGATAATTGAATTAAATATAAATGTTACTTAAGCAATTTGATCAACGCATACTGCACATGTTACTGTACATAGGCAGTTCATCCATAAATCACATAGTAGTAAGATAGGCTACATGAAGAATATTATAACCATAGATAAAGGAATTGAGGATCTTATCTCAACACCCTCATTATAAGCATTTAAATAAGAAATTTCACATTCAGGCATTTTACCTGTAACGCCCCGAAAATTGGGGGTCGGGTAGAAACCCAACTCCCGAGTTCCAGAACATCACTTATGCAACATTTTCAATAATGGATGAATGTCGTCGGTAACAGTACATAAAACATGAGGTGGATTAAGCCAAAACAGTATATCATACTCCAGAGACAGTTAAATTAGCAAGCGGAAGAATGTGATAGATATATAAAATATATAAATGATTGTAAGTCTTCAGAGTGTGATCATGTTACCAGGTTAACTAAATACATGTATACTCCAAAATAGAAAGAAAAAAATATACACGAGTGCTCCAAAAATATAAAATGACCCGTGTCATGGCATCTAATCAACCTCCCTGTAATCCCGTCGATCAAAACACGGAGGAGAAGTCCTCCTTAGCATCATACAAGTCCAGCTCTGCTCCACAAGCAGCGCCCTCAACTGAAACTAAAATAGGGACTGGTGGGTGTCCGGAACACCATCCCGTAATGTGGGAGTGAGTAGCTAACTCAGTGGGATCATAGAACAAAGATTAACATGTTATCAAATCCATCACGCTATAATGATAAAGTAAACAAAACAAACATTCCTAAATACTGTGATTAATGCAAGGATGAAATGACATGATGGATGCCCTCACCGACATACTCCCTCATGCGGCACCATCTGCGTCCGCTGCATGCTTTCTTTCCTCAGTGCTCCACATCTTCCAGGCACATGCAGTGTGATATGGATAATGATTACCGAGTTGTTATTAGTCCATTTCATACAGCAGGATTGGGAAACTAGGGTGCCTCCCTTATATCATTCCTAACAAGGATCCTGTCTAGGGTCGTCACTCCTAGTAGTCTCATACGATGATATATTTTTAGGTCACTGCAAGGGCTGTCAGGGCTGTTGCACGCACTCGTTACTCCACTCTCCCATCACCTTATCAATACAGGCCTAGTTGTACTCTTGTTGCTACGGAAGGGTCGTCGCCTCACGTAGACTCAGAGTATGCTCGAGGTCACTACAAAGGGCTGCCAGGGCTGTTGCTCGCAGTCGTTGCTTCGCTCCCCCATCACCTTATCAATGTAGGCCGACAGCTCAAATATAGTGTCCCATACCACCATAATTAGCTCACGAGTCTAAGGTGATCACTGGTCACTACGGGGAGGTTTGTGGCTCCAGCGTAGGTCGACAGCTCGACCACGGTGTCCTAATCCACCATGCCTGGCTCATGAGTCTTAGTGGATCAAAGTACCACGGTTATCAGAGTTATCACTGGTAAGTTCAGTACCCTAGGTTCAAGCAGTTATGACGAATACAAGGTGAACATATAACGGTCAATCGGGTTACTTGATGAGTCCGACTAGCACGAGCGCACGTTGAATCGACCGACATGAAGTGCACAAGCACTTTGTGTGGCCTAACCATTGCCGACAACTCTAGTACGACTCGGGTTCGTCATACACATCCTTCGTGGAGAATAGAATCCAACCACGAATTCTAAATTGTTACCGACTGCCTGGACTAGAGTATAGCTCCAAGCACTTGAAATCTAAATCAATAATCATATGAGAGAGACAAAATTGAAATACGAGTAATTCCAGCATGTTATCAGCATGTTATAACATACATCAAAAGCAGTTAACCATACACGAGCATTTCACACATAAGGTAATCAATTCAATACAACAAACATGGATGAATTCATGTACATCAATAAATTAGTTGAGAATCCAATCTCAACGCTAATCTACAACACCATTTACTCAATACTTACTAATACATACATTTATACAAACACTTAGACTATACAACTCCAACGTACTTGATGTGTGTTGATTTCAACATATAATATGGCAAATCCTTATATCAAGGAGATGTCTAATACACAACAATCATGTTCTTACATTCAAAACATATGGCAGGCAAAAATCATATTGATTTAGGCATTTCAACAAACACTTTGTCTACACACTTTAGTCTACATAGCATATATCGACCAATATGTGCATTAGGGCGAATCTCTTCTCCAAACAGATCATACATCCATAACTAGTATAAATACACGGCAAATACCCATGGCAATCATATCGGCAAAATACGTACGTATACAATATTTCCTACGAATACCCAAAATACCCTAAATCTTATATTCTTCGTATGTATTCGAAATAAAAAATGGACAGCATATTGTACATGTCAAATAGCATTCTTGTCAATAATTTACCATTAAACGGCATTGAAAGCTTTGAAAACTGGTAATCTAAGCATCTAAGATCTGCACCTTTCGCCGTAGAAGTGTAACGAATCGAACAGGAAGTCTACGCTTTGTCAACGGCGATATGACGACCTAATTCAGAAGGGTGGATTTGGCACGTAGAGCAGCAGGGAAGAATCCCAGGAGAAATCACCAGCTTCTCCCTCACTTCTCTCTCTTTTCTCTCTTCTCTCTCCTAGGGTTTTCGCCAAATTCGTATGGGTTAGAAAGCTAATGGTTTAAGCCCCTTTTATAAGCCCAAACATAACCAAAACAGACTCCAAGTCAAGGTATACTTGGGTTATAGCTAAATCAGGTATTTTCTGAGCTAAAAGAGCATTTCGGGAGGTCCCCTGGCCGAATGCGGTCGGACTTAAGCTCATGGATATTGGATCCTGCTCACACCAAGTTTTCAGTCTGGTAGAGTTCCCAGATCGCACGTGGCGGACCAGTTTCAGTTCAGCAGTCACGGAGACTCGATCGAGGATTCCATGTACACTGACCTGGGTGAGAAATGTTCCCTGATTCGAGGGTGTATTTGGGTCAGATTCCGACGGTCTGAATGCTTATACTTAACCCACAAGAGAAAAGTGCCAGATTTATTTAAATGACATTTAAATTTTAATGAATTTCACTCTTTCTCACACTCCTTGCTCCATGCTCAATGAAATAGCCTTAGAACATCAGTTGGGCTTGATTTTCGAAACGATTGTCAAGTCCAACAAGGCGGTCGTAATCGTCTAAGATTATCGCTATCGGACTTTCAACGCTCGGTCTAGATCCAATACAAAGTTTCAAAGGGTTCCTGAGAACAAACAGGTTTAGAGTTTGATCCTAGATTTCAGGGTAAGATAGCGTCAATGGTTCTATAGGTTTTAGGTCTTACAGATCGTATTTAAAGCGATTAGTGTTAATTTCACAGCTAATCTAACGTATCGCTGACTAATTCACGTTAAATTTCTAAAGAATTTCATTCTAAACGATTTCTTGGCTTTGGAATTGGGTTCTGAGATGTTACCAAGGTGTTATGGTTGACCCATTGCCTAAGAACGTCTAATCCCAGGTTCATAAAAATCTGGGGTGTTATATTACCAAACACTTAGGCCATACATAGCATATACATGTAATAAAGTAGTTATAACGGGTATTATAGCAAATCCCTTTCACAAGGGGTTCACCATACGTACAACAATCACGTATTGTTAGTCAATAAATATGGAAAGCATAAATCATAATTCCATAGTCATTCAAACATTTCAACAAATACATGGAATGCATCAGAATCAACGTACTCTACATATATATATATATATATATATATATATATATACATACATATATATATTATAATATATGAAAAACCTCGGATCTACACACATGTGACAGTAATCAAGTTAGTCATAAATCATTACTAACATTGA
Organism: Magnolia kwangsiensis; assembly: GCA_037074715.1. NCBI lineage: Eukaryota > Viridiplantae > Streptophyta > Magnoliopsida > Magnoliales > Magnoliaceae > Magnolia > Magnolia kwangsiensis. The sequence goes on from CM073573.1 coordinate 57,424,210, forward strand.
AAGCCTTGAAAACCATATCCTAAACATTTATAGTCTGCACCTTTCGTCAGTGGACTCATAACGAACTCAATTTAAATGTTAAGTCCTCGTCTACAGCACAACAGCAACCTATAACATGAAATAGGTTAACTACTACACCTTCTACTCTATTCGAATCCCTAAAACATATTAGGTTTAGGGTTTTTTACCCAAGTACGGAGTCAGAATCATCGGTATAGTGATACAGACAGGGTGGCTAAGCACGTGGAGCGGTAGGGAAGAATCCCAAGAACAAACTCTAACTCTCACACTCACTTTCTCTCTCTTTCCTTCTCTTTCTTCTCTCTTCTCTTTCCTAGGGTTTTTAATTCATATGGAATGAGAGAGAGAGAGAGGGTTTAAGGCCCTTATATAGGCCCAGAACTGATGAGAATTGCCCCAAGGCCATGGTATACTTAGGTTATAGCTAATAGTTAGTTATTTCGGTCCAACGGAGCTGTTCTGAAGGCCCCTTTCTTACATGTTGTAGGAATTAAGCTCCCTGAAATTGGATCTAGGTCACGATAAGTTTTCAGTCCGATCGGGTTTACAGATCGACCATGGCAGACCAGTTTCAGTTCAATAGTCACCCACACTTGATTAGGGCCACAAGTGCACTGACATGTGTTGGACATTTTTCCTGATCCGAGGGTGTAATTGGGTTAAAATTTGATGGTCTGAATCCCTAAATTTGGCCTATAAGCGAACGACTCAATTCACTTAAGTTTCAATTCGTTTCCTAAAGATTTTAGCGTTTCTCACACACTTCGCTCCGGGCTCTCAAGTTATATCCTTCTAGATACCTTTATGACTTAATTTTTGAGATGATTGTCAAGTCCAACAAGGCAGTCATAACCATATAGTTTCGGGGTAATCAGAATTTCGACGCTCGGTCCAGGTCCGATACGGAGTTTCATGATGCTCCCGAGAGCAACTGGGTTTTGAGATAGATCCTTAGTTTCAGTGTAATGCAACGTTAACGGTTCTACTAGTTTTAGGTCTTGCAGTTTGTATTTAAAGCGATTAGTGTTAATTGCACAGATAATCTAGTTTTGCACTTAGTTAATTCACGACTAATTTCTAAAGGATTTGGTCCTTAGCGATTTCTGCCTGAGGTGGCCTTTGTACGGATTTTTCTGAGACATTACACTAAACAAGAGAGATGTCATGTGGCTAGCGGCCACAAGCTCTATTGCTTTAGAAGGTGAGCTCTCCTTCACATGTATAGGCTCTACTCAAAGGGGCGGTATGTTGTTGCCTATACTTTTCTCTCCGATTATGCATTAGATTTAGGTTTGGGCTTAACTAGGTGAGCTAACTGGGTAGGCTAACTTGGTGATCAACTCAGCGAGTTGATTTGGTGAGTCAACTCAGTAAGTTGATCAGGTTCCACTAGGTTTTTCCTAAGGTTATGTTTTAGGGTTAGGGTTTGGATTAGGGTTTAGTTGGGTCTGATTGATTAAGTTGATTGGGTTTTAGCCTGAGGTTTGGATTAGGTTTAGGATTTGGATTAGGTTTAAAGTTTTGATTAGGGCTTCCATCCAACTTGATCAGTTTATCGGTATAGGGTGGGGTGTCTAGGGCATACATAAAATAATAATAATAATAATAATAATAATCAGATTAACATGTGATTAAGATGGGCCACATCAAAAGAAAAGGTTGGGAGAAAGCCCTCCATTGTTATTTTTTTTCACTGGCTCACTACGATGATTATGTAAAATCACTTAAATCGTTATATGTCATATAAAATTTAGTTATGGACCCAAAAATCTGAACAAATTGTGATTAGGTGAGTTATACAGAGAAAAATAGTTTGGACAGTGGGCACCCCCTCTACACCTTTTTCTAATTTTGTGGTCCACCAGAATCACATTACAGATGGGATGGTTTTGGAGCCATACATTTAAAATTAGTCCACATCCCAGCTGGTAGTCCATGTAGATTTTGAAAACACATAAGGGTGGGCCGACATGGTTTCATAGCCAACATGCAAGTCGTTTTCTATTATATATGGATTTTCTACTGGGGTAAGTTAGACTTTTCATCTCTTAGCCCTACTGAAAGGAATGTTTGGGTAAATATGTAACTTCACACATCCCATCTTCTCGTGATATGATATAATTGTTGGATAAAAATCCCATAAAAACAAAGCGAATTGCGTACTGAGCAACTTAAAAACCCTAAGCTTATTGAGTAAAACCTATGGGGCATATCATGATTTAGGTATTTTATCACTCCGTCCATACATTTTAACAAATAATTTTATTGAATGACCTAAAAACAAAGCATATAAAAAGCTAAAGTGGACCGTACAATAGGAAACAGTATGAATTAAATGTCTACCATTGAAAATTTCTTAGAGACCACAGAAGTTTTGGATCAAGCTGATATTTTTTATTTTCCCTTCATCTATCTCTTTTTGATATTATGAGCAAGTTAGATGATAAATAAACATCACTGTGGGCCACAAGAAGGTTTCAATGGTGGAAATCATTATTTCCACCGTTTCCTGTACTATAGTCCACTTAAGATTTGGATATGCTTCAATTTTGGGCTCAACCACTAACAAGATCTGTAAAAACGGATGGACGACGTGGATACACCAAATACATTCACGGTGGACCTAACCGAGTATACTCAGTAGTATAAGAGTGTACGGAGTAACTAGATACACAATTCGATTTCCATAAAAATGGTGCGGATTGCGTCTTACACCCGCCAATCTCTAACTGAGAGCGAGCAGCACTTTGAGGCCACCGTGATGTATGGGTCTTATCCACACCATCCATTCAGTTTTTCATATCATTTTAGGTATGACCCCAAAAATGAGGCAGATCTAAGGCTCAAGTGGACTACATAATGGGGATTAAACTCTTACAGTTGAAAACTTATCAGGACCACAGAAGTTTTGGATGGAGCAGATATTTATGTTTTCTATTCATCCAGGTCTATGTAACTTTATGAATAGGTTAGATGGCAAATAAATATCAAGGTGGGCTCTAGAAAAGTTTCAATGGTGATAATTCTTATCACCGCTGCTTCCTATGGTGTGGTCCACTTGAGACTTGGATCTGCCTCATTGTTTAGCTTAAATACTAAAATGGTACTAAAAATGGATGGACGGTGTGGATAAGACCCATACATCATAGTGGCCACTCAAAGTTCCTTCCTGATCCCAGTTGGAGACGGGCAGGGGTAGTACGCAATCCGTATCCTATAAAAACCACTTCTAATGGTTCATTTTCGGGCAAAATCCTACAAAACCTCTCCCGCTCTCAGTTCTATGCAATCCACATCCTATAAAAACCCACTTCTAACTGTTCATTTTCGGGCGAAATCCTACAAAACCTCTCCCGCTCTTCGTTCTAGGCAATCCGCATCCTATAAAAACCCACTTCTAACGGTTCATTTTCGGGTGAAATCCTACAAAACCTCTCCCGCTCTCGGTTTTACATAATTTGTATCCTATTAAAACCCACTTCTAATGGTTCATTTTGGGCCGAAATCCTACAAAGCCTCTCCTTCTCTCCTTTCTATGCAATCTGCATCCTATAAAAAACCCACTTCTAATGGTTCATTTTCTGGCAAAATCCTACAGAATCTCTCCCGCTCTCTGTTCTACGCAATCTGCATTCTATTAAAACCCACTTCTAATGGTTCATTTTGGGGCAAAATCCTACAAAACCTCTCCCTCTCTCCATTCTCTTCTCCTCCCTCGTGATTACAAATCATAGCACCTCCTCCGTCACTCCTCACATTTCTTCTTACTTCTTCTGCTCTTCTTCCTCTCCTCTCCCATTGAGATCATTTCTAGGGCTTTTCTCTCCTTCTCTTATCTCCATGTGAAGGAAAATATGTCGATCATCCTCCTCTTCCTCAAAGATCTGCTTTAATCCCGACTGCAAAGAGGCAAAATTAGAGCCTTCTACAAAGGGATAGTGTCTATATGCCAGAAATTTCATTGAGCTCTATGATCAATGCGGGTAGCCTCTCTCTATCTCTTATGATTCTTTGATTTTCTTTTGAAAGGGCATTTTATTACTTGCCTGTTTGGATGCTTGTAAGTTATTTTAAGTTGTAAGTGACTTACCTGTAAGTCACTTATAAGGAAGTGACTTCTCACCCCCATCCCCCTGCAGTTTTTTTGGTAGATTTGTCTGTAAGTGACTTACAGGTTGTAAGTTACTTACAGGTGAAATTTCTCCCCCAAACATCACCTATAAGTGACTTCCCTATAAGTCACTTCCCACTTACCCAACTTATAGACATCCAAATAAGGAAATAAAAAAGAGAGATATCTGAAAATAGGGTTTTCTGGCTGGTCTTAATCATGATGAAGATTTCGGCCTTGATTGAGATGATGGAAGGCATTGAGGGTTTCGACTCCCGATTCGATCGTGAGAGTGGATGGATATTATGGTCCTAATTGAGATGATGAGAGGCATCAAGGTTTTTGGCTAGCGAGAGTGGATGGAGATTACGACCCTGATTGAGAAGATTAGAGCCATCGAGGGTTTCGGATCCTAATTCAATCACAAGAGTGGATGGAGATTGCGGCCTTGATTGAGATGATGAGAGGCATTGAGGGTTTTGGCTCCCGATTCGATCGCATGAGAGGATGAAGATTACAACCCTGATTCGATCATGAGGGTTAAGCTCTTTTGATTTGGGACCTTGATATGATAGGTGGTAGTGGTAGTAGAACCTGTAAGGCCTGAATCCTAGCCCATACCATTCTGTAGGCTTCCGCGGTCCTCCTAGTCGAATTCTGGTAACCTGTAACCTGTAACTGACATTTAAGCGTGACCCCGAGTCACACATTGTCAACCCGAGCTGACTTGACCTGAGACCTATTCCCTAGCGACCGCGCCGTTGTCACGGTTCTGATGTCGCGTCTCGAGCGCTGAGACGATACCCTAGCCAAGAGATGTGGGCTCGCGTTCAGTTCGAGGAAAATGTTGCACATTTACAATCCCAAGAGAATCTCTACAACATGTCCCATCAATCAAGTTCACATCAATCACCTCATGTCAAGTACAAGTTAAGTACTCACAGCACTTAACACATCACTCAACCCATCACAACCCATACCTCTCTTACACGAGCTACCCCAAAAGTCAACAAACTCTTACACAACCCATCTCTCTCCCAACCATCACTTCATTACTCATCTCTCTCTCTCTCCTTACAACCCACTCTCTCTCATTTCTCAAACCCATTTTCCAAGCAACCCAAAAATCCCACTCCAAGCACTTCAAGCTCCATGAGAGAGTTTTGTGTAGCCCACTTTCTATCTCCCATCTCCACCATCCAAGTTTCATCTCAATTGTTGGAATTGTTCCTTTATAGCTTTAGCATGCATTGGCAAAAGAAGGAAGAGGAGATCTAATGGTGGGCGATTTTATTATTTGATTTGTGATTTGAGGGCCCACATATGTGGGACCCATCTTGATGTATGTGTTGTATCAAAGAGGGACCCATAGTGGCAGGGTCCCTCCGCTATTCCGATCTCTATCACATTTTTCCCTCTTTTTCTCTCTTTTTCTTTCTTTTATGGTAAGGATGAAATGTGTGGCCCACACGTGGACCCACCTTAGCATGTATATTTTATCCACTGTCCATTTTTTTTTAGGATGATGGGGCCACCTTATGATGTGTTGTATATCCAAGTCGTCCCACGCAGCAGCAGCTACCGCTACATTCACTCCAGCATGCCTTGCAGGCTAACCATGAGATATATGTTATATCCACCCTATCCGTTTGTGGAACCCCACCATGTGCGTGTAAGATCCACACCGAGTCCCACTGCTGCTGATGTCACCGAGTTATGTGGGTCACGCATGATGTATGTATCTCATTCCATGTCGTTCATCTATTTTTTTTTTCATCCGGTCCGTCCATCCATGTGGGACCTAGTGTGATGTATGTGTTTTAAAATCCACACCGTCCAGCCTCTTGGACAGTGTGACCCACCTCAATGTATTTTATATATATATATATATATATATATATATATATATATATATATATATATATATATATATATATATATATATATATATATATATACACACATGTATATAATATAATAATATATTAATACAATATTATATGGGGCCCATGTGAGAGCCACATACATGAGAAGATGATTGGATGGTGTATTTCACACCACCTATGTTGTTGTTGAACTAATGTTAGCAAGTTCAGTGGATCTGATCTTTAAGTATATGTTATACCACACTGTCCATCCATTTGGCAGCTGTGGGCCCACCCCACACGTGCTACACGTGTGAGGGGTGGGGGCCACCTTGTCTGTGTATGTGTTATTGTAACATCCCGGAAATCGGGGGGTCGAGCAAAAACCCAACTCCCGAGTTCCAAAATGTTATTTATGCAACATATATATGTATGATTGAATGTTGTCTGTGATAATGTATTAAACATGAGTGAGATTAAGCCAGAACAGCATATCATACTCCAGAGACAGTTAAATTTGCAAGCGGAAGACTGTGATAGTATGTATAACATATATAAACTGTTGTATGTCTCCAGAGTGTGAATATTTTACCAGGTTATACACATACATATATACTTCAAAAGTAAACAAAATGAATATACATGAGGGCGCTAAAAATATAAAATGACAAGTGTCAATGTATCTAATCAACCTCCCTGTAATCCCGTCAATCAGATCACGCATAAAGGAGAGATCCTCCTCATCATCATCAAATCCAGCTCCGCCTCGCAGGCCGCGCCATCATCTGCAATCACAATAGGGACTGGTGGATGTCCGGAAACACCATCCCGTAACATGGGAGTGAGTGATCAACTCAGTGGGATAAGAGAACAGAGATTAGCATGTTATCAAATCAATCATGCGATAATAGTAAAGCAGTAAATCAAACAATCCTAATACTATTGTTAATGCAATATGACATGACGTGATGTATGCCCTCACCGACGATCTCCCTCATACGGTAACATCTTACGACCGCGGCATGCCACACTCCCTAGAGTGCTCCACATCTTCCAGGCACATGCAATGCTATAGCGATATGATTTTCGAGTTGTTATTAGTCCATTGAAACAGCAGGATTGGGAAACTAAGGTACTTCTCTTGTATCAATCCCAACACAGATCCTGTCTAGGGTCGTCACTCCTAGTAATCTCATACGATGTATATTTTGTAGGTCGCTGCAAGGGCTGCCAGGGCTGTTGCACGCACTCGTTGCATCGCTCCCCCAACACCTTATCAATACAGGCCTACTGTACTCTACTGCTACTGAAGGGTCGCCGCCTCCCGTAGACTCAGAATACGCTCGCGGTCACTACAAAGGGCTGCCAGGGCTGTTGCTTGCACTCATTGCACCGCTCCCCCATCACCTTATCAATGTAGGCCGACAGCAAGAATATAGTGTCCCATACCACCATAATCTGCTCACGAGACAGGTGCTCACTGGTCACTACGGGGAGGTTTGTGGCCCCAGCGTAGGCCGACAGCTCGACCACGGTGTCCCATACCACCATGCTCGGCTCATGAGTCTTCGTGGATCAAGGTACCATGGTTGACAGGGTTTACAATGGTAAGTTCAATACCCTAGGTTCAAGCAGTTATGACTCATGAAGGGTGAACATACAACGGCCAGTCGGGTTACTTGACGGGCTCGACTAGCCCGATCGCATCTCAAGTTGACGACATGAAGTGCGTAAAACACTTCGTGTGGCCTAACCACTGCCGTCAACTCCAGAACATGGCTCGCGTTCATCGACGCGTCGTTCGTGGCGAAGATAAGCTAACCACGAATTCGTTCGGTTACCGACTGCCTGGACTAAGTATAGTCCCGAACAATCATGGAATCACATCAGCATTCACGTAAGAGTAATGGAAATGAAATACAACCATGTGAGCATATTAACACATGTTATAACGTACAACTTAAGTAAATCATCCTACACATGTCTTTCACACATATAATGAAATTATGCATATCGCCAACATATAGGAAATCCTCTCCATTAGCCTATTAATTGAGAATTCAATCTCAAACTAAATCATAAGGAAATCATCAAGTACATGTTATAGCATACCACTTAAGTGCAACATCAAGCATATGCATTGAAATCGTACATATGGCTAACATGTAGGAAATCATTTACATCAGCATATTAATTGAGAAATCAATCTCAAATTAATTCATAACACCATTTAATTCAATACATACTAATACAAGCATTTATACAAACACTTACACTACACACTTGAGTCTACATATAGTATGTCGACCCGAGATGCGTATTTAGGTGAATCTCTTCGCCAAACTAATTATGCACGCATTCCTAACATTCTAATGCGACAATAATTCATGTCAATCACATCAGAAAAATATGAATGAAAACAGTACTTCCTACAAATGACTAAAATGCCCTAAATCTCATATTCTTCGTTGGTTTACGAAACAGGAAACGGACAGCATGTTGTACATGTCAAACGGCGTTGCCGTCAAGAATCTACTATTAAACGACATTGAAAGCTTTGGAAACAGTCAATCAAAGCGTCTAATATCCGCACCTTGTCTCTTATGGATGAGCAAATTCGAACGGAGCGTATACGCTTCGTCTACAGCGATAAGAGAACCTAATTCACGAGTTACGTCAGCTAACAAGCTATGAATCCTAGTAAACCTCAAATCAGCAACTTTCTAGGGTTATTTCATACCTGAAAAAGCAGAGGAATCGCCGGGAAAGCGATAGAGGTGTGTTGCTTAAGCACGTGCAACACGTAGCACAAGTGGCAGGAAGAACTCTCCCACCTTCTCTCACAAACTCTCACCTTTTCTCTCTCCCAATCTAGGGATTTTTTACAAATTCGGATGGGAGAGAGGAGTGAGGGTTTCAACCCTTTTTATAAGTTTAAAAATGCCAAAAACAGGCTCCGGTACAAAGTTTACTTAGTGCATATCCAATTCGGAGTTGTTTCGGTCCAAAAGATGCTTTCTGGTGGTCCCCTGGCCGAATGCGATTGGACTTAAACTCACGCGTACCAGATCTAGCACGTATTAAGTTTTCAGTCCGGCTAGGTCTGCAGATCGCACGTGGCGGACCAGTTTCAATTCAGCGGTCACCGCACGTAGATCAGGGCTGAAAGTCTCATGATATAAAATAGAAATTTCTCCTGATCCAAGGGTGTAATCTGGATGAATTCTGATGGTCAGAACGCTCAATACTGACGCGTCAAGTCGTGTGCCAGATTTGAATTTGAAATTCCAATCATGTCCCTATTCGCACTCTCTTCGGTCCGGGCTCAATGAAATAGCCTGTGATTATCGGTTTGACTTGATTTTCGAAATGAGTGTCAAGTCCAGCTAGGCGGTTCTAACGGTCTAAGATAGGAGGTATCGGACTTTCGACGCGCGGTCTAGATCCAATACAAAATTTCAAAGTGGTCCAGAGAACAAACCTGCTTAGAGTTTGGTCCGAGGTTATAGAGTATTATAGAGTCGTTGGTTCTACTCGATTTGGGTCTTGTAGAACGTATTTAAAGTGATCAAGGACTATTTCCCAGCTACTCCAGCGTCGCGCTAGCTAACTTACACTTATTTTTCAAAGGAATTAATCCTACGTGATTTCTTTGGCTATGGAATTGGGTTCTAAGCGATTTTTCAAGTGTTTTATTTGACCCATTACCTAAGGACGTCTAATCCTAGATTGGCCAAAATACGGGGTGTTACAGTTATATCTAGACCGTATAGATGTCTGGACATGGTCTTGGACCACCATAATGTAGGTGTTTTATCCCAGCTGTCCATCACCTAGACGGTGGGTGTCAACTGTGATGTATGGGTCTTATCCACACCATCCAGATGGCTGGACGGTAGGACCCACCCCTGATGTATTTATTCTATATACACTCCAGTTGGTGGAGCCCACATGACATATGTGTTATATTCCATGCCGTCCTTCAGCTAACAGGTCACACGCATGGACCCACCTAGATGTATGTGATGGATGGTGGAAAGCCACCTGGCATGTGCTGCCCACACATGAGCGTCACATGATATATGTGTTTTATCTACACCATCCACTGATTGGGACGGTAGGCCCCACCTTTGGTGTATGTTTTGTATGCGCATAGACTAGGCCGTTGGAAGGCCCATTTCAATAGATATGAAACCCACTATGTTTGCGTGAGGCCCACCTGTTGTGTGTGAAGCCTATTGTGTTATGTGAGGCCCATTAGTGCAGCCCATTATTGTAGCCCACTTGATGTGTACGAGGTCCATTATTGACGCCCATTGATGTAGCCCATTTGATGTATTCGAGGCCCAGATATGTGGCCCATTTGATGCATATGAGACCTATGTGTAGGGCCCACATGTTATGTATTTGAGGCCCATGTGCAGAGCCCACCTGTGATGTATATAGGCCCATGTGTGGGGCCCACTTGTGATGTATATAGGCCCATGTGTAGGGCCCACCTATTGTGTATTTGAAGCCCATGGGTTATGGCCCATTGTGAAGTATTCAAGGCCCATGGGCTAGGCCCGATGTGATCTGTTTATGGCCCATTTGATGAGGCCCATTGACATGTAGTTCCAGCCCATGTGATGTGGCCCATAGTAATGTGTATTAGGCCCATGTGATGTAGCCCATAGTGATGTGTGTCGAGCCCATGTATTTTCTCCCATTTGATGTATACAAGGCTCGTTGGTGCAGTCCATTGATACGGCCCACTTAATGTACATGAGACCCGTTGGTGCAACCCATTAATACGGACCATAATTAATGTGTATTGGGACATTGTGTGAGGCCATGGGCCCATTGTATATTATGTTTGGCTCTATGTAGGCCACTCCTTGGGAGTAATGTTGGTTAGATGTCCACATTTATGGGCAATGATAGTTAGATGTCCTCATTGTAACCTTCCTGTAGGCCTTGTTAGGCCCATTTGCACCATTCTCTAAGTGGTTTAACCCAAATATGTGGGCCCCATTCGCTATAGACGGATGGCTCCATGCCATCAGATTTAATAAAACCATGGTCATAGGGCGATCTTTATATTATGGTAGATCAGTCGTCCATCTATGAACCCCGCCTTGTTTATAGGCCGATTGTCGAGGCCAATTCTGAATCCAATTACTGAGGCCAATTCTGATTTGTCGAGGCCGATTCTGATTGATGAGGCCGATTTCAATTATTGAGGCCAATTCCTATTGCCGAGGCCACTTTTAATTGACGATTCCGATTGTCGAGGCCGACTGTTAAGGTCGATTCCAATTCCGATTGTCGAGGCTGATTCTGATTCTGATTGTCAAAGCCGATTGTCACACCCCAAACTCAAAAACTGAGCTCACGAAATTTTTGATCACCGAATCCAGTGCCGACAGCTTCGATATTACCCCATTCTCAGCTCCTAGTGCACATACACCAGATTCTGATCCTGGGATCCTACAAGGAGGATTTTCAAACATACATTTGTCTCATAAGAAGCATAACCATAAGTTTACCCAAATCACAAAGGCAACATCATCATCACATATCTACTAACATAAACATTTGAATATAATGCTGAAAGGGAAATACATATATTGAAAATCAAAGCTCCAAAAGTCAATTGCACGCTCTAAGCTCGGCGTTGCTGCAACCTAAAGCCACCTGCACGCATCTATCGTGCATAAGCTTATAGAAAATTTAGAGGGTGGTGTAAGTGTATGCACAAGATAAGTGCTAAGTATACAGTACAATGTCATAAATAATACAATATCGGAAATACTGGCAAGATCATGAATCATATTATATCAGAGTAAGCGAAAACACTGATAATTCCATAAGTATCATCAGCCTTATCCAGGTTATGTGATGCAAAAACATAATAAGCCAATATCATAAACTGAAGCAATGTAGATCAGTTATGCATTACGAAAACATAGTAAGACAAATTCATATACTAAAGATGCAATGAAATATGTAAATCCTTATGAGTCCACGAATACCGTCAGCCGTATCTAGGTCATATAAATGTAAAAACATGGAAACCCAAAATGCTTAAATGTCATGGATGCAATGCAATATGCAGTGTTAATGGAATGACCATGCTAGAGTGTGAAGTCGAGATGATAGTACGTAGTATCGCAGGCTACGAGGTCCACTACAAGGGACTTCTATCCAAACTGGTCTCATACCCAAATTTGGATCATTATACTCATTGTGGTAAACTCCTAATCTCAAGTTAGTGGTGCCTCCCAATCGAAATCCTAGTCATTATGAAAGTACATGTAACAAATAGTTGCACACCACTAGCCCAAGTGGATAGTGAATGAATGAGTATGCAACTCCTTCTCAATAAGTCCACATATCAGTACTGTACATCTCTAAAATCATCACCGGGGTCTAGTATACTCTACGCTAGCTTGCCGCCCCATCAAGCGCACAATACAACTGGGTAAGTGGAAGAGACCTCACTACCCTCCTACCAATATCAGCCCGGCTCGTCGATGGTGGACCCATTTAGGAGCTGGTCAGATTCAGCCTAGATATGCCTATTCCCTCAAACGGGTAAGGCCACACCCCCTCCCAACCGACCGTGACACAGTGGGAGACACGACCTACTGGTATACGGCCCTCATGCGCTCATATATATTCACTCGGTCTAGAAGTTGGGGTGTCTTCTAGTACCAAGTGGGTTTAGAGATTTTCACCTAGGGCCATCTATGGCGGCCCGATGTTAATAACATATTTCCGGTGTCTCATTTGGCCATTCATGATATGCCTGTGGAGGCTACAGCCCTGATGTCGCTAAGGCATACAGTAATCATGACATACAATGCAAAATGCATAAGTCATACAATCCAGTTATGCATCAATCCTGTGCATACCATGCACTCATATGGGATAACTCCGCTTATCAGGGAGTCTCATAAACCACCTGCACTATGGCCTATGCAATGGTCAATCATGTCTCATAACAAACATGCAGATGATGCATATGGGCATGTATCATAATGTTATGCTATCACATACTCATAATCGGTATTAATAACTGGCCTCGACAATCGGCCTTGACAATGTGGACATTTAACCAACATTGCCCCAAGGAATGGCCAACATAAAGCCTAACATATAGTGGATCCATGGCCTCACAAAGGGTCTAATTTATAACACCATGGGCCCCACTCAAGGGCTTAATACACATCACAATGGGCCTCTCCCATGGGCCCAATATACATCACAATGAATTCCATCGTCTGGCCCTCAAATGCATCGTAATGGGCCTCATCAACTAAGCCTAATATACATCACAATGGGCCTTCAACATGGGCTGAATACACCTCACAATGGGCCTCAAATACGAGCCATATATACATCACATTGGGTCTCATCAATCGGCCTCGCTGGTCGGCCTCGACAGTCGAAATCGACCTTAACACTCGAAATCATCCTCGACAATCAAAATTGGCCTCGACAATAGGAATCAAATCCAGCCTCAACAATCAGCCTCGACAATCAGAATCAGCCTCAACAATTAGAATCGGCCTCAACAATCGACCTTAAAAATTATAATCAGCCTCGACAATCAGAATCGGTCTCAACAATCAGAATCGTCCTTGACAATTGTAATCAGTCTTAACAATCAGAATCGCCTCGACAATTAGAATCGACCTCAACAATCAGAATTGGCCTCAACAATCGGTATCGGCCTCGATAATCGGAATCAAAATCGGCCTCGACAATCGGGATTGACCTCAACAATAGGAATCGGGTTCAACAATCAGAATTGGCCTAACAAAGGGCCTAAGGGAAGGTTACAATGTGGACATTTAACCATCATTGCCCATCAATGTGGACATTTAACCAACATTACTCCTAAGCAGTGACCTACATAGAGCCAAACATAAAGTGGGCCCATGGCCTCACACAAAGGCCTAATATATATCGCAATGGGCCTCATATAAGGGCTATACACACATCACTAAGGGCAGCATCACATGACCCTAACACACGTCACAGTGGGCTGCATCACATGGGCCTAATACGCATCATGATGGGCCGCAACCCATGGGCCATAAATACAACAAGTGGGCCGCATCAATGGGCCGCACTAATGGACCTCATATACACAACAGGTGGGCCCTGCTCATGGCCTCAAATACATAACATGTGGGCCCTACACATCGGTCTCATATGCATCAAATGGGCCACGTATCTGGGTCTTGAATGCATAAAATGGGCCATGCGTTAAGGGCCTAATATAGTCACAATGGGCCACACGATAAGGGCCTAATACACATCATAATGGGCCTCACATAAAAAGTCTAATGTACACCACAATGGGCCTTACTTAAGGGTCATATATACATCGTGTCGGGCCTCACTCACGAGCCTCGAATACATCACAATGGGCCTTGCCTATAGGCCATGAATATGTCATAATGGGCGTTGTCCATGGGCCTCAAATGCGTCACAATGAGCCACAATCCATGGGCCCAATACATATCATAATGGGCCTCATACACAATAAGTCGGGCCTCATCATATGGGCTTCAAATACACAACAGGTGGGCCCTACATGTAGACCTATATACATCATAGGTGGGCCCTGCACATGGGCATCAAATATATATCATGATAGGCCTCATGGATGGGCCGCACCAATGGGCCTCAAGTGGGCTTGTACCACACCAAAAATCATTTCAATAGTTGTAGGTGTAACATGTGTATTACTGTAAACTATTATTCCATGGGGCACATGGCCCACTAATGATGATCAACACCATCCAAACATTGTCCCATGTAATTTCGCACCATCCAAACATTCTCCAGGTGCATCAGCACCATCTAAACATTATCCAATAGCGGGTCCCACCATCAGGATGGCTGAGATGTACATATACATCATGTGGGACCCACAGAACTTGCTGACATCAGTCAGCAGATGGGCCCCACCATCTGAACAGATTGGATGTACATATACATCACGTGGGATCCACAACACTTGCTGACGTTAGTTAGCAAGTGGGTCCCACCATCAAAACGGGTGGATGGCATAAATGCTACACATGCATCATGGTTGGGATCCACCGTCCATAAGCTGCACGGTGGATGCAATGCATCATCAAGGTGGTTGTCAGGTGGTGGCCCAACGCAATTACTGCATATAGCAACCGTGATCAGCGTACACCAGCCAATCACGTCCTAAAAGGTGGGTCCCACATGGGGCCCACACGTACAAGCTTATAGCTATATACATGTATATATATAATATAATATAATATAATATTTAATCATATACATAACATATATATATTATCATTATATATATTATTTTTTTTATTTTATTTTATCATCTAGCGTCCAGCCCACCGTCCAGCAAGATGGATGGTGCTGGATGGCACATGCACATCACGGTGGTCCCACATAGTGGGCCACCAGATTTGGATCAAGCAGATATTTATTTTTCCCTTTCATCCGAGCCTTTGTAACCATCCATTCATGCAGGCCCCAAACTGGGATCAAGGTGGCCCACTTGTTGGATGGCATGGGTAAAATACACACATCATAGGTGGGTTGTTGATCATAGAGAAAGAGAGAGAGGGAGAGAAAGAGAAAAGGAGAGAGAGGTATCGGCGATGATGAAGGGGCCCCGCCACTATGGGCCCCTCTTTGATACAAAATATACATCAAGGTGGGTCAAAATAAAAATGAAAATGTGGGTCCAAGATCACTCACCATCTCTTCTTCTCGACTCCTAGGAATGGTAGTCTCCTTGGCTTCGATCTTAACGGAAGATGATGAAGTTTTGATGGTTGAGATGGAAGATGAGAGGGAAGGAAGTGGGCCACACTAAATCTTTTCCATGAGAGCTTGGGAAGTTCATGCGTTGAGGCTTAGGTTGCTTAGGAATGAAGAAAGAAATGAGAGGGAGAGAGAAGTGATGGGTGAAAAGGGATGGGATGGGTGATAGGTGTAAGGAAGGGATGGGTGGAGAGAGAGAGTTAACTTTGGGAATGGGAGAGAGATGTGTTGCTTGTACTTGACTTGTACTTATGATAAGGTGTGTACTTGGTTAAAGTGATTGATTAATTGATGTGGCATATTTGGGTAAAGATTCTCTCGTAATTCGTAATGCACGAAGTTTTCTTTAAAATGAACGTGAGCCCACATCGTTTGGCTTAAGTATCGGATCGGTGCGCGAGTCGCGGCGTTGGAACCACAACAATAGCGCGGTCGCTAGGGTACAAGTTTCAGGTCGAGCCAACTTTGATTTGTAAGACTCGGCGTAAGATCGCATGCAAATGCTGATTACAGGTTGTGGGTTGTCTAAATTCTACCGGGAGGACTGTGAAAGCCTATGGAATGGTACGGTCTTGGATATGGGTCTCACACCGATTATCGAGTCTGATTTTGATTATCAATTCTGACTCCAATTATTGAGGTCAATTTTGATTTCGAGTGTCGAGATCGATTGTTGAGGCTATTTCCGATTCTAATTATCGAGGCTAATTTTGATTGTCAATACTGATCCAATTATCGATGCCGATTTCAATTTCAATTGTTGAGGCCGATTCTATTTCTGATTGTCAAGGCCGATTATTGAGGTCGATTTCGATTGTCGATTTTGACTCCCATTATCGAGGCCGATTGATGAGGCTGATTTAGATTCTGATTGTCAAGGCATATTCTGATTGTCGATTCCGACTCCAATTGTCGAGGCCGATTTCGATTCTGATTAACGAGCCCAATTATCGAGGCCAATTTTGATTATCGATTCTGACTCCAATTGTCGATGCTGATTGTTGAGGCCGATTTTGATTCTGACTGTCGAGGCCAATTGTTGAAGCTGATTCTGATTCCAATTGTCAAGGCCGATTTCGATTGTCGATACTGATTCTAATTGTCGAGGCCGATTGTTGAGGCCGATTCCGATTCCGATTGTCAAGGCCGATTTCAATTGTCGGGGCCAATTTCGATTGTCAATTTTGACTCCGATTATTGAGGCAGATTTTGATTCGAAGTGTCAAGACCGATTCTGATTGTTGAGGCAGATTTTGATTCGGAGTGTCAAGACCGATTCTGATTTTTTAGGCTAATTGTTATGGCCGACTCCAATTCTGCTTGTTGAAGCCAATTATCGAGGCCGATTTCGATTGTCAATTCGAACTCCAATTGTCGAGGCTGACTCTGATTGTCAATTCTGACTCCGATTGTCAAGGTCAATTCCGATTGTTGATTGTCGAGGCTGATTGTTGAGGCCGATTCCGATTGTTGAAGCTGATTATCGACGTCGATTCCGATTGTTGATACCGATTTCGATTGTCGGTTCTGATTTCGATTGTCGAAGCCCAATGAGATACATATACAGCCCGTATTTGAGGCCCATTGTATGTGTATTCAGCCCGTGTTTAAGGCCCAATGTAATGTATATGAGGCCTAAGTGATGAGGCCCAGGCGATGGAGCCCATTGTGATGTATGTTAGGCCCATTTGAAAGGCTCATCATGATGTGTATTAAGCTCTTAAGTGAGGCCCATGGTGTTGTATATTTGGCCTTTGTGTGAGGCCATAGGTCCATTGTATGTTAGGCTCTATATGGGTCATTCCTTGGGGGTAATGTTGGTTAAATGTCTACATTGTCGAGGTCGATTGTCGTAACAGTTATCGATACCGATTATGAGTATGTGAAAGCATGTAACACCCCAGATTTTTTGCCAACCTGGGATTAGACGCCCTTAGTCAATGGGTCAACCATAACACCTTGGTAACCGCTCAGAACCCAATTCTAAAGCCAAAGAAATCATTTAGAAACTAATTCTTTAGAATTTAACGTGAATTAGCCAGCGCTACACTAGATTTCCCGCGAAATTAGCACCAACCACTTTAAATACGATCTGTAAGACGCAAAACCTCTAGAATCGTTGACGGTACGTTACCCTAAAATCTAGGATCAAACTCTAAACCCGTTTTCCCTCAGGAACCCTTTGAAACTTCGTATTGGATCTAGACCACACGTCGAGAGTCTGATATCTATAATCTCAGATCGTTAGGACCGCTTAGCTGGACTTGACAATCGTTTCAAAAATTAATCTCAACCGATGTTCTGAGGCTATTTCATTGAGCCTGGAGCGAGGAGTGTGAGAAAGAGTGAAATTCATTTAAAATTAAATGGGATTTAAATAAATCTGTCACGTTTCGCTTGCGGGATCAGTATAAGCATTCAGACCATCGGAATCGGACCCAAATACACCCTCGTATCAGGGAACATTTCTCACTCAGGTCAGTGTACTTGGAATCCTCGATCGAGTCTCCGTGACTGCCGAACTGAAACTGGTCCGCCACGTGCGATCTGGGAACTCTACCGGACTGAAAACTTGGTGTGAGCAGGATCCAATGTTCATGACCTTAAGTCCAACCGCATTCGGCCAGGGGACCTCCCGAAATGCTCTTTTGTATCGAAAAAGACCCGATTTGGCTGTAACCCAAGTATACCTTGACTTAAAGTCTATTTTGGTCATGTTTGGGCTTATAAAAGGGCTTTAAACCCTTAGCTTTCTAACCTATACAAATTTGAAAAAAACCCTAGGAGAGAGGAGAGAAAAGAGAGTGAAAGTGAGGGAGAAGCTGGTGATTTCTCCTGGGACTCTTCCCTGCTGCTTCACGTGCCAAATCCACCCTTCTGTATCACTTTTTTGGCGACTTCGGCTTCGTTCTAGATAAGAAAACCCTAACCTTAACCTGTTTTAGGGATTCTAGCAATACAAGTAGCGAAGTAGCTGATGTATCTTGTGAATTAGGTCATCATATCACCGTTGACGAAGCGTAGACTTCCTGTTCGATTCGTTATGCTTCTATGGCAAAAGGTGAGGATCTTAGACACTTAGATTACCTTTTTTCAAAGCTTTCAATGTCGTTTAATGGTAGATCACTGACAAGAACGCTGTTTGACATGTAGAAATTTCTGTCCGTTTTCCATTTCGTATACGTACGGAAAATATGAGATTTATGGTATTTTAGGTATTTGTAGGAAATACTGTATACGTCCGTATTTTGCTGAAATGATTTCCATGGTTATTTGTCGTGTTATGATATTAGAAATGTGTGCATGATCTGTTTGGCGAGGACATTCGCCCTAATGCGCACTTTGGGTCGACATACACTATGTGGACAAAAGTGTGTAGACTAGGTGTTTGTATAAATGATTGTATTAGAATTTATTGAGCTAATGTGGTTGTCGGTTAGCTTCGAGAATAATTTCTCAATTAGTATGGCGATGTGCACATTTTCCTCCATGTTATGATTGAATTGATTTCCTTATATGTATGGAATACATGTGTTTGGTCGAATTGCTTACGTTGTATGATATAACATGTTGTCAACATGCTTGTAATGTTTGTATTTCATTTCTATTACTCTCATATGATCACTGATGCTGATTTACAAATGTTTGGGACTATAACCTAGTCCAGGCAGTCGGTAATGGATTGAATTTGTGGTTGGCTTCTATTTGCCACGAAGGACGCGTCGATGAACGCGAGTTGTGTTTTGGGCAGGCGGTAGTGGTTAGGCCACACGAAGCGTTTCATGCACTTAATGTCGCTCAGCTTGAGATACGCTCGTACTAGTCCAGCTCATCAAGCAACCGGACTGACCGTTGATTGTTCACCTTGTATGAGTCATATCTACTTGAACCTAGGGTACTAAACTTACCATTATAAAGCCCCTCTAACCATGGTACCTCGATCTCCTAAGACTCATGAGTCGGGCATGGTGGTATGGGACACCGTAGTCGAGCTGTCGGCCTACGCTGGGGCCACAAACCTCCCCGTAGTGACTAGTGAGCACCCTACTCTGAGCAGATTATGGTGGTATAGGACACTATATTCTTGCTGTCACCCTACATTGATAAGGTGATAGGGGAGTGGAGTAACGAGTGCGAGCAACAGCCTTGACAGCCCTTTGTAGTGACCTTGAGTTTATCCTGACACCGCATGGGGGCGACGAGTTCTGATGCAATCTTAAGGATATAAACTAGGCCTGTATTGATAAGGTGATGGGGGAGCGGTGCAATGAGTGCGTGCAACAGCCCTGGCAGCCCTTGCAGCGACCTAAAAATATATTATCGTATGAAATTACTAGGAGTGACGACCTTAGACAGGATCATTGTTTGGGTATTAATATAAAGGAGGTACCTTAGTTTCCCAATCCTGATATATGAAAAGGACTAATAACAACTGGGTAATCATTATCCATATCGCACTGCATGTGCCTGGAAGATGTGGAGCACTGAGGAACTCAAGCATGCCGCGGACGCAGATGGTGCCGCATGAGAGAGTATGTCGGTGAGGGCATCTATCATGTCATTTCATCCTTGCATTAATCACAGTATTTAGGAATGTTTGTTTTTCTTGCTTTACCATTATCGCTTGATTGATTTGATAACATGTTAACCTTTGCTCTATGATTCCACTGAGTTAGCCACTCATTCCCACGTTACGGGACGATGTTGTACACACCAACCAGTCCCTGTTTTAGTTGCAGATGATGGCGCTGCTTGTGAAGTAGAGCTGGACTTGTATGATGACAAAGAGGATTTCTCCTATATACGTGTTCTGATCGACGGGACTACAGGGAGGTTGATTAGACACCATGAAACTTATCTTTTTAGACTTTTGGAGCACTCATGTATATTCTTTTTGTTCATTTTTGGAGTATACATGTATATATTTAACCTGGTAACATGCTCACACTTTGGAGGCTTACAATCAATTATACATTGTTATATATTTATCACAGTCTTTCGCTTATAAAATTTAACTGTCTCTAGAGTATGATATATTTTTTTGGCTTAATTTCAATCTTATTTAATGTCATTCTACAGACGACATGCATTTATTATTATCTATGTTGCATAAATGACATTTTGGAACTCGGGAGTTGGAATTCTACCCGACCCCCAATTTTCAAGATGTTACAGATGGTATCAGAGCATGATTTGGATTAAACTGGACCTGGGTTATGGTCACACACCGCACGCTAACGCCAATTTAATATAGGAGGGTGCGAGAACGATTTAGAAACGAGTTTGGACCCCCAGTTTGTTTGTCGGCGACAGTTTAGCCAAAGCGATCGCCGAGATCGAGTCCGTTCACACTCCTGATCACACCCAACGACCTCAAATCACTTTTAGGTCATCAATCGAAGGGTTTAGGCCATGTTTCATTCCATTCCAAACCTAGAAATAAATGTCCTTAGGTGGTAGGTCAACCATAACCCTTACACTCAGTCTCAAGGCCTGAAACCCCTTTTCATCCAATTCCTTCAGAATCTCTCCTTTCACCACCTCATTCTTCAACTTTTTCTAAGTCCTTTCACACTAGACATAAATTTTAGTGTGTAAATGATGGAGAATCATGCTTAAGCCAAAATTTACTACAAATAGTAAATATATGTATAAATTGGACTTCCGATAATTCCAATCATGGAATCTCATGAAATAAATGGGTTAGTTGAATGGATTAGCCTCTCCTACCCCAAAATCATATGCTACATGATTCATAAACTAATTTCAGTTTACAAAATGACCTGAAATAGTGCCAAACGGAGTCATGGACCTACCCACGCTAATCCACAATGATTTAAGGTGGGCCCCACATACATTTGGGACCTAGGGGACAGGGGGACCACGCCCGGATGGCCGGGCCTCGCCGAAAACCAAGTTGACCGGTGAGGACCTTGCCGGTTCGGTGAGGCCTTGCCGTACAGTGGGCCCAACTCGGCCCGGGCGTAGGGCCGACGTAGTTTGGGGGGTAGTGTAGCCCCTGTGCATAAGGGTCATCCCTTAAACCACCTCCAAACACCTATCTCCTTCATAAAATCCCCTCCCAAGCTCTCCCTTCTCCACATTTTTGCTGCCTCCCTCTCAAATCCCGACTCCAAATCACTTCCAATCCTGTTTTATGCCTCAACCGACGTCCTTCCATAGTCCACAGCCGTACGCACCTCCTCCACTCTCCATTTTCATCAGTTGGAGCTCTCTCATCCTTCATTTGAGGCTAGAAATCATGTAAGCCTCCATCCCAACCCATTTCACTCCTTTCTCATTGCAAACCTAGCACTTGGGGGCCTGTTTCACCCCTCTATGGGAACTAAATTTGTGCCAGCCCATTAGGTCAGCCCCTTTTCTTCATTTCCTTCACTTTCCATGGTGCATTTGAGCTCTTAAGCTCTCGTTTGAGCCTCAAACTTGTGAAAATCTACTTACCCATCTCATTTCTCCACTTTCTTCGCTTGAGGAGTATTGAGAATGCATGGCCGATAGAGCTCTAATGGGCAACAGACAGTATTAAGTTAGACAGTATTAAAGAAGGTAAGTCAGGATCATGATAGAATCAGGCATCTCTGCCATTGTCCTGTAGATTATTTGATTACCGTTTTAAGGATTTTTGTGTTTTGTTGTTAATGGGTCTAGTGATGTCATAGGTAGAGAATGTGTTTGTGTTTAATGGTTTGGGCTTAGCATA
The DNA here is from genome assembly GCA_037074715.1 of Magnolia kwangsiensis. Lineage (NCBI taxonomy): Eukaryota > Viridiplantae > Streptophyta > Magnoliopsida > Magnoliales > Magnoliaceae > Magnolia > Magnolia kwangsiensis. The sequence goes on from CM073573.1 coordinate 57,446,741, forward strand.
GCCACTTGCGTTCCTGTCATAATGCATGTGGAACTTGATTCCATGTATTGTGATAAATTTTGTTACATGAAGTGCATACCGTTTCGTTCGTTGTAAGCTATTGTCCCTAGATTGGGTGTCTCCTATGGTTTTCACTACCATGTTTGGAATGTATACGATTAAAATTAAATCCCGGGATTAAGCTTACAAAATTGAGTTTTATCCCACCCCACCCTTCATGCCGTTTCGTTTGCTGTAAGCTATTGTCCCTAGATTGGGTGTCTCCTATAGTTTTCACTACTATGTTTAGAATGTATACGATTAAAATTAAATCCCGGGATTAAGCTTACAAAATTGAGTTTTATCTCACCCCACCCTCCTACCAAGCATGCCACTCCGAATCCCAATGTGGGATTAGTAATGCGGTCCCAGTTAACATAACTTAAGTCCACTGGCCACCTATGCCCTTGGAGTATGTAGGATCCAATTCCATTTAGACAATCTTGACCCTAAGTGATAGAACAATTCCCTGTTATAGAAATGGTATGAAACCATTTAACGTATGAGCCTAGACTTTGGATTACAGCTAGTGTTACAGACTAGGCTACTAGTTGAATTAAGCAATGTAAAGCCTGTATATGCTAAGGAATAGTAGGTTAGATTTGGTTGGAGTAGAACCGTATTCCTTCGATAGATCCCCTTAATATTTATAGACGTCTGTTATAACCCTTAGGAAAGTTGTTTTAACTTAGAACCATTCACTCTCAGGGAAAATTTATAAATCCCTCAGATTGAACTTAGAATAAATCAGCATGTCCCTTTGACTTGCCTTTCCTAAGGGCCTATTGCATTCAGAAACGCGGAGTAAAGGAACTGTATATGTAAGCGATGTATTCGCGGTTTGAATCGACTTCTTAATCCTAGTAGTTACCAATGAATCCAATGCTCTGATCAAGCAGAAGATCGGCATCGACTCGGATTAAGAACTGATACAACGAATTTTTTGTCCTGATTAGACAGAAGGTTCAATGTATCCGGCTCAGACCCACTATACAACTTTTCTTCCGTGTTGGCCCGACCACCTACAACCAAAAGTTATTGCTTTGCCTTTGGAAAATGTTGAGGACATACGGCCAATAAAGATTAGACCTCCTACCACAAACTCACATCCGTCCTTGAAATCAACCACAACACCCATCACTTCAGCTTTTTCTATAACGATGGGTACTAGTGCCATAGAACACATCATTCACAAAAGAAGACCAATGTAGCGAGAGGTTATTTCCCATTTCATGTCAAGGATAGGTCCTAAGTTACACCTCGTTCCGATATATGGATCGAGAAATAGATTTGGGAACCTTAAGAAGGACTAAGTTTTAAGGGGGGTAGAACGTATTGAGCCCAAATCTACTTAGGATTATCTAGTACGACCGTTGAATCAGAGTGGTGCAGCGGAAGCACGATTGGCCTCTTCCCCACTCCCAAGATCGAAAAAGTTGGGTTAGGTTATACGTAAGGTTAAGTCATTAAATAGAATTTGAACCTTCCTTAGAATGTTAATACTAAAGTCTCTCTATCATTACCCTTAGCCAATTTCGGGTACAAAATTTTATTTTAAGGGGGGTAGATTGTAACACCCCAAATTTTTTACCAACCTGAGATTAGATGCCCTTAGGTAATGGGTCAACCATAACACCTTAGTAACCGCTCAGAATCCAATTCTAAAGCCAAAGAAATCATTTAAAACCTAATTCTTTAGAATTTAACGTGAATTAGCCAGTGCTACACTAGATTTCCTGCGAAATTAGCACCAACCACTTTAAATACGATTTGTAAGACCCAAAACCTCTAGAATCGTTGACGGTACGTTACCCTAAAATCTAAGATCAAACTCTAAACCCGTTTACCCTCAGGAACCCTTTGAAACTTCGTATTGGATCTAGACCGCGCCTCGAGAGTCCGATATCTATAATCTCAAACTGTTAGGACCGCTTAGCTGGACTTGACAATCGTTTCGAAAATTAAGCCCAACCGATGTTCTGAGGCTATTTCATTGAGCCTGGAGCGAGGAGTGTGAGAAAGAGTGAAATTCATTTAAAATTAAATGGGATTTAAATAAATCTGGCACGTTTCGCTTGCGGGATCAGTATAAGCATTCAGACCGTCGGAATCGGACCCAAATACACCCTTGGATCAGGGAACATTTCTCACTCAGGTAAGTATACTTGGAATCCTCGATCGAGTCTCCATGACCGCTGAACTAAAACTGGTCCGTCACGTGCAATCTGGGAACTCTACCGGACTGAAAACTTGGTGTGAGCAGGATCCAATGTCCATGACCTTAAGTCCGACCCCGTTCGGCCAGGGGACCTCCCGAAATGCTATTTTGGATTGGAAAAGACCCGATTTGGCTGTAACTCAAGTATACCTTGACTTAAAGTCTATTTTGGTCATGTTTGGACTTATAAAAGGGCCTTAAACCCTTAGCTTTCTAACCCATAGGAATTTGAGAAAAACCCTAGGAGAGAGGAGAGAGAAGAGAGTGAAAGTGAGGGAGAAGCTGGTGATTTCTCCTGTGATTCTTCCCTGCTGCTTCACGTGCCAAATCCACCCTTCTGTATCGCTTTTCCGGTGACTTCGGCTTCGTTCTAGGTAAGAAAACCCTAACCTTAACCTGTTTTAGGGATTCTATCAATACAAGTAACGAAGTAGCTGATGTATCTTGTGAATTAGGTCATCATATCGCCGTTGACGAAGCGTAGACTTCCTGTTCGATTCGTTATGCTTATATGGCGAAAGGTGCGGATCTTAGACACTTAGATTACTTGTTTTCAAAGCTTTCAATGTCGTTTAATGGTAGATTGCTGACAAGAACGCTGTTTAACATGTAGAACTTACTATCCATTTTCCATTTTGTATACATACGGAAAATATGAGATTTATGGTATTTTAGGTATTTGTAGAAAATACTGTATACGTCCGTATTTTGCTGAAATGATTTCCATGGTTATTTGTCATGTTATGATATTAGAAATGCGTGCATGATCTGTTTGGCGAGGAGATTCACCCTAATGTGCACTTTGGGTCGACATACACTATGTGGACAAAAGTGTGTAGACTAGGTGTTTGTATAAATGATTGTATTAGTATGTATTGAGCTAATGTGGTTGTCGGTTAGCTTTGAGAATGATTTCTCAATTAGTATGGGGATGTGCACATTTTCCTCCATGTTATGATTGAATTGATTTCCGTATATGTATGGAATACATGTGTTTGGTCGAATTGCTTACGTTGTATGATATAACATGTTGTCAACATGCTTGTAATGTTTGTATTTCATTTCTGTTACTCTCATATGATCATTGATGCTGATTTACAAATGTTTGAGGCTATAACCTAGTCCAAGCAGTCGGTAATGGATTGAATTCGTGGTTGGCTTCTATTTGCCACGAAGGACTCGTCGATGAACACGAGTCGTGTTTTGGGCAGGCGGCAGTGGTTAGGCCACACGAAGCATTTCATGCACTTCATGTCGCTCAGCTTGAGATACGCTCGTACTAGTCCAACTCGTCAAGCAACCCGACTGACCGTTGATTATTCACCTTGTATAAGTCATATCTGCTTGAACCTAGGGTACTAAACTTACCATTGGAAAGCCCCTCTAACTGTGGTACCTCGATCCCCTAAGACTCATGAGCCGGGCATGGTGGTATGGGATACCGTGGTAGAGCTGTCGGCCTACGTTAGGGCCACAAACCTCCCCTTAGTGACCGGTGAGCACCCTACTCTGAGTAGATTATGGTGGTATGGGACACTATATTCTTGCTGTCAGCCTACATTGATAAGGTGATGGGGGAGTGGAGCAACGAGTGCGAGCAACAGCCCTGACAGCCCTTTGTAGTAACCTTGAGTTTATCCTGACACTGCATGGAGGCGACGAGTTCTGATGCAGTCTTAAGGATATAAACTAGGCCTGTATTGATAAGGTGATGGGGGAGCGGTGCAACGTGTGCGTGCAATAGCCCTGGCAGCCCTTGCAACGACCTAATATTATCGTATGAGATTACTAGGAGTGACGACCCTAGACAGGATCATTGTTTGGGTATTGATATAAGAGAGGTACCTTAGTTTCCCAATCCTGCTGTATGAAAAGGACTAATAACAACTCGGTAATCATTATCCATATCGCACTGCATGTGCCTGGAAGATGTGGAGCACTGAGGAACGCAAGCATGCTGTGGACGCAGATGGTGCCGCACGAGGGAGTATGTCGGTGAGGGCATCCATCATGTCATTTCATCCTTGCATTAATCACAGTATTTAGGAATGTTTATTTTGCTTGCTTTACCATTATCGCTTGATTGATTTGATAACATGTCAACCTTTGCTTTATGATTCCACTGAGTTGGCCACTCATTTTCACGTTATGGGACGGTGTTGTACACACCAACCAGTCCCTGTTTTAGTTGCAGATGATGGCGCTGCTTGTGAAGTGGAGCCGGACTTGTATGATGACAAGGAGGATTTCTCCTATATGCATGTTCTGATCGACGGGACTACAGGGAGGTTGATTAGACGCCATGACACTTATCTTTTTATACTTTTGGAGCACTCATGTATATTCTTTTTGTTCATTTTTGGAGTATACATGTATATATTTAACCTGGTAACATGCTCACACTTTGGAGACTTACAATCAATTATATGTTGTTATATATTTATCACAGTCTTCCGCTTGTAAAATTTAACTGTCTCTGGAGTATGATATGTTGTTTTGGCTTAATCTCAATCTTGTTTAATGTCATTCTACAGATGACATACATTTATTATTATCTATGTTGCATAAGTGACATTTTGGAACTCGGGAGTTGGGATTCTACCCGACTCCCGATTTTTGGGATGTTACACAGCATAACATCATGATACATGCCCATACGCATCATCTGCATGTTTATTATGAGATATGATTGACCATTACATACACTGTAGTATCGATTGTTATGAGACTCCCTTATAGGCTGAGATTGTCTCACATGAGTGCACGGTATGTGCAGGATTGATGCATGACTGGATTGTATGACTCATGCATCTTACAATATATGTTGTGATTATTGTACACCCTAGTGACATCGGGGCCATAGCCTCCACAAGCTTATCGTGGATGGCTAGATGGGATACTGAAAATATATTCTACATATGGTGCTAAAGATATCCCTGGGTGAAAGTCTTAGAATACTCTTGGTTTCAAAGGTTGCTCTAACTTCTAGACCTAGTGGATGCATGAGCGCATGAGGGCCGTATACCATTAGGCTGCGTCTCCTACTGTATCGTGGTCGGTTGGAATGGGGTACAACCTTACTTGCCTGAGAGGAGGGGACAATGCTAGGCTGAGTCTGACCAACTTACGGAATGGGTCTGCTATCGACGAGCTGAGCCTGATATTGGCAGGCGGATAGTGAGTTCTCTTCCACTCACTTTGTTACGTGCGATGGGGTGACAATCTGATTTGGAGTGTAATAGACCCCGGTGATTTTTCATAGAAGAACTATACTGATATGTGGACTTATTGAGCAGGAATTGCATAATCATTCATTCATTCATTCACTATCCACTTAGGCTGGTGGTGCGTAACTATTTTTACATATACCTTCGCATGGCTAGGATTTCGGTTGGGCGCCCGACTAACTTGAGATCAGGAGTTTACCACATTAAATCTGACTATCCAAATTTAAGTATGGGACTGGTTTGGATAGAAGTCCCTTATGATGGACCCTGTAGCCTATGATACTACATACTATCATCCCAACCACACACTTCAGCTTTGTCATTTTATTCGCATCGCATATTGCATTCGCAGGCATATGGCATTTTGGGTTGTTATGTTTTCTATACTTATATGGCCTAGACGGACTTAACAGGATTTACATATTTCATTGTACCCTCGACATATGATATTTGGCTATCTATGACTCCTCATTTGCATAGCTGATTTATATTGCGTACTCTGATATTGTATGACTCATGGACTTGTCAGTATTTTTACTTACTCTATTATCGTAGGATTCAGGATCTTGTCAATATTTTTGACATTGTATGATTATGGCATTGCATTGAATACTTGACACTTATCTTGTGCACACACTTTCACCACTCTCTAAGCTTTCTATAAGCTTATGCATGATAGATGCGTGTAGATGGCGTTAGGTTGCAGGAGCATTGAGCTTGGAGCATGCAGCTGTCTTCTGGAGCTTTAATTTTTGATATATGTATTTCCCTTTCAGCATTGTATTCAACTGTTTATATTAGTGGATATGTGATGATAATGTTACCTTTGTAATTTAGGTAAACTTGTGGTTATGCTTATTACGAGTTAAATGTACATTGAAAAATCCTCCTTGTAGGATCTTAGGATCAGAATCTGGTGTATGGACACTGGGAGCCGAGAATGGAGTACTACAGAGGCTGTCGACATCGGATTTGGCAATTGAGAATTTTGTGAACCTGGTTTTCGAGTTTGGGGCGTGACAAAACCCTTTGTCAGATTTGATTGCAATGGTTGGCATAGACGATGAAGGGTTTTGGTTCTTTGACCGCAACACCACCCGGGGATGGCGTGGGTTTTCGATTCTGGCTATGGAGGGAGGCAGTGATGCAGGGTGTGGGTGTGTGATGGAGATCATCCTCAGCTCTGATACTAGTGAAGTTTGGAGGGCGTTAAACAATCATTTGGTGATGAATCTCTAGAAGGAGATTTTTTCAACCAGATGGGTAATCTCTTAATCCCTTTCTCTCTTGTATTTTTGTTGTGTGTAAATATCCTTTCATGGCAGCCCTTTTTATTGAGTTTGGGATTATTACCATTTTGGGATCATTCATCATTGCAAGAGAAAATGTTTTGGGCATTTTTTTTTATAGTCCATCCATTATAAGAGATATCTCTTGCTTCTTCAATGCATATACCAATTCTATGATGAAATTTCAAGGGCTGTTATGGACAATGTATGAATGAAGCAATCCACGATCAATTGGAGGTCTTTTTTAAAAGGTTTACTAACCTGGTAGAGACTTCTCATCATTAGAGGAGTCTATATTTTCCATTGCCTCCACATTTCTGGCTGCTGCTTCCCTTTCACTGGTTGATCTCTAGTGTGAATGTGCATTTCTTTACAATGCTCCATATTCAAGGTGTCTTGACCCTGCTGCATGAGGTCGGGGTTAGCAGGGATAACTGTGTGAGCAGAAGCTACATGAACTCCAGCTACACAACAGTCTTTATGGATGCTGCAATTGCCTTCATAAAGTGCTTGGGCACAATTTTCAATAATGGTATTGTAGCATGTTTCTGCCAATTCCAGGACATTATGCAGCAGCTCATATGACTATGCATATGTTGTATTGTTGTAATTTTGACTGATCTAGTCCTGTGTCAGGGATGCATATGAAAAAAGCATGATATCATTTTCCTAAATCATTAACTACAAGGTCTATTAGTTCACTACTGGCTAGATTTGGTAGCTTTTATCATGTGAGACTAGCTTTGATGTCTATTGCTCCAGGGAAGGAAAGGGAATGGGCAGGTCCAAATATATCCTGGAAAATGACTTTTATTTAATCAATAAAAAGAACCCGTCTGTACTGACTTAGTAACCCATATTTGTATAGACTCAATCCCTAACCCCTAGTGAAATGATGAAACGGACTTTAGCGGAGGCATACTCCTAACAAAATTGGTAGTCATAACCAACCTAAAAACGATGAACTAAGCATGAAATTAGCCCAAAAATTTCTAGGCACTTGATAACCAACTTTCAAGGCTTCAGTATTTTTTTTTCCCTTCAATTTACCTAAACTGGTTAAGTTGGGTGCCATGAAGTGGAGTCTGAAACATCATTCATAATATGTATGCATGTGTCCATAATGAAACCTGTGTGAAGTTCTAATTGTTTGAGAATTTTTAACCAAAAGGACGAAGTTCTTCTGTTAGATCATGTATGCATCAACATATGAGTTAATTATATTGAGCCACACCATATAGAATTGCTAATGTAGAGGTATTTCACACCGGGCTCGAGTGGGGTAGCCCGTGGGATGCAGGGACACACTCGGAGTGGGCAGCCCATGTGATTTGGGGCCCACGAAGGGGTTTGGCCGAGGTCCTAACCCATGAGATGTGAGGCCTGTGATATGAGATAAAGGGATTAACTCACCATACTCTAATAGTTTGAGCTTTTAGAGCAAGTGGTCAATTGTCTTGCATCAAATTGGTATTAAAGCGGGAGATCTTATGTTCAAGACTCCTCACAGGGGGTGATTGATGCGGGGGCATTTCACACCGGGCTCGAGTGGGGTAACCTGTGGGATGTGGGGACACACTCAGGGTGGGCAGCCCATGTGATTTGGGGCCCATGAGGGGGGTTCGGCTGAGGTCCTAACCCATGGGATGTGGGGCTTGGGCTATGAGATAAAGGGATTAATTCGCCATACTTTAATAGTTCGGGCTTTTAGAGCAAGTGGTTAACTGTCTTGCATCAATTGTTGATTACTCAGAAATTCATTGATTAGGCTCGGTTCCTAGGCACTGTGTTAGAACTCCAAACTCTAATTCCACAAGAATATTGTAAGGTTTTTACTGGTCTTTGTTATCGAAGGCATATTCGTACTTTAATCATTTTATTTAACAAAATTTGTACTCTGTTAAAAAAAAAACCCAAAGATGGAGTTTTGTGAATTGTCATATTGAGTGCTTTAATGTTTCTTATGGATATCTCTAGAAAATTGTGTGGCAGAGATATGCCAATCCCATCTATCATGATGGCTAGACAGTTTTCTCAATAGTGAGACAGTCTTTCGTTTCTTTAGCATGGAGATATACTAGCAAATAGATGAAATTAAAACCAAAGTATGCAAAATTGCTACATTTGTCCTCTGCCATGTCTGATTTTCTTGGTTCTTACGCATGTAGGTTGGAGTATATGTTGATTACACATGACAGAACTGGAAGAATAGGTAATGGTATATACAATGATGCTTTCTTTCTTTCTTTTATTTATTTATTAATGCGTTACAGGAAGATACCATATGGCCATATGTTCCAACAGATGTTTGTGTTTTATTCTTTATTCTGTGGTTCATTTTCTTTTGATTGGTTTGCATTTAAGGTTTATCTGTGTAGTGGTGTCCTTTTTTTTTATGACCTCCTATCACAAGCAATGACAATTACTACTTCTAATCGGAAACCTCTCAATGGAAACTAATTGTAGAGAACCAAAAACTACAAATATAACTAGACATCTTCTTTGCATAAACCACCTTCACAACTATATAGCCACATAGTTAATTATGGAATCTTCCAGCTACAGGAAATTCCAGAAATAGAAACTATTAGATTGCACAAAAGCCTGACTGATTGTATAAAATGACAAACAAACTGCCGTAGGAGTACATGGGTCTATTAACTACAAATTCTTTTCCAATAGGCAATATCCAACTGTAATCTCTCCGCAAATACCAATTGACTAGTGTTAGGAGGATGTGTCACTGTGAAAATTTTCCAAAAATATCCTAAATAGCTGCTGCTACTTCTAAAAATAATATCTGGACAAACCATCCTATTGCAAATAGGTTGTGGTTATTATTGATGACTATTTCGATATGCATAAATAGGAAGTTACCTTGCTGAAAGCTTCAACAAAGGTCCAAGAAAAAAATAATATGGCTATATTTGTAGCTCTCATTGATCAATTAAATTGTTGGGCATGCGATCTGATTAGACCTTTAAGTCCCTTAGACCAGTAATTTTTTCTAGGTCTGTCTTTAGATCGTGGATCTGATCTAGATTATGCCAATCTGGATCCTTGATGTGCTCCTGATATCTAACCTGGATGGTCGGGTTATCTTGATCTGATGTATGGACTATAGACTCGGCTAGGCTTAATTTGAGTCAGATATTCAATCTGAGGATATCTGATCCTCAATTAGTCAGCTTGTGGAGCCCATCTAAGACTCATCTGTTGGTTGTGTGCCCCATATGCATCATGATCTGAGGAAACCCTAATTAGGAAGGTGCATTGTATGTATGTTGATAGGACTCCCCTTGGGAAGGACCAAAGCATCCATGGTTTCAACCCTCCGTCAACTTACCCCATTTCTTCTTATATAGCCATGTGTCTTCCCTAATGCCTATAGCGTCTTGTCAGTGGAAGGTTATGTTTTACACTAGCATAGAAGTATTATTATCTTCTTGATTATTGGAAAAAAGAAAGAAAGGCTCCATAAAGGATTATAGGTTTTGCATGGCTTATTGATGCAAGGACATGTGATGACCTAACCCCAGATGCACGTGTAATCAGGTTAAAGAATATTCAAATAAATACACCAATTAACTAACCGTTTCCAATCAAAGGGATTAAGTAAATCTCAACACAAACATGAGGTTTTTCCGTCAGGATCATGCCCCTTAGCATAAGATCACGTAAACAGTAGAAAGAGAGGACCTAGGGATGATGTGCTGAAGAAAATTGGAGCCTTGTACCCAAAAGATGCCAAAGAATCTTCCAAAAATAACTAGTGAACCTAATATCTCTATCAGACACGATGGATCTAGGTACTCCATGGAGTTACACAACCTCATGAAAGAATAACTTCACAACATGGGAGGCATCTGAGGTTTTATAACAGGGTAGAAAATGGGCCATCTAAGAAAATCAATCAACAACCACAAGTATGGAGTCGTGCTTGCAAATAGTCTTAGGAAGTCCAACCACGAAGTCCATACTGACATCTTGCCACGAAACATATAGAACTAGCAAATGAGTATATAAACACGTATTTTTCTTCCTCTGCTTCACCAATTGACATGTCCGACACTGCCCTACAATCTTGCCCACATCTCACTAGAAATTAGGCCAATAGAAATGATCAGACACAAGGGTAACTATTTTATCTCAACCAAAGTGGCCTGCCATCCTTCCAGTATGCAGCTCCCAAAATAAAAAAATCACAGAGGGATGTTCATGGGATATAGAGCTTGTCCCTTCTAAAAAGATATCCATCTGTAAGGACGAACTCCTTACTCCTCGAGGGTGGGTCACTTGACAATGACGCATAAATGATCCCAAAATCAAGATAGTTTAAGTACTCACCCTTGAGTTGCTCAAAGTATGTAACTTCAATACTCATGACCCGTAGTGTCAACTTCAATACTCATGAACCGCAGCGTCATGATACGATGACTAAGTGTATCAATAACCTTATTCTCTTTTTTGGCTTCGTGCTTAAGAACAAATGTGTACTATTGAAGAAATTGTGCCCACTTGGCATGCCTAGGGCTCAACTTCTTTTGACAGCTCAAATATTTCAAGGCCTCATGATCAGAGAATAGTACGAATTCTTGCAGTAATAAATAATGCTGCCAAATGCGTAATGATTGTACAACTACATAGAACTCCTTGTCATAAGTGGAGTAGCATTGTTTTAGCCTTGTTCATCTTCTCATTGAAAAAGGCCACAGGATGTCCCTCTTGGCTTAACACTCTGCCTATGGAAATTCCTGACATATCACACTCTACCTCAAAGGCTTTAGTAAAGTCAGGTAGATGCATGACTGGCGCTTCCTTCATCTTCTTTTTAATTTCTGAGAAAGCTCGTTCCGTGGCTTTAATTCATTGAAACTCTCCTTTTCATATGCAATTTGTAATAGGATCCATAATCGAGCTAAATCTACGGATGAACCACCCTTACGTAGCTAGGCCGTGAAAGCTTCGCACGTCGTGTATGGTATGCAGCTCAAGCCAATTGACAATGGCCTTTACTTTCTCAAGGTCTGCAGACACATCCTCTAATGATATAATGAACCCCATGAAGATACCATGAGAGGTTAGGAAGGAACACTTCTTGAGGTTTGCATAGAGCTTTTCTGCGCGCAAGGTGTTATAGACTTGCCTCAAGTGCTCGATGTGCTAGCTAGGGGATGTAGTATAGATGAGGATATCATCAAAGTATACAACTAAAAACTTTCCCATAAAGGGTCGCAACACCTGAGTCATCACCTTCATAAACCTACTTGGGGCATTGGTTAACCTGAAGGGCATAATTAGCCACTCGTACAACTCATTGTTGAGACTTAAATATTGCATAATTTTTCCCATTTATATCTTAATTTTATGAACATGAATCAGCTTAATGTTCTATTTTACTCATATATGTGTGTTGCAAGGTGAATTTAAGAGCTCGGATTGAAAAAGGGTGCTAAAAGAATGGATTTAATACTCAAGAATCACAAAGGCAAGGGATAGATCTTAGGAGACCAAGATTGAAGAATTCACATGCCAAAGATCTAAGAAAACTAAGTGAGGAATTAAGAAAATTAAATATTTAACGTGAAGAATCCTGAAATTATCATAAAAAAGTATATTCTGAAACTCTGAAGTCTATTTTGAGAAACTACGTAGCGTGAAGTTTATTTTAACAAATTGCACAGCGTGAAGTCTATTTTGAAAAACTGTATATATTTGAGGTGGTTTATAGAGTTTTTTAACTTTGTATGAAATTTAGAGTTCCCCATTTATAAATAGGGCTTCTCAGGGCATTCCTAAGCATCATTCAAAGCATTCATGAGCAAGATTTAGAGTTTTTAGAGGGTTTTCAATTTTATTTAAGTTTTAGAAATTATTTTTTTTCTTTTAAATTTTTCTATTTGCATTTATTTCTTTTTTGTTGCTTTTTATTTCTTCAATTTAATTATATTTTTTTAGTTCCTTCTAGCCCAAGCTAGAAGGGAAGCACATTGGTTTAATGTTTTCGTAGTTATGATGATTGAATATTTTAATGATGAGAAGAATGATGTATGCATGTTATCTATTGCTTAGGTTTTATTTTTTATCCTCTTATGAGATCCATATATTTCCATCGTATGAAATCCACATTGATGGATAGGCTTACCCTAAATCAATTAGATTTCCTAGATAGGAGAGGTTCTCAATCTGCTACATTTCTTTGATTCATTATCTCATCGATATTGAGTTCTTAAAATCACTGGTACTTGAGAATATATATCAATAGTATAAATCCATGATTTTCTAATCTTTTATATCATTTATTAAAATATTTAAACTGTTTTATTTTCTGATTAGGCTGACCATAGCGCTCAAATCCTAGTTGTGTTATCCAAGTCATCATGATTTTAGAACATTAACCTATGTGTGGAACTTTGAAGCTTGGGTGTTATTTTAATTTAATTAAATTACATCCATTCAAAATTCTAAAATCAAATCATCAGTTTAATTTTTTTATTACTTAGTTTATTTTGCATTTGATTTTCTTATTCTCACAATTCATCTTCCTGTGAGATCGACCATGTATTTATGGGATATTACTTACGAATCTCTGCACTTAGAGGCAAGCAATCAAGTTTTTGGCACCATTGCCGAGGAGAGACTAAGAAAGATTAGATCTGTGCAAGATAGCTAAGGTAAGTTCTTTTCTAAGGTAAGTTCTCTTTTAAACCCTCCAAATTTTCTGTAGATTTTTTATTTTTTCTTTGAAAGTAAATTCAGTTAGGTCTTTCAAGCACTAACTATGACATAGGTAGCCCTACTTGGGATTTTATCACCCAAGTGTTATGGTTGTCATACAATTGTTGTTTGATCACAAAGATCATCGGTTGAATCTATTTTCTAAATTAGCGCATAGTTTAATTTCTACATTAGTTGTACTTTTGTTGATTTATTTTTTATTTTTGCTTTGTGGTTTGAACCCTCATGGTCGGCCCTGTTGCCTGGGTTGTTGATTTATTTTTTCTTTGTGGATTGAACCTTCATGGTCAGCCCTACCACCTGGGTTGTTGATTTATTTTGCTTTGTGGATTGAACTTTCATGGTTGGCCCTGCCCCCTGGGTTATTCGTTAAGTTTTTGTTTTTATTTTAAGTATCATACTTGCTATTTGAATTAGTGGTATTTATTGTGTGGTGTGGATGATTTATGTCTTGTTGGATTAGGGATTAAAACAATCGACTCTTCTCCGAAGGCAGACTAGTTTCAGGCCTTGAACATTCACTTAGAAGAGGCACTCAACATCACTTGAATTCCATGGGAGACCCAGTTGATATCCAAATCCAAATATGTCAAATCCAATTATAAATCAAAACAAAGAAAATCAACCTAATCTTCCTCTTGAGGATGAAAATGAAGTTCATAGGAATGTGTTCAACTTTACGTGAACATCTACACTCTAAGAGATCAACTTTACCATCTTGCATAGTGTTTCCTGACACTCAAGGGACATTGATTTTAAACCAGGTGTGATTCAATTGATTCCTAAATTGCATGACTTGGATTCTAAAAGCCCCTAGTTACACCACAAAGACTTTGAGGAAGTAATTGTAATATTACAAGTAAACAATGGCAATAGGAATGTACTTAAGCTTAGGTTATTCTCATTTTCTCTAAAGGATAGGGCAAAAGCATGGCTCAACTCTCTAAGACCTAGTACCATCACTACATGGCAAGCCTTAAGTAGAGAGTTTTTGAAAAAAAAAATTCTTGAGCACAAAATAAATGCACCTAAAATAAGAAATCATGTCGTTCTCTCAAAAGGGGAATGAATTGTTTTTCCAAGCTTGGGAGCGCTTCAAGACCTTTTACTTACTTATCCACATCATGGTTATTATTGAGGCATAAAAAATATATGCCATTGCATTGGTCAGAAAATTCCATGTCCGGGGGTATTTCGGTAAAATTCCAGCTCCAGGGGTATTTTGGGTATTTTGATAAAAATTCAGCTCCAGGGGTATTTTGAGTATTTTGGTAAAATTTTAGCTTTAGGGGTATTATGGGTATTTTGGTAACATTCCATGTTCAAGGGATAGTTTAGGTATTTTGGTAAAAGGGATTGAAAAGGGTAGTTTGGTAAAAAGGGGTGCACATGTGTCATTTTAAAGGAGAAAGGTTGTACACCACCATTTAAGAGGGAGCTTAGTGGACACCATGGTTTATGAAAAGAATAAGTCCATAAATGAAGAGATAAGTGGTGGTGGTCACCACTCTGTAAGAGTGGTGGGGCCTATAAATACCCCACTCCTATTCCATTTTGGAGGTTGATTAGTCGGTGGGCCAGAGAAATGAGAGAGAGAGAGAAGAGAAAGAGAAGGAAGTACTTGCGCGGACTGAAGTTGCTTGCACGTAGCCGCGCAACTGAAGAGGAGATGGCCTTTGCACCACTTTTCAAGGGAACTTGAAAAAGATCCTTTGCGCAGCCCCGTGCAACAGGAATGGGCGATTTCCCATACACCATACGTCCCGTAATGCTGTCCACGCAACCAACGACCTCACAACAGGCCTGAGTTTCAGCCGGGCGTAAACAGAGAAGAAGAAACCATTTTCTTCTTTCAACTGTGCTACTGGTGGGGCCAGTACGATCATATTTTGAGAAATCTATACCATCTACCGTCTTCCTCTTGGAATTTCGACCATGAATAGTAAGCTTTCATCATTTGTTGACGTGGCCCACCTAAACAATCAAGCCACGAAAGTAGCCGAACGGTCTTCTTTTGATCATTGTAGTGATCATGAGGAAGAACATAACCAAGAAAGATCAACATGGTTGTGAATGGTTTTTCTCCCTCTACCTCATGGACGCTTCAGATCAAGCTTTTGTTGCACGATGGTGTCCCACTACGAACGGACGGAAGCTCTGTTTCGCCACAGAGTCAACGTATGTCGACTCTGTGATGTGTGATGGCCCACTTATGGAAGACGAATGAAAAATCCACACTACTCATTCAATTCACGACAGAAAACCTTTTAGGAAGGACTAGTTTTGAAGTAAAATCAGCATGGCCCACGAGCTTGTTCATTTCACCGGCCATTCTATGTTTAACGGTTAAGATTTCAAAAGAGCTCGCATGGTGGCAAAAAGCCACCTTGGCAATGGTTAAAACTCCCTTCTGAAGTGAATGGACGGCTTGGATCGTGTAAAGGAGCAGTGAGTGGGCCACACTGAGAAAATTACAAAGTGACTTTAAAAGACACTGTGTATTTCTTATATTTGAGAAGAAGATGTTGGTTAGCAACCGCTGACCGACTTTGAGAAATCCCATGCACGGCGGGTGCTCGTGCACACCATGTACATGCGACGTACATATAGCTCCAATGCGATGTTTGTGAGAAATTTACTCCGTCCATACGCTTTGCCATTGCATTTAACACATTGGGACCAAATCTGAAGCATGTCCAGATATCAGGTGGGCCCCAAATCATGATCTTAGGGGTTAATTTGTCAGTTTGGCCATTTCTACAAGGATCCAGAAGCTAAAATTTGACGTGTACAGATAATTTGTGGTTGTAATGTCGCACATAAAGTTTCGGGCTAAACGGACTGTGGCAACCCCATGATCTTACATTCTGGGAGACGTTTCAGGCCCGTTTAGCATGATCGGCTTGATTTCCTCTGGGCCTGGCCACACTTCAACGGGATGTTATATATTCCAAGGAAGAATGACCGGAAGGATGCTTCATCTCATTAAAGACTGGTTGATCAGATCAGCAATTCCTCCTAAGTACCTAGGAGATGATCGAAATAGCGCCGGAATGCTGCCGAAATTTCTCTCCTTGGAGATTGGCTAATCGATTCGTCAATTCCTCCTAAGTATCTAGGAGATGACCGAAATAGCGTCGGAATGCTACCAAAATTTCCATTGAGTTATCTTTTCTTTAATTGCATTGCATTAATTGTACGTTATTTTCAGAATCAAGGGAATCAGAGGATGTAAATGAACTCAGATAAATGTGATCAATGTTCTCTCATTAAATTCTTTGTTATCATCGAATAAACCCCCCAAATAGAATGCATTTGTTTCTTTGTCGAAACAAAAGGGCGACTCTGCTGGGAAACTTATTATTCAACGGTAACTTAACAAACATTCAGAGAACATTTATCACTTTTTTGGTGTTTGCAAAGATGCCAAAATGGTGAATCTCAACGGGAACATCCTTCCCTTCATCTCTGAAAATAAAGTATGACTTTATTTAATAAATTAACTAATATTCTGTTCTGAATGACAAAATATATCGCGGTGATCTCTCTCTTGACTACTATAATTATTTACTTCACATTCAATAGACTCCTACAAAAAAGTGTTAGAAAAGATCAAATCAGTTTCGATCAAAGACAAATAATGCCAGAACGATGATAGTTTCTGAAGAGAGCTAGCTTCTTGTACGGGAATGATTTAAAAAGCCATTAGTCAACACATGTCTAAGGAAGAAAAAACAGGTTGCTTTGATCTGTTAGTCCTTTTGTAGCATCCCTGTGAATAGTATGGCATAGTTACTTCCATGGCTTTCTTCTATTTCACTTGAGGAGCCTCAAGATCTGCTGAAATGCTTGTGCAAGATAGTCCCACAGGAAAAACTTCCTCAAAAGTGCTATGTGGATCCCACACATGGCCAGTTAATAGATCAAATAGAGAAAGGGTGGAGCACTTGTGAATCTTCCGAGACTAGAAAAAAAGAAACAGCCAGAGTCAGTTGTTGATTCAGTTATAGTGCATTCAATTGATGAAATATTTATTGGCACAATGCTATCAAAAGGGAGTTGGATGATATAACTGAAGGGCAGTAGATGGGGAATTTTCGTTTGCTCAGGAGCATGCCTAAGAAGAAAACTGATTCAACAATTTTTAGATGCTTGACAGAAAGCATTCTGAGTTCTAGAGCCAATTCAGATTCAATTGATTTTTATGTAAAGTTGTGCTCACATGCTAACCAAATAATGAGTATCATATAGAAGCACTTCCATGGTGGGGAAGTTGAGGTCCTTCCTCTTGCCAATGAGCATTCCAGTCCTACAAAATAGCGAAAGCTTCTATATGAAAGTTTGTGTGTGATGTCACTAAAATTGATAGAATGCGTCTTGCCATGGCTGGTCGGATCACTTAATGAAAAAGAAGCGAGGTAATGTCAAAAGCAGTTTCTGCTTCATCAGTAGCGCTGTGAGACAATGAAGGACAAATGATAGCGTGTTGGTGCACAAAGAATGTACAAAGCCTTCAGATGAAAAGTTAGTTCAACTAAGTCAAGCGTTGCTCGCCAAAAAGTAAACGGATCAATTAATGAATTCATCAATCAATATAGAGCCCTGGGAGCATAGAAGAGCAAGGGTCAAAGTAAAGCTGCTCCATTCTCATACGAATTGACTATTTCAAGAGTCCTAGGGGAACAACAACAAATACTATTGAAGAAAGAAAGTAAAAAGAAGGATTGTAAGAAAATAAAGGATTTAGACAATTCAAGGACTGCATGAAACATACAGCTGAAGAAGGCGATGCACTGCTTATGAGGAATCAATCGCTAGCTGCAGAGGCAATCAAATTACCATAGTTAAAGTATTAAAGGAAATAAAACAAAGAAGAAAGAAGAAGCAAGAAGAAAGCAAGACAGCGTGTTTTCTCAAAAGATTCATGGCACAATTATTCAAGGGGCAGACAAAGGCGTACAAGATACGTTATCCTTTAAGATAAGCTGCAGTTTTGATGCTTCCAAAAAAAAAAAAAAAAGGGGGGGCATGATAAGCAAAGTCTCAGAATGACAAAATCTCAGAATTTCAAATGAGGTAATTGTTGACTCCCCGAAATGATAATTATTTATAATAAGTGTCTCTATCAATTGTTGCAGGTTAAAAGTTGGGGCAAAAGAAAGCATTGATGATTGCTATCAAGCATTGACGATTGCTATCAAGCATTGACGATTGTCACCGACAATTCGAGGAGCAAAAGGATTATGAAAGACAAGTTGAAGAAGAAAGAAAAGAGAATGACTTGAAGAACAAGTTGCAGAAGACGATTGATAAAAGCAAAATTGTTAAGGTATAAGACATAAAAGAAGAAACAAGAGTACACAGGCTCGACTAGTTCGAGACTGGGGGCAAAGCTAATCTTAAGCAAAAGTATGAGATGATGTGACATCAGTATATTTGTTAAAGGTCGCAACATCGTGATTTTGATTACGAAGATTCCCAGAGCAATGCTTCCTAATCAAAAGGGGGCAAGACAGGTGAGTAAAAATTGTGAAATATATTTCTCACCATATAATATATTTCTTTTATGTATATGAATAAAATGCAGGCTTTCAAGCATATCAAGTTATCGCCAAATGTGAAGCACTAATGACAGTTGCCAAATGAAAATCCAATCGCCAAAATTAGCAACTATCGCTATTATCATCAATCGCTTATCAAAAATGTTATCATCACCAAAAAATTATTGATTCTCAGAACATATCAGTAGCAGTGAAATATCAATTATTAATTCTCAGAATATTATCAACAGTAGTGAAATATCAATTATTGATTCTCAGAATATTATCAGCAGCGGTAAAATATCAGCTATGGATTCGCCATTCATGGCAGTGAAATAAGCAGTGGAATAAACCTACACGGTCAACCACACAAATCTTATGACAGCGATGGAAAATGATTATTTAAGGCAGCTTAGTCAAGCTTATATGGCCAACTACGCATAAGACCTACAAAGCTTCAACGATTTAAAAAGCCTGAAATTGGTCTGCCGGAAATCGGTGATAAACTATATTGCTCCTTGAGCCCTGTCCGAAATCGGCAGTAAACTATATTGCTCCTTGAGCCCTACTCGAAATCGGTGATAAACTATATTGCTCCTTGAGCCCTGTCCGAAATCGACGATAAACTATATTGCTCCTTAAGCCCTGCCTGAAATCAGCGATAAACTATCTTGCTCCTTGAGCCCTGCCCGAAATCGGTGATAAACTATCTTGCTCTTTGAGCCCAGTGTCAAGTCCAGTTCAGTCAAATCTGGTCGTACAGTTTAGTCAAGTTGAGTCAAGTCAAGTTAAGTCAAGTTTAGTCTTGTCAGTCAAAGTATGGTCAGTCAAAAGTACACTAGTAGCACTGCTCAAAAAGCATAAACTAAGTTTTGCATTCAAAATGTTGCAGACACATATTTCAAATTAGATATACTCAAATATGCAATTGCCTGATGAAAATTTTAAACATTGATTAGACAACATGCAAAAATACGTTTATCTTGAATCAGGTTCAAATTACATCAACAGTAAATGCCTTCAAGATATTGGCGATTATCTACTCAAAAGCTTAAGTCTCCAAGGTTAATTAATATACTGATAAGAGCTATGAGGTCTTTTCTTCACTCGCCTTCTTAATGAATAAAGACATATTATTGCACAAGGTTCTCAAAAGGGGGTAAAAAATAAACTAGTGAAGAATTATCATTTTCTACCAGACAGTATAAGGACTCTGATATATTCTTTGGAAGTCGTGAAAAGAGCAGCAAAGATTATTTATTTTTCAGGAGTATCAGAAAGCTTCACTTCAGAAATATTATCTTCTAAAGAAATCTTTATGCGACATTGACTGAGAAAGGGGGCAGGATCTATGTCTCCAAAGTAATCTATGCCTTGGTCTTTCTGATAATCTCTTATACGCGGAGAAGGAATTCATATGCCAAGTATTATGAATAATAATATCGCCAGACTCTTTATATCGGATCTGATGGAGATAAAGAACAAACAGAATCATCATCAAATCAGCAAAGATCCAAGAAAAAGTCTATAAATAAATATTAAGGAGCACAAACTAGAGAAGACTCAATAAAAGGACTCAGCGGTTGAACCTTTGGAGCTAAAGATGAAATCTTTAAGAGTGTAATATAAAAAGGATAAAGAATACAATGCGAAACACAATGACAAGTGCAAAGATTGATTAAATCATATTACAAATATCACACTCAGCCTAAAAAGAGAAGAAACTCTCAATCTATTCAAAAATTATCAATATTGCATAAAGCTAAATTGAAAAAAAAAATGCATTAAGATACTAACTCCGACTAATTTGGCAAGAGAGATCATCATTTGAAAGCTTGGGTTATGCAGATCATGAATAAAGGAAACAATCAGAAAAGGTGTTGCGGTAGGAGCAGCATTAAAGAACAACCCCAGATATAGAATTAAAGGAAAGAATCACTGGAGTTGATCAAAAGGAAAGAATCGTTGGAGTTGATCAAAGAGACTGTTACAGCAGAAACGGTGTTGAAAGATAGTTCTCTAATCAAATCACTCAAAGACAAAGTTGTCACAGCTGTTGCAGAAACGTGCTTCAATGAAAAGAAAATTTAATCCTCTCTAGAGAAACATCTACTCGACACTACTGGCTGGGGGCATTCCATTCTTCTGTTCGAGTGTCATCATTCAAGTCTTTTGTTCGAACGCAATCATTCCAAACCTTTCGTTCGAGCATGAGCCTTCCGATCTTCCGTTCGAGTGTCATCATTCAAGTCTTCTGTTCGAGTGTCATCATTCAAGTCTTCTGTTCGAACGCAATCATTCAAGCCTTCCATTCAAGATCATCCAGTCTTCCGTTTGAATGCGAGCATTCCAGTCTTTCGATCGAACGTGATCATTCAATCTTCTGGTCAAGTATGATCATCCAGTCTGCCATGCAAGCATGATCATCCAGTCATCCTTCAGTTGCAGTTCATTCAAGTTCTTCAGGCAGAGGAAGATCGATCCTCCATTTGATTTCAAGAATCAACCAAAGAAGGATCAAGGGGGCATCTGTTGAGGCATAAAAAAATATATGCCATTGCATTGGTCAGAAAATTCCATATCCGGGGGTATTTCGATAAAATTCCAGCTCCAGGGGTATTTTGGTAAAAATCTAACTCCAGGGATATTTTGGGTATTTTGGTAAAAATTCAGCTCCAGGGGTATTATGGGTATTTTGGTAACATTCCATGTTCAAGGGATAGTTTAGGTATTTTGGTAAAAGGGATTGAAAAGGGTAGTTTGGTAAAAAGAGGTACACAGGTGTCATTTTAAAGGAGAAAGGTTGTACACCACCATTTAAGAGAGAGCTTGGTGGACACCATGGTTTATGAAAAGAATGAGTCCATAAATGAAGAGATAAGTGGTGGTGGTCACCACTCTGTAAGAGTGGTGGGGCCTATAAATACCCCACTCCTACTCCATTTTAGAGGTTGATCAGTCGGTGGGCCAGAGAAATGAGAGAGAGAGAGAGAGAGAGAGAGAGAGAGAGAGAGAAGAGAAAGAGAAGGAAGTACTTGCACGGACTGAAGTTGCTTGCACGTAGCCGCACAACTGAAGAGGAGATGGCCTTTGCACCACTTTTCAAGGGGACTTGAAAAAGATCCTTTGCGTAGCCCCGTGCAATAGGAATGGGCGATTTCCCATACACCATACGTCCCGTAATGCTGTCCACGCAACCAACGACCGCACAACGGGCCTGAGTTTCAGCCGAGCATAAACAGAGAAGAAGAAACCGTTTTCTTCTTTCAACTATGATACTGGTGGGGCCAGTACGGTCATATTTTGAGAAATCTACACTGTCTACCGTCTTCCTCTTGGAATTTCAACCGTAAATAGTAAGCTTTCATCATCTGTTGACACGGCCCACCTAGACAATCAAGCCACGAAAGCAACCAAACGGTCTTCTTTTGATCATTGTAGTGATCATGAGGAAGAACATAACCAAGAAAGATCAACATGGTTGTGAATGGTTTTTCTCCCTCTACCTCATGGACGCTTCAGATGAAGCTTTTGTTGCATGATGGTGTCCCACTACGAACGGACGGAAGCTCTGTTTCGCCGTCGACTTTGTGATGTGTGATGACCCACTTATGGAAGACGAATGGAAAATTCAGACTACTCATTCGATTCACGACGAAAAACCGTTTAGGAAGAACTAGTTTTGAAGTAAAATCAGCATGGCCCACGAGCTTATTCATTTCACCGTCCATTCTATGTTTAACGGTTAAGATTTCAAAAGAGCTCACATGGTGGCAAAAAGCCACCTTGGCAATGGTTAAAACTCTCTTCTGAAGTGAATGGACGGTTTGGATCGTGTAAAGGAGCAGTGAATGGGCCACATTGAGAAAAGTGCAAAGTGACTTTAAAAGATGCTGTTTATTTCTTATATTTGAGAAGAAGATGTCGGTCAGCAGCCGTTGACCGACTTTGAGAAATCCCGTGCACGGCCGGTGCTCGTGCACACCATGTACATGCGACGTACATATAGCTCCAACGCGATGTTCGTGAGAAATCTGCTCCATCCATACGCTTTGCCATTGCATTTAATATGTTATGACCAAATCTGAAGCATGTCCAGATATCAGGCGGGCCCCAAATCATGATCTCATGGGCTGATTTGTCAGTTTGGCCATTTTTACAAGGATCCAGAAGCTAAAATTTGACGTGTACGGCTAATTTGTGGTTGTAATGTCGCACATAACGTTTCAGGTTAAACGGACGATGACAACTCTATGATCTTACATTCTGGGAGACGTTTTAGGCCCGTTTAGCATGATCGGCTTAATTTCCTTAGGGCGTGACCACACTTCAATGGGCTGTTGTATATTCCAAGGAAGAATGACCAGAAGGATGCTCCATCTCATTGAAGACTAGTTGATCAGATCAGCAATTCCTTCTAAGTACCTATGAGATGACCGAAATAGCGCCGGAATGCTGCCAAAATTTCTATCGAGCTATCTTCTCTTTAATTGTATTGCATTAATTATACTTTATTTTTAGAATCAAGGGAATCAGAGGATGTAAATGAACTTAGATAAATGTGATCAATGTTCTCTCATTAAATTCTTTATTATCATTGAATAAACCCCCCAAATAGAATGCATTTGTTTCTTTGTCGAAACAGTTATAAACCAAGGCATGTGATTGATGCGTTCCAAAAGGGGCTCATCGTAAATACCCGTCAGTTCATAGAGATGATGTGTGCTGGAACCTTTTTTAACAAAGATCATAATGAGGCATGAAATTTTCTAAATATGTTAGCAGAGAATACGTAGATATGAGATGTCTTTACTAAACTAGACCAAACTAGACCCATTCTTAGGGAGAAAGAGGGGATGTATGTCCTAAGAGAGGAAGATGACCTTAATGCAAAATTCGCTATATTAGCTAAAAAGGTCGAAGCCTTGGAAATTAGGAAGGTTGATATAGTTAAAACAAACACTTCCTTAGGTAATTTTTATAGCATTTGTCGTGGGGCAGACCATGACACAAAGGATTGTCTAATAATCCCAGTTATACAAAATAACACGCATGAGCATGAGCAAGCAAATGTTATACATAACTACCAAAGGTCATTATGCAACTAATGGGAAACACGTACAATTCAAATTGGCGTAACCATCCTAATTTAGTTGGAGGAATGGACCACAAATTAATGTACTCAATGTGCCCAATGCACCTTAAATGCCTACACAAAACAACTTCTTTGGGGCACTTAACAATGCACCATATGTGCCCCCACCAAAGTGATCATCTGTGGAGGATGCATTAACCGCATTCATGAACTTTCAAGCTTAAATGAATCATTCTCTAATCCAATCAAATCAGGAATTAAAGACGGTCGTGGTTAGAATTGAGACTCAACTAAATGCTAGGGAAAAAGGCACCCTTCCTTCTCAACCTGTGCCAAACCCTAGAGACACACATTTTATTAGAGAATCAAATCCAAGTGAGCTATATCATGAACAAGCTAAGACCATTATTACCGTGAGAAGTGAAAAAGAGGTCGATAATAAGATAATACAACCGGTAGAAATACCAGAGGATGAGCCACCATCTCAAGAGAATGATAAACTGGCTATGGTTCAAGAACCGCAAAAATAAAACGATAAAGAGACAGTCATATGAGCCTCCAGTTCCATTCCCATCTAGATTTCAGAATTCGATTGTCTCCATGAAATATCAAGAGGTGTTGGATCTGCCCCAAAAGGTTACAGTCAATATTCCTCTGCTTGATTCCACTACACAAATTCCATCATATGCTAAATATCTCAAGAACTTGTGCACTGTAAAGAGGAAATTAAATATGCACAAAAAGGTCTTCCTTACTAAGAAGGTGAGCACTATCAATCATAACCAGCCACTCGTACAACCCGTTCTTCGTCATTCATCTCCCTGGCGAACATGAATTTAGTGATAACCACTCTTGAGGTCAATTTTTAAAAAGATAGGAGTAGAGGTGGTCATCATGTCAAGCATGTCATTAAGCCTCAGTATGGGAAACCAATACTTGATAGTGATCTTGTTTATGGCTCTGCTATCAACATACATGCACCACGTGTCGTCTTTCTTGGGCGTAAGAAGCGCGGTCACAACGCACAGGCTTAGACTCTCACGAATGAATCCCTTTTTAAGCAATTCATCCACCTACCTCTTCAACTCGACATGCTCGGTGAGGTTTATTCTGTAGTAAGGGAGGTTTGATAAGGTCACCCCTAGGACGAGATCTATCGCATGCTAAATGTCTCGCATCAGTGGAAGTTCGTTTAGAAGGTCCTCAGGGAAGACATCCCGGACGAGCCTCTTGCGGTGGTGTGGATGTGCGTGATACCAAGCAATCCAAGTTTCTAACGAGCAGGATCTAGCTATGTTGACAAGCCATAAAACATATATTTTGTACTGACTAGGTGTTGAGTGCTATTATGATGTTATGTTATATGAATACATATGACAAAGCATGAGTTAATCAACTAGATTTCTGATGGGGAGGATCTTATTTAATTAGTAAGCCATAGAGCATACAATTGAACCAATTAGGTGAAAGAAGTGACATAATGCAATACGAAGATGATGAATTTTGATGTGTAAGGTGGCTGGGAGGGGAATGAGTGTTGCACTATGTTAATACTGGGTTAGTCGAAGCTTGTTAAGGGTTGAATGGTTAGATGGATGGTTGTGTCGCAAGGACTAGATTGAGTGGTTTGGATCAAGACTTGAATTTTCTCAAGAGGCTAGGGATATGAATAGGCTAAGCTAAACTAGGGCTAGGCTCTCCTTCCTATGGCTCTTTCTTATCCTTGGTGGAGGTACGGAAAGTGGATGGCTAAGGGAACCCTGATGAGTGAGGGATGCTTCGTTGGCTACTAGGCAACTATGGGATCTACCGAATGCTTGGATGAGGAGGGGTTTCCAAGGATGATTCGATGATCGAGATAAGAAGGGGAGAGGATATTTATAGCCCCTAAGCCCAATTTTTTGGTACTTCCTGGTAAGTTTAGGGTTGAAAAGGGCATTGATGGTTTGAATTTAAGATTATCATGTGGCAGCATCTCGTGGCTTGGATTGGTTGGTAAAACGGTAAATATGGGTTAAGGATAGGGGCACTGAAGTCTCTTCTCTAGAGTCACACACTTGAAGTTTTTGAAAGGGGAAAACCACACACTTGGAGGGTACCTTCCAAGAGAGGAGGCATGCCACATGGCTAGCGGTGCCGTGGGTGCTACCATCCACACATGGAGCCTCCTATCTTGGCAGGAAACCTACTCTACTCATGTGTAGGCTTTGCTTCATATTGGACTTCGGTTGGGCTGGGATTTAGGTCCAATTCAGGCTCGGTTTTAGGTTGGGCTTGGCTAGATGAGCTAATTGGGTTAATGAACTGAGTAGGGTGACCGGATGAGTTGACTCAACAAGTCGACTCAAGGTTATAGGGTTTAGGGTTCTACAATTTTAAGACTAGATTAACTAAGTTGATTAGTTTGAGTTAGGTCGAGTTTAGGGTGTGAATTATGGTTCCTATGATTTAGGCCTCTAAGATTAGAATTTGGATTAGGGTTTTTGCCATCCATCTAAAAAGTTCAATTTCAATTAGCTTATCAGTCCAGGGTGGTGTATCTACACATACCTTGTTTCATAAATCATATTAATCAAGTCATCAGGTAGGACATACTTGTTAACGCCATATCTTGGCGAGTTTACATAGACTAATAAAATATTGCCACATGTCAGCACTATGTATGAATGACAAATGAAATTCTAGTTGTGCCTCAAGGATATCTTTTGCCCCATATTCTTCGATAACACATCATTTATCAAAAGAAAAACTACACAGAGTCGTGCTTACACTCATAGAAGAGACATTGCATTGAAGGACACATAACCCTCACACAATTGGCACGTGTGGTCGAGCAATGCACTCGACAAGTTTATAAAGACCGATAGAGACAAAAAAAAATCTATTGCAAGGCTATCTCACACGATCATGTCTAAATATGTGATTCCTATATACAATTAGTGCTTTCATTATGTCTGTTGAGGTCAATATCTGTACGGCTCTCCCCTCAGTCTCCCGAACCTTAGATCACTTCAACATCTTGAGCCTACACAATGAGAACAGGTAAAGGTAACCCTGGCTAAGCCGAGGGACCCTCCGATGCCTAAGTCAGGTCAAGGGAATTTGGGTCTAAGTGGAGAGTAGAGGGAGAGTGCACGATATATTTCGTACCTGTAGTAATGGGGTCTTAATGTATTTATACTTGACTGTCGAATGGTCTGGGTCCGTCATTATTGGCATGATTTACTCAATCAGCGGGATACCAAGATCATGGAGATATTGTACGCAATCCATGGATCGTGTAGCGCATCAGGCAGATAATGCGTATCTGGAAATGAAGTAATCAGCCACGTTTGTTTATCGTAGTTTCTGAATCTAGAAGATGAAAAGTCTGTCTTAATGTATGGCCTCGGCTCGTTGTGGTTCCTTTGCCTATCAGGACACTGATCAGCTTTTGCTAGCAACTTGTTGAATAGGAATGGCACTCTTAGTCCAAGCCGAGCTCTAACCTGAGTTATCAGGCCTGGCCTCTCACCAAATACGCATTCCACATGCCTTCTTTTGGAGGTTCGAGGCAGGGCATCGGAGCTATCCCATCGAGTCAGGTTTTCTGTCAAACGATAGCTGGATAGCCTAGCTTATCCAATTGAAATATGACTCCTTTCTTGACTTTAAACTATGTTAAGCCACTCCGATCCGTAGCTTCAGAATAGGGACGCCTTCGTAGCTTACTAATGAACTCTTCAGTGGTGCACACATCACGTTGAACACGCATTGCCTTGAACATTTATGTGCTTGATTGAATCAGTCTAATATCTACCCTTGAATCTATTAGGGGCTTAGATCTTCCCATAATAGAAGCCCCCTACTCTTAGAGGTCGTCTACGAACTCGAAGAGTAATTCCATAGAAGATCGCCCACCCATGTTGGTGTAATTATGATTTTCGAATTCGAAGCGTCATACCCCCAGGATTTTGTGCCTATGGGCTATTCTTTAGTGGATGCGTGGCAACGGTTATGATTTCGAGTAATTGTTCATCCTATGATGAGTCGCCACGTAAGCCTGAGGAAGAGTCCCTATGATGGCTCCACTTGCTTGGGTGTCATTTCATATATCGGAGCACACTGTTCAATGTTGGAACCGTACTATCTAGCAAGGGCTTGTCCAACAGTTAACAGCCACGTGTGCTTGAGAATCGGCTCGCAACGATTCGGTTGTAGCTATCATTCCTCGCCATTAATGCAGAGATTCTCTGTGACTTATTTAAGCTCCTTTCAGACCCGCTCTCCTCACTTGGATTCAAAATTCGAACGTGTGCAGGAGGAGGCAACTTCTGGTGAAGGCGATTCCAGTCGACTTGAAGTTTTCGGCAGGCGATTCGACTGATCACGCATTTTTGATAGAGAGGATTTTCGGTGACTGTTCGGTGAGTCTCTCTCGTCTCTTCTTTTACTTCTCTTCCTAATGTCATCCGATCTTGAGACCGTTTAGGATTATGGTGATGACTCCGAGCCAGGGAGCTCTGATGGTGGGAGAGGGGCCTCTGAAGGCCCCTTCGAAGTTGTACCCTTATTCCCTCCACCTCGAAGACAGAAGGAGGCAAGGGTTCGGACTCAACGGGATGGCAAGAAGAAAGCCACCCGAGCCCCCCAGACTTCTACTACCGAGGCTGCTGAAATGCCCACGAGTGGACGAACCTCGAAGGTAGTCCCTGGAGGCTCCGTGCTATCGGAGTCTCAAATGGGATGGATCCGTTCGGAGTTCTAGATCCTGAATTTCGTTCAGATAAGGGTCCCAAGCCCCTCGACACCACTGTGCCCCTGCTGAGGGGGAAGTTGTAATCTTCCTTTGTGCACTGCAATGTTGGCTTCGGCTCCCTCTACATCCTTTCATCCAAGCCATAACAACTTACCTCGGACTTGCCCCGAGACAATTTACCTCCAATGCTTAGAGGGTGTTAATCTCTTCCTTCATCATCTAGCTCCAAATCGGGAATCCAGAGTTGACACTAGAGGAGTTGATGAGCCTGTACCTGGTTAAGCACAACATCCAAGAACCATGGTACTACTTTGCGACCTGAGGCAGCAAAGGGTCGGGGTTGGTGATAAACCTTTCGTCTTCTAATAAGGATTGGAATAATAAGTGGTTCTGGGCTGTAGGCGAGTGGGAGGCACCAGTGGCGGAGCTTGGGACTCTGTCAACTCGGGTCCCCACTCAATTTTCAAAACCAGGTAGGCCTTCAAACCCTTTTTCTTCCCCCTTTTTTTAAAACATACTTCTACTTCAATCAAAACGGAGTTATTTTCTTATCCTTGTAGATTTTTCGAGGGGCACGCCACTCCTCGATTTGGTATAAAAGAACCACATTGTCAAGGCTAGGGTGCGATCGGTGGAGCTTCTCTCCTAGACAGACCTAATTACCGCGGTCAACCTTCACTGGTCTGGGTTTTATAAGTCTCAACCTCTTCCTACATCCTTTAGTAAGTAGCTCTCTCATTACCTTTAGCGAGATCAAACTCATTCATTCGGTTGCTGATCCGTTATTTATTATGTAGGCATGACCGATGTGTCTGGTTCTCGGAGGAGGAAAGCTACTCCAATGGCGGAGGAGATGCTGAGGGCCGAGTCTTGGACGAAGACGACAATTTGGAGGAGGCAAGTCGCCCCTCACAGGGAGGGACCTTCTGGTCTAGTTCCGGTTGCTGCAACTCTAGCTGTGGCACCTACCGAGACTCAGATCCCAGCAATCATTGTTCCGACTCCAGCAACTATAACTCCTTCCTCAGCAGCAACCGTAACTCCTTCCCTTCCACCTACCGCTGTTCCCCCCACCGCGGAAGCTCCTCCCCCAGCCCTTGAACCCTGTATTATCATACCCTCTTCCTCCGAACAGGAGGCCATTAAAATGGTTGATGACATGCTTTCTCCTCCAGAAGCCCGAAATGATTTCGAGGCCGAGGCTCAGACCTCGGCAGGCAGCCGAACTGGGGCTGGGGAAGCAGTGGGCTCAGCTTAGGTGGGGACAAGCGGCGAGAGGTTTAAGCCTGGCTACCACTTGTCTTGCCTGGCACCTTAGGCTGCCAAACATGCCCCTGAGGAGGAGATAGCCAAACTTCTCACCAAGTCAGACAGCTCATTCTTGAATGACATGGCTTCTATTTTTTACACGGTATTTTTTATTACTTCTCTGCTTCTTTTTACTTCTTTCTCATCCGCATACTCATTTTTTTCATTTCCGTTCAGACTGTCCTAAAGCTCCTTTCAACTCGGGAGAGAATACAGGAGCTTAAGAGGAGGGATACAGAGGTGGAGGCGCTCCAGAACAAGGTGGGGATTTACAGGGATGAGGTTACTCTTTTCCAATTCGAGCTAGGCGAATTGCATCGGCAGCTTGAAGATGGGAAGGAAAGAGAGCTCCAACTGCAGAAGGTTGCGGGTGACCTCGAGATCCGATGTGGGGCAGTGAAGGCCGAGCCGACACGAGCTAGGGCTTATGCGGATTCATTGGCCAAGGAGGTTACCCGACTAGGAGAAGTCATAGAGCGGACTAAGGCCGAGGCGGTAGAAGAACGGAGTCGAGCTATCTCTCAAGCAATGGAGGCTCAGCGGGACAAAGATGAGGCTTCCCTGACAGGAGTAGTGGTTGCTGTGATTAATGTCTTTAAGGCTTTAAAGGAAACGAATGTCAAAGCCACTTAGTTTTAGAACTGTGACTTTGATGCCTATATTGAAGCGGTTCAGGATTTGTACCCAAACCTTAACCTTGAGCCTCTATTATCTGACGATGCTGGAGAAAAGCCTGTTGAAGACGTCCGCCCAGACCTAGCCCCAGATTCCCAAGCGCCACTGACTGCATAGCTTTTTTCTACTATTTTTTTAAATGGATAATATCTTTTTGACCCTTTGAAGATGGCATATGGATGATGATTTTTGACCCTTTGGAAAGGATACTTGGATGATGATTTTTCCTTCATATAAGCTAATTTGAAGTTAATTTTTTGGATATTGACTACTGATTGTTAATTTCTGAACTGATTCGTCGACAGGTCGGCTTATTTCAAGGCATGGCCGAGCCGACCCTTGGATGGGTTGGCTCCCTCCAATGCCATCTAGTAGACTTTTTGAGCCTTTATAGCTTAATCATTATTGAGCCCGTACTCTTGGGGAGTCGGCTCGTCCCACGATTGGCGAGAAACCTCTGCTCCGTCCGTTAGTCGGATGATGAGTCGATTACTCTGTTGAGGAGTCGGGTCATCTTTTGGCTTTTCCCTTAACTTGGAGGGGATGTCATGTCAAGTTTTCATGGGGTTACGCTCGAACCCCTT
This sequence comes from Magnolia kwangsiensis, assembly GCA_037074715.1. Classification (NCBI taxonomy): domain Eukaryota; kingdom Viridiplantae; phylum Streptophyta; class Magnoliopsida; order Magnoliales; family Magnoliaceae; genus Magnolia; species Magnolia kwangsiensis. The sequence continues at coordinate 57,478,192 of CM073573.1, forward strand.
CTTTAAGGGATCAGCTCGTTCAGCTCACCTCGACTTTTAAGAGGTAACTTTTACTTAGTAGATAACTCGTTGGTGTAGAAGATGAATCATGAATTTTATCGAAAGCCTTAAAGGTTGGTCGCTTGGGGCGTTCACTTTATTGGGGGCCTTATAGGCCAGTACGTTAGGGATAGTAAATCTTCAGATGTTCTGCGTTCCAGGGGTGAGGGAGCTGGTGGCCCTCAAGGTCTTCTAGGTGGTAGGAGCTTAGTTTAATTGATTAGACTACATGGTACGGCCCTTCCCAATTAGGCCTGAGTGCTCCAGCCCTTGGCTCAATGGTGTTCTGGAAGACTCGACGAAGGACTAAGTCCCATGGGCGGAACCGCCTGATCTTAACTTTATAGTTGTAGAAGTGCACCACCTGCTGATGTCGAGTCCTGACTCAGAGCCTCGGATGTCTTTAACCTCCTCAAGCAGGTCCAAGTTAGCTGCGATTTGTTTAGAGTTCTGGCCCTCTTGGTAATTCTTTACCCGCGCAATAAGAAGGCCAATTTATATCGACACCATTGCTTCAGAGCCATAGGAGAGCGAGAATGAAGTTTCCCTAGTAGAGGACTAAGTTGTGGTCCTATAAGCCCAAAGAACGAACGGAAGCTCCTCGGCCCAATTATCCTTCACTTTTTTCAATTTTATTTTGAGATGGTGCTTGATGACCTTGTTAACGGCTTCTACCTGTCCGTTGTACTATGGGTGCTGAGGCGAAGAATATTCATTTGTGATACTAAGCCCTTGACACATGTTCTGGAACTTTTCGTTGTCGAATTGTCGGCCATTATCTGACATAATGGTGCGCAGAATCCCTAATCGGCAGATAATATTTTTCCAGATAAAATCAATCACTTTCTATTCAGTAATCCTTACAACAGGCTCGGCCTCAGCCCACTTAGTGAAGTAGTCAATTGCGACGATGACAAACTTGACTTGCCCCTTCCCTGTAGGTAGAGGGCCGATGATGTCGATCCCCCACTGAGCGAATGACCACGATCCACTCATGGGAGTCATTTCTTCTACTGGTTGCCTCGGCATAGCTGCATAACGCTGGAATTTGTCACATTTTTGAATGTAGTCCTTTAAGTCCTACTTGAGGGTCAGCTAGAAGTATCCTTGATGAAGAATCTTTAGGACTAGAGCTCGACTACCAAAATAGTTTCTGCAGATTCCTTCGTGAATCTCTCAAAGCACGTAGTCAGCTTTGTCCGGTCGGAGGCACCTGAGGTAAGGCTGGGAATGCCCCTTCTTATATAGCATACCGTCCAGGACGACATATTGAGCCGCTCTGACTCTTAGTCATCTCGCTTCCAATTTATCTAAGGGGATTTCACCGGACATGAGGTAGTTGAAGATCAGGTCCATCGAGCTTGAACTAGCATACAGTGGATTGACTTTCTCTGCCTGGCCGATGCTCGGGTGTTCTATGAATTCAACGGGGATGAATCAAGGGATTTTCCCCTCTGTGGCCGAGGCAAGCCTCGCTAGGGCATCGGCCCATGAGTTTTCCACTCTTGGGATTCGCTGGATAGTGTAACTCCAAAATTTTTCAATCAATTTCTTCGCCTCATCGAGATAAGCGATCATCCTTGTCTCTTTGACTTCATACTCAGTGAAAATGTGGTTTACCACCAGCTGGGAATCACATCAGACCTGGAGAGACTAAATGCCCAGACTCGCTGTCAATCTGTGTCCAACTAGTAAGGACTTATATTCCACCTCATTATTCAAGGCTTTTGTAACGTCTCGAAAAAATCCGTACAAAGACCCGAGTACCACCTCAAGCAGAAATCACTAAGGACCAAATCCTTTAGGAATTAGTCGTGAAGTAATTAAGTGTTAAACTGGATTACCTGTAAAATTAAATACGATCTGTAAGACCTAAAATCTGCAGGATCGCTAATGCTACATTACCTTAAAACTTAGGATCCATCTCAAAACCCAGTTGCTCTCGGGAGTATTAAAAATCTTCGTATCAGACCTGGACCGCACGTCAAAAGTTTGATGACCGCGAAACTATATGAATATGACCGCCTTATTGGGGTTGACGATCATTTCAACAATCAAGTCCTAAAAGTGTTCAAAAGCGCACAACTTGAGCCCGAAGTGAAGTGTGTGAGAAACGCGAATACTTTAAAAAAATGAATTGAAACTTAAGTGAATTGAGTCGTCTCACTTACAGGACAAATCTAAGGATTCAGACCCAATTACATCCTTGGATTAGAAAAAATTTCTAACACATGTCAGTGCACTTGTGGCCCCGATTGAGTACCAGTGACCGTTGAACTGAAACTGGTCCGCCACGTTCGATCTGTAAATCTAATCGGACTGAAAAATTAACTTGACCTAGATCCAATGTCAGGGAGCTTAAGTCCGACCACATGCAGAAAGGGGGCCTCCAGAAGTGCTCCGTTGGATCGAAACAATCGCTATTTGGTTATAACCTAAGTATATCATAGCCCTCAGGCCATTTCCATCAGTCCTAGGCCTATATAAAGGCCTTAAATCCTCTCTCTCTCATTCCATACGAATTTAAAAAACCCTAAGGGAGAGAAGAGAGAAAATAAAAAGAAAGAGAGAGAAAGTGAGAGAGAGAGTCAACATTTGTTCCTAGGATTCAATCTCCCCACTCTACGCACTCAACTACCACATTTGTATTGCTATTCTAGCAATTCTGACTCCGTACTTGGGTAAGAAATCTAACCCTAACCTGATTTAGGGATTCAAATAGAATAGATGATGAAATAACTAACCTATTTCATGCTATAGGTGGTCGTCATGCCGTAGACAAAGACTTGACATACAAACTGAGTTCGATACTCGTTTAGCGGTGAAAGGTGCGGACTATAAATGTTTAGGTTATGGTTTTCAAGGCTTTCAATGTCGGTTAATGATTTATAACTGATTTGGGTGCCATTTCACATGCTAAATGTGAATATTCCTTCGCTTTACAGATATATATGAACTATGTTGAGTATAGTGTACTCCATGTGTTAGTTGAAATGATTGAATGCATATAGAATTTGGATTCGTGTTTGACATGATTATCCGTCGTGGATATAGGATTGTTGTATGTGCAACAACCCCTTGGCGAAAGGATTTGCCCTAATACATGTTATGGCTAACATACATCATGTATGTTATAGTGTATAGTCTAAGTGTTTGTTGAAATGACTGAATGAATATGGGATTACGATTTGTGCCTACCGTGTCTATGGAATGAAAACACATGATTGTTGTGTATGTGACAACTCCTTATTGGAAGGATCTGTCCAATTATATGTTATAATCAACATATATTATGTATGTTGATATGTGTAGTCTAAGTGTTTGTAAAAATATTTGTATAAGTATTTGGTGCATTGTACTTTATATAGGTATCGAGATAAGATTCTCAACTACCTTAACTGTAAGTATAAATCTCTCCATGCAACCTGCACTATATTGTCTGTTTTACTTATGGAATGTGTATGTGTGAATTCATGTTTATGCTGTATTTCATAAAATGCTTAAATGGTTGTGGGATCTGAATTATTTGTTCAATACTACTTTTACTACTTCATGTGATTACTTGTTGAAATCGAGTATGGTTAGGACTATGGTATAGTCTAGGCAATCGATAATGGCTTATGATCGGTGGCTGAATTGATTTAACCACGACAGATACGTTCGACGAATTCGAGTCATACGTCGTTTGACTACAGTGGTTAGGCCACGAAGAATGCTCATGCATTTCATGTCGATTAAGTCGACGTATACTCATGCTAGTCGAGTTTGTTAAGTAACTCGATTCACATGATGTATGTACACCATGTATGGATGCTACTTCTTGAATCTAAGGTACCAAACTCACCAGTAGAGACCTTGTTTAACCTTAGTACCTCGATCTGCTAAGACTCATGAGCCGGACCTGGTGGTATGGGACACTATGGGTTGTCGGCCTACGCTAGGGCGACGAACCTCCCCGTAGTGTCCAGTGAGCAACACCGCCTTTTGAGCCGAATACGATGGTATGGGACACTGTATTCGAGCTTTCTGCCTACACTGATCAGGTGATGAGCCCTTTGTAGTGACCTCGAGCATACTTTAAGACTGCGTTGAGGTGACGAGCCTTTCCGTAGCAACGAGAGTATAAACTAGGCATACATTGATTAGGTGACGAGCCCTTTGTAGTGACCTAGAACCGCAACATCATATGAGATTTATTAGGACTGACAAACCTAGAATGGATCATTGTTTGGGAATTGATATAAGGGAGGTACCTTAGCTTTCTAATCCTACTGTATGAATATGCTTAATAAAGAACTTAAATAATCACGTATATGCACAACATTGCATGTGCCTTTGGCGTTGGAGTTGAGCACGGTGGGAGTGTTGAATGCCACGATCATGAGATGTTGTAGCAAGAGGGAGTGCAAGTGAGGGTATACATCATTATCGCATATCATCCTTACATTAACCAGAGTACTTAGGAATGAGTGTTGTACTACTTTATCATTACTGTTTTACTAAATTGATAACATGTTAACCTTTGTTTTATAGCTCCACTAAGTTGATCACTCAATCCCACATTCTGGGATGGTGCTTTAAACACCAACCAGACCCTATTGTAGTTGCAGATGATGGTAATGCTTATGAAGCAGAGCCGGACTTTGATTATAAGGAGGAGGTGTTCTCCTACTTGCACTTATCAGGCGGATCTACGTTGACCATGTTCTGATTGACAGGGTTACAAGGATACTGATTAGATGTCATTAAACTTATCATTTTGTACTTTTAGAACACCCATGTATATTCATTTTGTTCAGTTTTTTAGTATACATGTATATATTTGACCTGGTGACATGTTCACACTTTGGAGACTTACAACAGTTTATATATCTTATATATCTATCATAGCCTTCCGCTTGCGTAATTTAAATTGTCTCTGGAGTATGATATGTTATTTTGGTATAATCTCATTCATGTTTAAGGTACTAATACAGACAACATTTAATCATCATTATCTATGTTGCATAAGTGATGTGTTAAAACTCGGGAGTTGGGCTCTTGCTCGACCCTTGATTTTCAGGGCGTTACATCTTTGAAACCAAGTCTGATAACATATTGGATAGACGTAGAATCGAGTGCGACTATGATGATTCCAGCTTCGACTCCTTTAGCATTGGATGATCCGTCAACATAGAGAATTCATCCTGGGTTCGACACCGCCTTTTGGTCCCTTAGGGGGACAGGCGGAATCATCTTGACTTCAGTGTTGATCTCCTCTACACTCGGAGTGGTGAATTTGGCAATGAAGTCTGCCACAACTTAGCCCTTGATTACTGTCCTTGGATGAAATTAGAGGTCGAATTCACCAAGTTCAATGGCCCACTTGGCCATTCAACCTGAAACCTCAGGCATCTGGAGAACTTGTCTCAAAGGAGAGTTGGTCAATACAACGATGGAATGAGCTTTGAAGTACGAGCGTAACCTCCGGGCTGAAACAACGAGGTTAAGTGCTAGCTTTTCTAAGGGCGAGTATTTCATTTCTGCAGGTACCATTGCCTTGGTCATGTAATGTACAGGGTATTTCTTGCTCCCAACTTCTCTGATCAGGGCCGAGCTGACGGTCGAGGCCGAGACCGCGAGGTACAAGAACAGGGGCTCACCTTCTTCAGGCTTGGATAGGAGGGGGGTGAGCTCAGATACTGCTTTAGTTGGTGGAAGGCTTGCTCACATTCTGATGTCCTTTCTGCCTTCTTGTGACCCTTCAATTGTTGGAAGAAGGGGAAGCATTTATCTATCGCTTTGGATATAAACCGTTTGTCACGGCGACTCTTCCCGTAAGGTATTATATTTTCTTGATGGTTTGATGTGAACTCATACTGAGGAACACCTTGATCTTGTTGGGATTTGCCTCGATGCCCCGCTGGCTGACCCGGAACCCGAGGAACTTTCCTGATTCAACCCCGAAAATGCACTTTGTGGGGTTCAACTTCATTCGGTACTCTCGGAGGACATTGAATGTCTCCCCGAGATCTGTCAAGTGATTGGACGCCTTGATGCTCTTCACCAGCATGTCGTCGACATATACTTCCATAGTGCGTCTGATCTGTTTGGTGAACATTTGATTTATCAACCTCTGATATGTCGCCCCAGCATTTTTCAGGCCAAATGCCATGACCCTGTAATAGTAGAGTCCCTTGTCCGTGATAAAGGTAATCTTCTTCCTATCTGGGAGATGCATCATAATCTGGTTATATCCAGAATAATCATTCAGGAAGGAGAGTAATTTATGACCGGTTGTACTGTCTATTAATTGATTGATTCGATGCAAAGGGAAGCTATCTTTAGGACATGCCTTGTTCAGATCTGAGTAGTCTACACAGACCCGCCACTTACTATTAGATTTTTTGTAAGCACCACATTTGTAATCCAGTCAGGGTAATATACTTCCTCTATGAAGTCGACATCGAGTAGGATGGAGACCTCCTCGGCAATGGCCTCATAGCGCTCGACGTAGAATGGTCTTCTCTTTTGTTTTACTGGTTTGTGATTTGGGTCCATGTTCAGCTTATGGACCAAAACATCAGGGGAGATCCCTGTCATATCTACATGCGACTATGTGAAGACGTCCCTATGTTACCTTAAAAAGGTCAGCATTTCAGACCATTACTTGGGACTTAATGATGTTCTGAGCTGAATGATTTTACTCGGGTCTGCTTCGTCAAGGGACACCTTCTCCAGGTCTTCTACAAATGAGTCCCCTACAGGTCCTCGGGGATCCAAGATGTTGACAACAAGCGCTTGCTTGACAGATCCTTTTTTACTGCTATTACGTAACATCTCCAAGCCTCGTGTTAATCACCTTAGAGGTAGCCTATTCCGCCCTCAGCCAGGAACTTCATCATTAGGTGATAAGTAGAGATGACCGCCCTCATTGCATTGAGGGAGGGTCTGCCCAGGATGCCGTTGTGCACCGATGGTACATTAACAACAAGAAAGTCCACAATAAGGGTGACTTGGTGTTGCCCTTCTCCCGCAGTTACAGGGGGGAAATGGTTCCTTTGGAGATCACTCTCTCTCCGACAAAGCCGTGTGGGGGAGTCTTCATAGATCGGAGATGAGACCGGGGAACCCCTATTCTTTCAAAAACTTCAGGATAGATTATATCGGCTGAGCTTCCGGTGTCAACCAGGATGCAGTACCCTTTGTGGTTTGTTATAGTCATCATGACCACCAAAGCATTGTCATGCGGATGCTGGATTCCGTGTGTGTCGTCTTTCGTGAAGGTCAGACTGCATGGGTTGATCTGATGTTCCTCACTAGGTCACTCGGTTAAATGGACATAATGTTCCTAATCAGACTTCTGAGAGTAGGTTTTTCGAGCCCAGTTTGAATCTTCTCCACCGACCGAGCCCCCGAAAATGGTGCAAATTTCAGCTGGCTCTTTCGTGGGCTTATTCGGTCGCTCTTGCTCCCGTTCTTCCTTCCAAGCGGCTTTCTCTCTTTTAGCGTATCGACGCAGATGTCCTTTGTGAATAAGGGACTCGATTTCACCCTTGAGATTCATATAATCGTCTGTATTATGACCGTGGTCCTGGTGGAAGTGGCAGAATTTTCGCTTATCTCGATATTCCGAGTCAACCTTCATATAGATAGGTCAATTCAAAAGTTTTTCTCCTTTAATATCTAACAGGATTTGCTCGGCGGACGTATTAGGAGGGTGTGGGAATGAAATTTTCCTTCCGGTCTTCATCTTGGTCAACGATTGTGAGGGGCGCGGTCATCCGACCCTTTACTGGTCGGCTGAGACTTTTTGTTCCTGGGCCTCTTCCCTTTGCCAGTTGAGTCGATTACTTGTACACTTTTTTGGGCGTTGGTAAACTCCTCGGCATTAGTGTATTTTTGAGCTCTTGCGACGAAGTTCGCTAACATTTTTGATGGGTTCTTCCCAATGGAAAAAATGAACCTTCCTTCTTTCAGACCATTGAACACTGCAGTGAGCGCTATTTTCTCATCGCAGTCCTCGACCTGCAATGCTTCCTCGTTGAAGCGAGCAATGTAGTCCTTCAGCGACTCTTTTGGCCCTTGCTTGATGGTGACCAAGTGAGTGTTGGGTTTTCTACTTCTCTTACCACTTATGAATTGGGTAAGGAATAGTCAACTCAACTCTGTGAAAGAACTGATGGAATTGGGTTTGAGCTAATGATACCAACTCCGAGCGGATCCTGTAAGGGTGATAGAAAATCCCATATACATCATTGCGTTCGTTACTATCTAGATTTGCATCCACGAACAATGAGCTTCTAAATGCTCGGATGGGTCACCGGACCCAGAATATTGGATGACGGGAGGTATTCGAAACCTCTACGGAATTACCTCATCCATGATGGTGGAGGTGAAATGTAATGACCTAGAAAAATTCGTACTTAGACTCGAGTAACACCTTCAGTAGAATCATTTTAGCCTTAATTCCTTAGAATTTTAATGTGTTTTAATTAGTGCTAAACTAGATTTCTTATAGAATTAGCATCGATAGCTTTCAATACGATCTGTAAGACCCAAAACCTATAGAATCGTTGATGCTATCTTACCTTGAAATCTAGGATCCAACTCTAAACCTAGTTGTTCCTTGGAATGCTTTGTAATCTTGTATTGGATTTAGACCGCGTGTCGAAAGTCTGATAGTTGTGAACTTAGATCAATACGACCGCTTAGTTGGACTTGGCAATCATTTTAAAAATCAAGCCCAAACGATGTGCTGAGACCATTTTATTAAGTCTGGAGTAAAGAGAGTAAGAAAATGAAGATTTTTAGAAAATTAAATCTATTTTTAAGTAATCTGGAATGTTTCACTCGCACGCTATTTTTAAGCGTTCTGACCGTTAGAATTCGACCCAAATTCACCCTCGGATCAGGACAGGTGGTGTCACGCCCCAAACTCGGAAACCGGGCTCACAAAATTCTCGATCGCCGAATCCGACGCCGACAGCCTCCGTAGAACCCCATTCTCGGCTCCTAGCTCCCATTCGCCAGGTTCCGATCCTGGGATGCTACGAGGAGGATTTTCAATGTCAGTCTGAATCGTGATAAGCATAACTAAAGGCATAACCCACAAACAACAACCAAGAACTCCATTACATTTCCACTATGATCAAAAACTTTACAAGTACAAGAGCATAAAGGGAAATACAATGGTAAATAACAAAAACTCCAAAATACTATGCAACGTGCTCCTGCCTCACCGCTGCTGCGATCCAACGTCACTTGCACGCAACGGTCGTGCGTAAGCTTACAGAAAGCTTAGAGGGTGGTGAAAGTGTGTACGCAAGGTAGTAATATGAACATGCAATGTCAGAGTAAAGCGGAATATGCAGATGGATCTATAATATCATGAGCCGTAACAAGGCTATACGATGCAAGACATGAATGGTATCGGCCATCCCAAGGCCATGCGATGTGCAATGCAGCTCAAGCATACAGATCTTCATCTATGTCTACACATCAATACAGCTCAAAATATGGGATATCACCGGGGTCTAGTACACTCTAAACCAGATTGCCGCCACATCGCGCACAATAAGGTAAGTGGAAGAGACCTCACTATCCGTCTGCCAATATCGGGAAAGACTCGTCGATAGCGGACCCATTCCTCGAGCTGGTCAAACTCAGCCTAGCAATTGTCCCCTACACTCGGGAGGGTAAGGCCGCACCCCCTTCCAACCGACCACGACACAGTGGAGAGCACAGCCAACTGGTATTCGGCACTCAGTGCTCATCTACCCACTCGGTCTAGACGTTGGAGCAACCTCTTGGTACCATAAGGGTTTAGGGACTTTCACCTAGGGATATCTATAGTACCCCATGTAGAACAAGATTTTCGGTATACAATCCTGCCAACCACGATGCGTCTGTGGAGGCTACGGCGTACAATAACCATGTCACGCAAATGCGAAATGCATGATTCAAGCTATCCAGTCATGCAACAAATCCTGCGCATATCGTGCGCTCATGTAAGGCAACACCGCCTAACCGGGAGCCCATAAGCAACCTGTCCGAAGGCAAATGCTATGATCAGACAATTCTCACGTCAAGCATACATATGATGCGTATGATCATGAGTCATGAAACTGTACTAAATATGATGTAATAAAATGAACTATCTCACAATGCAGATGGACCTGGACGGCATATACATAATAAGTACGGCCCAGTAATGGACCCTAAGGAGAGTCGTAATGTGGACATCCAACCAACATTACACTCGCAATGTGGACGTCAAACCGACACTGCATCCCAGGTACGATCTTCTTAAACACCGCTACATAATCGGTATTGGGTTTACACATTGCAATGGACCTTAGGTTCCTCCCATTGGGCCTTACATATATATCAAATGGGCCATAGCGTATGGGCCTTTTATTCGTCAGATGGGCCACATAAATGGGCCACACCAATGGGTTTTATGTGCATTGCAATGGGTCAAAACCCGTGGGCCTTGGGTTGCATCTAATGAGCTTAGTCTCATAAGCCTAATGTATGACCAATGGGCCACACCAATTGGGTCCCACATGTAGATCAAGTGGGCCTCAACCCATAGGCCTAACATGAGTTCAATGGGCCTAAACTCCTAGGCCTTAGTCAAATAAAATGGGCCTAACTCATGGGTTTCAAATAAATCCAGAGGGCCTAATCCCCTGGACCCTTTTTTTACGATCAATGGGTTTAGTCCCATGGGCCTTACAATATACATTAACTGGGTCCACTTCCATGGGCTTTAAGAATGTAACAATGGGTCCAATCTCATGGGCCTAGAAGTACATCAAATGGCCTAGTCACATGGCCTTAGATCATATCCATTGGGCCTAAAACCATAGGCCTTAAATATCAAGTTAAGCCCATAGGCTTTACATATCAAGTGGGCCCAAGCTCTTGGGCCTTAAATGAATCAAATGGGCCTAGCCCATAAGCCTTTCATAACTCAAATGGGTTGACGGTTCGGATGCATCACATGCATCATAGTGGGTCCCACTGTCCAGTGGACAGTGCTAATAAGGCACGTAAGGCACATATGTCACAAGGGGGCCCCATCGTCCGCTGGACGGTGGAGTATAACACATATATCATGGTGGGAGTCCACCGTCCACAGCCATGGACGGTGTATTAAAACACATACATTAATGGTGGGGTCCACGGATGTGGCCCACCATGATACCCAAATGCCATCCGAGCCATTCATAAGGCCTCTCGGACCTAGGTGGAGGGAAAATAAAAATTTCAGCTTGATTCAATACTTCTGTGGGCCCCAGAAACTTTTTAACGATAGAATTCAATTCACACTATTTCGTGTGGTGTGGGCCACCTGAGTTTTGGATCTGTCCCATTCTTGGAGGGGGCCCACCAGAAGAGGGGACCCACCACCTGAGCGGCGTGGATCAAACATATGCGTCATGGTGGGGCCCACGGCAGCAGCCGTGGGTGGCCGCTGGACGCCCGCCCGCCAACATGCAGGCCTGCTGCTGCGTCAGTGGCAGCAGGCGCTGCCTCTTTTCTTTCTTTCTTTTTTTTTTTTTGAAAAATATTACATGTGGGGCCCACACCTTAAAAATCCACACCGTCCGATAAATTCTAGGGCCAAACCTGCCGTAAAAATCCAAGGGGTTGACATTCAATTGGCGTGAACAAACGACCAGATGGGCCCTAAAAGCCTTAGAAGGGTAAAAGTATCGTTTTCTCTGATATGGCCCGCCTGATCATCGGATTGAACCCATTCTTTGGCTCAACGCTTAAAATGTTATGGGAAGGAAGGTGGGTGGCCCGGATTACGCTCATTCATCAAGGTGGGGCCTACACAAGGGCACACCCTAAAGCTTCCCCTTTTTCCCTTTTTTTTGTACAAGGACGTCCAGCGTCCCAGACGCTGGACGGTGTAGTCCACATAAAAAAAAAATATATATATATATCTTGTGGTGGGCCCTGATGAAGTGGGCCACCACATGATGGGCGGCATGTGAATAACGTCTAAGGTGGGCCCCACTTGAATAAAATAAATACATCAAGATGGGATCCATTCAAGTGGGCCACACCATCCTATTGCAATAAAATAAAATAAAATAAAATAAAATAAAAGAGAGAGAAAGAGTGACATAGAGAGTGGGACACGGCTTGGGATGGAGGGACCCCGTCATTATGGGCCCTCCCATACATGAAATCATACATCAAATGGGTCATTTTGCTCATGTGACCGTCAAAACTAAAGATCAACGGCGGGGATCCTTTCCCCACCAATATGGATGGTCTAGATGACCTTTCCAAATGAAAATAAACATCATGATGGGGTCCATGGAGAATGGCCCCATCATGGAATGATCATGATGATCCAAGTGGTCCATCGGCCACAAATAAGGGTCCCAAGTGAGATCCACACCATAGATCGGTGGGCCTCACTTGGTCCACCATAGACACAATAAAAACTACCCTATAGAGGCACCCACCGTCCGATCTTCTTGCTCCTAGAGGTTCCTTGGCACCTTAGCTTCAACTTCAATGGTTAAGATGAAGAATGGAGGGTTTAGATGGAAGATTTTGGGGTAGGAGGGTGGGCCACTTAGAGCTTATGAGCTCTTGCAAATTCCCATACGTATGGAGCTTCTTAGCTTTGGGATTTTGCAAATGAGAAAGAGAGAAAGAGAGAGAGTGATGTAAAGGGAGAGAGAGAGAGTGATGGATGGATGGGTGAGTGATGGTTGTGTAAGAAAAGCTTGACTTTTGAGGCTTTTGTGTAAGAGAGGTATGGGAGATGAAGACTTTTGTGGCTTTTTGTGTAAGAGGGGTATGGAATGTGAAGACTTTTGTGGTTGCTTGGGAAAATGGGTGAGAGTGATGTGTACTTGACATGTGATGGATTGATGGATGATTGATTGATGGGATTGATGTGATTGATGTGACACATCGTTGAGATTCTCTTGGTTTTCGTAACGCGCGGCGTTTTCTCGCACCGAATGTTGACCCATATCTCTTGATCAGGGTATCGCCTCGGCGCGCGAGTCGCGGTATCGGAACCACAACGACAGCGCGATCGCTATGGTATTGGTCTCGGGTTGAGTCGACTCGGGTTGTCGGTATACGAATCAGGGTCGCGCGTCGATATCGTTTAAGGGTCGAAGGTTGCCGGAATTCGACCGGTACGACCGTGGAAGCGTACGGAAAGGTACGGACCAAGATACGGGTCTTACAGGTGGCCCTTATATGTCAAAGTACTTGTGGCCTTGATCGAAGTTCGGTAACCGTTGAATTAAAGCTGGTCCACCACAGACGATCTGGGAACCCGATCAGAATGAAAACTTAACTTACTAAAGATCTGATACTAGTGAGCTTAAATCCCACCGCATTTGATAAGAGGACCTCCATAGGTGTTCCGTTGGATCAGAAAGATCCCGATTTGGTTATAACCTAAGTATACCTTGACCTTAAGTCCATTTTCATCATGTTTAGGCTTATAAAAAGGCCTTAAACCCTTAGTTCCATATCCCGTACGAATTTCCAAACCCTAGCTTCCCAAGAGAGAGAAAAGAGAGAGAAAGTGTGGGAGAACCTGTCGATTCTCTGTAGAATTCTTTCTAGATCATTTAGACATCGAACCTACATATCTGAATCATTCTTCTGACGATTCTGATTCTATTTTTAGGTAAGTTAAGCTAACTCTAACCTGTTTTGAAGCCTAGACTAGTTGTAGTGAAGTTCTAGCTAACCTGTTTCATGCCATAGGTAGCGTATCCGCCGTTGACGAAGACATATCGTCTGAATCACCTCCTATACGCATTTTCTGGTTTAAGGTGCGGACTATATACGTTTAGGTTATGGTTTTCAAGACTTTCAATGTTAGATAATGATTTATTCATGTTGTGCTTGCCGTTACACATGCCAAATGCGCTATCTGTTTTGATTTTCGTATATGTATTCTTTATATTGTAATTAGCATATTTCATAAATATGTTAAAATACCTGTATATGTACGGAATCTGTAGTTTTGGTTGCCATGATAAATTGTCGTATTATATGTTTGATATGTATGCGGCAACTCCTTGGCAAAAGGGCTTGCCCTAATATGCAATGAAATCGACATACGTGATGTATGTTGAATAGTGTAATGGTGTTTATTTAAATGCCCAAATGAGTTAGTAGTTAGAAAAATGTGATTGCTAAGATGGTTGAGACATGGATTTCAATCATAATATTTGAGTGTATGATTTCTTTCATGGATTGATTAACTTAGATGTATCGTGTTAAAGATGTGTATGATTTCCTCCATGTACTGTATTTACATTCAAGTCATATTTCATAATTGTCCATATGACTGTAGGATATATCTCATATGCCTGATATTGAATCTGTATGTGAATGGGGCTGTGCTACAGTCCAGGTAATCGGTAATCGTACTCCAAATGGTGGTTGAAGTTGTTTTCGCCACACAAGATGAGTTTAACGAATCTGAGTCGTGCTTGGGGTGTTCGGCAGTGGTTAGGCCACACGGAGTGGTTATGCATTCCATGTCGTTCAACTCAACGTACGCTTGACCTAGTTGAGCTTATCAACTAACCCGATTGACCGATGTTTGTTCACCATATTTGGTCGCCACTGTTTGAATCTAAGGCATTAAGCTTACCAGTGAAACTCTCGTTAACCGTGGTACCATGATCCCCTAAGACTCATGAGCCGGACATGGTGGTATGGGACACCGTGGTCGAGCTGTCGGCCTACGCTGGGGCCACAAACCTCCCTGTAGTGACCAGTGAGCACCCTATTCTGAGCAAATTATGGTGGTATGGGACACTATATTCTTGCTGTCGGCATACACTGATTGGTGACGAGCCCTCTGTAGTGACCTTGAAGTTATCCGAACACTGCATAAGGGCGACAAGTCCTGTTGTAGTCTTGAGGATACAACTAGGCGTGTATTGATTTGGTGATGGGGGAGTGGTGTAACAATTGCGTGCAACAGCCCTGACAGCCCTTGCAGCGACCTAGAACCGTAACATCGTTTGAGATTTCCTAGGACTGACGACCCTAGAATGGATCAATGTTGAGAATTGATATAAGGGAGGTGTCTTAGCTTCCCAATCCTGCTGTATGAAAAGGACTAATAAGAACTTGGTAATCATACTCATGACATAGCATTGCATGTGCCATTGGCGTTGGTGTGAGAGCACAAAAGAAGTGACTGACATGCGCGATAATAAGATGAAGATCGCAGAGGGAGCTTGTGGTGAGGGCATGCATCATTCCTTCATATCATCCTTGCATTAACAAGAGTATTTAGGACTTGTTTGATTGTACTGCTTTATCATTACTAGTTGATTGAATTAATAACATGTTAACCTTTGCTGTATAGTACCACTGAGTTGATCACTCACTCCCACGTTCTGGGACGGTGTTTAAATACCAACTAGATTCTGATTTAAATGCAGGTGATGGCGATGCTGGTGAGGCAGAGTCAGACTTTAACGAGGATGAGGAGGCATTCTCATATATGCAGTTCTCAGGCGGGTTCATGTGAGCCTCATCCTGACCAACGGGGATTTTTGGGATATGTATTGGATTATTTTGCACCGTTGTTATATGTATTTGAAACACAGCTATATATGTTGTCCTGGGCAGAGCACGCATCATTTGAGGAATATTTTTTTAAAATTATTTATGTATTTAAGTCTTCCGCTTGCTTTACCTTAATATCCCTGAATTATGTCTGCTGATCTGGCTTGATTTATCTCATGCTTTATACACTAACATAGACAACATACAATTATCATTCATTATGTTGCATAAGTGATGTTTTGGAACTCGGGAGCTGAGTTATGCTCGACCCCCCGATTTTCAAGGCGTTACATGAAAGGAGGTTCGGTCTCTTCCATCATTGCCTGAACCGTTGCAATAACTGTTGACAACTACTGCTTCCTTTTCAGGGTTAAGAACTTTTCGTTGAGTTCTGCAAACCGTGCTTCCGAGGAATCTTTGTTCTCAGCGACTATCTCTGGGGTATTATCTATTTCTAGAGTCCTCCTTTCCCTTCTCCATTCCAGATGATGAAGAAGATTTGTTAGTGCTAGAGTTGAGCTGGCTGAGGCATTAGTCGGAGCTCGAGTGGCAGTGTTCCGAGCAGAGACTTTGACTAGGGCCGGAGGGGGATTTTGGCCCAAGACTGATGCCTGGGGTGCTTTAGGCCGCACACTCCTCGGCGCGGAATGAGCTTCCACAACCAGACTGACTAGCTCGGGAACAAGGTTTTCTTGAGTCGGGTGTGGTTGTGGCACTCGTTGTTGTTTCATCCTATTCATTTCGTCGCGTAGGGCTTATATTTCGTTCTGCATGGCTCAATATTTACTTGCTTGGTTGCGAGAACGCTAGGAAGGCCCCGAGGCTGATTCGGCATGGAGCAATGATAAAGAGCGAGTTTACTCATTTGGTTCTGGTTTCACAGCTACTAATTTCTTCTTTTCTCTTGCCATTATATTTAAAAATAGGAACCTGAGATTTTATATCAGATTCCCACAGACGGCGCCAAAAAATGTTGAGGTCAAAATCTGGATGGCTTTCCCCTTAGTCTCCCAAACCTTGGATCACTTCAACGTCTTGATCCTGCACAATGAGAACAGGCAAAGGTAGCCCTAGCTAAGCCGAGGGACCCTTCAATGCCTAAGTCAGGTTAAGAGAATCTGAGTCTAAGTGGAGAGTAGAGGGAGAGTGCAAGATATATTTCATACCTATAGCAATGGGGTCTCAATGTATTTATACTTAACTGTCGGTCGGTCTCAGTCCGTCATTGTTGGCACGATTTACTCAATCAGCGGGATACTAAGATCGTAGAGATATTGTACACAATTCATGGATCGTATAACACATAAGGCAGATAATGCATATCTGGAAACGAAGTAATCGACCACATTTGTTTATGGTAGTTTCCAAATTTGGCATATGGAAAGTCTGTCTTAATGTATGGCCTCGACTCGGTGTGGTTCCTCTGGCTATTAGGACACTGATAAGCTTTTGCTGGCAACTTGTTGAACAGGGATGACACTCTTAGTGAGCTCCGACCTGAGCTATCGGGCCTGACCACTCCCTAAACACGCACTCCACATGCCTTCTTTTGGAGGTCCGAGGCGGGGCGTCGGAGCTATCCCATCAAGTCGGGTTTTCTGTCAAACGATAGCTAGACAGCCTAACTTATCCAATTGAAATATTACTCCTTTCTTGACTTCAAACTGTGTTAAGCCGCTCCGATCCGGAGCTTCGGAATAGGGACGCGTTCGTAGCTTACTAATGAACTCTTCAGTGGTGCACACATCATGTTGAATACGCATTGCTTTGGACATTTATGCACTTGATTGAATCAGTTTGATACTTACCCTTAAATTTATTAGGGGCTCAAATCTTCCCATAAAAATGTCTATAAAAGTTCAAGAAAAATATTCCTCCCACAATAGAAATGAATCAAAAGACGCGATGAGGAGTTTGAGTTCAGCTAAGATATAAACTGATTCATAACCTTCAAGGATGTCTGTAGCAAGGATGGCAAGAAGATCTCGAGATGGACGATCAACCTCTCAAATTTATATAAGGGGCATCCAATGAAGAGCCCAAGGCCTTGCCAAAAAACAATCTCTCTATACAACTCATCGCTGTTTATTTTAATTTTAGCCTTATATCGTTCCACTTATGTCCAGTCTCACTATAAAATGTCCATAGTTTTGGATAGCTTGGATCACTGCTGTCCAATGCCATCGTTACAGTACGTCTAAGAATAGTGTAAATATTTACAACCTACCATCAGTGGATCCCTGATCAACTGAGTCCTTTGTTAGAAGATCACACTATGGTCACATCCTGCTGATCATCTACCTAAAATGTTTGTTCATATAAGTGATCGCAGGTACTTATTTTTTATTATTTTCTTTCCTTTCCCATTGTGCTAAACTTCATTTATAAATCAATAGAAATTGACAAGTTAGCCTTTAGTTTTAATTTCTTTCAATTTTTACTACATTATGAAGAAACGTGAGGCCTACTATCACCATTGAAAGAAGTTTAGGCAAAAAAGTTTCTATTCATAAAGATTAACCCATCATTTCTAAATTGTTAGATTGTAAATTGTTAGATTGCTGCACATAGGTAGTTGGACAATCAAGTCAACTATTATAAGTCTAATCCTACCCTTAACTTGGCACATCATTATAAGTCTAATCCTACCCTTAACTTGGCACATCGAAGTCATATTTAGTAAAACTCAAGTTGAGTATGACTATGGCACTCACACGGCTGATTTAGCACTTTGAGTCAAAACTAGGTTGAGCACGACTGTGGCACTATCGACGCTATTTTAATCCAACACAATTGAGTTAACACATGTGGCTTCATTTTTTTTGAATTATGAATATCGACAACATTGGAAAGATAGACGGCTAGCAACAAAATAAGAAACCGTATATATTAAAGGCAGGTGTCCCAGATGATGAACGAATGATCGTTCGGTTTACGTTGAAAATTGTTCAAGATCACACGGACCCAACGCGTCACAGTTGTGCACCATCAACATGCGTACCGCGATTCACTTCTTCAATCACTTCCCGCGAATCGCTTTTGCTCTCGTCCAGTGCGCATACCAACTCGGCGCATTCCACTTGCCGAGTCGCTATAATTTACGCCAGCCCCGATCCGTCGTCTATGCGCTAGTCTTCTCGGGTCTTCTCAACAAAGAGCTGAAGAAAAACTGCTCAGCAGTCCCCGATCTTGCTGCTTTCCGTTGCATATAACGGAAACGAGGATTTCAAGAAGCAAAAGCTAGGGTTTTCCCCCCTCTCTCTGTCTCTGTAATGGCAGGTCTCCATCGATCTTCAAGCACTCCCACGAGAAATATACTTCCTCCTCAAGAGCTCCTCGACGATCTATGCAGGTCAGATTTCAAATCTTTAGATATTCCTGCCATTTTCACTCCCCCTTCTCATCTACTCTGTTTTCACGATTTCTTGCGGTTCCTCTTTTCATGTTGATGATTTATTCTTTTCTCGGTTTATGTTGCTTACTGCAACTGAAAATTCTGGCGATTTTGCTTTCAGTCTCACGATGTTTATGAATTGATTGCCAGGGATTAAAGAAATGCCAGTATGTAGACTCAGTGGCATGTTTGGTTGAATTGACTGTATTATTGCGATTTGGCTGGAGAATTTTATGCAAGGAATTGTGGAAATATTTGATTCTTCAGGATTTTCATTGCTATTGTTGCTCGGAAAATCTAGTCCTGGTTTAGATGCTTTAGGAAATTGCCACTTGGGTCTTGTTTTAAGCTATTGTTAGTGTCGTTTGGGTTACCATGTCCACTTTGCTAGCTAAAGCTTGGCTTTTGAGATATAGTTTTGTCTTTCTATTCTGTCACACTGCTTGTTGGATATCGTAGCAGAAGTCGATCTTTCAGATTCAAGTCTGCAGGACAGTGGTGGTTTCCTCGTGGGTTTAGACATACCTGCATTGTTGTTGGTTTTGACTTGTCTTTCATGACTCCATCACCTAAATGTCTCATGACTTGCTATCCCCAGATAAACAGATCTGCTTTCAATTTGTACATCTCTCATCTGTATGGACTCTTTTCTTGTACCTTAGGATGTAGTTTCATCCGTTTCTTTGTTTGTCTTATGAGACATTCAACTATACGTATACCGTCTAAGTCGGGGTAAAGTTGCTGTGACCTATAAACACATATTATAACTAATACATTGACATTAATACTTAGGGGTCATTTGGATGGTGGTAAATGAGGCAAGTTGTAAATGATTTACTAGTAAATCGTTTACAACTTGCGTTTGGATGCCCTAAAATGCTTGTAAATCATTTACTAGTTGTAAATGATGTTATCGCTTGAATCTGATTGAACTTGCGACTCCACCTGTATGCTACTGAATACCTGCACCAGTAGAGAAATGATAGACAGTGGGGGCGCCGGTTGTGGCTAGGGACCCTCCGATGCATAAGTCAAGTGGATGAACCTAGAGTAGGTGTGGCCGGAGTCGAAATTTTTGTGCGTACCTTTTGCCTTAGGCAGGTGATGCATTTATAAGTTTTCTAGGCAATCTGTGTATATGAGTGGATTTGCTAGATATGCTGGAGAAGCTCGTATTGGAGTGAGAATCTTCTCTCGAGAACATATTTGATTTTGCCTCGATCAGCGTGATTTTTGTTGGATCGATTTTGTTTTATACAGCGTGGGATTCTCTCTAGATATTTCTTTTCCTAGGTTGAGGTCGGAATTCGAGATTGAGGTCGGTATCCGAGGTCGAGGTTGGTATATGAGGTCGATCTCGGTGAGATAACTTGGTTGAGATGATCAGGTTGACTAATGGCACACAAATTCTTCGGCCACAGTTGGGAAACAAAGATGTTGGCCGATAATGCCACTCCGTGAGAGGATGAGGAAGCCGCATCCGCTTGAGGTGGAGAAGCCTCCTCATTACGAGGTGCCATCGCCGGTGATGAGTCCCTTGAAGACGCAGCTAACGTAGAGTCCGCACTATCATGTACGGACTCCCTGTGGAAGGCTCCCGAGATAGAAGCGCCCCTCGAAAGATCCTCGAAAGAGGAGAAGAGGGTGAGACACAGGGAAAACATACTGGAAAGGTCAAGTCTCCGGACAAACTGCAGAAGTGGACAAAGGGAGAAGGAAACAAGTCAGCACAGCTCGGACTTCACTAGACTGGTGAGCAAACAATGAAGGGAAAACTCCTATTTATAAGCATCCAAGGGAGAATGCCTTTAATGCTAGTATCATTCACGAGGGCATGGAGAGATGCTTCGACTCATGATCTCCACCACATGGCGACACGGGGTTCGCCCAGAAGTAGTAAATGAAGCAGGGATAAGTGTTTGCTTGTGAGTCACCCGAAAGATGAAATAGTGCTCGCTACTCTGTGCATGACTCATTGTACGATGAAACTGTCATAATATCTTCCTTGATCCCCGTAACATTTGTTGTCTTTTTCGATTCTTGCGTTCATCATTAGGTAACAAAATCAAGGAAGACGGACGAATTGAGCTAACCACTGACAGTTAGAATTTCAAAATCCCATGCTCATACGTCAGTTCAAATCCTTACTTCCCGAGCTCATGGATATGGAACTCGGAAGTAAGGGGGCAATTGTTATTGGAAAAATCGAACTGACCAGCCATATGAGACACGTGGGAAAGATCAATAGAGCAATCTCCCTGAATCACTGATGTGTCTACCACCAGAGAAGTTGAGTTGGACAAAGAACCCGTTGGCCAAGCTGAACCAGCTAACTAAGTTTGGTAATAAGATTCATCAGCCAACCAGACTGCTTAGAAAACTTTTAAATTCATCATCCGCCTAAGGCAAAAGGTACGCATAAAAATCCCGACTCCAGTCACACCTATTTTAGGTTCAACTACCTGACTTAGGCATCGAAGGGTCCTCGGCCACGACCGATGACCCATTGTCCATCCTTTTTCTACTGGTGTAGGTAGTTAGTACTCAATAGCCTACATGTGGAGTCAAGAGTTCAACCAGATTCAAACGATAACAAATGATTTACCACCTTTTCCCCTTTTTCATTTGCCAGCAAAAAGCGGGGATTTCATTTGCTAGCAAATGATTTACAAGGAAGAAGCCTCCAATGGCTCTTTTTTGAAGGCTGGGAGATACACACATTGTATATGAGAACTTCAACGTCTCTCTCTCTCTCTCTCTCTCTCTCTCTCTCTCTCTCTCTCTTCAAACTCACAATTCGCCCCCCCCCCCCCCCCCCCCCCCCCCCCTAATGGTAGCAGATCTTGCTACTGGCCTTATAAGTTATTTGAATTCATGGACCCACTTCTATGGCTCACCTACTGTTTGGTTTTATGTGAGGATCAGATTAACCCTAAGCTTTAGTGAGATGGGCTTATCCCAATGATCCACTTTAAAATCCACTCTTATATGCCATTTGTATGTTTTTTAATGAATTATTTCTCTAAACTATCTCGGGTGTGAGTACACAATTATAGGATATAAACCATTTACAAGCTATCCAAACACTGTAAGTGATTTACTAGTAAATCATTTACAACTTGAACCATTTACCACCATCCAAATGACCCCTTAACATTAGTAATGTTTTAAAACTCAGACAATACACCAACCTATTTTTATGGGCGGTTAGTCCAACTAGTTAGACTCCTAAATGGTTTGACTTGGGAATCCATTTATTTTAAATATTTAAAATAATAGGAATTAATAAATAGTTTGTAAGAATAAGTTAAAACATCAGATTTGATATATAAAAATAAAGGCATAAAGCCAAGTGTAACGAGTAAATTCATTAATAGACATAATGGAAACTAGTAGAAGATGGTACTAGAGATGGTCCCCAGACACGAGAGTGTAGGGCATGTAAAAGAGATAACCATCATCATTAGGTCCATTATGAGGATTACTGTGAGGATTGAATGTCTAATGTCAATGTCTGTCGCATCCTCCACAGTTATAATTCCTCTAATATTACATTGATCATGATCTTGTCCACAAGAAGAGGCATCTTCTCGATTGACATTGGCAATGGGATGTGCTTGATCGCCAAAATCACCTTGTTGTGTGGTATGCTATACCAACAGTAGCATCATGACTAGAAGGAGAGTGTTCTCTTCACATGTCAAAAGAAATGCACATAGTTTGTTATTTGTTCTTATCTTGAACACGTGGTTATTTGTTCTTATCTTGAGCACGCGTGGATCAGATATGGGGTCCACACTTGCTACATGTGGTGATGAATTGTCCCATTTGGGTGGCCCGCTTCTTATGCTTGGGTTCCATACATTTTGGGATAACTTTTAGGCCAACGGGCCTTAGTTTTGTAAGGAATTAAGAGGGGTAATTTGTAATCTTAAAAAATTAGGAGTAATTTGTCATTAAATATTGTTATTATTAGCCCTAATTTAATAATACAAGGGGTGGGCACATGAGATGAGAACTCTTTAGTTGCTTTCTCCCTCTCTTTTCATTTTCCCCCATCTCTCTTCTCTTCTCCAATCTTCTCCTTAGATTCTACATGTTATCGGAGCATCATTGATATGATACCTTTCTCTTTTCTCTCCCTCCTTTCATCTGATCTTTCTCTTCTTGTCAAGGAGAAACGCTAATGTGTTTGAGCTGATCTAACCTAGCCACATTTTCTCGTTATACCATCACTTGGTGGGTAGTGTAATCATGTTCAACAAAGGTGTGTAAGGTCCACTTTTATGTATACCCATGTGATGGGTCAAAATGGGCCATCTCTCATCTACAGTTAGATCTTCACTTAGATCTGAAGGTTGTGGTCAGATTTGAAGGCTATAAATAAGTTATGCGTGAAGATTATCGATGATCTAGATCAAAGGAAAAAGTTGTATGAATGGAAGCTAAAAAGAGCAAGTAATGATGTAGTTGGTTATGTTCTACGTGTGCGACAATCAATCTAGTTGAATCCTTTTTCATAGCGTGCATTTGAAGTTCTTCTCCCTATCAAGATGGATATTAGAAATGAATCAAAGTACAATATTATGTTTGCACCTGAATCGATGCATTTCCAAATCACATCAACTAAACTGAATGGAACAAATTATTTACAGTGGGCCACACTATAGAGGTCCTTTTGATAGGGAAACAAAAACATAAATATTTGACTTCCCAAAGCTTGATACAACTGTGACAAATTATGATGATTGGGTACCCGAAGATGCCCAAAATAGGGCAATGTCGTGGAATCGTATGGAGCCACATATTAGTGCGAATGTCATCTTCAAGATTGCCAAAGAAGTCTGGGATAATTTGAAGAAGATGTATTCGAGCGAGAAGAATCTCACGTGTATCTATGAACTCCTATAGAGTATATTTTTCATTCCAGCAGAAAGATAAGAGTATGGGGGAGTACTATTATGTCCTGCGGGGCATGTGGGAAGAATTGAATGTGTATCAACCAATGTCAATTGTCAACCAATATTGAGACTCTGAAGACAAAGGGAGGAGTTTCATGTAGCAAAATTCCTCTTGCCTCTGTCTTGAGTCCAAGCTACTGAGACCTCAAATTCTTGGAGGGAGTGAGATCACATTTGTCATAGAAGCATTCACTAGAGTTCAACGCACAACTAGTATGACCACATAGGGCTCCTCCTCATCTAATCAATCTACATTTATCTCTACATCTAGTAGAGGAGATGGGGACAGAGGTGGTCGAGGTTGCGGTGGTTGATTTGGAGGTAGAGACCCACAGGGAGGTCATGTTGGAGGCCCAAATACTTGGGATGATCGCGGCACATATTTTGGAGGTGGTCGTGGTAATCGACATTACACACGCTATGGCCTCAACAATCACACAGTTGAGACTTATTAGGAACTAGTGAGAAAGCCATTGTTGGCTAATCATGTCCACTCATTGGAGGATTGTTCTGACGGGCAGTGTACTATTCTACCACACATGCTGAGTCGAGTTCTTAAGGTGACACAATTACATTGTCTAAGGAAGAACATGCCAAGCTTTTGAGAGATTAATCTACCCATGCCTCTTCCTCTATAGTTACTTTTTCCCAATTAGGCACGACATGTTTCACTTTCTCTGAGAGTTTCCCATGGATTATTGACTATGGTGCTTATGATCACATGACTGATAAGCGTATTATGTTGTCTCAGTTATTTCATTCTCCATTCATACCCATTGTGACCCTAGTTGATGGATGTTACATCTACTAGCGTTTCTGGGGTTGGTACTATCTATCCTATCCCAAATCTCTCATTATCGTAAGTTTTGTATATTCCTAAATTTTCTTTGAGTTTGTTATTTGTTAATAAACTAACCAAAGTCCTAAATTGTTCTATCAAATTCTATCACTCTTATTGTGTGTTTCAGGATCTAAAGATGGGGAAGATGATTGGTGGGGGACATGAATTAAATGGGCTCGACTATTACGATCATGGAATAAAGGGAACTGGAGTAGCTTTGCAGGTCAATGTTTCTCCTCATCGGTGGCACTCCAAGCTTGGTCATCCATCCCTGAATAGTTTAAAGAGTCTTGTCCCGTCTTTGCCACATGTGTCTAAGTTAGAGTGTGAAGCTTGTGAGTTAAGCAAGCATCATAGAGTGTTTTTTCTTTCTTGTGAAGATAACGTTAGTGATGATTGGTAAACCCTTTTACTTGGTACATTTAGATATTTCGGGTCCAATTCATGTTTTCGGTTTGTTTGATTTTAAATGTTTTGTTATCTTTGTGGATAATTGCTTTAGAAATACATGGTTATACTTGATGAAAGACCGTTCTGAGGTCTTTACATGTTTTAAAGAATTTTATATGCAAATACAAGCTCAATTTGATGCTAATATATGTATTATGAGATCTGATAGTATCAGGGAATATACTTCGAACCTCTTTCATTCCGATCCTTCCTACCACGATCTCATTCACCAAATGTCATGTACACACATCAGTAGAATGGAGTTGCAGAGAGTAAGAATCTTCACTTGAGGTTGCTAGAGCCTTGCTGCTAAATATGAATGTTCTAAAAGGTTTTTGGAGTGATGTAATTTTGGTTGCATGTTATTTAATAAATAGGATGCCTTCATCAGTCTTATGTGGGAAATCTCTCTCTCTCTCTCTCTCTCTCTCTCTCTCTCTCTCTCTCTCTCTCTCTGGGAAATCTCTTTCTCTCTTCTATAATATATTCCCAACGTTAACCCTTTTCTATTCCTCCTAAAGTTTTTGGTGGTGTGCTCTACGTACATCAGTTTGACCATGTTTTTGATAAATTCGAACCCAAAGCTGTAAAATTTATTTTTTTGGGTTACTTTTATACTCAACGAGGTTACAAGTGTTACAATCTAGTTACTCGTAAGTGATATGTGTCAGCTGATGTTACGTTTTTCGAGAGTACTGCATAATTTTTTGAGGGAGGAAAATCTTTGCAACTTGAAGAAGGCTTTAAACTCTTCCTTTGGTGCCAGACACAACTTCCTTCGTCAAGCAAGTTCTTGTGGAATGTTCAGATCCTCCTTCGGTATAGATATACTCCTAGCATTCCAAGAAAGGTGATGGAGAGCTTACCAACATGTCCTTTATCAATCAGGCCACCCCATATAAAGATTCTTTTCTTGAGTCTTCCCCAGTATTCAAGGTGTCCCGTATCGGTATCGGTTGGCGTAACGGTGACCTCCAAAACCGATACGGATATGGGGGCGTAACGGCGATACAGGGGCGTAACGGCCCGTAACGGCGCAATTTTTTTTTTTTGCCAAAAAAATATGAAAAAATATGGATTAAATCCGGAATATTCTAAGCATTCCAAATATGCATTCATTTATAAAATGGAACATGTTTATGGGGGCGTAACGATCCACTCTTTGGTGAGAAGTTGTATCGGACTGTCTGATGAATTTATGAACCAGATAACCTGAATTTGACTACAAAATTCATATATTTAATTTTCTAACTATCTACTACCAATGATAGATATATTAGAATGAATGTAATATGTAAATATCTTACATTAGGTGTGTTTACAATTATTTTTGAGGAATTTCTCGAACATACCTGTGCAGTGTGCAGGTGACTGTGATTCATGTCTATGACCTGTCATCCTCAAGTCAAGAATATTAAAAAAAATAAAATTAGTAGTGTCTGATATACTCCCCTGCAACTTGATTAAGGATTACTTGATTGGTTGTCAGGGGAGCTATTTTAAATACAAGTTCGGCAGTGTCAAGTGTGTGCATAATTGCATGGCTTCTTGCAATAATACTTGTGAGCTGTCTGCTGCAAAATGCAAATACTTACCTTAATACAAATATATACTCACAATCACAAGTCACCACCAAAATGAAAATCTGCTTTTTTGTGGTTGCTCGACCGCCACATCATCGTCATCGTCACCATCAGGCTGAGGCTGTCCAATAGGTGTAGGTTCTGCATATCCATAATATCCAGTGCCAGAAGAAAATACTACATCAACGAAACCAGAGGATGACTGATCCTGACTAGGTAACGACTCTGACCCTGAGTAAGGATATCCACCAGTGCCCGTCGAATAGCCATACTGGTAACCATACTCAGGCTGTTGAGAATCTTGAGATTAAGAGTGCGTCTGCTGTGATGAGTAACTTGGATTTGGATCAGGATATCTATAATCATATGGATATTGATCGGGAGGGCTACTCCAACATGAATGTGATGGAACGGCTCAGTATAACCATCATAATTATAATCCAATTGACCATAAGAATATCCATCATAATAACCAAGACCATGAGCCTGCTGATGTTCCGGACCTCCCGGACGCAGTGCACCACTAGATGTACCCTCCTGCTGGCTGTATCGTGACTCGGTACACTCGTAGGTTCGACCTCGTGTACCACCTCGTCGATGTTCATTGGCATCGCGATCTGTAGATGATTGAATAGGGCATTGAGCAACACCAGAAGTGCCAGCACCAGAGGCAGGGGGGTCATCGTCACCATCATCCGACACGGACACGCTACCACTACTCGTACTCTTTTGTTGATCTCGAGCCGTTTCCGTACGTGGCATAAACGCTGCCCCTCTTACTGGGTCCAACACATCTGCACGACTCTCTTGTTGTGCTTTGCGTATTTCTGGGTCATCAATTTCCAATTCTTCACTATCCTCTTCAATTTGCTTTTCCCTTGTTTCCAACCAAGGTAGAAGTGGGTCATCCTCATCATAAATATTGTCCAAGTTTATTGGACAGTAGTCTCCGTCATCGGCAGCTGTAATGCTCCTATGATGTCGTCGCATTCTTAGTTTTATATTGTAGTGCATGAAAACAAGTCTATCTAATGTTCTAGTCTGCAATTTATTCCTATTCTTTGAATGAATGAGCGGAAAACAACTCCAATTCCTTTCGCAGCTAGAGGAAGATGTTGTCTGGCTCAAAACTTTTACTTCAATTTTTTGGAGAGCCTTCGTACTCTTTCCGAAATTAATCCACCATTCGGCCGGTTGCAACCTAGATACTGCATGCTGTGCAAGAGCATCTCCAAAACTACCAAGATGATTTCCAAATGTATCTAATTCATTCAACGCCTTTATTTGCAGATCTAAGTCAGGTTCTAATCTCTTTATCACATTTTTTAGCCCGACACGAACTTCATCATCCGCAACAAATGATTGGGCATATCTATACCTAGGATTTAAGTAATAACCTGCTGCATGAAGATCGTGATGGAGTTGTTTTGTCCATCTCCTGTCGATCATCTTCCAATAAGTCTCCCAGCTTCTACAATCACGTTGAATTGCAAGCTTTGCCTTATCCATGACATCATATAGGAAGCCCATGGTAGGTGCTTCATCGGTTTCAATAAGACGGAGTACCCTCATTAGTGGCTCCATCACCTTTAGGATCGCCTTAACCTTCTTCCAATATTTGTTGTCCCGTATGGTGTTCACAACGTCGACCGGTGTCCCTGATGTCTTCTTCCCATGTTTTGTGTTGAGCCATTGTCGGGAAGCGAACATTTCACTCAACTCTCCCCTATGCTGGAATAAACTCTCTAATGCTATAAAGTTTGTTGCGAATCTAGTTATCGCAGGCCTCAACAATTCTCGTCCTTTCGTGAACTTTCTCATTATTGCGACTACTTGATTATGGTTGTAAATAAACGTCGTTACTTCCCTTGCCCTTTCGACCATTTCCTTAACATTCTTCTTCTTCCTCATATCTTCCAATATAAGATCAATACAATGGGCAGCACATGGTGACCAAAAAAGATGTTCTCTCTTATTCATCAACATATGTCCTGCAAGCTTATATGATGCTTCATTATCTGTCACAATCTGCACTACGTTCTCCTCTCCAATCTCATCCACAACTTTATCCATTAGTCCAGTAATATAATCAGAATTTTTTGTTACTTCTGAGGCATCAATTGACTTGTGATATATAGTTCCCAAGTGACAGTACACTATGAAGTTGATCATGCTGCGTCTGGTTGGGCCAGTCCAACCATCGCACATGATCGTGCATCCTCTAGCTTGCCATACAGGTTTAAAGGTAGCCACGTATGTTTTCACATCCACATACTTTGCATCTGTCCATTTCCCCCTAATCTCCTTAGTCGTGGGAGCTTTTATTCCTTCACCTGCTTCTGCTGCTGCATCAATTACCACCTGCCAATATGGAGAATTGGCCGCGTTAGGAGGTATGTTGACATGTATAAATAACTTTGCTGCTGCTCTACCTAATTTCTCAATGGAAGTTCTACTCCACATTTGTTTTATCTTCTTTTGTTTAGTTGATTCTTTCCTAAACAGGATTGGATCAATAGAGGGTCTCCTAGGCTCATTTACTTCTTCATCCAAATGTATAGGGGCATCACGTGAAGATGTCTGTCGTCGGCTCCCAAATACACGTCGTAACCCACCAAACCTACCCCCCTACCCTCAGTCCCAGCTGCAGAAGCAGTTGCACTTCCAGTTGCACTCCCTGTCCCACTCCCACTCCCACTGCCCCCTCCTGTATCACGCACTGACTCATGCGTGCCAAACATGCGGTGACGTTCTTCCTCTTCACGAGCTAGACGCACGCTCTCTCTCCTAGTTATGGTTAATTCCCGATTTGAATATTCGTCAGAATCAATAATATCTTCATCACGAATGCCCATATATTCAGGACCAAACATCTCCTGTCGAGCTGCTTCTAAAATATCATCTCTCTTCTTTTGTACAGCAGCACGTTTACCCTTCGACTCATCCAGACTAGCTTGCATTAATAGCATTATCTCTCTCGGTACTCTGACACATGGCGCAACTTGACCCTTTCGATGTGCCAAATGTTGTTTGAGACGGGTAATTCCGCCAGACACTATCCTATCACAATACTTGCACTTTATTTGGTGCCTAGTACCACCAACCCTCTCACAATGTTGCCATCCAATATCCTCACTTACTTGTTGTTGGCCAGACCCAGACATTTCTTTAGGTTTAGGATATGAGTATGAGTGTATGACCTATGTTAATAAAGATAATTTTATGTTCTAACTAAACCCTAAGAAGCTCCAAAACCTGTCCAATATAAGCAAATAAAAATATAAAGTCACTAATTCGAAAATACAAAGAAAAATTTATAAAATGATACCCCAAATATGTAAAATGCACATTAACATATTCTACTATGATTAACACATCATATGGCATGATTAAAACAACAAACCAACCATTAAAAATTGATTTTTCAAATTTTAAAAAAAGGGGCCAAAATTTATGCGTAAATAGAAAAAAAATATAAAAAAATATAAAATGACACCCAAAATATGTAAAATGCACATTAACATGTTCTACTATGATTAACACATCATATGACATCATCAGAACAACAAAACAACCATTAAAAATTGATTTTTCAAATTTTAAAAAAAGGGGCCAAAATTCATGCGTAAATAGAAAAAAATATAAAATGGCACCCCAAATATGTAAAATGCACATTAAAATGTTCTACTATGATTAACACATCATATGGCATGATTAAAACAGCAAAACAACCATGAAAAATTGTTTTTTCGAATTTTAAAAAAAGGGGCTAAAATTCATGCGTAAATAGAAAAAAATATAAAAAAAATATAAAATGGTACCCCAAATATGTAAAATGCACATTAACATGTTCTACTATGATTAACACATCATATGCAATCATTAAAACAGCAAAACAACCATTAAAAATTGATTTTTCGAATTTTCAAAAAAAAGGCCAAAATAAATGGGTAAATAAAAAAAATATATAAAAAAAAATATAAAATGACACCCCAAATCTGTAAAATGCACATTAAGCTGTTCTACTATGATTAACACATCATATGGCATCATTAAAACAGAAAAACAACTACTAAAAATTGATTTTTCGAATTTTAAAAAAAGGGCCCAAAATTCATGCGTAAACAGAAAAAAATATAAAAAAAATATTAAATGGCACCCCAAATCTGTAAAATGTACATTAACATGTTCTACTATGATTAACATATCATATGGCATCATTAAAACAACAAAACAACCATTAAAAATTGATTTTTTGAATTTTAAAAAAAGGGCCCAAAATTCATGCGTAAATAGAAAAAAATATAAAAAAATATAAAATGGCACCCCAAATCTGTAAAATGCATATTAAGCTGTTCTACTAAGATTAACACATCATATGACATCATTAAAACAACAAAACAACTATTAAAAATTGATTTTTCGAATTTTAAAAAAAGGGCCCAAAATTCATGCGTAAATAGAAAAAAATATAATAAAAATATTAAATGGCACCCCAAATCTGTAAAATGCACATTATCATGTTCTACTATGATTAACACATCATATGGCATGATTAAAACAGCAAAACATATTAAAGAAAGTAAATACCTATTTTTGAAGAATTTTTGAAAAATGGCCCACCGAGCTTTGATTCAACCAAATCCGTAATATAATGTGTTTTTGTCCCAAATAACCAGCCAAGGTTGGTTGAAATTACTATTAGAAGGAGTGAAAAACAGTTTGGAAGTAAGAGGTTTAGAAAAAACAGCAAAAAAAGTGCTTAAAAAGAAAAAAAAATAGCCGTTATCTGACCGTTACGCCCCCGTAACGGTTCGATACGCCCCGTATCGGCCCGTATCGGCCGATACGGCTACAAAAATCGGTAACGGCCGATACGGAGCCGATACGCGTATCGGCCCTTACCGATTCCGTTACGTATCGGCTGATATGGCCGATACGTAACCGATACGGGACACCCTGCCAGTATTGCCTAATGAGGAAGATTTTCCCATTGCTCTCCATAAGGGTATACGTAGTTTGCTTGATGACTTATCTCCTCTTTGGTAGTTTGCTTTGTCTTTGTCCTTTGTGTCTATTCCTCGTTCTTTCCAAGAGGTTCTTCACAATGATGGGTGGAAGCATGCTATGGAGGAAGAAGTGATTGCTCTTCATCAAAATCAGGCTTGGATGTTAGCCGAGTTACGTGTAGGGAAATGTGCAATAGGGTGCAGATGGTATTTACTGTCAAGTATAATCCCTTGGTGGATCGTTTAAAGGCTCGACTGCTTAGAAAGGGATACACTCAGACGTTAGGGGTTGAATACTTTGAGACCTTTTCTCCCGTGGCCAAGCTTCATTCCGTTCATGTGGTGATCTCCATTGCTCCATTATAGACCGCCCTCTGCACCAACTTGATGTGAAGAACGCGTTCCTTCAAAGTGATATGCATTAAGAGGTATATGCAGCATATGCCTGGCTTTGTTGCTCAGGGAAAGTCTGATAAAGTTTGTCATATGAAGAAGTCAATTTATGTGCATGGTTCGGGAAATTTATTAAGGCGGTACGCCAAGGTGTCCCGTATCGGTATCGGTTGGCGTAACGGTGCCCTCTGAAACCGATACGGATACGGGGGCGAAACGGCGATACGGGGGCGTAACGGCCCATAACGGCGCAAAATTTTTTTTTTGCCAAAAAAATATGAAAAAATATGGATTAAATCCGAAATATTCTAAGCATTCCAAATATGCATTCATTTATAAATTGGAACATGTTTATGGTGGTGTAACGGTCCACTCTTTGGTCAGAAGTTGTATCGGACTGTCTGATGAATTTATGAACCAGATAACCTGAATTTGACTACAAAATTCATGTATTTAATTTTCTAACTATCTACTATCAATGATAGATATATTAGAATGAATGTAATATGAAAATATCTTACATTTAGGTGTTTGCAATTATTTTTGAGGGCCAAAATTCATGCATAAATAGAAAAAAATGTAAAAATAAAAAATAAAATGGCACCCCAAATATATAAAATGCACATTAACATGTTCTACTATGATTAACACATCACATGGCATCATTAAAACAGCAAAAGAATCATTAAAAAATGATTTTTCAAATTTTCAAAAAAAGGGTCAAAATAAATGCGTAAATAGAAAAAAATATAAAAAAAATATAAAATGGCACCCCAAATCTGTAAAATGCACATTAACATGTTCTACTATAATTAACATATCATATGACATCATTAAAACAGCAAAAGAATCATTAAAAAATGATTTTTCGAATTTTCAAAAAAAGGGCCAAAATAAATGCGTAAATAGAAAAAAATATAAAAAAAAATATAAAATGGCACCCCAAATCTATAAAATGCACATTAACATGTTCTACTATAATTAACACATCATATGGCATGATTAAAACAACAAAACAACTATTAAAAATTGATTTTTCGAATTTAAAAAAAAAGGGCCAAAATTCATGCGTAAATAGAAAAAAATATAAAAATATATATAAAATGGTACCCCAAATCTGTAAAATGCACATTAACATGTTCTACTATGATTAACACATCGTATAGCATCATTAAAACAACAAAAGAATCATTAAAAAATGATTTTTTGAATTTTCAAAAAAAGGGCCAAAATAAATGCGTAAATAGAAAAAAATATAAAAAAAAATATAAAATGGCACCCAAAATCTGTAAAATGCACATTAACATGTCCTACTATGATTAACACATCAAATGTCATAATTAAAACAACAATACAACCATTAAAAATTGATTTTTCAAATTTTAAAAAAAGGGGCCAAAATTCATGCGTAAATAGAAAAAAATATATAAAAAATATTAAATGACACCCAAAATCTGTAAAATGCACATTAACATGTTTTACTATGATTAACAGATCATATGGTATGATTAAAACAACAAAACGTATTAAAAATATATAAATACATATTTTTGACAAATTTCTGAAAAATGGCCCATCGAGCTTTGATTCAAGAAAATTCATAATATAATGTGTTTTTATCTCAAATACTTAGCCAAAGTTGGTCGAAATTAGTAGTAAAAGGAGTAAGAAACAGTTTGGAAGCAAGAGGTTTCAAAAAAACAGCAAAAATAAAGCTTAAAATGGAAAAAGGTTGATACGGGCCTGTTACGGGCCTGTAACGGCCCGTAACGGCCGATACGCGGCCGATACGGGGGCGTATCGGCCGATACGCCCCGTATCGGGCCCGTATCGGCCGATACGGCTACAAAAAACCGTCTCGGCCGATACGACCCCGTAACGTGTAACGGTCACCACCGTTTCCGTTACGTATCGGCCGTATCGGCCGATACGTAACCGATTTGGCACACCATGCGGTACGCTGGTACCTCAGTTTGGGATGAGACAGTCAAGCAGACCCTTTTTTCTTTGTTTGTCGAAACATGACTGGCACTATTGTTTTAATTGCATATGAGGACGATATTATTGTTACTGGTGATACGAGTATCTCTGAATTGAAGTTCTTGTAGAAACACCTTTGCATGAAGGATTTAGGGTATCTTTGATACTTTCTTGGTATTAAGGTAGCAAGGTCGAATATGAGGATCAACTTGTCACAAAAGAAGTATGTGATGGATTTGTTGGAAGAGGCATGTCTTTTGGAGGCTACGCCAGTTGAAACTCCCATGAATAATAATGTGAAGCTGAGTATATATGAAGGGGAACTGTTTAATGATCCATGGAGATATTGCTGGCTTGTTGGAAAATTGATGTCTTTCATGATTACACGACTGGATATCACTTATCCAGTCAGTGTATTGAGTTAGTTTATGCAGGCTCCTTGGGTGTCTCATATGGAGGCAGTGCTTTGCATACTTTGATACTTAAAGGGAGCCCCTAGTTGTGGAATTTTTTACAAGCAGCATGCACATCTTCGAATGGAAGGATATTATGATGCAGGCTAGGCTAGTTCTTCTTCTGACAAACGTTCGATTACAGGTTATTGAACGTTTGTGAGAGGCAACTTGGTTGTGTGGAAAAGTAAGAAGCAAAGTGTTGTTGCTTGATCAAGTTTAGAAGCAGAGTACATGGCCATGGCTTATGGAACATGCAAACACATTTGGTTGAAGACATTAATGTGTGAGCTTGGGTTTGTGATGGATATTACTGACAAGGTTGTACCATGATAACTAGGCTGCGTCGCACATTGCCAACAATCCAGTTTATCATGAGAGAACTAAACACATTGAAGTTAGCTGTCACCTCGTTCGGGAAAATGTGGCTAACAAGGAGATATGCATGCCGTATCTCAAGTCCCAAGATCAAGTGGCAGACGTGTACGAAGGTTCTTAGTCATGCTCATCTAGATCGATTCTTTTTCAAGCTGGGCATTCATGATATATATGCTTCAGCTTGAAGGAGAGTGTTATTTATTTTTTTCTTGAGCACATGTGGTGATGAGTGGTCCCCTTTGGGTGTTCCATTTCTTATGCCTGTGTTCCATATTTTTTTGGAGTTAACTTTTAGGCCTATGGGCCTTAGTTTTGTAAGGGACTAAGTAAGAGGGGCAATTTTATAATTAAACATTTTTATTGTTAGTCTTAATCTAATAATACAACGGGTTGAGTGTGAGAGCTCTTTAGTTGCTCTTTGCCTCTCTTTTCCTTCTCTCCCATCTCTCTTCTTCTCTTCTCCCTACAATTCTACACGGTTCATCAAACAAATGCATTGTTTTTGTTTGTTATAGAGGTGGTGAACATGTCCTATTCTTGTCCAAGATCAGAAAGAGTATGAAGAACTTGAAGAATGTGATCATCTTCCAAAATAGGATGACTGCTAGCAGTCGGGGGATCAAAAACACTTTTGAAGTTATGAAGGTACTCAACAGTAGAAAGTGTGCTACAGTTGGTCGTTTGAAGCTGGAAATGGAGTTGCATCTCATGCATTTTAGAATGTTGGAGAGATTTTTCAATAGACATCCATACGGCCCGTGATGAATTTAGTCCACGAATTGTTGATGGCGGGAATGGAGCCATCAAGAAAGCCAAAGAGATTTTTGGCTTTGAAGAATGGAACAAATTGACTCTTCCAAAAAGATAGTTTGAACCCAAATTACTTCAAGAGAGATAGGATTTGCTATTGATGAAGTGAAAATGTGGGAAGGAAAGATTCAGAATCTAAGAAAAGTAGGAAACTGGAGGAAGATAAAAAGAACATGAAATAGAATTCAGAGGGAGGGTGGGACTGAGGGAGATGGCGCTAACATGCACTGATAATAGATGAGCAAAAATACGGGGGTGGGAGGTAACTGACCTACACAGGTAGGAAAGAAAACACTAACATGAGCTGGTAATAAGAGGAGCAGAAATACAGGATGTGTGCACCGATGATAAGAGGCAGAAACATGGGAATAGGAGAGGAGAGGTAAAAGAAAGACTAAAAAATAATAATCCAGGAACAAGCAAGAGAGTGTGATTGAAGAAGGAAAGATGACCTTTCAAAATTTATTTATTTTTAAGAAGGAAAGATAGAAGAAAGAAAGATTAGAGAATGAGGAAGGATTAGAAGAATGCTAAGAGAAAAGAAGAAACTGTAGGGCTCTAATACCAGGGAAAGGTTTGAATCCCTTCAAAATTTGGGAGGAATAGATGAGTTCTCTTAATCAGTGTACACAAACTACATAATATGCCCTTTGATAATACACCCTAGGATAAATTTCACACTTGAAAAACAATATGAGAGGCAAGATTTTCTCTTATCAGGTATATTACCTGAGAATATGTTTGCTTTTTGTCAAACGTTGTAGTATGAGGTTTCCAGCTCAGGGAGTTTGTTTCTACAATCACCCACTTGGCTTAGTATAAAATTTCACTCTTGATCAACTTGTGCTTTATTTAACACTAAACAATTTGCATTTTTTTTTTTGCAGTCGATTTGTTTTGAATGTACCACAAGAAGACCTACAATCGTTTGAGAGGATTTTATTTCTTGTGGAGCAAGCACATTGGTTCTATGAGGACAACTCGATGGAGCAAAATCCATTACTGAAGGCTCTCTCACTTAGAGAATTCACATCTTTGAGTATCCTATTCCTATAACCTTTGTCATATACTATACTAGTGGTTTATTACTTGCCTAGCTTTGGGCCCATGAGATTTAAATAAAGAACAAAGTTTTGCAGAGCCATGTAGGCTGTTTTCATATTTAGATAGCAAATGTTGACTAAAATATCACTTTTGTATAGCGGGAAAGTCAATAACAGTATCCGTGGAGAGGACCTGAACACCCTGGCAGATTCTGAATGTTTTCTTATGATGATCTTGATATATAGTGAGTGAGTTTCAGCCTGTCCTTGTCCAGGGAATAAAAAGGTCATCAGTTGTCAACTGGTTGGCTTCAAGTTGGGTCCTAGGGTACCCATAGCCGGTTTGATCGGGTTCGGGTCTTTTATGGGGACCTGGACCCAGACCTGATTGGGTTCGGGTCAGGCCTGGTTCGGTCTCAGGTCCAATGAGGGCATTTACAAGGTTGAGCCCAATTGATGGATGGATTAGATCGTACGCTAGTGTGCTTTTTTGACACTTGCCTGGTGTATATGGATTCTCTCACATGCATATATGGCTTACCAAACCTTGTTCTTATATATATATATATATATATATATATATATATATATATATATATATATATATATATATATATATATATATAAACTTTCAAGGAAAATTAACTAGGCCTGGCCCGTACTGATTTCAACCGGTCCAAGATGGTGGACCTGTACTGAACCCAACTAGACCTGATTTTTGACCGGGTCCAAAATGGCAGCTCCAACCTGACCCTGTTTTAAGATTTCTGAAAAAGATGGACCTGGACCCATTAAAATCAGGTCGGGTCTATTGGGTACCCACATGTCTGGGTACCCGTTGACAGTGTGCATGCTTTCGAACCTTGGTGCTTTGTCATGTCTTGCCCTCTCCTTTATGGGGTTCATAACTTATTCTTGGATGCATCCCTTCTTTTTAATAAAAAAAGAATTGGTGGCTTTGTTAATTGTATAACCTATATTGTTACCATTTTTTTAAAGTAGATATTTGATGCTTTATGTTGGCTCAAGGGTTTTATGTTAGCAAAATCATTTATGAGGTTTCGATATGACTTTCTGAGAATGTCGTTGTTTTCTTTAATTCTTTATAGTGTTTAATAGCTGTGCTGCACTGAGGCCTTATATTGCACACATTGATGACATATACAAGGACTTCACTTCCTATAAGGTTCGAGTTCCAGTAACTGGAGCAATCATTTTGGATGAATCTTATGAACGGGTAAGTTCATTTTTGAACAGGCAAAAAACTGGACCAGTCTTATCTTTTTTTCTTGTGACGTGAATTCTGTCCAAAATCTCTCTCTTATCTTTTTTCTTGTGACGTGAATTCTGTCCAAAATATCTCTCTTATCTTTTTTCTTGTGACGTGAATTCTGTCCAAAATATCTCTCTCTCTCTCTCTCTCTCTCTCTCTCTCTCTCTCTCTCTCTCTCTCTCTCTGCATTAAAGAAAATCTTGATTCACTTGGTCAACTGAATATGATGATTAGTGAATGCATATGATGATTGCATTGTTTATTCCATTAGTGAATGCATATGATGATTGCATTGTTTATTTATGGGAAAATTACTCCACACCTCTATTTGTGCAGAATTGGCACTTCGATTCTTGTTTTTATCTGATAACAGATACACCAATGCTTTTTGAAAGTGTTCATATTTGTACACTTGGCTTTCCCTTATTAGGGATTGGGGATCCTAACCAGGGTGGTTAGCTTGTGACTTTCTCTTCCCTTTTGTTAAAATCCCTTGATATACATTGATACACCATCCTCTAAGGGCTCGAGCTTTTAAAGCAAGTGGTTATTTGATGTTTTATACATTGATACACCATCCTCTAACGACTCGAGCTTTTAGAGCAAATGGTTATTTGACACATTTGTTTCATTTTCTTTCCTGTTCTGTTTTTGTTTTCTTTTAATAAAATGATCAATTTAGTAAAAAATCGAATGCCCAGCATCTCGCTCTTTTAAGGTTTACTTTCAAACTCAAGACCAGTTTTGTCAAATGGCATCAACAATCTTGAGCGATCGCTTGTGCTTGATCGCTTATGTGATCGCACAATCACATAAGCGATTGCACACAAGATCGCTTGTGCTTGATTGCTTATGGGATCGCACAATCACATAATCGATCACATTTTTATTTTTATTTTTGAAAAATTTTTAAAATAAAAAGGGGGAAAATAGGAAAATTGTAAAAAGAAAAATCTATGAAATTAATCAGGTATAGTTTCATAAAAAGCATACCAAAACAATCCCACTTTATAATGCGTCTTGTTTAAATGCATGAATGCATGAATATTCTTCGCTCTGGTGATGCAATCCAACCGGAGCAATGAACGGACCTTTAAATAGTCAGCCCATTCATGCAAGAGAATGGGTCTTTCAAAAAGTCGACCCATTCAAATGAAATAAGGGTTGTTTGAACAGTACATCGTTCTTTCAAACAGTCAACCATGCACCCGATAACGCCCGCGTGCAATGAATGTATGATTAATCCAATATTTATTAATCTGATTCACAAGTAGCCCATTTAACAAACCCTCTCAACTAGTGGCTAGACTTAGTCCAACAAGTAGGTCCTACCATCCCAGTATATGAATCCATGGGTTCCTCTCAACAAAAGCCAACAAGGCACAAATGAGATTTTGCTCAAACAAGTCATCAAGGCACAATGATCTACCAAGATGGTTAAGTCCACAACCAAATTCCATTTAATCCAAACACAGGGTGGCCAATAGTTCAAGGTAAAATCTCATACGTATGTTATAACTGCATGAATCACAACCAGGGCAGTTGGGTTGCATGAGTATAAGCATATTCAAACAAGTTATTAATCATCATTTATCAAAAGCCAATTCACATACATATACCAAATCAAATTATTATTACATCAATAACTTTTTAAGCAAGCTATAATTAATAATGTTTAATTGAAACCACAAGTCACAAGTAAGAAAAGAAATTAAAATCCCATAGGTTGAAAGTATTAATACAACGCATAAAATATAATTACCTTTAAAAAATACAAAATATAATTACCATTTATTTTAAAAAAGGCATAGCGTACACTACATATGCTACTCACATGCTACATACATTACGCAAGCTATGACGCTACATGCGCTACGCGTACGCTACATATGCTACGCGTACGCTACATATGCTACACGCCTACATATGCTACATACACTATGCACGCTATGACACTACATATGCTATCCGTACACTACATACACTACAACCTTTGTAGCATATGCTATAGGGAATTTACGCTATTTGCTAATGCTACATAGCATTGTAGCTATGATATGCCATGGGCGCTATTCAAAACACTGGGCGGAATTACCCATCGGTTGCATGGATTACGCTACTTGGCCCATACAATTAGAAATGAGAGCAAAAAATCAGAGAATAAAAATTCCAATCTTGATAAAGTTATTCCAAAACAAAACCACCGGAAACTTTGAAACAACTGAGAGAAAAACAGGAGGTGGGCTATGACATATTTCCACCAAAAAACAAAAGAAGCTAGCAAAACTGCTCAAGGACTTTGTTAGGAGTGCCTGGGAAAAACTAGTTATAAGATTCCTCCTGATCCATGGAGACTCTTACGATTCCCCTTCAGGGACTAGCTCAGGAACTAGGTCCATTACTGCCACTAGGGCCTCCTTGGCCTCTAAATCTTCAACCTAGCCATGGAATCCCATGCCACGGATGTTTAAATTGCTTCCACTAGCTCCCTTAGTTCCTATAGACCCATGCATATCTCCCTGCCTTCTCTTCTCCAGCACCAAGTGTTGCCAGAATTTTCCGCAACCCCATTGGAGCCAACACGGTTGATGACATCAGGGCAAGGTGATAATCACATTAACCTTAGATACTTTCAATTCCTCCCCAATCTTTGAACTTGAGGACTGCTGCCACGCTCACCCAAACTGGTCTGAGCCATCAGTTGCCCACGCTTAGAAATAACAAATGCACGAAAAAAAGTCCGAGGGAATTAACCTTTTAACATAACAGTTACACTGGCACGAGTCACTGCTGTTTGACCCCAGGGATGCATCTCTTACTTGTATACCTCTAAAAGCTTCCATCTGTCCCACTTCACCTACGCCATCCCCCCTTCTTTGTTCAAACAAGGTGCTTTTCCCACCCCCACCTTCCACCAAAACCTATTGTAATAACCATTTGTCCTTGAATGATTGACAATCTATCGACATCCATTCCAGATATGGGCTTGACACTATTTGGGATCTGCCTTCTTCAGTAAAGGAGCTGTGAGGTCATTGAAGAGATGGGTGCCAATCCTAAAATGTTCCCCTCTACTTCCCATGAGCAGATCGTCTCAACATGGCTAGCGCACTTGCACTCCATACACGCATTAGGCTTTGTATGAATGCCATTTCAAAAATTTGAGCCTCCTAGTTTAGGACAACTGTGACATCATCAGCGGTGGAAGCTGTGGCCTCCGCTGACACACCACACACTCGTTGTGACACATATCATTAGGTGGATTTGGTGAACCACAAGACACAGGAGTACCGAGTCCGCCTCCTTATCATCTTTAGCTGAAGCTTCCTTTCACGGCCCAATTGAGATGGACACAAACCCAATTGCAATTACTAACTTCTCCAGACTTGCCCCGATCTTCTTCATCCAGAGTTTGATCCTCGCCATTCGCAACTCTTTGCAACTAGTTGTGAGTGGATCAATTTCTACAGTCTCATCGACATTTGTTGACCGCCGAAAACACATCTTAAATCTAGAACTCAAAACTCCAGAATCTGGATTCATACCTCCTTCATGTTGAACACTTTAAATGTTTGTCATCTAAACGATGCTAACATAAAGCCATCCCCAAGAACAGCCACCAAGAAGATAATTTTGTCTAGATCTTTGTTCGGTCACAGAGACATCCACACAAAAGGTCTACTAAGCACCTTAAGCATGACATCATCCTCTGAAATGCCTCACCTCCACTTTAACCATTCACCAAACTCTTTAATGGAGGAACCCTCTGATGAGGACATCGGATGACCTACTCAGGTATACTAGAGATGAAGGCGACCACCTACATCAGCGCAGTTTTCTTTGTGGATAAGAGATGAGTTCCAAATGGGGCCCGCTAGGCCATTTTGAAGACCCCACATGCATTAGGCGTGCATCAGGAAGACCCCACCTTAATGATGTATATGGGCTGCTTAGGAGATCATTTTAGTCATATGATTGCTATTTCGCATCAAGTTGACCGTTGGATTTAGGCCCCTTGGACTTTGATTTTGCTTTGTTTATGTTTCTTGTTATTTTTAGGATTTATTTGATAGTTGGGATTGATAATAAATGTTTTAGTTTTCTTATTTTGGACAATGGGGCACTTCACTTAAGTGAGTAGCATAGTTGTAATCATGCTGAATTTTTAATTCTGAATTTTTAATAGTAAAAGCACAAGGGGGTGGAGATTCAACTCCATTGGATTTTGTGATTAAAAACAAAAGAAGAGAGAAAAGCTCTCGCTTTCTTCCCCCATCTTCATGCGATTTGAAGATACTTCCATGCGATTTGGAATGAAGATTGGTGCAATGCTAATCTTCATCAATAGAAGTGCGAGGTCTCTATCTATCTCTACACCATCTTCTCTTTTCTTCTCCATCTAGGTATTTTCTTCAGATTCTTCATTCTTTCCATCCCATATCTTCGTCTTCTCCCAAACTCTACTTTTCTATACCCATCCACAATCCAAACCCTAACCGACCTAAACCCATCCTCCCACGCCATACGTGTGCCCATACGGCCACACGTGTGAATCCCACATAACCCTTTTAGTATCCCACCATCATTATATTAAAATCTCTTTCTTCTATTCCCGAAACCCTAACCTTAAACCTAAAATTCCTAATTTTCATACTTTCCCAAATGACCCAAATCCTAATTTTCACCCTAGGTTGTATTAGGTTTTCTATTTTGAAGTAGGCTATACCCTATGCTAATTGGATGTTCTTACATCCATTAGATCCTAATTTCTTTTTTATTTTAATGATCTTGTGTTACGACATTGGTAGCTTAGGCCAGGATTATGTATGATTTTCCTTTGATTTTCATGATATTTGTGATGAATATAGCAATGTTTGTGTTTTTTCGTCAAATATTTTAATTCGACTATTTGATCTCACATTTTATTTAGTCAATGCATCGGTCTTGCATCACCCTCTATGACCCAGGTGATTGAACTCCCACTCCAACACCTTTCATGAACTTTGGAAGACATCATAATAAACTCTAATCGAGTTACCTGCTGGCTGCTGCTTACTCCACCTTACAAGCCCACCTACCATCCAAGTGCAAGGGTAGCCCTGTCTTGGGTTGTCCTGCTTATTCGAGGAGCTTGCCTTCTCATTCTGCAGCATATCGTCCTGGTAGGACTTCATTGCATGCAACACCATTTCGGCAAGACCATTCACTTTGCTATTTTAGGCCCCAAAACATGCTTTTCTCTTATTCTTCAGTCCTGTCACATAACCCCCAGATTTCACTTTCTTCATGTTGTTGATCACTTCTGGTGCACATTTGTCCTTCTGTATTTAAGATACTTATGCCCGAGAACCATTTTCCATTCTTGTGCCTTATCATATTATCAGCTTCATCTGCCATCTCCATTTCCATGAATGCAAAACCCTAAATTACTGCTGACCTCCTCATCTTGGAGATGACTACCTCCATTTCTATTCCAATTGCCTGAGAGACTTGCTGGAAATTTGCTTCCGAGTCCCAACCATTCCTCTAGGAAGCTTTCTATGGATAGCCTAAGTATCACCGGAATCCATTCTCCTCATGGCATTCTCTCTTGATTGCTGGAAATTATGTTGGGATTCTGCAATTCAATTATGTTGCCTCAGGAACTGCTTATAATTACTAGAAAGCCTTTTCTACTGGCTTGAAATTGGATTTTCTTGTTGAATTTCAGTTTGTGAGCCTGAAATACTCTTCTATGTTGTGACTGGAATTGGTGGTTTATTTATTTAACATTGGAGTAATGTGGTAGTTGATAAGCACCTCCCGAACCTAGCTCGATATACGTCATGTTGGCTTAGGTCTTTCAGGCCCATGCATTTCTAAATTATAATTAAAGCATTTTGGAGGTAGTGACTATATTCAAGAAACAACGAAACAGACTCATATTTTTGTTGGGATTTTGGCCTGCGGAATCACACAGATCTGGATCTAGGATAGCAATACGATGGCACCAAGCAAACACAAAAGAACACAGATTTAACGTGGAAATCTGAGTCTTCAGAATGTCCCACTTAACTGAGTCTTCAGTACATTGATTTTAGACACGTCATAATTGGCGATCTACATGTCATCAATTCCTGACTCACCATGAAGGAATCAAAATACTGCCTAGGCGACAAGTCGAACCACGACCTCTTGCAAAGTCTTTTCTCAGCCCCTTTAACTTCGAACCGCTCTAGTTTCTTCATGT
Organism: Magnolia kwangsiensis; assembly: GCA_037074715.1. Taxonomy (NCBI): domain Eukaryota; kingdom Viridiplantae; phylum Streptophyta; class Magnoliopsida; order Magnoliales; family Magnoliaceae; genus Magnolia; species Magnolia kwangsiensis. Next base: position 57,522,597 of record CM073573.1, read on the forward strand.
AGATCTGCTCTTCACTTTCCCTTGCAGAAGTGCAGACTCCATATCCATTCTTCTAGCTCAAGATCACATTGGCCAACCACCGCCAATCATGGGTTTAATAGACACCTGCTATACTGTCGGCGCGAATATCTTTGAGAAGTCGATCCCTTCTCTCTGAGCATAACCCTTCGCAACCAACCTCGCCTTCTATCTATGTTGTATCTTCCTGAAGATCCACCTGCATCCAACCGCTCTCCGGCCCACTGGAAGCTCCACCTGCTCCCATATGTCAGTCTGATACAATGAATCCATCACATCGCCCATAGTCACCTTTCACTTCTCAGCAGCAGGCTCACCTAGAAGATGTATCCTCCTGCGATATTGGAATCATCCATGTATCTTGCCGATATCTTGCGATCATGTCGTGTGATTCTTCTCACAGGTGGCTGCTCCACCTGCTTTGTATCCCTGTCCGCGCGTCTCAACCTTTCTGCCTTGCCCGCTCATGTGGCCATGCCCAACATGCCACACACGTGCAGAGGTGGATTCCGCTACATCCATTGCAGCTCCACCTTTTGAAGTGCTCCCAATCAACCTGTATAAGTTACCGAGTCGTTGCGCTTTTATGATTACTCGTGCCCCCTTAGATACTTTAAGAGCACCATCAATACCTGTGTACTTGCATCCTTTTGCCTCAAGTACACTAAGAGAAATCAAATTCTTCTTCAAATCAGGAACGTGCCTCACATCAGTCAAGGTACGCTCCACCCCATCAAACATCCTGATGCGCACGTACCAATAGCCACAACATTATAGGCAAAGTCATTGCCCATAAATACCTGTCTACCACCGCACTCCTTGTAGCTGGTGAACCAACGCCGATGAGGATTCATGGGAAAAGATGCTTCTATGTTTAGCCTCCACTCGTCCTTACAATCATCGTATGGCCGGCTGATATTAGATACAGACAAAACATTACCATCACATCTACTCAATCCATCTGATGTGGCAGCATTGGCCTCCCTGTATGAAGCCTCAGAATATTCTCTCTTCTATTTAGGATTTTCACAATCAATCTTCACATGTCCTTCCTTCCCACAGTTCCAGCACTTTATCTTTCCTTTGCCCTTGCCCTTGAATTTAGTTCTATAACCTGCAGAATCCGTACCTTATTCAGAATTCATATTCCTTGTAAATAGTGCATCAGAATATGTCCCCATATCGCTGTTTTGCTGTCTCATAGCCTTCCCTTGAAGGGCTGAGATAATTGTATCGACACTTAGGGCTTTATTCGTGCTGAATATAGTGTCCTTGAATGACTCATATAACGCCGGGAGAGAATTCAGCAATATACATGCTTGTTCTTCGTCTTTCATCACTTCCTCCATATCCAGCAATTTGCAAACCAGTTTATTAAAGTTGCTGATGTAAGCCTCCAGATCTCCACCATCTGCCATCTTGAAGTTATACCACTGCCACTTCAAGTGCAGGCGATTTTCAGAGGATTTTTTCGCATAGACATCCTCTAACTTCGTCCATAACTTAGCCGCAGTTTTCTCCCTCATGACATTCTAGAGAACGTCATCCGTGAGACATAAAATGATCAATGATAAAGCCTTCTTATCAAGAGTATTCCATTCATCATCAGTCATAGTAGACTTTCGCTCCTCAAGAACACCATCTTCGCCTTGCTTGATTAAGGAACTTATCATCTTGATCTTCCATAACTCAAAATTATTTTTTAATGAGTAATCCTCAATATCATACCTAGTACTTGCCATTATTACTAACCCCTCAGATTCAGATCTGTGCCCCAACGATCTCTCTGATACCACTTGTTGGGATTTTGGCCTGCGGAATCACACAGATCTATATCTAGGATAGCAATACGATGACACCTAGCAAACACAAGAGAACACACAGATTTAACGTGGAAAACCCTTTCGGGAAAAAATCACGGAACAAAGCGACAAAATTCCACTATGAAAGCATCAATTACAAAGAGAGAGGACTTGCCCGATTCGAACAACATCGAATCTCACCCTTGCTACACCCTTTGATAACCTTAGAACGCTTTAGAATCAGGGTGTGCCGAATCGGCCGATATGTAACGGAAACGGTAAGGGCCGATACGCGAATCGGGGTCGTATCGGCCGTTACTGATTTTTGTATGTGTATCGGCCGATACGGGCCGATACGGGGCGTATCGGACCGTTACGGGTCCGTAACGGTCACCCGTAACGGTCAGAAAACGGCTCTTTTTTTTTTTTTTTTCATTTTAAGCACTTTTTTTACTGTTTTTTCTAAACTTCTTGCTTCCAAACTGTTTTCCACTCATTCTAATAGTAATTTCGACCAACCTTGGCTGGTTATTTGGGACAAAAACACATTATATTACGGATTTGGTTGAATCAAAGCTCGGTGGGCCATTTTTCAGAAATTCTTCAAAAATAGGTATTTACTTTTTTTAATATGTTTTGTTGTTTTAATCATGCCATATGATGTGTTAATCATAGTAGAACATGATAATGTGCATTTTACAGATTTGGGGTGCCATTTAATATTTTTTTTATATTTTTTTCTATTTACGCATGAATTTTGGGCCCTTTTTTTAAAATTCGAAAAATCAATTTTTAATAGTTGTTTTGCTGTTTTAATGATGCCATATGATATGTTAATCATAGTAGAACATGTTAATGTGCATTTTACAGATTTGGGGTGCCATTTTATATTTTTTTCTATTTACGCATGAATTTTGGGCCCTTTTTTTAAAATTCGGAAAATCAATTTTTAATAGTTGTTTTGCTGTTTTAATGATGCCATATGATGTATTAATCATAGTAGAGTAGAACAGCTTAATGTGCATTTTACAGATTTGGGGTGCCATTTTATATTATTATTATTATTATTTTTTTACGCATTTATTTTGGCCTTTTTTTTGAAAATTCGAAAAATCAATTTTTAATGGTTGTTTTGCTGTTTTAATGATTGCATATGATGTGTTAATCATAGTAGAACATGTTAATGTGCATTTTACATATTTGGGGTGCCATTTTATATTTTTTTTAATATTTTTTTCTATTTACGAATGAATTTTGGCCCCTTTTTTTAAAATTCAAAAAATCAATTTTTAATGGTTGTTTTGCTGTTTTGATGATGCCATATGATGTGTTAATCATAGTAGAACATGTTAATGTGCATTTTACATATTTTGGGTGTCATTTTATATTTTTTTTATATTTTTTTTCTATTTCCGCATGAATTTTGACCCTTTTTTTTTTAAATTCGAAAAATCAATCTTTAATGGTTGTTTTGTTGTTTTAATCATGCCATATGATGTGTTAATCATAGTAGAATATGTTAATGTGCATTTTACATATTTAGGGTGTCATTTTATAAAAAATTTTTTTGTATTTTCGAATTAGTGACTTTATATTTTTATTTGCTTATATTGGACAGGTTTTGGAGCTTCTTAGGGTTTAGTTAGAACATAAAATTATCTTTATTAACATAGGTCATACACTCATACTCATATCCTAAACCTAAAGAAATGTCTGGGTCTGGCCAACAATAAGTGAGGATATTGGATAGCAACATTGTGAGAGGGTTGGTGGTACTAGGCACCAAATGAAGTGCAAGTATTGTGATAGGATAGTGTTTGATGGAATTACCCGTCTCAAATAACATTTGACACATCGAAAGGGTCAAGTTGCACCATTTGTCAGAGTACCGAAAGAGATAATGCTATTAATGCAAGCTAGTCTGGATGAGTCGAAGGGTAAACGTGCTGCTATACAAAAGAAGAGATGATATTTTAGAAGCAGCTCGACAGGAGGTGTTTGGTCCTGAATATATGGGCGTTCATGATGAAGATATTATTGATTCTGATGAAGATTCAGATCAGGAATTAACTATAGCTAGGAGAGAGCGTGCGTCTAGCTCGTGAAGAGGAAGAACGTCACCGCATGTTTGGCACGCATAGGTCAGTGCGTGATACAGGAGGGGGCAGTGGGAGTGGGAGTGGGACAGGGAGTGCAACTGGAAGTGCAACTGCTTCTGCAGGTAGGACTGAGGGTAGGGGGGTAGGTTTGGTGGGTTACGATGTGTATTTGGGAGCCGATGACAGACATCTTCACGTGATGCCTCTATACATTTGGATGAAGAAGTAAATGAGCCTAGGAGACCCTCTATTGATCCAATCCTGTTTAGGAAAGAATCAACTAAACAAAAGAAGATAAAACAAATGTGGAGCAGAACTTCCGTTGAGAAATTAGGTAGAGCAGGAGCAAAGTTATTTATACATGCCAACATACCTCCTAACGCGGCCAATTCTCCATATTGGCAAGTGATAATTGATGCAGCAGCAGAAGCAGGTGAAGGAATAAAAGCTCCCACGGCTAAGGAGATTAGGGGGAAATGGACAGATGCAAAGTATGCGGATGTGAAAACATACGTGGCTACCTTTAAACCTGTATGGCAAGCCAGAGGATGCACGATCATGTGCGATGGTTGGACTGGCCCAACCAGACGCAGCATGATCAACTTCATGGTGTACTGCCACTTGGGAACTATATATCACAAGTCAATTGATGCCTCAGAAGTAACAAAAAATTCTGATTATATTACTGGACTAATGGATAAAGTTGTGGATGAGATTGGAGAGGAGAACACAGTGCAGATTGTGACAGATAATGAAGTATCATATAAGCTTGCAGGACATATGTTGATGGATAGGAGAAAACATCTTTTTTGGTCACCATGTGCTGCTCATTGTATTGATCTTATATTGGAAGATATTGGGAAGAAGAAGAATGTTAAGGAAATGGTCGAAAGGGCAAAGGAAGTAACGACGTTTATTTACAACCATAATCAAGTAGTCGCAATAATGAGAAAATTCATGAAAGGACGAGAATTGTTGAGGCCTGTGGCGACTAGATTCGCAACAAACTTTATAGCATTAGAGAGTTTATTTCAGCATAGGGGAGAGTTGAGTGAAATGTTCGCTTCCTGACAATGGCTCAACACAAAACATGGGAAGAAGACATCAGAGACACCGGTCGACGTTGTGAACACCATACGGGATAACAAATATTGGAAGAAGGTTAAGGTGATCCTAAAGGTGATGGAGCCACTAATGAGGGTACTTCGTCTTGTTGAAATCGATGAAGCACCTACCATGGGCTTCCTATATGATGCCATGGATAAGGCAAAGCTTACAATTCAACGTAATTGTAGAAGCTGAGAGACTTATTGGAAGATGATCGACAGGAGATGGACAAAACAACTCCATCACGATATTCATGCAGCAAGTTATTACTTAAATCATAGGTATAGATATGCCCAATCATTTGTTGCGGATGATGAAGTTCGTGTCGGGCTAAAAAATGTGATAAAGAGATTAGAACCTGACTTAGATCTGCAAATAAAGGCGTTGAATGAATTAGATACATTTGGAAATCGCCTTGATAGTTTTGGAGATGATCTTGCACAGCATGCAGTATATAGGTTGCAACCGGCCGAATGGTGGATTAATTTCGGAGAGAGTACGAAGGCTCTCCAAAAAATTGCAGTAAAAGTTTTGAGCCAGACAACATCTTCCTCTAGCTGCGAAAGGAATTGGAGTTGTTTTGCGCTCATTCATTCAAAGAATAGGAATAGATTGCAGACTAGAACATTAGATAGACTTGTCTTCATGCACTACAATATAAAATTAAGAATGCGACGACATCATAGAAGCATTACAGCTGCCGATGACGGAGACTACTGTCCAATAAACTTGGACAATATTTATGATGATGATGACCCATTTCTACCTTGGTTGGAAACAAGGGAAAAGCAAATTGAAGAGGATAGTGAAGAATTGGAAATTGATGACCCAGAAATACGCAAAGTACAACAAGAGAGTCGTGCAGATGTGTTGGACCCAGTAAGAGGGGCAACGTTTATGCCACGTATGGAAACGGCTCGAGATCAACAAAAGAGTACGAGCAGTGGTAGCATGTCCGTGTCGGATGATGGTGACGATGACCCCCCTGCCTCTGGTGCTGGCACTTCTGGTGTTCCTCAACGCCCTATTCAGCCATTTACAGATCACGATGCCGATGAACATCGACGAGGTGGTACACGAGGTCGAACCTACGAGTGTACCGAGTCACGATACAGCTAGCAGGAGGGTACATCTAGTGGTGCACCGCGTCCGGGAGGTTCGGAACATCAGCAGGCTCATGGTCTTGGTTATTATGATGGATATTCTTATGGTCAATTGGATTATAATTATGATGGTTATACTGAGCCTGTTCCATCACATTCATGTTGGAGTAGCCCTCCCGATCAATATCCATATGATTATAGATATCCAGATCCAAATCCAAGTTACTCATCACAGCAGACGCACTCTCAATCTCAAGATTCTCAACAGCCTGAGTATGGTTACCAGTATGGCTATTCGACGGGCACTGGTGGATATCCTTACTCAGGGTCAGAGTCGTTACCTAATCAGGATCAGTCATCCTCTGGTTTCGTTGATCTAGTATTTCCTTCTGGCACTAGATATTATGGATATGCAGAACCTACACCTATTGGAAAGCCTCAGCCTGATGGTGACAATGACGATGATGTGGAGGTCGAGCAACCACAAAAAAGCAGATTTTCATTTTGGTGGTGACTTGTGAATATGAGTATATATTTGTATTAAGGTAAGTATTTGCATTTTGCAGCAGACAGCTCACAAGTATTATTGCAAGAAGCCATGCAATTATGCACACACTTGACACTGCCGAACTTGTATTTAAAATAACTCCCCTGACAACCAATCAAGTAATCCTTAATCAAGTTACAGGGGAGTATATCAGACACTACTAATTTTATTTTTTTTAATATTCTTGACTTGAGGATGACAGGTCATAGACACGAATCACAGTCACGTGCACACTGCACAGGTATGTTCGAGAAATTCCTCAAAAATAATTACAAACACACCTAATGTAAGATATTTACATATTACATTCATTCTAATACATTTATCGTTGGTAGTAGATAGTTAAAAAATTAAATATATGAATTTTGTAGTCAAATTCAGGTTACCTGGTTCATAAATTCATCAGACAGTCCGATACAACTTCTCACCAAAGAGTGAACCGTTACGCCCCCATAAACATGTTCCATTTTATAAATGAATGCATATTTGGAATGCTTAGAATATTCCGGATTTAATCCATATTTTTTTGGCAAAAAAAAAATTTGCGCCGTTACAGGCCGTTACGCTCCCGTATCGCCGTTACGCCCCCGTATCCGTATCGGTTTTGGAGGTCACCATTACGCCAACCGATACCGATACGAGACACCTTTTTTAGAATACCTTTAAGAAGCCTTAGAATACTTTTAGAAAGCTTTAGAATACCTTAGAATTAGCCCTAGGAACCCCTATTTATAGTTTAAGAAACTTCCCCTTTGCACCCTTACGAAATCGCCACAGATTTTCGCAGTTTGCACAAGATCCGGACTTGAATTTGTGTAACCTCGACTGGTCAAAGGGGGGCCACGACTGGTCAAGCCATCCCCTTGACTGGTCGAGCCTGACGGACACCCAAAAACTCAGCTTGCTGGACTTTGAGTCGAGCGGGCCACGACCGGTTGTGTAGCTCCCACGACTGGTCGAGGCAGTCCCACGATCGGTCGAGCATACCAAAAAAAAAAAAATAGATTTAAGACATCAAGTGCAACAATTTCTAATATCTTGTACCAAAAATCTACATCTCTCAAGAAATATGGAAACCCATCACAACATGTTGGCCTTTTCGTTTATCTACCTAACATCTGAATCCATTCTTTTAACTTCTCCTTTAGAAAAGGGTGCCAGCTTTGAACAAGCCAGTAAATGCTTCCTCTATGGAACAACATTAGACTGAAATGATTTACTATGCCCCTTTACTTGCCATTGGCTGAAGTGGTGTCTCTATCATTAAAGAGACACCTTCATTAGAAGGTTTTTCTTCCCACAGAAACTAAGTTTGACCTGTCTTATGCATGGTAACACTTCTAAACAAGTTGAAGTAGGTAGGTTATGCTGTACCTGAGCCGTTATTAGTTTGTTTCTCATTATTAGCAGCATCAAATCATTATTTATGTAAGATGCATTTTGCAGTGTTTACTGGTGAAAGGTTGGAAAGCTGGAGCAAGTTGGAGTTTTCCCCGTGGAAAAAAGAATAAAGATGAGGAGGATCATACTTGTGCCATCCGAGAAGTAATATGCTCTACGTGAAACTACTGTTACCATTTCTAGTTGCTTTATGAATTTTTTTTTACTGAAAAGAGTAAAATATGTTCTTGTTGAATGTTGTTTTCTTCCAGCAATCATTTTTAGGAGCAAATGTTGTTCCTTCTGATTTATTGAAAGTATTTTCTATTGAAATTGTTGTTTTTTTATTGATGGGATCACCCACAATGGGTTGTACACTGGAACCCATTTCTCATCCCTTCGTAACTTAGCTCTCCAGTTTGTCCCTTGGAAGTTATTATGTATTTTAAGGCTAGAGTGCTTGTGAAAAGGGTTCTAAGTTAATCTATAACTGTTTGCAGATGATCAGTTCTCTTTTTAATTTATTGAAACTCCTTTTTTTTTTTTTTTCAACATGTTAGTATTCCCATCTTTAAAGGGGAAATGCCGCTAATGGTTTTCCTGATCATTATTAGTGGTGCTGGGTTTTGTTAAATGCTATATTCAGAGGGCAGGTGATTGTTCTCCTGCTCTCTTTAAGGGCCTGTTTGGGTGACAAGCAAAAGCCAGTCGGATCCATTCTTCACTCAGGTGTAACAGGGCTGCCAGTGCTTGACAAGGAAGTTTCTGAACAATTGGAATTTTCTGCACAACTGCAACCATATGAACAATGGATGGCTCTGATTATTGGGGCATGGTAATTTTATGTAGTGGTGCACATTGCGGATGGTTTTGGTCCCACACATGTGCCACCAATTGGCACATGTGCTGGCTGGTGGTTAATGACTTCCTTCCAAACTCATTTCCAGGGAAAATAGTGCTGATCTCATTTTTGTACGGTACCTATTGTATAGACAAATTGAAAGGATGATAAAGGGGTGCCATCCAAATAGGCCCTATCAATGCAGGGGCATTTTCACACTGGGCTCGAGTGGGGTGGCTTGTGGGATGCAGTGGCACACTCGGGGTGGGCAGCCCGTGTGAGGCGAGTGGATCGTGTGAAGTGGGGCCCACAAGGGGGGGGGGGGGGGGGGGGGGGGGGTTCGGTTCGGCAGGGTCCTAACCCATGGGATGTGGGGCCTGGGCTATGAGATAAATAGATTAATTTGCCATGCTCTATCAATTTGAGCTTTTAGAGCAAGTGGTTAATTGTCCTGCATCAAATTTATATCAGAGCGGGAGGTCTCGTGTTCGAGACTCCTCACTGGGGGTTATTAATGCAGGGGCATTTTCATAGCGGGCTCGAGAGGGGTGGCTGTGGGATGCAGGGGCACACTCGCGGTGGGTAGCCTGTGTGAGGAGGGTGGCTCATGTGAGGTGGGCCCACTTGTGTGAGGTGGGTGGCTCGTGTGAAGTGGGGCCCACAAGGGGGGTTTGACCGAGGTCCTAACCCATGGGATGTGGAGCCTGGGCTATGAGATAAAAGTGATTAATTCGCCATGCTCTATAAGTTCGAGCTTTTAGAGCAAGTGGTTAATTGTCCTACATCACTTATGTTGTTGGCAGGTAAAGTTCTACTTTTGTGAAGCAAGTTGACGTGTGAACTTTCTTATTGAAACGCTTGTTAAATTTGACCAAATGAGTTTTCCCTTTTGTTTTATCTATGAGCTGAAGATATAATGTGAGATGCTAGTGATGCTTGCATGTGGGGTGGTAGAAGTAAAAAATTCCATGAGAAATAAAAAGGCCCCTTTGCATCAGAATGTGCAGTGTCCTGATATGATACTTTGTACATATATATCCTATAATTTTGAGATCTTTACCATTGATCTAAAGCAACCCAATGGATGGGGTGATATCCAAGGTACAAAGGGTAACAGCACGATATGGGGTTGTAATGGCCCGTGTCGAAATTTTTGTACCATAATTATCCGTTATGACGATGTGTAACAACCCATGTCCATTACGCGTATACACATCCCCTTTTAGGGTTGTTTTCATTTTCCTTGTCTTTTTGACATTTTTGCTTCTTAAGACTATTTTTAACCCATTTTTTACTAGATTTGTGCAAAATTTGAAAATTAAAACGCAAGACTTAACCCATTTTCAAAGAATCAAAGATTCGTAGCCAAATTTAGGGAAAATCGAAAAAAAAAGTAAATATTCATTGTTTTTGTTTTTCTTACCACATGCTTTTGATTAAACATTATATTACCTGTTATGGGATAATCCGAGCTAAACTAATAAAGCCAGGAGTAATTCAACCAAGTGCATGAACCACTGAGGCAATACCCATCCGACCTGGCGTAAACGCCCCTGAAAAGGGTTGCACGCTACAGTATTCTTACTGTGAGGTTGCGGGTCGGGGTAACTTTCACGCTCCGATCGGAAGCCATATGCTACTTGTCGTCACCCTCGACATCAACTTCAAAGAACTTGGCTCGTCAAAGCAGGTCCGACTCCCGACCTCGAGCCTCAAAGCGATGGTTTTCAGAGCCCTTTGGGACGGATCTGTAAGTTTAGCTTGGACTTGAGAATGATTCTGTTCGACAAGCTAATAGCAAAGGCTGGCTGATGTTGCGAGCTGAGCCGAGGCAATATATGAAGGCGGGTGCTCCGTCTGCCAAACACGGAAATTACCATATACGAACGTGGCCGGTTATTTCGCTCACAATACGCATTATCTGCCAGATGCACTACACGATCCATGGATTGCGTATAATATCTCCACGATCTTAGAATCTCGCTGATTGAGTAATTCGTGCTAACAATAATGGACACAGGCCGTCCGACAGTCAGGTATAAATACATTGAGACCTCACTGCTACAAGTATGCAACATCTTCTACTCTCATCTACTCTCTACTTAGACCTAGATTCCCTTGACTTGACTTGGGCATCGGAGGGTCGGCTTAGCCAGGGTCACCTTTGCCTGAACCCATTGTGCAGGTTCAAGACGTAGAAGCGATTCGAGGAGCTGAGGGGAGAGCTGGTCAGATTTTAACATCAGCATTACCAATGATAAAATCTTGCTAGATTTGTATTCAATTTGGTTTTTTCGATTTTTTTTTTTTTGCTGGCTTTTGTATAATTTTCATCAATCTTCAAGTTTCTTTAGATGTATGGAATTTAGATCTACACATGCATGCACTAAATTTGTTTTCATTTTCTTCTTTTTTCTTTTGGGGTTTTTTATTTTTTTTTTTAAAAAAATATAATTCCGAGTCATTTTTGGGATGAGTATGGCGGTTTTTCCGCCCCTCGAATTTCTTAAGGGGAATGGTGTGACATGCATAAGGATATGCATTAGTGAGATGAATTTCACCAGTTGCATGAATATCAGGCCTTTTGGGGCCATTCGGGTGCATACCCAAATTAGCTTGACACTATACATCCAAATTTTATTTTATTTTCTTCAAATTTCTTAAGGGAAATGCTGTTTAATGGTTAGGGATATGCATTAGCAGGATGAGTTCCACAGCTTGCATGAATTTCGAGCTGTTTTGTGTGCATTCAAGTGTGTTCCCAAACCGCCTGACGCTATTCATCCAGATTTAATTTTAATTTTTTCCTCAAAATTTTTAAGGAAAATGGGGTCATGTGGTTAAGGATATGCATTTATAGGATGAATCCCATAGATTGCATGAATTTCAGGTCATCAACTTGACACTATTCATCCAATTTGAATTTTAATTTTCTTTCTCAAATTTCTTAAGAGAAGTGGTGTCAAATGGTTAGGGATATGCATTAGTTGGATGAATCCAATGGATTGCTGGAATTTCATCCCATTTTGGAGGCTTTTTTTGTAAAACACTTGGATCGTAGATTATTCAAATGCATGTATGGAATTTAGATCTACACATGCATGCACTAAATTAATGTTTTCATTTTTTTATTTATTTTTTCCTTTTTCTTTTTGGTATTTTTATAAATTTGGGTCATTTTTGGTATGAGCATGATGGTTCTCCCCGTCCCCTCTCAAATTTCTTGAGAAGAATGGTGTCACGTGCTTAAGGATATGCATTAGTAAGATGAATTTCACTGATTGCATGAATTTTGGGCCTTTTGGGCCATTCGGGTGTACCCAAATCAGCTTGACACCATTCATCCGAATTTAATTTAATTTTTTTTTTCTTCATATTTCTAAAGGAAAATGATGTCTAATGATTAGGGATATGCATTAGCAGGTTGAGTTCCACATATCGCATGAATTTCGAGCCATTTTAGGGGCATTCGAGTGTGTTCCCAAACCACCTGACACTACTCATCCGGATTTAATTTTAATTTTTTCATCAAAATTTTAAAGGAAAATGGTGTCAAATGGTTAAGGATATACATCTGTGGGATGAATCCCATAGATTGTGTGAATTTCAGGTCATTTTGGGGCCATTCGAGAGTACCCAAATCAGCTTGTCACTATTCATCCAATTTAATTTTTTATTTGTTTTCTTACAATTCTTAGGAAAAGTGGTGTCAAATGGTTATGGTCCTATGGATATGTATTAGTTGGATGAATCCAATAGATTGCATGAGTTTTAGCCCATTTTGGAGGCATTCGAGTGGTCCCAAATCGGCCCGACGCTAATCATCTGAATTTAAATTTCTGGTTTCTATTTACTTAAAATAACATTGTTTTAACATTATATGTTTATATTTTTGCAGGGAGCTTGGGACTTCAAAAAATGTTGTCAAAATCCTATGAATTTATGATTAAAGTCTAAATTTAAGCAAAATGATTTGAATCCCTTTTTGGATGAATCCTATGATTCTATGATTTGATACTCACTATTTATGATTAAACTCCTAATTTGCGATTCAAATTATATTTTTCCTCTTGATCTTTAAATTTTATTTGGCTTCCGTTCGTGTTTTTAAATTTGTGAGGGCTTTAAAAATCTATTAAAACATGTCAAATGTTTTATCTAACAATCCTAGCCATCCCATCCATGGTTGGGAAATGGAAGGCTACAAAAAGAAGGCCAACTTATGGATAGTTCAAATGATCCAATTGGAGTGATTTTTTCCTGGTAGCCCAAGAAATATATGCTGGACCTAATGGACATTCCAGATCAGTCGATTGGACCATCCAAGTGTCCCAATGGAGTTGATATCACCACTAGATATCTGCATGCACATATTCACCACTTAGTACAGGGCTATTGTGAGGGCTGTTATTGCATGTATGACATCTGGTCCATCCAGTCAGTGCACTCATCCAGTAGTCCAACCTGTCTGGTATGTGCCCCCCCGAAAAAATAAAAAATAGAAAAAGAAAAAAGAAAAAGAAGAAAAGAAGAAGAAGAAGAAGAAAACACACACACACACACTTGCCACAAGTTAGACCAGTTTCCGACATCAACACTTGTGTCTTCTATAAAGCAGTAAATGGTAAGTTAATGTAAGAGTTCCAACAATTCTACATTTGATTCTGACTCTCCTTTAATTTGTGTTGATCTTGTTTTGGTTAGAATTCATCCATAAAACTTTATTCTGTTTCTTTCTTTCACCTCCGATGATCTTTCCAAAGTAATTTTCATCCTTCCTGAAATCATATGCCACTGTGTTGTGATGGATGCAGGTCTTGGAGGAAACAGGTTATGATGTTTCCAAGCTTTTGAAAATGGATGAGTACATTGAAGTTACAATTGGACAACAGAGGGTGCGGCTCTACATAATTGCTGGTGTTAAGGAAGATACTGTCTTTGCACCACAAACCAAGAAGGAGATAAGTGTATGTGTTAGCCTCCATCGTAGGATGCCTTTAGTTCAATGAAATATTTATCAAGCCGGTTTATCAATGAAAGATCAGACTCAACTTGGAGCTCAGGTGAGCCAGTCAACTCGGTATACGAGTAGATGTCCGCTGAGTTGATCAGTCACCCTTAACTCAGAACCTGGATGGTCCGTTTATTGAGATATGGGCCTTTCATTAGGTTAGTGGCAGGGCCTGATTTGTATGTCATGGTGTATCTGGCCATTAGGTCATCAGGTAGGTCATATGTGTTTGCAGAAAGTGAATGGTTAGAATGTCTTGGCCAGCAGTCCAGATTCAATGTACACCTATAACCCATCTGATGATTGCACCAGCCTGAATTTTGGGCCGCAGCAGATCCATGATGGGGCTCACGTGAAGAACAGCTTGGGTCTCACACACTACATTGGCACGTGTAGTTTGCAAGTTCCCTTAGCATGGTTTTTGAAATTAAAACAGATTAAGAATTAACATTCAACTCTATGCCTTCGTAAACTTGGAGTCGTTTATAAAGGAAATGGAGGTCAAGTACATCTCGTGCTTTCACCTCATCTGAATTTCTCCAAAATCTGAAAAAATGTCACTGAAATTTTCCATGAAATTTTCTGACTCGATTCTCAATCCCTGGCTTGACGAGTGCCTCCCAAATGCTGAATCTTAAACATTGCTTTGAAGATGATGGATGGTCTCTCTACATGCACTTCATGTCCAAATTAAACATTCAAAGCTACAGCTCTTTTCTTGGTTACAGGAAATTTCATGGCACCGGCTTGATGAACTTCAGCTGCTCGGCAATGATGTAATATCACGTGGAGCCAATGGCCTGAAGCTTTACATGGTTGGCCCTTTCTTGGTGTGAGTGCCCAGCATAGCATGCATGTATTTGTTGTCTAGAATGGCTTATTGCTGTGACTGTTTTGTGGTACCTCACAGGTTTGATGCATAGTTGATAATAACATTGTGCAGGCCTCTTAAAGAATGGATTTCAAAACATCGACCAGCCACAGCTCAAAAATCAGATGCATCTCTCAAAGGTTTCTCCCTCCCCCTGTCCTTTTCATGAAATCATCAATATCATGGCAAAGCTAGTTATGCCCCCTTTGTTGTTTTCATTGATATTCATTAAATCAGATTCAACTGAAAATGATTCTTTGGAAATGATGAAGTGATTCACTCAGGGAGAGCAAAGATTCCCATGTCCAATCCTCCTTATCAGGATGCCAATTTCATTGGATGGTTAGCTTCAGAGCCTTTTGACGTTTTCAAACCTGGATCAAAAGTCTTTTCAGAAATATCGAAATCTTCCTCAGTTTTGCTGTGCAATCAAGTGGAGATACCAGTCAGAGCAGCAACATATGAAAATGGAATCCCATTGGTTTCATTTACGGTGGAAGAGGTCCAATAGACATCTGCCCCTTGGAAACTAGCATTGGTAGGCCGGTTTTTAAACAATAGGCAGGTGTTGGAATGGATTAGGATAGTGATTCGAATAGAGTGAGGTGTTAAAGGAGATTTATGTGGCGGCTTGATCCAAGGAATTTTGTGGTGCTGTTTATTAGAGAAGACGAGTTCCTGAATGTGTTGTCAAGGCCTAAGGGACTATCAATCACCAAGGAAGAAACCCATTGGGTTTTTAATTGGAGTCCATGTTATGTCCTTGGCTAGGATTCTTCTTTTGCAGCGATGTGAGTTGGATTTCCAAATCTTCCATTAAATCTTTGTAATGAAGGTTGTCTACATTCCATCATGGGTGCCCTGGGTGAGGTCATTAAGATGGATCCAGCATCATTATCAACGTCCAAAATGGATGCAGCTCGGTTCTTTGTAAAAGTGGATCTTGAAAAGGTTTTACCAGATGGGTGAGGATCATGTTGGGTTCAAAAGCCCGATGGATTCCAGTTATTTATGAAAGTAAGCCTAAGTTCTGTTGAACATGCAGATTACGAGGGCATTTGAAGGAGAATTGTCACATCTCTAAAGGGGATGATCATAAAAACCCTAATAGGCTTATTCTCTACACCGGCCTTGTGCTTAAGCACAAAAGTGTATTCTTGAAGGAATTGAACCCTCTTAGCTAAGGTTTAATCTCTTCTGAGAGTTCAGATATCTTGAGGCCTCGTGATTTGAGAATAAGACGAATTCTTGCAGCAATAGGTAATGACGCCAATGGCGCAGTGATTGCACTACTGTATAGAATTCTTTGTCATAGGCAGAATATTTTTATTTCGCCTCATTCAGTTTCTCACTAAAAAAGGTGACAGGGTACCCTTCCTGACCCCTTCTTGACTAAGTACTCTTTCTATGCCGACTCCTGATGCGTAACATGCAACTTCAAAAGCTTTTGAAAAATCCGGAAGTCGCGTGACTGGGGCTTCGGTCATCTTGACCTTTAACTCCTTGAAGGCCTTCGAGGCTGCCTTTGTCCATTGAAACTCTCCCTTTTTTTAGGCAATCCGTGATGGGAGCCATAATGGAATTGAAGCCTCGAATGAACTGCTTATATAAGGTGGCTAAGCCGTGAAAGTTGCACACCTCATGAATATTGTGGGATTTAGGCCAATTGACGATGGCCTTGACCTTTTTGGGATCCGCTGATACATCCTCAGCTGACACAACAAAACCTAAGAAGATAACATTACTAGAAAAAAATGCACACTTCTTTAGGTTGGTGTACAATTTCTCGACTTTAAGGATCCTACAAACCTACCTCAAATGGTTGAGGCGTTGTTCCTTGGTCATGCTATAAATCAAGATATCATTAAAGTATACGACTAGGAACTTTCCTATGAAGGGCCTTAACATTTGGGTCATCATACGCATGAAAGTGCTTGGGGCGTTAGTCAGGCCAAAAGGCATAACTAGCCACTCGCATAGCCCATCCTGTAGTCGGGTAATGCCGAGGAGGAGAGTCGAACCCACACCTGTAGTCGAACCTTTGTCAACAACCTAAATAATATATATATATATATATATATATAAAGAGAAAGAAGAGGAAATCAAGAAACCACGTAACTTTAGTTAAATATCAAAGTAGAAAAACGTGCATCACTCATTTATTACCCGCCTAATGAAGGCCATGCTAAAGCTAATGGGTATATTTGCTCCAACATTTGGCTATCATGGTCATGGAAAAGCTAATGGGTCCAATGTTTGGCGATCATCTTCTAATAATCTTTGTAGTTTTAATAATAATAATATCGGATAACAAGCTTAGCTCTATCCATGGCATTGTAAAGGAAGGCCATTGTTAGTACCTTGTCAGTCTTAAGACTAAGTTTATTATATTGTATTCGGTAGTGCTCATAGCTAAAATGCTACGTGGCGTATGCAGGTAGCGTAACTCCCTAGTAATGTAAGCTACGGGGCATGTTGCATAAGCTACAGTGCATGTAACGTACGCTATATGTAGCGTAGCATAGGTAGCACATGCTACCTGAAATCTCCCCTTTTAAAAGTTTTTCTTCTAATGCTAGTTCAACACCTATTTTAAAATGGTGGTGACTCATCCCCATCACATGTGGCACTACATTAGATCAATTTAGACCATCCAAATTGTGGTCCATATCGTGGATAGAGCACTTAGATCAATCTAGACCATCCAAATTGTGGTCCATATTGTGAATTTGTGATGTTTCAATAATAATAATAATAATAATAAAGCAATCACACTTAGAGATGTCTGAAGGCAAAGAGATAGAGATTTTGCATGGAAATATGTGGTTGATGATCTAGATTCATAGTCAAGAATTCACAGGAATTATACTTTTTGTAAATTTTATCATATTTTTCTATTATTTTAATTAAGAAATATTAAGTATTGTGTAGCTTACGCCACACGCTATAGGGGGCCAAACGCTACGCTATATGTTACACGCTATTTAAAACACTGGTTTATTACCTGCCCAATGAGGGTCATGGTGAAGTTGATGGGTCCAAGTTTTGACAATTATACTGAATAGCAAGCTTAGCTCTGTTCATGGCCTCATAAAGGAAGCCCATTATTGGTCTCAACAAGCGGAAGAACACTCGTCAATGGTTCCCTTGAAATCCTCTTTCACTTGCTTCCAATAGTCACTATCTCTAATGGTTACAATAACTTCAATTGATATGCTAGTTGTTTTTTTTTTCTCATACGTGGAGTTTAGCCACTCCCTCAAAGTGATCATCTTGCTTAATTCTTGCCTATGCTGGTATAAACTCTCCTAGAAAATAATATTTGTAGCTAACCTTACCCCTAGTGTCGGCAACTCCCACCCATTTGTAAACTTCTTCATTAAGGCGACTACCTAATTGTGATTATATATGTAGGTTGCGATTGTCCTAGCCTTTTCAACTCATCCAAAAACCAGCAAAAACCTATCCTCCCATTCATTCCAAATGCATAAAAAACTCTAATTGCTCCCACTTCCCAAAACCTTAGATCTAGATCATACCAACCCTGTAAAACCTTTCAAAAAGATCATACCAACCCTAATCGTCCTCAAAACCTTTAGATCTAGAGTCCAGACATAAATTCCAACCCATGTTTTATGTTGGAGATGTCGTTAAGAAGATGGTAATCATACACTTCCTATGATTTCTCCTATTTCGACTCCAGTCCTTATTGTGCCCTTTTTCGTCAATGATTCCTATGCAGCTTACCATACCTGTGAGAGTCACCCTTCATATTACCCTGATTCTTACTTATCTTCCAATTTGTCTTATGTAGATCCCTATCAATACCCTCCTGATGTTATGAAAGAGAGCAACAATATGTTGGTTACTCAAAAGCACTCTATTGTAAGGAAATACCAACAAAAACAAGAAGGTTCAAAAAATGTGCAAGGAGATGAGAGAAATCAGGAAAGATACAAGATTTGCCTTAAAGAATTGCAAAAGGTGACGAGGAAATATTGGAGGATTTCAAAACTTGCATGGCATCCTTGAGTAAATAGCAAAAAAGAATGATCTCAATTCAATGAATTCATTGTATCTAAAGATCCCAAGAAAGACAAACCTACAAAAAGCAGGTTGACTGAAAATGAATCCACTATGGGATTATTGATGGATCCATAACCTGATCGATGGAAATTCCAATCAAATCAAAAGATCAGTTGATGAACAACCTTGTAAAAGAGATATGGATCGACAGGTTTGGATAACTTGATGGATGGGGAGAATGAGATGAAGGACTTGATGGGGATGGATGTGTTCGTCCCATCTCAAGTCCGATAGAAGGAAACTATATTAGAGGCCAATGATGACGACCTTCCAATGACCGTACCCCAGTAGAGGCCAAGGGAGGGTACTAAGATCAGCAATCCAACAATCGAGGCAATCGAATCCACTGTTGTACGAGAGCTGGAAGTGAATGCCTATAACATGTAGCTCAGTTGGAAAGCGAAAGAAGAGATAGCGCATATTCAATCATCATGGTATGTACGAGCTATCATTCAGACACGGGCCTTTACCATCAGTTGGTATTGAAGCCCAAGAAGACGATACAAACAAGATCTTATGCAAAAAGATCGGTGCTACCAACTTCAACTCGAAGATTTCTTTTTGAAGCCAAGTGGAATTGATGCAACCAGGTCACTCAATCTGGCTGACCAAAAGATCTTACAAATCCAACCATTTGTCTTGATTGATTATCTTGACCATATCAACATTGTGATGATAAATCTGATGAGACCAACAATATTGACCATATCAACGTTTTGATGATAAATCTCATGAGACCAACAATCATTTTACACTGTGGAACCAATGGAATGAATTGCATGGTCATCAAATTTATATGGTTTATTTGCTTTGACTAGTTTTTTGAGTTAGATTGAGTCATAATTTATTTAATAAGGCTCTCTTTTATCTTTTTGTCGCTTTTTTTATGGGCAGCTTTTTGGACAATGTCGAAATGACCACTCTTCCAAAAAAAAAATGAAGAGGCTGGAATGACACCAAATTGGTCTAGTTCGATAACCTACTAAGTTTGCTTTCAAACGAGCCCAAGATCATGCAATTCCGTTGCCATTGAAGTGGGTTATGGCCAATTTACAAAAAGCCTAGTTGGTTGTGAGTTGTGACATGAATCATGATTCATAGGAATTTTAGTCATTTTCTATTATATTAGGATTTCTTTTGTTGTCAAAATTCTATATAACATGGTTTTAAGGATCGGATGAGTTTGATGTGACTCATCCAAGTTGACTTGGGACTCGGTTGGACCTGATCTAGTTCGATACCATGAGTAACCCCCTCAAGTTGGGCTGATTCAGTGCTGACTCAGATGAGTTCCAACTTGACTCAGGACTGAAATGAGTTGGTCGAAGTCGCCAAGTTGTTTAAAATGCTATATAAAGGTCACTTTGCTTGTAAGCTATAACATACCATTATAATTTATTTATTTATTTTGGTTCCTTTGGTTCCATATTGGTAGAAAAGAGTGGGTTGTGATCACTATTCACTAGTGTGTGGATAAAGGATGGTTGGAGTTTTCCCAGTCTTTATCTTCTCTTAATCCAATTGCACCTTTGGTTGTATTAGGTATGGATTGAAGCACCACAGTTAGTTGGACACTATTTCCAAACCCTTTTAAGAAAGGGGCTTTGGAATTAAAATATTGCTGGATGTAGCGAATTCTTTTCGGTTAGGAATGCTATGGACAATGCTGAATTCAGAATCTACCTGGTCCAATTTTATGTCTTGCAAATATGTCACGGTAAGCATTTTATTGATGGTACATTGTCATCTTCCATTGTTGTTGTCGGAAGAAAATGTTTGCTATGAAAAAGGCTTTGCTATCGGCCTCAAAGTGGTTTGTGGGGGAAGGTAACATTTCCTTGTGAAAAGATTGCCAATGGGGTTTTCAGCCGTTACAATCCTTGACAATTTCTATTAGTATCTCAGCTTCCAAATACGTTTCTCTTAACCTGGTTGTCCATAGGCAACTGGAATGTGTAGATTTAGATAATCACTTTCATTGGTTGTTCAAGAAATAGTGCAATCTGGAATGCAGCTATTCAATGTTAAGGATAATTTGGCTTGGACAGCAGCATCTAAGGGCAATTTTTTCTATGAAATCTGCTTGGTATCACCTGCAATCTAGAGGTCAGCAAATGCCTTGGGGTTGCTGGATATGGAGAAAGAATGTCACTTTGAAAATAGGCTTCTTTTTGTGGCGCACTCTCAAGGGCAGAATCCCAGTTGATCTATATGTCTGGTGGATTGAATTCATATAGCTTCGGAATGTGTTTGTTGAATCATTCCTAATGTTAAATTGGTTGATCGCATTTCAAGTAGATGGTGGTTACCAAGAGGAATGTGGACTCATTTTAGCTGTTTCTTGGTATCCCATTTCTTGAAGAGCAGTCCCTCAGTCAGCATTGTGAATAAAATGGTTCAACAGAGTGGCTATTTCTTTTGCAGGTTAGGAGCTATATTGGTCTCCTCCCTTAATTCATCTATTGAGAAATGTGAGAGGAAGAAATTTTGGATTATTCAAGGGGCATTTTCACTTGATGCAGCTCTCATTATTAAAAACATTTCCACATGGATTCCAGTAGTTCAGGCTACTACATGGATCGGTCTTCTGGGATCCTTCTATTTGAAGGCCCTTAATATTCCTAGAAGGCCTTCTAGAATGAAAAGACAATCCTAACAAGATGGTTGACATCACCTCAAAATATTGTGAAATTAAATGTGGATGGTGCCTCAAGAAGTAATTGAGGACTTGGAGGTGGTGGAAGTGTCAAGAGCATTGCTTTGTAGTATTGAAGTTATGCTCTTAGTTTTTGGTTGTTGATCCGATTGTTGAAAGGGACACGAAGTTGCTTGGATATGGTGTTAAAAACACAGGTCGCATGGTCAATTTGATTTGGGTTCAGATCTTGGAGATCAGACATTTGATGGAAATTGAAATTACTAATCTCTTTTGTGAAAGTAATCAAGTTGCTGATTCTTTGGCCAAATCATGTGTGGCACTGCCAAAGATTTGTGTACTTACGAAGATCATCTGGGTTTGGCTAATGTTCGTATTTGATCAATTAGAGTTGTGTATCCAGTATTTACAGACCATCTGGCAAGGCAGGATTCTCTTCCAGATTTATAAATGTTGGTGGTACTGTCCACCTCGTCTAAAAAAGAAAAAAGATTCACTTGGGGAGAGAGAAGTGGTGATCGCTGCGTGCAAGATCCGGGCCATATACCAGGTGCAGCTTTATGCAAACTGACCATTTTCCAAAAGCCAGATTGGTCCATTCATAGTCAGCCACAAGCTTACATTAAACAGGGCATCGGTGATTTTCTTCTAACAGTACATTTTTCTCATATGAGTTTTACCCATCTGATGAGTGGCCTGATTTATGGGCCATTGTATATCTACCATCCTCTCCATGTAATGTTTTTGACTGGGTCGTACGCATGTATTCCATATGGTTGCATTTGCTGTTATTCAGCTTTTCCATCTCTCCTGCATTGTTGCCATAGTGTTCCCCATCATATTTTCTACTTCAAACTCTAGTCAGCGAGTCAATGAATAATGTACAATATTTTATGAAATGTCAATGCCATATTGCTGGGAGGAAGACCCTGTTGTATGATTTTACATTTTTTTAAAAAAAAACAAGAAATAGGAATATAAGTTGGAGCAAACCAAGTTGAATTCAAGTTCCACTTGATAAAGTAAGAACACGATGGTTCATTCAGCAGCATGTTTGTTATAGAATCTGAATCATACTCTTCAAATTATGATGTTGATCTCCTCATTTATACAACTAAAGGCTTCATGACTGAAGAAAACAAATTTTTTTTTTCCCTTTAGGTGTAATTTAATAATTTTTGTTTTTCTTTCTGTTTAAATTTGAAAAGGGGCATGCGTGTGGAAGGCGAAGAACAATTCTTTGGGAGGCACATCAGCAAGTGAAGCTCTGTTGATCAGACCTGGGTCCGAGATTTATATGGTTGATTCTGGCCCTGGTAAAAGCTTTAGAAATTTCAGGTTTGACACAGCTCAGATCCTAAGGTCAATGGAGGCTGTCTTCTCTGCTACCTAAAATGTATTTCTAGTGTCCCCACGGTCCAATATAGCTGTTTGTTGAGTTCCCTTCAGGTTTTTGACTGCAGCTTGGATCAATGATTGGGCTATAGCTGTGTATAGTGAGTGTCGAATTTCTGTTCTCTTTGTGCACGGGTGTATTTGCTCGCCCAATTGTGTGTTATATTGTAGATTATGGATGATAATTTTTATCGTTGAGAAAATTGGCAGGTGCTGCTTCTTTTCGATGTAAATGAGCAACGGTAATTGAACTTTTGTCTGTCAATGATTTTCTTTCTGCCAATACTGTTGCATGAGTGCACTTGCTAACATGTGCTACTAACAGGGTGGCCCAATCGTGTTGATGTTCTGTCCCACAAATAAGATCTGCTCATCAGGTGGGCTGCATGTGTGCAGAAAAATGGATGGTTAAAATTTGGCTGACTGTCCACATTCAATATAATGCATGAGTTGGGCCATCAACATGGTCGGGGCCTACTGATGAGTGGTTTGGATCTTGTACCTGCATGGTCCCAAGTGTACTGGCAGAGGCCCATTTACATTTTCTTCTCAGTGATACACAGCTGACAATCAGTTTCAGAAAATAAAAAATAAAAGCTCAGAAGAATATCTAAAAGCTCCACTTCAAATGATATTCACAATTCGGATAATAGTAAATTCAGTTGTGGTTTCAAATATCTAATTTAGATTTGAAAAAAAGATATAAACAGATTATTGCGTGTTTGAGCGCTCATGCTTACTTGATTGCTGAAGAATCTCTAACCATCTATTTTGGAGGTTTGGGATGCCAACAAGCTGACACATGTATCCCATTGAATTTCTCAAACTGTCCATTTCTTTTCTTACACGTGTAATAAGATGGCTTATATTTTAGGAAAGGCATTTACATGGTCGGACCCCACTGATTTAAGTTTTGAATCTGGCAAAGGTGGGGAGCTACACAAGGTTTGACTGTTTAGGCACAATTGACTGCCTGCATTCTCAAACACAGGAGTAAGAGTGCTATAAACAGTCAGACTGTATTCTCGATATTTACAAGGGCCCCAGCTGGACAAGAAACTTTGGAAATTCAGAATTCCCAAATCTGTTTTTTGGCATGTCTTGCATATATGTGTAGTCTAATGTGGATGAGTGGACCATCTCTATGAAGTTCAAATCTCGCGTGCATGCGCACGACCATCGTTTGATGATACATCCAACTCCAATACAACTCGTTCAGTACCCTGCAACATGGATGACTCAAAACTCTTTTCATTTTTTCGGTGCGACTTTCTTCCATTTTGTCCATTTTCGTTTCCAAACTAGATATGGAAGTCAATGATTTAAGATTAAGAGCCTTCCATTAATTTATTAATTTAATAAAATTATTTTATTATAAATATCAATTAAATACTAAACCGTCTTTCATCACAAGGAAAATATGCTTAATTGTATTCTTGGTCATATATTAACTATATCTTATGTATAATTTAATTTTGTTGAAGTTTTCTCTCTCTCTCTCTCTCTCTCTCTCTCTCTCTCTCTCTCTCTCTCTCTCTCTCTATATATATATATATATATACACACACACACACACACACACATACTTAGGAAAGTTAAAAGAGGGAGAGGATGTTTACAATTAATTGCTTCTGAACAGTAGGATGGTATATTGATCCATCTGAACCCTTCAATCATTCCAGCCAAATCTTGGAAGCGACAACAATGAATAGGATGATTCTAAACATCCGGATTAATAGGATGCAAGAAATGGACGGTCAAAATTGAGCAGATAAAAATAGAACGTCTCGTCAACTTGCATATATTCAATGCACCCCACGTTTGATTGCTGATGATGTGAATTGTCCAACCTATGGCTTCTAAGAAAACAGACCGCTATAACAAAAATGACCTACATTGGAAGGTTGGGGATCATTCAAACCCTACAAAATTTTCACCATCACCTACCAATAAAGGCATGTAGTCAAAGGACGGATCAGATCGATAATTCGAATGACCTATGTACACCAGGGCAATCGTTTGCAAGTCGTTCAAGGGAGGTGGACCTGATGTGGTCCTAAAAACGTAGTTTCTTTCTGGAACCAAAAAGAAGAAGAAGAAGAAGAAGAAAAAAAGCAGTGGATTTCTTAAAAATCTTACTCATGTCATTCCGTATTGCCCGGTTTAGCTTTTCAGAATAATTACTTACATCTTACTTATTTGCCCCTCCCACTTGTGTTATACATAGCAGAGATATATGAGTAGGTACAAATATGATTAGCATATATCTTTTATTAACATGACCCATATCTGGCCTGGCCCTATTTTGATCCGGCAGCCATAATTACTAGCCTGATTACTAGTTGGGCATGAACATTTAAGCTCGGCCCCTTCCAGCCTAGTGAAGACTTGCCCAAGAGGTGGCAATGAGCAAGGCTACTCCCGGTGCAGCCCTGCAAGTAAAAAGATTTAAATGATCAATGGTCTGAAATAATCCAATCTAACACTTTAAATAATAATAATAATCATAATCCTGAACCTACAATTGCGCCTTTTCATATAAATAGTTCAGATCATGTTTCAATGAGATAACCAATCGCAAGTGGCTTTAAACCGTCCATTCCTTTTGTCATAATGGTTGCCTACTTGATGATTGGATAGGGCCATTCGCCATCGTTATATGAGGCCAGACGCAATGCACTAGTCCTACCTACCGATTGACACTCCCTCAGCTGCTCAAAACAAACAATTCAGATAGGTGACCAACAAATGCTAAAAGAGAATGCTCAGCACTCTCGAAATTCATCTGATCATTGTGATTTCAGAATATACATCCACAGTGGGGCCTACAATTTAGACAATACCTGTTTTAGTAAACGGTGGGGTAACGACAATAAAAGTTCATTCGCTTTCAATTTAATGCTATACTTGAATACAAGGGAATGTTTGGACCTAATGCTCAATTGTTATTGCATGTTATCTCATCGGAACCTCCCTGTTGTTGGACCTGGGGTCATGTTCATGGATCCAAACCATTTATATGATGGCCCACACCACCATGACCCTTTCCTTAACCTTTGTATGGTGGGCCATGTTTAGAAGAAGAATAAGAAGAATAGGCCAGCTCATGCACCTTCCAACTCTGCACTTTGATTCGATTCCCAGAAAAAAAAAAAAAACTACATTTGCTACTGTAACTTACCGATGTTTATAAACTATCACAAAAGGAAAAAATAATAATAAAATAAAACAAACCAAGATGCAGAAGATACGCCAAAATGAGGAGATCGGGGAAACAAAATAAAAGAAAAACAACTCGGAGGATTCAAATCCTCCGACATCAGATTTTCAGCTGCGTCATGCTCTCTATTGCAGATGGTTCTTGCACGTCTTTCACAGCAGTTGTGCTTGCAATCTCTTCTATCTGAGCTGATGGCTTTGTTGGCAGGGGAGGACTGGAATGAACTGGTGGCTGTATCCGGACCATTGGTGGTGGGGCAGCAAAAACTGGCACCACTGGTCTAATATGAACTGGTGGCGCAGCATGCATTGCTTGCGCCATTATATGAGATGAACGACAAGGTGGGGGAGGCAGTGGCGGGGCAGAGTACACTGGCACTGCTGTTCTTATTGTCACAGGGGGAGCCATCCCAAGATATGGTGCCTGGTAGTGCTGGAAAGGTACATATGGTGCTGCTCCTGCCATGGGGAACTTTTGTTGCCAGGGCCCACGGTTCTCGGGAAGCTTAGGTGATGATGGGTGCCTGTCGCTGGTCGTGGTTGGGGATGCGAGCCTGTTCCTTGAAGCAGATTTTGGGCGGATTAATGGAAGGATTTTTGATCCAGTGGCAGAGGAAGGAGTTTGTGAGACTGATGGCCTTTGATCTTGTGTCGGGAATTTTTTCGGGAATGGAAGTGCATTTGGTTTGTTTGCTGTCGCCGTCACCATCCCCAACTTCTCCTCCTGACGGTATTTAAGTAGAGCGCGGGCTATGGTGATCTGCTCCTGCTCGTCGTTGGTCTCAGTCTCTGCTGATGAGCTTGCAGTTTGCTGTGCCACTGCAAAGGAAAACAAGTGGCAGATCGTATGAGGTGAAATTCAAGTATCCAAACCCAGGTATTAATGAGGACCACCCAAGGTTTTAAGATTCGGGAGACTTGAGTGATTAGTTCTAATCTAATTTCACTCAGGCAGGCAGAATTTTATTTTATTTTGGTTTGACACAACGAGTCAGAATTTAAAATAGAGGGTGACTCGGCCAACTCACAATTTGACTCAGGCCAACTAACAATTTGACTCAGGAACCATTAAGTCATCCTAAGTTGCTGAGTCCTAAAATCATGGGTCCGCCCAATCACAAGTGGCATGAAGAGGCACCAAAATTGTAGACATGGAACTTACATAAAGCCATCCAGACCATGGCATTCCAGCTTGGATAAGCAGGCCTCAATTGGCAGCAGACAATGGGAAATAGACCAGTTTGAGTGCTATTTTGGGCTATGGACCACCAACGCCAACAGTAGGGATCACCATATGTAGGGTCTGGATTGCCATATAAATGCACTACACGTACAGTTTTGATGACCCTGCACGTGGTATATCTGTAGCAGGAACACTAGGTAGCTCATCTATTATAGCCCAACAGCATAACAAACCAAACTCCCCAGACAGTTAATTATTACAACCACAACTACCAAAAACAATGAAAACTACCATTATTCAAGAAAATTGCATTTCTAGCACATAATTTCAGAATCTGTACCATACAACCAATGCATATGTCAACCTTCTTTGAACAGTTTGATTTTGAATGTCAATTGTCTTATGTTTTCATATAAATGGTAGCAGTGTGGCAATGGAGGCAGACGCTGCCATCCACAACAGGCTAGTGTCTTCCCCTATTTATTGTATGAGATGGTATGATACGTGCACACGCACACACAAACGCACGACTCATTATTTTTATAGAATAGCTACTCAAAACAATTAAGGTTTTATTACTTATTTGGAAAAAATGCACCCTTTTTTTTTCCGAGCCCTGAAAAAGTGCCCTTGTGTTTGCAATGATTTCATCACATGAACATGGAGTAACATTAGGAGCCTGAGTGGAGCCAGGCTTCGTGAATCTGCGAGTCTATTAATCCTTGTGAGATGGTTTATGGAAGCAGTGACTGTTAGGATAGTTTATGGGCTGTTTGGCTTGAAATCTGGGTTTCTTTATGTTACTGAAACATGTGAGTCTGCTTGATCTACTTGGATGGGTGAGCCTACAGGTTCTGACAGTATCTACACGATATTAGGGACCTTTCACAAGGACGAAGATGGACGGCCCATGTCCAGTGATCCGCTGAACTACTATGAAAGTGGAAAAGATCTAATCACCCCTCTTATGCTATGGTTACGATGGCCATAAGACACAATTGACAATTTAGATCATATAGAACCAGCCTGATGGACAATGGGTATTGTTCCTCTCTCGATTCTCTATGGGGTATCTCTTAGATGGGATGCCTTCATCTTTTATAAAGGGAGGGCTCGAGAGGATTGGGAGTTCGGAAGCGATCTCTCCCCCTTACCCCAATCCACTCTCATTTGAATTTGAATTTGAATTTTGAGAGAAGAGGATTAGAAAAGGAATATCCAACCGACTGGGAACGTTCCGATGTTTAACTGTATGGGACCCATCCACTAGTGGTTGCCAGCAAGTGGGCCCCACAGGGCCATATCCAATGTTGCCTGACAAGGCTGAGTTTTTTCTTCTAGGGGGCTGAGTTGTTGTTTAGGGCATGTTTGGAAGGTTGGAAAATAAAAGGAGAGTGACATTTTCTTTGAAAGTTATTTCCTAAGAAAGCATTGAGAGAGCAGGAAAAAGCTTTCAGGACTTTTTCCATGAAAACAATTTTTTGGAAAATGTTTCTCAAAAAGTGAACCTCCCAATCAGGGAAAATGTCTTCTTAGAGAGTATTTTCCACCCAAATACTTCCCCAAGCTCCCAAACAGGCTGATGAATCATTCTTGCAACACAAGAACAGAAGAAGGTGTGCTAGATGACAACTTAATTGTTGCCTGGTAGGACCACATGTTCTCCGAAGAAGATAAGGTATCCATATGTTTCATTCCCAAATAACCCCTTAATGCTCCACAACACGGAAATTCTTAATCTTCTGCTACCATTGATTTACTTGAACAGTGAGTGAGGTTTTGGCCATGACAGTAAGGATGGATAGCATTAATCAGTTTGATTTGACTAGAAGCTGTCTATAATGCGCCCATGCTCCACTGAAATGTGCAAATTCCTTTGTACTATAACAAGAACTTATGACTGCTCTTGACCTTGATTCCATGTCAGCATGGTGAATCAATCCCTTTATCTCATAGCCTAGGCCCCACATCTCATGGGTTAGGTCCTCGGCCAAACCGCCCTCGTGGGCCCCACATCACATGGGTTCCACCTCACACGGGCCGCCCACCCGGAGTGTGCCCCTGCATCCCACAGGCCACCCCACTCGAGACCGATGTGAAAATGCCCCTGCATTAATGAGGACATCAAAGCATCATCCTATCGTGTCTACCAGCGGAGGAAGAAAACCCCGACTGAAGCCCCAGTTTCACTATGGCTGGAGAATTGCTACGTGGGGCCCAACAGGCTGCATTGAAGACCCCACATGCATGGTTCATGCATCTGGAAGACCCCATACTGGGAAGGTGCATGTAGGTTACTTTTATTGGAGTTTTTTACCGTTGGATTTCAACTTCTGGCCCATCAGACCGTCAGATTATGGTGATCAGACCATTATGTGATACAAGACCGAGACATGCAATCAAATATTGTGTGAGACTAATCAGCAAAATTAACTTAATTAATAAAAAATGTAAAACTTGCTATCATCATCAAAAACACTAAAATTCCAAGAGAAGATCATGCATAATTCTAGCCTAGGTTACCAAGCATCATCCTACAAGACCATTAAATAAGAGAAACTAAGATCTAATAGATGTAGGGACATCCAAATAACATAGGGTAAAGCCTATTTTAAAGGAGAAGATCTATTACTGCCTAGGGTGAAATTAGGGTTTAGGAAAATTAGGAAAAACTTAGAATTAGGGTTAATGGGGTAAATTGAGTAGATGGGTTAAAGGGTTTAGGTACTAGGACAAGAGAATTAGGGTTTTGGATGGAGGGAATGTAAGGATTTAGGCTTAAATGAAGAATTTGAAGAACAAAGGTTTGGTAATTCGGGGCAATAGGAAAATTTGAGATTTATAGGTTTAGGGTTTGGAAAAAAGAGAGCAGGGTTTTGATGCAAGGGTAGTGAAAAGCCAAAGGGACAAGAGTGTGGCCGCACAGCTCACCCTATGGTTTCACACGTGTGGCCATACGATCACACGTGTGGGCTAAGTTTGTGAGATTTTGGCTCATCACTAGATGTATAAAGGATAAGGATCAGAAGAATGGTGATGACTTGTGATGGAGAAAATCGAAGAACTTGAAGAACACCTCGATGGTTGATGAAGGGATGAGAATGTGGGGGGCTAGATGGAAGCCTCGCACCTCTGTTGATGAAGATTAGCATCGCACCAATCTTCATTCCAATTCACATGTAAGTCACCTTCAAATCACATGAAGATGAGAGAAGAAGCAAAGAGCTTTCTCTCTCTCCTTTTTTTCTCAAAAACCAACTGGAGATAGGTCACACGACACCCCCCCCCCCCAATAGCTTCAAGAACTTTTCAAAATTACAATTTCAACCGTCTTATGAATTTTGATGAAAATGACCCTAGTCTAATGAAAAATCAACTAAAATCACTCATAAGGCTTCTAAACATAAAGTAATCATCAACTAAATCCTAAAAGATAATAATGTCCAAAATGATGAAGATAATCCACGATCAATGGCCCAATCATGTGATCTATGCGATCCAACGGCCCGATCTTCACATCCCTCGAATTCGACGGTCCAAATCACTCCCGAAACAACCCATGTGCGTCTTCCCAGTGTGGGATCTTTCAGATGCTCGTACATGCACATGGGGTCTTCAACATGATCATGGGTACTCACTTAGCCACAGAGAAATCAGTGCGGCCCGCTTCCTCTCATACGTACACAAAGGTGCACATGATGTGATGTACTCATCATTATGCCTTTTGGACCACCACATTTTAGACTATGAGTCCTGCTTTTTTTTTTTCTAGTTTATTATTTATTTTGGACTTATTGACGTTTTATAATTTCTTAATCTAAGAATATAAAAGCAGGGGGTGGGGGAGAGAAGAGAAGAACTCTCTCATGGCTTTGTGAGAAAGCCCCTTGCATCTCTAGAGACTGGAGAGGGTGTGAGACCATTCCACAAATATCTTTCGTTCCCTTCGATTCAAGGTAACAATATCTTCTTTCTCATCTCTTCCTGTAAGTGTTGTTATGTTTAACACACATGGATTGTCAAATTTCGTAAGACAAAAGTACTTCAAGGTCAGATCACAAGTATGGAATCACAACTACTCTACATGCCTGAAGATCAGCTTAAGATCGGCTTATAATCCTCAAGATCGGCATATCTTCTCAAGAAATTGACGCCTGAATACAAGACAAGATCAAGTCAAAGTTCAAGACAATGTGTCTCATATATTTGCTAAAACACAAGTGGTATAACCCTAGAAAGACCTTAGGTTTAGGTACTTTCAAATTTTCATTAAATTGGGTTTTTATAAGTATTTTTGCTCTAGAATTCGGCCAACCTAACTTCCTCAGCCAGCTTTAACTTCAAGCCCGAACAAAATAACAAACTCTGTTGAAAATTCGCCTAGCCTAAGCTTGAAATTCGGCTAGCCCGAGAAAGTTCAGGTCAAATTCCAGCAATACAAATCTTTGATTTTTGTGGGAATTCGGCCAGCCAAATTTGACCTCGACCAAGCCGAATTTTGGATAAATCTTATCCCGCGGGATCCGATAGCCGTTGGAACGAATCCGGTGGAATCTAGCTAGCTGAAGCCAATCTTAGGCTAGTCGAAGTTCTAACCTCTTTGCCTATAAATTGAGGCTTTCTGTCATTCTAAATTACAACGAAAATTTACTATAATCCTTCTGCAAGAGAGAAAGAAACTCAAGTCTTCGACAAGCTATCTGTTAGTATTTATAATTTTAATTTATAGCTTATTCAATTCCCTTATCTCAAGATCTTTTTAATCTTATTCTAAGAGAGTAATCTATACTTTTCTTTGAGATCTAAGATAATTGAATCAAGCAGCATTTGGGTTTTTCATTTATAAAATCTATAGAATCCTAGACTCTTTCTGTCTAATTGAACACTATGCCATCTACGTTCAAGAAGTTCTTCTGCTACAAGCTTCTGCCACATCTTCGAATCTCCATTTGAAGATAAATACATTTATTGTATTTCATTTTAAGTTTGTTTGAGATAGCTTGTGAAAATCTCAGTGAGATTTTTATTTATGATCGCCCGTGAAAATCACAAAAGGGGTTTTTATTGTGATAACCTGTGAAAATCACAAGGAACTGTATTAGGTTGTTAAGGTGAACCTATGAAAACCCTATTATAGTTAAAGTCAAAATTACAAGGGTAGTAATTTTGGTAGTAGAGTAGGTGTGGTTGTTTTAAGCATCGAACCACTATAACCCTTTGTGCCTTTTGGTGAATGCTTTATTCTTTTGGTGGTGGATCTTATTTATTATTCCATTCTTATGGTGAATGTTGTAATTCTTTTATCTTTTCTCGCTAGTTTGAAAGATTGATTTTAAAGATATTCATGAAATAAGGTTGTCCTACGAATCATTTAGAATCAAGGTTTTAATACTCGGGCAATTGAGATTTTTGTAATCTTTATATAGTTCGCATTTATTTTGATTATTTGGCATTGTCCTATTCACCATCCCCCCCCCCCCCCCCCCCCCCCCCCCCCCCGGCAGGACATCGCTAGCTCTCCTTTTCACTTCTTCTCTACTCATCCTCTTCCTTCTTTCTTTTTCCTACATCAACCAACTCAACCCATCCATTCCCCCCTCTTTTTCCATGCACACGTCAGTATACATGCACGTGCGTCCGTACGGATAGACACGTGTGGGCCCTCATTCCTTTGATCTTTTCCCGCATTCCCTCTCTAAAGCGCCCTACATTAATCCCTTAAAAGCCCTCCCTCAAAACCCTCACCCTAGGATTTCTATTTTGCCCCAATTCATCAAATTCCCTAAATTCCCATCTTTCAAATTCATAACCCTTAGCTATCCAAAACCCTAATTGCTCCATCCTACATCAAAAACCCGAAATTTCCCAACCCCAATTTCAAAACCTAACCCTAAAAGATTTATTTCCCAATTCTATCCTTCCTAAACCTAGTCATTCAAACCCTAATTTCCTCCAAACCAATCCCAATCCATTCAA
This sequence comes from Magnolia kwangsiensis, assembly GCA_037074715.1. Taxonomy (NCBI): domain Eukaryota; kingdom Viridiplantae; phylum Streptophyta; class Magnoliopsida; order Magnoliales; family Magnoliaceae; genus Magnolia; species Magnolia kwangsiensis. The sequence goes on from CM073573.1 coordinate 57,555,891, forward strand.
AACCACCCTACAATAACCGGGCAGCCCTATACCTTTAAATCCCTTAACTTGACACATGTCTTTTATATGAATGTGGGTGAATCCTATGCTAGAAGGGAGTTTTATGTGAATTGTGGGATGTTTGGCTCTAAATGCATGCTGCAGTATAAATCTGAGTTTTTAAATTTGTGATGGAAAAGCAATATTTTTATGTTCTAATCGTTTGAGTTGATTTGTTTTATGATATTGCTATTGCATATTAGACTAGACCATTCGTCCTACATCAAGATTGAATGGAGTCAGCTACTCAGCACGCCACACAATTCGATTCCAAAATTCCCTTGGCTGTTGAAGAAGAATTTAGAATTTGACCAACCGTTGACAATGAGGTTCACAATCAGAGTGTGTGTGGAGAGAGAGAGAGAGAGAGAGATGCTCACCTGCACACATTATGTGTGCGCCTTTGCACACGTGTCTTAGGCACAGAATCTGAACGGTCAATGTGATGTGGCACCCCTTGAAACTCTTATGAGCTCAATTTTCAGCCTGATCCAACACTCTAGTGGACCATAGAAAAGAGAAATGCAAATCAAGGGGGGAAATTGTTACCTTTTGCCATGGCCCACCAGAGTTTTGTATTGGGCTGAAAGTTGGGCTTGTGAGGTTTTACAGGGTGCCGCATCATGTTGACTGTTCAGATTCTGTGCGTAAGACACATGTGCAAAGGTGAGCATTCCTCTCTCTCTCTCTCTCTCTCTCTCTCTCTCTCTCTCTCTCTCTATATATATATATATATATATATATATATATATTCCTGATTTAATAACTCAAATTTCAATTTCTTTATACTTGCCAATTGCGAGGGTATTCTGGGAATCCAATTTTTTTACGTTCCTTCTATGAATATTGGATTTTTTATTTGAGGGCTTTCATGAGGATCTGTTTGCAAAGAGCCAAAATTCTACCATGTGCCAAAATCAGCTGCAGAGATGCTGATTAGAAAAGAAAAGAGAGAAATCTTCGGACGGAGACTTACATTGTTTTAGAGATGACCATGCAGCCATGGCTGCATTCTTCTCTGCTTGCTTCTTGTTCTTGGCAGGTTCTCCGGTGAATATTATTCCAGCCAGCTCCACCTTACCTGTGAAGACAGGTAGGTGTCCAAGGCCAGAGCGGAAAGTCGTGTACACCGGCAATGCTGCTCCGACTCTCTGTGCAATTTCCTGTAGCAGATTCTTGTAGACCCCCGTCTCATCCTGTCCAAAGGAAGTTATATTGAGTTAAGGGAGCTCACTTAGCTCACTGGTTGTCAAAAGTGCAGCTCACTGAGGAAAAGTTTTGTATGTAGACACACACGTATGCAACTATGCATGTATGTTTATATGTTCATAACTATCGAGATAATGCTAAACACCCTCACTAAGGGTGGAAATGAGACAGGTAGCCTGCCTGACCTGCTTTTTGTTGGGCTTGGACCTACCAGCTTGGCCCTTGGATCAGGCTTGGGCTTTACATACATGGCCCAATCAATTTTGGGTTGGGCTTGGGCTCAAGTCCTTTTAGCCCCACCCGACTTTTTATGCGCAAGTGTTATATCCAACAAATATGCCACATTCTACTCCTTAGGTGACCACTGGTTTCGCTCCTCTAAAATGTTTATTTATTTGTGCATGTGTGGCCCACTTGATAAATGAATAGATTAGGAAAATTCAAGGGGGAAACAAGGATTTGATCAATTATGGGGTTAGGCCTCGGGCCTCAGCCCAACCAATTTTTTCGGGTTGGGCTTGTGCTTGCTATGCTAGGTCCATCACAGGTTTGGGCCAGCCTCAGGCCATGGATCTTAAGTGTCACGTCAGCCCTGGGCCTAGCCTGGCCAGGCCCAAACCCAGCCCATTGCCACCTATACTCTGTTTTATGACAATTGTAAACACATCCCCTCTGTTTAATATTCTTGCAAGTGCCTCCTCTGCTAGAGAAGCTGGAGGAATCTATACCAATTACCAAATAAGATCAATACCATCTTCAGGAGTTACTCTTGCCTGCATGTGACACCCACCATTATTTTTAAATGGTATCCAACCCATTCACCAGAGTCATTCCACCATAAATATTGGATGCCTAAAAAAGAAGTATGATCCAATCAGCATATGGGCCACACCATAGAAAATAATGGACAACCACCCAAAAATCCTCCAAATTCATGTGCTGGCCCCACTGAATACTTGGATCAGCCTGATTTTTGGGGTGTCAAATGATGGAGTGACCAATCTGAACAGTTTAGATGACACACACATACTACAGTAGGCCCGCATGTCTATATCTAGTTGCCTATGATATAGGGGAAAACTGTCAATTACTCAAAGATATTGATCTTAATAGACAATATGATGGAATCTACAACGAATCTGTAAAACAGAGGGAGGAATGTATACAAAGTGAAAACAGAAGGGGAGGGTGTCTAATCTTATGTGGAAAGGGGCTTCTGAAGAAAGAAAGTTTGATCCTCTTAGGTTGGAAGATGTGTGTAGACCGATCAAAGATGGGGGGCAGGTACTAGACCGCTGGTGGCTATGAACACTGCTTTTCTCAGGAACTGGATATGAGATTTAGCATTGAAGAAGGCAGACTTTAGAGGAATCTGATAGTATCTAATATGGTACCCGGGATGGCGGATGGTTTGTAAGGAGCTCCTCTCTGTATAGAGCTTCCTTTATCTAGAAAGTGATAGCGGGCACCCAATACCTAGTAAACAGGGGGATCTCCTTTCAGCTTGGCAATGGAACCCGGATACATTTTGGGTCGACATTTGGAGTGGCGATACTGTGCTTCAGGATCTATATCGAAGTATTGCTAGACTAGCATCTGATTGCTTCATCCGCATGGCGGATTGCTTCTCGATAGAGGGGAATGTTGGGGCATGGCTTCCTCCCTGTCAAAGAGACTTAAACGGAAGTGGAGATCGTTGATCTCGTTGCCCTTTTGGATCTCCTAAACAATTATACGCTGAAGTTTCAAGAGGAATACAAGATCCTATGGACAAAACATCCTTCCGGTAAAGTTCTTGGTCAGTTCCTTATTTGCCTTCACCTCTGTGATGCCATGGACTTCGGGTCCACCCACCCTTTTCATCATTGGTTTTATGGAGCTACTTGTGTTGTGACCTTCATTTGGCTAGTAGGACAGAAGAGAATTCTCACGATTGACAACCTGCAGCAAAGATCGCTTGTTCCCCTCAATATTTGCCTCATGTGCATGGCGAGCAAGGAGTCAATTGATCATTTGCTCATCCACTGCTCATTTGCCACCAAACTTTGGATACACTTCCTCACTTCGCTGCATTCTGATTGGGACATGCCGAAGTCAGTGAAGGAATTTCTTTGGGCTTGGAGCAGAGGTGGAATGGGCAAATCTGGCAAAGCTATATGGAGATTGTAAATCATGGCAGTGTTGTGGGTAATTTGGAGAGCAAGGAATGGCCGTTTCTTTTGAATATGAGGGAGATTGAACCTTAGGCCATTTCTAGAGTAAGGGATATTGTATTGGGGTGGGCTATGTATGTTAAGGCAGCTTCGGCTAGCCTTGCTTCTGGGCCTTTTTGATTTCCTGTAGCTTGGGTTGTATTCTTTCCTCGTGTTTTGTGAGCCTTCTAATGAAATTTCTGTTACCGAAAAGAAAAAGAAAAAAGGAGGTATTTATCATTATCCCTTGCATATATATGTACATATAATGTGTTGATTTATACATATGAGTAATGATGCAATGTAGCAGGTCATTGTCATACTATGATGAGGTGCACATGCATTGGATAGGTAAATCCATTTGGACCAATCACCAGGTGGGTCCCACCTTTGGTTGCCCAAGCCCAGGGATCAAGGTAATTGAATAGTCCTAATCATCCAATCGCTAGAAAATTGGCCATTGGACATGCAGCATTATCTACAGTTTTAACACCATCTCAAGGCTTGAGTCGGATTTTTTGCTATAGCAATAATTGGTGGGGCCCACCCATATGTTTTTGAGTCATTGTATATTCATAAACTGATGAGGGATCACTTGCTTATGCATACATATACGCATATACACACCTATTGACACAATCACCCGACTTTTTTAAGGTGAAATTTCTTTTGATTCTCTTTGTAAAGATATGAGGGTCAATTGGCATCATTTTGCTAACTTCTACAAGGAGAAGAGGCCGAGTTCCCTATTCCTTCAGAACAGGGTCCTTACTTGTTTGGAAATTGGTAGATGTGGGGCCCATGGTTGGTCTATCCAAGGCACTGATCTAACAGCCTCCATCATGGATGGAACATTCCCCAAACTCTAGATTGGAAGGATCCTAGTTATTGAATCTTTGGTCTTTCCTCCAATTGAATGTAGTTTGTTCGTGCATTTCTAGGGGTGTCAATGGGCCAGGTAAAGGGGTACCCATACCCGCCAATGGGTACTGCCCCGTGGATGCACCCATACCCATGTAATGCCTGAAATGGGTACCCATCAAGGTGTCCCGTATCGGTATCGGTTGGCGTAACGGTGCCCTCTGAAACCGATACGGATACGGGGGCGTAACGGCGATACGGGGGCGTAACGGCCCATAATGGTGCAAAATTTTTTTTTTGCCAACAAAATATGAAAAAATATGGATTAAATCCGAAATATTCTAAGCATTCCAAATATGCATTCATTTATAAATTGGAACATGTTTATGGTGGTGTAACGGTCCACTCTTTGGTCAGAAGTTGTATCGGACTGTCTGATGAATTTATGAACCAGATAACCTGAATTTGACTACAAAATTCATGTATTTAATTTTCTAACTATCTACTATCAATGATAGATATATTAGAATGAATGTAATATGAAAATATCTTACATTTAGGTGTTTGCAATTATTTTTGAGGGCCAAAATTCATGCATAAATAGAAAAAAATGTAAAAATAAAAAATAAAATGGCACCCCAAATATATAAAATGCACATTAACATGTTCTACTATGATTAACACATCACATGGCATCATTAAAACAGCAAAAGAATCATTAAAAAATGATTTTTCAAATTTTCAAAAAAAGGGTCAAAATAAATGCGTAAATAGAAAAAAATATTAAAAAAAATATAAAATGGCACCCCAAATCTGTAAAATGCACATTAACATGTTCTACTATGATTAACATATCATATGACATCATTAAAACAGCAAAAGAATCATTAAAAAATGATTTTTCGAATTTTCAAAAAAAGCGCCAAAATAAATGCGTAAATAGAAAAAAATATTAAAAAAAATATAAAATGGCACCCCAAATCTATAAAATGCACATTAACATGTTCTACTATAATTAACACATCATATGGCATGATTAAAACAGCAAAACAACTATTAAAAATTGATTTTTCGAATTAAAAAAAAAAGGGCCAAAATTCATGCGTAAATAGAAAAAAATATAAAAATATATATAAAATGGTACCCCAAATCTGTAAAATGCACATTAACATGTTCTACTATGATTAACACATCATATAGCATCATTAAAACAGCAAAAGAATCATTAAAAAATGATTTTTCGAATTTTCAAAAAAAGGGCCAAAATAAATGCGTAAATAGAAAAAAATATAAAAAAAAATATAAAATGGCACCCAAAATCTGTAAAATGCACATTAACATGTCCTACTATGATTAACACATCAAATGGCATAATTAAAACAACAATACAACCATTAAAAATTGATTTTTCAAATTTTAAAAAAAGGGGACAAAATTCATGCGTAAATAGAAAAAAATATAAAAAAAATATTAAATGACACCCAAAATCTGTAAAATGCACATTAACATGTTTTACTATGATTAACACATCATATGGTATGATTAGAACAACAAAACGTATTAAAAATATATAAATACATATTTTTGACAAATTTTTAAAAAATGGCCCATCGAGCTTTGATTCAAGAAAATTCATAATATAATGTGTTTTTATCTCAAATACTCAGCCAAAGTTGGTCGAAATTATTAGTAAAAGGAGTAAGAAACAGTTTGGAAGCAAGAGGTTTCAAAAAAACAGCAAAAATAAAGCTTAAAATAGAAAAAGGTCGATACGGGCCTGTTACGGGCCTGTAACGGCCCGTAACGGGCCCGTAACGGCCGATACGGGGGCGTATCGGCCGATACGCCCCGTATCGGGCCCGTATCGGCCGATACGGCTACAAAAAACCGTATCGGCCGATACGACCCCGTAACGTGTAACGGTCACCACCGTTTCCGTTACGTATCGGCCGTATCGGCCGATACGTAACCGATTTGGCATTCCTTGGTACCCATACCTGTAATCTCTAGGGTGTTGGTGTACTCATTTATGATTTGAGATGAAAAAAATGCTATTAACTCAAGAGATCAAATTTTACATAAAAGAAAATAAGAACTACGGTTTTTTCTTAAAAAAACATTAAAAAGAAAAAAGAAAAAAACCAACTTCATGTTGTTTTTTATCCATTGCATGATTAAAAAGCTAGAAACTATCACAGTGAAATTGCATATTTTAAGTACAAGTAAAACATAAACCCTCCAAATTGTAGGCCCTAGATTAGATGTAGAATGAACCAAAAGTCAAGCTTGTTTAATTATCTGTTTATCATGAATGTTTTTTGGGCGGTTAAAAGTGAAAAATATCCCATGGTCCTATTTCAACAAAAGTGCCTAGGAATTGGAGATCATGATTGTTCAATCGATATGATTTCAAGTTTATTACTTAGCGACAGTGATTTCCACAATTTACTTGGTTTAATTTGAGATATTGTTCGCCGTATTTACAGTTTCCTACTTATCAAGTGTCATACACAACCCGAGCATCAATGACTTTACATTTTATTATAACTCTTCACTTGTTATGTAAATTTTACAAGGAGACTTTTGATTTGGTATATAAATTGTACATGGGTCTTACACACTGGCATGTGTACCACAAACCGTTTTATCCTTAAGGTAGGTGATGAGGACATTAGAGGACCTACTTGGGTGTACTAGGGATGGAGACGACCACCCATATTAGCACAACTTTCTTTGTGGATGAGAGACGAGTTCCAAATGGGGCCAGCTGGACCATTTTGAAGACCCCCACATGCATTGGAAGTGTATTAAGAAGACTCCACTTTGAATGATGCATGTGGGCTGATTATGAGACCAGTTTAGTCATAGAATTTCTATTTTGTGTCAATCTAACCATTGGGTCTTGTCGATCAGGCTATCGGGCCACCAGCTCTTCCTGACTTGGGCCCCTTAGACTGATCTTACTTTCTTTATGTTTTTTGTTATTTTTAAGATTTATTTAATGGTCGAGATTGATAATAATGTTTTAGTTTTCTTATTTTGGATGATGGGTCACTAAAGTGAGTGACATAGTTGTAATTATGCTGAATTTTTAATTATAAAACCGTAGGGGGGTGGAGTTCTAACTCCAGTGGTGTTATTGAGAAGAAAGATAAAAAGAGAAAAACTCTCGTGTGAAAGAACTTTCCTCTTTGTGTTTTAGGATTTGTGAGAAACGCTCCATTCAAATTGAATTGTGAAAGGATAAAAGCTTGTTTGGTGGTGGATTCCTCAATGAACATCCTTCCTTTTTTTCTTCTTCTTCTCGTCTTCCACTTTTCCCTTCCATTACAACCTTCTAAACCCTAGATCTTCAATTTCTTATTTTTTCCATTTTATAAAAACGATAATTCCAAAATCTCCAATTGCCATGAACCTTAATTTTCTAAATTTTAGATTTACCCCTTCCTAACCCTAATCATAAAACCTACAAATGTCCATTGAGTGTGGAACGTGCCTATACTAAATTGGAAGTTTTATCCTTCAATCAGGCCTAGTTTTAATTGATTTATGTAATTTCTTAGCATGCGAGCATGTGATTAATTTAAATCAGATTTTATTTCCTATTGTTTACTCTTAATTACTTAGTGGGTTAGCATCTTTTGTTAATTGAATTACTTTATGGACTCTTTCATTATATCCACATTACATGCTAGCATTAAATCATGTGTCCTACATCAAATTTGGTATCAAAGCTAGGTGCATATCACATCTAGAGTTATTAGAGCATACATTGCATATAGAATCTAGGATCATATTGCAGATTTTTGTTTCAAGTTTGGACTGTCCCATTGCTAAATTTTCAACTAGCGCTTTCCACTTATACCATTGCTGAATTTTCAGCGTAGTAATCTCGAGGTGTCACCTTGCTGAATTTTCAGTTCGTAATTTTCAGATTACACTTTTGCTGAATTTTCAGGGTAGTATTTCGAGTTAACAGCTTGCTGAATTTTCAAATTAGTGCCTCTAGCGTGTCTAATTTGATCTCTAGGTTGGTTTTGTCTTTGTCATGACATTACCATAGGATCTAGGTTTTCCCCTAAGAGTTACCTTGTGTATGCCCATTCAATCAGGATGTGACTTTGGTCTACATCCCACTATGAATCTAGAGTAGATTGCCGAGTCCCTTAATGCTATCAACAACCGTCTGATGGCTATTGAAGCGCACGATAGGACCACCGCAACTCAATTGACTGTGATTAATACGCATGTCAATCAGCTTGAAGCCTCCCTTCAAGGGAACCCCGACACTGGGGAATATGTCCAATTACAATTCGAGGATCAAATTGAGATTGCGTCACTTGCAATTGTTAGCCATTCCTTAAACCAGATTGTAGAAAGTGATGATTGGCATAGGAATTCAATTTTCTACACTTAAGCCAAGTGTGGTGGCAAAAACTACAAGGTGATCATTGATAGTGGCAATTGCATCAATGTGGTCTCTGCTAGCACCATGGGCCGCTTACGTATGCTAGTCGTTCCTCACCCTCCGCCCTATCAAGTCTCATGGGTTGATGCATCTTCTATTCCGGTTTCTTAGCATTGTCACATTCCCATCCAATTTGGTTCCTATACAGACACGTGGTTGTGTGATGTTTTGCCTATGTATATAGGCCACGTCATTTTGGGCAAGCCTTGGTTGTATGATAGGGATGCAACACTGTTCGATCGCTCGAATATGTGTTCATTTCTATATGAAGGCAAAAGGATTGTCTTGAAGCCTTTCCCGCCCAAAAGCATCTTGGAAAAGAAGAAGGACGTCAAGAAATGAGGTCCTGAAGGTGTGACGAAACTCCAGCTTGAGTATCTTCCTATAGTTAATGCCAAAGAGTCTGAAAAAGAGACTAAAACTGATTTGAAATTGTATGCCCACGTGGCAAGTGAGGTCACACCCAAAGTTATTATGGAGATGCCACTTGAGGTTATACCCGAGGGTAGTGTAGAGTTATCATCTAAGGTTAGTCCGGTATGGGAGGAGTCCAGTGTTGTTATTCCAGAGGACATACCGGATAAGCTTAAACCCGTGCGGGATATTCACGCATTGATTCTACCAATCCTTCATCACTATCAAATGAGTCTCGGAGAGGAAGTAGATTTGGAAAGATAAGTAAATGAGCCTATGACCCCTATTAAGCGCATACCCATGTCTATGTTTCATAGGCCTTCAGAGTCTGCACATGCATCTACACAACATATGCATGACTTGCATGTGGAGATTAGAAAAAGAATCAATATAAATAATGAAACATACAAAATGATTGCTGACTCACACCATAGATTTAAAGAGTTTGTTATAAGTGATGAAGTCATGATTAAAATACGTCCACAAAGGTTTCCACGGAGAACCATAAAAAATTACAAGCTCACAACGTTGGAACATATAATATCTTGAAAAGACTGGGTTCGAATGTTTACTTGATCGTCTTCCACCTAACATGGGTACAGTCCCACATTTAATGTGGAAGATCTTGTACCGTTTCATGGACCTTCCTCTAACCCCACATGAACTTTGATGATGATGCCCGACCTGTCCCATAACCCATGGCCATTACCTAACTCCTCTTCTTAACCTTTACCATCCGTACCTATGAAAAGAGAGGATATTTTAGATTAAGAAGCAGTTTCCACACGACATGACGGTTACCAGGAGTACCTTGTCAAGTGGAATGGTAGACCAAAGTCAAATAGTACGTGGATCATAGAGGCAGAGCTTCAACGACGAGACTTGGATCTCCTCGAACATCACTGCAACTTTATTTCGCGAGAGGTGAAATCTCAAGGGGAATTGATGAGAACATCAGAGGACCTACTCGAGTGTACCAGAGACAGAGACGACCACCCACAACAACGCAACTTTCTTTGTGGATGGGAGACAAGTTCCGAATGGGCTTGCCGGGCCATTTTGAAGACCCCACATGCATTGGACGTCTATTAGGAAGAACCCACTTTGGGATGATGCATGCGGGCTGCTTAGGAAACCATTTTAGTCATATAATTTCTATTTCGTGTCGATCCAACCGTTGGATCTTGTTGATTAAGCCATCGGGCCACTAGATCTTCCTTATCTGGGCCCCTTGGACTCTGATCTTGCTTTCTTTATGTTTTTTGTTAATTTTAGGATTTATTTGATGGTTGAGGTTGATAATAAATATTTTAGTTTTCTTATTTTGAATGATGTACCACTTCACTTGAGTGACATAATTTTAATTATGCTGAATTTTTAATTATAAAACCACAGGGGGTGGAGTTTTAACCCGTGGTGTTCTTGAGAAGGAAAAAAAAGAAGAAAGATTCATGCAATTGAATTTTTCTCATTGTGTTTTAGGGTTTGTGAGAAATCCTCCATTCTAATTGAATTGTGGAAGGGTAGAAGCTTGTTTGGTGGTGGATTCCTCAAGGAATATCCTTCCACTTTCTCTTCTTAGAAATGTATTATTCTTCTTCTTCTCGTCTTCCTCTTTTCTCTTCCATTACAACCTTCTAAACCCTAGATCTTTATTTCCTATTTTCCCCAATTTCCAAAAATCCTAATTCCAAAACCTCCAATTCCCATGAACCCTAATTTTCTAAATTTCAGATTTTTCCCTTCCTAATCCTAATTATAAAACCTACAAATCTGTCCCTTGAGTGTGGAACATGCATTGCTAACTTGAAAGTTTTATCTTTCCATCGAGCCTAGTTTTAATTGATTTATGTGATTTTTTAGCATGTGGGCATGTGATTTAAGTTAAATCAGATTTTATTTCTTATTGTTTACTCTTAATTACTTGGTGGGTTAACATCTTTTGTTAATTGAATTACTTTATGGACTCTTTCATAATCTCTATGCTACATGCTAGCATTAAATCATGTGTCCTGCATCAATGGGCCATATTAGATAATTGGTAGGTTTCACCTAAATAGTCCACCATTTTAGTATATGGAATACATACATATATGTGTGTGCGCGCGCCTACAAGCTATGCCACAGGAGACATGCATGCAAGCAAACTGAGTGGCCCAACCGTGATGTACATGTGAAATCTATTCCAACCATTAGATGAGTCACATCACATTAGGCATGGGCCAAAAAATCTGGCCAATCTGTGATTCAAGTGAGCCATATTAAGGGAAATAGTTGGGAGCAAAAATCCAATGTTGATTTCACTGCCCCCCCTAAATTGCAAAATGGCCCGACTTTTGGGCCTTGGGTGTAATATTGGGTGACCTAATTGGAAAAAAAAAATGGATTTCACATGCACAACAAGGTGGGCCCTGTGCAAAATCAAGGGTGGGCATTCGCTCGAATTGTTTTCATTGGTGTGGCCCACCTAAACCAAGGACCATCCTAGATTTTTGGTCCATGGAGAGAGAGAGAGAGAGGTCACATGCACATGCACATCACATTGAGGTCCACATATATACATTATTTTTTATTTATTTATTTATATTTAATCAAGTTTAGGTGAGATTTGGGTATGGGTTGGGCTATACCCACACCCAACCCATCTATTAATCGAGCTCAGAAAAAAATACCCACACCCACACCCATACCAAGCCCATGTCAAGCCAGGATCAAGTACCCACTGGGTGCACCTAGCCCATTGACACCCCTATGCATTCTTTTTAATCATGGGCTCCACATAATTCTCCTGCACCAAAGAATCTTCCAATTTAGGAGACTTTAGTGATTGGTCCATCCATGATGATTGATGGGGGCTGCAAATCAATGACTTGGATAAACCATGGGCACAGGCCCCACATCTACAAACCAAGTTTTTAACGAAGAAGTTCCCTACTTGAAACAAATAAGAAATCCACGAACCGAGTGCACCCACTAGATAGTCGAGCTCAACCCGACATGGGTTAGGTATGGGTGTAGTTAAACGAGTGTGGGTGTGGGTTTAGGTTTTTTTTTTTAGCCTAATTAATAAATGGGTTGGGTGTGGTTATACACCAACACATACTCAAATCCCACCCCGCCCTAAGAATATATAGGTAAATAAATAATAAATAATGTATATATATGTGGGCCGCATTGTGATGTGTACGTGAACTCCACTCTAACCATTAGATGTGTCACCCCATGTAAAGCCCAGCGCCCAAAATCAAGCTGGTCTATGATTTAGGTGTGCCACACCAATGGAAACGGTTGGAGAGGAATGCTCACCCTTGATCTGTACAGGGCCCACTGTGTTGTTTATGTGAAATCCAGTTGATCCATCACGTATGTCACCCATGGATATGAATATCGGTATCATATCGGCCGATACAACCATATCGTATCCATATCAGCATCAGATGATATGCGATACGACGTATCGGCCTGATACGAAAAACCTAACCCATATTGGTTTGAATCGGTGCTAATACGGGGCATATTGACATCGATACGGCCTATACAGGATGATACACCCATAAAAGACTAATTTAGAATTATTTTTTTCAAAATTTCTCTCTCTCTCTCTCTCTCTCTCTCTCTCTCTCTCTCTCGTTCATTTAAATAATGGAACAAGCTTAAAAACTCATTTTAGGCTAGATGTAGACCTATTTTGGGATCAAAACAAATGATTTGAATGAGATTCAAAAAATCGAAGCGAAGTGGACCATTATGGGGAAAATAAAAAAGAATAGTAAATCTTCACTACATATATATATATGTGTGTGTGTGTGTGTGTGTGTGTGTGTGTGTGTGTGTGTGTGTGTGGGAAATGGTACTATAAGGTCGACCTCATGGGAACTTCCCATGAGGTCGAGCTGTGTGGGCTGCACTGTGACGTGTCGAACATCTATCCCATCAGTTAGATGCACCATTACATGTTGGGCCACAGGCTTAAAAATCAAGTCGATCCATGACTTTGGTGGCCCACACCACATACAATAGTTGAGAGCGGTTACCCTCCCATTATACACATTCATAATCATTTGTTGGGCCCACCGAGATGTGGTTCACAAATCAAGCCCATCCATTGTGTCCCACTTGGGTGAGGAGTCGGACCAAGTTTCAGTCGCATCCAAAACTCAAGTGGGCCCAACCAAGTGCTTTTATATGTTTTTAGCATCTCTTCACATGGTTTTAGATGATATGGCCCACCTGAGTTCCGTATATGGCTGAGTTTTGGGATATCCCATAACCTAAAGGGGACCCATAAAATGCACGGTGTTGATGTTTGACACACCACAGTGGGACCCACACAACTCGACCTCATGGGAAGTTCCCATGATGTTGAGTTGTGTGGGCCCCACTGTGATGCGTGTCAAACATCTATCCCATAAGTTAGATGCACCATTCAATGGTGGGCCACGGACTTAAAAATCAAGTCAATCTATTACTTGGGTGGGCCAAACCACATACAATAGTTGAGTAGGGTTACCCTCCCATTAAAACATTCATAATCATTTATTGGGCCCACTGCGATGTGGTTCATAAATCCAAACCATCCATTGTGTGTCCCACTTGGATGAGGGGTTAGACCAAGTTTCAGCCACATCCAAAACTCAAGTGAGCCCCACCAAGTACTTTTATTAATTTTAGTCATGTCTTCACATGGTTTTAGATGATATGGCCCACCTCAGTTCCGTATATAGCTGATTTTTTGGTATATCCCATAACCTAAAGGAGACCTATCAAATGCACAATGTTGATGTTCGACACACATCACGGGGGCCCACACGGCTCGCCCTTGTGGGAAGTTCCCATGAGGTCAACCTCATAGTACCATATAAGGTTTTATGCGGTCGATCTCATGGGAACTTCCCATGAGGTTGAGCTGTGTGGGCCCCATCGTGATGTGTGTCGAACATCAACACCGTGCATTTGATGGGTCCCCTTTTAATTATGGGATATCCCAAAAATCAGTTGTATACGGAACTCAAGTGGGCCATACCATTTTAAATCATGTGAAGACATGCCTAAAACATATTAAAGCACTTAGTGGGGCCCACCTGAAATTTGGATGCGTCTAAAACTTGGTCTGACCCCTCATCCAAGGGGGACACACATAATGGATGGGTTGGATTTGTGAACCACATCTCGGTGGGCCCAAAAAATGATTATGAATGTTTTAATGGAGGGTAGCCCCTCTCAACTTTTGTACATTAGTTTTTCCTTTTGTTTTTGTTGTCGTGTTCGCTTTGTTTTCCTTTCTTTCCAGGTTACTTTGGCTGCCCTTTATCATATTCTCATTCTTTAAAAAAAAAAAATAAATGATTTGCTCCTTAGGGAGGTTTCCAGGTTATATTTTAAAATCGCTTCCGCCATCCTTTAGAATCCCGACATTCCCAGCTTCAACTGTCCTTATAGCCTGCGAATGGTATTAGAATTTGAATCTCTTTAATCCTTCAAGTTAGTTGAAGAAATTGACACTAATAATTTTGGATTTTACTATGGATGTAACCATGCCCTTATAGGTCTAGTTTTGTCTCTCAACTTTTACCACTAATGCAAGACAATTAACCACTTGCTCTAAAAGCTCGAACTAATAAAGTATGGTGAATTAATCCCTTTATCTCATAGCCCAGGCCCCAAATCCATGGGTTAGGTCCTCGGCCAAACCCTCCTCGTAAGCCCCAAATCCATGGGTTCAACCTTACACGAGCCACCCACCTCACATGGGCCCCAAATAACATTGGTTCTGTGGCCCAACCGCCCCGAGTGTGCCCCCGCATCCCACAAGCCACCCTACTCGTGCCCGGTGTGAAAATGCCCTCGCATTAACTACTATTGATTCGGGTGATAATATCATGCAACCATATGGATATATGTGTGCCTCTAATGGATGCCAGAACATAAAAAACTATCTACAAAAGTGATGTTATACTTTTGTGCGGACCATAGTTGTTTATCGTCACTTCTAAGAAGCTAAAGTTTCTAGTGACACCTAACTACTTTATTCTTGTTTATTTCCATTATGCATAAGGTTTTATATTGGTTACACACGTGTTCCCCTATGAACCGTAGCATAGGGGAGCTAATTGCACACAATCTAAGTCCTAAATGAAACCCCATCCTAATTTTTTATAGGACCACCATGATGTGCACGTGATATCCACTCCAACCATTACATGTGTCATCCCATGTTAGACCTAGGGCCAAAACACTATGCTGACCTGTGATTTAGGTGGGCCACACCAACAGAAACAGTTGGGAGAGAGACGTGCACCGTTGATGATTATGTGAAATTCATGCGAACCATTAGATGCCACACAACATTTAGGCCGGGCCCTAAAAATCATACCCATCCTCGATTTGGGTGGGCCCTACCAAGGGAAACAGTTTAGAGGGTGAGCTTTGCATGTACACTGCTTTTAATCATGAGGCCCACCTAAATCATGGATGTGGCTGGTTTTTCAACCCTACGCCTAAATTTGGGCCACTCACCTAGTGGTCGGAGTGGATGTTTGAAACACATAATGGTGGGGCTCATCTGAGCTAGACCACCCCTCTACATAAATTGCTTTACGTAACAGATGTGGATTGCACGCTTAACTTGCTAGTATGTCACTTCGATGCTAGAAAAGCTTTGTGGGCCCACCATGATGTATGTGTTTTATTCACTATCCATTCATTTTGCTAAATCATTTTAGGGCATCAACCCAAAAATGGGGCAAATATAAACTCGGGTGAACCACATCACAGGAAACAGCGGTGATTGAACGCCCACCATTAAAAACTTACTTAGGGTGCACTATAATGTTTATTTGCCATCCAACCTGTTGATTAGGTCACACAAACCTAAATGAAGGGAAACCACAAATATCAACTTGATCCAAAACTTTTATGGTCCACAAGAAGCTTTCAATAGTAGGTGTGGAATCACCATTGTTTCCTATTATGTGGTCCACCCAAGATTTAGATCTACCCCATTTTTGGGCTCATGCCCTAAAATGAGCTGGCAAAATGGATGGACAGCGTGGATAAAACACATATATCATGGTGGGCCCACAGAGCTTTTCCAGTAGCAACATACTAGCATGGTCAACAAGCGATCTATCTGTAAATGGCATTGAGAAAAAGCAATTTAGGTAAACGGGTGGTCTAGCTTGGGTGGGCCCCGCAATCATGTATTTCAAACATCCACTCTGACCACTAGGTAATTGAGATAATTTTAGGCGTGGGGCTGAAAAACCAACCACATCCGTGGTTTAGGTGGACTTCACAATTAGAGACTGTAGAGGACGACACCTACCCTCTAAATTGTTTCCCTTGGTGTGGTCCACATGAATCAAAGATGGGTTTGATTTTTGGACCCAGGCCCAAATTGTTTTGCGGCATCTAACGGTTTGCATGAATTTCACACAATCATCATGGTGGGCCCCATAAAAAAAAATCAGCAGTGCACGTCTCTCCCAATTGTTTCCTTTGGTGTGGCCCACTTGAATCATGGGGTTAGCCTAATTTTCTAGCCCTAGGCTTAACAACGGATAGCACATGTAATGGTCAAAGTGGATTTCACGTGCACATCACAGTGGGTCCATATAAAAAATAAAAATAAAAAAATAGGGCACATTCCACACGTTTCATCCTAGAAGCTAACTTCGAACTTAGATTTGAGCACAAGTAGCTCCCCTACGCTACGATTCGTAGGGGAGCATTACTCTCTCTCTATATATTAATACTATTGACCCTTTCCTCGAAAGGTTTGGGGTTCTTCTATCCTCTTCGTTCAAGATACAGAGGCGCACATGTGTCATGGGATTTGTCTTCCGAGGAAAGCATGGGCAAAGAAGCAGTTGGATTTTTTAGTAGCTTTTTGGGCTATTTGGGAGGAGAGGAATGAGCGTTGCTTTGGTGATTCTGATAAGGAAGCTGCTTTTATGATTCGTAGGGTGAAATCCTTTGTTGCCAATTGGGCTTTGTTGAAGGCTGAATATTACATATTAGACCCCAGTTATTACCTTCTTTTATGAACATAATACTGTTTGATGCTTTATTTTAATCGTATTTGTGTTGCAAGGTGAATTTAGGAGCCTGGACTGAAAAGGGTGTTAAAATCATGGATTTAACGCTTCGAGGTCACCAAGGCAAAGGACGAACCCCAGGGGACCAAGATCAAAGAATTTACATGCCAGAGATCTGAAAAAATCAAGCCACTCACGTTAAACAGGCCTGGAAATCGTTCAGAATGCAAGATCACAAGGTTCCCACCATCCGTTCTGCTCGAAACTTTATATATGGCCTGAGAACCACAAATTAGTCGTACACGTTAAATTTCAGCCATTGGATCCCTGTAGAAGTGGCCCAACGGACAGATCAGCCCCCAAATCATTGATTTGGGGCCCACCTAATATCTGGATATGCTTCAATTTTGGTCTCAACTCCTTATAGATCCTACACTATATCGTTGTGGACCCCACCTAGAAGTCATGTGTACGTACAGCACATGCAGGGCCGCTGAGCACCGAACCAACAGAGTCGGTCAGCATGCACTAACCCGACTCTATTCGGATTCGAAAATTTCGCCGCTGCGAAATCAAAAACAGGGACCCACAGACGGACTCCAGGGAGCCACCATCTCGATCAGGACGAGCAATCCGATCCGTCCATTCAAATCAGGCGAGGTCCTGACCAAGATCTAGTTGATCTTGATCTGAAACATGCCAGATAGAGGTTGAAAGTGCATTGAACGACAGAATATTTGCAATATTTGCCACAAGATCAAACAGGTGGGCCGCGTTAACAGAAATCCAAAACTGTCCATCTCTGACCGGTTTTTCGAGGTGAGTTCAATGGATAGAGTGGATTTCCTGTCCAGCTTCAATCAGGGGCCCCACCAATCAATCAGCGCCGGCAGACGTTACACAGACTTTGTTTTGCGTACGAAATTGACGCTCTAGGTGGGCCATCATGGCTGGCTGTCGAGGCAATCCCAACCATTCATCTTCTCAGCAATTCAAAACTCACCAAAGAGGAGTAGACTCCACATGTTGCAGATCATAATTGTATGTGTAAACGAAATATCAAACTTGTTGTCTTTCTCAGTGACGTTCCAGCTGCGAAACATTACTTACTGCGTAACTCTCACGCACCGCCCCTTACACTATATATAAAGGGAACGAGAAGAGAGAGGGGGGCAGTGAGGCCAAGGCAGCCGTGAAGGCATTCAAGGGGAGATCTAGGGACAAGAGAGAGAGAGAGAGAGGCCGGCTGGAGGAGTTCTTTCCTTCTTCTAGTTTTTTTCTTCCTTGTTTTCAGAGATTTTTAGTTTGATCATGAGTATGACAGGCTAAACCTCTTCGCTAGGGCTAAGAGGTGAAGCTTGCAGCATGATGGGGCAATTTTTACAGCTTGGATTCATGTTTATAAACTGATGTTGATTCTGGTTTGATTATTAGGAATGCTTTCAGTTTTTAATGATTTGTTGTGACTTAAATTACAATAGATCTGCGATGGCTTTAAGTATTTCCTTTCCCTTATTTTGATTGTGAAGATAGGAAGCCCTGTTGTTCACCATTGCCCCTTGGACATGGTTGGGTGATGGAATCCTTCCTAACATTCATACATCTTTCTGATTTGTTGTGGATTGGTTTAATTGTGTTGTTTACTTTGTCTCATGGGCATCATTTTGTGATGGAATCAACTCTAATTCTCATACCTCTCATCTCTTTTAAACCTAGATCAAAAGAAGTTAAGATTGAGTTTTAGTTATATATCTTCCAACTGGATGAAGATGGGACTCGCAGTTTAGTTGAGTTTATGAATCAAGCGTAGATCTCCCTGATCTCTACAAGTGGATCCTTTGAATCCCTAGTTTCTACTTTTGAATTTCACGAGTTTTAGTTAAATAAATTAACCATTATTCCCTTCCTTTTACCTGATTTAGATTTCATCTTATCCTAGTTTTAGTTCGAGTTAATTTTAGATTACGTACAAGGTTCAATCATTGTGGATTTGACCTCGGTCTTACCGAGTTTATTACTACATCACAACCCTATACTCGGGGTGTGAACAGGCTTCTTGTAATGTGCTTTCGAAATATTGTTCTTTGCTTTTTGCTAGATAGGATTGTAAGCGTTTTTGTGCCATCTCGATGCCTTCTTAATAAATTCCTTTTATCTTTAAAAAAAAAAATCATAACAAAACCATTAAAAGGTCCTTAATGAGGTCCAAATGTAAATTGACAATAACTTCATCTCTCAGACACACTTTTGCCTCATCTCCACTTTATTGTCATTCCTTGTGAACGCATAACGTTTCGCAACACTGGGTCTCTGGCTCTTTAAAAGCCATTCCATGGAATTTGGAAATATGAATAATGACCCCTTAATCGATCCATCGTGAATCCTTATATGGATCAATTAGCCTTAATCTTAACTAGACAAGAGTTTTACTTTTATTTTTCCATTTTTCAAGCCAAACTTTATGTCATAGCATTAATTATTTAAGTGACCTTTCCTGTTGCAAAAGTAACAAGTTTGGCCCTTCTCACTTCTATCCTTTGTTTTGAGTTGTCATTTGTTACCTTTTGCTTGCCTTTATCCCCATAACCTTTCTTCATTGTCTTTAAAGTCATTCTCATGAGAGGAGTACACAATGTGAGCACTCTTATGTCAATCTCGTTTAAGTCTCTCTTCTTCTTGCCCACATTGTAGAATTGGCCCAATCAAGATCTACTTTTCTTTTTGTGGGTAGTAGTTGACCTTGAATGTGGTAAAGCAAAATGAAAGAGAATGAAGCACACGATAGACCATCATGTCATTAGATATGGCCAACTTAAGCACTCTCAACTTAGAGGTTGGCTCGAATATATTCATAATGTGCTTCTTAATATTCTCATCATCGTTATATTTTAAGGAGATGACTTCACTAAAGTTGCGTTATCATCTCCCCCTTATTGGACTCGGTGAATCTTTTCCCGATTTCAGCTAAAAATTCCTTTGTGTTCTTTTTCTCAGGTATAACCCCACGAAAAGGCTTTGAAATAGAATGTCTAATGATCATTAAACTTAGCTTGTTTGCTCATTCTTACTTGTCATACTTGGTCACCTCAGTGACTGAGCTTGAATCAATTGGGCTTAAGAGGTTGCTACTCTCTTAAGGCTAAGTAAAGATTTATGCACCTATGGTTTTTTCTATTGTTTCCTTTCATTCTTGGAACTTAGATCTGAAAGGGGAGGGACTGTTGTCGACTTTGGAGCTAACCGATGAAATATTCTTAACTATGACAAGAATGTGTAAAAGATCACATTAGAAAGGAATCACATCAACTCTAAGCATGAATAAGAACTTCACCATGCTAACCTTTTATCTAATCGATGGGGCACTAAACTAGATCATCTAGGATAATGGCCTAAACAACAAACCTAGTGTGAAACCCAATGCATCATTATGATTTTTTCCTTTGGGTCGAACTAGCAACATGCAAGTGTTTCTCACATGAGCTTTAGATGAATGCCAACAGCACCAGCCCAAGCAGCACAACATTATGGTAAGATGCACCCTTTGATCTCATGTCATCAACACCATCCACACCACCCATTTAGTTCTCACCACACGACAAAATCCTTTGGATCAAATTCCATTTGTTTGGATACAAACACTACCTTATTGATCCTTAATGCACAATAAGGCGTTATGCTCTTTGAATCAAAGGACCGATGGGCATACTCAATTACCGCCAATGATTACAATATCGATAATATCGACCGATATTATCAATATCGCACAAAAACGATACAATATTGGGCTTCAGTTGGGAAACTTCTCAATATTGATCTATATATCGTAATGAATTGCAATGTATCCCTTCGTGAAATTATTGGAAAAATTACAAAAAATAAAAATAAAAAAATCCTGAAAATTGATTTTTAGAAATTTTTTGCTTTCATTACATTCCTAAAGAAATTTTAACCATTCCTTTTCAATCATTTGGAGAGGAAATGGAATTTGGTGGCAGAATCAAAGTTGGAGAGCATGTAATGCCGAAAACCAAATTAGTGACATTTTGCGAATTGGAACAATTTTTTCTTGTTTAAATTTCTTGCAATCAATGATTTTTCATGTTTTGCATGCTCCATCAAAGGTTTTGACCTTCGATTTTCAAATTTGGAACTTTTGGGAGAAATTCGAAATTGCGTCCATTTCACCTATTGAACTTGCAAATGGTGGTTAAAAAATCACATTAAAGTGTTTAGAGGTTGATCTACCGATTGAAAGAACTTTTTGAAATTAAAAAAATATGTTCTTAATTAAAAATGTTGAAAATTAATTAAAAATAATTTTATTTGAAAACAATTAGATTGACCAAATGGTATGTATGCCTAGTATTTTGTACTTATAAGTGTATATTGATCTTAACATTAGCCACATCTGTTTATTTACTTTCAAAAACTAATTTAATTTTTAAAAATTATAAAAAAAAATTTATTATTAATTTTTTAAATAAATGCACTATACTATATATTGCATAACATATCCTAGTCTCAGTATTTAGTACATTAAATGTGCTAACAAGTGATATGAATTATAGATAATTTCTTTATTTATTATTTTATATGAACTAATTTTTAATACAGTTGCATCACTTATATCTGCCAGCGCAGAGTTTAGTACCCTATACAAAAAAAAAAAAAAAAACCTTATTGCGTAATTAATTTTAGTAATCTTTTGGGTTCTAACTATGTAATAATGTCTTTTTTAACACCCGCTAAAGTTTCATTGAAAAATTTGACAAATTTCTCAATGTTTCCCAAAAAACAACAATATATTACGCAATATAGCATATATTTCCCAAGCGATATGTAACACCCCATACTTTTCATTACTCGGGTGTTCCTGTGAAGATCTAACTTAGTAACATGAACCTAGCTCATTGAACGTTCACCTTCATTTTAGCCTAAATGTAACCATACATCTTAGGCTTTGAAGCTTGAATCATCAAATCCACAGTTAATTAGATACACAACTAATACACAATCCATCATCGGTTATTATAATTAAATTATCTGATCACTAAAACTACCACTCATTGCCTTTAAACAAGTCAAAAGAACCTTTTGTTTTGGTGTGGGTCATATTTGGAATAAATCTAACCGTTAGAAGTAAACTGCATCTATAGATCGAGTCATCCATGTGTTAACTAGCAAGATGGACCATCACACCACCAGAGAAATCTATTTTTAAGATTTCAATCACCTTTTTAGACAAAAAAGACCGTACATCAACCTTTGTGGGGCTTAAATCGCCAAACACACTGTTCATTAGCCTCAAGACCATGTTGCGAGTAACACAACTAAGATTGTAAGGACTCACTACATGGGCCTTAAATCCCACTACTAATCACTATGCGGATAGCCTTTGGACCCTAGGACCTTTTGGATAGGAATGGATTAAGATCTGAGGAAATCCAGCCTTAGGTCGTTAGAAAATGCCATTTTATCACATGAATCAAGTTGTGGGGCCCACCTGATCTTTGGATCTACTTCATTCTAGAGCTCGTGGCCTAACATGATTAACTGAAACAAAACAGATGGTCGGAGTGGATTTCTCACAAGCATCACTATGGGGCCCATATCAATCATGCATGTGCACCGAAGGGAGTGCACCAGCATTGCACTGAAATAAGGATCGAGTCAACCGAGTGTCGAGCCGATGGTTTTCAAAAAAAAAGAGGGAGAGAAACCTCTCTCTTTCCTGTTTCCCGCTCATTCGCACTTCAAATGGGCAGCGTCCATCATCCGATTGTGGGCCACCATCATCATTTGTCCATGAGATCCAAACCGTCCATCGGGTGTGGCATCAAGGTCCGACCAAAACCCTACTTCCCCCTCGAGATATTGCACACGTGCATAGGCACAGATCCAAACACAGATAAGTTGTGCGTGGGACAACTTCCGAGAATGGAAACTGCCACCCAATCTTGGCCCACCATTTGTTTATGGTCGGATAATCCAAATTGTCCATCTTGAAGAATGGTCAATTCCGACCAAACCCTGATCATCTTCAAGTATTGAAACACGCGTGTAGGAGCAAGGTGTCCCGTATCGGTATCGGTTGGCATAACGGTGCCCTCTAAAACCGATACGGATACGGGGGCGTAACGGCGATATGGGGGTGTAACGGCCCATAACGGCGCAAATTTTTTTTTTTGCCAAAAAAATATGAAAAAATATGGATTAAATCCGAAATATTCTAAGCATTCCAAATATGCATTCATTTATAAATTGGAACATGTTTATGGTGGTGTAACGGTCCACTCTTTGGTCAGAAGTTGTATCGGACTGTCTGATGAATTTATGAACCAGATAACCTGAATTTGACTACAAAATTCATGTATTTAATTTTCTAACTATCTACTATCAATGATAGATATATTAGAATGAATGTAATATGAAAATATCTTACATTTAGGTGTTTGCAATTATTTTTAAGGGCCAAAATTCATGCATAAATAGAAAAAAATGTAAAAATAAAAAATAAAATGGCACCCCAAATATATAAAATGCACATTAACATGCTCTACTATGATTAACACATCACATGGCATCATTAAAACAGCAAAAGAATCATTAAAAAATGATTTTTCGAATTTTCAAAAAAAGGGTCAAAATAAATGCGTAAATAGAAAAAAATATAAAAAAAAATATAAAATGGCACCCCAAATCTGTAAAATGCACATTAACATGTTCTACTATGATTAACATATCATATGACATCATTAAAACAGCAAAAGAATCATTAAAAAATAATTTTTCGAATTTTTAAAAAAAGGGCCAAAATAAATGCGTAAATAGAAAAAAATATAAAAAAAAATATAAAATGGCACCCCAAATCTATAAAATGCACATTAACATGTTCTACTATAATTAACACATCATATGGCATGATTAAAACAACAAAACAACTATTAAAAATTGATTTTTCGAATTTAAAAAAAAAGGGCCAAAATTCATGCGTAAATAGAAAAAAATATAAAAATATATATATAATGGTACCCCAAATCTGTAAAATGCACATTAACATGTTCTACTATGATTAACACATCATATAGCATCATTAAAACAGCAAAAGAATCATTAAAAAATGATTTTTCGAATTTTCAAAAAAAGGGCCAAAATAAATGCGTAAATAGAAAAAAATATAAAAAAAAATATAAAATGGCACCCAAAATCTGTAAAATGCACATTAACATGTCCTACTATGATTAACACATCAAATGACATAATTAAAACAACAATACAACCATTAAAAAATGATTTTTCGAATTTTAAAAAAAGGGGCCAAAATTCATGCGTAAATAGAAAAAAAGATAAAAAAATTATTAAATGACACCCAAAATCTGTAAAATGCACATTAACATGTTTTACTATGATTAACACATCATATGGTATGATTAAAACAACAAAACGTATTAAAAATATATAAATACATATTTTTGACAAATTTCTGAAAAATGGCCCATCGAGCTTTGATTCAAGAAAATTTATAATACAATGTGTTTTTATCTCAAATACTCAGCCAAAGTTGGTCGAAATTAGTAGTAAAAGGAGTAAGAAACAGTTTGGAAGCAAGAGGTATCATAAAAACAGCAAAAACAAAGCTTAAAATGGAAAAAGGTCGATACGGGCCTGTTACGGGCCTGTAACGGCCCGTAACGGGCCCGTAACGGCCGATACGCCCCCGTAACGGCCGATACGCCCCGTATCGGGCCCGTATCGGCCGATACGGCTACAAAAAACCGTATCGGCCGATACGACCCCGAAACGTGTAACGGTCACCACCGTTTCCGTTACGTATCGGCCGTATCGGCCGATACGTAACCGATTTGGCATTCCTTGTGTAGGAGCACGATACTCAGCGCAAATGGAGGTGCGCTCATTGTTTTCCGAAAACGGAATTCCCCGATTTCTACTGCCACGCTGGCAATCCATGAGGATTTTTCTCCTGTTATCTCAACCGTAGGGTGCAAAATAATCCTAACCCTCCATTCGTAAAAAACAGATTAGGGTTTCCTAGAAAACTAATGCCGAAAATCTCTCTCACGGTCCCTTTCTAGAAGCTTGATGCCTATCTCAATCTACACCATCTGCTTTCAATCCAACAGAGTGGGATTATTAAGGCAACACTATATGAGAGGTAAGAATCGGGTGCAATTTGGTTTTCCTTCCCGTTCATGCAAAAACCCTAGAAAACCGGTCGGATTGAAGAAACCGCGAACCCACCGACTAAAACTTCACCGAGCTTCGATCTATTATGTCCTGAAGTCTCCTAGGGGCCAATTAGGGTCGTCCAAAAGCAACGGAATAAAGAAGGAAGTCATCGAGCGAAATCCACCATTGAAGGTCAGCTCATCTTCTCTAATCATACAATGATCATGTGGTTTTGATAAAGCTCGGATTCAAGATCCAAGTCAATCGTTCGACGGGCCTTAGAATCTAGAATCATTCAACAGAGCTTAAGTCAAATTTGTTGTGGACAGATTCCAAATCACTATCTAGATCAACGTCAAGAAATAATGTTGAAAATCATTTTGCGTTTAACCGGGTGTTGTTGCGTTGAATTGGGCCAACTCAGCAATCTGCCGAGTTGTTTTGACGAGTCTGGTAGTTTTCCAAACATGTTGGAATTTAATTTAAAAGGAGAGAGAGAGAGAGAGAGAGAGAGAGAGAGAGAGAGAGAGAGAGAGAGAGAGAAGGAGAGAAAGGAGGAAGAGAGAAGAAAGAAAGTGAGTCAAAACGTTGAGCCGACTCAGCGACTCAACTCACCCGAACCGACTCAGCGCCTGGTAGAGCCCTAGTTGAGTTTTGGGATTAGTGATCTTCTAGTAGAGAGAGAGGAGGAAGAATAACAGAGCAGAGAAGATGGAGGGGTTGTGCAGCTATGTGGCTGTCTAGTCACTCCCGAGTTGACTCAACAATGACCAAATCTGCCCTATGATGAGTTGTCCTATCTAGCAGATTAGAGTTGGTTGTGTTCAGCATATGGGAAAGATTGTTTTCCACTCATTGTTTGAGTCAGGTTGGAAGTCGCCAGCTCGCGACCAAGTCGTTGAGTCAAGTTGACTCAATTGGCAGGTAAGTAAAATCATGAATTTTAGGTGCTGATTTGATTCCACTTCGAGATGAGCCAGCCGGAGATTCCATGTGAGAATGTAGGATTGGTAAGCATCTTCTAGGTTTATCTTCATTGGATTCAAGACGAAATCTAGCTGATCAAATTCTAAGTAAATCGATTCATCCAAACCTCCTACATGATTTTAATTAGATTCTAAATTAACCGACGATGCTTCACATGTTAATTGATGTAGAACTCCTAAATCCTTACAAAAGTGTTTGCCTACTTGTGGTAGCGAGATTGAATTATCCTCAAGTGGGTTGAGGTAAATTAACCTCTCAAACTTTCTATGGGAATTCGAGTTTAAATCCAAGTTTGGGTTAATCGTGGTTGAATTCTAAATGGATATAGGGAACTTGACATCCAAAACTCCACCTCTTGATCCACCTCGACTCAATTCAAATTTGTAGTAGTATAATTGGGTTGAGTCAATTGAAGAAGTTGAGATGAGTCAATTCCTACAGTCTCCTTTAGAATTTTAAAATAACCTTAATTTAAGCTAATTAGCTTTAAAATCTTGATTTTAATGTGGAATGTTTGATCCCATCTCTAGATTTACTCTCTTACGATTTGCATTTGGGCCAGGTTACACCTCCTAAACCACGTTTAAGCAAAATCCCCAATCCAAAGTGAGGATCACCCTTCAAGCTTTTTTACATCATGATAGTTAGCTTCATTCATTTATCTAATTGATTGCTTAATATATTACTTAGTGGAAATGATGATAAATGTTAATTTCTATTTGAGTAATTCTTCATAAATGATTGATGATTGAATTTAAATTCAAGCATTTGAACATGCTATAGATCTCAAATATCTCTATTTTGATTTAAGATGAACACTTTATATGTGTAAGTGCTTTCGATATTGTATGTGGCTTCTTTTGCCGCTTATAATTACTTGATAGAATTGTTGGAGGTCCTCGAACTAGTGGCCATTTGTGTAAGTAATGGATTAAATGAAATTATGTGATGGACTTCCCATCTTGTGGATCATTTGTGCTTATGTGACTTTTGGGATCATCTCTTTTTGTCGCATCCTTGGATGCACTATTTGCCCAATGTGGCTTCGATGAACCATTTTTGTATAACCTTACGATGGTCAGTTCCACTTGTTGAACTATGATTGGCCACTAGTTGAAGAGGTTACTGCTAAACATCCTAGTTGTTAGTCTCATGAGCTAGGGATGGTGGTATGAGACTCTATGCCCGAGTTGTCGGCCTATGCTGGGTGACGAGCCGCTCATAGTGATATTTGAGCTTTCTTAAAATAATTGTTTGTAATTGGACTAATAACGGTTGGGCTAATAATGTATTTCATGGCATGCAAACTTTATCGGGTGGACGATGTAAGACACAGGGTTTCTTGAGTCACTATGGGCTATACGATAGAATATTTTACTAGGTGATTTTAAGTTATCGTCACGTGCATTTGAACTATTATGGGTTATCCTTTTTGGATGGACTTTTCCGGGTGCCTAGCTTTCTTTGGGCATATCCTAGAGTACTTTTCTGGGAGGCTAGTTCGCCTTGGGTGTCCTCATTGCGTTGTCTTTTCCGAGTGGCTAGTTCTCCTTAGGCATACCTTTAAGTACTTTTTCGAGTGGTTAGTTATCCTCAGACGACCTTTTTGCCAGTTGGATAAGCATCCCCAAGTTTACAAGCATGTGCATGCATTTAAACAGGAATATCATGGTGAAATTTATTTCATGTAGGCGTATCTGATAAACTCTGGCTTATTACTATGATGGTCATTGTGAGATGTTCATTATAAACTGTTCCTGATAAACTATGATTAATTATCGTGATGTTTTGGTAAATCTTGGGGGTTATACTTCACTACGATAGCCATTAACGCTATCAAAACATATTTAGTGAGTGCAGGATACATGGATGATGTACAGGTTAATTCTGGTGTGGAGCATGAAGAGCTTAATAATTATGCGACTCTAAATTCTAGTTTCCTTTCACTATTTAGCCCTATGGGCAGCCACTTGTGTATCTGGGATGTATATCTGGCATTTTCCTTTATGCTTGATTTGTTCTCTTCTACTGAATTGCTTACTCTTAAAAAGAAAAAGGAAAAAATTATATAGCGAAATGTGAGCTATCTTTATAAGTTAGCACTCGGGATTTCGGAAAACAAGTACTAAACTCGGGGTACAAAAATCCGGGGCGTTACATGATACCATATATGTATTTGTATTCAAGGATATGATGCATCCGTCGATACCGATACTGAAAACATTGGTTATGCCACTTTGGTGGAATACACAACTAATTCTATCTTCCAATTCGTATAAACTAAGATCTCACCCAATCCATTATAACTAATAAATATTCTCAATGTCCAAAAACAAAGAAATGGATAACCTAGTCAACTTCGGTCACTATACTTTAACTATTTAGCCCCTTAATCAAGCCATGAACATGTACTGTCTGGATGGGCACAACTCTATCAATTGGTCAATTGTCCTTGGCTAAGATGGGTTATTTATGCACTTGTAACCAACATCTTGACCTCCTCAACACATTGTTTCTAATGTTAATATTTTTAGGTGACAAAAACCATTAAATATTTTTCTCCGGGATGCTCCTAAGAAACTTTCCAATTTTCCTTTTCCTAAATCAATAAAAAAATTCAGTCTGCTTGTCATAACTCCAACTATTTTTAACCATTTCACAAAGGTTAGCAGGCATACCGACTCATCCACCATCCAGCATGCAGAATCTGGAGCGTCCAAATCGTAAGTCCCAATCTGCATGCCCCATTTTGTGGTTGAGATGGTATGCCTGTTAGAACCGCTGACACTTTTTTCTTGAAACACCTCCTCTTCACCTGTTAATCTGAACCGCTGACGATTTTCTCTTAAACCATCCATTTGGTGGGGAACAACGGAAGGTTAGGATTGATTAGTGTAGTTTTCAGGCTATGCATCATCCGAAGTGGGGCCCACCACTTCAACCGTCTGGATTTGTGTGCATGTGGGGCTTACCGGAGTCCAAGCTTCCACTTTCTCAAAAGGGCAGGCATTTGTTGTCATTTTGCATACCAAAGGCGAGGGACTTTGAGAATCACGCCCGACCCACCAGTCAGGGCGTCAGTTAAGAGACCCAAGCACTGATGGCGCACGTTAGCTGATGGACGCCAGCAATGACCCAATGACGGGACAAATCCAGGAAGCTCTCTGAGAACATGCGCCCCACCCGATCCAGCGCGCGTTAGCAAACTGGAAGATCCTTTGCAGGAGTGTCTAGTAAAAACCGAGCTAATGAAGAAACGGAGCACATTAGCAGACTACAGCCAGAAAACAGTCGCGGGCGATAAGCCCACACAACCCAACGGCGCAAGTCAACATGCCTCCTGGCTTCCCCGCATTTCCATCCCTTCTAATAGTAGTAAAAGAAAGTGTCGGAAGCCAGGACAGAGAAAGCCGTCTAGAGGTTTCAAAAATAGAGAATAAAACCCTAATTCAAACGGAAAAGGCGAAATCCCTAACCGAAAACCCTTATACTCTTACCAAAATCCTGGCTGCGAGAGAATGTGATGGACCCCTGTTAGCGAGCGAATTGAGGGCGACCTCAGCCGCGGAGTGTTCGGCCTGCCTCAGCGTCGTGCAGAAGTTAGGGCTTTCAAAGATCTCGCCGTTAAAGTTGACGGCAGCCTTGAATCTCGGCGCATGGTCAGGCCCTTCCCTTATACACGAGTACGACGGCAGGTTGAAACAGCTCCTCTGCGCCAGCTCCTGCAGCTGGTTCTTATACATCTCCAAAACCCCCCAAAACAGTTCTCCACGGACGGAAAACCCGGATAGAATGACGGAAAACCTCCCCAAGGAGTCAAGATCCGACCGCGGAATCGCGACCGGAAATGCGGGATGGAAGATTGCGCGGCCGGAAAATGGAGGCTTTTGACCGGATTTTTTCGCTGGAGGAGTTTGGCTATATCGAGGGGTTTTAGGTTTTTTCTTTGAGAGAGAGAAAGAGAGAGAGCGGCGGGGAAGAGAATGCGAAAGCACACCAGAAAATGGGGTCTTATTTTCCTAGTGGTCTTTTTTCTATTTTTCATATGTTTCCTCTCATTGGACAACCAGCACACCAGAAAATGGGTTCTTATTTTCCTAGTGGTCTTTTTTCTATTTTTAATATGTTTGACAACCTTGGATACACTAAATGAGAGTGATGGATGATAGTCAGGCACGTACAAACTGCACCCCATAGCTCAAAATCAGTACGTCCGGTGTTATATGGATTTCCACTGACACAGCTCCGTATTACCCTGTATGAGGCTGACGCCCGACAATCCCTGTACGAACAATTTTGCTAGTGACGCCGCCACAGCAAGGTGGCTAGTGGTTGGTGCTACGTGGACCCACCGAGATGGATCTGTTTTATCCGCACCGTCCACCCATTTTGAAAAATAATTTTAAGTACTTGATCCTGAAAACGAAGTAGATCTAAATCCCAATAATGATTGAATTTCCACGGTTAAAAACCTCCTAAGCCCAACGCAATGTTATTTGACATCTAACCAGTTAATTAGGTCATTAAGATTGAAAAAAAAGATATATATATATATATATATATCAGCTTAATTCAAAACTTTGGTGGTTCTATAAAGCTTTTAATGATAGGGCGTTCAATTAACTGTATGTGGTCTACTTGATATTTGAATCAACCTCTTTTTTGAGCTCATATTATAAAATGATAGAGAAGAATGGGTGAATGGTATGGATGAAACACATACATGACAATGGGGCTCACAAAGCAGTGACTACTAACCATTAGCTAGTGCCCCGTAGCCGATCTCTGAGCCGCATAGACCTATAGGTGGTAAAATTCCACTGCCTGTGAATAAAAGAAAAGAAAAAAAAATTATTATGATTGTCTACCGCTGAAAAATTAACCAAGGTAACATTTGTATTTTCCTTTCATTCATATTTATATAAACCTCTTGAATTAGATGGATGATAAATAAATATTACCATGTCTTAAGAAAGATTGGACCGGATGGGTTTCTTAGAGCATAGTTTGATTGAACCTTTGATGTGCTTTAATTTTGAGCTCATACATAAAAGATTTAATAAAATAAATAGTGTGAACAAGAAACATACATCATGGTAACACTATAGAATTAAAAAGAAGAATACCCAATAATTTTATTTCGACAAAAAGGTGCCCATCAGAAACTAAGATTGCTTGACTGATATAGTTCATGTGGTGCAACAACACTGAGTTGGACAGTTTGGTTGGCCTATTTTAAGTTGATGTATGCTATTTACAATTTCTTGGCACTCTACGCCGGCTTATTAAGCATCGTCAGCCAAAGTAACAAAGTAACTCCTTTCTCTGTACTTTTTTTTGGGGTTTGAATCCGGATACCTGCCACAAGCAGATAACTCTATTTTATTTCACTGTGATTAGTCTACGTTATCACTAACATTGACAACAATATTACATTAAATGTAATGTTAAAATTGCTCGTAGCAAGGACGGGATTCAGATTCTTTAGTTGGAGGAGTTAAAAGACCGTGTAGATTGCTGCTGAGATGTTGTCCTAATGCACTCATCTCCAGCGAGTGGGCCCCCTTTTCAAATATCAGTCGGTTAAATCTCTTTTTAACAACAAGATACGTGGGATGATGCGCGCACACACACACAAGGTGCCTTTTTCTGTGGACCTTTATCCAGGCCAAGGAACTAAGGGTAAGGACTTAGGGCAAACTTTTATGTAATTGCCGATTCAGGGTAGGATTTGTCAGATGAACGGTCTGGATTACCGAGTCATGGTGTCGTTGGTATATATCATTTATCAGGACAATATCTCCTTTCGTATGCACAAGGATCGTATTATTCTCTCTTAGTTATTTTCTTATTGTGTTTATTAATATTTAATTGCTGTTGTCATCGGTCAACTGTAGGTTTGGGCGCATTGCATAGGTTTTTTGGGGAAGTGGATTAGCTGGTGTAGCACACACCGCTGATGTGGCTGGTGTGTTGACATCATCAGGTTCTTTAATCCCATCCTGAGGCATGAGTCCGTCCACTCAATAAGCTAGTAATGAGTGAGTCAAAAATTAAGACCACAGAAATTGTAAATCAGTATGATATTTGTTTTTACTATTTGGTAAGGTTTGTGGGACTTGATGAAAAGAATAGATGGAAAATAAATGCTACGGGAGACCCTACTAATGTTTAACAGTGAAAATTAATATCTCCACAGCTACTTATGGTGTTGGTCCACTTGAGCCTAGTAAATTAGTTATTTTTGGGATCAAGATTTAAAATGATGTTGAAAATGGATGAATGGTGTACTTACAATAAATACATCTTTGTGGGGTGTGTGTACATACAATAAATACATCTTTGTGGGGTGTGTAACTTTATTTCATTTGAACCATTTTGTACAACTCAAAGCTCAAGCATCAGCGCCTGTCTTCGCGCAACATGCTCCCACACCAGCTACATTGCTAGTGTGTGGTACACAACATAGTCTATCTATCTTGAGAGATTATTTTAGGAGATACAACCAACGAAAACTGTGGAAAAAGTTTCTCTAGCATCTACCTTGATGTTTATATGTCATCCAAACCATCTACCTTGATGTTTATATGCCATCCAAACCGTTCATAAGGTCATTTCTACTGGGATGAAGTGAAAAAATCAAAAACTTAGCCTGATATGAAACTTTGTGACCAAACGAATGTTTCAAACGGCGATCACTGAATCTCCATTGTTTCCTCCCATGCGGCTCACTTGAGTTTTGGATCCACCTCATTTTTTGTCGCGTCTCTTAAAATGATCTCTCAAAATTGATGCATGGTGTGGATTTCTCACAAATATCACGGTGGGCCCCACCTAGCAACTTCAAAGGCTTTCACAAGAAATCCGCATCGATGGATTTCTCACAAATATCTTAGGATAGACTGAGTTAAAAGATAGATTTGTTTCAGTGATTTAAGCGCTTGTTTTTGCTCCGCTAATCTTCCTACTATTTATAGATATATTATATAGCTATTCTTCAAACGTTTATATTCTCTATTCGTTGGTTATGTCAACTGAGTCATCACCTTTTAAATCATTCTCTTATTACATTCCTCATTTTGACTATTCTTCTTCTCTCAGCCAAGCTCTATTTTCCTGGGTTATGGCTTGCTCTTTGACCACATTTTCCTTCTAGATATCTCGACTACACTACTTTGTCGATCACTTGATGGCATGTATCATTAAATTAATGTCAGATATGATTATACAAAAAGCAATCCAAGTGTCTCCAAAACAGCTTTTCAAACACTTCATATCTTTTGTGTAATGCAACATGTCACCTCCCTATTGGTTTTTCCTGAAACAATCAGAAATAGGGTATAACATTGCCCCCCACATTGCTTCACTTTTGGGTAAAACGTGAAAGCAACTTTGTTTAGTTACCTAATGTAATTAATGAAATTGCGGTAATGACTACTTTAGTCGAAGTGAGAATATGCCAAGATGTTATAAAGGGGGGTGAATAGGACGTCTTAAAATTTTTATGATGATTTAGAACTTATCAACCCTATCCTGTAGTAATATGCAAATAGCAGGATTTCTTCAATGTAACTCTATTGGCTTCCAAGCCAAGTAGAGGATCCAATCATACGACTATTCAAAACATAAATAAGATGTATAACATAGTTCATGATGGATGTGACTGTGTGTGAGATGTGATTCTAATTAGTTCTAGCTGATCATGTAAACATACATTAGGAGAACATTCAGAGAAATCACACAAGCAGTAAGAGTAAATAGTAATCCCAAAAATAATCATTTTTATAGTGGTTCGACTACGTGTCTACTATACTTCCAAGCCAAGTAAAGGATCCAATCATACGACTATTCAAAACATAAACAAGTTGTATAACATAGTTCATGATGGATGTGACTATGTGTGAGATGTGATTCTAATTAGTTCTAGCTAATAATGTAAACATGCATTATGAGAACATTCAGAGAAATCACACAAGCAGTAAAAGTAAATAACAATCCCAAACATAGTCATTTTTATAGTGGTTCGAATACGTGTCTACTCTACTTCACTCAACCCTTGAGTGTACCAGATCTCACTAACGGAGGTTTTAAATCAGGTTCACCTCAAACTAGTACAACCTACACAAGGCTGACTCTAGGACCTACACAAGGTACCTAACATGTCTCCACAAGACACAAGTTTATGCCCCACATAAGAGCAAGGGTCAACACACAACACCCAAATTTTAGGCCACACAGACTAAGGATTCACACAAGGAACCTAGAATTTATGCTCCCATGAGTAAGGGTCAACACACAACACCCAGATTTTAGACCACACAAGTTAATGACCTATACAAAGGACCTAAGTTTATGCTCTTCATAGAACAAGGGTCAACACACAGCACCCCCACATACTCTCCCCTTAGAGGCCTCCTATAAGGACTTGAAAGGGGTAAGAAACACCTTTAACCCAATCCTACAAAAGGAGTGATCAAAAGGGTCTCTGGACTCTAATAACTTACAGATAAGTAGATGAGCCCCATTACGCACGTCGATGAAGATCTCCTCCTTTGATGATGAAGAATCTTCAGCTCCCTTGAACCGCAACACAGATGATGCTCCAATGTAAGGCGACGGGTTGGTTCAAGGTTATGTTGGAATCCTACTCTATTACATGTTTTCTTATATTAGAAACATAGAGATTTTAACCATGTATGCATTCAAGGTATCCCATCTCAATGATTTGTCATTAAGGTGGTAGCTAGAGAATCCTTGAATGCGAAAGTTCATTCCCCAATCCACTCTATTGAATATCAATGACGAGGGTGGATTGGAGGATGAACTCCCATGAGAGAAAAAAGGCTTAGGGTAGGTAATCTGAATTAAACACTCAAAAGTTCTATCTATTTTCTTTACAACGACCAAAGGCAAGCTCAAATTAAATAGGCAAAAAGTTCCAACAAAAATAAAACAGTCATATTTTTTACAGTTCGATATCATCGAACAGGCTTCGATATCATCGAGCATATATTCTCGATAACGTCGAATGGCCGCTCGATGACACGAACTTAATCTGTCAAATGCTTTTGAACCTTTTGGCCAATAGGTCGAGGATATCGAACATGCTTCAGTGTCATCGGATTTTAAACTCTGATTTCATCACCACATGGTTTGATTCCTCGACATTTGAAAACATGAGAGCAGAGTTTCCTTAACAGGTATTGATATGATCGAGCATCCCTCGATATAATTTGATTTTGAATGTCGATGTTATCGATACAGTTTCGATTCACCGATATTTTCAAGGAATTTTCCTATAAGCTTGCTAGACGGTTTGTGTCCTATTTCAATTACATCGACCTGGTCTCGATATGATCGATATTTGAATATCGATATCATCGAGTGATCCTCAATACTTAAAAAAAATTTTACCTGAAAGGTTGCTGGTCAGATTTGTGTCCCAATCCGATATCATCGAAGGTCCATCGATATCATTAATATTTGAATTTCGAAGATATTGAGACTCTCTTCGAGACATCGATAATCTCATGATTTTCTTTAACTATTTTTTGGACACAAACTGACTAGATGTTGATTTTATCAAGCCTTCTCGATGGACTCGAAATTCGAAAGTCGATGATATCGAGCCTATCATCAATTCATTGATAATTCAGTCCATGATTCATTATGGTTGCTAGACTTCTGAAGTCCTCATTCGATATTATCGAGTGTGTTTCGAGGACATTGATGATAGGGTTCAATTTCATCGAAGCAAGTATCGATAAATCGATAAAGGCTAAAAACTTAGAGATTTTGCTGATTTTGCAAAACAGTTTTCACACCTTAAACCCTATGTTGTTCTAACCATTTTTAAGAGTTTTATATACCTAGTGTTTTGGGACATGGGATGTGAGGCTAACTTTACCTTTGACGAGTTCGGGGCACACATCCAGTTGAGGCAATCGCTTGAAAGATCTTCCTTTGAAGCTCACATGTCTGGCTGACTCAACACTCACGCTAATTAACAAAACAGGGTACTTTCAATCTCTCCCTTTGTCAATTACGTGACAAAACACCTGAAGTCCTATAATAGTATATAGACCCATACCCTAAATTATGTGTACATAACTCTTTACACAATTTTACAAAGATATTATGGAGTTCACACACAATCTTGATTCACGAAGCTACTCCCCCTATCTTCTTGCAGTTGCTCCCCCTAACACCTACACCACCATACACACAATTTTCTTTATGGTGGGATTTGTTCTCCCCCTTTTTGTCAATCATTAACAAAGGTCAGAGTATACCAATCTGAAGCATTTGACTGAAGTTATACCTAAAACGACTGAGAGAATCAAAATAGGAGAGCCATATAGGGAAGTGTCAATCAAAAGATCAACATATCTCAACATATAACAGATAACGACATCTCATAAGATATGCAGACACATTTGAGGGCAGAGCATTGGCACCAACGTTTTAATAAACAGAATTAACTCCTTCAGGAGCATATACACTATGAACATTCCATAATTCAACCATTACATCTCAGTTAGAGGACCACAAAATATGCAGTAATCAACATTTATATCATGTATTCTAGAGAATTTTATGCATAATTGAGAGCAGAGAGACATGACAACAAAGATATATGAATTATCAAACAACCAACAACAAAAATATCCAAAATAAAAACTTCCCAAGCATGACAGTATTTCATCATCCATCCCAAACCATTCCAACAAAATATCTAGCCCAACCATGGGCATACCTAAAATATTTTCCTTATTTAGAGGATATCCATACTCCACAAAAAAAAAAAAAAAAAAAAAAAAAAAAAAAAAAAAAAACCAACTTGTTAGACTTTTCATGTTAGGTAGCCATCACATACACTCATAAGATCGCAGGGCATTCAAAAAGATATCCATGCCCATATGTCGAGATGAGTATCTGGTGTATGTGACGGCACGAAGACTATCGATACTATGGTGGAGGGGTTGATGAAGACGATGCGGTATCGTCTCACCTGTATGTTATCAGATCAACCAGTTGTTGCACCGACTGCTACACCCCAGCCACCAATCTTTCCAGGACAGTGAACTGTTCATTCATTGTTTCCTTCATCTGATTGACTTCTCGCAACGTTGTCCCAATTCGATCTTGATGCAATTTGAATCTTTTGTCTTGCACAGGGTCGGATGGAGGCAGAGCTTGCTGCGATTCGAGTGGGTCTCCTTTGACCTGTACTACTCCTTCGACTTGTGCAACTCCTTCACCCATTTCACCTTCTTCATGAATCCCCTTCTCAGGTTGATCTTTTGGATAACGATGAAACTTCAAATCCATCTTTCTAGTATTGATTTTGTTGAAATGTTGAAGAGGTAGCTCCCGATCATTTGTCAGTGGAAGACCAATCTTATCACTTAACACGTGAATAATCTGAGGGAGGGGTAAATGGATGTCTCTAGAAGTGTGAATTGCGTACACCAATTGGTGAACTATCAAAGTGGGAAGACATATCTTGATCCCAGTTGCCACACAATACATGATCATGGCCATAAATCCTGTAAGGTCAGCTCGGTTTGTGGCTCTTGGGTACACGTTTGTGGCGAAGATGCCATGCAGAACTCGATATTTGGGTTCCATAAATTTTACTTTTAATACATTACCCTGGTACTAAGGAATATCCCTACCCTGGCATAGGAATGACGTGATCGTAGACCGAGTCACTGGATTTTCAAGATCCAGATCAGAGAGACCAACTGGAGACAGAGTGAGCCCAAAAATACTTGCAATAGATTCAGGGGTAATTTCTACATTGGTATCCCCAACATAGACAGTGATGGAGGGAGGTTCTACGATAGGAGAATGGCTGGAAGCAAAGAAGTTATAGCTTCTTTCATAATGACATGGGCCACCAAAATCGAGCATAGACAACCAATCTATTCTAGCCAACAAAGGTTTTAGGTTGTAGGGTTTTAGGCAGTCCCTGTCAAATTTTGTTCATGGACCAACTTCCTTCCAGTATATTTCGTCAGAATAGGATCTACCGTAGTAGGAGGAGGAACAGGTGTGGTATGTTAAGATCCACCACGCGATGTTTGTTTGGTACTTCGCTAGCATGTTGGGGTCTCTTGATCAGATGTCTTTGCCCTTTCTTTGGGTGCATGGACTTTATGTCTGGAGGATCTTGAGGATTCCCTAGAAACAAGAGTTTTTCCTTGTCCTTCCCCATTGAACGTTTACCACTTAGAATGGGATGACTAAGAGTGGGATCCGATAGAAGATTGAAAGAGTTTGAAAATGAATTGATGATCTTTTAGACAGAACTTCTCTCCATAATTTAGGAATACCCAGAGACACAAGATGCAACCTTGAGAAATTAAGGGAATAGACAAGGAATTACCAGATTTGGGTGATCTTGGAAAGGCTCGTTGATGAAAAAACATGTAAAATGGCCGATGAGGACGAGCAATAGAGAGAAGAACAGGCTTTAAGTAAAGAAATGGAATTTTCCTACTCGTTCGCCTTTTATCGGGTGGTAACCTTCGATATCATCGAACTTTGTTCGATGATATCAATATACCCTAATCGATGTTATCGATGATGAGTTCGAGGGCAAACCAATCAACCCGACGTTTCAGATTTTTGAGAGGTAGTCGATGGGATCGATGTAATTCTGATGATATTGACGACTCGTTTGATTCAACAATTCACTTATCAAGAGGAAGGATGGGACTAGTTATCTCCAAATTTTGATAATCTTCCATATATGTATATCTTTAAATATTTTCATGTCAGTTTCAGTATGTCATGCCCCAAACTCAGAAACTGGGCTCATAAAATTTTTGATCATCAAATTCGGTGTCGACAGCCTTCGTAGTACCCCATTCTCGGCTCCTAGCATTCATACGCTATATTCCGATCCTGAGATTCTATAAGGAGGATTTTTCAATGTATATTTAACTCGTAATAAGTATAACCACAAGTATACATAAATCAAAAAGGTAACATCATCATCATCACATATCCACTAATATAAACATTTGAATACAATGCTGAAAGGGAAATACATATATCGAAATCAAAGCTCCAGAAGTCAGCTACATGCTCCATGCTCCATGCTGCTACAACCTAATGCCACCTGCACGCATCTATTGTGCATAAGCTTATAGGAAGCTTAGAGGGTGGTGAAAGTGTGTGCACAAGGTAAGTGTCAAACACATAAATACAACGTCATAATCACACAATATAGAAAATACTGGCAAGATCATGAATCATACGATATCAGAGTATGCAATACAGATCAGTTATGTAAATGAGGAGTCATAAAGAGCCAAGTATTAGATGCCGAGGATGCAATGCAATATGCGGTGTGAATGACCATGCAACAGTGTGAAGTCGGGATAATAGTATATAGTATCGTAGGCTATGGGGTCCATCACAAGGGACTTCTATCCAAACCAGTCCCATACTTGATTTGGATCGTTAAACTTAATGTGGTAAACTCCTGATCTTAGGTTAGTCGCGCACCCCAACCGAAATCCTGACCATTGCGAAAGTACACATAATGATTAGTTGCGCACCACCAGTCGGAGTGGATAGTGAATGAATGAATGAATATAATGTCGAGTATGCAACTCCTACTCCACAAATTAGTACTGTACATCTCTGGGATCATCACCGGGGTCTAGTACACTCTACATGCAAATCACCATCCACCGACACACGACCATGCAAGGGGAAGAGACTTCACTATCCGTCTGACCAATAGTCAGCCAATATCTACCTGACATGTCGATAGCAGACCCATTCACAAGCTGGTCAAACTCAGCCTAACTATGCCCTACTCTCGTGCGAGTAAGGCCATACTCCCTCCTAACTGACCATGACACAGTGGGAGACGCGACCTCTTGGTATTCGGCACTTAGGCGCTTATGTATCCACTTAGTCTCGACATTGGGGCATCCTCTGGTACCAAGAGGGTTTAAGAATTTTCACCCAAGGCCATCTATAATAGCCCGATGCTAATAACAGATTTTCGGTGTCCCATCTGGCTATCCACGATATGCTTGTGGAGGCTACAACCCAGATGTCGCTAGGACATACAATGATCACAACACACAATATAAGGTGCATGAGTCATACAAACCAGTCATGCATCAATCTTGCGCATACCGTGTGCTCATGTGAGATAACCTCCTCCTATTAGGGAGTCTCATAACAACCTGCCTAATGACATATGCAATGGTCAACCACATCTCATAACAAACATGGGCCTCACTTAAGAGCTTAATACACATCGATATCATACTGTTATGCTGCTACATACTCATAATCAATATCAATAACTGACATCGATAATCAACCTCGATAATGTGGACGTTTAACCAACATTGCCCCCAAGGAATGACCCACATAGAGCCTAACATATAGTGGACTCATGACCTCACACAAGGGCTAAATATACAACACCATGGGCCTCACTTAAGAGCTTAATACACATCACGATGGGCTTTTCATATGGGCCTAACATACATCACAATGGGCTCCATCGCCTGACCCTCGAATGCATCACAATGGGCCTCATCACATAGGCCTCATATACATCGTATTGGGACTTAAACATGAGCTAAATACACATCACAACGGGCCTCAAATATAGGCACCATATACATCACATTGGGTCTTAAATATGGGCCGAGTACACGTCACAATGGGCCTCAAATACGGGCCGCATATACATCACATTAGGCCTCGACAATCGGAATTGGTATTCGGCCTTAACAATTGGCCTCGACAATCGGAATTAGCCTCGATAATTGACCTAAAAAATCGGCCTATACAATTGGCCTTAACAATCAGAATCAGTCTCAACAATCGACCTCGACAATTGGAATCGGCCTCGACAATCGGAATCGGTGTCGAAAATCAGAATCGACCTCGACAATCGAAATCAGTATTGACAATCAGAATCGGCCTCGACAGTCGGCCTTGACAATAAGAATTGGCTTCGACAATCGGAATCGTCTTTAACAATCAAAATCGGCCTTAATAATCAGCCTCGACAATTGGAATCGACCTCAATAATCGAACTTGACAATCGGAATCGACCTCAGTAATCAGAATCGATATAGACAATTGGAATTCATCCTCGACAATCGGAATCGGCCTTGACAATCAGAATCAGTCTCGACAATCAGCCTTGACAATTGAAATTGACCTCGACAATTGGAATCGGCCTCAACAATCGGCCTTGACAATCAAAATCGGCCTCGACAGTCGGAATCAGCTTCGACAATTAGAATCGGCCTCGATAATCGAAATTGGCCTCGACAATCGGAATCGACCTTAACAATCGGAATCGGCCTCAACAATTGGAATCGGCTTCGATAATTGGAATCGGCCTCGATAATTGGAATCGAAATTGACCTCAATAATCGGCCTCGACAATCGAAATTAGCCTCGATAATCGACCTTAACAATTGAAATCGGCCTCAAAACGGAATCGGTGAGAATGGGCCTAACAAGGCCTAATGGAAGGTCACAATGTGGACATCCAACCATTATTACCCATCAATATGGACATTCAAGCAATATCGCTCCCAAGCAGTGGTCGTCATAAACATCATTACATACATCATGGTGGAATCTCACATCGCAATGAGCCTCATATACATCACATTTAGCCCACACAAAGGCCTCACATACGTCTCATTGGGCCCACTCATGGTCCTTATATACATTACATTGGGCCTCAATCCATGAGCCTCAAATATGTCTCAATGGGCCTCATATACATCAAGTGGGCCTCATCATGTGGGTTACTCCAATGGGAAAACATGCATCAAATGGGCCACATCATATGGGCTGCACTAATGGGTCCATATGCATCAAATGGGTTGCATCATGTGGGCCTCGAATACATCAAATAGACCGCATCATGTGGACCTCAAATACATCAAATGGGCCACAATTGTAATCAAGGTGGGCCTTAATGGATGGGCCACCAATACATCAAGGTGGGCCTCATGGATAGGCCATAGATACATCAAGGTGGGCCGCATTTATCGACCTCACCAATGGGCCTCATTACATGGACAGCTCAAATCATACACGTACATTACATGGGGGCCACATGAATGGACGATGTGAATATACAACATATATATATCACGGTGGGTCCCACTATAATGTGGGTGAGAGCTTGGATTACATTTAAAATCATTTTAATAGTGGTAGGTGCAACATGTGTATCACTGTACACTATCATTCGATTAGGCACATGGTCTACTAATGATGATTAGCACTGTTTAAACATTGTCCAGGTAAATTAGCATCATCCAAACATTTCTATGCAAATCAACACTATCTAACCATTGAACAACACAGTCCAAACAATCTGGACGGTGTGGAAGAACACATACCAAAACAGTGGTGTCCACCGTCTTGGTCATTCAGACGAAGTAGGATATAAAATATACATCATGGTCATACCCTCATCCCGCTGACATCCTTACAATGGACGATCGGATATAGAATATAAATCAAGGTGGGTCCCACCCCCACACGTGCCACACGTGTGGGGTGGCCCCACGTCTAACTCAAAATGGAAGGATGATATGTATAAAATATATACATCGTGCAAGCCCACAACACCATCCCAATGGACGGTGTGGATGCAGGAACAGGCATATCAAGGTGGGGTCCCACCAACCCACACGTTTCACACATGTGGGGTGGGTCCCATGCGTCCAAACGAACGGACGGTTTAGATGAAACACTTAAATTAGGGTGTGTACCACCGTCCAGCTATTGGATGGTGGCTATAACACATATTACGGTGGTTTCCACAACACCGTCCAGGGACGACATACATCTGGTGGGTCCACACGTGTGGCCCACCAGCTGTACCAAGCTAATATCTATATTTTCGTTTCATCCAGAAAAGTGGACGGATGGCCTGGATGATACACGACTGTCAGGTGGGTCCCACGACTGATGCAGCACGTCAAGATGGTGGGCCCCACGTTGGATCAAGCTACTATTTATGTTTTCTGTATACCTGGGCCTAACCAGACGGGCAGCTAGGTGGACCCACTTAGCGGACGTCATGGATAAAATACATACATCACAGTGGGTCCACGATCGGTGTGGATCTAGTGGGCCATGCCCATCACAAGAGAGAGAGAGAGAGAGAAAGAGAGAAAAAGATTGGTGAGAAGGGGAGGGACCCCACCAATATGGGCCCTCCCTATACAATGTATACATCAAGATGGGTCCCGCCATATGTGGGCCCTCTAATCACCAAAATCACACAAAAATCACCCACCTCAAGATCCCTTCTTCCTTCTTCCATCAATGTGTTCTATAGCTCCAACGAATGTGATCCAACGGTTGAGATGAGGCTTGAAGGGTGGAGATGTGAGGTAGGAAGGTGGGCCATATTAGGCTCTCATCTCCTTGGAAGCCATGGACGTCCACTCTCCCTTGGTTGCTTGGGAGATGGAGTTTGAAATGAGAGAGAGAGAGAGAGAGAGGAGTAATGGATGGAAGGAGTGAGTGTTGTAAGAAATGAGAATGAGAAGTATGGGTTGGTTTGAATTTGGTGTAAAGGTGGAATGAGTGGTGAGAGAGAGTGTTGACTTGGAGAAAAGAGGGAATAAGTGTATGCACTTTGGGATAGGGTGAGGTGGCATTGGGGTATGGAGGGTGACTTAACTTAATTGATGTGAAGGGTCGTAGAGATTCTCTCAGAATTCGCAATGCGCGGCGTTTCGTAGGAATGAATGCGGGCTCATATCTCCTAGCTCGGGTATCGCCTTGGTGTGTGAGATGCAGCATTGGAACCGCAGTGATGGCACGGTCGCTAGGGCATAAGTTTCGAGTCGAGCTGACTCTTATATATGGGACACGACTTAAGATCATGCGCAAATGCTGATAATAGATTGTGGGTCGCTAGGATTTGATCGAGAGGACTGCGGAAGCTTATGAAACAGTACGAGAAGTTGTACCATCCAAAATTATAAATATTAGAATGTTTATACAAAAAAAAAATTTGAGGT
Organism: Magnolia kwangsiensis; assembly: GCA_037074715.1. Classification (NCBI taxonomy): domain Eukaryota; kingdom Viridiplantae; phylum Streptophyta; class Magnoliopsida; order Magnoliales; family Magnoliaceae; genus Magnolia; species Magnolia kwangsiensis. The sequence goes on from CM073573.1 coordinate 57,600,334, forward strand.
GTAGAGACCTCAGATATATCATGAAAATCATCAAAATTGCATCATTTTAACAACCATCTAGATCAAGATGCATGACCTGGACATGTTTTCCATGCTCAATTGTTACTAAGCATATGGATCAACCTTTCCATTACCATTGATGACATAACAGTGGTCACTAGTGCGAAGACCCTCCATAATTGATTTTCTTGATAGATCTAGAATCTTGCACTTTTGTTTGTCAAAGGTAACCACATGTTTGTTGTCACATATTTGAGAGATATTTAAAAGATTATGAGTCAATCCTTTTATGCAAAAAGCATTCTCCTTTTTGAGAATTTTCATTCCTTCTATGGTTCCACATCCTACTACCTTAGCGGTGCTTCCATCACCGTGACTTTCCCATCATTAAGATCTGAATAACTTGAGAGAAGGGATTTGTCTAGATATCATTTAGTACTATGGCTTGTTGAATGATTTGAGTGAATAACAAGACAATTTTTCTTTTCTTTCACTACCCATTTAGTAATTGGATTTCTTGTTATGATAATTTTTGCTTCATTAAGGATTTTGGTAAGCATGTTGGGTAACTGAACCATGTTTTCCTATTTCATAAATTCATTTGTTTTCTAATTTAATTCAGCCACTTGATTCAATAGCTCCTTCATTCTCTTGGTCATTCTAGGTGGAGATGGGTGAGTTGTGCCTTTTTCCATATTGTTTAGTGGATTCTTGGTATTTTGTATTGTTTTTCCAGTTTGTCTGTATTTGCTAATATGATTTGGATCAAAATTAGATTGAATCCACCTAGGAGCAATACATTCAAATTTAAAATGGCTAGAGTCTCCACATGAATGACAGATAGAAGTAGATTTTTTTTTACTTCCTGATGCAGCTGATTTCTCACTCATTGATGCTGCATTTTTGGAACATGGTTTGAACTTTTCTTAACCTAATCCACTGTTGTCTTTTCCAGGTCTTCCCATCCCTAAGAGTTATTCTGATTTTTCACTACTTTGGGAAAATTTATAATTCAGTTTAACAAATTTTCTAGATTTCTCTAATTCAAACATGAGTGTGTGATTCTCATTCTTTAGATGCACATTTTCTTCTTTTAATAGATCAATATGTTTTGTCAGTTTTGATGATTCAGATTTGAGGGACAGATTGATTCTTTCTAGCTTATCATTTTCAGTGGTATTACTGTAGATCATTAATTAGGTGTGTATTGGCTTCTGAAGTCTTATCTAAATCCATTTGCAATAATTTATTTTTATTTTCACTAATCCCAAGTCTTTTAAGGATATTAATGCTATGGATATAAAGTTGATTATAGGCATCCTGTAGTTTATCCTTCTCTTCATCTTCTTCTTCTTTCTTTGTCTCCTCATCATCAGACAAGAATGATTCAGTGGCTTAAGGTTCTTTGATTTTCTCAGTTTCCATGGGAATGTTGGAAGCTATAGAGACCATAAGAATTTTTAGGGATTTTTGGTCTCCATCACTCTCTGAGTCACTACATTCTAAATTTGACTCTTCAGTATCATCCCATGTGGTTGCCATTGCCTTTCCTTTGGTTTTCCTATTTCAGTATTATCCCATGTGGTTGCCATTGCCTTTCATTTGGTTTTCCTATTTGGACATTCAATGAAGGCCTTCGTAGTACCCCATTCTTGGCTCCCAGTGCATATACGCCAGATTCCGATCTTGGGATCCTTTAAGGAGGATTTTTCCAACGTACATTTATGTCGTAAGAAGCATAACCACAAGTATACCCAAATCACGAAGGCACCATCATCACACATATCCACTAATATAAACATTTTAAATACAATGCTGAAAGGAAAATACATGTGTTGAAATCAAAGCTCTAGGAGTCCGTTGTATGCTCCAGGCTCAACACTATTGCGACTTAACGCCACTTACACGCATCTATCGTGCATAACCTTATAGAAAGCTTAGAAGGTGGTGTAAGTGTGTGTACAAGATAAGTGCCAAGTATTCAATATAATGCCATAATCATACAATGTCAGAAATACTGTCAAGATCATGAATCATACGATATTAGAGTAAGAGAAAACATACCGGTAAGTCCATGAGTAATACAATATTAGAGTACGCAATGCAGATCATAATGAGCCAAATATCATATACTGAGGATGCAATGCAATATGCAAATCCTGCAAGTCCGTCTAGGCCATATAAGTGCTGAAACATAGCAACCCAAAATTCCATGTGCCGCGAATGTAATATAATATATGGTGTGAATGAAATGATTAAGCTGGAGTATGAAGTCAGGATGATAGTATGTAGTATCACAGGCTACAGGGTCCATCACAAGGGACTTCTATCCAAACCAGTCTCATACCTAAATTTGGAAAGTCAGACTCAATGTGGTAAACTCCCGATCTCAGGTTAGTCGCGTGCCCAAATCGAGATCCTGGCCATTGCGAGGTATGCATAATAAATAGTTACGCATCACCAGCTCGAGTGGATAGTGAATGAATGAGTATACAACTCCTACTCAATAAGTCCACAAATCAGTGCCGTATATCTCTAGTATCATCACTAGGGCCTACAACACTTTATGACAGCTTGCTGCCCCTATCCAAGCGCATAATTAGGTAAGTAGAAGAGACCTCACTATCTGCTTGCCAATATCAGGCCCGACTCTTCTATAGCAGACCCATTCCTCAAGCTAGTCAAACTCGACCTAGATATAGCTCCCTTACTCAGGCGGGTAAGGTCACACCCCTTCTCAACTGACCACGACACAGTGGGAGACGCGACTTACTGGTATATGGCTCTCATGCACTCATATATATCCACTCGGTCTAGACGTTGGGGTGTCCTCTGGTACCAAGAGGGTTTAAGAATTTTCACCTAGGGCCATCTATGTCGGCCCGATACTAGTAATAGATTTTTGATGTCCCATCTGACCATTCACGACATGCTTATGGAGGCTACGACCCTGATGTCGCTAGGGCGTGCAATAATCACAACATATAATGCAAGATACATAAGTCATACAATCCAGTCATGAATCAATCCTGCGCATACTGTGTGCTCATGTGAGACAATCCCTGCCTATCAGGGAGTCCATAACAACCTTCTCAATTACATATGCAATGGTCAACCACATCTCATAACAAACATGCAGATGATGCGTATGAGCATGTATCATGATGCTATGCTATTATATAATCATAATCTGTATCGACAATCGGCCCCGATAATCGGCATCAATAATCGATCTATAGAATTGGCCTTGATGATCGGAATTAGCCTTGATAATAGGAATCGGCCTCAATAATCAGAATCAGCCTCGACAATCAAAATTGACCTTGACAATAGGAATTGGCCTCGATAATCGAAATTGGTCTCGACAATCATAATCAGCCTAACAAAGGGCCTAAGGGAAGATCACAATGTGGACATTTATCCACCATTGCCCATCAATGTAGACATTTAACCAACATTGCTCCCAAGGAGTGGCCCAAATAGAGCCTAACATATAGTGGGCTCATGACCTCATACAAGGGGCCTAATACACATCACTATGGGCCTCACTCATGGGCTAAATATACATCACAATGGGCCCTGACATATGGGCCATAAGTATATCACATCGGGCCTTACTCATGAGCCGCATATACATCACAATGGGCCTCGGCTCATGGGCCATAAAGATATCACATTGGGCCTCACTCATGGGCCATATATACATCACAATGGGCCTTGGCTCATGGGCCATAAATACATCACATCGGACCTCACTCATGGGCCACACATACATCACAATGGGCCTCATATACATCAAGTGGGCCGAAACAATAGGCTCCATATATATCAAGTAGAACGCATCAATGGGCCGCGCCAATGGGCCTCATATATAATAAGTGGGCCGCATCAATGGGCCTCAAATACATCAAATGGGGCACATCATGTGGGTCTCAAATACATCAAATGGGGCACATCATGTGGGTCTCAAATACATCAAATTGGGCCGAATGACATGGGTAGCAGAAATATCATACTGGGCCACATATACATCACAATGGGCCTTATCAAATGGGCCGAAAATACATCACAATGGGCCACGTCCGACAGCTTAATACACACCACAATGTGCCTTATCACATGGGCCACAATTATATTTAGGTGGGCCTTAACGGATGGGCCATAAATACATCAAGATGGGTCCTACCAATGGGCCTCAAGGGAGAGTTTGGGTTACACCAAAAATCATTTCAATAGCTACAGGTGTAACATGTGTATCACTGTACACTATCATTCTATAGGGCACATGGCTCACTATGATGATCAGCACTACCAAACATTGTCTATGTAAATCAACACTGTCCAAACATTGGACAATATCGTCCAAACACTATCCATGTGAATCTGCACCGCCCAAACATTGAACAACACCGACTAAACATTGTCCAGCACCATACAGACATGTGGACGGGGTGGATAAAATAAATACATCGTGGTGGTGTCCATGCTAGCAAAACAAGTGGACGACTTCGGGATCATATACATCAAATGAGGCCCACAGAACTTACAGGTGCCAATACAACAACTAAATGGCTGGCTGCTGGCCAGTGTACACCAATCAATCTACTTTCATTCAATAGGTGGGTCCCACATGGGGCCCACCAAATATGAATACTATATGTATACCATATATATTATTTTTTTAAATTTATATATATATATATATATATATTATTTTTATTCTACAGGGTAATAGCGTCCAGCGTCCATTGATGGATGGCTGGATAAAATACATACATGTAGGTGGGCCCCACCCTCACATGAGCCACACGTGTGAGGTGGCCCACGTCTAAGGAAAATGGATGGAAGGTGCGGATATACACATACATCACAGTGGGGCCACAACACCGTCTAGAATGGTGTCGTACATCACGGTGGCCTACACACACAACACTGTCCAGATGGACAGTGCAGATCACATGCATCATGGTGGCCACCCACCGTCTAGAGAGAGATGGACGGTTAGGATATCAACACATACCTTGTGATGGACCTACGGAACTTGCTGCATCAATGGCAACTCCAGCTGCTGGTCGTCTAGTAGATGGATGGCCCAGATGGTTCACATGCATGGGGAGGGGGTCCACATATGTGGGGCTCACTAGGTCAACATCAAGCTGACATTTGTATTTTCCTTTCTCCTAGCGTCCAAAGATCGAACGGTTAGCATAGGTTCCATCTACGCATCAGGTGGGTCTCGTCTAGATGGATGGACACATGCAAGTGGGTCCCAGTAGCTAGACGACATGGATCATCATAGGTGGGCCATCATAAAAAAAATAGAAAAAGAGAGAGAGATAGAGAGAGAGAGAGAGAGAGAGAGAGAGAGAGAGAGAGAGAGAGAGAGAGAGAGAGAGAGAGAGAGAGAGAGAGATGTGAGAAGGGGAGGGACCTCGCCATTATGGGCCCTCCCTATACAATGCATACATCAAGATGGGTCCCACTACAAGTGGGCCCTCAAATCATCAAATCAATGGTAGATTACCCACCATTTTCATTTCTTCTTGGTCTTATAAAATCCCTAGCTCCTCGACTTCGTCTTTAACGGTGGATGATGGAGATTGGATGGTTGGATTGGTTGGTAGGGAGTGGGCCACACTAAGCTTCTCCTCTCTTTGGGAAGCCATGGACAATTCTTTCCTTTGGGGTTGCTTGAAAATGAAGAGAAAGAATGAGAGAGATAGAGTTGATGGGAGAGAGGGATGGTGAGTTATGGATGGGTGTACTAGACATAGTTGAATTTGGGGATGCATATTATACTTGGGGATGGGTGTGAGAGATGTGAGTGATGGGGTGTGTACTTGACATTTGATGGGACATACTCTCTTAGGATTTGTAACACGTGACGTTTCCTTGGACTGAACACGGGTCCACATCTCCTAGCCCAAGTATCAACTTAGGGTCTGAGACGCGGCGACGGTGCAGTCATAGGATACAAGTCTCGGGTTGAGCCAACTCTGGAATATGAGATACAACTCAGGGTCACTGGCAAACACCAGTTACAGATCGCAGTCACCAAAATCGGACCGGGAGAACCGCAGAAGCCTACAAAATGGCACGGGCTAGGATACGAGTCTCACAGTATTTTTGGGTTTATGAGTTTGCTTGAAGTGTAGTTTAAATGTTTGTAGGGAACCTACGAGTTCTTCTACTTTCATTTCATCCATATTTCTACATTTTTCAATAGTTATAACTTTCGAGTTGAATCGTTCCAGTAAGGATCTCGGAATTTTCCTAGAAATTTTTGGAACCAGAACTTTTTCTCATAATCCACCCATAGAGTGACAAATGATGTTCAGTTTTGTGAAAAACTCCATGAAGGTCTCATGCTCTTCCATTTTGAAACTTTTAAACTATGATGTTAGGAGCTACAGTTTGGATCTTTTCACTGTGTTAGTTCCCTCATGGGTTGTTTCCAACAAGTCCCATGCTTCTTTAGCAGTTCCACACATACTTATTTCATTGAAGACTTCTTGGGACACAATACAATAGATAACATTCATTGCTTTAGCTTTAAACAATTTTTTTTTTTTTTTTTATCGAATGCTATCCACATTTCTTTGAATTTCGGTTTGGTGATAGTTGTGCCATTTTCAAATGCTATTTGTTCAGTTGGTGGCACATATACTTTTTCAACAGTATCCCAAACATCATGATCCAAAGATCTCAGAAAGTAATGTATCCTAGCCTTTTAGTATGCATAATTTGATCCATTAAATATAGGAGGCCTAGTTACAGATGAGCCCTCTCCTTTGGCTATATTACTAACTTCAGTCAAGATCACTCTCTAGGCGGTGAAGCCCTTAAGAGAGACCCTCTCTGATACCAATTGAAATTGCAGTATGACCACTTTATTCGAAGTGAGAATATGCGAAGATGTCTTAGAGGGGGGTGAATAGGACTTTTTAAAATTTTTATGACGGTGTAGAACCTATCAACCCAATCCTACAGTAATATGTAAATGGTAGGATTTCTTCAATGTAACTCTATTAGCTTCCGAGCCAAGTAGAGGATCCAATTATAAGACTATTCAAAACATAAACAAGCTGTATAACATAGTTCATGATGGATGTGATTGTGTGTGAGATGTGATTTTAATTAGTTCTAACTAATCATATAAACATGCATTACGAGAACATTCAGAGAAATCACACAAGCAATAAGAGTAAATAGTAATCTCAAACACAATCATTTTTATAGTGGTTTGACTACATGTTTACTCCACTTTTGACGGACGCACTCAACCCTTCAGTGTACCAGATCTCACTAACGGAGGTTTCAAATCAAGTTTACCTCAAACTAGTATAACCTACACAAGGCTGACTCTAGGACCCACACAAGGTACCTAACATGTCTCCACAAGACACAAGTTTATGCCCCACACAGGAGCAAGTGTCAACACACAACACCCAAATTTTAGGCCACACAGGCTAAGGATTCACACAAGGAACCTAGAGTTTATGCTCCCATGAGCAAGGGTCAACATAACACCCAGGTTTTAGACCACACAGGTCAAGGACCTACACAAAGGACCTAAGTTTATGCTCTCCACGGAGTAAGGGTCAACACACAACACCCCCACGTACTCTCCCCTTGGAGGCCTCCTATGAAGACTTGAAAGGGGTGAGAAGCACCTTTGACCCAATCCTACAAAAGGAATGATCAAATGGTCTCTGGACTTTAATGACTTATGGATAGGTAGAAGAGCCCCATTACACATGTTGATCAAGATCTCCTCCTTTGATGATGAAGAATTTTCAGCTCCCTTGAACCGCAACATAGATGATACTCCAATGTAAGGCAACGGGTTAGTTCAAGGTTATGTTAGAATCTTACTCTATTACATATTTTCTCATATTAAAAACAGAGAGATTTTAATTATCTATGAATTCAAGGTATCCCATCTCAATGATTTGTCATTAAGGTGGTAGTTGGAGAATCCTTGAATGCGGAAGTTTATTCCCCAATCCACTTTATTGAATATCAATGATGAAGGTGGATTGGAGGATGAACTCCCATGAGAGAAAAAAGGCTTAGTGTAGGTGTAACGCCCCAGATTTCGAGGGTCGAGCAAAGCTCAACTCCTGAGATTCAACGCATCACTTATGCAATATAGCTAATGATTTTAAATGTTGTTTATATTAGTGCATTAAACATGAGAGGGATTATACCAAAATTGCATATCATACTCTAGAGTTAATATAGTTAAGCAAGCGGAAGACTGAGATAGATATATAAAATATATACATGTTTCATAACCTCCAGAGTATGAGTATATTAATGGGCTGAATATATACATGTTTTGTCTCAAAATATATAAAATGTCAAAATGTAAATGTCCAACCAATCCATATAACCCTGTGATCCCGTCGAATCAGTACAAGGTCTACGTAGACCCGCCTGATAGCTGAACGTAGGAGAATCAGTCCAGCTCAGCTGCATAGACTTCTTCATCACCTACATCTGAACTAGAGTTAGTTTGGTATTTGAAAATACTATCCCAGAGTGGGAGTGAGTGATCAACTCAATGGTACTATAAGGCAAAGGTTAACATGTTATCAATTCAATCAAGCAGTAATGATAAAGTAATATAACAAACATTTCCTAACTACTCTTATTAATGCAGGGGTGATATGCAATAATGATGCATGTCCTCACACGAAGCTCCCTCAAGCGACTTCATCAACCTTTCGCGCATGACAAATTCCTTAAACGTGCATTTCCTCACCAAAGCACATGCAATGCGGTGCATGGTTATGTTAGTCAAGTACTTAATTAGGCTTATTCATACAGTAGATTTCGGAAGCTAAGGTACCTCCCTTTATATCATTTACCCAAACCGGAGGATCCATCTAGGGTTGTTAATCTTAGTTAATCACATAAGATAGGCAAGTTATAAGGCATCACCCCTAATGAAAAATAATGGATATACAAATTTAAGAGTTTATACTCGAGGTCACTATGGGGAGGCTCGTCACCTTAGCATAGGCTGATAGCTCCAATACGGTGTCCCATACCACCATATTCGACTTACGAGTTTGGGTTGCTCACTGGTCACTATGGGGAGGCTTGTCACCCCAGCGTAGGCCTAGAGCTCGACTATTGTGTCCCATACCACCATACCTGGCTCATGAGTCTTAGTGGATCATGGTATCATGGTTGAAGCGGGCTTTTACATTAGTAAGTGGTACCTTAGATTAAAGCAGTGATGTCCATACATGATAAACACACAATAGGCCAATCGGTTCGTTAAACAAGTTCGATTGGTATGAGCACACTTTGACTTGATCGACATGGAGCGTATAAGCACCCCTTGTGGCCTAACCACTGTCGGCAATCACCGTGCAACTTGGATTTGTCGAGTTACCTAATGTGGCGAGACTAATTCAGCCACCCAGACCGGAAGTGTTACCGATTGCCTGCACTACGTTGTAGTCCCAACCTTACTCAAATGCAATATATAGATACATGTGATAATCATATCAGCATTTAACAAACATTCCAAATAGATCTCTCATACTGGCATTTCATCAAACACATTGAACTTGTTACCAAGCATTTGCATTTTTTCCATAAATCGCGTAACGACAAATATGATTACTTGAAGGAAACTATACATATGATTAAGAAAATTGAGAATCTCATCTTAATACACTTAATAAATACAAATCATCATCAATTTCTCATTCAGATATTTTATCAAACACTTAGGCTACACATTCTAAATACATAGACTAGATTAGTTACGACATGATCCATAACAATTCGTTACACAAAGAGGTCGTGATACACACAAAGAGGTCATGATTCATACGTCAAGCATGAATACTAGATTTGTAGTCATGACAAGTACAAATCACAATTTCATGTTCATTCAAATATTTCAACAAACACATGGAATGCATCTTATATTCAACATAGTTCACACACGTATAATTTATCAAAAACGTCGTAACTAAGATCATATGGTAGCAATCAAGTCAGACATAAATCCTTAGCTGACATTGAAAGCATTGAAAACCATAACCTAAATGTTTATAGTTCACACCTTTCATCGAATTACTCGATTCGGATGCAGTTCGAATCCTACGTTCTCGAAAATGAAATAACGGGTACCTAAATCATGAAATCCGTTAGCTAGGTCAACAAACGACTATTCTAAACCTTAACTATTGCATTAGGGTTTGGATTTCTTACCCAAATCGTAGTTGAAACGAGTCGTGTAGTGCAATAGAGAGGTAAATCAGTGCGTGGAGTTGTGGGAAAGAATCCCATCAAAGATCTTCAGGAATCTCTCATCCTTCCTTCCTCTTTTCTCTCCTTTTCTCTCTTCTCTCTCCTAGGGTTTAGAGAAAATCGTATAGGAGAGATATGTGGTGGTTTAAGGGCTATATATAGGCCCAGAAGTGATGTTAATGGCCCTAAGACCATGATATACTTAGGTTATAACCAAAGGGTGTCTATTTTTGACAAACAGGGCCCTTAGGAAGGTCCATTACTCACCTACGTCATACGAAAAGTTCCTTGACCATGGATCTAATCCAGTTTATGATTTCAGCATGATTGGATAGGCCGATCGACCGTGAAGGACCTATATCAGATTAATGGTCGTTGTCACTCGATCAGGGCCACAAGTATACAGATATATGCAGGAAAATTTTCTTGATCCACGGGTGAAGTTCAGTTAGAAATCGACGATCCGAAATCTTCAATTTTGCTCGCAAGTAAAAGGCCCAATTTACTTAAGTTCTGTTATGTTTTTTAAAGATATTCACATTTCTCACACACTTCGCTCAGGGCTTAAGTTGTCTGGTTCTGGATACTATTTGGGTTCGATTCCAGTGATGGTCGTCGAGCCCAATAAGATGGTTATAACCCTATAGTTTCACAGTTATCAGACTTTCGACGTGTGGTCCAAGTCCGATATGGAGTTTCAATGTGCTCATGAGAGCAACTGCCTTTTGGGATTTCTCCTAGGTTTTTAAGTAGCGTTGAGTCAGTGCTTTTGATAGTTTTGGGTCTTGCGATTCTTATAAATAGTGGTTCAAGCTAAATTTACCGATTATTTAGTTTAGTACTTAATTAATTTTCGTCTAATTCATACAAAATACGATCCTTAGGGATTTCTACCTGAGGTGGTACTAGGGTCTTCGTACAAATTTTGTGAGACATTACAGTAGGTAATTTGAATTTAACACTCAAATGCTCTATCTATTTTCTCTATAACAACCAAAGGCAAGCTTTCATTAAATAGGTAAAAAGTTTCATCAGAAATAAAACAGTCATATTTTTGACAGAGTTTGATATCATCAGCAGGCTTCGATATCATTGAGCGTATACACTCTCAATAACGTTCAATGGCCACTCGATGACACGTACTCAATTTGTTAAACGCTTTTGAACCTTTTTGCTAATAGGTCGAGGATATCGAACATGCTTCGATGTCATTAGATTTCAAACTTTGATTTCATCGATGCATTATTCGATTCCTCGACACTTGAAAACATGAGAGTAGAGTTGCCTTAACAGGTATTGATATGATCGAGTATCCCTCGATATCATCTGATTTTGAATGTCGATGATATCAATACAGTTTCAATTCACCGATATTTTCAAGAAATTTTCCTATAACCATGTTAGACAATTTATCTCCTATTTCAATTACACCGACCTGGTCTCGATATGATTGATATTTGAATATCAATATCATCGAGTGATCCTTGATACTTAAAAGATTTTACCTGAAAGCTTATTGGTCAGATTTGTGTCCCAATCCGATATCATTGAAGGTCCATTGAATCATTGAGATTTGAATTTTAAAGATATCGAGACTCTCTTCGAGACATCGATAATCTCATGATTTTCTTTAACTGCTTTCTGGATACAAACTGATTAGATGTCGATTTTATTGAGCCTTTGTGATGCACTCGAGTTCGAAAGTCGATGATATCGAGCCTGTCATTGATTCATTGATAATTCAGTCTATGATTCATTGTGGTTACTGGACTTCTGAAGTCCTCATTTGATATTATCGAGTGTGTTTTGAGGACATCGATGACAAGGTCCGATTTCATCGAAGCAAGTATCAATAAATTGACAAAGGTTGAAAACTTAGAGATTTTTTGATTTTGCAAAACAGTTTTCGCACCTTAAACCCTATGTTGTTCTAACCATTTTAAGGGTTTTATATACCTGGTATTTTGGGACATGGGATGTGAGGATAAGTTTACCTTTGATGAGTTCGGGGCACACATCCAGTTGAGGCAGTCGTTTGAAAGATCTTCCTATGGGGCTCACGTGTCTGGCTGACTCAACACTCACGCTAATTGACAAACTAGGGCACTTTCAATTAATGGGAACAACCATTCACCCCATGTGTCAATTCCTTGTTGATTTCACCAAACTAGCTAACCTGAATGACGATCATTACCACTTATATGTTGGCTGTCCTTATGACATGTTTCACATAATCATCTCACACAAGGAGTCATTATTACCCTTTCATCAATGCGCGCATATCACGGATGATATATAAACACTATGCGGGGTGAGTGTTTTCCTTCTTGTATGTAATGACTTGAGATTTTGTTGCACATGCATGCATCTGCATCTGTATACATGCGCACTTGCATCCATCTAAACATTTATGTTGTAACACCCCAAATTTTCGTTAGTTTAGATTGCCAAAAATCCTTATATATATATGTATATATGTGTGTGTGTGTGTGTGTGTGTGTGTGTGTGTGTGTGTGTGTGTGTGTGTGTGTGTGTATAACTGGCTATGTCATCACTTACTGACCTTTGACACTTAAGGTGAGCTTATACGCGGTTATTATTGATAAAGAACCGTACAAATAAGATTGATCGACCGTAGAAAAACCTATGAATCCAACCAATCACTTAAAAATCGAGTTTAACCCCATGATTTGTTCACATAGGGCCCAAATCTAGCTGACCTACCATTGACTAATCAAACAACAGTAACTAAATTAAAGATCTACCCAAAGCCGAGTCAGCTATGGCCCGAATCTTGACTAGTGAACTAAATCAACCCAGTTACTCTTTTAGCTTAAAATTGACGGTTTAGAGTGATCATGACCGAATCACCATTTTTGCTAATTTCGAATAGGCAACACTGTGAACTTATTTAATCCAGACCTTAATAATTGCGCTTAATAAATCTCCCTACCCAATTTATTATAAAAATACTCTGATTATCTGAATAAGCTCTACACTGCTCGTTAATGGGCCACTAGCTCCAAAGTCATAGAGTAATGTCCATTTCACTGGGCTTGTGGTCCATCATGGATAATGGACTCATACGATGCCTTAAAATTGACAATTTTCACCCTCAAGCCGGCACTTGTCAGACGTAACTCTTCCCAAGTAATAACATGAAATTTGAATTTTTAAAACAATTAGCCCCACCACTTAAGATAATAAATCATGACATTCCGACCATTATATTTCACCCAAATGTGCACCATAGGTTGAAGATATTTTCCTGCACTCGTCTGACAAATCTAACCCTTGATCGAGGAACGGTGACCATTGATTGTAAATCGGACCCTTGCGATATATCCCTGCATCCGTTTGCCGTCAAAACTTGGACAATCACTCATCAGACCATGGGGCATCCATCCCATAACTTAGATGGGCCAAGGGGCCATCAGGGCAGCCCCAAAAGCCATAAGTGGACCCCAAAGGGTCACTTGAGGAAATTATTGTGACCTAGGGCCAATTGGACAAAAGTCTAAGCTATAAAAGCCCTCAAATCTCTCTCCCTCACTCACATAGAAATTTCTAGCAAAAGTGAGAGAGAGAGAGAGAGGAGAGAGGAGAGAGAGAGTGAGAGAGAGAAAGAAAGGGGGCTGTGAGAGGGAAGGGAGGTAGGAATTTGGAAATTCCACTCTCCTACCACTGCTATTCACCAGAAACCATGACCTTACCGGCGTAGAGGCGAAGTGTAGCTCACCAAAGGTAACCTTTCTATCTCTCCTCCATTTTCCTTAGCTTAGGATGCTTGCATGTGTCCTGACATGCAATCCCTTATGGACCCGACGCCACTAGAGCGTCTCTAAGGACCTCTAATCTATGATAGGTACGGACCATTACCTCTAGGTAGCCTATCATCATGCCTAGAGAAAACTCTAGTGATTTTGTGTGGAAAATTTCCTTGCATTTTTCTATTTTAGTATGAAATTGCTGATTTAGAACTTATGCATGAAATTTTCCTAAATCGGGGATGGAAATTTCAATTCAAATTTCCTTAATGCATGCATTATTGAATTGTCTATCAAATTGTGAAGTTACATGTGCATTATCCCCAATCTTGTTGATTTCATAAGTTAGATCTTGTTGCATGCAACTTAAATATGTGGATTTGGTCTATTGCTATTTATACTGTCAAATTGTTGAAATTTGTGGAATCCTAACAAGAAATGTCTCTTAAATTACTGAATGTACACTATTGACTAGTACACATGCCTCTTGTGGACCCAAAATGGGAGAATTTACTGAAAGTGCCCTGGTTTGTCAATTAGCGTGAGCGTTGAGTCAGCTAGAAAAAGGAGCTCCCATAGGAAGAATGATCAAGCATCTGTCTCAACTGGATGTGTGCCCGAACTCACCATAGGTAAATCTTAGCCTCACATCCCATGTCCCAAAACTCCAGGTAATTAAAATCCCTAAAGTTGAATAGAACCCCCTAAGGATTTTGTATAGAAAACTTTTATAAAAAACAGGAAAATCTTTAAGTTTTCTACCTTTATTGATATATCGACAAGTGGTTCAATAAAATCGAACACTGTTGTCGTTGTCCTCAAAGCTCACTCGATCTTATCCAAATAAGGACCAAGATGTCCAATAACCACAAAGATATCTGGACTGAATTATCGATTGATCGATGGACTCATCGATATCATCGATGTTTGAATCTCGAGTCCATCGAACCGATTGGATAACATTGACATCTGGTCTGTTGTGTCCAAAATGCTACTAAGGCAAATCATGTAATTCTTGATACATCGAAGAGCTTCTTGATATCCTCAAAATTTAAATCTCGATGATATCGAAAGCCCTTCGATGATATTGAATTGGGACACAAATCTATCTAATAAGTTTTTAGGTTATTTTTCTTGGATCGAGAGTTACTCTATAAAATCGATATTCAAATTATCGAGGCATGGTCGTTGTCATCAAAATTGGATAAAAACTATCCAACAAGCTTATAGAAAAATTTCTTAGAATTATCGATGAATCGACTCTACCCTCGATATCATTGATATTCAAATCCCGATGATATCGAGTGATACTCAATCATATCATATACCTGAAATATTTCAAAGGCAAGTGCTCTCACATTTTCACATATCGAGGAATCGAACATCCTATCGATAAAATTAGAGTTAAAAATCCGATAACATCGACGCTCGTTCGATATCCTCCACCAGTTGACAAAAGATTTCAAAAGCGTTTAATAGTTGAGTTCATGTCATCGAGCAGCCAATCGATGCTATTGAGAGTATACACTCGATGATATCAAACTCTGTAAAAAATATGAGCATTTTATATCCGTTGGAACCTTTTGCCTATTTAATGAGAGATTGCCCTTGGTTGTTGGTAGGGAAAATAAAGAGTACTTTTGTGTGTTTTTACCCTAGATCATATACCCTAAGCCTTTTCTCTCATGGAAGTTCATCCTTCACTCCACCCTCATCATTAACATTCAATAGAATGGATTGGGGAATGAACTTCCGCATTCAAGAATCCTGTAGCTACTACCTTAATGGTAAATCATTAAGCTGGGATGCCTTGAATATATAGATGATCGAGTTGAAGATTCTTCATCATTAAATGAAGAGATCTTCATCAACGCACTGAATGAGGCTCATTTACTTATCTATAAGTTTTAGAGTCTAGAGGACCCTTGTGATCATTCCTTTTATAAGATTGGGTCCAAGGTGTTTCTCACCCCTTGCAAGTCCTCATATGAGGCCTCCGTTGGGAGTGTACATGGGGGTGCTTTATGTTGACCATTGTTCTGTGGAGAGTATAAACTCTTAGGTCCTTGTGTAGGTCATTGACCTATGTGGTCTAAAATTTAGGTGCTTTGTGGTGACCATTGCTCATGGGAGCATAAACTAGTGAGGTTCCTTGAGTGGATCCTTGCCCTGTGTGGCCTAAAGTTTGAGTGCTATGTATTGACCCTTGCTCATGGGAGCATAAACTATGTCGTGTAGACACGTTGTGTTAGTCTAAGTGTAGGTTGTACTGGTTAGAGGTGAACCTGATTTAAAACCTCCGGTTTGAGGTGAACCTATTGTGAAACCTCCGTTAGTAAGATCTGGTACACTCAAGGGTTTAGTGCGTCCACCGGAAGTGGAGTAGACAAGTAGTCAAACCACTATAAAAATGACTGTGTTTGAGATTGTTATTGCCTTCCATTACTTGTGTGAATTCCTTAAATACTTTCATATTTGATTATTTGAGATCACATCTCACACACAGTCACATCTATCATGAACTATGATTTTCTTCTTGTTTATCTTTCAAATAATTTTATGACTGGATCCTCTATTTGGCTTGGAAGCCATTAGAGTTACTCTAAAGAAATCCTGATGCATGCATATTTACTCAGGATAAGATTGATAGGATTTTAAATAACCATAAAATATTAAAAAGTCCTATTCACCCCCCTTTAGGACATATTGGAATATTCTTACTTCAACTAAAGTGGTCATTATCACAATTTCAATTGGTATAAGAGCTAGTCTCTCTTAAGGGCTTCATTGCTTAGAGAGTGATCTTGACTAAAGTTGGTAATATGGCCAAATGAGAGGGCTCATCGGTCACTAGATCTCTAGTATTTTATGGATCAAATTATGCATACTGGAAGGCTAGAATCCATTACTTTCTCAGATCTTTGAATCATGACCTTTGGGACATTGTTGAAAGAGGACTTGTGCCACCAACCGAACAAATTGTACTTGAAAATGGCACAACTATCACCAAACCAAAATCCAAAGAAATGTGGACATTATTTGATAAATAAAAACAAACATCTAAAGCTAAAGCTATAAATGCTATCTGCTGTGCTGTGTTTCAAGAAGTTTTTAATCAAATCAGTATGTGTGGGACAACTAAAGAAGCATGAGACTTGTTGGAAACAACCCATGAAGCAACAAGCACTATGAAGAGATCCAAACTGCAACTCCTAACATCATAGTTTGAAAGTCTCAGAATGGAAAAGCATGAGACCTTCATGGAGTTTTTCACAAAAATGAACATCATTTGCAACTCTATGGGTGGAAAATTTGTAGGAAAATATTAACATCATTACCGGAACAATTTAATCCTAAAGTAACAACCATTGAAGAGTGTAAATACATAAATAAAATAAAAGTAGAAGAACTAGTAGGTTCCCTATAAACATTTGAACTAAACAAATCCTTAAATCTAAAACTACCATCATCAAAAATTCAAAGAATATAACAAATGAGGACATTGAAAGTGAAAGAGAAAATGAAGATGAGGAAGTGGCCTTGTTGACACAACGGTTCAGAAAGTTCTTTCAAAAAAATCGTGGCCGTCCATTTAAAGGAAGACATGTGGACAATAAACATTTCACAGGTAAATCTGGTAAAAAGTCTAAGGAACCACAATGTTATACCTGTTAAAAGTTTGGACACCTGTCCACTGAATGCCTGAATAGAAAAACCAAAGGAAAAGTGATGACAGCCACATGGGATGACACGGAAGAGTCAAACTCAGAATGTAATAAATCAGAGAGCGATGGAGACCAGAAATCTCTGAAAATTTCTATGGTCTCCACTGCCTCAACTATTCCCATCGAAACTGAGAACATTGAAGAATCGCAGGCCACTGAATCATTTCTATCAGATAATGAGGAAACTGAGAAGGAAGAAGAAGAAAAGGATAAACTATAGGATGCCTATAATCAACTCTATATTCATATCATTCGTATCCTTAAAAAACATAGAATAATTGAAAAAAAAATTGCTGCAAAAAGATTTAGATAAAACATTGAAAATCAATACACATCTACTTAATGATCTACAACAATACCACTCAGAAAATGATAGGTTGGAAAGGATCAATTGCTCTTTAAAATCTGAGTCATCAAAACTTACTAAACGGATTGATCTATTGGAAGAAGAAATTGAGCATCTAAAGAATGAAAACCACACACTTAAGTTTGATGTAGAACAATCCAGGAAGTCAATTGAACTAAGTTACACATTCTCCTAGAGTAGTGAAAAACTAGAAAAACTCGTAGGGATGGGAAGACCTGGAAAAGACAAGAGTGGTATAGGATATAACAAGTCCAAGACAAAATATGAAAATGCAACACCAATATTTAAAAAATTAGTTGTATCAAGAAGTAAAACAAAGACAACTCCTATCTGTCATTCATGTGGAGATTCTGGCCATTATAAATTTGAATGTATGATGGGATAGTCACCTATGGAGATGGAAGCATTGCTAAGGTAATAGGATGTTGAACCATAAAAGGAATGGAACTGCTAGAAAATGAGTGTTTTTTACATAAAAGGATTGGCTCATAATCTTTTAAGCATCTCTCAAATATGTGACAACAAACATATGGTTACCTTTAACAAGCAAGAGTGTGAGATCCTAAACCTATCAGGCAAACTAGTGATGAAAGGGTATCGCACGAGTGACCACTGCTATATCATTAAAGGCAATGGAAAGGTTGATCCATATGCTTAGTAACATTTGAGTATAGAAAACATGTCCAGGTCATGCATCTAGATCTGAATAGTGGTTGAAATGATGCAATTTTGATAAATTTTCATGATATATTTGAGGTCTCTCTCCTCAATCTTTTTTTATAAACATTCAGTTGTTTATAATTTTGGATGGTACAACTCTTGTACAAATTTTGATGTGCTTACAAGACTGATATGCATATACATATACGGAAGAGTGTCGAAAAGTACAGATAACATGCTCCATATTTCTCCTCAATAAGTAAATTGTTGAATTAAACGATTTATCGATCTCATTGACAAATACTCGATTCCATTGACTACCTTTGGAGAATCTGAAACGTTAGGTCGATTGGTCTGCCCATTCGATATCATTGAAGTCCTGTTCGATGATATCGAAGGTCACCACTCTATAAAAGTCAGGCAAATGGAAAAAGAGTTTCACTTGTTCATCTCATTTTGGTGTTGCATCTCCCATAACATATTTTTATGGCTAGTCGTCAATACTTAGAATCCAAGTCTCCTTTCATCCCAAGCAAAAAAGTCTAAAGACAAAGGTCTGGTTCTTTTACAAAGTGCCTCAACTCAGAGCAAGAAAGGTAAGAAAAATGCAACTGCCTCATCTTCATTTTCAAACTTAGAAATCGTGGCAGAACGAGCTGTTCATAGGAAGTGCATTGAACCCTTCGGGATCATCAATCTCTTGGAACTGATTGGGTGGGGCAATATCATGATTTTTGGAGGAGGATTTCAGTATGATCTTGTGCATCAATTTCTGAACTTAATCCACAACGTTGAAAAGAATCTCCCACTCATTTCAATTGCTGTCATAAATCAAACTGAGCACATCACTCCTAGATTGATAAGTCATTTGGTTGGTGTAGAAGTCACTAGGATACCTATATCGGAACGGAATATGAACAGTCATGGAGTATGGGGAGAAGTTACTGAAGCATTATGTAACGGTGCTACAATATCCTGAAATGCAAAGAATGTTCTTCATGTTAAGCATCTCAATCTTATCTTGTCATGCCACAAACTCAGAAACCAGATTCATAGGAATCCCGATCACCGAATCCAGTGCCGACAGCCTCCGTAGTACCCCATTCTCAGCTCCTAGCGTCCATACGCCAGATTCCGATCCTGGGATCCTACAAGGAGGATTTTTTTTTTTGTATACATTTAACTCACAATAAGCCTAACCACAAGATTACCCAATTCACAAAGGAAACATTATCATCACATATCCACTAATAGAATCAGTTGAGTATAATGCTGGAAGGAAATACATAAATAAAAATCAAACTCCAGAAGACCGCTGTACGCTCCAAGTTCAACACTGCTGCAACGTAACATCACCTGCACACATCTATCGTGCATAGGTTTATAGAAAGCTTAGAGGGTGGTGTAAGTGTGTGCACAAGGTAAGTGCCAAGTATTCAATACAATACCATAATCATACAATACCGAAAGTACTGGTAATTCATAAATCGTGCAATATCAGAATAAGTAGAAATACTGGCAAGATCAGGAATTATCAGAGTAAACAGAAATACTGATAAGATCATAAATCATACGATAACAAAGTAAGCGAAAATACTGACAAGTCCATGAGTCATACAATATTAGAAGATGCAAGACAAATCAACTATGTAAATGAGGAATCATAAATAGCCAAATATCAGATGCAAAGGATGCAATGCAATATACATTCCTGATGAATATCACAAATAGTGTCAGCCATACCTAGATTATATAAATGCAGAAACACAATAACCCAAAATGTCGTATGCCACGAATGTCATACAATATGCAGTGCGAATGGAATGGCCATGCTGGAGTATGAAGTCAGGATGATAGTACGTAGTATCGCAGGCTATGAGGTCCATCACAAGGGACTTCTATCCAAACCAGTCCCATACCTAAATTTGGATAGTCAGACTCAATGTGGTAAACTCCTGATCTCAGGTTAGTCGCGCCCCTCAACCGAAATCATGGCCATTGTGAAGGCACACGTGATAAATAGTTACGCACCACCAGCCCGAGTGGATAGTGAATGAATGAATGAACGAATGAGTATGCAACTCCTGCTCATTAAATCCACATATCAGTACAGTTCATCTCCGGGATCATCACCGGGGTTTAGTACACTCCAAATGGCACTGTCCCTCTCCCAGCAGCATAGTCCAAGCGAGCGTAAGAAACCTCACTATCTGCCTGGCCAATAGTCTGCCCATACTATCCGGCACGTCGATAGCGGACCCATTTACGAGCTGGTCAAACTCAGCCTAGCTATGCCCCTACCCTTGTGGGGGTAAGGCCACACTCCCTCCCAACTAACCACGACACAGTGGGAGACGAGGCCTCCTGGTATTCGGCACTTGGGCGCTCATGTATCCACTCGGTCTCGACGTTGGGGTGTCTCCTGGCCTGGAGGTTTAGAGATTTTCACCCAAGGACATCTATGGTGCCTGTATGCTAGAACCAAACATTTTTGGTTTCCCATCTGGCCATCCACGATATGCCTGTGGAGGCTACGGCCCTGATGTCGCTAGGGTGTATAGTAATCACAACACACAATGCAAGATGTATGAGTCATACAATCCAGTCATGCATTAATCCTGCGCATAACATGCGTGCATGTAAGATAACCTCCGCCTATCAGGAAGTCTCATAATAACTTACACAATGACATATGCAATGGTCAACCTCATCTCATAACAAGCATGCAGATGATGTGCATGGGTATGTATCATGATGTTATGCTATCACATACTCGTAGTCAGTATCGATAATAGATACCGTTGATCGACATCAATAACCAGTCTAATAAAGAGGTCTATGAAAAGGACACAATGTGGACATTTAACCATCATTATCTATCAATGTGGACATTTAACCAACATTGCTCCCGAGGAGTGGTCCATGGTCTCACACAAGGGCCTCACATACACACCGCCGTGGGCCGTATCAAATGGGTTTCATATACAACACATTGAGCCTCATCAAATGAGTCATAAATACATCACATTAGGCCATACTACCGGGCCCTCGAATACATAATAAAGGGGGCGTAACACATGGGCCGTAACAATGGGCCTTCAATGCGTCACTATGGGCCCCAACTCATGGGCCTCAATACTTCACAATAGGCCACCACCCATGAGCCTCAAATATATAATAATGGGCCTCATATACATCAAGTGGGCCGCATCAACGAGCCACACTAATAGGCCTTCATATACATTACAATGGGCCATAACCCATGGGCTTCAAATACATAATAGGTGGGCCCTACACATGGGCCTCAATTATATACAGCCGCTGAACCTCAATTACATTAAATCGGGCCTCACTCAAAGGCCATAACATATCATATGCATCACTTTTGGGCCACATCCCATGGGCTTCATACTAGGTTCTCAAGAAACAGCCCAGGACCCACACACAAATGGGCATTATTCACAATATTCTACACACTATGTTGGGCCCCAAGTAATGGCCCCAAGGCCTAAATACATCAAAATGGGTTACATGAGGGGCAGGCCATGACCCCAGACATCATGGCTAAGGAGAACATCCTTCTCATGCATTATGTTTAGCCTCATGGGCAACCCACATGCCCCAATTAAATGGCCAAGGTGTAACCAACATCCACCAACGCATGCTTTACAAATTAGCCCAAAACTAGGCAAGTTGGGTGGGCGGCAAAGATTGAGTCGCATATATCATATTGGGCCCTTTTGGGGTGGCCCATGAAATCCAACAAAATAGATGGGTAGCATGTGCAACATATACACTATAACGGGCCCTCATGAGGCAACCCGTGGCCCAAAGAACTGATAAAAAGTGTGTTTCCTATACATCAAGGTGGGCCTTAAAACTGTACAATGGGCAGCCAATCATGCAATAAATGGGGCCCTTGCACATCATAAATGAGCCTCACCGAAAAGGTGGCCAGCATGGATATGGTATATTCAACATGATGTGGCCCATTTGGAATATGGAATCCAACTCATAATGGAATTCACGGCCCATACACAATTTAGAAAACAGATGAATAGAATGGGCATAGAACTTATATATGGTAGGCCTCACAAGGTGGCCCACTACCCCCAAAATGGGTGAATAGTATGGGTATAACATATACATCGTAGTGGGCCTTATATGACAGCCCCATGGTGGGACGTCCCATCCCAACACACATCCTGATGGGCGCCCACTTGATATTTGGACCTGTTATAGTTGTGTGGGCTCACACTACAAAGCGGCCCATACCGCATCAACACCAATGGGCCCCACATTGATGGCTAGCGTGAATTTACAATGCTCACAGAAAGATGGGCCATCTGGTGGGCGGTCAGCCCAATAGGACGCTGGACCTACTAGACGGGTTGGATGGAATATAAGATGGGCTTCATTAGTGGCCTCATGCATCATCAATAGACCTCAGTTACATCAAATGGGTCGAATCAATCCAATGGGCCGAATCAAGTGGGCCGATTAAATGGCTGAGTTGACTGGGTCGATACAAATGGGCCAAATCAAATGGACCAAGTCGAATAGGCCGAATTAAGTGGACCACTCCAATGAGCTCAAATACGTCAAATGGGCTGCATCACGTGGGCTCAAAATACATCATATCGGGCCTTACCAAGTGGGCCTTAAATATATCAAATCGGCCTCATCAAATGGGCCCCTATTAAATGGGCCATACCATCTACATACTTAAACCATTATTAGAGATTATTTTAAAGCATTATATAAAAATATCATATCCAAAGATCATCTGGACCATACTACAACTAATGGTGGTGATACTAACTTCCCACTTTCAACTTCCAGTGGGCCCACCACAACATGTAATTTACCTCCGGATTATCCCCATGGTCACGAGGACCTAGGGAGACAAATATCATATCGATTCAAGGCTTTCATAACCCAAAAGGGGTTTCAAAGGTAGGCATTCATTCCACTATTTTCTGTAGTGTGGTCCACCTGACAATTGGTTCTATCTCATTTTTTTTTAGTCTCAAGCATTAAGACAAACTTGCCAAATGGGTGGACGGTTGGTATGCAACCCATGCATCATGATGGGTTCCACACATGTCGCCAGGGTGGGCTCCACATAACCTGCCACATATGGCTATATGGCTGGTGTATGGTACACTACCAATCAAAACCATTACAGGTGGGTCCTATGTGGGGCCCACCATATATAATGTTTATCTGACATCCAAACTATTAATAAGGTCACACAGACCTGGGCCCACCGAAATATTTATCTTTCACCCAACTAGTTGATGAGGTCACACGTACCCGGATGAAAGGAAAAACAAATTTTATATTGACCCAAGCCTTATGTGGAAAGGGTTTTAGTGGCGGACGGTTCATCAACACTGTTTCCTGTGACGTGGCCACCTGATCAATGGCTGGATGGAATGGATAATATACGTACATCACGGTGGGTCCCACTGTCCAAATAGTGGAAGGTGCGGACAGAGTGTAACACCTCGAATTTTTGCCAACCTGGGGTTAGACGTCCTTAGGCAATGGGTCAACCATAACACCTTGGTAACCTCTCAGAACCCAATTCCAAAGCCAAAGAAATCACTTAGGATTAATTCCTTTAGAAATTAAGCGTAAGTTAGCTAGCACTACGCTAGAGTAGCTGTGAAATTGTCCCTGAACACTTTAAATATGTTCTGCAAGACCCAAAACTTGTAGAATCAATGACGCTATAATACCCTGAAACCTATAATCAAACTCTAAACCCGTTTGCTCTCAGGAACCCTTTAAAACTTTGTATTGGATCTAGACCGCGCGTCTAAATTCTGATACCTACAATCTTAGACGTTTATGACTGCTTAGCTGGACTTGACAATCGTTTCGAAAATTAAGCCCAACCGATGTTCAGAGGCTATTTCATTGAGCCTGGAGTAAAGAGAGTGAGAAAGGGTAAGGATTTGAAAATTTTGATCCAAATCTGGCACGTGACTTTGCGCATTATTATTAAGCGTTCTGACAGTAAGAATTTAGCCAAATTTCACCTTCGGATCAGGAAAAATTTTTCTTTCATATCATGAGACTTGTAGACCTGATTTAGGTGCGATGATCACTGAACTGAAATTGGACTGCCACGTGCGATCTGCGAACTCTACCGGACTGAAAACTGGGTGTGAACAATATCCAGTGACCATGAGCTTAAGTCCGATCGCGTTCGACCGGGGGACCTCCCAAAATGTTCTTTTGGATCGGAACAGCCCCGATTTGGTTATAACTCGAGTATACCTTTGTCCCAAGTCTGTTTCAGTGAAGTTTTAACCTATATAAGGGCTTGAAACCCTCTCATATCTCTCCCATCCGAATTTGGATTAAACCCTAGAAAGAGAGAGAAAAAGTGAGAGATTGTGAGAGAGTAGTGGGAGATAATTCCTGCCACTTGCTGCAGCTTTTTCACGTGCCAAAGCACCGCACTCCAATGACTTTTTCGGTGATTCTAACGCACTCCTAGGTAAGAAAACCCTAACCACTTGCTGATTTAGGGATTCCTTTGATTCAATAGTGAAGTAGCTTACGTATCTTGTGCATTAGGTCGCCGTTACGCCGTTGACAAAGCGTACTCGTTCTATTCGAATCGATACACTTCTATGACAAAAGGTGAGGATTTTAGACGCTTTGATTGACTGATTTCAAAGCTTTCAATGTCGTTTAATAGTAGATTATTAACGGCAACGCCGTTTGACATGTACAACATGCTGTCCATTTTTCATTTCGTAAACGTACGAAAAATATGAGATTTAGGGCATTTTAGTCATTTGTAGGAAATACTGTTTACATCCATATTTTGCTGAAATATTTACCGTGGCTATTTGTCGTGTTATGATATCAGGAATGCATGCATGATCGGTTTAGCGAAGAGATTCGCCCAAAAGCGCACTTTGAGTCGACATACGCTATGTAGACTAAAGTGTGTAGACTATGTGTTTGTATAAATGTTTGTATTAGTATGTATTGAGTAAATGGTGTTGTGAATGAGTTTTGAGATTGAATTCTCAAGCAATATGTTGATGTAAATGATTTCCATCATGTTGGCTATATGTATTGATTTCATTATATGTATAAAATGCATGTGTTGGATGATTTGCTTAAGTTGTATGTTATAACATGTGTCAACATGCTTACAATGTTGTATTCATTTCTGTTACTCACATATGCTTACTGATGTTGATACACAAATGCTTGGGGCTATGACCTAGTCCAGGCAGTCGGTAAAGGATTGAATTCGTGGTTGGTTTCTATGTACCACAAAGGACGCGTCGATGAACGCGAGTCGTGTTTTAGGTTGGCGGTAGTGGTTAGGCCACACGAAGTGTTTTATGCACTTCATGTCGTTCAGCTTGAGATGCGCTCGTACTAGTCGAGCCCGTCAAGTAACCCGACTGGCCATTGTATGTTCATCATGTATGAGTCATAACTGCTTGAACCTAGGGTACTAAACTTACCATTGAAAACCCTGTTAACCATGGTACCTTGATCCATAAAGACTCATGAGCTGGGCATGGTGGTATGGGACACCGTGGTCGAGCTGTCGGCCTACGCTGGGGCCACAAACATCCCCGTAGTGATCAGTGAACACCTATGACTCGTGAGCAGATTATGGTGGTATAGGACACTATATTTTTACTGTCGGCCTACACTGATCAGGTGATGAGCCCTTTGTAGTGACCGCGAACGTATTCTGAGTCTACGGGAGGCGACGACCCTTCCGTAGTGACGAGAGTACATTAGGCCTGTATTGATAAGGTGATGGGGGAGCAGTGCAACGAGTGCAAGCAACAGCCCTTACAGCCCTTGCAGCGACCTACAAATATAACATCGTATGAGATTACTAGGAGTGACGACCCTAGACAGGATCTGTGTTGGGATTGATATAAGCAAGGTACCCTAGTTTTCCAATCCTGCTGTATGAAAAAGACTAATAACAACCCGGTAATCATTATCCATATCACATTGCATGTGCCTGGAAGATGTGGAGCACTGCGGGAAGAAAGCATGCCGCGGACACAGATGGTGCCTCATGAGGGAGTATGTCGGTGAGGGCATCCATCATGTCATTTCATGCTTGCATTAACAACAGTATATAAGAATGTTTGATTGTTTGCTTTACTATTAACGCGTGATTGATTTGATAACATGCTAATCTTTGCTCTAAGATTCCACTGGATTAATTACTCACTCCCACGTTACGGGACGGTGTTCCGGACACCACCAGACCCTTTTGTAATTGCAGATGATGGTACAACCTGCGAGGCAGAGCCGGACTTGATGATGATGAGGAGGATCCCTCCTTTATGTGTGTTCTGATCGACGGGATTACAGGGAGGTTGATTAGACGCCATGACACTTGTCATTTTATATTTTTGGAGCACTCATGTATATTCTTTTCTTTCCATTTTTGGAGTATACATGTATTTAAGTAACCTGGTAACATGTTCACACTCTGGAGACTTACAATCAATTATATATTTTATATATTTATCATAGTCTTCCGCTTGCTAATTTAACTCTCTCTAGAGTATGATATGCTGTTTTGGCTTAGTCTCAATCTTGTTTAATGCCATTCTATAGACAACATGCATTTATCATTATCTATGTTGCATAAGTGACGTTCTGAAACTCGGGAGTTGGGTTTCTACCCGACCCTCGATTTTCGGGATGTTACACAGAGCTCATACATCATGGTGGTTCCCACTGTCCATAGCCGTGGACGGTGTGAGTAAAACACATACATCAATGGCGGGTTCCACATAGGGCCCACTATAATATTTATTTGCAATCCAACCCGTTGGAAAGGTCACATGGACCAGGGTGAAGTGGGAGAACAAATTTCATATTGATTCAAAACTTCTATAAACCCAAAAATGAGTTTTAATGACAACCATTCAATCACCATTTTTCCTATGATGTGGGCCACCTGAGCCACTTATACGAATGGAATTTGGAGGGTGGCCGACTGCCATAAGGTCCTATGAAATGGACGGTGTGGATGATCCACATGCATCACGGTGGGGACCTGAGGTGGGGCCATTCTCCCTACCCATTTTCTACAAACAGTAGGATGTTGCTGCTGTCAGCGTCCTCTGGACTCTGCAGCAGGCAACGTAGGCCCTTTTTTTTAAAATAAAAATAAACGGTAGTTTTTCATAGGTGGGGTTTGCGTCCGGACGATCTAGTCCGTCAGTTCAATTCCCAGCCTCGTGACATACCCAACGAGATCAATATTTAATATATTTGAGGCATATAAACATCACAGCAATCCGTAACAGTTTTGACAGCAAATTTTTCTGTTTTCACTAGTGTGGCCTACTAAAGATTCAGATTGACTTCAAATTTTGGCTCAACGGCTAAAATAAGGTAGGAAAGGGGATGGACGGCTTGGATCAAAAACATAAACCAAGGTGGGGCCTGCATGAGTGGCCTTCCCAAAAGTTTTGAATCAAAGCTGGTATTTATGTTTTTAGTTTAATGTCCAGCGTCCAGGGACGCTGGACGGTTTGGGCACCCCACGCGTGTAAGGTGAGCCCTGCTCAGGTGGGCCACAAAATGGTGGATGGTGTGGGTACAACATATATGTAAGGTGGGTCCCACCTATTGACGTGCTAAGGTGGGGTGGGCCCTACCAAGGTGGGCCATCAAATTGGCCGGATGGTATGGATAAGGTATACATCAAGGTGGGGTCCATCCGGGTGGCCACACAGCCACATCATCACACAAAATGATAAGAGAGGGAGAGAGAGAGAGAAAAAGAAGCACCCACCTTTGATCTCCCCTTCCTTCTTCTGCCAATGCATGATAGAGCTCTAAAGGTACAATTTCAACGGTTGAGATCGATTTTAGAGGGTGGGATTAGATGGTAGGAAGGTGGGCCACACTAGCTCTCTCATGGGGAGCTTGGACGTGGGTGGCTTGGGAGGAAAAATGAGAGAGAGAATGAAAGAGAGAGAAATGAGAGATGTGATGTGAAGAGAGAGAGAGAGTGATGGGTAAGAGAGTGATGGAGTGATGGGTGAGGTGATGGAAAAGTTAACTTTTGAGGATGGGTAGTTGTACTTGGGGATGGGTATACTTTTGACAAATGATGTGATTGATGTGATAGATTTTCTTGAGATTATAACGTGCGGTATTTTCCTTGAACTGAACGCGGGCCCACAACTCCTAGCCTGGGTATCGCCTCGGTGCGTGATACGCGACGACGATGCGGTCGTAAGGGTACAAGTTTCGAGTCAAGCCGACTCAGATATATAGGACACGATTCAGGATTACGCGCAAATGCTGAAAAATGGGTCGATAGTTACCGAAATTTGACCGGAAGAACCGTGGAAGCCTACAAAATGGTACGGGCTAGGATACGGGTCTTACATGTCTATAAAATTCTTCACAACATCTTCAACACAAATATCTATCCCTGTGAAGTTTCTAGCAACAAGCTTTCTCTATATATTCTCAATATTCTGTATGATGTTCATCAAGGTATTTAAGTGTGTCTACCCACTCTTCTTCTATAACAGTTAATTCATGTGACTACAGAAGACTACATCACTACACTTTCGTTCCCGTGTCTTATGTCCAAGCTTTCCTAACAGATCGGGCTTCCTCCTACTAATGATCTCCTGCACCCTTGTGCCTGGTTCAAATATGAAGACATTTGCAACTTGAATATCATTGACAACGTATTTCATGGTGTTATAACCAATCTAACCTTAGGCAAGGGAAATCCTGTGCACAGCCCCGACTCAGTCAATATCATGAAGGCGTTCATAGAACAAGACATTGTGCAACATGTTGTAGATGGAAAATCTCACATGATGAAATGACTTGATAACTATGAAGCCTGTCTTTCAGGGATTAAGCACATGATGATGGCTCTGCAATGTACTACAAAATAAATTCTGGATTCCCTACCTGAGCACTGATCGTACCTAGGCTTTCATTATCTGTAGTGCGTCCTTCCTTTCATCACATACCTGGGGTATCCATAGAATGCTTAGGGCAAAAATATCTTTTTGGATGCCCTACGCTCATATGAGTGTATGTGATGAATTACTAACCTGCATAGTCTGACAAGTTTTTTTTTTCATATATATATATATATGCCCATGAATGGGCTAGATACTTGTGTTTGTTTTTGGGTGCGCATGGATAGGCTTGATTTTTATTTTTATTTTTGGTTTGGGATGGAGGTTATACTATTGCAACTTTGGGCAGTACATATTTTGGATATTTTGATTATGGCTGTTTATATCTTATATATCTTTACTGTCATGTTTCTTTGATATGCTTACTGGTCTGCTTTGAATGATGCAATCATCTGTGACTCTTGTCCTCTGTTTATATGGTTTATATCGACTGTGGTCTGTGATGCTTGATCTTTATTCTCATACTATTAGTCATCATAACTTTTCTTTAAACTGATATGCTTCAAGGGATGTTCTTTTACATCTCTTATGATTATCCTCCCTGAATTTTGGTTCTCCCATATGCTTCAACTTCAGTCAATATTCATTATTATGTTATCCTTTGCCAATGACTGACAAAAAGGGGGAGAACAAATCTACACCCCTGGACAAAAATTGTGTGTATTAGTTTGTGGATGGTGGTGCAGGTGTTAGGGGGAGCAGCTACAAGGAGACAGGGGGAAATTGCTGTTAGGGGGTGCAGCTACTGAATGTGTGTGTGTGCAAACTGTATAACTTTGTAAAATTGTGTAAAGTTCATATACACACAATTTAGGGTGTTTATTTAGAAGTTGTTCTAGGGGATTTTGGTGTTTTGTCACGTAATTGATAAAGGGGGAGATTGAAAGTGCCCTAGTTTGTCAATTAGCGTGAGCATTGAGTCAACTAGACAAAGGAGCCCCCATAGGAAGAATGATCAAGCGCCTATCTCAACTAGATGTGAGCCCGAACTCGCCACAGGAAAATATTATCCTCACATCCCATGTCCCAAAACACTAGGTAATTAAAATCCCTAAAATTGAATAGAACACCTAAAGGATTTTGGCTAGAAAACTTTTTTCAAAAATAGGAAAATCTTTAAGTTTTCTACCTTTAGGATTTATCGACAAGTGGTTCGATAAAATCAAACATTGTTGTCGATGTCCTCGAAGCTCACTCGATGTTATCGAAATGAGAACCAAAGATGTCCAGAAACCACAAATATATCTGAACTGAATTATCGATGGATTGATGGACACATCGATATCATCGATGTTTAAATCTCGAGTCCATCGAACCGACTTGATAACATTGACATGTGGTCTATTGTGTCCAAAATGCTACTATGGAAAATCATGTAATTCTCGATATATCGAAGAGCTCCTCGATATCCTTAGAATTCAAATCTCGATGATATCGGAAGCCCTTCGATGATATGGGATTGGGACACAAATTTATCCAGTAAGTTTTCAGGTTATTTTTCTTAGATCAAGAGTCACTCAATAAAATCGATATTCAAATATCGATCATATCGAGGTATGGTCGATGTCATCGAAATTGGAAAAAAACTGTCCAGTAAACTTATCAAAAAATTCCTTAGAATTATCGATGAATCGACTCTGCCCTCGATATCATCGATATTCAAATTCTGATGATATCTAGTGATACTCGATCATATCATATACCTTAAATATTTCAAAGGCAAGTGCTTTCACATTTTCACATGTTGAGGAATCGAACCTCATGTCGATGAAATAGAAGTTCGAAATCTGATGACATCGACGCTCATTCGATATCCTCAAACTGTTGGCAAAAGATTTCTAAAGCATTTGACAGTTGAGTTCGTGTCATCAAGTGGCCAGTCGATGCTATCGAGAGTATACACTCGTTGATATCGAACTCTGTAAAAAATATGACCATTTTATATTTGTTGAAACCTTTTGCCTATTTAATGAGAGCTTACCATTGGTTGTTGGTAGAGAAAATAGAGAGTGCTTTTGTGTGTTTTAACCCCAGATCATATACCCTAAGCCTTTTCTTTCATAGAAGTTCATCCTCTAATCCTCCCTCATCATTGACATTCAATAGAGTGGATTGGGGAATGAACTTCCACATTCAAGGATCCTGTAGCTACTATCTTAATGGCAAATCATTAAGATGGGATGCCTTGAATGCATAGATGATTAGAATCGCTCTATCTCCCTTATAGGAAAACATTGAATAGAGTAGGATTCCATCATAACCTTGACCCAACCCATTGTCATGTATTGGTACATCTTATGAGTTGCGTTTCAAGGGAGCTGAAGATTCTTCGTCATCAAAGGAGGAGATCTTCATCAACGTGCTGAATGGGGCTCATCTACTTATTTGTAAGTTATTAGAGTCTAGAGGACCCTTGTGATCATTCCTTCTGTAAGATTGGGTCCAAGGTGTTTCTCACCCCTTGCAAGTCCTCATAGGAGGCCTCTGGTAGGAGTGTACTTGGGGGTGCTTTGTGTTGACCTTTGCTCTTTGGAAAGTATAAACTCTTAGGTCCTTGTGTAGGTCATTGACCTGTGTGGTCTAAAACTTAGGTGCTTTGTGTTGACTCTTTCTCATGGAATCATAAACTGGTGAGGTTCCTTGAGTGGATCCTTGGCCTGTGTGGCCTAAAATTTGGGTGCTGTGTGTTGACCCTTGCTCATGGGAGCATAAATTGTGTTGTGTAGATACATTGTGTCAACTTAAGCGTAGGTTGTACTAGTTAGAGATGAACTAATTTAAAACCTCCAGTTTGAGGTGAACACGTTATGAAACCTCTGTTAGTGAGATCCAGTACACTCAAGGGTTGAGTGCGTTCGACGGAAGTGGAGTAGATAAGTAGTCGAACCACTATAAAAATGACTGTGTTTGAGATTACTATTTTCTTCCATTACTTGTGTGATTTTCTTAAATACTTTCATATTTGTTTATCTGAAATCTCACACATAGTCACATCCATCATGAACTATAATTTGCTTCTTGTTTATCTTTCAAATAGTTTTATGATTAAATCCTCTATTTGGCTTGAAAGCCATTAGAGTTACTCCGAAGAAATCCTTATGCATGCATATTTACTCAGGATAAGATTGATAGGATTTTAAATAACCATAAAATATTAAAAAGTCCTATTCACCCCCCTCTAGGACATATTGGCATATTCCTACTTCAGCTAAAGTGGTCATTACCGTAATTTCATTTATTACCCACACCCCACCATGTAAGATAAATTCTCCCTATAGCTAGATGCGGTGTCCATTCCCACACCGCAATCCCTTAAGACTTAGATACACATACATGTATCACTAGGGATTCCCCGAATTATGCACAGCTATATCTTGTACCCTGATTTCGAATGTAGATTATAATTACACTCACCTGATTCCCCTCACAATTATAAGCAAATCGGCTTCTACTTATTGGTCTTATATTTACACATTACGCCCTTTTCGGATCGGTCAGTCAATAGGGATTTTCTTGGGCAACCCTTCCGTTGGTCCAGCCCACGGGCGAGTTTGGCCCGACTAGCCAAATTATGAGCTATCGGCTATAGTTGGACTACGTGAGACATTGCTCTCAGGTCATATAGCCCGTGGTTCATCTTGTGGGGATAGATTGGTCCACTGGTTGGCTATCCTTGTACGTTAACCATGTTTGTACACATCTGTTGGAACCTGAGGTACCCTATAACCTTTGCACCCACTGATAACCACAAGTTTTGACCCACAAGACTCATGAGTCGGGGATGGTGGTTTGGAACACTATGCCCGCACTATTAGCCTACGATAGGGTAACGAGCCTTCCTATAGTGACCAGTGAGGTTTATAACTCGTGAGCCGGGGATGGTGGTATGGGACATTATGCTCAAGTTGTCGGCTTACGCTGGGGTGACAAGCCTTCCCATAGTAACCGTAAGCAAGACTTTATGTCTTAAGTGCCTATGTATAATATTAAGTTATGGGAATGACTAACCCACACGGGCCAAGGGTTGTGAGAGCCATATGGCCACGACCACCAGAGTCGCGCGATAGGATTAGGGCATTGATCTGTTGGGATGTCTCAATTTCTCCAAATTTCTGGATGAATGAACATAATTAATCAACTTGGCTAACATTTTAATTACATTGCATTATTTAATTTTGGTGATTTGACAGTCGAGGTTGCACTGAGGGAGTGTTTGTCATATGTGATCGTTAGATGTGTCACTCGAGGGAGTGTTGTTAGAGAGGGCATGCATCATGTCATTGAACCATGCATTTGCATTAAGAAGAGTTTTTAGGATTCTTTGAATGTATGCCTTTCACTAAATTTGTTCCTATGTATGATAACATGTGTAACTTATTATTAATGGTATCCACTATGTTGATTACTCACTCCCACTCTGGGATGGTGTTTTAAAACACCAACCAGACCTCATCTTGGATGCAAGAACTACAGAGCCTGACACGCTGGATGAGGTGGCCGTTGCATAGTCTTTTTTAATTATAGGAATTGCTCAAAGCCTAGGTAAAATGAATTATAAGAACCTCGCTTCCACAAAGCATAAGTGGCACCCAGGATATCGGAAGTCGAGTATCTACTCGGCCCCTAAAAAATTCAGGGTGTTACAGGTGGTATCAGAGTAATAGTTTGGAATTAAATTGGGTCATGGGCTGTGGACTCATCATAATGCATTCACTAACATAGACACAACCCTTTAGGTAGTAATGTTAAGCCCTAAGGGAAGCTCTGGAACTAGCTGCGACTAAAACTCTTATGAATCATAACTTACTATAAATAGTAAACTCACTGTTCATAGACAGTTATGATCTCCGATAGATCTAGTGGTTTCCAGCCAAAAGAAGTAAGTGTCCCACTTGGCTCAACCAAATCCATTCCCCAAATGTCTCTAAATGTCTTCCCTATTGTATGTGACTCTTAAAACTAAAAAGGATCAAAGGCCCTAGTCGATCTGAAACCCTACTATACATAGTAAAGGCAGGATTAAAATAGATTTCTTGGTCCATCTTAGCCTTGGAATCACCCATTCATTGCCCTACACCCATCCCAGACAAAGAACATTGCCCCACCAAATGAGACTAAATAAATTCAATGATCGATAATAAAAACAATTTTACAATCCTTTAAATAATGATACCAACTTGAACTCCCTAACTTTCATATCTTAATATAAATAGTGAACTTTCTATTTAAAGAAAATGCCCTATCTATCTTAACCATGTTATGCCCCTAATGTTTCTAAGAACTTTTCATTTTGGGCACAACTCCTAAACCTCAAGGGATGAAGAGTTATAATCAAACTAAACTAATTATAAATAGTAAAAATTGAACTAAAATGGATTTTCAACCACCAACCTGATGGAATATATCCAAATAAACAAGTTTTCTAGCTAAAGTAGCTTCTCTTACCCCAAAATCATATAGGGTACGTTAAATAACTCATTCTGATTTGTGAGATATGCACGTTGTAAGGTTTTGACGGTCTTGATACCCAAAATGGGGCGTTGTCGCCGCCCCAAGGGACGTGCCCACGCCCAGAAGGAGAGGGAGTGCCATTGCCGCCACCCCATGGTATGCCCATGCTGGAATACACAAAGCTCGGGCATTGCCACCACCCGGGGGCATGGCCATGCCTAGGGAACCCCCACCGGGCGTTGGCCCCGCCCGGTCTGCATGGCCACGTCGGGATTTGGGCAAATTCTGCATCAACTGTGAAAAAATTATCTCCATCGATATAAATCCGATTTAAGTGATTCAAAATCCAAATTGAAGGTTGATAAGTCTAGTTTCATGTAAAAATAAATAAAAAATAAAATTAAAAACTAAAATGTAGTTAACTTTAGGATGTTTTGACAACTGTCCAAAAATTGTTAGTTTTGGACAGTTGTTAATTGTGGAATTTTAATAAATTTTCTACAGCTCTAAATGAATTAAAATTTTGTGGGATTACTTTAAAATTAATGATAAACCATTGTAAAAAAATTTAAAATATTTAATTGATTAAAAATATAGAAAATGTTACAAGGAATAAAGACATTATAGAATCATATAGAAAATCGTTGGTTTTGGACAATCGGTACTTGCAAAATTTTTATGATTTTTATGGATCTTAAAATGAATTAAAATTTTATGAAATAAAGTAAGATTAATAATGGATTATTAGAAAAATTATAAAAAAAATAATATAGTAACTAAAGGTGACAAAATATGTTACAAATAATAGAAGGGTTGAAACTAAAAAATTTCTGCAACTTCGAGTTGCCAATGGATTAGTCATGTCTTTTCATATTAAAGTTTAGTATTTGGTGTCTATTTAGGAATTATTTATAATTGTACTAAGAATTATCCTATGATTAAATTTGATTATATATATATCGTTTACATTATTTTGGTGCAATTAAGTTAGGACCCTTGAGCAGGATTGAGTTCATTGTTTAATACTCTATAATGTTTATTAGTGGTGGACTACAGTAAAATATTTCGAGTTTTCTTATTCTCTTATAGATTTAAGATTAAAAAAAAAACATCGAGAAGACGATATTCTTCGTCCTTCCTTTTCTGGGTCCTTATTAACATTATTAATACTCCAAACCTCCAGAATACCTTAGAACTTTCGATTATTCCTTCCCACTTGAAATTAACGAAACCTAAGTACAATTTGCTCATAACCCAGTAGCCATAAGATTGAAATGGCAATATACATATAAAATTTTATGTCATTAGAAACCTTTTTAGGATGATCTTTGACCATATGCATATTGAGAGATTTATTAACCCCTAATTTGGACATAGATTAAAACAAGAAATATTTTAGACCAAAACCTAAAGGACAACCTTATAAATAGGAGATTTGAACTTTTCAATGATGGGTATTCCCTAAAAATTTATGTTGATCGAACTTCGGAATTATGAAGCTATACACCTGTGAAGCATTCACGGCTTGACCCAATTCTCAATCATGGACGACTACCAATGGACTCACTATTTAGAGTGAGCAAAAGACCAGGATCCACCAAGATTAAGAAGGGATACAATGAACCTTCTACCTGGTTAGGTAGATTAACGTATCGGGTTCAAACCCACTACAACCGTCTCTCTAGGTTGGCCGAACATTGAAAACATATATTTTTACTCTAGATAGAAGGGAACCGTCGTCATAAATCCAAATCTTTTGAAAAAAAGATTGGAGTAAACCGTCATAGTGAAAAAGTTTTAAGGGGGGTAGATTACAATAAGCCATACTAGCATATTTAATTGCACTCTACCATGCATATGAACGTGAAATCAGCAGAACTTAGATGTACTACATTAGAATATCTTTACCTATTTACATTAGGCAATTTTGGGAATGAAATTATTTTTAAGGAGGGTATATTGTAACACTGAATTTTTGCTATTTTGGATTGCTAAAAATCCTTTGATATATATATATATATATATATATATATATATATATATATATATATATAACTCGCTACATTGTCACTTACTGACCCTTGACGCTTGAGGTGAGCTTATATGCGGCTGGTACCGATAAAAAACCATACAAATAAGATTGATCGACTGTAGAAAAACCAATGAATCCAACCGATCAATTAAATATCGAGTTTAACCCCATGATTTATTCACATAGGGCTCAAATCTAACTGACCTACCACTGACTAATCAAACAACCGTAACTAAATTAAAGATCTACCCAAAGCTGAGTTAGCTATGGCCCAGATCTTAACTAATGAACCAAATCAGCCCAGTTACTCTTTTAGCCTAAAACTGACGATTTAGAGTGATCATGACCGAATCACCATTTTCACTAATTTCAAATAGGTCACATTGTGAACTTAGTTAATCCAGATCTTAACAACTACGCCCAATAAATCTCCCTGCCCAATTTATTACAGAAATACTCCAATTACCCAAATAAGCTCTAGACCACTCGTTAATAGGCCACTAGCTTTGAAGTTATAGATTAATGTCCATCTCACTGGGCTTGTGGTCCATCGTGGATAATGGACTCAAATGATGAATTAAAATGTATAGTTTGCACCATCAAGCCAGCACTTGTGAGACGCAACTCTCCCAAGTAATAACCTGAAATCTGAATTTTTAAAACAATTAGCCCTGCCACTTAAGACAATAAATTATGACATTCTGACTGTTATATTTCACCTAAATGTGCACCGTAGGTTGAAGATATTTACCTGACTCATCCGCTAAATTTGACCCTTGATCGAGGAATGGTGACCATTGATCACAAATCGGACCCTTGCGATATATCTCTGCATGTGTCTATCATCAAAACTTAGACAACCACTCATCAGACCATGGGGCATCCATCCCATAACTTAGAAGGGCTAGGGGGTCATCAAGGCACCCCCGAAAGCCATAAGTGGACCCGAAAGGGTCACTTGAGGAAGTTATTGGCACCCATAGCCAATTGGAAAAAAGTCCAGGCTCTAAAAGCCCTCACATCTCTCTCTCCCTCAGTCACACAGTAATTTTTAGCAAAAGTGAGAGAGAGGAGAGAGAGAGTGAGAGAGAGAAAGGGGGCTGTGAGAGGGAAGGGAGCTAGGAATTTGGAAATTTCACTCTCCTACCACCGCTATTCATAGGAAACCACGACTGTAAGACCTGTGTCCAAGACCGTACCATTCTGTATGCTTCTGCAGTCCTCCCGATCAAATTTCAGTGACCCTTGACCTGTATCTAACATTTGCACGCGATCGTAAGCCGAGTCTTGCATACTGAAGTCGGATTGACCTGAAATTTACACCTTAGCGACCGTGCCATCATCGCAGTTTTAACGCCCCGACTCTCACATCGAACCGATACCTAGGCCGGGAGATGTAGGTTCGTGTTCATTTCAAGAAAAATGCTGCGTGTTGTGAATTTTGAGGAAATCTCTACGACATGTCTCGTCAATCAATCAATCAATCAATGTCAAGTACAAGTTAAGTACACTCTATACCTAAGACATGTTTAGTACAGTTCCATGACTCATGATCATACGCATCATATGTATGCTTGACGTGAGAATTGTCTGATCATAGCATTTGCCTTCGGGCAGGTTGTTTATGAGCTCCCGGTTATGTGGTGTTGCCCTACATGAGCGCACGATATGCGCAGGATTTGATGCATGACTGGATAGCGTGAATCATGCATATCGCATTTGTATGACATGGATATTGTACGCCCTAGCGACATCGGAGTCGTAACTTCCACAGATGTATCGTGGTTGGCAGGATTGGATACTGAAAATCTTGTTCTACATGGGGTACTATAGATATCCCTGGGTGAAAGTTCCTAAACCCTTATGGTACTAAGAGGTTGCTCCAACGTCTAGACCGAGTGGGTAGATGAGTGCTAAGTGCCGAATACCAGTTGGCTGTGCTCTCCACTGTGTCGTGGTCGGTTGAAAGGGGGTGCGGCCTTACCCGCCCGAGAGTAGGGGACAATACTAGGCTGAGTTTGACCAGCTCGAGGAATGGGTCCGCTATCGACGAGTCGCGCCTGATATTGGCAGACGGATAGTGTGGTCTCTTCCACTTACCTTATTGCGCGCGATGTGGCGGCAATCTGGTTTAGAGTGTACTAGACCCCGGTGATATTCCATATTTTGAGCTGTATTGATGTATGGACATAGATGAGGATCTGTATGCTTGAGTTGCATTGCACATCGCATGGCCTTGGGATGGTCGATACCATTCATGTCTCGCATTGCATAGCCTTGGTATAGCTCATGGTGTTATGGTTCTATCTGCATATTCCGCTTTACTCTGACATTGCATGTTCATATTACTACCTTGCGCACACACTTTCACCACCCTCTAAGCTTTCTGTAAGCTTATGTATGACCGTTGCGTGCAGGTGACGTTGGTTCGCAGCAGCGCTGAGGCAGGAGCACGTTGCTAAGCATTTTAGAGTTTTTGTTCTTTACCATTGTATTTCCCTTTATGCTCATTGTACTTGTAAAGTTTTTGATCATAGTGGAAATGTAATGGAGTTCTTGGTTGTTGTTTGTGGGTTATGCTTTTGGTATGCTTATTACGAATCAAACTGACATTGGAAATCCTCCTCATAGCATCCCAGGATCGGAACCTGGCGAATGGGAGCTAGGAGCCTAGAATGGGGTTCTACGGAGCTGTCGGCGCCGGATTCGGCGATCGGGAATTTTGTGAGCCCAGTTTCTGAGTTTGGGGCGTGACAGAGATCTGCAAGGTGATCGGATGTGTTAATACTTTTCACTAGCATGTCATCGACATACACTTCCATGGTGCGTCCGATCTGCTTGGAGAACATCTGGTTCACCAGCCTCCGATATGTCGCCTCGGCATTTTTTAGGCCAAATGTCATGACCCGGTAATAGTAGAGCCCCTTGTCTATGACAAAGGTGGTCTTCTGCCTGTCTGGGGGGTGCATGGTATTCTGGTTGTACCCAGAATAGGCATCTAGGAAGGAGAGCAACTCGTGCCCGGCTATGCTGTCCACTAGCTAATCAATCCTGGGCAATGAGAATCTGTCCTTAGGACATGCCTTATTCAGATCTGAGTATTCTACACAGACTCACCACTTCCTGTTGGATTTTTTTACGAGCACAACATTTGCTATCTAGTTGGGGTAGTATACTTCCTCTATGAAACCTGCATCGAGCAGGATGGATACCTCCTCGACAATAGCTTTATAGCGTTTGGCGTCGAACGACCTTCTCTTTTGCTTTACTGGATTGTGATCTGGGTCCACATTCAACCTGTGGACCAAAACGTCAGGGGAGATCCCTAGCATATCTGCATGTGACCATGCGAAGACGTCTCGGTGTTACCTCAGAAAGGCTAGCATTGTTGACCGCTGCTCAGAATTTAATGACGATCCGAGCTGAACATATTTGCTCGGATCGGCTTCATCGAGGGGTACCTTTTCCAAATCTTCCACCGACGAGTTCTCCACGATCTCCCGGGGATCCAAGATATTGATGGTGGGTGTTTGCTGTAAGTGCACCTACTAGTGCTCTTGTTTGTCAATTACGGTGTAAGTTGAGTCAGTCGAACAACAACGCCTAACAGGAAGATCAATTCAAGTGTCTGCCTCAACTGGATGTGTGGAAGCTTGCCATAGGTAAATCATAGCCTCACATCCCATGTCCCAAAACACCAGGTGATTAAAACCCTTAAAACTAAGTAGAACACCTTAGGATTTTATTATAAGAAAACGTTTTACCAAACAGAAAAATCTTCAAGTTTTCTTACCCTGTCGATTGTATCGATTCACATTTCTTTATGATTGACCTGCTCTGTCAATATCCTCGGCATCTCAATCGATACAATCAAGTGAGGATAAAAAATGTCCAGCAACCGCACATTTATTTGGACGATTTATCGATATATTGAAGTGTGAATCGATATCATCGATATTCGAATATCGAGCCCATCGAAAGTGGATTAATAATATCGACAGGAAGTTTTTCGGCGGCCCTATTTTTCTAAAGAAATCTACTATAAGCTTCGATATATTGATGTCTGTTCCAATTCAATCTAAATTTAAACATCGATCATATCGGCGATCATTCGATTATATCGACGGTGGGCGCATGTTTCCTCCAGCAAATATTTCAGGGTGTTTTAAACGTTGATCGGGGGCCATTCGAGGAAATCGATATTCGTATGTCGATTTCATCGAGTCCTGGTCGATTAGATTGAGTCTGGCACAAACTGACCAGTGTGTTTATAGGTAAATCTATATGATTTATCGATCCCATTGATAAGGTCTCGATATCATCGATATTCAAATTCTGATGACATCGGCTGTTCCCCGATCATATCTTTAGAATCTGAAATTCTTCAAGGCTTGTCTCTCTTATTTTCACTTGTTGATAGATCGATCCCTCTATCAATGAAATCAGAGTTCGAAATTCGATGACATTGATGTGTGTCTCGATCCCATCGACCAGTTAGCAAAAGGCTTCCGAAAGCGAAAATGACATTTGAGTTTGTATCATTGTAACACCCTGAAAATCGGGGGTCGGGTAGAAACCCAACTCCCGAGTTCCAGAACATCACTTATGCAACATTTTCAATGATGGATGAATGTTGGCCATAATAGTGCATAAAACATGAAGTGGATTAAGCCAAAACAACATAACATACTCCAGAGACAGTTAAATTAGCAAGCGGAAGAATGTGATAGATATTTAAAATATATAAACTGTTGTAAGTCTCCAGAGTGTGAACATGTTACCAGGTTAACTAAATACATGTATACTCCAAAATAGAAAGAAGAGAATATACATGGATGTGAAGATAAAAGGCAAAATATCAAGTGTACTGGCATCTAATCAGTAACCCTGTAACCCCGTCAATCAGAACCTGCATATAGGAGGGATCCTCCTCATCATCATCAAGTTCATCTCTGCTTCGCAAGCATCACCATCATCTGAAACTAAAATAGGGACTGGTGGGTGTCCAGAACACCATCCCGTAATGTGGGAGTGATCAACTCAGTAGAATTATAAAGCAAAGATTAACATGTTATCAAATCAATCACGCGATAATAGTAAAGCAAACAATTAAACATTTCTAAATACTGTTGTTAATGCAAGCATGAAATGACATGATGGATGCTCTCATCGGCATACTCCCTCATGCGGCACCATCTTACGCCTGTGGCATGCTTGCTTTCCTCAATGCTCCACATCTTCCAGGCACATGCAGTGCGATATGGATAATAATTACCGAGTTGTTATTAGTCCATTCATACAGCAGTATTGAGAAACTAAGGTATCTTCCTTATATCAATCCCAACACAGATCCTGTCTAGGGTCGTCACTCCTAGTAATCTCATACGATGTTATATTTGTAGGTCGCTGCAAAGGTTGTTGCTCGCACTCATTGCACCGCTCCCCCATCACCTTATCAATACAGGCCTAATGTACTCTTGTTGCTACAGAAGGGTCGTCGCCTCCCGTACACTCAGAATACGCTCGAGGTCACTACAAAGGGCTCGTCACCAATCAGTGTAGGCCGACAGCTCGAATGCAGTGTCCCATACCACCACAATCGGCTCACGAGTCAAAGGTACTCACTGGTCACTACGGGGAGGTTTGTGGCCTTAGCGTAGGCCGACAGCTCGACCACAGTGTCCCATACCACCATGCTCGGCTCATGAGTCTTTATGGATCAAGGTACCATGGTTATCAGGGGTTCCACCGGTAAGTTCAGTACCCTAGGTTCAAGCAGATATGACTCATACAAGGTGAACAATCAACGGTCAGTCGGGTTGCTTGATGAGCTCGACTAGTACGAGCGCATCTCAAGCTGAGCGACATGAAGTGTATAAAACACTTCATGTGGCCTAACCACTGCCGCCAACCCAAAACACGACTCGCGTTCATCGACACGTCCTTCATGGTAAATAGAAGCCAATCATGAATTCAATCCATTACCGACTGCATGGACTAAGTTATAGCCCCAAGCATTTGTAAATCAACATCAGTAATCATATGAGAGTAACAGGAATGAATATTAACAATACGAGCATGTTGACACATATTATAAAATACAATGTAAGCAAATCAATCAACACATGCATTCCATATATATAATGAAATCAATTCATATAGCCAACATGGTGGAAATCATATACATCAGCATATTAATTGAGAATTCAATCTCAAAACTAATTCACAACACCATTTACTCAATA
Organism: Magnolia kwangsiensis; assembly: GCA_037074715.1. Classification (NCBI taxonomy): domain Eukaryota; kingdom Viridiplantae; phylum Streptophyta; class Magnoliopsida; order Magnoliales; family Magnoliaceae; genus Magnolia; species Magnolia kwangsiensis. The sequence goes on from CM073573.1 coordinate 57,643,832, forward strand.
CATACTAATACAAACATTTATACAAACACTTAGTTTACACACTTTATTCCACATAGCGTATGTCGACTCAAAGTGCGCATTAGGGTGAATCTCTTCGCCAAATAGATCATGCACGCATTTCTAATATCATATCACAATAAATACCCATGGCAATCATTTCAGCAAAATACGGACGTAAACAGTATTTCCTATAAATGACTAAAATACCCTAAATCTCATATTTCCCGTACGCAATCGAAATGGAAAACGGTCAGCATGTTCTACATGTCAAACGGTGTTCTCATCGATAATCTACTATTAAACGACATTGAAAGCTTTGAAATCAGTCAATCAAAGCGTCTAAAATCCTCACCTTTTGCCTTAAACGTGTATCGATTCGAATAGAACATCTACGCTTCGTCAACGGCGTTATGGCGACCTATATCACAAGATACATAAGCTACATCGCTACTTGTAACAAAGGAATCCCTAAAACAGCTTGTGGTTAGGGTTTTCTTACCTAGAAGTGAGTTGGAATCACCGAAAAAGTGATCTGAATGCGGTGCTTAAGCACGGGCAGAAGCTGTAGCAAGTGGTAGGAAATCTCTCCCATAACTCACTCACAATCTCTCTCTTTCTCTCTCTCTCTTTCTAGGGTTTATAGCAAATTCGGATGGGAGAGATATGAGAGGGTTTTAAAGCCCTTATATAGGCTAAAACCTCACCTAAATAGACTTGGGACATGGGTATACTTGGGTTATAACCAAATCGGGTCTCTTACCATCCAAAAGAGAGTTTCGGGAGGTCCCCTGACCGAACGCGGTCGGACTTAAGCTCATGCACATTGGATCCTGCTCACATCAAGTTTTCAGACTGATAGAGTTCCCAGATCGCACGTGGCGGACCAGTTTCAGTTCAACGGTCACGGAGACTCGATCGAGGATTTCAAGTACACTGACCTGGGTGAGAAATGTTCCCTGATCCGAGGGTGTATTTGGGTCAGATTCCGACGGTCTGAATGCTTATATTGATCCCGCAAGCGAAACGTGCCAGATTTATTTAAATCCCATTTAATTTTAAATGAATTTCACTCTTTCTCACACTCCCTGCTCCAGGCTCAATGAAATAGCCTCAGAGCATCGGTTGGGCTTGATTTTCGAAATGATTGTTAAGTCCAGCTAAGCGGTCATAACGGTCTGAGATTGCGGATATCGGACTTTCGACACGCGGTCTAGATCCAATACAAAGTTTCAAAGGGTTCCTGAGAACAAACTGGTTTAGCGTTTGATCCTGAATTTTAAGGTAATGTAGCGTCAGCGATTCTAGAGGTTTTGGGTCTTATAGATCGTATTTAAAGTGGTTGGCGCTTATTTCACAGGTAATCTAGTGTAGCACTGGCTAATTCACGTTCAATTCTAAAGAATTTGGTTTTAAATGATTTCTCTGGCTTTGGAATTAAATTTTGAGAAGCTCCCAAGGTGCTATGGTAGACCCATTACCTAAGGACGTCTAACTCCAGGTAGGCAAAAATCTGGGGTGTTACAATCATCGAGCGATCAGTCGATGCTATTGGGAGTATACGCTCGATGATATCGACCTTGGTCAATGATATCGAACTCTGTCATAAATGTGACTGTTTTATATCCGTTGGAACCTTTTGCCTATATATAGAGAGGTTAGTCTATATTGCTGGTAGAGAAAGAAGAGAGTGCTTTTGTGTGTCTTACCCTTAGATCATATAACCAAAGTCCTTTCTCTCACAGGAGTTCATCTTCCAATCCACTCTTACCATTGATATTCAATAGCGTGGATTAGGAAATGAACTTCTGCATTCAAGGATCCTTTAGTAATTATCTTAATAGCAAATCATTAAGCTGGGATGCCTTGAATGAATACATGAAGGGAATCACTCTATGTTCCTTATAGAAAAATTCCAAGAGAGTGAATTTTCGTCTTAACCTTGACCCGACCCGAAGCCTAATACTGGTACATCTTTTATGTTGCGGTTTAAGGGAGCTGAAGACTCTTCATCAACAAGAAGGAGATCTTCATCACTGCGCTAAAAGGGACTGATCAACTTATCTGTAAGTACCTAGAGTCCATAGGACACTTGTGATCATTCCTTTCTAGGTTTGGGTCTTCAGTGTTGCTCACCATTTAAAGTCCTCAAAGGAGGCCTCCGGTGGGAGTGTACGCTGTGGGTGCGTTGTGTGGACCCTTGCTCTATGTGGGCATAAACATCCGGGTGCGTTGTGTGGACCCTTGCTCTGTGTGGGCATAAACATCTGGTTAGGAGTGCACCAACAAAACTCTAGGGTTAGAGGTGAACCGAGTAGAAACCTCCGTGTAAAGGTTGAAGGTGAACCTGATTTAAAATCTTAGGTTTGAGGTGAACCCTAGGAAATCTCCTTAGTGAAATCCAGTACACTCAAGGGTTGAGTGCGGTAGCCGGGAGTGGAGTAGATAAGTAGTCGAACCACTATAAAAATGACTGTGTTTGCGATTGCCTTGTTTGTGTGATTTGCTTTGCTATTTTAATATCTGAATGTTTGAGATCACACCTCACACACATACACAGTCATATCCAGCATGAAATAAATTCTATATTGCTATCTTTTGAATAGTTTGTGTTTGGACCCTCTACTAGGCTTGGAAGCCAGTAGAGTTACATTTGAGTAATCCTGATAATTATACATCTGATAGGATTAGTGCAATAGGATTTTTAAATACATTGTAAAACTTTAAATGTTCCTATTCACCCCCCTCTAGGATATATTGGCATATTTCTACTTCAACTCAAGCAATCTTCACCGCTATTTCATTTGCTCGACAACTCCTTTCTTGACTGCTATTGCGTAACATCTCCAGGCCTCACACTGATCGCCTCGGAGGTAACCTATTCCGCCCTTGGCCGGAAACTTCATCATCAGATGGTAAGTCGAGACGACTGCCCTCATTGCATTGAGGGAAGGTCGGCCTAAGATAACATTGTGCACTGATGACACGTTGACAACGAGGAAGTCCACCATGAGTGTGACTTGATGCTGTCCTTCTCCTGCAATTACTGGGAAGGAGATGGCTCCTTTGGAGATTACTCTTTCTTCGGTAAAGCCATGCAGGGGAGTCTTCACTGGTCGATGTCGTGATCGTGGAACTCCCATTCTTTTAAAAGCTTTAGAGTAAATCACATCAGCCAAGCTCCTGGTGTTAACTAGAATGTGGTACACCTTATGATTTGCTATGGTCATCGTGACCACCAAGGCATCATTGTGTGGATGTTGGATTCCCCATGCATCATCTTTCGTAAAAGTTAAACAACATGGGCTGACCCGAAGTTCCTTACTCGGTCGTTCAGTTAGATGGACGTAATGCTCCGAAGGAGATTTTAAGGAATAGGTCTTCTGGGCTCTATTAGAATCTCCTCCTCCGGCTATCACCCGAAAATCGTACAAATTTTAAACAGCTCTTTCGTGAGATTATTTGGCTGCTCCTATTGTCATTCCTCCTTTCGAGTAGGCCTTTCTTTTTTGATGTATTGATGTAGTGTCCCCTATGGATGAGAGACTTAATCTCATTCTTAAGGTCCACGCAATCGTCTGTATTGTGGCCATGATCCCGGTGGAAGCAACAAAATTTTCACTTGTCTTGATGCTCTGAGTCAGCCTTCATGCATTCAGGTCAGTTCAAGTGCTTGTCTCCTCGAATATCTAATAGGATTTTCTCGACAGTCGTATTGAGGGGTGTGTAGGAATGGAATTTCCCTTCCAGTCTCCGGCTTGGTTGGAGTTCGCGGGAGGCACAATCCTCCGCCCCCTTACCGGTCGGTTGAGATTCTTCGTTCCTAGGCCTCTTTCCCTTGCTAGCCGGGTCAGCCATTTGTACACCCTTGCAGGCATTAGTGAACTCCTCGGTATTGGCATATTTCTGGGCTTTCGCCATAAAGTTCGCTAATGTTTTCGGTGGGTTCTTTCCGATGTAGAAAGTAAACCTTCCATCTTTCAGACCACTCAAGACTATAGCGAGCGCCATTTTTTCGTAATAGTCCTCGACTTGCAGTGCCTTGTTGTTGAAACGAGTAATTTAGTCTTTCAAGGACTCTTTCGGGACTTGCTTGATAGTGAGCGGATGAGTGCTGGGTTTCTGACTTCTCTTACCATTTATAAACTGGGTGAGGAATAGCCTACTTAATTATGCGAAGGAACTGATGGAGCTTGGTTTAAGTTGTCGATACCAACTCTAAGCGGACCCTGTCAGCGTGATGGAAAATCCCCTACACATCATTCCATCTGTCACCATCTGGATTTGCATCCATGATCGATATGCTTTCAAATGCTGAGATGGGTCTCTGGACCCTGAGTATTAGATGACGGGAGGTATCCGAAACCTCTGTGGCATCACCTCATCTATGATGGTAGAGGTAAAGGGAGGCTCGGTCTCTTCCATCATCGCTTGAACTATGGCTAGAACTATCGACCGCTGCTGTTTCTTTTCAAAGGTTAAGAATTTTTCGTTGAGTTTCGCAAACTGTGCTTCACAGGGATCTCTATTTTCAGTGATGTCCTCTAGGGTATTTTCTATTTCTGGAGTCCTTTCCCTTCTCTGCTCTAACCGGTGATGGAGATCTGTAGGTGCTAAGGCCGAGGTGACAGAATTGTTAGTAGGGGCCCTAGCAGCAGTGTTCCGCGCCGAGCCTCTAACTTGCACTGGAGGAGGGTTTTGACCTGAGAGTGGTGCCCGAGAGTGTTGGGGTGCCTCAGGCCTCATACTCCTTGGTAATGAGTAAGTCTCCACGTATAGACTTGTTGGCTTGGGAATGAGATTCTCTTGAATCGGGTGTAGCTATGGTTCCCTTCGTTGTTTCATCCTGTTTACTTCATCCCGCATGGCCTGAATCTCGTTCTGAATGGCTCGATATTTACTAGCCCGGTTGAGAGAACTCTGTGAAGGCTCCGGTGCAGACTCAGCATGAAGTGGCGAAGATGATCGAGTTTGCTCATTTGGCGCTAGTTCCACAACTACGGCTTTCCTCTTTCTCGCCATTTGATTTGAAAGACGAGAAGCTGACCTTTAGTATCAGATTCCTACAGACGGCACCAAAAAATGTTGAGGTCAAAATCTGGTCGGCCCTCCCCCTAGTCTCTTAAACTGTAGACCACTTTAACGTCCTGAGCCTGCATAATGAGAACAGATAAAGGAGACCCTGGCTTAGCCTGGAGACTCTCCGATGCCTAAGTCAAGGCAAGGGAATCTGGTTCTAAGTGGAGAGTTAGGAGAGGTGTAAGATGTTACGTACCTATAGTAGTGGGGTCTTAATGCCTTTATACCTGACTGTTGAACATCTTGTGTTCGTTATTATAGGCACGAGTTACTTATTCAGTGAGATTCTAAGATCGTGAAGATATTATACGCAATCCACGGATCGTGTAGCACATCTGGCAGATAATTCATATCGTGAGCGAAGTAATCGGTCATGTTCGCATATGGTAGTTTTCATATTTAGCAGACGAAGCATCCACCATACATCGCCTCAGCTTAGCTCGCTTGATCATAACATAACCTTTGTTATGGTCAGTCACAAATGCTCCCTCAGGTTTGAGCTGAGCTACAGATCTGTCCAAGAAGGCTCTGTCCAGGATGGCTCTGAAAACCATCACTTTAGGACCCAATACTGGGAGTTGGATCCGTCTTGCCTGTCTTGCCAAGCCGAGGCCCTTGGGGTTGATGCTTAGGATGATTGGAGTGCGAAGTTACTTTGACCTGCAACTTGCGCAGCGTGCAACCCATTCAGGGAGGGGTGCTTACACATCAAGTCAGATGGCATTACCTCAGTGGTTCTTTCACTTGGTCGAACTGCTCTCATTCCTATTAGGTGCTCGGATCATCCCATAACAAAACTATCTTCGCATTCTTTCAGTATAGTCTTCTATAGGGAGATGGTCCTCTAGGTCTTCAATCTGTACATTACCTGCATCATCTGTACGATTGAGAGAGGGTTAATGCCATACTCATAGTGATGATCATCCTTTAAGATTAACAATAATTCATGAGATTCATAAAAGTAATGTAAAGGTTTAGATACGTCCCGTATTCTACAACTATAAGAGGTATCAATATGCATAAGCAATCTACATGAGATTCATGCCTAACAAGGTATATGCAGTTGATCACACTTAGTGATTGCCACAATGTAGAACACGATTATAATTATCCAACTTGCCCTGCATCCCATACTATGAAGATTCACCAGTGTATCCTAGGTTTAACATGGATTTATGCAGTTATCTTAAGACAAACACAACACATGACTGGGTGAATCACGCAACCTGGATTGGAGCAACTAATTACAACATCTAACCTCCAAAAAGAAAAGACTAGATTGGAGCAAGTAATTGCGACATCCAACCCTAAAAAAAAAGAATTAATGTAACATGTATAACGATTTACATACACTAATTTGTGCACCATCACCCATGAAACATGAAATTACGTGTCGCCCTAGAGCCAATACCAAAAATGCATTACGTCCACAATATTTATTCAATCGCTAGAAGAGAGATTCCCAACATAGTACTTGTACCAAAAAAGGAAAATCCATTGAATCATGGAAGTTCAGGAATATTAAGACACATGCCTAAGCCTTTTAAAGATAGATAACATAAGACGAATAACATAAAGAGAAGAGTGGCAATTGCCAAATCAAAAATATAAAAGTGGCAATGGCCAACGTAATAAGAGAAGAGCGATGATGGTCAACTCAATAAAAGAAGAGTATCAATGGCTAACTCAACAAATAAACGAGTGACAATGGCCAACTCAAATATAAGGAGAGTGGTAATAACCAACTTAATAAAGAGGAGAGTGGCAAGGGCCAACTCAATAAATTGATAAAGGCAAGGGTAAGGCTTGTATCCATCGTCCCACATAAATTCTTAAAGATTATTCATAATCAACATTACATTATAATCCTAAAGGGTAAATAATTGATGGTAAAACATATAATTACAGGGAGGATTCATAGTAACATGAATGTATGTAAAAGACAAGATAAATATAACAACTTAAATTAATGTAAGATTAAAGGATAAAACCCTTATCTCTAATTATTTGTCATTCTCAGGCAAGTTTAAGGTCCAAGGAAATCTTAGGATAAAACTCATTTTTCCTTATCCTAATTCACAGGATTCGAGTAGTTAGGATTAGTTGTAACTAAATTTCACTTAGACTTAGGAAATATGAAGGATGTTTTAGTTATTCTCTATTTTAGAATTCTCAGTTCCTAGCCGAGAAGAAAGGAGTAGAGTTTTGGAAAGGGAGGAGATGGTTAGGGATTTCAGATTGACTGGCCTCGCTCACTCCCTTCTTTCTCTCTCTCTTTCTTCGCTTTTCCCTTCCTCATTCTTTTCTTTCCTGTCTCTCCTTGTAGTGTGTTATGTAACGCTAGTGGGTCATTTTTATATCTAGTTCGGCCTTCCAGGCCTTTCTTGCGTAAACTGTGCAAGAGATAGCTATCTTATGCACTACCCCCGGTTTTCTTTGCAGAAATTGATTGTTGCTTCCTTTACTTTCGGTGAAAGTTTTGGGATGAAATCTAGAAGCGTTTGATAAGGGAGTGGACCCTATCCACCAGACGTCTTGGATCTGTCCCAGCTCTTCTCATCCTGGTCGAAATCATCACCTGCTGCGGTTCCCTTTTTTCTCGCCATGGCGTGACAACAAAGGAGATCCGTGTAGGGGATGCTCATTCGACGCTTTTAGACACCTATGCGGGATTCGAAATTACCCCAGTCATGGTTTGGACAGCTTGGATTTCATCAAGGATATTCTCTCGTGGTTTGCTGCGCGTGATAAAGGAACACACGCGTTTCCTCTTTCGTTATGGAGGGAGAGTGGTCGGTTCCCGGAACAGCTGGCCTTTTGCAGGATTCCATGGGGTCCACTACCTTGGACATCCAGGAGATCTGGTCCCTCTATCTAGTAATATCCCTGTCCTGGGATCAAGATATGATCCGGATGCAAGGCCCGGACAGTCTATATGGTTGATTGTGTACGACCCACCTTTCGCTGGTCATGGAATGGAAACATCGAGGGTTTGATCATAGCCTTCACTAGCATCAGATGGACGGTTCAGATGACTTACATGTGCCATGATGGTGGCCCATGAAGGTGCCAATGGATGACAGTCCGTTTGAAATTTGCACGGCGGGAACGAGAGAGAGATTTTCTATCTTCTGAAATTCATTGGGTCAAGGAGTCTTTGATCGACTCCGTGTTCTGGTGTGGTGCGGGTGTGCACTCCCTGTGCACACGCACCTCCTAAGTATTGGGCCCATGGTGATATAGTGTAAGATCCACGCCATCTATTCACTTTTCCATCTAATTTAAGGAGTTAAGCCCAAATTTGAGGCATATCCAAAGATCAGGTGGCCCATATTTGAATGAATATCTGTTTTAGCCACCATCACACTGATCCAACGGTTAAAATTTGTCATGTATGGTTCATTTATAATACCTGGGCCTGATATAAATTTTTATGCCAAAAGGATAGCAAGAACCATGTGATCTAGAATTCAGTGGTCTAGGTTAATGGCATTTTTATAATTATTGCTGATCTGATAGTTTTGTGAAATCTAATGGCTTTAAATGGTAGCAAGCACATTTTCAACCAATTTTTATAAACAAACTTTCATCTAAATCATTACAGATAATTGGTTATTCGCTAATTCCCTTATGGGAAGTACATATGTTAGTCACATGATGGATTACCTTGTCTTTAAAATCAATGGTCAGATGGCTTGATCTATGAATGAAGACCATTCTAACGATTAGTTTTATGTCAGGGCAAGGATGTAAGGCTAGGATAGTTGGATTGGTATTGTACACATGTATATATTATGTTGAATCTTATGGTAATGCTCAAGAACTTTCGATGCTGATGTAACACATCGGTTCCCGAAGCCTGAGTACACTACTCGTTTTTCAAAATCCCGAGTGTTAACCTTCAGATATTACCCAAATTTTATGTATATTTTTTTCTTTATCAGAGTTAGTAACTTTAGCGGAATAGGAGTAAATCAAGTATAATAGGGAATCCAAATATATAAAACCAAATATTTTAAGTGGTTCCTGAAAGCTTGTACAAACCAATGTTTTAATATTTTACAAAACATGACAGTAGAAATTTAATACAAATGAAGTCAGAAATAGAGAGTTGCAAGATCATCTGGCTTCTCTTATTCTATATGAACATTAACATGCGCATCATATGAGTCTCCTGCACACTAAATATGGTTTGACAGTGTCAATGGCTATCCTAGTGAGGTATAACCCCCAAGATTTAACAAACATCATGATAGCTAAGCATAGTTGTTAAGAACAGTGTATAACAAATATTTAACGATGATAATTATAGTAATCAGATAAGGTTCATCAGATACGCATTTATTAAATAAGTTCCACAAAGATAATCTTGTTTAAATGCATGTATGCATGCACATACTCACAGACCTGGGGATGCACATCCATCTGGTAAAAGGTCACCCAAGGAGAACTAGCCACTCAGAAAAGTACTCAAAGGTACGCCTTAAGGAGGACTAGCCACTCGGAAAAGACCATGCAAAGAGGACACCTAAGATGGCCTAGCTTCCTGGAAGAGTACTTTATGTACATTTAAGGAAGGTTAGATACCTGGAAAAGTCTATGCGAAAAGGACAACCCACAGTAGTTGAATGAATACAACGATAACTTAGGATCATCAGGTAAAATACTTTACGGTATAGCCCATAGTGACCCAAGAAAACTCTGCATCCTATATCAACCACCCGGTAAAGACTATATGCAATAAAGATGCATGATTAGCCTAACCATTATTATTCCAATTTCAAACAACCATTTTATGGAAGCTCAAAGGTCACTATGAGGGGTTTGTCACCTTGCATAGGCCAATAGCTTATATATAGTGTCCCATTCCACCATCCCTGGCTCATGAGACTAGCAAATAAGATGTTTAAAGATAACCTACTTAACTAGTGACCAATTATAGTTCTACAAGTGGAACTTATTATTAAAGGTTATACGAAGATGGTTCCTTAAAGCCACATAGGGCAAATATTATATCAAGCCACATAGGACAAACAATCCATTCCAAAGATGTGATAAATGGGATTATCCCAAAAGTCACTTACACAACGAACATTCCATAAGATGATAAGTCCACATCAAATATTTTGTTTAATTTATTAGACAAAGTGACCACTAGTTCTAGGACCTCTAATCATTCTATCAAGTGATCATGAATGACAAATTATATCATGTATAATATTAATATAACACATGCAAATCTAAAGCATTCATTTCAAATCAGAATCGAGGTATTTAGATTTTACTGTATATTCAAATATTGAATTTAAATCCAACTTATTAATCATCATAAGGAATTAAAATCAATAAGAGTAATGAACCACATTAAGCAATCGATAAAGTAAATAAACAAAGTTGAATAAGTAAGATAGTTATTAAGATGTAGAAAAGCTTGAAGGGTGATCCTCACCTTAGGGGTTAGATTATCTCTCGGTGTTATTAGGATCAGATGTTCGCACTATAAGATTGATATCTAACATGATTAACATATTTAGTGTGGTTAGATCACAGTATACCCAATTTATATGGTCGGGATTAAAACTAGGTATTTCAATTGGTAGTTTTAGGGTTTTGATGTATTGTCTAGAATTTAGGGATTTTATTTGAAATCTAGTTTACGCGACAACGAAATATAGATAAATAACAATAATGATGTAAGAATTTAAAATTAAGTATCAATAATAATCTAATTTAAATTAAAGATAATTATAAAATTAATTGATAGCAATATTTTAGTAAGAGTTTATAATACTAGCAATTATAATGATAATAATAATAACTAAAAATAATAATAATAATAATGAAAAATATTATCCTAAATTAAACAAAATAACAATAGAATACCTCTCATTCTTCCTTTCTCCCCTTTCCAAAGATCAAGTCCCGCAGGGTTCCTGGACCCAACTCAGTTTGACTCAGTGGCTACACCGAGTCATGACTCGGTAACTCCCTCTTCTCTCTTTCTCCTCTTTTGTTTTTCATGGGGCATCCATCAACCCAAAATCTAAACTAAACTCTTCCTGATTCTTTCCTAACTTAGGAAAAGACTCAGCGAGTTGATCCAACCCAGTGGAACTCGATCAGACTTTGTTTCACCGAGTTGCATTTGTTCGACTCGGCCATAATCCAACTTGATCCCTCCTTAGGTCTTCTCCTTTCTTTCTTTCTTTCCCCTTTAGCTGAATGAGAGTGAAACCGGATTGATTCGAATGTGTAGCGACTCGAGCCGAGTAGATTCAACTCGATACGACAGTTAAGGCAGCGCCGCTTCTCCCTTTTTTTTTTTTTAAAAAAAATATATTCTTCTTCTCCTTCTTCATTCTTTATTGGAAACAACCAGGTGAAGCCCTGGACTCGACCTGAACTAGTAGCGACTCAGAATGACTCATGACTCTGTCTGAGTCGACAAATGCGGAAAGAAGAAATGACAGACTTGACCTCTCTCTCTCTCTCTCTCTCTCTCGCTTTCCTTATTGGGAAATTGTTTCCCTAAAAGGCAGCCTTTTATAAGGTTTCTCTAATCCCATTCTTGAAAGTTCAGGCATAACTAATCGCTGGATTAGTTACCACCAAAGGCATTTTAGTGATAGTTTTATAGTGATATTTAGGAGTGTCGACTTCTTAGGCTGCATGATTAAGATCCAATGCCAATGATATTGGTTAAAGGGCATGGCTCATTGGATGAACGTCTCTGATGTGGAAACAGGGTCCATATGCTAATGATGCAATTTTCAGCCAAATCGAGGAAGATGACCGCACAATTCACGGTGGATCTTGATCGAGGTAATCAAACTTCTATCCAAGCCTTCTGATTGGTCTAGACTGGTCCTATAGAGCTTGTGGGGCCCACCATTTCAATGGATGACCACCATTTTTCGGTGGGTTCTAGGATTTTCGACCGTAACTAATAACTCTCATATTCACGAGTTTCTCACGAGAACTCCTATCAGTGGGAGATGACCTTGCTGGTTTCCTTAGACTAGATGATGGAGATCAACTGGAAAAGCTTATAGAAGCTAGGGAACGGCTAGGATTGAGCTAGTGTCAATAACAAAAAAGATTCCTTCCGCTCCTTTGCAGTTGCGGATGCCCTAAAATGTGAAATGCATGTAGGGTTGGGATCTCTTAAAATGGAGGGCTGGAATTACATAAAGACTTCTGCTGTGGTTTTCAGTGTGGCAGGAGGGAATCAGTTTTCCATTTTCAGAAAAACTGCCCTAATACATTCTGCTTGCGTCCTAACATGTGTGTACACCAGTGAGTTTCAACGAGTGGAACGACCAAGGTTTTTGTAACGCCCGTGAAAAAACCATACTTGGGCTCGAGTACCAACTCGACCTGAAATTGCGTAGAATTAATTTCTATGGAAAGTAAGCGTAAGTTAGCTAGCGCAACGCTGGAGTAGCTGGGAAATAGTCCCTGATCACTTTAAATACGTTCTACAAGACCCAAATCGAGTAGAACCAATGACCCTATAATACTCTATAACCTCGGACCAAACTCTAAGCAGGTTTGTTCTCTGGACCACTTTGAATCTTTGTATTGGATCTAGACCGCGCGTCGAAAGTTCGATACCTCCTATCTTAGACCGTTAGAACCGCCTAGCTGGACTTGACACTCATTTCAAAAATCAAGTCAAACCGATAATCACAGGCTATTTCATTGAGCCCGGACCGAAGAGAGTGCGAATAGGGATAGAATTGGAATTTCAAATTCAAATCTGGTACACGACTTGACACGTCAGTATTGAGCGTTTTGACCATCAGAATTCAGCCAGATTACACCCTCGGATGAGGAGAAATTTCTATTTTTTATCATGAGACTTTCAGCCCTGATCAACGTGCGGTGACCGCTGAACTGAAACTGGTCCGCCACGCGCGATCTGCGAACCGTGCCGGACTGAAAACTTAATACGTGCTAGATCTAGTACGCATGAGCTTAATTCCGATCGCATTTGACCAGGGGACCACCAGAAAGTATCTTTTGGACCGAAATAGCCCCGAATTGGATATGCACTAAGTAAACTTTGTACCGGAGCCTATTTTCAGCATTTTTAAGCTTATAAAAGGGGTTGAAACCCTCACTCCTCTCTCCCATCCGAAATTGCAAGAAACTCTAAATTTGGGAGAGAGAAAAGGTGAGAGTTTGTGAGAGAGAGTGGGATAGATTTTTCCAGCTTTCGTGCCACCTGTTGCTAGTGCCTAAGCAACCCTTCCTTATCACCAAGCCGGCGATTCTTCCACGTTTCCAAGTATAAAACAACCTTAGAAGTTGCAGATTTGTGGTTTGCTTGGATTCGTAGCATGCTAGCTAACGTAACTCGTAAAACAGGTTCTCTTATCGCTGTAGACGAAGCGTATACGCTCCGTTCGAAACAACACGTCTATAAGAGACTAGGTGAGGATTTTAGACGCTTTGATTGATGGTTTCCAACGCTTTCAATGTCATTTAATAGTAGATTATCGACGGCATCGCCGTTTGACATGTGCAACATGCTATCCGTTTCCTGTTTCGTAAATCAACGGAGAATATGAGATTTAGGGCATTTTAGTCATTTGTAGGAAGTACAGTTTACATTCATATTTTGCTGATGTGATTGACATGGTTTTTTGTCGCATTAGGAAGTTAGGAATACGTGCATAATTAGTTTGGCGAAGAGATTCGCCTAATTGCGCACTTCGGGTCGACATGCTATATGTAGACTTAAGTGTGTAGTGTATGTGTTTGTATAAATGTTTGTATTAGTACGTATTGAATTAAATGATGTTATGAATTAGTTTGAGATTGATTTCTCAATTATTATGCTGACCTAAATGATTTCCTACATGTTGACTAAGTACATGATTCCATACTATGCATGAAATATATGTGCTTGAAGATTTACTTAAGTTGTATGTTATAACATGTGTTAATATGCTCACATGATTGTATTTCAATTCCAATACTCCTACATAAATTGCTGATGTGATTCCATAATTGTTTGGGACTAGACTTAGTCCAGGAAGTCGGTAACCGAGCGAATTCGTGGTTGGCTGGTCTTGGCCACGAACGACGCGTCGATGAACGCGAGTCGTGTTTAGAGTTGGCGGCAGTGGTTAGGCCACGCGAAGTGTTTTACGCATTTCATGTCGTTCGACTTGAGATGCGATCGCGCTAGTCGAGCCCGTCAAGTAACCCAACTGGCCGATGTATGTTCACCCTGTATGAGTCATAACTGCTTGAACCTAGGGTACTGAACTTACCATTGTAAACCCTGTTAACCATGGTACCTTGATCCACGAAGACTCATGAGCCGGGCATGGTGGTATGGGACACCGTGGTCGAGCTGTCGGCCTACGCTGGGGCCACAAACCTCCCCGTAGTGACCAGTGAGTACCTAGTCTCGTGAGCAGATTATGGTGGTATGGGACACTATATTCTAGCTGTCGGCCTACACTGATCAGGCGACGAGTCTTTTGTAGTGACCGTGAGCGTATTCTGAGTCTACGGTAGGCGACGACCCTTCAGTAGCAGTAGAGTACAGTAGGCCTGTATTGATAAGGTGATGGGGGAGCGGTGCAACGAGTGCGAGCAACAGCCCTAGCAGCCCTTGCAGCGACCTACAAAATATACATTGTATGAGATTACTAGGAGTGACGAGCCTAGACAGGATCTGTGTTGGGATTGATACAAGGGAAGTACCTTAGTTTCCCAATCCTGTTGTTTGAATGGACTAATAACAACTCAAAAATCATATCACCATACCATTGCATGTGCCTGGAAGATGTGGAGCACTTGAGAGTCGATTGCATGCCGCGGTCGTAAGATGGTGCCGTATGAGGGAGATCTTCGGTGAGGGCATACATCACGTCATGTCATCTTACATTAACAACAGTATTAGGATTGTCTGATTTACTGCTTTACTATTATCGCATGATTGATTTGTGAACATGCTAATCTTTGCTCTATAATTCCACTGAGTTGATCACTCACTCCCACGTTACGGGATGGTGTTTGCAACACCCACCAGACCCTGTTGTAGATGTAGGTGAGGCTAAGATCCAGGCGGCAGAGCCAGACTTCGACGAGGACCAGGACGAGTTCTCGTACATGCAGTATCATGATGGCTTTACGTAGGCGACCTGGGTTGATGGGACTTCAGTGGGACTATTTTGAACATTTGATTTTGTTCATGTATATGTATATGAGACTCAGAGATGTATTCATACTTTAGAGACAGATGAGATCTACTCTGTTTTTCCTTACAGTGATATATATATTGTTTAGTCTTCCGCTTGCTTTTATCACTGGATCTGGAGTATGAATTGCAGTTTTGGTATAATTTTACTCATGTGAATGCTTTAAATCAGGCAACATTGAATCATAATAATTTTTGTTGCATAAGTGACGGTCTGGAACTCGGGAGTTGAGTTTATACACGACCCCCGATTTTCAGGGCGTTACAAGTTGGTATCAGAGCATGAATAAGAGTATACTGGGCCTGGGTTATGGTCTCGCGACATGCGCTATCACGTCCTTTGACTTAGGTGGGTGCGAGAAGGGTCTAGAAACATTTCTAGGATCGCAGATTCGCCAATAGGCGAAGTCTATTCGAATCGATCGCACGATCGAGTCTATAATGCATCTCGGGTCGCGTGAAGCAACCCGAATAGCTCTTAGGTCGTAGGAAGTCGGGTTGAGATGTTCATTGAACGATTTTAAACCCGTAAAAGTAAATCCTTGGGCCGTGGGATGACCACAACTCCTGTATTCAATCGCCAGGGCTTAAAAACCCCATTTCACCAAAAATCTTTAAAAATCTTCCTCTCACCACTCCAATCTTCATTTATTTCTTATAAATTTTATGTTAGGCATCAAACCTAATGTGAAAATAACATAAAATAATACTTTCATAAAATTTTATAGTGAATAGTAAAATTTTATGAAAAATGGCCATAAGGCCATTCTAATTTCACTTTCTTTAGTAACTAATAGTCTAGATGGATGTACTAGCTCTTTCTACCCCAAAATCATATGCTGCATAATAGGGTTTTGTATTTGGGATTACGGATTGGTCGCAGAAAGCCCTGAAAATATGTTTGGGCCTATATAGGTCAAAATACTATGAACCAAGGGTTGGACCATACATATCTGGGCTCCTTGGACCATGGGGGACCAAACCCATATAGTCCCACTAGCCGGATGCACCACCGGTCGGCGATGCCATCGCCGTATCGCCATACAAGTGGGCCCACTTGCTGCAAAATTTGGGCGCACGCCCTATCTTGGGTCGTGTACACCCCCATATGTGTCCCGTCCAAAGAAAACTCCTAAAACTTGCCTCTCCTTCACAAACAGCCCTCCCCATAGCCCTTTTTGCATTTTTTAGCAACGATCTCCAAATTTTGTGATTCCAAACCACCCTTAGATCCATCCTTGGCCAAAAACGACCACCCTCCATCGTTCCTTTGAAGTTGGCAGCCCTCCTTCTTGAAGATTTCATCTTTTGGAGCTCCAAAAACCCCCAAATCGAGCTGAAATCGTGAGGTGTTCCATTCCACTTTTTCATTTTCATTTCTCCTTGAAAATATATCCTTGGGAAGCTTGGAGCATCCCTCTATGACGCCTAAATCTCCCTTTTCCAGTTTGGACAGCCACTTCTCTGCATTTTCTTCGTTTTCCATGGCTTTCGTGGAAGCCATTTTAGGCCTTTTTTCACTCTCCTCCATCTTGTCTTTGATGGGTAAAAGGAAGACTGTAGTAAATGAGGCTAGGCCAAGTCGCCCTGCTCAATCGAGAAGACCGCGGGGTGGTGCCGCAAGTTCAAGCACCGCCACAAGTCCAGCTACAGCCCGAGAGTGCCGTACAAAGTGGGATTTGGATCCCCATACCCACCTTGGGTGAGTAATTCTATCAGAGATGCCTCACGGTCAATACACTGATCGTAAAGTGTTATTTGAGGCGGACGTGGAAGGACGATTGTTCGGTGATTTTTTGTTGTTCGAGCGCATTGAAGCTGCGCATTGGGGTCCGATCTTTGAAGCTCGCGCTCATGCTAATGTGAGCACCGTTCGTGCCTTCTACGCTTGTATCCAGAATCCTACCTTGGAGCCATTGCAGTTCAAAATCCCTTTTGGTAGAGATCGGATGGCTACGATTGATGTGCGACTGATTGCGCGACTTCTGAACGTGCCTCTTGGTGATGTTAATCCCAGTGAGAAGAATCTGAGGAGTAGGCGTGAACGAGATCGTCGCACCAGGTTTCTGTGCGGTAAGTTGGTTCCATGGCAGTCTAATAATAGCCTCAAGGCGACGTATATGTCTGATGATTTGCGCCTGCTGCACCATATCTGCACGTTCAATGTTTATCCCAGGTCGACGAATCACATTGAATGTACACGCCTTATGGTCGATTTCTTGTATCTGGTGGCCCAGGGAGAGAATGTATGTATGGCCACTTTCATCTTGCGACAGATAATCCTCATAGCCAAGTCAAGAAGAACATTCGAATCGCTTCCTTTTGGCCGACTGATATGTAAGATCGTGCTTGAGTTTGCTTACAGACTTGGGCCGAAATTGCCAGTTTCAATTCATAGCATTGATGAGTCGACTATGGTCAAGATGAAGATTGGGTCTCAGTACCGTGAAAATCAGCTTGAGGAGGATAGCGAGGATGACTTTGATGATGAGAAAGATCAAAGCGAAGAAGAACCTGGAGCAGAAGTTCAGGAAGAAGTTCAGGAAGAGGCAGAAGAGGAGGCTCAGGATACAGATGAGAGCCCTCCTCCTTCTGCGCAGGCTACTAGCGATGATCGCATTGCTCGAATTGAGGAGAGCCAGATCGCCTTACGAAGGGAAGTTCAGGAACTTCACGCTGAAGTCGAGGATACCAAGGCCGTTACAAAGAGGAAATTCGGCAAGGTGACTTGTACCTTGAAGGCGATCCTGTGTTGCTTGCAGGATAAGGGTGCTCCTCCTCCGTCACTCGACTTAGACTAGCGATGCGACCTTGATGTTATTGTTAGTAGTTAGTCATTTTCTGCTTTTGTTGTGTAAGCTTGTCAGGGCTATTGATTTGCTTATGTTGCTGTTGTAATTTTAACTGTCTTAGTTCCCTTGGATTTCTCGTCATGATGCTTGTAAGGATATATCCCTTGTATTGTGACAATTTGATTAAGTAAAATGCATGGAATGCCTTTGACTCCTTGTGTGAATGATTGCGGTGTATTTGTGCTATTGAGACTGACAAGGTTGCGCCCTATTTTGAATATAGGGAATGCCGCCTAAGGCTACGCGGAGCACGGTTCGGCTTGCATTGAGTGAGCATATGGATCAGACTCCTTCGTAGTCTGACACCCATGCGGACCCTGCTGTAGGCCCGATTCCTGAGACAGTTCGTGCGTCTCAGCCTACTGCTGGTCCTACAGTTGGACCACCGCCGTTCACACCGTCAGTCAGAGAGTCTTATCGTGCATCTACTTCGACGCAGCACCCATCACAGCCTGCTCCACTTCCTGATAGATTCGAGCAGATGATGGCTATGATGCAGCAGCAGCAGCAGCTTCTACTACCATTGTGGGGACATTAGCCCAGGGTGGGGGTGTGACTCCACCTGCACCACCTGCGCATCCAGCTGAGGATGCTTATACATACGCCCAGGATGAGGGCATGACTCATCCTGTACCACCTGCTTACCCTGCGGGGAATGCCGCAGATACACGGGGCCTATTAGAGCGATTTCAGCGCTTACGGCCTCCCACTTTTACGGGTTCTCACAGACCCGAGGAGGCCGAGTACTGGCTCGATCGTGTGTCGAAGATATTACGGATGCTTCATTGTACAGAGGCCGAGCAGGTAGGCTGGCTACATTCCTGTTTGAGAGAGAGGCCAGCCTGTGGTGGGATAGCGTATTGCGGACCGTTGCCGCCGACTTTATATGGACATGGGCAGCGTTTGATTTTCGCTTTCAACAGAAGTATTACCCCCAGACTTACAGGCATGATCGGGAGAATGAGTTTCTCCGCCTCAGATAGGCAGCCATGACAGTCACGGAGTATAAGCATCGGTTTACGCAGTTGGGCAGATACGTCTCGACTATTTTGGCTGATGAGCAGATGCGCATACGGTGCTTTTTGGAGGGTTTGCGACCGGATATTCGGTCGAAGATGTGCTGTGTGAGCATTCCCTCATATGCAGAGTTGATTCACTTATCTATGCGGGTAGAGCAGGATGTGGATCGACTTACGCGATTTCGTGGCCCTGTTGCTTCTAAGCCGCGACCAGACATGCAGGACAGGCCCTTCGCGGGCAAGAGGCCTCGCGTTGACCCTCCTACTCGGGCTCTAGCGCCAGCACCATCATTTCGTCACCCCGAGTTATCGTGTACATATTGTGGGAGGACGGGCCACTTGGAGCAGAGCTATTTTTCTCAGATGCGGGACAGTGGGTTCTCGCCGCCACAGAAGATTGACTGTGCACATTCACAGGCGATATCAGCACCGCCTATATGGTTAGCTCCTGCGCACCCTTCTTTTAGACCTCCGGTGTCGCAGATCAGACAGCCTCCACGACCCTTGACACAGCGGCCGAACCGGCCACAGCAGGCTCGGGTTCATGCATTGACAGCTGAGGCAGCTGCGACACCGACTTTTCAGCATTCAGCCTTCGAGGTCACAGCCCATATTGGAGGTACTCTTATTCTTGTAATGGTGGACATTGGTTCCACGATTTCTCTGATATCACGTGCTGTAGTCAGGCGTCTTGGGTTACAGACTATTACCATGGATAGGGTGCCAGTACTTGCAGCTCATGGAGATTATTCAGATGTTACCCAGATGTGTGAGGGTTGTTTGGTGGATCTGGGAGGCAGGACGATGGCTATTGATCTTGTCATCGACCCCTCTCTTGTTTATCTCGACGTCATTCTTGACATGGATTGGTTGACTGCAGCGAGGGCCGAAATTGACTGCGAGACTCGTATAGTGACTGTGTACGAGCCAGAGGGTGCATCCTTCACATTTTCAGTGCGGGTAAATCTCCCTTTCCGCATACTTAGTTACGCCACTTTATTGCGAGACGCTGGTGCCCAGGTACTTGAGCATACGCCATTCGTTTTTGAGTTCGGGGATCTGTTCAGGAAGATCCCTGGTTTGCCGCCCCGACGAGAGATCGATTTCACTATCGATCTGGTTCCTGGTTCTACGCCCGTCTCACTGTCGACGTATCGCATGGCACCGTGTGAGATGGAGGAGTTGAGGATGCAGATTGATGGTCTGCTAGAGCTTGGCCTTATACGACCTAGTGTGTCTCCTTGGGGAGCACCGGTCTTGTTCATGAAGAAGAAGGATGATTCGATGCGATTATGTATTGATTATTGCAGGCTGAACCAGGTCACGGTGAAGAACAAGTACCCTTTACCCAGGATCGATGACTTGTTTGATCAGTTGAGAGGAGCGCAATACTTCTCGAAGATTGATCTTCAGTCAGGATATCATCAGTTGCGCGTCAGGGATGAGGACGTACAGAAGACAGCATTCAGGACCAGTTTTGGCCACTACGAGTTCCTCGTGATGTCGTTCGGTCTCACGAACGCACTAGCAGTGTTCATGGATCTGATGAACCGGGTATTTCAGCCTTTCCTCTATCGATTCGTCGTTGTATTCATTGACGATATTTTGGTGTACTCTATGAGTCGAGAGGAGCATGAGGAGCACTTACATTTGGTCCTGAATACGCTCAGACAGCATCAGTTGTTCGCACAGTACAAGAAGTGCGACTTCTGGAAGTAGGAGGTGAAGTTCCTGGGACACGTGGTGTCCAAGGATGGCATGGCAGTTGACCTATCTAAGGTAGCTGCGATGCAGGACTGGGAGCAGCCTGGTTCTGTCACTGAGGTGAGGAGTTTCTTGTGTCTCGCTGGCTACTATCGGCGCTTCATTCAGAACTTCTCGAAGATCGCGAGACCCTTATCTCAGTTGACACGGAAGGACGTGAAGTTCGCCTGGAATGACGAGGCAGAGTCATCTTTTCAGGAGCTGAAGGACAGACTTACGTCCGCCCCTGTGCTAGTATTGCCAGAGCAAGGGGTTAGATACACTATATACACTGACGCGTCTAGCGTTGGTTTGGGTTGTGTCCTTATGCAGAGGGACAGGGTAATTTCGTATGCCTCGAGACAATTAAGGAAGCACGAGGAGAATTACCCTACACACGACCTAGAGTTAGCAGCCGTTATATTCGCACTGAGACTCTGGAGACATTACCTCTACAAAGAGGAGTTCGAGCTCTTTTGCGACCACAAGAGCCTCAAGTACATATTCACGCAGCGAGACTTGAATATGAGGCAGTGGTGATGGATGGAGACGTTGAAGGACTTCAAGTTTGAAGTCTCTTACCATCCTGGGAAGGCGAACCTTGTGGCTGATGCGTTGAGACGCAAGAAGGCGATAGAGTTTGCGGCTCCGCTGATGGTTGCTGAGTGGAATATGGTTGAGTTTTTGCGAGACTTTGAGCAGAAACTCACCGTAGAGGAGCCGTTTGAGTTCATCGCACATTTACAGGTGATATCTCAGATTGATGACCGAGTCATCGAGGCGCAGAGGGACGATGCGCATCTGACTGAGCTTCGAAAGCAGGCCAGTGATGATGCAGACGCCGACTGACGAGTTGGTATGGATTGGGGCTTACGTTATCGTGGCCGCCTATGCGTCCCAGATATCCCTGACTTGAGACGAGAGATTCTCGAGGCTGCGCATTGTACTAGACTCGCGATGCATCCAGGCAGTACGAAGATATATTGTGACGTGAAGAGGACGTATTGGTGGGAAGGTATGAAGACCCACATAGCAGAGTTCGTGTCCCGTTATCTCACTTGTCAGCAGGTGAAGGCAGAGCATCGCCGGCCACCTGGACTTTTGCAGCCTATGTCGATCGTAGAGTGGAAGTGGGATTTCATTTCCATGGACTTCATTTCTGGGTTGCCAAAGACGAGGAAGGGACATGATTACATTTGGGTGATCGTCGACCGTCTGACGAAGTCGGGGCACTTCCTACTGATTAGAGTTACGAACTCTGCAGACGAGCTGGCTAGATTGTACATCAGAGAGATTGTGCGTCTGCATGGAGTTCCGCTGGAGATCGTGTCGGACAGAGACACGCGGTTCAC
This sequence comes from Magnolia kwangsiensis, assembly GCA_037074715.1. Taxonomy (NCBI): domain Eukaryota; kingdom Viridiplantae; phylum Streptophyta; class Magnoliopsida; order Magnoliales; family Magnoliaceae; genus Magnolia; species Magnolia kwangsiensis. Next base: position 57,666,090 of record CM073573.1, read on the forward strand.
TTCTATTTTCTGGACTCGCATTCAGGAGGCTATGGGTGTGAAGTTGAAGTTCAGTACTGCCTTCCACCCACAGACAGACGGACACACAGAGCGCGTGAACCAGATCTTAGAGGACATGTTGCGAGCTTGCGCATTGGACTTCAAGGACAGTTGGGATGATTTTCTTGCTTATGCGGAGTTTGCATACAGCAACAGCTTTCAGACGAGTATCGGTATGACACCTTATGAGGCGCTGTATGGGCGACCTTGTCGCGCACCGCATTGCTGGGCAGAGGTCGGTGAGCGTAGCTTGATTGGCCCAGAGTTAGTGTAGGCGACGTCAGACAAGATTGACATTATTCGACGTCGGCTTCTTACAGCGCAGAGCAGACAAGAGTTATGCCGATATGAGACGACGGCCACTAGAGTTCACAGTTGGGGATCATGTGTTTTTGCGAGTTTTCCCTATGAAGGGAGTCCTTCGGTTCGGGAAGAAGGGGAAGCTAGCACCGCGATTCATTGGTACATTCCAGATCCTCGATCGTGTGGGAGCAGTGGCTTACCGATTGGCTTTACCCACGCCTCTCGCGAGCGTTCACAACGTATTTCATGTTTCTATACTGAAGAAGTACGTTGCTGATCCTTCCCATATCATCAGATGGGAGCAGGTGCAGTTAGGAGAGGATGTTACTTATATCCTGCGACCGACACGTATCCTTGATAGGAAGGAGTAGGTACTGCGTAGCAAGGTGATTCCCTTTGTGAAGGTATTGTGGACGCATCACTCTGAGGAGGAGGCTACCTGGGAGACAGAAGCCGAGATCAGAAAGAACTACCCACAGCTTCTCGAGGAGTACGAAAAGATATAAATTTTGAGGACGAAATTATTTGTTAAGGGGGGTAGATTGTAACGCCCGTGAAAAATCCATACTTGGGCTCGAGTACCAACTCGACCCGAAATTGCGTAGAATTAATTTCTATGGAAAGTAAGCGTAAGTTAGCTAGCGCAACGCTGGAGTAGCTGGGAAATAGTCCCTGATCACTTTAAATATGTTCTACAAGACCCAAATCGAGTAGAACCAATGACCCTATAATCTCTATAACCTCGGACCAAACTCTAAGCAGGTTTGTTCTCTGGACCACTTTGAATCTTTGTATTGGATCTAGACCGCGCGTCGAAAGTTCGATACCTCCTATCTTAGACCATTAGAACCGCCTAGCTGGACTTGACACTCATTTCAAAAATCAAGTCAAACCGATAATCACAGGCTATTTCATTGAGCCCGGACCGAAGAGAGTGCGAATAGGGACAGAATTGGAATTTTAAATTCAAATCTGGCACACGACTTGACGTGTCAGTATTGAGCGTTCTGACCGTCAGAATTCAGCCAGATTACACCCTCGGATGAGGAGAGATTTCTATTTTTTATCATGAGACTTTCAGCCCTGATCTACGTGCGGTGACCGCTGAACTGAAACTGGTCCGCCACGCGCGATCTGCGAACCCTGCCGGACTGAAAACTTAATACGTCCTAGATCTGGTACGCATGAGCTTAAGTCCGATCGCATTCGACCAGGGGACCACTAGAAAGCATCTTTTGGACCGAAACAGCCCCGAATTGGATATGCACTAAGTAAACTTTGTACCGGAGCCTATTTTTGGCATTTTTAAGCTTATAAAAGGGGTTGAAACCCATACTCCTCACTCCCATCCGAAATTGCAAGAAACCCTAGATTTGGGAGAGAGAAAAGGTGAGAGTTTGTGAGAGAGAGTGGGATAGATTTTTCCAGCCTTCGTGCCACCTGTTGCTAGTGCCTAAGCAACCCTTCCTGATCACCAAGCCAGCGATTCTTCCACGTTTCCAAGTATAAAACAACCTTAGAAGTTGCAGATTTGTGGTTTGCTTGGATTCGTAGCATGCTAGCTAACGTAACTCGTAAAACAGGTTCTCTTATCGCTGTAGACGAAGCGTATACGCTCCGTTCGAAACAACACGTCTATAAGAGACTAGGTGAGGATTTTAGACGCTTTGATTGATGGTTTCCAACGCTTTCAATGTCATTTAATAGTAGATTATCGACGGCATCGCCGTTTGACATGTGCAACATGCTATCCGTTTCCTGTTTCGTAAATCAACGGAGAATATGAGATTTAGGGCATTTTAGTCATTTGTAGGAAGTACAGTTTACATTCATATTTTGCTGATGTGATTGACATGGTTTTTTGTCGCATTAGGAAGTTAGGAATACGTGCATAATTAGTTTGGCGAAGAGATTCGCCTAATTGCGCACTTCGGGTCGACATGCTATATGTAGACTTAAGTGTGTAGTGTATGTGTTTGTATAAATGTTTGTATTAGTACGTATTGAATTAAATGATGTTATGAATTAGTTTGAGATTGATTTCTCAATTATTATGCTGACCTAAATGATTTCCTACATGTTGACTAAGTACATGATTCCATACTATGCATGAAATATATGTGCTTGAAGATTTACTTAAGTTATATGTTATAACATGTGTTAACATGCTCACATGATTGTATTTCAATTCCAATACTCCTACATAAATTGCTGATGTGATTCCATAATTATTTGGGACTAGACTTAGTCCAGGCAGTCGGTAACCGAGCGAATTCGTGGTTGGCTGGTCTTGGCCACGAACGACGCGTCGATGAACGCGAGTCGTGTTTAGAGTTGGCGGCAGTGGTTAGGCCACACGAAGTGTTTTACGCATTTCATGTCGTTCGACTTGAGATGCGATCGCGCTAGTCGAGCCCGTCAAGTAACCCGACTGGCCGATGTATGTTCACCCTGTATGAGTCATAACTGCTTGAACCTAGGGTACTGAACTTACCATTGTAAACCCTGTTAACCATGGTACCTTGATCCACGAAGACTCATGAGCCGGGCATGGTGGTATGGGACACCTTGGTCGAGCTGTCGGCCTACGCTGGGGCCACAAACCTCCCCGTAGTGACCAGTGATCACCTAGTCTCGTGAGCAGATTATGGTGGTATGGGACACTATATTCTAGCTGTCGGCCTACACTGATCAGGCGACGAGTCCTTTGTAGTGACCGTGAGCGTATTCTGAGTCTACGGGAGGCGACGACCCTTCAGTAGCAGTAGAGTACAGTAGGCCTGTATTGATAAGGTGATGGGGGAGCAGTGCAACGAGTGCGAACAACAGCCCTGACAGCTCTTGCAGCGACCTACAAAATATACATCGTATGAGATTACTAGGAGTGACGAGCCTAGACAGGATCTGTGTTGGGATTGATACAAGGGAAGTACCTTAGTTTCCCAATCCTGCTGTTTGAATGGACTAATAACAACTCGAAAATCATATCACCATACCATTGCATGTGCCTAGAAGATGTGGAGCACTTGAGGGTCGATTGCATGCCGCGGTTGTAAGATGGTGCCGTATAAGGAAGATCGTCGGTGAGGGCATACATCACGTCATGTCATCTTGCATTAACAACAGTATTAGGATTGTCTGATTTACAGCTTTACTATTATCGCATGATTGATTTGTGAACATGCTAATCTTTGCTCTATAATTCCACTGAGTTGATCACTCACTCCCACGTTACGAGATGGTGTTTGCAACACCCACCAGACCCTGTTGTAGATGTAGGTGAGGCTAAGATCCAGGAGGCAGAGCCAGACTTCGACGAGGACCAGGATGAGTTCTCGTACATGCAGTATCATGATGGCTTTGCGTAGGCGACCTGGGTTGATGGGACTTCAGTGGGACTATTTTAAACATTTGATTTTGTTCATGTATATGTATATGAGACTCAGAGATGTATTCATACTTTAGAGACAGATGAGATCTACTCTGTTTTTCCTTACAGTGATATATATATTGTTTAGTCTTCCGCTTGCTTTTATCACTAGATCTGGAGTATGAATTGCAGTTTTGGTATACTTTTACTCTTGTGAATGCTTTAAATCAGACAACATTGAATCATAATCATTTTTGTTGCATAAGTGACGGTCTGGAACTCGGGAGTTGAGTTTATACACGACCCTCGATTTTCAGGGCGTTACAGTTTTGGTGGGATCCATCCTATGAATTAGATGGAAAGTTCGGATCATCTAGGATGATCAAGATGGTTGGCCACAAGCCATTGTAGTGGGCCTCGTTTGTCGATAGAAAAACTGGAGGAGAGAGAAAAGCTCTCTTCTTGAGTTATGTATTGGGTCAGTGCCTGATTGACAGAGTCATTGGTCCGGTGCACCGCGAGTGCATGCATAGGTTATGCACACAGACCCGAATTGTGGGATCCACAGAAATGGTTTGTTAAATCTACTTCATTCATTCCCTTTGGAGGTCTCAATTAGGGCCTCTAATCAAATATCAGACAGCTCCAAGGCTTAGGTGGACCATACTTTCTGCTTTTGTGAGTCTAACTAACAATTACTAACAGTTTAACAGTCAAATCCTTTCCCAATCTGGACATCAATGGTTCAAATATCCTAAACTTCATTTTGAGTGAGAAATCAAGTGATGTATCATTAGGTTGTGGGTTCTAGGTATCGTGACTGGCAAATGTAATGATTTGTGAAATAGTGGTGAAGACCGCTTGAGTTGAAGTAAGAATATGCCAATATGTCCTAGAGGGGAGTGAATAAGACTTTTTAAAGTTTTACGATGTATTTAAAAATCCTATTACACTAATCCTAACAGATAGACAGTTATTAAGATTACTCAAATGTAACTCTACAGGCTTCTAAGAGGATCCAATCACAAACTATTTAAGAAGTGAGCAAAATGCGAACTAGTTTATGATGGATATGACTGTGTATATGTGTGAGGTGTGATCTCGGATATTCAGATATTGAAATAATGAAGCAAATCACACAAACAAGGAATAACAATTGCAAACTCAGTCATTTTTATAGTGGTTCGACTACTTGTCTACTCCACTCCCGGTAACCGCACTCAACTCTTGAGTGTACCGAATTTCACTAAGGAGGTTTCACATGGTTCACCTCTAACCTAAGGTTTTAAATCAGGTTCACCTTCAACCTTTACAACCTACACTGAGGCTGACTGTTTATACTCTCAGGAGCAAGGGTCAACACATCGCACCCACATTTAGGCACACTGGCCAAGGATCTTCCCTAAGACCCTAACAGAGGTTTCACTCGGTTCACCTCAAAACCCAAGGTTTTACCTGGTTCACCTCAAACCGAAGGTTTTACTGGTTTACCTCAAACCAGATGTTTATGCTCTCCACAGAGCAAGGGTCCATTCAACGCACCCACCACGTACACTCCTGCCGGAGTCCTCATTGAGGACTTTAAGGGTGAGAAACACCTTAGACCCAATCCTACAAAGGAATGATCAAAGGGTCCTTTGGACTCTAGATACTTATAGATAAGTTGATGAGTCCCATTCAGCGTAGTGGTGAAGACCTCCTTATTGATGGAGATTCTTCAGCTCCCTTGATCCACAACAAATGATGTACGAATATAAGGTAATGGTTTGGGTCAAGGTTAATGATGGAATCCTACTCTCTAAATATTTTTCTATAAAGGAGTAGAGAAATTCCAATCATCTAAGAATTCAAGGCATCCCAGCTTAATGATTTTCCATTAAGATAGTGGCTGAAGGATCCTTGAATGCGGAAGTTCATTCCCCAATCCACTCTATTAGATGTCAATCATGAGGGTGGATTGGAGGATGAACTCCCGTGAGAGAAAGGGCTTTGGGTATATGATCTAAAGGTAAAACACACAAAAGAACTCTCTTCTTTCTCTACCAGCAATATGAAAAAGTCTCTCTTTATATAAGCAAAAGGTTCCAACGGATATAAAATGGTCACATTTATGACAGAGTTCGATATCGTTGAGCAGTGTCGATATCATTAAGCGTATACTCTCGATAGTATTAACGGTCTGCTCGATGACACAAAATCATATGTCATACGCTTTTAAAACCTCTTGCCAGCTGGTCAATGGGATCGATCAGGTGTTGATATCATCAGATTTCGAACTCCGATTCTATCGATACTTGGATCAATCTATCGACTTTTGAAAAATGAGAGAAAAAAGTTAAGAAATATTTTAGATTTTTAGGATATGATCGAGAGTCAACCGATGTAATCGGAATTTGTTTATCGATGATATCGAAGGCAGTGTCGATGCATCGATAAATCCCATGAATTTTCCAGTAAGCTTGCTAGACAGTTTGTGTCCAGTATCGATACAATCAACTTGGCCTAGATATCATCGACATATGAATATCGATTTCCTCGAGTGGCCCTCGGTCAAAGATACAAAGCGACCTAAAATATTTGCTGGAAGACATGTGCGCCCACTATCGATATCATCGATGGACTTCCGATATTATCGAGATTTGATTTAAGATCTTATCGGGAAGAGCATCGATATATCGAAGGATTTTGAGATTTTTTAAAAAAAACAGTGGCGCAGAAAACTGCCTGTCGATATTATCGAGCCACTGCTGATTGACTCAAGATTTAAATATCGATGATATTGATAGGTGTATCGATATATCGATAATTCTTTCCATATATGTATTTGGTTACTGGACACATTAAGTCCTCATTCAGTATGATCGATTCAGTGTAACACCCCAGATTTTGGCCAATCTGGGATTTGACGTCCTTAGGCAATGGGTCAACTAAAACACCTGAAAAATCGCTTAGAACCCAATTTCATAGCCAAAGAAACCACTTAGCATTAATTCCTATGGAAATTTAGCGTAAGTTAGCTAGCGCAACGCTGGAGTAGCTGGGAAACAGTCCCTGATCACTTTAAATACGTTCTACAAGACCCAAATCGAGTAAAACGTATGACTCCATAATACTCTATAACCTCGGATCAAACTCTAAGCGCGTTTGTTCTCTGGACCACTTTGAATTCTTGTATTGGATTTAGACCGCGCGTCGAAAGTCCGTTACTTCCTATCTTAGACCGTTAGAACCGCCCAGCTGGACTTGACAATCATTTCGAAAATCAAGTCAAACCGATAATCACAGACTATTTCATTGAGCCCGGACTGAAGAGACCGCGAATAGGGACAGAATTGGAATTTCAAATTCAAATCTTGCACACGACTTGACACGTCAGTATTAAGCATTCTGACTGTCAGAATTCATCCAGATTACACCCTCGGATCAGGAAAAATTTCTATTTATTATTATGAGACTTCCAGCCCTGATCTATGTGCGGTGACCGCTGAACTGAAACTGGTCTGCCACGTGCGATCTGCGAACCCTGCCGGACTGAAAACTTAATGCGCGCTAGATCTGGTACGCATGAGCTTAAGTCCAATCGCATTCGACTAGGGGACCACCAGAAAGCATCTTTTGGACCAAAACAGCCCCGATTTGGTTACCCCTCAAGTGAAACTTGTTCTCGAGTCTATTTTGGGAAAGTTTGGGCTTATAAAAGGGCTTGAAACCCTCACTCCTCTCTCCCATCCGAATTTGCAAAAACCCTAGATTAGGAGAGAGAAAAGGTGAGAGTTTGTGAGAGGAGGTGGGAGAGCTTTTCCTGCTGCTGCTGCACGTGCTTAAGCGGCGTATTCCAATCACTTTGCCGGTGATTTCTCCGCATTTGCAGGTAAGAAAACGCCGTAGAAAGTTACTGATTTGATGCTTCTTTAGTTCAATAGTTTGTTAGTTGATAAATCTCGTAAATCAGGTTCCTTAGTTGCCGTAGACGAAGCGTATACGCTCCGTTCGAATCACTTCACCTATAAGGGAAAAGGTGCGGATTTTAGACGCTTTGATTGACTGTTTCCAAAGCTTTCAATGATGTTTAATAGTAGATTATCGACGGCATCGCCGTTTGACATGTACAACATGCTCTCCGTTTCCTGTTTCGTAAATTAACGAAGAATATGAGATTTAGGGCATTTTAGTCATTTGTAGGAAGTACGCTCTACATTCATATTTTGCTGACGTGATTGACATGGTTTGTTGTCGCATTAGAATGTTAGGAATGCGTGCATAGTTAGTTTGGCGAAGAGATTCGCCTAAATGCGCACTTCGGGTCGACATACTATATGTAGACTTAAGTGTGTAGTGTAAGTCTTTGTATAAATGCTTGTATTAGTATGTATTGAATTAAATGATGTTATGGATTAGTTTGAGATTGGTTTCTCAATAAATATGCTGGTGTAAATGGTTTCCTTCATGTTAGCCATATGCATGATTTCATTATATGAATGAAATGCATGCGTTTGATGATTCATGTAAGTTATATGTTATAACATGTGCTTGATGATTTCCTTATGATTTAGTCTGAGATTGAATTCTCAATTAATTTGCTGATGGAAAGGACTTTCTATATGTTGGCGATATGTATAATTTCAGTATATGTGTGAAAGACATGTGTAGGATGATTTACTTAAGTTGTACGTTATAACATGTGTTAACATGCTCACATGGTTGTATTTCATTTCCAATGCTCTCACATGATCGCTGACGTGGATTTATATGTGTTTGGGACTATACATAGTCCAGGCAGTCGGTAACCAAGAAATATCGTGGTTAGCCTATCTTTGCCACGAACGACGTGTCGATGAACACGAGTCGTGTTTAGAGTTGGCGGCAGTGGTTAGGCCACGCGAAGTGTTTTACGCACTTCATGTCGTTCGACTTGCGATGCGCTCGTGCTAGTCGAGCTCATCAAGTAACCCGACTGGCCGTTGTATGTTCACCCTGCATGAGTCATATCTGCTTGAACCTAGGTTACTGAACTTACCATTGTAAACCCTGTTAACCATGGAACCTTGATCCACGAAGACTCATGAGACGGGCATGGTGGTATGGGACACCGTGGTCGAGCTGTCGGCCTACGCTGGGGCCACAAACCTCCCCGTAGTGACCAGTGAGCACCTAGTCTCGTGAGCAGATTATGGTGGTATGGGACACTATATTCTAGCTGTCGGCCTACACTGATCAGGCGACGAGTCCTTTGTAGTGACCGCAAGCGTATTCTGAGTCCACGGGAGGTGACGACCCTTCCGTTGCAGTAGAGTACAGTAGGCCTGTATTGATAAGGTGATGGGGGAGCGGTGCAACGAGTGTGAGCAACAGCCCTGGCAGCCCTTGCAGTGACCTACGAAATATACATTGTATGAGATTACTAGGAGTGACGACCCTAGACAGGATCTGTGTTGGGATTGATACAAGGGAAGTACCTTAGTTTCCCAATCCTGCTGTTTGAATGGACTAATAACAACTTGGAAATCATATCACCATAGCATTGCATGTGCCTGGAAGATGTGGAGCACTCTAGGGAGTGTGGCATGCCGCGGTTGTAAGATGTTGCCGTATGAGGGAGATCGTCGGTGAAGGCATACATCATGTCATGTCATAATTGCATTAACAACAGTATTAGGATTGTTTGATTTACTGCTTTACTATTATCACATGATTGATTTGAGAACATGTTAATCCTTGCTCTATTATTCCACTGAGTTAGCTACTCACTCCCACGTTACGGGACGGTGTTCCTGGACACCCAGCAGACCCTTTTGTGATTGCAGATGATGGCGCGGCCTGCGAGGCGGAGCTGGCTTGATGATGATGAGGAGGATCCCTCCTTTATGCGTGTTCTGATTGACGGGATTACAGGGAGGTTGATTAGATACTTTGACACTTGTCGTTTTATATTTTTAGCGCACTCATGTATATTCGTTTTGTCTACTTTTGGAGTATACATGTATGTATATAACCTGGTAACATATCCACACTCTGGAGGCATACAACAGTTTATATATGTTATACATACTATCACAGTCTTCCGCTTGTTAATTTAACTGTCTCTGGAGTATGATATGCTGTTCTAGCTTAATCTCACTCATGTTTAATGCGTTATCATAGACAACATTCAATCATACATATCTATGTTGCATAAATAACATTTTGGAACTCGGGAGTTGGGTTTTTGTTCGACCTCCCGATTTTCGGGATGTTACATTCAGCTTCCGAGAACATCGACAGTGCAGGTCGATTATATCGATATGTGTATCGATACAATCGACAGGGCAAGAAAACTTATAGATTTTCTGATGTTTAAAGAAGTTCTCTTACCCAAAAATTCTAATATATTTTAACTTATTTTTAAGGATTTTAATCATCTGGGGTTTTGGGACATGGGATGTGAGGCTTAGATTTACCTATGGTGAGCTTCCACAAATTCGGTTGAGGCAGATACTTAAATAGATCTTCCTGTGAGGCTCTGCAGTCCGACTGATTCAACATACACGCTAATTGACAAACCAGGGCACTAGCAAGGGCACTTTCAATTTGGTCCCAAATTTTTAGATGTTTTAAGCTTTAATGGCGCACTAGGGTGATAATTTAGATCATTACGAGGCATCCATGACTTGCTGATTTAATTCAGGTGGTTTAGATTCGTCTCAAATATGATTTGATTATCCACATGACTTCTTGACATGTCCCAATACGGATGTGAAATGCATTAGTCAAGTTTAATGGTTGGATTGTGATCTGGCTAGGTAGATATGCAAACTACGATGTAGATATTGGATTACCAATTTTCTTTATATTTTCTTATTTTATAATGTGGTTGGTGAGTAGGATTCTTCCTAAGTTTCAATGGACTCTCAAAATGATCTTAAACTTGAATCAATGAGAGTTGTAACTAACTAAATTTTCTAGAATTGTTCATAGGTTTTAAAGATGGTCTCTTTGTGCATTATCTGATGATGATATCTATATTGTGTGTTCCCACACACCTAAATACTTCCTACAGTTTAATGACAACACCTGAATTCATGAAAGTGCGGGGTGTTACACTCAAGTATTGAAAAGTTCAGGGCGTTACACAACATCTTTGATTCTAAGAGGCAATATCACCTTTCAAACAATATCGCCTTCTCCAAAAGCCTTCTTTTTCACCTTCTTATTATAACTCTGGCTACCTTAGTTTTGTTGGACATAATAGAGTCCAAGGCTTTCAACCGTGTTTCATCTAAATTCTTGAGTTTGATCAGCGTAGCTTCTATGAAGCCGACCGATGTGAGATTAACATAATAAGCTATACTTAACGATGACACAGTTATTTCCAAAGGTAATACTACATCATGTTCATATGTAAGCATGAATGGACTTATCCTTATGCTCATCCGAGATGAATTTCAATAAGCTCAAAGAGCTTCAGATAACTTAACATGCCACTCTCTAGGGTTTCCATCAATCATCTTGTGTAGAATATTTTAAGAAATTTATTACTAGCCTCAACCTAGTTATTGGCCTAAGCATAGTTGGGTGATGAATGCAACAACTTAATTTTATACTAATCGACCATTACTTTGACTTCTACAAACGAGAAAGTCGTGCCTTAATCCATAGTGATTGATTCAAGAATCCTAAATTGGTGGATTATATGAGTTTTGATGAATTCGATAATTTCCTTGTGACCAGTCCCTATCATGGGCATTGTTTCTACCCATTTAGTGAAGCAATCAGTAGCCACAATGATGAAACTATGGCCTTTTGATGAATGAGAATAAATTTTACCTATTAAATCAATGGTCCATTCTCGAAATTGTCAAGCTTTAATAATATGATGCAATTTGGTCACCGATACATGTGGTATAAACCCATGTTTTTAACATGCTTCACATCCCCTAGCATATTGGATACAATTAGTTGTCATTTTCAGCTACAAATATCCATAGCACCGAAGTATAAGCCTCATTTTCCTCCCAACTTAATGTGCTCTATATATTCCGTCATGCACTTTAAAATTGCGTGAGGTCGTGGTGGACCACTTGGTCTATATGTGCAGAAGCTTGACACAACTATAAAATGAAGGATATATCCTTGAAGGGAGGGGGGGTGGTTTGGGGGGTTAATTAGGACAAAATATAAATTTAGCCAATTAAGTGGGTCTAATCATATAGATTTTAAATTATATTCCCATGAAGTAATATGCCATTCCAGCTAAGTAATTTAACACAAGGCTTCCAATACATTAGTGGGTCTAATCATATAGATTTTAACTAATATGCCATTCCAGCTAAGTAATTTAACACAAGGCTTCCAATACATTAGTGGGTCTAATCATATAGATTTTAAATTATATTCCTATGAAGTAACTAGTTTATAAATATGATACTGTACATGTGTGTATGGGATGTGTTAACTATCAAATTCTAACATTCATCTAATCGTGCTTATATATAGTTCATCAATTAATCACATAAGCATAATTATGCAAATGCGCAAAGACAATTGTTGAGGGTCAAATATTGCATATTATCCCCCATTTATATCTTGGTTTTATTGTGTTACAAGGTGAATTTAAGAGCTTGGATTGAAAAAGGTGCCAAAAGTATGGATTTGATGCTCAAGAACCACCAAGGTAAGGGATGAATATTAGGAGACCAAGATTGAAGAATTCACATGCCAAAGATCTAAGAAAATCAAGTGAGGAATGAAGAAAATCAAAGATTTGAAGTGAAGAAAAGGAATCCTGAAATCATCCTGAAAAGGCATATTCTGAAACTTTAAGTCATTTTGTGAAATTGCGCAGAGTGAAGTCTATTTTAGAAAATTATACAGAGTGAAGTCTATTTTAGTAAACTATATAAATTTGAGGCAATTTCTGAAGTTTTCCAACTAGGTACGAAAGTTGAAGTTCCACAACTTTAAATAGGACTCCTTAGGATATTCCTAGGTATCTTTCAGGGTTTAAGGAGTGGAGCAAAAGGTTGGAGAAGCCATTGCCAAGAGTTTTTCTTCTTCTTCTTTAGTTATTTTCATGCTTTCTTCTAGGATTTTAAATCATGTCTATGGTTGGCTAAACCTTTTAGCTAGGGCTAAGAGGTGAAGCTTGTAGCGTGATGGGATATTTCTATTATTTTGATTCATGTTTATATTGAACTCCATGGATTCTAATTTGATATTTAAGGAATAATTTCAGTTTGTAATGGTTTATTATGACTCAAATTATAATAAATCTGTAATAGCTTTGAGTATCTTCTTTTCCTGATTTGGGATTGTGAAATGAGTAAGTGTTATTGTTCACCATCATCCCTTGGGCATGATAGGGTGATGAAATCCTTCCTAATCTTCACAATTCTCCTGCTTTGAGATTATGAGATTGGTAAATCCTATTGTTTGCCATTATCTCCTGGACATGGTTTGGTGATGGAATCCTTGCCAATTATCATAGTTCTCCTTCATTGAGAATTAGGTAAATGGAAGTTTAGATTTGGTTTTATTGATATATTTTTCAATTGGATAGGACAAGACTCCAATTCTAATTGTGTTACTTAAATCAATGAAGAGGGCTCCCTAATCACTACAAGTGGATCCTTGACACCCTAGTTCTTACCTTTGAATTTCTTAAGTTTTTAATTAAATATCTCATAATTACTTTCTTTTATTTCAGATTTAGATTCACATTTTTTTTCTACTTCTACTTTGAGTTACTTTCAGAATACTCACGAGATTAGTCCCTGTGGATTCGACCTCAATCTCACCGAAATTATTACTACATCATGACCCTAAACTTGGGGTTGTGAACAACAATCCCAAACACAAGAATGTCTAGTGCTTTGGTTTCCCTAATCCACTTAAGACAGATGCACGTAACCCATGAGTATATCAGATTTCACTATCGGAGGTTTTAAATTAGGTTCACTTTGAACCTTTATAGCCCTACACAAGGATCCTGACATATAATCCCATCGGAGGCTCTTGCAAGAGACTTGAGTTGATTTTCTATCGACTAACCAACAACCTTAATTCTAGTATAAGGACATATGTTTACTCCCATCGGAGGCTCCCATGAGGACTAACATGTACACACCCGTGTCTTGTGAATTTATTCCTATATAAGAGCTTAAGTCCTACACAAGAACCTATCAAATTTAGGTCACAAAATCCTACCCACAATCCTACATAAGGAAAGAGAGTACAAACTCACTCAATGATATTACTTGTTGAATTGAGCCCCATTGATGCGCTGATCTTAAGTCGCTTCTTGAAAGCTCTCCCGTGCTTGAATTTGCTACTCAATTGCTCCCTTGATCATGATGCCAATGCTTTTCTAATGCTTTAGATCCAAGATCAACCACCTTATATGCGGTGCTCCTTTGAGGTGATCAAGGTGATGGGAGGTTGGGGGAATCTCCTACAATGAAGTGTTTTGACAAGAAACAAAGTATCATAGATTGGAATATCTGTATTCAATAATAATAAAAGAAAAATGGAAGAACAAGTATCATCATTCATTTTATTAATTATAAATGCGTATTACATCCCTTGTGTTTCCCTTGATTCTGAAACAAAGTATATTTTTTCAATGTAATGAAATGAAAGAAAAATAATTCAATAGTGATTTTGGCAGCATTTTAGCTTGCGAAGCATCCGTCACAATGACAGAGGAGTTGCGCGGGTTCAAAACCCCTGTTCCACACTTAATACGCTTGAAATACAGGTACAAGAGACCAACTCATGGGAAATTCCAGATATCACGGAAGAATATCACCAAAATATTTGAAATTGACATGCAAACATGTCTTTTGCATGGTCATGTAACAAGTCTTTACCTTGCACTACTTCTTGCATCTCCTTCTCCTTCTTCTATGCTTCTCCCGTATCATGCCGCAAGATTCCTGTATGTCATAGCTCTGAAGCTTCGAAGATTCTCAAAGCTCTCTCTGAAACTCCTCACTTGTGAATGCTTAAAATGAAATGGGTAATGGGTATTTTGACGCCTCCACATGTGTGAAATGTGCATCTGCACAATAGTGTGCTATTGCATGGCAGTGCATTGCACCCCTGTTGTGTAGTCACACAATGGGGTACATGACCCGTCTAAACATCCTGCCCTCAAAACATCATTTTAGTCATATCCATTGTGTCGTGCGGTCGCGCAACACATCCTCATTGTGCGATCACGCAACACGATAATTTTATGTGGATTTATGTATTTTTGTGATCCAAACGATGCCCCCTCGATTCCCTTTTGGTTTATTTTATAGAATAAAATGGGAATACTAAATTTTCCCTGTAAAATCACTTTTCACTTCATTGCGTGATCACACAATCCACATTGCGCAATCGGGTCCACACAACACGCAGTCGAGTCTCGTACTCTATATAAGATAATCCTCTCATCTTTCACTTCACTTATGCATTCATTATCCCTCAGGCCTTCACTTCCCCTTTGCACGTCCATGCAACACCTTCTCATTGCGCGACCGTGTAACACCTTCTGCCTTGGTAAAAATCCTTCCAAGTACACAAACCCTATTAATTTTTATCTGCAGTCTCATATACACTTCTCTTTAACACTTCCCAAGAACGTACGAACCCTCAGCGGTCTAGGTCTGATAATCCTCAACCCTCTCATGCTGAGGGTCGTCCCAATAAGAGGGTGAAGATAATGAGACATCCCTCTCTTTTCAAGGAACCCACCCTATCACTAATATATTTTTCTGAAAGAATAACTCATTTGTTGAGTATGATTCATGAGGCTATAATATCAAAAGGCCTCCCTGAGAAAGATAAGAATTGGATTGGGAGAATTGGCTGAAGATCACTTCTAATTTATGAACAAATAGCTTGAGACCTGCTATCAGAGAATCAACTTTGCCTCCGTTCTCAAAGAAGAAACAACCCTAGAGTAAAACACGATAGTCTCAAGAGAAGATAAAGGAATTTAATAAGAAACACCTTTAGAACACATGGGGCTGTGTGGAAGTTCACCAGGATATAATTAAATTTAATAGCCTTTTCAGAGATGAGATGATCATTATTCTGATGAATCTCTGCCGGCATTCATCGCTTTTCCATGAGATGATGGATCGAATGACACACAACAGGATTTTATAAATTGCTAATTGGGCGATGAAGGAGTGATAGATCTTGGAAGGCTTTCTTTTGGAGAAGGGCTCAAAATAGAGAACTAGGAAAATCTCAACTTTGAGGTTCCTCTTACCATTCTACAATCCACATGCACTCTGCCCTACTCACTTCTTTGAGATCAGACAACAACACTTCCGTTCCAGGGACTCTTTGTGAGGTGTAGAAGAACTCAGGACATGTGGTTTCCTTTCTTCATGCAACTACTATAGTGTATGGGCTCGTGCTATACTCAAGAAGCACTCTGATACTTTGATTAAAATTGACATTCTAAATGCGATTAAGGTGACTTCTGAGTATTTTTGCAAAGATACCACCATTTTCAAGGGCTTTTCTTCATAACCCCAAGTGTAAGGTCGCGATGTAGTAATAATCTCGGTAAAACCAAGGTCGAATCGACAGGGGCTAAACTCGTACGTTTCTAAAAGTAACTAGAAATAGAGCTAGAAGAAGATGTAAATCTAAATTTAAAATATTTGAGAGAATAATTGTGATTATTATAATTGAAACTTATGATTTTAAAGGTGGGAAGTAGGGTGCCAAGGATCCACTTGTAGCCCTTGGGATGCTACCTTACTTGATTTAAGAGATCCAATTAGAATCAAAGTCCTATCATATCCAATTGGAAAGAGAGATGGTCAAATCTCTGAACTTCTCATTGATCCAGCCTCAATGGAAGAGGATTATAGAGATTTGGAAGGGATTCCATCACCCAACCATGCCCTGGTGACAATGATGAAAAACAGGATTTACCAATTCCACAATCTCAAATAGAATAAGAAGATATTCAAAGCTATCGTAGATCTATTGTAATTTGAGTAACAACAAACCATTGAAAACTGAAAATATTCCTTAAAATCAATTAGAAATCAATGAAGTTCAACATAAACATGAATCAAATCAAAGTAAATATCTCAATCATGCTACAAGCTTCACCTCTTAGCCCTAGCTAAGAGGTTTAGCCAACCATAGACATGATTGAACTAAAAACTCCTAAGAAAAGCTTAAAAATAACTAAGGAAGAAGAAGAAAAACTCTTGATGGCGGCTCTCCACTCCTTTTCTCCACTCCTTAAACCCTAGATGATGCCTAGGAACGTCCTTGGGACTCCTATTTATAGTTGTGAAACACCTTCTTGCGCACTGACTTGAAATTTTCGCAAACCGACCTTAAAACCGCCGCACATTTACGCAAAAAGTTACGCTTCAGTCGCATTGAAATCGCATTTGAAATTTATGTGTAGAGTACTTAGGTGGGACTGAAATTGGCTTAGGTGGGATTGAGGTTAGTTTCGGTTGGATTGAAGTTGGCTTAGGTGGGACCGAATTAAGCTTGAAAATTTGATTTCTTACTGGACTGTTTTATGCGATTTCGGTCGGACCGAAATTGGCTTAGGTGGGATTAAATTGTCCGATTTTTCTTCAATTTAACTAGTGCTTTTTCCAGTCTTTTCACCATCCTTTGTACTTAATTTTCTTGGATCTTTGGTATGAGAATTCTCCGTTCTTGGTCTTATAAGATCCATCTTTTACCTTGGTGATTCTTGAGCATTAAATCCATGCTTTTAACACTGTTTTCAATCCAAGCTCTCAGATTCACCTTGCAACACAAACATGTATAAAATATGTCATTAAGCCTTATCATGTTCATAAAACCAAGATATAAATAGGAAAAAATATGTAATATTTGACATTTGACAACTTTCTAAAGTATTGGTGCCCCACAACCAACTCTTTTCATCTTCCTCTTGGTGAAGTCAGCATTATGTTATGGGATCTTTATCAAATGGCAGGTCTCCCAATAATGGGTCGATTCTTCGTTGAATATGTGCCCACCAATGAAGAATTCGCACACTTCTCTTCAGCCCTCCGTCAGTCAAAGGTCTCACAGATGACCATCAAACTTTTTTCGAGAGGTCGAAATTTTCCAACATTTGTAAAGTCTTGTTCCTCACCTGGCTTACACATTTCACCAAGGATCTGCGGTACGCATATTGCCCCCTTTTATGCTACATATACTTGTGTGTGTGTATATCCTTATCAATTCTCATTCTGGCTACTAATTACACTATCTTCTGATTACAATGATTTGTTGGGAATCATTTACAGGAACTTGAAGGTCTTCGACAAAAGATCAAATGACCTGCTAAATACACTGCTTACAATGAGCTTGCTACTTTCCTGGCCTACTAGTTGAGCCTAAAAGTGCTTCCGAGCTCTAAATGGGTTGATGTTATCCATCCCACCTTGTTCCTTATTGCTAGGGTGATGACAGAAGGAAGAAAGTATTCATTGGCTCTTCCAATCCTATGTTCGTTATATTGTGCATTCGGCGATATCGCCATGTGTTGAAAGAGCCCAGTGGTTGGAGCATCCTCTGCTTTTATAGTATGGCACTACCTTACTTGTTGTCTTGGGGTGTATTTTCCATGGACATGCAATGAACCGGAGAAGGCCTATGTGAATCTAGATCACCTCTCGTTGTGGCATTATCAGGGTCAGAAGATGATCAAGAAGCCTTACGACTGGATTGTTGATAAGATCGAGGGGATTGATTCTGTTTATTTTTTTTCATTTCTCCTTCTTTGATTTGGCTTAGGATAAAGATTTTGTGGATGATGATTCACTATCTCCAAATGAGAGGGTCTTTTTCATTTACATCTGATCGAGCAGTCTCCCATTGAGGGAAGGAAGCGAATTCTAGCACGAACCCTAGTATCCTAGTAGGTTCGCATGCCAATTCAGCTACAACTAAACAATGCTAGAGGATTGTGGAGCAGTGACATGTCTGATGAGAAGTTATGGAGTGGGCCCATATAATTGGGCACTTATATGGAAGCAGTTGCTGATTGTGTGCACTAGCTCACATTTTCCTTCTTGGTTATAACCACTTTGTCGCGCCTCTTACTGTTGGATGCGTTGGTGGGCGCATCAATCTTTCCTTATTCATCATTGTCACTCCATGAATTACCAATTATGGGTTCCTCCTCCAAGATTAAGGAATTATAGACTGGAGCAAGGAATCAGATATATAGTGGAAATAGACTATGCCCCCACTCCTGGCCAAGCCAACCTGAAGATTTCTCTAGAGAAACCCATTCGTCAAATAAAGTGTCATGCCCCAAACTCAGAAATCGGGCTCACAAAATTTTCGATCGTCGAATCCGTCGCCGACAGCCTCCGTAGAACCCCATTCTCGGCTCCTAACGCTCATTCGCCAGGTTCCGATCCTAGGATGCTACGAGGAGGATTTTTAACGTCAGTTTGATTCGTACTAAGCATAACTAAAGGCATAACCCATAAACAACAACCAAGAACTCCATCACATTTCCACTATGAACAAAAACTTTACAAGTACAATGAGCATAAAGGGAAATACAATGGTAAAGAATAAAATCTCCAAATGATCTGCAAAGTGCTCCTGCCTCAGCGCTGCTGTGCCCCAACATCACTTGCACGCAACGGTCGTGCATAAGCTTATACAAATCTTAGAGGGTGGTGAAAGTGTGTGCGCAAGGTAGTAATAAGATCATGCAATATCAGAGTAATGCGGAATATGCAGATGGATCCATAATATCATGAGCCGTACCAAGGCTGTGCGATGCAAGATGCAAGTCAAGCATACAATCCTCATCTAAGTCCACATGTCAATACAGCTCAACTCTGAGATATCATCGGGGTCTAGTACACTCTAAACCAGATCGTCGCCTCATCGCGTGCAATAAGGTAAGTGGAAGAGACCTCATTATACGTCTACCAATATCGGGCTCGACTCGTCGATAGTGGACACATTCCTCGAGCTGGTCAAATTCAGCCTAGCATTGCCCCCTACACGCAGGTGGGTAAGGCCGCACCCCCTTCCAACCGACCACGACATAGTGGAGATAGCAACCGTCTGGTAATCGGCACTCAACGCTCATATGCTCACTCGGTCTAGACGTTGGAGCAACCTCTTGATAGCATAAGGGTTTAGGAACTTTCACCCATGGATATCTATAGCACCCCATGTAGAACAAGATTTTCGGTATCCAATCTTGCCAACCACGATGCGTCCGTGGAGGCTACGGCCTTGATGTCGCTAGGGCGTATAATAACCATGTCACACAAATGCGAAATGCATGATTCACGCTATCCAGTAATGCAAAAAATCCTGTGCATATCGTGCGCTCATGTAGGGCAACATCGCCTAATCAGGAGCCCCTAAATAATCTTCCCGAAGGCATATGCTATGATCAGTCACTTCTCATATCAAGCATACATATGATGCGTATGATCATGAGTCGTGGAACTATACTAAACATGTTATAATGAAATGAACTATCCTTACAATGTTGATGGGCCTGGATGGCCTATACGTAATAAGTACGGGCCTAATAAGGGGCCCTAAGGAGAGTCGTAATGTGGACATCCAACCAGCATTACACTCGCAATGTGGACGTCAAACCAACATTGTTCCCAAGGCACGATCATCGTAAACATTGTTACATAATCCGAATTGGGTTTACACATTGCAATGGACCTTAGGTTCAACCCATTGGGCTTTACATATATATCAGATGGGTCATATCATATGGGCCTTTTATTCATCAAATGGGCCACATAAATGGGCCGCACCAATGGGCCTTATGTGCATTGCAATGGGTCATAACCCGTGGGCCTTAGATTGCATCAAATGGGCCCAATCTCATGAGCCTTATACATATCAAATGGGCCTAATCCTGTAGGCCTTATATAAATCAAATGGGCCTAAACCCCTAGGCCTTATATAAATCAAATGGGCCTAAACCCATAGGCCTTATACAAATCAAATGGGCCTAAACCATAGGCCTTATACAAATCAAATGGGCCTAAACCCATAGGCCTTACCTGCGAAATGGGCCACATCTAAACATAGGTGGCCCACTTGATAAATAGATCGGCATAATTCTTTAACTCATGCTTAAAAAATGATCTTTCCTAGTGGATGGACGGTCTGGATGCATTACATGCATCATGGCAGGGTCCACTGAGGTTGGACAGTGCACAAGCATCACCGTGGGCCCCAGCACCACCGTCCGCTGGACAGATAAAATACGAATATCATGGTGGGCTTCCACCGTCCGCCTGGACGGTGGATATAAAACACATACATCATTGAGGGTCCCATGTGGGGCCCACTGAAATGTTTAAATGCCATCCAAACCGTTCATAAGGTCACTCTGACCTGGATGAAGAGAAAACACAAATTTTATTTTGATCTGAAACTTCTGTGGACCCAATTTTGTGTTTCAAAGGTAGAGGTTCAGTCCCACTCTTTCGTGTGATGTGGGCCACCTGAGTCTTGGATCAGATTGAAATTTGGAGAGGGCCTGCTGCTGGGGATGGCCCACCTCGTGGACAGGTTGGATGATAAATAAACATCACGGTGGGGCCCACATGTAGGGCCGTGGGCCCCTGACGTCCGCCCGCCCAAACACTGCACGCAGCAGCGTGCAGCTGCTGCCGCTGTTGTGTCAGAGGCAGCAGGCGCTGCCTCTGATGCCATTATTTTTTTTGAGAAAAAACCTCTGATTTGAGGATTTTTGAGTGTGGGGCCCGCTCCAAGTGGATCCACTCTAACCATGGGATTCTACGGCTCATAACGGGCGAAATGAGTCCAAAGTTGAAAATTTTTAGATGATCAAAAACACCAGGAAATACTTTTAACGGTAGCCACCAAAGTTTCTTATGTTATGGCCCACCAGTTGATCACGTCAGCCTCATTCTTCGGCTCAATGTTTAAAATGTCCCAAGGAATGAGGTGGACGACGTGGATTGAATATATACATCAAGGTGGGGCCTATACAAGTGGCCCACCCCCAATGCCTAAAAAGGCTAATATATGTGTTTTCCTTTATACAGGGACGTCCAGCGTCCCAGACGCTGGACGATTTGGCCATTGAAGAAAGGTGCCTTGAGGTGGGCCCTGATTAGGTGGCCATCACATGGCTACCCATACACATACAAGGTGGGCCCCATCTATAAATGGATTGGATCCAATACATGCATCCTAATGGGGTCCATCCAAGTGGGCCACACAACCATATTATAATCTCATAAAATAAAGAAAAAAATGAAATAAAAGGGAGAGAGAGAGATGGAGAGTGGGACACGCATGTGATGGAGGGTTCCGCCACTATGAGCCCTCCCTTATAAGAAATCATACAATCAAATGGATCCCTATACACGTGGGACCACCAAAATCGTAAATCAACAGTGGAGATCAATTCCCCACCGGTATGGATGGTCTAGATGACCTTTCTAATACAAGAAAATAAACCTCATAATGGAGTCCATGGAGAATGGTCCCATCATGGATGATCATGATGATTAAAGTGGGCCATCGGCCACAACTTAGGGTCCCAAGTGAGATCCAAACCATTGATCGGTTGGCCTCACTTGGCCCATCTCAAAAATATGAAAAACTAGTACTATCAAGCACCCACCGTCTGATCTTCTTGCTCCTATGGGTTCCTTAGCACCTTAGATTTGACTTCAATGGAGGAGATGAGAAATGGATGGCTAGGATGGGAGATGATGGGGTAGGAAAGTGGGCCACACTTGGAGCTTGGGAAGACTTGGAGAAATTCTTATACGTATAGGATTTTTCTTTGTTGCTTGGAAAGGGTTTGAAAATGAGAGAGAGTTGTAAAGGGAGAGAGAGTGATGGGTGATGGAGTGATGGATGTGGCGGTGATGGGTGTGTAAGACACCTTTTTGACTTTTGTGGCCCTTTTGTGTAAGAAAAGCATGGGCTTGTAAGAGATTCTTAACTTTTGTGGTTGCTTGGGTATGGGTGAAAGGTGATGTGTACTTGACATGTGATGGATTGATGGATTGATGGATTGATGTGACACCTCGTAGAGATTCTCTTGGGTTTCGCAACACACGGCATTTTCCTCGCACCGAACGTTGGCCCACATCTCTTGACCAGGGTATTGCCTCGACGCGCAAGTCACGACGTCAGAATCGCAGCGATGGCGCGGTTGCTAAGGTAAAGGTCTTGGGTTGAGTCGATACGGGTTGACGGTATATGAATCAGGGTCGCGGGCCAATATCGGTTAAGGGTCGAAGGTTGCCGAAATTCGATCGGTAAGACTGCGAAAGTCTACGGAAGGGTACGGACTAAGATACGGGTCTTACATAAAGCTAGCCAACACTTTAGAAGGTTGGATTGCCTATGGGACTCCCTTAGATATTCTAAGGATGTCAGGAGAACATTTAGCTACGATCATAACTCCAATCCCACCAGAAAGAAGAAATGATCCTACCTTAGATATTCTTGTGATAGGTATACCCCTTTAAATTCTTATATTATACAACTTTTCTTCACATATAACATTTCTTTACTATACTTCTTTTACACTGTTGCTCCCTTTACTTTTCTTATAGTTATTCCAACTTCGAGTAGTTCAGCGAGCTCGAATTCGGTTGCTAAAATGTCAGATCTTCCTTCATTGGGGAAAGTTCCTCCATACAGACTTATCTTAATCAAGAATGCCTTGTCTGTTGTGGCGTACATGTTCTAAGATCAAGAGCAGTGACCTTTTCTTAGTGATGCCCTGGCCATTCTAGACTATTCTGTGAGGCTAGCAAAGATCAATGTCTCATCGCTTCATGACTCCTTTACCCAATTATGTGCCTCGTTGCAATAGTTGGAGCCAGCCCACAACCTAGTCGTTACGTCAAAAATTCTTTGTTGTTAGAAGGAATTGCTGATCCTAAAAGATAAAATATCCAAAACCTCCACCATTATTTCCGGATATGACAAGGAATGTGATTCTCTTTAAGGACAATTGAAGACTTCTAAGAAAACTTTGGTGGCCATTACTGAACAAATAGCCAATCTTGAGGCTCAGAAGTAGGACAAGGAGATGAAGATGAGTAAAATTAAGATTGATATTGTAGAGAACACCAGTATAGCTGAACTTGAGAAGTCGAAACTTTTAAAAGATAAAGTTACCACTATTTCTCTAGAACAAGAGCTGGCTAGTAATCCTGATCAAGTTAAACTCATCATTGAAGATGAGCTCAATATTGTTGCCGCCCAAGTTCAAATCAAACAAGATTTACAGAAGTTTATGCTTGCGTTTGGCATTTCTGATTAATTGTAAAGCCATGATGGTTATCTTGTATGAACATTTACAGAAGTTTAAGCATGAATGACATGTATTATTTGTATATTCTATCATATAGCCTTAATTATTTGCTTCTTAATAATTTACACATTTACTGCATATTTTCGCAACCGGAAATGTAATATGATGGCCATGTAATTATAAATTATGATTTTTCTTTCTGATTAGTTTATTATTCAATTGCATATTTTTACAACTGGAAACATGGTATGGTGCTAATATATTTCTTGGTTTTAGCATGCACTATGCAATATTCTCTTTAATGGGTGGAAATATCTTAGAGTTTAGTTAGCATTTCTAAGGTGCCATACACATTTTAGGCTCTTGAGTATTTAGAATAACTATAGTTTTTAGGCTCTTGAGTATTTTGAGCAAGTAAGGCTTATGCAAAATGGTATATGTAACTCTCATGAGTTTGGAGAACCACCGCCACCTGGGGAGTACACATATCACAGTTCATTAGAGGGGCCCATTAAAGCTACTGGAGTAGTGAACTCAATTGGATTTACACGTAAGGTTGGCCTCAGTAACTCTTTGGAGTTTTTGGGGCTCATAAGGCTACCTGTTTGGGTACCAGGCCCAAGGCCACCAATCCATCAATGAGGGGGGAGCTCATATAGAGGTCAACCATTTCCCATGAGTTTCTACTAAAATCAAGGTAGGAACTTGGGGGGTTCTTACGTATGGTTGTCCTATCTATGGATGAACGAAATAGCTCACACTTCAGCCCTCTTTTTCTTTGCTTGCATAATCTAAATCCCTTCATAAGGGGTATTTTCTCTAAACCATCCCCTTGACACTATCAAAGAGTGATATAGGCAGCATGGGTCTCACGCATGGTTGGCCTTCATGGGCTTTGAAGCGACTAACTCTCTCTGCTGCCCACATGGGTCGAAGTGTGTGGTTGGCCTTCACAAGTTTTTTAAGGCCACTAACTCTCACCACTGCCCGCATAATGTTTGACGAGTTAGTAATATAACACAAGTCTTATACGTGATTGGCCTTTAGGGGATTTTAGCAGCTAGCTCTTACCGTTGCCGTACATGATAAATCACCTTTGATATAACATAGGTCTTATGCATGGTTAGCCTTCATGGGATTTTAGCCATTGGCTCTCACTGCTGCCTTACATAGTATAATGTGAATCAGTAACAATATAAATCGGTGATAATTGGTGATAATATCAATTCGGCAATAATCGGCGATAATATCAATTTGACGATAATATATCTGAGATTAGAATAGTAACATTTTTTTGCACTAGATTGTAAGAATAACTTTACTGGTTGGCCATAACAATATTCTGGCCATGCTTCGGCCATGATTTTCATTTCATATCATTACTCTTATTGCCAATTATCATCTTATTACTGATGATTATCGCAGAAGACAATCGATTATCTCTTTAGAGTCATGAAATTGGTGATTGTTTCCCTCTTGATAATATAAGACTTTAAAAGTTATATTTTCTCGGTGATAATAGACTCTAACTTGTAAGCTTGTTCCTTTATAATCATTCATCATCCTTGCTTTGTCAAGGAATGAAGGTTCATGTTAATACATTTAAGATACATGGCTTTCCACATTAGGGCATATGGCATATGGTTGTTCCTATTTTCCCCCTTTTGATTGGGCGAGACTTTCCTGGATAATCTTCACAATCAAAACTTTTCACCCTTCAATGATAGTATCTTTTGATAAAACAGGCATTGATGGGTATTTCGATGCCCTGCCCATTCTGGTTTATAACCCGATAAGCCCCATTGGAATAAACTTCCATTATAACATACGGGTCATCCCATTTATGATTAAACTGAAAAGGGTGAGCCCCAAGTCCTTGGGGGGGGGGGGGGGGGGGGGGGGGGGGGAGTTGGTGAATAGGACTATGCTAAATAAAAAATAAATGTAAAAAGATAACACAGATAGTGAAAATCTAAAACAACCTCAAATGCATAAGTATTAAGAGGTTGATACAAACGTTGTTCTAAGGACAACCTTACACCAAAAACCAATGACATATGATAGGACAACCTGATTTCTAGAACGTTAGTAAGTATCAAAAAATCAAACTGATATAGAGGCAAAGAAAATAAATCAGGCTATTATAACATTCACCACATGTACATGAAAATAAATACAACATTCAGCACATCACATACATCACCATCATCATTATCCAAACTCCGAGAATTATAGTGGTTCGGGTGTACACCAACTGTTCTCAAACAACCACCCTACTCCACTCTTAATTCCACAACCCACGGGATCTCGGCTTTCACTAGGAAAGAAGGTTTTTCAAGGTTCACCTTAAAACCTTTACACTTGTGTTTTCAATGGGCTATTACAATTAAAAATCCCACAGACACTGAGATTTTCTGTCTATCTCAGTCAAAACCAAAATGAAAGATTTTCTGGCAATGTTACAAACCACAATATAAGAAATGAAATATACTTATCTGATAAATAATCTTCGATGTAGTTGGTAGAATTGCCTCTTTGTAGATGAAGATGTTCAATGTTCAATCTCACAAATGAAAGGGTTCTAGGTCTAAATGAATTTTAATTAAGTCTAACCTTAGGCTACTTGGATTTAATTTCTTGGATCTCATAAAGGGTTAAATCAAAATCCTCTTTATATTAAGTAGAATGGAATCAGGAGATCAAGAAATTAAGAAACCAAAAGGATATTAAAATGATTTATAAATACCTTATAATAGCTTCACAATAATGGGGACAAATCTCTCAGAGTGATGGCTTGAATTAGCTTAGAATTGATGATAAAATTTGAGAAATGTCCTCAATTTATAGGCTGCAATTCAGTTCCCTTGACTGATCTAAGGTTTGGTTCGACTGGTCTTGGCAGAATCAAGTTTCAAATTTTCTGATGCAATCGGATAAAACAAACTCTTGACTGGTCGAGTGGCTTACTCGACTGGTCAAGCACAGCGCTCGACTGGTCGAGTGAATTAAATTAGCATTGTTGGAGTTCGAGTCGAGCCCTACTCGACTAGTCGAGCAAGTCTCCACGACCATTTGAGTAGGGTACATGACTAGTTGAAGACCAAATAGCATTATCTGATTTTTTGAGTAAAATTCTGGACTAGTTGAGAAAAACCCTGGATTAGTCGATCCAGTGCCTGGACTAGTCGAACAATAACTAGGACTAGTTAAAACAAAGCCTAAAATAAGTATTATGACCCAAATTAAACATGCAATGTTAATGACCTAATCCTAAGGTCTTTCTAGGGTCATGTATACCTTAAATGTGAGTATTGAAATTGAAACATCTGTCGCTTCGGTAGATAGGTCACTTTGAATCACATGAAGCTTGCCCTCACATCCTTGAGTTTGTGCCTCGAACTTGTGTCTTGAGTATATGACTTGAGACTAAAGCTTGATCAAATGCATTTGAGCTTGAACTTGAGCTTGAGCTTGAGCTTAAGCTTAAGTATGTGATGCACTCGAACTTGAGCTAGAGATAGTGCACTTGGACTTAAGTACTTGGACTTGGTGAACTTCAACTTATTCTTGTAGTTGAACATGCATAATTGTAGCACACTAAATGTCAATGTAGATAACATGAAGCTCATGTTTCAATGAAGGTGAACTTTCCATCTATTTGAACTAGAAGGTGAACATTCCATCTATCAAAATAAGTCAAACATTCTGAAGTGTTTTGACATAACAAAATTTGACAATACAGGGTGCTAGATTTACAACATAACACTTACAATCTGCCCTTTTATCAAATTTGTGACAAAAATAACTTACAGAAGATTAACTTATTATAATACATAGATTCACTCAGTTCACATTAAATCCAACAATCACGACTCCCCCTCAACTTAAGCTCTGTAGAGACCTGTATTAAGATATACATATACACATATATATATATATAAATCCACAATGCCACATGCATATCCACATCTCTACATCCACTCCAGAACCACATTATAACAAACAGATTAAGCAATAATCAATCATATACTACCCAATTTCTCCCCCTTTTTGTCACAAAATGATAAAGGAAGAAAAGATGAAAAATATGTGAATGTGGTATCAAAATATGTGAAGAGAGCAAGAAAGAGTGTGAAAGTTAGCAAATTAAAAAATAATAGAATAGAATATTCACCTCACACACAGTTAAACATGTTTAAATATAAGAGTCACTAAGAAGAGTAAAGTTAAGTAGTTAATACAAGTCTAACAGAAGAAAGGGATCTAATCAGAACCAAATGAAGAGGGAGGTGGAATGGATGAATCAATCTGGTGTAATCCCTTATTTATGTGTCTAAAATACTTATGCATATATTTCATTTGATTTGCTTGGGATATTGTTAATCCATCCACCTTCTCTTCTAAGGCGCTCATTAAAACCAGAAGGCTGAAAATCAGGATTACCTTAACGTCATCAGATTCAAATTCATTAAAAATATCATCCATATCGGCGTTAATTAGTAGCGCATCTTCCTCTCCAACTTATTCTCTAACTTCTCCAACATCCCTATCTATTTGACCAGGTGCTAGCTTCAAATTCATCTTATTGATATTTGAATTATTGAATGGAAGATGAGAAGTAGGATCTTCTCTAGGTGGCATGACCACAGAATAGTGTAAAACAAGGGTGGTCATTAAATAAGTGAATGGTATATGACTGTGCCCTGGATGAAATCAAAATTGGATAATGAAATAGCAAATTAACGAAGGAAGACACACCGGAATGCCAAACATAACAAAATGAAAAATACGCATCATAAAGGTAGTCAGTTCAGCCTTGTTACCAGATATAGGGTAAATACTGGAAATAAAGATGCGATGTAATACTCTGTATCAGGGCAACATTTGGTTAGCCCGGAGCGCATTACTGGAACTCCATTCCGAGTCCATGTTGCATAAATTT
The DNA here is from genome assembly GCA_037074715.1 of Magnolia kwangsiensis. NCBI lineage: Eukaryota > Viridiplantae > Streptophyta > Magnoliopsida > Magnoliales > Magnoliaceae > Magnolia > Magnolia kwangsiensis. The sequence continues at coordinate 57,695,022 of CM073573.1, forward strand.
CTGGTTAATAAACATTTTTTTGACTCATTCAATCTTTCAGCTGATGTCGGAATAGGAATGCCTTCATCATTCACTTGAATGTCCGTCAACCCAGAAATTAAGTGACGATTTACTTTATATGAACCTTCTCTAAACATGATAGTGAAGGTCAAATCTTCAATAGAAACATCACCTATACATGCATACATTGCTTGCGCAATGGAGTGATATGCCGATCCGCCCCAATTCAGAATGTTATCGCATCCTACAGCAATAAGGAGGGGAATAATATTGAATTGAACAAGATAGTTTGCATTGAAAGTCCACTCAACAATTATGTTGTGGTGACGGATATCCTGGACATATTTTGGGTCCTCTTCCAGTGATCGAAGAGTATGCACCAAATGGAAAGATGCTCTAGTAGATTTTTTCTTTGGTCTACCTGCCATTGCATGAGTAAATAAGAAAATAAAAGAAAGGATTTATGAGTTTCAAACCCAACAGATTTTTCCTTAAAACTCCAAGGAAATCATTAGGAAACTTGAAATAAAGGCAAGAATCAAGCTAAATGACAATCAAATTACCTAAATTTGAAAGGAAAATGAAAATGATGCACATACCAAGTAGAAATCGAAGGTGGGTTCGATCGGTCGAAGAAGGGGCTGGTGAAGAAGAAAGAAATGGAGAAAAAGTGATTTTTACACATTAAAAAGCACTCCAACTACGCACTACGACTGGTTGACTACATGCTCGATCGGTCGTGCCAATACTGGTCGAGTATGTGCTCGACTGGTCGTGAGAGCACAAAAATTTACATATTTTTATAATTTTAAAATATAAAAAAATTATAAAAAAATATACAAAAATACAAGCATGTACTCATGAAAAATCTCAGGTAGAATTACACATACCAATATCCATTTTTAATTTAGAAAACCTGTTTCTGTCAAGTGGTTTAGTAAATATGTCAGCAAGTTAATTTTCAGTCTGCACATAGTCCAATGAAATAACTTTTTCTTCTACTAATTCCTAAATATAATGATACCGAATGTCAATATGTTTGGTATGAGAATGCTGGATGGGATTCTTAGAGATATTGATTACGTTAGAGTTATCGTAATATAGAATCATTGTGTCTTGCGCAATGTCGTAATTATTTAGCATTCTTTTCATCCACACACGCTGAGTACAGGCATTTTTGACTGTGATATATTTACCTTAGCTGTGGATAGGGATACAAAACTTTATTTCTTGCTATGCTAGGAAACTAAATAATTCCCAACATAAAAGCAACCACAGCTAGTGGATTTTCTATCATCTATATTTCTAGCCTAGGTCGTATTTGAGTATTCAGCTAATTAAACATTAGTATCATGTGGATACCATAGACCTAAATTAATTGTACTTGTGACATACTTTATAATCCTCTTGACAACAATCAAGTGAGATTCTTTAGGATCTGATTGATATCTTGCACAGATACCTACGCTGAATGCAATATCTAGTTGACTCGATAGACTACCAATCATACTGTGATACAACCAAGGATCTACGTTCTTACTTGATGTATCTTTAGAAAGCTTAAGAGTTGTCCTAATAGGAGTATCAAAGTTCTTACCACTTTCAAAACCAAACTTATCAACTAAGTTTAGTGCATACTTGGTTTGAGAAATGAAAATAGTGTCTTTAAGTTGTTTCACTTGTAGACCTAGGAAGTATTCAGTTCCCCAACCATGCTCATTTCGAACTTGGACTTCATCAACTCTACAAACTCAGTAAACAGGTTAGAACATGTAGAGCTATACATAATGTCATCGATATATATCTACACTATAAGTATGTGTTCATTATTTTTCTTAACAAACAAAGTTTTATCAACACTCCCCATAATGAAGTTAGGACTTAGTAAAAACTTAGTTAGTTTCTTGTGCCATGCCTTGGGAGCTTGCTTTAAACCATAGAGTGCCTTTTTCAGGCAATATATATGATCAGTGTGTTTAGGGTCTTCAAAACCCTTTGGTTGTTCTACATAAACTTCTTCATACAAATCACCGTTCAAGAAAATACTCTTTACATCCATTTGATAAATTTTAAACTTTTTGAAACATGCAATGGATATGAATAATCTGATAGATTTAAGACTAACTACTGGGGCAAAGGTTTCATCATAATTGATCCCTTCTATCTATGTGTACCCTTGTGCAACCAGTCTTGCCTTGTTTCTTATGATATTTCCTAACTCATCAGTTTTATTTTTAAAGATCCACTTGGTTCCAATGATATGTTTATCAGCTGGTCTAAGAACTAAATACCACACATCATTTCGAATGAATTGATTCAGTTCATCTTGCATGGCTACTATCCAGTTTTTATCAGCAAGCACCTCTTTTACATTGGCCAGCTAAATTTAAGAAGTAAAACACACATAATTACATATGTTTTTTAATTATTTTCGTGTATACACACCAGTGAGAGGATTACCTAGTATTTGATCAATAGGATGGTCTTTAACTGATCAAAGTTCAGTGTTGACTTAACTAGATGAGGAGTTAGGTTTGTCTATTATATTGACTTCATTATCTTCTAAAATTGTAGACGGTGTATTCAAGTGATCATCAATAACCACATTTATGGATTTGCAAGTGCTATAGTTTTTTGCTCCTTTGATTGTCAAATTTTGTAGTGCCAAAACCACAATCTGTGTCTTGTGTAGCACATTGATATATATGTTTAAGTCAATGCATCACATGTATAAGGACAATGCATCACATGTACAATGACAATGCTTCAAGTCAAGAATAAAGATCTATTTCAAAGAAATGTAAGATCAAGTACATTGTTTACTCCTTTAAGCTTCAAAGGTCAATGTTTTAAAGCGACATTGAAAGACAAGTGAACTGCTCATACTTAGGACTCAAGGTGAAGTACAACACATGCACTACAAATTTAAGCGTCAAAAGATCTTAAGTACAAGCTTCATCCTGTTGCGAGATCTCAAGCTTCATGAACTTTAAAGATCATCTATCGTCTGAAGAAAAGAAGGTTCAATGTTCATATATCATGGTTAAGGTATGAAAGACCTTAAATTGACATTAGGGTAGTTCATTTTGAATATATAATTCAAATTGAATAATTTTATAAGTGTTTAGACTATTCTTCAACTAGTCCTGGACTCTGTTCGAATAGTCCTAGAACTGCCTCGACCAATCCAAGAAATTTTAAGACCAGTCCTAAGATTGTTGTAAATTTTTAGAATTTTTTGTTAAGCCACGACCAGTCCTGAAGACTGCTCGACTGGTCGTGTGAACAGTGCATGACTCGTTCACGACCAGTCGTAGACAGGTCATGACCAGTTGTGGAGGTCACACGACTGATCGTGTAAGGCCTACGACCAGTCGTGGAATGACTTTATCCCATCGCGCTCAAAATTTTAAAAATTCATTGGTCCTACGACCAGTCATAGTGTCCACAGGACCAGTTGACGGTGCGACTTATGCACTTATAAATAGAGCATGATTTTCAGAGTTTGGTAATCTAATTCAAGTATAATCAAGACATCACTCTGAGAGATAAGTTTGTAAACTTCTTAAACTATATTGTGCATATTTAATATTCTCTTTTATTAGCCTTTTATATTTGATTTTGTATTCTGCATTCCAATCTAATTTGAAAGAGGGATTGAAGAATTCCCACTTCTTGGAATCAAAATCAAATAAAGCTAGCCCAACTTGATTTAATTTAAAATCAATCTAGAACTTAGAACCATTTCATAAGTGAGTGTGGACATTGAACTTCTATATTCGAACTTCTACTTCGACTTGGTTCTTCCGGGCTGCAGCAAAAGGAGAATATCTAGGTATTTTATATTATTGTAATTTCCTTTGTTTTGGTTTCTTTTGATATTGAGCCAGAAAAATCCCATTCTTTTGGTTATCTGAGGAGATCTAGAAAACTCAGAGTGTGGGATTTTTTTAATTATGTCAGCACACTTGAAAGACACAATTGTGAGGGTTTTAGGTGAACCTAGAAAAACTTATTTTCATAGTGAATGCTAATATCTGCTATGTGAGGATATTAGGAGTGGAGTAACTATGTGGATATTGTTTAACAGTTGGTGTATAAACAGGCGAACTACTATAACTCTTTGTGTTTTGTGGATGTGTGGTTTATTTTTTATATTTTTTATCATTCAAGATTGTGGGATGTATTTGTGGATGTGCATGTTGTAATCTTTACATTTTAGCATTGTGGGGAATGTTGTAATAGCTTAGATTTTTTTTTTTTTTTGTTATTTCTTTTTATTCCTCTTCAGTTTGAGATTTTGATACACAAATCGTTCTAGTAAGGTTGTCTTGCCATAAACCCTTGGTTTTTATGGTTTAAGGTTGTCCTTTGAACAACATTTGTATCAACCTCTCAATATTAGAATTTTGAGGTTGCTTTACATTTCCATATTGTGAATTGTTTATAGTGCTATCTTTCCTTTAATTGATTAAATTCCATTGTTATCATTTTAATTTGGCATAGTCCTATTCACCCCCCTTTAAGACTCTAGCTCGGTCTTTTCAGGATTCCTGAATGACACCAGTTCACTGTTAGTGTCGAACTTCCCTAAATTTTTGTAACACCCCAGATTTTGGCCAACCCGGGATTAAATGTCCTTAGGCAATGGATCGACTAAAACACCTGGGAAATCGCTCAGAACCAAATTCCATAGCCAAAGAAATCACTTAGGATTAATTCCTTTAGAAACTAAGTGTAAGTTAGCTAGCGCAATGCTGGAGTAGCTGGGAAATAGTCCCTGACCGCTTTAAATATGTTCTACAAGACCCAAAACTTGTAAAATCAATGACTTTATAATACTCTAAAACCTCGGATCAAACTCTAAGCAGGTTTGTTCTCTGGACCACTTTGAAACTTTGTATTGGATCTAGACCGCGTGTCGAAAGTCCGATACCTACTATCTTAGACCATTAGAACCGCCTAGCTGGACTTGACAATCATTTCAAAAATCAAGTCCAACCGACATTCACAGGCTATTTCGTTGAGCCTGGACCGAAGAGAGTGAGAATAGGGCTAGATTTGGAATTTGAAATTCAAATCTGGCACCTGACTTGACGTGTCAGTATTAGGCGTTCTGACCGTCAGAATTCAACCAAATTACACCCTCGGATCAGGAAAAATTTCTATTTCATATCATGAGACTTGCAGGCCTGATCTACGTGCGGTGACTGCTGAACTGAAACTGGACCGCCACGTGCGATCTACGAACACTGATGGTCTGAAAACGGGATGTGAGCGACATCCGACAAGTACAAACTTAAGTCCGATCGCGTTCGGCCAGGGGACCACCAGAAATGGTCTTTTGGACCGAAACAGCACCGATTTGGATATACCTCAAGTAAACTTTGTTCCCGAGCCTATTTCGGGCACATTTGGGCTTATAAAAGGGGTTGAAACCCTCATTCCTCTCTCCCATCCGAATTTGAGAAAAACCCTAGATTGGGAGAGAGAAAAGGTGAGAGTTTGTGAGAGAGACTGGAGGAGAATTTTCCTGCTGTCGTGCCACCTGTTGCACGTGCTTTAACAACACGGTCCAATCACTTGGCCGGTGATTTCTCCACATTTCTAGGTAAGAAAACACCCTAATAAACTACTGATTTGAGGTTCCTTTCGTTTCATAGCATGTTAGCTGATAGATCTTGTAAATCAGGTTGTCTAGTCGGCGTAAATGAAGCGTATACGCTCCGTTCGAAACGATACGCTTCTAAGAGATAAGGTGCGGATTTTAGACGCTTTGATTGACTGTTTCCAACGCTTTCAATATCGTTTAATAGTAGATTATCGACGGCAACACCGTTTGCCATGTACAACATGCTGTCCGTTTCCTGTTTCGTAAACCGGCGTAGAATATGAGATTTAGGGCATTTTAGTCATTTGTAGGAAGTACTGTTTTCATCCATAATTTGCTGATGTGATTGACATGGCTTCTTGTCGCATTAGAATACTAGGAATGCGTGTATAATTAGTTTGGCGAAGAGATTCGCCTAAATGCGCACTTCGGGTCGACATACTATATGTAGACTTAAGTGTGTAGTTTAAGTGTTTGTATAATTGCTTGTATTAGTATGTATTGAATTAAATGGTGTTATGAATTAGTTTGAGATTGATTTCTGAATTAATATGCTGATGTAAATGATTTCCTACATGTTGGCTATATGCATGATTTTATTATATGTATGAAATGCATGTGCTTGAAGATTTACTTAAGTTGTATGTTATAACATGTGTTAACATGCTCACATGGTTGTATTTCATTTCCATTACTCTTACCTGATGGCTGATGTGATTCCATAATTGTTTGGGACTATACCTAGTCCAGGCAGTCGGTAACTGATTAAATTCGTGGTTGGCCTATCTTTGGCACGAACGACGCGTCGATGAACGCGAGACGTATTCTGGAGTTGGCGGCAGTGGTTAGGCCACACGAGGTGTTTTACGCACTTCATGTCGTTCAACTTGAGATGCGATCGTGCTAGTCGAGCCCGTTAAGTAACCTGACTGGCCGTTGTATGTTTACCCTGTATGAGTCATAACTGCTTGAACCTAGGGTACTGAACTTACCATTGTAAACCCTGTCAACCATGGTACCTTGATCCACGAAGACTCATGAGCCGAGCATGGTGGTATGGGACACCGTGGTCGAGCTGTCGGCCTACGCTGGGGCCACAAGCCTCTCCGTAGTGACCAGTGAGCACCTATAACTCGTGAGCAGATTATGGTGGTATGGGATACTATATTCTTGCTGTCGGCCTACATGGATAAGGTGATGGGGGAGCGGTGCAACGAGTGCGAGCAACAGCCCTGGTAGCCCTTTGTAGTGACCGCGAGCATATTCTGAGTCTATGGGAGGCGACGACCCTTCCGTAGCAGTGAGAGTACAGTAGGCCTGTATTGATAAGATGATGGGGGAGCGGTGCAACGAGTGCGAGCAACAGCCCTGACAGCCCTTGTAGTGACCTACAAAATATACATCATATGAGATTACTAGGAGTGACGACCCTAGACAGGATCTGTGTTGGGATTGATATAAGGGAAGTACCTAAGTTTGCCAATCCTGCTGTTTGAATGGACTAATAACAACTCGAAAATCATATCACCATTACATTGCATGTGCTTGGAAGATGTGGAGCACTTGAGGGATGATTGCATGCCCCGGTCATAAGATGGTGCCGTATGAGGGAGATCGTCGGTGAGGGCATACATCACGTCATGTCATATTACATTAACAACAGTATTAGGATTGTTTGATTTACTGCTTTACTATTATCGCATGATTGATTTGAGAACATGTTAATCCTTGCTCTATTATTCCACTGAGTTAGTTCCTCACTCCCACGTTACGGGATGGTGTTTTCGGACACCCACCAGTCCCTATTTTGGTTGCAGATGATGGCGCTGCTTGAGAAGCGGAGCTGGACTTGATGATGATGAGGAGGATCCCTCCTTTATGCGTGTTCTGATTGACGGGATTATAGGGAGGTTGATTAGATACCTTGACACTTGTCATTTTATATTTTTAGAGCACTCATGTATATTCTTTTTGTTTACTTTTGGAGTATACATGTATGTATATAACTTGGTAACATGTTCACACTCTGGAGACATACAACAGTTTATATATGTTATACATACTATCACAGTCTTCCGCTTGTGAATTTAACTATCTCTGGAGTATGATATGTTGTTCTGGCTTAATCTCACTCATGTTTAATACATTAACACAGACAACATTCAATCATACATATCTATGTTGCATAAATAATATTTTGAAACTCGAGAGTTGGGTTTTTACTCGACTCCCGATTTTCGGGATGTTACAGATGGTATCAGAGCATGAATAAGATTATACCGGGCCTAGGTTATGGTCACGCGACGTACGCTGTCACTTCTTTTGACTTAGGTGGGTGCGAGAAGGGTCTAGAAACACTTATAGGATCGCAGATTCGCCAATAGGCGAAGTCTATTCGTATCGATCGCGTGATTAAGTCCGTAACGCATCTAGCGTCGCGTGAAGCGACCTGAGTAGCTCCTAGGTTGTAGGTAGGTGGGTTGAGACATTCTTTGAATGATTATAAACCCATAAATATAAATCCTTGGGCTGTGGGACAACCACGACCCTTACATTCAATCGTCTGAGCTTAAAAACTCCGTTTCACCTAAAATCTTCGAAATTCTTCCTCTCACCACTCCATTCTTCAATTATTTCTTATTATTTTCATGTTAGGCATTGATCCTAATGTGAAAATGACATAAAATCATACTTCGACAAAATTTTACAGTGAATAGTAAGATTTTATGAAAACTGGCCATTAAGCCATTCTAAGTTTGTGTTATTTAGCAAATAATAGGTTAGATGGATGTATTAGCTCCTTCTACCTCAAAATTATATGCTGCATGATAGGGGATTGCATTCAGGATTACAAATTGGCCCCAGAAAGCCCCGAATGCATGTTTTGGCCTTTATAGGGCAATCTAGAATGAACCAAGGTGGGGCCCATAGTTTTTTGGGGTCCCTAGACCATGGGGGACCAGACCCATGTGGTCCCACCAGTTGGATGCACCGCTGGCCGGTGATGCCATCGCCGATCCGGCAATGCATCGCCGATGGTTGGGGCCCACTTGAAGTAAAAGTTGGCACGTGTGGTCGTTTGGGGTAGTACACACCCCCCATATGTGGTTCGTCCATAGAAAACCCCAAAAAGGGGTACTTCCTTCATAACAGCCCCCATCCCTAGCTCCATTTACATTTTTGTGCTGCCCTCTCTCAAATCCGTGGTTCCAAATCTCTCCCAAACCCATTCTTAGCTGAAAACGATCCCACTCCTTCACTCCATAGTAATTTTCAGCCCTCCCTCTTGTAAATCTCGTCGTTAGGAGCTCTTACAATCCCCAAAATGAGCTGAAATTGTGAGGTGCTCCATTCCCCTTTTTCATTCTCTTTTCTCTCTGAAAATACATCCTAGGGGAGCTTGAAGCATCCCTCTACAACGCCTAGATCTCCCTTTTTTAGTTTGGGCAGCCATTTCTTTGCATTTCTCTCATTTTTCATGGCTTTTGTTGAAGCCATTTTGGGTCTTTTGTCTCTCTCCACCATCCTTTTTTTGATGGAAAAGAGAAAGACCGCAGCGGATGAGGCTAGGCCTAGTCGCCCTGCTTAATCAAGAAGACCGCGGGGTGGCGCCGCTAGCTCAAGCGCCGCCGCAAGTCCAAGCACAGCCCGAGAATTCCATACAAAGCAGGATTTAGATCCCCATACTCAACTTGGGCGAGTGATTTTAGCAAAGATGCCTCACGACACATACACTGACCGTAAGGTGTTGTTTGAGGCAGACGTGGAAGGACGACTCTTCGGTGAATTCCTGTTGTTCGAACGCATTGAAGCTGCGTATTGGGGTCCGATCTTTGAAGCTCGTGCTCGTGCTAATGTGAGCACCGTTCGTGCCTTCTACGCTCGCATCCAGAATCCTACACTGGAGCCATTGCAGTTCAAGATTCCTTTTGGTAGAGACCGGATGGCTACGGTCGATGTTCGATTGATTGCGCGACTTCTGAACGTACCTCTTGGTGATGTTCATCATAGTGCGAAGAATTTGAGGAGGAGGCATGAACGAGATCGCCGTACCAGGTTTCTATGTGGTAAACTGGTTTCATGGCAGCCTAATAATAGCCTCAAGTCGTCTTATATGTCTAATGATTTGTGCCTACTGCACCGCATTTGCACGTTCAACGTGTATCCCAGGTCGACAAATTGCATTGAATGTACGCGCCTTATGGTTAATTTCTTGTATCAGGTGGCCCAGGGAGAGAATGTGTGTATGGCCACTTTCATCTTGCGACAGATTATCCTCATAGCGAAATCAAGAAGAACGTCTGAGTCGCTTCCTTTTGGCCGACTGATATGTAAGATCGCGCTTGAGTTTGCTTACAGACTTGGGCCGGAGTTGCCAGTCCCGATTCACAGCATTGATGAGTCTACCATGGTCAAGATGAAGATTGGATTTCAGTACAGTGAGACTCAGCTTGAGGAGGATAGCAAGGATGATTTTGACGATGAAGAGGATCCAAGTGAGGGAGAACCTGGAGCAGAAGTTGAGGAAGAAGTCCAGGAAGAGGTAGAAGAGGAGGCTCAGGATACAAATGAGAGCCCTCCTCCTGCTCAGGCTACTGGTGATGATCGCATTGCCCGAATTGAGGAGAGCCAGGTCGCCTTGCGAAGAGAAGTTCAGGAAATTCGGGCTGAGGTCGAGGATACCAAGGCCGTTATGAAGAGGAAATTCGGTAAGGTGACTTGTACCTTGAAGGCGATCCTGTGCTGCTTGCAGGATAGTGGTGCTCCTCCTCCGTCACCCAACTCAGACTAGCTATGAGATCTTTGATGTTGTTGTTAGTAGTTAGTCGTTTCCTTCTTTAAGTTGTGTAAGCCTGTTAAGGCTAGTGTTTTACTTATGTTGCTGTTGTAGCTTTAACTGTCTTAGTTTCCATGTACTTCTTGTCATGATGCCTGTAAGGAGATATCCCTGGTATTGTAGCAATTTTGATTTTAATGAAATGCATGGCATTTTTCGTCTTGTTATGTGAATGTTTGTGTTGTGGTTTGGGCTTAATATAGCCGAATTTAGTTAGATGGAATGCATGCTGTTTCGTTTCGCTGTAAGGAATTGTCCCTAGTTTGGGTGTATCCTATGGTTTCCACTGCCATATTGTAAATCTTGGGATTAAGCCTACAAAATTAGTTTTTATCCCACCCCACCCTCCTACCAAGCATGCCACTCCCTATCCCAACCTGGGATTAGGAATGCAGTTCCATTTAATACAATTTAATGCTACTGGCCATATAGGCCCTTGGCGTTTTGGTCCTAGAGTTAGCACTTCTAGATTTGAAGGGTCTGATGACATAAAAAATTCAATTCCATTTAGACAATCCTGACCCTAAGCGATAGAACAATTCCCTGTAGTAGAAATGGTATGGAACCATTTAACGTATAAACTTAGGCTTTGGATTATAGCTACTGAGTTACAGACTAGGCTACTAGTTGTCTTAGGCAGTGTAAAGCCTGTATATGCTAAGGAATAGTAAGTTAGATTTACTTGGAATGGGACCCCCTTCCTTGGATAGATCCTCATAATATCCATAGACTCCTTTAGTAACTCTTAGGAAGCTTATGTAACTTAGAACCATTCACTCTCAGGAAAAATGTATGAATCCCTTAGATTGAACTTTGTGTGAATTAGCACGCCCCTTAGTATTGCCTTCTCCAAGGGCTTATTGCATTCGGGAACACGGAGTAAAGGAACAGTATATGTAAGCGATATATTCGCGGTTTGAATTGACTTCTCAATCTTGGTAGTTGCCAATAAATCCAATGCTCTGATCAAGCAGAAGATCGGCATCATCTAGGATTAAGAACTGATACAGTAAATTTTTGTTATAGGCAGAAAGTCTATGTATCCGGCTCAGACCCACTACACAACTTTTCTTGATTCAGTTAGTAATTTTTCTAGTTTAGGATTGTAAGTGCTATGATTTCATATCCCTTTGGTTGTCAAATTTTGTGGTGCCAAAATATATATCTATATCTTGTATATCTTGTGTTTCATGTTTGAGATTCAAGACAAGAACTTAAATGAAGAAAGTTTCAAGTCACGGATGAAGAATTCAAGAATGGAAGTCTCCAAGTATGCATGTTCAAGATTCAAACAAGTACAAGTATAGAAGAAGACTTTGTCAAGTCAAGAAACGATCAAGCTCGAGAAGGCCTACAATAAGATTCATAAATTCTCAAGCTTCTCTTAAGGGTCATCTGAGTGTACAGACTATCAATGTCCATCTCACTTTTAAGGTTTGTTTGACCTTAGATTGACCTTAGGATGGGCTTTACTGTAGGTCATTCTAGATACATAATTTGTATATTTTAAAATGCTTATTCGGGTTGTTCTAAGACCAGTCCTAGCTCTGATACGACCAGTCTTAAGTTTTTCAGGACCAATCCTAGGTTGTTGAAGATTTTCAGACTTTTTTGGTTGTCCTACGACCAGTCCTGGACATCCTTCGATCAGTCCTGTGAGCTATACGACTTGTCCTTCGACCGGTCCTAGCCCTATGACTGAAACTCCAGCAACTAATCTGGGGGTCCTACGACCAATCGTAGGATACTCAGGACCAGTTGTGGAACAGCTAATCCTTATCCCGCAAAAATCTTTGAAAATCTTTGAAGCTACGATCAGCCCTGGGATCCTAAGACCAGTCGTAGATGGGATTTTTCAGTCTATAAATAGAGCACGAACTTCGAAGTTTTTCAATTCAATTCAACTCAATTCAAGCAATCTTTAGGCTATACTCTGAGATAAGTTCGTGTTTATTTTTAAGCTACTTTGTGCTCATTTAATATTCCTTTTGTTAGCTTTTTTTTATTTGATTTTGATCTATATTCCAATCTTATTAGAAAAGGGGAATTTCTGATATTCCTTCTTGGATTCAAAATCAAATAGAACTAGCCCTTTTGATTTAAAATCAATTAGACTTAGAACCATTCTTAAAGTGAGTATTGGACTTTGAACGTTGAATCGAACTTCTACTCCGATTGGTTCTACCGGGCTACTTCAAAAGGAGATTAAGGTATTTTACATTTGTGTAATTTATATTCTTTAGTTTTGTTTGAGATTTGCTAGAAAAATTTCATTGTTTTGGTTATCTAAGGAGAGCCAAAAAATTCAGATTGTGTGGGTTTTTGGATTTTGTAAGCCCGTGATAAAAAGACACAATTATGAAGGTTTTAGGTGAACCTGTGAAACTTATTTTGATAGTGCATGCTAATATCCCCTGTGTGAGGATATTAGGAGTGGAGTAGCATTCTGTGTGGCTGTTGGATAACAGTTGGTATACACACAGGCGAACCACTATATATCGTTGTGTTGTGGATGTGCTTTATTCTTTCATCTCTTTATTCATTTAGTTTTGTGGATTGTATTTGTGGATGAATGTTGTAATCATTTTATTTCAAGCAAGTGTGGGGAATGTTGTAATAACTTAGGATTTATTTTTGCAAGTTATTTTGGTTGCTTTTCTTTTTATTCCTCATTGGTTTGTGATACAAAGGACATTCTAGAAATAAGGTTGTCCTACCTTAAACCTTTGGTTTTTGGTGTAAGGTTGTCCTTAGAACTGATATAGTATCACACTCTTAAATCTAGTTTGTTGAGATTAATTTTTAATTCAGCATTGTGCTTTATTTCTTTTATTATTTCGCTGTTTTAAGTTTTATTTGGCATTGCCCTATTCACCCCCCCTCTAGGGCATATAGCTAGGCCCTTTCAAGGGTCTCCCTGGGCATACCTCTAACTATCCTTTGAACTCAATATGGAAGAGACTTCTATTTTTAGTTTCTCATTTTTTTATTTTAGGTTTTCAAGTTAAGATGTTTTGAAATTTAAATCACATTTAGTTTTTTCAAAATAATCAGAAATATACGACTTTTCTAAAACTAAGTTTTTCAAAATCCTCTTTTAATTTTAGAAACTTTTCTTTTTGAAGTTTAAGTTTGACAACAATATTACAACTTTCCCTGTATAGGGCATTGTAGGCATCCTGAAGATCGTCTTCATTTTCGAGGTCACTCAGATTTTCATATTCTAATGTATCACAACTATCTATGGAAGTGACTTTGACTAGAGTCATTAAGGCCTTAACCTTACTAGTAGATTCGGGTTCTAAATCATCTGACTCAGAAGAGGCTTTAGAGCAGGACGATTCATCCTATGTGGCAAACATGCCTTTCTTCTTTGGTTTGTCCCTCTTTGTACACTTATTCGTCAGATGCCCGTATTCATGGCAGTTGAAGCATTGGATGTCTTTTAGTGATTTTCAATTTTTAGATTTACCCTTTTTCTTCTTAGAGGGTTTTTAAAAATCAACTTTCTTTTTTACTTTTAAAAATGTCACGCCCCAAACTCGGAAACCGGGCTCACAAAATTCCGGATCGCCGAATCCGGCGCCGACAGCCTCCGTAGAACCCCATTCTTGGCTCCTAGCGCCCATTTTCCAGGTTCCGATCCTGGGATGCTACGAGGAGGATTTTCAACGTCAGTTTGATTCGTAATAAGCATAACCAAAGGCATAACCCACAAACAACAACCAAGAATTCCATTACATTTCCACTATGATCAAAAACTTTACAAGTACAATGAGCATAAAGGGAAATACAATGATGATAGACCAACAACTCCAAAATAATCTGCCACGTGCTCAAGCCTCAGTGCTATTGCGATCCAACGTCACTTGCACGCAACGGTCGTGCATAAGCTTATAGAAAGCTTAAAGGGTGGTGAAAGTGTGTGCGCAAGGTAATAATATGATTATGCAGTATCAAAGTAATACGGAATATGCAGATGGAACTACAAATATCATGAGCCGTACCAAGGCTATGCGATGCAAGATGCAAGTCAAGCATACAATCCTCATCTAAGTCCACATGTCAATACAGCTCAACTCTGGGATATCACCGGGGTCTAGTACACTCTAAACCAGATCGCTGCCTCATCGCGCGCAATAAGGTAAGTGGAAGAGACCTCACTATCCGTCTGCCAATATCGGACACTACTCGTCGATAGTGGACCCATTCCTCGAGCTGATCAAACTCAGCTTAGTATTGCCCCCTACTCTCGGGCAGGTAAGACTGCACCCCCTTCCAACCGACCACGACACAGTGGAGAGCACAACCGTCTAGTAATCGGCACTCAACGCTCATCTACCCACTCGGTCTAGACGTTGGAGAAACCTCTTGGTACCATAAGGGTTTAGGGACTTTCACCCAGGGATATCTATAACACCCCATGTAGAATAATATTTTCGGTATCTAATCCTTTCAATCACGATGCCTCTGTGGAGGATACGGCCCCGATGTCGCTAGGGCGTACAATAACCATGTCACACAAATGAAAAATGCATGAATCACTCTATCCAGTCATGCAACAAATCCTGTGCATATCGTGCGCTCATGTAGGGCAACATCACCTAACCGGGGAGCCCATAAACAACCTGCCCGAAGGCATATGCTATGATCAGTCAATTCTCATATCAAGCATACATATGATGCGTATGATCATGAGTCATGAAACTATACTAAACATGTAAATAAGTGATGAACTATTCTTACAACGCAGATGGGCCTAGACAGCCTACAACAAGTACTGCCTTTCAAAGGGGACCTAGGGAGAGTCGTAATGTGGACATCCAACCAACATTACACTTGCAATGTGGACGTCAAACCAACATTGCTCCTAAGGTATGATTGTCGCAAACATCGTTACATAATCCGTGTTGGGCTCACACATTATAATGGACCTTAGGTACATCCCATTGGGCCTTAAATTCATCAAATGGGCCATATCATATGGGCCTTTTTACTCATCAAATGAGCCACATAAATGGACCACTCCAATGGGCCTTATGTGCATTGCAATGGGTCATAAGCCGTGGGCCTTAGACTACATCAAATGGTTCTTGACCCATGGGCCTTATACATATTAAATGGGCCTACTCCCATGGGCTTTAAAATACATCAAATGGGTCCAATCCCATGGACCTTAGAATACATCAAATGGGTCCACTTACATGGGCCTTAAATTACATTAAATGGGCCTAATCCCATGTCAAGATGGGCCTAAATACATCAGCCCATATATACCAAAATGGGCCTCAATAATGGGCCTAAAAACACATCCAGATGGCCTAAGCACATCGGCCCATATATATCAAAGTGGGCCACATCATAATGTTTATTTTCCACCCAAACTATTGATAAGGTCATTAAGGCTTGGCCCAAGACTTCCGTGGGTCCCAAGAAAATTTCAACGGTAGAAATCAATTCACGCTATTCCCTGGGGTGAGGTCCACTAGAGATTTGAATATATCTCATTTTTGGGATCAAGAGGGACGGGTGGACCCCACAGAGTTTACTCAGCACGCTAGTGGGCTCCACCGTCCACTGGACGGTGGAGACAAAACACAAATATCATGGTGGTACCACTGTCCGCCTGGACGGTGGATGTATGACACATACAACACTGTGGGTCCCATGTGGGGCCCACCATAGCATATATTTTCCATCCAACCAGTCCATACGTTCACAGGGACCTGGACGAAGAGGAAAAATAAATTTCATATTGATCTAAAACCCCAGTGGACAAAAAAAAATGGTTTTTCCAATGGTAGAGGTTCAATCCCACTATTTCCTTCAGTGTGGGCCACTCGAGTCTTAGATCGAGCTGAAACTTAGAGGGGACCCGCCTGAGAAGGGGGCTCACCTCATGAACGGCATGGATTTCCACATACATCATGGTAGGGCCCACGGCAGCAGCCGTAGTTGGTTGCACGGCCGCCCGCTGTTGCTGCAGCTAGCGTCAGAGGCAGAGGCTTTGCCTCTTACATGATTTTTTTAAAAATCTGGAAAACCCATTTTTCGAAGGTTTTTCGGATCTAGGGCCCGCAACAAGTAGATCCACTCCGTCCATTGTCTTCCCTGGCTCAAGACAAGCCCAATGAGTCCAGAGTTTGGGATTTTTGGATGCATAGAACCATCAGGAATTGTTTTTAAGGGTAACCACTAAAGTTCCCTATGTTATGGCCCACCAGATGCTCAGATCAGGCCCATTCTCCTACTCAACGGCTAAAATGAGGCCGGTAAGAGGATGGACGGCTTGGATTGGATATATACATCAAGGTGGGGCTTATGCAAGTAGCTCACCTCAAAAGCTCTTTTTTTTATACGCTGGACGTCCCAGATGCTGGACGGTTTGGTCTTTTTTAAAAAAAAAAAACAAAACATTATGGGTGGGCCACCACTGATGGATGATGAGGGTACAACATATAAGGTGGGCTCCACTTGAAGAAAGTTGAACAAAATAAATATTCTTCAAGGTGGGGTCCATTCAAGTGGGCCACACAAACACAATATAATAAAAAGAAAATGAAGTAGAGAGAGAGAGAGATAGAGGGTGGGACACGCTTGTAATGGAGGGCTCTGCCACTATGAGCCCTCTCTTATATGAAATCATACATCAATGGATTCCTTTACGCATGGGATCACCGAAATTGAAAATCAACGGTGGAGATCCGTTCCCCACCGATATGAACGGTCTAGATGACCTTCCTTTGCAATGAAATAAACATCATGATGGAGGTCCATGGAGAATGGCCCCATCATGGAATGATCATGATGATCCAAGTAGGCCATCGGCCACATCTTAGGGTCCCAAGTGAGATCCAAACCATTGATCGGATGGCCTCACTTGGCCCATCTCAAAAATAGGAAAAATTACTATGGTCATGCATCCACCGTCCGATCTTCTTGCTCCTAGGGGTTCCTTAGCACCTTAGATTGGATTTTAATGGAGGAGATGAGAAATGGAGGGTTGAGATGAGAGATCTTGGGATGGAGAGGTGGGCCACACTTGAGTTTTTGGAAGAGAGGGAGAGGCTTGGAGAATGCTCGTACGTATGGGGTTCTTGCTTGGATTTTTTTTTGAAAATGAGAAAGAGAGGAGTTGTAAAGGGAGAGAGAGAGAGAGAGAGTGATGGGTGATGGAGTGATGGATGGGTGTAAGAACTTTTTTGACTTTGGTGGCCTTTTGTGTAAGAAAGGCATGGGCATGGAAGACTTTTGTCGCTTGCTTGGAAAAGGGTGAAAGTGATGTGTACTTGACATGTACTTGAATGTGATGGATTGATGGATTGATTGATTGAAGGGATTGATGAGATTGATGTGACATATCGTAGAGAATCTCTTGGGTTTCGCAACACGTGACATTTTTCTCGCACCAAACGTTGGCCCACATCTCTTGACCAGGGTATCGCCTCGGCGCGCAAGTCGCGGCATCGGAACCGTAGTGATGGCGCGGTTGCTATGGTAATGGTCTTAGGTTGAGTCGACTTAGGTTGATGGCATACGAATCAGGGTCATGCGTAAGTATCGATTAAGGGTCGAAGGTTGCCGGAATTCGACCGGTAAGACCGTGGAAGTCTACGGAACGGTACGGACTAAGATACGGGTCTTTCAGAAAATCTTATAAAACTTCTGGCTAATTAGGTCATATCATCCTCTGCGTTTTCACAATCATAATTATTACTATTATCTTAAGAAATACATTTAGATGATTTAAGGGCTATAAATTTACCTTTTGGAGCCTTGAAATTCAACTCGTAGGCTTGTAGAGAACCAACAAGCTCTTCCACCCTCATATTATCTATGTCTCTTAGTTCTTGAATGGTTGTCACCTTGGAATTGAATCTCTCAGTAAGTGATCACAGTATCTGTGCGCAAACTTTACTTTTTAGGATGCTATATCTAAGACCCCACATTGAGTTGACTATGTTATTCAATTTTGTATAAAAGTCCATGAATGATTCACTTTCTACCATACGTATTTCCTCAAACCTAGTGGTGAGGATGTGAAGTTTTAACTTTTTGACAATAGTCGTACCCTCGTATGTCATTTCTAAGATATCATAGACTTGTTTTGCAGTATCACAAGATATAATTCTTTTGAACTTATCTGGTGATAGTGCACAAGTGATTACATTTAAAGCTTTGGCATTAACACTACTCTCATTTTTTTGAAGAGTAGTCCACATATAATATGATGTTTCTTTAATGAACTTAGTTCCATTAGTGCCCAGAACTTCAGACGTAGGTGGGTTCCATCTAGTCACTGTGGCTTGCCACACGCTCTCATCGATGAACCTCAAAAAGATCCTCATCCTTCCTTTCCAATAAGCATAATTGGAGCCATCAAAAGGTGGTGGCCTATTAATAGAGAGGCTATCAAAATTTGACATATTAGGAGCTCGAGATCTCTTAGCTCAGGAAATTAATCCAAAAGAATAATCTATTAGGCTTTGATATCACTTGAAAAGGGCGAGCCCCAAGTCCTAGAGAGGGGGAGGGGTGAAAAGGACTATACTAAATAAAAAATAAATATAGAAAGATAACATAGATAGTAGAAATCTAAAGCAACCTCCAATGCACAAGTATTGAGAGGTTGATACAAACGTTGTTCTAAGAAAAACCTTACACCAAAAACTAATGGCTTATGGTAAGACGACCTGATTTCTAGAACATTGGTAAGTATCAAAAACTCAAATTGATACAGAGGCAAAAGAAATAAATCAGGCTATTACAACATTCACCACATGTACATGAAAACGAATACAACATTCAGCACATCACATACATCACCATCATCATCATCCAAACTCTGAGAATTATAGTGGTTTGGGTGTACACCATCTGTTCTCAAACAGCCACCCTACTTCACTCCCAATATCTACAAACCACAGGATATCAACTTTCACTAAGAAAGAAGGTTTTCCAAGGTTCACCTTAAAACCTTTACAATTGTGTTTTCAATGGGCTATCACAATTAAAAACCCCACACACACTGAGGTTTTCTAGCTATCTCAGTCAAAACCAAAATGAAAAATTTTCTGGTAATGTTACAAACCACAATATAATAAATGAAATATACTTATCTGACGAATGATCTTCGATGTAGCTGATAGAATTGCCTCTTTGTAGATGAAGATGTTCAATGTTCAATCTCACAAATGAAAGGGTTTTAGGTCTAAATGAATTTTAATTAAGTCCAACCTTAGGCTACTTGTATTCAATTTCTTAGATCTCACAAAGGGTTAAATCAAAATCTTATTTTTTAAGTAGAATGGAATCATGAGATCAAGAAATTAAGAAATAAAAAATCTATTAAAATGATTTATAAATACCTCACAATAGCTTCACAATAGTGGGGACAAATCTCTCAGAGTGATGGCTTGAATTGCTTGGAATTGATGATAAAATCTGAGAAATGTCCTCAATTTATAGGCTGCAATTCGGTTCCTTCAACTGGTTTAAGGTTCAGCTTGACTGGTCCTGCCAAAACCAACTTTCAAATTTTCTAGCGCGATCGGATAAAATAGACTCTTGACTGGTAGAGTGAATTAAATTAACATTGCTGGAGTTTAAGTCGAGCCTTACTCGACTGGTCGAGCAGGTCTCCACGACCAGTCGAGCAGGGTGCTCGACTGGTCGAAGACCAAACAACCTTATCCGATCTTTTGAGTAAAATTCTGGACTGGTCGAGAAAAACCCTAGACTGGTTAAGCCAGTGCCCGGACTAGTTGAACAATGACTAGGACTAGTTGAAGCAAAGCCTAAAATAAGTACTATGACCTAAATTAAACATGCAATGTTAATGACTTAATCCTAAGGTCTTTCTAGGGTCATGTATACCTTAAATGTGAGTATTGAAATTGAAACATCGGTCGCTTCGGTAGATAGGTCACTTTGAAGCACATGAAGCTTGACCTTGTATACTTGAGTTTGTGTCTCGAACTTGTGTCTTGAGCATGTGACTTGAGACTTAAGCCTGAGAAAATGTATTTGAGCTTGAACTTGAGATGGAACTTAAGCTTGAGCATGTGATGCACTCGAACTTGAGCTTGAGATAGTGCACTTGGACTTGGTGAAGTTCAACTTGTTTTTGTAGTTGAACATGCATAATTGTGGCACACTAAATGTCGATGTAGATAACATGAAGCTCATCTTCGAATGAAGGTGAACTTTTCATCTATTTGAACTAGAAGGAGAACATTCCACCTATCAAAACAAGTCAAACATTCCAAAGTGTTTTGGCACAACAAAATTTGACAATACAGGGTGCTAGATTTACAATATAGCACTTACACAAACTCGCCCCCTGTCCTATAAGTAAACACAATGGGTTTCTTCAGTATTAGCACCATGCATGTCACCTTTTTTGAAAGAGCAATGCTTGACTTTCTTATCAAAAGTTTGAATATGTGAGCTTGATACAACTATAGGTATTGTTTTACTACTAGTCGTTTCTCATCCAGAGTATCCAATTCTATCAGCCTTATCATGGCTTTTTCATCTTCTATTATCGATTCATGTATCGCCACATAGAGATGTAACTTACATTTTAATTGGCACTACGACCTTGACTCCATAGACCAATGAATAGGGCATGGCTTTTGTCACTTTTTGATGAGTCATCTGATAGCCCACAAGGCTTCTTGTAAATTTTTGTCCCAATCGCGTTTATTGCCTATGACAATTTTCTTCAAAATTCTGACTACCGTCTTATTAAAGGCTTTTGCCAATCCATTGGCTGACGGGTAATAAGGCGTTAAGAAAGAATACTATATGCCAAAATTTTGGGATAACTTTTCCATATTTTTATTTTTGAAGGGAGTTCCATAATCAGTAATAATTCTTTTTCGAATTTTGGGCCGGTATATGATAGCTTGGCAAATAAAATCAGCAACGTCCTTTTGTTTAACACTGCATAGTGCAATTGATTCTGTCCATTTAGAAAAATAATCCATCGCTGCTATAATATACTGACATCCCCTTGAGGATGACATATTAATGGGGCCAATGACATCTAACCCCCAAGTTGCGAAGGGCCACGAAGTCACTGATTGATGTAAGTCTTCTGGCGGCACATGTATAATATCGTCGTGCACTTAGCATTCATGACATCTTTTGGCGTAAGCTACTGCATCTTTAAACATAGAGGGTCAATAATACCCCATGTGATGTATATGGTAAAATAAATTTTGACTGGCTTGATAAGCTCTGCATTCTCCCGATTAGGCTTCTTGCAACACATAATTGGCTTCTTTTGCATCCAGTCACCACAACAACATTTCATTATAGGACTTTTTGTATAATATTTTATTATGCATCATAAATATTTTTGACCTCTGTTTAACCTCTAGTTTTAGTGACTATTCTTCTGGCAGAATTCCATATTTAAGATAATCAATGAAGGGCAGCCTTCAATCATCAATAGGGACTTCTAAGTAGAGCGGTACACAGGTCGAACCGAGTCGAGCTTTACACAGATTGACTCAGCTCGGCCACTAGTTGACCTTAGCTCGAACTCGGCTTGACTCAGTCCTCAATCTTAACTAGCTAGCTTGGCTCGGTTTGGCCAGCAGCTCGGGCTAGTTCGAGCCGAGTTCAATCCTGTGCTGCATTTTCTTAAACACATGAAGTGCACCTTCAATTTCTCACAATTTGCAAAACAGTAGTAGCAGTTCACAGGTATTTCATCAAACACTTAGTAGGCAACATCAAAATCAAGATCCGAGGTTAGTTTTATCATGTAAGGTTTTTTATTTTTTTGTTTGTAGTGATTTGTTTCATATCCATACCTTCCTCGCCACTGACCGATCCAATGGAGAATGTATCCACCCAAAACAACACTTCGTAGAGTCATTTCATCAAACACTTGGTGTGCAACATGAATATCAAAATAACCGAGTCACCAAACTAGTTCGATTTGAGTTGAGGTTCGATCCGAGTGGATTCGAGCTCAACTAAACTCGAACTTGGCTCAAAATTTTTTCAAGCTCCTAAAATCAGCTCGACTCAGCTCGAACTCAGTTCCAAACTTAGTTGAATAGAGCTTTTTCAATTAGAGTCGAGTGAGTTAACTAATCTAACTCAGTTCATGTACAACTCTAATTCTAAGCAAGATACCATCTATATTTAGGCAATCTCACTTATAAGCTCCGACGATGGCAAAAATCTATGTTCTTCAATAGTTATCTAGAGAGGGCTCCTATTAGGATAGGAAAGAGCTTTGGCCAGATTGGCTAATACGTCTGCTTTCACATTCTCATATCCCGGTATATGTTTAATTTCAATACTATGAAAACCCTCCAACAATTGTTGCGCTCACCAGCAATAGGGTAATAATTCTAGCTTTTTTATTTCAAATTTTGTCGTCAACTAATTTATCACTAGCTTAGAGTCCCAAAAAATCTACAAGGGTTGGATTTTCATGTCATGTGCTATTTCCAACTATTAAGGGTCAAATATTGCATATTAGACCCTAGTATTACTTGGTTTTACGTACATAATAATGTTTAATGCCTTATTTTAATCATGTTTTTGTTTCAAGGTGAATTTAAGAGCTTGGATTGAAAAAGGGTGCTAAAGGCATGGATTTGATACTCAAGAATTACCAAGGAAAGGGATGGATCTTAGGAGACCAAGATCGAAGAATTTACACGCTAAAGATCTATGAAAATCAAGTGATTGAAGTTAAAGGGGCCCGAAAGTTGTCCGAAATGAAAGATAAGAGGGTTCTCACAATCTGTTTGGCTCGAAACTTTATATCTGGCCTGAGGATCTTAAATTAATTGTACACGTCAAAATTCAGCCCTTAGATCCCTGTTAAAGTGGCCTAATGGATAGATCAGCCCATAAAACACTGATTTGGGGCCCACTTGATATCTGGATATGCTTCAATTTTGGTCTCAACCCCCTAAATTTGATGGAAAAATGTATGGATGGAGCGAATTTCTCATAAACATCATAGTGGACCACACAGGGGGACATGTGAGTGCACAGGCAGTGTATTCCTGCACCGCATCGGACCAGCCAGCCCGGTAAAAGTCGGGCTAACCTGACCCTTCTCGGCCTTACGTCTAGTGAGCGGATGCTGTCTTGCTGGGCACGTGTAGTGGGCCACCAACATGGTCTAGATGGATGATCGGGACCGTTTATTCGATCCAGGGGGTGGCCACGACCCTAGCCATGTTGATTTCTTGGTTTCATGCATGTGTACACACGTATATCACCGTAAAACGCAGGATGAACGGTGGGAAGATTTGATATAGTGGGCTGCACTTAAGTCGACCAAAACCACCCTTTTTCAACTAAAATCACGCAAAGAATCCAATGGACGGGGTAGATTTCTTTGAAAACATTATTATGGGGCCCACCGAGCATCGCTACGAATCCACGTGCGCATGGTTTACGTCCGGGTTGTGGGCCACGATCATTGACCGTTTCAACAATCTGAACCATACAGATGGAAGCCTAGCCAAGGATGACCCTAGCCATGGAGAAATTTCAAAGCCAAGGATGTTCACTGTCCCGCAAACACATTAAAAAATGCAAGTTGGTGCGTTTCTTCATTGTGCACGCTATTGCGGAAGCCTCTAGCCAAAATGAATTACTGCGTAACTTGTCCATCGACTCCCAGCCTTCCAGCCACTGCCCCTACTGTCTATAAAAAGGAGAGAAGAGAGAGAGCATGAAATCATCATCCAGGAAGCTGTGGAGGTGTGGATGTGAAGAAGGGAGAGAGCGTGGAGCGTGGACCGACCATCTCAAGAGTTTTTCTTTCTTCTTTTCCTTAGTTATTTTTCTTTTTTGTTTTGTTTAAGAGATTATAGTTAATCATGTCTAAGGTTGGCTAAACCACTTAGCTAGGGCTAAGAGGTGAAGCTTGTAGTGTGATTGGGATGTTTGTTTTGTTTTGATTCATGCTTTTTTGAACTCTCTTGGATTCTAATTTGATTATGAAAGAATATTTTTAGTTTTTAATGGTTTGTTGTGACTCAAATTACAATAGATCTTCGATAGCTTGAGATATCTTCTTTTTATGTATTGAGATTGTGAAATTAGGTAATCCCGTTGTTCACCATTGTCTCATGGGCATGGTTGGGTGATGGAATCTTCCTAATCTTCTCAATTCTCTTATGATTGGTTGTGAGTTTGGTAAATTGTTGTTGTTTGCTTTGTCTCCTAGGCGTGGTTACGTGACAAAATCACTTCTGAATCTTCCCCACTCTTATTCATCGATGATTAGATCCATGTGAAGTTAAGAGATCTGAAAAATCTCTTCTTACCAACTGGATAAAATGTGACTCTGATTCTAGTTATGTCCTTGAATTATGCAAGGTAGCTTCCCAATTGCTACAAGTGGATCCTTGACACCCTAGTTACCACCTTTAAATTTATAGTTTTTAGTTTAATCATTCAGTATTATTCTCTCATATTCACCTGATTTAGATTACATCTTCTTCTAGTTCTAGTTCTAGTTACTTTTAGAATACGTACAAGGTTTACTCCCTGTGGATTCGACCTCGGTCTTATCGAGATTATTACCACATCGTAGTCCTACACTTGGGGTTGTGAACACCAACCCTATATTGAGGGCATTATACTCAGATTCATTATTCATATACGTTGTACCCAATGTGAAGGAGTATGACAATAGATCACCTTAAGGACAGATAAATATTTCACTAGCAAAAAAAGGGGCAAAGGCTACGGACAAAAATCGTAGCCAAAAGCCTATGGCCATGGTTATCGTCCGTAACACGACTGTAGCCATTGATGCCGTAGCCATAGGTTAAAGAGCTATAGCTACGGATTCTATCCATAGCTATAGAGGCAATGGATACGGATTAAAACCGTAGCCATAGCTTCTGTAGCCTAAAATACTTATAGCTACGAATTATATCTGTAGCTAAAAGTTTAGCAAGAACTGTAGCAATAGGCTTAATTTAACAATAGCTATGATTTTCAGATACAAGGCTACGGGTAATAGTCGTAGCTATTAAAACTATAGGTACAGATTACATCCGTAGCAATATTGTCCGTAGTTTCAAATTTATATACAGCTACAGATTGTATCTGTCGCGAAAAGTAGAATGAAAACCGTAGCAAAAGGCTAAAATTAGCAAGAGCTACCATTTTCAATAAAGGGCTACGGTTAATAGCTGTAGCTAATGCCTATTGTTAATAAAAAATTTAAACAGTAATGTCAACTCTTACCATTGTAGTACACCCTGATAACTCATATAAGCTGATATAGATAAATACTTTTATTTAATCAAACACAATCATTCATTCATTTAATCAAACACAATCATTCATTTTCAACTTCAGCCCTGATCTCAACATAATCATTCATTCTTTCAGCTCGAGCACCTCATCATCTTGGAGCATTCACAGCTTTTGTCGATTCAAGCACGTTCTTTTCAGTTTCTTGGAGCACATCAGTCCATACACTTGGCTCCCTGAGAAGATATTGCAGGTTCGAATAAAATAAGTCAGCTACTTGGCGAGAAAAACTTTACACAAATCTTTCAGTCTATACTACAGAAAATAAGATGAACATGTAATGTGATGCACTTATTTATGATACAAAAATGTATAACTGGTAACTTTGATGAGTAATGACAAGTCATAAAGCACCGACTTATTTCTATTTGAAATGTCGAGTTCTACAATGTGAGCTATTGTAATGGTAGTAAAATGCTCAAATATGCATGGTTAGAATCATTCATTTGATATCCAATCAGGTGCAACAGAAGAAGAAATTAGCAATGTCTATTAACAAGTTGAGTGCTAAAATGATATAAAAAATATAAAGAGGATGCCAACATACATAGGTGTTCCACGATGTTTACTAAGGGCCTGTTTGGCTAGGTGGATTGAAAGGGATTGAATGGTATTAGGTTGGATGGCATGGATTTCTAAGTAATAATGGTGTTGTCAGTGGATTGTCTTGAGATACATGGGATTGCTATGTCCCTAGATTACTATATCCATTCTGTTTAGCACGCCTGGCCAAGCCCAGGATTAAACCTTCCCATCCCTTTCAATCCCTTGAACCAAACACATCTCAGGCAAATCTGAATGGATTAAGGTGGATTGGATGGGATTTAAAGGTAATGATGGTGTTGTCAGTGGATTGTCTTAAGACCCATGGGATTGAGATCAGATCACCGACTCTGTTTGGTACGCTAGGCCAATCCTAGGATTTAACTTCCAATCCCTTCCAATACCATCCAATCCCTTCCAATCCGACTTACCAAACAGGCCTAAAAAGCGATTTGTTTATGGTGTACTTGCGTGAGAAATGATTTTCAACCGACAGTAGTAATAAGTTGAACCCAAAGAAAATTGGCCTTTGTTGGGTGTTGAAAAAATTCGATGATAATGTGTATCGGATTGAGTTATAGAAAGTCTTAGATATCTCACATACTTTTAGTGTTGTGGACTTTTTGAATTTCATGAAGATGTCAACAAAGTGAACTCACAGATGGATTTTTTTCTATGATGGAAAAATTGACGTAGCTTTGGAGAGGGACCCAATCATCTTGTCCCCTCCCAATTTCATGCTCCCCCATTTACTCTTTTTCTCTCTTCCTTTCCTTCTTTTTATAAATATCATTTTATAAGTTGAGAAGAGTTAATATAATATTTTTCTCCTTTTATGAGATCTTTTGATCTTGTTTAAGTACTGTGAGTGAATCCTTATATATTTTAGTGAGTAAATTCATATTTTCTTCTTCTTCTTTCTCTCTTTATTATTTTTTTGAGCATTTTTTATTTTTATTTTATCGTTAGATCGCCAATTGAACTCAAGAGAGTAAATATTTAAGCACTCGACTTGTGAACGTGGAAGGACTGACCTCCTATGGTAAGCTTATTAACAATGTCTGATGCTACATTTAAATATGTTCCTCTGCCATCATGACTGTTGTTGATTTCCATTACTGTCGCCTCTGCTCTACCTAAACTGAGCTCTGTTTGGTTGTCACGAGTGTGCAGAATCTGAATTTCTTCATTATTAGCTGCAGCTGTTCCTGTCAATCTTGGAAGTGGAGCACCTGTTAAAACATTCTTGTCAGTAAGAGATGGCATAACAGTATCATTAAAGAGTTAATAATTAAAACACTAGCAGAACCATGAATCACAAACAGCTTCATGGTTTATAAGATCAGCAAAAAATAGGCAATTACTACAATTTTAATCTTTTTGTTGTTTCATAAGTGGACCAGCAGAAGTGGATGGAAGCTGCACAAAAATCTATGGGCCAGCAGAAGTGGATGGAAGCTGCACAAAAATCTATGGGCCAGTAGAAGTGGATGGACAACAAGCTCACCATGCATGTTCCAAACCATATGTTGAAAAGTCATGGATTGTCCAGAGCAGAACTGCACGCATATTGAAATTGCTTTCATGGTATGTGTCAAACGTCATGACCCCTTTCTGCCATAAGTCTTGAAGTTCATCAATCAATGGTTGTAAGTAAACGTTAATATCCTTTCCTAGTTGTCACGGTCCCTCAATGAGCAAAGTCAATATAGTAAATTGAGGTTTCATAAAAAGCTTTGGTGGAAGGTTATACGTCACACACATAATGGGCCATGAACTATATGAAGTGCTATAAGTGCCCTATGGGTTAAACCCATCTGTAGCCAAACCCAATCGAACATTGCGAGGCTCAGCTGAAAAATTTGTATACTTGTCATCGAGATTCCTCCATGCAATAGAATCAGCTAAATGCTCCATCTTTTCATGTTGCAATTTCCTGGTTGAGTGCCAGGACATTTCTTTCACCAACCATGGCACACTGAACATTCTTTATAGCCTTGGTGTTAATGGAAAATACCTTAACACCTTGGCAGGTACTAGAAATTGTTTTCTGTCATCATCATTTCTGTCTTGAACCTAGAAGCGTTACAAGTTGGACAACTAGTTTTCATCTCGTGCTCTCTCCAGTACAAGATGCAGTCATTTGGACAAGCATGGATCTTCACCTAATCAAGACCCAACTTTGAAATGATCTTCTTCGCTTGGTATGTATTAGTTGGGGCCTTATTAACAGAAGGCAACACCTTCTTTAGTAGTTGAAGGAGCTTTATAAATCTTTTTTCACTCCATCCATGGTTCACCTTTAATTTAAAAAGTTGTACAATGAAAGTCAGCATGGTGAAATCTTCTGCCCCAGGGTATAGCTCAGTCATTGCTTCTTGTAGATTTGCTTCAAAATCATTACTTTCATTTTCCCCAAATTCGCCTTCGACTACAGGGGTCACGTTTGGCTCATCCTGGACAACTTTATCTAGGTTATTACCACTGAGTTCTTGAAGGATCGTGTTGTGAACGTCATTTAAGTTTGGGACACTATGACATTGTTGGGAACTTGATGCACGTTCAGTGCACTCAGGTGATACATGCTCACCATGCATGTTCCAAACCCTGTATCTTGGATTGAATCCATTTTTCATTAGATATATTTCCAAATCATCATAAGAAATCGGTAAACATGCACATCTACAAGTGGTGCAGGGACAAAAATGGTTTCTCTACCAGGAAGGTGATCTCGTGCAAACTTTAGAAAACTTCTCATTCCAGAAATAAAACATGGGTCCGGAAAACTTAGTGTTATCCACTCCCTATCCATTACAGGCGAAACTCAATTAACCTAAGAGTCCTTTTTGAACCTGCACCTTACCAAAAAAATAATTAATAAGTATTTTTCACTCATTCACGAATATAATTCTAAACACATGCATCTATGATCTTGATTTGAAACTAACTAAAACACCAAAGAGTTTTGAAATACTTAGCTAAAATGCTAGTCAGAAATGGTTCATTGTTGTTATCAATCAACAGAAAAAAGTTCATCTATTAGCATCCATACAAGCACAACAAGTTGCCCAAGGCAAAATTTCCTTCATTGCCATGAAAAGAGATCTTTGAAGACTTAAAACCCAGATGATGCACCCAAAACGTTATTTCAATAGTACAAGATATTAAAAGCTACTAGATATGCATTTTTGGATAGGTAACAAATATGCCAGTTTATCAATGGGATAAGATGTTGACACTGATAACTATGCTTAGTTCCTACCATAAACAAGCAAGTTATCTATCACCTTTCACCATTTGTTAAAGTAAAAGGTTCTGTCTTGAAAAACTGCTAGCAGCCATAAAGCCCTTTTCATACCTAAAATGCAATTTATCAACATGGATCATTAGATCTGATGACATTCAAACACCTAATTAGGGTCATCATGCACATGCATTGGTAGTTGATGTCATAAATTCCTACATCTCATATTCTCTTAATGTAAACAAACAAGTTTTGATATTTTCTTATACTTACAAATGACAAGACCCAAGTTGTGATTTGCTTGACCTGTGTGGGAGAATTTCCCATGAGTGCACAAACCATGGAATAAGGCTGGGCTAGGGCCTAACAAAATCAAACTCTTGAATAGAGTTGGCCTAAGGGGCTAGTTCAAAACTCTGGCAAAGGCCTGTCCCATTACTAGACTTACTGTGGTGATAAATTTTGAATTGAATGGAACAAAAAGCTGCTAGTTTGATTGTAATGGAAAAGGAAACTATCCAACGCAATGTGTATACACTAAACCAGATGATGTCCTTTGCTTAGAGGATCACCTACTGATCATGATGGAATAGTGATTTGGGAAGGATACATGGACCCACCATGATCTATGATCATGACAGATAATGCTCAGGCACTGAGAAATTACGTAGAAATTGCATACATGACATACAAATATGTCAAATAAACTTTCCAAATCATGGCTAAAAGACTTGGCAACTTAATTTGACTTATGCAGCCTAGAGTCGAGTCATAACTTGCTCAAGTTAGCGATGGCTCAGAGTATGAAACTAGATCAGGTCCATCTGAGTCCATGTCAACTCAGACAAGTCACTTTAATCTTGTTTTGAGTCTTAAAACCATGGTCCAAATTATGATTCTGAATTTAGTTAAATGGTGAGAAAAAATTACTGCTCGTTTGATTATCTGACTATCAGATTGGTGGACATTTATTGGATAGTTAAGAATGAAAAATAAAAAATAAAAAAATCCAATAATCCTATTTCAACAAACAAGTATCCATGAATTAGAGGTTTGGGCTTTTAAACAATATGATTTTGGGATTGTGACTTGGCCCCTATGAGACAATTTAGATGGTTTTAACTTATGTACTTCACGGGTACAAGTTCTGAGTACTTATGTATCAAGAGTCATATGCTCTACCTGAGCATCAATATACTAAAAGCTTTTAAATAACACACATGATAGTCCATCATCTATCAGGACACTCTATTGATTTTTCATATGACTAATGGAAGGCCATGAAGCATGAACTAGGACCCCCAGTTTCATTCCTAAATGCTTATTTCTTCGCTACCAATCAAAAAGGTTATATTTCCCCGTGCGGGTCACCACCATTGTTGTATTATTAGTTGAGGCTCCAAGTAAAATGATGGAAATGGTTAGACTGGAAGGTTCTATAAGGGATTTCAAGGAAAGGTTTTGAATATCCCTTTTATGTGTTTTCTATCAAGAATTCAACGGTGCATCAAACAATTCATTGATAAGAATGTTGTTTGTCAGCTTGGCCAGATGAATGTCATCCAAATAGACCTTAATCTACTGGTAGGTCGTGCTGATCAAGAAATCTCTCAAGGTCAATGGATGGTACAACTTGAATACCTACAACACAATTAATTGGTTATGGCCGAAACAATTCTAGCAAGAAAGAATGCAGAAAAGATTTCAAAGATGTTTGACTCAAAATGCTGCATTGTTGTGTTTTTCCTTCGTTGTAGGATCCTTCTAACTCTCTCTCTCTCTCTCTCTCTCTCTCTCTCTCTCTCTCTCTCTCTCTCTTTGGACACAGTCACACAGCTTGCTGTTGCTTCCTAGCTGTTTATACTTGACAACATTTTGAAATAGATAGGCTCCTGTTTCTTAGCTGTTTATACTTGACAACATTTTGAAACAGATGGTTCCCCACTTCCACACCTACTTTGCTTCTTTGGTTCCTTGTTTCTGTTTTAAAGAAACTTAAAATCGTAGTTCCCTTTTCGTAGTTCCCTGTTCAAGCTATCTGTTCTAATTGTGTAACTACTATATTGATGTAGCAAAGTTCTATAAGTTGAATATATGTGACTTAATTACCAAAAATGAAAGAAAGCAGGAATTACAACAAGAGGTAGTGGGACTATGAGTGGTTGAAGTGGGCTAGAACCTTAAAAGTAGGGATTCATGCAGCTACTATAAATTTATGGCATTCCTTTTGAGTTGAAAGAAAGCAATCAATTACAGGTTATTAGATTAACTAGGGGAGTCGCTATTAATGCCTACTCCAATTGATTTAGCTGCACCCTATTTTCAATTTTGGGTCTTGAAATATTACCACAAATGTACTCTTTAGAATGCCCAAAATAGAAAATGGAGGGTAAGCAAATCAATCAGGTTGGGTGTTGACATCAATACCCTTTACTAATATTCCAGCATCATCAAACAAAATAGTAGTTTGTTGTGAGTATCAAACAACAATATACCCTGAAAGTATATTCCATCAACGATAGAGAAAGAATATAATCAAACTGAAAATATACTACTCCAAAAAATCACATCTCTTTGACATTTTAACAACCAACTCTACAAAAATTTCATATTCATTGAAATCAAGTGATTGAAAACATTGATCTAGTAATTGAAATAAAGAGAAATACTATATAGAACACTTCATATGAGTTCTAGTGATTGAAATCATTGATCTGGTGTGCCACCACATGAGTGTATATAGGCAAAAAATTCGAAAAACCCATTTGTGCAATTAAGATTCAGAAACAAAGGCTCCACAGGCAACAGGTAATCATACAAAGAACTTTCTATCCTTTCATGGAAATTTCTATGATTGAGGTTTGATTTTTTAACCCATCCCACTTTAAAATCCCACCATTGGATTTCTGATCATCGTATGACCACTCCCTAGGCTCTGTCTTCAACAGCCCATCAACCAATGCCTCTTGTTTGAGTGAACAGTTCCTTTCTCATGCCATTTGGTTGGATGACTACTACAGTCCAATGACTTATTGCAGCATTCCTCATCATCATCCAAGCCTCATCATCTAATTAATTGGGATGAGGATTGATTTGTAATTAATCAAGGTACCGGAGATCAAGAGAGACAGAGAAAAGGGGCAGGAGATCGAGAGAGAGAAGAAAGCATACCAAAATCCTCTCTGACGATGTAATCAAAGGAATGCTAATGATGATTTTTCTGTTTCAAACAATGATGTGGGAGAGAGAGAGAGAGAGAGAGAGAGAGAGAGAGAGAGAGAGAGAGAGAGAGAGGAACGATGGTGCCGAAGATCGAGAGAGACAGAAATGAGAAGTGAGAGATTGAGAGTGAGAGAGAAAGGGAGAGAAAGGGACGGACGTAAGAGTGAGAGAGAACGGGAGAGAAAGGGACGGATGTAAGAGTGAGAGAGAAAGGGAGAGAAAGGGACGAACGTGAGAGTGAGAGAGAAAGGGAGAGAAAGGGACATACGTGAGAGTGAGAGAGAAAGGAAGAGAGGGACGGACGTGAATGCAAAATAAAAAAAATTTGGGAGAGGGGGAAAAGAAAAATGAGCGCAGTTTTCCATATTTTGTACCTGTTACGATCCTACTAGGGTCTAAAACCATAGCCAAAAGTCCATTAGGTTGTAGCTATTGTTCCATCCGTAACAGCCCCCCTGCATTCACACGTTCGGCGGGATTTGGATGGACGAATTTTTCATTCTATTTTTGGGGTCCATCTTGATGCGTTTGACAAATCCACTCCATTCATTAATTTTGTAATTTTTTTTATAGGAAATAACCCCAACAAATCTACAAATATTATGTCCAATTGAACCACACCGAGTTTTAATGGTAGGTATTAATCTCCACTGTTTCCTAACGTGTGGTCCACTTGATCGTTCGATATACTTCATTTTTGGCAACCCACCCTAACATTATTTTTCAAAACGGATAGACGTATTAGATGGAGAACACAAATTTTAATGGGCCTTGTAGAGTCCCTCAAGGGACTATGTAGGTTGGACGGACATGTGAAGGTTGTGGCTTTTAGCTACGATTTGGGTAATTTTTAGCTACGGGTTTAAGCCGTAGTAATAGAGCTACAGTTTATAGCCATAGCCAAAAGCAAGCATAATCTGTAGCCTTTGGTCATTTTTTTAGTATTGTTTATCCGACGCCTGCCCTTGATGTTTAGGAGGTGTCGTCAAAATACATCTGCCATGGACTGGGCAGATTAACTAGCAACACTTGCTCATCTGACAACTCATCAGAGATCTCTTCACGATCAGGAACTGGATGGGCTATTAGAAAGTTTGTGACCACCTGCCCTTTCACTGCTTTCGACGGCTCATAGGTAATTGTAAATTTAGAGAGGAGCATCATCCATTTTTCCAATCTCCCAGATAGCACCGGCCTTGTCATTTAGTATTTTATCGGATTCGCTCGTGAGATTAGTGTTATCTCATAAGAGTGACAGTAGTATCATAATTTCTGCACTACAAAAACAAGGGCTAAGCATATTTTTTCGATGGGTGAATAATTGCATTATGCCCCTATTAGAGTCCCTCTTAGATAGTAGATGACAGTTTTCTTTCCCCTGTTCATTGCATTGGGCTAGCAGGGCTCCCAAAGATTTTCTGCACTTGGCGATGTATAAAATTAGGGGCCTGCCTTTCACTGGCGTTATCAGTACTGGGGGGCTATTCCAACAAATTTTTAATGGAATTAAGTGCATTTTGGCAAGCTTCGTCCCATATGAATTCTACTCCCTTATTCATGAGGTGAGCAAACAGTTGGCATCTCCCTGCCAGATTTGAGAAAAATTGTCAAATATAAGCTAATTTTCCTTGCAAACATTTCAGTTCTTTTAACATTTTTGAAAGTGAAATTTTTGAATAGCCATGATCTTTCCTAAATATACTTCGATTCCCCTGTGCCTGATAAAAAAAGCCAAGGAACTTGCTTGATGATACACCGAATGCACACTTTGTCAGGTTCATCTTTAATTATTTCTTCCTAAGCCGTTGAAAGACTGACGATAGATGCTCATGGTGCTCTTCATGATTGCAAGACCGAACTACTAAATTACCGATGTTGCATCCAATGTGCTTATGCAACATGTCTTGAATAATATTCTGCACCACTCTCTAATACGTAGCCTCATCATTCTTGAGTCTAAAGGACATGACCTTATAATAGTATATCCTTAGGCATGTCTTGAATGATGTTACCACTTCATTTTCAGATGTCATGTGTATCTGATTGTACCCAGCATATCTGTCAATTAAGGACATAACTGTATACTTCGTTGCACTATCGATTAGTAACTTTGTTATGGGCAGCGAGAAGTCATCTTTCGAGCATATTTCGTTCAAATCTATGAAATCAACACATATTCTGATTTGTCTGATCTTCTTCTTTACTAGGACAATGTTAGATATCCATATGGGTTATTTAATTTCCCTTATAAAATTAACTTTAATGTGTTTGTTTACCTCTTCCTCTATCAAAGGTATTAAGTTGGGATGGAAACGCCTCTGTGTCTTCTTGACCGACTTCTTATCTTTAGAAATGTTAAGCCGATGCATTGTCATTGCCGGTTCCAAGCCAGACATTTTTGCATACATCTAGTCAAATACATCTCTATTTCTTTTTAACAATTTGATGTATTGGTTCACCTCCTCTTTTGGCAAACCGAAACTTATATATGTATTCTAAGGTTCATCTTCTATCTCTAGATTTATTTCTCATAGTGCATCAATGGTCAGCTGTCCCCCATCTTCTATTTGTTTAGGTGCTATTTCAGGATGTTTTATTTCTTCATCGTTACTTTTGCATATTTTGGGATTCATTTCTTGATTGACTGCCTAACATGTGTGAGTCATATTTACTTGCACGCACGTAGGGGATGCCCCCAGTAAGCAAGATTTTTCTCGTTTCTTTTCATGCACACTAGTCAGGACCTAAGTACCCTTGCCATTTTTTAGTCCTGTCAGCTCATCACAGTCGAACCCCATGCTTTACATAATCTTTCTACTTGCTAGACTATATCTTTTTAGGTCTTTTTTTAGGAGTGTACCACCCATTGGTTCACTCATTTCTCCTTTTTCCTTCTTTTGAGGAGCATAAAATATGATCGGCTTTGAATAAGCAAAGTTAGGCTATACGTAGAATCTTCTCGACATATAGAGAATGGTTTAATCCTTTTTGCTCTTAGTGTTGGGACTATATAATTCGATTGCAGAACCTTCATCTGTTCTGGTGATAGCAGTGTCAGAGGGGGTTGTCCTGGTTATCTCTGGGATGCAGTAAAATTTCTTCTTCTTGCTAGCTATCACACTTGATTCTTGATTTTTCAGCTGCATGTTGTCCATTCCTTCAGACAACTTTACTTGCGCGACTTTCTTGTCTATTTCACATGCTTTATCACCATTTGATGATTACTATTTCGCCTTTCTTCATTGCAAATTCACCGTAATAACTTACATATGTGAAGAAGGATTCTACCACTGTATATGGCTTTATGTCGACCATGACCATTTCTGTAATATTTGAATTACTAATGCAATGCGGATGGTACGATACTGTATTGGTGCCTCCATGGCTGCCCTAAAAGGAGGTTGTATGTGGTTACCGCATTAATTACATGGCACACAACATTTGTGACCAAATCACCGATTTCTAGTACTAGCATTATTTTTCATAGTTCTCTTTGACCGTATTGATTGAACCCTTGAATCATCATTCCACCAGCAGGCAGATGCGAATGACGATATCCCAGTTTAACGAGCATGCTTAGCAGCAACAAATTCATTGTAGAGCCATTTTCCAACATTATGTACTTAACTTACTTTTCGTGCATCCAACAATCATCAACTCCATATTGTGTTCCTTTTCATATAATGTCAGATCATCGTCAGAGAAATTAATAATGGATATACCGTTGTTCATCTTCATTCCTTGGGCATCTTACCTTGTACCACAAAGTCTTCCTTTTTCACTCCCATATTTTTCATTTTAATAAGCAATGCCTTTCTTACATTGTCATCCAATAGTGCCTGAATTAATGTCTGACAAAAGTCCTTAGACAGATGCAGTGCGTCATGTATACTCAATCGGGCACGAATCCCTTTTAGATGGCTTACAAAGTTGTAAGTCACTTTATCAGCTAATGGAGCCTAACAGGATGACACTCCATTTTTTTATTCTCTTCATTACTCGAAGGATCTCTTCTTTATGACATTCTTGGAGTCTTTCCATATTCTGTTACAAAGTCTTGCCTTCGTGAGGGGCTGGCTATCTTTTTTTCCTGAGTGCAGTGTGACGACTAACCACTGTTGCTTTATGCATGTTTTTTGACGGGGATCCAACTAACTCTGTCAATGACTTGATAATAACTACATTGCAACTCTCGCTTCTTTGTCTATCATGTGTGTATGGCATAGGCTACTTTCGTCTGACCCCTTCGCGTTCAACGTTCTCATGAACTGTGTGTGAGAAACTTGTGTCCCACACAGATACCATGTTTGTCGCCACTTTCCTACTTTATTCTTTGTCCTTCTCTATTATGATCTTGCCTTGATTCATCACTTTCTAAAGTATATTCTTTTTCATGAAATAGATTTCAGTCGGGTGTCCGAGCATACGGTCATGGTGACAGTAATTCTTTTCTTTCATCTTTCTTACTTCTTTCAGGCGCTTTGGTTGGGGCAATTCGATCATCCCAACAGCTAGTAGTTGATTCATCATGGGGAGTAAATCATCTTTTTTGAACGTGTACCCTTCATGATTGTCATATTGCCTGGGCTGTTTGTCATTCATTCAGCCCACGTAACGATCTCTATTTTCTCTCTTGTCAATGCTTTATCTGTTACGAGGGTCTTCCCTCTTTCTTTCTCTATCGGTGACATTCGCCGTTACTTGACTCGAACCTCGATGTGTCATTTTAGTCTGAAAGGTGGGCATTTTTCTGGTTATGGCTTTAAGCGCATGAGCTTTTTTGAGGAGGTCACAAAAAGTTTGTATGTTGACACTTGTTATGCCAAATGCAACATCTATTTTCATGGAGTTCAGACATATTTTGACTTGCTCTCTTTCCCCAGGAAGTTGTCGGTATGGTGCCCCCAGAGTCTTCCATCGGTTCATGAATCTTTCTACCGATTCACTTTCTCATTGTTGTATGGAAGCCAGCACGGTGGTCCCATGTATGTATGGATTCTGGTACTAGGCCTGTATACCATCTGAAGGTCTTTCCCATCAATGATGATCTAAATAGTCGTAAGCAGTACTGTAGGACCATAGAGAAATGGCTTATTGTCGTGATGAAATGCATCGGGTGCTCCTCTGGTGATCCGTCTCCATTAAACTTCTAGAAATATGGATATTTAAAGTTTACTGAAAATAGTGAGTCTTCGCTTTCGCAAGGGTACAGTGTTCGAAAATGGAATCTCCTTGGGTGCTCTCTTTGCCTTTTTATTTTGACATCTTCAACTACCACTTGCTATATTTCATCTTGAGTTATCGTATGAGCCACGGGTGCTGACTCGTGTGATCCTGCCCTTGGCGGTTGCAAACCGTATGCTTGATGTTCATTCCCGTTTACCACGACCATCATGAGAGGGACAGTGACTTGGGCCATGTTGCGAGCTAATGTGACTAATGCTTCTCTAAGGTTTCTACATTCATGATAGTTTGTGCACAAGCCATTTCAGCTAGTCTATTGTCTATGGATAGTGGCTGATTTTGACTTGTTTCTACAATATAAACAACTGCCTCTCCACTTCTCAATTTCTCGATCATTGAAGGAGAGAGAGGATATGTTGTCACAGGGGAATTCAAAAAGAATGAGCCCTTATTAGATTCATTAATGCTCCCATGCTATCCTTGTGATTTTGAGAGGGGAATATTTAGAGTCGTTATGCACAACGGAGTTGTCGCGGTAAATTCTGCGGCCATCGACTTGCTCATTAAGGGAGATTTCCCTTTTTATTTTCGAGTCCATCGTGGAGTTATAATTGGAAGGGCGGGAAAATCCTTTAAAGCAAAAGGAGTAGTCTCAGTTTGCCTTGGATAAAGTGGGGTTGGAGCCAACCCGAGGTTTCGTCTTGCCGCATTACATGTAACAGGTCCCCTGATTGCCCTTAGCAGGATCAGACTTCTTGTTGGAGGAGACTGGGCCTTCCCTCTGCTGGAGGTCACTACGGTCCATTCTTCATCATTGTTCTATACTATTAACAAAACAAAAATCACTCCAATCATTGCCCACGACTTGTTACCTTCAGTTCGAACCTACCGAACCTTCAGTACTATCAATGTACTCAATGGTGAATCCTTTGGGAGTGAAGTAGAAGATTACATTAATCGAAAGAGAATTCATTCTAATCGCAAAAGTTGAAGTTCTCGGATACAAAGCAGCGTGTCAGTAGTTTAAATTAAACCATAATGTACTTCATTTTGGAGATGAAGGAGGGATGTTCCCATTGAGAGTCACCATTTTGGTGCAATTATGATGCCAATTGATGATGATAAACTCTTTTTTGATCATCCTAATGTTAGTATTAAACATAAATATTCCAACTAGAGATTCTGAGTTCGATCCCCAGCAGAGTCGCTATTTTGTTTTGACAAGAAACAAAGTATCGCAGATTAGAATATTTGTATCAATAATAACAAAAAGGAAAATGGAAGAATAAATATCATCACTCATTTTATTAATTTTAAATTCGTATTAAATCCATTGTGTTTCCCTTGATTTCGAAATGAAGTACATTTTATCAATGTAATGAAAGGAAAGAAAAGTAATTCAATAGTGATTTCAGCAACATTTCAACTTACGAAGCATCCGTTGCAATGACAGAAGAGTTGCGCGGGTTTGAAAGCCCTCATTCCACACTTAATACGCTTAAAATACAAGAATAAGAGACTAACTTGTGAAAAATTCCAGATCTCGAAGAAGAATATCACCAAAATATTCAAAATCCACATGCACACATGTTTGTTGCGTAGCCGCACAACAGGTCTCTACCCTACACTGCCTCTTGCATCTCCTTCTTCTATACTTCTCCCATATTACGCTATGAGATACTTGGATGCCGTAGCTTTGAACCTTCGAAGATTCTCGAAGCTGTCTCTGATCTCTCTGAAACTCCTCACTAGTGAATGCCTCAAATGAAAGGGGGAAGGGGTATTTATAGGCCTTCACATGTTTAAAATGTGAATCCACACAACGGTGTGCTGTTGCGTGGCAAGGCAATACACCCTGCAATAAGGTACATGACTTATTTAAACATCCTGCCCCCAAAACATCATTCTGGTCATATCTGTTTTGTTGCGTGGTCACATAACACATCCTCATTCTGCAGGCACGCAACAAGATAATTTTATGTGGATTTATGCATTTTTGTGATCGAACATAATGAAAGATTTTAATTCCTGTGGAATTTACCTAGATGGGTCTTTTAGAAGATTTAAGCAAATGGTATACTAATACAGTTGTGTTTAATCTCTATAAAAGGTGGAGTGCAAGCTCATCTTCAGGGTTGAAGTTGGAATTCTCATTAGAGTGTTAATCTCAAGGAAGATGACTTAAAACTCATTGAATTAGAGGCTTATGATGAGAGATATAAACATGGAATCACTTAAGCTTCTATTGCACCAAAAACCCATCAAAATACCCAAGAACCAAA
This sequence comes from Magnolia kwangsiensis, assembly GCA_037074715.1. Lineage (NCBI taxonomy): Eukaryota > Viridiplantae > Streptophyta > Magnoliopsida > Magnoliales > Magnoliaceae > Magnolia > Magnolia kwangsiensis. The sequence continues at coordinate 57,735,260 of CM073573.1, forward strand.
TGCTCTTTTTATAAGAAACTGATTTTCAATGGATATAAAATGGCTAGTTAATGGCTCTTTTGATAAGATTAAAAGGGTCTTCGATGGGATCGAAGGTCCTTTGATAGTATCGGGCACTTTGTCGATCTCATTAAGAAAATTCAGAAAAATCTTTGTTGGTTGTTAGACTCATTCTTCAATCTAATTGAGTGAACCTTTAATTGGATAGAGTCTCATAGAAAGCCTGTTAATGGGATTGAATATCACTCGAAAATCATTGTTTTGGGCATACGATTTCACAGCAGTTTAACACCTCTTCTAGCCTTACTTACTATGTTCCAATTAGGCTAAGGGATGATCAATAAGGTTTACTTATTAAGTCATGATCATCTAGATGTTCAAGGAGTTATTTGGGTCAAGGTTAGGGTCACCAAGGCACCTCATTTACTTGTTCTTTGCTCCTTGATGCTCATGTCATCTTTCGTCTTCAGTCTTCAGCTTCTAAGGGCTCAACCGACTACATGACACATGACTTGTGTGATTAAAAAACAAGGTGCAAAAATTAGTGCACTAACACACTTCGCCCATGAATAACATGGATTCTTTCTTGCCTAAACACTGTAAAAGAACACCATCATCTCCCCTTTGGAATAATTCATTATCGATTAAAACATAATTTATAATTGTTTGCCTAATATCTTGGCTACTTTTGATCTGGGGAGACCTTAGATAATTTATGATTGGTACCATCCAATCATCTTCATTCATCTTGATCTGATAAACCTCCTCGATTGATTCCCTTTAAAAAACCGAAGGTAAGGACGTCTTGTGAACATTTATTGTTCTGTTACTTTAACCATGAAAAATCTAAATTCATGCTACCAATTGTGCCATCTCTTTGACATCAATATTATTTTCTCAAGTTATAAGTTTTAACTCAACTTTATCGAATTTGTTTAACAACCGAGTTTTCAGAACACAATACAGTTACAAAGTAGTACTAATGCAATTGAATAATCCAACCAATTAGTTTATTACTAATTGTGAATCACCCAATACTAATACATTCTTGGCTCTTAATTCTGATAATTTTTCTAAATCGATTAGCAAAGCCTTGTATTCAGCTTGATTATTAATGAAATTAAATTCGAGTTGGAATGCAAATTCCTGTTTCCTTCTAGCTGGGTCAATTAGGATGATCCCTGCTCATGATCCTTTGACGGTCCTTGAATTTCCAAATATCAAATTTTAAGGTGATTGACACCTCATATATATGTCCAATTCTTCTAAAGGAAGTTGATTTTTAATGTTTAAAGGTTGATCGGCCAGGAAATTTTCTATGGCCCACCCTTTTATCGCCTTTCATGTCACATACATCATATCAAACTTAGATAATGCTAGAACCCATTTATGAATTTATCCATTTAAAATCAGTCAATTTAACATATATTTAACTAAATCAGCTATTAAAATTACATTGATTGACTTAACCAATAAATGATGATATAATTTTATGGATGTAAAGTACAATGATAGACATAATTTTTCTATATCCAAATACGGCCTCTCGATATCCAATAATGTTCAACTAAGATAATATATTGCTTATTCCTTTCGATCATCATATTGTGCTAAACGGTGCCAACCGATTCTGCAGAAGCCACAATATATAGCTTAAGCGCTCGACCTTTGACTGGTGGCATCAACACTAGTGGCTTTGTCAAATAACCTTTAATTTTGTCAAAAGTCAACTGAAGTTCTACTTTTCACATAAACTCGTCTCCTTGTTTTAGCTTCAGCAATAAAGAAAACACATTACTTCTTTCTGCACAATTTAAAATAAATCTACGCATAAAATTAACTTTGTCGAGAAACCTTTGGAGCTTAGTTTTATTTCTCGATGGTTGAGCTTCTATTATTTCTCAATTCTTATACTAATCGATTTTAATTCTTTATTTATGTACGATAAATCTTAAAAAGTTCTTGGCCCATACACCAAAAGCACATTTAAGAGGGTTCATTTTTAGCTTATGAACTCTCATTCTTTTAAATGATCTTCGTGAGTGAAGTGTTTGTAAATGCTATTGTGTAAATCTAGCACCCGTTGTATTATCAAATTTTGTTGTGCCAAACCATTTAGTATTTGTATCATACTTTGAGTTGAAGTGATCAAGTTCATACCTTTTTTAGTTCTTTGGATCTTCATCGAACTTGCCTGCATCTTCATGTTGAAGTGAAGAGTGTTGAAGTTCATGGTTTCAAGCTCAAATTAAAGAACTTAAGTTCTAGTTTGAAGTTCAACTGTTGTACGCTAAAGACTCAAGAACTCAAGCGTAACTCTGGCTCAAGTTCAAGAGATCGAACTCAAGCTTCAAGTATCACAAAGTAATCAAGATTCTGAAGTAAATGATGTTTCAAGTATTCCAACTCACAAACAGGTTTGGATGACCCTATATTGACCATAAGTTGTGTCATATTCATTGCATATTTTATGTGGGCCATTTCATTTGTTTATAAGTCATTTTCTCGACTAGTCTTAGACCTTATTCGACTAGTTCAAGTACTGACGACCAGTCCAAGGTTTGTTGCTCTTTTTCAGAATTTTTTGTTGGGCTCTCGACCAGTCCTGGAGACTGATCGACCAGTCAAGTGAATAGTGCTCGATCGGGTGTGTAGGCTCGACTTAAAGTCCAACAAGCTTTTCTAGTCCCACTTGACCAGTCGAGTAATGACTTTATCTTATTGCACCAGAAAATTTAAAATTTTGTTGGTCTTTCGACCAGTCGAACCGACACTTAGACCAGTCGAGTGAACAGTATTTTCACTTATAAATAGAGCACAGTTTTCAGTGTTTATTCATTCATTAAAGGAAAATCAAGACACCCTTTGAGAGATAAGTTTGTGAATTTGTTAAGCTATTCTGTGCTCATTTTATATTCTCTCTAATTAACTTTTGTAATTTGATTTTTTGATCTTTATTCTAATCTTATATTAAGAATGGATTTGAGTTTTCTCCTTTCTTGAGATCAAAATTAAATCAAGCTAGCCCAAGTTGATTTAATTAAAAAATATTTAGAATTAGAACCTTTTCATCTGTGAGACTGGATATTGAACATCTTCGTCTTCATTAGATTAGTTCTACCGGGCTTTTTCGAAGGAAAATTTCTAGATAAGTATCATTTAAATTTTGTATATCCTTTTTGATTTTTGAGGTTGTGTTAGAAAAATCTCTTTTTGGTTTATCTGAGATAATCTAAAAAATCTTAGAGTGTGAGTTTTTTGGAATTGTGTAAGCCCAATCAAAGACATAATTGTGAAGGTTTTAAGGTAAACTTTAGAAAACCTTTTTTCATAGTGAACACTAATACCCTGAGGGAATGGATATTAGGTGGAGTAGTTGTGTGGCTATTTTCTAATAGTTGGTGTACACACAAGTGAACCACTATAATTCCAGTGGAGTTGTGGTGGATGATTGAATGTGCTTATGTGTGTGAATGTTGTAATTTATTTTAAGCATTTGTGGTGAATGATGTAATTATTTTACGCACTTGTGGGAATGTTGTAATAACTTAGTTTATTTTATTTTCTATTTCCTTTGCCTCTTTATTAGTTTGAGTTTTTGATACTTACAAACGTTCTAGTGAGGTTGTCCTGCCATAAGCCTTTAGGTTTTGGTGTTAGGTTATCCTTAGAACTAAGTTTGTATCAACCTTTCAAGACTAGTACATTTGAGGTTGCTATTTACTTGTACTTAATTATTATTTGATTGTGCTATCTTTCTTTCAATTCTGCATTTATTTTTTAATTTGGCATAGTCCTATTCACCCCCCTCTAGGACGTATAGCTTAGCCTTTTCAAGTGGTATCGAGCCTAATATCTTCTTTTTATTTGGATTCATTTCCCAAGCTAATCGATCTGAGCCTATAAGATGTGAAATTTTGATAGCCGCTCAATCACTAGGGCTCCACCTTTTGATGGCTCCAATTATGCCAATTGAAAAGCCAGAATGATGATCTTTTTAAGGTCCATAGATGAGAGCATGTGGCCAGCCACAACGACTAGATGGACCTGTCCTACCACTGAAGTTCTAGGCACTGATGGAACCAAATCTATGAAAGTTACACCTTATTTTTCTTCGACCACACTTCAGAAAAATGAGAGTAGTGCCAGTGCAAAGGCTTTAAATGCAATCACTTGCGCACTATCACCAGATGAATTCAAAAGAATTATATCTTGTGATACTGCAAAGCAAGCCTAGGACATTCTAGAAATGATACACGAAGGTACGACTATTGTCAAGAAATATAAACTTCAAATCCTCACCACTCGGTTTGAGAAAATACATATGAAAGAAAGTGAAACGTTCATGGACTTCTATACTAAGTTAAATGACATAGTCAACTCTATGTGGGGTCCTGGTGATTGTATCCTAGAAAGAAAAGTCTGTTCAAAGATATTGCGCTCATTTCCTGATAGGTTCAAATTCAAAGGTCACTGCCATTCAGGAACTTCGTGATAGGATAATATGAAGGTTGAAGAGCTGGTTGGTTCTTTACAAACCTATGAGTTAAACTTTAAAGCTCCTAAAGGTGAGTCCATTGCCCTTAAGTCTTCTAAAAATACTTTTCATGAAAATGTTAGTAATTCTAATTTTGAAACTTTGAAGATGATATGGCATTATTAGATAAGAAGTTTTATAAGATTTTCAAAAGTAAAAAGAGGATAAATTATCATAAACCTTCAGAAAAAAAGAACTAAATCTAAAAATTGAAAATCTATTAAAGACAACCAATGTTTCAACTGGCATAAATATGGGCATCTGGCAAACAAATGTCCAAAGAGTGACAAATCTAAAAAGAAAGGCATGTTAGCCACATGGGATGAATCGTCTTACTCTGAAGCCTCTTTTGAGTCAGATGATTCTGAACCTAAGTCTACTAATGAGGTCAAAGCCTTAATGACTCTAACCAAATTCACTTTCTCAAATAGTTGTGATTCAACTAGTGAAGAAAATCTGAGAAGTGATCCTAAAAATGATGAAGATTTACAAGATGCCTATGATGCCCTATACAAGGAAAGTTGTAAGATAGTTGTAAAATTAAAACTTCAAAAAGAAAAGTTTTTAAAATTAAAAGAAAATTTTGATAATCTAGTCTTAGAAAAATCACATTTTTTAGATTGTTTTGAAAAAGCTAAGTGTGATTTAGATTTCAAAACTTCTCAAATTGAAAACCTAAAATCTGAAAATGAAAAACTAAAACTAGAAGTCTTTTCTCTCTTGAGTTTGAAAGATACTTGGAGGTATGCCTAGGGTGATCGTAAACTAGAAAGGCTACTAACCGAATCAAGGAAATGTGGTGATAGATCTAGTCTGGGCTATGATAAAAATACACCCCTTAAAAGCAAGTCCACTCCTAAGTTTGTTAAAGGGGAGTCATCTGACTCAAATAGGAAAAGTTTGAATCAAAATAGTTTCAAAAATCTTAAAACTTTTTGGGATATGAAACTTAAAAGCAACCATATCAACTATAGAAATCAGAATCATAACCCCTTATCTGAGAAAATTGTGGATCTACTTAAGGAGCTTTTAAAATCTAACTCGAATGGTAAAATATACAATAACTACAAGCATAGAAAAACTAACTTTCCTCCAAAAGCCAAAACAATAATGAAATGGGTTCTTAAGGTTGCTTATTTGCTTGCCTACACCGCTTTTAAGGCTTCGAATCAATCAAAGTGGTACCTATACAGTGGTTGTTCTAGACACATGACAGGTGATAAGGACTTGTTCACCAATCTTAAAGATATGACTGATGGCTCAATCACATTTGGTGATGGTAGAAACTACAGGATTATTGGCCAAGGTATGGTTTAACTCTTTAATCTTCCTCCATTTTAGAATGTGTTTGTAGAGGGCCTTAAGAATAATCTATTAAGCATTTCTCAAATTTGTGATAAAAAATATAGAGTCAAATTCCCCAACCAAGGGTGTGAGATTTCTAATAAGAATGGTTTTGTGATATTAACTAGTCGCAGAACATCTGAGAACTGCTATATAGTCAGTGATTCAAGCTCATCTAAGTTATCATGTTACATGGTCCAAACCGATAAGACCGAACTATGGCATAAACACCTAGGACATGTACACTAACGTAATCTTTATAGACTGAGTAAAAGTGAAGTAATAAGAGGTCTACCCAAGTTAAAGAAAATGGACAAAATTTGTAGTGAATGTTAGATTGGAAAATAAACTAGGAGTGTTCATAAGAAAGTGAACTCCAATACCACATCTAAACCCCTTGAACTTCTCCACATGGATCTAGTTGGACCAATTAGAACGGAGAGTCGATGTGGTAAAAGATATATTCTGGTAATTGTAGATGATTTTACCAGATATACATGAGTAGTTTTCATGAGAGAGAAATCTGAGACTCTCGATGAAGTGAAGAGGGTACTCAAGCGTATCCAAACTGAGAAGGAATCATATGTCACCAAAATATGTAGTTATCATAGTTCTGAATTTGATAATAACAGTTTTGAGAAATTCTGTAGTGATCATAGAATATCGCATGAGTATTTTGCACCCAAGACACCTCAACAAAATGGGGTAGTTGAAAGGAAAAATTGAGTACTTCAACAAATGGCCAATGTGATGTTAAATAGTATGAAACTTCTTAAAAATATTTGTGATAAAGCTGTGAACATGGCATGTTATATCACTAACCGTGTTTATACTAGAAAGTCTAATAATAAGACTGCATATGAACTATGGTTCAATAAGAAGCCTCCAGTTAAATACTTTTGAGTTTTTGACAGCAAGTACTACATTTTGTGTGATTGGGAAAATCTGAAAAAATTCAACACTAAAAGTGACGAGGGTATTTTCCTAGGATATGTGCTAAATAGTCAAGCTTATCGTGTTCTCAATAAGAGGACCGGTGTAATTTAAAAATCCATTAATGTGATTATAGATGATCACTTGAATACACATGTCTCAAGTTCAGAAGATGATGAAGTCTCTTTATTTGATAAATCAGACTCTTCATCCATTCAAAATGACACTGAACTACGGTCAGTTAAAGATCATCCAATTGATCAAATTCTTGAGAATCCTCTCACTGGTGTGCGCACTCGTAGACAATTAGAAAACATTTGTTATTATGTGTGTTTCACATCCCAGATTGAGCCGACCAATGTAAAAGAAGCTTTTGCTGATGAAAACTGGATTGTAGCTATGTAAGATGAACTTAATTAATTCGTAAGAAATTATGTATGGTATTTAGTTCCTAGACCTAATGACAAATACATTATTGGAACTAAATGGATCTTTAAAAATAAGTCTGATGAACTTGGTAATATTATAAGAAACAAGGTTAGACTGGTTGTAAAGGGTACACTTAGATAGAAGGCATTGATTATGATGAAACCTTTACCCTAGTAGCTCGTCTTGAATCTATTAGACTATTTATATCCATTGTTTATTTCAAAAAATTCAAAATTTATCAAATGGATGTTAAGAGTGTTTTCTTGAATGGTGATCTACATGAAGAAGTATATGTTGAACAACCTAAGGGTTTTAAAGACCCTACACATATTGCGCCTGAAAAAGGTATTCTATGGATTGAAACAAGCTCCCAGGGCATGGTATGAGAAATTGACTAAGTTTTTACTAAGTCATAACTTTATAATGAGGAGTGTTGATAAGACACTTTTTGTTAAGAAACACAATGATCACATAATGATAATACATATATATATATATATTGATGAAATTATCTATGGATCTACCTGTTCTGAAATGACTGCTGAGTTTGTAGATTTAATGAAGTTCGAATTTGAAGTGAGTATAGTTGGAGAACTGAACTATTTCTTAGGTTTACAAGTAAAATAGCTTCCTAATGAGTTTTTTATCCATTAAATCAAATATGCTCTAAAAAGTTAAAAAATTTGGCTTTGAGAAAGGTAAAAATTTCGATACTTCTATGAGTATGACACTTAAACTCTTTAAGGATTCGATACGTAAAAGTGTAGATCCTAAGTTGTATCGCAGTATGATAGGTAGTTTATTATATTTAACTGCGAACTGACTTGATATTGCATTCAACATACGAATTTGTGTTAGATATCAATCGGACCCTAAAGAGCCCTCCCTGATTGCTGTAAAGCAAATTTTGAGATATGTCATAAGTTCGGCTAAACTTGGTTTATGGTATCCTCATGATACTAATGTTCAATTAGTCGGTTATTCGGATGTTGATTGGGCTGGTAATATTGATGATTGCAAGTCTACCAGCGGTGGATGTTTTTATGTTAGGAACTGTCTAGTTTCGTGGCACAGTAAGAAACAAAGTTCGGTATCACTTTCCACAGCTGAGGCTGAGTATATTGCAGCCAGTAATGCATGCACCCAACTTATGTGGATGAAGAGGATGTTAAGTGATTACGGATTTATGCAAGATTCTATGGTATTATATTGTAACACCCCGAATTTTGGCTAACCTGGGATTTGACGTCCTTAGGTAGTGGGTCAATTAAAACACCTGAAAAATCGTTCAGAACCCAATTCCATAGCCAAAGAAACCACTTAGGATAAATTTCTTTAGAAACTAAGCATAAGTTAGCTAGCACAACGTTGGAGTGGCTGGGAAACAGTCCCTGATCACTTTAAATACGTTCTACAAGACCCAAATCGAGTAGAACCAATGACTCTAGAATACTCTATAACCTCGGACCAAACTCTAAGCAGGTTTGTTCTCTGGACCACTTTGAATCTTTGTATTGGATCTAGACCGCACGTCGAAAGTCCGATACCTCCTATCTTAGACCGTTAGAACCGTCTAGCTGGACTTGACACTCATTCCAAAAATCAAGTCAAACCGATAATCACAGGCTATTTCATTGAGCCCGGACCGAAGAGAGTGAGAATAGGGTTAGAATTGGAATTTGAAATTCAAATCTGGCACACAATTTGACGCATCAGTATTGAGCGTTCTGACCGTCAGAATACAGCCAAATTACACCCTTGGATCAGGAAAAATATCTATTATATATCACGAGACTTATAGGCCTGATCTTGGTGCGATGACCGTTAAACTGAAACTGGACCGCCACGTGTGATCTGGGAACCCTACCGGTCTGAAAACTGGATGTGTGCTAGATCCAGTATGCATGAGCTTAAGTCCGACCGCATTTGGCCAGGAGACCTTCAGAAATGCCCTTTTGGACCGAAACGGCCCCGATTTGGTTAGGCACCAAGTAAACATTGTTCCCAAGCCTATTTTGGGCATGTTGTAGGCTATAAAAGGGGTTGAAACCCTCACTCCTCTCTCCCATCCGAATTTGAGAGAAGCCCTAGCTTGGGAGAGAGAAAAAAAAAGTGAGAGATTGTGAGAGAGTGGGGGAGTTCTTCCTGCCACTTGTGCTACGTGTTGCACGTGCTTAAGCAACACACCTCTACCACTTTCCCGGCGATTTCACCGCGATTCTAGGTAAGTAAATACCCTAAATAGTTGTTGATTTGAGTTTCCCTTGTTTCCATAGCGATGTAGCTTATGGATCTCGTAAATCAGGTTCTCTATTCACCGTAGACGAAGCGTATACGCTCCGTTCGAATTCTCATCCCTAAAAGGGAAAAGGTGCGGATATTAGACGCTTTGATTGACTGTTTCCAAAGCTTTCAATGTCGTTTAATAGTAGATTCTTGACGGCAACGCCGTTTGACATGTACAAAATGCTCTCCGTTTCCTGTTTCGTAAATTAACGAAGAATATGAGATTTAGGGTATTTTAGTCATTTGTAGGAAGTACAGTTTACATTCATATTTTGATGATGTGATTGACATGGTTTGTTGTCGCATTAGGAAGTTAGGAATGCGTGCATAATTAGTTTGGCGAAGAGATTCGCCTAAATGCGCACGTCGGATCGACATACTATATGTAGACTTAAGTGTGTAGTGTAAGTGTTTGTATAAATGCTTGTATTAGTATGTATTGGCTTAAATGGTGTTATGGATTAGTTTGAGATTGATTTCTTAATGAATATGTTGATGTGAATGATTTCCTACATGTTAGCCATATGTACGATTTCATTATATGTATGAAATGCATGTGCTTAATGATTCATTTAAGTGGTATGTTATAACATGTGCTTGATGATTTTCTTATGACTTAGTTGGAGATTGAATTCTCAATTAATACGCTGATGGTGATGATTTCCTATATGTTGGCGATATGTATAATTTCATTATATGTATGAAAGGCATGTGTTTGAAGACTTGCTTAAGTTGTATGTAATGACATGTGTTAACATGCTCACATGGTTCCATTTCATTTCCATTACCCTTACACAACTACTGATGTGATTCTATGATTGTTTGGGACTATGCCTAGTCCAGGCAGTCGGTAACCGAAAGAATTCGTGGTTAGCTTATCTTGGCCACGAAGGACGTGTCGATGAACGCGAGTCGTGTTGGAGTTGGCGGCAGTGGTTAGGCCACGCGAAGTGTTTTACGCACTTCATGTCGTTCGACTTGCGATGCGCTCGTGCCAGTCGAGCTCGTCAAGTAACCCGACTGGCCGTTGTATGTTCACCTTGTATGAGTCATAACTGCTTGAACCTAGGGTACTGAACTTACCATTGTAAACCCTGTTAACCATGGTACCTTGATCCATAAAGACTCATGAGCCGGGCATGGTGGTATGGGACACCGTGGTCGAGCTGTCGGCCTACGCTGGGGCCACAAACCTCCCCGTAGTGACCAGTGAGCACCTAGACTCGTGAGCAGATTATGGTGGTATGGGACACTATATTCTAGTTGTCGGCCTACACTGATCAGGCGACGAGTCCTTTGTAGTGACCGCGAGCGTATTCTGAGTCTACAGGAGGCGACGACCCTTCAGTAGCAGTAGAGTACAGTAGGCCTGTATTGATAAGGTGATAGGGGAGCGGTGCAACGAGTGCGAGCAACAGCCCTGGCAGCCCTTGCAGCGACCTACGAAATATACATCGTATGAGATTACTAGGAGTGACGACCCTAGACAGGATCTGTGTTGGGATTGATATAAGGGAAGTACCTTAGTTTCCCAATCCTGCTGTTTGAATGGACTAATAATAACTCGAAAATCATATCACCATAGCATTGCATGTGCCTGGAAGATGTGGAGCACTCTAGGGAGTGTGGCATGCCGCGGTCGTAAGATGTTGCCGCATGAGGGTGATCGTCGGTGAGGGCATACATCACGTCATGTCATAATTGCATTAACAACAGTATTAGGATTGTTTGATTTATTGCTTTACTATTATCGCGTGATTGATTTGAGAACATGTTAATCCTTGCTCTATTATTCCACTGAGTTAGCTACTCACTCCCACGTTACGGGACGGTGTTCCTGGACACCCACCAGACCTTTTGTGATTGCAGATGATGGCGCGGCCTGCGAGGCAGAGCTGGACTTGATGATGATGAGGAGGATCCCTCCTTTATGCATGTTGTGATCGACGGGATTACAGGGAGGTTGATTAGAGACTTTGACATTTGTCATATTATATTTTTTAGCGCACTCATGTATATTCGTTTCATCTACTTTTGGAGTATACATGTATGTGTATAACCTGGTAACATGTTCACACTCTGGAGACATACAACAGTTTATATATGTTATACATACTATTACAGACTTCCGCTGGTTAATTTAACTGTCTCTGGAGTATGATATGCTGTTCTGGCTTAATTTCACTCATGTTTAATACATTATCACAGACAACATTCAAATATACATATCTATGTTGCATAAATAACATTTTGGAACTCGGGAGTTGGGTTTTTGCTCGACCCCCCGATTTTCGGGATGTTACATATATTAGGACAATTCTAGTGCAATTAACATTTCTAAAAATCCAATTAATATAATGATACTTAATGTCAATATTATATTTATGAATTATTAGAAGATAAGATTATTTCTGTGGATTATATTTAGATTAAAAATTAAGTTGTAGATATATTTACAAAATCGCTTGACAGAAACAGGTTTGCTAAGTTGAAATTGGATATGGGTATGTGCAATATGATCTAAATTACATGTGTTTATTTGTACTATATTGCATGTTTTTATTTTTATTTTTGTCAATTTTTTTAAATTTTAAAAATATAAAAAATTGCAGAATTTTTGAGGTGCATGACCGGTCGAGTACAGACTCGACCAGTCGTGGCACGAACGGTCAAGTATATACTTGACCAGTCGAGCCGTTCGGGTTTGTAGTTTTTATTATACAAAAAAGTACTTTTTCTTCGTTTATTTCATCTTCCCCAACCAGCCCTACCACGACCAGTCGAACTCACCTTCGATTCCTTCATGGTTAGTGCATTTTTTCAATTTTCATATGGATTTAAGTTCTTTGCTCTTCCATTTTCTTATTTTTTGTAGTTTATTTGAAGGTTTATGCTGGTTTATTGGGTTTTCTAGCTAAAAATTTAATTTCCTTGAAACCCATCTTTCCCTTCTTGCATTGCTTGTATTCCTTATCTTTCTTGTGATATAGAAAGTAGAAATAAGAAGAGAGCCTCTCGTGGTCCCTATTCTTCTCGCTTAGCTTCAATCACGGTGCGCTATCTTCATTCACCCGAAGAAGATCTCAAGTATGTGCAGGATATTCGTCTACGCAATGTGATTGTTGAACGGATGGTCAACTCTAATCATTTGAAACCTTTTGGTATTGTTCCCCTCCTTCAAGCTGTGGATTGGACTAACTTTTCAAATTAGAGCACTCTAGCATACCGTTCCATTGCGCAGGCCATGTTTACTTGCATAAGTGACTTCTCGACTAAGAATCTGACTTTTACTATTATAACCAGAGAAGGTCCTATTGATGTGGACCATTGCTTAATTTTTAAATTAATAGATCTTCCAGTTAATGATGACAGTATTCCTATTTCTACTCTAGTGGTGAGACCTTCTGAGTTTGAAAAACGGATGTTAACTAGAGAGTTATGCAATATGGATGTTGATTGAAACTTAGGTGTGGCTCTCAGTTCTAAATAATATAAGATTCTCCATCAAATTTTCATCTCTAATGTTTATCTTAGGTCTGGTAATAAGACTGAGCTTACTTCTTTCATGGCTCGCATCCTTCACTCTATTGTTACTGGTGTTCCTGTATGTCTTCCATCTCTTATTTGTTACATCATTATTCAGTTTTGTCTCCATCCGGGTCATAGTGATATTCCATTTGCCTATCTTATGAGTACTTGTAACGTCTCAGAAAAATCCGTACAAAGACCCGAGTATCACCTCAGGCAGAAATCGCCAAGGATGAATTCTGTAGATTTTAGGCAAAAATTAATTGAGTACTAAACTAAATAAATCGAAGACTTAGCTCGATCCACTTTTTATACGAACTATAAGACCCAAAACTAATAGAATCGCCAACCCAACATTACCTAGAAATGTAGGATCAATCTCAAAACCCAGCTGCTCTTAGGAGCTCATTGAAACTCCGTATCAGACCTGGACCACACATCGAAAGTCCAATTATCGTAAAAATATATGGTTATGACCGCCTTACTAGGCTTGCAACCATCGTGGGGATCAAGTCCAAATAGTATCCAGAAAGGCACAACTTGAGCCTGGAGCAAAGTGTGTGAGAAACGCGAATATCTTTAGAAAATGAACTTAAACTTAAGTGAATTGGGTTGCTCGCTTGCAGGACAAATTTAAGGCTTTAGACCATCAGATTTTGACCCAACTACACCCTTGGATCAGGAAAATTTGCCAGCACCCATTGGTATACTTGTGGCCCTGATCGAGTAACGATGACCGTTGAACTGAAAAGGGTCCTCCACAGTCGATCCACTAATCCGATCGAACCGAAACCTTAACCCGGTGTAGATCCATTACCAGGGAACTTTCTCAAGACCGTATGTGAGTAATGGACCTCCAAATGAGCTCCGTTGGCTTGAAACAACTAGCTTTTGGCTATACCCTAAGTATATCATGGACCTAGTGCCATTTACCTCACTTCTGAGCCTATATAAGGGCCTTAACCCACCCCTCTCTCATTCCATACGAATTCTCTAACCCTAGGAGAGAGAAGAGAGAAAAGAGGAGAAAAGAGTGAGGAGAAGTATTAGAGATCTGTGGATTGTTGTTGGGATTCACTCCCACTACTCCACGTACCGAATCACCTCTTCCATGTCACTACACCGTCAAATCCAACTCCATTTTTGGGTAAGAAATCCTAACCCTAATCTATTTTAGAAATCTAAATAGAGAAACTGGTGAATTAGCTAACCTATTTGAATGTTTAGGTAGTTGTTGTGCCGTGTACAGAGATGTGGTGTACGAACCGAGTTTGTAACGAACATACCGATGAAAGGCGCAAACTATAAACGTTTAGGTTATGGTTTTCTAGGCTTTCAATGTCAGCAATGATTGATTTCTGATTTGATTGCTCACATATGATCTTAGTTACGACATTTTTGATATATCATATATGTGTAAACTAGGTTGTACACTAAATGCATTCCATGTGTTTATTGAAATGTTTGAATGAATATGAAATTATGATTCATGCTTTCCATGATTATTAATTGAGAATACATGATTGTTGTATGTATGAAAACTCCTTTGTGAAAGGATTTGCCTGAATATATGTTATAACTGATTTACTTCATGAATGTAACAATGAGTAGTTTAAGTGTTTGATAAAATGCTTGAATGAGAAATTGTTTGATGTATTTCATTTAATAAGGGTGTCGAGATAGGATTCTCAATCACCTTATCTATAGTTACATTTTCCTTTATGTAACCTACCTTGCTACTACGTGATTTGTGGATGAAATGCATATGTATGATAATATTCTCACTATGTGTTTGTTAAAATGCTCAAATGATATTTATATTTGAATTGGTTGTTAAATACTATTTTGACTATCATATATGAATGCTTATTATATTTGAGTATGATTGGGACTGATACGTAGTCCAGGCAATCGGTAACAGTTTCCGATCAAGTGGCCAAGTTAGTTTCGCCATAACGGACACGTTCGATGAATCTGAGTTGTACGGTGATTATTGATAGTGGTTAGGCCACTAGGAGTGCATATGCGCTCCATGTCAATTTAGTGTGCGCTCGTACCAATCGAACTTGTCAAGTAACCCGATTGGCCTAATGTGTGTTTACCATGTATGGACGCTACTGCTTGAATCTAAGGTACCACTTACCGATGTAAAGCCCGTTTAACTATGGTACTAAGATCCACTAAGACTTATGAGCCGGACATAGTGGTGTATGGGACACCGTGGTCGAGCTGTTGGCCTACGCTGGGGTGTCGAGCTTTCCCATAGTGACCAGTGAGCAATCTAAACTCATGAGCTAAATTTGGTAGTGTATGGGACATTGTATTCGAGCTGTCTACCTACGCTAAAGTGACGAGCCTTTCTGTAGTGACCTCGAGTATAGACTAGGCTTACGCTGAGGTGACGAGCCTCTCGTAGCGACCTGAACTTGCCTATCCACTTCTCTTAAATCAGGGGTGATGTTTCCTTATAACTTGCCTATCGTATGTGATTAATTAGGAAAGATGACCCTAGATGGATCATCGTTTGGATAAATGATATAAATGGAGGTACCTTAGTTTTTCAAATCTGTTGTATGAATAAGCCTAATTAAGAACTTGGCTGACACGACCATGCACTGTATTGTATGTGCCTTTGGCGTGGAAGAGCTTAGTGGGAGTAGTATGTGCGACTGGGAGATGGTGTCGCTGAGGGAGTGCAGGCTAGGGCATGCATCATTATAGAATATCATTCCTGCATTAACAAGAGTACTTAGGACATGAGTATTGTACTTCTTTATCATTACTGCTTGATTGAATTGATAACATGTTAACCTTTGCCTTATAGTACCACTGAGTTGATCACTCACTCCCACTTTAAGACGATGTTTTAAAACACCAACCAGACTCTGTTTTAGCTGTAGATGATGGCGATGCTTACGAAGTGAAACCTGACTTTTACGACGATGAGGAGCAGTTCTCCTATATGCATCTATTAGGCAGGTCTATGTAGACCATGTACTAATCGGTGGGATTACAGGGATATGAATTAGTTGGACATTACAATTTATCATTTTATATATTTTGAAAAAAATATGTATATATTCAGCCCGGTGACATGATCATACTCTGGGGGTTTATAACCACTTATATACTTTATATATCTATCACAGTCTTTCACTTGTTTAATTCAATCATCTCTGGAGTATGATATATTGATTTAGTATAATCCCATTCATGTTTAATGTGCTAATATGGACAACATTTAATCATCGTTATCTATGTTGCATAAGTGATGCGACGAATCTCGGGAGTTGAGACTTTGCTCAACCCTCGATATTTGGGGCATTACAAGTTGGTATCAAATGATGATTTGGATTAAACTAGACTCAGGTTATGGTAACACAACGTATGCTGGCGCACTTTGACCTAAGAGGGAGCGTTAAAACGTAGAAATAATCGTAGGATTCCAAGTTTCACCGATGGGAAAAACTAACTGTTGAAATATACCCGTATGCATCTGTGATCATGTGAGATGATCTCAGTTCCTTTTTAGACCATCTACTAACGGGTTTAGGTGATAGTTTGGCATATTCCACACTCAAATGACCCGAAAAATGTGAATATACGCTAGATGGACTCCGACAATGTCTCAAACGGACTTTGGGGCCCAAACGACATAAAACAGGGGGAAACAGAGTGGCCCCCGTACACTTCTAGCACCCTGGGAGGGGGATGCCATCACCCCCGGGGTGATTCCATTGCCCTAGGTCCAGAGGACTACGATGACATTGGACCTACTGCGAGGCCTCACGGTCGGGTCCAGTAGATGCGGCGGGCTCACAGGTCCGGCGGCCCGTCGCCCCTCCAACACATGTGAGGCCCATGAAAATTGTGTGGGACCCCCTATATTTTCCTTTTTTGCTCATTTCACACCCCCACCTAGCTTCTAAACCCTTCCAACCCCTCCAAAAACCTAAATTTTCACCTCAAATCCCCCCTCCATTCTCATATTTTCTTCTTCTTCTTCATTATATACTCACCTCCACCATTTTTATCAAAACTCATCTCTTATCCCCCTTAATTCCTTCCATTTGAGCACACAAACCCACCTTTGTGTCTCATAAATCTCTAAGTCCTCCAACCCATCTCGTCTTGCAAGCTCTCTTAACACCATGGCTCTTTTTGAGCTAGTTGTCACGATTTTCTCCCTTTCAACATTTCTTTCCCTCATGGGAAAGAAGAGGGCAGTCGCAGATGAAGCCTGGCCTAGCCTGCCTACCCGTTCAAGGAAGCAGAAAGGTGTTGAGGCTAGCATTAACGTTGAATGGGAACGAAGGATGAAGTGAGATCTCGATCCCTAAATTCCTCTCAAAAGAGCCCTACCGGCGGACATGAGACATGGTAGGTTTCAAGGCCATAGAGTTATCTTTAAAGCACACGTGGATGAAAAAATATTTGAGCTTTATCCGGTGATGGACCTCCTATTAGACGTCGAGTGGGGTCCCATATTTGAGGGCAAGTCACATTCAAATAAGAGCACTGTCTGAGCCTTCTACGCCCACATACGAGATCCACTGATAGAACCTCTACAGTTCTCTATCCCTGTGGGAAGGTGGGAAGCCATTGTCAATGCAGACTTGATAACCCAAATCATGAGACTATATCGGATTCATAGCCGGCCACTGGCCCCACCAATGGGCCAACACCTTTTGCACCACTAGTTCCAAAACAGAACTGTGCGTCTACCTCGACGCCACACATACCTTAGGTGACTTCTCCTGTTCCTTATGTAGCAGATGATGCTCCTTATGCAGCAGCAACAGTAGATCTGGACCACCATTGTCGGGGCTCTTACCCAGAACATGAACGTGGTCCCACCTGCACCACCTGTACACCCGGCTGGGAAAATGAATGCCAGTGGTTTATTCGAGTGATTCCAGTGCTTCCGACCTCCCACATTTGCGGGTACTCACAGACCTGAGGAGGCCGAGTACTGGATGGACCTCATCTTTAAGATGCTAAAGCCAATGCATTGCACTAAGGCAGAGCAGGTTGAGCTGGTTACATTCATGTTCGAGAAGGAGGCTAGTCTATGGTGGGACAGCATCCTACGGACAGTGACTACTGGGTATGTATGGACATGAAAAGCTTTTGAGACCCGCTTCCATGGAAAGTACTTCCCCCTCATGTACCGTAATGAGGAGGGAGAGTTTCTTCCCCTCCAACAGGGAGGGATGACCGTTGCAGAATACGAGAACAAGTTTATAGAGCTGACCAGATACACTCCTTTGATACTAGCGAACGAGCCGATGAAGATGCAGTGATTTTCTGAGGGTTTATGGCCTGAGATCCACTCGAAGATGTGTTGTGCTAGCATTACCAACTATGATGAGCTAGTGAGCATGTCCCTGCGAGTTGAACAGGATGGGGACATGCTATGCCATACACGTGTACCCATGAGTCTAAGGCCTCGACTTGATTTGCTGAACAGACCGTTCCTCGGCAAGAGGCCATGTCCAGATTCACCTCCTAGGCTCATGGATCCACCGACACAACCTAGGCGATTGATGAGGGTCGAATATTGCATATCAAACCCTAGTTATTGCCTGATTTTACTAACATGATAATGCTTAATGTCACATTTTAATCGTGTTTTTGTTGCAAGATGTAATCAGGAGTGTTGACTGAAAAAGAATACTACAAGCATAGATTTGATACTCCGAAGTCACCAGAGTAGGGGACGGACTCTAGAGGATCAAGATCGACGGATTTATACACCAGGGATCCGAGGAAATCAAGCTGTTCACGTTAAATAGGCCCGAAATTGGTGCAGAATGTAAGATCATATGCTTCCCACCATCCGATTGGCTCAAAACTTCATACATGGCCTAAGGGCTATAAATTAACCATACACGTAAAAATTCAGATATTGAATATCTCGGGAAGTGGCCCAACAGCCAGATCAGCCCTTTAATTCGTTAAGTGGGGCCCACCTGCTATCTGGATATGCCTCAACTTTGGATTCAATGCCTTAAATGTGGAGAGAAAATGAATGGATGGATTGGATTTCTTATAAAACATCACATTAGGACTCACATACGTGAGGTGTGTGCACCGTATATATGCACTGGAAGTGCACTAGATCACCGTGTCTGGTCAGAGTTGGCTTTGACTGACTTTCTTTAAACAGAAACAAAGACTCTATTTTTCACTTGCACAGTCCATCCCCTAATCCATCAGCGGCCCACCTTCGTCATCCATACAGATGATCGAATCCATTCACTGTGCTTGGGAGGAAAACATTTCCAAACCCTGATAATTTCCATTTATCCATGCACGAGAACAAGGGTGCGAAGACTGAATCGTTCTCCGTACGTTGATCAGCGCAGTGGTTCACCCAAACCTCGAATCTACTTCAAATTTGAAAGAATAGCCTAAACAGACCCTATAAGACTAATGAATGGCCTTGATTTACTAAAGCGACATCATATGTGGGCCCCACATAGATAGCGCGCGATCTCTGTTTCAGCGTCAGATCGCTGCCCTGATTCTGTGGTCGTTGTACAACCTTGATGATGATTGTAGGGACGATCTGGACCATCCATCGTGTAGGCCAGCCCAAAACCTTCCAAGGGACGGTGATCTTTAGAGAGAAAGCAACGGAAGTGGGAGTTGGAACACTGACATCATAGCTGCGTAAAAAGCTTTCGTAGCAGCTTCTAAAAATGGAAACTGACCAAATTTTGGGGCTGTTGCACGATCAGAACGTTGATCAGATGGCTGATCCAAGCCGTCTATCATGTAGGCCATCGAAAACAGTCCTAGGGGACGTTGATTTTACAAATAACATGCAAGGAAAACGGGATTTTGAATACCCCGAATTTGGCTACGTAAAGGAGTTACGCACTTTGGTGCGTAAAGATTTTTTCCACCGACTCTTCTCTCACTGCCTATAAAAAAGAGAGAAGGGGAGGCAGTAAGGGAGAGCCAGAGCCAGAGCCTGGAGAGAGCCAAGGAGAGGAGAAAGAGAAGAAAGAGGAAAGAGAGAGGAAGGAAGAAGGGAGATGTTCTTAGCATTTAAATCTTATTTTTCCTTCTTTTTATTTGAAATTATGGATTGGTAATCTTGTAGCTAGGGTTGAGATGAAGCTCCTAATTTGAATAACTCTTTTCTATGTTGAATTTATTTTAATCTGATTGATTTATTTCTTTCCCTAGTGTGCTTAACTATAATTTTCATACTTTTCCATTCTATGAGCTCGACCAAAGTCTAGATGTGGATGTTGTTTGGAATATTATTATAGGTGTTTGTGTCTGACCATGAACAGGTTTCTTATAGAGGAAGAAATAGGATTCTACGTCTCTCCATACCTGACTATGGATAGAAAGATGTGATCCATATGCTCTAAGGGATTATACATTTTATGAGCCCGACCAAGGACATAGTTTGTGATTTATTTAATTTATATCAATTTGAATAGGGTGATTCAACAGGAAAAATAATGGTTAGGATAATTACGGGTGAATTCGAAAGTCCTAGTCTTCTCCTTGATTGGATTTGACTCATTGCTCTCGGTTATCCTTTTAGATTATTTTTCTTAATCACTCGCTACATTATTAGTTAGATTAGTTAAGAAGAGTCTTAAATTTTGAATTGTGACAACCAGTCCTCATGGGAACGATCTCGTAATACATACCATATCTACATCTGATTCGTATACTTGTGAGTTTAAAATCATTTAAATCAGGTTGGTTTAAATTAAAACATCAGCAATCAGATGTGTGGTGCACCTACTGCAAGAGGTTGGGCCATACTGACACGTACTGATTTATCAGGATTAGGGACAACAACTTTGTGCCACCTCAGAAGATCAATCGTCAGTTACCTCAGGTTATCTCAGCTCCACCTCTATGATCAACACACCTGCACAGCCATCTTACCGACCACCTGCACCTCGATTTAAGCCGCCTCAACGACCTATGGCAACGCAGCCGAATCGTCCTCAACAGGGTCAGGTGCACTCACTTATAGCTGAGGCATCTGAGACAGCAACCGCAGCAGCATTGACTTTCGAAGTCACAACACACATCTAAGGTACACTCGTATTTCTGTTGGTGGACACCGGGTCCACTATTTTGATCATATCATGCACAACGGTCAAACAACTAGTGTTGAAAACTACTCCTATGGTTAGGGTGAGACTCCTTACCCCCACAAGGACCTTCTCAGACTCCACCAAGACTTGTAGAGGTTGCTCGATAGAATTAGGAAACAGAACAGTGCTCGTTGACCTGATGGTTGCTCTATTATGTCATTATGATGTCATTCTTAGTATGGATTGACTCACTAAGATGAAGGCAAGATCGATTGCGATACTAGAGTGGTGAAAACCCATGAACCCGAGGGCATGACCTTTACTTTCCCAGTTCAGGTTAGTTGGTATTATCGTATTAGTTGTTATGTTACCTTGCTAGAGCATGTTGACGGTCCAACACTTGGGAACATTCCAGTAGTCCAAGATTTCATGAATGTGTTCAGGACGATACCTGGACTACTTCCTCGATGCGAGATAGATTTTACCATCGACCTAGCGCCAAGTAGGGGTGTACACAGGTCGATCCGAGTCGAACTGGGCTTGACCCATCATGGCCCGGTCACCAGCCAAACCCAGCCTGAACTCGATCACTGGGCTAGCATGTCCAGCTCGAACCTTGCCTGGTAGCAATTGGGCGAGTTCGGGCCAGTTTTGAACCCGAGTTAGGGCTAGTTTTCAACCTTTGAGTTCGGGCCAGTTTCGAACCTTACAACAAGTTCATGAAAAGGGCTTTGGCAGGTAATCTGCGTCCCATTATAAGGCCCTCGATCAACGGTTTAGATAATTGAACTATAGACTACAAAAAAAATCTAACTAGTCAGTACATTATAATTCTTTTTGGTATTTGGATGAATCTAGGCCGTTCAAGTTATACGTCTGTGAGGTGGATGAGTCACTGTCACTTCAAAGATGAGCGGTGAACTATCCTAGAAGTCAAGAGAGAGATTGAGAGAGAGAGAGAGGATATATTATAATTTTACTATATTTACATACATTTGACAAAGCATAAAATAAAACATTTTATACAAACTGAATACAGTTTATACACTATTGGCTACTGTCGAGGAGATTCATTTGCTAAGCCCGAGCTACTATCTAAATTTTCATATACGTACTCATTCACCTCTCTCTCTTCAAAAGGTAGAGATAGCTTTTTATCGCCCTCCTCTTGTATAGTTTGAATTAGATTTTTCAAACTATTTTTGTGAGAAGATTTATATGTAATTCCTAACGTCCTGTAAGCGCACCCAGACTGGAAAGAAACTTAGCTAAATTCTTACTATTCTTCTTTTTACCCGTGCAACTTGAACTTGCTTTGACATCATATGGTCTTGGAGGACATCGCTGATATGTAGAAGCCTCTTCCATACTGCGCTTTAAAGCGAGTTTGAATTGTTCTTCTTCCAATGCTAATAATTTAGCTTCCTTCTCTACCTCAAAAAGTTTGGATTGGAGGATGGAAGCTTTTTTGTTTGAATTAAGAACTGCTTGGAAAAGAACTTGGATTTCTTTTAAGGATTTAAGATATGGTTTTGCATCTGCACCCCAATAGGATAAGTGTAATCTGAGCCGATTACTTTTATTAACAAACTTAGCTCCACACAAATTACATAAAATCTTTAACTTTCTAGACTTTGGAGAATGGACTAAGGAACCATAGTCCCAAACATCAATCGATGGTTCACTTGAAGACATATCCACATATTGTGTTGAAAAATTATTTTAGGCTTTTTAGCAATAATGAAATACTGACATAAAATAAAAGCAATTTATGTATTAAAAAAAGAGCCATTAATGCATTGCGCAGCTTACATAACATCCATCAACATAACAGATAAATAAAAATAAAAGTCAAAAGAGTATCCATGACAACATTTACAAATTCAAATAAACTAATAAAATCATAACATCAAGCCCAAACACCCATTATATTGCTGTTGTTTCTTATGTTGTGGCTTCATTCACATTCTCCTCCTCTTCCTCATCAAGATCATAACCTCCTAGACTCGGATGCAACCAATCTTATATATAAATTAATACTTTCACTATATCTGGTGCAAGGGAACTTCTAGTCTTTCTCACGACCCTACTCTCTGTGTTAAACGCAGATTCCGATGCTACGGTTGAAATAAGAACTGACAAAATATCTCGTGTCATCATTGATAGTGTAAGATATTTTCCTTCACCAATTCACAATTTCCACCACTCCAAAACATCTAACTCTAAATTCTGTCGTAGTATGACTGACTCTTTGAGATACATGTCTAACTCTGATTCTTTCTTGTCTGTGTTTGTATTTTCTTTTACTAAGAAAGACATGTAATCATCATCGAAGCTTGAAGGAACTTGCGATCTAACTTTATAAGCACTTGGTGTGGACACTGTGGCTGTGTACGCCTTGTACAATACTTCGATTGCATCATAAACCTTTGAGGTTTCAGATATTACCTTTTCAGTAGGATAAATCCTCATGAAGATGTATTTAACATAACTAATCTTGCACAGAGGATCAAGAACAACAACTAAGGACATTATCAAATGACAATCATCCTAGTATTTATCGAACTTCATTTGTATACCACCTGTCATGATTTGGAGGAAAAATGGACCGTCATCAGCAGCTTTCTTCAGAGCATCCTTGATCTTCCACACAGATGGAAGAAACATATTTGTTATAAGAAACTTATTGCCAAAAATTATTTTCGTACAGTCCTAAAAAACCTTCAAAAATTTTTGAACTTCTTTCGCTTAGCTCCAATCATCGTCAATAGGCAACCAAGCATATGTTTTATCATGTGCTGCATATTCTGAAAATGCATGTTCCAATTTTAGGGCCGAATCCAACATCTTAAAAGTGGAATTCCAACGTGTGCATACATCTAGCTTCAACATTTTTTGAGATTTCAAATTCAAATGTTGGACGATGTCATTCTATATACTCAATCTTGATGGTGAGCCTCTTATGTACTTGTCACGCCCCAAACTCAAAAATCAGATTCACAGGAATCTCGATCGCCGAATCCAGTGCCGACAGCCTCCGTAGTACCCCATTCTCAGCTCTCAGCATAACATATACCAGATTCCGATTCTGGGATCCTACAAGGAGGATTTTCCAACGTACATTTTGTCTTGTAATAAACATAACCACAAGTTTACCCAAATCATAAAGGCAACATCATCATCACATATCCACTAATATAATCACTTGAATACAATACTAAAAGGAAAATACATCTATCAAAATCATAGCTCCTGAAAACTGCTGCACGCTTCAACCTCAACGCTGCTGCAACTTAACGCCACCTGCACACATCTATCGTGTATAAGCTTACAAAAGCTTAGAGGGTGGTGTAAGTGTGTGTAAGGTAAGTGTCGAGTATATAGTAGAGTCCATAAATCATACATCATTGAGATAAGCAGGAAAAATGACAAGGTCATGAATCATAAGATATCAGAGTAAGAAAAAAATAATGATAAGCCCATAAATCATACAATATTGAAAGTACTAGCAAGACAAATCAACTATGTGAACGACGAGTTACAGAGAGCTAAATGTTAGATATCGAGGGTACAATACAATATATAAATCCTGCTAAGTCCGTCTAGGCCATATACATGCAACAACATAGTAAGCAAAAATGCTAAGTACTGCGGATGCAATGTATTATGCGGTGCGAATGAAATGACCATGCTAGAATGTGAAGTCGAGATGATAGTACATAGTATCGCAGGCTACGGGGTCCATCACAAGGAAATTCTATCCAAACTAGTCCCATACCTAGATTTGGATAGTCAAACATAATGTGGTAAACTCCTGATCTCAGGTTAGTTACGCACCCCAACCGAAATCTTGGCCATTGCGAAGTACATATAACAAATAGTTATGCACCACCAGCCCAAGTGGATAGTGAATGGATAAATGAATGAGTATGCAGCTCCTGTTCAGTAGACTGTCAGCACAGTAGCCTGCCAACTTCTGGTAGCTCACCCAGGCCTCAGCCCATCCCACATCACACTCGCCCACATCAGCGTCCGCCCACGTGCGCCCACCCACATGTGCTACAGTGACGAGGTGTCATAATATCATGTCAGTGCACATATCGGTACGGTTCCTCTCTGAGAAATCACCGGGGTCTATTACACTCCACACCGACTGCCTCCTCCCTAGTTGTACAACCTTGCGAGTGGAAGAGACCTCACTATCCGCATAGCCAGCAGTCTACCAATACCTACCCGGCTTGTCGATAGCGGACCCATTTATGAGCTGGTCATACTCAGCCTAGATTATAGCCTCCTCCCTCGGGCGGGTAAGGCCACAGCCCCTCCTAACAGACCACGACACAGTGGGAGACGCGACCTACTAGTATTCGACACTCGGGCGCTCATGTTCCACGCGGTCTAGATGTTGGGGCTACTCCTGGCCTCGGAGGTTCTGGGATTTTCACACAAGGACATCCTACATGCCCCATAGTGCTAGAACCAATTATTTTCGGTATCCCATCTAGCCATCCACGATGTGCCTGTGGAGGTCATAGCCCTGATGTCGTTAGGGCGTGCAGTGATAATGATACACAAATGCGAGATGCATGAATCACACCGTCAAATCATGCAGTAATCCAGTACGTGTAACGCAATGATGTGGGGCACTCCGTCTCATAACGAGTCCCGTAAATGGTTTGCCCAATGACATATGCTATGATCAGTCACTACTCATACCAAGCATACATATGATGTGTATGGTCATGAATCATGGAGTTATAATAAGCATGTTATAAAGTGATGAACTATCCTTACAATGCAGATGGGCCTGGACGATCTACACACTAGTATGGGCCTATCAATGGGCCTTAGGGAGAGTCGTAATGCGGACATTTAACCAACATTATACTTACAATGTGGATGTCAAACCAATATTGCTCCCAAGGCATGACCCGCCATAGAATATCATTACACAACCATGGAAGAATCACACATTACAATAGACCCTAAGAACATCCCATTGGGCCTCGACCCATGGGCTTAGATAAATGGGCTGCACCACATGGGCTAAAAATATATCACAATGAGTCTCGCCCATGGGCCTTGGATACATCACATTGGGCCTTGCTCACGGGCCTCAAATACATCACATTGGGCCTTATCCATGGGCCTCGAATACATCACATTGGGCCTTGCCCATGGGCCTCGAATACATCACATTAGGCCTTTCCCATGGGCCTCAAACACATTAAATGGGCCACATCACATGGGCCTCCTATATATCAAGGTGGGTCTCAATGGACGGGGCACAAATACATTAAGATGGGCCTCAATAATGGGCCTTATATATGTATTCCAAGTGGGCCTCAACAACGGGCCACTATTACATCAAGATGGGCCTAATCATATGGCCTCATATATATACCAAGGTGAGCCTCACCATCTACACCTTTTATCTATATTAAAGATCATTTTAGAATGTTATCTACAAAATGAATCATAACAGAAGATCGTCTGGACCATACCACAAATATCAGCGATAATGATTTCCACCATTAAAATTCCTAAGGCCTACCATAGCATTTATTTTCCGTCTAATCTATACATAAGGTCACAAAGACCTCGATTTAGAGGAAAGGCAAATTTCATGTTTGTCCAACCTTGTAATCCAAATATTTTAATGGTGGACTTTCAATCCAACACTCTTTCTATAGTGTGGTCCACATGATCCTAGATCCATCTTATTTTTGAACCCAAGCCTTAAAATGAGCTTGCCAAATGGTGGACGGTTTGGATGTAACACATGCATTATGGTGGGTCCCAAAAAGATGGACCGTGTGGAGAGAACACACACATCGCGGTGGGTCCCACCTCGTCAGTACACATGCTCCATGCTAGCCGCCCCTGCCAAGATGACGGTGTGAATAAAACACATATATCGTGGTGGGTCCCACCCTTAACAGTACACACACTCCATGTCAGCCACTGCCACTAGGGATCAATACCAAGACCTCAAGTGTAGGAACGAGCTATCTCTACTCGGTCTGCCAGTTGAGTTTTGGCGTGGACAGGGGGGTTCCACGTGGGGCCCACCTTAATGTTTGTTTCCATCCAACCTGCCGACAAGGTCACGTAGGCCTAGGTGAAAAGTAAAAATAAAAATAAAAATTTCATGTTATCCTAAAACTACCTGACCTAAAGGGGTTTCAATGGTTGACGTTCAAGCAACATTGTTTCCTTGTGATGTGAGCCACCTGAGCCCCGTATACCATTGAAACTTGGAGGGCCCACTGCCCTAAGGGGACCTAACAAAATGCACGGTGTGGATGTCCATGGACATCATGATGGGATCCACGGCTGGGACCCGTGCGTCCCTACCTGTCTGCCCTGGTAGCAGCAGCGTCTGCTGCATCTCTTTGCTTGTTTTTTTTTTTTTTTTGAAATTTTGGTTTTTCTATGGAATTTCATAGGTGGGGCCCACATCAGAAGAATCCATCCCGCCCACATACTCCCATGGCTCGAGACAAGTCAAATGAGCCCAATATCCAACCTGTTTCAGTATAAAAATAATTGAAGTGGATTTTAAACGGTGAAAATCCCTATTTTTAAAGGTATGTCCCACCCATTAATCGAATTGGCCTAAGTTTTAGGTTCAACGCCTAAAATGAGCTAAGGATTGGAATGAACAGCTTGGATTAAGAACATACATCAAGGTGGGGCCTACACAAGTGGCCCACCAAATTTATTATTATTATTATTTATTCAAACTGATATTTCCGTTTTCCCTTCTCTAACGTCCAGTGTCCTAGACTCTGGACGGTTTTGGATATAACACATATTAAGGTGGGCCCCACGTGGACGTGGTCCACCCATAAAAATGTAATATTTGTGCTTTCCCATCCCCATAAAGTGGGGCCAATATAGCTTGGATGGCCATAGGGTCCACTTGATGGTCAGTTTAGGTTCCACATGCACATCATGTGGGCCACAAAATAATGAAAGGAAGGGGTGAGAGAGAGAAAAAAGGGACACACATGCACGGAGGGCTCCGCCACTATGAGCCCTCCCATCCATATCTCCAATCATACATCAAACGGGTCCCACTACATGTGGGCCCATCGATCAAAATCAATGGTGGAGGTCCTTTCTTCCCAACAATGAAAGGTCTAGATGACCTTAGTTATGCAAGAAAAATAAACATCATGGTGGGGTCCATGGAGAATGGCCCCATCATGGAATGATCTTGAAATCAAGGTGGGCCATTAGCTACATTTAGGGTCCAAAATGAGATTCATGTCATCGATCGATAGGCCTCACTTGGCCCATCATCAAAATAAGAAATCTACACCTATAGAAGCACCCACCGTTCGATCTTCTCGGTCCGTTGGAACGCTAAACTCCTTGTGCTTCACTTTGATGGTGGAAAATGAGGTTTGAATGGCTAGAATGGAGGTTTTGGGATGGGAAAGTGGGCCACCAAAAATCACATTTTTCTCTCACTTGGGAAAGCCATGGACGTGCACTCTCTTGGGTGCTTGGAATTGTTGAGAAATGAGTGAGAGAGAGAGAGAGAGAGAGAGAGAGAGAGAGAGAGAGAGAGAGAGAGAGAGAGTTGTAAGAGAGGTGAGTGATGAATGTGAGGTGAGTGATGGGTGAGGTGAGAGGTTAGTTGACTTTTGGGGTTTACTTAGCTTGTGGAGAAAGGAAGCATGGGTGCTTGTACTTGACATGAGAGGTGATTGATGAGATTGATTTGCCATGTTGTAGAGATTCTCTTGGGATTACAAAATACGTGGTGTTTTTCCTCGAACTGAATGTGGGCCCACATCACCTCATCTGGGTATCGGATCGGTGCACGAGTCGTAACATTGAAACTATGGTGACTGTGCGGTCGCAAGGCTACAAGTCTCAGATTAAGCCAACTCAAATCTATAGGATACGACTTTGGGTCACGCGCAAACATCGATTACTAGTCGCGGATTGTCGAAATTCAACGGGAAGGATCGCGGCAGTCGACGGAACAATACGGACTAGGATACGGGTCTTACAGTACTTCACACTCTCCCTCACATTCTCTATGGTTTGGTTAATTGATTTCAACCCTTCTTGCACAATTAAGTTGAGAATGTGTGCACAACACCGAACATGAAATATTTTTCTCTCAAAAAATAAATTGTCGATTGCTTTGAGCTAGTTATGTAAGAATGATATTACACTGTCATTTGTCGAAGCATTATCTAAAGCTAATGAACTGATTTTTTTTTTCAATGCCCCAATCTCGTAGACAGTTGTAAATGCAATTTGAAATAATCAAACCGGAATGGGGAGGTGGAAGGTGGAGAAAGTTCAATATTCTCTTGTAAAGTTTTCAATTTTCATCAACATAGTGTGCAGTCAATAAAATGTAACCCTTTCTTTGATTTTGCGTCGTCCATATATTAAACGTCAAACTTACCCTTGAAACCGCATCTAAAACTGCTTTTAACTTTATTTTCTCACTGGCATAGATCTTCATGCACTCCTTCTTCACAGTAACACGGGAGACCTTCTCAAAATGAGGATTAAGGAATTTACTGTATCTCATAAGTATTTCACTATCTACCATCTTAAATGACTACTTATCAATGATAATAAGCTTTGCAAACCACTCCTTCAGCTTTTCTTTTTCAAACTTATGAGTGGTAAGTGTACCTTCAGAAGCAGATCTTTCGAACTTTGTAAATGATATCAATTATTGGCCTGAAGGTGGAAGTTTAGGTCTCCTTGCACAACTTTATCTATATCTGTTTAAAT
Organism: Magnolia kwangsiensis; assembly: GCA_037074715.1. Classification (NCBI taxonomy): domain Eukaryota; kingdom Viridiplantae; phylum Streptophyta; class Magnoliopsida; order Magnoliales; family Magnoliaceae; genus Magnolia; species Magnolia kwangsiensis. The sequence continues at coordinate 57,765,164 of CM073573.1, forward strand.
GAGACGTCGACCCCCCGACACTTTTGGTGTATAGACTTTTGCAGTGCAGACATCTGATCTTGGTGACATTGTTAACTACTACTTCTTCAAAATCATCCCAGACAACTAATCGTTTCTTTCCTTTATTTGCAGATGAAGACACCTCCTCAATAACAAATGGTGATGTGGCTGAGGCACCGACACTAGGGGTAGTTGGGACTTCATCCTCACTAGCCATCTCTAAAGATATGAAACAATTTCATTTATCCTTAAACTTTAGTAAAGAATTTCCTAAGCGGATAAATTAGTTACTCATTCAATGTTAGATAAATAGTAATGCTTTCATTATTCAATTTAAATGCCACACTAAAATTTTATCAGCATCTCCCCTTATCTTTTCAAAATATATTAATCTTAGATTTGATTCACATGTCAACTATCCACACAAAGTATGGATATTTGATGAGGAAGTAAATGCAAGAAATATATCCAGAGAGAATTAGGAGAGACAAACCTAAACAAGCATGTGTATTTAAATTAGAATAAATGAAAATATTAATATCTATCCAACATTGAACTATCTAAAAAGGAACAATTTGAGAATTTCTATGCATCTATGAACACACTCAATCTATGTCTGGTAACATAAAAATCTTCAAATGGGTAACTGATTATCCTATACTACAACAACAACATAAAAAATAATTAAATCAGTTACTCATTCAATATTGAATAGATAGTAATACTTTAATTATTCAATTTAAATGTCACGCCAAATTTTCGGTAGTATCTCTCCTTATCTCTCCAAAATATATTAATCTTATATTTGATTCACATGTCAACTATCCACACAAAGTGTGAATATTTGATGAGAAAGTAAATGTAAGAAATATATCTAAAGAGAATTAGGAGAGACGAACCGAAACAAGCATGTGCATTTAAATTAGAATAAATGAAAGCATTACTGTCTATCCAATATTGAACTGTCCAAAAAGGGACAATTTGAGAATTTTTATGCATTCATGAACACATTCAATCTATATTTGGTAACATAAAAATTCTCAAATATGCAACTGATTATCCTATACTAATGTAATGTCTCGAAAAAATCCATACATAAACCCGAGTACCACCTCAGGCAAAAATCACTTAGGATTAATTCCTTTGGAAATTAAGCGTAAGTTAACTAGCGCTAAGATAGATTAGCTGTGAAATTAGCACTGTTCACTTTAAATTCGTTCTACAAGACCCAAAACTTGTTGAATCATTAACGCTATAACATCCTGAAACCTAGGATCAAACTCTAAACCCGTTTGTTCTCGGGAACCCTTTGAAACTTTGTAATGGACTTGGACCGCGCGTCATGAGTCCAGTAGCGATGAACTTAGACCATTATGACCGCATAGTTAGACTTGACTACCACCCCGGAAATCAAGCTCAAATGATGTCCTGGGACTATTTCATTGAGCCCGGAGCAAGGAGTGTGAGAAAGCGTAGAATTCTTTATAAATTAAATATAATTTAAGTAATCTGGCACGTGTCGCTTGCGGTATAATTATAAGTATTCAGACCGTTGGAATCTGACCCAAATGCACCCTCGGATCATGGAACATTTCCACTCATGTAAGTGTACTTGGAATCCCTGATCGAGTCTCAGTGACCGCTGAACTGAAACTATTTTTCCACGTGCGATCTGGAAACCCGATCGAACTGAAAACTTAACGTGATCAGGATTCAGCATTCATAAGCTTAAGTCCGATAGCATTCAGTCAGAGGACCTCCAGAAATGTTCTTTTGTATCGAAAAAGATCGAATTTGGTTATAACCTAAGTATACCTTGTTCCTAAGTCTAAATAGATGAGTTTTTATCCTATATAAGGATCTTAAACCCTCTCTCATTCCTCCCATATGAATTTGAGAGAAACCCTAGGAGAGAGAAGAGAGAAATTGTGTGAGAGTTGTAAGAGAAAGTTCTTGTCACTCTATCCTGCTACTATACGTACTTAACCATCGCGATCTAATCACTTTTTCGGTGATTCTGACTTCATTATAGGTAAGAAAATCCTAACCTTAACCTATTTTAGGGTTTCTATCACTATAAGTAGCGAAGTAGCTGACTTACATTGTGATGTAGGTTGTCATATTGACGTTGATGAAGCATAGAGTTTCTATTCGATTTATTACACTTCTACGGCGTAAGGTGCGAGTTTTAGATGCTTAGGTTACCTGTTTTTAAAGCTTCCAATACTGTTTTAATGGTAGATTTTTGACAAGGATGTTGTTTGACATGTAGAACATGCTGTCTGTTTTTCATTTCGAATACGTACGAAGAATATGAGATTTAGGGTATTTTAGGTATTTGTACGAAATGTTGTATACGTACGAGTTTTGCCAATATGATTGCCATGAGTATTTGCCGTGTATCTATGCTAGTTATGCGTGTATGATCTGTTTGGCGAAGAGATTCGCCCTAATGCACATTTTGGTCGACATATGCTATGTAGACTAATGGGTGTAGACTAAGTGATTGTATAAATGTTTGTATAAGTATTGAGTAAATGAGGTTGTAGATTAGCGTTGAGATAGGATTCTCAATTATTTTGATGATGTATATGATTTCCTCCTTGTTTGTTATATTTGAATTGATTACGTTATATATATGAAATGCTTGTGTATGATTAAATTGCTTATGTTGTATCTTATGACATGTTGTTAACATGCTTGATTACTTGTTATTTCAATTATATCTATCTCATATGAGTACTGATTCAGATTACATGTGCTTGGGGCTATACTATAGTCCAGTCAGTCAGTAACAGATTTGAATTCGTGGTTGAATTCTATTCGCCACGAAGGACGTGTAGACGAACCCGAGTCGTGCTTTGGTTGACGGCAGTGGTTAGGCCACACGAGGTGTTTATGCACTTCATGTCGTTCAGCTTGAGGTGCACTCGTACTAGTCGAGCTCGTCAAGTAACCCGACTGACCATTGTATGTTCACCTTATATTGGTCATAACTGCTTGAACCTAGGGTACTGAACTTACCAGTGATAACCTTGATAACCATGGTACCTTGATCCACTAAGACTCATGAGCCGGGCATGGTGGTATGGGACACCGTGGTCGAGATGTCGGCCTACACTGTGGCGACGAGCCTCTCCATAGTGACTGGTGAGCAACTCAGACTCGTGAGCCGATTGTGGTGGTATGGGACACTACATTCAAACTGTCGGCCTACTCTGATTGGTGACGAGCCCTTTGTCGTGACCTCGAGCGTACTCTGAGTCTACGTGAGGCGACGACCCTTCCGTAGCAACAAGAGTACAAACTAGGCCTGTATTGATAAGGTGATGGGGGAGCGGTGCAACGAGTGCGTGCAACAGCCCTGACAGCCCTTGCAGCGACCTAGAACCATATCATCATATGAGATTACTAGGAGTGACGACCCTAGATAGGATCTTTGTTGGGAATGATATAAGGGAAGTACCTTAGTTTTCCAATACTGCTGTATGAAAGGACTTATAACAACTCGGTAATCATATTCATATCGCACTGCATGTGCCTGAAAGATGTGGAGCACTGAGGGAAGAAAGCATGCCGTGAACGTGAGATGGTGTCGCATGAGGGAGTACGTAAGTGAGGGCATGCATCATTATTACATCTCATCCTTGCATTAATTACAGTATTTAGGAATGTTTGATTGCTTGCTTTACCATCATCGCGTGATTGATTTGACAACATGCTAATCTTTACTCTATAATTCCACTGAGTTGATCACTCACTCCCACATTACGGGATGGTGTTTGCAACACCTACCAGACTCTGTCTTAGATGCAGATAGCGAGGTGATTCAGGAGTTGGAGCTGAACTACTACGAGGACGAGGACGAGCTCTCGTACATGCAGTTCTCTGACGGCTTCGCATAGGTGGCCTGGATCGGCTGGATTTTACTAGTTGGACTATCATATGACATTTAATTTTGGTTGATATATGTATATGTGACTCAGAGGTATATTCATACTTTGGAGACAGATCGAGATTATTTTTTTTTACATACTGTGATATATATATATATATATATATATATATATATATATATATATATATATATATATATATATATATATATATATATATATATATATATATATATATATATATATCTTCCAGTCTTCCGCTTGCGTTTTATCACTGGATCTGAAGTATGAATTGTTGTTTGGGTATAATCTCACTCATGATTAATGCACTAACTCAGACAACATTTAATCATCATTATTTATGTTGCATAAGTGATGGTCTGAAACTAGAAAGTTGAGTTGCTACTCGACCCCCGATTTTCAAGGCGTTACAAGTTGGTATCAGAGAATGATTTGGATTAAACCGGACCTGGGTTATGGTCACACAATGTACGCTGTCGCCCTTCTACTTAGGTGGGTGCGAGAAAAACATAGAAAAATTCGTAGGATCCCAGTTTCGCCAATTGGCGAAGTTCCCTCAAATCGATCATTTTGATCGAGTCCGTGTGCATCCATGGTCGCATGAAATGATCCCAGACCACTTCTAGTCCATTTATTAATGAGTCTAGACCCTTATTGATCCTATCCTAGCCGTTAAAGATAGCTAAATGCGAATGTACAACAATTAGTACCCAAAACGACCCAAAATGGTTCAAAACATAGGTGGGGCCCAAATCTAGCACTTCCAGTGGGAACCAGGGTGGGCCCCACATGTTTTCGGCCATAGGGGGCAGGAGGACCTCACCCAAATGGCGAGGCCTCGTCAAACAGTCCAAAGGTCGGCGAGGCCTCGCCGGTCACTGGGCCAGATTAGGTCGGGCCTTCGGGCCTATCGTCTTTGGGGGTTAGGGTGACCCCCTGGTATGTGGGTCGTCCCTTAAATCAACCCCAAACGACCACTTCCTTCATAAAACTCACCTCCAAGCTCTCCCTTTCCTCCCAAATTGTTGTTTTCTCTCTTAAACCTCCCTTCCAATCACTCCGTTTGTCATTTTCTGCCACAACCCATGCCCCTTCACCATTTGCAGTGGTACACACTCCCCTCTCTCTCCATTCTCTCTCGTTTTGGGCTCTTACATCCTCTATTGGAAGCAAAAAATCGTGTAAGCTTTCAACCCAACCCATCTCCTCATTTTCCCTTCTTCAATCTCTGTATTGTGGGCCTTTACAACCTCTGTTGAGGCTCACATTTGTGGAGAATCAAAACCCCAACCTTTATTCCCCCTTTCCTTCACTCTCCATGGCCTTCTTCGAGTTCGTGGCGACCATGTTCTCGATTTCCACTGTCCTCTCTCTCATGGGAAAGAGGAAGGGTGCCACTGATGAAGCTGGGCCTAGTCGTCCCGCTCGTTCGAGGCGGCCTAAAGGAGCTACTGCGAGTCCAAGTATTGGGAGAGAGTTGCATACGAAGCGGGATTTGGATCCCCAAGCGCCTTTTGGAAGGGCGTTGTTGGCGGAGTTGGCTCATGACACGTATACAGATCGCAGAGTTCTTTTTGAAGTGCATGTGGATGGGCGGATCTTTGGCAAATATTTGTTGTTCTAGTGTATCGAAGCTGCCGGGTGGGGTCCGCTATTTGAAGGCGAGTCTCGTGCTAATGTGAGCACTGTTCGTGCCTTCTTTGCTCATATACGGGACCCTATGCTAGAGCCACTGCAGTTCAAGATCCACTTTGGCAGAGATCGGGAAGCCACAATCGATGTTCGGTTGGTAGCTCGACTTCTGAACGTGTCACTTGGCGAGGTACATCCAAGTGCTAAGAATCTGAACAGTGTTCATGAGAGAGATCGCCGCACCAGGTTTCTATGTGGTCGTTTATTTAAGTGGCAGCTTAACAAGAGCCTCCTAGTGACCCATATGTCCGGTGATTTTCGTCTGCTTCATCACATCTGCACATTTAATATTTATCCTAGGTGGAGCAATCGCAGTGAATGCACGCGTCTCATGGTAGATTTTCTATATCAAGTGGGGTAGGGAGAGAATGTGTGCATGCCTATGTTTATGCTGCGACAGATCATCCTCATAGAGCGATCGACAAAGACGTTTGAGTCGCTTCCCTTTGGCCGACTCATATGCAAGATTGCGCTCGAGTTTGCCTATAGGCTTGGGACTGAGTTGCCTGCGCTGGTTCATTATATCAACGAGGCTACTCTGAACCAGATAAAGATGGGACCTTGGCAGCTCGAGGCCCAACTTGATGATGACAGCGAGGGTGAGTATGATAGTGAAGAGGAAGAAAGTGAAGAAGAAGGAGGCGCAGAGATAGAGGAAGGAGAGCAGGATGAAGAAGAAGAGGAGGCTGATGATACTGATAAGAGTACTCCTCCTGCGACTCAGGAGCCTGATCCTGCTCAGGTTGATAGGGATGCCCGTATTGTGCGACTCGAGGAGGGTCAGGCTGCTCTTCGACAGGATATTGGAGATTTGCAGGATCTCGTGAAGAATAAGTTTAAGAAGGTAACCCGCACGCTGAAGACCATCCTGTGCTGCCTGAAGGATAAGGGTGCCCCTCCTCCATCACCAGACTCGGGCGAGTGATCGTATCGCAGATGCTTGTTGGTCATATTTAGGCTGTTTTATGTTTTCTGTGTGTGAGCCTTAGGAGGCTTAGTAGTTGATTTGTATTGTAGTTATAAGCCTGACTAGCTTAGTTTCCCATGTGTTTCTTATCATGATGCATGTAAAGATATATCTCTTGTATTGTGACAGTTTTGATTAAATGAAATGCATGGAGTTTCTTCGGCTTGATATGTGAATGATTGTTGTTGTGCATGTGTGCTTCTGCTGAATCTGACTGGGTTGCACCCTATTTTGAATATAGGGAATGCCTAGGGAATGCCACCTAAGGTTATACGGAGCACGACATGTTTTACACTGGGTGAGCCAATGGATCAGACCCCTCCCCAGAGTGGTGATCGTATGGACCCTGGTGTGGGCCTTATTCGTGAGGCTATACCTGAGCCTCTGCCTTCTACAGGTCCTGCAGTCGGACCGGCACCTTTTACCGTACAAGTTTGCAAGCAGCACCGTGTGTCTTCCTCGACGCAGTACATGCCTCAGCCTGCTCCACCTCCTAATACGTTTGAGTAGTTGATGACTATGATGCATCAGCAACATCAGAAGCTTTGACTACTATCGCAGGGGCCTTAGCCCAGGCTGGGAGTGCGACTCCACCTGCGCCATCTATGCATCCATCTGAGGATGCTGGGACTTCGACTTAGGCTGAGGGTATGGCTCATCTTGCACCTTCTGCCTACCCTACGGGGAATACTGCTGATACGAGAGGCCTACTTGAGTGATTCCAGCACTTACGGCCTCCTACTTTTGTGGGTTCTCAAAGACCCGAGGAGGCCGAGTACTAGCTCGACCCCATATCGAAGATGTTGAGGATGCTACACTGCTCGGAGTCTGAGGAGGTTGAGTTGGCCACTTTCATGTTTGAGAAGGAGGCCATCTTGTGGTGGGATAGCATACTGCGGACTGTTGCGGTTGGTTACATATGGACCTGGGCAGCGTTTAAGTTCCGCTTCCATGAGAAATACTATCCTCAGACCTACCGGCACGAGAGGGAGAACGAGTTTTTACACCTCAGGCATGGAGGCATGTCAGTTACTGAGTATAAGCATCGATTTATAGAGTTGGGCAGGTACGTCCCGACTATCCTTGTTGATGAGCAGATGCAGATGCGATGTTTCTCGGAGGGCTTGCGACCTGACATACGGTCGAAGATGTGTTGTGTTAGCATGTCGTCTTATGCCGAGCTAGTGCACATGTTCATGCGAGCAGAGCAGGACGGAGATCGACTGGCACGTTCTCGTGGCCTTATGGTTGCTAGGCCATGACCAGATATCCAGAGTAGGCCATTCCTCGGTAAGAGGCCTTGCATCGACTCTCCTACCAGGATCGCAGAGCTAGTACTTCTGATAAGGCACCTAGGTGTGAACTATACTTACTACGAGAAACCGGGTCACCCTACAGAGAGTTGCTTTGCTGGGATGAGAGAAAATAGATTTTCACCACCACAGAAGATTGAATGTCCTCGCCCACAGGCTCTATCCGCTCCACCGTTACGGTTAGCTCCTGTGTATCCTTCCTTCAAACTGGCTCGGGTGCATGCACTGACGGCTGAGACATCCGGGATAGAGACCGCACCACCCTTGGCCTTTGAGGTCATAGCTCACATTGGAGGTACTCCTATATTTCTGTTGGTGGATACGGGATCCACTGTCTCATTGATATCTTATTCAGTAGTCAAGCGCCTTGGGCTACAGACTACTCGGATGGTTGGGGTGCGAGTTCTTTCAGCACACGGGACCTTTTCTGATGCCACTATGATGTGTGAGGGTTGTTTGTTAAACCTAGGGAACAGAATGATGGCCATTGACCTTATCGTCGACTCCTCTCTCTATCATTTTGACGTCATTCTGGGCATGGATTGACTAACTACAGGGAGAGCTGAGATTGACTACGAGACCCATTTAGTGACAGTTTACGAGCCGGAGGGCACGTCCTTTACATTTTTGGTGCAAGTTAGTCACCCCTCTTGAGTGCTTTGTTATGCTTCCTTATTAAGAAATATTGATGTCCCGACACTTGAGAGCATGCCAGTAGCCCGTGATTATGAGGATGTGTTTAGATACCTGGGTTACCTCCTCAGCGCGACATCGATTTTACTATCGACCTAGTTCCCAGTTCGAGCCCATCTCACTGCCAACGTATCGCATGGCCCTATGTGAGATGGAGGAGTTGAGGAAACAGATAGATGATTTATTGGAGGCTGGCTTCATACGGCCGAGTGTGTCTCCTTGGGGAGCATCGGTGTTATTTGTGAGGAAGAAGGATGGCTCACTACGATTATGTATTGATTATCGCAGGCTGAATCAGATTACGGTGAAGAATAAGTACCCTTTGCCCAGGATTGATGACCTGTTTGATCAACTGAGAGGAGCACAGTACTTCTCAAAGATTGATCTGCAGTCAGGGTATCACCAGCTGCACGTCAGGGGTGAGAACGTGCAGAAGATGGTTTTCAGGACTAGCTTTGGCTATTATGAGTTCCTCGTGATGTCGTTCGGTCTTACGAATGCACCAGCCGTGTTCATGGACCTAATGAACCGAGTATTTCGGCCGTTCCTCTATCGATTCATCATCGTATTTATAGATGACATTTTGATATACTCTAGGAGTCGAGTGGAGCATGAGGAGCACTTGCGATCGGTCCTGGATACTCTGAGACAGTATCAGTTGTTTACACAGTACAAGAAGTGCGACTTCTGGAAAGAGGAAGTCAAGTTCTTAGGACACGTAGTGTCTAAGGATGGGATAACAGTTGACCTTGCTAAGGTAGCTGCAGTACAGGACTGGGAGTAGCCTAGTTAGGTTATTGAGTTGAGGAGTTTCCTTGGTCTGGCAGGGTACTATCGGCGATTCATTCGGAACTTCTCGAAGATAGCCAGACCCTTGACTTAGTTGACACGGAAGGATCTAAAGTTAGCCTGGAATGAAAAGGTGGAGGCGACTTTTCAGGAGCTGAAGGATAGGTTGACGTCCGCCCCTGTGCTAGTATTGTCAGAGTAAGGGGTTAAATATATGATATACACTGATGCGTCTAGCGTTTGTCTGGGTTGTGTCCTTATGTAGAAGGACAAAGTGATTTCATATGCCTCAAGACAGTTGAGGAAGCACGAGGAGAATTACCCTACACACGACTTAGAGTTGGTAGTTGTCATTTTGGCATTGAAGCTCTGGAGACATTACCTCTACGAAGAGGAGTTCGAGCTCTTTTGCGACCACAAGAGCCTTAGATACATATTCACTCAGCGGGACCTAAATATGAGACAACAGCGATGGATGGAGACCTTGAAGGACTTTAAGTTCGAGGTTTCCTACCATCCTGCCAAGGCCAATGTGGTGGCTGACGCCTTGAGCTGCAAGAAGGTGATAGAGTTTGTAGCTCCACTGATGGTAGCTGAGTGGGACATGGTTGAGTTTTTACGAGACTTTGAGCAGAAACTCACTGTGGAGGAGCCATTTGAGTTTATCGTACATGTTCAGGTGCGACCTCTTATCGATGACAGGGTCATCGCGGCATAGAGGGACGATGAGCGTCTGACTGAGCTTCGAGAACAGGCCAGTGATGATGCAAGTGCCGAGTGGCGAGTTGGAAAGGATGGGGGCTTACGTTATCGTGGCCGCCTATGCGTCCCAAATGTCCCCGACTTGAGACGAGAGATTTCAAGGCTACGCACAGTTCTAGGCTCGCGATGCATCCGGATAGTACGAAGATGTATCGTGACGTGAAGAGGACCTATTGGTGGGATGGCATGAAGACCCACATCGCAGATTTTGTGTCCCATTGTCTCACTTACCAGCAGGTGAAGGCAGAGCATCGCCAACCTCCTGGTCTCCTTCAGCCTATGCCTATAGCTGAGTGGAAGTGGGACTTTATTTCTATGGATTTCATTTCGGGACTGTAGAAGATGAGAAAGGGCTATGACTCTATATGGGTGATCGTCGACCGTTTGACGAAGTCGGTGCACTTCCTACCGATCAGAGTTATGAACTCTATAGACGAGTTGGCCAGGCTATACATCAGAGAGATTGTGCGTCTGTATGGAGTTCCCTTAGAGATTGTGTCGGATAGAGACACGTGGTTTACTTCTATTTTCTGGACCCGCATCCAGGAAGCGATGGGTGTGAAGTTGAAGTTCAGTACTACATTCCACCCACAGACCGACAGGCAGACAGAGCGGGTGAACTAAATTTTGGAGGACATACTTCGAGCTTGCGCATTGGACTTCAAAGACAGTTGGGATGATTGTCTTCCATATGCGAAGTTCGCGTAGAACAACAGTTTTCAGGCCAGTATCAGTATGACACCTTATGAGGCCTTGTATGGGCGTCCTTGCCGAGCACCGCATTGCTGGGCAGAGGTTGGTGAGCACAGTTTGATTGGCCCAGAGTTAGTACAGGCGACCTCGGAGAAGATTGATGTCATCAGGAGTCGACTTCTTACAGCGCAGAGTAGGTAGAAGAGTTATGCCGATACGAGGCGGCGGCCGCTAGAGTTCGCTATTGGAGATCACGTATTTTTGAGAGTTTCTCCTATGAAGGGAGTTCTTCGGTTCGGGAAGAAAGGAAAGCTCGCACCGCTATTCATTGGCCCATTCCAAATACTCGATCATGTGGGTGCAGTGGCATATCGCCTAGCTTTGCCTACACCTCTCGCAAGCGTACACAACGTATTTCATATTTCTATGCTGAAGAAATACGTTCCTGATCCTTCCCATATCATTAGATGGGACTAGGTGCAGTTAGGTGAGGATGTTACATATATACTGCGACCGACACGTATATTAGACAGGAAGGAGTAGGAATTGCGTAGCAAGGTCATCCCCCTTGTGAAGGTATTGTGGACGCATACAATGAAGAAGAGGCTACTTGGGAGATAAAATTCGAAATCAGAAAGAACTACCCATAGCTTCTCGAGGAGTACGAAAAGGTATAAATTTTGAGGATGAAATTTATTATTAAGGGGGGTAGATTGTAACGTCTCGAAAAAATTCATACATAGACCCGAGTACCACCTCAGGCAAAAATCACTTAGGATTAATTCCTTTAGAAATTAAGCGTAAGTTAACTAGCACTAAGCTAGATTAGCTGTGAAATTAGCACTGTTCTCTTTAAATTCGTTCTACAAAATCCAAAACTTGTGGAATCATTGACGCTATAACATCTTGAAACCTAGGATCAAACTCTAAACCCATTTGTTCTCGGGAACCCTTTGAAACTTTGTAATAGATTTGGACCGTGCGTCATGAATCCGGTAGCGATGAACTTAGACCATTATGACCGCATAGTTAGACTTGACTACCAATCCAGAAATCAAGCTCAAATGATGTCCTGAGACTATTTCATTGAGCCCGGAGCAAGAAGTGTGAGAAAGCGTAGAATTCTTTATAAATTAAATATAATTTAAGTAATCTGGCACGTGTCGCTTGCGGGCTAATTAAAAGCATTCAGACCGTTGGAATCTGACCCAAATATACCCTCGGATCAGGGAACATTTCAACTCATGTCAGTGTACTTGGAATCCCTGATCGAGTCTCAGTGATCGTTGAACTGAAACTGGTCTATCACGTGCGATCTGGAAACCCGATCGAACTGAAAACTTAATGTGATCAGGATCCAGCATTCATAAGCTTAAGTCCAACTGATTCAGTCAGAGGACTTCCAGAAATATTCTTTTGGATCGGAAAAGACCCTATTTGGTTATAACCTAAGTATACCTTGGTCCTAAGTCTAAATAGGTGAATTTTTAGCCTATATAAGGATCTTAAACCCTCTCTCATTCCTCCCATACGAATTTGAGAGAAACCCTAGGAGAGAGAAGAGAGAAAAGAGAGAGATTGAGTAAGATTTGTAAGAGAAAGTTCCTTTCACTCTATCCTGCTACTATACGTATTTAACCATCGCGATCTAATCACTTTTTCGGTGATTCTGACTTCATTCTAGGTAAGAAAACCCTAACCTTAACCTGTTTTAGGGTTTCTATCGCTACAAGTAGTGAAGTAGCTGACTTACATTGTGATGTAGGTTGTCATATTGACGTTGACGAAGTATAGAGTTTCTATTCGATTCATTACGCTTTTACGGCGTAAGGTGCAGATTTTAGATGCTTAGGTTACCTGTTTTCAAAGCTTTCAATACCGTTTTAATGGTAGATTGTTGACAAGGATGCTGTTTGACATGTAGGATATGTTGTCAATTTTTTATTTTGAATACGTATGAAGAATATGAGATTTAGGGTATTTTAGGCATTTGTAGGAAATATTGTATACGTACGAATTTTACCGATATGATTGGCATGAGTATTTGCCGTGTATCTATGCTAGTTATGTGTGTATGATCTATTTGGCGAAGAGATTCGCCCTAATGCACATTTTGGCCGACATATGCTATGTAGACTAATGTGTGTAGACTAAGTGTTTGTATAAATGTTTGTATAAGTATTGAGTAAATGAGGTTATAGATTAGCGTTGAGATAAGATTCCCAATTATTTTGATGATGTATATGATTTCCTCCATGTTTGTTATATTTGAATTGATTACGTTATATATATGAAATGCTTGTGTATGGTTAAATTGCTTATGTTATATCTTATGACATGTTGCTAACATGCTTGAATTACTTGTTATTTTAATTTTATCTATCTCATATGAGTACTGATTCAGATTACATGTGCTTGGGGCTATACTATAGTCCAGGCAGTCAGTAACAGATTTGAATTCGTGGTTGAATTCTATTCGCCACGAAGGACGCGTAGACGAACCCGAGTCGTGCTTTGGTTGACGGCAGTGGTTAGGCCACACGAGATGTTTATGCACTTCATGTCGTTCATCTTGAGGTGCGCTTGTACTAGTCGAGCTCGTCAAGTAACTCGACTGACCATTATATGTTCACCTTATATTGGTCATAACTGCTTGAACCTAGGGTACTGAACTTACCAGTGATAACCCTGATAACCATGGTACCTTGATCCACTAAGACTCATGAGCCAGGCATGGTGGTATGGGACACCGTGGTCGAGCTGTCGGCCTACGCTGTGGTGACGAGCCTCCCCGCAGTGACCATTGAGCAACTCAGACTCGTGAGCCGATTGTGGTGGTATGGGACACTACATTCAAGCTGTCGGCCTACTCTGATTGGTGACGAGCCCTTTGTCGTGACCTCGAGCGTACTCTGAGTCTACGTGAGGCGACGACCCTTCCGTAGCAACAAGAGTACAAACTAGGCCTGTATTGATAAGGTGATGGGGGAACGGTGCAACGAGTGCGTGCAACAGCCCTGACAGCCCTTGCAGCAACCTAGAACCATATCATCATATGAGATTACTAGGAGTGACGACCCTAGATAGGATCTTTGTTGGGAATGATATAAGGGAAGTACCTTAGTTTCCCAATACTGCTGTATGAAAGGACTTATAACAACTCGGTAATCATATTCATATCGCACTGCATGTGCCTGAAAGATGTGAAGCACTGAGGGAAGAAAGCATGCCGCGAACGTGAGATGGTGTCGCATGAGAGAGTACGTAAGTGAGGGCATGCATTATTATTACATCTCATCCTTGCATTAATTATAGTATTTAGGAATGTTTGATTTCTTGCTTTACCATTATCGCGTGATTGATTTGATAACATGCTAATTTTTTCTCTATGATTCCACTGAGTTGATCACTCACTCCCACGTTACGGGACGGTGTTTGTAACACCTACCAGACTCTGTCTTAGATGCAGATAGTGAGGCGATTCAAGAGTTGGAGCCGCACTACTATGAGGACCAGGATGAGTTCTCGTACATGCAGTTCTCTGACAGCTTCGTATAGGTGGCCTGGATTGGCGGGATTTTGCTAGTTGGACTATCATATGACATTTGATTTTGGTTGATATATGTATATGTGACTCAGAGATATATTCATACTTTGGAGACAGATCGAGATTGTTTTGTTTTACATACAGTGATATATATATCTTCCAGTCTTCCGTTTGCATTTTATTACTGGATCTGAAGTATGAATTGCTGTTTTAGTATAATCTCACTCATGATTAATGCACTAACTCAAACAACATTTAATCATCATTATTTATTTTGCATAAGTGATGGTCTGAAACTTGGAAGTTGAGTTGCTACTCAACCCCCAATTTTCAGGGCATTATAACTAAACAACAAGAACAAAATAATTAACATATATCTAATAGGTAATTGGTATATGCATAGATTAAGACTAACTAACAAAAATAGAAAACATTGTGTCTCTTTTAGAGTCAACGGGTAGATCTAATATATGTTAGTAACATACAAGAAATATTGGGGCACCATACCATAGGCTGCAAGAATATCATGTCCCCCTAAAAAATACATCCTCCAAGGATAACATATATATATATATATATATATATATATATATATATATATATATATATATATATATATATATATATATATATATAAGTTGTTTATTGTCTTTCTCAGTCGCAAGTATCAATCATCATCAAACTAACTATTAATAACATTTATAAAAATATAAATAACTACTTAATAGTTAATATGCATTAAAAAGATTAGAACAACATTTACAAAAATATAAATAACTGATTGGTATGTTTTAGGAGATTAGAATAGCTATTGCTTTTGGAACAAGGGCTCTTCTGTGGAAGTGATTATTTGCAAAGTTAAGGGTTATGTTCTAGGTTGGGCATCATGTTTAATGTATCAAAGTCTACTAATCTCTTCTTCTTTTTTTTTTTAGAGTTGTAGAGTTAGCCAGTCAAGCTATATATATATATATATATATATATATATATATATATATATATATATATATATATATATATATATGTTTTAGAGTTGTAGAAATCATGAATGTCAGCACCATCCATCATAGTTTCAGTCCAATCTTTATTAAAGTATTTTTGGGTTTTCAGTTTATAGTTTGTACAAGTGGAGCCATGGCCTAGTTATTGAAGCTGTTGATATAATGGACCTCATCCCAGATGTTCCATCCACCAAAAACATCCTTGTTAGAAGATCCTTGCTATACAATTTTCTACATTTTTTTTTTTCATTTGAATGTGAACAATTGCTATATTTTCTTTCTTAACTGCCTATGGTTGCCAGCCTCCATCATCATCTTGGAAATTGATTTAACAACATTAGTACATTCAGATTATCAATCTTTGTATAATACATTCGGATTTCAATTTTCACAAGTGGGGCAAGTGGATCAGTGATCCAAACCATTCACACTGGATAGCCAGCCACCAAAAAAATCCTCCTTTTTTTGAAGATCCTAGCTATAGAATATTAGGCTGTGTTTGGGTTGAATGTGAACCAAGGCCTGATTTCTTTCTTAACCGTCTATCTGTTGGAACCCCCACCGAAGGGTTAAGATTCTTTCCATCTGTGAGATTTTTTGGTGCATCAGGCATACACAATGTGGGACCCATGGTTTGTTAATTCTGTAATCAAGACCGTTGGCCTGTTGATTCCTTTGGTTAATAGTGAATTATAAAAAAATCTCCCAAATTCTGAGGTCCCATTGAAAAGAATTAGGAGCTTTTTTCAGTTGAGTGTGGACGGTTGTATTTCTCTTCATAACTGTCTGTTTGTAGGCCAAATTTATAATTTTAGACCATCCTACAACATGGATTTTTAAATAATAAAACTATTCAATTGGCAGTGGAACTCAACAAACCAATGGCTTGGATTACTGAACCATAGACTCCATTTTTAGTATTTGAAAGGGTGTATACAGTATACTGTGTGAAGTTGAGAGGCCTCATGGTGGAATTTGGGATTTCTTTAGAATTTTAGATGCAATAAACAAGATAAAATAAAATTAAATAGAGAAAAGAAGATCCAATAAAAGGATTAAGAAACTTATTGTCAAAGTATGATGAATCACTCGACTTGAAATCTAAAATCCACCACCACCCACCTCCCCCATCATACACATCCCACATTCCACATTCCACATTCAAATAAAACTATCTAAATGAAATACACTGAAAGAGAGAAATCATACACTAAAAGAGAGAGAGAGAGAGAGAGAGAGAGAGAGAGAGAGAGAGAGAGAGAGAGAGAGAGAGAGAGAGAGAGAGAGGTGGAGAGCCGAGAGGGATGAGCGAGCGAGAGAGAGAGAGATTTGCAGATGGGGTCGGGCAGGGAGAGGGTTTGGTGGGGTCGACTTGGGGTCAGGCTTTTTCTCAAAAAGGGGAAAATGACTGGGGTGGGGAGTAGGGTTTTTTTTAAAGGGTATATATACCCTAGCAAGTCAGGATGAGTCAAGCTGGGTCAAGTCAGGTTTCGGACCGAGTCGGACCGAACTTAGACCTATTCGAACTCGGCCCGAACTCAGTTTCGGGCTACAGAAAATGGCCCATCCTAACCCAAACTCAATTCTAGGTCAGGCTGAGTCGAGCGAGTTAACTGGGCTAGTTGGGTTCAAGTACACCCCTAGCGTCAGGTGTGACACCTATATCTCTACTGACGTATCACATGCCTTTATGTGAGATGAAGGAACAGAGGAGATAGATCGATGATCTATTGGATGCAAGCTTCATACGACTGAGTGTATCTTCTTGGGGAGCACTCGTGTTGTTCATGAAGAAGAAGATGGATCACTGTAATTGTGTATTGATTATTGCAGGTTGAGCCAAGTAACAGTGAAGAACAAGTATCCTATGCCCAGGATAGATGATCTGTTCGATCAGTTGAAAGGGGCACAATTTTTTCATAGATTCACTTATAGTCAAGGTATCATCAGTTGCGCGTCAGGGATGAAGACGTGCAGAAGACAATGTTCAGAACCAGCTTTGGGTATTACGAGTTCCTTGTGATGTCATTTGGACTCACAAACGCACCCGCCGTGTTCATGGACCTTTTGAACCAAGTGTTTCAGCCGTATATTTACCGATTCATCATCGTATTCATAGATGACATCCTGATATAATCTAAGAGTCGGAAAGATCATGAGGAGCACCTGCGAGTAGTTTTTAATACGCTCAGGAAGAACCCTTTGTTTGTCTAGTACAAGAAGTGCGACTTCTGGAAAGAAGAAGTCAAGTTCCTGGGACATGGTGTCCAATGAAGGAATAGTTATGGACCTTGCTAAGGTGACGGTAGTTCAGGACTGGGAGTAGCCCGGTTCACTTACTGAAGTGAGGAGTTTCCTTGGCCTAGCAGGTTATTATCGTTGATTCATTAGGGACTTTTCCAAGATAGCTAGACCATTGTCTCAACTAACTCGGAAAGATCTTAAGTTTTCCTGAAATGAGAAGTAGAAGTAGCCTTTTAGGAACTGAAGGACAAGTTGACGTCCGCACCCGTGCTAGTATTGCTAGAGCAGGGGGTCAAATAAACCATTTACACCGATGCCTCTCGTGTTGGTTTGGGTTGTATTCTTATGCAGAAGGACAGAGTGATTGTTAATGCCCCACGACAGTTGAGGAAACATGAGGGGAACTACCCTACGCACCACTTAGAGTTGACGACATTCATTTTTACATTAAAGCTCTAGAGACATTACCTTTATGGAGAGGAGTTTGAGCTCTTTTGTGACTACACGAGCCTCAGATACATATTCACACAAAGAGACTTGAATATGAGGCATCGACGATGAATGGAAACTTTAAAAGACTTCAATTTTGAGGTCTCCTACCATCCTGGCAAGGCCAACCTTGTAGCAGATGCGTTGAGCCGCAAGAAGATGATAACATTTGCAGCTCTGCTGATGATACAAGAATGGAATATGGTTGAGTTTGTGTGAGACTTCGAACAGAAGCTTACAATAGAGGAGCTGTTCGAGAGCGTCTCACATATTCGTGTACAACTTCTTATTGATGACCAAATCATTACAACTTAGAGAGATGATGAATGGTTGGTGAAGATGAGAAAACAGGCTAGCAATGATGAAGACGCTGAATGGAGAGTTGGGTCGGATGGGGGCTTACGTTATCATGGTCGCCTATGCGTTCTGAATCTTCATAACTTGAGAAAGGAAGTCTTAGGAGCCGCTCACAATTCGAAGATGGCAATACATCCTGGTAGTACGGAAATATACTGAGACATGAAGCATTCATACTTTTGGGACAACATGAAGGCCCACATAGTAGATTACGTGTCCCATTATCTCACGTGCCAGCAGGTCAAGGCCGAGCATCACCGACCTCTTGGACTGCTTCAGCCCATGCCCATAGCTGAATGGAAATGGGATTTCATCTTCATGGATTTCATTTTAGGCTTACCAAAGACGAGGAAGGGACATGACTTCATTTGGATTATTGTGGACCGATTGACGAAATCGGCTCATTTCCTCCTGATTAGAGTCTCAAACTCAGCAGACGATTTTCCCAGGCTGTACATCAAGGAGATAGTACGTCTGTATAGAGTGCCTATGGAGATTGTGTCGGATCAAGACACGAGACTTACGTCTATCTTCTGGACTCGTATCTAGGAAGCAATGGGGGTGAAACTGAATTGCAGTACCTGTTCTACCCACAAATGGATGGACAGACAAAATGGTTTAATCAGGTGTTAGAGGATATGTTGCGGGCATGTGTGCTTGATTTCAAAGATATTTGGAATGACTGTTTTCCTTATACAGAGTTTGCTTATAACAACAGCTTTCAAGCGAGCATTAGCATGACTCCTTACGAAGCACTGTATGGGTGTCCATGTCGAGCATTGCATTATTGTGCAGAAGTTGGTGAGAAGAGTTTGATTAGCCTAGATTTAGTTCAGGCGACCTCAGAGAAGATCGACATTATTAGGTGTCAACTTCTTTCAGCACAGAGCAGACAGAAGAGTTATGTCAATACGAGGCGACGACCGTTAGAGTTTGAGGTTGGGGACCATGTTCTTCTTAATGTTTCCCCCATGAAGAGAGTCCTTTGATTTGGTAAGAAGGGAAAATCACACAACGATTTATTGGTCTGTTCCAGATTTTAGATCGAGTGGGTGTGGTAACATACTGCCTCGCTTTGCCCACACCACTCGCAGGCATGCACATCGTATTACACATATCGATGCTGAAGAAATACGTTCCTGATCCTTCCCACATTATCAAATGAGAGCAAGTAGAGTTGAGTGAAGATACTACTTATTTATTGCGACTGACATGTATCCTAGAGAGGAAGGAATAGGTGCTGCACAGTAAAGTTATCTCGCTTGTGAAGGTACTGTGGACACATCACATTGAGGAAGAAGTTACTTGGGAAACAGAAGTCGAGGTCCGTAAGAGCTACCCTCAGATTCTCGAGGAGTATGAAAATGTACTAATTTTGAGGATGAAATTTTTCTTTAAGGGGGGTAGATTGTAATGTCTCAAAAAAATCTGTACAAAGACCCGAGTATCACCTAAGGCAGAAATCGCCAAGGATCGAATTTTGTAGAAATTAGACAAAAATTAATTGAGTACTAAACTAAATAAATCAGAGAATTAGATCGAACTACTTTCTATACGAACTGCAAGACTTAAAACTAATAGAATTGCCAACCCAACATTACTTAGAAACCTACGATCAATCTCAAAACCTAGTTGCTCTTGGGAGCACATTGAAACTTTGTATCAGACCTGGACTACGCATTGAAAGTTTGATTACTGTGAAACTATACGGTTATGACTGCTTTATTGGGCTTGACAACCATCACGAAAATTAAGTCCAAAAAGTATCCAGAAATGCATAACTTGAGCCTGAAGCAAAGTGTGTGAGAAACGTGAATATCTTTAAAAAATGAACTCAAACTTAAGTGAATTGGGCCGTTCGCTTGCAAGCCAAATTTAAGGTTTTAGACCATTAAATTTTAACCTAACTATACCCTTGGATCAGAAAAATTTTACTGCACTCATTGGTATACTTGTGGCCCTGATCGAATAACGATGATCATTGAACAGAAATGGGTCCTCCACGGTCGATTCACTAATCTGATTAGACTAAAACCTTAGCCTGACATATATCCATTGGCAGGGAACTTTTTTCAGACCATATGCAAGTAATGGACTCCAGATGAGCTCCGTTAGCCCGAAACAGCCACCCTTTGGCTATACCTTAAGTATACCATGGCCCTGGGCCATTTACGTCACTTCTGGGCCTATATAAGGGCCTTAACCCACCCCTCTCATTCCATACAAATTCTCTAACCCTAGGAGAGAGAAGAGAGAAAAGAGGAGAAAAGAGTGAGGAGAAGTATGAGAGATTTATGGATTGTTGCATGTATGACAACTCCTTTGTGAAAGGATTTTCCTGAATATATGTTATAACTGATTTACTTCATGTATGTAGTAATGAGTAGTCTAAGTGTTTGATAAAATGCCTGAATGAGAAATTGTTTAATGTATTTCATTTAATAAGGGTGTTGAGATAAGATTCTCAATTACCTTATCTATAGTTACAGTTTCCTTCACGTAACATACCTTGCTATTACGTGATTTATGGATGAAATGCATATGTATAAAAATATGGTCAATATGTGTTTATTAAAATGCTCAGATGAGATTTATATTTGAATTGGTTGTTAAATATTATTTTGACTATCACATATGAATGCCTATTGTATTTGAGCATGATTGGGACTAATACGTAGTCCAGGTAATCGGTAATAGTTTCTGATCGAATAGTCAACTTAGTTTCACTACAATGGACACATTCGATGAATTCCAGTCATACAGTGATTATCGATAATGGTTAGGCCACGAGAAGTGTGTATGCACTCCATGTTGATTAATTTAGCGTGTGCTCGTACCAATCGAACTTGTCAAGTAGCCCGATTGGTCTAATGTGTGTTTACCATGTATGGACACTACTGCTTGAATCTAAGGTACCACTTACCAATGTAAAGCCCGTTTAACCATGGTATCAAGATCCACTAAGACTCATGAGCTGGACATGGTGGTGTATGGGACACCGTGGTGGAGCTGTCGGCCTATGCTAGGGTGACGTGCCTCCCCATAGTGACCAATGAGCAACCCAAACTCGTGAGTTGAATATGATGGTGTATGGGACACTGTATTCAAGCTGTCAGTCTACGCTATGGTGAAGAGCTTTTTCGTAGTGACCTCAAGTATAAACTAGGCATATGCTAAGGAGATGAGACTTCTGTAGCGACATGAACTTGCCTATCCACTGCTTTTAAATCAGTGGTGATGTTGCCTTATAACTTGCTTATCGTATGTGATTAACTTAGATTGAAGACCCTAGATGGATCATCGTTTGGGTAAATGATATAAAGGGAGATGCCTTAGCTTCTCAAATTTATTGTATGAATAAGCCTAATTAAGAACTTAGCTAACCTGACCATGCACCGCATTGCATGTGCCTTTGGCGTGGAAGAGCATAGTGGGAGTAGCATGTGCGACCGTGAGATGGTGTCGCTGAGGGAGTGCATGCGAAGGCATGCATCATTGTAGCATATTATTCCTACATTAACAAGAGTACTTAGGACATGAGTGTTGTACTGCTTTATCATTATTGCTTGATTGAATTGATAGCATGTTAACCTTTGTCTTATAGTACCATTTAGTTGATCACTTACTCCCACTCTGGGACGGTGTTTTAAAACACCAACGAGACTCTGTTTTAGCTGTAGATGATGGTGATGCTTATAAAGTGGAGCCTAACTTCTACGATGGTGAAGAGTTCTCCTATATGCAGTTATCAGTCAGGTATATGTAGACCATGTACTGATTGATGGGATTACAGGGATACAAATTAGTTGGACATTACACTTTGTCATTTTGTATATTTTGGAACAAATATGTACATATTCCGCCTGGTGACATGATCATACTCTAGGAGTTTATAACCACTTATATACTTTATATATCTATCACAGTCTTCTGCTTACTTAATTCAATAATCTCTGGAGTATAATATGTTGATTTAGTATAATCTCATTCATGTTTAATGTGCTAATATGGACAACATTTAATCATCATTATCTATGTTGCATAAGTGATGCGATGGATCTCGGGAGTTGAGCCTTTGATCAACCCTCAAAATTTAGGGCGTTACACTACTTTAACCACCCATAATCATGTGACTATGCCTATTGGAGAAGCTCTCATTAACCATCTTCCCTTCAACAACTCAAATATTAATAAGATGAATCTGATGTTGGCTCCTGGCTAAGTTGATGTGGGTGCTGGAGGAGTTGCTAAAGCAACTGAAGAGGAGGATTCTTTGCCTCCTGATGATGTTAATAAGGATGACTTATTTAATGAGATTGATGAGTCAGACTCTGCGGCTGATCCAGACTTTCAGCCTTCTGACTTTGATGAGCAATTGCTATCCCTTGAGGAGAAGGTAGAGGGTCTGCATGTGTTTCAGAAAAATTAATTTAAATACATGCACAAATATCTTAGGCACATTAACAAGGGACTACATCAGATAGATCCTTCCATTCCTTCTCTATCATCTAGATCTGATTAACCTTTTCTTTTATTCTGGAAATGTATTAATACTTTCTACTCTTGGATTTGTGTTGGGATATTTCTTGGACATACTTTTACGTTTTAGTATGTGGACATGTTATTGTGCCTTAAATTGATATTTTGATCATCATGGTGATGCTCTTTCCTATCTTATTTCATTTACTTATCTTATATGTCTTTCCTTTATCTTATTGTGATAAAAGGGGGGAGAAATTGTAGAAATGTGTGATTGTGGGATATGGAGTGTAGTATGTATAGAATTTTTTTTATAGGTTCTGCAAATCACCCCTCTTGGATTGAGGGGGAGATGTATATGTTGATCATTGGTTACTCAAATGGTGCATGATTCTTTATTTTGCATATATAACTGGTGCATGATTCCTTATTAGTGCATGACTAGTGCATGATTCTTTATTTGGTTTTGTCACAAATTTAACAAAGGGGGAGATTGTAAATGCTATTATTTAAATCTAACACCCGTTGTATTGTCAAATTTTATTATACCAAACCATTTAGTATTTGTATTATGCTTTGAGTTGAAGTGATCAAGTTCATACATTTTTAAGTTTTCTGGATCCTCATCGAACTTGCCTACATCTTCAAGTTGAAGTGAAGAGTGTTAAAGTTCATGATTTCAAGCTCAAATTCAAGAACTCAAGTTCAAGTTTGAAGTTCAACTGTTGTACGCTAAAGACTCAAGAACTCAAGCGTAACTCAAGCTCAAGTTCAAGAGATCAAACTCAAGCTTCAAGTATCACAAAGTAATCAAGATTCTCAATCAAATGATGTTTCGAGTGTTCTAACTCACAAACAGGTTTAGATGACCCTAATTGATCACAGGTTGTATCATATTCATTGCATATTTTATGTGGGTCATTACATTTGTTTATAGGTCATTTTCTCAACTAGTCTTAGACCTTGTTCGACTAGTCTAAGTATTTCAACCAGTCTAAGAATTTTCTCGACCAATCCAAGGTTTGTTCCTATTTTTCAAAATTTTCTGTTAGATTCTCGACTAGTCGAGTGAATAGTGCTCGATCGGTCATGCAGGCTCGACTCAAAGTCCAGCTAGCTTTTTTAGTCCCACTCGACCAGTTGAGTGCATTGCTCGACCAATCGAGTATTGACTTTATCCTATCATACCAGAAAAATTGAATTTTTGTTGGTCCTTTGACCAGTTGAATCAACCCTTAGACCAGTCGAGTAATAATATTTTCACCTATAAATAGAGCATGATATTCAGAGTTTATTCATTCATTAAAGTGAAATCAAGACATCACTCTGAGAGATAAGTTTTTGAATTTATTAAGCTATTTTGTGCTCATTTTAGATTCTCTTTAATTAGCTTTATGATTTGTATTCCAATTTTATATTAAGAAGGGATTTGAGCTTTTCCCTTTCTTGAGATCAAAATTAAATCAAGCTAACACAGGTTGATTTAATTAAAAATCATTTAGAACTAGAACCTTTTCATCTGTGAGACTGGACATTGAACATCTTCGTCTTCATCGAATCGGTTCTACCAGGCTTCTTCAAAGGAGAATTTTAAGATAAGTATCATTTACAATTTTGTATATCCTTTTTGGTTTTTGAGGTTGTGTCAAAAAAATATCCTTTTGATTTGTCTGAGGTATTCCAGAAATCTCAGAGTGTGGGGTTTTTGGAATTATGTAAGCTCAATCAAAGACACAATTGTGAAGGTTTTAAGGTAAACCTTAGAAAACCTTTTTTCATAGTGAACACTAATATCCCGAGGGAGTGGATATTAGGAGTGTAGTTGTGTGGTCATTTTTTAATAGTTGGTGTAAACACAAGTGAACCACTATAATTCCTGGATTTGTGGTGGATGATTGAATGTACTTATGTGTGTGGATGTTGTAATTTATTTTAAGCATTTGTGGTGAATGGTGTAATTTATTTTATGCACTTGTGGGAATGTTGTAATAACTTAGTTTATTTTATTTGCTATTTTCTCTGCCTCTTTATTGGTTTGGGTTTTTGATACTTACAAACATTCTAGTAAGGTTGTCCTGCCATAAGCCTTTAGTTTTTGGTATTAGGTTGTACTTAGAACTAAGTTTGTATCAACCTCTCAAGACTAGTACATTTGAGGTTGCTATTTACTTGTGCTTAATTATTATTTGATTATGCTATCTTTCTTTCAATTCCACATTTATTTTTTAATTTGGTATAGTCCTATTCATCCCCCCCCCCCCCCTTAGGATGTATAGCTCGGTCTTTTTAGTATTCAACTAGGTCAACCAATTTAATCACTATGTCATTAATATAAATTTTCATAAAACAACCAATCATGTAATGAAAAATGGCATTCATAGATCTTTGATAAGTTGCTTTTGCATTTTTAATTCTATATAGCATTACGACCCAACAAAAGTGTTCCAAAGGTTTAGGATACTCATCTTTTGGTGTGGCTAGATTTAAGTGTCTAAAGTCAATATAGACTCTGAGTTTACCATTCTTCTTGATAACTGGTATTACATTTGAGTTTAATATATTTAATGGGCTTAATGAACCCTACTTTCAAAAGTCATTCAATCTCTTCCTTTATCTTTTGGATACCTTCTACCATCATCCACCTAAGTGGCTGTTTATGCGGCCGATAATCGTCTTTTAAAGGTGACCAATGTTTGACTAGATTTAGGTTAGTCCAGGAAACTCGTGGTAATCCCATGTGAAGTAATTGACAAACTCTCTGAATAATTTAGTAAGTTTGACCAGAATATGTGAGTCTAACTATCCACTATTGAAAGTAAGTTTGTGATGTTACTATTGAGACTTAAATATTGCATATTCATCCTCTCAATTGCATTCACTTTCCATGAATCTAAGTATTGATTTGATATACTTATATATATATATATATATATATATATATATATATATATATATATATATATATTATGCATGAGAGCTGATTTGGAGCTTAAGGATGAAAATTACTTAAAGTGTATAATTAGAGCTTGAAAGAAGACACAATGAAGAACTGAAGATTCCAAGGTCATGAAGGAGGATTTAAAGTGCTAAAGGATTAAGAAAACCAAGTACAAAAAGATGAAAATTGAAGATTCATAGTAAAGTTGCAAATAAAAGAAGTTCAGAGGCTTTCAATCCCATCGAGTGATCTCTGATGACATCAAGTGGACTTCGATGGGAGTTCGATGCCATTGAACATAATCGAGAAATTCTAGAAATTTCAAAGTTAGTTGCTAGAGTCACTACTCGATGCCACCGAAGGAGCTTTGATGGCATTGATAGACTTCTGGATTTCAAAAAATTATTGTTGGACAATTTTTGCATTTTTAGTCGATCCCATCGACTGGTGTTCGATGTTGTAACAACCCAAACTTTTCAGTACTTGGGTGTTACCATATAAACCAACCCTATATGCGATTTAAGTCTTCAGGACCGACCACCCACATAATAGTCGGAATCCAACTGCTGATATAAAACTGCATTTATAGATTGATTCCATAACATTCGATTTGCCAATCCAACACCGAATCATTAAATCAACAATTGGATCCCAAATTAGCAATTCTTAGAGACCTGAGAACCCACGTGAGTCAGATACAGAATGATCTAACCGAAGGATTGCCTGGAACCAACAACAAACACCATCTACCATCTTAAAAAGGGGCAAATCAAACTGTTTATCTTTCATGTTGGGAATTAGATCATTAAATCCACCATTCATTGGACCCACAACCCTGTCTTGGAAGAGTTGTCTCTTAATCGAATAATCTAACCATCAGATTATAGATACAACTATTAAAACTTTCCTAAACTGGATTAGGAACTATTAGATGTGTCGATGATTAGTTCTGGAAAGAATCTGATCATTGGATCATAGGAAAACATCAATTTGATGAATTAAGTTAGCATTGTGGCCCACTTAAGCTATGGA
Organism: Magnolia kwangsiensis; assembly: GCA_037074715.1. Classification (NCBI taxonomy): domain Eukaryota; kingdom Viridiplantae; phylum Streptophyta; class Magnoliopsida; order Magnoliales; family Magnoliaceae; genus Magnolia; species Magnolia kwangsiensis. Next base: position 57,792,077 of record CM073573.1, read on the forward strand.
TTTGTCTCATCTCTGACTAATGTTCCTTTAGGGGCTTGTTGGAGTGAATGGATGGTTTAGATATTCCAGTACAACCCTGTGGACCCCACTTGATAATCTGCAAGTGCACTAGTAGGTGTGCACTCATAGCACACTACACCCAAGCCCTGGTTAAACAGTGTTTGACTTGAACTAAATCAAAGAGGAAAGCCTCTCCTTCCTTCCCAGTTCGATGGTTGTTTCGAATGGACGACATCCGTTCATTTGATATGGGTCCAACCATCATGACCATTGATTAAATCTGACTTTTGCATTGTGTACAGACAAAGGACCCAACCAAACCCTTGGTTATCCCACACATAAATGCATTCGTGCGTGTGTATAGTGTTGGGCGCAAGTCGAGCTATGCTTGGAGTTTTGCCGAATATGAAAACCACTATCTCCACCCTCCATTGTGTGTGATCTCAGCCGCATAACCTAAGCTATTCTAGGGTTTTTATTATGCGAGAGAGAGTGTATGTTGGAAGAATCTTCTAGTTACAGCAACGTGGCATAATCTTAACCATTCCTTAGCTTCCAGAAGCCTCATTAGCACATCTGTTACATCCATATTAGGGCAACCAACACCCCACTCGTAACAACTTCCAATCCACGCATGAGATATCAACAACTCGAGAAATACCAGGCGTGGCTCAAAATCTTGCACACCACTGAGATTTTTATGATGTTCTTTCAAAATATGGGCCCCACAATGACCTCTGAACCTATCCATGCCATCCATGCGCTGTTAATCATAAAATTAGCCATCGGGTGATGATTCACCATTAGCGGTGGGATCATGTTCCCCATCAAGCTGAAGATACCCATCATCGGGTAGTGGGTCCCATTTACTAATATGAAACATCCAATGTGTGGCCCTCGACAGTGGCATTGCATCTATATGGGTGGATTATGGTCATGTAATAAAAAGCCAGGGTTACTATCTCAAAATTCTCATGACTGGGAATTATTAGCATGTAACTAATCCAACAATTAGTTGGGTTTCGATCATTTAACAAGGGGATTTATATAGCCTATTAAAGGTTGCCTTTAGGGCGACCATTTCCAAAAATAGGAAATTTGAAAGAGAGGAAGAGAGCACCTTTTCTCTGTTGCACTGTGTTGAGTTGACTTGGTTCGAGTCGCAGTGAGTGGGAGTTAAGTCCAGATCCTCTTTGTTCGAGCATTGAGTAAGAGAGAGAGAGAGAGAGAGAGAGAGAGAGAGAGAGAGAGAGAGAGAGAGAGAGAGAGAGAGAGAGAGAGAAGCAGAAGGAAGATGAAAGGAAAAAAGGGGGAGAGAACTCTACCCATCGATGCCACACTAAGTCCTTCGACTCGGTTCGAATTACTATAAGTTGGGCCAAGTTCGTTGAGTCTAGTTTCTCGACTTTTGCAACAAAGAAGCAGGAGGAGGAAGGAAAGAAAGGGAGAGAGAGAGAGAGAGAGAGAGAGAGAGAGAGAGAGAGAGAGAGAGAGAGAGAGGAAGAAGATAGAACGAGAAGACGAGAGGGAATGGTGAGAGAGAGGGAGCAGGGCGTGCTGCTACTGAGTCAGGCTGCATTAACTCAGTTCGACTCATGTTCGAGTAGGGAGTCTGTACCGATTTAGGTTTGGGCTTTGTAACACCCTGGTTCTCAAAACCCGAGGATAGTCGCTCCTCATTAAGAACCCGAGCATTACGTTATAAATGGACCTTCATACATCTAATTAATGAAAAATTTCATAGTATAAAGTAAAGCAATCACTACGCAAGCCACGGATATCAAGAGTAACAAAAGGAAGTTTAATACATGTAAAAGGAGGCCAAAATGAAATCCCACTGTAGGGGAAATATTATTACAATTCAAATAAGACATCAAGTCTAAAATACGAAATACGTACTTTCTAAGATATTAATTGAGCTCCAATGGTTCAATCACATCGGCATAAAGGTCCTCATTGTCAATCTCCTACTCGGCTGCCCCTGAGGTCCCATCATAGGCACCGTCTTCCTCCATGAAACCTATATTTATTTGGTGTAACTGCACTATTGGGTGAGTGAAAACTCAATGGGAATTTCCCACAAGGATTCATGCATATCATATCATTCCAAAATAGTTTAAATCAACATATTCAAATTACAAGGAGACTAGTCATGAAATTATAAATGAATGTATGGGTGTATGAATGTATGTACAATTCACAGATCTGGGGATGCATATCCAGCTATTAAAATAAAGGGTCACCCAAGGCGAACAAGTCACCCCAAAAAATACTCATAGATACGCTTAAGGAGAACTAGCCACTTGGAAAAGACCATGCAGACCGCCCATGGTAGATTATCTACCTGAAAAAGCCATGCAAGTGAGTGCACCCAAGGATATCTCCTGGATAAAAACACGAGGTACACCCGAGGAGTGTCTAATCCCGAAAAAGTCTCATTTAAAGAAAGAGCGCCCAAAGTGGCACAAATGCACATGCTGTGTGAGTTTAATTGAAGTGCTAGAGCCTTCAGGAATTCAATCAGAGTGTGACTTATATTGAGCACTCGAAAAAGCTCACATGTCATGCGTGAATGTCATGTATCATCATGCTCATGCACATTCCATAGTATTAACAAGATTACTCTCATAAGCATGATCGAGACTAGTAGTCCTTTAATATGATATCTAGCATTTAAATATGAGCTCAATATAAATTCATTTACTTTCCCAAGGTCCAAAGGAAGGCCCACAATTATTACACTTCAAGCATATTAAATTGTTAACAAGTCTATTCAACATTTCTTATGAAAGATAGCGTTCCATACATAACTTTAGTTTGTATAATAGGAAGAAATGGAATATCGTAACCCTTGTCATTACTTGTAGGACTATGCCCAAAATCAATCCATTACTAAAATACCATAGAGAATGTAATGCTAAATTCCAACTACATAGTTATCAACTGTGGGGCTTGAGTAATGGAATTTAATATACTAACTTATGTTCATCTCATCCATATGGGAAACTAAGGGCTACTTACTATTGTTGTTATTCTAAAAATTCATTAGTATCCAATTATAACAATTCTAATCGATGGAGCAAACTTAACATTAGAATGGGAGTAAGTATCTTAAATTTAATGCAACTAGTAGAAATATACATGTACTTAAGTAATTTCGAATGTGGCATAATGAATGCATTATAACTCTCATGAGGTGGATTAGAGTGACACAATTTTAGGATTCCCACATTATTATTCATGTGAATTAAAAATTAAAGGAACATAACTACTATCTGCACAATTAAAATATCTTTATACAACTATCTTGGAATTCAATGAAATGATGAAGCCATGTGGGATATCCCTCACCTAGAGTGAAAGTTCCTCTTGTTTTGATATGTGGATGTAACGATCTTGGTTGGACAGATTGTAGGTAGAAGTGTTTTCTAGGGTAAATAGTTGCTGGTTGTGTGAGACCCAACCCGAGTTCATGTGTGTGCATGTGTGTGTGAGTATGCATTCCGTCCATCTTGGTCCCGCGGTCCTACCGGTCAAATCCCGGTGACCCGTGACCCTTGGATAGTGTTTATGGTCATCCGTAAGTCCAGTCATGAAGACCTGACTCGAATCAAGTTGAAACGTATGTCATTGTGACCGCATCGTCGCCATGGTTCCAACGCCACGTCTCATGCATAAATCCGACGTGTCCATCAAAAGATGTAGGCTGAGTAATTTTTGACCCTTGATCATGGTCATGTGATCCACCTAGGGATAGTGTGCATGGATTTCTAGGTAAGTTCCATCTCTTAGCACTATTTTCAACACACACTACACACACACACACTACCTAAGCCCTATTCCTACACCACCTACCTCTAAACACTACCCACAAGCCTAAAAAACCTACCAACCCTATAACTTTGGTTGTATCTCCCTATAGTAATCATCATTCTTCTCTAACCAAGGTAAGAGAGAAATGATTACTTAGATTAAAAGAGGTTTCTCTCTCTTTCTCTCTCATTTTCTCTACTCTCCTCTCTCTCTCTCTTCTCTTCTTCTCATTTTCATTTTCTCCAAGCAAGAGTTTCAGTCCCATTTCCCCTCTAATCCTCTAATTCTAACCATCTAAATTCAATTTCACCCATTGATATGGATCCCTTGGTGCACTAGGAGCTAGGAGGTCCAAGTTTGGAGCAATCTAAGGTGGGTGCATTATAGGATCTAGGATTTCTATTTTCATGTTCTTAAACTTCTTTTCTTTTTATATATGGGATGTTTAGGACCCACTAATCAATGGTAGAGATCCTACATCATCCATTAGTTGTGGCCAAATGGCCTATTTGATGCATGCATGCCCATGCATGGGGTTTTTCCTCTATGGGCCCCCATCATGGAGGATTACTTGGATTCCATGGCATACTAGGTCATCTAGACCTTAGAATCATGGGTGGGATGACATCCAAACCATTGATCTTGAATCTAGGACATGCATGTGGTGGTTGTTTTAGCATATGAATAGAGGGAATGCATGGTGTGATTGATGAAGGGGAGGGCCTCAATGTGACAGAGTTCCTCCTCTTGTGGCCGATTCTTTATTTTTCTTTATGATAGAATTCTGATCTTGCATGTGTGGCCCACCTTGTAGGCCAACAAAAATCCAGACCAACCATGGAGCTTGGATGCCCATAGCAGTCCATCCTTAGACATGTGGCCCCAAAATCTACCAAAATGGGGCACATACAAGGGGTATTTGATGATGAGGAAGGTCTGGACATCTGTGGTGCCCACTGGGGTGGTCCATCACACAAATTCCTGGGGTTAAATCCCATGAAAAATAGTGTTTATATTTTAATTCTTTCTATTACATGCTGCTGTCCAAATTGATGGAATTGTTTCTTTTATGCTGTAATGTATGGGTTGTAGGCATTGTTTATGGCTTCTTTTTCCCTGATTTCTTAGAATTTTCTTTGAGATGTGGATCCCACTTAAGAGTATGTTAAACCTCACCCTCATCCGTCCCTATTAGATCACCCAAAAGGGTGGGCCAAGGAGGTTGGACGGTCCAGATTTTTTGGATTGTCCAGCCACTCTGCTTGTTGGAAAAATATAAATGTCAGCTTATTTTTAAAATGGTGGGTCACCTTTGTAGACCCCACCTTGTTGTATACTTATACAGGGATGTTGGCCTTATATTCTTCAAATTTTTGCAAACCTGGGCCCACTCTAATGGGGTACACAAGTCAGGGACAGCAGCATTGCTGCAGCAGGAAAATAAAATCTGGACCTTGCTGTCCATAATTTATATGAAATAAATAAAATATTTATACTGCCTAAAAAATATTAAAATTTTTCAGTGAGGTGGCCCACCCATTTTAGGACCTACCTGCAAAATTTTAGGGCCAATGGACCCCATTTGGGCATCCAAATGGGTGGGCCAACATAGTGGACTACCAGAAAAATTCTGTTGTGCAGTCCAGCAGTATAGTTCCATAAAAATAAAATTTTAAAAATATTTTTATCAAAAGGTGAGCCACCTTTCTGAGTCCCATATTTATGTATACTTGATGATGGACATTGGGTCCAAATTTAAAGAATTTTGAAGGCCCAAAACCTACCCATTTGGATGGCCCAAATTCAGAATAGTTACATTCCAGCAATAGTTCACCCTGGGCAGATTATATTCTTAAAATTTATTAAAATACTTTTAAGTGTCTAAAAATTGTAAAAATTTATTGAGATGTGTTATACTCATGTTAGGACCTACCTACAAACTTTTGGATCCATTGGCCTCCCATACACACCATGGTGGTGGCTGGACCGGCCCACTATAATATGGTATCCAGATCAGTCCGAGTTTCAGGACATATTGTTTTATTTGAATTAATTAAAATATTTTTAGATGTCAAAAAATTATAAAATTTTATAGAGGTCTGACCCACCCATGGAAGGACCACCTTATAAATTTTTAGGGCCATCGGGCCTCTGTACCGATTGTGGTGTGGCCTGCAATTTGTATCAGTTTTGGGCCAAATACCCAAGCACGCCCCTACTTTGGGTTACTAGGCCTGCATTCTATTGGCATGGCCCACTTGAAGTAAGTATTGTATATCTTTCTTTTATTTGGTGGGGCCCACTATGATATATGTGGATCACCATGGGTCAGTAACCCATTTAAATTAAATAAATTTCTGGACTCCAGCAGGCCTAAGAAATGGGTGGGCTGGAATTCCAGCAAGGGGCCCAAAATTTACTACATGATTGATTATTTAGGAACTATTGTGGCACACCAGATTTGAGAGAGTGTTGGATACACTCCTTGCTTTTCTTACTTGGACATTTTTGGGTGTAATTAGTGCCTCTTAAGGCCCATCTTTAAAGTGATAATATGGGCTAGCCTTAACCAGATTTTTGATAGTTTTATATGACATTTGGGCTGAAAACCTATTCCTTGAGCCCAAGACTGTGCAGGGGCTGACCTTATTGCTTTATGGGCCCAATGGGCCCTCTACAAGCTGATCATGTGTATTTATTAGCCTTGATGTCCTTATAAAATGCTTAATTGTGGGCTGACTTGCAAGGCCCACATAAATGTATATTGTGGAGGGCCTTGATAAGTCTTTGGGCTAATGTGGCAAGGCCCACAATGTCAGTATAGGCCCTACCCATGTGTATTCTTAGGCTTATGGGTCCACCATAATGTATGAATTGGATGACTTTTATTTTGGGCCATTTCCTTAGGGCCCATTATGTAATATAGTATATACATGACCACCTCTTTTGTGGTAGTGATTAGGCCTTTTAGACTCACTTCTTTTGGATAGGCCCATTGATCTTGGGGCTATACTCTCCCATTTATTGTGATGGGCTTAAGGGAAATAATATGAAAGAAGTTGGACCCTTAGCTACCCACTAAATTGACCCTGTACTTGGGCCAAAAGTGAGGCCCAACTCACTTGTGTTAAATGTAAAACTTGCCCATGTAAATGAATTACTGGGATGCCCATGAAGCCCACCACAATATGTGAAATTATGACCTTTGTGGTTGGGCCCAAACCTTACTTGAGGGTCCACTATCTAGCCTATAAGTTGGGCTTGGTTTATGGCCCATTAGGTCATGGGCTTTAGACCTTATATTATATGAGTAGTGGCGGGCTACCTCTTAAAAGCCAGTTGAGGTTGAATGTCCTCCTGGGTGATTCTAAGATAGGCCCATGGGTTTCTCTATGGATGGTTAAAGGCCCATCATAAATCCTAGGCCATTTGTTTAGGGCTTAATGTGTATGTATGTGGAACCTACCTTAACGCATGTTTGGTCCAAGCCATCCAAGCCTTGGATCACCCGATTATGGATGCACTCTCTATCTTGGGTTACTACTGGACTCACAATCCAGTAACAGGCTCACTTGATATTTTCATAATATATACACACTCTCCATCTGGTGGGGTCCCTCAGCGAATATAGTTGGCTTTCATAAGATTATCTCCACATAGTTAACTGATTTCTGAACCTTAGCAGATCTAGGAAGTTAAACTGGCCAAAAGTTTATCAAAGGGCCTTAAATGTAAAATTTTATGGTTAATTTTTTATTTGGCTATGGGGCCCACCATATTGCGAACTTGTGTACGTGTTACATGCTTATGTTTCCTTATAATCTTTGGGCTTAATCAGTGCATTCTTTTGGGTCACCTTTAGTGATCAGATGAGGACCCCATCTTAGATTATTTTTTTTTTGGGCATTCTATGGGCCCAGAGTGGGCAGAGTCGTCCCAGCTTGGCCCAACCATATATAGGGCCAACTTCCACCATTTTGATGGACTTGTGGGCTAAGACAATGATAGTATTGGGCCCTTGGTTGCCCACTTAAATTGCTAAGTTATTGGGCTAATGTAGTTGGGCCCATTTCATCCAAACTTAAACTTATTTAGTCGTATATTATGTACGCGGGCTGCCCACCAAGTGTGACTCAATGCATGGATTCTATGGCCATTGGAAATTGAGCCTTGAGCCTTAATTCCCCTCTTGGGGCCCATGTTGTTAAAAGTGGTATTTTATCTTTTTATGGCCTATTATGAGGAATATATATGTATATTGTTGGTTACATTTATTTTTATCTTTAATGTAGGCCTTGGGCCTTCTATCCACATCATTCATGGTTGATATGCCTTTTTATGGAATGGTGGTTAAATGTCCCCATTATGGACCTCTCTAGGCCTGGTTGTATTTAAGAGTGATTGGATGATCATCTTAGACTCTTGTTAGGATCATTTCTATATCCCTTAAACTCATAGTTTGTATACTTAGTCTCGTGGGTTATCCCAGGTAAATGGGCCCCCACTAGAAGTGAGATTCCTTATGGATATTGTCTAAATACCTAGTCTTGGTCCCTTCTTAGATAGGAGGAGTATACTACTTTGCATATCACGGCATAATGCGTCTAGATCCATCTTCATGGCTCCTGTACATCATTGTATGCTTGGTTTGACATTATGTGTGTGTGGTCATATTGTGTCATTGGGCATTACATGATACTTTCCCTGAGGGACGTAGTATCCCCTCTTGAGCACGTTGGATGCTTGGGATTGATACATGGCTGATTGTGTGATTCATGCATCTAGAATTACATAACATATGAGCATTATCGCCCTTACTTCATCAGGGCTGTAGCCTCCACAGATACATCGTGGATGGCCATGTTTGGACATCGAAAATGTTACTTGAGCATACCGGGTGCATAGGATGCCCATGGGTGAAATTTTTAAAACTTCCATGGTACTAAGGATCTGCTCCAGCGCCGTGACCGGGTCGAATATATGAGCGTACGAGGGCCTTATACTGTTAGGCCGCGACTCCCACTGTCATGTAGTCGGTTGGATAGGGGTGTGACCTTACTCGCCTGATGTAAGAGGGCATTGCTAGGCTGAGTCTGACCAAGTCGTGAATGGGTCCCCTACCTTCTGGCCTTGCTGGTGATTGGCTGTCCACAGGTGGGTAGTGAGGTCTCTTACGCTCGTTTGACTGTGTGGGGTCTGTAGAGCAGCACTCATCCAACAGTGTAATGGACCCCGGTGATTTCCTTATAATGAAAATGTACTTGATATGTGGATTGGATTTGAGCACTGACATTACTTCGCATTGCATTTGCATTGGCTGTGTAAGCCTCATAATGCACCACCTTGGCATGACACTCAATACTCATTGCATTATATTACTCATTGCACAATATAGCCTTGGTATGACTTCCTACATTATCATACTGCCTGAGTATAGATTCTTATGTTCATGATCGCCTTGGCAAGGCTAGTGGTATTAGTATTGATCGTGACTCCTTTCTGCATTCTCTATCTTCTTCTGAGCACCATTGTCACACACTTTCACCACCCTCTAAGCTTTCTATAAGCTTATGCACGATTGATGCGTGCAGGAGATCGTAAGTTAGCATCTTAGCAGCGGAGCTTGGATAGGTGTGCGATCTGAGGACCCAGTGTTGCAGATTCTCTTCCTTCTTTCTTCTGTTATCTTATGTATGTCCTTTTAGACCTGATGTCAGCTTGTAAAAGTTCAAATTCATAGTGGATTTTGTGATATGTGCCTTTATTATTCTCAGATTTACTTATTGTGATCTTGGGTATGCTCGTATTGGAGATAATTACATTGTTATAGAAATTCTCCTTGTAGGATCCCAGGATCGAACATATCTCAGGAGACGAGAATGGGGTATTACGGAGGCTGTTGCGGCCAGAACCGGTCATCGGGTTCCTTGTGATGTCCAGTTACTGAGTCCGGGGCGTGACAGGTTTTATCTGGAGAAACTGTTACAAGACACTAGTGAGTCATGACCGAGTTGACTCAGTCAGGGTTTTTAACTAACAAGTTAGTTTATAAGAGTTCTATTAACATCAGGTCCAATTAATTATTCCATTGAATCCAATGTTACCAAAATAATCCACAGATGATTGGGATCAGCTTAACTCAGTCGAGAAACTAAGTTAGCCCGATACTGAGTATTGAGTTGACTTAGTTGGAAAACTAGTCGGGTTAGCTCCCAAATGGGCAAGCTTTGATTGCCCCTGACTGTGTTTCAGTTTAACCAGGGCTATCAGCTCCCCAGGCCCAACTGAGTTGGGATTTATTCCCCCGCACCACACCTGAGTCGTTGACTTAGTAGTAACTCAAGTGCAATGACACTTCCACCCCCTAATTCTGGCGAACCAGAGATTGGCTTGGCAGCACCGATCCCAGTTTCAGGAAGACCGACCACTGCCATGAAGGCAGATTGGGATCTTCACATTGAGATGGCACTGAGTCACTCAACTCGTAACTGAGAGTTGTGACTAATGAAATTTTCTAGAATTGATCATGAGTTTCAAAGATACTCTCGTTATGAATTAACTGATGATGATATCTATATTATGTGTTCCCAGATGCTTAAATACTTCCTACGGTTAAATGGCAATACCCGAGTATGCGAAAGTATGGGGTGTTACAATCTACCCCCTTAAACAAAATCTCATCCTCAAGATTCGATCACATATATCCTAATATTACCATTATAAGTCATTAAATTATCCTAGTGGTGTACCATATTCCTAATATGTTTAAAGGCGCTGTCACAACTTGGCTTCGACAAGTTATATCTAATTTAGTCAATTGTTTTTATACTTTTATTTTGACAAATCAACCATGCATACGTGTAACCCTAAGAACCGAAAGTCGTTTTAGTATCTGCTAAGCTAGGGACTTAGTTTAATGCCTAGTGAATTTACAATTTCCTATAGTGTGTATTATGTTTCAAGTTTAGTTAAGTGACATGTAATCACATTATACTTGTCGTTTCATTTTCTCTTACTTCTAATGATAGTTTCTCATTTTCTAATGCAAAGTGCAATTTTCCATTTTCAATGTTCGAGTTATCATGAGTGGATGGTTGCAGTGTGTTTAAGCTCGATATGTGTAACACCCCGGATTTTGGCTAATCTGGGATTTGACGTCCTTAGGCAGTGGGTCAATTAAAACACCTGAAAAATCGTTCAGAACCCAATTCCATAGCCAAAGAAACCACTTAGGATTAATTTCTTTAGAAACTAAGCATAAGTTAGCTAGCGCAACGTTGGAGCGGCTGGGAAACAGTCCCTGATCACTTTAAAAACGTTCTACAAGACCCAAATCGAGTGGAACAAACAACTCTACAATACTCTATAACCTCGGATCAAACTCTAAGCGGGTTTGTCCTCTGGACCACATTGAATTTTTGTATTGGATTTAGACCGCGCGTCGAAGGTCCGATACCTCCTATCTTAGACCGTTAGAACCGCCCAGCTGGACTTGACAATCATCTCGAAAATCAAGTCAAACCGATAATCACAGACTATTTCGTTGAACCCGGACTGAAGCGACCGCGAATAGGGACAGAATTGGAATTTCAAATTCAAATCTGGCACACGACTTGACGCGTCAGTATTGAGCGTTCTGACCGTCAGAATTCATCCAGATTACACCCTCGGATCAGGAAAAATTTCTATTTATTATCATGAGACTTTCAGCCCTGATCTACGTGCGGTGAACGCTGAACTGAAACTGGTCCGCCACGTGCGATCTGCGAACCCTGCCAGACTGAAAACTTAATACGAGCTACATCTGGTACGCATGAGCTTAAGTCTGATCGCAATCGACCAGGGGACCACCAGAAAGCAGTTTTTGGACCGAAACAGCCCCGAAATGGATAGGCACCAAGTAAACTTCGTCCCGGAGCCTATTTTCGGCGTTTTTAAGCTTATAAAAGGGGTTGAAACCCTCATTTCCCTCTCCCATCCGAAAATAGCAAACCCTAGGAGAAAAGGAGAGAGAGTTTGAGAGAGAGATTGGAATGGAATTTTCTCGCTTCCGAGCCGCCGACTGCTAGTGCTTCAGCACTTCTTCCCAATCACCTGGCTGGTGATTTCTCTCCTTTTTCAGGTATAAAATAACCCTAGAACTTACTGATTTAGGGCTTACCTAGATTCATAGCATGTTAGCTAACGTATTCCATAAATCAGGTCCTCCTACCGCCGTAGACGAAGCGTACACGCTCCGTTCAAAATCCTGCAACCGTAAGAGACTAGGTGAGGATTTTAGACGCTTTGATTGACGGTTTACAACGCTTTCAATGTCGTTTAATAGTAGATTATCGACGGCACCGCCATTTGACATGTACAACATGCTCTCCGTTTCCTGTTTCGTAAATTAACGAAGAATATGAGATTTAGGGCATTTTAGTCATTTGTAGGAAGTACGGTCTACATGCATATTTTGCTGACGTGATTGACATGGTTTGTCGCCGTATTAGGGAGTTAGGAATGCTTGCATAATCAGTTTGGCGAAGAGATTCGCCTAGTTGCGCACTTTGGGTCGACATACTATATGTAGACTTAAGTGTGTAGTGTATGTGTTTGTATAAATGCTTGTATTAGTATGTATTGAATTAAATGATATTATGTTGTAGTTTGAGATTGATTTCTTGATTAATATGCTGACCTAAATGATTTCCTACATGTTGACCTTATGCATGATTGCATTACATGCATAGAAAGTATGCCTTGCAGAATTGCTTAAGTTGAATGTTATAAAATGTGTTAACATGCTCACATGATTGTATTTAAATTCCAATACTTTTACATGTAATGCTAATATGATTCCATAGATGTGTGGGACTTGACTTAGTCCAGGCAGTCGGTAACCGAGCGAATTCGGGGCTGACTGGTCATAGCCACGAACGACGCGTCGATGAACGGGATTCGTGTTTAGAGTTGGCGGCAGTGGTTAGGCCACGCGAAGTGTTTTACGCACTTCATGTCGTTCGACTTGAGATGCGATCGCGCTAGTCGAGCCCGTCAAGTAACCCGACTGGCCGATGTATATTCACCTTGTATGTGTCATAACTGCTTGAACCTAGGGTACTGAACTTACCACTGAAAACCCTGTTAACCATGGTACCTTGATCCACGAAGACTCATGAGCCGGGCATGGTGGTATGGGACACCGTGGTCTAGCTGTCGGCCTACGCTGGGGCCACAAACCTCCCCGTAGTGACCAGTGAGCACCTTGACTCGTGAGCAGATTATGGTGGTATGGGACACTATATTCTAGCTGTCGGCCTACACTGATCAGGCGACGAGCCCTTTGTAGTGACCGCGAGCGTATTCTGAGTCCACGGGAGGCGACGACCCTTCCGTTGCAGTAGATTACGGTAGGCCTGTATTGATAAGGTGATGGGGGAGCGGTGCAACGAGTGCGAGCAACAGCCTTGGCAGCCCTTGCAGTGACCTACGAAATATACATCGTATGAGAATACTAGGAGTGACGACCCTAGACAGGATCTGTGTTGGGATTGATACAAGGGAAGTACCTTAGTTTCTCAATCCTGCTGTTTGAATGGACTAATAACAACTTGGAAATCATATCACCATAGCATTGCATGTGCCTGGAAGATGTGGAGTACTCTAGGGAGTGTGGCATGCCGCGGTCGTAAGATGTTGCCGCATGAGGGTGATCGTCGGTGAGGGCATACATCACGTCATATCATCTTGCATTAATAACAGTATTAGGATTGTCTGATTTACTGCTTTACTATTATCGCGTGATTGAATTGTGAACATGCTAATCTTTGCTCTATGATTCCACTGAGTTGATCACTCATTCCCACGTTACGGGATGGTGTTTGCAACACCCACCAGACCCTGTTGTAGATGCAGGTGAGGTCGAGATCCAGGAGGTGGAGTCGGAGATCGACGAGGACCAGGATGAGTTCTCGTATATGCAGTATCACGACGGCTTCCCGTAGGTGACCTGGATCGAGGGGACATCAGTGGGACTTTATTTTGAACATTATTTTTGTTTATGCATATGTATATGAGACTCAGAGATGTAGTCATACTTTGGAGACAGATGAGATTTACTTTGTTTTTCCATACAGTGATATATACATTGTTTAGTCTTCCGCTTGCTTTTATCACTGGATCTGAAGTATGAATTGCAGTTTTGGTATACTTTTACTTATGTGAATGCTTTAAATCAGACAACATTGAATCATAACCATTTTTGTTGCATAAGTGACGGTCTGAAACTCGGGAGTTGAGTTTATACACGACCCCCGATTTTCAGGGTGTTACAATATGTCAATCCTCTGCTTGCACGGAACAGTGGAATTGCCAGTATCGTCTTCCAATCCTAGTAAATCTCGATCTTCTACTTGATCAAGGCATTAAGATCATTAAGGTTTGTTAGGATTAAAATTTTGACCAAACCGCATATGCACTGCTTAAATGTGATTCCACCAGTTTGTGGTCCCGATTATACTGGACACTTAGGAATATCATGAAATTTTATATTTTTATACTAAGAGCACATGAAACCTATGTGAAATAGACCTAGATGACCCTCGTTCTTTCATTGTGCATTCGCATTACCTGAAAACTTCAGGACTAGAATTTCTACATGAATTTTGAATTTGAAATTTTGTTAGATTTATCTAGATTTTTCAAAATTTGTCCCCTATATGGCTGAAAATTGTTCGACATTTTATAACTCTACCTCTAATTTCTTTAAGAGTTGGAATTAGTAAGAAATATTATCTCTAACTAGGGATGTATTAGGAATTTCAAATTATAATTCTTAGTATGTTTCCCCAAGTCAAGGGAATGCTTAACTTTGATCAAATGCGCAATGTAATGGGTAAAGATTTTCCTACAATGTTTAAGTTCATTTCACTCACTGAGTGTGTGACAATGTTATCTTATTGAAGGAAAATCATGGGAACAGTTCCTATTTTAGATTTCCACAAACGTTCATTAGATGTCTAATCCAATGAATGTTCCCATTTAATCTAATGCGTACCGTAATGGTTTGTTTATTCTCTCATGATACCTAATTTATTTTCTAAGATTCAAATAACTACACCTAGAAGTTTCAAAGGAGCCTAAAATTTTGCATTTTTATGTTCAGAATTTTCACTAATTCTAAGGGAGTTCTAAATAAGTTCAAATGGCTTTTCTAAAATTTTTCTAAGGGGACCTAGTGTTTGGTTTCTGAGTTTAGACTATTAATAGTTCATAATGGTAATCTAAATTTAATTTCTATGTCCAAACAACTAGACTTGAACTTTCCCACGGGGCCTAAAGTTTTGCATCTCTATGTTCACAATTTTCATAATTCCTAAGTAATTCCCACCAAGTTTGGATGGCTATCCTAATGATTTCGAAGGAACCTAAGTGTGGGTCTTCATGTTCTCAAAATTCCTCCTAATCTAAGGGATATCCCCCTAAGTTCCAACATTAATTTCTAACATACATTTAAGTTTCACATCAGTTTCCCCAAAGGGAAGGTTTGTTTAAACTCTCTCTCTGATACCATCTGTAACACCCTGGTTCTCAAAACCCGAGGATAGTCGCTCCTCATTAAGAACCCAAGTATTACGATATAAAATGGACCTTCATACATCTAATTAATAGTAAATTTCATAGTATAAAGTAAAGCAATCACTATGTAAGCCACAGATATCAAGAGTAAAAAAAAGGAAGTTTAATAAATGTAAAAGGAAGCCAAAATGAAATCCCACCGTAGGGGAAATATTATTACAATTCAAACAAGACATCAAGTCTAAAATATGAAATATGTAATTTCTAAGATATTAATTGATCTCCAACGGGTTTTATCACATCGGCATAAAGATCTTCATAGCCAATCTCCTACTCGGCCGCCCCTAGGGTCCCATCATAGTCGCCACCTTCCTCCATGAAACCTGTATCTATTTGGTGCAACCGCACTATTTAGTGAGTGAAAACTTAAAACACCCCGTACTTTTGCGTACTCAGGTATTACCATGGCATCATAACTATTTAAACCATTCACAGACGCTTTAGTGAAAATCTAACCGTAGGAATGACCTTCGTCTAGAGATCAAGATATCCAACCCATGATTTTAAAGATAAACCATCGCACCATCATGGAACCCACATTTTAGCCCGAATCTAACTCTTAAGATTAACTTACATTTTTGGATCGAGTCCTTAATGACTGACTTCCCAATCCATCTCTAGATCATTAGAATTAATAGTTAAGCTGCAAATTTAGCAATCCTTAAAGACTTAAGAAACCACATGAGACAGATATAGATCGATCTAACCGAAGGATTGCCTAGAGTCAACAACAAACATCATAGATCATCATAAGCAGAGCATATTAGACCATTCATCTTACAAGTCGGGGATCAGATTATCAAACCCACCTTGCATTTGGGTTCTACTGTAATGACCCTCAATTATTATCATAACTTTCAATTGGTAAATGGACCAAGCGCTCCATTTCCCAATACTATGATCTGACATAAGCCCGGTAACGAGATCCTAGCCATAAGAAAGATTATTTATCCCATTAAACACGCCTTAGGATCACTAACTTACACATTGAAGTAGGGAACTAACAGTTCAATGGAAATAGGCAATCCTACCTAGGATCCATCTCCAAATAAGACCCTTACAAGAATTAGGATGGACTGATCCTCAATCCAGTGTAGCCAACAAACCTGGTAGGAAGGATAGATAGCCCATATTACACCTAAGAGCTATTGGGACCCGAATAACCCACATTTACTGATGATAAACACCTGAAATGATGAACACCTAACCCCAAAAAAAAACTTACAACTCTTACCATGTAGCCCTTGATGGGCCTTCCAAGTCAAATGGACGGCTCTGATCAGCTTAGATCAGATGGTGGGACCCACATCTGATATGCGGGTGTACACAGATCGTGCACTCACACCATGCACAAAGCTCACCATCAGGTCAAACCATTGTGGATCTGATGAAACCTCAAAATTTTCTAAAATTTCAAATGAAATCCACTCCTGCCATTGCTGGCTCAAACTGACCGTCCGTATGACAGTGCAAATGACCACCATCTGAATACAAAGGAGAGATCCAGACCATTCATCAAATTAGTTGGGTCCCACCGACCCTGATCATGTGGAGTTTGACAATTGAAACCACCGAGGCCACCCTTGTCAGAGTCCAATCGAGCAACGTATAAAGAAAGTGCTGACGGGGAGAGTAGATCCACATGCGTTGCTTCTCTAGAAGATCTGACCATTGGAAGCCATCGGATGGAAGCCACGTACGCAGAAGAATCCCTGTCAGTCCTACCTATTTCCAAAAATGGACCCCTACACGCTAAAAGGCGGAAGGAATCTTCCCACTTATAGCAACAACCATCCCATCCGTCCATTTTCATCTAGAAGCTTCCTCAGAGCTTATCTGGGACGCTGAGATTAGGGCTTCCTGGTGTATCTCGTACGAGAGCCGAGAAATCAGCGAGACGCAGACACGCCTCGAACCGACCCTCAACTTAATAAACGTTCAAATCAACAGCATCCTTCGCTGTGAAATGGACCCCACAAGCCTTATGTACACCATCTGGACCATCTGAACATCCCGGATCATGGAATCACCCGTCCAATGCGAAATTGCCATTATCTGTCGGTCATCTTCCTTAATCTGACAGTGAAACCCAACCTTTTAAGATCGAGTCCTTTCACTAATCTGAGGCGTCCATCATGTGGCCCACCTCCTTTAATACCTAACTGAGATTAGATCAGTGATCCCTACATAAGATCTGATGTGCAGTGAGGCCCTGATGATAACCCATTCTCGTCTAATATACATTAACTTAGCGCTAATCTTCATGATTAGCTAAGGAACTATCCAGAAATAGGAAGACTATAAATAAACTGAGTTTAGGGAGAATCCCGAGGAGAATGAGAGAAAGAAATGGAAAGAGAAAGGGAGTGGGTGAGTTGGAATGCTGTTTGGGCGTATTGCTGATTCGGTAGCAACTCGACTCAGCCGAGTCACTCAGTTCTGAGAGAAATCTGGGAGAGAGAAGGGAGGTAATGAGAGAATAAGAAGAAAGAAAGGGTGAAGGCAGAAGGGAGAGTGTTACGGCTTGTGTGAGTTCCATCAGCCCCAGTCTGATTCAGCCCAAGACAACATCTGGGATCGAGTCAGGAGGACATTGTTCTGTGTTCCAACGAACCCGGAGCTTAGCTCACCACATCCAGACCTTCTTCAACATCCCAGCAGCATCCCTGATCAGTTACTGCAACTGATCTCACTAAATCGCTGAGGTACTGTGCCCAACTCGATCCCCAGTCCTCACATTCATTCCCAACTCAGTCTTGAGTTAGCACGACTCAAGCCTACACTTTAGGGTAAAAACCCAGATCTAGATCAGTCAAGGAGGTCGGTCTACATCCCCATAACCGCACCATCAAGGATCTCAGACCGATCTTAGTCATTGCAATAGAGATTAAACTCAACTCGTTAATGAGTTGATTTTACTCAACCAAGCTGAATGATATGTTACCTCCAGAAACCCACGTTTGAGGTTAGCCAAACAGGCCATGGAGATAACACAAATAAGAAAAATCCACGAGTCGATTGGCCCTATAACAGTTTGTAAATGGGCTCAATCATCCTTCCACCTCTACTATTAGTATCTAGACTGAGTTGACTCAGTGATAGTGGGTGGGTAATGGTATCCAAGGAGGCTTTTAACTAGTTACACTGAGGGTAAATCTTACCTCATTCGCCTTTCCATGGTGGTGAACAACCATCATTCCAGTGTGAAAACCTACACCTACTCGGTTGTGAGTTAACTCGTCCAGTTCCCAACTGAGTCGACTCGGTCGTAACTCACGGAGGTCTTGAAATGCTTCATCCAGGTTCAACCAACAACTAGTTACCTTAGAAGACACTCCATCCTTCAATCAGTCCAAACCAGATCATCACACTCACTTCAGAGGAGCATTACAAATCAAAGAAATTACCCTAAGGTGAATGATATCCCACATGGCTTCACCATTTCATGGAATTCTAAAATAATTGTAGAAAGATATTATAATTGTGTAAATAGTAGTTGTGATCCTTTAACTTGAAATAGACATGAATAAATGTGTGGGAATGCCTCAATTTATGTTACCCTAACATATCTTATGAGAATTGAATTAAGATCACCATTTCATATTTGGAATTGCTTAAGTACATGTATATTTCTACTCGCTACATTAAATTTAAGGTTTTTGCTCCCTTTCTCATTACATGGGTTATAATTGTTATAATTCGATACAAATGAATATCTCTTTTCTTAAGATGTGTGGAAATCCTGTTACTATCCTAAAGTGGTTGAAATGTCATATTTGAGTCTTCCTTTGGACCTTGGGAAAGTAAATATATTTATGTTGTGTACATACTTGAATATTTGATATCCTATTAAAAGACCGTGGGCCTTGACCACGTTTATAAAAGCATTCTTGTTACTCCTATAAAGTGTACATGTGTATCATGGTACATGACATTCACGCATGACATATGAGCTTTTTCAAGTGCTCGATGTAAGTCACACTCTGATCGAATTCTTGAAGGCTCTAACACTTCAGTTAAACTCACAAAGCATGTGCATCCATGCCACTTTGCACGCTCTTTCTTTATATGAGGCTTTTTCGGGATTAGACTCTCCTCGGGCGTACCCCGTGTATTTTTTCAGGAGATATCCTTGGGCGCACTCACCTTCATAGCCTTTTCTAGGTAGTTAACCTACCGCGGGCGGTCTGCATGGTCTTTTTCGGGCAGCTAGTTCTCCTTGGGCGTACCTATGAGTATTTTTCCGGGTGACTAGTTCGCCTTGGGCGACCCCTTTATTTTGACAGCTGGATGTGCATCCCCAGATCTGTGACTTGAGCATACATTCAGACATTCATGCAAATGCATTGTTAGTGTATTTTCCTATGAATTATATATGAATTTTTACCCCTTTTTGGAATGATGTGTCATGGTTGAATCTATGAGGGAAATTTCCACTAAGTTTTCACTCACCCATCGTGCAGTTGCACCAAATAGATGCAAGTTTGATGACAGGCGAAGACCCTTATGACAGGATTCTAGGGACAGTTGTAGTGGATTATGGCGAGGAAGAGTTCTATGTGTCCGTTGTTGAGCCATTGGAGCTCAACGATTTACTTGCTTTCATGATTTGGACTTAATGTTTTATTTGAGTTGTAATAATAATTTCCCCTGCTGAGGGATTCCATTTTACTTCCATTTTCATGTATTAAACTCCCTTTTTATTATTATGAATATTTTAGTTTACATGGTAATTGTCTTGTTTTATGTTATGAGGTTTGCCCCTAATCAGATGTTTGTTAGTCCACTTCATAATGTAATACTCGGGTTCTCAACGAGGAGCGACTATCCTCGGGTTTTGAGAACCAGGGTGTTACAAAACTCAATGGGAATTTCCCACAAGGATTCATGCATATCATATCATTTCAAAACTGTTTAAATTAACATATTCAAATTACAAGGAGACTAGTCATGAAATTATAAATGAATGTATGGATGTATGAATGTATGTACAAGTTATAGATCTGTGGGTGCACATCCATCTGTCAAAATAATGGGTCGCTCAAGACAAACTAGTCACCAGGAAAAATACTCATAGGTATGCCCAAGGAGAACTAGCCACCTGGAAAGGAACATGTAAACCACTCAAGGTAGATTATCTACATGGAAAAATCCATGTAAGTGAGTGCACCCAAGGATATCTCCTAGAAAAATTCACGGGGTACGCCTGAGGAGTGTCTAATCCCAGAAAAGCCTCATGTAAAGAAAGAGCGCCCAAAGTGGCATAAATGCACATGCTCTGTGAGTTTAATTGAAGTGCTAGAGCCTTCAGGAATTCAATTAGAGTGTGACTTACATCGAGCACTCGGAAAAGCTCATATATCATGCGGGAATGTCATGTATCACGATGCACATGCCCATTCCATAGGATTAACAAGATTACTCTCATAAGCATGATCAAGACTTGTAGTCATTTAATAGAATATCTAGCATTCAAATATGAGCTCAATATAAATTCATTTACTTTCCCAAGGTCCAAAGGAAGGCCCACAATTATTACATTTCAAGCATATTAAATTGTTAACAAGTCTATTCAACATTTCTTATGAAAGATAGCATTCCATACATAATTTTAGTTTGTAAAATAGGATGAAATGGAATATCGTAACCCTTGTCATTTCTAGTAGGATTATGCCCAAAATCAAGCCATTACTAAAATATCATAGAGAATGTAATGCTAAATTCCAACTACATAGTTATCAACTGTGGGGCTTGAGCAATGGAATTTAATATACTAACTCATGTTCATCTCATCCATATGGGAAACTAAGGGCTACTTACTATTGTAGTTATTCTAAAACTTCATTTGTATCCAATTATAACAATTCTAATCCATGGAGAAAACTTAACATTAGAATGGGAGCAAGAATCTTAAATTTAATGCAACTAGTAGAAATATACATGTACTTAAGTAATTTTGAATGTGGCATAATGAATGCATTATAACTCTCATGAGGTGGTTTAGAGTGACACAATTTTAGGATATTCCCACATGATTATTCATGCCAATTAAAAATTAAAGGAACACAACTAGTATTTGCATAATTAAAATATCTTTATACAACTATCTTGGAATTCAATGAAATGATGAAGCCATGTGGGATATCCCTCTCCTAGATTGAAAGTTCCTCTTATTTTGAGATGTGGATGTAACGATCTTGGTTGGATAGATTACAGGTAGAAGTGTTTTCTAGGGTTAATAGTTGCTGGTTGTACTTGGAGAAATTGTTACAAGACACTAGTGAGTCACGACCGAGTCGACTTTGTCGGGGTTTTTAACTAACAACGAGTTGAGTTAGTTTATAAGAGTTCTATTAACACCAGGTCCGATTAATGATTCCATTAAATCCAATGCTACCCAAATCATCCACAAATGATTGGGGTCAGCTTGACTCAGTTGAGAAACTGACTGAGTTAGCCCGATACTGAGTATTGAGTTGACTCAGTTGGAAAATTGGTCGAGTTAGCTCCCAAATTGGGAAGCTTCGATTGCCCCTAACTATGTTTCTAGTTAACCAGGGCGATCAACTCCCTAGGCACAACTGAGTTGGGATCTATTCCCCGCACCGCACCTAAGTCGCTGACTCAGTAGTAACTCAAGTGCAATTGCACTTCCGCCCCCTGATTCTGGCGAACCGGAGCTTAGCTTGTAGTGCCGGTTCCAGTTCCAGGAAGACCAACCACTGCCATGAAGGTAGATTGGTATCTTCATGTTAAGATGGCGCTGAGTTATTCAACTCGTAACTAAGAGTTGTAACTAATGAAATTTTCTAAAATTGTTCATGAGTTTCAAAGATAGTCTCTTCATGAATTAACTGATGATGATATCTATATTATGTGTTCCCACATGCACTACGTGAAATATGGAAAAAAGGATGGATTTTGAGACAGTTGTGGATCGTCTCTAAAATTCCTTGGTTTAAAGACGCTTTAAAGACGATTGTAAATCGTCTCTAAAATTTTAGATGGCTCTTGACCGTCCTTAATAGTCTTAAAATGTTGAACGTCCATGAATCATTTAAGACGGTCAAAATCCGTCGTTAACTTTGAAGAAAAGATGGCTATCGACCGTCTGGAATAAAAGACGGTCTTTGATCATCTTATATGCGGCCATTTGAGACGGTTAATGATCGTCCGCATTAGAGATGGTCATTGGCTGTCTTTTACTGGTAATGTGAGACTGTCAAGGACCCTCTGCATTAGAGATGGTTATTGGCCATCTTTTACTGCTAATTTGAGACTGTTAAAGACCGTCTGCATTAGAGACGGTCTAATGCAGACGGTCTTTAACCATCTTTTAGCGGTCTTTTAAGATTGTCAAAGACCGTTTGCATTAGAGACGGTCCTAAACCATCTCTAAAGCTCAGGTCAAAAATTTTTTTAAAAAAAATTATGAATTTCAAAAAAAGATAGTTGAGAGAAAAATAATTAACAATGTTTAGGAAAATTTTAGATTAAAAAAAAAAACTATGATTTTATAAAAATTTAGATTTTGAAAAAAAAAAATTAAGAACTTTGAAAAATGTTGATAATTTTGAAAAAAAAAAAAGATTTCGATAAAAAAATGATATTTTGAAAAAGAAAATTTTAAAAATTAAACAAAATTGTGAAAAAATTGACAAATTGTATATATATATAAAGAAAACTAGATTTTGTATTTTGTCAAGAAAAATTGAAAAGTTATATAACAAAAGTGAGATTAAAAAATAAAATTTTGAAAAAGAAAATTTAAGAAATTAAACAAATTTGTGAAAAAAATTGATAAATTGTAAATATATATATATAAAAAGAAAACTTAATTTTGTATTTTGACAAGAAAAATTGAAACGTTAGATAACAAAAGTGAGATTTTGATGATGTGTTGTATATCTTTGTCGCCCCTATGTTTCTCCAACCCATTTTTGGGCCAAGTATAAAAAATTGTATAGATTTAAATCTTAAGGGAACCATACCACTGGAAAGAATGATAATATAGTACCTCACCATTAAAAATTATAAAGAGCCCATTGTAAGGTTTCAGTAATGTTTATTTGCAATCCAACTTGTCGATAATGTAAAGAAGATCTAGATGGAGGTAAACTACAAAGATCAAATTGATCCAAAACTTTTGTGGCCTTCAAAAGGTTTTTAATAGTTATTCATCATCGTTTTGATTGGTATGGCCCACCTGAGATTATTGTGTTCTTATGATTTGAAATCACATCCTAAAATATGATGGAAAAATATATGGACGGTGTCGATATACATAAAATATATCAAGGTGGGCCCTACACGGTTAAAGTAACACCCATGAAGGAGTTACTTAAATAGTGAAATGGTATTACAAGGTCACCTCATGGGAACTTCCCATGAGGTTAATCTATGTGCACCCCACCATGATGTGTGTAGAACATCAACACCATGCATTTGTTATGTCCCATTTAAGTCCAAAAATCAGTCGTATATGAAACTCAAGTGGGCCATAGCATATAAAACTATGTGAAGACATCCTTAAAATATATAAAAGCATTTGGTGGGGCCCACATGAGTTTTGGATGTGTATGAAACTTGGTTAGACTCCTCATCTAAGTGGGACACACATAATGAATGGGCTGGATCTATGAACCACATCTAGGTGGGCCCAATAAATGATTATGAATGTTTTAATGGGAGGGTAACCCTCTCAACTATAGTATGTGGTGTGGCCCACCCAAGTCATGGATTGACTTTATTTTTAAGCTCGTGGCCCACCATGGAATGATGCATCTGACTAATGGGGCAGATCCAAAGTTCAAGTGGACCCACCATGGAATGATGCATCTGACTGATGGGGCGGATCCAAAGTTCAAGTGGACCCACCATAGAAAAGAGTGGGATAGTGACACCCACTATTGAAACCTTTTTAGGGCCCGCCGCAATGTTTATTTGAGATCCAACCTATTTATAAGTTAATACAGACATGGAATAAGGGAAAACATATATATTATCTTGGTTGAAAACTTCTACAGCCCAAAGTAAGGTTTTAATGGTAGGCATTCAATTCCCACTGTTTTTTGTGATAGGGTCCACTCGAACTTTAAATCTGCCTCATACTTTAGCTCAATCACAAGAAGTTTTTAATGCTGGATATTTAATCAACACCATTTCATGTGGTGTGGTCCAAATACTTGGATGAATAGGAAAAACAAATTTCATATTGATATGAAACTTTTGTGACCCCCGAAAGGGTTTCAACGCACATTGCATCCTACCTTGCCGTATCTAGTTAGCAATGACACAGTGAATGTATTTGGTTTATCCGCACTGTCAATCCATTTTTCCAGATCATTTTAGTGGTTGCGCCCAAAATTAAAGCATATCCAAAGCCCAAGTGGACCATACCACATGAAACAGTGGGAATAATGATTTCCATCGTTGAAATCTTCCTATGGCCTACAATGATTTTTATTTGTCATCTAACCTATTCAATAGATCACAAATACATGGATGAAGGGAAAACTAAAATATCAACTTGATCCAAAACTTCAGTGTCCTAGACGTTCAGTTTATACTATTTCCTATGATGTGGTCCACTTCATATTTTTATAGGCTTCATTTTTTATCTTATGTAATAAAATTATATGTTAAAATGGATGGATGGAGTGGATAAAATAAATAAATTATGGTGGGCCCCACACGATTTACTCAGTACGCTTGGGAACGGATTGACTACTCCCCTGACACTAGCTAATGGCTGGTGGTCGATGCTCTTTGGCCCCCACCATGATGTATGTGTTTCATCCATTTCGTCCATATATTTTTACAGATAATTTTACAATATGAGACCAAAAATGAGATATATCCAAATCTCAAGTGGACCACATTACAGGAAACAGTGTTAAATGAGCGTCGACCATTAAAAACATTTTGCTACCCATAAAAGTTTTAGATTAAGCTGATTTTTGCTTTTTCCCTTCATCTGGTCCTGTATGACCAAATCAACAGATTGGATGTCAAATAAACAATACAGTGGGCCTTAGGAGGATTTTAATGGTGGATATCCAATCACTATTATTCTCATGTGGTGTGGACCACCTGAGATTTATATCCCTCTAATTTTTAGCATAAAGCTCTAAAATGATCTTTAAAAATGGATGAACGGAATGGATGAAACACATACATCATGGTAGGGCCCACATAACAACATTCATGGACCGCTCAAAATTGGGCACGCGCTTAAAACAGAGGCGCACCCAATCTCCCCCCATTCTCTCACTCGTCGCGCCCTCCCTCTGCCCTCTCTCTCTCTCTCTCTCACCCCTGCCTTGCCCTCTCTTACCACCCTCCCTCTACCCTCTCTCTCTCTCTCACCCCTACCCTCTGCCCTCTCTTGCCACCCTCCCTCTGCCTTCTCTCTCTCTCTCTCTCTCTCTCTCTCTCTCTCTCTCTCTCTCCCTCTCTCTTTCTCTCTCTCTTGCCTCGGACATGGTTGCCGGAGCTTGAGTGGAGGATTTCCATAGGTGACAGCCATGGATGATGGCGAGGAGTTTCACGAGATCGAGCGAAGTTTACTCCACGTATGATAATGGAATGCCCAATCTGATTCCAGATTAAAATCCCAATGTGGTAACTAGATTTGGGGTTCGAATTCAAAATCCCTAATTGACTGATTCAAATCCAAAAAAAAAAAAATTCCCTAATTTCAACTGGATTATGGGGTGTATGACTGGAATCCCCAATATGGGACTTGGGATTCGAAATCCGTAATTTTTGATTTGGGGATTCAAATCAGAAAATCCTAATTGCTGGATTTGGGATTCAAATCCCTAATTTTTGATTTTGCTATCCAAATAACTATCACTACATCCATCTCGTGCTTATTTCTCTGATCCTGTTTTTTCATTATGTTTTTGCTGGTGTAAGAGCGTAACAATAGTGTTGTTCCAACTACTATTGCCAATGTTTATTCTTCTTTGATCCTCTAAGACTTTATTTTGTGGGGAATTATTACAAATGGACAAGTTTTAGATATGTTAATCATGCATTTTGCATTTAAAAATGGATGAGCATTAGAATATTTTCTTATTAGAAACTGAAGTACGATTATGCTTTTTATAATCGTACCCATTTTCTTTGCCTTATTCAGGGCCATCAAGATTTTGGTTTCCTTAGCTGCAGCATTTGTGATTGACAAAAATATACATGTTTTTCTCTTTGCCTTGTTCAGGGCCATCAGTGCGATTTCAAAATGCAGTAGAATCAAATGAGATGGCTGATGTTAAGTTTGTGATGGTTCCTTTTTTCACCTTTTATATAAGGAATCATCCATTGAGAAACACTTGTAGTGGAAGTTTGATGTATGTGGATCTTTTCACACACACAATCACAACCTTAGTAGGAGGACAATGGGAAGCTGATATATTTGGTCTGACTTTTCAAGATATGTTGTGATGGAATGGGGCTTGGCTCTCATCATTTGGATTCGATTGGACAGTGATAAGATTCACTTTGGCTACTGGTGTTTCATAATCAGTTGTTTTCCATTTGTACAACTTCTCTCTATTTTTCATTCTAATATAGAATCCATGTTCACCTCCAGCTGATATATTTCATCTTTTGTTAATGGCATGTTATGGTCCTAATTGATGGTTAATATTCTTCTTCTTCAGATTAACAATCCTTATCTTCCTCTTGCTTCTGGTGAATTGTCAATGGCAGCTGAAATAGCATTGACTATCGTCTCTACTTCTCTGGTATTTCATCTCGCAAGTAGTAAATATCTGTACTATAAGTTCTTTATGAAATCTAGAGTTTTAGTTCGTTTTGTGCTTGGAAATCTTAAACATACTACCATTGTAGGTGCCCTGGCCTAAAACATGTTTGATCAACTGATGGTCCAAATCTCAAGCTTGTCTAATCAGCTGGTGGGTGACATATATACATTGAGTGTGGGCCATCATTCATATCTTTTTGTTTCCATTTATGTGGCACATGAATGGCTCATGTGATGAGCAGATTGACCTAATCTCTAGACCAGGGTGTCTACACAGTAAGGCTTGCATTTGTGCAGCTTGAAGCTCCCACAATTGTGTAGTGAATAATTTGCAAGTTTCATTAGTAGGGCTCTAATTAGGTGCCCAAAACAATTCCTAGTAGTAAGGATTTTCTAACGTCTACTACATGCTTATGTTCAGCTACAATTTCTTTCATTTCTATGGGTAGTGTGTTAAGTTACAATCTGTAAAGCCGACCAAAAGGCTATGATGTTTATGATGATAGTGACAATGAGTGAAGTTATGTTTTTTTATATGCTCTAATATTTCATTCATCATTTCAGAGTATTGCAGTGGCTTTCATGTTTCAGTCCCCTCCGCTTCTTTGGGCAATGCTTCTTAAGTTCTCGTTCAGAAGTGCATGTTTGGTTGATGTAAGAGCATTTAATCTTTCTTTTTATTTTACCATGATTTAGAAAGGAATTATAGATAGTGAATGTCATTTGTAGTTCATAAGATGGAAACAAAGGGTAACCATGCCTTGGTTATTTTACTGACATCTTTAATATTTGACCAAAAAAAAAATAGTAAATGAATGTGCATGTATTAGCCGTTGTCTCTAAATATGATGGGAAGGAATCTTGAATGTATTCCAAAAAAAAAAAGAAACCTCTTGCTTTTATTCTATTTCCCAAACTCCACCTCATTTTATGCATGACTTGGAGCTGCTTACACTAATAGATCCTTAATTAGTCAACTGAAAAAGTCAGTCTTGCCCTTGATTAAGCACAAATATCACTATTTTTCCATGCATTTGAATTAATCTTCTTGTATATACTAAAATTTAATTTGGTCTGGCATAAGCCTAGGTCCGGGCCTAGCCTGGCCTTGTACATGTGGCATATGACTCGAGAATCAACCTAACAAGTCCTGATTTAAAGCCCAATGTTTAAAGTAAAGATGGATTAATGTTGAGTCTTGACAATGTCTGTTAATATTAAATTCCATGACGTTCAAGGGAAGAATTACCGTTGTGCCATAGTAAATTTTTATTGGTAAGGGTTTAGCCAATCTTAATAATTTTTATGGATGTAGAGGCCAATTAAATATTTTGAGAGAGCAGCTGAAAGGTGTCACATGGATTCACTATCCAGTATAGTTGCATCATGTTCTTGGGTAAACATGTCACCGTTGGCACAGGAACACCTTTCCAGATTATGTGGAGCAAGAAAGAAGTTAGTTTTCTTCCCTTTACCATTGTTGTTTGATTGTTAATCCATGCAACGATTATTTTTTTATGCCATAGGTCTTGCCACTTGTTATTTTTCTTAGAATTTATTAGTTTAATAACCTAGTTGTGTAAACTATTAGACTTTGTTTCATAAGCATAAATTTGAATCACCTTCTTTCTTCTTTTTGCTAGGTGCCATCAAATCTAGATGTCGTAACAGATGTGTATGATTTCCTCCATTCGGTAAGCACTATTTCTAGTGAAAAAGAAGTAAGCAATGAATGTTTAGGTGCAGATGTTGATGAAAAAGAAGTAAGCAATGAAGCAGCCCGTTCAATCTGATCAATCTACTCCCTGGGGAGGTTGGAAATCAAATGATGCAGGAAATGAGAGGGTTCAAGATGCTAAATCCCAAGATGTAAATTGTTGGAACCAACTGAATGAGTCATCTGCCAAACCACATGTTTGGGATAAGGACAAGATGCATGGTCAATCTAATTCTGTCTAAGGTATTCAGAACCCAAAGGGTACCCATACGGAGAGATCTTCAGATATTGGTGATTGGAATGAAGATAGAGGACAAGATGAGTTGAATCAACTAACAAGATGAGTTAAATGCCAAGGTGAGCTGTCACTGAAATATCATGTCCCTTCCCTTCCCTCAAAGAGTGACAGTACTTGTTTCAATTTTCTTGGATGCATGATGAATGTATTTGCAAATGTAAATGAAAATAAAAAACTTATATATATATATATATATATATATATATATATATATATATATATATATATATATATATATGTTATCAATGGAGGATACCATGTTTAGGGGGATATGAAATTCTTGTCAATTATGGTCTGGTGCCCCAATATTGGTTGTATGTTACTAGTATGTAGTAGAAAATACTAGGTTCAATAGTAGATAATACTAGAGAATACCCAAACCCGATCCGAACCCGAAACCGAACCTGATTCCCTAAACCTAAACTTAAACCGCGTGTATCCTTGGAAGTTGGGAATCACACCCTTAACCTATAACCTAAACCTATTCTCAAATCCCAAAACCTATAACTACAACCTAAACCTATAACCTAAACTCAATTCCCTAAACCTTAACCTACACCCTAACCTAAACCTATACTTATAACCTAAACCTATTATCAAATCTAAACCTATAACCTAAACCTAAACCTAAACCTAAACCTATAACCTACACTTATAACCTAAACCTAAAACCTAAACCTAAACCTAAACCTAAAACCAAAATGTATTCTCAAATCCCTAAACCTACACCTAATCCTAATCTCAACTCCTTAACCTAAACTTAAACCTAAACTTGAAAACCCAAACCTAAACTTGAACCCGATTTCCTAAACCTAAACCTACACCTATTCTCAATTCCCTAAACCTTAACCTATAACCTAACCTAAACCTAAACCTATAACCTACGCTTACAACCTAAACCTATAACCTTAACCTAAACTTAAAACCTAACCTAAACCTTAACCTATAACCTATAACCTAAACCTAAACCTCTATAACCTAAACCTAAACCTTAACCTATAACCTAAACTTATAACCTTAACCTAAACCTATTCTCAAATCCCAAAACCTATAATTATAACCTAAAGTATAACCTAAACTTATAACCTTAACCTAAACCTATTCTCAAATCCCAAAACCTATAATTATAACCTAAACCTATACTTATAACCCTAACCTAAACTTATAATCTTAACCTAAACTTGTAACCTTAACCTATAACCTAAACCTATACTTATAACCTTAACCTAAACTTCTAACCTTAACCTAAATGTATTCTCAAATCCTAAAAACCTATACTTATAACCTAAACCTAAACCTTAACCAATAGCTTAAACCTATACTTATAACCTTAACCTAAACTTATAACCTAAACTATACTTATAACCTTAACCTAAATCCATTCTCAAACCCCTAAACCTATAACCTAAACCTAAAACTTAGCCTATAACCTAACCTATAACCTATAACCTATAACCTAAACTCAATTCCCTAAACCTTAACCTATAACCTATAACCTATAACCTAAACGCACTTCCCTAATCCTTAACCCATAACCTAACCTAAACCTAAACCTATAACCTACACTTATAACCTAACTATAATCTAAACCTAAAACCTAAGCCTAAAACCCAAACATAAACCTGATCCGGAACCCAAACCCGATTTCCTAAACCTAAACCTTAACGTATTCTCAAATCCCTAAACCTAAACCTACACCTAATCCTAATCTCAACTCCCTAACCTAAACCTAAACCTAAACTTGAAAACCCAAACTTAAACCCGAACCCGAACCTGAACCTGATTTCCTAAACCTAAAACTTAATCTATTTTTAATTCCCTAAAGCTATAACCTATAACCTATAACCTAAACCTAAACCTAACCTAAACCTATAAACTAAACTTATAAGCTAAACCTAAACCTAAACCTAAAATCTAAATGTATTCTCAAATCCTTAAACCTAAACCTACACCTAATCCTAATCTCAACTCGTCAACCTAAACCAAAACTTGAAAACCCAAACCTAAACCCGATCTTGAACTCGAACCTGATTTCTTAAACCTAAACCTTAACCTATTCTCAATTCCCTAAATCTATAACCTAAACCTAAACCTTAACCTTAACCTACAACCTAAACCTTAACCTATAACCTATAACTTATAACCTACCTATAACCTATTACCTAAACCCAAACCTAAACTGTAAGACCCGTGTCTTAGACTGTATTGTTCTGTAGGCTTCCGCAGTCCTTCCAGTAGAATTTTGACAACTCGCGATCTTTTATTGGCATTTGCGTGCAATCTTGAGTCGTGGCTAATATATCTGAGTAGGCTCGAGTCAAAACTTGTACCGCCATGACCGCATTGTCGCCGTTATTCCAATGCCGTGTCTCGTGCACCAATTCGATGCTTAGATCATAAGTTGTGGACCACACATGAGAATGGTCATGGACCACGTGTTGTGGGACCCACCTATCCAGATTGCACATTTCCCTATCAACCATCATCATGAGGATGATGTCAGGCGTGACATCACCCTAGCTATAACCCCTAGCCCATAGCCCTAGGCATGCTCTTACAACTCATAATGACCTTAGCCCATGCCTCCCTCACAACTCATGATTGCCTAGCTAGAAAAGTAATCATTTCTCCTCTCTCTCTCTCTCTCTCTTATCTCTCTCCCTCCCTCTTTCTTTCTTATTTCCTAACAAGAGAGAGCTCCCAATGTCCATGAGAGCTCTCCATTTCTAACCCTTTGTAAGCTCTCCACCCCCAAATCCAACCCTCCAAAATCAATCTCAACCATTGAATCTTGTTCCCTTGGAGCTCTAGATCACATTGGTGGAAGAAGTCCAAGATCTAAGGTAGGTGCTTCTCTCTCTCTCTTTTTCATTTTTGTGTAATGTGTGGCCCACTTGAATGGACCCCACCTTGATGAATGTCTTATCCAAACCATCCGAGTTATGTGGACCCTACCTTATAAATGATGAGAACACAAATACTAGACCCATTATGTGGGCCACGTTCATATGGGACTCACCTTAATAAAACGTGGGCCACGTTCATGTGGGACCCACCATGATGTTGTGCTTATCCACGTCATCCAGCGTCCCTGGACACTGGACATGAAGCAGGTATGGAAAACATGGAGTGCGTGTATTGGCATGGGTATGTACTAACAAAAAAAATATAAATAAATAAATAAATATATATATGTATATATATACACACATATATAACGTCAGTTACTTTTTAGATTTTTGGGTGGGCCACTCATACAGGCCTCACCTTGATGCATTAATTTAATCCACACCATTCATTCTATTCTCCAGATCATTTTAGGCATTGAGCCAAAAAATGAAGCCAAATCAACTTTCCGACGGGCCATAGCATAGAAAACAGTGGTTCTCACCGTTAAAATCCACTTTGAAGTTTCTGTACACTGAAAACATACTGGATATTGGGCGCTTTTAGATGGTATCGAGCCATGGAATCTAATGGATGGGTTGGATCTTCCGGATACGGGCCCCACCTAGGAAAAACTTTAAAAAATAAGTTTTTTTTTTTAAAATATAATATGCATAGGCAACAACGCCTGTTGCTGCAGTGTCAGCAGCGCAGGACGTTGCTGCGTCATGGATGAGAGGTACTGGGACCGTGGGCCCCACCATGATGCGTATAGAACATCCACACTGTGCATTTGATGGGTCCCCTTTAATCAACGGGTCGCCCCAAAAATCAGCCATATATAGATGTCAGGTGGCTCACACCATCTTCAATCATGTGAAGATATGTTAAACTGTAACATCCTGAATTTTTGTCAGCCTAGAATTAGACGTCCTTAGGCAATGGGTCAACCATAACACTCTCAAAGCTCAATCCTAAAGCCAAAGAAATCGCTTTTCAACCCATTTCCTTCAAATCTCATCTTTCACCACCTCATTTTTCAAACTTCTCCAAGTACTTTTATAATAGACGCGAATCCTCAAGTTTAAATAGTGAAGAACTATACTTAAACTAAAACTCACTGAAAGCGGTCACCGAGATTGAGTTCGTGCACATTCCTGATCACACAATGACCCCAAATCACTTCTAGATCGTCAATCGAAGGGTTTAGACCATGTTTCGTTCCATTCCAAACCTAGAAATGAATGTCCTTAGGTGGTAGGTCAACCCTAACATCTTACACTCAATCTCAAAGCCTAAAACCTTTTTTTATCCAATTCCTACAAAATCTCACCCTCCACGACTTTATTCTTCATTTTTTTAAGCACATTCATAATACACACCAATCCTAGGGTATAAATGAGGAAGAAAATACCGAAACTAAAACTTACCATAAATAGTAAATAAATGGATAAAATGGGTTTTGACCCTTAACCTTTTGAAATCTAATGAAATAAATGGGTTAGTTGGATAGATTAGCATCTCCTATCCTAAAATCATATGCTACACATCGTATAAACTCATTCCGGTTTACAAATTGGCACTGAAAATGCCTCAAATGGAGTCGAGGGCCTACCCACGCCAATCCAGAGGGACCCAGGGTGGGCCCCATACTTTTTTGGGACCTAGGGGGCAGGAGGGCCTTGCCCAAATGGCGAGACCTCGCCAACCACTCCAGTGGTCGGCGAGGACCTCACCGGTAAACGGGCCAGGCCGAGCGGGCTGCTCGGGCCGATTGCATGTGGGGCCTAGTGGGACCCTATGGTATAAGGTTCGACCCCTATTTCTTTCTCATATTGGTACTTTCTTCACAAACCACCCCTCCAAGCTTTTCGTTTCTTAAAATTTTTTTCAAATTTCTCCCAAAATCCTTCTCCAAATACTTCCTTGTTCATTTTCATATACCACTCACTCCACCCTTCAAATCTCACCTCAAGCAGAAATCACTGGAGGCCACATCCTTTAGAAATCAGATGAAATTAACTAAGTGCTAGATTAGACTACCTATGAAATTATCACCAAGCACTTTAAATACGATCTGCTAGAGCCAAAACGTGTAAAATAGTTGATGCTATAATATCCTAAAACCTAGGATCAAACTCTAAACCTTGTTGCTCACGGGAGCATTTGGAAACTCTGTATCGGATCTGGACCGCACATCGGAAGTCCAATTACCCCAAACTTAGACGAATCTGACTGCCTAGTTGGACTTGACAATCACTTCAAAAATCAAGTCCAGATGATGTCCCACGACGATTTTCTTGAGTCCAGAGTGAAGAGTGTGAGAAATGTTATAAATTAAATAAAATTTATGAAATCAGGCACGTGTCGCTTGCGCGCCTTTTCTAAGCGTTCTGACCATCAGAATCTGATCCAAATTCCCCTTGGATCAGGAAAATTGGCCCACTCATGTCAACGCACTTGTGGCCCTGATCGAGTACCGGTGACCCTTGAACTGAAACTGGTCCGCCATAGGCGATCTGGATATCTGATCGGACTGAAAACTTTGCCTGACCTAGATCTAACGTCAGGAAGCTTAAGTCCGACCGCATGCAGAAAATGGGCTACCAGAAGTGCTCCGTTGGATCAGAACAAGCCCACTTTGGTTATAAAATAAGCATACCTTGGCCATAAGGCCATTTTCATCGCTTTTGGACTTATAAAAAGGGCTTAAACCCTTACTCTCTCATTCCATACGAATTTCCTAAGCCCCAGGAGAGAGAAGAGATAAAAGAGAGAGAGAAAGAGAGAGATAGTGGGGGAGAAGATGGGGTTTTTCTTCCATGGATTCTTCTCTGCTACCCCTTGTGCTTCAACGCCGCTTCTGCACCGCCATTCCAGTGCTTCCAACTCCGTTCTTAGCTAAGAAACCATAACCCTAACCTGTTCTAGAGTTCCAAATAGCATAAGTGATGATGTAGCTAACCTAATCATACTGTAGGTTTTTAATCAGTCGTTGACAAAGACTTAGAGTCTCTATTGAATTCGTTATACTTCTACGGCGTAAGGTGCGGATTCTAGATGCTTAGATTACCTGTTTTCAAAGCTTTCAATGTCGTTTAATGGTAGATTGTTGACAAGGATGTTGTTTGACATATAGAACATGCTGTCTGTTTTCCATTTCGAATACGTACGAAGAATATGAGATTTAGGGTATTTTAGGTATTTGTAGGAAATACTGTAAATGTACGTATTTTGTTGATATGATTGCCATGAGTATTTATCATGTACCTATGCTAGTTATGCGTGTATGTTCTATTTGGCGAAGAGATTCGCTCTAATGCACACTTTGGCCGACATATGCTATGTAGACTAATGTGTGTAGACTAAGTGTTTGTATAAATATATGTATTAGTAAGTATTGAGTAAATAGTGTTGTAGATTAGCGTTGAGATTGGATTCTCAACTAATTTGATGATGTACATGATTTCCTCCACGCTTATTGTAGTTGAATTGATTACTGTATGTGTGAAATACTCGTGTATGGTTAACTGCTTATGATGTACGTTATAACATGCTGATAACATGTTGGAATTACTTGTATTTTCAATTCTGTCTGTCTCATATGATTATTGATTTAGATTACAAGTGTTTGGGACTATACTTCAGTCCAGGCAGTCGGTAATAGATTTGAACTCGTGGTTGGCCTCTATTTGCCACGCAAGATGTGTTTGACGAACCCGAGTCGTGCGTTGCTTGTCGGCAGTGGTTAGGCCACATGAAGTGCTTATGCACTTCATGTCATACAACTCAACAGGCGCTTGTACTAGTCGAACTCGTCAAGTAACCCGATTGACCATTGTATGTTCACCTTGTATTGGTCATAACTGTTTGAACCTAGGATACTGAACTTACCAGTGAAAACCCTGATAACCGTGGTACCTTGATCCACTAAGACTCATGAGCCGGCATGGTGGTATGGGACACCGTGGTCGAGCTGTTAGCCTACGCTGGGGCCACGAGCCTCCCCGTAGTGACCAGTGAGCAACCTAGACTCATGAGCAGATTATGGTGGTATGGGACACTATATTCTTGCTGTTGGCCTACACTGATAAGGTGATGGGGGAGCGGTGCAACGAGTGCGTGTAACAGCCCTGACAGCCCTTTAAAGTGACCTCGAGCGTACTCTGAGTCTACGTGAGGCGACGACCCTTTCCGTAGCAACAAGAGTACAAACTAGGCCTGTATTGATAAGGTGATGGGGGAGCGGTGCAACGAGTGCATGCAACAGCCCTGACAGCCCTTGCAGTGACCTAAAAATATATCATCGTATGAGACTACTAGGAGTGACGACCCTAGACAGGATCCTTGTTTGAGAATGATATAAGGGAGGTACCCTAGTTTCCCAATCCTGCTGTATAAAAAGGACTAATAACAACTCAGTAATCATATTCATAACGCACTGCATGTGCCTGGAAGATGTGGAGCACTGAGGGAAGAAAGCATGCTGCGGACGTAAAATGGTATCGCATGAGGGAGTATGTCAGTGAGGGCATGCATCATTATTGCATCTCATCCTTGCATTAATCATAGTATTTAGGAATGTTTGATTTGCTTTCTTTACCATTATCGCTTGATTAATTTAATAACATGTTAACCTTTGCTCTATGATTCCACTGAGTTGATCACTCACTCCCATGTTACGGGACGGTGTTGTGCACACCAACCAGTCCCTGTTTTAGTTTCAGATGATGGCGCTAATTGTGAAGCGGAGCTGGACTTGTATGATGATGAGGAGGGTTTCTCCTATAGGCGGTTATCAGGCAGGTCTATGTAGACCGTGTTCTGATCGACGGGATTACAAGGATGTTGATTAGACGCCATGACACTTGTCATTTTGCACTTTTGGAGCACTCATTTATATTCTTTTTGTTCATTTTTAGAGTATACATGTATATATTGAACCTGGTAACATGTTCACACTCTGGAGACTTAGAACAGTTCATATATTTTATATATCTATCATAGTCTTCCGCTTGCTTATTTAATTGCCTCTGGAGTATGATTTGTTGTTTGGCTTAATCTCACTCATGTTTACTGTACTAACAGACAACATTCAATCATCATCATCATATATGTTGCATAAGTGATGTTCTGGAACTCGGGAGTTGGGTTTCTACCCGACCCCCGACTTTTGGGGCGTTACATAAACCATATGAAAGCATTTTCTGGGGTCCACCTGAGGTTTGGATGCACCTGACACTTGGTCTGACCCCTTAATCTAGTGGGACACATATAATGGATAGGTTGGATTTATGAACTACAAATTGGTGGGCCCATTGAATATTTATGAATGTTAATGGAGTGGTGCAGTGTCCTGCACTGCTAGATGCAAGGGCCAGGGACCGTGGTCCCAACCACGGTGATGCGTATGTTTTATACATGTCGTCCATCCATTCTATAGGGACGGTGGGTCCCATTGCTGTTAACATTAGCAAGGTCTGTGGGACCCACGTATGATGTATGTATACCCACATCGTTAGCCCATTTGGTGGGACCTACTAGATGTATTTATTTTATTTACACCGTCTATGATGTATGTGTTATATCAGCACATGTGGGGCTACCTCAGTGTGTGCATCCATCCAGGCCGTCCAGAGCCTGGACGTTGTGCTTATATTAAATGTAATATTAATATATTATATTAATACAATATATGCTAATATATTATATATTATAATAATATTATATACGCGGTGAGGGTGGGTTCTACGTACGACCTACCTCTGCCACTTTTAATGCATAAAAGCTGCATAGCAGTAGCTATATATATTATATTGTGTATATATATATATATATATATATATATATATATATATGTATATATATATATATATATATATATATATACATATATATATATATACATATATATATATATATATACATATATACATATATATATATATATATATATATACACACACATAAGGGTGGGCCCTACGTGGGACCCACCTTCGCTGTTCTTTAATGCAGCATTAGCTGTATGTACGATAGCCCTATGACGTGTAGACCTGCTGCTGTACACGGCAACAAGTTCCGTGGGTCCCACCTCTTCCATTCATGTCGTCTATCTATGGGACTCACCATAATTCATGTGTTGTATCCAAACTATCCAACCATTTGAGATATCATTTTATGGTATGGGGTTAAGAATGAGTCAGATCTAAAGTTCAAGTGGCCCCCACCATTTAAATAGTGGACAATGATATCCACCGTTCAAACTTCTAAGGGCCACAATAGTTTGTGAAAGTGCACCTATTACATGCCCTGGTTTGTCAATTACGTTGTATGTTGAGTTAGTTGGACGACAGCACCTAACAAGAAGATCAAGTCAAGCTTCTGCCTCATCTAGATGTGTGGAAGCTCACCAAAAGGTAAATCATAGCCTCACATTCCATGTCCCAAAACACCAGGTGATTAAACCCTTAAAAAGAACTAGAACATCTTAGGGTTTATGTGTAAGAAAACTTTTTATCCAAAAGAAAATTTTATAAGTTTTTCTTACACTGTCGATTATATCAATTCCCCTTTCAATATGATTGACCAGCTCTATCGATGTCCTTGGCATATCAATCGATACAATCGAGTGAGGACAAAAAGCGTCCAGTAATCAAACAATCTTCTGGACGATTTATCGATATATCGACCTTCAAGTCGATATCATCGATATTCGAAAATCGATCATATCTGAAGTGGATCGATCATATTGACAGACTGCTTTCCGGAGCCCCTATTTTTTTAAAGAAAACTACCAATTTCTTCGATATATCGATGACTTTTCGATTCAATCTGAACTCAAATATCGATCATATCGGGAGTCAGTCGATCATATCGACTGTGGGGCGCATGTTCTCTCCAGCATGAATTTCAGGTTGCTTTTAATGTTGATTGGGGTGCCTGTCGATAAATCGATATTCATATATCGATCATCTCGAGACCAAGTCGATTGGATCGAGTCAGGACATAATTCGTCCAGCAAGCTTACATGTTAATTTATACGATTTATTGATCCCATCGAAAAGGTCGCCGATATGATCGATGTACAAATTTCGATGACATCGACTGTTTCCCCGATCATATCTGTGATCCTGAAATTCTTTAAGGCTTCTCTCTTATTTTTCACCTGTCGATAGATCGAACCTTCAATCGATGGAATCGGAGTTCGAAATTCGATAACATTGATGTGTGTCTCAATCCCATCGACCAGTCGGCGGAAGGTTTCTAAAAGCGAAATGACAATTGAGTTTGTATCATCGAGAAGTCGGCCGATACAATCGAGAGTATACGCTCGATCATATCAACGACTGATCGATGATATCGAACTCTGTCATAAATATGACTGTTTATATCCGTTGGAACCTTTTGCCTATAAATAGAGAGAGTAGTCTTCATTACTGGCAGAGAAAGTAGAGAGTGCTTTAGAATGTTTTAACCCTCCTATCATTTACCTAAGACCTTTCTCTCAGGAAGTTCATCCTCCAATCCACCCTCATCATTAATATCTCATAGAGTGGATTGGGGAATGAACTTTCGCATTCAAGGATCCTTCAGCTACTACCTTAATGACATATCGTTAAGCTGGGATGCCTTGAATGCATAGATGATGGGAACCTCTCTATCTTCCTTATAGAAAAACCTTTAGAGAGTGGTAGTCCATCATAACCTTGACCTAACCTAAGCCTAGCATATATACATTTTCATGTTGCGGATCAAGGGAGCTGAAGACTCTTCATCAACAAGTAGAAGGTCTTCATCACTGTGCTGAAAGGGACTCATCAACTTATCTGTAAGTACTAAGAGTCCAGAGGGCACTTGCGATCATTCCTTTTTAGGATTGAGTTTTAAGTGTTGCTCACCATTTGAAGTCCTCGAAGGAGGCCTCCGACGGGAGTGTACGTGTGGGGTGCGTTGTGTCGACTCTTGTTCTGTGGAGAGCATAAACATCTGATTAGGAGTACGCCAGTAAAACTCCAGGGTTAGAGGTGAACTGAGTAGAAACGTCAGGGTGCATTGTGTGGACCCTTGTCCTGTGTGGGCATAAACATCTGGTTAGGAGTACGCCAGCAAAACTCCAGGGTTTGAGGTGAACCGAGTAGAAACCTCTGTAAAGGTTGAAGGTGAACCTGATTTAAAACCTTAGGTTTGAGGTGAACCATGGGAAACCTCCTTAGTGAAATTCGATCACTCAAGGGTTGAGTGTGGAAGTCGGGAGTAGAGTAGACAAGTCGTCGAACCACTATAAAATGACTGTGTTTGAGTTTGATATTGTCTTTCATTTATGTGATTGCCTTGCATGTCTTTATATATGATCACATTCTATGCACACATAGTCATATCCATCACAATCTCATCTACATTGTTTGTCTTTTAAATAGTTTGTGATTGGATCCTCTATTAGTCTTGGAAGCCGAGTTAATTCTTGAGTAATCCTAATTTATACTCTGTGATAGGATTAGTGGGATAGGACTGAAAAATAACGTATAAATCTTTAAAAAGTCCTATTCACCCCCCTCTGGGATATACTGACCTATTTCTACTTCAACTAAAGCGGTCTTCACCGCAATTTCAGTTTGTTTTCACTTCATCTATCACTATGTTAACTTATGAATAGGTTGGATTTCAAATACATCACGGCAGGCCACACCGTGATGTGACTAGCCCTTTGAGCAGGTGGACCACACCATAAAGAAATAGGTGGATTTAAACATCTGCCATTGAAACCCTTTGGGGGCCATGAAAGTTTTGGATCAATATGGGATTTATTTTCCCTCTTAATCCAGGTCTTTATGACCTTATGATTAGATTAGTTGGGAAAATAAACCTTATAGTGGGCCCCATGATTTATTTAACCATGAAAATTATTATCTCCATTGTCATTGTGACATGGTCCAAATGATCCTTCAATATAACTCTTTTTTTTAGGAATTTATAGGGCCC
Source organism: Magnolia kwangsiensis (assembly GCA_037074715.1). Lineage (NCBI taxonomy): Eukaryota > Viridiplantae > Streptophyta > Magnoliopsida > Magnoliales > Magnoliaceae > Magnolia > Magnolia kwangsiensis. Next base: position 57,833,159 of record CM073573.1, read on the forward strand.
GTTGTTGGGGCCCACCTTGATGTGTATAAGGTCTGTTTTCGAGGCCCATCTTGATATATATAAGGCCCATTATTGAGGCCCATCTTGATGTATTTGTGGCCCGTCCATTGAGGCCCAATTTGATTTACATGAGGCCCATTGGTGCGGCCCAATTTAATATACATAAGGCCCATTAGCACAGCCCGATTTGATATAGAAGAGGCCTATTGGTGCGGCCCAATTTGATATATATGAAGCCCATTGGTGTGATCCATCATGATGTATTTTAGCCAATGGGCAGGGTCTGCCTTTTTGTATTGACAAGCCCATGTAATGAGGCCCACTCAATAGATGAGGCCTAGTATTGAGGCCCATGCGATGAGGCTCATATGATATATTTGAGGCCCAAGTGTAAGGCCCACCTACTTTGTATTCAGGGCCCAACATGATGTAGGTTGGCCCATATGACGAGGCCGATATGATGTAAATGAGGCTCATCATGATTGTATGTGAGGCCATGCACCCACTATATGTTTGGCCCTATGTAGGTCATTCCTTGGGAGTAATGTTGGTTAGATGTCCACATTGATGTGCAATGATAGTTAGATGTCCTCATTGTGACCTTCCCGTAGGCTTTGTTAGGCCCATTCGCACTATTCTCTAAGTGGGTTATCCCAAATAAGTGGGCCCCATTCGCCATAGACAGATAACTCTGTGCCATCAGATTTGACATAACTACAGTCGTGGGCCGATCTTAATATTATGTTAATCAGCTGTCCATTTATGTGCCCCGCCTTGTTTATATGCTGATTGTCACTGCCAGTTATCGATACTAATTATCGGTGCCAATTGTCGAGGCTGATTATTGAGGCCGATTCTGATTACCGAGGCCCATTATGATGTATTCGAGGCCCATGCGACGTGGCCTATTGTGATATATTTTCAGCCCATATGATGAGGCCTAACTTAATGTATATTAGGCTTGCATGAGCAGCTCATTATGATGTTTATTAGATCCGTGATATGCAACCCACTTGATGTACCTATGACCCATGAGTGAGGCTTATCGTGATGTGTATTAAGCTCTTGAGTGAAACCCATGGTGTTGTATATTTGGCCCTTATGTGAGGCCATGAGTCCATTGTATGTTAGGCTCCATATGGGTCATTCCGTGGGGACAATGTTAGTTAAATGTCCACATTGTCGAGGCTGATTGTCGATGCCGATTATCAATACAGATTATGAGTATGTGATCGCATAGCATCATGATACATGCCCATACACATCATTTACATGTTTGTTATGAGATGTGGTTGACCATCACATATGTCATTAGGCAGGTTGTTATGAGACTACCTGATAGGCGCAGGTTATCTCACATGAGCGCACGGTATGCATAGGATTGATGCATGACTAGATTGTATGACTCATGCATCTTGCATTGTGTGTTGTGATTACCGGACGCCCTAGCGACATCAAGGTCGTACCCTCCACAGTCATATTGTGGATGGCCAGATGGGACACCAAAAATATTTAGTTCGAGCATTGGGCTGCTATAGATGGCCCTAGGTGAAAATCCTTAAAACCCACTTGGTACCAGAGGACGCCCCAACGTCGAGATCGAGTGGATATACATGAGCGCTCGAGTGCCGAATACCAGGAGGCCACATATCCCATTGTGTTGTGGTCAGTTGGGAGGGGGTGTGGCTTTACCTGCCCGAACGTAGGGGGCATTAGTAGGCTGAGTTTGACCAGCTCGTGAATGGGTATGCTATCGATGTGCCAAATAAGTATTGGCAGACTATTGGTTAGGAAGATAGTGAGGTTTCTTACACTCACTTGGATTGTTCTGTTGGGAGAGGGGCAATGACATTTGGAGTGTAATAAACCCTGGTGATGATCCCAGAGAAGAACCGTACTGATATGTGGACTTATTGAGCAGGAGTTGCATACTCATTCATTCATTCACTATCCACTCGGACTAGTAGTGCGCAACTATTTGTTATGTATACCTTCGCATGGCCAGGATTTCGGTTGGGGCGCATGACTAACCTGAGATTAGGAGTTCTCCATGTCGAGTCTAACTATCCAAATTTAGGTATGAGATTAGTTTGGATAGAAGTCCCTTGTGATGGACCTCATAGCCTGCCATATTACATACTTCATCCTGACTTCACACTCCAGCATGGTCATTCCATTCACACTGCATATTACATTACTGTTTCGAACAAGAAACAAATGCATCTCGATTTGGTGTAATTACTTTATTCAAACATAACGAAGAGATTTCATACAATAATCATGACGTTTATTAATTCTAAGTTTATATACATCCCTTCCAAATTCCTTGATTCTAAGGTAGAATACTTTGAAATGAATCAAATATTATAATCAATGGAACTCGTATGTCAAATCTTGAATTCGGCAGCATTTCGACAACAGCTTTGGTCATCTCCCAAGACTTAGGAGGAATTTCGGCAGCATTTCAGCTCCCCTTTTTCCTTGGTCATATGTTGACCTTGTTGCTCGACCTGCGGGACTGAAAATATGTTACCCAGTTAGTGTAACAGAATACTTGAAGGAAGAGACCGCGCAACAGCTTTGTGATCAGCACAACTAACTGGACTAGTTACGCGATATGCGTGACCTGCTACGGGGTAGGCGCAACTAAGTGAATCATTTGTGCGACCCCCACAACCTATTCATTTTCTCACCTTTAATCTAATTTAGGAGCTCCGCCTTGTTCTGAAATCTTCCGTCCCAAATGAAGAGGGGAGGGGGGTATTTATAGGCCTTCACATGTGCGGTACCTCGATTTCTGTGTCAAGGGCCCCACCTCTCATTAATCTTAACCGTTCATTTTAGTTTGCTTCTAACTTTGGCTGCATAACCCGCGCAACTGCCTTCTTAACCAACCTTCCCGTGCACCATATAACGCGGTCCGCGTTCGCTAAACTCTGTCTTCAGACAGCGCAATAGAGTGCACGACTGCGCAACAAGGAAGACCATCGTGCAACCTTGTGCGCCTCCGCCCAACCTCGTGCGCCATCGTGCAATGTGATCCTTCTCCGCTCCTTTTTATTTCTTTCCAACCCTTGAAATCCTTTTACATAATTCATGATTTTTTTTATTCTCCAACAGATGACCCCTTGATCCATAACTTTATTTCCCTGAATCAAAGGATATGGATCAATCTTTTAACAAAAACATGTCGTCATCCGAGCAGTTACGTGACCCACGCAACGGAGGGCCAGGCATGGTACTCAGGCCCTACTCTATAAATAGCCCGTCACCTGTCATTTCCTCATTTTCCATTTCCAGAGCCATACTCCATTTCTCTAATTTTTCACACCGACGCAACTAAGTACTGTTGCGTGTACCACGCAACATTTTTTCGTCGCGTAAGGCTATAAGTTTTTACGCTACCCACGTAAGTGACTTCTGTTGCGTGATCCGCCCAACCTATTTCTTCCAGACTTAGTCTTTTTTCCAACTTTTCTGAACCATCGCTCGTACAAAAAGAACTTTTATCACCATAAATCCCCCATCCGAACAGCCTGCCCATCAAGAACTCCCAGATAATGAAGCTTATCATTCGGCAACCCCTCAAGCAGCCGAATCGCCATCCTCTCCTGCCCAACCCCTTCGTAAACAGTTCAAAACCACACCTAGGCATCTCGCCTACATAAAAGAACCTGTTCTCCCTACCTTCGACTTCTCCGCCCGCATTGAATTGGTTCCATCTCCCATCCGTCAAGCTATTATCATGGGCGATCTTGAGAGACCTCCCAAGCACGGTCGTGATTATGACAGGGAGAAATGGCTGAAGAGAATAGCCCATTATCAAATGGGCAGCCAACGGCCACCTGCTCGAGAGGATACTCCTCCTCCTTCCAGACCTAAGAAGCTCCGCCGCAATAAGGCCCGAGAATTCTAGGAGAAAATAAATGAGCACAACAGGAAGAAACTTAACAACTCTTGGGAATCTGTCCGTGAGATCCAAGGCTCCATTAGATTCGACAATCCTTATAGACAGGGCACTATCTCAATCCCAGTCGGCATCCATCGCCACCATTCTATACTAGTCTGTGAGCCTAGAGACCACCTCACCGCAGAAAGGCTAGCGTATACAGAATCTTGGTCTTTCAAAGAACCAAGATTATTGGAGGGTATTTTACAGCCACCCAAGCCGCGACAAAAAATAGGGGGCATCCACCCTATAATTTTTCTCGTTCTAACCTATGACATCCATAGTTTGTACCCCACCTGTTTCTATGAAATGCTTAAACAATGCTTCAGCCAACGGATACTCATATGGAGTCTAGAAGAGTTCAGAATAAGAGGTCTCCTTACTCCGCGCAACTATTACTCCGAATGGGCCACCCCAATACTGGCAAAGTATGCTGAAGCTTTGTCAAGAATCCACATCTTCCACGCTATTGAAGCTACAACATCCCCCTTCTGCAAAGAAGCTTCCATCCTGAAGGCATTCCTCAATTATTGGTGTCCATCCACCAATTCCTTCCATCTCCCAGAAGGAGAAATGAGCATCACCCTCTGGGATATCTATAGGATCACTGGATTGCCAATAATGAAAAAATATTTTGATGAATTTGTTCCTACGAATGAGGAATTCGCCTTCGTATCCTCTCCCGATCGAGTCCCCTCCATTTCTGAGATGACCACAGAGCTGTTCAAGGAAATGTCTAAATTCCCAAACATTCACAAAATCCATCCCATGCTATGACTAGCTCATTTCCGTCGAGCCTTCAAGTGAGAATCCCCTCCCTATACCTCTTCTTTTCACAGCCTGATATGCATATAACCCATCCTTCATTTATTCATCTTTCAGGTTCAACGGTGACCACTCATGAGAGATTGAATGCCTTCGCAAGAACATAAAGGGCCGCACCGAATATTCAGATTATGGGGAACTTGCAGCTTCATCGCTTATTGGCTGATCGTGGTAGTCTTTCCCAGCTCCAAGTCCGCGGATACCATCCGCCCATCTCTGTTCATTGTCGCAAGCACTATGGCTGAAGGAATCAAATTTTCGCTCGCTCCTCCAGTACTCTGTTCGAACTACAGAGGTTTTGGAGAGATCGCATGCCACATAAAAAGCCCGTCCATCGGTTCTGCCTCAACATACATGTCATGGCATTACTTTCTTGTTTGGCTTGACATTTATTTCCCCTGGACTTTTGAAGCACCTGAGAAGGTGTACGTCCATCCTTCCCGGGTTCCTCTCTATTTCTTCCAAAAAAGGTCCATGGTGAAAAGATCCTATGACTGGGCGAAGGATGTCATTGCCTCGGATGACAAAATCGACTATTTCCATTTCAGCCTCCCTCACTGCGTCACGGATACGGAGAAGACAGATACGGACTCACTCTCTTGGGAGGAAAGAATTTTCTTTATATCGATTAAATCATGCAGCCTCCCATTAAGAGAGGGGACTGAATTCTGGCATGAGCCATATTATCCAAGCCGCTTCGCCCGTCAATTTGGCTTTGATCAAGGAGTGTCGGAAGATTGTGGACTGGTGACCAGAAGGATGCGAAGCTATGGCACTGACCCCTATAATTGGGCGAAGATCTGGAAACAACTGCTGGGTCGAGCTAATTCCTCTTTCATTATTCCAGGTTGCGATCGTACCCCCAGGGCATCATATAATCATATGAGATGGTGGGTACACCAATCCCATTTAGTCAGAAAGAGTTAACCAGTGAATAAGCCTATATGGCGTCCTCTTCCTTCAATCAAGGGTCATGCTATCAAAGCAGGGGTCAATTTTATTGTTGAGACAAGTCATGCACCCTCGGCCGGACATCGATGCGTATATATCTCCCTGGACGAGCCTATTCGCGAGATAAAACCTGCCAACACCCTTGATGGCTGGACACTGTACGACGATGTCCGTGAATTTGAACAAATCCCTCTCCAATGCCCATAAAGGGGAGTTGCAGAAGAGGCCGACCATGAGCAAGAGAATGTCGACAACCCTCCAGACTTGCCTTCTTCTTCTGTTCACCCTCCACAACAGTCAACTCCTTCGCCCATTTCTAGGGCTCACTTATCTCCACAACAGTCAGCTCTTTCTCCGATGACTAGATTCAGGGCCCGTGCCCAGTCTTCTCCCCAAATAGGGATTGTGGCCCAAGCTTCTCCAGTTGTAACTATTGCAGAGATCATACCAGAAGGCCAACAATCCCTTCCTTCCAAAGGAAAGTAAGTCATCATTGCAGAATCAAGTGAAGAAGATTCCAGCGATGAGAGTTCATCTTCTTCATCTGAACGTACTGCCTCAGATGAAAGTGTGACAGAAGAAGAAGATTGAGATAATGACTACGAAGAAGGAGAAGTTGATATCGACGACAATAATGATATAGCCACGGGGGAGGCTCCAGCTGATGAGGAGTACATACCCTCGGCTTCTGAAGTCGTACCTGTGAGAATTTCATCTATCGCAGAGGAGGAAGAAGGCGAACTCCTTGATTACGGAAGATATGGGGACTCACCATGTAAGAAAATTTTATTTCCATTGTATGCCTTCACCCTTCCTTTCTTTCTTCTTTATCTCACACATTGTGTTTTAGGCGATTAAGCCGCAAATACAGGCGTAAATAGTGCCTCTCCTTCAAACTTACCATCCATCACGCCAAGAGCTTTGCCAAGGTTTTCAATCCCTCCACTGTCAGTGATACACGGGATTGCTTTCCCAATGGAACCTGCTGATCTGCCTACTCCGGACATGGTTGCTTCAAGCACCGAGCGTGAAATGGCTTCTCCAATAGAGCCCTTGTGCCGCAGATTTCCACCGCTGTTGTTTTAAGTACCGAAGCTATGGCCCCTTCTTTTGCTGAAATGGTGGTTCCCAGGTCTCCTTTGACTAGAGATACTGAACCGCTTGCTATTACCACACCAGCAGAAGGTACTTCTTCCATTTATTTTTTATTCCTTCATATTTCCTGCACATACGATTTTATTATAACTTCATATTTCTTATTTTCTTAATAGGGAATGTATCTCAAAGTGGTGCGACAAGCTCCTGCTCTATTGGAACTTCATTGAATGTTCTATCTTTTGAGAAGATTCCTTCGTATAAATTGACGTTGATCAAGAATTCTATATTAACGATTGTTGAAATGTTCAAAGATCCTGATCAATGGTCCGATTTGATTGCTGCTTTGGATGTGTTGGACAGTGCTGCACGAATGGTCAAAGCTGACGTTTCCCCCGTACACAATGTTCTTTTAAGGTTCCATAATTCAATAACCGCTCTATCCTTGGCTGAGACCTTGACTACTTCTCTTGAAACCTTGGAGTATAAGAAGCAACTGGCATACTCTAAAGAGAAGGTCTCTCAGCTCGCTTCAATTGTATCTCACCATGATCAAGAGTAATCTTCCTTACGAGAGCAATTGAAGACTCTCACTGATAACGAAGCATCCATCCAAAATCGCATTTCCCTTCTGAAGCAAGAGATTGCTCAATTGGAGAAGCAAAGTTCAGAGGAGAAGCTAAATATTGAGAGAGTACAAGAAAAGATAGACTGCAGTTTTCATTCTGCGGATTCTGAAAGACTTGAACTGAGAAAGAATGAAGAACTCATATTCTCGTTGGAAGAGAAACTGGCCAGCCTCCCTGATCCTGCACGAATGATTTCAACTGCTCATTTGGAATATGCTGCTACCCAAGTTAATTTTCAAGAAAGTTTATAACAGTATTTGGCAGCATTAGGCATCTCGGGATATTTGTAAAAATGGTTTTTTGTTGATTTTTGTTTTGTTACTGTAACTTTTTTCAAAACTATAAATGATACAAATCTTCTCATGTTATTTTGATAATGATAAAATGATGATTTTGCTTTAATTACACAATGTATGCTTTGACTACATGTTATATCATTGATGCGTTATATATACTTTTATATCCTCTTATGCTTTGTTAGCAAGGGAGTTCCTAGATGATCCTCATCCTAGTTGGCGGTGCTAAATTTCAATTTAGTCAATCACACACAGTTTAAGCTCTTGAGTAGTGGAGTAAACTTATTAGACTCTTGTGATAGTTGGGTCTTACGTGATGGTCTCTATAACTCTCTTGAGTTCACTGGACCCCTCACTGCCTAGTGAGCTCACAAACCACAATTCATCAGAGGGGCCCAGTGAAGCTATCGGGGTCGTGAACTCAGGTAGGATTTACGCACAGGGTTGGCTACGGTAACTCTCTAGAGTTCACAGAGCTCACAAGGCGACCTTTGGGGTACCAAATCCAGGGCCGTCAGTCCGTCAATGAGTAGGTTTAAGCCCTTCCTCATGATTTACTACTGGAATTGATTCCCTAAATCTGGGGGGCTTACGCTTGGTTAGCCTATCTATGGACATGGTCCAAAGAGCGCACACTGCGTCCCGCTTTTTCTTCGTCTGCAAGGTCCAGCCCATTCACGAGAGGGCATTGACCTCCATTCCCCATGACGCTGCCAGAAAGCTATACAAACGGCATTGGACTTAGGCACGTAACTAGCCTTCATGGACTTTTGACATCCTTGGCTTCATCAGCTGCTCGCATAGGTATGCATACGATGGCCTTCACGGGCTTTTTAGGGCCACTGGCTTCTCGCCGCTGCCCGAATGGCGAAAATGATAGGTCTCATGCATAGTTGGTCCCTTTTAAGATCTGGTCCTCTTAGGACTTGACCTTCTTGGGACTTGGCTAAACTGCCTTGAATAATTATAGGCCTTATGCGTAGTTAGCCATGTAGGGTTGGCTAGGCTGCCTTGAATAATTATAAGGACAACAACAAGTATGATCTTCATTATTGCATTTGCATGGACTGTAAACTTCCCTGCCTAAGGGTGATCATCGTTGTTCTCTGATTTGAGAGTGATCATCGTTGATCATCGTTGTTACGCTGTGAGAATGATAAAATTCTCTGCCTGAGGTTGATATATCACCACTTTCACTAATATTTTCAGGAGAGCCCGTCTGTGCTTCTTATAATATATTAGCATGGCGATTATACCAAATCTGACAAGATTTTCTTAGAGCTCTCTTGATAATAACAATGGTCACTTTCTTTTCTGATCATTCTCTTTTCATACTTGTTTATTTAATATCTAGTCTTGACATGCTTGCAAACTTCTTCTTTATTCATTCTCTGGATGACATATAGTCGTAGCCCTGTTCATTCTTGCCCCCTTTGGATTCAGAACCATTATGCTAGTGATGTTCTGAACCAAAGCTAGTAACGTCTTCAGGGATAGTATCTCTTTATGAAATGAACGTTGACCGGTATACTGATACCCTATCCATTTTGATCTACAACTCTATATGCGCCATTGGAGTATACTTCTTTTATGACATAGGCTCTATCCCATTTGGGCTCGAACTTGTCCCCTGTTCGACGGGTGACCATTATAGGCCTTTTAAGCATCAGTACCGTATCCCCTTTCTTGAAGGAATGATATTTAACATGTCTATCGAAGGCGGCAGATATTCTGGCTTGATATGATTGCAATCGCTGTTGGGCTGTCAGTCATTTTTCATCGAGTAAGTCTAATTCTTTCAACCTCATCTTTGCATTGACATCATCTGTTATAGCCCGGTGTATTGCTACTCTAAGTGATTCTACTTGTATTTTAATTGGGATCACCGCTTCCACGCCATAAACCAGCGAATACGGCGTTGCATTCGTCGATGTCCGGTGAGTAGTTCGATATGCCCACAAAGCCTCCTATAATTTATCATCCCAATCACGTTTATTCCCCACCACCGTTTTCTTCAATATCTTGACTATTATTTTATTAAACGCTTTTGCTAATTTATTAGCCGGTGGATAGTATGGTGTTGAAAATGAATGATGAATGCTGTATTTTTGACAGAGTTTTTCCATACCCCTGTTCTTAAAAGGGGTGTCATTGTCTGTAACAATTTTCTTCGGGATACCATGGCAGTATATGATCGCGTGATGGATGAAATTAACATCCCTTTCTTTAACATTGCATATGGTAATTACTTTTATCCATTTGGGAAATAATCTGTTGCTGCCAATATGTATTGTTTTCCTTTGGACGACGGTGGGCTTATAGGACCAATGATGTCTAGTCCCCAAGCCGAGAAGGGCTAAGATGTGACCGACTAATGCAGCTCTTCTGGAGGAACATGTATGACATCCCCATGAATCTGACATTCATGACACCACTTTGCATAATCAATCGCGTCTTTGAACGTGGAGGGCCAATAATATCCCATTCGATGTACTCTATGGAACAGATTTCGACCGGCTTGATGTGCTCCACACTCCCCAGAATGCGCTTCCCATAATATTTTATTCACTTCCTATTCGCTAAGCAACGCAGTAGCATCCCATTGTATGATCTTCTATATGGTGCCTCACCACATATAAGGAATCTCCTTGACCTTTGCTTAATTTGTTGTTTCTCTGCTAAGTCTTCTAGCAAGATGTCATATTTGAGATAATCGATGAAAGGTTGGCGCCAATCACCTATCGTTATTTCCAAACATGATATAGGAAGCATCTTGGTGGCTTCCCCGATGATTTCTTCATATGGCAAAAACCTTCTCTCTTCAATTGTCACTTGAAGAGGATTTTGATTTAAACAGGACAGGGTTGCAGCTAAACTAGCTAGAGCGTCAGCCTTCGCATTTTCAGACCACGGTACGTTTAATCTCGACATGATGAAATTGATCAAGTAACTGTTGCGCCTTTCGACAGTACTACAAGAGTTCCTATTTTCGCACTTCGAATTCAGTTGTTAATTGACTTATAATTAACTTGGAATCTTTGAAGATATGCAATGTTTTTATCTTCATTTCTTGAGCCATTTCCATTCCAATGATGAGAGCCTTATACTCTACTTCATTATTCATGCATGTAACATCCAGCGTGAAGGAGTAAGGTAGCAAGTCGCCTTGAGGAGTAATGAATATCACTCCTGCCCCTGCTCCTGATGTTCAGGTGGCGCCATCAAAATACATCTGCCATGGACCTTACGACTCAGCCAACATTATCTGTTCATCTGGGAAGTCTTCATTTATAGCTTCATGCTCTGCCACGGGATATGCTGCGAGGAAATTTACCACTGCCTGGCCTTTTACTGCCTTTGTCGGCTCATAAGTAATAGTATATTCTAAAAGTAATAGCATCCATTTAGCCAATCTTCCACTTAGCATTGGCCTTGTCATCAAAAATTTTATGGGATCTGCCCTTGAGATCAAAGTTATGGGGTGGGAGAGACAATAGTGTCTCAACTTCTGAACCGTAAATATCAACGCTAGGCACTCTTTCTCGATCGACGTATAATTATGTTCTGCCTCCATCAGAGTTCTACTTAAATAATAAAGAGCGATTTCTTTTTTAGCTTCATTCAATTGAGCCAACAATGCCCCTAAAGAACTTTTAGCTGCGGATGTGTATAGAATTAGCGGTTTCCCTTTTATTGGAGCAGCCAGCACTGGTGGCCGTTTCAGCAGATCTTTGATCGAGTCGAACACATTTTGGCAGGCTTGGTCCTAAACAAATTTTGTATCTTTCTTCATCAGGTGGGAAAATGGTTGACATCTCCCTGCTAGATTTGAAATGAAATGGCATATATAGGCTAACTTCCCCTGCAGACTCTTTAATTCTTTCAATGTTTTTGGTGGCGGCATATTTTGGATAGCTTGGATCTTACCTGGATCGACCTCGATGCCTCTATGCCGGATAACGAAACTGAGGAACTTGCCTGAAGATACTTCGAATGCACATTTGGCTGGGTTCATTTTTACCTGCTTCCTTCTAAGCCGTCGAAAAACAGATGCCAAATGTTCGCGATGTTCCTGATGATCTCCTGACCTGACCACCAAGTCATCAACATAACATTTAACATGCTTATGCATCATGTCTTGAAAGATATTTTCCATCGATCTCTAATATGTTGCCCCGGCATTCTTGAGACCGAGCGGCATAACTTTGTAACAATAGATTCCCAATGACGTTCTGAATGTTGTCGCTTCTTCGTCTTCAAGCTCCATTCTAATCTGATTATACCCTGCATAACCATCCATGAAGGACATGATAACATACTGAGTGGTGCTATCAATCAGTAGTTCCGTTATTGGAAGGAAAAAATCATCTTTCGGACAGGCCTCGTTTAGGTCTCTAAAGTCCACACAAACTCTGACTTGCCCATTTTTCTTTTTCACCGGGACAATGTTCGATATCCATTTAGGATATTTAACTTCTTTGATAAACTTGACTTTTATCAACTTGTTTACTTCTTCTTCTACCGGATGAAACCGTCTTTGTGCTTGTTTAACTGGCTTCTTCTCTTTCGATATATTTAATCGGTGCATTGCTACAGACGGTTCCAAGCCTGACATCTCTGCATACGTCCATAGGAAGACATCTTTATTTTCCTTGAGCAGCTGGACATACTCCCCTGACTCCTGTTTGGAAAGGCCGATGCTGATGAATGTATTTCTTGGCTCCTTTGCCGTACCCAGATTTACTTCCTGCAAACTATCTACTATCAGCTGCCCCCCGTCTTCTATCCGTTTCGGGGCCATTTCAGGCTGTTCTATCGTCTTGAGACTCTCCTCTGACAACTATCCCGCTGTGACTATATTTACTATTCCCAACCCTTGGAATTTTCTTCACTTTTCTTGACCAACGCCAATAGGAATTTGGACCCCTTTCCCATGATTCAAGCCAGTGGGCTCTTCACAATCGAAGCCCATATTTCTCATCATTTTTCTGCTCTCCAAACTATATTTTTTGAGATCTTGCGGTGTTAACTTGTCGTGATACACATTTTCTTCTTTCTCTTCTTCAGTCCTTGATTCTGTTGCAGCATAAAATTCTATCAGTTCTTGATGTTTTATGCTGGATTTGACCTGAAATCTCCCTGGAGCAGTTAGGAATGGCATGTTCTTTTCAACATGTGACAATGACATCGTGTAATTGGATCAAAAAATTTTTAATTGCTCGGGTGACACCAGGGTCAATGGCAATTATCCTGGTTGTCTTAAATGCTTTGGCACAAAATAAAATTTCTTCTTCGTTTCATCAGTTTTGGCCAATTCTGCTTCATTTGTTCTTTCTTTTACTACATTGATTTGGGTATTATCTGGGGCTTCGCTTCCATCGTTCCCTTTTTCTTCTTTAGCGAACCCCTTATAATAGCTGGCGTCTGTGAAGAAGGATTCGACTTCTGTATAAAGCATAGCATCAGCCATTACTCTATACTGCACTCCGCCTTTATAGTATTCAAAACATTGGTGTAGTGTGGAGGGCATGATATCATGCTAATGTATCCATGGCCTCCCTAGGAGAAGATTATACGTCGTTGTAGCATTTATAACATGGCATACAATGTCGGTAATTAATTCTTCTACTTCTAGCGTCACTGTAATCTTACCGAGCGCGCGTTGCTCATCTTGATTGAAACCTTGTATCATCATTCTACTAGGACACAGATCTGTCCGTCGATAACCCATCTTGCTCAACATTGTCAGTGGAAAGAGATTCACTGCAGCTCCATTATCAATCATAATCCATTTAATTTTCCACCCACAGATGTGGCCTTCTATTATTAGTGATCTATTATGCTCTGCTTCATAGATCAAGTTGTCATCAGAGAAGGAAATGACTGGTAAACAATCTTCTCGATCATTGCCCTCGGCACGTTTCGTCTCTGTTAGTGAAGTCTTTCTGACATTGCAGTCGGACAATGACTGGATCAGACTTTGTCAAAATTCCTCTGATAACTTAAGCACATCATAGACACTTAATCGGGCAGGGATGCCTTGTAAATGATTCACCACGTCATAAGTCGCATTCATCCTCTCATTCTTCTTTTCATTCTGATCATCATTATGCTGTCTTTTAATAGCTTCTTTTCTTATGCCCCCTGTCTTCTGTTTTGCAGAACTTGCTATCTCCTTTCCTGATCTCAGTGTAATTGTCGCTACCTTCTTTACGGCCTTGTGATCCTTTTTCGCTTTTTCATCTCGGGACCTTTCCCGTATTGTGAGCATATTCATGGTGGTCATGGCACCCTTTTCTTTTCCTTCACCAATCATTATATCACCCTTGTTTATCATTTGCTATATTATACACTTCAGTGGGTAACAATTCTCCGTCGGGTGCCTTACCAGACGATGATAATGACAGAAATCCCTTTCCCTGGTTCTTGTCACGTCTTCAGGACATTTGGGTTCTGGTAATGATATTGTGCCAACTTTCAGCAACTGATTCATCATAGGAATGACATCTTTTTTTTCAAAATCAAACCCTTCATGAGAGTTAAGCACTCTAATCCTTTTTCGGTCATATCTATTTCTTAGTTGCTGCCTTTCTTCTCTACGATCTTGCCTCCTCTCCTTTGGATCCTTTACATCTTTCCTTCTTTTATCATGCTCGACAGTATTAGCAGTCATCCTGCTGGGTATTCTTTTGCCTGCTTCATGGTGAAAGGCTGGCATCTTACGGGTCATTAATTCCAAGGCGTGAGCTTTGGTAGCCAAGTCATAAAAAGTTCGGATGTCAGCACTGGTGAGTCCAAATGTGATACCCATTTCCATAGAATTCAAGCACATTTTAACCTATTCTTTCTCTTCCGGCAATTTTCTACACGAAGCCCCCAGTGTCTTCCACCTTTCTATAAACTTTTCCACTGATTCCCCTTCTTTCTGATGGACGGAAGCCAATTCTGTGATGCTAACGTCACGCTCTGAAGAAAAGAAGTTTGATATGAAAGCATCTTGCATCTCTTCCCAAGTACGTATAGACCCTCGAGCTAAACTAGAATACCATTGGAATGCCTTGCTCGTCAATGACGACCCGAATAACCATAAGTAATTTCCCATGCTGGTGATGATATGCATTAAGTGCTCTTCCAGCGACCCCTCTCTGTTAAACTTCTGAAAATCTGGATGTATGAAATTGGTTGGGAAGGGGATATCTTCTACTTCCCTTGGGTACGGCGTCCGGTACCTGAAATGGCTAGTACTTGTATGCTCTCTTTCTATTTTGACGGCTTCTTCAACGACTTGTCTTACATCGTCTTGTGTTACCGTCCTCGCAACTGTAATGGACCCTCTTGATCCTGCTCCTTGTTGATTCGATCATTCGGGATAGTTTTCATGTTCGTTCGCTGCACCTGTCATTGGTGGAGCTGCAATCCGAGCCACATTTTGCCCGAGAGTCGTTAGTGCTTCCTTGAGGCTTCTGCATTCATCTATTAGTGCCCTTTGTGCTTCTGCCATCTCATTAATACGATCTTCGATGGACGACACACTCTCTTAGTTCGTTTTGGCCATATGTAGTACGACCTCTCTACTTTTTGATGAAGTCGTGCCTTTTGACGAAATCGTAGCTGGGATAGAGCATGAATATGTTGACTACACAGGGCTCTCTAAGGGAGGAGAAGGTGGGGTATAGTTTAATTCTTGCGTAGTCTCTATGCGATCATCTGACTGAGGTGATACAGTGATTGGAAATCTTTCCTGTGGGGACACAGACATTGGTGAGCCCCTCACTATCACCTTACCTTTCTACTCCCTCATCCATCAAGCCTTCAGGGCGATTAAAGCTGAAAAGTCGTGCACTGTTAACTGTGGAGCTGTTTGATCAGGGTAAATTGTAGGGGGAGCAAGTTCAGGATTTCTTCTAGCGGCGTTGCGCATCACAGGGTCTCTAACCCTTGGCGAAGGCAGGTTCACTTGGAAGTTCCTTGCATTTTGTGCCCTCCTCCAATGAGTCATCACTAGGGTCCACTCCCTATCTCCCTCTGACAGTGAAGGTGAAGCAGATATAACCCCGGCTATAACCTGAGTCAGAGTATTCTTACTTGCTGGCTGTTGAGTCACATGTTCTTGAGGTGAATCCGGCATACATTCTATTATGAACCCCATAGGAGTAAAACAGAACTTCATTTTTCTCGCGAGAGTCGCCATTTTGTTTCGAACAAGAAATAAATGCATCTTGATTTGGGGTAATTACTTTATTCAAACATAACGAAGAGATTTCATACAATAATCATGACATTTATTAATTCTGAGTTTATATACATCCCTTCCAAATCCCTTGATTCCAAGGTAGAATACTTTGAAATGAATTAAATATTATAATCAATGGAATTCGTATGTCAAATCTTGAATTCAGCAGCATTTTGACAGCAACTTTGGTCATCTCCCAAGACTTAGGAGGAATTCTAGCAGCATTTCAGCTCCCCTTTTGCCTTGGTCATATGCTGACCTTGTTGCGTGACCCGCGCGACTGAAAATATGTTACGCGGTCGGCATAACAGAATACTCGAAGGAAGAGACCGTGCAACAGCTTCGAGATCAGTGCAACTAACTGGACTAGTTGTGCGATACGCGCAACCTACTACGGGGTAGGCGTAACTAAGTGAATCAGTTGGGCAACCCGCGTAACCTATTCGTTTTCTCACCTTCAACCTAAACCTAAACCTATAACCTAAACCTAAACCTATAACCTAAACTTAATTCACTTAAACCTACACCTTAACCTAAACATATAACCCGAACCTGAACCTGAACTCGAATTCCTAAACCTAAACCTAAACATATAACCTATAACCTTAACCTATAACCTTAAACCTATAACCTATAACCTAACCCAAGCCTAAACCTATAATGTCACGCCCCAAACTCGGAAAACGGGCTCACAAAATTCTCGATCACCGAATCTGGTGCGGACAGCCTCTGTAATACCCCATTCTCGAATCCCGACACTCACATGCTAGATTCTGATCCTAGGATCCTACAAGGAGGATTTTCAGTATGATTTTTTTTGTAATGGAGCATAACCACAAGCATAACTAAGTCACAAAATAATATCACCACATATCCACTATATCAAAAACTTTAAGTACAATGCAGAAAGGGAAATACAGGGTGATCAAAAAGCTCTAAAATAGTCAGATGCACACTCCTGCCTTAGCACTGTTGTTGTCCAACGCTACCTACACGCAACTGTCGTGCATAAGCTTACAAACGATTAGAGGGTGGTGTAAGTGTGTGCGCAAGGCAAGTGCCAAGTATATAATATCAGAGTAATGAAAAAACATACGGTAAGTCCATGAATGCTATTAGTTGTACTAAAGCTATATGATGCAAGGCATGAATTGTAACGCCCGTGAAAAATCCATACTTGGGCTCGAGTACCAACTCGACCCGAAATTGCTTAGAATTCATTCCTTTGGAAAATTTGACTAGGTTAGCTAGTGCAACGTTAGAATAGCTGGGAAATGGTCCCTGATCACTTTAAATACGTTCTACAAGGCCCGAAGCGAGTGGAACTAAGGGTGCTATAATGCTCTAAAGCCTCGGATCAAACTCTAAGCCGGTTTGTTCTCTGGACCACTTTGAATCTTTGTATTGGATCTAGACCGCACGTTGAAAGTCCGATACCTCCTATCTTAGACCGTTAGGACCGTCTAGCTGGGCTTGACACTCATTCCAAAAATCAAGTCAAACCGATGATCACAGGCTATTTCATTGAGCCCGGACCGAAGAGAGTGTGAATAGGGACATAGTTGGAATTTCAAATTCAAATCTGGCACACAAATTTGACGCATCAGTATTAAGCATTCTGACCGTCAGAATACAGCCAAATTACACCCTTGGATCAGGAAAAATATCTATTATATATCACGGGACTTATAGGCCTGATCTTGATGCGGTGACCGTTAAACTGAAACTGGGCCGCCACGTGCGATCTGGGACCCCAACCGGTCTGAAAACTGGATGTATGCTAGATCTAGTATGCATGAGCTTAAGTCCGACCGCATCTGGCCTGGGGACCTCCAGAAATGCCCTTTTGGACCGAAACGGCCCCGATTTGGTTAGGCACCAAGTAAACATTGTTCCCAAGCCTATTTTGGGAATGTTTTAGGCTATAAAAGGGGTTGAAACCCCCACTCCTCTCTCCCATCCGAATTTGAGAGAAGCCCTAGCTTGGGAGAGAGAAAAAGAGTGAGAGATTGTGAGAGAGTGGGAGAGTTCTTCCCGCCACTTGTGCTACGCGTTGCACATGCTTAAGCGACACTTCTCTACCGCTTTCCCGGCGATTCCACCGCAATCCTAGGTAAGTAAAAACCCTAAATAGTTGGTGATTTGAGTTTTTCTTGTTTCCATGGCGATGTAGCTTATGGATCTTATGTATTAGGCTCCTTACTCGCCGTAGACGAAGCATATACACTCCGCTTCAATTCCCGAGTCTACAAGACACTAGGTGAGGATTTTAGACGCTTGGATTGACGGTTCCCAATGCTTTCAATGTCGTTTAATAGTAGATTCTTGACGGCATCGCCGTTTGACATGTACAAAATGCTCTCCGTTTCCCGTTTCGTAAGCTAACGAAGAATATGAGATTTAGGGCATTTTAGTCATTTGTAGGAAGTACTGTTTGCATTCATATTTTGCTGATGTGATTGACATGGTTTGTTGTCGCATTAGGAAGTTAGGAATGCGTGCATAATTAGTTTGGCGAAGAGATTCGCCTAGTTGCACACTTTGGGTCGACATGCTATATGTAGACCTAAGTGTGTAGTGCATGTGTTTGTATAAATGCTTGTATTAGTATGTATTGAATTAAATGATGTTATTTGATACTTTGTGATTGATTTTTCAATTATTATGCCGACCTAAATGATTTTCTACATGTTGACAAAATGCATGATTTCATTACATGCATGGAATGTATGTGCTTGAGGATTTGCTTAAGTTGAATATGCATGGGAAGTATGCCTTGAAGATTTGCTTAAGTTGAAAGTTATAACATGTGTTAACATGCTCACATGATGTATTTCAATTCTAATACCTTGTATAGTAATTCCATAGATGTGTGGGACTTGACTTAGTCCAGGCAGTCGGTAACCGAGCGAATTCGTGGCTGACTGGTCATAGCCACGAACGACGCGTCGATGAATGTGATTCGTGTTGAGAGTTGGCGGCAGTGGTTAGGCCACGCGAAGTGTTTTACGCACTTCATGTCGTTCAATTCGAGATGCGATCGCGCTAGTCGAGCCCGTCAAGTAACCCAACTGGCCGATGCTTGTTCACCTTGTATGTATCATAACTGCTTGAACCTAGGGTACTGAACTTACCATTGTAAACCCTATTAACCGTGGTACCTTGATCCACGAAGACTCATGAGCCGGGCATGGTGGTATGGGACACCGTGGTCGAGCTGTCGGCCTACGCTGGGGCCACAAACCTCCCCGTAGTGACCAATGAGCACCTTGACTCGTGAGCAGATTATGGTGGTATGGGACACTATATTCTAGCTGTCGGCCTACACTGATCAGGCGACGAGCCCTTTGTAGTGACCGCGAGCGTATTCTGAGTTCACGGGAGGCGACGACCCTTCCGTGCAGTAGAGTACAGTAGGCCTGTATTGATAAGGTGATGGGGGAGCGGTGCAACGAGTGCGAGCAACAGCCCTGGCAGCCCTTGCAGTGACCTACGAAATGTACATCGTATGAGATTACTAGGAGTGACGACCCTAGACAGGATCCGTGTTGGGATTGATACAAGGGAGGTACCTTAGTTTCCCAATCCTGCTGTTTGAATGGACTAATAACAACTTGGTAATCATATCACCATAGCATTGCATGTGCCTGGAAGATGTGGAGCACTCTAGGGAGTGTGGCATGCCGCGGTCGTAAGATGTTGCCGTATGAGGGTGATCGTCGGTGAGGGCATACATCACGTCATATCATCTTGCATTAACAACAGTTTTAGGACTTGTCTGATTTACTGCTTTACTATTATCGCGTGATTGAATTGTGAACATGCTAATCTTTGCTCTATGATTCCACTGAGTTGATCACTCATTCCCACGTTACGGGATGGTGTTTGCAACACCCACCAGACCCTGTTGTAGTTGCAGGTGACGATGAGATCCAGGAGGTGGAGCTAGATGATGACGAGGACCAGGATGAGTTCTCGTATATGCAGTATCATGACGGCTTCCCGTAGGTGACCTGGATCGAGGGGACATCAGTGGGACTTTTCTTTTTGAACATTATTCTTTTGTTATGTACATGTATATGAGACTCAGAGATGTAGTCATACTTTGGAGACAGTTGAGATTACTTTGTTTTTCCATACAGTGATATATATCTTGTTTAGTCTTCCGCTTGCTTTTATCACTGGATCTGAAGTATGAATTGCAGTTTTGGTATACTTTTACTCATGTGAATGCTTTAAATCAGACAACATTGAATCATAACCATTTTTGTTGCATAAGTGACGGTCTGGAACTCGGGAGTTGAGTTTATACACGACCCCCGATTTTCAGGGTGTTACAAGTTGGTATCAGAGCATGAATGAGAGTATACTGGGCCTGGGTTATGGTCTTGCGACATACGCTGTCGCTTCATTTGACTTAGGTGGGTGCGAGAAGGGTCTAGAAACACTTCTAGGATCACAGATTCGCCGATAGGCGAAGTCTATAAGGATCGATCGCAAGATCGAGTCTCTAACGCATCTCGGGTCGCGTAAAGCGACCCGAATCACTTTTAAGCTGTAGGAAGTCGGGTGGAGACGTCCTATGAGCGGTTTTAAACCGCAAAAGTGAATCCTTGGGCCGTAGAATGACCACGACTCCAGTAATCAATCGCCAGGGCTTAAAAACCCCGTTTTGCCAAAAATTCTTAAAATTCCTTCTCTAAACACTTCAACCTTCAGTTCTTTTGTATCCATTTCATGTTAGGCATCAAACCTAATGTGAAAATAACACAAATTAGTACATTCACCAAATTTTACAGTGAATAGTAAAATTTCATAAAAAATGGCCATAAAGGCATTCTAACTTCACTTTCTTTAGCAACTAAGGAGCTAGAAAGATGTACTGGATCCTTCTACCCCAAATCCATATGCTGCATCATATGGTTTGGTATTCGGGACTGCGATGTGGACCCGGAAAGCCCCAATAACATGTTTGGGCTCATAGGGACCAAAATACTATGAACTAAGGGGTGGGACTAGACTTTTTGGGACCCTGGGACCATAGGGGACCAGACCCATGGGGTCCCGCTGGCCAACCTGGAGGTTGGCCGGCGATGCCATCGCCGGCCGGGCGATGCATCGCCGGCCGGCCACCTCGGACGGTGCTGCCCTTTGGGCGCACCCACTTAAATGCCTCCCACAACACCCCTATGTACCTCCCATCCCACGAAAATCCCTAAAACACCCCTCTCCTTCACAAACAGCCCCCTTGCATGCCCTAGATTTGAGTTTCAGCGCTCCATTCCAAATCCCGGCGACCCAAACCCATCCTAATCCCTTCCTTGGCCAAAACCGACCACCACTCATTGATTATTGGGTGTTGGCAGCCCCTTTCCTTGAAGATTTTCCCATTTGGAGCTCCAAAATCCCCCAAATAGTGCTGAAATCGTGAGCAGCTCCATTCCACCTTTTTGTTTTTATTTTTCCCTGAAACTACAGCCTTGGGAAGCTTGAAGCATCCCTCTACGACGCCTAGATTTCCTTTTGTCAGATTGGACAACCATTTCTCCGCATTTTCGACGTTTTCCATGGCTTTCCTGGAAGCTATTTTGGGTCTTTTGTCACTCTCATCCATCCTGTCTTTGATGGGTAAGAGGAAAACTGCAACAGACGAGGCTGGGCCGAGCCGCCCTGCTCGATCGAGAAGACCGCGGGGTGGTGCCGCAAGTTCAAGCGCCGCCGCAGGTCCAGCTGCAGTCCTAGAGTGCCGTACGAAGCGGGATTTGGATCCCCATGCACACCTTGGACGAACCATCCTATCAGAGATGCCTCATGGTGAATACACTGATCGTAGAGTGTTATTTGAGGCGGACGTAGATGGGCGATTGTTCGGCGAGTATCTGTTGTTCGAACGCATTGAAGCCGCGCACTGGGGACCGATCTTTGAAGCTCGCGCTCGTGCTAATGTGAGCACTGTTCGTGCCTTCTATGCTAGCATCCAGAGTCCTACCTTGGAGCCCTTGCAGTTCAAAATCCCTTTTGGTAGAGATCGGATGGCTACGATCGACGTCCAGTTGGTTGCGCGACTTCTCAACGTGCCTCTAGGTGATGTACATCCAAGTGAGAAAAATTTGAGGACTAGACGTGAACGAGATCGCCGCACCAGGTTTCTGTGCGGTAAGTTGGTTCCATGGCAGCCTAATAATAGCCTCAAGGCGACGTACATGTCTGAGGATTTGCGTCTGCTGCATCACATCTGCACGTTCAATGTTTATCCTAGGTCGACGAACCGCATTGAATGTACACGTCTTATGGTCGATTTCTTATTTCTGGTGGCCCAGGGAGAGAACGTATGTATGGCCACTTTCATCTTACGGCAGATAGTTCTCATAGCCAGGTCGAGAAGAACATCCGAATCCCTTCCCTTTGGCCGACTCATTTGCAGAATTGCGCTTGAGTTTGCCTATAGACTTGGACCCGAGTTGCCGGTATCAATTCACACCATCGATGAGTCGACGATGGTTAAGATGAAGATTGGGTCGCAATATCGTGAAAATCAACTTGAAAGGGATAGTGGGGACGACTTTGATGAAGAGGAAGATCAAAGCGAAGGAGAACCTAGTGCAGAAGTTCAGGAAGAGACTCAGGAAGAAGCAGAAGAGGAGGCTCAGGATACTGATGAGAGTCCTCCTCCTTCTGCGCAGACTACTATTGACGATCGCATTGCCCGGATGGAGGAGAGTCAGACCGCTTTGCGAAGGGAAGTCCAAGAACTTCGAGCAGAGGTCGCTGATGCCAAGGCCGTTACGAAGAAGAAATTTGGCAAGGTGACTCGCACCTTGAAGGCAATCCTGTGTTGCTTACAGGATAAGGGTGCTCCTCCTCCATCGCCAGACTCCGACTAGCGACGCGATCTTTGATGTTGTTATGAGTAGTTAACTATTTTCTGTTTCATGTGTGTAAAGCCTATTAGGGCTAGTGCTTTGCTTTTGTCGCTGTTGCTTAACTGTCTTAATTTCCATGTCATTCTAGTCATGATGCTTGTAAGGATATATCCCTTGTATTGTGACAATTTTGATTAATTGAAGTGCATGGAATGCCTTGACTCTTTAGTGAATGATTGTGGTGTATTTGTGCAATTGAGACTGACAAGGTTGCGCCCTATTTTGAATATAGGGAATGCCACCTAAGACTACGAGGAGCGCGGTTCGGCTTTCATTGTTAGAGCAGATGGATCAGGCTCCTTCTCAGTCTGGCACTCGTCCGGACCCTGCTGTGGGCCCGATTCCTGAGACTGTTCGATCGTCTCAGCCTGCTACTGGTCCTACAGATGGACCACCGCCATTTACACCATCAGTTAGAGAGCCACAGCGCGCATCTACTTCCGCACCTCATCCGCCACAGCCTGCTCCACCACCTGATAGATTCGAGCAGATGATGGCTATGATGCTACAGCAGCAGCAGCTATTGACTACCATAGTCGGGACTTTAGCCCAGGGTGGGGGTGCGACTGCACCTACTCCGCCTGCACCACCTGCGCATCCAGCTGAGGATGCCTATGCTTACGCCCAGGATGAGGGCATAGCACTTCCTGCGCAGCCTGCTTTCCCTGCGGGGAACCCTGCCGACACTCGGGGCCTTCTGGAGCGATTTCAGCGCTTGCGGCCTCCTACCTTCACGGGTTCTCACAGACCCGAGGAGGCAGAGTTTTGGCTCGACCGAGTGTCGAAGATTCTGCGCATGTTGCACTGTACTGAGGCAGAGCAGGTAGAGCTGGCTACCTTCCAGTTTGAGAGAGAGGCCAGTATGTGGTGGGATAGTGTATTGCGGACTGTTACCGCAGACTTCGTATGGACATGGGCAGCATTCGAGTTTCGCTTCCATGAGAAGTATTATCCTCAGACCTACAGACACGAGAGGGAGAATGAGTTTCTCCGTCTCAGGCAGGCAGCGATGACGGTCACCGAGTATGAGCATCGGTTCACAGAGTTGGGCAGGTACGTCCCGACGATTCTAGCTGATGAGCAGATGCGCATACGGCGCTTTTTGGAGGGCTTGCGACCGGATATTCGGTCGAAGATGTGCTGCATCAGTTTCTCCTCCTATGCGGAGTTGGTTCACATGTCCATGCGGGCAGAGCAGGACGTGGATCGACTTGCGCGATCACGAGGCCCGACTACTTCTAGGCCGCGACCGGAGTTGCCAGATAGGCCCTTCGCGGGCAAGAGGCCTCGCATTGATCCTCCTACCAGGACCACGGCGCCAGTAGGACCATTTCGGCGCCCTGATCTATCATGCACATACTGTGGGAGGACGGGCCACCTAGCGCCGAGTTGCTTTGCGAGGATGCGGGACAGTGGGTTCTCGCCGCCGCAGAAGATTGATCGCGTACGTCCACAGGCGATATCAGCACCGCCTATACGGTCAGCTCCTGCGCAGTCCTCTTTCAGACCCACAGTATCGCAGATTCGACAGCCCCCACGGCCCTTGACACAGCGGCCGAACCGGCCACAGCAGGCTCGAGTTCATGCACTGACCGCTGAGGCAGCTACGACGCCGACTTTCCAGCATTCAGCCTTCGAGGTCACGGGCCATATCGGAGGTACTCCCGTTCTTGTCATGGTGGACACTGGTTCCACGATTTCCTTGATATCGCGTGCCGTAGTCAGACGTCTTGGGTTGCAGACTATCACTATGGATAGCGTGCGAGTCCTTGCAGCTCATGGAGATTATTCGGATGTCACCCAGATGTGTGAGGGTTGTTTACTTGATCTGGGAGGCAGGACGATGACTCTTGATTTGGTCGTCGATCCCTCGCTCGTATATCTCGACGTCATTCTTGGCATGGACTGGTTGACTGCAGCGAGAGCCGAGATTGACTGCGAGGCTCGTGTGGTGACGGTGTACGAGCCTGAGGGCACGCCTTTCACATTTTCAGTGCGGGTAAATCTTCCTTTCCGCATTCTTAGCTACGCCACCCTGTTGCACGACGCTGGTGCCCAGGTACTTGAGCAGACGCCGGTTGTTTCTGAGTTCGGGGATCTGTTCAGGAAGATCCCTGGTTTGCCACCCCGACGTGAGATCGATTTCACTATCGATCTGATTCCTGGTTCTACACCCGTCTCACTGCCGACGTATCGCATGGCACCATGTGAGATGGAGGAGTTGAGGACGCAGATTGATGGTCTACTAGAGCTTGGCCTTATACGGCCTAGCGTATCTCCTTGGGGAGCACCGGTCTTGTTCGTGAAGAAGAAGGATGGTTCGCTACGATTGTGTATTGATTATCGCAGGCTGAACCAACTCACAGTGAAGAACAAGTACCCTTTGCCCAGGATCGATGACTTATTTGATCAGTTGAGAGGAGCGCAGTACTTCTCGAAGATTGATCTTCAGTCAGGATATCATCAGCTGCGCGTCAGAGATGAGGACGTGCAGAAGACAGCGTTCAGGACCAGTTTTGGTCATTACGAGTTCCTTGTGATGTCGTTCGGTCTCACGAACGCACCGGCCGTGTTCATGGATCTGATGAACCGGGTACTACGGCCTTTCCTCTATCGATTCGTCGTTGTCTTCATCGACGACATTTTGGTATACTCTAGGAGTCGAGAGGAGCATGAGGAGCACTTGCGTTTGGTCCTTGATACGCTCAGACAGCATCAGTTGTTCGCACAGTATAAGAAGTGCGACTTCTGGAAGCAGGAGGTGAAGTTTCTGGGACACGTGGTGTCCAAGGATGGCATGGCAGTTGACCTGTCTAAGGTAGCTGCGGTGCAGGACTGGGAGCAGCCTGGTTCTGTCACTGAGGTGAGGAGTTTCTTGGGTCTCGCTGGCTACTATCGGCGCTTCATTCAGGATTTCTCGAAGATCGCGAGACCCTTATCTCAGTTGACACGGAAGGACGTGAAGTTCGCCTGGAATGATAAGGCGGAGTCAGCTTTTCAGGAGCTGAAGGACAGACTTACGTCCGCCCCTGTGCTAGTATTGCCAGAGCAAGGGGTTAAATACACTATATACACTGACGCGTCTAGCGTTGGTTTAGGTTGTGTCCTTATGCAGAGGGACAGGGTAATTTCGTATGCCTCGAGACAATTAAGGAAGCACGAGGAGAATTACCCTACACACGACCTGGAGTTGGCAGCCGTGATATTCGCACTGAGGCTCTGGAGACATTACCTCTATGGAGAGGAGTTCGAGCTCTTTTGCGACCACAAGAGCCTCAAGTACATATTCACACAGCGGGACTTGAATATGAGGCAGCGGCGATGGATGGAGACGCTGAAGGACTTCAAGTTTGAAGTCTCTTACCATCCTGGGAAGGCGAACCTTGTGGCTGATGCGTTGAGCCGCAAGAAGGCGATAGAGTTTGCGGCTCCGCTGATGGTTGCCGAGTGGGATATGGTTGAGTTTTTGCGAGACTTTGAGCAGAAACTCACCGTAGAGGAGCCATTTGAGTTCATCGCACATGTTCAGGTGCGATCTCCGATCGATGACCGTGTCATCGAGGCGCAGAGGGACGACGCGCATCTTACTGAGCTTCGAGAGCAGGCCAGTGATGATGATGACGCCGACTGGCGGGTTGGCATGGATGGGGGTTTACGTTACCGTGGCCGCCTATGCGTTCCTGATGTCCCTGACTTGAGACGAGAGATTCTCGAGGCTGCGCATTCTACTAGACTCGCGATGCATCCTGGCAGCACGAAGATGTATCGTGACGTGAAGAGGACGTACTGGTGGGAAGGTATGAAGACCCACATTGCTGAGTTCGTGTCCCGTTGTCTCACTTGTCAACAGGTGAAGGCAGAGCATCGCCGACCACCTGGACTTTTGCAGCCTATGCCGATTGCAGAGTGGAAGTGGGATTTCATTTCCATGGACTTCATTTCTGGGTTGCCGAAGACGAGGAAGGGGCATGATTCTATTTGGGTGATCGTCGACCGATTGACGAAGTCGGCGCACTTCCTACCAATCAGAGTTACGAACTCTGCAGACGAGCTGGCTAGATTGTATATTAGAGAGATCGTGCGTCTGCATGGAGTTCCGTTGGAGATCGTGTCGGACAGAGACACGCGGTTCACTTCTATTTTCTGGACTCGCATTCAGGAGGCTATGGGTGTGAAGTTGAAGTTCAGTACTGCCTTCCACCCACAGACGGACGGACAGACAGAGCGAGTGAACCAGATCCTGGAGGACATGTTGCGAGCTTGCGCATTGGACTTCAAGGACAGTTGGGATGACTGTCTTGCATATGCGGAGTTTGCGTACAACAATAGCTTCCAGGCGAGTATCGGCATGGCACCTTATGAGGCGCTGTATGGGCGACCTTGTCGCGCACCGCATTGCTGGTTAGAGGTCGGTGAGCGCAGCTTGATTGGCCCAGAGTTGGTGCAGGCGACGTCAGAGAAGATTGATATTATTCGACGTCGGCTTCTTACAGCGCAGAGCAGACAGAAGAGCTACGCCGATACGAGACGGAGACCACTAGAGTTCACAGTCGGGGATCATGTGTTTTTACGAGTTTCCCCTATGAAGGGAGTCCTTCGGTTCGGAAAGAAGGGGAAGCTGGCACCGCGATACATTGGTCCATTTCAGGTCCTCGATCGTGTGGGAGCAGTGGCTTACCGATTGGCTTTACCCACGCCCCTCGCGAGCGTCCACAACGTATTTCATGTTTCTATGCTGAAGAAGTACGTTGCTGATCCTTCTCATATCATCAGATGGGAGCAGGTGCAGTTAGGAGAGGATGTTACTTATATCCTGCGACCGACACGCATCTTAGACCGGAAGGAGCAGGTACTGCGTAGCAAGGTGATTCCCCTTGTGAAGGTACTATGGACGCATCATACTGAGGAGGAGGCTACTTGGGAGACAGAAGCCGAGATCAGAAAGAACTACCCACAGCTTCTCGAGGAGTACGAAAAGGTACAAAATTTCGAGGACGAAATTATTTGTTAAGGGGGGTAGATTGTAACGCCCGTGAAAAATCCATACTTGGGCTCGAGTACCAACTCGACCCGAAATTGCTTAGAATTCATTCCTTTGGAAAATTTGACTAGGTTAGCTAGTGCAACGTTAGAATAGCTGGGAAATGGTCCCTGATCACTTTAAATACGTTCTACAAGGCCCGAAGCGAGTGGAACTAAGGGTGCTATAATGCTCTAAAGCCTCGGATCAAACTCTAAGCCGGTTTGTTCTCTGGACCACTTTGAATCTTTGTATTGGATCTAGACCGCACGTTGAAAGTCCGATACCTCCTATCTTAGACCGTTAGGACCGTCTAGCTGGGCTTGACACTCATTCCAAAAATCAAGTCAAACCGATGATCACAGGCTATTTCATTGAGCCCGGACCGAAGAGAGTGTGAATAGGGACATAGTTGGAATTTCAAATTCAAATCTGGCACACAAATTTGACGCATCAGTATTAAGCATTCTGACCGTCAGAATACAGCCAAATTACACCCTTGGATCAGGAAAAATATCTATTATATATCACGGGACTTATAGGCCTGATCTTGATGCGGTGACCGTTAAACTGAAACTGGGCCGCCACGTGCGATCTGGGACCCCAACCGGTCTGAAAACTGGATGTATGCTAGATCTAGTATGCATGAGCTTAAGTCCGACCGCATCTGGCCTGGGGACCTCCAGAAATGCCCTTTTGGACCGAAACGGCCCCGATTTGGTTAGGCACCAAGTAAACATTGTTCCCAAGCCTATTTTGGGAATGTTTTAGGCTATAAAAGGGGTTGAAACCCCCACTCCTCTCTCCCATCCGAATTTGAGAGAAGCCCTAGCTTGGGAGAGAGAAAAAGAGTGAGAGATTGTGAGAGAGTGGGAGAGTTCTTCCCGCCACTTGTGCTACGCGTTGCACATGCTTAAGCGACACTTCTCTACCGCTTTCCCGGCGATTCCACCGCAATCCTAGGTAAGTAAAAACCCTAAATAGTTGGTGATTTGAGTTTTTCTTGTTTCCATGGCGATGTAGCTTATGGATCTTATGTATTAGGCTCCTTACTCGCCGTAGACGAAGCATATACACTCCGCTTCAATTCCCGAGTCTACAAGACACTAGGTGAGGATTTTAGACGCTTGGATTGACGGTTCCCAATGCTTTCAATGTCGTTTAATAGTAGATTCTTGACGGCATCGCCGTTTGACATGTACAAAATGCTCTCCGTTTCCCGTTTCGTAAGCTAACGAAGAATATGAGATTTAGGGCATTTTAGTCATTTGTAGGAAGTACTGTTTGCATTCATATTTTGCTGATGTGATTGACATGGTTTGTTGTCGCATTAGGAAGTTAGGAATGCGTGCATAATTAGTTTGGCGAAGAGATTCGCCTAGTTGCACACTTTGGGTCGACATGCTATATGTAGACCTAAGTGTGTAGTGCATGTGTTTGTATAAATGCTTGTATTAGTATGTATTGAATTAAATGATGTTATTTGATACTTTGTGATTGATTTTTCAATTATTATGCCGACCTAAATGATTTTCTACATGTTGACAAAATGCATGATTTCATTACATGCATGGAATGTATGTGCTTGAGGATTTGCTTAAGTTGAATATGCATGGGAAGTATGCCTTGAAGATTTGCTTAAGTTGAAAGTTATAACATGTGTTAACATGCTCACATGATGTATTTCAATTCTAATACCTTGTATAGTAATTCCATAGATGTGTGGGACTTGACTTAGTCCAGGCAGTCGGTAACCGAGCGAATTCGTGGCTGACTGGTCATAGCCACGAACGACGCGTCGATGAATGTGATTCGTGTTGAGAGTTGGCGGCAGTGGTTAGGCCACGCGAAGTGTTTTACGCACTTCATGTCGTTCAATTCGAGATGCGATCGCGCTAGTCGAGCCCGTCAAGTAACCCGACTGGCCGATGCTTGTTCACCTTGTATGTATCATAACTGCTTGAACCTAGGGTACTGAACTTACCATTGTAAACCCTATTAACCGTGGTACCTTGATCCACGAAGACTCATGAGCCGGGCATGGTGGTATGGGACACCGTGGTCGAGCTGTCGGCCTACGCTGGGGCCACAAACCTCCCCGTAGTGACCAATGAGCACCTTGACTCGTGAGCAGATTATGGTGGTATGGGACACTATATTCTAGCTGTCGGCCTACACTGATCAGGCGACGAGCCCTTTGTAGTGACCGCGAGCGTATTCTGAGTTCACGGGAGGCGACGACCCTTCCGTGCAGTAGAGTACAGTAGGCCTGTATTGATAAGGTGATGGGGGAGCGGTGCAACGAGTGCGAGCAACAGCCCTGGCAGCCCTTGCAGTGACCTACGAAATGTACATCGTATGAGATTACTAGGAGTGACGACCCTAGACAGGATCCGTGTTGGGATTGATACAAGGGAGGTACCTTAGTTTCCCAATCCTGCTGTTTGAATGGACTAATAACAACTTGGTAATCATATCACCATAGCATTGCATGTGCCTGGAAGATGTGGAGCACTCTAGGGAGTGTGGCATGCCGCGGTCGTAAGATGTTGCCGTATGAGGGTGATCGTCGGTGAGGGCATACATCACGTCATATCATCTTGCATTAACAACAGTTTTAGGACTTGTCTGATTTACTGCTTTACTATTATCGCGTGATTGAATTGTGAACATGCTAATCTTTGCTCTATGATTCCACTGAGTTGATCACTCATTCCCACGTTACGGGATGGTGTTTGCAACACCCACCAGACCCTGTTGTAGTTGCAGGTGACGATGAGATCCAGGAGGTGGAGCTAGATGATGACGAGGACCAGGATGAGTTCTCGTATATGCAGTATCATGACGGCTTCCCGTAGGTGACCTGGATCGAGGGGACATCAGTGGGACTTTTCTTTTTGAACATTATTCTTTTGTTATGTACATGTATATGAGACTCAGAGATGTAGTCATACTTTGGAGACAGTTGAGATTACTTTGTTTTTCCATACAGTGATATATATCTTGTTTAGTCTTCCGCTTGCTTTTATCACTGGATCTGAAGTATGAATTGCAGTTTTGGTATACTTTTACTCATGTGAATGCTTTAAATCAGACAACATTGAATCATAACCATTTTTGTTGCATAAGTGACGGTCTGGAACTCGGGAGTTGAGTTTATACACGACCCCCGATTTTCAGGGTGTTACATGAATGCTATCGGCCATACCAAGGCCATGCAATGTGAGGCTTATGTAGCCAAATGTCATATGCGAGATGCAAAGAAAGCATGCTAGTACTCATCAAGTACACATAGCAATACAATTCCTCTCTGGATATCACTGGGGTCTAATACACTTAGCACTGACTGCCTCCTCCCTAGCTGCACAGTCAAGCAAGCGGAATAGACCTCACTATCCACCTGAACAGTAGTCTGCCAATACTTACCCGGCTCGTCAATAGTAGACTCATTTACGAGCTGGTCAAACTCGACCTAGCTTATAGTCCCCTCACTCAGGCGGATAAGGCCACACCCCCTCCCAACCAACCACGATACAGTGGGAGACGTGACCTATTGGTATTCGGCACTCAGGCACTCGTGTATCCACTCGGTCCAGATGTTGGAGCAACTCCTAGTACCAAAAAGGTTTTGGGACTTTCACCCAAGGACATCCTAAGTACCCGCAGTGCTAGAACTAAGTATTTTTTATACCCAATATGGTCATCCACGATGTACCTATGGAGCCATGGACCTGATGTCACTAGGGCATATAATGATCAAGTCATACATATGCAAGATGCATGAGACACACCGTACAATCATCCAACAATCTCGCGCGCACCATACGCTCATGTGGGTAACTCCTATCAATTAGTCCCATAAATAATCTGCTTAATGGCATATGCTATGATTAGTCACTACTCACATCAAGCATACATATGATGTGTATAGTATGAGGCATGGAATTATACTAAGCATGTTATAAAGTGATGGACTATCCTCACAACGACGATGGGCCTAGACGGTCTGCACGTAACAAGTATGGGCCTATCAATGGGCCGTAGGGAGAGTTATAATGCGGACATCTAACAGACATTACTCTTATAATGCGGACGTCAAACCAGCATTATTCCCGAGGCTCGGCTCGCCATAAATATCATTCAATAAGTCATGGTGGAATCAAACATTGCAATGGACCTTAAGTACATCCCATTGGGCCTTAAATGTATCAAGTGAGCCTTATCTCATAGGCCTTATATTCATTAAGTGGGCCACATCAATGGGCCTTATATTCATCAAGTGGGCCACATCAATGGGCCTCACCAATGGGCCTTAGGTATATTGCAATGGGCCATCACCCATGGACCTTGGAATGCATCACAATGGGCCTTCATAATACGGGCCTTACATTCAATCAAGGTGGGCCTCAACAATGGCCTCATACCAATTAAGGTGGGCCTAAAAAATGGGCCACAAATACACCAAGATGGGCCTAATCACATGGGCCTTTTGTATATCAGATGGGCCACACTAACGGGCCCTAAATACATCAATATGAGCCTCCTCATATGAGCCTTATGAATGCCAAGGTGGGCCTTAAAAATGGTCACAAATACATACACACACACACACACACACACACACACACACACACATATATATATATATGAACCATGTCAAAGGATCAACCGATCCTCACTTCAAATAATAGTGGTGGGACCCACTTAAACCAAGGATCTGACTCACTCTTTAGCTCATGCCAAAAATGAGCTTTCAAAAATGGTTAAACGGTTTGGATGCATCACATGCATCATGATGGGTCCCACAGACCCTGCTGATGTCGACAGTAGTGGGGCCCACCATCCCTAAAAAATGGGTGGACGGCATGCATCAAACACATGCACTGTGGTGGGCTCCACCGCCCACCTGGACGGCGTGAATAACACACATGCATCACTGTGGGTCCCACGTGGGGCCCACTATAATGTCTACATGCCATCCAACCTGTTGATAAGGTCACACAGACTTAGATGAAGAGTAAAAATAAATTTTGTATCGATTCAAAACTTCTGTGAACCCAAATAGGCTTTATGGGCAGACGTTTAACCCCACTGTTTCCTGTGATGTGGGCCACCCGAGCGTCAGATCAGCCCCATATTTGGAGAGGGCCCACCTCAGGTGGTGGTCCACCTCATGGATGGTGTGGATACAAAATATACATCATGGTGGGGCCCACGGCTGGAGCCGTGGGTCCTTGGCGTCTGCCCGCTACATGCAGCAGCAGGCGCTGCCTTATAATTTTTTTTAAAAACCTATTTTTCCAAGGTTTTTCAGGTGTGGGGCCCGCATCTGATGAATCCACTCCAGCCATTGGATTCCACAGCCCATAAGAATTCTATCAAGACCAATATTGGGCCTCTTTCAGCGTATAGAAAAATCTAGATAGATTTCAATGGTAATAATACTATTTTCAACACTATGGCCCACTAGATACTCCGATCAACCTCATTTTTCAGTTCAACTCCTAAAATGATCCGCTGAATGGGATGGATGGCATGGATTGAATACATACATCAAGGTGGGTCCTATACAAGTGGTTCACCCCAAAAGCTTGTAGAACCAAGCTAGTATTTGTGTTTTCTTTCCACGTCTAGAGAGTCCCCGAATTCTCTCCCTTTTTTTTTTGGGCATGCAATGCCTTTAAGGTGGGCCCTTCATAGGTGGGCCACCACATGGTGAGGTGGTGTGGTTACAATACATATGTAAAGTGGGCCCCACCTTTAGATGGTTTGGATCCAATACATGATCCATTGTGAGGTCCATCCAAGTGGGCCATAAGGCCATAATATCATACATAAAATAATAAAATAAAAAGAGAGTGAGACACGCATGATGGAGGGATCCCGACACTATGGGCCCTTCGTTTACAGCATCCAATCATACATCAATGGGTCCCATTACATATGGGACCTCCAAATAAAAGATCAACGGTGGAGATCCCTCTCCACCCAAAATGAACGGTCTTCATGACCTCTTTATGCAAGGAAATATAAACATCATGTGGGGTCCATGGAGAATGACCCCATCATGGAATGATCATGAGGATCAAAGTGGGCCATCGGCCACACCTAGGGTCCCAAGTGAGATCCATACCATCAATCGGTAGGCCTCACTTGACCCTTCATCATAAAAGTAAAATCTAGGCCTATGGAAAACACCCACCCAACGATCTCCTTGGTCCATTAAAAAGCCTATCTCCTTGTGCTTCTTTTTTATGGTGGAAGATGGGAGATGGATGGCTAGGATGGGAGATCTTGGGAAGAGAAAGTGGGCTACACAAACTCTCTCTTCTCTCACTTTGAAGCTTGGACGTGGGGTGCTCTTGCTTGGCTTGGGAATGTTGAGAAATGAGAGGGAGAGAGAGTTGTAAGGAGAGATGTGAGTGATGGGTGATGGAGTGATGGATGAGGTACTTGACATGTAAGGTGGTGTAAGAGAGAGGGTGAGAAAGAGTTGACTTTGGTAGTTGCTTGGGGATGGGGTGAAAGGTGATGTATACTTGACATGAAGTGATTGATGGATTGATGGGTTGATTGATTGATTGATGGATTGATGGGACATGTTTTAGAGATTCTCTTGGGATTACAACGCACGACGTTCTTCCTCGAACTGAACGTGGGTCCACATCACCTCGTCTGGGTATCGGATCGGTGCGTGAGTCACGGCGTTGGAACCTTGATAATGGTGCGGTCGCAATGATACAAGTCTTGGATTAATCCTACTTAAATGTATAGGATATGCCTTACGGTCGTGCGTAAACGTCGATTACAGGTTGCAGGTCACCGAAATTCCACGGAAAGGATCGCAGGAAGCGACAAAATAGTATGGAATAGGATACGGGTCTTACATATAACCTAAACCTATTCTCAAATCCCTAAACCTATAACCAATAACCTAAACCTAAACCTAAAACTAAACCTATAACCTAAACCTATTCTAAAATCTCTAAACCTAAAACCTATAACATAAACCTAAACCTTTAACCTATAACCAAAACCTATAACCTATAACCTAAACCCAAAACCTAAACCTATAACCTTAACTTAAACCTAAACATTAACCTTAACTTATAACCTAAACCTATAGCCTATAACCTAAAGCCTAAACTCGATCCCGAACCTGAACCCAATTTCTAAAACCTAAACCTTAAACTATTCTCAATTCCCTAAACCTATAACCTATAACTTAAACCTAACCTATATCCTTAACCTAAACCTAAAACCTAAATGTATTCTCAAATCTCTAAACCTAAACCTACACCTAATCCTAATCACAACTCCTTGACTTAAACCTAAACTTGAAAACCCGAACCCAAACCTGATTTCCTAAATCTAAACCTTAACCTATTCTCATTTCCCTAAACCTTAACCTATAACCTAACCTAAACCTAAACCTATAACCTACACTTATAACCTAAAACTAAACCTAAAACCTAAATGTATTCTCAAATCCCTAAACCTAAACTTATAACCTACAACATTAACATAAACTTATAACCTAAAGCTATAACCAACAACATTAACCTAAACCTATTCTCAAATCCCAAAACCTATAACCTAAACCTTAACCTAAACCTAAACCAATAACCTAAACCTTAACCTATAACCTATAACTTAAACCTTAGCCTATAACGTATAACCTATAACCTATAACCTAAACTCAATTCCTTAAACCATAACCTATAACCTAACCTAAACCTAAACCTATAACCTGCACTTATAACCTAAACCAAAACCTATAACCTTAACCTAAATGTAAAACCTAAACCTAAACCTAAACCCGATCCCGAACCCAAATCTGAATCCCTAAACCCTTGGCCTAAACCTAAAACCCAAACGTAAACCCGATCTCAAACCTGAACCTAATTTCCTATACCTAAACCTTAACGCATTCTCAAATTCTTAAACTTAAACCTACACCTAATCCTAATCTCAACTCCCTAACCTAAACCTAAACCTAAACTTGAAAACCGAAACCTAAACCCGATCCCAAACCCAAATTTGAATCCCTAAACCCTTATCCTAAACCTAAAACCCTTATTCTAAACTTCAAAACCCAAAATGTATTCTCAAATCCCTAAACCTAAACCTACACCTAATCCTAATCTCAACTCCCTAACCTAAACTTGAAAACCCAAACCTAAACCCAAACTCGATTTCCTAAACCTAAACCTTAACCTATTCTCAATTCCCTAAACCTATAGCTTATAACCTAAACCAAAACCTTAACCTAAACCTAAACATAAACCTTAACCTAAACCTAAACCTAAACTTATAACCTTAAACTAAACCAAAACCTATGACCTAAAACTTTGACCTATAACCTATAACCTAAACTTATAACCAATAACCTAACTTTAACCTAAACATAAAACCTAAAACCTAAACCTTAACCTATAACCTATAACATAAACCTAAACCTATAACCTATACTTACAACCTTAACTTAAACCTATTCTCAAATCCTAAAACCTAAACTTATAACCTAAAACATAAACCTAAACCTAAAACCTAAATGTATTCTCAAATCCTTATACCTAAACCTACACCTACACCTAATCCTAATCTCAACTCCCTAACCTAAACCTAAACCTAAACTTGTAAACCCAAACCTAAACCTGATCCCGAACACGAACCCGAACTCAATTTCCTAAACCTAAACCTTAACCTATTGTCAATTCCCTAAACCTATAGCTTATAACCTAAACTTAAACCTTAACCTAAACCTAAAACTAAATATTAACCTAAACCTATAACTTTAACCTAAACCAAAACCTATGACCTAAAACCGTAACCTATAACCTATAACCTAAACTTATAACCTATAACCTAACCTTAACCTAAACCTAAAACCTAAACCTTAACCTATAACCTAAAACCTAAACCTAAACCTATAACCTAAATGTATTCTCAAATCCTTAAACCTAAACCTACACCTAATCCTAATCTCAACTCCCTAACCTAAACCTAAACCTAAACTTGAAAACCCAAACCTAAACACGATCCCAAACCCGAGCCCAATTTCCTAAACCTAAACCTTAACCTATTCTCAATTCCCTAAACCTATAGCTTATAACCTAAACCTAAACTTAAACCTAAACCTTAACCTAAACCAAA
The DNA here is from genome assembly GCA_037074715.1 of Magnolia kwangsiensis. Taxonomy (NCBI): domain Eukaryota; kingdom Viridiplantae; phylum Streptophyta; class Magnoliopsida; order Magnoliales; family Magnoliaceae; genus Magnolia; species Magnolia kwangsiensis. The sequence continues at coordinate 57,870,236 of CM073573.1, forward strand.
ACCTAAACCTATAACCTATAACCTAAACCTACACCTAAAACCTAAATGTATTCTCAAATCCCTAAACCTAAACCTACACCTAATCCTAATCTCAACTCCCTAGCCTAAACCTAAACCTAAACTTGAAAACCCAAACCTAAACCAAATCCCAAACCCGAACTCGATTTTCTAAAACTAAACCTTAACCTATTCTCAATTCCCTAAACCCATAGCTTATAACCTAAACCTAAACCTTAACCTAAACCTAAACCTAAACCTATAACCTTAACCTAAACCAAAACCTATGACCTAAAACCTTAACCTATAACCTATAACCTAAACTTATAACCTATAACCTAACCTTAACCTAAACCTTAACCTATAACCTAAAACCTAAACCTAAACCTAAAACTTTAATGTATTCTCAAATCCCTAAACCTAATCCTAATCTCAACTCCCTAACCTAAACTTGAAAACCCAAACCTAAACGCGATCCCGAACCCAAACCCGATTTCCTAAACCTAAACCTTAACCTATTCTCAATTCCCTAAACCTTAACTTATAACCTAACCTAAACCTAAACCTATAACCTACACTTATAACCTATACCTAAACCTATAACCTAAACCTAAACCTATAACCTAAATGTATTCTCAAATCCTTAAACCTAAACCTACACCTAATCCTAATCTCAACTCCCTAACCTAAACTTAAACCTAAACTTGAAAACCCAAACCTAAACCCGATCACAAACCTAAACACGATTTCTTAAACCTAAACCTTAACCTATTCTCAATTCCCTAAAGCTATAACCTATATACTATAACCTATAACCTAAACCTAAACCTAAACCTTAACCTAAACCTATAACCTAAACCTAAACCTTAACCTAAACCTATAACCTAAACCTAAACCTTAACCTAAACCAAAACCAAAACCTATAACCTAAACCTTAACCTATAACCTATAACCTAAACTTATAACCTATAACCTAACCTTAATCTAAACCTAAAACCTAAACCTAAACCTAAAACCTAAACCTGTAACCTAAACCTAAAACCTAAAACCTAAACCTAAACATAAAACCTAAATGTATTCTCAAATCCCTAAACCTAGACCTACACCTAATCCTAATCTCAACTCCCTAACCTAAACCTAAACCTAAACTTGAAAACCCAAACCTAAACCTGATCCCGAACCTAAACCTGATTGCAATAATAATGTAGCCCAATCACATGGCAATAAACAAGAATGTATCCCTTTTAACACATGCCCCTTTTTACAAAGCCTTAATTTTTGTTGTTGTTTCTATTAACTTGAATTGAAACACTTTTTTGCATTATTTGCTTGCATTAGTTTTATTTTAAAAAAGTGTGCCCACTTTTTTGGAAGAGAAAAAAATGAATGAAGTTTCTACAATTCTTCATGATTTTGAATTATAATGTTTTGTTGGTTGAATATTTTTTATTAGATGAAAGACACAGAAAATAGTTACTGATTTTTTTTCTTTTTTTATTTATAATGTTAAAATTATATGTATGGCCCACCAGATCAATAGATCAACCTCATTTTTCGGCTCAAAACCTAAAATGAGTTGGTAAAAGGGATGGACGGCATGGATTGAACACATATATCAAGGTGGGGCCTGCATGAACCGGCCCACCCAAACCTTCCTTTTTTTTTTCTTTTGGCAGACGCTGGACGGTTGGGTATTTTAAAAAATATAATGCATTGAGGTAGGCCCTGATTAGGTGGGCCATCACATGGCTACCCCATGCACATACAAGGTGGGCCCCATCTAAAAATGGATTGGGTCTAAAACATGCATCCTAGTGGGGTCCATCCAAGTGGGCCACACAACCATTTATAATGACATAAAATAAAATAAAATAAAATAATAAAAAAAATGAAATGAGAAGGGAGAGAGAGATGGAAAGTGGGACACGCTTGTGATGGAGGGACCCCGATACTATGGGCCCTCCCTTGTAATAAATCATACAATCAAATGGGTCCTTTAGCACATGAGACCATCAAAATTTAAAATCAACGGTGAGGATCCTTTCCCCACCAATATGGATAGTCTAGATGACCTTTCTAAAGAAATAAACATCATGATGGGGTCTATGGAGAATGGCCCCATCATGGAATGATCATGATGATCCTAGTGTGCCATCGGCCACATCTTAGGGTCCCAAGTGAGATCCAAACCATTGATCGGTTGGCCTCACTTGGCCCATCCCAAAAACATGAAAAACTACTAATATCTAGCACCCACCGTCCGATCTTCTTACTCCTAGGGGTTCCTTAGCACCTTAGCTTGGATTTCAATGGAGGAGATGGAGAATGGATGGTTGAGATGGGAGGTGATGGGGTAGGAGAGGTGGGCCACCTTGGAGTTTTGGAAAGGGAGGGAGAGGCTTATACGTATGGAATTTTTGTTGCTTGAGGAGAATGAGATGAGAAATGAGAAAGAGAGAGTTGTAAGGGAGAGAGAGTGATGGGTGATGGATGTGGTGGTGATGGGTGTGTAAGACTTTTTTGACTTTTGTGGCCCTTTTGTGTAAGAAAAGCATGGGCATGGAGGACTTTTGTGGCTTGCTTGGGAAAGAGTGAAAGTGATGTGTACTTGACATGTGATGGCTTGATGGATTAATTGATTGATGGGATTGATGTGACACATCATAGAGATTCCCTTGGGTTTCGCAATGCGCGGCTTTTTCCTCGCACCGAACGTTGGTCCACATCTCTTGACCAGGGTATCGCCTCGGCGGAAGTCGCGGCATTGAAACCGCAGTGATGGCGCGGTCGCTATGGTATTGGTCTTGGGTTGAGTCAATACAGGTTGACGACATATGAATAAGGGTCACACGTCGATATCAGTTAAGGGTCGAAGGTTGTCAGAATTCGACCGGTAAGACCGCGGAAGTCTACGGAATGGTATGGACTAAGATACGGGTCTTATAGCTCTCCCCTCCTAATAAAAATTTCGTCCTCAAAATTTACACAATCATCACAACTAGGCATAACTCGCGGGGAATAAGAAACATAACGTCGTCATATAGAATCAGAGAAAGCATACAAAATAAAATACATGATCAACTATCAAAGAGATGAGGATAACGCTCTCGAATCTCGGCCTCACGCTCCCAAGAAGCCTCCTCTACAGAATGGTGGCCCCACTGAACCTTCACCAAAGGAATGACCTTGGTTCTGAGGACCTGCTCCTTCCGATCAAGGATACGGACTGGCTGCTCAATGTAAGAAGCGTCCTCACGAACCTCCAACGACTGACAATCAATAACGGGAACTATGTCTGACCCACACTTCCTCAACATGGAGACGTGAAAAACGTCGTGGACGCCAGACAACTGTAATGGCAAGGCAAGCCGATAGGCCACGGCGCCAACGCGCCCAGTGATCTCACAAGGTCGTATGAATCTCAGGGCAAGCTTGCCCTTCACTCCGAATCGAACTATGCCCTTCATGGGCGAGACCTTGAGATACACATGGTCCCCTACCTCAAACTCCAAGGGACGACGCCGACGATCAGTAAAAATCTTCTATCGGCTCTGAGCTATGCGCATCCTCTGCCTGATGATGTCAATAGCCTCTAACGTCTCCTGCACAAGCTCGGGACCTAGGAGACGGCGCTCTCCAACCTTGGTCCAGCAACTTGGTGATCTGCATGGTCTGCCATATAGTGCCTCAAAAGGAGCCATGCCGATGGTCGCCTGATAGCTGTTATTGTACGCGAACTCATCCAATCGCAGATGCTCGTCCCAGCTATCCTCAAAATCAATCGCGCAGGCCCGAAGCATATCCTCGAGGATCTGGTTAACCCTTTCGATCTGGCCATCGGTCTATGGATGGTACGCGGTGCTGATCTACAAATCAGTCCTCATTGCACGCTGGAAGCTCCCCCAAAACTGAGACGTGAACCTCGAGTCTCGGTCAGAAAAGATCGAGACTGGAACACCATGCAGTCTCACAATCTCCTCGATGAATAATCTCACAAACCGTTCTATAGACCAAGTCGCACCCATCGCAAGGAAATGTGTCGACTTTGTCAGACGATCCACAACAACCCAAATGGCATCATGACCGCGCTGTGTCCTCGGCAAGCCCATAATGAAAACAGTCGACACGTGCTCCCACTTCCACATCGGGACGCTCAACGGCTGCAATAAACCAGGAGGTCTCTGATGATCGGCCTTGACACGCTGGCACGTGTCACACTCGGCCACAAAACTGGCGATCTGGCGCTTCATCCCCGTCCAAAAATACTATCGCCTCATGTCACGGTACATCTTCGTCAAGCCCGGGTGGATAGAAAACCGCGATCAATGTGCCTCGGTCATAAGATCTCTGCGCAACTCTAGAATATCTGGGACACATAAACGGCCTCTGAAGCGAAGTCCACCGTCTGCACCAATCTGCCAATCTGCCTGACTCTCAGATGTAGCCTCAGCTATATAACTCTATAATGACTCATCAGCCTGCTGAGCCTCGATCACCCTAGCGACAAGAGAGGGTTGAATCGAAAAGCTCGATAACTGTACGATGGAAGACTGCAGGCTGAACTCAAAATCATACGCTGCGATATCCTCAAGCATCCGCCACTCCTGAATCATCATATGTGCCACTAGGCCTCGTGGCTGACGGCTGAGGGCATCTGCCACCACGTTTGCCTTACCCGGGTGATACTGGAGATCAAAATCATAGTCCTTCAGAAGCTCCATCCAGCGCCTCTGCCTCATATTCAACTCAGACTGCGAGAAGAGGTACTTCAAGCTCTTGTGATCAAAGAAGAGCTCGAACCTGACCCCATAAAGATAGTGCCTCCACACCTTCAGTGTGAAGACAACTACAGCCAACTCCAGATCATGTGTAGGATAGTTCAGCTCATGGACCTTAAGCTGACGAGACGCGAAGGCCACTGGTCTCTCGTGCTGCATCAGGACAGCATCCAAACCAATATGCGAGGCATCAGTAAATACAATAAAACCGTCACTCCCAGAGGGAAGAGTGAGGATAAGAATGAACGTCAGACAGTCCTTCAACGCCGTAAATGCTCGCTCGTAGGTGTCACTCCAAATAAACTCTGCACCCTTCGGAGTCAACCTGGTCAGCGGGGCTGCAATACCAGAAAAACTCTCAATGAAACGCCGGTAGTAGCTCGCCAAACCAAGGAAACTACGGATCTCTGTCACAGTTGTGGGCTGGCCCCACTGACGCACTGCCTCGACCTTCGAGGGGTCCACTGCGACACCCTCCCTCGTCATCACGTGACTGAGGAACCTCACCTCCTCCTGCCAGAACTCGCACTTCACCAGCTTCGCATAAAGCTGGTGTGCGCGGAGGGTCTGCAAGGTAATCTCCAAGTGCTACTCATGCTCCTCACGGGTCCTCGAGTAGATCAAAATGTCATCGATGAAGACTACAACAAACTGATCTAGATAAGGGCGGAAGACCTCGTTCATCAGCTGCATGAAGACCGCGGGTGCATTGGTCAGTCCGAAGGACACGACCTGAAACTCAAAATGACCGTAACGCGTCCTGAATGCTGTCTTCAGAATGTCCTCATCTCGGACCCGAATCTGATGATAACTGGAACGCAGGTCGATCTTCGAAAAGAACTGTGCACCCTGCAGCTGATCAAACAAATCATCAATCCTCGGGAGCAGGTACTTGTTCTTGATCGTGACTTTGTTGAGCTCGTGGTAGTCAACGCAGAGCCTCAACGAGCCATCCTTCTTCTTCACGAAGAGTACCAGTACTCCCCACGGCAAATTGCTCAGACGGATAAAGCCCAACTCACGCAACTCGTCCAACTACTTCTGCAGTTCCCGCAACTCCAACGGTGCCATACGATACGGGGCCTTCGAAATAGGCGCGGTACCGGGCACTAGATCAATCTGAAACTCGGTGAGCCGGCGAGGCAGTAATCTCGAAATCTCCTGAAACACATCGAGAAAATCACAAACCACGGGCAAATGATCGATACAAGCAGCAACAGGCTCCTCTATGGCGTAGGACATCAAACAAGACAAAGGCTCTCTTCTGGGCTCTGCAACGAACTGAAACTGTGGCACTCCGGGTATACAGAACGTGACGGTCCTAGCGGCGCAGTCCAATATATCATAGTACTCGGTGAGCCAATCCATGCCCAGGATGACACGAACTCAGACATCGGCAATACAAACAAATCGGCAGGCAGAAAGGTATCCCCAACCAGAACGGGGCAAGACGAGCAAAATCGGCCCAACAATGCAGTCCTCCCCAAGGGAGTCGATACTGATAGGCTCTCACCAGTAGACTCCAACAGTAAGCCGGTCGATCGGCAGAAGCTCTCGGCCACAAAAGAATGCGATGCACCAGAATCAAACAGTACAGGTGCAATGCATGTAGAAACTGGAAGTATACCCTCAATGACTCCTCCAGACGACTGCGAATCCTGCTGAGCCACATAAAACTTAGCCTGAACCGGCTGGGGAGGTGTTTGTCCCCTCTGATCGTGCTGCTGCTGCCGATGGGGTCGCTGAGGCGGTCGAAACTGCTGTCTCTGCTGCTGTGGCCTCTGAGGCTGATGCTGATGCTGCTGCTGAGGTGGCCTAGGTGGTGGGGGCTGCTGTCGCTACTGCTGTGGGGGTCTCTGCTGCTGTGGTGGAGGCTACTATGGAGCCCTCTGCTACTGTGGACCTCTCTGCTGCTGCTGGGGGTTGGGACACTCCCATGAACAGTGTCCCATCGTACTGCACCTAAAACAAGTGCCGGTGAACTGTCTCGGAGGTGATGGTGGAGGTGCTGCTGGTGCTGCTTGTGCTCGGAAGGCTGGGTGACCTGTGCACCTCTGCTGCTGTGGTCGGCGCTGCTGGGAATCACTGGAAGAAGCCTGCCTCTTCCGGTCCCTCCTCTGACCGTGATCAGACTGAGAACCGGCCCACTCAATCTCAAAAATCTGTGTCTTCCGCACCACTTCCTCAAAAGTCGGAAGCTCGTGGCCAATAACACGGCTGTGAAGACCGTAACGTAATCCATCCTCAAAGCGGCGGGCTCTCCGCTCCTCGTCATCAATAAGGTAAGGTGTAAACCTGGACAGTGCTACGAAACGAGCTGCATACTGAGCCACTGTCATATCACCCTGCACCAGGGCCTCGAACTCCAATGCTCGCTGTCGTCGGATGTGATCAGGGAAATATTGTCGGTCGAACCGATTCACAAAATCCTCCCAAGTCCACACAAAATCAGCGCCTGCTGCTCGAGAGACTGATGCCCACCAGTGCTCAGCCTCACCATGGAGAAGGAATACAGCCAGTTGAACTCACCGCTCAGTCGTACATCCCATCGTCTCAAATACCTTCTCCATATCAGCACGCCATCTCTCAGCTATAGTCGGGTCCGGCTCACCCTGGAAACGCAGGGGATCGAGCCGTCGAAACTCTCGAAGAAGGGCACTCGCACGATCCTGCTCTGCCTGTGCTGGTGAAACAACTGGCTGCCTGCTCTGCCCTTGGAGTGCAGCTGTCACAGCCTGTAACATCTGCTGCAACTGAGAAGCACTCACGGATACGGTTGGCTCCCACTGGTCTCTAGTGGAGGAGCAGGATACTCAGGATGGGCAGTAGGAATCTCTGGTGGTGGAACACGCATCGTAGGTGGTAATGCAAGAGTCGCAGGTGGTGGTGCGGGAGTCGATCGGGTAACTCTCCTGGGCGGCATGTCCTATAGGAAAGATTGAAGGCGCCTATTAACTTAAAAACTCTCGAAGGCACGCACGTTAAGGGTCTGTAACGGAAGGTCGCTAAGCTATCCGAACTTCGAAACTTAGCCATTCTACACTCATAGCAAATATGTAATGTTGTTCTCGGTTATTCCCAAGTTATGCTCTGATACCAACTTCTGTCATGCCCCAAACTCGAAAATTGGGCTCACAAAATTTCTGATCGCCGAATCCGGCGCCGACAGCCTCCGCAGAACCCCATCTCGGCTCCTAGCGCCCATTCGCCAGGTTTCGATCCTGGGATGCTATGAGGAGGATTTTCAACGTTAGTTTGATTCGTAATAAGCATAACCAAAGGCATAACCCACAAACAACAACCAAGAATTTCATTATATTTTCACTATGATCAAAAACTTTACAAGTACAATGAGCATAAAGGGAAATACAATGATGATAAATTAAAATCTCCAAAGCGATCTACAACGCGCTCCTGCCTCAGCGCTGCTGTACCCCAACATCACCTGCATACAATGGTCGTGCATACGCTTATAGAAAGCTTAGAGGGTGGTGAAAGTGTGTGCGCAAGGTAGTAATATGATCATGCAATATCAGAGTAATGTGGAATATGCCGATGGATCCAAAATATCATGAGCCGTACCAAGGCTATGCGATGCAAGATGCAAGTCAAGCATACAATCCTCATCTAAGTCCATATGTCAATACAGCTCAACTCTGGGATATCACCGGGGTCTAGTACACTCTAAACCAGATCGCCGCCACATCGCACACAACAAGGTAAGTGGAAGAGACCTCACTATCCGTCTGCCAATATCGGGCTCGACTCGTCGATAGCGGACCCATTCCTCGAGCTGGTCAGACTCAGCCTAGCATTGCCCCCTACACTCGGGCGGGTAAGGCCGCACCCCCTTCCAACTGACCACAACACAGTGGAGAGCGCAACCGTCTGGTAATCGGCACTCAACGCTCATCTACCCACTCAGTCTAGACGTTGGAGCAACCTCTTGGTACCATAAGGGTTTAGGAACTTTCACCCAGGGATATCTATAGCACCCCATGTAGAACAAGATTTTCGATATCCAATCCTGCTAACCACGATACGCCTGTGGAGGATACGACCCCGATGTCGCTATGACGTATAATAACCATGTCACACAAATGCGAAATGCATGAATCACGCTATCCAGTCATGTAACAAATCCTGCGCATATCGTGCGCTCATGTAGGGCGACACCGCCTAATCGGGAGCCCATAAACAACCTGCCCAAAGGCATATGCTATGATCAGTCAATTCTCATATCAAGCATACATTTGATGCGTATGATCATGAGTCATGAAACTATACTAAACATGTTATGATGAAATGAACTATCCTTACAATGTAGATGGGCCCGGACGGCCTATACCTAACAAGTACGAGTCTATTACTGGGCCCTAGGGAGAGTCGTAATGCTGACATTTAACCAATATTAAACTTGCAATGTGGACGTCAAACCACCATCGCTCCCAAGCCATAGCCCGCAGTAAACATCATTACCCAAACCATGTTGGGTTCACACATTGCAATGGACCATAGGTACATCCTAGTGAGCCTTTATTACATCAAATGGGTTACATTAGTGGGCTTTACATTTATCAAATGGGCCGCATTACTGGGCTTCACCAACGGGCCTTAGGTACATTGCAATGGGTCACAATCCATGGGCCTCAGAGTATATCAAAATGGGCCTAAGCACATGGGCCCTATGTGTCTTAAATGGGCCTAATCCCATGGCTTTATACATATCAAATGGGCCTAACCCATTGGCCTTATGTAAATCAAATGGGCTTAACCCTTAGGCCTTATACAAATTAAATGGGCCTAAACTCATAGGCCTTATATCCACATCAAAGTGGGCCCCCAAGAGACTACTGCCACTGCATTAAGATGGGCCTTAAAACAGGCCAAAGTGGGGTCCACTTGAAATATGGATCTAACTCATCATTTTAAGCTCATGCCCAAACGAGCTTGCAAAACGGATAAACGGTTTGGATCCAACACACGTCTCATGGTGGGGCCCACTTGGAATATGGATCTGACTCATCATTTTAAGCTCATGCCCAAACGAGCTTGCAACACGGATAGACGGTTTGGATCCAACACACGTCTCATGGTGGGGCCCACTGTCATTGGACAGTGCTCATAGGACACGTGCACCAGGGCCCACTGTAACATTTATTTTCCATCCAGCGTGTGGCCAGGGGGGCTTGGCGTGAATACAACACATGCCTGGTGGGCTCCACCGTTCAGCGGACGGTGGCAGCCAAACAAAATACATCACTGTGGGCTCCACGTGGGGCCCACCAAAATGTTTAAATGCCATCCCAACCGTTCATGAGGTCACTTGGACCTGAATGAAGAGAAAATAAAAATTTCAGATTGATCTGAAACTTCTGTGGCCCATGAGAAGGGTCCCAATGGTAGAGGTGCAATTCCACTATTTCCAATGGTGTGGGCCACCTGAGCGTTGGAGGAGGCTGAGATTTGGAGGGGGCCCATCTCATGATGTAACATCCCGAAAATCGGGGGGTCGAGTAAAAACCCAACTCCCGAGTTCTAAAATGTTATTTATGCAACATAGATATGTATGATTGAATGTTGTCGGTATTAATGCATTAAACATGAGTGGGATTATGCCAGAACAGCATATCATACTCCAGAGACAGTTAAATTAACAAGCGGAAGACTGTGATAGTATGTATAACATATATAAACTGTTGTATGTCTCTAGAGTGTGAACATGTTACCAGGTTATATACATACATGTATACTCCAAAAGTAGACAAAATGAATATACATGAGTGCGCTAAAAATATAAAATGACAAGTGTCAAGGCATCTAATCAACCTCTCTGTAATCCCGTCAATCAGATCACGCATAAAGGAGAGATCCTCCTCCTCATCATCAAGTCCAGATCGGCTTCTCAAGCAGCGCCATCATCTGCAATCACAAAAAGGGACTGGTGGGTGTCCGGAAACACCATCCCGTAATGTGGGAGTGAGTGATCAACTCAGTGGGATAAGAGAGCAGAGATTAGCATGTTATCAAATTAATCATGCGATAATAGTAAAGTAGTAAATCAAACATTTCTAATACTGTTGTTAATGCAATTATGACATGACATGATGGATGCCCTCACCGACGTTCTCCCTCATACGGCACCATCTTACGTCCGCGGCATGCTTGCATCCCGCTCAGTGTTCCATATCTTCCAAGCACATACAATGTGATGGTGATATGATTGCCGAGTTATTATTAGTCCATTCAAACAGCAGGATTGGAAAACTAAGGTACTTTCCTTATATCAATCCCAACACAAATCCTGTCTAGGGTCGTCACTCCTAGTAATCTCATACGATGTATATTTTGTAGGTCGCTGCAAGGGCTTCCAAGGTTGTTGCTCGCACTCGTTGCACCGCTCCCCCATCACCTTATCAATACAGGCCTACTGTACTCTCGCTACTACGGAATGGTCGTCGCCTCCCGTAGACTCAGAATACGCTCGCGGTCACTACAAAGGACTCGTCGCCTGATCAGTGTAGGCCGATAGCAAGAATATAGTGTTTCATACCACCATAATCTGCTCACGAGACATAAGTGCTCACTGGTCACTATAGGGAGGTTTGTGGCCCCAGCGTAGGCCGATAGCTCGACCACGGTGTCCCATACCACCATGCCCGGCTCATGAGTCTTTGTGGATCAAGGTACCATGGTTGACAGGGTTTACAATGGTAAGTTTAGTACCCTAGGTTCAAGCAGTTATGACTCATACAGGGTGAACATACAATGGCCAGTCGGGTTACTTGACGGCTCGACTAGCACGATCGCATCTCAAGTCGAACGACATGAAGTGCGTAAAACACTTCGTGTGGCCTAACCACTGCCGCCAACTCCAAAACACGGCTCGCGTTCATCGACGCATCGTTCGTGGCAAAGATAAGCCAACCACGAAATTTCTCGGTTACCGACTGCCTGGACTAAGTATAGCCCCAAACAATTACGGAATCACATTAGCAAATCACATGAGAATATTGGAAATGAAATACAACAATGTGAGCATGTTAACACATGTTATAACATACAACTTAAGCAAACCTTCCAACGCATGCATTTCATACATACAATGAAATCATGCATATAGCTAACATGTTGGAAATTATTTACTTCAGCATATTAATTGAGAAGTCAATCTCAAACTAATTCATAACACCATTTAATTCAATACATACTAATACAAGCATTTATTCAAATACTTACACTACACACTTAAGTCTACATATAGTATGTCGACCCGAAGTGCACATTTAGGCGAATCTCTTCACCAGACTAATTATGCACGCATTCCTAGTATTCTAATGCGACAAGAAGCCATGTCAATCACATCAGCAAATTATGGATGAAAACAGTATTTCCTACAAATGACTAAAATGCCCTAAATCCCATATTCTTCGTCTATTTACGAAACAGGAAACGGACAGTACGTTGTACATGTCAAACGGCGTTGCCGTCGATAATCTACTATTAAACGACATTGAAAGCATTGAAAATAGTCAATCAAAGCGTCTAATATCCTCACCTTTTCCCTTATAGGTGAAGTGATTCGAACGGAGCATATACGCTTCGTCTACGGCGAATAGAGAACCTAATACACAAGTTCTATCAACTAACATGCTATGACTCCAAGGGAACCTCAAATCAGTAACTTTCTAGGGTACTTTCTTACCTGAAAATGTGGAGAAATCACCGGCCAGGTGATCGGAGCATGTTGCTAAAGCATGTGCAACAGGTGGCACGATGGCAGGAAAATTCACTCCTACTCTCTCACAAACTCTCACCTTTTCTCTCTCCCAATCTAGGGTTTTTCTCAAATTCGGATGGGAGAGAGGAGTGAGGGTTTCAACCCCTTTTATAAGCTCAAATGTGCCTAAAATAGGCTTGGAAACAAAGTTTACTTGATGTATATCCAATTCGGGACTGTTTCGGTCCAAAAGTACATTTCTGGTGGTCCCCTGGCCAAATGCGGTCGGACTTAAGCTCATGCATACTGGATCTAGCATACATCAAGTTTTCAATCCGACAGGGTTCCCAGATCACACGTGGTGGTCCAGTTTCAGTTCAGCGGTCACCGCACGTAGATCAGGGCTGCAAGTCTCATGATATGAAATAGAAATTTTTCCTGATCTGAGGGTATAATTTGGCTGAATTCTGACGGTCAGAATGCTTAATACTGACGCGTCAAGTCGTGTGCCAGATTTGAATTTCAAATTCCAAATCTGTCCCTATTCTTAGTCTCTTCGGTCCAGGCTCAATGAAATAGCCCGCGAATGTCGGTTGGACTTGATTTTCGAAATGATTGTCAAGTCCAGCTAGGCGGTCCTAACGGTCTAATATAGTAGGTATTGGACTTTCGACGCGTGGTCTAGATCCAATACAAAGTTTCTAAGAGGTCCAGAGAACAAACCGGCTTAGAGTTTGATCCAAGGTTTTAGAGTATTATAACATCATTGATTCTACAAGTTTTGGGTCTTGTAGAACGTATTTAAAGTGATCAGGGACTATTTCCCAGCTACTCTAGCGTTGCGCTAGCTAACTTATGCTTAGTTTCTAAAGGAATTAATCCTAAGTGATTTGTTTGGCTATGGAATTGGGTTCTGAGCGATTTCCCAGGTGTTTTAGTTGACCCATTGCCTAAGGACACATAATCCCAGGTTGGCTAAAATTCGGGGTGTTACACATGAACAGGTTGGATTTCACGTATGCATCATGGTGGGGCCCACGGTAGGGGCCATGGGATCCAGCCCGCCCGCCCGCTGCTACTTGCAGCGTACTACTGCTGCAGCATAAGTCAGAGGCAAAGGCAGAGCCTCTGCCTTGCTTCTTTAAAAATAGGGAAAACCCATTTTTTTGGGGTTTTTATCATGTGGGGTCCGCATCATGAAGATCCACTCCGTCCATTAGTTTCTAGGACCCGAAACACACCAAACGAGTTTAATGTTCGGTATTTTTAGCATATAGGTGCAGCAAGGTGGGTCCAAATAGCTTTAAATGGCAAGGAATATAGTTTTTTATAGTATGGCCCACCAGATCAACAGATCAACCTCAATTTTCAGCTCAACGCCTAAAATGAGTTGGTAAAAGGGATGAACGACATGGATTGAACACATATATCAAGGTGGGGCCTGCATGAGCCGGCCCACCCAAACCTTCCTTTTTTTTTCTTTTGGCAGAGACGTCCAGCGTCTCAGACGCTAGACGGTTGGGTATTTTAAAAAATATAATGCATTGAGGTGGGCCCTGATTAGGTGGGCCATCACATGGCTACCCCATGCACATACAAGGTGGGCCCCATCTAAAAATGGATTGGGTCCAAAATATGCATCCTAGTGGGGTCCATCCAAGTGGGCCACAACCATTTATGATGACATAAAATAAAATAAAATAATAAAAAAATGAAATGAGAAGGGAGAGAGAGATGGAAAGTGGGACACGCTTGTGATGGAGGGACCCAGATACTATGAGCCCTTCCTTGCAATGAATCATACAATCAAATGGGTCCTTTAGCACATGGGACCATCAAAATTTAAAATCAACGGTGGGGATCCTTTCCCCACTAATATGGATGGTCTAGATGACCTTTCTAAAGAAATAAACATCATGATGGGGTCCATAGAGAATGGCCCCATCATGGAATGATCATGATGATTCTAGTGGGCCATCGGCCACATCTTAGGGTCCCATGTGAGATCCAAACCATTGATCGGTTGGCCTCACTTGGCCCATCTCAAAAACATGAAAAACTACTAATATCTAGCACCCACCGTCCGATCTTCTTGCTCCTAGGGGTTCCTTAGCACCTTAGCTTGGATTTCAATAGAGGAGATGGGGAATGGATGGTTGAGATGGGAGGTGATGGGGTAGGAGAGGTGGGCCACCTTGGAGTTTTGGAAAGGGAGGGAGAGGCTTATACATATGGAATTTTTGTTTCTTGAGGAGAATGAGATGAGAAATGACAAAGAGAGAGTTGTAAGGGAGAGAGAGTGATGTGTGATGGAGTGATGGATGTGGTGGTGATGGGTGTGTAAGACTTTTTTAACTTTTGTGGCCCTTTTGTGTAAGAAAAGCATGGGCATGGAGGACTTTTGTGGCTTTCTTGGGAAAGGGTGAAAGTGATGTGTACTCGACATGTGATGGCTTGATGGATTGATGGATTGATGGGATTGATGGGATTGATGTGACACATCGTAGAGATTCCCTTGGGTTTCGCAATGCGCGGCATTTTCCACGCACTGAACGTTGGCTCACATCTCTTGACCGGGTTTCACCTCGGCACGCAAGTCGCGGCATCGGAACCGCAGCGATGGCACGGTCGCTATGGTATTGGTCTTGGGTTGAGTCGATACAGGTTGACGGCATATGAATAAGGGTTGCGTGTCGATATCGGTTAAGGGTCGAAGGTTGCCGGAATTCGACCGGTAAGACCGCGGAAGTCTACGGAACGGTGCGGACTAAGATATGGGTCTTACAGAATTGCCTTGCCATTTAGTCCAATCTATTTATATAAGCACCACTAACCCAACACCAATACTCTCAATTTTACAAGGGGCACACCTATCCAATCCAATCTCTACACCCTTAAATATGCAAAGGGCATTTCCAGCCAGTCTAATCTCTATGCCACCAAGTCTACAAGAGCCACCTCCGATCAATCCAGTCCACACATTCTTCGTCTTGCAAGGGGCACTACCTACTTTTCGCCTCTTACTCCAACTATCATGCTCCGAGGAACTAACCCTTGGTTGATCAACATGCCGAATCCCTTGACAAAATTAAGGCTTAATTGTAATCATGCGGTGACT
The DNA here is from genome assembly GCA_037074715.1 of Magnolia kwangsiensis. Classification (NCBI taxonomy): domain Eukaryota; kingdom Viridiplantae; phylum Streptophyta; class Magnoliopsida; order Magnoliales; family Magnoliaceae; genus Magnolia; species Magnolia kwangsiensis. The sequence continues at coordinate 57,885,849 of CM073573.1, forward strand.
TTCCAAGAAGGACATTTTCCTACGCAAAGGGCTTTACTTAACTCTACTTAATCTTCGATCCTTCAAGAGAAGAGTTTAGGATGGATGGTTCCCACCTCTAAGAGACATGTTGAGAGAGATTGAAGTTAAGATTCTGATTAGTCCCAAAACATCAACCATCACTTTTCAGGTCTTCAGCATCACAGCTTCATTTCATCTCCTTCCTGATCGATCTTGGATCCACAAAGTCAAGGCTATCTCTTCGAATATTCACCGAAAGGTCAACTACAATTTTAGAAACAACGCACTGACCATTCTGGATGATCCCAAATAAACTTTCCTGATAGAACTAGCCATCATCAAGAGCTATATATTGTTCACCACCCTAAGTATGGGGTCATAATGTAGTAATAATCTCATTAAGATCGAGGTCGAATCCATAGGGATTGAACCTTGTACGTAATCTGAAAGTAACTAGAACTAGAACTATAAGAAAATGTAATCTAAATCAGGATAATGTGGGAGAATAATGGTGAATTATGTAACTAAAACTTGTAAACTTCAAAAGTGGAAAACTAGGGTTTCCAAGGATCCACTTATAGAGATCAGGGAGATCTATGCTTGATTCACGAACACAACTGGAATCAGAGTCCTATCTTCATCTAGTTGGAAGATTGTCATTAAAAATTAATTATGAACTTCCTTTGATCTAGTTTTCAATGGAAAGAGGTATGAGAACAAGAATGGATTTCATCACAACACCATGCCCATGAGACAAAGTAAACAACAGAATTTAACCAATCCACAACCAATCTGAGAGAGTTATGAACGTTAGGAAGGATTCCATCATCTAACCATGCCCATAGGACGATGGTGAACAACAGGATTCCTACGTTCATAACCTCAATACATGAACAAAATATACTCAAAGCTATCGCAGATCTATTGTAATTCAAGCTACAAGAAACCATTAAAAACTATGAATATTCCTTATAATCAAACCAAAATTAAAGTCAATTCAACGTAAACATGAATAAAAGTCATAGAAACACCCCATCACGCTACAAGCTTCACCTCTTAGCCCTAGCTAAGAAGTTTAGCTCATTATAGACATGATGATCTAAACCCTCTTACAAAGCATCAAAGGAAAGAAGAAATTAAAGAAGAAAAGGAGAAGAAAACTGTAAGTACGATGATTTCATATGATTATATGAGCAATACTCGTATTACTCAGGGGGAGTAGATTATTTTGTGATTTCATGACTTATCACTCCTAATTATCTTTGATGCTATGTGTTTAGTCACAAATTTGACAAAGGGGGAGATTGTAAGTGCAATGATTTCATATCCCTTTAGTTGTCAAATTTTGTGGTGTCAAAACCTATATCTATGTCTTTTATATCTTGTGTTTTATGTTTGAAGTCTATTCATTGCAATCAAGACATATCAAGACATCGCATTTCAAGACAAGATCTTAAATGAAGAACGTTTTCAAGTCTTGGATGAAGAAATCAAGAATAGAAGTTTTAAAGTTTGCATGTTCAAGGTTTGATCAAGTTTAAGTTTACTAGAAGACTTTGTCAAGTTAAGATCAAGCTTATGAAGGCCTACTACAAGTGTTGAATATTCAAGCTTCTCTTAAGGGTCATTTGAGTGTTAAGACTTTCAAGTCCATCTCACTTTTAAGGTTTGTTTGAGCTTAGATTGACCTTAGGATGGGCTTTACTGTAGGTCATTCCGGATACATAAGTCATATATTTTTATATGCATGTTTGGAGTGTTCTAAGACCAGTCGTAGGGACTTCAAGACCAGTCCTAGCTTTGCTACGACCAGTCTTAGGTTTTTCAGGACCAGTCCTAGGTAGTTGAAGATTTTTGGATCTTTCTAGTTGTCCTATGACCGGTCTTGGACATCCTACGACCAGTCCTAGAAGTTCTACGACTCATCCTTCGACCGGTCGTAGCCCTACGAATCAAACTCCAACAACCATTTTTGGGGTCCTACGACCGGTCGTAGGTGTCTCACGACCAGTCGTAGGTGGCCCACGACCGGTCGTAGACCACCCAGGACCGGTCGTGGAACTGAAAATCAAATCCCGCAGAAATATTTCAAAAATATTTAGAGCTACGACCAGTCCTGGGATCCTAAGTCCAGTCGTAGATGGGATTTTTTAGTCTATAAATTGAGCACGAACTTCAGAGTTTTAGTACTTCAAATCAATTCTATTCAAGCATTCTTTAGGCTATTCTCTAAGATAAGTTTGTGATTATTTTAAGCTGCTTTGTGGTTATTTAATGTTCCTTTTGCTAGCTTATTTTTATTTGATTTTGATTTACATTCCAATCTTATTAGAAAACGGGAATTTCTGATATTCCTTCTTCTGGATTCAAAATCAAATAGATCTAGCCCGTTTGATCTAAAATCAATTAGACTTAGAACCATTCTTAAAGTGAGTATTGGACTTTGAACGTCGAATCGAACTTCTACTCCGATTGGTTCTACCGGGCTTCATCAAAAGGTGATTCATGTATTTTACATGTTTTGTAATTTACTTTCTTTGGTTTTTGTTTGAGATTCGCTAGAAAAATCTCATTGTATTGGTTATCTGAGGAGAGCCAGAAAACTCAGATTGTGGGGTTTTTGGATTGTGTAAGCCCGAGATCAAAGACACAATTGTGAAGGTTTTAGGTGAACTTGTGAAACCTATTTTGATAGTGCATGCTAATATCCCCTGTGTGAGGATATTAGGAGTGGAATAGCAATCTGTGTGGCTGTTGGATAACAGTTGGTGTACACACAGGAGAACCACTATATATCGTTGTGTTGTGGATGTGCTTTATTCTTTCATTCCTTTATTCATTTAGTTTTGTGGTTTGTGTTTGTGGATAAATGTTGTAATCACTTCAAGCAAAGTGTGGATGAATGTTGTAATAACTTAGGATTTATTTTCCGCAAGTTATTTTGATTTCATTGCTTATTATTCCTCTTTGGTTTGTGATACAGGGACGTTCTAGAAATAAGGTTATCCTACCTTAAACCTCTAGTTTTTGGTGTAAGGTTGTCCTTAGAACTGATAAAGTATCAATCTCTTTATTTTAGGCTATTGTGATTGTTTTATATTCAGCATTGTGCTTTAAATCTTTTATTATTCCGCTGTTATTAGTTTTATTTGGCATTGCCCTATTCACCCCCCCTCTAGGGCATATAGCTAGGCCCTTTCAAAAACTCCATGCTGATGACCGACCATCCATGGTCTCTCTCTCTCTCTCTCTCTCTCTCTCTCTCTCTCTCTCTCTCTCTCTCTCTCTCTCTCTCTCTCTCCCTCTCACGTCCACCTTCTCTCCTTTTATATGCGTTGTAGGTCGGTGGTTGGGAGACAAGCTTTACGCATAAGAGAGGCAGTTTTGTGCATAACTCCTGCACAACCGCGAGAGCGCAAACATCTTGCGTTTGAATGATCGTTTTGGATGGCCGATCGTCCAAACTTTGATTCTGTATTCTTGGATGAGGTTGTCCCCACCTTCTACAACATGTGAACAGTTCAGATCGGCCATCCAATAGATGATAGTGGGCCATAACATCCTAGGAAAGCTGGGTGCGTCCAGACGTGCGATCCTTGCGCACGGGAGCTACGCTGGGCTCAGTGGGGCCCACTTCATCTATTTTTTGAGAAATCCATGTTGTTCATCAGATTCCTCTCAAAAAACTAGTCAAAGATGGATGTTTTTTCTTGAATTTGGTGCTGCCTATTGAATCTTTGTTTCTACCGCCCATTCTTACGTTTAAAGTGGTATTCATGTGTGTACGTGCATGGTGGGACATGGTCACCATGGTTGTGGTCAAAATATCCTCCTGGTTTGAATGGATGGTTCAGATCATCACTTTGATCGAAGGTGGTGGGCCACCACATGTCCCAGTGGGGACCATGTGCGAACGCTGGCATAAATGGGAAGATGGGTCGGTGCATAGCTAGTGCACATGTGTTGTGCTCATACACTTGTAAGTGGGGTCTACCGTGATGTTTTCTAGGAAATCCATTCCGTCTATCCTTTTCTCATCTAAATTATGGGGTTGAGACCAAAATTGAAGCATATTCGAAGATTAGGTGGGCCCAAAATCAGTGATTTGCAGCTGATCTTGTCCGTTAGACCACTTCTACAAAGATCCAGTGGATAAAATTTTACGTGTACGGTTAATTTATGATCCTCAGGCCAGATATAATGTTTTGAGCCAAATGGATGGTGGGAACCTTGTGATCTTGCATTCAGGATGATTTTTAGGCTTCTTCGTCTTCAATTACTTGATTTTCTCAAATATTTGGTGTGTGAATTCTTCAATTTCGGTCTCCTAAGATCCGTCCCTTGCCTTGGTGATTTGTGAGCATCAAATCCATGCCTTTAATACCCTTTTTTTAATCTAAGCTCTTAAATTTACCTTGCAACACAAACACGATTAAAATAGAGCGTTAAGCATCATGTATGTAAAACTAAGTAATAACTGGGGTCTAGTATGTAATATTTGACCCTCAACACAATCCCCAACCAACATTTTACTAGTCCCGAGCAAAGTATGTGAAAAATATTTTGAGAATTACAAGACAGTTTCTAAAAACTTGAGTGATTTTTGAAAAACAATCCAATACTAGAATTCTAAGATGCATTAATGTTGAGCATTACTTTTTCCTAGACTCAAGCACACGGTAAACTTCATAGTCAAGTTCAAAGTATTAATCCATCAATTAAAAAAATTCTTAACATTAAGTTCCATTAGTGTATAGTGCAACCTCGACTTATCACAATTAAGGGTCCAATCATCAATTTTCATGATAACATTGATAACCAAAAAGAGCATTCTGGATAACCAAACTTAAACTGAAACTTACCTTACAGGTTAGCCTTTTTATTCTTCTAGCTTTTAATTTTTTCATCAATGGCTTCACGCTGTGTCAATCTTTTTAAAGATCTTTAATAGGTAGTCATGTTCGATGATAACTGGTTTTTTTTTTTTTTTTTTTTTATTTACTCATTGAACGTGATGAAAAAAATTCCTCAGGATGGTTCCTTCCATGCTTAGCAATCACCAAGTTACCAATTCAATATCAAATTGAGACCCTAATGTGTATACCGGATGTGACATGTGAAATCATGACTCAATCAATGTTTAAAACTTCTAATCATGGATTAATAAACTTAACTATGAAATTTAACAGATAACTGAATCCAAGAGTCATAAATCACCAATATTATGTATCTTATACTTCTTAAATCAAGAATATCCTTCAAAATCACTCGAATTCACAAAATTTTTCAGAAAAATCTAAAAATATTTTCACGATTTTTGCTCAAGACTAAGAAAATACTGATTAGGTAACCTAGTCTCTCATCCCCAATCTAAAATCTACATTGTCCTCAATGTAAAAGATATAAACATGCAATGCACATGAGACAACGAAAATAAAGGAGAAGTGATGGAAAGATAGTACCTGATGAGGAGACTGTAAGAATTTTCCAAAGAGATCTTAGCGTGAAAGAGGGTTAGTATAAGAGTTAAACCAACAAAAGCAAACTATTATAGAACAAATGGAAAGCAAACTATCCTAACAACATAAAGCCGACTATCCTAAAATGACAAAAAGTAAACTACCCTAGTCATATGAAAGAAGTAAACCTACCTATACTTCCATCAGACAAAGAGATCAATCCTGGTACACAGGATCATTTAGAGGTATGGACATGTCCTCTGGATCAAATCTCTCAACAAATGGCTTTAATCGATGTCCATTTACTCTAAACTCATTGTGATTGTTTGGATTCTAAATCTTGACAGCCCCATAAGGATAAACATTGATAACAATGAAAAGGCCGGTCCAATGAGATCAAAGCTTACCCGAAAAGAGATGTAACCGATAATTATATAAAAGGACTTTCTGACCTGGTGTGAATGATTTTTGAAGAATGTGTTGATCATAAAAAGCCTTCATCCTGTCCTTGTAAATTGTCGAGTTCTCGTACGCATCGTTCTGGATTTGTTTGAGTTCATTCAATTGTAGTTTGCGTAGCAAGCTAGAGTTGTCCAGATTGAAATTCAGATTTTTGATTGCCTAGTAGGCTTTATCTTCCAACTCCATAGGCAAGCAGTAAGCCTTCCCACAGACAAGTTTAAAGGGAGACATTTCAATAGGTGTTTTAAATGCGGTATAGTAAGCCCATAAGGCATCGGTTAATCGAATTGACCAATCTTTACGGTCAGGGTTAACCATCTTTTCAAAGATGTGTTTAATTTTTCTATTGAAAATCTCAGCTTACCACTTATTTGTGAGTGATATGGAGTGCTCACCTTATGAGAGATGTCATATTTCTTCATTAAATTCACAAATGGCCTATTACAAAAACTGTGAGCCTCCATCACTAATGATGGCTTGAGGCATTTCGAACCAAGAAAGGATATTTTCTATTAAAAACTTAATGATCATTCAATGGTCATTGTTCCAGCACGGAATCGCTTTGACCCATTTAGTGACATAGTCTATGGTGAGCAAAATATATAGATTTCCAAAGGATTAGGGGAATGGTCTCATGAAATCGATGCCCTAACAATCAAATGCTTCTATGATTAGGATAGGGTTTAAGGGTATCATATTTCAACGGGACAATGCTCTCAATTTTTGATAATGCTCACAAGCCTTGCAAAACTCATGAGTGTCTTTGAACATAGTGGGCCAATAAAACTAACACTATAGAATCTTGGTGGTGGTCTTTTTAGTAGAAAAGTGACCACCACAGGCCTAAGAGTGACAGAAGGAGATGACACTTCGATATTCATCGTTTGTCACACGTCTCCTTAAAATTTGGTCTGGACAATATTTAAACAAATACGAATCATCCCAGAAGAATTTGCCCACCTTAGTAAAAAATTTCTTCTTATCTTGTGTAGTTTAATATGTCAGTGTGAAGCCTATGACAAGATAATTAGCAATATTAACAAACCAAGGTGAATGGGAGACTTTGTATAGTTATTCGTCAGAGAACATGTCATTGATATGTGTCATCTTAGGGGAATTAGGGAGATCAAGGTGAGAAAGATGATCAGCCACTACCTCTCTACTCCCTTTTTATCTCTTATTTTTAAATCAAATTCTTGGAGTAGGAGGATCCATCTAATCAGGTGGGGCTTAACATCATTCTTAGAAAGAAAATACTTGAGTGTTGCATGATATGTGTAAATAGTGATCTTAGTTCTGATCAAATAGGACTTGAATTTATCCAAAGCGAACACGACAGCTAAGAGTTCCATTTCCATATTCGAGTAGTTCACTTAGGCCGGATTTAGAGTTCTACTTATGTAATGAATAACGTAGGGTTTTTTTTCTTTTCTCGAGCCTAAAACTACCCCGAGAGCATAGTTGGACACATCACACATAAGTTCAAAAGGAAGGCTCCAATCGGGTGACTGCATGATAGGTGAAGTGGTTAACATGCCCTTAAGCTTAGTGAAAGCTTTCTAGAATTGCTCAGTCCACTCGTATAGTGCATTCTTTTAAAGTATATTTCATAGAGGATGAGAGAGGATACTAAAGTTCTTTATGAATCTTTTGTAAAAACTGGCGTGTCCTAAGAAGGATCACATGTCTTGTATGTTTTTGGGTGGAGGTAGATTAGAGATAAGATTAATTTTTTTCTTATCTACCTCGATTCCTTTGGACGAGATGATATGTCCAAGGATAATTCCCTTACGAACCATGAAATGACACTTCTCCTAATTGAGTACCAAATTCTTTTCTTCACATCTTTTCATCACACGTTTAAGATTCTTTAAGCAATCGCTGAGAGATGGACCAAAGATAGAGAAGTCGTCCATTAAGACCTCTAGATATTGCCCCATTATATTAGAAAAAATACTCATCATACATCGCTGAAAGGTGGAAAGGGCATTACATAGTCTGAATGGCATCCTTTGGTAAGCAAATGTGTCATATGGACATATAAATGTGGTCTTTTCCTGATCTTCAGGAGCTATCTTCATCTAGTTATAGCCCGAATACTCGTCAAGGAAACAGTAATATGAATGATCAGCTAGCCTTTATAAAATTTAATTGATGAAGTACAAAAGAAAGTGATCTTTCCTCATGATGGTATTCAACTTTCTGCAGTCAATGCACATTCTCCAACCAGTAGTGACTCTAGTTGGCACAAGTTCATTATTAGCATTCATTACGATGGTGATTCCAGACTTCTTAGGAACCACTTGAGTTAGACTCACCCATTGGATATCGGATAAAGGGTATATGATACATATATCCAACAGCTTAAGACCTCAACCTTAACCACTTCTTTCATGTCTGGATTTAGTCTATGTTGTTATTGCTGAGAGGTCTTCACATTATCCTCGAGATAAATGCGGTGAGTACTAATTGAAGGGTCAATTCCCTTGAGGTCCGCAATCATCCATCCAAGGGCTCCCTTATGCTCGATGAGAGCAAATATGAGCATACTCTCCTGTTCTTTCTTAAGGTGGGAAGAAATTACTATCGGGTATGTCTCATCTTCAACTAAATAGACATATTTCAAATCAGAGGACAAAGGTTTTAGGTCAAACTTCGGTGCCTTGAGGTTAGAAGGTAGAGACACTTCATCAGTTTGAGGCAACTCTTCAAATTATGGCCTCCACTGGTTAACTTCAAGTACCGTCACAGTATCAAGCATGACACCCATCTCCCTAAGAATGTCATCATCAAAATCATGGGAGTGGGCCAGGCATGTCTCTACAGGATCAGAGGATAGGGTCAAAGGTGTTCTATCTTCCATGAAAGAGCCAATCATGTTAATGTTGTGAAAATTGTCATTATACTCTAATCGTTTGCCTGTATTGAAAAAGATATTTAACTCCAATGTCATATTCTTGAAAGACATACTTATGACTCCATTCTTGCAATTAATGATTGCAGTTGATGTGGCAAGGGAGGGGCGACTAAGAATGACAGGAATCTGAGTGTTTAGGTTACTGATGGGTTCCGTATCCAGGATGATAAAATCTACTGGGTAGTAGAATCTGTCAACCTGGACCAACACATCCTCAATTATCCCTCTCAGTATACGAACTGAGCGATCAACAAGTTGTAATGTGGTTAAGGTGGGTTTTAATTCACCCAAACCTAATTTTTTGCATATCGAGTAGGGAATCAGATTTACGCTCGCTCCTAAGTCAAGAAGTGTGTGCTCAATTCGGTAGTTCCCGATTACACAAAGTATGGTTGGGCTATCAGGATCTTTGAATTTTTGTGGCATATCTTGCTTTAAGATGTCACTCACTTTCTCAGTTAAGAAGATTTTCTTTTGAATTTGGTCACACACAAGTCTTTTAGAAATTTGGCATATGAAGATATTTATTTAACCGCATCCAGCAGAAGAATATTAAGCTTCACTTGTTTCAATACCTCTAGAATGTCCTAAGAGTTAGAGAGAGGTTTTGGTACAACCAACCGTTGAGAAAATGGAGCAATCGGCTTCCCTTGAGGTTTCGGTTTTAATTCTTATGGAGCAATGCTAGGTCTATCCTTATTATCCTCTTTCAGATCCTTAGACTTTTCGGCCCTAACTGGAATGGTTTTGTTAATGGTCTTCCCATTCTTAAGATTAGTGATAGATTTAACTTGCTCCATCTGATATGAAGAGCTCGAGTAGCTAACTTCATATTGTGGTTTTGGATTGGGAAGAGGTTGAGCTGGAAGGCTCCCTTTATTCCCAATCGCACTTTTAGTATCAAGTCCTTGTATAGCCTTTGTGAGGTCTTGAAAGGCTTATAGCATACCCTGATTGAAAAGATCTTTCTTTGGGAGATGTTTTAGAACCAGGTCCTCTTGAGGTTTCTCTTGATTTGGAATTTGGTTGAAGAAACTGAAAGTGCCCAGGTTCGTCAATTAGCGTAATCGTTGAGTTAGCTATACACAAGCTCCATAAGAAGATCAATCAAGCGTCTGCCTCAACTGGATGTGGGCCCGAACTCGCCACAGGTAAATCTTAGCCTTACATCTCATGTCCCAAAATACCAGGTAATTAAAACCCTTAAAATTGATTAGAATATCATAAGATTTTTGGGTTAGAAAACTTTTTTCAAACTTTAGAAAAAAATCTCTAAGTTTTCTACCTCTGTTGATTTATCAATAGACTATTCGATGTAATCGAATAGTGCTATCGATGTCCACAAAGCTCACTCAATATTATTAAAATGAGGACATGAGATGTCCAACAACCGCATATACCTCTGGATGGAATTATCGATGTAATGATAGTCGTATCGATATCATCGAAATTTGAATCTCGAGTCTATCAGAATTGACTCGATAAAATCAACATCATATATGTTGTGTCTAAAGTTTTGTTAAGGCAAATCATGAAATCTTTGATATATCGAAGTACTCCTCGATATCCTTGAAATTCAAATTTTTATGATATAGGAAGCTCTTCGATGATATCGGATTGGACACTCTATTTTCCAACAAAATTTTCATGTTGTTTTATCTTGGATCAAGGGTCACTCGCTAGAATCGATATTCAAATATCAATCATATTGAAACTGGGTCGATTGCATCGAGGATGGACATAAACTATCCAGCGAGCTAACTGGAAAATCCTTTGAATTTATCGATGCATCAACACGGCTATCAATATCATCGATATTTAAATTTCGATGATATCGAGTGTGCCTCGATCATACTTTTGACCTAAAAAATTTCATAGGGCAAGTCTCTCTCATTTTTAAAATATTGAGGAATCGATCCTTGTATCGATGAAATTAGAGTTTGAAATCAATGACATCGACGCAGGTTTCGATTCCCTCGATCGGTTGGTAAAATGTTTCAAAAGCATTTGACATTTGAGTTTGTGTCATCGAACAACCAGTCGATGCGATCGAGAGTATATGCTCGATGATATCGACCCTACTTGATGGTATCAAACTCTGTAAAAAATGTGACCATTTTATATCTATTGGAACCTTTTGCCTATTTATAGAGAGTTTTGTCCTTAGTTGCTGGTAGAGAAAGAAGAGAGTACTTTTGAGTGTTTAACCTTAGATCATATACCCAAAGCCTTTATCTCATGGAAGTTTATCCTCCAATCCACCCTCACTATTGACATTTAATAAAGTGGATTAGGGAATGAACTTTCGCATTCAAGGATTCTTCAACTACCACCTTAATGGCAAATCATTAAGCTGGGATGCCTTAAATGCAGAGATGATTGAAATCGCTCATCTCAATTATAGGAAAACATTTGAGAGTAGGATTCCATCATTTCCTTGACCCAACCTGTTGCCACGTATTGGTACATCTTCTATGTTGCGGTTCAAGGAAGTTGAAGACTCTTCGTCATCAAAGGAGATCTTCGACAACATGCTGAATGGCGCTCATCTACTTATTTGTAAGTTATTAGAGTCCAGAGGACCCTTGAGATCATTCCTTTATAGGATTGGGTCTAAGGTGTTTATCACCCCTTGTAAGCCCTCATAGGAGGCCTTCGGCAGGAGTGTACGTGGTGGGTGCTTTGTATTGACCCTTGCTCTGTGGAGAGCATATACTATTAGGTCCTTGTAGTAGGTCCTTGACTAGGGTGGTCTAAAAGTGGATGCTTTTTATTGACCCTTGCTCATAGGACCATAAACTTGTGAGGTTCCTTGAGTGGATCCTTGGCTAGTGTGCCTAAAATTGGGTGTTATGTGTTGACCCTTGCTTGTGGGAGCATAAACTATTAGCCTAAGTGTAGGTTGTACTTGTTAGAGGTGAACCTGATTTAAAATCTCTGGTCTGAGGTGAACCTATTGTGAAACCTCCTTAGTGAAATTCGGTACACTCGAGGGTTGAGTGTGTTTGTCGGGAGTGGAGTAGACAAGTAGTTGAACCACTATAAAAATGACTGTTTGTGATTGCTATTGTCTTTCATTCCTCATGTGATTATATGTTTTTATATTTGTTTATCTGATTATCTGATATCACATATCACATACAGTCACATCCATCATAAACTCTGATTCGCATCTTGTTTATCTTTCAAAGTAATTTCATGATTAGATCCTCTATTTGGCTTAGAAGCCATTAGAGTTACTCTAAAGGAATCCTGATACAAGCTTACTTACTCAAGGTAATATTGATAAGATTTTAAATAACTATAAAATATTTAAAAAGTCCTATTCACCCCCCTCTACGACATATTGACATATTCCTACTTCAACTAAAGCGGTCATTAGTGCAATTTCAATTGGTATCAGAGCGGGTCTCTCTTAAGGGCTTCACCGCCTAGAGAGTGATCTTGACTGAAGTTGGTAGTATGGCTAAAGGAGAGGGCTCATTAGTCTTTAGACCTCTAGTATTTGATGGATCAAACTATGCGTACTGGAAGGCTAGAATGCATTACTTTTTGAAATCTTTGGATCATGATGTTTGGAATATAGTTGAAAGAGGATATGTGCCACCATCTGAACAAATAGTACTTGAAAATGACACAACTATCACCAAACCAAAATCTAAAGAAAAGTGGACAACATTCAATAAAGAAAACCAAACTATTGAGGCTAAAGCTATGAATGCTATCTACTGTGTTGTGTCCCAAGATATTTTCAATCAAATCATTATATGTGGGACAGCCAAAGAAGCATGGGATTTATTGGAAATAACCCATGAAGGAACAAGCACTGTGAAGAGATCCAAACCGCAACTCCTCATATCACAGTTTGAAAGTTTCAGAATGGAAGAGCATGAGACCTTCATGAAGTTTTTCACAAAACTGAACATCATTTGCAACTCCATGGGTGGATTAGGTAAGAAAGTTTCGGTCCCAAAAATTTATAGAAAAATACTAAGATCATTGCCGGAACAGTCCAATCCTAAAGTAACAACCATTGAAGAGTGTAAAAACATAGATGGAATGAAAGTAAAAGAACTGGTAGGTTCCCTATAAACATTTGAACTACACTTCAAACAAACCCCTAAATCTAAAACTATTGTCCTCAAAAATTCAAATAATATAACAAATGAGGACATTGAAAGTGAAAGGGAAAACGAAGATGAAGAAGTGGCTTTGTTGGCACAACGGTTTAAAAAATTCTTTCAGAAAAATCATGGTCATCCATTTAAAGGGAGAAAGGTGGACAACAAACATTCTGCAAGTAAATTTGGTAAAAAGACCAAAGAGACACAATGTTATGCTTGTCAAAAGTTTTAACACCTATCCATTGAATGTCCGAATAGAAAAACTAAGGGTAAGGAAATGGTGGCCTCATGGGATGATACAGAAGAGTCAAACTCAGAATCTAGCGACTCAAAGAGCGATGGAGACCAAAAATCTTTGAAAATTCTTAGTCTCCATTGCCCCAATCATTACCATTGAAACTGAGAATAAGGAAGAACCATAAGCCACTGAATCGTTTTCATTTGATAATGAAGAAACAGAAGAAGAAGAAAAGGATAAACTGCAGGATGCCTATAATCAACTTTACATTCATAGCATCAACATCCTTAAAAGACTTAGAATGTCTGAAAACAAAAGGGAATTGCTGCAAAAAGATCTGGATAAAACTTTAGAAATTAATACACATCTAATTAATGATCTACAACAATATTATTCGGATAATGATAGACTAGAAAGAATCAACACCTTCCTTAAATCCAAGTCTGAAAAACTAAACAAACAGGTTGAGCTATTAAAAGATAAAAACATGCTCCTTCAAAATGAAAATCATACACTCCTGTTTTTTAGAAGAATCTAGAAAAATTATTAAGCTAAAGTATAAGTTTTTCCAGAGTGGTGAGAAATTAGAGAAACTCTTAGATATGGGAAGACCCCGGAAAGGATAAGAGTGGCTTAAGATATGATAAATTTAAAACAAAAACTGGAAATACTGCACCAATGGTTGAAAAATCTGCTGCTTCAGGACGTAACACAAGAACTACTCCATTTTATCATTTATGTGATGATTTGGGTCATTATAAGTTTGAATGCTTAACACCTAGGAGGACATAACATAATTCTAGTCAAAATTATTTTGGTAAATTTAAACCAACCAAAAAACTACATGACGTCAAGAGTCCACCTAGTAATATGGATAAAAGAAATACACATCCATCCCCACCTAAAATGACCAATAGAATGGAGGAGTTATTAAATCAAGTGGCTAAACTGAATAAGAAAACTAATGAATTTGTAAGACAAGGTAACACGACTCAATTGCCCAACTTAAGTAAAGAAACTAAAAGCACCACAATTAAAAATCTGGCTACAAAATGGATAGTGAAAGAAAAGAAAATTTTCCCTGTGACTCACTCAATTCATATGCCTTGAAATATTGAGCATTGAAAAATAAGTCTAGGTCATGCATTTAGATCTGGATAGTTGATAAAATGATGCAATTTTGATAAGCTCTAAATGATATATCTGAGGTATCTCACCTCAATCTTTTTCTATATAAACATCTTGATGTTTATAATTTTAGATTATACATTACTTGTACAAATTTTTGCTAAGTATACTGGTTGATATGAAGAAATACTATACTATATATGAAAGTTTGTTGATCTGCAGTAAAATGAAAAACATTCACCTTCGATATGTCTATCGATAACTCATGTGGATTCTCGATTAAATCGACTGAGGATCGATATCATCGATGCCTCTTTGGAATCTGTAGAGTCTGATGATCGAGAATGCTATTGACGACAGGTTCGATATCATCGAATGAGGATCATCGGTACCATCGAAACAATGTTCGATTATATCAAAGTATGCCACCAGATAAAAAGGCGCTTGAGCAGGAAAAGGGCATTTCACTTCTCAAGATATTTTTTCTTCTTCCCTGCCCATTCCTCTCAACCAGTTTGCTTGAAGCTTCGTCGAAAAGTCCCAAACGTCCTTCAAATCCGATAATACCCTTCCATTCCCCATTGTTCATTAAGATTCCATCTTGCTCTTCTTTGGGTATTTCCTTTTTTTTTTTTTTGGTTCTGTCCGTTTTAGCTCCAAACCCATCTTTGTGAGTATTTACAAATGGGAAAGGACAAAGGAAAGGTGTTCAGTCCTAGAGAATCGTCTAGATCTTCTAATCAAAAGGTTCTTGCTCTAAGAGAAAGAGCAAGGGCTCCTGAACACGGGATCCCTATGTGCCAATGAACTAGGCAAGCATCAAGTGGCGGGTCCTAATATGAGGCACGAACACCTCCTCCTCCTAGGGTGAATCCAGCTCTAGCCGAATACACTGGTAGGAAGTTTTTCCATGAGAGAAAGGTAGCCAGGGACTGTCTAATACCTTATACTCTAGAACCTCTTTTTACTGTATTTGACTGGTTGCATGTCCTTAACTTTGGTGGGCCATCTCACTATGAAAGGACATACAACTTCTTTGCCTCCTATTATTTGCCAGTGTCTAATCCTCCATCCATGACAGTTTCGGTTGATGGGGATGATGTAGAGATTGCCCCTGCCATGGTTGCAAACATTCTGGGGCCGACACTGTCACCTATCGGTCTCCTTGAAATGGACCTCAAAAATGTTGAAACCCAGTCCATGGTTACTAAATTCCTCTGTCATGGTAGAGATATTCCCTGGTACCAAGGGAATGTGCTAAAAATAAAGTTCATGGAACCTCGATATTGTTCTTTACGTGGCATTTTTGCCTCCAACGTATACCCTCGTGGTACAATTCATACAGACCTCACTAGTTTCATGATCATGATAGTCTATTCGGTCTCCACAGGGATCCAAATCTGCCTCCCAACTCTGATTGTACACCAGCTAGTCTATGCGATCCATACGTCTAGGGATGTCCACTTGCCCTATCCCTAGATCATTCACAATGTGTGCAATGCGATTGGTTTTCCAACTTCCAATGATCCAGAACTTCCCCTTCAACACTTCAATAAGAATAACATTCGAAGGATGGACTTAAAGTTGCACAAATTTCCTAAAGACCTAGCTGAGGAGGGAATCCATGAAGAGGAAGAGCATGGTGGAGGAGTTGTTCCAGCTAAAGGCGTCGAAATGGCAGAAGGTGACCCACTTGCACCTCCACAAGCTCCATCTTCATCTGCTACCGGCGAGCTAAACAATTCAAGCTCCATCAGGATAGAATTGGCGCGATGCAACGAGACATCACCCAGCTAAAGGAGTCCGTGGATACCAGGTTCATAGTATTGGAACATCTGGTAAATGGAGTACAACAAATTGTGCAACAATTAGTTGATCTAATCACCTGCCATCGAGACGACACGACACTTGTAAGTGTTATGATTTCATATCCCTTTAGTTGTCAAATTTTGTGGTGCCAAAACCTATATTTATGTCTTATATATCTTGTGTTTTATGTTTGAAGTCTATTCATTGCAATCAAGACATATCAAGACATCGCATTTCAAGACAAGATCTTAAAAGAAGAAAGTTTTCAAGTCTTGGATGAAGAAATCAAGAATCGAAGTTTTTAAGGTTCCATGTTCAAGATTTGATCAAGTTCAAGTTTACTAGAAGACTTTGTCAAGTCAAGATCAAACTCATGAAGGCCTACTACAAGTTTTGAATATTCACAAGCTTCTCTTAAGGGTCATCTGAGTGTACAGACTTTCAATGTCCATCTCACTTTTAAGGTTTGTTTGACCTTAGGATGGGCTTTACTGTAGGTCATTCCGGATATATAACTCATATATTTTTATATGCTTGTTTGGAGTATTCTAAGACCAGTCCTAGGGACTTCAAGACCAGCCCTAGCTTTGCTACGACCAGTCTTAAGTTTTTCAGGACCAGTCCTAGGTAGTTGAAGATTTTTGAATCTTTCTAGCTGTCCTACGACCAGTCCAGGACATCCTACGACCAGTCCTGTGAGTTCTACGACTCATCCTTCGATCGGTCGTAGCCCTACGACTCAAACTCCAGCAACCATTTTTAGGGTCCTACGACTGGTCGTAGGTGTCTCACGACTAGTTGTAGATGACCCAGGACCGGTCGTAGAACTGAAAATCTTATCCTGTGGAAATCTTTCGAAAATCTTTAGAGCTACGACCAGTACTAGGTTCCTAAGACCAGTCGTAGACGAGATTTTTCAAGCTAGAAATAAAGCACGAACTTAAGAGTTTTAGTACTTCAAATCAATTCTATTCAAGCATTCTTTAGGCTATTCTCTAAGATAAGTTTGTGTTTATTTAAAGCTGCTTTGTGTTTATTTAATATTCCTTTTGCTAGCTTATTTTTATTTGATTTTGATCTACATTCCAATCTTATTAGAAAAGGAGAATTTCTGATATTCCTTCTTCTTGGATTCAAAATCAAATAGATCTATCCCGTTTGATTTAAAATCAATTAGACTTAGAACCATTCTTAAAGTGAGTATTGAACTTTGAACGTCGAATCGAACTTCTACTCCGATTGGTTCTACCGGGCTTCTTCAAAAGGTGATTCAGGTATTTTACATGTTTTGTAATTTACTTTCTCTGGTTTTTGTTTGAGATTCGCCATAAAAATCTCATTGTAGTGGTTATCTGAGGAGAGCCAGAAAACTCAGATTGTGGGGTTTTTGGATTGTGTAAGCCCGAGATCAAAGACACAATTGCGAAGGTTTTAGGTGAACCTGTGAAACCTATTTTGATAGTCCATGCTAATATCCCCTGTGTGAGGATATTAGGAGTGGAGTAACAATCTGTGTGGCTGTTGGATAATAGTTAGTGTACACACAGGCGAACCACTATATATCGTTGTGTTGTAGATGTACTTCATTCTTTCATTCCTTTATTCATTCAGTTTTGTGGTTTGTGTTTGTGGATGAATGTTGTAATCACTTCAAGCAAGTGTGGATGAATGTTGTAATAACTTAGGATTTATTTTCTGCAAGTTATTTTGATTTCATTACTTATTATTCCTCTTTGGTTTTTGATTCTAAGGACGTTCTAGAAATAAGGTTGTCCTACCTTAAACCTCTGGTTTTTGGTGTAAGGTTGTCCTTAGAACTGATAAAATATCAATCTCTTTATTTTAGGCTATTGTGATTGTTTGATATTCAGCATTGTGCTTTAAATCTTTTATTATTCCGCTGTTATTAGTTTTATTTGGCATTGCCCTATTCACCCCCCCCCCCCCCCTCTAGGGCATATAGCTAGGCCCTTTCAAGTGGTATCAGAGCCTAATAGCTCGTGCTTATTGTTTATTTATTGGATTTATTTCCTGAGCTAACGATCTAAGCTATATTAAGATGTCAAATTTTGATAGCCTATCAGTCACTAGGCCACCACCCTTTAATGGGACAAACTATGCCTATTTGAAAGCTAGGATAAGGATCTTCCTCAAATCCTTGGATGAAAGTGTGTGGCTGGCCACAGTGAATGAATGGAACCCTTCTATCACTGAAGTAACTAATGGCGATGGTTCAAAATCTATGAAAGTAACGGCTTATTCGCTTTGGACCACACTTCAGAAAAGTGAAAGTAGTGCAAATGCAAAAGCACTAAATGCAATTACTTGTGCATTATCACCAGATGAATTCAAAAGAATCATCTCTTGTGAAAATGCAAAACAAGCATGGGATATATTAGAAATGACACACGATGGTACATCTATTGTCAAGAAATCTAAAGTCCAACTCCTCACAACTAAATTTGAAGAAATTCATATAGAGGAGAATGAGATGTTTATAGACTTCTACACTAGATTGAATGACATTGTGAACTCTATGTGGGGTCTTGGTGATAGAATCCCTGAAAGTAAAGTGTGCGCAAAAATAGTACGTTCACTTCCTGAATGGTTCAATTCTAAAGTGACCGCGATTTAGGAAATTCGTGATACGGATACCATGAGGGTTGAGGAATTAGTTGGTTCACTTCAAACCTATGAGTTATCCTTTAAGGCTCCTAAAGGAAAATCAATTGCTCTCAAATCATCTAAAAATGTTTCACAAGAGAGTACTTCGGATTCAGAAAATACCGAAGATGATATGGTACTTTTAGCAAAAAGGTTTTACAAAATTTTTAAAAACAAGAAAAAAGTTGATTTTCAAAAATCAAATGATAAGAGACGATCTAAACCTAAAACTCATAAATCCTTGAAAGATAGCCAATGTTACAACTGTCAAGAGTATGGGCACTTATCTAACAAATGTCCTAAAAAGGACAAATCAAAAAGGAAAAGCATGATGGCTACTTGGGATGAATCATCTAATTCTGAATCCTCTTCTAAATCAGAAGATTCTGAAACCGAGTCGGGCGATGGTGTTAAAGCCCTTATGACTCTAGCCAAGATCACTTATTCAAATCATGATGATATATCTAGTGAAGAAAATCTGAATAGTGATTGCGATAATGAAGATGATCTTCAAGATGCTTATAATGCCCTTTATAAAGAGAGTTGTAAAATTGCTGTCAAGCTTAAATTATAAAAAGAAAAATTTTCTAAGCTGAAGGAAGATTATGAGTCTCTTTTCTTAGAAAAGTCTCATATTTCTGATTCTTTTGAAAAAACCAAAAATGATTTAGATTTCAAAACCTCCCAAAATGAAGACTTAAAATCCGAAAAAAGAAAAACTCAAAAATGAGGTAGCTTCTCTTTTGAGTTTGAAAGACACATGGAGATATGCCCAAGGTGATCCAAAATTGGAAAAATTATTGTCCAGATCAAGAAAATGTGGCGATCGATTCGGGTTGGGCTATGATAAAAATACATCTCCTAAACAAAAGAACATTGCTCCTAAATTTATTAAAGGAGAGTCTTCGACCTCAAAAGAAAAGAATACCTATCAATGTTTTTTCAAAAATTCTAGGTCTTTCCAAAAACCTAAAGGTGGCCATGTCAACTTTAATTTTCAAAACTGAATTCAATTAGCTGAAAAAATTATTGATCTTCTCAAGGAGCTATTAAAGTCGAACTCTATAGGTCGTTCCTATAACAATAGACAGAAAAAGACCATTTATACTCCTAAACACAAAACAGTTATGAAATGGGTTCCTAAAGTTGCCAGCTTGGTTGCCCACACTGCTTTCAAAGCAACAAGCCATTCAAAGTGGTACCTAGATAGTGGTTGCTCCAGGCATATGACAGGTGATAAAGCTTTATTCACTGATCTTAAAGATATGACTGACGGGTCAGTCACAGTTGGTGATGGAAGCAATTGCAAGATTATTGGCCAAGGTACGGTTCAACTTTATAACCTTCTCTTATTTAAGAATGTCTTATATGTTGAGGGTTTAAAACACAACCTATTAAGCATTTCTTAGATATGTGATAACAACCATAGTGTAAAGTTTTCTAATCAAGGTTGTGAGATAGTTAATAAAAGGGGTTCTGTTATATTAACTGGTCACAGAACTTCTGAAAACTGCTACATCGTTAGTGATGCTAGCTCATCTACTCAATCATGTTACATGGTCCATACCGATGAGACTGAATTATGGCATAAACACCTTGGACATGTACACTATTGGAACTTATTTAGATTGAGCAAAAGAGAACTAATTAGAGGTCTACCCAAATTGCAAAAAGTAGAAAAAATATGTGGTGAATCCCAGTTGGGCAAACAAATTAGGAGTTCTCACAAGAAAGTGAACTCTAACACCACATCTAAACCACTCGAACTTCTCCACATGGATCTTATTAGACCTACCAGATCGGAGAGTCGAGGAGGTAAAAAATACATCTTGGTTATCGTAGATGACTATACAAGATTCACTTAGGTATCGTTCTTAAAAGATAAAACTGAAACCCTGGATGAAGTGAAAAAGGTCATCAAACGAATCCAAAATGAGAAAGGTTCTCATGTTAGTAAGATCCGTAGTGATCATGGATCTGAATTTGAAAACAGTAGTTTTGAGAAATTTTGTAGCGATCAGGGAATATCACATGAATTTTCAGCGCCCAAAACACCGCAAGAAAATGGTATAGTTGAAAGGAAAAATAGAGTGCTTTAGGATATGGCTAATGTTATGTTGAATAGCATGAAGCTCTCTAGAAATATTTGGGCTGAAGCAGTTTATACTAGTAAATCTGATAATAAGACTGCTTATGAATTATGGTTTGAAAAGAAACCTACTGTCAAATACTTTCGGATTTTTGGCAGCAAGTGTTATATTTTACGGGATCGTGAAAATTTGGGTAAGTTTGATACGAAGAGTGACGAAGGAATTTTTCTTGGCTATTCTTTGAACAATCGAGCTTATAGGGTTCTAAATAAGAGAACTGGTGTGATTCAAGAGTCCATCAATGTGGTCATTGATGATCATTTGAATACACCAGCCCCAAGTTCAGATGATGATGAAGCTCTTATTATTGACAATCTAGATATCTCATCATGTCAAAAAGAATCTAAACCAAGGACTGTTAAAGATCATCCAACCAATCAAATACTTGAAAATGCTCTCACTGGAGTTCGTACTCACAAACAACTTGAGAATATATGTAATTATGTTTTTTTTACATCCCAAATAGAACCAGTCAACGTAAAAGAAGCACTTTCTGACGAAAATTGGATAGTTGCTATACAGGATGAACTTAATCAATTTGTTCGTAATGATGTCTGGTATCTTGTTCCTAGACCTAAAGATAAAAACATTATTGGAACAAAGTGAATTTTTAAAAATAAGTCTGATGAACTCGAAAATATTATATGAAACAAGGCTAGACTGGTTGTACATGGGTACACTCAGATTGAAGGCATCGATTATGATGAAACCTTTGCTCCAGTCGCTCGCCTTGAATCAATCAGACTTTTATTTCCATCGCATGTTTTAAAAAATTTAAAATCTATCAGATGGATGTAAAGAGTGCTTTCTTGAATGGTGATTTACATGAAGAAGTGTATGTTGAACATCCTTCAGGGTTTGAAGACCCTAAGTTATCCGACTATGTATTTCATCTCAAAAAGGCTTTCTATGGTATAAAACAAGCACCCAGGGCATGGTATGAAAAATTGACTAAATTCTTACTTAGTCATAACTTTCAAGTAGGTAGTGTTGATAAGACGCATTTTGTTAAAAAGAATAACAATGATATTTTGATGGTTCAAATATATGTTGATGATATTATTTATGGATCTACTTGTTCTAACATGTCTATTGAGTTTGCAGAGTTAATGAAATCAAGATTCGAAATGAGCATGGTTGGCGAACTTAACTATTTCCTAGGGTTGCAAGTAAAATAACAACCTGATGAAATTTTCATTTCCCAGACCAAATATTCTTCAAACTTGGTTAAAAGGTTTGGATTTGAGAATAGTAAGAACTTTGATACTCCTATGAGTACAACATTAAGACTCTCAAAAGACTCTTCAGGTAAAGATATAGATCCTAAATTATATCGCAGCATGATTGGTAGTTTGTTATATCTTACTACTAGTAGACCTGATATCGCATTTAGTGTTGGTATTTGTGCGAGATATCAGTCTAATCCTAAGGAATCACATCTTACTGTTGTTAAACGGATTATTAGATATGTCGCAAGTTCTATAAATTTGGGACTTTAGTATCCTTTAAAATTGCGGTGAAGACCGCTTTAGTTGAAGTAGAAATAGGTCAGTATATCCTAGAGGGGGGTGAATAGGATTTTTTAAAGATTTATATGTTAATTTTCAGTCCTATCCCACTAATCCTATCACAGAGTATAAATTAGGATTACTCGAGAATTATCTCTATTGGCTTCCAAGCCTAATAGAGGATCCAATCACAAACTATTTAAAAGACAAACAATGTAGATGAGATTGTGATGGATATGACTGTGTGTGCATAGAATGTGATCATATATAAAGACATGCAAGGCAATCACATAAATGAAAGACAATATCAAACTCAAACACAGTCATTTTATACTGGTTCGACGACTTGTCTACTCCACTCCCGGCTTCCACACTCAACCCTTGAGTGACCGGATTTCACTAAGGAGGTTTTCCATGGTTCACCTCAAACTTAAGGTTTTAAATCAGGTTCACCTTCAACCTTTATAGAGGTTTTCACTCGGTTCACCTCAAACCCTAGAGTTTTACTGGCGTACTCCTAACCAGATGTTTATGCCCACACATGACAAGGGTCCACACAACGCACCCTGAGGTTTCTACTCGGTTCACCTCTAACCCTGGAGTTTTGCTGGCGCACTCCTAACCAGATGTTTATACTCTCCACAGAGCAAGGGTCCACACAACGCACCCCGCATGTACACTCCCATCGGAGGCCTCCTTCGAGGACTTCAAATGGTGAGCAACACTTAAAACCCAATCCTAAAAAGGACCGATCGCAAGTGTCCTCTGGACTTTTAGTACTTACAGATAAGTTGATGAGTCCCTTTCAGTACAATGATGAAGACCTTCTTCTTGTTGATGAAGAGTCTTCAACTCCCTTGATCCGCAACATGAAGATGTATATATGCTAGGCTTAGGTTGGGTTAAGGTTATGATGGACTACCACTCTCTAAAGGTTTTTCTATAAGGAAGATAGAGAGGTTCCCATCATCTATGCATTCAAGGCATCCCAGCTTAATGATATGTCATTAAAGCAGTAGCTGAAGGATCCTTGAATGCGGAAGTTCATTCCCCAATCCACTCTATGAGACATCAATGATGAGGGTAGATTGGAGGATGAACTTCCTGAGAGAAAGGGCTTAGGTAAATGATAGGAAGGTTAAAACACTTTAAAGCACTCTCTACTTTCTCTACCAGCAATAAAGACAACTCTCTCTATTTATATGCAAAAGGTTCCAACAGATATAAACGGTCATATTCATGACAGAGTTCGATATCATCGATCAGTCGTCGATATGATCGAGCGTATACTCTCGATTGTATCGGCCGACCTCTCGATGATAAGAACTCAATTGTCATTTTGCTTTTAGAAACCTTCTGCCGACTGGTCGATGGGATCGAGACACGCATCGATGTTATCGGATTTCGAACTCCGATTCCATCGAGTGATGGTTCGATCTATCGACAGTTGAAAAATAAGAGAGAAGTGTTGAAGAATTTCAGGATCACAGATATGATCGGAGAACCATTCGATGTCATCAGAATTTGTACATCGATCATATCGGTGACCTTTTGATGGGATCGATAAATCGTATAGATTTTACATGTAAGCTTGCTGGATGAATTATGTCCTGACTCGATCCAGTCGACTTGGTCTCGATATGATCGATTTATCGACAGGCACCCCGATCGACATTAAAAGCTACCTGAAATTCATGCTGGAGAGAACATGCGCCCCACAGTCGATATGATCGACTGACTCCCGATATGATCGATATTTGAGTTCAGATTGAATCGGACAGTCATCGATATATCGAAGCAATTGATACTTTTCTTTAGAAAAATAGGGGCGTCGGAAAGCAGTCTGTCGATACGATCGATCCACCTCAGATATGATCGATTTTCGAATATCGATGATATCGACTTGAAGGTTGATATATCGATAAATCGTTTAGAAGATTATTTGATTGCTGGACGTTTTTTGTCCTCACTCGATTGTATCGATTGATATGCCGAGGACATCGACAGAACTGGTCGATCATATCGAAAGGAGAATCGATATAATCGACAGTGTAAGAAAAACTTAGAAAAATTTTTTTTGGATAAAAAGATTTCTTACACATAAACCCTAAGATGTTCTAGTTCTTTTTAAAGGTTTAATCACCTGGTGTTTTGGGACATGGGATGTGAGGCTATGATTTACCTTTTGGTGAGTTTTCACACATTCAAATGAGGCAGACACTTGACTTGACCTTCTTGTTAGGTGCTGTCGTCCGACTGACTCAACATACAACGTAATTAACAAACCAGGGCACGTAATAGGTGTACTTTCAATCTCTCCCTTTGTCAATTACGTGACAAAATCCACAAAACACCCTAGAAACATATCTAAACAGATACATCCTAAATTGTGTGTACATGTATTAATACAATTTTACAAATTCTAAACACCCATGTACACAACAAACAAATTCTCCCCCAAAATTCAAAAACTCTCCCTTTCTTGTTGCGGCTGCTCCCCCTAACACATGCAACAAAGATATACAATTTCCGTTCGGAGTGTTTTGAATTATTCTCCCCCTTTTTGTCAGTCATTGGCAAAGGTATAAGACGTGATATTGACTGAAGATTGAAGCATATTGGAGAACCCCAGAGATAGATGCATATGGATGAGAACAGTATAAAGCAAGCATCAATGAAGCAGTCAGTATGAAGTTAATAGATAAGCATTCAGACCATAATCTTAAGACTACAATAAACCAGGAAGAAATTCAAATGGCAGAAGTAAACGATCTAGATTAAGACAAATGTAAGCTGCCCAAGATTGACAGAAATATTCAATGCTGCCCCAGAAGGTAGCAATATAAACCAACAATAAAAAGTATTTTAGCCCAACCGTGGGCAAACTCATCCAAACAGAAACCAGAAAGGAAGAAAAAGAAGCTAGTCATGCACCATTGAAAGCGTAGAACATCCAAAAAGATACTGACGTTCATACGCAGAAATAAGAGTAAGGGTGCATGAAGACTTGTATGAAACTGGCATCAGGGAGCAGAGTGAGATGGCATCGTGTCGTCGCGTCGGCACATTAGTAAATCCACTAGCTATTGGACCATGCTCTGGATTCCTTGAACCATTCGTTCTAAAACAGTGAGGTGCTCCTTCATTGAGTGCACGTCCTTCTGTATGGCTCCAATCCTATCCAGTTTAAGCCTTTTTCCATACCCGGTGGTTGATGTGGACGGCACAACATCTGGTCCAAGAGGTGCATCATCAGCCACTGCATCTCCTTCCATGGGATCTCCACCTTCTCCTCTTTCCGCTTCAGCATGAATTTCTTCCTCAATTTCCTCCTTATATTCATGAAACCTCAGATCCATTTTTTGAAGATTTTTCTTGTTGAAAACTTTGGGGGGAAAAACCAGATCAGTTGTAGAAGGAAAGCCAATGCTCCGACAGATTCTGCTAATGATCCAGGGATATGACAGATGCAAATCTCTGGACATGTGTATCGCATTGATAAACTGATTTACAATTAAGGTTGGAAGGCAGATATTCGTCCCGGTCACGACTGAGTAGATTATCATCACCATAAGGCTTGTTAGATCTGATCTGTTAGTGCTTCTCGGATACAGATTGGTGGTGAAGATTTCATGCATGACTCTGAACCGGGGCTCCATATACCTAGCTTTCAGGGTATTCCCTTGATGCAATAGGATATCTCGATTATTGCATAGGTATTTGGTTATCTTGGAGCGCATATCTGGAAAGTCAAGATCCCAATTTGGAAGGCCTCCTGGAACCATTTGAAGATTGAGAATCTGTGCTATGGTGGCAGGAGTGATGAATATATCATCACCATCCATGGAAACCATGAAGGAAGGAGGATCAGCCACCGGGGAATGACATGCAGCAAAGAAGTTGCGTGTTCTTTCCAGTTGGCATGGTCCACAAAAATCCAGGATGGGCAGCCAACCAATTGCAGCAAACAGAGGTTCTAAGTTGTAAGATGTTAAACAATCTCTGTCTACTTTTCTCTCAAAAATCAACTTTCGATTGGCATATTTTGGTGGCCGTTGGACAGTAGAAGGAGGAGGCACAGGTTGAGTTGGTTCAGGAATTTCGGTTTGGGACTCACCGCGTTGTGATCTTTGCCGTGTGGGGGTCCCTCTGTCCGGGATCCTTGCTCTCTCCCTTGAGGCAAGGACCTTTTGTTGAATACCTCTTAATGATTCACTTGAACCGGATGCCACATTTTTATCCTTTCCCATGTGGAAGAAAAGCCTATTTGAAATATTGGAAAAATGACAAAAAGAGATCCCAACAAACCAAGAGAAAGAGATTCTGATGATGGAAGAATATTACCTACTTTGGAGTGAGATTTGGCTGGTCCTACCTGGCTTAGGATGATTGGTCGAGAGGATCGGACAGGGAAGACAGTCGAATCGCCCTTTGAGAAACCCCTTTTTTTTTATTTCGCTTGCTTTTATCGGGCGCCATTTGTCGATCATATCGACCAACCCATCGATTGTATCCAGAAGTTGTCGATCAAATCTATCAAAACTACCCTCGATGTTATCCAAGGACACACGAATTTTCACATTCTGAACAGCTGTCGATTATATCGATCATCAGTCGATGAAATCGAAGAAGACCATTACTTGCTTTGAAAATATGTGCTATTCAGAATTTTTCCTGATTTTGACAAGCTATTGTATAATTTCTAACTTAATCAGTTTATAAAAAAAAAATTCTATACAAAATATAAGCATGATAATGTTTATATACAAATATTAGAGGTCTCCAACCTTAGATGTAACATTGAGGATTTAGCAAAAGATGCATCATTTCACAAATTATCCAGATTTTGATTCAAATTTTGAACGTATTTTTATATGCTCAGGAATTCAGGATACAGAGTTCAGTTTTTCCTTCACTCTCCACCTTAAGACAGAAGTTTTTTTTGTGGTGACTTTTGTTATCTTACCAACTTGATCTAGTGGTTTCTTCGTTATGTCTTCCATTTTGGGTGATAAAAGGATATTTTGCATTACTCTGGTCTGATTAAGTTTATCAGTGTCATTTTGACCAGAGTTACAAGAAGTTATTTTTAAGCATTCAAACTTGCAATGTCCCATATCACCACACAAATGACAAACTGGAGATGTTCTTGTATTGCTACCTGAAGCAACAGATTTTATAGTTTTCATTTTGATTTTCTCATACCCTAGGCCACTCTTATCTTTTCCAGGCCTTCCTATCCCTAACATTCTTTCAAGTTTTTCACCACTCTGAGAAAACTTATAGTTTATCTCGGCAAATTTTCTAGATTTTTCTAAATCAATGCAAAGTCAGTGGTTCTCATTTTTGAGTTTTGCATTATCATCTCTTAGCAGTTCAGCTTTGTTCATAAGTTCTAATAATTCTTCTTTTAGGGATAGGTTTTCTTTTTCCAATTGATCATTATCTGTAAGATATTGTTGCAAATTATTGGACAAATGTATGTTTCTTTCTAAGGTCCTGTCCAAGTCTTTCTGCAACAATTTCTTTTTATTTTCAGTCATGCCAATTTTCTTAAGGATGTGGATGCTATGATTGTATAGTTGATTGTAAGCATCCTGCAATTCATTCGGCTCTCTATCTTCTTCTTCTTCAATTTCCTCATTGTCAGATAAAAATGATTCAGGGGCTAGTTGTTCTTCTTTTCTTTCAGATTCCATGGGAATAATTGAAGTGGTGGAGACCATAAGAATTTTCAAAGGTTTCTGATCTCCATCACTTCCTGAGTCATTATTTTCTGAATTTGACTCCTCCATATCATCCCATGTGGCGGCCATCGCCTTGCCCTTGGTTTTTCTATTTGGGCATTCGGTAGATAGGTGACCATATTCATGACAGGCATAGCATTGTGGTTCTTTGGTCTGTTTACAAAATTTTCCTGCAGAAGGTTTGTAGTTCACCTTTCTACCTCTAGAAGGATGGCCGCGATTCTTCTGAAAGAATCTTCTGAATCTTTGTGATAGCAAGGCCACTTCCTCATCATCTTCTTTTTCGCTCTCACTGTCCTCATGTTTTAATTTCTTAGAAGTTTTTAGGATAGTGTTTTTGGATTTTTGTGTGAAGTGTAGTTCAAAAGTTTGTAGGGAACCTACCAGTTCTTCTACTTTCATCTCATCAATATTCCTACACTCCTCAATTGTTGTTACCTTGGGATTGAAGCGTTTCAGTAAGGATCTTAAGATTTTTCTACATATTTTAGGTGTCGGAACCTTCTCTCCCAATCTACCCATGGAGTTACAAATGATGTTTAATTTTGTGAAAAATTCCATAAATGTCTCATGCTCTTCCATCCTGAGATTTTCAAACTGTGAAGTTAAGAGTTGTAGTTTAGATTTCTTCACAGTGCTTGTGCCTTCATGGGTTGTTTCCAATAAGTCCCATGCTTCTTTAGAGGTCCCACACATACTTATCTGATTGAAAATGTCTTGAGACACAGCACAGTAGATGGCGTTCATTGCTTTTGCTTCAGCATTTCGCTATTCTTTGTCAAACGCTGTCCACTTCTCATTCGGTTTGGGTTTAGCGATTATGGTTTCATTTTTAAGTACAATTTGTTCTGATGGTACTACATATCCTTTTTCAACTACATCCCAAACTTCATGTTCTAAAGATCTCAGGAAGTAGTGCATTCTAGCCTTCCAGTAAGCATAGTTTGATCCATCAAATACTGGAAGTCTAGTGATAGATGAGCCCACTCCTTTGGCCATATTTCTACTTCAGTCAAGATCACTCTCTAGGCAGTGAAGCCCTTAAAGAGAGACCCGCTCTGATACCAATTGAAATTGCGGTGAAGACCGCTTTAGTTGAAATAAAAATAGGTCAGTATATCCTAGAAGGGGGTGAATAGGATTTTTTAAAGATTTATACGTTAATTTTCAGTCCTATCCTACTAATCCTATCACAGAGTATAAATTAGGATTACTCAAGAATTATCTCTATTGGCTTCCAAGCCTAATAGAGGATCCAATCACAAACTATTTAAAAGACAAACAATGTAGATGAGATTGTGATGGATATGACTGTGTGTGCATAGAATGTGATCATATATAAAGACATGCAAGGCAATCACATAAATGAAAGACAATATCAAACTCAAACACAGTCATTTTATAGTGGTTCGATAACTTGTCTACTCCACTCCCGGCTTCCACACTCAACCCTTAAGTGACTTGATTTCACTAAGGAGGTTTCCCATGGTTCACCTCAAACCTAAGGTTTTAAATCAGGTTCACCTTCAACCTTTACAGAGGTTTTCACTCGGTTCACCTCAAACCCTGGAGTTTTACTGGCGTACTCCTAACCAGATGTTTATGCCCACACAGGACAAGGGTCCACACAACGCACCCTGAGGTTTCTACTCGGTTCACCTCTAACCCTGGAGTTTTGCTGGCGCACTCCTAACCAGATGTTTATGCTCTCCACAGAGCAAGGGTCCACACAACGCACCCCGCACGTACACTCCCGTCGGAGGCCTCCTTCGAGGACTTCAAATGGTGAGCAACACTTAAAACCCAATCCTAAAAAGGAATGATCGCAAGTGTCCTCTGGACTCTTACTACTTACAGATAAGTTGATGAGTCCCTTTCAGTACAATGATGAAGACCTTCTTCTTGTTGATGAAGAGTCTTCAGCTTCCTTGATCCGCAACATGAAGATGTATATATGCTAGGCTTAGGTTGGGTTAAGGTTATGATGGACTACCACTCTCTAAAGGTTTTTCTATAAGGAAGATAGAGAGGTTCCCATCATCTATGCATTCAAGGCATCGCAGCTTAATGATATGTCATTAAAGCAGTAGCTGAAGGATCCTTGAATGCGGAAGTTCATTCCCCAATCCACTCTATGAGACATCAATGATGAGGGTGGATTGGAGGATGAACTTCCTGAGAGAAAGGGCTTAGGTAAATGATAGGAAGGTTAAAACACTCTAAAGCACTCTCTACTTTCTCTACCAGAAATAAAGACAACTCTCTCTATTTATAGGCAAAAGGTTCCAACGGATATAAACGGTCATATTTATGACAGAGTTCGATATCATCGATCAGTCGTCGATATGATCGAGCGTACACTCTCGATTGTATCGGCCGACCTCTCGATGATAAGAACTCAATTGTCATTTCGCTTTTGGAAACCTTCTGCCGACTGGTCGATGGGATCGAGACACGCATCGATGTTATCGAATTTCGAACTCCGATTCCATCAAGTGATGGTTCGATCTATCGACAGTTGAAAAATAAGTGAGAAGTCTTGAAGAATTTCAGGATCACAGATATGATCGGGGAACCAGTCGATGTCATCAGAATTTGTACATCGATCATATCGGTGACCTTTCGATGGGATCAATAAATCGTATAGATTTTACAAGTAAGCTTGCTGGACGAATTATGTCCTGACTCGATCCAGTCGACTTGGTCTCGATATGATCGATTTATCGACAGACACCCCGATCGACATTAAAAGCTACCTGAAATTCATGCTGGAGAGAACATGCGCCCCACAGTCGATATGATCGACTGACTCCCGATATGATCGATATTTGAGTTTAGATTGAATCGGACAGTCATCGATATATCGAAGCAATTGATAGTTTTCTTTAGAAAAATAGGGGCGCCGAAAAGCAGTCTATCGATACGATCGATTCACTTCAGATATGATCGATTTTCGAATATCGATGATATCGACTTGAAGGTCGATATATCGATAAATCGTCTAGAAGATTGTTTGATTGCTGGACGCTTTTTGTCCTCACTCGATTGTATTGATTGATATGCCGAGGACATTGACAGAACTAGTCGATCATATCGAAAGGGGAATCAATATAATCGACAGTGTAAGAAAAACTTAGAAAATTTTCTTTTGGATAAAAAGATTTCTTACACAAACCCTAAGATGTTCTAGTTCTTTTTAAGGGTTTAATCACCTGGTGTTTTGGGACATGGGATGTGAGGCTATGATTTACCTTTTGGTGAGCTTCCACACATCCAAATGAGGCAGACGCTTGACTTGATCTTCTTGTTAGGTGCTTTCGTCCGACTGACTCAACATACAACGTAATTGACAAATCAGGGCACGTAATAGGTGCACTTTTATCCTTTTGATACTAGTGTTCAATTAGCTGGGTACTCAGATGCTGATTGGGCCGAAAATATTGATGATAGAAAATCAACCGGTGGTGGTTGTTTTTGCATTGAAAATTGCTTAGTTTCTTGGTTCAGCAAGAAGCAAAGCTCAATATCGCTCTCTACTGCTAAGGCTGAATATATTGCAGCTGGATATGCATGTACTCAACTAGTTTGAATGAAACGCATGCTTAGCGATTATAGAATTAATCAAGATTCATTGATCTTACATTGTGATAATTCCAGTGCTATAAACATTTCCAAAAATCCAATCCAGCATTCACGTACTAAGCATATTGACATTAGGTATCATTACACTTGTGAGTTGGTTGAAGAAAAAGTTATTTCATTGGAATATATACCAACCGAAACTCAACTTGCTATATATTTACTAAACCGCTCCACAAAAGCAGGTTTAATAAATTGAAATTTGATCTTGGTATGTGCATTTTATATTGAATATTCTTGCTTGCATGTATCATAGTGTATTATATTTCATATTATAATTGTTTAAATTTTAAATTTTTTCATTAAAAATGTATTTTTAGTCGATGCTCGACCGGTCATGGTTGTACACGACCAGTCGTGGTTCGACCAGTCGTGAACCACACTCGACCGGTCGTGGATCTCGTGAATGTGATATAATTTGGGGAAAATCCCCTTCTTCTTTATTTTCACACCGACCTACGACGAGTCGTGGCTCGACCAGTCATAGGATTTCTAGTTTTTCTTCAAGGTAAGTCCTATTACATCATTTTTCTTGAAGATTCATGATCTCTATGCTTTGATTTGTTCATAGTATAGCTCGATTTCATCTCTTGTTGAGTTTTTCAAGGGTTTCCTCTCTATTTGCTGATCTAAAGAAAACTCATCTTTTATTTGTGCATCTTGCTTGTTCTTTGTATATCTTTTTGAATATGGATGCTAGAGGAAAAAAGAAAACATCCCGTGGTCCATCTTCATCCAGATTTGTTCCGATAACTAAACGGCACCTTCGGTCACCCGAAAATGATACTTAAGATGTACGGGATTTACATGTTCATAACATTATCGTTGAGCATACCGCTGATCTAAATCACATTGCTCCATATGGTGTCATTCCCCTTCTTGAATCTGTAGGCTGGACTAACATTTTGCTTTGGGGTGGGTCTGCATACCAGTCCATTGCTCAATCAATGGCAGCATGCACTCAGATTTTTCTCTTGATAATTTAACATTTTCAATCGATACTAGAGAAGGAAAATTTGAAGCAGACTGTCATTTGATATCAGGTATTATGGATATACCTGTTAATGATGAAGGAATACCAATTCATACCTTATACGATAAACCTTCTGAATCGGAAAAATGCATGTTAACCAGAGATTTATGCAAAATTGATGTGCATTGGATTCACAAAGGGAATGCGCTCCCTGCAAAGTATTTGTTACCCAGTTACAGAATATTACATCGTTTCTTCATTTCCACTGTATATCCTCGGTCCGGTAATAAAACCGAGTTGACTTCCTTCATGGTTCGTGTGTTGCATTCTATTGCTTCTGGAACCAAGGTCTGTCTTTCTTCTTTGATTTGTCATTCCATTATACAATTTCATTTCCATCTGGGTCATAGTGATATTCCATTCGGTTATCTTATGTATGTTTTAGCCACTCACATGCTTGTCGATAAACCTGTTGATGAGGCACCAATTCTTCATCTTATTTTCAACAATGTCAATCTTAATAAGATGAAATTGGATCTGCTCCCTGGCCAATTTGATGAAGCTGGTGTTAGTGGTGTTGGTGGTGATGGTGGTGTTCCTGGAAACGAAGAGGAAGCTGGAGATCTTCCACAACAAGATGTTAATATGGATGACTTATTTGATGATATAGAAATTGATTCACATAATTATCCAGATTATGATCCTTCTGGTTTTGATGCACGCCTTCGTGCATTGGAGGAAAAAGTTGATAATATGAATATAGCCCATGATATGAGATTCAAGTACATGCGAAAATATCTTCGTCGCATAAATAAGGGCTTACACCAGATTGATCCAACTATCCCTGCTCCCTCCCCTGGATCAGATTAAGTGAATTATCTTCTGGATAGTTTGTCATTTCCTTTTATTTTGGGTATGTATTATGAATTATGGTTTCATAACATTGCCTCTTAGATATTGTAGTATGGATTATGACTTGATGCTTAAGATTTATTTTATGTCCTTTCATATCACCTTTTCATTATTTGCTCTCTATGTTCTCCTTTCTATTGTGCCTTTCCCTTGTTATTTTGTGACAAAAAGGGAGAGTAGTAAAGCTAATGCTAAAAGGAGAGTAATACGAATAGGGAGAGTAATTTATTTGTATTGTTTGAGAAGGATATGTGGATTGTTGGATATGTGGATTGAAGTCTTGAGGTTTTCATGTTGTGTACTGATTATATGAGCAATACTCGTATTACTCAGGGGGAGTAGAGTATTTTGTGATTTCATGACTTATCATTCCTTATTATCTTTGATGATATGTGTTTTGTCACAAATTTGACAATGGGGGAGATTGTAAGTGCTATGACTTCATATCCCTTTAGTTGTCAAATTTTGTGGTGCAAAAACCTATATCTATGCCTTGTATATCTTATGTTTTATGTTTGAAGTCTATTCATTGCAATCAAGACATATCAAGACGTCGCATTTCAAGACAAGATCTTAAAAGAAGAAAGTTTTCAAGTTTTGGATGAAGAAATCAAGAATAGAAGTTTTTAAGGTTGCATGTTCAAGATTTGATCAAGTTCAAGTTTACTAAAAGACTTTGTCAAGTCAAGATCAAACTCATGAAGGCCTACTACAAGTTTTGAATATTCACAAGCTTCTCTTAAGGGTTATCTAAGTGTACAGACTTTCAATGTCCATCTCACTTTTAAGGTTTGTTTGACCTTAGATTGACCTTAGGATGGGCTTTACTGTAGGTCATTCCGGATACATAACTCATATATTTTTATATGCTTGTTTGGAGTGTTCTAAGACCAGTCCTAGCTTTGCTACGACCAGTCTTAAGTTTTTCAAGATCAGTCCTAGGTAGTTGAAGATTTTTGGATCTTTCTAGCTGTCCTACGACAAGTCCTGAACATCGTACGACCAATCCTGTGAGTTCTACGATTCATCCTTTGACCGGTCGTAGCCCTACGACTCAAACTCCAACAACCATTTTTGGGGTCCTAAGACCGGTCATAAGTGTCCCACGACCAGTCGTAGATGACCCACGACCAGTCGTAGACCACCCAGGACCGATCGTAGAACTGAAAATCTTATCCCGCGGAAATCTTTCAAAAATATTTGGAGCTACGACCAGTCCCAGGTTCCTAAGACCAGTCGTAGACGGGATTTTTCAAGCTATAAATAGAGCACGAACTTCAGAGTTTTAGTACTTCAAATCAATTCTATTCAAGCATTCTTTAGGCTATTCTCTAAGATAAGTTTGTGTTTATTTTAAGCTACTTTGTGCTTATTTAATATTCCTTTTGCTAGCTTATTTTTATTTGATTTTGATCTACATTCCAATCTTATTAGAAAAGGAGAATTTCTGATATTCCTTCTTCTTGGATTCAAAATCAAATAGATCTAGCCCGTTTGATTTAAAATCAATTAGACTTAGAACCATTCTTAAAGTGAGTATTGGACTTTGAACGTCGAATCGAACTTCAACTCTGATTGATTCTACTGGGCTTCTTCAAAAGGTGATTCAGGTATTTTACATGTTTTGTAATTTACTTTCTCTGGTTTTTATTTGAGATTCGCCAGAAAAATCTCATTGTAGTGGTTATCTGAGGAGAGGCAGAAAACTCAGATTGTGGGGTTTTTAGATTGTGTAAGCCCGAGATCAAAGACCCAATTGTGAAGGTTTTAGGTGAACCTGTGAAACCTATTTTGATAGTGCATACTAATATCCCCTGTGTGAGGATATTAGGAGTGGAGTAGCAATCTGTGTGGCTATTGGATAACAGTTGGTGTACACATAGGCAAACCACTATATATCGTTGTGTTGTAGGTGTGCTTCATTCTTTCATTCCTTTATTCATTCAGTTTTTTGGTTTGTGTTTGTGGATGAATGTTGTAATCACTTCAAGCAAGTGTGGATGAATGTTGTAATAACTTAGGATTTATTTTCCGCAAGTTATTTTGATTTCATTACTTATTATTCCTCTTTGGTTTGTGATTCTAAGGACGTTCTAGAAATAAGGTTGTCCTACCTTAAACCTCTGGTTTTTGGAGTAAGGTTGTCCTTAGAACTGATAAAATATCAATCTCTTTATTTTAGGCTATTGTGATTGTTTGATATTCAGCATTGTGCTTTAAATCTTTTATTATTCCGCTGTTATTAGTTTTATTTGGCATTGGCCTATTCACCCCCCCTCTAGGGCATATAGCTAGGCCCTTTCAACACTATCTTCGTCTACTCCTCCGCCATAGTGCTGGTCTCTGGATGTTGTCACATACACCTTAGTCTTATCTCTGCGTATGGGCATTTGTATCTTTTTGAATGCTCTACACTCCCTTGAGTGTATGTGAAAGCTTACTAACCTACATAGTCTGATTATTTTTTTTAAAAAAAAATTGTATATGGCCATGAATGGGTTAGAAACTTGTGGTTTTCTTTTGGGGTGCCCATGGATGGGCTTGTTTTTTTTATACAATACTGCTGTCAATCTTGGGCAGTATATATATATTTTGGATAGTTTTGGTTATGGCTATTTATATATCATCTATCTTTACTGCCATGCGAATTTGGTTTGCTTTGAATGCTGCTTTCTCTAGTTTATATCATCTATGGGATGTGCTGTGTGTGATGCTTTATCTCCAAATTATCTGCTTATCTCACTATTCTCTACTTATTCTTCTATGCATACATGGTTTCTATTATGCGATGTTTACATCTATCTACTCTATGCATATGCTCCCTGTATTTTTGATTCTCACATATTATCTAACCTTCAGTCAATATCAACTGTTATGTTATCCTTTGTCAATGACTGACAAAAAGGGGGAGAACAATTTCCACAACCCCAAAGAAAAATTGTGTATATCTATGTTGTGGATGGTGGTGCAGGTGTTAGGGGAAGTAGCTATAAGGAGATGGGCAGATTGCTATTAGGGGGAGCAATTACTGATATTGTGCTTGTATTCACTATATATTGTATAATTGTGTAAAAATCATGTACACACAATTTAGGGTATTTTTCTAGAAGTGTTTTGGTGTTTTGTCACGTAATTGACAAAGGGAGAGATTGAAAGTGCCCTGGTTTGTCAATTAACGTGATCGTTGAGTTAGCTAGACAGAGAAGCTCCATAGGAAGATCGATCAAGCGTCTGCCTCAATTGGATGTGGGCCCGAACTCACCACAGGTAAATCTTAGCTTCACATCCCATATCCCAAAACACCAAGTAATTAAAACCCTTAAAATTGATTAGAATATCATAGGGTTTTTATGTTAGAAAACTTTTTTCAAGCTTAAGAAAAAATTTCTAAGTTTTCTACCTCTGTCAATTTACTGATAGACTGATCGATGTAATCGAACAGTGCTATCGATGTCCTCGAAGCTCACTCGATTTATCGAAATGAGGACATGAGATGTCCAACAACCGCATATACCTCTGGATGGAATTATCGATGTATCGATAGCTGTATTAATATCATCAAAATTTGAATCTCGAGTTTATCAAAGTTGACTTGATATAATCGACATCATATATGTTATGTCCAAAGTTCTGTTAAGGCAAATCATAAAATTTTGATATATCGAAGTACTCCTCGATATCCTCAGAATTTAAATTTCGATGATATGAGAAGCTCTTCTATGATATCGGATTGGACACTCTGCTTTCCAGTAAAATTTTCATGTTGTTTTATCTTGGATCAAGGGTCACTTGATAGAATCGATATTCAAATATCAATCATATCGAGACTGGGTCGATTGCATCGAGAATGGGCATAAACTGTCCAGTGAGCTTACTGGAAATTTCTTTAGATTTATCGATGCATCGACACGGCTATCGATATCATCGAAATTCAAATTTCGATGATATCTAGTGTGCCTCGAAAATACTTTTGACCTGAAAAAATTTATAAGGAAAGTCTCTCTCATTTTTAAAATGTCGAGGAATCGATCCTTGTATCGATGAAATCGGAGTTCAAAATTGAATGACATCGACGCAGGTTTCGATTCCCTCGACCAGCTGGAAAAATATTTTAAAATCGTTTGACATTTGAGTTTGTGTCATCGAGTGGTCAGTCGATGCGATCGAGAGTATACGCTCAATGATATCGACCCTACTTGATGATATCGAACTCTATAAAAAATGTGATCATTTATATCCGTTAGAACCTTTTACATATTTATAGTGAGCTTATCCTTAGTTGATGGTAGAGAAAGAAGAGAGAGCTTTTAAATGTTTAAAATTAGATCATATACCCAAAGCCTTTTCTCTCATGGAAGTTCATCCTCCAATCCACCCTCATCATTGACATTCAATAGAGTGCATTAGGGAATGAACTTTCGCATTCAAGGATCTTTCAACTACCACCTTAATGGAAGATTATTAAGCTGGGATGCCTTGAATGCATAGATGATTGGAATCGCTCTATCTCCCTTATAGGAAAACATTTGAGAGTAGGATTCCATCATTACCTTGACCCAACCCATCACTATGTATTGGTACATCTTCTGCGTTATGGTTCAAGGAAGCTGAAGACTCTTCATCATCAAAGGAGGAGATCTTCGACAACGTGCTGAATGAGGCTCATCTACTTATTTGTAAGTTATTAGAGTCCAGAGGACTCTTGAGATCATTCCTTTATAGAATTGGGTTTAAGGTGTTTCTCACCCCTTGCAAGCCCTCGTAGGAGGCCTTCGGCGGGAGTGTACGTGGTGAGTGCTTTATGTTGACCCTTGCTCTGTGGAGAGCATAAACTATTAGGTCCTTGTAGCAGGTCCTTGACCAGGGTGGTCTAAAAGTAGGTGCTTTGTGTTGACCCTTGCTCATGGGAGCATAAACTTATGAGGTTCCTTGAGTGGATCCTTGGCCAGTGTGCCTAAAATTGAGTGCTATGTGTTAACCCTTTCTCGTGAGAGCATAAACTATCAGCTTACGTGTGTGTTGTATTGGTTAGAGGTGTACCTAATTTAAAACCTCCGATTTGAGGTGAACCTGTTGTGAAACCTCAGTGAAATCCAGTACACTCAAGGGTCGAGTGTTTTTGTCGGGAGTGGAGTAGAAAAGTAGTCGAACAACTATCAAAATGACTGTGTTTATGATTGCTATTGTCTTTCATTTCTTATGTGATTATATGCTTTCATATTTGATTGTCTGAGATCACGTTTCATACACAGTCACATCCATCATAAACTCTGATTCGCATCTTATTTATCTTTCAATGTAGTTTCATGATTGGATCCTCTATTTGGCTTGGAAGCTATTAGAGTTACTCTAAAGGAATCCTGATACATGCTTACTTACTAAGGATAAGATTGATAGGATTTTAAATAACCATAAAATATTTAAAAAGTCATATTCACCCCCCTCTAGGACATATTGGCATATTCCTACTTCAACTAAAGCAGTCATTACCGCAATTTTAAAAACCTTGAGGGGTAGCAATTTGTCCATTCTTCCAACTGAAGTTTGGATGATTTCTCCAACTAGGATTGTATGTATTAGAGGTGGGCCCATTGAAAGGTCTTTGGTAATTATTCGCGGCATTGGATTGCTCATTCAACACCTCTTGAAAGGCTGGTATTGTTAGACAATTTTCAGTTATGTGAACATTGTAAGCAAAAATACCACAAACAGTTTCCTTAGCCTTATCCTTCTTTAATTTCATGGCCTCGAATTTTCTTATGAGATTAGACACTTTAGCATTGATATCATCATCCTCTTTCAGAAGGTATAATCCGCCCCTCCTTTGATTGAGTGGGCCTAGAAGTGGTGCTTGATTTTGGGTAAGTGTCTCATGATTGCGCGTTCTCAGTAAGTCTATCCGAGTAGTCCCACACATCATCGGCATTTTTATTCATGAATTCCCCATTACACATTGTCTCAACCAATTGGCGCATGGAAGATGTTAGACCATCATAGAAAAAGTATGTAATGCGCCACATTTCAAAACCATGTTGTAGGCATGAACTGACAAGATCCTTGAACCTTTCCTAACATTGGAAGAATGTTTCATTCTCCTTTTAGGTAAAGTTCATGATTGACTTTCTAAGGCTGTTTGTTTTATGATGTGGAAAAAAATTCTTTATGAACTCCCTTATCATGTCATTCCATGTGCTAATAGATCCTGGACTTAGTGAATGCAACCATATCTTAGCTTTCTCTTTTAAAGAAAAGGGAAAAAATTTCAGTCTGACCATGTCCTCAGATATGTTTGGAAAATATAGAGTGGTTATAATCTCATCACTCTTTCAAGTGCAAATATGGACTTTCAGATTCAAGTCCATGAAATTTTGGAAGGAGTTGGATCACCCCTGGCTTAATATCCATGTGTCCCATATTTTTTGGAAAAAACCATATGTGAGGGCATGCTCACCTCCTCCGGTTGTAAATAATCTCACAAAGTACGAAGCAGGGGTGTTTGATGCACCTCACTCTAATCCCGAATTTCCTCAACCCGAGGTTAAGGCTGTCTTCCTAGTTGATCGACTGGTTGATTTGCAGCCATCACTTCAATTAACTCTGAGGATCTCGAGTGGTGTTTAATCCTGTGATGGATAGATAACCCTTCAACTAGTCCTCCTTCACTCAAAATACCTCCAGTATTGTCACGGACCCACTTGGGCATGAAACACTCTCAGCCCTCAATCTCAGATTCTAACCTAAACTTAAAAGGGAAGAAAGGAAATATAAATCTAGAAATAGAAAGAAAGAAGAGTTGTAAAGAAGTTACCAAATTAGAAGTTCCTAAGTTAAGGTCCTGCAAAATAAAACAAAACAAGTCAGTTTTAAAAAATAGAAATTCTAAAATTAGATAGGTCCTAAAATAGAAAGTAAACTAGTTTCTAAAAAGGAAAAACTTCTAAAAACTAAAAATAGAAAGTTTCTAAAAACTGATTAGGAAAGTTTTAAACCTAGAATTAGAAAATATGTTAATTTCTAAAAATAAAAGAAATCTTAGAATTAGAAAGGTTCTAAAAATTGAAAATAAAACCCTAATCCTAAAAATAGAAAAAGTAGAAAAATTTGAAAGATATTACCAATTTAGAAAGTCTATATTAGGGTCCCACAAAATAGGAAAGTTAAGTTAGTTTTTAAAAATCAAACGGAAAAGCCTAAACCTAAAATTAGAAAACCCTAATCTTAACCTAATTCTAAAACTAGTTAATTTCATAAACACACAACTGTTAAAACACACAACTGTTAGTCCTCGACAACGGCACGAAAAACTTGTTCACCAACCCAAGTATAGGGTCACGATGTAGTAATAATCTCGGTAAGACTGAGGTCAAATCCACAAGGGCTAAACCTTGTACATAATCTGAAAGTAACTAGAACTAAAACTAGAAGAAGATGTAATCTAAATTAGGAGAATATGGGAGAATAATGGTGAATTATGTAACTAAAACTTATAAAATTCAAAAGTGAGAAACTAGGATTTTCAAGGATCCACTTGTAGAGAATTTAACCAATCCACAACCAATCTGAGAGAGTTATAAACGTTAGGAAGGATTCCATCATCCAACCATGCCCATGGGACGATGGTGAACAACGAGATTCCTAAGTTCACAACCTCGATACATGCACAAAATATACTCAAAGCTATCGTAGATCAATTGTAATTCAAGTCACAATAAACCATTAAAAACTATGAATATTCTTTATAATCAAACCAAAATCAAAGTCAGTTCAACGTAAACATGAATCAAAGCCATAGAAACACCCCATCACACTACAAGCTTTACCTCTTAGCCTTAACTAAGAGGTTTAGCTCATCATAAACATGATGATCTAAAACCTCTTACAAAGCATCAAAGGAAAGAAGAAATTAAAGAAGCAAAGGAGAAGAAAACTCCACGCTAATGACCGGCTGTCCACGGTCTCTCTCTCTCTCTCTCTCTCTCTCTCTCTCTCTCTCTCTCTCTCTCTCTCTCTCTCTCTCCATGTCTCAAGATGATCCTAGATGATCCTTCTCACACCCACACTCTCTCCTTTTATATGTGTTGTAGGTCGGTGGCTGGGAGAGAAGCTTTACGCACAAGAGAGGTGGTTTTGTGCGTAACTCTTGCGCAGCCGCGAGAGACACAAACACCTTGCGTTTGAATGATCGTTTTGGATGGCCGATCATCCAATCTTTGATTGTCTTCTTGGATGAGGTCGTCCCTACCTTTTGCAGCCTGTGAACATTCTAGATTGGCCATCTGATCGATGACAGTGGGCCATAACATCCCAGGAGAGCCAAGTGCATTCGGACATGTGATCCTTGCACACGGGAGCTGTGATGGGCTTGGTGTCACACCCCAAATGTAAAAATCGGATTCACAGGAATACCGATCACTGAACCTGATGCCGACAGCTTCCGTAGTGACCCCCAACGTACATATGCCGTGTTTCGATCCTGAGATCCTACTAGGAGGATTTTTCAACGTACATTTGTCTCATAAGAAGCATAACCATGAGTATACCCAAATCATAAAGGCAACATCATCATCACATATCCACTAAAATAATCATTTAAATAAAATTCTAAAAGGGAAATACATATATCGAAATCAAAGCTCCAGAGACAGCTGCACGCTCCAAGATCAATGTTGTTGCAACCTAACACCCCCTGCACACATCTATCGTGCATAAGCTTACAAAAGCTTAGAGGATGGTGAAAGTGTGTGCACAAGATAAGTGTCAAGTATACCATAAAGTCCATAAATCATACATCATCGAAATAAGTGGAAATACTGATAAGATCATGAATCATACGATATCAGAGTAAGCAGAAATATACTGGTAAGTCTATGAGTGTTATCAACCGTACTAAGGCTATGCGATGCAAAACATAATAAGAAAATAACAAATGCTGAGGATGCAATGCAATATGCAAATCCTAACGAGCCACAAATACCATCAACCTCATCTAAGTCATATAAGTGCAAAAACATAGTAACCCAAAATGCTAAGTACTTCAGATGCAATGTAATATGCGGTGCGAATGAAATGACCATGCTAGAAATAGAAGTCAGGATGATAATACGTAGTATCGCAGGCTATGGGGTCCACCACAAGGGACTTTTATCCAGACTAGTCCCACACCTAAATTTGGATAGTCAGACTCAATGTGGTAAGCTCCTGATCTCAGGTTAGTCACACTCCCAACCGAAATCTTGACCATGCGAAGGTACACGCAGCAAATAGTTATGCACCACCAGCCCGAGTGGATAGTGAATGAATGAATGAATGGATATGCAATTCTTACTCAATAAGTCTACATATCAGTACGGTTGCTCTCTGAGAAATCACCCGGGTTTATTACACTCCACACCGACTGCCTCCTCCCTAGCTACACAACCCTGTAAGTGGAAGAGACCTCACTATCCGCCTAGTCAGCAGTCTGTTAATACTACTCCACTTGTCGATAACGGACACATTTACAAGTTGATCATACTCAGCCTAGCTTATAGCCCCCTCACTTAGGTGGATAAGGCCATACCCCCTCCCAACCGACCACGACACAGTGGGAGACGCGACCTACTAGTATTCGGCACTCGGGTGCTCATGCTCCACTCAGTCTAGATGTTGGGGCACCTCCTAGGCTCAAAGATTCTGAGATTTTCACCTGAGGACATCCTAAGTGCTCATAGTACTAGAACCAAGTATTTTCGGTGTCCCATTTAGCCATCCACGATGTGCCTGTGGAGGCCACGGCCCTGATGTCGCTAAGGCGTACAATGATCAAGTCACATATATGTGAGATGCATGAGTCACACTATCCAGTCATGCGGCAATCCTGCGCATACAACGTAATAATGTGGGCACTTTGTCTCATAAGGAGTCCCATAAATAGTCTGCCCAATGGCGTATGCTATGATCAAACATTCCTCATATCAGGCATACATATGATGCTTATGGGCATGGATTATGGAGTTATACTAAGCTTTTTATATGGTGATGAACTATCCTCACAACGAAGATGGGCCTTGATGGCCTACACACAAGTATGGGCCTATCAATGGGCCC
Organism: Magnolia kwangsiensis; assembly: GCA_037074715.1. NCBI lineage: Eukaryota > Viridiplantae > Streptophyta > Magnoliopsida > Magnoliales > Magnoliaceae > Magnolia > Magnolia kwangsiensis. The sequence goes on from CM073573.1 coordinate 57,929,665, forward strand.
TAGGGAGAGTTATAATGTAGACATTTAACCAACATTATTCTTACAATGTGGACGTCAAACTAACATTGCTCCGAAGGCATGGCCCACTATAAATGTCATTATATAACCCTTGGTGGAATCACACAATGCAATAGACCTTGTATACATCCCATTGGCCTCGACCCATGGGCCTCAAATACATCAAATGGGCCTCAACCCACGTGCCCTAATGCATCACAATGGGCCTTAACCCATGGGCTCCAAATACAGTACAATGGGCCTTAACCCATGAGCCCTTATACATCAAAATGGGCCTTAACCCATGGGCCCAATACATCACAATGGGCCTTAACCCATGAGCTAATACATCACAATGGGCCTCAACCTAAGGGCTCCAAATACATCAAATGGGTCACATCATATGGGCCTCATATATGCCAAGGTGGGCCTCAATAGACGGCCACAAATACATCAATATGGGCCTTATTAATGGTCCTTTTATACAATGACTGGGCTTCACCACTGGGCCTCATATAAATCAAGTGGGCCGCACCAGTGAACGGTATAGATATACAATACATGCATCAATGGTAGGCCCCACACGGCACTGTCCAAAGGTGGACGATGTGAATGTACATGCACCAAGGTGAGCCCCATCACATGGACAGTGTGGATCATTGTATACATCATGGAGGACCCATAAAGCTTGTAACGTCAATACAGCTATTCTGCTAGTGTACGAAGACCAGCCAATTGTATCCCACATAGATGGGTCCCATGTAGGGCCCACCATACAATACTATTTATAATATTATATATATATACACACACACAGTAGCAGCAGCAGCTATTCAGCTGGGGTCCATGGAACTTTTTGACTTCATCACACCAACCATATGCTACTGGGGCCCACCGTCAAGTAGGTTGGACGGTGCGGCTACAACACTACATCATGGTGGACCCTACCTGCAAATGGAAGGACGGTTGAATATAACATATAGCTCATAATGGTGGGGTCTTACACAGATGGACGACACAGATAAAACATATATATATATATATATATATATATATATATATATATATATATATATATATATATATATATATATATATATATATATATATATATATATGGTATAGATTCCACCGTCTATTACTAGACGGTGATGATAAAACACATACACCGTTGTGGGTTCCACCGTCCGTGGACGGTGTGAATAAACACATATTTCCTTGGGTCCCACGTGGTGCCCACCATAACGGTTTATTCTTCATCCAAACCGTTGATAAGGTTACATAGACCCTAGTGAAGAGGGAAAACAAATTTCGTATCAATCCAAAACTCCTGGGCTACCCAAAAAGGTTGCAACGACAGATGTTCAATCCCACTATTTCCTGTGATGTGGGCCACCTAAGTCCTAGATAGAGCTGATTTGTGGAGGAGGTCCACTGCAAGAAGTGGCCCGTTAAATGCATGGTGTGGATGTTCGGAACACATCACGGTGGGGCCCACACTGGGACCGTGGGTCCCTACCTGCCCACCATAAATGCAACAACGTTCTACTGCTGCATCAGCAGCAGCAGGTGCTACCTGCTATATAATTTTATTTTTTTTATTTTTATTGAAAAGGGGTTTTTTTCATAGTTTTTCATATGTGGGCCCTGCATCAGAAGGATCCACCCTTTCCATTGCTTCCTATAGCTTAAGGCAAGCCAAGCAAGCCCAACATTTAGTATATTTTGGTGTATGGAAACATCAGGTTGTATTTCAACTGTAAAAATATTGTTTACTAGGTTATGGCCCGCTCGAAAGTCGAATTGGCCCCATTTTTCAGTTCAACGCCTAAAATGGTTTGGGAAATGGGATGGACGGTGTGGATTGGACCCATATGTCAAGGTAGGGTCTACACAAGTGGTCCACTAAAAGTGTTTTTTTAAAAATCACGTCATACACCACGTTGTCAGTCCACACTCCTGTGTACACGGCCACGTCCTGCGTCCCTGGACACTGGATGGTTTGGGTAACACATGTATAAGGTGGGCCCCGCCTACAGATGGCTACCTAGGTGGGTCACCAATGGTTAGATGGTGGGGGTAAGACATACAATAAAGTGGGGTCCATCCAAGTGGGTCACACAACTACATCATCACAAAAAGGGAAAAAGAGAAAAAGAGAGAGAGAGAGAGAGAGAGAGAGAGAGATAGAGAGAGAGAGAGAGAGATAGAGAGAGATGCATGGATGATGGAGGGACCCCGACACTATGGGCCCTCCATTTCAAGCATTCAATCATACATCAAGTGGGTCCTAATACATATGGACCCATTAAATCAAAATTCAACGGTGGAGATTCCTTCTCCACTAGAATGGATGGTTTAGATGACCTTTATCCATGCAAAGGAAATAAACATCATGATGGGGTCCATAGAGAATGGCCCCATCATGAAATCATCATGAGAATCAAGGTGGGCCATCGGCCACACCTAGGGTCCAAAATGAGATCCATACCATCAATCGGTAAGCCTCACTTGGCCCTTCATCTAAAAAAATGAAATCTAAGCCTATAGAAGCACCCACCGTTTGATCTTCTTGGTCCGTTGGAAAGTCGATCTCCTTGTGCTTCACTTTGATGGAAGGTGATTAGAGTTGAATGACTAGGATGAATGACTTTGTGGTGGGAAATGGGCCACACAACTCACTTTCTCTCCATGGGAAGGCTTGGACGTCCTTTTTTTTGTGCTTGAAAAATGTGTTGGAGAAATGAGAGAGAGAGAGAGAGAGTTGTAAGGGAGAGAGAGTGATGGGTGATGGATGTGAGGTGAGTTATGGGTGAGGTGAGAGACTTGTTGACTTTTGGAGTTTACTTGACTTGTGGAGAAAGAAAGCATAGGTTGCTCTTATACTTGACATGAGGTGATTGATTGATTGATTGATTTGTGGGACATAATGTAGAGATTCTCTTGGGATTGTAAATGCACGGCATTTTCTTTAAAATAAATGCCAGCCCACATCTCCCTGCCAGGGTATCGGATCGGTATGCAAGATGTGGCATTGAAACCATAACGACAATGCGGTCACAACGGTATAAGTCTCGGATTAAGCTGACTCAAATCTAAAGGATACGACTTAGGGTCACGCGCAAACATCGATTATAAGTCACGGATTGTCGGACTTCGATGGGAAAGATCGCAGGAGTCGACGGAATAGTACAGACTAGGATATAGGTCTTACACTCGGTGGGGCCCACTTCGTCTGTCATTTGAGAAATCCACACCATCCACTGGATTCCTCTCAAAAAACCAGTCGAAGATTGACATTTTTGCTTGGATTTGGTGCAGCCCATTGATTCTTTTCTTGTACCGTCCATTCTTGTGTTTGAAGTAGTATTCATGTGGGCATGTGCATGGCGGGACATGGTCACCATGGTTGTGGTCGAAATCTCCTCCTGATTCAAATGGATGGCTCAGATCATCACTTTGATCGAAGGTGGTGGGCCACCACACCTCCTAACGGGGACCACGTGCGAACGATGGCGTAAATGGGAAGATGGGTCGATGCACGTGTAAGTGGGGTCCACTGTGATTTTTTCTAGGAAATTCATTCTATCCATTTACTTTCTCATCTAATTTAAGGGGTTGAGACCAAAATTGAAGCATATCCAAAGATCAGGTGGGCCCCAAATCAGTGATTTACGACTGATCTTGTCCGTTGGAACACTTCCACAAAGATCCAGTGGCTTAAATTTTGTGTGTACGGTTAATTTATGATCCTCAGGTTAGATATAAAGATTCAATCATAATGGATGGTTAGAACCCTATGATCTTATATTTAGGACAATTTTCAGGCTTCTTCATCTTCAATTACTTAATTTTCTCGGATCTTTGGCATGTGAATTCTTCAATCTTGGTCCCCTAAGATGCATCCCTTGCCTTGGTGATTTGTGAGCATCAAATTCATGCCTTTAGTACCCTTTTTTTTAAATACAAGCTCTTAAATTTACCTTACAACACAAACATGATTTAAATAGAGCGTTAAGCATTATCATATACGTAAAACCAAGTAATAACTAGGGTCTAATGTGCAATATTTGATCCTCAACATATATCCTGATTATAGACGTACAATGCTCCAGTAATGACATCCCATGCCATACTCTCAAGTTTGAGAGTGTGAATTACCTTCCTCTTGCATGTCCTATCAGATGAAACTATATCTTCTCTCTAGTCGAGTACCAAATTTTTTATTATCAACTTGAATATCAAGAGAATGCAGGCATGAGAGGACTAAAATATCAGCCTAAAAAGGAGAACTAGCGATTTCCTAGAGAGGGGGGGGGGGGGGGGGGGGGGAGTGTGAATAGGACAATGCCAAATAATCGAAATAAATGTGAAATATATAGGGAATACAAAAATCTCAATCACTTGAATATTGAAATATTGATTCTAAATGATTCGAAAGGACAACCTTCACCTAAAATATTAGGCAAGACAACCTTACTTCATGAATGTCTTTAAAATCATTCTTTCAAACTAGAAAGTGAATATAAAATAATTCCAGCATTCACCACAAGTATGAAAATAATTAACATCCACCACCAAAAGCATAAAGCATTCACCACAAGGCATAATGAGTTATACTGGTTTGGTGCTTAAAACAACCACACCTATTCCACTCTAAAAATTAATACCCTTGTAACTTTGGCTTTCACTAGAACAAGGTTTTCACAGGTTCACCTTAATAAACTTATACAATTCCTTGTGATTTTCATGAGTTATCACAATAAAAACCCCTTTTATGATTCTGACATGTTATCACAAATAAAAACCCCTTTTGTGATTTTAACGGGCTATTCCAAATAAAAACCCATAGAGATTTTCACGAATTATCTTAGACAAACTTAAAATGAAATAAAATAGTAAAATACTTATCTTTAAATGTAGATTCGAAGACACAGTAAAAGCTTGTAGTAGAGAAACTTCTTTCTTGAATGTAGAAGATGCAATATTCAATCAAAAGAAATAGTATAGGGTTTTATAGATTTTTAGAAATGAAAAACTCAAATGCTACTTGATTCAATTCTCTTTAGAACTCAAAATGAGTATAGAATACTCTTTTAAAATTAGATTGAAATGATTTTGAGAAAAGGGAATTGAATAAGTTCAAAATTAAATTATAAATACCACACAAATAGTTTTTCGAGGACTTTAGCTTCTCTTTCTCTTGCAGAAAGTTTATAGTGATTTTTCATTATTCTTTAGAATGAGAGAAAGCCTCTATTTATAGCCAAAGATAAAAGAAATTCAGCTAGCCTAAGAAAGGCTTCAGCTAGCTGGATTCCATCAGATTCGTTCCAATAATTATCGGATCATGTGAGATAACGTTTATCCAAAATTCAGCTTGCTCAAGGTCAAATTCATTAGGCTAAATTTCACAATTTAGCTAGCTGAATTCCTATAAAAACTAAAAGTTTGCATTGCTGGAATTTGACCCGAACTCACTTGGGTTAGCCGAATTTTAAGCTTAGGCTTGCCCAACCAAAACTTAGGCTAGCTGAATTTTCAACAGAATTTATTATTTTGCCCAGACTTAAAGTTAAGTTAGTCAATGAAGTTAGGCTGGCTAAATTCCAGAGCAAAAATACTGTTAAAACCCAAGTTTAATGACTTTTTGAAAGATACTAACCTAGGGTCTTTCTAAGGTTATACCACTTGTGTTTTAACAAATATATGCGACAACTTTTCTTGAACTTTGACTTGATCTTATCTTGAAATCAGGCGACGACTACTTGAGAAGATATGTCGATCTTGAGCTAATCACAAGCTAATCTTGAGTTGATCTTCAGGCAAGTAGAGTAGTTGAGATTCCTTTATGATTTCAAACTTGTGATCTGACTTGAAGCACTTTTATCTTATGAAATTTAACAACCGATGTGTGCTAAACATAAAAGCACTTACACAACCTCCTATGGGTAAGATAGTAAAGCACAAATGTATCGAAGGAGGGCAAAGTCAACAAGAGGAGGATGATCCCTTCATCTACAAATCAATCAGATCCATCAAAGAATGGATCATCTATTTGGTTGGAAAGCTGTGATCTACCGTAGAGGATTAAATAGGCGGAATGAGCCTAACTAAGCTGTTTGAAGAGTACTCAGGCAAGGGGCAAGAATTTCCCCTAATTGATTGAACCATGGTTTGGGTCCCACCTGAGCTAGAAGAATCCAAAGAGTCACAATGCATTGGGGATGGGCTGAGAAAAATGACATCCAACACCAACTCAGAGCCTAATCTCATCATCATGACATTTGAGCATGACGATAAGGGCTCACCTACTGATCCTTTTGGGCCCTACCTCCTGAGGGGAGGGAGTGCAAGGCAGTAGCTAGTTCGTAGTCCCCATGAAGACACAATAAAAGTAAATAATGCTTGGCTCTCTGATCCGAATCAAGCAATCCCTAGTTCACATTGCCATCTTGATTGGGTGCATTTAAAAAAAAAATCTTTTTAAAAAAAAAAAAAACCAGAAGATCCAAAAACCAAAAACAACATATATTTTCAAAATGCAAGAAAAATCCATATATTTTCAAAATACAAAAATCTCAATATTTTTAAAATGATAAAATTTTTAGATATCTACCAAAATCCAAAAATAACACAAATTTCTCAAAATACAAAAACACTAGAAATCTTTCAAAAATCATAAGTAATAATGAGTCAAGTTTGTCTGTTAAAGCACTTGAGTATGAAGTCAACTTGTGTGATTTTGAACTAGAGTTAGACTTTAAACTAATGGGTTTGAACAAAGCCCAGAATGGGGTAGATGATTATCTTGCTCTTCAGCTAAAGGATTCTGAAAAGACGAACTATAGATGTCCTGGGAGGGGGGGGTGGCGGTGAATAGGACAATGCTAAATGTTTCAATATAATGCGGAATAATAAATCAATATAATACAATTTTGCAAAGTATTAAATTCTTGATATCAAATAGTTTGTAGGACAACCTTACACCTAAAAGATTTAGGTAGGACAACCTCATGTCACGACGTCTTTGAAATTAAAATATTAAACTAATGCAAAAAATAATAAAAGCACAATAATAAAATCCAATCACCACATTGCACAAAAGAGTTATAGTGGTTCGGTGCCTCTATGCAACCTACTCCATTCCCAAAATTACTACCATCACAATTTTGGCTTTCACTATTTCAGGGTTGTCCAGGTTCACCTTAACAACCTTATACAGTTATTGCAATTTTCATGGGCTATCATAATCAAACCCACTTTGTGATTTTATGGGGTCACTACAAATAACCCGCTGAGATTTCTGGGTTATCTCAGAAAAACCTAAACTAAAATAATTTAAAAGATAGTACTTATCTACGATTTGGCGAGTCGAAGTCATAATTGTAGCTTGAATGCAACGATCTTCTTTTTGGGATATTGATGAAGGTATTGTATGAGTTCAACCCAAAAGGATATAAAGGGATCTGATAGATTTTCAATGAAATGAATGAAACTCAATTGCTGCAAATTCAATTCACTCTATTCTCAAAGTAGAGTATGGATTACTCAATCAAAAACACTTTAATTTAACTTTAAAAAGGAGAATAAAATAAGCTAATAATAAAATATGAATTACAACACAAATAGCTTAAGGAGGCTTGAAGGATCTTTCTTTACAACACAATATAAGACTGAATTTTTATGGTTTAAAGAGTAAGAGAAAGCCTCTGTTTATAGCCAAGGATCCGTGTAGTTCGACTAGCCCAAGATTCAGTTCGGCTGGCTGAACTTCAAAGATTATGTTCCAATCAGAATCTGAAAATCGCATGATAAAATCTTTCAAATCTTCGGCTGGCCTAAGCCCATGTTAGGCTGCCCGAATAGGCAGTTCGGCTAGCCTAAATGATCCAAGATCTGATTTTGTTCCATTTCTAGAAACATGACCGAAACTACCATGGGCTGACCGAACCTACCGCAAAAAGATCTTTTCAGATCTGTCTTTTTGACCGAATCTTATAGGGTTGGCTCAACAAGTTTGGCTGGCCGAACCAAACTTTGAGCTTGCCTAACTTAAGTGAATAAAATGTGATTCTAAATATACATGAGTGAAATACACTTAACCTATGGTTAAACTAGGTTTATACCACCTATAGGTTGACTCAGTCGAAGTGTTCTGAACCTCAAATCATGAAAGGTCTTGTTTTGAGATGTTGAACCTTCTTTCCAAATGCTTGGTTGAGTTGATAGCTTGTCTTTAGTCAATCTTGTAATCGTAACCGGACTACGAAATTTGACAAACTAAAATGTGCTTTAAGTATAAGCACTTACAGATTCCCTTAGAAAGTTCAAAACAAAGGCTACTGTTGTTGCGGATGATTTCAAAATTTTAAACTTGGGATTCCTCGAGCTCCCTAGAAAAGTTCACATCAAGATATCCTCACCACTTGAATACAAGTAGAGGATGACAAAATTCTTGGAGGGAAGGAATGACAGTATCTTATCGTTTGACTTTAGCGCTACGATTATAATTGTTGACATAATCAAGTAGGATTACCCATGATAGATTTTTAAACCCTTTTATTTTTTGAAACACTTATTGGAGGGAAGAAGAACAGAAAAAATAGAGTCAAACCCAATGAGTGAGAACACAAGTCACCTGCCTGTTTCCCCTTATGATAGTTTAATCTAATGTCAACAGCTTCACGATCGTGATTGAAGACAAAATTAGGCAGCTCACTAGTTGGCTGGTAATTAATGGAATCTAGCCTCCCACCTCTATTATTTTTAAAAAAGAAGAAAAAGGAGAAGAAGAAAAATCAAAAGAAATTAGCATGCCTAAGCAAAGCGGGTGAGGTGAAAACCTGAAAGAGCGCCTCGATTAAAAATAATGAGCACATGATGGACTTGGTGAAAACATGAAAGGACGAAAAGGGTAAAAAGAGCACAATTGGCAAGAGGCAGGCAAAAGTAAAAACCCAGGACGTGGTAAAAATCTAAAAGGGTGTCATGGAAAAAAATGATGGAAAAGCCAGTCGTGGTGAAAACTTGAAAGGGCACAATAGGCAATAATGGCTAGAAAAAAAAAAGAAAAAAGAAAAAAAATAGGTATAGAGGAAGCTAGGGCAACAAGAAAAATGAAAAAGTGCAAGGAAAATATATTTCCTATATCAGACTGTCAAACTCTACCTAAATTCAAGGGGCAAGATTCTAGCATGCCCTACTCTTAGGGAATCAGGATCCATAATAAACAACTCAAAATATCATATTCGACGTGGGTTGAGTCCAATGTTCTGATTCCACCATCCAGGCCCAAGTTCAGACACAAACACACACAGATAGACATGGTGCAAAAATTTTCATTTCATTTTCATATATAATCTCGTGCCTTTGAGAAAAAAACCAAAAAAAACAAGTTTTCCCTTTTTAACCATTCATGTTTAAAAGACAAATATACGTATGGCTCTCCATAAATAAAATCTCTAATTTTTCAATCCTCTCTGGATCGCTTCCTATGGGCAATTGTCTTCCGATCATCATCATTCATAAGGTAAATATCTCCCTCAGTACTCTAACTCTCCGATTCCTCGACTAATTCTCGTATGTTTCCATTGTAAGTACCAGAATTCTTCTCACAAATCACAAAACAAAAGGTGAAAAATATCTAACCTTTCTAATGGTAGGATGGATTTGATCTTCAAGAATGACAAGTGGGGGGCGCCATCCATCATAGTTATCCCACCATCTCCAAAATGATCCAGACTGTTAATCAACATCATATTGACATTCAAATCCACCAAGGCACCATCCCATCACCCAAATCCATCATGGCCATCCCATCACCCAAATCCATCATAGTTGTTCTGCCACCCAAATCCATGTCACCTATCATAGCTGTCCCGCCACCCAAATCGATACCACCTATCATAGTCATCTCCTCACCCAAATCCATGCCACCCATCATAGCCATCACACCTCCCTCACCCAAATCCATGCCCATCTCCATACCCATACTACCCAATGCCTCACCCATACTGAAACTCCCCAAGATCAGCCCTTAAGAATTCCAAGACTCACCACCTAATGGCCTATAACTCATCCAAACCATCAATCACCCATTCTTTCCCAAATCCACCAATCAACAGCTCTTTAATACCCATCACTCCTCCACTAATGGTAGTTGGAGCTTTCTCATTAATAGCATTCACTTCATCAAAAGGCTCCACCAAACTCCCATTAAATGCCTTCACCTATAAAGATGCTTTCCCTTTCCACAAGCTCTTTATGAAAAGGGCTACAAGATACTTCATTACTCTCAATAGCGGATCTTAAAAAACTCCACATTTGGTGGCCCATAAGAGTTACCTTCACCATTAGTCATGGAAAAAGATAAAAAGAAGAAGACAAGAAAGTGGGAAGATAAATAGAGAAGAAGAATGATGGAGAAAGAAAGAAAAAAAAAAAAAGAATTTTCGGACATGACAATGGCGCATGGACAAGACAAGAAACAGATTTGGGTTTTGGGAAAGAAAACCCCAGCCACTGGAATAAAAGTCGATCAGAGGAGATAATTAATCGGATAATCAGCTCCTCTCAAAAAATGTGCCCCCTCTTTTTACACATGAAAATGCTTTCAAAAATTCAACGGTCAATCATATGACATGACAAGCGGTAATCCAATTATCACTCTAGCACCAATTAAGCCAAAATTCACCAACAATCCTCCCTTGACCATTAAAAGATGAAAGGAACTATTTTCATGAGAAGAAAGGATTTGTTGAGCAGTACGATCATAATGGCCCACCAATGGCCCATTAGCAGAATCTGAACACAAGAGTAATACAAGGCCCATTAGCAGAATCTGAACACAAGAGTAATACAAGCAAAGGAAGATTTCATGAAAAGAGTTCAATATATAATATGTCATAGAAAGAAAAGACAAAAGAGATCAAGACTACCCCTAGTCTAGTATGTACTCATCTAGATTCTTTGGCTGCTCTTAGTGGTCTGATGGAAGAGGAATGACTAGTAGGTAATGGAAAAAAGGGAGAAAAAGGTGAGATTTTCATGAGATAGAAAAATCTTGTGAGAAATTGGGAACCTGTGAAAAATTAAAAAAGAAAAAATGGGAAAAAGATTTATTTTTTTTAAAAAAAAAAGGAGGAGAAAATGAGAGGAAGTTCAAGAAAAAATAGAAAAAAAGGAAGAGAGAGAGAGAGAGAGAGAGAGAGAGAGAGAGAGAGAGAGAGAGAATTCATGAAAAAGAAAAGAGAAAATTCGAGGAAAATAGGGAAAAAATGTAAAAATATTTTAATAAACACCGACCTCGATCGTAACTGTTGGATTGTGAAATGATAAATCAAATCATCATTGAAAAAATGTGTATCCGTAGAGGAGCCAAATCTCGATCAGAGCCGTTATAGTGCAAAATGACGAATTAAATCTGTTTCAAAAAATCACAAAAATATATTTTTCAATAAAATCGATCTTTTGTAAGTTTCAATAAAAACTAGATCAGTTGGAAGTCCCACGGAATCCCCTATGGAGGTATCATAACTGTCTGGACATATTTTTAGAAAAATATTTGCAATAAAAACCCTACATATCATTGATCTCCATGTGGGGATCTTTTAAGAAAATATAAAAATAAAATAAAAAATCATTCTTAATAAAAACTAGCCTAGATCATCCCCACTATCCCTAGTGGAGAAGGACCAAACTTATTCAAAATTCCAGAAAAATTTGAAGGCCAAAATAAAACTGAATGATGACGCCCTCCTGCGAGATTGGAAGGATCTTTTCCACAGCCTAGAAAAATTTTCAAAAAAATTATTGCAATAAAATCCCTAAGGAGTGTAGTCCCTCATGTGGGATAGATTTCAAAATAAAATTTTCAAAAATAACACTCAGTATCCAACATAATAAGAGGTCTTTTATACCTCTCAGTGGCTTCTAGCGTAATAGTAAAATGAGATTCAACCTCTTCTTTTTTCCTCAGGAGTTGTCGCATCCGCATGTGATACAAGCACGGTTGGCCTGAATTTCAATGTTAGGATAGTTGTACAATGATGAAGCGCACTGCAAGTAATGATGAATGTAAGTGCTATAGTTGCTAGCCCTTTTTGTTGTCAAATTTGTGGTGCCAAAGATACTGAAGAACAAAGCTCTACTCAAAACAATCACAACAAAAGTCTCACAACATCAGCTTTGATAGACATGTACTGTTCATAAGTCAAGTCAATTCTCAAGAAGGCAAGTATGTAGGACTTAATTCAAGTCAAGTATAATTCAAGATCAAGATGAAGCTTTCAAATTCAAGCTACACTAAGATCTCAAGCTTCATTATTCTCAAAGGTTACTCGTCTTCAAGTTCCAATGTCCTTACTTCACTATTGAGGTATGACTGACCGTAGGTTGACCTTTAGAGTAGGTCATTTTGGATACATAACTCATATGTTTTATATAAGTGAGTTTGGTCTATTCTAAGACTAGTCTTGGACTTTGTTAGACTAGTCCTAGCACTGCTTCGACCTGTCTAAGAATTTTCTAGATCAGTCATAAGTTTGTTGCAAAATTTAGAAAATTTTTGTTAGGCTTTGACCAGTCCTGGAGACTGTTCGACTAGTCGTATGAATAGTGTCGATTGATTCTTCGACCAGTCGTAGACCTATAACTCAAAGTACAATGTTGAAATTCGGCTAGCTTCGACTAGTCATTGGAGACCATCGACCAGTCGTAGGAGACCTATGACCAGTCGTAGTTGACCTATGACTAGTCGTGAAACCGCCAGATCTTATCGTGCCTGAAATTTCAAATATCCGTTGGTTCTACGACCAGTCGTAGAGCTGTCTAGACTAGTCGAAGACGTGATTTTCTCACCTATAAATAGAGCACAAATCTCAGAATAAAAAATACAATTCATGCTAATTTAATTCGGCCTTCTGAGAGATAAGTCTATGCTCTATTTAAGCTAAGTGTGCATATTTAATATTCTCTTTCTTTAACTTCTTTGAATTAATTTTTTTCTTATATTACAATCTAATCTGAAAAAGAGGATATTATATTTTCCTTTTTCTATAATCAAAATCAATTAAAGCTAGCCCATCTGGTTTAATTTAAAATCTATTAGAACTTAAAACCATTGTAAAGTGAGTATTGGACATTGAACTTGGACATTCAAATCTCTACTCCGATTTAGTTCTTCTGGGCTGCTATAACGAAGGAGATATGCAGGTATTTTATGTTTAAGTAATTTACTTTCTTTTGGTTTTCTTTTAAGATTTGCTAGAAAAATCTCATTGTATTGGTTATTTGAGGAGAGCCAGGAAAACTCAGAAGTGGGGTTTTTTTAATTGTGTAAGCCTACAGAGAAAGACACAATTGTGAAGGTTTTAGGTGAACCTGGAAAACCTATCTTTGATAGTGAACATTAATATCCACTATGTGAGGATATTAGGAGTGGAGTAGCTGTGTGGCTGTTTATTAACATTTGGTGTACACACAGGCGAACCACTATAATCTCTTGTGTTTTGTGGTTGTGTGATTTATCTTCCTATCTTTATTTATTCATTTGTGGGATGTATATGTGGATGTGAATATTGTAATCATTTTATTTCAAGCATTGTGGTGAATGGTGTAATAGTTTAGAATTTACTTCTTACTATTTCTTTATTGCTTTAAGATTCGATTTCTTTATTTGTTCTAGTAAGGTTGCCCTGCCATTCTTATGGTGTATGGTTGTCCTTAGAACAATCAATATTTGAGATTACATTTTATTATTTAGTGCAGTTTGAATTTATTCATTCATTTATTTATTCCTCTTCAATTTGAGTTCTTGATACAAAGACCTTTCTAGAAATAAGGTTGTCCTACCGTAAACCCTTGGTTTTTGGTGTAAGGTTGTCCTTAGAACAACATTTGTATTAACCTCTCAAGACTTGAATTTTGAGGGTGCCTTTCATTTTAGCGTTGAATATTGAATTTCCATATTTGGTTATCTATTTTGTCTGATTTCGCTGTAATTATCTTAAATTTGGCATAGTCCTATTCACCCCCCCTCTAGGACGTATAGCTTGGCCATTTTAAGTGGTATCAGAGCCTAATAGCTCATTGTAATTTTTGGAATCATATACTGAGCTAACGATCTAAGCTATATTTAAGATGTCAAATTTTGATAGCCTATTAATCACTAAGACTCCACCTTTCGATGACACCAATTATGCCTATTGGAAAGCTAGGATGAGGATCTTCCTCAAATCCATGAATGAAAGTATGTGGCTAGCCACAGTGAATGAATGGACCCCTCCTACCACTAAAGTAACTGGGATTGATGGTTAAAATCAATTAGAATAAAACCTTATTTCTCATGGACCACACTTCAGAAAAGTGAGAGTAGTGCAAATGCAAAAGCACTAAATGCAATTACTTGTGCATTATCACTGGATGAATTCAAAAGAATTATATCTTGTGATTATGTAAAACAAGCTTGGGATATATTGAAAATGACACACAAGGGTACTTCAATTGTTAAGAAATCTAAGATACAAATCCTCACAACTAAATTTGAGGAAATTCGTATGGAAGAAAATGAAATGTTCATGGACTTCTATACCAGATTGAATGACAGTGTAAACTCTATGTAGGATCTAGGCGATAAAATCCCTGAAAGTAAGAAATGTGCTAAAATATTACACTCACTTCTTGAATGATTCAATTCAAAAGTAAACGCAATTTAGGAACTTTGTGATACGGACAATATGAGGGTTGAGGAATTAGTTGGCACATTACAGACTTATGAGTTAACCTTTAAAGCTCCAAAAGGTAAATATATTGCCTTAAAAACATTTAAAAATGGTTTTCAAAAAATGATTTAAATTCTGATTTAGAAAACTCTGAAGATGATATGGCCTTTTTGGCGAAAAAGTTTTATAAGATTTTTATAAGTAAAAAGAGGGTTGATCTTCAAAAAGAAAATGATAAAAAAAAACCTAAACCAAAATCAAGAAAATCATTGAAAGACATTCAATGTTACAACTGCCATGAGTATGGGCATTTGGCTAAAAAATGTCCTAATAAGGGCAAGTTGAAAAAGAAAAGTATGTTGGCTACTTGGGATGAGTCCTCTGATTCTGAATCCTCTTCTGAATCAGAAGATTTTGAAACCGAGTCGGGGAATGTAGTTAAAGCCCTTATAACTCTAGCCAAATTCACTTTTTTAAATAATGATGACTCAACTAGTGAAGAAAATCTGAATAGTGAATGTGAAAATGAAGATGATCTTTAAGATGCATACAATGCCCTATACAATGAAAGTTGTAAAATTGCAATGAAACTGAAACTTCAAAAAGAGAAATTTTCTAAACTTAAGGAAAATTATGAAACTCTTGTTTTAGAAAAGTCTTATATTTCAGACTATTTCGAAAAATCTAAATACGATTTAGAATTCAAAACCTCCCTTATTGAAAATCTAAATTCTAAAAACGAACGACTTAAAAATGAAGTTTCTTCACTCTTGAGTTTAAAGGAAACTTGGAAATATGTCAAAGGAGATCCTAAATTAGAAAAACTCTTATCTGGATCAAGAAAAAGTGGTGATCGATCCGGTTTGGGCTATGATAAGAGTGTTCCTTCTAAACTAAAGAATACTACACCCAAGTTTGTAAAGGGGGAGACCTTAGACTCAAAAGGGAAAGATCAAATATTTTCTAAAGACTTTAAATCCTTTCAAAAACCTAAAGACAATTATTTCAACTGTAAGAAGCATAACCAAAATCCTTTGGTGGAAAAGATAGTTGATTTGCTCAAGGAGCTTCTAAAGTCTAACTCAATAGGTCATACTTTTAACTCTTACAAACGAAAGAAGACCAGCCATCCACATAAACCCAAAACAGTTATGAAATGGGTTCCAAAGGACACCTGTCTGGTTGCCCACACAGCTTTCAAAGCTACAAGCCATCCTAAGTGGTACCTAAGCAGTGGATGCTCAAGGCATATGACTGGTGATAAAGGTTTATTCACCAATCTCAAAGACATGACTGATGGTTCATGTTCACACCCCAAGTGCAGAGTTGTGATGTAGTAATAAACTCAGTGAGTCCAAGGTCGAATCCCAATGGACTGAAACTTGTACATTATCTGAAACTAAATAGAACTAAAACTAGAATAAGATGAAACCTAAATCAAATAATTTAAGGAATAATGGTAAAATAATTATCTAAAAGTTAAAGAATTCAGGGAAAGGAAACTAGGGATTCAGAGGATCCACTTGTAGAGATCAGGGAGATCGTATGCCTATTTCAAGGACTCAACTGGACTTAGAATCCCATCTTCATCCAGTTGAAGAATGAAACCATGAAAATCAAACTGAACTTCCTTTGATATAGTTTTCAAGAGATGAAAAATATATGAATTAAAGTAATTACCAAACCATGCCCAGGAAACAAAGTAAATAAAAGAATTAAACTAACTACCAACCAATCAACAATGTGTGAAGGTTAGGAAGGGTACCGTCATCCGACCATGCCCAGGAGACGATGGTGAACAACAGGGCTTCCTGACATCATAAACATAAAAAGGGAAGGAACATGCTCGAAGCCATCGCAGACCCATTGTAATTTTAGTCACAAAAAACCATTAAAAACTAAAAACATTCCCTTAATTAAACCAAAATCAATATCAGTTCAATCTAAACAAAAGGCATAACAAAAGTCTCCCATCATGCTACAAGCTTCACCTCTTAGCCCTAGCTAAGAGGTTCAGCCCAACATGAATGGGTTGGATCCCTTAAACAAAAACAAAAATAAAAAATAAAAAATAAAAAGAAAATAAAAACACTCCACTATATTTCTCTCTCTCTCTCTCTCTCTCTCTCTCTCTCTCTCTCTCTCTCTCTCTCTCTCTCTCGCGTTCCAACTGAGATCTGATCTCCACTGTCTTTTGCAATTTCATCACCTAGGTGAAGGTCTTGGCTACCTCCCGGAGCAAATGAACGGCTCGGATCTTTCATGTGAATGATGGATGGGGCCCACTAATCAAAACCGACGATTGATTATAAAGACACTGGCCCATTTTTTATTTTGAGAAGAGAGAGTCAGTTAACATGCGCTAACCGACTTTGAGAGATTCATTGCACGGCCGATGCACTTGTGCACCGTGCACACATGATGTACACAAGGGTCCTACAGAGATGTTCGTGAGAAATCCACTTCGACATTCGTATTGTCAGCTCATTTAACGTGTTGAGACCAAAATTGAAGCATATCCAGATATCAAGTGGGCCCCAGATCAAGGATTTATGGGCTGATCTATCCATTGGGCCACTTTCACAATGATCCAATGGCTGAAATTCGACATGTATGGTTAGTTTATGGCCCTCTGACCATGTATGAAGTTTTGAGCCGAACAGATGGTGGGAACCCCGTGATCTTGCATTCTGGATGATTTTTGAGCCACTTGAGCTTCAATTTCTCGATTTTTAGGGATCCCTGGCGTGTAATTCCTTCGATCTTGGTCCCTTGGAGTCCATCCCTTACCTTTGGTGTCATCAAAGCATTAAATCCATTCTTTTAACAACCTATTTCGGTCTAAGCTCACAAATGTACCTTGTATCACAAACATGATTAAATCGGACCATTAAACAGTACCATGTTTGTAAATCCAGGCAATAATTGGGTCTGATATGCAATATTTGACCCTCAACATAACCCCCAACCAACATCTTGCTAGTCCCAAGCAAAGCATGTGAAAAATAAGTTGAGAACCACATGATAATTTCTATGTACTCGAGTGAATTTTGCAAAATAATCCAAATACAAGAATTCTAAGATTCATGAATGTTGGGTATTACTTTCTCCTGGACTCAAGTACACGGTAAACTTCATAATCAAGTTCAAAGTATTAATCCATCAATTAGAATAATTCTAAACATCGAGTTCCATGGGTGTATAGTTTAATCTCAACTTATCATCATTAAAATTCACTTCTCGATTTCAGGATATCATTGGTAATCAACAAGAAAATTCATGATAGCTAAATCTTAAACCAAAACTTACCTTACAAATCATCTTTCCATTCTTCTAGCTTTTAACTTTTTTCATTAAAAGTAACGCCAAGGAGGAGAATCAAATCATCGCCTATAGGGAGCAAACCTATGGTGAAGACCGTACACCCAACCTTTTTCACATATCATCCATGGGGAATTAAATCTACACCTTTAGGGAGCAAACCTATGGTGAAGATTATTCACCCAACCCTTTACAAAGGTATCTGTTTTTTTGTTAGGTATTTTCTTTTTCTTCAATTGATCATGATGGGCAAATTTTCCAGGCTAGTTCCTTACATGCTTAGTGATTACCAAGTTAACCCTTTAATATCAAACTGAAACCTTAATGTGAAACCGAGATATGACATGTGAAATCATGGCTCAATCAATGTTTACAACTTTTAATTATGGATTAATAACTCGAACTTAACTGTGAAATCTAACAGACAACTAAATCCAAGAGTCATAAATTACCAACATCACGTGTCTCAAAATTCTAAGTGCCCTAGACGGCCATCAAAATCACTTCGAATTCACAAGAAATGCAAGAAAAATTAAAAAATTTCACAATTTTTACTCAAGACCAAGAAAACACTGATTAGGTAACCTAATCTCCCACCCCTAACCTAAAATTTACATTGTCCTCGATGTAAAAGATATATGAGCATGCAATGCACATGGGACAACAAGAGTAAAGAAAAAGAGATGGAAGGATAATACCTAGATGAAGAAATCAAGAGAGACTTTTAAAGAGGTCACAACATGAAAGTCGGTTAGCACGAAAGTGAAGACACGAAAGCAAACTATCCTAAAATAATACAGGAAGTAAACTAACCTAATGGTATAAAATTATCTATCATAGATTATCATAAAGCAAACTACCCTAGTCCTATGAAAATAGGGAAAAACTACTCGATCATGCAGCAGGGTTCCTCTTCCGGCCAATATCTTGATAAGTTTCTCAGTAAGTTCCTCAACAGGATCATCCAAAAGTCCTTTGTGCAATAGGCTTGGATGCACTGGAGCTTGATTTTTTAGAGCAACTTATGTACCTCATTAAAAATTTACCGTTGATTTTCCTGAGGTATCCAAAGTATATATGATTCACCTGTGTCAGAAAAAGTTTCAAAGTTAATATCCCATGGTGAATCAGAGACAACAGGTAGATCAAATTGAGAAAAAATTTCAAGAAGTGGTGTAGCCTCAATACATTCCGAAGTAGCAAACTTCAGTTTAATTTTCAGTTCCTCTTCCCCTAATGGTAAACATTCGGGATCTATGGAAGAAGGGGCTTCAGAGTAAGGGTTCTCTTAGTCAGTGATGACTACTGAGATGTTGTCTTGCAAGGCATTCACTATGTCTCTTATCATGGGATCATTTGAATCTGTAAAGTGTGCTAAGCAATCATCCAAAGAGTTGAAAAATTCAGTTGAGCATGACTTATGTTCCACATTAGAGCTCATGATGATCTGCCCAAGGAATCCATCGTCTTTAAAGGTAAACGAAGGTGTGCTCTCTTGCTCCAGCCCTACACAAACAGATTGAGGGTCAGTATACGAAGCATTGATGTGAGGACTCTGATCAATGATACTACTCAGAAGAGGCATTGAATCGTCAACATTCAATAGTTCAGATGGTGGCCTCAACTGGGTGGTTTCAAAATCAAGAGTCATATTGAGTAACTCGTCCATCTCCCGAATCATATCATCATTTAATTCAGGGGAGTGGTCCAAACATATCTCAAAAGAGATAGAAGGGTCGGTTGTAAGGAGCTCATCCACTTTTAGATCAGATATGTCAGGTGAGTGGAGTAGCTCATTATGACCGTTCTCTTCGTGTACTTCTTGATCATTAACCTGGACCAAACTTGAGATTAATTCCAGGAGAACTGTGGATGCACATTCAGGATCATCATCCCAATACTCATCATATTATAGTTCAGTGCAATGCACATTTAGGATAGGATCACTTTCCTCACATTCTACACCTAGAATGGGTTGAGGTTCGCATAAACAAAACTCTTCATCATCATTGGAATCTAGTGTGTCCTGTGAGTGAAGCATGTCATCATCATTATATTTTAAGGACACACATGTCTCTTCTCCATTCTTTTGAACAGTCATCGAGATTGACTCTCCGAGAAATTGAACTCGCTAATATAATTCAACTCTTCATTCAAAATTCCAGAGTTTTTCAAAAGAGAGTGAGTATTACTTTCCTCACATTGTATTTCTAGATTGGGTTGTGGCTGAGACAAATTAGCCTCCATTATCTTATCAAGGCATGATTCAAGTGCATCTAATAATTTCCTCATGCCAGTAACATAGTCTGTGTAACTCGGAGATAACTCCTCTTGGATCATTTCTGGTGGATATTTAAAAGTGGCTAATCCATGAGGGTTCTTACCATGATGTTTTACTAAGTCAACTTCAAAATATTTCTGTTTCCACTAATCATAATCATACAGGTCATATGTCAGGAGTTGATACGCATCACCATTCCAACAAGCATGTACTGTTTTCTTAACTTGTGGAACGCAATTATTCTCCCACAAATAATCACCAAAAGACTTCTTAATCGATGATGCATCGTATTCCGATTGGTTTTCAAAGATACTTTCAGAAAAATTTTGAGGCATAAGTTGTTTTCCATAAGCTATCTCAACATACGAAGGTGCCCACTCATTCATATACATGGTGAAATCTTAACTCTGAATCTAATCCTATAGAAAATAAAAGAAAAATTCTACAGCAGTTTGGAAAGTAAGAGGGGGAGAAGTTAGAAAGAAGTTATCAGGTTAAAGATTCCTAAGTTAAAACCTACAAAACAAAACAAACCACGTTAGTTCTAAAAATCAAATAGAAAGAAAAATCTAAAACTAAAGTTAGCATAATCCTAATCTTAATCTAATTCTAAAACCAATTAATTTCAAAATTACATAACCGTCAGTCCCTGGTAATGGCGCTAAAAACTTGTTCACACCCCAAGTGCAGTGTTGTGATGTAGTAATAAACTCGGTAAGACTGAGGTCGAATCCCAAGGGACTGAAACTTATACGTTATCTAAAACTAAATAGAACTAAAAATAGAATAAGATGAAACCTAAATCAAATAATTTACGGAATAATGGTGAAATAATTATCTAAAACTTACAGAATTCAGGAAAAGAAAACTAGGGATTTAGAGGATCCACTTGTAGAGATCAGGGAGATCGTATGCCTATTTCAAGGACTCAACTGGACTTAGAGTCCCATCTTCATCCAATTAAAGAATGAAACCATGAAAATCAAACTGAACTTCTATTGATATAGTTTTTAAGAGATGAAAGGTATATGAATTAGAATGAATTCCATCACCGAACTATGCCTGGGAGACAAAGTAAATAATAGAATTAAACTAATTACCAACAAATCAATAATGTATGAAGGTTATGAAGGGTACCGTCATCCGACCATACCCAGGAGACGATGGTGAACAACAGGGCTTCCTGACATCATAAACATAAAAAGGGAAGGAACATGCTTAAAGTCATCGCAGACCCATTATAATTTTAGTCACAACAGACTATTAAAAATTAAAAACATTCCCTTAATTAAACCAAAATCAATATCAGTTCAATCTAAACAAAAAAGCATAGCAAAAAGTCCCCCATCATGCTACAAGCTTCACCTCTTAGCCCTAGCTAAGAGGTTCAGCCCAACATGAATGGGCTGGATCCCTTAAACAAAAATAAAAAATAAAAATAAAAAATAAAAGGAAAATAAAAACACTCCACTATCTTTCTCTCTCTCACGTTCCAACCAAGATCTGATCTCCACTATCTTTCACAATTTCGTCACCTAGGCGAAGGTCTTAACCACCTCCCTAAGCAAATGAACGGCTCAAATCTTTCATGTGAATGATGGATGGGGCCCACTGATCAAAATCAACAATCGGTTGTAAAGATGCTGGCCCATTTTTAATTTTGAGAAGAGAGAGTCGGTCAGCATGCGCTGATCGACTTTAAGAGATTCAGTGCACAGCCGGTGCACTTGTGCACCGTGCACACATGATGTACACAAGGGTCCTACAGAGACGTTCGTGAGAAATCCGCACTAACCATTCATATTTTTAGCTCATTTAACACGTTGAGACCAAAATTGAAGCATATCTAGATATCAAGTGGGCCCCAGACCAAGGATTTATGGGCTGATCTGTCCATTGGGCCGCTTCTATAATGATCCAATGGCTGAAATTTGACATGTATAGTCAATTTATGACCCTCAGACTATGTATGAAGTTTTGAGTTGAAAAGATGGTGGGAACCTCATGATCTTACATTCTGGATGATTTTCAAGCCACTTGAGCTTCAATTTCTCAATTTTTGTGAATTCCTAGCATGTAATTCCATCGATCTTACTCCCCTAGAGTCCGTCCCTTGCCTTTGGTGTCATCAGAGTGTTAAATCCATGCTTTTAACACCCTGTTTCGATCCAAGCTCACAAATGTACCTTACATCACAAACACGATTAAATCAGACCGTTAAACAGTACCGTGTTCTTAAATCCAGGCAATAACTGGGTGTGATATGCAATATTTAACCCTCAACAGTTCAGTCATATTTGGTGATGGCAGCAACTGTAAGATTATGGGCTAAAGTACGGTTCAACTTTATAACTTTCTTTTATTTAAAAATGTTTTATATGTTGAAGGACTAAAACCTAATCTGCTAAGCATATTTCAAATATGCGACAATAACCATAGTGTAAGATTCTCTAATCAAAGCTGTGAGATTCTAAATAACAAAGGTTCAGTAATACTGATTGGATGTATAACATCTGAAAACTGCTATATTGTTAGCGAATGCAGCTCACCTATTCAATCATGTTACATGGTCCATATAGACGAGACTGATTTGTGATAAAAATGTCTTAGACATGTACACTATCGAAAACTATATAGATTGAGCAAACGAGAACTAATAAGAGGTCTACCCAAACTTCAAAAGATAGATAAAATATATGGCGGATGCCAGATTGACAAACAAACAAGGAACTTACATAAAAAGGTGAATTCCAATGCCACTTCAAGACCACTCGAGCTTCTTCATATGGATCTTGTAGGACCTACAAGAATGGAAAGTCGAGGTGGCAAAAGATATATCTTGGTAATTGTAGATGATTTTACCAGATATACATGGGTAGTCTTCCTAAGGGACAAATCAGAAACATTTGAAGAAGTAAGAGAAGTTCTCAAAAGGATTCAAACTGAAAAAAGTTTTCAAATAAGTAAGATTCGTAGTGATCATGGATCCGAATTTGAGAATAACAGTTTTGAGAAGTTTTGTAGCTACCAGGGAATATTACGTGAATTCTTAGCGTCCAAAAATTCACAACAAAATGGTATAGTTGAAAGAAAAAATATAGTGCTTCAAGAAATGGCTAATGTCATGTTGAATAGTATGAAGCTCTCTAAGAATCTTTGGGCTGAAGCAATCAATACATCTTACTATATCATTAACTGGGTTTACATTAGTAAAGGTAATAATAAAATGGCTTACGAAATGTGGTTCGATAAAAAGCCTACTGTCAAATATTTTCGAGTTTTTGGTATCAAGTGCTATATTTTACGAGATTGTGAAAATCTGAAAAAGTTTGATACGAAGAGTGATGAAGGGATCTTTCTTAGATACTCTTTAAACAGTTGAGCTTATAGGGTTTTGAACAAAAGGACCGGTGTGATTTAAGAGTCCATCAATGTGGTCATTGATGATCACCCAGTCTCAAATCAAGATAATGATGAAGTTCTTGTAATTGATAAACTTGATGGAATGTTCATTTCTCAATCTAAATATGCTATGAATTTGATTAAGAGATTTGGATTTGAGAATGGCAAGAACTTTGATACTCTAATGTGTACAACTTTGAAACTCTCAAAAGATTCTGTAGGTATGAATGTGGATTCAAAATTATATCAGAGTATGATTGGTAGTCTACTGTATTTAAATGCTAGTAGACCCGATATCGCTCTAAGTGTTGGTATTTGCTCTAGATATCAATCTGATCCTAAAGAATCTCTCTTGACTGCTGTCAAGTGAATTATGCGATATGTCGCAAGTAATGTTAATCTCGGTCTCTGGTATCCACATGAGACTAGTGTTCAATTGGCTGGGTACTTGGATGTTGACTAAGTTAATAATCTTGATGATAGAAAATTGACCAGTAGTGGTTGCTTTTATATAGGAAACTATTTAGTTTCTTGTTACCAAGAAACAAAGTTCTATATCACTTTCAACTGCTGAAGCTGAATATATCACAGCTAGTAATGCGTGTACGCAGCTTGTTTGGATGAAATGCATGCTAAGTGATTATAGAATTAAACAGGATTCTATGTTATTATATTGTGATAATTCTAGTGGCATAAATATTTCAAAAAATCCAATTCAGCATTCTCGTACTAAGAACATTGACATTAGATGTCATTATATTCGTGAATTAGTGGAAGAAAAGGTTATATCTTTAGAATATATCCCTACTGAGAATCAACATGCTTACATTTTCACTAAACCACTTGATAAAAGAAGGTTTAAAAAATGAAACTTGATCTTGGCATGTGCATTCTAAAATAATTATTTATGCCTATTTGTATCATAGTGTATTTATATTTAATTTTTTATTTTGGTTAATTTTTAAAATTAGTTGATAATTGTAAATTTTGGCCGGTACTCGACCAGTTGTGAGTATACACGACCAGTCTTGCTACGACCGGTCATGTAAATCCACGACCAATTGTGAATCGTGTGAATCACTTAGAATTTGGAGAAAACACTTCATCTTTTTCATTTCCTCTTCACTCTCCAATGAGCCGACGCCCGACCAGTCGAACCCACCTTTCAAAATCTTCAAGGTTAGTACTCCATTTACATTTTTCTTGTAGATTTGTGTTTAAATTACTTCTATTTCTCTCTTGAAGTTATCTATTTCGAATCTTGTTGAGATTTAAGGTTTTTCTTTTGAAAAAATTGATTTAAGAAAACTCACTTCTCAATCCTTTGTAACTCTTTGTTTCCTTGAAATCCTTATTGTAAATGGTATCTAGAGGGAGAAAGATAATATCCCGTGGTCCATCTTCCTCTAGATCAGCCCCTATCACTAAGCATCATCTTCGGGCTCCCGAGGATGATTTGTCTTATGTTCGGGATATCAAATTGCGTAACATTATTGTTAAACATCCTGTTGATATTAATCATGTTATTCCTTTTGATATCCTTCCTATGCTCCAAGCTGTAGGTTAGGGTAACTTATTGTATTGAGGTGGGCCAGTATACCGGTCCATTGCCTAGTCCATGTTCATTTGTATAAGTGAGTTTTCACTGAAAAATTTAACTTTTAAAATAGCCATGAGAGAAGGACCATTTAACATTGATCATCATTTGATTTCAGCTCTTATGAAAATTCCTATGAATGATGAGGGTATTCCTATTTATACCTTATCTAAAAAGCTCTCAAAAACTGAAAAATGTATGCTCAATAGAACCTTATGCAATTTGAACGTTCAATAGATGCATAAAGGCAATGCGCTCCCCTCGAGGTTTTTGTTACCTAAATACAAAGTTCGTCACAAGATTTTTGTTTCCAACTTGTATCCTCTATCGGGTAATAAATTTGAATTGACGTCCTTCATGGTTTGAATTCTTCATACTGTTGCTAGAAGTGTTCATGTCTGTTTACCATCCTTAATTTGTTATTCCTTTATCCAGTTTCGACTCCATCCAGGTCACAGTGACATAGCTTTTTCTTATCTAATGACTATGTTGGCTACGCATATGTTAGTCGATATGCCTGTTGGAGAGGCCCCTATCCATCATCTTATATTTAACAATTCTAATATTAATAAGATGAAGCTGGATTACCTTCCTGGTCAAGGTGATGGTGTTAGTGGTGCCGAAGCTAGACATGAGGAAGAAGCAGGTGATCTTCCTCCTAATGACATAGACATGGATGATATTTTTAAAGAACTTGAATCTGACTCAGCTAATGATCCATATTTTGAACCTTTGGAGTTTGATGTGCTTTTACGTGCATTGGAAGAGAAAGTTAAGAATATAAATATTAAGATGGAAAACATGAATGTTGCCCATGATTTACAGTTCAAATATATGCGTAAATATCTAAGGCGCTTGAATAAGGGCATGCATCAACTTAATCCTTCCATCCCTACTCCTTCATCTGGCTCAGATTAGCTCTTTTTATCTTGCTGGACTGTAATAACTTTATTACTCATGTGCTATCTTAACTGGTTTTGAGAATATAGCTATCTTTGACTTAGCTTAGTTTATGAATTATGTGTGTTGCTTATGTAATATCTTATCTTGTTACATCTCTTATATCTTTTCCTTTTTACTCCTCAGTCATTTGTTCAGTGCTTCCTTTGTCCTATTGTGACAAAAAGGGGGAGAATGGATAGTATGTTGCCTATGTTATGAGGAGGAGTAGATTTTTTTTTTTTTTGATGTATGTTACTCAGGGGGAGTATGTGTAGAGGTGGACTGTATGTTGAATATTAATTTGTGTAAGTGTTGTAGTCACATGCTCTATTGGTTGTCAAATTCTGTGGTGCCAAAACCTTTATCTCTATCTTGTGTTGTATGTTGATTTATATATGTTCAAGACACTGCTTCGCAAGTGCTTCAAGTCAAGTACATTAATCTACTTCAAGTCAAGACAAGCCATGTACTTTTTCAAATGCCTATAAGTATAAATGTTCAAAGCTACATTGATAAAGAGTACTAGACTCAAGTGCAAGTCGAAATGAAGTTTAACTTCAAGCTTTTGGATAGCTCAAGATCAAGCTACATCAAATGTGAGAACTCAAGCTTGATAAGGCTTAAAGGTCTACCTTCGCTGAATGAATGAAGTTCAATGTTCATACTTCATGTTCCAAGTATGATAAACCTTAGATTGACCTTAGGGTAGGTCATTTTGAATATATAATTCAAACTGTATGTTTATACATGATTTTGGTCTGTTCTAAGACTAGTCCTTGACCTTGTTCGACTAGTCCTAGCATTGCCTCGACCAGTCCTAGAAATTTCAAGGCTAATCGTAAGTTATTGTAAATTTTTTTAAAAAATTGGGTAAGCTATGACCAGTCCTGGATACTGTTCAACCGGTTGTGTGGACAGTGTCGACCTGTCCTATGACCAGTCCTAATTTCATGATTCAAACTCCAATGATGACATTGGTGATCTTACGACCAGTCGTGAGTAGCCTACTACCAGTCATAGAGGGTCTACGCCCAGTCGTAGACAACCTACGACCAGTCGAAGAACGGTTTTTATCCAATCGTGCCAAATATTCAAAAATTCGTTCTGCTATGACCAATCAAAGTGTCCTCAGGACTAGTCGTAGACGAGGTTTCTGCTACTATAAATTGAGCACGAATTTCAGAGTTTCATATAAAAATTTAAGAAAAATCAAGGATCCACTCTAAGATAAGTTTGTGTTCATTTTAAGCTACTTTGTGCATAATTAATATTTCTTTTGTTAGCTTATTGTTATTTGATTTTAATCTGTATTCCAATCTGATTTGAAAAGAAAAAAATTCTCTAATTCCTTCTTCTTTAAATCAAAATAAAATACAGCTAGCCCATTTGGTTTAACTTAAAATCAATTATAACGTAAAACCATTTTAAAGTGAGTATTGGACTTTGAACTTCTACATTCAATCATCTACTCCAATTGGTTCTTCCGGGCTACTACGAAAGGAGAAATCCAGGTATTTTACATTTATTGTAATTTACATTTCTTTTTGGTTTGTTTTGAGAATGAGCCAGAAAAATCTCATCGTGTGGTTATCTGAGGAGAGCCAGAAAACTCAGACAGAGGGGTTTTTGAATTGTGTAAGCCCAAGTTAAAAAGACACAATTGTGAAGGTTTTAGGTGAACCTGTGAAACCTATTTTGATAGTGAATGCTGATATCCCCTATGTGAGGATATTAGGAGTGGAGTAGTAATCTGTGTGACTGTTTTATAATAGTTGATGTACACATAGGTAAACCACTATAACTCTTTGTGTTTTGTGGATGTGTGATTTATTCTTTTTATCTTTTAGCATTCAAATAATGGAATGTATGTGTGGATGTGAATGTTATAATTTTTTTCATTTTAAGCACAATGGGGAATAGTGTAATAAATTAGATTCAAATTTCTTCAATTTATTTCAATTCCTTGCTATTTATTTATTTCTCTTTGGTTTGACTTTTTGATACAAAGGACGTTCTAGAAATAAGGTTGTCCTACCATAAACCCTTGGTTTTTATGGTGTAAGGTTATCCTTAGAACTAAATTCGTATCAACCTCTCAATACTAGTTTATTGAGGTTGCCTTTATTTCAACTTTAAGAATTGAATTATTTCTATTTGGCATAGTCCTATTCACCCTCCACCCCCCCTTTAGGAGATATAACTAAGTCATTTTAAGTGGTATCAGAGCCTAATAGCTCGCTCTTATTGCTTTTTATTTAGATTTAATTCCTGAGCTAACGATCTAAGCCATATAAAGATGTCAAATTTTGATAGATTATCAGTCACTAGGCCTCCACCCTTTGATGGCTCCAACTATGCCTATTGAAATGCCAGGATGATGATCTTCCTCAAATCAATGGATGAGAGTGTGTGGTAAGCCATAGTGACTGAATGGAATCCTCCTACCACTAAAGTAACTGGAATCGATGGTTCAAAATCAATGAGAGTAACTCCTTATTTCTCTTGGACCACCCTTCAAAAAAATGAGAGTAGTGCCAATGCAAAAGCACTAAATGCAATCACCTATGCACTATCACCGGATGAGTTCAAAAGAATCATATCCTATGATACTGCAAAGCAAGCCTGAGATATATTAGAAATGACACACGAGGGTACTACAATTGTCCAAAAATCTAAAGTCCAACTCCTCACAACCAAATTTGAAGAAATTCATATGGAGGAAAATGAAATGTTTATGGACTTTTACACAAGATTAAATGACATTGTAAACTTGATGTTGGGTCTTGGCGATAAAATCCCAGAAAGTAAAGTTTGTGTAAAGATACTATGCTCTCTTCCTGAACGGTTCAACTCTAAAGTAACCGCGATTCAGGAACTTCATGATACGGATAATATGAAGGTAGAAGAACTAGTTGGTTCTTTACAAACCTATGAGTTAAACTTTAAAGCTCCTAAAGGTAAATCTATTGCTCTAAAATCTTCTAAATGTATTTCTGAAAAAAATTCTGATTTTGAAGATGATATAGCTCTTTTAGCAAAAAAGTTTTATAAAATTTTCAAAAGCAAAAAAAGTGTAGATTTTTAAAAATCAAATGATAGGAAAAGATCTAAACCTAAATGTAAAACTTGGAAGTCTTTGAAAGATAGTCAATGTTACAACTGCCAAGAATATGGGCATTTAGCAAACAAATGTCCTAAAAAGGACAAACTCGAAAAGAAGGGTATGTTGGCTACTTGGGATGAATCATCTGATTTTGAAGCCTCTTCTGAATCAGAAGATTCTGAAACCAAGTCGGGCAATGAAGTAAAAGCCCATATGACTCTAGCCAAGTTCACTTTTTCAGATCATGATGATTCAACTAGTGAGGAAAATCTGAATAGTGAATGTGAAAATGAAGATGATCTTCAAGATGCTTACAATGCCCTATACAAGGAAAGTTGTAAAATTTCTGTCAAACTTAAAATTCAAAAAGAAAAGTTTTCTAAACTCAAAGAATGTTTTGAATCACTTGTTTTAGAAAAATCCCAAATTTCGTATTGTTTTGAAAAATCAAAATGCGATTTAGAATTTAAAACCTCCCTGATTGGAAATCTGAAATCTGAAAATGAGAAACTTAAAAATGAAGTATCTTCTCTTCTGAGTTTAAAAGACACATGGAGATATGCCCAAGGTGATCCAAAGTTAGAGAAATTATTATCCGGATCAAGAAAATGTGGTGATAGATCTGGGTTGGGCTATGATAAGAATATACCTTCTAAATAGGAGAATACTCCTAAGTTTGTGAAAGGAGAGTCCTCAAACTCAAAAGAGAAAAATACTTATCAAAGTTTTTCTAAAAATTCAAAATCTTTTGAAAAACCTAAAAGCAACTATGTCAACTTCAAAAATCAGAATCAAAACCCACTAGTTGAAAAGATATTTGATCTACTCAAGGAGCTCTTAAAATCTAACTCTATAGGTCATTCTTACAACAACAGACATAAGAAGACTAACTATACTCCTAAACCTAAAACAGTTCTGAAATGGGTTCCTAAGGTTGCCTGCTTAGTTGCCCACACTGCTTTCAAAGCAACAAGTCATTCAAAGTGGTACCTGGATAGTGGATATTCTAGACATATGACAGGTGACAAGGCTTTATTCACCGATCTTAAAGATATGACTGATGGATCAGTCACATTTGGTGATGGTAGCAATTGCAAGATTATTGGCCAAGGTATGGTCCAACTCTATAACCTCCCTTTATTTAAGAATATTTTATATGTTGAGGGTCTAAAACACAACCTGTTGAGCATATCTCAAATATGCGATAATAACCATAGTGTGAAATTTTTCAATGAAGGTTTTGAAATTATAAATAAAAAGGGTTCTGTAATATTAACTGGTCGCAGAACTTCTGAAAGTTGTTATATTGTAAGTGATGGTAGCTCATCTAGTCAATCATGCTACATGGTCCATACTAATGAGATAGAATTATGGCATAAACACCTTGGACATGTGTACTACCGTAACTTATACAGATTGAGCAAAGGAGAACTTATTAGAGGTCTGCCTAAGTTGTAAAAAGTAGACAAAATATGTGGTGAATGCAAGTATGGTAAACAAACTAGGAGCTCTCACAAAAAGGTGAACTCCAATGCCACATCAAGACCACTCGAGCTTCTCCACATGGATCTTATTGGACCAACCAGAACGGAGAGTCGTGGTGGCAAAAACTATATCTTGGTAATCAGATGATTATACCAAATTTACTTGGGTAGCATTCTTAAGGGACAAATCAGAAACCCTTGATGAAGTGAAAAAAATTATCAAACGAATCCAAATTGAGAAAGGTCCTCAAGTATGTAAGATCCGTAGTGACTATGGATCTGAGTTTGAAAATAACAGTTTTCAGAAATTCTGTAGTGATCAAGGAATATTG
This sequence comes from Magnolia kwangsiensis, assembly GCA_037074715.1. NCBI lineage: Eukaryota > Viridiplantae > Streptophyta > Magnoliopsida > Magnoliales > Magnoliaceae > Magnolia > Magnolia kwangsiensis. Next base: position 57,960,847 of record CM073573.1, read on the forward strand.
CATGAATTCTCTGTGCCCAAAACACCACAATAAAATGGAATTGTGGAAAGGAAAAATAGAGTGCATTAAGAAATGAGAAATGTAATATTAAATAGTATGAAGCTCCCTAGAAATCTTTAGGCTGAAGCAGTGAATACTGCCTGCTATATTATTAACAGTGTTTATACTTGTAAATATAATAATAGAATGGCGTATGAATTATGGTTTGATAAGAAGCCCACTGTTAAATACTTTTAAGTTTTTGGCAGCAAGTGTTATATTCTACGTGATCGAGAAAATTTAAAAAATTTTGACACTAAGAGTGATGAAGGTGTCTTTTTAGGATACTCTTTAAACAGTTATGCATATCGTGCATTGAACAAAAGAATTGGTGTTATTCAAGAGTCTATAAATGTGGTCATAGACGATCACTTGAATAAACCTTCCCCAAGTTCAGATAATGATGAAGTTCTTTTGACTGACAAACAAGATACTTCATCAAATCAAACTGATTCTGAATTGAGGACTGTTAAAGATCATCCAACTTCTCAAATTCTTGGAAACCCTCTCACTGGTGTATGCACTCCTAGTCAACTTGAAGACATATGTAATTACGTATGTTTCACATCCAAGATAGAACCGAGTAACGTAAAGGAAGCTCTTTCTGATGAAAATTGGATAGTTGTTATGCAGGAAGAACTTAATCAATTTGTTCGAAATGATGTCTAGTATCTTGTTCCTAGGCCTAAAGATAAACATATTATTGGAACAAAGTGGATTTTTAAAAATAAGTCTGATGAACTTGGTAATATTATTCGAAACAAGGCAAGACTGGTTGTACAAGGGTACACTCAAAATGAAGGAATTGATTATGATGAAACCTTTGAACTAGTTACTCATCTTGAATCAATCAGACTTTTTATATCCATTGCTTACTATAGAAAGTTTAAAATTTATTAAATGGATGTAAAGAGTGCCTTTTTGAATGGTGATTTACATGAAGAAGTATATTTTGAACAACCTACAGGGTTTGAAGACCCTAAGTTTACTGATCATGCATACCATCTTAAAAAATCTCTCTATGGTCTAAAACAAGCTCCCAGGACATGGTACGAGAAATTGACTAAGTTCCTTATAAGACCTGTATCCTAGTCCGTACTATTTCATCAACTCCTGCGATCCTCCCGATCGAATTCCTGCAACTTGTGACTAATGATTGACGTTTGTGATTGAACCTAAGTCGTATCCTGTATATCTGAGTTGGTTCAATCTGAGACTTGTACCATCTCGACAGCACTGTCGGTGTGGTTCCAACACCGCGACTTGTGCACTGATCCGATACCCTGACTAAGAGATGTGAGTCGGCGTTTATTTCGATGAAAATGTCGCGCATTTGCAATCCCAAGAGAATCTGTACAATATGTCAAATCAAACCTATCAATCAATCCCATCAATCACCTCTCACGTCAAGTACAAAGCACCCATGCTTCCTTTCTCCACAAGTTAAGCAACCACCAAGTCAATCCATCTCTCACCTCACCCATCACTCACATCCATCACTTTCTCTCCGTACATCTCATCTCTCTCTCTCTCTCTCTCTCTATCTCATTTCTCATCTCAATTCCAAGCAACCAAGAGAGAGCTCACGTCCATGCATTCTAAGGTGAGAAAAAGAGTTTGTGTGGCCCACTTCCCACTTCAAAACCCATCATCCTAGCCATCCATTTCTCATCTCCACCATCAAAGTGAAGCACAAGGAGATTGGTTATCCAACGGACCAAGAGGATCATAGGTGGGTGCTTATTAGGCTAGTTTTTATGATTTGATAATGGGCCAAGTGAGGCCTACCGATCAATGGTATGGATCTCACTTTGGACCCTAGGTGTGGCCGATGGCCCACCTTGATTCTCATGATCACTCCATGATGGGGCCAATCTCCATGGACCCCATCATGATGTTTACTTTTCGATTTGATAAGGGTCATCTAGACCTTCCATTTTAGTGGGGAAGTAATCTCGACCGTTGATTCTTGATTTGTTGGGCCCATGTGTAATGGGGCCCACTTGATGTATGATTGATTGCAAAGGAGGGACCATAGTGTCGGGGTCACTCCATGCACGTGTGTCTCTTTCTCTCTCTCTCTCTCCCTCTCTATTTCATTTGTTTGATGTAATCAAGATGTGGTTGTGTGGCCCGCTTGGATGGACCCCACCATTAGGTATGTATTGACCTAAGCCATCTAAAAGTGGGGCCCACCTTATATGTATTGTACCCACACCATCCGTCACTTGGTAGCCCACCTAAGCAGGGCCCACCTCAAATATGCTTGTTAAGCCCAAGAACGTCCAACGTCTGGACGTTGCTGGAATGAAAACACAAATATGAGCTTGGCTTTCCAAGCATTGGAGAAGGGCCGCTCATGTAAGCCCCACTTTGATGTATGTATCCAATCCATGCCGTCCATCTCGATCCCCAGATCATTTTAGACGTTGAGCCCAAGAATGAAGTTGATACGAATCCCAAGTGGGCCATACCACAAATACTAAGTGGTTGAGGTACCCACGTCATTTCTTACCTTTTTGCATGGGAGGTTTGAAGTGAGATTTCACTCATGGGACCCATTTCAATGTATTTCTTAGATCCACACCATAAGTTCATTCTCTGGGATATTTTAGCCGTGAAGCCCAAAACTCTACTAGATCCAACCATCAGGTGGACCACACCACAACTGATGGTGGTAGTGGGAGCACCTCCCTCACGTCAACCATGTGGAAGAGGGTGGGGGCGTCCCAACCATGGACCCCACCTTGAAGTAATTGTTTAATCCATGCTGTCCACCACCTTCCTCATGTAGTTTTAGGCTATTAGTCAAAAAATTAGACAAATCTTAGCTCTTAGTGGACTACACCGAGGGAAATAAATTCCCACTGTTGGAACTTTCTAATACCTACTTGTCACACCCTAAACCCGAAAATCGGATTCACATGAATCCCGATTGCCGAATCCAATGCCGACAGCCTCCGTAGTGCCCCATTCTCAGCTTCTGATAATCAAATGCCAGATTCTGATCCTGGGATCCTACAAGGAGGATTTTCATAATGAATTTCTTTTTGTAATGGAGCATAACCACAAGCATAACCAAGTCACAAAACAACATCACCACATATCCACTATATCAAAATCTTTTAAGTACAATGCGAAAAGAGAAATACAAGATGATCGAAAGCTCTAAAATGGTCTGATACGCGCTCCTGCCTCAGCGCTGGTGCTGTCCAACGCTATCTGCACGCAACGATCGTGCATAAGCTTACAAAAGCTTAGAGGGTGGTGTAAGTGTGTGCGCAAGGCAAACGCCAAGTGTACAGTATCAGAGTAGTGCGAAAGTATGCTGTAAGTCCATAAATATAATCAACCATACCAAGACTATGCAATGCAAGGCATGATGCGAGATATGAATGCCATTGGCCACACCGATGCGATGTAAGGCCTACATAGTCGAATGTCATATGTGAAATGCAATTCAAGCAAGTCGGTACTCATCAAGTATATATATCAGTACAATTCCTCTCTGGATATTACCGGGGTCTAATACACTTCATAGTGACTGCCACCTCCCTAGTTGCACAGTCAAGAAAGTGGAATAGACCTCACTACCCGCCTGACCAGTAGTCTGCCAATACCTACTCGGGTCGTCGATAGCGGACTCATTTGTGAGCTGGTCAAACTCAGCCTAACTTATAGCCCCCTGTCTCAGGCAGATAAGGCCACACCCCCTTCCAACCGACCACGACACAGTGGGAGATGCGGCCTACTGGTATTCGACACTCAGGCGCTCGTGTATCCACTCGGTCTAGACATTGGAGCATCTCCTGGTACCAAAAAGGTTCTGTGACTTTCACCCAAGGACATCCTAAGTGCCCACAGTGCTAGAATAAGTATTTTCGGTATCCAATACGGCCATCCACGATGTACCTGTGGAGCCATGGCCCTGATGTCGCTAGGGCATGTAGTGATCAAATCACATATATGCGAGATGCATGAATCACGCTGTCAAATCATGCAGAAATCCAGCGCGTACTGCGCGATCATGTGGAGCACTCCGTCTCATAACAGGTCCCATAAATGGTCTACCAAATGGCATATGCTATGATCAGTCGCTACTCAAACCAAGCATACATATGATGCGTATGAGCATGAGTCATGAGATTATACTAAGCATGTTATAAGGTGATGGATAACAACGAGCATAGGCCTATCAATGGGCCCTAAGGGGAGTTACAATGCGGACATTTAACCAACATTGTACATACAATATGGACGTCAAACCAACATTGTTCCCTAGGTACAGCCCGCCATATATATCATTACATGAACATGGGAAGTCACACATTGCAATGGACCCTAAGGTCATTCCGTTGGGCCTTGATCCATGGGCCTTAGATACATCAAATGGGCTGCGTTAATGGGCCTCACCAATGAGCCTTATGTACATTGCAATGGTCCATGATCCATGGGCCTTGGAATACATCAAAGTGGGCCTCACAAATTGGGCCTTAAATATATCAGATGGGCCTACACACATGAGCTTTAAATATATCAAATGGGCCACTCCATTTGCGCCCCATGCACATCAAATGGGCTTGAATCCCGTGGGCCCTATATAGAATAAATGGGTTGGATCCCATGGGCATTGCATATGTCAAATGGTATGCTAAATGGGCTTAATCTGATGGCTTATCAAATGGGCCTAATCCCATAGGCCTTATATATGTCAAATGGGCTTAGTCCCATAGGCCTTATACATGCCAAATGGGCTTAATCCCATGGCCCTTATACATGCCAAATGGGCTTAATCCCATGACCCTTATACATGCCAAATGGGCTTAAACCCATAGGCATTAGATGTATACCAAGATAGGCCTCAATAAATGGCCACCGTTAAATCAATATGGGCCCTATACACATGCCAAGGTGGACCCTACTTGAATCATAGATCTGACTCATTTAATAGCTCAAACATGAATTCACAAAATAAATGGATGGTTTGGATGTAACATATGCATCATGGTGGGTCCCACTGTCCAAACAATGGACAGTGTGGTAAAACACATAAATCAAGGGGGGGTTCCACCGTCCACAACAGTGGACGGTGTGGTTAAACACATACACCATGCTGGGCTCCCACCGTCCCATGGACGGTGTATATAAAACACACATATCATTGTGGGTCCCATGTGGGGCCCACCATAACATTTACTTTCCATCCAACACGTTGATAAGGTCACTCAGACCTGAATGAATAGGAAAAACAAATTTCAGCTTGATCCAAAACTTGTGTGGACCCCAAAAGGGTTTCAATGGTAGAATTCAATTCACACTATTTCAGCTAGTGTGGGCCACCTGAGGCTAAGATCAACCTGATATTTTTATGGGGCCCACCTCAGGGGGTGACCCACCTAATGAACGGATTGGATGGAACATAAACATCAAAGTGGGGCCCACACGAGGAGCCGTGGGCCCGTGGTGTCCGTCCGTCCGCCCATGGCGAAGGACGCCTCGGCGTCCTCTCTTGACACAGCACCAGCAATGCTGCTGTGATATATATATTTTTTTTAAGTCATTTTTTTGTGGTTTTTCAAGTGTGGGGCCCGCATATGATGGATCCACTCCATCCATTGAATTCTATGGCCCAATACAATTCAAACAAGTCCAATAAACGGTATTTTTTTTTTGACTCAAGGTGGGCCCTAGCCGATTTTTAATGGTAAAAATGATGTTTGCTATGATATGGCCCGCCTGAACATCGGATCGACACCATTTTTTGGCTCAACGCCTAAAATGGGTTGGGAAAGAGGATGGACGACATGGATTAGAAACATACATCTAGATGGGGCCTATACTAGTGGTCCCTTCCAAAGGCTTTGAACAAGCCAATATTTTTGTTTTCATTCCAGTGACGTCCAGACGTCACTGGACTCTTTTGGGCTAAAAAAATATTTTAAGTGGGCCTTGCCTAGGTGGGCCACCACATAATAGGTGGTGTGGGTACAATGCATATAAGGTGGGCCCACTCATGGATGACTTGGATAAAATACTTACTTTAAGGTGGGGTCCATCCAAGTGGGTCATACGGCCATTTCATCACACACAAGGAAATTATAAAAAAAAAATGGAAAGAGAGGGAGAGAGAGATAGAGTGAGACATGCGTGATGGAGGGACCCCGGCACTATGCACCCTCCGTTTCAATCATCCAATCATACATCAAAGGGCCCATTGCATATGGACCATCAAACAAAAGATCAACGGTGGAGATCCCACTCCATTAGAAATGGACGGTCTAGATGACCTCTTTAATACAAGGAAAGTAAACATCATGATGGGGTCCATAGAGAATGGCCCCATCATGGAATGATCTTGATGATCAAGATGAGCCATTGGCCACATCTTAGGGTCCCAAGTGAGATCCACACCATTGATCGGTGGGCCTCACTTAGCCCATCGTAAAAACAAGTAAACTACTCTATCAAAGCACCCACCACTTGATCTTCTTGGTCCGTCGGGATGCCGGTCTCCTAGAGCTTCACTTTGATGGTGGAGATGAGAAATGGATGGCTAGGATGATAGGATTTGGAGATGAGAAGTGGGCCACCAAAATGCACATTTCTCTCATGGGAAGCCTTGGACGTGGGAGGCTCTTGCTTGCTTGGAATTGTGATGAGAAGTGAGAGAGAGAGGTGTGATGTAATGAGAGATGGAGTGATGTGAAGTGAGTGATGGGTGAGGTGAGTGATGGGTGAAGTGAGAGGTTAGTTGACTTTGGTGGTTGCTTGACTTGTGGAGAAAGGAAGCATGGGTGTGTGTACTTGACATGAGAGGTGATTGATGGGATTGATGGGACATATTGTAGAGATTCCCTTGGGATTTGCAACGCACAGTGTTTTTGCTCGAACTGAATGCGGGTCCGCATCTCATCGTCTGGGTATTAGATTGGTGCGTGAGTTACGGCATTGGAACCGCGGCGACGGTGCGGTCGCAACAATACAAGTCTCGGATTAAGCCGGCTCAAATGTATAGGATACGACTTACGGTCATGCGCAAAGTCAATTACAGGTCGCGGGTTGTCGAAATTTAACGAGAAGGATAGCGGGAAGCGACGGAACAGTACGAATTAGGATATGGGTCTTACAGCTCTCCCCACCTAATAAAAATTTCGTCCTCAAAATTTACACTACCATTGCAACTAACCATAACTCAAAAAGAAAATAGGGAACATAATGTCATATGTAATCAAGCACCATAATACATCATATAATCAATCATCGAAAAGATGGGGATAACGCTCGTGGATCTCTGCCTCACGCTCCCAAGACGCCTCATCCACACTATAGTGGCCCCACTGTACCTTCACCAAGGGAATGACCTTGGTTCTGAGGACCTGCTCCTTTCGATCGAGGATACGAACTGGCTGCTCAATATAAGAATCGTCTTCACGAACCTCCAACGGCTGCCAATCAATAACAGGAACGACGTCTAACCCACACTTCCTCAACATAGAGACATGGAAGACGTTGTGGACACCAGACAACTGCGATGGCAAGGCAAGCCGATAGGCCACAGCGCCAATGCGCCCAGTGATCTCGAAAGGTCCTATGAATCTCGGGAAAAGCTTGCCCTTCATCCCAAAATGAACTACACCCTTCATGGGTGAGACCTTGAGATACACAGTCCCCAACGGCAAACTCCAAGGGACGACGCCGACGGTTAGCAAAACTCTTCTGCTGTCTCTGAGCTGTGCGCATCCTCTGTCTGATGATGTCGATAGCCTCTGATGTCTGCAACACAAGCTCGGGACCTAGGAGACGTCTCTCTCCAACCTCGATCTAACAACTCAGAGATCTGCACAGTCTGCCATATAATGCCTCAAAAGGAGCCATGCCAATGGTCGCCTGATAGCTGTTGTTATACGCGAACTCAGTCAATCGCAGGTGCTTGTCCCAACTACCTGTGAAATTAATCGCGCAAGCCCGAAGCATATCCTCAAGGATCTGGTTAACCCTCTCGGTCTGACCATCAGTCTGCGAATGATACGTGGTGCTGAGCTGCAAATCAGTGCCCATCGCTCTCTGGAAGCTCCTCCAAAACTGAGACGTGAACCTCGGATCTCGGTCTGAAACAATCGAGATGGGAACACCATGCAATCTCACGATCTTATCAATAAACATCCTGACGAGCCGATCTGTATGCCAAGTCTCACGAATCGTAAGAAAATATGCCGACTTCGTCAGATGGTCCACAACAACCCAGATGGCGTCATGACTGCGCTGAGTCCTCGACAAACCCAAGATAAAATCGGTAGATATATGCTCCCACTTCCACATCGGGATGATCAGCGGCTGTAATAGACCAGGGGGTCTCTGATGATCGGCCTTGACACGCTGGCAGGTGTCACATTCGGCCACAAAACTGGCTATCTGGCGCTTCATTCCTGACCAAAAATACTGGCGTCTCATATCGCGATACATCTTCGTCGAGCCAGGGTGGATAGAGAAACGTGATCGATGTGCCTCAGTCATAAGATCTAGGCATAACTCAAGAATATCCGGGACACATAATCGGCCTATGAAGCGAAGTCCACCGTTAGAACCAATCTGCCAATCCGTCTGACTCTCAAATGTTGCCTCTGCTCGGTAATCCTATAACGACTCGTCTGTCTGCTGAGCCTCGATCACCCTTGCGACAAGAGAGGGTTGAATCGACAAGCTCGACAGCTGAAAGATAGATGACTGCAGACCAAACTCAAAGTCGTACTCTGCTATATCCTCGAGCATCCTCCACTCCTGAATCATCATATGTGCCACCAGGCCTCGTGGCTGACGACTGAGGGCATCCGCCACCACGTTCGCCTTGCCCGGGTGGTACTGAAGATCAAAATCGTAGTCCTTCAGGAGTTTCATCCAACGTCTCTGCCTCATGTTCAGCTCGGACTGAGAGAACAAATACTTCAAGCTCTTATGGTCGTAGAAGAGCTCGAATCTTACCCCATAAAGATAGTGTCTCCACAGCGCAAAGACAGCCGCTGCCATCTCCAGATCGTGCGTAGGGTAGTTCAGCTCATGAACTTTGAGCTGACGGGACGCATAAGCCACCGGCTTCCCGTGCTGCATCAGGACAACACCTAAGACAACTCGTGAGGCATTAGTAAATACAACAAATCCATCACTCCCAGAGGGAAGAGTGAGGACAGGAGCGGACATGAGGTGGTCCTTCAACTCCATAAACGCCTGCTCACAAGCGTCGCTCCAAATGAACTCAGCACCCTTCCGGGTCAACCTGGTCAACGGGGCTGCAATGCGAGAGAATCCCTCAATAAATCGTCGGTAGTAGCCCGCCAAACTAAGAAAACTGCGGATCTCGGATGCATTCGTGGGCTGGTCCCACTGATGCACGGCATCAATCTTCGAGGGGTTTACAGTGACACCCTGCCTCGTCACTATATGGCCGAGGAACTTCACCTCTTCCTGCCAGAACTCGTACTTCTCCAGCTTCGCGTAAAGCTAGTGTGCACGGAGGGTCTGTAATGTAATCTCAAGATGCCACTCATGCTCCTCACGAGTCTTCGAATATATCAGAATGTCGTCAATAAACACCACGACAAACTGATCAAGATACGGACAGAAGACCTCGTTCATCAACTGCATGAATACTGCGGGCGCATTGGTCAGTCCGAAGGACATGACCTGGAACTCAAAATGACCGTATCGCGTCCTGAAGGCTGTCTTCGGAATATCCTCATCTCGAACCCGAACCTGATGATAACCGGACCGCAAGTCTATCTTTGAAAAGAACTACGCCTCCTGTAGCTGATCAAACAAGTCGTCGATCCTCGGAAGCGGGTACTTGTTCTTGATCGTAACCTTGTTGAGCTCACCGTAGTCTACGCAAAGCCTCAACGAGTCATCCTTCTTCTTTACAAAGAGTACCGGCGCTCCCCACGGCGAACTGCTCGGACGAATAAAGCCTAGCTCGCGCAACTCGTCCAACTGCTTCTGCAGTTCCCGTAACTCCAATGGTGTCATACGATACCGGGCCTTCGAAATAGGCGCGGTACCAGGCACAAGATCAATCTGAAACTCAGTATGCCGACGAGGTGGTAATCCCAGAATCTCCTGGAACACATCAGGAAAACCACAAACAACCGGTAGCTGGTCGATACTTAAAGTAGCTGGCTCCTCAACGGCACACGATAACAGGCAAGAAAGCTGCCCTCCTCTGGGCTCGACAACAAACTGAAACTCTGGCACACCGGGTATGCAGAACGCGACTGTCATCACAGAGTAGTCTAATATGGCGTAGTACTCGGCAAGCCAGTCCATACCCAGGATAACATCAAAACCGGACATCGGCAATGCAAATAGGTCGGCAGGCAAGAAGATATCCCCAATCAAAATAGGGCAAGACGCGCAAAATTGGCCCATCACTGCGGTCTTCCCTAATGGCGTCGATACTACCAATTCCTCACGGGCAGACTCCAACGGCAAACCAGTCGATCGGCAGAAATCATCGGTGACAAATGAAGGCGACACACCAGAATCAAATAGTACACGTGCAATGCATGTAGAAACAGGAAGAGTACCCTCGACGACCCCTCCTGATGACTGAGGGTCCTGCTGGGCAGCATAGAATCTGTCCTGAGCCTGCTGAGGAGGTGCAGGCCCCCTCTGAGGTCTCTGCTGCTGCTGTGGTCGCTGTGGGGGCCTAACCTGCTGCCTCTGCTGCTGTGGGGGAGGTACAGGAGGCTGGTGCTGTGGTCGCTGCTGCTGTGGTGGCTGTCGTGGAGGTGGATGTGGTGCCCTCGGCTGCTGGTGCTGCTGCGGATGGGGACACTCGTGCCCACGATGCCATGTACGACCGCACCCAAAGCAAGTACCTGTAAACGATCCCGAAGATGGTGCTGGGGGTACTGCTGGTGCTCAGAATGCTGGGCGGGTCATGCGCCGCTGCTGTGAACGATGCTGCTGATGGGAACTACTAGAGGGTGCCTTCCTCTTCTGATCTCCCCTCTGATCGCAGGCTCTCTGCACACTGGCCCAATCTGTCTCATATATCAAGGCCCTCTCTACTATCTGCTTAAATGTCGGAAGCATGTGTCCGATCACACGGCTCCGGAGGGCAGGATGTAAGCCGTTCTCAAAACGGCGGGCCTTTCACCCCTCATCATCAACAAGATATGTCACAAATCTAGATAGTGCGACGAACCGAGCCTCATACTGGGACACATACATGTCCCCCTAAACCAAAGTCTCAAACTCTAGTGAGCGCTGCTGTCGCACATGCTCAGGAAAGAACTTCTGGTCAAACCGGTCTATAAAGTCCTCCCAGGTCCACTCAAAATTGGTGGTTACCGATCGGGCCACAAATGCCCACCAATACTGAGCCTCGCCCTGCAGAAGGAATACGGCTAATGGAACTCGCTGCTGGGTCGTACATCTCATGGTATCGAATATCTTCTCCACCTCGGAGCACCATATCTCTGCAGCAGTAGGGTCTGGCTCACCCTGAAAATGTGGGGGATCATGCTGTCAGAAATCCTTGAGAAGAGCGCTCGCACACTCCTGCTCAGCCTCAGCTGGTGTAATAGTGGGACGCCTGCTCTGCCCCTGAAGAATGGCGGTCATCACCTGCAACATCTGCTGCAGCTGAGTGGCACTCACAGGCAGGTCGGATCCGCACCGGTCTCAGGAAAATGAGTGGCATCCTCAGGCTCAAAGGCAAGACTATCTGGTGGTGGAGCAGGAGTAGCAGGTGGTCAAGCAGGAGCTGCGGGTGGTGGTGCGGGAGTCGCAGGTGGTGGAGCGAAATTCGATCGGGTCGTTCTTCTAGCCATAACGTCTCCTACAGGAAGGAACAATGGCCTATCAGTCTTGAGAATTCTCGAATGCACATACATTAAGAGTTTATGTCGAAAAATCGCTAAATCATTTAGATTTGGAACCTATTTATAGTAGATATGTGATGTAATCCTCAGGTACTCCCAAGTTATGCTCTGATACCAACTTCTGTCACGCCATAAACCTAAAAATTGAATTCACATGAATCCCGATTGCCGAATCCAGTGCCGACAGCCTCCGTAGTGCCCCATTCTCGGCTTCTGATAATCAAATGCCAGATTCCGATCTTGGGATCCTACAAGGAGAATTTTCATAATGAATTTTTTTTTGTAATGGAGCATAACCAAAAGCATAACCAAGTCACAAAACAACATCACCAGATATCCACTATATCAAAATCTTTTAAGTACAATGCGGAAAGGGAAATACAAGATGATAGAAAGCTCCAAAATGGTCTGATACGCGCTCCTGCCTCAGCGCTGGTGCTGTCCAACGCTACCTGCACGTAACGGTCGTGCATAAGCTTACAAAAGCTTAGAGGGTGGTGTAAGTGTGTGCGCAAGGCAAATGCCAAGTGTACAGTATCAAAGTAGTGCGAAAGCATGCTGTAAGTCCATACATACAATCAACCATACCAAGACTATGCAATGCAAGGTATGATGCGAGATATGAATGCCATCGGCCACACCGATGCAATGCAAGGCCTACATAGTCGAATGTCATATGCGAAATGTAATTCAAGCAAGTCAGTACTCATCAAGTATATATATCAGTACAATTCCTCTCTGGATATCACCGGGGTCTAATACACTTCATAGTGACTGCCACCTCCCTAGCTGCACAGTCAAGAAAGTGGAATAGACCTCACTACCCGCCTGACTAGTAGTCTGCCAATACCTACCCGGCTCATCGATAGCGGACTCATTGCGAGCTGGTCAAACTCATCCTAGCTTATAGCCCCCTCTCTCAGGCGGATAAGGCCACACCCCCTTCCAACCGACCACGACACAGTGGGAGACGCGGCCTACTGGTATTCGGCACTCAGGCGCTCGTGTATCCACTCGGTCTAGACATTGGAGCATCTCCTGGTACCAAAAAGGTTCTGTGACTTTCACCCAACGACATCCTAAGTGCCCACAGTGCTAGAATAAGTATTTTCAGTATCCAATACGGCCATCCATGATGTACCTGTGGAGCCACGGCCCTGATGTCGTTAGGGCGTGTAGTGATCAAATCACACATATGCGAGATGCATGAATCACGCCGTCAAATCATGCAGAAATCCAGCGCGTACTGCGTGATCATGTGGAGCACTCCATCTCATAACGGGTCCCATAAATGGTCTACCAAATGGCATATGCTATGATCAGTCGCTACTCAAACCAAGCATACATATGATGCGTATGAGCATGAGTCATGAGATTATACTACGCATGTTATAAGGTGATGGATAACAACGAGCATAGGCCTATCAATGAGCCCTAAGGGGAGTTACAATGCGGACATTTAACCAACATTGTACATACAATATGGACGTCAAACCAACATTGTTCCCTAGGTACGGCCAGCCATATATATCATTACATGAACATGGGAAGTCACACATTGCAATGGACCCTAAGGTCATTCCGTTGGGCCTCGACGCATGGGCCTTAGATACATCAAATGGGCTGCGTTAATGGGCCTCACCAATGAGCCTTATATACATTGCAATGGTCCATGATCCATGGGCCTTGGAATACATCAAAGTGGGCCTCACAACTTGGGCCTTAGAATACATCAAAGTGGGCCTCACAACTTGGGCCTTAAATATATCAGATGGGCCTACACACATGAGCTTAAATATATCAAATGGGCCACTCCATTTGCGCCCCATGCACATCAAATGGGCTTAAATCCCGTGGGCCCTATATAGAATAAATGGGCTTGATCCCATGGGCATTGCATATGTCAAATGGGCCCAAACCCAAGGGCATTACATATGCCAAATGGGCTTAATCTGATGGCTTATCAAATGGGCCTAATCCCATAGGTCTTATATATGTCAAATGGGCTTAGTCCCATAGGCCTTATACATGCCAAATGGGCTTAATCCCTTGGCCCTTATACATGCCAAATGGGCTTAATCCCATGACCCTTATACATGCCAAATGGGCTTAATCCCATAGGCATTAGATGTATACCAAGATAGGCCTCAATAAATGGCCACCGTTAAATCAATATGGGCCCTATACACATGCCAAGGTGGACCCTACTTGAATCATAGATCTGACTCATTTAATAGCTCAAACATGAATTCACAAAATAAATGGATGGTTTGGATGTAACACATGCATCATGGTGGGTCCCACTGTCCAAACAATGGACAGTGTGGTAAAACACATAAATCAAGGGGGGGTTCCACCGTCCACAACAATGGACGGTGTGGTTAAACACATACACCATGCTGGGCTCCCACCGTCCCCTGGACGGTGTATATAAAACACACATATCATTGTGACATTTATTTTCCATCCAACACGTTGATAAGGTCACTCAGACCTGAATGAATAGGAAAAACAAATTTCAGCTTGATTCAAAACTTGTGTGGACCCCAAAAGGGTTTCAATGGTAGAATTCAATTCACACTATTTTAGCTGGTGTGGGCCACCTGAGGCTAAGATCAACCTGATATTTTTATGGGGCCCACCTCAGGGGGTGACCCACCTAATGAACGGATTGGATGGAACATAAACAACAAAGTGGGGCCCACACGAGGAACCGTTGGCCCCTGGCGTCCGTTCGTCTGCCCATGGCGCAGGACGCCTGGGCGTCCTCTCTCCTGACACAGCAGCAGCAATGCTGCTGTGATGTTTTTTTTATTTTTTTTTTAAATCATTTTTTTATGGTTTTTCAGGTGTGGGGCCCGCATATGATGGATCCACTCCGTCCATTGAATTCCATGGCCCAATACAATTCAAACAAGTCCAATAAACGGTATTTTTTTTTACTCAAGGTGGGCCCTAGCCGATTTTTAACGGTAAAGACGATGTTTGCTATGCTATGGCCGCCTGAACATCGGATCGACACCATTTTTCGGCTCAACGCCTAAAATGGGTCAGGAAAGAGGATGGACGGCATGGATTAGAAACATACATCTAGGTGGGGCCTATACCAGTGGTCCCTTCCAAAGGCTTTGAACAAGCCAATATTTGTGTTGTCATTCTAGTGACGTCCAGACGTCACTGGTCTCTTTTAGGCTAAAAAAATATTTTAAGTGGGCCTTGCCTAGGTGGGCCACCACATAATAGGTGGTGTGGGTACAATGCATATAAGGTGGGCCCACTCATGGATGACTTGGATAAAATACTTACTTCAAGGTGGGGTCCATCCAAGTGGGCCATACGGCCATTTCATCACACATAAGGAAATAAAAAAAAATAGAAAGAGAGGGAGAGAGAGATAGAATGAGATACGCGTGATGGAGGGACCCCGACACTATGGGCCCTCCGTTTCAATCATCCAATCATACATCAAAGGGCCCATTGCATATGGACCATCAAACAAAAGATCAACAGTGGAGATCCCACTCCACTAGAAATGGACGGTCTAGATGACCTCTTTAATACAAGGAAAGTAAACATCATGATGGGGTCCATGGAGAATGGCCCCATCATGGAATGATCTTGATGATCAAGATGAGCCATTGGACACATCTTAGGGTCCCAAGTGAGATACACACCATTGATCGGTGAGCCTCACTTAGCCCATCGTAAAAATAAGTATACTACTCAATCAAAGCACCCACCACTTGATCTTCTTAGTTCGTTGGGATGCCGGTCTCCTAGAGCTTCACTTTGATGGTGGAGATGGGAAATGGATGGCTAGGATGATGGGATTTGGAGATGGGAAGTGGGCCACCAAAATGCACATTTCTCTCATGGGAAGCCTTGGACGTGGGAGGCTCTTGCTTTCTTGGAATTGTGATGAGAAGTGAGAGAGAGATGTGTGATGTAATGAGAGATGGAGTGATGTGAAGTGAGTGATGGGTGAGGTGAGTGATGGGTGAAGTGAGAGGTTAGTTGACTTTGGTGGTTGCTTGACTTGTGGAGAAAGGAAGCATGGGTGTGTGTACTTGACATGAGAGGTGATTGATGGGATTGATGGGACATATTGTAGAGATTCCCTTGGGACTTACAACGCGCGGTGTTTTTGCTCGAACTGAACGCGGATCCGCATCTCATCGTCTGGGTATCGGATCGGTGTGTGAGTTACGGCGTTGGAACCGCGGCGACGGTGCGGTCGCAACGATACAAGTCTCAGATTAAGCCAGCTTAAATGTATAGGATACGACTTACGGTCGTGTGCAAAGTCGATTACAGGTCACGGGTTGTAGAAATTTGACGAGAAGGATCGCGGGAAGCGACGGAACAGTACGGATTAGGATATGGGTCTTACACTACTGTTGCGTGTATAAGTGGTGGACCTATCCATCATTAGGCTCTTTTGCTCTATAGAGAGCTGGTCGTTATAATAGACGGAATGGATTACCCACTAGTGGACCCCACATAGTAGAATAAAATAAAAAAAATATATAGGAAGAAAGAGAAGAAAAAAGAGTATGTCCCTGGACATTTTTGTCCAGTGACGGTGAAGGTGGAAGCATTACTAGGCTGCCACCACATGTGGACCCCACCATGGTGGATTTGTTTAATTGACACCATCCACCATCTTCTCCTTATAATTTTAGGCATGTGCCAAAATTTAGGGTAAATATGTGTCTCGAATGAGCCATACTAAGGGTATTAATGCTCATCTGTTGAAACACTAGCGCCCTCTTGGAGTCCCTTGTCATCTAAATCAGTCTTAGTCAGATTCTATTTGCCCTCATTCGAGGTGGCCAAGATGGTGAACGAATTAGATTATTCACTTGGGCCATCCCACTGTGGATTGTATTGTGAGGCCCAAGATGGTGCATGTGTTGTATATTCACGCTTCCCAGCCTCGTGGGACACCATGATATATGTATTCCATCCCTACTGCCCACCCTTTTGGCATACGTGTGGGGGCCCACCCCACACATGCTGCACATGTGGGATGGACCCACCTTGATGTATGTAATCTATATGCACACCGTCCATTTGCCACTGGACGGTGGGGCCCCCAATTGTGCATGTGTTTCATTCATGTCGTCCATCATGAGGTGGAACCCACGACGATATATATGTGTTTTATCCACTCCATCTATTGATTTCAGGACGAAAAACCAACCAGAAATGACTGTTTTTGGAGTGAAATCCATGCAGTCCATGGGTTTGTCTACTTCGCCATCCATCTTATATTTAACGACTAAGATGTTGCAACAGCCTGCATGGTTTCAGAACGCCACTTTGGCAAGGGTTAAATCTTCCTTTTGAATACAACAGATGGTATGAATAGATGATTTAAATGTGGAGTAGGTCGTATTAAGAAAATTTTAAATGCACAGTGTAAACACTGTTTGCGTAAATGAGAAGATGCCATGCATGTACGTGATGTGCATGCAATGTACATATAGGTCCATGGTGATGATCGTGAGAAATCTGCTCCATCCATCTGCATTATCAGCTCATTTAAAGTGTTGAAACCGAATTTGAAGCTTATCCAGATATCAGGCGGGCCCCAAATCATGATTTCAGGGGTTAATCTATCAGTTTAGCCATTTTCAGAAGGATCCAGGAGCTGAAATTTGACGTGTACAACTAATTTATGGTCCCAAGGTTGTACATAAAGTTTTGAGCTGATTGGATGGTGGCAACCATGTAATCTTACACTCTAGATGGGTTTTTAGGCCCGTTTAACAGGACACCTTAGGAATTTTAATAGTGGAAATCATTACCACTACTTATCTATTGGTGTGGCCCATTTGATAAGCATTTGGTCCATGTGATGTGGCCCACTTATGATGTTTAAGGCCTGTTGTTGAGGCCCACCTTTGGTGTGTTGATGGCCCATGGGTTGAGGCCCACCTTTGATGTGTTGATGGCCCATGGGTTGAGGCCTATTGCAATGAATTTGGGGCCATGGGTTGAGGCCCATTGTGATGTATTAGGGCCCATGGGTTAAGGTCCATTGTGATGTATTCTAGGGCCCATAGGTTAAGGCCCATTGTGATGTATTAGGGCCCATGGGTTGAGACCCATTGTGATATATAAAGGCCCGTGGGTTGAGACCCACTATGATGTATATAGGGCCCATGGGTTGAGGCTCAGTGTGATGTATTTGGAACCCATGGGTTGGGGCCCATTGTAGTGTGATTCCACCATGGGTTATGTAATGACATTTATAGCGGGCCATGCCTTGGGAGCAATGTTGGTTTGACGTCCACATTGTAAGAATCATGTTGGTTAAATGTCCGCATTATGACTCTCCCTAAGGCTCATCGATAGGCTCATACTTGTTGTACATAAGCCATCAAGGCCCATCTTCGTTGTGAGGATAGTTCATCACCATATAAATTGCTTAGTATAACTTCATGATTCATGCCCATACGCATCATATGTATGCCTGATATGAGAAATGTTTGATCATAGCATACACTATTGGGCAGATTATTTATGGGTCTCCTTATGAGACGAAGTGCCCACATTATCGCGCTGTACGCGCAGGATTGTTGCATGACTGGATAGTGTGACTCATGCATCTCGCATATATGTGACTTAATCATTTTATACCCTAGCGACATCAGGGTCGTGGCCTCTATAGGAACATCGTGAATGGGTAGATGGGACACCGAAAATAATTGATTCTAGCACTGTGGGCACTTAGGATGTCCTTGGGTGAAAATCTCAGAACCTCCTTGGTACCAGGAGTTGCTCCAATGTCTAGACCGAGTGGAATATGAGCATCGGTGCCTATACCATGAGGTCGTGTCTCCCACTGTGTCGTCGTCGATTGGAAGGGGGTGTGGTCTTATCCGCCCAAGGAGGGAACTATAAGTTAGGCTGAGTATGAGCAGATCATAAATAGGTCCGCTATCGACGAGTCGGGTAGGTATTGGAAGACTACTAATCAGGCGGATAGTGAGGTCTATTCTGCTTTTGGGGCTGTACAGCTAAGGAGGAGGCAGTCGGCGTGGAGTGTAATAGACCCGGGTGATTTTCCTAGAGAGTAACTATACTGATATGTAGACTTATTGAGCAGGAATTGCATATCCATTCATTCACTATCCACTCGGGCTGGTGTTACGTAACTATTTTATTACGTGTACCATCGCATGGCCAGGATTTCGGTTGGGCACGCGACTAACTTAAGATCAGGAGTTTATCACATTGTGTCTGACTATCCAAATTTAGGTATAAGACTGGTTTGGATAGAAGTCTCTTGTGATGGACCCCATAGCCTATGATACTTCGTACTATCATCCCGACTTCACATTCCAACAATTCATTTCATTCACACCGCATATTACACTGCATTTGCAGTACTTAGCATTTTGGGTTACTATGTTCTTGCACTAATATGGCCTAGATAAGGTTGATGGTATTCATGGTCCGTCAGGATTTGCATATTGCATTGCATCCTTAGGATCTGTTATTGTCTTATTATGTTTTGCATCACATAGCTTTGATACGGTTGATAGTACTCGTGGACTTACTAGTATATTTCCGCTTACTCTGATATCGTATGATTCATGATCTTATCAGTATTTTCACTTATTTCGATGATGTATGATTTATGGTCTTTATGGTATACTTAGCACTTACCTTACACACACTTACACCACCCTCTAAGCTTTCTATAAGCTTATGCACGATAGATGCGTGCAAGTGGAGTTAGGTTGTAGCAGCGTTGAGCTTGTAGCGTGCAGCTGTCTTCTGGAGCTTTGATTTCGATATATGTATCCCTTTCAGCATTGTATTCAAATGATTACATAGTGGATATGTGGTGATGTTATTTTGTGACTTGGTTATGCTCCATTACAAAAAAAAAAAAATTATTCTGAAAATCCTCCTTGTAGGATCCTAGGAATCAAAATTTGGCATGTGATTGCCAGGAGCTGAGAATGGGGCACTACGAAGGCTGTCGGCACCGGATTCGGCAATCGGGATTCCTGTGAATCTGATTTTCGGGTTTGGGGCGTGACATTCTTACTCTGTCATAACTTTCAAATGGGCAGTGTCGATAAGACGCTCTTTGTTAAGAAACATAACAATGATATCTTAATGGTTCAAATCTATGTTGATGATATTATTTATGGATCAACTTGTGCTAACATGACTATTGAGTTTGCAGATTTAATGAAATCTAAGTTTGAAATGAGCATGGTTGGGGAAATGAACTATTTCCTAGGGTTGCAAGTAAAACAACAACCTAATTGAATTTTTATTTCTCAGACCAAATATGCTTTGAACTTGATCAAAAAGTTCAGATTTGAGAATGGTAAAACTTTTGATACTCCTATGAGTACAACCTTAAGACTCTCAAATGACTTTATAAGTAAAAATATTGATCCTAAGTTATATCATAGTATGATTGGCAGTTTGCTTTATTTAACTGCTAGTAGACCTGATATTCCTTTAAGTGTTGGTATTTGTGCTAGATATCAGTCTAATCCTAAAGAATCACATTTAACTGCTGTTAAGCGGATTATGCGATATGTCACAAGTTCAGTTTATATGGGTCTCTGGTATCCATATGATACTAGTATTCAGTTGGCAGGGTACACTGATGCTGATTGGGCTGAAAATATCGATGATAGGAAATTAACCAATGGTAGTTATTTCTATATTAAAAATTGTTTAGTTTCATAGTTTAGCAAGAAACAAAGTTCTATATCACTTTCTACTGCTGAGGCTGAATATATCATAGCTGGAAATGCGTGTATTCAGCTTTTTTGGATGAAATGTATGTTTAGTGATTATGGAATAGCACATGATTCAATGGTGTTATATTGTGACAATACCAGTGCTATAAATATTTTTAAAAATCCAATCCAGCATTCACGTACTAAGCACATTGATATTAGGTATCATTATATTCATGAATGAGTGGAAGAAAAAATAATATCTTTAGAATACATTCTGATCGAGACTCAACTTGCTGACATTTTCACTAAACCACTCGACAAAAGCAGGTTTAATAAATTAAGATTTGATCTTGGTATGTGCATACAAAATTGATTATTCATGCAGTTGTATATCATATTATAAATATATATATTATAAATATATTTGAGAATTTATATGTTTAAATTTTAATTTTTATGAATAAATGCATATTTTTGTTGGTACTCGACCAGTCATGGGTGTACACGACCGGTCCTAGTACGACCGGTCATGGACAGGCCAAGATCGGTCATGGAGCGCGTTGATTGTTTTAAAATTGGGGAAAAATCTCATTTTCCTCATTTTTAACTTCCTCTCCAACGAGCCGACATTCGACCAGTCGAACCCACCGACCTGATCTTTAAGGTTAGTGCATTCTTTTGGTCAATATAGTAGATTTAAGTTCTATTCTCTTCTTTATTATCATTGGAATACTTGATTTCAAGCTTTATTGAGATTTGGGGGTTTTTCTTCTCCATTTGCTGATCTAGAAAAACCCATCTCTATTTCCTTGTGATTTCTTGCTCCTTTATATTCCTTTGTGCTAATGGATGCTAGAGGAAAAAAGAAAATAGCTCGTGATCCATCATCCTCTAGATCAGCTTCCATAACTCAGCGCCATCTTCGTTCATCTGAAGATGATCCCACATTTGTATGGGATTTGTGTTTGTGCAAGGTTATTGTTGAAAAAGTTATTGATCTTAATTACATTGCTCCATTTAGTATCTTTCCTCTCCTCCAAGTTGTAGGTTGGGATAACATCTTACATTGGGGTGGGCCTGCATACCAATCTATTGCACAATCCATGTTTGCATATATATTAGACTTTTCTACTGAAAATTTAACTTTCAAAATAGATGCTAGAGAAGGGACTTTTAATGTAGACTATCATTTAATATTTGGCCTTATGGATATTCCAGTTAATGATGAGGGTATCCCCATTTATGTTCTATCTAAAAAACCCTCTAAGACTGAAAAACACAATTGTAAGCTAATTGGGCTGGAAATATCGATGATAGGAAATTTTCAGAAATTTTTAGGTAAGCTACGACTAGTCCTGGAGACTGTTCGACCGGTCGTGTGAACAGTGTCGACCTGTCCTACGACCAGTCCTAATTTTATGATTCAAACTCCAGCGATGATATTAGTGATCCTATGACCAGTCGTGAGTAGCCTATGACTAGTCGTAGAGGGACTACAACCAGTCGTAGACAACCTACGACCAGTCGAAGAACGGTTTTTATCTTATCGCGCCCAAATATTCAAAAATTCATTTTACTACGACTAGTCGAAGTGTCCTCAAGACCAGTCGTAGATGAGGTTTCTGCTACTATAAATTGAGCACGAATTTCAGAGTTTCATATAGAAATTCAAGAGAAATCAAGGATCCACTCTAAGATAAGTTTGTGTTCATTTTAAGCTACTTTGTGCATAATTAATATTCCTTTTGTTAGCTTATTGTTATTTGATTTTGATTTGCATTCCAATCTGATTTGAAAAGGAGAAAATTCTATAATTTCTTCTTCTTTGAATCGAAATCAAATACAGCTAGTCCATTTGGTTTAATTTAAATCAATTAGAACTTAGAACCATTTTAAAGTGAGTATTGGACTTTGAACTTCTACATTCAATCATCTACTCCGATTGGTTCTTCCGGGCTACTACGAAAGGAGAAATCCAGGTATTTTACATTTATTATAATTTACATTTCTTTTTAGTTTATTTTGAGATTGAGCCAGAAAAATCTCATTGTGTGGTTATCTGAGGAGAGCCAGAAAACTCAAACAAATGGGTTTTTGAATTGTGTAAGCCCAAGTCAAAAAGACACAATTGTGAAGATTTTAAGTGAACCTGTGAAACCTATTTTGATAGTGAACGCTGATATCCCCTGTGTGAGGATATTAGGAGTGGAGTAGCAATCTATGTGGCTGTTTTATAATAGTTGGTGTACACACAGGAGAACCACTATAACTCTTTATGTTTTATGGATGTGTGATTTATTGTTTCTATCTTTTATCATTCAAAACTGTGGAATGTACGTGTGGATGTGAATGTTGTAATTTTTTCATTTCAAGCATAGTGGGGAATGGTGTAATAATTTAGATTCAAATTTTTGTAATTTATTTCAATTCCTTGTTATTTATTTATTCCTCTTTTGTTTGAGTTTTTGTTACAAAGGACGTTCTAGAAATAAGGTTGTCTTTCCATAAACCCTTGGTTTTTATGGTGTAAGGTTGTTCTTAGAACTGAATTTGTATCAACCTCTCAATACTAGTTTATTTAGGTTGCTTTTATTTCATCTTTAAGAGTTGAATTATTTCTATTTGGCTATCTCTTGGTTTTATTCCACTGTAATACTTTTAATTTGGTAGTCCTATTCACACCTCCCCCCCCCCCCCCCCCCCCCCCCCCCCCCCCCTCCTCTAGGACATATAGCTAGGCCATTTCAATTTGTAGGTTCAAGTTATTAATGTATGCCGGTTGATAACAACTGGTGCATGATTCTTTAATCAGATATTCTATTTTTTGTAATATATCTTGAAAGTGTGTTTTGCCACTAATTTGACAAAGGGGGAGATTGTAAGTGCTATAGTTTCCAGCCCTTTTTGTTGTCAAATTTGTGGAGTCAAGACACTGAAGAACAAAGCTCTACTCAAGACAATCACAAAAAAAGTCTCACAACATCAGCTCGATAGACATGTACTGTCCACAAGTAAAGTCTCGAGAAGGCAAGTATGTACGACTTAATTTAAGTCAATTATAAATTAAGATCAAGATGAAGTTTTCAAGTTCAAGCTACACCAAGATCTCAGGCTTCATTATTCTCAAAGGTTACTCGTCTTCAAGTTTCAATGTCCGTACTTCACTATTGAGGTATGACTGACCATAGGTTGACCTTTAGAGTATGTCATTTTGGATACATAATTCATATGTTTTATATAAGTGAGTTTGGTCTGTTCTAAAACTAGTCCTGGACTTTGTTCAACTAGTCCTAGCACTACTTCGACCTGTCTAAGAATTTCCTGGATCAGTTGTAAGTTTATTGCAAATTTAAAAATTTTTCTGTCAAGCTACTAGTCGACTAGTCCTGGAGACTATTCGACTAGTCGTATGAATAGTGTCAACTAATTCTTCAACCAGTCGTAGACCTACGACTCAAAGTACAGCATTGAAATTTGGCTAGCTTCGACTAGTCGTGGGAGACCATCTGACCTACGACCAGTCGTGAAACCGCCAGATCTTATCGCGCCCGAAATTTCAAATATCTGTTGGTTCTATGACCAGTTGTAGAGCTGTCTAGACTAGTAGAAGATGTGATTTTCTCACCTATAAATAGAACACGAATCTCAGAATAAAAAGTACAATTCATGCTAATTTAATTTGACCTTCTAAGAGATAAGTCTGTGCTCCATTTAAGCTAAGTGTTCATATTTAATATTCTCTTTCTTTAACTTCTTTGAATTGATTTTGTTTCTTGTATTCTAATCTAATTTGAAAAAGAGGAAATTATATTTTCCTTTTTCTAGAATCAAAATCATTTAAAGCTAGCCCATCTGGTTTAATTTAAAATTTATTAGAACTTAGAACCATTGTAAAGTGAGTATTGGACATTAAACTTGGACATTCAAATCTCTACTCCAATTTGGTTCTTCTGGGCTGCTACAACGAAGGAGATATTCAGGTATTTTAAGTTTACGTAATCTACTTTCTTTTGGTTTTCTTTTGAGATTTGCTAGAAAAATTTCATTGTATTGGTTATCTGAGGAGAGCCAGGAAAACTTAGAAGTGGGGTTTTTTTTAATTGTGTAAGCCTACAGAAAAAGACATAATTGTGAAGGTTTTAGGTGAACCTAGAAAACCTATCTTTGATAGTGAACGCTAATATCCACTGTGTGAGGATATTAGATATGGAGTAGTTGTGTGGCTATTTATTAACAGTTAGTGTACATACAGGCGAACCACTATAATCTCTTGTGTTTTGTGGTTGTGTGATTTATCTTCCTATCTTTGTTTATTCATTTGTGGGATGTATATGTGGATGTGAATGTTGTAATCATTTTATTTCAAGCATCGTGGTGAACGGTGTAATAGTTTAGAATTTACTTCTTGCTATTTCTTTATTACTTTGAGATTCAATTTCTTTATTTGTTCTAGTAAGGTTGCCCTGCTATTCTTATGGTGCATGGTTGTCCTTAGAACAATTAATATTTGAGATTACATTTTATTCTTTAGTGCAGTTTGAATTTATTCATTCATTTATTTATTCCTCTTCAGTTTGAGTTCTTGATACAAAGACCTTTCTAGAAATAAGGTTGTCCTACCATAAACCCTTGGTTTTTAGAGTAAGGTTGTCCTTAGAACAACATTTGTATCAACCTCTCAAGACTTGAATTTTGAGGGTGCCTTTCATTTCAGCGTTGAATATTGAATTTTCATATTTGGTTATCTATTTTGTTTGATTCCACTGTAATTATCTTAAATTTGGCATAGTCCTATTCACCCCCCCTCCCCCCTCTAGGACGTATAGCTTGGCCATTTCAATGAACTCGATCTAAACCTTGTCAGAGTGATTGTTTTAAAAGAGTCGAACATATCAGTTGTAACTGATATATTAAAATCAGAACACTGTATGGAAAAAGGGTCACTCGCACATACCTAGTATAGGATACTTGGAAAGTATGATCAAGTCCAAGTGGGCATAGTGAGTGCCCATAAGGCCACAGAAAGTGCAAGGTAGCTAACCACTTTGATCAAATGGAATAAGTACTCCTAAGGTAATCACGTAGCAAAGGAACATCATAAATTCAGATATTATGGGGATCCCTGTAAGGCTACAAAGCACCGGGGTACTACTTTTTAGATTTACCCTTCAATGCTATTACTGATCTAATGCAAAAGGGTTGTGATTTGTGGCCCATAATGTTACAGAATGTGCAGGGACAATCACAATGTTTTCCTCAAATCCTCATGATATGTGCAAGTTATCTCTTTTCTAAGTAGTAAGCTGACAATGATACTATCATAAGCAATAAGTCCAGACCATAATCTTTTCTTATCAAAGGGGTGGGGTGTTCACTCGCTTTGGCATTCGATTGCATGCAACCTTTGCCAAAGAGGGACATCTGTAAACACCCCACCCATGCTAAAAACTTGATAGAGCATGGATGATCCTTAGAAATAAAACCTAAACCCCACACCCTACTTAAAACCTTAGCCAAAACCTAGCTGAACCCAATCCATTTTGTAAGCCAAGACATTACTTGAGCTAAGCCAAACTCAAGACACTACTTAATCCGAGCCATACCCAAGCCATTTCCAGGCCAAGTCCTCAAAACCTAAGCTTTTATCCACTCTCTAGGCCCGGACAAGCCAACTGGCTAAATCGCAAAAGTGAATAGTGAAAGTGCCCTAGTTTGTCAATTGTCGTGACACAAGAGTAATAAAGTCCAGTGAGCCCCATATGAAGACTATAGGCTAAAGACTCAACTAGTGGATGTGTGTAAAAGTCTCCAAAAGGTAAACAAAAACCTCACACCCCACGACCAAAACACCGTAGGTAATAATTTCCTTTAAAATTGTTCTAATCTATCTTTAAAACATCTAAGAAAATAGCTTTGGTAGGTTAAAAAATAAAAAAACCTAGTTGCAAGAACAATTGAAAACTCACATGTCTTTGCTGCAACTATCGATGGCATCGAGACATGTTCGATGACATCATTCAATGTCATTGAGATCTATTCAATGACATCGACCTTGTGCCTGAATATGTTCAACAACCAGACTATATATCTCTAGAATTATTCAATGCAATCGAGACCCATTCGATATCATAGAAATTCAAACTTCTATAACATCGAAATATTAGTATAAAAGGTCCAGTGAGTTTTAAAGGAAAATCATGATTTATTCAATGGCATCGTACTCCTTTCGATGACATCGAATTTCAAACCCCGATTTTATCAAGGAAGGATTGATGTCATCGAAATAAGAACTAATCTGTGTAGAGATTTTATGAAGGAAAATATGAATTATTCAATGACATCGAACTCTACTCGATGTCATCGAAATTCAAACTTCAATGCCATCAATGCATTCTTAATGACATCGATGTTGAAATTATATAGACTCTCTCAGCATCCTTCAAGTTCTCTTGGTAAGAAAAACTCGATGACATCGGAGTCTGTTTGAGTCATCGAACGCAGATAGATTTCTGCTCATTTTTTTATCGTTTGAACTTTATTGCCTATTTAAAGAGGTTTGCTTCTTTGGTTCCTAAGGGAGAAAGAGAGTGTGTTAAAGACCTTCCTTCTCTATATATAAGGTCCCTTAGAATCTCATGTTGTAGATCAGGAGTTAAACTTAATGTAAGAGAGTCTTTGGATTCTCTAACTTTGACATATTCTACAAGTTCTAGCCGACTGTTGGATTTTGAGCTAATTGGCTAGTGGCGATTCCAAGTCTACTACTTCATCAATCCAAATTAGCTCACACCTTTAAAAGCAAAGATAAAAAGTGTGGGCGTCAATTTCCAGCATTCACAGAATGGTGACTCCACTGGGGCTTACTAGCTCGCACTAGCTGAGACCCAACTCGAAAGAGTGTGGTAATCCAATCTTAAGGGATATTTTACAAACAAAGATTTGCATTCATACTTTGTATAAAAAAGAAGAAGATGCGCATCGATCTTCAACTTGCACCCATTCAAGGCTTCCAGTCACCCCATGCTTACCTGATCTAGAGTTACCATGACAAACCAAAAAGAAGAAATCATTACGCCTAAAAGGCACGCATCAGATCACTTGAGCTCATGATTAGTAATACAGCAACCACCATATCCATGAATGACATGGCCCGAAATCTCAAGGCTTTGCAGGACATTCTTGCCCAAATATATTCAAAGAGAGGATATCTAAAGTATACAGGTATCATCGCCTAGTGTCCCAGTCATCTTAACTTTCTAGTATCCTCCCCGCAATAGGAGTCACCTTCAAGGCTAATTTTTCACAGTAGAGAATCCTTTTCAATAACATCTCACTAATGAGAACTGCTACCAAAATCAACCTCCTGCAACTAGGAATCCTAGCCAATTCCATCATTCTCTTCTTAGTAGGAGATCAGGTCAATTCCAAGGGGCAAAACCCCTCTTATCTGGTCCTTCCGAAATCAAAGAGCTTCGAGAGCAATTGCGAGAGATACATAGGAAGCTTGGAAGCAGTAAGGAGTGGATCTCCTATTTTCCAAGTTAAGGGATCTCTGTCCCTTCCCCATTGCAAAGGTACCTCAAGACTTTGATGTACCAAAATTTGAAAGATATGATGGTATGGGATGTCATATGGACCACTTAACAACATTTTATGGAGAGCTTAATATTATGGAAGGTAATGAGGAAGTGTTGATCCATCTATTTCAAAAATCCTTAAAAGGCCACACATTATATTGGTACATGTCATTAGACTACCATCAAATTAAAACTTAGAAACAAATTTCTTAAGCATTCATTAATTGTTTTATGTACAATCTTAATATAGCGCCCAAAAGGGGAAATCTTATAGCTTTAAGGAAAATAAATGATGAGTCATTATCAACTTATGTTGGATGGTGGCGGGCCATGACTACCAGAATGAGAACACCCATCGATGATGATGAGCAAATCTCTATGTCGTCCACTCGACAAACCTGAGTATCTCTGGATACCTCGTCTCGTATCCATATGCCAACTTTACCCAACTCATCCGTGCCGAGAAACAAGTCGAAGCCAGAAAATGGGCTATAACGATCTTCCCTTAGTTTTCACACCCTAAACTCAGAAACCGGGCTCATAAAATTTTTGATTACTGAATCCAGCACCGATAGCCTCCATAGTATCCTATTCTTAGCTCACAGCACCCATATACTGGGTTTGGATCCTGGGATCTCACAAGGAGGATTTTCAACAAAAAAATTTATAAGGTAAGAAGCATAACCATAAGTATAACATAGATATAAATAATAACATCACCATATATCCACTATGATTAAAAAAAACTTTAGAGTACAACACATAAAGAGGAAATACAAGATATATATCAAAACTCAAGAAGCTCAGCCGCATGCTCCTGCCTCAACTTGGCTGTGTCATAGCGTCACTTGTATGCATCTATCGTGCATAAGCTGTAACACCCCGAATTTTTACCAACCTGGGGTTAGACGTCCTTAGGCAATGGGTCAACCATAACGCTCTCAAAGCTCAATCCCAAAGCCAAAGAAATCACTTTTCAACGCATTTCCTTCAAACTCTCACCTTTCACCACCTCATTCTTCAAACTTCTCCAAGTACTTTCATATTAGACACGAATCTTCAAGTTTAAATAATGAAGAACTATACTTAAACTAAAAATCACTATAAACGGTCGCCGAGAACGAGTCCGTGCACACTCCTGATCACACCCAACGACCCAAAATCGCTTCTAGACCATCAATCGAAGGGTTTAGGCCATGTTTCATTCTATTCCAAACCTAGAAATGAATGTCCTTAGGTGGTAGGTCAACCTCAACATCTTACACTCAATCTCAAAGCCTAAAACCTCTCTTTATCCAATTCCTTAAAAATCTCACCCTCCGCCACTTTATTCTTCATTTTTTTTCTAAACACATTCATAATACACACCAATCCTAGGGTATTAATGATGAAGAATAATATTGAAGCTAAAACTTACCATGAATAGTAAATAAATTGATAAAATGGGTCTCGACCCTTAACCTTTTGGAGTGTAACAAAATAAATAGGTTAGTCGGATAGATTAGCGTCTCCTACTCCAAAATATTATGCTATATGCTGTATAAAATCATTTTGGTTTACAAATTGGCCCCGAAAATGCCTCAAATGGAGTCGGGGGCAAACGATCAACTTTCAGGGGGACCCAGGGTGGGCCCCATACTTTTTTGGGGCCTAGGGGATAGGAGAACCTCGCCCAAATGGAGAGGCCTCGCCAAATCCACCAGTGGTCGGTGAGGACCTCGTCGATAAACGGGCCTAGTTGGGCCGAGCCTTCGGGCTGATTGCATTTGAGGCCTAGTGGGACCCTATGGTATAGGGTTCGACCCTCCTTTCATCTTAAATCAAGTACTTCCTTCACAAACCACCCCTCCAAGCTTACATTTTCTTGAAAAATCTCTTAAATCTCTCAAAAATTTCCTCTCCAAACTCTTTCTTTTTCCGTTTCCAAGCACCCTCACTCCACCCTTCAAATCTCATCTCAAACGAAAATCATTATAGGCTACTTCCTTTAGAAATTAGATGAAACTAACTAAGTGTTAGATTAGACGACCTGTGAAATTATCACCAATCACTTTAAATACGATCTGCTAGAGCCAAAACTTGTAGAATAGTTGATGCTACAATACCCTAAAACCTAGGATCAAACTCTAGACCTGGTTGGTCATGGGAGCATTTAGAAACTTTGTATCGGACCTGGACCGCACATCGGAAGTCTGATTGTCCTGAACTTAGACAATCCTGACCGCCTAGTTGGACTTGACAATCACCTCAAAAATCAAGTCCATACGATGTCCTGAGACCATTTCCTTGCGTCCGGAGTGAAGAGTGTGAGAAAAGTGAATTTATTTTGAAAATTAATTCAATTTAAATAAATCTGGCACATGTCACTTGCGTGACATTTTTTTAGCATTCAGACCTTCGAAATCTGACCCAAATACACCCTCAGATCAGGGAACATTTCCCACTCAAGTCAGTGTACTTGGAATCCTCGATCATGTCTCAGTGACCGCTGAACTGAAAATGGTCCGCCACGTCCGATCTGGAAACCCTATCAAACTGAAAACTTAATGTGATCAGGATCCGACATCCATAAGCTTAAGTCTGACCGCATTCAGTCAGAGGACCTCCAAAAATGTTCTTTTGGATCGAAAAAGACCCGATTTGGTTATAACCCAAGTATACCTTGACTAGGAGTCTATTTTGGTTATGTTTGGCCTTATAAAAGGGCCTTAAACCCTTAGCTTTCTAACCCATACGAATTTGGGGAAAACCCTAGGAGAGAGAAGAGAGAAAAGAGAGAGGAAGTGAGGGAGAAGTTGGAGTTTTCTCCTGAGATTCTTCTCTGCTGCTCCACGTGCCAAAGTCGTCCATCTGCATCTCTTTTTCAGTGATTCTGGCATCGTTCTTAGGTAAGAAACCCTAACCCTAACCTGTTTTAAAACTTAGACTAGCTGTAGAAGAGTTCTAGTTAACCTATTCCTTGCCATAGGTAGCGTATCAGCCGTTGACAAAGACACATCGTCTGAATCCTAACGAATACGCATTTTCTGATTTAAGGTGCAGATTTTAGACGCTTAGATTACCTGTTTTCAAAGTTTTCAATGTTGTTTAATGGTAGATTGCTGATAAGGATGTTGTTTGACATGTAGAACATGCTGTTCATTTTTCATTTCGAATACGTATGAAGAATATGAGATTTAGGGTATTTTAGGTATTTGTAGGAAATACTGTATGCGTACGTATTTTGCTGATATGATTACCATGAGTAATTACCATGTACCTATACTAGTTATACGTGTATGATCTGTTTGGCGAAGAGATTTGCCGTAATGCACATATTGGCCGACATATGCTATGTAGACTAATGTGTGAAGACTAAGTGTTTGTTGAAATGCCTAAATCAATAAGATTTATGCCTGCCATATATTTTGAATGTAAGAACATGATTTTTGTGTATTAGACATCTCCTTGATATAAGGATCTATCATATTATATATGGAAATCAACATACGTCAAGTACGTTGGAGCTGTGTAGTCTAAGTGTTTGTGTAAATGTATGTATTAGTAACTATTGAGTAAATGGTGTTGTAGATTAGCGTTGAGACTGGATTCTCAACTAATTTGATGATGTACATGATTTCCTCTATGCTTGTTGTATTTCAATTGATTACCTTATGTGTGAAGTACTCATGTATGGTTAACTGCTTATAATCTATGTTATAACATGCCGATAACATGCTGAAATTTCTTGTATTTCAATTTTGTCTCTCTCATATGATTATTGATTTAGATTGCAAGTGTTTGGGGCTATACTCTAGTCCAGGCAGTCAATAGCAGATTCGAATTCGTGGTTGGATTCTATTCGCCACGAAGGATGTGTATGACGAACCCAAGTCGTACTAAAGTCGTCGGCAGTGGTTAGGCCACACGAAGTGCTTGTATACTTCATGTCGGTCGATTCAACGTGCGCTCACGCTAGTTGGACTCATCAAGTAACCTGATTGACCGTTGTATGTTCACCTTGTATTCTTCATAACTGCTTGAACAGGGTACTGAACTTACCAGTGAAAACCCTGATAACCATGGTACCTTGATCCACTAAGACTGATGAGCCAGGCATGGTGGTATCGGACACCAAGGACGAGCTGTCGGCTTACGCTGGGGCCACAAACCTCCCCGTAGTGACCAGTGAGCAACCCAGACTCGTGAGCAGATTATGGTGGTATGGGACACTATATTCTTGCTGTCGGCCTACACTGATAAGGTGATGGGGGAGCGGTGTAACGAGTGCAAGCAATAGCCCTGGCAGCCCTTTGTAGTGACCTCGAGCGTACTTTGAGTTTACGTGAGGCGACGACCCTTCCGTAGCAACAAGAGTATAACTAGGCCTGTATTGATAAGGTGATGGGGGAGTGGAGCAACAAGTGCGTGCAACAGCCCTGACAGCCCTTGCAGCGACCTAGAAATATATCATTGTATGAGATTACTAGGAGTGATGACCCTAGACAGGATCCTTGTTGGGAATGATATAAGGGAAGTACCTAGTTTTCCAATCCTGCTATATGAAAAGGACTAATAACAACTCAATAATCATATTCATATCGTACTGCATGTGCCTGGAAGATGTGAAGCACTGAGGGAAGAAAGCATGACGCAGACGTAAGATGGTGTCGTATGAGGGAGTATGTCAGTGAGGGCATCCATCATGTCATTTCATGCTTGCATTAATCACAGTGTTTAGGAATGTTTGATTGCTTGCTTTACCATTATCGCGTGATGGATTTAATAACATGTTAACCTTTGCTTTATGATTCTAATGAGTTAGCTACTCACTCCCACGTTATGGGACGGTGTTCTGGACACGCACTAGTCTCTATTTTAGTTTTAGATGATGGGAATGCTTGCGAAGAAGAGCCGGACTTGATGATGATGAGGAGGATCCCTCTTATATCCAGGATCTGATCGACGGGTTTACAGGGTTACTGATTAGATGCCAATACACTTGGTATTTTGCCTTTTATTTACACAGCCATGTATATTCTTTTCTTTCTATTTTGGAGTATACATGTATTTCGTTAACCTGCAAACATGTTCACACTCTGGAGACTTACAATCATTTATATATTTTATATATTTATCACATTCTTTCGCTTGCTAATTTAACTATCTCTGGAGTATGATATGTTGTTTTGGCTTAATCCACTTCATGTTTTATGCACTATTACAGCGAACATTCATCCATCATTGAAAATGTTGCATTAGTGATGTTCTGGAACTCGGGAGTGGAGTTTATGCTCGACCCCCGATTTTTGGGATGTTACATAAGCTTACGAGAGGCTTAGAGGGTGATGTATGTGTGTGCAATGCATGTGCTAAGAAAACAGATATTAAAGTAAGTGGAAATACTGGCAAGTTTATAAATACCATCAGCCTTATACAGGCTATGCGATATAAAGACATAATAAGCCAATTTTATATACTAAGGAAGAAATGTATATCGCCTATGCAATGCAGAGACGTAGTAAGCTAAATGTCATATACTGAGGATGCAATGTAATATACAAATCCTGACGAGTTTACGAATATGTGGGATAAATTTCTACCTTTACTATATACACAGTAGCCTGCCAGCACAATAGCTTGCCAATGAACTAGTACCTCGCCCAGGCCCGCTAGGCCTCGCCCACATCAGTGTTTGCCCACATGTGCCCGACCATATGTGACCACAGTGACAGGACATCATAATATGTCATATGCAAAGAATGTATGTAATGGAAAAGAAATGACAAAACTGGAGTGTGTAGTCAGGATGATAGTACGTGATATCGCAAGCTGTGGGGTTCATCACAAGAGACTTTTATCCAAACCAGTCTCATACCTAAATTTGGATAGCTAGACTCAATATGGTAAGCTCTTAATCTCAGGTTGGTCGTGCGCCCAACTGAAATCCTGGCCATTACGAAGGTACACATAATGATTTGGTTGTGCACCACCAACCCGAGTGGATAGTGAATGAATGAATAAGCCAAATGCTGAGTACGCAACTCCTACTCACTAAGTCTACATATCAAACCATACATCTCTGGGATCATCATCAGGGTCTAGTACACTCCACGCCAGGTTGTCACACCATCTAAGAAAACAACTGGATAAGTGAAAGAGACCCCATTATTCACCTGCCAATATCAGCCCGGCTAGTCGATAGTGGACCCATTCCTCAAGATGGTCAAACTTAGCCAAATATTGCTCCCTCTCCTCGAGCGAGTAAGGCCACACCCCCTTCCAACTGACCAAGACACAGTGGAAGATGTGACCTTCAGGTATTTGGCACTCGGGCACTCATATATCCACTCGGTCTAAACGTTGGAGCATCCTTTGGCCACAGGGGTTTAGGGACTTTCACCATGAACATCCAACGTACCCATATACTAGAACCAAACATTTTAAGTGTCCCATCTAGCCATTCACGATATACTTGTGGAGGCCACAACCCTGATTTTGCTAAGGTGTACATATGACATAAACCGTGAGATGCATGAGCCATACTGTCCAATCATGCATCAAACCTGCACGTACTGCATGCTCATGTGGGGAAACTCCATCTCATAGGGAGCCCTATAATCGATAAGCCAAATGGCATATGCTACTTATCATAACAAGCATACATATGATGCGCGTGGGCATGTATCATGATGTAATAAAGTACACTGGCCTGATTATCAGATAAGGCAAACAACAGTAGCCATAAATGTCACATCCCAAGAGTGTAAAGTAAATGACTTGCTTCGAACATCAAACCTGTGCATACCACGTACTCAGGTGGGGCAACTCCATCTCTCAAGGAGTCCTATAAATAATCTACCCAATAACATATATTATGATCAATCACTCATAATAAGCATGCAATGATGCACATGGGCATGTATCATTGTGTTATGCTAACATATACTCAGTGTGTCCTACTAGCTTAAACACACTAACATGATTAATAGATATAACATTAATCAACCCAATACATGATGGGGTTCACAGAAGGATGACATATCTAGCACAAACATCAAGGTAGGCCTATATAGTGAATATACCCAACCTGATATCACGTCCTAAATTCAAAAATCAGATTCACATGAATCCTGATCGCCGAATCTGGTGCTGACAGCCTCCGTAGTGCCCCGTTCTCGGCTCTTGACAATCATATGCCAGATTCTGATCCTGGGATCCTACAAGGAGGATTTTCAGAATGAATTTTTTTATTTATAATGGAGCATAACCAAGTCACAAAACAACAATACCACTTATCCACTATATCAAAAACTTTAAGTACAATGCGGAAAGGGAAATACAAGATGATCAAAAAGCTCCAAAATGGTCTAATACGTGCTCTTACCTCAGCGTTGTTACTGTCCAACGCTACCTGCACGTAACAGTCGTGCATAAGCTTACAAAAGCTTAGAGGGTGGTGTAAGTGTGTGCGCAAGACAAGTGTCATGTATCCACTCGGTCTAGACATTAGAGCATCTCCTGATACCAAAAAGGTTCTGAAACTTTCACCCAAGGACATCCTAAGTGCCCTCAGTGCTAGAACCAAGTATTTTCGGTATCCGATACGGCTATCCACGATATACCTGTGAAGCCACGGCCCTGATGTCACTAGGGCGTGCAGTGATCAAGTGACACATATGCGAGATGCATGAATCACTCTGTCAAATCATGCAGCACTCCAACGCATACTGTGCGATCATGTAGGGCACTCTGTCTCAGACGAGTCCCGCAATTGGTCTGCCCAATGGCGTATGCTATGATCAGTCACTACTCATATCTAGCATACATATGATGCATATGGGCATGAGTCATGAGATTATACTAAGCATGTTATAAAGTAATGGACTACTCTTATGATGCAGATGAGCCTAGACGGCCTATACACAACTAGTATGGGCTTACCAATAGGCCCTAAGGAGGGATACAATATGGACATTTAAAAAACATTGTACTTACAATGTGGGCGTCAAACCATCATTGCTCCTAAGGCACGGCCCGCCATAAATATCATTACATGAACCATGGGGAAACACACATTGCAATGGGCCCTAAGGACATCCCGTTGGGCCTCGACCCATGGGGCTTGGATGCATTGAATGGGTCGTATCAAATGGGCCTTACATTCATCAAATTGTTGCATTAATGGGCCTCACCAATGAGCCTTATGTACATTACAATGGTCCATAACCCATGGGCCTTGAAATACATCACAACAGGCCTCATAATATGGGCCTTACATTTATTGAAAAGTGGGTCTCAACAACTGCCTTATACACCTGAAGGTGGATCACAACAATGGGCCATAAATATGGGCTACAAATGCATCAAGGTTGGCCTCCACAGATGGCCAC
The DNA here is from genome assembly GCA_037074715.1 of Magnolia kwangsiensis. Taxonomy (NCBI): domain Eukaryota; kingdom Viridiplantae; phylum Streptophyta; class Magnoliopsida; order Magnoliales; family Magnoliaceae; genus Magnolia; species Magnolia kwangsiensis. Next base: position 57,997,431 of record CM073573.1, read on the forward strand.
AAGTACATCCATATGGGCATGTAACATCCCGAAAATCGGGGGGGTCGAGCAAAAACCCAACTCCCGAGTTCCAAAATGTTATTTATGCAACATGGATATGTATGATTGAATGTTGTCTGTGATAATGTATTAAACATGAGTGAGATTAAGCCAGAACAGCATATCATTCTCCAGAGACAGTTAAAGTCACAAGCGGAAGACTGTGAGAGTAGGTATAACATATATAAACTGTTGTATGTCTCCAGAGTGTGAACATGTTACCAAGTTATATACATACATGTATACTCCAAAAGTAAACAAAAGGAATATACATGAGTGCTCTGAAAATATAAAATGACAAGTGTCAAGGTATCTCATCAACCTCCCTGTAATCCCGTCAATCAGAATACGCATAAAGGAGGGATCCTCCTCATCATCAACATCATCAAGTTCGGCTCCACCTCGCAGGCCGCGCCATCATCTGCAATCACAAAAAGGTCTGGTGGGTGTCCGGGAACACCGTCCCGTAACGTGGGAGTGAGTAGCTAACTCAGTGGAATAATAGAGCAAGGATTAACATGTTCTCAAATCAATCATGCGATAATAGTAAAGCAATAAATCAAGCAATTCTAATACTGTTGTTAATGCAATATGACATGACGTGATGTATGCCCTCACCGACGATCTCCCTCATACAGCACCATCTTACTACCGCGGCATGCCACACTCCCTAAAGTGCTCCACATCTTCCAGGCACATGCAATGCAATGGTGATATGATTTCCGAGTTGTTATTAGTCCATTCAAACAGCAAGATTGGGAAACTAAGGTACCTCCCTTATATCAATCCCAACACAGATCCTGTCTAGGGTCGTCACTCCTAGTAATCTCATATGATGTATATTTTGTAGGTCGCTGCAAGGGCTGGCAGGGCTGTTTCTCACACTCGTTGCACCGCTCTCCCATCACCTTATCAATGTAGGCCGACAGCAAGAATATAGTATCCCATACCACCATAATCTGCTCACGAGACTAGGTGCTCACTGGTCACTACGGGGAGGTTTGTGGCCCGAGCGTAGGCCGACAGCTCGACCACGGTGTCCCATACCACCATGCCCGGCTCATGAGTCTTCGTGGATCAAGGTACTATGGTTAACAGGGTTTACAATGGTAAGTTCAGTACCCTAGGTTCAAGCAGTTATGACTCATGCAGGGTGAACATACAACGGCCAGTCGGGTTACTTGACGGGCTCGACTAGCACGATCGCATCTCAAGTTGAACGACATGAAGTGCGTAAAATACTTCGTGTGGCCTAACCACTGCCGCCAACTCCAAAACACGGCTCGCGTTCATCGACGCATCGTTCGTGGCAAAGATAAGCCAACCACGAATTCGCTCGGTTACCGATTGTCTGGACTAAGTACAGTCCCAAACATGTGGAATCACATCAGCAAAGCATGTGAAAGAATTGGAAATGAAATACCACCATATGAGCATGTTAACACATGTTGTAACATACAACTTAAGCAAATCACCTGATACATGCCTTTCACACATATAATGAAATTATGCATGTTACATACAACTTAAGCAAATCACCTGATACATGCCTTTCACACATATAATGAAATTATGTATATCGCCAACATATAGGAAATAATTTTCATCAGCAAATTAATTAAGAATTCAATCTCAAACTAAATCATAATGAAATCACCAAGCACATGTTATAACATACACCTTACGTGAATCATCAAGCACATGCATTTCATTCATATAATGAAATCATGCATATGGCTAACATGTAAGAAATCATTCACATCAGCATATCAATTGAGAAACCAATCTCAAACTAATCCATAACATCATTTCATTCAATACATACTAATACAAGCATTAATACAAACACTTACACTACACACTTAAGTCTACATATAGTATGTCGACCCGAAGTGCGCATTTAGGCGAATCTCTTCACCAAACTAATTATGCACGCATTCCTAACATTCTAATGCGACAACAAATCATGTCAATCACATCAACAAAATATGAATGAAATCAGTACTTCCTACAAATGACTAAAATGCCCTAAATCTCATATTCTCCGTCGGTTTACGAAACAGGAAACGGACAGCATGTTGTACATGTCAAACGGCGTTGCCGTCGATAATCTACTATTAAACGACATTGAAAGCATTGGAAACAGTCAATCAAAGCGTCTAAAATCCGCACCTTGTCTCTTATGGATGCGTAAATTCGAACGGAGCGTATACGCTTCGTCTACAGCGATAAGAGAACCTAATTCACGAGTTACGTCAGCTAACAAGCTATGAATCCTAGTAAACCTCAAATTAGCAACTTTTTAGGGTTATTTCATACCTGAAAAAGTGGAGGAATCATCGGCCAGGTGATTAGAGCACGTGGTTTAACCACTTGCAGCACGTAGCACAAGCAGCAGGGAATTCTCTCCCACCTTCTCTCACAAACTCTCACCTTTTCTCTCTCCCAATCTAGGGCTTTTTTGCAAATTCGGATGGGAGAGAGGAGTGAGGGTTTCATCGCTTTTTATAAGCTCAAACTTGCCCGAAATAGGCTCGGAAACAAGTTTCACTTGAGGGGTAACCAAATCGGGGCTGTTTCAGTCCAAAAGGACATTTCTGGTGGTCCCCTGGTTGAATGCGGTCGGACTTAAGCTCATGCATACTGGATCTAGGATACATCAAGTTTTCAGTCTGGCAGGGTTCGCAGATCGCACGTGGTGGTCCAGTTTCAGTTCAGCGGTCACCGCACGTAAATCAGGCCTGCAAATCTCATGATATGAAATAAAAATTTTTCCTGATCCGAGGGTGTAATTTGGCTGAATTCTGACGGTCAGAACGCTTAATACTGACACGGCAAGTCGTGTGCCAGATTTGAATTTTAAATTCCAATTCTGTCCCTATTCGCACTCTCTTCAGTCCGGGCTCAATGAAATAGCCTGTGATTATCGGTTGGACTTGATTTTCGAAATGATTGTCAAGTCCAGCTAGGCAGTCCTAACGGTCTAAGATAGTAAGCATCGAACTTTGTACGCGCGGTCTAGATCCAATACAAAATTTTAAGGTGGTCCAGAGAACAAACCTGCTTAGAGTTTGATCCGAGGTTATAGAGTATTATAGAGTCATATGTTCTACTCGATTTGGGTCTTGTAGAACGTATTTAAAGTGATCAGGGACTGTTTCCCAGCTACTCTAACGTTGCGCTAGCTAACTTACGCTTAATTTCTAAAGGAATTAATCCTAAGTGGTTTCTTTGGCTATGGAATTGGGTTCTGAACGATTTTTCAGGTGTTTTAATTGACCCACTGCCTAAGGACGTCAAATCCCAGATTGGCCAAAATACGGGGTGTTACAGGGCACCATCACATGGGCCTTATATAAATCAATGGACCACACCAATGGGCCCTACATATACTTCAAATGGGCCATACCAATGGGTCCTCCATATACTTCAAATGGGTCATACCCTAAATATAAGTGGGATAATGATTTCCACCATTAAAATTTACAAGGCCCACCATAACATTTATTTCCATCCAACCTGTTGGATGACGTGGAGGCGAATATCAGTTTATTAGGAAGCTGTTATGGCCCCTTTGGAATTTTGAACGGTGGACGTCATTGGCCACTACTTTAGGTGGTGGGGTCCATTTGAACTTTAAATCTGCCCCATTCTTTAGCTCATGTACTAAAATGATCTATCAAAATGGTTGGAGGGATGGGATGCTGCACGTGCATCACGGTGGGTCCCACCACCCCTTCAGAAGCCAAAGGAAATGGTTGGACGACATGGAAATACATACATCACAGAGGGCTTCACTGTCCGCCTGGATGGTGGGAATGCAACGCATAACATTGTGGGCTCCACGTGGGGCCCACCATAATGTTTATATGTCATCCAACCCGTTGATAAGGTGCACAGACCTGGATGAAGCGTAAAAACAAATTACATATTGATTCCAAAACTTTTGTGGTGCCCAAAAGGGGTTTCAATGATATAAGTTCAGTCTCACTGTTTCCTACGGTGTGGGCCACCTGAGCTTTAGATGAGCCTCATTTTTGGAGAGGGCCCACCTCATGGAGTGGGCCACCTCAGAGACGAATTGGATGGCAAATTAACATCAAGGTGAGGCCCACGGCTTGAGACGTGGGTCCCTGCTGGGACGCTCACCCACAGGCGCAGGCGCTGCCTGCGCATCTGGCAACAGCAGGCCTGCTGCATGCTTCATTATTTTATTTTATTTTTGAAAAACTGAGATTTGAAGGTTTTTCACGTGTAGGGCCCACATCGGACAGATCCATCCCAGCCATTGGATTCCATAGCTCATAAGAAATCCAACGAGTCCAATATTGAGTATTTTTTTGGTGCATAGAAATATCAGGAAAGGTTTCAACGGTGGAAATCACTATTTCCTCAAGTATGGCCCGTCAGAAAATTGGATCAGTCCTATATTTTAGCTCAATGCCTAAAATATTATGAGGAAAGGGATGGATGGCATGGATTGAATACATACATCAAGGTGTGTCCTATACAAGAGGCCCTTCTCCAATGCTTGCTTAACCAAACTCATATTTGTGTTTTCTTTCCAGCGACGTCCAGACGCTGGACATTTTTTTTTTGGTGCTTATCAAACATATTTAAGGTGGGCCCTGTTTAGGTGAGCCACCACATGATGGATGATGTAAGAACAATACATATAAGATGGGCCCCACTCATGGATGGCTTGGATAAAATACTCACGTCATGGTGAGGTCCATTCAAGTGGGCCACACGGCCATTACATCACACACAAATAAATAAATAAATGAAAAGAGAGGGAGAGAGAGATAGAGTGGGACACGCGTGATGGAGGGCTCCGCCACTATGAGCCCTCCCTTGTATTCAATCGTACATCGAGTGGGCCCTAATACAAGTGGGTCCACCAATTCAAAGATCAACGGTGGAGATCTTTCTCCACTAAAAATGGACGGTCTAGATGACCTCTTTAATGCAAGGAAAGTAAACTCATGATGGGGTCTATGGAGAATGGCTCCATCATGAAATGATATTGATGATCAAGATGGGCCATCGGCCACATCTTAGGGTCCAAAATGAGATCCATACCATTGATCGGTAGGCCTCACTTGGTCCATCTTAAAAATATGAAAAACTAAGCTATGAAAGCACCCACCTATCGATCTTCTCGATCCGTTAGAAACCCTTTCTCCTTATGCTTCACTTTGATGGTGGATGATGAGATTTGGATGGCTAGAATGGAGGTTTTGGGATGGAAAAGTGGGCCACCAAACATCACATTTTTCTCTCACTTGGGAAAGCCATGGACGTGCACTCTCTTGGTTGCTTAGAATTGTTGAGAAATGAGAGAGAGAGATGGGATGTAAGGAGTGATGGAGTGATGGACATGTACTTGACATGTAAGGTGGTGTAAGAGAGAGGGTGGGAAAGAGTTGACTTTGGTGGTTACTTGGGGATGGGGTGAAAGGTGATGTGTACTTGACATGAAGTGATTGATGGAATGATGGGTTGATTGATTGATTGATGGATTGATGGGACATGTTGTAGAGATTCTCTTAGGATTGCAACGCGCGACATTTTTCCTTAAACTGAACACCGACCCACATTTACCTGCCAGGATATCGAATCGGTATGTGAGTCATGACGTTTGAACCGCGGTGACGGTGTGGTCGCAATGATATAAGTCTCAGATTAAAACGACTCAAATGTATAGGATACGACTTACAGTCATGCGCAAACATTGATTACAAGTCATAGATTGCCAGAATTCTATGAGAAGGATCACGGGAGTTGATGGAATACTACAGATTAGGATACAGGTCTTACAACTCTCCCTACCTAATAAAAATTTTATCCTAAAAAATTACACTACCATCGCAACTAACCATAACTAAAAAAAAAAGAAATAGGAAACATAACATCATATATAATCAAGCACAATACACCATAAAATCAATCATTGAAAAGATGAGGATAACGCTCCCGAATCTCTGCCTCGCGCTCCCAAGACGCCTCATCCACACTATGATGGCCCCACTGCACCCTTACCAAGGGGATGACATTAGTTCTGAGGACCTGCTCCTTCCGATCGAGGATACGAACTAGCTGCTCAATATAAGAAGCGTCCTCTCGAACCTCCAACGGCTGCCAATCAATAACAGGCACGATGTTTGACCCACACTTCCTCAACATAGAAACATAGAAAACGTTGTGCACTCCAGACAACTGCGATGGCAAGGCAAGCCAATAAGCCACGGCGCCAATGCGCCTAGTGACCTCGAAAGGTCCTATGAATTTTCGGGCAAGCTTACCCTTCGTCTCAAAATGAACCACACCCTTCATGGGTGAGACCTTGAGATACACATGGTCCCTAACTGCAAACTCCAAAGGACGACGCCGACGATCAGTAAAACTCTTCTGTCGTCTCTGAGCTGTGCATATCCTCTGCCTGATGATGTCGATAGCCTCTGACGTCTACAACACAAGCTCAGGACCTAGGAGACATCGCTCTCCAAACTCGATCCAACAACTCGGAGATCTGCACGGTCTGTCGTATAATGCCTCAAAAGGAGTCATACCAATGGTCGCCTGATAGCTGTTGTTGTACGGAACTCAGCCAATCGTAGGTGCTTATCCCAACTACTCAAGAAATCAATCAAACAGGCCCAAAGCATATCCTCAAGGATCTGGTTTACCCTTTCCGTCGGCCCATCAGTCTGTGGATGATATGCGGTGCTGAGCTGCAAATCAATGCCCATCGCTCTTTGGAAGCTCCTCCAAAACTGAGACGTGAACCTCGGATCTCGGTTTGAAACAATCGAGTCAGGAACATCGTGTAATCTCACGATCTCATCAAAAAATATCTTGGCGAACCGATCCTATGTCAAGTCTCACGAATCACACGAAAATGTGCCGACTTCGTCAGACGGTCTACAACAACCCAGATGGTGTCATGACCGCACTGAGTCCTCGGCAAACCCATGACAAAATCGGTAGATATATGCTCCCACTTCCACATCGGGACGCTTTGCGGCTCCAATAGACCAGGGGGTCTTTAATGATCGGCCTTGACATGTTGGCAGGTGTCACACTCAGTCACAAAACTGGCTATCTGTCGCTTCATCCCTGACCAAAAATACTGATGCCTCATATCGCGATATATCTTCGTCGAGCCAGGGTGGATAGAGAAACACGATCGATGTGCCTCGGTCATAAGATCTCGGCGTAACTCAAGAATATCCACCATCAGAACCAATCTGTCAATCTGTCTGACTCTCAGATGCTACCTCTATTCGGTAATCCTGTAACGACTTGTCTGTCTGCTGATCCTCGATCACCCTTGCAACAAGAGAGGGTTGAATCGATAGGCTCGATAGCTGAACAATAGATGACTGCAGACCAAACTTAAAGTCGTACGCTGCTATATCCTCGGGTATCCTCCACTCCTAAATCATCATATGTGCCACCAGGCCTCGTGGCTGACGGCTGAGGGCATCCGCCACCACATTCGCCTTGCCCGGGTGGTACTGAAGATTAAAATCGTAGTCCTTCAGGAGTTCCATCCAACGCCTTTGCCTCATATTCAGATCAGACTGAGAGAACAAATACTTCAAGCTCTTGTGGTCGGAGAAGAGCTCAAACCTCACCCCAAAAAGATAGTGACTCCACACTTTCAGTGCAAAGACAACTGCTTCTAGCTCCAGATCGTGCGTGGGGTAGTTCAGCTCATGAACATTGAGCTGGTGAGTCGCATAAGCCACCAGCTTCCCATGCTGCATCAGGACAGCACCCAAGCCCACTCGTGAGGCATCAGTAAAGACAACAAATCCATCACTCCCAGAGGGAAGAGTGAGGACAGGAGCGGACGTGAGGTGGTCGTTCAACTCCATAAACGCCTGCTCACAAGCGTCGCTCCAAATGAACTCGACACCCTTTCGGGTCAACCTAGTCAACGGGCTTGCAATGCGAGAAAATCCCTCAATGAAACGTCGGTAATAGCCCGCCAAACCAAGAAAACTACGGATCTCGGATGCGTTCGTGGGTTGGCCCCACTGACGTATGGTATCAATTTTCGAAGGGTCCACTGCGACACCTTGCCTCGTTACTACATGACCAAGGAACTTCACCTCCTCCTGCCAGAACTCGCACTTCTCCATCTTCACGTAAAGCTGGTGTACACGGAGGGTCTGTAAGGTAATCTCCAGGTGCCGCTCATGCTCCTCACGGCTCCTCGAATATATCAGAATGTCATTAATGAACACCACAACTAATTGATCGAGATATAGACAGAAGACCTCGTTCATCAACTGCATGAATACTGTGGGCGCATTGGTCAGTCCAAAGGACATAACCTGGAACTCAAAATGATCGTAGCGCATCCTGAAGGCTATCTTCGGGATATCCTCATCTCGAACCCAAACCTGATGATAACCGGACCACAAGTTCATCTTTAAAAAGAACTGTGCCTCTTGCAGCTAATCAAACAGTCATCGATCCTCGAGAGTGGGTACTTGTTCTTGATCGTGACCTTGTTGAGCTTGCAGTAATCTATGTAAAGCCTTAACGAGACATCCATCTTCTTCACGAAGAGTACCGGCGCTCCCCACGGTGAACTGCTAGGACGAATAAAGCCTAGCTCGTGCAACTCGTTCAACTGCTTCTGCAGTTCCCGTAACTCCAATGGTGCCATACGATACGGAGCCTTCGATATAGGCGCAGTACCAGGCACGAGATCAATCTGGAACTCAGTGTACCGACGAGGTGGTAACCCCGGAATCTCCTGGAACACATCGAGAAAATCACAAACAACAGGCAGCTGGTCGATACTCAAAGCAGTTAACTCCTCAATGGCACATGATAACAGGCAAGAAAGCTGCTCTCCTCTAGGCTCGACAACAAACTGAAACTCTGGTACGTCGGGTATACAGAACGTGACTGTCCTCACGAAGTAGTCTAATATGGTGTAATACTCAGTGAGTCAATCCATGCCCAAGATGACATCAAACTTGGACATCGAAAAAGTGAAAAGATTAGCCAATAAAAAGATATCCCCAATCAAAATGGGGTAAGATGCACAAAATCGGCCCAACACTGCGGTCTTCCCTAAGGGCTTCGATACTACCAAACCCTCACGGGCAGACTCCAACGGCAAACCGATCGATCGACAGAAATCATCAGTGACAAATGAATGCGATGCACCAAAATTAAATAATACACGTGTAATGCATGCAGAAACAGGAAGAGTACCCTCGACGACACCTCCTGATGACTGAGGGTCCTGCTGGGCGGCATAAAATCTGTCCTGAGCCTTCTGGGGAGGTGCAGGTCCCCTCTGAGGTCTCTGCTGTTGTTGTGGTCACTTTAGGGGTCTAACCTGCTGCCTCTACTACTGCGGGGGAGGTACAGGAGGCTGGTGCTGCAGTCAGTGCAGTTGTAGTGGCTGTCACGGAGGTGAATGCGGTGCCCTCAGCTGCTGCTGCTGATGCGGATGGGGACACTCGTGCCTACGATGTCCAGTCCTGCCGCACCCAAAACAAGTACCTATAAACGGTCCCGAAGATGGCGCTGGGGGTACTGCTAGTGCTAGTGCTCGGAATGCTGGGCAGGTCGTGTGCCACTTCTGTGAACGATGCTGCTGATGGGAAATACTAGAGGGTGCCTTCCTCTTCTGATCTCGCCTCTGATCACAGGCTCTCTGCACACCGGCCCAATCTGTCTCATATATCAGGGCTCTCTCCACTATCTTCTCAAACGTCAGAAGCATGTGTCCGATCACATGACTCCTAAGGGCAGGATGCAAACCGTTCTCAAAACGGCAGGCCTTCCGTCCCTCATCATCAACAAGATATGTCACAAATCTTGATAGTGCGACGAACTGAGCCTCATACTGGGACACTGTCATGTCTCCCTGGACCAGAGTCTCAAATTTTAGTGTGTGCTACTATCGCACATGCACGGGAAAGAACTTCTGGTCAAACTGGTCTACAAATTCCTCCCAGGTCCACTCGAAATCAGCCACTACCGATCGGGCCACAGATGCCCACCAATACTGAGCTCACCCTGTAGAAGAAATACTACTAATGGGACTCACTGTTGGGTAGTACATCTCATGGTGTCGAATATCTTCTCCACCTCAGAGCACCATATCTCTGCAGGAGTAGGGTTTGGCTCACCCTGGAAATGTGAAGGATCATGCTGTCTGAAGCCCTTGAGAAGGGCGCTCGCACGCTCCTGCTCAGCCTCAGCTGGTGTAACAGTGGGACGCCTGCTCTGCCCCTGAAGAATGGCGATCATCGCCTGTAACATCTGCTGCAGCTGAGTAGCACTCATAGGTACGATCGGATCCGCACCGGTCTCATGTAAAGGAGTGGCATCCTCAAGCCGGAAGGCATGAATATCTGGAGGTGGAGCAGGAGTAGCAGGTGGTAAAATAGGAGCTGCAAGTGGTGGTGTGGGAGTCACAGGTGGTGGAGCGGGATTTTCTCAGGTTGCTCTTGTAACCATAACGTCCTATACGAAGGAACAATAACGTATTAGCCTTGAGAATTCTCGAAGGCATAAATGTTAAGGGTGTATGTCAGAAAATCACTAAGTCATTCAGACTCAGAACCTATTTATAGTAGATATGTGATGTGATCCTCAGGTATTCCCAAGTTATGCTCTGATACCAACTTCTATCACGCACCAAACTCGAAAATTAGATTCACATGAATCCCGATCGCCGAATTCGGTGCCGACAGCCTCTGTAGTGTCCCATTCTCGGCTCCTGACAATCATATGCCAGATTCTGATCTTGAGATCCTACAAGGAGGATTTTTAGAATGATTTTTTTTTATAATGGAGCATAACCAAGTCACAAAACAACAACACCACTTATCCACTATATCAAAAACTTTTAAGTACAATGTGAAAAGAGAAATACAAGATGATCAAAAATCTCCAAAATGGTTTGATACACGCTCCTGCCTCAACGTTGCTTCTGTCCAACGCTACTTGCACGTAATGGTCGTGCATAAGCTTACAAAAGCTTAGAGGGTGGTGTAAGTGTATGCGCAAGGTAAGTGCCAAGTATACAGTATCAGAGTAATGCGAAAACATGCGGGTAAGTCCATGAAGGCCATCAGCTGTACCAAAGCTATATGATGGAGGGTATGAATGCTATCGGGTATACCAAGGCAATGCGAGGCCTACATAGCCAAATGTCATATGCGAAATATAATCCAAGCAAGTCGGTACTCATCAAGTACACATATCAGTACAGTTCCTCTTTGGATATCACCGGGGTCTAATACACTTCGCACTGACTGCCACCTCCCTAGCTGCATAGTCAAGCAAGTGGAATAGACCTCACTATCTGCCTGAACAGTAGTCTACCAATACCTACCCAGCTCATCGATAGTAGACTCATTTGTGAGCTGGTCAAACTCAACCTAGCTTATAGCCCCCTCACTCAGGCGGATAAGGCCACACCCCCTTCCAACCAACCACGACACAGTGGGAGATGCGGCCTACTGGTATTCGGCACTCAGGCGCTCATGTATTCACTCGGTCTAGACGTTGGAGCATCTCCTGGTACCAAAAAGGTTCTGAAAATTTTACCCAAGGACATCCTAAGTGCCCATAGTGCTAGAACTAAGTATTTTCGGTATTCGATACGGCTATCCACGATATACCTGTGGAGCTACAGCCCTGATATCGCCAGGCGTGCAGTGATCAAGTGACACATATGCGAGATGCATGAATCACTCTTTCAAATCATGCAGCAATCCAGCGCGTACTGCGCTATCATGTGGGGCACTCTATCTCAGACGAGTCTCACAAATGGTCTGCCCAATGGCGTATGCTATGATCAGTCACTACTCATATCAATCATACATATGATGCATATGGGCATTAGTAATGAGATTATACTAAGCATGTTATAAAGTAATGGACTACTCTTACGATGCAGATGAGCCTAGACGGCCTATACACAACTAGTATGGGCTTACCAATAGGCCATAAGGAGAGATATAATACGGACATTTAACCAACATTGTACTTACAATGTGGGCGTCAAACCATCATTGCTCCTAAGGCACGGCCCGCCATAAATATCATTACATGAACCATGGGGAAACACACATTGCAATGGACCCTAAGGACATCCCGTTGGGCCTCGACCCATGGGGCTTGGATGCATTGAATGGGTCGTATCACATGGGCCTTACATTCATCAAATGGGCTGCATTAATGGGCCTCACCAATGAGCCTTATGTACATTGCAATGGTCCATAACCCATGGGCCTTGAAATACATCACAACGGGCCTCATAATATGGGCCTTACATTTATAGAAAAGTGGGCCTCAACAATTGCCTTATACACCTGAAGGTGGACCACAACAATGGGCCATAAATATGGGCTACAAATGCATCAAGGTTGGCCTCCACAGATGGCCACAAGTACATCCATATGGGCACCATCACATGGGCCTTATATAAATCAATGGGCCACACCAATGGGCCCTACATATACTTCAAATGGGCCATACCAATGGGCCCTCCATATACTTCAAATGGGTCATACCCTAAATATAAGTGGGATAATGATTTCCACCATTAAAATTTACAAGGCCCACCATAACATTTATTTCCATCCAACCTGTTGGATGACGTTGAGGCGAATATCAGTTTATTATGAAGCTGCTATGGCCCCTTTGGAATTTTGAATGGTGGACGTCATTGGCCACTACTCTAGGTGGTGGGGTCCATTTGAACTTTAAATTTGCCCCATTCTTTAGCTCATGTACTAAAATGATCTATCAAAATGGTTGGAGGGATGAGATGCTGCACGTGCATCATGGTGGGTCCCACCAGCCCTCCAACAGCCAAAGGAAATGGCTGGAGGGCATGGAAATACATAAATCACAGAGGGCTCCACCATCCGCCCGGACGGTGGGAATGAAACGCATAACATTGTGGGCTCCACGTGGGGCCCACCATAATGTTTATATGTCATCCAACTCGTTGATAAGGTCCACAGACCTGGATGAAGCGTAAAAATAAATTTCATATTGATTCTAAAACTTTTGTGGTGCCCAAAAGGGGTTTTAATGGTATAAGTTCAGTCCCACTGTTTCCTACGGTGTGGGCCACCTGAGCTTTAAGATGAGCCTCATTTTTGGAGAGGGCCCACCTCATGGAGTGGGCCACCTCATGAACGAGTTGGATGTCAAATTAACATCAAGGTGGGGCCCATGGCTAGAGCCATGGGTCCCTGCTGGGACACTCACCCGCATGTGCAGGCGGTGCCTGCGCCTCTGGCAGCAGCAGGCCTACTGCATGCTTCATTATTTTTATTTTTATTTTGAAAAATTGAGATTTTGAGGTTTTTCACGTGTAGGGCCCGCATCGGACCGATCCATCCCAGCCATTGGATTCCACAGCTCATAAGAAATCCAATGAGTCCAATATGTAGTATTTTTTTTTGGTGCATAGAACTATTAGGGAAGGTTTCAACGGTGGAAATCACTGTTTCCTAAAGTATGGCCCGTCAGAAAATTAGATCAGTCCCATATTTTGGCTCAACGCCTAAAATATTATAAGGAAAGGGATGGACGACGTAGATTGGATACATACATCAAGGTGTGTCCTATACAAGAGGCCCTTCTCCAATGCTTGCTTAACCAAGCTCATATTTGTGTTTTCTTTCCAGCGACGTCTAGATGCTGGACGTTTTTTTTTGGGGGGGGCTTATCAAATATATTTTAGGTGGGCCCTGTTTAGGTGGGCCACCACATGATGGATGATGTAAGAACAATACATATAAGATGGGCCCCACTCATGGATGACTTGGATAAAATACTCACGTCATGGTGGGGTCCATTCAAGTGGGCCACATGACCATAACATCACACACAAATAAATAAATAAATGAAAAGAGAGGGAGAGAGAGATAGAGTGGGACACGCGTGATGGAGGGCTCCGCCACTATGAGCCCTCCCTTGCATTCAATCGTACATCGAGTGGGCCCTAATATAAGTGGGACCACTAATTCAAAGATCAACGGTGGAGATCTTTCTCCACTAAAAATGGACGGTCTAGATGACCTCTTTAATGCAAGAAAAGTAAACATCATGATGGGGTCTATGGAGAATGGCCCCATCATGGAATGATATTGATGATCAAGATGGGCCATCGGCCACATCTTAGGGTCCAAAATGAGATCCATACCATTGATCGGTAGGCCTCACTTGGCCCATCTTAAAAATATGAAAAACTAAGCCATGGAAGCACCCACCTATCGATCTTCTCGATCCGTTAGAAACCCTTTCTCCCTATGCTTCACTTTGATGGTGGATGATGAGATTTAGATGGCTAGAATGGAGGTTTTGGGATGGGAAAGTGGGCCACCAAACATTACATTTTTCTCTCACTTGGGAAAGCCATGGACGTGCACTCTCTTAGTTGCTTGGAATTGTTAAGAAATGAGAGAGAGAGAGATGGGATGTAAGGAGTGATGGAGTGATGGACATGTACTTGACATGTAATGTGGTGTAAGAGAGAGGGTGGGAAAGAGTTGACTTTGGTGGTTACTTGGGGATGGGGTGAAAGGTGATGTGTACTTGACATGAAGGATTGATGGGTTGATTGATTGATTGATGGATTGATGGGGCATGTTGTAGAGATTCTCTTAGGATTGCAACGCACGATATTTTTTCTTAAACTGAACGCCGACCCACATCTCCCTGCCAGGGTATTGGATCGGTATGCGAGTCGCTGTGTTGAAACCGCGGCGATGGTGCGGTCACAATGATACAAGTTTCGGATTAAGATGACTCAAATGTATAGGATACGACTTACGGTCATGTACAAATGTTGATTATAGGTCACGGATTGCCAGAATTTGACGAGAAGGATCTCGAGAGTCAATGGAATAGTACGGATTAGGATACGGGTCTTACACCTGATATCACATATTCTTCTATCTACGTCAAGGGGGAATGATGATGATGTACAAATTTCAAGGATGAGCCTCACACTTGTCCTAAGAGGGTAAATGGACGGTGTGGTTGATACATACATAACACAAATTCCTTGCAATCAATTCAAAGGTATGGCACATCACACAGGATGAGTCAAGCAGGTATACAACAAATGGGCTTCCTCACTCTCTTAATCATGTAACAACTGGGCTTTCTTATGGGGTACCCATTATGAATACAAGGCGGGCCTCAGTAGGATCCATTCATCTAGGACTATGTGTCCTTGCAAACGATCATCATCTAAGTGGGCCTCAGGTTGGGTCACTAAGCTTGGGAAAACACATGCATCTAGGTGGACCACATTTACTATGAAAGGCCCGATATGAAATCACAAGGAGGGCTCCAAATCTTGAGGTAGTTCTATAAGGTATGGTGGAAAGTATCATTATTAGTGGGGCCCAATGTTTTTGGGGTAGCCCGACAAGGGGAGATGGGCATCATGGGGGCCCAACGATTTGGGATAGCCCAACACGGCGAGGTCTATCTCCCACACATGTAGGATAGGAAATGCGCTTATCAATGGGCCATGGGGAGGTTTACTAGTGCGGTCCACTTGGGGTTTGAATTTGACTCACAACGGGGGCCACGGCCTTTAGACTAACTGGGAAAGTGGATGGGTAGCTTGTGTAGAACACATATGTCAAGGTGAGCAGCCCAAAGCCAAGAAAATGGACAAACAATACACACAATACAGTGGGCTGTACAAGGCAGTCCTGCAGCTTGGATATGGATGGACTATATGCATATATACACCCATCAAGGTGGTCTTCAAGGTTTAGAAAATCCTGTAAGGCATGGTGGGAGTACCATCAATACTGGAGGCCTAACGATTTGGGTTGGCCTACTAAGAGAAGATGAGAATGGGCCTAACAATTATGGGGGCTCAATGATTTGGGATAGCCCAATAAGGGAAGGATAGAAATGGACCTAACAATGGGCCCTAGGGAGGATTACAATGTGGACATTTAACCACCATTGCTCCCAAGGTGTGGCCCATTTAGAACCTATCCTATAATGGGGTCCATGGTCTTTATACTAACTAGGAAAATGGATAGGCATCATAAACATCATCACATACATCATGGTAGGTTTCTCACATCACAATTGGGCCTCACACACACACACACACACACACACACACACACACACACACACACACACACACACACACACACACAGAATGGGCCTCACACATAAAACGAGCCTCATATATATCCCAATGAGCCTCATCACATGGGCCTCATGTACATCACAATAGGCTTCATTAAAAGGGCCTCATATACATCACAATGGGCTCATTACATGGGCCTTATGTACATCACAAAGGGCTAGGAACAATGGGTGGGTAGTGTGTGTAACACATACATCATGGTGGGCCTTATGGGACAACCTATATGGCCTAACAAAATAGATGGGCAGCATGAATATAATCACATACTTCTTTGTGGGCCTCTTGGGGCAGCCCATAACCCAAAAGAATATATGGCCAGGGTACATACAACAATACATCCTAGTGGGCCTTACAAGTCAGCCCATGTGCTCAAGAAAATAGGTGGACAACACATATATCACACACAATAAGGTGGGCTCCAATGGCTAGATGTCCAGCCCCTTCTGGGCCCGCTGGATGTCTAAAAATTTAGACCGTATAGAGTTAACATACACATCATGGCAGCCCTGTATAGTGCAGATGGGCCCCACCAAACAGACAATGTGGATGGAATACATATAGCAAGGTGGGCCCTGCACATACTCAGTAGGTGGGCACTGCATATACAGTAGGTGGGCCCTGTGTCCAGCAAAATGGACAGACAACATGGATATGAAACACATTCATCATGTGAGTCCACCGGCCCACGAGTGGATGGTGCTAGACACCATGCCACAATTGGGTCCCACCATCCCACGTGTGAATGGTGGACGGTGTGAATAAAATACTTGCATCACAGTAGGTCCCACCGTCCTTTGCTGGACGGTGGACAGTGTGAATAAAATAATTACATCATGTGCATCCCACCATCTAGACACTGGACGGTGGAAGAAGGACATACATCTGGTGGGGCCCACATCCCATGGACAGTGTGGACACCACATGTGCAACACATGCAGGGTGGGTCCCATCTGCTTTGAATCAAAGATGATATTTGTGTCTCCCTTTGTCTAGGCCCGTCTAGGCAAGTGGGCTTGCCCACTGGACGATCAGTCCAGCAGCAAGATAGCCCTTGCCTGCTGGACAGACAGTGTGGATCAAATGCATCATGGTGGGGTCCACATGCATGTGGCCCACCGAGCTTGGAATTAAGCTAATATTTGTGTTTTCCTCCATCCGAGCCTATGTGGTCGACCGACCACATAGGCCCGGAAACGGGCAGCAAATGGGCCTGGAAGTTGGGCAATGGGCATCCCACCGGATGGATGGTCTAGATATCATATGCATCAACAATGGTGGGCCATCAAACCATGGAGAGAGTGAGAAAGAGAGAGAGAGAGAGAGAGAGAGAGAGAGAGAGAGAGAGAGAGAGAGAGAGAGAGAGAGAGAGAGAGAGACGAATGATGGAGGGGCTTCGCTACTATGAGCCCCTCTAATACATGTATCTATACATACATCAAGATGGTTCCCAAACATGTGGGCCCTCAAACAAAATCAAGGGTGGAGATTCCACTTCCACCATAAATCAGGGCCTAAATGGCCTTCATGCACTAGGAGATTAAATCAAACATCATGGTAGGGTCTATGGAGAATGACCCCACCATGGATACATGCATGCAAGCTTGGTGGGCTATTGGCCACACCTAGGGTCCAAGATGGGATCCCTACCATTGATTGGTAGGTCTTGAAAAGGCTGAGCTAAGAGTCTTAGAGGGGGGTGAATAGGACTATGCCAAATTAAATTTTAAATGCAAAATTAAGAAAGAACTAGAACAAGATAGCACTTATCAATCCCAAATAGCATAAATAAATAGTAACCTCAAATGCACAAGTATTGAGAGGTTGATACAGATGTAGCCCAGTAGAACTGCTTCTTTGGAGACGTAGAATGTTCAATGTTCAATGTTCAATTTCTCAAATGATAGAGTTCTAGGTCTAAATGAATTTTAATTTAAATCCAACCTTAGGCTACTTTGGATTCAACTTCTTAGATCTCAAAAAGGGTTAAAAACAAAAATCCCCTTTAATAGAAAATAAAATGGAATCAAGAGATCAAAGAATTGAATAGCTAAAAAGCTATGAAAATAATATATAAATACCTCACAATAGCTTCACAATAATGGGGACTGAGTTCTCAAAGTTTTGACTTTAATATCTTTAGAATGAATTATGAAACTCTAAAAATCATCCTCAATTTATAGGCAAAAATACTGTTTACTCGACTGGCCTAGTGGTCAGTTCGACCGATCGAAGGACCAATAACATTTCAAAATTTCTGGCACGATAAGATAAGATCGCTACTTGACTGGTCGAGTAGCTTACTCGACTGGTCGAGTGGGACCTAAAAATGTTGCTGGACTTTGAGTCAAGCCTGCACAACTGGTCGAGCACTGTTCACTCGACTGGTCGGGCAGTCTCCAGGACTAGTCGAGGGTCTAACAGAAATTTTCAAAAAATCCATAACAACCTTAGACTGGTCAAGAAAATTCTTGGACTGATCGAGCCAGTGTCTGGACTAGTCAAATCATGACTAGGACTGGTCGAAAAATGACCTATAAAATTATCAAATGACTTATGATATAAGTGTAAATTTTATGACCTATCCTAAGGTCAATCTAGGGTCAAACAAACCTTACTTGTGAGGTTGAATCATCATATATCATTCTCTTAAAGTAATTGGATCTTGAAGACTTGATCCAGTACTTGAACTTTTTATTCTTGAACCTCTTGATCTTGTACTTGAATGTAGACAAGCAAGGATGACATGAAGTTGATCTTATAATATTTAAACAAGATACAGATTCTAAGAGGTTTGGCATTACAAAATTTTACAAACCTAGGAGCTAGATAAGATAGCATTTACAGGTCCCTCTTATCCCAAACATAAAAAATAAAGGAATCTAGTCTAAGGAACACCCACCTTTCCTTCTTCTTCTTCCTTAGTGCTCCAATTCTCCAATGAGGCTCCTTCAATGGTGGAGATGGGTTTCTAAGGGCTGGATTAGGAAGGATTAATGGTGGAATGTGGTTGAATTTTGATGGGTTTTCTCTCAAAGGTGGGACATCCAAGCTTCTCTTAGGTTGCAAATGGAGAAAGTGAGGGAGAATGGGAGGGAGAGAGAGGGGCGTATATGAGAGTAATCATGAGTTGTAAGGTGATGATGAAGGGTGTAAGAGCATGGGGAAGAGAAAGAACATTCTTAAAATGATTATGTGAAAGAACCATGGGGCTAGGGTGATGTCATCCTAGCCTAAGTAGGCTAGGGTGATGTCACCTTCATGATGGGTTATAAAGAATTTTCTTTACCAGGAAATCTTAGTCCTGTAACACGCGATCCACAACTGAGACAATGCACAGGCCACATCTCTCAATCTAAGCATCACATTGGCACACGAGATGCGATGTTGGAATTGCAGCGATGACACAGTCGCAATGGCATAAGTCTCGGGTTGAGCCGACTCGGATTTACCGAATGCAACTTGATGTCATTCGCAAATGCTATCTACAGGTCGCGGGTTGCCAGAATTCTACAAAGAGGATTGCGGGATCCTAAGCAACTGAATGGTACTAGGACATAGGCCTTATATTGGTGGCCTCATAAGGCCTCCTTGGTATAATAGATAGAGGAAGGAAGGCCTACTAGATATGAGAATGGTAATAGAAGTGTTCTTGTCCTCCATCCAACAGAAGAAGATAATCTTGTCGCCTCTACCCAAGACGCTCCATTCACCCCTCAATAGGAACAACAACAATAACAACAACAAAGATGGAATGAATAATACCCCAATCATGGTCGGCAGAAGGGGATGGCCCGGGAACCTAGGCAGTTTATACCGATAGTCCAAACTTACAACAAGATAATAGCCACACTAGTCCAAAGGCAAATACTTATCTTGCTACTGCCTAGGCCCCCACCAAATCCTTTGTCACCAAATTATAATGAGAATGAGTACTATATATACCACCCATCCCAAGGCCACATAACGGTCAATTCCATGCATTTCACGGTCAATTCCCTTTACTTCACGGTTAATTCCCTTCATTTCACGGTCATTTACATGCATTTCACGGTCAATTCCAGTGATTCCCTTCATTTCATGGTCAATTCCATGCATTTCAGGGTTCGAAATTATAGATTCTTAATATACGACGATTCCAAGAAATTAACATTAGACCCTCTGAAATTATCTCATATACATCCTCTGCATTGACCTTCATGCCAATTGCTTTCAATGGGTCCCCATATAAAGAAGAAGTTGAGCCCAAACATCTTTCAACCGAATGGAGTCGACCCCATCTAGACCCAGTCAACCTCGTGAAATGCGTGGAATTGACCGTGAAGTGAAGCGAATTGACGTGAAATGCATTGAAATGACCGTGAAGTAAAGGGAATTGACCATAAAATGGATGGAATTAACTGTGAAGTGAAGGCGAATCACCAAAATTGACTGTGAAATGCATGGAATTGATCGTGAAGTGCACGGAATTGACCATGAAGTGAAGGGAATTGACCATGAAATGCATGGAATTGATCGTGAAGGGAATTGACCATGAAATGCATGGAATTGATCGTGAAGTGAAAGGGAATTGTCAGAATTGACCGTGAAATGCATGGAATTGACTGTGAAATGCATTGAATTGATCGTGAAGTGAAGAGAATTGACTATGAAGTGAAGGGGAATCACTGAAATTGACCATGAAATGCGTGGAATTGACCGTGAAGTGAAGGGAATTGATCGTGAAATGCATTGAATTGACCGTGAAATGCATTGAATTGACCATGAAATGCATTGAATTGACCGCAAAGTGAAGGGAATTGACTGTGAAATGCATGGAATTGACCATGAAGTGAAGGGGAATCGCCAGAATTAATCGTGAAATGCATGGAATTGACTGTGAAATAAAGGGAATTGAGTGTGAAATGCATTGAATTGACCGTGAAGTAAAGGAAATTGACCGTGAAATGCATTGAATTGACCGTGAAGTGAAGGGGAATCACCAGAATTGACCATGAAATGCATGGAAATGACCATAAAGTGAAGGGAATTAACCGTGAAATTCATTGAATTGACTGTGAAGTGAAGGGAAATGACCGTGAAATGCATGGAATTGACTGTGAAGTGAAAGGGAATTGCCAGAATTGACAGTGAAATGCATGGAATTGATTGTGAAATGAAGGGAATTGACCGTGAAGTGAAGGGAATTGACCGTGAAGTGAAGTGGAATCACCGGAATTGACTGTGAAATGCATGGAAATGACCATGAAGTGAAGGGAATTGACCATGAAATGCATTGAATAAACTGTGAAGTGAAGGGAATTGACCATGAAATGCATGGAATTGACTATGAAGTGAAGGGGAATCGTCAAAATTGACCGTGAAATGCATATAATTTACTGTGGAATGAATGGAAATGACCGTGAAATGCATTGAATTGATTTTGAAGTAAAGGGAATTGACTGTGAAATGCATGGAATTGACCGTGAAGTGAAGCGGAATCACCGGAATTGATTGTGAAATGCATGGAATTGACCGTGAAATGCATGGAATTGACCGTGAAATGCACGAAATTGACCTTGAAGTGAAGGGAATTGATGGTGAAATGCATGGAATTGACTGTGAAGTGAAGGGGAATCACCGGGATTGACCGTGAAATGCATGGAATTGATCGCGAATTGAATGAAATGAATGAAATTGACCACAAACTAATTGAAATTGACTGCGAAGAGGAATGAAATGGATTTTCAACCATCGACCTGATGGAATCTTGGAAAGTAACTAGGTTGGTTGGCTAAAGTAGCTTCTCCTACCCCAAAATCATATAGGGTACGTCAAGTAACTAATTTTGCTTTAGAAGATATTCTTGTTAAATGAATAAAGAAAGAAATGAATTTTTTTTAATATGTTTATATATACATATTTATATAAATGTGTTAGAGAAAATTGTAAGTAGAATAATGTTCTCCATGTAATAAAAAATAAAAAATAAAATGTACAGACTGTCGCCACGGTAGTCCATCTATGGCTACAGTTATAATCCGTAGCCATAAGGGCCACCAGATCGGCGTGGCCTTGCCGGACAGACCAGCAATTGGCGAGGGGGCCGCTAGTTCGAGAGCTCACCCCGAACAGTCCTCTATGGCTATGAATTATGGTATCTATGTCTACGGTTATAATCCATAGCCATATCTCTGACCGTTGCATATGACATTACCATTCTGCTTTGAATGTCTACCGTTAAAACCCTGTTAGGGGTCACAAAAGTTTTGGATCATTATGAAATTTATTTGTCCTCTTCATCCAAGTCTTTGTGACCTTACGAATAGATTGGATGGAAAATAAATGTTAGGGAGGGCCCTACAAAAGTTTCAATGGTGAAAATCAATTTTTCACTGCTCTTTGTGGTGTGGTCCAATTGATCTTCGCATATATATATATATATATATATATATATATATATATATATATATATATATATATATATATATATATATATATATATATATATATATATATATATATAATGCTCTGAAATGATCTCGAAATATGGATAAACGTTGTGAATATAATAAATACGTAACTGTGGGGCCATGTAACTTTGATCACTTTTGAACTGGTCATACAACTCAGAGTTTGAGGAGCGTAAGTGCTTGTCTTTAAGCACCAGCTGATCTGCTTGAAGGGAAAAGCAGGGGCATTTTCAACCTTTGGCAAGTCGTCCGTACAACTGGGGCTTATTCTGGTCAGGTAAAATAGGGTGGGCTTAAGCAGGTAAATGGGCCATAAATGGGTCATACAGTAGTAAATTTCTCGTGCATTTAAGTAAATTGCACTTTGATGAACTTAGACCCACAAGCTACATTTGGATAAAAATGAGACATTTAAATACCCATAGATGAACTTAGAAGCACTTACACATCTGCAAATGCACAAGGCTGTGTATTGGATCTGGTCTATATTAGGGGTGTAACTCAGGTCAGTTGGGCTGGGTTGAGGCTCAACCTTAGCCCAACCTAGCCTTAAGAAGGCCCACCTGGGAGAGTCACGTGGAGTTGGGGGTCAACTCAACTTGAACCCATCTCGAATTCAAATTGGGTTAAGGTTTTTAACTTGAACCCAACCTAAAGTCCTTGACAACACTAAACTTACAGGCCCCAACTCGGGTTGGGTCAATCTAGTTTAGGTTGACCTAAACCCAAGTTGTAGCCCTAATAGAGCTTACCATCAGATGGTCCACACAATCTAGATAACGAATTTCACACCTTAGATGGACCATCGCATACTAAATCAAGTAGATAACTAGAACCATTAGTTTATTCGAAGAAAATGACCACTATAGACAAAACCTTTTATCCAGCGATTTTTATGAAGGAACACAAACTTAAGTTACCAACTTAGACTAGCACGTGCGGACAACGACTTTGAGGACGAAACTACCCCTCCTATTCACTGTGTAGAGGCATAAAAAAATGACGAAGGATTAAACTAAGAAGAGATAAGGAAATAGAAAGAACACTCGAAAAGAAGAAGAAAGAGATAGCATGCGTGTGACCGTGCAACCCATATCAGTTGCGCGGTACTGCGCAATCAATATTCCTTATGCAGGTTCGCGCAACGTAAATAGCAGTTGCGCCGGACACCGAAAGACGCTACAGAAGTGGTCCTTTGCAGAATGATTTAAAGCACTGAAAGATTTGTCCCACATCACTAAGATCTGGATTTTCACACGTGCGAGGGTCTATAAATACCCCTTCCCCTCCTTCATTAGAGGTAATTGAAGGTTTTCAAGAGGAGCAGAGCAGAGCAGAAGACAAAAGGTAGGAGAGGAGTCTCCTGTCAGTTGTATAGGACCACGCAACTGATATCAATTATGCGGGTCCGCGCAACCAGACTGCCCTGCAGTCTGTGAAGATAAGGGGCCATTATGCCGCTGAAATCTCTGTGGAAGGCTTCCCTTCTTCAGGCCTTATTCTATTGACAAGTTCAGAGGAGAAAGATTAGTCAATCGCGTCGACATTCCCCCTTAGTATTAGGGGATGATTGAAAGAAGCGCCGTTATGCTGCTGAAATCTATATTTCATTGAAGATTCGTCGATCAGATCGACATTCCTCCTAAGTCCTAGGAGATGATCAAAACAGGTACCGAAAGGTTGCCGAAATGAATTTTTGATACTTAAAGCATAAGTCATTTGTTTCTAAATGATCTATCTTAGAATCAAGGGATGTAAAGAGGATATAAATGAACTCAGTATCAACGAAATGTGATGAATGTTCCCAATACTCTTTCCCTGTTATGTTTGAATAAGACAATTTCCTGAATCAAATGCATTTGTTTCTTTGTTGAAACAAAATGGTGACTCTAATGAGGACTGTTTGTTGTCTTATTTAAATATTAACAGTGAAATTGTTATGAACTCTCATCATAGTTTGGCATCCTGCAGATGCCAAAATGGCGACTCTTAGTAGGAACACCCTCCCCTTCATCTCTAAGATAGATCACTTTAACTGTTCATCTACTAATTACAATTACACTTTGTGTCTGAAGGTTTCTGCATCTGATTACAACTTACTACTCTTGGTAACTCCCGTAAGAAAAGTGAACTTTCGATTCACCACGACAGGATTCGCGATAGAATACATACCAAATCAGATTTTAAAGTACCTGACTCGAATTCGTGCAAGTGGAGGTAGCATGGCTCAAGTAACAGCTGGGGTTGTTTCGGCTTCGCCCAAATCATCAGAAGGTGACGCAGGCTGGACTATTGTAACATCTCATAAGACAAGAGCACGAAATGTCAGAAGTTCTAGAATGAATCAATCTTCATTAGGAATCAGAGGACCAATAACACGTAATATAGTTAAAAGAAATCCTGAACTTGCCCCTCCAGCGATCTATCCTGAGCAAATAGACCCACAATTGACAGCGTGTGATTTCTCAGCTTTGAACGCTCTTGTAGCTAGATGGACAAGAGAACAAAAAGGAAAGGCACTGGTGATCAGATCACCAATGCCATCCTAAGTAAATTCACTAGTATCAACATCACCTCAGTCAATTGATGCCACAGGGGGCATAGAAAAGTCCAATGAAACTCCATTCCCTCCTTTTTTCACGAGTCCTGTTACGTCAACATATTCTTACTATACTCCAATTACTACTTCTTCAAAAAGTGGAGAAGCTACAGTATATATGGCTGGAATAAATCTAGATTGTAGAGCAACTACAGAGGATCGTTTCAACGCAATAGTGGAAGCCCATAATGCATTAATGGAGGAATACAGAAACCTTAGAAAGGCACTGGTGACCCTTGCACATAACATAGCTCGAATGACGATTCCCCAGAATGCAACAGAGGGGCAAGAAAATCAGCCTGACGTCCTCCCACCACAGGGGGCAGGTTCATTGAGGTTCATTCCAGCAGCAAGAACTGTGACACAAGATGAGGTGAGACAAGTGGTTGAAGAAGCTGTTAAAATGGAAAGAGAATATGAAAATACTAGGTGTTTTAGGTATCGAACACCGTATCCAAGGGAGGTAGAAGACATCCCCTTTCCGGCCAACTTCAAGCATCCAGATTTTCAAAAGTTTAATGGAGAAGGATCCCCCGAGGAGCATTTAATGCACTTCATCACTAGTATGGAAAATTTTTCCACAATACCACAGTATTGCTAGCGATTGTTTGGGTCGTCACTAACACACAAAGCATTTCGATGGTATTCTAGATTGGCACCAAGGTCAATACGTACCTGGGAACAAATGCAGGAGGTTTTTATGTCAAACTTTTTCTCTTCAGAGCATGATGTTAGTATTAAGGAGTTGGCCTCTATACGGTAGAGAGAAGGAGAGCCGGTAGAAAAATTTATAGACAGATGAAAAACATTGGGGGCCTCATATAGGCAGTTACCGGAAGAAAAAGAGCAAGTCAAAATGTGTCTGAATTCTATGGGGATGGGGATTGTGTTTGGACTCACCAACGCCGATATCATAACTTTTCGTGACTTGGCTACTAAGGTTCACGCTTTGGAAATGATGACTCGTAAGATTCTAACATTTCACCAGCAAAACAGCCATGAAGGCTATTAATCATGATAAAAGAGGTAAAGATACAAGGGACTCGAGGAAAAGGAGACCATACCGAAGAGAAGAATGGAGCCAGTCAAGGAATAGATACAATGGGAAGAGGTCTAGAATGTTGAATTCTCATGAGGGGTTCGCATATGATAAAGAAGATACCACCTCTATGATGGAACAACTGTTGAAGGCCGGTACAATAGAATTACTAGAGCCTAAATGCCCAGAAGATATAACAAGAACCAAAGAAAGGGATTTTTATCATTATCATCGCTTGGTGGGACACCCAACAGAGAATTTCTATACACTGAAATGTATAATATAATGAATGATCGACAGGAGTGAGATAGTACTGGGCAAAGAAAAAGAAAGGGGTGCCATGGCAACAGTAAATGTGCTTACAATCCGAAAGAAAGACCAAGACGTGAATAAGAATGAAGATGGTAAGACGACAAAGAAGGTTACAGTAATCACGTTACGGTCAGGTAAAAAGATGGTAAGTCCTATAAAGCAGAAATCAGAAATCACTAGGAAAGAAATAATTGAAAGACAGTAATGATGACAGGACAGAAGAGAAGAATGAGGTGACGAAAGTGACTTATGACGTAGTAAGTCACCTAAAAGGAATACTGGCCTGATTAAGTGTTTATGATGCACTTAAGTTATCGGAAGAATTACGACAGAGTCTGATTCAAGCATTGTCCAATCGTGACATTAAAGAAACTCTGCTGGCAGAGTTAGAGCATGAAGAACTTGATGAACAAGAAGATTGTCTCCCAGTTGTTTCTTTCTCTGATGACAACTTAATCTATGAGGGAACATAACAGGCCACTAATGATAGAGGGTCATATCCGAGGGAAGAGAGTCAAATAGATTATGATAGATAATGGGTCTGCAGTGAATCTTTTACCACTTTCGATGTTAAGCAAGTTGAATTACCGTCACTCAGAACTACAGCCTAGCGGAATACGATACAGGGTTTTAATCAAGATGGGCAATGCGCACTTGGCAAGATTATAGTAACGTTGGAAATAGGAGAGTTGACTACTGATGTTGTGTGTCATGTTATAAGTGTAGTAACGACATATAACTTTCTCATAAGAAGACCGTGGATACATCGGTATAATATCATACCTTCCACTCTACATCAGTATTTCAAATACTACAAAGAGGGAGTACAACATAAAGTAATGACTGATGCAAAACCGTATACAGAAGTTGAGTCCTTCTTTACAGATGCTAGCTACTATAAAGAGTTTGCTGTAGAGAAGATAAAGAGTGATGAGAACAGGGTCTTAAAGGATGTTCAGGAGAGTGTTATTAGAGAAAAAGCAGAAAAGGCACTTTTATCACGCCCCAAACCCGAAAATCAGATTCATAGGAATCTCGATCGCCGAATCTAGTGCCGACAGCCTCCGTAGTGACCCATTCTCAGATCCTGACAATCATATGCCAAATTTCGATCCTGGGATCCTACAAGGAGGATTTTCAGAATGAATTTTTTTTGTAATGAAGCATAACCACAAGCATATCCAAGTCACAAAAATAACAACACCACATATCCACTATATCAAAGCTTTAAGTACAATGCGGAAAGGGAAATACAAGATGATTAAAAAGCTCCAAAATGGCCTGATACGTGCTCCTGCCTCAGCGCTGCTGCTGTCCAATGACACCTACATGCAAAGGTCATGCATAAGCTTACAAAAGCTTAAAGGGTGGTGTAAGTGTGTACGTAAGGCAAGTGCTAAGTATATAATATCAGAGTAATGCAAAAACCTGCAGTAAGTCCATGAATGCTATCAGTTGTACCAAAACTATATGATGCAAGGCATGAATGCTATCGGCCATACCAAGGCCATGCGATGTGAGACATGAATGCTATCGGCCATACCGATGCAATGCAAGGCCTACGCAGCCGAATGTCATATGCGAGATGCAATCTAAGTAAGTCGGTACTCATCAAGTAGACATATCAGTACAGTTCCTCTCTGGATGTCACCGGGGTCTAGTACACTCCAAACTGACTACCGCCTCCCTAGCCGCGCAACCCAGTGAGCAGAATAGACCTCACTATCCCCCTGACTAGTAGTCTATGAATACCTACCCAGCTCATCGATAGAGGAATCATTTACGAGTTGATCAAACTTAGCCTAGCTTATAGCCCCCTCAATCAGGTGGATAAGGCCACACCCCCCTCCAACCGACCACGACATAGTGGGAGACGCGGCCTACTGGTATTTGGCACTCGGGCGCTCATGTATCCACTCAGTCTAGACATTGGAGTAACTCCTGGTACCAAAAATGTTCTGAAACTTTCACCCAAGGACATCCTGAGTGCCCACAATGCTAGAAGAAGGTATTTTTGGTATCCGATACGGCCATCCACGATGTGCTTGTGGAGGCCACGGCCCTGATGTCGCTAAGGTGTGCAGTGATCAAATCACACATATGTGAGATGCATGAATCACACCGTCAAATCATGTAACATTCCAGTGCGTACTGCGTGATCATGTGGGGCACTCTGTCTCATAATGAGTCTCGTAAATGGTCTGCCCAATAGCATATGCTATGATCAGTCACTACTCATATTAAGCATACATATGATGCGTATGGGCATGAGTCATGAGATTATACTAAGCATGTTATAAAGTAATGAACTACTCTTACGATGCAGATGAGCCTAGACGGCCTATACACAACTAGTATGGTCTTACCAATGAGCCCTAAGGAGAGATACAATGCGGATATTTAACCAACATTGTACTTACAATGTGGGCGTCAAACCATCATTACTCCTAAGGCACGACCCGCCATAAAACATCATTACACAAACCATGGAGGAATCACACATTGCAATGGACCTTAGGTACCTCCCATTGGGCCTTAAATACATCAAATGGGCCATATCATATGGGCCTTCTGGTTATCAAGCAAGTGGGCCACATTAATGGGCCTGATGTATATTGTAATGGGCTATAACCTATGGGCTTAGAGTATATCACAATGGGCCTTAACCCACGACCTTGGAATACATCAAAATGGGCCTAATCTCATGGGCCTTATATATGTCAAATGGGCCTGATCCCATGGGCCTTATATATATCAAATGGGCCTGATCCCATGGACCTTATATATGTCATATGGGCTTAATCCCATGGGCCTTATATATGTCAAATGGGCCTAATCCCATGGGACTTATATGTACACCAAGGTGGGCCTCAATGAATGGCCACAAATAATTCAACATGGGTCATATACACATACCAAGGTAGGCCCACTTGAACCATAGATCTAACTCATTTTTAGCTCAAGCCATAATATGAGCTTACAAAATAAATAGACGGTTTGGATGCAACACATGCATCATGGTGGGGGTCCACATAAAGGCCCACCATCATACATATATACATATACAATATATATAATATATACAATATTATATATAA
Organism: Magnolia kwangsiensis; assembly: GCA_037074715.1. NCBI lineage: Eukaryota > Viridiplantae > Streptophyta > Magnoliopsida > Magnoliales > Magnoliaceae > Magnolia > Magnolia kwangsiensis. The sequence goes on from CM073573.1 coordinate 58,027,156, forward strand.
TATAATATATATATACATATATATAAACACCCACACACACAATCTAGTGTGAACAAAGTGGATAGAACACATAAATCATGGTGGGTCCCACTGTTCAAAAATTGGACAGTGCGGATAAACACATACATTATAGTGGGCTCCACCGTCCAACACAACACATACATCACCGTGGACTCCACCGTCTGCCTGGATGGTGGGAGTACAACACATACATCACTGTGGGCTCCCACGTGGGGCCCACCATAACATATATTTTCCATCTAATCTGTTAGTAAGGTCGTACGGACCTAAATGAAGGGGAAATACAAATTTCAGCTTGATCCAAAACTGTTGTGGACCCGTTTCAATGGTAGGCTTGAAATCAGCATTGTTTCCTCTGATGTGGGCCACCTGAGCCTTGGATGGGCCTGATTTTTAGGTGGGACCTGCTTCAGGTAGGGGCCCACCATATGGACGGGTTAGATGGCAAATAAACAACAAGGTGAGGCCCATGGCGTCTGCCCACATCGCAGGACGCTTGCGCGTCCTCTCCTGGTGTCCAGAGGCAGCAGCCTCTACTACTTAAAATTTTTTTTTTAAAAAAAAAATAAGTTTTTTCACAGTTTTTCCTAAGTAGGGCCTGCATTCGAAAAATCCTACCCATCCATTGCATCCCTCAGCTCAAGACAGATCAAACGAGCCCCATATCCAATGTATTTCAGCGTGTAAAAAGAAACCAAGTGAATTTAAATGGTGAAGATCATTGTTTGCTATGGTATGGCCCACCAGAAAGTTAGATCAGCTTCACTTTTCAGCTCAACGCCTAAAATGAGCTGGTAAATAGGATGGACGACGTGGATTGAATACATACATTAAGATGAGGCCTACACGAAGGGTCCACCTCAAATGCCTTTAACCAAGCTAATATTTGTATTTTTACCTTCACGTCTAGAGACAGTGTCTCTGGACTCTCTTCTTTTTTTTTTCTTTTTTTTTTACTTGGACGTACGAAAATATTAAGGTGGGCCCTGCTTACGTGGCCCCCTTAATGATAAGTGAGGTGGATACGTCCCCTATATAAAGTGGGCTCCACCTATAATAAGCTTGAATCTAAAACAAACTCCATGGTGGGGTCCATTCGGGTGGGCCACATGGTCATTCCATCATACAAAACATGAAAAAGAGAGGGAGAGAAAGAGAGAGAAAGAGAGATCGAGGGACACACGTACATGGAGGCCTCCGAACTATGAGCCCTCCCTTCCATTCATCTAATCATACATCAAGTGGGTCCCATTGCTTGTGGGCCCATAAAATCACAATTCAACGGTGGAGATCCCTTCTCCACTAAAATGAACAGTCTAGATGACCTCTATTTAAGCTAGAAAAGTAAACATCATGATGGGGTCCATGGAGAATGGCCCCATCATGGAATGATATTGATAATCAAGGTGGGCCATCGGCCACATCTTAGGGTCCAAAGTGAGATCACTACCATTGATCGGTAGGCCTCACTTGGCCCATCTTAAAAACATGAAAAACTAGACTATGGAAGCACCCACCACTTGATCTTCTCGGTCCGTTGGAAAGCCACTCTCCTTATGCTTCACTTTGATGGTGGAGATGAGAAATGGATGGCTAGGATGAGAGTAAAGGGATGGAAAAGTGGGCCACACAAACTCTTTTTCTCACCTTAAAATGCATGGACGTGAGCTCTCTCTTAGTTGCTTGGAATTGCGATGAGAAATGAGAGAGAGAGGTGAGATGTAAGGAGAGAGAGTGATGGATGTGAGTGATGGGTGAGGTGATGGAGTGATAGGTCATGTACTTGACATGTATGGGTGTGTAAGAGAGAGAGAGGGAGAGAGTTGACTTTAGGTAAGGGTGATGTAAGAGGGGGATGGTTGCTTGTACTTGACATGAGATGATTGATTAATTGATGAGACATATTGTAGAGATTCTCTTGGGATTTTACAACACACGATGTTTTTCCTTGAACTGAATGCGAGTCTGCATCTCCCATCCAGGGTATCGGATCAGTGTATGAGTCATAGCGTTGGAACCGCGGCGACGGTGCGGTCGCAATGGTACAAGTCTCAGATTGAACCAACTTAGATATACAAGATATGACTTAGGGTCGAGCGCAAATGTCGATCATGGGTCGCAGGTTACCGGAATTCGACCGAGAGGATCGCTGGAGTTGACAGAATAGTACGGACTAGGATACAGGTCTTACAAGGACCATCTGAAACTACGAAAATAAATAAAAAATTCTATTTTGTTTCGAAACATTTGAGACAGCCGGGACAACCGCCATTAACCTTGCTGTCATTTGAACAATTAAAAATTTTACAGTCTAATTATACAGTGCCGATGCCATATGCTAAAAGGAATAAACCGTTTTCAGCCACTCCAGGGAGATTTCAAGTCAAGGCAAGTGAAAAATACCCTAACCAATAGAGTTTTATTTTTCGGAAGAAGTAAAGACAAGAGGAGAAATTCAAAACAATATGTACCATGGTAGGTTGATGTCGCAAGACCTTCAAAAGTATAGTCTAGCAAGTAAGAAGATTATGAAAAACATGGGTTTTGATTATGAAGAACCCACCAGATTGAACCATGGGAAGGGAATTCAAATCCCTATTGGGATCAATCAGGATAAGCGAAGAAATTTCAAGGATTGGGGGCAAACTCATCGATAAATATGATTACAGTTGTGCAGTCTCCTACAGCAATACATTGCCTTGATATCTCTAAGAGGATAGAGTATATTTCCAACAGCAGTCACAATCATATCAGGGGGCAAGTTCAAGATCGAATGAGATAAGATGTTCTTGATAAAAGAAGTATGCTCCAAGGGGGTAAATAGAAGCACATGTTGGCCTATACTTAAGTTATCAAGAAGGGATTGCTCCTGAAGGCGCTACTAATTTTGATCCAAAACATTATCAGAATAATAATTCTGTATCAAAAGGGGGCAAGATGAATGGAATGAATAAGGAAGAAGTTCGCGAGCATATCAAGATCATATGATAGAAAATATTATTATAAAAAGGAAGATGAGGAAGATGAGCGCCATCAAGTGAGCCCTACAAAATTCTGCCTAAAATTGATATCATCATCAAGCTGGTATATTGTGAACAATACAGACAAACGATATAGCTAAAAAAATGGGTATAATTGAAGATATTGGCAGAAGTGGTGGTGTGTCAATTTCAGTCAGAAATACCTACCATCGTCTTCCAAGGCATTTTAAGATAGCATATTAAGTCATCGCCAAAATATTAAGTGATAATGGCTGTCAAGCATTGACGATCATCGTCGACGCCAAAGATTTCGATCAGAATCACCAAGTATTAATGATTACAAAAAAAAAGAGAGCAACTATCGCTGTTGTCGATCAATCACTTATCAAAATTGCTATCATTGCTAAGCTGATATATTATTTTAAACATGATACAAAAGTTCTTATAACAATATTGGCAGCAGCGAAATATCAATTATTTATTTACCATCTTTTGGCAGTAGAATAAACCATATAGCTAACTACATACAAAATTGATGACATCGATGGTTGCTTATCATAAAAAAAAGGCATCCTAGTCAAGCCAATGGCCAATTGCGCATAAGACCTATCAATATCGCCATTCGGGCAGCGGTGAGAAGCCAGTGACCGTAAAAAGTCCGTGAAGGCCATCGTACGCATACCCATGCCGGCAGCTGATAGAGCCAATGACCAAAAGCCTAAGGGACAAAAGTCGACCAAATGCCTAAGGGCCAAAAGTCTTCAAATGGCCAGTCAGCGTAACCCTCATGCCGTCTGTATAGTTTTCCTACAACATCATGGGGAATGGAGGACAATGCCCTCCCGTGAATGGGTCTGACCTTGCAGACGAAGAAAATGAGGGCTACAGTGTGAACTTTAGATAGGCCAACCATGCATAAGACCCCCCAGATTTATGGTTCGATTCCGGTACTAACTCATGAGGAAGGGCTTAAACTTACTCATTGATGGACTGGCAACCATGGATTTGGTACCGTAAAGGTAGCCTTGCGAGTTCTGTGAACTCTAGAGAGTTACGGTGGCCAACCCTGTGCGTAAAACCAACCGAGTTCACCACCTTGGTAGCTTTACTGGGCCCCTCTGATGGATCGCAGTTTGTGAACTCCCTAGGTAGTGAGAAGTCCAGCGAACTCCTAAGAGTTACAGAGGCCATCACGTGAGACCCGGCTCCACTACTCATGAGCATAAACTGTGTGTGAAATTGACTGAATTAAAATTTAGCACCGCCAATGACTAAATATATAAATAAATAAAGTCACGTAGGAAATCCCGCACTAACAAGCATAAAATACTAGTGCTTATATTAATTCATTAATCAATAAATGTACTAAGGCTACCTTATAAGCAACATAATGCATGATGTAGAAATGTATGAAAGAGGTTTTTGGAAATCATCAGTGAAAATCAAAAGAGAATACATGTTCAAATAGCATGTATACAAAAGGAATTATATGCTTAAAGTTCTTCTATAATCCCTGCTATCGTCATATATTTTTGCAAGTCTTCTCTTGATTGCATTTGAGCTGCAATGTGCTTTGACTTTTCCTCAAGTATAATCTTTGTTTGGTCAAGAAGATCAGCCAGTTTACCTTCTAAAGACGCAATCACTTCTTTATTTTTGAGCAGCTCGGACCTCTTAGTGTTGATAGACTGAATGTTGATTTGAATCTTTTCTTCAGTTTCCTTTATGGCTAAGTCCTTCTCGTGACTCTTAGATTCAAGCTACGAGATCTCTTCCTTCAGGGCAGTGATGCAGTTTTGGATACTCGATTTGTCGTCAGTATAGATTTTCAGTTGCTCTTGAAGGATTAGTTGTTCCTGGTTGAATTCGGAGATAGTGGAAGCAATAAGGGAAGCCTTTTCCTTGGATAAAATTAATTGTTTCTCATACTCCAGAATCTCGGGGGCAATTGTAACATTCTCCTTTGATGCCAAAGAGAGTATTGAATCACAAAATTTAAGAAGAGATTCGTGTAGAGCAGAGATGTTAATTTTTACCATTCTTGCAGAACTTTCCAAAATGTCAATGGCAATATCTAGGTCCGACCACTGTTCAGGATCTTTAAAGATGTGAACTATCGTCGATAAAGAATTCTTCATTAAAAGTATCATGTGGACAGGGATATTTGTAAAAGACAATAGCTCGGAAGTAGTGGCCTCAGAGTCGGAGCTAGCCGCCCCGCTATAGGGAAGAATTCCTATAACACGAATAGGAGATAAAGTTAGAATAAGAAATGTAAGATGAAGAATATACAGTTCCTCAAATCGATATATATACCTGTCGCAGAGGTGTGACTGACAAGTGGAGGAACTTCTGGGGCTGTAGAGGTACCGACTCCTACCATGTCGGCAAAAGAAGGTGATCTTGCTTCTGTGCTCGAATCCCTGGTGGTGGGAGTAGGCAAATCAGTAGCTTCTATGGGAAATACAATTTCATGGGCTACCCTTTTTGGTGTCACTAGAGGAGCCGTAAGAACCCGTGGTGAAGTCGTTAGTACAGTTGGACGAAGGTCCAAAGAGGGGGCATCACTTGTTTCAATGTTAGCCACATGCGTACCTGAAAAGGAAGTAGCAATGATGATAAGATAATTATCATTAGACAAGCGTGTGAATATTTAAGGAATTCGAATTCCCTTACCGGGTGAATATCCATATTCCCCATAATCCAAGGGTTCTTTGTCTTCTTCAGTTACTGCATGTGACTTGCCAGGAACAGAGGTAGCGGGAGAGATTTCAGGAGCCAGAGGGAGATGTTCTTCCTCTATATTTTCGACAATTATATTTTCTTCTTCATCTATATTGACTTCTCCTTCCTCGTAGTCATCATCTTGATCTCCATCACTTGCATCATCTTCATCATCATCATCTTTAGATTCCATGGAAGTGGTATCTTTTGATGAAGAAGATGAACTTTCATTCTCCAAACTCTCTTCATCTACTTCCTCAATTACAACTTGTTTTCCTTTGTAAGAGACGGGCTGGTTACTTTCTCCTGGAGATTTCCTGCTAGCTGGAGCTAAGAGAGATACGGAGGTTTGCCTTGTCCCTTCCTGGAAAATAGGCGATGATGCTTGCAAACGTGCTCGCGATCTGGTTATCGGAGATGATGAGATGGAAGGAGGAGGTTGCAAGGGAGGAGCAGGTTCATTCTTAGCTAAATTCTCTTGAGCCGTGGCGATTTTTGCAGGAGTGGGAGAGGATGTTCCTTCGATATTTTCTATGACTTGGCCGCCAAAGTCATGAGGAACATGTTCAAACTCGTTTAGAATTTCATGAGCGAACCAGCCATCTAAAGTGTTAATTAGTTTCCTCTCACGAATTAGCTCCTCTATTGATATTTTTCTATAAATTTTGCGATGGTGAGGTGCACGAAGTTTCTCTGGAATAAAACCAATTCCGTTTTCAATTTTTTCGCCCCTGAGCCGAGACAGGTGGAGAAAGAGAGGAGAATCCACTAGTAAGCATTTATTGACCAAAAATGATTGATAGTCCCACCATCTCATCCAGCTATAGGAAGTATGGACTATCCGATCGTGGCTAGGAATGATGAAAGAGGAATTGACACGACCGCCCAACAGTTGCTCCCATATCATGGCCCAGTTCAAAGGACCCGTTCCGTAGCAGCGCATTCTTTTAGTGACTAACTCACAGTCTTCCAGTACGGCTTGGTCATAGCCGAATTGGCGAGTGAAGTGGCTGGGGTAGTAGGGCTCTCTCCAGAACTCTGTCCCTTCTCTAAGAGGCAGACTGCAGGAATGGATGGAAAGAAAGAAAGCCCTTTTTGCTATGGTAGTGATCCCTAGTCCACCATATCTGTGTCTTTGATATAGTGGTGGAGACGGAACTGGAAGAAATCTATTTGGTCAAAGTCTTGAATCTTATTGATTACCCATTCGTATGATCTTCTGGCCATTGCCCTTTGCTGAAAAACCAGATAGGAAGGTGGGAAGGATTGACATACGCCTTCTCTAGTGCTTCGAAGGTCCAAGGAAAATAAACTCCCAACCATCCAGTAAAATAGTGCCAGGAAGTGTATGTTGAGGAAGATCCCAGGGTGGGGTTCTTAATGTGCATAGATATTTCTCTGAAGGCCTTGTAAATGGAGCATAGTACGAGAGGTGTAAGGGAGTATTTTTGTCCTTCTGCTAAGGCATTGTCAATGGCAAAGGTGGTGGGGTGAATAACATCCGCCCATTTAGAACTAGAAAGTGCTACTATGCTTAACCAGCAGGCCAGAAAAGCTGTAAGTTCCCTGACGGAACTATAATTTGCTCTTTCCTTCATATTGTCGTGGAGATTCGTCAGTTCTTTGCATCAACTGTCACGGAATCTACAAGGTGAGGTAAGAGGTTAGTACAAGGGAGTATATAATAGAAAGAAGAGTGCTAATTTCTTAGTTTGGAATACCTGAGCATTTTGGAAAAGTGAGCCAGCCACTGCAGAGGGGAAAGTTTGTGAAAATTCAAAAATTTCCCCATCTCTCTGAAGAGTTCGATCGTGGTTTCAGAAATAGAGGGTCTGCGATCTAGAGAAGATATGAATGCCAGCTCTGCATTCGATGGGATGAATTCATCATAAAATCTTCCTGTTAATGGAAGACCTGCTATGCGATGTCAGTCCCAGAGTGTTATGCTCATTTCTCCGAATGGTAAGTGAAATGAATTGGTAATGGGTGACCAGTATTCAAGAAAGCCTTTAAGCACGGTGGGCACCTTATAGAAGTACTTAGATGTGACTTCTATAGCATCATAGAGACCGACTTTGGCAAGGGTGGTTGCATGTTTCTTCAAGATGACCTCTGCCCAGTCAAAATAGTAATGACGAGAAGTTAACAGGCCTCTTGTCCGAAAATCCTCTATCCCCAAAGAGGGTCGCAGTCTTTGTAACGTTGTCTGATGGTCTCATAGAAATATGTTGGAAAAAGATTATGTGGATTGTGAAAAGGGATGAGGAAGATCATATAATAAACTTCTCCAATATTTTATCACGGCTTCTGCACTTGCAGTTTCCCCTCGAGAATACGGGGTTCTCTTGTTGCCCATGACTCGGTGTACATTAACTTCTCTCCATCCACGTAATCCTTGGGCTCACATTCGAGAATGGATTGATGGCGATGGACGTTGATGGGAATTACCATCATACCTTCTAAATGGAGATTGTCGAACTTCATAACGCCCTCAATCACTCGGACCGATTTCCAAGAATTTTGGAGCTTTTTCTTGTTATGTTCTTTTATCTTCTCTTCGAACTCCTTTGCCTTATTTTGGTGAGCCTTCTTGGAGCGTGAAGCAGGAGGAGTATCTTCTCTTGGAGGGGGTCTTTAGCTATCTGTACGGATGTGAGCAGTTGTTTTTAACCACTCATCCCAGTCATATTCTCGACCGTGCTGAGGGGGGTTTTTCACAGTTCCTAGTACAATTGCTCAGTGAATGGGAGATGGCAACGATTCAATGCGTTTAATGAAGCTATAAGTGGGAAGTACAGGTTCTTTGAAGTATGCAGGGGTACGAGCAGTGGTTTTGGTACGTTTGGTTGGTGGCTGATTAGCAGAAAGAGAAGGGCGATAAGAAGATGTATCAAGGAAGTCGGGATGAGAAGGTTAGTCAGTTGCGGGCTCTACGGGATGAAAAGTTCTCTTAGTACGGGCCATGAGGAAAAGAGAATTAAAGACTCAAGGGTGATTGCAGGAAAGGTTCAAAGAAAGTCAAGAAATTTTCTCAAGTTTCAGAAAAGGACTAAGTGCAGCGGAGATTCACCAAGTCTCAGTTGTGCGGGTCTGCACAATCAAGACCAATTGCGAGGAATGTTGCAACACATGAAAGACTTGCACAAACAGAAAAGCAGTTGTGCGGTACCGCACAGACGATATCGGTTGTGCTGGAAAATAGCCAGGGATGAAAGTCTCACTGCAGAGGAAGAGAAGTGTGGACTACAAGGCGGGTGGGGTATTTATAGGTTGCCGCGGTGGAGTATGGAACACGAGTTAGTTATGCGGGTCCGTACAAGCGGGATGAAATGAAAGATTTTTTTTTTATCCTTCTCTTTGATTCTTGGGGAAACTATAAGACCCGTATCTTAGTCCGTACCATTCCGTAGACTTCCGCGGTCTTACCAGTCAAATTCTGACAACCTTCGACTCTTAACCGATATTTACGTGCGACCCTGATTTGTATACCGTCAACCCGTATCGACTCAACCCAAGACCTTCAACATAGTGACCATGCCGTCGCTACGGTTCCAATGTCGTGACTCGCGCGCCGAAGTGATACCCTGGTCAGGAGTTGTGGGCCAACATTCGGTGTGAGGAAAACGCTGCGCATTGTGAAACCTAAGGGAATCTCTACGGGGTGTCACATCAATCCCATCAATCAATCAATCTCATTATATCACATGTCAAGTACATGTCACGTACACATCACCTTTCACCTTTTCCCAAATAAGCCACAAAAGTAAAAAAGTTCTTACACCACCCATGCTTTTCTTACACAAATGGCCACAAAAGTCAAAAAGAGTCTTACACACCCATCACCACCACATCTATCACTTCATCATCCATCTCTCTCTCTCTCCCTTTACGACTCTCTCTCATTTCTCAAAGCTTCATTCCAAGAAATCAAATCACATACGTATGAGCTCTCCAAGCCTCTCCCTCTCTTTCAAAACTTCAAGTGTGACCCACCTCTCCATCCCAAGATCTTCCATCCTAGCCATCCATTTCTCATTTCCTCCATTAAATTCAAAGCTAAGGTGCTAAGGAACTCATAGGAGCAAGAAGATCAAACGGTGGGTGCTTGATGATAGTAATTTTTCATATTTTCAAGTTGGGCCAAGTGAGACCAACTGATCAATGGTTTGAATCTCACTTGGGACCCTAGGTTGTGGCCGATGGCTCACTTTGATCATCATGATCATCCATGGTGGGGCCATTCTCCATGGACCCTATCATGATGTTTATTTTATTACATTAGGAAGGTCATCTAGACCATCCATATTGGTGGGAAAAGGATCCCCACCGTTGATTTTCGATTTAGGTGGTCCCATGTGTAAAGGGACCCATTTGATTGTATGATTTCTTCAAGGGAGGGCTCATAATGGCGGAGCCCTCCATCACAAGCGTGTCCCACTCTCCATCTCTCTCTCTCTAGTTCATTTTCTTTTATGAAATCATATTATGCTTGTGTGGTCCACTTGAATGGACCCCATCATGAGGCATGTATTCTATCCTAACCATTTGCAAGTAGGGCCCACTTCGTATGTGTTGTATCCATACCATCCTCCATGAGGTGGCCCACTTAAGCAGGGCCCACCTGTAATGAATCCGTTAGTGCAATGTCCAGCGTCCGTGGACGCTGGATGTGGTGTGGAAAAACATAAAATTAGCTTATTTTTCAAGCTTTAGGGGTGTCCTACTCACATAGGCCCGACCTTGATGTATGAGTACAATCCAGGCCGTCCATCCTCTTTCTCATATCATTTCAGGCATTGAGCCAAAGAATGAAGTTAATCCGCTCATTGGGCGGGCCATACTTTTCAAAACAGTGATTCTCACCGTTTATAAATTATTTTAAATTTTTCTACAGGCCAAAAGTATTCAATATTGGACTCTTTTGGCTTGTCTTGAGCCAGGGAAGCCAATGGATGGGGTGGATCTACTTGTTGCAGGCCCTAGATGCGAAAAATCCCTGAAAAATGGGTTTTCCAAGTTTTTTTTAAAAAAAATGTATGAGAGGCAGAGCCTCTGCTTCTCTGACACCGCAGCAGCAACAGCACGCTACTGCGTGCAGCGGGCAGGCAGGCAGCATCCCACGGCTGTTGTCGTGGGCCCCACCATGATGTATATGTCTTATCCACGCCATTCATTTGGTGGGCCCCTCACTGAAGCGGCCCCCCTCCAAAAATGGGGCCGATCTGACGCTCAAGTGGCCCACACTACAGGAAATAATGGGATCGAACCTCTGCCATTGAAATCCCTGTTATGGGCCACAGAATTTTGAATCAATATGTAATTTATTTTTCCCATTTATCTAGGTCCGTGCGACCTTATTAACGGTTTGGATGACATTTAAACATTGAGGTGGGCCCCACATAGGACCCACAGTGATGCATGTGTTTTATTTCCCACCGTCAGCGTGATGGTGGGGCCCTCAGTGAGCATGTGTGTGTGTGTAGTGCTTGTGTGTGCAACGTGCGTACGTGTATATATATATACATATGTATATATATATTATATTATATATGTTATATATATTATTGTATTATATATTATTTAATATATAATATTCATGATGGCATGCCTTCATGTGAGCCCCCACCCATGATGCGTGTGCCGCATCGAAACCGCCCATCCACCTGGAAAGTTCAATTTATGGCATGGGCATAAAGAATGGGCCAGATCCATAGTCCAAGTGGACCCTGCCTTGGCATGTTTTGAGGTCCACTTTGATGTGGATGTAAGGCCCATGTCATGGGGCCATTAGATGTATTGGGGCCCATGGGTTGAGGCCCATTTGACGTACAATATGGGGCCCAATTGGTATGGCCCATTTGTTACCTATAAGACCCATGAGATTAGGCCCACTTGAAGCATCCTAAGGCCCACGGGTTATGATCCATTGCAATGCACATAAGGCCCATTGGTGCGGTCCATTGATGTGGCCCACTTGATGAACAAAGGCCCATATGATATGGCCCATTTAATGTATTTAAGGCCTAATGGGATGTACTTAAGTCCATTGCAATGTGTGATCCCAACATGGATTATGTAATGATATTTACGATGATCGTGCCTTGGGAGCAATGTTGGTTTGATGTCCACATTGCAAGTGTAATGTTGGTTAGATGTCCGCATTACGACTCTCCCTAGGGCCCATTAAAAGGCCCATACTTGTTGGGTGTAGGCCATCTAGGCCCACCTGCGTTTTAAGGATAGTTATTACTTTATTACCTGTTTAGTATAGTTCCATGACTCATGATCATACGCATCATATATATGCTTGATATGAGAGGTGACTAATCATAGCATATGCCTTCGAGCAGGTTATTTATAAGCTCTCGGTTGGGCGATGTTGCCCTACATGAGCGCACGATACGCGTAAGATTTGATACATGATTGGATAGTGTGATTCATGCATTTCGCATTGTGTGACATGGTTATTGTACGCCCTAGCGACATCGGGGCTGTAGTCTCCACAAACTATCGTGGTTGACAGGATTGGATACCAAAAATCTTATTCTACATGGGGTGCTATAGATATCCCTGGGTGAAAGTCTCTAAACCCTTATGGTACCAAGAGGTTGCTCCAACGTCTAGACCGAGTGGGTAGATGAGCATTGAGTGCCGATTACCAGATGGTTACACTCTCCACTGTGTCGTGGTTGGTTGGAAGGGGGTGTGACCTTACCCACCCGAGAGTAGGGGGCAATGCTAGGCTGAGTCTGACTAGCTGGAGGAATGGGTCCGCTATTGACGAGTGGAGCCCGATATTGGCAGACGGATAGTGAGGTCTCTTCCACTTACCTTATTGTGTGCGATGCGGCGGCGATCTGATTTAGAGTGTACTAGACCCTGGTGATATCTCAAAGTTGAACTATATTGATATATGGACTTAATTTGCATGTTTGAGTTGCATCTCGCATCGCATGGCCTTGATATGGCCGACAGCATTCATGCCTTGCATAGCATGGCCTTGGTACGACCCATAGCTTTCATGGATTCATCAGCATACTTCCCATTACTCTGATATTTCATTACTATATTGCGCACACACTCTCACCACCCTCTAAGCTTTCTATAAGCTTATGCACGATCGTTGCGTGCAGGTGACGTTGGCTCGTAGCAGCGTTGAGGCAGGAACGCTTAGCAGATCATTTTGGAGTTTTTATTCATCATCATTGTATTTCCCCTTTATGCTCATTGTACTTGTAAAGTTTTTTATCATAGTGAAAATATAATGAAGTTTTTGGTTGTTGTTTGTGGGTTATGCCTTTAGTTATGCTTATCACAATTCAAACTGATTTTGAAAATCCTCTTCATAGCATCCTAGGATCGGAACCTGGCTGTAACGTCTCGAAGAAATCTGTACAAAGACCCGAGTACTACCTCGATCAGAAATCACTTAGGATTAATTCCTTTAAAAATTAATCGTAAGTCAACTAGTGCTATGTTAGATTAACTGTGAAATTAGCGCTGATCACTTTAAATACGTTCTGCAAGACCCAAAACTTGTGGAATTGTTAACGTTATAACATCCTGAAACCTAGGATCAAACTTTAAACCCGTTTGCTCTCAGGAACTCTTTGAAACTTTGTAATGGATTCTGACCGTGCATCGTGAGTCCGGTAGTAATGAACTTAGACCATTATAACCGCTTAGTTGGACTTGACTACCACCCCAAAAATCAAGCCCAACTGATGTTCTGAGGCTATTTCATTGAGCCTGGAGCAAGGAGTGTGAGAAAGAGTGAAATTCTTTATAAATTAAATGTGATTTAAATAAATCTGGCACGTGTCGCTTGCGAGTTAAGTATAAGCATTCAGACAGTCGGAATCTGACCCAAATACACCCTCGGATCAGGAAACATTTCCCACTCAGGTCAGTGTACTTGGAATCCTCGATCGAGTCTCAGTGACCGCTGAAATGAAACTGATCCGCCACGTGCGATCTGGGAACCCTATCGAACTGAAAACTTAATGTGATCAGGATCCAACATCCATGAGCTTATGTCCGACCGCATTCGGTCAGGGGACCTGCAGAAATGTTCTTTTGGATCAAAAAAGACCCGATTTGGCTATAACCCAAGTATACCTTGGTTTAAAGTCTAAATAGGTGACTTTCTAACCTATTTAAGGACCTTAAACCCTCTCTCATCCCTCCCATACGAATTTGCAAAATCCCTAGAAAAGAGAAGAGAGAAAAGAGAGAGATTCTGTGAGAGTTGTGAGGAAAGGTTCCTGTCACTCGATCCTGCTTCTACACGTGCTTAGCCATCATGTTCTAATCACTCTTCCGGTGATTCTAACTTCATTCTAGGTAAGAAAACCTTAACCTTAACCTATTTTAGGAATTCCATCGATACAAGTAGCAAAGTAACTGACTTATCTTGTGGTATAGGTCGTCATATCGACGTTGACGAAGTGTAGAGTTCTTATTCGATTTGATACGCTTATACGGCGTAAAGTGAGGATTTTAGATGCTTAGGTTACCTGTTTTCAAAGCTTTCAATGTCGTTTAATAGTAGATTATTGATAAGAATGATATTTGACATGTAGAACATGCTGTCTGTTTTTCATTTCGATTACGTATGGAGAATATAAGATTTAGGGTATTTTAGTATTTATAGGAAATACTGTATACATACGTATTTTGCTAAAATGATTGCCATGTGTATTTGTCGTGTTATTATACTAGTTAGGCGTGTATGATCTGTTTGGCGAAGAGATTCGGTTAAAGCACACGTTGGGTCGACATATGCTATGTAGACAAATGTGTGTAGACTAAGTGTTTGTATAAGAGCATGTATTAGTAAGTATTGAGTGAATGGTGTTGTAGATTAGTTTTGAGACTGGATTCTTAATTTATATGATGATTTACATGATTTCCTCCAAGTTATTATATTGAATTGATTTCCTTATGTATATGAAATGCTTGTGTTTGATTGATTTGTTTATGTTGTATGTTATAACATGCTTGGATTATTTTTACTTCATTTCTGTCACTCTCATATGATTATTAAATTAGATTACAAGTGCTTGGGGCTATACGTTAGTCCAGGAAGTCGGTAACAGATTCGAAATCGTGGTTGGATTCTATTCGCCACGAAGGACGTGTCGACGAACCCGAGTCGTGCATTGGTTGACAGCAGTGGTTAGGCCACACGAGGTGTTTTATACACTTCATGTCATTCAGCTTGAGGTGCGCTCATACTAGTCGAGCTCGTCAAGTAACCCGACTGACCATTGTATGTTCACCTTATATTGGTCATAACTGCTTGAACCTGGGGTACTGAACTTACCAGTGAAAATCCTGATAACCATGGTACCTTGATCCATTAAGACTCATGAGCCGGGCATGGTGGTATGGGACACCGTGGTCAAGCTGTTGGCCTACGCTGGGGCCAAAAACCTCCCCGTAGTGACCAGTGAGCACCTCAGACTCGTGAGCCGATTGTGGTGGTATGGGACACTGCATTCGAGTTGTCGGCCTACTCTGATTGGTGAAGAGCCCTTTGTAGTGACCTCAAGTGTATTTTGAGTCTACGTGAGGCGACGACCCTTCCGTAGCGACAAGAGTACAACTAGGCCTATATTAATAAGGTGATGGGGGAGCGGTGTAACGAGTGCGAGCAACAGCCCTGGCAACCCTTACAGCGACCTAGAAATATATCATCGTATGAGACTACTAGGAGTGACGACCCTAGACAGGATTTGTGTTGGGATTGATATAAGGGAAGTACCTTAGTTTCTCAATCCTACTGTATGAAAAGGACTTATAACAACTCGGTAATCATATCCACATCGCACTGCATGTGCCTGAAAGATGTGGAGCACTGAGGGAAGAAAGCATGCCGCGGACGTAAGATGGTGTCGCATGAGGGAGTATGTTGGTGAGGGCATACATCATTACTTCATCTCATACTTGCATTAATAGCAGTATCTAGGAATGTCTGATTGTTTGCTTTACTATTATCGCGTGATTGATTTGATAACATGCTAATCTTTACTCTATGATTCCACTGAGTTGATCACTCACTCCCACATTATGGGACGGTGCTTGCAACACCTACCAGAGTCTGTCTTAGATGCAGGTTGTAAGGCGATTCAGGAGCTGGAGCCGGACTACTACGAGGACCAGGACGAGTTCTCGTACATGTAGTTTTCCGACGGCTTCGCATAGGTGGCCTGGATTAGCAGGATTTTACTAGTTGGACTATCATATGACATTTGATTTTAGTTTGTTATATGTATTTGTGACTCAGAGTTATATTCATACTTTGGAGACAGTTCGAGATGGTTTTATTTTTCATACAGTGATATATATATCTTTCAGTCTTTCGCTTGCGTTTTATCACTGGATCTGACGCAGTTTTGGTATAATCTCACTCATGTTAATGCACTAACACAGACAACATTCAATCATAAGCATATTTGTTACATAAGTGATGGTCTGGAACTCGGGAGTTGAGTTTCTACATGACCCCCGATTTTCAGGGCGTTACACTGGCTAATGGGAGCTGGGAGCTGAGAATGGGGTTCTACGGAGCCTGTCGGTGCCAAATTCGACAATCGGGAATTTTGTGAGCCCGATTTCTGAGTTTGGGACATGACAGAAATAAAGAAAGGATCAAGGGGGCATCTGTTGAGGCATAAAAAAATGGACGAAGGATTAAAGTAAGAAGAGATAAGAAAATAGAAAGAACACTCAAAAAGAAGAAGAAAGAGAGCATGCGCATGACCGCACAACCCATATCAGTTGCACGGTACTGCGTAATCAATATTCCTTGCGTGGGTCCGTGCAACGTAAATATCAGTTACGTGGGACACCGAAACAAGCTACAGAAGTGGTCCTTTGCAGAATGATCTAAAGCACTGAAAGATTTTTCCTACATCGCTAAGATCTGAATTTTCACATGTGCGAGGGTCTATAAATACCCCTTCCCCTCCTTCATTAGAGGTAATTGAAAGTTTTTAAGAAGAGCAGAGCAGAGCAGAAGACCGAAGGTAGGAGAGGAGTCTCCTGTCAGTTGCGCAGGACCGCGCAACCGATATCAGTTGCATGGGTCCGCACAACTAGACTGCCCTACAGTCTGTGAAGATAAGGGGCTATTATACCGCTGAAATCTCTATACAAGGCTTCCCTTCTTCAGGCCTTTTTCTATTGACAAGCTCAGAGGAGAAAGATTAGTTGATCGGGTCGACATTCCTCCTTAGTATTAGGGGATGACTGAAACAAGCGCCGTTATGCTGCTGAAATCTATATTTCATTGAAGATTTGTCGATCAGATCGACATTCCTCCTAAGTCTTAGGAGATTATCAAAACAGGCATCGAAAGGTTGCCGAAATGAATTTTTGATACTTAAAGTATAAGTCATTTGTTTCTAAATGATCTATCTTAGAATCAAGGGATGTAAAGAGGATATAAATGAACTCAGTATCAATGAAATGTGATGAATGTTCCCATTACTCTTTCCCTGTTATGTTTGAATAAGACAATTTCCCGAATCAAATGCTTTTGTTTCTTTGTCGAAACACACTGCAAAGATAAACGCTAACGCTCCTCCAACCGAGAGTTGTATGAACGGCTTAAAAGGGATCAAAGTTACATGGCCCCAAAGCTATGTATTTATTATATCCACAACGTTCATCCATATTTCAAGATCACTTCGGAGCATTATCCAAAAAAAAAAAATCATATCCAAAGATCAACTGGACCACACCACAAAGTGCAGCGGGGAAATTGATTTTCACCGTTAAAAATTTTGTAAGGCCCACCATAACATTTATTTTCCATCCAATCTATTCAAAAGGCCACAAAGGCATGGATGAAGAGGAAAAACAAATTCATAATGATCCATATCTTCTGTAACCCCTAAAAGGGTTTCAATGGTAGACGTTCAATTCCCCACTGCCTTTTACAATGTAGTTCACTTGATAGTTAGATTTGTCTTATTTTTCATCTCAAGCCTTAATATGAGCTCGTCAAATAGATGGATGGTTTGGATATAACACAAACCTTATGATGGGACCCACAAAAGCACACAAAGTAACAAAAAAGGGGCAACACTATCGCGGAAGCTTGGCAGATTTTATTTTTTATTATTTTTTATTTTTTTTACTAGGAGAAATTTTTTCCCCTTACATTTTTCTCAATACATGATTATGTAAATATGTATATATAAGTATATAAAAATATTCTTCTATCTTTTAATTCATTTCTTTATCTATTTATTTAGCAAGCATATCTCCTAAACTAAAATTAATTACTTAATGTACAACATATGATTTTGGGGTAGGAGAAGCTAATTTAGTCAACCAACCTAGTTATTTTCCAAGATTCCATTGGGTCGATAGTTGAAAATCCATTTCATTCACTTTGCGGTCAAACTAGAAATTGAGCGGGGCAAACATGAAATTGAGGGGGCAAACTGAAAATTGACCAGGGAAAGGTAGGAATTGAGCGAGGGAACCTAGAAATTGAGCGAGGCAAGGTAGGAATTTTGTGAGGGAAGCTAGAAATTGAGCGAGGCAACCTATGAATTGAGCGAGGGAACCTAGAAATTGAGCGAGGCCACCTAGGAATTGAACGAGGCAACGTAGAAATTGAGCTAGGGAACCTAGAAATTCAGCGAGAAAACCTAAGATTTGAGTGAGGCAACCTAGGATTTGAGCGAGGGAAGTTTGAAATTGAGCAAGATAAGCTAGAATTTGAGTGAGGTAACCTAGAAATTTAGCGAGGTAACCTAGGATTTGAGCGAGGGAAGCTACAAATTGTGCGAGAGAACCTAGAAATTGAGCGATACAACCTAGGATTTGAGCGAGGCAACATAAGAATTGTGCAAGGGAACCTAAGAAATGAGCGAGGCAACGTAGAAATTCAGTGAGGAATCCTAGGAATTGAGCAAGGGAAGCTAGAAATTAAGTGAGGGAACCTAGAAATTTAGCTAGGCAAGGAAGCTAGATATTGAACGAGGCAAGGTAAAAATTCAGTGAGGAAACCTAGGATTTGAGCGAGGCAACCTAGGAATTGAGCGAGGGAAGTTAGAAATTCAGCGAGGGAAACTAGAATTTGAGTGATGAAACCTAGAAATTCAGTGAGGCAACCTAGGACTTGTCACGACCCAAACCCGAAAATCAGATTCTTAGGAATCTCGATCATCGAATCCGGTGCCGAAAACCTCCGTAGTATCCCATTCTCGGCTCCTAGCGTTCATATGCCAGATTTCGATCCTAGGATCCTACAAGGAGAATTTTTTTTATGTACATTTAACTAGTAATAAGCATAACCACAAGATTACCCAATTCACGAAGGCAACATCATCATCACATATCCACTAATATAATCATTTGAGTACAACACTGAAAGAAAAATACTTAAATTAAAAATCAAGCTCCAGAAGACCACTGCACGCTCCATGCTCAACACTGCTGCAACCTAACATCACCTGCACGCATCTGTGTGCATAAGCTTATAGAAAGCTTAGAGGATGGTGTAAGTGTGTGTACAAGGTAAGTGTCAAGTATTCAATACAATGTCATATTCATACAATACCAGAAAATCGGTAATCCATAAACCATATGATGTCTGAATAAGAAGAAACCCTGATAAGATCATCAATTATTAGAGTAAGTAGAAATACTGACAAGAGCATGAATTATCAGAGTAAACAGAAGTACTGACCAGGTCATAAATCATATGATGACAGAGTAAGTAGAAGTACGGACAAGTTCATAAGTCAATCAATATCAGAATACGCAATATAGAACAGTTATGTAATAAGGAGTCATAAAGAGTCATATATCAGATGCCAAGGATGTAATACACTACACAAATCCTGCTAAGTCTGTCTAGGCCATATAAGTGCAGAAAAAAAGCAACCCAAAATGTCATATGCATGCAGATGTAATGCAATATGCGATGCGAATGATATGACCAAGCTGGAGTGTGAAGTCGGGATGATAGTACGTAGTATCGCAGGCTACGGGGTCCACCGCAAGGGACTTCTATCCAAAACAGTCTCATACCTAAATTTGGATAGTTAGACTCAACGTGGTAAACTCCTGATCTCAGATTAGTCGCGCGCCCAACCGAAATCCTTGGCATAATGAAGGTACTTAACAATTAGTTATGCACCACCAGCCCGAGTGGATAATGAATGAATGAATGAATGAGCATACAACTCTTACTCAATAAGTCCACATATCAATATGGTTCCTCTTTAGGATCATCACCAGGGTTTAGTACACTCCAAATGGCACTACCGCTCTCCCTAGCCGTACAGTCCAAGTGAGCGTAAGAAACCTAACTATCCGCCTGACCAATAGTCTGTCAATACCTATTCGGCACGTCGATAGCGGACCCATTCATGAGCTGGTCAAACTCAGCCTAGCAATGCCCCCTGTGCTCTGGCGAGTAAGGCCACACCCCCTCCCAATTGACCACGGCACAGTGGGAGACGTGACCTCCTGATATTCGGCACTCGGGCGCTCATGTATCCACTCAGTCTTGACGTTGGGGCGTCCTCTAGTACCAAGAGGGTTTTAGAGATTTTCACCCAGGGCCATCTATGGCAGCCCGATGCTTGAACCAAATATTTTCGGTGTCCCATCTGGCCATCCATGATATGCGTGTGGAGGCTACAACCCTAATGTCGTTAGGGCATACTATGGTCATGTCACACAAATACGAGATGCATAAGTCACACAGTGCAATCATACATAAATCCTGTGCATACCGTGCGCTCATGTGGGGCAACTCCGCCTATCAGGGAGTCTCATAACAACATGCCCAATTGTCACATGCAATGGTCAGCCACATCTCATAACAAACATGCAGATGATGCGTATGTGCATGTATCGTGATGCTATTCTATCACATACTCATAATCGGTATCAGTAACTGGCATCAATAATCGACCTCGATAACGTAGACATTTAACCAACATTGCCCCCCCCCCCCCCCCCAAGGACTGGCCCACATAGAGCCTAACATATAATGGGCCCACGGGCTCACACAAAGGCCTAATATACAACACCATGGTCTTACTCAAGGGCCATATATACACAACAGGTGGACCCTGCTCATGGGCCTAATACATATCACAATGGGGTCTTTCCCATAGGCCATGAATACATCATAATGGGCCTTAAATACATGACATGTGGCCCCAACACATGGGTCTTGAATACATCATAATGGGCCATGCATCATGGGCCTAATACGTGTCACAATGGGTCTCAACTACAGGTCACATATACATCATATAGGTCACGACAATCAGCCTTGGCAATTGAAATCGGCCTTAACAATTGAGGTCGGCCTCAATAATCGAAATCAACACTCAGAATCGGCCTCGACACTCAGCCTCGACAATTGAAATTGGCCTATACAATCAGCCTAGTCAATCGAAATCAGCAATCGGCCATGATAACCAGCCTCAATCACTAATCGATAATTGACCACAACAATCAGGATCGGTCGGTAATCGACCTCGACAATCGACCGAACTAGGCCTAAGGGAAGGTCAGAATGTAGACATTAAACCATCATTGCCCAACAATGTGGACATTTAACCATCATTGCTCTCAAGGAGCGGTCCTCATAGGGTCAAACATAAAGTGGGCCCATGACCTCACACAAGGGCTTAATACACATCATCATGGGCCTCGCTTATGGGGCGTATACACATCACATTGGGCCTTAATCATGGGCTAATGTATATAACATCAGGCTATTTCAATAGGTCGAATCAAATGGGCCAAGTAAACGGGCCGAATCAAATGGGCCAAGTTAAATGAGCCGATACAAATGGGCTAGAAATACATCTCAATGGGCCTCATTATATGGGCCATAAACACATCACGTCTGGCCTTGCCCATGGGCTTCAAATACCTTACAATAGACCACAACCCATAGGTTTCTAATACACAATAGGTGGGCCCTACACATGGGCTTAATATACGTCACAAGTGAGCCCTTCACATGGGCCTCATACACATCAAGGCGAGTCTAAACAATGGCCTTGTGCACATTAAGATGGGTCTCAACAATGGGCCATAAATATGATAAGTGGACCACATCAATGGGCCCCATACATATCAAATGGGTCACAACGTGTGAGCCAGAAACACATCATAATGGGCCTTAACCCATGGGCCTTAGAATCCATCAAAATATGCCTAATCACATAGGCCTTATATCTATCAAATGGGTCTCAACAGGCAGCCACAAATGAACCGAGGTAGGCCTCATATATATATCAAGGTGAGCCTCAATGGACGGCTATAAATAAATCAAGATGGGCCTCATACATATACCAAGGTGAGCCACATCAATGGGCCGTAAAAATGGGCCTTATGTTCAATGCAATGGGCCATAACCGATGGGGCTTTGAATACATCACAATGGCCTTGCTAAATGGGCCGGGAGTATATCATAATGGGCCTTTACCCGTGAGCTCCAAATACATCATAATGGGCCCTTAACCCATGGACTCCAAATATATCACAATGGGCCTCAACCCATGAGCCCTAATACATCACAATGGGCTTCAACCCATGGGCCCTAAATACATCATAATGGGCCTCAACCCATGGACCCCAGACTCAAGAAAGTGGGCCCCTCACATGGGCTAAACATACATCATGATGGGCCTCACTAACGGCCCTCATAAACATCAAGTAGGCCACATCAACGGGCCATATCACATGGGCCTAAGGGCAGCCCATGATCCAGAAAGTGGATGAATAGTGTGTACATAACACATACATCATGGTGGGGTCCAGGTCCAGGATAGACGGCCTGGATAAAATACGTACAATGTGGTAGGCCCACGTATAGCCTGATGGACGATGTGAATACATCATATACCTCAAGGTGGGCCTTTACCTACCCAGAATTCAGATGGACGGTGAGGTTGAAAACACATACATGGTGTGGCGGGCCTCACCGTTCAAAGGATGGACAAATGGCTAGATTTACAGCACATACCTCAAAGAGGGCCCCACCCAGCAAAACGTCCCGATGGACGACTGGATGGAACATATGAACGACGTGGATTTAAAATACATACACCAAGGTAGGCCGCATGGGTGGGTTGTGTAGATAAAACACTTACATTATGGTGGGCCACGTGCTGCCAGCACGTGCATCTGGTGAATCACCACAGTCCAGAAACATCCGGACGGTGAAGATGATAATGTGCATACATCACGGTGTGGCCACAGCACTAGCCAAACATTGTCCAACACCATCCAGTGTTGTCTGAACGGCGTGGATGAAATGAATACATCATGGTGGTCCCATGCAAGATCGTCCAAATGAACGGTGTGCATAAACAGTACATACATCAAGGAAGCCTCATCCAGCGGAACGTCCCAATGGACGGCTGAATGGAGCGGATGAACGGCGTAGGTATAATACATATACATAGGAGGTGGGTCCCATGTGGGCCCACCAGATATTTTTATTTATTTATTATTATTATTATTATTATTAAGTCGTCTAGCGTCCAACACCTCCGTCCAATGGACTAGACGGTGTGGACGCCAGACCCTGCCTCACATGAGGGTCCCACCGTACCCAACGGTGGACGGTGGATATAACATGTACATTACAGTGGCCCACACGAACGAACGGTGTGGAGTTTTCACACGTGCAGGGTGGGACCTGCAGATGGGCGTGGAATACTGGCCCCTACATGGAACCATCCAGCAATGGACGGTGTGATTAAAATATATACATCAGGGCCCCACCAAATATTGCTGACGTCACTTACAACAACAGCTTCCACCAGCTGCTGGACTACACGTGCATTGAGGTGGGTCCACATGGTGGATGGTGAAGATAAAACCCATATATCAAAAGTAGTCCCCACCATCCAGACCACTAGACGGTGTGATAAAACATGTGTACTGAGGTGGGGTCCATGTCAATGTGGCCCACCAGCGATTGAATCAAGATGATATCTATGTTATCCTACTATTCAGACGGTCAGCAGTCTGGATGGTGCTGTTGTTGCTAGTGCAGTCCACCAATCACTGAACTTGCACAGATGCAGATGGACGACTAGGATAAAGGACACATACATTAAGGTGGGTCATACCGTCCAGCAAGCTGGACGGTGTGGACGAATCACACGCATCACAGTGGTCCCACGTGGGTGGGCCAGATGTGTTGGATCAACTTGATATTTGTTTCCTCCCTTGTCCAGGCCAGTCTGGGAGTGGCCAGCATGGATAGGTAGGGTCCACACATGTGGACGGCATGAATAAACTGCATACATCATAGTGGGGTCCACGTGGTGGTCGGGATGTGTTGTACACATCAGGTGGGCCCCACATCATTATTATAAAGAAAGAAAGAGAGAGAGAGAGAGGGAGAGAGGGAGAAGCACCCACAAACAATAAAGATTCGCTCGCCTTTGATCTCATCTTCCTTCTTCCGCCTATAACCTTTAGAGCTCCAAGGGAATGATTTTCAACGGTCTAGATGATCTTTGGATGGTGGGGGTGGGAGGTAGGAAGTGGGCCACATCTAGCTCCTCCATGGAAGCTTGGACGGTTGCTCTCATGGTGTTTTTGAGAGAATGAGGGAGATAAGAGAGAGTGATGTAAGAAGTGATGGATGGATGTACTTGATGGGTGGAGAGAGAGAGGGAGAGTTGACTTTTGGGGTTGTTGTGTAAGAGAGGTATGGGTTTTGATGGGGTGAGTGATGTGTTGGGTGATGGGTTGATTGATGGGTTGTACTTAACATTGATGGGATTGATGAGACATGATTTGAAAGGTTATCCTGGGTTTGTAAATGTGTGGCATTTTCTCAAATTAAACACGAGCCTACATCTCCTAGCCCAAGTATTGCCTCAGCGCACGAGACTCGACATCAGAACCGCGACAACGATACGGTCGCTAGGGTACAGATCTCTGGTTGAGCCGACTCTGGAATACGGGATATGGCTTAGGGTTGCGCGCAACTATCGGTTATAGATCGCAGGTTGCCGAATTTCAACTGGGAGGACCGTGGAAGCCTAATGAACGGTACGGTCCAGGATATGGGCCTTACAGGACTTGAGCGAGGGAAGCTACAAATTGTGTAAGGGAAGCTAGAAATTCAATGAGGCAATATATAAATTGAGCGAAGGAACCTAGGAATTGAGCGAGGAAACCTAGCAATTAAGCGAGGCAACGTGGAAATTCAACAAGGCAACGTGGAAATTTAGCGAGGCAACGTAGAAATTGAGTGAGAAAACCTAGGAATTGATCGAGGGAACCTAGGAATTGAGCAAGGGAAGCTAGAAATTGAGCGAGGTAACCTAGGAATTAAGCGAGGGAAGCTAGAAATTCAATGAAGTAACCTAGGAATTGAGCGAGGCAACCTAACAATTGAGCGAGGCAAAGTAAAAATTCAGCGAGACAACCTATGAATTGAGCGAGACAACCCTGGAATTGATCAAGGGAAACTAGAAATTGAGCAAGGAAACATATAAATTGAGTGAGGGAACCTAGCAATTGAGCAAGGCAATGTAAATATTCAGCGATACAACCTATGAATTGAACGAGGTAACCTAGGAATAAAGCAAGGGAAGACCTAGGAATTGAGCGAGGGAAGCTAGAAATTCAGCGAGACAACATATAAATTGAGTGAGGGAAGCTAGGAATTGAGCGAGGCAATATAGGAATTGTAATGGAGCAATTTATAAATTTGATAGAGATATCATAAAAATATGATGGGGAACTTCCACGAATTCATGTAATGTAATGAAAACTTTTATGAACCGCTTGGGCAATTTCATAAATTGCTTAGTCAAATTCACCAAAGAGAATTTCATGTAAAGCTCGGTCAATTTCATTAACTGCTTGGTCAAATTCAGCAAAGAGAAAATTGTTAGGCTAGGTCAATTGCATTTAAAGTTCATTCCAATTTATGTTAGCCTCACCCAATTTCAAGCTTGCCTCGCTCAAATTCATGTTTCCCTTGCTCAATTTCTAGGTTGCCTCGCTGAATTTCTACGTTACCTTACTCAATTCTTTGGCTCCCTCACTCAATTTCTAGGTTGCCTCACTGAATTTCTAACTTCCCTCACTTAATTCCTAGGTTGCCTTGTTCAATTTATAGGTTGCCTCGCTAAATTTCTAGGTTCCCTCTTTCAAATTCTAGCTTCCCTCGCTTAATTTCTAGCTTCTTCTAGCTTCCCTAGCAAAATTCTTAGGTTTCCTCACTCAATTCCTAAGTTGCCTCGCTCAATTCCTAAGTTATCTCGTTGAATTTCTAAGTTCTCACGCTCAAATTCTATCTTCCCTTGCTTAATTTCTAACTTCCCTCGCTCAATTCCTAGGTTCCCTCGCTCGAATCCTAGGTTCCCTCACTCAATTTCTAGCTTCCCTCGCTCAATTCTTAGGTTGCCTTGTTCAATTGATAGGTCGTCTTACTCAATTTCTAGGTTCCCTCACTTAATTTGTAGCTTTCTTCACTCAATTCCTAGGTTCCCTCGGTTGCCTCGCTCAAATCCTAGGTTTCCTCGCTGAATTTCTAGGTTCCCTCGCTCAAATTCTAGCTTCCCTCGCTGAATTTCTAACTTCCCTCGCTCAATTCCTAGGTTCCTCGCTGAATTTCTACCTTGCATCGCTCAATTTCTAGGTTCCCTCACTCAATTTCTAGCTTCCCTCATTCAAATCCTAAGTTGCCTCGCTGAATTTCTAGGTTCATTCGCTTAATTTCTAACTTCTCTCGCTGAATTTCTACGTTACCTCCCTTATTTCCTAGATTCCCTCGCTCAATTTCTATGTTGCCTTTTTAGGTTCCCTTGCACAATTTGTAGCTTTCCTCGCTCAAATCCTAGGTTCCCTCACTTAAATTATAGCTTCTCTTGCTCAATTTCTAACTTCCCTCGCTCAATTCCTAGGTTGCCTCGCTCAAATCCTAGGTTTCCTCACTAAATTTTTACCTTTCTTTGCTCAATTTCTAGGTTCCCTCGCTCAATTTCTAGCTTCCCTCGCTCAAATCCTAAGTTGCCTCGCTGAATTTTTAGGTTCCTTCGCTTAATTTCTAGCTTCCCTTGCTCAATTCCTAGGATTCCTCGCTAAATTTTTACGTTGCTTCGATCATTTCCTAGGTTCCCTCACTCAATTCCTCTATTGCCTCGCTCATTTCCTAGGTTCCCACGCTCAATTCCTATATTGCCTCGCTCATTTCTAGGTTCCCACGCTCAATTCCTATATTGCCTCGCTCAAATGCTAGGTTGCCTCGCTCAATTTCTAGGTTCCCCCGCACAATTTGTAGCTTCCCTCGCTCAAATCCTAAGTTGCTTCGCTGAATTTCTAGGTTCTCTCGCTCAAATTCTAGCCTCCCTCGCTCAATTTCTAACTTCCCTAGCTCAATTCCTAGGTTGCCTAGCTCAAATCGTAGGTTCCCTCGCTCAATTTCTAGGTTCCGTCGCACATTTTCTACATTGCCTCGCTCAATTTCTAGCTTCCCTCGCTCAATTTCTAGATTCCCTCGCTGAACTCCTACCTTGCCTCGCTCAATTTCTAGGTTCCCTCGCTCAATACTTACCTTTCCCCGCTTAATTTTCAATTTGCCCACTCAATTTCATGTTTGCCCCGCTTAATTTCTAGTTTTGATAGTGAAGTGAATGAAATTTATACACATGCACACACACACATACATATTTATATAAATATGTATTAGGGAAAAATGTAGGTAGAATAAAGTTCTCCATATAAAAAATAAAAATAAAAAGAGAAAAAGATGCATGGTATAATAGTTATGCTACGGTTACTGCGCTATAGTTATAATCCGTAGCCATATGTCCAACTCTGACCCAATTGACCGGGTCACAACCGGGTCAACCCTAACACACTGTTCTTTTTTTCTTCTTTTTTTTTTTCCAATTTAATCCCCACAGATTTTTGTGAGTCCCATTATGAGGTATGTGTTATATCCAAACCGTCCATCTATTTGGAGAACTTGTATTAAGGCTTGAGATGAAAAGTAAGACAGATCTAGCTATCAAGTGGACCACACTGTAAAAGGCAGTGGGGAATTGAATGTCTACCATTGAAACCCTTTTAGGGGTTATAGAAGTTTTGGATCATTATGAAATTTATTTTTCCTCTTCTTCCATGCCTTTGTGACCTTATGTATAGATTGGATGAAAAAAAAATGTTACGGTGAGCCCTACAAAATTTTCAACGGTGATTTTCACCGCTGCTCTTTGGGGTGTGGTCCAATTAATCTTTGGGTATGATTTTTTTTTTTTTTTTTTTGAATAATGCTCCCAAATTATCTCGAAATATGGACGAACACTGTGGATATAATATATACATAGCCTGTGGGGCCATGTAACTTTGATCACTTTTAAGCCATTCGTACAACTCCCAGTTGGAGGAGCGTCAGCGCTCGTCTTCGCTGTGAAAAGGAGGGGTAGTTATCGTCCTCAAAGTCGTTATCCGCACGTGCTAGTCTAAGTTGGTAGCTTAAGTTTGCATTCCTTCGTAAAAACCGCTGGATAAAAGGTTTTGTCTACAGTGATCATTTTCTCGTTTATTCGGGGTTGTGGCCCACATGAGGACTGAAACTGTCATATTTTTTCTGGGATATTGTCAAACCACAGTGTGATGGCGAAATAGATGGTCAGGATTAACGAATCGTGGCCGCATTTATAACAACTGGAAAACCCCATTTACTGTGAAATGACGTGGGCTGCATGTCATTCGAGTCACCTTAAAAAGAATCTGTCCATTTCTCGACTCATCTTCGGTCATTTGATTGGCCTCTGTCGTGGGCCCCAGTATGAGATATCTTGCTGCAGTGCTTTTGGGCGTTGAAGGTGTGGTGGGCCAAGTCTTAAATGTTAGTAAAGTCACTTGTCCTGCCATTTAATGGGTATTCGGTTGGAATGATTTGATCCATTGAATAACCCATCATTCCTGTAGTCGGACGGTTAAGACATAAATGACAAGTGTTCACAATCTGTAGGAAAATGTCTGACACTAGATGGTTAGGAATATCTGATAGATGTGAATCATGGGCCATAAACAATTCACGATGGAGCCCATCTAATGAACGGCTCGGGCTGCTGAAAACTGTCCATACATATCATGGCGATAGGGCTCAGTAAACAGGGAGCAAACAATGGGTAGAGTACAAAAACCAAAGGTTATAAGCTGCATATGTTCCTGGCATTTAAAACATTAGTCCATGTCTCAGTTTTGTAGCGTTACGAACTTAAATCTAATGCAGAGCCAGCCCAAAACCATTAGTGTCACGTTCCAAACTCGAAAATCGGATTCACAGGAATCTCGATCGCCGAATCTGGTGCTGACAGCCTCCGTAGTACCCTATTCTCGACTCCTAACATTCATATGTTAGATTCCAATCATGGGATCATACAAGGAGGATTTTTTTTTTTCTAATGTATATTTTACTCGTAATAAGCATAACCACAAGATTACTCAATTCACAAAGACAACATCGTCATCACATATCCACTAATATAATCATTTGAGTACAATACTGAAAGGAAAATACATAAATAGAAAATCAAGCTCCAGAAGACCACTTCACCCTCCAAGCTCAACACTGCTGCAACCTAACATCACCTGCACGCATCTATCATGCATAAGCTTATACAAAGCTTAGAGGGTGGTGTAAGTGTGTACACAAGGTAAGTGTCAAATATTCAATACAATGCCATAATCATACAATACCGAAAATATTGGTAATCCATAAATCATACAATGTCTGAATAAGTAGAAATACTGATAAGATTATGAATTATCAGAGAAAACAGAAATACTGATAAAATCGAGAATTATCAGAGTAAACAGAAATACCGACAAAGTCCTAAATCACACGATAACAGAGTGAGAGGAAATACTGACCAGTGCATGAGTCATACAATATTAGAATACGCAATAGAAATCAACTATGCAAATAAGGAGTCCTAAAGAGCCAAATATCAGATGCAGAGGATGCAATGTAATATACATTCCTGATGAGTAACACGAACAGCGTTACTCGTACCATATGCCCCGAATTTAATACAACATGTAGTGCTAATGGAATGACCAAGTTGGAGTGTGAAGTCGGGATGATAGTACGTATTATCGCAGGCTATGGGGTTTTTCACAAGGGACTTCTATCCAAACCAGTCTCATACCTAAATTTGGATAGTCAGACTCAATGTGGTAAACTCCTGGTCTCAGGTTAGTCGCGCGCCCCAACCTAAATCCTGGTCATTACGAAGGTACACGTAACAAATAGTTGCGCACCACCAGCCCGAGTGGATAATGAATGAATGAATGAATGAGTATGCAAATCCTGCTCACTAAATCCACATATTAGTATAGTTCATCTCTGGGATCATCACCGGGGTCTATTACACTATACGCCAACTTGCCGCCCCTATCCGATCGCACAACTGGGTAAGTGGAAGAGACTTCACTATCTATCTACCAATATCAGGCCCGGCTCATCGATAGCGGACTCATTCCTTAAGCTGGTCAGACTCAACCTAGATATTACCCCCTCACTCAGGCGGATAAGGTCACACCCCCTCCCAACCGACCACGACACAGTGAGAGACGCTGCCTACTGGTATACGGCCTTCATACGCTCATATACATCCACTCGGTCTCTACGTTAGGACGTCTCCTGGCCACGAAGGTTTAAGAATTTTCACCCAGGGACATCTATAGCGCCCGTATGCTAGAACCAAACATTTTTGGTGTCTCATCTGCCTATCTACGATACCTATGGAGGTTACGACCCTGATATCGTTAGGGCATACAGTAGTCATATCACAAAATGCATAATGCATGAGTCATACAATCCAATCATACATCAATCCTTCGCATGCCATGCGCTCAGGTGAGATAACCTCTACCTATCAGGGAGTCTCATATCATCTTACCCAATGATATATGCTATGGTCAATCATATCTCATAACAAACATGCAGATGATGCGTATGAGCATGTATCATGATGCTATGCTGTCACATACTCATAGTCGGTATAAACAATCGACCTCGACAATGTGGACATTTAACCAACATTACCCCAAGGAATGGCCCACATAGATCTAAACATATAATTGGCTCACGGCCTCACACAAGGGCCTAATATACAACACAATGGGCCTTACTCAAGGGTTACATGTACACAACAGGTGGGCCCTACTCATGGACCTAACATCGTAATGGGCTCCTTTGCCTGGCCCTCAAATGCATCACAATGGGCCTCATCACCTAGGCCTCATATACATCACATTGGGCCTTAAATACGAGTTGAATACACATCACTATGGGACTCGACACATGGGCCATAAATACATCACATTGGGCCTCACTCATGGGCCGCACATACATCACAATGAGCCTCGACAGATGGGTCATAAATATATCTCATTAGGCCTCGCCCATGGGCCTCGAATACATCATATTGGGTCTTACCAAGTGAGTCGGAAATACTTCACAACAGGCCGCAGGACATGGGCCTCTAATACTTCAAGTGGGTCGTATCACATAGGCCTCAATAATGGGTCACAACCATGGGCCTAATGCATCTCATTGGGTCTTACCAAATGGGTCGAAAATATATATCACAACGGGCCTCATCAATGGGCCTCATACACATCAGGTGGGCCACATCAATGGGCCGCACCAATGGGCAATGGGTGGGCCCCGCATATGCAGCAAATGGGCCACAATTACATCATAATAAGGTGGACCCTGCTCAGCCAGCAGGTGCGCCTGCACCTTCCAAATGGGTCCACCAAATGAACAAAATGGATATATATATATATATATATATCATGGTGTCTCACAAGGCTGGGCACGACGCAGATGAAACAGATGAACGACGTGGCTAAAATACATACATCACGGTGGGCCATACATCCATCAACATGGACAGACAGTGTGAATACAACACATTCATCAAGGCAGGCCTCTTACATCAGGGTGCGTTCACCTGCTGTGATGGATTGTGGGGATATAAAATACATGCAATCAAGGTGGTCCACGTAGTGGGCAACACTTGCATCAGGGTGGTCTGCCATCCTTAATGAATGGTACGAAAGCAAAACAGGCGGACAACTTGGGTGTAAAACAGATGGCCTACATGAATGAAACACATATATTACGGTGGATAAATACATCTCGGTGTGGACAACCGTCCAGATCTGCTAGATGGTGTGCATACATCACATACATCAAGGTGTGTCCCACACTTGCTGACGACTACATAGCACAACAATTAGGTTATTGGGACCCACCGTCCATGGGTTGGACGGTGTTGATCCATCACATCATCAAATGGGCCCCACGTGGCTGGAGGTGGACGGCCAGTATAAAGGACATATACCATAGAGTTATACTAGTCATGTTATATGGTGATGAACTGCCCTCACAATGAAGATAGGCCCAGACGGCTTACGCACAACAAGTGTGGGCCTAATAATGGGCCCCAGGGGGCAGTTATAATGTGGACATTTAACCAACATTATTCTTACAATGTGGACGTCAAACCAATATTGCTCCCAAGGCATGGCCCGCCATAAATGTCATTACATAACCCATGGTGGAATCACACAATGTAATAGACCTTGTATACATCAAATGGGCCTCGACCCACGGGCCCTAATACATCACAATGGGCCTTAACCCATGGGCCAATATACATAACATCGGGCCGTATCAACGGGTCGAATCAAGTGGACCAAATCAAATGGGTCAGTACAAAGGAGTCAAATCAATTGGGCCGATATAAATGGGCCGAGTCGATGGGCCGAGTCAAATGGGCTGAGTCAAATGGGCCGAATCAATGGGCCGAGTTGCATTGGCCCAAACCAACTACACTATTCATTTATAGTTAAAGATCATTTTAGAACATCTTCACAAATGAATCATATCCCAAGGATCACCTGGACCATACCACAAATGGCAGTGGAGGTAATGTCTTCCACTGTTTAAACCACACAAGGCCACCATAAGATTCATTTTCCACCCAATCTATTCATAAGGTCACACGACCTGGCTAAAGAGGAAAATAAATATCATTTGATCCAAAACTTTTGGGATCCTTAAGGATTTCAATGGTGGACGTTCATTCTCCACTATTTTTTTTTTGGTGTGGTCCACCTGACCATCAAATCTGCTTCAGTTTTAGTCTCAAGCCTTGAGGCAAGATGGCCAAAAGGATGGACGGTTAGGATGCTACATATGCATTAGATTGTGGGGCCCACCATCCAACCATTTGAACGGTGCGGCTAAGACTTAGACATCACGGTGGCCCCACAGAAATGGATGGACGATAGGGATACAACAAACGCATCATGGTGGGGCCGCGCTTGGCACGCCAGACAGATGGACGATGTGGATATGTACGGTGGCTCCATCCACATAGAGGGCTGGGGTGGTGCAAACCACTCAGCGGGTGGTCCCCAGACCCAGCAGACGTCATTACAGCAGCTGTATAGTTGCTATATGACCCTCAAACGACACCGATGGGTCCCACGTGGGGCCCACCACAAACTATATATAATTAAAATAATATTGTTATATCTTAATATTTGTGACCATGATGCGTATGAGCATGTTCACACTCTGGATTAAGCCAAAACAACATATCATACTCCAGA
This sequence comes from Magnolia kwangsiensis, assembly GCA_037074715.1. Taxonomy (NCBI): domain Eukaryota; kingdom Viridiplantae; phylum Streptophyta; class Magnoliopsida; order Magnoliales; family Magnoliaceae; genus Magnolia; species Magnolia kwangsiensis. The sequence continues at coordinate 58,060,551 of CM073573.1, forward strand.
GACAGTTAATTTAGCAAGCAGAAGAATGTGATAGATATATAGAATATATGAACTGTTGTGAGTCTCCAGAGTGTGAACATGTTACCAGGTTAAACATATACATGTATACTCTAAAGATGATGAAAAAGAATATACATGGGTGCAAAAATAAAGTGCAAAATACCACGTGGGCTGGCAGCTAATCAGTAACCCTGTAACCCCGTCAATCAGAACCTGCATATAGGAGGGATCCTCCTCATCATCATCAAGTCTGGCTCTACTTCGCGAGCATCGCCATCATCTGAAACTAAAATAGGGACTGGTGGGTGTCCGGAACACCATCCCGTAACGTGGAAGTGAGTAGCTAACTCAGTGGAATCATAGAGCAAAGATTAACATGTTATCAAATCCATCACGCGATAATGATAAAGCAAGCAAAACAAACATTCCTAAATACTGTGATTAATATATGGATGAAATGACATGATGGATATCCTCACAGACATACTCCCTCATGCGGCACCATCTTACGCCGGCAGCATGCTTGCATTCCTCAGTGCTCCACATCTTCCACGCACATGCAGTGTGATATAGATAATGATTACCGAGTTGTTATTAGTCCTTTTCATACAGCAGGATTGGGAAACTAAGGTACCTCCCTTATATCAATACCCAAATAATGATCCTTTCTAGGGTCATTACTCCTAGTAATCTCATACGATGATATATTTCTAGGTCGCTGCAAGGGCTGTCAGGGCTGTTGCACGCACTCGTTGCACCGCTCCCCCATCACCTTATCAATACAAGCCTAATTTACTCTCGTTGATACGGAAGGGTCGTCGCCTCCTGTAGACTCAGAATACGCTCGAGGTCACTACAAAGGGCTCGTCACCAATAAGAGTAGGCCGACAGCTCGAATGTAGTATCCCATACCACCACAATCGGCTCACGAGTCAAAAGTGCTCATTGGTCACTATGGGGAGGTTTGTGGCCCCAGCGTAGGCCGACAGCACGACCACGGTGTTCCATACCACCATGTCCGGCTCATGAGTCTTTATGGATCAAGGTACCATGGTTAACAGGATTTTCAATGGTAAGTTCAGTACCCTAGGTTCAAGCAGTTATGACAAATACAAGGTGAACATACAATGGTTAATCGGGTTACTTGATGAGTCCGACTAGCACGAGCGCACGTTGAATCGACCAGCAAGCACTTCGCATGGCCTAACTACTGCCGACGACTCCAGTATGACTCGAGTTCGTCATACACATCCTTCATGGCGAATAGAATCCAACCATGAATTCTAAACTGTTACCGACTGCCTGGACTAGAGTATAGACCCAAGCACATGTAATGTGAATCAATAATCACGTGAGAGAGACAATCGAAATACAAGATATTCTAGCATGTTATCAGCATGTTATAATATACATCATAAGCAGTTAACCATATACGAGTGTTTCAAACATAAGGTAATCAATTCAATACAACAAGCATGGAGGAATTCATGTACATCATCAAATTAGTTGAGAATCCAGTCTCAATGCTAATCTACAACACCATTTACTCAATACTTACTAATACATACATTTATACAAACACTTAGACTACACAACTCCAACGTACTTGACGTATGCTGATTTCAACATATAATATGACAGATCCTTATATCAAGGAGATGTCTAATACACAATAATCATGTTCTTACATTCAAAACATATGGCAGGCATAAAGCATATTGATTTAGGCATTTCAACAAACACTTAGTCTACACACATTAGTCTACATAGCATATGTCGGCCAATATGTGCATTAGGGTGAATCTCTTCGCCAAACAGATCATACATTCATAACTAGTATAAATACACGGAAAATACCCATGACAATCATATCGGCAAAATACGTACGTATACAGTATTTCCTACAAATACCCAAAATACCCTAAATCTCATATTCTTCGTACGTATTCGAAATGAAAAACGGACATCATGTTCTACATGTCAAACAGCATCCTTATCAGCAATCTACCATTAAACGGCATTGAAAGCTTTGAAAACAGTAAATCTAAGCATCTAAAATCCACACCTTTCGCCGTAGAAGTGTAACGAATCGAACAGGAAGTCTACGCTTCATCAACGGCGATATGACGACCTAATTCACACGATACATCAGCTACTTCGTTAATTGTATTGATAGAATCCCTAAAACAGGTTAAAGTTAGAGTTTTCTTGCCTAGAACGAAGCCAGAGTCGCCGAAAAAGCGATACAGAAGGGTGGATTTGGCACGTAAAGCAGCAGGGAAGAATCCCAGGAGAAATCACCAGCTTCTCCCTCACTTTCTCTCTCTTTTCTCTCTCTGCTTCCTAGGGTTTCTAGCAAATTCGTATGGGTTAGAAAGCTAAGGGTTTAAGGCCATTTTATAAGCCCAAACATAACCAAAACAGACTTTAAGTCAAGGTATACTTGGGTTATAGCCAAATCAGGTCTTTTCTGATCCAAAGGAGCATTTTGGGAGGTCCCCTGGCCGAATGCGGTCGGACTTAAGCTCATGTATATTGGATCCTGCTCACACCAAGTTTTCAATCCGGTAGTGTTCCCAGATCGCGCGTGGCGGACCAGTTTCAGTTCAGCGGTCACGGAGACTCGATCGAGGATTTCAAGTACACTGACCTGGGTGAGAAATGTTCCCTGATTCGAGGATATATTTAGGTCAGATTCCAACAGTCTGAATGCTTATACTGATCCCGCAAGTGAAACGTGCCAGATTTATTTAAATCCCATTTAAATTATAATGAATTTCACTCTTTCTCACACTCCCTGCTCCAGGCTCAATGAAATAGCCTCAGAGCATCGGTTGGGCTTGATTTTCGAAATGATTGTCAAGTCCAGTTAAGGGGTTATAACGGTCTAAGATTATGGATATCGGACTTTCGACGCGCGGTCTAAATCCAATACAAAGTTTCAAAGGGTTCTTGAGAACAAACAGGTTTAGAGTTTGATCCTAGGTTTTAGGGTAACGTAGCGGTAACAATTCTAGAGGTTTCGGGTCTTACAGATCGTATTTAAAGTGATTGTTGTTAATTTCACATCTAATCTAACGTAGCGCTGGCTAATTCACGTTAAATTTCTAAAGAATTTCATTCTAAACGATTTCTTGGCTTTGGAATTGGGTTCTGAGAGGTTACCAAGGTGTTATGGTTGACCCATTGCCTAAGGACGTCTAATCCCAGGTTACCAAAAATCCAGGGTGTTACAATATTATATATAATAACAAGACCAATTAGCATCCAGCCATCCATTACTGGACGCTGGATGCATTACGTGAAATCATCACGTGGGTGTGGCCCACCTAAATACGTTTAATATAATATATTATATTATATAATCTTATATAATAAATAACCAATATATATTATAAAATATAATATTATATTATAAAAACAAAACATCTAGCCAGCGTCCAGTAGCAGGGACGCTGGACGGTCTGGATGCAACGAGATGGGCCCACAGTTGGGATAAAACAAATACATCATGATGGTGTCCCACCGTCCATATGTTGCTGGACGGTTGGGATAAAACACTTACATCACACGTGGGGTGTCACGCCCCAAACTCGGAAACCGGGCTCACAAAATTCCCGATCGCCGAATCCGGCGCCGACAGCCTCCGTAGAACCCCATTCTCGGCTCCTAGCTCCCATTCGCCAGGTTCCGATCCTGGGATGCTACGAGGAGGATTTTCAACATCAATTTGATTCGTAATAAGCATAACCAAAGGCATAACCCACAAACAACAACCAAGCACTCCATTACATTTCCACTATGATCAAAAAATTTTTACAAGTACAATGAGCATAAAGGGAAATACAATGGCAAATAACAAAAACTCCAAAATGATCAGCAACGTGCTCCTGCCTCAGCGCTGCTGCAGTCCAACGTCACCTGCACGCAACGGTCGTGCATAAGCTTACAGAAAGCTTAGAGGGTGGTGAAAGTGTGTGCGCAAGGTAGTAATATGAATGCAATGTCAGAGTAATGCGGAATATGCAGATGGAACCAAAACGTCATGAGCCGTACCAAGGCTATGCAATGCAAGACATGAATGGTATCGGCCATCCCAAGGCCATGCAATGTACAATGCAACTCAAGCATACAGATACTCATCAATGTCCACACATCAATACAGCTCAAAGTATGGAATATCACCGGGGTCTAGTACACTCTAAACCAGATTGCCGCCACATCGCGCGCAATAAGGTAAGTGGAAAAGACCTCACTATCCGTCTGCCAATATCGGGCGCGACTCGTCGATAGCGGACCCATTCCTCGAGCTGGTCAAACTCAGCCTAGTATTGCCCCCTACTCTCGAGCGGGTAAGGCCGCACCCCCTTCCAACCGACCACGACACAGTGGAGAGCGTAACCGTCTGGTATTCGACACTCAACGCTCATCTACCCACTCGGTCTAGACGTTGGAGCAACCTCTTGGTACCATAAGGGTTTAGGGACTTTCACCCAGGGATATCTATAGTACCCCATGTAGATCAAGATTTCCGGTATCCAATCCTGCCGACCACGATGCGTCTGTGGAGGCTACGGCCCTGATGTCGCTAGGACGTACAATAACCATGTCACACAAATGCGGAATGCATGAATCACGCTATCCAGTCATGCAACCAATCCTGCGCATACCGTGCGCTCATGTAGGGCAACACCGCCTAACCGGAAGCCCATAAACAACCTGCCCGAAGGCAAATGCTATGATCAGTCAATTCTCACGTCAAGCATACATATGATGCGTATGATCATGGGTCATGAAACTATACTAAACATGTTACAATAAAATGAATTATCTTACAATGCAGATGGGCCTGGACGGTCTATTCACGATAAGTACGGCTCAGTAATGGGCCCTAAGGAGAGTCGTAATGTGGACATCCAACCAACATTACACTCGCAATGTGGACGTCAAACCATCATTGCATTCCAGGTACGATCTTCTTAAACACCGCTACATAATCGGTATTGGGTTTACACATTGCAATGGGCCTTAGGTTCCTCCCATTGGGCCTTATATATATACATCAAATGGGCCATATCTCATGGGCCTTTTATTCATCAGATGGGCCATATCTTATGGGCCTTTTATTCATCAGATGGGCCATATAAATGAGCCACACCAATGGGTCTTAAGTGCATTGCAATGGGTCAAAACCCGTGGGCCTTGGATTGCATCAATCTGACCTAATCATATGAGTCTAATATGTATCAAATGGGCCACACCAATTGGGCCCCCAAATGCATATCAACTGGGCCTCAACCTAGAGGCCTTATATGAGTCGAATGGGCCTAAATCCCTAGGCCTTACACAATTCTAATGGGCCTAGTCCATGAGCTTGCATGCATATCAAAGTGGGCCTAATCCCATGGACCCTTTCTTAATCAAATGGGTGTAGTCCCATAGGTCTTACAATATAACAAATGGGTCCACTTCCATGGGCTTAAGAATGCGACAAATAGGTCCAATTTTATGGGCCTAAAAGTACATCAAATGGCCTAGTCACATGGCCTTAGATCACCTCCATTGGGCCTAAAACCATAGGCCTTGAATATCAAGTTAAGCTCATAGGCTTTACATATCAAGTGGGCCCAAGTCCTTGGGCCTAAATGAATCAAATGGGCCTAGCCCATAAGCATTTCATAATTTAAATGGGACTAGCCCATAGGCCTTTTATGATACAAATGGACCTAGCCCATGGGCCTATTGCAACCCAAAAGGGCCTAACCCATATGATATAAAATGCAATATTATATTATATCTTAATATAACAAAATATACTATGCTAATATAATTAAATTTAAAAAAAAAAAATCAAACGTCCAGGCCCTAGACGGCCTGGACATACGCTGCATCAAGGGAGGGCCCCAGAAAAAATTTTAATGGTAGATGCTCAATCTCACTGATTCATGTGATGTGGCCCACCTAAGGTTTGGATCGACCTGAAATTTGGAGGGGGCCCACCTGAGAAGGGGGCCCACCTAATGGACGGTTTCGATGGCATATAAACATCAAGGTGGGGCCCACGGCTGGTGGCCGTGGGTCCACTTCGTCCGTCCGCCGCCTGGCAGCCGTGCGGCGCTGCCAGCGCTTCTGGCGCAAGCAGCCTCCCTGCTGCCACATCCTCTCTCTCTCCTTGAATTTAGTTTTTTTGCCAAAGATCATGTGTGGGGCCCGCCACCTGGAAATCCACTCCAGCCATAATGTTCTACAGCTCGCAACAGACAAAAAGAGTCCAAAGTTCGAATTTTTTTGATGCATGGAGAGTAAAATAAAATGAAATAATGATTTTGAATGGTAAAGGTGCAACCTTCTAATGTCATGGCCCACCAGACCTTCCAATCAGCCCCATCACTTGGCTCAACGCCTAAAACGGGATGGGTAAGAGGATGGACGGCTTGGATCAAGAATAAACATCAAGGTGGGGCCACCCAAAAGCTCCCTTCTTCCTTCCCTTTTTTTTTTTTTCTTATCACAACGTCCAGCGTCCCAGACGCTGGACGGTTCGCTGAAAAAAAATTTCTTTTTTTGAAACGGTGGGCCCTAATGAAGTGGGCCACCACATGATGGGTGACATGGATACACATATAAGGTGGGCCCCGCTTAAATAAAAATGTGAATGAAATAGTTCTCAAGGTGGGATCCATTCAGGTGGGCCACACCACCTTATCACATGCCATAAAAATAATACAAAATAAAAAAAAAATAAAAAGAGAGAGAGAGAGAGACATGGAGAGTGGGACACGGCTTGTGATGGAGGGACCCCGTCATTATGGGCCCTCCCTTGCAATGAAATATACAATAAATGGATCCCTTGCACATGGGACCATTAAAAATGTAAATCAACGGTGGAGATCCATTCTCCACCGATACGGACGGTCTAGATGACCTTTCTAAATGAAAATAAGCATCATGATGGGGTCCATGGAGAATGGCCCCATCATGGAACGATCATGATGATCCAAGTGGTCCATCGGCCACAAATAAGGGTCCCAAGTGAGATCCACACCATGGATCGATGGGCCTCACTTGGTCCACCATAAAATCAAGAAAATCTACCCTATAGAAGCACCCATCGTCCGATCTTCTCGCTCCTAGGGGTTCCTTGGCACCTTATCTTCAACTTCAATGGCTAAGATGAAGAATGGAGGGTTGAGATGGGAGATTTTGGGGTAGGAAGGTGGGCCACTTGAAGCTTAGGGATTTTGGAGAAATTCCATACGTATGGAACTCTTGGATTTCTTGTTGCTTGGAAGTTTTGGAATGAGAAAGAGAGTAAGAGAGAGAGTGATGTAAAGGGAGAGAGAGAGAGTGATGGATGGATGGGTGAGTGATGGTGGTGTAAGAGAAATTTGACTTTTGTGGCTTTTTGTGTAAGAAAGGTATGGGTTGAGAAGACTTTGTTGGCTTTTGTGTAAGAGAGGTATGGGTTTGGGAGACTTTTGTGGTTGCTTGGGAAAAGGGATGGAAGTGATGTGTACTTGACATGTGATGGCTTGATGGGTGATTGATTGATGGGATTGATGTGATTGATGTGACACATCGTTGAGATTCCCTTGGTTTTCGCAACGCGCGGCGTTTTCTCGCACCGAACGTTGGCCCATATCTCTTGATCAGGGTATCGCCTTGGCGCGTGAGTCGCGGTATCGGAACCGCAACGATGGCGCGGTCGCTAAGGTATTGGTCTCGGGTTGAGTCGACTCGGGTTGTCGGTACATGAATCCAGGTCGCGCGTCGATATTGTTTAAGGGTCGAAAGTTGCCGGAATTCGACCGGTACGACCGCGGAAGTGTACGGAAAGGTACGGACCAAGATACGGGTCTTACATGGGGCCATGCAGCATGAAGTTGGGACCATTGTAGGCACAGGAGGACGCTACACGTCCTCTGGCCATTAGCAGTAACTGCTACACCTCTTTGATTTTAATTTTTTTTTTTAAATGGGCTTTTCCATGGTTTCTCCCAGGTGGGGTCCACATCAAGTGGATCTACTCCACCCATTGGATTCTACGGCTCATGATCGACCAAATGAGTCCAATATGCAGTATGTTTGGGGTGGGTAGAAGCATCAAAGTGGGTCCTAACGAATTTTAAAGGTGAAAATCATTATTTTCCATGCTAGGGCCTGCCAGAAAGATCGGATTTGCCTCATACTTCGGCTCAACGTCTAAAATGATCTGAGAGGTAGAATGGACGGCGTGGATTTGATCCTTGGATCAAGGTGGGACCTGCATGAGCAGTCCACCAAAAAGCCTAAAAAAATCAAGTACTTTTTTTTCCCTTACAGCGAGTAAACTGCTCAATTCCAAGGAACACGTCCAGCGTCCCTAGACGCTGGATGGACGGTGTTTATATGAAATTCATCAAGGTAGGTTGCACGTGTGGGGACCACGGCTGGTGGGCCCCACGTGGACATGGTCCACATGATTTGAATCAATCTGATATTCGTATTTTCCATCACCAAGGGTAGGGTCCACATGACTTGGACGGTTTTGATAAGACATACATCAAGGTGGGGTCCATCTGAGTGGGCCACACATCACACAAAAATGAAAAAGAGAGAGAGGGAGAGAGAGAGAAGCACCCACCTTTGATCTCCTATTCCTTCTTCCGCCTATGCACTCTAGAGCTCCAAGAGGACATTTTCAACGGTTGAGATGATGATCTAAGGGTTGGATTTGATGGTAGGAAGGTAGGCCACACTAGCTTCTCCCCTTAGAAGCCATGGTCGTGGGTTGCTTGGAGAGAGATGGATTTTAAAAAATGAGAGAGAGAGAGAGAGACGAGAGAGAGAGAGGTGTAAGAGAAGTGATGGGAGAGATGGTGAGGTGATGGGAAAGTTGACTTTTGAGATTGCTTTTATACTTGGAAATGGGGAGAGTAATGGGTTAAGTGATGGGTGTACTTTTGACAAGTGAGGTGATTGATGTGATGGATTCTCTCGGAATTTGTAACATGTGACATTTTTCTCGAACTAAACGCGGGCCCACATCTCCTGGCCAAGGTACTGCATCAGCATGCAAGACGCGACATCAGAACCGCGGCGACGGCGCGGTCGTACTGGTATAGGTCTTGGGTCGAGTCGACTCAGATATATGGGAAACATCTCAGGGTTGCGCGCAAACGTCGATAATAGACCGCGGGTCACTAAAATTTGATTTGGAGGACCGCGGAAGCTTACAGAATGGTACAGGCTACGATACGGGTCTTACAAGTAACACCACTAAATTGGCTTTAAAAGCCCAAAAGGCTGGCTGACGACAAATGCTCATCTTGGAATAGAGAAATGAAGAGCTTTGCTAAGCGTATACACGGGTGCAACAAAGCTACACATGTGCCACTTTGGCACATACGTGTAGATCTAATTCATCCATCATGTTGGTCCTAACTTATAGCCTAGGCTTATAAGTTGATTGAATTTGAACCAATGAATGATCAACCAAAACCCTAATTATAAAACATAATCCTAGGGACCTAAACTTTAAGAACTGTAATCCTAAATCCTAACGAATCTAAATCCTTACACTAGAAACCTAAAACCTAGGAACCTTAATCCTAAACTTAACCCAATCGATCTAATCCTAAACCATAGGACCCCAAAACCCTAGATCCTTGAATTAACTCATCAAGCCAACTCGATGGGTCAACCCCATTCGGTTAGCCCACCAAGTCCAAACAACCCAGTCAACTCACCTAGTTAAGCACAAAACCAAGTTCGAACAAAAACCCAAAATCAAGCCCAATTAGAGTATAATGTACAACCTCAATGCAACATCCTTCATAACAGAGCCTCCACACAAGTGAGGGAGGTAGCCTGCCGAAGGAGTTTTAAGTGTAGATTGGTGGCAACCTACTTGCCACCAGCCAAGTGGCACTCCTCTTCTTTAGGCTGGCATCCCTCAAGCATGTGCAGTCCCTCTTTTATAGCTTTCAAGTGTTAGGTTAGTGTGTATCTACTCCAATGACCATCTTCTTACCTAAATTTATCCTTTTACCACCTCATCCAACCTATAAGATGATGCTACATGACAATCTCCAATCCTAACCCTCCAACCAGCTTTTGCCCCTAGACTTTGAAGGAATTACAAGAAAATTATGTTTGGGGGCTATAAATAGCCCCCTCCCATTCTCATTTCAACTTCCACTACATCCAAACATCCGTTCCCATCTAAAAACTTTCTCATCTCTTAGGGCATTAGCCATCTAACCATCCCTACACCGAGGGGTGGTTAAGAGAGAGAGAGAGAGAGAGAGAGAGAGAGAGAGAGAGAGAGAGTCTAACCCTAGTCATCTAAGTCTCCTAAGCCCCCTAAGTCCTAATTCGAACCACTCGATGTTTCCTTTTGTGACATTTTCGTTCATCTAACCATTAAAAGTTCAATCAGCTGCATCTAAGTTAGAGCATTGACATTGTGCAACAGTCGTTCTCTTTTCAAAATCTCTGCTCCTCAAAGACATCATTACAACATTGCATTTCATTATTTTCTCATATCTAATTAGCGGGCATATGCTTTATGGCTTACGAATACAATGGGTGCCTATCCACAGAAACCTAACCAGTTAGCTGTCATTTTTTCCTAAGTATCAACATAGCATTGAGCACTCCACATATCACATTTTTACATACTTTACACCCTTCACTCATTCGGTTTGAATGTATGCACTACAACTTGTTAATATAATCGGATCCTGCCCATTTAAAATTTAGATCGATTAGCCATCATCATCATAGCATTACATTATATCTTTTGTATGTGAGAATTAATCATATTCTTAAGAAATTAGTTAGATCTTGTAAAGTAAAGATTGTACACTCATACGGGCATAGTGGGTGCTTAACACCTTCCCCCTCTGTAACAGTGGTCCTTTACTTAGAATCTCTAGAACACCAACTCAAGAGTAATCTTAGGACAGTATTTTTGGATTCTCGGTCCTAAACATTTTTATAAGGTCTAACCGACTGTAGAATTGAAATAATTAGTTAGGGGAAACTCTGATTAAACATAACACCCCATTTACCCCTAAAGCCCCCGAGAAAAGAAACCCGTGGAAAGTGAGTCGATTCCCCCACCTAGGATTTAGCGTCCACATAATGAAGACTCCGCTGGAAACTAACTAGTCACACTAGTTGCGACCCGACTTAAAAAATAAGATCCTAAAAATTCATAAGGAACATCAGTTCTCACACATTTGTATCAACATCCGCATCAGCATCTATTTTAAAAAACTCAAAAAGAACAAAAAAATTATGCCTCTACGAGTCATGCATCCTCAGAAATACCCTTCTTATCACAATATAATCTGTGCCAAATCACAAATAGCTATGACCAACCACAAGTAAGATGTTCAACCCTTTCACGCACTCAATATCGTAGAAGCTCAGCCTGCACAACTACATAGACAGAAGTCACACCAATGGTATAAATTCAGGAATTGACACAAGGTGTAAAAGCAATGTAGGAAATGTTCTTGTAATTCATGCAGGCACAAGCCTCCATAGTTACCAATCGAGCTACCCCAATTCAAAAACAACAATAATAGGCTTGTAGGCTCTTTCTAGCCTCCAACTCAAATCAAGCACAACGATCAGAGCCCACATAGGACCACCGAAACCAACCAATGCAACCCTTGACCATGGGGCACTTCTTTCAGTACTGTCCCGTAAATGGGAGTCAATCTCAAAACAATCCCACTACTGGGATTCCTAATCAATTTCAGAATAACCTCGGAGCCGGGGCTTCCAATCAATTTTCGGCCAACCTCACAACCAAGGTTTTTAATTAATTTTAAACTGATCTTGCAACTAAGGTCTCCAGTTAATTTTCAACACATCCCGCAATCGAGATCTCAAATCAATTTCAAGCAGCAACTTTCCCGATCGAAAGCCTAGGGACAACACTAACGAATGTCGAAAATAGGGGTCAATGTCAAACCCAGTTCAACTAGCGAAATATGATGAATACCCAAGAAGGGGGGTCACATTCTATCATCTCAAGCTTCCCTGAATGGGAGTGCTTTTTAATTTCAATTTTTCGCAACTGGGACATTGTTACATTTCAACAAGCTCCCACTCTCGGGAGACATAAGATCGAAGAAATCGATCACTATGCCAAAGAGGTAGAACATGCCTTTCCGCGAAAGACGTTAGTCACTCAAACGAGTTGCATAAAAATAGAGTTGCGTATGTAGTTCCAAACCATGCAAAATTAGCTTCAAAGACAATAAGGGATCGATCTCCCCTTAATAAAGTTCAGGGACTTGTGTTCCTTCCTAAATGCATAAGTACCTTAGAACTTTGGGATACCCAAATTTAAGAAATACGACAGCAACAGATGCCCTACGACACAACTCAAGCATTTTGTGGAGAATTGAATGCAGTAGCAGGGAATGAAGAAGCCCTTATCTGCTTATTCTAAAAGTCTCATAAGGGCGATACTCTGGACTAGTACACATTCCTGGATTATCACCGAATCAAGACCTAGGAACAACTCTCATAAGTGTTCATCGACATGTTTACCTACAACATCAACATTCCATAGGACAACCATCATTCCATAACCCCGTCAAGCTTCCGCATATATAGATTGCATGGCCCACCGCCTTATGAAATTTCAATTGGTATCAGAGCAGGTAACTCTTAAAGGACTTAATTGCCTTGAATTGATCTAAGGGGCTTAAAAATGATGTCTACCCAAGAGGAGTGTGCCGTCATACAACCACAAATTTTAATGGGTCTAACTATGCCTATTGGAAGGTTATGATGATGGATCTCTAAGATCACTTGATCTTATGGTTTGTGCAATTATCGAAAAAGGATAAACGATACTCATATAACAAGTTGTGGTTGATTGTAGAACCATTAGCGCTCCCAAAGATAAATTCAAATGGAGTACCGATGAGATAGCGTGGTATATCTATGATGCCAAAGCTCTCAATGCTATTTACTGTTCGATTTTTTCTTATAAATTTAAATGTATTTACAAATGTGAAATCATGAAGGAAGTGTGAGACATATTGGAAGTCTCCCGTGAGGGAACTACTACAATAAAAAGTTAAAGCTTCAGCTTTTAATAATTCTGATTCAAAAACATAAGAATGAAAGAGTTTGAAACTTTTATAAAAAATTTACTCTAAATTGAATTATATTTGTAATTCCATGTGGGGTTTAGGAGAGAGAATTTCAAAATGACATATATATAAGAAAATACGTAGATCTCTATCGGATAAGTTCACTCCCAAAATAATCTCGATAGAAGAGGGTATAAACATATATGAGATGAAAGTAGAAGAACTCTTAGGTTCCTTAAAAACATATGAACTACACTTTAAGACCCCCTCTTGTGTGAATAAACTATCCATCCTTAAAACATCTCATATGTATTCACATAGGCTTAAGATTGTTAAATATGAAAGTAATGGTGCTAAAGAAAATTTAAGAAATTCATCAAATTGAATAGAGGGAAGAGTTGTGACAAGAGTAACAAGACGGTCGAGAATCGAAAAGGTAAATCAGTTAAATAACCTAAGCAAGTCCAGTATTACAACTGTGGGGGTTATAGATATATTGACACAGATTTTCCTAGCAAAGTAAGATCCAAAGGCAAGAATATGATGACAATATGGGATGATATAGAGGAGTCTAAATCTTCTTCAGAAGACTCCTCTAGTGTTTAAAGACTTTAGTCACTTATGTATCTTGATGGCCTATACTACAATATCACTCCCTAGAGACTTGGAATACTATAACCCCTTAAGAAGGTACTTTAAAAGGTTCCTTTGGGCTAAATTGAAAATCAAAGGATTTAAATCTCAATATTGTGCCCTATAGTTAAATAAGAGGATTAAGCCTCATTAGTGAGTACTTTAGTAAAATCTGAGGATTTTATTCTCATCTTGTACTTTATTGGTAAATTCGAGGATTATATCCTCATTTTTATTGATAGTTAAGCTTTAAAGTCGTTGAATTTTGATATTATATGTTTCAACTTAGACTATCATTGGTTATTCCTAATTTGATTGACATATCCTTTGAATGACCAAAATAAGCATGCTCCGGGTTTTTAATGTTTATATGCATCATTTAATCTCCTGCTAGGATGTGCCTTATAATTGGTAAATATATAACATATAGAATTATTTCATGCTATATTTTTATTAGTATATCTATTAAAACTAACTATTTGTCAAATAGTGACAAAAAATGGGAGAAAGATCAAGTCTCACAAAAATAATGAATTCTATTTTGCAGGAATTTTTTATTTTATGCAGTGATTGATAAAGATATGGATAGAAATTATGAGGGGGGGTTGCTAAGTGTTACATGTCTCGAGTCCCATATTTAAATTTGTAAATCATTATAATCTTAGACATGTAATATTTTGAGTTGTTTTAGTATATCATTGTATGGATCATGACATTATCTAGTTTAGGTTTTTGTTATGGAAAAGGGGGAGATTATTAGTGTTCTGATTTGTGCACCTTGTTTGTAAATCATATGAGTTCATGTGTTATGTAGTTAGTTTAGCCCTTGGAAGCTGAAGACTGAAGACAAAAGATGACATAAGCATAAAGGAGCAAAGAACAAGTAAATGAGGTGCCTTGGTGACCCTAACTTTGACCCAAAACAATCTTTTAACCTCTAGATGATCAGAACATTATAAGTAAACCTTGTTAATGATCCCTTAGACTTAGGATCTTAATTAGAACATGATAAATAAGGTTAATAGAGGTGTGGAGCTGATGTGAAATCATAGGCCCAAAACAATAGTTTTCGAGTGGTCTTTGATCTCATCGATCTAATTGAAGGTCCACTCGATTAGATTGAAGAATAAGTCCAGCAAATAATAGTGATTATTCTAAATTTTCTTGATGGGATCAACACAAGGTTCGATCCTATCAAAGGACATTTTATCCCATCGAAGGGCTTTTCAATCTTATTAAAAGAGTCATTAACTAACTGTTGCAAATCAGTTTCTTATAAAATCACATTTGGTTCTTGGGCATTTTAATGGATTTTTAGTACAATAGAAGCTTAAGTGATTCCACGATCATATCCATCATCCCAAGCTTCTAAACCAATGATTTCTAAGTTATATTACTTGATATTAACTCTCTAATGAGGATTCTAACCTCCACCTTGAAGATGTGCTTGCATTCCACCAGTTTCTAGAGTTTAAACCCAATCTCTATAAGTATATCCTTATCTAAATCCTCTAAAAGACCTATCTAGGTGAATCCCCTACGATTACAACATTCTCACTTGCTTTAGGAGAATTTACCAACCTCCAATCACCTTAGTCACCAAAAGGAGCATCATAAGCGGGTGGTTATTCTTGGAACTATAGTATTGGTAACACATCATCATCACGATCAGGGGAGAAATGAGAGCTAATTGAAGCATAAGAGAGCATTGATCAAGAAAATCGAGAAGGCTCTACAAATATGGCTCAATCCAACAACTAAGTTGTAATGTATTGGAAGCCTTAGTGTTAAGTTGATAAGTTGATTTACTTAGTTTAATTTCAACATTAGTTTAGGTTTTAAAAACTTATTTTTAAATAGGCTTAAATTTTTAATTGTTTCTAATCCCCCCTAAGACATATCTATCATTTCATAGTCCTACTAAACTTCCACACATATAGACCACGTGGCTCACCGCCTTGCGCAATTTCATAAGCATCGATCGATCAACATTGATTGAGCAAGCCTTTGATCGATCGAGCCCATATGTTTGATCAATTGAACATGGTCAAAAGTGTCTAAAGAGTTAACCTGAATTTTGTAAATTATGTTGATCACTCGAATCTCCAAGTCGATCAATCGAACCTGTCCAAAATTATCTAGAGGTCAATTTGTTTAATCTAGGTTTACTTGATTGATTGAGTAGTCTGTTCAATTGATTAGGACCCTTGTTTCTATACAGATTGAAGACATCTAGACAATAGGGTACACATACATTATAGAATCCTAGCCTAACTTCTAGAAGAAAAAACCCATACGTGGTAAGACACAAATCTAACAAGCCCTGGTACGGATAGTTTACGATGCAATTTGTTGAAACCCTAATAATGGAAAATCCATAAATATTGGTTGAGATAGCTATGTAAAGAAATTTAAAGATGGAGTAATTAATATGAGCTCTGTTTGCTTGAGCCAAAATCTAGTAGATTTACTTTAAAAAACTATATAAAGGGATTTAGTTTGGAAGTTCTTATAAGATGGATGCATTTAAAGCTGGTTGTACGGGTCATCATTTGACATAAACTCAAGTAAACACTTATAACCCAAAGTGCATAGTTCAATGAACAAAGTATGTCACTATTAGTGATTTGAAGCACTAGACTTTACAAAAAAAAAAAAAAAACATTCCTTAGATAAAAAGTGCTTAATGACAAAAGGAGAGAATGGGTGTATACTTTGATTGTAGGAATTTTCTAAATAGTTTCACCTATACTCTTATTAAAATTCCTTGCATAAATATGGCTACTTTTATTTAAAAGGGTTTGGCCTTTAGTTTAAAATCACCCACAAAAGTATGATACAGGCACAAGGCTAAAATAGTGCTAACTTTAAAAGAATACAACATGCATTTCACAGCTTATATGTGAAATGTGTCTATTTATAAATGGTGTCTTCAGTCTAAATCTACGACTACCAAGGTTTTTGAAATATCAACCACTACATCCTAGTTTTGGTGCACAAACAACTCACACTAAGGGACTCGTGATTTACTTTCTATAAGTATTTTAGGTAATGTGTTTAGAAATGTTTATCTGCATATTTTGAAACATTTTATGAGATTTTAGAGTTGGACTTCTGGTTCAAACTATAGTGGAACAAAATGATTTTTATTTAAATATATATATATATATATATATATATATATATATATATATATATATATATATATATATAATTCAATACATTATACCAATGATCCTCATTACGATAATCTCATATTTCATACTTAATCTAAATTGCATAGTTAAATGAAAAGTCATGTCTAATATTGACGAATGAGGATGAAACTTGATCTTTTGTACCATATATTCTTGTAGAAAACTGCGATGAGGGAAGCAGGTTTTTGTATACACATAAGTGAGGGCACCGAGGCTTTGTTTAGAAGAATGAGGACTGGAGTAGTTCAACCCTATCATAACTCCTCTTCCTCCAAGAGTTTCTACACTATAAGAGTCCATATCTTTATGAAATAATATGCATATGTAGTACAATCCAAGTGCACCACCCCTTACATATTTAAACCGTCAACTATTATGGGACAATCGGTTTGCTCAATCCAAACATCCAACATCCAACATTCAATAGGTTTGATCAATTTGAGCCATTGATCATGTAGGCTCACCTAATAAAAATCTTATATTTAAAATTATTGTTTATATAAAAGGAATTGTGTATATCATCCAATTTGAATGAAGTATTAGTAATGATCAATGTGATTTTGATACAATAATTTTAACTCTTTACAACTATTAATCACCTTGGTAAATTTTGATGTGTTTTACATGAAGTGAAGGTTTAAGCTGATAAGGTACATTTATCTATGCATAGGCTTTCTAAATATTATTCAGAAATGTTTAGTTATTGATTTTAAAAATAATGGAAGATCTTTCATTATTAAAATAGTATGGAATTTATTTATAAAGAAATAAGAGTACGCTTTTTAAATCATAAATTGTTGTCTTTCAAATGAAACTTTAATTTTTCTTCAAAACGTTTTATAAAATCTTTTTGGAAAGATCTATTAAATGTTTTTAAAAAAACATTTTTTTAACTAAAAAGGTGAAAATGACTATAGAGCTTGATTTAAATTCTGGTAAAGATGGTATCTTGCACATGTATGGGACGTGGTATGTGGTCCGTCAGCGGGAGGGCTACTTGGGTGAGTGCCTTTGGTTCATTTCACACGAGCGCATCATCTCCTAGAGCTTAAGAAACCTTTGAAGTTTCCAATTTGACCTACTTCCGAGTTGAGTAATGGTGCAAATTATGGTTCTAACATGATGCTCAAGGAGTTTTTGGTGATTGGTTTGACCGAGTTGACCAACATAATGTGAAACACTTGGGTGGAAACTATTATGAACTATGGGCATTGTGTCCAGCCTTGGGTGGAGTTTGTGTAGACCTTTGGATCGGGCAACATGGCTAGGTGACTTAACCATTAATCAAATGGTAAGAGCAATATTAGGATCGAACGATACCTTAAACATTTTCTGTTCATTACAAAACATAAACCATAACCAAATTGGCACTTAAACCTCTATATATACATGGTTGAAGAGAGATTTTACTCTAGTGACCAATCACTCTTCAAAATGCGGTTTACAAATTTCTTGTCAATCCTTTTTTTTTTTTGGTGCAAAAGTTCTTATTTTTCATTATTATTTTATCAATATAAATATAGATAACAACTACCATGTGTCTAATATAATTTCATTGCTAAATGCGTTCAAGGTTGATTGACCAACATTACATATTTAAGCTTGGCAATAAACAATTAAACTTCACTATATCTTAAATAGAAATTGTCAATAATTAACTCGGATTGCATATGTAGATTCTATCATAGTGGATGTAAATACTATCTTAAAGAAAGCTGTAGTGTAAAATGACTTATAGCTACTTTCTTTTTCAATCCAATTACAACCTCCATACCTAATAATTTCATCTTGACAAATACCAATTGAATAATGAATAAATTTTCTCGCATTTCATTTATGGGTGTAGAATACTTTAAATTGGTATACTTATTTCTTTCAAGTGCATTTGAAAAGACATTTGGATCACTATCATGCTTCAAAACATGCAATATATTTTGGTACATTATTCTTTAATAAGAAAAAGAAAAATGGAGATGGTATATGGCAAGTATCACGTGTAGCTTAATGGAAATAAGAGTTCTCTCCAATAATCCATATAGTGGTCCACTAGAACTGCATATATATATATATATATATATATATATATATATATATATATATAGACACACACACACACACATATACAGAGGCATTCTCACCTACACACTTAGGCGCCTACGCACCTTTGCATACATGCCATGTAGAGCTGGGCATTTCTAATCTGATCCGGTGGATCCAACCCAATCAGAATCGAACTGAAGGCTGGATCGGTGTGGTTCGAGTTGGATCAGTCAGATCCGACTATTCATCGGATAGAGTTCTGATCATGGTCAATTCGGACCGATCCAAACCAAATGGATCTGATCTGATCCGGAGTGATTTAATGGTGGAAATCAATATTTCTACTTTCGTCTATTGTATGATCCACTTGAGCTTTGGATATGCATCAATTTTGGGTTCAACCACTAAAATGATCTGGAAAAATGAATGGACGGCGTGGATAAACCACATGCATTCACGGTGGCCCCACCAGAGTTTACTAAGAGACGTGTTGTGCACATCAACCACTTGCGTACATAGCACATTAGTGATAGGTTAAGCAGCGAGACTAGCTACTGAAGTGATGTCAACAAGTTTCGTGGGCCCCACCATGATGTATGTTTTGTATCCACACCTTCCATCCATTTGGAGAGATCATTTTAGGACAATATCCAAAGAACAAGTTAAATCCAAAGCTCCAGTGGACTCCAACATAGAAAACAGTGGGAAAGTGAAGCCCACCATTGAAAATTTCTAAGGACCACAAAAGTTTTAGGTCAAGTTGATATTTGTGTTTTCCCTTATTTCATGTTTTTTTTTTTTTTTTTTTTTTTTTTAAAAAAAAAAAAAACTTTTTAATAGGTTGGATTTCAAATAAACATTAAGATGGACCTTAGGATAGTTTCAATGGTGGAAATCACTCTCCCCACTGTTTTCTTTAGTGTGGTCCACTACAGATTTTTATTTACCTCATTCGTTGGTTCATACCCTAAAATGATATCTAAAAATGGATGAACGGTGTGGATATAACACATACATCATAGTGGGGCCCACAAAACTTGGTGACGCCAACTCAACCTCTCAGTATCTTATTCGCGTCCACAGGCTGTAGCCTGTAACCATTTCATGCGCAACACGTAAATAGGTTGGTTTAGAGATGTGTCATGTAAAGACGAGCAAAGGCAGGCCTCGAGCTCCGAGTTATACGAACGGCTCAAATGAGATCAAAGTTACATAGGCCCCAAAGATATGTATTTATTATATCCACAACGTTCATCCATATTTCGAGATCATTTTGGAGCATTATAATTTTATTTTTTTTAAAGAATCATATCCAAAGATCAACTGGACCACACCATAAAAAGCAGCAAGAATAATGATTTTCACAATTAAAAAATTCGTAGGGCCCACCGTAACGTTTATTTTCCATCTAATCTGTTATTAAGGTTAAAAATATATGGATAAAGAGAAAAAAAATTCATATTAATCCAAAACTTCTATGATCTCCAAAAGGATTTCAATGGTAAACATTCAATCCCCATTGTTTTTTGCAGTGTGGGCCAACTGATCTTTAGATCTGTCTTATTTTTCTGCTCAAGCCTTAAGATGAACTCTATAAATGGATGGATGGTTTGGATATAACACATACCTCATAGTTTGACCCACAGATCCAACCTAATCCGAATTGTACCTAACTCGATCCGTCTCGGTTTCCCTAATTGAGTCGGACTCGGTTCGGGTCAGGCCAACCGCGCATCATATCAGTTCGAGTCAGGTGTCCTGGATTGGATCGAGTTCGGGTAAGCTCACGTAGATTTCAGGTCGGATCGAGTTGGATCCAATCCGATCCAACTCGGTCTGATGCCCAGCTCTAGTGCCATGGGTCCAAAATCTGAATGGTTCATGTGATGCAGCGCCCCATGAAACCCTTAAGGACCAATTTTCACCATGATCCAAAACTCTGGTGAGCCATAACAAAGAGAGATACCAACCACGAGAGAAAAATTGTTTTCTTTTGCCATGGCCTACCAAAGCTTTAAATCAGGGTATAAATAGGACCTTTAGGGTTTCATGGGGTGTTGCATCAGGTGGACCGTTCAGATTGTGGGCTCACATCATATGTGATGAGTTCTCAGAAAGTTCTCATGAGAACTCATGAGCAACTGAGCATTAGGACACACACACACACACACACACACACAGAGAGAGAGAGAGAGAGAGAGAGAGAGAGAGAGAGAGAGAGAGAGAGAGAGAGAGAGAGAGAGATAAGAGCTTATTTGCTTATTCTAAAATAATAAACTCTTATTTTGCGAATAAACTATTTAGTAAAGTTCTAATTATAGAGTTTATTTTTTTAGAAACTAGCTAAAAAAAACTTTTAGAAATAAGTGATGGGAATGTAATTTTTTCTTTTAAAGCTTATTTAGCTTAAGCGAGTAGACATTTTTTAATTAATTTTTAAACAAGTTTGTTCTTAAACATTTTAAGTAATTCTCATCTTGCCCTCTTCTCTTCTCTTTACAATCTTTTTAAGGTGGGCTCACATGATGAACCCATATTGAAGGTGGGGCTCCACATGATGAATGGTCAATATCAAGGTGGGCCCATGCAATGCATGATCACATCAAGGTGGGCCCCACATGATGGATGACCCACATAAAAGGTGGAACCCACATGATGCATGGAGGACATTGAAGGTGGGACCACATGATGGAATTGAAGGTGGGCCCACATGATGAACGACCCATATTGAAGGTTGGCCCCACATGATGGGAAATTCATAACAAAGTTGTGAACCACATGATGAACGACCCATATTGAAGGTTGGGCCCCACATGATGGATAGTTCATAGCAAAGTTGGGACCCACATGATTAATGGTGAACATTAAAGGTGGGTTCCACATGATGGATGACCCACATAAAAATGTGGCCCCACATGATGGACAATCTATAACAAAGATGGGACCCACATGATAGATGGTGTAAATCAAAGGTAGGCATGTATGATGAACAACCTATATTGAAGGTGCCCCTACATGATGAATGGTCCACATCAAAGTGGGGCCACATAATGCATGGTTCACATCAGAGGTAGGGCCCACATGATGGATCGCCCACATCAAAAACATGTTGGAACATCTATGTTAGGTGGGCCCTACTTGATGGACGGTCCACATCAAAGGTGGGATCCACATGATGGATTATTGACATCAAAGGTCGGCCCACGTGATGGACGCTTGACATCATAGGTGAGCCCATATGATGAACTACCCGTACTGAAGGTGGGGCCGCATATAATGAATGGTCCACATTAAGATTGCCCACATAATAGACTGAGTGGGCCTCACATGATGGATGACCCACATCAAAGTGTGGCCCCTCATGATGGACTATCTACATCAAGTGGGCCCTACCTAATGGATGGTTCACATCTAAGGTCTTGCATGATGGACGGTCCATATCTAAAGTATCCCAACATGATGGATCATTCACATATAAGGTGTGACCCATGCGACGGATGGTGGACATCAAAAGTGAGCCCCGCAATATAGACAACTCACTTCAAAGGTGGGGCCCACGGGATGGACACATCAAATGTGGATTCCACATCATGAGTATTGGACATTGAGGGACCCCACATAAAGGACAATTAGCATTGAAGGTGGGCCCTACATGATGGATGACCTACATTAAAGTGGGGCCCATATAATCGATGATCCACATGAAAGGCCAACCATAACAACCGTATGAATTGCTCTTATAGTGGAGTTGTTGGAATCTCTAAAAATGACATCAACTACTCCTAAAAACTCTTATTTGAACGTGTTAACAAACGTGTTATAATGCCCCAAAAATCGGCATCCGAGTACATAGACTCTGATCCCGAGTTCCCAGGTGTTAACTTAATCGAATGCACATGTGACCTCGTTCAAATTCACAGTCATTTCATACACAAGCAATCAGAGTGACATAATTCAAATCAACGGATCCAAAGCAAAGTAGAGATAACAAAAATTAATAAAAATAAGATTAACAGTCAAAGTACAATTAAAAAGTAGTGTTTGCCCAAATGTGGATTATACAAGCCACAATATATATATATATATATATATATATATATATATATATATATATATATATATATATATATATATATATATATATCCAAGATGATTAAAGTGTATATATCCAAGATGATTAAAGTATAAAGTTTGCAGTTTTCACCCAATCCTCCAAAACATAATGGTAGTGACACAAGTCAATCTAAACCTACCCATTTGGAGTATTGCTAGTACCTGCATCAATAATATCATCTGGTTGGTGTTTTAAAAAACTGTCACAGGTGGAAGTGAGTAATTAAATCAGTGGTTCCATTAGTTCTAAGTTACATATGTTATTAACTCAATCGGCATATTTAATAATAAACAAAATATCAAGCATTTTCTAAATACTCTTGTTAAATGCACGAATGAGGTTATGAAATGATGCATGCACCTTACAATCCATCACTCCCTCACAAGTTACTTTAAATCTTATTTCGTAAATGCCAACACTCCCTTACAAGCGACTCTAACGTCAAATCGCAACATCCTATCTAATGTGGTGCAGTGAAAGCATATGTAAGCCGAATAATTATTAAGTTTTATTCATCAAGCATATTGGTGAAGTTAGGATACCAACATCATATTACTAGTCCTTATCCGTATCACATGGATCGTTGTGGCATGTAACAGTTCCTCACCAATGTCTCTTGATCTAAATTCAGGTGTCATCCGTTTATCTCACAAATCAACAATTTCAAAGGTACGGCATGATACCTAATTGTATGAGGATCAACCTGGCCTGGGTCATTTCCCAAAATGAGTATGATCACTCAGATATGAGGTGTGAGCTTGTCACATAAAACCAAATCACCACAAAAAATGGTTCGTCACCTAATTTTATTCATGCCTGGGTTGTTTGAACGGTAATCTAGCACGATAATTTGATAAGGGTCGTTCGAACAATGATTTAGCACCTCTATTATTGTTCACTAGTCATTATAAGGAGGCTCGTCACCCCACCATATGCCGATAGCTCAGACACGATGTCACATACCACCATGCTCGGCTATGAGTCTTAGTGGGATCGTATCGCACTAATGGTTATGAATAGACTCATCCATTGAGAATGGGGTATCTTAGATTCTATTTGGTCGTATCACACATTTTGAAGATATATGATCAGTCAGCTAGTGGAATAATTTGATTGACTTGGGAGAACCACGACACAACTGACATTGGGTGCAAGCATCTCGTATAATCCAACTACTGTCGATCGTCCATATTTAACCTGGGTCAATCGAATAATCCAAGGGTGGCTGCCCCAACTCGGGCCACCCTTTAGTTCAAGCAGTTAGCCAACTGAACCAACATCATAACAATTCTTAAGTATTTCTATAGACTAAACACCACATCACACAATTATAACATAAGTTTTACTACGCAACCACTTGGGCATTTCATAGAACATGTGAGCATCCATAGGGTATTATGGTCACTAAAGCATTAAATCAAACATGTGAGCATGCATAAAGTATTATAATCACTCAAGCAATAAATTAAGTATGTGAGCATCAACAAAGCAACGCATTCTACCGCTTAGGTATTTCATCAAACACGTGAGCATCCATATCCAACTAATAGCACATGTTGCAATTAAATTGGAAATATGAACATGTTAGCAATCAACAAGCCATTCACAATTGTCACGCCCCAAACTCGGAAACCAAGCTCATAAAATTCCCGATCACCGAATCTAGCGTCGATAACCTTCGTAGTACCCCATTCTCGGCTCCCGGCACCCATGCACCAGGTTCTGATCCTGGGATCCTACAAGGAGGATTTCAAACATAATTTTGTTACATTATAAGCATAACTATAAGCATAACCCATGAATAATAACCACAAGAACACCATCACAAAATCCACTATGATAAAAAACTTTGAGTACAATACATATGAAAGGGAAATACAAGATAATGAAAATAACAGAAACTTCAGAAGCTCGACTGATCACTATAACTGCGGCGAGACTATGGCTGCGTCCTAGTGTCACCTACACGCATCAATCGTGTATAAGCTTATAGAAAGCTTAGAGGGTGGTGTAAGTGTAATGTGTACATGCTCAAAATACAATGTCAGAATAATGTGAAATCATGCTGATGGGGCATGAATGCAATCAGCTGTACCAAAGCTATGCAGTGCAAGATATGAATGCTATCGGCCATGTCAAGACCATGCGATGCGAGATGCAACTCAAGTATGTCAATCCTCATACAGCTCAGTAAATATCAATACAGTTCTCATTCTGGATACTCACCGAGGTCTAGTACACTCTAGCCAGCTTGCTGTCCCTATCCAAACGCACAACTGGGAGAGTGAAAGAGACCTCACTATCTTCTTGCCAAAATTGGGCCCGGCTCATCGATAGCGGACTCATTCCTCAAGCTGGTCAAACTTAACCTAAAAATTGTCCCCTCACTTAGGTGGGTAAGGTCACACCCCTTTCTAACTAACCACGACATAGTGGGAGACACGGCCCACTAGTATACGACCCTCACGCGCTCATGTATCCACTCGGTCTCGATGTTGGAGTCATCCTCTGGTACCATCAGGTTTATGAATTTTCACCAAGGGACATTTATGCCACCCCGATGCTAGAAACAATATTTCTGATATTCAATCCAGCCACCCACGATGTGTCTGTGGAGGCTATGGCCCTGATGTCGCTAGGACATACAATAATCATAATCACACAAATGTAAGTGCATGAATCACCCTACCAGACATGCAACAATCCTACACGTACCGCACACTCATGCAGGACAACTCCGGCTATCAGGGAGCCCATAAATAATTTGCCTAAAAGCATATGCTATGATCAGTCACTCCTCATATCAAGCATACACATGATGCGTATGATCATGAATCATAGATCTATACTAAACATGTTATATGGTGATGGGCTCTGTTCATATTGACGAGGGGCTTAGATGGCCTACACATTACAAGTATAGGCCTAATAATGGGCCCTGGGCAGAGTGATAATGCAGACATTTAATCAACATCATCCTTACAATGTGGACATCAAACTATCATTACTCCCAAGGCATAGCCCACCATAAAGTTCAACACATAAACCAAGGTGGAATCACATTACAATGGACCTTATGTACATCTCATTGGGCCTCGACCCATGGGCCTCCAATACATCAAATGGGCCTCATAACATAGGCCTCATATATATCAAGGTGGGCCTCGACGGATGGGTCATGACTACATCAATATGGGCCTTAACAACGGGCCAAAAATACATCAAGATGGGCCTAAGCACATGGGCCTCATATATATAAGAGTGGGCCTCAATAATTGCTATAAATATGTTGAGATGGGCCTAATCGCATGGGCCTCATATATATCAGAGTGGGCCTCAATAACAGGCCACAAATACATCAAGATGGGCTTAATCACATGGGCCTTTATATATATACCAAGATGGACCTCAATGAACAGTATGGATACAACGCATGCATCATGGTGGGCCCCACTGTTCAAATAACGGACGGTGCAGATCAAGAACATACATCTTTAGGGCCCATAGCTCAGGGATAAAACACATGCATATGGAATGGGTCCCATTGTCAGAATGGCATGGATGTACACGTACACCCCATGGAACATGCAGAGCTCATTTAAAGGAGCAGTTGCATAGCTGCCGCACGTACAACTTTGCTGCCTATTTTAAAAGCAGACATGGGTCCTAACATAGGGCCCACTAAAACGCTATATATATAATATGATATTTTAATATCCATGCAACGTCTAGGCCGTAGACGGCCTGGACAGACACATACGAGCATCATGGTGTGGCCCACTAAAATGGTTGGACGGCATGGATGGGGCCCACAGACCCGGATAAACAGGAAAAACAAATATCATTACAATCCAAAACTCCAGTGAACTAAAAAAGGGGTTTTAAAGGTAGACGTTCAACCCACACTGTTTACTGTGACGTAGGCCACCTGAGTTCCTCCAACGGTTGATTTTTGGAGTGGCCCACAGTTAGAAGTGGGGCCCACCAAGTACACGGTTTGGATACACATCACACGTCACGGTGGGGCCTACGAATGGGACCCGTGGTCCCTACTAGCCTAGCGTCCAGGACGCTGTTACGTCCTCTGTGTCAGTGGAAACAGCAGGCGCTGCTGCCTTGTGTTGTTGTTTTTTAAAAAAAATTAGAAATCTCGTGGTTTTTTCCATGTGGGGCCTGCATTGGGAGGATCCACTCTACCCATTGGATTCCATGGCTCGATACCATCCAAAAGAGCTCAATATCCAGTATGTTTTGGTGAGTAGAACATCAAGGAGGGTTTTTAATGGTACCAATACTGTTTTCTATGGTATGACCCGCCAAATAGTCGAATTGGCCCCATCTACTAGCTCAACACCTAAAATAAGTTGGGAAAGAGGATGGACGGCTTGGATTAAATACATACAACAAGGTGGGGCCTGCATGAGTGGTGCACACAACATTGTTAACCACGCCACGTTCACAGCTCACTGTTAGCTGTAAACACGGCTGGGCACGTCCAGCGTCCAGGGGATGCTGGACACTTTACACGTGCAGCATGGTGGATCCCACATGGATGTGGCCCACCTAGTTGGATCAATCAGATATTTGTGTTTTCCCTACATCCAGCCCATGGGTAATGGGGTGTCAGGCGGGCCCACTTGATGGATAGCATGGATAAGATATATACTTCATGGTGGGGTCTATTCAAGTGGACCACACAGTCAAATCAACTTAAAATGAAAGAGCGAGAGAAAGAGGGAGAGAAGAAGAGACGAGAGAGATCGTGATGAAGAGGAGGGACCCCGCCACTATAGGCCCTCCATTTCTTACATTGTGTGCTTCAAACGAGTCCCATCACATGTGGTCCCAAAAAAAAAAAGAAATTTAACGATGGATCACCCACCTCTAGGCCTTCTCCTTGATCCCTTAGCCTCCTTAGCTCCTTGCCTTCAAGTTTGATGGAGGTAGATGATGGATGTATGGTTGAGATGTGAGATGAGAAGGTGGGCCACACTTGTTGCTTTGGGAGTGTTTGGAAAGGCTTGGACGTGTGTAATTTTTTTTTTTTTTGCTTGGGAGGTTGTTTTGAGAAATGAGAGAGAGAAGAATGATGGGATGAAAAGGTGATGGTGTTGTAAAAAAGGGATGGGTGGAGTGATGAATGAAGTGATGTAAGGGTTGACTTTGGGGTAGCTTATATAAGAGAGAGGTAAGGGTAGGGTATTGGTTACTTGTACTTGACTTGATGCGTGATGTGTACTTAATTGATGGGATTGATTAATTGACTGATGGGACATGTTGTAGAGATTCCCTCGAAGTTCACAACGCGCAGTATTTTTCTTGAAATGAACGTGGGCCCACATCTTTTAACCTGGGTATCAGATCGGTGCGCGAGTCATGAAGTTAGAACCGCGACGACGGTGTAGTCGCCGACTTTGGTATGTGGGACTCATCTTAGGATCACGCGTAAACGTCAGATACGAGTCGAAGGTTGCCGAAATTCGACTAGGAGACCGCGGAAGCCTACGGAACTGTTTGGACTAGGATACGGGTCTTACAACAATAAGACATTATTAAATGAGACCCTCAAGGGTCAATAAATGAAAACTTAAGCATAATGGTCTGCACCTTATAACGATTCGCCCGACTCACAATGCTCGTAGGGTTAGGGTATTAGGTAAAGATCATCGAAAAACCTAAACAAGCATACAAGCTTGTAAGATTAGAGATAAATAACTATTGAACCCTAAATTACAAGTGGTATTAAATACTTACCTCCAATCATTGTTGAAAAAGCTTCGACGACGGCTCTGATTATAGCGAGGCGACTAGAGAGGGGATGAGAGGGTGGAGGTGCACCAACAATCACACCCCAAGCTCTCTCTCTCTCTCTCTCTCTCTCTCTCTCTCTCTCTCTCTCTCTCTTCTCCCTTCTCCTCTTTCTCTTCCTTCTTTCTCCTTTTTTCTCTTGTTCTAGGCATAAAATTCGTATGGTAGGAGGGGGTGCCCAAGTAAGGGCCTTATATAGTACTAGAATTGGTGTAAATGGCTCTGAGGGCTAGGTTTTTACTATACAAGCCCTAGGGGAGTGTGTTTTTACCATTTACGAGCCATTACGGGGCGTAGGAGTCGATAACATTGTTGGATAGTTGACCTTAGTGATGATATACGCATAGACACAATCAGCTTGCCATTTGGATGCGTCAATTGATGGCTATGATCAGAAGTCTGTTCGACGGTCACTGATGTTCGATTGGAGCCACAACTATAGGGATATGTGTGGGAAAATATCATTAGTTGATACCCCAACTATGGTCATGAATTGACGGTCTGAAAGTCACAACTTCATGAGAGAACAAAGTGTCCAATTTCACTTAAGCTCTAGATTTCAGCCTAGGGGATTTGTGCGTCTCAAGCACTTGGCTTTCAACCCAAGTTGAACAATTCTAGGTACTTTCTTGGTTCGCCACCCTTAATGACATCAAGCCTAATGAGATGGACATTATTTTATTGTTTCAAAACTAATGGCCCACTAACAAGCAATTTAGAACTTGTTTGGATAATCATGGCATTTTTGGAATGAATTAAGTATCAAGA
This sequence comes from Magnolia kwangsiensis, assembly GCA_037074715.1. Lineage (NCBI taxonomy): Eukaryota > Viridiplantae > Streptophyta > Magnoliopsida > Magnoliales > Magnoliaceae > Magnolia > Magnolia kwangsiensis. The sequence continues at coordinate 58,090,214 of CM073573.1, forward strand.
TTTCTTGTGTGCAATGATTAGGATTTGAATTAACTAAGTTCATAATGTAGCCTATTCCCGACTAGCGAAAATGATGATTCAATTATAATCAATATAAGTCATTGGTTCTTAGGCAAAAAAGATAAGTGGGTCAGTTTGGTTTATTAATAAAGATCTAACCTATAATTGTCTTGACTTTGGATAAGTCTTTATTTAGTTGTATTTTTCTTAATTAGTTAGTGATAGGTTGGCTAGGTTTGGGCCCTATGTGAACAAATTATGAGGCTAAGCTCGATGTTTAAGTGATCGGGTGGATTCGTTGGCTTCCTATAATTGATTAATCAAATTTGTGCAGTTCTTTACAAGTACCGCCCACATATAGGCTCACCTTAAGCATCAAGTATCAGTAAGTGACAATGTAGGCTAGTTATATTGAAAATTTTCATAATTTTTTATAAAATTAAAATAGAAAAAATTGGGGACGTTACACATGCTTATTTCAAATAAGATTATATATATATATATATATATAATTTTAAAAACGTGATTTACCAAACGAGCTTATTTAAAACAAGAGGTAGAACAAAAAGTGCTCATTAGAGTAGAAAATCTCTTATTAGAAAAAAGAAGCTTATTAGAGTAGATCTTGTTCAAAAAGCTCTTATTAAATTAAAGTAGAGATGTCAAACGAGGAGAAATATGATTCACATGGCTAACTTATCCCGCCATATATGTAAGATGAAAGTATTGCAATCAGACCATTCATCATGGGTCCTGTCATGAATGGAGCATGGCCCAGATCACAATTGCTAGATAATCTTAACCATTTGGATGTTTAGTTTGAGTTAGGATGTTGGTCAATTGCTCCAGCACTCCAAATGGGAGCCACCAAATGGATGGTTATGATTGTCCAATCATTATATGTTGTGAAAAATATTGATTAAAAATATTTTAAAATTATATATATATATATATATATATATATATATATATATATATATATATATATATATATATATATATATAAACAAAAGATTTTGCTTGAAAATTATGGTTTTGGGGTTTTTAGGAATAGTCCCATATTGGAAAGGAAAGAAGAAAAAACAGTATTTATATATGAGGTGTGGAGTACCTTATTATTTGCTCGATTAATCGATGGAGTATTGGACTTTCATGTTCCAGTACGAAGCACTAGAACACCCCCACACGCACACACGCATGGGCTCAAGCACTACCACGATCACGGTCACAGTCACAGTCTTAAGCTCAAGCATGTGAGGCAGTGTGGCCGTAGAGTTATGATTGTTAGAAACTGCCAATAACAGCTAGTTTCTCACCAACCACCATATAACGGTCATATTGGGTTATGACCCTGGGCTAAAACGGTTAATAACCATGGCCTATATAAATAGTGGATAGATGGTTCATTGGACCATAACCAACACTCGAACCATTCTCACTTGCAACCCAACAAGAAGAGCAGCAATGTACTCAGATCAATTAGCAAGGTTCATACGAACCTTATCCACAAGATCTCAAGAAATATGTCATGCCCCAGACTCGGTAACTAGATTCACAAGGAACCCGATGGCCGGTTATGGCTGCAACAACCTCCGTAGTACCCCATTCTCAGCTCCTGAGGTAGGTTTCGATCCTAGGATCCTATAAGGATTATTTTCATAACAGTATAATCATTCTAATACGAACATACCCAAGATCATAGCAAGTACATCTAAGAATAACAAAGGGCACACATCACAAACTTCACTAAGAATTTGAACTTTTACAAGCTTACATCATGTTTAAAAGGACATACATAAGGTAATAGGAAAAGAGAGAGAAATCAGCAACACTTGAGTCCTCAAGCTCAACTCTGCTCCACGCTCTGCTTCTATGATACCTGCCTAGAGTCTCCTACATGCATCAATCGTGCATAAGCTTATAGAAGCTTAGAGGGTGGTGAAAGTGTGTGACAATGGTGCATAGAAGATAGTAGGAGATACAGTGAAAGAAATTTGCTCAATAAAAATATTACTAGCCTTACCAAGGCTTATCACGAATACGATGCAATGGGTACTAGACGCCATACCAAGGCTATGCATGAAGGGGCTTACATAGCCAATGCTAATGTGATGTAAGTAATGTCAGTGCTCATATCCAAACCACATGTCAAGTACATTTCCAATCATAAGAAAATCACTGAGGTCCATTACACTGCTGAATGACTACCGCTCTACAGACCCCGCATAGTCAAACGATCGTAAGAGACCTCACTACCCGCCTGTGGACAGCCAATTACTAGCAAGCCCTAGCGGTAGCGGGCCCATTTACGAGCTAGTCAGACTAGGCCTAGCAATGCCTCCTCACACCAGGTAGGTAAGGCCATACCCCTATCCAACTGACTACACGATAAGTGGAAGTCGCTACCTAACGGTATAAGGCTCTCGTGCACTCATAGTTTTCACTCAGTCATAGCATTGGAGCAGATCCTTAGTATCATGAAAGTTTTAAAAATTTCAACCATGGGCATCCTATGCACCCGGTATGCTCAAGTAACATTTTTGTGTCCACACATACGGCCATCCACGAATGTCCCTGTGGAGGCGAGGCCCTGATGAAATAAGGGCGGTATCATCATGAAATGTGATGCCAATGTAGGAACACAATGTGCACAATATTACTGGAATGTGCACTAGCTGCAGGAACACAATGTGCACAAGGGGAGAAACTCCATCCCTCAATGACCACCACACAATGCAATCAATTCACATAGATGATCCATATGGGTCATAAGAATACAAGTGTGCTACCTGTGGAATATGAAATCCTCCATCCTAAGGAGGATCAAGGTCTAGGCACATAGACAGGTGATTCAAGGAAGAGAGAAGAGAAATCCTCTGGTGGGGGTCCAGTACTTTGGGATGACCCACAAGTTAAGAGAGAGTCATGATCTTAAAAAGGAACGATCCTAGCTAGGCCCAAAGTGGACCTTCAACCACCTATAAGGGCCTCTATGGGCCTACCTTAGGGCCACCAAGGAGGACATCCAACCTCAACTAGGTCCCAAAAGGTAGCCTGCTACGCATGTAATGTAAGGTCTAATGGGCCATACTCCAAGCCCAATCTCATAGGCCATATAATGGGCCCTCAAGTGAGGTTTTGGCCCAACCATAAAAGTCTTAAATCTATTATGTTGTAGTGGGCTTCATGGGCGGTCCGGTAGTTCATCTACATGGGCAATTTTTATATTTAACACAAGTGAGTTAGTCACTTTTTAGCCCAAGTATAGGGTCAATTTTAATGGGCGGCCAAGGGCCCAACTTCTTGCATATTCTTGCCCCTAAACCTATCACAATAGATGGGAGAGTATAGGCCCAAGATCAATGGGCCTATCCAAAGGGACTAAGTCTACAAGGCCTGATTACCAAAACAAAAGGGCGATCATGCATATATATATAATATCACATAATGAGCCTTGAGGAAATAGCCCAAAAACAAAAGTCATTCAATTCATGCTTTATGGTGGACTTAGAGGGTAGCCCATTAACCCAAGAATACACATGGGTAGGGTCTAAACCGATAGTGTGGGCCTTACCATATCAGCCTAAAGACTTAGCAAGACCCTCCACAATATGCATCAATGTGGGCCTTACAAGTCAGCACATAATTGAGTACTTCTTGAGGGCATCAATGCCCATAATACATGATCAGCTTATAGACAGCTCATTGGGCTCACAATTCAATAAGGTCAGCCCTTGCACAATGTTGGACGAGGAAGAGGTTTACAGTCCATTGGGCCTATAAAACTACTTAAAAATCTGGTTAAGGTTAACCTACAATATCACCACAGAGGTGGGCATTAAGGGGCACTTATTAAGCACAAAAAAATGTCTAAGGAAAGAAGGCAAGAGTGTGTACAACACTCCCTTAAATATAGTGGGCCATAACGACTCCAAAACAATCAACCATGGAGCAAATTTGGGCCCCTTGCTGGAATTCCAGCCCACCCATTTCTTGGGCCCGCTGGAGTCCAAAAATTTATTTAATCTTAGATGGGTTACTGACCCATGATGACCCACACATATCACAGTGAGCCCCACCAAATAAGAAGAGGGATATACAACACTTACTTCAAGTGGGCCATGCCATTGGAATGCAGGCCCAGCAACCCAAGCTAGGGGCGTCGCTTGGTGGTTAGTCCTATGGGCCTGGGTATTTGGCCCAAAAATGATCCAAATTGCAGGTCACACCATGGTCGGTACAGGGGCTCGATGGCCATGAAAATTTGCAAGATAGTCCTTCTATGGGTGGGTCACACCTCCACAAAATTTTGTAATTTTTGGATAACTATAAGTATTTTAATTAATTTAAATAAAACATTCTGTCCAAAAAATCGAACTGACCTGGACATCCCAATGTGGTGGGCCAGTCTAGCCCTTTCCACAGTGTACATAGGGTCCATTGGACCCAAAAATTTGTAGGTAGGTCCCACCATGGGTGGGCCACCTCCTTGTAAAGTTTCATAATTTTTATACACCTAAAATTATTTTAATAAATTTCGGAATTCCAACCTATCCAGGGTAGAATGTTGCTGGAAATATAGTTGTTCACTGTCTTGAATTTAGGTCATCTAAATGGGTGGGTTCTGGGCCTCCAAAATTTTTGAAATTTAGGCCCAAGGTCTCTCATTAAGCATACAATAATGTGGGACCCAAAAATATGGCCCAACTTCTGAGAAAATATTTTTAAAATTTTATTTTTGTGGAACTATGCTGCTGGACTGCACAACAGAAATTTCTGGCAGTCCACTATATTGGCCCACCCCTTTGGATGCCCAAATGGGGTCCATTGGCCCTAAAATTTTGCAAATACGTCCTACCATGGGTGGTACACCTCTCTACCAAATTTTAGAATTTTGAGGTAGTATAAGTATTTTATTTAATTCATACAAATTATGATCAACAATGAATATCCAGAAGATCTACAGGTGCAGAAAATACTGTTGTCCCATGGTTGACACTATATAGGGTGGGCCTATACTTGTCCAAATTACTGGAAAATTGGTGGGTTTGATGGTCCCACATATGAACAGCGAGTGGGGTCCACTGGAGTGGCCCACTTCCAAATCAAGATGGAAAATGAGCATTTCTAACATGCAGTGTTGCTGGACTGTCCAGAAATTTCTGGATAGTCAGCCTACTTTAGCCCATCCCGTAGGCTTCAAACATGGGGGAAATGATGTGGGCCCCATCCCACATCAAAGTGGGGTCCTCACTCTAGAAAACCCCTAAAGAAATTTGGGATAAGCAGGCATACAAACGGTCTCAAATAATTACTCAAAATCATACTATAGATGGGCTTGAAATCTGAACAACAACATGTGTTGTCCATATTTTGGTCCATAGAAATTATCCCAAGGGTTTTATACCCTAATCCATCAAGTGGAGTCCACCTAGATGCATCATCAAAATTTCAGATTCATCAGTACACCAAAAACCTCAAGAAAATCTATGTTTGGAGACCACCCAACCCATGCATGTCATGGTGGGCCTGAACGTCCCATTTTTTTATGGAACTGAGATGTTGCTAACCACATCAGTGGGCCACAAATCTCCAGCAACAAAAGGAGGAGAAAGGGAGAGGGATCACGACCACGGTGGAAGGTCCCGACACTGTGAACCTTCCACCTTCAATCCACACCATCCACTATATTGGTAGCTTACATGCATGCCATTTACAATTAAAAAGAGGTGATGAGGTAGGGATACTATCCCTACCATGCATGCAAAGGTTTAAATAACCTATGAAAGGTTAAATCTAAGAAAAATGCCTCATGGTGGGTCCATGGAGAATGGCCCACCATGGAAGAAGATATGCATGCTTTAGGCCCATGGCTTTGAATCTAGGAGTCATGTAGGACCTCCACCATGGATTGGGGAGTCCTACATGCTTTCATTCATGTAGAGAAAGGAAGACAAGAAGAAGAAAGGGAGGAGAGTCTTCATGGAGCACCCACCTTGCTTGGATCTTCAAGATTCTTGATGCATTAGCCTCCTTAGGCTTCAAGGACCATGGATGAAGGGTCAAGATGGAAAATGGAGGGTTAGATGAGGAGGGAGATGGAAGAAATATTGCTGAAATTTTTTTGCTAGGAGGAGAGGAGAATGAGAGAATGAGAGAAAATGAGAGAGAATAAAGAGGAGAGAAAGGAAGTAGTTGTTGCAATGATGAGTTTTTGGGGAAATGGCTTGCTTAGGGAAGAAAAATACATGGGGAAGTAAAAAAAAATCTCCTAATTACTTCTAGAAAAGAGAAAAAGAGAGTCATGATGAGTTTAGAGAAGGGATTCCATCATTGTTAGACTAGGTTAAGCAATCATGGTAGCTTACATGGGAGATAGTGCACTAGGGTGGGGTCCACATGGGGAAATGTGTAAGCTAGGTGGGTCCTACCAAAATGCAATCAATGGTCTAAATAATGCGCAGCCTATAACTTTTGATGGACATGTCGAATTTATGCACGGGATGCGGCATTGGAACCGCGACGACGAGGCGATCGCAATGGCATAGGTCCTGGGTCAATCCGAGTCGGGTCTATGCGACCGAACTCAAGGATAACCGCAAAGCTATCCAAGAGTTGTGGGTCCTTGGAATTTGACCAGTAGGACTGCAGGATCAAAATGGACGGAATGCATACTCATACACACATGCATGCACACATAAAAACCAGGGTCGGATCTCACAAAATAGACCAAAGCAATGGTTTAAATTTTCTAATCTTCTTTCTGAATCTGGGTTTTTTCTTTTGTTTATCTGCCAGATAAAATTGCGTATATGGAGTTCCATTCGTGGTTCTTCATATTTGTTAAAAGCGGAACCACATCCAGGCTTGTCATATTGTAAAAGCGGTTTGCCTGCAACCTATCAGCATTCTCAATTAATTTGAGAAGGGATGAATAACGCTTTGAGGACAACATGATCACACGTGCTTCAGCCTATTCATATATTTTTTGTTTCTTTATTATTTTACATAATTATAAATTTATAATTTAGATTAATAATCCTAAAGCATTATCTGAATGGAAATGGAAGGTGTATCTTCCATTAAGCTGATGAATCAAGATTTGATTTGTCTCGATCGATTCGACGAAACCAAATTTACAAGGTGGCAAGACAAGTTAAATTTTCTTCTGATGGCCTTAATGATCTACCACTTCTTAGATCCAAATTTGTAGTCGCTACCTAAAGCAACCGACGAGGACACACCTGAACAGATTGTTGCCCGCAACAAATGAGCTGAAGATGAACTTCTCTACCATGGACACATACTGAACATGCTCTTCAACTGATGGTATGATCTGTACACACAAACATTGTCTATAAAAGAAATTTGGACCACCCTAGAGTTCAAATACTAGGCTGAAGAAGAAGGTACCAATAAATTCCTGATAGCCAAGTACTTCGACTATAACATGGTAGATAATAAATTGTTGTTGCACTAAATTCAAGAATTGCAACTAATATTGAATAAAAATTAAGGCCATTAAAATCAATCTTCCTGAATCATTCCAAGTTGGGGTTATTATCGCAAAATTGCCCTCGATGTGGAAAGACTACCAAAAAAAGTTGTTGCATAAGACTAAGGACTATACACTGAAATAAATCCATAAACATCTTTGAATTGAAGAAGAATCTCACAACCGCAATAAAAAACTGAAAATGAAAATTTATCATCCAAAGTATATGCAGTATAAAACATCAATAACAAGAATTCCAAGAAGGACAGTTCCCTTAAACCCAATAAAGGAAAATTCAAGAAAACACAAAAGAAAAATGAAAAGTTCAAAGGCCCTTGCCATGTCTGTGGAAAAATTGGGCATTATGCTTGTGAGTGCTAATATTGTAAATTAAAAAAAAAACCAAGTGTAGTAAAAGGCAATATAGTGGCAATGATCACTAAAGTTAACTCAATCTAAGAAAAATTTCTTGCTTGGTGGTATGATACTGCAGCTATAGTACATGTTTGCTATAACAGATCAACCTTCAAAACCTATGAGGATGTGACCAATGGTCAAAAAGTCTAAATGAGTAATGAAGTTCAATCGAAGGTCATCTACAAAGGAACCATGGAATTAATGTTTAATTTTAGAAAGAAAGTGATATTAACAAATGTGTTGCACATCCCAAACATGAGGTGAAACTTAGTTTCTAGGGATCTTTTAGAGTTTCTAGGGATCTTTTAGGAAAACTTGGAATAAGGGTGGTGTACAAGTCAGGAAAACTGATTCTATCAAAGAACGAGAATTTTATTGAAAAAATATATTCTTGTAACAGTATGATAAATTTTTCGTTGATTGAAAGTAGCACTTCTATGTATATGGTTGAATCTATTGGATTATGGCAGGGTAGATTAATACATATAGGTTATAATACCTTAAAAATTCATCATTAAGAATGGTCTAATCTCATACATAGATAATGAGAATAATAAATTTTTAGTATGTATATGATTCAAAATGACAAAGAAACCATTTTCTAGTGTTGAGAGATCATCTCAAGTATTGGATATTATGCACAGTGATATCTGTGAGTTGAACGACATTCTTACTTGTGGAGAAAGAAGGTATTTTATAAATTTTATTGATAATTTCTCTAGATACGTGTATGTATACCTATTAAAGAGTAAAGATGAAACACTAAACATGTTTAAAGTAAATAAACCAAAAGTATAAAATCAAGTAAATAAGAAAATAAAAATTCTTCGCAGTGATAGATGGGGTGAATACTTCTTGAATGAATTCTCTAACTTCTATAAAGAACATGTATTAATATACTAGTGTACTGCACCATACACATTGCCAAAAAATGTTATAACATAAATGAAAAATATGACGTTAGTAGAGATGGTCAACTCAATGCTGATACAAGTAAAGTTGTCACTAAGTCTATGGGGAGAGGCACTACTTGCAGTGTGTCACATTCTAAATAGAATTCCTTGTAAGAAAAATAAAACATTACCATATGAGATATGAAAAGATAGAAAACCTAACTCAAGATATCTTAAAGTGTGGGGGTGTCTCACTTATTATAAGACTCCTAATGTAACACCTCGAAAATTGGGGGTCGGGTAGAAACCCAACACCCAAGTTCTAGAACGTCATTTATGCAACATAGATAATGATAAATGCATGTTAGCTTTAGAATGACATTAAACAAGATTGAGACTAAGCAAAAATAGCATATCATACTCCAGAGACAGTTAAATTAGGAAGCGAAAGACTGTGATAAATACATAAAATATATAATTGATTGTAAGTCTCCAGAGTGTGAACATGTTACCAGGTTAATTAAATACATGTATACTCCAAAAATGGAAAGAAAAGAATATACATGAGTGCTCCAAAAATAAAATGACAAGTGTCAAGGTGTCTAATCAACCTCCCTGTAATCCCGTCGATCAAAACACGGAGGAGTTCTCCTCATCATCATATAAGTCCGGCTCCACTTCACAAGCAGTGCTATCACCTGCAACTAAAATAGGGACTGGTGGGTGTTCGAAACACCATCCCGTAACGTGGGAGTGAGTGATCAACTTAGTGGGATAAGAGAGCAAAGATTAGCATGTTATCAAATTAATCACGCGTTAATAGTAAAGTAAATAATCAAACATTCTTATATTCTGTTGTTAATGTATGCATGAAATGACATGATGGATTCCCTCACCGACATACTCCCTCATACGACACCATCTTACGCCCGCGACATGCTTGCATTCCTCAGTGCTCCACATCTTCCAGACACATGCAATGCGATTTAGATAATGATTACCGAGTTGTTATTAGTCCTTTTCATACAGCAGGATTGGGAAACTAGGGTACCTTGCTTATATCAATCCCAACACAGATCCTGTCTAAGGTCGTCACTCCTAGTAATCTCATACGATGTTATATTTCTAGGTCGCTACAAGGGCTACCAGGGCTGTTACTCGCAGTCATTGCACCTCTCCCCCATCACCTTATCAATACAGGCCTAGTTATATCCTTAAGACCGCATTAGGACTCGTCGCCCCCATGCAGTGTCAGGATAAACTCAATTCACTACAAAGGGCTCGTCGCCTGATCAGTGTAGGCCGACAGCAAGAATATAGTGTCCCATACCACCATAATCTGCTCAGAGTAGGGTGCTCACTGGTCACTACGGGGAAGTTTGTGGCCCCAGCGTAGGCCGACAACTCGACCACGGTGTCCCATACCACCATGCCTGGCTCATGAGTCTTTATGGATCAAGGTACCATGGTTAACAGGGTTTCCAATGGTAAGTTCAGTATCCTAGGTTCGAGCAGTTATAACTCATACAGGGTGAACATACAATGGCCAGTCGGTTTACTTGACGGGCTCGACTAGTACGAGCGCATCTCAAGCTGAACGACATGAAGTGCATAAAATACTTCGTGTGGCCTAACCACTGCCACCAACTCAAAACACGACTCGCGTTCATCGACACGTCCACTGTAGCAAATAGAAGCCCACCCCTAATTCAATCCATTACCGACTTCTTGGATTAAAGCATAGCCCCAAACATGTGTAATCCATACCAGTGATCATATGAGAGTAATAGAATTGAAGTTCAATAATACAAGCATGTTAACACATGTTATAGCATACAAAGTAAGTAAATCAACCAACACATGTATTCCATACATAGAAGGAAATCAATTCATATAGCAAACATATAGGAAATCGTATACAACATCGGTGGATTGAGAATTCATTCTCAAAACCAATTTATAACACCATTTACTCAATACATACTAATACAAACATTTATACAAACACTTATTCTACACACTTTAGTCTACATAACGTATGTCGACCCAAAGTGCACATTAGGGCGAATCTCTTCGCCAAACAGATTATACACACATATATAATATCTTAACACGATAAATTTACATGTCAAGCATTTCAACAAAATACGGACATATACAGTATTTTCTATAAATGCCTAAAATACCCTAAATCTCATATTTACCGTACGTTTACAAAATGGAAAACGGACAGCATGTTCTACATGTCAAACGGCATGCTCGTCGATAATCTACTATTAAATGACATTGAAAGGTTTGAAATTAGTCAATCAAAGCGTCTAAAATCTGCACCTTTTGCCCTAGACGTGTATCGATTCGATTTGAATGCATACGCTTCGTCAACGGCGTAAAGGCGACCTAATGCACAAGATATATAAGCTACTTCGTTATTGAATCAAAAGAATCCCTAAAACAGCGATAGGTTAGGGTTTTCTTACCTAGGAGTGCGTTGGAATCGCCAGGAAAGTGATTGGAGTGCGGTGCTTCGATACGTACAATAGCTATAGCAAGTGGCAGGAAAATCTCTTCCACCTCTCTCAAAATATCTCACTTTCTCTCTCTCTCTCTCTATCTAGGGTTTATTGCAAATTCGGATGGGAGGGTTGTGAGAGGGTTTAAAGCCCTTATATAGGCTAAAACATAACCTAAATAGACTTGGAAACAAAGTATACTTAAGTTATAACCAAATTGGGACTGTTCCGATCCAAAAGAGCGTTTCGGGAGGTCCCCTGGCCAAACGCGGTCGGACTTAAGCTCATGGTTACTGGATCTAGCACACATCAAGTTTTCAGACCGGCAGAGTTCACAGATCGCACATGGCGGTCCAGTTTCAGTTCAGCGGTCATCATGCCTTAATCAGGTCTACAAGTCTCATGATATGAAAGAGAAATTTTTCCTGACCCGAGGGTGAAATTTGGCTGAATTCTGATGGTCAGTATGCTTAATAATAATGCGTAAAGACCCGTGCCAGATTTGAATTAAAATTTTAAATCTTAACCCATTTCTCACTCTTTTCACTGCAGGCTCAATGAAATAGCCTCTGAACGTCGGTTGGGTTTGATTTTCGAAACGATTGTCAAGTCCAGCTAAGCGGTCGTAACGGTATAAGATTGTGGATATCAGACTTTCGACGCGCGGTCTAAATCCAATACGGAGTTTCAAAGGGTTCCTGGGGCCAAACGGGTTTAGAGTTTGATCCTAGGTTTCAGGGTATTATAGTGTCATTGATTCTACAAGTTTTGGGTCTTGCAGAATGTATTTAAAGTGTTCAGGGACAATTTCACAGCTACTCTAGCGTAGCACTAGCTAACTTATGCTTAATTTCTAAAGGAATTAATCCTAAGTGATTTCTTTGGCTTTGGAATTGGGTTCTGAGAGGTTACCAAGGTGTTATGGTTGACCCATCGCCTAAGGACGCCTAACCCCAGGTTGGCAAAAATCCGGGGTGTTACACCTAATCCCAAAAGAACCAAGTTAGGACCTACAACTATAAAGTGCACATTCGTAGATTATGCACAAAATACCAAAGCTTATAGACTCCTAGACTTAGAGTCTAACACCATTATAGAATAAAGAAGCGTTGAGTTCTTTAAAAACTTACAATCTTTGAAGTCAGAGCATAATGAAGTTTAAAATCCTAATAAAGAACCAGTGAGTTTAGCTTAAAAGAAGTGGAAGCTCTTAACAAACCTCATAGGAGCTAGATGGTAAGAATAGAAAAGATTCTTACATTAATCAAATAGACTCTCAATATATCTTTTTCCAACTAGTAGAAGGAGATAGAGAAAATGTTATCAGAAAAATACCTATAATATTGATTATAAAAGATAATTCCAAAACATTCAGTGAGGCTATGTCTTTTAGAGACTCAGCCTTTCGGAAGGAAGCCATTAACGATGAAATGGAATCTATAGTATCAAATCAAACATGGGAACTAGTGAACTTATCTCTAGGTTCTAGACCCATGATATGTAAGTGGGTATTTTGGAAGAAATATCACATTAATGGGACTATCCAAACCTTTAAAGCTAGACTAGTAGCTAAGAGGTTCAGACAAAAAGAAAGGATATATTATTTTGACACATATTCTACAATGGTTAGAATAACATCTATTAAGATTTTATTTGCGCTAACATCCATACATCATCTTCACATTCACCAAATGAATCTAAAGATTACTTTCCTAAATGATGACCTCAATGAGGAGGTATACATGAAATAACTCGAAGGGTTCGGTCTACCAGGAAATGAGAATAAAGTTTGTAGATTGATTATATCATTATATGTACTAAAACAAGCACCTAAATAGTGACATGAGAAGTTTAATTCAAAAATAATATCTCATAGTTTCATGCATAATGTAGCTGACAAATGCATATATTCTAAAGTTAATGGTAACTGTACAATTATTATTTGTCTGTATGTTGATGATATATTAATAATCAGAAATAAAATGGAAGTCATAATAGAAACAAAGAAGTTTCTGTCTTCTATATTCGAAATAAAGGATCTTGGATATGTGGATACCATCTTAGGTATCAAAGTTAAAAAACATAATAGAGGTTATGCTCTATGTCAATCTCATTATATTGAGAAGATACTAAACAAGTTTAATCATCTTAATAAAAAAAAAGCAAAAACTCCATTTAATGCAAGTGTCAAGCTGAATGAAAATAACGGAAGAGCAGTTGCACAACTTGAGTATATAATTGTTATAGGCAGTCAAATGTATGCAATGCAATGCACTATACTAGATATTGCATATGTTGTAGGTAAAATCAATAGGTTTACTAGTAACCCCAGTGTGAAACATTGGAATGCTATCATTAGAGTTCTTAGTTACTTAAAAGTAACTAAAGACTTATGACTATTTTACTCAAAGTTTATTACCGTATTGGAAGGATATATTGATGCGAGTTAGATATCGAGTGTAAGAGACAACAAGTCCACTGCAAAGTGGGTATTCACCCTAAGAGGTGCAGTTGTGTCTTAGAGATCTAAGAAAAAAACCTACATAACTCACTCGACTATGGAGTCTGAGTCTACATCCTTGGTTGTAACAAGTAAAGAGACTGAGTGACTTAGAGATATTTCTATATCGATTTTGTCACTACATCATGATAGTGAAGCCACGTTAGCTAGAGCCTACATCAACACTTATAATGGAAAGTGTAGACATATAAGTCTACGGCATGATTATGTGAGACACTTGATTCAAGATGGAATCATTATAATTTCCTATGTGAAATCAAGTAATAACTTGATTAACCCTTTATTAAACATTTAACTAAAGAGGTAGTAAATGCAACATATAGATAGATGTGGTTGAAACGTTTCAGCCAAAGTTCTATCGGTGATGGAAACCCAACTTAAAATTAGAAAATCTCTAAGTTCGGGTTCAATAGGTAAAAATGAGTTACTGATACGTGGAAAGTTTCGACACTAAAATTATATAAAACCTCATCTATAATAGATAATGAATCGAGCATTACAGATAGAGGGTTGAGTCTTAGAACTCTTAATGAAATCTATTTTAAAGGACGAGTATCTTAATAGTAATGGAGACATTGGAAGGATTTCACCTATGTGAACGTATAGATGATGTCCTCTCATGAGAGTTAGAGTTTCTATTGGGATCGTTCATGAAATATGATAAGCACATGACCGTTAAATTATTCTGAGTAAGATTGCAAGAACTCTAATAACACAAAAGTGAATATGTGTGTGGTTTCTCTGGCTCTATTATCTAGGAATAACTGGTTCAAAGTTGTGGCTACCATGAATTTCGATAGAGCTTTGAGATACTAACACTAATGAAATATTCAACTAAAAAAAATATATCTTTCTTTATGCATATAAGCTGTTTATATTCTGGAAGATATTTTTTCAAAAATATTGATTATATATATATATATATATATATATATATATATATATATATATATATATATATACATATACATATATATAAACAAAATATTTTGCATGAAAAAAATGTGGTTTTGATGATTTTTGGAATAGTCCCATATCAGAAAGGAGAGAAAAAATTGTGTTTATATATGGGGTGTGGAGTATCTTATTATTTGCTCGATTGATCCGTGGAGTACTAAACTTATGTGTTCCAGTGCGAACGCATACAGGCACAAGCTCAGGCTCGGTCATAGTTACAGGCTTGGGCTCGGTGCGAGGGCGTGGACATGTGAGGCAGTGTAGCTATAGTGGTTCTAGTGGCGCACTTTGCACTTCGAACATGCGCATCATGTCACAAATGGGTCACTCCTTCAAGGCCTTATGTGAACTGATGTGACAGGGAATATGGGTCAGGTGGCAGGAGTGGGCGAGTGGTCTAAATGAGACTGGTGTGGATTTTATAAAGGTTATAAACTAGTCGTTGGAGAGAGGTTTAACTGCACATGCAACATTAAACCCGAACATGCAGAAATTGTTGCATGTGGTCATAAAATGGCTATAAAAACTGTTGTATGTGGCTAACCCAACAATCATAAAATAGCTAGCCAGTGAGTTTAAATGACTAGCATGCAACAGCTAGTTGTCCACATGCATAACGGTCAAAAACTGTCAATGACTGCTAGTTTCTCACCAATAACCAAATAACGGTCATATCGAGTTATGACCTTAGACCAAAATGGTCAACAACCACGGTCTATATAAGCAGTGCCTGGATAGTTCTGAAATAGCGGTGAAGACCGCTTGAGTTGAAGTAGGAATATGCCAATATGTCCTAGAGGGGGGTGAATAGGACTTTTTAAAGATTTATGAATTATATTAAAAATCCTATCACTCTAATCCTAACAGGTATGCAATTTTCAGGATTACTCAAATGTAACTCTACTTTCTTCCAAGCCCAGTAGAGGATCCAATCACAAAACTATTCAATTTAATGAGCATGAAACAGTTATAGTCTATGATGGATGTGACTGTGTGTGTGAAGTGTGAGAAAATATGAATTCAAATAATATAATCACACAAATGATCAAGAACAAGAATCAATCAGAGAAATAGTTATTTTTATAGTGGTTCGATTACTTGTCTACTCCACTCCCGGCTGCCACACTCAACCCTTGAGTGTACCAGATTTCACTAAGGAGGTTTCCCATGGTTCACCTCAAACTTAAGGTTTTAAATCAGGTTCACCTTCAACCTTTACAACCTACACAGAGGCTGAATGTTTATGCCCTCGCGAGCAAGGGTCAACACATAACACCCGGTTTAGGCACACTGGCCAAGGATCTTACCCTAAGACCCTAACAGAGGTTTTACACGGTTCACCTTAT
The DNA here is from genome assembly GCA_037074715.1 of Magnolia kwangsiensis. Taxonomy (NCBI): domain Eukaryota; kingdom Viridiplantae; phylum Streptophyta; class Magnoliopsida; order Magnoliales; family Magnoliaceae; genus Magnolia; species Magnolia kwangsiensis. The sequence goes on from CM073573.1 coordinate 58,106,353, forward strand.
AACCCAGAGTTTTACAGGTTCACTCCTAACCAGATATTTATGCCTATATAGAGCAAGGGTCCACACAACGCACCCACACGTACACTCCCGCCGGAGGCCTCCTTTGAGGACTTCAAAGGGTGAGCAACACCTATGACCAATCCTAGAAAGGAATGATCACAAGTGTCCTCTGGACTCTAAGTACTTACAGATAAGTTGATGAGTCCCTTTTAGTGTAGTGATGAAGATCTCCTTCTTGTTGATGAAGAGTCTTCAGCTTTCTTGATCCGCAACATAAAAGATATACCAATGTCCGGCTTTGGTCGGGTCAAGGTTATGATGAAATTCTACTCTCTAAAGATTTTTCTATTAGGAAGATGGAGTGATTCCGATCATCTATGCATTTAAGGCATCCCAGCTTAATGATTTGTCATTAAGGTAGTAGCTGGAGTATCCTTGAATGGGGAAGTTCATTCCCCAATCCACTCTATTGAATATCAATGATGAAGGTGGATTGGAGGATGAACTCCCTGAGAGAAAGGGATTAAGATAAATGTTATGAAGTTTAAAACACTCAGAAGCACTCTCTTCTTTTTCTACCAGCAATAAAGACTAACCTCTCTCTATATATAGGCAAAAGATTTCAACGGATATAAAACGGTCACATTTATGACAGAGTTCGATATCATCGAGCAAGAGTCGATATGATCGAGCGTATACTCTCGATTGTATCGATGATCCGCTCGATGATATAAACTCAAATGTCATTTTCACTTTTGGAAACCTTTTACCAACTGGTCGATGGGATCGAGACAAACATCGATGTTATCAGATTTTGAACTTCGATTCCATCGATATATGGATCGATCTATCGACAGGTGAAAACAAGATAGACAAGCCTTGAAGAATTTCAGGTTCTAAAGATATGATAGGGGAACAACTGATGTCATCGAAATTTGAGTGTCGATGATATCGAGACTTTATCGATAGGATCGATAAATCATATAGATTTACCTATAAGCACGCTGGTCAGTTTGTGCCAGATTTGATCTAATCGACTGGGACTCGATGATATCGACATTAGAATATCGATTTCATCGAATGGCCCCCGATCAACGTTTTAAAATATCCTAAAATTTATGTTGGAGGAAATATGCGCCTACTATCGATATGATCGAATGACTACCGATGTGATCGATATTTGAGTTCAGATTGAATCGAATAGTCATCGATATATCGAAGCTTGTAGTAGTTTTCTTTAGAAAAACAGGGGCGCTGAAAAACTGTCTGTCGATATTATTGATTTACTTTCAATAGGATCGATATTCGACTATCGATGATATCGATAAATCATCCAGTTGAATGTTTGGCTGCTGAACGCTTTTTTTCCTCACTCGATTATATCGATTAAGATGCTGAGGACATCGACAGAGCAGGTCGATCATATCGAAATGTGAATCAATACAATCGACAGGGTAAGAAAACTTGAACATTTTCCTGTTTCGTAAAAAGTTTTCTTACACTAAAACCCTAAGGTATTCTACTTAGTTTTAAGGGTTTTAATCACCTGGTATTTTGGGACATGGGATGTGAGGCTATGATTTACCTATGGTGATCTTCCACACATCCAATTGAGGCAGACACTTGACTTGATCTTCCTGTTAGGCACGGTTGTCCGACTGACTCAACTTACAATGTAATTGACAAACCAGGGCACTAGTAGGTGCACTTTCAATCTCCCCCTTTGTCAATTACGTGAAAAAATACCCAAAACATCCCAGGAAAATATCTAGACAGATACATCCTAAATTGTGTGTACATGTATTAACACAATTTTATAAAATCTAATCACCCATGTACACAACCAGTAAGTTCTCCCCCTAACTGCAAAACTCTCCCTTTCTTGTTGCGGCTGCTCCCCCTAACACCTGCAACATATACGACCACAAATATCTAATTTTCCACAGGGGTGGTTAGAATTTTTCTCCCCCTTTTTGTCAGTCATTGGCATAGTCATAATAAGTGATATTGACTAAAGAATTTAAGCATATGGGAGAACCACAGACACATAGATGTTTATAGAGATTCAACAGTGATAAGCATACATCAATGAAGCCAGGAAGGAAAATGGTTAAAGCAATCAGCACAGTCATTGTATAAGTAATAGGAATGACAATAAAATAAGAATTGTATGCAGCCATATCCAATTAGTATCTCAAAAAAATATACTGCCACAGACAACAGTAGAATGAGATTTGTCCAAGGCAAAATACATAACACAACATCAGACGTGTTGGATAGTTAAAAGACAATTGTATTGATGCTTAATGTCTTCAAGGAAGATCATTCGTGAGCAAGTTTACCATTTGCTGAGTAGTTCCCTGGAGGACATCTCTTCAATGATAGTGAGACGCCTTTCACAATTGTTCAGACGGTCCTCTATACCAACCATCCCATTGAGCAGGTGACATTCGAGGTGATGAGCTGGGTGATTTGTAATCATTTTAGGACTGACCAATGGCGTGCGATTTGATCCTCCATGTGTAGGCCGCATTGTTGGTGGAGCATGTTGGACGGCCCTTGGTATAGAAAGACTATGCCTGGAGGGAGACAAGGAAAGACAAAATCGTTGTGCCGCCAGTGATGCATCACTATCAAACCATGCTTCAGGATGCACTTCATCAGATGTGGCAGGAAACCCAGCATGGTGTACGAGTTTACATATGAGCACGGGAAAGGGCAGTGTCTCCCCATGATGTCCTTGAATTACATGAATCATTTACTTAAGGAAGAGAGTTGATAGGCACACTCGATTCTCTTGATATACATCATAGAGTACATTGATCAAAGATGGAGAAAGATGATCACCAAGGACATCGCAAGGATACACATTTGACAAAAAAATGCTATGAAGAATTTTGAAGGTGGGTCCAAGATGGTTGATATGCAACAAATTTTCATCATTTTGCAGAACTGTAGTTCTTGGCACAATGCATAAGTTATTTCTCCCCATACCCCCAATCCATTGAGATTTCGGTTGGTTACCGAAATTCTAGTGACCTTCAGATTGAGGAGTTTTGCCAAAGTGACTAGAGTGATAAGTTTGAATAATGTGCAAGAACAATTCGAATGTTGGGGGGATCTTCACAAATGACATGGAAATGTTTAAAAATTCATAGATCACCCCTAGTTGGCAAGATCCTCCAAGATGTAGAATATTTTGCCAACCAATTACTTCTAAAAGGAGGTCAACTCCAAAAGGCTCAATGACACTATTGAGCACTAATCGTTCAGTGATGATAGACGGACCACCTTCCTTTGGAGTAGGTTGATACCTACTAGAATTTGATTGCATGTTTTTCTCCTCTAAAGATTGAAAGTAAGCCTTACCTTTCCCTTTGATCATGTTTTGAAGAGGTGAGATGCTGATAGGAACTGGAAGAGGTATTTAGAGAAGAAAAAAATATGAGCTCGAGTGGGCCCTTCTCTTTATATAACAGACTTATCGATCATATTGATCAGTTATCGATATCATTGTCATGACTTTTACCAAAAGTTACGCTGACAGTTGTTGAAAAATAGCAATCCGATTGAATGTAGTTCAAGGAACCGTCGATTGAATCGATGTACCATCTCGATTGAATCGATAATAAAATCAAAACTGCACAAATATTATCGAGGCTGTAAGACTTTTTTCATTTGTTCATCATCAGCATGACCATAAATATCTCAGACCTAAAGATTTTTCAGTGTGTACCATAGGTCCAAAGATATTATTAATGCGAATAAATGTCAATTGACTTTTGGAGGTCACTGAACCTGTTTATGTCAAGAGGCTTTGTAAGAATATCAGCAAGCTATTTTTCAGTAGTTACATAATCCAACACAATGGTCTTTTCTTCGACTAGTTCTTGGAGAAAATGATGACGAATGTTAATATTCTTGGTCCGAGAGTGCTAAACTGGATTCTTTGAGATATTTATAGCACTATTTTCACAGAAGAGACTCATTGTGGATTGTGCAATCTCGTAGTCAAATAGCATTTATTTTATCCAAAGGAGTTGAGCACAACAGCTACCTGCGGCTATATATTCAGCCTTCACAGATTATCACGACTATCACATTCACAATTCTTGAATAGTAAGAGTTCTTAAGTTGTATACTCTATAAGCATGTCTATTCATGGCGTACCCTAGAAAAATGCCTTCATCACTTTTAGATTCAACCTTTCCTAGGTGATCCCTGTCCCTCAAAATGTAGCATTTACTACCAAAGACCCGAAAGTATTTCACATTTGGTAGCTTCCCATACCATAGTTCATATGGAGTTTTATTCAGACCTGCTCTAAGATATACTCTATTTATGATGTAGCAGGCGGTCACATTTATGAAGACTAACCTCTCTATATATAGGCAAAAGGTTCCAACGGATATAAAACGGTCACATTTATGACAGAGTTCGATATGATTGAGCAAGAGTCGATATGATCGAGCATATACTCTCGATTGTATCGATGATCCGCTCGATGATACAAACTCAAATGTCATTTTCACTTTTGGAAACCTTTTGCCTACCGGTCAATGGGATCGAGACACACGTCGATGTTATCGTATTTTGAACTTCGATTCCATCGATATATAGATTGATCTATCGACAGGTGAAAACAAGAAAGACAATCCTTGAAGAATTTCAGGTTCTAAAGATATGATCGGGGAAGAACCGATGTCATCAGAATTTGAGTGTCGATGATATCAAGACTTTGTCGATAGGATCGACAAATCATATAGATTTACCTATAAGGACGTTGGTCAGTTTGTGCCAGATCGATCCAATCGACTGGGACTCGATGGTATCGACATTAGAATATCGATTTCATTGAATGGCCCCCGATCAACATTTTAAAACATCCTGAAATTTATGCTGGAGGAAATATGCGCCTACTATCGATGTGATCGAATGACTACCGATGTGATCGATATTTGAGTTTAGATTGAATCGGATAGTCATCGATATATCGAAGCTTGTAGTAGTTTTCCTTAAAAAAATAGGGGCGCCGAAAAATTGCCTGTCGATATTATCGATCCACTTTCGATATGATCGATATTCGAATTTTGATGATATTGATTTAGATTCCGATATATAGATAAATCATCCAGATGAATGTTTAGTTGCTGGACGCTTTTTGTCCTCACTCGATTATATCGATTGAGAAGCCGAGGACATTGACAGAGTAAGTCGATCATATCGAAATGTGAATCGATACAATCGACAGGGTAAGAAAAGTTGAAGATTTTCTTGTTTGGTAAAATTTTTTCTTACACTAAAACCCTAAGGTGTTCTACTTATTTTTAAGGGTTTTAATCATCTGGTATTTTGGGACATGGGATGTGAGGCTATGATTTACCTATGGCGAGCTTCGACACATCCAGTTGAGGCAGACACTTGACTTGATCTTCCTGTTAGATACGGTTGTCCGACTGACTCAACTTACACCGTAATTGACAAACCAGGGAACTATTAGGTGGACTTTCAATCTCCCCCTTTGTCAATTACATGACAAAATATCCAAAACACCCTAGAAAAATATCTAGACAGATACATCCTAAATTGTGTGTACATGTATTAACACAATTTTATAAAATTTAATCACCCATGTACATAACCAGTAAGTTCTTCCCCTAATTGCAAAACTCCCCCTTTCTTGTTGCAGCTACTCCCCCTAACACCTGCAACATATACGAGCACAAATATCCAATTTTCCACAGGGGTGGTTGGAATTTTTCTCCTCCTTTTTGTAAGTCATTGGCAAAGGCATAATAAGTGATATTGACTGAAGAATTTAAGCATATGGGAGAACCACAGACAGATAGATGTTTATAGAGATTCAATAGTGATAAGCATACATCAATGAAGCCAGGAAGGAAAATGGATGAAGCAATCAGCACAGTCATTGTATAAGCAATAGGAATGACAATAAAATAAGAATTGTATGCAACCATATCCAATTAGTATCCCAAAAAAATATACTACCATAGACAGCAGTAGAATGAGATTTGTCCAAGGCAAAATACATAACACAACATCAGACGCGTTGGATAATCAAAGGACAATTGACTAATGCTTAATGTCTTCGAGGAAGATCATTCGTGAGTAAGTCTGCCATTTTCTGAGTAGTTCCCTGGAGGACATCGAGCTTCTCTTCAATGATAGTGAGAAGTCTTTCACAATTGTTCAGATGGTCCTCTATACCAACCATCCCATTGAGCAGGTGACGTTCGAGGTGATGAGCTCGGCAATTTATAATCGATTCAGGATTGACCAATGCCGTGCAATTTGATCCTCCATGTGTAGGCCACATTGTTGGTGGAGCATGTTGGACGACCCTTGGTATAGAAAGACTATCCCTGGAGGGAGACAAGGAAAGACAAAATCGTTGTGCCACCAGTGATGCATCACTATCAAACCATGCTTCAAGATGCATTTCATCAAATGTGGCAGGAAACCCAGCATGGTGTGTGAGTTTGCATATGAGCACGGGAAAGGGCAATGTCTCCCCATGATGTCCTTGAATTACACGAATGATTTGCTTAAGGAGGAGAGTTGGCAGGCACACTCGATTCTCTTGATATACATCATAGAGTACATTGATCACAGATGGAGAAAGATGATCACCAAGGACATCGAAGGGATACACATTTGACCAAAAAATGCTATGAAGAGTTTTGAAGGTGGGTCCAAGATGGTTGATATGCAGTAAATTTTCATTATTTTGCAAAACTGTAGTTCCTTGGCACAATGCACAAGTTATTTCTCCCCATACCCCCAATCCATTGAGATTTTGGTTGGTTACCGGAATTCTAGTGACCTCTAGATTGAGGAGTTTTACCAAAGTGACTGGAGTGATAAGCTTTGAGTAATGTACAAGAACAATTCGAATGCTGGGGGGATCTTCACAAATGACATGGTAATGTTTAAAGAATTCATAGATCACCCCAGTTGGTTAGATCCTCCAAGATGTAGAATATTTTGCCAACCGATTACTTCTAAAAGGAGGTCAACTCCAAAAGGCTCAATGACACTATTGAGCACTAATCATTCAGTGATGACAGACGGACCACCTTCCTTTGGAGTAGGTTGATACCTACTGAAATTTGATTGCATGTTTTTCTCCGTTAAAGATTGAAAGTAAGCCTTACCTTTCCCTTTGATCATGTTTTGAAAAGGTGAGATGCTGATAAGAACTGGAAGAGGTATTTAGAGAAGAAAAAAATATGAGCTCGAGTGGGCCCTTCTCTTTATATAACAGACTTATCGATCATATCGATCAGTTATCGATATCATCGTCATGACTTTCACCAAAAGTTACGCTGACAGTTGTTGAAAAATAGCAATCCGATTGAATGCAGTTCAAGGAACCGTCGATTGAATCGATGTACCATCTCGATTGAATTGATAATAAAATCAAAACTGCACAAATATTATCGAGGCTGTAAGTGAAAGTGCACCTAGTATGTGCCCTGGTTTGTCAATTACGTTGTAGGTTGAGTCAATCGGATAACAGTGCCTAACAAGAAGATCAAGTTAAGCGTCCGCCTCAACTGGATGTGTAAAAGCTCACCAAAAGGTAAATCATAGCCTCATATCCCATGTCCGAAAACACCAAGTGATTAAACCCTTAAAAAGAACTAGAACATCTTAGGATTTATGTGTAAGAAAACTTTTTATCAAAAAGAAAATCTTCTAAGTTTTTCTTACACTGTCGATTATATCGATTCCCCTTTCGATATGATCGACCAGATCTGTCGATGTCCTCGGCATATCAATCGATACAATCGATTGAGGACAAAAAGCGTCTAGCAATCAAACAATCTTCTGGATGATTTATTGATATATCGACCTTCGAGTCAATATCATCGATATTCGAAAATCGATCATATCTGAAGTGGATCGATCATATCGACAGACTGTTTTCCGGCGCCCCTGTTTTTCTAAAGAAAACTAACATATGCTTCGATATATCGATGACTGTCCGATTCATTCTGAACTCAAATATCGATCATATCGGGAGTCAGTCGATCATATCGACTGTGGGGCGCATGTTCTCTCCAGCATGAATTTCAGGTTACTTTTAATGTTGATTAGGGTGCCTGTCGATAAATCAATATTCATATATTGATCATATCGAGACCAAGTCGATTGGATCGAGTCAGGACATAAATCGTCCAACAAGCTTACATGTAAATCTATACGATTTATCGATCTCATCAACAAGGTCTCCGATATGATCGATGTACAAATTTCGATGACATCGACTGTTTCCCCGATCATATCTGTGACCCTGAAATTCTTCAAGGCTTCTCTCTTATTTTTCACCTGTCGATAGATCGAACCATCACTCGATGGAATCGGAGTTCAAAATTCGATAACATCGATGTGTGTCTCGATCCCATCGACTAGTTGGTGGAAGGTTTCCAAAAGTGAAATGACAATTGAGTTCTTATGATCGAGAGGTCGGCCAATACAATCGATAGTATACGCTGGATCATATCGACGACTGCTCGATGATATTGAACTTTGTCATAAATATGACCGTTATATCCGTTGGAACCTTTTGCCTATAAATAGAGAGAGTTGTCTTCATTGCTGGTAGAGAAAGCAGAGAGTGCTTTAGTGTTTTAACCTTCCTATCATTTACTTAAGCCCTTTCTCTCAGGAATTTCATCCTCCAATCCACCCTCATCATTGATATCTCATAGAGTGGATTGGAGAATGAACTTTCGCATTCAAGGATCCTTCAACTACTACCTTAATGACATATCATTAAGCTGGAATGCCTTGAATGCATAGATGATGGGAACCTCTCTATCTTCCTGATAGGAAAATCTTCAGAGAGTGGTATTCCATCATAGCCTTGACCCAACCTAAGCCTAGCATATATACATCTTTGTGTTGCGGATCAAGGGAGCTGAAGATTCTTCATCAACAAGAAGGAGATCTTCATCATTGCGCTGAAAGGGACTTATCAACTTATCTGTAAGTACTAAGAGTCCAGAGGACACTTGCAATCAATCCTTTTTAGGATTGGGTTTTAAGTGTTTCTCACCATTTGAAGTCCTCGAAGGAGGCCTTCGACGGGAGTGTACGTGCGGGGTGTGTTGTGTGGACCCTTGCTCTGTGGAGAGCATAAACATCTGGTTAGGAGTACGCCAGTAAAACTCCAGGGTTTGAGGTGAACTGAGTAGAAACCTCAGGGTGCGTTGTGTGGACCCTTGTCCTATGTGGGCATAAACATCTGGTTAGGAGTACGCCAGCAAAACTCCAAGGTTTGAGGTGAGCCGAGTAGAAACCTCAGGGTGCATTGTGTGGACCCTTGTCCTGTGTGGGTATAAACATCTGGTTAGGAGTACGTCAGCAAAACTCCAGAGTTTGAGGTGAACCGAGTAGAAACCTCTGTAAAGGTTGAAGGTGAACCTAATTTAAACCTTAGGTTTGAGGTGAACCATGGGAAACCTCCTTAGTAAAATCCGGTCACTCAAGGGTTGAGTGTGGAAGCCGGGAGTGGAGTAGACAAGTCGTCGAACCACTATAAAATGACTGTGTTTGAGATTGATATTGTCTTTCATTTGTGTGATTGCCTTGCATATCTTTATATATGATCACATTCTATGCACACACAGTCATATCCATCACAATCTCATCTACACATTGTTTCTCTTTTAAATAGTTTGTGATTGGATCCTCTATTAGGCTTGGAAGCCAATAGAGTTAATTCTTGAGTAATCCTAATTTATACTCTACGATAGGATTAGTGAGATAGGACTGAAAAATAACTTATAAATCTTTAAAAAGTCCTATTCACCCTCCTCTAGGACATATTGGGATATTCCTACTTCAACTTAAGCGGTCTTCACCGTAATTTCAGTAAGAATTTTGTCATTTGTTCATCATCAGCATGACCATGAATATCTCAGACCTTAAGATTTTCCAGTGTGTACCATAAGTCCAAAGATATTATTAATGCGAACAAACGCCAATTAACTTTTGGAGGTCATAGAACCTGTTTATGTTAAGAGGCTTTGTAAGAATATCAGCAAGTTATTTTTCAGTAGTTACATAATCCAACACAATGGTCTTTTCTTCGACTAGTTCTTGGATAAAATGATGACGAATGTCAATATGCTTGGTCCGAGAGTGCTGAACTGGATTCTTTGAGATATTTATAGCACTGATATTGTCACAGAAGAGACTCATTGTGGATTGTGCAATCCCGTAGTCAAATAGCATTTGTTTCATCCAAAGGAGTTGAGCACAACAGCTACCTGCGACTATATGTTCGGCCTCCGCAGTAGATAACGAGATTGAGTTTTGTTTCTTACTTTGCCCAGAAACCAAACAATTTCCAATATAATAGCATCCACCACTTGTTGATTTTCGATCATCCAAATTTTCAACCCAGTCAGCATCTGAATATCCTGTAATAATGGTGGAGGTTTTATATGGATACCATAGTCCAAAGGTGGTAGTCCCTGCAACATACTTGATAATCCTTTTAACCGCTGTTAGGTGAGATTCCTTAGGATCCGCCTGATAACGAGCACACACACCAACGCTAAAAGATATATCTGGATGACTAGCAGTGAGATATAGCAGACTTCCGATCATGCTTCGATAGAGATGTTGGTCCACACTTTTGCCATTAGTATCTTTTGAAAGTTTTAGAGTAGTACTCATCGACGTGTGATAAGTGCGACTAGACTCAAGCCCAAATATTTTCACTAAGTATTTTGCATACTTGGTTTGATTTATAAAAATTTCATTATCCAGTTGCTTGACCTGTAACCCTAAGAAGAAATTCAATTCGCCAACTATGCTCATTTCAAATTCTGATTTCATGAGGTTTGCGAATTTGGATACCTCATCTCCGCATGTTGCTCCAAACACTATGTCATCCACATAAATCTGCGCAATTAGCAATGAGTTCTTTATTTTCTGGGTGAACAGTGTCTTGTCTACACTTCCTCTGCGGAATTCATGGTTTAAAAGAAACTTCGTTAAACATTCATACCAAGCACGTGGTGCTTGTTTGAGACCATACAGAGCTTTGTCCAAACGATAAACATGATGGGGATACTTGGGATCTGAAAATCCTTTTAGTTGTTTTACATATACTTCTTCAGCAAGGTCCCCATTAAGAAAAGCACTCTTAACATCCATTTAAAATAATTTGAATTTTAGTGCGCATGTAATGGACATAAGAATTCTAATGGACTCTAGACGTGCGACAGCGGTAAATGTTTCATCAAAATCAATTCCTTCAATCTGTGAGTATCCCTGAGCAACCAATCTTGCTTTGTTTCTAATTACATTCCCTGATTCGTCAGATTTATTTTTGAAGACCCGTTTTGTTCCAATGACATTAGTATCAGTTGGTCTAGGAACCAGTTTCCACACATCATTTCTCTGGAATTGTTGAAGTTCTTCTTGCATGGCATTTATCAAGTATTCATCTCGAAGAGCTTCTACAATATTCTTGGGTTCAATCTTGAGGTAAAACAAAAATGACTATAAACATTGTCTATCTGCCGTCTAGTTCTTACACCGTCATTAGGGTCTCCAATAATTTGCTCTCGAGGGTGATTCTTAATAACGGGTATGTCAGATGATTGCTGAGGATCATTCAATAATGAAGATTTATCATCTGATTTTTTGGGTATGTATGAATCTACATCATCTTCTATCTCATTTGCAGGGGAATTCACATCTTGAGGATGATCATCAATTATCACATTCACAGATTCTTGAATAGTAAGAGTTCTTAAGTTGTATACTCTATAAGCACGACTATTCATGGCGTAACCTAGAAAAATGCCTTCATCACTTTTAGATTCAAACTTTCCTAGGTGATCCCTGTCCCTCAAAATGTAGCATTTACTACCAAAGACCCGAAAGTATTTCACATTTGGTAGCTTCTCATACCATAGTTCATATGGATTTTTATTCAGACTTGCTCTAAGATATACTCTATTTATGATGTAGTAGGCGGTATTGACAGCTTCTGCCCAAAAACTCTTTGCCATATCTTTTTCATTTAGCATAACCGACCCCATTTCCTGTAATACTCAATTTTTTCTCTCAGCAACTCCATTTTGCTATGGAGTTTTTGGGGCTGAAAATTCATGACGAATTCCTTTATCATTGTAATATTTTTCAAATTCATCATTTTTGAATTCACCACCATGATCACTTCTGATGCGTTTTATGTCATATCCTTTCTCATTTTGAATTCGTTTTGCCAAGACTACGAATTTTTCAAAAGCATCAGATTTTTCTCGAAGAAATGCAACCCAAGTAAATCTAGTATAGTCATCTACTACCACCAGAAAATATCTTTTCTTGCCATGACTTTCCACTTTAGTAGGACCTACCAGATCCATATGTAGCAGATCCAAGGGCTTTATTGTTGCTATGGTTGTTGTCTTTTTATGTCCAACTCTTATCTGTTTTCCTTTTAGACATTCCACACATATTACTTTTTCTTCTTTTCTAATTTTGGGAAGACCTCTAACCAGGTTTTTTGAGCTAAGTTTAGCTAAATTCTGGTAATGAACATGTCCCAACCTTTGATGTCATAACTTTGATTCATTCTTTACAGCCATATTACACTTGGTGGGCAATCCATTTTCGTTGGTACTCTCAATGATATAACAGTTATCACTAGTGCGTAAACCTTTTATGAGAGATTTTTCTGTATGATCTACAATTCTACACACATCTTTTGAGAAGGTGACCAGATGTTCCTTGTCACAGATTTGGGAGATACTGAAGAGATTATGTTTCAGACCTTCTACACAGAGAACATCTTTAATTTTTAGAAGACCTGGTACTGCTATTATTCCTTATCCAATGATTTTGGCTGAGCTACCATCTCCAAATGTGACTGATCCACCATCGAAGTTTGAATATTCACAGAAGTGAGTACAATCACCAGTCATGTGTCTGGAACATCCACTATCAAGATACCACTTCGACCTATTTCCAGTTTTGAGAGCAGTGTGGATTATAAGGCAATTATTTTGATCCATCACATCCTCTGGGACTTTCTTGCTCGTGATGCCAACTTCAGTCAAGATCACTCTCTAGGCGGTGAAGCCCTTAAAGAGAGACCCTCTCTGATATCAATTGAAATAAAGGTGAAGACCGCTTGAGTTGAAGTAGGAATATGCCAATATGTCCTAGAGGGGGGTGAATAGGACTTTTTAAAGATTTATGAATTATATTAAAAATCCTATCACTCTAATCCTAACAGGTATGCAATTTTCAGGATTACTCAAATGTAACTCTACTTTCTTCCAAGCCCAGTAGAGGATCCAATCACAAAACTATTCAATTTAATGAGCATGAAGCAGTTATAGTTTATGATGGATGTGACCGTGTGTGTGAAGTGTGATCAGATATGAATTCAAATAATATAATCACACAAATGATCAAGCACAAGAATCAATCATAAACACAGTTGTTTTTATAGTTGTTCGACTACTTGTCTACTCCACTCCCGGCTACCACACTCAACCCTTGAGTGTACCGAATTTCACTAAGGAGGTTTCCCATGGTTCACCTCAAACCTAAGGTTTTAAATCAGGTTCACCTTCAACCTTTACAACTGACACAGAGGCTGACTGTTTATGCTCTCACGAGTAAGGGTCAACACATAACACCCGGTTTAGGTACACTGGCCAAGGATCTTACACTAAGACCCTAACAGAGGTTTTACACGGTTCACCTCATAACCCAAAGTTTACTGGTTAACTCCTACCCAGATGTTTATGCCCACAAAGAGCAAGGGTCCACACAACGCACACACACGTACACTCCCACCGGAGGCCTCCTTTGAGGACTTCAAAGGGTGAGCAACACCTACGACCCAATCCTAGAAAGGAATGATCATAAGTGTCCTCTGGACTCTAAGTACTTACAGATAAGTTGATGAGTCCCTTTTAGCGCAGTGATGAAGATCTCCTTCTTGTTGATGAAGAGTCTTCAGCTCCCTTGATCCACCACACAAAAGATATACCAATGTTCGGCTTTGGTCGGGTCAAGGTTATGATGGAATTCTACTCTCTAAAGATTTTTTTACTAGGAAGATAGAGTGATTCCAATCATCTATGCATTCAAGGCATCCCAGCTTAATGATTTGCCATTAAGGTAGTAGCTGGAGTATTCTTGAATATGGAAGTTCATTCCCCAATCCAATCTATTGAATATCAATGATGCAGGTGGATTGGAGGATGAACTCCCTGAGAGAAAGGGCTTAAGATAAATGATATGAAGTTTAAAACACTCAGAAGCACTCTCTTTTTTTTCTACCAGCAATAAAGACTAACCTCTCTCTATATATAGACAAAAGGTTTCAACGGATATAAAACAGTCACATTTATGGCAGAGTTCGATATCATCGAGTAAGAGTCGATATGATCGAGCGTATACTCTCGATTGTATCGATGATCCGCTCGATGATACAAACTTAAATGTCATTTTCACTTTTGGAAACCTTTTGCCAACTGGTCGATGGGATCGAGACACACATCGATGTTATCGGATTTCGAACTCCGATTCCATCGATATATGGATCGATCTATTGACAGGTGAAAATAAGAGAGACAAGCCTTGAAGAATTTCAGGTTCTAAAGATATGATCGGAAAATATCCGATGTCTTCAGAATTTGAGTGTCGATAATATCGAGACTTTGTCGATAGGATCGATAAATCATATAGATTTACCTATAAGCACGCTGGTCAGTTTGTGCCAGATTCGATCCTATCGACCGAGACTCGATGATATCGACATTAGAATATCGATTTCATCGAATGGCCCTCGACCAACGTTTTAAAACATCCTAAAATTTATGTTGGAGGAAATATGCTCCTACTATCGATATGATCGAATGACTAGCGATGTGATCGATATTTGAGTTCAAATTGAATCGAATAGTCATCGATATATCGAAGCTTGTAGTAGTTTTCTTTAGAAAAACAAGGGCAACGGAAAACTGTCTGTCGATATTATCGATCCACTTTCGATAGGATCGATATTCGAATATTGATGATATTGATTTAAATTCTGATATATCGATAAATCGTCCAGATGAATGTTTGGTTGCTGGACGCTTTTTGTCCTCACTCGATTATATTGATTGAGATGCCGAGGACATCAACAGAGCAGGTTGATTATATCGAAATGTGAATCGATACAATCGACAGGGTAAGAAAACTTGAAGATTTTCCTATTTGGTAAAAAGTTTTCTTACACTAAAACCCTAATGTGTTTTACTTAGTTTTAAGGGTTTTAATCACCTAGTATTTTGGGACATGTGATGTGAGGCTATGATTTACCTATAGCGATCTTCCACACATCCAGTTGAGGTAGACACTTGACTTGATCTTCCTATTAGGCGCGGTTGTCTGACTGACTCAACTTACACCGTAATTGACAAACCAGGGCACTGGTAGGTGCACTTTCAAGTTCATTGGACTATAACCAACACTCGAACCATTCTCACCTACAATCTAACAAGAAGAGCAACAATATACTCTGACCAATCAGCAAGATTCATATAAGCCTTAGCAAGAAGACCTCGTAAAATAGACTAAAGCAGTGGTCTAAATTTTATAATATTCTTTCTAAAGCTAGGATTTTTCTTTTATTTATCTGCCAAACAAAATTGTGTATAGAGAGTTCCATTCCTAGTCCTTCGTATTTGTTGAACACATAATCACATCTAGGCTTGTTGTACCGTAGAAGTGGTATGACTACAACCTATCAGTATTCGCAATTACTTTAAAGATGGGTAAATAACGCTTTAAGGATAGTGTGATCACACATGCTTCAGCAAGTCCGTATGTTTTTTATTTCTTTATTATTTTGCATGGGAATTATAAATGTGTAATTTAAATTAACATTATAATCTTTAGTCTACGGTGCATCCACGCGATCAGACAGCTTGGATGGATCTACACGTGAGACGGAATACCACCATAGATGAAAAATGATGGTGCTGCTGTTGCCCATGAAGTGATGATGCATGTATGGAAACTGTATGGGGAGTTATTTAGTACTCTAGCTGCTCTGACGCTTAATACGGAGGCACTTAGAAATGGTACAATCGACATATATTAATTAAAAGTAGACCCACCAACTCACTATTTCAGTTATAGCCCAAAAATCAGATTGGTACACTACAAGAAAATAGGCCTTTAGCCACAATTTTTTAGCCTCAATTGAAAAAATGGAGGCTAAATGTGTCTTTTAGCCTCGGTTGTTAAGGAACTGAGGCTAAAAGTTCCTCTTTTACCTCAGTTGTATAAGAATCGAGGCGAAAAGTCTACCTTTTAGCCTCAGTTGCATATGAACTGAGGCAGAAAGTCTAGTTTTTAGCCTCAGTTGCATAGGAACCGAGGCGAAAAGTTTAGTTTTTAGACTCAATTGCATAGGAACCGAGGCGAAAAGTCTAGTTTTTAGCCTCGATTGAATATGAACCGAGGCGAAAAGGCCCCTTTTAGCCTCAGTTGCATAGGAACCGAGGCGAAAAGTCAACCTTTTAGCCTTAGTTGCATAGGAATCGACGTGAAACGTCTACCTTTTAGCCTCAGTTGCATAAGAACCGAGGTGAAGGTCTACCTTTTAGCCTCATTTACATAAGAACCGAGGTGAAAGGTCTACTTTTTAGCCATAGTTGCATAAGAACCGAGGTGAAAATTTTACTTTTTAGCCTCCATTGCATAGAAACTGAGGCCAAAATCTACTTTTTAGCCTCCGTTGTATAAGAACTAAGGCTAAAAGTCTATATTTAGGAATATTGAAAAAAATTGAGAATATTGAAAGAATTAATAATTTTTAAAAATTTTTACAATTGTGGAAAAATTGAGAATTTTGAAAAAAAAATAAAAATTGAGAGTTTCAAAAAAGATTTGTATTTTGAATTTTTTAAGAACTAAGAATTTTTAAAATTTTTGAGAACTTTTAAAAAATTAAGAATTTTTGAAAAAAAAAATTAAGAATTTTGAAAAATTTTGAAATTTTTGAAAAAAAAAAGAATTTTGAATTTAAAAATCTTGAAAAAAATTGAAAATTTTCAAATAATTAAAAATTCTAAAAAAAATTAAGAAATTTCAATTGAAATCGGATGGATGGAAGAAAGATTTTACGAAAAGGACAAGCGTCTACTTTTAGCCTCGGTTGCATAGGAACCGAGGCGAAAGGTCTACCTTTTAGCCTCAATTACATAGGAACTGAGGCGAAAGGTCTACTTTTTAGCCTCACTTGTATAGGAACTGAGGCCAAAAGTCTATTTTTAGCCTCACTTGCATAGAATCTGAGGCCAAAAGTCTACTTTTTAGCCTCACTTGCACAGGAATTGAGGCCAAAAGTCTACTTTTTAGCCTCAATTACATGTGAACCGAGGCTAAAAGTTTTCTATTTTGCCTATAGATTGTGGGGCCTATAGAGATGTCCGCGCTGGACTCACTCTGTCCATCTGAGTGCTAATAATTCTTTGAACAGTTTGGATGTCATATACCCACTCCGTACATCATGGTCAGTCCAGGAAGGTTTCAACGGTGAACATTGTTGTTCCCACTGTTTTGTTGGTGTGGCCTACTAATTTATGGATATTCCTAATTTTTAGATTCCTGTCTTACCGTGGTCTTTCAAAACTGATGGACAGAGTGGATTTGTCACATACACTTTGTGGACCCCACACAGCCCCGGGCACAGAAATATCCCTTTGCATAGTCAATCCTCTTGTGACGTACCTGAGAAACAAAGTTACAACTGCTCTGGGAAATGATATATCCCTCGCCATAGTGCCTCAGTTGCTAGGGTTTTAAAATTGTTCGATGAAGATCAATACGTTCTAGAAACCCTTTCTTCCGTCTTCGAACAAAGTGAGGGTTTTGATCTAGGCCTCGATCATCTGACGAAGCTCAAGGCCATCAGAATGCAGTTCTCTGCCATCCGTTCGATGAAATTCCAAGGTCTCCAGTCATCACATGAAGCTCTAGACTAAATCGATAGGGGAATTGATTTATCGTTTTCCTGAATCTCTATCCTTGGAATTGATTTATCATTTTCCTGAATCTCTATCCTTTGAATTGATTTCCCCATGATTTGTTGATGATTTCGAGCTATAGATGGAGACATAGCATTTATGGAGATTATGATCCTTTAAAAATTAGATGATGAAGTTGAAGATCAACAAGGCCTGCGATCTGACTCCATTTTTGTCCTTCCACCACATTTTAGGTCCAGATTTATCAAGAAAACCCCATCCAGTCACATTTATAGTCTTCTTTTGTGGTGATTTTCTTACTCTGTTCATGCAGGAGAGGAAATGCAATCCCACCAGGAGCAGATACTTCGGTTTTTGGTAAAAGCAAGGTTCTTCGCAGTTCCGGTCGCATTCGCAACAGTCATTTTCACAGGGCATGTCAATGTCTCAGCTCTCACAGAATTCTCAAGAGGAAATTGTGATAAATGAACATGTAGGGAACTTAGATATTGCCTTAATTTTCCAGATATTTTACATGAATTTGTGATACATTTTATTTTCATTTCCTACTAATATGACATTATGATGAAATTTTAAAAAATAAAATAAAAATTGAATTTTCTATGGTTTTTCCTTTTTTGGAAGAAATTGTGGTGAATTACTGCAAGAAACTCGATTTTAAGCTCATGATTATAAGATAAAAATAATAATTTAGTTAGTTCCATTTTCTTGTTTTATGGTAGGCATCATTGCAAGTTATGTAAGAAACTCTTTTTTTTTAAAAATAAAAATAAAATTAAATCCTTTCTTTTTTTCCTTTTTTTTGGAGGAACGAAATTGTTCTACATGAATACAATGGTACAACCTGTTTTGATTTCCGATATATAGATATGTGTGTGTGTGTGTGTGTGTGTGTGTGTGTGTGTGTGACTTTAATTTCCTCTACTTTCCTGATTCTGGAAAGTTTACACTAGATTTCCCAAGGAAGCCGCGGTAATCTTTTACATGAATTAGGTTGGTGATTTTGCATGAAGTCAACTCTATTTTTATTTTCCTGTTATTTGAGATTGTGATGAGGAACTTGAAAAAGAAAATTGAACTTGCTTTGGTTTTTCCCATATTGAATCAGATCATGGCAAATAAACATAAGAAACTCGATTTTGCCATCAGTGTTTCAGAGGAATAAGTAGCACTCATACATGTCTTTGGTATGCTTTTGATTTCCTCTTAATTGAGTTATGAGGATACAGTTGATAGAATCGGTCCGTGTGGACCGATTCTATCAGAACAAAGATTATTCTCTTTTCTTGAACAATCCTCTGTTTAAGAGTGTAATGTTGGATACAATGTATTGTATTGTCAATTATTTCAGTGCAAATTGGAAAATTCTTTAGCTACATTATCATAGAAACTAAAATTGATTTGATTTAACTCAGCCTTTCATGGGTTTTGTTCTATTATACTAAACAGGGTTGTGCTAGGAATCCTACTCATGCATTCATGGGGCTTGTCAGCAAGGGTCTTGAGCTATGGATATATTAGGTATGAAAACTGCACTTTCTAAAAACTGATTCTTTTCTAATTTTCTGGCAAAATATTGCAAAAACTGGTGCAGAACTCAAGGTACCTGTCATCCTTGATCCCTACTCTAATTAATTGTCTGTTTGCTGAGTTTGGAGTTCCCAAAACACCAATTCACACAGGGAACAATGTAGTAAACAGAACTGAAATTCTTATTCCATGCATATTCTGTTTTTAGGCTATTTGCATAGAGGGGAGTGTCACCCATATGCTAGCAATAGTCCACTATGTCAGAAGATCCAAAACCTTCAACTAAGTATGGCAAACATATTTTCCAGTTCAGGACTAAAAATTAGGCAATGTGTTTCCTGAACAGAGGATCCGCCACGTGTGAAGCTCAGGTACATAGCTTACTATGAGCAGTCCTAATAACAGGGTAGCATAGTAAGCATAGCATCCAATGTTCGTATGTGATCGTTCCTCATTAATTAGAGAGAATTTTCTTATGATTAAAAGCAGGAATCGGGTCTTGGATAGGGCATCAATACTGTGGTGCCATTCTCATGGATGGATTGGATCTTGGACCTATCATGCCATGCGGGCACATGTGTAGCGTATACATTAGCTTTATTGCAAATGTGTGTGGGTTTAGCAAAGCTCAATATCTAGTTTACCAGATTTTAATGTAAAGAGCTTGTTTGTTTGTATAACCTAAATAATAGGCCTAAGTGATTCCACACCCTTTGTGGTTCCTTGGTTTGCATGGATCAGGGGATTGTATTGAACCAAAGGAGACCATTTTGTGAACCAGGATGTTTCAACCAATTCATAGTTTGTCCTACTACAAAGCAAATTTGGTAACATAGGTCTGTGATATTTGAGAAAATGTGTAAATTACTACCAAAGGAGACCATTTTGTGAACCAAGATGTTTCAACCAATTCATAGTTTGTGCTACTATAAAGCAAATTTGGTAACAGAGGTCTGTGATGTTTGAGAAAATATGTAAGTTACTTGATTTATCCATTTATGTGATCCATGATTTCCATCCGGATAATCTGTGTACTGAGGCCTTCCCAAATCTAAACATTCTCATATTTATGAGGTCTGTGATGTTTGAGAAAATATGTAAATTACTTGATTTATCCATTTATGTGATCCATGATTTCCATCCGGATCATGTGTGTACTGAGGCCTTCCCAAATCTAAACATTCTCATATTCATGAGGTTGATATTGTTTCTGATGCATGTTGTAAATAAAATATGCTTTGAGAAGAAGCAGGCTGTGCGATTTGATGACGATTAATTCATATCTTAAAGTTGCATTTTCAATTTTAGTTGCTTTCAGATCAAACACTGCCATCTACCTGTTGGGAAGATATTGTATGCTCTTTAGTTCCAGCATGTGGTTGTTGTCATCAGATGTGGTAGTGCACTTCATTTTTTTAACAAATCATCCCACAATGTCCCAGCTGAGTTTGCCATATGCTTCACAACATTCAAGATTTTTTCTTATACATGTTTTGTATTCAAATTTCTCAATTGATTGTTTCTGTATTCTGAATAGTATGTTACATCCATTTGCTTCGGTATGTATGCTCCCAAGGATATACTAGTGTTGCATTTTTATTTTATTTTTTTGAGAGAGTGTTGCATTTGTTATTTATCGTGCAGTTCAAAAACCTGAAAACAATACTGGACTCAATGTCCAGTTAGTAGACAAGTCATTTATTGCACTAGTTAAGAGTAGGGATATACATGTAAAATATACAAAACTGCCAAAAAAATGTGGGTGAAAAATTTACCAACTCCTATCCTCAGTGCAAGCATCTGTTTCAGTTTCTCAGTGTTCATCGATCACCAGATGGAAGGTGTATGATGGCCCTGTTTGTAAATATCTTTCAATATTTACCAACTCCTACACTCGATACTAATAACAAACCCCTGTTGATTGAGAAGGTGCTCCTATCAATTTTAGAGAAGTTCTCCAAGTTTCTGAACTTTCCTGATGTAAATAGGATGTTGAGGAAGACCATCCCCATCCTCTTAAGCGACCAGCCTCCCTGCCCTCAGCTATATCCATACAGCACAGCTGACAAGGTCATTCCAGCTAGGTCGGCAGTCTTTTATTCAGGAGCAGAAGAAATCTGGGAGAAAGGTACGGTGAATCATACCTAGGCCAAAATGGGACTAACCAAGATCTATTTTCTAAATAGTTCTTTACTTTTTTCAATTCCATTATTAATATAGCTACACTTTCTATTTCTTGTTATGACTAATACATCAATTAATGGGACTAACACTGCTTTCCCAAAAGGTTCTTTTTGATGCTGCTTCCTTCATTTACTTTAAGTTTGTTTCATATGCCATGGTTCTTGTATGTAGAACTGTTTTAATTTGAAGTTTTTAACTGCTCATGCAATTTTATTTTTTTTAATTTACTTTGAAAACATTACACATTCTCATGTAATATCTCCACTATTAAATGATTCACCTTAGGAGACCATTCTAAAGGAAAGAGACCTGCTTGTTTGGTGCATTTGCCTTCGCAAACACGGTGTCTGCATAAAGGTTTGGCTTGCTTAATCATTTGTTTTCTTCTTTAAAAATTTTGTAGGTTTGACTCCAAAAATGAGAGGTAGAGTTTATGCTGTTTGCTTTGCTTCACCCTACCTTCAACTGTCTTGCAGTGTAATCATGATGACTATCAAACTGCATTTCATCCTACTTGTGCTAAACGTGTTGGCCTGCACATGAATGTGAAGACTGGTGGAGGCAAGTTTTTTCAGCACAAGGCTTATTGTGAAAAACATAGCTTGGATCAGAAAGAGAAGGTCATATCAATTGCTTTTGAAGAATGAATATATTATGATGCATTGTCTTTCATAGGATAGAAGTCTTATGTTACAATGCATACGTTTATTTCCCCTGCCTCATCTTGATTTTTATCAATTTCTACAGGCTAAGAGTTTGCAACATAGACCTGATGAGGTCCTCCGCATTAAGCAAATCCGGGTCAGTGAGAATATACTATAATCCACATCTTGTCTGTTTTCTCATTCATTATTGAATCCTCCTTTTGGGTTTCCTTTCCAGCACTTCCAACTCTCAATTCTACTCTCTCCTTTCCCTACACACATTCATCTACATTTCATTTCTTGTTTGAGAGTTTCATTTCATGTCTTGCAGCCAGCAGGCTAAAGCTACCTGTTGAGGTTGCAGGGCCTGCTACGCACAATTTGAATGGAGAATGTTAGTGGAGGCAACGATGACATTGGCCTGGAAGCAGCAGAAGATGGACGGGTAGTGTTATCTCAGGGTTCGCCAAGCACGACGACACTGGTGATGACGTGCGCAACCATGACTTTATATTATCTGTGGAACCTAATATTGTGTAATAGTTTGATTGAGTTAAACTTTAAATAGACTATTGTTAATTGTTTTGTTGATATGGTGGTTTTCATGATTGATTGTTTCATGAGTGGATTGAATGAATGGATTAGTAGTTTAAATAAATATTTTAAAAAATTAAACATTTTTAGCCTCAATTTGTAACCGAGGCTTAGATTTAGCCTCGGTTGTTGAGAACAGAGGCTTGGATTTAGCCTCAGTTGTTGAGAACCAAGGCTGAAATTCCCGTGGCTAAAGGTTTTAGCCTCGGTTGTTGAAAACCAAGGTTAAAAATAGATTTAGCTTCAATTGGAGGCAACCGAGGCTAAAATTTGGATTTAGTCTCAGTTGGAAACAATGGAGGTTAAAATTTTGATTTAGCCTCGTTTCGAAAAAATTGAAGCTAAAAAGGTTTTTAGCCTCACATGAAAAACCGAGGCTATAAGTCATTTTAGTCTCAATTGCTAAAACTGAGGCTAATGCCTTTGGCCATGGGGGTATCAACCTGGGTTTGGATAAATGAGGCAAAACTGAGCTTAAAGGCTTTAGCCTCAATTTTTAACCTTTTTAGCCATAGTTTTGAAGTGAGACTAAAGCCCTCTTTTCTTGTAGTTGTAGAAACTCCTTACCTCTGATACCGAGACACTAGTTAGTTGAAAACAGGCCTTCAGATAGTTTTCATCTTAACCGTCCAACTGATGTGCATCAATCTGATAGTTATATAATCAGATAAGCTTAATAATTAGATGATTATATAACTAAACTAGCTCCTATCATTTGAACTATTTAATTTAAATTACTAGCATGCCACATATGCAAATTTTTTGTAATTTTTAAGTGCTTGCCTATCATGGATCACACTCTGCCGGAGTATTAAACCCTCTCATGGACCCTAATTCCATTGAATGACGAAGATATGTCGACATGGAGCACTTGTCATCTTGTGATATTGGATGTACACGTGTTATGCCTGATGTTGACTTCTACCAACGAGAAAGTTTTTGATACTCACGCAGAGTGTGACGGTTCAAAAGGAGACGTGTTGAACGTCGAAATTGCGAGTCTCACTTTAGATGGACCACGAACGTTCTATCAACGCTGTACTTAATTTGCCTATTGGATGGCTAAATTGAAAAGTGGTTAACAGTCTGACTTCAGTGACCAAGTGTCAATTACTCATTACTCATTGGTTAGATCATTCAATCAATCTGTTTTTGAATTATAAAACAATTGAAGTGGGTCCCAGGATTTGGATGGCTAAATTTGAGTGTGTGTGTGTGTATATAGCTAGGCTCATTTATGAATGTTTCGATGAAAGGGTAACGCTGCTCAAGTGTTGTATGTGATGTGCCACACCCAAGTAATAGATTGACTTAATTTTTAAAGTCCGTGGCCACCATATGAATGGTGCATCTAACTGATGGCATAGATGTTCAATACACATCACGGTGGAGCCCACACAGCTCCACAGCATGAAATCATTTTCATATATATATATATATATATATATATATATATATATATATATATATATATATATATATATATATAAGGTATTATGCGCTCGAGCTCACGATAAGCTTCCATGAGGTCAAGCTGTGTGGGCCCCATTATGATGCGTGTCGACCATCAACACCGTGCATTTGATGGGTCCCCTTTAAATTATGGAATATCCCAAAAATTAGTCATATACAGAACTCAGGTGGGCCATACCATCTAAAATTATGTGAAGACATGCCAAAAACATATAAAAGCACTTGGTGGGGCCCACCTGAAATTTGCATGCGTCTGAAACTTGGTCTGAACCATCATCCAAGTGGGACACACATAATGGATGGGCTGGATTTGCAAACCACATCTCAGTGGGCCCAAAAAATGATTATGAATGTTTTAATGGTGCACGGCCCCTCTCAACTTTTGTATATGGTGTGGCCCACACAAGAAACGAATTGACTTGATTTTTGAGACCTAGGCCCACGATGGAATGGTGCATCTGATTGATGGGGTAGATGTTCGAAACGCATCACGGCTTGACCTCATGGGACGTTCCCATCAACTCGAGCGGATAATACCTTTTCCCTATATATATATATATATATATATATATATATATATATATATATATATATATATATATATATATATATGGAAATGGTTCTATGTGGTCCAGCTCGTGCAACTTCCCATGAGGTTGAATTGTGTGGGCCCCACTATGATGTGTGTCAAACATCAACACCATGAATTTGATGGGTCACCTTTAAACTATGGGATATCCCAAAAATCAGTTGTACATGGAACTTAGGTGGGCCATATCATCTAAAATCATATGAAGACATGCGTAAAACATATAAAAGCACTTGGTGAGGCCCATCTGAAATTTGAATGCGTCTCAAACTTGGTCTGACCCCTCATCCAAGTGGGACACACATAATGGATGGGCTGGATTTGTGAACAACATCTCGGTGGGCCCAAAAAATGACTATGAATGTTTTAACGGGAGGATAACCTCTCTCAACTTTTGTATGTGGTGTGGCCCCAAAAGTCATGGATTGACTTGATTTTTAAGCCTGAGGCCCACCATGGAATGGTGCATCTAACTGATGGGGTAGATGTTCGACACACATCATAGTGGGGCCCACACAGCTCGGCTTCATGGAAAGTTCCCATGAGCTCAATTGCATGGAGCTATTTCTCTCTCTCTCTCTCTCTCTCTCTCTCTCTCTCTCTCTCTCTCTCTCTCTCTCTCTCTCTCACACACACACACACACACACACACACACACACACACACACATGAGAAATGGTACTATAAGGTCCACCTCATGGTAACTTTCCATGAGGTGGAGCTGTATGGGCCCCATGATGTGTGTCAAACATCAACATTGTGCATTTAATGGGTTCCCTTTAGGTCATGAGATATCTCAGAAATCAGCTCTACATGGAACTTAAGTGGGTGATACCATTTAAAACTATATAAAGATATGCCTAAAACATATAAGGGTGTGTTTGGACAGGCAGCATTCGTTGGAGTAGCCCATATTAGGTTGGATTGGGTACTCGAATCCCACAGCGTCCGAGCAGTTGTTTGTTTGGACGGGCAGTGGATTTGTGGCTGGATGAAAATTCGCTGGATTGTGAGGGATTTTGACACTGGATTGTGGGGTATTTTGGGTATACGGTGCAATCCTGTAGGATTCAATGCTGAATAGCGGTTTTTTTTAGAAACCATGATGTATGTGTTTCATCCTTTCCATTTATCCATTTTTACAGATCATTTTATGGCTTCCAAAAAATGAGAGGTATATGCATTTCAGTTGGACCACACCACATGAAAACAATATTGATTGGACATCCATCATTCAAATCATCGTAAGGCCCACTGTATTGTTTTTTTAACATCCAATAGGTTGATTAGGTCGTACAGCCCCAGATGAAGGGAAAAAACAAAAATGTGCTTGATCCAAAACTTTTATGGCCCCAAATTGTTTTTTTAAGGTCGACGCTCATTCAATAATGTTTCCTGCAATGTGGTCCATTTAAGATTGGGATATAACTTATTTTTGTTGTCAAATCGTAAAATGATCTGTTAAATTAGATGGACGGCATGGATGAGACATATACATTGTGGTGGGTCCCACGGAGCACCGACCAGCAGCCCGTCCAAATACAATCACTGTATGCATTTTGGATTGCCATCTGCCTGTCCAAACACGCCATACCTAGGCCACTAGATACAGCAATCCAGTGGGATTGCATGTAATCCACTGACACTGTCTTGAAAGGCGTGCAATCCACCTTAATACTACCTAATCCCATCCAGCGTGCCCGTCCAAACACGCCCTAAAAGTACTTGGTGGGGGCCACCTGAGTTTTAGATGCGGCTGAAATTAGTCTGACCCCTCATCTAAGTGGGACACACACAATGGATGGGCAGGATTTGTGAAGCACATATCAGTGGGCCTAATAAATGATTATGAATGTTTTAATGGTAGGGTAACCCCTCTCAACTGTTGTATGAGTGTGGCCCACCTAAGTCATGGATTGAATTGATTTTTAAGACCGTGGGCTACCATGGAATGGTGCATTTGGCCAATGGAGTAGATGTTCGACACGAATCATGGTGAGGTCCACACAACTCGACCTCATTAAAATTTCCCATGAGGTCGACCTCATAGTACCATCTATATATATCCAATTGCATAATTTTCGGTGCATGAGTATCATCAGAGGTCCAAAGTATCACGTAACCGTGCTTGTGAGCCATCACATTTAGGAGTGTACACGAACCAATCTAGCTCAGTTAACTTGCTCGACTTAACTCGAAAAAAGCTAGATTCGACTCAGTTCAAAGCTAAGTTCGAGCCGAGTCAACTGATTTTTTTAGCTTCAAAATGAGTTCAAGCCAAGTTCGAGCAGGCCCCAGCTTGACTCGATTCGGATCGAATCCAGCTCAAATCGAACTTGGATCAAACCAATTCTGTGACTTAGTTACTTTGCCATTGATGTTGCTCACCAAGTGTTTGATAAAATGACTCAACGAAGTGTGGCTGGTGGCAAGGAAGGTATGCACATAAAACAAATACCCTTTTTTCTTGGTTGTTCTTGGTTTTTATGTTGCATAAAAGGTGTTTGATAAAATACCTATAAAATTATTGCTTTTGTTTCACATACAGAGGGATTTTGAAGGTGCAGTACAGGTGTTTGTGGAAATGCCTCAATGGCGAACTCGGCTTGATCTTGGCTCGAACTCAGCCTAAGCTGGTCCAAGCTGCTAACCAAAACAAGCCTAGCTGAGTTCGGGTAGGTTAACTAGTGGCTGAGCCGAGTCGAGTTGAGGCCAGCTCGACTAGGTTCAACTCGATGTACACCCCTAATCACAATCTGGCAGAGTATTAAATAACTGCTCCTTGTGCGTAGAGGTTGCATGCCACTTAGAACTAGTGATAGCGTATGGGAACCTTTAGGCATCACATCACCTATCTGGCAGGTCCATTATGCTTGACTCGTCATTCATTAGCTGCCTTCTCACATGATCCAAACCATCCAGTCACTGAAGTGTAGAAAATGATGGAGGTGATCGCTCGATAAGGTAGGTCTGGTCCCTGATGTTTAGGATCATCAAAAGATGTCATGATTTTTTCAAACTAGCGGAATAAGAGTGGAACATGAATTAATGGACAGTCCGGACAGGTGATGTGGATGACAAAGTCCAACTTAACTAGGTGCATGGGAAGACTTTGTACACTTAGGTCCAGGGTGGCTAGATTCAGGCATGCAGAGGTTTGTTCAAGATCGGCTTGGCCTGACTCAACCCATAATGATTAAAAAGAAATAGTCCCAAGATGGAAAAATTAATGTGCCCACCTGGCTCATTAACAACCCTACTCAGGTCTAAAAGGTGTAGAAAGGTTGGACAAGGTCTACCCGACTTAACAAGCAGTGACCATGGATCTAAAATTTTGGACCACTTAGCTGATCTACCTCCAAAGTTCTACCTGAATGAGTAAATGCGCGCTGATAAATGTCTTAAATGTTGGGTTTTGGACTGCAGAATCACACGGAGATGGATCTAGGATCGCAGTCCAAGAGCACTAAGCAAACACAAGAGAATACTAAGATTTAACGTGGAAAACCCTTTCGGAAAAAAACCACGGCACAAAGCGACAGATCTTCACTATGAAAGCAGAAATTACAAAGAGAAAAGACTTACCCGATTCAAATAAGCTTGAATCTCATCCTTGTTGTACCCTTTGCAAAACCCTAGAACCCTTTTAGAAAGCCTTAGAATCCCTTAGAATAATACCTCACAATCTAGTTTACACCCATATATATAGTTGTAGGAAGAATCCCAAACAAAATTGGAAAGGATCATATATGAAATAAAAAACAAATCCCACACTTTCACGGTTGTGGGAAAAATCTGCATAGAATCTGATTAGATTTAAGACATCAAATACAACAAACTCCGTCATGTCTTCAATCTTCAAACGTGTACCTCCTTGTCCTCTTCTCTTATCTCTGCTTTGTATCATAGCTACATCAATGCTTCTCGTGCATACTCCGTCTTCCTTTTACATCATCGCTAAGCCCAAAGAAGTTGCATCGAACTTGAACTTCTCTGTAAGAACAATCTTGGTGAGCATGTCTGCTAGATTTACGCTAGTATGAATCTTGTAACACGCTGTACTTTTCCGTACTCGAGTGTTACTATATAAACAGACTTAGTAGGATGCAAACCTAGCTTAGTGAACATTCATGTGCATCCTAGTTTAAATTTGACCGTCGAAGGGGATCCCTATCCACATATCAAACCACCTAGTAGTCAAATAATATATACTAAGTATATTATCTTATCTATTTGTTATATTATAAATTTTACACAAACATGGATCAAAAGATTATGGATGTATTTTGATAATTTATTTATCAAAAAAATAATAATGTATGAAAATGCATTATAATAGAGTGATATGTATGCATTTAGTGTATATAAGATATTATAAAAATTATATTATATTAAATGAACATAATGAATAATAATTTCACAATATAAAATCATATTATAAATAATAATGTAGCATTGAATATCTTTTATAAGTATGTATACAAAAATCATTAGATACTTTAATAGAATTGTATATTATTTAAAAATATTATTAAATACAAATATAATTTTAATTAAATATGATATTCTACAATTAAATTTGTTTATATGTACAATATGATATTGTATATTATGAATTATATATTAACGAATGTGTGATTAACAACATGTAGATAGTAGTATGTTAATATTAAAATTTTATATATATATATATATGTATGAGATTTTAATCACTGTAATGACCGGTAGTATATAAAAGTAAGGAAATCTATATTAACATTGTTGAGGTATAAAAAATATATGCCATTGCAGTGGTCAGTAAATTCCATGTCCGTGGCTATTTCGGTAAAATTCCAGCTCCAGGTGTATTTTGAGTATTTTGGTAAAATTCCAGCTCCAGGGATATTTTGGTAAAATTTTAGCTCCAGGGGTATTTTGGGTATTTTGGTAAAATTTCAGCTACAGGGGTATTTTAGGTATTTTGGTAAAATTTCAGCTCCAGGGGTATTTTAGGTATTTTGGTAAAAATCCAACTCCAGGGGTAGTTTAGGTATTTTGGTAATATTACATGTCCAAGGGGTAGTTTAGGTATTTTGGTAAAAAGGGGTGCACAGGTGTCATTTTAAGGGAGAAAAGCTGTACACCACCATTTAAGAGGGAGCTTGGTAGACACATGGTTTAAGAAAAGAAGAAGTTCAAGTATGAAGGAATAAGTGATGGTAACCACCACTCTGTAAGAGTGGTGGGGCCTGTAAATACCCCACTCCTACTCCATTTGAGGAGTTGGATTGGTGAGATCAGTTGGTGGGCCAAGAAGGAGAGAGAAGCAAGGTAGGAGCACAAGGGAGAGCTGCTATTGAGCAAGCCACGCAACGCAGAGAAGAAGTTGTGCCAGCCGCGCAATGCATTGAAGCAAGTGCACCAACTGCGCAAGGAATACGTTGTTATGCAGTCTGCCTGTAGTGCGACCTGCGCAACAGATACAGGATAATTTTCGTAAGGCCATGCATCCCGTTACGCCCTCCGAGTGAAAGATTCCGCTGCGCGAACCGTCGGGCGTAAACAGAGAAGGAAGAAACGTTTTCCTTTCAACTGTGATGCTAATGGGGCCCAATACGGCCATATTTTGAGAGATCCACACCGTCTATTAGATCCCTCTTGAGATATCGACCGTGAACAGTAGGCTTTGATCGTCTGTTGACGTGGCCCACCTAGATATTCAAGCTGCGAAAGCAGCCGAACGGTCTTCTTTTGAGCACTGTAGCGATCGTGTGGATGAGCGTCGCTGCCAAAGATCAACATGGTTGTTAATGGTTTTTCTCCCTCTACCTCATGGACCCTTCAGATCAAGCTTTTGTTGCACGATGGTGTCCCACTACGAATGGATGGAAGCTCTGTTTCGCCACAAAGTCGGCGTACGTCAACTCTGTGATGTGTGATGGCCCACTTATGGAAGATGAATGGAAAATCCACACTGCTCATTCAATTCACGACGAAAAACCATCCGAAAAGGACTGGTTTTGAAGTGAAATCAGCATGGCCTGCAAGATTATCTACTTCACCGTCCATTTCATGTTCGACGGTTAGAATGTTGCAATAGCCTGCATGGTTTCAAAATGCCACCTTGGCAACGGTTAAAACTCTCTTCTGAACATGATGGACAGTCTGGATCGATGATTTGAGTAATGACTAGGCCACACTGAGAAAATTGCAAATGACTTTAAAAGACGCTTTGTATTTCTTATATTTGAGAATAAGATGTCGGTCACGCCTTAAGGAATCCTATTTACGGTCGGTGCTCGTGCACACCATGTACATGCGATGTACATATAGCTCTAACCTGATGCTTGTTAGAAATCTGATCTGTCCATCTTCTTTATCAGATTATTTAACACATTGGGACCAAATTTGACGCGTATCAAGATTATAGGCGGGCCGCAAATCATGATCTCAGGGGATGATCTATCAGTTCGACCATTTTCAGAAGGATTCAGGAGCTGAAATTTGATATGTGCGGCTAATTTGTGGTTCTAATGCTGCACATAAAGTTTCAAGCCAAAACGGACGGTGGAAACCCCATGATCTTACATTCTGGGAGACTTTTCAGGCCCGTTTAACATGATCGGCCTGATTTTCTTAGGGCCTGGCCACACTTCAATGGGTTGCTATATATTTTAAGGAAGAATGACTGGAAGGATGCTCCATCTCATTGAAGACTGGTTGATCAAATCAGCAATTCCTCCTAAGTACCTAGGAGATGACCGAAATAGTGTCGGAATGCTGCCAAAATTTCGATCGAACTATCTTCTCTTTCATTCAGTACATGCCATTAATTGTACTTTGTTTTCAGAATCAAGGGAATCAGAGAATATAAATGAACTCAGATAAATGTGATGAATGTTCTCTCGACAAGTTCTTTGTTATCATTAAATAAATCCCCCAAATAGAACACATTTGTTTTCTTGTCGAAACAAAATGGCGACTCTGCTGGAAAATTTTATTATTCAATGGTAACTTGAAAAATATTAAGAGAATATTTATCACTTTTTGGCATCTGTATAGACGCCAAAATGGTGACTCTCAGCGGGAATATCCTCCCCTTCATCTTTGAAAATAAGGTACGATTTTATTTAATAAATTAACTAACGCTCTGTTTTGAATGATCAAATCAGTTTTGGTCAATGAAAAATAATGCTAGAACGATGGCAGTTACCAGAGAAAGCTAGCTTCTTGTACCGGAGCGATTCAAACATCAGCTAGTCGGTGCATGTTTACGGAAGAGGAATAGGATACCCTGATCTGGCAGTTCTTTTGTAGCATACCTATGAATATGATGGCAGTTCCTTCCATAGCTTTCTTCTTCTATTTCACTTGATGAGCATCAAGATATGCTGAAATGCTTGTGAAAGATAGTCTTAGATGAAAGACTTCTTCAAAAGTGTTGTGTGGCTCCCACACATAGCCAGTTAATGGATCGAGCAGAGAAAGGGAGGAGCACTTGTGAATCTTCCAAGGTTAGAAAGGAAACATCTGGAGTCAGCTATCGATTCAATTATAGCACGTCCAATCGATGAAATATTAGCACAATGCTATCAAAAGAGAATTGAATGATATCGCTGAAGGAACAAGGAAG
This sequence comes from Magnolia kwangsiensis, assembly GCA_037074715.1. Classification (NCBI taxonomy): domain Eukaryota; kingdom Viridiplantae; phylum Streptophyta; class Magnoliopsida; order Magnoliales; family Magnoliaceae; genus Magnolia; species Magnolia kwangsiensis. The sequence continues at coordinate 58,139,023 of CM073573.1, forward strand.
ATGCAACTTTCAGGAGATTTCTCTGATTTGTCAGCTTTCAATGACAGGTTACAATTCATTACCTAAGTATGCATCTTTCACGGCATTGCAAAGGATGAAGTTATATTCCTAGCGGTAAATGGGGAATTATCATTTGCTCAGGAACATGCTAAAGAAGAAAATTGATTCAACAATTTTATATGCTTGACAGAAAGCATTCAGAGTTCTAGAGCCAATTCAAATTCAGTTGATTTTTATGTAAAGTTGTGCTCACATGCTCACCAAATAATGAGTATCATACATAAGCACTTCCATGGCGAGGAAGATCAGGTCGCGTTCTTGCTACGGAAATACCTTGGAAACTATGTGAGAGGCCTTAATAAGGAAGCTCTCAAGATCAGCGCCTGGCAAGGTGATATGGAGCTCACAAATATGCAGCTGAAGCCAGAGGTGCTTAATGCTTTGAAGTTGCCTATGAAAGTTAAGGCAGGATTTCTTGGATCTGTGAAGCTCAAGGTTCCATGGATCAAGCTAGGTCAAGAATTAGTCTTAGTCTATTTGGATCGGATTTTCATATTAGTTAAGCCTGCAACACAGGTTGAAGGATGTAGTGAGGACATTGTCCAAGAAGCAAAAAAGACTAGAATAAGGGAAATGGAAATGAAGCTATTGGAGAGTAGGCAACATCATGGCTGGGCTCTTTGATCAACACGATAATAGGGAACCTGAAGCTCTCCATTACCAATATCCACATTAGATATAAGGATTTTGAAAGCAATCCTGGTCATCCATTTGTAGCAGGCGTAACACTAGCAAAGCTTTCAGTAGTAACAGTTGACGATGGTGGAAAAGAAACTTTTATTACAGCTGTTTATTCAGAAGTCTGGGGAACTTGAACGCCTGGCTCTTTATTTCAATTTTGATATTTATCCAAGGAATGTTAACAAACCATGGGAAGGCTTACTTCCTTTAGAATGGAGTCAGGTATTTGAAATTGTGAGTCAAGATGGTAAACCTGATGCTGTTCTTCCGAAAGAGCACAGTTACATTCTTCAACCAGTAACAGGAAATGCCAAGTATTCAAAGCTTCGGCCTGATGTATCTCAGAGTGTGGGACAGCCACTACAAAAAGTAGCAGTTAACTTGGATGATGTTACATTGTGTTTATCAAAGGATGGAAGTGAACCAGTGCGTTTCAGTGAGGAATACTGGGAACAATTAAATAAGATCATTGGCTACAGGGAAGGTGCAGATGAGCATTTGCTACAAATTCAGGACAGGGAAAACATGCTTCATACCCTTTTAGAAATCCGTATGAAGCACTTCCATGGCGAGGAAGTTGAGGTTCTTTCTCTTGCTCATGAACATTTCAGTCCTACAAAATAGCAAGAGCTTCTGTATGAAAGCTTGTGTGTGATATCACTGAAATTGATATAACGCATCTTGTCATGGCTGGTCAGATCACTTAGTGAAGAAGAAGCAAGGTAATGTCGAAAGTATTAAAAATAAAACCAATGCCAGAAAGTATCAGGGAAGATCAAATCATCTGTGATCAAGAAACAGATAATGCCGAGTAGTGTCGAAAGTAGTTTTTGCTTCATCAGTAGCATGGCGAAATAATGAAGGACGGATGATAGCATGTTGGTGCACAAAAATGTACAAAGCCTTCAGATGAAAAGTTATTTCAACTGAGTCAAGCGTTGCTCGCCATCAAGCAAATAGATCAATTAATGAATTAACGAATTCATCAGTCAATAGAGAACCCTGGGGGCATCGTCACAACTTTCCAGATTAGAAGAGAAAGAGTCAAAGTAAAGTTGCTCCGCTCTCATATGAATCGGCTATTTCAAGAGTCATAGGGGAACAACAACAGACATTGCTGAAGAAAGAAAGAAAAACAAAGGATTGTCAAAGCTAAAGAAGGCAATATACTGCTTATGAGGAATCAATCGCTAGCTGCAGAGGCAATTAAATTGCCATAGTTAAAGTATTAAAGGAAATAAAATAAAGAAGAAAAGAAGAACAAGCAAGAAGAAAGCAAGACGGTATGTTGACTCAGAAGATTCACGACACAATTATTCAAGGGGCAAACAAAGGCATACAAAATAAGTAAAGAGCTACAGTTTTGAAGTTTTCAAATAAAAAAAAAAAAGAAAAAAGAAGAGAGCAAGATCAGCAAAGTCTCAGAATGAAAAAATCTCAGAATTACAAATAAGGTAATTGTTGACTCCTCGAAATGATAATTGTTTATAATATTTGTCTATATTAATTTTTGCAGGTTAAAGTTGGGGCAAAAGCAAGAATTGATGATTGCTATCTAGCATTGACAATTGTCACTGATAATTCGAGGAACAAAAGGATTGCGAAAGACAAGGTCATGTACTTTCCCTTATGCGAATGAATAAAAGCGCAAATTTTTAATTGACTTCGAATTTCAGGGAAATTTAGGAGATACAGTTGAAGAAGAAAAGGAAAGAGAATGGCTTGAAGAACAAGTTGCAGAAGACGATTGATAAAAGAAAAATTGTTAAGGTATAAGACATGAAAGAAGAAATAAGAATACACTGGCTTGACTAGTTCGAGACTGGGGGCAAAGCTAATCTTAAACAAAAGTATGCGATAATGCGACATCAGTATATTTGTTAAAGGTCGCAACATCACGATTTTAATTATGAAGATTCCCAGAGAAATGCTTCTTAATCAAAAAGGGGGCAAAGATAGGTAAACAAGAAAGGTGAGTAAGAAACTGTGAAATGTATTTCTCACCATAGAATATATTTCTTTTGTGTATATGAATAAAATGCAAGCTTTTCAAGCATATCAAGTCATCGCCAAATGAAAAGCATTGATGATTGCTGTCAAGCATTCATGATTGTCGCCAACGCCAAAAATTATCGCCAAACGTCGATGATTATCGCCAAAATTAGCTTTTCAAGCATATTAAGTCATCGCCAAATAAAAGCATAAATGACAATCGCCAAATAAAAGCATCAATGATTATCGCCAAATAAAAGCGTCGATGATTGTTGTCAAAATAAGCAAGCGCCAATGATCGTTGCCAAAATAAGCAACTATCACTGTCGTCATCAATGACTCATGTAAGCTTATCTTATCAAAATTACTATCATCACCAAGCTTATAAACTATTTCAAATATAACATGAATATTCTCAGAATATATCGACGACGGCGAAATATCAATTATTGATTCTCAGAATATATCAGCGACGGTGAAATATCAAATATTGATTCTTAGAATATATCAGCGATGGTGAAATATTAAATATTAATTCTCAGAATATATCAGTGACAGTGAAATATCAATTATTGATTCTCAGAATATTATCAGCAACGGTGAAATATCAGTTATGAATTCGCCAAAAATTATTGATTCTCAGAATATTATCAGCAGCAGTGAAATATCAATTATTGATTCTCAGAATATTAACAGTAGCGGTGAAATATTAGCTATGGATTCACCATTCATGATAATGAAATAAGCAATGCAATAAACCTACATGGTCAACCACCTAAATTTTATGACAGCGATGGCAAAATATCATTTAAGGCTGCCTAGTCAAGCCTATATGGCCAACTACACATAAGACCAATAATCATTTAAGGTTTCTTAGACAATCCTATATGGCCAACTACGCATAAGACCTACAAAGCCTGAAATTGGCAGCCCGAAAGCGGTGCTAAGTTATAATTGCTCCTTGAGCCCTGCCCGAAATCGATGATAAACTATAATTGCTCCTTGAGCCCTGCCCGAAATCGGCGAAAAACTATCTTGCTCTTTGAGCCCAGTGTCAAGTCCAGTTCAGTCAAATCTGGTCGTCCAGTTCAGTCAAGTCAAGTCAAGTTTAGTCTTGTCCAGTCAAAGTATGGTCAGTCAAAAGTACACTAGCACCACTGCTCAAAAAGCATAAACTAAGTTTAACATTCAAAATGCTGTATATATATATATATATATATATATATATATATATATATATATATATATATATATATATATATATATATATATATATATATATATTTCACTATAGATATGCTCAAACATGCAAAGCATAAACTATGCATAACATTTAAAATACTGTAGATGCATATTTCAATTTAGATATATTCAAATATGAAATTTCCTGATGAAAATTTTAAACATTGATTAGACAACATGCAAAAATACGTTTGTCTTGAATCAGATTCAAATTAAATCAACAGTAAATGCCTTCAAGATATTGGCGATTATCTACTCAAAAGCTTAAGTCTCCAAGGTCAATTAATATATTAACAAGAGCCGTGAGGTCTTTTCATCTCCCGCCTTCTTAATGAATAGAGACACATTATTGCACAAGGTTCTTAAAAAGAGGCAGAGAGTAAACTAGTGTAATGCCCCAAAAAAATCCGTACTTGGACTCGAGTACCAACTCAACCAGAAATCGCGTAGGATTAATTCCTTTAGAAAATAAGCGTAAGTTAGCTAGCGCAACGCTAGAGTAGCTGTGAAATCATCCCTGATTGCTTTAAATACGCTCTACAAGACCCAAAACGAGTAGAACCAATGACACTATAATACTCTAAAACCTCGGATCAAACTCTAAACCGGTTTGTTCTCAGGACCCCTTTGAAACTTTGTATTGGATCTAGACCGCGCATCGAAAGTCTAATACCTACAATCTTAGACCGTTATAACTGCCTAGCTATACTTGACAATTATTTCGAAAATCAAGTCCAACCGATATTCAGAGGCTATTTCATTGAGCCTGGAGTGAAGAGAGTGAGAATAGGGTTAGATTTGGAATTTTAAAATTCAAATCTGGCACACGACTTGGCGCGTTATTATTAAGCTTTCTAACAGTCAGAATTCAGCCAAATTAAACCCTCAGATCACAAAAAATTTCTCTTTCATATCATGAAACTTGTAGACCTGATCTACGTGCGATGACCGCTGAACTGAAACTGGATCGCCACCTGCGATCTACGAACACTACTGGTCTGAAAATGGGATGTGAGCGACATCCAACGTGCATGAACTTAAGACCGATCGCGTTCGGCCAGGAGACCTCCCGAAATGTCTTTTTGGACCGAAACAGCCCTGATTTGGTTAGACCTCAAGTAAACATTGTTCTCAAGCCTAATTTGGGAAGAAATTAGCTTATAAAAGGACCTTAAACCCTCACTTCTCTCACCCATCCGAATTTGCTAGAAACCCTAGCTGGTGTGAGAGAAAAAGTGAGAGATTGCGAGAGAGAGTGGGAGAGATCTTCCTGCTGCTTGCACTACCTGTTGCACGTGCTTAAGCAACGCACCTCAATCACTTTTTCGGTGATTCCACCGCATTTCTAGGTAAGAAAACACCCTAAATACTTGCTGATTTGAAGTTCTGTCGATTTCTTAGCAAAGTAACTTATACATCTTGTGAAATAGGTAGCCTGTTCGCCGTAGACGAAGCGTAAACGCTCCGTTCGAATCGGTTCACCTTTAGGGAAAAGGTGGGGATTCTAGACACTTTGATTGGCTGATTTCAACGCTTTCAATGTCGTTTAATAGTAGATTATCGACGGCAACACCGTTTGACATGTACAATATGTTGTCCGCTTCCTGTTTCGTAAGTAGACGAAAAATATGAGATTTAGGGCATTTTAGTCATTTGTAGGAAATACTGTTTTCATCCATATTTTGCTGATATGATTGACATGGCTCTTTGTCGCATTAGGATATTAAGAATGCGTGCATAATCAGTTTGGCGAAGAGATTCACCCAAATGCGCACTTTGAGTCGACATACTATATGTAGACTTAAGTGTGTAGACTAAGTGTTTGTATAAATGTTTATATTAGTATGTATTGAATTAAATGGTGTTATAAATTAGTTTGAGGTTGAATTCTTAAATAATATGCTGATGTAAATGATTTCCTACATGTTGGCTATATGCATGATTTCATTATATGTATGAAATGCATGTGTTAGATGATTTACTTAAGTTGTATGTTATAACATGTGTTAACATGCTCACATTATTGTATTTCATTTCCATTACTCTTATATGATTGCTGATGTGGATTCATAAATGTTTGGGACTATACCTAGTCAAGGCAGTCGGTAACCGAATAAATTCGTGGTTGGCTTATCTTTGCCACGAACGACGCGTCGATGAACGCGAGTCGTGTTTTGGAGTTGGCAGCAGTGGTTAGGCCACGCGAAGTATTTTATGCACTTCATGTCGCTCAGCTTGAGATGCGCTCATACTAGTCGAGCTCGTCAAGTAACCCGACTGGCCATTGTATGTTCACCTTCTATGAGTCATAACTGCTTGAACCTAGGGTACCAAACTTACCATTGTAAACCCTATTAACCATGGTACCTTGATCCATAAAGACTCATGAGCCGGGCATGGTGGTATGGGACACCGTAGTTAAGCTGTCGGCCTACGCTGGGGCCACAAACCTCCCCGTAGTGACCAGTGATCACCTATGACTCGTGAGCATATTATGATGGTATGGGACACTATATTCTTGCTGTCGGCCTACACTGATCAGGTGACGAGCCCTTTGTAGTGACCGCGAGCGTATTCTGAGTATATGGGAGGCGACGACCCTTCCGTAGCAATGAGGGTACAGTAGGCTTGTATTGATAAGGTGATGGGGGAGTGGTGCAACGAGTGCGAGCAACAGCCCTGACAGCCCTTGCAGCGACCTACAAAATATACATCGTATGAGATTACTAGGAGTGACGACACTAGACAGGATCTGTGTTGGGATTGATATAAGGGAAGTACCTTAGTTTCCCAATCCTGCTGCATGAATGGACTAATAATAACTCGATAATCATATCACCATCACATTACATGTGCCTGGAAGATGTGGAGCACTGTGGGAAGAAAGCATGCCTCGGGCGTAAGATGGTGCCGTATGAGGGAGATCGTCGGTGAGGGCATCCATCATGTCACGTCATATTGTATTAACAACAGTATTAGGAATGTTTGATTTACTGCTTTACTATTATCGCATGATTGATTTGAGAACATGCTAATCTTTACTCTATTATTCCAATGAGTTAGCTACTCACTCCCACATTACGGTATGGTGTTTGCAACACCCACTAGACCCTGTCTTAGATGCAGGTGAGGCAGCGATTCAGGAGGCAGAACCGAATTATGATGAGGACCAGGATGAGTTCTCATATATGCAGTACCACGACAGCTTTGATTAGGTGGCCTGGATTAGCGGGACTTCTCAGTGGGACTATTTTTGACATTTTGATTCTGTTTATTTACATGTATATGAGACTCAGAGATATATTCATACTTTGGAGACAGTTGAGATCTATTTTATTTTCCATACAGTGATATGTATATCCTTTAGTCTTTCGCTTGCTTTTATCACTGAATCTGGAGTATGAATTGCTGTTTTGGTATAATTTTACTCATGTGAATGCTTTAACTCAGACAACATTGAATCATAAACATTTTTGTTGCATAAGTGACGGTCTGGAACTTGAGAGTCGGGTTTATACACGACCCCCGATTTTTAGGGTGTTACAAGTTGGTATCACAACATGAATGAGATTATACCGGGCCTAGGTTATGGTCACGCGATGTACGTTGTCACACCTTTGACTTAGGTGAGTGCGAAAAGAACTTAGAAACACTTATAGGATCGCAATTTCGCCAATAGGCGAAGTCTATTCGTATCGATCGTTTGATCGAGTCCGTAACGCATATAGGGTCGCGTGAAGCAACCTAAGTAGCTCCTAGGTTGTAAGTAGGTGGGTTGAGACGTTTTATGAAAGGTTCTAAACCTGTAAATGTGAATCCTTGGGCTGTGGGGCAACTACAACCCTTACTTCAATTGCTAGGGCTTAAAAACCCCGTTTCACCCAATTCCTTCAAAATCCTTCCTCTCACCACCCCATTCGTTAAATTTTTCTTATTATTTTCATGTTAGACAATGATACTAATGTGAAAATGACATGAAATATACTTAGGAAAAATCTTATAATTAATAGTAAAAATACACGAAAACTGGCCATTTGGCCATTCTAACTTTACAATCTTTAGCAACTAATGGGCTAGATGGATGGATTAGCTCCTCCTATCTCAAAATCATATGCTATATGATGGGTAAATGTATTCTGATTTATATATTGGCCCTGAAAAGCCAAGAATGGAAGTTTGGGCCTCCATAGGTCAAAATATAATGATCTGGGGTGGGGCCCATATTTATTTGGAGTCCCTAGGGCAGGGGGGACCCATCCCACTAGGCAAGAGCGGCCAGATTTGGTGATGGCTGGCGATGCATCGCCTTACGGTGGGCCCTGTTTGGGATGAAATTTTGGCACAAGGTGTTTTTAGGGTAGGGCACCCCTCCCATACAGTGCCCGTCCGTAAAAACCCCTTAGAAAGGGTACCTCCTTCATAAACATCCCCCTTCCAAGCTCCTTTCACATTTTTCTTGCTACCCCATCTCAAATCGCTAGCCCAAACCTCTCCCAATCCCATTTCCTACTGAAACCGAACCCATTCCATCCCTCCATTACTGTTTGTAACTCCTCCTCTTACAAATCTCGTCCGTTGGAGCTCCTACAACCTCCATTTGTGGCTGAAATCGGATGGAGCTCCATTCCCCTTTATTCTTCTCTTTTCTTTTTAAAAATCCAGCCCTAGGGAGCTTGAAGCATTCCTCTACAATGCCTAGATTTCCTTCTATTTGTTTGGGCAGCCATTTCTCTACATTTCTCATATTTTTCATGGCTATTGTTGAAGTCATTTTGGGTTTTTTCTCTTTCTCCACCATCCTCTCTTTGATGGGAAAGAGAAAGACCGCAGCGGAAGAGGCTGGGCCTAATCGCCCGGCACAATCAAGAAGATCGAGGGGTGGCGCCACTAGCTCAAGCGCCACCGCAAGTCCAAGCACAGCCCGAGAGTTTCATACAAAGCGGGATTTGGATCCCCATGCTCAAATTGGGTGAGTGCTGTTAGTAGAGATGCCTCACGACGATTATACTGACCGTAAGTGTTGTTTGAGGAGGGCGTGGAAGGACGACTCTTTGGCGAATTCCTATTGTTTGAGCGCATTGAAGCTGCACATTAGGGTCCGCTCTTTGAAGCCCGTTCTCATGCTAATGTGAGCACCGTTCGTGCCTTCTACGCTCGTATCTAGAATCCTACATTGGACCCATTGCAGTTCAAGATTCCCTTTGGTAGAGACCGTATGGCTACGATCGATGTTCGGTTGATAGCGCGACTTCTGAACGTACCCCTTGGTGATGTTCATACCAGTGCAAAGAATTTGAGGAGTAGGCGTGAGCGAGATCACCGTACCAGGTTCCTATGCGGTAGTCTGGTTCCATGGAAGCCTAACAATAGCCTCAAGGTAACTCATATGTCTGATGATTTGCGCCTGCTGCACCATATTTGCACGTTCAATGTGTATCTCAGGTTGACAAATCGCGTTAAATGTACACGTCTTATGGTCGATTTCTTGTATCAGGTGGCCCAGGGAGAAAATGTGTATGGCTACTTTCGTGTTGCGACAGATTATCCTCATAGCAAATCAAGAATTCTGAGTCACTTCCTTTTGGCTGGCTTATATGCAAGATCACGCTTGAGTTTGCTTACAGACTTGGGCCGGAGTTGCCAGTTCCAATTCACTGCATTGATAAGTCTACCATAGTCAAGATGAAGATCGGGTCTCAGTACCGTGAGACTCAGCTTGATGAGGATACAGAGGGAGATTTTGATGGCGAAGAGTATCCAAGTGAAGGAGAACCTGGGGCAGAAGTAGAGGAAGAAGCCCACGAAGAGGAAGAAGAGGAGGCTCAGGATACTGATGAGAGCCCTCCTTCTACTCAGGCTACTAGTGATGCTCACATTGCTCGAATTGAGGAGAGCTAGGTCACCTTGCGAAGGAAAGTTTAAGAACTTCAGGCTGAGGTCGAGGATACCAAGGCCGTTATGAAGAGGAAATTCAGTAAGGTGACTCGCACCTTGAAGGCGATCGTGTGCTGCTTGCAGGATAAGGGTGCTCCTCCTCCATCACCCGACTCAAATTAGCGATGAGATTTTAGATGTTGTTGGTAGTAGTTAGTCGTTTCCTGCTTTATGTTATGTAAGCCTGTTAAGGCTAGTAGTTTACTTATGTTGCTGTTGTAGCTTTAACTGTCTTAGTTTCCATGTACTTCTTGTCATGATGCTTGTAAGGAGATATCCCTAGTATTGTGACAATTTTGATTAAATAAAATGCATGAAATGCCTTTGACTCTTTATGTGAATGATTACGGTGTGTTTGTGCTATTGAGACTGATAAGGTTGCGTCCTATTTTGAATATAGGGAATGCCGCCTAAGGCTACACGGAGCATAGCTCGGCTTACATTGGGTGAGCCTATAGATCAGGTTCCCCTCCAGTCTGATGCTCATACGGACCCTGCTGTGGGCTCGATTCCTGAGACAGCACGTGAGTCTCAGCCTCCTACTGGTCCTGCAGTTGGACCACCGCCTTTCACACTGCCCATCAGAGAGCAGTACCGTGCGTCTTCTTCGATGCAGTACATGCCACATCTTGCTCCACCTCTAGATAGATTTGAGCAGATGATGGCCATGATGCAGCAGCAGGAGCAGCTCCTGACTACTATAGTGGGGGCTCTAGCCCAAGGTGGGAGTGTGACTCCACCTGCACCACCTGTGTATCCAACTGAGGATGCTGGTACTTATGCTCAGGATGAGGGCATTGCTCATCCTGCACCGCCTGCTTATCCTATGGAGACTGCTGCAGATACACGGGGCCTACTTGAGCGATTCCAGTGCTTGCAGCCTCCTACTTTTACGGGTTCTCATAGACCCGAAGAGGCCGAGTATTGGCTCGACCGTGTGTCGAAGGTATTACGGATGCTGCATTGTTCAGAGTCCTAGCAGGTTGAGTTGGCTACGTTCTTATTCAAGCGGGAGGCCAGTTATGGTGGGATAGTGTGTTGCGGACCGTTGCCGCTGATTACATCTGGACCTAGGCAGCGTTCGAGTTCCGCTTCCACGAGAAATACTATCCCCAGACATATAGGCATGACCGGGAGAACGAGTTTCTGCGCCTCAGACAGGGAGGCATGACGGTGACTGAGTATGAGCATCAGTTCACTGAGTTGGGCAGATACGTCCCGACTATACTGGCAGATGAGCAGATGCGCATACGACGCTTTTCTGAGGGTTTATAACCAGATATTCGGTCGAAAATGTGTTGCGTGAGCATTCCCTCCTACGCAGAGCTGATTCACATGTCCATGCGGGCAGAGCAGGATGTGGATCGACTTACACGATCTCGTGGCCCTATTGCTCATAGGCCACGACCAGAGTTGCAGGACAGGCCCTTTGCGGGCAAGAGGCCTCGCGTCGACCCTCCTCCTAGGGCTACAGCGCCAGTACCCTCGATGCGGTGTCCCGATTTATCATGTACTTATTGTGGGAGATCGGGCCATTTAGCACAGAGTTGTTTCGCTCGGATGAGGGACAGTGGGTTCTCGTCGCCGCAGAAGATCGACCAACACACCCACAAGCTATATTCGCACAGCCTTTACGGTTGGCTCCTGCGCACCCTTCCTTCAGACCTCTCGTATCTCAGTTCAGGCCGCCTCTACGGCCCATGGTACAGCGGCCGAACCGGCCACAGTAGGCGCGGGTGCATGCCTTGACAGCTGAGGCAGCCGAGACAGAGACTTCTCAGCATTCGGCCTTTGAGGTCACTGCCCACATCGGAGGTCACTGCCCACACTTTCTTTGATATCGCATTCCATAGTCAGGCGTCTTAGACTGCCGACCATTTGTATGGATGGACTGCCAGTCCTTTCAGCTCATGGGGATTTTTCTGATGCCACCCTGATGTGTGAGGGTTGCTTGGTGGATTTGAGAGGCAGGACAATGGCTCTTGATTTTATCGTCGACCCCTCTCTTGTTTATCTTGACGTCATTCTTGGCATGGATTGGTTGACTGCTGGGAGTGCCGAGATTGACTGCGAGACTCGTATGGTGACGGTGTACGAGCCAGAGGGCACGCCTTTTACATTTTCAGTTTGGGTAAATCTCCCCTTCCGCATACTTAGTTATGCTTCTTTACTTCGGGACGCTGATGCCCCGATGCTAGAGCATACACCTGTCGTTTGTGATTTTGGGGATATGTTCAAGAAGATCCCTGGTTTGCCGCCTCGACGAGAGATTGATTTCACTATCGATCTGGTGCCTGGTTCCGCGCCCGTCTCACTGTCGACGTATTGCATGGCACCATGTGAGATAGAGGAGTTGAGGACGCAGATTGATGGTCTATTGGAGCTTGGCTTTATTCGACCTAGTGTGTCTCCTTAGGGAGCACCAGTCCTGTTTGTAAGGAAGAAGGATGGTTCGATGCGATTGTGTATTGATTATCGCAGGCTGAACGAGATCACGGTGAAGAACAAGTACCCTTTACCCAAGATCAATAACTTGTTTGATCAGTTGAGAGGAGCACAGTACTTCTCGAAGATTGATCTTCAGTCAGGATATCATCAGTTGCGCGTCAAGGATGAGGACGTGCAGAAGATAGCATTCAGGAACAGCTTTGGCCACTACGAGTTCCTTGTGATGTCGTTCAGTCTCACGAACGCACTAGCCGTGTTCATGGATCTGATGAACCGGATATTTCGGCCTTTCCTCTATCGATTCGTCGTTGTGTTCATTGACGACATTTTGGTATACTCCAGGAGTCGAGAGGAGCATGAGGAGCACTTGCGCTTGGTCCTGGATACACTCAGACAGTATCAGTTGTTCGCACAGTACAAGAAGTGCGACTTCTGGAAGCAGGAAGTGAAGTTCCTGGGACAGGTGGTGTCCAAGTATGGGATGACAGTTGACCTGGCGAAGGTAGCTGCAGTTCAGGACTGGGAGCAGCCTGGTTCTGTCACTGAGGTGAGGAGTTTCTTGGGTCTCGCTGGCTATTATGGACGCTTCATTCAGGATTTCTCGAAGATCGCGAGACCTTTATCTCAGTTGACACGGAAGGACGTGAAGTTCGCCTAGAATGACAAGGTGGAGTCAGCTTTTTAGGAGCTGAAGGACAGACTTACGTCCGCCTCTGTGCTAGTATTGCCAGAGTAAGGGGTTAGATACACTATATATACTGACGCGTCTAGCGTTGGTCTGGTTTGTGTCCTTATGCAGAAGGACAGGGTAATTTCATATGCCTCGAGATAATTAAGGAAGCACGAGGAGAATTACCCTACACACGACCTGGAGTTGGCAGCCGTCATATTTGCATTGAGGCTCTGGAGACATTACCTCTATGGAGAGAAGTTCGAGCTCTTTTACGACCACAAGAGCCTCAAGTACATATTCACGCAGCGAGACTTGAATATGAGGTAGCGGCGATGGATGGAGACTTTGAAGGACTTCAAGTTTGAAGTCTCTTACCATCCTGGGAAGGCGAACCTTGTGCCTGACGAGTTGAGCCGAAAGAAGGCGATAGAGTTTGCAGCTCCGCTGATAGTTGCTGAGTGGGATATGGTTGAGTTTTTGCGAGACTTTGAGCAGAAACTCACTGTAGAGGAGCCGTATGAGTTCATCGCACATGTGCAGGTGCGATCTCAGATCGATGACCGGGTCATCGAGGCGCAGAGGGATGATGCGCGTCTGACTGAGCTTCGAGAGTAGGCCAGTGATGATGCAGACGCCGAGTGGCGAGTTGGCACAGATGGGGGCTTAAGTTATCGTGGCCGCCTATGCGTCCCAGATATCCCTGACTTGAGACGAGAGATTCTCGAGGCTGCGCATTGTAACAGACTCGCGATGCATCCAGGCAGTACGAAGATGTATCGCGACATGAGGAGGACCTATTGGTGGGAAGGTATGAAGACCTACATAGCAGAGTTCGTATCCCGTTGTTTTACTTGCCAGCAGGTGAAGGCAGAGCATCGCCGACCACCTGGACTTCTTCAGCCTATGCCGATCGCAGAGTGGAAGTGGGACTTCATTTCCATGGATTTCGTTTCAGGGCTACAGAAGATAAGGAAGGGACATGATTCCATATAGGTGATCGTCGACCGTCTGATGAAGTCGGCGCACTTCCTACCGATCAGAGTCACGAACTCAGCAGACGAGCTGACTAGACTATATATCAGAGAGATCGTGCGTCTGCATGGAGTTCCGTTGGAGATCGTGTCGGACAGAGACACGCAGTTCACTTCTATTTTCTGGACTCACATTCAGGAGGCTATGGGTGTGAAGTTGAAGTTCAGTACTGCCTTCCACCTACAGACAGAAGGACAGACAGAGCGGGTGAACCAGATCTTAGAGGACATATTGTGAGCTTGCGCATTGGACTTCAAGGATAGTTGGGATGACTGTCTTGCATATGCGGAGTTCGCGTACAACAACAGTTTTCAGGCGAGTATCGGTATGGAACCTTACGAGGCGTTGTATGGGCGACCTTGTCGAGCACCACATTGCTGGGAAGAGGTCGGTGAGCGTAGATTGATTGGCCCAGAGTTAGTGCAGGCAACGTCGGAGAAGATTGATATTATTAGACGTCGGCTTCTCACAGCGCAGAGCAGACAGAAGAGTTATGCCGATACGAGACGGTGACTGCTAGAGTTCACGGTTGGGAATCATGTATTTTTGCGAGTTTTCCCTATGAAGGGAGTTCTTCGGTTCAGAAAGAAGGGGAAGCTGGCACCGCGATTCATTGGTCCATTCCAGATCCTCGATCGTGTGGAAGCAGTGGCATACCGTTTGGCTTTACCCACGCCTCTCGCGAGCGTTCACAACGTATTTCATGTTTCTATGTTGAAGAAATACATTTCTGATCCTTCCCATATCATCAGATGGGAATAGGTGCAATTAGGAGAGGATGTTACATATATCCTGCGACCAATGCGTATCCTAGACAGGAAGGAGCAGGTACTGCGTATCAAGGTGATTCCTCTTGTGAAGGTATTGTGGACGCATCACTCTAAGGAAGAGGCTACCTGGGAGATAGAAGCCGAGATTAGAAAGAACTACCCACAGCTTCTCGAGGAGTATGAAAAGGTATAAATTTTGAGGACGAAATTTTTGTTAAGGGGGGTAGATTGTAATGCCCCGGAAAAATCAGTACTTGGACTCGAGTACCAACTTAACCAGAAATCGCGTAGGATTAATTCTTTTAGAAAATAAGCGTAAGTTAGCTAGCGCAACGCTAGAGTAGCTGTGAAATCATCCCTGATCACTTTAAATACGTTCTATAAGACCTAAAACGAGTAGAACCAATGACACTATAATACTCTGAAACCTCGGATCAAACTCTAAACCGGTTTATTCTCAGGACCCCTTTAAAACTTTGTATTGGATCTAGACCGCGCGTCGAAAGTCCGATACATACAATCTTAGGCCGTTATAACCGCCTAGCTGGACTTGAAAATCATTTCAAAAATCAAGTACAACCGACATTCAGAGGCTATTTCATTGAGCCTGGAGTGAAGAGAGTGAGAATAGGGTTAGATTTGGAATTTTGAAATTCAAATCTCGCACACGACTTGGCGCATTATTATTAAGCGTTCTAACCGTTAGAATTCAGCCAAATTACACCCTCGGATCAAGAAAAATTTCTCTTTCATATCATGAGACTTGTAGACCTGATCTACGTGCGATGACCGCTGAACTGAAACTGGACCGCTACGTGCGATCTACGAACACTACTGGTCTGAAAATGGGATGTGAGCGACATCCAACGTGCATGAACTTAAGTCCGATCGCGTTCGGCCAGGGGACATCCCGAAATATCTTTTTGGACCGAAATAGCCCCGATTTGGTTAGACCTCAAGTAAACATTGTTCCCAAGCCTAATTTGAGAAGAAGTTAGCTTATAAAAGGACCTTAAACCCTCACTTCTCTCACCCATCCGAATTTGCTAGAAACCCTAGCTAGTGTGAGAGAAAAAGTGACAGATTGTGAGAGAGAGTGAGAGAGATCTTCCTGCTGCTTGCATTACCTGTTGCACGTGCTAAAGCAACGCACCTCAATCACTTTCTCGGTGATTCCACCGCATTTCTAAGTAAGGAAACACCCTAAATACTTGTTGATTTGAGGTTTCGTCGATTTCTTAGCAAAGTAACTTATACATCTTGTGAAATAGGTAGCCTGTTCGCCGTAGATGAAGCGTATACGCTCCGTTCGAATCGGTTCACCTATAGGGAAAAGGTGGGGATTCTAGACGCTTTGATTGGCTGATTTCAACGCTTTCAATGTCGTTTAATAGTAGATTATCGACGGCAACGCCGTTTGACATGTACAACATGTTGTCCGTTTCCTGTTTTGTAGTAGACGAAAAATATGAGATTTAGGGCATTTTAGTCATTTGTAGGAAATACTGTTTTCATCCATATTTTGCTGATACGATTGACATGGCTCTTTGTCACATTAGGATATTAAGAATGCGTGCATAATCAGTTTGGCGAAGAGATTCACCCAAATGCGCACTTTGAGTTGACATACTATATGTAGACTTAAGTGTGTAGACTAAGTGTTTGTATAAATGTTTATATTAGTATGTATTGAATTAAATGGTGTTATAAATTAGTTTGAGGTTGAATTCTCAAATAATATGCTGATGTAAATGATTTCCTACATGTTGGCTATATGCATGATTTCATTATATGTATGAAATGCATGTGTTAGATGATTTACTTAAGTTGTATGTTATAACATGTGTTAACATGCTCACATTGTTGTATTTCATTTCCATTACTCTTATATGATTGCTGATGTAGATTCATAAATGTTTGGGACTATACCTAGTCCAGGCAGTCAGTAACCGAATAAATTCGTGGTTGGCTTATCTTTGCCACGAACGACGCGTCGATGAACGCGAGTCGTGTTTTGGAGTTGGCGACAGTGGTTAGGCCACGCGAAGTGTTTTATACACTTCATGTCGCTTAGCTTGAGATGCGCTCGTACTAGTCGTGCCCATCAAGTAACCCGACTGGCCATTGTATGTTCACCTTTATGAGTCATAACTGCTTGAACCTAGGGTACCGAACTTACCATTGTAAACCCTATTAACCATGGTACCTTGATCCATAAAGACTCATGAGCCGGGCATGGTAGTATGGGACACCGTGATCGAGCTGTCGGCCTACGCTGGGGCCATAAACCTCCCCGTAGTGACCAGTGAGCACCTATGACTCGTGAGCAGATTATGATGGTATGAGACACTATATTCTTACTGTTGGCCTACACTGATCAGGCGACGAGCCCTTTGTAGTGACCACGGCCGTATTCTGAGTCTACGGGAGGTGACGACCCTTCCGTAGCAATGAGGGTACAGTAGGCCTGTATTGATAAGGTGATGGGGGAGCAGTGCAACGAGTGCGAGCAACAGCCCTGGCAGCCCTTGCAGCGACCTACAAAATATACATCGTATGAGATTATTAAGAGTAACGACCCTAGACAGGATCATTGTTAGGATTGATATAAGGGAAGTACCTTAATTTTCCAATCCTGCTGTATGAATGGACTAATAATAACTCGGTAATCATATCACCATCACATTGCATGTGCTTGGAAGATGTGGAGTACTGTGGGAAGAAAGCATGTCGTGGGCATAAGATGATGCCGTATGAGGGAGATCATCGGTGAGGGCATCCATCATGTCACATCATATTGCATTAACAACAGTATTAGGAATGTTTGATTTACTGCTTTACTATTATCGCATGATTGATTTGAGAACGTGCTAATCTTTGCTCTATTATTCCACTGAGTTACCTACTCACTCCCACGTTACGGGATGGTGTTTGCAACACCCACCAGACCCTGTCTTAGATGCAGGTGAGGCGGCGATTCAGGAGGCAGAGCCGGATTATGATGAGGATAAGGACGAGTTCTCATATATGCAGTACCACGACGGTTTTGCGTAGGTGGCCTGGATTGGCGGGACTTCTCAGTGGGACTATTTTTGACATTTTGATTCTATTTATTTACATGTATATGAGACTCAGAGATGTATTCATACTTTGGAGATAGTTGAGATCTATTTTGTTTTCCATATAGTGATATGTATATCCTTTAGTCTTCCGCTTGCTTTTATCACTGAATCTGGAGTATGAATTACAGTTTTGGTGTAATTTTACTCATGTGAATGCTTTAACTCAGGCAACATTGAATCATAAATATTTTTGTTGCATAAGTGACGGTCTGAAACTCGGGAGTCGGGTTTATACACGACCCCCGATTTTAAGGGTGTTACAACTAGTGAAGAATTATCATTCTCTTCCGGACAATATAAAGATTCAGATATATTCTTTTGATTCGTTAGAGGAGCAGCAATGATTATCCGTCCTTCAAGGGTATTAGAAGGCTTCACTTCGAAAATATTATCTTCTGAAGAAATCTTTATGTGACATTGACTTGGAAAGGGGGCAGGATTTAATGTCTTCAAAATAATCTGTGCCTTGGTCTTTCCAATAACTTCTTATGCAAGGTGGAGGAATTCATATGCAGAGTATTATAAATACTAATATTGTAAGACTCCAAGTATTGGATCTGATGGAGACAAAGAACAAATGGAATCATCATCAAATCAGCAGAGATCCAAGAAAAAGTCTATGAAGAAATGCTAAGGAACACAAACTAGAGAAGACACAGTAAAAAGACTCAGCAGTTGAACCTTTGGAGCTAAAGATGAAATCTCCAAGAGTGCAATATAAAGAAGATAAAGAATACAATGCGAAGCATGATGACAAGCGCAAAGATTGATTAAATCATATTGCAAATATCACACTCAACCTAAAAAGAGAAGAAACTCTCAATCTATTTCTAAAAAAAAAAATATTATCAATACTGCATAAAGCTAAATTGAAAAAAAAAAAAGAATTAAGATACTAATTCTAATTAATTTGGCAGAAAAGATCATCACTTAAAAGCTTAGGTTATGCAGATCATGAATAAAAGAAACAATTGAAAAAAATATTGCAGTAAGAGCAACATTAAAGAACAACCCCAGATACAAAGTTAAAGGGAAGAATCGCTGAGCTAATCAAAAGGAAAGAATCGCTGGAGTTGATCAAAGAGACCGTTACAGCAGCAACAGTGTTGGAAGCAAGTTCTCTGATCAAATCGCTCAGAGACGAAGTCGTCACAGCTGTTGCAGAAGCATGCTTCAATGAAAAGAGAATTTTATCCTCTCTAGTGAAACATCTACTTGACACTGCTGGCTGCGAGCATTCCAGTTTTCTGCCCGAGCGCCATCATTCAAGTCATCTGATCAAACGTAATCATTCAAGCCCTTCGTTCGAGCACGAGCATTCCAGTTTTCCGCTTGATTGCTATCATTTAAGTCTTTTGTTTGAGCGCCATCATTCAAGTCTTTTGGTAGAATGCAATCATGCAAGCCTTCCATTTAAATGTGATCACCCAGTCTTCCGTTTGAATGCGAGCATTCCAGTCTTCCGATCAAATGCGAACATTCAATCTTCTGGTCAAGTATGATCATCCAGTCTGCCATGCAAGCATGATCATCCAGTCATCCTTCAGTCGCAATTCATTCAAGTTCTTCAAGTGGAGGAAGATCGATCCTCCATTTGATTTCAGGAATCAATCAAAGAAGAATCGAGAGGGCATCTGTTGAGGTATAAAAAATATATGCCATTGCAGTGGTCAGTAAATTCCATGTCCGGGGGTATTTCGGTAAAATTCTAGCTCCAGGAGTATTTTGGTAAAATTCCAGCTCCACGGTTATTTTGGATATTTTGGTAAAATTCCAGCTCTAGGGGTATTTTGGTAAAATTTTAGCTCCAGGGGTATTTTAGGTATTTTGGTAAAAATTCAGCTCCAGGGGTATTTTAGGTATTTTTGTAAAAATCCAACTCCAGGGGTAGTTTAGGTATTTTGGTAATATTCCATGTCCAAGGGGTAGTTTAGGTATTTTGGTAAAAGGGATTGAAAAGGGTAGTTTGGTAAAAAGGGGTGCACAAGTGACATTTTAAGGGAGAAAAGCTGTACACCACAATTTACGAGGGAGCTTGGTAGACACTATGGTTTAAGAAAAGAAGAAGTTCAAGTATGAAAGGATAAGTGGTGGTAACCACCACTCTGTAAGAGTGGTGGGGCCTATAAATACCCCACTCCTCCATTTGAGGGGTTGGATCGGTGAGATCAGCTGGTGGGCTAAGAAGGAGAGAGAAGCAAGGTAAGAGCACAAGGGAGAGCTGCTGTTGTGCCAGCCGCGCAATGCAGAGAAGAAGTTGCGCCAACCGGGCAACGCATTGGAGCAACAATGCCAACTGCGCAAGGAAGACGCTGTTACGCAGTCTACTTGTAGTGTGACCCACGCAACAGATACAGGATAATTCCAGTAAGGCCATGCGTCCCGTTATGCCGTCCGAGTGAAAGATTCCGTTGCGCGAACCGCGCAATGCGCCGGACTTTCAGCCGGGCGTAAACAGAGAAGGAAGAAACGTTTTCCTTTCAACTGTGATGTTGATGGGGCCCAATACGGCCATATTTTGAGAGATCCACACCGTCTATTGGATCCCTCTTGAGATTTTGACCGTGAACAGTAGGCTTTGATCGTCTGTTGACGTGGCTCACCTAGATATTCAAGCTGCGAAAGCAGCCAAACGGTCTTCTTCTGATCATTGTAGTGATCGTGTGGATGAGCGTCGCCACGAAAGATCAACATGGTTGTGAATGGTTTTTCTCCCTCTACCTCGTGGATGCTTCAGTCAAGCTTTTGTTGCACGATGGTGTCCCACTATGAATGTACGTCGACTCTGTGATGTGTGATGGCCCACTTATGGAAGACGAATGAAAAATCCACACTGCTCATTCGATTCATGACGAAAACCCATCCGAAAAGGACTGGTTTTGAAGTGAAATTATCATGGCCTACAAGATCATCTACTTCACCGTCTATTTCATGTTCAACGGTTACAATGTTGCAACAGTCTGCATGGTTTCAAAATGTCACCTTGGCAATGGTCAAAACTCCCTTTTGAACATGATGGACAGTCTGGATCGATGATTTGAGTAATGACTGGGTCACATTGAGAAATTTGCAAGTGACTTTAAAAGACACTTTGTATTTTTTATATTTGAGAAGAAGATGTCGGTCAGCAGCCGCGACTGACCTTGAGGAATCCTATGCACGGCCGGTGCTCGTGCACACCATGTACATGCAATGTACATAGAGCTCTAACTTGATGCTTGTTAGAAATCTGATCCGTCCATCTGCTTTATCAGATAATTTAACATGTTGGGACCAAATCTGAAGCGCATCTAGATTATAGGCGAGCCACAAATCATGATCTCAGGGGCTGATCTATCAGTTCGACCATTTTCAGAAGGATTCAAGAGCTAAAATTTGATGTGTGCGGCTAATTTGTGGTTCTAATGCTGCACATAAAGTTTCAAGCCAAAAGGACAGTAGAAACCCCATGATCTTACATTCTGGGAGACTTTTCAAGCCTATTTATCATGATCGGCCTGATTTCCTTACGGCCTGGCCACACTTCAACGGGCTACTATATATTTTAAGGAAGAATGACTGGAAGGATGCTCCATCTCATTAAAGACTTGTTGATTAGATCAGCAATTCCTCCTAAGTAGCTAAGAGATGATCGAAATAGCGTCGGAATGCTGTCAAAATTTCGATCGAGTTATCTTCTCTTTCATTCAGTACATTGCATTAATTGTACTTTATTTTCTGAATCAAGGGAATCAGAGGATGTAAATGAACTCAGATAAATGTGATGAATGTTCTCTCAACAAGTTCTTTGTTATCATTGAATAAATCCTCCAAATAGAACGCATTTATTTTCTTGTCAGAACAAAGATTAAGTATTGACTAATAATATATGATGAAAGCCTTACAAATGGCCCCTTTAGGACCTTTTAACCGCTGACATTCAAGTTCGGAATCATTCGACCACCAAACTAACGGAAACCCATCATTAGAAATAAAAAATTTAGAGTATGGCCCACCCGAGCTATATACCAACAAGATCTTCAGTTAAAGTCCATATTATGATCCATCAAGTGAGGACAGAGTGGATTTCCCACAAACATCACCATGGGCCCCGCATCGGAGTACATGCGCACTGGTGCTAAAGCACCCACTGTGCGCTGGTTGACCCAACACGTTCTCTCCCAAAAAAAAGAGAGATTTCTCTCTCTGTTTGGTTTCAACAACAGATGAACAAGCATCCGTTTCCCTTGATCAGTGGCCCACCTGCACGGTCCATCTAGACAATCCAAGCCATCCATCTGATAGAGGACATACGTGCAAACAAAACCCACAAGTTTCACGTAATTCATTACGTGTACATACACACGATTCTGGGTGCAAATAAGTCCCCAAAACACAAACTTTTCCAAAAATGGAAACCGATCTCCTTGTCACCAGGCAATCCACGTGACTTCATTTCCTTCCATTGTAATCGTCCACCACAAAACAATCTTAGCCTTTAAAACTAGGCTTTTAAGAAAGAAGAAGAATAAGAGGGAGGGACTAACCGTTCCCTCCTCCATTCGAACCCACCGCCCGAACTTTTCCCAAGCTTAGGAAAAAGCTTAACCACGAGCTTCATGCAGTCTATTTGGACCATATGGGAGGAAGAAAACGGAGGAAGACGTTGTGTGGGAGAAGAAGCCATTAACGACAGTCTTCTTCTCCACCGCACCTGTTGGGCCATCAGGGGATTACTAGTTGGATTTGGAGTACCTGCTAGCCAAGGATGGAACAAGAAAGAAAGAATAAGAAAGAAAGAATAAGAAAGAAGAAGATTAAGAGGGAGAGAAACAGAAAAGGGAGAGGCGCTGCAACGTCTAGCTGCACCCCCTACTAAGCCAACTCAGTTGGCTTTCTTTACCACGTTAGGCCAGGTGGAGTCCGAGCGAGCAGCTGGGCTTCTTGGAACGTCTAGAGAGAAGGAGAGAGGTAGGGAGCCCACCTTAATGTTTGTTTATCCTCACCATCCAATCTTTGGATGGTGGGAGTGGATTGGCTGGGGTATTGACATTACCAAGTTCTGTGGGTCTGACAGAGGTATGTGTTATTCAGCACTGTCCATCCATTTTGCTTGAAGTGGGACCCCGCCTAGATGTATGTTATATCTCCACTGTCCATCCCTTCCTAGCACATTTTAGGCGTAGACCCGAAAAATGAAGCTAACCCAACTCTCTGGTAGGCCACACCAATAAAAAATCTTACCGTTTTAATAGTGGTAAATCATTAGGGTCCGCTGTGATATTTCTGTGCATCAAAACTTATCCAATATTAGGTGCATTGGACCTGTCCCGAGCCTTGGAACCCAACCAGCCGAGTAGATCCACTTGATGTGGCCCTCACCTATTAAAAACCACCAGAAAATAAAATAAATAAATTAATAGGTATATATATATATATATATATATATATATATATATATGAAGCATGCTGGATGCTGTAGCTGTTAGCGTCCAGAGGACGTTGCCTTTTAATGCTTGAGATTTTGGCCAGGACCGTGGGCCTCACCACAGGCCCCACCATGATGTATGTCAAATACCAACACCTACATTTTATGGGTCCCCTTTAAAAATGGGGTGTCCCAAAAAATCAGCCATACACAGAGCTCAGGTGGCCCACACCATCTACAACCATGTGAAGACATGCTATATTATATAAAAACACTTGTTAGGGACCATCTGAGATCTGGAGGCACCTGAAACTTGGTCTGACCCCTTAACCAAGTGGGGCACACATAAAGGATGGGCTGGATTTGTGATCCACGGCATGGTGGGCTGAACAAATAGTTATGAATGCTTTAATGGTGGATAAACCTCCTAACTGTTGTGCATGGTATGGCCCACATAAGCCACGTGCTGACCTGATTTTTTCTCCCAAGTCCACCATGATATATGTGTGTTACACACACTATCCATTTATTTTTAGGTCGTGGGCCTCATTGTCTTGAGAGGCCCACTTTTTGTACATATGAGGCCCATTATGTTGTGTCAGGCCCATGTGATACAGCCCATTATGATGTGTTTAAGGCCCATTGTGGTGTATATAGGCCTAGGTATGAGGCCCAATTCAGGCCTTAGTTGTGGACAAACTCCAGGCCTGATTTAGGCCATTAGTTGGGACGAAAACCTGGTGGACCTAGCCACCCAAAAGCAGGCCCAAATAATCTACCTTATGAACCCTTCAAACCCCCCACCAAGATCTCAACATACTAATTGATGAAAACCTTAGGAAGCAAAGCACTTAACTAATGTAAATTGTTCCTTTAGGAAGCTGCTTGCGTGACTTTCGACCGCAAGAGACCCATGGGGAGTTGAATCAAGGACAAGACTACAACTTCTCTGGTGATGATTCTTCCCCTTGAGCTTTCCATTTTTCCATTAGCTTAAGTTATAGTTTTATTTTAAATTTATAAATGATATCTCCATTCTAAAATCACATGTGTTAATTGTTGGAATTGAGTTTTTACATCACATGCTTAATGTTTATCATGTATATTTAATTCATGTTATTGGATTACTTGTGGATTGTTTCTGAAACTTAAACTGGTACATCAGTGGAAAACCCTCACCTATAAATGTACACCCATACTTGGGATGTAACCTGACTAGTTGTGATTGTGATAGACCTTCGGCTTAGTGGTTATTGAGTGGTGGTTTGAATTGAATATTAATGGGGGCCTACCATCTAGAGGTTGTTGTGTTTAAGTGGTTTTCAAAGATGGTCTTTTATCTCATGGTTTTGATACTTGCCCTATGTGGCTTATTTTGATATTTGCCTTATGTGCATTCTTTGATATTGCCCTATGTGGCTTTTTTTGGGTATTTTTCCTATATGGGTTTGATGTTTTACTTTGTACAACCATGCGATGGTAAGCCCCATATACTGAATATGATTGGCCACTAGTCGATTGAGTTCCATTTAAACATCCAAAGGTGTAGCCTCATGAGCCAGGGATGGTGGAATGAGACACTATGCTTGAGTTGTTGGCCTACGCTGGGCTTTGAGCTCCCCGTAGTGACCTTTGAGCTTATTAAACCTAGTGGTTATAAACGGATTAATAATGGTTGGGCTAATCATGCATTCATAGCATTTGGGCGATGACAGGTGGCTAATTCTGGATGCTGTAGCACGTGCCTAATCGGATTTAGTTGGGGTATTATTTCACTAGCTCCCAGACCATTGACTATCGACTCACTTTTGGTGAGTTTGGCACTACGCATGTACTATGTACTTGCACTGGTGACTAGCCACATTTCATGGGTTTTTTTTAAAAACCACCTGAATGAGCATCCCCAGTTGATGTGTACTCATATATCCATGCATTTAATAAGACTGCATCATGTATTGTTTTGTATGTTTTATATATTTTTCTAATTATGCTTACCTAATGCGACGGTGTGTAATTTTGAGAAAAATTCACACTGAGTTGGCCACTCATCCATCAAATATATAACCGTATAGGTATCACAGGTGACTTAAGTGGTATGCAAGTTCAAACTGATGAGGAGCCATTATGGTGGTCAAGGGTGCGTGGTTGTACCTGTCAAGGACGCTGCACGATCTTGCGGCTTTTATTTATATGTCTTATATTCTTTTAAATTTCTCATGTATGTAATCTTGTAATTTTTAATGTTGAGACATTGGTTTGTATAAGTCATTATGGGCAGCTCTTGTATATATAAATGAAAATACAAACTTTCCTTCATGTTTGATTTGTCCATACTACACTAATCTGCTTACTCTGATGGAAGATATATATATATATATATATATATATATATATATATATATATATATATATATATATATATATATATATATATATATATATATATGGACTTTGGCTCTTTATAGGTTAACACTTGGGTTTTTGTGAAACGGGTTGTATACTTGGGTCCTGAAAACATGGGGTGTTACAGTTAATATCAAAGCATAGTTTGGACAAACTTGGCCTTGGGAAATAATCTTATACAAGCTTTAAATATCTCGAGTTAGGATGTTTGAGATTAGGAATTTGAACTTGGTTAAATTTCTCTTAAACTTAGGAGAATCATTGAGAACATAAAGACCTAAACTTAGGTCCCCTCGAAGATTTTAAGTTTAAACATCGAAACTTAGAACAAAAACTTTGGTTCTCATGTAAACCACCAAAACTACTATTTGAACGTAGAAATAAACTAAGGTTCCTTTAAAAATTATTAGAATAACCAGTTGGACTTCTATGAATTTCCCCTATAGCTAGGAGGAATTGCGGATATAGGGACTCAAAATTTTAGGCCCCTACAAACTTTTTTGGATGACCAAAGAACTTAGAAATAAATTCAGAACCCTCGGACATTTTAAGTTCAATCATTTGAACTTAGGAACATAAACTTTAGTTCCCTTGAAAGTTATTAGAATTATCATTTAGGAATTAAACTCGTGTATTGTGGGAGGACAAGTACCTACTATGATGCGTCTGAGGTTGAATTAGAGCATTCCTTAAGCTTGACTCTCAATGAATAATCCTTAGGTACATGGCAATTGAACCTTTTTGAGAATCTCTTCGTTAGAAACAACATTGTCACGATAACCAGTGAATCGAACGAACTCGGACTTCATAGGAAATTCTTTATCCCCTAGGTTGTACATAGGACTGAGTATAAGCACTCCTCGAACTTAAGAAATCTTACTATGAATGTAGTTTGAATTCCCTAATACGTCTTTTTACTTAGATATAACATTTCCCATCAGCATGTAAAGGTTAGTTAGGGGTGAACTTATAGAATCTTAAGTAAAATTTCAACCATAGGATAAGCATATCGAGACTAGGTTTGAAATTCTAGGTGAACTTGAAAAAAAGAATTAAAATTTAGATTTTATAGATTTTATGTAGAAACTTTGGTCATAAGATTTTGGGTTTAGAAAATTAGAGTGCACATTGAAAATGTAATAGGCCACATAGTCTTATTCGTTATGAAAATAAATGGTCAAATGATATTTCCTATGAGCTTAGAGTAATCGGGGTCACAAATTGATGGAATCATGTTTATGCAATGAGTACGTGATTTGACCAAAATTCTAAGTCCTAACAAGTCTCAATAATCTCAATGCCCTAATCAAGCAAAGGATCGAGATTTAGTAGGATTATTAATTGATACTAGTAATCCTCTGTTCTACGTAGGCAAAAGATCGATGTATCAGACTCAAACCCATTACAATCATTTCTCAGTGACAGCTCAAACATGGGAAACCAAAAAATCATATTGTACTTCAAATATTAGGGATTATCAATAAGGGTAGAAAAAAAATATTGTTAATAGCGGTCGCCTAAACAAACTTGTAATCTTAGTAAAGGTGATAGGACATTGGATGAAGATAAACCTTTAAATAAATTCTTAGTATTGGTTAATGTTAGAACGGTTTCAAACGATTAGTAGAAATTGATATGCCAAACTTGATGCTTAGGACATGATTGCACAAATGCGAAATAGAGTACACTATTAAAATGAAATTACTCAGGGGTACACGTAACTAATCTCGGGATGAGATTTCTGTTAAGGTTGGGGGGGTAGATTGTAACACCCCGTACTTTCCCGTACTCGAGTGTTACCGTACAAACTGACTTAGTAGGATGTAAACCTAGCTTTGTGAACATTCATGGGCATCCTAGCTTAAATCTGTCCGTCGAAGGTGATCCCTATCCACATATCAAACCACCCAGTAGTCAAATAATAAATACTAAGTATATTATCTTATCTATTTGTTATATTATAAATTTTACATAAACATGGATCAAAAGATTATGAATGTATTTTGATAATTTATTTATCAAAAAACTAATAATGTATGAAAATACATTGTAATAGAGTGATATGTATGCATTTAGTGTATGTAAGATATTACGAAAATTATATTATATTAAATGAACATAATAAATAATAATTTCATAATAGAAAATCAAATTATAAATAATAATGTAGCATTGAATATATTTTATAAGTATGTATACAAAAATCATTAGATACTTTTAATAGAATTGTATATTATTTAACAATATTATTAAATACAAATATAATTTTAATTAAATATGATATTGTACAATCTTAAATTCGTTTATATGTACAATATGATATTGTATATTATGAATTATATATTAATAAATGCGTGATCAACAGCATGTAAATAGTAGTATATTAATATTAAAATTATATATATATATATATATATATATATATATATATATATATATATATGTGATATTTTAATCACTGCAATGACAAGTAATATACAAAACTAAGGAAATCTATATTAACATTAAGTATTGACCAACAATATATGATGAAAGCCTTACAAATGGCCCCTTTAAGACCTTTTAACCGTTGACATTCGAGTTTGGAATCATCCGACCACCAAACTAACGAAAACCCATTATTAGAAATAGAAAATTTGGATTATGACCCACCCGAGATGTGTACCAACTTGACCTTCGGTTAAAGTCCATATTAGGGCCCATCAAGTGAAATGGACGGAGTGGATTTCCCACAAACATCACCATGGGCCCCACATCAGAGTGCATGTGCATCAGTGCTAAAGCACCCGCTGTGCACTGGTTGACCTAGCACGTTCTCTCGCAAAAAAAGAGATATTTCTCTCTGTTTGGTTTTGACAGCAGACGAACGAGCGTCCGTTTCCCTTGATCAGTGGCCCACCTGAACGGTCCATCTAGACAATCCAAACCGTCCATCTGACAGAGGACACACGTGCAACCAAAACCCACAAGTTTCACATACTTCGGCACTTGTACCTACACACGATTCTGGGTGCAAATAAGTCCCAAAAACACAAACTTTTCCAAAAACGGAAACTGATCTCCTTGCCATGAGGGCAATCCGCGTGACTTTGTTTCCTTCCATCGTAACCGTCCACCACAAAACATTCTTAGCCTTCAAAACTAGGTTTTTAGGAAAGAAGAAGAATAAGAGGGAGAGACCGACCGTTCCCTCCTCCATTCGAACCCATCGCCCGAAATTTTCCCAAGCTTAGGAAAAAGATTAACCATGAGCTTCATGCGGTCCATTTGGACCATCTGGGAGGAAGAAAATGGAAGAAGACGTTGTGTGGGAGAAGACGCCATTAACGACAGTCTTCTTCTCCACCGCACCCGTTGGGCCATCAGGGTATTGCTGGTCAGATTTGGAGTACCTGCTAGCCAAGGATGGAATAAGAAAGAAGAAGATTAAGAGGGAGAGAAATAGAATGGGAGAGGCGCTGCAACGTCTAGCTGCACCCCTTGGTAAGCCAACTCAGCTGGCTATCTTCACCACGTTGGGTCAGGTGGAGTCCAAGCGAGCAGCTAGGCTTCTTGGAACATCCAGAGAGAAGGAGAGAGGTAGGGAGCCCACCTTGATGTTTGTTTATCCTCACCGTCCAATCTCTGGATGGTGGGAGTGGATTGGCCGGGGTATTAACGTTACCAAGTTCTGTGGGTCTAAGGTATATGTTATTCAGCATCGTCCATCCATTTTGCTTGAAGTGGGACCCGACCTAGATGTATGTTATATCTCCACCGTCCATCTCATTTCCCAGCTCATTTTAGGTGTTGACCCAAAAAATGAAGCCAACCCAACTCTCTGGTAGGCCACACCAGCAAAAAATCTCACTATTTTAATAGTGGTAAATCGTTAGGGCCCGTTGTGATATTTCTGTACATCAAAACTTATTCAATATTGGATTCATTGGACTTGTCCCGAGCCCTGGAACCTAACCAGCAGAGTAGATCTTCCTGATGTAGGCCCCATCTATGAGAAACCGAAAACAAAAAAAAAATAAATAGGTTAATATATATGAAGCATGCTGGATGCTGTAGCTTTTTTTTTTTTTACAACAAATTCTAAAACATGCTGGATGTTGTAGCTGTAGCATGCTGTATCTGTAGCCAAAATTCTAAAACATGCTGGATGCTGTATGTTGTAGCATGTTATATCTGTATCTGTAGCATGTTGAATCTGTAGCCTACTAGATCCGTAGCATGCTGTATATGAAGCATGCTGTGTATCTGTAGCCAAAATTCTAAAACATGCTGGATGTTGTATGCTGTAGTATGTTGTAGCCAAAATTCTAAAACATGCTGGATGTTGTATGCTGTAGTATGTTGTAGTATGTTGTATGCTGTAGTATGTTGTAGCTGTAGCCAAAATTCTAAAACATGCTGGATCTGTAGCATGCTGTAGCTGTAGCATGCTGTATCTGTAGCCAAAATTCTAAAACATGCTGGATGTTGTATGCTGTAGTATGTTGTAGCATGCTGTATCTGTATCTGTAGCCAAAATTCTAAAACAGGCTGGATGTTGTAGCTGTAGCATGTTGTATCTGTATCTGTATCTGTAGCATGTTGTATCTGTAGCATGTTGTATCTGTATCTGTATCTGTAGCATGTTGTATCTGTAGCATGTTGTATCTGTAGCCCACGATCCTAGCCAAAATTCTAAAACATGCTGGTAGCTATAGCTGTAGCATGCTGGATGTTGTAGCTGACACAACATCCCGAGGACGTTGCCTCTTGATGCTTGAGATTTTGGCTAGGATCATGGGCCCCACCACAGGCCCCACCATGATGTATGTCGAATATCAACACCATGCATTTGATGGGTCCCCTTTAAAAATGGGGTGTCCCTAAAAATCAGCCCTGCACAGAGCTGAGGTAGCCCACACCATCTACAACCATGTGAAGACATGATATATTACATAAAAACACTTGCTAGGGACCATCTGAGATCTGGATGCACCTGAAACTTGGTCTGACCCCTTAACCAAGTGGGGCACACATAAAGGACAGGCTGGATTTGTAATCCACGGCATGGTGGGCTGAACAAATGATTATGAACACTTTAATGGTAAATAAAACTCCTAACTGTTGTGCATGGTACGACCCACATAAGCCACATGCTGACCTGATTTTTTTTCTCCCAAGTCCACCATGATGTATGTGTGTTACGCACACTATCCATTTATTTTTGGGCCATGGGCCTCATTGCCTTGAGAGGCTCACTTGTTGTACATATGAGGCCCATTATGTTGTGACAGGCCCATGTGATGCAACCCATTATGATGTGTTTATGGCCCATTGTGGCATATATAGGTCCAGGTGTGAGTAGCTGTGGACAAACTTTAGGCCCGATCTAGGCCATTAGTTGGGATGAAAACCTGGTGGGCCTAGCCATCCTAAAGTAGGCCCAAATAATCTACCTTATAAACCCTTCAAACCCCCACCAAGTTCTCAACATACTAATTAATGAAAACCTTAGGAAGTACTTAACCAATGTAAATTGTTCCTCTAGGAAGCTACTTGCGTGACTTTTGCCCACAAGAGACCCATAGGGATTTGAATCAAGGACAAGACTACAACTTCTCTAGTGATGATTCTTCCCCTTGAGTTTTTCATTTTTTCATTAGCTTAAGTTATCGTTCTATTTTAAATTTATAAATGATATCTCCATTCTAAAACCACATGTGTTAATTATTGGAATTGAGTTATTACATCACATGCTTAATGTTTATCCTGTATATTTAATTCATGCTATTGGATTTCTTGTGGATTTCTTCTGAAACTTAAACTAGTACATCAGTAGAAAACCCCCACCTGTAAATGTACACCTATACCTGGGATGTAACCTAACTGGTTGTGATTGTGATGGACCTTTGGCTTAGTAGTTATTAAGTGGTGGTTTGAATTGAATATTAATGGGGGCCTACCATCCAGAGGTTGCTGTGTCTAAGTGGTTTTCAAGGATGGTCTTTTATCGCATGGTTTTGATACTCGCCTTATGTGGCTTATTTTAATATTTGTCTTATGTGCCTTGTTTGATATTGTCCTATGTGGCTTTGTTTTAAGTATTTTTCTTATATGGGTTCGATGCTTTACTTTGTGCAATCATGGATGGTAAGCCCCATATACTGAATATGATTGGCCACTAGTCGATTAGGTTCCATTTAAACATCCTAAGGTGGTAGCCTCATGAGCCAGGTATGGTGGAATGAGACACTGTGTCTGAGCTATCGGCCTACGCTGGGCTCTGAGCTCCCCGTAGTGACCTTTGAGCTTATTAAACCTGCTGGTTGTAAACAGATTAATAGCAGTTGGGCTAATCATGCATTCATATCATTCGGGCGATGACGGGTGGCTAATTCTGGATGTTACAACACGTGCCTAATAGGATTTAGTTGGGGTATTGTTTCGCTAGCTCCTAAACCATTGACTATCGACCCACTTTTAGTGAGTTTAACACTACGCATGTACTATATACTTTCACTGGTGACCGGGCACATTGCATGAGTTTAACACTACGCATGTACTATATACTTTTGGTAAGATGAACATCCCCAATTGATGTGCACTCATATATCCATGTATTTAATGAGACTGCATCATATATTGTTTTGTATGCCTTGTATATTTTCATAACTATGCTTGCCTAATGCGACGGTGTGTAATCTTAAGGGGAATTCACACTGAGTGGGTCACTCATCTATCAAATATACAACCGTATAGGTAGCACAGGTGACTTAAGTGGTATGCAGGTTCAGACTGATGAAGAGTCGTTATGGTGGTCAAGGGTGCATGGTTGTACCTGTCAAGAAAGCTGCGCGATCTTAAGGCTTTTGTTTATGTCTTATATGCTTTTAAATTTTTCATATATGTAATCTTGTAATTTTTAGTGTTGAGATATTGGTTTGTATTAGTCATTATGGGTAGCTCTTGTATATTTAAATGAAAATGTAAACTTTCCTTCATGTTTGATTTGTCCATACTACACTAATTTGCTTACTCTGATGGAACAATATATATATATATATATATATATATATATATATATATATATATATATATATATATATATATATATATATATATATATATATATATATATATATATATATATATATATATTATGACTCTTTATAGGTTAACACTCAGGTTTTTAGAAAACGGGTCATATACTCGGGTCCTGAACATACGGGGCATTATAAATCTTCTCCAGAGTTACGCCTCCTTCCTCAAGTACCTGTCAGATAAAATGGTGATGAACATCAATGTGTTTCGTCCGAGAGTGATAAAAAGAATTTTTAGCCAAATTGATAGCGCTCTCGCTATCACAATTAATCGGCACGATCTCCTATTGAAGTCCCAACTGATTTATCATGCCTCTTAATCAAACAACTTCCTTAAACACTCTCGTCACTGCCATATATTCTGCTCTGGTCATGAAAAGTGTTACCACGGACTGAAGCTTTGACATCCAAATAATTACTCCGCCCGCTAGTATAAACGAGTATCATGAAGTAAAATTTTTGGAATCCACATACCTTATTAACTTTGCCTATATCTTCTTAAAAGTTAAGACATAGTCTTTTATACCTCAAATGTATCAAAGTAGCCATTTCACTGCTTCTCAATATTTCTTGCTAGAGTTTGACATGTATCTGCTCACAACACCGACTGCTTGTGAAATATCTGGTCTCGTATAGACCATGGCATACATTAAACTGTCAACCACATTTGAATAAAGTACATGAGACATAACCTGCTTTTCCTCATTTAATTTAAGACATTGTTATAAGGAAAGCTTAAAGTGAGTCTCGTGGGGAATTCACCATCCAACGGTCTTGTTTTGGGAGATCACATCGTAGGGCGTAGAGGAAATCGGATTGCGTACTGAGTTACTTAGTATGCTCTTATGGTACTGAGTAAACCCTTTTGGGTCCACTGTGAATTTATATGGTTTATCCACACGGTCCATCCATTTTTGCAGATCATTTTAGGGGTTGATCCTAGAATTGAAGCTTATTCAAAGATCAAGTGGACCATGCCATAGGAAACAATGGAAATAATGATTTCCACCATTGAAACCTTGCTAGGCCCCACAGTGATGCTTATTTATCATCCAAACTTCTCATAAGATTACACAAACATGAATGAATGGAAAAAAATAAATATAAGATTGATCCAAAACTTCTATGGCTCCCAAGAAATTTTCAACAGTAGACATTTAATTCATACTGTTCCTGTAGTGTGGTCCATTTTAGCTTTCTATATGCTTCAATTTTGGGATAAGGCCCTAAAATCATCTGGTAAAAATGTATGGATGGATTGGATAAAATATATAAATCATAGTGGACCCCACAGAGTTTTCTCAGTACTCTTAGCGTAATGAGTTGCTCACTGCTGAAGGTACGCATGGAGTGGAGTCGGACCAGATTAGTCCGAAACTTTCAATGGTCCGATGGAACTCAATCTGATCCGGGACCAAGTTCGGGTCCTCTGACTTAATTCGATTCGTCAAACTATTGGCCTAACCCGAACCGAGTTCGACTCGATCAGAAAAACTGAGTCGATTGGGTTAGGTACGGCTTAGATCGAATCTTCAGTTTCAATGGTAGACCTTCAACCCCACTGATTTTTTCATTGTGGTCCACTTGACCTTTAGATTTGTCTTATTTTTCGACTCAAGCCTTAACATGAGCCGGCCAAATGGATGGACAGTTTGGATATAACACATACCACTTTATGGACCCACGGAACATGCTGGCGTCAAATCACATGCTAGCACGTGTGTTGGTAGTTTCATCTCTCTCTCTCTCTCTCTCTCTCTCTCTCTCTCTCTCTCTCTCTCACCTACTTTGGAGCGAAAAACTCGAGAGAAAATGACCACTGTAGACAAAACCTTTTACCCAACAATTTTTATGAAGGAATACAAACTTAAGTTACCAACTTAGAATAGCACGTGCGGACAGCAAATTTGAGGATGAAACTACCCCTCCTTTTTACTATCGTTGCTTTTCCTCTCCCTCCCTTCCCTCGTTTCATTTTGAAAGAAAAAAAAAGGTGAAAACTCCACTGCATCTTTTGCTTGGATCGTACCACGCTCTAACTAGATCTCAACCTCTTTATTCATCAACATTATCTCATTTTTTCTGAAAATGTTCCCTCCACAGAAGAAAGTATGCACGATAGGTATGATATACATTTACCTAAACTGCGTAATTTTTTTGTGGGCCATTGAACTGCTGGATGAAGCTCGAATCTTGGTCTTCGGTTCATCCATGCAAAAATCATCCTATGAACATGATGGATTACAAGTAAAACATCATTGTGGGGGCATAACAAGGTTTCTACGGTGGAACCAATGTTTCCTGTGGTGTGATCCACTTGATATTTCGATATGCCACCATTTTGGGCTGAAACCCTTACTTTAGATGGAAAAATGGATAAACGTCATGGATAGTCCACATACATTCAAGGCGGGCCCAACTCAGTTTTTGTAATTTTTAAATTTTTTTTTTTATTAATTATTTTTTCTTTTTATTAGGTTAGCTTGTTAGTGCACACCCATGTCAGTACACACACTCCATGTTAGCCAACCCCACTAGGAATCGATACCAAGATCTCAAGTGTTGACATGAGGTATCTCCACTTAGTCTGCTAGTTGAGCTATGGATCTGGGTATGCCCAACTCAGTTAACACAACACTATAAGTGCATACTGAGCAAACTATAAATCCAAATTGTGAGAGGTTTTGGTCCATTTGACCTACTTCTCGGTTCACGATTGATGAAATTCCCTGAGCAATTCTTAAATTTGACGAAGATATCGTAAAAATATAATGGGGAACTTCCACGGATTCATATAATGTAACGAAAAATTTTATGAACTGCTCAGTCAATTTCATTAATTGCTTGTCAAATTCACCGAAGAGAATTTCATGTAAATCTCGGTCAATTTCATTAACTGCTTAGTCAAATTCACCAGAGAAATTTAGGACTGTGGACCCCACCTTTTATCCAGCTATTTTTATGAAAAAATACAAACTTTGCTTTGCAAACTAGACCTGCACGTGCAGAGACTGAATTCCAGGCTGAAAATACCCCTCCTTTTCACTATTGCTTTTCCTCCCCCTTTCAACTATTTACTTTTCCTCTCCCTTTCCACTGCTGCTTCACTATCGTTGCTTTCACCCCCTTTCCTCACCCGTTAGAAAGACTAAAAAAACCCTTTTTGTGGGCTCACCTTATGAGCATTTCGTCTTCTTCTGAAAATGGTTAGTCCAGTGAAGAAAGCACGCAACACAAGTATATTTTAAACTCAGTTGGGCCCACATTGAATGTATATAGTATAGGAAAGGAGACGGATTGGGTACTCCCCCTGACACCAGCCCCGTGGCTGCTGGTCGGTGCTCTATGGGCCCCACCATGATGTACATGATTGGTGGTCGGTGCAGTGTGGGCCCCACCATGATGTATGTGTTTCATCCATTCCGTTCATCCATTTTTAAAGTTCATTCCCGGGCCTTATCCTAAGAATAAGAGGGATATAAATCTTAGATGTACCACAATATAGGAAAATAATAGTGATTGGATATCCATCATTTAAATCCTCCTGAGGCCCACTGTACTGTTTATATAAAATCCAATCTATTTATTACGTCATAAAGACCCAGATGAAGGGTAAAAACAAAGATTCTCCAGATCCAACACTTTTATGGCCACCAAAAATTTTTTAATGGTCGATGTTCATTAAACACTGTTTCCTGTAATGTGATCCAATTGAGTTCAGGATATACCTCATTTTTTGTATAATATCATAAAATGATATATAAAAATAGATGGACGGCATGGTTGAAACAAATACATCATGATGGGTCCCACAGAGCACTAAATGACAGGTGGCAAGGGGAGTAGTCAATCCGTTTCATGTAGTATATCCACGTCGTCCATCCATTTTTCTATCTAATTTAAGGGGTCGAGCCCCAAATTGAAGCATATGAAAATATCAAGTGGATCATACCACAGGAAAAAGTGGGCATAATGATTTTCTAGTTTGTCATGCTGAATTTTTAGTTTGTCCCACTCAATTTCATATTTGCCGGAAGTGCATGGGTGGATGTATAACATACTTTGTAATTTTGGTGGATAATGAAATGAACTTTATACTTTATCCCACTGTATTTTCAGTTTGTCTCGCTCAATTTCCAATTTAGCCCGCTTAATTTCAACTTTGACCCGCTCAATTTTCAGTTTGGCCGCTAAATTTCCAGTTTGGCCCGCTCAATTCTCAGTTAGGCCCGCTCAATTTTCAGTTAGGCCCACTCAATTTCCAGTTTGTCCTACTCAATTTCCAGTTAGGCCCGCTCAATTTTTAGTTTGGCCCGCTCAATTTCCAGTTTTTTCCCGCTCAATTTCCAGTTAGGCCCGCTCAATTTTCAGTTAGGCCCGCTCAATTTCTAGTTTGGCCCTCTCAATTTCCAGTTAGGCCCACTCAATTTCCAGTTAGGCCCGCTCAATTTTTAGTTTGGCCCGCTCAATTTCCAGTTTGGCCCGCTCAATTTCCAGTTTGTCCCGCACAATTTCCGGTTAGGCCCACTCAATTTTCAATTTATCCCACTCAATTTCCAATTAGGCCCACTCAACTTTCAATTTATCCCGCTCAATTTCCAGTTTAGCCCACTCAATTTCCAGTTTGTCCTGCTCAATTTCTAGTTAGGCCCGCTTAATTTTCAGTTTGGCTCGCTCAATTTCCAGTTTGGCCTGTATTATATCCACGCCGTCCATCCATTCTTTCATCTAATTTAAGCGGTTTAGCCCCAAATTGAAGCATATCAAAAGATCAAGTGGATCATCCCACGGGAAACAGTGGGCATAATGATTTCCACCATTGAAACCATAGTGGGCTGAACAATGATGTTTGTTTGTTATCACATCTTACTTTTTTAAGAATTATGTGAATGAACCGCTTCGAACATAAAATAAGTAGCCTAACGTACTTTTTTATTGTCTATATAAATTGGCCTACCTAATCACTATTTGTGAAGGAAAAAAGAGTCTATATTCTTTAGCACACATATAAATATCATGATCAAGTATACCTTTCAAATGATGCAAAATCTTTTTCCCTACTTATAGATGAATCTAACTTAGAAATTTCATGTGGTAGTTAAGTAATTCCACAATATACAAGATGTTTAAGATAGTATGAGTCAAGTATTTAAAACTTCTAATCTACAACTTGAAGCCCTTTAGGATATATTACATTATTTTTCTTGTAGTTGCTCAATTTCAACGTAATTTCCATGAGTATGCACATAAATTTAGAATTTTTCATCTCAAAGATTTTTAGAGTTTCATGAATATACGTGTTCTCAAATGTAAAAATTACATCATCTATTTAATTTATTTCAATTCAAGAACAATTGAAGAGGGAGAAGGATTTGTTTTTTGAGGAGAAGAAAAAGTTAACGAATGAGAAGGAAGAGTTTAATAAGGAGAAAGAAGATAGTCGTACATAGAAGGGAGGTGTGGTGGTGGAGGGGAATTAAACGATATTGATGATAAAGAACTTGGATATGGGGATTTGGATGTGCAATCATATAGTAATGCCAAAGGTAATGTATTGAATGCATCCACTTCTCATCCCGTTTATGAAAGAAGAACCAAAAGGATACCGAAGTCATCATATTACAAGATGTCTCCGTACTTATCCCTGTCTACATTCGATACAACCCATGGGGTGGCTCATTTCCATGTTTGCCCGCTCAATTTCCAGTTTGGCCCGCTCAATTTCCAGTTTATCCCGCTCAATTTCCAGTTGGGCCTGCTCAATTTCCAGTTTGGTCTGCTCAATTTCCAATTTGGCACGCTGAAATTCTAGTTTGTCCCACTCATTTTCATGTTTGCCCGCTCAATTTCTAGTTTGGCCCGCTCAATTTTCAGTTTAGCCCGCTCAATTTCCAGTTTATCCCGCTCAATTTCCAGTTGGGCCCACTCAATTTTTAGTTTGTCCCGCTCAATTTTCAATTTGGCCCACTGAAATTCTAGTTTGTCCTACTCATTTCCATGTTTGCACGCTCAATTTTCAGTTTGGCCCATTCAATTTCAAGTTTATCCTGCTCAATTTTCAGTTTGTCCTGATCAATTTCCAGTTTGTCCTACTCAATTTCC
Source organism: Magnolia kwangsiensis (assembly GCA_037074715.1). Taxonomy (NCBI): domain Eukaryota; kingdom Viridiplantae; phylum Streptophyta; class Magnoliopsida; order Magnoliales; family Magnoliaceae; genus Magnolia; species Magnolia kwangsiensis. The sequence continues at coordinate 58,177,968 of CM073573.1, forward strand.
AGAGTGAAATGAGAAACGGAATCGCTGGGATTGATTGGGACAAACTGAAAATTGAGCGGAATAAACCGGAAATTGAGCAGGATAAACTAGAAATTGAGCGGGATAAACTGGAAATTGAGCGGGCCGAACTGGAAATTGAGTGGGCAAACATGGAAATGAGCAGGACAAACTAGATTTTCAGTAGGCCAAATTGGAAATTGAGCAGGCCCAACTGGAAATTGAGTGGGATAAACTAGAAATTGAGCGGGCCAAACTGGAAATTGATCGGGCCAAACTAGAAATTGAGCGGCCAAACATGAAAATGAGCAGGACAAACTGGAAATTGAGCAGGACAAACTGGAAAATGAGCGGACCTAACTAGAAATTGAGCAGGCCAAACTGGAAATTGAGCAGGCCAAGCTGGAAATTGAGTGGGCCTAACTGGAAATTGAGCGGGACAAACTGGAAATTCAGCTTGTAATTCAGCAAAGGTGCTTAGTCAAACTTAGCCATTGCACACTTGAATTTGAAGAAGAACTCACAGAAATTGAGACAAGTGGAATTTGACAACAATTGATGCACTACTTGTTGAATTTTATGTGAAGTTTGGTGAATTTCATGTCAGGCTCTTACAATTTCATTTGTTAGACTTAGTCAATTTTATGCGTTGATCGTTCAAATTCATGTGAAACTCGTTCAATTCCATTTGAAGCTCACTCAATTTTATTTTAGGGCTTACTCAATTTCATTTTAGGGCTCACTCAATTTCATGTTAGGGTTGCTCAATTTCATGCTTGCCTAACTCAATTTCATGTTAGGCTTGCTCAATTCAATGTTTGCCCAGCTCAATTTCATGATAGGCTTGCTCAATTCAATGTTTACCCTAGTCAATGTCATGCTAGGCTCGCTCAATTCAATGTTTGCCTGACTCGATTTCAAGCTAGGCTCACTCAGTTCAATGTTTGGCTAGCTCAATTTCATACTAAGCTCGCTCAATTCAATGTTTGCCCAGCTTAATTTCATGCTAGGCTCGCTCAATTCAATGTTTGCCCAACTCAATTTCATGCTAGGCTCGCTCAATTTAATCATCGCCCCACTCAATTTCATGGTAGGATTGCTCAATTTAATGTTTGCCCAGCTCAATCTCATGCTAGGCTCACTCAATTTAATGTTTGCATAGATAAATTCCATGTTTGCCTCGATGAATTTCATTCTCGTCTCACTCAATTTCATGTTTGCGTTGCTCAATTTCTAGTTTGCCGCGCTCAATTTTCAGTTGTCATGCTCAATTTCAGCTTTCCTCGCTCAATTGTCAGTTTTCCTTACTCAATATATACTTTACCTCGCTCAATTTTCCCTCTTCCCTCGCTAAATTTCTAGTTTGCCTCATTCAAAATGTAGGTTATGTCGCTAAATTTTCAGGCTTCCCTCGCTCAATTTAAGCACTCCCTAAACTTAAAACCCACACTAGGAGTTAAAAATGAAAATTTGCTAAGAAATCTCATTAGTTAGAGATGATATTTCTTATTTCACTTTTAGCAATTAACACTAACTAGAAGCGAATTTATAAAGGTTTGAGAAAAAAATTTCAGCTCTAAATGGAGCATATTGAGTCTAGAATTTTGTATTTTGAATCCCCAAATACATTTCGTTGATCAGAAACAACATCTCTCGTTTGTTCCAGTTGGAGCATTCAAATAAATTCATTCCCTTAGTCATCAGAAACAGCCCGATTAATATATAAGTTTCTTATAAATTAATTATAATTGAGTGCAGATCATTTGTGTTGAAGGCAACGAAAATTCCAAATGCCGACTGCTTTTATTGGTCCACATCATTTTTGATAACTCCTCTCACATGTAGACTCCTGCATGTCAACATCACATCAGGGGACAATATATACATTGACTTCCCAGATGGAAATGATGGTCGTGGAAGATGTGGATAGAGTGTTTGAAAATTGAGCGGGCCAAACTGGAAATTGAGCAGGACAAACTGGAAATTGAGCGGGCCTAACTGGAAATTGGAAAATTGAGCGGGCCTAACTGGAAATGCATGGTAATGACAGTGAAGTGAAGCGAATTGACCATGAAATGTATGGAAATGACCGTGAAGTGAAAAGAATTAACCGTGAAATGCGTGGAAATGACCGTGAAGTAAAGGGAATTGGCTGTGAAATGCTTGGAAATGACCATGAATCAACACGGAATTGCCGAGAATGACCATGAAACGCATGGAAATGAATGTGAAGTGAAGCGAATTGACTGTGAAATGCGTGAAAATGACCATGAAGTGAAGGGAATTGACCGTGAAATGCTTGAAAATGGCCAATGATTCCAACATTCTCTAACTTGAGATAATCATGATATTCTTCAATAGGCAATGTATTATATGGTAATTCATTAATGATCGAGATTCTACTAGATATTTTAATGGATCCTATAAAGTATCCTGAATTATTTGGTCGATTAGAACTATCGACACTAGACCAACCAACCTAGTTATTTTTCAAGATTCCATCGGGTCGATGGCGGAAAATCCATTTGAGCGAGGCAAACATGAATTTCAGCGAGACAAACTAGAAATTGAGCGAGCCAAACTGGAAATTGAGGCGGGCTAAACTGGAAATTGAGCAGGACAAATTGAAAATTAAGCAGGCCAAACCAGAAATTGAGCGGGACAAACTGAAAATTAAACGGGCCAAACTGAAAATTGAGTGGGCCAAACTGGAAATTGAGCTGCCAAACTAGAAATTGAGCGGGATAAACTGGAAATTGAGCAGGCCAAACTAGAAATTGAGCAAGATAAACTGAAAATTGAGCGGGAAAAATTGAAAATTGAGTGGGCCAAACCGAAAATTGAGCAGGACAAACTAAAAATTGAGTGGGACAAACTGGAAATTGAGGAGACAAATTGAAAATTGAGCGGGACAAACCAATACAATGACATTATATTAGTGAATCATTAAGCAATGAAAGCTTGCCATAAGACAAAACTCGATTAAATAATAGAAAACCAAGTACTCACGTTCCATAATAGATGACGATGATACAGAGCTTAAGGAAATGAAGAGTAAGCAATGCGTTAACTTTTTTAAATAAACAAGAAGAGCTTATATGGATTACAAATTCAAAGATATGAATGATTTCATGTGGTGCTTGTTAAATTCAGCGACGCTATCTATCATGGAATATTCATATAGTCTTCTATTTTAACAAGGGACAATTCTATCACGGCCTAGTATACTTTCAAAAAAAATATATGAACCTAACATTTCTACATGAGGATTTGGGTTTAAAATATGTTAAACTTACATCAATTTTCAAAGCTAGTCTCAACAAGAAGAGTTTAGGGTTAAAATTTCACCTAAATTTTCACTATTAATTATTTCTAATTGTGGGAACATACGAGAGATGTTGTTTCTGATCAACGAGATGTATTTGGGGATTCAAAATACAAAATTCTAGTCTCAATATGCTCCATTTAGAACTGAAATTTTTTCTCAAACCTTTATAAATTCGCTTCTAGTTAGTGCTATCAATGCCTACCCCCCTTTAACTTGATGTATTCTTATTTCCATCTTATATAAGGCTAGCTATCAATGCCTACCCCCATTGGTTTAATGTATTATTTTCCTAAATTGGTTGGGGTTCTCCATCTTCGAATTGCTTGTGTGAATAATAGTATAATACCTTGTTTGCTTTTAGTGCTTGTATGTAATGGTTATGGGTTATCTGCAAATGCGATGTGAAGAGTTGATCCAAACTACTTGTCTTCCTTTTTTAGCAACCATCTAAGGAAAACGTACCTAAATAAGACTTTAATTTCACTGCTAAACTATGAAGGTGTCTCAAAAGAATACTTTATGGATCTTCTGAGGAATGCTTTAAATGATGCTCAATATCCAGTTAGTCCCGCTCAATTTTCCAATTTTCAGTTTGGCCCGTTCAATTTCTAGTTTGGCCCGCTTAATTTCTAGTTAGGCCCGCTCAATTTCCAGTTTGGCTCACTCAATTTTCAGTTTATCCCGCTCAATTTCTAGTTTGTCCCGCTCAATTTTCAATTTGTCCCACTCAATTTTCAGTTTAGCCCTCTCAATTTCCAGTTTAGCCCACTCAATTTCCTGTTTGTCTTGCTCAATTTTCAGTTTGGCCCGCTCAATTTCCAGTTTGTCCTGCTCAATTTTCAGTTTGGCTCGCTTAATTTTCAGTTTGTCCTGCTCAATTTCAAGTTTGTCCTGCTCAATTTCTAGTTTGGCCCGCTCAATTTCCAAACTGGAAATTGAGTGGGACAAACTGGAAATTGAGCAGGCCAAATTGATATCGTTCCAATATGACCTAAATCCAACAGCTATGACCCAAATTTTGGCGATTCCGTTTAGATTCACGGTCATTTCGATGCACTTCACGGTCATTTCCATGCATTTGACGGTTAATCCTGGCGATTTCGTTTCCAAGTTTTATCAGGTGTTTGTATGATGGCATATTGAGGGTTTAGAACATATGGAAGCCTAATGGATAATAGGGTATTTTCTCGTATTCCTCTTGGTTTTTCCTCTCTGTAGTTTCGGGATGCCTCTACATTGAGAGAGTTTATAAGCCTCGTATCCTAGCCGTACCATTTCATAGACTTTCGCGGTCTTCCCGGTCGTTTCAGGGGAGATGTCAGTCAAGCCACCTTGGCTCGACTCGGTCCACCTGATGGTATTATTCGGCTCGGCTCACCTGATGGTATTATTAGGTCAGGTCGGTTCAGCCCACTTAATGGTGTTGCTCAGTTAGGTCAGGTCGGCTCGGCCCAACTGATGTTGTTATTCGGTCAAGTCGGATCGGCCCACCTGATAGTGTTGTTCAGTTAGGTCGGCTCGGCTCGGCCCACCAGATGGTGTTATTCAGTCAGGTCAGCTCGGCGGTGTTGTTCAGTTAGGTCGGCTCGACTCGGCCCACCTGATGGTGTTATTCAGTCAAGTCGGCTCGGCGGTGTTGTTCAGTTAAGTCGGCTCGGCGGTGTTGATGGTGTTGTTCAGTCAGGTAGGCTCGGCCTACCTGATAGTGTTATTCAGTCAGGTCGGCTCGGCCTACCTAATGGTGTTGTTCAGTTAGGTCGGCTCGGCTCGGCTCGGCTCACCTGATGGTGTTGTTCAGTTAGGTCGGCTTGGCTCAACTGATGGTGTTGTTCAGTCAGGTCAGCTCAGCTCGGCTCACCTGATGTTGTTATTCAGTCAGGTCAACTCGGCTCAACTCGGCTCACCTGATGTTGTTGTTCAGTCAGGTCGGCTCGGCTCGGCTCAGCTCACCTGATGGTGTTGTTCGGTCAGTTCAGCTCGGTTCGGCTCGGATCACTTGATAGTGTTGTTCGGTGAGGTCGGCTCGGCCCCCTTTTTGTGGTATTGTTAGACCAAGTAGTGTGACACATTATTGTATTTATAAGGCCACATGTGAGACCTATGGTGATCCATTTGAATCAGCCCATTTAAACGGCCTGATGAGAGGTATGTGAGGCCCATGAGCGAGGCCCAGTGTAACGTATGTGTGGTCATTACATTATGTACGAATTCCTTATGAAGGTCGTGCCTTGGGAGCAATGTTGGTTAAATGTCCACATTATAATTCTACCTAGGGCCCATTGTTAGGCCCATACTTGTAGGCCGTCTAGGCTCATCTTCGTTATGAATAACATCCCTCACCATATAACATGTTAGTATAATCCCATGATTCATGATCATACGCATCATATGTATGCTTGATATGAGAAGTGACTGATCATAGCATATGCCTTCGGACAGACTGTTTAGGGGCTCCCGGATAGGTGGTGTTGCCCTACATGAATGCATGTTATGCGCGGGATTTGTTGCATGACTGGATAGCGTGATTCATACATTTCGTATTGTGTGATATGGTTACTTTATGCCCTAGTGACATCAGGGCTGTAGCCTCCACAGACGTATCGTGGTTGGTAGGATTGGATACCAAAAATTTTATTTTACATGAGGTGCTATAGATATCCCTAGGTAAAAGTCCCTAAACCCTTATGGTACCAAGAGGTTGCTCCAACGTCTAGACCGAGTGGGTACAGGAGTGCCGAGTACCGAATTCCAAACGGTTGCACTTTCCACTGTGTCATGGTCGGTTGGAAGGGGGTGCGGCCTTACCCGCCCGAGAGTAGGGGACAAAGCTAGGCTGAGTCTGACCAGCTCGAGGAATGGGTCCACTATCGATGAGTCGAGCCCGATATTGGCAGACGGATAGTGAGGTCTCTTCCACTTACCTTATTGCGCGTGATGGGGCGGCGATCTGGTTTAGAGTGTACTAGACCCCGGTGATATCCCAGATTTGAGCTGTATTGATATGTGGACTTAGATGAAGACTGTATGCTTGAGTTGCATTTCGCATCGCATGGCCTTGGTATGACTGACATCATTCATGCTTTGCACCGCATGGCCTTGGTACGACCAACAGTATTCATGGATCTATCAGCATATTCCACATTACTCTGATATTACATGATCATATTACTACCTTGCGCACACACTTTCACCACCCTCTAATCTTTCTATAAGCTTATGCACGACTGTTTTTTGCAGGTGACGTTGGGGCACAGCAGCGCTGAGGCAGGAGCTCTTTGCAGATCACCTTGGACATTTTGTTCATCATCATTGTATTTTCCTTTATACTCATTGTACTTACAAAGTTTTTTATCATAGTGGAAATGTAATGAAGTTTTTGGTTGTTGTTTGTGGGTTATGCCTTTGGTTATGCTTATTACGAATCGAACTGATGTTGAAAATCCTCCTCGTAACATCCCAGGATCGGAACCTGATGAATGGGCGCTGGAATCCGAGAATGGAGTTTTACGGAGGCTGTCGGCTCCGGATTCGGCGATTGAAAATTTTGTGAGCCCGGTTTCTGAGTTTGGGACGTGACAGAGTTCCTCTTTTTATAAAGAGAATCCGAGAGGATTAGGAAGAGTTGGTTTACAATAGGGATAAGGTCTTTGTATCCAACCTCATCTCTATCCCCTCTCAATTAGATCCTAATTTGAGAGAGAGGCATGCACATAGCTAAAAGGATATCTACTCGGAGATATTCCATGGGAAAACTATGTAGGACCCACCCACTAGTGGCTACCCACAAGTGGGCCTCCAGGGCCCATATCCAACACAAATGGGTTAGGCTGACTCAAAGACTCAGATGAATCTTTACATGACTTGGCTCAATATCCACTAATTAAATAAATAAAATTTTGTTAACTCGTTGATTGTAATCAAACTATGTAATACTCTATTGCATGCGTCTGTGGGAGTTTTTATGCTCTCCTTGCCAGTCCCATGACTAGATAAAGGAGAGTTGCGTTAGGTTGGCAGCTAGAGTGTGGTTGCATGAAGCATGGAGCATGAAGCAAAGCAGCATATATTCAGGTGAGGAAGCTGGGAAGCATCTGTTTCAAAATGTTAGCAAGTATAAATGGCTAGGAAGAGGGAGCGAGAGCGTGATTCCGAAGCTTGATTTGAGGTGGGAGTTTGCAATAATTTTCATCACAAATCTGCACAATAGGACATTCCAAAGCCCTTGTTAGAGTGGACTGGCAGAACAGGATTCGTGTCTCCAATCCCAATTAGTTGGGATAAGTCTTAGATGCTGCTGATGAAATAAATAGCTGTTTTAATCAGTAAAATAGTCATCTTTGCATAATATATATACAAGAAAGTAAACATGTTCACGAGCAATGAAGTGCTGCTGGTATATGTATCCTGCAATTTGGGAGGTTGCTAGTTCAAATTTCTTTGTATGCTTATTGTGAAAAAGAATTGTTCTTAGGCTAGTGACTTGGTTTGGTGAGTCAATGAGTCGACTCAAAGAGTCACACTGAATCACATTTGAAATCAAATTCCCCACTGACTTCGCTTGCAATCTCGTCAAGTTGAGTTAATTCTGTCAAGTTTCAAGATGATACACTGAGTTCTATAACTGTGGCAGAAATAAAAACTATACTCTCCTCAGCATTCAGATTGATGGTGTCTCCAAACTGAAATTAGTTACTTTCAAGTTAGACTTGAAAGGAACACAATTGGAATTTGAGGGTACTTTCTCATTATGAATGCTAGGAAACATATTAATTTTTGTCATTTCCTCTTGATTAAACTCGACTGTTGAAAATCCAATCAAGTTGTGCATCCAAACATTCCAAACACAGCACAACATGCATACCTTCCTAGCCATTAGTTTTCGTACATTACTTGCATAGAGTTTTAGGTCTTCTTTCTCTTGCTCTGAAGGGTAGTAGATGGGCAGGTAGGTCACCTCCATATAATTCACTAATAGACAAAGAAGCAAAATTACATGGCGGACCTGCAAATATGTATAAATATTGGACCTTGTAGATAGTTGAACAAAGACGAGGGAATCAGACATAGTTTTGGAAGATAGAGAATTTGGTGCTAAACACAAATGCTAAAGCTAGTCATCAAGCACTCAATTCCATGCACGCGGCGTGAATGTAAGAAATCCAGAATGTTCATCCATGGGCCCTACTGTAGACAACTTTTGAGGATTACGATTGGGTAGGTAAGAACGTCACAACCATGGTCAACATTTAATGGAAAAAAGTGCCCTACATGTTGGCTAGCATCATCTGACTGGTGGGTCCAACAAAATAAATGGCCCACATCTCATACATGGACACTGTGTGCATAGAGATTGATTTGCTTTATGACTGGACTTTCCCCCTTCAAATACGTATCTTTTCTTTCAAGGATAGATTTCAATACAATCTTTGAAGCCTCTGGTGAGGAAACTTATTAAGCGATGTACTCGCAAGCTTCCCAGAAACTTCAGATGCCATGCAGATTGAGTAATGAAAGATAAGCTTCATTATCCCAGTCTTTCACACCTAAATGTAAAATCTTGTTGAAGCTATGAATAAACCAAGGGCTTCTCACCATAAATATAGTGTCCCATGCCGGACTAAATCTTTCGTAAGGATATCTTAGGATCACTGGAAGGACTGGCGTTTTGGATAGAAAAACACCTGTCTTAAACGGAAGGTGGAAATCTCCATTCGTAGTTGTGCCCTCTGTAGTTGGAAATGGAAATAATCAACCATGGTCCATAATGATGCAAAGAAGCACACCGATGTTCAATTCGCTTCACTTCATGGTCATTTCCATGCATTTCACGGTCAATTCCGACGATTCCGTTTAGATTCGCTATCATTTCGATGCACTTCACGGTCAATTCCCTTCACTTCACGGTCATTTTCATGCATTTGACGGTCAACCCCTGCAATTCCGTTTCCAAGTTTTATCGGGTTGGTGTTTGTATGGCCCAACCTCAAGAACAAACTCGATACATCCTGCCCAAGCCCAACCCAATGTCAAGTGGGTCACAAGTTGGTCGGGTTGAACCCACCCAACTTTCAGCCGTAAAATCATATATGGTACGTCAAGTAACTAATTTTGATTTAGAAAATATTCTTGTTATATGAATAAAGAAAGAAATGAAAAAATGAGAGAAAATTTTTTTATATGCTTATATATACATATTTATATAAACCTGTTAGATAAAAATGCAGGTAGAATAAAATTCCAAGTGTAAAAAAAAAAAATTAAAATTAAAATTTTTTTAAAAAATTAAAAATTAAAAGGAGAAGTAGACCGGATACGGCTATAGCTACGGTTATAATTCATAGCCATAGCCTTTTGTTTGAATCCGAGATCAATCACGGATTCCGTGATCCATCCCCAAACCCTACAGGGAGCTGCGGTGGAATCGCAGAATCCGCGATTCATCACCGATTTTGTTTTTTTCTTGAAATTTTTGTTGCTTCTTTGGGCCCCACCATGAAGTCTATGTTATATCCAAACCGTCTATCTATTTGGTGAGCTCATATTAAGGCTTGAGATGAAAAATAAGACAGATCTAACTATCAAGTGGACCACACTGTAAAAGGCAGTGGGGAATTGAAGGTATACCATTGAAACCCTTTTAGGGGTTACAGAAGTTTTGAAATTTTTTTTCCCTCTTCATATTGGCCTTTGTGACTTTATGAATAGATTGGATGGAAAATAAATGTTATGGTGGGCCCTACAAAATTTTTAATGGTGAAAATCAATTTCCCCACTGCTCTTTGTGGTGTGGTCCAATTGATCTTTGGATATGATTTTTTTTTTTTTAGGATAATGCTCCCAAATGATCTTGAAATATGGATGAACGTTGTGGATATAGTAAATATATAGACGTGGGGCCATGTAACTTTGATCTCTTTTAAGCTGTTCGTACAACTCTCAGTTGGAGGAGCGTCAGCGCTCGTCTTCGGAGTGAAAAGGAGGGGTAGTTTCATCCCTAAAGTCGCACGTGCTAGTCTAAGTTGGTAACTTAAGTTTGTATTCCTTCATAAAAATCACTGGATAAAAGGTTTTGTCTACAGTGGTCATTTTCTAGAAAACTCGAAGACTCTGCTTCCCGGAGAAAAAACGTTTTATACTCGGGCGGAGGGTGATGGATGATACGCAGGCACTTGAAAATTGTATGTAGTTTATATAAGTAGTTCATGTCAAACCGTCCAAACTATTTTTACCAGTTTAGATGTAGCATATACCAAAAATTACCGTTACTTAGTCATGCATCTATCAGATTGGTAGACATTTCTTGGATGGTTAGTAATGATAACTACCCAACGGCATTATTTCAATATATAAATGTCCATGAATAAGCTGTCAGTATGTTTTTAACAAATCCGATTTATTGAGTCTAAGTTGGTGACATCATTTTCCACAATTTAGACGGTTTAGTTTGAGTCAACATACTTCATTTGTACCATTTCAAAGCACATACATAGCTAGAGTATCAAAAACAGGGAGAGTTGTCCCTTGGTACACTTGCCAGGCTGCCAGCCACTGCCAGTCTCTGAAAGCTACAGATGTGGGTTACAGGCGGGCTACCATTCTATTAAAATATTCATAAATATTTTTTAGGCCCACCGGGTTGTGGTTCACAAATCCAAACCAGTCAGTATGTGTGTCCCACTTGGATGAGGGGTTAAACCAAGTTTCAGATGCATCTAAATGTTAAATGCGCCCCACTAGGTGCTTTTATATATTTTAGGAATGTCTTCATATGATTTTAGATGGTATGGCCCACTGAGTTTTGTATACGGCTGAGTTTTAGGATATCCCATAATTTAAAAGGTAACCATCAAATGCATGGTGTTGATGTTTGACACGCATCACGGTGAGGCCCACACAACTCAACCTCATGGGAAGTTCCCCTTAGCTTAACCGAATAGAACTATTTCCATCTCTCTTTGTCAAAGCTTGGTGCTCGATGCACCTTGAGCCATGAGCTTAGAGAGGATTTGGCTACTCCCTTGCCACCTACCCATGGCTGATGGTCAGTGCTTCGTGTACTCATCATGATGTATTTATTTCATCCCCACTGTCATTTATTTTTTTAAATCATTTTATGGTATTAAACCAAAAATGAGGTATATCCTGATCTCAGGTGGACAACATTACAGGAAATAGTGTTGAATGAATATTGTGCGGATCACATCGGATTGGATCAGATCAGATCGGTCCGGATTGGTCATTGACCCGAACTCAACTCGATGTACGGTCAAATTTGAGTGGGCTTACTGGATCCGACCCGATTTAGGTCGTCGGTTCAGTTCGAATTGGGTTGAATCTGGTCAAATCGGGTCCAATCCATCAGATTGGGTTAGACTGCCCAGCTCTACTCAGTACGCAATCCGCCTCCAGCGTAGAGCTAGAAGAAGCGCGTAAGAACAAGAATATGATAGAGCTATATTGCAATATTAATACATGTGGCAGGGATATCTTTCAATTAGGCTTGTCCAAGTAATGGGACCCACAATGAATGGATATTAATGAAAGATATGGATGGATCAAATGATCCTAACCATCTAATCTAAACATTGACCTTCAAATAGATGGTGGAATAGAAAAACAGTTAATGATCACCAATAAGATATGGAAAATATAGATAAGTTATGGCTATGGTCTTTTGATAAGTATGATTTTCAAAACATTCTCACATTTGTAATGAGTCCCATTAGTTGGACAGTTAAGATTGAAGGATAACTAGGTCATGTGATCACAGAGTTCTTATGGCTCCACGATATCATCTTGGTTTTTATGATCCTGACCACCGATCATTCTCTGATTTTATCTGTTCATGGATCGAATGAATAGTGAAAAATCATACTTTGACTAAGGCCCATTGATAGTGTGACCCATCTCTTGAATAGTTCCAATTGTCTTATCAGTATTTCAATCACCACAGCTAAATTAACACCGTTCAACAGGGCTAAGAGCCAGGTGGGTCGGTCGGTCCTCAACTCAAGCCCAACCCAAGGTTCCTATACCTCAACCCAACCCAACCCCGGGTTGGGAATTCTCAACCCAGATCCAACCCAAGCGGGCTTGGTCGGGTGGATACATGTTAATATTTTCGTTATTACATTATTATATTATATTTTCAATACACATATTTAGTTTTCGTAGCTATGATTTTATTAATTATACATGTACTTATTTATAGTGAAGAACTTTATTTTTTTCTAAACAAACAAGCTAAGACAATGGACTACTCCTTTAAAGCCCAAGTCATCGGAAATTGTGTGAACCAATGAAACCTAAGGCACAGGAATTTCCTATGCCTTGAACACACAATCCGCACTCAATTATAATTTATAACTTATATATGGGTTGGATCGAGCAACTCGAGACCTCAACCCAAGCCTGATCCATGTTTTATTGGGTTTGCGTTTGTATAGTCCAAGCCTAAGACTGAATCTGATACATCGTGCTTGAGTCCAACCTAACGTTGAGTTGGTCACAGATCAGTCGAGTTGAACCCGCCTAACTTTCAGCCTTGCCGTTCATATCAATATCAGTGTGATGATCTAATCCCACCCATAAGCCGATCTAAATGGCATCAGATATTCTAACGTGGGAAAGAACGTACATGATCCACCTTCTAGAGGTGGACCCCACGTGATTGAATGCAAAAAATCTCAACTCAACATGATCAATAGAGACTCGGACTGAATCACCTGTCTAATTAAATATGGGAAATTGACCATACTCGCCTCGAAGTTTGGGCAAATTACCTAGAAAGCTAAATCATTCCATATATCCTAAAAAGGGCCTTTAGACATCTTTTGGAGATTGTTTCGGACAAAAATGCCCTTGACCTTGGTTCGGGAGACATATGGACCTAGAATGAAGTAGATGTCACCTTCGGTTTCAAACCCTAAGAAAGTGATAGATTGGCTACTCCTCGGGGCACTTGCCAATGGCTAGTGCTCGGCGCTCTATCGGTCCCACCACCACGTATGTGTTTCATCCATGCCGTCTATATATTTTTCCAAATCATTTTATGGTATGAGACAAAAAATGAGCTATATCCCAATAGAAAGTAGATCACATCACAGGAAACAGTGATGAATGAGCGAGGTAGACCATGAAAATGATCCATCTCATTTCTTGGATCAAGCTCTAAAATGACCTGTCAAAACAGATGAATGATCGTGCCTTTTACTGTAAAAACAAATGAACAGAATGGATAAAATGCATACGTCATGCTCGGTGACTGTGGGAGTAGCCAATCCGTTCTCCCCAGGAGAATACCGAAGAATATATGAGCTTGGAAGGGGCAAATGTAGCCTTTCACATGCACCCTTTACAGACCTTCTTCTTCTTTCATTTTCATAAGAAAGTGAAGATCGGGGGACCAACTTCTAGAGAGGGACATTGTTTCTCCTTGTCTGAAATTCTCATCCACTACGAGGTCAGTATTTTTTTATAATGTATGCATTTTGCTAAGTTAAAGGATGATCAGAGTCAAGAAGGTTCTTGCCACGTGAAGAGAGCTTTCTGTTGATCAAACCTCCACTCTTGATAGTAGAAAATCATGACTTTACCTTTTAAAACCTTCCACCCTCCAAGAAATCAAACCTCAACCACCGACGGTGACAACCACGACCCTTCACGTATTCAAAACCACAACCCAAACGAAGGATCGTGGTTCCTGGTTCCCATGCACATTGGATCTTGGTTGTCATGTTATAAGGATCGTACTTTTCACATGTACGTGAGTCTTGGTCATCATGTTACATGGGTCGTGGTTGGCAGATGTTATGGGTCGTGGTTGTCATTTTAGATGGGTCATGGTCGTGATGTTATAAGCATCGTGCCTTTCACTGTCCTGTGAACCACAACCCATTTTGGTTGAAAACCATGACCCTTTGAGTGGTTTATAAGTGTAAATCACGACACCTATATAACTGTGAACCACGACCTATATAACATGTCAACCATAATGCGACATAGTGGGGCCAACGAGTTACGACTTTAATGCGGCCCTTATAATCACGACCCTTACTACATGACAATCACGTCCCTTACCATGACCATACATGATATTCCATTGCACCCGAAAATCACATTATTCGTGAACTCCACAAGATGACTATAAAATTAACAAGTGAGCTTTCATTTAATTACAAGAATAATAGGACAAGGAAGAAGAAGAGTGACTGTATGGGAGCTACAGGTGGGCTAATTTGAGCTCTTCAAATCTTTTAGCTGGCCTAGCTTTCGCTTCCTTTTTCGTGTCGTAACTCTTGATCCAGTGTAGCATTTTTTTGTTAAAGTCTTGATCGCGAGACCAAGTGGAACACAATGCTCGTTTTCTTTGTCCGCCTCAGAGAAATTCTCTGCGAGTTGCCGAAGTTTTGAAATTATCTTCAGAATTTTCTATGGAAGCCGTTGATCTTCAGGAAGATCAACAGCATCCCTGAGGAAATGAAAGGGATCACTCATAAAGGAAGAATGCGAGAAGGACTTGATGTCTTCTGAGAATATCTGCTTAATTATTTTGATTGAAAGAGCAAAGAAATCCATTAATGCTTAAAGTATTGCAATAAGGATTCTGGTTCAGATTGGCTTAAAGAAAGTAATTAAACTCAAGTACCACATTTATAGGCTTGTGAATGAGTGGTTAATGTGAGTAGGATGTCGTGCGACTATTGATTTTTCGTTGTTAGAAATACCATTTTTGGGGATTAGAGGGAAATAGCAAAATGAATGCGATTTCCTGAAAAAGGATGCGATGTTGTTTCCGAATTGGTGGAGGATATGACGAACAATGGGTCATGGTTGTCATCCACAATTAATTGTAGTTGGGAACCACCACCAAGTGTGTATGACAATGTAACATTTCAGATTTTTACCAACTTGGAGATAGACGTCTTTAGGCAATGAGTCGATCATAACACCTTATTAACTTCTTAGAACTCAATCTCAAAGTCTCAAATCCCCCTTTTCAACCCATTTTCTTCAAAATCTCACTTTTCTCTTCTAATTTTTCTAGGTACTTTCACATTAGACACTAATCTTAAAGTTTAAATGATGAAGAACAATGTTTAAATTAAAATTTACTACAAATAGTAAATATATAAATAAAATAATTTTTTGATCATTAAAATTATGAATCTGACAAAATAGATACGTAATTTGGATAGAGCAGTTTCTCCTACCCCAAAATCATATATGGCAGGTCGCGTAACTCATTCTAGATTGAAAGATACGCCCATTTCAAAAGAATTAGTGGGAGAACCACCACCAGGCAAGCGCAGCAGTGGCACTACCCACAGTCCCGTAGACGACGTCTGCAACGCGTTGACCACGGCGCACCACTGGTGCACCGAAAATCGGTGGATCCTCGCTACAGATTTTCTACACTATTTAACTAACTTCAAAAAGTCATATATCTCTCGTTATAACTCCGATTTAGGTGATTTAAAAGTCATATTGAAGCTTGATAAGTCTAGTTTTATATAAAAATAAGTAAAAAAATATAATAAAATTTTTAATATAGTTGTATCTAGGTTGAGGTGATAACTATTTAAAACTTATTAGTTCGGACAACTGTTACTTCTAGAATTTTTAGAATTTTTCTACAATACAAAATCTCATGAAATTTGGTGGAGACGAAATAAACTTAATGATGAACTATAAAAAAAATAATTAAAATAATATACTAACTAAAAGTACTAAAAAGGAGCATAAAACTGCGCTAGGACATTATTTTATCGTAATTAGGGCAGAATTTGGTTAAGTAATAAACTAAACAATCGATGGATTTGGCTTGAAAAACTTTCTATATAAACTATAAGGCTCAAAACTATTAAAATCGCTAACTCAACATTACTTAAAAACCTGAGAGCAATCACAAAACCCAGTTGCTCTCGGGAGCACATTGAAACTCCGTATCGGACTTGGGCCGCGCTTCGAAAGTCCGATTAACGTGAAACTATTCTGTCATGACTGCCTTACTATGTTTGACAACCATCTTGGAAATCAAATCCAAATAGTATCCCAAACCGCACAACTTGAGCCTGGAGCGAAGTGTGTGAGAAACGCGAATATGTTTAGGAAATGAACTTAAAGTTATGTGATTTGAGCCATTCGCTTGCAGGACATATTTAAGGTTTCAGACTGTTAGATTCTAACCCAACTATACCTTTGGATTAGAAAAAATTTCTAACATATGTCAGTGTACTTATGGCCCTGATCGAGTAACGATGACCGTTGAACTGAAACAGGTCCTCCGCGATTGATCCACTGATTCGATCAGACCAAAAACTTAACCTGACCTAGATCCAATGTCAGGGAACTTTTTCCAGATCGTATATAGGAAATGGGCCTCTATATGAGCCCTGTTAGCCCGAAACAACTGACTTTTGTCTATAAGCTAAGTATACCATGGCCTTGGGGCCATTATCATGAGTTCTGGGCCTATATAAGGGCCTAAACCCACCCCAGTTGTATTTCATAGGATTTTCCTAACCCTAGGAGAGATAAGAGAGAAAAGAGGAGGAGAAAGTGAGAAGAAGAGAGAGAGATCTGGAGTTAGTTGCAGGGATTCATTCCCACTGCTCCACGTATCGAATCGTCTCTTCCATGTCAATACACCGTCACTTTTGACTCTGTTTTTGGGTAAGAACTCCTAACCCTAATCTGTTTTTGTCACGCCCCAAACCCGGGAACCGGGCTCACAGAATTCCCGATCGCCGAATCCGGCGCCGACAGCCTCCGTAGAACCCCATTCTCGGCTCCTAGCTCCCATTCGCCAGGTTCCGATCCTGGGATGCTACGAGGAGGATTTTCAATGTCAGTTTGATTCGTAATAAGCATAACCAAAGGCATAACCCACAAACAACAACCAAGCACTCCATTACATTTCCACTATGATCAAAAATTTTTACAAGTACATGAGCATAAAGGGAAATACAATGGTAAATAACAGAAAACTCCAAATGATCAGCGACGCGCTCCTGCCTCAACGCTGCTGCAGTCCAACGTCACCTGCACGCAACGGTCGTGCATAAGCTTACAGAAAGCTTAGAGGGTGGTGAAAGTGTGTGCGCAAGGTAGTAATATGAATGCAATGTCAGAGTAATGCGGAATATGCAGATGGAACCAAAACGTCATGAGCCGTACCAAGGCTATGCAATGCAAGACATGAATGGTATCGGCCATCCCAAGGCCATGCAATGTACAATGCAACTCAAGCATACAGATACTCGTCAATGTCCACATATCAGTACAGCTCAAAGTATGGAATATCACCGGGGTCTAGTACACTCTAAACCAGATTGCCGCCACATCGCGCGCAATAAGGTAAGTGGAAGAGACCTCACTATCTGTCTGCCAATATCGGGCGCGACTCGTCGATAGCGGACCCATTCCTCGAGCTGGTCAAACTCAGCCTAGCATTGCCCCCTACACTCGGGCGGGTAAGGCCGCACCCCCTTCCAACCGACCACGACACAGTGGAGAGCGTAACCGTCTGGTAATCGGCACTCAACGCTCATCTACCCACTCGGTCTAGACGTTGGAGCAACCTCTTGGTACCATAAGGGTTTAGGGACTTTCACCCAGGGATATCTATAGTACCCCATGTAGAACAAGTATTTTCGGTATCCAATCCTGCCAACCACGATGCGTCTGTGGAGGCTACGGCCCTGATGTCGCTAGGGTGTACAACAACCATATCACACAAATGCGGAATGCATGAATCATGCTATCCAGTCATGCAACCAATCCTGCGCATACCGTGCGCTCATGTAGGGCAACACCGCCTAACCGGGAGCCCATAAACAACCTGCCCGAAGGCAAATGCTATGATCAATCATCACTCATATCAAGCATACATATGATGCGTATGATCATGGGCCATGAAACTATACTAAACATGTTATAATAAAAGGAATTATCTTACGATGCAGATGGACCTGGACGGCCTATACACAATAAGTACGGCCCAATAATGGGCCCTAAGGAGAGTTGTAATGTGGACATCCAACCAACATTACACTCGCAATGTGGACGTCAAACCAACATTGCATCACAGGTACGATCTTCATAAACCTTAGTACTTAGTCTGAAATGAATTTACTCATTGTAATGGACCGTAGGTTGTCCCCATTGGACCTTATATATATATCAAATGGGCCATATCCTATGGGCTCTTATTCATCAGATGGGCCACATAAATGGGCCAAACCAATGGGCCTTAAGTGCATTGCAATGGCATAAACCCGTGGGCCTTGGATTGCACCAATTGGACCTAGTTACATGAATCTAATATGTATCAAATGGGCCACACCAATTGGACCCCCAAATGTGTGTCCAATGGGCCTCAACCCAGAGGCCTTATATGAGTCAAATGGGCCTAAATCCCTAGGCTTTAACAATTTAAATGGACCTAATCCATGAGTTTGCATACATATCAAAGTGGGCCTAATCCTATGGACCCTTTTATAATTGAATGGGTTCAGTCCCATGGACCTTACAATATATCAAATGGTTTACTTCCATGGACTTTAAATTTCAACAAAAAGGGGTCCAATTACATGGGTCTTGAAGTACATCAAATGGGCCTAGTCTCTAGGCCTAAAATGAACCCAATGGGCCCAGCCCATAAGCATTTCACAAAACCAAATGGGCCTAGCCCATGCCCCTTTTGAAATTCCAATGGGCCTAGCCCATAGGCCTAACATGATCCTTTCCAAGTGGATGGACGGTCTGGATGCACCGCCTATGACGATGGTGGGACCCACATGAAGGCGTACAATCATATATATATATTATATAATATATATAACTACATATAATATAATATATGTAATATATACAATATTATATGTAATATATATATAATATAATAATATATATATGTGATATATATATAATATAATAACATATATATGTGGGCCCCACCGTTCAGTGGGGACGGTGTGGATTCAGCAAGGATCACCGTGGGCATCACCGTCCACGGACCGTGGACGGTGTGAATAAAATACATAAATCACTATGGGTCCCATGTATGTGGCCCACCGTGATGTTTATTTGAAATCCAACCCGTTCATAAGGTCACTCAACCTGGATGAAGGGAAAACACAAAATTTCAGCTTGATCCAACACTTCTGTGGGCCCCAGAAATTTTTCAACGGTAGATTTTAATTCACACTGTTTTAAGTGGTGTGGGCCGCCTGAGTTTTGGATCTGACTCATTTTTGGAAGGGGGGGGGGGGGGGGGCCACCACTGGAGTGGCCCACCTCATAAATAGGCCGGATGACAAATAAACATCATGGTGGGGCCCACACGCAGGGCCGTGGGGCCCCTTACGTCCGTCCGCTTCCGCTGCGCAGGCAGCATCTGCTGCTTCAGACGGTGGCAGCAGCGCTGCCACCTTTCTTCTTTTTTTTTTTTTTTTTTTTTTTTTTTTTGAAAAACTCAAATGTGGGGCCCACACACAGATGATCCACTCCGCCCAATGAATTCTAGGGCCCCAACATGCCGTGAAAATCCAAGGGTTGACATTTAATTGGCGTGTAGAGACGACAAAATGGGCCCTAAAAGTCTTAGAAGGGTAAAAGCATCATTTTCTCTGGCATGGCCCGCATGATCACCGGATTGAACCCATACTTTGGCTCAACGCTTAAAATGATGAGGGAGAGAGGATGGACGGCCTGGATGGGACAAATACATCAAGGTGGGGCCTACAAAGAACACAGCCCACCAACTCCCTTTTTGGTTCTCTTTTTCTGAAACGTCCAGCGTGAGACGCTGGACGGTTTTTTCTTCTTCTCCTTTTTTTTTTTTTTGCCTTGATGGAGTGGGCCACCATTGATGGGTGACCCCAGTACAACGTCTAAGGTGGGCCCCACTTGAATAAAATTTGGATAGAATAAATATTAAGGTGGGATCCATTCAAGTGGGCCACACACCTCTAGCAAAAATAAAATAAAATAAAATAAAATAAAATGAAATAAAAGCAATAAAAGAGAGAGAGAATGGAGAGTGGGACACGGCTTGTGATGGAGGGTCCCCGTCCTTATGGGCCCTCCCTTGCAATGAAATATACAACAAATGGACCCCTTTGATCATGGGACCATCAAAATTAGAAATCAACGGTGGAGATCCATTCTCCACCGTTATGGACGGTCTAGATGACCTTTTGCAATGAAAATAACCATCATGATGGGGTCCATGGAGAATGGCCCCATCATGGAATGATCATGACGATCCAAGTGGTCCATCGGCCACAAATAAGGGTCCCAAGTGAGATCCACACCATGGATCGGTGGGCCTCACTTGGTACACCATAAAAATAAGAAAATCTATCCTATAGAAGCACCCACCGTCCGATCTTCTCGCTCCTAGGGGTTCCTTGGCACCTTGGCTTCAACTTCAACGGTTAGGATGAAGAATGGAGGGTTGAGATGGGAGATTTTGGGGGTAGGAAGGTGGGCCACTTGAAGCTTAGAGGGACATGGAAAATTCCATACGTGGGAGCCCTTTGGAATTGTTGTTGCTTGGAAATTTTGAAATGAGAAAGAGAGAGAGAGAGAGAGAGAGTGATGTAAAGGGAGAGAGAGAGAGTGATGGATGGATGGGTGAGTGATGGTTGTGTAAGAAAGGTATGGGTTAGGAAGACTTTTGTGGCTTTTTGTGTAAGAAAGGTATGGGTTGAGAAGACTTTGGTGGTTGCTTGGAAAAAGGGATGGAAGTGATGTGTACTTGACATGTGATGGCTTGATGGGTGATTGATTGATGGGATTGATGTGATTGATGTGACACATCGTTGAGATTCCCTTGGTTTTCGCAACGCGCGGCGTTTTCTCGCACCGAACGTTGGCCCATATCTCTTGATCAGGGTATCGCCTCGGCGCGTGAGTCGCGGTATCGGAACCGCAACGACGGCGCGGTCGCTATGGTATTGGTCTCGGGTTGAGTCGACTCGGGTTGTCGGTACATGAATCCAGGTTGCGCGTCGATATTGTTTAAGGGTCGAAAGTTGCCGGAATTCGACCGGTACGACCGCGGAAGTGTACGGAAAGGTACGGACCAAGATACGGGTCTTACAGCTCTCCCCTCCTTATAAAAATTTCGTCCTCGAAATTTACACAAGCGTCGTAACTAAGCATAACTCGCGAGAAATAAGAAACATAACGTCATCATATAGAATCAGGGACAGCGTACAAAATACAATACATGATCATCAACCATCAAAGAGATGAGGATATCGCTCTCGAATCTCAGCCTCACGCTCCCAAGAAGCCTCCTCAACAGAATGGTGACCCCACTGCACCTTCACCAACGGAATGACCTTGGTTCTGAGGACCTGCTCCTTCCGATCAAGGATACGGACTGGCTGCTCAATGTAAGAAGCGTCCTCACGAACCTTCAACGGCTGCCAATCAATAACGGGAACTATGTCTGACTCACACTTCCTCAACATGGAGACGTGAAACACGTTGTGGACGCCAGACAACTGTGATGGTAAGGCAAGCCGATAGGCCACGGCGCCAACGCGCCCAGTGATCTCAAAAGGTCCAATGAATCTCGGGGCAAGCTTGCCCTTCGCTCCAAATCGAACTACGCCCTTCATAGGCGAGACCTTGAGATACACACGGTCCCCTACATCAAACTCCAAGGGACGACGCCGACGATCAGCAGAACTCTTCTGTCGGCTCTGAGCTGTGCGCATCCTCTGCCTGATGATGTCGATAGCTTCTGAAGTCTCCTGCACAAGCTCGGGACCTAGGAGACGACGCTCTCCAACCTCGGTCCAACAACTCGGTGATCTGCATGGTCTGCCATATAGTGCCTCAAAAGGAGCCATGCCGATGGTCGCTTGATAGCTGTTATTGTACGCAAACTCAGCCAATCGCAGATGCTCATCCCAGCTACCCCCGAAGTCAATCGCGCAGGCCCGAAGCATATCCTCAAGTATCTGATTGACCCTCTCGGTCTGGCCATCGGTCTACGGATGGTACGCGGTGCTGAGCTGCAAATCAGTCCCCATCGCACGCTGGAAGCTTCCCCAAAACTGAGACGTGAACCTCGAGTCTCGGTCAGAAACGATCGAGACTGGAACACCATGCAGTCTCACAATCTCCTCAATAAACAGTCTCGCAAGCCGGTCCATAGACCAAGTCGCACACATCGCAAGGAAATGTGCCGACTTCGTCAGACGATCCACAACCACCCAAATGGAGTCATGACCGCGCTGAGTCCTCGGTAAACCCATAATGAAATCAGTCGACACGTGCTCCCACTTCCACATCGGGACGCTCAACGGCTGCAATAGACCAGGAGGTCTCTGATGATCGGCCTTGACACGCTGACACGTGTCACACTCGGCCACAAAACTCGCGATCTGGCGCTTCATCCCCGCCCAAAAATACTGTCGCCTCATGTCACGGTACATCTTCATCGAGCCCGGGTGGATAGAAAACCGCGATCGATGTGCCTCGGTCATAAGCTCTCTGCGTAACTCTGGAATATCCGGGACACATAATCGGCCTCTAAAACGAAGTCCACCGTCTGTACCGATCTGCCAATCTGCCTGACCCTCAGATGCCGCCTCAGCCATATAACTCTGCAACGACTCATCAGCCTGCTGAGCCTCGATCACCCTAGCGACAAGAGAGGGTTGAATCGACAAGCTCGATAACTGTACAATGGAAGACTGCAGGCCGAACTCAAAGTCATATGCAGCAATATCCTCAAGCATCCGCCACTCCTGAATCATCATGTGCGCCACTAGGCCTCGTGGCTGACGGCTGAGGGCATCTGCCACCACGTTCGCCTTGCCCGGGTGGTACTGAAGGTCGAAATCATAGTCCTTTAGGAGCTCCATCCAGCGCCTCTGTCTCATATTCAACTCAGACTGCGAGAAGAGGTACTTCAAGCTCTTGTGATCAGAGAAGAGCTCGAACTTAATCCCGTAAAGGTAGTGCCTCCACACCTTCAGTGCGAAGACAACGGCAGCCAGCTCCAGATCATGTGTAGGGTAGTTCAGCTCATGGACCTTGAGCTGACGAGACGCAAAGGCCACTGGTCTCCCGTGCTGCATCAGGATAGCACCCAAACCGATATGCGAGGCATCGGTGAATACAATGAAGCCGTCACTCCCAGATGGGAGAGTGAGGACAGGAGCGGACGTCAGACGGTCCTTCAACTCCGTAAATGCTCGCTCGCAGGCGTCACTCCAAACAAACTCTGCGCCCTTCCGAGTCAACCTGGTCAGCGGGGCTGCAATACGAGAAAAACCCTCGATGAAACGTCGGTAATAGCCCGCTAGACTAAGGAAACTATGGATCTCTGTCGCAGTCGTGGGCTGGCCCCACTGACGCACTGCCTCGACCTTCGAGGGGTCCACTGCGACACCCTCCCTCGTCACCACGTGACCGAGGAACTTCACCTCCTCCTGCCAGAACTCGCACTTCTCCAGCTTCGCATACAGCTGGTGTGCGCGGAGGGTCTGTAGAGTAATCTCCAAGTGCTGCTCATGCTCCTCACGGGTCCTCGAATAGATTAGAATGTCGTCGATGAAGACTACGACAAACTGATCCAGATATGGGCGAAAAACCTTGTTCATCAGCTGCATGAAGACCGCTGGTGCATTGGTCAGTCCGAAGGACATGACCTGAAACTCGAAATGACCGTAACGCGTCCTGAATGCTGTCTTCGGAATGTCCTCATCTCGGACCCGAATCTGATGATAGCCGGAACGCAGGTCAATCTTCGAAAAGAACTGTGCACCCTGCAGCTGGTCAAATAAATCATCAATCCTAGGGAGCGGGTACTTGTTCTTGATCGTGACTTTGTTGAGCTCGCGGTAGTCAACGCAGAGCCTCAACGAGCCATCCTTCTTCTTCACGAAGAGTACCGGCGCTCTCCACGGCGAACTGCTCGGACGAATAAAACCCAACTCATGTAACTCGTCCAACTGCTTCTGCAGTTCCCGTAACTCCAACGGTGCCATACGATACGGGGCCTTCGAAATAGGCGCGGTACCGGGCACGAGATCGATCTGAAACTCGGTGAGTCGACGAGGCGGTAATCCCGGAATCTCCTGGAACACATCGGGAAAATCGCAAACTGTCGGTAAATGGTCGATGCAAACGGCGACATGCTCCTCTATGGCGCACGACATCAAACAAGACAACTGCTCTCCTCTGGCCTCTGCAACGAACTGGAACTGAGGTACGCCGGGTATACAAAATGTGACGGTCCTCGCGGCGCAGTCCAAAATGGCATAATACTCAGCGAGCCAATCCATGCCCAAGATAACGTCGAACTCGGACATCGGCAAAACAAACAAATCAGCAGGCAGGAAGGTATCCCCAACTAGAACGGGGCATGACGAGCAAAATCGTCCTAGCGCTGCAGTCCTCCCCAAGGGAGTCGACACTGATAGGCTCACATCAGCAGACTCTAACGGTAAGCCAGCCGATCGACAGAAGCTCTCGGCCACAAAAGAATGCGATGCACCAGAATCAAACAGTACACGGGCAATGCATGCAGAAACTGGCAATATACCCTCAACGACTCCCCCAGATGACTGCGGATCCTGCTGAGCCGCATAAAACCTAGCCTGAGCTGGCTGGGGAGGTGCCTGTCCCCTCTGAACGTGCTGCTGCTGCTGCTGGGGTCGCTGAGGCGGTCGAAACTGCTGCCTCTGCTGCTGTGGCCTCTGAGGCTGGTGCTGGTGCTGATGCTGCTGCTGAGGTGGCCTCGGTGGTAGAGGCTGCTGTCGCTGCTGCTGTCGCTGCTGCTGTCGCTGCTGCTGTGGGGGTCTCTGCTGCTGAGGTGGAGGTCTCTGCTGCTGTGGACCTCTCTGCTGCTGCTGGGGACTGGGACACTCCCATGAACGGTGTCCCGTCGCACCGCACCTGAAGCAAGTGCCGGTGAACTGCCTCTGAGGTGGTGGTGGAGGTGCTGCTGGTGCTGATGGTGCACGGAAAGCTGGGCGACCAGTACGCCTCTGCTGCTGTGGTCGACCCTGCTGGGAATGACTGGAAGGAGCCTGCCTCTTCCGGTCTCCCCTCTGACCACGATCAGACTGAGAACCGGCCCACTCAGTCTCATATATCTGAGCCTTCCGCACCACTGCCTGGAAGGTAGGAAGCTCATGCCCAATGACACGACCTCGAAGGCCGTAACGTAAGCCGTGCTCGAAACGGCGGGCCTTCCGCCCCTCATCATCAACCATGTACGGCGCAAATCTCGATAGTGCCATGAAACGGGCCGCGTACTGTGCCACGGTCATGTCTCCCTGCACCAGAGTCTCGAACTCTAAGGCTCGCTGACGACGGATGTGGTCAGGGAAGTACTGCTCCTCAAATCGGTCCACAAAGTCCTCCCATGTCCAGACATAATCAGGTCCAGCGACACGGGCGACAGAGGTCCACCAATGCTCGGCCTCACCGTGGAAGAGAAATACTGCTAACCGGACGCGCTGCTCGGTCGTGCACAACATGGTATCGAATATCTTCTCCACATCGGAGCGCCATCTCTCGGCTGCAGTCGGATCCGGCTCGCCCTGGAAACGAGGGGGATCATGCCGTCTAAACTCACGAAGTACGGCGCTCGCGCGCTCCTGCTCCGCCTGAGCTGGTGAAACAGCTGGGCGTCTACCCTGACCCTGGAGTGCGGCGGTCACAGCCAGTAACATCTGCTGTAACTGAGAGGCACTCACGGTCACAGTCGGCTCCTCATCAGTCTCAGGTGGAGGAATGTCATCCTCATGGGAAGAAGCAGGAATCTCTGAGGGTGGGATGGGAGACGCAGGTGGTAGAGCTGGAGTCTCCGATGGTGAGGTAGAATCCTCAGGTGGTGGTGTGGGAGTCGATCGAGTAACAGGCGCCATACCCTACAGGAAAGAGCGAAAGCGCCTATCAACTTCCAGAACTCTCGAATGTACGCATGTTAATGGTCTGATTCGGAAGGTCGTAAAGTTATCCAAACTTCAGAACTTAGCCATTCTTCACTCATAGCAAACATGTAATGTTGTTCTCGGTTATTCCCAAGTTATGCTCTGATACCAACTTCTGTCACGCCCCAAACCCGGGAACCGGGCTCACAGAATTCCCGATCGCCGAATCCGGCGCCGACAGCCTCCGTAGAACCCCATTCTCGGCTCCTAGCTCCCATTCGCCAGGTTCCGATCCTGGGATGCTACGAGGAGGATTTTCAATGTCAGTTTGATTCGTAATAAGCATAACCAAAGGCATAACCCACAAACAACAACCAAGCACTCCATTACATTTCCACTATGATCAAAAATTTTTACAAGTACATGAGCATAAAGGGAAATACAATGGTAAATAACAGAAAACTCCAAATGATCAGCGACGCGCTCCTGCCTCAACGCTGCTGCAGTCCAACGTCACCTGCACGCAACGGTCGTGCATAAGCTTACAGAAAGCTTAGAGGGTGGTGAAAGTGTGTGCGCAAGGTAGTAATATGAATGCAATGTCAGAGTAATGCGGAATATGCAGATGGAACCAAAACGTCATGAGCCGTACCAAGGCTATGCAATGCAAGACATGAATGGTATCGGCCATCCCAAGGCCATGCAATGTACAATGCAACTCAAGCATACAGATACTCGTCAATGTCCACA
The DNA here is from genome assembly GCA_037074715.1 of Magnolia kwangsiensis. NCBI lineage: Eukaryota > Viridiplantae > Streptophyta > Magnoliopsida > Magnoliales > Magnoliaceae > Magnolia > Magnolia kwangsiensis. The sequence goes on from CM073573.1 coordinate 58,204,953, forward strand.
TATCAGTACAGCTCAAAGTATGGAATATCACCGGGGTCTAGTACACTCTAAACCAGATTGCCGCCACATCGCGCGCAATAAGGTAAGTGGAAGAGACCTCACTATCTGTCTGCCAATATCGGGCGCGACTCGTCGATAGCGGACCCATTCCTCGAGCTGGTCAAACTCAGCCTAGCATTGCCCCCTACACTCGGGCGGGTAAGGCCGCACCCCCTTCCAACCGACCACGACACAGTGGAGAGCGTAACCGTCTGGTAATCGGCACTCAACGCTCATCTACCCACTCGGTCTAGACGTTGGAGCAACCTCTTGGTACCATAAGGGTTTAGGGACTTTCACCCAGGGATATCTATAGTACCCCATGTAGAACAAGTATTTTCGGTATCCAATCCTGCCAACCACGATGCGTCTGTGGAGGCTACGGCCCTGATGTCGCTAGGGTGTACAACAACCATATCACACAAATGCGGAATGCATGAATCATGCTATCCAGTCATGCAACCAATCCTGCGCATACCGTGCGCTCATGTAGGGCAACACCGCCTAACCGGGAGCCCATAAACAACCTGCCCGAAGGCAAATGCTATGATCAATCATCACTCATATCAAGCATACATATGATGCGTATGATCATGGGCCATGAAACTATACTAAACATGTTATAATAAAAGGAATTATCTTACGATGCAGATGGACCTGGACGGCCTATACACAATAAGTACGGCCCAATAATGGGCCCTAAGGAGAGTTGTAATGTGGACATCCAACCAACATTACACTCGCAATGTGGACGTCAAACCAACATTGCATCACAGGTACGATCTTCATAAACCTTAGTACTTAGTCTGAAATGAATTTACTCATTGTAATGGACCGTAGGTTGTCCCCATTGGACCTTATATATATATCAAATGGGCCATATCCTATGGGCTCTTATTCATCAGATGGGCCACATAAATGGGCCAAACCAATGGGCCTTAAGTGCATTGCAATGGCATAAACCCGTGGGCCTTGGATTGCACCAATTGGACCTAGTTACATGAATCTAATATGTATCAAATGGGCCACACCAATTGGACCCCCAAATGTGTGTCCAATGGGCCTCAACCCAGAGGCCTTATATGAGTCAAATGGGCCTAAATCCCTAGGCTTTAACAATTTAAATGGACCTAATCCATGAGTTTGCATACATATCAAAGTGGGCCTAATCCTATGGACCCTTTTATAATTGAATGGGTTCAGTCCCATGGACCTTACAATATATCAAATGGTTTACTTCCATGGACTTTAAATTTCAACAAAAAGGGGTCCAATTACATGGGTCTTGAAGTACATCAAATGGGCCTAGTCTCTAGGCCTAAAATGAACCCAATGGGCCCAGCCCATAAGCATTTCACAAAACCAAATGGGCCTAGCCCATGCCCCTTTTGAAATTCCAATGGGCCTAGCCCATAGGCCTAACATGATCCTTTCCAAGTGGATGGACGGTCTGGATGCACCGCCTATGACGATGGTGGGACCCACATGAAGGCGTACAATCATATATATATTATATAATATATATAACTACATATAATATAATATATGTAATATATACAATATTATATGTAATATATATATAATATAATAATATATATATGTGATATATATATAATATAATAACATATATATGTGGGCCCCACCGTTCAGTGGGGACGGTGTGGATTCAGCAAGGATCACCGTGGGCATCACCGTCCACGGACCGTGGACGGTGTGAATAAAATACATAAATCACTATGGGTCCCATGTATGTGGCCCACCGTGATGTTTATTTGAAATCCAACCCGTTCATAAGGTCACTCAACCTGGATGAAGGGAAAACACAAAATTTCAGCTTGATCCAACACTTCTGTGGGCCCCAGAAATTTTTCAACGGTAGATTTTAATTCACACTGTTTTAAGTGGTGTGGGCCGCCTGAGTTTTGGATCTGACTCATTTTTGGAAGGGGGGGGGGGGGGGCCACCACTGGAGTGGCCCACCTCATAAATAGGCCGGATGACAAATAAACATCATGGTGGGGCCCACACGCAGGGCCGTGGGGCCCCTTACGTCCGTCCGCTTCCGCTGCGCAGGCAGCATCTGCTGCTTCAGACGGTGGCAGCAGCGCTGCCACCTTTCTTCTTTTTTTTTTTTTTTTTTTTTTTTTTTTGAAAAACTCAAATGTGGGGCCCACACACAGATGATCCACTCCGCCCAATGAATTCTAGGGCCCCAACATGCCGTGAAAATCCAAGGGTTGACATTTAATTGGCGTGTAGAGACGACAAAATGGGCCCTAAAAGTCTTAGAAGGGTAAAAGCATCATTTTCTCTGGCATGGCCCGCATGATCACCGGATTGAACCCATACTTTGGCTCAACGCTTAAAATGATGAGGGAGAGAGGATGGACGGCCTGGATGGGACAAATACATCAAGGTGGGGCCTACAAAGAACACAGCCCACCAACTCCCTTTTTGGTTCTCTTTTTCTGAAACGTCCAGCGTGAGACGCTGGACGGTTTTTTCTTCTTCTCCTTTTTTTTTTTTTGCCTTGATGGAGTGGGCCACCATTGATGGGTGACCCCAGTACAACGTCTAAGGTGGGCCCCACTTGAATAAAATTTGGATAGAATAAATATTAAGGTGGGATCCATTCAAGTGGGCCACACACCTCTAGCAAAAATAAAATAAAATAAAATAAAATAAAATGAAATAAAAGCAATAAAAGAGAGAGAGAATGGAGAGTGGGACACGGCTTGTGATGGAGGGTCCCCGTCCTTATGGGCCCTCCCTTGCAATGAAATATACAACAAATGGACCCCTTTGATCATGGGACCATCAAAATTAGAAATCAACGGTGGAGATCCATTCTCCACCGTTATGGACGGTCTAGATGACCTTTTGCAATGAAAATAACCATCATGATGGGGTCCATGGAGAATGGCCCCATCATGGAATGATCATGACGATCCAAGTGGTCCATCGGCCACAAATAAGGGTCCCAAGTGAGATCCACACCATGGATCGGTGGGCCTCACTTGGTACACCATAAAAACAAGAAAATCTATCCTATAGAAGCACCCACCGTCCGATCTTCTCGCTCCTAGGGGTTCCTTGGCACCTTGGCTTCAACTTCAACGGTTAGGATGAAGAATGGAGGGTTGAGATGGGAGATTTTGGGGGTAGGAAGGTGGGCCACTTGAAGCTTAGAGGGACATGGAAAATTCCATACGTGGGAGCCCTTTGGAATTGTTGTTGCTTGGAAATTTTAAAATGAGAAAGAGAGAGAGAGAGAGAGTGATGTAAAGGGAGAGAGAGAGAGTGATGGATGGATGGGTGAGTGATGGTTGTGTAAGAAAGGTATGGGTTAGGAAGACTTTTGTGGCTTTTTGTGTAAGAAAGGTATGGGTTGAGAAGACTTTGGTGGTTGCTTGGAAAAAGGGATGGAAGTGATGTGTACTTGACATGTGATGGCTTGATGGGTGATTGATTGATGGGATTGATGTGATTGATGTGACACATCGTTGAGATTCCCTTGGTTTTCGCAACGCGTGGCGTTTTCTCGCACCGAACGTTGGCCCATATCTCTTGATCAGGGTATCGCCTCGGCGCGTGAGTCGCGGTATCGGAACCGCAACGACGGCGCGGTCGCTATGGTATTGGTCTCGGGTTGAGTCGACTCGGGTTGTCGGTACATGAATCCAGGTCGCGCGTCGATATTGTTTAAGGGTCGAAAGTTGCCGGAATTCGACCGGTACGACCGCGGAAGTGTACGGAAAGGTACGGACCAAGATACGGGTCTTACAGTTTTAGGTATCAAAATAGGTAGATCAGTGAAATAGCTAACTTGTTTCGTGATTCAGGTAACCGTTGTGTCGTAGACAAAGACGTAGTGTTTAAACTGAGCTCGATATGGGTTTAACGGCGAAAGGTGCGGATTATAAATGTTTAAGTTATAGTTTTCAAGACTTTCAATGTCAATTAATGATTTATGACTGACTTAATTGCTATCACATATGCTTAGATACGATGTTTTCTATATATTACACGTATATGTAACTATGTTGATTTTAATGCATTCCAAGTGCTTGTTGAAATGTTTGAATGAATATATAACTATGATTTGTGCTTGTCATGATTGTTTGGTTGAGAATACATGATCGTTGTATGTGTGGCAACTCCCTTATGAAAGGATTTTCTATAATATACATTATAACTAATATATTATATGAATGTTGGTACGTGTAGTCTAAGTGTTTGATAAAATGCATGAACGAGAAAATGCTTATTGAACTATATTTACTGAGGGGTTGAGATAGGATTATCAATCCCCTTTTCTATAGTTATAATTTTCTTTATGTAACCTATCTTACTACTATGTGATTAGGGATGAAATGCCCATGTATGATAGTATGTGTACTATTTGGTTATTGAAATGCTCAATTGATATTTATATTTTAGATTGGTTATCACATGCCATCTTTGACTACCAAATGTCAATGCTATTGTTTGGAGTGTGATTGGGACTACAATGTAGTCCAAGCAATCGATAATGGTTTACAATCGGTGACCGAACTGTTTAGCCACGACGGATACATTCAAGGAATCCGAGTTATACGGTGATTATCGATAATGGTTAGGCCATGAGGAGTGCGTACGTGCTCCATGTCGAATAATTCAACAACGCTCATACTAGTTGAGCTTGTCAAGCAACCCGATTGGCCCAATGTATGTTCTCCATGTATAGACGCTACTGCTTAAACCTTAGATACCAAACTTACTAGTGAAAAGCCCGTTTAACCTTGGTACCTCGATCCGCTAAGACTCATAAGTTGGGCATGGTGGTATGGGACACCGTGGTCGACCTGTTGGCCTATGATGGAGAGATGAGCCTCCCCGTAGTAACCAGTGAGCAACCCAAACTCGTGAGCTAAATACGGTGGTATGAGACACTGCATTCGAGCTGTCAGTATACGCTAAGGTGATGAGCCTTTTCCGTAGTGACCTCGAGTATATAATAGGACTATGCTAAGGTGATGAGCCTTTTTCGTAGTGACCTCGAGTATATAATAGGACTATGATAAGGTGATGAGCCTTGTTGTAGTGACCTTGAGTATAAATAGGCTTACCCCGGTGCAGCCTAGCTGTGGTCCTCAGTCGGGTTGGTGACAAACTTTTAAAAATAGACTGCCAGTTGGTAGGGTGTTGGTGGTGTGACCTCGAGTATGAATTAAGCCTATGCTGAGGTGACGAGCCTCCCGTAGCAACCACTAGTATAAACTCACGAACTTGCCTATCGTATGTAACTAACTAGGATTGATGACCCTATATGGATCATTGTTTGGGTAGTGATATAAAGTGATGTGCCTTAACTTCCTGAACTTGCTGTATGAATAAACCTAATTAAGAACTTAGCTAACACAAGTATGCATTGCATTACACGGTGCTTTGGCGAGGAAGTGCACGTGTCTAGAGTTGTGCATGTCACGATCGTGAGATGATGTCGCTAAGGGAGTGTAGGCGAGGGCATGCATCATTATAGCATATCATTCTTACATTAACAAGAATACTTAGGACTTGATTGTTGTACTACTTTATCATTATTGCTTGACTAAATTGATAACATGTTAACCTTTGCTTTATAATTCCACTGAATTAGCTACTCATTCCCACTTGGGACGATGTTTTAAAACACCACCCAGACTCTTATTTAGATGCAGGTGATGGCTAGGTCTATAAACAGAGTTGGACTTCGTAGGCGAGGAGGAAGGATTCTCCTACATTCAACTATCGGGCGGATCTATGTATATCGCATACCGATGTGCAGGGACTACTAGAATACTTGTTTAGTTGAACACATTTACTTCTTATATTTTTATATGGTTAGAAATAACACATGTATATATTTAGCCCAGTTTCATACTCATACTCCGAACTTTGTGAAATATTTTCATAATTAAATGCATATATTTCAGTCTTCTACTTGTCAAATTACATTAACTCTGTAGTATGATATGCTGTTTTAGTATAATTTCACTCATGTTCGAATGCACTCATAATAATCATCATAATCTATGTTGCATAAGTGATGCGTTGGAACTCAGGAGTTGAGCTTTACTCGACCTCCAATTTTTAAGGCGTTACAAGATGGTATCAGAGCATGATTTAGATTAAATTGGACCTGGGTTATAGTTACACAATGCACTCTGATGCACCCTGACTTAGGAAGGGGGCGACGAAATCTAGAAACCACATTAGAATCCCAAGTTTCACCGACAAACAAGATTAACTACAGTAGTTTAACCTATATGCATTCAAGATCATGCGAATGGATCTCAATCACATTTAGACCGTTAATCAACGAATTGGAGTTGTACTTGACAATTTTGAACTCGAAACAAATTTAAAAAGGCATATGTGCATGTACAGTTAGGAAAAACGGACCCTATGGGCCTAAGGACCCAAACCAAGAAATTTAGAGCGGAGTAATGAGATAACTAGGACCTTGAGAATGAGGATTATATAAACAACAATGACCATCAAATGTTGGGAGTACTGTGTTATTTCTAACCATATAAAAATACAGGAAGTAAATGTGTTCAATTAAACAAGTATCACAGTAGTCCCTGCGCATCGGAATGAGATCTACATAGATTCGTCCGATAGTTGAACGTATGAGAATCCTTCCTCCTCGCTTACAAAGTCCAACTCTGTTGTATAGACCTCACCATCACCTATATCTAAACCAGAGTCTGGATGGTGTGTAAAACACCATCCCAGGTGGGAATGAGTAGCTAATTCAGTGGAACTATAAAGTAAAGGTTAACATGTTATCAATTCAGTGAAGCAGTAATGATAAAGAAGTACAACAATCAAGTCCTATGTATTCTTGTTAATGAAGGGATGATATGCTATAATGATGCATGCCCTTGCCTGCGCTCCCTCTGCTACATCATCTCACGATCGCAGCATGCACGCTTTCCTCTGTGCTCAACTCCTATGCCAAAGGCACATGCAATACGGTGCATGTGCATGATTAGCAAGTTCTTAATTAGACTTATTCGTATAGTAGGATTGGAAAGCTAAGGTACCTCCCTTTATATCATTAACCCAAACAATGATCCTTCTAGAATCGTCAGTCCCAGTTACTCACATATGATAGGTAAGTTTGCGAGTTTATACTAGTGGTTACTACGGGAGACTCGTCACCTCAGCGTAGGCTTAATTCATACTCGAGGTCACATCACCAATGCCCTACCAACTAGCAGTATATTTTCGAAGGCTCGTCCCCAATCCGACTAGGGACCACAGCCAGGTTGCGCTGGGGTAAGCCTATTTATACTCAAGGTCACTATAGCAAGGCTCATCACCTTAGCGTATCTTACTCGAGGTCACCACTGGAAAGGCTCGTCACCTTAGCGTAGCCCGATAGCTCAAATACAATGTCCCATACAACTGTACTCGGCTCACAAGTTTGGGTTGCTCACTGGTCACTACCGGGAGGGTCGTTGCTCCAGTGTAGGCCGACAGCTCGACTACGGTGTCCCATACCACCATGCCCGGCTCATGTGTCTTAGTGGATCGAGGTACTAAAGTTAAACAAGCTTTTTACTTATAAGTTTGGTTCCTTAGATTCAAGTAGTAGCGTCCATATATGGTGAACATACATTAGGCCAATCGGGTTACTTGACAAGCTCGAATGGTACAAGCGCACGTTGAATTTATTGACATGGAGTGCGTAAGCACTCCGCATGGCCTAACCACTATCGATAAACAGCATACGACTTGGATTCATCGAACGTGTCTTGTGTAGTGAAAACGACCTCAGCCACTAATTCAGGAATCATTACCGATTGCTTGGACTACACAGTAGTCCCAATCACATTCGAACATAATAGGCATTCATGTGTGATAGTCAAAACAACACGTGACAATCGATTCAAATATAAATATCATTTGAGCATTTTAACAAACACTTAGTGTACATGTTATCATACATAGACATTCATCCATAAATCACGTAATTGCGAGATAGATTACATGAAGTAAACTGTAACTATAGATAAGGTTATTGAGGATCCCATCTCAATGCCCTCATTAAATATATTACAACAAGTATTTTCTCATTCAGACATTTTATCAAACACTTAGACTACACATATCAACATACATATAATAAAGTAGTTATAACTGGTATTATAGAAAATCCTTTCACAAAGGACTTGTCACACATATAACAATCATATATTCTCAATCAATAATCATGGTAAACACAAATCATAGTTCCATATTCATTCAAACATTTCAACAAACACATGGAATGCATTAAAATCATCATAGTTTACATATATGTGTAATATACGAAAAACATCGCATCTAAGCACATGTGACAACAATCAAGTCAGTTATAAACTATTAACTGACATTAAAAGCCTTGAAAACCATGACCTCGATGTTTATAGTCTGTACCTTTCACCAGTAAACTCATATCAAACTCAGTTCAATCACTACGTTTTCGTCTACTGAACAACGGTTACCTGAATCATGGAATAGGTTAGCTATTTCATCGATTCATCTATTTGGATTCCTAAAACAAGATTAGGGTTAGGATTTCTTACCTAAATCAAAGTTGGATTCGACGGTGTAGTTAAATGTTGTAACACCCTGAAAATCGGGGGTCGAGCATAAACTCTACTCCCGAGTTCCAGAACATCACTTATGCAACATTTTCAATGATGGATGAATGTCAGTTGTGATAGTGCATAAAACATGAAGTGGATTATGCCAAAACAACATATCATACTCCAAAGACAGTTAAATTAGTAAGCGAAAGAATGTGATAGATATATAAAATATATAAATGATTGTAGTCTCCAGAGTGTGAGCATGTTACTAGGTTAACTAAAAACATGTATACTCCAAAATAGAAAGAAAAGAATATACATGGGTGTGGAAATAAAAGGTAAAATACCAAGTATATTGGCATCTAATCAGTAACCTTGTAAACCCATCGATCAGAACCTGCATATAGGAGAGATCCTCCTCATCATCATCAAGTCCGGCTCTACTTCGCAAGCATCGCCATCATCTGAAACTAAAATAGGGACTGGTTGGTGTGCGCAACACCGTCCCGTAACGTGGGAGTGAGTAGCTAACTCAGTGAAAACTATACAACAAAGGTTAACATGTTATCAATTCAATCAAGCAGTAATGATAAAGCAAGCAATTCAAACATTCCTAAATACTGTGATTAATGCAAGAATGAAATGACATGATGGATGCCCTCATCGACATACTCCCTCATGCGACACCATCTTACGTCCACGGCATGCTTTCTTCCCTCAGTGCTCCACATCTTCCAGGCACATGCAGTGCGATATGAATATGATTACCGAGTTGTTATTAGTCCTTTTCATACAGCAGGATTGGGAAGTTAAGGTACCTCCCTTATATCAATACCCAAACAATGATCCATTCTAGGGTCGTCAGTCCTAGCATATCTCATACGAAGTATGGATCTAGGTCGCTGCAAGGGCTATCAGGGCTGTTGCTCGCACTTGTTGCACCACTCCCCCATTACCTTATCAATACAGGCCTAGTTTATATCCTTAAGACTGCATCAGGACTCGTCGCCCCCATGCGGTGTCAGGATAAACTCAAGGTCACTACAAAGGGCTGCCAGGGCTGTTGCTCGCACTCGTTGCTCTACTCCCCCATCACCTTATCAATGTAGGCCGACAACAAGAATATATTGTCCCATACCACTATAATCTGCTCAGAGTAGGGTGCTCATTGGTCACTACGGGGAGGTTTGTAGCACCAGTGTAGGCCGACAGCTCTACCATGGTATCACATACCACCATGCCCGGCTCATGAGTCTTAGGGGATCGAGGTACTAAGGTTAGAGGAGTTTTCCAATGGTAAGTTTGGTACCTTAGGTTCAAATAGTAGCGTCCAAACATGGTGAACAAACATCGGGCCAATCGGGTTACTTGACAAGCTTAACTAGGCCAAGCGCACATTAAGTTGAATGACATGGAATGCATAAGCACTCCGTGTGACCTAACCACTGCCGAACACCCCAAGAACGACTCAGGTTCATTAAACTCATCCTATGTGGCGAAACAACCTCAACCACTATTTACAGAACGATTACCGATTACCTGGACTGTAACACAGCCCCAATCACATACAAATTTAATAACTAGCATATGATTCATATCCTGCATCCATATGAACAATCATGAAGCATAACTTGAATATAAACAGTACATGCAGAAATTGATACACACCTTTAACATGTTTCAATTAAGTACATAATCCATAGAGGAAATCATATACACAGTTAATACAAATAATCTAAGTTACACAATGCATGGAGGAAATCATATACTCAAGTATTGTGATTGAGATTCATATCTCAACAACTTTAGCAATCACATTTTTACTAATTACTAACTCACTTAGGCATTTATACAAACCCTTAGATTACACATTATATCATACATCTTATTATTCAATAGGATACGTACTAGGGAGAATCCTTTCGTCAAAGGGTTACCGCCTATACAACAACCATATATCCATGACAGTTAGTCTTGGCGAGCACGAAAGTGAACTCCATACTCATTCAATCATTTTCACAAACACTTAGACTACACAATATAACATACGAAGCGTATGTTGATATATCATGTATTTGGGCTAAACCCTTAGCCCAGAAGTTGTTACACATACATCCAGCATACATAGACGGTAGTTAATCATGGCAAGCACAAATCTAAATTTTATACGTATACGGTATTTTCGACAAATACGAGGAATACAGTATATTCAACATAGTTAACGTATAACTGAAAAATAAAACGGATAACACTTTGTACATGTGAAATAGCATCCTAAACAATAATAAATCATTACTTAACATTGAAAGTCTTGAAAATCATAACCTAAACGTATATAGTCCGCACCTTAAACCAAAAATTTGCGAAATGGAGTTGATTCAGACGATAAGTCTTCGTCAACGGCGAATAGGTTACCGAAGGCATGAAACAGGTTAGCTACAACATCACTACAACTATTCTAAGCTTCAAAACAGGTTAGGGTTAGGGTTTCTTACCTAAGAACGACGCCAGAATCGTCGAAAAAGTGATGCAGATGGACGACTTTGGCACATGGATCAGCAGAGAAGAATAGCAGGAGGGTTCTCCCACTTCTCTCACACTTTCTCTCTCTTTTCTCTCTTCTCTCTCCTAGGGTTTTCCCCAAATTCGTATGGGCTGAATGGGAGAGGGTTAAGCTCCTTATATAGGCTAAAAACTCACCTATATAGACTCTAAACCAAGGTATACTTGGGTTATAGCCAAATCGGGTCCTTTCCGATCCAAAAGAGCATTTTTGGAGGTCCCTCCACTGAATGCAGTCGGACTTAAGCTCATGGATGTTGGATCCTGATCACATTAAGTTTTCAGTTCGATAGGGTTCCCAGATCGCACGTGGCGGACCAATTTCAATTCAGCAATCACTAAGAATCGATCGAGGATTCCAAGTACACTGACTTGAGTGGGAAATGTTCCCTGATCCGAGGGTGTATTTGGGTCAGATTCCAACGGTCTGAATGCTTATAAAATGTCGTGCAAGCGACATGTGCCACATTTATTTAAATTGAATTAATTTTCTAAATAAATTCACTTTTCTCACACTCTTCACTCTGGACGCAAGGAAATGGTCTCAGGACATCGTATGGACTTAATTTTTGAGGTGATTGTCAAGTCCAACTAGGCGGTCAGGATTGTCTAAGTTCGGGACAATCGGACTTTCGACACGCGGTCCAAATCCAATACAAAGTTTCAAAGGGTTCCTGAGAACAAACAGGTTTAGAGTTTGATCCTAGGTTTTAGGGTAAGACAGCGTTAGCAATTCTAGAGGTTTTGGGTCTTATAGATCATATTTAAAGTGGTTGGTGCTAATTTTGCAGGAAATCTAGTGTAGCGCTGGCTAATTCATGTTAAATTTCTAAAGAATTAGGTTCTAAATGATTTCTCTGGCTTTGGAATCAAATTTTGAGAAGCTACCAAGGTGTTATGGTTAACCTATTACCTAAGGACGTTTAACCTCAGGTTGGCAAAAATTTGGGGTATTACAGATGTATAGGTAATTCAATGTGTGGAGTAGCAAGAAGGAACCACAACAACAAACTCTAAGGACCTCCTTTCGATCTCCACTCCTTTTTTTCCTTTTCTCTCTTCTCTCTCCTAGAGTTTGGAGAAAATCGTATGAAATAGAAACGAGGTGGGTTTAGGCCCTTATATAGGCCCAAAACTGATGGTAATGGCCCCGAGGCCATGATGTACTTAGGTTATAGCCAAAATTTGACTATTTCGGTTCAACGGAGCTCATCTGGAGGCCCATTTCCTAAATATGATTTGGAGAAAGCTCCTTGACCATGGATCTACGCCTGGTTAAAGTTTCGGTCCGATCGGATTTGTGGATCGACCATGGAGGACCTGTTTCAATTCAACAGTCATTGTTACTGGATCAGGGTCACAAGTACACTGACATGTGTTGAAATTTTTTTCTGGTCTAAGAGTGTAGTTGGGTCAGAATCTGACGGTCTGAAATCTTAAATTTGGCCTGCAAGAGAATGGCTTAAATCACTTAAGTTTAAGTTCATTTCCTAAAGATATTCGTGTTTCTTACATACTTCACTCTAGGCTCAAGTTATGCAGTTTGAGATACTATTTAGATTTGATTTTTAAGATGGTTATCTAGCCTAGTAAGGCGGTCATAACCATATAGTTTCGTATTAATCAGACTTTCAAAACGCGGTCCAGGTCCGATACCGAGTTTCAATGTACTCCCGAGAGCAACTGGGTTTTGAGATTTCTCTCAAGTTTTTATGTAATGTTGAGTTAGCAATTTTAATAGTTTTGGGCCTTCTAGTTTGTATATAAAGTGGTTCAAGCCAAATCCATCGATTGTTTAGTTTAGTACTTAACCAAATTCTGCCCTAATTACGACAGAATAAGGTCATAGGGCAGTTTTATGCCCCTTTTTGGCACTTTTAGTTAGTATAATATTTTAATTATTTTTTTAATAGTTCATCATCAAGTTCACTTCGTCTTCACCAAATTTTATGAGATTTCATATTGTAGAAAATTTCTAAAAATTCTAAAAGTAGTAGTTGTCCGAATTAATGAGTTTTGGACAATTATCACCTCAATCTAGATATAACTATAGTAAAATTTTTATTATATCTTTTACTTATTTTTATATAAAACTAGATTTATCAAGCTTCAATTTACCTTTTGAATCACTTAAATCGGAGTTATAACGAGGGAGATATAACTTTTTTAAATCGGTCAAACAATATAAAAAATCTGCAGTGAGGGTCCACCAATTTTTCAGTGCACCGGCGGTGCACTGCGGTCAGCGCAGTACCGCTGTAGACTGCTGGATTGTGGGTGGTGCCGCCGCGCCCGCCTAGTGATAGTTTTGCCACTTATTTATTTGAAATGGGCGTATCTTTCAATCTGGAATGAGTTACGCGACATGCCATATATGAATTTGGGGTAGAAGAAGCTACTCTATCCAAATTACATATCTATTTTGTCATATTCCATAAGGTTAATGGTCAAAAACTTATTTTATTTATATATTTACTATTTATATTAAATTTTAATTTAAGTATTGATCTTCATCATTTAAACTTTAGGATTAGTGTCTAATGTAAAAGTATGTAGAAAAATTAGAAGAACAAGGTGGTAAAAGGTGAGATTTTGAAGAAAATGGGTTGAAAGGGGATTTGAGACTTTGAGATTGAGTTTTAAGAAGTCAATTAAGGTGTTATGATCGACTCATTACCCAAGGATGTCTAACTCCAGGTTGGCAAAAATCTAGGGCGTTACAATCTACCTCCCTTATTTCGTCTCTGAAATTGGCTAAGGGCAATGAGTCGATCATAATACCTTAATTGACTTCTCAGAACTCAATCCTAAAGTCTCAAATCCCCTTTCAACCCATTTTCTTCAAAATCTCACCTTTCACCACATTTTTCTTCTAATTTTTCTACTAAACAAGTATCCCAGTAGTCCCTGCGCATCGGTATGAGAGGCTATAATGTCGATAAATCCAATCAGACAACTTTTGACCCTAAGCAATAAAATAATTCCCTGTATTAGAAATGGTACGAAATCATCTAGCGTATGAGCATAGACTTTGAATTACAACTATTAGATTATCGCTACTCCTAAATTAAGACTAGGCTACTAGTTATACTAAGGAATGTAAAAGACTAATTATGCTAAGATAATTGAATGATAGACTTAGTTAGTCGGCTTGATTAGGTTGGAGTGAGGCCTCATTCTTTCGTTGGATTTTCTTGATACTTATAGGCTTCTTTAATAACTCTTAGGAAAGCTTGTTTGACTTAGAAACTATTCATGCTCAGAGAAAACTTATATATCCCTTAGATTTAACGTTAGGTCAAATCAATACACCCCTTAGAATTACCTTCTCAAAACTTATTACAATCGGGAACACGGAGTAGAGAATCTATATATAAGTGAAGTATTCCCGGTTTGAATCGAATTCTAAATCCTGGTAGTTACTAATGATCTCTATGCTCTGATCAAGCAGAAGATCGGGATCAACTAGGATTAAGAACTGATACGATAATTTTTTTTATCGTAGCTAGGCAGAAGGTTAATGTATCTGGCTTAGACCCACTACACAATTTTCCTTCCATGTTGGCCTGACTACTTATAACCAAAAGTTAATTATTTTACTTTTGAGAAGTGTTAATAATATATATCCAATAGAGATATTTTTTTTTGTAGGCCCAAGAAGTTTCTCAAATGGGCAACAGACAGTTAGGAATTAGGTCCCAAATCACAGACCATTCTGGCATACGTAGTGTGCATATGAACTTAGAAAGATAGTCTGCCCGTTAACCTATATTGTCTAACTTCCTTATGTACTAATAATGTATAGATTATCTTACCATATTAAATTGGACATGATTAAAGAAAGTAAGTCGGGATCGTAGTAAAAGTCCTTCTTTGGTAAAATTAGGCATCTTGCCACAAACTCACACCTGTGCCTGGAATCAACCACAACACCCATTATTTTTAGTTCTTTTCTATAAACATAGGTACCAATGCCATAGTACACATCATCGATAAAAGGAAGACTAGTGTATTGAGAGATCGTTTTCTATTTCATGTCAAGGATAGGTCCTAAATTACACCTTGTTCCGACATACGAATCTGACATAGATTCTTGAGCCCTGAGGGTAGAAATAATTTTTAAGGGGGGTAGAACATTTGAGCCTAATCTAGTTAAGTCGGTTTATACATCCATTTGATTAAAGTGGCCCCACTGGCCCAGGATCAAAGGAAATTGATCTAAGCTGTATGTAAGGTTAGGTCACTAAATACTATATGAATCTTCCTTAGAATATCAATAATGAAGTCATCAAAGGAAAAAAATTAGGGTTCAAGTGTTAAACCAATTCACATTAAAGAATAGGCCTAACAATGGGTATGAGCTAAATTACAATAGCCAAGGTCAGTGTATTTACAAATATGCTCATCAGATATGAACCCAATAGAAGCCTTAGCCAATTTCAGGGCAAAAAAGTTTTAAGGGATGTAGACTAAAATGAGTCAGACTAGCATAGATAGTGTACACCCTGCCATGCTTATAAACTTGAAATCAATAAAATTTACGCAAATGAAATAATAAAATCCTTACTTATTACCCATAGCCAATTTCGGGGATGAAATTATTTTTAAAGGGGGTAAATTGTAATATCCCAGATTTTTGTCAACTTAGAGATAGACTTCCTTAGGCAATGGGTCGATCATAACACTTTATTAACTTCTCAGAACTCAATCCCAAAGT
Source organism: Magnolia kwangsiensis (assembly GCA_037074715.1). Taxonomy (NCBI): domain Eukaryota; kingdom Viridiplantae; phylum Streptophyta; class Magnoliopsida; order Magnoliales; family Magnoliaceae; genus Magnolia; species Magnolia kwangsiensis. The sequence goes on from CM073573.1 coordinate 58,220,874, forward strand.
CTCAAATCCCCTTTTCAAACCATTTCCTTCAAAATCTCACCTTTCAGCACCTTATTCTTCTAATTGTTATACGTACTTTCACATTAGACACTCATCCTATAGTTTAAATGAGGAAGAATAATACTTAAATTAAAATTTACTATAAATAGTAAATATATAAATAAAATGGGTTTTTTACCATTAAACTTATGGAATTTGATGAAATAGATAGGTAATTTGGATAGCACAGCTTCTTCTACTTGAAATTCATATATGGCATGTCGCGTAACTCCTTCCGGATTGAAAGATACGCCCATTTCAAAAAACTAAGTGGCAGAACCACCACCAGGTGAGTGCGATGGCACCGCCCACGGTCCAGTGGACCACGGCGGCACCACACTGACCGCGGCACACCGCCGGTGCACCAAAAATCGGTGGATCCTCGCTGCAGATTTTCTGCATTATTCGACCGACTTAAAAAAGTCATACCTTTCTCGTTATACCTCCGATTTAAGTGATTCAAAAGCCAAATTGAATCTTGATAAATCTAATTTTATATAAAAATAAGTAAAAAATATAGTAAAAATTTTAATATAGTTATATCTAGGTTGAGGTGACAATTGTTCAAAACTTATTAGTTAGGACAACTGCTACTTCTAGAATTTTTAGAATTTTTCTACAACATGAAATCTCATGAAATTTAGTGAAAATGAAGTGAATTTGATGATGAAATATTAAAAAATAATTAAAATAATATACTAACTAAAAGTGTCAAAAAGGGGCATAGAACTGCCCTAGGACCTTATTCTATCGTAATTAGGGCAGAATTTAGTTAAGTACTAAACTAAACAAATGATGGATTTGGCTTGAACGACTTTCTATAAAAACTAGAAGGACCAAAACTATTAAAATTGCTAACTCAACGTTACTTAAAAACTTTGGAGTAATCTCAAAACTCCGTATTGGACCTGGACCGCGCTTTGAAAATTCAATTAACGCGAAACTATACGATTATGACCACCTTACTGTGCTTGGCAACCAGCTTGAAAATCAAATCTAAATAGTATCCTGAACCACATAACTTAAGCTCGGAGCAAAGTGTGTGAGAAACGCGAATATCTTTAGGAAATAAACTTAAACTTGAGTGATTTGAGTTGTTCACTTACAGGCCAAATTTAAGGTTTCAGACCATCAAATTCTGACCTAACTACACCCTTGGATCAGGAAAAAATTTCAACACATGTTAGTGTACTTGTGGCCCTGATCGAGTAACGATGACCGTTGAACTGAAACAGGTCCTTCGCGGTCGATCCACTGATCCGATCAGACTGAAATCTTAACCTAACCTTGATCCAATGTCAGGAAACTTTTCCCAGACCATATGTAGGAAATGGGCCTCTAGATGAGCCCCGTTGGCCCGAAACAGCTGACTTTTGGCTATAAGGTAAGTATACCATGACACTGGGGTCATTACCATCAATTCTGGGCCTATATAAGGGCCTAAACCCACCCCATTTGTATTCCATACGATTTTCCTAACCTTAGGAGAGATAAGAGAGAAAAGAGGAGGAGAAAGTGAGGAGAAGTGAGAGAGATCTGGAGTTAGTTGTCGGGATTCGTTCCCACCGCTCCATGTATCAAATCATCTCTTCCGTGTTGCTATACCGTCCCTTTCGACTCTATTTTTTGGATAAGAACTCTTAACCCTAATCTGTTTTAGGTATCCAAATATGTAGATCAGTGAAATAGCTAACCTATTTCGTGATTCAGGTAGTCGTTGTGTCGTCGACAAAGACGTAGTGTTCAAACTGAGCTCGGTACGGGTTTAACAGTGAAAGGTGTCAAATATAAATGTTTAGGTTATCGTTTTCAAGGCTTTCAATGTTAGTTAATGATTTATGATTGACTTGATTGCTATCACGTATGCTTAGATACGATATTTTTCATATATTACACATATATGTAACTATGTTGATTTTAATGCATTTCAAGTATTTGTTGAAATGTTTGAATGAATACAGAACTATGATTTGTGCTTGCCATGATTGTTTGGTTGAGAATACATGATCATTGTATGTGTGGCAACTCCCTTATGAAAGAATTTTCTATAATATACGTAATAACTAATATATTATGTGAATGTTGGTACGTGCAGTCTAAGTGTTTGATAAAATGCCTGAATGAGAAAATACTTGTTGAACTATATTTAATGAGGGTGTTGAGATACGATTCTCAATCCCCTTATCTATAGTTATAGTTTACTTTATGTAACCTATCTTACTACTATGTGATTTAGGGATGAAATGCCTGTGTATGATAGTATGTGTATTATTTGGTTGTTGAAATGCTCAATTGAGATTTATATTTTAGATTGGTTGTCACATGCCCTCTTTGACTAGCATATGTGAATGTTATTGTTTGGAGTGTGATTGAGACTACAATGTAGTCCAGGCAATCGGTAATGGTTTACGATTGGTGGTCGAATGTTTAGCCACAACAGATACATTCGAGGAATCCAAGTCGTACGGTGATTATCAACAGTGATTAGTCCACTAGGAGTGTGTACACACTCCATGTCGAATAATTCAACGTATGCTCGTACTAGTCAAGCTTGTCAAGTAACCCGATTGGCCCAATGTATGTTCACCGTGTATGCATGTTACTGCTTGAACCTAAGATACCAAACTTACTAGTGAAAAGTCCATTTAACCTTAGTACCTCAATATGCTAAGACTCATGAGCTGGACATGGTGGTATGGGACACCATGGTCGAGTTGTCGGCCTACGCTGGGGTGACGAGTGACTAGTGAACAACCCAAACTCGTGAGCTGAATACGGTAGTATGAGACATTGTATTCGAGCTGTCGGCCTACACTAAGGTGACGAGCCTTTCCCATAGTGACCTCGAGTATACATTAGGACTACGCTAAGGTGACAAACCTTTTCGTAGTGACCTTAAGTATAACTAGGCCTACCCCGATGCAGCCTGGTTGTGGTCCCTAGTCGGGTTGGTGATGAACCTTTGAAAATAGACTACTAGTTGGTAGGATATTGGTGGTGTGACCTCTAGTATGAATTAAGCCTATACTGAGGTGACGAGCCTCCTCTAACAACCACTAGTATAAACTCGTGAACTTGCCTATCGTATGTGATTAACTAGGATTGATGACCCTAGATGGATCATTGTTTGAGTAGTGATATAAAGGGAGGTGCCTTAGCTTCCTGAACTTGCTATATGAATAGAACTAATTAAGAACTTGGTTAACATGAGCATACATCGCATTGCACGGTGCTTTGGCGAGTAAGTGCACGTGTCCGGAATGGTGCATGTCACGATCATGAGATGATGACTCTGAGGGAGTGCAAGCGAGGGCATGTATCATTATAACATATCATTCCTACATTAACAAGAATACTTAGGACTTGATTGTTGTACTGCTTTATCATTGCTGCTTGACTGAATTGATAACATGTTAACCTTTTCTTTATAGTTCCACTGAATTAGCTACTCATTCCCACCTAGGACAATATTTTAAAACACTATCCAGACTCTTGTTTAGATATAGGTGATGACAAGGTATATATAACAGAGTTGGACTTTATAGGCAAGGTGGAAGGATTCTCTTATGTTCAACTAATGGGAAGATCTATGTAGATCTCATATCGATGCACAGGGACTATTGGGATACTTGTTTATTTGAACAAATTTACTTCCTATATTTTTATATGGTTAGAAACAACACATGTATATATTTAGCCCAGTTTTATACTCATACTCCAAACTTTGTGAAATATTTTCATAATTAAATGCATATATTTCAGTCTTTCGCTTGCCAAATTACATTAACTTTGGAGTATGATATGTTGTTTTAGTATAATCTGACTCATGTTCGAATGCACTCATAATAATCATCATAATCTATGTTGTATAAGTGATGTGTTAGAACTCGGGAGTTAAGCTTTGCTCGACCCTGATTTTCAAGGCGTTACAGACAACCACAACCCATTGTTCGTCTGATCGTGGTTCACATGCAAATTGGATCGTGGTCTTGATGAACAATGGATTAAGACTGTACATGGGTCGTACAACGTGGTTGCCAACCACGATCCATATACTATGAAAACCGTGACCTATGTAACAAGAGAACCACGCCCCATATCAGCTGACAACCCCGACCTGTTTAACGTCACAACTAGGACCCATATAACATGACAACCATGACCCAAACGATTTGGGCCTTGCAATAAGGGTTCTGGTTTAGAATTGGCCTAGGAAAGTAATTTGAAACCCAAGTACGAATCTTATATGGCAACCATGACCCTGTCATGTGATCGTGGTTCACATGCACAATTGATTGTGGTTGTCCTCTAATTTGGATTGTGGTTACAATGAACAATTAATGGATCATAGTTGTATATGGGAAGTTAATTCATCTGATATATATGTTTAATGTGATTTTGTGAAAAAGAAGAATGTGGTGCTATTTCCGGAGGGTCGCCCTGAATCTGAAGTGAATGGTTGTGGATATGACAAAGAATGGGTCTTGGTTAACTTCCACAATCCATCTTGGATATAAATCTAAGGTGGTCTTCCTTATGATGTAATACAAATGACTATTATATTTAAATGAAATTTAGGATACATGGGTCATATTTCTCATAAGATCATAGTTGTCAGCAATGATCCATGCAACAGGACAACCACGACCATGTAAAATGATTAACATGACTAGTGAAATCTGCCAAACACGAACCCATATCAAATGACAAGTACGATCAATGTTTCACATCAACTACAAACCATGTAACATGATTTTGTTTGATCATTATTGACAACCCCGACTTTAAGAGTAGCAATATCCATATTTCATGACAACCATGATCCATATGTTATGACAACCACGACTCGTTGTTAAGTTCACAATTTTCTCTACGGGTCATGGTTCAAATGAACAACGGATTGTGGAGAGTTTTACACCATCCTTTACATCTAAAAAAATACTCTTTAAAAGTAATAACCAGTGAAGTTGAGAGTGAGGATGATGATAATATCCCCATACATGCATATAAGATCCTTACCGTCCATCAAAGTCAGAAAAGTAACGTGCGCTTTCGTAACAAAGCTAACTTGGCATTTTTCGAATATGATACGACTATTGATAGACTGCTAGGAAACGCAGGCTATATGGGTCATGGTTTCCATGAGGCAAGGATCGTGGTTGTCATGTTACATGGGTCGTGGTTGTCATGTTATATGGGTCGCACCATCTGATGTAACCTATGCTACTATATAAATATCGTTTGCATGATATCTACGTATGTCATGTACTAAATCTAAGGTGGAACACACCACATGATATATCTGGTTCTCATGTTATTTAGGTCGTGGTTCTCATATTATATGGGTCGTGGTTCTCATGTTATATGAGTTATGGTTTTTGTTTCATATGGCTTGTGGTTTTCAGGTTCCATAGGTCTGAAAGTTCCCTGGTTTGTCAATTAGTGTGAGCGTTGAGTCACCTAGACAGAAGAGCCCCATAAGAAGATTGATCAAGCATCTGCCTCAACTGGATGTGTGGCCGAACTCGCCACAAGTAAATCTTAGCCTCACATCCTATGCCACAAAACACCAGGTAATTAAATCCCTTTAAAATTAGATAAAATACCCTAAGGGATTATCGTTAGAAAACTTTTTCAAACTTAGGAAAATATCTAAGTTTTTTTCCTTTGTCGATTTATCGATACATGGTTAGATGAAATTGAACCTCGTTATCGATGTCCTCAAAGCTCACTTGATATTATTGAATTAAGGACATAAGATGTCCAACAACCACAAAGATCTCTAGACAGAATTATCGATGTATCGACAGACGGTTCGATATCATCGAAATTTGAATCTCAAGTCTATCGAATATCAGGTTTGTTGTGAGTTTTGCTAAGACAAATCATGTAAATCTCAATATATCGAAAAGCTCCTCGAGATCCTTTGAATTCAAATCTCAATGATATCCGAAGCCCTTCGATGATATCGTATTGGGACACATTTCTATCTAGCAAGTTTTTTAAGTTGTTTATTCTTGGATCGAGGGTCACTTGATAAAATCTATATTCAAATATCAAACATATTGATGCATGGTTGATGTCATCGAATATGGACACAAACTGTCCAGCAAGCTTGTCGAAAAATTCCTTAGAATTATCGATGAATCGACACTGCCCTTGGTTCATTGATATTCAAATTTCGATGATATCGAGTAATGCTCGATCATATCTTTCACATGAAATTTTTTAAAGGCAAGTCTCTCACATTTTTAAATGTCGATGAATCAAACCTCGTGTTGATGAAATTAGAGTTCAAAATTCGATGACATCAACGCACGTTCAATTTTCTCGACCAGCTAGCAAAAGGTTTCAAAAGCGTTTGACATTTGAGGTCGTGTCATCGAGCGGCCAGTTGATGTTATCGAGAGTATACACTCGATGATATTAACCCTGCTCGATGATATCGAACTCTCTAAAAAATGTACTATTTTATATCCGTTGGAACCTTTTTCTTATTCAATGAGAGCTTTCCCTTGGTTATTAGATAGAGAAAATAGAGAGTGCTTTTGAGTGTTTAACCCTAGATCATATACCCTAAGCCTTTTCAATCATGGGAGTTCATCCTTCAATCCACCATCATTATTGACATTCAATAGAGTGGAATGGGGAATGAACTTCCGCACTCAAGGATCCTATAACTACCACTTTAATGGCAAATCATTGAGTTGGGATGCCTTGAATGCATAGATGATTGGAATCACTCTATCTTTGTAAGACCCGTATCCTAGTCCATACTATTCCATCGACTACCGTGATCCTTCCCATCGCATTTCTGTAATCCACGACGTATAATCGATATTTGCATGCGACATTAAGCCATATCCTTTAGAATTGAGTCGGCTTAATCTGAAACTTATACCATTGTGATCGCATCGTCGCCGTGGTTCCAACACCGCGTCTTGCATACCGATCCGATACCCTGGTAGGGAGATGTGGGTCGGCATTTATTTCAAAGAAAATTCCGTGCATTTGCAATCCCAAGAGAATCTCTACAACATGTCCCATCAATCAATCAATCACTTCATGTCAAGTACAAGAGCAACCCATGCTTTCTTTCTCTACAAGTCAAGCAAACCCAAAAGTCAACCAATCTCTCACCTCATGTAACGCCCTGAAAATCGGGGGTCGAGCATAAACTCCACTCCCGAGTTCCAGAATATTACTTATGCAACATTTTCAATGATGGATGAATGTCGGCTGTAATAGTACATAAAACATGAAGTGAATTAAGCCAAAACAGCATATCATACTCCAGAGACAGTTAAATTAGCAAGCGGAAGAATGTGATAGATATATAAAATATATAAATGATTGTAGTCTCCAGAGTGTGAGCATGTTACTAGGTTAACTAATTACATGTATACTCCAAAATAGAAAGAAAAGAATATACATGGGTGTGTAAAAAAAAAGGAAAACCGCCAAGTGTATTGGCATCTAATCAGTAACCCTATAAACCCGTCGATCAGAATCAGCATATAGGAGAAATCCTCCTCATCATCAAACAAGTTCGGCTCTGCTTCGCAAGCATCGCCATCATCTGAAACTAAAATAGGGACTGGTTGGTGTGCGCAACACCGTCCCATAACGTGGGAGTGAGTAGCTAACTCAGTGGAATCATAGAGTAAAGGTTAACATGTTCTCAAAGTAATCACACGATAATGATAAAGCAAGCAATCAAACATTCCTAAATACAGTGATTAATGCAAGGATGAAATGACATGATGGATGCCCTCACCAACATACTCTCTCATGCGACACCATCTTACATCCGCGGCATGCTTGCTTCCTCAGTGCTCCACATCTTCCAGGCACATGCAGTACGATATGAATATGATTACCGAGTTATTATTAGTCCTTTTTATACAGTAGGATTGGAAAACTAGGGTACTTCCCTTATATCATTCCCAACAATGATCCTGTCTAGGGTCGTCACTCCTAGTAATCTCATACGATGATATATTTTTAGGTCGCTGCAAGGGCTGTCAGGGTTGTTGCACGCACTCGTTGCTCCACTCCCCCATCACCTTATCAATACAGGCCTAGTTTATATCCTTAAGACTGCATCAGAACTTGTCGTGCCCATGTGGTGTCAGGATAAACTCAAGGTCACTACAAAAGGCTGTCAGGGCTGTTGCTCGCACTCGTTGCTCCACTCCCCCATCACCTTATCAATGTAGGCCGACAACAAGAATATAGTGTCCCATACCACCATAATCTGCTCAGAGTAGGGTGCTCACTGGTCACTACGGGGAGGTTTGTGGCCCCAGCATAGGCCGACGCTCGACCACGGTGTCTCATACCATCATGCCCGGCTCATGAGTCTTAGTGGATCAAGGTACCATGATTATCAGGGTTTTCACTGATAAGTTCAGCACCCTAAGTTCAAGCAGTTATGATGAATACAAGGTGAACATACAATGGTTAGTCAGTTTACTTGATGAGTCCGACTAGCACGAGCGCACGTTGAATCGACATACATGAAGTGCACAAGAACTTCGTTTGGTCTAACCACTGCCGATAACTCTAGTATGACTCGGGTTCGTCATACATATCCTACGTGGCAAATAGAATCCAACCACGAATTATAAACCGTTACCGACTGCCTGGACTAGAGTATAGCCCCAAACACATGTAATGTGAATCAGTAATCATATGCGATAAACAAAATTGAAATGACAACTAATTCAAGCATGTTAGCAACATGTTATAAGGTACGACATACGTAGTTAAGCATACACAAGCATTTCATACATCAGGAATCAATTCAACAACATACGTGGAGGACGTCATACTCATCATCAACGTAGTTGAGAATCCTATCTCAACACTAGCCTACAACACTACTCACTAAGTGCTTACTCACGCAAGCATTTATACAAACACTTACACTACACAACTCCAACATACTTGACGTATGTTGATTTCGACATATGATATGACAGATCCTTATATCAAGGAGTTGTCTAATACACAACAATCACGTTCTTACATTCAAAACATATAGCAGGCATAAATCATATTGATTTAGGCATTTCAACAAACACTTAGTCTACACACATTAGTCTACATAGCATATGTCGACCAATATGTGCATTAGGGCGAATCTCTTTGCCAAACAGATCATACACGTATAACTAGTATAGGTACACGGTAAATACTCATGATAATCATACCGACAAAATACGTATGTATACTGTAGTTCCTACAAATACCCAAAATACCCTAAATCTCATATTCTACATACGTATTCGAAATGAAAAATGGAAAACATGTTCTACATATCAAACAACATCCTTATGAGCAATCTACCATTAAACGACATTGAAAGCTTTGAAAAATGGTAACCAAAGCGTCTAAAATCTGCACCTTACGCCGTAGGAGTGTAATGAATCGAATAGGAACTCTACGTCGTCGTCAACGACTGATTGGCAACCTACAACGCAAGGTAAGTCAGCTACTTCGCTACTTGGATCGATAGAATCCTTAAAACAGGTTAGGATTAGGGTTTTCTTACCTAGAATGGCGTTGGAATCGCCAGAATAGCGATGCAGGTGGAAGGATCTGGCACGTGGAGCAGCAAGGAAGAATCCCAGGAGAAAGCCCAACTTCTCCTTCACTTTCTCTCTCTTTTCTCTCCTCTCTCTCCTAGGGTTTCCCCAAATTCGTATGGGTTAGAAAGCTAAGGGTTTAAGGCCCTTTTATAAGCCCAAACATTACCAAAACAAACTCCAAGTCAAGGTATACATGGGTTATAGCCAAATCGGGTCTGTTCCGATTCATAAGGACGTTTCTGAAGGTGCCCTGACTGAATGCGGTCGGACTTAAGCTCATGGATGCTGGATCCTGATCACATTAAGTTTTCAGCCCGATAGTGTACCCAGATCGTACGTGGCGGGCCAATTTCAGTTCAATGGTCATTGAGACTTGATCAGGGATTCCAAGTACACTGACCTTAGTGGGAAATGTTCCCTGATCTGAGGGTGTATTTGGGTAAGATTCCAATGGTCAGAACGCTTAAAAAATGTCGCGCAAGCGACATGTGCCAGATTTATTTAAATTGTATTTAATTTCTAAATAAATTCACTTTTCTCACACTCTTAACTTCGGACGCAAGGAAATGGTCTCAGGACATCGTATGGACTTGATTTTCGAAACAATTGTCAAGTCCAACTAAGCGGTCATAATGGTCTGAGATTGTAGATATCGAACTTTCGACGCACGGTCTAGATCTAATACAAAGTTTCAAAGGGTTCCTGAGAACAAACAAGTTTAGAGTTTGATCCTAGGTTTTAGGGTAACGTAGCGTCAATGATTCTATAGGTTTTGGGTCTTACAGATCGTATTTAAAGTGGTTGGTGCTAATTTTGTAGGAAATCTAGTGTAGCGCGGGCTAATTCACGTTAAATTTATAAAGGATTTGGTTCTAAATGAGTTCTTTGGCTTTGGAATTGGTTTCCGAGAGGTTACCAAGGTGTTATGGTTGACCCATTGCCTAAGGACGTCTAACCCCAGGTTGGAAAAAATCCAGGGTGTTACAATATACCCCCCTTAAAATAAAATTTCTTCCCCAAAATTGTTTAAGGCTAATAAGGAAAGATTAATCATTTCCTTTACCTAAGTTTTGTTGATTTCATGTTTCTATACGTGGTAGGGTGTATACGATCTATATAAGTTTGGTTCCTTTTGGTCTACCCCCCTTAAAGCTTACTTCTTTTCTATGCATTCCTTACACCCTAACGGTTTGTTACAATTTATTTCTTTACCTAATTGGCGTCTTGACAACAATTCCCATCTACTTAGAGTAAGTTATATGTTTTCAGTGGTTGACTAGTACAGAGAGACAGTTATAGTGGGCTTGATCCCGATACGTCGAATGTCTGCCTGGCTAGGGTAGACAACGTTGTATCCCTTCCTAATCCTGGTGGATCCTGGTCTTCTGCTCGGCTAAGCAGTGAGTCCATTAGTAGTCGTCCAGGGTTGAGAATTTGGGTCAAGATGCGAATGTTTCGTATTTATTCATTTCAGTAACTCCGTAGTCCGATCACTCTAAAAGCTTAGGGAATGTCAATCACTAAAAGATTCAAAGTCCTATCTATAAAGTTGTGCTTTAGATCTTGATCTAGGAGAGTTCTTGCCTGAATCTATGTCCAAGGTAGGATTAATAAACACTATAATAGATCATCCTAAAGGATTCCTAATCGTACAGAATTAGCCAAGGCTTCTAGTATGCTCGTATTTAACGAGTAGGTTTATGGTTACACTGACCTTCGCCAGCTCACACTGCTAGGCCTATGATTTAATATGAATGGGTCCAACACTTAAGCCTTAATTGTTTCCCTAAATTTCCTTCGATCCTGGGCCAGTAGGGAGAGGGCTAACTACGCTTCCGCTGCGCTACTCTGATCCAACGGTTGCGTTAGCTAATGTTAACTAGATTAGGCTCGGTACGTTCTACCCCCCTTAAAACTTAGTTCTACTTAAGGTTTAAGAATCTCTGTCTCGATCCGTATATTGGAATGAGGTATAACTTAGAACCTATCCTTGACATGAAATGGGAAACAACCTCTTGCTACATTGGTCTTCGTTTGCTATTGATGTGTTCGATGGCATTGGTACCTATGGTTGTAGAAAGAAACCTAATCTCTATTGTGATTGAGTTCAGGGGCAGGTGTGAGCTTGAGGCAAGATGTCTAATCTTTATTGGCTATATGTCCTCAACATTTCCCAAAGGAAAAACAATAACTTTTGGCTGTAGGTGGTTGGACCAACACAGAAGAAAGGTTGTGTAGTGGGTCTGAGCCAGATACATAGACTTTCTACCTAGGACAGAAAATTTACCGTATCAGTTCTTAATCCTAGACGATGCCGTCTTCTTCTTGATCAGACCATTAGATTTATTGGCAACTACCAGGATTAAGAAGTCAATTCAAATGGCGAATACTTCGCTTATATATACAGTTCTTTTACTCCGCGTTCCCGAATGCAATAAGCCCTTGGGAAAGGAAATTCTAAGAGGCGTGTTAGTTTATTCTAAGTTCAATCTTAGGGATGTATAAGTTTTCCCTGAGAGTGAATGGTTCTAAGTTAAAACAACTTTCCTAAGGGTTATGACAGAAGTCTATAAGTATTAAGGGGATCTATCGAAGGAATGAGGTTCTACTCCAACCAAATCTAACCTACTATTCCTTAGTATGTACAGGCTTTACACTACTTAATATAACTAGTAAACTAGTTTGTAACTCACTAGCTGTAATCCAAAGTTTAGGCTCATATGCTAGAGGGTTTCATACCATTTCTACTACAGGGGATTGTTCTATCGCTTAGAGTCAAGATTGTCTAAATGGAATTGGATTTCCTATAGTGTCAGATCCTTTGAATTCTAGGAGTACCAACTCTAAGTTTAAAACTCTAAGGGTATATACGGCCAGTGGTCTCAAGTTGTGTTAAATGGAACTGCTTTCCTACTCCCACCTAAGAATTGGGAGTGACATGTTTAGTAGGTGGGTGGGTTGGGATTCAAATCAATTTCATGGGCTTTGGAAAATGGATCTTGTGTTGGAACGTATGAGATGGGCTTTCCAAATCCCATGATGATGAATTCCTAAGTAAGGAACTCAAATAGAGGTAATGAGCCATAAAGAGGGGTTTGTGAACTCAAGATAAGTGAAAAGAAGGAGATGGGAGATTTATGCAGCAGTGGAGGCCAGTTGGAAGCATAAAATGATGAAGGAAATCGATTTCCTAAGAAGGAGAAAATGAGATTTGAAGGTTGCACGATTTTGAAACCAAAAAGAGAGTGTAAAGGGTCTGATGAAAGGGAAAGAAGAGGAGGAGCGCCCTTTTTCTTTCCCATGAGAGAGAGGACAGTGGAAAGGGAGAAAAAGGCTAAAATAGCCTCTAGAAAGGCCATGGAAAATGGAGGAAAGGGGGAGAAAGGGCTGACCTAATGGGCTGCCACGAATCTAGGTCCTATAGAGGAGTGAAACAGGTCCCAAAAGGCTGGGATTGCAAAGGAAAAAGGAAGAAACGTGAGGGGTTAGAAGCTTATACGATTTGAGCTTCAAATGGAGGATGTAAGAGATCAAATGTGAGAGAATGGAGAGAGAGTGGAATGTGTACCATTGCAAACTATGGAGGGGCGTGAGTTGTGGCAGAAAACAGCGATGGAAGCGATTGAGAGTGGGGTTTGAAAGAGAAATCAGCAACTAAGAGGGAAAGGGAGAGCTTGGGGGCATGGTTTGTGAAGGAGGTAGGGGTTTGGGGCATTTTTAACGGATGGCCCACACCTAGGGGGGTACCCTACCCCCCAAACTGCATCGGTCAGAAGGCCCAACCGAATGGGGCTCATTATACGGCGAGGCCTCGCCGGTCTTTGGTCTGTTCAGAGAGGGCTCGCCTATGTGTCGAGGTCCTCTTGCCCCCTGGGTCCCAAAAACATGTGGGTCCCACCTTGGATCATTCTGGAAGTTGATCGTTTGGCCCCCGCTATATTTGAAGCATTTTTAGGGCCAATCTGCAAACCAAAATGAATTAATGTGATGTGTAGTATATGATTTTAGGGTAGGAGACACTAATCTATCCAACTAACCTATTTATTCCACGAGATTCCATAACTGGAATGGTCAAAAGTCCAATCTACATATATATTTACTATTCATAGTAAATTTTTATTCAAGTATGATTCTCCATCATTTTTACATTAGGATTTATGTGTAGTATAAAAGGACTTAGAAAAAGTTGAAGAATGGGGTGGTGGAAGGAGAGATTTTGAAGGAATTTGATAAAAAGGGGTTTTAGGCCTTGAGATTGAGTGTAAGGTGTTGTGGTTGCCCCATAACCCAAGGACATTCATTCCTAGGTTTGGAATTCTTCAGGGAATGACTCAAACCCGTCGACTGACGGCCTAGAGGCGCCTTAGGTCGCTTCACGCGACCAAAGATACGTTATGGCCTAAATTACCGTATAGTCTCACCTGTCGGCGAAACTTGGGATTCTAATATGGTTTCTAAGTTCCTTCGCACCCTTCTTAAGTCAGAGTACGTTAGTGTGCATCATGTTACAATAACATAGGTCCAGTTTAATCCAAATCATGCTCTGATACCATCTGTAACATTTCAAAAATTGGAGGTCGTTCATAAACTCCACTCCCGAGTTCCAAAACATCACTTATGCAATATTTTCAATGATGGATGAATGTCGGCTGTAATAGTGCATAAAACATGAAGTGGATTAAGCCAAAATAACATATCATACTCTAGAGACAGTTAAATTAGCAAGCGAAAGAATGTGATAGATATATAAAATATATAAATGATTCTAGTCTTCAGAGTGTGAGCATGCTATCAGGTTAACTAATTACATATATACTCCAAAATAGAAAGAAAAGAATACACATGGGTGTGTAAAAAAAAGAAAAAATGCCAAGTGTATTGGCATCTATTCAGTAACCCTGTAAACCCGTCGATCAGAACCAGCATATAGGAGAAATCCTACTCATCATCAAACAAGTCTGGCTCTGCTTCGCAAGCATCGCCATCATCTGAAACTAAAATAGGGACTGGTTGGTGTGCGTAACACCGTCCCGTAACGTGGGAGTGAGTAGCTAACTCAGTGGAATCATAGAGCAAAGGTTAACATGTTCTCAAAGCAATCACGCGATAATGATAAAGCAAGCAATCAAACATTCCTACATACAGTGATTAATGCAAGGATGAAATGACATGATGGATGCCCTCACCGACATACTCCCTCATGCGACACCATCTTACGTCCGCGGCATGCTTTCTTCCCTCAGTGATCCACATCTTCCAGGCACATGCAATGCGATATGAATATGATTACCGAGTTGTTATTAGTCCTTTTCATATAGCAGGATTGAGAAACTAGGGTACTTCCCTTATATCATTCCCAACAACGATCCTGTCTAGGGTCGTCACTCCTAGTAATCTCATACGATGATATATTTCTAGGTCGCTGCAAGGGCTGTCAGGGCTATTGCA
The DNA here is from genome assembly GCA_037074715.1 of Magnolia kwangsiensis. Lineage (NCBI taxonomy): Eukaryota > Viridiplantae > Streptophyta > Magnoliopsida > Magnoliales > Magnoliaceae > Magnolia > Magnolia kwangsiensis. The sequence continues at coordinate 58,235,954 of CM073573.1, forward strand.
CGCACTCGTTGCTCCACTCCCCCATCACCTTATCAATACAGGCCTAGTTTATATCCTTAAGACTGCATCAGAACTCGTCGTCCCCATGCAGTGTGAGGATAAACTCAAGGTCACTACAAAGGGCCGTTGCTCGCACTCATTGCTCCACTCCCCCATCACCTTATCAATGTAGGCCGACAACAAGAATATAGTGTCCCATACCACCATAATATGCTCAGAGTAGGGTGCTCACTAGTCACTATGGGGAGGTTTGTGGCTCCAGCGTAGGCCGACATCTCGACCACGGTGTCCCATACCACCATGCCTGGCTCATGAGTCTTAGTGGATCAAGGTACCACGGTTATCAGGATTTTCACTGGTAAGTTCAGTACCCTAGGTTCAAGCAGTTATGATGAATACAAGGTGAACATACAATGGTCAGTCGGGTTACTTGATGAGTCCGACCAGCACGAGCGCACGTTGAATCGACCGACATGAAGTGCACAAGCACTTCATGTGGCCTAACCACTGCCGATGACTTTAGTACGACTCCGGTTCGTCATACACATCCTTCGTGGTGAATAGAATCCAACCACGAATTATAAATTATTACCGACTGCTTGGACTAGAGTATAGCCCCAAACACATGTAATGTGAATCAGTAATCATATGCGATAAACAAAATTGAAATGACAACTAATTCAAGCATGTTAGCAACATGTTATAAGGTACGACATACGCAGTTAAGCATACACAAGCATTTCATACATCAGGAATCAATTCAACAACGTATGTGGAGGACGTCATACTCATCATCAACGTAGTTGAGAATCCTATCTCAACACTAGCCTACAACACTACTCACTAAGTGCTTACTCACGCAAGCATTTATACAAGCACTTAGACGACACAACTCCAACATACTTAACGTATGTTGATTTCGACATATGATATGACAGATCCTTATATCAAGGAGTTGTCTAATACACAACAATCATGTTCTTACATTTAAAACATATAGCAGGCATAAATCATATTGATTTAGGCATTTCAACAAACACTTAGTCTACACACATTAGTCTACATAGCATATGTCGACCAATATGTGCATTAGGGTGAATCTCTTCGCCAAACAGATCATACACGTATAACTAGTATAGGTACATGGTAAATACTCATGACAATCATACCGGCAAAATACGTACGTATACTGTATTTCCTACAAATATCCAAAATACTCTAAATCTCATATTCTACGTATGTATTCGAAATGAAAAATGGACAGCATGTTCTACATGTCAAACAACATCCTTATCAGCAATCTACCATTAAACGGCATTGAAAGCTTTGAAAAATGATAACCAAAGCGTCTAAAATCCGCACCTTACGCTGTAGGAGCGTAATGAATCGAATAGGAACTCTACTTCGTCGTCAACGACTGATTGGCAACCTACAACATAAGGTAAGTCAGCTACTTCGCTACTTGGATTGATAGAATCCCTAAAACAGGTTAGGGTTAGGGTTTTCTTACCTAGAACGGCATTAGAATCACCAAAATAGTGATGCAGGTGGAAGGATCTGGCATGTGGAGCAGCAAGGAAGAATCCCAGGAGAAAGCCCAACTTCTCCTCACTTTCTCTCTCTTTTCTCTCCTCTCTCTCCTAGGGTTTCCCCAAATTCATATGGGTTAGAAAGTTAAGGGTTTAAGGCCCTTTTATAAGCCCAAACATAACCAAAACAGACTCTAAGTCAAGGTATACTTCTGTTATAGCCAAATCTGGTCTGTTCCGATTCAAAAGGACGTTTCTGGAGGTCCCTTGACTGAATGCGGTCGGACTTAAGCTCATGGATGCTGGATGTTGATCACATTAAGTTTTCAGCCCGATAGTGTTCCCAGATCGCACGTGGCGGACCAGTTTCAGTTCAGCGGTCACTGAGACTCGATCAGGGATTCCAAGTACACTGACCTTAGTGGGAAATGTTCCCTGATCCGAGGGTAAATTTGGATCAGATTCTGACGGTCAGAACGCTTAAAAAATGTCGCGCAAGCGACATGTGCCATATTTATTTAAATTGTATTTAATTTCTAAATAAATTCACTTTTCTCACACTCTTCACTCCGGATGCAAGGAAATGGTCTCAGGACATCGTATGGACTTGATTTTCGAAACGATTGTCAAGTCCAACTAAGCGGTCATAATGGTCTGAGGTTGTAGATATCGGACTTTCGACGCGCGGTTTAGATTCAATACAAAGTTTCAAAGAGTTCCTAAGAACAAACAGGTTTAGAGTTGATCCTAGGTTTTAGGGTAACATAGCATCAATGATTCTATAGGTTTTGGGTCTTACAGATCGTATTTAAAGTGGTTGGTGCTAATTTTGCAGGAAATCTAGTATAGCGCTGGCTAATTCATGTTAAATTTCTAAAGGATTTGGTTCTAAATGAGTTCTTTGGCTTTGGAATTGGTTTCAGAGAGGTTACCAAGGTGTTATGGTTGACCCATTGCCTAAGGACGTCTAACCCCAGGTTGACAAAAATCCGGGGTGTTACACCTCACCCATTACTCACCTCACATCCATCACTCCATCACCCATCACTCCTCCTTACAACCCTCTCTCTCTCTCTCTCTCTCTCTCTCTCATTTCTCATCACATTTTCCCAAGCAAGAGAAGAGGCTCACGTCCAAGCTCTTCCTATGGAGAGAAAAGTGCATGTGTGAGGCCCACTTTCCCATCCCAAATCCATCATCCTAGCTATTCAATCCTCATCTTCCACTATCAAAGTGAGGCACAAGGAGATTGACTTTCCAACGGACCAAGAAGATCAAAGCTGGGTGCTTCTATAGGTTTAGATTTCATTTTTTCTAGATGAAGGGCCAAGTGAGTCCTACTGATTGATGGTATGGATCTCACTTTGGACCCTAGGTGTAGCCGATGACCCACCTTGATCCTTATGATCGTCCCATGATGGGGCCATTCTCCATGGACCCCATCATGATGTTTATTTTCCTTGTATGGATAAGGTCATCTAGACCTTACATTTAGGGGAGAAAGGATCTCCACCGTTGATTTTTGATTTGATGGGCCCATGTATAATGGGATCCACTTAATGTATGATTGAATGCTTGAAAAGGAGGGCCCATAGTGTCGGGGCCCCTCCATCACATGTGTCCCTCTTTCTCTTTCTCTCTCTCCCTCCCTTTTTCATTCGTTTTTGTGGTGTGATGATGTGGCCGTGTGGCCCACCCGGATGAACCCCATCTTGATGTATGTATTAACCATGCCACCTAACTTTTTTTTAATGTGGCCACGTCTATAGGTGGGGCCCACCTCAAATGTATGTGTTATGCCCAACCATCTAGCGTTCAGAGACGCTGGACGTGAACTGGGGAAAATACAAATATTAGCTTGCTTCATAAGGCTTTAGAGTGGGCCACTTATGTAGGCCCCACCTTGATGTATAAATTCAATCAACGTCGTTCATCCCTTTCCTCAAACCATTTTAGGCGTTCAGCCGAAAAATGAACCCAATCCGATTTTTTGGCGGGCCATACCTTAGAAAACAGTGATTTTCACCATTTAAATTCACTTAAATTTTTCTATACGCCAAAATATGCCCAATATTGGGCTTTATGGATTTGTTATGGACTGTAAAAAGAAATGGAAGAGGCGGATTCTTCCGATGTGGGCCCCACGCATGAAAAACCATGATATTGCGCGATTCAAAAAAAATATATCACATGCAGTAGATGCTGCTGTTGTCAAAGACGCATAGGCAGCGCCTACAGCATTCAGGCAGGCGGACGGCAGGGACCCACGGTCCCAGCCGTAGGCCCCACCATGATGCTTATTTGTCATCCAAACTGTTCATTTGATGGGCCTCTTTTTGAAGTAGGCACCCTCCAAAAATTTATCCCATTTGGAACTTAGGTGGCCCACATCATGGGAAACGATGGGATTGAACGTCTACCCTTGAAACCCTTTTGGGTGCCATAGAAGTTTTGGATGATTATGAAATTCATCTTTCCTATTCAGTCAAGGTCTGTGTGATCTTATTAACGGGTTGGGTTACATATAAACATAATGGTGGGCCCCATGTGGGACCCACAGTGAAGTATGCATTTGTTCTCCACCATTCAGGTGGACGGTGGAGCCCACAATAATATATGTGTTTATTCACATTATCCACTATTTGGACAGTGGGATCCACCATGATGTATATGTTGCATCCAAACCGCCTTTCCATTTTAAAAGATCATTTTATGGCATGAGCTAAAGAATGAGGCAGATCTAGAGTCATGTGGACCACACTATAGAAACAGTGTTGGATTGAATGTCCACCATTAAAACCTTTGGATTACAACGTTGGACAAGTATGATATTTGTTTTCCCTCTAAATCCAAGTCCTTGTGACCTTATGAATAGATTGGACAGGAAATAAATGTTATGGTGGGCCTTGGGAATTTTAATGGTGGAAGTCATCATCACCATTTATATTTGGGTGTGGCCCATCTAATATATACATGGAGATAATTGGTGTGGCCCATTTGATACACATAAGGCCCATGTGATTAGGCCCATTTTGATGCATTCTAAGGCCCATGGGTTATGGCCCATTGCAATGTACATAAGGCCCATTGGTGTGGCCCATTGATGTGGCTCACTTGATGAATATAAGGCCCATGTGATATGACCCATTTGATGTATTTAAGGCCCAATAGGATGTACCTAAGGTCCATTGCAATGTGTGATCCCTACATGGTTTAGGTAATGATGTTTATGGCAAGCTATGCCCTAGGAACAATGCTGGTTTGATGTCCACATTGTAAGAATAATGTTGGTTAAATGTCTGCATTATGACTCTCCCTAGGGCCCATTGATAGGCCTGTACTTGTGTGTAGGCCATTTAGGCCCATCTGCGTTGAAAGGATAGTTCATTTCTTTATAACATACTTGGTATAATTTCATGCCTCATGCCATATGCATCATATGTATGCTTGATATGAGGAATGTTTGATCATAGCATAAGCCATTGGGCTAAGACATTTACGGGACTCCTTATGAGATGGAGTGCCCCACATGATCGTGTGGTATGCGCGGGATTACTGCATTACTGTACAGTGTGATTCATACATCTCGCATATGAGTGACTTGCTTATTGTACACCCTAGCGACATCAGGGTCGTGGCTTCACAGGTACATCATGGATGGCCGTATCAGATACCAGAAATACTTGGTTCTAGTACTGTGGGCACTTAGGATGTCCTTAGGTGAAAGTCCTAGAGCCTTTTTGGTACCAGGAGTTGCTCCAACGTCTAGACCGAGTGGATACACGAGCGCCCGAGTGCCGAATACCAGTAGGCCACGTCTCCCACCGTGTCATGGTCGGTTGGGATGGGGTGTGGCCTTATCCGCCCGAGTGAGGGGGCTATAAGCTAGGCTGAGTTTGACTAGCTCGTAAATGAGTCCGCTATCGACAAGCCGTGTAGGTATTGGCAGACTACTGGTTAGGCGGATAATGAGGTCTATTCCGCTTGTTGGGCTTTGCGGCTAGGGACGTGGCATCAATGTGTAGTGTATTAAACTCCGATGATATCCAGAGAGGAAGTGTACTGATACGTGTACTTGATGAGTACTGGCTTGCTTGGATTGCATCTAGCATATGACATTCGGCTACGTAGGCCTCGCATTGCATCGGTATGACCGATAACATTCATGTCTCGCATTGCATGACCTTGGTATGGCCGATAGCATTCATGTCTTGCATCACATAGCCTTGGTACAGCTGGTTGTATTCATGGACTTACCGTATATTTCCATATTGCTCTGATATTATATACTTGACACTTGCCTTGTGCTCACACTTACACCACCCTCTAAGCTTTTGTAAGCTTATGCACGATAGTTGCATGCAGATGGCATTAGATAGTAGCAGCGTTAAGGCAGGAGTGTGCATCAGTTTATTTTGGAGCCTCTTAATCATCTTATATTTCCATTTCCGCATTATACTTAAAGCTTTTGATATAGTGGATATATGGTGTTGTTATTTTGTGACTTGGTTATGCTCCATTACAAAAAAAGTCATATTGAAAATCCTCCTTGTAGGATTTCAGGATCGGAATCTGGCATGTGAGTGCCGAAACCCGAGAATCGAGCACTACAAAAGCTGTCGGCGCTGGATTCGACGATCAAAAATTTTGTGAGCCTGTTTTTCGAGTTTAGGACATGACAATTTTCCTTATAAGAAAACATTTAATATAGTAGGATTTCATCATATCCTTGACCCAACCTGCCACCATGTATTGGTACATCTTCTGAGTTGCAGTTTAAAGAAGCAGAAGATTCTTCATTAACAAAGGAGGAGATCTTCAACAACACGCTCAATGGGGCTCATCTACTTATCTACAAGGCATTAAAGTCCAGAGGACTCTTGTGATCATTCATTCTGTAGGATTGGGTCTAAGGTATTTCTCACCCCTTGCAAGTCTTCACAGGAGGCCTCTGGCGGGAGTGTACTTGGGGGTGTTTTGTGTTGACCCTTGCTCTATGGAGTGCATAAACTAGTTAGAGGTGAACTTGTTTAAAACCTTCGATTAGAGGTGAACTTGTTGTGAAACCTTCGTTAGGTTCCTTATGTGGATCCTTAGCTAGTGGGGCCTAAAAGTTGGGTGTTGTGTGTTGACTCTTACTCATTGGAGCATAAACTTTGTTGTGTAGACACGTTGTGTCAGCCTAAGTGTAGATTGCACTGGTTAGATGTGAACATGATTTAAATCCTCCAGTTTGAGATAAACCTGTTGTGAAACCTCCTTTAGTGAGATCTGGTACACTCAAGGGTTGAGTGCATTTGCCGGAGTGGAGTAGACAAGTAGTCAAACCACTATAAAAATGACTGTGTTTAAGATTGCTATTGTCTTTCATTTCTTATGTGATTTCCTTAAATGCTTTCATATTTTATTATCTGAGATCACATCTCACACACAGTCACATCCATCATAAACTATGTTTGCATCTTATTTATCATTCAATTAGTTTATGATTGGATCCTCTATTTGGCTTGGAAGCCATTAGAGTTACTCTGAAGAAATCCTGATGCGTGCATATTTACTCAGGATTAAATTGATAGGATTTTAAATAACCATAAAAAATTAAAAATTCCTATTCACCCCCCTCTATGACATATTAACATATTTTCACTTCAACTAAAGTAGTCATTACCGCAATTTCAGGATCGTTGTTGCCAATCTGTTTTCCCCCGATCCACGATCCAACGTTGAATGACAACCATGATCGAACGTGGATAAAAATCACGACCCATTTTGAATGTCAACCACGAACCATTATTCATCATATCCATGACCCTTTCCTCAGAATGTTAACGATTGAAAAGGCCGAGCTAGAGTCCTAGAAGGGGGGCGGGGGGTGAATAGGACTATGCCATATGCCAAATTAAAATGATAAAAGTGGAAATTAATCAATTAAAAGAAAGATAGCACTATAAATAATCCACAATACGGAAATGTAAAGCAACCTCAAAATTCTAGTATTGAGAGGTTGATACAAATGTTATTCTAAGGACAACCTTACACCATAAAAACCAAGGGTTTATGGCAGGACATCCTTACTAGAATGGTTTGTGTATCAAAAACTCAAACTAAAGAGGAATAAAAAGGAAATATCAAGAAAGAAAATCTAAGCTATTACAACATTCCCCACAATGCTGAAATGTAAAAATTACAATATTCACATCTACAAATACATCCCACAATCTTGAATAATAAAAGATATAGAAAATAAACCACACATCCATAAAATACAAAACATTATAGTAGTTCGCTTGTGTACACACCAACTATTAAACAACAGCCATACAACTACTCCACTCCTAATATCCTTACACAGTGGATATCAGTGTTCACTATGAAAATAGGTTTTTCCAGGTTCACCTAAAACCTTCACAATTGTGTCTTTCAAGTGGCCTTACACAATTTAAAAAACTCCACAATCTGAGTTTTCTGGATCTCCTTAGATAACCAAAAGAATGAGATTTTTCTAGCTCAATCTCAAAAGAAACCAAAATAAAGGAAATTACAATAATGTAAAATACCTGGATATTCTCCTTTTGTTGCAGTCCAAAAGAACCAAGTCGGAGTAGAAGTTCGAATATAGAAGTTCAATGTCCATACTCACTTATGAAATAGTTCTAAGTTCTAAATTGATTTTAAATTAAACCAAGTTGGGCTAGCTCTATTTGATTTTGATTCCAAGAAGTGGGAATTCTTCAATCCCTCTTTTAAATCAGATTGGAATGCAGAATACAAAATTAAATATAAAAATTTAATAAAAAAGAATATTAAATATGCACAATATAGCTTAAAAAGCTAACAAACTTATCTCTTAGAGTGATGTCTTGATTATACTTGAATTAGATTACTAAACTCTGAAAATCACGCTCTATTTATAAGTGCAGAAGTCGCACCTTCGACTGGTCCTGTGCACACTATGACTGGTTGTAGGACCAATAAATTTTTGAAATTTTGAGCACGATCAGATAAATCTGTTTCACGACTGGTCGTAAGCCTTGCACGACCAGTCGTGTGACCTCCACAACTGGTCGTGTGGAACCAGAAACAGTTGCCAGAGTTTGAGTCGTAACTGTAGGATTGGTCGTGAACGAGTCATGCACTGTTAACTCGATCGGACAAGAAGTCTCCAGGACTGGTCGTGGCTTAATAAAAAATTTTGAAATTTTGCAACAATCTTAAGACAGGTCTTGAAATTTCTTAGACTGGTCGAGGCAAAGCTAAGACTTGTCGAACAAAGTCTAGGATTGGTCGAAGAACAGTCCAAACACTTATAAAACGATTCAATTTGAATTATGTATTCAAAATGACCTACCCTAAGGTCAATCTAAGGTCTTTCATACCTTAACCATGATATATGAACATTGAACCTTCTTTTCTTCAGATGATAGATGATCTTTGAAGTTCATGAAGTTTAAGATCTCGACACATGATGAAGCTTGTACTTGAGATCTTTTGAAGCTTGAATTTGTAGTACATGTGTTGTATTTCACCTTGAGTCTTGAGTATGAATAGTTCACTTGTCTTTCGATGTCGCTTTAAAACATTGACCTTTGAAGCTTAAAGGAGTGAACAATGTACTTGATCCTGCATTTCTTTAAAATAGATCTTTGCTCTTGACTTAAAGCATTGTCCTTGTACATGTGATGCATTGCTTTGAACATATATATCAATGTACTACATAAGACACAGATTATGGTTTTGGCACTATAAAATTTGACAATCAAAGGAGCAAGAAACTATAGCACTTACAATCTCCCCCTCTATCAAATTTGTGACAAAACACACTCCATTAAAAATAGGAGAAGCATTACATGCTTAATAAAGAATCATGCACCATATATGCACAAGAAAGTATAATGCACTAGTTATAATAACCAGAACAATCTATCATAAAATAAACTATCATAGAATATTCAAAACACCTTCTTACTTACTCCCCCTGAGTAGCACAAAAAAAAATAAAAAATGCTGCTACTACACTCACAATCCATATCCATGTCCATATTCCATATCCATATCTATAAGCAAGCAACAAAATATTCTCCCCCTTTTTATTACAATATGACAAAGGAAGCAACTAATATATGGAAGAAGAAAATAAACAAAAGAGGAATAAGGGAGCAAACTAGGCAAGATATAAGCAAATAATGTGCTCATATAAGTAACCAACATGAACCAAGATCATCCAAAATCAGTCCCACAAACTGAAAGGAAGCAAAGTATTATAAGAGTTATTACAAACTAAGAAAATACTAATTAAATCTAAAAGAGGAAGTAGGAATAGATGGATCAATTTGGTATAAACCCTTGTTAATGCGTCTCATATATTTACACATATAAGTAAATTTAAAATCTTAGGTTACACGAATTTGAGTAACCTGTTCCTCCAGAGAATGCAACCTCTCGTAAAATCAGAAGACTGATAGTCAGGGTCAGCCTTAGAATCTGATTCAATCTTATTAAAGATATCATCCATGTTAATATCATCAGGAGGTAAATCGCCTTCTTCTTCATTTATTGCTTTAGCTCCACCACCACCCACATCCACTTGGCCATCAGCCAACCTCAACTTCATCTTATTTATATTGGAATTGTTGAAGATGAGGTATTGAACGAGTGCCTCTCCAACAAGCATAGCTACTAACATATGAGTGGCTAACACAGTTATAAGATATGCGAAATGAATATCACCGTGTCCAGGATGGAGATGAAATTGTATGATGGAATGACAGATTAAAGAAGGAAGACAGACATCTGTACCAGAGATGATGGAATGTAAAATCCGAATCATGAAAGAGGTGAGTTCGGTTTTGTTACCAGAACGTGGATAAAGATTTGAAATAAATATCCTCTGAAGAACCCTGTATTTAGGTAATAAGTACTTTGAAGTAAGCGCATTCCCATTTTGACTCCATTGTGCATCTATGTTGCATAGTGGTCTAGTAAGCATACATTTTTCTGATTCAGATACTTTATCAACTAGATTGCTAATAGGAATACCTTTATCATTGATAAGTATGTCCATTAAGCCATAAATCAAATGTTGATCAACTTCAAATGGACCTTCTCTAGTTGCTATTATAAACATTAAATTTTTAACTGAAAAATTTGAAATACAAGTAAACATAGCCTACGCAATAGACCGGTATGCCGGACCACCCCAATGTAGAATGTTAGCCCATCCTACAGATTGGAGAAAAGGAAGGAGATCAAAAGGAGCAAGATGTTTAACATGCACAAGTCGCTCAATTATTATATTGCGCAATCTTAAATCACGAACATAGGGAGGATCATCTTCGGGTGACCAGATGTAAATGTTGAAGGACCTCGAGAACTTTTCTTTCTACCTCTAGCATCCATTTACAACTAGGAATACAAGAAATCAGGACGTTGTAAAAGATGTAGAGTGGGGTTTCTCTAGATCAAATTTTGGAGAAGAAACCCTAAAAATCTCAAGGAGATAAGAAAGAAATCACTCCAAGTGTGAAAATGAAGTAATATAAACTTGAATCTATAGGAAAAATGGAAATAACGGACTAACCTTGAAGAATCAAGAAGTTGGGTATGACCGATTGAGCTTAGACTCGTTGGAGAGGAAGAGTAAATGAGGATGAAAAAGGTTTTTCTCCTAAATTAAAAGCACCAGACGCGCCACACAACTGGTCGAGTATGTCCTCGACCGATCGTGCTACTACTGGTTGAGTACGTCCTCGACTGGTCTTACACAACCAAAATATGCATTTTCACATAAAATTGAAATTAACAAATATATATACAATATAATACAAAAATGCATGAATAATCAATTTAAATTGCACATACCAAGATCAAATTTTAATTTATTAAACCTACTTTTGTTGAGTGGTTTAGTGAAAATGTCAGCAAGTTGAGTCTCGGTCGGAATGTATTCCAAAGAAATTGTCTTTTCTTCCACTAATTCATGAATGTAGTGATATCTAATGTCAATGTGCTTGGTTCGTGAATGCTGGATTGAATTTTTAAATATATTAATTGCACTGGAATTATCACAATATAAAACCATTGAATCCTGTGCAATTTCGTAATCGCTTAACATTTTATTCATCCATACAAGTTAAGTACATGCATTTCCAGCTGTGATGTATTCAACCTCGGCAGTTAAGAGTGATACGAAACTTTATTTCTTATTAAACTAAGAAATTAAATAGTTTCCAATATAGAAACAACCACCACTGTAAGATTTCCTATCATCGATATCACCATCCTAATCAGCATCTGTGTAACCAGCCAATTGAACACTAGTATCATGAGGATACCAGAGACCCAAATATGTTGTACTTGCAATATATCGCATAATCCACTTAGCAGCAGTTAAATGTGACTCTTTAGGTTCAGATTAATATCTAGCACAAATTTCAACACTAAAATCAATATCAGGTCTACTTTTATTTAAATAAAGTAAACTGTCAATCATACTACGATATAATTTAGGATCCACACTTTTACCTATAGAGTCTTTTGAGAGTCTTAATGTTGTACTCATAGGAGTATTGAAAAATTTTAATTCTCAAATTCAAACTTTTTAATTCAATTTAGAGTATATTTTAGTTTGAGAAATAAAGACACCATCAAGTTGTTTTACTTGCAACCCTAGAAAATAATTCAATTCCCAACCATGCTCATTTCGAATTTAGATTTCATAAGATCTGCAAACTCAACAGTCATGTTAGTGCAGGTAGATTCATAAATAATATCATCAACATAGATATGCACTATTAAGATATGATCGTTATGTTTCTTAACAAAAAAGAGTATTATCAACACTTCCCATTAGAAAATTATAACTTAGTAGAAACTTAGTTAATTTTTCATACCATACCTTAGGAGCTTATTTCAAACCATAGAGAGCCTTTTTAAGCGATAGACATGATCAATATTTTTAGGGTCTTCAAAACTCATTGGTTGTTCAACATACACTTCTTCATGTAAATCGCTGTTTAAAAACCACTCTTTATATTCATTTGATAAATTTTGAATTTTCTAAAGCAAGCAATGGATATAAATAGTTGATTGATTCAAGACAAGCTACTGGGGCAAAGGTTTCATCATAATTGATTCCTTCAATTTGAGCATACCCTTGTATACCAGTCTAGCCTTGTTTTGAATTATATTACCAAGTTCATTAGACTTATTTTTAAAAATTCACTTAGTTCTGATAATATGTTTATCTTTAGGTCTAGGAACTAAGTACCAAACGTCATTTTTAACAAATTGATTAAGCTCTTCTTGCATCGCAATAATCCAATTTTCATCAGTAAGAGCTTCTTTTACATTAGTCGATTCTATCTGAGATGTAAAGCACATGTAATTACATATATCTTCTAGTTGTCTACGAGTGTGCACACCAGTGAGAGGGTTTCTAAGAATCTGAGTGGTTGGATGATCTTTAACAGTCCTTGGTTTAGAGTTATTTTGACTTGATGTTGTATCTTGTTTGTCAATTAGAAGAACTTCATCATTATCTGAACTTGAGGCAAGTGTATTCAAGTGATCATCAATGACCACATTGATGGACTCTTGAATTACATCAGTCCTCTTATTCAGTACTCGATATGCTTGACTGTTCAAAGCATATCCTAAAAAGATCTCTTCATCACTTTTGGTGTCAAACTTGTCCAGATTTTCACGGTCACGTAAAATATAGCACTTGCTACCAAAAACTCGAAAGTATTTGAAAGTAGGCTTCTTATCAAACCACATTTCATAGGCCGTTTTATTATTTGACTTACTTGTATAAACCCGGTTAATTATATAGTAGGTAGTATTTATGGCTTCAACCCAAAGATTTCTATGGAGCTTTATACTATTCAACATTACATTTGCCATTTCTTGAAGCACTTTATTTTTTCTTTCAACAATTCCATTTTATTGTGGTGTTTTGGTGCAGAGAATTCATGTGATATTCCCTGATCACAACAGAATTTCTCAAAACTGCTATTCTCAAATTTTGATCCATGATCACTATGGATCTTACTGACTTGAGAACTTTTTTCTGTTTGAATCCGTTTTGAGAATCCTTTTTACTTCATCAAGGGTTTTTGATTTATCCCTTAAGAAGGCTACTCAAGTGAATCTGGTATAATCATCCACGATTACTAGTATGTATTTTTTGCCACCTCGACTCTCCGTCTTGGTTGGTCTTATAAGATCCATGTGGAGAAGTTCGAGCAGTTTGGATGTGGCATTTGAGTCCACTTTTTTGTGAGTACTCTTAGTTTGTTTGTCAATCTGGCATTCGCCATATATTTTTCTATTTTTTATAATTTAGGTAGACCTCTTATTAGTTCTCTTTTGCTCAATCTATACAAATTGCGGTAGTGTACATGTCTAAGGCATTTATGCCATAACACAGTTTCATCGGTATGGACCATGTAACATGATTGATTAGATGAGCTAGAATCACTTACAATGTTGTAGTTTTCAGAAGATATACGACCAGTTAATATTACATAACCCTTTTTATTTAAAATTTCACAACCTTGGTTAGTAAATTTTACGCTATGATTCTTATCGCATATTTGAGATATGCTTAACAGGTTATGTTTTAACCCTTCAACATATAAAACATTCTCAAATAGGTGGAGGTTAAAGAGTTGAATCATACTTTGGCCAACAATCTTACGGTTGCTACCATCACCAAATGTGACTGAACCATCAATCATATCTTTAAGATTGGTGAACAGACCCTTATCGCTTGTCATATTCATGAAGCAACCACTGTCTAGGTACCACTTTAAATGGCTTGAAGCTTTGAAAGCCGTGTGGGCAACCAAGCAAGCTACCTTAGGAACCCATTTCATTACAGTTTTGGGTTTAGGAGTATAATTAGTCTTCTTGTGTTTGTAATTGTTACAAGAATGCCCTACTGAGTTAGATTTTAAGAGCTCCTTAAGTAAATCAACTATTTTCTCAGCTAAAGGATTTTGGTTCTGATTTTTATAGTTGATATGGTTGTATTTAGGTTTTAAAGATTGAAAATTTTTAGCATTTTTAGAAAAAAATTTATTTAAACTATTCCCTTTTGAGTTTGAAAACTCTCCTTTTACACACTTAGGAGGAGTATTCTTCTATTTAGGAGGAATTTTTCTATCATAGCTCAAACCAGATCGGTCGTCGCATTTTCTTAATCCAGACAAAAGATTTTCTAACTTTGGATCACCTTGGGCATACCTCCACATATCCTTTAAACTCAAAAGTGAAGAAACTTCAAGCTTAAGTTTTTCATTTTCAGATTTAAGATTTTTAATAAGAGAGGTTTTGAAATCTAAATCGCCTTTAGATTTTTCAAAACAATCTAAAATGTGGGATTTTTCTAAAACAAGAGAATTAAAATTTTCTTTAAGTTTCAAAAACTTTTCTTTTTGAAGTTTAAATTTAATAGCAATTTTACAACTTTCCTTGTAAAGGGCATTTTAAGCATCTTGAAGATCATCTTCATTTTCATGAACACTATCTAAATTTTCTTCACTAGTTGAATCATCATTATCTGAAAAAGTGAATTTGGCTAGAGTCATAAGGGCTTTAACTTCATTGCTCGACTCGGTTTCAGAATCTTCTGATTCATAAGAGGCTTCAATGTCAGAAGATTCATCCTAAGTAGCCAACATTCCTTTCTTTTTAGGTTTGTCCTTTTTAGGGCACTTGTTTGCTAAATGCCCATATTTATGGTAATTGTAACACTGACTATCTTTTAAAATTTTTCAAGTTTTAGATTTAGACCTTTTCTTATTATAAGACTTTTGAAAATCAACTCTCTTTTTACTTTTGAAACTTTTGTAAAACTTTTTAGTTAAAAGGGTCATATCATCTTCAGAATTATCTAAATCAGAGTTACTACTATTTTCTTGAGAAATACTTTTAAAAGATTTAAGGGTAATAGATTTACCTTTAGGAGCTTTAAAAGTTAACTCATAAGTCTTTAAAGAGCCAACTAATTCTTCTACCCTTATATTATCCGTATCACAAAGTTCATGGATCACAGTTACCTTAGAATTGAATCATTCAGGAAGTGAGCATAGTATCTTTGCACAGATATTACTTTCTGGGATTTTATCACCAAGACCCCACATAGAGTTCACAATGTCATTTAATCTTATATTTTCTCAAATTTGGTTGTGAGGATTTGGACTTTAGATTTCTTAACAATTGATGTTCCCTCATGTGTCATTTCTAAAATATCCGAGGCTTACTTTGTAGAATCACAGGATATAATTCTTTTGAATTCATCCGGTGATAGTGCACAAGTTATTGCATTTAGTGCTTTTACACTGGCACTACTCTCACTTTTCTGAAGAGCAGTCTAAGAAAGAGTAGTCTAAGAAAAATAAGGTGTTGCTCTTATAGATTTTGATCGATCGATACCAGTTATCTCAGTGGTAGGAGGGGTCATTCAGCCACTGTGGCTAACCACACACTCTCATCCATGGATTTTAAGAAAATTTTCATTCTGATTTTCCAATAAGCATAATTAGTGCCATCAAATGGTGGAGGCTTAGTGACTGAAAGGCTATCTAAATTTGACATCTTACAAATAGCTCAAGAAATTAATCCTAAAGAAATAATAATTTAAACCGAGTTATTAGGCTCTGATACCATTTGAAAAGGCCGAGCTAGAGTCGTAGAGAGGGGGGGTGAATAGGACTATGCCAAATTAAAATGATAACAGTGAAATTTAATCAATTAAAGGAAATATAGCACTATAAACAATCCATAATACGGAAATGTAAAACAACCTCAAAATTCTAGTATTGAGAGGTTGATACAAATGTTGTTCTAAGGATAACCTTACACCATAAAAACCAAGGATTTATGGTAGGACAACCTTACTAGAACGATTTGTGTATCAAAAACTCAAACTGAAGAGGAATAAAAAGGAAATAGCAAGAAAGGAAATCTAAGCTATTACAACATTCCCCACAATGCTGAAATGTAAAGATTATAACATTCACATCCACAAATACATCTCACAATCTTGAATGATAAAAGATATAGAAAATAAACACATCCAAAAAATACAAAGAATTATAGTGGTTCACCTGTGTGTACACCAACCGTTAAACAACAGCCACATAGCTACTCCACTCCTAATATCCTCACACAGTGGATATCAGCGTTCACTATGAAAATAGGTTTTTCCAAATTCACCTAAAACCTTCATAATTGTGTCTTTCAAGTGGGATTACACAATTCAAAAACCCCACACTCTGAGTTTTCTGGATCTCCTCAGATAACCAAAAGAATGAGATTTTTCTGGCTTAATCTCAAAAGAAACCAAAACAAAGGAAATTACAATAATGTAAAATACCTAGATATTCTCCTTTTGTTGCAGTCCAAAAGAACCAAGTCAGAGTAGAAGTTCGAATATAGAAGTTCAATGTCCATACTCTCTTATGAAATGGTTTTAAGTTCTAAATTGATTTTAAATTAAATCAAGTTGGGCTAGCTCTATTTGATTTGGATTCCAAGAAGTGGGAATTCTTTAATCCCTCTTTCAAATCAGATTGGAATGCAGAATACAAAATCAAATATAAAAAGCTAATAAAAGAGAATATTAAATATATACAATATAGCTTAAAAAGTTTACAAACTTATCTCTCAGAGTGATGTCTTGATTATACTTAAATTGGATTATCAAACTCTAAAAATCGTGCTCTATTTATAAATGCAGAAGTCACACCTTTGACTGGTCCTGTGGACACTACGACTAGTCATAGGACCAACAGATTTTTAAAATTTTGAGTGCGATTGGATAAAGCCATTCCACAACTGATCGTATGACCTCCACGACTGGTCGTGACCTGTCCACGGCTGGTCGTGTAGAACCAGAAATAGTTACTGGAGTTTGAGTCGTATCTACAAGACTGATCGTGAATGAGTCGTGCACTGTTCACATGATTGGTCGAGCAGTCACCAGGACTAGTCATGGCTTAACAAAAAATTTTAAAATTTTGCAACAATCTTAGGACTGGCCTTAGAATTTCTTGGACTGGTCGAGGTAGAGCTAGGACTAGTCGAACAGAGTTTAGGACTGGTCGAAGAACAGTCCAAACACTTATAAAATGATTCAATTTAAATTATGTATTCAAAATGACCTACCCTAAGGTCAATCTAAGGTCTTTCATACCTTAACCATGATATATGAACATTGAACCTTCTTTTCTTCAGATGATAGATAATCTTTAAAGTTCATAAAGCTTGAGATCTTGACACATGATGAAGCTTGTACTTGAGATCTTTTAAAGTTTGAATTTGTAGTACATGTGTTATACTTCACCTTGAATCTTGAGTATGAACAGTTCACTTATCTTTCGATGTCGCTTTAAAACATTGACCTTTGAAGCTTAAAGGAGTAAACAATGTACTTGATCCCACATTTCTTTGAAATAGATCTTTTTCTTGTACATGTGATGCATGCCTTGAACATATATATATCAATGTGCTACACAAGACAAATTATGGTTTTGGCACTACAAATTTTGACAATTAAGGGAGCAAGAAACTATAGCACTTACAACGATCTTCCTGAATATCAATCTCCTCCAAAGTAAATTCTTTAGACACCTTCCTAACAGAGTTTTTCAGCTCACTTGGTGCCCGTTGAAGAGAACTGTTCTTCATTATGGTCGTGTTTGTTAGAACCACGACCCATATAACATGACAACCACTACCCATCATTACCCATATCACATGAGAACCACGACCCATGGGATTTCTCCTTGTTATTCACATCTATAACTCAATTATAACAACCACGACCCATGGGATTTCCCCTTGTTCTTCACATCTGCAGCTCAATTATAACAACCATGACCCATATAACGTAACAACCACGACCGATGCAAACCACAACCCATATAACACAATCACTGGCAGAAGGGAAGCTAAAGTTATACTCAAACTTCTGTCATCGGGCAATCCTAGGGTGCCCGTTCTAGAGATGTGGTTGGAATGCAGATCGAAACAAGCCAACGTAGCATAACAACCACAATTCATCTGATATATACGTTTAATGTGACTTTGTGAAAAAGAAGAATGTGGCGTGGTTTCTGGAGGGTCGCCTAAATCCATTTGGAATGGTCGTGGATATGATGAAGAATGGGTCATGGTTATCTTCCACAATCCATCTTGGATATAAATCTAAGGTGGTTTTCCCTATGATGTGATACAAATGACTATTATATTTAAATGGAATTTATGATACATGGGTTATGTTTCTCATAAGATCATGGTTTTCAGCAACGATCCATGCAATAGGACAACCACGACCATGCAAAATGATTAACATGACCATTAAAATCGGCCAACCACGAACCCATATCAAATGACAACTACAATCAATTCTTCACATCAACTACGAACATTATAACACGATACCACAATCCGTATAACAAGACAACCACAAAACATTAATCATTACATTCAAGATCCAAATTTCATGACAACAAAGACCAATATAGCATCAAAACCATGACCATATCAACCGATACCACGAAACATGAAACTTTGATCAATAGTGGGTCGTGATTGTGCCTTGCGTTGTTTCGTGGTTATGATGAATAATGGATCATTGTTGTAAAATGAGAACCACGACCCATATGGCGTGACAACCACGACCCATTATTCATGTGAACCACGACCCATGCCATCTTCACGACCCTTCTGCTATGCAAACCACGACCAATATTGACTGACAATCACGATCTGTATAACATTATAACATGAAAGGTGTATACTTCCATGTAAAATTACAAACAACGACTAATATAACATGAAAATCACAACCCATATAACATTAAAACAACAATCCATGACAACTACAATCCATGTAACACAGTTACTACCAGAAGAGGAGCTCAGTGATGCACAAGACTCTTCCACTTAAGCTTGTAAATGGGGATATTATCATCCTCCTCACTCTCATCATCACTAGTTAATAACTACGACATTCCCTTCGGATTCACCGCGACCCTTCCCTTCGGATTCACCACAACCCTTCGAAATAAATGACACATGCAACATGCAAGCCACGACCCATTTAACATGACAGCCACGGTAAATGAACCATCAAACTACTTCCTTTCCATCATGACAACCACGACCATATTCACATTAACAATACGAAGAGAAGATCTCTTCAACGGGCACCCAACCAGTGGAAAAACTCTATCACGAATGTCTTTTTTTAGGCTGATCTAAAACTCTGTTGAGAAGGTCAGGCTTAAACAAGACATTCTCGCCAATGTTTTTCAACTCATTGGGTCCCGTTGAAGAGATCGTTCTTCCTATTCTGTTGTGATTATGGTCCTGATTGTCATGTTATAGCGGTTGTGGTTGTCATGTTGTATGGGAAATAGTTATTATCATGTGGCACGCTGATTACCAAGGGTCGAAAGATCTGCGAAAATCGTCTTCAGAACTTCCTATGGAGGAAGTTGAGATGTTGGAAAATCGTAACATCCCTAATGAAAGAGACGAAATCACCATTAAAGGAAGGAGGAGATAGGGAATCGTTGGCTTCTTCGACTTTCTCCTCCATTATTTTAAATGAAAGAGTAAAGAAAATACATGAATGTGAAAGGTGTTGCAATAAGGTTCGGATTGGTTTGTGGAAGAAGTACCGCTCTTATAGAGTGTTCATTCAATGGTCAAGGCACTGATTCCAAAGGATCGAGCTGATTTTGAACAACCACGTGGATTCCGAAGGATTGCACTCGGTGCCCAACAGATTGTAGGGAAGTAACGATTGTTAATGTCCTTTCTTGAAAAAGTAGAATGTGGCGCTCTTTCCAAAGGATTGTGCTCAATCTAAACGGAATGGTCGTGGATATGACTAAGAATTGGTCGTGGTTATCTTCTACGTTGAATCGTGGTTCACATGCACACTGGATCATGGTTTTCTATCCATGTTGTATCATGGTTGTCATCCAACATTGGATCGTGGATCGTTGAAAAAAGGAATAGCAACCACAACCCATATAACATTATCACAATGACCAATATAACATGAGAACCACGAACCATGTTATATGGGCCGTGGTTGTCACTTTATATGTGTCGTGGTTTTATATTATGACATCCCCAACCCATATAACATAACAACCACGATCCGTATAGCATAACAACCACAACCTTGTAACACAATAGCCACAACCGCCACAATTATTTTAGGAAATTGTCTTAATGTCGCTTCCTCCACGTAATCCGTTGGGAACCGAGTGCGACCCTTCAAAATTTACGTGACCATTCAAAATCAATGCGACCCTTTGAAATTAATGCCTTGACCATTGAATGATCAGCCTATAAAAGTGATACTTAGGCTTCATATTACTTCTACAAGCTAATCCAAACCAGAATCCTTATTTATTGCAACACCTTATGCATTCATAGATTTCTTTGCTCTTTCATTCAAAATAATGGAGGAGATATTCGAAGAAACCATTGAGTCCTTCTCGCATTCTTCCTTTATTAGTGATCCCTTCTCTTTCCTCAGTGAAGTTGATGATTTCCAGAAGCCAATGGCCTTCAGAGAAAGTTCTGAAGATAATTTCTGAACTCCGGCAATTCAAAAATTTCAATAGGCACCTAGCCAGCAGAAAAATATTGCTGAAGAATAGTTCTCTACAATCACATGGGACTACTTACCTTATCTTTTACTTACTTTCTCTTCGGCAGCAACGCGACCCTTTAGAATCAGCGTGCTGCATGATAATAACTACTTCTCATACAACATGACAACCACGACCATAATCACAAAAGAGAATACAACAATTTCATCGGACACCCAGCCATGTAAATTTTATCATGGTGGTATGAACATCGAATGGGTTGTGGTTGTCATGTTGTTTGGGTTATGGTTGTCATGTAATATGGGTCATGTTTGTCATGTAAATTTTATTATGGTGCCCTAAACATCGAATGGGTCGCGGCTTGCATGCTGCATGTGGCGCTGATTCTGAAGGGTTACACTAAATTCAAAGTGGAAGGAATAAAGTATGATAATATCCCTAAACTTGTAGAGTCTTGCACATCATTGAGCTTCTCTTCTGGCAGTTACTGTGTTAAATGGGTCGTGGTTGTAATTTTATAAGGGTCGCGATTTTCATGTTATATGGGTCGTGATTGTAATGCTATATGGTTTGTAGTTGCCATGTTATATGGATCAGAGTTGTCATGTTTTCTTGTTCGTGGTTGTGGTTTTCAACGTGTTCTCTTCCTTTTCTACCAAACCGTTTGTTCCGATTCATCTACCCTGTCGGCTATCTTGTTGTGGCCCCAAAAAGTCCTTACTTGGGCAGTATCCACTTTTATCCACCCTATCACCACCTGTTAGTAACTACGAAACATATATACAAAGGAATTTTGAAATCTACATATACCATAACTTAACTTTGATGGGTCGTTGTCCATTACAACCATGACCCATATAACTGCACAACCATAACCTAACTTTGATGGTTGTTATGTTATGAGTGTTGAGGTTATTATGTTACATGGGTTGTGGTTGTCTGTGATTTCCTGTTGTGTATTCCACCTTATAGGCATGATCACACTGCAGGAAATCAGCTAACCACCACGAAAACATATAATGCTACAACTACGACCCATATAACATGAAAAACACCACCCATGTAACAAGATAACCACGATCCATATAACATAACAACCACGACCGATATAACATGACAAGCATGACCCATAATTACAATACAATATCCATGACCCAATTACAATTACAATTACAATACAACACTTCCCATGTAATAAGACAACCACGATCCATATAACGTAACAACCACGACCCATATAACATGACAAACACGACAATAATTACAATACAATATCCACAACCCAATTAAAATTACAATTACAATACAACATCACCCTTGTAACAAGACAACCACAATCCATATAATGTAACAACCACGACCCATATAACATGACAAGCACGACCATAATTACAATACAATATCCATGACCCAATTACAATACAACACCACCCATGTAACAAGACAACCGTGATCCATTGTGGAAGACAACCATAACCCATTGTTTGACATATCCACGATCATTCCTTTCGAATTCAGCACGACCCTCCGGAAACAGCGTCATATTCTTCTTCTTCACAAAATCACATTAAAGTCGCTACTTCCCCGTAATCCATTGGGCACTGAGCGCGACCCTTCGGAATCTGTACGACCATTCAGAATCACCACGAGTTTTAATGTGCTCTCCTAAAAAAGTTGAATGTGGCACTGTTTCTAGAGGATAGCGCCCAATCTGAAGGGAATGGTTAGGGATATGACCAAGAATTGGTCGTGGTTATCTTCCACATTGATCGTGGTTCACATGCATACTGGATCGTAGTTTTTTATCCACGTTGGATCATTGTTGTCATCCAACGCTGGATCATAGATCATCAAAAAAAAGGAATGGCAACCACAACCCATGTAACATTATCACAACGGCCAATATAATATGAGAACCATGAACCATGTTATATGGACCTTCTTAGCAGTGTTTGTCAACTCACTGGGTGCCGGTTAAAGCGACCCATTATTCATATTGTATTGTAATATTGGTCGTGGTTGTCATGTTACATGGGTTGTGGTTGTTACTTTATATGTGTCATGATTTTATTTTATGACATCCCTAACCCATATAACGTAAAAACCACAATCCATATAACATAATAGCCATGACCCTTGTAACGCAACAGCCACAACCGCCACAACCGCCACAGTCTTTTCATGAAATCGCATTAATGTCGTTTTCTCCACGTAATCCGTTGGGAACCAACGACTCTTCAGAATCATGCGTGACCCTTTGAAATCAGAGCCTTGACCATTGAATGACCAGACATAGATGTGGTAATTGGGTTTCGAGCCAATCCAAACCAGAATCCTTACCGATCATGGTTCATATGCACACCGGATCGTGGTTGTCATCCAACGTTGGATCGTGGATCATTGAAAAAAGAATGGTAACCACGACCCATATAACATTGTAACATTAATCAATATAACACGAGAACAACGAACCATGTTATATGGGTCGTGGTTGTTACTTTATATGTGTCGTGGTTTTATGTTATGACATACCCAGCCCATATAAGGTAACAACCATGACCCTTGTAACACAATAGCCATAACCGCCACAGTTATTTCAGAAAATCATATTAATGTCGCTTCCTCCACACAATCCATTGGGAATCAATCACAGCCCTTCGAAATCAGCGCGATCATTCATAATCAGCGTGACCCTTTAGAATCAGTGCGTTAATCATTGAATGACCAACCTATAAAAGTGGTACTTAGGTTTCAAAGAGCTTTTACAAAAAATAATGAATGCGATATTCAAAGAAGGCATCGAGTCCTTCTGGTGTTCTTCATTTACGTGTGATCCCTTCCCTTTCTTCAGGGACGTTTACGATCTTCCTAACGCTCAACAACCTCCACAAGAAGTTCTGAAGACATTACAGGCACTCAGCTAGTAAAAAAAGAAACCATTTCCTTTGTAGATATGCATTGAGGGAAAACGAAGCTTCATTGAATAAAATTCTTCATTGGATTTGGAAATTAAGCAACAAAAAGTGGAGCTTCCATACACTTCTTACTCATTAAGATTATTTCTTAGCTAACCTCTCTATAACTACGATGTCAGGAGAAGAAATTGTAGTAGAAACAGACATTGGATTTGGAAAGTGAGCGAGGAAACCTAGAAATAAGCGGGGCAAACTTCTAATATTTGGAAAAGAACATAAGGGTCGTGGTTTCATGATATATGTGTTGTAGTTTTCATGTATCGTGGTTATCATGTTATAGGGGTTTTGGTTCTCAAATGATTTCCTGTGTTACTATCTTATGAATGAGTAGTGTAATATATAAAAAATTTACCTGCGTTACCGTTGTTTGTATGTGCACGTTACATTTGCTGATTTGTATTTGTAACGACCCGAAAAATCCCGTACCAAGACCCAAGTACCATCTCGATCAGAAATCACTTAGGATTAATTCTCTTAGAAATTTAACCTAAGTTACCTAGCGCTATGTTAGACTGGCTATGAAATTAGTGTTGTTCACTTTAAATATGTTCTGTAAGACTTAAAACTTGTAGAATCAATGACGCTATAATACCTTGAAATCTAGGATCCAACTCTAAACCCATTTGTTCTAGGGAATGTTTGGTGACTTTGTATTGGATCTAGACCGCGCATCGAAAGTTCGATATCTACAATCTCAGACCATTATGACCGCTTAGTTAGACTTGACAATCGTTTCGAAAATTAAGCCCAACTGATGTCCTGACACTATTTTACAGAGTTCGGAATGAAGAGAGTGAGAAAAGGAAAAGAATTAGAAAATTAATTCCATTTTTATGAAATCTGGCACATGTCATTTACGCATTATTTTTAAGCGTTCTGACCATCAGAATTCAACCAAATTTCACCCTCAGATCAGGAAAATTGGCCCTTTCATGTCATGGAACTTGTAGCCCTGATTTAGGTTCGGTAACCGTCGAATTGAAACTGGTCCGCCACGGATGATCTGGAAATTCGATCAGACTGAAAACTTCGTTGATTAAAGATCCAATGTTAGTGAGTTTAAGTCCGACCGCAATTGATAATAGGACCTCTAGAAGAGCTTCGTTGGATCAGAAAAATCTTGATTTAGATATAACCTAAGTATACCTTGACTTAAGGTTCATTTTCATTATGTTTGGGCTTATAAAAGGGTCTTAAACCCTTAGCTTTCTAACCCATACGAATTTTCCAAACCCTATAGATTCCAAAGAAAGAAAAGAGAGAGAAAGTGTGGGAGAAGCCGGTGAAACTCCGTAGGATCCTTCCTAGTGCACCTATACTCTAAACTGGAGTATCTGAATCGTTCTTCCGGCGATTCTAATTCCGTTCTTGGGTAAGTTAAGCTAACCCTAACCTGTTTTGAAGCCTAGACTAGCTGTAGTAAAATGCTAGCTAACCTGTTTCATGCCATAGGTAGCGTACTCGTCGTTGACAAAGACACGTCGTCTGAATCAACCTAAATACGACTTTTCTAATTTAAGGTGCGGACTATATGCGCTTAGGTTATGGTTTTCAACCCTTTCAATGATAGTTAATGATTTATTCATGCTATGGATGCAATTATACATGCCAAATATGTTGTCTGTTTTGTCTTCCGTATACGTATGCTGTATATTATAAATACCGTATTTTATGTATATGTTACAATACACGTATACATATGGAATTTACTGAATTGATTGCCATGATAAATTGTCATTGTTATATGCTTAATATGTATACGAAAACTCCTTGGCGAAAGGACTTACCCTACTTTGCAACGGTGTCGAAATACGTGATGTATGTTGAATAGTGTAACCTAAGTGTTTGAATAAATGCCTAAGTGAGTTAGTAGTTAGTAAAGTGTGATTGTTAAGATGGTTGGGATATGGATTTCAACCACACTATTTGTGTGTATGATTCCCTCCATGAATCATGTAACTTAGGTTGTCCATGTTAAATGATTGTATGGTTTCCTCTATGGATTGTGTACCTAGTTAAATCATGATAAATGTGTGTATTAATTCCTGCATGTACTATTTACATTTTCACGCTATACTTCATTTGTTGTTCATGTGAATGCAGAATATGACTCATATGCTAGTTATTATCCTTGTATGTGAATGGGGCTGTGCCACGGTCCAGGTAATCGAAAAACATTTCGCAAGTAGTGGTTGAGGTTGCTTTCGCCACACAAGATGAGTTTAGCAAATCTGAGTCGTTCTTAGGGAGTTCGGCAGTGATTAGGCCACACGGAGTGCTTATGCATTCCATGTCATTCAACTCAACGTGTGCTTGGCCTAGTTGAGCTTATCAACTAACCCGATTGACCAATGCTTGTTCACCATTTTTGGTCACCATTGTTTGAATCTAAGACACTGAGCTTACCAGTGTAACTCCTGTTAACCATGGTACCAAGATCTCCTAAGACTCATTAGCCGGGCATGCTGGTATAGGACACCGTGGTCGTGCTGCCGGCCTACGCTGGGGCCACAAATCTCCCCGTAGTGACCAGTGAGTACCCTACTCTGAGCAGATTATGGTGGTATGGGATACTATATTCGTGCTGTCGGCCTACACTGATTGGTGACGAGCCCTCTGTAGTGACCTTGAGTTTATCCTGACATCGCATGGGGGCGACAAGTCCTGATGCAGTCTTAAGGATATAAATAGGCCTGTATTGATAAGGTGATGGGGGAGTGGAGCAACGATTGCGCGCAACAGCCCTGACAGCCCTTGCAACGACCTAGAACCATACTATCGTATGTGATATCCTAGGACTGACGACCCTAGAAAGGATCAATGTTGGGAAATGATACAAGGGAGGTGTCTTAGCTTTCCAATGTTGCTGTATGAAAAGGACTAATAAGAAATAGGTAATCACGTTCATGACATCGCACTGCATGTGCCATTGGCGTTGGTGTGAGAGCACAGTGGTAGTGATTCATGCCGCGATCATTAGATGATGTCGCATGAGGGAGATTGTGGTGAGGGCATGTATCATTCTTCATGTCATCCTTGCATTAATAAGAGATCTAGGACATGTTTGATTGTACTGCCTTATCATTACTGCTTGATTGGATTGATAACATGTTAACTTTTGTTATATAGTACCACTGAGTTGATCACTCACTCCCACATTCTGGGATGGTGTTTAAACACCAACCAGACTCTGCTTTAGATGCAGGTGATGGCGATGTTAGCGAGGCAGGGCCAGACTTTGATGAGGACGAGGAGGCGTTCTCATACATGCAGTTTTTAGGCGGGTTAGACTGAGCCTTGTCCTGACCAGCGGGGATTTTTCTGGGATATGTATTGTATTATTTTGAACGGTTCATGTATGTATTTTGAGACACAGACATATGTGTATTGACCTGGGCAGAGCACGCATCATTTGGGGATTTATTTTGAATCATGTATGTATTTAAGTCTTCCGCTTGCTTTACCTTAATATCCCTGAATTATGTCTGCTAATCTAGCTTGATCTATATCATATTTTATGCATTAATACAAAAAACATACAATCATCATTGAATATGTTACATAAGTGATGTTTTGGAACTCGGGAGCTGAGTTATACTCGACCCCCAAATTTCAAGACGTTATAAGTTGGTATCAGAGCATGATTTGAATTAATCTGGACCTGGGTTAGGGTCACACACTGCACGTTGACGCTACTATAATATAGGAGGGTATGAGAACAAGTTAGAAATTGCACTAGGACTCCCGGTTTGTCGTTCGATGAAAGTTTACTGAAAATGATCACCGAGATCGAGTTCGTGCACGCTCCTGATCACACACGACGACTCCAAATGGCTTCTAGACCATCCAGTGACAGGCATAGTTCACATTTTAGTCCATTCCAGCCATTAGAAATCCCTAATTTTGAATAGGGTCAGGTTAGCTCCGAAACTACCCGAAATGGTTCAAAATGGAGATAGGGCTCAAATCCAATGCATTCAGGGGGTTTCAGGGGGGACCCATATGTTTTTGGCCTTAGGGGGTTAGGAGGACCTCACCCATGTGGCGAGGCCTCGCCAGAAGGTCCAGAGAGCGGCGAGGACCTCGTTGGTTGGACGAGGCCTCGCCGATTGGCTGGCTTTTCGGGTCAGCCCGCCCGGGCCGATCACTTTTGGGGTTAAATGGGGCCCCTTCATACAGGGTTCGTCCCTTAGTTTATTCAAAAACACCTATATCCTTACAAAATGGACTTCCAAGCTCTCCTTTCCCTTTATATTTGCTATTTTCTCTCTCCAACCTCCCTTCCAATCGTCCCTTCTTTCATTTTCTATTATTTTCTTTAGCCCTCTATTGTTCTCCACCATAACCAGCAGTCATTTCATCTAATTTCTATGTGTGGAGCTCTCAAACCCCCATTTGAAACTCCAAAACATGGTGGCCTTCAACTCTCTTTGTCTTTGGTCTTTTCCTCCTTTCTTTCTCCTTTTCTTGGCCCATTGCATCTCTGTTGCTGACCCCAAACTCGTGGCAACCCATTAAGTCAGCCCTTTCTCTCCCCTTCATCACTTTTCCATGGCCTTTATAGAAGCTATTTTAGCCTTTTTCTCCCTTTCCACCATCCTCTCTCTCATGGGAAAGAGGAAGGGTGCCGCTGATGAAGCTGGGCCTAGTTGCCCTTCACATTTAAGAAAGCCAAGAGGTGGCACCGCTAGTTCAAGTGTCACCGCTAGTCCAAGTGTTGGGAGAGAGCTACACACGAAACGGGATTTGGATCCCCATGCTCCGATAGGGAGAACACTGTTGACCGACTTGGCCCATGGCGGGTATACGGATCGCAGGGTTCTTTTTGGGGCGCAGGTGGATGGGCGACTTTTTGGTGAATTTTTGTTGTTTGAGCGCATTGAAGCTGTCGGGTGGGGTCTGCTCTTTGAGGGCGAGTCTCGTTCTAATGTGAGCACTATTCGTGCCTTTTATACTCATATTCAGGACCCTACGCTGGAGCCACTGCAGTTCAGGATCCCCTTTGGCAGAGATCTGCAAGTTACAATCGATGTTAGGTTGATAGCTCAACTCCTGAGCGTGTCTCTTGGTGAGGTACATCCAAGTGCTAAGAATCTGAAGAGTGTTCATGAGCGAGATCGCCGCACCAGGTTTCTATGTGATGGTTTAGTTAAGTGGCAGTGTAATAAGAGCCTCTTAGCGACCCACATGTCGGATGATTTTCGTTTGCTTCACCACATCTGCACGTTTAATGTTTATCCCAGGTGGAGCAATTGTAGTGAATGCACACGTCTCATGGTAGATTTCCTGTATCAAGTGGGCCAGGGAGAGAATGTGTGCATGCCCACGTTTATGCTGCGACAGATCATCCTCATAACGAAATCGAGAAGAATGTCTGAGTCACTTTCCTTTGGCCGGCTTATATGCAAGATTGCGCTTGAGTTTGCTTACAGACTTGGGCCGAAGTTGCCTGTGTTGGCTCATTACATCAATGAGACTACTATGAACCAAATGAAGATGAGGCCTCGGCAGCGTGAGGCTCAGCTTGATGATGACAACAAGGGTGAATATGATAGTGAAGAGGATGAAAGTGAAGAAGAAGGTGGGGCAGAGATAGAGGAAGAAGGCTAGGAAGAAGAAGAAGAGGAGGCTCAGGATACTGATGAGAGTCCTCCTACGACTCAAGCTGCTAGGGATGCTCTCATAGCCCGACTTGAGGAGAGTCAGGTTACTTTGCGATGGGAAGTCCAAGAACTCCGGGCCGAGGTAAAATAAGAGCTTGAGAATACCAAGGCCATCATGAAGCGGAAGTTTAGCAAGATGACTCGCACCTTGAAGGCCATCCTGTGTTGCCTGAAGGATAAGGGTGCCCCTTCTCCATCATCAGATTCTGATGCATAGGCTTTCTGTAGCCATTGTTTGTTAGTTTGTTTCTTATTTTAGTGTTTGCTTGGTGGTTGTTTGATTGTTGATTGGTGTTTGTAGTTAGTGTAGAAGCTTCGTGTGTGAAGCTTAAGTGTTTTGTTCACATGCTTTCTCTGTCGCAATTCATGTAATGTTGTAAATCATGTATTGTGACAATTTTATTAATGAAATGCATGTTTTTTCCTTTGTTTGTGAAGTACAGACTGTGAATGGATTGTATGGATGCCTAATTTCTTCAGTTGCTACCCTCTGTTGTGTGTAGGGTATGCCACCTAAGGGGCCGAGATCGTCGGCCCGTCTCTCTCTGGGTGACTCACTTGACGGGGCTCTCACCCTGAGACATACTCCTATGGACCCTCTCGTAGGCCCATCTAGTTCAGATCACAGGCCGAGTTCTTAACCAGCTTCTGGCCCTGCTGCTGGGCCACGTCCTGTGACACCTTCTGTGGTGCCTCCGGTTACGCCCGTGCCTCCTGAGCAGCATCGATGCCCTCTACTTCACAGTCCACTCCATCTTTTGATAGACTTGAGCAGATGATATTGTTGATGCAGCAACAACAGATACAGCAGCAGCAGCAGCAGTTTCTATCCTCCATGGCTGGCATTTTTGCTCAGTCGATGGTGGCGACTCCAACTGTCTCGCCTCTACACCCTGTTGGACAGGCTAGTGTGAGCGGTTCTTTGGAGCGATTCCAGCGCTTGAGGCCTCCCACATTTTTAAGTACTCACAGACCTAAGGAGGCTGAGTATTGGTTAGACCGCATCTCCAAGATGCTGAGGCCGTTGCACTATTCTGAGGCAGAACAGGTTGAGCTGACCACCTTCATGATTGAGAAGGAGGCTAGTCTATGGTGGGACAACATTCTTCGCACATTTACGGAGGGGTATGAGTGGACATGGGCAGCGTTTGAGGTGCGCTTCCACGAGAAGTATTTTCCAGTCACGTACCGGCAAGAGAAGGAGAGTGCGTTCCTTTGACTTCGCCAGGGAGGCATGTCGGTGACAGAGTACGAGAACAAGTTTACAGAGCTAGGGAGGTATGCTCCATTGATTTTGAGTGACCAGCCGATGAGGATGCAGCGTTTCTCTGAGGGCTTGCAGCCCGAGATCAGATCAAAGATGTGTTGTGCTAGCATTTCTTTGTATGCAGAGTTGGTGAGTATGTCCTTATGTGTAGAGCAGGATGGGGACAGGTCGGCCCACATGCGAGCACCTATGGTTCCTAAGCCACGACCTGAGTTCGAGAGTAGGCCTTCCCTCGCTAAGAGGCCTCAATTTGAGACACTGGAGGGGTCTTCTGCATCTCCTGCTTATATGAGGCATCCTGATGTGTGGTGCCGCTATTGCAAGAAGCCTGGCCACACTGACACTTCTTGTTTTTCCAGGATGCGAGACAGTGGGTTCTCGCCGCCTCAGAGGATCGTTCATCTGATACCTCAGACCATCTCACCACCACCCCTTCGTTCTGCACCAGCTCATCCGTCCTTCAGACCTCCAACACCTCATTTTAGGCCGCCACATCGGTCTATGGTACCGCAGTCAAACCGTCCTCAGCAGGCTCGGGTACACGCACTGACTGCTGAGCCATCCGGGACAGAGATCGCACTACCTTTGGCCTTTGAGGTCACAGCTCATATTAGAGGTACTCCTATATTCCTATTGGTGGATATAGGATCCACTATCTCATTGATATCGTATTCAGTAGTCAAGCGCCTTGGGCTACTGACTACTCAGATGGATGGGGTGCGAGTTCTTACAGCACACGGAACCTTTTTTGATGCCACTATGATGTGTGAGGGTTGTTTACTGGATCTAGGGAACATGATGATGGCTATTGACCTTGTCATCGACCCCTCTCTCTATTATTTTGACATCATTCTTGGCATGGATTGGTTGACTGCGGGGAAGGTCGAGATTGACAGCGAGACCCGTATAGTGACAGTCTACGAGCCGAAGGGCACGTCCTTTTCATTTTCAGTGCAGGTTAATTGCCCCTTTCGAGTACTGTGTTATGCTTCCTTATTGAGGGATGTTGATGCCCCTACACTTGAGAGCATGCCAGTAGTCCGTGATTATGAGGATGTGTTCAGGAAGATTCCTGAGTTGCCAGCCCAACGCGAGATCGAGTTTACTATCGAACTGGTACCCGGTTCGATGCCCATCTCATTGCCGACATATCGCATGGTCCCTTGTGAGATGGAAGAGTTACGGAAACAGATCGATGATTTATTAGAGGCTGGCTTCATACGGCCGAGCGTGTCTCCTTGGGGAACACCTGTGTTATTTATGACAAAGAAAGACAGCTCGCGATTATGTATTGATTATCGTTGACTGAATCAGATTACAGTGAAGAAAAAGTACCCTTTGCCTAGGATAGATGACCTGTTTGATCAGTTGAGAGGAGCGCAGTACTTCTCAAAGATTGATCTACAGTCATGGTATCATCAGTTCCGCGTCAGGAAGGAGGACGTGCAGAAGATAGCTTTCAGGACTAGTTTTGGCCATTATGAGTTCCTTGTGATGTCGTTCGGTCTTACGAATGCATCGGTCGTGTTCATGGACCTGATGAACCGTGTATTTCAGTCATTCCTCTATCGATTCGTCATCGTCTTTATAGAAAACATTCTGATATACTCCAAGAGTCGAGAGGAGCATAAGGAACACTTGCGATCGGTCCTAGATACTCTGAGACAGCACCAGTTGTTCACACAGTACAAGAAGTGTGACTTCTGGAATGAGGAAGTCAAGTTCCTGGGACATGTCGTGTCCAAGGATGATATAGCAGTGGACCTTGCTAAGGTAGATGCGATGCAGGATTGGAAGCAGCCTGGTTCGGTTATCGAGGTGAAGAGCTTCATGGGACTTACTGGCTACTATCGATGATTCATTCGGGACTTCTCCAAGATAGCTAGACCCTTGTCTCAGTTGACACGGAAGGATCTGAAGTTCGCCTGGAATGAGAAGGAGAAATCAGCTTTTCAGGAGCTGAAAGATAGGCTGACGTCTGCCCCTGTGCTAGTATTGCCAAAGCAGGGGGTTAGATATACGATCTATACGGATGCGTCTCATGTTGGATTAGGTTGTGTCCTTATGCAGAAGGACAGGGTGATTGCATATGCCTTGAGACAATTAAGGAAGCACGAGGAGAATTACCCTACACATGACCTAGAGTTGGAAACTGTTATCTTTGCGCTGAAGCTCTGGAGACATTACCTTTATGGAGAGGAGTTCAAGCTCTTTTGCGACCACAAGAGCCTCAAGTATATATTCACACAGCAAGACCTGAATATGAGGCAGCGACGTTGGATGGAGACCTTGAAGGACTTTAATTTTAAGGTTTCCTACCATCCGGGCAAGGCGAACCTTGTGGCTGATGCGTAGAGCCACAAGAAGGCAATAGAGTTTGTGGCTCCGCTGATGGTTTCCAAGTGGGACATGGTTGAGTTTTTGTGAGACTTTCAGCAGAAACTCACTGTGGAGGAGCCATTCGAGGTTATCGCACACGTTCGGGTGCGACCTCTTATCGATGACATGGTCATCGCGGTGCAGAGGGACGACGAGCGTCTGACTGAGCTTTGAGAGCAGGTCAATGATGATACAGATACTAAGTGGCGAGTTGGGACGGATGAGGGCTTACATTATCGTAGCCGCCTATGCGTTCCAGATGTCCCTAACTTGAGACGAGAGATTCTCGAGGCTGCACACAGTACTAGACTTGCGATGCATCTGGGCAGTACAAAGATGTATCGTGACATGAAGAGGACGTACTTGTGGGATTGCATGAAGACCCACATTGCAGACTTTGTGTCCCATTGTCTCAGTTACCAGCAGGTGAAGGCAGAACATCGCCGACCTTCTGGTCTCCTTCAGCCTATGCCTATAGCTGAGTGGAAGTGGGACTATATCTCTATGGATTTTATCTCCAGACTGCCGAAGATGAGGAAGGGACATGATTCTATTTGGGTGATCGTCGACCGCTTGACGAAGTCGGCGCACTTCCTTCCGATTAGATTTATGAACTCTGCAGACGAGTTGGCTAGATTGTACATCAGGGAGATTGTTCATCTGCATGGAGTTCCCTTAGAGATCGTATCAGATAGGGACACGTAATTTACTTCCATTTTCTGGATTCACATTCAGGAAGCGATGGGTGTGAAGTTGAAGTTCAGTACTGCATTCCACCCACAGACCGACGGATAGACAGAGCTGGTGAACCAGATTTTGGAAGACAGTTGGATTTTAAGGACAGTTGGGATGATTGTCTTCCATATGCGGAGTTTGCGTACAATAACAATTATCAGGCGAGTATTGGTATGACACCTTATGAGGCCTTGTATGGACGTCCTTGTCGAGTACCGCATTGCTGGGTTGAAGTCGGTGAGCAGAAATTGATTGGTCCTGAGTTAGTACAGGTGACCTCAGAGAAGATTGACATCATCAAACGACGACTTCTCACAGCGCAGAGCAGGCAGAAGAGTTATGCCGATACGAGACGACGACTGCTAGAGTTCGCGTTTGGAGATCACGTATTCTTGAGAGTTTCTTCTATGAAGGGAGTCCTTCGGTTCGGGAAGAAGGGGAAGCTCACGCAGAGATTTATTGGCCCATTCCAGATACTTGATCGAGTGGGGGCGGTAGCATATCGTCTTGCTTTGCCCACACCATTCGCAGGCGTGCATAATGTTTTCCATGTGTCCATGCTGAAGAAGTATGTTCCTGATCCTTCCCATATTATCAGATGGGAGCAGGTGCAGTTGAGCGAGGATGTCACTTATGAGCTGCGCCTGACGCGTATATTAGACAGGAAGGAACAGGTATTACGTAGCAAGGTCATCCCCCTTGTGAAGGTATTATGGACGCATCATATTGAAGAAGAGGCTACCTGGGAGACCGAAGCCGAGATCAGAAAGAACTACCCACAGCTTCTCAAGGAGTATGAGAAGGTACGAATTTCGAGGATGAAATTTTTTTTAGGGGGGTAGATTGTAACGACCCGAAAAATCCCGTACCAAGACCCAAGTACCATCTCGATCAGAAATCACTTAGGATTAATTATCTTAGAAATTTAACCTAAGTTACCTAGCGCTATGTTAGACTGGCTATGAAATTAGTGTTTTTCGCTTTAAATACGTTCTGCAAGACTTAAAACTTATAGAATCAATGACGCTATAATACCCTGAAATCTAGGATCCAACTCTAAACCCATTTGTTCTAGGGAATGTTTGATGACTTTATATTGGATCTAGACCACGCGTCGAAAGTCCGATATCTATAATCTCAGACCATTATGACCGCTTAGTTGGACTTGACAATTGTTTCAAAAATTAAGCCCAACTGATGTCCTGACACTATTTTACTGAGTTCGGAATAAAGAGAGTGAGAAAAGGAAAAGAATTAGAAAATTAATTCCATTTTTATGAAATCTGGCACGTGTCATTTACGCTTTATTTTTAAGCGTTCTGACCATCAGAATTCAACTAAATTTCACCCTCGGATCAGGAAAATTGGCCCTTTCATGTCATGGAACTTATATCCCTAATTTAGGTTTGGTAACCGTCGAATTGAAACTGGTCCACCACGGATGATCTGGAAATCCAATTGGACTGAAAACTTCGCTGATTAAAGATCCAATGTTAGTGAGTTTAAGTCCGACCGCAATTGATAACAAGACCCCCAGAAGAGCTCCGTTGGATCAAAAAAATCTCGATTTGGATATAACCTAAGTATACCTTGACTTAAGGTTCATTTTCTTTATGTTTGGGCTTATAAAAGGGTCTTAAACCCTTAGCTTTCTAACCCATACGAATTTCCCAAACCCTAGAGATTTCAAAGAAAGAAAAGAGAGAGAAAGTGTGGGAGAAGCCGGTGAAACTCCGTAGGATCCTTCCTAGTGCACCTATACTCTAAACTGGCATATCTGAATCGTTCTTCCGGCGATTCTAATTCCGTTCTTGGATAAGTTAAGCTAACCCTAACCTGTTTTGAAGCCTAGACTAGCTGTAGTAAAATGCTAGCTAACCTGTTTCATGCCATAGGTAGCGTACTCGTCGTTGACAAAGACGCGTCGTCCGAATCAACCTAAATACGACTTTTCTGGTTTAAGGTGCGGACTATATGCACTTAGGTTATGGTTTTCAACCCTTTCAATGATAGTTAATGATTTATTCATGCTATGGATGCAATTATACATGCCAAATATGCTGTCTGTTTTGTCTTCCGTATACATATGCTATATATTATAAATATCGTATTTCATGTATATGTTAGAATACACGTATACATATAGAATTTGCTGAATTGATTGCCATGATAAATTGTCACTGTTATATGCTTAATATGTATATGAAAACTCCTTGGCGAAAGGACTTACCCTACTTTGCAACGGTGTCGACATATGTGATGTATGTTGAATAGTGTAACCTAAGTGTTTGAATAAATGCCTAAGTGAGTTAGTAGTTAGTAAAGTGTGATTGTTAAGATGGTTGGGATATGGATTTCAACCACACTATTTGTGTGTATGATTCCCTCCATGAATCATGTAACTTAGGTTGTCCATGTTAAATGATTGTATGGTTTCCTCTATGGATTGTGTACCTAGTTAAATCATGATAAATGTGTGTATTAATTCCTGCATGTACTATTTACATTTTCACGCTATACTTCATTTGTTGTTTATGTGAATGCAGAATATGACTCATATGCTAGTTATTATCCTTGTATGTGAATGGGGCTGTGCCACGGTCCAGGTAATCGGAAAACGTTTCGCAAGTAGTGGTTGAGGTTGCTTTCGCCACACAAGATGAGTTTAGCGAATCTGAGTCGTGCTTGGGGAGTTCGGCAGTGGTTAGGCCACACGGAGTGCTTATGCATTCCATGTCGATCAACTCAACGTGTGCTTAGCCTAGTTAAGCTTATCAACTAACCCGATTGATCGATGCTTGTTCACCATGTTTGGTCACCATTGTTTGAATCTAAGACACTGAGCTTACCAGTGTAACTCCCGTTAACCATGGTACCAAGATCTCCTAAGACTCATGAGCCGGGCATGATGATATTGGACACCGTGGTCGTGCTGTCGGCCTACGCTAGGGCCACAAATCTCCCCATAGTGACCAGTGAGCACCCTACTCTGAGCAGCTTATGGTGGTATGGGACACTATATTCGTGTCGTCGGCCTAAACTGATTGGTGACGAGCCCTCTGTAGTGACCTTGAGTTTATCCTGACACCGCATGGTACTTGGGTCTTGGTACGGGATTTTTCTGGGATATATATTGTATTATTTTGAACGGTTCATGTATGTATTTTTAGACACAGACATATGTATATTGCCCTGGGCAGAGCACGCATCATTTGGAGATTTATTTTGAATCATGTATGAATTTAAGTCTTCCGCTTGCTTTACCTTAATATCCCTGAATTATGTCTGCTAATCTTGCTTGATCTATATCATGTTTTATGCATTAATACAGACAATATACAATCATCATCGAATATGTTGTATAAGTGATGTTTTGGAACTCGGGAGCTGAGTTATACTTGACCACCAAATTTCACGGCGTTACAGTTTAGTATGGTTTGTGGTATACGTGAAGCATTAGTCGTAGTTGATATCGGTCATGGTTGTCATGAAAATTGTTGTGGTTCACAGTTGTAATGGGTTATGGTTGTCATTCATGTTGGATCATTGTTGACAACCATGACCTTAAGAGAAGCAACCACGATCGTGATTGTCATGCTATAGGGTTCATTATTGTGATCTACGTTGGCATAACCATGACCCATATAACATGACTACCATGATTCATAGCCACGACCCACATAAGATATGAGCAACGATCCACTGTGCCTGTCGACCATGATTCATTTAGGCATGTCAACCACGATCACAACCACAATCATGTTTGTCATGCTATACATATCGTTGTAGTCATATACAATGGGTCGTGGTTCACAGCCACTACCCATATAACATATGGATCATGATACAATGCACCTGTCAACCACGATCCATTACCAAACCAACGACGATCAAAACCACTATCGTGGTTGTCATGTTATAGAGATCGTTGTTGTTATCTACATTGAGTTGTGATTCACAACCACGACCTACATATGGCAAGTCATGAATCATGGGTTTCATGTTACATATTTTTGGGTACTGCACTCCCATGACTTGCCATATGGATCATGGTTTCCATGACATGGGGATCGTTGTTGCCATGACGTATAGATTGTAGTTTCCATGACGTATGGATCGTGTTTCTCTTAAGGCCTTGGTTGTCAACAACGATCCAACATGGATGACAACCATGATCTATTACATCTATTAACCATGAAAATATTAACACGACAACAACTACCAATATTAACATGACTAATGATCCAGTTGTTTTTTTTTTTTTTTTACAAATCTCTCAAACTCTACTCTCACAACAACAATAAATTCACTGACGCACATGTTCTCCACATGTTAATAACTACAACACACACACACACACACACACACACACACACACACACACATATATATATATATATATACAAGGAATTTTTTATATCTACTTATATCATGTCCTAACTTTGATGAGTAGATTTCCATACAATTCAACGAGAATAGATCAAAATATATGGATGTGTAGATTTCCATACACTTCTAACTCAAAAGATAATTTCTCAGCCAACCTCTCTATAAATACGACAGCGGGTAGAAAACTCTCCACCCTTTCAGAGGGAGAGGGAGAGTACTATTGATGTGTTATTCATGGTGCTTCATCCTTAACCGTCCGTGGGATCAACGCGTTGACCATTAAATGACCAGTGTGTTGAATGACCAGAGAAATATCACGAGTTCTTTTTCGACCTGCATTCCAATATGGTTGTGGATTGTTAATCAATAATAAGAATATCTTGCAAAATACAACATGATTGTACTACATAGTTGATCATTGATGTAACCAACAAAGGGTCATGGTTATTACGAGTTCTAAAGAATCGTGGTTATCATGCTACATGGTTCGTTGTTTTCATCTATGATGGCTTGAGGTCGATCCACGATCCACTATGCCTGTCAACCACAATCCATTAGGCAAACCAATGATGATTGAAACCGCGATCATGGTTGTCATGATATAAAGATCGTTGTTTCTATCTACATTGAGTTGTGGTTCACATCCACGACCCAACGTTCATCCTATCCATGACCCTTCCCTTCTGAATTAGCACTACATTTAATTGCAGAAAATCACATTAATGTTGATACCTACCCGTAATCCCTTCGGAATCACCACCCCCACATTAATCATTGGTTGACTAGCCTATAAAAGTGGTACTTGGGTTTCATTCTTTTAGAAGCCAATACGAATCAGAAGTCCTTCTTGTGTTCTTCCTTTATAGGTGATCCCTTCCCTTTCTTCAGGAATGTTGACTATCTTCCTGAAGATCAACGGCCTCCACCTGAAATTCTGAAGGCCGTTTGGTGACCATGGAAGATCAACTACTCCTTCTCAATAGATGTTTTGGGCTCACTGGGTCTCCTTTGAAGAGAACTATTCTTCATAATTGTGTCTTATAGTTGTCATCAATGATTTCAAGATAAACGTCTCTATCCCATATTATCTTCCACTTAATTTTGTGTTCTTTTTGTTGATCTCTCAAACTCTGACCAGAGAAGTGAGAGTGTGGTTGTCAAGGGTCATGGTTGTCATGTAACATAGGTCATGGTTATCATGTAATATGGGTCGGGGTTATCATGTTATATGGGTCGTGGTTGTTGCATATTCACCACGACCGATGAAACATGATAACTATGACCAATGACAACCACGACCCATATTTCATAATAACCACTACCCATATAACATGACCATCATGACCATAATTAAAATATAATGTGAAGAACAGTTCTCTTCGAAGGGCACCCAACGAGCTGCAAAGCACTTTTGAGAGTGTCTTGATTAAGCCTCACCTTCTCAACAGAGTTTTTGGTCAGGCTAAAATAAGACATACTCAAAAGAGTTTTTCATCTCACTGGGTGTCATTCGAAGAGTACAGTTCTTCATATTGTATTTTAATTATGGTGGTGGTTGTCATGTTATATGGGTCGTGGTTATCATGAAATATGGGTCGTAGTTGTCATTGGTTGTAGTTATTACGTTATATGGGTCGTGGTTATAATGTAATATGGGTCGTGGTTATCATGTAATATTGGTCGTGGTTGTAATATAATATGCATTGTAGTTGTCATTGTAATATGGTTCGTGGTTTTAATATAATATGCATCATTGTTGTCATGTAATATGGATTGTGGTTGTC
Source organism: Magnolia kwangsiensis (assembly GCA_037074715.1). Classification (NCBI taxonomy): domain Eukaryota; kingdom Viridiplantae; phylum Streptophyta; class Magnoliopsida; order Magnoliales; family Magnoliaceae; genus Magnolia; species Magnolia kwangsiensis. The sequence continues at coordinate 58,276,315 of CM073573.1, forward strand.
ATTTTAAATGGATTGTGGTTCGAATGTGAAATGGCCACAGCCCTAAAATCACAGGACAAAAGGATAGGCGACACGGACAATAAACATACTTCAATGTGGGCCCATATGGGCCGTGGTTGTCATTTTATATGAGTCACGGTTGTTACATGTCCACTTCTAATAGTGGATTCCATTGTTCCCAATGTTTTCTATTATGGCCCCAGTCACCAACCATGGTCCCAACTATGACGTTTGTGTTTCATCCATTCCGTTCATCTATTTTTATAGTGAAAGGCACGATCATTCATCTATTTTGACAGATCATTTCAAGGCTTGATCCAAAAAATGAGAGGATCATTTTCATGATCGACGATGCTCATTCATCACTGTTTCCTATGATGTGGACCACTTTCTATTGGGATATAACTCATTTTTACTTTTATGGTTACCATAAAATGATCTGGAAAAATATATGGATGGCATGGATGAAACACATACATAGAGGCCTTCTGACAACTTTTTGAGATTGTTTTGGACGAAAATGCCTTTGACCTTGGTTCAGGAGACGTACAGACCTAAAGTGAAGTAGAAGTTACCTTCGGTTTCAACCCCCGAGAAAGTGACGGATCGACTACTCCCCGGGTCACCAACCAATGACCGGTGCCCGGCGGTCCATGGACCCCACCACCACGTATGTGTTACATCCATGCTGTCCATATATTTCTCCAGATAATTTAATGGTAGGAGTCTAAAAAATGAGCGATACTCTAATCACAGGCAGACAACATTACAGGGAATAGTGATGAATGACCGTCATAAACCATTAAAATGATCCCTCTCATTTTTGGGATCAAACCCTAAAATGATCTGTAAAAGTAGACGAACGATCATGCCTTTCACTGTAACAATAGATGAATGGAATGGATATAACACATACGTCATGGTTGGGCCCATGGCTGGTTACATGGGGAGTAGCCAATCCGTTATCTCGCAGATTATATGGAAGAATATATGAGCTTTGGAAGGGCCGCATGTAGCCTTTTCACATGCACCTTTTACAGACCTTCTTCTTTTTTCATTTTTATAGAAAAGAGAAGATCCAGGGACCAACTGTCAGAGAGGGACATTGTTTGTCCTTGTCTGAAATCCTTTTCCATTATGAGGTCCGTATTTTATTTTATACTATAGTCATTTTGCTAAGGTAAAGGATGATCAAAGTCAAGAAGGTTCCCATGCGAAGGATCGTGGTATTGAGTTTCCATGCACATTGGATCTTAGTTGTCATGTTATAAGGATCATGCTTTTCGTACGCACATGAGTCATGGTCATCATGTTACATAGGTCGTGGTTGACAGATGTTATGGGTCGTGGTTGTCATGTCAGATGGGTGGTGGTCATCATGTTATAAGGATCGTGCTTTTCATTGCTCTGTGATCCACGACCTATTTTGGTTGAAAACCACGACCCTTTGAGTGGTTCCTAAGTGTAAATCATGACACCTATATAACTGTGAACCACGACCCTTTGAGTGGTTCCTAAGTATAAATTACGACACCTATATAACTGTGAACCACGACCCATATAACATGTCCACTACAACCCATATAACATGTTAACCACAATGCAACACAATGGGGCCAACGAGTTAGGATTATAACGCGACCCTTACAACCATGACCCCTACCACATGACAATCATGACCCTCACCATGACCTACATGACATTCTATTGCACCCGAAAATTACATTAACTGTGAACTCAGCAAGATGACTATAAAATTGACAAGTGAACTTTCGTTTAATTACAAGAATAATAGGATATTAGATCATGGTCTTGATAAACAATGGATCACAACTGTACATGGGTCGTACATCGTCGTTGCCAACCACGATCCATATACCGTGTAAACCATGACCTATGTAACGTGAGAACCACGACCCATATCAGCTGACAACCATGACCCGTCTAACGTAACAACCATGACCTTGTCGTGTGATCATGGTTCACATGCACAATTGATCATGGTTGCCATCAAATTTGGATCGTGATTAGGATGAACAATGGATCGTAGTTGTATATCGATCATTGAACGTGGTTGCCATAAAGGAAGAATGCAAGAAGAACTCGATGCCTCCATCGAATATCTTCTCTATTATCTTGATTGAAAGAGCTACGAAATCCATGAATGATTAAGGTGTTGCAATGGGTTGTTGAACCTGGTTGACAACCATGATCCATATACCGTGACAACCATGACTCACATAACATGAGAATCACGACCCTTATCACCTGACAACCATGACCCCTCTAACTTAAAAACCATGAGCCATATAACATGACAACCATGACCCAATGAGTTAGGCCTTGCATAGTCTAGTGAAAGGCACAATCCTTATAACATAACAACCACGACCCATTGTGGGTCAAAACCACGACCCTTCGAGTGGTTCGTGGTTGTCATTCACAGTGGTTGTTGTCATCAACCATGACCCATTGTGGATTACAACCACGAACCAATGTGGATGATAATCAAGACCCATTTAAGATGACAACCAGTATCCTGTATTACTCACAAGTTGTACCTATTCATTTTTTTTGTACAATAACTAATATTTGGAAGGAGTATGGGTCGTAGGGATATATTATGCTATTATGATGGAGAGAGTGTGTATGACAAGGGAATGTTTTTTTACAATGGTGGAGACTCAAAGGGATTTGTTGTGAATGATGATGTCACTTATCGATAATTGCTAGATAAAATGCATCAGATTACGAAGACTGTGTCGGATGAATTCGATTTAATAATTAAAGTTGTGTACGGTGATGTAATTCGTGGATTTCTACGCTCACATACAATCAAAGACAATGAAGATCTTGAAGCATAAATGTTATTCTGTAGACAAACTCTTTCAACACAAATACCATTACATGTAGAGAAAGTGAGGCATTGTCCTTTCGTGGAGGATTACAACATAGATTATACCTTACATTCAAATCCATCGTCTCTTCATTCGCATCCTTCAACCAATGATCGGATAGTCAATGATTTCGATATACCTGGCGCTTCAATTAATGATAGATATCACGACCGAGGAGTCAATGACTGCGATATAAGCGGCCCTTCATGTAACGATACACATCATAATTTGGGGAATGATGACTACGATATACCTGACCCATCAAGTAGTCATAGATATCACGATTGGAAACTCGATGATTATGATATAGGCAACCCTTCAGATAAATATACACATTACGATTTGGGGAATGATGACCGCAACATACCTAGCCCATCAAGTAGTGATAGATATCATGATCGAGGACTCGATGATTGTGATATAGGCATCCCTTCAAGTAACGATCAATTTTAAGGAATAGCTGACCAGTGCGATCTCCAAACCCCATCCGTCAATGATCCGTCTATTGATCCATCTGTGCAGGTCAATCTGCAACCTATAAACTTAAATTTACCTATACCGGTGCATGAAGAAAATGGAGATATTCCTAAATCATTGAATATTATGTTTGCCCCATCTGATGATGCTTTTGTCAATTCATATCATCAAGGATATCCGAAATTTGTGGAAATCCAAATGAAATATTTGTCAGACAAGTGTTCAAGGACAAAGGTTGATTACAATATTGTCTATGTAAATATGTGATGTGCCACAAGTTCTAGTATAAGGTCTTGAAGTCTAACAAGCTGATATATATGATTGGGTGCATTATAGAAAATTATAATTGGAGGATGCATGCTTCAAAGTTGGACGGCACAGGGATGTTTAAGATAAAGACTTACAACTCAAAGCATACATGTAGCATGTCGTCTGAGGTGATACGCCACTCTAAGACAACGATCGCGGATGATGGTCCTGATATAGTAACCTCAAAGTGGAAGGGAAGAGATCATTGCCAAGCCACCAGTTTGATAAGTAGTGAATTTGGCATCGGTTGTATGAGTTCATGATTGACTTGCACACCAAAAGAAATTCAATATTATATAAGTGAGATGTACGGGGTTGAGATCAATTATAAGAAAGCGTGGAATGTTAAAGAGATTACAACGGAAAAAGTCTTAGGATCTTACGAGGGTTCTTATAATGAGCTTCCGGCATATCTTCACAAGTTAAGAAAGGACAATTTAGGGATTGTGATGGAGTTACAGGTGAACGACGAAAAAAATAGTTTTGAATGATGCTTTATTGCGATTGGATAGTGCATTAGAAGCCTAAATTTACATTTCTGAGGGTGTTGTGTGTTAATGTGGCACATTTGACAGGGAGGTACAACAGTGTTCTTTTCATGGCCACTGCATTGGATGGAAATAATCACATCCTCCCTGTGGCATATGGGATCGGAGAATCTGAGAACAATAGTAGTTGGAGGTGGTTCTTTGGGATTTTATCCAAGTCAATTGTGAATCTTCCAAGACTAGTGATAGTGTCAAATCTTCACAAAGGGTTGGTCAATGAAGTCTCTAACATGTTCTCACATGCAATCCATGGATATTGTATCCATCATATACTTAGAAACATGAAGAATGCATGTTCAGATGATTCTATGAGGGAATACTTTTGGGCTGCTATTAAGACGTATCGGACATCCACGTTTTGGGAGATGATGCGATGCATTCAAATGTTGAATCCCCCAGCGTATCAATTCCTTAATAGTATAGAAAAAGAAAAATAGGCATTCTCTTTCTTTCCTGGCATGCGGTATAGCATCGTAACTACCAACATCGTCGAAAGCATGAATGCATTATTCGTAGATGCATGAGAGTACCCTGTCACTAAACTTCTCGAATCAATAAGGAGTAAAATCCAAAACTTCTTCCTCCATCAACGGAATGAGGCCTTGGCATGTAATGGAATTTTGACTCCTTGGGAATCAAAAAGACTGTCCAAACTTTATCACTTGGAAGTGTGAAAGACACAATGCATTGCGATTTTAGCGGATGAGTTCCAAGAGACCGCATGGGGAATGACCGATGTAGTGAAGTTAAGAGAAATGAAGTGTATAAATACTACCTTGGAAAAATGTTGTTGCCTTGTGCTCATGTGATAGCGGCCTGTGATAAGTATCAACTTGATATGTATAAATATTGCTCTCCATTCTACTTCAATGAAATTATCTTAAAACATACCAAAAGTTAGTGTACCCGGTGCTTGACAAGACACAATGGAACACTTCGGAGGAAGTGAAAGTTTTATATGAGAACATGAAGCCTCCAAAAACAAGAAGATCCGCTGGAAGACCGAAAAAGGTTTGAATTACATCTTAGGGAGAAATAGGTCAACACCTAAATGCTCTAGATGCAAATGAATAGGTCACAATCGGGGTCGATACACTTTCATCCCTGCTGGCTGAGGCTGAGGCTGAGGCTGATAATGACTTATTATGTTGGTTTTTTTTTTATTTTCTACGATCATGTAATTTGAACTGTAATATATATACTTATTGATTCATGAACCTTGGTGCATGTTAACCACAATCTAATGTGGATCATAACCACGAATTCTTGTGCATTTGAACCATGACCCATAGAGGAAATGGGGAGCTTAACTACCAGTCGTGGCACTCATGACAGGTGGATTGTATTTGTCAAGTTATATGGGTCGTGTTTCTCATTATATCGTGGTTGTTTGCGATGATCCAACATGGATAGCAACCATGAACCATTACAACTGTGAACCATGACCAATTTAACATGACAACTACAACCATTGCTTCACATATACCATAATCAAAATAAAACGAGAACAATGACCTTTGTATCAATCCATTTAGGGTCTATGTATCATGACAACCAAGACTTATCCAATGACAGTCACGACCCATGTTTCATGTCAACCACAACCCAATGTGGATGATAATCACGAGCCTTTATGCATCTGAGCCACAAACAGAAAGATGAAAATAGTATACATAATAATAGGTTGCGGTTTTCATGATATAATGATCATGGCTGTCATGTAAATGGGTAGTGCAAAAAATCAGTGTCATGTTGTCAACAATGACCCATACAACAGGGCAACAATGACAATGCAAAACGATTAACACGAACCCATATCAAATGAAAACTACGATCAATGCTTTACATCAACTACGAACCATATTACACGACAACTACGATCGGTATAACAAGACAACCACAACCCTTTAATAATTACATTTAGGGTCCAAATATCATCACAACCAAGACATATACAACATTACAATACAACATTACAACTATGACCTATATCAAATGATAACACGACCCGTGAAACTTTGATCAATAGCAGGTCATGATTGTCCCTTGTGTTGTGTCATGGTTATGATGAATAGTGGATCATTGTTGTTAAATGAGAACCACGAATCACATGCCATGACAACCACGACCAATTATTCATGTGAACCATGACTCATGTCATCTTCATGACCAATCTGCCATGCAAACCACGACCAAACCTCACTGAGTTCCCGTTGAAGAGAATTGTTATTCATATAACATGACAAATACATCACACATTACATTACAAACCACGACCCATATAACTTGAAAATCACGATCCATTATAAAATTAAACAAATGATCCATGACAACTACAATCCATACAACATGACAACCACTACCCATATAATAAAGTGACTTTTAGAAGAGAAGCTCAGCATGCAAGCTAAGACTGTAAGTTTCTTCCACTTAAGCTTACAAATGGGGATATTATCATCTTACTCACTCTCATCTTCAGTGGTTAATAACTATAACCCTTTCCTTTAGATTCAGAGCGACCGTTAAGAATAAGCGCCACATGCAACATACAAGCCATGACCCATTTAACATGTAAGTCATGACTCAATTAACATGACAAACACCATAAATGCATCTTGGCCTCCTTTCTAGTAAGATAGCCACGAACAATTTAACATGACAACTATGACCATAATCACATTTATAGTAGGAAGAAGATCTCTCTTCAGTCGACAACCAGCGATGCAAAAAAAACTCTATAGAGGATGACTTGTTTTAGCCCAAATAAAAACTCTATTGAGAAGGTCAGGCTTAAACAAGACATACACGCAAGTGATTTTCAGCAGAGCTCATTGGGTCTCGTTGAAAAGACTATTCTTCCATGTGACCTATGCTGAGATGACGAGCGTAGATGCGAAGGAGAAGGCAGAAGGAAATAGTAGTTAACGTTTTTCCACTAGCTGGGTGCTTGTTGAAATTGTCAAGTTGGCGGAGTTCAAAAATTATCTTCAGAACTTTCTGTGGAGGCCGTTGAGCTTCAGGAAGATTGTGAATGTCCCTGAGGAAAGAGAAGAGATCACGAATAAAGGAAGAATGCGATAGGAGCTCTATGGTTTCTTTAAATATTTCCTTCATTATTTTGAATAAAAGAGCAAAGAAATGCATGAATACAGATTGGCTTGTGGAAGTATCACCAAAGTACCACTCTTATAGGTTGGCCATTCAATGGTCAAGGCACCGATTCTGAAGGGTCGCACTGATTTGGAACAGTGGTGCGGATAATGAAGGGTCATGCTCGGTGCCCAATGGATTACGGGGAAGTAGCAACTTTAATGTGATTTCATGAAGAATATGGCACCATTTCCGAAGGGTCATGCTAAATTCGAAGGGAATGGTCGTGGATGGGATGAACAAATGGTTATGGTTGTCTTCCCCAATGGATTATGGTTCGAAATCACATGCTAATGTGTATGATAACAATGATCGTTTTGTGTGATCGTGGTTCACTTGCACATTAGGTTATGATTGTGTTACATGGATCGTGATTATAATGTTCTATAGGTTGTATTTGCCATGTTATACAAATCGTGTTTGTCATGTTTCCTGGATCATTGTTGTTGCTTCAACGTGTACAGTAGGGCATGAATTATGTACACCATGGATGAAACACATAAGCACTGAGCCGTCTATGAGCCATGCCATGTACATAATTTGTGGTTGTCCGGTTACATGGGTCGTGGTTGTGACGGTATATGGATCATGGCTTAAAGATTGTTACGGATCATGGTTCTCGTGTTATATGGGCCGTGGTTTTCATGCTTAGGGGTCGTGGTACTGCACTCACTTCCATGACTTTCCATAATGTACATATATCATGCATGCTTTTCAAGGGACCAGATTAGGGTCGTGGTTCTGAACCATGAACCAACATGGATGACAACTACGATCCAACGTGGACAATAACCACGATCTAACATGCATGTGAACTACGGGATCAGATCACATGACAGTTTCGTAGTTGTCATACAGATTATGTTGTTGTTGTTATGGACCGTGGTTATGATGTTAGACGGATCATAGTTGTAAGATGATATGTGTCATGGTTTTAATGTTATAGGGGTCGTGGTTGTCACGATATATGGATCATTTTTGACATTCACATTCAACCACCGATATACAACAACGATCCATTGTGCATGTCAACTAATGAGTTAAGTGCAATACAACTTCAATTTGTTCATGGACAATTACGACCAATCTCATTCAGCAACCCATTATAGATGATAATAAGAAGAAGAAACATTAAATATACTAATCCATTCATCATTCAATATCAAATTAGTATTTAGCTTTCTTCGTTGGTCTACCTGACGCCTCTTCTTATTTTTTTTTATGAACACAGCATCTTTTGCTCTTACCTGCTGTAGACAGTCTTAAGAAATTGTCTTTCTAAATTTTGGAATTTCTTCCTACAGAAATAAAATGAACTAATATTAAAACAAAGTACAAAGAAATCAAGATTAAATGTAGACGAATAAATATATACTTACAAGCGTAAAGTCAATTGCACTCATGTTGCACAAGAAGTCTATATATTTCAGCATGATTACGCTATGATCGCCCAGGTTGTATTGCGTAGGCCTGTTAGCAGATGGCCTCACATTCCATGGCTTCTCCCACCTAACTAATCCGCCATCAAGAACATGAAATAACCAACTCAGTCCATCCGTTATCTGTGTGACAACTAGCTTATTTTTCTCTTCTAATTCGGTACTCAAGCTGTCGTACAAAGTGACCTCTTTCTTCCTCGGATAAACAACAGCCATTAGCTAGTGTTGCCCCCTCACGTTAAGAGGGATGTACACTTATGAAGCAAAAGAAATATGACAACAATTAAAGCATTACCTTTCTAAAAATGGATATAATCATTTAAGTCCATGTATATGTGCAAGAAACTAAGATCTTACCACTTCATATTTTCATAGAGGTTTCAGTTTAGAGTCAACTATTTATATAAGCACTTCACTCAATCTTTCAGACTTCATGGTCCCACGATCCTTATGGTTCTTAGTGCCATAAGTTCGCAATAGGTCAAGTTGATGTTTCATGTATTGCTATTAATATATTGGATATTGTTAGAAATATAAATGATTAATGATGTTTTAAAGATAACTATGGTCCTCAAATTCACATCGACGAGATGAATGCATAGTCTTGTCTACCTCATGGTCGATCTTCTTGACATGCTGATAGGTATCTTAGGTATAGGTCTATGGACTACGTAATGAGGAAGATGTGTGATATAACTATAATGTTCATGCACTGATGTGCAACAAAGAAGGAGAAAGGATAGAAACTTACCTCAGAGTCGACCCATGAATTTAGGTCATAGATACTTTTCAACCAGACGAGTGAACCTAACTCTCTGACAACTCTCAACTCGTCCTCTTTGGCATCGGTTAGAGCTCGGTGGGGTTCACTGAGCCCCTGTCGAGGCTCTGTTGCAATTAGAGCTCGGTTGGGATCCAATGTATCGCGATGTGGTCTCCCTTCTTAACTCAATTACGAGGTAACGATATTAAGCTGTAATAAAATGACATATTATCTATGGAGTTTATAATATAATGTCTAATTTAAACAACGATCCAAATGCAATTTCACGCACAATTGTCTTATTAACTTCATCCTTTAGCAGGTTCATCTCCTGCTTCATTTGCACCCATAGCATAGTATTCTCATCTTTAAGATGGGTCATCCTAGCTTCAAAACTAGAGAGCTAGCTGATCACAGCCTCAACATTAGAGCTATTAACTTGTTATAAAATCGTATATTAGAAGACATTACATACAAAATGACTTGTTAACTATTGAACCAAAGACAAATCACGTACATATTTTGTATGTATATTATATCTCGTCCACTTTGGGTCATGCGTCAACCATGACCCATGGTGGATGATAACCATGACCAATCACACATGATAATAACGATCCAACATTGACAATAACCACGATCTAAGGTGGAACACAACAATGACCAAATTTCAATTTCATATACCTTTATTGCTTCTACATCCTCTCTAAGCTACGTTATCTCCTCATTCAAGTAAGCATTCTTCTCATTTAAGTAAGCTCACTGCATTATAACCACGACCCAAAAAGGAACACAACAACGACCAAATAAGATTCAGGAAAAATTCAATTTCATATTCCTTTATTCCTTGTATTTCCTCCCCAAGCTGCCTCATCTGCTCTAGCAGTGAAGCATTCTCTACGATCAGAGGCTGGTCAAAGGAACATTGTCCAGTAATAAAATTGTATATTAGAAATGGTTATTATGGCCAATGGAGCCTGGTTATCATCCATAGTGGGTCATGGTTCACATCCTGGAGGTTCGTGGATGTTAACCACAATCCATTATGTATGATAATCACAATCCACATTGGATGAGAATAACAATCACGACGGATGATAATCACAATCCACACTAGATGATAATCATGATCCACATTTAGTAGAAACTATGACCCTTGTCTAAATAGACGACTATCATGTTATATGGATCGCGACTCATCCATGATCTAGTGTGCATGTCAACCACAACCCCTGGTGTATGATAACAATGATTCAGGATAGATTCAACTTCATATACCTTCATTGCCTAGATTTTCTCTTTGAGTTGCTTCACCTGCTCCTGCATTGAAGCATTGATCTCCCTCTGAGTTGCTTCACCTGCTCATGTAATGAAGCATTAATCTCCTCTTTATGTTGCTTCACCTGCTCCTGTAGTGAAGCATTGATCTCCTCTCTATGTTGCTTCACCTGTTAATACAGTGAAGCATTTTCTCCTCTAAGAGGGCTGATCGAAGAGACAATGTCCTGTAATAAAATCATATATTATTATGTATTTCAATGTCTTTTTATAAGGAACCCAACCATGACCTTCATGTATGTGAACCACAACACACTATGGATGACAACTACGATGAACTAAGGGTCGTGGTTATTACGAACAGTGGATCCTATTTATCGACTGTATTGGGTCATGGTTGAACCAGTTGTGGGTGACAACTACGATCAAGAATAGGGTCGTGGTTATTACGACCAATGGGGCGTGGTTGTCATCCATGTTAGTCGTGGTTCAACCACACACAAACCATCGTGGATGAAAACCATGATCCACTATGTATGATAATCAAGATTCATAATTCATTGAAACCACAAACCACGTTACACGAAAACCACGACCTTAGGCCATCAATGTTGGGTCACGACCCTAGATGCATGAAAAACCACGACCCTTCCTGGATGATAACAACGATCCTGTGTGGATGACAACCACGATCCATTTTTCATTTACCTTGACAGTGATCTATTAACAAATAGATTAGATAAAGCAAGGCAATTTCACGTATGTGTTTTGTATTAATATCATCTCTCATCGACTTCACTTCTTCGTGTAAAGAAGCATAATCCTCCTTGAGATGCTTTATTTCTACTCCAAACTCATCAATTCGCTTCAATTCACCCTTTATTCCTTGCACTTCAGTGGCGAGAAACTCAAACTACTTATTAAATTTCTTTATTACGGATTTTTTTTTATTATCATCTTTCAATACATTCCCAAAGCATTTATCGAGGGAGGTTTTATCAAGCTCAATTGTATTTTTCATTTCTAAGAAGGAGGTTGTAAGATTAGTCTCAACTTTATTTCTTACGTCATACTCCTTTGTCTCTACCGTAGGTACTGGCCACGGTCTTATCCTTCGTATGAATGTTGTCGTCAGTTATACTCCTGACAACCTCAATCTCTGCTTCTTCGACCATTAGTTGAAGCTCTAAAGCTAGCACCACCTGCAGGAGTAAAATTGATCCATTAATTATAAACATATTTCATGATTTGAATTACACTACTAATTGAATAAATCTTATCGGCATAGCTGTGAAGATGACAGATATGGTTTCATATCTACCCATTTTCTTGGGACCCCAATTTAGTATTCGAGGAATCCTTATAAGCAGTCTTTTAACAGCCCACCTACTATCACCAGTGAGTTGAGGGAACTATTCATAGGCCTAAATCTGTTTAAGAATAATTATTATGCATTATATATTGGTTGACATGTATGGAGAAAAAATTCAAACTCAAAGAATGAATCAGGATAAGAATAACGTACTTGTAGGGCAAACACGCATGCGCATATGTTCTATGATTTGGGGTACTGACCAGTTGCCCTTTCCCCCTCAAATAATGCCAGACGCAGCGTTAACCCCATTCTTCAAATAATCATACCCCACACTACCCCAGGGGTAGTTATTAAAATAATCCAAGTCATCAACCATGTTGATAAATGTATCAACACAGTTATTCTTTTACGGAGATCCAACTAATTAACTCTCAACACAAATTATTAGAGCCAGCTTCACCACGTCCATATGTTCTTCTTTATCGACGAGTGACCGATAGGCTTCTTTCAATACTTGTCTATTCATGCCACCTGCACTTAGGTAGCTCTCCCTAATGCCTTTTCTTGCCTCTCCTCTTCCAGCCTCGGCACGACCGCCACCATCTATCCTAAGTAGTCCAAACTTAAGACCCATTACTAATGCAACATCAAGCTCAGTAAATTTTATCTTGGTGCCCTGAACATCAAATTTTAGATCACCAACATGCCTTTGCATCAGGCAATGCATGATCTGAGAATGTACTCTCCACTCAGCCAGTGGAAAGTCAAGCTGGATTTTCAAAACAGTTATCTCTAAATAGTTTCTTTCTATCAGGTTTCTTCTCCATATCTTCAACCAAGTCTTTCAGAAAACTAATAGAGCACTTGGGAGAGACCTATGCCTTTAAGAAGTGTAACGCTCTGAAAATCGGGGGTCGAGCATAACTCAGCTCCCGAGCTCCAAAACATCACTTATGCAACATATTGGATGTATGTTGTCGATATTAGTGCATAAAACATGAAGTAGATTAAGCTAAAACAACAAACATAGTTTAGGGGTAATCTGAAAACGCAAGCGGAAGACTGAAATACATATATAAACCAACATAAGTCCCCAAGATATGTATGCTCTGCTAGGTCATAATTATAAGTCGTGTCTCAAAATACATATAACAAAATGTGAAAAATTGCTACAAACATAGCCCTGAATCCCCGTCAATCAGGACATGGCTCACATGAACCCGCCTAAGAACTACATGAATGAGAATGCCTCCTCGTACTCATCAAACTCCGGCTCCACCTCAAGTGGCGCAAGATCATCTATAACTAAATCAGAGTCTAGTTAGTGTTTAAGCATCATCCCAGAACGTGGGAGTGAGTGATCAACTCAGTGGAACTATACAGCAAAGTTTAACATGTTATCAATTCAATCAAGCAGTAATGATAAAGCAGTACAATCAAACATGTCCTAAATACTATTGTTGATGCAAGAATGATATGAAGTAATGATGCATGCCCTCACCACAAAATCTCTCCCGCAACATCATCTAACGATCGCAGCATGAATCACTACCACTATGCTCTACACCAACGCCAACGGCATATGCAGTGCGATGTTATGAGCATGATTATCAAGTTCTTATTAGTCCTTTTCATACAACAGGATTGGGAAGCTAAGATGCCTCCCTTACATCAATACCCAAATTATGATTCATTCTAGGGTCGTCAGTCCTAGACAATCTCATACGATATTATAGTTCTAGATCGATGTAAAGGGCTCGTCACCAATCAATATAGGTCTACTTATATCCTATATATTGCAATAAGGCTCGTCGCCCCAATGCAATTTTAGGATATACTCGAGGTCACTACAAAGGGCTCGTCACCAATCAATGTAGGCCGACAGCACGAATATAGTGTCTCATACCACCATAATCAGTTCACGAGTCTAGGTTACTCGTTGGTCACTACGGAGAGGCTCGTCGCCTCAGCGTAGGCCGATAGCTCGACCACGGTGTCCCATACCACCATGTCCAACTCATGAGTCTTAGGGGATCGAGGTACCATGGTTAATAGGGTTTCACTAGTGAGTTTGGTACCTTAGAATCAAACAGTAGCGTCCAAACATAGTGAACATACATTAGTCAATCGGGTTATTTGACGAGCTCAACTAGGATAAGTGCACGTTGAGTTGATCGACATGGAATGCATAAGCACCCCGTGTGGCCTAACCACTGTTGAACCTCTCAAGTACGACTCGCATTCGTCGAACACATCCTGCGCGGCGAAAATAACCTCAACCACCCATTTAAGGGCTGTTACCGACTACCTGGACTGTAATATAGTCCCAATCACGTACAAGCTCAATAATAAACATTTTGATTCATATTATACATTCAAATGAACATGTTATGAAATATAACTTAAACATAAATATAGTACATGGAGGAAATCATACACACAGTTAACATGAATTAAATAGGCTAAACAATTCATGAAGAAAATCATATACACAAGCAGGGTAATTGAGATTCATATCTCAACAACCTCATACATCACACTTTACTGAATACTAACTCATTCAGGCATTTTTACAAACACTTTGACTACACTATTCAACATACATCACGTATGTCGACCATATTGCATATTAGGGCAAATCCTTTTGCCAAGGAGTTGTCACATACATAACAATCATGTACTAATGACAATCAATCATCGTAATCGCAACATCAGATTTCATATGCATACAAACATTTCAACATACACATGAAATATTATATTTACAACATAGGTTATACATATACGCAAAACAAAATGGATAGCGCATTTGGCATATGTAATAGTGTCCACATTAAGAATAAATCATTATCTAACATTGAAAGTCTTAAAAACCATAACCTCAACGTATATAGTCCGCACATTAAGCTGAAAAACGTGTAATGGATATGATTTAGACGATAAGTCTTCGTCAACGGTGGATAGGAAACCTAAGGCATGAAATAAGTTAGCTACAGCAACACTTAGACTATTCTAAGCTCCAAAATAGGTTAGGGTTTGATTGACTTGCCCAAAAATAGAATTAGAATTGTCGGAATAACGATTCAGATACGATGGATCGGTGCGTAGAGGAAACTGGAAAGAATCCCAAGATGAAACACCAAGTTCTCACTCACTTTCTATCTCTTTCTCTTCTCTTATCCTAGCTAGGGTTAGAAATTCGTATGAGATATGTGAGAGAGGGTTTAAGGCCCTTTTATAGGCCTAAAACTGATGAAAATAGCCCTAGGGCCAAGATATACTTAGGTTATAACCAAATCGGGCTCATTCCGATCCAACAGAACACTTCTGAAGGTCCTCTTACTGAATGCGATTGGACTTAAGCTCACTAATATATGATCTTAAGCAAGTTAAGTTTTCAGTCCGATCGGGTTTCCAGATCGACCGTGGCGAACCAATTTCAGTTCAACGGTCACCGAAACTCGATTAGGGCCACAAGTACTTTGACATGTATGTGACACCTTCCCTGATCCGAAGGTGAATTTGGGTCAAAAACTAATGATCAAAATGCTTACAAATGGCGTGCAAGTGACACGACTCAGATTACTTAAATCCATATTTAACTTCTTAAAAATCTTCACTTTCTCATACTCTTCACTCCAAACTCAAGAAAATGGTCTCAGGACATCGTTTGGGCTTAAGTTTTGAGGTGATAGTCAAGTCTAACTAGGCAGTCATAACTATCTAAGTTCATCACTATCGGACTTTCGACGTGCGGTCTAGGTCTGATACGAAGTTTCCGAATGCTCTTGAGAGAAACTGGGTTTAGAGTTGGATCCTAAATTTCAGGGTAATGCAATATTTCTAATTCTATACGTTTTAGGTCGTACAGATCGTATTTAAAGTGGTTGGTGTTAATTTCACAGGTAATCTAGTTTAGCACTAGTTAATTCACATTAAATTTCTAAGAATTGAGTTCTAAACAATTTCTATTAAAGGTGGTACTCGGGTCTTGTACGAATTTTTTCAAGACGTTACAAGAAGTCTAAGCATGTGGTCATGATTGGCTTGTTTCGACCTACATTCCATATGGTCGTGGATTGTTAATCAATAATAAAATAGTCTTGTAAAATCTAACATGGGTCGTAATTGTACTACATAGTGGATCGCAGTTGTAATCCACGAAGGGTCGTTTTTGTCATCGAGTTCTAAAGGATCATGGTTATCATGCTACAAGGTTCGTTGTTGTCATCTACGTTAGATCAGGGTTGTCCTTTGTGTTGGGTCGTGGTTGACAGTCGTGCTACATGATTCGTTGATGTCATCTATGTGCCTGTCAACAACGATTGTGGTTGTCATGCCATACATATCGTTGTTATCATCTACATTAAATCATGGTTCATACCCATGATTGACTTTGACTGTCAACCACAATCCATTATGCAAACAAACCACGATCATGACCATGATCTTGGTTTTCATGCCATACATATCATTGATGTCGTTTACATTGAGTCGTAGTTCACAGCCACGACCCACATAACGTGTGGGCCACAATACACTGACCCTGTCAACCACGATCCATTCAGCATATCAACACCGATCATAACTACGATCATGACTGTTATGCTATACATATCGTTATAGTCATATATATTGAGTCGTGGTTCACAACCATGACCCATATAACATAATAACCACGATACACCGTCCTTGTCAACCATTACCTTGTTTTGCCATTTATATTGACTGAGCTGCATTAAACTTGTAAATATACTCGCTGAGTGGCAATGGAAAAGCCCAATGAAGAAGATTCAAAACCAGTAATTAAAAAAAGAGTTAGGGATAAAAAGTGAAAGGGTCTCAGAGAAGAAGCTCCAAGATAAAGTCGGTGTTCCATATGAGGACAAGCAGTTGCTTTACATTATATATCTTCCAACCTCGGACGTTTTTAAGTCACATCGAATTTCCTTTTCTTTGATTCGTACCGTCCATTTTAATTGTAACATCAAGAAACATAATTACCCAAAGAATGGTCAAAATATTTGAATCCAATGGACCACAACAGTTCAACCAATAGTTTCCATCAAAGCCCATAATTTGTCATATTTACATAGTGTGGGCCACTGATGGCTCAATACGTGTCACTAATAAAATCTTTGAAGGAATCCATCATCCATGAACAATCTCAACTGATTAGATTCGATTTATGATGGGCCCATAGACTTGAACCAGATGATCGACGATTGATCCTCTGCATTTAGAATCGTAAGCCAACTTCCCGCCTTTAGCACGCCATCTTTAATGTATGTACATGCAACATATTAATTCAGTATAAACTAAGATATATGAGGTCCACAGTGATATATAAATGTCATCTAAACTGATCATCGTATGTAATGTACGTATATAAAGGCATAACATAAAAATAAATTTTATTAGGTGGATGTACGGCCCACGTAGTTCTCAACACCTTATAACCGTTTATTTTGGTGTGATCAACTACGCCTATATTTTAGGTTCATATTTTTCGATAAAGATTGGTACATACTCTAACAAGTAACAATCGGTGTAGATTGAAAATTTACATAAGATTTGTCCCACAACCGAGAGATAACCAAAATCTTATGGGACATACCAATGTAACACAAATACGGTGCCAACCTTACCTTTCATCATTACCTCTTTTTACATGTCGAGGGCATACTGGTCCATAAAATTTGAATACAATGATCCATAACTGCAGCAATCCATATACAATAAAAACCACAATATATATCTTCATGTCAACTACGACCCATCGAACATTAACACCACAACCCATATAACATAATAACCACGATACAGAATTGTAAGCCAAAGACATGAGCTTCAAACTAGATATGGTGAGGGCTTTTGTTGTCACAACTTGATCAAAGTCATCTCTACCTTCTACAATAACAAACACGACCCTGCGTAGATGATAACCACGATCCTTCGCGTTGTCAATACACGACCCAGGAAAAGGATCATTGTTGACTCTCTCTTCTTTTTTTTTATCGTGGTTTTCATGTAAAATGGATTGTAGTTGTTATAATACATGGATCACAGTTGTCAAAGTAACATGGGTCATGGTATCGGTTGATATGAGTTGTGGTTTTCATGTTTTATGGATCGTGGTTGTCATGTTATATCGATCGTTATTATCATGTTACAAAATATTGAGTTCATTTTCCTAGAAGACAGAATAGGTCATTTCACATCAGCCTGGAACCCGAAAGAAACCATTACAGACCCGGTCCACCAACTCCGAGTAGGTGCTCATCGGATTATATGGTTGGCTCGGACAGAGACAAGCCTTGTGATCGTGCTCGAGACACGATACATGAGTCGTGACTATCATTATATATGGGTTGTGGTTGTAATGTTGTATAGGTTGTGATTGTTATGAAATATGGATCCTTAATGTCATGATCTTCGGGTCGTGGTTGTCGTGTTATATGGTTCGTAGTTGATGTGAATCATTGATCGTAGTTATCATTTGATATGAGTTCGTGGTTGTCATGTTATACGGGTCGTGGTTGTCTTGTTGTATGGAATGTGTTGACCATTTACATGCGTCGTGGTTGTCATGTTTGTAATGGATCGTGGTTATTATCCGGACTGGATCGTTGTTGACAATCACGACACTGAGTAAAGCACGACCGATAAACATGACAACCACGATCCATATATCACGAAAACCACGACCTATGTTATGTACACTATTCCGCTCTTTGGGTTCATGGTTCATATGCATAAAGGCTCTTGATTATCATCCACATTGGGTCATGGCTGACATGATACATGGGTCCTCATTGTCATTATATATGGGTCATGGTTGTGAGGTTGTATAGGTCGTGGTTGTCATGATAAATGGACCCTAACTGGAATGATATGTGGGTCATTGTTGTCGTGTTATATGGGTCGTGGTATACATGAATCATTGGTCGTACTTGATATGGATTGTGGTTGTAATGTTAAATAGGTCGTGGTTCATAGTTGTAATGGATTATAGTTGTCGTCCTTGTTGATCCATTGTTGACAACCACGACTTTATGAGAAACGCGACCAATATAACATGACAATCACAATCCATTTTTCATGACAACCACGACCCATTGTTAAGTTCACGTTTCCTATATGGGTCATAGTTCAAACACACAATGGATTGTAGTTAGCATCCACATTGGATGGTGGTTAACATGCACCAAAGTTCATAAATCAATAAGTATATTACAGTTCACATTACATTATTACAGCCAGCAGGGATGAAAGTGCATCGATGCCAATTGTGACCTATTTTTTTGCATCTCGAGCATCTGCGTGTTGGCCTATCTTCTCGCTGGGATGTAATTCGACCCTTTTTGGGTCTCCCATCAGATCTTTTAGTTTTTGGAGGTTTCATATTTTCACATAAAACCTTCACTTTATCTAAAATGTCCCCTTGTGTCTTGTCAAGCACTGTGTAAACTGATCGCACGTACATTTCATTTCTCTTAGCTTCACTACATCGGTCATTCCTCGTGCAGTTACTTGGAACTCATCCACTGAAATCACGATACATTAAATCTTTCGTACTTCCGAGTTCTGACACGTTGGGTCGTGGTAATGAAGCATGACGAGTCATAGTTGTATCAAGAATGACCCATAACAGCTGACAACCACGACCCGTGTAAGCTAAGGACGACGATCCATATAACATGACAACCACGGTCATGACAAGTGGCAACCACGATCCAAATACCGTCACAAACGTGATACCGTGGTTGTCTACTATCCAATGGTGGAGGTTTAATCAAGGTGTGCCCTATGTTACACTCCCTTTCACATGACAACCGGAACCCTCGGCTTCTCAACTCTGATCTTCTTTTACCTTTGCAAATGCTTATAGTTAAAACCAAATAAAATGCTAACCTCGCAGTCGAAGAGGCTTTCAGACGAGAGAAACGACAAGGAGAAACAACGTCGTTCTTTGGCTGTTGGTCCCCGGATCTTCACTTTTCTAGAAAAACAAAAGAAAAAAGAAGAAAAAGAGGGTGTTTAAAAAGTAAATAAATGCAACATTTGCCTCTTTCGAAGCTTGTGGTGCTAGTGATCGGTGCTATGTGGACCCTCGGATGATGTATGTGCTTCGTCCATGCCGTTCATCCACTTTTAAATATTATTTTATGGCTTAAACACAAAAATGAGAGTGATATAAATCTTAGGTGGACCACACTGCAGGAAAATTATAGTGATTGGATATCCATAATTAAAATCCTCCTAAGGCCCGCTGTGATTGGAGTGTTGCTCATTTTTGGACTACTATCATTAAATGATCTAGAGAAATATATGGACGGCATGGATGAAACATATACATGGTGGTGGGGCCCACAAAGCACCGAGCACTAGCCATTGGTGCCCCAGGGACTAGCTGATCCTTCACTTTCTCGGATGGTTGAAACTGAAGGTGACTCTTACTTCACTTCATATCTATACGATTTATACGTCCCTAAACCAAGGTCAGATACATTTTTATTCGAAATAATCTCCAAAAGATGTCAGGAGCCCTTTTTAAAGATATACGAAATGAAATGACTTTCTAGGTAATTTACTCAAACTCCAAAGCAAGTTCGGCAGATTCGGTAAATTTCCTAAGAAATTTTTATTCATTAGGCGATGAAAGCACGTCATGATGCCACGACAGCATATGCTGAGGGAATCGGTTGTCAGGTTTCATAAGAGCGAGTGCCTACTGGGAACAGATTAGGTGCAGCCATTGCTATGGAGCCCACCTTAATGTATCTATTCTATATCCATGCCGGCCATCCATTTTTACGGATCATTTTAAGGTATGCCCAAAAATGAAGCAGTTCTAAACCTCAGGTAGACCATGCTATAGGAAACAGTGGTGATTGAACGTCCCACCATTAAAAACTTCCATAGGGCCCACCTTATTGTTTCCGGACTGTTTCATGTTGATACGGTCACGTAAGCTTGGATGAAGCGAAAAAAATCAGCTTAATCAAGAACTTTTGTCTTCCTTTAAGTTGTTAAAAAGGACAATCACCACTGAGTGAAGGATGCCTCGTTTCAACGAAGTCTTGGTATCGATTCCCCGGGGGGGGGTGGCTAACAGTGAAGTGACCATGGGGGTGTACTAACAAACTAAAAAAAAAAGTTGTTAAATGCCAGTCACCACTGTTTCTATGGTATGGCCCACCTGAGATTTGAATATGCTTATTTTTTGGAATTATATCATAAATTAATCTTTAAAAAATAGATGAACGGCATGGATATAAAAAACATGTATCATTCTAGGCCGTCATGGGTGAAGCTGGGCTGCATGTAATCCGCTTCCGTGGTACTGCGGCTACCTTCCTACGCTGCGGAATTTGACTCTATTACAGGGCAGTGGCACTGTCAAAGATGACACATGCAAAGCGTGTTTAAAACGGAAGCGGGCTGGCTGGTTTACCTCACACCAGCTATACAGCTGCTGCTGTAGGTACGTGTCCCGCCAGGACGAGCACTTCCATTCCTCGAGGTCCGAGTTGTACGAACGGATCGAAAGACATTAAAGTTACATGGCCCCATGGCCCATATTGATGTATTTATTATATCTACACCGTTTACCTATTTTTAGAGATCATTTTAAAATATTATCAAAAAGTAAATTATATACAAAGATAATCCGGACAACACCACAAATATCAGCCGAGATCATGATTTTCACAGTTAAACAATTCATATGGCCCACTGTAATGTTTATTTCGCATCTAATCGGTTCATAAGGTCACAAAGATATAAATGAAGAAGAAAAATAAATTTCATATTGATCTAAAACTCCTGTAATGCCAAAAATGATTTCAATGGTAGAAGTTCTATCCTCCTCTCTTTTTGCAGTGTGGTCCACTTGATAGTTAGATCTACCTTATTTTCGGTCTCAAGCCTTAAGAGGAGCTCGCCAAGGGGATGGACGGTTTAAATATAAGACATACCTCACGATCAGACATACATAACTTAGGCCATGTTTGTTAACGCTGAATTTTAGCACTTAATGCGGAATGAGGAAAATTTTTCATGTTTAGTGGTGTTTGTTAATACGTTGTTAACACGGAAGACGGAAAGCGCTAAGTGGTTTTTCACTGAATTTTTTTAGTGATAGGAGTCTGGCTTAATGGTGAATGCGGAATGCGCTCCGTGATTTTTCATTAAACAATTTTTTTTATTTCCAAAAGTACCCCTACTATGGATATTTTTTCTTTTTAATTGTTTGCGCAATACAAAATCAACCTTTAACCTATGAAACTTATTTATGCCCTACTATGATTTATGTGTTTAATCCACACCGTTTATCAACTTTTTCAGATAATTTAAGGTGTGATCCAATAAAAGAAGTAAGTCCAATGATTAATTGGACCATAAGGTGAGGATTGAACGTCTACCGTTAAAAACTTCTTGAGAGCTAGAGAAGTTTCAGATCAAGCTGATATTTGTGTTTTCACTTCATCCACGTCTACATGACTTAATTAACATGTTGGATGGTAAAAAAACGTGGCCATGTAATCAATACAGATGATAATGCAACCGGTGCATTTTAATGCCACCAAGATTATTATTTGGTGTGGTCCACTTGAGCATTGAATCTGCCTCATTTTTGTGTTCATGCCTTAAAATAATCTACGAAAAAGGATTGACGGTTTGGATGTACATATACTCACGCCAATACAACAGTTATATAGTTAGTGTCAGGTACACCAGCCAATCCCCTTCCATTTGAAACGAACGCGGGTTGCATCCTACCCCGCTCGGACGGATTGCTCTGTGGGGCTCAACGTGTTGTAAGTGTTTTATCCACGCCGTTCAACGATTTTCTCAGATAATTTTAAGACATTATTCAAAAAATGAGGCACGTCGAAGTCTTAAGTGGACCACAAGGTGGGAATTGAACGTCCACCATTAAAAATTTCTTGCGAGCTAGAGAAGTTTCGGATCAAGCTGATATTTATGTTTTCACTTCATCCACATCTACATGACCTTATGAATAGGTTGGATGGTAATAAAAACATCATGCGGGCCCTTAAAAAGGTTTCAACTGTGAATGTCATTATCCGTGCAGCCTCCTTTGGTGTGGTCCACTGAAGTTGTGTACCTGCCTCACTTTTAAAATAATATATTAAAATGATCTGAGAAAATTTTTTAACAGCGTAGATAAAACATTTACATCACAGTGGACCCCACAGAGCCCTACGGGGAGGGATTACCGTCCGGCGGGGGTAGCCCGGTTTTTCCCCACGGAACGGGGGATTAAGTCGGTGGTGTGTGTTGACGTGGTAAAATTCCGAAGGCCCACCATGATGTATTCAGTATATACACACTGCTGGTGGATTTGGAGAGATCGTTTCATTGCATAATTCAAAATAGGTTGTACTTCCAAAGCTCAAGGACCATACCACATAAAGCTGTGGGGATTGAACGTTTACCTTTGAAACTTATGGGGGCAAAGATGAGATTGAACGTTTACCTTTGAAACTTACAGGGGCAAAGATAGTGTCATTGTCTCATTGCTTTCTTTGGTGCAGTCCACCTTAAGATTTGGATATGCTTCATTTTTTTCTCATGCCTTAAACTGATCTCACAAAATAGATGAATGGTGTGGATATAACACATGCATCATTTACCACATCAATACACTACCAAAGTTGACACCACGTATCTGCGTCCATCCTGAACATGCCAATGGTGGTAGAGGCAGGATGTAATCAGCTGGTAGACTACCGCAAGAGATAAACCCCTTACAATGTGCTCTGTGGGCCCCACCATACCATGATGTATGTGTTTCATTTATGCCATCCATCTAATTTTCTAGATCACTTTATGGCATAAGACCAAAAATAAGGTATATCCCAATCTCAAGGGGACCACATTATAAGAAACAGTGTTAAATGAAATTGGACCATTGACAAATTTTCAAGGCCATAAAAGTTTTGGGCCTGTATGACCTAATCAACAGATTGGATGTCAAATAAACAATACAGTGGACCTTACGAGGATTTTAACAGTTGATATCTAATCACTATTGTTTTCATGTGGTGTGGTCCGCCTGAGATTTATATTGTAAGACCCGTATCTTAGACCATACCGTTTCATAGGTATTCACAGTCCTTTCGGTCGAATTCCGGCAATTCTCGACCCGTATCCGACGTTTGTGCGTAATTTTAAGTCAAGTCCTGCATATCAAAGTCGGCTCAATATAAAATATATACCTTAGCGACCGCGTCGTCGCCACGATTCTAATGCCGCGACTCGCGCACCGAATCGATACCCGTGTCAGAAAATGAGGGTCCACGTTCATTTCGAGAAAAACGTCGCGCGTTGCGAACTTCAAAGGAATCTCTATAACATGTCCCATCAATCTATTAATCACTCATGTCAAGTACAAGTCATACCCAAGTACAAGCAACCCATCTCTCCCATTCCCAAAGTCAACTCTCTCTCTCTCTCTCCACCCATCCCTTTCTTACAACAGATCACTCCACCCATCACCCATCACACATCAGTCCATCACCTCTTATCAACCCGTCACTTCTCTCTCTCCCTCATTTCTTTTTTAAAAATAAAAAATAAAAAAATCTCTACCGAGCAAAAATTCCTACGTCAAGCTCATCTCTCCCAAGCAACAAGTGTGACCCACTTTCCCTCCTCTCTCCCAAGCAACAAGTGTGACCCACTTTCCCTCCTCTCTCCCAAGCAACAAGTGTGACCCACTTTCCCCACCCTCTCATCTCACATCTCAACCATCCATCCATCATCTACCTCCATCAAACTCGAAGGTAAGGAGCTAAGGAGGCTAGGGGAGCAAGAAGGAGGCCTAGAGGTGGGTGATCCAACGTTGATTTCAATTTTATGACCACTTGTTGTGGGACCCACAATGATGTATGCAATGTAATGAGGGGCCCATAGTGGAGGGGTCCCTCTCTCTCACCGGCTCTCTCTCTCTCTCTCTCTCTCTCTCTCTCTCTCTCTCTCTCTCTCTCTCTCTCTCTCTCTCTCTCTCTCTCTCCTTCTTTTGTATGATGTCTTGTGGCCACCACGGTGTAAGACGATCTTAACCGTCCGATCATAAGGCTAACCTTGCAGTGGGTCAATTGGACGGCCAAGATGAAGGAAAAACACAAGTATTAGATTGATTCAAATTAGGTGGGCCACATTCATGTGGGACCCACCTTGATTGAAATGCGGGCCACATCAATGTGGGACCCACCACCATGCTTGTGTTTATCTATGCCGTCCAGCGTCCCCGGACGCTGGACTTGTGGTGGTAAACATGGAGTGCGTGTACTGACATGGGTATGTACTAACGAGCTAACAAAAAAAAAAATTTATTTTGAACTCTTGTGGTGGGCTGCTCATGCAGGCCCCACCTTAATGTAACAATCCAATCCACGCCGTCCATTCCATTTCTCAGCCCATTTGAGGTGTTGAGCCAGTAGATGGGGCCAATCTGACTATTCGGTGGGCCATAGCATAGAAAATATTGAATTTTTACCGTTAAAATCGACTAGGACCCACCTTGAGCCCAAATATACTGAATAATAGGCTCATTTGGTTGGTTTTGAGCCATGAAATACAATAGCTGGAGTGGATCCTCTCGATGCGCACCCCACATAGGAAAAACCACAGGTATTTTGATTTTCTTCAAAAAAAAACAATACATTAGGCAGCATCTGTTGCCCCTGACACGTGAGGATGCACGGCGTCCTACTGCCGTGGACGTTGGAGGCAAGGACCCATGGTCCCAACCATGGGCCCGACCATGATGTGTGTTACCATCCACACCGTGCATTTGGTGGGCCTTCATCCTGGCAAAGGTCCACCCAAAAATTAGCCATATAAGTGACTCAGGTGGCCCACGTCACATGAAACAGTAAGGATTGAAAGTCTACCATTGAAGCCCTTTTGGGTTGCAAAAGTTTTGGATCAGGTATGATATTTATTTCTACTCTTCACCCAAGTCCATGTGACCTTATTAACAGTTTGGATGACATATAAACAGTACAGTGGGCCCCAGTTCTGAGTGGCCTTATCAATAGGTTTGGTACAAATAAACATTATGGTGGGCCCCCATGTCTGTTTGACTGTAACACCTCGGATTTTTGCCAACCTGGAGTTAGGTGTCCTTAGGCAATGGGTCAACCATAGCACCTTGGTAGCTTCTCAAAATTCGATTCCAAAGCCAGAGAAATCATTTAGAACCTAATTCTTTAGAAATTTAACAAGAATTAGCTAGCGCTACAATAGATTTCCTGCAAAATTAGCACCAAGCACTTTAAATACGATCTGTAAGACCCAAAACCTCTAGAATTGTTACCGCTACGTTACCCTGTAATCTAGGATCCAACTCTAAGCCCAGTTGCCCTCGATATCATTTGGAAACTTCATATCGGATCTAGACCGCACGTCGAAAGTCCGATAGCGATGAACTTCGACAATTACGACCACCTAGTTAGACTTGACAATCATTTCGAAAATCAAACCCAACCGATATCCTAAGACCATTTTATTAAGTCCGGAGTGAAGAGAGTGAGAAAAGAAAAATATTTAGAAAATTAATTAAATTTTTAATAAATCTGTCACGGTTCACTTGCGCGTTATTTTTAAGCACTCTGACCGTTGGAATCTAACCCAAATACACCCTCGAATCAGGGAACATTTCCCACTCAGGTCAGTATACTTGGAATCCCTGATCGAGTCTCAGTGACCGCTGAACTGAAACTGGTCCGCCACGTGCGATCTGGAAACCCGATCAAACTGAAAACTTAACTTGATCAGGATCCAGCATCCATGAGCTTAAGTCCGACCGCATTTAGTAACAGGACCTCCAGAAGTGCTCCGTTGAGACGGAACAGTCCGTATTTGGACATAACCTTAGTATACCTTGACTTAAAGTCTGTTTTGGTTATGTTTGGGCTTATAAAAGGGCCTTAAACCCTTAGCTTTTTCACTCATACGAATTTGGGAAAAACCCTAGGAGAGAGAGGAGAGAAAAGAGAGAGAAAGTGAGAGAGAGTTGGAGTTTCTCCCGAGGATTCTTCCCTACCGCTCCACGTGCCAAAGCCATCCACCTGCATCACTATTCTGGCGATTCTAACTCCGTTCCTAGGTTAGAAAACCCTAACCCTAACCTGTTTTAAGGTTCCTATGGGTACGAGTAGCTAAGTAGCTGCCTCACCTTGTGTTATAGGTCGTCATATCGATGTTGGCGGAAGCATAGAGTACCTATTCAATTCATTACTCTTCTACGGCATAAGGTGCGGATTTTAGACGCTTAGTTTACCATTTTTCAAAGCTTTCAATGTCGTTTAAGGGTAGATTGTTGCCAAGAATGCTGTTTCACATATAAAACCTGCCGACCGATTTCTGTTTCGAATACATACGAAGAATATGAGATTTATGGTATTTTAGGTATTTGTAGAAAATACCGTATACGTATAAATTTTACTGATATGATTGCCATGAGTATTTGCAGTGCATATATACTAGTTATGGATGTATGATCTATTTGGCGAAAGGATTCGTCCTAATATATGTTTCGGCCAACGTACGCTATGTATGTTATTAATTGTAGTCTAAGTGCTTGTTGAAATGCCTAAATCAATATGATTTATGCCTGTCATATGTTTTGAATGTAAGAACATGATTGTTGTGTATTAGACAACTCCTTGATATAAGGATCTGTCATATTATATATTGGAATTAACATACGTCAAGTACGTTGGAGTTGAGTAGTCTAAGTGTTTGTATAAATGTATGTATTAGTAAGTATTGAGTAAATGGTGTTGTAGATTAGCGTTGAGACTGGATTCTCAACTAATTTGATGATGTACATGATTTCCTCCATGCTTGTTTCATTTTAATTGATTACCTTATGTGTGAAGTACTTGTGTATGATTAACTGCTTATGATGTATGTTATAGCATGCTGGAATTTCTTGTATTTCAATTTTGTCTCTCTCTTATGATAATTGATTTAGATTACAAGTGTTTGGGGCTATACTCTAGTCCAGGCAGTTGGTAACAGATTTGAATTCGTGGTTGGATTCTATTCGCCACGAAGGACGTGTCGACAAACCTGAGTGGTGCTTTGGTTGATGGCAGTGGTTAGGTCACACGAGGTGTTTATGCACTTCATGTCGTTCAGCTTGAGGTGAGCTCGTACTAGTCGAGCTCGTCAAGTAACCCGACTGACCATTGTATGTTCACCTTGTATTGGTCATAACTGCTTGAACTTAGGGTACTGAACTTACCAGTGATAACCCTGATAACCATGATACCTTGATCCATTAAGACTCATGAGTCGGGCATGGTGGTATGGGACACCGTGGTCGAGCTGTCGGCCTACGCTGGGGCTACAATCCTCCCTGTAGTGACCAGGGAGCAACCCAGACTCGTGAACAGATTATGGTGGTATGGGACACTATATTCTTGTTGTCAGCCTACACTGATAAGGTGATGGGGGAGTGGTGTAATGAGTGTGTGTAACAGCCCTGACAGCCCTTTGTAGTGACCTCGAGCGTACTCTGAGTCTACGTGAGGCGACGACCCTTTCGTAGCAATAAGAGTACAACAAGGCCTGTATTGATAAGGTGATGGGGGAGCGAAGCAACGAGTGTGTGCAACAGCCCTGACAGCCCTTGCAGCGACCTAGAAATATATCATCGTATGAGACTACTAGGAGTGACGACCCTAGACAGGATCCTTGTTGGGAATGATATAAGGGAAGTACCCTAGTTTCCCAATCCTGCTGTATGAAAAGGACTAATAACAACTCGGTAATCATATTCATATCACACTGCATGTGCCTGGAAGATGTGGAGCACTGAGGGAAGAAAGCATGGCGCGGACGTAAGATGGTATCTCATGAGGGAGCATGTCGGTGAGGGCATCCATCATGTCATTTCATTCTTGCATTAATCACAGTGTTTAGGAATGTTTGATTGCTTGCTTTACCATTATCGCGTGATTGATTTGATAACATGTTAACCTTTGCTCTATGATTTCACTGAGTTAGCTACTCACTCCCATGTTATGGGACGGTGTTCCGGACACCCACCAGACCCTGTTGTAGTTTCAGATGATGGCGCGGCCTGCGAGGCGGAGCCGGACTTGCATAATGATGAGGAGGATTTCTCCTATAGGCAGTTATCAGGCGGGTCTATGTAGACTGTGTTCTGATTGATGGGATTACAGGGAGGTTGATTAGACGCCATGACACTTGTCATTTTATATTTTTGGAGTACTCATGTATATTCTTTTTTATCATTTTTGGAGTATACATGTATATGTTTAACCTGGTAACATGTTCACACTCTGGAGACTTACAACAGTTCATATATTTCATATATCTATCACATCCTTCCGCTTGCTAATTTAATTGTCTCTGGAGTATGATATGTTATTTTGGCTTAATCTCAATCTTGTTTAATGTCATTCTACAGACAACATGCATTCATCATTATCTATGTTGCATAAGCGACGTTTTGGAACTCGGGAGTTGGGTTTCTACTCGACCCCCAATTTTCAGGGCATTACAGATGGTATCAGAGCATGATTTGGATCAAAATGGACATGAGTTATGTTAACACAACGTACACTGACACACTCTGACTTAGGAAGGGGGTGATGGAAACTTAGAAATCACATTAGAATCCCAAGTTTCGCCGACAGGTGAAACTATACGGTACTTTAGGCCATAACATATCTTCGGTCACGTGAAGCGACCTAAGTCGCCTCTAGGTCATCAATCGACTGGTTTGAGTCATTCCCTGAAGAATTTCAAACCTATAAATTAATGTCCTTGGGTTGTGGGTCAACCACAACCCTTACACTCAATCTCAAGGTCTAAAATCCTTTTTTATCCAATTCCTTCAAAGCCTCTCCTTTCACTACATCATTTTTCAACTTTTTCTAAGTCCTTTCATACTAGACATAAATCCTAATGTGTAAATGATGGAGAATAATACTTAAACAAAAATTTACTATTAATAGTAAATATAGGTATAAATTGGACTTTTAACTATTCCAGTTATGTAATCTCATGGAATAAATGGGTTAGTTGGATAGATTAGCGTCTCCTATCCCAAAATAATATGTTATACGATGCATAAACTCATTTTAGTTTACAAATTGGCCCCAAAAATGCCTCAAATGGAGGGGGGGGCCAAACGATCAACTTTCAGGGGGACCCAGGGTGGGACCCAGACTTTTTTAGGACCTAAGGGGCAGGAGGTCCTCACCAAAATGGCGAGGCCTCACCGGTTTGTCCAGTGAGTGGTGAGGACCTCGCCGAGTCGGTGAGGCCTCGTCGGTCAACGGTCTCGGTCGGGCAGGCCATCCGGGCCGATGGTGTTTGGGGCCTAGTGGGACCCTTTAGTTCAGGGTTCGGCCACCCATTCATTCAAAAACTCATACTTCCTTCACAAAGTGACCCCCCAAGCTCTCTTTCTCTTCTCAAGTTGTTGTTTTCCCTCTCAAACCTCCCTTCTAAGCATTCTCTCTCTCGTTTTTCATTATTTCCTTCATCCCTCTACTGATCTCAGCCATGCCCAACATCTACTTCTTCCATTTATGTGATTGGAGCTCCCAAGCTCTTATTTGAGGCTCAAAATCGTGTGAGCTTTCAACTCATCACATTTCTTCCTTTACCCTTCTTTGATCCCTGCCTTTTGGACCTATTTCACTCCTCTCTCAGACCTAGATTCGTGGCAACCCATTAGGTCAGCCTTTTCTTCCACTTCACCACTTTTTTGAGGCTCTTTTGAGCTAGTTATAGCCGTCTCCTCGACCCCTACGCTTCTACTGACGGGTGAGACCTAACGCAGTAGCTTAGTCCATAAACAGTGACCATCTAGTGCTAGGACGTTTAAAGTTTTGGACCTAGAGTTAGTACTCCTAGATTTGAAAGATCCAACGATATTGGAAATCCAATTTCAATTAGAACAATCCCTTGTAGTAAAAATGGTATGAAACCATTTAACGTATAAGCTTAGGCTTTGGATTATAGCTAGTGAGTTACAGACTAGTCTACTAGTTATATTAAGTAGTGTAAAGCCTGTATATGCTAAGGAATAGTAGGTTAGATTTGGTTGGAGTAGAACCTCATTCCTTCGATAGATCCCCTTAATACTTACAGACTTCTGTTATAACCCTTAGGAAAGTTGTTTTCACTTAGAACCATTCACTCTCAGGGAAAACTTATAAATCTCTCAGATTGAACTTAGAATAAACCAGCACGCCCCTTAGAATTTTCCTTAGAATTGCCTACCCAAGGGCTTATTGCATTCAGGAACGTAGAGTAAGGGAACTGTATGTAAGCGATGTATTCGTAGTTTGGATCGACTTCTTAATCCTAGTGGTTACCAATAAATCCAATGCTCTGATCAAGCAGAAGATCGGCATCGACTAAGATTAAGAACCGATACGGCAAATTTTCTGTCCTACCTAGACAGAAAGTCTATGTATCCGGCTCAGACCCATTACACAACCTTTCTTCTGTGTTGGCCCGACCACCTACAACAAAAAGTTATTACTTTACCTTTGGAAGATGTTGAGGACATATAGCCAATAGAGATTAGACAGTTTGTCGCAAGCTCACACCTACCCCTAAACTCAATCACAATAGAGATTAGGCTCTTTTCTACAACCATAGGTACCAATGCCATAGAACGCATCATTAGCAAAAGAAGACCAATGTAGAGAGAAGTTGTTTCCCATTTCATGTCAAGGATAGGCCCTAAGTTACACCCCGTTCCGATATACGGATCGAGACATAGGTTCTTGAGCCTTAAGTAGAACTAAGTTTTAAGCGGGGTAGAACGTATTGAGCCCAATCTAGTTAGGATTAGCTAATACAATCGTTGGATCAGAGTAGCGCAGCGGAAGCGTGGTTGGCCTCTTCCCCACTGGCCCAGGATTGAAGAAGTTGATTTAGGTTATATGTCAGGTTAGGTCATTAAATAGGATTTGAACCTTCCTTAGAATGTTAGTATTAAAGTCTCTCTAAGGACTCATTACCCTTAGCCAATTTCGGGGATGAAATTTTGTTTTAAGGGGGGTAGATTGTAACACCTTAGATTTTTGCCAACCTGGAGTTAGGCGTCCTTAGGCAATGGGTCAACCATAGCACCTTGGTAGCTTCTCAAAATTCGATTCCAAAGCCAGAGAAATCATTTAGAACCTAATTCTTTAGAAATTTAACATGAATTAGCCAGCACTATACTAGATTTCCTGCAAAATTAGTACCAACCACTTTAAATACGATCTGTAAGACCCAAAACCTCTAGAATTGTTACCGCTACATTACCCTAGAATCTAAGATCCAACTCTAAGCCTAGTTACCCTCGAGATCATTTGGAAACTTCGTATCGTATCTAGACCGCACGTCGAAAGTCCGATAACGATGAACTTAGACAATTACGACCACCTAGTTGGACTTGACAATCATTTCGAAAGTCAAGCCTAACCGATATCTTGAGACCATTTTACTAAGTCCGGAATGAAGAGAATGAGAAAGGGAAAATATTTAGAAAATTAATTAAATTTTTAATAAATCTGTCACGGTTCACTTGCGCATTATTTTTAAGCGTTCTGACTGTTGGAATCTGACCCAAATACAGCCTTGGATCAGGGAACATTTCCCACTCAGGTCAGTATACTTGGAATCCCTGATCGAGTCTCAGTGACCGCTGAACTGAAACTGGTCCACCACGTGCGATCTGGAAACCCGATCGAACTGAAAACTTAACTTGATCAGGATCCAGCATCCATGAGCTTAAGTCTGACAGCATTTAGTAACAGGACCTCCAGAAGTGCTCCGTTGAGACGGAACAGTCCGTATTTGGACATAACCTAAGT
The DNA here is from genome assembly GCA_037074715.1 of Magnolia kwangsiensis. Lineage (NCBI taxonomy): Eukaryota > Viridiplantae > Streptophyta > Magnoliopsida > Magnoliales > Magnoliaceae > Magnolia > Magnolia kwangsiensis. The sequence goes on from CM073573.1 coordinate 58,309,385, forward strand.
ATACCTTGACTTAAAGTCTGTTTTGGTTATGTTTGGGCTTATAAAAAGGCATTAAACCCTTAGCTTTCTAACCCATACTGTAACGCCTTGAAATTCAGGGGTCGGGTAGAAACCCAACTCTCGAGTTCTAGAACATCACTTATGCAACATAAATAATGATGAATGCATGTTGTCTATAGAATGACATTAAACAAGATTAGATTAAGCCAAAACAGCATATCATACTCCAGAGACAGTTAAATTAGCAAGCGGAAGACTGTGATAAATATATAAAATATATAAATGATTGTAAGTCTCCAGAGTGTGAACATGTTACTAGGTTAACCAATTACATATATACTCCAAAATAGAAAGAAAAGAATATATATGGGTGTGTAGAAAAAAGGCAAACCGCCAAGTGTATTGGCATCTAATCAGTAACCCTGTAAACCCTCACCGATATGCTCCCTCATGCGACACCATCTTACCTCCGCGGCATGCTTTCTTCCCTTAATGCTCCACATCTTCCAGGCACATGCAGTGCGATATGAATATGATTACCGAGTTGTTATTAGTCCTTTTCATACAGCAGGATTGAGAAACTAGGGTACTTTCCTTATATCATTCCCAACAAGGATCCTGTCTAGGGTCGTCACTCCTAGTAATCTCATATGATGATATATTTCTAGGTCGCTGCAAGGGTTGCTGAATGCACTCGTTGCTCCACTCCCCCATCACCTTATCAATACAAGCCTAGTTTATATCCTTAAGACTGCATCAGAACTCGTCGCCCCCATGCGGTGTAAGGATAAACTCAAGGTCACTACAAAGGGCTGCCAAGGCTTTTGCTCGCACTCGTTGCTCCACTCCCCCATCACCTTATCAATGTAGGCCGACAGCAAGAATATAGTATCTCATACCACCATAATCTGCTTAGAGTAGGGTGCTCACTGATCACTACGGGGAGGTTTGTGGCCCCATCGTAGGCCGACAGCTCGACCACGGTGTCCCATACTACCATGCCCGACTCATGAGTCTTAGTGGATCAAAGTATCACGGTTATCAGGATTTTCACTGGTAAGTTCAGTACCCTAGGTTCAAGCAATTATGACGAATACAAGGTGAACTTACAATGGTCAATCGGGTTACTAGATGAGTCCGACTAGTGCGAGCGCACGTTGAATCGACCGGTATGAAGTGCACAAGCACTTCGTGTGGCCTAACCACTGCCGACGACTCTAGTACGACTCGGGTTCGTCATACAAATCCTTCGTGGTAAATAGGATCCAATCACAAATTCTAAACTGTTACCGACTGCCTGGACTAGAATATAGCCCCAAACACATGTAATCTACATCAGTGATCATGTGAGAATGACATAAATGAAACACAATTAATCCAAGCATGATAATAACATGTTATAACATACAACATAAGCAAATCAAACAAACACAAGCATTTCATATATATAAGGAAATCAATTCATATAGCCAACATGGTGAAAATCAGATACACCATCATATTAATTGAGAATTCAATCTCAAAACTAATCTACAACAACATTTGCTCAATACATACTAATACAAACATTTAGGCTACATACATTTTTCCACATAGCGTATGTCGACCCAAAGTGTGCATTAGGGCAAATCTCTTCCCCAAATAGATCATGCATGCCTAACTAATATCATAACGTGAAAAATACACATGGCAATCATTTCAGCAAAATACAGACGTATACAGTATTTCCTATAAATGCCTAAAATACCCTAAATCTCATATTCACCGTACGTAGTCGAAATGGAAAACAGACAGCATGTTCTACATGTCAAACGGCGTTCTTATCGATAATCTACTATTAAACGACATTGAAACTTTGAAAACAGTTAACCTAAATATCTACAATCCTCACCTTCCACCGTAGATGCATATCGATTCGAATAGAAAGTCTACGCTTCGTCAACGTCAATATGGCGACCTAATTCACAAGATAGGTCAGCTACTTCGCTACTTGTATTGCTAGAATCTCCAAAATAGGTTGAGGTTAGGGTTTTCTTACTAGAATGAAGTTGGAATCGTCGAAAAAGCGATACAGGCAGGTGGATGTGGCACGTGGAGCAGCAGGGAAGAATCCCTGGAAGAAGCACCTACTTCTCCCTCACTTCCTCTCTCTTTCCACTCTTCTCTCTCCTAGGTTTTGGAAATTCGTATGGAATGAGAGAGAGGGGTTTTAAGGTCCTTATATAGGCCCAGAATTGCCGAAAATAGGCTTGGAGCCAAGGTATACTTGGGTTACAGCCAAATCGGGTCTTTTCCGATCCAAAAGGACGTTTTTGGAGGTCCCCTGACTGAATGTGGTCGGACTTAAGCTCATGGATTTTGGATCCTGATCACATTAAGTTTTCAGCCCTATAGTGTTCCCAGATCGCACATGGCGGACCAGTTTCAGTTCAGCGGTCACTGAGACTCGATCGAGGATTCCAGGTACACTGACCTGAGTGAGAAATGTTCCTTGATTCGAGGGTGTGTTTGGGTCAGAATACGACGGTCTGAATGCTTATAAAATATCACGCAAGCGACATGTGCCAGATTTATTTAAATTGAATTAATTTTCTAAATAAATTCACTTTTCTCACACTCTTCACTCTGGATGCAAGGAAATAGTCTCAGGACATCATATGGACTTGATTTTCGAAACGATTGTCAAGTCCAATTAAGCGGTCATAATGGTATGAGATTGTAGATATCGGACTTTCGACGCGCGGTCTAGATCCAATACAAATTTTCAAAGGGTTCCTGAGAATAAACGGGTTTAGAGTTTGATCCTAAGTTTTAGGGTAACGTAGCGTCAATGATTCTATAGGTTTTGGGTCTTACAGATCGTATTTAAAGTGATTGGTGCTAATTTTGCAGGAAATCTAGTGTAGCGCTGGCTAATTCACATTAAATTTCTAAAGGATTAGGTTCTAAAAGATTCCTTTGGCTTTGAAATTGGGTTCTGAGAGGTTACCAAGGTGTTATGGTTGACCCATTGCCTAAGGACGTCTAACCCCAGGTTGGCAAAAATCTGGGGTGTTACACATACGAATTTGGGGAAAACCCTAAGAGAGAGCGGAGAGAAAAGAGAGAGAAAGTGAGAGAGAGGAGAGAAAAGAGAGAGAAAGTGAGAGAGAGTTGGAGTTTCTCCCGGGGATTCTTCCCTGCCGCTCTACGTGCCAAAGCCATCCACCTGCATCGCTATTCTGGCAATTCTAACTCTGTTCCTAGGTAAGAAAACCCTAACCCTAACCTGTTTTAAGGTTCCTATGGGTACGAGTAGCTAAGTAGCTGACTCACCTTGTGTTATAGGTCGTCATATCGACGTTGGCGGAAGCATAGAGTACCTATTCAATTCATTACGCTTCTACGGCATAAGGTACGGATTTTAGACGCTTAGTTTACCATTTTTCAAAGCTTTCAATGTCGTTTAATGGTAGATTGTTGCCAAGAATGCTGTTTCACATGTAGAACATGCCGTCCGATTTCTGTTTCGAATACATACGAAGAATATGAGATTTATGGTATTTTAGGTATTTGTAGGAAATACCGTATACATATAAATTTTGCTGATATGATTGCCATGAGTATTTGCCGTGCATATATACTAGTTATGGATGTATGATCTATTTGGCAAAAGGATTCGCCCTAATACATGTTTCGGCCAACGTATGCTATGTATGTTATTAATTGTAGGCTAAGTGCTTGTTGAAATGCCTAAATCAATATGATTTATGCCTGCCATATGTTTTGAATGTAAGAATATGATTGTTGTGTATTAGAAAACTCCTTGATATAAGGATCTGTCATATTATATGTTGGAATCAACATACGTCAAGTACGTTGGAGTTGAGTAGTCTAAGTGTTTGTATAAATGTATGTATTAGTAAGTATTGAGTAAATGATGTTGTAGATTAGCGTTGAGACTGGATTCTCAACTAATTTGATGATGTACATGATTTCCAATATGCTTGTTGCATTTCAATTGATTACCTTATGTGTGAAGTACTTGTGTATGGTTAACTGCTTATGATGTATGTTATAACATGCTGAAATTTCTTGTATTTCAATTCTGTCTCTCTCTTATGATTATTGATTTATATTACAAGTATTTAGGGCTATAATCTAGTCCAGGCAGTCGGTAACACATTTGAATTCATGGTTGGATTCTATTCACCATGAAGGACGCGTTGACAAACCTAAGTCGTGCTTTGGTTGACGGCAGTGGTTAGGCCACACAAGGTGTTTATGCACTTCATGTCATTCAGCTTAAGGTGCGCTCGTACTAGTCGAGCTCGTCAAGTAACCCGACTGACCATTGTATGTTCACCTTGTATTAGTCATAACTGCTTGAACCTATGGAACTGAACTTACCAGTGATAACCCTGATAACCATGGTACCTTGATCCATTAAGACTCATGAGCCGGGCATGGTGGTATGGGACACCGTTGTCGAGCTGTCGGCCTACGCTAGGGCCACAAACCTCCCCGTAGTGACCAATGAGCAACCCAGACTCGTGAACAGATTATGGTGGTATGGGACACTATATTCTTGTTGTCAGCTTACACTGATAAGGTGATGGGGGAGCGGTGCAAAGAGTGCGTGCAACATCCCTGACAGCCCTTTCTAGTGACCTCGAGCGTACTTTGAGTCTACGTGAGGCGACGACCCTTCCGTAGCAATAAGAGTACAACTAGGCCTGTATTGATAAGGTGATGGGGGAGCAAAGCAATGAGTGCGTGCAACAGCCCTGACAGCCCTTGCAGCGACCTAGAAATATATCATCGTATGAGACTACTAGGAGTGATGACCCTAGACAGGATCCTTGTTGGGAATGATATAAGGAAAGTACCCTAGTTTCCCAATCCTGCTGTATGAAAAGGACTAATAACAACTCGGTAATCATATTCATATCGCACTGCATGTGCCTGGAAGATGTGTAGCACTGAGGGAAGAAAGCATGGCGCGGACGTAAGATGGTGTCGCATGAGGGAGTATGTCGGTGAGGGCATCCATCGTGTCATTTCATTCTTGCATTAATCACAGTGTTTAGGAATGTTTGATTGCTTGCTTTACCATTATCGTGTGATTAATTTGATAACATGTTAACCTTTGCTCTCTGATTCCACTGAGTTAGCTACTCACTCCCACGTTACGGGACAGTGTTCCGGACACCCACTAGACCCTGTTGTAGTTTCAGATGATGGCGCGGCCTGCGAGGCAGAGCCGGACTTACATGATGATGAGGAGGATTTCTCCTATAGGCAGTTATCAAGCGGGTCTATGTAGACTGTGTTTTGATCGACATGATTACAGGGAGGTTGATTAGACGTAATGACACTTGTCATTTTATATTTTTGAAGCACTCATGTATTCTTTTTGATCATTTTTGGAGTAAACATGTATATGTTTTACCTGGTAACATGTTCACACTCTGGAGACTTACAACAGTTCATATATTTCATATATCTATCACATCCTTCCGCTTGCTAATTTAACTGTGTTTGGAGTATGATATGTTGTTTTGACTTAGTCTCAATCTTGTTTAATTCCATTCTACAGACAACATGCATTCATCATTATCTATGTTGCATAAGCGACGCTTTGGAACTCGGGAGTTGGGTTTCTACTCGACCCCCGATTTTCAGGGCGTTACAGTGACCTTGTCAATAGGCTGGGTGGAAAATAAACATTATTGTGGGCCCCACATGGGTCCCACTGATGTATGTATTGAGGTATGTACTTCATCTATGTCGTCCATCCTTTCCATCCTTATGGGACTCACCACGATGCATGTGTTGCATCCAAACCATCCAACCATTTTTGAAAAATAATTTTATGGCTTGAGACAAAAATAAGATAGATTTATTTATCAAGTGGACCACACTGCACAGTGAGGATTGAACGGCTACCATTGACATCCTTTGGGGCCTTATGATCAGATTGGATGGGAAATAAATGTTATGGCGGGCCTTGGGAATTTTAATTGGAAATTATTATCACCACTTATATTTAAGTATGGCCCATTTGATATATGTGTGGCCCATGTGATGTGGCCCACTTGCCATATGAGGGTCCATTGTGATGTATTCAAGGCCCACTGGTGCGGCCCACTTGACGAATATAAGGTCCATGTGATTAGGCCCATCTTGACGTAGTTGTGGCCCATCCGTTGGGGCCCATCTTGATATATACGAGACCCATGTACATAAGGCCCATTTGATGTATTAGAGGCCCATGAGATGAGGCCCAATGGGATGTACATGAGGCCCATTATAACATGATTCTGCCATGGTTTTTATGTTGACCTTTATAGCGGGCTATGCCTTGGGAGCAATGATGGTTTGATGCTCACATTGTAAGGATAATGTTGGTTAAATGTCCGCATTGTCACTCTCCTTAAGGCCCATTGATAGGCCCATACTTGTAATGTGTAGGTCGTCTAGGCCCATCTTCCTTATGAACAGAGCTCATCACTACATAACTTGTTTAGTATAGATCTATGATTCATGATCATACGCATCATATGTATGCTGATATGAGGAGTGACAAATCATAGCATATGCCCGCGGGAAAATTATTTATGAGCTCCCTGATAGGCGAATGGATCTGCTATCGATATTCCGGATAGGTATTGGTAGAGTATTGGTCAGGTGAATAGTGGGGTTTCTTACGATCACTTGGACTGTGCGGTTGGGAGAGCGGCAGTGCCATTTGGAGTGTACTAAACTCCAGGGATTATCCAGACTGAGAACTATACTGATATTGATGACCCATATGAGGATTGGCATGCTTGAGTTGCATTACGCATCGCATGGTCTTGATATGGCCGATAACATTCATATCTTACACCGCATAGGCTTGGTATGGCTGCTTGCATTCATGTACTCATCCGCATGATCCTGCATTACTCTGACCTTGCATTCTGAGCATGCTCGTATTACGCACACACTTACACCGCCCTTTAAGCTTTCTATAAGCTTATGCATGATTGATGCTTGCAAGTGATGCCAGGACGTAGCCTTAGTATAGTAGCAGCAGGAGCGTGCAGTCGAGCTTTTGGAGTTTCTGTTATTTACATTTTCTTATATTTCCCTTCAGAAACATTGTACTCAAAAGTTTTTGATCATAGTGGATTTTTTGAGGGTGTTCTTGTGGTTATTGTTCGTGGGTTATGCTTATGGTTATGCTCATTACGAATCAATTAATATTGAAAACCCTCTTTGTAGGATCCCAGGATCGGAACCTGGTAAATGGGTGCCGGGAGCCGAGAATGGGATTCTACGGAGGCTGTTGGTGTCGGATTCGGCGACCGAGAATTTTGTAAGCCCGATTTTTGAGTTTGGGGAGTGACATATATCCAATTCATTTTTGGGATCAAGCCATAAAATTATCCATAAAAATGGATGAAACACATACATCATGGTATGATGGGGACCATAGAGCACCGACGACCAATCTGTTTCTGTTGAAAGATATAATCTGATGGTAGTTAAAAGTTATTTTACATGTTTAGTTTGAAAATACCATGCCACATCCTATCAAATTCCACAGCATACATGTAACATCCCGAAAATCGGGGGTCAGGTAGAAACCCAACTCCAGAGTTCCAAAACATCACTTATCCAACATTTTCAATGATGGGTGAATGTCGGCGGTAATAGTACATAAAACATGAGGTGGATCAAGCCAAAATAGCATATCATACTCCAGAGACAGTTAATTTAGCAAGCGGAAGAATGTGATAGATATATAGAATATATGAACTGTTGTGAGTCTCCGGAGTGTGAACATGTTACCAGGTTAAACATATACATGTATACTCCAAAGATGAGCAAAAAGAATATACAAGGGTGCGAAAATAAAGGGCAAAATACCACATGTACTGTCATCTAATCAGTAACCCTGTAACCCTGTCAATCAGAACCTGCATATAGGAGGGATCGTCCTCATCATCATCAAGTCCGGCTCTGTTTCACGAGCATCGCCATCATCTGAAACTAAAATAGGGACTGGTGGGTGTCCGGAACACCATCCCATAACGTGGGAATGAGTAGCTAACTCAGTGGAATCATAGAACAAAGGTTAGCATGTTATCAAATCAATCAAGCGATAATGGTAAAGCAAGCAAAACAAACATTCCTAAACACTGTGATTAATGCAAACATGAAATGACATGATGGATGCCCTCATCGACATACTCTCTCATGCGATACCATGTTACATCCGCGGCATGCTTTCTTCCCTCAGCGCTCAATGTCTTCCAAGCACATGCAGTGCGATATGAATATGATTACCAAGTTTTTATTAGTCCTTTTCATACAGAAGGATTGAGAAACTAAGGTACCTCCCTTATATCAATATCTAAACAATGATCCTGTCTAGGGTCGTCACTCCTAGTAATCTCATACGATGAAATATTTCTAGGTCGCTGCAAGGGCTGTTAGGGCCGTTGCATGCACTTGTTACACCGCTCCCCCTTTACCTTATCAATGCAGGCCTAGTTTATATCCTTAAGACTGCATCAGGACTCGTCGCCCCATGCGGTGTCAGGATAAACTAAAGGTCACTAAAAAGGGCTGCCAAGGCTGTTGCTCACACTCGTTGCTCCACTCCCCCATCACCTTATCAATGTACGCCGACGACAAGAATATAGTGTCCCATACCACCATAATCTGCTCATAGTAGGGTTCTCACTGGTCACTACGGGGAGATTTGTGGCCCCAGCGTAGGCCGACAGCTCGACCACGGTGTCCCATACCACCATGCTTGGCTCATGAGTCTTAGGGGATTGAGGTACCAAGGTTAGAGGGGCTTTCCAATGGTAAGTTTAGTACCCTAGGTTCAAACAGTTATGACGAATACAAGGTGAACATACAATGGTCAGTCAGGTTACTTGATGAGTCCGACTCGTACGAGCGCACCTTGAATCGACCGACATGAAGTGCACAAGTACTTCGTGTGGCCCAACCACTGCCGACGACTCTAGTACGATTTGGGTTCGTCATATACATCCTTCGTGGTGAATAGAATCCAACCACAAATTCTAAACTATTACCGACTGCCTGGACTAGAGTATAGCCCCAAGCGCAAAGATGTGAATTAGTAATCATATGAGATAAACAAAATTGAAATAACAAGCAATCCAAGCATATTAGCAACATGTTATAAGATACAACATAGGCAGTTAAACCATACACAAGTACTTCACACATAAGGAAATCAATTGAAATATGACAAGCGTAGAGGAAATCATATATATCATCAAATTAGTTGAGAATCCAGTCTCAATGCTAATCTACAACACCATATACTCAATACTTACTAATACATACATTTATACAAACACTTAGACTACTCAACTCCAACGTACTTAACGTATGTTACAACATATAATATGACAGATCCTTATATCAAGGAGATGTCTAATACACAACAATCATGTTCTTACGTTCAAAACATATGGCAGGCATAAATTATATTGATTTAGGCATTTCAACAAACACTTAGTCTACACACATTAGTCTACATAGCATATGTCGGCCAATATGTGCATTAGGGTGAATCTCTTCGCCAAACAGATCATACACACATAACTAGTATAGGTACACGGTAAATACTCATGGTAATCATATCAACAAAATACGTACGTATACGGTATTTCCTACAAATACCTAAAATACCCTAAATCTCATATTCTTCGTACGTATTCGAAATGAAAAACGCACAGCATGTTCTACATGTCAAACAGCATCCTCATCAGCAATCTACCATTAAACGGCATTGAAAGCTTTGAAAACAGGTAATCTAAGCGTCTAAAATCTGCACCTTAAACCAGAAAATGCGTATTCGTTAGGATTCAGACGATGTGTCTTCGTCAACGGCAGATACGTTACCTATGGCAAGGAACAGGTTAGCTAGAACTCTTGTACAGCTAGTCTAAGCTTCAAAACAGGTTAGGGTTAGGGTTTCTTACCTAAGAATGATGCCGAAATCGTTGGAAAAGCTATGCAGATGGATGGATTTGGCATGTGGAGCAGCAGGGAAGAATTTCAGGAGAAATCACCGGCTTCTCCCTCACTTTCTCTCTTTTCTCTCTCTCCTCCTTAGGGTTTCTAGCAAATTCGTATGGGTTAGAAAGCTAAGGGTTTAAGGCCCTTTTATAAGCCCAAACATAACCAAAACAGACTTTAAGTCAAGGTATACTTGAGTTATAGCCAAATCGGGTCTTTTTCGATCCAAAGGAGCATTTCGAGAAGTCCTCTGGCCGAATGCGGTCGGACTTAAGCTCATGTATATTGGATCCTTCTCACACCAACTTTTCAGTCCGGTAGTGTTCCCAGATCGCATGTGGCGGACCAGTTTCAATTTAGCTATCACGAAGATTCGATCGAGGATTTCAAGTACACTGACCTGAGTGAGAAATGTTCCCTGATCCGAGGGTGTATTTGGGTCAGATTCCAATGGTCTGAATGCTTATACTTAACCCGCAAGTGAAACGTGCTAGATTTATTTAAATGACATTTAATTTTTAATGAATTTCACTCTTTCTCACACTCCTTGCTTCAGGCTCAATGAAATAGCCTCAGAACATCAGTTGGGCTTAATTTTCGAAACGATTGTCAAGTCCAACAAGGCGGTCGTAATTGTCTAATATTATCGCTATCGGACTTTCGACGCGCGGTCTAGATCCAATACAAAGTTTCAAAGGGTTCCTGAGGGCAAACGGGTTCAGAGTTTGATCCTAGATTTTAGGATAATGTGGCGGTAACAATTTTAGAGGTTTTGGGTGTTACAGATCGTATTTAAAGTGGTTGGTGCTAATTTTGCAGGAAGTCTAGTGTAGCGCTGGCTAATTCACGTTAAATTTTTAAAGAATTTCATTCTAAATGATATCTCTGGTTTTGGAATTGGGTTCTGAGAGGTTACCAAGGTGTTATGGTCGACCCATTGCCTAAGGACGTCTAATCCCAGGTTGGCAAAAAATTTGGAGTGTTACAATTTACCCCCCTTAAAACAAAATTTCATCCCCAAAATTGGCTAAGGGTAATGAGTCCTTAGAGAGACTTTAGTATTGACATTCTAAGGAAGGTTCAAATCTTATTTAATGACATAGCCTTACGTATAACCTAAAGTAACTTCTTCGATCCTGGGCCAGTGGGGAAGAGGTCAACCACGCTTCCACTGCGCTACTCTAATCCAACGGTTGTACTAGATAATCCTAAGTAGATTGGGCTCAATATGTTCTACCCCCCTTAAAACTTAATTCTACTTAAGGTTCAAGAATCTATACCTCAATCCGTATATCGAAATGAGGTGTAACTTAGGGCCTATCTTTAACATGAAATGGGAAACTACCTCTCACTACATTGGTCTTCCTTAGCTAATGATGCGTTCTATGGCATTGATACCTATGGTTGTAGAAAAAAAGCTGAAGTGATGGGTGTTGTGGTTGATTTCAAGGACGGATGTGAGTTTGTGGCAAGAGGTCTAATCTTTATTGGCTGTATGTCCTCAACATTTCTCAAAGGCAAAGCAATAACTTTTGGTTGTAAGTGGTCCGGCCAACATGGAAGAAAAGTTGTGTAGTGGGTCTGAGCCGGATACATTGACCTTCTGTCTAATCAGGACAGAAAAACTCGTTGTATCAGTTCTTAATCCGAGTCAATGCTGATCTTTTGCTTGATTAGAGCATTGGATTCATTGGTAACTACTAGGATTGAGAAATCGATTCAAACCGCGAATACTTCGCTTGCACATAGTTCCTTTACTTTGTGTTCCCAAATGCAATAAGTCTTTGGGAAAGCAATTCTAAGGAGAATTCTAAGGGGCGTGCTGGTTTATTCTAAGTTTAATCTGAGGGATTTATAAGTTTTCCCTGAGAGTGAATGGTTCTAAGTTAAAATAACATTCCTAAGGGTTATAACAAAAGTCTTTAAGTATTAAGGAGATCTATCGAAGGAATGAGGTTCTACTCCATCCAAATATAACCTACTATTCCTTAGCATGTACAAGCTTTACACTGTCTAATACAACTAGTTGCCTAGTTTGTAACATGTACAAGCTTTACACTGTCTAATACAACTAGTTGCCTAGTTTGTAACACTAGGTGTAATCCAAAGTTTAGGCTTATACGCTAGATGGTTTCATACCATTTCTAATACAAAGAATTGTTCTATCGCTTAGGGTCAAGATTGTCTAAATGGAATTGAATTTCCTATATCGTCAGATCTTTCAAATCTAGGAGTACTAACTCTAGGTCCAAAATGCTAAGGGCCTATATGGCCAGTAGCATTAAGTTGTAGTAAATGAAACTGCATTGTTGATCCCACTTCGGGAGTGGGAGTGGCATATTTGGTAGGAGGGTCGGGTGGGATTAAAAGTCAATCCTTAGGCTTTGGAAAATGGGCCTTATGTTGGAAAGCTTAAGATGTAGCATAGCAATACACAATCCCTTAAGCATTCCACTCACTTCATAGCAAAAGGGACTGCATGCATGTCATTTACCAGAGTTTGTCACAATACCTGGAACACAGTGTTACATGAATCATGACAGAAGATGCATGTGAGCTAATGGACCAAGACTCCCAACATCTAAAACCTTCTACCAACTACTACACTATTAAGCTCATCAACAAAAAAACACAAGGATCCTAACATAGCAACAACCAAGCCACAGGGCGGCGGCATCTCCAGTTGCATCCTCCAGTTTCTACCTATTTGCATCCTCCAGTTTCTACCTGTGGACCTGTAACAACCCATGTTTTCAAGACTCGAGTATATGACCCATTTTCCAAAAATCCGAGAGTTAACCTTAAAGGATGGTCAAATTCGAGTATACTTTTTTTTCCTTCTTTATCAGAGTAAGCAGATGAGCGTAGTGTGGACAAATTGACATAAAGAAAAATTTTATTATCATTCAAATATACAAGAAACTGTCCATAATGATTTATACAAACTAATGTCTCTAAATTTAACAAGTATACGATTTACAAGAATATAATGCATGGAGAATAATAGAAAGTATGTAAATATAATCCGTAAGATTACGCAACTTCCTTGATAGGTATAATCACATATCCTTGACCACTATAATGGTTCCTCATCAGTCTGAACCTGCATATCACTTAAGTCACCTGTGCCACCTGTACGGTTATATTTTTGATGGATGAGTGGCTAACTCAATGTGAATTCTCCTCAAGATTACACACCGCCGCATTAGGTAAGCATACTTATAAAATGACAAAGCAATCAAAACAATACATGATGCAGTCTTTTTAAATGCATGGATGCATGAATGCACATCAGCCTGGGGATGCACATCCAGCTGGACTTGGGCTCATCGCCCATACATTCACGACATGGAAAAAATCATCCAGTGGGACAGGGCTCGATAGTCGGTGGTCTGGGAGCTAGTGAAACGATACCTCGAAGATCCTAAGGGCACGTGCTACAGCATCCAGAATTAGCCACCCGTCATCGCCAACATGCTATGGATGCATGATTAGCCAAACCGTTATTAGTCCAGTTACAATCAGCCAATTTGGGTAAGCTCAAGGTCACTATGGGGAGCTCAAAGCCCAGCGTGGGCCGACGGATCGGGCATAGTGTCCCATACCACCATCCCCGGCCCATGAGGCTACCATCTTAAGATGTTTAATAGAAACCCGTTGACTAGTGGCCAATCATATTACAATATATGGGGCTTACCACCACATGGTTGCACGGTGTAAAACATCGAACCCATATAGGAAAAATACCAGAACAAAGCCACATAGGGCGATATCAAATAAACCACATAGGGCAATTATCAAAATAGGCCTCATAGGGCGAGTATCAAAACCATGCAATAAAAGACCATCCTCGTAAACCATTAGACACAACAACCCTAGATGGTAGGCCCACATCAATAATCCATTTAGAACACCACTCAATAACCACTAAGTCGAAGGTCCATTTTAATCACCAGTCGGGTTACATCCCAAGTATGGGCATATATTTATAGGTGGGGGTTTCCCACTAATGTACCAATTTAAAGTCCATAAGCAATACATAAATAATCCACAAGCATGAACAAGTATACAGGATGAACAGTAAGCAAGCAATATAACAATTCAACCTCCACCAGCTAACACATGTGACTATAAGAGGGATATCAATTATAAGTCTAAATAAAAACTATAACTTAAGCTAATGAGAAGATGGAAAGCTTAAGGGGAAGAATCATCACCAGACAAGGCGTAGAATGCTCATAATGGCAAGTTTCCTCAAGAAGATGGTGTGTTTGCACCACTCACATGACTCCCGATACAGATTTATCTACATTAGTCAATGTGCCATGAGTTTAAATATATGGGGGTTGGAAGGCCCCAAACCAAAGTTGTTTGAGCTACAACCAATGGTGATCAATCTTATCAACCATGTGTCCTTATCTAACTATAAACTGGGCCCTAATCAAAGTTCACACCTACTACGCCAAAACATCCCAAAATTGGGCATGGTGGGTTTTGTTTGGTCTGAGCATGTTAGCCCAAGCTGTATATAGGGCTCATAGGGGCTAGCGTGGGGCCTACCATTCCTCAGCCCACTAGGAAGTGTGGTGCACAGTGATGTGGTGTCTACCCTTTGGAATAGGTGCAGCCCATGAGATTTGTTGTTGTTGCATGTGGTATAACCCACATGACTTTGAATATAGTGCAGTCCACGAAATTTCTTCAAGTGCGGCCCACCAGCATGTGTCTATTATACATATAGTTATCATATTAATGCCACATGCACTACATATATTTAAATATCATGTATTACATGCATCTGATATATATTTCAGTATTATATAACGTTACCTACATCTGATGCCTATCTAACCGTCATACCTCATGTGTACCTGATATAATCTGTATATTATATCAACGTGGGTCCCACAGATTTTACTACCGTCAGCCATTAGTGGAATCCACCGTGATCATCTGATGGTGCGGCCCGCCCAGCTGAAATTTAAAATGAATGGACGGCCTGGGCGAAAAGTCCATTGCTGGATGGCCAGGATACATTTCCACGTTCTCAGTGCTGTACATATTTCAGAGGTGGGTCCACACGTGTAGGACCCACCGGTTGTATTCATTGTAGAGGCATTTATATAATATAATATCACTTAAATGCTCACATGTACGTATCATACGTACACATGAACATGAAGCAAAATAGAAAAGGGAACGTCTAGGCCTGACGTCCCTTGATGGACGACCTGGATGATCCACGACACTAAGGTGGGCTCCACACACGTGGCATGCTGATTTTGGTAGGGTGAGGCTCACCTGTACTTGTGCAGGGCCTAAAATCAAGGCAACCCATCTGATTTGGGGGAGGCCCAGCTGAAATTTAGTGCGGCCCAACGCAGTGTATCCCACCAGTGTTGTTAACGTGTAAAGCTTCTCTGTTGCTGGCTATTTTGAAACCACTTTCGGCCCCATTTTTAGCTTAAGCGGGACTCTTTTCCAGGCCATTTTTCGACCCACATCAGTGCTCAACCAGAGGCATGGTGGCTGCCATTTTTTCAGCCAAGGAACGGCCCGAAACAGGGGCCTTTTTACCCGAATTTTCTGGGCTGATATATGTCCGATTTCTGGGACTTGTTGCAGCTCAAACAGAGCCTGATTGTGAGATGTTTCTGGACTAAGTTTCAGCCCACCATTGTCAATGTGCATGGCCCCTGTTGCAGGCCATTTTCCAGCCTATTTTAGAACTCAGACAGGGCCTGCTGGTAAGCTGTCTTAAGGCTAGTTCTCAGCTCTTTGCTAAGGCCATTCACAGGCCATTTTTTGGCCCCTCAACAAAGCCTATTTTCAGGCCACGTTTTGGCCTAAAGTGTGGCTTACAGCAAGGCTTCTATCTGCACGCAATGAAGAAGAGAACAAAGGAGAAAGAGAAGAATAGAAGTTGGACTGATTACCTGGACGAATCTGGACTCCACCCTCTCTCTCCTTTCTCTCTTTCGTTCTGGTGTGGAAATAGAGGGTTGTGGTGTCCTATTTATAGACAGGGAGAGGAGAGACCGATGGTTGGCAAAAGCTTTCCACACTAAATGGTTGGGATTGAAGAAAAAGCTTGCATGGGGCCTGTCCACATTTGGGAATGCAATGGTGGCATCCATGGCTACCTAGGAGTACAAATTCTAGGCCAAGTGGGGCCCATATTGAGTTGGTGTTTGGGTGGGTTTCTGAGGAAGATGACCCACCCAACAATGGTGGATTCGTACTTAGAGGATCTCAGGTAAATCCAAATTGTTTGATTGGTCTGGATGGGTCCCATTAGCGAGGTGGGGTACACTTTTTGGATCCCGAATGAGATCTTGCTTCATTTCACGAGATTTCTCCTATTTTCCTCCCTATTCTCATGAGATGAGAAGCTCTTTTATCTCTTCTCATAATTTTTATGCATGAGGGTTGTGATGAAGCCACGTGGCCCATCGGACGGTCATGAGTGTGACAGCCACCCCTATCCAAAAGAAGGAAAATCTCTTTTTCCTTCCTTCTTAGTTGTCAGCCATTTTCGGGCTATGAGAGGACTCCTCTCAGCTGGCAAAGAGGAAGGATGAAAACCTCTGGTCCATGGGGTGTTGGCTTGCCCAACAAGCCACCTGATGGTCCCCCTCATTGGATCTCAGCCCTTTGTAAAGGAAATGGACAGTTGGAGCTGATCTTTGTTGTCTTAATGCATGGGTCAAGGATCCTATACCGTTTTGTTCAGTGGGCCACCACGAGTGAAATGGATGGCGTGGATCATCCGAAAAGTACTTGATAAGGCTCAACTTGGGGTTCCAATTTTCACAAATTCAAATATTTGAATGGCGGGAGAGATCCAACCATTTTGCAAATAGTTTCGGTCAACGGTGTGTTGACCATTTGGGTAGGTCCAGTGTACATCGTGCGGACTACATTTAAGATGTACATGCACCATGTATGGAGTCCACTGTGATGTTTGGATGAAATCCACTCCATTCGTTTGGTTTCACAGGTCAAATTAGGACCTGAAGTTAAAGATGAGGTGGATTCAAAGCCTAGGAGGGCCATACCAAGTGATTCTCAGCCTTAGGTACGGATCCTTGCTGATCCGCTAGTCGGATTATCTTGAATTTGGACATAAACGGATAAAAGAGCCCTAGGGATCATTTAAGCTAGAATTTAGTGGTCGGTCCATGAATCATATGGCCTAATGCTTTTAATGTCATTAATATTATTATCGTTGTTATTAATAATTTTATTATTATATTTATTATCATTTTTCTAAGTTGTTTATCATCGATTGTGATTTCAATTATCAATGGTTAAAATATCTTAAGGGATCACTTATGTGTTTGAGCACACCATCATGTGTTTTTATTCAAATAATATATAAATTTAATATTGATATATTATCATATACGTGCTATGGATCACATGTTTACTAGTATATAATTCACAATATATAATATCAATATATATTTAATTAAAATCATCTTTGTATTCCTTAATGTTGTTAAGTCATATAAACTCTTATTAAAATGTCTAATAAATTTTGTACAGTATAAGATATGTAGTACTACATTAGTATTTATAATTCACTCATACATTGTAAGATTATTACTCATTATTTTCGTAATATTTTGTATATGGTAGTTATATACATATCATTTTAATATGACACTTAAATGTTTATAAAATATATAAATAACATTTCATAGTACACATATTTGGGTTGTATTATTTTCTTGTACTTATATTAAACCAAGTTAAATGGTAACACTCGAGTACTGGAAAGTACGGGGTGTTACAGGACCCCACAATGTAGGTATCAGGGTTGTTGGTTCAGAAGCCGTGCTGTTACCGTCACCTAAGATCTCCCTGACAGAACAGGCCCAATGTTTCCGCTTAACACTAACAGTTACAATTTTAAGATAACTGATGGACTCTCAACAACACAGTGAGGCTCTGTCGGACCCACCATGTGTAAATGTAAATCCACTCCATCCATTGGATGGGAATCCCTATTTAAACCATGCATACAAAAGATCAGCCTGATAAGATATTCAAATGGGGCATAAAAATATTTAAAGAAGGTAATATTGCTGCTAAAGCTTCCAAGTGCACACGATATAGCCTGCGTGAGTTTTGGATCAAGCTAATTTTGTATACCTTCCCTTCATCCTATGAGTGACACAGTTAATAATGGGTTTGATGAAATATATACACCATGGTGACCCCACGCACAAGCATATGGTTGGCATCCAGTCCCATTGTTCCCTAAGTGTGGCCCACCTGATTTTCGGATCTACGCTGATTTTTATCCTCAGCAACTGGAATAGAGGAGAGAATGTTATGGAGAGAGTTGATCTTGCTTTTACAAGTGGTGGACCCCACAAAGATGGGGTAACTGGTGTTACCACACTCTACATTCAACTTGAAATTCACCCCCGGAATCTTCCATTCCAATAGACTTTGGTATGTCCATCATTACAAAGTTAAACCCATGGCGTTTATTATCAATGTAGACCTGTGAACGCCCTTCCATGCCTGAAGTCGCATGATGGAATGATGTCCACTTTTTTTTTTTTTTTTTTTTTTAATATCAGTTTTGGCTTTTAATTTTTAACTCAGAGATAAAAATGCATTTTACTTAGAGTTGCCATTAGTTAAAAGAATCTTAAAATCTATGACAATCTAGAAGCTATAGAATTACTTAACAATCAGGGAATCGTAAGATTCTCCAACTCAAGTGACTCCTATGGTTGGTATGCTGCAAAGGATTTTGGATAAGGGTCTCGATTAAGGGAAAAGAATAAGTTATGCACCCTTTTTCACTCGTGCGATGTACGGTCTCTACTTTACGGGGTTGTACAGTTTTCAAGGGAATTCAGAAAAACTTCCAAATATAATAAAGTTAAGCCATACTACGATAGGTCGCAGGGACAAGGTAAGAAAAATAAGAAAAAGTACAAAGCGACAACAAAGTAAAGAAAACACAAAGTTAAGTTATATTGCGCAAACTTTTTAGGGTCACAGTAGGTGAAATATTAAAGAAATAAAAGCATGAATGGGTGTAGATTTTGCAAGTGTGAAGGACTTGAATACATTTTGATTTGAGAGGGAAAATAGAAAATCAGAGACCATTTTTTGGTAAAAGGGATGTCTGGACATCCCAAATTCTGACTAAACTCATTGATTTTGGCATTGTCAGTTGCTTTTAACTTATCCATTGAGAGAGATGTAGATAGAAAGACATCATTCAAGGCACAATAGTTTTAACGTATGTTTAATCGTCAAAAGATTTGAAATAAAAGGGGGTCACACTGCTAATGTTTGGACTCAAAGTTATGTTTAGGTAGAGCTCCTTTGGTCGTTTCTTCCAAAGTTTCTCAATACCATGAGCACTCCCTTTCTCACCAATCCTTCTCTTTGTCTCACCAAACTTTTCTCTGGAAAGCCTCCTCCTTCTGAAATTGTGTCAGTTGTTTAACACGACACAATCCTAAGTGAAAGCTTGTCAGATCTTATGATTAAGGCTAAATTCTAGAGGGAGGGAATATGATCACTTAAAAATTATGCTTCAATTAAAATAAATTAATAGTTAGGCTTCCAAGCCAAGTGGATCCAATTGTGTAGACTATGAATGATACAACAAGTTGAGCCATTAGTCTATGTGCGAGATGGATATCTTGTTAGTGCGTGTGGAATCAATAAGATGCCTAGCATACAATCTATTCAAGCATTCATACAATTCAACCAATTAAACTCATAAGCATAAATAAAAATTTGTACAAATCATAATTGTAAACACAAGAATATATCATGGTTCGGCTACTTGCCTACTCCACTCCTAGTGGACGCACTCTCCTCAAGTATACCAGATTTCACCATCTCGGAGGTTCTAATAGGTTTGCCTCTAACCTTTATAATCATACACTCATGTTGGAGGTTCCCATGGAGACTTACACAAGCACACTCCTGTTGGAAGCTTACACAAGGACATGGGTCACAAACTCTATAATCAATCTTATACAATGAAAAAGTATATGGACTATAAAATGACAACCTTACTTGTTGGATTAAGCCTTATTGTAGCATCTTACTTGAAAGCTTTTTCAATCTTTGCTCCCTCGAACTTTGATATCGATCTCCTTCTCCTTCAAATGATTGACTACCTTGCATTTGATTCTCCAATGAGGCTACCAAGGCAATGGGAGAGGTTGAATCTCGTACAACATGGGAGAGTTGGTTTCGAATGGGGATTCACCTAGATGGATACTCTAAATAGACATTAGAATTTGTATATAGGATTGATGTCTATTCTTTAGAGAAGGCTTGAGATCATGTTTTTCTTGTATTGGAGCTTGGAATGCTCATTAGAGTGAAGAATCACTAATAAGATAGCATGAATTTTTTTAGGGTAAAGCTTAGGTGGTATGGTAGAGCTTTGGATATACTAGGGTCCCTAAAACACCTAAATACATTAATAGCACAAAGATCTAATTGAAAATTATATAGAGAAAAAGTTCCAATGGATTTATAATGGCTGATATCGATTGAGTGAGCAATCATTCAATGGATCGAACTTAATTCAATAATAAGGTAGACAACTTGCTAGACACTTTTGCGCACTTTCGATTGATCAAACTTGATATTTCGATCGAATGAGAAATCGAAAACAGGGTGGAAAGCTTACTCCACTATTTCTGTCATCTTCAATCGATCGAAGGTTCGCTTGATTGAGACCGATTGAAGGTTCGTTCGATTGATCGAAGATCAATAAAATTTGTGCATATGGTTTATCTTTCTTTTACACATGATCTATCCGGCACAAATGTAATGGCTAAGGGTCTTTCTATATAAAATAAGTCATCTGGGGTAGGTTGTTTTGGAGCTAAAGTGGGTCTAGGGTGAAGATTATCATGTCACCTCATGTTTTAACTGTTGTCTTCGGCATTAATGCTTCAAGACTTCGAGTCTTTAGTCCTCAATGTCTTCCTATGGTGGCTCAATTAACTCAAGACACCCTAGTTCACTTTATTGATAAAATCGAGACACTAACACCTTATTTGCATCAATAATACCCTTATACTGGCCTTTTAATAGGCATAGTTAAACCCAACTGAAAAGGTGTTCATGTGATGTGTTGAGGGTCAAATGTTGCATATTAGACCCCAGTTATTACCTAATTTTATGAACATGATACGGTTTAATAACCCATTTTGATCGTGTTTGTGATGCAAGGTGTATTTAGGAGCCTAGACTGAAAAAGGATACTAAAAGCATAGATTTGATGTTTTGAAGTCACCATGGCAAGGGATAGACCCTAGGGGACCAAAATTGAAGAATTTAAACACCATAAATCTGAGAAAATCAAACCACTCACGTTAAACGGGCCTGAAAATCATCCAGAATGCAAGATCATAGGGTTCCCACCATCCGTCCGGCTCAAAACTTTATATATGGCCTAAGGACCATAAATTAACCGTACACGTCGAAATTCAGCTCTTAGATCCTTGTGGAAGTAGCCCAACGGAAAGATCAACCCCTAAAATCCTGATATGGGGCTCGTCTAATATTTAGATATGCTTTTAATTTGGTTTTAACCCTTCAAATAAATTGAAAAAATGGATGGACAGGGCAGATTGCTTAGGAACATATCCGTAGGACCCACACATACAGCGCACGCTGACCGACTCATCTTCTCTAATTTTAAAAAAAGTCTAGTGGGCGCACTAGTTTCGTCCATTTTTGGGTAGTGGGGCCCACCTATCCATATTCTCCAAGGGGGGCACAACCCTCGCCATGCTTTCCTTTTCGTCCCATGTACGTACAGACAGGCAAATCACCTTTCAAACGCAGAATGGATGACGAAAGCAAAACATCTGTGGACCGCACCAAAACTCTGCTAAAACCACTTCTTCCCAACTGGTTTTTTGCTAGGAATCCAATGAATAGGTTAGATTTCTTAGAATACATCACTGTGGGGCCCACCGAGCATCACGACGTATTGAAATTCGCACCGTACGCACGTCTAGTTTTTTCGGATGCTGCGGGGCGTTGTATGACCTAAATGATGGTTGGATCTTTGATTCGAACCATCCAAAAGCTCGGGAAGGGGGTCTTTACCCCAACCATGAAGCCAAAAATGATTCTTGGAATGTCCACCAGCCAAATCTTCCTCCAAATGCAAGGTGATTTGCATTTTTTGCTGCATACACATGTTGCTATGTAAAGAGGGTCTTCCCATCGACTCCAGCCACAAATCAGTCCCCCTAGTGTCTATATAAAGGAGAGCAGAAGAGAAAGAAATCATCTTAGGCAGTCGTGGAGGCATCTTGTGGACGTGATCATGAGGAAAGGAGAGAGTGTGGAGCGGCCGGCCAAGGTCCATTAAGAGTTCTTCCTTCTTCTTCCTTATTTTTCGTTTCCTTTTATGTTTTTATGAGATTTTAGTTCAGTTATGACTGGGTAAACCTCTTAGCTAGGGCTAAGAGGTGAAGCTTGTAGTATGATTGAGATGGTTGCTTTGTTTTGATTCATGCTTTATTGAACTCTTTTGGATTCTAGTTTGATTATATGATATACTTTTAGTTTTTAATGGTTTGTTGTGACTTAAATTACGATGGATCTACGATAGCTTTAAGTACGTTCTTTTCATTATTAAGATTGTGAAATTAGGCAAACTTGTTGTTCACCATCATCACTTGGGCATGGTAGGGTGACAGAATCCTTCCTAACTTTCACAATTCTCTTATGATTGGTAAATTGTTTTTGTTTGCCATAATCTCCCGATCATGGTTAGGTGACGTAATCACTTCCAAATCTTCACCACTCTTATCTATTGATAATTAGATTCATGAGAAGTTCAGAGATTTGACAAATCTCTTCTTACCAATTGGATAGGATATGACTATGATTCCAGTTGTGTCCTTGAATCAATGTAAGGTAGCTTCCCAAAGGCTACAAGTGGATCCTTGGCACCCTAGTTCCATACCTTTAAATTTCATGAGTTTTAGTTAAATAAATTCACAATTATTCCCTTCCTTTTACCTGATTTAGATTTCATCTTATCCTAGTTATAGTTCGAGTTATTTTCAGATTACGTACAAGGTTTAGTCCTTATGGATTTGACCTCGGTCTTACTAAGTTTATTACTACATCACAATCCTATACTTGGGGTGTGAATAAGCTTTTGGCGCCATTGCCGGGGACTGATGGTTGCATTTTTCTGAAATTAACTAGTTTTAGAATTAAGTTAAGATTAGGGTTTGTCTAGATTTAGGTTTTTCAATTTGATTTTTACAAACTAACCTAAGTCCTTGAATCTTACTCTAGGAAGTTAAGTCCTTGAAGTGCAACCCTAGCTCATGTTATTGGCAAAATTGAAGCACTAATACCTTCCTCCTTTATATCATGAATACCCTAATCCTAGCCTTCCAATATGCATAGTTATACCTAGAAAAATAAGGTGGTCATGTGAGGACATTCCTCTCATAAGTAGACATGATTCTGAAGGTCATACGGATCTTACTTTATGCAGTTAAGTCCTTGAAGAGCAACTCATTTTGATACCAATTAAAATTGTGTCAATTGTCTAACATGACACCATGCTACGTGGAAGGTTGATGGAGCTTAGAATCATGGCTAAGTCCTAGAGGTGGAGGAATAAGACCACTTAAAAATTATGCACCAATTAGTGGGTCTAATTCCATAAACTACAAATGATGCAACAAGTTGAGCCACTACTTTATGTATGAGATAAATATCTTGTGTGGGCATGTTCAATCAATTAGATGCCTAGTAATTAATCCATTTAAGCATTCATATAATTCAACTAATAAACATAAGCATGAATAAAAATGTGAAAAAATCACAATCGTAAGTACAAGAATATATAGTTGTGCAGATACTTTCCTACTCCACTCCTAGCGGGTACACTCTCCTCAAGTGTACCAGATTTCACTAACTTTGAAGTTTTCAATAGGTTTACATCTAAACTTTATAAGCATACACTCCCACCGAAAGCTCCCAAAGAAACTTACACACATACACTCTTGTCAAAGGCGTACATAAGGAATTAACAAATGTAAACTCTCGTTAGAAACCTACACAAGGACTCAACATGTGTACACTTTCGTTGGAGGCCTACAAAAGGACTTAACAAACTTAAACTCCCATTGGATGCCTACACAATGACTTAATACACGTACACTATAATCAGAGTCCTACACAAGGACTTGATCTATTTTGGGTCATAAACTGTATACTTAATCCTATATGAAGAAAGAGTATCTAGACTTTAAAATGTAAACCTTACTTATCGGATTGAGCCTCGTTTAACACCTTGCTTGAGATTTTCTTCAATCTTGAATCGACTTCTCAATTGCTCTCCCAAACTTTGATGTCAATCTCATTCGGCTTCAAACTATCTGCTACCTTGCACTTGGTGCTCCAATGAGGCTATCAAGGGATGGGTGAGAGGTTAAATCTCCTACAACTATGAGATAGTTGGTTCTAAATGAGGATTCACCTAGATGGATACTCTAGAAGTTGATAGACATTAGGATTTACCTATGGGATTGATGTTTAAACTTTAGAGAAGGCTTAACATCATGTTCTTTGTGTAATGGATCTTGGAATGCTTATTAGAATGAAGATTCACTATGAAGATATCATAAAAAACTTTATGATAGAGACTAGGAGGTATGGTAGAGCTTAAGATACACTAGGGTCTTTAAAACACCAAAAATCATCAATAGCACAAAGATCCAATTGCAAATTTTATATATATAAAAAAATTTCAATATATATATATATATATATATATATATATATATATATATATATATATATATATATATATATATATGACGGCTAGTATCTATCGATCGATCGAACTTAATTTGATAAGGTAGAAAACTTGCTAGATACTTTTGTGCACTTTTAATCGATCGAACTTGATACGTCGATCGATCGAGGAAATCTGAAATATAGAAGAAACATGTTGGACGATTTCGTCTATCTTCAGTCAATCAAGCGAAGAGCCTTTCATCTATCGAGCGAAGGGCCTTCAATCAATCGACACTGATTGAAGTTTTGCTTGATTGATCTAGTGCATTTGGTTTATCTTTCTTTTGCACATGATCTAGCCGGCACAAATCTGATAACTAGGAGTTTTTCTTTATAAAACAAGTCATCTAGTAGGTTGTTTTAGAACAAAAGTGGGTCTAGGGATAGGATTACCAAGGTTCATACTTGTTGCCTTTGGCCTTGATGCTTTAAGTCTTTGAGTCTTCGATGTTTTTCTATGAAGGCTCAATCGACTCAAGACATCATAGCTCACATTATTGACAAAATCGAGGCACTAACAATCTCCTCCTTTGTCAATTATGTCACAATTATGTCACAAAACTAAACTAGTCCTTTTCATAATTCTTACTAGTGACAGACCAAAACAACTCAACAATTACATGTCAAATATTACAAGATTTACAATATAAATACAAGACTTGACATGTAAACACTTACAATGCTCCCCCTAACTTCATCAATTTCTTGCAAAAAATAGAACTTATAAAATATTGGTGGGACTTGATCTTTCTCTCCCTTTTTGTTAATAAATGACAGAGACAATTCTATGGATATACCAATAAGAACATAAAATGGAAAGCTCTATAAGTCATACATTTACATATAAGCATACTAATAAAAGAATCTAGATTGCATATAATTAGTAAAAACATGGAACATGTATATAATGGTCATTCAAAAGATATGCCTATCAAGTACATGATAGTTTAGTAAAAACATATGATACTTAAATAAAATAACTTTAAGACTAAACTATCAAAATGAAAATGAGGCTAAAATCGTCAAATTTGCTTATAAGCTCACCTAAACCTTATAAGGTCACCAATCATTCTTCATAACCTACTTAGGTGTGAATTTCCTAGGACTTGGATTGTTATTAGGAAAGATGTTTTCTTTTTTGCATTCTACTCTTTCAATTGATGTCCTATTTGGAGATTTATGTTCAGTAGGGGATTTTCTTATGTTGTTCTTACCCTAATTGTCGCCGCTTTAACTAAGAATTTTCCTAGTTCTCTCGTTTAGAAGGGAAATGTGTTTTAACAACTCCATCATATGATTGGTTATTTTAGGAGGGGTTGGAAACTTCTACCTTTCCGATGATCCTTTGGAGGGATTTCTTGTAATATCCCAAGTAAATTTTGGGGGTATAATTTTATTTTATTTTTTCATTTTTTTTTCTAAATTAAGAACTTTTTCAGTAAATATTAAAATTTGATATTAGTAACTAAGATAGGAGAACACTTTTCTTAGATGAACCCTACACCACTTTGTCATGCATCCCTTATAACTTTTTAACCACTCATCCAATTGAGAAACTATCCATACAATTATTCATTCATTATTTATGGAACCTAACCACTGATTTACCTTTTTCAATATCAAAGTCTAAATATTTTGTTTCACGAATCAACGGTCACGATTGCATAGGTCCACTTACCCGAATTCCTAACTATCAGATTATGTCATAACTTTCATGATAACTAAGATTCTTATCACATTAGATTTCATTAAACATGTTCATACATATCGAAGGACCAACTTAAAAGACCGTAATTAAGATTTAAATGGTATAGGTTAAAAATGAAATATATCTTTTAATCCTTTTACCCGATCGTAAAACCCTCCATACATTTACCTTGAAATGACTAGATATATATTACATTATGTCTGTAGGATTTTTGGACATCTCCATCATACCAAACCAAACGTTGTATGATTAGATCCACCCATTTTTGGGACTCAAACTAATAGTTCGACACAATTATTATGATTCTTAAATTTTTCTATAAAAACTATACTATTGAATTAAGGTTTTAACAACTACAACCCAATCAATTTAGGCACCAACTAATCCCAATAAAAATACTCACATGTACAAACCTTTTTACAAAACTACTTTTTAGAGGCCCTATTGAAAGACCGTCTAGACATTTTCTAAATGGCTATATGAGAATCCTAATCATCTAATTTTTTCCCAAAAAAGTCTAACTAGCGAGTCCTGATCGTAATCCGATGGTAGAGATCACTCATTATTAGTGACCCAATTATGAAACCAAGTTCATTACTACATAGCGTTTAGAAACCATTGACTTGATGTTGTTAAATAAGATGCCTTCACATCTTTTGGGCTACTCAACCGATCGAGGGGGTTGCTCGACCAGTCGAAGGTCCCTTCGACTAGTCGAGGCACGTTTGACTCGAAGTCCAGTGAACTAAGATTTTTGATATCCGGGATACTCAACAAGTCGAGGGTTGGGCTCGACCAGTCGACGGGGTCCTTCGACCAGTCGAAGCCCTCCTTTGACTAGTCGAGGGCTACATAAAAGCTGCGCGGATTTTGTTTGGACTACGTAAATTTGAGTCGGTTTTAGAAAGGTGCGTAACTGGAGTTTCCTAAACGATAAATATGAGTCTCTATGGCCTTTCTAAATAATTCTATGGCTTCCTAAAGGTTTTCCAAGGGTTTCTAAAAGGGTTTTAGGGTTTCTAAAGGGTGTAGCAAGGGTACGATTTGAGGTTGTTCGAATCGGGTAAGTCCTTTCTCTTTGTAATTTCTATTTTTCATAGTGGAATTCTGTCGCTTTATGTCATGGTTTTTTCCCGGAAGGGTTTTTCACGTTAAATTTGCATGTTCTCTTGTATGTCCTTGGTGCTCTTGGATTGCTATCTTAGATCCAAATCTGTGTGATTTTGCAGACCAAATCCCAACAAGTGATATCAGAGCAATCGTTGGGGCATAGATCTGAATCTGAAGGATTAGAAATAATGGGAAGCACTAGGTATAATATTGAGAAGTACTTAGGGAAAATAATTTTGAGTTATAAAAGATCAAGATAACTAGTTCCTTAATCAAGCAAGGTGAAGATGGTGCTCTTGAGGAGTGAAAGTCTACTATGACTGATGATGATTGCAATACTCTTGATAAGAAGACTTTATCATCGATCCATTTATGTCTTATAGATGAGGTTCTGTATAATGTCATGAGGGAGAAAATTGCGGCTAAGTTATGGGCAAAGTTAGAGGATGTCTATGCAAAAAAATCCTCTAAAAATCACCCACACTTGAAGTGGCGGTGGTATAACTTTAAGATGGCGGAGGGTGGAGATCTGGAGGCTCACATTAACAACTTGAATAAATCGATTTGCAAATTGCTGGATATGGAGGAAGTGATGAAAGATGAAGAACAAGCATTATGTTGCTGAATTCTCTTCCAGTGTCATATGAGTCATTCAAGGACACAATGTACTCTATAAATAATGTCACGCCCCAAATCCGAAAATCAGATTCACAGGAATTTCGATCGTCGAATCCAGTACCGACAGCCTCCGTAGTATCCCATTTTCGGCTCTTAGCATTCATATGCCATATTTCGATTCTGGGATCCTACAAGGAGGATTTTTTTTTTGTACATTTAAATAGTAATAAGCATAACCACAAGATTACCCAATTCACAAAGGTAACATCATCATCACATATCCACTAATATAATCATTGGAGTACAACATTGAAAGAAAAATACATAAATAGAAAATCAAGCTCCAGAAGACCACCGCACGCTCCAAGCTCAACACTGCTGCAACCTAACATCACCTGCACACATCTATCGTGCATAAGCTTATAAAAAGCTTAGAGGGTGGTGTAAGTGTGTGCACATGGTAAGTGTCAAGTAAGAAATATCAGAGTAATCAGAGTAAGCGGAAGTACTGACAAGTCCATGAGTCATACAATATCAGGGTAGGCAGTGAAAATCGGTTATACAAATGAGGAGTCAA
Source organism: Magnolia kwangsiensis (assembly GCA_037074715.1). Taxonomy (NCBI): domain Eukaryota; kingdom Viridiplantae; phylum Streptophyta; class Magnoliopsida; order Magnoliales; family Magnoliaceae; genus Magnolia; species Magnolia kwangsiensis. Next base: position 58,338,268 of record CM073573.1, read on the forward strand.
AGCGAGCCAAATATTAGATGCCGAGGATATAATGCCATAAATCATAAAATATCAAAATAAGCAGAAATATACTGACAAGTCTATGAGTCATACAATATCAAGGTAGGCAGTGAAAATCGGTTATGCAAATGAGGAGTCAAAGCGAGCCAAATATTAGATGCCGAGGATACAATGCCATAAATCATAAAATATCAAAATAAGCAGAAATATACTAACAAGTCTATGAGTGCGATCAGCCGTACCAGGGCGATGTGATGCAAGGCATGAGTACTATCGGCTATATCAATGCAGAAACATGGCAATCCAAAATACTAAATACTGCAGATGCAACATAATATGCGGTGCGAATGAAATGACCAAGCTAGAGTGACGTCGGGATGATAGTATGTAGTATCGCAGGCTATGGGGTCTATCACAAGGGACTTCTATCCAAACCAGTCCCATACTTAAATTTTGATAGTCAGACTCAATGTCGTAGACTCCTGATCTCAGGTTAGTCGCGCGCCCTACCAAAATTCTTACCATGACGAAGGTATACAACAATTAGCTGTGCACCACCAGCCCGAGTGGATAGTGAATGAATGAATGAATGAATGAGCATGAAACTCCTACTCAATAAGTCCACATATCAGTACGGTTCCTTTCTGGGAAATCACCGGGGTCTATTACACTCCAAATGGAACTGCCGCTCTCCCTAGCCACACAGTCTAAGTGAGTGTAAGAAACCTCACTATCCGCTTGGCCAATAGTCTGCCAATACCTATCTAGCATGTTGATAGTGGACCCATTCCTCGAGCTGGTCAAACTCAGCCTAGTAATGCCCCATGCGCTCAGGCGGGTAAGGCCACACCCCCTCCCAACCGACCATCGCACAGTGGGAGACGCGGCCTCCTAGTATTCGACACTCGGGCACTCATGTATCCACTCGGTCCAGACGTTGGGCATCCTTTGGTACCAAGAGGGTGTTTAGGGATTTTAACCCAGGGCCATCTATAGCAGCCCGATGCTCGAATAGATTTTTGGTATCCCATCTGGCCATCCACGATATGCCTGTGGAGGCTACGACCCCGATGTCACTAGGGCATACAGTAATCACAACACAATGCAAGATGCATGAGTCATACAATCCAATCATGCATCAATCCTGCGCATGCCATGCGCTCATATGAGATAACCTCCGCCTATCAGGGAGTCTCATATTATCCTGCCCAATGACATATGCAATGGTCTATCACATCTCATAACAAACATGTAGATGATGCGTATGGGCATGTATCATGATGCTCTGCAATCACATGCTCATAATCGGTATCAATAACCGGCATTGACAATCGACATCGACAATGTGGACATTTAACCAACATTATCCCCTAAGGACTGGCCCACATAGAGGAAAATACATAATGGGCACATGGCCTCACACAAGGGCCAAGTATACACAACAGGTGGGCCCTGCTCCTGGGCCTAATACATATCACAATGGGCCCTGCCATAGGCCTCATACAATCTCAATGAGCCACATATACGTCACATCAGGCCTTGCGCCTGGGCCTCGAATACATCACATTGGGCCTCACCCATGGGCCTCGAATACATCGCAATAGGCCTCAAATATACTTTGCGGGTGGGCCACATACCTGGGTCTAATACACATCAGTATGGGCTACATCACATAGGCCTAATATACATCACTGTGACCACAACCCATGAGCTTTAAATACACAATAGGTGGGCCCTATATATAGGCCTCAAATATATACCACGGGTGACCCTCAATGGACAGGTCGCCAATACAAAAGGATGGGCCTAATGACATGGACCTCATAAATATATCGAATAGGCCGCACCAATTGGGCCTTACATACATTGCAATGAGCCATGACCCATGGGCCTTTCATACATCACAATGGGCCTTATAACATGGGCCTTACATTCATATCAAAAATGGGCCTCAACACGGCCTCATACACATCAAGGTGAGCCTCAACAATGGGCCTCATGCATATAGTAAGGTGTTCCTCAATAACGGGCCACAAATACGTCAAGATGGGCCTCAACCCATAGGCCCTATACACATCACAGTGGGTCTCAACCCATGGGCCTTAATACATCACAATGGGCCTCAACCCATGGGCCCTAAATACATTACAATGGGCTTTGACCCATGGGCCCTAATACATCACAATGGGTCTTAATGGATGGGCCATAACTACATAAGATGGGCCTAATCATATGGGCCTTATATATATACCAAGGTGGGCCTCAATGGACAACCAAAAATAAATCAAGATGGGCCTCATAATATGAGCCTTACATCTATCAAAGTGGGCCTCAACAACGGGCCAAAAATATATCAAATGGGCCTCATAACATAGGCTTAAGGAAAGGTCACAATATGGACATCCAACCATCATTGCCCAACAATGTGGACGTTTAACCACATTGCTCCTAAGGAATGACGCTCATAGGGTCAATCATATAATGGATCAACGGTCTTATACAAGGGTTTAAAACACATCATCATGGGCCTCACTCATGGGGCATATACACATCGCATAAGACCTCACTCATGGGCCAACGTACATAACGTCAGCCGTATCAACGGGTCGAACAAAATAGACCAAATTAAAAGGGCTGGTACAAAGGAGTCAAATCAATTGGGCCGATCAAATAGACTGATACAGATGGGCCAAGTCAAAGGGGTCGACATTGGGCTAATCAAATGGGCCGATACAATTGGCCGAGTCAATGGGTTGAATCACTTGGTCGACTCAAATGGGCCGAATCAGTTGGGTTGAATCACTTGGCCGAATCAATGGGCCGAGTCAAAATGGGCCGATTCAGTTGGGTTGAATCACTTGGCCGAGTCAAATGGTTGATACAATTGGCCGAGTCAAATGAGTCTCACATGTGGCCTTATATATACAACAAATGGGCCACACTACATGGTCTAACAATACCATAAGGGGGAAGCCAACCTGACCGAACAACACCATCAGGTGGACCGAGCTGAACCGAGCTGACCTGACCGAACAATCAACATCAGGTGGGCCGAGCCGAGCCGACCTGACCAAACAACAACATCAGGTGAGCCGAACCGAACTGACCTGGCGAACAATAGCACACAGGTGGGCCGAGCCGAGCTGGTCGAACAACAACACACAGGTGTGTCGAGCCGAGCTGGCCGAACAACATCACACAGGTGGGCAAAGCCGACCTGACCGAACAACAACACACAGGTGGGCCGAGCCGAGCTGGTCGAACAACAACATAAAGGTGGGCCGAGCCGATCCGACCTGACCGAACAACAACGCACAGGTGAGCCGAGCCGAGCTAACTTGGTGAACAATAACACACAAGTGGGGCCGAGCCGAGTTGGCTGAATAACAACACACAGGTGGGCCGAGCCGAGCTGACCTGACGAACAACAACACACAGGTGGGGCCGAGCCGAGTTGGCCGAACAACAACACACAGATTGGCAGAGCCGAGTCGACCTGACCAAACAATACCATCAGGTGGGATGAGCCGAGCCGACCTGACTGAACAACACCATCAAGTGGGCTGAGCTGAGCCGACCTAACTTAACAATAGCACCAGGTGGGCTGAGCCGAGCCGACCTGACTCTTTAGTCAGGCCACTCTTACCCATAATATGAATCCTCATACACGATAGTTTCATGGGGCTCATGGCACATCAGAGAGGACCAACACTGCTCAGACATTGTCCTCATAGCCCTGCATCTTTCAAACTTGTCCAGGTACACCAGCACCACCCAAAATAGATGAATGACATGGGTGGGTCCCATAGTCCCCATGTCAGTTTACACTTCACTGCTGCCACTACTACTAGGAATGGATGCCAAGATTACTGTTGAAATGAGATAACTCCGCTCAGCCTACCAGTTGAGCTATGGATCTGGGTGTCCATGATAGCCACCCCCGCTAGGGATGGATGTCAAGACCTCAGTGTTGAAATGAGGCATCTCTCACTCCGTCTACTACCCAAGCTGTGGAGTTGGGTGGGTCCAGCGTTGAAACAATGTATCTTTCACTCAATCTACTACCTGAGCTGTGGAGCTGGGTCCACGTCAGATAACACTTCACTGGTAGCAACAACCACTATTTACTAAGTTATGGCTCATCAAATGCTCTGATCAACCTCATTTTCTGGCTCAACGCCTAAAATGAGTTGGTGTATAGGATAGACGGTGTGGATCTAACACATACATCAAGATAGGGTGTGTATGAGTGGGTCACCCCACAAGCTTGTAACCAAGCAAATATTTGGGTTTTCACAGAGACTCCTCACAGTAAAGGTGGGCTATATTCAAGTCGGCCACCACATGATGAATGGTATGGGTACAACACACATAAGGTGGACCCCACTCATAAACGGCTTGGGTAAAATACTTACTTCATGATGGGTTCCATTCAAGTGGGCCACATGGCCAAATCATCACATAAAAGAAAAATATATATAAAAGAAGAAATGAAGAGAGAGAGAGAGAAGCACCCACCGATCGGCCTTCTTCTTGGACTTTCTTCTTCCATCAACGCACCCGTGAGCTCCAACGGTTGAGATTCAACGGTCGTGATTGGTTTTGGAGGGTGGAGATGGGAGATAGGTAGTGGGCCGTACAAAACTCTCTCTCATGGGGCTCTCATGGACGATTTCTTGCTTGGAAAAAAATGAGGGAGAGAGATGAGAGAGAGAGAGAGAGGTGTAAGAGAGAGAGGGATGGGTGATGGATAGGGTGAGAGATGGGTGATGGGTGATAGGTGTACTTGGGTGTAAGAGAAACTTGACTTTGGGATTGCTTGGGGAAGAGTGAAAAGTGATGTGTCCTTGACATGAGATGGGATTGATTGATGGGACATTGGGTAGAGATTCTCTTGGATTTCACAACGCGCGACGTTTTTCTCGGACCAAGGTATCGCCTCGGCGCGCGAGTCGTGGCATCGGAACCGCAGCGACGGTGCGGTCGCTATGGTAAAGGCCTTGGGTTGAGTCGATACGGGTTGACGGCATACGAATCAGGGTCTCACACAAATATCGGTTAAGGGTCAAAGGTTGATAAAATTTGACCGGAAAGATCGCAGAAGTCTATGGAACGGTATGGTCTAAGATACAGGTCTTACAAATAAAATCCTGAGTGTCGACACCGTTATCTTAGCCCTTCAAGGGAAGGCTATGAGAAAGCTTAATGTTGACATAGAGATATCTTCTCATATAAGACCCATATCCTAGACCGTACCATTCTGTAAGCTTCCATGGTCATCTCATTCGAATTTCGTCAACCCTTGACCTGTATCTGACATTTGCTTGTGATCCTAAGCCGAGACTTGCATACCGAAGTCGGCTCGACCCGAAACTTGTATCCTAGGGACTGCGTCATTGCCGCGGTTCCAACGTCGAGACTCGGGCACCAATTCGATACCCGGGCCAGGTGATGTGGGCCCGCATTCATTTCCAAGAAATGCCACATGTTACGAATTATGAGAGAATCTCTATGACCTATCACATCAAATCAAGTCAAATACACAACTATACCTCAATGCCACCTCACCCCATCATAAATACAAGTAACCGTCACTCTTTTACAAAAAAATCAAACAAACCCATGCTTTCCCATTCCCCTTCCTTACAACACCCATCCCATATAAATCCATCATTATTCTCTCTCTCATTCTCTAGTAATTCCCAACTTCCATGAGAGCTCCAACATGTAAGCTCTCTCTTTCAAAAAAAAACTAAGTGTGGCCCATTTTCCCACCCTCTCATCTCATATCTCAACCATCAAAACTTCATTATCTTTCATTGAGATCAAAATTAAGGTGACTACGAGTCCAAGGAACTAAAGGAGGCAACCGATAGGTGGGTGCTCTACTATCGATTTGCATTTGAGGGCCCATTTGTAGGTGGGATCCATTATGATGCATATGTTGTAATCATGAGGGACCCATAGTGGCGAGGTCCCTCCATCTTCGTTCTTCTCTCTCTCTCTCTCTCTCTCTCTCTCTCTCTCTCTCTCTCTCTTCCCATTATAATGGTGTGGATTCCACCAATATGTGTCGCATCTACTCCGTCCATCAGTATCAAACGGTGTGGCCCACCCTATTACAGGTGATGATCCACACCATCCACTGTTTGGATGATCATGGTCCCATATGCTGGACCTAATACCCCCCTTTTTGTATTTTATATAATATAGATGATATATATATATATATATATATATATATATATATATATATATATATATATATATATATAATATAATATAAGATATGTATCCTGACCATCCAGCATCCCTGTTGCTGGACGCAGGCTGGATGGTATAATATATATATTATATTAATATTATATTAATTTCATATATAGATGATGATGGTGGGCCACTCCCACATGGGACCCACCTTTAATTATCCAGATGTAAGTGGACGGTGGATCTGGAATAGATATATATAATATAATATATTATATTATATTTAAATATATAATATATAATACATTAATATTATATATATTATCATGGTGGACCACCCTCTCACGTGGGACCCACCTGACGAACGGTTTAAATGGTATATATATAACGGGTAGGCCACTTCCACGTGGGACCCACCTTTAACGAGAGTACACTGCACCATCCAGATGGGTCTAGACGGTGGCAGCTTCCTGCTATGATATATGTAATATACATAATATATAATATTATATAATATATTATATTATTAAAATAGATGTTTTGTGGGTCACTTTCACGTGGGACCCACATGTATGTGTTATATTCACACTGTCCACACCACAGGACGATGGGACCCCACACGTATGCTGTTGTACGTGTAGCAACAACAGCATGGGCCACATGGTGATGTACATATTGTATCCATGTCGTTCATTTGATGAATGGTCCAGCTCCTACAGCAGCTTGCTGATGTAATTAAAGCTAACAAATTCTGAGGGGCCCACTTATATATGTGTTACGTCTAAACCGTCCATCATTTTGGCTAGCCGCTCAAGCTGGGCCACGTCCATGGACCCCATCCTGATGTATTGGTTCATCCAAACCGTCCATCCATTTGGCAGGACTGTTCAAGGCTTGAGACTAAAAAAAAAGACAGATCCAGTTATCAGATGGACCACATTATAGAAAACAGTGGATTGAATGCCCACCATTGGAACCCCTTTTGGTATTACAGAAGTTATGAACCAATGTGATATTTATTTTTACTCTAATATCAGTGTAACACCCCAAATTTTTTCCAACCTGGGGTTAGACGTCCTTAGGCAACCATAACACCTTGGTAACCTCTCAGAACCCAATTCCAAAGCCAGAGAAATCATTTAGAACCTAATTCTTTAGAAATTGAACGTGAATTAGCTAGCGCTACACTAGATTTCCTGCAAAATTAGCACCAACCACTTTAAATACGATCTGTAAGACCCAAAATCTATAGAATCATTGACGCTACCTTACCCTAAAATCCAGGATAAAACACTAAACCTGTTTGTTCTCAGGAACCCTTTGAAACTTTGTATTGGATCTAGACCGCACGTCGAAAGTCTGATACCTATAATCTTAGACCATTATGACCGCCTAGTTGGACTTGATAATCATTTCGAAAATCAAGCCCAACTGATGTTCTGAGGTTATTTCATTGGGCCTGGAGCAAGGAGTGTGAGAAAGAGTGAAATTCTTTATAAATTAAATGTGATTTAAATAAATCTAGCACGTGTCACTTGCACGACATTTTTTAAGCATTCAGACCGTCAGAATCTGACCCAAATACACCCTCGGATCAGGGAACATTTCCCACTCCGGTTAGTGTACTTGGAATCCTCGATCGAGTCTCAGTGACCGCTGAACTAAAACTGGTCCACCACGTGCGATCTGGGAACCCTATCAAACTGAAAGCTTAATGTGATTAGGATCCAACATCCATGAGCTTAAGTCCGACCGCATTCAGTCAGGGGACCTCCAGAAATGTACTTTTGGATCGGAACAGACCCGATTTGGTTATAACTTAAGTATACCTTGACTTAAAGTCTGTTTTGGTCATGTTTGGGCTTATAAAAAGGCCTTAAACTCTCTCTCACAAATCCCATACGAATTTTCAAACCCTAGCTAAGAAAGAGAGAGAAAGTGAGGGAGAAGTGGGGTTTTCTCCTTGAATTCTTCCCTGCTGCTCCACGTGCCAAAGCCGTCCATCTGCATCGCTTTTCCTGCGATTTCGGCGTCGTTCTTAGGTAAGAAACCCTAACCCTAACCTGTTTTGAAGCTTAGAATAGCTGTAGTGATGTTTTAGCTAACCTGTTTCATGCCTTAGGTAACCTATTTTTCGTTGACGAAGACTTATCGGCTGAATCAACTCCGTTTCGTAATTTCTGGTTTAAGGTGCGGACTATATACATTTAGGTTATGGTTTTCAAGACTTTCAATGTTAAGTAATGATTTATTCTTGTTTAGGATGCTATTTCACATGCACAAAGTGTTGTCCATTTCATTTTTTAGTTATACGTTAACTATGTTGAATATACTGTATTCCTCGTATTTGTAGAAAATACCGTATACGTATAAAATTCAGATTTGTGCTTTCCATGATTAACTTCCATCTATGTATGCGGGATGTATGTTTAACAACTTCTGGGCTAAGGGTTTAGCCTAAATACATGATATATCAACATATGTTTCGTATGTTATATTGTGTAGTCTAAGTGTTTGTAAAAATGATTGAATGAGTATGGAGTTCGCTTTCGTGCTCGCCATGACTAACTGTCATGGATATATGGTTGATGTATAGGCGGTAACCCTTTGACAAAAGGATTCGCCCTAGTACGTATTCTATTGAATACATAAGATGTATGATATAATGTATAATCTAAGGGTTTGTATAACTGCCTAAGTGAGTTAGTAATTAGTAAAAATGTGATTGCTAAGGTTGTTAAGATATGAATCTCAATCACAATACTTGAGTATATGATTTCCTCCATGCAGTATGTAACTTAGGTTATTTTTATTAACTGTGTATATGATTTCCTCCATGCATTGTGTAACTTAGGTTATTTGTATTAACTGTGTATATGATTTCCTCCATGGATTATGTACTTAGTAGAAACATGTTAAATGTGTGTATCAATTCCTGCATGTACTGTTTATATTCAAGTTATACTTCATGATTGCTCACATGGATGCCGAATATGAATCATATGCTAGTTATTAGCTTAGCTTGTGAATGGGGCTGTACTATAGTCCAAGTAATCGAAAAACGTTCCGTAAATCGTGGTTGAGGTTGTTTTGCCACATAGGATGAGTTTAACGAATCTGAGTCGTGCTTGGGGTGTTCGGCAGTGGTTAGGCCACACGGAATTCTTATGCATTCCATATCGTTCAACTCAACATGCGCTTGGCCTAGTTAAGCTTGTCAAGTAACCCGATTGGCCCAATGTTTGTTCACCATGTTTGGACGCTACTGTTTGAACCTAAGGTACCAAAATTACCATTGGAAAGCCCCTCTAACCTTGGTACCTCGATCCCCTAAGACTCATGAGCCGGGTATGGTGATATGGGACACCGTGGTCGAGCTGTCGGCCTACACTGGGGCCACAAACCTTCCCATAGTGACCAGTGAGCACCGTGGTCAAGCTGTCGCAGACGTAAGATGGTGTCGCATGAGGGAGTATGTCGGCGAGGGCATCCATCATGTCATTTCATTCTTGCATTAATCACAGTATTTAGGAATGTTTGAATTGTTTGCTTTATCATTACTGCTTGATTGAATTGATAACATGTTAACCTTTGCTGTACAGTTTCCACTGAGTTAGCTACTCACTCCTACGTTGCGGGACGGTGTTGCGCACACCGACCAGTCCCTATTTTAGTTTCAGATGATGGCATGACGATGCTTGCGAAGCAGAGCCGGACTTGATGATGATGAGGATCCCTCCTATATGCAGGTTCTGATCAACGGGTTTACAGGGTTACTGATTAGATGCCAATACCCTTGGTATTTTGCCTTTTATTTTCACACCCATGTATATTCTTTTCTTTCTATTTTGGAGTATACATGTATTTAGTTAACCTGGTAACATGTTCACACTCTGGAGACTTATAATCATTTATATATTTTATATATCTATCACATTCTTCCGCTTGCTAATTTAACTCTCTGGAGTATGATATTGTGTTTTGGCTTAATCCACTTCATGTTTTATGCACTATTACAGCCGATATTCATCCATCATTGAAAATGTTGCATAAGTGATGTTCTGGAACTCGGGAATGGAGTTTATGCTCGACCCCTGATTTTTAGGGTGTTACAGATGGTATCAGAGCATGATTTATATTAAACTGGACCTGGATTATGGTCACACACAGCACGCTAACGCCAATTTAATATAGGAGGGTGCGAGAACAATCTAGAAACAAGTTTAGGACCCCAAGTTTTTATCGGCGAAACTTTACTGAAAATGATTGCCAAGATCGAGTCCGTACACACTCCTGATCACACACAAGGACCCCAAATCACTCCTAAATTATCTATCGACGGGTCTAGACCCCTATTGATCCTATCCCAGCCTCCAGAAATCGCTAAAGGCGATTATACTTCAGAAATGACCCAAACTTGCCCGAATAGGCTCAAAACGGAGGTAGGGCTCAATCGGGGTAATTTTAGGGGGACCCAATGGGGACCCACATCATTTTGGACCTAAGGGGAGGGAGCACCTTGTCCAAATGGTGAGCCCTCGTCGAATAGTCAAGAGACCGGCGAGGACCTTCCGAGTCGGAGAGGCCTCACCGACCAGCGGGCTCGGCCGGGCGGGCCGGTCGGGCCGACCAAGTTTGGGGACTTGTGGACCCCACTGGTCCACGGTTCCTTGATTAAAACACCCCCGATCAACCACTTCCTTCACAAAGCACCCCTCCAAGCTCTCCTTTCTCTCCCAAACTTCTGATTTCTCACTCAAATCGCCCCACCAAATGCCCTCTCTTTCATTTTCATTGCACCTCCCCACTACACTACTGAAAACCCTTCTCCATTGCTGCCTACCCTCTCCATTCTCTTTCATTTGAGCTCTTAAGCTCTCATTTGAGCCTCAAACTCATGGAAACCTACTTACCCATCCCATTTCTCCACTTTCTTCGCTAGAGGAGTATTGAGAATACATGGCTGATAGAGCTCTAATGGGCAACAGATAGTATTAAACTAAACAGTATTAAATAAGGTAAGTCGGGACCGTGGTAGAAGTCCTTTAGTAGAATTAGGCATCTATGTCGTTGTCCTGTAGATTGTTTGATTACCATTTTAAGAATTTCTGTGTTTTGTTGCTGTTGGGTCTAGTGATGTCATAGGTAGAAAATGTATTTGTGTTTAGTGGTTTGGGCTTAGCATAGCCGCAGGCGTTCCTGTCATAATTCATGTGGAACTTTATTCCATGTATTGTGACGAATTTTGTTAAATGAAGTGCATGTCGTTTCGTTCGTTGTAAGGTATTGTCCCTAGATTTGGTGTATCCTATGGTTTTCACTACCATGTTTGGAATGTATACGATTAGAAGTAAATCCCTGGATTAAGCCTACAAAATTAATTTTTATCCCACCCCACCCTCCTACCAAGCATGCCACTCCCAATCCTGACATGGGATTAGTAATGCGGTCCCAGTTAACACAACTTGAGACCACTGGCCACCTATGCCCTTGGAGTTTTGGACTTAGAGTGGTACTCCTAGATTTTGAAAGATCTAACAATATAGGAAATCCAATTCCATTTAGACAATCTTGACCCTAAGTGATAGAACAATTCCCAGTAGTAGAAATGGTATGAAATCATTTAATGTATAGGCTTAGGCTTTGGATTACAGTTAGTGAGTTACAGACTAGGCTACTAGTTGTATTAAGTAGTGTAAAGCCTGTACATGCTAAGGAATAGTAGGTTAGATTTGGTTGGAGTAGAACCTCATTCCTTCGAGAGATCCCCTTAATACTTATAGACTTCTGTTATAACCCTTAGGAAAGTTGTTTTAACTTAGAACCATTCACTCTCAGGGAAAACTTATAAATCCCTCAGATTGAACTTAGAATAAACTAGCACGCCCCTTAGAATTCCCCTTAGAATTGCCTTCCCAAGGGCTTATTGCATTCGGGAACGCAGAGTAAAGGAACTGTATATAAAAGCGAAGTATTCGCGGTTTGAATCAAATTCTCAATCCTAGTGGTTACTAATAAATCCAATGCTCTGATCAAGCAGAAGATCGGCATCGACTCGGATCAAGAATTGATATGACAAATTTTCTGTCATCGCGAGGCAGAAGGTCTATGTATCCGGCTCAGACCCACTACATAACTTTTCTTCCATGTTGGTCTGACCACTTACAACCAAAAGTTATTGCTTTGCCCTTGGGAAATGTTGAGGACATATAACCAATAGAGATTAGACATCTTACCGCAAGCTCACACCTGCTCCTGAACTCAATCACAATAGAGATTAGGCTTCTTTCTACAACCATAGGGACCAATGCCATAGAACGCATCATTAGCAAAGGAAGACCAATGTAGTGAGAAATTGTTTCCCATTTCATGTCAAGGATAGGCCGTAAGTTACACCTCGTTCTGATATACGGATCGAGATACAGATTCTTTAACCTTAAGTAGAACTAAGTTTTTAAGGGGGGTAGAACGTTTTGAGCCCAATCTAGTTAGGATTAGGTAATACAACCGTTGGATCAGAGTAGCGCAGCGGAAGCATGGTTGACCTCTTCCCCACTGGCCCAGGATCGAAGAAGTTGATTTAGGTTATACGTAAGGGTAGGTCATTAAGTAGGATTTGAACTTTCCTTAGGATGTCAATACTAAAGTCTCTCTAGGGACTCATTACCCTTAGCTAATTTCGGGGATAAAATTTTATTTTAAGGGGGGTAGATTGTAACACCCTGGATTTTTGCCAACCTGGGGTTAGACGTCCTTAGGCAATGGGTCAATCATAACACCTTGGTAACCTCTCAGAACCCAATTCCAAAGCTAGAGAAATCATTTAGAACCTAATTCTTTAGAAATTTAACGTGAATTAGCCAGCGCTACACTAGATTTCCTGCAAAATTAGCACCAACCACTTTAAATACAATCTGTAAGACCCAAAACCTATAGAATCATTGACGCTACCTTACCCTGAAATCCAGGATCAAACTCTAAACCTGTTTGTTCTTAAGAACCCTTTGAAACTTTGTATTGGATCTAGACCGCACGTCGAAAGTCCGATACCTATAATCTTAGACCATTATTACCGCCTAGTTGGACTTGACAATAATTTCAAAATCAAGCCCAGCTGATGTTCTGAGGCTATTTCATTGGGCCTGTAGCAAGGAGTGTGAGAAAGAGTGAAATTCTTTATAAATTAAATGTGATTTAAATAAATCTGGCACGTGTCGCTTGCACGACATTTTTTAAGCATTCAGACCGTCGAAATCTGACCCAAATACACCCTCGAATCAGGGAACATTTCCCACTCAGGTCAGTGTACTTGGAATCCTCGATCGAGTCTCAGTGACCGCTGAACTGAACTGGTCCGCCACGTGCGATCTGGGAACCCTATCGAACTGAAAACTTAATGTGATTAGGATTCAACATCCGTGAGCTTAAGTCCGACCGCATTCAGTCAGGGGACCTCCAGAAACGTCCTTTTGGATCGAAATAGACCCGATTTGGTTATAACTTAAGTATACCTTGACTTAAAGTCTGTTTTGGTCATGTTTGGGCTTATAAAAAGGCCTTAAACTCTCTCTAAAATCCCATACAAATTTTCAAACCCTATCTAAGAAAGAGAGAGAAAAGTGAGAGAGAAAGTGAGGGAGAAGTTGGGGTTTTCTCCTGGGATTCTTCCCTGCTGCTCCACGTGCCAAAGCCGTCCATCTACATCGCTTTTCCTGTGATTTCGGTGTCATTCTTAGGTAAGAAACCCTAACCCTAACCTTTTTTGAAGCTTAAAATAGCTGTAGTGATGTTGTAGCTAACCTGTTTCATGCCTTAGGTAACCTATTTGCCGTTGACGAAGACTTATCGTCTGAATCAACTCCGTTTCACAATTTCTGGTTTAAGGTGCGGACTATATACGTTTAGGGGATGGTACCAAGGTTAGAGGGGCTTTCCAATGATAAGTTTGGTACCATCCCCTTAGACTCATGAGCCGGGCATGGTGATATGGGACACCATGGTCGAGCTATCGGCCTACGCTGGGGCCACAAACCTCCCCGTAGTGACCAGTGAGCACCCTACTCTGAGCAGCTTATGGTGGTATGGGACACTATATTCTTGCTGTCGGCCTACATTGATAAGGTGATGGGGGAGTGGAGTAACGAGTGTGAGCAACAGCCCTGACAGCCCTTTGTAGTGACCTTGAGTTTATCCTGACACCACATAGGGGCGACGAGTCCTGATGTAGTCTTAAGGATATAAACTAGGCCTGTATTGATAAGGTGATGGGGGAGCGGTGCAACGAGTGCGTGCAACAGCCCTGACAGCCCTTGCAGCGACCTAAAACCGTACTTCGTATGAGATATGCTAGGACTGACGACCCTAAAAATGATCATTATTTCGGTATTGATATAAGGGAGGTACCTTAGCTTCCCAATCCTGCTGTATGAAAAGGACTAATAACAACTTGGTAATCATATTCATATCGCACTGCATGTGCTTGGAAGATGTGGAGCACTGAGGGAAGAAAGCATGTCGCAGACGTAAGATGGTGTTGCATGAGGGAGTATATTGACGAGGGCATCCATCATGTCATTTCATTCTTGCATTAATCACAGTATTTAGGAATGTTTGAATTGCTTGCTTTATCATTACTGCTTGATTGAATTGATAACATGTTAACCTTTGCTGTATAGTTTTCACTGAGTTAGCTACTCACTCCCACGTTGCGGGACGGTGTTGCGCACACCAACCAGTCCCTATTTTAGTTTCAGATGATGGCGATGCTTGCGAAGCAGAGCCAGACTTGATGATGAGGAGGAGGATCGCTCCTATATGCAGGTTCTAATCGACGGGTTTACAGGGTTACTGATTAGATGCCAATACCCTTGGTATTTTGCCTTTTATTTCCACACCCATGTATATTCTTTTCTTTCTATTTTGGAGTATACATGTATTTAGTTAACCTGGTAACATGTTCACACTCTGGAGACTTATAATCATTTATATATTTTATATATCTATCACATTCTTCCGCTTGCTAATTTAACTGTCTCTAGAGTATGATATGCTGTTTTGGCTTAATCCACTTCATGTTTTATGCACTATTACAGCCGACATTCATCCATCAATGAAAATGTTGCATAAGTGATGTTCTGAAACTCAGGAGTGGAGTTTATGCTCGACCCCTGATTTTCAGGGCGTTACAATCAGGTCTTTGTGACCTTATAAATAGACTAGATGGGAAATAAATGCGATGGTGGGCCCACTAGAATTCTACAGTGGAAATCTTTATCACTACTATTATATGTGGTATGGTCAACATGATCCTTTGGATATGATTTTTAAATAATGCTCTAAAATGATCTCTAACAATGGATGAAGGGTGTAGTTGGTACGGCCCATTGGTATGGCCCATTTAACGTATTAGTGGCCCACTTGATGAGGCCCGATTTAATTTATTTGGGGACCCATTTGACTCAGCCCATTTGATCAACCCAATTGACTTGGCCCATTTGATTCGGCCCATTAACTCGGCCCATTTGTATAAGCTCATTTGATCGACCCAATTAACTTAGCCCATTTGATTCAGCCCATCGACTCAACCCATTTGTATCAGCCCACTTGATCAACCTAATGACTTGTCTCATTTGATTGGTCCCATTAACTTAGCCCAATTGATTTGGTCCATTTGTATTGGCCCATTTGACTTGGCCCATTTAATTCGACCCGTTGATACGGCTTGATGTTATATACATTGGCCCATGAGTGAGGCCCAATGCGATGCGTATATCTTTATATTATAGTTCGATTGGTTGTTCATATATGGACCCCGCCTTGCTTATAGGTTGATTAGCGGTGTCGATTATCGACGTTGATTATTGATGCTGATTATCGAGGCCGATTCCGATTATTGAGGCCGATGCCGATTATTGAGGCCAATTTCGATTGTCGAGGTCGATTCTGATTATCGAGCCTAACTCCGATTATCGAGGCCGATTTCAATTATTAGGCCAATTTCGATTGTTAAGGTCGATTCTGACTATCGAGGCTGATTTTGATTATTAAAGTCAATTCTGATAATCGACGCTAACTCCGATTGTCGAGGCTGATTATTGAGGCCCATTATGATGTATATGTGGCTTGTATTTAAGGCCCATTCAGATGAGCATTCAGCCTCGGCTTGATGCATTTGAGGCCTATGTAATGTATGTGAGGCCTATGTGATGAGGCCCATTGTAGTGCATTTGAGGGCCAGGCGATGGAGCCCGTTGTGTTGTATATTAGGCCCATGTGAGAGGCCTATCGTGATGTATATTAAACTCTTAAGTGAGGCCCATGGTGTCGTATATTATGCCCTTGTGTGAGGCCATGGGTCCACTATATGTTAGGCTCTATGCGGGCCATTCCTTGGAGGCAATGTTGGTTAAATGTCCACATTGTTGAGGCCGATTGTCAATGCCGATTATTAATACTGATTATGAGTATGTGACAACATAGCATCATGATACATGCCCATATACATCATCTGTATGTTTATTGTGAGATGTGATTGATCATCGCATACGTCATAGTACAGATGATTTATGGGACTCCCTGATAGGTGGAGTTATCCCACATGAGCACATGGTATGCGCAGGATTGATACATGATTGGACTACATGACTCATGCATCTTGCATTGTGTGATAGTGATTACTATATGACCTAGAGACATCAGGGCTGTGACTTCCACAGGCATATTGTGGATGACTAGATGGGACACTAAAAATGTTTGATTCAAGCATCTAGGCACTTTGGATATCTGTGGGTGAAAGTCCTTAAACTTCTAAGGCCAAAAGATGCCCCAACGTTAAGACCGAGTGGATACATGAGTGCCCAAGTGCCGAATACTAGGAGGTCGGGTCTCCCACTATGTTGTGGTTGGTTGGGAGGGGGTGTGGCCTTACCCGCCCGAGAGTAGGGGGCATAGCTAGGTTGAGTTTGACTAGCTCGTGAATGGGTCTACTATTGACATGCCGGGTAGATATTGGCTGACTATTGGTCAGGAGGATAGTGAGGTCTCTTACACTTGCATGGTTGCATGTTAGTGGAGGGCGATTTGCATGTAGAGTGTACTAGAACTTGGTGATGATCTCAGAGATGTACAGTACTGATTTGTGGAGCAGGAGTTATATACTCATTCATTCATTCACTATTCACTTGGACTGGTGGTGCACAACTATTTGTTACGTGTACCTTCGTAATGGCCAGGATTTCGGTTGGGGCGCGTGACTAACCTGAGATCAGGAGTTTACCACATTGAGCCTGACTACCAAATTAGGCATGAGACTGGTTTGGATAGAAGTCCCTTGTGATGGACCCCATAGCTTGCGATACTACGTACCATCATCCCAACTTCACACTCTAGCATGGTCATTCTATTGGCACCACATATTGCATTACATTTGCGGCATACGACATTTTGAGTTATTATGTTTCTGCATTTATATGGTTTAGATACGACTAACAGTATTCGTAAACTCATAAGGAATTGTATATTGCATTGCATCCTCGACATTTGATATTTGGCTCTTTATGACTCCTCTCTTATATAGCTGATCTGTATTACGTACTCTGATATCGTATCATTCATGATCTTACCAGTATTTCTGATATTATATGATTGTGGCATTGTATTGAATACTTGGCACTTACCTTGTGCACACACTTACACCACCCTCTGAGCTTTCTATAAGCTTATGCACGATAGATGCGTATAGGTGATGTTAGGTTGCAGCAGCATGGAGCTTGGAGCATTTAGATGACTTTTGGAGCTTTGATTTTAACATGTGTATTTCCCTTTCAGCATTGTATTCAAATATTTATATTAGTGGATATGTGATGATGATGTTGCCTTTGTGATTTGGGAAACTTATGGTTAT
This sequence comes from Magnolia kwangsiensis, assembly GCA_037074715.1. Taxonomy (NCBI): domain Eukaryota; kingdom Viridiplantae; phylum Streptophyta; class Magnoliopsida; order Magnoliales; family Magnoliaceae; genus Magnolia; species Magnolia kwangsiensis. The sequence continues at coordinate 58,356,377 of CM073573.1, forward strand.
GCTTCTTACAAGATAAATGTACGTTGAAAAATCCTCCTTATAAGATCCCAGGATCGGAACCTGACATATGGGCGCTAGGAGCAAAGAATGGGGTACTACAGAGGCTATTGATACCGAATTTGGTAATCAAGATTCCTGTTAATCCGATTTTCAGGTCTAGGGCATGACATCTGAGGCACTTCTTACAAGAGGTAGGAATTCTTAATAAGGTATAGGTTCTTCAGGTTTTAGATCCAAATCCAAGGGCAAGGGTAAAGGAAAGGTAAAGTGCTGGAATCGTGGGATGGAAGGACATTTAAAGAAGGATTGTACAAATCATAAATTTAAGCGAGAATATTCTGAGGCTTCGTACAGAGAAGCTAATGCTGCCACGTCAAATGGATCGAGTGGATGTGATGGTGATGTTTTTTCTGTGTCTACGATAAGACAGTCATATGATGATCGTAAGGACGTGTGAATGCTAGACACAGAGGTATCTTTTCACATGACTTCTCATTGAAGTTGGTTCACCAGTTATAGGGAGTGTGATGGTGGATAGGTATCTATGGGCAATGACATTACTTGTAATGTTGTGGCTATTAGTATGGTGTGCATCAAGATGTTTGATGAGGTGAAGCATACCTTGATTGATGTCAGACACGTTCCTGATTTAAAGAAGAATTTGATTTCTCTTGGTGTACTTGAGGAAATGGGTTACAAGTTCACAGGTATTGATGGCGCTCCTAAGGTATCTAAGGGGGTATGAGTAATCATGAAAGTGCAACGACTCGGTAACATGTACAGGTTAATTGGGAGTACTTCAAAAGGTGGAACTGCAGTGGCTGTAGCAGATTCCACCTCTACACATGTGTCACATACTGGGCATGACAACATGAGCAGGCAGGGCAGGAAGGCTGAGACATGCAAACAGAGATATAGAGCAAGTGGAGAAGCCACCTGTGAGAATAATCACATAGCATAATCCCAGGATATCGGTGAGGTACATGGATGACTCCAATATTAGAGAGGATTCATCTTTATTCAGATGGCTCTAGGTGAGCCTGGTGCTGAGAAGTGGAAGGTGACTATGAGCGATGTGATGGACTCGTTGTATCAGATCGACACATAGGAGCTGGTGGAGCTTTCAGTGGGGCGGGAAGTAGTTGGATGAAGGTGGATCTTTAGGAGGATACATCATAGATATAGAGAAAATTTGGTGATGAAGGGTTATGCTCACAGAGAAGGGATCTACTGCTTAGAGATATTTCCACCGAAGGTATAGCAGGTGTTTATTAGATCCGTGATTGGCGCTGGTTGGCTAATGTGATATTGAGCTAGAAGGATGGATGTGGAGTCTACACTACTTTATCGAAAATTGGAAGAGAAGATCTACATGAAGCAACCAGAGTAGTTTGAAGTTTAAAGGGGCTGAGAAAAAGACTTTGCATGAGGTCGTGGTACGACCTGTCACCTAGGAAAGTGGTTTGATTCATTCATGGTATGTCAAGAATTGTATGTTGATGACATGTAAATCGCCAATTATGACATGCTGAAATCAATATACTGAAGACTCAGTTAAGTGAAACATTCAGGATGAATGATCGAGGGGTCGTAAAGATGGTTCTCAGCATTGAGACTAGAAGAGGAGTAGGCTTTGGTTATCTCTAGTAGAATACCTTGGGTAGGTATTATAAGTGCTATGATTTCATATCCCTTTGGTTGTCAAATTTTGTGGTGTCAAAACCTATATCTATGTCTTGTATATCTTGTGTTTCTTGTTTGAGACTATTCATTGCTTCAAGACATCGCATTTCAAGACATGATCTTAAATGAAGAAAGTTTCAAGTCATGGATGAAGAATTCAAGAATAGAAGTCTTCAAGTATGCATGTTCAAGATACAATCAAGCTCAAGTATAGTAGAAGACTTTGTTCAAGTCAAGATCAAGCTCAAGAAGACTTTGTTCAAAGTCAAGATCAAGTTCAAGAAGGCCTACTACAAGATTCGTATATTCTCAAGCTTCTCTTAAGGGTCATCTGAGTGTACAGACTTTCAATGTCCATCTCACTTTTAAGGTTTGTTTGACCTTAGATTAACCTTAGGATGTGCTTTACCGTAGATCATTCTGAATACATAATTCATATATTTTAATATGCTTGTTTGGGCTGTTCTAAGACCAGTCCTAGGGACTTCAAGACCAGTCCTAGTTCTGCTACGACCAGTCTTGAGTTTTTCAGGACCAGTCCTAGGTTGTTGAAGATTTTCGGATCTTTCTGGTTGTCCTACGACCAGTTTTGGACATCCTACAACCAGTCCTGTGAGTTCTACGACTCATCCTTCGACCAGTCTTATCCTTACGACTCAAACTCCAGCAACTAAATTGGGAGTCCTTCGACCGGTCGTAGGTGACCCACGACCAGTCATAGAGTCGTAGGCTACCTAGGACCGGTCGTGGAACAGCAAATTCTTATCCCGTGAAAATCTTTGAAAATCTTTGAAGCTACGACTAGTCCTAGGATCCTAAGACCAGTCGTAGATGGGATTTTTTAGGCTATAAATAGAGCACGAACTTCAAAGTTTTAGCAATTCAAATCAATTCTTTTCAAGCATTCTTTAGAATATACTCTGAGATAAGTTTGTGTTTATTTTAAGCTACATTGCGCTCATTTAATATTCCTTTTCCTAGCTTGTTTATTATTTGATTTTGATCTACATTCCAATCTTATTTGAAAAGGGGAATTTCTGATATTCCTTCTTCTGAGATTCAAAATCAAATAGAACTAGCCCTTTTTGATTTAAAATCAATTAGACATAGAACCATTCTTAAAGTGAGTATTGGACTTTGAACATTGAATCGAACTTCTACTCCGATTGGTTCTACCGGGCTACTTTAAAAGGTGATACAGGTATTTTACATTTTTATAATTTACTTTCTTTGGTTTTGTTTGAGATTTGCCAGAAAAATCTCATTGTATTGGTTATCTGAGGAGAGCCAGAAAACTCAGATTGTGTGGGTTTTTGGATTGTGTAAGCCCGAGATCAAAGAAACAATTGTGAAGGTTTTAGGTGAACCCGTGAAACCTATTTTGATAGTGCATGCTAATATCCCCTATGTGAGGATATTAGGAGTGGAGTAGCATTCTGTGTGGCTGTTGGATAACAGTTGGTGTACACACAGGCGAACCACTATATATCGTTATGTTGTGGATGTGCTTTATTCTTTCATATCTTTATTCATTCAGTTTTGTGGTTTATATTCGTGGATGAATGTTGTAATCTTTTTATTCCAAGCAAATGTGGGGAATGTTGTAATAACTTAGGATTTATTTCTGCAAGTTATTTTGATTACTTTGCCTTTTCTTTCCTCATTGGTTTGTGATACAAGGACGGTCTAGAAATAAGGTTGTCCTACCTTTAACCTTTGGTTTTTGGTGTAAGGTTGTCCTTAGAACTGATATAGTATCATTCTCTTTATTTTAGGCTATTGAGATTAATTTCAATTAAGCATTGTGCTTTATTTATTTTATTATTCCACTGTTATAAGTTTTATTTGACATTGCCCTATTCACCCCCCCTCTAGGGCATACAGCTAGGCCCTTTCAAGTGGTATCAGAGCCTAATAGCTCGTGCTTATTGTTTATTTATTGGATTTATTTCCTGAGCTAACGATCTAAGCTATATTAAGATGTCAAATTTTAATAGCCTTTCAGTCACTAGGCCACCACCCTTTAATGGCACAAACTATGCCTATTGGAAAGACGGGATGAGTATATTCCTTAAATCCTTGGATGAAAGTGTGTGGCTGGCCACAGTGAATGAATGGAACCCTCCTAACACTGAAGTAACTAATGTCGATGGTTCAAAATTAATGAAATTAATGGCTTATTCTCTTTGAACCACACTTCAGAAAAGCGAGAGTAGTGCCAATGCAAAAGCACTAAATGCAATTACTTGTGCATTATCACCAGATGAATTCAAAAGAATTATCTCTTGTGAAAATGCAAAACAAGCATGAGATGTATTAGAAATGACACACGAGGGTACATCTATTGTCAAGAAATCTAAAGTCCAACTCCTCACAACTAAATTTGAAGAAATTCATATGGAGGAGAATGAGATGTTTATGGACTTCTACACTAGATTGAATGACATTGTGAACTCTATGTGGGGTCTTGGTGATAGAATCCCAGAAAGTAAAGTGTGCGCAAAGATACTACGCTCACTTCCTGAATGGTTCAATTCTAAAGTAACCGCGATTCAGGAACTTCGTGATATGGATACCATGAGGGTTGAGGAATTAGTTGGTTCACTTCAAACCTATGAGTTGTCCTTTAAAGCTCCTAAAGGAAAATCAATTGCTTTCAAATCATCTAAAAATGTTTTACAAGAGAGTACTTCCGATTTATAAAATTCTGAAGATGATATGGCGCTTTTAGCAAAAAAGTTTTACAAAATTTTCAAAAGCAAGAAAAAAGTTGATTTTCAAATGTCAAATGATAAGAGACGATCTAAACCTAAAACTCAAAAATCTTTGAAAGATAGTCAATGTTACAACTGTCAAGAGTATGGTCACTTAGCTAACAAATGTCCTAAAAAGGACAAATCAAAAAAGAAAAGTATGATGGCTACTTGGGATGAATCGTCTGATTCCGAATCCTCTTCTAAATCAGAAGATTCTGAAATCGAGTCGGGCGATGATGTTAAAGCCCTTATGACTCTAGCCAAGATCACCTATTCAGATAATGATGATATATCTAGTGAAGAAAATCTGAATAATGATTGCGATAATGAAGATGATCTTCAGGATGCTTATAATGACCTTTATACGGAGAGCTGTAAAATTGCTGTCAAGCTTAAATTGCAAAAAGAAAAATTTTCTAAGCTTAAGGAAGATTATGAGTCTCTTGTTTTAGAAAAGTTTCATATTTCTAATTCTTTTGAAAATACCATATGTGATTTAGATTTCAAAACCTCCCAAATTGAAGATTTGAAATCCGAAAATGTGAAACTAAAAAATGAGGTAACTTCTCTTCTGAGTTTGAAAGACACACGGAGATATGCCCAAGGTGATCCAAAATTGGAAAAATTATTGTCCGGATCAAGAAAATGTGGCGATCGATCCGGTTTGGGCATTGATAAGAATACATCTCCTAAACAAAAGAATATTGCTCCTAAATTTATAAAAGGAGAGTCTTCGACCTCAAAAGAAAAGAATACTTATCAAGGTTTTTCTAAAAATTCAAGGACTTTTTAAAAACTTAAAGGTGGCCATGTCAACTTTAATTTTCAAAATCGAAATCCTTTAGCTGAAAAAATAATTGATCTACTCAAGGAGCTATTAAAGTCTAACTCTATAGGTCACTCCTATAACAATAGTCAGAAAAAGACCATCTATACTCCTAAACCCAAAACTGTTCTGAAATGGGTTCCTAATATTGCCTGCTTGGTTGCCCACACTGCTTTCAAAGCTACAAGCCATTCAAAGTGGTACCTAGATATTGGTTGCTCCAGGCATATGACAGGCGACAAGGCTTTATTCACCGATCTAAAAGATATGACTGACGGGTCAGTCACATTTGGTGATGGAAGCAATTGCAAGATCATTGGCCAAGGTACAGTTCAGCTTTATAACCTTCCTTTATTTAAGAATGTTTTATATGTTGAGGGCTTAAAACACAACCTTCTAAGTATTTCTCAGATATGCGATAACAACCATAGTGTAAAATTTTCTAATCAAGGTTGTGAGATATTTAATAAAAAGGATTCTATTATATTAACTGGTTGCAGAACTTCTGAAAACTGCTACATCGTTAGTGATGCAAGCTCATCTACTCAATCATGTTACATGGTACATACCGATGAGACTGAATTATGGCATAAACACCTTGGACATGTACACTACCAGAACTTATTTAGATTGAGCAAAAGAGAACTAATTAGAGGTCTACCCAAATTGCTAAAAGTAGACAAAATATGTGGTGAATGCCAGTTCGGAAACAGATTAGGAGCTCTCACAAGAAAGTGAACTCCAGTACCACATCTAGACCACTCGAGCTTCTCCACATGGATCTTATTGGACCAACTAGAACGGAGAGTCGAGGAGGCAAAAAATACATCTTGGTTATCGTAGATGACTATACCAGATTCACTTAGGTATCGTTCTTAAAAGACAAAACTGAAACCCTGAATGAAGTAAAAAAAGGTCATTAAACGAATCCAAAATGAAAAAGGTTCTCATGTTTGTAAGATCCGTAGAGATTATAGATCTGAATTCGAAAACAGTAGTTTTGAGAAATTCCGTAGCGATCAGGGAATATCGCATGAATTCTCTACGCCCAAAACACCGCATCAAAATGGTATAGTTGAAAGGAAAAATAGTGCTTCAGGATATGGCTAATGTTATGTTGAATAGAATGAAGCTCTCTAGAAATCTTTGGGCTGAAGCAATTAATACCGCATGTTATATTATTAATCGGGTTTATACCAGTAAATCTGATAATAAGACTGCTTATGAATTATGGTTTGAAAAGAAACTGTCAAATACTTTCGGGTTTTTAGCAGCAAGTGTTATATTCTTCGTGATCGTGAAAATTTGAGAAAGTTTGATACGAAGAGTGATGAAGGTATTTTTCTTAGTTATTCTTTGAATAGTCGAGCTTATAGGGTTCTAAACAAGAGAACTGGTGTGATTCAAGAGTCCATCAATGTGGTCATTGATGATCATTTGAAAGCACCAGCTCCAAGTTCAGAAGATGATGAAACTTTTATTATTGACAATTAAGATACCTCATCAAGTTAAAAAGAATCTGAACTAAGGACTGTCAAAGATCATCCAACCGATCAAATTCTTGAAAACCCTCTTTCTGGAGTTCGTACTCGTAAACAACTTGAGAATATATGTAATTACGTTTGTTTTACATCCCAAATAGAATTGGTCAACGTGAAAGAAGCACTTTCTGATGAAAATTGGATAGTTGCTATGCAGTATTAACTTAATTAATTTGTTCATAATGATGTCTGGTATCTTGTTCTTAGACCTAAAGATAAACACATTATTGGACCAAAATGGATCTTTAAAAATAAGTCTGATGAGCTTGAAAATATAATACGAAATAAGGCTAGACTGGTTGTACAAAGGTACACTCAGATTGAAGGCATCGATTACGATGAAACCTTTGCTCCAGTCACTCGCCTTAAATCAATCAGACTTTTTATTTCCGTCGCATGCTTTAGAAAATTTAAGATTTATCAGATGGATGTAAAGAGCACCTTCTTGAATGGCGATTTACATGAAGAAGTGTATGTTGAACAACCTTCAGGGTTTGAAGACCCCAAGTTATCTAACCATGTATTTCATCTCAAAAAGGCTCTCTATGGTCTAAAACAAGCGCCCAGGGCATGGTATGAGAAATTGACTAAATTCTTACTTAGTCATAGCTTTCAAGTAGGAAGTGTCGATAAGACACTCTTTGTTAAGAAGCATAACAATGATATTTTGATGGTTCAAATTTATGTTGATGATATTATTTATGGATCAACTTGCTCTAAAATGTCTATTGAGTTTGCAGAGTTAATGAAATCAAGTTTCGAAATGAGCATGGTTGGTGAACTAAATTACTTCCTAGGGTTGCAAGTAAAACAACAACCTGACAGAATTTTCATTTCCCAAACCAAGTATGCTACGAACTTAGTTAAAAGGTTTGGATTTGAGAATGGTAAGAACTTTGATACTCCTATGAGTACAACGTTAAGACTCTCAAAAGACTCTTCAGGTAAAGATATAGATCCTAAACTATATCGTAGTATGATTGGAAGTTTGTTGTATCTAACTGCTAGTAGACCTGATATCGCATTAAGTGTTGATATTTGTGCGAGATATCAGTCTAATCCTAAGGAATCACATCTTTCTATTGTTAAACGGATTATTAGATATATCGGAAGTTCTATAAATCTGGGTCTTTGGTATCCTTTTGATACTAGTGTTCAATTAGGCGGGTACTCAGATGTTGATTGGGTCGGTAATATCGATGATAGAAAATCAACCAGTGGTGGTTGTTTTTACATTGGAAATTGCTTAGTTTCTTGGTTCAGCAAGAAGCAAAGATTAATATCGCTCTCCACTGCTGAGGCTGAGTATATTGCAGCTGGATATGCATGTACTCAACTAGTTTGGATGAAACGCATGCTAAGCGATTATGGAATTAATCAAGATTCAATGATCTTACATTGTGATAATTCCAGTGCTATAAATATTTTCAAAAATCCAATCCAGCATTCACGTACTAACCACATTGACATTAGGTATCATTACATTCGTGAGTTGGTTAAAGAAAAAATTATTTCCTTGAAATATATATCAACCGAAAATCAACTTGATGATATATTTACTAAATTGCTTGACAAAAGCAAGTTTAATAAATTGAAATTTGATCTTGGTATGTGCATTTTTCATTGAATATTCTTGCTTGCATGTATCATAGTGTACTATATTTAGTATTATTTATGTTTAAATTTTATTTTTTTCATTAAAAATATATTTTTAGTCGATACTCGACCGGTCGTAGCTGTACACGACCGGTCGTGGTTCGACCGGTCATGGAGCTCGTGAACTTGATATAATTTGGGGAAAATTCCCTTCTTCTTCATTTCCACTCTGACCTACGACGAGTCGTGGCTCGACCAATCATAGGATTTCTTATTTTTCTTCAAGGTGAGTCCTATTTCATCATTTTTCTTGAAGATTCATGCTCTTTATGCTTTGATTTGATCATTGTGTAGCTAGATTTCATCTCTTGTTGGGTTTTACAAGGGTTTATTCTCAATTTGCTGATCTAGAGAAAACTTATCCTTTCTTTTGTGCATTTCTCTTGCTCTTTGTATATCTTTTTGAATATGGATGCTAGAGGAAAGTAGAAAACATCTCGTGGTCCATCCTCATCTAGATCTACACCGATAACAAAATGACACCTTCGGTCACCCGAAGATGATCCTCGAGATGTATGGGATTTACGTGTCCGTAATGTTATCGTTGAGCATTCTACTGATCTCAATCATATTGTTCCATTTGGTATAGTCCCTCTCCTTGAATTTGTTGGCTGGACTAACATTTTGCTTTGGGGTGGGCCTGCATACCAGTCCATTGCCCAATCAATGGTAGCATGCATCTTAGAATTTTCTCTTGATAATTTAGCATTTTCAATTGATACTAGAGAAGGAAAATTTGAAGTAGACCGTCATTTGATATCAGGTATTATGGATATACCTGTTAATGATGAAGGTATACCGATTCATACTTTATATGAAAAACTTTCTGAATCGAAAAAATGTATGTTAACAAGAGATTTATGCAAAATTGATGCATAATGGACACACAAAGGGAATGCACTCCCTTCAAAGTATCTGTTACTTAGATACAGAATATTACATCATTTTTTCATTTCAAATGTGTATCCTCAGTCCGGTAATAAAACCGAGTTGACTTTTTTCATGGTTCGTGTGTTGCATTCTATTGCTTCTGGTACCATAGTTTATCTTCCTTCATTGATTTGTCATTTTATCATTCAGTTTCATCTCCATCTGGGTCATAGTGATATTCCATTTAGTTATCTTATGACTGTTTTAGCCACTCACATGCTTGTCGATAAACCTATTAATGAGGCACCAATTCATCATCTTATTTTCAACAATTTCAGTCTTAATAAGATGAAGTTGGATTTGCTTCCTGGCCAAGTTGATGAAGGTGTTGTTGTTGGTGATGGTGGTGAAGCCGAAAATGAAGGGGAAGCTGGCGATCTTCCTCAACAGGATATTAATATGGATGATTTATTTGATGATATAGAAATTGATTCGCCAAATGATCCTGATTACGATCCATCTAGTCATGATGCATGCCTTCGTGCATTGGAGGAGAAGGTTGATAACATGAGTATAGCCCATAATATGCAATTTAAATATATGCGAAAATATCTTCGTCACATCAATAGAGGCTTACACCAGATTGATCCGACTATCCCTGCTCCCTCCTCTGGATCTGATTAGGCAAATTATCATCTGGATAGTATAACATTATCTTTTATTTTGAATTTTGTATTGTCCTTTGGATATTGTATTGTGGATTGATAATGGCTTGATGCTTCTGGTTTATATTTTGAAATATGCTATGTCCTTTCATATTTTTTTCTCATTATCTGCTGATTATTACTCTCTATGTTGTTGTTCTCTTTTCTATTGTGACTTTCCCTTGTCATTTTGTGACAAAAATGGGGAGTAGTAAGGTAAAAGGGAGTAGTATGGAAAGGGAGAGTAATGTGTATGGATTGATTGATTGAGAAGGATATGTGGATTAAGAATATGAAGTCTTGATGTTTACATGTTGATTACTATTTTCTATGAGCAGTACTCATATTACTCAGGGGGAGTAGTGGAGTAATCTGTGCTCATGATATCCTATTATCTTTTATGTGTTTTGTCACAAATTTGACAAAGGGGGAGATTGTAAGTGCTATGATTTCATATCCCTTTGGTTGTCAAATTTTGTGGTGCCAAAACCTATATCTATGTCTTGCATATCTTGTGTTTCTTGTTTGATACTATTCATTGCTTCAAGACATCGCATTTCAAGACATGATCTTAAATGAAGAAAGTTTCAAGTCATGGATGAAGAATTCAAGAATAGAAGTCTTTAAGTATGCATGTTCAAGATATAATCAAGCTCAAGTATAGTAGAAGACTTTGTTCAAGTCAAGATCAAGATCAAGAAGACTTTGTTCAAGTCAAGATCAAGTTCAAGAAGGCCTACTACAAGATTCATATATTCTCAAGCTTCTCTTAAGGGTCATCTGAGTGTACAGACTTTCAATGTCCATCTCACTTTTAACGTTTGTTTGACCTTAGATTGACCTTAGGATGGGCTTTACTGTAGGTCATTCTGGATACATAATTCATATATTTTAATATGCTTGTTTAGGACTGTTCTAAGTCCAGTCCTAGGGACTTCAAGACCAGTCCTAGCTCTGCTATGACCAGTCTTGAGTTTTTCAGGACCAGTCCTAGGTTGTTGAAGATTTTCAGATCTTTCTGGTTGTCCTACGACTAGTCTTGGACATCCTACGACCAGTCTTGTGAGTTGTACGACTCATCCTTCGACCAGTCTTAGCCCTACGACTCAAACTCTAGTAACTAAATTGGGAGTCCTTTGACCGGTCGTAGGTGACCCACGACCAGTAGTAGAGTCGTAAGCTACCTAGGACCGATCGTGGAATAGAAAATTCTTATCCCGTGGAAATCTTTGAAAATCTTTGAAGCTATGACTAGTCCTAGGATCCTAAGACCAGTCGTAGATGGGATTTTTTAGGCTATAAATAGAGCATGAACTTCAGAGTTTTATCAATTCAAATCAATTCTTTTCAAGCATTCTTTAGGCTATACTCTGAGATAAGTTTGTGTTTATTTTAAGCTACATTGCGATCATTTAATATTCCTTTTCCTAGCTTGTTTATTATTTGATTTTGATCTACATTCCAATCTTATTTGAAAAGGGAAATTTCTGATATTCCTTCTTCTGAGATTCAAAATCAAATAGAACTAGCCCTTTTCGATTTAAAATCAATTAGACATAGAACCATTCTTAAAGTGAGTATTGGACTTTGAACGTTGAATCGAACTTCTACTCCGATTGGTTCTACCAGGCTACTTCAAAAGGTGATTCAGGTATTTTACATTTTTGTAATTTACTTTCTTTGGTTTTGTTTGAGATTTTTCAGAAAATTCTCATTGTATTGGTTATCTGAGGAGAGCCAGAAAACTCAGATTGTGTGGGTTTTTATATTGTGTAAGCCCGAGATTAAAGACACAATTGTGAAGGTTTTAGGTGAACCTATGAAACCTATTTTGATAGTGCATGCTAATATCCCCTGTGTGAGGATATTAGGAGTGGAGTAGCATTCTGTGTGGTTGTTGGATAACAGTTGGTGTACACACAGGTGAACCAGTATATATCGTTGTATTGTGGATGTGCGTTATTCTTTCATATCTTTATTCATTCAGTTTTGTGGTTTGTATTCATGGATGAATGTTGTAATCTTTTTATTCCAAGCAAGTGTGGGGAATGTTGTAATAACTTAGGATTTATTTCTGCAAGTTATTTTGATTGCTTTGCCTTTTCTTTCCTCATTGATCTGTGATACAAGGATGTTCTAGAAATAAGGTTATCCTACCTTAAACCTTTGGTTTTTGGTGTAAGGTTGTCCTTAGAACTAATATAGTATCATTCTCTTTATTTTAGGCTATTGAGATTAATTTCAATTAAGCATTGTGCTTTATTTATTTTATTATTCCACTGTTATAAGTTTTATTTGGCATTGCCCTATTCACCCCCCCTCTAGGGCATATAGCTAGGCCCTTTCAGGTATTGATCAGGTATGTGATGGACCAGGCAAAGCCGAAGAGCATTCCTTACACATCTCTTCTCAAAGTTTTCCTCAAGACGTGTCACAAAACAGATGAGAAAAAGCAGGATATATCTTATAAGCCTTATTTGAATGCGGTTGGCAGTGCATGCCATGGTCTGTATTAGACCGGCTATTTTACAGGCTATCAGTGTTGTGAGAAAGTACCCCAACAAGAAATATTAGGTAACGATGTAAGAAGACTATATCTTTACTTTTGGGAAGACAAGAGCAAAGGTGGTTGGACATGTAGATTTAAATCTGGTAAACATGCTCACTAAGGTCGTTCCTGTAGAGAAGTTCAAGTTCTATGCAACTTCTCTGGGCTTGGCGATGGTATAAAAGGAGGATGAAGTGTGCACGAGAAGCTATGATATGATATAGAGATAAAAGAAGAGGATAAGAAGCTACACGATTGAAGATTGAAGTCATGGTGGAGATTATTGTTAAATAAGATTCCTTCACATCTTCTGGGCTACTCAACTGGTCGAGGGGGTTGCTCGACCAGTCGAAGGCCCCTTCAACCAATCGAGGCACATTCGACTCAAAGTCCAGCGAACTAAGATTTTTTTATATCTGAGATGCTAGACCAGTCGAGGGTCAGGCTCGATAGGTCGAAGGGGTCCTTCGACCAGTCGAAGCCCTCCTTCGACTAGTCGAGGGTTACGTAGATGTTGCGTAAATTTGAGTCGATTTTACAAAGGTGCGTAAGTGGAGTTTCCTAAATTATAAATAGGGGTCCCTAGTCCTTTCTAAATAATTCTAAGGCTTCCTAAAATTTTCTAAGGGTTCCTAAAAGGGTTTTAGGGTTTTTAAAGGGTATAACAAGTGTGAGATTCGAGGTTGTTCGAATCAGGTACGTCCTTTCTCTTTGTAATTTCTATTTTTCATATTGGAATTCTGTCACTTTGTGCCGTAGTTTTTTCCCGCAAGGGTTTTCCGCGTTAAATCTGTGTGTTCTCTTGTGTGTGTTTGGTGCTCTTAGATTGCTATCTTAGATCCAAATCTGTGTGATTCCCCAGACCAAATCCTAACACTGGATACCTGTTCATTTAAGATAATTCTTCAAAATGTGAGGTCCACCATTGATCTGAAACATCCAAGGGTTACAATGCTTATGCATATAGACCATTCTCAAAACCTTTTTTCTACATATGCATTTATATATGAACTTATACCAAGACTTATTCACCTAAATTAAACTAAAATTCCTCAATTTCCACTCATAGATCTATTATCTCACCATCCAAAAAGATATGGATCATAACTCTCAAGTGGTCCACCTAAAAAATAAAATTAATTATTAATTACGAAGATCTTGTTATGCCTAACACTCTTACCGGTAAGTTATGAGAAAAGATCTCTTATGAGACAATGGGACTCATAAATCAATTGTCATATAGGCATGGAAAGTTAGTTCTGATTTATTTTTTAAAAATATTTTTTAAAGAATGGGTGTGCACTTATATGTATGATTTCACCCTGTACATCAAATAATAACCTCTTATATTATAAACCATCCATGAAATCACCTGTGCACAAACTCCCTCACTTGTCAAGGAACCTAGTGAACCATACACTTCTGGTTTACAAAATCATTTAACCGTCCATCATTCATTTTTTGTAATTACCATATAGAAACTTATCTATTCAACCAATCATCGAACCAACTGTACACATTATATAGCTTGGAAAATAGTAAAACCTTATCGGTTTAGCTTTAGCTTGAGGGGCCATACATCATATCAAATATGCGATTCATACCAAAGCTTGGATAGTTCTCAAATTATATGAAATCAACAACCCGCTTGGTGTTTTCTTAAGCAAAGAAAAAGAACAAAAAGCACCTAAAGATGAAAAATCAATTGTGAAACCTCCTATGCATTAAAATAAAGTGGGACCCACCTTATAATATAAAAGAGGAGGAAGATGTGAGTGTTAACCCCCTCCCAAGTAGCAGGGAGAGAGAGAGAGAGGGAGAGAGAGAGAGAGGTGCAATCGACGATCCTCATCGTCCATCTGCTTTGAGCACTAAAGTAGGTCCCTTACCATTTTTTAATGGACTTGATCTTACATACATTAAGTGGAGCCCACTATCAACCTTGATGTATGACATGGATTGGTCTTAAAAGTGTGTGTGTGTGTGTGTGTGTGTGTGTGTGTGTGTGTGTGTGTGTGTATAATGTATTTTAGAGCCCAACTTCTGACATTTCGTGTGAAATATGTAAGATCATCACATGATCATGTGGTGGACCGCACATGTCAAGAATACCTTTTAAAGTGAGCTCCACCACACAATCATGGTTGATGTGATGGATTCAATCTTGATTTTTGGAGAAAATGTTTTAGAATGTTTATATTGACTACATATGATGATTCTTCATGATCATGATCTCTAGTGAGCTTCACATAGGAATCGTACATCATCATATCATGATTGTTAGTAATAAACCTATGTGTAATTAATCTTAGAAGTAAATTATAATTTTAGAGTATTTGAAGTGATGTGAACCATTTATATTTAGATGTGGTGGTGGGTGTCATATTGATTTCATGCATTCCATAAATGGGCCTTACCATCAATTTAAATGTATAAGGTGAATCATTTTATGGTAAATTTATATATATTATTGGATGATCATGATAAGATCATCTCATGATTGTGTGTTGGGCCACATATGTTAAGCGCCTAGGAAGTGGGCCCACCACACTATTATGGGTGATCAATCTCAACCTTAATATTTGAACAGTCTATTAGATTGTTTAAAATAAGTTGACCTAGGACTATGATTCTTGGTGGGCCTAGTAATAACATCCAAAAAAAAAGCCTCACCATAAGATTATGTTTATCAGATTAATCATTTGTGTTTCCCATATCTTGTATTATGTTATAATCCTGTAATTGGTAAATCCATCATGGGCACTTAGTATGAAGGTGGGCCCCACATAAAATTAACTATAGCTTTATAGTTCTTATTTATTAAGTGCAAATATGAATTGAAGACTGTATAAATCTATATTCAAACTTTTGAAAATTAGAGAAAAGATCATAATAATGATTTAGACCATTAAATTGACGATCAAGTCCAATCCAAGCATTGTTCAAAGGTCTAATTAACTAATTAAGGGATTAAATTTAAGAAATTAAGATCCACTCAATCTAATGTTAGATCGAATCATCTGATAAAAAATCAACCAGGACCGCTGGATCAAATCATGAAAAATAAGGAAATGAACGGTCGGATCGAACGAATCTTAACAAACAATTATTCTAAATGTAGATCTTGATCTTAAATCAAACTTAACAAATATTAATACATTTGATTTATGGTTAGAAACATGGTAAATGGACTATCTATGGTTCAAATCTAAGAAATTAGGGATTTCATTGTCTGATTTAGTGGACTATTGTAATAATCTTAGAATCTTACTCATTTTTAAAAATGTTTTAAGATAAAATGGATACTATGGAAAAAATTAAGTTAATGTTTGTATTCTATTTATGACTAAAAAAGATGAAACTTTCTATGGATCGTAGACCCGAGTGCAGTTATCAGATTCATGAAGAAATGATCAAAATGTCAAAATGATCGAATAAGGAATGAACATAATAGGTAAGTTGTTACTATCACAGATGGATTTTCCCACATGCATTACGTAACATTACATTCTTTCTCTGGCATAACTTTTATAATCTATTGATATTTGTTTATGTAACTTTCTTGTATTTGATGTGTCATTGTGAGACCACAAGACAACTCGGGGATCGATTTATCTCTTAAATTCTCATGCAGAGTTCCCAATGGAAGATGAGTTGGTACCAATAGGGCCTCCTCCTTAAAAGTACCCTTGTTTGTCAATATACGTGTAATATGAGTCTAGAGTCAAGTGAGCCCCATATGAAGACTACAAGATTGAAGACTCACCTAGTTGAAGAGAGCACAACATAGGTATATGAAGCCTCTTATCCCTAACCAACCCTATCAGGTAATAAAACCCTTAAAAATGGTCGATCTTGCCCTAAAACCATCTTGGTAAACTCCTTGGCAAGCTTGTCTTACAAAAATCTCAGCAGCAGATGGTTTTGAACAAATCATGAAAAATATGTTATTGTTAATGACATCGAACATGGTTCGATGACATCGATATTAAGTTTTGATGACATCAAATAATGGTTAAAGACATCAAACTTTAAGATTCGATGACATCAGAAAAATGTCTCATTAGTCTAGCAACCTAATCCATATTTCTGAGAAAATCTCGATGACATCGAACATGGTTCGATCACATCGAACTCATAAGCTCGATGACATTGAAAATAGAACAATTTAGTCCTGGGAGTTTTGACAAATAATCTCTTGAAATTCTCGATGACATTGAACACCTTCGATGACGTCGAATTTTAAATTTTGATGACATGGAACAGACATTTGATGTCATCGGTATGTGAACCCATTCTCCAGTAAACTTGTAACACCCCGAATTTTGGGGGCCGGGTAAATACTCAACTCTCGATATCCTGGGTGCTACTTATTCTTTGTAGAAGCGAGGTTCTATAATTCATTTTACCCGGGCTTTGAGAAATTCTTGGAATTAAAAAAAAACTATGCAACGGCCACCTCATCTAGTGCGTCAGGCTCTGTGATACCTACATCCAAGAAGAGGTCTGGTTGATGTTTTAAAATACCATCCCAGAGTGGGAGTGAGTGATCAACTCAGTAGGTTTCATTAGCAATAAGTTACACAAGTTATCAATTCTATAGGTAAAATTAATGAAAAACATCTAAACACAAAGTTCTTATATATTCTTGTTAATGCATATGCATGTTATTGTGATATGATGCATACCCTCGCCATACAACACTCCCTCAAGAAACTCCATCTTATGATCGTAAATGACAAATACTTCCTCTATGCGACCTCGACTGTCGAGTCACTAACCTAACTAATGTAATGCGTGAATATTCATGTTAGTCGAGTATTTAATTAAGTCTATTCATCTAGCAAGATTGGGAAAGCTGAAACACCTCCATTTAATCAATGAACTTATCCAAATCACTTAGCACAGGGTGGCCATATCAGCTCTGAGCCTGCAATTCATGATCCAAATTTAGGTATCATCAATTTTTTCTCACAAACCAATAATTCCAAAGGTAAGACATGATACCCAAAGGTATGATCACTTAGTTCCAAGGTGCGGGCTTATCACATAACCAAATCATCACAAGGAAGGGCTCATCTCCCAATCACATTCATGCCTGGTGTGAGATCTCGACCTTTTGCAACATCGCTCATGTGCACACATGTCCCAACTCTCACCGTTGATAAACTATACACTGCACCCTAGTGCACCTAGAAAATTCACCAAAGTGATTTGTTCTGGATGACCTTGAGACCTCTGTCATGTGGACCCCGTCGTCATTGTGATTGCAATGGTGAAAATCATGTGTCAATTCGACGCTCTGTTAGTGAGATATGACCCATCGAATGTACAACCCAAATTATGTATCCAGTAATACAAGCAACCTTTATTATGCTGGGCCCATTGGACTTGAGCCCATGTGGGTCTAAAGCCCACTTTTAGAACATGAAAATTTGTAAATGCTATCTTATCTAGCTCCTAAGATCTTCAAATTTTATAGTGTCAAAACCTCTTAGAATCTATATATTGTGTAGCTCAACTTTATATCATCCTTTCCTACACTCAAGTACAAGTTTAAGAAGTTCAAGCATCTCAAGTACTAGATCAAGTTTTCAAGTTTCAAATATATTAAGACAGTGTGCATTACTCAAGTTGAAACTTAAGTCTCAAGTTTAAGCTCATCTTCTTATATACATTGACAAGCTTCAAAGTACTTCAAGATGACAAGCTTTAAGGCACTTCAAGATGACAAACTTCAAGTACTTCATGATAATCTATCTATCGAAGCGAACGATGTTTCAATGTTTACATTTCACCCAAAAGGTATGAATGACCCTAGATTGACCATAGGTTAGGTCATACTGATTGTATACTTAATTTGGGTCATTATATAATTTTATAGGCTTATTCTTGACTAGTCTTAGCCTACGTTTGACTAGTCCATGTACTGGCTCGACCAGTCTAAGATTTTTCTCAACCAACTAAGGTTTGCTGTGGATTTTTAGAATTTCTATTGGACCTTCGACCAGTCCTAAAGACTGCTCGACCAGTCGAGCAAGCTCGACGCAGAGTCCAGCAATGATTCTGAGTCCCACTCGACCAGACAAGGATCAATCGTATCATATCACGCCCAAAATTTTGAATTCTTATTGGTCCTTCGACTTGTCGAACTGACCTCTAGGCCAGTCGAGTGAACAGTATTTTTTCTTATAAATTGAGGACGGTTTTCAGAGTTTTTAATTCTATTCAAAGATATTCAAGTGACTACTCTGAGAAAACTTGTCTCCACATTTGAGAAGCAAATTGGTTAGTATTTAAGATTCTTTTAATACTTTTTTGCAATTGATTTTTTTATCTCTATTCTATTCTAATTGACTTTAAAGGGAATATTGTTTTTACCCTTTTGAGATCGAAATCAAATCAAGTGAGCCCAGGTTAATTTAATCTAAAAATCATTTAGATCTAATAAACCTTTCATATGTGAGTTTGTACATTGAACAACTACATCGAATCAGTCCAACTGGACTTCATCAAAAGAAGAATCTTCAGATAAATACATTTCAATTTTTTGTATTTGGTTTGTAAGATTACCAGAAAATCTTTCATTTTTGGTTTGTTTGAGGTGATCCAAAAATTCTAAATTGTGTAAACCCACTTAAAAGACACAATTGTGAAGGTTTTAAGTGAACCTTGAAACCTATTTCATAGTGAAAACCGATATCCCGAGGGAGAGGATATTGGGAGTGGAGTAGTTGTGTGGCTATTTTCTAACTGTTGGTGTACACACAAGCGAACCACTATAAATGTTGGTGTTGTGGTGGATGGTTGAATGTACTTGAATGATTGAATGTTGTAATTTATTTTTTTGCATTTGTGGTGAATGATTATAATTTACTTTTTGCAATTGTAGGAATGTTGTAATAGCTTAGTTTATTTTCTTTGCTATTTTTATCATCCTCTGTATTGGTTTGGGATTTTGATACATAGACCGTTCTAGTAATTAGGTTGTCCTACCATAAGCCAATAGTTTTTTGTGTAAGGTTATGCTTAAAATAACATATGTATCAACTTCTCAATACTTGTACATTTGAGGTTGCTATTCATTTTCGCTATTTAAATTGATAAGTGCTATCATTGTTTATTTCTTTATTATTCCACATTAAATTTTTTAATTTGACATAGTCTTATTCAGCCCCCCTGTAGGACTCTTTGCTTAGCCTTTTCAAGTGGTATCAGAGCCTAATAGCTCATTTTATTTTCGTTATTTGGATTAAATTCCTGAGCTAATCGATCTGAGCTTTTTAAGATGTTAAATTTTGATAGCCTTTCAGTCACTAGGCCTCTACCATTTGATGTCTTCAATTATGCCTATTGGAAAGCCAGAATGAGGATTTTAAAAAAAAAATCCATGGATGAGAGCGTGTGGCAAGCTACAGTGACCAATTTGACCCGTCCTACCACTGAAGTAACTGGTACTGATAGATCTGTAACTGTAAAAGTTTCACCTTATTTTACTTGGATCAATCTTCAGAAAAGTGAGAGTAGTGTCAATGTAAAGGCTCTAATGCAATTACTTGCACACCATCATTGGATGAATTCAAGTGAATTATATCCTTTGATACTACAAAGCAAGCCTAAGATATTTTGGAAATGACACACGCGGATACAACAATTGTCAGGAAATCTAAAGTCTAAATCCTTACAACCAAATTTGAGGAAATACATATGGAAGAAAGTGAAACTTTCATGGACTTCTATACAAGATTGAATGACATTGTTAACTCTATGTGGGGTCTTGATGATAGGATCCCAGAAAGTAAATTTTGTGCAAAGATACTGCGCTCATTACCTGAGCGGTTCAATTCTAAAGTGACCACGATCTGGAAACTTCGTGATATGGATAATATGAGGGTAGAAGAGTTAGTTAGGTCTCTTCAAACCTATGAGTTAAATTTTAAAGCACCCAAAGGTAAGTTAATCGCCCTCAAGTCTTCTAAAATTATTTCTCATAAAAATAGTAATGATTCTGATTTAGAAACTTCTGAAGATGATATGACTCTTTTAGCTATAAAGTTTTACAAGATTTTCAAAAGTAAAAAGAGGGTTGATTTGTAAAAACCTATTGAAAAGAAAAAAACTTAGATCTAAAAATTGGAAATCCTTAAAACACAGCCAATGCTACAACTACCATGAATATGGGCGTCTAGAAAACAAATGTCCTAAGACTGACAAGTTGAAAAAGAAAGGTATGTAGGCTACATGGGATGAATCTTCCTGCTCTGAAGTTTCTTCTGAGTCAGATGATTCTGAAACCGAGTCGGCTAATGATGTTAAAGCCCTAATGAGACTAGCTAAGTTCACTTTCTCAGATAATGATGATTCAACCAGTGAAGAAAATCTGAATAGTGACAATGAAAATGAACAAGACCTTCAAGATACCTATGATGCCCTATACAGGAAAAGTTGTAAAATTGCTGTAAAGTTAAAACTTCAAAAAGAAAAGTTTTTAAAACTACAAGTGAATTTTGATAATCTAGTCTTAGAAAAATCACACTTTTATGATTGCTTTGAAAAAAATAAGTGTCACTTAGATTTTAAAATGTCCCAAGTTAAAAAATTAAAATCTGAAAATGAAAAGCTAAAACTAGAAGTCTCTTCGTTGCTGAGTTTGAAGGACACATGAAGGTATACCCAAGGTGATCCTAAATTAGAAAAACTTTTATTTGAATCTAGAAAATGTGACGATCGATCTGGATTGGGTTTTGATAAATGTATATCTCCTAAATATAAGAAAACCTAAATTTATTGGGGGGGGGGGGGGGGGGGGGGGGGGGTCTTCTAACTCAAAAGTGAAAAGTCTGAATCAAAATAATTCTAAAGATTCTAAAACTTTTCAGATTGTTAAACCTAAAAGCAATCATATTAACTATAGAAATCAGAACCGTAACCCTTTGATTGAAAAAATTATTAATTTACTTAAGGAGCTTTTAAAATCTAACTCTGTGCGTAGGACTTATAATAACTCTAAATATAAGAAGGCCAACTATACTCCTAAACCCAAAACAGTAATGAAATGGGTCCCTAAGGTTACTTGTTTGGTTGCCCACACCACTTTCAAAGCTTCGAGCCATTCAAAGTGGTACCTAAATAGTGGTTGTTCTAGACATACGATAGGTGACAAAAGTCTGTTCACCAGTTTTAAAGACATGACTGATGGTTTAGTTACATTCAATAATGGTAGCAACTGTAAAATTATTGGCCAAGGTACGGTTCAACTCTTTAACCTCCCTCTATTTGAGAATGTTTTATATGTAGAAGGTTTAAAGCATAATCTATTAAGCATCTCTCAAATATGTGATAATAATCATAGTATGAAATTCACCAACCAAGGGTGTGAAATATTAAATAAGAATGGTTCTGTAATATTAACTGGTCATAGAACTTTTGAGAACTGCTACATTGTTTGTGATGCAAGATCATCTATACTATCGTGTTACATGGTCCAAATCGATGAGATCGAATTATGGCATAAGCGCCTAAGACATGTACACTACCACAATTTGTATAGATTGAGCAAAAGAGAATTGGTAAGAGGTCTACCTAAAGTAAAGAAATGGATAAAATATGTGGCGAATGCCAGATTGGTAAACAAACTAGGAGTACTCACAAAAAGGTGAACTCCAATAACACATCGAAACCAATCGAACTTCTTCACATGGATCTCATTGGACCAACTAAAATGGAGAGTTGAGGTAACAAGAAGTATATTCTGGTGCTGGTAATTGTTGATGTCTTTACCAGGTATACTTGGGTAGTCTTCTTAAGAGAGAAATCAAAAAATCTCGATGAACTAAAAAGGATACTTAAACGTATCCAAATTGAAAAAAAATCATGAGTCACTCAGATCCGTAGTGATCATGGTTCTGAGTTTAAAAATAGCAGTTTTGAGAAATTTTACGGTGATTAGGGAATATCACATGAATATTCTACATCCAAACAACATAACAAAATGGTGTAGTGGAAAGGAAAGTAAAGTGCTTCAAGAAATGGCAAATGTAATGCTAAATAGTATGAAGCTTCCTAAAAATCTTTGGACTGAGGTGGTAAATACTGGTTGTTATATAATTAACAACATTTGCACTAGAAAATCAAATAGTAAAACTACTTATGAAATGTGGTTTGATAAGAAGCCTACAGTCAAATACTTTTGAGTTTTCGACAGCAAGTGATACATTTTACGTGACCAAGAAAATCTGGGTAAATTTAACACTAAAAGTGATGAAGGGATATTTTTAAGGTATGCTCTTAATAGTTGAGCATATCGGGTTCTTAACAAAAGGACTGGTGTAATTCAAGAGTCCATTAATGTGGTTATGGATGATCATTTGAATACACCTGTCTCAAGTTCTGAAAATGATGAAGTCATTTTATTTGATAAACCAGACTCTTCTAGTCAAAATAACACTGAACTGAGGACAGTCAAAGACCATCCTTCTAATCAAATCCTTGGAAACCCTCTCACTAGTGTGCGCTCTCAGATAGAACTGGCTCACGTAAAAGAAGCTCTTACTAACGAAAATTGGATTGTAACTCAATCAGTTTGTTAGAAATAATGTTTGGTACTTAGTTCCAAGACCTAAAGATAAACACATTATCGGAACAAAATAGATTTTCAAAAATAAGTCTGATGAACTTCGAAATATTATTAGAAATAAGGCTAGGCTGGTTGTACAAGGGTACACTCAAATTGAAGGCATTGATTATCATGAGACCTTTGCCCCAGTAGCTCATCTTTAATTAATCAAACTATTTATATTCATTGCTTGCTTTAAAAAATTCAAAATATTTCAAATGGATGTAAAGAGTGCATTCTTAAATGGCGATTTGCATGAAGTATGTTAAACAACCAATGGGTTTTGAAGACCCTAAGTATGCTAATCATGTATATCGCCTGAAAAAGGCACTCCATAGTTTGAAACAAGCTCCCAGGGCATGGTATGAAAAGTTAAATAAGTTTTTACTAAATCATAACTTTATAATGGAAAGTGTTGGTAAGACATTGTTTGTAAAGAAACATAATGATCATATTCTAATAGTGCAAATCTATGTTGATGACATTATCTATGGATCTATCTGCACTAACATGATTGTTGAGTTTACAGATCTTGTGAAGTCTAAATTTGAAATGAGCATGGTTGGAGAACTAAATTATTTCCTAAGGTTACAAGTCAAACAGTTCCCTGATAGTTTCTTTATCTCTCAAACCAAATATTCTCTAAACTTACTTTAAAAAATTGAATTTGAGAGTAGAAAAAATTTTGATACTCCAATGAGTACTACTTTAAAACTCTTTATGGATTCAATAGGTAAGAGTGTGGATCCTAAGTTATATCGCAGTATGATAGGTAGTTTACTTTATTTAACTGCGAGCTGACCTAATATTTCTTTTAGCATAAGAATTTGTGTTAGATATCAGTCGGACCCTAAAGAGTCACATCGGATTCTGTTAAGCGCATTTTGTGATATGTCTCTAGTTCAGCTAATCTTGGTAGAGTATCCACATGATACTACTGTGCAATTAGCTAGTTTCACGGATGCTGATTAGGCTAGTAATATTGAGGATCGTAAATCAACCAGTTGTGGTTGTTTCTATGTCAGGAACTATTTAGTTTCTTAGAAAAGTAAGAAACAAAGTTCTGTATCGCTCTCCATAGCTGAGGCCGAATATATTGTTGTAAGTAATGCATGTACTCAGCTTGTATGGATGAAGAGAATGCTAAGCGATTACAGAATTGCGCAAGAATTCACAGTTTTATATTGTGATAATTCAAGCGCAATTAATATCTCTAAAAATTCAATTTAGTATTCACGAACCAAGCATATTGATATTAGATATCATTATATTCATGAACTTGTGGAAGACAAGATAATTTCATTTGAATATATTCAGATCGAGAATCAATTTCCTGACATGTTCACAAAGCTGCTCTACAAAAATAGGTTTACAGAATTGAAATTTGATCTTGGTATATATAATATGAACTGATGAATTGTGTCTAATTTGTATCATAATGTATATATTTATTATTTTGAAAATTTTAAAATTCTAATAAAATGTAAAATTGTACATTTTTAGGGGTGCACGACCAGTCGAGTACACACTCGACCAGTCGTGGCTCGACCGGTCGAGTATGTACTCGACTAGTTGTGAATCTCGAGTTTGGCCTTTTATTTGGGAAAAATCACTTTTTTCTTCATTTGGTTCTTCTTCAACAAGACCTACCACAACCTGTCGAACCTATCTTTGATTTCTCCATGGTTAGTGTATTATTTTCAATTTCCTTATAGATTCAAGTCCTTTGCACTTTCTTTTTTTCATTTGTGTGGTTTATTTCAGGCTTTATGATTGTTTTGTGTGTTTTCTATAAAAAAATATGATGTACTAGAAACCCTTCTTGCCTCTTTTGCAATCTTTGTATTTCTTAATTTCTTTGTTACAATAAAGAGTAGAAGCAAGAAGAAAGGATCTCTCGTTCGGCTCCTATCACAGTGCGCCATCTTCGGTCACTTGAGAAAGATCCCGAGTTTGTGCGGGATATTCGCTTACATAATGTGATAGTAGAACGAACTGTTAACAATAATCATTTACCACCTTTTGGTATCCTTTCTCTTCTTCAATCTGTAGGATGGGATAACATTTTACTTTAGGGCGAACCGGCATTCTGCTCTATTGTGCAAGCCATGTATGCTTGTATTACTGACTTCTCTATTGAGAATCTTACATTTACAATCTCTACTAGGTCCAATTGATGTGGACCATCACCTCATTTCTAGATTAATGAATATTCCAGTCAATGATGAAGGTATTCCCATCCATACTTGTCATGCCCCAAAATTGGAAACCAGGCTCACGAAATTTCCGATCACTGAATCTGGGGCCGACAGCCTCGGTAGAACCCCATTCTCGGCTCCTAATGCCCATTCTCCAGGTTCCGATCCTGGGATGCTACGAGGAGGATTTTCAACGTCAGTTTAATTCGTAATAAGCATAACCAAAGGCATAACCCACAAACAACAACCAAAAACTCCATTATATTTTCACTATGATAAAAAACTTTACAAGTACAATGAGCATAAAGGGAAATACCATGATGATGAACAAAAACTCCAAGATGATCTGCAAAGCGCTCCTGCCTCAGCGCTGCTGCGCCCCAATGCCACTTACACACAACAGTCTTGCATAAGCTTATAGAAAGCTTAGAGGGTGGTGAAAGTGTGTGGGCAAGGTAGTAATATGATCATGCAATATCAAAGTAATGCAGAATATACTGATGGATCCATGAATACCGTTAGGCGTACTGTAACACCCTGGATTTTGGCCAATCTGGGATTTGACGTCCTTAGGCAATGGGTCAACTAAAACACCTAAAAAATCGCTCAGAACCCAATTTCATAGCCAAAGAAACCACTTAAGATTAATTCCTATGGAAATTTAGCGTAAGTTAGCTAGCGCAACGCTGGAGTAGCTGGGAAACAGTCCCTGATCACTTTAAATACGTTCTACAAGACCCAAATCGAGTAGAACGTATGACTCCATAATACTCTATAACCTCGGATCAAACTCTAAGAGGGTTTGTTCTCTGGACCACTTCGAATTCTTGTATTGAATTTAGACCGCGTGTCGAAAGTCCGTTACTTCCTATCTTAGACCGTTAGAACCGCCCAGCTGGACTTGACAATCATTTCGAAAATCAAGTCAAACCGATAATCACAGACTATTTCATTGAGCCCGGACTGAAGAGACCGCGAATAGGGACAGAATTGGAATTTCAAATTCAAATCTGGCACACGACTTGACACGTCAGTATTAAGCGTTTTGACCGTTAGAATTCATCCGGATTACACCCTCGGATCAGGAAAAATTTCTATTTATTATTATGAGACTTCCAGCCCTGATCTACGTGCGGTGACCGCTGAACTGAAACTGGTCCGCCACGTGCGATCTGCGAACCCTGCCGGACTGAAAACTTAATACGTGCTATATCTGGTACGCATGAGCTTAAGTCCGATCGCATTCGACCAGGGGACCACCAGAAAGCATCTTTTGGACCGAAACAGCCCCGATTTGGTTACCCCTCAAGTGAAACTTGTTCCCGAGCCTATGTCGGGCAAGTTTGGGCTTATAAAAGGGCTTGAAACCCTCTCTCCTCTCTCCCATCCGAATTTGCAAAAACTCTAGATTGGGAGAGAGAAAAGGTGAGAGTTTGTGAGAGAAGGTGGGAGAGATCTTCCTGCCACCTGTTGCTGCTGCTGTACGTGCTTAGGCAACGCACTCCGATCATTTTTCCGGCGATTCCTCTGCGTTTTCAGGTAAGAAAAACCCTAGAAAGTTGCTGATTTGATGTTTCTTCCGTTCCATAGCTTGATAGTTAGTAAATCTCGTAAAACAGGTTCTCTTATCGCTGTAGACGAAGCGTATACGCTCCGTTCAAATTTCAACATCCATAAGAGACAAGGTGCGGATTTTAGACGCTTTGATTGACTGTTTCCAAAGCTTTCAATGTCGTTTAATAGTAGATTCTTGACGGCAACGCCGTTTGACATGTACAACATGCTGTCCGTTTCTTGTTTCGTAAATCAACGAAGAATATGAGATTTAGGGCATTTTAGTCATTTGTAGGAAGTACTATTTTCATTCATAGTTTGCTGATGTGATTGACATGAATTGTTGTCGCATTAGAATGTTAGGAATGCGTGCATAATTAGTTTGGCAAAGAGATTCGCCTAAATGCGCATTTCGGGTCGACATACTATATGTAGACTCAAGTGTGTAGTGTAAGTGTTTGTATAAATGCTTGTATTAGTATGTATTGAATTAAATAGTGTTATGAATTAATTTGAGATTGATTTCTCAATTAATATGCTGATGTAAATGATTTCCTACATGTTAGCCGTATGTACGATTTCATTATATGTATGAAATGCATATGTTTGATGTTGCACTTAAGTGGTATGCTATAACATGTACTTGATGTTTTCATTATGGTTTAGTTGAGATTGAATTCTCAATTAATAGGCTAATGGAGAGGATTTCCTATATGTTGGCGATATGCATAATTTCATTATATGTGTGAAAGACATGTGTAGGATGATTTACTTAAGTTGTACGTTATAACAGGTGTTAACATGATCACATGGTTGTATTTCATTTCCATTACTCTTACATGAATGCTGACATGATTCCATGATTGTTTGGGACTATACTTAGTCCAGGCAGTCGGTAACCGAGCGAATTCGTGGTTAGTTTATCTTCGCCACGAACGACGCGTCGATGAACGCGAGCCGTGTTCTGGAGTTGGCGGCAGTGGTTAGGTCACACGAAGTGTTTTACGCACTTCATGTCGTCAACTTGAGATGCGATCGCGCTAGTCGAGCCCGTCAAGTAACCCGACTGGCCATTGTATGTTCACCCTGCATGAGTCATAACTGCTTGAACCTAGGGTACTGAACTTACCATTGTAAACCCTGTTAACCATGGTACCTTGATCCATAAAGACTCATGAGCCGGGCATGGTGGTATGGGACACCATGGTCGAGCTGTCGGCCTACGCTGGGGCCACAAACCTCCCCGTAGTGACCAGTGAGCACCCATGACTCGTGAGCAAATTATGGTGGTATGAGACACTATATTCTTGCTGTCGGCCTACATTGATCAGGCGACGAGTCCTTTGTAGTGACCGCGAGCGTATTCTGAGTCTACGGGAGGCGACGACCCTTCAGTAGCAGTAGAGTACAGTAGGCCTGTATTGATAAGGTGATGGGGGAGCGGAGCAACGAGTGCGTGCAACAGCCCTGGCAGCCCTTGCAGCGACCTACAAAATATACATCGTATGAGATTACTAGGAGTGACGACCCTAGACAGGATCTGTGTTGGGATTGATATAAGGGAAGTACCTTAGTTTCCCAATCCTGCTGTTTGAATGGACTAATAATAACTCGAAAATCATATCACCATAGCATTGCATGTGCCTGGAAGATGTGGAGCACTCTAGGGAGTGTGGCATGCCGCGGTCGTAAGATGTTGCCGTATGAGGGAGATCGTCGGTGAGGGCATACATCACGTCATGTCATAATTGCATTAACAACAGTATTAGGAATGTTTGAATTACTGC
Source organism: Magnolia kwangsiensis (assembly GCA_037074715.1). Lineage (NCBI taxonomy): Eukaryota > Viridiplantae > Streptophyta > Magnoliopsida > Magnoliales > Magnoliaceae > Magnolia > Magnolia kwangsiensis. The sequence continues at coordinate 58,385,115 of CM073573.1, forward strand.
TTTACTATTATCGCATGATTGATTTGATAACATGTTAATCTTTGCTCTATTATTCCACTGAGTTAGCTACTCACTCCCACGTTACGGGACGGTGTTCCTGGACACCCACCAGACCTTTTTGTGATTGCAGATGATGGCGCGGCCTGTGAGGCGGAGCCGGACTTGATGATGATGAGGAGGATCCCTCCTTTATGCGTGTTCTGATCGACGGGATTACAGGGAGGTTGATTAGATGCCTTGACACTTGTCATTTTATATTTTTAGAGCACTCATGTATATTCTTTTGCTTACTTTGGAGTATACATGTATGTGTATAACCTGGTAACATGTTCACACTCTGGAGACATACAACAGTTTATATATATTATACATCTATCACAGACTTCCGCTTGTTAATCTAACTGTCTCTGGAGTAGGATATGTTGTTCTGGCTTAATCTCACTCATGTTTAATATGTTATCACAGACAACATTCAATCATACATATCTATGTTACATAAATAACATTTTGGAACTTAGAAGTTGGGTTTTTGCTCGACCCCCCGATTTTCGGGATGTTACACGTACTAAGGTTATATGATGCAAAGTATGAATGATGTTGGCCATACCAAGGCTATGCGATACAAGATACAAGTCAAGCATACAATCCTCATATAAGTCCACATATCAATACAGCTCAACTCTGGGATATCACCGGGGTCTAGTACACTCTAAACCAGATCGTCGCCCCATCGCGTGCAATAAGGTAGTGGAAGAAACCTCACTATTCGTCTGCCAATATCGGGCTCGACTCACCGATAGCGGACCCATTCCTCGAGCTGGTTAGACTGAGCCTAGTTTTGCCCCCTACTCTCGAGTGGGTAAGGCCGCACCCCCTTCTAACCGACCACGACACAGTGAAAAGTGTGACCATCTGGTAATCAACACTCGGCACTCATGTACCCACTCGGTCTAGACATTAGAACAACCTCTTGGTACCATAAGGATTTAGGGACTTTCACCCAGAGATATCTATAGCACCCCATGTAGAACAAGATTTCTGGTATCTAATCCTGCCAACCACGATACGCCTATAAAGGCTACGGCCCTGTAACGCCCTGAAAAAATCCGTACTTGGGCTCGAGTACCAACTCGATCAGAAATTGCTTAGGATTAATTCCTTTAGAAAATAAGTGTAAGTTAGCTAGCGCAACGCTAGAGTAGCTGGGAAATAGTCCCTGATCACTTTAAATACGCTTTACAAGACCCAAAGCGAGTAGAAACAATGACGCTATAATACTCTAAAACCTCAGATCAAACTCTAAACCGGTTTGTTCTCAGGACCTCTTTGAAACTTTGTATTGGATCTAGACCGCGCGTCGAAAGTCCGATACCTACAATCTTAGACCGTTATAACCGCCTATCTGGACTTGACAATCATTTTGAAAATCAAGTCCAACCGACATTCAGAGGCTATTTCATTGAGCCTGGAGTGAAGAGAGTGAGAATAGGGTTAGATTTGGAATTTAAAATTCAAATCTGGCACACAACTTGACGCGTTATTATTAAGCGTTCTGACCATTAGAATTCAGCCAAATTACACCCTTGGATCAGAAAAAATTTCTATTTCATATCATGAGACTTATAGGCCTGATCTACGTGCGATGACCGTTGAACTGAAACTGGACCGCCACGTGCAATCTACGAACACTACTGGTCTGAAAATGGGATGTGAGTGACATCCGACTTGCATGAACTTAAGTCCGATCGCGTTCGGCTAGGGGACTACCAGAAATGTCTTTTTGGACCGAAACAACCCCGATTTGGTTAGGCATCAAGTAAACATTATTCCTAAGCCTGTTTTGGGCAAGTTTTAGGTTATAAAAGGGGCTTAAACCCTCACTTCTCTCACCCATCCGAATTTGCTAGAAACCCTAGCTGGTGTGAGAGAAAAGGTGAGAGTTTGTGAGAGAGAGTGGGAGAGAATTTCCTACCGCTTGCACTACGTGTTGCACGTGCTTAAGCAATGCGCCTCAATCACTTTCCCGACGATTTCGCCACGATTCTAGGTAAGCAAATACCCCAAATACTTGCTGATTTAAGGTTCCTTTGGTTCCTTAGCATGGTAGCTGATACATCTTGTAAAATAGGTTCCCGGTTCGCCGTAGACGAAGCGTACATGCTCCGTTCGAATCAATACACTTATAAGAGAAAAGGTGTGGATTTTAGACGCTTTGATTGACTGTTTTCAACGCTTTCAATGTCGTTTAATAATAGATTATCGACGGCAACGCCGTTTGACATGTACAATATGCTGTCAGTTTCCTGTTTCGTAAACAGACGAAAAATATGAGATTTAGGGCATTTTAGTCATTTGTAGGAAATACTGTTTTCATCCATATTTTGCTGATGTGATTGACATGGCTTCTTGTCACATTAGGATATTAGGAATGCGTGTATAATTAGTTTGGCGAAGAGATTCGCCTAAATGCGCACTTTGAGCCGACATACTATATGTAGACTTAAGTGTGTAGTTTAAGTGTTTGTATAAATATTTGTATTAGTATATATTGAATTAAATGGTGTTATGAATTAGTTTGAGATTGAATTCTTAAATGGTATGCTGATGTAAATGATTTCCTACATGTTGGCTATATGCATGATTTCATTATGTGTATGGAATGCATGTGTTAGATGATTTGCTTAAGTTGTATGTTATAACATGCGTTAACATGCTCACATTGTTGTATTTCATTTCCATTACTCTTACATGATTACTGATGTGAATTCATAAATGTTTGGGACTATACCTAGTCCAGGAAGTCGGTAACTTAGTAAATTCGTGGTTGGCTTATCTTTGCCACGAACGACGTGTCGATGAACGCGAGTCGTGTTTTGGAGTTGGCGGCAGTGGTTAGGCCACACGAGGTGTTTTACGTACTTCATGTCGTTCGACTTGAGATGCGCTCGTACTAGTCGAGCCCGTCAAGTAACCCGACTATCCTTTGTATGTTCACCTTGTATGAGTCATAACTGCTTGAACCTAGGGTACTGAACTAACATTGTAAACCCTGTTAACCATGGTACCTTGATCCATAAAGACTCATGAGCCGGGCATGGTGGTATGGGACACTGTGGTCGAGCTGTCGGCTTACGCTGGGGTCACAAACTTCCCCGTAGTGATCACTGAGCAACCATGACTCGTGAGCAGATTACGGTGGTTTGGGACACTATATTCTTGTTGTCGACTTACACTGATCAGGAGATGAGTCCTTTGTAGTGACCGCGAGCGTATTCTGAGTTTACGGGAGACGACGACCCTTTCATAGCAGTGAGAGTATAGTAGGCCTGTATTGATAAGGTGATGGAGGAGCGGTGCAACGAGTGCGAGCAACAGCCCTGGCAGCCCTTGCAGCGACCTACAAAATATACATCATATGAGATTACTAGGAGTGACGACCCTAGACAAGATCTGTGTTGGGATTGATATAAGGGAAGTACCTTAGTTTCCCAATATTACTGTATGAAAAGGACTAATAATAACTCGGTAATCATGTCAACATTACATTGCATGTGCATGGAAGACGTGGAGCACTGAGCGGTATGCAAGAATTCCCCGGACGCAGATGGTGCCGTATGAGGGAGAATGTCGGTGAGGGCATCCATCATGTCATGTCATATTGCATTAACAACAGTATTAGGATTGTTTGATTTACTGCTTTACTATTATCGCATGATTGATTTGAGAACATGCTAATCTTTGCTCTATTATTCCACTGAGTTAGCTACTCACTCCCACGTTATAGGATGGTGTTTGCAACACCCACCAGACCCTGTCTTAGATGCAGGTGAGGCAGTGATTCAGGAGGCAGAGCCAAATTATGATGAGGACTAGGATGAGTTCTTATATATGCAGTACCACGATGACTTTGCTTAGGTGGCCTGGATTGACGGGACTTCTCAGTGGGACTCTTTTTGGACATTTAATTTCTGTTTATTTACATGTATATGAGACTCAGAGATGTATTCATACTTTGGAGACAGTTGAGATCTACTTTATTTTCCATACAGTGATATTTATATTCTTTAGTCTTCCGCTTGCTTTTATCACTAAATTTGAAGTATGAATTGCAGTTTTGGTATACTTTTACTCATGTGAATGCTTTAACTCAGACAACATTGAATCATAATCATTTTTGTTGCATAAGTGATGGTCTGGAACTCGGGAGTTGAGTTTATACACGACTCCCGATTTTCAGGGTGTTACAAGTTGGTATTAGAGCATGAATGAGATTATACCAGGCCTGGGTTATGGTCACGCGATGTACGCTGTCCCTTCCTTTGACTTACGTGGGTACGAGAAAGGTCTAGAAACACTTATAGGATCGCAGATTCGCCAATAGGCGAAATCTACTCGTATCGATCACGCGATTGAGTCCATAACACATCTAAGGTCGCGTGAAGCGACCTAAGTAGGTCCTAGGTTGTACGTAGGTGGGTTGAGACATTCTTTGAATGGTTCTAAACCCGTAAATATAAATTCTTGGGCTATGGGACAACCACAACCCTTGCATTCAATCGCTAGGGTTTAAAAACCCTGTTTCACCTAATTTCTTCAAAATTCTCCTCTCACCACTCCATTCTTCAATTCTTTCTCTGAATTTTCATGTTAGACATTGATCCTAATGTGAAAATGATATAAAATCATACTTTGACAAAATTTTATAGTGAATAGTAAAATTTTATGAAAATTAGCCATTAGGCCATTTTAAGTTTACAATATTTAGAAAATAATGGGCTAGATGGATGTATTAGCTCCTTCTACCCTAAAATCATATGCTGCATGATAGGGGATTACATTCAGGTTTACAGATTAGCCCTGAAAATCCCTGAATGGATGTTTGGGCCTCCCTAGGTCAAATTACAATGATCTGGGGTGGGGACCATACATATTTGGAGTCCTTGGGTCAGGGGGGACCCAACCCATGGGGTCCCACTGGCCGGATTGATGACCGACCGGCGATGCCATCGCTGATCCGGCGATGCATCGCCGATGGGTGGGCCCCACTTGCAATAAAATTTTGGCGCACGGTCTTTTAGGGGTAAGGCATCCCTACCGCATGCGGTCCATCCATAGAAAACTCCTAAAACGAGTACCTCCTTCACAAACAGCCCCCTCCCTAGCTCCCTTACTCATTTTCTTACTGCCCTATCTCAAACCGCGACCCCAAATCACTCCCAAATCCTCCCATTGCTAAAAACGACCCTATCCCATACCTCCAACGTGATTAGTAACCCTCTCCCTCTCCGATCTCGTCCGTTGGAGCTCCTACAACCCCCAAAACGTGCTGAAATTGTGTGGAGCTCCATTCCCCTTTTTCCTTCTCTTTTCTTTATGAAAATCCAGCCTAGGGGAGCTTGAAGCATCCCTCTACAACACCTAGATTTCCTTTTTTCTGTTTGGACAGCCATTTCTCTACATTTCCCACATTTTTCATGGCTTTTGTTGAAGTCATTATAGGTTTTTTCTCTCTCTCTACCATCCTCTCTTTGATGGAAAAGAGAAAGACTACAGCGGATGAGGCTGGGCCTAGTCACCCTACGCAATCAAGAAGACCGAGGGGTGGCGCCACTAGCTCAAGCGCCACCACAAGTCCAAGCACAGCCCGAGAGTTTCATACAAAGCGGGATTTGGATCCCCATGCTCAACTTGGGAGAGTGATATTAGCAGAGATGCCTCATGGCGAATATACTGACCGTAAAGTGTTGTTTGAGGTGGACGTGGAAGGGCGACTCTTCGGTGAATTTCTGTTATTCGAGTGCATTGAAGCTGTACATTGGGGTCCACTCTTTGAAGCCCGTTCTCGTGCTAATGTGAGCACCGTTCGTGCCTTCTATGCTAGTATCCAGAGTCCTACATTGGAGCCATTGCAGTTCAAGATTCCTTTTGGTAGAGACCGGATGGCTACGATCGATGTTCGGTCGATAGCGCGACTTCTGAACATGCTCCTTGGTGATGTTCATCCCAGTGCAAAGAATTTGAGGAATAGGCGTGAGCGAGATCGCCGTACCAGGTTCCTATACGGTAGTCTGGTTCCATGGTAGCCTAACAATAGCCTCAAGGTATCTCATATGTCTGATGATTTGCGCCTGCTGCATCACATTTACACGTTCAACGTGTATCCCAGGTCAACAAATCGCATTGAATGTACGCGCCTTATGGTTGATTTCTTATATCAGGTGGCCTAGGGAGAAAATGTGTGTATGGCCACTTTCATGTTGCGACAGATTATCCTCATAGCGAAATCAAGAAGAACATCCGAGCGCTTCCTTTTGGCCGTCTTATATGCAAGATCGCGCTTGAGTTTGCTTACAGACTTGGGCCGGAGTTGTTAGTTCCGATTCACTGCATTGATGAGTCTACCATGGTCAAGATGAAGATCGGGTCTCAGTACCGTGAGACTCAGCTTGATGAGGATAGTGAGGATGATTTTGATGACAAAGAGGATCCAAGTGAGGGAGAACCTGGAGCGAAAGTAGAGGAAGAAGTCCAGGAAGAGGTAAAAGAGGAGGCTCAGGATACAGATGAGAGCCCTCCTCCTTCTGCTCAGGTACTAGTGATGATAGCATTGCCCGAATTGAGGAGAGCCAGGTCACCTTACGAAGGGAAGTTCAGGAACTTCGGGCTGAGGTCGAGGATACCAAGGCCGTTATGAAGAGAAAATTTAGCAAGGTGACTCGTACCTTGAAGGCGATCCTATGCTGCTTGCAGGATAAGGGTGCTCCTCCTCCGTCACCCGACTCAGATTAGTAATGAGATTTTAGTTGTTGTTGTTAGTAGTTAGTCGTTTCCTGCTTTATGTTTTGTAAGCCTGTTAAGGATAGTAGTTTACTTATGTTGTTGTTGCAAATTTAACTGCCTTAGTTCCCATGTACTTCCTGTCATGATGCATGTAAGGAGATATCCCTTGTATTGTGATAATTTTTATTAAATGAAATGCATGGAATGCCTTTGACTCTTTATGTGAATGATTGCGGTGTGTTTGTGCTATTGAGACTGACAAGGTTACTCCCTAATTTGAATATAGGGAATGCCGCCGAAGGCTACACGGAGCACAGCTCGGCTTACACTGGGTGAGCCTATGGATCAGGTTCCCTTTCAGTCTGATGCTCATGCAGACCCTGCTGTGCGCCCGATTCTTAAGACAGCACATGTGTCTGAGCCTACTACTACTCCTGCAGTTGGAACACTGCCTTTCACACCGCCTATTAGAGAGCAGTACCGTGCGTCTTCTTCGACGCAGTACATGCCACAGCCTGCTCCACCTCCAAATAGATTTGAGCAGATGATGGCTATGATGTAGCAGCAGCAGCAGCTCCTGACTACTATAGTGGGGGCTCTAGCCCAGGGTGGGAGTGTGCCTCCACCTGCACCACCTGCCCATCCAGCTGAGGATGCCGATACATATGTTAAGGATGAGGGCATGGCTCATCCTGCTTCACTTGCTTACCCTGCGGGGAATGCCACTGACACACGGAGCTTATTAGAGCGATTTTAGCGCTTACGGCCTCTCACTTTTACGGGTTCTCATAGACCCGAGGAGGCCGAGTATTGGCTCGACCATGTGTCGAAGATACTACGGATGCTGCATTGTTCAGAGACTAAGCAGGTCGAGTTGGCTACATTCTTTTTCGAGCGAGAGGCAAGCTTATGGTGGGATAGTGTGTTGCGGACTGTTGCCGCTGACTACATATGGACCTGGGCAGCGTTCGAGTTCCGCTTCCACGAGAAATACTATCCCCAGACGTATAGGCATGACTGGGAGAACGAGTTTCTACGCCTCAGACAGGGAGGCATGACGGTGACCGAGTATGAGCGTAGGTTCACTGAGTTGGGCAGATACGTCCCGACTATACTGGCAGATGAGCAAATGCGCATACGGTGCTTTTCTGAGGGTTTGCGACCGGATATTTGGTCGAAGATGTGGTGTGTGAGCATTCCCTCCTATGCGGAGCTGATTCACATGTCCATGCGGGCAGAGCAGGATGTGGATCGACTTACGCGATCTCGTGGCCCTATTGCTCCTAGGCCACGAGTAGAGTTGCAGGACAGGCCCTTTATAGGCAAGAGACCTCGCGTCGACCCTCCTTCTAGTGCTACTGCGCCAGTACCACCGTTGCGGTGCCCCGATTTATCATGCACTTATTGTGGAAGATCGGGCCATTCGGCACAGAGTTGTTTCACTCGGATGCGGGACAGTGGGTTTTCACCCCCGAAGAAGATCGACCGTACACGTCCACATGCTATATCAGCACCGCCTTTACAGTTGGCTCCTGCGTACCCTTCGTTCAGACCTTCGGTATCTCAATTCAGCCCACCTCTACGGCCTACGGCACAGCAGCCGAACCGGCCACAGCAGGCGTGGGTGCATGCCTTGACAGTTGAGGCAGCCGCGACAGAGACTTCTCAGCATTCGGCCTTCGAGGTCACTACCCACATCGGAGGTATTCCTATTCTCGTGATGGTGGATACTAGATCCACACTTTCTTTGATATCACATTCCATTGTCAGGCGTCTTGGACTGCCGACCATTCGCATGGATGGAGTGTGAGTTCTTTCAGCTCATGGAGATTTTTCTGATGCCACCCTGATGTGTGAGGGTTGCTTGGTGAATCTGGGGGGCAGGACGATGGCTCTTGATCTCATCGTCGACCCCCTCTCTTGTTTATCTCGATGTCATTCTTGGCATGGACTGGTTGACTGCTGGGAGGGCCGAGATTGACTGCGAGACTCGTATGGTGACGGTGTACGAGCCAGAGGGCACGCCTTTCACATTTTTAGTTCGGGTAAATCTCCCCTTCCGCATACTTAGCTACGCTTCTTTACTTCGGGACGCTAATGCCCCGATGCTTGAGCATACACCAGTCGTTTGTGAGTTTGGGGATCTGTTCAGGAAGATCCCTGGTTTGTCTCCTCGACGAGAGATTGATTTCACTATCGATCTGGTGTCTGGTTCTACGCCCGTCTCACTACCGACATATCGCATGGCACCGTGTGAGATGGAGGAGTTGAGGACGCAGATTGATGGTTTGCTAGAGCTTCACCTTATACGGCCTAGTGTGTCTCCTTGGGGAGCACCAATCCTTTTCGTAAGGAAGAAGGATGGTTTGATGCGATTGTGTATTGATTATCGCAGAGTGAACCAGATCACGGTGAAGAACAAGTACCCTTTACCTAGGATCGATGACTTGTTTGATCAGTTGAGAGGAGCGTAGTACTTCTCGAAGATTGATCTTCAGTTAGGATATCATCAGTTGCGCGTCAGGGATGAGGACGTGCAGAAGACAGCGTTCAGGACCAGCTTTGGCCATTACGAGTTCCTTGTGATGTCGTTCGGTCTCACGAACGCACCAGCCGTGTTCATGGATCTGATGAACCGGGTATTTCGGCCTTTCCTCTGTCGATTCGTCATTGTGTTCATTGACAACATTTTGATATACTCCAGGAGTCGAGAGGAGCATGAGGAGCATTTGCACTTGGTCCTGGATACACTCATACAGCATCAGTTGTTCGCACAGTACAAGAAGTGCGACTTCTGGAAGCAGGAAGTGAAGTTCCTAGGACACGTGGTGTCCAAGGATGGGATGACAGTTGACCTGTCTAAGGTAGCTGCAGTTCAGGACTGGGAGCAGCCTGGTTCTGTCACTGAGGTGAGGAGTTTCTTGGGTCTCGCTGGCTATTATCGACGCTTCATTTGGGATTTCTCGAAGATCGCGAGACCTTTATCTCAGTTGACACGAAAGGACGTGAAGTTCACCTGGAATGACAAGGCGGAGTCAGCTTTTCAGGAGCTGAAGGACAGACTTACGTCCGCCCCTGTGCTAGTATTGACAGAGCAAGGGGTTAGATACACTATATACACTGACGCGTCTAGCATTGGTCTGAGTTGTGTCTTTATGCAGAGGGACAGGGTAATTTCGTATGCCTCGAGATAATTAAGGAAGCACGAGGAGAATTACCCTACACATGACCTAGAGTTGGCAGCCGTCATATTCGCACTGAGACTCTGGAGACATTACTTCTATGGAGAGGAGTTCGAGATCTTTTGCGACCACAAGAGCCTCGAGTACATATTCAGGCAGCCAGACTTGAATATGAGGCAACGGCGATGGATGGAGACTTTGAAGGACTTCAAGTTTGAAGTCTCTTACCATCCTGGGAAGGCAAACCTTGTGGCTGACGCGTTCCGCAAGAAGGCGATAGAGTTTGCGGCTCCGCTGATGGTTGCTTAGTGGGATATGGTTGAGTTTTTGCGAGACTTTGAGCAGAAACTCACTGTGGAGGAGCCGTATGAGTTCATTGCACATGTGCAGGTGCGATCTCAGATCGATGACCGGGTCATCGAGGCGCAGAGGGATGATGTGCATCTGACTGAGCTTCGAGAGCAGGCCAGTGATGATGCAGACGCCGAGTGACGAGTTGGCACGGATGGGGGCATACGTTATCGTGGCCGCCTATGCGTCCCAGATATCCCTAACTTGAGATGAGAGATTCTCGAGGCTGCGCATTGTACTAGACTCTCGATGCATCCCGGCAGTACGAAGATGTATCACGACGTGAAGAGGACCTATTGGTGGGAAGGTATGAAGACCCACATAGTAGAGTTCGTGTCATGTTGTCTTACTTGCCAGTAGGTGAAGGCAGAGCATCGCCGACCACCTGGACTCTTGCAGCCTATGCCGATCGCAGAGTGGAAGTGGGACTTCATTTCCATGGATTTCGTTTCATGGCTGGCGAAGACGAGGAAGGGACATGATTCCATATGGGTGATCGTCGACCGTCTGACGAAGTCGGCACACTTCCTACCGATCAGAGTCACAAACTCTGCAGACGAGCTGGCTAGACTATATATCAGAGAGATCGTGCGTCTGCATGGAGTTCCATTGGAGATCGTGTCGGATAGAGACATGCGGTTCACTTCTATTTTCTGGACTTGTATTCAGGAGGCTATGGGTGTGAAGTTGAAGTTCAGTACTGCCTTCCACCCACAGACAGACGGACAGACGGCGGGTGAACCAGATCTTAGAGGACATGTTGCGAGCTTGCGCATTGGACTTTAAAGACAGTTGGGATGATTTTCTTGCATATGCGGAGTTTGCGTACAACAACAGCTTCCAGGAGAGTATCGGTATGGCACCTTACGAGGTATTGTATGGGCAACCTTGTCGCGCACCGCATTGCTGGGCAGAGGTCGGTGAGCATAGTTTGATTGGCCCAGAGTTAGTGCAGGCGACGTCGGAGAAGATTGATATTATTAGACGTTGGCTTCTCACGGCGCAGAACAAACAAAAGAGTTATGCCGATATGAGACGGCGGCCGCTAGAGTTCACGGTTGGGGATCATGTATTTTTGCGAGTTTCCCCTATGAAGGGAGTCCTTTGGTTCGGGAAGAAGGGGAAGCTGGCAGCGCGATTCATTGGTCCATTCCAGATCCTCGGTCGTGTGGGAGCAGTGGCATACCGTTTGGCTTTACCTACGCCTCTCGCGAGCATTCACAAAGTATTTCATGTTTCTATGCTGAAGAAATACGTTTCTGATCCTTCCCATATTATCAGATGTGAGCAGGTGCAGTTAGGAGAGGATGTTACATATATCCTGCGACCGACGCGTATCCTCGACAGGAAGGAGCAGGTACTGTGTAGCAAGGTTATTCCCCTTGTGAAGGTATTGTGGACGCATCACTCTGAGGAAGAGGCTACTTGGGAGACAGAAGCCGAGATCAGAAAGAACTACCCACAGCTTCTCGAGGAGTACGGAAAGGTATGAATTTCGAGGATGAAATTTTTTGTTAAGAGGGGTAGATTGTAACGCCCTGAAAAAATCCGTACTTGGGCTCGAGTACCAACTCGACCAGAAATTGCGTAGGATTAATTCCTTTAGAAAATAAGTGTAAGTTAGCTAGCGCAACGCTAGAGTATCTGGGAAATAGTCCCTAATCACTTTAAATACGTTCTACAAGACCCAAAGCGAGTAGAACCAATGACGCTATAATACTCTAAAACCTCGGATCAAACTCTAAACCGGTTTCTTCTCAGGACCTCTTTGAAACTTTGTATTGGATCTATACCGCGCGTCGAAAGTCCGATACCTACAATCTTAGACCGTTATAACCACCTAGCTAGACTTGACAATCATTTCAAAAATCAAGTCCAACCAACATTCAGAGGCTATTTCATTGAGCCTGAAGTGAAGAGAGTGAGAATAGGGTTAGATTTGGAATTTGAAATTCAAATCTGGCACACGACTTGACGCGTTATTATTAAGTGTTCTGACCGTCAGAATTCAGCCAAATTACACCCTTGGATCAGGAAAAATTTCTATTTCATATCATGAGACTTGTAGGCCTGATCTACGTGCGATGATCGCTGAACTGAAACTGGACCGCCACGTGTGATCTACGAACACTACTGGTCTGAAAATGGGATGTGAGCGACATCCGATGTGCATGAACTTAAGTCCGATCGCATTCGGCCAGGGGACCACCAGAAATGTCTTTTTGGACCGAAACAGCTCCGATTTGGTTAGGCATCAAGTAAACATTGTTCTCAAGCCTATTTTGGACAAGTTTTATGTAACACTCTGGATTTTGGCCAACCTCGGCTTAGACGTCCTTAGGCAATGGGTCAACTAAAACACCTGAAAAATCACTCAGAACCCATTTCCATAGCCAAAGAAATCACTTAGGGTTAATTCCTTTAGAAACTAAGCATAAGTTAGCTAGCGCAACGCTAGAGTAGCTGGGAAATAGTCCCTAATCACTTTAAATACGTTCTACAAGACCCAAAACTTATAGAATCCATGGTGCTATGATACTCTAAAATCTCGGATCAAACTCTAAACCGGTTTGTTCTCTGGACCTCTTTGAAACTTTGTATTAGATCTAAACCGCGCGTCGAAAGTCCGATACCTACAATCTTAGACCGTTATAACCGCATAGCTGGACCTGACAATCATTTTAAAAATCAAGTCCAACCGACATTCACAGGCTATTTCATTGAGCCTGGAGTGAAGAGAGTGAGAATAGGGTTAAAATTAGAATTTGAAATTCAAATCTAGCACACGACTTGACGCTTCAGTATTAAGCGTTCTGACCGTCAGAATTCAGCCAAATTACACACTCGGATTAGGAAAAATTTCTATTTCATATCATGAGACTTCCAGACCTGATCTACGTGCGGTGACCGCTGAACTAAAACTGGACCACCACGTGCGATCTGGGAACACTATTGGTCTGAAAATGGGATGTATGCGACATCCTATATGCATGAGCTTAAGTCCGATCGTGTTCGGCCAGGGGACCACCAGAAATGTCCTTTTGGACCGAAACAGCCCCAATTTGGATATATCTCAAGTATACATTGTTCCCGAGCCTATTTCGGGCATGTTTGGACTTATAAAAGGGGTTGAAACCCTCACTCCTCTCTCCCATCCGAATTTGAGAAAAAACCTAGATTGGGAGAGAGAAAAGGTGAGAGTTTGTGAGAGAGAGTGGAAGAGAATTTTCCTGCTGTCATGCCACCTGTTGCACGTGCTTTAGCAACACGCTCCAATCACTTGGCCGGTGATTTCCCCACTTTTTTAGGTAAGAAAACACCCTAATATGTTGCTGATTTGAGGTTCCCTTGGTGTAACGCCCGTGAAAAATCCGTACTTGGGCTCGAGTACCAACTCGACCCGAAATCGCGTAGAATTAAATTCCATGGAAATTAAACGTAAGTTAGCTAGCGCAACGCTAGAGTAGCTGAGAAATAGTCCCTGATTATTTTAAATACGTTCTACAAGACCCAAATCGAGTAGAATAAACAAGTCTACAATACTCTATAACCTCGGATCAAACTCTAAGCGGGTTTATTCTCTGGACCACTTTGAATTCTTGTATTGGATTTAGACCGCGCGTCGAAGGTCCGATACCTCCTATCTTAGACCGTTAGAACCGCCCAGCTGGACTTGACAATCATCTCAAAAATCAAGTCAAACCGATAATCACAGACTATTTCGTTGAACCCGGACTGAAGAGATCGCGAATAGGGACGGAATTGGAATTTCAAATTCAAATCTGGCACACGACTTGACACGTCAGTATTAAGCGTTCTGACCGTCAGAATTCATCCAGATTACACCCTCGGATCAGGAAAAATTTCTATTTATTATCATGAGACTTTCAGCCCTGATCTACGTGCAGTGACCGCTGAACTGAAACTGGTCCGCCACGTGCGATCTGCGAACCCTGCCAGACTGAAAACTTAATACGTGCTACATCTGGTACGCATGAGCTCAAGTCCGATCGCAATCGACTAGGGGACCACCAGAAAGTAACTTTTGGGCCGAAACAGCCCCGAAATGGATAGGCACCAAGTAAACTTCGTTCCAGAGCCTGTTTCCGGCAATTTTAAGCTTATAAAAGGGGTTGAAACCCTCATTTTCCTCTCCCATCCGAAAATTGCAAACCCTAGGATAAAGGAGAGAGAGTTTGAGAGAAAGAGTAGAAGGGATTTTTCCCGCTTCTGAGCCACCGATTGCTGCTGCTTCAGCAACTCTTTCCAATCAACTGGCTGGTGATTTCTCCATTCTTTCAGGTACAAAACAACCCTAGAACTTACTGATTTAGGGTTTATCTAGATTTAGGGCGTGTTAGCTAACGTACTTCATAAATCAGGTCCTCCTACTGCCGTAGACGAAGCATACACGCTCCGTTCAAAATCACGCTTTCGTAAGACCTAAGGTGAGGATTTTAGACGCTTTGATTGACGGTTTACAACGCTTTCAATGTCGTTTAATAGTAGATTATCGACGGCATTGCCGTTTGACATGTACAACATGCTCGCCGTTTCCTGTTTCGTAAATTAACGAAGAATATGAGATTTAGGGCATTTTAGTCATTTTTAGGAAGTACGGTCTACATTCATATTTTGCTGACGTGATTGACATGGTTTGTTGTCGCATTAGGGAGTTAGGAATGCTTGCATAATTAGTTTTGCGAAGAGATTCGCCTACTTGCGCACTTTGGGTCGACATACAATATGTAGACTTAAGTGTGTAGTGTATGTGTTTGTATAAATGCTTGTATTAGTATGTATTGAATTAAATGATGTTATGTGGCAGTTTGAGATTGATTTCTTAGTTAATATGTTGACCTAAATGATTTCCTACATGTTGACCATATGCATGATTCCATTACATGCATGGAACGTATGTGTTTGAAGATTTGCTTAAGCTGAATGTTATAACATGTGTTAACATGCTCACATGATTGTATTTCAATTCCAATACTCTTACATAGATTGCTGATGTGATTCCATAATTGTTTGGGACTAGACTTAGTCCAGGCAGTCGGTAACCGAGCGACTTCGTGGCTGACTGGTCATAGCCACGAACGACGCGTCGATGAACGTGATTCGTGTTTGAAGTTGGCGGCAGTAGTTAGGCCACGCGAAGTGTTTTACGCACTTCATGTCGTTCGACTTGAGATGCGATCGCGCTAGTCGAGCCCATCAAGTAACCCGACTGGCCGATGTATGTTCACCTTGTATGAGTCATAACTGCTTGAACCTAGGGTATTGAACTTACCATTGCAAACCCTGTTAACCATGGTACCTTGATCCACGAAGACTCATGAGCCGGGCATGGTGGTATGGGACACCGTGGTCGAGCTATCGGCCTACGCTGGGGCCACAAACCTCCCCGTAGTGACCAGTGAGCACCTAGACTCGTGAGCAGATTATGGTGGTATGGGACACTATATTCTAGCTGTCGGCCTACACTGATCAGGCGACGAGTCCTTTGTAGTGACCGCGAGCGTATTCTGAGTCCACGGGAGGCGACGACCCTTCCGTTGCAGTAGAGTACGGTAGGCCTGTATTGATAAGGTGATGGGGGAGCGGTGCAGCGAGTGTGAGCAACAGCCCTGGCAGCCCTTGCAGTGACCTACGAAATATACATCGTATGAGATTACTAGGAGTGACGACCCTAGACAGGATCTGTGTTGGGATTGATACAAGGGAAGTACCTTAGTTTCTCAATCCTGCTGTTTGAATGGACTAATAACAACTTGGAAATCATATCACCATAGCATTGCATGTGCCTGGAAGATGTGGAGCACTCTAGGGAGTGTGGCATGCCGCGGTCGTAGGATGTTGCCGTATGAGGGAGATCGTCGGTGAGGGCATACATCACGTCATATCATCTTGCATTAACAACAGTACTAGGATTGTCTGATTTACTGCTTTACTGCTTTACTATTATCACATGATTGAATTGTGAATATGCTAATCCTTGCTCTATGATTCCACTAAGTTGATCACTCACTCCCACGTTACGGGATGGTGTTTGCAACACCCACCAGACCCTATTGTAGATGCAGGTGAGGCGGAGATCCAGGAGGTGGAGCCAGACATTGACGAGGACCAGGACGAGTTCTCGTACATGCAGTATCACGACGGCTTCCCGTAGGCGACCTGGATCGTTGGGGTTTCAGTGGGACTATTTGGAACATTACATTTTTGTTCATGTATATGTATATGAGACTCAAAGATGTATTCATACTTTAGAGACAGATGAGATTTACTTTGTTTTTCCATACAGTGATATACATATTGTTTAGTCTTCCGCTTGCTTTTATCACTGGATCTGAAGTATGAATTGCAGTTTTGGTATACTTTTACTCATGTGAATGCTTTAAATCAGACAACATTGAATCATAATCATTTTTGTTGCATAAGTGACGGTCTGAAACTCGGGAGTTGAGTTTATACACGACCCCCGATTTTCAAGGTGTTACAAGTTGGTATCAGAGCATGAATAAGAGTATACTGGGCCTGGGTTATGGTCTCGCGACATACGCTGTCGCTTCCTTTGACTTAGGTGGGTGTGAGAAGGGTCTAGAAACACTTCTAGGATCGTAGATTCGCCGATAGGCGAAGTCTATTAGAATCGATCGCAAGATCGAGTCTGTAACGCATCTCGGGTCGTGTAAAGCAACCCGAATAGCTCTAGGCCGTAGGAAATCAGGTTGAGACATCCTATGGGCGATTTTAAATCCGTAAAAGTGAATCCTTGGGCTGTGGGATGACCACGACTCCTGTAATCAATCGCCAGGGCTTGAAAACCCCGTTTCACCAAAAATCTTCAAAATTCCTCCTCTAAACACTCCGATATTCATTTCTTTCTTATCCATTTCATATTAGGCATCAAACATAATGTAAAAATAACACAAATTAGTACTTTCATAAAATTTTATAGTGAATAGTAAAATTTCATGAAAAATGGCCATAAGGAGATTCTAACTTCACTTTCTTTAGTAACTAAGGATCTAGATAGATGTACTAGCTCCTTCTACCCCAAATCCATATGTTGCATCATAGGGTTTGGTATTCGGGATTTCGGAGTAGTCCCAGAAAGCCCTGAACACATGTTTGGGCTCATATAGATCAAAATACAATGAACCATGGGGTGGGCCATATATTTTTGGAGTCCTTGGACCATGGGGGACCAGACCCATGTGGTCCCACCGGCCAACTGGGAGGTTGGCCGGCGATGCCATCGCCGGTCCGGCGATGCATCGCCGACCGGTGGGGTCCCTTTGCCATGAATTTTGGGCGCACGCCCTTAAATGGGGTGCACATCCTCCCCATATACCTCCCATCCCACAAAAATCCCTAAAACACCCCCCTCCTTCACAAATAGCCCTCCCCTAAGCCCTATTCTCATTTTCCAGCAGCCATTTCCAAATTTCGGCGTCCCAAATCACTCCTAGATCTCTCCTTGGACAAAACCGACCGTCATCCATCGCTTATTGGGAGTTGGCAGCCCTTCCTCTTGAAGATTTTACCATTTGGAGCTCCAAAAACTCCCAAATTGAGCTGAAATCGTGAGGTGCTCCATTTCACTTTTTTATTTTCATTTCTCCCTGAAAATACACTCCTGGGAAGCTTGAAGCATCCCTCTACGACGCCTAGATTTCCTTTTTCCAGATTGGACAGCCACTTCTCCGCATTTTTACCGTTTTCCATGGCTTTCGTGGAAGCCATTTTAGGCCTTTTATCACTCTCATCCATCATATCTTTGATGGGTAAGAGGAAAACCGCAACAGACGAGGCTGGGCCAAGCCATCCTGCTCAATCGAGAAGAACGCGGGGTGGTGCCGCAAGTTCGAGCGCCGCCGCAGGTCCAGCTGCAGTCCTGGAGTGCCGTACAAAGCGGGATTTGGATCCCCATGCACACCTTGGGCGAGCAATTTTATCAGAGATGCCTCATGGCCATTACACTGATTGCAAGGTGTTATTTGAGGCGGACGTAGATGGATGACTATTCGGCGAATATCTGTTGTTCGAGCACATTGAAGCTGCGCATTGGGGTCCGATCTTTGAAGCTCGCGCTCGTGCTAATGTGAGCACCGTTCGTGCCTTCTACGCTAGTATTCAGAATCCTACCTTGTAGCCCTTGGAGTTCAAAATCTCTTTTAGTAGAGATCGGATGGCTACGATCGATGTTCGGTTGATTGCGCGACTTCTTAACGTGCCTCTTGGTGATGTGCATCCTAGTGAGAAGAATCTGAGGACTAGACGTGAACGAGATCCCCTCATCAGGTTTCTGTGCGGTAAGTTAGTTCCATGGCAGCCTAATAATAGCCTCAAGGCGACGTATATGTCTGAGGATTTGCGCCTGCTGCACCATATCTGCACGTTCAATGTTTATCCCAGGTCGACGAACCGCATTGAATGCACACGCCTTATGGTCGATTTCTTATATCTGGTGGCCCAGGGAGAGAACGTATGTATGGCCACTTTCATCTTACGGCAGATAGTCCTCATAGCCAGGTCGAGAAGAACATCCGAATCGCTTCCCTTTGGCCGACTGATTTGCAAGATTGCTCTTGAGTTTGCCTATAGACTTGGGCCGGAATTGCCGGTATCGATTCATACCATTGATGAGTCGACAGTGGTCAAGATGAAGATTGGGTCACAATACCGTGAAATTCAACTTGAAAGGGATAGTGAGGATGACTTTGATGATGAGGAAGATCAAAGCGAAGAAGAACCTAGAGCAAAGGTTCAGGAAGAAGCTCAGGAAGAGCAGAAGAGGAGGCTCAGGATACAGATGAGAGCCCTCCTCCTTCTGCGCAGGCTACTATCGACGATCGCATTGCTCAGATGGAGGAGAGTCAGACCGCTTTGCGAAGGAAAGTCCAAGAACTTCGCGTAGAAGTCGCGGATGCCAAGGCCGTCACAAAGAAAAAATTTGGCAAGGTGACTCGTACCTTGAAGGCGATCCTGTGTTGCTTACAGGATAAGGGTGCTCCTCCCCGTCACCAGACTCCGACTAGCGATGCGATCTTTGATGTTATTATCAGTAGTTAGTCATTTCCTGCTTTATGTGTGTAAGCCTGTTAGGGCTAGTGCTTTACTCATGTTGCTGTTACTTAACTGTCTTAACTCCCATGTATTTCTCGTCATGATGCTTGTAAGGATATATCCCTTGTATTGTGACAATTTTGATTAATTGAAATGCATGGAATGCCTTTGACTCTTTATGTGAATGATTGCGGTGTATTTGTGCTAATGAGACTGACAAGGTTGCGCCCTATTTTGAATATAGGGAATGCAGCCTAAGGCTACGCGGAGCACGGTTCGGCTTGCATTGACAGAGCATATGGATCACTCCTTCGCAGTCTGGCACCCATGCGGACCCTACTTTGGGCCCGATTCCTGAGGCAGTTCGATCGTCTCAGCTTGCCGCTGGTCCTACAGATGGACCACCGCCATTTACACCGTCAGCCAGAGAGCCACATCGCGCATCTACTTCCACACAGCATCCGCCACAGCCTGCTCCACCCCCTGACAGATTCGAGCAGATGATGGCTATGATGCTGCAGCAGCAGCAGCTTCTGACTACCATCGTGGGGACATTAGCCCAGGGTGGGGGTGCAGCTCCATCTACACCACCTGCACCGCCTGCGCATCCAGTTGAGGATGCTTATACATACGCCCAGGATGAGGGCATGGCTCATCCTGCGCCGCCTTCTTTCCCTACGGGGAATCCTGCCGATACACGGGGCCTATTGGAGCGATTTCAGCGCTTGCGGCCTCCTACTTTCACGGGTTCTCACAGACCCGAGGAGGCTGAGTACTGGCTCGACCGGGTGTCGAAGATTTTACGGATGTTGCATTGCACCGAGGCCGAGCAGGTAGAGCTGGCTACCTTCCTGTTTGAGAGAGAGGCCAGCATGTGGTGGGATAGCGTACTGCGGACCGTTGCCGCAGACTTTGTATGGACGTGGGCAGCATTTGAGTTCCGCTTCCATGAGAAGTATTATCCCCAGACTTACAGGCACGACAGGGAAAATGAGATTCTCCGTCTCAGACAGGCAGCGATGACAGTCACAGAGTATGAGCATCGGTTCACGGAGTTAGGCAGGTACGTCCCGACGATCTTGGCTGATGAGCAGATGCGCATACGGCGCTTTTTGGAGGGTTTGCGACCGGATATTCGGTCGAAGATGTGCTGTGTTAGCATTCCCTCCTATGCGGAGTTGATTCACATGTCCATGCCGGCAGAGCAGGACGTGGATCGACTTGCGCGATCTCGTGGCCCGGTTGCTTCTAGGCCACGACTAGACTTTCAAGACAGGCCCTTCGCGGGCAAGAGGCCTCGCATTGATCCTCCTACTAGGACTACGGCGCCTGTACCACCGTTTCGGTGCCCCGATTTGACGTGCACATACTGTGGGAGGTCAGGCCACTTGGCGCAGAGCTGCTTTTCGAGGATGCGGGACAGTGGGTTCTCACCACCGCAGAAGATTGACCGTGTACGTCCACAGGCGATATCAGCACCGCCTATACGGTCAGCTCCTGCGCATCCTTCATTCAGACCTCCGGTATCGCAGATTAGACAGCCTCCACGGCCCTTGACACAGCGGCCGAACCGGCCACAGCAGGCTCGGGTTCATGCATTGACAGCTGAGGCAGCTGCGACGCAGACTTTCCAGCATTCAGCCTTCGAGGTCACGGTCCATATTGGAGGTACTCCCGTTCTTGTCATGGTGGACACTGGTTCCACGATTTCTTTGATATCGCGTGCCGTAGTCAGGCATCTTGGGTTACAGACTATCACTATGGATAGCGTGCGAGTCTTTGCAGCTCATGGGGATTATTCAGATGTCACCCAGATGTGTGAGGGTTGTTTAGTTGATCTGGGAGGCAGGACAATGACTCTTGATCTGGTCGTCGATCCCTCGCTCATTTATCTCGACGTCATTCTTGGCATGGACTGGTTGACTGCAGCGAGAGCCGAGATTGATTGCGAGGCTCGTATGGTGACGGTGTACGAGCCTGAGGGCACGCCTTTCACGTTTTCAGTGCGGGTAAATCTTCCTTTCCGCATACTTAGCTACGCCACTTTATTGCGCAACGCTGGTGCCCAGATACTCGAGCATGTGCCAGTCGTTTCTGAGTTCGGGAATCTGTTCAGGAAGATCCCTGGTTTGCCGCCCCGACGTGAGATCGATTTCACTATCGATCTGGTTCCTGGATCTACACCCGTCTCACTACCGATGTATCGCATGGCACCATGTCAGATGGAGGAGTTGAGGACGCAGATTGATGGTCTGCTAGAGCTTGGCCTTATACGGCCTAGCGTGTCTCCTTGGGGAGCACCGGTCTTGTTCGTGAGGAAGAAGGATGGTTCGATGCGATTGTGTATTGATTATCGCAGGCTGAACCAGCTCACGGTGAAGAACAAGTACCCTTTGCCCAGGATCGATGACTTGTTTGATCAGCTGAGAGGAGCGCAGTACTTCTCGAAGATTGATCTTCAGTCAGGTTATCATCAGCTGTGCGTCAGGGATGAGGACGTGCAGAAGACAGCATTCAGGACCAGTTTTGGCCACTACGAGTTCCTCGTGATGTCGTTCAGTCTTACGAACGCACCGGCCTTGTTCATGGATCTGATGAACCGGATATTTCGGCCTTTCCTCTATCGATTCGTCATTGTATTTATTGACGACATTTTGGTGTACTCTAGGAGTCGAGAGGAGCATGAGGAGCACTTACGTTTGGTCCTGGATACACTCAGACAGCATCAGTTGTTCGCACAGTACAAGAAGTGCGACTTCTAGAAGCAGGAGGTGAAGTTTCTGGGACACGTGGTGTCCAAGGATGGCATGGCAGTTGACCTGTCTAAGGTAGCTGTGGTGCAGGACTGGGAGCATCCTGGTTCTGTCACTGAGGTGAGGAGCTTCTTGGGTCTCGCTGGCTACTATCGGCGCTTCATACAGGACTTCTCGAAGATCGCGAGACCCTTATCTCAGTTGACACGGAAGGACGTGAAGTTCGCCTGGAATGATAAGGCGGAGTCAGCTTTTCAAGACCTGAAGGACAGACTTACGTCCGCCCCTGTGCTAGTATTACCAGAACAAGGGGTTAGATACACTATATACACTGACGCGTCTAGCGTTGGTTTGGGTTGTGTCCTTATGCAGAGGGACAGGGTAATTTCATATGCCTCGAGACAATTAAGGAAGCACGAGGAGAATTACCCTACACACGACCTAGAGTTGGCAGCCGTTATATTCGCACTGAGACTCTGGAGACATTACCTATACGGAGAGGAGTTCGAGCTCTTTTGCGACCACAAGAGCCTCAAGTACATATTCACGCAGCGAGACTTGAATTTGAGGCAGCGACGATGGATGGAGACGTTGAAGGACTTCAAGTTTGAAGTCTCTTACCATCCTGGGAAGGTGAACCTTGTGGCTGACGCGTTGAGCCGCAAGAAGGCGATAGAGTTTGCGGCTCCGCTGATGGTTGCCGAGTGGGATATGGTTGAGTTTTTGCGAGACTTTGAGCAAAAACTCACCGTAGAGGAGCCGTTTGAGTTCATCGCACATGTACAGGTGCGATCTCATATCGATGATCGAGTCATTGAGGCACAGAGGGACGATGCGCATCTTACTGAGCTTCGAGAGCAGGCCAGTGATGATGCTGACGCCGACTGGCGAGTTGGTATGGATGGGGGCTTAAGTTACCATGGCCGCCTATGCGTCCCAGATGTCCCTGACTTGAGACGAGAGATTCTCGAGGCTGCGCATTCTACTAGACTCGCGATGCATCCAGGCAGCACAAAGATGTATCGTGACGTGAAGAGGACGTATTGGTGGGAAGGTATGAAGACCCACATAGCTGAGTTCGTGTCCCGTTGTCTCACTTGTCAGCAGGTGAAGGCAGAGCATCGCCGACCACCTGGACTTTTGCAGCCTATGCCGATTGCAGAGTGGAAGTGGGATTTCATTTCCATGGACTTCATTTCTGGGTTGCCGAAGACGAGGAAGGGACATGATTCCATTTGGGTGATCGTCGACCGATTGATGAAGTCGGCGCAAAGCCTACCGATCAGAGTTACAAACTCTGCAGACGAGCTGGCTAGATTGTACATCAGAGAGATCGTGCGTCTGCATGGAGTTCCGTTGGAGATCGTGTAGGACAGAGACACGCGGTTCACTTCTATCTTCTGGACCCGCATTCAGGAGGCTATGGGTGTGAAGTTGAAGTTCAGTACTGCCTTCCACCCACAGAAGGACGGACAGACAAAGCGAGTGAACCAGATCTTAGAGGATATGTTGCGAGCTTGCGCATTGGACTTCAAGGACAGTTGGGATGATTGTCTTGCATATGCGGAGTTTGCGTACAACAATAGCTTCCAGGCGAGTATCAGTATGGCACCTTATGAGGCGCTGTATGGGCGACCTTGTTGCGCACCGCATTGCTAGTTAGAGGTCGATGAGCGTAGCTTGATTGGCCCAGAATTGGTGCAGGCGACGTCAGAGAAGATTGATACTATTCGACGTCGGCTTCTTACAACGCAGAGCAGACAAAAGAGCTACGCCGATACGAGACGGAGGCCACTAGAGTTCACAGTTGGGGATCACGTGTTTTTACGAGTTTCCCCTATGAAGGGAGTCCTTCAGTTCAAGAAGAAGGGGAAGCTGGCACCGCGATTCATTGGCCCATTTCAGATCCTCGATCGTGTGGGAGTAGTGGCTTACCGATTGGCTTTACCCACGCCCCTCGCGAGCGTTCACAACGTATTTCATGTTTCTATGCTGAAGAAGTACGTTGCTGATCCCTCCCATATCATCAGATGGGAGCAGGTGCAGTTAGGAGAGGATGTTACTTATATCCTACGACCGACACGCATCTTAGACAGGGAGCAGGTACTGCGTAGCAAGGTGATTCCCCTTGTGAAGGTATTGTGGACGCATCATTCTGAGGAGGAGGCTACTTGGGAGACAGAAGCCGAGATCAGAAAGAACTACCCACAGCTTGTCGAGGAATATGAAAAGGTACAAATTTCGAGGATGAAATTATTTGTTAAGGGGGGTAGATTGTAACGCCCGTGAAAAATCCGTACTTGGGCTCGAGTACCAACTCGACCCGAAATCGCGTAGAATTAAATTCCATGGAAATTAAGCGTAAGTTAGCTAGCGCAACGCTAGAGTAGCTGGGAAATAGTCCCTGATCACTTTAAATACGTTCTACAAGACCCAAATCGAGTAGAACAAACAACTCTACAATACTCTATAACCTCGGATCAAACTCTAAGCGGGTTTGTTCTCTGGACCACTTTGAATTCTTGTATTGGATTTAGACCGCGCGTCGAAGGTCCGATACCTCCTATCTTAGACCGTTAGAACCGCCCAGCTGGACTTGACAATCATCTCGAAAATCAAGTCAAACCGATAATCACAGACTATTTCGTTGAACCCGGACTGAAGAGATCGCGAATAGGGACGGAATTGGAATTTCAAATTCAAATCTGGCACACGACTTGACACGTCAGTATTAAGCGTTCTGACCGTCAGAATTCATCCAGATTACACCCTCGGATCAGGAAAATTTTTTATTTATTATCATGAGACTTTCAGCCCTGATCTACGTGCGGTGACCGTTGAACTGAAACTGGCCCGCCACGTGCGATCTGCGAACCCTGCCAGACTGAAAACTTAATACGTGCTACATCTGGTACGCATGAGCTTAAGTCCGATCGCAATCGACTAGGGGACCACCAGAAAGCAACTTTTGGGCCGAAACAGCCCCGAAATGGATAGGCACCAAGTAAACTTCATTCCGGAGCCTGTTTCCGGCAATTTTAAGCTTATAAAAGGGGTTGAAACCCTCATTTCCCTCTCCCATCCGAAAATTGCAAACCCTAGGATAAAGGAGAGAGAGTTTGAGAGAAAGAGTAGAAGGGATTTTTCCCGCTTCCGAGCCACCAATTGCTGCTGCTTCAGCAACTCTTCCCAATCACCTGGCTGGTGATTTCTCCATTCTTTCAGGTACAAAACAACCCTAGAACTTGCTGATTTAGGGTTTATCTAGATTTAGGGCGTGTTAGCTAACGTACTTCATAAATCAGGTCTTCCTACTGCCGTAGACGAAGCATACACGCTCCGTTCAAAATCACGCTTTCGTAAGACCTAAGGTGAGGATTTTAGACGCTTTGATTGACGGTTTACAACCCTTTCAATGTCGTTTAATAGTAGATTATCGACGACATCGCCGTTTGACATGTACAACATGCTCTCCGTTTCCTGTTTCGTAAATTAACGAAGAATATGAGATTTAGGGCATTTTAGTCATTTTTAGGAAGTACGGTCTACATTCATATTTTGCTGACGTGATTGACATGGTTTGTTGTCGCATTAGGGAGTTAGGAATGCTTGCATAATTAGTTTTGCGAAGAGATTCGCCTACTTGCGCACTTTGGGTCGACATACAATATGTAGACTTAAGTGTGTAGTGTATGTGTTTGTATAAATGCTTGTATTAGTATGTATTGAATTAAATGATGTTATGTGGCAGTTTGAGATTGATTTCTTAGTTAATATGTTGACCTAAAT
Source organism: Magnolia kwangsiensis (assembly GCA_037074715.1). Taxonomy (NCBI): domain Eukaryota; kingdom Viridiplantae; phylum Streptophyta; class Magnoliopsida; order Magnoliales; family Magnoliaceae; genus Magnolia; species Magnolia kwangsiensis. The sequence goes on from CM073573.1 coordinate 58,411,045, forward strand.
GATTTCCTACATGTTGACCATATGCATGATTCCATTACATGCATGGAACGTATGTGTTTGAAGATTTGCTTAAGCTGAATGTTATAACATGTGTTAACATGCTCACATGATTGTATTTCAATTCCAATACTCTTACATAGATTGCTGATGTGATTCCATAATTGTTTGGGACTAGACTTAGTCCAGGCAGTCGGTAACCGAGCGACTTCGTGGCTGACTGGTCATAGCCACGAACGACGCGTCGATGAACGTGATTCGTGTTTGAAGTTGGCGGCAGTAGTTAGGCCACGCGAAGTGTTTTACGCACTTCATGTCGTTCGACTTGAGATGCGATCGCGCTAGTCGAGCCCATCAAGTAACCCGACTGGCCGATGTATGTTCACCTTGTATGAGTCATAACTGCTTGAACCTAGGGTATTGAACTTACCATTGCAAACCCTGTTAACCATGGTACCTTGATCCACGAAGACTCATGAGCCGGGCATGGTGGTATGGGACACCGTGGTCGAGCTATCGGCCTACGCTGGGGCCACAAACCTCCCCGTAGTGACCAGTGAGCACCTAGACTCGTGAGCAGATTATGGTGGTATGGGACACTATATTCTAGCTGTCGACCTACACTGATCAGGCGACGAGTCCTTTGTAGTGACCGCGAGCGTATTCTGAGTCCACGGGAGGCGACGACCCTTCCGTTGCAGTAGAGTACGGTAGGCCTGTATTGATAAGGTGATGGGGGAGCGGTGCAACGAGTGCGAGCAACAGCCCTGGCAGCCCTTGCAGTGACCTACGAAATATACATCGTGTGAGATTACTAGGAGTGACGACCCTAGACAGGATCTGTGTTGGGATTGATACAAGGGAAGTACCTTAGTTTCCCAATCCTGCTGTTTGAATGGATTAATAACAACTTGGAAATCATATCACCATAGCATTGCATGTGCCTGGAAGATGTGGAGCACTCTAGGGAGTGTGGCATGCCGCGGTCGTAAGATGTTGTCGTATGAGGGAGATCGTCGGTGAGGGCATACATCACGTCATATCATCTTGCATTAACAACAGTACTAGGATTGTCTGATTTACTGCTTTACTATTATCGCATGATTGAATTGTGAATATGCTAATCCTTGCTCTATGATTCCACTGAGTTGATCACTCACTCCCACGTTACGGGATGGTGTTTGCAACACCCACCAGACCCTGTTGTAGATGCAGGTGAGGCGGAGATCCAGGAGGTGGAGCCAGACATTGACGAGGACCAGGACGAGTTCTCGTACATGCAGTATCACGACGGCTTCCCGTAGGTGACCTGGATCGTTGGGGTTTCAGTGGGACTATTTGGAACATTACGTTTTTGTTCATGTATATGTATATGAGACTCAGAGATGTATTCATACTTTAGAGACAGATGAGATTTACTTTGTTTTTCCATACAGTGATATACATATTGTTTAGTCTTCCGCTTGCTTTTATCACTGGATCTGAAGTATGAATTGCAGTTTTGGTATACTTTTACTCATGTGAATGCTTTAAATCAGACAACATTGAATTATAATCATTTTTGTTGCATAAGTGACGGTCTGAAACTCGGGAGTTGAGTTTATACACGACCCCCAATTTTCAGGGTGTTACACTTGGTTTCATAGCGAAGTAGCTGATAGATCTTGTGTATTAGGTTGCCTAGTCGCCGTAGACGAAGCGTATACGCTCCGTTCGAAACAATACGCTTCTAGGAGATAAGGTGCAGATATTAGACGCTTTGATTGACTATTTTCAACGCTTTCAATGTCGTTTAATAGTAGATTATCGACGGCAACGCCGTTTGACATGTACAACATGCTGTCCGTTTCCTGTTTCGTAAAGAGACGAAGAATATGAGATTTAGGGCATTTTAGTCATTTGTAGGAAGTACTGTTTTCATTCATATTTTACTGATGTGATTGACATGGCTTATTGTCGCATTAGAATGTTATGAATGCCTGCATAATTAGTTTGGCGAAGAGATTCGCCTAAATGCGCACTTTGAGTCGACATACTATATGTAGACTTAAGTGTGTAGTTTAAGTGTTTGTATAAATGCTTGTATTAGTATATATTAAATTAAATGGTGTTATGAATTAGTTTGAGATTGATTTCTCAATTTATATGCTGTTGTAAATGGTTTCCTACATGTTAGCTTTATGCATGATTTCTATATATGTATGAAATGCATGCGTTGGAAGATTTACTTAAGTTGTATGTTATAACATGTGTTAACATGCTCACATGGTTGTATTTCATTTCCATTACTCTTACCTGATGGCTGATGTGATTCCATAATTGTTTGGGACTATACCTAGTCCAGGGAGTCAGCAACCGAGCAAGTTCGTGGTTGGCTTATCTTTGCCACGAGCGACGCGTCGATGAACGCGAGCCGTGTTTTGGAGTTGGCTGCAGTGGTTAGGCCACACGAAGTGTTTTACGCACTTCATGTCGTTCGACTCGAGATGCGCTCGTGCTAGTCGAGCCCGTCAAGTAACCCAACTGGCCATTGTATGTTCACCTTGTATGAGTCATAACTGCTTGAACCTAGGGTACTGAACTTACCATTGTAAACCCTGTCAACCATGGTACCTTGATCCACGAAGACTCATGAGCCGGGCATGGTGGTATGGGACATCGTGGTCGAGCTGTCGGCCTACGCTGGGGCCACAAACCTCCTCGTAGTGACCAGTGAGCACCTATGACTCGTGAGCAGATTATGGTGGTATGGGACACTATATTCTTGCTGTTGGCCTACATTGATAAGGTGATGGGGGAGCGGTGCAACGAGTGCGAGCAACAGCCCTGGTAGCCCTTTGTAGTGACCGCGAGCGTATTCTGAGTCTACGGGAGGCGACGACCCTTCCGTAGCAGTGAGAGTACAGTAGGCCTGTATTAATAAGGTGATGGGGGAGCGGTGCAATGAGTGTGAGCAACAGCCCTGGCAGCCCTTGCAGCGACCTACAAAATATACATCGTATGAGATTACTAGGAGTGACGACCCTAGATAGGATCTGTGTTGGGATTGATATAAGGGAAGTACCTTAGTTTCCCAATCCTGCTGTTTGAATGGACTAATAATAACTCGGCAATCATATCACCATCACATTGCATGTGCCTGGAAGATGTGGAGCACTGAGCGGGATGCAAGCATGTCGCGGGCGTAAGATGGTGCCGTATGAGGGAGAACGTCGGTGAGGGCATCCATCATGTCATGTCATATTGCATTAACAACAGTATTAGGATTGTTTGATTTACTGCTTTACTATTATCGCATGATTGATTTGATAACATGCTAATCTCTGCTCTCTTATCCCACTGAGTTGATCACTCACTCCCACGTTACGGGATGGTATTTTCGGACACCCACCAGTCCCTATTGTGATTGCAGATGATGGCGCGGTCTGCGAGGTGGAGCTGGACTTGATGATGATGAGGAGAATCTCTCCTTTATGCATGATCTGATTGACGGGATTACAGGGAGGTTGATTAGATGCCTTGACACTTGTCATTTTATATTTTAGCGCACTCAAGTATATTTGTTTTGTCTACTTTTGGAGTATACATGTATGTAAATAACCTGGTAACATGTTCACACTCTGGAGACATACAGCAGTTTATATATGTTATACATACTATCACAGTCTTCTGCTTGTTAATTTAACGCTCTCTAGAGTATGATATGATGTTTTGGATTAATCCTACTCATGTTTAATATATTAACACAGACAACATTCCATCATACGCATTTATGTTGCATAAGTGATGTTCTTGAACTGGGGAGTGGAGTTTTTACTCGACCCCCCAATTTTTGGAATGTTACAGATCGTATCAGAGCATGATTTGGATTAAACCGGGCCTGGGTTATGGTCACGCGATGTACGTTGTCGCTTCCTTTGACTTAGGTGGGTGCGAGAAGGGTCTAGAAACACTTATAGGATCGCAGATTCGCCAATAGGCGAAGTCCACTCGTATCGATCGCACGATTGAGTCCGTAACGCATCTAGGGTCACGTGAAGCGACCTAAGTAGCTCCTAGGTTGTAAGTAGGTGGGTTGAGACATTCTTTGAACGATTCTAAACCCGTAAATATGAATCCTTGGGCTGTGGGACAGCCACAACCCTTACATTCAATCGCTAGGGCTTAAAAATCCCGTTTCATCTAAATTCTTCAAAATTCTTCCTCTCACCACTCCATTCTTCAATTCTTTCTTATTCTTTTCATGTTAGGAATTGATCCTAATGTGAAAATGATATAAAATCATACTTTGACAAAATTTTACAGTGAATAGTAAAATTTCATGAAAACTGGCCATTAGGCCATTCTAAGTTTGTAATATTTAGAAACTAATGGGCTAGATGGATGTATTAGCTCCTTATACCTCAAAATAATATGCTACATGATGGGGGAATGCATTCAGGTTTATAGATTAGCCCCGGAAAGCCCCGAATGCATGTTTGAGCCTCCCTAGGGCAATCTAGAATGAACTAAGGTGGGGACCATATATATTTGGGTTCCCTAGGGTAGGGGAGACCCAACCCATGTGGTCCCACCGGCCAACTGGTGAGATGGCCGGTGATGCCATCGCCGACTGGTGGGCCCCACTCTGGCCGGCCTTCGAGCCGGTGTTGTTTGGGGTGTTGTATGGCCCCTTGGTATGTGGTTCGTCCCTCATAACCTCCCAAAAATCCTACCTCCTTCACAAAACACACCCCCAAGGCCTCCCTTCTCACATTTTTGCTACCTCCCCTTTCAAAAGCCATTTCAAATCACCCTCGATCCCATTCTCTGCCTCAACCGACGCTACTCTATCATCCACAACCATTGGTACTCCCTTTTCTCTTCATTCTCGTCGTTTGGAGCTCTCACATCCTTCATTGGAGGCTGAAAGTCGGGTGAGCTCCATTCCCCTTTTTCCTTCTCTTTTCTTTTTAAAAATCCAGCCTTTGGGAGCTTGATGCATCCCTCTACAGGGCCTAAATTTCATTCTTTCCATTTGGGCGACCATTTCTCCGTATTTCCTCCACTTTTCATGGCTATTGTTAAGGCTGTTTTAGCTCTTTTCTCCCTTTCCATCGTCCTCCCTCTCATGTCCCTTTTATTTGATCCTCAAACTCATGGAAACTTGTTTACCCATCCCATTTCTCTACGTTCTTCGCTTGTTTGATTACCGTTTAAAATTTCTGTATTTTGTTGTTGTTAGGTAGAAAATGTGTTTGTGTTAGTGGTTTGGGCTTAATATAGCCGAATTTTGTTGAATGGAGTGCATGTCGTTCGTTTGTTGTAAGGTATTGTCCCTAGATTGGGAGTATTGTAACTCCCGGGATTCAGCCTACAAATTAATTTTTATCCCAACCCACCCTCCTACCAAGCATGCCACTTCCAATCCCGCCATGGGACTAGGAATGCCATTCTATTTAATACAACTAAACGCTACTGGCCACATGGGCCCTTGGCATTTTGGACCTAGTGTTAGCACTCCTAGATTTGAAGGATCTGACTATATAGGAAAGCCAATTCTATTTAGATAATCTTGACCCTAAACGATAGAGCAATTCCCTGTATTAGTAATGGTATGGAACCATTTACCGTATAATCTTAGGCTTTAGATTATAGCTACTGAGTTACAGACTAGGCTATTAGTTACTTTAAGTAGTGTAAAGCCTGCATATGCTAAGGAATTGTAGGTTAGATTTGGTTGAAGTAGAACCTTATTCCTTGGATAGATCCCCTTATTACTTATAGACTTCTGTCGTAACCCATAGGAAAGTGGTTTTAACTTAGAACCATTCACTCTCAGGGAACATTTATAAATCCCTCAGGTCGAACTTAGAATGAACCAGCACACCCCTTAAAATTGCTTTCCCCAAGGGCTTATTGCATTCGGGAACGTAGAGTAAAGGAACTGTATGTAAGCGATGTATTCGCGGTTTGAATCGACTTCTTAATCCTAGTGGTTACCAATAAATCCAATGCTCTGATCAAGCAGAGGATCAGCATCGACTCGAATTAAGAAATGATACAATAAATCTTCTATCCTAGCTAGACAGAAAGTCTATATATCCGACTCAGACCTACTACACAACCTTTCTTCTGTGATGGCCCAACCACTTACAACCAAACGTGATCACATTGCCTTTGCGAAATGGCGAGGACTTAAGGCCAGTAGAGAATTCAACATCTTGCCACCAACTCTTGCCTGCCCCTGAACCCAACCACAATAGAGATTAGGCTCATCTCTATCGCCATAGATACCAATGCCATAGAACGCATCATTAGCAAAGGAAAACCATGTAGAGAAAGGTTATTTTCATTTTATGTCAAGGATAGCCCCTAAGTTGCGCCTCGTTCCGATATACGGATCGATGCATAGATTCTTGAACTTTAAGTAGAATCAAGTTTTAAGGGGGGTAGAACGTATCGAGTCCAATCCAATTAGCCCAGCCAATGCAACCGTTCGATTAGAGTGGCGCAGCAGAAGCGTGGTTGGCCTCTTCCCCACTGGCCCAGGATCGAAACATTTGAGTTAGGATATACGTACGGTTAGGTCATTAAATAGGATTGATCCTTTCTTAGAATGTCAATACTGAAGTCTTACTAGATACTCCTTACCCTTCGCCAAATTTGGGGATGAAATTATGTTTTAAGGGGGGTAGATTGTAACACCCCGGATTTTGGCGAACCTCGGATTAGATGTCCTTAGGCAATGGGTCAACTAAAATACCTGAAAAATCGCTCAGAACCCAATTCCGTAGCCAAAGAAATCACTTAGGGTTAATTCCTTTAGAAACTAAGCATAAGTTAGCTAGCGCAATGCTAGAGTAGCTGGAAAATAGTCCCTGATCACTTTAAATACGTTCTACAAGACCCAAAACTTGTAGAATCCATGGTGCTATGATACTCTAAAACCTCGGATCAAACTCTAAATCGGTTTGTTCTCTGGACCTCTTTGAAACTTTGTATTGGATCTAGACCGCGCGTCGAAAGTCCGATACCTACAATCTTAGACCGTTATAACCGCCTAGCTGGACCTGACAATCATTTTAAAAATCAAGTCCAACCGACATTCACAGGCTATTTCATTGAGCCTGGAGTGAAGAGAGTGAGAATAGGGTTAAAATTGAAATTCGAAATTCAAATCTGGCACACGACTTGACGCTTCAGTATTAAGCGTTTTGACCGTCATAATTCAGCCAAATTACATACTCGGATTAGGAAAAATTTCTATTTCATATCATGAGACTTCCAGACCTGATCTACGTACGGCGACGGCTAAACTGAAACTGGACCGCCACGTGCGATCTGGGAACACTACTGGTCTGAAAATGGGATGTGTACGACATCCTACATGCATGAGCTTAAGTCCGATCGCGTTCGGCCAGGGGACCACCAGAAATGTCCTTTTGGACCGAAACAGCCCCGATTTGGATATATCTCAAGTATACATTGTTCCCGAGCCTATTTCGGGCATGTTTGGGCTTATAAAAGGGGTTGAAACCCTCACTCCTCTCTCCCATCCGAATTTGAGAAAAACCTTAAATTGGGAGAGAGAAAAGGTGAGAGTTTGTGAGAGAGAGTGGAAGAGAATTTTCCTGCTGTCGTGCCACCTATTGCACGTGCTTTAGCAACACGCTCCAATCACTTGGCCGGTGATTTCTTCACTTTTCTAGGTAAGAAAATACCCTAATATGTTGCTGATTTGAGGTTCCCTTGGTTTCATAGCGAAGTAGCTGATAGATCTTGTGTATTAGGTTGCCTAGTCGCCGTAGACGAAGCGTATACGCTCTGTTCGAAACAATACACTTCTAGGAGATAAGGTGTGGATATTAGATACTTTGATTGACTGTTTTCAACACTTTCAATGTCGTTTAATAGTAGATTATCGACGGCAACGCCGTTTGACATGTACAACATGCTGTCCGTTTCCTGTTTCGTAAATAGACGAATAATATGAGATTTAGGACATTTTAGTCATTTGTAGGAAGTACTGTTTTCATTCATATTTTGCTGATGTGATTGACATGGCTTATTGTCGCATTAGAATGTTAGGAATGCATTCATAATTAATTTGGCGAAGAGATTCGCCTAAATGCACACTTTGAGTCGACATACTATATGTAGACTTAAGTGTATAGTTTAAGTGTTTGTATAAATGCTTGTATTAGTATGTATTAAATTAAATGGTGTTATGAATTAGTTTGAGATTGATTTCTCAATTTATATGCTGATGTAAATGGTTTCCTACATGTTAGCTTTATGCATGATTTCATTATATGTATGAAATGCATGCGTTGGAAGATTTACTTAAGTTGTATGTTATAACATGTGTTAACATGCTCACATGGTTGTATTTCATTTCCATTACTCTTACCTGATGGCTGATGTGATTCCATAATTGTTTGGGACTATACCTAGTCCAGGCAGTCGACAACCGAGCAAGTTCGTGGTTAGCTTATCTTTGCCACGAGCGACGCGTCGATGAACGCGAGCCGTGTTTTGGAGTTGGCGGCAGTGGTTAGGCCACACGAAGTGTTTTACGCACTTCATGTCGTTCGACTCGAGATACGCTCATGCTAGTCGAGCCCGTCAAGTAACCCGACTGGCCATTGTATGTTCACCTTGTATGAGTCATAACTGCTTGAACCTAGGGTACTGAACTTACCATTGTAAACCCTGTCAACCATGGTACCTTGATCCACGACGACTCATGAGCTGGGCATGGTGGTATGAGACACCGTGGTCGAGCTGTCGGCTTACGTTGGGGCCACAAACCTCCCCGTAGTGACCAGTGAGTACCTATGACTCGTGAGTAGATTATGGTGGTATGGGACACTATATTCTTGCTGTCAGCCTACATTGATAAGGTGATGGGGGAGAGGTGCAACAAGTGCGTGCAACAGCCCTGACAGCCCTTTGTAGTGACCGCGAGCGTATTCTGAGTCTATGGGAGGCGACGACCCTTCTGTAGTAGTGAGAGTACAGTAGGCCTGTATTGATAAGGTGATGGGGGAGCGGTGCAACGAGTGCGAGCAACAGCCCTGGCAGCCCTTGCAGTGACCTACAAAATATACATCGTATGAGATTACTAGGAGTGACGACCCTAGACAGGATCTATGTTGGGATTGATATAAGGGAAGTACCTTAGTTTCCCAATCCTGCTGTTTGAATGGACTAATAATAACTCGGCAATCATATCACCATCACATTGCATGTGCCTAGAAGATGTGGAGCACTGAGCGGGATGCAAGCATGTCGCGGGCATAAGATGGTGCCGTATGAGGGAGAATGTCGGTGAGGGCATCTATCATGTCATGTCATATTGCATTAACAACAGTATTAAGATTGTTTGATTTACTGCTTTAATATTATCGTATGATTGATTTGATAACATGCTAATCTCTACTCTCTTATCCCACTGAGTTGATCACTCACTCCCACGTTACGGGATGGTGTTTCCGGACACCCACCAGTCCCTATTGTGATTGCAAATGATGGCACGGCCTGCGAGGCGGAGCTGGACTTGATGATGATGAGGAGAATCTCTCCTTTATGCATGATCTGATTGACGGGATTATAGGGAGGTTGATTAGATGCCTTGACACTTGTCATTTTATATTTTAGCGCACTCATGTATATTCGTTTTGTCTACTTTTGGAGTATACATGTATGTATATAACCTGGTAACATGTTCACACTCTGGAGACATACAACAGTTTATATATGTTATACATACTATCACAGTCTTCCGCTTGTTAATTTAACGGTCTCTAGAGTATGATATGATGTTTTGGATTAATCCTACTCATGTTTAATATATTAACACAGACAACATTCAATCATATGCATTTATGTTGCATAAGTGATGTTCTGGAACTCAGGAGTGGAGTTTTTACTCGACCCCCTGATTTTCAGGATATTACATTTTAGGTTATAAAAGGGGCTTAAACCCTCACTTCTCTCACCCATCCGAATTTGCTAGAAACCCTAGCTGGTGTGAGAGAAAAGGTAAGCAAATACGTGTTGCACGTGCTTAAGCAACGCGCCTCAATTACTTTTCCGATGATTTCACCGCGATTCTAGGTAAGAAAATACTCCAAATACTTGCTGATTTAAGGTTCCTTTAGTTCCTTAGCATGGTAGCTGATACATCTTGTAAAATAGGTTCCCGGCTCCCCATAAACGAAGCGTACACGCTCCGTTTGAATCAATACACTTATAGGAGAAAAGGTGCAGATTTTAGACGCTTTGATTGACTGTTTTCAATGCTTTCAATGTCGTTTAATAGTAGATTATCGACGGCAACGCCGTTTGACATGTACAACATGCTGTCAGTTTCCTGTTTCGTAAACAGATGAAAAATATGAGATTTAGGGCATTTTAGTCATTTGTAGGAAATACTTTTTTCATCCATATTTTGCTGATGTGATTGGAATTGCTTCTTGTCGCATTAGGATATTAGGAATGCGTGCATAATTATTTTGGTGAAGAGATTCTCCTAAATGCGCACTTTGAGTCGACATACTATATGTAGACTTAAGTGTGTAGTTTAAGTGTTTGTATAAATGTTTGTATTAGTATATATTGAATTAAATGGTGTTATGAATTAGTTTGAGATTGAATTCTCAAATGGTATACTGATGTAAATGATTTCCTACATGTTGGCTATATGCATGATTTCATTATGTGTATGGAATGCATGTGCTAGATGATTTACTTAAGTTGTATGTTATAACATGCGTTAACATGCTCACATTGTTGTATTTCATTTCCATTACTCTTACATGATTGCTGATGTGAATTCATAAATGTTTGGGACTATACCTAGTCCAGGTAGTCGGTAACTGAGTAAATTCGTGGTTGGCTTATCTTTGCCACGAACGACGCGTCGATGAACGCAAGTCATGTTTTAGAGTTGGTGGCAGTGGTTAGGCTACACGAGGTATTTTACGCACTTCATGTCATTCAACTTGAGATGCGCTCGTGCTAGTCGAGCCCGTCAAGTAACCTGACTGGCCTTTGTATGTTCGCCTTGTATGAGTCATAACTGCTTGAACCTAGGGTACTGAACTACCATTGTAAACCCTGTTAACTATGGTACCTTGATCCATAAAGACTCATGAGCAGGGCATGGTGGTATGGGACACTGTGGTCGAGCTGTCGGCCTACGCTGGGGCCACAAACCTCCCCGTAGTGACCAGTGAGCACCCATGACTCGTGAGCAAATTATGGTGGTATGAGACACTATATTCTTGCTGTCGGCCTACATTGATCAGGCGACGAGTCCTTTGTAGTGACCGTGAGCGTATTCTGAGTCTACGGGAGGCGACGACCCTTCTGTAGCAGTGAGAGTACAGTAGGCCTGTATTGATAAGGTGATGGGGGAGCGGTGCAACGAGTGCGAGCAATAGCCCTGGCAGCCCTTGCAGCGACCTACAAAATATACATCGTATGAGATTACTAGGAGTGACGACGCTAGAAAGGATCTGTGTTGGGATTAATATAAGGGAAGTATCTTAGTTTCCCAATATTACTGTATGAAAATGACTAATAATAACTCAGTAATCATGTCAACATCACATTGCATGTGCCTGGAAGAAGTGGAGCACTAAGCGGTACGCAAGCATGCCGCGGACGCAGATGGTGCCGTATGAGGGAGAATGTCGGTGAGGGCATCCATCATATCATGTCATATTGCATTAACAACAGTATTAGGATTGTTTGATTTACTACTTTACTATTATCGCATGATTGATTTGAGAACATGTTAATCTTTGCTCTATTATTCCACTGAGTTAGCTACTCACTCCCACGTTACGGGATGGTGTTTGCAACACCCACCAGACCCTGTCTTAGATGCAGGTGAGGCAACGATTCAGGAGGCAGAGCCGGATTATGATGAGGACCAGGATGAGTTCTCATATATGCAGTACCATGACGGCTTTACTTAGGTGGCCTGGATTGATGGGACTTCTCAGTGGTACTCTTTTTGAACATTTGATTTCTGTTTATTTACATGTATATGAGACTTAGAGATGTATTCATACTTTGGAGACAGTTGAGATCTACTTTGTTTTCCATACAGTGAAATTTATATTCTTTAGTCTTCCGCTTGCTTTTATCACTGAATCTGAAGTATGAATTGCAGTTTTGGTATACTTTTACTCATGTGAATGCTTTAACTCAGACAACATTGAATCATAATCATTTTTGTTACATAAGTGACGGTCTGGAACTTGAGAGTTGAGTTTATACACGACCTCCAATTTTTAGGGTGTTACAGGCCCTTATGTCGCTAGGGTATACAGTACCATATCACATAATGCGAATGCATGAATCACACTATCCAGTCATGAAGCAATCATGCGGGTAACGTGCGCTCATGTAGGGCAAGACCGCTTATCCAGGAGCCCATAAACAATCTGCCCAAAGGCATATGCTATGATCAGTCACTTCTCATATCAAGCATACATATGATGCGTATGATCATGAATCATGGAACTATACTATTCAAGTTATAAAATAACGCACTATCCTTACATTGCAGATGGCCTAAACGGCCTACACACAACAAGTACGGCCTATCAATGGGCCCTAGGGAGAGTCATAATGTAAATATTTAACCAACACTATACTTGCAATGTGGACATCAAACCAACATTTCTCTCAAGGCACGACCGTCATAAACATTATTACATAATCAGTGTTGGGATCACACATTGCAATAGACCTTAGGTACATCCCATTGGGCCTTAAATACATCAAATGGGCCATATCATATGGGTCTTTTATTCGTCAAATGGGCCACATCAATGGGCAGCACCAATGGGCCTTATGTGCATTGTAATGGGTCATAACCCGTGGGCCTTAGATTGCATTAAATGGGCCTAATCTCATGGGTCTTATATGTAACAAATGGGTCTAATCCCATAGGCCTTAGAATGCATCAAATGGCCTAATTCCATGGGCCTTAGAATACATCAAATGGGCCTCGACCCATGGGCCTTACATATATATCAAAGTGGGTCTCAACCATGGGGCGTAAATACATCGAATGGCCCCATAACATGGGCCTTACATCCACATCAAAGTGGGCCCCAATGAACAACCACAAATAAATCAAGATGGGCCTCATATCATGTTAAGGTGGGGTCCACTTGGACTATGGATCTGGCTCATTCCCTTGCTCACGCAAAAAAAAAATGATATTTCAAATGATTGGACGGTTTAGATATAACACATGCATTATGATGGGTTCCATAGATAGATGGCATGGATGGAATAGGTAGAACCCACGATGCAGCAGCCAGTTGTGCTGGACAGTGTGGATCATATCCACACGTGCAACAGACCATGCTGTCGTGAATGGGCAGCTGTGTAGCTGCAGAATGTGCAGTCTCTGCTGCTTTAAAGTGGCAGAGGTGGGTCCCATGTAGGGCCCACCATTACACATGCCAACAGTATGTAATAGGATATATATATATATATATATATATATATATATATATATATATATATATATATATATTATATATATATATATATATATATACATATAGTATATATATTACATAATCACTGCTGCTGTGCAATTTTTAGCCGTTAAAACACATACGTCTTAGTGTGGCCCGCCAAACTGGATGGACGGTGAGAGTGGGTCCCCTGGACCCCACGTCCATTCACACTTCACTGCTGCCCTCGCCTTTATGGATGGATGCCAAGACCTTAGCGTTGAAATGAGGCATCTTTCACTCGGGCTACCATGTGAGCTGAGGCCCACCGTTGAAACAAGGTACCCCCCACTCAGTCTGTCAATGAGCTATGGATCAGGGCATTGGAAATGGGCCCACACAAAAGTGGGTCCTATCGTCAAAATGCAATGGATGGTTTGGATAAAGCACATACATCTTGGTGTGGCCCATTTGGATGGGTGGAGGACGGGAATGGGTCCCATGGACCCACCGTCAACACACTCCTCTGTTAGTTATAACCATTGCCATTACACACTCCATGTTAGCCACCTCACACAAGGATCAATGACAAGACCTTCAGTGTTGAAACGAGGCATCTTTCACTCGGTCTACCACTTGAGCTATGGATCAGGGTGCAGGGCCCCACCCGCACGCATGGGTGGGCCACGTCCTAGATGAGGATGGACGGTTGGGATGTCATGTAAACATCATGGTGTGTCCCATATGGATGGGCTCCACCAATAGATGGCTTGGATGCAAACATCATGGTGGGCCACAAATCTCATCATCATCATAACAAATGAAAGGAGAGAGAGAAAGAGAGAAAAAGAGAGACAACGGAGGTGATGGAGGGTCCCCGCCACTATGGGTCCCTCTTTGATACAAAACATACATCAAGGTGGGTCCCACATACATGGACCCTTAAATCAAACAAATGGATAAACGACAAAAATCAAAGATCACCCACCAGCTTTTTCTTTCACCTTAGGCTTCCTTAGCTCCTTAGTTTTGATTCTAACAAAGGAGATGAGGTTTGGATGGTTGGGATGAGAGATGAAGGGTAGAAAAGTGGGCCACCTTTGTTGCTTGGGAAGGCTTGGAGAAGCTCATACGTATGGAGGTTTTTCTTGCTTGAAAATGAGCTTGAAAAAGAGAGAGAGGAGAGAGAGAGAGAGAGAGAGAGAGAGAGAGAGAGAGAGAGAGAGAGAGAGAGACTTGTAAAGGGAGAGAAGGAGTGATGGGTGATGGAGTGATGGATGTGGTGGTGATGGGTGTAAGAGCTTTTTGACTTTTATGGCCATTTGTGTAAGAAAAGCATGGGTGTTTAAGAGACTTTTTAACTTTGAGGCTTGCTTGGGAATGGGTGAAAGTTGATGTGTACTTGACATGTTGAGATTTATGGATTGATGGTTGATGTGAAAACTCATAGAGATTCTCTTGGGTTTTGCAACGCGTGGCGTTTTTCTCGCACCGAACACTGGCCCACATCTCCTGACTAGGGTATCGCCTCGGCGCGTGAGTCGCGGCATCGGAACTGTGGTAATAGCGCGGTCGCTATGGTAAAGGTCTTGGGTTGAGTCGACTCAGGTTAATGACGTGTGACTCAAGGTCGCACGTAAATATTGGTTAAGGGTCGAAGGTTACTGAAATTCGACCGGAAAGATCATGGAAGTCTATGGAATGGTACGGTCTAGGATACGAGGCTTACAATACTCTTGTTGGAAAATCTTTTAAATCTGAGAAGCGAATTCTCACTAGAGTTTTATGTAATATGGTTGTGGAATGGAGTACTAGGAATGTGCTCGCTTCAAAGTTTATGTTACTCAGATGCAGGGTTCTTCATAGGATTTTCATTTCAATCGATCTGGTAACAAAACAAAGCTTACTACATTCATGGTTCGTATTCTTCATTTTATCATTGTTGGAGTCTCTATATGTCTTCCTTCACTTATTTGTTATATCATGATTAAGTTTTGTCTCCATCTAAGTCACAGTGATATATCTTTTGCTTATCTTATGACTGTATTAGCCACCCATTGTCTAGTGGTTAAGCCTGTTGGAGAAGCTCCCATTAACCATCTTCCTTTCAACAACTCAAATATAAATAAGATGAATTTGAAGTTGGTGTCAGGCCAAGTTAATGAGGGTGTTAGTGGGGAAGTTGAAGCAAATGTAGAGGAGGGTGCTTTGCCTCTAATGATGTCAATATGGATGACATCTTTCATGAGATTGAATCCGACTCCACAATTGATCTTGATTTTCAATCGTCTGATTTTGTTGAACGTTTACATTCTCTTGAGAAAAAAGTTAAAGGTATGCATGTGTCCCAAGAAACTCAATTTAAACACATGCGCAAATATCTGAGGCGCATTAACAAGGTACTGCATCAAATTGATCCTTCCTACTTGCTCCTTCGTCTGGTTCGGATTAGTTTTAACTTTCTAATATATAATAACTTTTATACTTGGATTTCTTTATATGATTGGACATATTGTGGACTTTTTTTAATGATTATTTTATAATATTTATATTCTCTTGACCTTACTTCTCTCTATCATTACTCCTTACTCTTTTGTTTCCATCCTCATTTATAGGTTCTCTCCTTTGTCATATTTGACAAAAATGGGAAGAATTGGTGTTGATATGCTTATTTCATGCCTATTTCATAATGATATTAGATTCTATAGAGTGGATGTATGTTAAATATGTGGAGAAGTGGAGAAGTGGTTAGGTACAAATACGTTTAATTTTCTCCTCCTGCATTCTATGGAGTAATACTTTGAGGGGGAGTATTGGTGCATGATTCTTTGACTAGGTTGTAATTGGTGCATGATTCTTTGTTGAGCATATAAATATGATTTACTATATGTATTATGCATCATTTTATTCATTTGGTTTTGTCACAAATTTGACAAAGGGGGAGATTGTAAATGCTATCTTATCTAGCTCCTAGGATTGTCAAATTTTGTAATGCTAAAACTTCTTGGAATCTATATCTTATGTAGCTTAACTTTATATCATCCTTTTCCTACACTCAAGTACAAGTTCAAGAAGTTCAAATTCAAGTTCAAGCATCTCAAGTACTAGATCAAGTTTTCAAATTTCAAATATATCAAGACAGTGTACATTACTCAAGTTGAAACTCAAGTCTCAAGTTCAAGCTTATCTTCGTATATACATTGACAAGCTTCAAAGCACTTCAAGATGATAAACTTCAAGTACTTCATGATAATCTATCTACCGAAGTAAATGGTGTTTCGATGTTTAAATTTTACCTATAAGGTATGAATGACCCTACATTGACCATAGGTTAGGTCATACGGATTACATACTTAATTTGGGTCATTATATAATTTTATAGGCTTATTCTCGACTAGTCTTAGCCTATGTTCGACTAGTCCATGTACTAGCTCGACCAATTTAAGATTTTTCTTAACCAGTCTTAAGGTTTGTTGAAGATTCTCAGAATTTTTGTTGGACCTTCAACCAGTCCTGGAGACTACTCGACTAGTCGAGTGAACAGTGCTCAACCAGTCGAGCAGGCTCGACTCAAAGTCCAGCAACCATTCTGAGTCTCACTCGACCATTCGACTGTAAGGCTCGACCAGTCAAGGATCAATCTTATCTTATCACGCCCAAAATTTTAAATTCTTGTTGGTCCTTCGACCAGTCGAACTGACCTCTAGGCCAGTCGAGTGAACAATATTTTTGCCAATAAATTGAGGACGATTTTCAGAGTTTTTCATTCCATTCCAAGATATTTAAGTGACTAATTTGAGAAAACTTGTCCCCACATTTGAGAAATAAATTGGTTAGTATTTATGATTCTTTTAATGCTTTTTGTATTTGATTTTGTGATCTCTATTCTATTCTAATTTATTTTAAAGGGAATATTACTTTTACCCTTTCAAGATCGAAATCAAATCAAGTGAGCTAGGTTAATTTAATCTAAAAATCATTTAGATTTAATAACCCTTTCATATTTGAGTTTATAAATTAAACATCTATATTAAACAACTACATCGAATCGGTTCAACCGGGCTTCATCAAAAGAAGAATCTTCAGATAAGTACATTTCAATTTTCTATATTTGGTTTGTAAGATTGCCAGGAAATCTTTTATTTTTGGTTTGTCTGTGGTGATCTAGAAAATCTCAAAGTATGAGGTTTTTGAATTGTGTAAGCCCACTTGAAAGACACAATTGTGAAGGTTTTAGGTGAACCTTGAAAAACTTATTTCATAGTGAAAGCCGATATCCCGAGGGAGAGGATATTGGGAGTGGAGTAGTTGTGTGGCTGTTTTCTAACAGTTGGTGTACACACAAGCGAACCACTATAATTGCTGGTGTTGTGGTGGATGGTTGAATGTGGTTGAATAATTGAATGTTGTAATTTATTTTTCAGCATTTGTGATGAATGATTGTAATTTACTTTTTGCAATTGTGGAAATGTTGTAATAGCTTAGTTTATTTTCTTTTCTATTTTTATTATTCTCTGTATTGGTTGGGGATTTTAATACATAGACATTCTAATAATCAGGTTGTTCTACCATAAGCCATTGGTTTTTGGTGTAAGGTTGTTCTTAGAACAACATATGTACTAACCTCTCAATACTTATACATTTGAGGTTGTTACACATTTCTATTATTTGAATTTATAAGTGTTATTATTGCTTAATTTTTTATTATTCTGCATTTAAATATTTAACTTGGCATAGTCCTATTCACCCCCCTCCCCCCTCTAGAACTCTTTGCTCGGCCTTTTCAAAATTACCAATAAATAGGACAATTGCTACATGACAAAATAAGAACCTAACACATATAAGACACGAATTATAAGACAAAATTGGATTCTATCCCAAAACTCATCATTAGCTCTCTCCCCACACCTTAGAAACTAATCATGGCTCATGTCCACCTCATCCTATACATGCATCCAATGCATGTCTTGATTTGTGCCACATTACTTCAAACAACCAATTGTAACACTCCACTTCACCATCCACCATGCATCACCATCAACCCATAACCCTTATCCATCCATTAGCCAATGTATGCTTAGCACCATCCACATCATCCACTACCCATACCATACATCACATTCCACCTTACTTTTAACACCAATGAGATCCCATGAACTTGCCGCATCATTTTGTCACCTCAACCCCTAATTCCCTATATAAGAGTAGGAGCTCTCTTGCACTTATTCTTTTCCTATACTTAAAAAAATTCTGAGATTTTAAGAGAGAGTGAGAGAGAGTGGGGCCAAGGTGTGGCCCACCATTGATCAAGAGGGAGTGGACCACACATCGTCATCCAACCATCCATCCATTGAAGTGAGTCTACACCACTCCTTCCATCCTCCTCATCCTCCTCTTTCTTCCCCTTTTTATTTTCTTGATATGTGTAGGCCCCACTGGTGTGGAGTTCTTGTGTGCATATATTTATACTTATGGTGGTTAACAAAGTGGCCCATGTCAGTATGGTCCACCATGATGAACATCATATCTACACCCTTCATTTGTAATCATGTTTGTGTTTTTGGACAGAAAGTTTTACAAATCATATAAAATCAACCATGCTAAGATCGAAGTTAAAACTTGGGGTTATTATGAATCACGATATGAATAACTCTGGAATAAATTCCGTAGCCATCCAACGGTCCAATCATCTGCAACATCAATTTTACTTGGTTGTTGTCCAGCGGCACATACAGGATTCTGATTTGCCTAAATGGACCCATTTTTAACTCTTTTAATGAATGTGTTAAAAATATATGTTCCGTTGGATTCGTAGAAAATTGATCCATCTTTCCAATGGTATATAATAAGCTTCAATTGGAGTTCGGACGGCTGAGATCTTGGCCTAATATGAAAGATGTATTTGGGAGCATATTATGACCATTCTTGTTTGGGCCGTATTCATGATTCCAACAGTCAGATGTTTTTGATATTTGCTCTTAATTTACTTGAGATAGTTAATAATCATATGTATGGTCCCTGTGGTCAGATTCTTTCATGATAAATTTAAAAAATTCTAGACCGATAGATACTTCTGTAATGACAAATCTTAAATTTCTATGTGTGGTCCAGATGGATCCAATGCTTTATATAGTTGGAAACTTATAAACAGCCTGAATGACTTGTTCTCAAACCATCCATTAGCTCAGATATTCCAAAAAAAAAATCTGATCATAGAGATTTCATCAATATATATTTCATGTGTTACTTGATGAATATGTTAGATCTATATTATAAACAATAATTATCCTCTCATTGACTCACTTGGGTGTGGGATCACTTGTGATTTATGCATTTTATTAGTTCATCCAATTTGGGAACCCATGTATATTTTTGTGTCTCTTATCTATGGTTTGCTAGTATGTGGGGCCCACTTGCCATTGGATCTATTTCATTCCCTTCACACATTTTGTTTGCTAAAAATTTGACACCTTGTAGAGGGCCCTACACTCTGTAGTTAAGGATCCCACTTTGGGGGATGTTTAATCCTTATATAAGTGAGCTGGGATGTCCTACCTTTTTGTCAAGAATGATCCTTAAGTGTTTGGAAATTGGGCCATAAGTTATGACAGACCTCATTTCTGAAAACTGTCTAATTATTTGTATTTTGTATATACCAATTTTGGGCCTCTGCAGTGGACCACACGCTCGAGGTTTGAGTAGGCCACCAGTTGGAACCTCTAACCTACACTAATAAATAGATAAATAATATTTTAATTAGGCCAAATCAAACCCCACATGATCATGGAGTGGATCCTAAAATGTGGTTAGGCATGGTTCTGTAGAAAAATTATGCGAAGAAAATCAAAGTGCATATGTTTGACCCTATACCAAATATTACGTGTGCACAACCAGTTGGTCCCAACTTATAATTTTTGAAGTGTATATATAGTACAACTAAGGGCACCTAACGGCACACTGAAATGTGGTCTCTTGTAATCATGGGATATACTTAAAATTGGGCCAAAACTAATTTTGCACTATATTTCCTGCATAGTTTTTCCAAGTACCCATGTTTGAGCCATCACCGTAAATTGTACTCACCAAACCAATGAGGCCTGCCTTATAATTTGTAAAGCTCATACATAGAGCTACCAGGTGGTTATTCTCTTTCACCATATGTAGGCCCCACATGATCATGAATCTGACTCTAAAATGGCCTAGAACCAATATTGCACAAAAATTTGTTTGATGTAAAATTTATGTGGGGCCATGTTAGTTGGGTCCGCCACCTTTCCAAAGCATTTCATGTAGTATCTAAACTCTAAAAAATAATTTTCAGGCATTGTTGGGCTCAAAACCTTAAGTGGGCCATCTAGTATGGGCTATCTTGTATGAGCCTTACCTTCCATGTGATGAGGCCCAATGAGATGTATGTGAGGCCCTTGTATGAGGCCCACTATGATGTATATAAGGCCCATGTGATGAGGCCTAATGTGACATATGTGAGGCCCTTGTATGAGGCCTATGTGGTGAGGTCCATTGTGATGTATATAAGTCCCCTGTGATGAGACCCATTGTAATGTATATGAGGCCTATGAGATGAGGCCCATTGTGATGTATATAAGGCCTATGTGATGAGGCCCATTGTGATGTATATGAAGCCTATGGTATGAGGCCCATTGTGATGTGATGAAGCCCATGAGATGAGATCCATTGTGATGTATGTGAGGCCCATTGTGATATATGAGACTCTTGTGCAAGGCCCAATTATGATGTTGATCTCACCATGATGTATATAATAATGTTTATGATGCTTATCCATTTTTCTAGCTAGTTTAAGGGTCATGGGCCCCATTGTGAGATAGTCTATATATCGGGCCGCATTGTAGGAGATAATGGTGGTTAAATGTCCACATTGTAAATTCCCTAGGGCCCATTGCTAAGCCCATTCCTCATTGTAAGTTATAATCTAAGGCAGGTCGCACTTTAGGAGCAATGCTGGTTAAATGTCCTTGTTACAAACTCTCTAGAGCCCATTGTTAAGCCCATTTCTATTTTCCCCTTATTAGGCCTTCATTGAGAATAATGCTTTCCACCATACCCTGTAGTGCTACTCAAACCTTGGAACCCATCTTGTGGCCATGATATGTAGGCCCGTTGTGAGATGTAGCCCCATTGTGATATGTAGGACCATTGTGATATGTCGGACCATTGTGATAAGTAGGCCCATTGTGATATGTAGGACCGTTGTGATATGTAAGCCCATTGTGATTATATGAGGTCCATTGTGCGAGGCCCATTGTGATTGTATGAGGCCCATTTTAATTGTATGAGACCCATTAAGTGAGACCCATTGTGATTGTATGAGGCCCATTATGATTGTAGGAGGCCCATTGTGATGGCATGAGCCCCATTGTGATTGTATAAGGCCCATTGTGCGAGGCCCATTGTTATTGTATGAGGCCAATTATGATTGTAGGAGGCCCATTGTGATGGTATGAGGCCCATTGTGATTGTATAAGGCCCATTGTGCGAGGCCGGTTGTGATTGTATGAGGCCCATTGTGACTGGATGAGTCCCATTGTGATTGTGTGAGGCTGATCATTGTTATGATTGATAATTCTGCATGACATACACCATGATTCATGCCTATATGCACCATTTGCATGCTTGTTATGAAGAGTGATTGACCATGACATATGTCATTGGACTGGTTATTTTCGGGACTCCATGAGAGACGTAGTTGCCCACGCGCAGTACACGCAGGATTGATGCATGACTGAATTGTATGACTCATGCATCTTGCATTTGTGTGATATGATTTCTGTTCGCCCTAGCGACATCAGGGCTGAGGCCTCCACATGCATATCGTGGATGGAAAAATTGGGGACCAGAAATGTTTTAATTCCACATGGGGCATCATACATGTCCTTGGGTGAAAGTCACTAAACCCTTATAGTACTAAGAGGATGCTCCAATGTTGAGACTGAGTGGACGTATGAGCGCACGAGTACTGAATACCATTAGGCTACGTCTCTTACTATGTCGTGGTCGGTTGGAAAGGGGTGTGGCCTTACCCACCTAAGGGTAGGGAGCAATACTAGGCTGAGTCTGATTAGCTCATAAATGGATCCTCTATCAACGTGTTGGATAGGTATTGATAAACTATTGGCCAGGCAGTTAGTGAAGTCTCTTACGTTGAATTGGACTGCGAGCCTAGGGGAGGGGCAGTGCCATTTGGAGCATACTAGACCCCAATGATTGTCCATAGAGGAACTATATTGATATGTGGATTCAGATGAGGACTGACATGACTTATGATTGCACCTTGCATATGACATTGGCCACGTAGGCCTTGCATTGCATAGCCTTGGTATGGTTGACAATATTGTATTAAACCCTGCTGATGATCCCAGAGATTATGGTACTGATATATATACTTACTGAGTAGGAGTTACGTACTCAACATTTGACACATTCATTCATTCACTATCCACTCGAGCTGGTGGTGCACAACCAAATCATTATGTGTACCATCACAATGGCTAGGATTTCGGTTGGGGTGCGTAACCAACCTGAGATTAGGAGTTTACCACATTGAGTCTAGTTATCTAAATTTAGGTACTGGACTGATTTGGATAGAAGTCCCTTGTGATGAACCCCACAACTTATGATATCATGTGCTATCATCCCGACTACACACTTCAGCCTTGTTATTTCTTTTGCATAGCATACTGCATTACATCCTCTGCATATGACATATTGTGATTCCCCATCACTGTAGTCACATGTGGACGGGCACACGAAGGCGGACGCTGATGTGGGTGGGGCCTAGCTGGCCTGGGTGAGCTACTAGTGGTTGGCAGGCTACTGTGCTGGCAGGCTACTGTGCACACAATGTAGGTAGGACCTTGTCCCACATATTCATGGATTTGTTAGGATTTTCATATTGCATTGCATCCTTAGCATATGACATTTGATTTATTATCTCCTTGTACTCGAACGATTACACGTCAGCCTTGTCATTGCTTTTCCATCGTATGCCATATGGTAGAAAATAAAATTTGATTTTCTTGTTCATAATGATTGGCCATTTTAATGATTCATGGTCGCTTGCTGAGTGACATGCCTATTATTGAAGTAATGTTCATGATAACTTGTATAGTTATACGACATGCTTGATTGATAACCTACTCACCTATGATAACATGATTGGTTGATAACAATCCTATGGTTGTTTTGAATATCTTTACGGGAGCACCTTGATAAGACGTGTTTTACTCTTGGCACGTAGTAGACTCATGAGCTATGGTTTGCTCATACGTATGACTTACACTTTTCAGATGCATACAAGAGCTATTAAAGTTTGTTATTGTTTCGTTCATTACTGTTGAGCTGGTGCACCATATCATGTGTGACATGTCGAACAGGTTCATCTCTTCGATATGCGTTGATATCATGTACAAAATGTGTAACATCCTAAACAGATTAATTGTTCAAAAAAAATTCACACTGAAAAATCCTCCCTGTAGGATCCAGGATCAGAATTTGGCATATGGGTGTCGGGAGCAGAGAATGGGATATTATGAAGGCTGTCAGTGCCGGATTTGGTGATTAAAAATTTTGTGGGCCCAATTTTTGAGTTTGGGGCATGACACCTGAGTCATTAGAAAAATATTCTGGCATGGAACCATCGACTAGGTAATTTAATGAGGGTCGTTCGAACAAGGACATATCACCTCTTGTGCTCGTTGGTCACTATGGGGAGACTCATCACTCCAGCGTAGGCCGACAACAAACAGTGTCCCATTCCACCATTTTCTGCTCCTGAGAGTTGGTTTTTCATTAGTCACTACGGGGAGGATTGTTACCCCTGCGCAAGCTGATAGCTCAGACATGATGTCCCATTCCACCATGATGAGCTCATGAGTCTTAGTGGGATCATATCACTAATGGTTATCAGTAGGCCTCTTAAAGGTATGGGGTGCTTTAGATTCAGGCAAGCGTGACTATACATGGTTAACACACATGATTGGTCAACTAGTGAGCCAATTTGCCCTATTCAGGTGAGTTGCGGAACACACGACATTGAGAGCAAGCGTTCCATGCAGTCTAACTACTACCGGCTATCTATACTTGAACCAAACGAGTCAGATAGTCCATTAAGCAGCCCTACCGATGGGACTGCCACTATGGGCTTCGATATTACTGGTCAACCCAATAAGGGGAATTGAATATCCAGATATAACAAAGGAACTCTATAATACACTTCTAGTTATGGGAAATTTAAGCATGTGTAAGTATAGATTCATAAGCTTAATATTACTAAAGATCAAGTTGTAAGGGAGTTCTAAGCAAGTGTGTAAGAGTTCCAATTCGTGTAATGTTGTAAGATAACCATGTACTATTCCTAATTTTAGAGAATTTGGATATACATGTAGACAAGTATGCAATCAATTACCTTAATTCATGTGTATGGGAGGCATACAACACATTTCCCCCAAATTTCCTTAGGTTTGGGGTTGGGTTACATTCAAATTTCTCATAATGGAAAGGAAATTCAGACAAGGCAAATATTAGATGGCTTGGAGCTAATTAATCATCTCCTAAGCAAGTTTAATCATAATAAGAAAAAATGTCTGCTATCATTTCCCTTAAAAAATAACATGCATAGCAAAATTCTCATAGAAAATCATTAAGTCTAGCCTAAGTTTGATAAAAAGGCCACCCAAGGATAATGGTCCGCACCTAGAATGGTTTGACGGCTTGCAGAGCCACTTTTAAGGTACCAGTCACATGAATTTATGTGTCGAAGCCTTGTGCCAATAGGATTTGCATGTTAGGACACGTGCAAGTGGCTTAATGCACAAAAAACTAAAAGAGGGTTGGAAGCATACCTTCTGATCGCTGGCAAGTTGCTCTCGTGACAGTGGGGTTAAAAGCTCCGATGAGGGATTGAGGTAGGGAAGGGAGATTTCCCAATTTTCAGCCTCTTGAAGCTCTTCCTCACACTCTCCTCCTCTCTATTCTCTCCTCTCTCTCTCTCCCCACTTGCAGAAAAATTTGTATGGAAGAAGATACAGTGGATGATATGGCTTTACTAGGTAAAACGTTTTATAGGATTTTCAAAAATAAGAAAAGATTCGATTTTCAAAAACTTTCTAATAAGAGAAAGGGAAAATCTAAAACTTGAAAATCTGTAAAAGACAGTCAATGTTTCAACTATCATGAATATGGGCATTTGGCCAATAAATGTCCCAAAAGGGATAAGTCAAAAAGAAAGGGCATAATAGCTACTTGGAATGAATCATCCGGCGTTGAAAGTTCCTCTGAGTCAGATGAATCAAAACAAGAAACTTCAATTGAAGTGAAAGCCCTAATGACTATAGCCAGAGTCACCTCCTCTAATAATTGTAACTTATATGATTGCGAGAATCTCAGGAGTGACCCTGAAAATGAAAATGAAGATGATCTTCAAGATGCCTATAATGCCCTATACAGGAAAAGTTGCACATTAGCTGCAAAGTTAAAGATTCAAAAATAAAATTTTATAAAACTAAAAGAAGAACATGAAAATATTGTTTTGGAAAAATCTCATCTTTCTGATTGTTATGAAAAAGCAAAACTTGATTTAAGTTTCAAAACTTCTGAAGTTGAAAAACTCATAATAGAAAATGAGAATTAAAACTCAAAGTTTATTCTTTATTGAGTTCTAAGGATACTTGGAGATACACTCATGGAGACCCTAAGCTGGAAAAATTATTAATCGCATCAAGAAAGTGTGGCGATAAATCGGGTCTAGGCTATATCAAAGATACTTCCCTGAAAAATAAGAATGCATCTCCTATATTTGTAAAAGGAGAATCCTCAAACTCAAAAGGTAAGAATTTGAGAAAGAATAACCAAAATAATTTCAAAAATTCAAAACCTTTTTAAACTTCTAACGTTAATTCTAATAACATCAACTTTAGAAATCCAAGATATAACTCCTTAGCTGAAAAAATAACGGACTTACTCAAAGAGCTTCTCGATTCTAACTCTAATGTTATTAGAGTTGATAGATAGAAATTCCAACTCTCACAAGCCAAGAAAAACCAATGATACTCCCACTACCAAAAAAAGGGGCAAACGATTCAGACCACGTTAGTTTTTTGCTACGGATATAAACCTTAGCTATAGTTGCTACGATTTTAATCCATAGCTAAAAAGTTGATACACCATTAATAATTAATAGTGTTGTAAGGGGCTCTATGAGGCCTAAAAAAAAACTATATATTCTATCTAAGTCATCTATATATTTGTAAATATTAGTTTAGAGGATGAAAAAAAAATTCAGCCAGATCAAAGGCTCAAGTGGACCACACAGTAAGAAACATTGACATTAAATTACAGTTGCTTCTTATAGTGTGGTCCACTTGGGCCTTCAATATACCTGAAATTTGGTGTCATAAACTAAAATAATTTATTAAAAATATGGATCAGAACGGATTAATGAAATACATCATGGTGGACCCCACGGAGCCCTTAATCAGACCGTCCACGTCCGTCCGTGAGAAGCGCCCCAAATTTAGGTGCGCACTCAAAACAGAGCCGCGCCCAAAGAGGGGTATTTCACTCTCTCTCTCTCTCTCTCTCTCTCTCTCTCTCTCTCTCTCTCTCTCTCTCTCTCTCTCTCTCTTCTTTCCCTAATCCTCTCTCTCCCTCCTAATCTCTGCTCCATCTCTCTCTTTCTCCTCCCTCTCTCTCCAATGTATCAGCCATGAATGCCCTCTTCTCTCTCTCTCTCTCTCTCTCTCTCTCTCTCTCTCTCTCTCTCTCTCTCTCTCTCTCTTCTTTCCCTAATCCTCTCTCCCCCTCCTAATCTCTGCTCCATCTCTCTCTTTCTCCTCCCTCTCTCTCCAATGCATCAGCCATGAATGCCCTCTTCTCTCTCTCTCTCTCTCTCTCTCTCTCTCTCTCTCTCTCTCTCTCCATCGCAGCAACTGTGAATTTCCTGCCCGAAGAAACACATGTCGTGAAGTTCCTTTCCATAGGTTTGATATCTTCTTCTATTTGTATCTCTTTTCCTATCTTTCAGATTTGATATATGCTAACTGTTTGATGAAATGGCATGCTATCTGTTTGTTGAGATGGAATGCTATCTATTTGATGAAATGACATGCTATCTGTTTGTTGAAATGACATTCACGCCAGGAGATTTTTTTGACAAAACACCATAGATATGTATAACATTATTGCCACAAACTGTCGAAACTTAATGGTATTTCTACACCCCCTCCAATGTGAAACTGAAAAATTACTCCATGGACTCGAAATTACTAAGACATGTTTCATCGACATGGTTGGATCAGTTAAAATTACTAAAAAAATCCATGCAACTTCATCATGTAAATGTCCTGGTGATGATCTGATCAAATTAAGGCTAACTTCATCATGTTTGAAGAAATGCTTCAACTAAGAGATTCTTGTTGAGGGCCTGTTTAGACAAGGGTGGCCAAGATGGATGGATTTTGATTGGGTAGCCCTGTCTCATCCATTTTGGGCAGCAGATGAAACGAAGTTCCAAAAGGCGACCTTCTTAGTGTCTTTGCCACTTCCCACATGACTTCATGAATAAACCAACACCAAATAAATTTGGATCCTGCATTCTCCAGTGGAAAATTCAGGAGGGTTGGGATTAGGCCCTGCTCCAAATAAACCCTTAGTGCAGGACAGAGAAAAAGGTGTGGCATGTTACTACATTTTTTGATATTTGTACATTTGCTTATAAGGCCTTGGGGCTTGAGCATATCTAAAGCAGGTTGGTAAGGCGAATCACATTTCTTTCTTCCCTTTTTTTTCTCCTTTCTTATTTCTTCCTTTCCTTTTTTCTTTTCGTTTCTTTTCTTTGGTTATGATAAGGTTAGAAATGTGTATCACCTGTATAGCCATTGCAGGAATCCTTCACTTTACCATCAGATCCACTGAGAACTAAACTTGGTGTTGATGTCAGGCCTTTGGTATCCACAAAGTTCAAGTGCTTTATGGGTTCCTTTTCTCCTCCACTTGACACTTTACTTATTGAGAACTCTTCTGGATATGGTTTGTTAGAGCCAAAGGGAGAACAATTTGGTTATTGGGATTTACATGTATGATTTACAAGGGCATGCGTGAGTTGAGTATAGGGTTTGTGCATGTATTTTGCTATGGTTATTGGGAGAATGGTGACCTCCAATCAGCTCTCAGGTGTCCCTTGGACTATCATGATCTTGAATCACATTTTGGGTTCTCATAACATGAGCTTGTAGTTAACATCCTACAATTTAGAATTTAGGTTCTGTAATCTGATTCATTTATCATGGAAATTGAATTAGTCCTCAGTTTGATCTTTGTTTGCTAGGTATCCCACAAGATTTGTACAATTTACTTCACTAAAACAAGGGATGGCATGGGGATCTCATGAGATGGCAGTGGACTGTTGAGCTTCTAGGCTTCTCTTGTTGTTGACTGGGATCTGGCCTAGGTCTGCAACAGATTCACTTGTTGTTGTCTATTTTCTCTTTGATAGATGCAAATGGTTACACTCACACTATCAGTTTAGATTTTGTTATAGTGTCATAGTTTATTTTTTAGACTGTTGGACATTCATTTTCTATCATATCCTTTATTTATGGAAGAGATCTTAATGTTAACAGGGATTTTACAAGTCAAGGCTTGAAAGGTTATATAATGATCATATTTTTTCTTCTAAAGTTCGTAGTTGAAAGATCCATTCTCAGTCGCATTTTGTCAATTGTTTTGCAGTGCAGGTTTGATCATTGCATCATATCATATTGTCATGAGTTTCTAAACACTTGGATCTATTCTTCTCTTTAGATGGCCATCCATGAATACATGACAAATGAGCGTTCTTATGTATATCATATAGTTACCAGCATCAACCTGTACCCTCAGACCTTTTTTTGATATCTTATCTGAAATGATTTTAGGAAACAGGATGGGTGCCTCGACATCTTATTGATCAGGATAAATATACACGAAAATATTGTAGGTGTTGTTCCACTTTATCTTAAAAGGTTTATCATCTGCAATGTTGTCCGTGTTTTGTTCTTGTTACTTTTTCTTGTTTAAATGGTTATCTTTAACTTTTACAATCATCTTTTAATTGCTCCTGTTTGATAGTAGCTGAATTATTTTAGTTACTTTGAATTGCAGTCACTCGTATGGAGAATTTATCTTTGACTATTCTTGGGTTGATGCCTACTACAGCTATGGTGCTCAATATTATCCAAAGTTACAATGTTGTGTTCTTTTACTCTGGTAACAGGTCCCAGGATATTAGTCCGAACACTTTGTATTAAGATCAAGTCTTTGACAAGTTAGTATCAACAATGAAGGATATTACAACTAAGGCATTGTGCTGACTGAATCAAGCTTCTTTCAGATTGATTATTGTTTCGTACATATTTTTTCTGGTCCATCTGGTCTTTCTGCACATGGATTTAGGAATGGTAAAAAGCCTTTTGAAATAAATGTGTTAATGTCTAAGGACTTTCATCTGGTCTTCCAGTTCATCTTTTGCATGCAGAGTAGCTACTGGATAGCTTTTATCAGATTATTTCCAACATTTGTTCTACACTAGCATGTATGATTGTTGCAGGTATTTTGAAGATAATGTTTTGATTGATTTATTTCTATTTTTCATTACCACTTGTTTTGTGTTTGCCATACAATCTATTCATAAGTTCACCCATATCCAGAAGATCAGACCATTCCAAAACACAAGCAGTTCACACGACACCCAATGATTGGGATGGGAAGCTCTCCATGTTGTGTTTTCCATACAATCCATTCATAAGACGCACCCAAGGATGGATTGACACCCAAAAGATCAGACCATTCCAAAACTCAAATGAGCCACACCATGTGATTTTAGTGGATTTGGGCATGATTTTATATGGTGTGACCCACTTGAGTTTGGGTCAGCATGATTCTTGTCCTCTAAAAGGAAAATGAGGGGGGCACACATGATGGACAGTGAAACCTTGCACAGATCATGATGAGCTCCACACATATTGTAGAATAAGCTTATTCTACAAATGTCACTGAGGAATCTGCCTAGTTGTAGAATAAGCTTATGTTGCTAATGTTGCAGAGAAACTTGCCTAGTTGTAGAATTAGCTTAATCTGCTAATGTTGCAAAGAAACCATAAGAAAATATATGGTTTTAGTGTAACGCCCGTGAAAAATCCATACTTGGGCCCGAGTACCAACTCGACCCGAAATTGCGTAGAATAAATTTCTATGGAATTTAAGCGTATGTTAGCTAGCGCAACGCTGGAGTGGCTGGGAAATAGTCCCTGATCACTTTAAATACGTTTTACAAGACCCAAATCGAGTAGAACAAACGACTCTATAATACTCTATAACCCTGGATCAAACTCTAAGCAGGTTTGGCCTCTGGACCGCTTTGAATTTTTGTATTGGATCTAGACCGCACGTTGAAAGTCCGATACTTCCTATCTTAGACCGTTAGAACCGCCTTGTTGGACTTGACGCTCATTTCGAAAATCAAGTCAAATCGATAATCACAGGCTATTTCATTGAGTCCGGACTGAAGAGAGTGCGAATAGGGATAAAATTAGAATTTCAAATTCAAATCTGTCACACGACTTGACGCGTCAGTATTAAGCGTTCTGACCGTCAGAATTCATCCAGATTACACCCTCGGATCAGGAGAAATTTCTATTTTATATCATGAGACTTTCAGCCCTGATCTACGTGCGGTGACCGCTGAACTGAAACTGGTCCGCCACGTGCGATCTGCGAACCCTGCCAGACTGAAAACTTAATACGTGCTATATCTGGTACGCATGAGCTTAAGTCCGATCGCATTCGACCAGGGGACCACCAGAAAGCATCTTTTAGACTGAAACAGCCTCGAAATGGATATGCACTAAGTAAACTTCGTTCCGGAGCCTGTTTTCGGCATTTTTTAGCTTATAAAAGGGGTTGAAACCCTCATTTCTCTCTCCCATCCGAAAATTGCAAAACCCTAGCTTTGGGAGAGAGAAAAGGAGAGAGTTTGAGAGAGAGAGTGGAAGGATTTTTCCCGCCTTCGTGTCGCTGATTCCACGTGCTTCAGCAACTCTTCCCAATTACCTGGCCAGTGATTTCTCCACTTTTTCAGGTATGAAACAACCTTAGAAGTTGCTGATTTAGGGTTTACTAGGATTCATAGTGTGTTAGCTAACGTACTTCGTAAAACAGGTTCTCCTACTGCCGTAGACGAAGCGTACACGCTCCGTTCGAAATCACGCATCCGTAAGAGATAAGGTGAGGATTTTAGATACTTTGATTGACGGTTTACAACGCTTTCAATGTCGTTTAATAGTAGATTATCGACGGCATCACCGTTTGACATGTACAACATGCTCTCCGTTTCCTGTTTCGTAAATTAACGAAGAATATAAGATTTAGGGCATTTTAGTCATTTGTAGGAAGTACAGTTTACGTTCATATTTTGCTGATGTGATTGACATGGTTTGTTGTCACATTAGGAAGTTAGGAATACGTGCATAATTAGTTTGGCGAAGAGATTCGCCTAATTGCGCACTTTGGGTCGACATACAATATTTAGACTTAAGTGTGTAGTGTATGTGTTTGTATAAATGCTTGTATTAGTATGTATCAAATTAAATGATATTATGTGATAGTTTGAGATTGATTTCTCAATTAATATGCTGACCTAAATGATTTCCTACATGTTGACTATATGCATGATTTCATTACATGCATGGAATATATGTGCTTGAAGATTTGCTTAAGTTGAATGTTATAACATGTGTTAACATGCTCACATGATTGTATTTCAATTTCAATACTCTTACATAAATTGCTGATGTGATTCCATAAGTGTTTGGGACTAGACTTAGTCCAGGCAGTCGGTAACTGAGCGAATTCGTGGCTGACTGGTCTTAGCCACGAACGACGCGTCGATGAACGCGATTCGTGTTTGGAGTTGGCGGCAGTGGTTAGGCCAAGCGAAGTGTTTTACGCACTTCATGTCGTTCGACTTGAGATGCGATCGGGCTAGTCGAGACCGTCAAGCAACCCGACTGGCCGATGTATGTTCACCTTGTATGAGTCATAACTGCTTGAACCTAGGGTACTGAACTTACCATTGTAAACCCTGCTAACCATGGTACCTTGATCCACGAAGACTCATGAGCCGGGCATGGTGGTATGGGACACCGTGGTCGAGCTGTCGGCCTACGCTGGGGCCACAAACCTCCCCGTAGTGACCAGTGAGCACTTAGACTCGTGATCAGATTATGGTGGTATGGGCTGATCAGGCGACGAGTCCTTTGTAGTGACCGCGAGCGTATTCTGAGTCCACGGGAGGCGATGACCATCCTGTTGCAGTACAGTACGGTAGGCCTGTATTGATAAGGTGATGGGGGAGCGGTGCAACGAGTGCGAGCAACAGCCCTGACAGCCCTTGCAGTGACCTACGAAATATACATCGTATGAGATTACTAGGAGTGACGACCCTAGACAGGATCTGTGTTGGGATTGATACAAGGGAAGTACCTTAGTTTCTCAATCCTGCTGTTTGAATGGACTAATAGCAACTTGGAAATCATATCACCATAGCATTGCATGTGCCTGGAAGATGTGGAGCACTCTAGGGAGTGTGGCATGCCGCGGTCGTAAGATGTTGCCGTATGAGGGAGATCGTCGGTGAGGGCATACATCATGTCATGTCATCTTGCATTAACAACAGTATTAGGATTGTCTGATTTACTGCTTTACTATCATCGCATGATTGAATTGTGAACATGCTAATCCTTGCTCTATGATTTCACTGAGTTGATCACTCACTCCCACGTTACGGGATGGTGTTTGCAACACCCACCAGATCCTGTTGTAGATGCAGGTGAGGCTGAGATTCAGGAGGTAGAGCCAGACTTCGACGAGGACCAGGACGAGTTCTCGTACATGCAGTATCACGATGGCTTTGCGTAGGCGACCTGGATCGATGGGACTTCAGTGGGACCATTTTGGACATTTACTTTTGTTCATGTATATGTATATGAGACTCAGTGATGTATTCATACTTTAGAGACAGATGAGATTTACTTTGTTTTTTCATACAGTGATATATATATTGTTTAGTCTTCCGCTTGCTTTTATCACTGGATCTGAAGTTTGAATTGCAGTTTTGGTATACTTTTACTCATGTGAATGCTTTAAATCAGACAACATTGAATCATAATCATTTTTGTTGCATAAGTGACGGTCTGGAACTCGGGAGTTGAGTTTATACACGACCCCCGATTTTCAGGGTGTTACATTTAGTATTTCTTCTATTAATATAAATCTTATTGTAATGTTGCAACCTGGGTGATTGACTTAATGGCCATATTTAGGGATCCATCTCCTTCATGAGAACTAGTTTATCTGAGAAAATGATCCTTGATGGAGTGCAATGGCAGAAAAGGATTCATGTAGCTAATTCCAATTAGTTGATCTTTAGATGATGCTAATTTTCTTGGTGAGAACTGCATAGTGGATTTTTTTATTAGTGGTTATTGCATACATTTTTGAAAATGGCATTAAATCATGCCGGTATTTATTTCTTTTAGATTGAATGACAAAATCATTTTTAGCAGTTGAAGTTCTGTGATATTTGGTGGAGGTATCCAAAAATGGCCTCTTATGATATTTATGTCACTCAACATTAATTTGTTATAGGCTATGGTGAGTTTACTAAAAAAGAAGATTGAAGAAATACAATTGGAAGAGATGCAGCTTCAATTCTAAGAAACTGAAAAGATGCTAGTGAAGGAACAAGAAGTTGTGAAAGAAGCAACAAACCAAATTCCTGTCATACAGGAGGTCCCAGTCATTGATAGTGTGTTGTTGGATAAACTGACTTTTGAAAATGAACAACTAAAGGTGGGATTGCCATCTCAAGGAGTTTTGTGATGAATAACATAACATTTCAAATTAGTTTGCCTAAATTCCGTGGGTGAACATGCATTTGAATTTCTGCTTGTGATATTTATATCACTCACCATTAATTGTTGTAGGCCATGGTGAGCTCATTGGAAAAGAAGATGAAACTGAAAGAAAGTATGAAGAAACACACAGGCTTAGTGAAGAAATGCTTAAGCATGCTATGGTTGTAGAGTCAAAGATAATTCAATTGAAGACTGACATGCAGAGGTTCCTGTATTTTCTTTGTTAACTTTCTTAGACTGTTAATCTAGAATTAAGCTTCAGCTTCAATGGGTTTTGCCATTTTTAAATTATAAGAGGACAACTATTTTATTGCTCTCTTGTTTCTTTCTCATGATTGTCCTTTTTTTTAATTGAAAAATCAATGTTTACTTTTTGTCATAGACTAGAAGAAAAGCTCTTGGACATGGAGACCGTGGATATTCTAAGGCAGCAGGCCTAGTTAAAAACACCTGTAAACATTTCAACCTCTATCCTCATTTATTTAGAGTCTCCCTTCCCATTGCTTTTGACCTCATTGTATCAGATTCTTTCTGCTGTTTTTTTATCATACAACCTACTAATTGGTGGTGCATGGCATTTCAGTTGATATATAAGTGACGAAAGAAGGTGTAAGTTCTCAACTAGAGGTGATATTGGCAGTGCAAATATAGTATGCAGGCAAAACAACATCGTAGACAAGGTATGCAAGTGATCCCTTTGATTCAATTATTTCTATGATGTGTAGGAAGAGAGGGAAGTCATTCTTTAAGAGAAAAAAAAAATACAAAAGGTTATTCTACCCATCATGAGATGGCTAAAAAGCCTTTGGTTTCTTGGAATTTGTTAGACTATTGTAGATTTTGCCGAAACCTCTTGAAAAAAAATGAAAAACAAAAGAAAGAAAGAAAAGAATTAAAAAGCCAATTTTGTTGAAATACACTATTTAAATGCGGCTCGATTTAGTAATCCTTGTGGAGAATGGTCCTCCCATTTGCTGCTGCAGTAGAACCATTTTGATCCACCAACTTTAAGACTTTTTAAAATTCATTTGGGTAGTAAGTTTCATCTAATTAGTAGGTCTCCAAGCTTATTTTAGCAAAATTAGTTGAATTTTCATAACTAATACATGAATTTTTGCAGAAATTTTCAGTTGGTAAAACTGTAATTTCTACTCTTGAAGATTCTATTTTGTAGTTATAGTTTCAACACATAGTTTCAAGATATGAACTCTTTTTTCTTTTTCTTTTTCTTTTTTTTTGGTTTAAATCCATTTAATTAGGCAGTAAGTTGCATGTGTTATTATGTGATGATGGTCGTTCTTGTTTGGCCCAATATTGAAATGGTAAAGTTTTTAACTATTTATTTTATCTTTATTTTTTTCGTTCTTCGTAAATAATTTGATGTCTTAGCCTCTTGTCATTACCAGCTAGTCTTGTCACTATTTGTACATACGTCATCAAAAGTAGTAGGCCATCATTGAAAGATTACCCTTGTAGTGAGTCCAATCAAGGTATGGATAATATATGGTTTTAGTTCTTGGTAAATGGTAACTTTTATTGTGGATCACCCTTGGACCAAAGACCTGGTACCTTTTATTGTTGTAAGTTCCTAATTAGTTTGTTTCTATATTTGTGTCGAAGCTATCAGAATGTTGAGCGGGGATCCCTAGAAGGTGGGAACTGCTGTTATGACCATGATAAAGCTGCCCATTTCCTACGGACAATAATATGGGTGGCCTGGACATTTGGACAAGCCCGTGTTTATGTATTATCTCAAAATTAATGAAGCAGATCCAAATGTGCATCGGAGCTATCTGTATGTTGAGCGGGGGTCCTTAGAAGGTGGGAACCTCTATTGTGACCATGATGAAGCTGTTAATTTTCTATGGACCACAATATGGGTGGCCTGACCATTTGGATAGGCCCGTATTTATGTATTATCTCAAAATTGATGAAGTAGATCCGGATGTACGTCGAAGCTATCTAGATGTTAAGTGGGGGTCCCTGGAAGGTGGGAATCGCTGATATTTATTTTTTCCCTTCATCATTGTCTATTTGATCTTGTGAATAGGTTGGATGATAAATAAACATCACTATAGGCCCTAGAAAGGTTTCAATGATGGAAATCATTATACCCACTGTTTCTTGTGGTATGGTCCACCTGAGTTTTGGATATGATTCAATTTTGGTTTCAACCTCGTACATGATCTGGAAAAGAAAATGGACGGTGTAGATAAACTACATATATTCATAATGGGTAAAATGATTTCCTAACCCTAAACCTAAACTTAAAAACCTAAATCTAAACTCGAACCCAAACCCAAATTCCTAAACCTAAACCTATAACCTATAACCTATAAACTAAACTTAAACCTATAACCTATAACCCTAAACTCCAAACCTAAACCCAAACCCGAACCTGAACCCCAATTCCTAAACCTATAACTTATAACCTAAACGTAAACCTATAACCTCAATATAAACCTATAACCTAAACCTATAACCTATAACCTAAACCTATACCTAAACCTATAACCTATAACGTATCTATAACCTACTCCTAAACCTAAACCTATAACTTTAATCTAAACCTAAACCTATAACCTATAACATAAACCTAAACCTAAACCTATTCTCAAATCCCTAAACCTAAACCTAAACCTATAACCTATAACCTAAACCTAGACCAATAACCTATAACCTATAACTTAAACCTATAAACTATAACCTATAACCTATAACCTAAACCTAAATGTAACACCTTGAAAATTGGGGGTCGTGTATAAACTCAACTCCCGAGTTCCAGACCGTCACTTATGCAACAAAAATGATTATGATTCAATGTTGTCTGATTTAAAGCATTCACATGAGTAAAAGTATACCAAAACTGCAATTCATACTTCAGATCCAGTGATAAAAGCAAGCAGAAGACTAAACAATATATATATCACTGTATGGTAAAACAAAGTAAATCTCATCTGTCTCTAAAGTATGAATACGTCTCTAAGTCTCATATACATATACATGAACAACAATAAATGTCCAAAATAGTCCCACTGAAGTCTCCTCGATCCAGGTCGCCTACGCGAAGTTATCGTGATACTGCATGTACGAGAACTCGTCCTGGTCCTCGTCGAAGTCTGGCTCTGGCTCCTGTATCTCAGCCTCACCTGCAACTACAACAGGGTCTGGTAGGTGTTGCAAGCACCATCCCGTAACGTGGGAGTGAGTGATCAACTCAGTGGAATCATAGAGCAAAGATTAGCATGTTCACAATTCAATCATGCGATAATAGTAAAGCAGTAAATCAGACAATCCTAATACTGTTGTTAATGCAATATGACATGACCTGATGTATGCCCTCACCGACGATCTCCCTCATACGGCAACATCTTACTACCGCGGCATGCCACACTCCCTAGAGTGCTCCACATCTTCCATGCATATGCAATGCTATGGTGATATGATTTTCAAGTTGTTATTAGTCCATTCAAACAGCAGGATTGAGAAACTAAGGTACTTCCCTTGTATCAATCCCAACACAGATCCTGTCTAGGGTCGTCACTTCTAGTAATCTCATACGATGTATATTTCGTAGGTCACTGCAAGGGCTGCCAGGGCTGTTGCTCGCACTCGTTGCACCGCTCCCCCATCACCTTAACAATACAGGCCTACTGTACTCTACTGCAACGGAAGGGTCGTCGCCTCCCGTGGACTCGGAATACGCTCGCGGTCACTACAAAGGACTCGTCGCCTGATCAGTGTAGGCCGACAGCTAGAATATAGTGTCCCATACCACCATAATCTGCTCACGAGTCTAGGTGCTCACTGGTCACTACGGGGAGGTTTGTGGCCCCAACGTAGGCCGACAGCTCGACCACGGTGTCCCATACCACCATGCCCGGCTCATGAGTCTTCGTGGATCAAGGTACCATGGTTAACAGGGTTTACAATGGTAAGTTCAGTACCCTAGGTTCAAGCAGTTATGACTCATACAAGGTGAACATACATCGGCCAGTCGGGTTACTTGACGGGCTCGACTAGCGCGATCGCATCTCCAGTCGAACGACATGAAGTGCATAAAACACTTCGCGTGGCCTAACCACTGCCGCCAACTCCAAACACGAATCGCGTTCATCGACGCGTCGTTCGTGGCTATGACCAGTCAGCCATGAATTCGCTCGGTTACCGACTGCCTGGACTAAGTCTAGTCCCAAACACTTATGGAATCACATCAGCAATTTATGTAAGAGTATTGGAATTGAAATACAATCATGTGAGCATGGTAACACATGTTATAACATTCAACTTAAGAAAATCTTCAAGCACATATATTCCATGCATGTAATGAAATCATGCATATAGTCAACATGTAGGAAATCATTTAGGTCAGCATATTAATTGAGAAATCAATCTCAAACTATCTCATAACATCATTTAATTCAATACATACTAATACAAACATTTATACAAACACATACACTACACACTTACGTCTACATATAGTATGTCGACCCAAAGTGCGCAATTAGGCGAATCTCTTCGCCTAACTAATTATGCACGCATTCCTAACTTCCTAATGCGACAACAAACCATGTCAATCACATCAGCGAAATATGAGTATAAACCGTACTTCCTACAAATGACTAAAATGCCCTAAATCTCATATTCTTCGTTACTTTACGAAACAGGAAACGGAGAGCATGTTGTACATGTCAAACGGCGATGCCGTCAATAATCTACTATTAAACAACATTGAAAGCGTTGTAAACCGTCAATCAAAGCGTCTAAAATCCTCACCTTATGTCTTACGGATGCGTGATTTTGAACGAAGCGTGTACGCTTTGTCTACGGCAGTAGGAGAACCTATTTTACAAGTTACGTTAGCTAACATGCTATGAATCTAAGTAAACCCTAAATCAGCAAGTTCTAGGGTTGTTTTATACCTGATAAAGTGGAGAAATCACCGGCCAGGTGATCAGGAAGTGTTGCTATAGCACGTGGAAGTAGCGGCACGAAGGTGGGAAAAATCCTCCCACTTTCTCTCTCAAACTCTCTCCTTTTCTCTCTCCCCAAAACTAGGTTTTGCAATTTTTGGATGGGAGAGAGGAATGAGGGTTTCAACCCCTTTTATAAGCTTAAAAATGCCGGAAACAGGCTCCGGAACGAAGTTTACTTATTGCATATCCATTTCGGGGCTGTTTCGGTCCAAAAGATTCTTTCTGGTGGTCCCCTGGTCGAATGCGATCGGACTTAAGCTCATGCGTACCAGATATAGCATGTATTAAGTTTTCAATCTGGCAGGGTTCGCAGATCGCACGTGGCGGACCAGTTTCAGTTCAGCGGTCACCGCACGTAGATCAAGGCTGAAAGTCTCATGATATAAAATAGAAATTTTTCCTGATCCGAGGGTGTAATCTAGATGAATTCTGACGGTCAGAACGCTTAATACTGACGCGTCAAGTCGTGTGCCAGATTTGAATTTGAAATTTCAATTTTGTCCCTATTCACACTCTCTTCAGTCCGGGCTCAATGAAATAGCCTGTGATTGTCGGTTTGACTTGATTTTTGAAATGAGCGTTAAGTCCAATAAGGCGGTTCTAACGGTCTAAGATAGGAAGTATCGGACTTTTGACGTGCGGTCTAGATCCAATACAAAAGTTCAAAGCGGTCCAGAGACCAAACCTGCTTAGAGTTCGATCCGAGGTTATAGAGTATTATAGAGTCGTTGGTTCTACTCAATTTGGGTCTTGTAGAACGTATTTAAAGTGATCAGGGACCATTTCCCAGCCACTCCAGCGTTGCGCTAGCTAACTTATGCTTAATTTCCATGGAATTTAATTCTACGCAATTTCGGGTCGAGTTGGTACTCGAGCCCAAGTATGGATTTTTCACGGGCGTTACAATCTACCCCCCTTAACAAATAATTTTGTCCTCGAAATTTGTACCTTTTCGTACTCCTCGAGAAGCTGTGGGTAATTCTTTCTGATCTCGGCTTCTGTCTCCCAGGTAGCCTCCTCCTCAGAGTGATGCGTCCACAATACCTTCATAAGGGGAATCACCTTGCTACGCAGTACCTGCTCCTTCCTGTCTAAGATACGTGTCGGTTGCAGGATATAGGTAACATCCTCTCCTAACTGCACCTGCTCCCATCTGATGATATGGGAAGGATCAGCAACGTACTTCTTCAGCATAGAAACATGAAATACGTTGTGAACGCTCGCGAGAGGCGTGGGTAAAGCCAAGCGGTAAGCCACCGCTCCCACACGATCGAGGATCTGGAATGGACCAATGAATCGCGGTGCCAGCTTTCCCTTCTTCCCGAACCGAAGGACTCCCTTCATAGGGAAAACTAGCAAAAACACATGATCCCCAACTGTGAACTCTAGTGACCTCTGTCTCGTATCGGCGTAGCTCTTCTGTCTACTCTGCGCTGTAAGAAGCCGACGTCGAATAATATCAATCTTCTCTGACGTTGCCTGCACTAACTCTGGGCCGATCAAGCTACGCTCATCGACCTCTAGCCAGCAATGCGGTGCGCGACAAGGTCGCCCATACAGCGCCTCATAAGGTATCATACCGATACTCGCCTGAAAGCTGTTATTGTACGCAAACTCCGCATAAGCAAGACAATCATCCCAACTGTCCTTGAAGTCCAATGCGCAAGCTTGCAACATGTCCTCTAAGATCTGGTTCACCCGCTGTCTGTCCGTCTGTCTGTGGGTGGAAGGCAGTACTGAACTTCAACTTCACACCCATAGCCTCCTGAATGCGAGTCCAGAAAATAGAAGTGAACCGCGTGTCTCTGTCCGACACGATCTCCAGCGGAACTCCATGCAGATGCACAATCTCTCTGATGTACAATCTGGCCAGCTCGTCTACAGAGTTCGTAACTCTGATCGGTAGGAAGTGTGCCGACTTCGTCAGACGTTCGACGATCACCCAAATGGAATCATGTCCCTTCCTCGTCTTCGGCAACCCAGAAATGAAGTCTATGGAAATGAAATCCCACTTCCACTCTGCAATCGGCATAGGCTGCAAAAGTCCAGGTGGTCGGCGATGCTCTGCCTTCACCTGCTGACAAGTGAGACAACGGGACACGAACTCAGCTATGTGGGTCTTCATACCTTTCCACCAATACGTCCTCTTCACGTCACGATACATCTTTGTGCTGCCTGGATGCATCGCGAGTCTAGTAGAATGCGCAGCCTCGAGAATCTCTCGTCTCAAGTCAGGGACATCTGGGACGCATAGGCGGCCACGATAACGTAAGCCCCCATCCATACCAACTCGCCAGTCGGCGTCAGCATCATCACTAGCCTGCTCTCGAAGCTCAGTAAGATGCGCATCGTCCCTCTGCACCTCGATGACTCGGTCATCGATCTGAGATCGCACCTGTACGTGTACGATGAACTCAAACGGCTCCTCTACGGTGAGTTTCTGCTCAAAGTCTCGCAAAAACTCAACCATATCCCACTCGGCAACCATCAGCAGAGTCGCAAACTCTATCGCCTTCTTGAGGCTCAACGCATCAGCCACAAGGTTCGCCTTCCCAGGATGGTAAGAGACTTCAAACTTGAAGTCCTTCAACGTCTCCATCCATCGCCGCTGCCTCATATTCAAGTCTCGCTGCGTGAATATGTACTTGAGGCTCTTGTGGTCGCAAAAGAGCTCGAACTCCTCTCCGTAGAGGTAATGTCTCCAGAGTCTCAGTGCGAATATAACGGCTGCCAACTCTAGGTCGTGTGTAGGGTAATGCTCCTCGTGCTTCCTTAATTGTCTCGAGGCATACGAAATTACCCTGTCCCTCTGCATAAGGACACAACCCAAACCAACGCTAGACGCGTCAGTATATATAGTGTATCTAACCCCTTGCTCTGGCAATACTAGCACAGGGGCGAACGTAAGTCTGTCCTTCAGCTCCTGAAAAGCTGACTCCGACTTTTCATTCCAGACGAACTTCACGTCCTTCCGTGTCAACTGAGATAAGGGTCTCGCAATCTTCGAGAAGTCCTGTATGAAGCGCCGATAGTAGCCAACGAGACCCAGGAAACTCCTCACCTCAGTGACAGAACCAGGCTGCTCCCAGTCCTGCACCGCAGCTACCTTAGACAGGTCAACTGCCATGCCATCCTTGGACACCACGTGTCCCAGAAACTTCACTTCCTGCTTCCAAAAGTCGCACTTCTTGTACTGTACGAACAACTGATGTTGTCTGAGCGTATCCAAGACCAAATGCAAGTGCTCCTCATGCTCCTCTCGACTCCTAGAGTACACCAAAATGTCGTCAATGAATACAACGATGAATCGATAGAGGAAAGGTCGAAATACCCGGTTCATCAGATCCATGAACACGGCTGGTGCGTTCGTAAGGCCGAACGACATCACGAGGAACTCGTAGTGGCCAAAACTGGTCCTGAATGCTGTCTTCTGCACGTCCTCATCCCTGACGCGCAACTGATGATATCCTGACTGAAGATCAATCTTCGAGAAGTACTGCGCTCCTCTCAACTGATCAAACAAGTCTTCGATCCTGGGTAAAGGATACTTGTTCTTCACCGTAACCTGTTTCAGCCTGCGATAATCAATACACAATCGCATCGAACCGTCCTTCTTCCTCACGAATAGGACCGGTGCTCCCCAAGGAGACACACTAGGCCGTATAAGGCCAAGCTCTAGCAGACCATCAATCTGCGTCCTCAACTCCTCCATCTCACATGGTGCCATGCGATACGTCGGCAGTGAGACGGGTGTAGAACAAGGAACCAGATCGATAGGATCTCACGTCGGGGCGGCAAACCAGGGATCTTCCTGAACAGATCCCTGAACTCGGAAACGACTGGCACATGCTCGAGTACCTGGGCACCAGCGTCGCGCAATAAAGTGGCATAACTAAGTATGCGGAAAGGGAGATTTACACGCACTGAAAATGTGAAAGGCGTGCCCTCAGGCTCGTACACCGTCACCATACGAGCCTCGCAGTCAATCTCGGCCCTCCCAGCAGTCAACCAGTCCATGCCAAGAATGACGTCGAGATAAATGAGCGAGGGATCGACGACAAGATCAAGAGCCATCGTCCTGCCTCCCAGATCAACTAAACAACCCTCACACATTTGGGTAACATCCGAATAATCCCCATGAGCTGCAAAGACCTACACGCTATCCATAGTGATAGTCTGTAACCCAAGATGTCTGACTACAGCACGCAATATTAAAGAAATCATGGAACCAGTGTCCACCATCACAAGAATAGGAGTACCTCCAATATGGGCTGTGACCTCGAAGGCTGAATGCTGAAGAGTCGGTGCCACAGCCGCCTCAGCTGTCAATGCATGAACCCGAGCCTGCTGTGGCCGGTTCGGCCGCTGTGTCATGGGCCGTGGAGGCTGTCTGATCTGCGATACCTGAGGTCTAAAAGAAGGGTGCACAGGAGCTAACCGTAGAGGCGGTGCTGATATCGCCTGTGAACGAGCACGGTCAATCTTCTGCGGCGGCGAGAACCAGCTGTCCCGCATCCGAGAGAAACAGCTCTGCGCCAAGTGGCCTGTCCTCCCACAGTATGTACATGTCAAATCAGGGCGCCGAAATGGTGGTACAGGCGCTGTAGTCCTAGTAGGAGGGTCAATGCGAGGCCTCTTGCCCGCGAGGGGCTTGTCCTGCATGTCTGGTCGCGGCCTAGAAGCAACCGGGCCATGAGATCGCGCAAGTCGATCCACATCCTGCTCTGCCGGCATGGACATGTGAATCAACTCCGCATATGAAGGAATGGTCACACAGCACATCTTCGACCGAATGTCCGGTCGCAAACCCTCCAAAAAGTGCCGTATGCGCATCTGCTCATCAGC
The DNA here is from genome assembly GCA_037074715.1 of Magnolia kwangsiensis. Classification (NCBI taxonomy): domain Eukaryota; kingdom Viridiplantae; phylum Streptophyta; class Magnoliopsida; order Magnoliales; family Magnoliaceae; genus Magnolia; species Magnolia kwangsiensis. Next base: position 58,455,322 of record CM073573.1, read on the forward strand.
CAAAATCGTCGGGACGTATCTGTCTAACTCCGTGAGCCGATGCTCATACTCTGTAACTGTCATGGCTGCCTGTCTGAGGCGGAGAAACTCATTCTCCTTGTCGTGCCTGTAAGTCTGGGGATAATACTTCTCATGGAAGCGGAACTCAAACGCGGCCCATGTCCATACAAAATCGGTGGCAATGGTCCGCAGTACGCTATCCCACCACAGGCTGGCCTCACGTTCAAATAGAAATGTAGCCAGCTCTACCTGCTCATCCTCTGTGCAATGAAGCATCCATAAAATCTTCGACACACGGTCGAGCCAGTACTCAGCCTCCTCGGGTCTGTGAGAACCCGTGAAAGTGGGAGGCCGTAAGCGCTGAAATCGGTCTAATAGGCCCCGTGTATCGGCCGGATTCCCCGCAGGGTAAGCAGGCGGCGCAGGATGAGCCATGCCCTCATCCTGGGCGTATGTATAAGCATCCTCAGCTGGATGCGCAGGTGGTGCAGGTGGAGCCACACTCTCACCCTGTGCTAATGTCCCCACGATGGTAGTCAGAAGCTGCTGCTGCTGCTGCATCATAGCCAACATCTGCTCAAATCAGTCAGGAGGCGGAGCAGGCTGTGGCAGATGCTATGTCGAAGTAGATGCACGATATAGCTCTCTGACTAACGGTGTAAATGGCGGTGGTCCAACTGTAGGACCAGCAGCAGGCTGAGACGCACGAACTGTCTCAGAAATCGGGCCCACAGCAGGGTCCGCATGGGTGCTAGACTGCGAAGGAGTCTGATCCATATGCTCGGTCAGTGCAAGACGAGCCGTGCTCCGCGTAGCCTTAGGCGACATTCCCTATATTCAAAATAGGGCGCAACCTTGTCAGTCTCAATTGCACAAATACACCGCAATCATTCACACAAGGAGTCAAAGGCATTCCATGCATTCCATTTAATCAAAATTGTCACAATACAAGGGATATATCCTTACAATCATCATGACAAGAAATACATGGGAACTAAGACAGTTAAAATTGTAACAGCAACATAAGCAAAGCACTAGCCCTAACAGGCTTACACACATAAAGCAGGAAATGACTAACTACTGACAACTACATCAAGGTCGCATCGCTAGTCTGAGTCTGGGGACGGAGGAGGAGCACCCTTATCCTGTAAGCAACACAGGATCGCCTTCAAGGTGCGAGTCACCTTGCCTAATTTCTTCTTTGTAACGGCCTTGGCATCCACGACTTCTGCGCGAAGTTCTTGAACTTCTCTTCGTAATGCGGTCTGACTCTCCTCCATCCGAGCAATGCGATTGTCTATAGTAGCCTGCGCAGAAGGAGGAGGGCTCTCATCTGTATCCTGAGCCTCCTCTTCTGCCTCTTCCTGAGCTTCTTCCTGAACCTCTGCTCCAGGTTCTTCTTCGCCTTGATCTTCCTCATCATCAAAGTCATCCTCGCTGTCTTCCTCAAGCTGGTTTTCACGGTACTGCGACCCAATCTTCATCTTGACCATAGTTGACTCATCAATGGTATGAATCGAAACTGGCAATTCTGGCCCAAGTCTGTAGGCAAACTCAAGCGCAATCTTGCAAATCAGTCGGCCAAAAGGAAGTGATTCGGATGTTCTTCTCGACTTGGCTATGAGGATTATTTGTCATAAGATGAAGGTAGCCATGCATACATTCTCTCCCTGGGCCACCAGATATAGAAAATCAACCATAAGGCGTGTACATTCAATGCGATTCGTCAACCTGGGATACACATTATACGTGCAGATATGGTGCAGCAGGCGCAAATCATCAGACATGTACGTCGCCTTAAGACTATTATTAGGCTGCCATGGAACCAACTTACCGTACAGAAACCTGGTGCGGCTATCTCGTTCACGTCTACTCCTCAGATTCTTCTCACTAGGATGAACATCACCAAGAGGTACGTTCAGAAGTCGCGCAATCAGTCGCACATCAATCGTAGCCATCCGATCTCTACCAAAAGGGATTTTAAACTGCAATAGCTCCAAGGTAGGATTCTGGATACTAGCGTAGAAGGCACGAATGGTGCTCACATTAGCACGAGCGCGAGCTTCAAAGATCGGACCCCAATGCGCAGCTTCAATGCGTTCGAACAACAGATATTCACCGAACAGTCGCCCTTCCACGTCCGCCTCAAATAACACTTTGCGATCAGTGTATTGGCCATGAGGCATCTCTGATAAAATTACTCGCCCAAGGTGTGCAAGGGGATCCAAATTTCACTTTGTACGGCACTCCAAGACTGCAGCTGGACCTGCGGCGGCGCTTGAACTTACGGCACCACCCCGCGGTCTTCTCGATTGAGCAGGGCGGCTTAGCCCATCCTCGTCTGTTGCGGTTTTACTCTTACCCACCAAAGATATGATGGATGAGAGTGATAAAAGGCCTAAAATGGCTTCCACGAAAGCCATGAAAAATGGCAAAAATGCGGAGAAGTGGCTATCCAATCTGGAAAAAGGAAATCTAGGTGTAGTAGAGGGATGCTTCAAGCTTCCCAAGGATGTATTTTCAAGGAGAAATGGAAATGAAAAAGTGGAATGGAGTACCTCACGATTTCAGCTCGATTTGGAGGTTTTTGGAGCTTCAAATGATGAAATCTTCAAGAGGAAGGGCTACCAACTCCAAGGAAGTGATGGATGATGGTCGGTTTTGGCCAAGGAGGGATCTAGAAGAGATTTGGAATCATAAAATTTGGGGGTGGTTGCTGAAAAATAAAAATGGAGCTATGGGGAGGGCTGTTTGTGAAGGAGATGTGTGATTTGGGGGTTTTCGTGGGACGGGAGACCTATGGGGAGGGTACACATACCATTTAAGGGCGTGCACCCGAAAAGCACCTCAAAGGGGCCCACCTGTACGGCGATGCATCGCCGGATCGGCGATGGCATCACCGACCGGTGGTGCATCCAGCCGGTGGGGCCAGATGGGTTCGGTCCCCCATGGTCCAAGGGCCCCAGATCTATATGGTTCGACCCCTGGTTCATGGTATTTTGGCCTATATGAGCCCAAACATGTGTTCAGGGCTTTCCAGGACCACTTCACAATCCCGAATACCAAACCCTATAATGCAGTATATGAATTTGGGGTAAAAGGAGCTATTACATCCATCTAGATCCTTAATTGCTAAAGAAAGTGAAGTTAGAATGGCCTTATGGCCATTTTTCATGAAATTTTACTATTCACTGTAAAATTTTGTGAAAGTATTATTTTGTGTTATTTTCACATTAGGTTTGATGCCTAACATGATTTGGATAAGAAAGAAATGAAGATTTGAGTGGTGAGAGGAAGAATTTTGAAGATTTTTGGCGAAACGGGGTTTTTAAGCCCTGGCGATTGATTACAGGAGTCGTGGTCATCCCACGGCCCAAGAATTTACTTTTATGGGTTTAAAATCATTCATAGGACATCTCGACCCGACTTCTTACGGCTTAGGAGCTATTCGGGTTGCTTTACGCGACCCGAGATGCGTTACAAACTCGATCATGCGATCGATTCGAATTGACTTTCCCTACTGGCGAATCCGCGATCCTAGAAGTGTTTCTAGACCCTTCTCGCACCCACCTAAGTCAAAGGAAGTGACAGCATACGTCGCGAGACCATAACCCAGGCCCAGTATACTCTTATTCATGCTCTGATACCAACTTGTAACACCCTGAAAATCGGGGGTCGTGTATAAACTCAACTCCCGAGTTCCAGACCGTCACTTATGCAACAAAAATTATTATGATTCAATATTGTCTGATTTAAAGCATTCACATGAGTAAAAGTATACCAAAACTGCAATTCATACTTCAGATCCAGTGATAAAAGCAAGCGGAAGACTAAACAATATATATATCACTGTATGGTAAAACAAAGTAAATCTCATCTATCTCTAAAGTATGAATACGTCTCTGAGTCTCATATACATATACATGAACAACAATAAATGTCCAAAATAGTCTCACTGAAGTCCCCTCGATCCAGGTCGCCTACGCGAAGCCATCGTGATACTACATGTACGAGAACTCGTCTTGGTCCTCGTCGAAGTCTGGCTCTACCTCCTGGATCTCAGCCTCACCTGCAACGATAACAGGGTCTGGTGGGTGTTGTAAGCACCATCCCGTAACGTGGGAGTGAGTGATCAACTCAGTGGAATCATAGAGCAAAGATTAGCATGTTCACAATTCAATCATGCGATAATAGTAAAGCAGTAAATCAGACAATCCTAATACTGTTGTTAATGCAATATGACATGACATGATGTATGCCGTCACCGACGATCTCCCTCAAATGGCAACATCTTACGACCACGGCATGCCACACTCCCTAGAGTGCTCCACATCTTCCATGCACATGCAATGCTATGGTGATATGATTTCCAAGTTGTTATTAGTCCATTCAAACAGCAGGATTGGGAAACTAAGGTACTTCCCTTGTATCAATCCCAACACGGATCCAGTCTAGGGTCGTCACTCCTAGTAATCTCATACGATGTATATTTCGTAGGTCACTGCAAGGGCTGCCAGGGCTATTGCTCGCACTCGTTGCACCGCTCCCCCATCACCTTATCAATATAGGCCTACTGTACTCTACTGCAACGGAAGGGTCGTCGCCTCCCGTGGACTCAGAATACGCTCGCGGTCACTACAAAGGACTCGTCGCCTGATCAGTGTAGGCCGACAGCTAGAATATAGTGTCCCATACCACCATAATCTGCTCACGAGTCTAGGTGCTCACTGGTCACTACGGGGAGGTTTGTGGCCCCAACGTAGGCCGACAGCTCGACCACGGTGTCCCATACCACCATGCCCGGCTCATGAGTCTTCGTGGATCAAGGTACCATGGTTAACAGGGTTTACAATGGTAAGTTCAGTACCCTAGGTTCAAGCAGTTATGACTCATACAAGGTGAACATACATCGGCCAGTCGGGTTACTTGACGGGCTCGACTAGCGCGATCGCATCTCCAGTCGAACGACATGAAGTGCGTAAAACACTTCGCGTGGCCTAACCACTGCCGGCAACTCCAAACACGAATCGCGTTCATCGACGCATCGTTCGTGGCTATGACCAGTCAGCCACGAATTCACTCGGTTACCGACTGCCTGGACTAAGTCTAGTCCCAAACACTTATGGAATCACATCAGCAATTTATGTAAGAGTATTGGAATTGAAATACAATCATGTGAGCATGGTAACACATGTTATAACATTCAACTTAAGCAAATCTTCAAGCACATATATTCCATGCATGTAATGAAATCATGCATATAGTCAACATGTAGGAAATCATTTAGGTCAGCATATTAATTGAGAAATCAATCTCAAACTATCTCATAACATCATTTAATTCAATACATACTAATACAAACATTTATACAAACACATACACTACACACTTAAGTCTACATATAGTATGTCGACCCAAAGTGCGCAATTAGACAAATCTCTTCGCCTAACTAATTATGCATGCATTCCTAACTTCCTAATGCGATAACAAACCATGTCAATCACGTCAGCAAAATATGAGTTTAAACCGTACTTCCTACAAATGACTAAAATGCCCTAAATCTCATATTCTTCGTTACTTTATGAAACAGGAAACGGAGAGCATGTTGTACATGTCAAACGGTGATGCTGTCGATAATCTACTATTAAACGACATTAAAAGCGTTGTAAACCGTCAATCAAAGCGTCTAAAATCCTCACCTTATGTCTTACGGATGCGTGATTTTGAACGGAGCGTGTACGCTTCGTCTACGGTAGTAGGAGAACCTATTTTACAAGTTACGTTAGCTAACATGCTATGAATCTAAGTAAACCCTAAATTAACAAGTTCTAGGGTTGTTTTATACCTGATAAAGTGGAGAAATCACCGGCCAGGTGATCAGGAAGTGTTGCTATAGCACGTGGAAGTAGCGGCACGGAGGCGGGAAAAATCCTCCCACTTTCTCTCTCAAACTCTCTCCTTTTCTCTCTCCCCAAAACTAGGTTTTGCAATTTTCGGATGGGAGAGAGGAATGAGGGTTTCAACCCCTTTTATAAGCTTAAAAATGCCAGAAACAGGCTCCGGAACGAAGTTTACTTATTGCATATCCATTTCGGGGCTGTTTCGGTCCAAAAGATTCTTTCTGGTGGTCCCCTGGTCGAATGCGATCGGACTTAAGCTCATGCGTACCAGATATAGCATGTATTAAGTTTTCAGTCTGACAGGGTTCGCAGATCGCACGTGGCGGACCAGTTTCAGTTCAGCGGTCACCGCACGTAGATCAAGGCTGAAAGTCTCATGATGTAAAGTAGAAATTTTTTCTGATCCGAGGGTGTAATCTGGATGAATTCTGATGGTCAGAACGCTTAATACTGACGCGTCAAGTCGTGTGCCAGATTTGAATTTGAAATTCCAATTTTATTCCTATTCGCACTCTCTTCAGTCCGGGCTCAATGAAATAGCCTGTGATTGTCGGTTTGACTTGATTTTCGAAATGAGCGTCAAGTCCAATAAGGCGGTTCTAACGGTCTAAGATACGAAGTATCGGACTTTCGACGTGCGGTCTAGATCCAATACAAAATTTCAAAGCAGTCCAGAGACCAAACCTGCTTAGAGTTCGATCCGAGGTTATAGAGTATTATAGAGTCATTGGTTCTACTCAATTTGGGTCTTGTAGAACATATTTAAAGTGATCAGGGACCATTTCCCAGCCACTCCAGCGTTGCGCTAGCTAACTTACGCTTAATTTCCATGGAATTTAATTCTACGCAATTTCGGGTCGAGTTGGTACTCGAGCCCAAGTATGAATTTTTCACGGGCGTTACACTAAACCTAAACCCAAACCTATAACCTATAACCTTTAACCTATAACCTACACCTAAACCAAAACCTATAACCTTAACCTTAACCTAAACCTATAAATTTTAAATAAATAAATTTTAACACTCCCTAAATGTTGGGGACCATAATAGAAGTTGTAATTTGAATTCCCTAAACGTCTCTTTGGTTAGAAATAATATTTCACATAAATTTCTACAATTAGAACTAATTAGAGATGAAGTTGGTATAGTTTCTATTTAAATTGGTGAATATCCGATTTAAGTGTCATTTAATGTTTATTAAGCCACTGAAATTCGCTTGTTGAATGTTGTCATATTGCTTTGTGTTTGTTTTGATTCCATTCTTTTTATTTGAATTTCTGTTGTGATTTTGATTCTGATTCTGATTGTGATTGTTCTGGTGATGTTCTTAATTACTGTGTATATGGAGTGATCAGTGCAATGAATTGTACATGTGGGTCCCACCATTTGACAATCCGACTGACCTATTCATGTGTCGGGCCATGTTGTCGATGGGAAATGCAAAAAAAATTTTGCCCATTAGATTATTCTAACTGTTTGATTGGGCCACATTTGATGTGAACTATAGGTTGCCTCATGTGGGGAAATTTGGGCATCGGCCATCTCATAATGTGGCCCACCATTTCAACCATTGGCTTAATGAACGGTGGCCGCACTCATAAGAATACTAGATTTAACAAAAATGATGCCATTACTTCCTAATATCATCTGTACTAATTGTGGGGTTTGTATATTAATTTATTTTTGTGTTGTTTTTGTTCTTTTGATCTTTAAATTTTATTATTTATTTCCTAAATTAGGTTCCTCTTTTTCGTAGTATTCTTCTCAAAACTTTTAGTTTATTATTTTTGTAGAATACAATTACTTGGAGATTTAGTTTCATTGCTCCTCTCACTGTATATTGATTTCTTCCTATAATGTTACACAAACCAATAGTCCATCAAACCACATTACTCATGTTGGATTTTGTCATAGTTTAGAAGATTAGCAGGTACATTTTTGATTTCTTCCTATATAAGTATTTTTTTATCTTTCTTTCTTTTGAGATGTGCACAAAGACATGCTTGTTTGATTGTGTCTACAAATGTTGTTTTATATAGGCTGACAAGCTAAGTCGCTGGAGGATGAAATTCATTTTCTTAAGGGAAGGGTTTTAGAACTTGAAAGTGATCTTGTGTCAAAGTCCACAGAAGTTACATCTGTAGTTTCAGGCAAAGAAGAAGCTGTATCTTCTACATTTGTTGAAAATGTTCGTCTGAAGGAAGAAAATTATGTAAAAAAGTGAGCATTATTGCAAAATATGGAGGGTGTTTACTGTGTTGGAGTGTATTTGTTTCTTACACATGAGGACACACCTTAGTTGTAATTCTTGTGATAGGTTGAGCAAAGTGAAGTATTGTCTATTTAGAAATGTGAATGTGGGATGCATTGTATGATTTGATTGCTATTTGTAATAAATGTATCATTTTTTTTCCTAATTAAATTTTATGTACTATTCCTATCAACATTAAGCTTAGATAAGTTATCAATCACAACAGGTTCTTGTAATGGAAACAGGCATCATTAGTACAATTTTTTTAAAAATAGCTATGAATTTTGGCCATAGCTATTGCTAACTACAGCATATTGCTGCGAATTTCATTCCACTTTTAGCTACTGATATTACCCGTAGCTGTAGGTACATTTTCCTACAGAAATTATGGCTACTGCCTTTTTCCATAGCTAGTAATATCTACTACTACGGATCTAATCTGTAGCCGTAGGTATATTTCACTACACCAAGTATAGCTACGGCCTTTATCCGTAGCTATTGATATCTATTGATACGGATTTAATCTGTAGGTGTAGCTACATTTCGCTACAGAAACTATAGCTACGGCTTTTGTGCATAGCTATTGATATCTATTGCTATGGATATAATCCGTAAAAATTGGTTTTTTGACCTTTAACTTCCCCACCAATAGTGATGGTCGTGTTATGGACTAGGTCTATAGCAAAAGGTCTTTAGCTATGGTTTTTGGCTATAGCCTTTGCCCATTTTTCTTGTAGTGTCCTAAACCAAAACTATGATGAAATGGTTTTTGAAAGTTGTCTTGTTGCCCACACTGCCTTCAAAGCTTCTAGCCATTCAAAATGGTACCTAGACAGTGGATGTTCAAGATATATGATAAGTGACAAGGATATATTCACCAACTATAAAGAAATGAGTGATGGTTCAGTTACTTTTGGTGATGGAACCAACTACAGGACTATAGGCCAAGGTATTGTTCAACTCTCTAACCTTCCTCATTTTGAAAACATTTTATTGTTGAAGGTCTTAACACAATCTTTTAAGTATATCTTAAATTTGTGATAACAAACATAGTATAAAATTTACTAATCAAGGATGTGAGATTTCAAATGGGAAAGGTTGTGTGATATTAAATGGTCGTAGGACTTCTAAAGTTGTTATATTATCAATGAGTCATGCTCTTCTAAAATTTCATGTTACATGGTCCAAATCGACGAAACAGAATTATGGCATAAACGTCTTGGACATGTTAACTACCGAAACCTCTATAAACTTAGCAAATTTGATCTTATTCTAGGTTTACCCAAATTAAGAAAGGTTGATAAAATATGTGGCGCATGCCAAATCGACAAACAAACTAGGAGTAGTCACAAGAAAGTGAACTCCTTACCCACAACCAAAACTCTTGAACTTCTCCATATGGATTTAGTTGGACCGACCAGAACGGAGAGTAGAGGGAAAAAGAAGTACTTTCTAATTAATGTTGATGACTTTACTAGATTTACTTAGGTAGCATTCATGAGAGAAATATTTGAGACTCTCGATGAAGTCAAAAAGAATATTGAAACGAATTCAGACTGAAAAAGAAATGAATGTTATCGTGATTAGAAGCGATCATGGTACTGAATTTAAAAATAGAAATTTTGAGAAATACTGTACTAATCATGGCATATCACATGAATTTTTTACATCTAAAACACCTCAACAAAATGGGGTTGTTGAAAGGAAGAATACAAAGTTACAAGAGATGGCCAATGTTATGCTAAATGGCATGAATTTACCTAAAAACTTGTGGGTTGAAGCTGTAAATACTGCATGCTATATTATAAACCATGTGTATGTAAGAAAATCAAAAGATAAAATAACATATGAGTTATGGTTCAATAAGAAACCAACTGTTATGTACTTTCAAATTTTTGAAAGTAAGTATTTCATATTACATGACCGCAAAAACTTGGGGAAGTTTGAAGCTAAGTGTGATGAAGGAATTTTCTTGGGGTATGTGTGAGACCCGACCTGAGTTCGTATGTGTGTATGTGTGTGTGTGAGTATGCATCTAGTTCATTTTGGTCCCGCGGTCCTACCGATCAAATTTCGACAACCTGCGACCTTCAGGTAGAGTTTGCTATCGTCCTTAAGTTCAGTCACATTGACCTGACTTGGATCAGCTCAAGACCGATGCCATCTTGTCCATATCATCGCCGCGGTTCCAACGCCTCGTCCCGTGCATAAATTCAATGTATACATCTTGAGATATTAACCGCACCATTCTTGGTCATTCATCATGCATGTAAGATCGACATAGACCCATAGGCACATTTTCCCATGTGAGGGCCCCACCTAGTGCTCTCTTTTCTATGATAGCTAATCCTAGCCTAACCATCATTACTCCTCTTTTCAAAATTTATCATGGGCTTCTTTTTCTCTTTTCTAGAGAGCAGTCATGAAATTTTCTCTCTATCCCAATCAAATCATTCTTCCCTAAGCTACCCATTCTCCCAAACTAATCATCACTTTACTAGAACCCTTCCATCCCTCTTTTTCTTCTCTCATTTCTCTCCTTCTCCATTTCTTGCATGGTAGAAATGTCCACCACTCTTCCATTTTTTCAGCAACTTCTCCTTCATCTCTCTCTTAATCCCACCATCTTCACACCATCTCCTCCATTAGAACACCACCTTTGGAGCTTTAGATCTAGTACCTTAAAGGAGAGGGTGAATCTTGAAGGTGGGTGTTACTTATTAAAGCTTCTCTCTTCTTTCCTTTTACATCTCCTTTCTATCATACTTGGGAGTATGTAGGACCCACCAATCAATGGTGGAGGTCCTACATGGCTCCATGAAGTAAGATCAAAGGCCCACTACATGCATGCACATTTTCATGGTGGGCTATTCTCCATGGACACACCATAATAGATTTTCTCCTTGAATCTAGATTATTTGGGTCATTTAGACCTGAGATTCATAGTGGGGATGGCATCCCTACCTTAGAATTTCTTGGATTTGTATAGATTACATGCATGCATGATCTATGTAAATGTGTGGTGTGTTAATGGAGGGTTCATAGTACCGGAACCCTCCCCTTTGGCCATGATCTCTCTCTATCTCTCTCTCTCTCTCTCTCTCTCTCCCTATTTTTTTCTCTCCATTTCTTCCTATTTTGCTACTAACGTTGGTGTCCCACTGAGGTGATCAGAAAATCCTAATCCACCAGAATTTTGGGGACGTCCAGGCTCACCTGATGGACGTCCCAGCCCACCCTGACATACATGGGTTGGATGGCCCTTAAACCTTAAATTTCTTGGAGACCTTTGCAAGGTGATGGGTGTGAAATTTTTATGGTCCATCTAGGTGGACTCCACTTGTATTATTTGGTCATAAATCCCTCTAGATATTTTTCTATGGGCTGAAAATGGATAGCATATGTTGCTATCCATATTTCAGGCCCATTTGCTGCATAGTTTTTGGCTTTGTTTTAGGCCATCTTGTGGAGCTTTTCTCCCTAATTTCTATAAGGTTTTTCTGAGATGTGGACCCCACATTGATGTAGGATGGAGCCCACACCCTCTATCCCCTGATTGAGACATATGGGATGAGCCAAAGAGGGCTGGACTGTTTTAACAAGAAAACAAATGCATTTCATTTGGGGGATTCATTCAATGATAACAAAGAATGAAGGAGAGAACATTTATCACATTTATCTGAGTTCATTTACATCCTCTGATTCCCTTGATTCTGAAAATAAAGTACAATTAATATAATGTACTGAAGAGAAGATAGCTCGATGGAAATTTCGACAGCTTTCCGGCGCTATTTTGGTCATCTCCTAAGTACTTAGGAGGAATTGCTGATTTGATCAGCCAGTCTTCAATGAGATTAGAGATTTCGTCAGCCTTTCGGCGCCTATTTTGATCATCTCCTAAGACTTAGGAGGAATTGCTGATTTGATCAGCCAGTCTTCAATGAGATGGAAGATCTTTCCGATTATTCTTCTTTAAAATATGAAGCAGCTTATTGTAGTGTGTCCAGGCCCTGAAGAAATCAGCCTGATCATGCTAAATGGGCCCGAAAAGTCTCCCAGAATGAAAGATTAGGGGGTTTCCACCGTCCGTTCGATTTCAAACTTGATGTGTAGCCTTAAAACCACAAATTAGCCATCCACATCAAATTTCAGCTTCTGGATCATTGCAGAAGTGGCCGAACTGGCAAATCAGCCCTCGAGATCATGATTTGCGGCCCGCCAGATATCTGGATATACTTCAAATTTTGTCCCAACGCGTTAAATGCAATGGGCAAGTGAATGGACGGAGCAGATTTCCCGCAAACATCGAGGTGAAGCCTGCATGCGCAACGCATGTACATGGAGTGCGTGTACACCGGCCGTGCACGTGCTATAGCTAAAGTCGGTCAGCGTCGCTGACCCGACTCTCCTTCTCAAATCCATAAAAATGCGCAGCGTCGTCACAACGGCTGCTGATTTTATGTAGTGTGGTCCACTCGATGATCCGTTGAATGATCTGATCCGTCCATTCTCTTCAGAGGATGAGAATTAGCCTCGCCTAGCTCTCCTTTTGTCTCCATGCAGACCATTGCAGGATTTTAACCGTTAAACATGGGATGGACGGTGAGGTGGATGATCTGGTGGACCGCACTATTTTTGCTTCAAAAGAAGTCTGTCCTTAGTGGTTTTTCATCGTGATTCCAACAAACGGAGCAGATCTTCCAAAAGACTCCAGTAAACGGATCCTTCAAAACTACAGAGTCGACGTACGTCGAGTCTGTCGAAAACAGAGCATCGGATCTTGCTCAATGGGCCACCATCACGTAGGGAGGGACTGATCCGAAGTGTCCATGAGATAGAGGGAGTGAAAATAGTCGAGGTGATGCTGAGCTTTGGCGAGGATGTCCAGTCGTATGATCTCTACGGTGACTGGAAAATGACTGTTCGGCGGCTTTCAAGGCTTGATTACCCAGGTGGGCCACATCATCAGTTGATCAAAATTGGCCTTTCACGGTCAAAATTCAGAGAGGAGGACATTAGACGACGTGGATCTCTCAAAAGGACGCTGAATTGGGCCCCACCAGAGACACAACAGAAGAAACAAAGTTTCTTCTCTGTTACGCACGTTTGGAGCTTCGGACGATTGCGCAGATACAGCAACGGCACTCTCCCTTTGCGTGGACCCCATTGCCATTCCTTCCTTTGTGCAGGCGCCATTGCAGTCTCTTCCTTTTCCCGGACGCAACTTCCATTGCGCGGACGCCAGCAACTCCGCAGACTCTTCCTTTGCGCAGACTCCAGCAACTTTGGTTGCGCTGGTCCACGCAAGCGACTTCAGTTGTGCTCCTTTTCTCTTTCTCCTCTCTCATTTCTTTGGCACGCCAGCTCTTGTCCGATCCATCTTCCTCAAATGAAATGGAACTGGGGGTATTTATAGGCCTCACCACTCTTACAGAGTGGTGATCACCACCACCTATTGCTTCATACTTGAATTCCTTCTTTTCTTAAGCTATGGTGACCACCAAGCCACCTCTTAAACGGTGGTGTATCACCTTTCTCTCTTAAAATGACACATATGCACCTCTTTTTACCAAATTACCCTTTTCAATCCCTTTTACCATAATACCTAAACTACCCCTTGGATATGGAATGTTACCAAAATACCTAAACTACCCCTGGAACTGGATTTTTACCAAAATACCTTTAGAACTGGATTTTTACCAAAATATCTTTGGAACTGAATTTTTACCAAAATACCTAAACTACCCGTGGAGCTGATACTTTCCCAAAATCCCTAAACTACCCGTGGAGCTGATACTTTCCTAAGATACCAAAACTACCCCTGAAGCAGATTAATACAATGTGATTCTCTGACCACTGCAATGAGATATTTTTTTTACCTCAACAGATGCCCCCTTGATCCTTCTTTGATTGATTCTTGAAATCAAATGGAGGATCGATCTTCCTCTGCCTGAAAAACTTGAACGAACTGTAACTAAAGGATGACCGGATGATTATGCTTGCACGGGAGGCTGGATTATTACACTTGCATGGCAGACTGGCTGATCATACTTGACCAGAAGATTGAATGATAGCGTTCGATAGGAAGACTGGAATGATGGCGCGTGAATAGAAGGCTTGAATACTGGCGCTCAAGTGGAAGACTGGCATGCTGACGCTCAAGCGGAGGACTAGAATGCTGACATTCGAGTCGAAGACTGGAATGCTCCCAGTCAATAGTGTCGAGTAGATGTTTCACAAGAGAGGATAAGATTCTCTTTTTATTGAAGCATGCTTCTACAGCAGTTGTGACAACTTCATCTTTGAGCGATTTGATCAGAGAACTTTCTTTCAACACTGTTGCTGCTGTAATGATCTCTTTAATCAACTCCAGCAATTCTTTCCTTTTGATGGGCTCCAGCAATTCTTTCCTTTTGATCAGCTCCAGCGATTCTTTCCTTTTGATCAGCTCCAACGATTCTTTCCTTTTGATCTATATCTGGGGCTGTTCTTTAATGCTGCTCCTACAGCAACAACTTTTTCAATTGTTTCCTTTACTCACGATCTGCATAACCCAAGCTTTTGAATAATGGTTTCTCCTGCTAAATTTATCGAAATTAGTATTTTAATTCATTATAATTTTCAATATAGCTTTATGAAGCATTGATAATTTTTGAAATAGATTGAGAGTTTCTTCTCTTTTTAGGCCGATTGTGGTATTCGCAATATAATTTAATCCATCTTTGCGCTTCTCATCATGCGTAGCATTGTATTCTTTATATTGTACTCTTGGAGATTTCATCTTTAGCTTCAAAGGTTCAATCGCTGAGTCTTTTTACTGAGTCTTCTCTAATTTGTGCTTCTTAGCATTTCTTCATAAACTTTTTCTTGGATCTTTGCTGATTTGATGATGCTTCCATTTGTTCTTTGTCTTCATCAGATCTGATACTTGGAGTCTTGCAATATTATTATCCATAATACTCGGCATATAAATTCCTTCGCCGCATATAGGAGATTATCAGAAAGACCAAGGAATAGATTATTTTGAGGACATTAAATCCTGCCCCCACTTCCAGGTCAATGTTGCATAAAGATTTCTTCAGAAGATAATATTTCTGAAGCGAAGCCTTCTGATACTTTTAAAGAATAAATAATCTTTGCTGCTCCTTTCATGAATCCAAGGAATACATCTGATTCCTTATACTGTCGGAGATTTGAGCTATTGACTAGATAATCGCCAATATCTTGAAGGCATTTACTGTTGACGTAATTTGAACCTGATTCAAGAGAAATGCATTTTTGCATGTTTGTCTAATCAATGTTTAAAATTTTCATCAGGCAATTGCATATTTGAGCATATCTATATTGAAATATGTATTTGCAGCATTTTGAATGCTAAACTTTAATTTGTGCTTATGCTTTTGAGCGCTGGTGCCGGTGTACTTTGACCGACCATACTTTGACTGGACAATTTAACTTGACTTGACTTGACCAGACTCGACTAAACTAGACTGACATTTCTGGACTGACCGACCATACTTTGACTGGACAACTTGACTTGACTTGACTTGATGACTGAATTGGACTTGATACTGGGCTCAAGGAGCAAAGTAGTTTACCGCTGATTTTGGGCAAGGCTCATGGAACAAAGTAGTTTACCGCCGATTTCGGGCAAGGCTCAAGGAGCAAAGTAGTTTACCGCCGATTTCGGGCAAGGCTCAAGGAGTAAAGTAGTTTACCGTCAATTTCGGGCATTATGGGCTTTTAGCACTTTGGCTTTTGGTCATTTGGTTGACTTTTGGCTCTTAGCTTTTGGTCTTTAAAGACTTTGAGCTTTTTCGGCCTTTGGTCATTTGGTTGACTTTTGGCTCTTGGCTTTTGGTCTTTGAAGACTTTGAGCTTTTTCGGCCTTTGGTCATTTGAAGATTTTGAGCTTTTGGCTTTTGGTCGTTGAAGACTTTGAGCTATTAGCTTTGCTTCTGGCAATTGTCCTTGGTATTTCGCGTTTGGCGATGACTTGTTATGCTTGAAAACCTGTCTTTCATTCAAACATACAAAAGAAATGCATTCTATGGTGAGAAATATATTTCACAGCTTTTACTCACCTATCTTAATTGATTATAGGTCGTAAGCGTAGCTGGCCGTATAGGCTTGGCTAGGCTGCCTTAATTGGTATTTTATCATTGCTGAACGGTGAATCCATAGCTGATATTTCGCCAGCTGCTGATATATTCTGAGTAGCTCTTTTGCCAGCTGCTGATATATTCTGAGAATCAATAATTGATATTTCACCGTTGTCGATATATTCTGAGAATCAATAATTGATATTTCACCGTTGCTGATATATTCTAATGATTCTGAGAAAAATCTTTGGCAATCAATGCTTGACTGCTATCATCATTGTTTAGTGGCTTGACAGCAGTCATCAATGCTTGGTAGCGATCATCAACGCTTGATGGGGATTGTTTAACGCTTGATAGCGATTGTTTGACGCTTGATGGCGATTGCTAACGCTTGATAGCGATTGTTTGAATAAACTTGCATGAGCCATTGGTGACGATAGTGATAGTTGCTTATTTTAGTGACGATCATTGGCACTTGCTTATTTTGACAACAATCATCGACGCTTTTATTTGGCGATTGTCATTGGTGCTTCGCATTTGGCGATGATTTGGCGCTTCGTATTTGGTGATGATTTGATATGCTTGAAAGCCTGTACTTTATCCAAATACAGAAGAAATATATTACATGGTGAGAAATATATTTCGCAGTTTTTACTCACCTGTCTTGCCCCCTTTTGATTAGGAAGCATTACTCTGGGAATCTTCGTAATCAAAATCATGATGTTGTAACCTGATACCGCATCATCTCATACTTTTGTTTAAGATTAGCTTTGCCCCCAGTCTCGAGCTAATCGAGCCTATGTATCCTTATCTCCATCCTTTTTATTCTTCTTCTTTTTTTCTTTTTTTTCTTTTTTTTCTTTTTTTCTTCCTTTTTCTTTTTTTTTTTTATGTCGTACACCTTAACAATTTCTCCTTTATCAACCGTCTTCTGTAACTTGTACCTCAAGCCATTCACTTTTTTTTTCTTTTTTTTTTTTTCGTCAATTGTATCTCCTTGTCTTTCGAAATCCTTTCACTCTTCTACTTATTGGCGACAATCATTAATGCTTGATATCAATCGTCAATGCTTACTTTTGCCCCAACTTTAACCTGCAAAATTAGTATAGATAATTATTATAAACAATTATCATTTCGAGGAGTCAACAATTACCTCGTTTGGAATTTTGAGATTTTATCATTCTGAGACTTTGCTGATCTTGCCATTTTTGATTTAGAAGCATTAAAATTGCAATTTATCTTCAAGGATAACGAATTTCGCATGCCTTTGTCTGCCCCCTGAATAATTTTGCCGCAAATCTTTTGAATCAACATGCTGTGAATCCTCTGGATATTCAAGGATGATATATTTTGCTGAACTGGCAAATATCTTGATGAAAATTTACCCCCATGATGAATATACTCGTCTTGATTCCTTGTTGCCTATTCTTCTTTTCTTCTTTGTTTTGTTTCCTTTAATACTTTAACTATGACAATTCGCTTTTCTCTATAACTAGCAATTGATTCCTTCTTTTTTCAGCAATATCTGTTGTTGTTCCCTTAGGACTCTTGAAATAGCCGGTTCATATGAGAGTGGAATAACTTTACTTTGACTCTTGCTCTTCTGATCTGGAAAGTTGTGACGATGCCCCCAGGGTTTTCTATTGACCGATGAATTCGTTAATTCATTAATTGATCCGTTTTCTTGTTGGTGAGTAACGGTTGACTTAATTGAACTAACTTTTCATCTGAAGGCTTTGTATATTCTTTGTGTACCAACACGCTATCATCCGTCCTTCATTGTCTCACAATGCTACTGATGAAGCAAACACTGCTTTCGATGTTACCATGCTTCTTCTTCATTCAACTTCCCCGCCATGGAAGTGCTTCTATATGATACCCATTATTTGGTCAGCATATGAGCAAAGCTTTGCATAAAAAACCAGGTGAATTTGTATTGGCTCCAGAACTCTGAATGCTTTCTATCAAGCA
The DNA here is from genome assembly GCA_037074715.1 of Magnolia kwangsiensis. NCBI lineage: Eukaryota > Viridiplantae > Streptophyta > Magnoliopsida > Magnoliales > Magnoliaceae > Magnolia > Magnolia kwangsiensis. The sequence goes on from CM073573.1 coordinate 58,473,546, forward strand.
TTTAAAATTGTCGAATTGACTTTCTTTTTCAGTGTGCTTCTGAGCAAACGATAATTCCCCATCTACCGCTGGGAATATAACTTCATCCTCAGCAATGCTGTGAAAGATGCATACTTAGGCCACGAATTGTGACCTTAGAAGATTCACAAGTGCTCCACCCTTTCTCTGCTTGATCCATTAACTGGCCATGTGTGGGAGCCACACAACACTTTTTTAAGAAGTCTTTCATCAGATCAAGGCAGCTTGTTCCTCTTCTTTAGACATGAATTGACTAGCTGATGTTTGAATCGCTCCAGTACAAGAAGCTAGCTTTCTCCGGTAACTGCCATCATTCTAGCATTATTTATCTTTGACCGAAACTGATTTGATCATTCAGAACAGAGCGCTAGTTAATTTATTAAATAAAATCGTTCCTTATTTTCAGAGATGAAGGGGAGGATGTTCCCGCTGAGAGTCACCATTTTGGTGCCTTTGCAGACGCCAAAAGGTGATAAATGTTCTCGGAATATTTTCTAAGTTACCATCGAATAATAAAAATCCCCAGCAGAGTCGCCATTTTGTTTTAACAAAAAAAAATGCGTTTCATCTGGGGGATTTATTCAATGATAACAAAGAATGAAGGAGAGAACATTTCTTACATTTATCTGAGTTCATTTACATCCTCTGATTCCCTTGATTCTGAAAATAAAGTACAATTAATATAATGTACTGAAGAGAAGATAGCTCGATGGAAATTTCGACAGCATTCCGACGCTATTTCGGTCATCTCCTAAGTACTTAGGAGGAATTGCTGATTTGATCAGCTAGTCTTCAATGAGATTAGAGATTTCGTCAGCCTTTCGGCGCCTATTTTGATCATCTCCTAGGACTTAGGAGGAATTGCTGATTTGATCAGCCAGTCTTCAATGAGATGGAAGATCTTTCTGGTCATTCTTCTTTAAAATATGAAGCAGCTTATTGCAGTGTGGCCAGGCCCTGAAGAAATCAGCCTGATCATGCTAAATGGGCCCGAAAAGTCTCCCAGAATGAAAGATTATGGGGTTTCCACCGTCCGTTCGATTTCAAACTTGATGTGTAGCTTAAAACCACAAATTAGCCGTCCACATCAAATTTCAGCTTCTGGATCATTGCAGAAGTGGCCAAACTGGCAAATCAGCCCTCGAGATCGTGATTTGCGGCCCGTCAGATATCTGGATATACTTCAAATTTTGTCCCATCGCGTTAAATGCAATGGGCAAGTGAATGGACGGAGCAGATTTCCCGCAAACATTGAGGTGAAGCCTGCATGCGCAACGCATGTACATGGAGTGCCTGTACACCGGCCGTGCACGCGCTATAGCCAAAGTCGGTCAGTGTCGCTGACCCGACTCTCCTTCTCAAATCTATGAAAATGGGCAGCGTCGTCACAGCGGCTCTGATTTTATGTAGTGTGGTCCACTCGATGATCCGTTGAATGATCTGATCTGTCCATTCTCTTCAGAGGATGGGAATTAGCCTCGCCTAGCTCTCCTTTTGTCTCCATGCATACCATTGCAGGATTTTAACCGTTAAAAATGGGATGGACGATGAGGTGGATGATCTGGTGGACCGCACTATTTTTACTTCAAAAGCAGTCTGTCCTTAGTGGTTTTTCGTCGTGATTCCAACAAACGGAGCAGATCTTCCAAAAGACTCCAGTAAATGGATCCTTCAAAACTACAGAGTCGACGTACGTCGACTCTGTCGAAAACAGAGCATCGGATCTTGCTCAGTGGGCCACCATCACGTAGGGAGGGACTGATCCGAAGCGTCCATGAGATAGAGGGAGTGAAAACAGTCTAGGTGATGCTGAGCTTTGGCGAGGATGTCCAGCCGTACGATCTCTATGGTGACTGAAAAATGACCGTTCGGCAGCTTTCAAGGCTTGATTACCCAGGTGGGCCACATCATCAGTTGATCAAAACCGGCCTTTCACGGTCAAAATTCTGAGAGGAGGACATTAGACGGCGTGGATCTCTCAAAAGGACGCTGAATTGGGCCCCACCAGAGACACAGCAGAAAAAACAAAGTTCCTTCTCTGTTACGCGCGTTTGGAGCTTCGGACGATTACGTAGATGCAGCAACGGCACTCTCCCTTTGCACGGACGCCATTGCCATTCCTTCCTTTGCGTAGGTGCCATTGCAGTCTCTTCCTTTGCCCGGATGCAACTTCCTTTGCGCGGACGCCAGCAACTCCGCAGACTCTTCCTTTGCGCGGACTCCAGCAACTTTGGTTGCGCTGGTCCACGCAAGCGACTTCAGTTGCGCTCCTTTTCTCTTTCTCCTCTCTCATTTCTTTGGCATGCCAGCTCTTGTCCGATCCATCTTCCTCAAATGAAACAGAAGTGGGGGTATTTATAGGCCTCACCACTCTTACAGAGTGGTGATCACCACCACCTATTGCTTCATACTTGAATTCCTTCTTTTCTTAAGCTATGGTGACCACCAAGCCACCTCTTAAACGGTGGTGTATCACCTTTCTCTCTTAAAATGACACATATGTACCTCTTTTTACCAAATTACCCTTTTCAATCCCTTTTACCATAATACCTAAACTGCCCCTTGTATATGGAATGTTACCAAAATACCTAAACTACCCCTGGAACTGGATTTTTACCAAAATACCTTTGGAACTGGATTTTTACCAAAATATCTTTGGAACTGGATTTTTACCAAAATACCTAAACTACCCTTGGAACTGGATTTTTACCAAAATACCTTTGGAACTGGATTTTTACCAAAATATCTTTGGAACTGGATTTTTACCAAAATACCTGAGCTACCCGTGGAGCTGATACTTTCCCAAAACCCCTAAACTACCCGTGGAGCTGATACTTTCCTAAAATACCAAAACTACCCCTGAAGTAGATTAATACAATGTGATTCTCTGACCACTGCAATGAGATATTTTTTGTACCTCAACATGGACATCCAATAATTTCTGGATTGTCCAGCAGGGTTGCATGTTAGAAATGGACCTATTACACCTTGATTTTGGAGAAAGTTGGTTATTCCAATGGACTCCACATGCTATCCATATATGGAAACATCAAATCCACCTATTTTCCCCTTGTTTTGACAGGCCTAAGTCCACCCCATGAGGTAATAAAGATGGGGACAACAACAATTTCAGCAGCAGATTTGTTTCAGAAACACCTTACTGTCCATAATTTGTATGAATTAAATAAAATACTTATACTACCTCAAAAATTATAAAATGTTTTATAGGAGAGTTCCACCCATGGTAGGACCCACCTACAAAATTTTAGGGCCAATGGACACTTGTATATACCATGGTGGTGGCTGGACTGGCCCACTATAATGTGGTGTCCAGATCAGGAAAAATTTCAAGACAGATTGAATTCTTTAAATGAATTAAAATATTTATAGTAGTCAAAAAATCTTAAAATTTTTTAGAAGAGTGTTCCACCAATGTTAGGACTCACCTACCAATTTTTAGAGCCAACGGACCCCTGTGCACACCGTGAAAAGGGCTGGACCGGCCCACCACGTTGGAACATCCGGGTCAATCCAATTTTCTAGACAGATTATTTTATTTAAATTAATTAAAATATTTTTATATGTCCAAAAATCTTAAAATTTTGTGGAGATGTGGCCCAACCATGTAAGTATTATCCTACAAAATTTTAGAGCCATCGAGCCCTTGGACTACCTACGGTGTGGCCTGAAGTGGACAACCAGGCAGGGATGCCCAGGCTGGGGTGTCCAGCCTTGGTTGGCCATCCAGCCTGCTTTGTGGGCCCACTTAGACGTGTTGTATATCCCATCATCCATCCATGTGGGGTCCTTAAGGGACTTGATCATCTTCTCCTTCGGTGGTTTCCAATTGGGGTGCATTTAGATGAGATTTTGGATAAAATACCAGGGCCCAAAGGGCAATATACACATGAGGCATCCCTGTCTTGGGCTGCTGCTGGGCCTGCACTCCAACAGCATGGCCCACTTGATATATGATTTGTATGTCCCCCTCTCATCTGGTGGGACCCACTGTTATATATGTGAGCCATCAGAAATTTCATATGCTATAAAATAATTTTGTTGTTGGATTCTAACCAACCCAGAAAATGGGTGGGCTGGAATTTAGCAATAAGCCCAATAATTGTTGCCTATAAATGTTTGTTTTGGGGTAATATGGCCCACTAGATTTGAGGAGGATTTAAATTAGTTATCTTATCATTTTAATTTTATTTTTGGGCTTAATTAGTGCATGATTTCCAATTACAGTCTTATTGGGCTAGTCTTCTAGTTAATTGATGGGCCTTATAGCCTTGGTTGGGTTGGAACTTTTAATAGGCCCATTGGACTGTGGGGTCCTATATTTATCATGTCATTATTATGGGTCTTATGGGCCAAATACTGAAGTAGTTGGGCCCTTGCTTGCCCCTTATAATAAATTTATACTTGGGCCGAGATGTGAGGCCCAACTAACTTGTGTTAAATATAAGGATTTTCCATATTTTGGGATAATGGGATGCCCATTAGGCCCACCACAATGAGTGAACCCATGACCTTTATGGTTGGGCCCTAACCTTGCTTAAGGGCCCACCATGTTGCCTATGTATTGGGCTTAGTGTATGGTCCACTAGGCCATGAATTGATTAGGCCTTACACTTTTCTTTACATATGTAGCAGGCTACCCATTGGGACCCAGTTGAGGTTAGATGTTCTCCTTGGTGGCCCTAAGGTAGGCCTATGAGGCCCTTATAAGTGGTTGAAGGCCCACCTTGGACCTTGTTAGGCCCGTTTCCTTTTTGAGGCCTTAAGACTCCCCTAGCTTGTGGGTCATTCCAAACTGTTGGGCCCCCACTAAGAGAACTTCATTTCCCCTTAGAGTACCTGTCTATATATATCTTGTCATTGTCCCTCCTTAGGGAGGAATGCATATTCTACGGGTAGCGCACTTGCGTTGTTGTGACACATACGCATCATTTGTGTGAATTGATTACATTGTATAGAGGGACGGAGTTTCTCCCCTTGTGCACATTAAGTGCCTGAGGCTGGTGCATGATTTGTATGTGTGACTCATGCATTAGCATCGTATTTCATATTGATACTGCTCTTACTTCATCAGGGCCTTGCCTCCATAGGGATATTCGTGGATAGCAGTATGCGTGGACACCAAAAATATTACTTGAGCATACCTGGTGCATAGGATGCCCATGGGTGAAATTTTCAAAACTTCCATGATACCAAGGATCTGCTCCAGTGTCATGACTGGGTGAAATATATGAGCGCATAAGGGCCTTATACCATTAGGCCGCGACTCCCACTATCATGTAGTTGGTTAGATAGGGTGTGGCCTTACTTACCTGATATAAGAAGGCATTGCTAGGTTGAGTCTGACCAGCTCATGAGTGGGTCTGCTACCATCAAGCCTTGTTGGTGATTGGTTATCCACAGGCGGGTAGTGAGGTCACTTATGCTCGTTTGATAGTGTAGGGTCTATAGAGCGGCAGTCATTCAGTAGTGTAATGGACCCTGGTGAGTTCCTTATGATTGGAAATGTACTTGGCATGTGATTTGGATATGAGCACTAACATTACTTGCATCACATTAGCATTGGCTGCATAAGCCCCTTCATGCATCACCTTGGTATGGCCCCCAGTGCTCGTTGCATCATATTCATGATAAGCCTTGATAAGGCTTGTGATATTGTCATCGAGCACATTTCTCTCCTTGTACCTCCTGCTATTCTTCTGTGCACCATTGTCACACAGTTTCACCACCCTCTAAGCTTCTATAAGCATATACACGATTGATGCATGCAGGTGATCCTAGGCGGGTGTCGTAGCGAGAGAGCTTGGAGTAGAGTTGAGCTTGAGGACTCCAGTGTTGCTGACTTTTCTTTCTTCTTATATTATCTTATGTATGTCCTTTTGGACCTTTTGGATATTTGTAAAAGTTTAAATTCATAGTGAATTTTGTGATGCGTGCCTTGTTATTCTTAGATATACTTGCAGTGATCTTGCGTATGCTCATATTGAAAATGATTATACTATTTTTGGAACCTGCCTCAGGAGCTGAGAATGGGGTGCTATGGAGGCTGTTGCGGCTAGAACCGGCCATCGAGTTTCTTGTGAGTCCGATTACTGAGTCTGGGGTGTGACAGGAGTTGGTATCAAAGCATAACAAGTAATTCTGCAATAACTCGGGATAACATCGTATGTCTACTCAGAACATAGGACAAGTAGTGTCCCGAGACCCTTCCTTTCGTTCCATATTGAACCTATAAATGTCCTAATTCCTTGAGTCATCGTTATTTGGTAAACGATGCTACTTAGACGTGGCACTCGTGGTCATGACGCCCGAGGTCGTGGTGCTCGTGGACAAGGCACCCGAGATACCCGTCCTACTGAAGCACATCCTACCGCTGTTGTTGAGGATCCGATTCCTAAGGTCCCGATTTAGCCTGTTTCTCCGGTTGAGCCCGTAACGCCCTTACCTCCAGTTGCTTTGGTTCCCTCAACTATACCCCCTCCTCAACCTGCTATTCAGGCTACAGAGGCTCCTGCTCTGCCAGCGGCCCCTGTGCCTCCGCACGAGGTGAGTGTCGCTCCTACCTTTTCGACAATGCATATAGGGGCCAAGCATTTTCAGCAGTTGATGCAGCTTGTTGCCACCGTATTACACACCCATCAGCCTGCTACCGGTGAAGTCTCTAGGCAGTCTGACTTGCCTCGTGCAAGCACGATAGCTCTAGACTTCCGACAGCATGATCCCCTGAGGTTTAGTGGTGACCCTGATCCTTCTGCCGCTGTGGCTTAGCACACTGAGATTGCGAGGATTTTTGACACAATGCAATATCCCGCAGATCAGAGAGTTTCCTTTGCGACCTATCTGTAACGCCCTATACTTTTGATACTTGGGTGCTACTGAGTAACCTTACTTAATATAAGTACGAACCTAGCTCGAGCAAACGTTCACATGCATTCCAGTCAAAATCTGACCATTGAAGAATGGTTCCCATCCATATATCAGGCTATCCATTCGTTATTCCTTGAGGCGGACCATCACGTCATCAAAAAACCCACCCTTAAGATTCTAATTTGATTGGTAAACAGGTCCATCCAACCATTGTAAATAGCTTGGGGACACTTAGGAGCATCGATGAAAATATTATAAAGCAAATGGGTGCACTTGGGATTAATATTGGGATTACCCGATCATCAGATTGGTTATCCAATTCAAGATGTGTAAATGTAACAATTATCATATATATATATATATATATATATATATGTAATGTGACCTAATCAGGTAAATAAATACCATAATACAATTTAAATACTTACACTACGAAATGCTACTTGTACACTTCATAAATAGCTAAAACTTTATAATACATTGATATGTAATGACAATCCACATTAAAATTATACACTAGTGGCATTATTTATATGAATCTCAATCATAAAAACAAATACTACACAAATTAATAAAATCTATAGTAGATAACATATTCCAACCAATTTAAAATTTTATATAAAATTAAAACCTAAAACATATATAATCATACAAATAATACACAAATAAAATGTGTTGATCCTTGTTTCTTTTCACTAATATTCATATAATTAACAATCTATAATAAAAAAAATTATATATATAGCAAATTACATTATTACTTTTATTAATGAAATTTTATAAAATAATGATAGTAGTAGACAGTAATAATAGAATTAATATTAATACTGGCATATGGGTTAGTAATTTATAGAGGGATGACCCATCAAGGCTTTTTAACCGTTGACATTCAATTTCGGGGAGATCCGACCATTAGATTGATGGGAATCCACCAATATGACCCAAATCGAGTTGTGGGCCCCACCTAGACCTTAGATCCACCTGATCGTCAACTGTGGCCCAAATTTGGGACCCAAAAATAGGATGGACGGGTTAGATTCTCTTGAACCCATCATGGTGGACCCCATGCACATGGTGCGTGCACTCAAGGCGTGTACACCCGTCGTGCACTGAGCGAAGAGGCTTGGTTAGACGTTACCGATCTGCTATCTCTCTAAAAAGAGAGATTTCTCTCTCCCTCTCTGATTTACAGAGCGGACGAACAGGCATCTGTCCATTTGGATTGGTGGCCCACCATTTGGCCCAGTTGGGGCAATCCGAACCGTTCATCTGACAAAGGAAAGACGTGAGACCGAAACCCCCCAAGTTTCATGTTATTTCACGTGTGTACATGCACACGATCCTAGCCGCAAGTGAACCTGAAAACAAAAACTTTCCAAAGATGGAAACTATCTTCTCTTGCCAACTGGTACGATCCATATGAAGGACTCTCCTCCAATCCCAGCCATTCCTTGGGGGAGAATCTCGGCCGTTCAAATGCCAACAGATCCAACTGGGTGAATTAAAAAAAAAGAAAAAGAAAAAGAAAAAGAGGAAGAAAAATGTCATTCCTCCCACTTTCGAACCCACCAGAAAAATGCCGAGCAACCTCTGATTTCCTCCTCCTAGCTTTCCAAGGCCCATACACAACGTTTGACAAGCTCAGTTGGAAGGAAAACCTGCAGATTGAGGATCTACCATTAATGGCAGCCACCGTTCCAAATGAGTCAGACTCAGTTCGGGATGTCGTTTTCTGACTCTCACCATCTGGTGATGGCGTTGGAAGAGAAAGAAGGAGAAAGAAAATGAAAGAAAAGCATAAAAAGGAAAGAGAAGGAGAGGTATGTATTCTTATCCATGCCACTCATCCACCAGGTGGGCCCTGATCATGGGGCCTGTGTATATCCAGACCGTCCATATGGTGGGCCAGCAGCCAGCGCTTGCTGGACTACATCAATACGTTTTGTGGAACCCACCTTTGTTATGCTTTACATCCAAGTCGTCCATCTAGGATGGTGGATGCTGGCATGCTTTATTTTATATATATATATATATATATATATATATATATATATATATATATATATATATATATATAAATAAGAATAAATAAATAATATAAATATTATAATGATATGATATATTATATATGCTGATGGGCCCCATGTGGGACCCACCTAGATTGGAATCGGATTGGCTAGTGTGTCCCACACCAACTATATAGAGCTGACATAGTGACGTCACCAGATTCTGTGGGACTAACCTGATGCGTGGATTCCATCCACGTCGACCGTCCATTTGGATGGGGCCAGACCATGATGTATGTGATGGTCCACATCGTCCAAATGGATGAACGGTGGGCCACACCACGATGTATGTATTTTAGTCTACGCCATTGAATGTGTATCAGGTGGACCAAGCTGCTAAAATTTGTGGAGATTGAACATCCACTATTGAAACTGGTTAGGGTCACAAAAGTTATGGATCAATATGAAATTCTTTTCCCTCTTACTTCAGGCTTTTGTGACCTTATGAACAGATTGGATGGAAAATAAATGTTATGGTAGGCCCTGTGCATTGTTAACTATGGAAATCATTGTCTCCACTACTATTTGTGGTTTGGTCCATATGACCTCCTGATACGACTCATTTTTGGGGGAACACTCTAAAATGATCTCTATGAATAGGTGAATAGTGTAGATAGTACAGTTAGGCCCAACTCAAACTCATGGGTGTCAAGCCCATTTTTGGGCCACCTTGGAGCCACCAAATTGGGCCAGATCAGGCCCAGGTTAAGCCTAGTTAGGCCACTTGTTGGGACAAGTATTTGGAGGGCCTGGTTCTCTTGATGAAGGTCCAAACAATTTTAAATATGGGCCTTTCAAGCCCCACCAATCCCTTACGTTCTTAAAGCTTTAGGAATCATAGTCTAATGCAAATGAATTCTCTAGGGGACTAAGTGAGTGACTTGGAGCCACTAACTTCATGTGGAAAGATTAAATCAAGAGGAGTACTATGACTCTTCGGTGATGATTCTTCCCCTTAACCTTTTCATTTCCAAATGGGTTTAATTTATAGTCTTTATCAAATGTTAAAATTGTTAATTCATAACATGCAATCTCTTACATGATTTATATCTAATTTACGGTTAATAGTTGTGAAACATGATTGCATGCGATAGTTGCTTACATGATAGCTCTCATTTTACTTTATAGTTCACATCATGACCTGTTGTGAGTATTATGCTTAACATGTGTCTTCCATGCTACGACGGTATACTTTCACATGGATTGTTGTAAGTCACTATGGAATTATTTTCACTACACTTAATAGTGGGTAAGCCCTCTTGTGTATGTGAACACATACCTAGGATGTAACATGATGGAGTGAGGAATGGAATAGACCCTCAATTAGAGGTTATGCGGGACATTGAATATTAATGTGGAATTTACCATCCATAGGTTATACGGCTTAAATGGCTTGAAATGACCTCTTTAACCACTTTGATTTAATCTTACTTGACCCTTGCTGTCTCGATTAGTATTCCGAGCATTCTTTTACCGCTACGATTTAACACATGTCTCATGTTTTGATGATTTCCTTGTGTTCCTTTGATGGCCTATACCAGGTGATGGGAATCCCTAGTTAATAAATTTGATTGGCCATTGATCGAGGGGTTCCATTAAGCATCCTAAGGTAGGGGAATCTCATGAGCCGGGGATGGTGGTCATGGAAAACTATGCCCGAGCTGTCGGCCTACGTTAAGTGACGAGCCCCCCATAGTGACCATTGAGTTACTTAAATTGGCTGATTGTAACTGGATTAATAACGGTTGGCTAATCATGCATTTATAGCATATTGGCGATGACGAGTGGCTAATTCTTGATGCAATAAGACGTGCCCTAGAGTTGTTGGGGTATCGTTTTGCTAGCTCTCAGGCCATCGACTATCGACCCCTATTTTGACTGGATGATCGTTCCCAGGTCAATGATTACATGGGTGACAAGCCCAAGTCCGTTTGGATGTGCTTTCCCAGGTTGATGTGCATTCATACATCCATGTATATAAAATGACTACATCATGTATTGTTTTGATTGCCTTGTCATTTTAACTATGCTTAACTAAGGCGGCAATGTGTAATCTTGAGGAGAATTCACACTGAGTTGGCCACTCATCCATCAAATATATAACCGTACAAGTAGTACAGGTGGCTCAGATGATATTCACATTCATGCTGGTGAGGAGCAGCCTATAGTTAACAAGGGTGATGATTCTGTTTCCTAAAGGCTGCTACAGGATTTCGCAGTTCAAGATTGTTGTAGTTTATCTTGTTTCACATGTAATGTTATTTCATTTTATATTCGTAAGAATGGGGACATTAGTTTGTATATTTCATTATGGACAGCTCTTGTATATTTAAATGATAATGCAAACTTTCATTTATGTTTGATTTGTCCATACTACATTCTGATAGTTAAAAAAAAAATGTATACTCGAATTTGACTGTCCTTTAAGGTTAACACTCGGGTTTTTAGAAAACAGGTCCTGTACTCGGGTCCTGAAAACACGGGGCATTACAGTTGGTATCAGAGCATAATTTGGACAAACTTGGCATTGAAAAATGATCTTATACAAGCCCTAAATGTCTCAGTTAAGACATTTGAAATTAAAAATTTGAACTTAGGTGAATCTCCCTCAGACTTAGGAAAATGGTTCAAAATGTAAAAACATGAACCTAGGTTCCCTCGAAAATTGCTAAGATTGTTATTTGAATTTGTAAGACCCGTATCTTAATCTGTACCGTTCCATAGAATTTCACGGTCTTACCAGTCGAACTCCGGCAACCTTCGACCCTTAACTGATATTTACGCGCGACCCTGATTCATATGCCGTCAACCCGTATCGACTCAACCCAAGACCTTTACCATAGCGACAGCGCCGTTGCTGCAGTTCCGATGTCACGACTCGCACGCCAAGGCGATACCCTAGTCAAGAGATGTGGGCCAACGTTCGGTGCGAGGAAAACGCCGCGCGTTGCGAAACCTAAGAGAATCTCTACGACTTGTCAAATCAATCCCATCAAGCAATCAATCTCATCACATCACATGTCAAGTACACATCACCTTTCACCCATTCCCAAGCAACCAAAAAAGTCAAGAATCTCTTACAAAGCCCATACCTTTCTTACACCAAAAACTCTCAAAGTCAAAAAGTTCTTACACCTCTCATGCCTTTCTTACACAAATAGCCACAAAAGTTAAGATTTTCTTACACACCCATCACTCACCACATCCATCACCCATCTATCTCTCTCTCCCTTTACAACTCTCTCTCATTTTCAAACTCAAATCCAAGCAAGAAAATCCATACGTATGAGCTTCTCCTAAACCTCTCCAAGAGAATTTGTGTGTGGCCCACTTTCCTACCCCATCATCTCCCATCTCAACCCTTCATTCCTCATCTCCTCCATTAAAATCAAAACTAAGAAGCTAAGGAACCCAAGGGATCAAAAAGATCGAATGGTGGGTGCTTGATAGTGATCATTTTTCATGTTTTTAAGGTGGGCCAAGTGAGGCCAACTGATCAATGGTTTGGATCTCACTTGGGACCCTAGGATGTGGCCGATGGCCCACTTGATCATCATGATCATTCAATGATGGGACCATTCTCCATGGACCCCATCATGATGTTTATTTCATTACATTAAAGGTCATCTAGACCATCCATATTAATGGGGAAAGGATCTTCACCGTTGATTTTAGATTTCGGAGGTCCCACATGCTTTAGGGCCCACTTGATGTATGATTCATTGCAAGGGAGGGCCCATAATGTCGGGGTCCCTCCATCACACGTGTGTCCCACTCTTTTCTCTCTCTCCATCCTTTTTCAATGTTTTTATCATGCAATGACAATGTGGTTGTGTGGCCCACTCGGATGGACCCCACCACGAAGTATGTATCTTGTTCAAGCAATCTGGAAGTGGGGCCCATTTTAAATGTGTTGTACCAATACCATTCATCACTTGGTGGCCCACCTGAGCCGGGCCCACTTCAATGTATGTTACCCAACCGTCTAGTGTTTGGAACGCTGGACGTCAACTGGTAAAGCACAAAAATATTAGCTTGTTCCAAGCTTGTGGGGTGACCCACTTCTATTGGTCCCACCTCGATGTATGTAATCAATCCATGCCGTTTATCTCATTCCTTGGATCATTTTAGCCATTGAGTAGAAGAATGAGGTTGATCTGAATATCTGGTGGGCTATGGCATAGGGAACATTGGTGGTTACCATTGAGAAATTTTCTGATGTTTCTATACACCCAAAAATCTCAAACTTCGGACTCATTTCGTCTGTTACGAGCCTTGGAATTCTATGGCCGGCGTGGATTCCCAGGTAGCGGGACCCACATGTGATGTTTCTTAGAAAAATAAAAAATAAAAATAAAAAGAGAGATGAGAGGCAGCGTCTGCTGCCACTGACGCAGCAGCAGGCCACTGCTGCCTTTCACGGATGGTCGCAGGGGTCCCACGACCCTGCATGTGGGCCCCACTGTGATGTTTATTTGTAATCCAATCTGTTCATGAGGTGGGCCACCCCCAGTAGTGGGCCCCCATCCAAATTTCATCCCCATCCATGACTTGGGTGGCCCACACTACAGGAAATAGTGGGATTGAACCTCTACCATTGAAGCCTTTTTTTGGGCCACAGAAGTTTTGGATCAAGATGAAATTTATTTTTCCTCCCCATCCAAGTCCGTGCGACCTTTCCAACATCTTGGATGGAAAATAAACATTATGATGGACCACATACGTGGGACCCACGGTGATGCATATATTTTATCCACCCGTCCACGGCTGTGGACGGTGGAACCTATGGGTTTCATTCACGCCGTCCGCCTGGATGGTGGACCGCTGATGCATGTATTTTGTTCATACTATCAAATGACAGTGGGGCCCACCATAATGCACATGTTGCATCCAGTTCGTCCATTCACCTTGAAACTTATCACATGAGCTAAAGAATGAGTCAGATCCTTATCTCATGTGGACCCCCACCGTGATACGTGTATTGCATCCAAACTGTCTATCTATTTTGAGCTAGAGAATGAGCCAAATCTATAGTCCAAGTGGACCCCAACTTGGCATATTTTTGAGGCCCATTTTAATGTAATTGTAGTGGTTCATTGGGGCCCACTTTGATGTGGATGTAAGGCCCACGGAATTAGGCCACTTGATGTTTTTGGGGCCCATGGGTTAAGGCCCATTGAGATGTACTAGGGCCTATGGGTTAAGGCCCATTTGATGCAATCTAAGGTCCACGGGTTATGACCCATTGCAATGCACATAAGGCCCATTGGTGTGGTCCATTTATGTGGCCCATTTGATGAATAAAAGGCCCATATGACATGGCCCATTTGATGTATTTAAGGCCCAATGGAATGTACTTAAGGTCCATTGCAATGTGTGATCCCAACACAGATTATGTAGCGATGTTTACGACGATCGTGCCTTGGGAGCAATGTTGGTTTGACGTCCATATTGTGAGTGTAATGCTGGTTGGATGTCCACATTACGACTCTCCTTAGGGCCCATTATTAGGCCCGTACTTATTGTGTATAGGCCATGTGGGCCCATCTGCATTGTAAGGATAGTTCATTTCATTATAACATGTTTAGTATAGTTTCATGACTCATGATCATACGCATAATATGTATGCTTGATATGAGAAGTGACTATATCACTTAGAAACGATCTTAGATTCCCTTGAAGATATAGATACTCAATGTTTTAGGTTCCTTTAAAATTTTCAGGTTAGTCGATTGTACTTAGAAACTATTAGAATAGTAATTTGAACTTATAAAAAGTTCTCTTCAAAGGATTTTAGAACATAGATATTTCAAACTATAGGCCCCTCGAAACTTCTAGGATAGACCCTTGAACTTTCACTCAGGAAGGAACTCTTAGAATTGCGAGGAAATGAAAATCTAGAAACTGGTTTCCTTAGAAGTGACTTGGATGGCAATCCAAACTCATATGAAATTTCATCCGAGTTAAGGACGAGCTGAGAAGATAGATATCCAAAACCTTAGCCCTTTGAAATTCTTAGGATGAGTCATTTAAACTCAAGGATAAGGACTTTGGTTCTCATGAAAATTGTCAAAACGACCATTTGAACTTAGAAACAAGAACTTTAGTTCCCTTGTAAATAGCAATATGGTTGTTCAAACTTAGAAATTAATTATGTGAATATCTACTATGATGTACTTAAGACTACATAAGTACATTTCTTATACTTGGCTTTCAAATGAAAGAAAAAAAAAAAACTTCTAAAAATCTAGGATATGAACTTTCCTAAAACTTCATAGTTAAGTATAACACTCTTGCAATAATCAGCAAATGGATCAAATTTAGACTTGTAAGAATTCCCTTAACCACCATGTTGTGCATTTGGTAAAAAACAAGTGCTCCCTAAACTAAGGATCGCACTAGGAATGTAATTTAAACCCCCTAATACATCTCTTTACTTATAAATAATATTTCCTACAACCCCTAGCACATGAAATTAATTAGAAGCGAAGTGATAGAGTTTTAGGTAGATTTTCAACCCTAAACTGGACATATTAAGCTTAGGTTTGGAATCCTAGATAAATTTAGCAAAATTTTGAACTCCAAGGTCAAATCTCTTGTAGGAATCTTGGTCCTGAAATTTTTATATGGCGCGTAGATGGTCAAAGTGCACAGCGAAAGCGTAATGGGACACGTAGACTTACCATTTATGAAAATATAAAATTTCATGATATTTTCCTAAAGTTTAGGATCATCGCGATCACGGATTGATGGAACCATATTTAAGCAAAGTTACATTGTTTGATCCAAATTCCATATCCTGAAAAATTTCCAACGATCCCAATGCCCTGATCAGGTAGAAGATCGAGATTTAACAGGATTAGGAATTGATACCAAAATTGTCATGCCCTGAACTCAGAAACCGGGCTCATAAATTTTTTGATTGCCGAATCCGGTGCTGACAGCCTCCGTAGCACCCCATTCTCGGCTCCCGGCACCCCTACACCAGGTTCCGATCCTGGGTTGCTACAAGGAGGATTTCGAATCATCAATTTAATTTGTAATGAGCATGACCACAAGCATAACCCACTAACAAAAACCACAAGAACACCATCACAAAATCCACTATGATCAAAAAATTTGAGTACAAGGCGTATGAAAGGGAAATATAATATAATACAAATAACAGAAACTCCAAAAGCTCAACTACACGCTCTTTCTGCTACTATGCTACGACTGCATCTTGGCGTCACCAGCACTCATCGATCGTGCATAAGCTTATAGAAAGCTTAGAGGGCGGTGTAAGTGTGTGCGCAATATAAGCGTGCTCAGAATGTAAGATCAGAGTAATGCAGAACCTTGCTGATGAGTACATGAAAGTAATCAGCCATACCAAGGCTATGCAGTGCAGAATATAAATGTTATCGGCCATATCAAGGCCATGCGATGCATAATGCAAGTCAAGCATGCCAATCCACATCCATATATCAATGTTAACTCCTCACTATAGCATCAAATCAGTACGGTTCTCAGTCTGGATAATCATCGGGGTTTAGTACACTCTAAATGGCACTTTCGCTCTCTCAGCCACACAGTCCAAGTGAGCATAAGAAACCTCACTATCTGCCTGGCCAATAGTCTGCCAATATCTATCCGGCACGTCGATAGCAGACCTATTCACAAGCTGGTCAGACTCAGCCTAATATTGCCCCTACCCTCGGGCGAGTAAGGCCACACCCCTTTCCAACCGACCACGACATAGTAGGAGACGCGGCCTCCTGGTATTTGACCCTTGTCGCTCATATATCCACTCGATCTCGACGTTGGAGTTATCATCTGGTACCATCGGGTTTGGAGATTTTAACCCAGGGACATTTATGGCACCCCAATGCTTAGTAATAATATTTTCGGTATCTAATCCAGCCACCCACGATGTGTCTGTGGAGGCTAGGACCCTGATGTCGCTAGGGCATATAATAATCATAATCACACAAATGTAAATGCATGAACCACCCTACCAGACATGCAACAATCCTACGCATACTGCGCACTCATGTAGGGTAACTCCATTTATCAGGGAGCCCATAGACAATCCGCCCAAAGGCATATGCTATGATCAGTCACTCCTCATATCAGGCATACATATGATGCATATTATCATGAATCACGAATCTATACTAAACATGTTGTATGGTAATGGGCTCTGTTCATATGGAAGATGGGCCTCGACGGCATACATACTACAAGTATGGGCCTACCAATGGGCCTCAGGGAGTGACAATGTGAACATTTAACAGACATCATCCTTACAATGTCGGCATCTAACCATCATTATCCCAGGGTACTTCCCGTTATAAACATCCTTTTATATACCACGGAGAACTCATACATTGCAATAGACCTAAATACATCCCACTGGGCCTTAAGTACATCAAATGGGTTGTATTACATGGGCCTTATATTCATCAAGTGGGCCGTATTAATGGGCCTTACATACATTGCAATGGGCCATAACCCATGGGCCTTACATACATCACAATGGCCTCTCAACATGGGCCTTATACATATATATTAAGGTGGACCTCAACAAGGGCCACCAATACATCAAGATGGGCCTTAACAATAGGCCTTATGTAAATTAAGGTGGGCTCAACAATGGGCCTTAAATTATCTTTAAAATGGTTGGATGGTTTGGATGAAACACATGAATCATGGTAGACCCCATAGTGATCAAAAGGATGGATGGCATAGATGAAGTACATACCCATGGTGGGGCCCACATTAATGGGAGGTGTGGATTTCAATACATACATCAGGTGGGTCCCATGATGGGCCTACTGAAAAGGCCTAGCTATATGTCCTAGAGGGGGGGGGGGGTGAATAGGACTATGCCAAATAAAAATTTATAACAGCAGAAATTAAAGGAATATGATAGCCAACAAGATAACAAAATAAACCACAATGCAAGATAGTAAAGAAACCTCAAAATTCAGATCTTAAGAGGTTGATACAAATATTGTTCTAAGGACAACCTTACACCAAAAACTAGAGTTTATGGTAGGACAACCTGATTTCTAGAAAGGTCTTTGTATTAAGTTTCAAACCGAAGAGGAATAGAAAAATAAATACAAACTGCACTGAAGTATAAATTCTAATCACAAATATGTATTGTTCTAAGGACAACCATGCACCATAAGAATGGTAGGGTAACCTTACTAGAACAAAATAATTTCAAGCTAATAAATGAATAGCAAGAAATAAATTCTAAACTATTACAACATTCCCCACAAAGCTTGAAATAAAAGATTACAACATTCACAACCACATGTACATCCCTTAAATGAATAAATAAAGATATGATATAAAAACCATTCAACCACAACACAAGGGATTATAGTGGTTCTCCTGTGTGTTCACCAACTGTTATACAACAGCCACACAGAATGCTACTCCACTCTTAATATCCTCACACAGGGGATATTAGCATTCACTAACAAAGTAGGTTTTCACCGGTTCACCCAAAACCTTACAATTGTGTCTTTATCTGTGGGCTTACACAATTAGAAAAATCCCACTTCTAAGTTTTCCTGGCTCTCCCCAGATAACCAATACAATGAGATTTTTTTGGCGAATCTCAAAAGAAACCAAAAGAAAGTACATTACTCAAACATAAAATACCTGAATTTCTCCTTCGTTGTAGCAGCCTAGAAGAACCAATCGGAGTAGAAGTTCGAATCAACGTTCAATGTCCAATACTCACTTTAAAATAGTTCTAGTTCTAATTGATTTTAAATTAAACCAAATTGGGCGTAACTCTATTTGATTTTAATTCCAAGAAGAAGAATACAACAATTCCTCTTTTCAAATCAGATTCGAATTCAGGAACAAAATCAAATAAAGAAAGCTATCCAAAGAAAATAAAAATTAAGCACAATGTAGCTTAAAATGAATACTAACTTATCTCAGAGTGGAGGCTTGAATTTACTTGAATTACTTATCAAAACTCTGAAATTCTTGTTCAATTTATAGACAAGCATTTCACATCTTCGACTGGTCTTACAACATCTATGATTGGTCGAAGATCTAACAGATTTTTGAAAAAATCAGGCGCGATAAGATTTTCAGTTGCTCGACCAGTCGTGGGTACCCTACGACTGGTCGAAGGTCCCCTTCAACTGGTCGTAGGTTCCATACGACTAGTCGAAGAAGGCCCAATCAAAATGTTGTACTTTGAGTCGAAGAACCACGACCGGTCGAAGAACCAGTAGACACTGTTCACAGGACTGGTCGAACAGTCTCCAAGACTGGTCGAAGAAAAACCAGAAAATTCTGAAAATCCTCAACAACTTAAGACTGATTGAGGAATTTCATGGACTGGTCGAACCAGTGCTAGGACTAGTCGAACAAGGTCTAGGACTAGTCTTAGAACAGATTCAAGTCACTTATAAAAGATATATGAATTATGTATCCAAAGTGACCTACTCTAAAGGTCTACCTAAGGTCAGTCATACCTCAATAATGAAGTAAGGACATTGAATTGTGAATATCAGTGACCTTGAGTATCATGAAGATTGAGT
Source organism: Magnolia kwangsiensis (assembly GCA_037074715.1). Classification (NCBI taxonomy): domain Eukaryota; kingdom Viridiplantae; phylum Streptophyta; class Magnoliopsida; order Magnoliales; family Magnoliaceae; genus Magnolia; species Magnolia kwangsiensis. The sequence continues at coordinate 58,493,071 of CM073573.1, forward strand.
TCTTGAACTTGAGATCTTCAGCTTGAAAAACTTCTGAGAACTTGAACTTAAAACCTTCTGAGATCTTTAACTTGAATAGCTTTCGAGAACCTGAGAGCTTCTAAAATCTTCTCCTTCGAGATCTTCAACTTAAATAGTTGTGCTTGTCTACTCAAAGCCAATCTTCTGTCTTGAATAGATCTTTTGTTCATCACATAAATATGTTTTAAAGCAGTGTCTTTGTCACCACAAATTTGACAATCACAAGGGGCTATTCACTATAGCACTTACACCTACTATAATGTTTATTTTCCATCCAACCCATTGATAAGGTCACTCAGACCTGGGGCCCACAGTAATGTTTAGTTTCCACCTAACCTGGGCCATTGTAATGTTTATTTGCATCCAATCTGTTTATAAGGTCACGTGGACCATGGGCCCACCATAATGTTTATTTACATCCAATCAGTCCAGGAGCCCACGGTGATGTTTATTTACCACCCAAACTGATCATAAGGTCACGTGGACCTATAGCCCATGGTGATGTTTGTTTGCCATCCAAACTGTTCATAAGGTCACGTGGACCTAGAGCCCACGATGATGTTTGTTTGCCATCCAAATAGTTCATAAGGCCACGTGGACCTAGGGCCCACCATAATGTTTATTTGCATCCAATTTGTCAAGGGGCCCATGGTGATGTTTACTTGCCACCCAACCGATTGATAAGATCACACGGACCTGGATTGAGGAGGAAAAATAAATTTCATATTAATCCAAAATGTTTGACCCCAAAAGGGTTTTAATGGGAGACGTTTAATCCAACTGGTCCCTGTGATGTGGGCCACTTGAGCCCCTGTAGCGGCTGATTTTTTTGGGATGAGGGCCATTACCATGGGTGCCCACCCAATGCACAGAATGGATGTTCAACACGGGTCACAGTGGGGCCCACAATTTGGGCCGTGGCTCCCTACCCACCCACGCACACTAGCGTCCAATGTAGGATGCTTCTTGCGGTCCTATGGCATCAGCGGCAACAATAGGTGCTGCTGCCTCATTTCATTTTTTTAAAAATTAGTATTTTCTGCAGTTTTTCCCCTGTGAGGCCCGCATCTGAAAATCCAACCCGACCATTAGATTCTATGGCCCTTGTTCGATCAAATAAGACCAATATGTAATGTGTTTTTGGCATATAGAAATGTTGGGGTGGGTTTTGATGGTAAGGCCACTATTTTCTACGCTATGGCCCGCCCGATGATCAGATTGGCCTCATTTTTCGGCTCAACGCCTAAAATGGCCTAAAGAAAAGAATGGATGGCTTGGATTGAGTACATACATCAAGGTGGGACCTTCATGAATGGCCCACCATTTCCTTTCCCTTTTTTTTTGGTTAACTCGTTAGTACGCTCCCATGTTAGTACACGCATTCCATGTTAGCCGCTAGCACATCCAGTATCCAGGGATGTTGGACAACACAAATCAACACATCATTGTGGTGGGTCCCACATGCACATGGCCCACCTGTTTGGACCACCTGATATTTATGTTTTCCTTCAATCTGGGCCTGTTAATGGGCTGGATGACGTAGATCCAACACATTCATCCGATGGGTCCCACATGAAATGTATGATTCATGGTGGGCCACACTCACCCTTTCATCATCACCACCATTCAAAGAAAGAGAGAGAGAGAGAGAGGAGAGAGAGAGACAGTGATAGAGGGACCCTGCCACTATGGGCCCCTCATGGATACAACACATACATCAAGGGCCCTTAAAAATTGAAATTAACGGAGGATCACCCTAGCCTTCTTCTTGCTCCCCTAGCTTCCTTAGCTCTTTGCCTTCGAATTTGATGGAGCTAGATAATGGATGAATGGTTGAGATGTGAGATGAGAGGGTGGGCCACACTTGTTACTTTGGGAGTGTTTGGAAAGGCTTGGACGTATGGAATTTTATGGCTTGGGAGAATAGAGATAAAATGAGGGAAAGAGAGAAAAAAATTTTTAAAGGGATGGGTGACGTGGTGGTTGTAATGAAGAGGTATGGTTATGGTTGAAAATGGGGTAAAAGAGGGATGGTGAGGGGAGAGAGATAGTTGACTTTTAAAAAAGGGAGGGATGGGTTGTTGTACTTGGGGTATGGCTTGTACTTGACATTGATTGATGGGACATATCATAGAGATTCCCTTGATATTTGCAATGCGTGGCGTTTCTTTGAAATGAATGTGGGCCCACATCTCCTGGCCTGGGCGTCAGATCGATGCGCTAGTCGTGGCATTAGAACCGCGAAAACAGTGGGGTCGCTATGATACAAGTTTCGGTTTGAGTCAACTTTGGTATGCGGGACCCGGCTTATGATCATGCGAAAACGTCAGATAAGGGTCAAAGGTTACCTGAATTCGACCGGGAGGACTGCGGAAGCCAACGGAATGGTACAGTCTAGGATACGGGTATTACAACTCTCCCAACCAAATAAAAATTTTATCCTTAAAATTTATACAATCATTACACGTAAACATAACTCATAATAGAAGAGGAAGCAAGGCATCGTTATATAAAATCAGAGACAGCATATAAGATACAACATACAATCAATCATTAAAGAGATGGGGATAGCGCTCTCGAATCTCAGCCTCGCTCTCCCAAGATGCCTCATCAATAGAATAGTGACCCCACTGAACTTTCACTAAGGGAATGACCTTGGTCCAGAGGACCTGCTCCTTCCAATCAAGGATACGAACTGGCTACTCAATGTAAGATGCATCTTTAAGAATATCTAGTGGCTGCCAATTAATAACTGGAATGATGTCTGACCTACACTTCCTCAGCATAGAGACGTGAAAAATGTTGTGGACGCCAGACAACTCAGATGGTTAGGTAAGCCGATAGGCCACAGTGCCAATGCACTCAATGATCTCAAAAGGTCCTATAAATCTCAGGGCAAGCTTGCCCTTCACTCCAAACCGAACTACGCCCTTCATAGGCAAGACCTTAAGATAACTCTGTCCCCAACATTGAACTCCAAAGAATGACGCTGGCGATCAGCAAAACTCTTCTGCCGACTCTGAGCTATGCGTATCCTCTGTCTGATGATATCGATAGCCTCTGACGTCTGTCACACAAGCTCGGAACCTAGGAGACGCCGCTCTCTGACCTCGGTCCAACAACTCAGAGATCCGCATGGTCTGCTATACAATGCCTAAAAAGGAGTCATGCCAATGGTCTCCTGATAGCTGTTGTTGTATGTGAACTCAGCTAATCGCAGATGCTCATCCCAGCTACCCCCAAAATCAATCACGCAGACCCGAATCATATCCTCAAGTATCTGATTGACCCTCTCGGCCTGACCATCGATCTGTAGATGCTCATCCCAGCTACCAATCACGCAGGCCCGAATCATATCCTCAAGTATCTGATTGACCCTCTTGGCCTGACCATCGGTCTGCGGATGATATGCGGTACTGAGCTGCAAATCAGTGACTATCGCTCTCTAAAAGCTCCTCCAAAACTGAGACGTGAACCTCTGGTCTCGGTATGAAACGATCGAGACTGAAATGCCATGTAATCTCACTATCTCCTCAATAAATAGACTGGCGAGCTGGTTTGTATGCTAAGCCTCACGGATCGTAAGAAAATGTGCTGACTTCGTCAGACGGTCCAGTCAACCCAGATAGCGTCATGACTGCACTGAGTCCTTGGCAAACTCATGATAAAGTTTGTCGATATGTGCTCTCACTTTCACATCGGGACGCTCAACGGCTGCAATAGACTAGGGTGTCTCTGATGATGGGCCTTGACACGCTGGCATATGTCACACTTGGCCACAAAACTGATAATTTGGAGCTTCATCCTCGCCCAAAAATATTATCTCCTCATATCACGATACATCTTCGTCGAGCCAGGGTAGATAGAAAATCACGATCAATGTGTCTCAGTCATAAGATCTCTACCCAACTCAGGAATATCTGGGACACATAATCAGCCTTTGAAGCGAAGTCTACCATCAGAACCAATCTGTCAATCTATCTAACTCTCAGATGTTGCCTCTTCTCGATAATCCTGTAACGACTCGTCTGCCTGCTGAGCCTCGATCACCCTTGCGACAAGAGAGGATTGAATTGACAAGCTCGATAGCTGTACGATAGAAGATTGCATACCTAACTTGAAGTCATATTCTGCTATATCCTCGAGCATCCTCTACTCCCAAACCATCATATGTGCCACTAGGCCTCGTGACTAATGGCTGAGGGCATCCGCCACCACGTTCGCCTTGCCTGGGTGATACTGGAGGTCAAAATCATAATCCTTCAGAAGCTCCATCCAGCGTCTCTGCCTCATGTTCAGCTCAGACTAAGAAAATAGATACTTCAAGCTCTTGTGATGGGAGAAGAGCTCGAACCTAACCCCATAGAGATAGTGTCTCCACACCTTTAGTGCGAAGACAACTGCTGCCAGCTCCAAATCGTGTGTGGGGTAGTTCAGCTCATGGACCTTGAGCTGGAGAAACGCAAAGGCTACAAGTCTACCGTGTTGCATCAGGACAACACCCAATCCAATACGTGAGGCATCAGTAAATATAAAAAATCCATCACTCCTAGAGGGAAGAGTGAGGACAAGAGCAGACTTTAGGTGGTCCTTCAACTCCATGAATGCCTGCTCACATACATTAGTCCAAATAAAATCCGCACCCTTCCGAGTCAACCTAGTCAACGGGTCTGCAATACGGGAGAAGCCCCCAATGAAACTCTGATAATAGCCCACCAAACCGAGGAAACTGTGAATCTCGGATGCGGTCGTGGGCTGGCCCCACTGACGCACTGCTGCAACCTTCGAGTGGTCCACTGCAACACCCTCCCTCATCACCACGTGACCGAGGAATCTCACCTCCTCCTGCCAAAACTCACACTTCTCCAGCTTCACGTACATCTGGTGGGCAAGGAGGGTCTGCAACGCGATCTCTAGATGTTACATATGGTCCTCACAGGTCCTCAAATATATCAGAATATCATCAATGAAGGCTATAAAAAAATGATAGAGATATGGACTGAAGACCTCATTCATCAACTGTATGAAGACCGTGGGTGCATTGGTCAGTCGAAAGGACATGACCTGAAACTCAAAATGACCATAACGAATCCTGAAAGCCGTCTTCGGGATGTCCTGCTCTCGGACTCGAATCTGATGATATCCGAAACGCAGGTCAATCTTCAAAAAGAACTGTGCACCCTACAGTTGGTCAAATAAATCATCTATCCTTAGGAGCGGGTACTTGTTCTTGATCATGACCTAGTTAAGCTTGCGGTAATCTACGCAGAGCCTCAATGAGCCATCCTTCTTCCTGACGAAGATTACCGGTGCTCCCCAAAGAGAACTGATTGGACGGATGAATCCCAACTCACGTAACTCGTCCAACTGTCGCTGCAGATCATGCAACTCCATCAGTGTCATACAATACGGGGCCTTCAAGATGAGCGCGGTACCAGGCACAAGATCTATCTGTAATTCAATATGATGGCGCTATAGTAATCCCAGAATCTCCTGGAACACGTCGGGAAAATCACAGACAATCAAAAAATGGTCAATACATGCTGCAACAAGCTCCTCTATAGTACAGGACATCAAGAATGATAATGGCTCTCCTCTAGGCTCGGCAACAAACTGAAACTGCGGCAAGCCTGGTATGCAGAATGTGACTGTCCTCGCGAAGCAATCTAAGATGGCGTAGTACTCGGTAAGCCAATTCATGCCCAAGATAACTTCAAAATCTGACATCGGCAGTACAAATAAGTCAGCGGGTAAAAAGATATCACCGACTAAAATAGGGTAAGATGAACAAAATTGGCCCAATACTGTGGTCTTCCCTAAGGGCGTCGATACGGTCAATCCCTCACTAGCAGACTCTGTCGACAATCCAGTCGATTGGCAAAAATCCTTAAATATGAATGCGTGCAAAGCTCCAGAATCAAACAGTATATGTGTGATGTATGAAGAGACTGGAAGTATACCCTCTACAACTCCTCCAGAGGTCTGAGGGTCTTGCTGAGCCGCATAAGATCTAGCCTAAGCTGGGTGGGGAGGTGCCTGTCCCCTCTGAGGTCCCTGGTGCTGCTGCTGCCTGTACGGTGGCCTGTACTACTGTGTCTACTGCTGCTGGGACCTCGACGGCTGAGGTGGCTGTAGACGCTGCTGATGGGGTCGCTACTGATGTTGTTGTTGTTGTGCTGGAGGTTGCTACTATGGAGGATACTATGGTGCTCTCGGCTGCTACAGATGAGGGCGAGGGCACTCAAATATGCAGTGTCCTGTCCCACCACATCCAAAATAGGTCCTTGAGAATGGCTGCTAGGGTGGCGCTAGAGGGGCTACTGGTGCTCTAGAAGGTGGGTAGCTCCTGTACCTCTGTGGTCGTCGATGCTACTGGGAGATACTAGAGGGGGCCTGCCTCTTCTGATTCTGTCCCCTCCTCTGATCTCAAACGCTCTGTGAGCCAATCCACTCAGACTCATAAATCTGAGCCCTCTACACTACCGCCTGAAAGGTTGGAAGCTCATGCCTAATAACACGGCCTCGAAGACCGTAACGTAGGCCGTTCTCGAAACGGCAGGCCTTTCGCCCCTCATTACCAACCATATATGGCGTAAACCTTAATAGCACCACGAAACGGGCCACGTACCATGCCATGGTCATGTTCCCCTGCACCAGAGTCTCAAACTCCAGTGCTCTCTAACGACGAATGTGGTCAAGGAAGTACTGCTTCTCGAATCGATTCATAAAGTCATCCCATGTCCAGACATAGTCAGGTCCGACAACGTGGGTAATGGAGGTCCACTAATTTTCTGCCTCACCCTGGAGAAGGAATATAGCCAATCGGACTTGCTGCTTGGTCGTACATGCCATAGTATTGAAAATCTTCTCCACCTCAGAGCGCCGCCTCTAGACTGCAGTTGGATCTAGCTCACCCTGGAAGCGCGAAGGATCAAGCTATCGGAACTCACCAAGATGGGCACTCGTACATTCCTACTCGGCCTGGGTTAGCGAAATAACTGGGTGCTTGCCCTGTCCCTGAAGGGCAGTAGTCATAGACTGTAACATCTGCTGTAACTGAGAGGCACTCACAGGTACGGCCAGATCCGCACCAGCCTCAGGTGGATGAACGTCATCCTTAGGCAGGGGAGCAGGGATCTCTAGTGGTGGAACAGGAGGCACAAGTGGTAAAGCTAGAACCTCAAGTGGTGGGGCGGGAGTAGATCAGGTCACTCTCCTGGGCAGCATGTCCTATAGGAAAGAACATTGAAGCTAATTAACCTTAAGAATCGCACGTTGGGGAACTAAATCGAAAGGTTGCGTACTCAGAACCTAATCATCCTAAACTCATAGCAAACATGTGATGTTGTTCTCGGTTATTCCCAAGTTATGCTCTGATACCAACTTCTGTCATGCCCCCAACTCAGAAACTGGGCTCACAAAATTCTCGATCACCAAATTCGTCACCGATAGCCTCCATAGTACCCCATTCTCGGCTCCTGACACCCCTACACCGGGTTTCGATCCTGAGATGCTATAAGGAGGATTTCGAATCATCAATTTAATTTGTAATGAGCATAACCATAAGCATAACCCACGAACAATAACCACAAGAACACCATCACAAAATCCACTATGATAAAAAACTTTGAGTACAAGGCATATGAAAGGAAAATACAATATAATGCAAAAAATAGAAACTGTAAAAGCTCGATGCACGTTCTTACTGCTACTATGCTACAGCTGCATCCTGGCATCACGTGCACACATCGATCGTACATAAGCTTATAAAAAGCTTAGAGGGCGGTGAAAGTGTATGCGCAATATAAGTGTGCTCAGAATGCAAGTTCAGAGTAATGCAGAACCATGCTGATGAGTACCTGAATGCAATCAGTCGTACCAAGGCTATGCAGTGCAGAATATAAATGTTATCGGCCATATCAAGGCCATGCGATGCATAATGCATATCAAACATGTCAATCCACATCCATATATCAATGTAACTCCTCACTATAGCATCAAATCAGTACAGTTCTCAGTCTGGATAATCAATGGGGTTTAGTACACTCCAAATGGCACTGCCACTGTCCCAGCCACACAGTCCAAGTGAGCATAAGAAACCTCACTATCCACCTTGCCAATAGTCTGTCAATATCTATCTGGCACATCATAGCAGACCCATTCACGAACTGGTCAGACTCAGCCTAGTATTGCCCCCTACCCTCAAGCGAGTAAGGCCACACCCCTTTCCAACCGAACACGACACAGTGGGAGATGTGGCCTCATGGTATTCGGCTCTTGTGTGCTCATATATCTACTCGGTCTCGACGTTGGAGTCATCCTCTAGTACAATCAGGTTTTGAGATTTTTTTCCAGGGACATTTATGCCGCCCCGATGCTTAGTAACAATATTTTTGATATCTAATCCAGCCACCCAGGATGTGTCTGTGGAGGCTAGGGCCCTGATGTCGTTAGGGCATATAATAGTCACAATCACACAAATATAAGTGCATGAACCACCCTACCAGACATACAACAAACCTGCGCATACTGCACGCTCATGTAGGGCAACTCCGTCTATCAAGGAGCCCATAAACAATCCACCCGAAGGCATATGTTATGATCAGTCACTCCTCATTTCAGGCATACATATGATGCATATGATCATGAATCATGGATCTATACTAAACATGTTATATGGTAATGGGCTCTGTTCATAAGGAAGATGGGCCTAGACGGCCTACATACTACAAGTATGGGCCTACCAATGGGCCTCAGGGAGTGACAAGTGAACATTTAACCGACATCATCCTTACAATGTGGGCATCTAACCATCATTGTTCCCAAGGTACGTCCCATTATAAACATCATTTTATATACCATGGAGAAATCACACATTGCAATGGACCTAAATATATCCCACTGGGCCTTAAGTACAACAAATGGACAATATCACATGGGCCTTATATTCATCAAGTGGGCCGTATTAATGGGCCTTACATACATTGCAATGGTCCATAACCTATGGGCCTTACATACATCACAATGGCCTCACAACATGGGCCTTATACATATATATTAAGGTGGGCCTCAACAAGGGCCACCAATACATCAAGATGGGCCTCAACAATGAGCCTTATGCAAATTCAGGTGGCCTCAACAATGGGCATTAAATTATCTCCAAAATGGTTGGACAGTTTGGATGAAACACATGCATCATGGTAGATCCCATAGTGATTGAAAGGATGGACGGCATAGATGAGGTACATACCCATGGTGGGGCCCACACTAATGGGAGGTGTGGATTACAATACATACATCAGGTGGGTCCCATGTGGGGCCTACTATAATGTTTATTTTTCATCCAACCCATTGATAAGATCACTAGACCTGGGGCCCACAGTAATGTTTAGTTTTCACCCAACCTGGGCCCACTGTAATGTTTATGGGCATCCAATCTGTTCATAAGGTCACATGGACCAAGAGCCCACCATAATGTTTATTTACATCCAATCAGTCCAGGGCCCACAGTGATGTTTATTTACCACCCAAATTGTTCATAAGGTCACGTGGACCTAAAGCCCTTGGTGATGTTTGTTTGCCATCCAAACTGTTCATAAGGTCACATGGACCTAGAGCCCACGGTGATGTTTGTTTGCTATCCAAACTATTCATAAGGCCACGTGGACCTACAGCCCACCATAATGTTTATTTGCATCCAATTTGTCTAGGGGCCCACGGTGATGTTTATTTGCCACCCAACCGATTAATAAGATCACACGGAACTAGACTGAGGAGGAAAAACAAATTTCATATTGATCCAAAACGTCTGACCCCAAAAGGGCTTCAATGGCGAACGTTCAATCCAACTGTTCCCTGTGATGTGAGCCACCTGAGCCCCTGCAGCGGCTGATTTTTTTGGGATGGGGGTCGTTGCCATAGGGGCCCACCCAAAGCACAGAGTGGATGTTCAACACACGTCACAATGGAGCCCATAACTAGGGTCGTGGCTCCCTGCCTGCCCACGCATGCCAGCGTCCAGCGCAGGATGCCTCCTACTGTCTTTTGGCATCAGCGGCAGCAGCCAGCAACAGGTGCTGCTGCCTCATTTCATTTTTAAAAAAAAATTAGTATTTTTTGTAGTTTTTCCCCTGTGGGGCCCGCATCTGAAAAATCGAACCCAACCATTAGATTCTATGGCCCTTGTTTAATCAAATAAGACCAATATGTAATGTGTTTTTGGCATATAGAAATGTCGAGGTGGGTTTTTACGGTAAGGCCACTATTTTCTACGCTATGGCCCACCTGATGATCAAATTGGCCTCATCTTTTGGATCAACGCCTAAAATGGCCTGAAGAAAAGGATAGATGGCTTGGATTGAGTACATACATCAAGGTGGGGCCTGCATGAATGGCCCACCATTTCTTTTCCCTTTTTTTAGTAACTCATTAGTACACTCCCATGTTAGTACACGCATTCCATGTTAGCCACAAGCACGTCCAGCGTCCAGGGACACTGGACAGCACAGATAAAGACATCATTGTGGTGGGTCCCACATGCACGTGGCCCACTTATTTGGACCACCTGATATTTATCTTTTCCTTCCATCTGGGCCCGCTAATGGGCCAAATGGCGTAGATCCAACACACTCATCCGATGGGTCCCACAAGAAATGTATGATTCATGGTGGGCCACACTCACCCCTTCATCATCATCACCAATCAAAGAAAGAGGGAGAGTGAGAGAGAGAGAGAGACAGTGATAGAGGGACCCCGCCACTATGGGCCCCTCATGGATACAACACATACATCTAGTGGGTCCCAGAACAAGTGGGCCCTTAAAAATTGAAATTAACGGAGGATCACCCACCTCTGATCCTTCTTCTTGGTCCCCTACCCTCCTTAGCTCCTTTCCTTTGAGTTTGATGGAGGTAGATGATGGATGAATGGTTGAGATGTGAGATGAGAAGGTGGGCCACACTTGTTGCTTTGGGAGTGTTTGGAAAGGCTTCGACGTATTGAATTTTTGTGTCTTGGGAGAGTAGAGATAAAATGAGGGAAAGAGAGAAAAAAATATTAAAGGTATGGGTGATGTAGTGGTTGTAATGAAGAGGTATGGTTGTGGTTGAAAATGGGTTAAAAGAGGGATGGTGAGGGGAGAGAGAGAGTTGACTTTTAAAAAAGGGAAGGATGGGTTGTTGTGCTTAGGGTATGGCTTGTACTTGACATTAATTGATGGGACATATCATAGAGATTCCCTTGATATTTGCAATGCACAGCGTTTCTTCAGAATGAACGCAGGCCCACATATCCTGGCCTGGGCATCGGATCGGTGCGTGAGTCACGGCGTTAGAACCGTGGCAACGGCACGGTTGCTATGATACAAGTTTTGGTTCGAGCTAATTTCGGTTTGTGGGACCCGGCTTAGGATCGCACGCAAACGTCGAATACGGGTCGAAGGTTGCCGGAATTCGACCGGGAGGACCGCGGAAGCCAACGGAACGATACAGTCTAAGATACGTGTATTATAAAAATACTCAACTATATGTAGGAAAAGGATCGGTGTATTGGGCTCATACCGACTACAACCATTTATTTACGACAACTCAAACACGGGAAAACAGAAAACTGCATTATACTTTAGACAATGGGAAAACTATCATTTAAAGTAAAGAAAAATCAAAAAGAAAGATTTAATACCATTAATTGCCACATCAATGAACTGATAACCTTAGTAATTTCTTTAAAAAAATTAAAAAAAAATATATGCTAATAAGCATCAAAACAACTCCCTAGAATTAGCTAGTGTTGGAATGATTCTAACCTTTAATGGGACTTAGACACTTTAGTTGATTTGTTGGAAGAGAACTTAAGGGTTGTAGGGAATTTAAATAAGGCTCATCGGGATTTCATACGTAGACATAGGGTACATCTCTAGGAAAATTAAATCACTCGCAGTACTAATAATAGATACATATGTCAGTAAATATCGAAGTAGAACTCCATTCATTTTTTTCTTTAAGGGGGTAGATTGTAATGACCCTTATCTAGTGGTCCTAGTGGTAAGTCATGAGCACTTTCATATACAAATAGACTCAGTGTGGAAAACTAGCGAATGCATACAGACACCATAAGATTGATTGTTGTACACATTCATAGGGGAAGTGCAGAATTTCAGGGGCGAAATTCTCTTTAAGGGGGGTAGATTGTAATGCCCCATACTTTCGGTGCTCGGGTGCTACTGAGTAACCCTACTTAATATAAGTACGAACCTAGCTCGAGCAAACGTTCACATGTATTCCAGTCAAAATCTGACTGTTGAAGAATGGTTCCCATCCATATATCAGGCTATCCATCCATTACTCCTTGAGGCGGACCATCACGTCATCATAAAACCCACCCTTAGGATTCTAATTTGATTGGTAAATAGGTCCATCCAACCATTGTAAATAGCTTGGGGACACTTAGGAGCATCGATGAAAATATCAGAAAGCAAATGGGTGCACTCGGGATTAATATTGGGATTATCCGATCATCAGATTGGTTATCCAATTCAGGATGTGTAAATGTAACAATTATCATATATATATATATATATATATATATATATATATATATATATATATATATATATATATAAAACATATTATATATATGTTATGTGACCAAATCACTTCAATAAATACCATAATACAGTTTAAATACTTACACTACGAAATGCTACTTGTACACTTCATAAATAGTTAAAACTTCATAATACGTTGATATGTAATGAAAATCCACATTAAAATTATACACTTGTGGCATTATTTATATGAATCTCAATCATAAAAATCGATACTACACGAATTAATAAAATCTATAGTAGATAACATATTCCAACCAATTTAAGATTTTATATAAAATTAAAACCTAAAACATATATAATTATACAAATAATACACAAATAATATGTGTTGATCCTTATTTCTTTTCACTAATATTCATATAATTAACAATCTATAATAATATAAATTATACATATATAACAAATTACATTATAACTTTTATTAATGAAATTTTATAAAATAATGATAGTAATAGATGGTAATAATAGAATTCATATTAATACTGGTAGATGGATTAGTAATCTATGGACGGATGACCCATCAGGGCTTTTTAACTGTTAACATTCAATTTCGGGGAGATCCGACCATTAGATTGACAGGAATCCACTAATATGACCCAAATTGAGTTGTGGGCCCCACCTAGACCTTAGATCCACCTGATCATCAACTGAGGCCCTGATTTGGGCCCAAGAAATTGGATGGACGGGTTATATTTTCTCAAAACCGTCATGGTGGATCCCACGAACATGGTGCGTGCACTCAGGGCGCGTACACCCTCTATGCACTGAGCCAAGAGGCTCGGTCAAACGCTACTAACTCGCTATCTCTCTAAACAGAGAGATTTCTCTCTCCTTATCTGGTTAACACAGTGGATGGACAGGCATCCGTCCATTTGGATTGGTGGCCGTCCGTTTGGCTTGTTAGGGGGATCCGAACCGTCCAACTGACACAGGATGGACGTGAGACCGAAACCCTTAAGTTTTACGCTATTTCACGCATGTACATGCACACAATCCTCGCTGCAAGTGAACCCGAAAACAAAAACTTTCCAAAGATGGAAACTGTCTTCTCTTGCCAACTGGCACGATCCATGTGAAGGACTCTCCTCCAATCCCAGCCATTCCTTGGGGGAGAATCTCGGCCGTTCAAATGCCAATAGATCCAACGGGGTGAATAAAAGTAAATTAAAAAGAAAAAGAGGAAGAAAAATGTCATTCCTCCCACCTTCGAACCCTCTAGAAAAATGCCAAGTAACCTCTGATTTTCTTCTTCTCCTAGCTTTCTAAGGCCCATACACAACGTTTGGCAAGCTCAGTTTGAAGGAAAACCTGCAGAGTGAGGATCCGCCATTAATGGCATCCACCATTCCAACTGAGTCAGACTCAGTTCGGGATGTCGCTTTCCGACTCTCACCATCTGGTGATGGCATTGGAAGAGAAATAAGGAGAAAGAAAGTGAAAGAAAAGCATAAAAAAGAAAGAGAATGAGAGGTATCTATTCTTATCCATGCTGCTCATCCAGTAGGTGGGCTTAAATCATGGGCCCTGTGTATGTCCAGACCGTCCATACGGTGGTCCAGCAGCCAGAACCTGCTGGACTGACATCAGCATGTTCTACGGGACCCACCTTTATTATACTTTGCATCCAGGCCGTCTGTCCAGGATGCTGGATGCTGACATGCTTTATTTAAAAATATATATATATATATATATATATATATATATATATAATAATAATAAATAAATATTATAAATATTATAATGATATAATGTATTATATATGATGATGGGACCCCCACCTAGATTGGAATCGGATTGGCTGGTGCGTCCGACACCAGCTATATAGAGCTGACATAGTGACGTCACCAGATTCTATGGGACCTACCTGATGCGTGGATTCCATCCACGCAGATCGTCCATTTGGATGGGGCCAGACCGTGATGTATGTGATGGTCCACACCGTCTAGATGGCTGAACAGTTGGCCGCGCCACGATGTATGTATTTTACGTCCACTCCGTTGAATGTGTATCAGGTGGACCACGCTGTAAAAAATCTGTGGAGATTGAACGTCCACTATTGAAACTGGTTAGGGTCACAAAAGTTATGGATTAATATGAAATTCTTTTCCCTCTTACATCAGGCCTTTATGACCTTATGAACAGATTGGATGGAAAATAAACATTATGGTGGGCCCTGTTCAATTTTAACAGTGGAAATCATTTTCTCCACTACTATTTGTGGTTCAGTCCATATGACCTCCCGATATGACTCATTTTTGGGGGAACACTCTTGAATGATCTCTATGAATAGGTGAATGGTGTAGATAATCCAGTTAGGCCCAGATCAAACTCATGGGAGCAAAGCCCAGTTTTTGGGCCACCTTAGAGCTTCCAAGTTGGGACAGATCAAGCCCGGGTTAAGCCTAGTCAGGCTACTTGTTGGGACAAGTGTTTGGTGGGTCTGGTTCTCTTGATGAAGGTCCAAACAATTTTAAGTATGGGCCTTTCAAGCCCTACCAATCCCTTACGTGCTTAAAGCTTTAGGAATCATTGTCTAATGCAAACGAATTCTCTAAGGGACTAAATGAGTGACTTCGAGCCACTAACTTCATGCAGAAAGATTGAATCAAGAGGCATACTATGACTCTTCGGTGATGATTCTTCCCTTTAAGCTTTTCATTTCCAAATTGGTTTAAGTTGTAGTCTTTATCAAATGTTAAAATTGTTAATTCATAACATGCAATCTCTTACATGATTTATATCTGATTTACGGTTAATAGCTGTGAAACATGATTGCATTTGATAGTTTCTTACATGATAGCTCTCTTTTTAATTTATAGTTCATATCATGACCTATTGTGATTATAATGTTTAATATGTGCCTGCCATGCTACGACGGTATACTTTCACATGAATTGTTGTAAGTCACTATGGTCCTATATTCACTACACTTAATAGTGGGTAAGCCCTCTTGCGTATGTGAACCCATACCTAGGATGTAACATGATGGAGTGTGGAAGGGAATGGACCCTCGATTAGAGGTTATGTGGGACATGGAATATTAATGTGAGATTTACCATCCATAAGTTATACAGCTTGAATGGCTTGAAATGACCTCTTTAACCGGTCTGATTTAATTTTACCTGACCCTTGCTGTCTCGATTAGTATTCCGAGCATTCTTTTACCATTGCTATTTAACACATCACATGTTTTGATGATTTCCTTGTGTGCCTTTGATGGCCTATTCCAGACGATGGAAATCCCTACTTATTGAATTTGATTGGCCATTGATTGAGGGCTACCATTAAGCATCCTAAGGTGGGGGAATCTCATGAGTAGGGGATGGTGGTCATGGAAAACTATGCCCGAGCTGTCGGCCTACGTTAGGTGACGAGCCCCCCATAGTGACCATTGAGTTACTTAAATTGATTGATTGTAACTGGATTAATAATGATTGGTTAATCATGCATTCATAGAATATTGGCGATGATGGGTGGCTAATTCTGGATGCAATAAGAAGTGCCCTAGAGTTGTTGGGGTATCGTTTTGCTAGCTCCAGGCCATCGACTATCGACCCCTGTTTTGACTGGATGATCATTCCCAAGTCAATGATTGCATGGGTGACAAGCCCATTTCCGTCTGGATGTGCTTCCCCAGGTTGATGTGCATTCATACATCCATGCATATAAAATGACTACATCATGTATTGTTTTGATTACCTTGTCATTTTAACTATGCTTAACTAAGGCGGCAATGTGTAATCTTGAGGGGAATTCACACTGAGTTGGCCACTCATCCATCAAATATATAACCGTACAAGTAGTACAGGCAGCTCAGATGATATTCACATTCATGTTGGTGAGGAGCAGCCTATAGTTAACAAGGGTGATGATTCTGTTTCCTAAGGGCTGCTACAGGATTTCGCAGTTCAAGATTATTGTATTTTACCTTGTTTCACATGTAATGTTATTTCATTTTGTATATGTAAGAATGGGGATATTGGTTTGTATAACTTTCATTCATGTTTGATTTGTCCATACTATGCTTATCTGCTTACTCTGATAGTTGAAAAAAAAAACGTATACTCGAATTTGACCGTCCTTTAAGGTTAACACTCGGGTTTTTAGAAAATGGGTCATGTACTCGGGTCCTGAAAACACAGGGCATTACAATTGGTATCAGAGCATAGTTTGGACAAACTTGGCCATGGAAAATGATCTTATACAAGCATTAAATGTCTCGGTTAGGTCATTTGAAATTAGAAATTTGAACTTAGGTGTGTCTCCCTCAAACTTAGGAAAATGGCTGAGAATGTAGAAACATGAACTTAGGTTCCCTCAAAAATTGCTAAGATCGTTATTTGAATTGATGTGGAATTCCCCTACAAATAGGAGAAATTGAAGATATAGTGACCCAAAACCTTAAGTCCCTTAGATATTTATTTGGATAACTATAGCACTTAGAAACGATCTTAGATACCCTTGAAGATATAGATACTCGATGTTTTAAGTTCCTTTGAAATTTTTAGGTTAGTCGATTGTACTTAGAAACTATTAGAATGGTCATTTGAACATAAGAAAAGTTCCCTTCAAAGGATTTTAGAACATAGATATTTCAAACTATAGTCCCCTTGAAACTTCTAGGATATAGAACTTTCACTCAGGAAGGAAACTCTTAGAATTGGGAGGAAATGAAAATCTAGAAACTTGTTTCCTTAGAAGTGACTTGGATGGCAATCCAAACTCATATGAAATTTCATCTGAGCTAAGGAGGAGTTGAGAACATAGATAACCAAAACCTTAGCCCTTTGAAATTCTTAGGATGAGTCATTTGAACTCAAGGATAAGGACTTTGGTTCCCATGAAAATTGTCAAAATGACCATTTTAACTTTGAAACAAGAACTTTAGTTCCCTTGTAAACTGCAACATGGTTGTTCGAACTTAGAAATTAATTATGTGAATATCTACAATGATGTACTTAAGACTACATAAGGACATTCCTTATACTTGGCTTTCAAAAAAAAAAAAAAAATTCTAAAAATCTAGGATATGAACTTTCCTAAAACTTCATAGTTAAGGATAACACTCTTGCAATAATCAACATATGGAGCAAATTTAGACTTGTAGTAATTCCCTTAACCACCATGTTGTGCATTTGGTAAAAAACAAGTGCTCCCTAAACTAAGGATTGCACTAGGAATGAAATCTGAACCCCCTAATACATCTCTTTACTTATAAATAATATTTTCTACAACCCCCAGCACATGAAATTAATTAGAAGTGAAGTGATGGAATTTTGGGTAGATTTTCAACCCTAAGCTGCACATATTAGGATTGGGTTTGGAATCCTAGATAAATTTAGCAAAATTTCAAACTCTAAGGTCGAATCTCTTGTAGGAATCCTAGTCCTGAAATTTTTACATGGTGCATAGATGGTCAAAGTGCGCAGCGAAAACATAATGGGACACGTAGACTTACCATTTATGAAAATATAAAATTTCATGATATTTCCTTAAAGTTTAGCATAATCACAATCATGGATTGATGGAACCATATTTAAGTAAAGTTACATTATTTGATCCAAATTCCATATCCTGAAAAATTTCCAACGATATCAACGCCCTGATCAGGTAGAAGATTGAGATTTAACAGGATTAGGAATTGATACCAAAATCTTTTGCTATACATAGGTAAAGGATCGATGCATCGGGCTCAAACCCACTACAACCATTTATCTGCGATAGCTCAAACAAGGAAAACAGAAAACTGCATTGTACTTTAGACAATGGGAAAACTATCATTTAAAGTAAACAAAAATTAAAAAGAAAGATATAATACCATTAGTTGTCACATAAATGAACTGATAACCTTAGTATTTTCTTTTAAAAAAATAAAAAAATAAAAAATTGTTGTTGATAAGCATCAAAACAACTCCCTAGAATTAGTTAGAGTTGGAATGTCTCTAACCTTTAATGGGACTTAGACACTTTAGTTGATTTTTTGGATGAGAACTTAAGGATTGTGGGGAATTTAAATAAGGTTTTTTCGGGATTTCATACGTAGACATAAGGTACGTCTCTAGGAAAATTAAATTGCCTGTAGTAATAATAATAGATACGTATATCAGTAAATATCGAAGTAGAACTCCATTCATTTTTTTTCTTTAAGGGGGGTAGATTGTAATGACCCTTGTTCTAGTGGTCCTAGTGGAAAGTCATGAGTGCTTGCATATAAAAATAGACTCAATGCGGAAAACTAGTAGATGCATACAGACACCGTAAGATTGATTGTTGTACACATTCACAGGGGAAGTGTGAAATTTTAGGGGCGAAATTCTCTTTAAGGGGGTAGATTGCAACGCCCCGTACCTTCAGTGCTCGGGTGCTACTGAGTAACCCTACTTAGTATAAGTACAAACCTAGCTCGAACAAACGTTCACATGCATTGCAGTCAAAATCTGACCGTTGAAGAATGGTTCCCATCCATATATCAGGCTATCCATCTGTTATTCCTCGAGGTGGACCATCACGTCATCATAAAACCCACCCTTAGGATTATAATTTAATCGGTAAACAGGTCCATCCAACCATTGTAAATAGCTTGGGGACACTAAGGAGCATCGATGAAAATATCAGAAAGCAAATGGGTGCGCTCGGGATTAATACTGGGATTATTCAATCATCAGATTGGTTATCCAATGCAGGATGTGTAAATGTAACAATTATCATATATATATATATATATATATATATATATATATATATATATATATATATATATATATATATATATATATATAAACTTAGTATATATATGTTATGTGACCTAACCACGTAAATAAATACCATAATACAATTTAAATACTTACACTATGAAATGCTACTTGTACACTTCATAAATAGTTAAAACTTCATAATACGTTGATATGTAATGACAATCTACATTAAAATTATACACTTGTGTCATTATTTATATGAATCTCATTCGTAAAAATCAATACTACACAAATTAATAAAATCTATAGTAGATAGCATATTCCAACCAATTTAAGATTTTATATAAAATTAAAACCTAAACCATATATAATTATACAAATAATACACAAATAATATGTGTTGATCCTTATTTCTTTTCACTAATATTCATATAATTAACAATCTATAATAATATAAATTATACATATATAACAAATTACATTATAACTTTTATTAATGAAATTTTATAAAATAATGATAGTAATAGATGGTAATAATAGAATTCATATTAATACTGGTAGATGGATTAGTAATCTATGGAGGGCTGACCCATCTAGGCTTTTTAATCGTTGACATTCAATTTCAGAGAGATTCGACCATTAGATTGATGGGAACCACCAATATGACCCAAATCGAGTTGTGGGCCCCACCTAGACCTTAAATCTGCCTGATCATCAACCGGGGCCCTAATTTGGGACCCAGAAATAGGATGGATGGGTTATATTTTCTCGAAAGCATCATGGTGGACCCCATGCACATGGTGCGTGCACTCAGGGAGTGTACACCCGCCATGCATTGAGCCAAGAGGCTCGGTCAGATATTGTTCATCTGCTGTCTCTTCAAAAAGAGAGATTTCTCTCCCCCTCTCCGGTTTACACAGCGGACGGACAGGCATCCACCCTTTTGGATTGGTGGCCCACCATTTGGCCCCATTGGGGTGATCCAAACCGTCCATCTGACAAAGGAACCATCCATCTGACAGAGGACAAACATGAGATTGAAACCCCTAAGTTTCACGTTATTTCACATGTGTACATGCACACGATCCTCGCCGCAAGTGAACCCAAAAACACAAACTTTCCAAAGATGGAAAATGTCTTCTCTTGCTAACTGGCACGATCCATGTGAAGGACTCTCCTCCAATCCCAGCCGTTCCTTAGGGGAGAATCTCGGCCGTTCAAATGCCAATAGATCCAACTGGGTGAATAAAAGAAAAAGAAAAAGAGGAAGAAAAATGTCGTTCCTCCCACCTTCGAACTCACCAGAAAAATGCCAAGCAACCTCTGAGTTTCCTCTTCTCCTAGCTTTCTAAGGCCCATACACAATGTTTGGCAAGCTTAGTTCGAAGGAAAACCTACAGAGTGAGGATCCGCCATTAATGACACCATCATTTCAACTGAGTCAGATTCAGTTCAGGTTGTCGTTTTCTGACTCTCACCATTTGGTGATGGCTTTAGAAGGGAAAGAAGGAGAATGAAAGTGAAAGAAAAGCATAAAAAGGAAAGAGAAGGAGAGGTATGTATTCTTATCCACGCCGCTCATCCACTAGGTGGGCCTTGATCTTGGGCCCTGTGTCTATCCAGACCATCCATACGCTGGGCCAGCAGCCAGCGCCTACTAGACTGACATCATCACGTTCTATGGGACCCGCCTTTATGCTTTGCATCCAGGCCGTCCGTCCAAGATGCTGGATGTTGGCATGCTTTATTTAAAATATATATATAATAATAATAACAATAAATAAATAAATAAATAAAATAAATATTATAATGATATAATATATTATATATGATGATGGGCCCCATGTGGGAACCACCTAGATTGGAATCGGATTAGCTGGTGCGTCCCACACCAACTATATGGAGCTGACATAGTGACGTCACTAGATACTGTGGGACCAACCTGATGCATGGATTCCATCCACGCCGACCACCCATTTGGATGGGGCTAGACCGTGATGTATGTGATGGTCCACACCATCCAGATGGCTGAACGGTGGGCCACACCACGATGTATGTATTTTACGTCCACGCCATTGAATGTAATGTGTATCAGGTGGACTAAGCTGCTAAAATCTGTGGAGATTGAACGTCCACTATTGAAACTGGTTAGGGTCATAAAAGTTATGGATCAATATGAAATTCTTTTCCCTCTTACTTTAGGCCTTTGTGACCTTATGAATAGATTGGATGGAAAATAAACGTTATAGTGGGCCCTGTGCATTGTTAACTATGGAAATCATTGTCTCCACTACTATTTGTGGTTCGGTCCATATGACCTCCCGATATAACTCATTTTTGGGGGAACACTCTTAAATGATCTCTATGAATAGGTGAATGGTGTAGATAGTCTAGTTAGGTCCAACTCAAACTCATGAGAGCCAAGCCCAATTTTGGTGGACCTGGTTCTCTTAATGGAGGTCTAAACAATTTTAAATATGGGTCTTTCAAGCCCCACCAATCCCTTACGTGTTTAAAGATTTAGGAATCATTATCTAATGCAAATGAATTCTCAAGGGGACTAAGTGAGTGACTTAGAGCCACTAACTTCACGCGAAAAGATTAAATCAAGAGCCGTACTACGACTCTTCGGTGATGATTCTTCCCCTTAAGCTTTCCATTTCCAAATTGGTTTAAGTTATAGTCTTTATCAAATGTTAAAATTGTTAATTCATAACATGTGATCTATTACATGATTTATATCTGATGTACGGTTGATAGATGTGAAACATGATTGCATGCGATAGTTGCTTACATGATAGCTCTTATTTTAATTTATAGTTCACATCATGACCTGTTGTGATTATTATGTTTAACATGTGCCTGCCATGCTACGACAGCATACTTTCACATGGATTGTTGTAAGTCACTATGGACCTATATTTACTACACTTAATAGTGGGTAAACCCTCTTATGTATGTGAACCCATACCTAGGATGTAACATGATGGAGTGTGGAATGGAATGGATCCTTGATTGGAGGTTATGTGGGATATGGAATATTAATGTGAGATTTACCATCCATAGGTTATATGACTTGAATGACTTGAAATGACCTCTTTAATTGCTCTGATTTAATCTTACCTGACCCTTGCTGTCTTGATTAGTATTCGGAGCATTCTTTTACCGCTGTAATTTAACACGTCCCATGTTTTGATGATTTCCTTGTGTGCCTTTGATGGCCTACACCAGGCGATGAAAATTCCTACTTATTGAATTTGATTGGCTACTAATTGAGGGGTTCCATTAAGCATCCTAAGGTGGGGGAATCTCATGAGCCGGGGATGATGGTCATGGGACACTATGCCCGAGCTGTCGGCCTACGCTGGGTGATGAGCCCCCCGTAGTGACCATTGAGTTACTTAAATTGGTTGATTGTAACTGGATTAATATTGGTTAGCTAATCATACATTCATAGCATATTGGTGATGACAGGTGACTAATTCTGGATGTTGTAGCACATGCCCTAGAGTTGTTGGGGGTATCATTTTGCTAGCTCCTGGACCATCGACTATCGACCCCTGTTCTGACTAAATGATCATTCCTAGGTCGATGATTGCATGGGTGACAAGCCCAAGTCTGATTAGTTGTGCATCCTCAGGTCGATGTGCATTCATACATCCATGTATATAAAAAGACTGCATCATGTATTATTTTGATTGCCTTGTCATTTTAACTATGCTTAACTAAGGCGGCAATGTGTAATCTTGAGGGAAATTCACACTGAGTTGGCCACTCATCCATCAAATATATAACTGTACAAATAGTACAGGCAGCTCAAATGATATTCACATTCATGTTGGTGAGGAACAACTTATAGTTAACAAGGGTGATGATTCTATTTGTTTAGGGCTGCTACAGGATTTCGAGTTCAAGATTGTTGCAGTTGACCTTATTTCACATGTATTTCATTTTTGTGTTTGTAAGAATGGGGACATTGGTTTGTATACGTCATTATGGGCAGCTCTTATATATTTAAATGATAATGTAAACTTTCATTCATATTTGATTTGTCCATGCTGCGCTCATCTGCTTACTCTGATATTTGAAAAAAATGTATACTCAAATTTGACGTCCTTTAAGGTTAACACTTGGGTTCTTGGGAAACGGGTCATGTACTCAGGTCCTGAAAACACAGGGCGTTACACTATCTCCTTTAGGTTGAGGCCCGTCATTATTTGGACCTGGGAGGAATTTACGGTCCATTTTTACCAGAAATTCTTCCTCGAGCATGTTCAGATCCTGCGGGCTATCAAGTTTGAGACCCTAGTGAAGGGTGATTTGACCGTATCTTAGTATGAGGCCCGTTTCTTGACCTTGTCTAAATTTTCTCCTCATCTCACCAGCGATGAGAAGATGAGGGCCCATCATTTTGTGACTGGCTTACGTCCAACCCTTCGCAGCTGTGTAGTAAGGCATTTCTTAGAGACGTTTGACTAATTTATGCGTCGGGGACTAGTTTGTGAGGACTGGGCTATGACCCAGAGATCGAGAGAGCAGAGTTTCAGTGGAGACCGGAAGAGGAGAGCTCCAGTCGGTAGTTCCAGGCAGCACCGTTAGCAGAGATGGGGGGCAAATCAGGGTTTCGACAGCCTACAGCTCAGCCAATAGCTTCTTCATCATCATCAACACCACCAGTTGCTTCATCTTCTGGCCCCTTTTTCGATGTTTGCTTTGGTTGTGGGTAGACTCGGCATCGGTCAGCAGAGGCCACCGCAGTTGCCTCCTCCTCATCCTTCTTGGCAGCAGCAGCAGAGAGCGCAGCTTCCATACCCTACTCTTAGGGCTCCTTCTCAGTAGTAGAGGCATCTAGGTAGACCTCCCCAGCAGAGACAACAGCAGTAGCAGCACCGCAGAGGGGATATCCATATGTCCAGTCCCTAGGTCAAGTGTGTATCGCAACCCAACAGGCACAGACTTAGGACACTCAGTCTTTCAGTTTGCTTCCTTTACCAACTCAGGGCCGCTTTTATCTCACGTAACAGGCAGTAGGCCAGGATCTGGGTGGAGTCATCGAGGGTATTCTTCTTATTTCTTTCTACATTGCTCATATTTTATTTGATTCTGGTGCCTCCTATTCTTTTGTGGCTGAGCAGTTTTGCCGATCGACCAGTATTCCATCAGAGTTTATGTCTGAGGCCTTAGCCATTTCGACTTCCATAGGGAAGTCTGTTAAGTTGATCTGTCACTGTCCTTTTTGCCTGGTGTTAGTGGGCGAGCTGTTCCTTCATGCCAACCTATTCGTAATGCTGATGTTTGGCTTTGATGTTATTTTGGGTATGGACTGGCTTATGGAGTATGGTGTCATCTTGGACTGTGCCACGAGGATAGCCACGTTCCACATTTCGGGCTTACCAGTATTACACTTTGTCACTGAGCCCAGGGGAGAGCCATTATGTAGCTTCTTGGCTTCTGTCGTTAAGGGTTCTATGGCAAAGTATATCGACCAACTGTCAATTGTTTGCGAGTACCCGGATGTGTTCCAAGAGATACCGAGTTTGCTATCGCATCGGCAGGTGGAGTTTCAGATTGATCTGTTGCCCAGTACCACGCCTATCTTGAAGGCCCCCTACCAGATAGCATCATTGGAGTTGAGGGAACTACAAGAGCAGTTGGATGAGGTCCGGGAGTTAGGTTTCATTCATCCCAGCAATTCACCTTGGGGAGCCCTGGTATTGTTTGTGAAGAAGAAGGATGGTTCATTGCGGTTCTGTGTGGACTATCGTGAGCTCAACATATTCACTATCAAGAATCGATACCTGTTTCCCCGTATTGATGATCTGTTCGATCAGTTACAAGGTGCATTGTATTTTCCAAGATAGACTTACGCTCCGATTACCATCAGATTCAGGTCTGAGCGGAGGAGATTTTGAAGATGGCTTTCCGGACACGATATGGTCACTTTGAGTTTCTGGTCATGTCGTTCGGACTGACCAATGCGCCCACCGTATTCATGTAGCTGATGAACGAGGTCTTCCGGCCGTTCCTCGATCAATTCAAGGTAGTATTCATTGATGATATTCTTGTGTACTCGAGGACCCAAGAGGACCATGTTGAGCACTTACAGATTGTGCTGGACACCCTTTGTGCCTACCAGCTATATGCAAAGCTGGAGAAGTGTGAATTTTGGCAGGATGAGGTAAAGTTCTTCGGTCATGTGGTGAAGAGGAAGGGTGTTGCTGTGGACCCCTTAAAGGTTGATGTAGTGCGTCAGTGGGGCCAGCCCACGAACGCGTCCAAGATCCGTAGTTTCCTTGGTCTAGCGGGGTATTATTGACGGTTTATTGAGGGTTTCTCCCGTATTGTAGCACTACTAACCCAGTTGATGTGGAAGGGCGTCGAGTTCGCCTGGAGTGATGCTTGCGAGGAGACATTTACGGAGTTGAAGGACCGCCTCACGTCTGCTCTTGTTCTCACTTTTCCTGATGGGAGTGAGGGTTTTGTTGTTTTCACTGATGCCTCTATAGTTAGCTTGGGTACTGTACTGCTTGGGTGCTATACTGATGCAACACGGGAAGCCAATGGTATATGCCTCGCCCCAACTCAAGGTCCATGAGCTAAACTACCCCACCCATGATTTGGAGCTTACAACAGTTGTCTTCGCACTGAAGGTGTGAAGGAATTATCTATATGGGGTCAAGTTCGAGCTCTTCTTAAATCATAAGAGCTTGAAGTATCTATTTTCACAGTCTGAGTTAAATCTGCATCAGAGGCAATGGATGAAGCTGTTGAAGGACTATGATTTCAACCTTCAGTACCACTCGGGCAAGGAAAACGTGGTTATGGACACGCTCAGTTGTCAGCCACGAGGCCTAGTGGCTCAGATGATGGTGCGTGAGTGGCAGATGCTCGTGGATGTCTTATATTATGACTTTGATTTTAGTCTACAGTCTTCCATTGTTTACCTTTCGAGCTTGTCGATTCAACCCTCTTTGGTGGCTAGGGTGATCAACGCTCAGAAGATGGACCAGTCACTTTAGGAGTACCGAGAAGAGGCCTCAGCCATGAAGAAGTCAGATTGGTAGATTGGTTTCGATGGTGGATTACACTTTAAAGGCTGATTGTGTGTCCCAGACGTGCAAGAACTACATCGTGATCTGATGGCCAAGACACACCGATCGAGACTCAATATTCACCCGAGCTCTATGAAGATGTATTGTAATATGAGGAGACAGTATTTTTGGTAGGGGATGAAGCGTCAAATCTCTAATTTTGTGGCCGAGTGTGACACATGCCAATGTATTAAGGTCGATCACCAGAGACTCCCTGGTCCCTTACGGCCGTTGAGCGTCCCAGAGTGGAAGTGGGAGCACGTATCGATGGATTTCATTGCAAGATTGTTGAGGACTCAGCGAGGTCATGATACCATCTAGGTTTTCGTCGATCGTTTGACAAAGTCGAATCATTTCATTCCATTACGTGCTTTCTGGTCTATGGACCGATTTATAAGGGTGTTCATTGAGGAGATAGTGAGACTACATGTCGTCCCAATTTTGATCGTTTCAGACCGAGACTCCAGACTTAAGTCTCAATTTTTGAGGATTTTCCAGCAGGTGCTAGGGGTCACTTTGCGTCTCAGCACCGCTTATCATCCGCAGACGGATGGGCAGACCGAAAGGGTCAACCAGATCCTTGAGGATATGCTCAGAGCGTGTGTGATCGACTTTCAGGCAGTTGGGATGAGCATATGTGTCTCGCTGAATTCACGTACAACAATCATTATCAGGCAACTATCGGCATGGCTCCTTTTGAGGCACTTTAAGATAGACCGTGTAGATCTCCTAGTTGTTAGACCGAGGTTGGAAAGAGTCATCTCTTGGGTCCCGAGCTTGTACAGCAGACGTCAGACGCTATTGATGTTATTAGGCAGAAGATGTGCATAGCTCAGAGCCGACAGAAGAGTTTTACTGATCATCGACGTCGACCCCTTGAGTTCGCAGTCGGGGACATCGTATATCTCAAGGTCTCACCTATGAAGGGCGTGGTTCGCTCTAGTGTAAGGGCAAGATCGCCCCAAGATTTATTAGACCTTTTAATATTAGAGAGCGCGTGGGCGCTGTGGCCTATAGGCTTGCCTTACCTCCTGAGTTGTCTACAATCCACGTCGTGTTCCATGTTTCTATGTTGTGAAAATGTGGATCGAAAACTATTTCTATGATTGATTGGCAGCCACTCGAGGTCTGTGAGGATGCTTCCTATATTGAGCAGCCGATTCGTATTCTTGATCGAAATGAGCAAGTCCTCAAGACCAAGGTCATTCCCTTGATGAAGGTGCAATGAGGTCATCATTTGGAGGCCAAGGCATATTAAGAACACGAGGCCGAGATTAGAGAGCATTATCCTCATTTGTTCAATGATTAACTATTTGCATTTATTTCTCTTGTGATTGATGATTGAGATATATATATATATATATATATATATATATATATATATATATATATATATATATATATATATATATATATGATGTTCTGCATTTTGTTATTCCGATCTTGTCAATTTTGATGATGAAATTTCTTTATTGGTGGGGAGGATTGTGAGACCAGACCTGAGTTCACATGTGTGCATGTATGTGTGTGAGTATGCATCTCGTTTATTTTGGTCCCGTGGTCCTACTGGTCAAATTTTAACAACCCGCGACCTTCGGGTAGTGTTTGTAGTCATCTTTGATTTCGGTCATATTGACTCGACTCAAATCAGCCTGAGACCCATGTCATCTTGTTCGTATCATCGCCACAGTTCTAATGCTGCGTCCCGTGTATGAATCTGACATGTACATCTTGAGATATTAATTGCACTATTCTTGGCCATTCATCATGCATATGGGATGCACGTAGATCCATGGGCACGTTTCCCCATGTAAAGGCCCTACCTAGTGCTCTCTTTTCTATAATAGTTACTCCTAGCCTAGCCATCATTACTCCTCTTTTTAAAACTCATAATGGGCTTCTTTTTCTCTTTTCTAGAGAGCAATCATGGGATTTCCTCTCTATCCTAAGCAAATCCCTCTTCCCTAAACTACCCATTCTCCCAAACTAATCATCACTTTGGTAGAACTCTTCCATCCCTCTCTTTCTTCTCTCATTTCTCTCCTTCTCCCTTTCTCGTATGGTGAAAATGTCCGCCACTCCATTTTTCCAGCAACTTCTTCTCCATCACTCTCTCAATCCCACCATCTCCTCCTTTAGAATACCACCTTTTGAGCTTTGGAGGTAGTACCTTGAAGGAGAGGGTGGATCTTGAAGGTGGGTGTTACATATTGAAGCTTCTCTTCTTTCCTTTTACATCTCATTTCTATCATACTTGGGAGTATGTAGGACCCACCAATCAATGGTGGAGGTCCTACACGGCTCCATGAAGTGAGGCCGAAGGCCCACTCCATACTTGCACGTTTCCATGGTGGGCCATTCTCTATGAACCCACCATAATGGATTTCCTCCTTGAATCTAGATTATTAAGGTCATTTAGACCTGAGATGCATGGTGGGGATGACATCCCACATTAGAATTTCTTGGATTTGTATACATTACATGCATGCATTATCTATGTAGATGTGTAGTGTGGATGTGTTGGTGGAAGGTTCATAGTACCGGAACCCTCCCCTTTAGCCGTGATCTCTTTCTCTCTCTCCCTATTTTTTTCTCTCTTTTTCTTCCCCTTCTGCTACTGATGCTAGTGGCCCACTAATGTGATAAAAAAATCCTAGATCCACCAGAATTTTAGGGACGTCCAGGCCCACCTGATGGATGTCCCGGCCCACCCTGACATGCATCAGTTGGATGGCCCTTAAACCTTGAATTTCTTAGAGATCTTTACAAGGTGATGGGTCTGGAATTTTTATGGTCCATATAGGTGGACCCACTTGTATTATTTGGTCATAA
The DNA here is from genome assembly GCA_037074715.1 of Magnolia kwangsiensis. Taxonomy (NCBI): domain Eukaryota; kingdom Viridiplantae; phylum Streptophyta; class Magnoliopsida; order Magnoliales; family Magnoliaceae; genus Magnolia; species Magnolia kwangsiensis. The sequence continues at coordinate 58,522,317 of CM073573.1, forward strand.
ATCTCTCTAGATATTTTTCTGTGGGCTGAAAATGGACAGCATATGTTATTGTCTATATTTCAGGCACATTTGCTGCATAGTTTTTGGCATTGTTTTAAACCAGCTTGTGGAGCTTTTCTCCCTAATTTCTATGAGGGTTTTCTGAGGTGTGGAACCCACCATGATGTAGGATGGAGCCCACACCCTCTATCCCTTGATTGAGACATATGGGATGAGCCAAAGAGGGCTGGACATCCAAAAATTTCTAGATAGTCCAGTAGGGTTGCATGTTAGAAATGGACCTATTACACCTTGATTTTGGGCAAAGTGGGTCACTCCAGTGGACTCCACTTGCTGCTTTGCTGTCCATATATGGGAGCATCAAATCCACCTATTTTCTCCTTAGTTCTATAGGCCTAACCCCACCCCATGAGGTACTAAAGATGGAGACAACAACAATTTCAACAGCAGATTTGTTTCAGAAACACCTTGTTGTCCATAATTTGTATGAATTAAATAAAATACTTATACTACCTCAAAAATTCTAAAATTTTTTAGAGAATAGGCCTACCCATTATAAGACCCACTTATAAACTTTTGGGGCCAATGGACACTTTTACATACCATGGTGGTGGCTGGACCGGCCCACTATAATGTGGTGTCCAAATCAGGCAGAATTTCAGGAAAGATTGATTTCTTTAAATGAAATAAAATATTTATAGTTGTCTAAAAATCTTAAAATTTTTTAGAGGAGTGGTCCACCCATGTTAAGACCCACCTAACAATTTTTGGTGCCAACAGACCCCTGTGCACACCGTGGCAAGGGCTGGACTGGCCCACCACGTTGGGTCATCTAGGTCAGTCTGATTTTCTGCACAGAATGATTTATTTAAATTAATTAAAATATTTTTAGATGTATAAAAAACTTGAAATTTTATGGAGATGTGGCCCACCCATGGAAGTATCACCCTGCAAAATTTTAGAGCCATCGGGCCCTTGGACTGCCCGCGGTGCATCCTGAAGTGGCCCATCGAGCAGGGACGCCCAGGCTGGGGCATCCAGCCTTGGCTGGCTGTCCAGCCTACTTTGTAGGCCCACTTAGACTTGTTGTATATCCCATCATTCATCCATGTGAGGTCCTTAAGGGACTTCAACATCTTCCCCTTCGGTGGTTTCCAATTGGGGCCCATTTGGGGAGATTTTAGGTTAAATACCCGGGCCCATAGGGTTGCCTACACATGAGGCATCCCTGTCTTAGGTTGCATCTGGGCCTGCACTCCAACGGCACAGTCCACTTGATATATGAGTTATATTTCCTCCTCTCATTTGGTGGGACCCACAGTTATGTATGCAGGCCATCAAAAATTTCATATGCTATAAAATAATTTTGTTGTTGGATTTCAACCAACCTAGAAAATGGGTGGGCTGCTATTTGGCAATAAGCCCAATAATTGTTGCCTATAAATGTTTATTTTAGGGAAATATGGCCCACTAGATTTGAGGAAGATTTAATTCAGTTATCTTACCATTTTAATTTTATTTTTGGGCTTAATTAGTTCATGATTAAAGGCCCATTACAATTGGAGTCTTATTGGGCTAGTCTTCTAGTTAATTGATGGGCTTTATAGCCTTGATTGGGCTGAAACTTTTGATAGGCCCGTCGGACCCTTGAGTCCTATATTTATCATGTCATTATGACGGGTCTTATGGGCCAAATACTCAAGTAGTCGAGCCCTTGCCCACTATAATAAATTTATACTTAAGCCGAGATGTGAGGCCCAACTTACTTGTATTAAATATAAGGATTTCCCATATGTTGGGATAATGGGCTGCCCATTAGGCCTACCACAATAAGTGAACCCATGACCTTTATGGTTGGGTCCTAACCTTGCTTAAGGGCCCACCAAGTTGCCTATGTATTGGGCTTAGTGTATAACCCACTAGGCCATAAATTGATTGGGCCTTGGATTGTTCTTTACATACGTAGCAAGCTACCTTTTGGGACCTAGTTGAGGTTAGATGTCCTCCTTGGTGGCCCTAAGGTAGACCCATGAGGCCCTTATAGGTGGTTGAAAGCCCACATTGGACCTTGTTAGGCCCGTTTACTTTTTGAGGCCTTTGGACTCCCCTAGCTTGTGGGTCATTCCAAACTGTTGGGCCCCCACTAAGAGAACTTCATTTCTCCTTAGAGTACTTGTCTATATATAGCTTGTCATTGTCCCTCCTTAGGAAGGAGGAATGCATATTCTACGGGTAGTGCACTTACGTCGTTGTGACCCATACGCATCATTTATGCGAATTGATTACATTGTATAGAGGGACAGAGTTTCTCCCCTTGTGTACATTGAGTGCCTAAGGCTGGTGCATAATCTGTATGTGTGACTCATGCATTAGCATCGCATTTCATATTGATACCGCCTTTGCTTCATCAGGGCCTTGCCTCCACAAGGATATTCCTGAATGGCCGTATGTGTGGACACCGAAAATATTACTTGAGCATACCGAGTGCATAAGATGCCCATAGGTGAAATTCTTAAAACTTCTATAGTACCAAGGATCGGCTCCAGCACCGTGACCGGGTGAAATATATGAGCGCACGAGGGCCTTATACTATTAGGCCAAAACTTTCACTGTTGTGTAGTCGGTTGGATAGGGGTGTGACCTTACTTGCCTGATGTAAGAAGGCATTGCTAAGCTGAGTCTAACCAGCTCGTGAGTGGGTCCGCTACCATCAGGCCTTGTTGATGTAACATCCCGAAAATCGGGAGGTCGAGCAAAAACCCAACTCCCGAGTTTCAAAATATTATTTATGCAACATAGATATGTATGATGGAATGTTGTCTGTGATAATGTATTAACCATGAGTGAGATTAAGCTAAAACAGCATATCATACTCCAGAGACGGTTAAATTTACAAGTGGAAGACTGTGATAGTATGTATAACATATATAAACTGTAGTATGTCTCCAGAGTGTGAATATGTTACCAGGTTATATACATACATGTATACTCCAAAAGTAAACCAAAAGGATGTACATGAGTGTTCTAAAAATATAAAATGACAAGTGTCAAGGTATCTAATCAACCTCCCTGTAATCCCGTCAATCAGAACACGCATAAAGGAGGAATCCTCCTCATCATCATCAAGTCCAGTTCCACTGCTCAAGCAGCACCATCATCTGCAATCACAAAAAGGGACTGGTGGGTGTCCGGAAACACCATCCCGTAACGTGGGAGTGAGTGATCAACTCAGTGGGATAAGAGAGCAAAGATTAACATATTATCAAATCAATCATGCGCTAATAGTAAAGCAGTAAATCAGACAATCCTAATACTGTTGTTAATGCAATATGACATGACGTGATGTATGCCCTCACCGACAATCTCCCTCATACGGCACCATCTTACGACCGCGGCATGCAATCGACCCTCAAGTGCTCCACATCTTCCAGGCACATGCAATGGTATGGTGATATGATTTCTGAGTTGTTATTAGTCCATTCAAATAGCAGGATTGGTAAACTAAGGTACTTCCCTTATATCAATCCCAACACAGATCCTGTCTAGGGTCGTCACTCCTAGTAATCTCATACGATATATATTTTGTAGGTCGCTGCAAGGGCTGTCAGGGCTGTTGCACGCACTCGTTGCTCCACTCCCCCATCACCTTATCAATACAGGCCTACTGTACTCTACTGCTACTGAAGGGTCGTCGCCTCCTGTAGACTCAGAATACGCTCGCGGTCACTACAAAGGGCTGTTAGGGCTGTTGTACGCACTCGTTGCTCTGCTCCCCTATCACCTTATCAATGTAGGCCGACAACAAAAATATAGTGTCCCATACCACCATAATCTGCTCACTACGGGGAAGTTTGTGGCCCCAGCGTAGGCCGACAGCTCCACCACGGTGTCCCATACCACCATGCCCGGCTCATGAGTCTTCGTGGATTAAGGTACCATGGTTAACAGGGTTTACAATGGTAAGTTCAGTACCCTAGGTTCAAGCAGTTATGACTCATGCAGGTTGAACATACAATGGCCAGTCGGGTTACTGACGAGCTCGACTAGCACGATCGCATCTCAAGTCGGACGACATGAAGTGCGTAAAACACTTCGTGTGGCCTAACCACTGCCGCCAACTCAAGAACATGGCTCGCGTTCATCGACGCGTCGTTCGTGGTAAAGATAAGCCAACCACGAATTAGCTCGATTACCGACTGCCTGGACTAAGTATAGTCTCAAACACATATGAATCCACATCAGCAATCATGTGAGAGTATTGGAAATGAAACACAACCATGTGAGCATGTTAACACATGTTATATCGTACAACTTAAGTAAATCATCTGACACATGCCTTTCATACATATAGTGAAATTATGCATATCGCCAACATATAGGAAATCATTTCCATCAGCATATTAATTGAGAATTCAATCTCAAACTAAATCATAATGAAATCATCAAGCACATGTTATAACATACAACTTAAGCGAATCATCAAGCACAAGCATTTCATTCATATAATGAAATCATGCATATGGCTAACATGTAGGAAACCATTTACACCAACATATTAATTCAGAAATCAATCTCAAACTAATTCATAACACCATTTAATTCAATACATACTAATACAAGCATTTATACAAACACTTACACTACACACTTAAGTCTACATATAGTATGTCGACCCGAAGTGCGCATTTAGGCGAATCTCAAACTAATTATGCACGTATTCCTAACATTCTAATGCGATAATAAACCATGTCAATCACATCAGCAAAATATGCATGAAAACAGTACTTCCTACAAATTACTAAAATGCCCTAAATCTCATATTTTCTGCCGGTTTACGAAACAGGAAACGAACAGCATGTTGTACATGTCAAACAGAATTTCCGTCAATAATCTACTATTAAACGACATTGAAAGCGTTGGAAACAGTCAATCAAAGCGTCTAAAATCCGCACCTTATCTCTTATAAACGTATCGCTTCGAACGGAGTGGATACGCTTCGTCTACGGCGACTAGACAACCTAATTTACAACATACATCAGCTATCTAGCTACGAAAATGAAGAAACACTAAATCAGCAACTTCTAGGGTGTTTTCTTACCTGAAAATGTGGAGAAATCGCCGGCCAAGTGATCGGAGCGTGTTGCTTAGGCACTTGCAACGGGTAGCACAAGCGGCAAGGAATTCTCCTCCAATCTCTCTCACAAACTCTCACCTTTTCTCTCTCCCAATCTAGGGTTTTTCTCAAATTCGGATGGGAGAGAGGAGTGAGGGTTTCAACCCTCTTTATAAACCTAAAAATGCCTAAAATAGGTTCAGGAACAAAGTTCACTTGATGTTTATCCAAAGCGGGGCTATTTCGGTCTAAAAGATCATTTCTGGTGGTCCCCTGGCCTAATGCGGTCGGACTTAAACTCATGCATACTGGATCTAGCATACATCAACTTTTCAGTCCGGCAGGGTTCGCAGATCGCAAGTAGCGGTCCAGTTTCAATTCATCGGTCACCACACGTAGATCAGGCCTGCAAGTCTCATGATATAAAATAGAAATTTTTTCTGATCCGAGGTGTAATTTGGCTAAATTCTGACTGTCAGAACGCTTAATACTGATGCGTCAAGTCGTGTGCCAGATTTGAATTTCAAATTCCAAATCTGTCCCTATTCGCACTCTCTTCAGTCCGGGCTCAATGAAATAGCCTGTGATTATCGGTTGGACTTGATTTTCGAAATGATTATCAAGTCCAGCTAGGCGGTTCTAACGGTCTAAGATAGTAGGTATCGGACTTTCAACGCGCGGTCTAGATCCAATACAAAGTTTCAAAGTGGTTCAGAGAACAAACTGGCTTAGAGTTTGATCCAAGGTTATAGAGTATTATAGAGTCATTAGTTCTACTCGATTTGGGTCTTGTAGAACGTATTTAAAGTGATCGGGGACTATTTCCCAGCTACTCTAGCGTTGCGCTAGCTAACTTATGCTTAGTTTCTAAAAGAATTAATCCTAAATGGTTTCTTTGGCTATGGAATTGGGTTCTGAGCGATTTTCTAGGTGTTTTAGTTGACCCATTGCCTAAAGACATTTAATCCCAGGTTGGCCAAAATTCGGGGTGTTACAGTTGGTGATTGGATGTCCACAGGTGGGTAGTGAGGTCTCTTATGCTCGTTTAATTTGTGGGGTCTGTAGAGTGGCAGTCATTCAGTAGTGTAATGGACCCCGATGATTTTCTTATAATTGAAAATGTACTTGGCATTGATTTGAATATGAGCACTAGCATTACTTGCATCGTATTAGCATTGGCTGCATAAGCCCCTTCATGCATCTCCTTGGTATGGCGCCCAGTACTCATTATATTGTATTCATGATAAGCCTTGGTAAGGCTTGTGATATTGTCATTGAGCACATTTCTCTCCTTGTACCTCCTGCTATTCTTCTGTGCACCTTTATCACACACTTTCACAGTCCTCTAAGCTTCTATAAGCTTATGCACAATTGATGCATGCAGATGATCTTAGGCGGGTGTCATAGCGACATAGCTTGGGGAAAAGTTGAGCTTGAGGAATCCAGTGTTGTTGACTTTTCTCTCTTCTTCTATTATCTTATGTATGTCCTTTTGGACCTTTTGGATATTTTGAAAAGTTCAAATTCTTAGTGGATTTTGTGATGCGTGTCTTATTATTCTCAGATATACTTGCAATGATCATGGATATGCTCATATTAGAAATGATTATACTGTTATAGAAATCCTCCTTGTAGGATTTCAGGATCGAAACCTACCTCAGGAGCTGAGAATGGGATACTACGGAGGCTATTGTGGCTAGAACCGGCCATTGGGTTCCTTGTGAGTCCAGTTACTGTGTAAGACCCGCATCCTAGACTTTACTGTTCCATCGATTCCCGTGATCCTTCCTGTCAAATTTCGGCAATCCGTGACCTGTAATCGACATATGCGCACGATGTAAGTCATATCCTATACATTTGAGTCAGCTTAATCCGAGACTTGTATCATCGCGACCACACCGTCGTCGTGGTTCCAACGCGGTAACTCACGCACCGATCCGATACCCAGACGAGGAGATGTGAGCCCGCGTTCAGTTTGAGGAAAAATGCCATGTGTTGACAATCCTAAGAGAATCTCTACAATATGTTAAATCAATCCCATCAATCACCTCTCATGTCAAGTACAAAGCACCCATGCTTCCTTTCTCCACAAGTTAAGCAAACCCAAAAGTCAACCAATCCATCACCTCACCCATCACTCACATCTATCAACCATCACCCCATCACTCACCTCACATCTCTCTTACAACTCTCTTTCTCTCTCACATTTTTTCAAGCAACATTCCAAGGGAGAGAGTGGTGGACGTCCAACATTTCTAAGGGAGAGAAGTGGGTTGTGTGGCCCACTTTCCCATCCCAAAAGCTCTTATCCTAACCATCCAATTCTCATCTCCACCATCAAAGTGAAGCACAAGGAGACAGGTATTCCAACAGACCGAGAAGATCATAAGGTGGGTGCTTGATAAGAGTAGTTTTTCATATTTTTAAGATGGGCCAAGTGAGGCCAACTGATCAATGGTTTGGATCTCACTTGGGACCCTAAGATGTGGCTGATGGCCCACTTTGATCATCATGATCATTCCATGATGGGGTCATTCTCCATGGACCTCATCATGATGTTTATTTTCTTGTATACCTAAGGTCATCTAGACCGTCTATTTTAGTGGAGAAGGAATCTCCACCACTGGATTTTGGATTTAATGGGCCCATGTGTAATGGGACCCACTTGATGTATGTTTGGTTACAAGGGAGGGCCCACAGTGTCGGGGTCCCTCCATCACGTGTGTCCCACTCTCAATTTCTCTCTCTCTCCCTCTCTATTTCATTTTTTTTATGTGATCATGATGTGTTTGTGTGGCCCACTAGGATGGACCCCACCATAAGGCATGTATTTTATCCAAACCATCTACAAGTGGGGCCCACCTTATATGTATTATACCCACACCACCTATCATGTGGTGGCCCACCTAAGCAGGGCCCACCTTAATATTTTTTTTCCAAAAGAGTCCAGCATCTGGACGTCACACAACCGTATTCATGTAGCTGATGAACGAGGTCTTCCGGCCGTTCCTCGATCAATTCAAGGTAGTATTCATTGATGATATTCTTGTGTACTCGAGGACCCAAGAGGACCATGTTGAGCACTTACAGATTGTGCTGGACACCCTTTGTGCCTACCAGCTATATGCAAAGCTGGAGAAGTGTGAATTTTGGCAGGATGAGGTAAAGTTCTTCGGTCATGTGGTGAAGAGGAAGGGTGTTGCTGTGGACCCCTTAAAGGTTGATGTAGTGCGTCAGTGGGGCCAGCCCACGAACGCGTCCAAGATCCGTAGTTTCCTTGGTCTAGCGGGGTATTATTGACGGTTTATTGAGGGTTTCTCCCGTATTGTAGCACTACTAACCCAGTTGATGTGGAAGGGCGTCGAGTTCGCCTGGAGTGATGCTTGCGAGGAGACATTTACGGAGTTGAAGGACCGCCTCACGTCTGCTCTTGTTCTCACTTTTCCTGATGGGAGTGAGGGTTTTGTTGTTTTCACTGATGCCTCTATAGTTAGCTTGGGTACTGTACTGCTTGGGTGCTATACTGATGCAACACGGGAAGCCAATGGTATATGCCTCGCCCCAACTCAAGGTCCATGAGCTAAACTACCCCACCCATGATTTGGAGCTTACAACAGTTGTCTTCGCACTGAAGGTGTGAAGGAATTATCTATATGGGGTCAAGTTCGAGCTCTTCTTAAATCATAAGAGCTTGAAGTATCTATTTTCACAGTCTGAGTTAAATCTGCATCAGAGGCAATGGATGAAGCTGTTGAAGGACTATGATTTCAACCTTCAGTACCACTCGGGCAAGGAAAACGTGGTTATGGACACGCTCAGTTGTCAGCCACGAGGCCTAGTGGCTCAGATGATGGTGCGTGAGTGGCAGATGCTCGTGGATGTCTTATATTATGACTTTGATTTTAGTCTACAGTCTTCCATTGTTTACCTTTCGAGCTTGTCGATTCAACCCTCTTTGGTGGCTAGGGTGATCAACGCTCAGAAGATGGACCAGTCACTTTAGGAGTACCGAGAAGAGGCCTCAGCCATGAAGCAGTCAGATTGGTAGATTGGTTTCGATGGTGGATTACACTTTAAAGGCTGATTGTGTGTCCCAGACGTGCAAGAACTACATCGTGATCTGATGGCCAAGACACACCGATCGAGACTCAATATTCACCCGAGCTCTATGAAGATGTATTGTAATATGAGGAGACAGTATTTTTGGTAGGGGATGAAGCGTCAAATCTCTAATTTTGTGGCCGAGTGTGACACATGCCAATGTATTAAGGTCGATCACCAGAGACTCCCTGGTCCCTTACGGCCGTTGAGCGTCCCAGAGTGGAAGTGGGAGCACGTATCGATGGATTTCATTGCAAGATTGTTGAGGACTCAGCGAGGTCATGATACCATCTAGGTTTTCGTCGATCGTTTGACAAAGTCGAATCATTTCATTCCATTACGTGCTTTCTGGTCTATGGACCGATTTATAAGGGTGTTCATTGAGGAGATAGTGAGACTACATGTCGTCCCAATTTTGATCGTTTCAGACCGAGACTCCAGACTTAAGTCTCAATTTTTGAGGATTTTCCAGCAGGTGCTAGGGGTCACTTTGCGTCTCAGCACCGCTTATCATCCGCAGACGGATGGGCAGACCGAAAGGGTCAACCAGATCCTTGAGGATATGCTCAGAGCGTGTGTGATCGACTTTCAGGCAGTTGGGATGAGCATATGTGTCTCGCTGAATTCACGTACAACAATCATTATCAGGCAACTATCGGCATGGCTCCTTTTGAGGCACTTTAAGATAGACCGTGTAGATCTCCTAGTTGTTAGACCGAGGTTGGAAAGAGTCGTCTCTTGGGTCCCGAGCTTGTACAGCAGACGTCAGACGCTATTGATGTTATTAGGCAGAAGATGTGCATAGCTCAGAGCCGACAGAAGAGTTTTACTGATCATCGACGTCGACCCCTTGAGTTCGCAGTCGGGGACATCGTATATCTCAAGGTCTCACCTATGAAGGGCGTGGTTCGCTCTAGTGTAAGGGCAAGATCGCCCCAAGATTTATTAGACCTTTTAATATTAGAGAGCGCGTGGGCGCTGTGGCCTATAGGCTTGCCTTACCTCCTGAGTTGTCTACAATCCACGTCGTGTTCCATGTTTCTATGTTGTGAAAATGTGGATCGAAAACTATTTCTATGATTGATTGGCAGCCACTCGAGGTCTGTGAGGATGCTTCCTATATTGAGCAGCCGATTCGTATTCTTGATCGAAATGAGCAAGTCCTCAAGACCAAGGTCATTCCCTTGATGAAGGTGCAATGAGGTCATCATTTGGAGGCCAAGGCATATTAAGAACACGAGGCCGAGATTAGAGAGCATTATCCTCATTTGTTCAATGATTAACTATTTGCATTTATTTCTCTTGTGATTGATGATTGAGATATATATATATATATATATATATATATATATATATATATATGATGTTCTGCATTTTGTTATTCCGATCTTGTCAATTTTGATGATGAAATTTCTTTATTGGTGGGGAGGATTGTGAGACCAGACCTGAGTTCACATGTGTGCATGTATGTGTGTGAGTATGCATCTCGTTTATTTTGGTCCCGTGGTCCTACTGGTCAAATTTTAACAACCCGCGACCTTCGGGTAGTGTTTGTAGTCATCTTTGATTTCGGTCATATTGACTCGACTCAAATCAGCCTGAGACCCATGTCATCTTGTTCGTATCATCGCCACAGTTCTAATGCTGCGTCCCGTGTATGAATCTGACATGTACATCTTGAGATATTAATTGCACTATTCTTGGCCATTCATCATGCATATGGGATGCACGTAGATCCATGGGCACGTTTCCCCATGTAAAGGCCCTACCTAGTGCTCTCTTTTCTATAATAGTTACTCCTAGCCTAGCCATCATTACTCCTCTTTTTAAAACTCATAATGGGCTTCTTTTTCTCTTTTCTAGAGAGCAATCATGGGATTTCCTCTCTATCCTAAGCAAATCCCTCTTCCCTAAACTACCCATTCTCCCAAACTAATCATCACTTTGGTAGAACTCTTCCATCCCTCTCTTTCTTCTCTCATTTCTCTCCTTCTCCCTTTCTCGTATGGTGAAAATGTCCGCCACTCCATTTTTCCAGCAACTTCTTCTCCATCACTCTCTCAATCCCACCATCTCCTCCTTTAGAATACCACCTTTTGAGCTTTGGAGGTAGTACCTTGAAGGAGAGGGTGGATCTTGAAGGTGGGTGTTACATATTGAAGCTTCTCTTCTTTCCTTTTACATCTCATTTCTATCATACTTGGGAGTATGTAGGACCCACCAATCAATGGTGGAGGTCCTACACGGCTCCATGAAGTGAGGCCGAAGGCCCACTCCATACTTGCACGTTTCCATGGTGGGCCATTCTCTATGAACCCACCATAATGGATTTCCTCCTTGAATCTAGATTATTAAGGTCATTTAGACCTGAGATGCATGGTGGGGATGACATCCCACATTAGAATTTCTTGGATTTGTATACATTACATGCATGCATTATCTATGTAGATGTGTAGTGTGGATGTGTTGGTGGAAGGTTCATAGTACCGGAACCCTCCCCTTTAGCCGTGATCTCTTTCTCTCTCTCCCTATTTTTTTCTCTCTTTTTCTTCCCCTTCTGCTACTGATGCTAGTGGCCCACTAATGTGATAAAAAAATCCTAGATCCACCAGAATTTTAGGGACGTCCAGGCCCACCTGATGGATGTCCCGGCCCACCCTGACATGCATCAGTTGGATGGCCCTTAAACCTTGAATTTCTTAGAGATCTTTACAAGGTGATGGGTCTAGAATTTTTATGGTCCATATAGGTGGACCCACTTGTATTATTTGGTCATAAATCTCTCTAGATATTTTTCTGTGGGCTGAAAATGGACAGCATATGTTATTGTCTATATTTCAGGCACATTTGCTGCATAGTTTTTGGCATTGTTTTAAACCAGCTTGTGGAGCTTTTCTCCCTAATTTCTATGAGGGTTTTCTGAGGTGTGGAACCCACCATGATGTAGGATGGAGCCCACACCCTCTATCCCTTGATTGAGACATATGGGATGAGCCAAAGAGGGCTGGACATCCAAAAATTTCTAGATAGTCCAGTAGGGTTGCATGTTAGAAATGGACCTATTACACCTTGATTTTGGGCAAAGTGGGTCACTCCAGTGGACTCCACTTGCTGCTTTGCTGTCCATATATGGGAGCATCAAATCCACCTATTTTCTCCTTAGTTCTATAGGCCTAACCCCACCCCATGAGGTACTAAAGATGGAGACAACAACAATTTCAACAGCAGATTTGTTTCAGAAACACCTTGTTGTCCATAATTTGTATGAATTAAATAAAATACTTATACTACCTCAAAAATTCTAAAATTTTTTAGAGAATAGGCCTACCCATTATAAGACCCACTTATAAACTTTTGGGGCCAATGGACACTTTTACATACCATGGTGGTGGCTGGACCGGCCCACTATAATGTGGTGTCCAAATCAGGCAGAATTTCAGGAAAGATTGATTTCTTTAAATGAAATAAAATATTTATAGTTGTCTAAAAATCTTAAAATTTTTTAGAGGAGTGGTCCACCCATGTTAAGACCCACCTAACAATTTTTGGTGCCAACAGACCCCTGTGCACACCGTGGCAAGGGCTGGACTGGCCCACCACGTTGGGTCATCTAGGTCAGTCTGATTTTCTGCACAGAATGATATATTTAAATTAATTAAAATATTTTTAGATGTATAAAAAACTTGAAATTTTATGGAGATGTGGCCCACCCATGGAAGTATCACCCTGCAAAATTTTAGAGCCATCGGGCCCTTGGACTGCCCGCGGTGCATCCTGAAGTGGCCCATCGAGCAGGGACGCCCAGGCTGGGGCATCCAGCCTTGGCTGGCTGTCCAGCCTACTTTGTAGGCCCACTTAGACTTGTTGTATATCCCATCATTCATCCATGTGAGGTCCTTAAGGGACTTCAACATCTTCCCCTTCGGTGGTTTCCAATTGGGGCCCATTTGGGGAGATTTTAGGTTAAATACCCGGGCCCATAGGGTTGCCTACACATGAGGCATCCCTGTCTTAGGTTGCATCTGGGCCTGCACTCCAACGGCACAGTCCACTTGATATATGAGTTATATTTCCTCCTCTCATTTGGTGGGACCCACAGTTATGTATGCAGGCCATCAAAAATTTCATATGCTATAAAATAATTTTGTTGTTGGATTTCAACCAACCTAGAAAATGGGTGGGCTGCTATTTGGCAATAAGCCCAATAATTGTTGCCTATAAATGTTTATTTTAGGGAAATATGGCCCACTAGATTTGAGGAAGATTTAATTCAGTTATCTTACCATTTTAATTTTATTTTTGGGCTTAATTAGTTCATGATTAAAGGCCCATTACAATTGGAGTCTTATTGGGCTAGTCTTCTAGTTAATTGATGGGCTTTATAGCCTTGATTGGGCTGAAACTTTTGATAGGCCCGTCGGACCCTTGAGTCCTATATTTATCATGTCATTATGACGGGTCTTATGGGCCAAATACTCAAGTAGTCGAGCCCTTGCCCACTATAATAAATTTATACTTAAGCCGAGATGTGAGGCCCAACTTACTTGTATTAAATATAAGGATTTCCCATATGTTGGGATAATGGGCTGCCCATTAGGCCTACCACAATAAGTGAACCCATGACCTTTATGGTTGGGTCCTAACCTTGCTTAAGGGCCCACCAAGTTGCCTATGTATTGGGCTTAGTGTATAACCCACTAGGCCATAAATTGATTGGGCCTTGGATTGTTCTTTACATACGTAGCAAGCTACCTTTTGGGACCTAGTTGAGGTTAGATGTCCTCCTTGGTGGCCCTAAGGTAGACCCATGAGGCCCTTATAGGTGGTTGAAAGCCCACATTGGACCTTGTTAGGCCCGTTTACTTTTTGAGGCCTTTGGACTCCCCTAGCTTGTGGGTCATTCCAAACTGTTGGGCCCCCACTAAGAGAACTTCATTTCTCCTTAGAGTACTTGTCTATATATAGCTTGTCATTGTCCCTCCTTAGGAAGGAGGAATGCATATTCTACGGGTAGTGCACTTACGTCGTTGTGACCCATACGCATCATTTATGCGAATTGATTACATTGTATAGAGGGACAGAGTTTCTCCCCTTGTGTACATTGAGTGCCTAAGGCTGGTGCATAATCTGTATGTGTGACTCATGCATTAGCATCGCATTTCATATTGATACCGCCTTTGCTTCATCAGGGCCTTGCCTCCACAAGGATATTCCTGAATGGCCGTATGTGTGGACACCGAAAATATTACTTGAGCATACCGAGTGCATAAGATGCCCATAGGTGAAATTCTTAAAACTTCTATAGTACCAAGGATCGGCTCCAGCACCGTGACCGGGTGAAATATATGAGCGCACGAGGGCCTTATACTATTAGGCCAAAACTTTCACTGTTGTGTAGTCGGTTGGATAGGGGTGTGACCTTACTTGCCTGATGTAAGAAGGCATTGCTAAGCTGAGTCTAACCAGCTCGTGAGTGGGTCCGCTACCATCAGGCCTTGTTGATGTAACATCCCGAAAATCGGGAGGTCGAGCAAAAACCCAACTCCCGAGTTTCAAAATATTATTTATGCAACATAGATATGTATGATGGAATGTTGTCTGTGATAATGTATTAACCATGAGTGAGATTAAGCTAAAACAGCATATCATACTCCAGAGACGGTTAAATTTACAAGTGGAAGACTGTGATAGTATGTATAACATATATAAACTGTAGTATGTCTCCAGAGTGTGAATATGTTACCAGGTTATATACATACATGTATACTCCAAAAGTAAACCAAAAGGATGTACATGAGTGTTCTAAAAATATAAAATGACAAGTGTCAAGGTATCTAATCAACCTCCCTGTAATCCCGTCAATCAGAACACGCATAAAGGAGGAATCCTCCTCATCATCATCAAGTCCAGTTCCACTGCTCAAGCAGCACCATCATCTGCAATCACAAAAAGGGACTGGTGGGTGTCCGGAAACACCATCCCGTAACGTGGGAGTGAGTGATCAACTCAGTGGGATAAGAGAGCAAAGATTAACATATTATCAAATCAATCATGCGCTAATAGTAAAGCAGTAAATCAGACAATCCTAATACTGTTGTTAATGCAATATGACATGACGTGATGTATGCCCTCACCGACAATCTCCCTCATACGGCACCATCTTACGACCGCGGCATGCAATCGACCCTCAAGTGCTCCACATCTTCCAGGCACATGCAATGGTATGGTGATATGATTTCTGAGTTGTTATTAGTCCATTCAAATAGCAGGATTGGTAAACTAAGGTACTTCCCTTATATCAATCCCAACACAGATCCTGTCTAGGGTCGTCACTCCTAGTAATCTCATACGATATATATTTTGTAGGTCGCTGCAAGGGCTGTCAGGGCTGTTGCACGCACTCGTTGCTCCACTCCCCCATCACCTTATCAATACAGGCCTACTGTACTCTACTGCTACTGAAGGGTCGTCGCCTCCTGTAGACTCAGAATACGCTCGCGGTCACTACAAAGGGCTGTTAGGGCTGTTGTACGCACTCGTTGCTCTGCTCCCCTATCACCTTATCAATGTAGGCCGACAACAAAAATATAGTGTCCCATACCACCATAATCTGCTCACTACGGGGAAGTTTGTGGCCCCAGCGTAGGCCGACAGCTCCACCACGGTGTCCCATACCACCATGCCCGGCTCATGAGTCTTCGTGGATTAAGGTACCATGGTTAACAGGGTTTACAATGGTAAGTTCAGTACCCTAGGTTCAAGCAGTTATGACTCATGCAGGTTGAACATACAATGGCCAGTCGGGTTACTGACGAGCTCGACTAGCACGATCGCATCTCAAGTCGGACGACATGAAGTGCGTAAAACACTTCGTGTGGCCTAACCACTGCCGCCAACTCAAGAACATGGCTCGCGTTCATCGACGCGTCGTTCGTGGTAAAGATAAGCCAACCACGAATTAGCTCGATTACCGACTGCCTGGACTAAGTATAGTCTCAAACACATATGAATCCACATCAGCAATCATGTGAGAGTATTGGAAATGAAACACAACCATGTGAGCATGTTAACACATGTTATATCGTACAACTTAAGTAAATCATCTGACACATGCCTTTCATACATATAGTGAAATTATGCATATCGCCAACATATAGGAAATCATTTCCATCAGCATATTAATTGAGAATTCAATCTCAAACTAAATCATAATGAAATCATCAAGCACATGTTATAACATACAACTTAAGCGAATCATCAAGCACAAGCATTTCATTCATATAATGAAATCATGCATATGGCTAACATGTAGGAAACCATTTACACCAACATATTAATTCAGAAATCAATCTCAAACTAATTCATAACACCATTTAATTCAATACATACTAATACAAGCATTTATACAAACACTTACACTACACACTTAAGTCTACATATAGTATGTCGACCCGAAGTGCGCATTTAGGCGAATCTCAAACTAATTATGCACGTATTCCTAACATTCTAATGCGATAATAAACCATGTCAATCACATCAGCAAAATATGCATGAAAACAGTACTTCCTACAAATTACTAAAATGCCCTAAATCTCATATTTTCTGCCGGTTTACGAAACAGGAAACGAACAGCATGTTGTACATGTCAAACAGAATTGCCGTCAATAATCTACTATTAAACGACATTGAAAGCGTTGGAAACAGTCAATCAAAGCGTCTAAAATCCGCACCTTATCTCTTATAAACGTATCGCTTCGAACGGAGTGGATACGCTTCGTCTACGGCGACTAGACAACCTAATTTACAACATACATCAGCTATCTAGCTACGAAAATGAAGAAACACTAAATCAGCAACTTCTAGGGTGTTTTCTTACCTGAAAATGTGGAGAAATCGCCGGCCAAGTGATCGGAGCGTGTTGCTTAGGCACTTGCAACGGGTAGCACAAGCGGCAAGGAATTCTCCTCCAATCTCTCTCACAAACTCTCACCTTTTCTCTCTCCCAATCTAGGGTTTTTCTCAAATTCGGATGGGAGAGAGGAGTGAGGGTTTCAACCCTCTTTATAAACCTAAAAATGCCTAAAATAGGTTCAGGAACAAAGTTCACTTGATGTTTATCCAAAGCGGGGCTATTTCGGTCTAAAAGATCATTTCTGGTGGTCCCCTGGCCTAATGCGGTCGGACTTAAACTCATGCATACTGGATCTAGCATACATCAACTTTTCAGTCCGGCAGGGTTCGCAGATCGCAAGTAGCGGTCCAGTTTCAATTCATCGGTCACCACACGTAGATCAGGCCTGCAAGTCTCATGATATAAAATAGAAATTTTTTCTGATCCGAGGTGTAATTTGGCTAAATTCTGACTGTCAGAACGCTTAATACTGATGCGTCAAGTCGTGTGCCAGATTTGAATTTCAAATTCCAAATCTGTCCCTATTCGCACTCTCTTCAGTCCGGGCTCAATGAAATAGCCTGTGATTATCGGTTGGACTTGATTTTCGAAATGATTATCAAGTCCAGCTAGGCGGTTCTAACGGTCTAAGATAGTAGGTATCGGACTTTCAACGCGCGGTCTAGATCCAATACAAAGTTTCAAAGTGGTTCAGAGAACAAACTGGCTTAGAGTTTGATCCAAGGTTATAGAGTATTATAGAGTCATTAGTTCTACTCGATTTGGGTCTTGTAGAACGTATTTAAAGTGATCGGGGACTATTTCCCAGCTACTCTAGCGTTGCGCTAGCTAACTTATGCTTAGTTTCTAAAAGAATTAATCCTAAATGGTTTCTTTGGCTATGGAATTGGGTTCTGAGCGATTTTCTAGGTGTTTTAGTTGACCCATTGCCTAAAGACATTTAATCCCAGGTTGGCCAAAATTCGGGGTGTTACAGTTGGTGATTGGATGTCCACAGGTGGGTAGTGAGGTCTCTTATGCTCGTTTAATTTGTGGGGTCTGTAGAGTGGCAGTCATTCAGTAGTGTAATGGACCCCGATGATTTTCTTATAATTGAAAATGTACTTGGCATTGATTTGAATATGAGCACTAGCATTACTTGCATCGTATTAGCATTGGCTGCATAAGCCCCTTCATGCATCTCCTTGGTATGGCGCCCAGTACTCATTATATTGTATTCATGATAAGCCTTGGTAAGGCTTGTGATATTGTCATTGAGCACATTTCTCTCCTTGTACCTCCTGCTATTCTTCTGTGCACCTTTATCACACACTTTCACAGTCCTCTAAGCTTCTATAAGCTTATGCACAATTGATGCATGCAGATGATCTTAGGCGGGTGTCATAGCGACATAGCTTGGGGAAAAGTTGAGCTTGAGGAATCCAGTGTTGTTGACTTTTCTCTCTTCTTCTATTATCTTATGTATGTCCTTTTGGACCTTTTGGATATTTTGAAAAGTTCAAATTCTTAGTGGATTTTGTGATGCGTGTCTTATTATTCTCAGATATACTTGCAATGATCATGGATATGCTCATATTAGAAATGATTATACTGTTATAGAAATCCTCCTTGTAGGATTTCAGGATCGAAACCTACCTCAGGAGCTGAGAATGGGATACTACGGAGGCTATTGTGGCTAGAACCGGCCATTGGGTTCCTTGTGAGTCCAGTTACTGTGTAAGACCCGCATCCTAGACTTTACTGTTCCATCGATTCCCGTGATCCTTCCTGTCAAATTTCGGCAATCCGTGACCTGTAATCGACATATGCGCACGATGTAAGTCATATCCTATACATTTGAGTCAGCTTAATCCGAGACTTGTATCATCGCGACCACACCGTCGTCGTGGTTCCAACGCGGTAACTCACGCACCGATCCGATACCCAGACGAGGAGATGTGAGCCCGCGTTCAGTTTGAGGAAAAATGCCATGTGTTGACAATCCTAAGAGAATCTCTACAATATGTTAAATCAATCCCATCAATCACCTCTCATGTCAAGTACAAAGCACCCATGCTTCCTTTCTCCACAAGTTAAGCAAACCCAAAAGTCAACCAATCCATCACCTCACCCATCACTCACATCTATCAACCATCACCCCATCACTCACCTCACATCTCTCTTACAACTCTCTTTCTCTCTCACATTTTTTCAAGCAACATTCCAAGGGAGAGAGTGGTGGACGTCCAACATTTCTAAGGGAGAGAAGTGGGTTGTGTGGCCCACTTTCCCATCCCAAAAGCTCTTATCCTAACCATCCAATTCTCATCTCCACCATCAAAGTGAAGCACAAGGAGACAGGTATTCCAACAGACCGAGAAGATCATAAGGTGGGTGCTTGATAAGAGTAGTTTTTCATATTTTTAAGATGGGCCAAGTGAGGCCAACTGATCAATGGTTTGGATCTCACTTGGGACCCTAAGATGTGGCTGATGGCCCACTTTGATCATCATGATCATTCCATGATGGGGTCATTCTCCATGGACCTCATCATGATGTTTATTTTCTTGTATACCTAAGGTCATCTAGACCGTCTATTTTAGTGGAGAAGGAATCTCCACCACTGGATTTTGGATTTAATGGGCCCATGTGTAATGGGACCCACTTGATGTATGTTTGGTTACAAGGGAGGGCCCACAGTGTCGGGGTCCCTCCATCACGTGTGTCCCACTCTCAATTTCTCTCTCTCTCCCTCTCTATTTCATTTTTTTTATGTGATCATGATGTGTTTGTGTGGCCCACTAGGATGGACCCCACCATAAGGCATGTATTTTATCCAAACCATCTACAAGTGGGGCCCACCTTATATGTATTATACCCACACCACCTATCATGTGGTGGCCCACCTAAGCAGGGCCCACCTTAATATTTTTTTTCCAAAAGAGTCCAGCATCTGGACGTCATTTGGGAAACACAAATGTAAGCTTGGTTTAAGCTTTTATGTGGACATATCATATAGACCCCACCTTGATGTATGTATTCAATCCACACCGTCCATCTCATTTCTTGGATTATTTTAGGCATTGAGCCAAAGAATGATGTTGATCTGAGCATCTGGTGGGCCATAACATAGGAAACTGTGGCGGTTGCCGTTGAAAACATCACCCTTTATTTCTATGCACCAAAATATATTCAATATTGGGCTTGTTGGGCTTGTATTAAGCCATGGGACCCAACGGTTGGGTCGGATTCTCCTGATGCGGGCCCCACGCATGAAAAACCTTAGAAATACTTATTTTTAAAAAAATAATAGTAAATAAAACAAGCAGCAGCTGCTGCTGGTCGCAAGGATGGGGGCACGTCCTGGCACTGGACGTCCGCGGGCAGGGACCCACGGCTCTAGTTGTGGGCCCCACCATGATGTATGTTTAATATCTACACCATCCATATGGTGGGACACCTCCTGAGGTGGACCCCCTTCAAATATCAAGCTGATTTGGGTTTCAGATGGCCCACTTCATAGCAAACAGTGGATTGAGTGTCTATTATTAAAACCCTTGTGGGTTGTCACACATGCTTTGGATCATCATGAAATTCATTTTCCCCCTTGATTCAGGTCTCTGTGACCTTATGAACGGATCGGATGGAGAATAAACAGTATGGTAAGCCCTATGTGGGACCCACCTATGAGGCAACAGATTGGCTACTGTATGGTACAGCAGCTGTATAGCTGTTATACTGACGTTGCACCGCAACGTGGAACCACCTTTGTATTCACGTCGCCCAGAGACGTAGGACCCACGTGATATATATGTTTTATCCAGGCCGCCTGTCCAGGGCTGGACGTTGGGTACATCTACTCCGTCCATCCATTTTTACACCCATCAGGGACGGACCCACTACCTCATGGGACCTACTCTATGGACATTAGCCCAAACAGAAGGTGGATCCAATCCCAAGTGGTCCACATGAGGAAACGTTGGTGATTGGATGTCTACCGTTGGAAACAGTTGGGGCCACTTGCACATGTTAGAGACCCCACCTTGAGGTGCATCTTTCCACCCAACCTATACTCGGACTTGGTTAAAATAGAGACACAAATTCCAGCTTGGACTGATATGCTGGACCCACCACAGCATGAGGCATGTTGTGATGTATGTATCTTATCCACGTTGTTCTTATTGGGACCTACCATGAATTCTGTGTTTTATACACACCGTGCATCCATTTAGCTCGTATGGGGTGGACCATATGTTGATAATATGTTGTATATTATGTTGTCGATGTTACTTCTCGATATGGGCGCACCATGATGTATGTGTTTGATGCACGCTGTCCATTTATATATGGGGCCGACAATGATGTATGGGCCTTAACTACACTATCCATTGTTGATGAGGCCCACCTATTATATGGGGCCTATGGTGAAGTATAAGAGGCCCTATGAAGCCTAATATGTTATGCATGAGGCCCATTAGTGTGGCCCACTTGATGTATTTGGGGCCCATGGATTAAGACTCATTGTAATGTATTTGGGGCTCATGGGTTGAGGCCCATTATGATGAACTTAGAGCTCATTGGTAAAGGCCCATTGTGATATACTTTCGGTCATTTAGCAAGGCCATTATGATGCACTCTAAGGTCCATGAGTTATGGCCCATTACAATGAATATAAGGCCCATTGGTGCAGCCCATTGATGTGGCTCACCTTGTTATATGTATGAGGCCCATCTTGATTTATTTGTAACCATCCATTGAGGTTCACCTTGGTATATATAAGAGGCCTACCTCGATTCATTTATGGCCGTCCATTGAGACCCATTTGATATATATAAGGCCCATGTGATTAGGCCTATTTTGATGGATTCTAAGGCCCATGAGTTAAGGCCCATTGTGATGTATTTGGAACCCATGGGTTAAGGCCCATTATGATGTATTAGGGCCTATGGGTTGAGGTCCATTGTGATATATTTGGAGCCTATGGGTTAAGGCCCATTGTGATGTATCAGGACCCAAGGGTTAAGGCTCATTATGATGTGTTTTTGGCTCATACGTTGTGACCCATTTGATATATTTTTAACCCATGTAACGAGGCCCATCTTGAGGTATTTGTGGCCTGCATGGCTAGGCCCGATATGGTCTACATGCGGCTTAAGGCGAGGAAGGTTCACCCGATGTGATGTGTGATTTCACTATAATGCAGGCAATGATGTTTATGGTGGGTCGTGCCTTGGGAGCAATGATGGTTTGACGTCCACATTGTAAGGATAATGTTGGTTAAATGTCTGCATTATGAATCTCCCTAGGGCCCATTGATAGGCCCATACTTGTTATGTGTAGGCCGTCTAGGCCCATCTTCGTTGTGAGAGTAGTTCATCACCTTATAACATGCTTAGTGTAACTCCATGATTCATGCCCATACGCATCATATGTATGCCTGATATGAGGATTGTTTGATCATACCACATGCCATTGCGTAGACTATTTACGGGACTCCTTATGAGACAGAGTGCCACATTATCGCGCCGTACGCGCAGGATTACTACATGAATGGATAGTGTGACTCATGCATCCCGCATATATGTGACTTGATCATTATACGCCCTAGCGACATCAGGGTCGTGGTCTCCACAGGCACATCGTGAATGGCTAAATGGGACACCGAAAATACTTGGTTCTAGCACTGTGGGCACTTAGGATGTACTTGGGTGAAAGTCTCAGAACCTTTGAGGCCAGGAGTAGCCCCAACGTCTAGACCGAATGGAACATGAGCACCCGAGTGCCGAATACCAGTAGGCCGCGTCTCCCACTGTGTCGTGGTAGGTTGAGAGGGGGTGTGGCCTTATCCACCCGAGTGAGGGGACTATAAGCTAGGCTGAGTATGACCAGCTCGTAAATGGGTCCGTTATCGACGAGCTGGGTAGGTATTGGCAGACTGCTGGCTAGGCGGATAGTGAGGTCTCTTCCACTCGCTGGGTTGTGCAGCTAGGGAGGCGGCAGTCGATGTAGAGTGTAATAGACCCCGGTGATTTTCCAGAGAGGAACCATACTAATATGTAGACTTAATATGAGGACTGACATGATATTATGACACCCCGTCACTGTTGTACATATGGGCGGGCACACGTGGGCTGACGCTGATGTGGGCGGGTATGATGTGAGCAGGGCTGAGGCCTGAGTGAGATACCACACTAGGTGAGCTACTAGCGGTTGGCAGGCTACTGTGTTGACAGGCTACTGAGTAGGAGTTATATACTCATTCATTTATCCATTCACTATCCACTCGGGCGGGTTGTGTGAAACTATTTTTTATATGTACCTTCGCAATGGCCAGGATTTTGGTTAGGGCGCGCGACTAACCTGAGATCAGGAGTTTACCACATTCTGTTTGACTATTCAAATTTAAGCATGGGACTGGTTTGGATAGAATTCCCTTGTGATGGACCCCAAAGCCTGCGATACTTTATACTATCATCCCGACTTCACCTTCCAGCATGGTCATTTCATTCGCACCTCATATTACATTGCATGCGCCATACTTAGTATTTTGGGTTACGATGTTTTGCACTTATATGGCCTAGATGAGATTGATGGTATTTATGGCTCGTCTGGATTTGCATATTCCATTGCACCCTCATCATCTGTTATTGTCTTATTAAGTTTTACATTGCATGGCCTTAGTATGTCCAATACAATTCATGCCTTGCATCACATAGCTTTGGTACAGCTAATTGTACTCATGGACTTACCAATATATTTTCGGTTACTCTGATATCGTGTGATTCATGATTTTTTTAGTATTTTCACTTATTCCGATGATGTATGATTTATGGGCTTCATGGTATACTTGGCACTTACCTTACACACATTTACACTACCCTTTAAGCTTTTGTAAGCTTATGCACGATAGATGCATGCAGGTGGCGTTAGGTTGCAGCAGCATTGAGCTCAGAGCGTGCAGCAGTTTTCAGGAGCTCTGATTTTAAAATATGTGTATTTTCCTTTCAGCATTGTATTCAAGTGATTATAATAGTGGATATATGATGATGATGTTGCCTTTATGATTTGGGTAAACTTGTGGTTATGCTTATTACAAGACAAATGTAAGTTGGAAAATCCTCCTTGTAGGATCCCAGGATCGGAATCTGGTGTATGCTGCGCTGGGAGCCGAGAATGAGGTACTACAGAGGCTGTCGGCACCGAATTCGGAGATCGGGATTCCCGTGAATCCGATTTCTGGATTTGGGGCGTGACATACCGAGTCTGGGGCATGACAATATGCTCTGAGTAGTCGAGCATATCATGTCCTTAATAAAAGAATAGGAGTGATCTAGGAATCCATTAATGTTGCAATTGATGATCACCTGATCACACCCGCATCTAGTCTAGAAGATGATGAAGTCAATTTAATTGAGAAACCTAACTCTTCATCTAGTCCAGTTAATACTGAACTAAGATCAGTCAAAGACTATCCTACTTGAAATTGTGGTGAAGACCGCTTTAGTTGAAGTAGGAATAGGTCAGTATATCCTAGAGGGGGATGAATAGGATTTTTTTAAAATTTTTATAAATTATTAAAGATCCTTATCACACTAATCCTATCACAGAGTATTGATTAGGATTACTCAACCTTAACTCTACTGGCTTCCAAGCCTGATAGAGGATCCAATCACAAACTATTTAAAAGACAAACAATGTATAGATGAGATTGTGATGGATATGACTGTGTGTACATAGGATGTGATCATATAGAAAGACATGCAAGGCAATCACATAAATGAAAGATAATATCAAACTCAAACACAGTCATTTTATAGTTGTTCGACGACTTGTCTACCCCACTCCCGGCTTCCACACTCAACCCTTGAGTGACCGGATTTCACTAAGGAGGTTTTCCATGGTTCACCTCAAACCTAAGGTTTTAAATCAGGTTCACCTTCAAACTTTACAGAGGTTTCTAGTCGGTTCACCTCAAACCCTAGAGTTTTACTGGCGTACTCCTAACCAGATGTTTATGCCCACACAGGACAAGGGTCCACACAACGCACCCTGAGGTTTCTACTCGGTTCACCTCTAACCCTGGAGTTTTACTGGCATACTCCTAACCAGATGTTTATGCTCTCCACAGAGCAAGGGTCCACACAACGCACCCCGCACGTACACTCCCGTCGGAGGCCTCCTTCGAGTACTTCAAATGGTTAACAACACTTAAAACTCAATCCTAAAAAGGAATGATCGCAAGTGTCCTCTGGACTCTTAGTACTTACAGATAAGTTGATGAGTCCCTTTCAGCACAATGATGAAGACCTTCTACTTGTTGATGAAGAGTCTTCAGCTCCCTTGATCTACAACATGAAGATGTATATATATTAGGCTTAGGGTTAGGTCAAGGTTATGATGGACTACCACTCTCTAAAGGTTTTCCTATAAGGAAGATAGAGAGGTTCCCATCATCTATGCATTCAAAGCATCCCAGCTTAATGATATGTCATTAAAGCAGTAGCTGAAGGATCCTTGAATGCGGAAGTTCATTCCCCAATCCACTCTATAAGATATCAATGATGAGGATGGATTGGAAGATGAACTTCCTGAGAGAAAGGGCTTAGGTAAATGATAGGAAGGTTAAAACACTCTAAAGCACTCTCTTCTTTCTCTACCAGCAATGAAGACAACTCTCTCTATTTATAGGCAAAAGGTTCCAACGGATATAAACGTTCATATTTATGACAGAGTTCGATATCATTGATCAGTCGTCGATATGATCGAGCGTATACTCTCGATTGTATCGGCCGACCTCTCGATGATAAGAACTCAATTGTCATTTCGCTTTTGGAAACCTTCTGCCAACTAGTCGATGGGATCGAGACACACATCGATGATATCGGATTTTGAATTCCGATTCCATCGAGTGATGGTTCGATCTATCGACAGGTGAAAAATAAGAGAGAAGTCTTGAAGAATTTTAAGATCACAGATATAATCGGGGAACCAGTCGATGTCATCGAAATTTGTACATCGATCATATCGGTGACCTTTCGATGGGATCGATAAATCGTATAGATTTTACATATAAGCTTGCTGGACGAATTATGTCCTGACTCGATCCAATCGACTTGGTCTTTATATGATCGATATATGAATATCGATTTATCGACAGGCACCCCGATCAACATTAAAAGTAACCTGAAATTCATGCTGGAGAGAACATGCACCCCACAGTCGATATGATCGACTAACTCCCGATATGATCGATATTTGAGTTCAGATTGAATCGGATAGTCATCGATATATTGAAGCAATTGATAGTTTTCTTTAGAAAAACAGGGTCGCCGGAAGCAGTCTGTCAATACGATCAATCCACTTCAGATATGATCGATTTTTGAATATCGATGATATCGACTTGAAGGTCGATATATCGATAAATCGTCCAGAAGATTGTTTGATTGCTGGACACTTTTTGTCCTCACTCGATTGTATCGATTGATATGCCGAGGACATCGACAGAGCTGGTCGATCATATCAAAAGAGGAATCGATATAATCGACAGTGTAAGAAAAACTTAGAAAATTTTCTTTTGGATAAAAAGTTTTCTTACACATAAACCCTAAGATGTTCTAGTTCTTTTTAAGGGTTTAATTACCTGGTGTTTTGGGACATGGCATATGAGGCTATGATTTACCTTTGGTGAGTTTCCACACATCCAGATGAGGCAGACGCTTGACTTGATCTTCTTATTAGGTGCTGTCATCCGACTGACTCAATATACAACGTAATTGACAAACCAGGGCACGTAATAGGTGCACTTTCACTACTAACCTAATATTAGGTAATCCTCTCACTGGTGTGTAAACAAGAAAATAATTAAAGAATATTTACAATTATGTTTGCTTTACTTTTCAAATTGAACAAGCCAATGTAAAAGAAGCACTTACCGATGAAAATTGGATTGTAGCCATGCAAGAAGAATTAAATCAATTAGTAAGAAATGATGTCTGATATTTGGTTCCAAGACCAACTAATAGACATATAATTCGAACCAAATGGATTTTCAAAAATAAATTTGATGAAATGGGAAATATGATTAGAAACAAGCTAGTCACACCCCAAACTCGGAAACCAGGTTCACAAAATTCTCGATCGTTGAATCTGACACCGGCTATATCCGTGATACCTCATTCTTAGTTCGCCTGAAGGAAAATACAATATCAATAATCAAAAACTCCAGAAGCTCTGCGACATGCTCCTACTCCTGCTCAGTTACGGTCTAGCGTCACCTGCACACATCAATCGTGCATAAGGCTATAGAAAGCTTAAAGGGTTGTGACAGTGTGTGCATAATAGAAGTGTTCTCAGAATACAATATCAGAGTAATGCAAAATATACTAGTAAGTCCATGAATGCAATTATTCGTACTAAGGCTATGCGGTGCAAGACATGAATGTTATCGGTCATACCAAGGCCATGTGATGTAAGATGCAACTCAAGCATACCAATCCTCATCCAAATCCACATATCAATACAGTTCATCACTAGAGCATGAAATATCAGTACAGTTCTCACTCTGGATAATCACCAGGGTTTAATACACTCTAAATAGCACTGCCCTTTTCCCACAAGCGCAGTTCAAGTGAGTGTAAGAAACCTCACTATCTGCTGGGCCAATAACCTGCTAATATCTATCTGGCTCATCAATACCAGACTCATTTATAAGGTGGTCATACTCAGCCTATTAATTACACCCTACCCTTGGGCGGGTAAGGCCACACCCCCTTCCAACCGACCACGACACAGTGGGAGACGTGGCCTCCTAGTATTCAGCCCTTATGCACTCATGTATCCACTCGGTCTCGACGTCGGAGCATCTTCTAGTACAGTCGGGTTTAGAGATTTTCACCTAAGGACATTTACGGTGCCCCAATGTTAATAATAGTATTTTCGATGTCCAATCTTGCCATCCACAATATGCTTGTGAAGTCTACAGCCCTGATGTCTCTAGGACGTACAGTAATCACAACACACAATGCAAGATGCATGAGTCATACAATCCAGTCATGCATCAATCCTGCACATACTTTGCGCTCATGTGAGACAATTTTCACGTATCAGGGAGTCCCATAACAACCTGCCCAATGGCATATGCAATGATCAACCACATCTCATATCAAGCATACAGATGATGCGTATGGGCATGTATCATATGATATGTTAAGCATACTACTAATCGGTGTCGACAACCAGCATCGATAATTGGCATCAACAATTGGCCTTGATAATTAGTCTTCATACAAGGCGGAGTCCATAGATGAACAGCCGATCTAAACCATAATATGAAGATTGACCCTCGGTCGTGGATATATCGATTCCGATAGCACGGAATCTATGGCGAGGATGAATAATGCAACATTAATAGGGCCCAATAATTTGAGTTAACCTACTAAGAGAATGATGGGAATGGGCCTATCAAGGCCTAAAGGAAGGTCACAATGTGGACATTTTACCATCACTGCCCATCAATGTGGACATTTAACCAACATTACTCCTAAAGAGTGGCCCACATAGAGCCACACGTATAGTGGGCCCATCGCCTCACACAAGGGCCTAATATACATCACCATAGGCCTTACTCATGGGCCAAATACACATCACGATGGGCCTCACTCATGGGCCACATATGCATCACATTGGGCCTCATCATATGAGCCTCATATACATCAAATGGGCTCATAATACATGGGCCTCATATATAGGTCCAATATGCATCACATCAAGGTGGGCCTTAATGGATGGGCCACAAATACATCAAGGTGGACCTCATGGATAGGCCATAAATATATCAAGGTGGGCCACATCACATGGGTCGCACCATCTATACTATTCATCTATTTAACAGATCATTTTAGAGCATTACCCAAAAATGAATCACATCGGAAGATCATCTGGACCATACCATAAATAACAATGAAGATAATGATTTCCACCCTTAAAATTTCCAAGGCCCACCATAACGTTTATTTTCCATCCAATCTGTTCATATGGTCATGAGGACTGAATCAAGAGGAAAAATAAATATCATATTGATCCAGAACTTCTATGATCCCTAAGGATTTCAATGGTAGGCGTTCAATTCTCCACTATTTTCTACGGCGTAGTCCACCTTATAGATGGTTTTGATGAAGTACATACATCATAGGTGGGTCCCACCAGATGGACGGATGGTGTGAATATTTCACACATGCATTAAGCAAGACCCACAGAACTTGCTAACGAATACAGCAGCTATATAACTGGTGTGATAGACCAGCCAGTCAACGCCCACTATCGAGATGGATAGTCTAGATATAACATAAACCTCATGATCAGACCCATCTGACTGACGTCCCTAGATGGATGGTTTGGATATAACATAAAACTAATGATCAGACCCATCTGGCTGAAGTCCCCAGATGGACAGTCTGGATATAACAAATACATCATGTGGGACATCCCACCGTCCCATCTTCCTGGACGGTGTGGATCACCACATCTCACGGCCGGCCATCTTATTGACGTTAATACATCAGCTATATAACTGGTGTGGTAGACCAGCAAATCCACTTCCCACAACAGGTGGGTCCCACATGGGGCCCACCAGATATTATATTCAATATATATTATATTGTATATATTTCTTTATTTTATATAATATATATATATAAATAGATCCAGCATCCAGGTGGTTAGAGGTTTGTCTAACGAACGGTCTAGATATACATACATCAAGGTAGGGCCCCACATGACAGATGGACAGTGTGGCTACATACTTCTAGTGGAGTCTCACCTTAGATGGACAGTGTGGACATAAACACATACATCATATTGGGTAGGCCTCATCGTCCAGCAAGCTAGACAGTGGATGGCATGGATGAAAGACATGCGTCAAGTGGGTCCACACATGTGGGACCCATCAGCTTTAAATAAAGCTAATATCTGTGATTTTCCTTCACTAGGTCTGTCCGAGAATGGACAGTGTGGATAGGTGGGGTCCACGTGGGTGGGCTCCCAGTTTGGTCCACTTGGTTGGACGGCATGAATCAAATACATTCATCATGGTGGGATCCATCCAGGTGGGCCACATAACCACATCAACACTAAGGAAATGAAAGAGAAGGAGAGAAAGAGAGATAGAGAGAGGAAGATCGGCATATTAGAGGGACCCTACCACTGTAGGCCCTCCTTTGTTACAACACAAACATCAAGATGGGTCCCACCACAAGTGGGCCCTACATATAAATCAAGGTCCTACGCTATGATCACTCACCAATTGGCCTTGTTCTTTAGCTCCTTGGAATGCTAATCTCTTAAGCTCCTTCTTTAATGGAAGATGATGAAGATTGAAGGGTGCAGATGAGGATTTCAGGGTAGGGAGTGGGCCACACACTAGGTTTTCTCTCCTTAGAATTTTTCTCTCATGGAGGTTTGGAAATGGTGAAGAGAATGAGAGAGGAGAGGTTGTTGTAAGAGAGATGGAATGGGAGGAATGGGTGTGTAAGGAAGGGATGGGTGGTGTAAGAGAGGGGACATGAGAGTTGACTTTGGGGATGAGAAAGAGATAGGTGTCATGCCTTGTTGGTAAGAGAGGGATGGGTTGTGTACTTGACTTGTGATTGATTGATTGATGTGATGGGTTGTAGAGATTCTCTTGGGATTTACAACGTGCGATATTTTCTTCAAAATAATCGTGGGCCCACAACTCTTGGCCTGGGTATCGCATCGATGTGTGAAACGAGGCTTTAGAACCAGGAAATGACGCGGTCGCTAGGATATAAGTTTCAAGTTAAGTTGACTCAGATCTTTGGGATGTGACTTAGGGTCATGCGCAAACGCTGATTACAAGTTATGAGTTGTTAGAATTTGACCGGGAGGACCGCAGAAGGATATGGAATGGTACGATCTAAGATTCGAGCCTTACAGCTAGACTGGTTGCACAAGGGTATACTCAAATAGAAGGAATCGATTATGATAAAACCTTTTTGCCAGTAGCTCATCTTGAATCCATCAAATTGTTTATATCCACTGCTTACTTTAAAAAATTCAAGATATATCAAATGGATGTTAAAATTGTATTCTTAAATGGTGATCTACATGAAGTGGTCTATGGTGAACAACCTAAGGGTTTTGAGGATCCTAAATACTCAAATCACGTATATTTCCTTAAAAAGGCACTTTACAGTCTAAAACAAGCTCCCAAGGCATGGTATGAGAAGCTAACCAAGTTCTTACTAAGTCACAATTTTATCATGGGAAGTGTTGATAAAACTTTATTTGTTAAAAAATGCAATGAACAACATGCTGATTGTACAGATTTATATTGATGATATCATTTATGGTTCTACAAGCACTAACCTATCCGTTGAGTTTGTAGAGCTTATGAAATTCAAGTTCAAAATGAGTATGATTGGAAAATTGAATTACTTTCTAGGCTTACAAGTTAAACAGCAAGAAGATGATATCTTCATTTTTCAAACCAAATTTACTTTAAATTTGGTTACGAAGTTTGGATTCGAGAACGGCAAGAAATTCGATACCCCTATAAGTACGACTCTCAAACTTTCAAAGGATGAAACAGGTAAAAGTATAGATCCTTGCTTATATCGTAGCATGATTAGTAGTCTCTCATACTTAACTGCTAGTAGACCAGATAATTCTTTTAGTATTGGAATCTGTGCTAGATATCAAACTGATCTAAAAGAATCACATCTTATTGTTATTAAGCGCATAATTAGATATGTCGCAAGTGCTGCTAATTTAGTCTTTTGATATCCAGATGATACAAATGTACAACTAGTTGGATATATATATATATATATATATATATATATATATATGCTAACTAGGCAGGGAACATTAATGATAGAAAGTCTATCAGTGGTGGATGTTTCTATGTTGAAAATTGTTTAGTTTCCTAGTACAGTAAGAAACAGAGTTTGGTATCTTTATCTACAGCTAAGGCTGAATACATCGCAGCTGGTAATGCATGTACCCAAGGATGAAATGAATGTTAACCGATTACAGAATTGTGCAAGATACAATGACTTGGTATTACAATAACTCTAACACAATCAATATTTCAAATAATCCCATCCAACATTCTCGTACAAAGCATGTAGACTTTCGTTATCATTATTTTCTGGGCATTGGTTGAAGATAAAAGCATTTCTTTAAAAAATTTAGTGCGACACGACCGGTTGAGCACATCCTCAACTAGTCAGCCTCGACAGGTTGAGCACGTACTCGACCAGCCGAGGTGCACAGGTGGGCTTCTCTAAAAGAGGGAAAAATCACTTTTTCCTCTTTTTTCTTCATCTCCCTCAACAAGCTCTTGCTTGACTCGTTGAACCCATCTCCATAGAGTCATTGTAAGTGCCTCATTTTTAATTTCCTTTTAGATTTTGGTTCTTGTATGCATCTTAAGCTTTATTTTGTTGTCGATTTGAGATTTCCACTCTTTTCACAGAGGGTTTTTGGGCAAAAATCTGATATTAGCCAAACCCATCTTTTATATTCTCTTATGCATTCTCTGCATGGAGCATTGGTCTAAGAGGAAGGCTTCACACAAGGGCCCTAGTGGCTTCTCCTCCCGGACAACTGCAATTAGGGTGAGAACCCTGAGAGCTCTCGAAAAAGATTCCGAGCATGTAAGGGATTTTCACATAAGAGATATAATAATAGAAAAGACGGTTAATTTCTATCACATTGCTCCATTTAAACTATTGCCCATCCTGTCAGCCGTTGGTTGGGAAAATATTCTAGGTTGGGGCGGATTGGCTTACTGTTCCATTGCTCAAGGCATGTATGCATCAATTGGAGAGTTGTCCCTTGAAAATCTCACATTTTCTATTAACTTTAGAGAAGGGACAGTTCTTGTAGATAGGCACCTGATTTCAAGTTTGCTTGATGTGAATGTTAATGATGATGGCATACCAATTCATCCATTTACTGATAGGATATTTGAGTTTGAGCGTAGGGAGATTACCCAAAAATTATATCGGTCTAATGCCGAATGGAGTGGTGGTAATGCTCTACGTGCCACCCAGATGATTCCGGGTTTCCGTGTACTTCATCGCATATTTACGTCAAATGTATATCCAAGGTTTGGGAAGAAGTCCGAGCTTACTCCTTTCATGGCTCATATTCTTCATGCCGTTGCATCCGACATCCCTATTTTCCTCCCTTCTTTAATTTGCTACTTAATCATCCAATTTCGCATTCATCCGAGTCATGGTTCCATTCCATTTGCCTATCTTATGATGACACTTGCCATCCATTGCAATGTTGTCATTTCTTCCACTGAGGCTCCTAAGGCAGTCCTTCCATTTAACAACTCTAACATTCATAAGATGAATCTGAACTATCTCCCCGGTCAGTGAGACAAGGATGATGTTGAAGAAGAGGAAGCACCAATGCCTGCGGATTCATCTTTAGATGATATATTTGCAGAGTTAGAATTAGATGATGAGGCGAATCCTAACTTTCAACCATCTCAATTTGGTGATCGCCTTCAATCTTTAAAGGAGAAGGTTGAATTGAAAGTTTCACAGAACAATCTAAGTGAAAGTCACAAGTCTTCAATGAAGTACATGCAAAATATTTTTATCGCATTATTAAAGGACTTCACCAGACTGACCCGTCTATCCCACCTCCTTCTTCCTCTGGTTCAGACTAGCTTAATTTGATTTTATTTTGGATTGTATAACTTTACCTTGTGCTTGGGTTGTATAACTTGGATCATACTCTTGAATATTGCTTTCTTTATGATCTCTTAATATTATCCATACTCCTGATTTGCTCTTAATCATATTGCTTATCTTGTCATTCAATTATATATTTTTCTTGTCATTCTGCTTTCCCTTGTCAACTTGTGACAAAAATAGGTTAAGATTATGATTGAATGAAATGCTCTTGGAATGGATTGTGTGGATTTTATGTTTGCAAATTTTTGTTAATATAGGTATTCTACACAAGGCCAAGCTCAGATTGGGAGGGAGTAGAATTTGTGATTGAAGGAGAGTATGTGAATTTTACAGAATTGCAAGCAAAGCAGAAATTTTGTATTTGTATTTTGTTCTGAGTATGTTTTGTCACAAATTTGACAAAGGGGGAGATTGTAAGTGTTATAATGTATAAAGAACTCTTATTTGTCAAATTTTGATGGGATAAAACATATTATGATGTGGTTCAGAAAGTTCACTTTCAAGATCAACATATGAAGTTAGAAGGTGCAAGTTTAAGAAAAAGAATTGAAGATGGTTACTTCAAGTTCAATGTATTCAAGCTCTACTTCACTTCAAGTTCAAGATCAAGTTACTACTACAAGTTTACTTCAAGTAGATGATCCACTGAATGCTACTGAAGACTCAAGTAGAAGTTTCAAGGTATATACTTCAATGTCCAATAATTTCAGGTATAACTAACCCTAGAGAGACCTTAAGCTTACGTTCTTTTATATGCTAAACATATATGAGTTTTTATACTTTGGTTAGGCTTTAGTTCAACTAGCCTAAGCCTTAGTTTGATTAGTCTGAGCTTTGGTTCGACCAGTATAGGGAAAGTTTCGACCAGTCCAAGATTTGAACTGAAAAATGGATTTTTTCTATTGGTTCCTTGACTAGTTTTTTTCGACCAGTCCAAGTTTTTATTAAACTGAAAGTTTCGACCAGTCGAAGGCACACCCTCGACCAATGGAAGGGTGCTCGACTCGAATTCCAATAACCATTTCAAGGCACCCTCGACTAGTCAAAGGCTATGCTTGACCGGTCGAATAGGGCCCTCGACCAGTCGAACAAGGCCTTCGACTAGTCAAAGAACAGTTTTATCCGATCGCGCCTAAATTTTGAAATTTAGTTGATTCTTAGACGAGTCAAAGGAGACCTTAGACCAGTCAAAGTAACAACTTTTCAGCCTATAAATAGAGGTCTTTTCTCACTCCAAAATTACTCATTTAACCCACGAAAAGCCTTCACTTTAAAAGAGAAAAGTCCCCATATTCTTCAAGCTATTACACGATATTTTAAATCCTTTTTAATATAGCTTTTTATTTTTGTAATTCCTTGATCTCTTTTATGAATCTTATGTTATAAAGGGAGTTTATACTCTTCTTCATGAGATCTAAGGAATTCAAACAAGTAGCCTAAGGTTTGAATTAATTTAAAATCAATTTAGAACCTAGAATCCTTGATTGTGTTATT
Source organism: Magnolia kwangsiensis (assembly GCA_037074715.1). Classification (NCBI taxonomy): domain Eukaryota; kingdom Viridiplantae; phylum Streptophyta; class Magnoliopsida; order Magnoliales; family Magnoliaceae; genus Magnolia; species Magnolia kwangsiensis. The sequence goes on from CM073573.1 coordinate 58,557,646, forward strand.
GGACATTGAACATTTCTACATCAAGTGAAGCGGTTCTACAGGTTACATCAAATAGTGTCTTCAAAAGAAGATAAGTATTATTCTTTATTTATTTTTGGTTTATTTGAGATGTCCAGGAAATCTCATATATTGGTTTTAACTGAGATAACCAGAAAATCTTAGCGTAGGGTTTTGATTCTGATAGCCCTTTTAAAATCACAAATGTATAGGTTTTAAGGTGAACCTAAGAAAGCCCTGATTATTAGTGAATGCCAATATCACATGGGTTGTGATTATTGGGAGTGGAGTAGGTGTGGATGTTTAAGAATAGTTGGTGTACACACCAAACCACTATAATTCTTAGTGTTTTGTAGTGAATGATGTATATGATGTATATAAGTAAATGGTTGTAATTCTTTTATGTACATGTGGTAAATGCTTGTAATAGATAGTCTTATTTCCTTTTCCTCTTGTTTTAACCTTGGTTTTTGGTGTAAGGTTGTCCTATGAACACAATTTGAATCAATTTCTCAATACTATTACATTAGTTCTGATTTATTAAATCTTAGGCCAAACCTAGTTAAAAGAGATCATCCAAACGGTGAAAAAGATAAATTGTAACCTAAGTGTTAAAACCAGAAGATTGCATGGAAAAAGGTCACCCACACATAACTAGGCATGGATGCTTAAAATTTTTGATCAACTACAAGTCGACATAGTGAGTTTCCCGTAAGGATGCAGAAAGTGCAGGGCCTCTAAACACTTTAACAATCAAACAAAAAAAGTACTCCTGGGGTGATCTAAGAAGCAATAGACAATCCAGAACTAGGTCGGTATCCTCGTAAGGCCATAAAAAGTACAGGGGTTCTACTATACCTTTCCGATGCTAGTACTGATTAGGAGTGAAAGGGTTGCAAGTGGTGTTCACAACCCCAAGTGTAGGGTCGCGATGTAGTAATAATCTTGGTGAGACAGAGGTCGAATCCATCGGGACTAATCTTACGTGTCTATTTTGAAAGTAATTAGAATTAGAACTAGGAGAAGATCTAACTTAAATCAAGAAAATAGGGAGTAATTGTGAGAGGATGAATTTAAAAACTAAAGAATTTAAAAGTGAGAACTAGGGATTCCAGGGATCCACTTGCAGCTATTAGAATGTTCCCTTATTTAATTCAAGGCACTCAATTGGAATCGGAGTCCTATCTTATCCAATTGGAAGATATTCAATAAGATCATGTCGGAACTTCCTTTACCCTAATTCTCAATGGATGAACGTTGTGAATATTGGAAGTGATTCAATCACCTGACCATGCCCAAGAGACAATGGTAGACAACAGGATATACTAATCCAACAACTATAAAGGAAGATTTTTGAAGAATAGAAGAGATTCCATCACCCATCCATGCCTAAGGGATAATGGAGAACAATAGAATTTTCTATTTCCACAAACTCCAAACAGAAAAAGAAAATATTTTAAGATATTGCAGATTTATTGTAATTTCAGTCACAACAAACCATTAAACACTAGAAGTATTCCTTAAATATCAAACTAGAATCAAAGGAGTTCAACAATAATAAGAAAAACATCTCAACCATCCTACAAGCTTCACCCCTTAGCCCTAGCTATGGGATCTAGCCAACCATAAACATGATTGAATTAAAAACCCTAGAAGAAAGTATTAAAAACTAAGGAAAAGATAAGAAAAACTCTTAGGAAATGGCTCTGTCCTTTTACTTTACTCCTCCAAACCCTAGATATCCCAAAAAGTTCCTAGGAACCCCTATTTATAGGCAAAGTTCCGCAAAATCGTAAAACCAGATCAAATTTACACATTCCACATAACCGGTCCAATGTCATCGAACAGCCTTCAATGTCATCAATAGACTGGCTTCAATGTCATCAAATAGCCTTCGATGTCATCGAATAAGGTATCCAATTTGAACAGTGATTAAACTTATTTTTTCGGTAATTCTTCAATGTCATCGACAGACTAGCTTCGATGTCATCGAACTGGCTTCGATTGATCGAAAAGAACACCCAATATGTCCAACAACAAACTCAATATTTTCATAATTCTTTGATGTCATCGACCAGCCTTCGATGTCATCTAAGCCTTTTTGCTCAAATCCTGTGAATTTTTGCACTAATTTTTGCACTTCCTTCCTTTTCCACTTGATTTTTTAAATCTTGTGGTCTTAAAATCTTCCATCTTAGTCTCCAAAGTTTCATTCTTTGCTTGATGATTCTTGAGTATTAAATCCATGCTTTTAGCATTCTTTTCGATCCAAGCCCTTAAATTCACCTTGCAACACAAACACATGTAAAATATACATTTTGCTAGTCATATTACGTTTGTAAATTCACCTTGCATTCTTTTCATTAAGTCATATTATATTTGTAAAACCAAGAAATAAATGGTGGATAATATGCAATATTTGACCCTCAACACAACTCCCAACTAGCATTTTGCTAGTCCCGAGAAAAGTATGCGAAAAATATTTTAAAAAACTACTATATAATTTCCTTATGCGCAAGCGGTTCTAAAGACAATCCATTTCACAGAAATCTAGCATACATTAATATTAAGCAGTATTTCCTCCTAAACTCTAACAGACGATAAATTTCATAGTCAAGTTCAAAACATTAATCCTCCACTTAGAACAATCCTAAACATTGAGTTTTGTGGTTGCATAGTGAAGCCTATACTTACCACAATCAAAGGTCCAATTCTCAATTTCCATAATAAACTTAATAATCAAAAGAGCATTCGGGATGACTGAAACCTAAACCAAAACTTTCCTTATAGTTCAGCCTTTTTATTCTTTCAGCTTTTGATTTTTCTATCAATGGCTTTCACGCTATGTTCAATCTTTTCAATGATCTTCAATAGGTAGCCCTTTTTGATGACAACTGTTTTCTTAGCTGGGTATTCTTTTTTTCTTTCTTTTTAATTCTTCTCATTAAATATGATGGACAAATTCCCCAGGTTGGGTCCTTCCATGCTTAATAATCACCAAGTTAACAATTCAATATCAAACCGACACCTTAATATGTAAGCTAGATGTGACATGTGAAATCATCACTCAATCAATGTTTAAAACTTTTAATCATGGATTAATAATTCGAACTTAACTGTGAAATCTAACAAGTAATTGAATCCACAAGTCATAAATTACTAACATTAAGTATCTTATATTTCTAAATCATAGATGATCTTCAAAATCACTCGAATTTACAAAATTTTAAAAAAAAATTTCATAATTTTTTCTTAAAGACTAAGAAAACACTGATTAGCTTGCCTAATCCACACCTCCCAACCTAAAATCTACATTGTCTTCAATATAAAAGATATAAGCATGCAATGCACATGAAATAACGAAAGTAAATGAGAAGTGATGGAAAGGTAGTACCTAAAGAAGGAATCTAGAGGCTTTTTCAAGGGTCTCAAAGTGAAGATGGGTTAGCAAAAGGACTCAAAAGACGATAAAAAAACTATCCTAAAATAAATGAAAGCAAATTATCCTAAATTCCATGAAAGCAATAAACTAATCTTGAACTAGGAAAGCAAGGGAAAAGCTACTCAGTCATGTTGCAAGGTTCCTCCTCCGGCTAATATCTTGATAAATTTCTCAGTAGGTTTCTCAACAAGATCATCTAAAAGCACTTTTTTGCAATAGGCTTGGATGCCCTAGAGCATAATTTCTAGAGAAATTTATGGATCTTATCAAAAATTTGTCGTTGAATTGCTTGAGGTATCTAAAGTATATATGATTCACCTATGAAAGAAAAGTTTCAATGTTAGTACTCCACGGTAAATCAGAGACTATAAGTAGATAGAATTTAAAAAAATTCTTAACAGATGATGTAGTCTTAACACATTCCAAAGTTTTAGACTCTGGTTCAATTTTCAGCTCCTCCTCCCTTAATGGTAAACATTTAGGATCTATGGAGAGGAAGGTTTCAGAATAAGGGTTCTCTCGATTAGTAACAACTAGTGAGGTATGGTCTTGCAAGGCATCCACTATTTCTTGTATTATCGAGTCATTCGAATTTGCAAAGTGTGTCAAGCAATCATCCAAAGAGTTAAAAAAATTAGCTGAGAGTGACTCATTTTTCACATTAAAGTTTGTGATGATTTGCCCAAGGACTCCATCAACTTTGAAAGTAAATGGAAGTATGCTCTCGTACTACTGCCCTGTATAGACAGATTGAGGGTCAGTAGACAAAGCATTGATGTGAAGTCTCTGTTCATTGATACTACTTAAAGGAGAAATTGAATCGTCAAGAATTGACAACTCAAATGGTGGTCTCAACTGGGTGGCTTCAAATTCTAGAGTTCTATCGAGTAACTCACTCATCTCCTTAACCATCTTATAATTCAAATCAGGAGAGTGGTTTAAACATGTCTCACAAGAGTTAGAATGGTCGGTTGAAAGGGGTTCATCTTTCACATTTAAATCAGTCATGTCAGAAAGGTGGAGTCGATCACTATGGTCGACAACTTCCTGAACCTCTTGATCATTGATATGGGCCAAACTTGAGATTGAGTACAAGGAGATTTGAGCTATACTTTCATGATTGTCATCCCAATACTCATCATCTTCCAATTTAGTGCAATACACATATGGAATGGGATTGCTTTCCTCACGTTCTGTTCCTAAATTAGGTTGAGGTTCGAACAAACTAACCTCTTCCTCATCATTGAAACCAAGTGTGTTATGTGAGTGAAGTGTGTTAGTATCATTATATTTGAAAGACACCCACATCTCTTGATCATTCCTTTAGACTGTCATCGAGATCGACTCTTTGGAAAATTGAACCATATGCTCATTAAAGAATCCACCTCCTCATTCTCAATTTCAGTATCTTTCACAAGCGAGTTAGGATCACTCTCCTCGCATTGTATTTCTGGATTGGGTTAAGGCTGGGATAACCTAGCATCTTCCTCCTCCATAAGGTGTGACTGAATTCTTGATTGTATGACATATTGATTGAATTACTCTTGTGCATTCATGAGTTTCTAAAGTGAATCCTCTTGAATCGTTTCTAGTTAAATTTTAAAGGTAGGGGATCTAAGTGAATAATCACCATAATCTCTTGTTGGATCATCTCTCCAATGTTGATGTTTCCACTGATCATAGTCATATGGGTCATCGGCAGGGAAGTTGGATGTTTGTTAGTATGCGTTATCACCCATAATATAATCATGCGTTGTTTTCTCCTTTTCTGATGGGTGATAATAATTCCCACCCAATAATCACGTACCGTTCTCTTGGTTGGTGGGGTGTAATCATTTTCCCACATATGATCATGTATAGACTTCTTAACCAGTGGAGCATTATATTTCGGTCGGTTCTCAATGACGGTTTTAGAAAAAATTTGAGACATTGGTTATTTCTTATCATAATCATCATACATCCCTTTTCAAAATTGCTTATCCATATCTACATACTGTCGTGCCCACTCTTGCATGGTGAAATCCTAACTCTGAATCTAATCCTTTTAAAAAAAGAAGAAAAATCCTACAACGATATGGAAAGTAAGTAAAGGAGAAGTTAGAAGGAAGTTACCAAAGTCGTATCCTGAGTCGTATCTGACATTTGCACATGATCCTGAGTCATATCCCGTATTTCAAAGTCGGCTTAACCCGAGACTTGTACCCTAGCAACCGTACCGTCACCGCGGTTCCAACGCCACGTATTATACGGCGAGGCGATACCCAGGCTAGGAGATGTGGGCCAGCATTCAGTTCGAGGAAAATACCGCACATTACAAATTTTGAAAGAATCTCTACGACACGTCACATCAATCAATCAATGTCAAGTCAAGTACATATCCCATCACACCCATCCTTCTCTCACCCAAAGTCAAAGAAACCCATTCTTAACCCATCCCTTTTTATCCCATCACCACTCCTCCCTCTCTCGTTTTCTCATTCCAAGCAAATCCTAAAGGGAGATCCAACGTCCAAGCTCCAAGCTCCATGGATAAAGCATGTGTGGCCCACCTTCCTACCTCCCATCTCCACCCTCCAAAATCAATCTTAACCCTTGAATCTTGTTTCCTTGGAGCTCTAGAACCCGTTGGTGGAAGAAGGAAGAAGAGATCTTGAGGTGGGTGTTTATCAATCAATTTTTAAGTTTGATGGCCCACTTGTGGTGGGACCCACTTGATGTATGTATTGTATCTTGCATGGAGGAGCTCATAGTGGCAAAGCTCCTCCCATCTCAACCATCCATTTTTCTCCCTCTCTCTCTCTCCTTTTTGATTGCATGATGGCCCACCTGATGTGTGCATTATCCGGACCGCCCATCAGCTGTTAGGATACACTATGAAGTATGTTTTGATCCACCCGTCCAGCCGTGGTACCCACCTTTATTTATATATTTAATTTACACCATCCAGACGTACTAGACGGTGGTACCCACCTTGCTGGATGAAGAGAAAATAGAAATGTCAGCTTAATCCAAATGGTGGTGGGCCAGCATGTGGACCCACCATGATAGATGTGTTTTATCCAGGGTCGTCCAATCCCTGGACATGGACTAGACCCCACATGATGTGTATGTTTTACATCCACACCATCCAGTGGGTCTGGACAGTGGGGACCACCACTGTGATGTATGGTCTATCAACATCGTCCATTCATTTAGCTGGGACGAGGAGGAGCTTTGAGCAGCCACTTGATGTATGTAATATATCCCTACCGTCCATCCATTTTTTTAAGGACGGTGGGTTCCTCTGCTAACTAGTGTCAGCAAAACCCTGTGGGCCACGTGTGCGACTCCACTTGATGAGTGTGCTAATCACACCGTCCAGTTAAGGATAGTGGGAAACCACCTTGATAATTGTTTATCTCCACCGTCCAATCTCTGGACAGCGGGAGTGGATTGCCTGGTGTACCTCATCCCAACTATTAGCTGCTGCATATGTGACATCAGCAAGCTCTGTGGGTCCCACTATATGACGTCAGCAAGTCTTTGTGGCGCCCACATATGAGGTATGTGTTGTATCCTCAACGTCCATCCGTTTGGGGACGTGGACCCCACCTTAATATATTTATTCTATATCCACTCTATCCATATGTCCAGGGTGGTGTGGGGCCCACGTTGATGTATGTATTATATGCCCACACCACCCATTTATCGAGCCACAATATGATGTATGTGTTTTATCTATACCGTCTATAAGATGGTTGGCCCTACCGTGGTGTTTTATCGGCACCGTCCAGTTGGGACGAGACCCACCTGAGGTAAGTTTTGTATGCACGCTATTTATGAGCCACGGTTCACCATGGTATATATGTTTTATCTTTGCCATCCATTAGTTTTTAGGCCATGGGATATGACCCATTACGATGTACATAGGCACGTGTGAGCGGCCCATAGTGATATATATAAGGCCTATGAGATACTGCCCATTATGATATGTTTTAGGCCCATATGATGAGGCCCATTGTACTGTATTTTTGGCCCATGTGCAAGGCCCATCTGTGATGCATTGAGGCTCATGTGCAAGGCCCACCTGTCATGTATTTTTAGCCCATATGTTGTGGCCCATTATGATATATTTTCGGCCCATATGTCGTTGTGATGCATTCCAGCCCATATGATGCGGCATATTGTGATATATTTGTGGCTCATTTAGCAAGGCCCACGTGTGATGTATATTTGTGGCTCATGGAGTTATATATTAGGTCCTTATGTGAGGTCATGGGCCCACTATATGTTCGACCCTATGTGGGCCACTCCTTGGGAGCAATGATGGTTAAATGTCCACATTGATGGGCGATAATGGTTAAATGTCCACATTGTGACCTTTCCTTAGGCCGATTTCGATTATTGAGGCCAATTCTGATTCTGATTATCGAGGGCGATTATCAAGATCGATTTTGATTGTCAAGACCGATTGTTAAGGCCGATTCCAATTTTGATTATTGAGGCCGATTCCGATTGCTGAAGCTGATTCCAATTATCGAGGATATTTCAATTTTTAAGGCCAATTCCGATTCCGATTATCAATGTTGATTCCGATTGTCGAGGTTAATTTTAATTGTCAAGACCAATTGTTGAGGTTGATTCAGATTATTGAGGCCGATTGTCGAGGTCAATTATCGAGGCTGATTCTGATTGTCGAGGTCGATTCTGATTGTCAAGGCCGATTGTCGAGGATGATTCTGATTGTCGAGGTCGATTCTGATTGTCAAGGCCGATTGTCGAGGCTGATTCCAATTGTCAAGGCCAATTGTTGAGGCTAATTCTGATAGTCGAGGTCAATTGTTGAGGCCAATTACGATTTTGATTGTCAAGGCCGATTCCAATTGTTAAGGCTGATTATCGAGGCCGATTCTGATTGTCGAGGCTGATTCCAATCGTCGAGGCTGATTTCGATTATCGAGGCCTATTGTTTAAGCCGATTTCGATTCTGATTCTGATTGTCGAGGCCGATTCTGATTATGGAGGCTGATTCTGATTGTCAAGGCCGATTGTCGAGGTCGATTCTGATTGTTGAGGCCGATTGTCAAAGTCAATTATCGAGGCTGATTCTAATTGTTGAGGTCAATTGTTGAGGCCCAATGTGATATATATGCAACCCGTATTTGAGGCCCATTTTGATGTGCATTCAGCCCGTGTTTGAGGCCCAATGTGATGTATATGTGGCCCGTATTTGAGGCCCGTTGTGATGTGTATTAAGCCCATGATTAAGGCCCAATGTGATGTATATGAGACCTATGTGATGAGGCCCATTATGATGCATTTGAGGGCTAGGCGATGAAGCCCATTATAATGCATTTGAGGGCAAGGTAATGGAGCCCATTATGATGCATGTTAGGCCCATGTAAAAGGCCCATCGTGATGTGTATTAAGCTCTTAAGTGAGGCTCATGTTATTGTATATTTGACCATTATGTGAGGTCATGGGTCCACTATATGTTAGGCTCTATGTGGGTCATTCCTTAGGGGCAATGTTAGTTAAATGTCCATATTATCGAGGTCGATTGTCAATACAGGTTATTGATACCGATTATAAGTATGTGACAATATAGCATCATGATACATGCCCATATGCATCATCTGCATATTTCTTATGAGATGTAGTTGACCATTGCATATGTCATTAGGCAGGTTGTTATGAGACTCCCTTATAGGCGAAGGTTATCTCAGATAAGTGCACGGTATGCACCGGATTGATGCATGACTGGATTGTATGACTCATGCATCTTGTATTGTGTGTTGTGATTACTGTATGCCCTAACAACATCATGGTTGTAGCCTCCACAGGCATATTATGGATGGATAGATGGGACACCGAAAATATGTTATTAGCATCGAGCTGCCATAGATGACCCTAGGTGAAAATTCTTAAACCCTCTTTGTACCAGAGGATGCCCCAACATCGAGACCGAGTAGATATATATGAGCACATGAGGGCCGTATACCAGTAGGTCGTGTCTCTCACTGTGTCGTGGTCGGTTGGGAGGGAGTGTAGCCTTACCCACCTGAGGGAGTAAGCATGTAACACTCCGAATTTTGGCCAATCTGGGATTTGACGTCCTTAGGCAATGGGTCAACTAAAACACCTGGAAAATCGCTCAGAACCCAATTTCATAGCCAAAGAAACCACTTAGGATTAATTCCTATGGAAATTTAGCGTAAGTTAGCTAGCGCAACGCTGGAGTAGCTGGGAAACAGTCCCTGATCACTTTAAATACATTCTACAAGACCCAAATCGAGTAGAACGTATGACTCCATAATACTCTATAACCTCGGATCAAACTCTAAGCGGGTTTGTTCTCTGGACCACTTTGAATTCTTGTATTAGATTTAGATCGCGCGTCGAAAGTCCGTTACTTCCTATCTTAGACCGTTAGAACCGCCCAGCTGGACTTGACAATCATTTCGAAAATCAAGTCAAACCGATAATCACAGACTATTTCATTGAGCCCGGATTGAAGAGACCGCGAATAGGGACAGAATTGAAATTTCAAATTCAAATCTGGCACACGACTTGACACGTCAGTATTAAGCATTCTGACCGTCATAATTCATCCAGATTACACCCTCGGATCAGGAAAAATTTCTATTTATTATTATGAGACTTCGAGCCCTGATTTACGTGCGGTGACCGCTGAACTGAAACTGGTCCGCCACGTGCGATCTGCGAACCCTGCCGGACTGAAAACTTAATGCGCTCTAGATCTGGTACGCATGAGCTTAAGTCCGATCGCATTCGACCAGGGGACCACCAGAAAGCATCTTTTGGACCGAAACAGCCCCGATTTGGTTACCCCTCAAGTGAAACTTGTTCCCGAGTCTATTTTGGACAAGTTTGGGCTTATAAAAGGGCTTGAAACCCTCACTCCTCTCTCCCATCCGAATTTTCAAAAACCCTAGATTGGGAGAGAGAAAAGGTGAGAGTTTATGAGAGAAGGTGGGAGAGCTTTTCCTGCTGCTGCTGCACGTGCTTAAGCGGCCTATTCCAATCACTTTGCTGGTGATTTCTCTGCATTTGTAGGTAAGAAAATGCCCTAGAAAGTTGCTGATTTGATGCTTCTTTAGTTCCATAGTTTGTTAGTTGATAAATCTCGTAAATCAGGTTCCTTAGTCGCCGTAGACGAAGCGTATACGCTCCGTTCGAATCACTTCACCTATAAGGGAAAAGGTGCGGATTTTAGACGCTTTGATTGACTGTTTCCAAAGCTTTCAATGTCGTTTAATAGTAGATTCTTGATGGCAACGCCGTTTGACTATACAACATGCTGTCTATTTCCTGTTTCGTAAACTAACGAAGAATATGAGATTTAGGGCATTTTAGTCATTTGTAGGAAGTATAGATTTCATTCACATTTTGCTGATGTGATTGACATGATATGTTGTCGCATTATTTTGTTAGGAATACGTGCATAATTAGTTTGGCGAAGAGATTCGCCTAAATGCACACTTCGGGTCGACATACTATATGTAGACTTAAGTGTGTAGTGTATGTGTTTGTATAAATGCTTGTATTGGTATGTATTGAATTAAATGGTGTTATGAATTAGTTTGAGATTGATTTCTCAATTAATATGCTGGTGTGAATGGTTTCCTACATGTTAGCCATATGCATGATTTCATGATATGAATGAAATGCATGTGCTTGACGATTCGCTTAAGCTGTATGTTATAACATGTGCTTGATGATTTCCTTATGAGTTACTTTGAGATTGAATTCTCAATTAATATGTTGATGGAGAGGATTTTCTATATGTTGGCGACATGCTTAATTTCATTATATGTGTGAAAGACATGTGTACGATGATTTTCTTAAGTTGTATGTAATAACATGTGTTAACATGCTCTCATGGTTGTATTTCATTTCCATTACCCTTACACAACTGCTGATGTGATTCTATGATTGTTTGGGACTATGCCTAGTCCAGGCAGTCGGTAACCGAGCAAATTCGTGGTTAGCTTATCTTCGCTACGAACGACGCGTCGATGAACGCGAGTCGTGTTTGGAGTTGACGGCAGTGGTTAGGCCACGCGAAGTGTTTTACGCACTTCATGTCGTTCGACTTGAGATGCGATCGCGCTAGTCGAGCCCGTCAAGTAACCCGACTGGCCGATGTATGTTCACCTTGTATGAGTCATAACTGCTTGAACCTAGGGTACTGAACTTACCATTGTAAACCCTGTTAACCATGGTACCTTGATCCATAAAGACTCATGAGCCGGGCATGGTGGTATGGGACACCGTGGTCGAGCTGTCGGCCTACGCTGGGGCCATAAACCTCCCCGTAGTGACCAGTGAGCACCTAGTCTCGTGAGCAGATTATGGTGGTATGGGACACTATATTCTAACTGTCGGCCTACACTGATCAGGCGACGAGTCCTTTGTAGTGACCGCGAGCGTATTCTGAGTCTACGGGAGGCGACGACCCTTCAGTAGCAGTAGAGTACAGTAGGCCTGTATTGATAAGGTGATGGGGGAGCGGAGCAACGAGTGCGTGCAACAGCCCTGGCAGCCCTTGCAGCGACCTACGAAATATACATCGTATGAGATTACTAGGAGTGACGACCCTAGACAGGATCTATGTTGGGATTGATCTAAGGGAAGTACCTTAGTTTCCCAATCCTGCTGTTTGAATGGACTAATAATAACTCAAAAATCATATCACCATAGCATTGCATGTGCCTAGAAGATGTGGAGCACTCTACGGAGTGTGGCATGCTGCGGTCGTAAGATGTTGCCGTATGAGGGAGATCGTCGATGAGGGCATACATCACGTGATGTCATAATTACATTAACAACATTATTAGGAATGTTTGATTTATTGCGTTACTATTATCGCATGATTGATTTGAGAACATTTTAATCATTGCTCTATTATTCCACTGAGTTAGCTACTCGCTCCCACGTTACGGGACGGTGTTCCTGGACACCCACCAGACCTTTTTGTGATTGCAGATGATGGCGCGGCCTGTGGGGCGGAGCCGGACTTGATGGTGTTGATGATGAGGAGGATCTCTCCTTTATGTGTGTTCTGATCGACGGGATTACAGGGAGGTTGATTAGATGCCTTGACACTTGTCATTTTATATTTTTAGAGCACTCATATATATTCTTTTGTTTACTTTTGAAGTATACATATATGTATATAACCCGGTAACATGTTCACACTCTAGAGACATACAACAGATTATATATGTTATACATACTATCACAGTCTTCCGCTTGTAAATTTAACTGTCTCTGGAGCGTGATATGCTGTTTTAGCTTAATCTCACTCATGTTTAATACATTATCACAGACAACATTCAATCATACATATCTATGTTGCATAAATAACATTTTGGAACTCGGGAGTTGGGTTTTTGCTCGACCCCCCGATTTTCGGGATGTTACAAAGCAATGCTAGTCTAAGTTTGACCAGCTCATAAATGGGTCTGCTATCGACGAGATGGGCGGATATTAGTAGGAAGATAGTGAGGTTTCTTTCACTTACCTAGTTGTGCGCTTGATGGGGCGGCAGGTTGGTGTAGAGTGTACTAGACCCCAGTGATGATCTCAGAGATGTACAGTACTGATTTATGGAGCAGGAGTTACATACTCATTCATTCATTCATTCACTATTCACTCAGGCTGATGGTGCACAACTATTTATTACATGTACCTTCATAATGGCTAGGATTTTGGTTGGGGTGCGCGACTAACCTGAGATCAGGAGTTTACCACATTGAGTCTGACTATCAAAAATAAGTATGGGACTGGTTTGGATAGAAGTCCCTTGTGATGGACCTCATAGCCTGCGATACTACGTACTATCATCCCGACTTCACACTCTAGCATGATCATTCCATTCGCACCGTATATTGCATTTTGGGTTACTGTGCTTCTGCATTTGTATGGTCTAGGTATGACTGACTGTATTTGTGAACTCATCAAGAATTGTATATTGCATTGCATGCTCAGCATCTGACATTTGGCTCTTTATGACTCCTCATTTGCATAGTGATCTGTATTGTGTATTTTGATATTAATTGACCCATAGACTTGTCAGTATTTTCGCTTACTCTGATATCATATGATTCATGATCTTGCTAGTATTTTCGATATTGTATGATTATAGCATTGTATTGTATACTTGTCACTTACCTTGTGCACATATTATTCACCACCCTCTAAGCTTTCTATAAGCTTATGTATGATAGATGCGTGTAGGTGATGTTAGGTTGAAGCGACATTGAGCTTGGAGCATGTAGCTGACTTCTTGAGCTTTGATTTTGAATATGTATTTCCCTTTTGGCATTGTATTCAAATGTTTATATTAGTGGATATGTGATGATGACATTGCCTTTGTGATTTGGGTAAACTTATGGTAATGCTTATTACGAGTTAAATGCACATTGGAAAAAAAATCCAACTTGTAGGATCCCAGGATCAGAATCTGGGGTATGGATGCTAAGATCCGAGAATGGGGTACTATGGAGGCTGTTGGTAGCGGATTCGACGATCAGGAATTTTGTGAGCCCGATTTGTGAGTTTGAGACGTGACAGAAGATGGTATCAGAGCATAACTTGGGAATAGTTGAGGATAACATCACATATCTGCTGATAGCTACCCTACACTATATGATTGTTGCAAACTTAGATTGATTAGATCCCTAAGTTCGAATGACTTAGAAACTTCCTTATATAGCTCCCTATTGTGTGTGCAGTCAAGAGTGCCCAAGGATAATAGGCCCTTATTACTTCCTGTAGGACATGGTACCCAAGCGAGTGACCCGAGCGACTTTTGCTTCCCCGCCAAAGATTCTCGTTCCCCCACCTAAGACTTCTGCACCCCCATTCGAGTCTAGCGTACCACCGATCGTGTTTGAAAGTGCGGACCAGTTATAGCAGATGTTGCAAGACATGACTGTCATTCTTCTGAGAGGAGACTGAAAGAGGCAGGCCCCCTCCGGTAGCTCCCAGTAGCATCGACGATTGTAGAGGCACAAGAGCCATCCATCCGTTAGAACACCAACGACAGCCCTGGCACCACCTCAGAGGTAAATTTTCGGTGCCTGTTATGGATGTGGTGGGATAGGAAAACATAGGTAAGAGTGTCCTTGACCATAGCAGCAGTACCTCCAACACCTCCTTTGTACCAGTTCACATGTGCTTGCATTGGATGCGGTGAGATAGGACATCGTAGGAGCGACACCTCCTTTGTACCAGTTCACATGTGCTTGCATTGGATGCGGTGAGATAGGACATCGTAGGAGCGAGTGTCCCCATCCCCAGCAGCAGCGATGACAACAGCTGCCGCTGAGACCCCAACAGCAGCAACAACGACAGTATCCGTTGTCGAGGCCCCATTAGCGGCAGCAACAATAGCAAGATCCTCAAGCATCAAGAGGAGTCACCGACGATTCGTGTAACATGGCCCTTACACCATCTTTCTAGATTGCTCATGAATGAGGTTTCTTGGGAGTAAGAGCCTAAGATTCATGAGCGTATCCCCATCTATTAGGTGTTTGATTATGTTGTTATGTTGTGTTCTAATTATATATATGTAGTTTTCCTCCCTTAGTAAGCTCTGTATTAATTATGTTGCATTTTAAATTTTGAGGATGAAATTTTTATTAGGAGGGGAGAGTTATAAGACCCGTATCATAGACTGTACCATTTTATAGGCCTCTGCGGTCCTCTTGGCCGAATTCCAACGACCAGTGATCTGTAACTGGCATTTACAAGCAATCTTGAGTCGTGTCTCGTATTCCACAGTCAGCTTCACCCAAGACTTATACCCTAGCGCCGCAGTTCTGACACCACGTATTATGCGCCGAGGCGATACCCAGGCCAGGAGATGTGGGCCCACGTTCAGTTTGAGGAAAATGCCGCACATTGTAAATTTTGAGAGAATCTCTATGACATGTCACATCAATCAATCAATGTACAAGTTAAGAACATATCCCATCACACCCATCCTTCTCTCACCCAAAGTCAAAGCAATCCATTCTTAACCCATTCCTTTCTTACCAAAATTCAAGAGAACCCATCCCTTTTTATCTAATCACTACTCCACCCTCTCTCATTTTCTCATTCCAAGTAAATCCCAAAAGGAGATCCAATGTCCAACCTCCACGCTCCATGTATAGAGCTTGTGTCACCCACCTTCCTACCTCCCATCTCCACCCTCCAAAATCAATCTTAACACTTGAATCTTGTTTCCCTGAAACTCTAGAACCCGTTGGTGGAAGAAGAAAGAAGAGATCTTGAGGTGAGTGTTTATCCATTGATTTTTAAGTTTGATGGCCCACTTGTAGTGGGAACCACTTGATGTATGCATTGTATCTTGCATGGAGGAGCTCATAGTAGCGGAGCTCCTCCCATCTCCTCCCATCTCCAACATCTCTCTCTCTCTCTCTCTCTCTCTCTCTCTCTCTCTCTCTCTCTCTCTCTCTCTCTCTCTCTCTCTCTCTCCTTTTTGATTGCATGATGGCCCACCTGATGTGTGTATTATGTCCAACAACTGCTGGGATACACTATGATGTATGTTTTAATCCACTCGTCCAGCCATGGTACCCACCTTTATTTATTTATTTAATTTGCACTGTGCAGATGTACTAGACAATGGTACCCACCTTGCTGGATGAAGAGAAAATACAAATGTCAGCTTAATCTAAATGGTGGTGGGCCACCACGTGGACCCACCATGACGGATGTGTTTTATCCAGGGTCGTCTAGTCCCTGGACGTGAACTGGACCGCACATGATGTGTATGTTTTACATCCACACCATCCAGTGGGTTTGGACGATGGGGACCACCACTATGATGTATGGTCTATCTACACTATCCATTCATTTAGCTAGGACAGGGAGGAGCTTTGAGCATCCACTTGATTTATGTAATATATCCCTATCATCTATCCATTTTTTAAGGATGATGAGTCCCTCTACTGACTAGCATCAGCAAAACCCTGTGGGCCACGTGTGCTGGACCCCACCTGATGAGTGTGTTGATCTCACCGTCCAACTGAGGATGGTGGGAAACCACCTTGATATTTATTTATCTCCACCGTCAAATCTCTGGACAGTGGGAGTGGATTGCCTGGTGTAACTCATCCCAGCTATTAGTTACTGCATATGTGATGTCAGCAAGCTCTGTGGGTCCCACTGTATGACATCAGCAAGTCTCTGTGGGGCCCACATATGAGGTATGTGTTGTATCTTATATCCTTAACGTCCATCTGTTTAGGGACGTAGACCTCACTTTGATATATTTATTCTATATCCACTATATCCATTTGTCCAGGGTGATGTGGGGCCCATGTTGATGTATGTATTGTATGCCCACACCACCCATTTGTCGGGCCATAATATGATGTATGTGTTTTATCTATACCATCTATAGGACGGTTAGCCCTACCACCTGAGGTATGTTTTGTATGCACGTCGTTCATGGGCTGCGGTTCACCGTGGTATATATGTTTTATCTTTACCATCCATCAGTTTTCGGGCCCATTGGATATGACCCATTGCAATGTACATAAGGCCCATGTGAGCGGCCCATTGTGATATATATATATATATATATATATATATATATATATATATATATGTACCTATGAGATACTTCCCATTATGATATGTTTGAGGCCCATATGATGAGACCCATTGTAACATATTTTTGGCCCATGTGCAGGCCCACCTATGATGTATTGAGGCCCATGTGCAGGGCCCACCTGTCATATATTTTCGGCCCATATACGATGGTCCATTGTGATATATTTTTGGCCCATACAATTTGGCCCGTTGTGATGTATTCCGTCCCATATGATGCTGCCTATTACGATGTATTTGTGGCCCATTTAGCAATGCCCACCTATGATGTATATTTGTGGCCCATGGTATTGTATATTAGGTCCTTGTGTGAGGCCATGGGCCCACTATATGTTCGGCCCTATATGGGCCATTCCTTGAGAGCAATGATGGTTAAATGTTTACATTGATGGGCGATGATGGTTAAATGTCCACATTATGACCTTCTGTAAGACCCGTATCCTATATCGTATTACTTCGTAGGCTTCTGCGGTCCTCCTAGTCGAATTTCGACGACCTACGATCTATTATTTATGTTTGCACCTGACCCTGAGTCGTATCCCGTATTCTAGAGTCAGCTTAAACTGAGACTTATACCCTAACGACCGCACTGTCGCCACAATTCCGCCGCTGCGTCTCGCGCGCTGAAGCGTTACCCGAGCTAGGAGATGCAGGCCCGCGTTCAATTCAAGGAAAACACCATACCTTACAATCCTGAGAGAATCTATCACATCAAATGTCAAGTACACATCACATCACTTCCATCATTCACACTCATCCCCAAGTACAACTACCTATCCCCAAAAGTCAACTTTCCATCACTTCACCCATCCCTCTCCCCATTACTCCATCACTCACATCACCTCTCTCTCTCTCTCATCTCTCTCATTTTTCTCCCAAGCTCCATGAGAGCAACCCACGTCCAAGCAAGCTCCATGAGAGAGGTTGGTGTGGCCCACCTTTCTACCTCACATCTCCACCCTCCAAGCCTCATCTCAACCATTGGATCACATTCTTTGGAGCTATAGAACACGTTGATGGAAGAAGGAATGGATCTTGAGGTGGGTGCTTTTATTTGTTAATTTTGTGATTTGAGAGCCCACATATGTGGGATCGATCTTGATGTATGCATGTATAGGGAGGGCCCATAGTGGCGGGGTCTCTCCCCTCTCATGATCGTCTCTCTCTCTCTCTCTCTCTCTCTCTCTCTCTCTCTCTCTCTCTCTCTCTCTCTCTCCCTCTACCTCTTGATGTGAGGCCCACCCGATGCGTGTGATATATCTATGCAATCCATCAATGTGGAGCCCACTACGATGTGTATGTTGCATCCAAACCATCCAACGGTGGGACCCCAACCAGCTGACTGACATTAGTAAGTTCAGTGGGTCCCACATGATCATATGTGTTGGATCCCAACCACCCACCTGTTGTTAGGCCACACAATGATGTATTTATTTCATCCACACCGTCCGGATCATCTGGACAGTGTTAGACAGGTTGGACGGTCCTGTGGACCCCACTCATGATATCACTCATGATATATGTGATTCATCCATGCTGCAGAGTAGCTGTGGGACCCACGCACGTGTGGATCCCACATGCATGTGATTATCAAAGCTGTCCATCTGTGTATTAAGGCCAAGTATGCGGCCCATTGCAATGTGTATGGTGATGTACATGAGGCCCATGTTCGAGGTCGATCCCGATTGTTGAGGCCGATCCTGATTGTTGAGGCCGATTATGATTCCGATTGTCGAGGCCGATTCTGATTTTGATTGTCGAGGTCGATTCCGATTATCGATTCTGATTCTGATTGTCGAGGCCGATCATCAAGGCCAATTCTGATTATTGAGGCCGATTCCGATTGTCGAAGCCGATTCTGATTATCAAGGCTGATTCCGATTATCGAGGTCGATTCCCATTATCGAGGTCGATTCTACTTGTCGAAGTCAATTCCAATTGTCGAGCTCAATTATCGAGGCTGATTCTGATTGTCAAGACTGATTATCAAGGCCAATTCTGATTATCGAGGCTGATTTCAATTTTGATTATCAAGGCCAATTATCAAGGCTGATTTCAATTGTCGAGGCCGATTATCAAGGCTGATTGTCGAGGCTGATTCTGATTTCGATTATCAAGGATGATTTTAATTGTCGAGGCCGATTTCTATTGTCGAGGCCGATTGTTGATGCCGATTCTGATTCCAATTGTCGAGGCTGATTGTTGATGCCGATTCTGATTCCAATTGTCGAGGCTGATTGTCGAGTCCTAATATGATGTATATGCAGTCGACATTTGATGCCCATTGTGATGTGCATTCAGCCCGTGTTTGAGGCCCAATGTGATGTATATGTGGCCCGTATTTGAAGCATGTTGTGATGTGTATTCAGCCTGTGTTTAAGGCCCAATGTGATGTATGTGAGGCCTATGTGAAGAGGCCTATTATGATGTATTTGAGGGCCAGGCGATGGAGCCATCGTGATATATATTAGGCCCATATGAGAGGCCCATCATGATGTGTATTAATCTCTCGAGTGAGGCCCATGGTGTTATATATTAGGCCCTTGTGTGAGGTCATGGGTCGACTATATGTTAGGCTCTATGTAGCCCATTCCTTGGGGGCAATGTTGGTTAAATGTCCACGTTGTCAAAGCTGATTGTTGATGTTGGTTATTGATACTGATTATGAGTATGTGACAGTATTACATTATGATACATGCTCATATGCATCATCTTTATGTTTATTATGAGATGTGATTGACCATTTCATATGTTAAAATACAGATGGTTTATAGGACTCCCTAATAGGTGGAGTTATCTCACATAAGCACACGGTGTACACAGGATTGATGCATGATTGGACTACATGACTCATGCATCTTGCATTATGTGATTGTGATTGCTATACGCCCTAGCAACATCAAGGTTGTGACCTCCACAGGCATGTCATGGATGAACAGATGGGATAACATCATGATACATGCCCATACGCAACATCTGCATGTTTATTATGAGATGTGATTGACCATTGCATATGTCATAGTACAGATGGTTTATGAGACTCCTTAATAAGTGGCGCACAGTATGCGTAGGATTGATGCATGATTGGACTACATGACTCATGCATTTTGCATTATGTGATTTGATTACTATATACCCTAGCGACATCAGGGTTGTGACCTCCACAGGCATGTCGTGGATGACCAGATGGGATACCGAAAATGTTTGAGTTTGAGCATCTGGGTACTTTGGATGTCCATGGGTGAAAGTCCCTAAATCACCAAGGCCAAGAGATACCCCAACGTCGAGACCGAGTGGATACATGAGCACCCAAGTGTCGGATAGCAGGAGGCCGCATCTCCCACTGTGTCGTAGCCGGTTGGGACAGGGTGTAACCTTATCTGCCTAAGTGAGGGGGCTGTAAGCTAGGCCGAGTTTGACCAGCTCCCAAATGGGTCCGCTATCGATGAGCTGGGTAGGCATTGGTATACTACTGGCAGGCGGGTAGTGAAGTCTTTTCCACTTACTAAGCTACGCGGCTGGCTGGGGCGGTAGCCAGCTTGGAGTGTACTAGACCCCGATGATGATCCCAGAGATGTACGATATTGATTTGTGGACTAATTGAGTAGGAGTTGTATACTCGGCATTATACTCATTCATTTATTCATTCACTATCCACTCGGGCTGGTGGTGTGCAGTAAATTGTTATGCGTACTTTCGCAATGGCTAAGATTTTTGTTGGGGCGCGCGACTAACTTGAGATCCAAAACTTACCACATTGAGTCTATCTATCCAAATTTAGGTATGGGACTAGTTTGGATAGAAGTCCTTTGTGATAGGCCCCATAGCCTGTAATACCATGTACTATCATTCTAACTTCACACTGCAACTTAGTCATTTCATTCGTACCACATATTACATATTGCGTTGCGTCCTCAGCATATGGCATTTTGGGTTGTTATGTTTCTGCATTTATATGACCTAGATGAGGCTGATGATATTCGTAGCTCTTTCGAATTACAATTGTATTGTATCCTCAATATTTGATATCTGGTTCATTATGTTTCTGTATTACGTAGCCAATTTACGTTACTTTCTCAGTATATGACTTTGGCTTGCTATGTCTTTTCATCGCATATCCTCGATGAGGTTGATGATATTTTTATGGACTTGTTAGTATTTCAGCTTACTCTGATATCGTATGATTCATGATCTTACCAGTACTTCCAATATTGTATGATTATGGCGTTGTATTAGATACTTGGCACTTACCTTGTGCACACACTTACACCATCCTCTAGGCTTTTTATAAGCCTATACACAATAGATGCATGCAGGTGATGTTAGGTTACAGCAGCATTGTGCTTGGAGCACGCAGCGGACTTCTAGAGCTTAATTATCGACATATGTATTTCCCTTTCAGTACCGTATTCAAATGTTTATATTAGTGGATATGTGATGATGATGTTGCCTTTCTGATTTGAGTAAACTTATGGTTATGCTTATTAAAAAAATTATGTTGAAAATCCTCCTTGTAAGACCCCAGGATCGGAATCTGGCGTATGGGCACTGGGAGCTGAGAATGGGGTACGACAGAGGCTATTGGCACTGAATTTGGTGATCGAGAATTTTGTGAGCCCAATTTTTGAGTTTAGGGCATGACACCTTCCCTTAGGCCAATTTCGATTACTGAGGCCGATTCTGATTGTCGAGGCCGATTCCAATTATCGAGGCTGATTATCGAGGTCAATTCTGATTGTCGAGGTCAATTATCGAGGTCGATTCCGATTGTCGAGGCTGATTGTTGAGGCCGATTTCATTTTCGATTATTGAGGCTGATTTCGATTGTCGAGACCGATTGTTGAGGCCAATTCCAATTCTGATTATTAAGGATGATTTCAATTGTCAAGGCTGATTTTGATTACCGAGGCCGATTCCAATTGTCAAGGCCGATTTCAATTGTGGAGGTTGATTCCGATTGTCGAGGCCGATTCTGATTTTAGAAGCTGGTTCTGATTGTCTAGGATGATTGTTAAGGCCGATTTTGATTCCGATTATTGAGGCTGATTCCGATTGTTGAGGCCGATTTCGATTGTCAAGGCCGATTCTGATTGTTATGGTAGATTGTCGAGGCCGATTCCGATTCTTAAGGGCGATTGTCATGGTTAATTATTGAGGCTGATTCCGATTATCAAGGCTGATTGTCTAGGCCGATTTCGATTCCAATTGTCAAGGTCGATTATCAAGGCCGATTGTCAAGGCCAATTGTTGAGGCCGATTCTGATTGTCGAGGCCAATTCTATGGGGCCAATGTTGGTTAAATGTCTACATTGTCGAGGTCGATTGTCGATACAAGTTATTGATACCGATTATGAGTATGTGACAGCATAGCATCATGATACATGCCCATACGCATCATCTGCATGTTTGTTATAAGATGTGGTTGACCATTACATATGTCATTGGGCAGGTTGTTATAAGACTCTCTGATAAGTAGAGGTTATCTCACATGAGCGTACGATATATGCCGGATTGATGCACGACTGGATTGTATAACTCATGCATCTTGCATTGTGTATTGTGATTACTGTACGCTTTATCGACATCAGGGTCGTAACCTCCACAGGTATATCATAGATGGTCAGATGGGACATTAAAAATATGTTATTAACATCAGATTGTCATACATGGCCCTAGGTGAAAATCCTTAAATCCTCTTCATACCAGAGGATGCCCCAACGTCGAGACCGAGTGGATATATATGAGCGTATGAGGGTCGCATACCAGTAGGTCGCATCTCCCACTGTGTCGTGGTCGATTGAGAGGGGGTGTGGCCTTACCCGCTTGAGGGAGTTGGCAATGCTAAGTTGAGTTTGACCAGCTCAGTAATAGGTCTGCTATCGACGAGTTGGGCTGATATTGCTAGGCGAATAGTGAGGTCTCTTCAACTTACCCAGTTGTGCGCTTGATGGGGTGACAAGATGGTGTAAAGTGTACTAGACCCCAGTGTGATCCCAGAGATGTATAGTACTGATTTGTGGACCAAGAGTTGTATACTCATTTATTCATTCATTCACTATTCACTCAGGTTGGTGGTGCGTAACTATTTGTTATGTGTACTTTCTCAATGGCTAGGATTTCGGTTGGGGCATGCAACTAACCTGAGATCAGGAGTTTTCCACATTAAGTCTGACTATCCAAATTGGGTATGGGAGTAGTTTGGATAGAAGTCCCTTATTATAGACCTCATAGCCTGCGATACTACGTACTATCACCCCGACTTCACACTCCGGCATGGTCATTCCATTCGCACCGCATATTGCATCATCCGCTGCATATGAAATTTTGGGTTACTGTGTTTCTGCATTTATATAATCTAGGTACGATTGACGATGTTCATGAACCTATCAGGAATTGTATATTACATTATATTCTCAACATCTGACATTTGACTCTTTATGACTCCTCATTTGCATAGTCGATCTGTATTGTGTATTCTGATATTGATTGACTCATGGACTTGTCAGTATTTTCGCTTACTCTGATATCGTATGATTCATGATCTTCCCCATATTTTCGATATTGTATAATTATGGCATTGTATTGTATACTTGCCACTTATCTTGTGCACACACTATTCACCACCCTCTAAGCTTTTTATAAGCTTATTCATGATATATGCGTGCAAGTGATGTTAGATTGCAGTGTCATTGAGCTTAGAGCATGTATCTGACTTCTGGAGCTTTGATTTTAACATATGTATTTCTCTTTCAGTATTGTATTCAAATGTTTATATTAGTGGATATGTGATGATGACGTTGCCTTTGTGATTTGGGTAAACTTGTGGTTATGCTTATTACGAGTTAAATGTATATTAGGAAAAAAAATCCTCCTTGTAGGATCCCAAGATCAGAATCTGTTGTATGGATACTAGGAGCCGAAAATGGGGTACTACGGAAGCTGTCGACACCGAATTCAGCGATCGGGAATTTCGTGAGCCCGATTTCTGAGTTTGGGGCATGACATGGATGATCCGAACCGTCCATTCGAACCAAACGGTGGAGCTAACCAAACCTGTGATGTCCAAGTACCGCCATGCACGTGCACACACGAAAATCAAGTTCAAACGTAGGATAGACGGCAGTGAGAAAAATCCTATGGGCCACAACGAAACCAATCCAAAACCATCCATTCCTGACTAAAATTTCACCACGAGTCTAATGGACGACGTGGATTTCTCCGAAAACATCTCTGTGGGGCCCACCGAACACCTCAACATAGGTACGTGCGTAAGAAGACGTCTGGAAGCACTCGACCACAGTGGGCCATACCATCCAGAAGATGCAGAGGGTGGTCTTGAACCCCACCATGAAGTCAGATTCTAAGTTTGCAAGGATCACTATACCAAAATCTCATCCAAACGCAGGTTATTCTTTGTGTTTCGCCGTGTAAGAGAGAGCTACGAAAGTGGAGTCGGTTCTTCACTCCAGCCGGCCTAACCTTGCAAGACCTGTAAAAGAGAGGGAGAGAAGGACATGAGAGGGGAATCTAAGCAGCCGTGGAGGTAAGGACATGAAGTGAAGAAGAGAGCAAAAGAGAAGGGAGAAAGCAACGTGTGGAGTGTGGCATTCAATAAGAGTTTTCTTTCTTTTCTTATTTTCTATTTAGTTTATGTTTTTCTAAGAGTTTTTAGTTGATCATGTCTATGTTGAACCTCTTAGCTAGGGCTAAGAGGTGAAGCTTGTAGCGTGATAGGTGTGTTCGTTTGCTTTGATTCATATTGATGAACCTTCTTTAATTTCTAGTTTAAATATAAGATATACTTTCAGTTTTTAATGGTTTGTTGTGACTTAAATTATAATGAATCTACAATAGCTTTAAGTATGAAGAAGCCCTGTTGTTCACCATCATCTCATTGACATGGTTAGATGATGAAATCCTTCCTAACGTTCATAACTCTTTCAGATTAGTTAAATTTTATTTTTTGCTTTGTCTTATGTGCATGGTTTTGTGATGAAATCAATTCTAATTCTCATACCTCTCATTTTTTGAAAACTGGATCAAAGGAAGTTCAGATTTGGTTTTTAATGATGTATCTTCCAATTGGATGAAGATGGGACTCTAAATCTAGTTGTGTTCTTGAATCAAGCATCGATCTCCCTGATCTCTACAAGTGGATCCTCGGAAACCCTAGTTTTTCACTTTTGAATTTTAGTTAAAGTAATTCACCATTATTCTCTTAAATTTACCTGATTTAGATTACATCTTTATCTAGTTTTAGTTCTAGTTACTTTCGGATTACGTACAAGGTTCAGTCCCTGTGGATTCGACCTCGGTCTTACCGAGATTATTACTACATTGCAACCCTATACTTGGGGTGTGAACATAGATCACATGGTTCCCATGATCCGTTTGATGTGAAATTTTATATCATGCCTATGTATTATAAATTAACCATACATATCAAATTTCAACCCTTAAATCATTATAAAAGTGACTCAATTGACAAATTATCTCATTAACCGTTGATTTTGGTGTCCATCGAGTGAAGAAACATCATGGATAGTCCTAGTAGGATATTTCCCTTCATATAATTGACTTGGATTTCTTATAATATATATCAAGTGTGAAATATAAAGACCCTACTTTGATAGGCTTTCCCTTAGGCGCGAAGTTATTGTGTAAGGCCTACCAACTCCTTATAAATCTAGATCTTCCGATTTAACCACTTCCTTTCATCTATCATAACTCAAATTTAGACCACACTTTGGTCTTATATGACTATGAGGTTATACAAAATTTAGGCCCCGTTCTATGATCCTACACTGTTGAAGGTTGAAGCTAATTCCTTCCTTTTGGTACAAAAGATGAAATTTTAGATTTAGGCTTTTTCCACCATCGATCAACCACCAATTTCTTTCAACTGTTTGCCTATCCTAACTACCCAATTTTTCCAAAAATGGGCCCTAATCATCAAGTGTGGACCGTCAATTGAGATCAAGATCGTTTTGGCACCCATTAGGAGAATTTTTAAGATAGGTCCATCTAAATTTCGAATCACCAAGAAAATCATATATCTTGTTTCTATTCGATGACCCTGACACAATGGAAGAATTAGATTTAAAGAAAGATCATTAGAAAAGGACAAATTAGAGAAACTCAATCCAAGTGGGATGTGAAACATACCCCTCTCACACGCCCACTCCTTTATAAAAGGAGTGTGCGTCCCATCTCCACTTACACGCCCACCTCCCAAACATCTAAGGAAAAGGAAAAAGAGAGAAAAATAGAAAGAAAAAGAGAGAGAGAGAGAGAGAGAGAGAGAGAGAGAGAGAGAGAGAGAGAGAGAGAGAGAGAGAGAGAGAGAGAGAGAGAAGAAAAAGAAAAAGAAAAAGAAAGAAAGAGAAAGAGAAAGAAAGATAAAGAAAGAGAAAGTGAATGAGAAGCCTAGACACCCTCTTCTTTCTCCATATGTATAGTGTCTCCCTCTTGCTCAAGCTATGTCATGATTCATGTGGAAACTTTTCATGTAAAAGTTTTCCTACATGTATATCTACCTAAGGTACCTAAGGCTAAAGTGAGGGATTCCTTTAAGCCTACATTAATTTAATTTAATATGATTTATCTTACCTATTACATGCTTTCATGCTATTATGATTTTCTCCCTGTAATTTTTTAATTTATCACCAACAATTATTTACCCATTGGGGAATTATGGTATGATGTTAATTACGGGTGATCTTTATTATTTTATGTGGGGCGATGAATACAAGTTTTGCCCTTGTCGTTGCTAACTTTTTTAAGTTAACCCTTACTACTCTCCTCTTTTGTTGAGTTAGTTTATTGCTACTTTTATCTTTTATTATTTAGTCGTATACTACCTCTCTTTATGACTTGGGCATGTGTCTTAGAATTTTAAAATTCCCATGACACAAATTTTTCTCTCTCGATGCAAGTGATGAGTTAAAGGTATCACAACTAGTGATTCAAATATTTATTATGGACGTAATGCATTACAGGTAGCGGCCCTCATGGTCGTCACGTAATTTCATGGGTTGGTTGGTGTAGTGCACAATTGATGTAAGTAAATCATCATGCATGTTACATCACTTCTCGAGATTGAATTTATAAATAGTCGCTCCACAAACACATCGTGTTACGAAAATTCCCCAATCGCGTTGTTGTATCGACTTAAGAAATTTACATAAATTCATGTTAACGTTGAACACGCCGGCGAATCTCTATAGTGTGAGAATGCAGGGTGAGTTAGATATTTTGAACTACTTTCCATATTATGATAATGATCCATATGTATGATGATCCACACACACTTTGTTAAGCACGTATTCATATATATTGTTTGTGCATGCTTATACCTCTCGTAGTAGTAGAGTATGAGATGTATCAAAACTCTTACATTACTTTTATATATCTCTTGAATTATTGTTAATCTAAAGGATAACCATAACTATGAGTAGGGCATTGATCTTCTTCAACCGTACAGATGATGTAAGTGATGTACAAATTGAAGACGACCATCTCCCTATAGAAGATTATACTGAATGAATAAAAAGATAGTTTTATATTTCTACTGCAAACTTGATAATGTAATAAGCTCTCATTGAGTGGGCATTTGATAATCTATTGAATTCTTTTACTCTAATGAAATAATAAATACTGTTGATTTTATTCACCTTCATGAATGTAATTGGATGTGATTATAATGAAAAAAAAGTGTGATTTTTGAAGCACCCAACTTATACATTATTAATATTCGGAATTCTCCCACGGGAGTACGTACTCGGGTTGCGAAAATTTTCGAGACATTACATGGAATCTCTGGAACGTAAACTCACGAGTCATCTTAAGGTTATGGATGTTCGGGTCCTAAATCTTAAGCATTTCTATAGGCTCTAACCGAATGTAAAATCATAATAATTGGTTAATGGCGAATCTGGTCAAATATAACACCCTTTACTCTCTTTACCGAAATCTCTCAAGCGAGGCAACCTAGTGGAAAGAAGAGAGTAAATCTCTCATACCCTTGAGGAATCCACTCCTCTAGCGTCCACAGCACCAAAACCACGGGTCATTACATTCTGCCCACTCTTAAAAGAATCTCTCCAAAATTCCAATGTTCATACCATGTGCATAAGTGAGGATACTCATTTCTAATATACGGCATGTCTAAGTGTTCGATATATTCTATATGACATATGTTTTTGTGCGTACAAGTGTGTATACATGCTTACAAGAATTTAGGTTATTACAATCCTTGTTAACACCGACCTCCATCCTGATACAAAGTGGAGGGATTTAATTGGGCAATAGGTTGTTGTTAAAAGCTCATTTGGATTCTTGTAATTCAAATACACTAAAATCCAAATAACATGTTAAATGAAATCCATGCGAATTGAAATCCTTGATTATGTTTGGATGCTTGTAATTAGAATACACTAAAATTCAAATATTATGTTTGGATGCCTATAAATGAAATGCATTAAGTAAATCAGTTTTAATACCCCCCAAATTAGCATATGTGACTGTGAACACATCACGAGCATGGCTCACTCTTCTCGTCTTTTCATGGTGAAGATGGGTATATATTGACTTGGATACAGTAATACATTCAATTTGGAGTCGCCACTAACCAATGGAAACTAAGAATCTACAGCCAGCTAGAAACTGTAGAAGTGACTCCTACGGTTGGTATACGGCTAAATATTCTAAATAAGAGCCCCGCTAATAAAAAATGAATGGATTAGGTACTATTTTCTGCTTATACAACGTGCGTTCTTAACTTTATAAATTTTTTGAATTTTACTGGACTTTAACTAAGTTCTAGAAGAACTGCATCCAGATTGGCTTGTGGAGCATTATGCTAAAAGTTAAGCTAACTCACTATAGTAAAGAAGAAGAATAAGTAGAAAAAGAAAGAAAGAAAGTGTAATGCCCTGGATTTCGAAGGTTGAGCAAAGCTCTACTCTCAAGATTCAGCACATCACTTATGCAACATGGATAATAATGTTTAGATGTCATCCACGCCAATGCATTAACATGAGTAGGATTATACTAAAATAGCATATCATACTCTAGAGATAATGTAATTAAATAAGTGGAAGTCTGATGTATATATATTAAAAAAAGTAAGAAGTTCTCAATCTCTAGAGTATGATAACATAACAGGGTTTAATATATATAAAATTTGTTACAAAATAGACAAAATGGAAAAATGTAAGATGTCAAACTAGACAAGTCTCCCAGTAATCGGGCGAAGCAACTCTAGGTCTACATAGACCCGCCTGAAAGCTAACAGTAGGAGAACTCCTCCTCCTCATCCATGAAATCCTGCTCCATCGCGTAAACCTCATCATTATCTGCATCTAAACCAGTGTCTGATTGGTGTTTTAAAATACCATCCTAGAGTGGGAGTGAGTGATCAACTCAGTGGTACTATAAGGTAAAGGTTAACATGTTATCAATTCAATCAAGTAGTAATGATAAAGCAGCATAACATAACTTCCTAATTACTCTTATTAATGCAAGAATAGAGTGCAAGTAATGATGCATGCGCTCACATCAAAGCTCCCTCAACAAGCGATGTCGACACCATATTGCATATGACCACACTACTTCTTGTGCAACTTCCACACCTTTAAAGCACATCCTAACTAATGTAGTGCTATGCATGGTCATGTTAGCCCGGTAATTAATTTAGTTTATTCTTACAACAGATTTGAGAAGCTAGGGTACCTCTCTTTATATCATTGACCCGAACTGAAGGATCCATCTAGGTTCGTCACTCCTAGTCAAACACATACGATAGGAAAGTTGTGGGGTCATCACTCCCGATGGAAAGTAGTCGATAGGTAAGTTCATAATTTTATACTACCGGATACTATGGGGTGGCTAATCACCTCAGCATAGGCCGATAGCTCGAACACGGTGTCCCATACCACCATGCTCGACTCACGAGTATGTGTTGCTCACTGGTCACTACGGGGTGGCTGATCACCTAAGTGTAGGCTGACAGCTCGAACACGGTGTCCCATACCACCATGCCCAGCTCATGAGTCTTAGTTTATTGTGGTACCATGGTTAAAATGGGTCTTTACATCGGTAAGGGGTACCTTAGATTCAAGCAGTGGTATCCATACATGATGAACATACAATGGGCCAATCGGTTTATTAGATAAGTTCGATTGGTACAGGCACACGCCGACTTAATCGACATGGAGTGCATAAGCACACCTCGTGGCCTAACCACTGTCGATAATCGTCATGTGACCCAGATTCGTCGAATATATTCAAGGTGACGAGACTAATTCAGCCACCTGAATGGGGACTGTTGTTGATTGCCTAGACCACGGCGTCGCCCCATTCCTACTCAGATGTAACAAGTAAACACATGTTATAATCATTTCAGTATTTGACAAATAATCTAAGCAAGTTCCTCATTTGAGCATTTCATCCAACACATTACTCATGTTCCATACACTTGCATTTTTATCATAAATCGTGTAGATGAAATTAAAATTACATGAAGGAAACTAGACATATGCATAAAGTGATTGAGAATCCTATATTAATACACTTAATAAATACACTTCATCAACATTTTCTCATTCAGACATTTTATTAAACACCTAAGTTACACTTCACCAAATACATAGACTAGAGTAGTGATGACATATATTATGGTAAATTGGCAAATTCCTTACACAAGGAGATCATCATGCATTCAACAAACATGAATCCTAGCTTAACATTCATGGCAAGCACAAATCACAATTGCACGTTCATTCAAACATTTCAACAAACACATGAGATGCTTCTTATATTCTACATAGTTTACACATGTATGATATATTAAAAATGTCGTATCTAAGACAATATGGCAGCAAATAAGTTAGACATAAATCATTAGCTGACATTGAAAGCATAGAAAACCATTACATAAACGTTTATAGTCCGCAACTTTCGTCGGAATATTTGATTCAGACTCGGTTCGAATTCTACGTTCCCGAAAACGGAACGACGGTACCTAAATGGTGAATCTGTTAGTTAGGTTAACTAATGACTATTCTAGATCTTAACTATGGCATAAGGGTTTGTATTACTTACCCAAATCATAGCTGAGATGGATCGTGTAACGTAACAGGAAGGCGATTCAGTGTATGAAGTCATGAGAAAGAACCACAGCAATGATCTCCCAAACTCTCTCTTCTCTCCTCACTCCTTTCTCTTTTTTCTCTCTCCTAGGGTTAGAGAAATTCGTATGGAATAGAAATGGGGTGGTTTAAGGGCTTTATATAGGCCCAAAACTGATGCGAATGGCCCCAAGGCCCTGATATACTTAATTTATATCCAAAACAGGGCTCATAGGAAAGCCCACTACTCGCTTACGTCATAGGGTACGTCCCCTGATAATGGATCTAAACCAGGATGTGGTTTAGGTGCGATCGGATAAGCGAATCGACCGCGAAGGACCTATGTCAGATCAACGGTCATTCTTACTCGATCGGGGCTAAAAGTATATGTATATGCACAGGGAAATTTTCTTTTCCCATGGGTGAAGTTTAGTCAGAAACTGACGGTTTGAAATCTCCAATTTCGTGTGTGAGTGAATGACCCAATTCACTTAAGTTTTAATATGTTTTCTAGAGATATTCGCGTTTCTCACACATTTTACTCAGGCTCAAGTTGTGCGTTTCTAGACACAATCTGGGCTCGAATCCCACAATGGTTGTTAAGCCCAATAGGACAGATATAATCCTATAGTTTCGCGGTCATCGGACTTTTGACGTGTTGTTCAGGTCCGATACAGAGTTTCAATGTACTCCCGAGAGCGACAGGCTTACGGGATTTTACATAGCTTTTTAAGTAGTGTTGAGTTAGCAATATTAATGGTTTTAGGTCTTACCATTTGTGTAAATGGTGGTTTAAGCTAAATCCACCGATTAATTCAGTATAGTGCTTAATTAATTTTTGTCTAAATTTCTACAGAATACGGTCCTTAGGGACTTCTGCTTGAGGTGGTACTCGGGTCTTTATATAGATTTTTTCAAGGTTTTATAGAAAGAAATTAGCAACTATAGTATAAATGTAAGATGGAATGTGTGGACTGGAATGCAAGCTTGATTCAAGATTTGAGAAGTAAAAGAGAAAAAAAAAAAAAACCCTTTTATCAAAGAATTGACTGGGTTTCTCTGAATCTAACCCTACTCATAGACTTCAATGAAGTTCTTTTTCTAAGAAATCTCTCTTCTTCTTTTTTTAATTCGCAGCCTACAAGCGTGGTGGAGGGAGATCGCTTATGAAGAACCTTCATTGGGCTCTTGACACCCTTACCAACTCCTTCTAAAATGCTTTTAAGCCTCTCACAAGCATACCTAGCCACTCCCCAAGTGAGCTCAAACATTGCAAATGAGAGAGATGAGCCAGATTTTTTTTATAAAGGGGATCAATAGGAATCAGATTCCCACCAATGGACGTGGCTTGATTTCATGCTTTTTAAGGTGTTGTCAAGTGATAAGGGGTCGTTACTCTGATAAGTGGAGTTTTGTCACCGGTTGGAATCTGATTCCCATTTGTACATTTACACAATTTGAGGCATTTTTGCCATCTTAGGAGCTAATGTTCCTAGTTGAGTGGTCAGGTGGTGTCACATCACCGTCAGGAATATGCTTTTTGGTCAATCTGAATCGTTAAATGGCTTTAATAGGCCCCGAGGATCCCCCTCATACATTCATTCAGGTTTGCAATGCTTCTCTAGGTCAATTGGAGGTCAAATTTGAAGTTCATATAATGTCGCAACATGGACTTTCCTCTTCTAGGTGGAGTATCTACCATGACATTTTATTTAATAATTGAAATAAGTCCATTAAAATATATAACGTATCCAAGAATAAGGAGATCATGGATACTCATCCAAAATCTAATCATTTTTGGCATTACAGCTGATTCTCTGTCTTTTGAGAGGAAATCAATTTGCATGATTCCATTGCATCCTATTTGATCCCGTGGGCTTATATGAAATTAGGTGGGATGGAATTGCATTTGGTCTCATGCAAAGTCCATTCAGGTTTGACAAGGATGGGAAGGGTTGGGATTAAGTGGGATGAATTTGCATTTGGCCTCATGACAGAATTTTTAGTAGATTTTCAGATCCACTACACATGTGGGCTTAATATTGATCCATTTATTCTATCCATGTCATCTATCCATATACACCTTTACATGTGACATTTTAGTTATATACAGGTACTAATAATGAACATTTGTAATAAATTTGATTCATTCATTACAATTTCATGGTTCACCAAATAGAGTTTTACTTACTGCATTCTTTTTCTTACAGTAAAATTTTTATCCTAAGCATGAAGATTAGATAGTCAAAATGCTATGATATTTTTTGACATGCTATCATTGTGTAATATTGGTGTTAATCTCACATGATACAATTCCGTACAAATTAATTCCACTTACCAAACAGGCCAAATGAGCTCAAAGAGCGCATACAACATTGAAACATGCTTTGCATGGGACACATTTATGCATTTATGGAGCTGGTTGTTGCTTAATCAAATGTTACTGCATCAGGTCCGAAAAACGTTACTGTTGGTATGTGCGGTACTCATTCTATACTGGAGCTCAAGTGGTAGGTTTTCGTAATTGGATTTAATTGGACAGTAGATTGGTTTAATAAATAACCCACGCTCTACGCTACATAACTTTCAAACATAACCTTATTTACGACAACGTTTGTAATCCAATCAAATCCCACCGGATGGAGATGAGTCTACATTGGACACTCGAATCTATTTCCATCCGCGTCCGCATTGACACCAAGTCTGTATGCCCACCTCAGCGAAAGCGACCCTCCCTCCCATCGTTTAAAAGTCGGAAACGCGTTTTCGTTGGACGCGAATTAGCTACTTACACGTTGTGTAGCTAGACTCGCTATAGAAGTGACGTTACTTAGTTTCGTGGATCCTACGATGGTGCATATTTTGTATCCATACCGTCCATCTATTTGGAGAGATCATTTTAGGGCACGAACTAAAGAATTAATCAGATCCAAAGCTAGAGTGGACCCCACCATAGGAAACAGTGGAGAGAGTTCCATCCACCATTAAAAAATCTTAAGAGCCGTAAAAGTTTTTGGTCAAGCTAATATTTGTGTTTTCCCTTCCCTATTGTCAGTGTTAACGTATGCAGAGGTTGGATATCAAATAAACATCACGGTTGACCTTAGAAAGGTTTCAACAGTAGGCGTCACTCAACCCAATGATTTCTTTGGTGGGGTCCACTCCAGGTTTGGATCTGTCTAATTCTTTCGATGATGCCCTAAAATGATCTCTCCAAATGGATGGAAAGTATGGATACAATACAAACTTCACGGTGGCCCCACATAAGTTGGTGACGTAACTTCAGTAGCCAGTCTCGTGCTCAACCGGTCATTAGCTAATCCGCGTAGGTTTTCGTTGTACGCGGTTTCGCAGGAAGTTTCTGCGCTGAGAACTTATGCATGGTCACTGTGATCTTTTTGATAAATCCACCACGTCTAACGGTTTTGTGAGGTCATTTTAGGACAAGAATCCAAAAATGATAGGATCCAAGACTTAAGTATGCCGAATGGGAAAAATTGAACGTACACGGTTAAAATATTTGTGGGGCCAGAGAAGTTTTGAATCAGTCTGGTATTTATGTTTTCAGTTCATGCTAATATGACTGATGTTATGAACGGCATAGATGGCATGTA
Source organism: Magnolia kwangsiensis (assembly GCA_037074715.1). Classification (NCBI taxonomy): domain Eukaryota; kingdom Viridiplantae; phylum Streptophyta; class Magnoliopsida; order Magnoliales; family Magnoliaceae; genus Magnolia; species Magnolia kwangsiensis. The sequence goes on from CM073573.1 coordinate 58,592,457, forward strand.
AGAATCACTGTCGACCTTAGGAAGGTTTCAACGGTATGAATTTTCCTTCCCACCTTTTCCTTTGCGGCAGCCCACTTGTGTCTTCGATCCGGCTTATTCTGTCATCGTGTACTAAAATGATATATATATATATATATATATAAAAAGGATGGACGTTATGGATTTATCAAAAACACCGTGATCGCCTCACATAGGTTCCCACCCGCAGGAACTTCCTCCGAAAGCCCTTGGCAGCGAATCGGCGTCCGTTTTCGTTTCGAAAAATATTATTCCATTCGATGGTAACCCTTATAAAAATAACTGCAAAACGCACTGACACACAGACTTTGACGAACGAGCAGATGGTCTTACAAGTCAAGTACGGCCGTCTCCATCAACAACGCTACCTGAAATCCAACGGTCCAAGTGTGCGGTTGCCCGAGACGTACTTTTCGCTTTAGTCAGGACCGGCATTAGGCTCGAAAGTCTGGCTGGCCCCACTCGTTTCGTGGCGTCTCGTTCCGTTCGGACGCGACTTCTGTGGATCGCGGGACCACCGAGGTCGGTGGATACCTTACTGTGGGGCCCACCTTGATGTGTATATATATATTTTCTAATATCAGTGCGGTTCATCTGTTTCGCAGGTGGACGGCGTTGGATATAAAATCTGAGGTGGACTACCATTAAAAACCTCATTGGTCGCTACACAGCGTTTATATGCTATCAAATCTGTTAATTGTTGTAAAATATTGATTTTAATAAAAATATTTTAATAATAAAATATATGAAAAGTTATTTTTTGAAAAAACTTTTTGAAGCTTTGGGAATAGTCTCACATGAGAAAGAGAAGAGAAAGAAAAGTGGTTTAAATGATAATAATGGAGTACTATAATATTTGCTTACCTAGTCCGTGGACCATGAGCTCGGGCTCGGTCTCGGTCTCAGTCTCGGTCACGGTCTCGGTCTCGGTCTCGGGCACGGACTCAGTGCGAGGGCGTGGGCATGTAAGGCAGTGTGGCTGTAGAGGTGCTAGTGGAGCACTTCGCACGTGCGCATCGTGTCGCAGAGGGTCACTCCCTTCGCGAACCGGAGCGAGACGTGTGCGACTAGTGGCTAAGGCAGATGGTTGGTTGGATGAAAATTTAAAAGACTGAATGAGAGTCCTTCAGAATATATAGAGGGCTGGAAAAAAGCTGTTGTAAAAAATCTGTAACAGCTGTGAAATAAGTATAGGGTCCAGCTGAAACTGCTGCATTGCTAGCCCCAACAGCTATAAAACGGCTAGCTGCTGTCTCACAACAGTCAGCATGCAGTAGCTTAAATGGCCCATGCACAACTGTCACGCCCCAAACTCGGAAACCGGGCTCACAGAATTTTCGATCGCCGAATCCGGCGCCGACAACCTCCGTAGAACCCCATTTCGGCTCCTAGCTCCCATTCGCCAAGTTCCGATCCTGGGATGCTACGAGGAGGATTTTAAATATCAGTTTGATTCGTATTAAGCATAACCAAAGGCATAACCCACAAACAACAACCGAGAAATCCATTACATTTCCACTATGATCAAAAACTTTACAAGTACAATGAGCATAAAGGGAAATACAAAGGTAAAGTACAAAAACTCCAAAATGCTCAGCAACGTGCTCCTGCCTCAACGCTGCTGCGATCCAACATCACCTGCACGCAACGGTTGTGCATAAGCTTACAGAAAGCTTAGAGGGTGATGAAAGTGTGTGCACAAGGTAGAACACGATACGTCTGTGGAGGCTACGGTCCTGATGTCGCTAGGGCGTACAATAACCATATCACACAAATGCGGAATGCATGAATCACGCTCTCCAGTCATGCAACCAATCCTGCGCATACCGTGCGCTCATGTAGGGCAACACCGCCTAACCGGAAGCCCATAAACAACCTGCCCGAAGGCAAATGCTATGATCAGTCAATCGTGTAACACCCTGAAAATCGGGGGTCGTGTATAAACTCAACTCCCGAGTTCCAGACCGTCACTTATGCAACAAAAATGGTTATGATTCATTGTTGTCTGATTTAAAGCATTCACATGAGTAAAAGTATACCAAAACTGCAATTCATACTTCAGATCCAGTGATAAAAGCAAGCGGAAGACTAAACAATGTATATATCACTGTATGGAAAAACAAAGTAAATCTCATCTGTCTCCAAAGTATGACTACATCTCTGAGTCTCATATACATATACATAAACAAAAGAATAATGTTAAAAAAAGTCCCACTGATGTCCCCTCGATCCAGGTCGCCTACGGGAAGCCGTCGTGATACTGCATATACGAGAACTCATCCTGGTCCTCGTCGATCTCTGGCTCCACCTCCTGGATCTCGGCCTCACCTGCATCTACAACAGGGTCTGGTGGGTGTTGCAAACACCATCCCGTAACGTGGGAATGAGTGATCAACTCAGTGGAATCATAGAGCAAAGATTAGCATGTTCACAATTCAATCATGCGATAATAGTAAAGCAGTAAATCAGACAATCCTAATACTGTTGTTAATGCAAGATGATATGACGTGATGTATGCCCTCACCGACGATCACCCTCATGCGGCAACATCTTACGACCGCGGCATGCCACACTCCCTAGAGTGCTCCACATCTTCCAGGCACATGCAATGCTATGGTGATATGATTTCCAAGTTATTATTAGTCCATTCAAACAGCAGGATTGGGAAACTAAGGTACTTCCCTTGTATCAATCCCAACACAGATCCTGTCTAGGGTCGTCACTCCTAGTAATCTCATACGATGTATATTTCGTAGGTCACTGTAAGGGCTGCAAGGGCTGTTGCTCGCACTCGTTGCACCGCTCCCCCATCACCTTATCAATACAGGCCTACCGTACTCTACTACAACGGAAGGGTCGTCGCCTCCCGTGGACTCAGAATACGCTCGCGGTCACTACAAAGGGCTCGTCGCCTGATCAGTGTAGGCCGACAACTAGAATATAGTGTCCCATAGCACCATAATCTGCTCACGAGTCTAGGTGCTCACTGGTCACTACGGGGAGGTTTGGCCCCAGCGTGGGCCGACAGCTCGACCACGGTGTCCCATACCACCATGCCCGGCTCATGAGTCTTCATGGATCAAGGTACCATGGTTAACAGGGTTTACAATGGTAAGTTCAGTACCCTAGGTTCAAGCAGTTATGACACATACAAGGTGAACATACATCGGCCAGTCGTGTTACTTGACGGGCTCGACTAGCGCGATCGCATCTCAAGTCGAACGACATGAAGTGCGTAAAACACTTCGCGTGGCCTAACCACTGCCGCCAACTCTAAACACGAATCACGTTCATCGACGCGTCGTTCGTGGCTATGACCAGTCAGCCACGAATTCGCTCGGTTACCGACTGCCTGGACTAAGTCTAGTCCCACACATCTATGAAATCACATTAACAATATATGCAAAGGTATTGGAATTGAAATACAATCATGTGAGCATGTTAACACATGTTATAACATTCAACTTAAACAAATCTTCAAACACATACATTCCATGCATGTAATGGAATCATGCATATGGTCAACATGTAGAAAATCATTTAGGTCAGCATATTAATCAAGAAATCATTCTCAAACTACTACATAACATCATTTAATTCAATACATACTAATACAAGCATTTATACAAACACATACACTACACACTTAAGTCTACATATAGTATGTCGACCCAAAGTGCGCAACTAGGCGAATCTCTTCGCCAAACTGATTATGCAAGCATTCCTAACTCCCTAATGCGACAACAAACCATGTCAATCACGTCAGCAAAATATGCATGTAGACCGTACTTCCTACAAATGACTAAAATACCCTAAATCTCATATTCTTCGTTAATTTACAAAACAGGAAACGGATAGCATGTTGTACATGTCAAACGGCGATGCCGTCGATAATCTACTATTAAACGACATTGAAAGCGTTGTAAACCGTCAATCAAAGCGTCTAAAATTCTCACCTAGTCTCTTACGGAAGCGTGATTTTAAACGGAGCGTGTACGCTTCGTCTACGGCAGTAGGAGAACCTGATTTATGGAATACGTTAGCTAACACTCCCTAAATCTGGATAAACCCTAAATCAGCAAGTTCTAGGGTTGTTTTGTACCTTAAAGAACGGAGAAATCACCAGCCAGGTGATTGGGAAGAGGTGCTGAAGCAGCAGCAATCGGCGGCTCGGAAGCGGAAAAAATTCCTTCCAATCTCTCTCTCAAACTCTCTCTCATTTTCTTAGGGTTTGCAATTTTCGGATGGGAGAGAGAAATGAGGGTTTCAACCCCTTTTATAAGCTTAAAAACGCCGAAAATAGGCTCCGGGACGAAGTTTACTTGGTGTCTATCCATTTCGGGGCTGTTTCAGTTCAAAAGTTGCTTTCTGGTGGTCCCCTGGTCGATTGCGATCAGACTTAAGCTCATGCGTACCAGATGTAGCACATATTAAGTTTTCAGTCTGGCAGGGTTCGCAGATCGCACGTGGTGGACCAGTTTCAGTTCAGCGGTCACCGCACATAGATCAGGGCTGAAAGTCTCATGATAATAAATAGAAATTTTTCCTGATCCGAGGGTGTAATCTGGATGAATTCTGACGGTCAGAACGCTTAATACTGACGCGTCAAGTCGTGTGCCAAATTTGAATTTGAAGTTCCAATTCTGTCCCTATTCGCGGTCGCTTCTGTCCGGGTTCAACGAAATAGTCTGTGATTATCAGTTTGACTTGATTTTCGAGATGATTGTCAAGTCCAGCTGGGCGGTTCTAACGGTCTAAGATAGGAGGTATCGGACCTTCGACGCGCGGTCTAGATCCAATTCAAGAATTCAATGTGGTCCAAAGAACAGACCTGCTTAGAGTTTGATCCGAGGTTATAGAGTATTGTAGGGTTGTTTGTTCTACTCGATTTGGGTCTTGTAGAACGTATTTAAAGTGATCAGGGACTATTTCCCAGCTACTCTAGCGTTGCACTAGCTAACTTACGCTGAATTTCCATAGGAATTAATCCTAAGTGGTTTCTTTGGCTATGAAATTGGGTTCTGAGCGATTTTTCAGGTGTTTTAATTGACCCATTGCCTAAGGACGTCAAATCCCAGATTGGCCAAAATCTGGGATGTTACAATCTACCCCCCTTAAAACAAAATTTCGTTCCCGAAATTGGCGAAGGGCAAGGAGTACTTTTTCTAAGGAAGGTTCAAATCCTATTTAATAACCTAACCATACATATAACCTAAATCTAATGTTTCGATCCTGGGCCAGTGGAAAAGAGGCCAACAACTCTTCCGCTGCGCCACTCTGATCGAACGGTAACGTTGACTAACCTAACTGGATTGGACTCAATACGTTCTACCCCCCTTAAAACTTGGTTTTACTTAGAGTTCAAGAATCTATGCATTACTCCGTATATCGGAACGAGGCGCAAGACGAGCCGTGCTCCGCGTAGTCTTAGGCGGCATTCCTTATATTCCAAATAGGGCGCAACCTTGTCAGTCTCATTAGCACAATTACACCGCAATCATTACATAAAGAGTCAAAGGCATTCCATGCATTTCAATTTAATCAAAATTGTCACAATACAAGGGATATATCCTGACAAGCATCATGACGAGAATTACATGGAAATTAAGACAGTTAAACAACAGCAACATGAACAAAGCACTAGCCCTGACAGGCTTACACACATAAAGTAGGAAATGACTAACTACTAATAATAACATCAAAGATCGCATCGCTAGTCGGAGTCTGGTGACGGAGGAGGAGCACCCTTATCCTGTAAGCAACACAGGATCGCCTTCAAGGTGCGAGTCACCTTGCCAAATTTCTTCTTTGTAACGGCCTTGGCATCAGCGACCTCTGCGCGAAGTTTTTGGACTTCCCTTCGCAAAGCGGTCTGACTCTCCTCCATCCGAGCAATGCGGTCGTCGATAGTAGCCTGCGCAGAAGGAGGAGGGCTCTCATCAGTATCCTGAGCCTCCTCTTCTGCTTCTTCCTGAGCTTCTTCCTGAACCTCTGCTCTAGGTTCTTCTTCGCTTTGATCTTCCTCATCATCAAAGTCATCCCCACTATCCCTTTCAAGTTGATTTTCACGGTATTGCGACCCAATCTTCATCTTGACCATTGTCGACTCATCGATGGTGTGAATCGATACCGGCAATTCCGGCCTAAGTCTATAGGCAAACTCAAGCGCAATCTTGCAAATAAGTTGGCCAAAGGGAAGCGATTCGGATGTTCTTCTTAACCTGGCTATGAGAACTATCTGCCGTAAGATGAAAGTGGCCATACATACGTTCTCTCCCTGGGCCACCAAAAATAAGAAATCGACCATAAGACGTGTACATTCAATGCGGTTCGTCGACCTAGGATAAACATTGAACGTGCAGATATGATGCAGCAGGCGCAAATCCTCAGACATGTACGTCGCCTTGAGGCTATTATTAGGCTGCCATGGAACCAACTTACCGCACAGAAACCTGGTGCGGCGATCTCGTTCACGTCTAGTCCTCAGATTCTTCTCACTAGGATGCACATCACCTAGAGGCACGTTAAGAAGTCGCGCAATCAACCGAACGTCGATCGTAGCCATCCGATCTCTACCAAAAGGGATTTTGAACTGCAAAGGCTCCAAGGTAGGATTCTTGATGCTTGCATAGAAGGCACGAACGGTGCTCACATTAGCACGAGCGCGAGCTTCAAAGATCAGACCCCAATGCGCAGCTTCAATACGTTCGAACAACAGATACTCGCCGAACAATCGTCCATCTACGTCCGCCTCAAATAACACTTTGCGATCAGTGTATTGGCCATGAGGAATCTCCGAAAGAATTGTTCGCCCAAGGTGTGCATGGGGATCCAAATCCCGCTTTGTACGGCACTCCAGGACTGGAGCTGGACCTGCGGCGGCGCTTGAACTTGCGGCACCACCCCGCGGTCTTCTCGATCGAGCAGGGCGGCTCGGCCCAGCCTCGTCTGTTGCAGTTTTCCTCTTACCCATCAAAGATATGATGGATGAGAGTGATAAGAGGCCCAAAATGGCTTCCACGAAAGCCATGAAAAACTGCGAAAATGCGAAGAAGTGGCTGCCCAATCTGAGAAAAGGAAATCTAGGTGTCGTAGAGGGATGCTTCAAGCTTCCCAAGGCTGTAGTTTCAAGGAGAAATACAAACAAAAAGATAGAATGGAGCACCTCACGATTTCAGCTCTATTTGGGGGATTTTGGAGCTCCAAATGGTGAGATCTTCAAGAAGAGGGGCTGCCAACACCCAATAAATGATGGGTGGTGGTCGGTTTTGGCCAAGGAGTGATCTAGGAGTGCTTTGGGACGCCGGAGTTTGGAAGGGGTTGCTGAAAATCGAAAATAGGGCTATGGGGAGGGCTGTTTGTGAAGGAGGGGTATGATTTAGGGGTTTTCGTGAGATGGGAGCTACCTAGGGAGGGTGTACATCTCATTTAAGGGCGTGCGCCCGAAATTTGGGACCAATGGACCCCACCGGTCGGCGATGCATCGCCCGACCGGCGATGGCATCGCCGGCCAACTTCCAAGTTGGCCGGTGGGACCACATGGGTCTGGTCCCCCATGATCCCAGGGGTCCAAAAATATATGGCCCACTGCCTGGTTCATTGTACTTTGATCTGTATGAGCCCAAATGTGTGTTTGGAGCTTTTCGGGACCACATCGCAATCCTGAATACCAAACTATATGATGCAGCATATGAATTTAGGGTAGAAGGAGCCAGTACATTTATCTAGATCCTTAGTTTCTAAAGAAAGTGAAGTTAGAATGGCCTTATGGCCATTTTTCATGAAATTTTACTATTCACTGTAAAATTTTGTGAAAGTACTAATTTGTGTTATTTTCACATTAGGTTTGATGCCTAATATGAAATGGATAAGAAATAAATGAAGATTGGAGTGTTTAGAGGAGGAATTTTGAATAGTTTTGGTGAAACGGGATTTTTAAGCCCTGGCGATTGATTACAGGAGTCGTGGTCATTCCACGGCCCAAGGATTTAATTTTTCAGTTTAAAACCGCTCATAGGACGTCTCAACCCGACTTCCTATAGCTTAGAAGTGATTCGGGTTGCCTTACGCGACCCGAGATGCGTTACAAACTCGATCTTGCGATCGATTCTAATAGACTTCGCCTATCGGCGAATCTGCGATCCTAGACGTGTTTCTAGACCCTTCTCGCACCCACCTAAGTCAAAGGAAGCGACAGCGTACGTTGCGAGCTCAGACCGTCACTTATGCAACAAAAATGGTTATGATTCATTGTTGTCTGATTTAAAGCATTCACATGAGTAAAAGTATACCAAAACTGCAATTCATACTTCAGATCCAGTGATAAAAGCAAGCGGAAGACTAAACAATGTATATATCACTGTATGGAAAAACAAAGTAAATCTCATCTGTCTCCAAAGTATGACTACATCTCTGAGTCTCATATACATATACATAAACAAAAGAATAATGTTAAAAAAAGTCCCACTGATGTCCCCTCGATCCAGGTCGCCTACGGGAAGCCGTCGTGATACTGCATATACGAGAACTCATCCTGGTCCTCGTCGATCTCTGGCTCCACCTCCTGGATCTCGGCCTCACCTGCATCTACAACAGGGTCTGGTGGGTGTTGCAAACACCATCCCGTAACGTGGGAATGAGTGATCAACTCAGTGGAATCATAGAGCAAAGATTAGCATGTTCACAATTCAATCATGCGATAATAGTAAAGCAGTAAATCAGACAATCCTAATACTGTTGTTAATGCAAGATGATATGACGTGATGTATGCCCTCACCGACGATCACCCTCATGCGGCAACATCTTACGACCGCGGCATGCCACACTCCCTAGAGTGCTCCACATCTTCCAGGCACATGCAATGCTATGGTGATATGATTTCCAAGTTGTTATTAGTCCATTCAAACAGCAGGATTGGGAAACTAAGGTACTTCCCTTGTATCAATCCCAACACAGATCCTGTCTAGGGTCGTCACTCCTAGTAATCTCATACGATGTATATTTCGTAGGTCACTGTAAGGGCTGCCAGGGCTGTTGCTCGCACTCATTGCACCGCTCCCCCATCACCTTATCAATAAATGCCTACCGTACTCTACTGCAACGGAAGGGTCGTCGCCTCCCGTGGACTCAGAATACGCTCGCGGTCACTACAAAGGGCTCGTCGCCTGATCAGTGTAGGCCGACAGCTAGAATATAGTGTCCCATACCACCATAATCTGCTCACGAGTCTAAGTGCTCACTGGTCACTACGGGGAGGTTTGTGGCCCCAGCGTAGGCCGACAGCTCGACCACGGTGTCCCATACCACCATGCCCGGCTCATGAGTCTTCATGGATCAAGGTACCATGGTTAACAGGGTTTACAATGGTAAGTTCAGTACCCTAGGTTCAAGCAGTTATGACACATACAAGGTGAACATACATCGGCCAGTCGTGTTACTTAACGGGCTCGACTAGCGCGATCGCATCTCAAGTCGAACGACATGAAGTGCGTAAAACACTTCGCGTGGCCTAACCACTGCCGCCAACTCTAAACACGAATCACGTTCATCGACGCGTCGTTCATGGCTATGACCAGTCAGCCACGAATTCGCTCGGTTACCGACTGCCTGGACTAAGTCTAGTCCCACACATCTATGAAATCACATTAACAATATATGCAAAGGTATTGGAATTGAAATACAATCATGTGAGCATGTTAACACATGTTATAACATTCAACTTAAACAATCTTCAAACACATACATTCCATGCATGTAATGGAATCATGCATATGGTCAACATGTAGGAAATCATTTAGGTCAGCATATTAATCAAGAAATCATTCTCAAACTACTACATAACATCATTTAATTCAATACATACTAATACAAGCATTTATACAAACACATACACTACACACTTAAGTCTACATATAGTATGTCGACCCAAAGTGCGTAACTAGGCGAATCTCTTCGCCGAACTGATTATGCAAGCATTCCTAACTCCCTAATGCGACAACAAACCATGTCAATCACGTCAGCAAAATATGCATGTAGACCGTACTTCCTACAAATGACTAAAATACCTTAAATCTCATATTCTTCGTTAATTTACGAAACAGGAAACGGAGAGCATGTTGTACATGTCAAACAGCAATGCCGTCGATAATCTACTATTAAACGACATTGAAAGAGTTGTAAACCGTCAATCAAAGCGTCTAAAATTCTCACCTAGTCTCTTACGGAAGCGTGATTTTAAACGGAGCGTGTATGCTTCGTCTACGGCAGTAGGAGAACCTGATTTATGGAATACGTTAGTTAACACTCCCTAAATCTGGATAAACCCTAAATCAGCAAGTTCTAGGGTTGTTTTGTACCTAAAAGAACGGAGAAATCACCAGCCAGGTGATTGGGAAGAGGTGCTGAAGCAGCAGCAATCGACAGCTCAGAAGCGGGAAAAATCCCTTCCAATCTCTCTCTCAAACTCTCTCTCCTTTTCTTAGGGTTTGCAATTTTCGGATGGGAGAGAGAAATGAGGGTTTCAACCCCCTTTATAAGCTTAAAAACGCCGGAAATAGGCTCCGGGACGAAGTTTACTTGGTGCCTATCCATTTCGGGGCTGTTTCAGTTCAAAAGTTACTTTCTGGTGGTCCCCTGGTCGATTGCGATCAGACTTAAGCTCATACGTACCAGATGTAGCACGTATTAAGCTTTCAGTCGGGCAGGGTTCGCAGATCGCACGTGGCGGACCAGTTTCAGTTCAGCGGTCACCGCACATAGATTAGGGCTGAAAGTCTCATGATAATAAATAAAAAATTTTCCTGATCCGAGGGTGTAATCTGGATGAATTCTGACGGTCAGAACGCTTAATACTGACGCGTCAAGTCGTGTGCCAGATTTGAATTTGAAATTCCAATTCTGTCCCTATTCGCGGTCGCTTCAGTCCGGGTTCAACGAAATAGTCTGTGATTATCAGTTTGACTTGATTTTCGAGATGATTGTCAAGTCCAGCTGGGCGGTTCTAACGGTCTAAGATAGGAGGTATCGGACCTTCGACGCGCGGTCTAGATCCAATTCAAGAATTCAATGTGGTCTAGAGAACAGACCTGCTTAGAGTTTGATCCGAGGTTATAGAGTATTGTAGGGTTGTTTGTTCTACTCGATTTGGGTCTTGCAGAACGTATTTAAAGTGATCAGGGACTATTTCCCAGCTACTCTAGCGTTGCGCTAGCTAACTTACGCTGAATTTCCATAGGAATTAATCCTAAGTGGTTTCTTTGGCTATGAAATTGGGTTCTGAGCGATTTTTCAGGTGTTTTAATTGACCCATTGCCTAAGGACGTCAAATCCCAGATTGGCCAAAATCTGGGATGTTACAAATCGTCATATCAAGCATACATATGATGCGTATGATCATGGGTCATGAAACTATACTAAACATGTTATAACAAAATGAATTATCTTACGATGCAGATGGGCCTGGACGGCCTATACACGGAAAGTACGACTAGTAATGGGCCCTAAGGAGAGTCGTAATGTGGACATCCAACCAACATTACACTCGCAATGTGGACGTCAAACCATCATTGCATTCCAGGTACGATCTTCTTAAACACCGCTACATAATCGGTATTGGGTTTACACATTGCCATGGACCTTAGGTTCCTCCCATTAGGCCTTACATATATATCAAATGGGCCATATCTTATGGGCCTTGTATTCGTCAGATGGGCTACATAAATGAGCCACACCAATGGGTCTTAAGTGCATTGCAATGGGTCAAAACCCGTGGGCCTTGGATTGCACCAATTGGACCTAGTCACATGAGTCTAATATGTATCAAATGGGCCACACCAATTAGACGCCAAATGTATATCAAATGGGCCTCAACCCAGAGGCCTTATATGAGTCGAATGGGCCTAAATCCTTAGGCCTTAAACAATTCAAATGGGCCTAATCCATGAGCTTGCATGCATATCATAGTGGGCCTATTCCCATGGATCCTTTTATAATCAAATGGGTGTAGTCCCATGGGCCTTATAATAGAACAAATGGGTCCACTTCCATGGGCTTTAAGAATGCAACAAATGAGTCCAATTTCATGGGCCCTGACATACTTCAAAAGGGCCTACTCTTATGGATTTAGAACATAACCAGTGGGCCTAAACCAATAGGCTTTACATATGTCGAGTGGGCCCAAGTTCTTAGGCCTAAAATGAGTCAAATGGGCCTAGCCCATAAGCGTTTCTCAAATCAAATGGGCCTATCCCATAGGCCTGCTACAAATCAATGGATGGACGGTATGGATGCCTCATATGCATCAAGGGGGGTCCCACTGTCCAGTGGACAGTGCGGGTATAACACATACATCACACAGGGCCCACCGTCCGTGGACGGTGGAGGCAGCCCGTGCGCCAGGTGGGTGCCACCGTCCGCCTGGATGGTGGGCTACAACATATGCATCAATGTGGGTCCCATGTGGGGCCCACTCTGTAATGTTTATTTGTCATCCAACCCATTCATAAGGTCACTCAACCGGGATGAAGGGAAAACATAAAATTTCAGCTTGATCCAATACTTCTGTGGGCCCTAACCCAGATTTCAATGGTAGGCCTCAATCCACACTATTTCACGTGGTGTGGGCCACCTAAGTTTTGGATCTGTCCCATTTTTGGAGGGGGGCCCGCTACTGGGGCGGCCCACCTCATGAACAATTTAGATGGCATGCAAACATCAAGGTGGGGCCCACGGCTGGGGCCGTGGGTCCCTCTCTGGACGCCACCGCCCGGCGCTGCAGGCAGAGGCAAAGGCAAAGCCTCTGCCATTTCATTTTTTAAAAAAGAAAAGAAAACCCTTTTTCCAAGGTTTTTGCACGTGAGGCCCGCTAAATTTGAAATCCGTCCCGGCCATTACGATCAGTGGCCCGAGACTGTCCAAATGAGTCCAGAGTTTGAATTTTTTTGACGCTAGAAAGAGAATAAAATGAGAAAATGGATCCTTGAATGGTCGAGGTGCATTATTTGATGCTATGGCCCACCAGGTCTTCAAATCAACCCCAAACTTCCACCCAACGGTTAAAACTCTGTAAGTAAGAGGGTGGACGGCTTGGATTGTCTGGGTACAATATGGTGGGGCCTAAACAAGTGGGCCACCAAAGCCCTTCTTCCTTTTCTTTCCTCTTTCTAAATTTCTTTACAACGTCCAGCGTCTGGACGGTTTTAAAAATTTTTGTTGTTTTTAAGATGGAGGGCCCTGATGAAGTGGGCCCCACTGATGGGTGGCATGGGAGTAACAGCCAAGGTGGGCCCCACTTGAATAAAATAAAATATCTCAAGTGGGATCCATTCAAGTGGGCCACACCCTCCTATTGCAATAAAATACAATAAAATAAAATAAAATAAAATAAAAGAGAGAGAGAGAGAGAGATGGAGAGTGGGACACGGCTTGTGATGGAGGGACCCCGTCATTATGGGCCCTCCCTTGCAATGAAACATACAATAAATGGATCCCTTGCACATGGGACCATTAAAAATGTAAATCAACGGTGGAGATCCATTCCCCACCGATATGAACGGTCTAGATGACCTTTCTAAATGAAAATAAACATCATGATGGGGTCCATGGAGGATGGCCCCATCATGGGATGATCATGATGATTCAAGTGGTCCATCGGCCACAAATAAGGGTCCCAAGTGAGATCCACACCATTGATCGATGGGCCTCACTTGGTCCACCATAAAAACAAGAAAATCTACCCTATAGAAGCACCCACCGTCCGATCTTCTCGCTCCTAGGGGTTCCTTGGCACCTTGTCTTCAACTTCAATGGCCAAGATGAAGAATGGAGGGTTGAGATGGGAGATTATGGGGTAGGAAGGTGGGCCACTTAGAGCTTAAGGTCTTTGGAGAAATTCCATACGTATGGAGCCCTTGCAATTTTTGTTGCTTGAAAATTTTGGAATGAGAAAGAGAGAAAGAGAGAGAGTGATGTAAAGGGAGAGAGAGAGAGAGTGATGGATGGATGGGTGAGTGATGGTGGTGTAAGAAAAACTTGACTTTTTGGCCTTTTGTGTAAGAAAGGTATGGGTTGAGAAGACTTTGTTGGCTTTTTGTGTAAGAGAGGTATGGGTTTGAGAGATTTTTGTGGTTGCTTGGAAAAAGGGATGGAAGTGATGTGTACTTGACATGTGATGGATTGATGGGTGATTGATTGATGGGATTGATGTGATTGATGTGACACATCGTAGAGATTCCCTTGGTTTTCGCAACGCACGGCGTTTTCTCGCACCGAACGTTGGTCCATATCTCTTGATCAGGGTATCGCCTCGGCGCGCGAGTCACGGTATCGGAACCGCGGCGACGGTGCGGTCGCTATGGTATTGGTCTCGGGTTAAGTCGACTCGGGTTGTCGGCACATGAATCAGGGTCGCGCGTCGATATCGATTAAGGGTCGAAAGTTGCCGGAATTCGGCCGGTAAGACCGCGGAAGTGTACGGAAAGGTACGGATCAAGATACGGGTCTTACAACAACAGTCAGAAAACGGCCATAAAATGGCTAGTTTTCTCAACAGCCAGAAAACGGTCATGGAATTTATTTCCCTAGACCATAACCCCCAGCCACCATATCCTATAAAAGGAGGGCCTGGATGAGTTTCAAAACTATCTCAACCGACTCCAGCAAATCCATACGAATTCTAGAAAAACAGCCTCTCCACTCATATATTTTAAGTGTTATCCAGCAACATAGCAAGGTGTCAACCTTAGCTTGAAGGACAGACCAGTGGTGTGGTCTAGGACGGTTCAACCGAACCAGCGGCTGAAGATTAGAACTTAATTGAGAAGAATTCTAAACCACTTTTCTATTTTCTTCTTTTCTTCTTTTGAGATTTTTCCTTTATATTGTAATACTGCCAGAAATAGTGAAATTGAGTTCCATTTGGTGGGCTTTCGTGTTTGCTGAATGCAGACTCACACCAGACTCGTCGTATCTTAGAAGCAATTTGCCTGTAACCTTTCAGCATACTCAATTTACTTGAGTTGGGGCAAATAACGCTTTAAGGACAGCGTTTTCAGACGTGCTTCAACCTGTCCATATTATTTTCGGTTTCCATATTATACAGAAACTACATTAATCTGTATAAATTTTCTAACAATCTTAAAACGTTATTTCCTAAAATGGAAGCCGATAGCGTTTCATCTATTAAGTTGATGAATCAGGACTTGATACGTCTTGATCGGTTCGATGGAACCAATTTTACAAGATGACAAGACAAGCTGAAATTCCTCCTGACGGCGCTGAAGATCTACTACATACTAGATCCAAATCTGCAAGCACTGCGTGAAGCAACCGACAAAGACACACCTGAGCAGGTGGCTGCCCGTGCTAAAAGAGCCGAAGACGAACTCTTGTGTCGTGGACACATTCTGAACGCACTCTCCGACCACCTGTACGATCTGTACCAACAGACATCATCAGTAAAGGAGATCTGGGCCGCACTGGAATTCAAGTACAAGGCTGAAGAATAAGGGACCAACAAATTTCTCATCGCCAGGTATTTTAACTTCAGCATGATAGATAATAAACCGCTGCTGCCTCAAATCCAAGAACTTCAGCTAATGGTAAACAAAATCAAAGCGATCAAAATCGATCTTCCTGAATCATTCCAAGTCGAGGCTATAATCGTTAAATTATCACCGATGTGGAAAGACTATAGAAAGAAGTTGCTGCATAAAATCGAGGACTATACACTGGAACAAATCCAGAAACACCTAAGGATTGAGGAAGAATCCCGTAACCGCGACAAAAAGAATGACAACGGGAATGCCTCGTCTAAGGTACATGCAGTAGGAAACACCAATAACAAGAATTCCGATAAGGACGATTCCCTAAAATCCAATAAAGGAAAATTCAAGAAAAACGTCCAAAAGAAGAACGGAAAGTTCAAAGGCCCATGCCATGTTTGTGGAAAAACCGGATACTATGCTCGAGTATGTCGATATCGCAAATCTAAAAAAGAGGCAAGTGCAGTAGAAGAAGGCGATATTGTGGCTATGATCAGTGAAGTGAATACCATCTAAGGCAAAGTTACGGGCTGGTGGTATGATACTGTCGCTACAGTACATGTGTGTTACGACAAATCAGCCTTTAAAACCTATGAGGAATTGATCGATGGTCAAGAAGTCCTTATGGGTAATGAAGTCCGATCGAAGGTCGTCGGCAAAGGAACTGTCGAACTGATATTCACTTCTGGAAAGAAAGTGATTCTGACTAATGTACTGCACATCCCAGACATGAGGTGAAACTTAGTTTCTGGGGATCTTCTGGGAAAACCAGGTATAGGGGTGGTATACGAGTCAGGAAAACTGATTCTATCCAAGAATGAGAATTTTGTTAGAAATGGATATGCTTGTAACGGGATGGTTAAGTTTTCTCTAAATGAAAGTAGCACTTCTGCGTATATGGTTGAATCTGCTGGACTGTGGTATGATAGACTAGCCCATATAGGGTATAGTACCTTGAAGTTCATGACTAAGAATGGTTTAATCTCATATACAGATAATGAAACTGATAAATGTGAAGTGTGCATATGATCCAAAATGACGAAAAAATCTTTTCCTAGTGTTAAAAGATCGTCTCAAATACTGGATCTTGTGCACAGTGATATCTGTGAGTTAAACGGCATTCTTACTCGTGGAGGTAAACGGTACTTCATAACCTTTATAGATGATTGCTCTAGATATGTGTATGTTTATCTATTAAAGAGCAAATATGAAGCATTAAACATATTTAAGATATATAAAGTAGAAGTAGAGAATCAACTAAGTAAGAAGATAAAAATTCTCCGTAGCGATAGAGGAGGAGAATACTTCTCGAATGAATTCGATAACTTCTGTGAAGAACATGGACTGGTACATCAATGTACAGCTCCATACACACCTCAACAAAACGGAATATCTGAAAGGAAGAATAGAACATTAGTAGAAATGGTCAACTCAATGCTAATAAGAGCAAAGTTGCCACTAAGTCTGTGGGGTGAAGCACTACTTGCAGCATGCCATATAATAAACAGAATTCCATCTAAAAAATATAAAGTATCTCCATATGAAACATGGAGAGGTAGAAAACCTAACCTATGATATCTTAAAGTGTGGGGGTATCTTGCATACTGCAGAACCCCTGATCCAAAAAGAACCAAGTTAGGACTAAGAGCTATTAAGTGCGCCTTCGCAGGGTATGCACAAAATAGTAAAGCTTATAGACTTCTAGACATGGAGTCTAATACAATTATAAAATCAAGAGACATCGAATTCTTTGAGAACTCATTATCCTTAGAGTCAAAGAATAATGAAATCCAAACTCCTAATAGAGAACCAGATAGCACAACTCCACATATAGTGGAAGCTCCTATTGAACCCCGTAGGAGTCAAAGAACAAGAATAGAGAAGAGTCTTGGAGATGACTACATTGTCGGCGCCCGCTGCTAGGGAAACTGATGCCCACCAGTGTTCAGCCTCACCATGGAGAAGAAATACGGCTAATCGAACTCACCGCTCGGTCGTACATCCCATAGTCTCAAATACCTTCTCCACATCAGCGCGCCATCTCTCAACTACCGTCGGGTCTAGCTCACCCTGGAAACGCGGCGGATCGAGCCGTCGAAACTCACGAAGGAGAGCACTAGCACGATCCTGCTCTGCCTGTGCTGGCGAAACAACTGGCTGCCTGACCTGCCCATGGAGTGCAGCTGTCACAGCCTGTAACATCTGCTGCAACTGAGAGGCACTCACGGATACGGTCGGCTCCGTACCGGTCTCTGGTGGAGGAGAAGGATACTCAGGATGGGAAGTAGGAATCTCTGGTGGAGGATCAGGATACTCAGGAACAGGCATCGTAGGTGGTAATGCGTGAGCCGCAGGTGGTGGAGCGGGATCCTCAGGTGGTGGTGCGGGAGTCGATTGGGTAACTCTCCCATGCGCCATGTCATACAGGAAAGACCGAAGGCACATATCAACTTCAAAACTCTCGAAGGCACGCACGTTAAGGGTTTGTAACGGAAGGTCGATAAGCTATCCAAACTTTGGAACTTAGCCATTCTACACTCATAGCAGACATGTAATGTTGTTATCGGTTATTCCCAAGTTATACTCTGATACCAACTTCTATCACGCCCCAAACGCGGAAACCGGGCTCACAAAATTTTCGATCGCCGAATCCGGCGCTGACAGCCTCCGTAGAACTCCATTCTCGGCTCCTAGCGCCCATTCGCAAGGTTCCGATCCTGGGATGCTACGAGGAGGATTTTCAACGTCAGTTTGATTCGTAATAAGCATAACCAAAGGCATAACACACAAACAACAACCAAGAACTCCATTACATTTCTACTATTATCAAAAACTTTACAAGTACAATGAGCATAAAGGGAAATACAATGGTAAAGAACAAAAACTCCAAAACGATCTACAACGTGCTCCTGCCTCAGCGCTACTGCGAACCAACGTCACCTGCACGCAACAGTCGTGCATAAGCTTATAGAAAGCTTAGAGGGGGGTGAAAGTGTGTGCGCAAGGTAGTAATATAATTATGCAATATCAGAGTGATACAGAATATGCAGATGGAACCATAATATCATGAGCCGTACCAAGGCTATGCGATACAAGATATGAATGGTATCGGCCATCCCAAGGGCATGCGATGTGTAATGCAACTGAAGCATACAGATCCTCATCTATGTCCACACATCAATACAGCTCAAATATGGGGATATCACCAGGGTCTAGTACACACGAAACCAGATTGTCGCCACATCGCGCGCAATAAGGTAAGTGGAACAGACCTCACTATCCGTCTGCCAATATGTGGCACGATTCGTCGATAGCGGACCCATTCCTCGAGCTGGTCAAACTTAGCCTAGCATTACCCCCTACTCTCGGGCGGGTAAGGCCGCACCCCCTTCCAACCGACCACGACATAGTGGAGAGCGCAACCGTCTGGTAATCGGTACTCAATGCTCATCTACCCACTCGGTCTAGATGTTGGAGCAACTTCTTGGTACCATAAGGGTTTAGGGACTTTCACACAGGGATATCTATAGCACCCCATGTAGAATAAGATTTTCAGTATCCAATCCTGCCAACCACGATGCGTCTGTGGAGGCTACGGCCCTAATGTCGTTAGGGCGTACAATAACCATGTCACACAAATGCGAAATGCATGAATCACGCTATCCAGTCATGCAACAAATCCTGCGCATATCGTGCGCTCATGTAGGGCAACACCGCTTAACCGGGAGCCCATAAACAACCTGCACGAAGGCATATACTATGATCAGTCAATTCTCATGTCAAGCATACATATGATGCGTATGATCATGAGTCATGAAACTATACTAAATATGTTATAATGAAATGAACTATCCCTATAATGCAGATGGGCCTAGACGGCCTATACACAATAAGTACTGCCTATCAATGGGCCCAAGGGAGAGTCGTAATGTGGACATCCAACCAACATTATACTCGCAACGTGGACGTCAAACCAACATTGCTCCCAAGGCGTTACCCGTAGTAAATATCATGATCTAGGTTGGGATCACACATTGCAATGGGCCTCAGGTATATCCCATTGGGCCTTAAATATATCATATGGGCCATATCATATGGGCCTTCCATTCGTCAAGCGGGCCACATCAATGGGCCGCACTAATGGGCCTTAAGTGCATTGCAATGGGTCATAACCCATTGGGCCTTGAACGCATCAATTGGGCATAAACCCATAGGCCTTATACAAATCAAGTGGGCCTAACCCATAGGCCTTGGAACATATCAAATGGGTCCATTCCCATGGGCCCTAAAATACATCCAATGAGCCTAATCCCATGGGCCTTGGATATATCAAATGGATCCAATTCCCCGGGTCTTAAAATACATCAAAATGGGTCTTGTAACATGGGCCCTATACATACATCAAAGTGGGCCTCGACCACGGCCATGAATACGTCGAATGGGCCTCACAACATGGGACTTAGATATACATTAAAGTGGGCCCCAATGGACTACCAAATCAAGATGGGCATCATCACATGCTAAGGTGGGGTTCACTTGAAGTATGGATCTGGCTCATTCTTAGTCTCAAGCCATAAAATGGTCTTCTAAAAAAAATGGTTGGAAGGCTTGGACACAGCCCATGCATCATGGTGGGGGTCCCCATAACGGTCCACTGACATATATATATTATATAAATATATTATATGATCCAAATATAATATATATAATATACACAATATTATATAAAATGTAATATAATATATGTATATATACATACACATACTACAGTCAGGTGGGTCCCACCGTCCAGTGCAGACGGTGTGGATAGATCACATGAATCAGGGTGGTGCCACCGTCCACAGTCAGTGGATGGTGTAAATGAAATGAATACATCACTGTGGGTCCCATGTGGGGCCCACCACAGTGTTTATACGCCATCCACTCCGTTCATAAGGTCACACGGACCTGTGTGAAGGGAAAACACAAATTTCAACTTGATCTGAAACTCCTGTGGACCCCAGAATGGGTTTCAATGGTAGATGTTCATTCACACTGTTTCGTGCGGTGTGGGCCACCTGTGTTCTGGATCCAGCTGAAACTTGGAGGGAGCCACCCGAGGAGGGGACCCACCTCATGAACAGGTTGGATGACAAACAAACTTTATGGTGGGGCCCACGGCTGTAGACGTGGGTCCCTTGCTGGACGCCGACAGAGAGAGAGGCAGAGGCTCTGCCTCTTTCAAAAATCGGGGAAACTCCATTTTTCTGAGGTTTTTCGTATGTGGGGTCCGCTTAACAGAAATCCACCCCGGCCATTTCGTTCAGTGGCTCGAGGCCGACCAAATGAGTCTAAAGTTCGAATTTTTATATGTTTAGGAAATAAAATAAAATAAGAAAAAGATATTTGAATGGTGATGATACAATCTTCGACGCTATGGTCTACCAGATCTTCCAATCAACCCCAACTCTTGGCTCAACGCCTAAAAAGAGATGGGTAAGAGGATGGACGGCTTAGATTTCATACTTGCATCAGGGTGGGGCCTATATTAGTGCACTACACCAAAAGCTTGTAAATCAAGCTAATATTATTATTTTTTTGTTTCTTTTACCACGTCCAGCGTCCAGACGCTGGACGTTTCCTCTTCTCTCTTTTTTTTTGTGTTTAGGTGGGCCATTACAAGGTGGGTGGTGCATCTAAGATGGGCCCCACTCATGGAGGGCTTGGATAAAATACACATGTCATGTGGGGCTCATTCAAGTGGGCCACATGACTTCATCATCATTCAAGAAAAACAAACAAAAATGAGAGGGAGAGAGAGAGAGGGAAGTGGGACACGCTTGTGATGGAGGGACCCCGACATTATAGGCCCTCCTTGCAATGGATTATATAATCATGTGGGTCCTTTAATACATGAGACCATCAAAATTTAAAATCAACGGTGGGGATCCTTTCCCCACCAATATGGACGGTCTAGATAACCTTTTCTAAGAAATAAACATCATGATGGGGTCCATGGAGAATGGCCCCATCATGGAATGATCATGACGATTAAGTAGGCCATCCGCCACAAATTAGGGTCCCAAGCGAGATCCAAACCATTGATCGGTTGGCCTCACTTGGCCCACCTTAAAAAGAAAAAATAACCACTATTAACACCCCACCGTTCGATCTTCTTGATCATAGGGGTTCCTTAGCACCTTAGCTTGGATTTCAATCGAGGAGATGGCGAATGGAAGGTTAGGATGGGGATATCATGGGGTGAAGAGGTGGGCCACACTTGAAGTTTAGGAAGAGAGGGAGAGGCTCATACGTAGGAGGGGTTTTTGCTTGAGAGAATGAGATGAGAAAATGAGAAAGAGAGAGAGTGTTGTAGAGAGAGATGGATGGATGGATGAATGATGGTTGTGTAAGAAAGTCTTGACTTTTGTGGCCTTTTATGTAAGAGAGGTATGGGAGGAGTAAGAAATCCTTGACTTTTGTGGCCTTTTGTGTAAGAGAGGTATGGACATGGAAGACTTTTGTGGCTTGCTTGGGAAAAGGGGTGAAAGTGATGTGTACTTGACATGTACTTGACATGTGATGGATTGATTGATTGATGGATTGATGTGATTGATGTGACACGTCTAGAGATTCTCTTGGATTTAATAACGCGCGGTGTTTTTCTCGCACCGAACGTTGGCCCACATCTCTTGACCAGGGTATCGCCTCGGCGCGCAAGTCGCGGTATCGGAACCGCAGCGACGGTGCGGTCGCTAGGGTATTGGTATTGGGTTGAGTCGATACAGGTTGACGGCATATGAATCAGGGTCGCGGGTCGATATCAGTTAAGGGTCGAAGGTTGCCAAAATTCGACCAGTAAGACCGTGGAAGTCTACGGAACGGTACGAACCAAGATACGGGTCTTACAGTTCTCTCCTCCTTATAAAAGTTTCGTCCTCGAAATTTACACAAGCATTGCAACTATGCATTACTCATGAAGAAGAAGCGACATAACATCATCATGTAGAATCAGGGACAGCATATAAAATACAATACATGATCAATCATCAAAGAGATGAGGATAACACTCTCAAATCTCAGCCTCACGCTCCCAAGAAGCCTCCTCTACAGAATGGTGACCCCACTGCACCTTCACCAACGGAATGACCTTGGTTCTGAGGACCTGCTCCTTCCGATCAAGGATACGGACTGGCTGCTCAATGTAAGAAACGTCCTCACGAACCTCCAACGGCTGCCAATCAATAACAGGAACTATGTCTGACCCACACTTCCTCAACATGAAGACGTGGAAAACGTCGTGGACTCCAGATAACTGTGATGGCAAGACAAGCTGATAGGCCACGGCACCAACGCTCCTAGTGATCTCAAAAGGTCCTATGAATCTTGGGACAAGCTTTCCCTTCGTTCCAAATCGAATTACTCCCTTCATGGGCGAGACCTTGAGATACACATGGTCCCTTACCTCAAACTCAAAGGGACGACGCCGACGATCAACAAAACTCTTCTGTCGGCTCTGAGCTGTGCGCATCCTCTGCCTGATGATGTCAATAGCCTCTGACATCTCCTGCACAAGCTCGAGACCTATGAGATGACGCTCTCCAACCTCGGTCCAATAACTCGGTGATCTGCATGGTCTGCCATATAGTGCCTCAAAAGGAGTCATGCCGATAGTCGCCTGATAGCTGTTATTGTACGCGAACTCAGCTAATCGCAGATGCTCATCCCAGCTACCCCCGAAATCAATCGCGCAGGCGCGAAGCATATCCTCAAGGATCTGGTTGACCCTCTCGGTCTGGCCATCGGTCTGCGGATGGTACGCAGTGCTGAGCTGTAAATCAGTCCCCATCTCACGCTGGAAGCTCTTCCAAAACTGAGACGTGAACCTCGAGTCTCGGTCAGAAATGATCGAGACTGGAACGCCATACAGTCTCACAATCTCCTCGATGAATAATCTCGCAAGCCGGTACATAGACCAAGTCGCACGCATCGCAAGGAAATGTGCCGACTTCGTCAGACGATCCACAACAACCCAAATGGCGTCATGACCGCGCTGATTCCTCGGCAAACCCATAATAAAATCAGTTGAC
Source organism: Magnolia kwangsiensis (assembly GCA_037074715.1). Classification (NCBI taxonomy): domain Eukaryota; kingdom Viridiplantae; phylum Streptophyta; class Magnoliopsida; order Magnoliales; family Magnoliaceae; genus Magnolia; species Magnolia kwangsiensis. The sequence goes on from CM073573.1 coordinate 58,616,083, forward strand.
ACGTGCTCCCACTTCCACATTGGGACGCTCAACGGCTGCAATAGATCAGGAGGTCTCTGATGATCGGCCTTGACACGATGGCACGTGTCACACTCGGCCACAAAACTGGCGATCTGGCGCTTCATCCCCACCCAAAAATATTGTCGCCTCATGTCACGGTACATCTTCGTTGAGCCCGTGTGGATAGAAAACCGCGATCGATGTGCCTCGGTCATAAGATCTCTGCGTAACTCTGGAATATCCGGGACACATAATCAGCTTCTGAAGTGAAGTCCACCGTCTGTACCAATCTGCCAATCAGCCTGACTCTCAGATGTAGCCTCAACCATGTAACTCTGCAACGACTCATCAGCCTGCTGAGCCTCGATCACCCTAGCGACAAGAGAGGGTTGAATCGACAGGCTCGATAACTGTACGACGGAAGACTGCAGGCCGAACTCAAAGTCATACGCTGCAATATCCTCAAGTATCCGCCACTCCTGAATCATCATATGGGCCACTAGGCCTCGTGGCTGACGGCTGAGGGCATCTGTCACCACGTTCGCCTTACCCGGGTGGTACTGGAGATCAAAATCATAGTCTTTCAGGAGCTCCATTCAGCGCCTCTGTCTCATATTCAACTCAGACTGCGAGAAGAGGTACTTCAAGCTCTTGTGATCAGAGAAGAGCTCGAACCTAACCCCATAAAGATAGTGCCTCCACACCTTCAGTGCAAAGACAACTGCAGCCAGTTCTAAATCATGCATATGATAATTCAACTCATGGACCTTGAGCTGACGAGACGCGAAGGCCACTGGTCTCCCGTGCTGCATCAGGACAACACCTAAATCAATATGCGAGGCATCAGTGAATACAATAAAACCGTCACTCCCAGAGGGAAGAGTGAGGATAGGAGCGGACGTCAGGCTGTCCTTTAACTCTATAAATGCTCTCTCACAGGCGTCACTCCAAATAAACTCTGTGCCCTTTCGAGTCAACCTGGTCAGCGGGGCTGCAATACGAGAAAAATCCTCAATGAAACATCGGTAATAGCCTGCTAAATTAAGAAAACTACGGATCTCTGTCACAGTCGTGGACTGGCCCCACTGACGCACTACCTTGACCTTCGACGGGTAAACTACGACACCCTCCCTCGTCACCACGTGACCGAGGAACCTCACCTCTTCCTGCCAGAACTCGCACTTCTCCAGCTTCGCATACAGCTGGTGTGCGCGGAGGGTCTGCAAAGTGATCTCCAAATGCTGCTCATGCTCCTCACGGGTCCTCGAATAAATCAGGATGTCGTCGATGAAGACTACAACAAACTGATCGAGATAAGGGCGGAAGACCTCATTCATCAGCTGTATGAAGACTGCGGGTACATTGGTCAGTCCGAAGGACATGACCCGAAACTCAAAATGACCGTAACGCATCCTGAATGCTGTCTTCGGAATATCCTCATCTTGGACCCGAATCTGATGATAACCGGAATGCAGGTCGATCTTCGAAAAGAACTGTGCACCCTGCAGCTAGTCAAACAAATCATCAATCCTCGGGAGCGGGTACTTATTCTTGATCGTGACTTTGTTGAGCTCGCGATAGTCAACGCAGAGCCTCAACGAGCCATCCTCTTCTTCACAAAGAGTACTGGCGCTCCCCACAGCGAACTACTCGGCTGGATAAAGCTTAACTCACGTAACTCGTCCAACTACTTTTGCAGTTCCCGTAACTCCAACGGTGTCATACGATACGGGGCCTTCGAAATATACGCGGTACCGGGCACGAGATCAATCTGAAACTCGGTGAGTCGACGAGGCGGTAATCCCGAAATCTCATGCAACACATCGGGAAAATTGCATACTATGAGCAAATGGTCGATGCAAGCGGCAACAGGCTCCTCTATGGCGTAGGACATAGAACAAGACAACAGCTCTCCTCTAGGCTCAGCAACGAACTGGAACTGTGGCACGCCGAGTATACAGAACGTGACGGTCCTCGCGGCGCAGTCCAATATAGCATAATACTCGGTGAGCCAATCCATGCCCAGGATGACGTCGAACTCAGACATTGATAATACAAACAAATCGGCAGGTAGAAAGGTATCCCCAACTAGAATGGGGCAAGACGAACAAAATCGTCCCAACACTACAGTCCTCCCCAAGGGAGTCGATACTGATAGGCCCTCACCAGAAGACTCCAACGGTAAGCCAGTCGATCGGCAGAAGCTCTCGGCCACAAAAGAGTGCGATACACCGGAATCAAATAGCACACGTGCAATGCATGCAGAAACTGAAAGTATACCCTCAACAACTCCTCCAGAAGACTGAGGGTCCTGCTGAGCCACATAAAACTTATCCTGAGCCGGCTGGGGAGGTTCCTGTCTCCTCTGAGCGTGCAGTTGCTGTTGCTGGGGTAGCTGAGGCGGCTGAAACTGCTGCCTCTGCTGCTGCGGCCTCTGAGGCTGGTGCTGATGCTGCTGCTGAGGTGGCTTTGGTGGTGGGGGCTACTGTCGCTACTGCTGTGGGGGTCTCTGCTGCTGCGTTGGAGGCTGCTGCGGAACCCTCTGCTGCTTTGGACCTCTCTACTGCTGCTGGGGACTGGGACACTCCCATGAACAGTGTCCCGTCGCACCGCACCTAAAGCAAGTGCCAGTGAACTACCTCTGAGGTGGTGGTGGAGGTGCTGCTGGTGCTCGGAAGGCTGGGCGACCTGTGCGCCTCTGCTGCTGTGGTCGACGCTGTTGGGAATCACTGGAAGGAGCCTGCCTCTTTCAGTCTCTCCTCTAACCGCGATCAAACTGAGAACCGGCCCACTCAGTCTCGAAAATCTGGGCCTTCCGCACCACTTCCTCAAAAGTCGGAAGCTCATGGCCAATCACACGGCTGCGAAGACCGTAACGCAAGCCGTCCTCGAATCGTCGGGCCCTCCGCCCCTCGTCATCAACAAGGTAAGGGGCAAATCTGGACAGAGCTAGGAAGCGAGCCGCATACTAGGCCACGGTCATATCGCCCTGCACCAGGGCCTCGAACTCCAACGCTCGCTGTCGTCGGACGTGATCAGGGAAGTACTTTCGGTCAAACCATTCCACAAAATCCTCCCACGTCCATACAAAGTCGGCTCCCACTGCTCAGGAAACTGATGCCCACCAGTGTTCAGCCTCACCATGGAGAAGAAATACGGCTAATCGAACTCGTCGCTCGGTCGTACATCCCATAGTCTCAAATACCTTCTCCACATCGGCGCGCCATCTCTCAACTACCGTCGGGTCTAGCTCACCCTGGAAACGCGGCGGATCGAGCCGTCGAAACTCACGAAGGAGAGCACTAGCACGATCCTGCTCTGCCTGTACGGGCGAAACAACTGGCTGCCTGACCTGCCCATGGAGTGCAGCTGTTACAGTCTGTAACATTTGCTGCAACTGAGAGGCACTCACGGATACGGTCGGCTCCGCACCGGTCTCTGGTGGAGGAGCAGGATACTCAGGATGGGCAGTAGGAATCTCTGGTGGAGGATCAGGATACTCAGGAACAGGCATCGTAGGTGGTAATGCGTGAACGGCAGGTGGTGGAGCGGGATCCTCAGGTGGTGGTGCGGGAGTCGATCGGGTAACTCTTCCACGCGCCATGTCCTATAGGAAAGACCGAAGGCGCCTATCAACTTCAAAACTCTCGAAGGCACGCACATTAAGGGTCTGTAACGGAAGGTCGATAAGCTATCCAAACTTCGGAACTTAGCCATTCTACACTCATAGCAGACATGTAATGTTGTTCTCGGTTATTCCCAAGTTATGCTCTAATACCAACTTCTATCACGCCCCAAACTCGAAAACCGAGCTCACAAAATTCTCGATCGCCGAATCCGGCGCCGACAGCCTCCGTAAAAGCCCATTCTCAGCTCCTAGTGCCCATTCGCTAGGTTTCGATCCTGGGATGCTACGAGGAGGATTTTCAATGTCAGTTTGATTCGTAATAAGCATAACCAAAGGCATAACCCACAAACAACAACCAAGAACTCCATTACATTTCCACTATGATCAAAAACTTTACAAGTACAATGAGCATAAAGGGAAATACAATGGTATAGAACAAAAACTCCAAAACGATCTGCAACGTGCTCCTACCTCAGCGCTGCTGCGAACCAACGTCACCTGCACGTAACAGTCGTGCATAAGCTTATAGAAAGCTTAGAAGGTGGTGAAAGTGTGTGCGCAAGGTAGTAATATGACCATGCAATATCAGAGTGATACGGAATATGCAGATGGAACCATAATATCATGAGCCGTACCAAGGTTATGCGATGCAAGACATGAATGGTATCGGCCATCCCAAGGCCATGCGATGTGTAATGCAACTCAAGCATACAGATCCTCATATATGTCTACACATCAATACAGCTCAAATATGGGATATCACCGGGGTCTAGTACACTCTAAACCAGATTACCGCCACATCGCACGCAATAAGGTAAGTGAAAGAGACCTCACTATCCGTCTGCCAATATGTGGCGCGACTCGTCGATAGCGGACCCATTCCTCGAGCTAGTCAAACTCATCCTAGCATTGTCCCCTACTCTCGAGCGGGTAAGGCCGCACCCCCTTCCAACCGACCAGGACACAGTGGAGAGCGCAACCGTCTGATAATCGGTACTCAATGCTCATATACCCACTCGGTTTATACGTTGGAGCAACCTCTTCGTACCATAAGGGTTTAGGGACTTTCACCTAGGGATATCTATAGCACCCCATGTAAAATAAGATTTCTAGTATCCAATCCTGCCAACCACAATGCGTCTGTGGAGGCTACGACCCTAATGTCGTTAGGGCGTACAATAACCATGTCACACAAATGCGAAATGCATGAATCACGCTATCCAGTCATGCAACAAATCCTGCGCATATCGTGCGCTCATGTAGGGTAACACCGCCTAATCGGGAGCCCATAAACAACCTGCCCGAAGGCATATGCTATGATCAGTCAATTCTCATGTCAAGCATACATATGATGCGTATGATCATGAGTCATGGAACTATACTAAACATGTTATAATGAAATGAACTATCCCTACAATGCAGATGGGCCTGGACGGCCTATACACAATAAGTACTGCCTATCAATGGGCCCAAGGGAGAGTTGTAATGTGGACATCCAACCAACATTATACTCGCAATGTGGACGTCAAACCAACATTGTTCTCAAGGCGTTACCCGTAGTGAATATCATGATCTAGGTTGGGATCACACATTGCAATGGGCCTCAGGTATATCCCATTGGGCCTTAAATATATCATATGGGCCATATCATATGGGCCTTCCATTCGTGAAGCGGGCCACATCAATGGGCCGCACCAATGGGCCTTAAGTACATTGCAATGGGTCATAACCCATTGGGCCTTGAACGCATCAATTAGGCCTAAACCCATAGGCCTTATACAAATCAAGTGGGCCTAACCTATAGGCCTTGGAACATATCAAATGGGTCCATTCCCATGGGCCCTAAAATACATCCAATGAGCCTAATCCCATGGGCCTTGGATATATCAAATGGATCCAATCCCCTGGGTCTTAAAATACATCAAAATGGGTCTTGTAACATGGGCCCTATACATAGATCAAAGTGGGCCTCGACCACGGTCATGAATACGTCGAATGGGCCTCACAACATGGGCCTTACATATACATTAAAGTGGGCCCCAATGGACTACCAAATCAAGATGGGCATCATCACATGCTAAGGTGGGGTCCACTTGAAGTATGGATCTGGCTCATTCTTAGTCTCAAGCCATAAAATGGTCTTTTAAAAAAAATGGTTGGAAGGCTTGGACACAGCCCATGCATCATGGTGGGGGTCCCCATAACGGTCCACTGACATATATATATATTATATAAATATATTATATGATCCAAATATAATATATATAATATACACAATATTATATAAAATGTAATATAATATATGTATATATACATACACATACTACAGTCAGGTGGGTCCCACCGTCCAGTGCGGACGGTGCAGATAGATCACATGAATCAGGGTGGTGCCACCGTCCACAGTCAATGGATGGTGTAAATGAAATGAATACATCACTGTGGGTCCCATGTGGGGCCCACCACAGTGTTTATACGCCATCCACTCCGTTCATAAGGTCACACGGACCTGTGTGAAGGGAAAACACAAATTTCAACTTGATCTAAAACTCTTGTGGACCCCAGAATGGGTTTCAATGGTAGATGTTCATTCACACTGTTTCGTGCGGTGTGGGCCACCTGTGTTCTGGATCCAGCTGAAACTTGGAGGGGGCCCACCCGAGGAGGGGACCCACCTCATGAATAGGTTGGATGACAGACAAACATTATGGTGGGGCCCACGGCTGGAGTCGTGGGTCCCTTGCTGGACGCCGCCCGGACGCTGCACGCAGCAGCGTGCAGCATGCTGCCGCTGAAAGAGAGAGAGGCAGAGGCTCTGCCTCTTTCAAAAATCGGGGAAACTCCATTTTTCTAAGGTTTTTCGTACGTGGGATCCGCTTAACAGAAATCCACCCCGGCCATTTCGTTCAGTGGATCGAGGCCGACCAAATGAGTCTAAAGTTCGAATTTTTATATGTTTAGGAAATAAAATAAAATAAGAAAAAGATATTTGAATGGTGATGATAAAATCTTTGACACTATGGTCCACCAGATCTTCCAATCAACCCCAACTCTTGGCTCAACGCCTAAAAAGAGATGGGTAAGAGGATGGACGGCTTGGATTTCATACTTGCATCAGGGTGGGGCCTATATTAGTGGACCACACCAAAAGCTTGTAAATCAAGCTAATATATTTTTTTTTTGTTTCCTTTACCACGTCTAGCGTCCAGACGCTAGACGTTTCCTCTTCTCTCTTTTTTTTTTTGTGTTTAGGTGGGCCATTAAAAGGTGGGTGGTGCATATAAGATGGGCCCCACTCATGGAGGGCTTGGATAAAATACACATGTCATATGGGGCTCATTCAAGTGGGCCACATGACCTCATCATCATTCAAGAAAAACAAACAAAAATGAGAGGGAGAGAGAGAGAGGGAAGTGGGACACGCTTGTGATGGAGGGACCCCGACATTATGGGCCCTCCCTTGCAATGGATTATACAATCAAGTGGGTCCTTTAACACATGAGACCATCAAAATTTAAAATCAACGGTGGGGATCCTTTCCCCACCAATATGGACGGTCTAGATGACCTTTTCTAAAAAATAAATATCATGATGGGGTCCATGGAGAATGGCCCCATCATGAAATGATCATGACGATTAAGTAGGCCATCGGCCACAATTTAGGGTCCCAAGCGAGATCCAAACCATTGATCGGTTGGCCTCACTTGGCCCACCTTAAAAATAGGAAAAATAACCACTATTAACACCCACCGTCCGATCTTCTTGCTCCTAAGGGTTCCTTAGTACCTTAGCTTGGATTTCAATGGAGGAGATGGCGAATGGAAGGTTAGGATGGGGATATCATGGGGTGAAGAGGTGGGCCACACTTGGAGTTTAGGAAGAGAGGGAGAGGCTCATACGTAGGAGGGGTTTTTACTTGAGAGAATGAGATGAGAAAATGAGAAAGAGAGAGAGTGTTGTAGAGAGAGATGGATGGATGGATGAATGATGGTTGTGTAAGAAAGTCTTGACTTTTATGGCCTTTTGTGTAAGAGAGGTATGAGAGGTGTAAGAAATCCTTGACTTTTGAGGCCTTTTGTGTAAGAGAGGTATGGGCATGGAAGACTTTTGTGGCTTGCTTGGGAAAAGGGATGAAAGTGATGTGTACTTGACATGTACTTGTGATGGATTGATTGATTGATGGATTGATGTGATTGATGTGACACATCGTAGAGATTCTCTTGAGTTTCGCAACGTGCGGCGTTTTCCTCGCACCGAACGTTAGCCCACATCTCTTGACCAGGGTATCGCCTCGGCGAACAAGTCGAGGTATCGAAACCGCAGCGACGGCGCGGTCGCTAGGGTATTGGTCTTGGGTTGAGTCGACACAGGTTAACGGCATATGAATTAGGGTCGCGCGTCGATATCGGTTAAGGGTCGAAGGTTGTCGAAATTCGGCCGGTAAGATCGTGAAAGTCTACGGAACGGTACGGACCAAGATACGGGTCTTACATACATAGACTCACAACGCATCATTTTCCATCTAGTAGAAGTAGATAGAGAAAATTTTATAAGACAAATACCTATAATAATGACTATAGAAGATGATCCTAAAACATATAAGGAATATGTATCCTCTAGAGACTCAGCTTTTTGAAAAGAAGATATAAATGATGAAATGGAATCCATACTATCAAATAAAATATGGGAACTAGTAAACTTACCTCCAGGTTATAGACCCATAGGTTGTAAGTGGGTATTTAGGAAGAAATATCACACTAATGGGACTATCCAAACCTTTAAAGCTCGACTAGTAGCTAAGAGTTTTAGACAAAAAGAAGGGATAGACTACTTTGATACATACTCACCTGTACCTAGAATAACATCCATTAGGATATTATTTGCGCTAGCTTCTATACATCATCTTCACATCCACCAAATAGATGTAAAGACCGCATTCCTGAATGGTGACCTCAATGAGGAGGTATACATGAAACAAACTGAAGGTTTCATTCTACTAAGAAATGAAAACAAAGTATGTAGATTAGTCAAATCATTATATGGAATAAAACAAGTACCAAAACAGTGGCATGAGAAGTTTGATTCCAAAATACTATCTCATGATTTTATGCATAATGTAGCTGACAAATGCAAATATTCTAAAGTAGATGGTAATTATATTGTTATTATCTGTCTGTATGTTGATGACATATTAATAATAAGTAATAAAATGGAAGGTGTGACTGAAACAAAGAGGTTTCCTTCTTTAGTATTTAAAATGAAGGATCTTGGACAAGTTGATACCATCCTAGGTATCAAAGTTAAAAAATATTGTGGGGGTTATGCTTTGTGTCAATCTCATTATATTGAGAAGATACTAAATAAGTTTAACCATCTAAATATAAAAGAAGCAAAAACCCCATTTGATCCAAGTATTAAATTGAAAAAAAATACTGGAAGAACAGTTGCACAATTAGAATATGCGAGTGCTATAGGAAGTCTTATGTATGTTATGCAATGCACTAGACCTGATATCGCATATGCTGTGAGTAAACTTAGTAGGTTTACTAGTAACCCCAGTAATGAACACTGGAATGCAATCAGTAGAGTCTTTGGTTACTTAAAAGCAATCAAAGACTTAGGACTATTTTATTCAGAGTTTCCTACCGTATTAGATGGATATATCGATGCGGCTGGATATCGAGTACAGGGGACAACAAGTCTACTACAGGGTGGGTATTCACCCTAAGAGGTGTTGCTGTATCTTGGGGATCCAAGAAACAAACTTGCATAACGTACTCGACTATGGAGTCTGAATTTATAACCCTAGCTGCAACATGCAAAGAGGCTGAGTGGCTAAGGGATCTTCTATTAGAAATTTCTTTTTGTGTAAAGCCTATATCGACTGTATCACTACATTGTGATAGTGAAGTCACATTAGCTAGAGCCTATAGCGGTACTTACAATGGTAAGTCTAGACATATTAGTCTTCGACATGATTATGTCAGACAATTGATTTAAGATGGAATCATTGCTATTTCTTATGTGAAATCAAGCAACAACCTTACAGATCCTTTCACTAAACCCCTACCGAAAGAGGTAATAAAGGCTACATATAGAGGGATGGGGTTGAAACTCTTCAACCAAAATTTCACCAGTGATGGTAACCCAACCTAAAGTTAGAAAATCTCTAATCTTGGGTTTAATGAGTAAGAACAAGTCATTGATATGTGGAAAGTTTTCAGCACTAAATTATATAACCTCATCCATAATAGATAAGTGTTGAGCGTTACGAAAGAGGGTTGAGTCTTAGAACTCTTAATGAAATCCAGTCTTTAGGACAAGTGTCTTATAGTAACGGAGACATTGGAAGGATTTCACCTATATGAACGTAGAGATGGTGCCGTCTTTCATGAGAGTTAGGAGTTTTCTCTTGGGATCGTTCACGAATTAGGATAAGCACATGGCCATTAATTGTGCTGAGCAAGATTGTGAGAACTCTAACAACACATAGCGAATATGTGTGTAGTTTCTCCGACTTTGTTATCTAGGAATAACTGGTTCAAAGTTGTGGCTACCAGTCATTTCGATAGAGTTTTGAGATACTTACACTAAGGGAAAATTAAAATCGAAAGATATCTTTCTTTATACCTATAAGCTAATCATTCTGACAGTATGTTTAACCGAGAAAATATTTTTATAAAAAATCAAGTGGGGGATTGTTGTAAAATATTGATTTTAATAAAAATATTTTAATACTAAAATATATAAAAAGTTGTTTTTCGAAAAAACTTTTTGGGGCTTTGGGAATAGTCCCACATGGGAAAGAGAAGAGAAAGAAAAGTGGTTTAAATGATAATAGTGGAGTACTATAATACTTGCTTACCTAGTCCGTGGACCATGGGACTTGCGTGTTCCAGTTCGAAGCACTGTAACACCGCGCACGTGCTCGGGCTCGGGCTCGGTCTCGGTCTCGGTCTCGGTCTCGGTCATGGTCTCGGTCTCAGTCTCGGGCACGGGCTCGGTGCGAGGGCGTGGGCATGTGAGGCAGTGTGGCTGTAGAGGCGCTAGTGGCGCTAAAGGCACACTTTGCACTTCGCACGTGCGCATCGTGTCGCAGAGGGTCGCTCCCTTCACAAACCGGAGGGAGACGTGTGCGAGTCGCGGTGCGACTAGTGGCTAAGGCAGATGGTTGGTTGGACAAAAATTTAAAGGACTGAATGAGAATCCCTCAGAATATATAGAGGGCTGAAAAAGAGCTGTTGAAGAAAATCTGTAACAGCTGTGCAATAAGTACAGAGTCCAGCTGAAACTGCTGCATGAATAGCCCCAACAGCTATAAAAAGGCTAGCTGCTGTCTCACAACAGTCAGCATGCAGCAGCTTAAATGGCCCATGCACAACAGTCAGAAAACGACCATAAAACGGCTAGTTTTCTCAACAATCAGAAAACGGTCATGGGATTTATTTCCCCGGACCATAACCCCCAGCCACCATAGCCTATAAAAGGAGGGCCTGGATGGGTTTCAAAACTATCTCAACTGACTCCAGCAAATCCATACGAATTCTAGAAAAACAGCCTCTCCACTCATATATTATAAGTGTTATCCAGCAACATAGCAAGGTGTCAACCTTAGCTTGAAGGACAGACCAGCGGTGTGGTCTAGGACGGTTCAACCAAACCAGCGGATGAAGATTAAAACTTAATTGAGTAAAATTCTAAACCACTTTTCTATTTTCTTCTTTTTTTCTTTTGAGATTTTTTCTTTAAATTGTAATACTGCCAGAAATAGTGAAATTAAGTTCCATTTGGTGGACCTTCGTGTTTGCTGAACGCAGACCCACACCAAGCTCGTCGTATCTTAAAAGCAATTTGCCTGTAACCTATCAACATACTCAATTTACTTGAGTTGGGACAAATAACGCTTTAAGGACAGCATTTTCAGACGTGCTTCAGCTTGTCCATATTATTTTCCGTTTCCATATTATACAGAAACTACATTAATCTGTATAATTTTCCAACATTAATAAGGTCACAGGAAATGAAATTTACGTACAAAACTTTTGTGGCTCACCACAAGTGTTTAATGATTAATCACTACTAATTACTGTGGTTTGGTCCACCATGATGATTAATTCTATTCCTTGGATGGCGAATTGAATGATACATACATATATATATATATATATATATATATATATATATATATATATATATATATATATATATCCCCACTCAGTTCGGAATCCACGAAGCTGCCTACGTCTCTTTCCTTTCAGCTTCCTGTCATTCCTCGGCTACCCACCGAGGTTTGCTTGCCTCGCACGTATGGTAGGGGATTAGGGGTGCATGTGTTTTATCCCGGCATTCCATATTGACAGCAGATCCTTTTACGCCCAAAAACAAGGTAGATCAAGGCTCAAGTGAGCCGCACCATAGAAAACACTAGAAATAATGCCTTAACTGTTGAAACCTGCCTATCGACCACCGTTATGTTTATTTGATGTAGACTTTAGACAAAGGTAAAATACAAATATCAGCTTGTTCAAAAATTTATGGGGCTCCCAAAAGTTTTCAACATTAGGCATTACTTTTCGTGTGATATGGTCCACTTTAACTTTGGCGGTGTCTTAATTTTGGGCTTATATTCTAAAATGATTAAAAAATAAAAAAACAAAGTAGATGGACAAAATAAATAACATACACACATTACTGTAGACCTTACAAAATTAGATTGGACACAAATTTAAGTATATGTGGATAGAACGTATGACCATCTTAACCGTAAGACCACCACATGCACACGAAAATCCAAGTTAGCACTTGTACTGGGGAAATCGGAGCTATGCATCACATGGCCAGTGTTAGATCCCCGGATTGAGGTAAACACGCCAACTGTTCAGCTTTTGTACGCTTGCTCCACTCATTTGTTCCGCCAGTTCATTTGAACAGTGGGTCCCACCTAATGAGTGGTTCTGATGAACCACTAAGGCTCTAGTTTGACACGTGCGTGCCTCGAGACGCGGATGAGTGAGAGGCGGAATCTACAGTAAAGGGTTTCACATGAAGTTTCTGTGCTGAGATGTACGGCAAATATATAATAATTACTTCAGAGGCAATTACCTCATCGTTCCGAAGGTTATTTAACTCTTACTTTTTTCAACACTACTGATAGGAAACAGTAGAGATACAATGACCGTTTAAACATTTGCAAAAATGTTTATTATAAAGTTGATAGTTTTGTGTTATCACACTCATGGACATGGACTCATAAATAGTTTGGATGGCATATAAACATAGATGGAGCTTAGAGAGGTTTCAACAGTGAAGAACTATTTCTCCGGTTCTTCTTTTTGCATGGCCTTCGTAAGTCTTGGATGCATCTGAATTTTGGTCTTATCTCTTAAAATGATTTGAAAAAACGGATGAATGGAATGGATTTTTCAAAAATATCAGGGTGCCCCCAAGCGGGGTCCCATATGCGGTAACTACGTGCCAAAGGCTTTGTAAGTAAATGGATCCACCGCCCGTAAATACGCCGTAGTGGGATACTCGAATCCTTGACCGGGCCGGGTTTTGAAACTCCCGTGAGTCTACTACCCGAGCAAGAGCCAGGATCCGCCCTTAGGTACGCGGATTTGCCCGGAAAGCCTTTAGCAGAAGGTTACGAGAACCTAGGCAAGGCCCACCGTGATGTTTGTGGGCAATCAACCTGTCCATCCGTTTCGTGAGCTCATTTCAAGTCATAAGGTCAAAATTGATCAGGATCCAACACTCAAGGGGGCCGAAAACGTAAGGATTGAATGTCTACAGTTGAAATATTAGGAGGCTACGGGAGTTTTGAATCTGGGTAATATCTGTGTTTTCAGTTTATCCTAGTAAGAATGACGTTATGAACAGTATTGATGGTATGCAAACATTACTATTCACACCAATGAGGTTTCAACGGTAAGAATTTTCATACCCACCTTTTTCTTTAGTGCGGCTCACTTAAGTCTTGAATTCTCCTCAGCCTTACTCTCAGTCCTAAAATGACATCAAAAAATGCATGGACGGAGTAGATTTCTAACAAACATAACGGTTGACCCCACCTAGGTTTCCACCGCAGGAAATCCCCATCCGATCCTCGAAGAGATGATGAGAGGGGATGCGCGGGAACCGCATGTGAGAAAGCAGTAGGTGACATGGGACGCGTGGCCACGTCTGATTGAGATATTTCCGTCCGGTGGGCCCTATCACATGTACAAGCCATAGCGCAAAAAGTCATATAAATCCCAACCGTTTGATCATTGGATTTCGAACAGATAGCTCACTAAGCCCTTTTTGGCCGGGCGGATTGAGAGGGATTAGGAGGCCTGGGATGGCAAAATCCTGGGATATGCCAAACGGGCCACACAGACCCGATGAACTTGTCCGGGGATATCGCAAACCCATGGATCTTAAACCAATCCAATTACATCACCATCGTTACCTTAAAATTAATTTTGTTAATGTATTTTTACGGGATGGCTCCCCCTAGTTGGATCTTCTTCTACCTGCACAATTCACAGTATAAAGGAGACCCTGGATAGAGCCGGGGAACCTCCGATGCTTAAGTCAGTCTTTTGAATAGTGGCAAAGGGTTTCTTGAGTTCTGTATTGCGTACCTTACTCTGTAAAGAGCTTGGATATTTATAGATCTTAAGAATCCTCATCAAACGAGGATTCTTCTCCTGATTATCCGGAGATTTAATCCTCTTCACTGATTGCGCCCGATCTCGAGGATCTCGGGATTGGACACCCGTATTCCTAGATTTTCGGAGCGGTATTTGCATTCATACCGCCTTCTCCTGTCTCGGCTCGGTCGTTACCGACTCTAGGAGAGTCTTGGCTGGCTCAGGAGCTTAAGTTTTCTTCCTTCTCACGGGTGGAATAGTCTCGATGATTATCTGTCTTCCTTCCTTACTCCGTGGCCGACAGAACCAACTCATTAGGTCGGTTTTATTCTATCGGTCGGGTGGCTTATAACTTGCTCGGCCTTCTGTAGGCTTATGCAGACGAGGTTATCTTTCCGACAGAGTAACTTTAGTCGTCTTGTGCTTATGCCTCTTAGCCTATCCCTTATTCTCTCGGGTCTGACCGTTGTCTCGAACTCTTCGGACAGTGCCGGCGGAGCCGACCTACTTGAAATCTGAGTCTCCGGTCTTAACATATTTTTCCCCAACAGTAAGTCCCCCTTACTCCTTGTGTCGTTCACGGCATCAAGGGGTAATGAGTTTTTAGGTTGGTTCGTATTAGAGTCCGAGGTCATGATGAGGCATTTAATACCCATTGCGTCGTCCCTAACGTGTGATGGTGCATTTCCTGAGGCCGCACGTGCGGCCAGCCGTCAGGTCATTTCGTCCGCTTATGAGAGTTGGACTCGTGGCGATGGCATTACTGCGGTCAGTCGGTATGCGCCACGTGTCGAGCGGGGGAGTCGAGACGAACGCCGTTTCACTTTTTCATTAATTATCTCTGCCACGTGGCACGACTATAAAACGGTCGGGCGGGAGGAACGTATGAATTTTATTTTCGCCTTCCTTCCTCCCGCCTCTGTATCCTCTTTCAAGATTTCTTTCCTCTTCTTCTTCCTTCCCTCTGTTGTCGTTTTCTCCTCCGTCAACTCCTATTGCGTGTTATTTCCTTCCATTCCTATAGACGTAAATGGCTGCATGTGGCTCTCAGAGCCCCCAGGAGGGGATGTCCAGAGATGAGGGTGTATCTCTACATCTCTGAAATGTTGTGTAACCACCCTCTTTATTGACGGAGTTCGCCGTTGGCGCAAATGCCGCATTCCGTCTTGTAAGGGGGGCTAATGATTCATCGGCTGAGGACCTACCCAAGCCGGTCCTTCCAGTAGTGGAGTGTCTCTGGTAACCCATACAGGGAGACCTAATCTCGGGATGGATCAATTGGAGGAAGAGGGAGAAGATGAAATAATTATAGCTGAAGGGGTGTATGTTCCAGATCCTGTAAACCCAGCTGTAGAAACTTCTGAATCCTCTTCCAAGGGAGAAGGATCCGAAGATGATTCGAGCGGTCTGGTCGCCTCAATTTTAACTGAGTCCGACCTAAATCGAATTCGGACTGGATTCTATGTTCCTGACTTGATCGTTCTTCGTCTTCCTCGTTCGGACGATTTGCCCGACCATCTCCCTGCGGAGATGGTCGCTATTTTTCAGGTCGCGATGCAATGTGGCCTGCGCTTACCACTTCAGCCCATTGCTTGTGATTTCTTGTCCTGAGTCAAACTCGCTCCCGGTCAGATTGTTCCAAACAGGTGGAGGAATTTGTTTGGGTGCGCCGTGCTGTGGGCCGAATTAGAGCAACCTTCGCTAACAGTCGACGAGTTCCTCAATCTCTATCAAGTTAGACCAAGCCCAAATTTTCCTGGCCTATACTTTCTGAGTGCTTGGAGAGGTAAAGGTGGGGTCTTTGATAACCGACCCACCCACTTCTAACAAATACTGGAAGGAAAGGTGGTTTTGGGCGTACGGACAATGGGAGTCGGCCGATACGAGTTTCTCGCTCGTTCTGGAAAGCAGGTGACTCGGTGACTCGGCCCGATAATTTTTATTCTTCCTCATTGTCTCGTGCTAATCCTGACCTCATGATGCCTTGCAGATATTTTGAAGAAAAGAGGGAAGCTCGGGTCCGACACTTTAGCTCGGATCAGAGAACTGAGGAAGTTGAGTGCAGGAGACCGATCTTGTAAACTGCTGCTACAGCCCGAGCGTCTTCATCTTGCGGGTTTAGACTCGTTTGTCTCAGGTAATTCATCTGGCTCTGTTTCATTCTCTCAGTTTCATGTCTAATCCGTCTTTATTCTTCTTTTCAGATCTTGACTCACCTTCATCCTTCTTTTCAGATCTTCTCGAGGCTCGTCCATACCTTAGGTCGGCTTCTGATAGCATGGCCGGGTCTCGTCCATCCCTAAAGCCAATTTCTAAGGTTAGGGCTCCTCCGATGTCGGCTCTTCTGTCAGGGTCTCGGCCTTCGAAGCAAAAAAAGACCGATACAACAGCAAAGGAGCCCACTGCCCCATCTGCTCCTCTCCCTGCCGCCCCGCAGGTAGTTGTGCTTTCTGACCCCAAGGAGAGGGCAGAAGAAGAGGAGGCGAGTCTTCCTATGTCTCGGTCGGTTCCTGAACCAGGGCCTGTCGCAGAGGAGGTCTTGAGACAGATAGAGGGATCATATGGCGAATCCTCGAGAGGGGAGGTGACTCAATAGGAGTTGTCACCCTTTCACAAAATTCTCTCGGGGATGATCCCTTGGGCCATCGATCATGGGAGCGAGAAGGACTTCGCCAAGTTTTACAATGCCCCGACTGCGCAGACTCTCTGGCATATGGCGAGGATACTCTTTGAGGTAAAATCTTTTCTTTTTACTTCTTTTGTTGTATCCGACTAAGTCTTTAGTTATAACTTAATATCTCCCGTTCACAGTTGGTCCCCTACATTGTTAAAGCCTGATCGGAGCTGACCATTGCTCAAAAACTTGTGGCGGAGACAGAAGCAACGAAGAGAGTTGCGGTCGAGGCAGAGGGTCGCCGAGAGATCGTCGAGGGTCGTATCGGCATTATGACTGATGACTTGTCCATCGCCAGGAAAGCGGTTGAGGATGCCAGAAAAGCGGCTGAGGATGCGAGGATGATCCTTGAAGGAGCCAAAGCTGACAATGCTTATTTGACCTCACTTCTAAAGGAGGTAGAGGAAAAGCATCAGTGTCTTCTTCATGTTTATAGTGCTTACGAGAGCACTTTTACTCGGGCTAGGGTTGACGCTGCGGTTCTCATCCAAGAAGCACAGGAGGAGGCCCACCGAGCCAAGGAGACACAGGACCGAGCTGTAGACGCCTTCCTTGAGTCGTCGGAGCTTGCAGAAGAAAGGGACCGCCTTTATCAAGGTGGTTATCGAGCCTGCGTTTTGGAGATGAAGGCTGCCTTCCCTGACCTCGATCTCTCTGCTTTCGATGCCGATAGTCCTGAGGCTGAGGTTACTGGTGTCAAGACTGCCGACGGAGAAGCTCCTGCCGCGGACGCTGCTGCTGACGAAGCTGGCCTTTCTGGCTTAGTCTAGGGAGTGGTCTCCGACTGAGAGGGGTCATTTATTCAGTTGGGAATTGTGTCATCCCTTTTTCTTTCTTGTAGTGTTACCTTAGGCTGTAATCCGACGCTAAACACTTGAAAAAAATGAAACTTCTAATTTTATTGAACTGGCTTTAATTACATCTTTCTCCCATTATTCTTTAGCACTTTTTATTCTGCCTTACAGGTAATAAATCTTGAGATATTCGGCATTCCATGGGTGAGGCAACAGTTGCCCATTTAGGTCTTCCAGCCGATACGTTCCTGGGCGGATGGTGCTCGAGATGACATAGGGACCTTCCCAATTGGATCCCAATGTGCCTGCCCCAACTTCCTTTGTGTTTGGGAACATTTTTCGGAGGACCATATTTTCGGCTCGGAATCGTCTGACTTTGACTCGACTGTTGTAAAACCGAGACACTTGTCTTTGTCGAACCATCATTCGTAATCGAACTCTTTCTCTTTTCTCTTCCAACAAATCGAGCCCGAGTGATAGGAGTTTATCATTTTCTTGTTCACTGAACGTATTGACTCGGGCCGAGCTAATACCGATCTCAACCGGGGTAACTGCTTTCGAGCCATAATAGAGGGAGAAGGGAGTTTCTCCCGTGGCAGTCCGAGCTGTAGTTTGATATGTCCACAATATATTTGAAAGTTCCTCGGCCCATGCTCCCTTTACCTCATCGAGCTTCGTTCAGAGATGCCGCTTTATAATTTTGTTAACGGCCTCGACCTATCCATTCGTTTGAGGATGATGAGGCGAGGCGTACACGTTTCGGATCCCGAGATTATTGCACATCTCTCGAAATTGCTTGTTATCGAACTGCCTCCTGTTATCAGTGATGATAGTTCGAGGTATCCCGAACCGACAGATGATATTTTTCCAAACAAAGCCTGTGATTTTTTGCTAGGTAATCTTTGCTAATGGCTCGGCTTCGGCCCACTTCGTGAAATATTCTACTGTAACCACAACAAACTTGGTCTGACCCTTCCCTAGAGGCAAGGGTCGGATGATGTCGATCCCCCACTGTACAAAGGGCCATGGTTCAGACATTGGAGTCAGTTTCTCGGGGGGTTGTCTCGGGATTACCGCAAATCGCTGACACTTGTCGCACCTTTGGACGAACTTCTTGGTATCATGTTGTATAGTCTGCCAGTAATACCCCTGTCGTAACACTTTATTGGCGAGCGAACGTCCTCCTGAGTGGTTCCCACATATTCCTTCGTGTATCTCTCGTAAGACATATTCGTCTTCATGGGAATCCACACACTTAGCAAGGGAGCGTAAAACCCTTTCTTGTATAGTACCCCATTTAAGATGGTGTAACGCGACGCTCGAACCTTTAGTCGTCGTGCCTCGGTGTAATCTTCCGGTAGCTCTCCATCGTTGAGATAATGGATGATGGGGTCGAACCATACAGGTTCCGAGTCGATAGGGAGTATAGTCGAGTCTGTCGGCTGATTTATACTCGGTTTGGCTACGTATTCGATTGTAACCGACCGAGGTATGTCGTCTTCGTCAGCTGAGGCGAGCTTTGCTAACAAGTCAGCTTTAACATTGTCGGTTCTGGGTATCTGAATCACTTCACATTTCTAGAGTCTGCTAATTAACTCTTTGACCTTTTCCATGTATGCCTTCAGTTGTTCTTTCCGAGTTTGATAGACACTAAAAACTTGGTTAACGACTAGCTGCGAGTCGCTGAAAACACTGAGATGAGTTGTACCTAAACTTGCAGCAAGTCGAAGGCCGAGTAATAAGGCCTTGTATTCCGCTTTATTATTTGACGCTTGAAATTCAAGTCGTAAGGCATACTGTATATAGGTTTGATCAGGAGTTTTCAATACTATCCCGGCCCCGCTTGCCTTAGAGTTGGATGAGCCGTCGACGAATAACTTCCAAGAAACTGTGTCAGGAAATGGGCCGAGAGAAGAAGAAGAAGCTGCTGCCTCAGTAACCTCTTCAGAGTCAGATATTGTATTATGTTTGGAGGTTACTTTAACAAAGAAATTCGCAACAACTTGTCCTTTTATGGCTACCCTCAGCCTGTACTGTATGTTGAACTTGCTCAATTTGACAGCCCACTTTGTAAGTCAGCTGGAAGCGTCTGGTTTTTAAAGAATCTGGCGCAAAGGTAAGTCGGTCACAACAATGATGGTGTGAGCTTGAAAATATGGCCTGAGTCGTCGCGAGGATACCACCAGGGCTAAGGCTACTTTCTCGAGCTGAGGATACCTTGTATCTGCCGGTAGTAAGGCTTTGCTGATGTAATACACAAGTAATTGTTTTCCTTCGCTTTCTCGTAAGAGGGTCGAGCTAATCGCTGCTTCAGATACAGCTAGATATAGTAACAAAGCTTCTCTTGACTCGGGTTTGGACAACAGCGGTGGAGAACCAAGATAAGACTTCAATTCTTAAAATGCTTTTTCACACTCTTCTGTCCATTCCATCGTCTGTCGTCCCTTCAATTGCTTGAAGAACGGGAGACATTTATCTGTGGCTCGGGAGAGGAAGCGGTTAAGCGTGGCTACTCTCCCTGTCAGCCTTTGAATGTCTTTAATTATTTTTGGAGATTTCATGTTGAGCAAAGCTTTGATTTTCTCGGAATTTGCTTCGATCCCTCGCTGACTAATGAGGAAATCGAGGAATTTTTCTGAGCTTACACCAAAGGCATATTTGCTAGGATTCAACTTCATTCTGTACTTTCATAAAGTCAGAAACATTTCTTCTAGGTCCGCCACATGGTCCGCTGCGTATACGCTTTTGACGAACATATCATCTATATATACTTCCATAGTTCGGCCGATCTGCCGAGCGAACATTTTGTTCACTAACCTTTGATACGTCGCTCCGGCGTTCTTCAAACCAAACGGCATCACTCGGTAACAGTAAAGGCCTTTGTCGGTGACAAAGGTAGTTTTTGATTTATCAGTCTCATGCATTACAATTTGATTGTAGCCTGAATAGGCGTCCATAAAACTAAGCAATTCATGGCCTGCAGTACTCTCCACCAACTGATCAATGCGGGGAAGAGGGAAGCTATCCTTGGGGCAGGCTTTGTTCAAATCTGTATAATCTATACAGAGACGCCACTTCCCATTGGCTTTTCTCACGAGCACGACATTAGCTATCCACTTTGGATAGTAAAATCTCTTCAATGAATTTGACCTTAAGGAGTTTTCCGACTTCCTCTTCAATGACAGCGTACCTTTCTGAGCTGAGAGGACGTCTCTTCTGTCGGATTAGCTTGTAAGTTGGATCGATGTTGAGTCGGTGCGTTATGACCGAAGGATCGATCCCGGGCATATCTTCGTGGCTCCATGCGAACACATCAGCATCCCGCCTAAGTAGGGCGATCAGTTCTTCTTTAAGAGGTGAGATCAAAGACGAGGCGATTTGCACTACTCTCGATTTGTCTGTCTCGGTCAAGAATTTTGAGACGAGTTCTTCCATCGGTTGCCCCCGATCGTGAGATCCGATACGGGGGTCCAGTGATTCGATCATCGATATTTCCGTCGGCGCTTTAACTGCGGTGGCATAGTATCATCGGGCATCTTGTTGATCTCCTTTCACAATTCCTACTCCCGACTCGATCGGGAATTTCATGGAAAGGTGGTAGGTAGATACTACGGCTTGAAGGAGGCTTAGAGATAGCCGACCGAGTATAGCGTTATACACCGAAGGTTGGTCGATGACCAGGAAGTCGATCATCGCAGTTTCCTGGTGAGGTGCAATTCTGGTAGTGAGTGGTAATGAAGCAACTCCTTCAGGAAGTACTTGTCCACCCGAGAATCCTATAAACGGGGTTCGGACTAGACGTAAGGCCGACCGTCCAACTCCCATTTTATCGAACGCTTGGGTGAACAACACATCCGCTGACAACCCAGTATCCACCAGTATTCGGAACACTTTCCTGTTGGCGATGGTGAGAGCAATGACAAGTGTATCATCATGGGGATGATGGATGCCTCGGGCGTCATCCTCAGTGAATGAGATACAATATCGTTCTCTCTTCTACTCCTTGGAAGGTCGGGACAGTAGTAGAATCTCGGATTCCGGACGGTTGTTGCTTCTGGCGTGATTCTTTCGTGCATTGTTAGAATCTCCACCGCCCTGATGCCCTCCGATAATCGTCCGGATTTCTTGCATGGGCCGATCTTCGCTCGGTCCTGCTAGAGCACCAGGTCCTTCCAAATGTTCTCTGAGTTGGCCTTCTTTAATTAGCCGCTCGATTTCATCTTTCAAGTGATAACAATCACTCGTGTTGTGAACACGGTCACGATGATAATGACAGTACTTGTTCTTATTCCATCAATTTGGGTTCCCTCGGAGTTTTTCGGGCCAGTTGATGAAGCCCTCATTTTTTATTTCCATCAATACTTACTCCTGGGACTTGTTCAGAGGGGTGTATGTAAAAAATCTTCTATCGGGTCATTTGCCCGATCTACCATCGTCTCGTGCCCGATCATCTTTTCGCTTCTTCCCTCCGGCTGAGTCAGCTTCTTTCTTTGTCGACTCTTTAGCCGAGGGTTTTGCGTTCTGAACCTTCTCGCGTAGGAGTCGGGTTTCTTCAGCGTCGATGTATTTGTCCGAACGAACCATAAACTCTCCTAGAGTTTCAGGCGGATTTTTGTCTAAAGACGCCAAAAAGGGCTTATCTCGTACCCCTTGCATGAGTGCGTTTAGCGCTGTCTCCTCTGAGTGTTTCCAAACTTGCAGAGATTCAAAATTAAAATGCTTGATATAGTCTTTCAACAGCTCTCCTTCCTTCTGAACTATGTTGTTCAGATGTGCGGGCGGCTTTAGCTTTTTCTTTCCGCCGATGAAGTTGTTGAGGAAAGCGTCACTGAGTTCAGCAAATGACTTAATCGACTTCGGTTTCAATCGTTTGAACCAAAGCCGGGCTACGTCAGTTAGTGTGAGAGAGAAGGCTCGACACATAACAGCGTTCGAGGCATCATACAGCTCCATGTAGGTTCTGAAGCATTCGATATGCTCTGTCGGATCGATTTTTCTGAAAAAAAGGAGTTATTTGAGGTAAATGGAACCTCTCCAGCAACCGTGCCTGCATTACTTCGTCCACAAATGAAGAAGCTTTTGTCTCGGATTTGGTCGGATTTGTGTTCCGACCGTGTTTTATGTCTGCCATCTCTCTCTCCATCTTTTTTCGGACTTCATTTTTGAAGTCCTATATATCAGCTTTCCAAAGTTCCGCACTCTCCACCGTTTCTTCTACAGGAAGCCGACTTCGCCTCCTCTGATCTACTGTATGCCGCAAATCAGAGGGAGGTAAAGTGACCGTTGCAGAGCGAATCGGCTCTGGTTGACTCGGTCCTTGATGCTGACACGGTCTTCGAGGTGACTGCGGAGTAGCAGGCTGTGCTACAGATGGTGGCGGGAGAACCTGCGCTGACTCGTGATGCTGCTGCATTTGCTGATTACATAGTCTCTCCAACATGTGTTTCATAACAGACATCTCGGAACGCATCTCTTGGACTTATCGATCCAACTGTGCATTCCCTCGGTTTGGGTGGCTGGTAGTCGGAGCAGATGTCGCAGGCGGTGCCACTGTAGGTATCGTTGGGGGAGCTCCCTGAGCTGTGCAGACAGCGGCCTCCCCCGTTTCATCTTGATCCGTCCTCCTAGTTCTCGTCATTCAACAGATCGTAGAAAAATGGCTTTTTGCTCGTTTCCCACAGACGGCGCCAATCTGTAAGTGTATTTTTACGGGACGGCTCCCCCGGGTCGGATCTTCTTCCACCTGCACAATTCACAGTACAAAGGGGACCTTGGCTAGAGCCGAAGAACCTCCGATGCCTAAGTCAGTCTTCTGAATAGTGGCAAAGGGTTTCTTGAGTTCTGTATTGCGTACCTTCCTCTGTAAAGAGCTTGGATATTTATAGATCTTAAGAATCTTCATCATACGAGGATTCTTCTCCTGATTATCCAGAGATTTAATCCTCTTCACTGATTGCGCCCGATCCCGAGGATCTCGGGATCGGACACCCGTATTCCTGAATTTTCGTAGTGGTATTTGCATTCATACCGTCTTCTCCTGTCTCGGCTCGGTTGTTACCGACTCTAGGAGAGTCTCGGCTGGCTCAGGAGCCTAAGTTTTCTGCATTCTCACGGGTGAAATAGTCTCGATGATTATCTGTCGTTCTTCCTTACTCCGTGGCCGACAGAACCAACTCATTAGGTCGGTTTTATTCTATCGGTCGGGTAGCTTATAACATGCTCGGCCTTCTGTAGGCTTATGCAGACGAGGTTATCTTTTCGACAGAGTAACTTTAGTCATCTTGGGCTTATACCTCTTAGCCTATCCCTTATTCTCTCGGTTCTGACCGTTGTCTTGGACTCTTCGGACAGTGCCGGCGGAGCCGACCTACTTGGAATCCGAGTCTCCGGTCTTAACATATATTTCCCCAACAAATTTCATCCCTCATAATCCCGTTCGACCGTGCCTGGGCGTGTCCGGTGGGAGTGATTGGAAGGAATTGGCAGGTAAAATCCCATCCCTCCTTTTAATCCCATTCAACCGTGCCTAAGGAGGTAATTGTAATATAGTCGAGATTTTTAAAATATCATAATATTTTTTTCCGAAAATTCATCAAAAAAAGAAATTGACCACTGTAAATGTCACCTTTTACCTAGCTTCTTTTCAAAAGGCTCTCAAACAGAGTCAATCATATTGTACGGGCACATTCATACTTTCAGCTACGGATTATAACCGTAGCTATGGGTATTTAGCCACGGTAAATGCAAGGGTATTCAGTGTGTCTGTACAGAATGGTTGTGGGACCACAGACGGAACTTTTAACCCAGGTGATAGGGGCCATCTTCTGCCTACGATGACAATGGGCCACCAATCTTATATATTGGGGCCACGTGTATGTGCTTGGAGTTGTCCAATACTATTGGAAAAAAGTGGGTTGGCTGGACTCGCTTTTTCTTCCCAAAAGAAACGCCACGGCTTGCTTTTGTTAACATCGCAATAGTGTCATGATGAGAAAACGTACCTGTTTGGCCCTGTATAAGGAATCTGTCCATTGAGTTGAAGGAACCAGGACAATGCCTATTTCAGATTGTTGGTGGGCCCCACCAACTAAACGGTTAGAGAGAAATACAAACAATAGTTTTTAGATACGTCAGATAAGAGAGAAAAGTGGATTGGCTACTACCCCTGCCACCACCCAATTACTGCTGGTCGGTGCTCTGTGGGCCCACCATGATGTATGTGTTTCATCGATTCCGTCCATCTATTTTTATGGACCATTTTATGGAATGAGACCAAAAATGAGGTATATCGCAATCTCAAGTGAAACACGTCACAGGAAACGGTGTTGAATGAACGTTGACTAGAAAAAAAAAAATTGAGGTCATAAAAGTTTTGGATCAAGCTGATCTTTGTTTTTTTTTTTCCCTTCATTTGAGTCTGTATGACGTAATCAACAGATTGGATGTCAAATAAACAGCACATTGGGCCTTAGGAAGATTTTAACGTTGGATATCCAATCTCTCTTGTTTTCCTGTGGTGTGGTCCACCTAAGATTTATATCTCTCTCATTTTTGGTATAAAACCGTAAAATGATATGTAAAAATGGATGAAAGGAATGGATGAAACACATGAATCATGCTGGGGTTCACATAGCACTGACCATCAGCCACCGGGCTGGTGGCAGCGGGAGTAGCCGATCCGTTTCCTCAGTGCCATCTGTCTGTCCGACGAACAACGGCAGCCGACTTGACGAATGGTGTGGATCTCATGAAAGGTACATCCATGCTGCTCTGATTTGTCGCCAACGAAACCAAGCACCAGCGACCAACGCTACCTCTGGCACATGCCCAATTCCTACTTGAGCCGATCGTATCAACGGTCTAATCACCGAGACGTAGGACCCGACCCAACCGGACGCGGATTGACTGAGAAAGCCTCTCACAGGAACTTAGGGCCTGTTTGATTTTCTAATTCACCGGGAAATACTCAGGTTATTAGTAATAATTATTTCCCTCCGTAGGTGCCGCACTCCTCCTAGCTGATTTGACGGCTTACTTTTGGGAGTTTAAAATGACAAATAGTGTAAAACATTTGTTGGTCCCACCATGATGCATATCATATATTCATACTGTTCATCCATTATGTCAGATAAATTTATGATATAAGCTAAAAAATGAGGCATATTCAACGCTCAAGTGGACCACGCCATAGAAATATGTAAATTAAATACTTACCATTAAAAACTTCCTTTGGCCATTGTTTCTTTTGGCATGAGCCAGTTGAGTTTTGGATCTAACTCATTTTCTTTTTAATATATCAAAATGTTTTGATAAAATAAATAGACGGAACAGATATATCATATACAACAAGATGGGGCCCTAAAATGACCATGGCTACTTTTGGACCGGTTTCTAAGAAGTGAAATCTCCGTGAATATTCAAACAGGTGAAACGGTAATAATCACCCATTTCTCAAGTATTTATCATTTCCAGGTGAAACGATAAAAATCGAACAAGCCCTTAAGGGCTAAGCCAGCAGTAAGCTAGACAGGCCTCGCTGATATCTGTGAAAAATCAACCCTATCCGTTTTGTCAGCTCATGAGACGACTTGGCCAAAAAAATAAAAACGGTAAATCCATAACTGAGGTTGGCTGCACGGAAAATAAAAGAAGTGAAGAATGAACATACAGGGTTAAAAACATTCACAGGGACACGGGAGTTCGATCAGGTTAGGTTAATATGTATGTGTTTAGGTTTATCCTGTTGTACCGTATATTTTACAAAGATATTTTAAGTACATGGTATGGAATTATAGCTTACACTAAACAGTGTTACATGTCATTAATATATGTAGCATAACCGAATTGCTTGAATGATGTGGCTGAGGCAAAAGTGGTGCCGAGTCGGTTACTGGACAAGTGTCCAAGAAGAAACTGAAAGGTCGTACTGGTGCCAAGGTGCTGTCCAGGAAGAAAATGAAAGTCCGTAATGGTGCCAAAGTGATTGATACCGGCTAAACATGGGAAAGAAATTTCTAGCTGATTGTCGCAATGAGATTTATAAATACCAATTGAGCTATCTCAAACTAACCCAATTAAATTTATTTTTCAATTATTCTTTATATTCTTTAAGATAATCAATCATTTGTGTTCTTTAATGTTAACAGTAGCCTAATCTTACATTAGGAGTATCAGTAATTTAGTAGTTGTATTCAAGTATACACTCATACGTTGGACAATTTCTATTGCAATCTAAGTAGTTCTTCTCTCGGAAAGGTGCCTTTTCAATGATCCCTATGATCTGTTGTAAGTGTCTCATTCTCATTTGCTTTTGTATTTAAAAGTCCTTTTGTATGGAAGTCAATGTGCAACCCATTATCGAAGGATGAACCCTATCTTCCGATAATCGCCTAATTGTTTTAAACAACATATTGTGAGTGGTTGAATAGGTGACAGGTCTTCTCATATTTCAATCGTATATTGTCAATTCCAACATATTTGTTTATCT
The DNA here is from genome assembly GCA_037074715.1 of Magnolia kwangsiensis. Lineage (NCBI taxonomy): Eukaryota > Viridiplantae > Streptophyta > Magnoliopsida > Magnoliales > Magnoliaceae > Magnolia > Magnolia kwangsiensis. The sequence goes on from CM073573.1 coordinate 58,643,297, forward strand.
TGGCACTTGGGGTCAAATTTGTTTGATTGGAATCGAGCCACACAATCTGTTCTGGCACACTTGCAAATAATACACATGGCCAAGTTCCACATCCGCAGGACAACTTTTTTTTTTTTTTTGGCACGCCTGGTGGGACACCTGATCTAGTATACATATAAGTGTGACATAAGCCTGATTAACCCAACTTTAGAAATATGAGTCAAATGGGTACCCGAAGTTCATTTGGGGCCAATGAGCCCAAAACACCCTCTCCATTCCCTCCATCCAAGGAGATACATGTGCAACCAACACCTAAACGGCTAGGGTCACCATAAATCCCAGTGCCCAATCCTCCAAACTAGGATTGGGCATCCTCTTCTCGTACTGACACTCTCAAGACGATGTCGATTGGGTTGTGTGATATGAGGTCGGGAATCCAACATATCGCGGAGCAAGGGAGGGCTCAAGTTGAGCAAGAACAAGCTCACGCAAAGCAATCGTGAATTTAGGCAAAATCATTCAATAGATAGATGGTCAGCCAAAACAAAAACTTGGATCGAATGGTGGCTATACTTGCCAAAAAGGAACCTACTACATCTCAACAAAACGTTGAGGGTAGTTCCGTTGGAAATTTGACACCTATAGAGCCAATACCGCTGGTACCTCCCCCACTACGGAATGCATATCCTGCCCCAACACAAGGTATATGGACGATGCCTCTGCTTGTCAAATTCTAGCAACCTGATCAGAAAGTTAAAAACTTCATTCTTGAAGTTCGAAATCAAGGAATGCATGAGGAGGGCCCTCTCCCTAGGAATCCACCTTAACACGGGGTCCAAATACACAGTAGGTCCAGATCCGCCGCATAGGGCTAAAACTCGATGTATGGATTGTGAACGAGCAATGCAACTGATCTAAGAAATGGCAGGCCAAGTTCTTAGCTGCACCACTACCCCAGTATATCATAAACCTTATCCTAAATTGATCGATCGACAGTATCCATTACTCAGGAACTATCGACCAGACTTTACACTTTTCATTGACGACACTAGTCAATCGACCATAGGACACATAAGTTGATTTTCCATGCGATGTGGTGAATTAAACAATAATGATTATCATAAATTACAATGGTTTGACTATTCAAATACAATGACTTTTACTTGGTATTCTAATTTATTGCCAAATTCCATCGAAACCTAACAGATATGGAAGATAAATTTCATGCTCAATTCTTATACAATGACAGAAAAAATTCTATGGCCAATCTTACATGATTCCGACAATTGCTTGGTGAATCAGTTGAAAACTATATCTCCTAGTTTAAGAGAGCAAAAAGCTGATGGCAAGAAGTTATGACCGATGTCGAGTTTGTGCAATACACCGGGGATGGTTTGGAATACAAACTCCGCAAAAAATTTACCGGAACAGATTTTGTAGATTTGTATGATTTGACAAAAAAAGTTTCCTGATATGAAGCTTTGCTTCAATAAGGAGTGATACAAAAGAACTTGTCAATTGGGACATATTACTATGATCCTAACTACAAGTTGGTTGTAGCCGAGGTAGTGGTTAAGAAGCTATTTATGTGTTTGGCATTTGTCAGAATCGAGGCCACTACACCGACTACACAGAAAACTCATAGAATGTACACATTTGATATTACCCAGGCTGACAAATCTTTGATATCATTTTGGCTAGAAAGTTCGTTAAAGTTCCCATTAATAAGAAAATACCTACAGTTGAATCGTTAAAGAAAAATGAATATTGCAAGTGGCATGAAACTTGTTCCGACACTTCTAACAATTGTATTCTTTTCAGGAATATCATCCAAGTGAACATCAATTGAGGATTTTTGAAATTCTCTGATAAGGATAAGGAAGCAATGTTGATCAATAACGATCCGTTTCCACCCAATCTAGAGTTCGATATGGCCACGGTCAATCTTCAGCAACTAACTCGACCTCGATAGAAAGTCAACCTTTGTCCATGTGATCGCCAGGTTGTGGGCTACAATCTAGCAAGAGACACTGCACGTCTCGGAGGATGGCCACAAGTGTAGAGGCATGGTCGAGAGCAGCACCACACATCAACCGCATCTATGCATTCGATGCACAAGGGCTATCCAACTGACCAGGCTATTATCCGGTTTGACTAGTCAGATTAGACCTTGGTTTTCACATAAGACTAAAGGATCGAGCTTCTATTAACCACATAAAACATATCAGCCTCATTTTGACAAGTCCCAGATGGTCCCATCAACGAGGTGAAGAATGGTCATACCTTGCCATTCTTAGGAGGGGGTTTGGAGGAGGGCATGTCACCCCAAGTTTCCAATTGTGCCTAAGGGGATGACTCACACTCAAAAATAGTATTGGCAATGACAACAAGCTATCAGGCAAAAAAGAATTGTCTCACATGAAGCATGAGCTACAACTAGAGACCATGAGGCCATGTCAGATACTAATAATTCCTCAACATGAAGATGAGCAGTTGGACGTGAACATGATTGATTTGGTCATAAAGCCTCACTTGGATGGTTCAGCTACAAAGAGTCACCCAAGTAATGCAGAACATAACAGAGACACTGAAGATCCCAAGGGCTCGACCAAGTATCTTAGCGATAAGTGCTTCTTAGATGGTGACATATTATTCGAAGAGCTTCTTGCAACAACAAAGTTGCTAGAAGAAATCCCACCTAAACCTGAAAAGATAGAGGTAACTTAGACGGAGAATTGCCCAAATATTTCACTCGGTAGCATGAATTTTGGAGAGTAATAGAATTTTAAAATGCTTGGGTGGGAGGGCAATGTCCAAATTATATCATAAGTTATAGATCACTACCACCGGTCGTGGTGGATTACAATATGATTATCATGCTCCCATCTAGTTTCTAAGCCAAGCCATCTTAGCCTAACGAGATGGTAGGAGATGTGGAGGAGATTGGTCCTCAGTAGATTGTACAACATGGTTCTTTCTACCTAGAGGAGGGAGCCAGAAACACATCGAACATCACCGTCTAACCGAGCATATCTTCTAAGAAAGTAATTATAGAAAGGCTTGTTATTACTATGAGCCAACACTTGAAATCATTGTATATCTTAGTTCATTTAGAATGATGTCCGGTTACCATAGTCCTAGTGGACAATGGGGCAACTATGAATATTTTTCCAACCAGAATGATGGTAAAAGTAGGGAAAACCAAGGCCGACAGTTTACAATTTCACCAGTGGAATAATAAAAACATGTCATCATTCCTATCAAGTTGATGGTAGGAACCAAGAAAGTGTTGGCTGCTTTCTTCATGGTTGACACCTCATCCAATTACAATGCCTTATTAGGGAGAGATTGGATACATTCTTTCTCATGTATCTCGTCATCTCTACATTAATTCATAATTTTTGGGAATCAAGACAAGGTTGAGTTGGTATTAAATGACAACAACCCATTCTTGGCTACATCTAATGCGACCAAGGCATCCTTTATGGAGATGAAGTTGAACCGATATGTTTCACTAGAAGAAACAAGTATGGGCACCTAACTGGAATATCTATCGCAATTAATCTAGACACCATAGTGTAAAATATTTCCACCATAATACTCTTAGATGACGAGCGACCAAAGGCCATAATACCCTATTAGAAAATTCTGCACAACACTATAGAAGATATCCCATGAAAAGTTCACCATCAATCGATGTGTCATGCCCCAAAATTCAACTCTCGATTTGGCTAGACTCAACCCCGAATTCCAAGTCAAGATTAAATATATTTATTTTAACATTCACAAACACATTTTATTAAAAATTACATCACAATAAATCAAACCTTCCTCTAATACAACATTAAGCATAACATTCTAGACTCACTTCGAAATTTCCCTATACATTTTTTATCAAGTACAAATAAAAAAGATTACTAAATTGACAGCTACATCTTTGCTCTATTTTACCCTTGATTAAACTCTGATGCCCTGAAACACTGTTAATATATGTATTAGCATAACAGCTTGTGGGATCATATTCAATTCAAATATAAAATTTCTATAATTATAAAACATATATAAATAATGAAAATACTTTTTTAAAAGTTCAAAATACGAATTACAGTACCGAATCTTAAAAGATGAAATGAATGCAATATCAAAATTGTAAAGACGCTCCGAATGCTAAACTTTTCATGAATTTCATAAATAACAAAATTAAATAACCATTATTTCTTATAATACCATACCCAAGTGGATGGCCACGTTACATTAACGCTCACGCACTGGTAGCTTGTGGTGAGAGACCCATTTATATGTTAATTGGTTAGACTATTGCAACTTACTGTAAACATCTCTTAAGAGACAATGTAAACATCTCGAAATAAATTAAAATATAAATCAGAATTATTAAATATGCAACTTACTGTAAGTTAGTTACAAACTACGTAACATTATATCACATATTCTTTGTTATTATCAAATTATGCATAGAAGTCATTATAAGGTTTGATTACTATTAAATAAGTAATTATTGTAATTAAATAACTGAAATTTTAATTTTTTAAAATTTTCACACCGTTTTTCTTGAGATTTACCCTAACATAAAATGGTATGTAGAAAAAATGGATTAAAATACAAATCTCTTAAGAGACAATGTAAACATCTCGAAATAAATTAAAAATAAAAAATTTTCAGATTTAAAATAATTAATTTACAATAAGAGAGGTTTCCTAAATTTTAAAAAATTGTATAAAAGAGACCCTAAAAATTTTAGAATTTCAATATGGCCCTGATTTAATTGCATAGGATTATTGTGTGTAATTTTGGGGATAGTTATCAACTCGAATTACAAAATTTCTTTTTGATTTATTTTCTAATATAAATTATTTAAAATTTCAAGTATGTTAAACCTAAAAATTTAGAAAATATTAATTTAATCTGAATTTCTACATTATTAATTGATGGTAATTTAATTTCTTAAATTTAGGGTCAAAAGAAAATACTGGGAATTAATACTTTACTTCACAATAGAGATAATCATCAATTATAAATTCAGAATTAATTTTTAATATAAAAAAATAAATAATTTATCAAAATTAAAATTTAGTTTTATTTAAATTTAATTTAATTTTTTTTTATAAAATTGTAAATTAGCAAAACATAGGAACTCTTAAAAGTAATCCACATTAAATTCTGAATCTAAATAAATTAATGTATGATTTAGATTTTAAAAATCTAATTTAATTAATTCAGTAATATATGAATAAAATTTGACTATTTTATAATAATTCTTTACTTCCATCTAATAAATTGAAGAAAAATATTTACTAATTATATTAATCAGATTCTTTTTCTCTCTCTCTCTCTCTCTATTTATTCCAAACCCTAATAATTGAATTAATAGTGATATTAATAAATCCTAATTCAATATCCTACATTAATACACTTCAAGCTATAAGAGTTAGGTAACCACGTATATTGAAAATCTATATTAATTCACTAATTTTCAAGATTTAAAATCTGATTGATTAAAATTAGAATTGGCTATTATCTATTTTTTATTATTTAGAATTAAATTTAAAATTTAAATTTATCCAATCGAAATTAATTATATAATCCCTAAAATTCATACTCAAACCTTAAAGTTCATAATCTAATTAAATTATTATTAATTAAACTAAGTTAAACAATGTTAAAGTAAATCTAAGCTTAAATTAAGTAATTATACAACAATATTCCTAAATTGAAATTTTACTTGATTTATGTTTAGCTCAATAAGCTATTTAAAATTAAGTTTGGACTTTAATTATTATTAAAATTTACCTAATATTATAAATATCATTATTTTTAATTAGTATCAATTATTTTGATATATTATTTCTAATTGGTCTTGAATGAAAAAAAAAATAAAAAATCAAAAAGATATTACTATAGTCACTTTACAGATTTATTTCAATAGAATTAATTTAAAATAAAACTTAAGTACGATTTGGAATAATTTCAAATTTAATTCCTATATTATTCAAATAATTTAAATTTATTTCGCATTAAATTCAATGATTTAGAAATCCAACTTAGATTTTACTTTGATCTTATTGAGCAAATTCATTTTTCTTCTTCTTTTTTTATAATACTCCAGTAATAAAAATATTAATGATAAACAATAATTTTCTACAATTTAAAATTTAAAATCAATTTACTATAACAATTAAAAAATAATTTTAAATAACAATAATTATAAAGATTTTAGATCAAAGATAAATTACCCACCTTGACAAAAGCTTCACAAAGCTTCTTATTTTTTTACTCTTTTTATTTTTTATTTTTTCTTTATTATCTTTTTCTTACACTTTCACTTTCCGTGCCACTACGACCCTATTTATAATAGAGGGATCCCATTATATGTAATATACATATATGAAGAAAAAAATATGTTCTCTTTAAATGACATCTCGTGTAAGTGAAACACTAACCATCCTTTAGTTTCTTTTATTACAAACAATGCATCACGTTTGTTTATGAAGTGATTCTAGTGGTGCATGGTTGTGCATCTGCATGGTACTCATTTGTGACCAGTGTATACATGAGCGTACATGTAAAATTATTAATGTACAATGGATACCTAATCAGGAAGGTGGGTTGATGGATCAAATGGATGGATGAATTTGTATGGCGGATGGCGAGTTGTGAAGTTCTATGGACGTTGTTGATATTGTGTATGAATTTAATAGTTTCGTTCTATTAGTTTAAGTTAATGAACGGGTGGTCCATTGATCTTGTAATAGAACTTGGATGATTTGAAATGGTTAGGTTGCTCATTGTGATGGATGGTTTAGATTACTAACCTCCAATCATAGTCACACTCCTTTTATTTCCTAAAATCCAATACTCACGTGATAATGAATTATATATATATATGCCCATGTTATACACGTTTAACACGTGATGCATGTTATACACGTTTAACACGTGCTGCATTAAAGGTTTATATCGTACATGGACGAATGGCTAGGATGTATTGAAAATAAGATTTAAGTAAACCATGTGATACATCAATGAGCAGAGAGGTCAATGTATGTAACACCCCAGATTTTTGCCAACCTGGGATTGGACGTCCTTAGGCAATGGGTCAATCCTAACACCTGATTAACTTCTCAAAACTTAATCTAAAAGTCTCAAATTCCTATTTCCTTCGAAAATCTCACCTTTCACTACTTTATCCTTCAAAATTTTCTAGGAGCTTTCATATTAGACACAAATCTTAAAGTTTAGGTGATGTTAATCAATACTTAAACTAAAAAGTACTATGAATAGTAAATAAATAAATAAAAAGGGTTTTTAGCCATTAACCTTTTGTAATCTCACGAAATAAGTAGGCTATTTGGATAGATCAGCTTCTCCTACCCCAAAATCATATATTGCATGTCAAATAACTCATCTCAGGTTCTAAAATACATCCATTTCAAATATTAGAAGGAGAAATCACCCCAAACAGGTCAGCGAGCGGCGATGGGATCGCCGGTTTGGTGATGCATCGCCGAACCCGTCCGTACAACGGTCTGGCAGGCCGGTTTCTGCACTTTTTCCTTCGCGTTTCTTCCAATTTTGAAAAATCATATCTCCTTCGTTATAACTCTGATTTAGGTGATTCAAAAATCACATTGAATCTAAATGAGTCTAGTTTTATATAAAAATATGTAGAAAATATAATAAAATATTTAATATAGTTCAAAGTAGGTCATTGTGAGCAACTGTCCGATAATCACTTATTGGACAGCTGCTGCTTCTGAAATTTTTAGAGTTTTTCTACAACTCAAAATCTTATGAAATTTGGTGGAGTCAGGGTAAACTTGATGATGAACTCTCAGAAAAATAATAAAAATAATATGATAACTAGAAGTTCCCAAAATGGAGCATAGAATGGCCCTAGGACCGTATTCTGCCCTATTAGGGTAGAATTTGGTTAAGTACCAAATTGAATACTCAGTAAAATTAACTTGGATCACTTTAAATATAAACTATAAGATCCAAAATTAGTAGGACTGCTAATGCTATGTTACTTAAAAACCTAGGATCAAACTCTAAACCAGTTTGTTCTTAGGAACCCTTTGAAACTTCGTATTGGATCTAGACCGCGCGTCGGAGGTCCGATATCTACCATCTTAGACCATTATGACCGCTTAGCTGGACTTGACAATCTTTTCAAAAATCAAGGCCAACCGACGTTCAGAGGCTATTTCATTGAGCCTGGAGTAAAGAGAGTAAGAAATGGGTTAGATTTGAAAATTTTAATCCAAATCTGGCACGAGACTTGGCCCGTTATTATTAAGCGTTCTGACCGTCAGAATTCAGCCAAATTTCACCCTCGGATCAGGAAAAATTTCTCTTTTATATCATGAGACTTGTAGACCTGATTAAGGCACGATGACCGATGAACTGAAACTGGACCGCCACGTGCGATCTGGGAACTCTACCGGACTGAAAACTGGGTGTGAGAAGGATCCAGTATCCATGAGCTTAAGTCCGACCGCATTCGGCCAGGGGACCTCCAGAAATGCTCTTTTGGATCGAAACAATCCAGATTTGGTTATAGCCCAAGTATACTTTGTTCCTAAGTCTAAAACGGAGAAGTTTTAGCCTATATAAGGGCATTAAACCCTCTCACAACCCTCCCATCCGAATTTACTTGAAACCCTAGGAAAAGAGAGAGAGAAAGTGAGAGATTGTGGGAGAGTTCTTCCTGCCACCTGCTGCAGCTGCTACGCGTGCCAAAGCACCGCATTCCAATCAATTTCCCGGCGATTCCAATGCACTTTTAGGTAAGAAAAACCCTAACTACTTGCTGATTTAGGATTCCGTCGATTCAAATAGCAAAGTAGCTTATACATCTTGTGCATTAGGTCGCCGCTACGCTGTTGACGAAGTATATGCGTTCTATTCGAACCGATACACTTCTACGACAAAAGGTGAGGATTTTAGACGCTTTGATTGACTGATTTCAAAGCTTTCAATGTCATTTAATAGTAGATTATTGATGAGAGCACCATTTGACATGTAGAACATGCTGTCCGTTTTTCGTTTCGTAAACGTACGGTAAATATAAGGTTTAGGGTATTTTAGGCATTTATAGGAAACACCGCATACATCCGTATTTTGCTGAAATGCTTGACATGTAAATTCATTGTGTTATGATATTATGTATGCATGTATAATTTGTTTGGCGAAGAGATTCACCTTAATGCGCACTTTGGGTCGACATACGCTATGTAGACTAAGGTGTGTAGACTAAGTGTTTGTATAAATGTTTGTATTAGTATGTATTGAGTAAATGGTATTGTAGATTAGTTTTGAGAATGAATTCTCAATCCATATGATGTTGTATATGATTTCCTACATGTTGGCTATACGTATTGATTTCACTATATATATGAAATGCAGGTGTTGGATGATTTACTTACGTTATATGCTATCACATATGGTGAATATGCTTTGGTTTTTTGTATTTCAATTACGTCACACTCACATGATCATTGATGTTGTTTATAAATGCTTGGGGCTATACGTTAGTCCAGGCAGTCGGTAATGGATTGAATTCGTGATTGGCTTCTAATTACCACGAAGGATGCGTCGATGAACGCGAGTCATGTTTTGAGTTGGTGGCAGTGGTTAGGCCACATGAAGTGTTTCATGCACTTCATGTCGTTCGACTTGAGATACGCTCGTATTAGTCGAGCCCGTCAAATAACCCGACTGGCCATTGTATGTTCACCCTGTATGAGTCATAATTACTTGAACCTAGGGTACTAAACTTACCATTGGAAATCCTGTTAACCTTGGTACCTTGATCCATAAAGACTCATGAGCCGGGCATGGTGGTATGGGACACCGTGGTCGAGCTGTCGGCCTACGCTGGGGCCAAAAATCTCCCCATATTGACCAGTGAGCACCTATGACTCGTGAGCAGATTATGGTGGTATGGGACACTATATTCTTGCTGTCGGCCTACACTGATCAGGTGACGAGCCCTTTGTAGTGACCGCGAGAGTATTCTGAGTCTACGGGAGGCGACAACCCTTTCGTAGCGACGAGAGTACATTAGGCCTGTATTGATAAAGTGATGGGGGAGCGGTGCAACGAGTGCGAGCAATAGCCCTGGCAGCCCTTACAGCGACCTAAAATATAACATCGTATGAGATTACTAGGAGTGACGACCCTAGACAGGATATGTGTTGGGATTGATATAAGCAAGGTACCCTAGTTTCTCAATCCTGCTGTATGAAAAGGACTCATAACAACTTAGTAATCATTATCCATATCGCATTGCATGTGCCTGGAAGATGTGGAGCACTACGGGAAGAAAGCATGCTGCGGACGCAGATGGTGCCGCATGAGGGAGTATGTCGGTGAGGGCATCCATCATGTCATTTCATGCATGCATTAACAACAGTATCTAGGAATGATTGATTATTTTCTTTACTATTAATGCATGATTGATTTGATAACATGTTAATCTTTGCTCTATTATTCCATTGAGTTAGCTACTCACTCCCACGTTACGGGATGGTGTTCCGAATACCCACCGGACCCTTTTGTAATTGTAGATGATGGCCCTGCTTGTGAAGTGGAGCCGGACTTATATGATGCTGAGGAGGACTTCTCCTCCGTGTTTTGATTGACGAGATGACAAGGAGGTTGATTAGATGCCATGACACTTGTCATTTTATATTTTTGGAGCACTCATGTATATTCTTTTCCTTCTATTTTGGAGTATACATGTATTTAGTTAACCTGGTAACATGTTCACACTATGGAGACTTACAATCATTTATATATTTTATATATCTATCACATTCTTTCACTTGCTAATTTAATTGTCTCTGGAGTATGATATGCTGTTTTGGCTTAGTCTCAATCTTGTTTAATGCCATTCTACAAACAACATGCATTTATCATTATCTATGTTGCATAAGTGACGTTCTGGAACTCGGGAGTTGGGTTTCTACCCGACCCCCGATTTTTGGGATGTTACAATGTATAATTGATTTTATCAATGGGTTACCCAGTTATAAGATATGGGGTATCAGATTTATGGTTATATATATGCATAATGTATGATTTTCTCCTCTTTTAAAATTTATAAGTTTACTACCAAAATACATGATATATGGCTTATGGACCTTTAAAACTTGTTAAATCATGTTCTAATGTAAGAAGTACTTTATAGTGATTTTTGTTTGATTTTTGGGTGGCCCAATTGGTGGATCAAGGTATGATGTACAATTGTATGATAAGATATACATAAAATAATTAAACCACTAAGAGTCTAATCCGATAAACAGGTTAATATATAATTAATTTCATACTCAAATAGGTGTAAGATGGGTTTTTAGTTGATCAGATGGTGGATCGTCGAATAAATGACTTAGAAGATTAAATATAATGTTAAAAATGGATGGATGAGTGGGTGATCACATACCCTATACGGCGTATGAATGGTTGGGTTTTGTGTATGTTCCATAGTTAGATTTGAATTACTTAATGAATGAACGGTTGATCTTAGGTTTATTAGTAAAGAGAGTGCATGTATATATATATATATATATATATATATATATATATATATATATATATATATATATATATATATATATATATATGTATGTATACGCCAAAACCACACAATTATCAATTAATGATACACACTAAATAAATCAATCACAAATATTAATAGTCATAAATTGTACACTTTATGGACACGTGTATGCATGAATAAATGAAAAGATTATACATGAATGCTTAGATGAATACAAGTGTGCATGTATACACATGCATGCATGCATACCAAAATCTTGGGTCATTACATTCTTCCCCCTTATAAGAATTTTGTTCTTAAAATTCAAACACACCCAACGTGTGGACGAGCGAGGATAACCTACTACGGTGTGTCTAGGCATTGATTATGTTTCACATGTCATAGGTTTGTGTTCATGCGAGTATGTGTAATCGTCTATACTAATTCAAGTTGTTACACGATGGGAGGACGATCGAGTTCACGACCAGAATAAAGAAGCTCAAGGAAATCTTGAGTGAGCATTGATGTGGCTATTTTGTCAACCTAGCCGAAGTTGTAGTATCGGCTGATGAGGTGGCCGAGGATGGCATATATTTGAAAGATCTAAAGAAATCTCCAAAGAAACTAAAGGATTCTCTAGCCCAAGTCTAAAATCCCTTGGTTGAACTAATATAGGGAAAAAGTAAAACCCCAAGCAAACTTTCATGAGCAGTTTGCTAGAATCACAAGTCCAAGTCGAGCTCACTGATTTACTAGGAGAGTTTGTTGATTGCTTTGCATGAGATTATCATGAAATGCCTAGTTCAAACCTAAACCTGGTCAAGCATAGGTTGTCAATAAGGGAAGAGTATCGACTACACAAGTACTCGCCTAGATGGATGACAATAGAAGTTACCCAAAAAATAAAAGCATAGATTAAATGACTGTTAAAGATAGGATACATTAGGCCCATCAAATATGCTGAATGGATCTTTAACATGGTTCCAGTCATCAAGAAAAATACTGAAATAGGGAGATGAATTTATATGGGAAGTTGAACATCCGTTTTCTTTTAACAAAATCAAGGAATACTTGATGAAGCCACTGGTGTTGATGCCACCAGCCAAAGGTCGACTATTCAAGTTATATCTTGTGGCTTCTGCGTAGTCGATTAGAGACATGTTAACGCAACATGATGATGACCAAAAGGAGCATGCAATTTACTACCTCAGTCGGATGCTACTTGATACTGAACAAATATATTCTGCAATAGAAAAGTTATGCTTATCGTTGTACTTTATGGTCACTAAGTTCAGATATTATTTGTTGGTCGAGTTAGTTAATGTAATTGCACTTACTGATTTAGTAAAATACATGTTATTATTAGTGCTTTGATTTTTTTAATGACGTGAGCTGGGGTGTCTTAAATCGGTTGAACCTTTATATGAAGACATTGAAGAACCAAATACTTGTACATCAAGGCTAAAGACAACAAGTAAATCATGAGGTGCCTTGGTAAACTTAGCCTTAGACCCTTCAAATTCTATAACAACCCATCTTTATATGAATCATCCCATAAGTAAACATTTCACTCATCTAATCGAAGCATTAGACCCTTAATGAACATGTTTAGGCTTTGAAGAGGTATAAAGCTATAGCAAATCGCATTGCCCAAATAACTGTTTTTATTGGGGTTCGATCTCATTGACAAGTTGTCAATGTATCTTGATCAAACATTCGATCAATCGAAGATTAGAGTCGATCGATTGAAGGTAGCCAGAAACATTCAGCAACTCTCTTTATAAATTTTAGACTTTCTCGATCCCATCGAGGGACCTTCGATCTCATTCAGTCAAAAGCATTGCTCGATTAATTGAAGGTGCCTCTTTCTACCATTTTTTACCATTGGAAATCGATAGCCTTATAAATGGCACCTAGACCTTGGGTAAAATTATAGTTTTTGAGTGACTTATAAGCCCTATATATCTCAATACTTCCCAACACTTCTAGGCTCTCTCCCATAGGGATCTAAGTCATCTTACATGTGATTAATTACTCTTATAAGCATTCTAAGCGCCTTATGAAGATCATCTTAGTTCCTTACATTCTTTAAAGAATAAACACTAATCTAATAAGAAAATCATTATCTTTTAAACCTCTAAAGGACCCATCTAGGTGAATCCCCTTTGGAAATCAACTACCCATTAGTTACAACATATTTTATAATCCTCCCATCACCTTGGTCACCTCATTAGAGCATCGTATGCAAGGTATTTTTTTATGAAGCTGAATCGTTAGCATTAGTGAACGTGAGAGAAACTGAGAAGTTGATTCAAGCACAGGAGAACATTGAAGAAGTATATCAAGCAGGGCGTATCAAAAGAGCTCAATTCGACAAGTAAAGTTATCAATTTTAGAGTCCATTCACTCTTTTCTTGTGTGGGATGCGTATGTGTTAGTCTCCATAGGAAGACTTCAGCGGGAGCGTATGTAAGGTCTTAGATTAGGACTGCTAGTGGTTGTTGGTTACCCGATAGAAAACCAACTAAAGTCACTTGCAGGAGCTACTGACATAGTAGAAAAGTAGTCTTCCAATATAAGAGTATATATGTAGGTTAATAGTTAGCCTAGGAGAAACCATTTTAAAGGTTAGGGGTGAATCTATTGAAAACTCTTAAGATAGTAAAACAATGGTACCCTTGAGGAGAGTGCGTCCGCCGGGAATGAAGGAAGGAAACTGAACCATTATACATGTTTGTGTTTGGGATTGTCATTTGTGCACATTTCTATATTCCTATGAGTTTAATTTATTGAATTATGTGAATACATAATTAGATGTATGCTGGGTATTAAATAGTTAGGACACCCTGCACACAAGATCACTATCTTATTTTATAGACTGATTGCTTAATTATTACATATTTTGTAGTATATGTGATTGGACCCACTTGGCTTGGAAGCATAATGTTATTTTCCTTAATTGTTTGAATTGGTAAATTAGATTTATTAGGTAAGAATTTTTTAAGTGGTCATTTTCACCCCCTCTCCCCTTTAGGTCTTAGTCATAATTCTAAGCTCTGCCAAGCTTATATGCCCATTGTAGAGACTATCCACGTAATTTCAGTTAAATTGACTAATTTTGAATGACCAAATTAACAAATGGGTATTATCCTTATTAAAATTTAATCTCAAGTATGTGCGTCAAAGAGCAATAAAATGACAAACCATAACTAATTTTATGGTTGACCATCCACTAATGAAAAAAAAGAAGTCAACTTCCTCCAAAAGTGTTGGACTTATATCAGGTTCATTTGACACCCTGTAAATTGATTTATACTGGTTTAAAGACCAAAAAATTATCAAGAGCAGGGATCATTTTAATATCCCTGGATGGAAAGAGGTGAGAATTTTCATTCTAATTAGAGTTTGAATGTACTCATAACTATGTCGAGTACAAGGCTTTGGGGATTAGTTTGGAAATGTTGATGGAATTGGGTGCGAGAAATATTTCAATAATAGGTGATTCTTAGTTAGTTATAAACCAAGCAACCAATTTGTTTAAATGTACTAGTGTCGCACTTTTGTCATATTATGCTTTAGCAACCTAGCTAATGGACAACT
Source organism: Magnolia kwangsiensis (assembly GCA_037074715.1). Lineage (NCBI taxonomy): Eukaryota > Viridiplantae > Streptophyta > Magnoliopsida > Magnoliales > Magnoliaceae > Magnolia > Magnolia kwangsiensis. The sequence continues at coordinate 58,658,433 of CM073573.1, forward strand.
TTGATGAAGTCAAGCTAAGACATGTAACCCCAAAATGCAATGTTGATGAAATGGCACAACTAGCAGCTGGACTTCAGATTGTCCAAGGGTCTAGAGAGAGAATGATCATTGTACAAAAGTGGTCATTGCTATCAATTTTTCAAAGGGAGGCAATCTTGGAAATTTGTCAGGATGAAATAGATGAAGATGATTAGAGAATCCCGATCATGGATTATCTTCAATATCCTCAGACTAATACCAGTAGGGATATTAGAATAACAACTCATAACTATGTCATGGTCAACAATGAATTGTAGAAAAAAGGGACATATGGTGTGTTATTACGATGCTTAGTCAAAGAGGAAGCCATGTTGGCCATGGCCTAAGTACACAAAAGAATATGTAGAGCTCATTAGGTAGGAAGAAAGATGAGGCTCACACTTAGGCTGTGTGATTATTTATGGTCAAAAATAGTGGTTGATTGCATTCAGTACGTTAAGGGATATAAAGCATGTTAGAAACACTGGACGATACAAAACATTTCTGCGACTGAGCTTCATTCAATTGTTAAACATTGGTCTTCTTAAGCATGAGCTATCAATTTGATATGTCAGATTCACACACCTTCATCAAAATTAAATAGTTTTATCATACTGGCCACCAATAATTTCACCACGTGGGTAAAGGTAAAGTCCATGAAGGGACTAGACCACAGAGAAATTATCGACTTTATCGAAACACATATCATCCATAGATTTGGAATTCCCAAGTAAATTACCATGAACCGAGGTGCCACATTTTAATCTAAAGAAGTGAAGGCAGTGATTGAGCAATACAAGATTAAACTATTGCATTCAACGCCTTACTACACTCAAGCCAATAGTCAGGCTGAGGCTAGTAAAAATTATAAAAATATCTTGAGAAAAATTATCGATGATAACCCACGAAAATGGCATACTAAGTTATCAAAAGCCTTATGGGCTTTTTGAAATTCACCTGTTTCTAGTACTATGGCAAGTCCTTTTAAACTTACTTATGGACATGATGCAGTATTACCCCTAGAAGTTACTATGCCATCTCTAAGGGTTACATATCAAGCTGACTTAATTGTGGCCGAGTTTACAAAACCCATGCTAGTCAAGTTGGAGGAGTTAGAAGAAATGCGGTTGAAGGCTTTGGATTACATTATACCCAATAAGACTAAATTTGCTCAAGTGTTCGAGACAAACCCCAAGTGTAGGGCTATGATGTAGTAATAACTCGACAAGACCGATGTCAAACCCACATGGACTTATGATTGTGCAATTTCTGGAACATTTTTAGAAATAGAAATAGATCTAAAACTACTTATAGAATCTGATTTAAGAAATAATGGTGTAATGGAGAAGAAAATCAATAGAGATAAATCAATAAAGCAACAAGGATCCACTTATAGTCATTCTTAATGTTTAATTCACTTGACTCACTCACATAACTCAACTAGAATTGAATTCCTATCCTATCCAGCTAGATAATAGAGTGGTTAAACCATCATTCTTATACTAAAATAGATTTGAACTTCAATTGAATTGGTTCTCACATAAAGTACCAAAGTATTGATTGTATGGAATTTAAAGTACTTACCATGCCCTTAGTCTACGATAGATCAATGTATTTTACAGATCAATTCATTACAAACTAGATAAGAAATTTATCTTAGCTCTTCTAAGCATCCAAGGTACCTACAGTTGACAATGCATTAAAGTAAACTAAAAATAAAACTTTATTCAAACTAATATTAATAATTGTTTAACAATTAAACTAATTACTTGAATTAAAGTAAACTAAGACATTAAAAATAACTACAAGCTTCACTTCTTAGCCCTAGCTAAGAGGTTTAGCCAATTAAAGACACGATTGAATTAAAACTCAAAAGAAAAATATAAAAATTGAAGAAATATCAAAGAATTGGATAAGGACTTCGTAGAAGCTTCACAACTCCTTGCTCTTTTTCTTCTACCCTAATTCATGTTTTGGGAGGCTAGATTCATTCCTTTAAATAGAAAAAATTTGAACTGACTTAGAACTAACTACAAATTTATGTATTTTTGTTATACTTCAGTCGCACCGACTGTCACCTTTAATTGCAGCCGAATATACCTTCAATTGCACCGAACTTTACTTTAGTTATAGTCGAATTTCACCAAAATAGATTCGAAGTCTTTATACCCCTCAAGTCGCATGGAACTTTCCTTTGATGGCACTGAACATGACTTCAATCGCACCTACTTATCGATTCAAATTATCTTTGAAAATCACTATTTCTTGCTGGACCGTTCTATACACCTTTGGTCGAACCGAATCAACCTTAAGTGGGATTGAACAGTCTATTATTTTTGTTGATGTACTTTGTGATTTTTTTAGTCTTTTCTCTCTCTTTTGCACTTTTTTTTCTTAGATATTTGGCAATTAAATTCTTCAATAATCACCTCCAAATCTCTAAATTTTCACTTAGTCATTCTTTGAGCATTAAATATTCTCGTTAATTGTTCTTTTCATCTTAACTCTCCAAATCACCTCTTAGCAAATCATACATAATTAGATCTATAAGCACATCTATGCTTATAAAACCAATGTATAATAAATGGAAAATATATAATATTTCACACACAACATCAAGTCGATAACAAAAAGGTTAAAGGAAAAGCCTTCGGGGAGGGCGACAAGGTTTGGAAGGTGGTGTTGTTATTGGGATTAAGGGACGCTACTTTTTAAAAATGGTCAACTACCTGGGATGGACCATTCATAGTCGACTAAGTTCTCTGAGGAGGATCTTATATCCTTCGTGACATGCAGGGTAAGGTTGCGAAAGCTCCCATTAATGAAAATTTTTTGAAGGCCTATTATCCTAGTTTGTGGGAGGTAACGCAAAGTCAAGCCGAGTAAAATATAAGGATTTATAGACAATAAATCTTTACCGCTAAAATAAGTTTATATTTAGAAGAGAAAAGTATGAAAATAAAAGAAATATTTTTATTTGATGTGGAAAGTAAGGGAAACATTATGCATGTTTGTATTGCGATGTGAGTTTAAGACATTGGATTGAAAAGAACGTTAAAAGCATAGATTTGATGATCAAGAATCACCAAGGCAAGGGATGGTTCTTAGGAGACCAAGATTGAAGATTTTAAGACCCCAAGATTCAAGAAAACTAAGTAGAGAAGGAAGGAAGTCGAAAGTGCAAAGTACAAAATTTCACAGAATTTGAACTACACTATCTATGTCATCGACCGCCTGTCGATGACATCGAAGCCAATGTTTAATCACATTGAACATGGGTCGATGACATCAAAGAATTACTTGAAAATCAAGTTTGGCTACTGAAAAAATTGAATGCAGTTCTCGATGGCATGGAAGACCTGTTTGATTACTCGAAGACCTGCTCGATGACATTGAGATTTTTGTGGATTTTTTAGAGCAACTCACTGGAATACTCTGGACACATTTTCGATTACTCGAACACCCTTCGATGACATCAAAGACAGTTCAATGACATCGAAGGTATGTTTGATGACATGAAGAGTTACACAGTGTGAAAGGCGTTACATAGTGCAAAAAGGTGCAACTTCCAGATTCAAGTTATGCTTGATGACATCGAAGGCATTACACAGAGTGCGTAAATTTGAGGCAGTTTTCAAAGATGGTCAGACAAAGGATATAAATATGAGTTTTTTAAGGAGTTCTACCCATGAATTAGGTTTTGAGAAGCAAAGTCAAAGGGTGGAGTAGCCTTCCAAGAGTTTTTCTTCTTTCCTTATTTATTTTTAATGCTTTCTTTTAGGGTTTTAAATTCAATCATGTCTATGGTTAGCTAAACCTCTTATCTAGTGCTAAGAGGTGAAGCTTGTAGCATGTTGGGATGATTTTCTTGCTTTAATTCTAGTTTTTCTTGAACCTCATTGACTTCTAGTTTGAATTTAAGGAATATTTTCAGTTTTCTATGATTTATTGTGACTCAAATTACATAGATGTTGTGATAGCTTTGAATATCTTCTTTCCTTTTCTGAGATTGTGAGATTGGTAAATCCTATTGTTCACTATCATCTCTTAGGCACGGTAGGATAATGAAATCCCTTCCAATCATCATAATACTCCTTCATGTGCGACTAGGTTAATGAAAAGTTCAGATTTGGTTTAATTGCTTCATCTTCCAATTGGATAGGATATCACTCCCATTCCAATTATGTTTATTGAATCAAGAAAGGTAGCATTTTTATAGCTACAAGTTGATCCTTGGAACCTTAGTTCCCTTTTGATTATTGATACTTTATTCACAATTACTCATTTTATTCCAGATTTAGCTTTAGATCTTTTTCTAGTTCTAGTTCTAGTTATTTTCAGAATACATACAAAGTTTAGTCTCTGTGTATTCGACCTCGGTCTCATCGAGTTATTACTACATTGTGACCTTACACTTGGGGTTGTGAACAACGGTTATTTTTTTTTATAAAAAAAGTAATAAAAGAAACAGTGTAACGCCTCGGGTTTTTGAAACCAGAGTATATGACTCGTTTTTCAAAAACCTGAGTGTTAACCTTTAAAAGTAGATAAATTCTATGTATATTTTTCTTTTCTATTCTTTTATAATAGTTAGCAGTTTAGCGGAAGATAGATAAGTCAAACATAAAAGGAAAATTTACATTTACATGCAGAATATATGAGCAGTTTTTCAAATGACTTATACAAACCAATGTTTTTATGCTAACAAATATAGGAATTACATAATTTAACATATGAGAAATAATAAAATGCATATAAATTTAAGCCGTAAGTTTGCACAGCTTCTCTAGGAAAATACAGCCATGCATCCCTAATAATTGTCTTTTGCTCTTCATCAATCTGGACATGTATATTATTTAAACTACTCGCGCTACCTATACAGTTATTGTCACGCCCCAAACCCGAAAAACGGATTCATAGGAATCCCGATCGCCGAATCTGGTGCTGACAGCCTCCGTAGAACCCCATTCTCGGCTCCTAACATTCATATGCCAGATTTCGATCCTGGGATCCTACAAGGAGGATTTTATTTGTACATTTAACTTGCAATAAGCATAACTACAAGATTACCCAATTCACAAAGGCAACATCATCATCATATATCCATTAATATAATTGTTTGATTACAACACTGAAAGGGAAATACATAAATATAAAATTAAGCTCCAGAAGACCACTGCACGCTCCAAGCTCAACACTGCTGCAACCTAACATCACCTGTACGCATCTATCATGCATAAGCTTATAGAAAGCTCAGAGGGTGGTGTAAGTGTGTGCATAAGGTAAGTGCCAGGTATTCAATACAATGCCATAATCATACAATACCAAAAAAAAACTGGTAATCCATAAACCATACAATGTCTGAATAACAGAAACACTAATAAGATCATGAATTATTAGAGTAAGCAGAAATACTAACAAGATCATAAATCATACGATAACAAAGTAAGCAAAAGTATGGACAAGTCCATAAGTCAATCAATTTCAAAATACGCAGTATAGAACAGTTATGCGATAAGGAGTCATAAAGAGCCAAATATCAGATGCCGAGGATGTAATGTAATATACAATGCGAATGAAATGGCCATGCTAGAGTGTGAAGTCGGGGTGATAGTACGAAGTATCGCAGGCTCTAGGGTCCACCAGAAGGGACTTCTCTCCAAACCAGTCCCATACCTAAATTTGGATAGTCAGACTCAACGTGGTAAACTCCTGATCTTAGGTTATTCGCGTGCCTAACCGAAATCCATGCCATAACAAAGATACATAACAATTAGTTGTGCACCACCAGCTCGAGTGGATAGTGAATGGATTAATGAATGAGCATGCAACTCATACTCAATAAGTCCACATATCAGTATGGTTCCTTTCTGAAAAATCACCTGGGTCTATTACACTCCAAACCAGATTGCCGCCCCATCGCGCCCAACAAGGTGAGTGGAAGAGACCTCACTATCCACCTGCCAATATCGGGCCTGACTCGTCAATAGTGGACCCATTCCTCGAGTTGGTCAGACTCAGCCTAGAATTGCCCCCTCCTCTCGGGCAAGTAAGGCTGCACCCCCTTCCAACCGACCACGACACAGTGGGAGATGCAGCCTAACGGTATACGGTCCTCATGCACTCATACATTCATTCAGTTTAAACGTTGGAGCAACCTCTGGAACCAAGAGGGTTTAGGGACTTTCACTTAGGGATATCTATAGCACCCCATGTAAAACAGATTTCTGGTATCCCATCTGGCCATCCACGAAATGCCTGTGGAGGCTATGACCTAGATGTCGCTAGGGCGTACAGTACAACACAATGCAATGCAAGATGCATGAGTCATGCAATCCAGTTATGCATCAATCCCATGCATACCGTGCTCTCATGTGAGACGATCTCGGCCTATCAAGGAGTCTCACAACAATCAGCACTATGACATATGCAATGGTTAATCATATCTCATAACAGATATACATATGATGCGTATGGGCATGTATCATAATGTTATGCAGTCACATGCTCATAATCGGTATCAATAACAGGCATTGACAATCGACATCGAAAACGTGGACATTTAACCAACATTGTCCCCTAAGGAACGACCTACATAAAGCCTAACATATAGTGGACTCATGGCCTCACACAAGGGCCAAATATACAACACCATGGGTCTCAATTAAGAGTTTAATACACATCATGATGGGCCTTTCATATGGGCCTAACATACATTACAATGGGTTCCATCGCCTAGCCCTCAAATGCATCACAGTGGGCCTCATCACATAAGCATCATATACATCACATTGGGCCTTAAACAGGGGCTGGATACACATTACAACGGGCCTCAAATATGAGCCACATATACATCACATTGGGCCTCGACAATCGGAATCGGCGATCAGCCACGACAATCGGAATCGACAATCGGCCACGATAATTGGCCTCGAACGATAATCGGCCTCGATAATCAGAATTGGTCAATCGGCCATGACAAGCAGAATCGAAAATCGGCCATGTCAATCGATAATCAGCCACGATCAATAATAGGTCACAATAATCGGCCTCGACAATCGGTAATTGGTCAATCGGCCACATCAATCGACAATCGGCCACGATCGGTAATCAGTCACGATAATCGGCCTCGACAATCGGTAATCGGTCAATCGGACACGATCGGTAATCAATCACGATAATTAGCCTCGATAATCGGTAATCGGTCAATCGGCCATGACAAATAGAATCGGTAATTAGCCACGTCGATCGATAATCGAAATTGATAATCAGCATCGACAGTCGGCACTGATAATCAGGGTCAATAATCAGCACCGATAATCAGGGTTGGTAATTGGCGTCGAAAATCGACACCGATAATCAGTAGATAAATAAAACGGGGCCCATAAATGATCAGCCAATCAACCATAGTATAAAGATCGACACTCACATATGGTTATATTAAATCCGATAGCACAGAGTCATCCATCTACGGTAAATGGGGTCCACTTATTTGGGTTAACCCACGAAGAGAATGGGCCTAACAAGGCCTAAGGGAAGGTCACAATAAGGACGTCTAACCATCATTGCCCCTCAACGTGGACATCTAACCAACATTGCTCCCAAGGAGTGGCCCATACAAAGGATTCATACATAACGTAACGACCATACATGCATCGCATGGGGCCTTAACCATGAGCCTCGAATACATCACAATGGGCCTCACTCATGGGCCTCGAATATATCACAATGGGCCATAACCCATGGGCTTCAAATACACAATAGGTGGGCCCTGCACATGAGACTCAAATACAAAATAGGTGGGCCCCATCACATGGGCCTCATACAACAGGTGGGCTTCATATATATATATATATATATATATATATATATATATATATATATATATATATATATATATATATATATATATTACGTGGGCCAAATGGGGCAGCCCATGATTTAGCAAAACAGATGGACCGCGTGGTTGAAACATGTTCGTCATAACACGCCCCACATGCCGATGGGTGGCGAGGTGAATACATACATCACGGCGGGTTCCCACACCACCCTGGACAGATGGACGGTTGGAGAACCACATACATTCAAGTGGGGTCCACGTCCTTATGCGTACGGATGATTAGATATAACAATACATCATGGTGGCCTCACACCACTCGTCCAGATGGATGGGTGGATATAGAGCATATACATCAGGGTGGGTCCTACCTGCCATGGACGGAGCGGATATTCAACATATCATTAAGGTGGGCCACACGGATAGGTGGTGTGGATCACATCCACACGCTGCACATGGCAACTATATAGCTAGTGTGTGGTAGATCAGCCAATTCATTTCACAGTGGGTGGGTCCCACGTGGGCCCACCGGATATAAACATGAATATATATATATATATATATATATATATATATATATATATATATATATATATATATATATATATATATATATATATATATATATATATATAGATATAGACATCTGTTCTAGCGCCTAACCCTGCAGCCTGAATAAAAGATGTAAATCATGTGGGGCCCTTTGGATAGACAGTGTAGATCAGCACATACATCATTGCAAGGCCCCACAACACCATCCAAAACTCTACCCAACACCGTCCAAACGCTGTGGACGGTGAGGATGAAAAACATGCAACATGGTGCGATCCACAACACCTCAGATACGTTATGAAAGGTACCCACCACCCAGCAGCTGCTGGACGGCTGGGATATAGAATACATCATTCAAGGTGGGCCACGAGGGTGAGGACCATGTGCTGGATACAGCACACGTGCAGATAGGGTGGATCCGGCAGATGGGTGGCGTGGATACAACTGGTGAATGTGGACCCCACATGTGGACGGTTGTGCATACAACACATACAAGTGGGTCCCACGTGTCACGTGCAGCATGTCCAGCATGCCCAACACGTGCATCATCGTCCCAACTGGATGGTGCAAACATACACATCATGGTGGGGGATCCACACGGACGACTGGATGATGCTCATCAACATGGAGGGTTGCCGTGGGCGGACGGTGCAGATAAAACCGTACCTCGTGATGGGACCCACAAGGCTTGCTGCATCAAAACAGTAGCTGCAGCTACTGGCTGTTGGTTCATCAGAGAAAATAAAATAAAATAACATTAAAATGGACGGACGACATTGATAAAACAAATGCATCATGGTTGGGTGGGTATGTCCCACCCGTTTTGGATCAGCTGCCATGGTGAGGGTCCATGTCCTGAGCTGGACGATCAGAATGAAACACTTACAACTTGGTGGGCCCACGTCCAATGGACTGGACAACATGGATGTAACTAGTGCAACATGGTGGGCCCATGGAACTGCTGACGTGGGTACAGCAGGCTGCTAACCCAGATGAACGGACGGCTTGGATACCTCCCACTCATCAGGTGGGTCTCATTCAAAAGGGGCAGATGGTGTGGATGAAACCCACACATGTCAGGTGGGTTCCACAGAGCTTGGTGACATCACCAAAGTAGCTATATAGCTGGGGTGCAGGTCCACCGTCCATCAGATGGATGACTTGGATATGAAATAGATGGATGGTGTAAAGATATAACACATACATCTGATGGGGTCCACATAGATGGCGGTCTGGATACAACATTCATCATAGTGGGCCCCACAGTATTTGTTGACGTCAGTCAGCAGTAGGACCGACCATAAAAAAAAAGCACGGCAGAGATATAAAATACATCATGGTGGAGTCGTGGGGATGAATCCATACATCAAGGTGGGGTCCACATCCAGTGGACTGGACGGCATGGATGAATCACTTACATCAGTAGCTTTCACCTTCCTTGACTGGACGGTGGACGGGGTGGGTATTCACATACATCACGTGAGCTCCATGTACATCGTCCGGGTATTCACATACATCCATGTGGGTCCCATGTCCCACGTGCAGAGGGCCCCACCGTTCCAGCTGGACGGTGTGAATATAACATATACATCTGGTGGGTTCCACCTGTTTCAAATGGCTGGACGATGTAAACAATACACATACAAGTAGGGTCCACATCCCACGGCTATATGGATGGGCCCCTGCATCATGGTGGGTCCCGCTTAGATGTGGGTCATCCAGAGAATGGGCCAACCCCACACGTCCACCCCATCAGGTGGCCAATGGATGAAACAGATACATCAAGGAGGGCCAGCGGCCAGGCAGTTTCCTGCTGCTGGGCTTGTCCAAACTCGTAGGCTCACGCCTACATGATCTTCTCAGATGAATGGTGTGGATATCCTGCACATACATCAGGTGGGGTCCACACAGGTGGGCCACCCCACCAGGGATCATGCTAATATTCATGTTTTCCCCATCAATATAGCCATGCATGACTAGCCGGTCATGCAGGTCCCATGCTGCTGCAGGGTGGTCCACTTGCTGGACAGATGGGTACCATGCATACATCAAAGTGGGGTCCACATAGGTGGCCCACCCAGCTTAGAATCAAGCTAATATTTATGCCTTCCCTTTAACCAGGGCCTGCCAAAAAAAAAAATGGCAGCAATGGTGCTGCTGAACGGTCAGCAGGGCGGGCCCTGCTTAATGGACGGCAAGGCTGTCCCACTTGTGGACAGCATGGATAAACTCATACATCAAGTGGGCCACGAACAGGGGGAGAGAGAGAGAGAGAGAGAGAGAGAGAGAGAGAGAGAGAGAGAGAGAGAGAGAGAGAGAGCACCCACCTTTAATCTTCTTGGGTTTCTTCTTCCATCAACGTATTGTAGAGCTTCAAGGGAATAAGATTTAACGTTTGAGATCGATTTTTGAGGTTGGGATTGGGTGATAGGAAGGTGGGCCACACCAAACTTCTCCATGGAAGCCATGTAGGATTGCTCCATGGGAGTTACAAAAAAAATGAGAGAGAAATGAGAGAGAGAGAGAGAGAGTGATGGGAGAGAAGTAATGGTGAGTGATGTAAGCATGTACTTTGTTGTAAGAAAATGTTGACTTTTGGGGAGGGGTGGTTGTACTTGGCATTAATTGATGATGTGTACTTGGATTGATAGGTTTGATAGGATGATTCTAGAGATTCCCTTGATACTTGCAACACGTGGTGTTTTTCTCGAATTGAACATGGGCCCACATCTCCTGGCCTGGGTATCGCCTCGGCACATGAGACGCGGCATCGGAATCGCGGTGACAGCGCGATCGCACTGGTACAAGTCTTGGGTCGAGCCGATTCTAATATATAGAACATGACTCAGGATCGCGCGCAAATGCCGATAATAAATCACGGGTCACCAAATTTGACCAAGAGGACCGCGAAGGCATATAGAACGGTACAGGTTAGGTTACGGGTCTTACAATTATATATTCGATGAATAAGTGGCCAACTCAGTGTGAATTCCCCTCAAGATTACACACCACCACATTAGTCAAGAATATTTTTAAAGAATAGAGCATCCAAAACAATATATGTTGTAGTCTTGTTTAAATGCATGGATGCATGAATGCACATCTACCTGAGGATGCTCATCCAGTCGGACTTGGGCTCGTCACTCATGCATATGGCCGGTCACTAGCGAAGCACATAACGTGCGTACATCACATATAATCATAGTGACCAAGCCATCATACATCATGTGCGTGGGTCGATAGTCGATGGTCTGGGAGCTAGGGAAATGATGCCACACTAAGGCCTAAGGGCACATGCTCTAACAATCAGAATTAGCCACCCGTCATCGCCCGTATACTATGGATGCGTGATTAGCCAAACCGTTATTATTCTGATTACAACCAGTTAATTTAAGAAAGCTCAAAGGTCACTACGGGAGGCTCATCACCTAGCGTAGGCCGACAGCTTGAGCATAATGTCTCATTCCACCATCCTAGGCTCATGAGACTCCAACATTGGGATGTTTAATGGTAACCTCATCGACTAGTGGCCAATCATATTTCAATAGGTGGAACTTACAATCACATGATTATATGAAAATAATCCCACTAAGCCACTCAGGGCAAATATCATATCGAAGCCGTAAATGATAAATATTATATTAAAGCCGTAAATGGAAAATATCACATCAAAGGCGCAAAGGGTAGATATTACATCAAAGCCACAGAGGGCACAAGGGTCTACAAGATGGTAAGTCCACAACAACTTAGGTAAAATGGCCACTAGGTCGAGGGCCCATTATAGTCACAATCAATCAAATTACATCACAAGTCTGGATGCACATTTATAAGTGGGGTTTCCCACTGATAGATGTACCAGTTTAAGTTCCATAAGCAATCTACAAGCATGAGAATGTATACAAGTGGAACATACATATGTTTATACAAGATAAATGTCAAGCATATAAGTTAGAAGTCAAATCCAACAACTAGCGTAAGTAATAATCAAATAGACATAACAATTATTAGTTTGAATTAAAATAGGAACTATCACTTAAACTAATAGGAAAGTGGAAAGCTCGAGGGGAAGAAATCATCACCTTACGAGTCGATTCGTCAGCTAACATTGATAGGAGCTGCGTGCACCCTTGTAATCAAATCCCATGACAACTTGAACCCAACCCAACCAACTAGACCCGAACTCGAACAGGACTTAACCTGCTTGTACATATTGACTTGGGAGCGAGTTGACTCACTCCCTCCCTCTCGCTCTCTCTCTCTCTCTCTCTCTCTCTTTGTTTTAATTGTTTAGCTATCCAGCTAGCGATCCAAACCCAACTTAAACTCAACATGTCGAGTTTACATGACCCAACAACAAATTGGACTTGCACAAGAATGGACCTAACTCAATCCACGATTGACTCAAGTCGTGTTGGTGTGGCAAATAGCCATCACCCGCGCTCTCCATATTTCACTCTACCTCTATCCCTATATCTCCTTGCTGGACCTTAGCCAAGCCTAGACCAGGCCCAAGCATGACCTAACCCAGCTGGACTCAGTTCTAGTCTAGTTGACTCAGCCCCCTCTATCTCTAGATTCTCTTCTTCTCTCTCTTCTTCTTTTCTCTCTTTTCTCTCACTCTTTTCCTGCTTATATTCTTCCTTTCTTTCCTGTTGGAACGTCCAACAGGCCCGTGACTCAAACCAACTGACTCGAAAGCGAGTCAGCTTACACTCCAACCCAAACTCTCCCTCTTTGTGTCTCTCTCTCTCTCTCATTCCTCTCTCTTCTCTATCACTCTCTCCTTCTCCTTATCTATTTATTCCCCCACTCTCTCTCTCTTCTTCTCATTTAGAGAGGTCTAACAACCTTTGGACTCGATCCAACCACAACCTAACCAAGTTGGGTTGGTGCAGCTGCACCACCCCTACTCTCTCTTCATCTTCTTTTCTTTCTCAACAACCCAGCAATAGGTTGGACCCTCACTAGGATAAACCTAACAGCTCGTGCAACGAGCACCGTTCATGCACCGAAAAGCTCACACGAATTTAGGTGTTGTTGTGACCTTTTCTGCGCTAACCTTGGCTGATCTAAGGGTGATGAAGCTACACCCATGTGACCTTGCTGAACGAAAAGATCTAAGATTGGGTGTGTAGTAAGGGCGAATTGGCAGGCTTCTTTATCAAGGAAGACGATCCACCATTAATGGTGAATTTGGACTCGATTGGTATTTTCTAAAATGGAGTTTCTAGATGACCTGGATGTATCCCATGAAGCTTCAGGAAGAAGAAAAATGAAGCTCCATTGAGGTTTAGGTGGTGGGTTCAAGTAAATAGGAAAATGGCTGTTTTTTAGGGTTTTTGTAAAAAATAGGAGAAGAGACATTTTCTCTCCCTTCTTATAGAAACCCTAGCTCCCTCACAACCCTTAGATGGGTATTGAGTGGCCAGGATTTAATCCTAGTGTCTGGCTTCCAAGAACGGCCAATGGGAAGGAAGCTTTGGCGTCGATTTTCAACTAAAAACCCTAACACGTGAGTAGCGAATGGACGGTTAGGATCTGCCTGAGCGGAGGGCTAGGATTAGAGAATTACTCCTCACATGGATCACTAACCCGGCAGCAGCAAGACATGTTTTCCATTTTTGGAAAAATGGTTACACACAGTCCAGATGCATTTGGATTTGTGCACACACACGTGTACACCTTCGTGCGAAATAGCTCAGGGTACAGTGAAAATTGACGGCCACACACAATGGACGGTTTGGATAATGAAAGTGGGTACCGATTTGTGGGTCATGATCATAACTATGGACATCCATCCATCCGCTGGTGAAAATGTGAAAGCGGGAGGAACTCTTCCTCTTTGCGGGAAACCACAGGTCAAAGCCGGTTTGACCAAACTTCTGGTCCAGTGCGCAGCATGTGCATGTGCATTTTTTGCACATTTAGTTAGGGTGGGGTCCATGGTGCTGTACAGGTGAAATCCACTCCATCCATTAGTTTCCTCTTGTCCAAAATGGGCCTGTGACAAAGGATGAAGCAGATCCAAGGCTTAAGTAGGCCATATCAAGGGAGTTGCAGTATTTAAGTGTCCATTTCCATTGATCTGATGGTCAGATTGTCATACTATAAAAAATCAACAATCCAAAGGAGTCCTACTCTTCTTTAGAGGGATTTTAGCATTTTGTATTTTAACTGTCCAGATTAGCCTTCAAACCTACTTCAATGCTAAGAGTCCACGAAGGCCAGAAGCTCCTTTGGTTTGCTGCAGCCTCTCTCACCGTAGTAGCAGTGTACCTCCCTGATGACATCCATCAGATCCTTGCAGTGAGTTTGGAGAACCCACGGTATTGTCTTGTCAAATTAGTGCTATAGAGTCTAATAAAGGCATTCGTTCCAAGCCTCCTCGTATCTCTTAGGCTAGAGGCAGGCTTTATCTTGGAGAATAGTTTTTCTCTTCAAGAAGAAGAGGACGCGCTACATTTCAAAATCCACCTCAAAGAAAGTTTGCCCGAGGTAGTGAAGTTCTTGTAGGATCTCTCCCAAGGTCGCATCAATGAAAGTAGCTTTTTTATTTCCCTGAATGAAGGCATTAGTGTCGAACAACAAAGATGATTGACTATAGCATGCTGTTAAGTCGTAAATATTGCATATTTAGACTCCCAATTAGCATGATTTTAGCAGAATAAGTGTTAAAAAATCATCGGAATAAGATCAAAATCAATACATCCATCTATTGTATGTTTTTCATGTTCTGTGTGTTGATTAAGTGATTTTATGTTGTAGATTGGGTAATGGATGATGGAAGTAAAGTTGTAAAAAGAGTTGATGGTTCAGATCATCCAATTAGAAAGCCAAGACATAAGGAAATGAGACGAATGGTCAGATTGCGAGTATCAGAGATCAGGGAGTCATATGGCATGCTATGTGAGAAACCAGGGGATGAAACGAACTTTGTATGAAATGAACTTTGTATTGAAGATGATAGAGGGTCCAGATTGGTGAAAGGTACGAAGAACCAAAGCTGTGGGGAGGTGTACAGGAGAGATTTGATAAATTTTCAAATTTGTCATAAGTACGTGAAGAAAAAAATGGATTGGATTTCAAGTCAATTTTGGCCATTTCATATTAATCATGTGAGGCCTAGTTTGGTTGATCAAAACTGCACATATTGAAGGGAATGCTGATAAGAGGTATAATATGAAGTTTGAAAATATTCAGAGTTTTTGACGGGCTGCAAGATCAAGAAAATTACGTATAGTTTTGATCAAAGTCTGGGATCAGTGGACATTGTTTGGATAGGCCAACGATCCATTTGGGTAAAGACGATGCTAGGAATCCAATAAAAGGATAAGATCTTGGAAACCATATCATGCGGGGCCTACACACGTGTTGTGTGACTTTCCAAAGGTAGGGTGCTTGATGATGTCACCAACTAAGTGGTTGTTACGTGAAATACACAAACCGTGTACATGGAGGTTTTGTGGGGGAAGTTTTAATGGTGGACGTCTTCCACTGTGGTTGGCCCACTAGGTTTTGGATTTCCTCATTTTTGGGTCCAACGGCTAAAATGATTTGGGGTATCGGATGGATGGCATGGATATTACATATACATCAAGGTGTGACCCACACTTTCTCTTATATGACCAAAGCATGTGAAGGCCAATTGTTACGTAAACGACAATCAATGCTATTTTTTAGAAGAGCCTCCAACGGCCTATAAAGATAAGAGGGTAAGGCCATTGAAGGGGGGCTCTCAAGTTTCATGGTTTTAGAAATATATTTTTGACAAGTTTTTTTTTTAAAAATCCTTAGCATTTATTTTTTTTATTTTTAAAATTTTTTTAAAATACTTTTGGAAAAAGAAGGACATGAAATTCTGATTTACTCCAAATTTTTTTAGTATTTCAATTTGTTTCAATTCAAGTTCAATTATGTTGAATGCTTTCTACTTTGTTTCTATTTCCAATTTGATTATGTTTTTCTAGTTCTCTCTAGCCCAAGCTAGAAGGGAAGCACATGGGCTTAATGATCCTTTAGTTGTGATGATTAACTATTTTGAATGATGAGATTAATGGTATATGCATGTTATCAAGTATCTATGTTTAGGTTTTGATCCATCATGTGAGATCCATATTTTTTTATTCATTAATTATCTCATGGATATTGAATGATTACAATCACTGGCGCTTGAGGGTATATTTTAATGGTGCTAATCCTTGATTCTCTAATCTCTTATGTCATTCACTCAAATATTGAACTGTTTTATTTTTTGATTAGGTCGACCATAGTGCTATGATTTTAATTGTGTTATCAAAGTCATCCTGATTAATGGATTATTAATTTATGTGTAGAACTTTGAAGCTTGGGTGTATTTAATTTGATTGAATTCCATTTCAAAGTCATACTCTCAAAATCATTCACTACAAGAAATATGGTTTTTACCTACGAACCTTTTACCTACGAAATTAATTTTCATAGGTAAAGATGACTTTTACCGACGAAAATTATTTTCGTAGGTAAAAGTCATCTTTACCTACGAAAAGTTCGTAGGTAAAGGGTGTTTTCAAGTTTCCATCCTATGGACAGATGAAAAGTTTACTTTTGCCTACGAAATCTAATTCCGTAGGTAAAAGACATATTTACCTATGAAAATTTTCGTAGGTAAAGGGTCTTTTGAATTTTTCAAAATAATTAAAAATCGAAATGTTTACTTTTACCGATGAAATTTAATTTCGTAGGTAAAACCTATCTTCTCGTACGAAACGTTTTATAGGTAAAAATTGAAATGTTTACTTTTATCGACACAATTTAATTTTGTAGGTAAAAGTTATCTTCACCTACGAAACATTTTATAGGTAAAGGGTGTTTTCAATTTTTCTAAACGAAAGGCTTACTTTTACCTACGAAATGTAATTTTTCTAAACGAAAGGCTTACTTTCATAGGTAAAAGTCATCTTTACCTATGAAAATATTCGTTGGTAAAATCGAAAAGTTTACTTAAAAGTCATCTTTACCTACGAAAATTTTCGAAGGTAAAGGTGTTTTGAATTTTTGAAAAAACCAAAAATCGAAAAGTTTACTTTTACCTACCAACGGTTTCGTAGGTTAAAAAACGTGTATGAGGCTTTTACCTGTGACTATTTTCATAGGTAAAAGCATATATGAGATTTTTGCCTGCAAAATATTTCGTAGGTAAAATTATAATATTTAACATAAATTTTAAATGTAGATTAGACTTTTACCTACGAAAGATTTTGTAGCTAAAAAATGTCTATCAGACTTTTACTTATGCAATGGTTCATAGGTAAAAATATAATCTCTAACTTCCTATTCAAATGTAGTTGAGACCTTTACCTACGAAAATGTTCGTAGGTTAAAACGTGTATCGGACTTTTACCTACGAAATGGTTCATAGGTAAAAATATAATATATAATTTAAATTTCAAATGTTGAGACTTTTGCCTACGAAAATTGTCGTAGGGAAAAACATTTCTGAGACTTTTACCTACGAAATATTTCGTAGGTAAAAGTCTGTTTTTTTAAAAAAAGATTTTCCAGCTCAAAATTCCTGATATACACCTGTTACAATATAGTTCATCATATTCTTCCTGATATACACCTGTTATATAATATATTTCATCATATTCACATTCACATCCATCCAAACCCAAACTACATAAATCCATCCAAACATAAATTACATTCATCCAAACATAAACTACATTCATCCAAACACAAACAATCTTATCCACATGACATTCATTCATGCATAAATACATATAAGTTTAACATCATAAATAAAATACAAAATATTATTCATAGAGTTAGGGAATTGAGAATAGGTTTAGGTTTAAGAAATCGGGTTCGGGTTCGGGATCGGGTTTAAGTTTGGATTTTCAAGTTTAGGTTTAGGTTTAGGTTAGGGAGTTAAGATTAGGATTAGGTGTAGGTTTATGTTTAGGAATTTAAGAATACATTTAGGTTTTACGTTTATGTTTAGGTTTTAGGTTATAGGTAAAGGTTTAGGGTTTAGGTTAAGGTTAGGTTATAAGATACAAGTTTAGGTTATATGTTAGAGGTTAAGGTTTAGCTCATAGGTTTTGGTTTAGGTTAAGGTTTAGTGTAACGCCTTAAAAATCGAGGTCGAACATGACTCAGCTCCCGAGTTCCAAAACATTACTTATGCAACATAATTGATGATGAATGTATGTTGTCTGTGTTAGTGCATAAACCATGAAATAGATCAAGCCAGATCAGCAGACATAATTTAGGGATATTGAGGAAATGCAAGTGGAAGACTTAAATACATATATAGATCAAAAAGAATCCCCAAAATACGCATGCTCTGCCCAGGAAAAAATATACAACTATGTCTCAAAATACATGGATCAACTGTGCAAAAATAGTCATATACATATCCCAAAAATCCCCACTCGTTAGGATACGGCTCACATGAACTCGCCTGAGAACTGCATAAATGAGAACGCCTCCTCGTCCTCATCAAAGTCTGGCTCCGCCTAGCTAGCATCACCGTCACCTGCAACTATATCAGAGTCTGGTTGGTGCTTAAACACCATCCTAGAACATGGGAGTGAGTGATCAACTCAATGGTACTATTAACATGTTATCAATTCAATAAAGTAGTAATGATAAAGCAGTACAATCAAACATATTCTAGATACTCTTGTTAATATGAGAATGAATGAGATAATGATGCATGCCCTCACCACAAACTCCCTCATGCGACATCATCTAAAGATCGTGGCATGAATTACTACCACTGTGCTCTCATACCAACGCCAATGGCACATGCAGTACGATGTCATGAATATGACTACCCAGTTCTTATTAGTCCTTTTCATACAGCAGTATTGGGAAGCTAAGACACCTCCCTTATATCAATCCCCAAACATTGATCCATTCTAAGGTCGTCAGTTCTAGGAAATCTCATATGATGTTACAATTCTAGGTCGCTGCAAGGGTTGTAAGGGCTGTTGCGCGGAATTGTTACACCATTCCCCCATCACCAAATCAATACAGGCCTAGTTATATCCTCAATATTACAACAGGACTCGTTGCCCTTATGCAGTGTTAGGATATACTCGAGGTCACTACAGAGGGCTCGTCTCCAATCAATGTAGGCCGACAACAAGAATATAGTATCCCATACCACCATAATCTGCTCATGAGAGTAGGGTGCTCACTGGTCACTACGGGGAGGCTCATCGCCCTAGCGTAGGCGGACATCTCGACTACGGTGTCCCATACCACCATGTCCAACTCATAAGTCTTAGGGGATCACGGTACCAAGGTTAGTAGGAGTTTCACTGGTAAGCTCGGTGCCTTAGATTCAAACAGTTGCGACCAAACATGGTGAGCAAACATCGGTCAATCGGGTTAGTTGATAAGCTCAACTAGGCCAAGCGCACGTTGAGTTGAACGACATGGAATGCATAACCACTCCGTGTGGCCAAACCACTGTCGAACATCCCAAGAACGACCTAGATTCGTTAAACTCATCATTCGTGGCAAAAATGACCTCAACCACTATTTGGAATACGATTACCGATTACCTGGACTGTAGTACAGCCCCAAGCATGTACAAACTCAATAACGGGCATATGATTCATATCCTACCTTCAAATGAACATTCATGTCATATAAGTGGAATTTAAATACAGTACATGGAGGAAATCATACACACATTCAACATGAATAATCTAAGTTACATAATTCATGGAGGGAATCATACATTCAAGTATTGTGATTGAGATTCATATCTCAACAACCTTAGCAATCATACTTTACAAACTACTAACTCATTTAGGCATTTATACAAACACTTAGATTACACTATTTAACATACATCACGTATGTCGACTCCATTGCATATTAGGGCAAATCCTTTCGCCAAGGAGTTGCCGCATACATATCAAGCATATAACAACGACAATTAATCATGACAATCAAAACAACATATTCTATACGTATACAGGTACTCTAACACATATATGGAATATGCTATTTATCACATTAGGTATACACATGCGTAAATCGAAACAGCTAGTGTATTTGGCATGTGTAATAGCAATCATAACATGAATAAATCATTATCTATCATTGAAAGCCTTGAAAATCATAACCTAAGTGAATATAGTCCGCACCTTAAACCAGAAAAAGCGTATAAGATATGATTCAGATGATGTCTTTGTCAACGGCGGATACGCTACCTATGACATGAAACAGGTTAGTTATAACTTCATTTAAGCTATCCTAGGCTTCAAAACAGGTTAGGGTTGGCGTAACGTACCCAAGAATGGAATCAAAATTGCCAGAAGAATGATTCAGATACGTAAGTTCGTTGTGTAGATAAACAGAGAAAAATCCTACGGAGAATCAACAGGTTCTCCCACACCTTCTCTCTTTTCTCTCTCTTGAAAAGTTAGGGTTTAGAAAATTCGTATGGAATTTGAGAATAAGGGTTTAAGGCCTTTTTATAAGCCTAAACTCGACGAAAACAGTCTTAAGGTTAATGTATACTTAGGTTATAACCAAATCGGGCTCTTTCTGATTCAACGGAGCACTTCTGGAGGTCCTCTTATCAAATGCGGTCGGACTTAAGCTCATAGTATTGGATCTTTAGTAAGTTAAGTTTTCAGTTCGATCGGGTTTCCAGATCGTCCGTGGTGGACCAGCTTCAATTCAACGGTTACCAAAATTTGACCAAGGCCTCAAGTTCTATGTCATGTAAGGGCCATCTATCCTGATTCGAAGGTGAATTTGGGTCAAAATCTAATGGTCAGAACACTTAAAAATAACGCGCAAGTGAAACGTTCCAGATTACTTAAAAATATATTTAATTTTCTAAAAATCTTCATTTTCTTACTCTCTTCACTTCGGACTCAATACAATAGTCTCAGGACATCATTTGGACTTAATTTTTGAGGTGGCTGTCAAGTCCAACTAAGCGGTCATAATGGTCTAAGTTCATAGCTATCAGACTTTCGACATGCGGTCTAAATTCAATACAAAATTACAAAGCATTCTCGGGAGCAACTGGGTTTAGAGTTGGGTCCTAGATTTCAGGGTAATATAGCGTCAATGATTCTCTAGGTTTTAGGTCTTACAGATTGTATTGAAAGTTATTGGTGCTAATTTCATAAGTAATCTAGTTTAGCACTGGGTAAATCACATTAGATTTCTAAGGGATTTGGTTCTAATTGATTTCTGCTAGAGGTGGTACTCGGGTCTAAGTACGGATTTTCTAGGTCGTTACAATCTACCCCCTAAGAAAAAAATTTCATTCCCAAAATTTATACCTTCTCATACTCCTCGAGGATCTGGGGGTAATTCTTCCTGACTTCAGCTTCAGTCTCCTAGGTAGCTTCTTCTTCGCTATGATGCGTCCACAATGCCTTCACAAGTGGGATAACCTTGCTACGTAATACCTACTCCTTCCTATCCAAAATATGCATCGGGCGCAGTTCATAAGTGGCATCCTCGCTCAACTGCACCTACTCCCATCTGATAATATGCGAAGGATCTCTCATCTGCTCTGTACTGACTCAAACTGTGGGCTGACTCAAGAATCTCTCGTCTTAAGTCAGGTATGTCTGGAACGCATAGACGGCCTCGATATCGTAAGCCCCCATCCATACCAATAGTCCACTCAGAGTTTTTATCAGTACCAACCCGCTCCTTCATCTTCATTAGAAGCTCATCGCATGCCTGAGCCTCAATGATACGACCATCTACGAGCGGTTGTACACGAATATGTGCGACGACTTCATACGGCTCTTCCACTGTGAGCTTCTGCTCAAAGTCTTGCACGAATTCCACCATAGCCCATTCCATCACCATAAGCGGAGCCACAAATTCTATAGCCTTCTTACAGCTCAACGCATCAGCTATAAGGTTCGCCTTGCCTGGATGGTAGGAAACCTCAAACTTAAAGTCTTTCAAGGTCTCCATCCATCGGCGCTGTCTCATATTCAAATCTCCCTGTGAGAATATATATCTAAGGCTCTTGTGGTCGCAAAAGAGCTCGAACTCTTCTCCGTAGAGGTAATGTCTCCAGAGCTTTAATGCGAAGATGACAGCTGCCAACTCTATGTCATGCATAGGGTAATTCTCCTCGTGCTTCCTTAATTGTCTCGAGGCATACGCAATCACCCTATCTTTCTGCATAAGGACACAACCCAGACCAACGCGAGACGCGTCAGTATATATCGTATACTTAACCCCTTGCTTTGACAATACTAGCACAGGGGCGGACGTCAACTTGTCCTTCAGCTCATGAAAAGCTGCTTCAGCCTTCTCATTCCAAGCAAACTTCAAGTCTTTCCTTGTCAACTGAGACAGTGGTCTGGCAATCTTAGAAAAATCTCGAATGAACCATCGATAGTAACCTGCCAGACCCAGAAAACTCTTCACCTCAGTAACTGAACCGGGCTGCTTCCGATCCTGAACCGCAGCTACCTTAGCGAGGTCAACTGTAATGCCTTTCTTGGACCACATGTCCCAGGAACTTAACTTCTTCCTTTCAAAAGTCGCATTTCTTATACTGTGCGAACAACTGGTTCTCCCTGAGAGTATTCTATACCGCTCTCAGGTGCTCTTCCTGACTAGGGGAGTATATCAAAATGTCATCGATAAAGACAATGGCGAACTGGAACAGAAATGGTAGAAACACTCTGTTCATCAGATCCATGAACACAGCTGGAGCATTTGTGAGTCCAAAGGACATCACCAGGAACTCATAATGACCAAAACTGGTCCTGAACGTAGTCTTCTACACGTCCTCATCCCTGACACGTAACTGATGATATCCAGACTGCAAATCTATCTTCGAGAAATAACGTGCCCCCTTCAACTGATCAAACAGATCATCAATCCTGGGCAAAGGGTACTTGTTCTTCACTGTCACCTGATTCAGCCTGCGATAATCAATACACAACCGTAGAAAACCGTCTTTCTTCTTCACAAACAGGACAGACACTCCCCAAGGTGACACACTTGGCAGAATAAAGCTTACTTTAAGCAAGCCATCAATCTAACTCCTCAACTCCTCCATCTCACATGGAGGCATACGATACGTCCGTAGGGAAATCAGTGTCACACCGGGTACAAGATCAATAGTGAAGTCAATCTCGCGCTGAGGAGGAAGCCCTGGAATCTTCTCAAACACATTAGAGAAATCGTGAACTACTGACATATCTTCTAACATCGGAACATCAGAACTGTCTAACATAGAAGCATAACTGCTAACACGACAAGACCAACCGACCTGAACTGGAAAAGAGAAGGCCATGCCCTCAGGTCCATAGGCTGTCACGACTCTGGCCTCGCAATCAATCTCTGCTCTCATCTTCACGAGCCAGTCCATCTCAAAAAATAACATCATAATGACATAGCAAGGCGACAAGAAAGTCGACAACCACTGTCCTGCTACCTAAATCTATCGAGCAAGAATCACAGGTCCGAGTAATATTTGACATAGTCCCTGTAGCTTTCGTGACTCTCACTCCCTTCGCAGGAGCCGTAACCAATCCTAGCCGCTTGACCGCAGCATAAGAAATGATCGAAACAGTAGACCTAGTGTCCACCAACAGGAAGATATGCATACCTAGGATGTGTACAGGGACCTCAAATGATGTTGGTACTGAATCTGCCTCGGGTGTCTCAGCTGTGAGCGCATGAACCCGAGCCTGCTGTGGTTGATGAGGTGGAGGAACCATGGGCCGTTGTAGTGGCCTGAAAAGAGGTGCTGGAGGTCTGAAGGAAGGGTGAACTGGTGCTGATCGAAGGGGTGACGCTGAAATGGCTTGAGGCATCAAACGACCGATCCTCTGAGGAGGTGAGAACCCACTGTCTCGCATCCTGGAAAAGTAAGAAATCTCAGTATGGCCAGGCTTCTTGCAATAGCTGCACCACACATCAGGACGCCTCATATGGCCAGGAGATGTAGAAGACCCCTGCGGTGAATCAAACCGAGGCCTTTTACCGAGGAAAGGCCTACTCACGAACTCAGGTTACGGCCTATGAACCACAAGTGCTCGCGTGTGGGACCACCTCTCCCCGTCCTGCTTTGCTCGCAAGGACATACTCACCAGGTCCGCATAAGAAGAAATGCTCGCATAGCACATCTTCGATCTAATCTCGGGCCGCAAACCCTCAGAAAAATGCCGCATCCTCAACGGCTGATCACCCAGAATCAACGGAGCATACCTGCCTAGCTCCGTAAACCTGTTCTCATACTACATCACCGACATGCCTCCCTGACAAAGGTGAAGGAACTCACTCTCCTTCTCCTGTCGATAAGTGACCGAAAAGTACTTCTCGTGGAAGCGTGCCTCAAACGCTTCCCACATCCACTCAAATCCCTCCATAACTATGCGGAGAATGTGTCCCACCATAAGCTAGCCTCCTTCTCAAACATGAAGGTGGCCAGCTCAACCTGCTCCGCCTCGGAACAGTGCAACGGTCTAAACATCTTCGAGATGCGGTCTATCCAATACTTAGCCTCCTCGGGTCTGTGAGTACCCAAACATGTAAGAGGCCTCAAGCACTGAAATTGCTCGAATGTACCGCTCGCACTAGTATGCCCAACAGGGTGTAGAGGTGAGGCAGGTGGAGTCATCGCATTCGACTGAGCAAAGATGCCAGCCATGGAGGATAAGAACTGCTGCTGCTGCTGCTGTTGTATCTGCTGCTGCTGCATCAACAACATCATCTGCTCTAGCCTATCAGGAGGTGGAGTGAACTATAATGTAGAAGGCATCGACGCAGATGCACGGTTCTGCTTGGGAACAGCAGGTGTGACAGGAGGCACCACAGAAGGTGTCACAGGAGGTGGCCCAGCAGCAGGATCAGAAGCTGGCCGAGAACTCGGCATGGGATCTGAACGAGATGGGCTCGAATGGGGGTCCATATGAGTATTGCATAGGGCAAGGGCCCCGTCGAGCGAATCTCCTAGAGAAAGATGGGCCGAAGATCTCGAACCCTTAGGTGGCATACCCTACACATAACAGAGGGTAGCAACCAATGAGATTAGGCATTCACACAGTCCATTCACAACATAAACTTCACAAGCCAAGGAAACAACATGTATTTCATTAACAAAATTGTCACAATACATGATTTGCAGCATTATATGAATCACGACAGTGAAAGCATGTAAACAAAACAAGCTAAGCTTCAAACACTAAGCTTTAAACACTAACAACTACCAACTACCAAATAACTAGCAAACCATACATAAAAATAAACAAAAAACAAGCAAAAAATGACTACATAAAGCCTATTCATCAGACTCTGGCGATGGAGAAGGGGCACCCTTATCCTTCAGGCAGCATAAGATGGTCTTCAGCGTGCGGGTTACTTTCTTGAACTTACGCTTTACGAGTCCTCACAAATCCCCAATATCCTGTCGAAGAGCAGCCTGACCCTCCTCGAGTCGCACTATATGGGCATCCCTATCAACCTGAGTCATAGGAGGAGGACTCTCATCAGTATCCTGAGCCTCCTCTTCTTCCTCATCCTACACTTCTTCCTCTATCTCTGCCCCACCTTCCTCTTCACTTCCTTCTTCTTTGCTATCGTACTCTTCCTCGCTTTCATCCAGTTAGGCCTTACGTTGTCGAGGCTCCATCTTCATCTGGTCAAGAGTAGCCTCACTGATATAATGGACCGGCGCCGATAACTCCACCCCAAGTCTGTAGGCAAACTCGAGCGCAATCTTGCATATGAGTCAACCGAAGGGAAGCGAATCAGTCCTTCTCTTTGATCATGTGATAAGGATGATTTGTCACAGGATAAACGTAGGCACACACACCTTCTCTCCTTGCCCCACTTGATACAGAAAATCTACCATGAGACGCGTGTATTCACTGCGATTACTCCACCTGGGATAAACATTAAACATGCAGATGTGGTGAAGCAGAAAGAAATTGCCTAACATATGGGCTGCTAAGAGGCTCTTGTTACGCTGCCATGCAACCAAACGATGACATAGAAACCTGGTGCAGCGATCTCTCTCACGAACACTATTTAGATTCCTTGCACTTGGATGTACCTCGCCAAGTGACACGTTCAGGAGTCGAGCTATCAACCCAACATTGATTGTGGCTTCCCGATCTCTGCTGAAGGGGATCTTGAACTGCAATGGCTCCAACGTAGGGTCCCGAATATGAGCATAGAAGGCACGAACAGTACTCGCATTTGCACCAAACTCGCCCTCAAATAGCGGACCCCACCCGGCAGCTTCTATACGCTCGAATAACAAATACTCGCCAAAGAGTCGCCCATCCACATGCGCTTTAAAAATAATATTATGGTCCTCATAAACGCCATGAGCCAATTCTGTCAACAATGTCCTTCCAAAAGGAGCATGGGGATCTAAAGCCCGCTTCGAATGTAATTCTCTCCCAACACTTGAACTTGCGGTAGCTCCTCTAGGCCACCTCGAACGAGCGGGATGACTAGGCCCAGCCTTGTCCACAGGGGCACGCTTCTTGCCCATTAGCAAAAGGATAGAGGAAATGGAGAAAAAGGCTACAATAGCCTCCATGAAAGCCATGAAAAAGTGATGAAATGGAAGAAAGGGCTGATTTAATGGATTGCCACGGATCTGGGTCTGAAAGAGGAGTGTAATGGATCAAAGAAAGGGAAAATAAAAGAAAAGAAAGATCAACATAGGAGGGGTTGGGGGCTGACACATTTTGGAGCTTAAATGAGAGCTTTAGGAGCTCAAATAAAAAAAAATGGAAAGAGTAGGTGATGGGGATGGCTGAGCAAGATGAAAGAACATTAGGCTTGAAGGAAAATAGAAGAAAGAAAGATTAGAAAGGTGATTAGATAGAGGTAGGGATGGTTACAAGGAAAAAAGGAAAGCTTGGGAGTGTATTTTATGAAGGAAGTAGTAGAATGAGGGTAATATAAATGATGAACCATAGAGCATTAGGGTCTATAAAGCCCCAAACTCGGTCAGCCCGACGGCCCGACTCATTTGAGCCTGCTGACCGGCGAGGACTCACCAAACCGGCGAGGCCCTCGCCGACCACTGGACCATCCGGTGAGGGCTCACCGATTGAACGAGGTCCTCACCATCCCCTGGGTCTAAAAAAGTTGGGGTCCCACCCTGGAACCCCTTGAAACTAATTCGTTTGGCCCCCTCTTCCGATTTGAGCCATTTCGGGTCATTTCGTAACTAATCTGACCTCTATTTACTTTTATAAATTTCTAACAGCTAGAATGGGATGAAATGCGGTCTATACCTGTCAATTGACAGTCTAGACTTGATTTGGGGTTGACGTGTGTGAACAGGAGTGTGCACGAACTTGATCTCGGCGACCATTTTCAGTAAACTTTCACCGGAAGATAAATTGGGAGTCCTAGTTCTGTTTCTAGATTGTTCTCGCACCCTCCTATGCTATAATGGCGTCAATGTGCGTCGTGGGACCCTAACCCAGGTCCAGGTTAATCCAGATCATGCTCTGATACCAACTTGTAACGTCCTGAAAATCGAGGGTCGAGCATAACTCAGCTCCCGAGTTCCAAAACATACTTATGCTACATAATTGATTATGAATGTATGTTGTCTGTGTTAGTGCATAAACCATGAAATAGATCAAACCAGATCAGTAGGCATAATTCAGGGATATTGAGAAAATGCAAGCGGAAGACTTAAATATATATATAGATAAAAAAGAATCCCCAAAATATGCATGCTCTGCCCAGGGAAAAATATATAACTTTGTCTCAAAATACATGGATCAACTGTGCAAAAATAGTCATATACATATCCCAAAAATTTCGGCTCGTCAGGACCAGGCTTATATGAACCCGCCTGAGAACTGCATAAATGAGAACGCTTCCTCGTCCTCATCAAAGTCTGGATCCGCTTCGCCAGCATCGCCATCACCTGCACCTATATCAGAGTCTGGTTGGTGTTTAAACACCATCTCAAAATGTGGGAGTGAGTGATCAACTCAATGGTACTATACTGCAAAGGTTAACATGTTATCAATTCAATAAGTAGTAATGATAAAGCAGTACAATCAAACATATCCTAGATACTCTTGTTAATGTGAGAATGAATGAGATAATGATGCATGCCCTCACCACAAACTCCCTCATGTGACATCATCTAACAATCGCGGCATGAATCACTACCACTGTGCTCTCACACCAATGCCAATGGCACATTCAGTGCGATGTCATGAATATGATTACACAGTTCTTATTAGTCCTTTTCATACAGCAGTATTGGGAAGCTAAAACACCTCTCTTATATCAATCCTCAAACATTGATCCATTCTAGGGTTGTTAGTCCTAGGAAATCTCATACGATGTTACATTTCTAGGTCGCTGCAAGGGCTGTCAGGGCTGTTGCTCGGAATCGTTACACCACTCCCCCATCACCAAATCAATACAGGCCTAGTTATATCCTCAATACTGCAACAGGACTTGTCGCCCTTATGCAGTGTTAGGATATACTCGAGGTCACTACAGAGGGCTCGTCACCAATCAATGTAGGCCGACAACAAGAATATAATATCCCATACCACTATAATCTGCTCACGAGAGTAGGGTACTCACTGGTCACTACGGGGAGGCTCGTCACCCCAGCATAGGCCGACAGCTCGACCACGGTGTCCCATACCACCATGTCTGGCTCATGAGTCTTAAGGGATCACGGTACCAAGATTAGTAGGAGTTTCACTGGTAAGCTCGGTGTCTTAGATTCAAACAGTTGCGACCAAACATGGTGAGCAAACATCAGTCAATCGGGTTAGTTGATAAGCTCAACTAGGCTAAGTGCACGTTGAGTTGAACGATATGGAATGCATAAGCACTCTGTGTGGCCAAATCACTATCGAACATCCCAAGCACGACTCAGATTCGTTAAACTCATCATGCGTGGCAAAAATGACCTCAACCACTATTTGGAATACAATTACCGATTACCTGGACTGTAGTACAGCCCCAAGCACGTACAAACTCAATAACAGACATATGATTCATATCTTACCTTCAAATGAGCATTCATGTCATATAACTGGAATTTAAATACAGTACATGGAGGAAATCATACACACATTCAACATGTATAATCTAAGTTACATAATTCATGGAGGGAAACATACATTCAAGTATTGTGATTGAGATTTATATCTCAACAACCTTAACAATCAAACTTTACAAACTACTAACTCATTTAGGCATTTATACAAACACTTAGATTACACTATTCAACATACATCACGTATGTCGACTCCATTGCATATTAGGGAAAATTCTTTCGCCAAGGAGTTGACACATACATATCAAGCATATAACAACGACAATTAATCATGACAATCAAAACAACATATTCTATACGTATACAAGTATTCTAACACATATATGGAATATGCTATTTATCACATTAGGTATACACATGCGTAAATCGAAACAGCTAGCATATTTGGCATGTGTAATAGCAATCATAACATGAATAAATCATTATCTATCATTGAAAGCCTTGAAAACCATAACCTAAGCGAATATAGTCCGCACCTTAAACCAGAAAAAGTGTATAAGATATGATTCAGATGATATGTCTTCGTCAACGGCGGATACGCTACCTATGACATGAAACATGTTAGCTATAACTTCATTTAAGCTATCCTAGGCTTCAAAACAGGTTAGGGTTGGCGTAACGTACCCAAGAATGGAATCAGAATTACCGGAAGAACGATTCAGATACGCAAGTTCGTTGTGTAGATAAACAGAGAAAAATATTACAGAGAATCAACAGGTTCTCCCACACTTTCTCTCTCTTTTCTTTCTCTTGAAAAGCTAGGGTTTAGGAAATTCGTATGGAATTTGGGAATAAGGGTTTAAGGCCTTTTTATAAGCCTAAACTCGATGAAAACAGTCTTAAGGTTAAGGTATACTTAACCAAATCGGGCTCTTTCTGATCCAACGGAGTACTTTTGGAGGTCCTCTTATCAAATGCGGTCGGACTTAAGCTCATAGTATTGAATCTTTAGTAAGTTAAGTTTTTAGTCCGATCGGGTTTCCTGATCATCCGTGGTGGACCAGCTTCAATTCAACGGTTATCGAAAGTTGATCAAGGCCTCAAGTTCTATGACATGTAAGGGCCATCTATCCTGATTCGAAGGTGAATTTGGGTCAAAATCTAATGGTCAGAACACTTAAAAACAACGCGCAAGTGAAACATTCCAGATTACTTAAAAATATATTTAATTTTCTAAAAATCTTCATTTTCTTACTCTCTTCACTCCGGACTCAATACAATAGTCTCAGGACATCATTTTGACTTAATTTTTGAGGTGACTCTCAAGTCCAACTAAGCGGTCGTAATGGTCTAAGTTCATAGCTATCAGACTTTCGACATGCAGTCTAAATCCAATACAAAATTACAAAGCATTCCCGGGAGCAACTAGGTTTAGAGTTGGGTCCTAGATCTCAAGGTAATATAGCGTCAATGATTCTCTAGGTTTTGGGTCTTACAGATTGTATTGAAAGTTATTGGTGATAATTCCATAAGTAATCTAGTTTAGTGTTGGCTAAATCACATTAGATTTCTAAGGGATTTGGTTCTAATTGATTTCTGCTAGAGGTGGTACTCGGGTCTAAGTACAGTTTTTTCTAGGTCATTACATTTAGCTTATAGGTTTTGGTTTAGGTTAAGCTTATAGGTTTAGGTTTAGGTTTAGGTTTAGGTTTAGGTTTAGGTTATAGGTTTAGGTTATAAGTTATAGCTTTAGGGAATTGAGAATAGGTTAAGGTTTAGGTTTAGGAAATCGGGTTCAGTTCGGGATCGGGTTTAGGTTTAGGTTTTCAAGTTTAGGTTTAGGTTTAGGTTAGGGACTTGAGATTAAGATTAGGTGTAGGTTTAGGTTTAGGGATTTGAAAATACATTTACGTTTTAGGTTTAGGTTTTAGGTTATAGCTTTAGGGAATTAAGAGTAGATTAAGGTTTAGGTTTAGGAAATCGGGTTCGGGTTTGGGATCGAGTTTAGGTTTAGGTTTTCAAGTGTAGGTTTAGGTTTAGGTTTAGGTTAGGGAGTTAAGATTAAGATTAGGTGTAGTGTAACGCCTTAAAAATCGGGGGTCGAGCAGAAGCTTAGCTCCCAAGTTCCAACGCATTACTTATGCAACATAGATAATTATGAGTGAATGTTGTTCATATTAATGCATTAAACATGAGTGGGATTAGACCAAAATAGCATATCATACTCCAGAGACAGTTAAATTTTACAAGCGGAAGACTGTGATAGATATATAAAATATATAATTTATTGTAAGTCTCCTGAGAGTGAACATGTTATCAGGTTAACTGTATACATGTATACTCAAAAAATGAACAAAAAGAATATACATGGGTATTTTAAAAGTGCAAGATAACAAGTGTAATGACATCTAATCAGTAACCCTGTAACCCCGTCGATCAGAACCTGCATATAGGAGAAATCCTCTTCAACATCATCAAGTCCGACTTTGCTTCGCAAGCATCGCCATTATCTGAAAGTAAAATAGGGACTGGTTGGTGTTTCAAACACCGTCCTGTAACGTGGGAGTGAGTGATCAACTCAGTGAAACTATACAGTAAAGGTTAACATGTTATTAATTCAATCAAGCAGTAATGATAAAGTAATACAATAAAACATGTCCTAGATACTCTTGTTAATGTGAGAATGATATGAAATAATGATGTATGCCCTCACCACAAACTCCCTCTTGTGACAACGTCTAACGATCGGGGCATGAATCACTACCACTGTGCTCTCACACCAATGCTAATGGCACATGCAATGCGATGTCATGAGTATAATTACCAAGTTCTTATTAGTCCTTTTCATATAGCAGGATTGAGAAGCTAAGATACCTCCCTTATATCAATTCCCAAACACTGATCCATTCTAGGGTCGTCAGTCTTAAGAAATCTCATACGATGTTACGGTTCTAGATCGCTGTAAAGGGCTCGTCACCAATCAATACAAGTCTAGTTATATCATGGATACTACAATAAGGCTCATCGCCTATATGCAGTGTCAGGATATACTCGAGGTCACTACAGAGGGCTCGTCACCAATCAATATAGGCCGACAACATGAATATATTGTCCCATACCACCATAATCGTCTCACCAGAGTAGGGTGCTCACTGGTCATTATGGGGAGGCTCGTCGCCCCAGCTTAGGCCGACAGCTCGAGCACGGTGTCCCATACCACCATGTCCGGCTCATGAGTCTTAGGGGATCACGGAACCAAGGTTAACGGGATCTTCACTAGTGAGTTTGGTGCTTTAGATTCAAACAGTAGCGACCAAACATGGTGAACATACATCAGTCAATCGGGTTAGTTGATAAGCACAACTAGGCCAAGCGCACGTTGAATTGATCGACATGGAATACATAAGCACTCCGTGTGGCCTAACCATTGTCGAACATCCCAAGTATGACTCAAATTCATCGAACACATCCTGCGTGGCGTAAATAATCTCAACCACCAGTTTAAGGGCTGTTAGCGATTACCTAGACTATACAATAGCCCCAATCATATTCAATTATGACATGTTATCCAATGATATAGTCAAAGTAGTAAATATATCATATTTCAAATTATACAATCAAAGGTCTGATATTGTCCGCTTTAGGGCTGCCAGGGCTATTGCACGAAATCGTTACACCACTCCCCCATCACCCTTTACGACTTTGTTTCTATATGATATGGAATACAACTTAAACATGAATCCATACATATGCAATATAAAATACATGGAGGAAGTCATACACATAGACAAGGTATTCAAAAAGTATTTCTCAACACGCATACAGGTACACATTACTAACTACTAACTCATTCAAACATTTTTACAAACAATTAGCCTACACATTCCATCATATGTGATATATACGAATTTATCATACGTATTAGGGCCAATCCTCTCTTCAAAGAGTTATTGCCTATACAACAATCATATATCCATGACAGTTAGTCATGACGAGCACGAAAGTGAATTCTATACTCATTTGATCATTTTCACAAACACTTAGACTACACAATATAACATACACAACGTATGTTGATAAAACATGTATTAGGCTAATCCGTTCACTCAGAAGTTGATACACATGCATCTAGCATACATAGACAATAATTAATCATGGCAAAACAAATATGAATTTCATACGTATACGGTATTTTCTACAAATACGAGGAATATAGTATATTCAACATAGTTAACGTATAACTGAAAAATGAAACGAACAACACTTTATACATGTGAAATAGCATCCACGTCAGTAATATATCATTAATCGACATTGAAAGTCTTGAAAACCATAACTTAAACGTATATAGTCCGCACCTTAAACCGAAAAACACGTAATGAATATTATTAAGACGCTAAGTCTTCGTCAACGGCGGATTGACAACCTAAGGCATGAAATAGGTTAGCTATAACTTCACTTCAACTATCCTAAGCTTCAAAATTGGTTAGGGTTTGATTAACTTACCCAAGAATGAAATTAGAATCGCCGAAATAATGATATGGATAGGTGGATTAGGCACGTAATAAAGCTAGGAAGAATCTCAGGAAGAATCACTAACTTCTCTCTCTCTCTTTCTCTCTCTTTTCTCTCTCTTAACTTAGCTAGGGTTAGAAATTCGTATGGGATATGTGAGTGAGGGTTTAAGGCCTTTTTATAAGCCTAAAATTGATAAAAATAGTCCTAGGGCTAAGGTATTCTTAGGTTATAACCAAATCGGGTTTTTTCTGATCCAACAGAACACTTCTGGAGGTCCTCTTATTAAATGCGGTCAGACTTAAACTCACTAGTATTAGATCTTAAGCAAGTCAAGTTTTCAGTTTGATCAGGTTTTCAGATTGTCCGTGGCGGACTAGTTTCAATTCAACGGTCACCGAAATTCGATTAGGGCCACAAGTACTTTGACATGTATGGACCACCTTTCCTGATCCGAGGGTGAATTTGGGGTAAAACCCAATGGTCAGAATGCTTAGAAATAACGCGTAAGTGACACGACTCAGATTACTTAAATTTTTATTTAATTTCTTTAAAAACTTCATTTTCTCACACTCTTCACTCCGGACTCAAGAAAATGGTCTCAGGACATCGTTTAGACTTAATTTTTGAGGTGATTTTCAAGTCTAACTAGGCGGTCATAACTTTCTAAGTTCATCACTATCAGACTTTCGACGTGCGGTCTAGGTCCGATACGAAGTTACAAAGTGCTCCCAAGAGCAACTGGCTTTAGAGTTGGATCCTAGATTTCTACGTAACGTAGCATTAGTGGTCCTACTCATTTTGGGTCTTGTAGTTCATATTAAAAGTGGTTCAAACTAATTCTACTGAGTATTCAGTTTAGTACTTAACCAAATTCTACCCTAATTATGGCAGAATACGGTCTTAGGGCCATTCTATGCCCCGTTTTGTCTACTTATAGTTATTATATTATTTTAATTATTTTTTTAATGGTTCACCATCAAGTTTAACCTGTTTTCACCAAATTTCATTAGATTTCATGTTATAGAAAAATTCTAAACATTCCCAAAGCAGCAGCTGTCCAACAAGTGATTTTTGGATAGTTGTCATAACAACCTACTTTAAACTATATTATATATTTTATTATATTTTTCACATATTATTATATAAAATTAGACTCATTTATCTTTAATATGGTTTTTGAATCACATAAATTGAAATTATAACGAGAGAGATATGATTTTTTAAAGTTACATGAAATGTTTAAAAAAAATGCAGAAACTGGGCTGCCTGACCGTTGTACGGACGAGGCCTCGCCAAACCAGCGAGCCCCTCACTGGTCGTTGGACTTTTTGGTGAGGGGTCACCCCAGGGGCAATTTTCTCCCCCCCGGGGATGTCGAAAACATGTGGGACCCACCTCGGGTCCACTCAAATTGAGCTGTTTGGGCCCATCAGTCCGTCGAGGCATTTATCGGGTCTCATTTGTAAACTGGAATGAGTTACGTGACGTATAATATATGATTTTGGGGTAGGAGAAGCTAATATATCCAAATAACTTATATACATCATGATATTCTAAGAATAAAATAGTTAAAATTCTATTTTATTCATATATGTACCATTTATAGTAAGTTTTAGTTTAAGTATAGTTCTTCACCATTTAAACTTTAAGATTTGTGTCTAATATGAAAGTACTTGGCGAAATTTGAAGAATGAGGTGGTGAAAGGTGAGATTTTGAAGAAAATGGGTTGAAAAGTGATTTTTAGACTTTAAGATTGATCTTTGAGAGTGTTATAGTTAACTTATTGCTTAAGGACGTCTAACTCCAGGTCAGAAAAAATATGGGGTGTTACAATCTACCCCCTTAAAAATAATTTCATCCCCAAAATTGGCTAAGGGTAATGAGTAAAGAGTCTATTATAGTGGGGTATATACATCTATACTAGTCTGGTGCATTATTGTCTATCTTCCTTAAAAACTTGCTCTTTATCTCTCACTTATGCCTTGATGGTTTGCTACAATTTATTTCCTTATCTATTTGGAGTCTTGACGACGGTTCCCATTGTTAGGTCTATGATTTAATATGAATAGGTTCAACACTTAAGCCCTAATTATTCCCCTTTAAAGATTTCACTATTGACATTCTAAAAAAGATTCAGTCCTTATTTAATGACCTAACCTCATGTATAACCTGAATCAATTTCCTTCGATCCTGGGCCAGCGGGGAAGGGCCAACCACGCTTTCGCTGTGCTACACTGATCTAACAGTTGCATTATTTCTACTAGATTGGGCTCATAATGCCCTACCCCCCTTAAAAATTATTTCTACTCTCAAGGCTAAAGAATATATGTCCTAATCCGTATGTCAGAACAAGGTATAATTTAGGACCTATCCTTAACATGATATGGGAAACAATCTCTAAATACATTGGTCTTCCTTCGTTAATGATGTGTACTATGACATTGGTACCTATAATTATAGAAAGGAGCTAAAATGATGTACGTTGTGGTTGATTTCAGGGACAGATATGAGTTGGTGGCAAGATGCCTAATTCTATTGACTATATATTTTTAAAACTTCCCAAAGGCGAAGTAATAATGTTTAGTCGTAAGTGATCGGGCCAACACGGAAGGAAAGTTGTGTAGTGGGTCTTAGCCAGATATATAGACCTTCTACCTAGACTATGACAAAAAATTTATCGTATCAGTTCTTAATCCTAGTCGATCCCAATCTTTTGCTTGATCAGAGCATTGGATTGATTGGTAACTACTAAGATTGAGAATTCGATTCAAACCGCGAATACTTCGCGTATATATAGTTTCTCTACTCCGTGTTCCCAATGGTAATAAGTCCTTGGGAAGGCAATTCTAAGGGGCGTGATGGTTTATTTTGGCGTTCAATCTGAGGGATATATAAATTTTCTCTAAGCATAACTAGTTTCTAAATCAAAATAGCTTTCCTAAGAGTTATTAAGGATGCCTATAAGTATCAAGGGAATCTAACAAAGGAACGAAGTCTCACATAACCAAATCAAGACAACTAACTACGTCTATATTTCAATTATCTTAGTAAAATCAGTCTTTTGCAAACCTTAGTATAACTAGTACTTAGTTTTTAACTTCTGCATAACGGCAATTCACTAGTTGTAATCCAAAGTCTATGCTTATACGCTAGATGGTTTCATATCATTTCTAATACAAGAAATTATTTTATCGCTTAGTTTCAAAAGTTGTCTGATTAGGATGTAGTTTTCCAAACCTAAATTTAATTACGCTCGAGCTCTACACATATGTTCATACCAGTTAAGGAGAGTCTAGGATTTACGTTATTAATTTATTATATATTTTATACTACTCGATTTTTCAAAATCTAGGAATACCAACTCTAAGTCCAAAACTCTAGATGTCCCAGCACTAGATGGTCACTAGTTATAGACTAAGCTACAGTGTTAGTCTCGCCTGTCGGTAGAAGCATAGAGATCGAGAAGATGGTTATAACTAGCTCAAAAAGAGCCATGGAAAAGGAGGAAAATAAGAAGAATGAGATGGGAAATTTGGGTCTCCACGAATTTGAGCCTCAACAGAGGGTGTAAAGGCTCAAATGGAGGGGATATAAAGATAAAAAAAATGACAAATAGGGTAGGTGGTGGGTTTACACAAATTGGAGGCTTAAATGGGGGGTGTAAGAGCTCAAATCAAAAGAAATGAAGGGATTGCAAGCTGGGTATTGCTGAGAACGGTGGAAGGATGCATGAATTGAAGGAAAATGAGGAAAAGAAGGATTGGAAGGGCAATTTGTGAAAGAAGGGAGCTGTTTTGAGGAAAAGGGAGAGCTTGGAGGTGGGTTTTGAGAAGGAAGTAGATATTAAGGGTGTTTTAAATGAAGGGCTATGGACCAACGGGTCCCACTAGATCCCTAAGGGCATCAGCCCAAAGGCCTAGCCCGTTCAAGCCCGCCGGTCGGCGAGGGCCTCGCTGGTTGCAGGCCCAGCTGGCGAGGGCTCGCCCTTTGGATGATGTCCTCCCCCCCCCCCCCCCCCCCCCCCCCTTAGGTCCAAAAATCTATGGGTCCCACCCTGGGTCCCCCTAAAACAGCCCCGATTGGGCCTTACTCCGGTTTGACTCGATTCGAAACAAAACTGATACATATGCAAAGTTACCGATTTTTAACAGCTGAAATGGATTGAAACATGATTTAAACCCGTCAATTGATGGTCTAGAAGTGATGTTGGGTCGTCCTGTGTGATCAAGAGTGTGCATGGACTCGATCTCGGCGATCATTTTCAGTAAACTTTAGCCGATAGATGGAATTGGGAATTCTAAACTCAGTTCTAGATTTTTCTCGCACCCTCCAACATTAAATTGGCATCAGTGTGCATCATGTGACCATAACCCAGGTCCAGTTTAATCCAGATCATACTTTGATACCATGTTGTAACGCCTTAAAAATTGGGGGTCGAGCAGAAGCTTAACTCTCAAGTTCCAACGCATCACTTATACAACATAGATAATGATGAGTGAATGTTGTTCATATTAATGCATTAAACATGAGTAGGATTAGACCAAAATAACATATCATACTCCAGAGACAGTTAAATTTTACAAGTGGAAGACTATGATAGATATATAAAATATATAATTTATTGTAAGTCTCCGGAGTGTGAACATGTTACCAGGTTAACTATATACATGTATACTCCAAAAATAAATAAAAAAAATATACATGGGTATTTTAAAAGTGCAAGATAACAAGTGTAATGACATCTAATCAGTAACCTTGTAACCCCGTCAATCCGAACCTGCATATAGGAGAAATCCTCTTCAACATCATCAAGTACTGCTCTGCTTCTCATGAATCGCCATTATCTGAAACTAAAACAGGGACTTGTTGGTGTTTCAAACATCGTCCCGTAATGTGGGAGTGAGTGATCAACTCAGTGGAACTATACAGCAAAGGTTAACATGTTATCAATTCAATCAAGAAGTAATGATAAAGTAGTACAATCAAACGTGTCTTAGATACTCTTGTTAATGCGAGAATGATATGAAATAATGATGCATGCCATCACCACAAACTCCCTCTTGCGATAACGTCTAACGATCGCGGCATGAATCACTACCACTGTGCTCTCACACCAACGCCAATGTCACATGCAGTGCGATGTCATGAGTATGATTACCAAGTTCTTATTAGTCCTTTTCATACAGCAGGATTGGGAAGCTAAGACACCTCCCTTATATCAATTCCCAAACACTGATCCATTCTAGGGTCGTCAGTCTTAGGAAATCTCATACGATGTTACGGTTCTAGATCACTGTAAAGGGCTCGTCACCAATCAATATAGGTCTAGTTATATCCTGGATACTACAATAAGGCTCGTCACCTATATGCAGTGTTAGGATATACTCGAGGTCACTACAGAGGGCTCGTCACCAATCAATGTAGGCCGACAGCATGAATATAGTGTCCCATACCACCATAATCGGCTCATGAGAGTAGGGTGCTCATTGGTCACTACGGGGAGGCTCGTCTCCCCAGCGTAGGCCGACAGCTCGACTACGGTGTCCCATACCACCATGTCTGGCTCATGTGTCTTAGGGGATCAAGGTACCAAGGTTAACGGGATCTTCACTAGTGAGTTCGGTGCCTTAGATTCAAACAATAGTGACCAAACATGGTGAACATACATCGGTCAATCGGGTTAGTTGATAACATCAACTAGGTTAAGCACATGTTGAGTTGATCGACATGGAATGCATAAGTACTCCATGTGGCCTAACCGCTGTCGAACATCCCAAGTATGACTTAAATTAGCCGAACACATCCTGCGTGGCATAAATAACCTCAACCACCAGTTTAAGGGCTGTTACCGATTACCTGGACTATACAATAGCCCCAATCACATTCAATTATGACATGTTATCCAATGATGTATTCAAAGCAGTAAATGAATCATATTTCAAATTATACAATCAAAGGTCCGATATTGTCCTCTTTAGGATTGTCAGGGCTGTTGCACGGAATCGTTATACCACTCCCCCATCACCCTTCACAGCTTTGTTTCTACATAATATGGAATACAACTTAAACATGAATCCACACATATATAATATAAAATACATGGAGGAAGTCATACACATGGACAAGGTAGTTGAGAAACATATCTCAACACGCATATAGGTACACATTACTAACTACCAACTCATTCAAACATTTTTACAAACACTTAGCCTACACATTCCATATGTGATATCTACGAGTTTATCATACGTATTAGGGCCAATCCTCTCGTCAAAGGGTTATTACCTATACAACAATCATATATCCATGACAGTTAGTCATGACGAGCACGAAAGTGAATTCTATACTCATTCGGTCATTTTCATAAACACTTAGACTACACAATATCACATACACAACGTATGTTGATAAAACATGTATTAAGCTAATCCGTTCACCCAGAAGTTGATACACATGCATCTAGCATACATAGACAACAATTAATCATGGCAAGCACAAATCTGAATTTCATACTTATACGGTATTTTCTACAAATATGAGGAATATAGTATATTTAACAAAGTTAACGTATAACTGAAAAATGAAACAGACAACACTTTATACATGTGAAATAACATCCATGTCAGTAATATATCATTAACCGACATTGCAAGTCTTGAAAATCATAACCTAAACGTATATAGTCTGCTCCTTAAACTGAAAAATGCGTAACGAATATGATTAAGACGCTAAGTCTTCGTCAACGGTGGATTGACAACCTAAGACATGAAACAGGTTAGCTATAAATTCATTTCAACTATCCTAAGCTTCAAAATAGGTTAGGGTTTGATTAACTTACACAAGAACAAAATTAGAATCGCTGGAATAACGATACGGATAGGTGGATTAGGCACATAATAAAGTTGGGAAGAATCTTAGGAAGAATCACCAACTTCTCTCTCTCTTTATCTCTCTTTTCTCTCTCTTAACTTGGCTAGGGTTGGAAATTCATATGGGATATGTGAGGGTTTAAGGCCTTTTTATAAGCCCAAAATCGACGAAAATAGCCCTAGGGCCAAGGTATATGTAACACCCTGAATTTTTGTCAACCTGGGATTAGACGTCCTTAGGCAATGGGTCAACCATAACACCTTGTTAACCTCTCAGAACCCAATTCCAAAGCCAAGAAATCGTTTAGAATAAAATTCTTTAGAAATTTAAAGTGAATTAGCCAGCGCTACGTTAGATTAGCTGTGAAATTAGCACTGATCGCTTTAAATACGATCTGTAAGACCCAAAACCTGTAGAACCATTGACGCTATCTTACCCTGAAATCCAGGATCAAACTCTAAACCTATTTGTTCTCAGGAACCCTTTGAAACTTTGTATTGGATCTAGACCGCGTGTCGAAAGTCCGATAGCGACAATCTTATACGATTACGACCTCCTTGTTGGACTTGACAATCGTTTCGAAAATCAAGCCCAGCTGATGTTCTGAGGCTATTTCATTGAGCCTGGAGCAAGGAGTGTGAGAAAGAGTGAAATTCATTAAAAATTAAATGTCATTTAAATAAATCTGGCACGTTTCGCTTGCGGGTTAAGTATAAGCATTTAGACCGTTGGAATCTGACCTAAATACACCCTCGGATCAGGGAACATTTCTCACCCAGGTTAGTGTACTTGGAATCCTCGATTGAGTCTCTGTGACCGCTGAACTGAAACTGGTCCGCCACGTGCAATTTGGGAACTCTACCGGACTGAAAACTTGGTGTGAGCAGGATCCAATATCCATGAGCTTAAGTCCGACCGCATTCGGCCAAGGGACCTCCCGAAATGCTCTTTTAGATCAGAAAAGACCCGATTTGGCTATAACCCAAGTATACCTTGACTTGGAGTCTATTTTGGTTATGTTTAGGCTTATAAAAGGGCCTTAAACCCTTAGCTTTCTAACCCATACGAATTTGGAGAAAATCCTAGGAGAGAAGAGAGAAAAGAGAGAGAGAGTGAGGGAGAGCTGGTGATTTCTCTTGGGATTCTTCCTTGCTGCTCTACGTGCCAAATCTACCCTTCTGTATCGTTTTTTCGACGACTTCGACTTCGTTCTAGGTAAGAAAACCCTAACCTTAACCTATTTTAGAGATTCTATCAATACAAGTAGCGAAGTAGCTGATGTATTTTGTGAATTAGGTCGTCATATCGCCGTTGACGAAGCGTAGACTTCCTGTTCGATTCGTTACACTTCTACAGCGAAAGGTACGGATTTTAGATGCTTAAATTGCTTGTTTTCAAAGCTTTCAATGCCGTTTAATGGTAGATTGTTGATAAGGATGCTGTTTGACATGTAGAACAAGCTGTCCATTTTTCATTTCGAATATGTATGAAGAATATGAGATTTATGGTATTTTGGGTATTTGTAGGAAATACCGTATACGTACGTATTTTGCCGATATGATTGCCATGGGTATTTGCCGTGTATTTATACTAGTTATGGATGTATGATCTGTTTGGCGAAGAGATTCACCCTAATACACATATTGGCCGACATATGCTATGTAGACTAATGTGTGTAGACTAAGTGTTTGTTGAAATGCGTAAATCAATATGATTTATGCCTGTCATATGTTTTGAATGTAAGAACATGATTGTTGTGTATTAGACATCTCCTTGATATAAGGATCTGTCATATTATATGTTGAAATCAACATACGTCAAGTACATTGGAGTTTTGTAGTCTACGTGTTTGTATAAATATATGTATTAGTAAGTATTGAGTAAATGGTGTTGTAGATTAGCGTTGAGACTAGATTCTCAACTAATTTGATGATGTACATGAATTCTTCCATGCTTGTTGTATTGAATTGATTACCTTGTGTTTGAAATACTCGTACATGGTTAACTGCTTATGATGTATGTTATAACATGTTGATAACATGCTAGAATGTCTTGTATTGCGATTCTGTCTCTCTCGCGTGATTATTGATTCACATTACATGTGCTTGGGGCTATACTCTAGTGCAGGCAGTCAGTAATAGTTTAGAATTCGTGGTTGGATTCTATTCGCCATGAAGGATGTGTATAACGAACCCGAGTCGTACTAGAGTCGTCGACAGTGGTTAGGCCACACGAAGTGCTTGTGCACTTCATGTCGGTCGATTCCACGTGTGCTCGTGCTAGTCGGACTCATCAAGTAACCCGACTGACCATTGTATGTTCACCTTGTATTCATCATAACTGCTTTAACCTAGGGTACTAAACTTACCATTGGAAAGCCCTTCTAACCTTGGTACCTCAATCCCCTAAGACTCATGAGCCGGGCATGGTGGTATGGGACACCATGGTCGATCTGTCGGCCTACGATGGGGCCACAAACCTCCCCGTAGTGACCAGTGAGCACCCTACTCTGAGTAGATTATGGAAGTATGGGACACTATATTCTTGTTGTTGGCCTACATTGATAAGGTAATGGGGGAGTGGAGCAACGAGTGAGAGCAACAACCCTAGCAGCCCTTTGTAGTGACCTTAAGTTTATCCTGACACTGCATGGGGGCGACGAGTCCTGATGCAGTCTTAAGGATATAAACTAGGCCTGTATTGATAAGGTGATGGGAGAGCGGTGCAACGAATGCGTGCAACAGCCCTGACAGCCCTTGCAGCGACTAAGAAATATATCATCGTATGAGATTACTAGGAGTGACGACCCTAGACAGGATCATTGTTTGGGTATTGATATAAGGGAGGTACCTTAGTTTTCCAATCCTACTGTATGAAAAGGACTAATAACAACTCGGTAATCATATTCATATCGCACTGCATGTGCCTGAAAGATGTGGAGCACTAAGGAACGTAAGCATGTAGCAGGCGTAAGATGGTGCCGTATGAGGAAGTATGTCGGTGAGGGCATCCATCATGTTATTTCATGCTTGCATTAACAACAGTATCTAGGAATGTTTGATTGCCTGCTTTACTATTATCGCGTGATTGATTTGATAACATGTTAATCTTTACTCTATGATTCCACTGAGTTGATCACTCACTCCCATGTTACGGGACGGTATTGCGCACACCAACCAGTCCCTGGTTTAGTTGCAGATGATGGCGCTGCTTATAAAGTAGAGCCGGACTTGATGATGATGAGGAGAATTTCTCCTATATGCGTGTTCTGACCGACGGGATTACAGGGGGGTTGATTAGATGCCATGACACTTGTCATTTTATATTTTTAGAGCACTCATGTATATCCTCTTTATCATTTTTGGAGTATACATGTATATGTCTAACCTGGTAACATGCTCACACTCTGGAGACTTACAATCAATTATACATTGTTAAATATTTATCACAGTCTTCCGCTTGTAAAATTTAACTGTCTCTGGAGTATGATATGTTGTTTTGGCTTAATCTCAATCTTGTTTAATGCCATTCTACAGACGATATGTATTTATTATTATCTATGTTGCATAAATGACATTTTGGAACTCGGGAGTTGGGATTCTACCCGACCCCCGATTTTCGGGATGTTACAGTATACTTAGGTTATAACTAAATCAGGTTCTTTCTGATTTAACAGAACACTTCTGGAGGTCCTCTTATCAAATGCAGTCCAACTTAAGCTCAATAGTATTGGATCTTATGCAAGTTAAGTTTTCAGTCCGATCGGGTTTCCAGATCGTCCGTGGCGGACCAGTTTCAATTCAACGGTCACCGAAATTCGATCAGGGCCACAAGTACTTTGACATGTATGGGCCACCTTTCCTGATCCGGGGGTGAATTTGGGATAAAACCCAACGGTCAGAACGCTTAAAAATAACGTGCAAGTGACACGACTCAGATTACTTAAATTTTTATTTAATTTATTTAAAAACTTCATTTTCTCACACTCTTCACTCCGGACTCAAGAAAATGGTCTCAGGACATCGTTTAGACTTAATTTTTGAGGTGATTTTCAAGTCTAACTAGGCGGTCATAACTTTCTAAGTTCATCACTATCAGACTTTCGACGTGCGGTCTAGGTCCGATA
Source organism: Magnolia kwangsiensis (assembly GCA_037074715.1). Lineage (NCBI taxonomy): Eukaryota > Viridiplantae > Streptophyta > Magnoliopsida > Magnoliales > Magnoliaceae > Magnolia > Magnolia kwangsiensis. Next base: position 58,703,359 of record CM073573.1, read on the forward strand.
CGAAGTTACAAAGTGCTCCCAAGAGCAACTCGCTTTAGAGTTGGATCCTAGATTTCTACGTAATGTAGAATTAGCAGTCTTACTCATTTTGGGTCTTGTAGTTCGTATAAAAAGTGGTTCAAGCTAATTCTACTGAGTATTCAGTTTAGTATTTAACCAAATTCTACCCTAATTATGGCAGAATACGGTCCTAGGGCCATTCTATGCCCCATTTTGAGCACTTCTAGTTATTATATTATTTTAATTATTTTTCTAGTGGTTCATCATCAGGCTTACCCCATCTTCACAAAATTTCATGAGATTTTGTGTTGTAGAAAAATTCTAAAAATTTTTGAAGAAGCAGCTATCCAACAAGTGATTTTCAGATAGTTATCATAATGATCTACTTTAAACTATATTAAATATTTTATTATATTTTTTACATATTTGTATATAAAACTATACTAGACTTTAATATGTAAAAGGCGATTTCTAGACTTTAGGTTGAAAGGTGAGATTTCGAAGGATTTGAGAATACATTTAGGTTTTAGGTTTAGGTTATAAGTGTAAGTTATAGGTTTAGGTTTAGGGATTTGAGAATACATTTAGGTTTTAGGTTTAGGTTATAAGTGTAAGTTATAGGTTTAGGTTTAAGTTAGGTTATAGGTTAAGGTTTAGGGAATTGAGAATAGGTTAAGGTTTAGATTTATGAAATTGGGTTCGGGTTCAGGTTTAGGTTTGGGTTTTCAAGTTTAGGTTTAGGCTAAGGAGTTGAGATTAGGATTAGGTGTAGGTTTAGGTTTAGGGATTTGAGAATAGATTTAGGTTTTAGGTTTAGGTTTTAGTTTATAGGTTTAGGTTATAGGTTTAGGTTTAAGCTCTAGGAAATTGACAATAGGTTAAGGTTTAGGTTTAGGAAATCGGGTTTGAGTTTGGGTTTAGGTTTGGGTTTTCGAGTTTAGGTTATAGGTTTAGGTGTAGGTTTTAGGTTTAGGTTAAGGTTAGGTTATAGGTAATAGGTTAAGGTTTAGGTTATAGGTTTTAGTTTAGGTTAAGGTTATAGGTTTTAGTTATAAGTTATAGGTTATAGCTTTAGGGAATTGAGAATAGGTTAAGGTTTAGGTTTAGGAAATCGGGTTCGGGTTCAGGATCGGGTTTCGGTTTGGGTTTTCAAGTTTAGGTTTAAGTTTATGTTAGGGAGTTGAGATTAGGATTAGGTGTAGGTTTAGGTTTAAGGATTTGAGAATACATTTAGGTTTTAGGTTTTAGTTTATAGGTTTAGGTTGTAGATTTAGGTTTAAGTTATAGGTTATAGGTTATAGCTTTAGGGAATTGAGAATAGGTTAAGGTTTAGGTTTAGGATATCGGGTTTGGGTTTAGGATCGGGTTTAGGTTTGGATTTTCAAGTTTAGGTTTAAGTTTAGGTTAGGGAGTTGAGATTAGGATTATGTGTAGGTTTAGGTTTAAGGATTTGAGAATACATTTAGGTTTTAGGTTTTAGTTTATAGGTTTAGGTTATAGGTTTAGGTTAGGTTTAAGTTTAGGTTATAGGTTATAGGTTATAGCTTTTGGGAATTGAGAATAAGTTAAGGTTTAGGTTTAGGAAAATAGGTTCGGGTTCAGGATCGGGTTTGGGTTTGGGCTTTCAAGTTTAGGTTTAGGTTAAGTAGTTGAGATTAGAATTAAGTATAGGTTTAGGTTTAAGGATTTGAGAATACATTTAGGTTTTAAGTTTAGGTTTAGGTTTTAGGATTAGGTTAAGGTTATGGGTTTAGGTTAGGTTTAGGTTTAGGTTATAGGTTATAGGTTAAAGCTTTAGGGAATTGAGAATAGGTTAAGGTTTAGGTTTAGGAAATTGGGTTTGGGTTTGGGTTTAGGTTTGGGTTTTCATGTTTATGTTTTGGTTTAGGTTACGATTTAGGTTAAGGTTAAGTTATAGCTTATAAGTTTAGGTTACAGGTTATAGGTTAAGGTTTAGGTTATAGGTTTTAGTTTAGGTTAAGGTTATAGGTTTTGGTTATAGGTTGTAGGTTATAGGTTATAGCTTTAGGGAATTGAGAATAGGTTAAGGTTTAGGTATATAAAATTGGGTTCGGGTTCGGGTTCGGGATCGAGTTTGGGTTTGAGTATTTAAGTTTAGGTTTAGGTTTAGGTTAGGGAGTTGAGATTAGGATTAGGTGTAGGTTTAGGTTAAAGGATTTGAGAATACATTTAGGTTTTAAGTTTTAGGTTTAGGTTAGGTTTAGGTTTTGGTTTAGGTTTAGCTTATAGGTTATAGCTTTAGGGAATTGAGAATAGGTTAAGGTTTAGGTTTAGGAAAATGAGTTCGGGATCGGGTTTAGGTATGGGTTTTCATGTTTTGGTTTGGGTTTAGTTTAGGGAGTTGAGATTAGGATTAGGTGTAGGTTTAGGTTTATGGAGTTGAGAATACATTTAGGTTTTAGGTTTAGGCTTAGATTTTAGTTTATAGGTTTAGGTTTAGGTTGTAGGTTATAAGTTTAGGTTATAGGTTATAGGTTACAGGTTAAGGTTTAGGTTATAGGCTTTGGTTTAGGTTAAGGTTATAAGTTTTGGTTTAGCTTATAGGTTATAGGTTATAGCTTTATAGAATTGAGAATAGGTTAAGGTTTAGGTTTAATAAATTGAGTTCGGGTTTAGGTTTTAGGTTTAGGTTATAGGTTATGATTTAGGTTTAGGTTTTAAGTATAGGTTTTAGGATTTGAGAATAGGTTTAGGTTATAAGTATAGGTTTAGGTTGGGTTATAAGTTAAGGTTTTGGGATTTGAGAATAGGTTTAGGTTAAGGTTATAAGTTTAGGTTTAGGTTATAGGTTAAGGTTTAGGTTTAGGTTTAGATTATAGGTATAGGTTTTGGGATTTGAGAATAGGTTTAAGTTAAGGTTATAAGTCTAGACTTAGGTTATAGGTTAAGGTTATAGGTATATGTTTAGGTTATAGGTTAAGGCTTAGGTTTAGGTTAAGGTTGTAAGTATAGGTTATAGGTTATAGGTTAAGGTTTAGATTTTGGCTATAAGTATAGGTTTTGGGATTTGAGAATAGGTTTAGGTTAAGGTTATAAGTCTATGTTTAAGTTATAGGTTAAGGTTTAGGTTTAGGGTATACGTTAAGGTTTAGGAAATCGGGTTCGGGTTCGGGTTCGGGATCGGGTTTAGGTTTGGGTTTAGGTTTTAGGTTATAGGTTATAGGTTATGGTTTAGGCTTAGGTTATAAGTATAGGTTTTGGGATTTGAGAATAGGTTTAGGTTAAGGTTATAAGTCTAGGTTTAAGTTATAGGTTAAGGTTTAGGTATAAGTATAGGTACAGGTTTAGGTTATAGGTTTAGGTTTAGGTTTAGGGTATAGGTTAAGGTTTAGGAAATTGGGTTCGGGTTCGGGATCGGGATCAGGTTTAGGTTTGGATTTAGGTTTTAGCTTATAGGTTATAGGTTATGGTTTAGGTTTAGGTTATAAGTATAGGTTTAGGTTAAGGTTATAAGTCTAGGTTTAAGTTATAGGTTAAGGTTTAAGTATAGGTATAGGTATAAGTTTAGGTTATAGGTTATAAGTATCAGTTATAGGTTAAGGTTAAGATTTAGGGATTTCAGTTTAGGTTAAGGCTTAGATTTAGGTTAAGGTTGTAAATATAGGTTATAGGTTAAGGTTAAGGTTTCAATTTCGGCTATATGTATAGGTTTTGGGATTTGAGAATAGGTTTAGGTTAAGGTTATAAGTCTAGGTTTAGGTTATAGGTTAAGGTTTAGGTTATAGGTATAGGTTTTGGGATTTAAGAATAGGTTTAGGTTAAAGTTATAAGTATAGGTCTAGGTTATAGTTTAAGGTTTAGGTTTAGGCTATAGGTATAGGTTTAGGTTATAGGTTAAGTTTTAGGTTTAGGAAATTGGGTTCGGGTTTGAGATCGGGTTTAGGTTTGGGTTTAGGTTATAGGTTATAGGTTATAGGTTACGGTTTAGGTTTAGGTTATAAGTATAGGTTTTGGGATTTGAGAATAGGTTTAGGTTATAAGTATAGGTTTAGGTTGGGTTATAGGTTAAGGTTTTGAGATTTAAGAATAGGTTTAGGTTAAGGTTATAAGTCTAGGTTTAGGTTATAGGTATAGGTTTTAGAATTTGAGAATAGGTTTAGGTTAAGGTTATAAGTCTAGGTTTAGATTATATGTTAAGATTTAGGTTTAGGTTATACGTATAGGTTTTGAGATTTAAGAATAGGTTTGGGTTAAGTTTATAAGTATAGGTTTAGGTTATAGGTTAAGGTTTAGGTTTAGGCTATAGGTATAGGTTTAGGTTATGGGTTAAGGTTTAGGGTTAGGAAATTGGGTTTGGGTTCGGGATCGGGTTTAGGTTTGGGTTTAGGTTTTAGGTTATAGGTTATGGTTTAGGTTTAGGTTATAAGTATAGGTTTTGGGATTTGAGAATAGGTTTAGGTTATAAGTATAGGTTTAGGTTGAGTTATAGGTTAAGGTTTTGGGATTTGAGAATAGGTTTAGGTTAAGGTTATAAGTCTAGGTTTAGGTTTAGGTTATAAGTATAGGTTTTGAGATTTGAGAATAAGTTTAGGTTAAGGTTATAAGTCTAGTTTTAGGTTATAGGTTAAGGTTATAGTTATATGTTTAGGTTATAGGTTAAGGTTTAGGTTTAGGTTAAGGTCAAGGTTTAGGTTTCGACTATAAGTATATGTTTTGGGATTTAAGAATAGGTTTAGGTTAAGGTTATAAGTCTAGGTTTAGGTTACATGTTAAGGTTTAGGTTTAGGTTATAGGTATAGGTTTAGGGAGTAGTTTAGGTTAAGGGTGTGCTAACTGTAAATACAGATATAAACCAGATATAAACACGGCCTGTCCAAATGGTCAGGCCCTTCCAATGCTGTCCTTAGGAAATGAACAGCTTCATCATAGTCATAATAGTGGTTCTCACCTTCCAGGGACCCCCGCTTATCCGGATAGCTTCGACGCACATCCGGGTCTACTCCATTAATTTTGAGAAAATACATAAACACGGTCTGTCCAAATGGCCAAGCCCCTCTAATGCTGTCCATAGGAAATGGACAGCTTCATCATGGTCATGACAGCGGTTCTCACCTTCCATGGAACCCGCTCATCTGGATAGCTCCGATGCACATCTGGGTCTGCTCCATTGATTTTGAGAAAATACATAAACACGACTTGTCCAAATGGCCAGGCCTCTCCAATGTTGTTCATAGGAAATTGACAGCTTTATCATGGTCATAACAGCAGTTCCCACCTTCCAGGGACCCCCGCTCATCCGGATAGCTCCGACGCTGTAACATCTCAAAAATCTGGGGTCGAGTAGAAACCTAACTCCCGAGTTCCAAAACATCACTTATGTAACATAGATAATGATGAATGCATGGTGTCTGTATAATGACATTAAACAAGATTGAGACTAAGCCAAAACAACATATCATACTCCAGAGACAGTTAAATTTTGTAAGCGAAAGACTGTGATAAATACATAAAATATATAATTGATTGTAAGTCTCCAGAGTGTGAACATGTTACCAGGTTAACTATATACATGTATACTCTTAAGATGAGAAAAAAGAATATACATGGGTATTTAAATAAAAGGCAAAATACCAAGTGTATTGGCATCAAATCATTAACCCTGTAACCCCGTCGATCAGAACCTGCATATAGGAGAAATCCTCCTCAACATCATCAAGTCCGGCTCAGCTTTGCAAGCATCGCCATCATCTGAAACTAAAAAAAAATAGAGACTAGTTGGTGTTGCAAACACCGTCCCGTAATGTCGGAGTGAGTATCTAACTCAGTGAAAACTATACAGTAAAGTTTAACATGTTATCAATTCAATCAAGTAGTAATGATAAAGCAGTACAATCAAACATTCCTAAATACTGTAATTAATGCAAGGATGAAATGACATGATGTATGCCCTCGCCAACATACTCCCTCATGCGACACCATCTTATGTCCGTGAGATGCTTTCTTCCTTTAGTGCTCCACATTTTCCAGGCACATGCAGTGTGATATGAACATCATTACCGAGTTGTTATTAGTCCTTTTCATACAACAGGATTGGGAAGCTAAGGTACCTCCCTTATATCAATACCCAAACAATGATCCATTCTAGGGTCGTCAGTCCTAGCATATCTCATACGAAGTACGGTTCTAGGTCACTGCAAGGGCTGTTGCACGCACTCGTTGCACCACTCTCCCATCACCTTATCAATACAGGCCTAGTTTATACTCTGTTTACTGCGGGAAGGCTCGTCGCCTCTCCGTAGATTCAGAATATGCTCGGGTCACTAAAAAGGGCTGGCAGGGCTGTTTCTCCCACTCGTTGCACCGCTCCCCCATCACCTTATCAGTGTAGGCCGATAGTAAGAATATAGTATCCCATACCACCATAATCTGCTCACGAGTCTGGGTTACTCACTGGTCACTACGGGGAGGTTTGTGGCCCCAGCATAGGCCGACAGCTCGACCACGATGTCCCATACCACCATGCCTGGCTCATGAGTCTTAGGGGATCGAGGTACCAAGGTTAAAGGGGCTTTCCAATGGTAAGTTTGGTACCTTAGGTTCAAACAGTAGTGTCCAAACATGGTGAACAAACATCGGGCCAATCGGGTTACTTGACAAGCTCGACTAGTACGAGCGCACGTTGAGTTGATCGACATGAATGCGTAAGCACTCGACGTGGCCTAACTACTGTCAACAAGCAACGTACAGCTTGGGTTCGTCGAGACATGTCCTAAGTGGCAAGACAATCTCAGCCACCAAGCAGAGTCTATTACCGATTGCCTGGACTATTTATTCATACACACAGCTAAACATGAATCATGTACAATCCATGGATGTAAACATGCACACAGCTAAGGCAGTTGGGATTCATATCTTAACTCCCTTATAAATCACAATTTACCAACTACTAACACATTCAGACATTTTATACAAGCACTTAGACTACACCTATTACAAAATACATATTATGTATTAGTTAGCATACGTATTAGGGCAAAACCTTTCGTCAAAGGGTTATCGCCTATACAACAATCATATATCTACGACAGTCTGTCATGGTGAGCACACTTACAAAGTCTATACTCATTCGGTCATTTTCACAAACACTTAGGCTACACATACTAACTACATATCGTATATTGGTATATCATGTATTTGGACTAAACCTTTAGCCCAGAAGTTATTACACATATATCCAGCATACATAGATGCCAGTTAATCATGGCAAGCACAAATCTAAATTTTACACATATACAGTATTTTCTACAAATACGAGGAATACAGTATAATTAACATAATTAACGTATAACTAAAAATCAAAACGGACAACACTTTATACATGTGAAATAGAATCCTAAGAAAGAATAAATCATTGCTTAACATTAAAAGTCTTGAAAACCATAACCTAAACGTATATAGTCTGCACCTTAAACCAGAAATTGCGAAACGGAGTTGATTCAGACGATAAGTCTTCGTCAACGGCTCAATGGCAACGTATACCATGAAATAGGTTAGTTACATCATCACTTATGCTATTTGAAATTCTAGAACAGGTTAGGGTTATGATTTCTTACCTAAGAGCGGAGCTGGAAGCACCAGAATGGTGGTGCAGAAGCGGCGTTGAAGCACAAGGAGTAGCAGGGAAGAATCCATGGAAGAAAAACTCCATCTTCTCCCCTAGTTTCTCTCTTTCTCTCTCTCTTTTCTAGGGCTTAGGAAATTCGTATGGAATGAGAGAGTAAGGGTTTTAGCCCTTTTTATAAGTCCAAAAGCGACGAAAATGGCCTTATGACCAAGGTATACTTATTTTATAACCAAAGTGGGCTTGTTCTGATCCAACGGAGCACTTCTGACAGCCCCTTTTCTGCGTGCGGTCAGACTTAAGCTTCCTGACGTTGGATCTAGGTTAGGCAGAGTTTTTTAGTCTGATCGAATTTCTAGATCGCCCGTGGCGGACCAGTTTCAGTTCAACGGTCACCGGTACTCGATCAGGGCCGCAAGTGCGTTGACATGAGTGGGCCATTTCTCCTAATTTGAGGTGAATTTGGATCAGATTCTGATGGTCAGAACACTTAGAAAAGGTGCGCAAGTGACACGTGCCAGATTTCATAAATTTTATTTAATTTCTAACATTTCTCACACTCTTCACTCAGGACTCAAGAAAATCGTCGTGGGACATCATCTGGACTTAATTTTTGGGGTGATTGTCAAGTCCAACTAGGCGGTCATATTCTTCTATGTTTGGGATAATCGGACTTCTGATGTGCGGTCCAGATCTGATACGGAGTTTCCAAATGCTCCCGTGAGCAACCGGGTTTAGAGTTTGATCCTAGGTTTTAGGATATTGTAGCGTCAACTATTCTACACATTTTAGCTCTAGCAGATCATATTTAAAGTGATTGGTGACAATTTCACAGGTCGTATAATCTAACACTTAGTTAGTTTCATCTAATTTCTAAAGGAAGTAGCCTATAATGATTTCTGTTTGAGATGAGATTTGAAGGGTGGAGTGAGGGTGCTTGAAAATGAAAAAAGAAAGAGTTTGGAGAGGGAATTTTGGAGAGATTTGAGAGATTTTTCAAGAAAAGAAAAACTTGAAGGGGTGGTTTGTGAAGGAAGTAGTAGATTAGAAGGGTTTTGATCGACGGCCCATACATCAGGGGGTTTCCCTAGCCCCCAAACACGATCGACCCGAAGTCCGGTCCCATTTGGGCCCATTTACAAGCGAGGCCTCACCGAACCGGCGAGGTCCTCGCCAACCACTGGGCCAACTGGCGAGGGTTAGTCCCTTGGGAAAGGTCCTCCTGCCCCCCAGGTCCCACAAAGGTGTGGGACCCACCCTGGATCCCTCTGGATTGGTTTGGTAGGCCCCCGACTCCATTCGAGGCATTTTCAGGGCCAATTTGCAAACTGGAATGAGTTTATGCAATGTGTAGCATATGATTTTGGGGTAGGAGACACTAATATATCTAACTAACCTATTTATTTTGTTAGATTCCAAAAGGTTAAGGGTAAAAACCCATTTTATCCATTTATTTACTATTTATGATAAGTTTTAGTTTCTTTATTATTCTTCCTCATTTATACCCTAGGATTGGTGTGTATTATGAATGTTCTTAAAAATAAATGAAGAATAAAGTGGTGGAGGGTGAGATTTTGAAGGAATTGGATAAAAAGAGGTTTTAGGCTTTGAGATTGAGTGTAAGATGTTGGGGTTGACCTACCACCTAAGGACATTCATTTCTAGATTTAAAATGGAATGAAACATGGTCTAAACCCTTCGATTAACGGTCTAGAAGTGATTTGGGGTCGTTGTGTGTGATCAGGAGTGTGCACGGACTCAATCTCGGCGACCGTTTACAGTGAGTTTTAGTTTAAGTATAGTTCTTTACTATTTAAACTTGAGGATTCATGTCTAATATGAAAGTACTTGGAGAAGTTTGAAGAATGAGGTGGTGAAAGGTGAGTTTTGAAGGAAATGGGTTGAAAAGTAATTTCTCTGGCTTTGGAATTGAGTTTTGAAAGTGATAAGGTTGACCCATTTCCTAAGGACGTCTAATTCCAGGTTGGAAAAAATTCGGGGTGTTACAGATGCACATCTGGGTCTGGGTAGGGATTTGTATGTACGCATGAACTAGTATGTACCTCAAAAAGTTCGATGATGATTTGGAATTTTTCTTGAATCCATTGCATGTAAACAACTTGATATCGGTCCCAAAGAGATAGTGGCCAACCATTGTCTGTGCTCATGTTCATACTGAAACAACCATTTCAGTAGAAACTTTGATGCAGTATATGTTACTGCATGGAGGCAAAATCTGATGATACCAAGAGATGCTACATGAAATTAGTATGAAGAACTCATTAGTTTGAAAACTAGGTAGAGAAATAAATTCACAAGTGAACGAGAAACTACATATATACAGCATGATGGAGATTCTAAGACTGTTTTCCACAGTTAAAAATATATGTGCCAGAGAATGTAATAGCTGGTTTAAACTCAATATTAATTTATGATGAAAAAAGAAAATTTAAATCAGCTAAAATAACTTGCAATTACATGCCCTACATTGTTACTCCAATCATCATCATGTCCTTGTCCCAACTATTTGGAGTCGCCTTTACAAATCATGTATTGTCAATCATTCTTATTTAAGGCTTTCTCTTTGAAAAGTGAATCCACCCACAAAGATATATTTTAATGAAGAAAAGATAATATGGAATACAAATATAAGTACTTAGAAATATGGGCTACACCCCCAAGTTAGTTTCTGCTCCATTTAAAAATGGGAGTGGCTCTTCTTCAACTGCATGCATGGCATAGTTGTATGGCAATCCAAACTGTCCAAATTGCTCACCCAAGTATCAAAGGAGCATAACCAACAGATTGTACTGAGAAGATACTATTAACTAATAGATTGTATGGTGTGCGCTTTTCTCTTTAGCCAATGAAATAAGCTATGCAAAAGATTCATTAGCTCCACATACATGGATTGAAAATTACTGGGCTCATCAAGGCAAAAAATTGCAGAATTTAGAGATTATGGAGTGAAAAATGCTATATGTTCAAGTTTAAGAAAAAACCCATCCATCCAAAATTGCAGAATTTAGATATTATGTGGGGGATGTTTTAAGGCCTGTTTGGATTAGTGGAATCTCATTTTCTACTTTAGAAAGAAATTATTTTCCTCAAACACGGCTTCTCTTGCTATTTACAGAAACAAAATCAGCAGTGGAACTCTCCATTTCAACCGTTATCCTCAAAAATTGGTGATTTCTGTTTGTTGGAAAAAAAAAAAAAAAAAAAAAACTGAAGATATGGATTTTTAAATTTGTTTCGAGATGGGGCTCTCAAATTGTATGGTGGATAGATAACAAATAAAATCTCCTATATTAGATTATTTCAACCATTTGAAATTTGAGTCTTTTACTTTAAAAATGGACAATCACCAAAACCTTTGTGTAATTGAAGAGTTAAATATTCAATCTGATAAACTTTTCAAACATTCCTCATCCAAGGGGAGCCTAATCACACAAATGGTTTGGGTCATTAAAAAACCTAATTTCATAGGATAAAATCCTGACATATCATATTGCAATATGCCCGGATGCATTCAAGCCAACCTTCAAGACAAAATTTGAAAATGAATCCATTTCCAGAATTTTGCATGCTTGAGAAGTTACTGGATCATTTTATAAAAAGTAATAAAGGTAAAAGATGGTAATCTGAAGTTAAAGTGGGATCCACATGAGAAAGATGATAACTATTTACCACAAAAATAGTACAGTTAAAAAGACAAAGGGAAAACATAAGATGGCTTGAGATGCCTGACTTTATGCACAGCACAAGATGGAGGCATCTAAATATGCCAAGTTCAACAAAATGAAAGTTAGAAAAAAAAAAGAAGAAGTCATCTCATAGAAGTCAAAGTAGAAACTAGAAAGACCAGGCAATTAGACCTCCACTAAAAATCTCATATGAAATTGTAAACCTAAATATGCATGTTTTAAGTACACCTTAGAATCAAGCACCTTCACATATTCTACAGAAACTAGAAGAATATTTTTCGACTTTAGATTTGTGTGAATAAGTTGCAAGTCATGCATAACTATGAGAAGTAAAGAATACAAATAACATAAGAAATTATCTGACCATGGCTTGGAGCATTTTAACATAGTACTCCCTACTACTATACTTATCCACAAACAGTAAATTGTGGACTTTATAGTATCATTCTCATTTAGTGTTTTAAGCATCAATGATATCGACGGATATATCCCACGATATATCCTATATCCCACATGTTTGATCCGGATAAGCAATTTTGACTTTTGATACTTTTTTCTTCTTCTGTAGATCATGTTAATTCGGTATCAAATTGTTACAAATCCATGATTTTCATATTTTGCATGAAAAATCATGAATTGGCAACTTCAATTTTGAGATTTGGAGGAAATGGGCCTAGTTGCAGAAAATTGAAAAAGATAAAATTTCCCACAGCTTTGATGTACCCCACAACTTATTTTCCTATTTTTGGATTTGGATATAAAGTATTTTGACCTTGGCCTTCCTCATCGTGACGCTACTGATGATAAAGTTACGATTGAAAGTATAGAAGCCACTCGTAAGTAAGTTTTGACCTGGTTAATGTTTGAATCTATTTTTTTCTTTAAAGCTTATTTAATGTATATGTTACTTTTATATATTTGAGCATAAATTACCTCCTTTTTTTTCATTTTATTTGTTCTTTTTGTCATTTTAACTCTTTCTCATTTTTTGTACATATGATATCTTGTAGCATAGTTCTCCAACCCAAACTCGGACTGTCATGGGATTGGGTTAACTAGGGACTCATCGGCAGGTTGACCAAGCAGGTCAAGAAGTTAAGTTTTATATCTTTATTGTCAAGTATATAGTTAACCAAAAATCTAAAAAATAAAGGATCACATGAACCTAGTAGACCAATCACGTGCTATGTTCTGTGTTGATCGATATATCACCTTGCGAAGTGTACTGTAGATAGATAGGTGGATCATATTTTGGTCCTCCATGCTCTACCATGTTATTTGTTGTATGAAAAGAAGTTCCAATTCTCTAGCATGTGGTGATGGTAGATAAATAGGCATTTAGGAATTGTACACATGGCATGGAATTGTTCCATGATTCTTTGTTGTTGTAGTTCAAGCATTTCTTGTTTTCTTAACACATCTTGTAGTTTTCAAAATTTTGTGCAGAGCTCAATCTAACAAGTACTTGTTGCAGGTATAATGTGGCAATCAAATGTGCAACTATAACTCCAGGTAGACATCACTGAACTGATTCATGGGAATCTTTTAAATTTTCACCAGACTATTTCTTTCAAGAATCTGTATTCTAGCATGACATAATCCTATTTTTCATGATTAAAATTGATTTGACTATTAAGCATTATCAATTTTGTTATGACTGACAGAAGAAGCTCGTGTGAAGGAGTTCAACCTGAAATCTATGTGGAAGAGTCCAAATGGGACAATCAGGAATATTTTGAATGGTCAGACAACTTTCTCTGGGTGTTAGAAAAAGAGCATTTTCACCTCACTGTTTCAATATACCTTTTATTCTTGGTGCAAGTACCGTCTTTAGAGAACCAATTATGTGCAAAAATGTCCCCTAACTGGTTCCAGGTAATGAAACTTCTCAATCATGTTATCCCTTTAGAGTAATGATTAAAAAAGGCGTGCCTTGTATGTATAATGGTATATAAGCAGTTATAAAATAATCTACACAACTATACAAGAAGCAAAAGAAACCATCATAAACTAATCTACATAAGCATGTGAGAAGCAAAGGAAACAATTTAATCATCTTACAGACAAAAACCCTATGAAACAATTGTAATAGTCGGGCTAGATATCAGTACTGAGTCCAAGAGCATTACTTCAGTGTAGTATTGGAGAAGTCAGAAGGCTAGTTTAGTAGAAGAACATTCTTTAATTTTCCTTAAGATTCTCTGTATTTATGAATTTTGAAAACGTAAAATTTTTGTTGCCTTTTGCAGCGTTGATATTTATATGGCTGAGATAACTTAAATCTTCCCTTGTGCTGCTTACTGGTGATGTTTTCAGGTTGGAATAAGCCTATATGTATTGGAAGGCATGCATTCGGTGATCAATACCAAGCAACTGATACAGTCCTCAGCCTCAGCCTCAGCCTCAGCCTAATCCACAGGCCTCTAGTGTTAGCCTAAACCCTGACTTAAATGATTTGAATTCGAGCCCAAACCACTCTACTAGATGTTTATATATCCAATAGGGTCTGTAGACTCGAAGAGTCAACAGTATCATTTTCATCCCTTCATATTGCTGCTGCACACGTGGCATCTATGGATGAGATGCAGATCATTCACTCAGCACATCCAACATTTCATCCCTTCGTATTGCTGCTGCACACGTGGGATCTATGGATGAGATGCAGATCATTCACTCAGCACGTCTAACATTTCATCCCTTCATATTGCTGTTGCACACGTGGCATCTTGGTTTTCTTGATTAGAGGCATACCTATTGCGATGCCTTCTATTTCTCCCCTAAGATTCACAATCACACCAACATTATATTCAAAATACATGAACACACAAATAAATAGACTAGAGCATTTGAAACCAATAGAGACTTCATGAGCATTTTCACAAACACATCATGAGCAATGGCATTTTCACAAACACGTCATGAAAAGAACAATGGTATTGTAGACATCTGTCTTATGGACTATAGACAATGTATGTTGATTATGGATTGTTCATCAATTCGCCAGAAAATTCATTAATCAGAGATAAGAAAATATGAAAATATTCAACAGATTCAGAGGAAACGATGAGAATGGACCTGAAATTCGTGTTCGCCTTTGCAGGATCAATCAGAGAGAGATTGCAAAGGGAAACCCTAAAAATCTCCTGGAAGAAGACCCGTCTCCTCTTTTTCTCTGAATTTGTTGGATTTCAAAAATGAAAGCTTGAGGTTTGAGAAACAGCAATTTATACAGAGAGAGAGAGAGAGAGGAGACGATTAGGGGTAAGTAACAGAGCCAAAACTTACAATTGATTTAAATAATGAAAGTTGATTGAAAAATAATGAAAGTTTATGCACTAACGCTCGAACTCCGAGAGAGGATTATAGAGAGAGAGAGGGTATGGAGAGGAATAGGGCATGAGAGAGAGAAGGGGGGATAGAGAGGAATAGAGAAAGAGAGGGTCGGGAGAGCGTTTATGCGCTGACGCTCGAGCTCTAAGTTGTATGAATGGTTTAACGGATGTCAAAGTTAAATGGGCCCCACTGTGATGTGTGTCAACCATCAACACCGTGCATTTGATGGGCCCTCTTTAAATTATGGGATATCCCAAAAATTAGCCGTATACGGAACTTAGGTGGGCCATACCATCTAAAATCATGTGAAGAAATGGCTCAAACATATAAAAGCACTTAATGGGGCCCACATGAAGTTTTAATGCATATGAAACTTCGTCTGACTCCTCATCCAAGTGGGACACACATAATGGGTCTGGATTTTTTAACCACATCTCGGTGGGCCCAATAAATAATTATGAATATTTTAATGGTGGGTAACCCCTCTCGACTTTTGTATGTGATGTGGCCCAAAAAAGTCACAGATTGTCTTGATTTTTAAGCCTCAGGCCCATCATGTAATGGTATATCTGACTGATGGGGTGGATGTTCGACACCAATGACTAAGTTTAGGAGCCCCACCATGTTTTAATTACAAAATTCACTCTGCTAATCAAATTTTATACTCGATGTTAAGTCTTGAGGTTAAAAAAATCAACTAGATCAACAAATTAAATGGGCCACACCACATGAAATGATGTAAATGGGATGTTAACCATGTATAGGTTTGTTTGTGCATGGGCCACCATGTGGTATATATTTAATCAACTCCATTAATCAGGTTTACATTTCTAGGAAGCTCTTTCACAAATTATGTTCAATCCAATCTCTGCCATAGACATGTGTGTATTCTTGATCGTAACTAATTAATTGATGGGGCCATCTGGTTAGGCTTTCTTGCCATGAATTTGGTGAGGGACACAAATTGAAGTACCACCATAGACATGTATGGTTCATCTCAGGTACTGGGCCATGGCCCAACTCTCTTCAACATGAGCGGCTAATTGTCTTAGATGTAGCGCATATACAGTTATTAGGATTTTTAGTTTGGTGGGCCATAGGTGCCCTAATTGCCTGATATGTGTAATTTTTTTTTACTTAAGGAAGCTACTGGTGATTTTCTCAAGGACTGACTTGACCTAATGTTCTTTACAAAATCTCATTCTATGTGAACGGGGCTTTGGTGGATCCTTAACTATGGGGCGTGGTGGGCCCCACAGTTAGGGATCCACCTAATCCGTGTCCATTCTCTGTGCATCTTTTTTTTTTTGAGGAACTTGCCGATGATTTTCTTGTAGTATGATTGGCCGAAAGGACGCGTTCTTCGCTTGACTTGCCGACCTTTACATGAAAGGATATTAAAAATAAAATAAAAAATAAAAATTGTAAAACTCCTTTTCTATCTAGGTACATAAACAATGGTACACTTACAATAATTTAAAAGTAGTGATACAGACAACCACCAACCTGTAGGGCCCACCGAAGTTGGGAAATGATAATATCTTGTTAGTTGCTATCTCCTAAAATTTCCAATATCTCACGATGAGATGACTACGTACATTTTTGCCAATTGGCATGGCCCACTAGATGGATAAACTAGATCACCACATGCACATTTAGCACCAGAACAAGGGCCTGTTTCCGTTCTCACTGTTTCCCCGTAGTACGGCCCACTTTGACAATGGATCTATCTCATTTTATTTAATTATCATTTTTAAGTGGCCACGAACCATTGAATTTAATTACAATAGACAACTTGTGGCATCAAAAACCATTGATTTTAATTACAATATACATAGATTTTTATATTTTTAAAAATATTATTGATGGCATTCATCCAGCTTAAGCCATCAATGATATCCTTCATAGCGGTGCTTTCAAAGTGGGTATTGATGTGTTTGATGGGAAAAACTTTCAGAAACTTCAATCTTGTGCCTTTTTTTCCTGCATTTTGTGTGTTTTTGCCGGAATTGTTGAGTTTTTGGAAATCGTTTTTCATTTTGTTAGCAAAAGTTAGAATTATAGAATTGTTGAGTATTCATGCAACAAGGATTTTCTTGTTGATTGGTCATGGTGTTTCCTATTTATTCTTTTTAGGTACCTACACAGTAACAAGCTCGCTGGGCCAATTTCACCTGAATTGGGGAACATGTCCAAGATAAGCTATCTATGAGGGTTCTTACTTTAAAATAAAATTTCCATTTCAGGAATATTTGTGTGTAAATTATTTCTGATAGTTTCCTTCTACAGGCAATTGAACAACAATGAACTGGTTAATAGAATTTTGGCCGAGCTTGGACAGCTGGAGTTGTTTGAATTGTGCATGGCAAAGATCGAATTGTTCCATTCCATCTGAATTCTTGAAGCTGGAGAGTCAAACATATTTGTAAGTCTTAACTAAAAGATATTAGAAATGGGCCAATCATTTGTGAACAAATTCTAATTTATAATGACGTATTTGTATGGAGGCTTGTAGTTCACTCCTAAAAAATAGGACACAGCCGTTGGGTGTGTGGCAGAATTGGCTATGTATTTAGCTAGAATTACAGACGGATAAAATCTGTAGCTAAAATATATGTTTTTAAGGGTGGACGTTCAATCGTTACTGTTTTCCTGTGGTGTTGTTCATTAGAGAATTATTTCAAATTGAATTTTTGGTATTAACCTGAAAAGTTTTTTAACAAATGGATATATAGTGTGGATTAAACACAAACATTATGGTGGGGCCCGTAGTGCCCTACCAGATCCAAAGCTAAGCTACCGTTTTCATTTGTATATGAAAACCTGTTAGTTTTGTATTTTTGTTAAATAGTGGTGACTCATTCATAGAAAATATGGGTTTGATATATGGCTATCCAGACCATCCAAATAATGGGTTTTATTGTAAATGGTTTATAATTATAATTATCTTATGTAATATTATCTTAACCATCCACTAAATGGTCCCAATATTGTATGGTTGTGAATTCATTTTATTTTATAAAATATGGAAAACTCACATATTCCGAATTTGATCTCTTATCCTATTTCAAAAGAGGAAATTTCATTTTCCTTCTTTCGACCGCCATTTTCTTCATCTCCCTTCCCTCTTTTGAGCGCCAGCTTCATCACCAGTCGATCGTCAGTCGATCGCCCTTCTAAGGTGAGTCATGTAATTTTTTTCTCAGAATATTATGTGTTTAATCCAGAAGCTTGTATCCATCTGTGATATTTGAAAACACTCCAAGATTGAAAGATCTTGCCTAACCGTTTTCTGGCATTCGCATTTTTATATGTTGTGATTCCGTACATCAGTTTTTCCAGATTGTTTTGGGGATATGATGGGTTTTGTGTTTTGGGGATTTGGGTTCCTGGGTTTATGGTAATTTATGCTTTCTTGGGGGTATTTGTGGGGGTATTTGTGTTATATAATATTTTTGTTGAGCATGCTTAAATTAACAAGGTTTCGGTTCAAAAGAGCATTCCACATAGGGACTTTGATTGATCTAGACGATTCAATCCCCATTTGACAACCTGTCCTTTTGTAATGGATTGCAAATGGATGGCTAAAAAACAAATATTGCCAATTGTCCACATACAACTGGAAAATCCTATCCAGTTTATGATTGAGATTTTTTTATCTTTTTTGCATGCATGAGTCCATTATCTATGCACAATCAGCTTGTCAGATGAACAATCTGGATTTTTTTTAATGGTTTATGAGGTATTACTTATAATTCAAGATTGGCTTTCTCTGTATGAATAATTTAGTATTGATTGGCTTGTTAGATTTGCCATGCTGAATTGGTAGATTTAATTAGTACAGTTTCTGGTTGATCGGCTGTGTTTGGGAAGAAGTGGTTTGGATGTTTTTGACAAATTTATAAAGGACAAGCTATTTATTTTTTTCTTCTTTTGTTTGAATCACAAGTTGTAAATTATTTAAGCTGAAATCTGTTTATAGCAAAATTTCAAAATTCTAGTTGTTAGGCTGAAGTTCAATTGCAGGTAAATGGAATCAGTTTTTTTTTTTTTTTTTTGTGCCTATTTTGATTAGTGGGGGATTCGAAGGGGGCTTATGGACGTGCACAACATGAACTGCCATTTGGTGCAAAATGATTAAGGCCTCAATAGCCCCTTTTGAGGGTGTGTCCAAATGGACCCTTAACATTCATAAAGGGGAAGTAGCCCTCTAGTTGCAGTTATGTTTCTTTCAAATCTATCTTGAAAGCATTCATAATGGGTCCAAGCAGATATTGGTAAACTCGTATCCTATATTATTCTTTAACAAATTTGCTATTGTTGACTAGTTTCATTTTCTTTTTTTTTAAAAAAATCATTGCCTTGTATTGTTTATGAATGTGGATTGCATTTTTTGCTTATGAAGTAAATAGAAGGTTATCTCATTGGCATTTCAAAACTACTTCTTGATGCTGGGAACTAGCGTAATCATTCCATCAATGCTTTTTTTTTTTCCATTAATGCTTGTTCCAACAATGAGAGGAACCATTGTAAGTTCAGTATTTGTTTTCCAATAGCAAATTCTAGAAGATCTTGAGTTCCCTATTGCATGAAATGATGGCCAATAGCTATGCGCATCATTGTCTAACCATTGACTTCATGTTATTGCTCAGGTTTTCATTGTTACTGGATTAAATTGGCAATGCAGTGTGAGTGATGAGTGGCTTGCTATTGGAGATTCTCTAATTATAATAGTCCTTGGTCAAGTGATTGATCTCCTTGACTAGAATATTAGATAATTTTCTATACCATGAATGAACACAACTTTTAAGAATAGAGTGAGATTGTTGCATATATTAAGCTTTGATTACTTCATTGTGACTAGACAACAAATATATTCCATGCATCCATGATCTGGGTACTCAGGCTTTGATTTTGTGGTGTTGAATAGTGTCAGTGACAAGCTTCTAAGCCTCTTGTGTGTGTTTCCAACAAGCATGGATTTGAATAAGAAGTGGCACCCAAAGTTTAAATTGATGTGCTGAATTAGTTTCTATTGTTAGTTACGAATTAGAAATGTTAAACGTGTGAGTTAAGAACAATTAGTTCCATTTTATTGATTTAGTTTGAGTTGATGTATTGAATTAGTTTCTATTATTTCAATGTTTTGATATGAATGCCTTTTGATGGTATTAGGTGCAAGAAATTCAAAATTTTGTATGTTCTTCTCAAATATTCAATCTCTCTCTCTCTCTCTCTCTCTCTCTCTCTCTCTCTCTCTCTCAATGTTTTCATCCAAGAAAATAGTAACATATATTCTAGAATGATGTTTCACATTCATCCACTAATGTCCACAATTCCATCACCATGCTCCAAATAATCCAGACATGTCACATGTTCAAGTACATGTCTGGAAGCCAGCCATGTGTCCATGTGTGCCATTGTGTTGAATATGTATGGGAGACATAACTACCTAGGCATGTATCTAAATATCAATCACTAGGGATTTTTGTCCATATTTATTTTTGTTGTTGTTGATTTTGTCTCTTTTCTTAGCGTGATCCGGGTGAAATTCTGATATTGTGGTTTGCTAACATCAGTGCTAGGATGGAGTAATAAAAGTGACATACAAAAGATTAGGTGAAATTCTGATATTTTGGTTTTCTAAGTTTTCGTTTGATGCACTAGGTGGCATCTGTTGATGAATTTAAATTGTCCCTTAGAAAACTCTGTTTTGATTACATGCCCTTCCCTTTTCCCTGTGAAATTCTGATTGTTGATATTATGGACCTCAACTTTGAGGGTGAAAGATATTTGGCACTAAGCCTTAAGAAGGATTCCAAACATGTGGGGCCCATAGTTTGTCAATTCAGATTATTCATATGATGATTTTGTCATGGAGCAAATTATCTAAAGTTGCAGTGCCGATACACTGTTGATGCAATTTTTCTTCTTCTTCATGTTTTGTTTTGAAGAAGCTTACTCTTCTTCTTTTTTTTTGGTCTCCGATATGTTTCTACACTTGTTTGTTGGATGGATGGTCAACTGAAGTGGAATATCCAAATTTGGGTTAGTCACATGTGTTATTGGTTAAGTCACTTATGAATAAAATCTTTGGATCTAGGCGATTTGGAGAAAACAATGGGTCTAGAGTGGGGTTAGACTTGAATTTTAGTTGAACCTTCAAAGCTTGGGAAAGATAAAAACACCGACAAGGCCAAAAATTGGATTTTAGGTTCTACTCAAGTTTCAAAGGAAGTTTCTCAAACTCAGGCAAGTGAAAACTTGATTAGATATGGAAAAACGTGTTGAGCTTCTCTAGCAATCAATCAATTTGTTTTTTGAAGCTTTTAAATAGTAAAAAGTGTTGGATGAACGTTGACCATTAAAAACGTTTCGGGGGCCATAAAAGTTTTGGATCAAGCTGATATTTATGTAAGTCCTCTTCCATAATAGCAGCTGGATCAATTCTTCACTAGTCACTGGGGTTGTCTTTTCCATTTAGAAATTATAAATTATTAAACTCCATTCATATTATTTCTGTAAGATCCTTGATTTCATCGAGAACTGGACATGACTCAAGAGCCTGTAAGAATTTTATTTGATATGTTTTCAATGTAAATTGCTTCTTGCTTCTATATGAGAACATCTATATGAACTGTGATTCTGAACCACTATAGGCATTGCCAGGCACATCTATGACAAGACCTATTCCTTCTAACATCTCTTTCTTGGTGAATCTAACTGAACTGTGAGGGCACATTCCATGTTCTTTTCTTGCTGCTTTATTACTTGGAATTTTCTTGGATTCATACCCAGCCTTGGAAGTGGTATGAAATGAATTACTTTATTGAATCCAATATATTTTGATTTTCAGGAGGATATCTAATTTGAATGGATCGAGCATGCCTTTCCCTGCATTGGGGGATATGTCCAAAATGCAGAAATTGTGAGTTGAATGGATATACCCTTGATGGCATAAGTATATCATTGTTCATTGCTTCTTTTATTCATGAAGTGCCTGTCTTGCTCGTATACTATAGGGTACTAAGAAATTGCTTGATTTCTGACATAATCCCACAATATATTGGGACAATGACAAATCTGAAATCCTTGTAAGTTACTTTGGAAAAATATTTTATACATGGCCTTTATATATTTCTTTTCCCATGCCATTGAGTGTTGACTAGGCATTGTTAGATGCACAATATTCTTAAGTTTGGATGGTCAACTCTAAATTAAGTGATGAAAACATAAAATGAAAGTTGAAGATTCAGCTCCATGAGTTGACATGCAAATCACAACCATTGTCTAGCCAACTATTTCATGGTTTGAAAGAAGTTAAATTAGGAAGGGAAGTGCAAAACTGAAGTGATTCGACGCCAAATTCATGGTGATTTGGCCTTTCACTTTCATTTCTATGTTTATTTTGCCATCTACTGGCTAATCCATCATGCTACTGGACAAGGAAAATCCTTTTGTGTATTTTATGTTCTTTACAATATACTACAGTCTTCAATCTCATGGCCTGCTATGGATGAGAACACGCATTGAATTCATGTAACTTACAAATTCATTTAAGAGAGAATCTTCCCCAATTTTTTTCTAATGATAATTTTCTCTTGCAGATAACTTACCTTTAACAATTTGACAGGAGAAATTCCAAGCAGCTTTTCAAGACTCTCAGCGCTAGATTATATGTAAGAAAATAGACATTCATTACCAAAATTTCACTGATTCTCTTGCTAGATACTTCAAGAAAATGGACAATCCTTCTGTAATTTTTGGACGCTCAATGATGCTTCGGTGATATTTTTGTCACAAATTAGAAATCCATCTCATGATATATTTTTTTTAATGTAGGTATCTTACTAGCAACATGCTGACTGGGGTCATACCCTCTTGGGTCCAAGGTAGCAACCATAACTTGTAAGTATTACTCAGTAAATCTCAAATTACATTTCACTGGCAACAGGATCTGTATATTTGCTGGCTTGTTTTTCCATGCATATTAATGTTTTGTTAAACTCTCTTGTGAGATTACTTTAGGCCTTTCAGATTCCTACTGGGTTATTATTTTTTTCACTCCTGAAAAGGCATAAACATAGCATTGCATGATGCTGTCTTGCAGGGACTTATCTTACAACAAATTTACCAGGTTTGATATAACCCAATGCTCAACAGGAAACTTGTAAGAACAATAATTTTCCACACTTTGTTTGTTTTCCTTTTCCCGGGGTACTATGTCCTTAGTTTTTCTCTTTCATGGATGTTCCTCTCTATTCATATGCAGGAATTTTTCTCTATCCTTCGGTAGTTCTTAAATCCTTTGCTTCTATTATAAATTATGTTTATTCTTTCTGTCATTACACTGATTGCTTCAAAGATTTTATTTTGAATGAAGCTTAGATATTAGGAACAATGTGGGATCTAGGTTGTATGAATGAAACTATAATAGTTATCAGTTGCATCTAGTTTATCTGCTTAATGTTAACCATCATTTTCTGTTGCAAAGTTACAATCAGGATTTGTTCTTGTTTCTCTAATATGTATCTAATATTGAACTAACTCACCAAGTTGTTCAAGTGTTGATATATCATCATATAGGAAACGGACACTTAGAATGCCTTAAATGAGAAGCAACGATAGCTGGCGAATGCCAACACTAAGGATAGAAGCATCTATGAACAAGTAAGAAAGCTTATTTCTACATGAAAAGTTAAATCTAATTAATGCTTCTTACATTGGTATGACAGTGTTGCCCACACCCAATGTGAGTTGTAACCAAAATAAAATGCTTGTTATATATGTTCAATAGACCTATTAGATATCCTTGGTGACCATCTATCTTATGGACATGTCTTTGCAAAGATCTCTTCTTATGTCTGGCAACATTTATATTCAATGTAAATCCAGGCCTTTCATCAGGTATGTATGGTTCCCAGTTGGGCCATACATGGGCATCAAATCTGGATTGCCAGTTGACTCGGTTTCCATTCTTACCATACATACGTGGCTCATCTCAAAAACAGAACTAACCTGATTTTTCTAGTCGCAGCACATACACGGTGGCAACCACCAGATAAATTGGATCTTGTATACATGTAGGGATGGTAGTAATTAGAATCCTACTCACACACTTCTTATTGTAATTGGTGCATTCTTGCACATGTAATTGATGCATTCAATTGTGAAAGGATTTATGACCCACACCTCTCCTTATTCAGCAATCAAAACACTAAAACCAGAAAATAGAAAGAAAGAACCAAAATTAAAGAGAAAAATGAAAATTAAACCAAAATTGGACACATGCCGTGATGGTTTGTGATCTGAATTTTTGGTGAGAAAACTTGTTTGACAATCATGTTGAAGGTGATACTTTTGTCCTTCTGTATCATATGTATGCAACTGATGCTTGATGTCGAAACTTGGCCATTTTGAACCTTCCCTAATTGCATAAGTGGTTGAACCAGCTCTATATGTTACACATAATTTGTCATCCACTAGTTTCTATAAATGAAGATAAGAGGATTGATCTTAACAGTATGGTCATCATGCACATAGACAGAAAATGCTTGCAGTGAATTTTTATGAGTACTTGGAAATTTGGAGTCCTTAGTTAGGGTTTGGGTTGAAAGTATGAGTGTTGGAGCCGACGCTTTCGGAGTCCAGACTCATTCTTTTGAAAAATAGAAAAATGGGAATATTAGTAAATATGGATTTTCTTGTTAAGAAGAAAATGGAAGGTAAAGAAGAGACATAATTGAAACTATGCACTGTGAAAAGTAATATTAACCATCTTACTTTTCTCGTTGAATTTGATGTCCAGGAAATGGACCTTTTTCAAAAAACCATGGATTTAAAACCATTAAATCCTTCTCAAAAATCTGAGTTTATTGAACTGAATTGAATTATTACAATTCAATTTTGTTGAATATCTAAATGCAAGGTTTCCATGAATTAGGCAAATGAATTCATTCTAACCCATTTTGTTGAATATCCAAATGCAAGGATTTATTATTTATTATTTATTATTATTTTTTGTGATATGCAATAACTTTTTGAAATTCATATATAAGTGCATACTTATGCTCATTCACATGAACTTTGACTATCTTTCTTAAATTTCTTTAGTTTTTCTAATTTTTGTATCTAATTTTGAATTTTTAGGCCCTAAAACAAGATTCGAAGTGTCGTCAACAATGCTAATAGAATCCTCCAGGTCAGATTGTTGATTGGACCTGATTTTATTTAAATAATTTTGATAATCCATTTTATTTAAATGAACAGACCAGGATGTGCATCGGAGCTATCTGGATGTTGAGCAGGGATCCCTAGAATATGAAAATTGCTTTTATGACTATGATGAAGTTGTTCATTTTGAATGGACAGCATTGGAGTGGCCTGGCCATTTGGACAGGCCGTGTTTATATTTGTATTTGCTCGAAATTGATGGAGCAGACTCGGATGTGCGTCGGAGCTATCTAGATGTTGAGCGGGGGTCCCTGGAAGGTGAGAATCACTATTATGATCATGATGAAGCTGTCCATTTCCTATGGATAGCATTGGAGTGGCCTGGCCATTTGGACAAGCCGTGTTTATATCTGTATTTGCTCGAAATTGATGGAGTAGAACCGGATGTGCGTCAGAGTTATCCGGATGTTGAGGAGGGGTCCATGGAAGGTGGAAACCGCTGTTATGACCATGATGAAGCTGTCCACTTCCTATAGACAACATTGGAGTGGTCTGGCCATTTGGACAGGCCATGTTTATATCTGTACATGCAGGGACCACACCCTTAACCTATAACCTAAACCTATTCTCTAATCCCAAAACCTATAACTACAACCTAAACCTATAACCTATAATCTAAATCTAAACCTTAAACTATAACCTAAACCTGGACTTATAACCTTAACCTAAACCTATTCGCAAATCCCAAAACCTATACCAATAACCCAAACTTAAACCCGATCCCAAACCCGAACCCGATTTCCTAAACCTAAACCTTAACCTATAACTTAAACCTATACCTATAGCCTAAACCTAAACCTTAACCTATAACCTAACCCTATACTTATGTAACACCCCGGATTTTGGCCAATCTAGGATTAAACGTCCTTAGGTAAAGGGTCAACTAAAACACCTGGAAAATCGCTCAGAACCTACTTCCATAGCCAAAGAAACCACTTAGGATTAATTCCTTTAGAAATAAGCATAAGTTAGCTAGCGCAACGCTGGAGTAGCTGGAAAATAGTCCCTGATCACTTTAAATACGTTCTACAAGACCCAAATCGAGTAGAACCAATGACTCTATAATACTCTATAACCTCGGATTAAACTCTAAGCAGGTTTGTTCTCTAGACAACTTTAAAATTTTGTATTGGATCTAGACCGCGCGTCGAAAGTCCGATACCTCCTATCTTAGACCGTTAGAACCGCCTTGTTGGACTTGACAATCATTTCGAAAATCAAGTCCAACCGATAATCACAGGCTATTTCATTGAGCCCGGACTGAAGAGAGTGCGAATAGGGACAGAATTGGATTTTCAAATTCAAATCTGGCACACAACTTGACGTGTCAGTATTAAGCGTTCTGACCATCAGAATTCAGCCAAATTACACCCTCAGATCAGGAAAAATTTCTATTTCATATCATGAGACTTGTAGCCCTGATCTACGTGCGGTGACCGCTGAACTGAAACTGGACCGCCACGTGCGATCTACGAACCCTGCCAGACTGAAAACTTGATGTATGCTAGATCCAGTATACATGAGCTTAAGTCCGATCGCGTTCGGCCAGGGGACCATCAGAAATGTCCTTTTGGACTGAAACAGCCCCGATTTGGTTACCCCTCAAGCGAAACTTGTTCCCGAGCCTATTTCAGGCAAGTTTGGGCTTATAAAAAGGGTTGAAAGCCTCACTCCTCTCTCCCATCCGAATTTATAAAAATTCCTAGATTGGGAGAGAGAAAAGGTGAGAGTTTGTGAGAGAGAGTAGGTGAGAATTTCTTACTGCTCGTGCCACCCGCTGCAAGTGCCTAAGAAACACACTCCGATCACCTGGCCGGTGATTTGTCCGCATTTTTAGGTAAGAAATAACCCTAGAAAGTTGCTGATTAGATGTTTCTTCCGTTCCATAGCTTGATAGTTAATAGATCTTGTAAAACAGGTCCTCTATTCACCGTAGACGAAGCGTATACGCTCCGTTCGAATTCACACATTTATAAGAGACAAGGTGCGGATTTTAGACGCTTTGATTGACTGTTTCCAAAGATTTCAATGTCATTTAATAGTAGATTATCGACAGCAACACCGTTTGACATGTACAACATGCTGTCCGTTTCCTGTTTCGTAAACCAACGTAGAATATGAGATTTAGGGCATTTTAGTCATTTGTAGGAAGTACTGATTTCATTCATATTTTTCTGATATGATTGACATGAATTGTTGTCGCATTAGAATGTTAGGAATGCATGCATAATTAGTTTGGCGAAGAGATTCGCCTAAATGCGCACTTTGGGTCGACATACTATATGTAGACTTAAGTGTGTAGTGTAAGTGTTTGTATTAATGCTTGTATTAGTATGTATTGAATTAAATGGTGTTATGAATTAGTTTGAGATTGATTTCTCAATTAATATGCTGGTGTAAATGGTTTCCTACGTGTTAGCCATATGCATGATTTCATTATATGAATGAAATGCATGTTCTTGATGATTCGCTTAAGCTGTATGTTATAACATGTGCTTGATGATTTCATTATGATTTAGTTTGAGATTGAATTCTCAATTAATATGCTGATGGAAATGATTTCCTATATGTTGGCGATATGCATAATTTCATTATATGTATGAAAGGCAAGTGTCAGATGATTTACTTAAGTTGTACGATATAACATGTGTTAACATGCTCACATGGTTGTGTTTCATTTCCAATACTCTCACATGATTGCTGATGTAGATTCATATGTGTTTGGGACTATACTTAGTCCAGGCAGTCGGTAACCGAACGAATTCGTGGTTGGCTTATCTTTGCCACGAACGACGCGTCGATGAACGCGAGCCGTGTTTTGGAGTTGGTGGCAGTGGTTAGGCCACACGAAGTGTTTTACGCACTTCATGTCGTTCAACTTGAGATGCGATCGCGCTAGTCGAGCCCGTCAAGTAACCCGACTGGCCGTTGTATGTTCACCCTGCATGAGTCATAATTGCTTGAACCTAAGGTACTGAACTTACCATTGTAAACCCTGTTAACCATGGTACCTTAATCCACGAAGACTCATGAGCCGGGCATGGTGGTATGGGACACCGTGGTCGAGCTGTCGGCTTACGCTGGGGCCACAAACCTTCCCGTAGTGACCAGTGAGCACCTAGTCTCGTGAGCAGATTATGGTGGTATGGGACACTATATTCTTACTGTCGGCCTACACTGATCAGGCAACGAGTCCTTTGTAGTGACCGCGAGCGTATTCTGAGTCTACGGGAGGCGACGACCCTTCAGTAGCAGTAGAGTACAGTAGGCCTATATTGATAAGGTGATGGGGGAGCGAAGCAACGAGTGCATGTAACAGCCCTGGCAGCCCTTGCAGTGACCTATAAAATATACATCGTATGAGATTACTAGGAGTGACGACCCTAGACAGGATCTGTGTTGGGATTGATATAAGGGAAGTACCTTAGTTTCCCAATCCTGCTGTTTGAATGGACTAATAACAACTCAGAAATCATATCACCATTACATTGCATGTGCCTGGAAGATGTGGAGCACTTAAGGGAGTGTGACATGCCGCGGTCGTAAGATGGTGCCGTATGAGGGAGATCGTCGGTGAGGGCATACATCACATCATGTCATATTGCATTAACAACAGTATTAGGATTGTTTGATTTACTGCTTTACTATTATCGCATGATTGATTTGAGAACATGCTAATCCTTGCTCTATTATTCCACTGAGTTAGCTACTCATTCCCACGTTACGGGACGATGTTCCTGGACACCCACCAGACCCTTTTTTGATTGCAGATGATGGCGCGGCCTGCGAGGCAGAGCCGGACTTGATTATGATGAGGAAGATCCCTCCTTTATGCGTTTTCTGATCGACGGGATTAAAGGGAGGTTGATTAGATGCCTTGACACTTGTCATTTTATATTTTCAGAGCACTCATGTATATGCTTTCCTTCTATTTTGAGGTTTACATGTATATGTTTAACCTGGTAACATGTTCACACTCAAGAGACACACAACAGTTTATATATGTTATACATACTATCACAGTCTTCCGCTGGTTAATTTAACTGTCTCTGGAGTATGATATGTTGTTCTGGCGTAATCCCACTCATGTTTCATACATTAACACAGACAATATTCAATCATACATATCTATGTTGCATAAATAACATTTTGGAACTCGGGAGTTGGGTTTTTACTCGACCCCCCGATTTTTGGGATGTTACAACTTATAACCTTAACCTAAACGTATTCTCAAATCCCAAAACCTATACCTATAACCCAAACCTAAACCCGATCCCGAACCCAAACCCTTAACCTAAACCTAAACCTATACCTATAACCTAAACCTATACCTATAGCCTAAACCTAAACCTTAACCTATAACCTAAACCTATATGTATAACCTTAACCTAAACCTATTCTCAAATCCCAAAACCTATACCTATAACCCAAACCTAAACCCGATCCCAAACCCGAACCCGATTTCTTAAACCTAAACCTTAACCTATAACCTAAACCTATACCTATAGCCAAAACCTAAACCTTAACCTATAACCTAAACCTATACTTATAACCTTAACCTAAACCTATTCTCAAATCCCAAAACCTATACCTATAACCCAAACCTAAACCTGATCCCGAACCCGAACCCTTAACCTAAACCTAAACCTTAACCTATAACCTAAACCTATACCTATAGCCTAAACCTAAACCTTAACCTATAACCTAAACCTATACATATAACCTTAACCTAAACCTATTCTCAAATCCCAAAACCTATACCCATAACCCAAACCTAAACCCGATCCTGAACCCGAACCCGATTTTGCTAAACCTAAACCTTAACGTATAACCTAAACCTATACCTATAGCCTAAACCTAAACCTATAACCCAAACCTATACTTATAACCTTAACCTAAACCTATTCTCAAATCCCAAAACCTATACCTATAACCCAAACCTAAACCTGATCCCGAACCCGAACCCGATTTCCTAAACCTAAACCTTAACCTATAACCTAAACCTATACCTATAACCTTAACCTAAACCTATTCTAAAATCCCAAAACCTATATCTATAACCCAAACCTAAACCCGATACCGAACCCGATTTCCTAAACCTAAACCTTAACATATGACCTATACCTATTCTCAAATCCCAAAACTTATACCTATAATCTTAACCTAAACTTATTTACAAATCCCCAAACCTATACCTATAACCCAAACCTAAACCTGATCCCGAACCCGAGTTCCTAAACCTAAACCTTAACCTATAACATAAACCTATATCTATATGCTATACCTAAACCTTAACCTATAACCTAAACCTATACTTATAACCTTAACCTAAAGCCATTCTCAAATCCCCAAACCTATACCTAAAACTCAAACCTAAACCCGATCCTGAACCCGAACCCTTAACCTAAACCTAAACCTTAACCTATAACCTAAACCTATATCTATAGCCTAAACCTAAACCTTAACTTATAACCTAAACCTAAACGTATTCTTAAATCCCAAAACCTTTACCTATAACCCAAACCTAAACCCGATCACAAACTTGAATCCGATTTCCTAAACCTAAACCTTAACCCATAACCTAAATCTATACTAATAGCCTTAACCTATAACCTAAACCTATACTTATAACCTTAACCTAAACCTATTCTCAAATTCCAAAACCTATACCTATAACCCAAACCTAAACCCGATCCCGAACCCGAACTCGATTTCCTAAACCTAAACCTTAACCTATAACCTAAACCTATACTCATAACCTTAACCTAAACCTATTCTCAAATCTCAAAACCTGTACCTATAACCCAAACCTAAACCCGATACCGAACTCGAACCCGATTTCCTAAACCGAAACCTTAACATATAACCTAAACCTATTCTCAAATCTCAAAACCTATACCTATAACCTTAACCTAAACCTATTCTTAAATCCCAAAACCTATACTTATAACCCAAACCTAAACATGATCCCGAACCCGAACCCGATTTCCTAAACCTAAACCTTAACCTATAACCTAGACCTATACCTATAGTCTAAAGCTAAACCTTAACCTATAATACCTTAACCTATAACCTAAACCTAGAATTATAACCTTAACCTAAACCTATTTGTAAATCCCAAAACCTATACCTATAACCCAAACCTAAACTCGATCTCGAACCCAAACCCGATTTTCTAAACCTAAACCTTAACCTATAACCTAAACCTATACCTATAGCCTAAACCTAAACCTTAACATATAACCTAAACCTATACTTATAACCTTAATCTAAACCTATTCTCAAATACCAAAACCTATACCTATAACCCAAACATAAACCCGATCCCAAACCTGAACCCAATTTCCTGAACCTAAACCTTAACCTATAATCTAAACCTATACCTATAGCCTAAACCTAAAATTTAACCTATAACCTAAACCTATACTTATAACCTTATCCTACACCTATTCTCAAATCTTAAAACCTATACCTATAACCCAAACCCAATCCCGAACCCGAACCCGATTTCCTAAACCTATAACCTTAACCTATAACCTAAACCTATAACCTAAACCTATACCTATAACCTTAACTTAAACTTATTCTCAAATCCCTAAATCTATACCTATAACCCAAACTTAAACCTGATAAGGAACCTGAACCCGATTTCCTAAACCTAAACCTTAACCTATAACCTAAACCTATTCTCAAATCCCAAAACCTATACCTATAACCTTAACCTAAACCTATTATCAAATCCCAAAACCTATATATATAACCCAAACCTAAACCCGATCCCGAACCCGAACCCGATTTCCTAAACCTAAACCTTAACCTATACCCTATACCTATACCTATACCTATAGCCTAAACCTAAACCTTAACCTATAACCTAAACCTAGACTTATAACCTTAACCTAAATCTATTCACAAATCTCAAAACCTATACCTATAACCCAAACCTAAACTCGATCCCAAACCCGAACTCGATTTCCTAAACCTAAACCTTAACCTATAACCTAAACCTATACCTATAGCCTAAACCTAAACCTTAACCTATGACCTAAACCTATACTTATAACCTTAACCTAAACCTATTCTCAAATCCTAAAACCTATACCTATAACCCAAACCTAAACCCGAACCCAATTTTCTAAACCTAAACCTTAACCTATAACCTAAACATATACCTATAGCCTAAACCTAAACCTTAACCTATAACCTAAACTTATTCTTAAATCCCAAAACCTATACCTATAATCTTAACATAAACTTATTCTCAAATCCCAAAACCTGTATTTATATCCGAAACCTAAACCTTAACCTTAACCTATAACCTATACTTCCATCCTTAACCTAAACCTAAGCCTTAACCTCTAACCTAAGCATATACCTATAACCTTAGGCTATAACCTAAACCTAAACTTATAACCTTAACCTAAACCTATTCTCAAATCCCAAAACCTACACCTATAACCCAAACTTAAACCCGATCTTGAGCTCGAACCCGATTTCTTAAACCTAAACCTTAACCTATAACCTAAACCTATACCTATAGCCTAAACCTAAACCCTAGCCTATAACCTAAACCTATATTTATAACCTTAACCTAAACCTATTCTCAAATCCCAAAACCTATACATATAACATTAACCTAAATGTATTCTCAAATCCTAAAATCTATACTTATAGCCGAAACCTAAACATTAATCTGAACCTATAACCTATAGTTACAACCTTAACCTAAACCTAAGCCTTAACTTATAACTTAAACATATACTTATAACCCAAACCTATACTTATAACCTTAACCTAAACCTATTCTCAAATCCCAAAACCTATACCTATAACCTAAACCTAAACCCGATCCCAAACCCGAACCTGATTTCTTAAACCTAAACCTTAACCTATACCTATAGCCTAAACCTAAACCTTAACCTGTAAGCTAAACCTATACTCAAATCCCAAAACCTATACCTATAATCTTAACCTAAACCTATTCTCAAATCCCAAAACCTATACTTATAGCCGAAACCTAAACCTTAACCTTAACCTAAACGTAAGCCTTAACCTATAACCTAAACATATACCTATAACCTTAACCTATAACCTAAACCTATAGCGGTACAAGTAGTGCATGAGCCACAAGGAGGGCGCATTGTCCGCACCGCCGCACGTGACCTATGATGACTGGTGGATACTCTGCGATAGATTTTTGTCTGATTTTTTTCAGGTAATATTTATATATTTACGATATCTTAAGGTAACAATTAAATTCACCATTAATAACAATGTATTATGAATAATGTGTTCAGAAGAGGAGCAAAATAAATTCTAACGACAAGGGAAGTTAGAAGTGAACCATGTAGCTAGTTCAAAGTCATTTGCAGAAATTCGTCACAACATGGTAAGAAATTACTGGTAATTATTAAATTGATATATTCTTTCCATGCATTTATATTAACTCTATTATCTTTTCAATTGCACAGCGAGATTCCATAACTGGCTAGGAGCCCGGACTAGTAGACCTCTATAGAGGGACACACTATCGACAGGGAACAGGATCTTTGGTACATCCTAGAGTCGATGAGATTTGGGTAAAAATCCTTACATTGTAAAATTTAATTGCATTAAATTATAATAATGTCATTTTTTAAAGAAAATTCATATGTTTTCATTACAGGCGGTGATGGACACCTTACGCAGTCAGCCCACTCCCGATGGTACTTAGCGGAGTGAGCCAGATATCTTGAGTGAGGTGCTTAGCACCCGTTCTAGATATGTGTGTGGGCTTGGCCATGGTGCCAAGCTCATGGCACCCGCTAGAGCTACCTTCACCCGATCCATCGTCGTTGGTGAGAGTGTCACCCGCGAGCTGATATTGTAGAGAAAGAGGTTTAACAGCTACGAGTTGTTTTCCATGACATCAGATAGTAGCTGGAGAAGAAGAGTGAGTAGCTGGAGAGGCAGATGGAGGAGCAGGAGAGGAGGATTGAGGATCTGACGAGGTAAAGAGAGGAGCAGGAGAGGAGGAGGATGGAGGAGCAGGTGAGGGAGAGAGAGGAGCAAGAGAGAAGGATGGAGGAGATGCGGGTGGAGCATGAGCGACGGATGATGGAGATGTTTCAGGCTCTTATTGCACGCTTACCCACTGATGCCCCACCTCCTCCACCTTCTTCTTTGTGATTTTCTGTATTTTATTCATGATGTTAAATTTATATGTATTTATGTGTGAATGAATGTCATGTCAAAGGATGTAGTTTATATTTGGATGGATCTACGTACTTTGGGTTTAAATGGATGTGAATGTGAATATGATGAAATATTTATATATAACAGTTGTATATCAGGATATTATAACAAGAATATTGAAAAAAAAGGACACTTTTACCAACGAAAATTTTCATAGGTAAAAGTATCATACAAGATTTTTACTTACGAAACTTTTCGTAGGGAAAAGTTTAGTAAATTTTTTTACCAAGGAAAATATTCTTAGGTAAAAGTTTTGAAAATATTTTCACCTACAAAAATATTCATAGGTATATGTTTTCAAAATGGTTTTACCTACTAAACAATTCATAGGTAAAAGTTTCTAGCTACGAGAAGACTCGTAGGCAAAAGTTTTGTAAATATTTTTACCTACGAAAATATTCATAGGTAAAAGTTTTCTAAATATTTTTGCCTACAAAAGTATTCGTAGGTAAAACTTTTGTAAGGATTTTTACCTATGAAAGAATTCGTAGGTAAAAGTTTTGTAAATATGTTTAGCTACGCAAGTATTAGTAGGTAAAACTTTTGTAAGAATTTTTACCTACAAACTAATTCGTAGGTAAAAGGTTTGTCATAATTTTTACCTATGAAAAAAAATTGTAGGTAAAACTTTTGGAATATTTTTAGCTACGAAATTATTTGTAGGTAAAAGTTTTGTCATAATTGTTACCTACGAAAAAAATTCGTAGGTAAAACTTTTGTAAATATTTTAAGCTACGAAATTATTTGCCGGTAAAAGTTTGTTATAATTTTTACCTACGAAAAAATTGGTAGGTAAACGTTTTGTAAATCTTTTTAGCAACGAAAATAATCGTAGGTAAAAGTTTTGTAAATCTTTTTTAGCTACGAAAATAAGGAAAAAATATTTCTCAATATTTTTTCCTGCGAAAAAAAACGTTGGTAAAATATTTTACATATGAACTAAAATCGTCGGCAAAAGTCATATTTTTGCCAACGAATTTTTTTTTTTTTGTTGGTAAAAGTTTTCTCCGTAGGTCTTTTAGGAATGAAATTGCTGACGAAAATTTTTGTTAGCAAAAGTTTTTGCCTACGAAACATAGGCTTTTACCTACGAAAATTTTCGTAGGTAAAAGTGTCTTTTCCTGTAGTGATTGCATCTGTTTACTTGGAATTTTCATATGTCTGTTTCCATTATTTAATTAGTTTTGCATTTCATTTTACCTTCTCGTTATCCATCTCGGTGTGGGATTGACCCTGTGCTCACAGGATACTACTTGCGAACCTCTACACTTGGAGGAACAACAACAAGTTTTTGGCGCCGTTGCCGGGGAGACGGTGAGAAGATTGGATTTGCGCAAGATAGCTAAGGTAAGGTTTTTTCTAATCCCTCCAAAATTTTTATAGATTTTCTGTTTTTCTTATTAAACCTTTGGGGTGAGGATTTTTTTTTCTCTTAGTCGGCTCTGCCACTTCGGATCTCACTGCCTTCTAATATAGAATTTTTTTTTCTAATTGCTTGGTAGAATAGTTATTTTACTTTGAAAGTAAATTCAGTTGGGTCTTTCAAGCACTAACCTTGACATAAGGTTGCTCCTACTTGGGATTTCATCACCCAAGTGTTAGTGGTTGTCCTACAGTTGCTGCTTGATCACAAAGATCATCCACTGAATCTATTTTACGGATTAGCATTGTTAAATTTTTGCATTAGCTTTACTTTCTTTTGATTTATTTTTCTTTATGGTTTGAACCCTCATTAGCCAGCTCTGCCACATGGGTTGTTGGAAAGTTTTTCTTTTTACTCTAAGTATCATACTGACAATTTGAAGTTGTGGTTTTGAATTTTTTGTGTAGTGTGGATGTTTATGTCCTGTTGGGGTAGAGATCAAAACAATCGACTCTTCTTCGAAGGTGAACTAGTCCCAGGCCCTGATCATTTGTTTTAGAAAGGTAGTCAACACCTCTTGGATTCCATGGCAGACCTAGTTGATAATCTAAATGCAAATCCAAATCTGTTAGATCTAACTATAATCCAAAATAGAGAAAATCAACGTAATCCTCCTCTTGAGGATGAGAATTTGTTTATAAGAATGTGTTAAACCAACCATGGACTTTACGTGAACATCTACACCCTGAGAGATTACTTTACATCTTGTATTGTGTTCCCTGCTGACACAGGGAACATTGATTTTAAACCGGGTACGATTCAATTGATTCCTAAATTTCATGGCTTGGATTCTGAAAGCCCTTACTTACACCTCAAGGACTTTGAGGAAGTGATCGAAACATTACAAGTTAATAATGACAATGGGGATGCACTCAAACTTAGGTTATGCCCATTTTCTCTAAAGGACTGGGCCAAAGCATAGATCAACTCTCTAAAATCTCATACCATCACTACATGGCAAGCCTTAAGTAGAGAGTCTTTGAAAAAATTCTTTCCTAAGCACAAAACAAATGCACTGAAATAGGAAATCGTGTCATTCTTCTAAAAAGGGAATAAACTATTTTTCCAAGCTTGGGAGCACTTTAAAGACCTTTTACTCACTTTCCCACATCATGATTATGAATCATGACACTTGATTGATTCATTCCGAAAGGGGCTCACCATGGATACCCACCAGTTCATAGAGATGATGTGTGGTGGAACCTTCCTTGACAAAGATCATTATGAGGCTTGTGATTTTCTAGATATGTTAGCTGAGAATACCGAGACATGGGATGTCTCTGCTAAACTGGATTAAACTAAACCCATTCCTAAAGAGAAAGAAGGGATGTATGTCCTAAGAGAGGAAGACAACCTTAATGCAAAATTCATGTCATTGTTTAGAAAGGTCGAAGCCTTATAAATTAGGAAGGTTGATGCAATTAAAGAAAACACATCCTTAAATAATTTTTATAGCATTTTTGGTAGTGCCAACCATGACACAGAGGAATTTCCAACAATCTCAACTGTACAAGATATCATGCATGAGCATGGGCAAGCAAATGTTATACATAACTACCAAAGGCCAGTTGTGCAACCAACGGAAAACACATACAACCCAAATTGGCATAACCATCCTAATATTAGTTGAAGGAATGGACCATAAATTAATACACCCCATGCACCTCTAGGGCCTCCCTGAAACTACTTCTTTCGGGCACCTAATAATGGACCACATGTGCCCCTACCAAAGTGATCATCTGTGGAGGATGCATTGACCGCATTCATGAATTCTCATGCTCAAATAAATCAATCTCTAATCCAATCAAATCAGGAATTAAAGACGGTAGTGGCTAAGATTGAGACTCAACTCAATGCTAGGGAAAAAGGCACACTTCCTTCTCAACCTATGCCAAACCCTAGAAATACATATTTCATTGGAGAAGAAAATCTAAGTGAGCTATATCATGAACAAGCTAAGGCCATCATTACCTTGAGAAGTGAAAAAAAAGGTTGATAACAAGAGAATGATGAACCGACTATGGTTTAAGAGCCTCAACAATAAAAGGATAAAGATACTAAGTCACATGAGCCTCCAGTTCCGTTCTCATCTATACTTCAGAACTCGACTGTCCCCATTAAATATCAAGAGGTGTTGGATGTGCTCCAAAATGTGACTATCAATATTCCTCTACTTGATGCCATTAGCAAATTCCATCATATGCTAAATATCTCAAGGACATGTACACTGTAAAGAGAAAATTAAACATGCACAAGAAGGCTTTCTTCATTGAGAGAGTGAGCCCTATCATTCAAAAAAGGGCCGCACCCAAATATAAAAACCCGGGAAGTCCCACTATTCCTTGTATTATTGAGAATTTTCAAATTGAGCATGCTTTAATAGATTTGGGTGCAAGTGTCAACTTACTACCTTATTTAGTTTACCAACAAATGGGGTTAGGCGAGCTTAAACCAACTACGATTAAACTCCAACTCACTAACCGCTCCATTAAGATACCAAGGGGAATTTCAGAGGACGTGTTAGTCCAAGTGGAGAAATTCTACTTCCCCGTGGATTTCATTGTACTAAATATTGACCCATGTGTAAATGTTAGTGCTTAAGTTCTCATTATTTTGGGCAGTCCATTCCTAACAACTTCAAATGCAATCATCAATAATAGGATTGGAATGATGAAGTTGTCTTCTGGTAACATGACCGTAGAGCTCAATATTTTCAATCTATGCAAGTAGCCCATAGACAATAATGAGATCCATGAGCTGAATTTTATGGACTGCTTGATAGAGGAAGATGAATTGGAACCTAGCCTATCTAAGGAATTGATTAAACTCTTTGAGGACTTGAAAAATTCTGATTTACAAAGAGTGCTTACTGAAATTTGTGATGATGATGAAAGCACTACCACCTAGGACATTGGTATATACCAATGGAGACCGCGCACTCAAATACTGTCTATTAAGGACTTGTGACCTCTACCATCACTGACCAATTCTCCAAAGCTTGATCTAAAACCACTACCAAATGAGCTTCAGTATGTAAACTTCGGCGAAAATGAAACTTATCTTGTGGTGATCTCTTCACTTTTAGACAATGATCAAGAGATTAAATTGTTGAATGTTCTAAGGGACCATAAAGGAGCCTTAGGCTAGACCATTTCTGACATTAAGAGTATAAACCCTTCCATATGCACCCATCGGATCCACCTCAAAGAGGATGCCAAACCAATTAGACAACCTCAAACGCATCTCAATCCAAACATGACGGAAGTTATAAAAAATGAGGTGATTAAATTGTTGAATGTGGGAATCATCCACCTAATATCCAATAGTGTTTAGGTGAGTCCAACCCAAGTAGTCCCAAAGAAATTCGGAATAACTATTGTGTAAAATTCTAAAAATGAACTCATACCAATAAGTGTCACCATAGGTTGGCGTGTGTGAATTAACTATAGAAAGTCGAATACGTACGGTCACAAAGAATGACCATTTCCCTCTACCATTCATTGATCGAGTTTTAGATAGGGTAGCAAGTCACTCCTTCTATAGCTTCCTTGATGGATACTGCATATATAACCAAATACAGATAGCCTTGGAAGACCAAGAGAAAACCATGTTCACTTATCCATTTGGCACGTTTACTTAAAAACGGATGCCATTTAAATTGTGTAACACCCCAACTACTTTCCAACAATGTATGTTAAATATTTTTCAAATATGGTTTAGAAGTCGCTCGAGGTATTCATAGATGACTTCTCTGTATTTGGGAGTAGTTTTGAGGAATACCTCAACAATTTATCTCTTGTCTTATCAAGGCATGATGAGAAGCACATTTTTTTGAATTGGGAGAAGTGTCATTTCATGGTCCAAAAGGGAATCGTTTTGGGCCATGTTATCTCTAAAAATGGAATCGAGGTAGATCACTCAAAACTCAGTATTATTGTTAACCTACCTACCCCTCGAACTGTCACGCCCCAAACCCAGAAATCGGATTCACAGGAATCCCGATCACAGAATCCGGTGCCGACAGCCTCTGCAGTGCCCCGTTCTCGGCTCCTAGTAATCATATGCCAGATTCCGATCCTGGGACCCTACAAGGAGGATTTTTAGAATGAATTTTTTTTTGTAATGAAGCATAACCACAAGCATAACCAAGTCACAAAATAACATCACCACATATCCATTATATCAAAAACTTTAAGTACAATAGGAAAGAAAAATATAAGGTGATCAAAAACTCCAAAATATCTAGATGTACACTCCTGTCTCAGCACTGCTGCTGTCCAACACTACCTGCACGCAACGGTCGTGCATAAGCTTATAAAAGCTTAGAGGGTGGTGTAAGTGTGTGCGCAAGGCAAACGTCAAGTGTACAATATCAGAGTAATACAAAAGTATGCTGTAAGTCCATGAATACAATCAACCATACCAAGGCTATGTAATGCAAGGCATGAACGCTATCGACCATACCAAGGCCATGCGATGCAAGATATGAATGCCATCGGCCACACCAATGCAATGCAAGGCCTATATAACCGAATGTCATATGCAAAATGCAATCCAAGTAAGTCGGTACTCATCAAGTACACATATCAGTACAGTTCCTCTCTAGATATCATCGGGGTCTAATACACTCACACTGACTGCCTACTCCCTAGCTACACAGTCAAGCAAGTGGAATAGACCTCACTATTTTCCTAACCAGTACTCTGTCAACACCTACCCAGCTCATCGATAGCGGACTCCTTTGCGAGCTAGTCAAACTCAGCCTAGCTTAGAACCCCCTCACTTGGGCGGATAAGGCCACACCCCCTTCCAACCGACCATGACACATTGGAAGACGCGGCCTACTAGCATTCGGCACTTAGGCACTCATGTATCCACTCGGTTTACGTTGGAGCATCTCCTGATACCAAAAAGGTTCTGGATCTTTCACCCAAGGACATCCTAAGTGCCCACAGTGTTAGAACCAGTATTTTCGATATCCGATACAGCTATCCACGATGTACCTGTGGATCCACGACCCTGATGTCGCCAGGGCGTGCAGTGATCAAGTCACACATATGCGAGATGCATGAATCACACCATCAAATCATGCAGCAATCCAGCGCATACTGCGCGATCATGTGGAGAACTTTGTCTCATAATGAGTCCCATAAATGGTCTACCCAATGGTGTATGCTATGATCAGTCACTACTCATATCAAGCATACATATGATGCGTATGGGCATGAGTCATGAGATTATACTAAGCATGTTATAAAGTGATGAATATTAACGAGTATGGGCCTATCAATGAGCCCTAAAGAGAGTTATAATGTAGACATTTAACTAACATTATACTTACAATGTGGACGTCAAACCAACATTGCTCCTAAAGCATGGCCCACCACAAGACATCATTAAACAAAATATGGAGGAATCACCCATTGTAATGGACTTTAGGTACATCCCATTGGGCCTTAAATACATCAAATGGGCCATATCACATGGGCCTTACACTCATCAAATGGGCCGCATTAATGGGCCTCACCAACGGGCCTTATGTACATTGCAATGGGCCATAACCCATGGGCCTTAGAATACATCAAAATGGGACTAATCCATAGGCTCCAAATACATCACAATGGGCCTCATAGTATGGGCCTTACATTCATAGAAAAGTGGGCTTCAACAACGGCCTCATACACCTCAAGGTAGACCTCAACAATGGGCTATAGCTATGGGCTACAAATGCATCAAGATGGGCCTCCATGGATGGCCACAAGTAAATCCATGTGAGCACCATCACATGGGCCTTATATAAATCAATGGACCACACCAATGTGCCCTACATATACTTCAATTGGGCCATACTAATGGGCCCCATGTATACATCAAATGGGCCCCAACCCATGGGACTTAGGATACATCAAAATGGGCCTAATTACATGGACCTTGTGTATATTAAATGGGCCATACCAATTGAGCCTTGTGTATATCAGATGGGCCATGCCAACGGGCCCCATATGTGCATCAAATGGGTTGCACCCCAAAGTAAGGGGTGATAATGATTTCCCCCATTAAATTTCTCAAGGCCCACTGTATTATTTATTTTCTATCTAATCTGGCCATAAGGTCACACAGACTTGGATTTAGAGGAGACAATTTCCTAGTGATCTAAAATTTCTGAGAAATAAATGGATTCAAGGGGAGATGTTCAATCCCCACTGCTTTTACTGTATGGCCCATATCTGCCTCATTTTTAGTCTCAAGCCTTAAAATGGGCTTTCAAAAGGGTTGGACGGCTTGGATGCAACACATGCATCATGGTGGACCCCACCGTCCAAACAGTGGACGGTGTGAATACATACATCATTGGGCCCCACGCTGCACCGAGGCAGGCCGCACACAGCTGCACCATGGATAAAACACTTACTTCACAGTGGGTTCCACCATCCACGGTGGTGACGGTGTGAATAAGACACATACATTACATGTGGGTTCCACGTGGGGGCCCACCATAATGTTATTTTCCATCCAACCGTTGATAGGTCACACGGACCTGGATGAAAGGAAAACAAATTTCCTATTAATCCAAAACTTATGTGACCCAGAAGGGTCTAATGGCAACCGTTCCATCACCACTGCTTCCTATGATGTGGGCCACCTGAGTATTGGATGGGCCTGATTTTTGGGTGGGGCCTACTTCAGGTAGGGGCCCACCATATGGACGGGCTAGATTGGCAAATAAACATCAAGGTGAGGCCCACGGCTGGAGTCGTGGGTCCTGGCATCCACTCGCCCACTGAGTACAGGACGTTTGCGTGTCCTCACCTGTCAGCAGCAGCAGCGATGCTGCTGTTGTTGTGTTTTTTTTTTTAAATCTAATTTTTCTATGATTTTTTCTGTGTGGGGCCTGTTTCAGCCAAATCCATCCCAACCACTGGTTTCCATGGCCTGAGATGAACCAAATAAGTCCAATATCTGATATTTGTTTTGGGGCGTAGAAAGATCAAGATACATTTTAATGGTGAAAACCGTTGTTTTCTTCGCTATGGCCCGCCAGAAGGTCGGATCGAGTCCATTTTTCAACTCAACGTCTAAATTGAGCCAGGGAATAGAATGGACAGCTTGGATTATAAACATACATAAATGTGGGGCCTCTATGAGTGGGCCACCCCAATGCCTTAGAAATAAGCTAATATTTGTGTTTTCCTTCTTGACGTCAAGCGTCCCTGGACGCTGGACGGTTGGACTATTTCAAGTGGGCTGCCCATGTGGGCCACCAAATGATGAGTGGTGTGGGCCGCCAAATGATGGGTGGTGTACATGAGACCCAAATTAAGGTGTAACATCCCAAAAATCAGGGGTCGAGTAGAAACCCAACTCCCGAGTTCCAAAACGTCACTTATGCAACATAGATAATGATGAATGCATGTTGTCTGTAGAATGGCATTAAACAAGATTGAGACTAAGCCAAAACAGCATATCATACTCTAGAGACAGTTAAATTAGCAAGCAGAAGAATGTGATAGATATATAGAATATATGAACAGTTGTAGGTTTCTAGAGTGTGAACATGTTACCAGGTTAAACATATACATGTATACTCCAAAAATGATCAAAAAGAATATACATGAGTGCTCCAAAAAAATATAAAATGATAAGTGTCATGGCGTCTAATCAACCTCCCTGTAATCCCATCGGTCAGAACACAGTCTACATAGACCTGCCTGATAACCGCCTATAGGAGAAATCCTCCTCATCATCATGCAAGTCCGGCTCCACCTCACAGGCTGTGCCATCATTTGAAACTACAACAGGGTCTGGTCGGTATCTGGAACACCATCCCGTAACGTGGGAGTGAGTAGCTAACTCAGTGGAATCATAGAGCAAAGGTTAACATGTTATCAAATCAATCAAGCGATAATGATAAAGCAAGCAAATCAAACATTCCTAAATATTGTAATTAATGCAATAATGAAATGACATGATGGATGCCCTCGCCAACATACTCCCTCATACGACACCATCTTACGTCCGTAGCATGCTTTCTTCCCTCAGTGCTCCACATCTTCTAGGCACATGCAGTACGATATGAATATGATTACCGAGTTGTTATTAGTCTTTTTCATACAGAATGATTGGGAAACTAGGGTACTTCCCTTATATCATTCCCAACAAGGATCCTGTCGAGGGTCGTCACTCCTAATAGTCTCATACAATGATATATTTCTAGGTCGCTGCAAGGGCTGTCAGGGCTGTTGCACGCACTCGTTACTCCGCTCCCCCATCACCTTATTAATACAGGCGTAGTTATACTCTTGTCGCTACGGAAGGGTCGTCGCCTCACATAGACTCAGAGTACGCTCAAGGTCACTACAAAGGGCTGTCAGGGTTGTTGCACGCACTCGTTACACTGCTCTCCCATCACCTTATCAGTGCAGGCCGACAGCTCGAATATAGTGTCCCATACCACCATAATCGGCTCACGAGTCTGGGTTGCTCACTGGTCA
The DNA here is from genome assembly GCA_037074715.1 of Magnolia kwangsiensis. Classification (NCBI taxonomy): domain Eukaryota; kingdom Viridiplantae; phylum Streptophyta; class Magnoliopsida; order Magnoliales; family Magnoliaceae; genus Magnolia; species Magnolia kwangsiensis. The sequence continues at coordinate 58,747,363 of CM073573.1, forward strand.
CTATGGGAAGGTTTGTGGCCCCAGCATAGGCCGACAGCTCGACCACGGTGTCCCATACCACCATGCCTGGCTCATGAGTCTTAGTGAATCAAGGTACCACGGTTATCAGGGTTATCACTAGTAAGTTTGGTACCCTAAGTTCAAGCAGTTATGACGAATACAAGGTGAACATACAACGGTCAATCGGGTTACTTGATGAGTCCGACTAGCACGAGTGCACGTTGAATCGACCGACATGAAGTGCATAAGCACTTCGTGTGGCCTAACCACTGTCGACAACTGTAGTATGACTCGGGTTCATCATACACATCCTTCGTGGCGAATAGAGTCCAACCACGAATCCTAATCTGTTACCGACTGCCTGGACTAGAGTATAGCCCCAAACACTTGTAATCTAAATCAATAATCATATGAGAGAGACAGAATTTAAATACAAGAAATTTCACCATGTTATCAGCATGTTATAGCATACATCATAAGCAGTTAACCATACATGAGTACTTCACACATAAGGCAATCAATTAAAATACAACAAGCATGGAGGAAATCATGTACATCATCAAATTAGTTAAGAATCCAGTCTCAACGCTAATCTACAACACCATTTACTCAATACTTACTAATACATACATTTATACAAACACTTAGACTACTCAATTCCAACGTACTTGATGTATGTTGATTTCAACATATAATATGACATATCCTTATATCAAGGAGTTGTCTAATACACAACAATCATGTCCTTACATTCAAAACATATGGCAGGCATAAATCATATTGATTTAGGCATTTCAACAAGCACTTAGACTACAATTAATAACATACATAGCGTACGTTGGCCGAAACATGTATTAGGGCGAATCCTTTCGCCAAATAGATCATACATCCATAACTAGTATATATGCACGGCAAATACTCATGGCAATCATATCAGCAAAATTTATACGTATACGGTATTTCTTACAAATACCTAAAATACCATAAATCTCATATTCTTCGTATGTATTCGAAACAGAAATCGGTCGGCATGTTCTACATGTGAAACAGCATTCTTCACAACAATCTACCATTAAACGACATTGAAAGCTTTGAAAAATGGTAAACTAAGAGTTTAAAATCCGTACCTTATGTCGTAGAAGCATAATGAATTGAATAGGTACTCTACGCTTCCGCCAACGTCGATATGACGACCTATAACACAAGGTGAGTTAGCTACTTAGCTACTCGTACCCATAGGAGCCTTAAAACAGGTTAGGGTTAGGGTTTTCTTACCTAGAACGAAACCAGAATCACCGGAATAACGATGCAGGTGGATGGCTTTGGCACGTGGAGCAGCAGGGAAGAATAGCAGGAGGGTTCTCTCACTTTTCTCACACTTTCTCTCTCGTTTCTCTCTTCTCACTCCTAGGGTTTCTCTCAAATTCGTATGTGATTTGTGAGAGAGAGTTTAAGGCCTTTTTATAAGCCCAAACATAACCAAAACAGACTTTAAGTCAAGGTATACTTAGGTTATGTCCAAAAACGGACTGTTCCGTCTCAACGGAGCACTTCTGGAGGTCCTGTTACTAAATGCAGTCAGACTTAAGCTCTCTGATATTGGATCTAGGTCAAGCTAAGTTTTCAGTTTGGTCGGGTTTTCAGATTGTACGTGGCGGACCAGTTTCAGTTCAGTGGTCACCGAAACTTGATCAAAGCCACAAGTGCTATGACATGTAAGGGCCACCTATCCAGATCCGAGGGTGAAATTTGGTCAAATTCCAACGGCCAGAATGCTTAAAAATGTCGTGCAAGCGACATTTACCAGATTTATTAAAAATTGAATTAATTTTCTAAATATTTCCTTTTCTCACTCTCTTCACTCCGGACTCAGTAAAATGGTCTCAGGATATCGGTTGGGCTTGATTTTCAAAATGATTGTCAAGTCCAACTAGGCGGTCATAATGGTTTAAGATTATAAATATCGGACTTTCGACGTGCGGTCTAGATCCGATACGAAATTTCAAAATGCTCCCGAGAGCAACCGGGTTTAGAGATTGATCATGGATTTCAGGGTAATATAGCGTCAATGATTCTATAGGTTTTGGGTCTTACAGATCATATTTAAAGTGGTTGGTACTAATTTTGCAGGAAATCTAGTGTAGCGCTGGCTAATTCACGTTAAATTTCTAAAGAATTAGGTTTTAAATGATTTCTCTAGCTTTGGAATCGAATTTTGAGAAGCTATCAAGGTGCTATGGTTAACCCATTGCCTAAGGATGTCTAATTCCAAGTAGGCAAAAATCCAAGGTGTTACACAAGGTGAGGTCCCTTTTGATGAATGGTTTAGACATCCCACAATCCATCAAGTGGGCCACACAATCATATTATCATATGAAAGAAGAATTAAAAAAGAGGGAGAGAGAGATAGGAAAGAGAGTAGGACACACGTGTAATGGAGGGACCCCGACACTATGGGCCCTCCGTTTCAAGCATCCAATTCATACATCAAGTGGGTCCCATTGCATAAGGACCCATCAAATCAAAGATCTATGGTGGAGATCCTTTCTCCACCCAAAATGAATGGTCTAGATGACCTCTTTCAAACTAGAATTAAACATTATGATGGGGTCCATGGGGAATGGCCCCATCATGGAATGATATTGATAATCAAGGTGGGCCATTGGCACATCTTAGTGTCCAAAGTGAGATCCATACCATTGATCGGTAGGCCTCACTTGGCCCATCTTAAAAATAAGAAAACTACCCTATAGAAGCACCCACCTATCGATCTTCTCGATCCGTTGGAAATCCTTTCTCCTTGTGCTTCTCTTTGATGGTGGAAGATGAAAAATGGATGGCTAGGATGGAAGTTTTGGGATGGAAAGTGGGCCACACAAGGTCACTTCTCTCTTGAAAAAACCTTGGACGTGTGGGCTCTTGGTTGCTTGGGAAATGCTTGAAAAATGTGAAGAGAAAGAGAGAGATAGAGGTGGTTGTAAGGAGAAGTGATGGGAGATGGGTGATGGATGTGAGTGATGGGTGAGGTGATGTATTGGTTAACTTTTGGGTTTGCTTAACTTGTGGAGAAAGGAAGCATGGGTGCTTTGTACTTGACATGAGAGGTGATAGATAGGATTGATTTGACATATTGTAGAGATTCTCTTGGAATTTACAACGTGCAGTGTTTTTCCTCTAACTGAACGCGGGCCCACATCTCTTCGACTGGGTATCGGATCAGTGCGTGAGTTGAGGCGTTGGAATCGCGGTGACGGTGTGGTCGCAATGATAAAAGTCTCGGATTAAGTCGACTAAAATGTATAGGATACGACTTATGGTCGTGCGCAAACATCGATTACAGGTCACGGATTGCCGGACTTTTACGGGAAGGATCACGGGAGTTGACGGAACAGTACGAATTAGGATACGGGTCTTACAGCTCTCCCCACCTAATAAAAATTTCATCCTCAAAATTTACACTATCATCGCAGCTAAACACAACTCATAAGGGGATAGAGAACTTAACATCATATATGATCAAAACACAGTATATCATCAAAATCAAACACCTTAGAGATGGGGATAACGCTTATGATATTCAGGCTCTAACTCCCAGGACGCATCATTCATGAGTAATCTAGCTAGACAGTGTAGGGGTCAAGTCACACGAATCGTCGACGACTGCTCCTGATGACTGAGGGCCCTGCTGGACAGCATAAAATCTGCCCAGGGCCTACTGGGGATGTGCAGGTCTCCTCTGAGATCTCTGCTGCTACGGTGGAGGTCCCGGAGGCTGGTGCTGAGGTTGCTGCTGCTGCTGTGGGGGCTGTCGCAGAGGCTGATACGGTGTCCTCGGCTGCTGATGATGTGGTGGCTGTCGCGGAGGCTGATGCGGTGCTCTCGGCTGCTGTTGCTGCGGATGGGGACACTCACGCACACGATATCCTGTCCGGCCGCAACCAAAGCAAGTACCTGTAAACGGTCTCAAAGGTGGCGCTGGGGGTACTGCTGGTGCTCAGAATGCTGGGTGGGTCGTGCGTCGCTGTTGTGAACGATGTTATTGTGGCTGAGAGCTATTGGAGGGCTCCTTCCTCTTCTAATCTCCCTTCAGGTCACGTGCTCTCTGCAAATTTATCCAATTGGACTCGTAGAACAATCTGCTCAAATGTCTGAAGCATGTGTTCGATCACACGGCTCTTGAGGGCAGGACGCAACCTGTTCTCAAAACGGCGGGCCTTCTGTCACTCATCGTCAACAAGATACATCACAAATCTCGATAGCGAGACAAAATATGCCTCGTACTAGGACACTATCATGTCTCCCTGGACCAGAGTGTCAAACTCTAGTGCGCGCTGCTATCGCACATGCTCGAGAAAAAACTTTCAGTCAAACCGACCTACAAAGTCCTCCTAGGTCCACTCAAAATCAGCCACTACTGATCGGGCCATAGATGCCCACCAATACTGAGCCTCACCCTGTAGAAGAAATATGGCTAACGAGACTCGCTGCTGGGTAGTACATCTCATGGTGTCGAATATCTTCTCCACCTTGGAGCACCATATCTCTGCAACAGTAGGGTCTAGCTCACCCACGAAACGTGGAGGATCGTGATGTCGGAAGTCCTTGAGAAGAGCGGTCGCACGCTCTTGCTCAGCATCAGCTAGTGTAACAGTGGGACATCTGCTCTGCCCCTGAAGAATAGCAGTCATCGGCTGAAACATCTGCTGCAGCTGAGTAACACTCATAGGTACAGTCAGATTCACATCGGTCTCAGGTAAAGGAGTGGTATCCTCAGGCTGGAAAGCAGGAATATCTGGTGGTGGAGCAGGAGTAACAGGTGGTAAAGCGGGAGCCGCAGGTGGTGGTGTGGGAGTCGCAAGTGGTGGAGCAGGATTCGCTCGGGTCGCTCTTCTAGCCATAATGTCCTACAGGAAGGAATAATGGTCTATTAGCCTTGAGAATTCTCAAAGGCATAAATGTTAAGGGTCTATGTCGGAAAATTACTAAGTCATTCGAACTCGGAATCTATTTATAGTAGATATGTGATGTGATCCTCAAGTATTCTCAAGTTATGCTCTAATACCAACTTCTGTCACGCCCCAAACCAGGAAATTAGATTCACAAGAATCCCGATCACCGAATCCGGTGTCGACAGCCTCCATAGTGCCCCATTCTCGACTCCTGGTAATCATATGCCAGATTCCGATCCTGGGACCCAACAAGGAAGATTTTCAGAATGAATTATTTTTTTTATAATGGAGCACAACCACAAGCATAACCAAGTTACAAAACAACATCACCACATATCCACTATATCAAAAACTTTAAGTACAATAGGAAAGGAAAATATAAGGTGATCAAAAACTCTAAAATAGCCAGATGTGCACTCCTGTCTCAGCACTGCTGCTGTCCAACACTACCTGCATGCAACGGTCGTGCATATGCTTACAAAAGCTTAGAGGGTGGTGTAAGTCTGTGCGCAAGGCAAATGCCAAGTGTATAATATCAGAGTAATACAGAAGTATGCGGTAAGTCCATGAATACAATCAACCATACCAACACTATGTAATACAAGGCATGAATGCTATCGGCCATATCAAGGCCATGCGATGCGAGATAAGAATGTCATCGGCCACACTGATATAATGCAAGGCCTACATAGCCGAATGTCACATGCGAAATGCAATCCAAGTAAGTCGGTACTCATCAAGTACACATATCAGTAAAGTTTCTCTCTAGATATCACCGGGGTCTAATACACTCACACTGACTGCCTACTCCCTAGCTGCATAGTCAAGCAAGCGGAATAGACCTCACTATCCACCTGACCAGTAGTCTGCCAATACCTACCTGGCTCATTGAAGCAGACTCATTTACGAGCTGGTCAAACTTAGCCTACCTTATAGCCCCCTCACTCGGGCGGATAAGGCCACACCCCCTTCCAACCGACCACGACACAGTGGGAGATGCGGCCTACTGGTATTCGACACTCGGGCGCTCATATATCCACTCAGTCTAGACGTTGGAGCATTTTCTAGTACCAAAAAGGTTCTGAAACTTTCACCCAAGGACATCCTAAGTGCCCACAGTGCTAGAACCAAATATTTTTGGTATCCGATACAGCCATCCATGATGTACCTGTGGAGCCACGGCCCTGATGTCGCTAGGGCGTGCAGTGATAAAGTCACACATATGCGAGATGCATGAATCACACCGTCAAATCATGTAGCAATACAGTGCGTACTGCGCGATCATGTAGGGCACTCTGTCTCATAACGAGTCTCGTAAATGGTCTGCCCAATGGCGTATGCTATGATCAGTCACTACTCATATCTAGAATACATATGATGCGTATGGGCATGAGTCATGGGATTATACTAAGTATGTTATAAAGTGACGAATATTAACGAGTATGGGCCTATCAATGGGCACTAAGGAGAGTTACAATGCGGACATTTAACCAACATTGTACTTACAATGTGGACGTCAAACCAACATTGCTCCCAAAGCATGGCCCGCCATAAGACATCATTAAACAAACCATGGAGGAATCACCCATTGTAATGGACTTTAGGTACATCCCATTGGGCCTTAAATACATTAAATGGGCCATATCACATTGGCCTTACACTCATCAAATGGGCCGCATTAATGGGCCTCACCAACTGGCCTTATGTACATTGCAATGGGCCATAACCCATGGGCCTTAGACTACATCAAAATGGGACTAATCCATAGGCTCCAAACACATCACAATGGGCCTCATAGTATGGGCCTTACATTTATAGAAAAGTGGGCCTCAACAACGGCCCCATACACCTCAAGGTGGACCTCAACAATGGGATATAAATATGGGCTACAAATGCATCAAGATGGGCCTCCACGGATGGCCACAAGTACATCCATGTGGGCACCATCACATGGGCCTTATATAAATCAATGGACCACACCAATGAGCCCTACATATACTTCAATTGGGCCATACTAATGGGCCCCATGTATACATCAAATGGGCTCCAACCCATGGGACTTAAGATACATCAAAATGGGCCTAATCACATGGACCTTGTGTATATTAAATGGGCCAAACTAATTGAGCCTTGTGTATATCAGATGGGCCATGCCAACGGGCCCCATATGTGTATCAAATGGGTTGCACCCCAAAGCAAGGGGTGATAATGATTTTCACCATTAAATTTCTCAAGGCCCACTATATTATTTATTTTCTATCTAATCTGGCCATAAGGTCACATAGACTTGGATTAAGAGGAGACAATTTCCTAGTGATCCAAAACTTCTGGGAAACAAATGGATTCAAGGGGAGACATTCAATCCCCACTGCTTTTACTGTATGGCCCATATCTGCCTCATTTTTAGTCTCAAGCCTTAAAATGGGCTTTCAAAAGGGTTGGATGGCTTGGATGCACCACATGCATCATGGTGGACCCCACCGTCCAAACAGTGGATGGTGTGGATACATACATCATTGGGCCCCACACTGCACAGAGGCAGCCCACACATAGCTACAGCATGGATAAAACACTTACTTCATAGTGGGTTCCACCATTCACGATGGTGGACGGTGTGAATAAGACACATATATTACACGTGGGTTCCACGTGGGGGCCCACCATAATGTTATTTTCCATCCAACCGTTGATAGGTCACACGGACCCGGCTGAAAGGAAAAATAAATTTCCTATTAATCCAAAACTTATGTGGCCTAGAAGGGTCTAATGGCAACCGTTCCATCACCACTGCTTCCTATAATGTGGGCCACCTGAGTATTGGATGGGCCTAATTTTTGGGTGGGGCCTACTTCAGGTAGGGGCCCACCATATGGACGGGCTAGATTGGCAAATAAACATCAAGGTGGGGCCCACGGCTGGAGTTGTGGGTCCTAGCGTCTGCCCGCCAGCTGAGCACAGGACGCCTACGCATCCTCTCCTATCAGCAGCAGCAGCGATGCTGCTGTTGTTGTGTATTTTTTTTAAATCTAATTTTTCTAAGGTTTTTTCTGCGTGGGGCCTGTTTCAGCCAAATCCATCCCGACCACTAGTTTCCATGGCCTAAGACGAACCAAATAAGTCTAATATCTGATTATTTTTTTTGGGGCGTAGAAAGATCAAGATACATTTTAATGGTGAAAACCGTTGTTTTCTTAGTTGTGGCCCGCCAGAAGGTCAGATAGAGTCCATTTTTCAGCTCAACGTCTAAATTGAGCCAAGGAATGGAATGGACAGCTTGGATTATAAACATACATAAATGTGGGGCCACTATGAGTGCGCCACCCCAATGCCTTAGAAATAAGCTAATATTTATGTTTTCCTTCTTGACGTCCAGCGTCCCTGGACGCTGGACGGTTGGACTGTTTCAAGTGGGCTGCCCACGTGGGCCACCAACTGATGAGTGGTGTGGACTGCCAAATGATGGGTGGTGTACATGAGACCCATATCAAGGTGAGGTCCCTTTTGATGAATGGTTTAGACATCCCACAATCCATCAAGTGGGCGACACAATCATATTATTATATGAAAGAAGAATTTAAAAGAGAGGGAGAGAGAGATAGGAAAGAGAGTAGGACACACGTGTGATGGAGGGACCCCGACACTATGGGCCCTCCGTTTCGAACATCCAATTCATACATCAAGTGGGTCCCATTGCATAAGGACCCATCAAATCAAAGATCTATGGTGGAGATCCTTTCTCCACCTAAAATGAATGGTCTAGATGACCTCTTTCAAACTAGAATTAAACATTATGATGGGGTCCATGGAGAATGGCCCCATCATGGAATGATATTGATAATCAAGGTGGGCCATTGGCACATCTTAGGGTCCAAAGTGAGATCCATACCATTGATCAGTAGGCCTCACTTGGCCCATCTTAAAAATAAGAAAACTACCCTATAGAAGCACCCCACCTATCGATATTCTCGATCCATTGGAAAGCCTTTCTCCTTGTGCTTATCTTTGATGGTGGAAGATGAAAAATGGATGGCTAGGATGGAAGTTTTGGGATGAAAAGTGGGCCACACAAGGTCACTTCATCCTTGGGAAAACCTTGGACGTGTGGGCTCTTGGTTGCTTGGGAAATGCTTGAAAAATGTGAAGAGAAAGAGAGAGAGAGAGAGAGAGGTGGTTGTAAGGAGAAGTGATGGGAGATGGGTGATGGATGTGAGTGATGGGTGAGGTGATGTATTGGTTGACTTTTAGATTTGTTTAACTTGTGGAGAAAGGAAGCATGGGTGCTTTGTACTTGACATGAGAGGTGATTGATGGGATTGATTTGACATGTTGTAGAGATTCTCTTGGGATTTATAACGCGCGGTGTTTTTCCTCGAACTGAACGCAGGCCCACATCTCTTCAACTGGGTATCGGATCAGTGTGTGAGTTATGGCGTTGGAATCGCAGCGACGGTGCGATCACAATGATACAAGTCTTGAATTAAGCCGACTCACATGTATAAGATATGACTTACGGTTGTGCGCAAACATCGATTACAGGTCACGGGTTGACGGACTTTGACGGAAAGCTTTGCGGGACTTGACGGAACAGTACGGATTAGGATACGGGTCTTACACGAACTATGAGAGATATTAGATCACTCCTAGGGCACACCGATTTCTATAGGAGATTCATCAAGGAATTTAGCGTCATCATTAGACCCTTGACTAATCTTCTTTAAAAGGATCTCCCATTTAAGTGGACAGATGAGTGCATAAATGCTTTTAATAAAATTAAATCATACCTTACCACTGTACCTATCATGCGTCCACCAGATTGAACACTTCCTTTTGAACTAATGTGCGATAGAAGTGATTATGCTATACGGGTTGTTTCGAGTCAAAGAAAAGATAAACAGCCCTATGTTATTCACCGTGCAAGTAGAACTTTAAACTCGGCCCAAGTGAACTACTCAATAACTGAAAAGGAGTTACAAACAATAGACTTTGATTTGCATAAGTTTAGGTCCTACTTGCTGGCATCTAAAGTGGTCATTTTCATGGACCACTCGGCTTTGAAATATTTACTATCTAATAAGGATGCAAAGTTGAAACTTTTGAAATGAATCCTCCTACTCCAGGAATTTGACTTAAAGATAAAAGATAAGAAAGTAGTAGAGAACCTAGTGGCCGATCACCTTTCATGATTGGTGTTAGATGGTTCCATTGAGGAGATACATATCTAGAACACATTCCCTGATGAACAATTATTTATGATCTCCCAATTGCCTTGGTATGTGGATATAGTTAACTATCTTCTGACAAGAAAAATGTCACATCATTGGAAGTCACAAGATAGGAAGTGTTTTGAAACCGAGGTTAGGAACTTCTTCTAGGATGACCCGTATTTATATAAATATGGGACTAATCAAATTTTTAAATGTTGTGTCATAAAGAATGAAGCTCAGAGCATTATTTCCTTTTGCCACATGGAAGCATGTGGTGGCCACTTTTCTGCTAAGAAAACTACTACAAAAATACTGGAGTGTGGTTTCTACTTGCCCACCATGTTAAAAGACACCTACGCTTTCTGTGTTGCTTGTTATAGATGTCAAAGGTTGGGAAGAGTGTCTTGGTGCAACAAGATATCTTTATCCCCTATTTTACCATTGGAGATTTTTTATTGTCCGGGTATTGATTTTATGAGCCGGTTTCCTTCTTCTTTTGGATTTCTTTATATATTGGTTTATGTGGACTGTCTTCAAGTGGATCGAGGCAGTGTAGAGGCATAAAAACAAGATCGAGAGAGATAAAAAAAAAATAAGAAGAAATCCTTCCTGAAAGAGGGTTGTGCGCCACACAACGGAAGGATACAATGAAGGATTGTGCGCCGCATCAGGCTGGTCGTCGCACAAAGGTGGTCCGTACAAAGGTGGTCTCTACACAAAGGTGGTCTACGCATAAAGGGGTCTGTGTATAAGGGTGGTTTGCACATAAAGGTGGTCCACGCACAAAGATGGTTCACGCACAAAGGTAGTCTGCACACAAAGGCATGACTGTAAGGCCTGTATCCTAGTCCATACTATTCCGACAACTCCCGCGATCATTCCTATCGAATTCCAGCAATCCATAACCTATAATCGACATTTGCACGTGACCCTAAGTCATATCCTGTAAATTTGAATCGACTTAATCCAAGACTTGTACCATTGTGATAGCAACGTCGCCGCGGTTCCAACGCCGCATCTTGCATATCGATCCGATACCCTAACAGAAAGATGTAGACCCATGTTCGGTTCGAGGAAAAACACCGCGTGTTGTAAATCCCAAGAGAATCTCTACGTCATGTCCCATCCATCAATCAATCAATCACTCCATCAATCAATCAATCACCACATGTCAAGTACAAAAGTAACCCATGCTTTCTTTCTCCACAAGTCAAGCAAACCCAAAAGTCAACCAATCCATCACCTCACCCATCACTCACATCCATCACCCATCTCTCATCACTTCTCCTTACAACCACCTCTCTCTCTCTCTTTCTCTTCACATTTTTCAAGCATTTCCCAAGCAACCAAGGGTGCATACGCACAAGGATTTCCCAAGAGAGAAGTGATTTTTGGTGGCCCATTTTCCCATCCCTTTAACCTTCATCCTAGCCATTCAAACTTCATCTCCCTCCATCAAAGTGAAGTACAAGGAGATCGAGTTTCCAACGAACCAAGAAGATCAAGTGGTGGGTGCTCTTATAGACTAGTTTTTATTTTTAAGATGGGCCAAGTGAGGCCTACTAATCAATGGTATGGATCTTACTTTGGATCCTAAGATGTGGTCAACGGCCCATCTTGATCATCAATATCATTCCATGATAGGGCCATTCTCCATGTACCCCATCATGATGTTTACCTTCCTATCTTGTATATGGGTCATCTAAACCGTCTATTTTCATAGAGAAGGGATCTCCACCATTAGATTTCAATTTTATGGGCCCACATGTTATGGGAACCACTTGATTTATGTTGTAGATCATGGAAGAGAGGGCCCATAGTGCCGGGGTCCCTCCATCACGCATGTCCCACTCTCTATCTCTCCCTATTTCATTTTTTATGTGATCATGACATGGTTGCGTGGCCCACTTGGATGAACCCCACTATGAAGTTAATATTTTACCTAAGCTGTCTATGAATGGGGCCCACCCAGAGTGTGTTGCACCACACCGTACATCATGTGGTGGCCCACCTGAGTAGGCCCACCTTCACATGGACAGATCGTCCAGCATCCCTGGACGCTGGACGTGAATTGAGAAAACATAAATATTAGCTTATTTCAAAAGCTTTTTGGGGTGGTCCACTTGTGTAGGCCCCACCTTGATGTATGCATTTAATCTACGCCGTCCATCCCTTTCCTCAAACTATTTTAGGCATTGAGCTGAGAAGTGGGGCCAATTCGACTTCATGACGGGCCATAGCACAGTAAACAGTGTGGTTTACCGTTGAAATACACCATGATATTTTTATACTCCAAAATATACTCAATATTGGACTCTTTGGATTGGTTATGAGCAGTGGAATCCAATGGTTAGAGTGGATTCTCTTGAAGCAGGCCCCACATGCGAAAAACCCCAAAATCTTAGTTTTTTGAAAAAGAAATGTATATTAATAGCAGCATTGCTGCTGCTGTGTCAGAGGCACAGGCTGCGCCAACGTTGGCAGGCGGGCAAACGCCAGGGAGCCCACGGCCCCACATGTGGGCCTCACCTTGATGTTTATTTTCCATCTAACCCGTTCACGAGGTGGGCCACTCCTTGAAGTGGGCCCCTCCAAATTTTAATCTCATTTGGAGCTCAGGTGACCCACATCATAAGAAACAGTGGGATTGAATGTATACAATTGAAACCTTTTTTTTGGGCCACAGAAGTTTCAGATTAATATGAAATTTGTTTTTCCTCCTCATCCAGGTCTGTGTGACCCTATCAACAGTTTGGATGTAAAATAAATGTTATGGTGGACCCCACGTGGGACCCACAATAATATATGTGTTTTATTACCACCGTTCGGACAGACGGTGGAGGCCACAGTGATGTATGTATTTTTCCATGCCGTCCAGCCATTTTTTTGGCTGTTGGATGGCTGGTGGGACCCACCATGATGCATGTGCTGCATCTCATCCCTCCAACCATTTTGAAAGATCATTTTAGTGCATGAGCTAAAGAATGAGGCAGATCTAAAGTTCAAATGAACCCCACCATCAAAAGTAGTGGCCAATGACGTCCACCGTTCAAAAACCTCTAAGGGGCCATGGTAGCTTCCCATTAAGTTGATATTTCCATCTATCGCCATGTTAATTTATGATTAGGTTGGATGGAGAACATATTTTATGGTGGGCCTTAGGAATTTTAATGGTGGAAATCATTACCATCACTTATGTTTGGCGTGGCCCATTTGGCATGCATGAGGCCCAATTAGTGTGGCCCATTTAATATATATAAGGCCATGGGATTAGGCCCATTTGATGTACATAAGGCCCATGTGATTAGGCCCATCTTGATGTAATTGTGGCCCATGTTACGAGGCCCATTATGACGTATTCAAAGGCCAGGGGTTATGGCCCATTGCAATGACATAAGGCCCATTGATGTGGCCCACTGAATTTATATAAGGCCCATATGATGCGGCCCATTTGATGTATCTAAGGCCCATGGATCGAGGCCCAATGGGATGTTAGGGTCGATTGCAATGTGTGATGCCTCCTTGGGTTGTGTAATGATGTTTTATAGCGGGTCATGCCTTGGGAGCAATGTTGGTTTGACGTCCACATTGTGAGGTAATGTTGGTTAAACGTCCACATTATGACTCTCCCTAGGGCCCACTGATAGGCCCATACTAGTTGTGTGTAGGCTGTCTAGGTCCATCTGCATTGTAAGGATAGTTCATTACTTTATAACATGTCTATAACTCCATGAGTCATGACCATACGCATCATATGTATGCTTGATATGAGTGGTGACTGATCATAGCATATGCCATTGGGCAAACCATTTACGGGACTCCTTATGAGATGGCATACCTCATAGTATCGCGCTATACGCGCAGGATTGGTGCATGACTGTATGGTGTGACTCATACATCTCGCATATGTGTGACTTGATCACTGCACACCCTAGAGAAATCAGGGCCGTGGCTCAATAGGTACATCATGGATGGCCGTATCGGATACTAAAAATACTTAATTTTAGCACTGTGGGCACTTAGGATGTCCTTAAGTGAAAGTCCCAGAACCTTTTTGGTACCAAAAGATGCTCCAACGTCTAGACCGAGTGGATACAGAGTGCCCGAGTGTCGAATACTAGTAGGCCGCATCTCCCACTGTGTTGTGGTCGGTTGGAAGGGGGTGTGACCTTATCCTCCTAAGTGAGGGGGCTATAAGCTAGGCTGATTTTGACCAGCTCACAAATGAGTCCGCTATCGATGAGCTGGGTAGGTATTGACAAACTGCAGTTAGACAGATAGTGAGGTCTATTCTATTTGCTTGGCTGTGCAGCTAGGGAGGAGGCAGTTAGTGTGAGATGTATTAGACCCCGGTGATATCTAGAGAGAAACTATATTGATATGTGTACTTGATGAGTACCGGCTTGCTTAGATTGCATTTTGCATATGACATTCGGCTATGTAAGCCTCGCATTGTATCGGTATGGTCGATAGCATTCATGTCTCGTATCGCATGGCCTTGGTATGACCGATAGCATTCATGCCCTACATCACATAGCCTTAGTATGGTTGGTTGTATTCATGGACTTACCGCATATTTTCACATTACTCTGATATTGTACACTTGAAACTTACCTTACACACACACTTACACCACCCTCTAAGCTTTTGTAAGTTTATGCACGACAAGTTGCGTGCAAGTAGCTTTGGACAGCAGCAGCGCTGAGGCAGGAGTGCACATCTGGCTATTTCGGAGCTTTTGATCACCTTGTATTTCTCTTTCCTAATTATACTTAAAGTTTTTGATATAGTAGATATGTGGTGATATAGTTTTGTGACTTGGTTATGCTCCATTACAAAAAAAAAATCATACTGAAAATCCTCCTTGTAGGATCCTAGGATCGGAATCTGGCATGTGAGTGTCGAGATTCGAGAATGGGGCACTACGGAGGCTGTCGGTGCCGGATTCGGCGATCGAGAATTTTGTGAGCCCATTTTCCAAGTTTGAGGCGTGACAATGACCGTACAAGTGGGGTCAGCGCACAGAGGGGTGATCGCACAATAGGGTTGGGCGCACAATGAACATGTTGAGGTGTTCACACGTGTGAAAGGTTATATATACCCTACCATACCTCTATAATTCATTCATTAGAGCAAGATTCAAGCAGAGGAGAGAGATCCAGACTTCAGAAGAACCCAGGTATTGTCCGCACACGTTGTGCGAAACAGGGCCCATGGGGCGCACATCTATGCTAGCACACAATGGATGAGGGTGCACAACCGATAAGGACGCACAACTGCTTATGAGGGCACAACCCTTCTGGTGCACAATGGTTGTGGGCACACATGCCTCCTATTGGTGTACCATTCTCCCTTGTGGGCGCACAATGACTTCATTTGTGTCAGGGATTCATTGATGACCAATCAGAGATCAAAGAAAACACTAATTCGGATCGAAATGTCAGAATACTTTCTCTAAAGCATGGAATCAATCAGAATAAATGTTGTTCCAGCACATCAATACCGCTACATTGAAGATAATGATACAATCAATATTGAACATTTAATATTTGTAGTATGTTTATGTAAATGTTTTACTTTAAAATCAAAGGAGATAAAGGATGTAAATGAATTCAGAATGAATGAATATTGTGATTGTTCTCTTTATTCTTCTTTTGTTAACTATTAAGTAAAAATAAATTCTCCTAAATCGAATGCATTTGTTTCTTATCGAAAAAAAATGGCGACTCTGCTGGGGACGGATGGAGTGGCTATTTTCATCACATGCATACCCATGCAGGCAGTGGACGGAGCCAGCGACTAAAAGCCTCAAAAGGCTAAAAAGTCCTCAACGATCAGTCACACGTGAGACCAATGTCATTTGTACAACTTCTGACAGCATCACGGATGAGGATGAAAATACCCTCTCGTGAATGGGTCCGACCTTACAGACGAAGAAAAATAAGAAGCAGAATAAGACCCCCTAAATCCCTGGCTTGATTTTAGTAGTAACTCATGAGGATAGGGCCTTTCTAAAATACCCCCTCATTGATGGACTGACGGCCTTGGATTTGGTAACAAAGGTAGCCTTACGCGCCCCATAAAATCTAGAGAGTTACCGCGGCCAACCCTGTGCATAAATCTCATTGATTTGATGACCTTGGTAGCTTCAATAGGCCCCTCTAATGGATCGCGGTTTATGAACTTTCCAACAGTGATAAGCCCCGTGAACTCTAGGGAGTTACAGAGGCTATTCACATATGACCCAACTCCAACTACTGAGTCTAAAAAACTGTGGTTGCTTCACTACTCAAGGGCTTAAACTGTGTGCAAAAATAACTCTACTAACTTCAAAACAAAAGCAGCCCCGCCCACTATAATAAACATCACATAGGGATGCTTTAAGATTCAAAATTGTTATAGATTGTAGATATAATAAAGCATGATGATGATGAGAATATTGCATCAACATCTATCCAAAATCAATGATTGCATTGCCAAGAATATGTTTGTTTTGAACAAAGTATTGAAATTCATCTGAACATTACAAGACAAAAACAAACAAAGAAATTTACTTGAAAAGGTAATGTTTCTATAACTGTTCTGGCATGCCTAGTGTTGTAACATATTTTTATAAATTCTCCTTCAAATGAACTTGTGCTACGGCTTGGGATTGTTCGACCTCGAGGATAATCTTAGCTTGATCAGGAATGCCTGCTAGTTCTTGCTCCA
Organism: Magnolia kwangsiensis; assembly: GCA_037074715.1. Lineage (NCBI taxonomy): Eukaryota > Viridiplantae > Streptophyta > Magnoliopsida > Magnoliales > Magnoliaceae > Magnolia > Magnolia kwangsiensis. The sequence continues at coordinate 58,764,227 of CM073573.1, forward strand.
TAGAAGCAACCATTTCTTCAATCTTCATCTGCTCAGTCTTCTCAAATTCAGCGATGCGAGTATTAGATTTGATTTCTTCTTTGATCTTGCAAATATTTGATTCTTCTTCTTACTTTTTCATTTCAAATAAAGCTATCTCTTTTTGCAAGAAAGCGATATGGTTCTCGAGAACTACTATGTTCATATCAGAAGCTTTTAATCTGTCTTGAAGAGACTGATTTTTCGCATTATAATTGGATATTAAGGTGTCAGCTCGAGAAATCTTCTCCTTAAAAGAGATATAAGCTCTCGTTGGCAATCCAACATTTCTGGAGGAATGATTGTGTTTCGCACTGACTTTAAAGCATTTATGGAATTATAAATTTTAAGCAAGGAATCGTATAAAGGATGAACGTTAATGTGAGCCAGTCTTCCTGAATGTTCAAGGACAAGTAAAGCACTGTCTAAGAAAGGCCACTGAGTAGGGTCCTTGAAAGCGTTCGCAATGACGGAGATGGCATTTTTGAAGAATATAAGCATAAGGGGTGACACCTTCTCCAAGGAAATCTTGTCAGAAACTATAGCCACAGAATTTGAACCCTCAGAACCACTTGGGGTCGGTATGATTGTAACTGAAAAGAAGACGCGCAATTAGAAATATGGGAACTGGATATATAAATATTTAGTAATATAGAAGAAGGAAGAAAAGAATGTACCTTCTTTAGGGGTAACTGGAGAAGTGGCCCAAACAGAAAAGATTCGTGGTTTAGAAGATGTAGGCATGTCTGTAGCCACAACAGCAACGTTAAGAGATAGTTCACGGGCCTCAGTACTTGAATCTAAATTTGTTGGAGTTTGGACATCAATTGGATCAGAAAAAAATTCTAAACTTCAAGCTAATGGTTGGATGGGAGGAGGACGCATAGTGGGAGATTTATCGGCATGAATAGGAACATTGGATACAGTAACCATTGGTGGAACCTGTGTAATGTCTTGATTTACCTCCACATTTTGAGGAGAAAATATATTTTCCGCTTCTACTTGAATGTTCGATGGCGGGACTTCTGCTTCTCTCGATGTAGACACTTCTACTATCATTGGAAGAGTAGTATGCGCAATTCCATTGATGGTCTATGATGCACAGAGAATACGAACCGTCAAAAGAGATGAAAATATTCACTCCAGGAGAACAACCGGACCCTTTATAGTCAAGCTGTTCCCCCTTCAAAAGAAGCTGCCCTGATAGGGAAGGAAATATCTGGGTGATTTAGTCAAATTTCAGGGGGCTGAAATTCAACCCTGACTTCACCTTCTTCTTAAATGTTCACATCAGCATCCGCTTCTTAATTTTCATCCAACTAAACATCCCCTTCATCAGTTAAACTTGTGGAGGAAGATGCTTCACTGATTAGAGTGTCTACTGAATAGTCCGACGAGCTATCCTCTTCTGAGATGGCTTGCTTTCCTTTATAGACAGTCTTCACAGGGAGAAGACAAGCATCTCGAGCAAGAGAAGGAAGTTGTTGTGCTAGAACTTCTAGGGATAATGACTTGGCTCGTGAACAAGTCATAGAGGAAGTGGTAGCAACAATCTGACCGGCGATAAGAGAAACTGCAGTTATTATATGATCTACAGCGGGAGAAACCACTGTGATAGGTTGATCTTCTCTTTCGCGAGTGGAAGAGAAGAGAATAGCAAAGGGAGTTTCAAATTCATCTATAAGAGTGGCATATCTTCCCTTCGCCTTATAAGATCGAGGGGAGATCCAAAAGTAATCCACCCCTCCAAAGTGTTTGGCGGCTTTAGATGGCTTGCTTTCCTTTATAGACAGTCTTCACATGGAGAAAACAAGCATCTCGAGCAGGAGAAGGAAGTTGTTGTGCTAGAACTTCTGGGGAAAATGACTTGGCTCGTGAACGAGTCATAGAGGAAGTGGTAGCAACAATCTGACCGGAGATAGGAGAAACTGCAGTTGTTATATGATTTACAACGGGAGAAACCACTGTGATAGGTTGATCTTCTCTTTCGCGAGTGGGAGAGAAGAGAATAGCAAAGGGAGTTTCAAATTCATCTATAAGAGTGGCATGTCTTTCCCTTCACCTTATAAGATTGAGGGGAGATCCAAAAGTAATCCCCGCCTCCAAAGTGTTTGGCGGCTTTAGTTGTAAGCCACATATCCTGGACTGTACCGTTCCATAGGCCTTTGCGGTCTTCCCAGACGAATTTCGACAACCTTCGACCTTTGTCTGATATTTGCACGCGATCCTAAGCTGAGTCTTATCAACCTGAGTCGATTCAACCTGAGACTTATACCCTAGCGACCGCGCCGTTGCCGCAGTTCCGATGTCGTGACTAGTGCGTCGATCCGATACCCTGGCCAGGAGATGTGGGTCTGCGTTTAGTTCGAGAAAAATGTCACGCATTACAAAATCCAAGAGAATCTCTACAACATGTCACCTCAATTCATCAATTAATCCCATCATGTCAAGTACATGCCAAGTACACCATCACCTCTCACCCTTCCCCAAGCACCCCTAAAGTCAAAAGTTCTTACACAACCCATACCTTTCTTACACAATCTACCATAAAAGTAAAAAAAGGCTCTTAAACCCATCACTCACCGCATCAACACATCCATTACTCCATCACCCATCTCCCTCTCTCTTTACAAACCTCTCTCTCTCATTTTTCAAACCACTTTCCAAGCAAGAGAGAATACCACACATCCAAGCTCTTCCCTAAACCTCCATGAGAGAGTGTTGAATGCGGCCCACTTCCTACCCTCTTATCTTCCATCTCAACCATCCAAATTTCCGTCTCTCCCGTTGGAATCGAAGCTAAGGAGCAAAGGAAGCCAAGGGAGCAAGAAGAAGACAGTGGGTGATTTTAGATTTTGTCTTTCATTCATTTGTTTGATTTAACGGTCCATATCTATTGGGACCCACCTTGATGTAGGCCTTGTATCAAAGAGGGGCCCATAGTTGTGGGGCCCCTCCATCCTTGCCGATGTCTCTCTCTCTCTCTCTCTCTCTCTCTCTCTCTCTCTCTCTCTCTCTCTCTCTCTCTCTCTCTCTCTCTCTCTCCATGATCATGGCCCACTTATGATGTGTGTATTTCATCCATGTCGTCTACCGGTGGACCCCATCCATGTGGGACACACCATGATGTTCATATGTCATCCCAACCGTCCATAGGGGGGCCCGCCTTGTTGTGGCTAACACTGGGGTGTGGCTGCCAGTGAAGTGTGATTTGACGTGGGCCCCACCTTCATAGCTCACGTGGTAGGCCGAGTGAAAGATGCCTCATTTCAACACTGGAGGTCTTGGTATCGATCCCTGTGGAGGTGGCTAACATGGAGTATGTGTACTGACGTGGGCGTACTCATGGCAGTAGAAAAGAAAAAAATAGTTTTAGGTGGGCCGCTCATGTAGGCCCCACCTTAATATATGTATTCAATCCATGTTGTCCATCTCATTCAGTAGACCATATTAGGTGTTGAGCCAAAAAAATGAGGTTAACATGACTCTCGAGCGGGCCAGAGCCTAGCAAACAGTGTGTTTACCATTGAAATTCACCCTATTATTTTGATGCGCCGAAACATGCCCAATATTGGGCTTGTTGGATTAGTTTTGGAATATTGAATCCTTTGGGTGAGATGGATTCGTCCGATGCGGGCCCCACGCATGAAAAACCATGAGATTTTATGATTTCAAATAATAATAATAATAATATGCAGCAGATGCTGCTACTGCCAAAGGCACAGGCAGCGCCTGTGACATTTGGGCGGACGAACAACAGACCCACGGCCGATCTGTGGGCCCCACCATGATGTGTGTTTTGTAGTCTGGCCTCAAAAAGCAGCCACATCCAAAGCTTAGGTGGCCCACGTCATAGGAAACAGTGGCGGTGTTGCCCTATATGAGCGCATGATACATGCAGGATTGCTGCATGATTGGATAGCGTGATTCATGCATTCACATTGTATGATATGGTACTATACACCCTAGCGACATCAGGGTCGTAGCCTCTACAGGCGTATCGTGGTTGGCAAGATTGGATACCAAAAATCTTATTCTACATGGGGTGCTATAGATATCCCTGGGTGAAAGTCCCTAAACCCTTATGGTACCAAGAGATTGCTCCAACGTTTAGACCGAGTGGGTACAGGAGCGCTGAGTGCTGATTACCAGATGGTCGTGCTTTCCACTGTGTCGTGGTCGGTTGGAAGGGGGTGTAGCCTTACCCGCCCGAGAGGAGGGAGCAAAGCTAGGCTGAGTTTGACCAGCTCGAGAAATGGATCCGTTATAGAGGAGCCAAGTCTGATATTGGAAGGCAGAATGTGAGGTATTTTTCACTCACCTTATTGCGTGCGATGGGGCGGTAATCTGGCCTGGAGTGTACTAGACCCCGGTGATATTCCAGAGTTGAACTGTATTGATATGTAGACTTAGATGAGGATTCGTGTACTTGAGTTGCATCTCGCATTGCATGGCCTTGGTATGGCCGAAATCATTCATTCCTTGCATCGAATAGCCTTAGTATGGCTAATAGTATTCATGGATTCACCAGCATATTCTGCATTACTCTGATACTGCATAATTGTATTACTACCTTGCACACACACTTTCACCACTCTCTAAGCTTTTCATAAGCTTATGCATGACCGTTGCGTGCAGGTGACGTTGGACCGGCGCTGAGGTAGGAACGCATAACAAATCATCTTGGAGTTTTTTTGTCCATTATCATTATATTTCCCTTTATGCTCATTGTACTTGTAAAGTTTTTTATCATAGTGGAAATGTAATGGAGTTTTTGGTTGTTGTTTGTGGGTTATGCCTTTGGTTATACTTATCACGAATCAAACTACTATTGAAAATCCTCTTCGTAACATCCCAGGATTGGAAACTGGTAAATGGGAGCTGGGAGCCGAAAATGGGGTACTATAGAGGTTGTCGGTGTCGGATTCGGTGATCGAGAATTTTGTGAGCCAGTTTTCAAGTTTAGGGCATGAAAAAAGTTAGTATCAGAGCATAACTTGGGAATGACTGAGAACAACATTACTTGTCTGTTATGAGTTTATAATGATTAAGTCCAGTTCAGATAGCTTAGCGATCTTCTGTTACAGACCCTTAACATGCGTACCTTCGAGAGTTTTCAAGTTAATAGGTGTCTTTGCTCTTTCCTGTAGGACATGCCGCCCAGGAGAGTGACCCTATCGACTCCCTCTCCACCACCTGCGACTCCCGCACTATCACCTACAACCCCCACTCCACCACCAGAGATTCCTGCTGCCCAGCATAAGGATGCAGCTCCTCCACTAGAGACCGGTGTGGATCCGAACGTATCCGTGAGTGTCTCCCAGTTACCGCAGATGTTGAAGGTTGTGACGGCCACCCTTCAGGGGAAGGGCAGGCACCCCGTTGTTTCACCAAACCAGGCCCAGCAGGAGCATGCGAGCGCCCTCCTTCAATAGTTTCGACGGCTCGATCCCCCATGTTTCCAAGGCGAGCTAGACCCAATAGTAGCTGAGAGATGGCGCTCCGATGTGGAGAAGATATTCGATACGATGGGATGTACGACAGAGCGGCGAGTCCAATTAGTAGTATTTCTTCTCCATGGTGAGGCTCAGTACTGGTGGACATCAGTCTCTTGAGTAGTAGGCACCGATTTTGTATGAACATGGGAGGATTTTGTGGATCAATTTGACTGACAGTATTTCCCTGATCACATCCGACGACAGCGAGTGTTAGAGTTCGGGGCCCTGGTACAGGGTGATATGATAGTGGCTCAGTACGCGAGTCCCTTTGTAATGCTGTCTAGATTTTCACCTTACTTGGTAGATGATGAGGAGCGGAGAGTCCACCACTTCGAGGACAGTTTGCATTATGGTCTACGAGGCTGTGTTATTGGGCATGAGCTCCCAACTTTCAAGGGAGTGGTACGGAAGGCCCAGATTTTTGAGGCAGAGTGGGACGGTTCTCAGTCTGATCGGGGTCAAAGGAGAGATCGGAAGAGGGGGGTTCTTTCTGATGATTCCCAACAGCGTAGACCACAATAGCAGAGGCGCACAGGTCGACTAACCTTTTGAACACCAGCAACACCTCCAGCACCACCCCCGAGACAGTTCATCGGTACCTATTTTGGGTGTGATGCGATGGGGCATCGTACGTGGGAGTGTCCCTTCCCCTAGCAACAGTAGCAGTTGAGAGGTCCACAGCAGCCTCCACCACAGCCGCAGCAGAGACCCCCACAGCAACAGCGACAGCGGTCGCCACCTCAGCAATAACATTAACACTAGCCTCCGAGGCTACAGCAGTAGAGGCAGTAGTTTCGACCATCTCAACGACCCCAGCAGTAGTAGCACGCTCAGAGGGGACAGGAAACTCCCCAGCCGGCTCAAGCTAGGTTTTATGTGGCTCAGCAGGACCCGCAGTCATCTGGAGGGGTCGTCGAGGATATACTTTTGATCTCTGCATGCACTGCACATGTGTTGTTTGATTCTAGTGCATCGCATTCTTTTGTGGTCAAGTGTTTCTGTCGATCGACTAGCTTGCCATTGGAGTTTTCTCGTGAGGGCCTATTAGTATCGACTCCCTAGGGGAAGACTGTAGTGTTAGGCCAATTTTGCTTGTCTTGTCCCGTTTTAGTTGGGGATACCTTTTTGCCTGCCAATTTGTTTACATTGCCGATGTCCGAGTTCGATGTCATCCTAAGTATGAATTGGCTTGCCGAGTACTATGCCATATTGGACTGCTCCATGAGGACAGTCACGTTCTGTATACCCAGCGTACCGTAATTACAGTTCATTACAGAGCCCAGAGGAGAGTCGTTGTCTTGTATAATGTCATGTGCTATAGAGGAACCCATAGCGGGGAACATCGACCAATTACCCATGGTTTGTAATTTTTTTGATGTGTTCCAGGAGATTTCGGGATTACTACCTCATCGACTCACCAAGTTTCAGATTGATCTCGTGCCCGGTACCGCGCCTATTTCGAAGGCCTCGTATCATATGGCACCATTAGAGTTGCAGGAATTGCACAAGCAGTTGGACAAGTTGCTCGAGTTGGGCTTTATCAATCCGAGCAGTTCACCATGGGGAGCGACGGTACTCTTCATGAAAAAGAAGGATAACTTGTTGAGGCTCTGCGTAGATTACCGTGAGCTCAACAAAGTCACGATTAAGAACAGGTACCCGCTCCGAAGGATTGATGATTTATTTTATCAGCTGCAAGGTGCATAATTCTTTTCGAAGATTGACCTACGTTGTGGTTATCATTAGATTTAGGTCTGAGAGGAGGATATTCAGAAGATGTCTTTCAGGACGCGCTACGGTCATTTTGAGTTCCAGGTTATGTCCTTCGGACTGACCAATGCACCCGCAGTGTTCATGCAGTAGATGAACGAGGTCTTCTGCACTTATCTCGATCAATTTATTGTAGTCTTCATCGACAACATTCTGATCTATTCGAGGACCTATGAGGAGCACGAGTAGCATCTGGAGGTTACGTTGTAGACCCTCTGCGCAAACCAGAAGTGCAAGTTCTGATAAGAGGAGGCGAAGTTCCTCGGTCACGTCGTGACGAGGAAGGCATCGCAGTGGACCCCTCGAAGGTTGAGGCAATGCGTCAGTGGAGCTAGCCCACGACTGCGTATAAGATCCGTAATTTCTTTAGTTTAGCGGGCTACTAACGGCGTTTCATTGAGGGCTTCTCCCGTATTGCAGCCCCACTGACCAGGTTGACCCGGAAGGGCACAGAGTTTATTTGGACCAATGCCTACTAGTGAGCATTTATGGAGTTGAAGGACCATCTCACGTCTGCTCTTGTCCTCACTCTTCCCTTTGGGAGTGATGGATTTATTGTATTCACCGATGCCTTACATATTAGTTTGGGTGTTATCCTGATGCAGCACGGGAGACCAGTGGCCTTCGCGTCTCGCCAGCTCAAGATCCATAAGCTGAACTACCCCACGCATGATTTGGAGCTGGCTGTAGTCATCTTCACACTGAAGGTGTGGAGACATTATCTCTATGTGGTCAGGTTCGAGCTCTTCTCCGACCACAAGAGCTTGAAGTACCTCTTCTCATAGTTTGAGTAGAATATGAGGCAGAGGCGCTGGATGGAGCTCCTAAAAGACTATGATTTCGATCTTCAGTACTACCCAAGCAAGGTGAATGTGGTGGTGGATGCCCTCAGCCGTCAGCCACTAGGCCTAGTGGCGCATATGATGATTTAGGAGTGGTAGATGCTTGAGGATATAGCAGAGTATGTTTTTAAGTTCGGCCTATAGTCCTCTATCGTGTAGTTATCAAGCCTGTCGATTCAACCCTCTCTTATCGCAAGGGTGATCGAGGCTCAACAGGCTGATGAGTCATTGCAGAGTTATATGGTTAAAGCTGCATCTGAGAGTCAGGTAGATTGGAAGATTGTTACAAATGGTGGACTTTGCTTCAGAGGGCGATTATGTGTCATTAATATTCCTGAGTTATGTAGAGATCTTATGACCGAGTGTAAGACCCGTATCCTAGCCCGTACTATTCCATAGGCTTCCGCAGTCCTCTTGGTCGAATTCCGGCAACCTTCGACCCATATCTAATGTTTGCGCATGATCCTAGGCCGGGTCCCACATATCGAAGTCGGCTTAAACTGAAACTTGTACCTTATCGATCGCACCATCGCCACGGTTCTAACGTCGCGACTCACGCACCGAACCGATACCCAGGCTAAAAGTTGTGGGTCTGCGTTCAGTTCGAGGAAAACACCGCGTGTTACAATCTATAGAGAATCCATCACATCCATGACTTCACTTGTCAAAGTACACTCATTAATCTATCCCATCCCCAAGTACAAAAGTAACCCTTAAAAGTCAACTCTCTCCAACCACCAAGTACATCCATCCATCACTTCTTACATCGCTCTCTCCCATCACTTCTTACATCTCTCTCTCATCTCTCTCACTTCTCCCAAAAACACCATGAGAGCTTGGACGTCCATGGCTTCCATTAGAGAAACTAGGTGTGGCCCACTCCCTACCACCCAATCCCACCCTCCAAAATCAATCTCAACCGTTGGATCGCACCCCTTGGAACTCTTGAATGCGTTGGTGGAAGAAGGAAGAAGCAGATCATAAGGTGGGTGTTTTTATTTATTGATTTTGATAATTCGAGGGCCCACTTGTAGTGGGACCCATCTTGATGTATGCTTTGTACCAATGAGGGACCCATAGTGGCAGGGTCCCTCCATCACTTCTCTCTCTCTCTCTCTCTCTCTCTCTCTCTCTCTCTCTCTCTCTCTCTCTCTCTCTCTCTCTCTCGATGTGTGTGGCCCACTAGGATACACCCCACCATGAATGTGCAATATAGCCATGCTATCCAAATGTTAGGCCCACCTTGCTGATGTCCAGTGGACGACCCACCCTAACCGTCTGTTTTAGACAGACACGGATGAAGGGAAATACAAATATCAGCACGATTCATATCAAGTGGGCCATGTGACACGCAGACCCCACCTGATGTATGCGTTCTGCCATTGCTGGACGGTGGAGCCACTTTTACTACATGTGAAAAGCCACACCGTCCACCGTCCAGTCATGGACGGTGGAACCCCTAACGTAAGCAATTCATCCATGCCATCCAAGTCCACTGGATGTGGACCCTACTTTGATATATGCATCTGATCCGCACTGTCCACCCGTTTACTCGGCTAATTTTAGGCGTTGAGCCAAAAAATGAAGTCAATCCTAATTTTGGGCGAGCCATAATATAGAAAACAGTGGTTTTAGGTGATTTAAACTGATAAGGCCCGCTGTGATGTTTCTATATGCCGAAAATATTACATATTGGACTCGTTAGACCTGTAACGAGCCCAGGAGACCGATAGTCGGTGTGGATCTTCTTGACGTGGGCCCCATTTAAAAAAATAATAAAATTAAAAAATTAAAAAAAAAAATAGATAGCTGACGTTGCTGCTGCTAGCGTCCGCTGCTTAGTTTGGGCGTTAGGTCAGTGGCCCCCATCACAGGCCCCACCTTAAGGCGTGCTAAACATCAACACCATCAATTTGATGGGTCCCCTCTAATTATGGGGATATCTCAAAAATCAGTTGTATATAGCACTCAGGTGGTCCACACCAACAAATGGCAGGGATTGAACACTTACCATTGAAACTTTTTTTGGCCCCAGAAGTTTTGAATGCTTATGATATTTGTTTTTCATCTTTATCAAGGTCCGTGTGACCCTATCAAAAGGTGGGATGGAAACTAAATGTTATGGTGGGACCCACACCATAATGCATATGTTATGTCTAGACCGTCCATCGAGCAGCAACAAGGTGTTGCTGTGCTTGGACATCAACACAGGGACGTCAACACGTGGGTCTCACCACGAGGTATTTGTTATATCTTAACTGTCCATCCACTAGACATGGCCCCACCATGGCAGCATGAGGGGCCCACCTTGATTCGGTGTAATGTATCCTCACTATCCAGATCATGGATGGTGGGAGTGGATTAACTAGTGTACCTCATGCCATGTGGGCCCTATTCAGTCATCCAGACCGTCCTTCATGTGGGGCATACCATGATGGATGCATCAGGACCGTCGCCAGACGCTGACACTCCCAACCTCCCACACATGCACACGTGTGTGTGTGTGTGTGTGTGTGTGTGTGTGTGTGTGTATGATATATGTTATATTATAATATTTTATATTAAATGAGCGGCCACTCCCACTTGGGACCCACCTTTAATATGGTACGTGCACCGTCCAGATGGATCTGGATGGTGAGGATAGGTAGCTTTCTGCCATTGTACAGATATATAAAATATAATATTATATTATATAATATATAAAATGGTATTGCATTGCATTGGTGGGCCACTATGTGGACCGTACTATGATGAATGGTCCTATTTGCACTGTCCAGTTGCTGGACGGTGCAGCAGATATGATATCCGGACCGTCTATCCAATGGACACAGTCATGGATCCCCACCATTGATGCATTTGTTACATCCAAACCATCTATGCATTGGTGGGCTCATCCTTGGGCTTGAGACCAAAAAGAAAATTAATAAGACAAATCCAGTTAACAGGTGAACCCCACCATCATGTATGTGTTATACCTACAACGTCCAACCATTTTGACAAATAATTATAAGGCTTGAGATAAAAATAAAATAAAATAAAATAATAATAATAAATGAGATAGATCTAGCATCAGTGGACCACACTACAGAAAACAGTGGCGTTGAACGTCTACCATTAAAACCCCCTTTGAGTTATAGAAGTTTTGAATCAATATAATATTTATTTTTCCCCTCCCTGGCTAGGTCCATGTGACCTTAAGAACAGTTTGCATGGGAAATAAATGCTATGTGGGCCCTTCAAATTTTAACAGTGTAAATCATTATCACCATTGTTATTTATGGTATGGTCCAGATGATCTTATGATCTGATTCATTGTTTGGATAATGCTTTAAAGTGACCTCTATAGATGGATGAATGGTGCAGCCCGAGTAGTCGAACCCACTTGTTGTATTTGAGAAGCCCAATATGATGTATTTGGAGCCCATGGGTTAAGGGCCATCGTGATATATTTGGAGCCTACAAATTAAGGCCCATTGTGATGTATTTGGAGCCCATGGGTAGAGGCCCATTGTGATATACCCATTTGTATTGACCCATTCGACTCGGTCATTCGACTCGGCCTATTCGACTCGGTCCATTCGATCGGCCCATTTGAATTGGCTCATTTGATTTTACCCATTTGACTCAGCCCATTTGATGCATGATTGACGCATTGGAGCGGCCCATTTGATGTATATGAGGCCCATGTGATAGGGCCCACTCGCCTTGTATTTAAGGCCCATATGATGGGGTCCACCTAGGCACAGATATGAGGCCCATTATGATGTATTTATAGCCTATTTCGTGAAGCCCACATTGATGTATATATGGCCTACGTGAGGAGGCCCACTGTGAGGTGTTCGTAACCTTTGGTGAGGCCCAACGCGATGTATATGAGGGGCCAATGTGATGTATAGAGGCCCAGGTGCAGGGCCCACCCGTTATATATTCGAGGCCAGTTAAGATATGTGATTTTGTCATAATGCATGTAATGATGTTTATGTGGGCCACTCCTTGGGATTAATGTTGGTTAAATGGCCACATTGATAGGCAATAATGGTTTAATGTCCACATTATGACCTTCCCTTAGGCCCTTTGTTAGGCCGATTACCGACTCCGATTGACGTGACCAATTTGGCGATTCTGATTATCGATCAATTTCGATTGTCGTGGCCGGCTGTAGATTATCGATCGAGGTCAATTACCGATTTTGATGGTCGGTTACTGATTCTGATTTGTCGTGGCCGATTGTTGATTATCGATCGAGGTCGATTACCGATTTTGATGGCCGGTTACTGATTCTGATTCGTCGTCTCCGATTGTCGATTCTCGATCGAGGTCGATTACCGATTTTGATAGCCGATTACCGATTCTGATTCGTCATGGCTGATTGCCGATTATCGATCGAGGTCAATTATCGATTTTGATTTGTCATGGCTGATTGCCGATTCCGATTGTCGGGGCCCAATGTGATATACATGTTATTTGTATTTGAGGCCCGATGTGATATGTATTTAGCCTGTGTCTAAAGCCCAATGTGATGTATATTGAGGCCTAGGTGATGAGGCCCATTGTGATACATTTGAGGGCTAGGCAAAGGAGCCCATTGCGATGTATGTTAGGCCCATGAGCAGGGCCCACCTGTTGTGTACATGTAACCCTTAAGTAAGGCCCATTGTGTTGTATATTAGGCCCTTGTGTGAGGCCGTGGGCCCATTATATGTTTGGATCTATGTGGGTCATTCCTTGGGGCAATGTTGGTTAATTGTCCACATTGTTGAGGCCGATTGTTGATACCGACTATGAGTATGTGACAGCATAGCATCATGATACATGCCCATACACATCATCTGCATGTTTGTTATAAGATGTGATTGACCATTGCATATGTCATTGGGTAGGATGATATGAGACTCCCTGATAGGCGGACGTTATCTCACATAAGCGCATGACATACACAGGATTATTACATGACTGGATTGTATGACTCATGCATCTTGCATTGTGAACTGTGATTACTGTATGCCCTAGCGACATCAAGGTCATAGCCTCCACAGGCATATCGTGGATGGCCAGATGGGACACCGAAAATATTTGGTTCTAGCATACGGGTGCCATAGATGTCCTTGGGTGAAAATTTCTAAACCTCCGTGGCCAGGAGACACCGCAACGTCGAGACCGAGTGGATACATGAGCGCCCGACGCTGTTTGTGTTACTTATCAAGAATGTATATTTCATTGCATCCTCTGCATCTTATATTTGGCCCTCTATGACTCCTCATTTACATAGTTGATTTCTATTGCATATTTTAATATTGTATAACTCATGGACTTCTCAGTATTTTCTCTTACTCTGTTATCATATGATTTGTGATCTTGTTGGTATTTCTGTTTACCTTGATAATTCCTGATCTTATCAGTATTTTTGCTTACTCTGTTATCGTATGATTTTTTATCTTGTTAGTATTTCTGTTTACATTGATACTTCCTGATCTTGTCAGATTTCTACTTATTTCAATATTGTACGATTTATGGATTACCGGTGTTGTATGATGATGGCATTGTATTGAATACTTGGCACTTATCTTATGCACACACTTACACCACCCTCTAAGCTTTCTATAAGCTTATGCACGATAGATGCGTGCAGGTGATATTAGGTTACAGCAGTGTTGAGTTTCGAGCGTACAACGGTCTTTTGGAGCTTGACTTTTATTTATGTATTTCCTTCTAGCATTGTACAGTGGATATGTGATGATGATGTTGCCTTTGTGAATTGGGTAATCTTGTGGTTATGCTTATTACAAGTTAAATGTACTTAAAAAAAAAAAAATTCCTCCTTGAAGGATCCCTAGATCAGAATCCGGCATATGGACGCTAGGAGCCGAGACAGGGTACTACGGAGGCTGTCGGCACCAGATCTGGTGATCGGGATTCCTGTGAATCTGATTTTTGAGTTTGGGACGTGACACCGAGGCACATCGATCGCGATTTTCTATCCATCCTGGCTCGACAAAGATGTACCGTGACATGAGGCGATAGTATTTTGGATGGAGATAAAGTGTCAGATAGCCAGTTTTGTGGCCGAGTGTGACACATGCCAGCATATCAAAGCCGATCATCAGAGACCCCCTGGTCTATTGCAACCATTGAGTGTCCCGATGTGGAAGTGGGAGCACATATCGATAGATTTTATTATGGGCTTGCCAAGGACTCAGCGCAGTCATGACGCCGTCTGAGTTGTTGTGGATCATCTGACGAAGTTGGCACATTTTCTTACAATGCGTGCATTTTGGTCTATGGACCAGCTTACGAGGTTATTTGTCGAGAAGGTTGTGAGACTTCATGACATTCTAGTCTCGATCGTTTCTGACCAAGATCCGAGGTTCACTTCTCAGTTTTGGGGGAGCTTCTAGAGAGCGATGGGGACTGATTTGTAGCTCAGCACTACGTACCATCTGCAGACCGATGGCTAAATTGAGAGGGTCAACTAGATCCTTGAGGATATGCTTCGAGCCTGCGCGATTGATTTCGGGGGTAGCTGGGATGAGCACTTACGATTGGCTGAGTTCGCATATAATAACGGCTATCAGGCGACCATCGGCATTGCTCCTTTTGAGGCATTATACGGCAAACCATGCAAATCACCGAGTTGTTGGACCGAGGTTGGAGAGCGCCATCTCCTAGGCCCCGAGCTTGTGCAGGAGACATCAGAGGCTGTCGATACTATTAGGCAAAGGATGCGCACAGCTCAGAGCCGGCAGAAGAGTTTTATTGATTACCAGCGTCGTTCCTCGGAGTTTGCTATAGGGGACCATGTGTATCTCAAGGTCTCACCCACGAAGGGCGTAGTTTAATTTGGAGCAAAGGGCAAGCTTGCCCCAAGATTCATAGGACCTTTTAAGATCACTAGGCGCATTGACACCGTGACCTATTGGCTTGCCTTACCATCTCAGTTGTCTGGCATCCACAATATTTTTCATGTCTCCATGTTGACAAAGTATGGGTCAGACATCGTTCCTGTTATTGATTGGCAGCCGTTAGAGGTTCGTGAGGATGCTTCCTATATTGAGCAGTCAGTCCGTATTCTTGATCAGAAGGAGCAGGTCCTCTAGACCAAGGTCATTCCATTAGTGAAGGCTCAGTGGGGTCATCATTCTTTAGAGGAGGCTTCTTGGGAGCGCGAGGCCGAGATTTGAGAGCTTTATCTCCATCTCTTTGATGATTGATCATGCATTGTATTTTGTACGCTGTCTCTTATTTTATACGATAATGTTATGTTTCTTCTTTTTCAAGAGTTATGACTAGTTGCGATGATTGTGTAAATTTTAAGGATGAAATTTTTATGAGGGGAGAGCTGTAAGCCCCGTATCCTAGACCGTACCATTCTGTAGGCCTTCGCGGTCTTTCCGGACAAATTCTGGCAACCTTCGGCCTTTATCCAACGTTTGCACGAGATCCTAAGCCGAATCCTGTCAACCTGAGTCGACTCAACTCGAGACTTGTACCCTAGCGACCGCGCCGTGGCAGCGGTTCCGATGTCACGACTCACGCGCCGATCCGATGCCCTGGCCAAGAGATGTGGGTCCGCGTTCAGTTTGAGAAAAATGCCACACGTTGTAAAACCCAAGAAAATCTCTACAACATGTCACCTCAATCCATCGATCAATCCCATCATTTCAAGTACACCATCACCTTTCACCCTTCCCCAAGCAACCCCTAAAGTCAAAAGTTCTTACACAAGCCCATACCTTTCTTACACGATCTACCACAAAAGTTAAAAAAGGCTCTTACACTCATCACTCACCACATCAACACATCCATCACCCATCTCCCTCTCTCTTTACAAACCTCTCTCTCTCATTTTTCAAACCACTTTCCAAGTAAGATAGAATACCACACGTCCAAGCTCTTTCCAAAACCTCCATAAGAGAGTGTTGTTTGTGGCCCACTTCCTACCCTCTTATCTTCCATCTCAACCATCCAAATTTTCATCTCTTCTATTGGAATCGAAGCTAAGGAGCAAAAGAAGCCAAGGGAGCAAGAAGAAGACGGTGGGTGATTTTGGATTTTATCTTTCATTTATTTGTTTGATTTAACGGTCCATATCTATTGGGACCCACCTTGATGTAGGCCTTGTATCAAAGAGGGGCCCATAGTGGCGGGGCCCCTCCATCCTTGCTGATCTCTCTCTCTCTCTCTCTCTCTCTCTCTCTCTCTCTCTCTCTCTCTCTCTCTCTCTCTCTCTCTCTCTCTCTTCCATGATCATGGCCCACTTATGATGTGTGTATTTCATCCATGTCGTCTACCGGTGGACCCCATCCATGTGGGACACACCATGATGTTCATACGTCATCCCAACCGTCCATAGGGGGGCCCGCCTTGTTGTGGCTAACAGTGGGGTGTGGCTGCCAGTGAAGTGTGATTTGACGTGGGCCCCACCTTCATAGCTCACGTGGTAGGCCGAGTGAAAGATGCCTCGTTTCAACACTGGAGGTCTTGGTATCGATCCCTGTGGAGGTGGCTAACATGGAGTATGTGTACCGACGTGGGCGTACGCACGGCAATAGAAAAAAATAGGTTTTAGGTGGGCCACTCATGCAGGCCCCACCTTGATATATGCATTCAATCCATGTCATCCATCCCATTCAGCGGACCATATTAGGCGTTGAGCCGAAAAATGAGGTTAACCTGACTCTCAGGCGGGCCATAACCTAGCAAATAGTGTGTCTACCATTGAAATCTACCCTGTTGTTTTGATGCGCTGAAACATGCCTAATATTGGGCTTGTTGAATTGGTTTTGGAATATAGAATCCATTGGGTGAGATGGATTCTTCCGATGCGGGCCCCACGCATGAAAAATCGTGAGATTTCATGATTTCAAAATAATAATAATATGCAGCAGACGCTGCTACTGCATGCGGCATTTGGACGGACAGACAGCAGACCCACAACCCAGCCGTGAGCCCCACCATGATGTGTGTTTTGTATATCCACACCGTCCATTTTGTAGGCCCTTAGGGCAATAGGCTGGCCTCCAAAAATCAGCCACATCCAAAGCTCAAGTGGCCCACGTCGTAGGAAACAGTGAGGTTCGACCGTCTGCCATTGAAACCCATTTTTGGATTCACAGAAGTTTTAAATCAATATAAAATTTATTTATTTTTCTATTCAGCCAGGTCCGTGCGACCTTATCAACGGTTGGATGTTGTGGTGGGCCCCACGTGGGAGCCCAAGATGTATGTGTTCTATACACACCGTCCACAACAAGGGACGGTGGAACCCACTATGATGTATGTGGTTTAGTCACACCGTCCACAGCAGTGGATGGTGGAAACCACCACGATTTATGTGTTTTATCCACACCATCCACACCTGGATAGTGGGACCCACCATGATGCATGTGTTGCATCCAACCGTCCAACCATTGACCAACTTGTCTTACCAGCTTGAGACTAAAAATAGGATAGATCTAGGGTCAGGTGGGCCACATTATAGAAAAAATGGGTTTGAACATCCGCCATTAAACCCTTGGGCTACCAAATTTGGAACAATATGATATTTAATTTCCCTCTTAATTCAGGTCTTTAAGACCTTATGATCAGATTGGATGGGGCATAAATGATATAGTGGGCCTTAAGAATTTTAATGGTGGAAATCATTATCACCACTTTTATTTGGTTGTGTCCCATTTGATGTGCATATGAGGCCCAATTGGTGTGGCCCATCTGATATATAAAAGGCCCATGTTACGAGGTCCATTATGATGTATTCAAGGCCCATGGGTTATGGCCCATTGCAATGTACCTAAGGCCCACTTGATTTATATAAGGCCCATTTGAGGAGACCCATCTTGATGTATTTGTAGCCATGCTATGAGGCCCACCTGATATACATAAGGCTCATGTTTTACAGCCCATTTGTTGTATCTAAGGCCCATGGGTTGAGGCCCAATTGGATGCACACAAGTCCATTACAATGTGTGACTCTACCATGGTTTGTGTAATGATGTGTATGATGGTCGTGCCATGGGAGCAATGTTGGTTTGACGTCCACATTGAAAGAATAATGTTGGTTAAATGTCCACATTATAATTCTCCCTAGGGCCCATCGTTAGGCCCATACATGTAGACCGTCTAGGCCCATCTTCGTTATGAATAGCATCCATCACCATATAACATGTTTAGTATAGTTCCATGATTCATGATCATACGCATCATATGTATGCTTGATATGAGAAGTGACTGATCATAGCATATGCCTTCGGGCAGATTGTTTAGGGGCTGCCGGATAGGCGGTATTATCCTACATGAGCACATGATACACACAGGATTACTGCATGATTGGATAGCATGATTCATGCATTCGCATTGTGTGATATTCTACTGTACGCCCTAGCGACATCAGGGCCATAGCCTCCACAGGTGTATCGTGGTTGGCAGGATTGGATATCGAAAATCTTATTTTACATGGGGTGCTATAGATATCCTTACGTGAAAGTCTCTAAACCCTTATGGTACCAGGAGGTTACTCCAACATCTAGACCGAGTGGGTATAGGAGCACCGAGTGTCGATTACCAAATGGCTGCACTTTCCATTGTGTCGTGGTTGGTTGGAAGGGGCTGCGGCCTTACCCGCCCGAGTGGAGGGAGAAAAGCTAGGCTGAGTTTGACCAGCTCGAGGAATGGGTCCGTTATCGACGAGCCGAGTCCGATATTGGCAGGCAGATAGTGAGGTCTTTTCCACTCACCTTATTGCACGCGATGGGGTGACAATCTGCCCTGGAGTGTACTAGACCCCGGTGATATTCCAAAGTTGAGCTGTATTGATATGTGGACTTAGATGAGGATTCGTGTGCTTGAGTTGCATCTTGCATCGTATGGCCTTGGTATAGCCGACATCATTCATACCTTGCATCGCATAGCCTTGGTATGGCTAATAGTATCCATGGATTCACCAGCATATTCTGCATTACTCTGATACTGCATAATTGTATTACTACCTTATGCACACACTTTCACCACCCTCTAAGATTTGCATAAGCTTATGCATGACCGTTTCGTGTAGGTGACGTTGGACTGCAGCAGCGTTGAGGCAGGAGAGCATAACAGATCATCTTGGAGGTTTTTTTCCATTGTCATTGTATTTCCCTTTATGCTCATTGTACTTGTAAAGTTTTTTATCATAGTCGAAATGTAATGGAGTTTTTAGTTGTTGTTTGTTGGTTATGCTTATTACGAATCAAATTACTATTAAAAATCCTCCTCGTAGCATCCCAGGATCAGAACCTGGTGAATGGGCACTGGAGCTAAGAATGGGGTACTATTGAGGCTGTCGGCGCTGAATTCGACGATCAAAAATTTTGTGAGCCCAATTTTCGAGTTTGGGGTGTGACCTTAGTTCTCTGATAAGTTCTTCTGCATAAATTTTCTGACAGAGCTGCCCTGGAGTACCTGCATGATCTTTCTCAATGAAAAACTCGATCCCTTTTTCTGGTCTTTAATTTCTTAGCCTGGGAGGGGGAATCCAAATGCAACAGTCAACAGGAAAACAATTGCGCACCAGATAATAATGATGTAACCACCAGCGCATCCAAGAATACAAAGCCTGCACTCGATGATTAAATCCTGGAAGAAGGAAGCAGGATCCGAAGTTCCTAGATAAGAGTTGCTTCTATATTAAAGTCCAATTATATGGGTCAACCCTATAACTTCTCATTATTCGCATAACCTCCTCTCCTACTTGGGGCACAGCTTGATCGTAGCCAAATTTCCTGGCGAACCTACTTTGATAGTAGGGTTCTCTCCAAAATTTCACTCTTTCCCATAAGGGCAAGCTACAAGAACAAATACAAAGCAAGAAAGTTCTCTCGATATGCTCCAAACTGTTGTTATCTTCAACCTCTCGGTCTACAGCTTGATGAGTCAAGTAAAAGGGGAAAAAATCGATGGAATCTGTATTTTCGATCTTATCAACGATCCATTCATACATCTTTTTCACTAACTTCCGTCTGAGGTAATACCACAAGGGAAGGCGTTCAGAGTGAACGTAAGCCTTCTCAGGGTCACCGTAAGTCCAAGGAAAGTACACTCCGAGCCAACCTGAGAAGTAGTGCCATGGAGTAAAACAAGATGTAGCCCCAACTGCTAGGCTTGAGCAATGCGCCGCAGAATTTTCAAAAGCTATATACAACGAACATAGGATGGGAGGGGCCAAAGAATACTTCTTCTTACCTTCTGTTATGACTCCTACCGCTATGAACAGAGTTGGTCAAATGGAGTCTGAGCATTTTGAACTGGGTAAAATGACCAAACTTAACCAGTATGCCAGGAAAGCGGCTAATTCAGTTTCAGCAGTGAAATTGGCTGGACCTCTTATCCTCCCGCGGGCAGCTTCCAATTCCGGTGAGTGACTGCCAGAAAACCTAAAAAGAGAAGAGAAATGAGAAAAAGAAAAATGCATGAAAATGTATTTAAAAGAAGAAGGGAAGAAATATTGAAAACATTTACCGTAGAAATCGTGAGAAATGCGCAAGCCACTGGAGTGGGGATATTTTGTGAACATCGGGGAAATGGGACATTTCACGAAAGAGTTCGATAGTGGAAGCAAAGATCTGAGGTGTTCTTCCAAGAGAGACATATGCGAACTCTTCGTTGGTAGGAATATATTTGTCCAGAAAAGAACCAATGATGGGAAGGCCTGCCATCCTGTGCAAATCCCACAAAGTAATGCCCACTTTGCCAACTGGGAGATGAAAGCAATTCGTGACGGAAGACCAATACTTCTAGAAGCTCTTGTAGATCAGAGTATCCTTGTGAAAGAAATCAGAGGTGGCTTGTATGGTTGCATATATATTCGCTGCAATGAGAACTTCCTTGTATTTTTTTCATGATTGACTTAGTCCACGAACTATAGAACTAACATTGAACCAAGAGACCACACGTCCTGATTTCATCTTTTACTCACAAGGAATCACGGTCATGAAAACGCTGCTGGATTGTTTCAAAATAGTGGGTGGGATATATAGAGTGAGGATTGAAAACGCATATACGATACTTGCCCGGTCTTCTGAACTAGACACTTTTCTGTGAGATAGCCTTCAAGAATTACCGGCTCTTTTATAACCCAGCTTGTCATGTATAAAAGCAAATTTTGTGTCATATGATCAGATGGTTTGCTTTGGATCATAGATAAGTAACGCTGAAGGTGCAGAGGGATGGTGATGATCTCGTCTTTATAAGGACTTCTGAACTTGATTGCTTTGCTTAAGACTTGATCATGTCCAAAACGTTTTGATAGCGTCTCTTGTTATGTTCTCAAATTTTCTCTTGAAAGATTTCATCTTTACTCTTTCGCTCTTTTTTTCTTTGAAATAGAGGGAGGAGGGGAAGATTCAACGGGAGCAGGATGGGAATTGTCTGTCCAAAAGTTAGCAGCAGATTTCAGCCAACTCTCCCAATCAAACTCCTGACCCTCCGTGGGTGGTCCTTCTAGCTCTCTCATCAGAACGGTAGTGCGGATGGGATCAGATAGGCGCTAGATTCAATCAGAAAAGTTAATTATCGATGGGTTTGGTGCTTTAAAAAAGGAGGAGTAGCCTTTAGAAGATCTGGCTTTCTTTTGGGGATGAGTTTCAGGTGGATGGGGGTCTGACTATTCAGCGACATGATGATCTAGAGAAGTATGAGGCCTCTTGGAATGGGCCATTAGAAGAGGAGAATTTAGTAGACAAATCAAAACACTTGGAGGAGTCTGAAATCTGCACAAGAGCACAGTTGTGGGAAAAAGCTAAGATGTGCAAAAAAGCTGAGTTATGCGCAAAAAGTCCTGTTGTGCGCAACAGGTGGTTGTGCGCAAGGTTTTGTTGTGCATAAGTATACATTGTGCGCAAGAATACATGTGCGCAAGAGAGAATGGCACGCAAAGGAGGAGAGCTGCAAAGAAGGAATGAATGAAATGAGGGCCTAAGCGGGTTCATATAGAGTTTTCCAGGACAGGTTGTACGCAAGCTCGCTTGTGCACAAATGCAATGCGGGTTGTGCGCAAGATGCATTGTGTGCGTATTTGAAATTTCGTACAACAAGAAAAAAATGTAAATTAATTAAATTATTAAAGGTTGATCCCACATTTTCTTGTTTTGTATATAAAAAATTGAAAATGCAGGATTAAGGGGGCATCTGTTGAGGCATACAAAAAAGAGCGAGAGAGATAAAAGAAGAAATCCTTCCTGAAAGAGGGTTGTGCGCCGCACAACAAAAGGATGTAATGAAGGGTTGTGCGCCACACCAGGCTGGTCGTCGCACAAAGGTGGTCCACACAAAGGTGGTCTGCACACAAAGGTGGTTCACGCATAAAGGTGGTCCGCGCACAAAGATGGTTCGTGCACAAAGGCATGACTGCACAAGTGGGGTCAGCGCACAAAGGGGTGATCTCACAATAGGGTTGGGCGCACAATGAACATGTTGAGGTGTTCACACGTGCGAAAGGTTATATATACCCCACCATCCCTCTATAATTCATTCATTAAAGTAAGATTCAGGCAGAGGAGAGAGATCCAGACTTCAGAAGAACCCAAGTACCGTTCGCACACGTTGTACGGAACATGGCCCATGGAGTGCACAACTGTGCTGGCATACAACGGATGAGGGCGCATAACCGATAAGGGCACACAACCCTTGTGGAGCATAATGATTGTGGGCACACAAGCCTCCTATTAGTGTACCATTCTCCCCTGTGGGCATGCGATGACTTCGTTCGTGTCAGGGATTCATTGGTGACCAATCGGAGATCAAAGAAAACCCTAATTTGGATTGAAATGTTGGAATACTTTCTCTAGAGCATGGAATCAATCAGAATAAATGTTGTTCCAGCACATTAATACCATTACATTGAAGATCATGATACAATCAATATTGAACATTTAATATTTGTACTATGTTTATGTAAATGTTTTACTTTAGAATCAAAGGAGATAAATGATGTAAATGAATTCGTAACGAATGAATATTGTGATCGTTCTCTTTATTTTTCTTTTGTTAACTATTGAGTAAAAATAAATTTCTCCAAATCGAATGCATTTGTTTCTTAACGAAACAGGCAGTTCTAATCAGGAAATCAAACGAGTGGGCAAGCTGAGATTTCTAATCAGGAAATCAAACACATTTTGGAGAAGACTGTAAGGCCAGATAGGAAGGATTGGTCCCTCAGACTATCCAACGCTCTATGAGCTTATATGACAGCTTATAAGACCCCGATTAAAATGCCCTCATACAAATTGATGTATCAGAAAGCTTGCCACTTGCCTGTGGAATTGGAATATAAAGCATACTGGGAAATAAAGAAGTTAAACTTTGACATGTTCCAAGCAAGTAGACAACGAAAATTAGAGTTGAATGAGTTAGAGGAACTGAGGAGAGACTCGTATGATAACTCTAAGATTTACAAAGAGAGGACTAAAACTTTCCATGACAAAAATATCCTGAGGAAGAATTTTAAACCTCAGCAGAAGGTCCTATTATATAATTCTCATCTCCAGTTCTTTCCAGGAAAGTTGAGATTAAGATGGACAAGCTCCTTCATTGTGAAGAATGTATATACTCATGGGGCTGTTAAAATTGAGAATCCATGTAATGGCAATGTTTACAAGGTTAATGGTCAAAGATTGAAACCTTTTATGGAAAAATTTCATTTAGGAGAGGAGTATGTCCCTCTTCATGAGCTAGAATATTCAGATTGATTGTAACACCCCGTGTTTTCAGGACCCGAGTATATTGCTTGTTTCCCAAAAACCCAAGTGTTAACCTATAGAGAACACCAAATTCCATATATATATATATATATATATATATATATATATATATATATATATATATATATATATATATATATATATATATATATTCTTTTATCAGAGTTAGCAGATTATCATAGAATAGACAAGTCAGCAGAAAGAAAAATTTTTGCATTTGCATTTAGAATATACAAAAAGTTACACATAATGATTTATACAAACTAATGTCTCTACATTAACAACTGCAAGAATTACATAGTTTAATACATGAAAAATATTAAAATCATATAAACGAAAGGTAGATACCATCACACATCCTTGACAATCATAACGGCTCCTCACCAAGCTGAATCTGAATACCATCTAAGCCACATGTACTACCTGTACGGTTATATATATTGATGGATGAGTGGCTAACTTAGTGTGAATTCCCCTCAAGTTTACACACCGCTGCCTTAGCTAAGCATAGTTAAAAACAACAAGGCAACCAAAATAATACATCATGCGGTTTTTTAAATGCATGGATACGTGAATACACATCGACCTAGGAATGCTCATCCAGTCAGACTTGGGCTCATCACCCATGCAAAAGACTGGTCATCAGCGTAGCATATCTCGTATAATATGGTGTCGAGTAATCGTACATATCTTGTACGTAAGTCACTAGCGTAGCACAACTCGTACAGCATAGTAACCAAGTGTCGATAGCTGATGGTCTAGGAGCTAGTGAAATGATACCCCAATGAACCTAAGGGCACGTGCTACAGCATCCAGAATTAGCCACCTGTCATCGCCAATATGCTATGAATGCATGATCAAACAGAACCATTATTATTCCAATTTCAATCAACAAATCTAAGTAACTCAATGGTCACTATGGGGGGCTCGTCACCCAGCGTAGGCTGACAGCTCGGGCATAGTGTCCCATGACCACCTCCTCGGCTCATGAGGTTTTTCTATCTTATGATGTTTAATGGATGCCCGTCGACCAGTGGTCAATCAAATTTCATAAGTATGGATTACCATCGCATGGTATAGGCCATCAAGGCCATGTCGACAAATCTCAAAACATAGGACAAATGTCAAATCGTAGCGGCAAGAAGGGTACATGGACATCAAATCAAAGCGGCAAAAAGGGGTTAGGTAACGTTAAATCAGTGCGGTTAAAAGGGATAATTTCTAAGTCATTCAAGTTGTATGCCTTATGAATGGTAAATCCCACATTAATATTCCATGTCCCATATAAACTCAAAATCGTGGGCTCATTTATCACCAACCCATCTTGTTATATCCTAAGTATGGGTTCACGTACACAAGAGGGAGTTATCCACTAGTAAGTGTAGTGAATAGGGATTTAAAAGCGACTCACAACAATTCATGTAAAAACATATAATTATAGCATGGCAGGCATATGTTAAGAATAATAATCACAGTAAGTCATGATGTGAATTATCAATCAAAAGAAGAGTCATCATGTAAGTAACTATCGCATGCAAGTATGGTTCACAACTATCAATTATAAATCAAATATAAATCATGTCTTAAGAGTTCATAACTAGTGTAGGTGTAACACCCCAAAAATCGGGGGTCAAGTAGAAACCCAACTCCCGAGTTCCAGAACGTCACTTATGCAACATAGATAATGATAAATGTATGTTGTCTGTAGAATGACATTAAACAAGATTGAGACTAAGCCAAAACAGCATATCTACTCCATAGACAGTTAAATGAGCAAGCGAAAGACTGATAAATACATAAAATATATAATTGATTGTAAGTCTCTAGAGTGTGAACAGGTTACCAGGTTAATTAAATACATGGATACTCCAAAACTGGAAAGAAAAGAACATACATAAGTGCTCCAAAAATATAAAATGACAAGTGTCAAGGCATCTACTCAACCTCCCTACAATCCCGTCGATCAGATCACGCATAAAGGAGGGATCCTCCTCATCATCATCAAGTCTGGCTCCGCCTCGCAGGCCGCGCCATCATCTATAATTATAAAAGGGTCTGGTGGTGTCCGGAACACTGTCCCGTAACGTGGGAGTGAGTAATTAACTTAGTGGAATCATAAAGCAAAGATTACCATGTTATCAAATCAATCACGCGTTAATAGTAAAGCAAACAATCAAACATTCCTAGATACTGTTGTTAATGCAAGCATGAAATGACATGATGGATGCCCTCACCGACATACTCCCTCATGTGGCACCATCTGCGTCCGCGGCATGCTTTCTTCCCCCAGTGCTCCACATCTTCCAGGCACATGCAATGCCATATGGATAATGATTACTGGGTTGTTATTAATCCTTTTCATACAGCAGGATTGGGAAACTAGGGTACCTAGCTTACATCAATCCCAACACAGATCCTGTCTAGGGTCGTCACTCCTAGTAATCTCATACGATGTTATATTTGTAGGTCGCTGCAAGGGCTACCAGGGCTGTTGCTCGCACTCGTTGCACCTTCCCCCATCACCTTATCAATACAGGCCTAATTATCCTTAAGACTGCATCAGGACTCGTCGCCCCCATGCGGTGTCAGGATAAACTCAAGGTCACTACAATGGGCTCGTCACCTGATCAGTGTAGGCCGACAGCAAGAATATAGTATCCCATACCACCATAATCTGCTCAGAGTAGGGTGCTCACTGGTCACTACAGGGAGGTTTGTGGCCCCAGGTAGGCCGACAACTCGACCACGATATCCCATACCACCATGCTCGGCTCATGAGTCTTTATGGATCAAGGTACCATGGTTAATAGGGTTTTCAATGGTAAGTTCAGTACCCTAAGTTCAAGCAGTTATGACTCGTACAGGGTGAACATATAATGGTCAGTCGAGTTACTTGACAGGCTCAACTAGCATGAGCGCATCTCAAGCTGAACGACATGAAGTGCATGAAACACTTCATGTGGCCTAACCACTGCCGCCAACTCAAAACACGACTCGCGTTCATCGACGCGTCCTTCGTGGTACATAGAAGCCAACCACGAATTCAATCCATTACCGACTGCCTGGACTAGGTCATAGCCCCAAGCATTTGTGTATCAACATCA
The DNA here is from genome assembly GCA_037074715.1 of Magnolia kwangsiensis. Taxonomy (NCBI): domain Eukaryota; kingdom Viridiplantae; phylum Streptophyta; class Magnoliopsida; order Magnoliales; family Magnoliaceae; genus Magnolia; species Magnolia kwangsiensis. The sequence goes on from CM073573.1 coordinate 58,791,187, forward strand.
GTACGCATATGTGAGAAACAGAAATGAAATACAACAATGTAAGCATGTTGACACATGTTATAACATACAACTTAAGCAAATCATCCAACACATGCATTTCATATATATAATGAAATCAATACATATAGCCAACATGATGAAAATCGTTTACATCAGCATATTAATTGAGAATTCAATCTCAAAACTAATTCACAACACCATTTTACTCAATACATACTAATACAAACATTTATACAAACACTTAGTCTATACACTTTAGTCCACATAGCGTATGTCGACTCAAAGTGCGCATTAGGGTGAATCTCTTCGCCAAACTGATCATACACGTATTTCTAATATCATAACACGATAAATTTATATGTCAAGCATTTCAGCAAAATGCGGACGTATACAGTATTTTCTATAAATGCCTAAAATACTCTAAATCTCATATTTACCGTACATTTACGAAACGAAAAATGGACAGCATGTTATACATGTCAAACGGCGTTGTCGTCGATAATCTACTATTGAACGACATTGAAAGCTTTGAAATCAGTCAATCTAAGCGTTTAAAATCCTTACCTTTTGTCGTAGAAGTATATCGATTCGAATCGAACGTATACGCTTCGTCAACGGCGTACAGGCGACCTAATGCACAAGATACATAAGCTACATCGCTAATGAATCGAAGGAAACCCCAAAACAGCAAGTAGTTAGGGTTTTTCTTACCTAGGAGTGCGTTGGAATTCCCGAAAAAGTGATTGGAGTGCGGTGCTTCGATACGTGCAATAGCTGCAGTAAGTGGCAGGAGAATCTCTCCCACACTCTCTCACAATCTCTCACTTTCTCTCTCTCTTTTCCTAGGGTTTCAAGTAAATTCGGATGGGAGGGTTGTGAGAGGGTTTAAAGCCCTTATAGGCTAAAATTTCACCGTTTTAGACTTAGGAACAAAGTATACTTGGGTTATAACCAAATCTTGACTGTTTCGATCCAAAAGAGCATTTCTGGAGGTCCCCTGGCCAAACGCGGTCGGACTTAAGCTCATGGTCACTGGATGTTGCTCACACCAAGTTTTCAGTCCGGTAGAGTTCACAGATCGCACATGGCGGTCCAGTTTCAGTTCAGCGGTCATCGAACCTAGATCAGGTCTACATGTCTCATGATGTGAAAGAGAAATTTTTCTTGATCCGAGGGTATAATTTGGCTGAATTCTGACGGTCAGAATGCTTAATAATAATGCGTCAAGTCACGTGCCAGATTTAGATTAAAATTTTCAAATCTAACTCATTTCTCACTCTCTTCACTCCAGGCTCAATGAAATAGCCTCTGAACGTCGGTTGGCCTTGATTTTCGAAACGATTGTCAAATCCAGCTAAGCGGTCAAAATGGTCTAAGATTGTAGGTATCGGACTTTCGACGCGCGGTCTAGATCCAATACAAAGTTTCAGAAGATTCCTGAGAGCAAACTAGTTTAAAGATTGATCCTGGATTTTAGGGTAATGTAGCGCCATTGCTTCTACAAGTTTTGGGTCTTGTAGAACGTATTTAAAACGATCAGGGACAATTTCACAGCGACTCTAGCATAGCGCTAGCTAACTTACGCTTATTTTCTAAAGGAATTAGGCTCTACAGGATTTCTTTGGCTTTGGAATTGATTTCTAAAAGTGATGTGGTTGACCCAATGCCTAAAGATGTTTAACCCCAGGTTGGAAAAAATCCGGGGTGTTACAGTAAGAGATCGCATGCTAAGAGATAATAGTTGTGATGCTAGTAAAGATTATTACTTAAACTAATTTGAAAATGGAAAGCTTAAGGGGAAGAAATCATCATCTGACGAACCGAATCACCTTCTAATGTCACTACGTGCTTGCGCCTTTAGAATTGAATCTATACAAATGAGAAGCGAGACCGCGGTTACACATGTAGACATATATAAGCATGTGCTGGCCTTTTTCCACACAATAGCCCACCAAATTCACAAGGTTTCTGTGATGTAATCTCCTAAGCAATAGAACCTCTGTTTGAAAGTCCTCTCCTTGCTTGAATTAGTGGCAAGCACTTTAACCGCAACTGTCTCACCAGTCGACATCTGAGCCTTGTAAATAGGACCAAATGCCCCTTTCCCAATCACTGATGTAAAATTATGAGTTGCTTTTTTTGGATTTATTTGTAAGGATATTTGAGTATTCCAGAGACTGAGGGGACACCCTTCCTCCTAGGTCCTTCCAGCCACAAGGACATCCCATTCGATTCAGACGATTTTGGCGATTCCTGACCAATCATTGAGTCCGACAATATTGTACAAGAATCAGCACCATTGGCACACATGGGAATGGCTGTGGCCCTCTGTGAACTGCTACTCCTTAGCTGTGCACGTCGTCTCTGAATCTTAATATAGAACAGAGTTGAAATGGCCAAGAGCACTTCAATTATCACCCCAACAGAAACACCAACTATTAGCCCCCAAGACACTCCTTTCATCTCCTCGGAAATGATATGACTCTAGCTTATTCAAGTATTAGATCCATGGAGAAATCAGAATCAATGGATGTCGATCATGACTACATGGACACAAATCTGACTAGATGGTCTGAGATAGTGGTTGGGCGTGCTACCAAGACACGGAAACCTTGTGGATCCAACTTAGCGCACTTGGTGTTTTGGGCAATGCAAAAAACACTACCCAGATTGAGAAGCTAGCATTTCTCCACCATTTCTGCCTGAAACGTGGTTCAGCTAAGAACAGTAATTCCAATTTCTATGGAAACTATGCAGGGATGCCAATGCATCTTGTCGACCTTCAAACTCTTTAAAAGGATCTCGATCGTCGAAGGAATCAACGGTCCGGATTTTGGATTATGGGTTGGTGATGAGATGGAGAGAACTGGGATCTCTCTATCTGCCCTTGGTTTTTTTCTTTTCTTCTACTTCTCCCTCACTCTCTCCCTGGCCCTTTTACAACGCCTGGACGCAAACCAGACCAGTCCGAATTGGACTGATCACGGACCCGACTCACCCATCGACTCGTGCAGTCGCACCAGCGACTTGGTTGGGCCGAGTTTGGTGCGGTGCAACAGTCGCACTCTACCTTCTTCTTTCTTTCTCCATTCACTTTCTTTTTCTTCCACCTTTCTTCTACATTGACTAGCAAGCATCCAAAACTGATCAGATCTTGCCCCAACTCGAGGCAACTGGTGCGGCTCAAACGGGGAAGAAGGAGTTCAGCTCCAATGGTGAATCTTAATCCGTCTTTCCACTGCTTCTGGATGGTTTGTATACACCCATAAAAGCTAGTGGAAGCTTGAAATCAAAGCTCCACATCCGTTTGGGTGATGGGTTCGAATGGAGAAGAAACGGCTAAGGGAGAGCTGTTTTCGGTTGCTAGTTTTGGATCTTATGCTTTCATTGCAAAGCCCTAACGACAAACGGCCGGGATTGCTTGAGAACGGAAGGCTGAGATAAGCGGATCCGGCCTCACGTGGATCGCCAAGCTGGCAATGCAGCAGAACGCCATTTCTGGAAAGTGCTTGTGCTTTCAGGCCCTGTTTGCGTCGGCTCTCGTGTGCATGTAAGTGTATTCCAGTAGGTGTGACCACTTAGAGTTTGTTCAAGATCATCATTTGGCCATGATGAACCGTTCTGATTAGTGAATTGGTTGACTATGGTGGGCCATAGGTCGATCAAACGCGGTCCGTGCCTTGGACGTGGTTGCTGGCAGAAAGAATGAAAGGAGGAAGAGACTCCTTCCTATTTCCGGAAACGGTCGGTCAAACCCGATTTAACCAGATCCTTGGTTGGGTGCATAGCGGGAGTGCACATGCTCTATGCACATGCAAAATGTGTGGGGCTCACGGTGATATTCTAGCGTGATCCACTCTGTTCACTCCTCTTTGAGATCATCACTAGGGGTTTCTGATCATTGATCTGACAGATCCAAGGCTTAGGTGGGCCATACAAATTGATTCCTAGCTCTAACTGTGACTTTCCATTGATCTAACGGTAGGATCTTCCTGAAATTGAACATCAACGGCCAAAAGGGTCCAAGGGACCATTTAAGCTAGAAATCAATGGCTAGATTATGGATTATATGGCCTGTTATGCTTTTATAACATTAAATATCATGTTACAATACTTTTAATAATGTTATTTATTATTATTATTATTATTATTATTATGATCATCACCATCATCATCATTATTTTGGTCCTTGTAGATTTTATTCTTATTTTCCCCTAAGTTGTTTATGTGAATCTTAAGACGTGGGTTTCAAATTGTTGACCCATATAAATTCAATGGTTGGATTGATCCTAATTCGACTATCAACGGCCAAAAGGGCACTAGGGGTTTGTTTGGATGATTAGGACACCCATTGATTGACTGTTCTGTGGGCCGCCCCACACGAATGTCACACTAATAATCTTCGATCTCTTACTCAAATGATCCGATGGTTAGATCAACTAATATTTGACTATCAATGGTCCTAGGAATTTCTGAATTAAGTGGTCACTTAGTGAATATCGTCTAATGATATGTTATAGGCCTCACGGATGGATCTGACCTTCTACTTAGTCATTGAAAGTGTATTGTGGTCCTATTATGAAATCAGCACCATTCATATAGTTGGTGGGCCACACTTTGTGATTTGGGTCTTTAATCATAGGTTTCTATCAATCCTACGGTCGGATTTCTTATAGACTGGATCACTACTTACCCTAAGGGTTCCAGGGTCCAAGGACTACCCACCTAATGATTTAGGACTGGATTTAAGACCCAATCCTTAAAGTCTAATCATGCATCATCTATGCCCATTTCTAAGGCTGATGATGGATGAATTTTTACTGATCTAACAGTTAGGTCGTTTCTAGATTTGACATTTAGGTTTCACATGGATTCCTATTTAGTTTTTATATGGAACTTAATGATGGTTTAAGTGTTAATTAGTCAGCTTGTACATTTTTAGACGTGGTTTGATCGTCGGGTCATTAAAAATACGATGAACGGTGGATCTTATAATCCAGAATTTAATGTTGATAATGGATGTTTTGGTCTTCTTATTGAAGGTGTTAAGACTCTAAAAATAACCTGTCTTGTGGTGTGATGGTCCATCTTGAAAGATGATGGATGAATGGCTTGATCTATGGGTGCAAGGTAACCCTGATGGTTGAGTTTAGGTAACAGTCTATGAATGTTCACTTAAATCGGGCTTGCGTTTATACTAAAATCAGGTTCTCATGGTAATACCTAAGTACAGAAGAGTACAGGTGTTACATTGATGCTCCTAGTCTGGTGGAGCATTAGTTTAGGATTTGTACAATATTCGTTATTTTATTTTTTTTAGTGTCACATTGCAAGTGAGTTCTTCATGGCAGGTATTATCCATCATTTCCTTTATTTTTATTGTTTCCATATTTTCTGCATTGTATGTATCATCATTACATTGGGAACAATGTAGATCATAGGTTGAGGGTGTGGATAGTCATCCATGCGAGTTTATATTTTAGGTATAGTAGAGTGTACTTTTGAGACTTTTCTCTTTTTCTTTTTTCTTTTTCTTTATTTATTTATTTATATATTATTTTTTTAGGTTTATGAAAAAAAAGACATTCAATTTTTTTAAAACATATATATATATATATATATATATATATATATATATATATATATATATATATATATATATATATATATATATATATATATGAATGTGAACATAATATTATGCGAGTTCCAAAGACAAAATTAATACTTAGTCTAGGTTGATAGCAGTCAAAATTCTAATAACTGAAAATTATAGTCTTGAGTTCAATTATCTAATCACAAGTTTAAAGCGAGTTGTAATTTGATATACTGAACTCACAATACACCCTAGCTAACTAATTGACGAATATGATATGTGAACTAGAATAACAAATTTTGATTCAAACTATGGTTGAATGAACTAGGACCATTGACATATGCTTAAAAGAGAGAATGCTGGAAAAAAAAATTATTATAGATTATGAATGTAATGACCATAACAATCATTTCAGTATCTGGAGCAAGGATACCTAAGTATCTAAAGTTGTTGTCGTTACAATTACGATACCTTAGGTTATAAAGCAAACTCAGTGGGAATCTTCATCTAAGGGTGGTCTATAAAAGAAGGAAATATGATGATAAAAGAAGAAAGGCTAGGAAGGAAATGAAATAACTAGATATTTCATATTCTTGAGATAATTGAAAGGAGTTAGGATAGTGAATATGCATATTTCTCAAATTAGTTAGACTAGTGTCACCGAGCACCTAAGTATATTGGATCATAACTATTCTAAATTTTGATTAGGTCTTTTAACTCAATGATGTAATGGATTAGAAAATTGAGATTCTAACTAACTTCAGACTTAGGGTAAGTGTTGTTTTATTTTAGAATTTATATGATGAATAAATGCATAATTGTATAAATTTCTGAGTCTTGAACTATTTTTCATATTCTCAATGTTTGTGGGTAACATTTTTGAAAACCCTCACGAGACTATAACTCGTCCACTAGAGGAAACCTAGGGGTTTAAAGGCTTATTGCATATGCTAAATGTAATTAAGATTACCTGCGAAAGTGGTGTAGTTAGAATTTTTATTTTCATTTTAATTTTATTTTTAGGCTTAGTTTTTATTTTATTTTATTTTATTATTTATAATTATTATTTGAAAAATTTTCTTCGCTTATTTTGCTCAGGAGTAGCAAAAAGCTAGTTAGGGGTGTGTTGAGTTGTAAATATTATATATTTAGACCCTCAATTAGCATCATTTTAGCAGAATAAGTGTTAGAAAATCATCGGAATAAGATCAAAATCAATACATCCATCCATTGTATGTTTTTCATGTTTTGTATGTTAATCAAGTGATTTTATATTGCAGATTGAGCAATGGATGATGGAAACATAGCTATAAGAAGAGTTAACAGTTCAGATTGTCCGATTAAAAAGCCAAGACATAAGGAAATGAGTCGAATGGTCAAATTGCGAGTGTCAAAGATCAGTGAGTCATACGGCATACTACGTGTGAATCTAGGGGATGAAACAAACTTTGTATGACTCAAATAATGTATTGAAGATGATGGAGCGTCCGGATTGGTGAAATGTACGAAGAACCAAAGCTATGGGGAGGCATACAGGTGAGATTTGACAAATTTCCAAATTTGTCATAAATAAGTGAAGAAAAAAATGGATTGGATTTCAAGTCAATTTTGACCATTTCATATTAAGCATGTGGGGCCCAGTTTGGTTGATCAGAACCACCCATATTGAATGGAATATTGATAAGAGGTATAATATAAAGTTTGAAGAAATTTGGAGTTTCTGACAGGCCGCAAGATCAAGAAATTTTCATACAGTTTTGATCAAAGTCTAGGATCGATGGACATTGTTTGGACAAGCCAACGGTCCATTTGGATAAAGACGATGCTAGGAATCCAAGAAAAGGATCAGATCTTGGGAACTATATCATGCGGTGCCCACGCACGTGTTGTGCGACTTTCCAAAGGTAGGGTGTTTGATGATGTCACGAACTAAGTGGTTGTTACGTGAAATATACGCAAACTACGTACACAAAGGTTTCGCAGGAGAAGCTTTAACGGTGGACATCTTCCACTGTGGTTGGCCAACTAGGTTTTTGATTCTCCTTATTTTTGGGTCCAACGGCTAAAATGATTTGGGGTATCAGATGGATGGCATGGATATTACATATACATCAAGGTGTGGCCCACACTTTCTCTAATACAACCAAAGCATGTGACGGCCAATTGTTACGTAAATGACAATCAATGCTATTTTTTAGAAGAGTCTCCAATGGCCTATAAAGATAAAAGGGCAAGGTCATTGAAGGGGGGCTCTCAAGTTTCATGGTTTTAGAAATATATTTTTTTACAAGTTTTTTTAGATCCATAGTATTTTTTTTTTAAATACTTTTGGGAAAAAAAAAAAGGACGTGAAATTCCGATTTACTCTAAATTTTTTTAGTATTTCAATTTGTTTCAAGTCAAGTTCTAATTATGTTGAATGCTTTCTACTTGCTTTCTATTTCCAATTTGATTATGTTTTTCTAGTTCCCTGTAGTCCAAGCTAGAAGAGAAGCACATGGGTTTGATGATCCTTTAGTTGTTATGATTGATTCATTCAAATGATGAGATGAATGGTGTATGCATGTTATCAACTATTTAGGTTTAGGTTTTAATCCATCATGTAAGATCCATATGGTGAATGCTTAGGCTTAACTTAGATTAATAAGATTTCTTGGATGGGAGATATTCTCAACCTATTATATATTTTTATTCATTATCTCATGGATATTGAATGCTTACAATCACTGGTGCTTGAGGGTATATTTTAATGGTACTAATTCATGATTCTGTAATCTCTTATGTCATTTACTCACATAATTGAACTGTTTTATTTTTCGATTAGGCCGACCATAGTGGTCGGATCCTAGTTGTGTTATCAAAGTCATCATGATTAATAGATTATTAATTTATGTGTGAAACTTTGAAGCTTAGGTGTATTTAATTTAATTGAATTCTATTTCAAAGTCATACTCTCAAAATCATTGCATCCGTTTAGTTATAATTTTATAGGTTTGTTTCCATTATTTAGTTAATTTTGCATTTACATTTCCCTTCACTTAATTCATCTTCCCATGGGATCGACCATGGGCTCACAGGATATTACTTGCAACCCTCTACACTTGGGGGAACAACAACACATGTGAGATCGTAGGAGAAAATCTCTTTCAAATAAGCCTTATTATGATAAAAAGGAGAAGTCACGGTAGAAGACATGATAGCTAAAGACTTTAAAAGAAAAAGAGGGTTAGTTGTAAAAAAAAAAAAAAAAAAATTGTGAGCATGAAGAGAACGGAAGACAAGTGTTGTTTAATAGGCATCAAAGGGCATGGATCACTCCTGCATTCATTCCATCATGGCAAACATTATGCGTAGTGGTGCCATGCAAGGTGCCATACTACCTTCCAAGAAGGAAGGACGTGTAGTCGCAATGGTATTTATTTTGGCAAAAGAAATGGTTCATGACTCCTCGTGTTTATGCCACGACATCATTGCAGTTATGCTCTCTAGTACAAGTGGAGTTAAGAGAAAAGGAAAAAGGCTAAGTAGAGAATGGTTGAGACACAATAAGAAACAAAAAGGGGCACTTTGGCTAATTCCATTGAGTGTAAAATTGTCATATCAACTGACATAAGAATTAAAAATCAAAAGAAGAAACGATAATCATTTTCTATAGTCCTTTTGTCTACCCAGCTTCCTATCAATTGAGATCTACTTGTGTCTTCATGACCACACACCTGACCTGGTCGAAAGATGAGGTTTTTTCTTACACAAAGGTGATCAACATGCCGACTTCATCTTTTTGTTTTTCCTTATCTTTGTCAGTTTTGCATGGCGACTCTTCAATGTATCTAGTTTTTCCTCCAATGTTGTGATTTAAGTAGTAGTATCAGTCATTTCTTGTTAGAATCTTTCAATTTGGCATGCGAAACAAAGAGGTTTACCTCGGCAACAGTGACCTCGGTCACCTCAAGTGTTGTGGCCAAATGCTTGGCCTAAATCTTATTAACCATGGCAGTGATATCCTAATACTCTTGTATGAAGTCCAGGAATTCATGAAGTGCGAGCATTCTAGCATATAAGGTTTCATCCAAGCGAGAAAGCACTTGATAGTGACGAATGAAAAGTGCAAGTCTCTCGACTGCTCGTATCGAGATAATTTAAGCAAGCCCTGAGTGTATAAGAGCTCTTAATTCATCATGGAATTACTGAAGTTCTGAAGAAGGTAGGGGGGACTCAGACAAGGTGATGTCACTATTAAGAGCTTGGCCGAGTGAAGAGAGCACCTCTTCAACAGGAAACATTTTCCTAGGTGTCAAAGGTAGTGTCGTCAAGATTTGAATTGCCGAAAGAGGTAACGAAATGGCAACATCATCGGAGCTTTAATAGTCATTACTCGCCCAGGAGAAGTATTTGATAGAGTAGATGATCGATGCGGTTCTTCTTCCACTTCCTCATTCATAATCACCAAACACCTAGCAACTTTGACTAAAGTAGGTTGATCAGTTGATGGCACAGAGTGACCGGCTGATGAAGGAGTGGAATGGGAAAAAACTTTTTTGGAAACTCTATGGCGTCAACATAATGGGCTCGTCATTTTCCTGATTGAAAGTGATCGATGGGACCTCGAAATGGATGAAAACACAAAAACATTCCATCGACCGTGCAATTTTATGGTTCCCTTGAGTTTGATCATCAGGTCAAGGGACAACATTCATAATTGCTTTAGAATCAGATACATTGAGTTATTCCGTTCGAGTAACAAACTCGTGGCTACAATAGTAATAATGGATATTTCGAATTTCTGAAGTAGTGGTATTGCAGAAATGATTTTTTATCTCAGCGGCTGAAATTTTTCTTATCACTGCATGCATAAAAGATGTCAAAAGAAGAAAATAGGCAGAAAAGAAAGAGAAAACCTTCACCTAAGTGAAAGCAAATAGTGAGAATCAAGCATCGGTTAATCATTAATTGAATTTTGGTAGGATTGTCGATAACTACCGCAAAAAGACAAGAAGTGGAAAAATGGGTGGATTGGGATTGTAAGGTTTGATATGACGATCTTGACGAAGGTTGGGATATTTTAGCTTTTCCTTATCTTTTATCCATTTATTGAAATGCTAGATTGAAACTGGCTTCTTTACGTCTTTTACAAGCTTGCTTTATTTTTCAAGAATATTTGGAAGGATGTATTCCTTGCCAAAATTTTATTTTATAATACGTTTTAAAGGTGTGAATAGCCTCAGCTATGTTAGTGCACTGACTTGCACATCTTGTGTGTCAATCACGTGAATCCTTATGTCATGTAATTGGTTGATCCTTTGGAAGATGAAGATCGAAGACACAAGAGGATAAGAGCATCAATGAGCAAAGAATAGGTAAATGAAGAGCCTTAGTGACCCTAACCCTTAACTGAAAATAACCCTTGAACCTCTAGATGATATTTGCTTATTAGGTAAAACTTGTTGATAATCCCTTAGCCTTAGAAACCTAATTGGAACATGATAAGGCTAAAAAAGGCATGAATCTATCGTAAAATTGTATACCCAAAATAGCAAATTTCATGTACTACTCAATCCCATCAAGTAGACCTCGAAGGTCTTTGATGAAATCAAAGACTACACGATGAAATTGAGTGGGTAACTCAAATATGCCCAGCAAGGTATCTAAGTTTCTCAATGCAATCGAGGAACCTTCAATGACATCGAAGTATATCCTTGATGCCATTGAAGAGCACTCAATGGTATCACACAATAGTATGTAAACTATCTAGCAACAATTCAACTGGAAATTTGATTTCTTTGATGTCATCGAAGCATGCTCAATATCATGGAAGACCTACTCAATGCCATCGAAGCCCTGCTCGATCCCATCAAAAGAACAGTTATTTGCCCTTTTTTTTTACTGTTGGAACTCGAACTTCTTATAAAGGACACTTGGTTCTTAGGTATGAGGATGAGTTTTTACTGCAATAGAAGCTTAACTGATTTTATGATCATATCTCTCATCCCAAGCCTCCAAAACAATGAGCTCTAAGTCATCTTCCTTAAGATTAACACTGTAACACCCTGGTTCTCAAAACCCGAGGATGGTCGCTCGAGTATGAGAACCCGAGGGTTACGCTATAAAGTGGACTAACATACATCTAAATAACAACAAATTTCCTAACATGAAGTAAGGCATCATTGCATTAATTAAGGATATCAAGAGTAATAAAAGGAAGTTTAGATACATGTAAATGGAATCAGCATGAAATCCCACAATAGGGGCAATATTTTATTACAATTCAAACAAAACATACAAAGTCTGAAGTTCACAAAAACAAATAAATCCTAAACTATCATTTGAGCTTCGACGGTTCAACAATAGGTACATAGAACTCTTCCTCACCACAATCCACCTCAGTCGTCCCTGAAATCTCGTCATAGGGGTCTCCACCTTTCTTCAATCCTGCATCTATTTGGTGCAACCGCACGATGGGTGAGTGAAAACTCAGTGGGAATTTCCCTCATAGATTCAACCATGGCACATTATTCCAAAATGGGTTAACAATTCATATATAATTCATAGGGCAATTCACTAACAATGCGTTGGCATGAATGTATGAATGTATGCTCAAGTCACAGATCTGGGGATGCACATCCAGCTGTCAAAATAAAGGGGTCGCCCAAGGCGAACTAGTCACCCGAAAAAATACACATAGGTACGCCTAAGGAGAACTAGCTACCCGGAAAAGACCATGCAGACCGCCCACGGCAGGTTAACTACCTGAAAAAGGCCATGAAGGTGAGTGCGCCCAAGGACAACCTCCTGAAAAAATACTCGGGGTACGCCCGAGGAGGTATAAAATCTCAGAAAAGCCTCATGTAAATAAAGAGCGGCCTAAAGTATACAAGTGCACAAACCTGATGGCTGAACTTAGGTAATAGAACCTTACACAACCCAACAAGATGTGACTTAGGATGAACACTCGGAAAAACTCACATGTCATGTGTGGATATTATGCACCATGACACATATATACATTACTTTTGATAGAATAGGAAAGATCATCAATTTTCAAATAAGGAATATCCAACTATGCATTCCATAAGGACTTCCATAATTTCTTTACATTCAAGGGAGGGCACACTAAGTATCATGTAAATTTCCAAGTGAGGTCACATCATTGACTAAGAGTCCATCCATAAGTACACTATATGTAAACAAATTCTCATTTTTCATATTGTAAGAATTATTCACAAGATTGTACTTATAAATTTGAGATTAAAATATAGAAAATCATGAAGGTAATGTCTCACTACACAATTCACAAATAATCTAGTATGAAAGCTTTCTTTTCTCATCACGTCGAATGAGGATATACACATAGGCAATTGAATATAAATGTGGCATGGGATTTTCAAGACAATACATCATACACAATATTAAAAGGAAACATGGCATCTCTTCATAAAAGTCAAGATAACTAGGAATCAATATTTTTCTAAAATGCTCTACATTAAAGAGTTAATCCACATGGAAATTAGTGAATGGAAGAAGCTATGGGGGATGCTCCTCACCTCAATTACATGTGTTGCGTCTATGCACACCTAGTCTGGGATTGATTGAAGGAAAAGGTCTTTCAAATATTTCTGTTGCAAACAGTTCCTGACCAGGGTAATATAGAATCCCAGTGAGTTAGTACTGAGTTAACTCGGTTGAGGTTTTTCGACTAATAGATAGTTGAGTTAATTGTCATCATATCTACTATTATAAGGTTAAATTAATAATTTATTAGATCTAACAACTTCTACTTCCAACTTAAGTGGTTCTGATATAGGAGTCAACTCGACTCAGTTGAGGGATTAGTCGAGTCAGTCTACTACCAAATGTAGACTCGACTCAGTAGGAGAATTGGCCGAGTCAGCCCACAACTGGGCGATTCTGGACTGCTAGAGTTTGAACCTTGTACCACTGTAAGGGTCTGCTACTCAAGTCCAACTGAGTTGGAGTTTTCCTCCCAAAATTGAACCTGAGTCACTGACTCAATGTTGACTCAACCCCACCAAGCCTCATTGGGTAGTAGTGCGTGACTAGGTGGATCCATCTGAGGTCGAATTGTGATGCTGATCACCGTGCAAGGTGGGCTGATCATAGCCATGGATTCTGATTTGGGTTTTTCCCCTAGAAATGCAGCTGAGTCACTCAACTTGTGACCGAGTTGCTGTGACTGTGAGCACAGTTAGACGTGTGGGTGAAATCCGACAATAACAGAGGAAAAAATGGGTGAGGTTACCTGACCAGGGTGTTGTGTGGACGCTGACAGATGATCTGGGATGATCGGCACCACATCAGAGGAAGCTGTGGGACGGTGGTTGGGAGGTGAACTCAGTAGACTCGGTACGAGTTGAAACAGTTGTTAAAAACGGGTTCCAGCAACCACTCCTTAGATCTCACCCAGAATCCTTACTTCCCCTTTTCTATTCTCCTTCTTCTCTCTCAGCATTCTCTTAGAACCTTCGACTCAACTAAGTCGAGTTACTACCAAGCTTGCAACTCACCCAGCGGCACTCACTCTCCCTCACGAACTCTCTCTCTCTCTCTCTCTCTCTCTCTCTCTCTCTCTCTCTCTCTCTCTCTCTCTCTATCGCTTTCTCTTGTCTTTCTTGAGGTTTTTCCTCGGGAGATGCCCTAATTCTCGACCTTTTATAGGCATTTCTATTTCTAGAACGATCCACAGCTAATCCCAGTGATTAGCGTGATGTTAGCATGTAGCTGCCAAGAGAAACTCAACATCGGGATTCTCCTATTCGTCCGGTTGTGTGTATGGGTCCCTGAAATTATTTCTGATGGACCTTAAATGGGTTGGGCCACACGATGAGCGGCTTGGATCTGATTGATGGTTATTATTATGAAAAATGGGTCTCTCAGTCTGTTTGAGGAAGATGGACTGACGAAAATCGAAACTTTCAACTGAGTGGCTAATCCTAAGATCAGGACCGTTTGGATGATCCTGATATGTCTATATAGTAACGTGGGGTCCACCTTACGGTGCAAGGAGAGTCGTTGATTAGGAAGACTTGCGGCAGCCGGAAACTGTTGTGTTGTTTTAACTTCTCGTCATTATCTCGGTTGTTAGGAGAAATATCTAATTGCCCTATTTTTGACGCCTCAGATCACTCGAGCGAACCTTCTAGGAGTTGAGGAGTGGCTGAGATCAGATTTTGCTAAAAACGGCATTTATTCCTTCCGCCTTTTGCCGAATAGGTAGCTTATTTCAGAAATCGTAGGTGTGACTAGGACTATGGCATGATGCGTGGGAGAGCTCTGAGTATTCTGAGCTAACGGACTTGCCAACGAGGTGCCTCTGACGTGGATCTGAGCGACGTGGATATCAACACGCAGCGAGAGTATTTGCATTGCCGATCAGGGTGGATCATTGTGCACGTGCGCGGCCATTACCACATATAGATCGGACGTGGTTACGGTCGGTGGGCTCTACAGATCACGATGGACGGTTTGGATTTCAATGTTGATACCTGATGGAAGCCCAACTGTGGTGACAGACGGATGACCCTATTTGAATACGCGTGAGGCGGGAGAACGCTGGTGGATTTTGAATTATTTGGAGTTTTATCGAGTCAAGGCTTCTGTGACTCGATTCTTAGGTCTCGTGCACGACGTGTGCACACTATCTGTGCACACGCAGTGATCAGAAGTGGGTCCATGGATGTATTTGGTAAATCAACACCGTCCATTCTTCTTGGGTGGTCCATTAAACGCCCTTGGTTGAAGATTGGTCAGTTCCAAAGTTTAAGTGGGCCACACAAGGAACATTTGACTTGTTTTATTGATCATTATTAATTCAATGGTCGGAATATCCCCAATTTGAATGTTGACAGTTAGGAGGGTCCCATGGACTACCTAACAAGAATTTTGTGTCTAGGTTATGGATCGGATGGCCTAATACATATTTAAAATATATGAAGCTTTTGAACTATTTTAATCATATTTATCATTACTATTATTATTATTATTATTATTATTATTATCATTATTATTATTATGTTTAAGTTGTTTATGTGGGTCGTATCACGATCCGAGCCATTTATCCATTCACCCAACTCTCCATTGGGCTTTTATTAGAAAGATTAGATTGTTATATATTTCATTTTATTTTATTTTTTTATTATTTTTATTTTGTAGGTCGTCCACAATACATGGTTATTGATTAATTAATAGTTGGATTTAATACCTTAACTATAGAAATTGTGGTTTGTGACTTATCCGAGGATAATGAATAACGTAGGTTATTTGTATAATCACCCAACCTGCTAATCGGGACTATATTTGTAACACCCGAATATGCTAAAATACAGGTTGTTACAAATACTCTAATGAAGATTCTAACCTCCACCTTGAAGATGTGCTTGAACTTCACCATTTTCTAGAGATTGGACTTAATCTCTACAGGTACTCTTGTCTAAATCCTCTAGAAGACCCTAGGAATTACACAATACATGGTGAATACCCTAGGAATTACAACTTCTCATTAGTTATAGGAGATTCTACCAACATCTCATCACCATGGTTACCTTAAAGGAGCATCACATGCAAGGTAGTTAATCTTGGAGCTAAAGCATTGACATTGTGATTGGGGAAGCAAAGGGGAGTTTATTGAAGCATGAGAGTGCATCGATTAAGTAACTCGAGAATGCGCTACAAAGGGGGCTTAAACCGATAAGTAAGTTGTCATATATAAGAGTCTGTATACACTCCTTCCTTGTGTAGGATCGAGTGTAAGAGTTTGAATTACTGAACTTACCAAGGTTCTTGTGTAGGACCTTAGCTCTTTTATAGAGACTAAATCAAAGTCCTTGTGTAAGACATCGGACACGGGTGCGTATGTTTTAGTCTTCGTGGGAGCCTTCGGCGGGAGCCTTCGGCGGGAGTAAACATAAGTCCTTGGATTAGGACTGAGGTTGTTGGTTAACCTAAAGAAAATCAACTAAAGTCTCTGGAGGGAACCTCTGGTGAGGGTGTACATCATTAGGTTCTTGTGTAGGGCAAAAGTTCGTAGCAAGCCTATAGAAAACCACGAAAAGTCTCTTATGAGAGTCGATCCTTATCTAGGATTATAAAGTTTAAAGGTGCACCTGATTTAAAACTTTCGATAGTGAAATTCAATACACTCATGGGTTGATTGCTTCCTCCAAGAGTGTAGTAGAGAAACTGAACCACTATACATACTTATTTTTCAAATTGTATTTGACCGCTTGTTTAATTATGCTTATATGGTGAATGTTTAATTATATGTATGTATGATTAGATGAATACTAGGAGTTGATATTTAGTACATCCCACACACACATGTACACCATCATGACTATAAGCTATTTTCTTAATTGGCATATCATTCATAGTCTACTTCCTTGGACCCTCTAATGGCTTGGAAGCTTTAGAGTTAATTGTCTTGCTTAACTTAATTTGCATATTAGCTTAAACAAGCAATTTTTGTTTAAAAGATGAAAAAAAAAATGGTCCTAATCACCCCCCCTCTAGGACATGGCCTTCATTTTGTATCTATGCATAGCTTCTGCAACGTAGCCGTGGTAATTTCATTACACCACGGTGAATTTTTAGGCCGTAGGAGAAATATTTGAAAGTTTCTTTGTAGTTCGACTAGTCTTTTCTGTTGCAAAAGAGCTTATTGGCACGACTGATGTGGCAGGAATTGCATGAACAACGGAAATAGGATCTAGAAGAGATCTGAAATCAGAAATCTTTTTATAAATGAGAGGAGATGTAGGTGTTGGGGCCATTTGAGCGAGTGATGTTGTCTTGATGGGGGTTGCAGTTATAACCTTTTGGCACTGTAGTTGGGGAGATGTTGAGTGACGTCATTATTGCCTTTGCTCATTGGTTTCCTCTTCTCAACTGTAAGTTTCTCTATTCTTGTTATAGAAGGAAAGAGTCAGGCAATGATAAGTTCGGTGGGTTCGATTACTAATTCCTCATAATAATTCTTCCACCAATTATAAAAAGCGAGTACTTGGCAAGAAAAAACTAGGGAAGAGAGGAGGTTGAAAAGTAAAACCTACGGTCTCAAAATTGTTCTGGAGAATATGAAAAGTGTTGAGCTAGTCAATAAGCAAACAATGGTTTGGAGGTTGATTGCAAGTTCTATAGGTGAACGAGTAAGGAATGTACTGAGCTAGGCCAAATTAGAGAGAGAGAGAAGATTGAGATAGTATTATTCAACCCCAGCTTTAGCATTAAGACATGTCTCCACAGTGTCGTTATAGGGGAGATCTCTGCAGATGAGATAACTCTCCCAAGCTTTGTCTCTGAGCTCAACCATCTCAACATTAGTTGTCTCGTATTCCTTTGTGAACCAGTATGGCCGATTCTTTATTGTTAAAAGGATAAAAAGAGAAGTTGGGTTTATCTTAGTTGAGAGAGAAGTAGTTCATATAATCCTGCAACTGAATGAGTCGATTTAGGGTAAAGAATATTACATTGCTGAAGGAAGTATAAGAATAAGAGGAAGGAATATGATTTACGAAAGCAAAGCGAAAATATTCACAAATCCACCTCTAAAGAAGCCATGGATGCTCTCTGTTGTGGTAAAAACCTTTAGTGGTTGCTTCATACATGTCGTCGTATAGATGATCAAGCATGAACGGAGCAAGAGCTAACTATCGTCCTTGGGCTAGCGCCTCAGCCAAATGAACATACTTTTTTGTGATATGCACAACATTCATGTAGAGTAAGTAACGACAAATCCACATCAATAGAAACATTGTATGCTCTTGATCATTGACAGTAGCATATGTTTTGTGTTGAATTTGCATAAAGTTAGAGTAAGCTTTGTCATTCCTGTCTAAAAGGACGAAGTAATGCTCGTCGTCCTAGGCGAAGCTAGGATAGACTAGATCGCCAAAAGGGAGAAGATGGGTGAAAGCATAGATATCCATGACTGTTGGACTCATGGCACCACATCTGAAGTAGAAGATGTTGGTTAATCAACTCTAAAAAGTTGAAGCTACAACAAGAAGGGAAGTGTTTGTTGTATATTCGTGCAAAGAAAGATTGATGCATTTATAAATGCCAGCCTGTTTCCATGTATTGCCATGTTGTTAAGATACACAGTTATACCATTCCAACCATCCTTTTATGGGTCTCAGCTAGGATCTTAAGGCTTTGAAGGTATTTACAGTGTTCGAAAGGGAATCAGATTAAATAAGAAGTTTTTTACCTAGGTGGCCTGGGAAGAATTGTTCCACTGATCAAAGTTGTTTATAAGTAACCTTAGGATGGAAGAATGGTCCGAGCATAAGATATGCCTTATCTACGACGATAGGGGTGGTAAGGATAATATCATTCGTAATTCTATGAGAAAGAGCATCTTGCTCTCTTATAAAGTCTTCATAATGTAAGGTTGTAGGACCAAAAGACGAAGAAGTAGCCATGGCAGTAATAGAAGCAAGCTTGGAGGATTTGAGAGGAAGGAGAGACAGGTAGCAAGAGTTGTGGAAGGAAAATAAACTAATTCGAAATGGCATATATATCGGTTAGAAACATACAAATTAATGAAAGGATAATCATGACTCTCCGTTTGATTACATTCTGTGCAATGCGCCACAATAGCGGCCGTGGAAACGGAGGAAATCCATCATTTGGTTTTTGCATTGGTCAAGAAAACTCAATAGGGAGTTGACATGTGGAAGAGAGGTCAATCATATTTATTG
The DNA here is from genome assembly GCA_037074715.1 of Magnolia kwangsiensis. Classification (NCBI taxonomy): domain Eukaryota; kingdom Viridiplantae; phylum Streptophyta; class Magnoliopsida; order Magnoliales; family Magnoliaceae; genus Magnolia; species Magnolia kwangsiensis. Next base: position 58,810,495 of record CM073573.1, read on the forward strand.
CATTAAACAATGGACCACTATTGATTTCACATTTTTATCCAAAGGCGAAGCGATGCGGGGGGCAATGTTATACCTTATTTTTTACTGTTCGTAGAAGAACCAATTAGGAAAGGACACATCATTGCACGAGAGTATAAAGCACATCTAAGATCTTTTAAGATATTTCAAGCGCATGTTATGAAATTATAACTAGCACCAATCAGAGTGCTACATGTCATCAATAGATAGAGCATGATCGAGAAGCTTGAATGGAGGATGTGGTCAAGAGAAAAGCGGTTTTGAGGTAATTACCAAGATAGGTGTCCAAGAAGAGTCTTGAAGGCCAAAGTGGTACCAAAGCAATCAATATCAACTGAACGTGAAGAAGAAGCATTTAGACGATTATCGCAAAGAGATTTATAAATAGCAGAGGATTATCACAAAGAGATTTCAACTAAGCAAGGTATCTCATACCAACCTAATCAAACAAACAAATCAAATTTATTTTTCAATTATCCTTCATGTTCCGTAGCATAATCAGTTATTTACACTTCTTTGTGTAACCATTAGTCTAGTCTTATATTAGAAGCCGTTGTAATCCGAGTACGCGCTTATACATCAAACAATTTGTTGTAAAATATTGATTTTAATAAAAAATATTTTAATAATAAAATATATGAAAAGTTGATTTTTGAAAAACTTTTGGGGCTTTGGGAATAGTCCCATATGGGAAAGAGAAGAGAAAGAAAAGTGGTTTAAATGATAATAGTGGAGTATTATAATATTTACTTACCTAGTCCGTGAACCATGGGACTTGCGTGTTCCAGTGCGAAGCACTGGAACACCGCGCATGCGCACGCGCACGTGCTCGCCCTCGCGCTCTGTCTCGGTCTCGGTCTCGGTCAAGATCTCGGGCACGGGCTCGGTGCGAGGACGTGGGCATGTGAGGCAGTGTGGCTGTAGAGGCGCTAGTGGCGCACTTTGCAATTCGCACGTGCGCATCGTGTCGCAGAGGGTCGCTCCCTTCGCGAACCAGAGCGAGACGTGTGCGAGTCGCGGTGCGACTAGTGGCTAAGGCGGATGGTTGGTTGGACGAAAATCTAAAGGACTGAATGAGAGTCCCTTAGAATATATAGAGGGCTGAAAAAGAGCTGTTGCAGAAATTCTGTAACAGCTGTGCAATAAGTGTAGGGTCCAGCTGAAACTGCTGCATGGCTAGCCCCAACAGATATAAAACGACTAGCTGCTGTCTCACAACAGTCAGCATGCAGCAGCTTAATGGCCCATGCACAACAGTCAGAAAACGTCCATAAAACGGCTAGTTTTCTCAACAGCCAGAAAACGGTCATGGGATTTATTTCCCTGGACCATAACCCCCAGCCACCATAGCCTATAAAAGGAGGGCTTGGATAGGTTTCAAAACCATCTCAACTCACTCCAGCAACTCCATACGAATTCTAGAAAAACAGCCTCTCCACTCATATATTCTAAGTGTTATCCAGCAACACAGCAAGGTGTCAACTTTAGCTTGAAGGACAGACCAGCGGTGTGGTCTAGAACGGTTCAACCGAACCAGCAGGCTGAAGATTAGAACTTAATTGAGCAAACCACTTTTCTATTTTCTTCTTTGCTTATTTTTGGGATTTTCTTTTATATTGTAATACTGCCAGAAATAGTGAAATTGAGTTCCATTTGGTGGGCCTTCGTATTTGCTGAACGCAGACCCACACCAGGCTTGTCGTATTCTAGAAGCAATTTGCCTGTAACCTATCAGCATACTCAATTTACTTGAGTTGGGGCAAATAACGCTTTAAGGACAGCGTTTTTAGACGTGCTTCAGCCTGTCCATATTATTTTCGGTTTCCATATTATACAGAAACTACATTAATCTATATAAATTTTCCAACACAATTTCCATTGCAATACAATTGGTTCTGATCTTATAGAGTTGCTTTTGCAATTACTCTTTGCGGTTGAGTATGTTTTCTTTTTATTTACTTTCGTATTTGAAAGTACTTTTATACAAAAAGCAAAGTGCAATTCGCCGTACATAAATTAAGATATATTTACCTATCTTAATGCCTAGGGTTAAAGTGGCTCAGTTCGATGATGACATTAATTCAAATAATATAGGTGGCCAAATTCTACATCCGACGGATAACACATCCGGTAGGAATGACCTTATGAAGGGCACGGATAACGTATACAGATCACAGTAAACCTTAAGGAGGTTTCCACGGTGGACATTTCTTTGGAGCCATGTAATAACATGATTAGGGAAAACGATTGAACAGGGTGGATTTCTCACGGTGGGCTCCACCTACCTTCGTGTAACGGAAAGTTGATGCAAAATGCTTTGACAGGCAATCGGCATCCACACCCAGCCATACAGAGCAGATGCATGAGGACGGTATACTGTCCAGGTGCACAATGGCGTTATAATGCCTCTCGTTTGTCACGAAAAATCAGAGTGGAAACCCTGCCACGCAGACAGAGAGAGAGAGAATAAATACGAATTACTGTACGCCTCTCCCAAGTTGGGTTACAATGCCAAGCAACAAGCGGGTATTCATTTCGCAAGAAGCAATGAAATCAAATCCTGCCACCACAGACTTTATAGTGACATGATACAATGGGATTTACTTGGAAACGGATTGGCTACTCCCCTGCCACCAGCCATTGGCTGATGGTCGGTGCTCTGTGGGCCCCACCATAATGTATATGTTTCATCCATGCCGTCCATCAATTTTTATAGATCATTTTATTTTAAGAAAGAAAAAATGAGGTATATATAAATCTCAAGTGGACCACATTACAGGAAACAGTGTTGAATGAACGTTGACCATTAAAAACGTTTTAGGGGCCATAAAAGTTTTGGATCAAGCTGATATTTATTTTAAACAGATTGGATGTCAAATAAACAGTACAGTGGGCCTTAGGACGATTTTAATGGTGGATATCCAATTATTATTATTTTCCTGTGGTGTGGTCCACGTAAGATTTATATACCTATAATTTTTTGTATCATGCCCTACAATGATCTGTAAAAATGGATGAACAGAATGGATGAAACACATACATCATGGTGGGGCCCACAGAGCACCCACCACCTGCCACGGGGTGGTGTCAGTGGGAGTAGCCAATCCGTCTCCGATTTAATTGTGCCACGTGTTACTGTTAGAGATGAGCTGGTGCAAACTAGTTAGGCCGGTGGCTGGTGGTCGGTGCACTGTGGGCCATCATGATGTATGTATTTCATGCATGCCCTTCATCCATCTTTATAAATCATTTTAGTGCTTGATCCAATAAATGAGAGGGATAGAAATATCAGGTGGACCAAACCATAGGAAAACAATAGTGAATGGATATTCTCTATTAAAATTCTCCTAAAGCCCACTGTACTCCTTATTTGACATCTAATCTGTTAGTTAAATCATGCAGATCTTGACTAGGAATAAAACAAAAAACAGCTTCATCTAAAACTTTTACAGGCCCTATAAAGCTTTTAATGGTCAACACTCATTCAACATTAATTGTTTCCAGTAATATTGTACAGTTGAGATTGGTATATACCTCATTTTTAAATGATCTAAGAAAATAGATAAACGGAGTGTCTGAAACACATGCATTATGGTGGGCCCACAGAGCACACCAGCCAAGGAAGTAGCTAGTCCTTTTATGCAAACTACAACATATTAGATATTGGCCTCCCTTTTGACTCGGTATCACATCATCTGGTCCCAACCAATAATACGGTTGAATTTATGGTGGCATTTATCCGTATTATCTATCCATATGTGTCCTTTTTAAGTAATATATAAGTTGCCCGTGTGCACGGTTTCCGATATCACAAGTATGATATCTAGTCTATCAAATACAATTCCATGATTCATTAAACACAAATTACACTTAATATAATTTAATTCTAAACCTGAGATTAAATGGTCAAAATATCTTTATATATTTAGACATGCAATTATTGTATACTAATGGGGTTAATTTCATCTTATACAATTCTATGCCATTTAATCCTGCATTCCTAAGAAGGCATAATCTATCAATACTGGAAGCAAATTACATACTAAGTGTTGGGGAAAAATATGACAAGTCTGGGGAATTGGTTATATAATGAACCAACTCTACTAACACTGTCTGAGGGAACAGGTCAGACCCAGACAAGATAAAGCCTAAATGAGAGACTTAGCTCGGATTTGTAGGAAATGAATTCTGACTGAGATTTAAAGAGTCCAGAGCCATAGACAAAATACATAAGCAAATAAAGTTGACTCGGCTAACTAGGCAGCAGCATTTAAAGAGACCGATTAAGGCCCAAAAGCTAAAAGCCATCCGACCGACCATAAAACCGACTCATGCAATGTCGGTTACAGTGTCGGTTATCAGATTAAGGAAGGACGTCGATTCTAAACCGATTCTGTTTTGTCTGACAGTAGGATGAAAGCCCCATCCTTGTAGTCAGCCAAGATTGATTGGATACCAGAGTCTGTTAAGATCGAGCCAAATAAGGGAAAGATGGTGTAATCCCAAATACCGTCCCGAAGATCTCGTAGAAGGATTCTCAATCTCGAAAATCTCGTGAGCATAAAGTATCCATAAACAGATGGCAAGCAAATCAAATCTCCTAGAAATCTGGGAGAGAATCCCCTTATACCGGGACTTCTCACTCCTATAAATCTCCTAGAAATCTGGGAGAGAATTCCCTTATACCGGGACTTCTCACTCCTATAAAAGTAGAACTCTACATGACTAAAGGTACGCAAAAAAACACCTCTACAACACCTTCTTCCTGTTCCCATTACTGACTTAAGTATCAGAGGTTCCCCGGCTATAGCCAAAGTTTCCTTTATATTAAATCACTGTGCAGGTGGGAAGTATAGGAAGAGGCACATCAAGTTTTTCGCATCAACAGTTTGGTGCCGTCTGTGAGAAACGGTACAAAAGGTCATTTTCTACACTCTATCCAAGAGCTGTAAACGTATTTTAATGGCGAGAACTAGAAGAATGGTCCAAGAAGAACTGAATAAGGCACCGAGTGCAAGTGTAGCCTAAGGGGCACAAAATCAACCCGACAACTGCTGAGGTTCCGCGCCTTACCCCGCGACCTCCGCTGCGACTGATGCCCAACAGAACCGAGGTAATGGATGATTGGATCGGGAGGTCAAAGAGCTCAGAGCCGATACAAATCTCATGAAACAAATGTTGGAATAGATGCACCATCAGCAAATGCAGCAGCTTCATTAGGGTCAAGCGACAAACGTTCTGCAACAAGTTATTGACCCTAAGCCCACCATTCCGCGATCCCTTCCACAACTGAGTCAGCCCCATGGCCCGTCCAAGCCAGCGCCCGCTCATTCCGCGACTGCCGTGTTGCCTCCCACTAATCTCCGACACGAGATAGTTTGAAAGAGACATAGCCAGCCTCCGGTTGAGGGCGTGATAGAAAGTGGAGAGCCCTGCAAAGCTGACCTTCAGGACTTCAAGAAAAAAGTACGGGAAGAAATTGCGGACATGAAGCAGGGTCGGGATGCACATCAAACAAGGCTCGAAATAAAGGCGTCCTCGTTTATTTATGAAGTCATGCAAGCTCAGTTACCAGAAAGGTTTCGTCTTCCCTAGATTACACTTTTCACGGGTAAAACTGACCCAACTGAACACATTGAATGCTTCCGAACATACATGTAATTACAAGATGCTTCGGATGCCATAATATGCTAAGCGTTCTCTCTCATCTTAGTTGACGTAGCTCGACTTTGGTTCAAGCAGCTGAAACCGAAGTCTATCAATTCATTCGCGGAGCTCAGCGACGCCTTCCTCACCATTTTCATTGGTGGAAAGAAGAAGTTAAAGCCCCCTGCATATCTGAACAACATAATTCAGAAGGAGGGAGAGCTGCTGAAAGACTACATTAAGTGCTTCAACTTTGAGTTGCTACAAGTTCGGAAACATTCAGAGGAAACAACACTCAATTCACTCATGCAAGGCATTAAATATAAGCCATTTCTGGCATCCCTAGACAAGAATCCACCTATGAATCTGGTCGAGTTTATGACTCGATCGGATAAGTATGTGGATGCTGAGGAAACAAGAATTATGCGCGAAGCCGCCCAAAACATGAAAGCACCGGCTAAAGAGTCAGCCAAAAAGGAAGTCGACTCGGGTAGAGGAAAGAAGCGTAGCGCAAGTCGGGTAAACAACCCGATCGAAAGTTTTTTATGTATACCCTACTCAACAAACCGTAAGAGCAAGTGCTGATGGAAATCAAGGGTGAAGGATTCGTCAACTGGCCCGATAGGCTCCGAAGCAATCCCAACCGACGAAGCAAAAATAAGTACTGTCATTATCATCAAGATCACGGGCACAATATAAGTGATTGTTATCACTTGAAGGAAGAGATCGAAAGGCTTATCCGAGAAGGTCAGCTTACAGAGCATGTTGAAAGAACTGGGATAGCGGAAGAACATCGTATAAAAACTGACTTACGGAGGAAATCCGAACTATCGTCGATGGTCCTCAACACGAACGTGACTCAAATAATGCTTGAAAAAACCATGATAGGAGCATCAGTCCACCCGAGTCCGAAATCCTTATCTTAGGTCGGCCCACAAAGGAAAAGAAGAGAGATAAGTATTGCATCTCATTCATTGATGAAGATGCCCAAGGCATCTACCACCCCTATGATGATGCGTTGGTTGTTACTCTGACTATCACAAACAGAAAGATATTTCTCATACTCGTCGACAATGGATCGTCTGCTGATGTACTGTTCACGCAGGCATTCGACAAAATGGAAGTGGAATGATCGGAATTTCGGCCGGTTCGTACCCCATTGATTGGATTTTCGAGAGGTCAGACACTCCTAGAAGGAACCATCATATCGCCGCTCACAGTAGGAAACCCTCCACACCAAGCTACAGTAATGGTCGAATTTCTGATAGTCGACCAGACATCCGTTTATAATGTGATACTCAGTCGACCTTCTCTAAGTCTCCTCCTGACCGTTGTATCTACATATCACCTCTCCATGAAATTTCTAACTGAGTCGGGAGTAGGAGTCGTCAAAGGAGATCAGTATGATTCGAGATGATGCTACACGACAACCGTAAAAGCTCCTGCCTCTGTGATAGAGTCGCTGAATCCCCGAGTCGAGACTTACGAAAGAGGACAACCAGTGGAAGAACTTATCTTGGTACTTTTGAACGAGACAAATGAATCTAAAACGGTGCAAATTGGCTCGTCTCTCTGCTCGCCCCTGAAAAACAACTTGATAGCCCTGCTCCGAAGATACACTGATGTGTTTGCATGGATCCATGAAGACATGCATGGGATCGACTCATCAGTGATCACTCACTGACTCAACATCGATCCGACCTACCGGCAGGTCCGACAGAAGCGACGTCTACTCGGCCCTGAGAGGTATGTTGTTATTGAAGAAGAGGTCAGCAAACTCTTCAAGGAAAAATTCATAGAAGAGATATACTACCCAGAGTGGGTAGCCAATGTCGTACTTGTGAAGAAAGCCAATGGGAAGTGGCGGGTTTGTATTGACTATACTGACCTAAACAAAGCCTGCCTGAAGGACAACTTTCCTCTTCCTAGTATTGACCAGTTGGTGGATAGTACTCTAAGGCACGAACTTTTTATTTTTATAGATACTTATTCTAGTTATAATCAAATTGTAATGCATCAAACCGATAAATCTAAGACTACCTTTGTCACTGACAAAGGTCTTTATTATTATCATGTGATGCTCTTTGGTTTAAAAAATGCATGAGCAACTTATCAAAGATTAGTAAACAAAATATTTGATCGGTTAATCGGTCGAACCATGGAAGTGTACATTAACAACACACTCGTTAAAAGTATACACGCGGCTGATCATATAGCCGACCTAGAAGAAATGTTCCTAATCTTACACAAGTTTCAAATGAAGTTAACCCGAGCAAGTGTGCCTTTGGCATAAGCTTGGGAAAGTTCCTCGTATTCCTCGTTAGCTAACGAGGGATCGAGGCAAATTCGGAGAAGATAAATGCAATGCTCGATATGGAGTTTCCAAAAATAATTAAAGACATACAAAGGCTGACCGAGTAAGTTGCTACAATCAATCGTTTCCTTTCTTGAGCTACCGACAAATGTCTCCCGTTTTTCAAATAATTAAAGGGACGACAAACGATGGAGTGGACAGAGGAGTGCGAAGCAACGTTCCAGCAATTGAAGTCTTATCTCGAATCTCTGCCTCTTTTTATCGAAACTTGAGCCAGGAGAAGCTCTGTTGTTGTATTTCGCCGTGTCCGAGGCAACGGTTAGCTTGACTCTAGTACGGGAACATGAAGGAAAACAACTGCTGGTTTACTACGTCAGCAAAGCACTCTTACTGATAAAGACTAGATATCCACTTCTGGAAAAAGTGGCCTTAGTCTTGGTAGTTTCCTCGCGACGACTTCGCCATAAGCTCATACCGTTGTCATTATGATTGATCTCCCACTGCATCAGATTCTCTAGAAACCGTAAGCATCCAACCGACTGACAAAGTGGGCGATTAAACTCAACAAATTCAATATTCAATACAAACTGAGAGTAGCAATTAAAGGACAACCATGGCTGACTTCATTGCTGAAGTGACACCACAAGCCGATTCAATGACTGAGCAAGATACCAAGCCTATTAAAACATCGACGACCACTTCTCCCCAGTCCTCACCTGGCCTTATCCCCTAGAAGTTGTATGTTAATGGCTTCTCCAACTCTAAGGCAAGAGGGACAGGGGTAGTTCTGGAAACTCTTGATCAAACCTACATGCAGTATGCCTTAAGACTTGGATTTTAAGCCTCGAACAACACAACATAATATGAAGCATTACTGCTCGGCCTCCGACTCACAACCAGTTTAGGTGTTACGCATCTCAACGTTTTCAGTGATTCACAGCTAATCGTCAATCAAGTTACTAGTGTGTATCAAACACGAAAAGAATAGCTGAAAGCGTACACAGAAAAAGATAAAGAATTGATCTGCGGCTTTCAACTTTATGTCGTCACCCAGATCCCTCGGACAGAAAATGCCAAACCCGATCTATTAGCAAGACTACCTGCTGCCGACGAAGATGACATACCTAGGTCCGTTCTGATAGAGCACGTCGCTAAGCCGAGTATCAATAAACAAGTTAAATCGGTTGTACTTACTATTGATTCGAAACCTACTTGGCTCGACCCAATCATCCGATATTTCGACAATCGAGAATTACTTGAAGATCATGTCGAGGTCCGACGGTTGAAGATCCGAGCTTCCCGTTATACCATACTTAATGGAACTTTATATAAAAATGAGTACTATGCTTCGTTGCTATGGTGCCTAAACCCTGACGAAGATGACTATGTATTGCGAGAAATCCATAAAGGGATCTATGAAAATTACTCAGGAAGGCGATCACTAACACACAAGGTCTTGCGTCAAGGATACTACTAGCCGACTATCCAGCACGACGCTTGTAAGCTCGTACAAAGATGTGACAAGTGTTAAAGGTTTGCGGCTATCCCGAGACAACCTCCTGAAGAACTAACTCCCATGACCGATCCTTAGCCCTCTGCGCAGTGGGGAATTCACATTATCGGATCACTCCCTATAGGAAAAGGCCAAACCAAGTTCGCTGTTGTGGTACTAAACTACTTCACCAAGTGGGCCGAAGCAGAGCCATTGACAAAAATAACTGAACAGAAGATCACAGACTTTGTATGAAAAAATATTTTCTATTGGTTCGGGATACCTCGGACTATTATAACTGACAATGGGAAACAGTTTGACAACAAAAGCTATCGAGAGAAGTGCAATAATCTCGGAATCAGAAATGTGTATTCATCACACTATTATCTTTAGAAGAACGGGCAGGTTAAGGCGGTTAACAAGATCATCAAGCAGTATCTTTGAACCAAGCTGGACCGAGCCAAAGGTGCATGGGCCGAAGAAACTATGAGCATACCAAACCACGACCTGAACCGCTACGGGAGAAAATCCTTTCTCTCTAGCCTATGGCTCGAAAGCTGTTACCCCAATTGAGATCGGGATGCCTTCAGCCCGAGTCAGTTCATTCATTGAAGAAGATAATGAAGAACTCTTAGCCCTCGAACTCGATCTTATGGACGAACAAAGGAAAAAAGATCAGGTACGGATGATGGCTCGGTAGCAACAAGTAGCTTGGTTCTACAATGCCCAAGTCAAAGTCAGGCGTTTTCTAGTCAGGGACTTAATCCTCCGAAAAATGTTCCCCAATATTAAGGAGGCTGGTGCAGGCAGATTAGGACCCAATTAGGAAGGACCCTATGTCGTCTCAAGTACCATCTGACCGGGAACGTATCAATTGGAAGACCTAACTGGGCAATTACTACCCCATCCATAGAATGCTGAGCATCTAAAGATCTATTACCCTTAACTCGGCCCGATGAAGTGTTTGGAAAGACTAGAAAATGACAAGCATTTAAACTAAGTCAAAATGAATAAAAGAAAACTAAGTATATTCATTCATCAGTGTGTTTGTTACATCAAGTTATATCTTGCTTCGGCATTACATTGTTAGAGTAAAAAGGGTTAAAGGCAAAAGAAAGATCGGTCGTGACGTGCGAGCTTCTTTCTTGGCTCAAAGATACTCTTTAGCCTGCCTTAGAGCTTGGTCTACTTGAAGAGTTGGTGTGAGTGCCAAAAATGGAGCTGATGAGGGTACCAAAAATTAAGCTCCAAGGTTCATCAGGAGCTAACTCAGGAGGTAAGATCGGACTCAGCTATTACCACCACTTGGAGCAGCCTCTGAAATCACCTCAAGCTCGACCTCGATGCCAGGCTCAGCATCGGCAGACCCAACAGCCCAAGCTTCTGGGCCCGCGGATCCGCCGACACCTTCATCAAATCTGGAGAGATCAAGATTGGGAAAAGCCTCTCGCATTAGTTGAATACATTCAGTGTACCCAGACTGATACAAAATATCTCTCTCTTCCTCGAACTCTCGGGACTCGAGGAAAGCCTGTACGGCCTGGAACTTAGCCTGCTCGACTTGATCTTTAGCATGCTTAATGGCGGCCTTGGCTTGATTCAACCTCTCTTCGCATAGAGCGTGAGCTAGACGAAGCTGCTGACTTTCTTCCTGGGCCTCTTTCAGCAGAAAGGCCAGACGGGCGCTCTCAACCTTAACATCTTTGGCAATTTTCTTAGCGAGACTCAAGTCACCCGACAGCACACCGGCCCGAGTTAGGGTGCCTTCAAGTTGTGTCTCCAACTCCGCAGCTCATGTCTCCAACTCTGCAGCTCGTTTCTCAGCATTAGCGAGATCCGAGCTACTCTTAAGCATGCACGGGGCAAACTGCAGCAAGAAGACTTAAGGTCAGAACTAAGTCACCGAGACGAAAGACCTTAAAACGACAAGGACTTTACCTTAAGTAGCACATTTGCCACGTGAGAAAGAACCCGCCTCAAGGGGGTGTTGCAGAAGCCAACATAATCTCTCTCTCCTCCGTGAGAGATGGCCCATGGGACAAGAGCCAACACATCTCACAGAAGGAGAGAAGATTCCTGTTGAGCCATCTCCCCTCCTGAAGTCTCCCCTCTCGGCTCCTCTCTCGGCTCCAAGACCCGCTTTGCAACGGGTCCTGGCTCATGAGCCACCTGAGACTCGGCAGGGGCCGTGCCCATCTCTTATGCCCTCTCTTCTGGATCAAAGAGTATGATAACGGTCGGGACATTTGAGGCAGGGGCGACTGAGGTGGATGGCTCCTTAGCCTTCGGAGCTGTCTTTGATATCTTCAAAGGCCGAGCCTCCGATAGAAGCGCCGACCTTGGAGGGGCCTTCACCTTGGAAGCAGGTTTCAAAAGAGGCCGAACTTCAGCCATATCTGTGTCAGACAAAGCACAAAGTTAGAAAAATTCAGGAGAAATGTATCAGAGTTACCAGACAAGAGGGTATCTGTCACGGACGAATTTAAGCCCGAGAGAAGAAGACGCTCTGGTTGAAGAAGAGTCTTCTAAGACCGATCTTCTGGACTTAGCGCCCACAGCTTCTTGATCCGTACTTGGTACAGATAGAGGAACTCGTCAATGGTCAGTGGGGGCTGTCCTGCCTCAACCCACAACACTACACATCTGAACAAGTTCTTCCACCCGTTTGGAACTATCTACCCGGGAGCAATTCTTAGTCGAGAAAGAAAATCCTGAACAATGGGTTGAAGGGGGAGGTGCAAGCCACATTGCATGGCGACTTGGAAAACGACGACCATCCCAGGAGGAAGATGGTTGGGCAATTCATTTGGGAGGGGGAGGCGAAGAATCACTGAGTCGGGGACATAATACCCGACTCAGATTCTGTCCAAATCTGCCTTAGTTAAAACTGAGGAGACTGGACCCTTTTGCTTGTCTCCAGCCTCCCCTCTCTCGGCAGCCTCTCCTTCTTCGAAAGCCGATTCAACGGCCCGAGCCGATCTCTGTAGAGGAACCAACTCAAAGGATTCCTCAACCTCTTCCTCTTCTTCCAGGTAATCCCTAGGGAAATGGGGAGTGGGTCTGCTAGGGGCATGCATCAAGCCAGAAGGACCTTCCGAAGCAGGACGTTACGCTGAAGTCTCAGAAACCCTAGTAGTGAGTTGGAAAGCCTCATTGGCACTACTTGCCATCTCCATCAGCAATGAAGGCAATTCTGAGATGTTCCATAGATGTCTCATTTCGTCCTCATCACCAGAAATCCCTTCCCGGGGACTTGAAGAGTGCGTTGCCATTTAAAGTCGAAAAGGAAAGGAAGGGAAAGAAAACTCACCCGAGAGGCGAAAAATACACAGTTGGGGAAATGAAAAAGGGAAGAAGGACGAAAACAATGGAGGAAATGGAAAAATGCGAGCATAGGCAGGGAGAAAAGGAGAGAAGAAGAGAAAATGGAAAATGGAAAAGAAGAGGACGCATGAAAATGTGAAACGAATCCTGCTCCTCCCTTTTATATCTGAGCCACGTGGCAAGGGCATTTAAGGAGGACTCGAATTAACGCCTACTTCGACTCCCTCGCCCGATACGTGGCGCATGCCGACTGACGCAAGTAACGCCCTCGCCACATGTCCGTCACTCATAAGCAGATGAAACGTTCTAACGACTATCCGCTCGTGCGGCCTTAAGCAACGAATCGTCGTACGTTAAGCACAACACATGAAGTATTAAATGCTCCATCATAACTTTGGTCTCCAATGCACATCGACTTAGAAACTCATTATTCCTTAGTGTCAACATAGCTGACACAAGGAGTAGGGGAGCTTACTGTTGGGAAAAAATATGACAAGTCCGAGGACTCGATTATATAATGGACCAACTCTACTGACACTGCCCGAGGGAGCAGGTCAGACCGATACAAGATAAAGCCTAAAGGAGAGACTTAACTTGGATTTGTAGGAAAGGAATCCCAACCGAGACTTAAAGAATCGAGAGTCATAGGCAAAATACATAAGACGCATAAAATTGATTCGACTAACTAAGCAGCAGCGTTTAAAAGGACCAATTAAGGCCCAAAAGCTAAAAGCCACCTGACCGACCATAAAACCAACTCATGCAAGGTCGATTATAGTGTCGGCTATCGGATTAGGGAAGGATGTCGGTTCTAAACTGATTCTGTTTTGTCTGACAGTAGGTAGAAAGCCCCATCCTTTTAGCCAATCGAGACTGATTGGATACCAGAGTCTGTTGAGGCCGAGCCAAGTAAAGGAAAGACGGTGTAATCCCAAATACCGTCCCGAAGATCTCGTATAAGGATTCCCGATCCTGACAATCTCGGGAGCAGAAAGTATCCATAAACAGATGATAAGCAAATCAAATCTCCTAGAAATCTGGGTGAGAGTCCCCTACAAAAGCAGAACTCTACAGGATTAAAGGTACGCAGAAAAATACCCCTACAACACCTTCTTCTCGGTCTCATTACTGACTTAAGCATCGGAGGTTCCCCGGCTCTTGCCAGGATTTCCTTTGTATTAAATCACTGTGCAGGTGAGAGGTATAGAAAGATGCACGTCAAGTTTTTCACATCAACACTAAGTGTACTTAGTAAACTCCATGAGGCCATTGTGATGTATGTGTCTTACCCACACTCCATCTATTGTACTATAAGGAGACCAAAATTAAAATATATCTTAGGTTTAAATGGACCATACCATAAAAATAATGTAAATTGAACATATACCATTGAAAACTTCTTCGGCCATAAAAGTGTTTTTTTATTTTGTTTAGGTTGGACTTCAATTTTGGGCTCATACCATTAAATGATCAATAGCATGAATAACACACGTACATCCATAGTGGGTCCCACAGGGTTTACTTAGTACGCAATCCGCTTCTCGGAAGAGTAGATATTAGAGGCCCCACCGTAGGTGGCCCATGCGCCCTATCTTTCTTGATCAGAAAATCGGGACTCTTTCATTGGCGTCTAGGCCCAAAAAGGCCAAACATTTTAAAGCTAGTGTATAGGCATGAAGATTTGGCTCGCAGGCCATACAAGAAGAGAGGTTTCATTGACAAACACCCAAATACACACCCCTAGAGAGGTGGGCCACCAACGGTGTGCAACAGACATCTCTGATGTTGTATCAGCATCCACTCCGCCCATCATTAATACCGTCCAATAATCAGGTTGCATACAAAATTCAGGCCACACCCATGACGCTAAAATCATTCCTAAATCACATGGTGGGGCCCATTAGGGGCTTGGAATGGCATGTTTTTGGTATCCTTTCATCCTGGGGTGGCCCTTCTGGTGAATGGATGGGATGGATATATGCATCAGATTGGATCTACTTTACACTATGGTGTGATCTATCTGAACTTCCGTTGGGCCAGATTTCTTGATTTAGAGGTAAGCCTGAGGGCACACATCGGATGGACGGTCTGGATCTCTGTTACAAGAAAAAAAAGGCTATTTTTCTCGACTCGATGTGATTTTCGAGTAGTGTCTAAACCATGTAATCATTCACCGTATGTATAAAGGGTGATGATCACGGACGCGGATTGAGTCCTACTCCCCCCGGACGGTAATCCGTACAGGAAGAGCTCTGTGGGGTTCACCATTATGTAAGTATTTTATTCACACCGTTAATCTTTTTTATACGATCATTTTAAAGTATGATCCAAAAGTTGAAGTAGATAATTAACTCCATTGAACCACATCAAAAGAAGCTGCAATGATAATGACACCCACCATTAAAACCTTTCTAAGGGCCACAGTAATGTGTTTTTACCACCCAACCTATTAATAAGGTCATGTAGACTTGGATGAAGTGAAAACCCAACCTATTAATAAGGTTATGCAGACTTGGAGGAAGTGAAAACACAAATTTTAGGTTGATCCAGCGCTTCTCCAAATCCCAAGAAGTTTTTAATGGTGGGAGGTCAACCCCCACTTTGTGGTTCACTTAAGCCCCAGAACTATATTAAATTATGGCTCATACCTTAAAATGATCATATAAAAGCTATTAACGGTGTGGATAAAATACTTACATCACGATTAGCCCCACAGAGATCTGCCCGGACGGATTACCGTCCGGGCAGGGGTAGGACGCAATCCGCGTCCGATGATCACATAGTGTTGACACTCTGCAATAACTGACAGGACGCGGATTTTATTGCGAAAGGCGCTGGAAACTTAGGTGGCCCCACTCTGGTGTTGGTGAGAAATCCATCCCGTCCATCCGTTTTGGGATAAGTTCCTGCGCTGTAAACTTATGTCGGGGCCACCTTGGTGTTTGTGAGAAATCCACTCCGTCCATCCGTTTTGTGAGCTGAGTTTTCGTGGTTGAAAACAAAAGTGAGCAGGATCAAGGCTCAAGTGGGCGTTTAAATGCCATCCATACGGTTGAAACTATTCTGGGATTGATAGTGATGTTTAAATGACATCCATACCGTTGAAACCTTCCTTGGATCGATAGTGATGTTTAAATGTCATCCATACAGTTCAATCTTCACGAATATTCCTAAATGCCATCAATACAGTTCAATCTTCACGAATATTTCAAGGACGTTTAATCCTCACGTTTCCAGCACACTTAGTATTGGATCCAGCTCATTTCTGTCCTCATCTCATGGAATAATCTCACAAAACGTATGGACGGAGTGGATTTCTCACGTACATCACGATGGATGGATTTCTCACGTCCATCACGGTGGGCCTCACCTAGGTTCCTAACGCAGTAACTTCTTGCGAAAGGCTTCCGAGGAAATCCGCGTCTAACCGACACTAGTGTCAGAGCAGAACGTCAACCTCTTTGAGCTTCACTATAATCAGTGCATGACACCTGTCCTGTTCATAGGGTGCACCGCTCAGGCTCATAGCAAAATTCATTAGGTCGATTGGACGGTCAGGCGGCCGTTTTCGAATGAAACGGAAAGCATTGCCCATCCATCTTAGTGGGCCACATTTGATGAATGAAATGGACAGCACATATACAACATGGTGACCCTACAAACAAACAGTCCTTGATGTTTTGGTTTGGTGTCTCCGTCAACTGTTTCCTTTGGTTTGTAAACAGGACTGATATTTCGCCATGTAAGAATATCAGCTGATCAACCGTGGTGGGCCACGTGATGAGTCCATCCAACAACTGGGGTTCATCGCGTTAGTCCTCTCCACTTCACCGTGTAACACGAAAATCAGGTCGGTGCCACCCACACCATACAAATAATCTTAAATCATGACCAAGACTCTTTGATTGACCGACCTTGGTGCGTCCCTTCGTCCGGGTGGGACGTGGCCGATGAATCGGTGGGCCCCACACAAAACAATGGACAACCGTTCAAAACCATCGATGCATGAATAAATTCTAACGTCCGTCGCTATGCTTTACATGCATCCCAACCTCTTACGAAATTACAAAAATGCCCTCGTCTTCCTCAAGCTGTTCCATGGAGAAAAAGTGTGTGTGTGTGTGTCTATATATATATATATATATATATATATATATATATATATATAACACAGAAATGAAAACTAATATACTAAAATATGATATTTATTAGAAAGAAAAGATTCAAGAAAAAAGAAAAGAAAAGAAAAGAAAGAAGAAAGAAAAAAAACATTAAGATTTCCTCTGCAAATTCAAATACAATCTCTATAAAGTTAGAATAACACCCACGAATCATCGGTTCTGATAAAAACCCATTTACCCAATACCCCAAAATCGAACAAAAACAAAAAAGAAAGAAAAAAACAGGAGATTGAAATGAAATTTCTGAGTTTTCTGTTCTCTCTCTCTCTCTCTCTATCTCTCTCTCTCTCTCTCTGAATTGGGTCCTCTTTTTTTTTTTCCTCCTTTATCTTAATCCTCGAAACCTGTTTTTTCCCAAATCGCATTCCTCACACGACTCAAATCCCTACCTTTCAGCGTCCGCCCAATCCCTTCATGAACAGAATACGAAGCGATCCTCGTCTGCGCGAACTGCTTCGCCAGAAACTCATGCGGTGGAATCCTCATTTCTTCCTCGTCTCCATCCGAATCCCCATCGAATTCCCTCCTCGAATCCTTGCAATCCTCCCGAAGAATCTTCGACCAGTCAGGGATATTCACCGGCAGAGACGACGCAGCCGTCCGATCACCACTCTCAACCCTCTTCGTCGATTTCTTCAAGATTCTTGAACTCGGCATCTGCTTCTTGAATTCCTGCTGCTGGGGGTGCGAATTCCAGACATCGGCTTCATCGAATTCGACGCTGCAGGCGTCGGAATTTGGTGGGGTTTCTCTGTCTCCGGCTAAGAACCGGTAGGCATGCTTAGAGAAGTAGCTTTTTCCGGCCATGGGAGGAGAAGAGAGCTCTCTGTAATTGGGCTGTTTTCTGGAATGGGCTTTCTTTCTCTTTGAATGGGCTCTCGGTCCTCTGATGCTTGTGTGGGTGTTATTCGAGCTTTCCCTGCCTTTATAAAGTCGGAAGTGGATAAGCTTGTCTCGGACCCCTCTCTGCATCTTTCTTCGTTAAGGAAGTTACCAAAATGCCCTCCAAATTTTGCCAAATTTATCTTCCGTAGATAAGATAGAGTTGGTTGATAAGTTAGAGGATTTTGCTAAATCTATTATATCAAAGTATAAAGAATAGCAGTTCTCCGGTACTCTGATACTAGTATAAGTTATAGAGCTCCTGGATGAATTTTGACACTTGGATAGCCTAATCTGTTGATCTGAACTGTTCCTTAGGTATTATCTAGATTTTATAGGCTACCATAGTAATATGACATGGATGTGAAAATTATGAAATATTTGATTAACGGATTTTAATATTGACGGTCAAGATAGTTTATGGATAAATAGGATCTATTTGGCTGGGGCCATCATTGATTAGTTATGATTAAAAGAGGTGCTTTTGTTAGGTAATTGTAACCATCACGTTCATAGCTTGGAAAAAGGGTGGTTATACAAAATAATGTTAATTAATGATGGATTGAATCTTCAGATCAGTGTAATTTTTTTAATGGAAGGTTGTGAAATGTGTTTGAACTTACGGTTCAGATCATTCAAATGAATTGTTTAAGTGAACAGATGCAAGTAAGAGGAGTATAACTTAGGGCGCTTACAGAGAGTATCTCTTTAAGAAAGTGATGTTTGAGAGAGCATTTTACGAAGACGGTTTGAATTAATGAACGAGTGCTCTTATTAGTTGCATTGGGGCACTTAGCGGTAGGGAATCGATCGGAACTGTCTATTAAGTTCACCGTACATCTGAGGGACTTATGCTGATTGGATGATGTTTGACTTTTTTTTTTTTTTTTAGCCATCTATTTTTCAAGTCATGAATGGAATGGTAGGGATTCTCTGATATAAGTGAGTTCTAAAATCATGAGAAATCATGTGCCCCAAAGTTAGATGGATCAGATTGGGGAGTATGCCTGATTTCCATAAACGACATTGGCCATCCATTTTATGGGCAATTTTGGATGGTTAGAATCATTTGAAGGTTGTATTTTTTACATGGGAGCCTATGAAATATGTGCCTGACCTAATGAACGGTCTAGATCGCTGAATTGGATTTCCTGACACAGCTAAGAGCACTGTTACTTGTACTCCCTAGGGGCACTGGATCATTTACATAAGATCATAAGCGCATATAAGTCGGTTGATGTACATGCAACCAACCACTTGTTCTAATGACACTAATGTATTAAGTCCATTCCATCCGTCCCGTTCACGAAATAATTGTTCACGAAATAATTGTCCACCGATCAGTTGGCGAAAAACATAAAAAACCATCCACGGTGCAGGAAAAGCTTGGTCGAGTGTTTATAAGCTGTACCAGTTAACATATACCTGCACAACCTAAGTTAACATTCACACATAATTAATAATTAGAATAGTTTTAAATCAGGGATATCAAAGGTTAAGAGATAATTAAATTCATAAATATATTATTTAAAATAGACAGTTATAAAAGTAGTGTTCACCCAAATGAGAGTTATACAAACCAAAATAAATATTTAACAACATAACTAATGGAGTCCACTTAGCTACGAAATCTAAAAGACCAATTTTCAAAATGTATGAAAAGGAGAGAAGTGAGGTACTCTGCCCAAGCCTGCACATCCGACAAATGGAAGTACAAAGCACTATCAATAGGATCCATTATGTCTCATCTAATTTATCAATCTCGGTAGTACCTGCATCGGTAGTGGCATCTGATTGGTGTTTTAAAATATCGTCACAAGTGTGAGTGAGTAGATAACTGAGTGGCTTCAGTAATTCTAAATTCTACATGTTATCAATTTAATAAGCGAGATTAGTGATAAAGCAGGTAAACAAACAATTCCTAAATACTCTTATTAAATATATGAATAAGATTACGAAATGATGCATACGCCTTACAATCCATCACTCCCTCACAAGTGACTTTAATACCTATTTCACAAATGCTAACTGTCACGCCCCAAACCTGGAGATCGGATTCATAGGAATCCCCATCGTCGAATTCGGTGCCAACAGCCTCTGTAGTACCCCATTCTTAGCTTCTAGCGTCCTTACGTCAGATTCCAATCCTGGGATCCTACAAGGAGGAACTTTTTTTATTTTTTATTTTTTGTACATTTATCTCGTAATAAGCATAACCACAAGTATACCTAAATCATAAGGCAACATCATCATCACATATCTATTAATATAATCATTTGAATACAATGCTGAAAGGAAAAATACATATATCGAAGATCAAAGCTCCAGAGGTTCACTGCATGCTCTAAGCTCAACGCTATTGTAACCTAACGCTACCTACACACATCTATCGTGCATAAACTTATAAAAAGCTTAGAGGGTGGTGTAGGTGTGTGCACAAGATAAGTGTCGAGTATTCAATACAATACCATAATCATACAATATCAGAGTAGGCAAAAATAAACAAGATCATGAATCATACAATATTAGAATAATGTGAAAACATACTGATAGACCCATAAATACCATTAGCCTTGTCCAGGCTATGCGATGCATAAATATAATAAAAAAATATCATATATTGATAAAGCAATGCAGATCAGATATGCAAGGCGGAGACAGTAAGCCAAATATCAGATGTTGATGATACAATGTAATATTCAGTGCGAATGAAATGACCAAGATGGAGTGAAGTCGGGATGATAGTACGTAGTATCCCAGGCTATGGGGTTTATCACAAAAGACTTCTATCCAAACCAATCTCATACCTAAATTTGGATAGCCAGACTTAATGTAGTAGACTCCTGATCTCAGGTTAGTCGTGCGCACAACCGAAATCCTTACTATTACGATGGTACACACAATTAGTTGCGCACACCAACCCGAGTGGATAGTGAATGAATGAATGAATATGCAACTCCTATTTGATAAGTCCATATATCAGTACGGTTTCTTTCTAGAATTATCATCGGGGTTTATTACACTCTACGTCAGCTTGTTGCCCCTATTAGAGTGCACAACTGGGTAAGTGGAAGAGACCTCACTATTCGCCTGCCAATATAGGGCCCGGCTTGTCGATAGCGGACCCATTCCTTAAGCTGGTCAAACTCAACCTAGACGTTGCCCTCTCACTCAGGTGGGTAAGGTCACACCCCCTCCCAACTGACAACGATATAGTGAGAGACGTGTCCTACTGGTATATGGCCCTCATGCACTCATATATATCCACTCGGTCTTGACGTTGGGGAACGTCTTGGCCACGGAGGTTTAGAAATTTTCACCCAGGGACATCTATGACGCCTGTATGCTAGAACCAAACATTTTCAGTGTCTTATCTGGTCATCCATAATATACCTATGGAGATTACGACCCTGATGTTGCTATGGCGTATAGTAATCACAACACAATGCAAGATGCATGAGTCATACTATCCAATCATGCATCAATCCTGTACATACCGTGAGATAATCTCCGCCTATCAGGGAGTCTTATAACAACCGACACTATGACATATGCAATGGTCAAGCATATCTCATAACAAACATGCAGATGATGCGTATGAGCATGTATCATGATATTATGCTGTCGCATACTCATAATATGTATCAATCACCATCATTGACAATCGACCTCGACAATGTGGACATTCAACCAACATTACTTCTAAGGAATGACCCATATAGAGCCTAACATACAGTGGACCCATGGCCTCACACAAGGGCCAAATATACAACACCATGGGCCTCACTTAAGAGCTTAATACACATCACGATGGGCCTTTCACATGGGCCTAACATACATCACAATGGGCTCCATCGCCTGACCCTCAAATGCATCACAATGGGCCTCATCACATAGGCCCCATATACATCACATTGGGTCTTAAACACGGGCTGAATACACCTCACAACGGGCTTCAAATACAGGCCACATATACATCCTATTGGGCCTCGACAATCAGAATTAGCAATCTGCCATAACAATCAAAATCGACAATCGGCCACGATAATCGGCCTCGATGATCAGAATCAGCAATCGACCATGATAATCAGAATTGACAATCGGCCACGATAATCGGCCTCAATAATCAAAATTGACAATCGGCCACAACAATTAGAATCGATCGATAATCAGAATCGGCAATAGGTCACGATAATCGGCCTCGATCACTAATCGGTAATCGGCTACGACAATTGGAATCGGCAATCAGTCATGATAATTGGCCTTGATCGCTAATCGGCAATCGGCCTAACTAAGGGCCTATGGGAAGTCACAATGAGTACTTTCAACCATCATTGGCCATCAATGTGGACTTTAACCAACATTGCTCCCAAGGAGTGGCCTATACAAGGGATTCATACACAACGTAACGGGCCATACATACATCGCATTGGGCCTCAACCATGGGCCCCGAATACATCACAATGTGCCTAATATGCATCACAATGGGCCACTCACATGGGCCTAATACACATTACAATGGGTCGCACCAATGGGCTTCATATACATCAAGTGGGTCGCATCAATAGTCCATACTAATGGGCTTCATATAAACAAGCGGGTCGCATTAATGGGCCACACTAATGGGCCTAATATACAACAAGCAGGCCGCATCAATGGGCCACACCAATGAGCCTAATATATAACAAGCGGGCCGCATTAATGGGCCACACTAATGGGCCATATGTACATCACATTTAGCCTCATATATGGGCTGCAAATACATCTCAATGGGCCTCATGCCTGGGCCCTAATTACATTTCGTTGGGCGTCATTAAATGGGCCACATACACATCAAGGTAGGCCTCATGATCTGGACGGTCTGGGTGATTCAGATGGATAGATGGTTTGGATACAACACGTATCTCAAGGTAGGCCACACGTCCAAGGGGCGGACGACGGAGATATAATACATACATCAATGGTAGGCCCCACATGGCACAGTCCAGCGATGGATGGTGTAAACATATAATACATATATCAAGCTGGGCCGCATTGCATATGATGGATGGTGTGGATAACAAATACATCACGATGGAGCCCACGGCACCGTCTAAGCATTGTCGATGTAAATCAGCACTGTCCAACCATTGGACAACACCGTCCAAACATTGTCCAGCACTATTCAGCATAATCTGGACGGGGTGGATGAAATAAATACATCATGGTGGTGTCATGCGGTGGGCCACAAGTATATCAAAGTGGGCCTGAGGGATGGGCCACAAAATACATAAAGGTGAGCCTCTCAGATGGTATCATGTCCCTAAGGCCAAACAGGTCTGAATGTGTTCAGGGCTGATGGACCCTTGAACAGTGTAAGATTTTAGACCATTGGGCCCTAAAAATGGATAGGCAACATGAGTTAAGCACATGAATCCAAGTGTGGCACATGCATCTCAGTAGGGACCACTTGTGAGGGTCAAATATTACATATTAGACCCCAGTTATTACCTGGATTTACGAGCATGATACTGTTTAATGGCTTGTTTAATCGTGTTTGTGATGCAAGGTGTATTCGCGAGCATGGACCGAAACAGGGTGCTTGAAGCATGAATTTAACGCTCAGAATTTACCAAAGCATGGGACGGACCCCAGAAGACCAAGATCGATGGATTTATACGCCAGAGATGCGAGAAAATCAGAAAACTGAAGCTCAAGTGGCCCGAAAATCATCCAGAATGCAAGATCACAGGGTTCCCGTCCTCTGATTGACTCGAAACTTCATACACGTGATGGAGGCTATAAATTAACTGTACACATAAAATCTCAGCCTTTGGATATCTCTAGAAGTGGGCCAATGGATAGATCAGCCCATAAATCAGTGAATTGGGGCCCACCTAGCATCTGGATATACTTCAATTTTGGCCTCAACCTCTTAAAAGTGGTGGCAAAGCAGATGAATGGAATGGATCTCTCATAAAAAGAAAGGTGGGGCCCACTAATGTGAGTGCATGTGTGTAACACCTCAGATTTTTGCCAACCTGGGGTTAGACGTCCTTAGGCAATGGGTCAATCCTAACCCTTGATTAACTTCTCAAAACTCAATCCAAAAGTCTCAAATCCCTACTTCCTTCGAAAATCTCACCTTTTACTACTTTATCCTTCAAAATTTTCTAAGAGCTCTCACATTAGACACAAATCCTAAAGTTTAGGTGATGTTGATCAATACTTAAGTTAAAAAAGTACTATGAATAGTAAATAAATAAATGAAAAGGGTTTTTAACCATTAACCTTTTGAAGTCTCACTAAATAAGTAAACTAATTGGATAGATCAGCTTCTCCTACCCCAAAATTATATATTGCATGTCAAATAACTCATCCCAGGTTCTAAAATACACCCATTTCAAATATCAGACGGAGAAATCACCCCAAACAGGTCAGTGGTCGGCGATGCATCGCCGAACTCGTCCGTACAGCGAGTTTCTGCACCTTTTTTCCTGTGCGTTTCTTTGAATTTTGAAAAATCATATCTCCTTCGTTATAATTCTAATTTAGGTGATTCAAAAACTAGATTGAAACTAAATGAGTCTAGTTTTATATAAAAATATGTAAAAAATATAATAAAATATTTAATATGGTTTAAAGTAGGTTATTGTGAGAAACTGTCCGATAATCACTTGTTGGACAGCTACTGCTTCTAGAATTTTTAAAATTTTTCTACAACTCAAAATCTTATGAAATTTGGTGGAGTTAGGGTAAACTTGATGATGAACCCCCAGAAAAATAATAAAAATTATATGATACCTAGAAGTTCCCAAAATGGAGGATAGAATGGCCCTAGGACCGTATTCTGCCGTAATTAGGGTAGAATGTGGTTCAGTACCAAACTGAATGCTCAGTAGAATTAACTCGGACCACTTTAAATGCGTTCTACAAGACCCAAAACTTGTAGAACCAATGGTGCTATAACACTCTATAACCTCGGATCAAACTCTAAGCCGGTTTGTTCTCTGGACTACTTTAAAACTTTATATTGGATCTAGACCGCGCATCGAAAGTCCGATACCTGCTATCTTAGACCGTTAGGACCGCCTAGCTGGACTTGACAATCATTTCAAAAATCAAGTCCAATCAATAATCACAGGCTATTTCATTGAGCCCGGACTGAAGAGAGTGAGAATAGGGTTAAAATTGGAATTTGAAATTCAAATCTGGCACACGACTTGACGCGTCAGTATTAAACATTCTGACCGTCAGAATTCAGCCAAATTATACCCTCGGATCAGGAAAAATTTCTATTTCATATCATGAGACTTGCAGCCTTGATTTACGTGCGGTGACCGCTGAACTGAAACTGGACCGCCACATGCGATCTGCGAACCCTGCCGGACTGAAAACTTGATGCGTGCTAGATCTTGTATACATGAGCTTAATTCCGATCGCGTTCGGCCAGGGGACCACCAGAAATCATCTTTTGGACCGAAACAGCCCCGATTTGGATATACTTTAAGTATACCTTAACCTGGAGCCTATTTTGGGCAAGTTTGGGCTTATAAAAGGGGTTGAAACCCTCACTCCTCTCTCATCCGAATTTGTTAAAAGCCCTAGATTGGGAGAGAGAAAAGGTGAGAGATTGTGAGAGAGTGTGGGAGGGCTTTTACTGCCACTTGCTGCTGCCGTTACACGTGCTTAAGCGACGCACTCCAATCACTTTCCCGGCGATTCTAACGCATTTTGAGGTAAGAAAAATCCTAACCATTTGCTGATTTAGCATTCCGTCGATTCCATAAGCGATGCAGCTTATATAACTTGTGAATTAGGTCGCCTGATCGCCGTGGACGAAGCGTATACGCTCCGTTCGAATTCACACGTCTATAAGAGACAAGGTGCGGATTTTAGACGCTTTGATTGACTGTTTCCAAAGCTTTCAATGTCTTTTAATAGTAGATTATCGACGGCAATGCCGTTTGACATGTACAACATGCTGTCCGTTTCCTGTTTCGTAAACCGACGGAGAATATGAGATTTAGGGCATTTTAGTCATTTGTAGGAAGTACTGTTTTCATTCATTTTTTGCTGATGTGATTGACATGATTTGTTGTCGCATTAAAATGTTAGGAATACGTGCATAATTAGTTTGGCGAAGAGATTCGCCTAAATGCGCACTTCGGGTCGACATACTATATGTAGACTTAAGTGTGTAGTGTATGTGTTTGTATAAATGCTTGTATTAGTATGTATTGAATTAAATGGTGTTATGAATTAGTTTGAGACTGATTTCTCAATTAATATGCTGACGTAAATGATTTCCTACATGTTGACTATATGCATGATTTCATAATATGCATGA
This sequence comes from Magnolia kwangsiensis, assembly GCA_037074715.1. NCBI lineage: Eukaryota > Viridiplantae > Streptophyta > Magnoliopsida > Magnoliales > Magnoliaceae > Magnolia > Magnolia kwangsiensis. The sequence continues at coordinate 58,836,681 of CM073573.1, forward strand.
AATGTATGTGCTTGGAAGATTTGCTTAAGTTGTATGTTATAACATGTGTTAACATGCTCACATGGCTGTATTTCATTTCTAATACTCTAATATGATTGCTGATGCGATTCCGTAATTGTTTGGGACTATACTTAGTCCAGGCAGTCGGTAATAGAGAGTTCGTGGCTAGCTGGTATTTGCCACGAAGGACGCGTCGATGAATGCGAGTCGTGTTTTGGAGTTGGCGGCAGTGGTTAGGCCACACGAAGTGTTTTACGCACTTCATGTCGTTCGACTTGAGATGCGCTCGTGCTAGTCGAGCCCGTCAAGTAACCCGACTGGCCATTGTATGATCACCCTGTATGAGTCATAACTGCTTGAACCTAAGGTACTGAACTTACCATTGTAAACCCTGTTAACCATGGTACCGTGATCCACAAAGACTCATGAGCTGGGCATGGTGGTATGGGACACCGTGGTCGAGCTGTCGGCCTACGTTGGGGCCACAAACCTCCCCGTAGTGACCAGTGAGCACCTAGTCTCGTGAGCAGATTATGGTGGTATGAGACACTATATTCTTGCTGTCGGCCTACACTGATCAGGCGACGAGTCCTTTGTAGTGACCACGAGCGTATTCTGAGTCTACGAGAGGCGACGACCCTTCCGTAGCAGTAGAGTACAGTAGGCCTGTATTGATAAGGTGATGGGGGAGCGGAGCAACGAGTGCGTGCAACAGCCCTGACAGCCCTTGCAGCGACCTACAAAAATATACCTCGTATGAGATTACTAGGAGTGACGACCCTAGACAGGATCTGTGTTGGGATTGATATAAGGGAAGTACCTTAGTTTCCCAATCCTGCTGTTTGAATGGACTAATAACAACTCGAAAATCATATCACCATACCATTGCATGTGCCTGGAAGATGTGGAGCACTTGAGGGTCGATTGCATGCCGCGGTCGTAAGATGGTGCCGTATGAGGGAGATCGTCGGTGAGGGCATACATCACGTCATGTCATATTGCATTAACAACAGTATTAGGATTGTGTGAATTACTGCTTTACTATTAGCGCATGATTGATTTGATAACATGCTAATCTCTGCTCTCTTATTCCACTGAGTTGATCACTCACTCCCACATTATGGGATGGTGTTTCCGGACACCCACCAGTCCCTTTTTGTGATTGCAGATGATGGCGCGGCCTGTGAGGCGGAGCTGGATTTGATGATGATGAGGAGGATCTCTCCTTTATGTGTGTTCTGATTGATAGGATTACAGGGAGGTTGATTAGATACCTTGACACTTGTCATTTTATATTTTTAGCGCACTCATGTATATTCGTTTTATTTACTTTTGGAGTATACATGTATGCATATAACCTGGTAACATGTTCACACTCTGGAGACATACAACAATTTATATATGTTATACATACTATCACTGTCTTCCGCTTGCTAATTTAACTGTCTCTAGAGTAGAATATGCTGTTCTGGCTTAATCTCACTCATGTTTAATACATTAATACTGACAACATTCAATCATACATATCTATGTTGCATAAATAACATTTTGGAACTCGGGAGTTGGGTTTTTACTCGACCCCCCGATTTTCGGGATGTTACAATGTGCATAGCACATGAGCACCCGCTGCGCATCGGATTGTAGTCCCGGTCAAGGGGGTCTTTGACCCAAGCTTTTTTTTACAAAGATCAAAACTAGGCAGCGTCTTCCACGCACGACAGCTGTGATGCATTTTGGGCTCAACGCATAATTTGGTTCGACGATCCGAACTATCCAATTGTCTTAGGAGGTGGCCATGACCCTCATCTAGCTGACTTTACGTGACCATGCGAGAGATTGCAAGATCCTAGCCGTTCAAAGAAGGATGGACGGCTGAATAGGAAGCTCGTGGGACACACTGATTTAAGTTTAAAAACACTCCTTACCGCATGTTTTTTTGTCCTGAAACTAATGGACGGCGTGGATTCCTCGGAAGTCAGTTGAAGTGGACCCCACCGACTTCTACTTCCAAATTTAAAAAATCGCAACAACGTTTACACTGTCCGACGTTGGGACTGCTCAGTGGGCCCCACTCATCATGTAATGTGAATATATGGACCGTCCATTAGATTTCCAAAGGTTGTATGAGTCAATCCTAGGTGTCATAATTTTGAAAGCCAGCGTGGATTGGATTTCAACTGTCCAAACGCAGGACCGATGGTGGGGAGAAAATTCTGTGGGCCACACCGAAAGTAATATAAAACTGACTATTCTTGACCGATTTTTCGAGTAGAGTACAATGCACGGTCTGGATTTGTCATCCAATACTAATCATGGGCCCCACCAACGTTGCAGTGTAACCTCTATTATGCAGGGCCCTGTTTCGGCGTCCGAACCCAACACGGTTTGAGGATCTTGTGCGATCACAGTCATGATCAGATGGAAGATCTGATCCATTCCTCATGAAGACCACCCTAAAACGTCTCAGGGGACGTTATTCTTTTGGGAAGAAAAGATGGAAAATGGGTACTTTGGCGCTGTCTTAGTAATTGCATAACAAAGCTTACCTAGGGGAGTATAGAACTTCTACACTGACTGTAGCTGCGTAAGGAAAACTTCTGCATGAAGTTTCTCCTCTCAACCAACCTCTCTATTGTTATAAAAGAAGAGGAAAAGAGAGAAAAGGGAAAAAAAATGAGAGGAGATCCAAGCTTGGGACGTGGGCAGAGAAGGAGAAGAGTAAATTAGTTTTTATTTATTTATTTATTTATTTTTCTGTTTTTATAGTTCTTTTGAGATGTTCAGTCTAGTCATGCTTGGCTAAACCTCTTAACTAGGGCTAAGAGGTGAAGCTTGTAGCATGATGGGAGACTCTATTTTATATTTTTGATTTTATCTGAACTGATATTGATTTTAGTCAATTAAGGGAATATTTTTAGTTTTTAATGGTCTGTTGTGACTAAAATTACAATGGGTCTGCGATGGCTTGGAGCATGTTCCTTTCCTTTATGTTTATGACATCAAGAAGCCCTGTTGTTCACCATAGTCTCCTAGGCATGGTCGGATGACGGTACCCTTCCTGACCTTCATAACATGTCGATTGGTTAGTAATTAGTTAAATTCTGTTGTTTGCTTTGTCTCCTGGGCATGGTTTGGTGATGGAATCCATTCTAATTCATATACTTTCATCTCTTGAAAATTAGATCAAAGTAAGTTCAGTTAAATTCCATGATTCTTGAAACTGGCATAAGATCTCACTGATCTCTACAAGTGGATCCTTTGAATCCCTAGTTTCCTTTCTCTGAATTTTCTTAAGTTTTAGATTAATTATTCCACAATTGCTATTTGATTTAGAATTCATCTTAGCCTAGTTCTAGTTCGACTTAGTTTTAGAGAACGTACAGGTTTTAGTCCTTTGGGATTCGACCTCGGTCTTACCGAGTTTATTACTACATCACAACCCTGCACTTGGGGAGTGAACACCCACATACGGACTAAGTGTATATACTACTTATACATTAAGATAGGGCCTACAATGGGCCCCACGACGTGGTCAATTGACATGCTTATAGTGAGTTTGGAAGACTTTCCATCAATAGCCGTTTAATCATCAACGTTATCCTCTGTGGTAGAATCCAATTGAAATTTAGATCTACCTCATTTCCTTAATGTAGCCAAACACAAATTGTGGCCCACCAGATTCTGAGAAATAGATAGACAGTACTGGTGAAAGCCTATAGGTCATGGTGGTCCCAAACGGGACCCTCATATGAACAACGAGGATGAAACCCATGCATCATGGTGATGCCCAGCAACCCATGACAATCCTCATTTCTTCTTGTGGTTGCCACAATATGGAGAGCACGTGACCATCAATATAACTGAGGTAATGGGAAGGGTCCAATGGTGGACAATTCTGTACACCGATTCCAAGAATGTGGCCCACCTAGAATGTAGATCAACTCCATTCTTTAGCTCATACTTTAAAACGAGCTTGCCAAAAGGATGGACGGTTTGGATGAGTCACGTACATCAACCGTGGGTCCTAGATGAACAGCTGGTGGTATCCCATTGGACGGTGTAGATTTAATACCAACACTACAATGGCCTACCATCCATGTACATCTACTAGTCCTTCATGGCATCGTCCAGATGGATCTGGACGGTGCATGCATCTCTTGCAGGTGTTAAAGGTAGGTCCTACGTGGGAGTGGCCCACCATAGCACATATATTATTTTAATATAAAATATTATATTATATAATAATATATATCAAATATATATATATATATATATATATATATATATATATATATATATATATATATATATATACACACACACACACACACACACGTATGTGTGTGGGAGGGAGTGTTAGCGTCTAGGTGATGATCTCGTCCAAACAGGGGACGGTGTGAGTGAAACACATGCACAGGGGTGGGTCCCACCATCCAAGGGTGGACGGTGCGATAAAACACATAGGCCAAGATGGGGTTCCACCATCCACAACTATGGACGGTGTAAATAAAACACATACATCAATGTAGGCTCCACCGTCCACAACCGTGGACGGTGTGAATAAAACACATAATTCATGGTGTGTTCCATGTGGGCCCACCATAATGTCTATTTGCAATCCAACCCGTTAATAGGATCACACGTGCCTGGATGAAAAAGAGAAACAAATTTCATATTAATCCAAAACTTTTGTAACACCCAAATAGGGTTTCAATGGCTGACGTTTAATCTCGTTGTTTCCTATGATGTGGGCTGCCTGAGCCACGTATATGGCTAATTTTTGGGGTGGCCCACTCCCCTAAGTGGCCCACCCAAATGCACGACATTGATGACACGACACACATCACAGTGGGGCCCATGACAGGGACCCACATCCCTTCCCATTCACATCCAGCGCAGGACGCCTGTGCATCCTGAGGTCTGCCACTGCTGCTGACCTTATATTTTTATTTTATTTTATTTTTTTGAAAACGTGTTTTTCTGAGGTTTTTCATGTGTGGGGCCCGCATCAGGGGAATCTGACCCAACTATTGGTCGCTACGGCTCAAGACAAGCCAAACAAGCCTAGTATTCAATATATTTTGGGTACAGAAACATCAGTGTATTTTAACAGCAAAAACCACTGTTTTCCATGCTATAGCCCGCCAGAAAGTCAGATTTGCTCCATTTTTCAGCTCAACGCCTAAAATGAGCTTGGGAACAGAATAGACGGCTTGGATTGGAAACATATATCAAGGTAGGGCCTACATGAGCGGCCCACCCAAAACCCCCTTTCTTTTTTTTTGGACGTTAGTACACCCACTGTCAGCTCACACTTCACAGTTGCAACGTCCAACGTCCCTAGACGCTAGATGGTTACTTAAAACATACATTTAAGGTTGGCCCCACCTATGGACATGCTGTCCAGGTGGGCCACCCAAATGGTTGGATGATGTGGGTAATGCACACATCAAAGTGAGGTCCATTTGATGAACAGTTTGGACATCTCACAACTCATTAAGTGGGCCACACAATCACATCTTCACACAAAAAACAAATGAAAAAGAGAGGGAGAAAGAGAGAGAGAAGCACCCACCTCAAGATCTCCTCTTCCTTCTTCCGCCTATAGCCTCTAGAGCTCCAAGGGAACGTTTTTAACGGTTGAGATGGGCTTTGGATGGTGGGGATGAGAGATAGGAAGGTGGGCCACACCAAACTCTCTCTTATGGAGGTTGGGACGTGAGTTGCTTGGGAGAAATGAGAGGTAAGAGAGGTGAGAGAGATGGGAGATGTGATGTAAAGAGAGAGAGAGAGAGATGGATGAGAGAGTGATGGGTGATGGGGAGAGTTGACTTTGGGGAGGGTAGTTATACTTGGGGATGAGTGTGAGTGATGGGAGTGATGGGGTGTGTACTTGATATTTGATGGGACATGTTTTTTTGGAGTTTTCAACGTGCGACATTTTTCTCAAACTGAACGCGAGCCCACATCTTCTGGCTTGGGTATCGCCTCGGCGCGCAAGACGCGGCATTGGAACCGTGACAAAGGTGCGGTTGCACTGGTACAAGTCTTGGGTCGAGCCAACTCTGGTATGCAGGACTCGACTCAGGATCGCTCGCAAACATCGGATACAGGTCCATAGTTGCTGAAATTCGACTGGGAGGACCGCGAAAGTCTACGAAATGGTACGGACTAGAATAAGGGTCTTACACTAACACTCCTTTATCAAGTGACTCCAGCACCAAATCACAATAACCTAATCTAGTGCAATACGATTGTATGTATGATTAGCCGAGTGATTATTAATCTTAATTCATACAGTAGATTGGAAAAGCTACGATACTGTCATTATATTATTAGTATCTACCCAGATCACGACGCTCGATGTGGCCATAGTAACTTCTCACATATGTCCATTGATCTATTTTAAAGTTCATCACCCAAGGGCGACCACAAATAATGTAAGGGTCATCACCCAAACACAAATGTGGTAAAGTCATGACATCAATTCCATTTATAATACAGTACGCTCATAGCCTTAACAAATGCTCAATAGTCAATATTGGGAGGCTTATTACCCAAATTTATACCAATATGGTAGTCTCGTCACCCCATTTTTTTTATCAATATTGCAGGCACGTCACTCCAGCATAAGCCGACAGCTCAAACATGACTTAATCATGCATAGGGTTATGCATGTTATTATGCATCCAGCCATTCACAACAATTAATCATTTACTAAGACTCCCAAGGGTTGATAAACAGTAACTTAGAAATAATGGTCCGCAAGAGGGTTTCACGCAACCTAATCACGCATGGGGTTAGGGTTTATGGTTAAACTACCGGTACCTAATCAAATACCAAAGACATTATGAGATTCATATGTTTTAACCTAAAAGACTTTGATTATAAAGAATGGCTCAAACCTTACCTTATATCATTGACGAAAGGGGTGAAATGGAGGATCGGGAAGCTGCTACGACTTTGATTGAAGGGAAGAAGATAAGAGGGTGCACCAATTCTCTCAATCAACCACCTTCACTCACTCTCTCTCTCCTAAGGCATGAAATTCGTATGGGAACAAGGGATGCCCTTAAAGTCCATTTTTATAACACAAAAAATTGTACAAATGGCCCGAAGGGCTAAATATTCATTATATTAACCCTATGAGAGGGTGTTTTCAATGATTGGGGTTAACTAGAGGGTTTATGGGTCAATATATGCTATAAGATTATTGGACCTAGTAATGATCTATACATGTACACAATTGGCCCACCATTTAAATGTGTCGATCGACGGGTATGATTAGAAGTCAGTTCGACGGTCACCGATGGTCAATCGGGGTCATGACTATATAGATATGTGAAAGGTATTTACTTAGTTTATTACCTTAAATTTGGTTATGATCTAACGGTCTGAAAGTCATAACTTTGGAAAAGACTGGATACAATTTCTAAGGGCATTCACACATCTCATGCACTGGCCTTGCCAGTCCAAGTTGAGTGATTCGACACTCAATCTCAAATCGATGTCTCGCAATGGACGTCAAGTCCGCTAAGACAAACATCTTTCAATAGTCTCGGGTTTAGTGACCCACTAATGAGCGGTTTGGAGCTTGTTCGGATAGTTAGAAAATTTTTAGAATGAATTGGGTAACAAGATTTCTTATGCAAGATAATTAGTGTTTGGATTAGCTAAGTTCATAGTACAACCTATTTGTAACTAATGAAAATGGTGATCTGATCTCAATCACCCTAAACAGTTGGTTCTTAGGCTAAAAGAGTAATTGGGTCAGTTTGGTTTGTTAATTAAGATCTGACCCCCAACTGTCTCAGCTTTAGGTATGTCTTCATTTAATTATGGCTGTCTTGACTAGTCAATGATAGGTCAGCTAGATTTGGGCCCTAGATGAATAAATCATAAGGCTAAACTCGAGGTTTATGTGATTGGTGAGATCCGTTAGCTTCCTACGGTTAATTAACCATATTTATGTGGTTATTTACTGGTAACATTGGCATATAGGGGAACATCGAGTGTTAAGGGTTAGTAAGCGACAACATAAGCTAATTATAGCATAATTTTTTTTATTTTATTTTGAGGATTTAAAAAATCCAAATAGTGAAAATCCAAGACGTTACCTTGGAACCCTAGTTGATAAAGTGAATCGTATCATTAGTTTGCTTGAGAGACAACAAGCATCCCCGGTTAACCAATAAGAAGCAATAGAGGCAATGACCAAGCAATCCCGCACTGAACAATCGCACCTCAAGTAGCATTAGGGACAAGTATGAGCTAGAGAAAGCCTTAATGTCCCAGCCCATACGCAGGTAACTATAAAGCTTGCCAAATCTGACTTGCACCATACTCTCAACGAGAAGCGATATGCTTAAGGAAAGAAAGCCCCAAAAGCCATGGAAAAAAGCAAAGTCCCCTGGGGGTGAACATCAAAGAGATTCGAGACCAGCTCGGTAATATCCAGCAAGCTTATCGAGTAAAGTCCCAATATCTATTGATTCCCTCCTTGAGCATACTAAGTTTTCATTCATCGATGAAATCATACAGGCTTAGCTACCACACATATTTAGAATGCCACAGATACAACCCTATTCGGGTTTGAGTGACCCTGTTGAGCATTCAGAGTCATTCCGAGCATGAATGAAGCTCGACGATGCTTCCAAACATGTGATGTGCAGGGCATTCTCCCTGACGCTCACCAGTGCAGCTCGGAAGTGTTATATGAACTTGAAGTCAAAGTCTGATGGTTCTTTCGCCTAGCTCAACAGAGCCTTTGCGACATAATTAATCAAAGGCAAATTCATTCACAAGTCAGCGACTCACCTTCTTACATCGACTCAAAAGGATGATGAGTCGCTGAAGGATTAGATCATCCAGTTCAACGCCGAGACTGTCCAGGTTGAAGACTACTTCGATGAGGTAGGCCCCATTACCATGATGGCTAGACACTTAAGTAAGGGAAGTTCTTCTCACTCTGCAAGAAACCCCCAAAGACCCAGGGGCATGTTTGATTTTTTAGAGTAAAGGTAAATGCATGGGAAATGGGCAATAATTATTTCCCTATGTAATTACCGCACCATTCCCTATGGTTGATTTGACTCTTACTTTTTCTAATGCTAAAACTGAGGATGCTGCCAAATATATGTGGGGCCCACCATGATGTATGTAATTATCCACACCGTTCATCCATCATGCTTAATGAATTTAGGGCATGAGCCAAAAAATGAGGTAGATTCAAAGTTCAAGTGGACCATACCATAGTAAAAATGGATTCGAACACTCACTGTTAAAAAATTCTTGGGCCCACTGTTTACTTTGGTGTGGGCCACTTGAATGTTAGATTTGCCTCATTCTTCACCTCATCTGTCAAAATGTTTTGGTAAAATGGATGGACGATGCGGATATGTTGTATACATAACAATGGGGCCCACAAATTTACGTCAGTCATTTTGGACCAATTTTCGAAGCAAGAATACCATCGTAATTTCAAACAGGTGAAATTGTAATAAGTAGTTATTTCTGGGGCATTCACAATGAATTTGGAAAATGAAACAGGCCCTAGAAGACTTCATGAACTGAGCTTAGAAGTACACTAACTCCAAGGAACTGTTCGACGCTCGCAAAGATGCCAATGGAGAGAGCATCTCGGAAAAAGATAAGAAGAGAAAGGAGGGCAGGGAGGGACCCAACACTAACCCAAAAAAAGAAAAGACAATGACCAGGGTGGTGATTCCTAGGCTCTCTGAGTTCCACAAAATCACTTTCACTGGTATACTAAACTAAACACCACGCCCGAGTAGGTGCTCATTAAGGTCAGAGATAAGAGGATTCTGAAGTGGCCAAATAAGATGAGGGCAACTTTAGAGAAAAGAGATAAGGGTTTACTTATGCGAGTTTGTCACTGGACATAGGGAAGACTGACCAACTCCTCGTTAGGAATAATGAGAGGAGCATAATGATAATGAGCCGGTAGAAAAAATTCCTACCATTTTTAATGGAACCACCAATTGAGGAGATTCAAACCGAGCATGTCAAGCTTATGCTCGAAGTGCAAAGTTTATCGACAAGGTTCATCATGTGAACCTCGCTAGCCATCCTGGGAAGGAGCCTAAGATAGAATAATGTATGATTGCCTTCACTAAGGAAGATGTAAGGGAGAACCAACACCCCCACGACGACGCACTGGTGGTCACCATGATTGTGGCCAACCACAAAGCACACTGAATGTTGGTTGACACAAGGAATTCAATAAACATCTTGTATGCAACTACATTATATAAGATGGGGATAGGGAGGTTGAGATTACGATATATACAAACCCCTTTTCTTGGTTTTGCAGGAGAGAGTGTGACCTTAGAAGGGAGCATCCTGATATCAATCACGACAAGCGAGGGCTCCAACCAGGTCACCACCATGATAGAATTCCTAGTGGTGGATTGTCCGTCGGTGTACAATGCAATCTTGGGCAAACCATCCCTAGAAGTCATGTAGGTTGTAATCTCCATCTATCACCTGACCATGAAGTTTTTGACCGAGCACAGGGTTAATAAAGTTAGGGGCGGCCAACATGAAACCCAACAACGCTAGTTGACAACTCTCCGAGAAAGAGAACGACAACAATGGGAAATGTAGATCACCTCCCTAGATCGTATGGAGGGAGGTATAGAAAGAGGATCACCTAGTTGGGGTCACTACCTATTAGTAAAGAGCTTCTTAGTACTACAATTTGAGAGTGAAGTAAAGTAACTTCAAAGTGGGGGACATGGTGTTTCGAGAAGTCTCCCTAAGCATGAAAGAGCCAAGCTCGAGAACCTTGGGACCAAGCTGGAAAGGATCTTATAAAGTCACTAATATAGTCTAACTAGGGACATATGTTGAGTGCCAAACATTGCAGATTTCCTCCTATTTATATCTTAGTTTTATGAACATGATAATGCTTAATGGGTATATTTTATACATGTTTGTATTGCGATGTGAGTTTACGAGCTTGGATTGAAACAAATGTTAAAAGCCTGGATTTGATGCTCAAGAATCACCAAGGCAATGGATGGATCTTATGAGACTAATATTGAAGATTTTAAGATCTTAAGATCCAAGGAAACGAAGTGGAGAAGGAAGGAAGTTGAAAGTACAAAGTACAGAAATTCACACTATCTATGTCATCGACTGACGTTCGATGACATTGAAGACAGTGTGCAATGACATCGAGCATGGGTTGATGACAATAAAGAATTATAGAAAATCAAGTCTGGTTGTCGAAAAAATTGGATGTAGTTCTCGATGACATCAAAGTCTTGTTTGATTACTTGAAGACATGCTCGATGACATCAAAGGCGGTTCAATGACATCGAGATTTTTGTAGATTTTTAGAGCAACTCGTTGGAACACTCTAGACACATTCTCAATTCATCGAAGGCAGTTCGATGACATCGAAGGTGTGTTCGATGACATGAGGAGTTATGTAATGCGAAAGGCGTTACACAGTGTGAAAAGGCACGACTTCCGGATACAAGTTACCTTCGATGACATCGAAGACTGTTTGATGACATTAAAGGCATTACGCAGAATTACACAGACTGCGTTAATTTGAGGCGATTTTCTAAAATTAGATGGACAAGGTTATAAATATGAGTTTTCCTAAGAGTTCTAAACATGAATTAGGTTTTGAGAAGTAGAGCAAATGGGTGGAGTGATTGCTTGCCTCAAAGTGCAGAGGTTCGTAAGTAATATCCCATGAATACAAGGTCGATCCCATAGGGAGATGAATTGCGAGAAGGAAAAAATCGAATGCAAAATAAACTAAGCAATAAAAACTAAACTGATGATTTGATTTTGGGAGTTTTGAATGGATGTAATTCAACTGAATTAAAACAACACCCATGCTTCAAAGTTCCACACATAGGTTAATGTTCCAAAATCACAATGACTTGGATAACACAACTAGGATCTGAGCACTATGGTCGGCCTAATTGAAAAATAAAAAAATTTAAACATTTTAAATAAATGATATAAAAAATTAAAAAATCTTGGATTTACACTATTAATCTATATTCTCAAGCGCTAGTGATTTTAAGCATTCAATATCCATGAGATAATGAATCAAAGAAACGTAGTAGGTTATGATCATCTCCTATCTATGAAATCTAATTGATTCAGGGTAAGCCTATCCATCAATATGGATCTCATATGATGGAAACATATAGATCTCACATGACGATAAAAAACTAAACCTAAATAATAGATAACATGCAATACTATTCATTTCATTATTAAAACAATCAATCATCATATTATGAAAATATTAAACTAATGTGCTTCCCTTCTAGCTTGGGCTAGAGGGAACTTAGAAAAATATAATTAAATTGTAGAAATAAAAAAGTAACAAGAAAAGAAAGAAATACAAACAGAAAAAGAAGAAAAAAAAATAAACAAAAACTTGTAAAGAAAATAAGAACTATGAAACTTGAAAGCTCTTTAAGAAAAAACCCTAGATCTTGCTTGGGAATGCCTTAAATGATGTTTAGGAATGCCCTGGGAAGCCCTATTTATAAGTGGGGAACTCCCCTCTTTAAATAGATTTGAAAAAAATAATCGAAAACTGCTTTAAAACTGCTCACTTTGCGTAGGCTCCATGTAAATCCTTTGATGTCATCGAAGACTGACTTTGATTTCATCGAAATTGTTTCGATGAATATAAGCTCAGATCTTGCAAATTCCTACACTAATTTCTACACTTTCTTCCTTTTTCACTTGGTTTTCTTGACTTTTGGGGCCTTGAAATCTTCAATCTTAGTCTCCAAAAGTTCATTCTTTTATGTGGTGATTCTTGAGCATTAAATCCATGATTTTAACATTGTTTTCACTCTAAGCTCATAAACTCACCTTACAACACATACATGTATAAAATATACAATTAAGCAGTATTATGTTCATAAAATTAAGATATAAATGGGAAAAAATATACAATATTTGACACTCAACACACCCCCAACCAGCAATTTGCTAGTCCCGAGAAAAAATAGGTGAAGAAATAAAAATAAAAATTAATCCTAGAAAAATTAAAACTACACCATTTTCGCAGGTAATTTCTATTGCATTTAGTATATGCAACTAGCCTTTATACCCCTAGGTTTCCCCTAGTGGACAAGTTATAGTCTCGTGAGGGTTTTCAGAAATGTTACCCACAAATATTAATATTGAGGGTTAAATATTGCACATTATCTCCAATTTAAATCTTGGTTTTATGAACATGATAGTGCTTAATGTTCTATTTTACTCATGTTTGTATTGCAAGGTGAATTTAAGAACTTAAATTGAAAATGGTGCTAAAAGTATGAATTTAATGCTTAAGAATCATCAAGGTAAGCGATGGATCTTGGGAGACTAAGATTGAAGAATTCACATGGTAAAGATCCAATAAAACCAAGTGAGGAATGAAAAGAATCAAATAATTGAAGTGAAGAAAAGGAATCCTAAAATTATCTTAAAGACAAACATATTCCTAAAAGTGTCCTAAAGAAGCATATTCTGGATTATTCTGTGAAATTGTACAGAGTGAAGTTTATTTTGAAAAACTGCATAAATTTGATGCAGTTTCTAAAGTTTTTCAACTAGGTGCGAAAGTTGGCGTTCCACAACTATAAATAGGACTCCCTAGGATGTTTATAGGAATCTTCTAAGATTTGAGGAGTAGAGAAAAAGTGTGAAGAAGCCATCGCCAAGAGTTTTTCTTCCGTTTTTATGCTTTTCTTAAGATATTTTAGTTCAATCATGTCTATGGTTGGCTAAACCTCTTAGCGAGGGCTAAGAGGTAAATCTTGTAGCATGATGGGCTGTTTTCTATTGCTTTGATTCATGTTTAAGTTCAACGATCTTTGATTCTAGTTTGATATTTAAGAAATACTTCTAGTTTTTAATGGTTTGCTGTGACTCAAATTACAATAGATCTGTAATAGCATTGAGTATGTTCTTTTCTAGTATTGAGATTGTGAAATTAGGAATTCTTATTGTTAACCATCGTCCTTTAAGCATGGTTGGATGATGAAATCCTTCTTAACTTTGACACTTCTCCCATGTTGGTTGTGGGATTGGTAAATCCTGTTGTTTGCCTTGTATCCTGGGCATGGTTTTGTGATGGGATCACTTCTAGTTCTCACACTTCTCATCCATTAAAAATTAGGTCAAAGGAAGTTCAGATTTGATTTTTCTGAGATATCTTCCAATTGGATAAGATGAGACTTTGATTCTAGTTGTGTCCTTAAATCAAGCATAGATCTCCCTAATATCTACAAGTGGATCCTTGGAAACCTTAGTTCCCACCTTTGAATTTATTAAGTTCAATTACTCTTTATACTTCCATATTTAGATTTAAATCTTTTTCTAGTTATTCTTCTAGTTGCTTTCAGAATTACTCACGATATTTATCCCTGTGGATTCGAAATCGGTCTCACCGAGATATTTACTACATTACGACTCTACACTTGGGGTTGTGAACAAGTTTTTGGCATCGTTGCCAGGGATTGACGGTTGCGTTTTCTAGATTTGATTAGTTTTGGAATTATGTTAAGATTATGATTTATTTACTTTCTATTTTTAGGTTAGGGTTATTTCTAAAATGTTTTTAGAAACTAACTTTTTTTTCTATTTCTAGATTTAAAAACTTTCCTTTTTCATTTTTATAAACTATGCTACTTTTTTTAGAAACTTTCCTAATTTATTTTTAGAAACTTTCCTTTTTTATTTTTAGAAAATAGGTTGCTTTTTTTTAGAAACTTTCCTTTTTAGTTTTAGACACTAACTCATCTTTCTATTTTTAATTTTAGAAAATTTCTTATTTATTTTTTTAGAAACTAATTCACTTTCATTTTTCTTTTGCAGGATCCTAACATAGAAACTTCTAATTTGGTAACTTCTTTCTAATTCTCTCTTTCTATTTTAAATTTCTATTTTCTTTTTTCTTTTGAGGTTTAAGTTAGATTCTGAAATTGAAGGTTGATAGTGTTTCATGCCCAAGTGGGTCCGTGACAACACTCGACGTTTCTTAAGTAAAGGAGGATTGGTTTAGGGGTTATCTATCCATCACAGGATTAGACACCCCTCAAGATCCATAGAGTTAACTGAAGTTATGGATGCAAATCAATTGGCCAATCAACCTTCAAATCCACCCAACCTAGGGTGGAGAAATCTAGGATGAGAATGAGGTGCATCGAGCACCCCCGCCTTGTATTTTATGAGAATATTTACAACCGGCGGGGGTGAGCACCCCTTCCTGTATGGTTTTTCCAAAAAATACAGGAAACATAGACATCAAGCTAAGAGTGATCTAACTCCTTTTAAAGTTCTTTGGGGTTGAATTTGAAAATTTATATTTACACTTGAAAAAGTTTGATGAGATCACAGTCACTTTATACTTTCCTAATGTGTCTGAGGACACAATCCTGCTGAAACTCTTCCCTCTCTCCCTGAAAGAAAAGGCTAAGACGTGGTTACATTCACTACATCCATGATCTATTGGCAGATAGCATGACATAACAAGAGAGTTCATAAAGAAAATTTTCCCATATCATAAATCGAACACCATCAGAAAGTTGATCATGAACTTCACCCAAATAGAAGATGAAACATTCTTCCAATATTGAGAGCGGTTCAAGGTTCTTGTCAGTTCATGCCCACAACATGGCTTTGAAATGTGGCGCATAACAAATTTCTTCCATGAAGGACTAACATCTTCTATGTGCTAATTTATCGAGACAATGTGCAATGGGGAATTCCTGAACAAAGATGTTGATGAAGTGTGGGATTACTTTGATAAACTTGCTGAAACTGCACAATCATGGGACATCTCCCCAAGAACAAGCATCACGTCTAAGCCTACTCAATCAAAGGAGAGAGGTGGAATATATTTTTTGAAAGAGGAAGATGATATCAACACTAAAGTGGTCAGTCTCACAAGGAAACTCGAGGCCATTGAACTTAGGAAGGATAAGGACAAGGAAGTTATATGCAGTATTTGTGCTTGTAATATTCATACAACTAAAAATTTCTCAAAAATACCTTCATTTCAAGAAATATTGAATGAGCAATCAAATGCCATAACCAACTACTAAAGCCCTTTCAAGGGACTAACTTTGAACACATACAACTCCAGCTAGAGAAATCATCTGAATTTCAGTTAGAGGAATGGACAATCTATTACACCTTAAGGAATCCCTAATCAATTCTTAAATCAAGGAAAACCTCAAGAGGAATTGTTTCAAAATCCTTAAGAGCTCATTCAACAAAGTAGTCTTCAAGCCTTATAAGAACTCACAAAGGCTATACAAAAGATAGACTCACACGTTATGGTTATGGAGAAAGGGATGTTTCTAGCCCAACCTATCCCTAATCCTAAACCGCAATATGGAGTTAGTGAACCAAGCTATTCAAATTCAAGGGAGTAAGCTAAGTCTATCACCACTCTTAGGAGTGGAAAGATAATTGACAAATCTATTTTGGTAGGGGCTGAAAAGTATAAGTACTTAGATGTAGATGAGAATGATAGACCAAGCGATGCTCCACATGACATAGAATCAGAACTTCAAAGAAAAGTAGTTACTTCATTCCCCCAACGGTTGATTGCACCAAAATCTCTCTCTAACTCTCAAGATATTCTAGAGGTGCTTAAGTGAAGGTCAACATTCCTCTACTAGATGCCGTAAAACAGATACCTTCATATGTCAAATTTTTGAAAGACTTATGTATGACCAAAAGACGATAAAATATCCAAAAGAAAATATTTTTGACAGAGAAAGTGAGTGTCATCCTAAAGTAAGATGTGCCACAGAAATATAAAGATCCCAGTAGCCCAACCATTGCTTGCAAATTGGGAATTACCGAATTAAGCACACACTTCTTGACTTAAGAGCAAGTGTAAATTTGATCCCTTACTCAGTCTATGAACAACTGGGTCTAGGTGAATTAAAACCCACCCAAACTACGTTACAACTTGTCAATCGCACAATTTATGTACTGAGAGGGATAATTGAGGATGTGTTAGTCCAGGTTGACAAATTCTACTACCTAGTAGATTTTATCATCCTGGATACTCAACCCATCATGAACATGAGCACTCAAATTCCCGTCATTCTTTGTCGCTCATTCCTTGGTACATCAAATGCAGGAATGGAGTAATGAATTTGTCTTTTGAGAATATGACATTGGAGCTCAATATCATTTTCAATATGAGCAAACAGGCAAAGGACGATGACGATGCCCATGATGTTAACTTGTTTGATTCTTTCGTGGAAGATGGAACTCTGATGACCTTATCCTTTAACCTTCTAGAGACGTGCTTGACCCACTCCCATGATTTAGATGATGATATGATTAGGGAGACAGGTGCCATGCTTAATACTTTGTCGGTACTTGAAGTTAACCGATGAAGGCTAAAATTTGAAGAATTACCCCAAACTAATGTAGTGCCTCTACTGTCTAACATTAAGGCACCGAAGCTTAACCTAAAACCTTTGCTCTCTGATTTAAAATATGCCTATTTACGTTAAAATAAGACATACCCAATGGTGATTTCTTTCCACCTGGAGGAAGAATAAGAGAGTATGCTTATCTCTACTCTCATTAAGCACAAAGGAGCCCTTCGATGGTCGATTGCAGACCTCAAGGGAATTGACCCTTTGATTTGTACTCATCGCATTTATCTAGAGAATAATGCAAAGATCTCTCGACAACCACAATGTATACTAAATACAAATATGAAGGAAGTATTAAGGTTGGGGTTCTTAAACTATTAGATGTGGGTATCATATACCCAATATCCAATAGTGAATGGGTGAATACAACTCAGATGGTTCCTAAAAAGTCAGGAATCACCATCGTAGCCAATGCCGACAATGAACTCGTGTCAACTAGGATCACTACCAGTTGGAGAATGTGCATTGACTACAGGAAGTTGAATACTGTCACGAGGAAAGACCACTTTCCTTTACCATTCATCGATCAAATTTTAGAAAGGCTAGCTGGTCATTCCTATTACTGTTTCCTTGACGGATATTCAGGCTACAATCAGATCAAGATAGCCCTTGAAGATTAATAAAAGATAACATTTATATGTCCTTACAACACCTTTGCTTATCGAAGGATGTCATTCTGACTATGTAATGCTCCCACCACTTTTCAGCGATGTATGTTGAGCATTTTTTCTGATATGGTGGAGCAATATTTGGAGGTCTTCATGGATGACTTCTCGGTCTTTAGTCCATCCTTCAGTAAATGTTTGAAAATTTAGAAAAATACACTGAAGTGATGTGAGGAAAAGAATTTGGTACTTAATTGGGAGAAGTGTCACTTAATGGTTCGTAAGGGAATTCTCTTAGGACATCATCTCTTCTAAAGGAATTAAGGTAGATAAGGCTAAGATTGATCTTATCTCTAACTTACCTCCACCCACAAAAATATGTGACGTGTGATCCTTCTTAAGACACGTTGAATTTTACAGAAGATTCATAAAGGACTTTAGTCATCTCTCTCATCCTTTATACAATCTACTTCAAAAGGATGTACCATACGAGTGGAATGAACAATTTCAGGAAGCTTTTCTAAACTCAAGGACATATTAACCACCGCACCTATCATGCAGACACCTGATTAGAGCATCCCTTTTGAACTTATGTGTGACATGTCTGACTATGTTATCTGGGCGGTATTAGGTCAGAGAAAAGAAAAGAGACCCTCATTATAAATTATGCAAGAAGAACCTTAAATTCTACCCAAGTGAATTACACTACTAAGGAAAAGGAACTCTTAGTCGTAGATTTGCTTTGGACAAATTTAGGTGCTACTTAATTAGATCCAAGATCATCATCTACATGGATCATGCAGCGCTCAAGTATCTTCTTTTTAAGAATGATACTAAGACCTACTTGATAAGATGAATCCTTCTACTACAGGAATTTGATTTAGAAATAAAAGATAAAAATGGAGTAACAAATGTAGTGGTTGACCACTTTTCTCACCTTGATCTCTCTGATTCCCTTGAAACGACACATATAAATGACATGTTCCTTGAAGAATAATTATTTAAAGTCTCTCAATCACCTTGGTTCATGGATATTGCTAATTATCTTGCCATAGGTTCCACGCCGACACATTGGACTATGTAAGATAAAAAGAAATTCCATACCGAGGTACACAAATTCTTTTAGTATGATCTGTAGTTACTTAAATCTTGCCTAGACTAAATCTTAAGGAGATGTGTGCCAGATAATGAACATTAAGGTGTCATCTCCTTCTGTCATTCTCAGGCTTGTGGCGGTCACCTTTCTACTAAATAGACCCTGACCAAAATTTTGCAGCATGACTTTTACTGGCCCACTATGGTCAAGGATACTCTTGAGTTTGCAAAGCTTGTGAGTGTTGTCAGAAATTAGGAGCATTGTCTTATCGAAATCTAATGCCCTTGAACCCCATTCTGATCATTGAAGCATTTGATTGTTGGGATATCAATTTCATGGGACCATTTCTCTAATCTTTTAAAAATTTATATATATTGCTTGCAATAGACTATGTCACTAAATAGGTTGAAGCAATCCTGTGCTGAAAAACTGATCATCAGACAGTCATTAAATTCTTAAAAGAGAACATCTTTTCTCAGTTCGGAACGCTTTAAGACATCATTAGTGATGGAGGTTCACATTTTTATAACAAGCCATTTGTGAACTTAATGAAGAAATATGATATCTCCCACAAAGTAAGCACTCCATACCACCCACAAACAAGTGGTCAAGCTAAAATTTTTAATAGGAAAATTAAACATATTTTGGAAAAAAATGGTTAAACCTAATCATAAGAACTGGTCAATCCGATTGACCGATGCTTTATGGGCTTACTGTACTGCATTTACACCCCTATTAGAATGTCTCCCTTTACACTTATCTATGGGAAGGCTGGCCACTTACTATGGAGTTGGAACATAGGGCCTACTGGGTGATTAAAAATTTGAACTTCAATTTAAACAACGCTGGCTTGCTACATAAAATTCAGTTAAATGAACTGGAAGAAATCTGGAATGATGCATATGAAAACTCAGGAATTTACTAGGATAAGATGGAAGTGTTTCATTACCAACACATTCTTTGAAAATCATTCACACCAGGTCAAAAAGTCTTTTTGTATAATTCTCGGCTATACCTTTTTCTATGTAAACTTCGATCTCATTGGATTGGGCCTTTCACTATTACTAATGTTGAAAGTGCACCTACTAGTGGCCTAGGTTGTCAATTACGGTATGAGTTGAGTCAGTCGGAGTACAGAGCCTAACAGGAAGAACAATTCAAGCGTCTACCTCAACTGGATGTGTAGAAGCTCGCCAAAGGTAAATCATAGACTCACATCCCATGTCCCAAAACACCACGTGATTAAAACCCTTAAAAAAAACTTAGAATATATGAGGGTTTTTGGGTAAGTGAACTTTTTCAAACATAAGAAAATCTCTAAGTTTGCTTGCCTTGTCGATTGTATCGATACATATTTCGATATGATCGACCTGCTCTGTCGATGTCCTCGACACTTAATCGATACTATCGATAAGAGGACTAAAAGAATCCAGCAATTGCATACTCATCTGGATGGATTTATTGATATATCGATACACCTATTGATATCATCGATATTCAATCATCGAGTCCATCGGAAGTGGCTCGATAATATCGACAGGCAGATTTCTGACACCCCTGTTTTTCTTAAGAGAATTACTATGTGCTTCGATATATCGATGCTTTTTCTGATTTAATCTGAATTCAAATATCGATCATATCGGAAGGCCGTCAATCATATCGACAGTGGACGCGAATTTCTCCCAGAAAATATTTCAGGATGTTTTTAACTTTGATCGGGGGCCACTCGAGGAAATCAATATTCTTATGTCGATGCTATTGAGCCTTTGTCGATTGGATCGAAAACTGGACACAAACTGTCCAACGTGCTTATAAGTAAATCTATACAATTTATCGATCCCATCAACACGGCCTCGATATCATCGATATTCGAATTTCGATGACATCGGTTGACCCTTGATCACATTATAAAAAACTTGAAATATTTTAGGCTAGTCTCTCTCATTTTTCAAATGTCGATAGATCGATCCCAGTATCGATGGAATCGGAGTTCAAAATTTGATGACATCGATACTAGTATCGATCCCATCGACCAGCTAGCAAAAGGTTTCAAAAGCGTATAACATTTGAGTTTGTATTATCGAGCAGACAGTCGATCCCATCGAGAGTATATGCTTGATGATATCGAATCTGCTCGATGATATCGTACTCTAAATATGACCGTTTTATATCCGTTGGAAAATTTTGCCTATATATAGAGAGACCTATCCATATTACTGGTAGAGAAAGAAGAGAGTGCTTTTGTGTGTTTTACCTTTAGATCATATACACAAAGTCCTTTCTCTCACGGGAGTTCTTCTCCCAATCCATTCTCATTCATTGAATAGAGTGGATTGGGAAATGAACTTCCGCATTCAAGGATACTTTAGCAATTGTCTTAATACAATATCATTATGTTGAGATGCCTTGAATGAATAGATGACGGGAATCACTCTATCTTCCTTATAGGAAAATTCTAAGAGAGTAGATTTCCATCTTAAACCTTGACCCAACCCGAAGCTAAGTATCAGTATATCTTTTGTATTACGGATCAAGAAAGCTGAAGACTCTTCAACAACAAGAAGGAGATATTCATCATTGCGCTAAAAGGGACTCATCAACTTATCTGTAAGTACCTAGAGTCCAGAGGACACTTGTGATCATTTCTTTTTAGGATTGGGTCTTAAGTGTTGCTCACCCTTTAAAGTCCTCATAGGAGGCCTCCGTCGGGAGTGTATGTGTGGGTGCGTTGTGTGGACCCTTACTCTGTATGGGCATAAACATCTGGGTACGTTGTATGGACCCTTGATCTGTGTGGGCATAAACATTTGGATGTGTTGTGTGGACCCTTGCTTTGTGTGGGCATAAACATCTGGGTGCGTTGTGTGGACCTTTGCATTATGTGGGCATAAAAATCCAGGTACGTTGTGTGGACCCTTGCTTTGTGTGGGCATAAACATCCAAGTGCGTTGTGTGGACCCTTGCTCTGTGTGGGCATAAACATCTGGTTAGGAGTGCACCAGTAAAGCTCCAGGGTTAGAGGTGAACCGAGTAAAGACCTTCGTGTAAAGGTTGAAGGTGAACCTGATTTAAAACCTTAGGTTTGAGGTAAACCCTGAAAAACCTCCTTAGTGAAATTCGGTACACTCAAGGGTTGAGTGCGACAGTCGGGAGTGGAGTAGACATGTAGTTGAACTACTATAAAAATGACTGTGTTTGAGTTTTTTATTATTTTTCATTGTGTGATATTCCTTACATGTTTTTATATTTGATTGTCTAAGATCACACCTCATATACACACACAGTCTTATCCATCACAATCTTATATGCAACTTGTTTATCTTTCATACAGTTTGTGATTGGATCCTCTATAAGTCTTGGAAGCCAGTAGAGTTGCATCTGAGTAATCCTGATAATTGTATATCTGATAGGATTAGTACAATAGGATTTTAAATAGATCATAAAACATTAAAAAGTCCTATTCACCCCCTCTAGGACATATTGATATATTCCTACTTTGACCTAAGCAATCTTCACCATTATTTCAATTGGTATCAGAGCGGGTCTCCCTTTAAGGGCTTCACCGCCAAGAGAGTGATCTTGACTGAAGTTGGGAATATGGCTAAAGGAGAGGGCTCATCGCTCTCTACTTCTTGGTTCAAATTATGCTTATTGGAAGTCTAGGATGCACTATTTGGATCATGATGTTTGGACATAGTTGAAACTGGATATGTGTCATCGAGTTATCAAATTATTCTTGAAAATGACTCAACTATCTCCAAACCTAAATCCAGCAAAACGTGAACTGCGTTCGAGAAAGAAAAATAAACTTCTGAAGCAAAAGCAATGAATGCTATCTACTGTGCTGTGTCCCAAGAAGTATTCGAGTGATACATCTAAAGAGGCATGGGGTCTATTGGAAACAACCCAGTAAAAAGGTCCTGGGTACAACTCTTAACATCTCAATTTGAACACATCAGAATGGAGGATGATGAGACCTTCATGGAATTTTTTTTTTACAAATCTAAATATCATTTGTAATTCCATGGGTGGATTAGGAAAGAAAGGTCTGGTCCAAAAATTTGTAGGAAAATACTAAGATCCCTACCAGAACGTTTCAACTCACAAGTTTCAACCATAAAAAAGTGTAGGAATATGGATGAAATGAAAATAAAAGAACTAGTAGGTGAAAAAGTGGTGTAGACCACTTAAGTTGAAGTAGGAATATGTCAATATGTCCTAGGGGGGGGGGGGGGGGGGGGGGGGGGGGGGGGGGGTGAATAGGACTTTTTAAAGATTCATAAGTTATTTTTCAGTCCTATCACACTAATCCTATTACAAAGTACAAATTAGGATTACT
The DNA here is from genome assembly GCA_037074715.1 of Magnolia kwangsiensis. Classification (NCBI taxonomy): domain Eukaryota; kingdom Viridiplantae; phylum Streptophyta; class Magnoliopsida; order Magnoliales; family Magnoliaceae; genus Magnolia; species Magnolia kwangsiensis. The sequence continues at coordinate 58,860,180 of CM073573.1, forward strand.
CAAGAATTAACTCTACTGGCTTCTAAGCCTGATAGAAGATCCAATCACAATTACTTATAAGATAAGTAAATTTATGAATCAGATTGTGATGGATATGACTGTGTGTGCATAAGATGTGATTTCAGATAATCATATAGAAAGGCATGTAAGGCAATCATATAAATGAAAGACAATATCAATCTCAAATACAGTCATTTTATAGTGGTTCGACTACTTTTCTACTCCACTCTCGGCTTCCACACTCAACCCTTGAGTGACTGAATTTCACTAAGGAGGTTTTCCATGGTTCACCTCAAACCTAAGGTTTTAAATCAGGTTCACCTTCAACCTTTACAGAGGTTTCTACTCGGTTCACCTCAAACCCTGTAGTTTTGCTGGCGTACTCCTAACCAGATGTTTATGCCCACACAGGACAAGGGTCCACACAACGCACCTTGAGGTTTCTACTCGGTTCACCTCAAACCCTGGAGTTTTATTGGCGTACTCCTAACCAGATGTTTATGCCCACACAGGACAAGGGTCCACACAACGTACCCTGAGGTTTCTACTCGATTCACCTCAAACCCTGGAGTTTTACTGGCGTACTCCTAACCAGATGTTTATGCTCTCCCCAGAGGAAGGGTCCACACAATGCACCCCTCACGTACACTCCCGTCGGAGGCCTCCTTCAAGGACTTCAAAGGGTGAACAACACTTAAAACCCAATCCTAGAAAGGAATGATCACAAGTGTCCTCTAGACTCTAGATACTTATAAATAAGTTGATGAGTCTCATTCAGCGCAATGTTAAAGATCTCCTCCTTGATGTTGAAGGGTCTTCAGCTCCCTTGATCCGCAATACAAAGATATATCTATACTAGGCTTTAGGTTGGGTCAAGGTTATGATGGAATACCACTCTCTAAAGATTTTTTAATTAGGAAGATAGAGTGGTTCCAGTTATCTATGCATTCAAGGCATCCCAGCTTGATGATTAAGGTTGTAGCTGGAGGATCCTTGAATGCGGAAGTTCATTCTCCAATCCACTCTATGAGATATCAATGATGAGCGTGGATTGGAGGATGAACTTCCTGAGTGAAAGGGCTTAGGTAAATGATAGGAAGGTTAGAACTCTCAAAAGTACTCTCTTCTTTCTTTACCAGTAATAAAGACTAATCTCTCTATATATAGGCAAAAGGTTCTAACGGATATAAACGGTCATATTTATGACAAAGTTCGATATCATCGATCAGTCGTCGATATGATCGAGCGTATACTCTCAATTGTATCGACAGACCTCTTGATGATATAAACTCAATTATCATTTCGCTTTTAAAAACCTTCCGCTTACTGCTCGATTGAATCGAGACACACATAGATGTTATCGAATTTTGAACTCCGATTCCATCGAGCGATGGATCAATCTATCGACAGATGAAAAATAAGAGAGAAGCCTTGAAGAATTTCATGTTTAACAGATATGATCGGGGAACAGTCGATGTCATCGAAAATTGTACATCGATCATATCGGAGACCTTATCGATGGGATCGATAAATCGTATAGATTTACCTATAAGCTTGCTGGATAATTTATGCCCCGACTCGATCCAATCGACGAGGTCTCGATATGATCGATATATGAATATCGATTTATCGACTGGCACCTCGATCAATATTAAAAATAACCTGAAATTCATACTGGAGAAAACATGCGCCCACAATCGATATGATCGACTGACTTCCGATATGATCGATATTTGAGTTTAGATTGGATCGGACAATCATCGATATATCGAAGCATATGTTAGTTTTCTTTTAGAAAAATATGGGCGCTGGAAAGCAGTCTGTCAATATTATCGATCTACTTCAGATATGATCGATATTCGAATATCGATGATATCGACTATCGAGTCGATATATCGATAAATCGTCCAGATGTTTATTTGATTGCTGGATGCTTTTTGTCCTCACTCGATTTTATCGATTGAGATCCCTAGGACATCGACAGAGTTGGTCGATCATATCGAAGGGGTAATCGATATAATTGACAGTGTAAGAAAAACTTTAAAGATTTTTCTTTTTGATAACAAGTTTTCTTGCACAAAAACCCTAAGATGTTCTAGTTCTTTTTAAGGGTTTAATCACCTGGTGTTTTGGGACATGGGATGTGAGGCTATGATTTACCTATGGTGAGCTTCCACACATCCAATTGAGGCAGATGCTTGACTTGATCTTCCTGTTAGGCGCTGTTGTCCGACTGACTCAACTTACAACGTAATTGACAAACCAGGGCACGGAGTAGGTGCACTTTCAATCTCCCCCTTTATCAATTACGTGACAAAATACCTAAAACACCCTAGGAACATATCTAGACAGATACATCATAAATTGTTTGTACATGTATTAACACAATTTTACAAATTCTAAACTCCCATGTACACACCCAATAAATTCTCCCCCTTACTTCAAAAACTCCCCCTTTCTTGTTGCGGCTGCTCCCCCTAACACCTGCAACACAGATATACAATTTTCGCTCGGGGTGTTTGAATTGTTCTCTCCCTTTTTGTCAGTCATTGGCAAAGGTATAAGATGTGATATTGACTGAAGATTGAAGCTTATGGGAGAACTCAGATAGATAGATGTATATAAATGAGAACACTGTAAAGCATACATCAATGAAGACACAGTATGGAGTTAATAGAGCACTTAAGGCATAAGATAAACATGCAGACATAACTCCAAAACTTCAATAAAACAGGGAGACAGAGATCCAAATGGCAGGAATAAAAGATCTAGATTTAGCCATATGTAAAGTAAGCTTCCCAAGATTGGCAGAAATATCCAATGCTGCCTTAGACAGCAGCAATTTAAACCAAAAAAAAATAAAGCCCATTGGAGGGCACACAAACATAAACCAGTATTTTATCCCAACCGTGGGCATATTCATCCAAAGAGAAAAATAGTTAAAAAAAAAACTGTCATACACACCACTGAGAGCATAGAACATCCAAAAAGATACTGATATTCATATGAAAAAATAAGAGTAAGGTGTGCATGATAGCATGCATGAGTCTGACATCAAGGAGCAGAATGAGATCGAATCGTGTCGTCCAGTCGGCACGTCAGTAGATCCACCAATTGTTGGACCGTGCTCTGAACTCCTTGAACTATTCTTTACAGAATAGTGAGCCATTCCTTTACTGAGTGCATGTCCTTCTGAATGGCCCCAATCCTGTCCAATTTAAGCCTTTTACCATACCCAGTAGTTGATGTGGATGGAGCAACATCTGGTCCATGAGGTGCATCATCAGACATTACATCTCCTTCCATGGGTCAACACCTTCTCCTCCTTCCCCTTCTGCATGAATTTCTTCCTCAGTTTCCTCCTTGTATTCATGAAATCTCAGATCCATTTTCTGAATATTTTTCTTGTTGAAAACTTTGAGGGGAAAAACTGGATCAGTTGTAGAAGGAAAGCCAATGCTCTGACAGATTCTACTAATAAGCCAGGGATATGACAGATGTAAATTTCTGGAAGTATGTATGGCATCGACAAACTGATTTACAATCAAGGTTGGAAGACAGATATTCGTCCCAGTTGCAACAGAGTAGACTATCATCACCATAAGACTTGTTAGATTCGATTGGTTCGTGCTTCTTGGGTACAGATTAGTGGTGAAAATCCCATGCATGACTCTGAACCGGGGCTCCATATACCTAGCTTTCAGGGCATTCCCTTGATGTCATGGGATATCTCGGTTATGACATATGTATTTGGTGATTTTGGAGCGAACATCTGGAAAGTCAAGATCCCAGTTTGGAAGGCTTACTGGAGCCATCTGTAGATTGAGAATTTGTGCTATAGTGGCAGGAGTGATAAATACATCATCACCATCCATGGATACCATGAAGAAAGGAGGATCAGCCATCGGGGAATGACATGCAGCAAAGAAGTTGCGTGTTCTTTCCAGTTGGTATGGTCCACCAAAATTCAGGATGGGCAGCCAACCAATTGTAACAAACAGAGGTTCTAAGTTGTAAGGTGTTAAGCACTCCCTGTCTACTTTTCTCTCAAAGATCAACTTTCTATTGGCATATTTTGGTGGCCGTTGGACAGTAGGAGGAGGAGACACGAGTTGAGATGGTTCAGGGATTTCAGTTTGGGACCCACCGCGTCTTGATCTTTGCCGTGTGGGGGTCCCTCTGTCCGGGATCCTTGCTCTCTCCCTTGAGGTAAGGACATTTTGTCGAGTACCTCTTGAAGATTCCCTTGGACCGGATGCCACTTTTTTGTCCTTTCCCATGTGAAAGAAAAGGCTATTTGAAATATTGAGAAAAATGACAAAAACCCCGACAAACCAAGAGAAAAAGATTCTGATGATATTGGAAGAATATTACCTGGTTTGTGGAGAGATTTAGCTAGTCCAACTTAGCTTAGGATGATTGGTCGAGAGAATCGGTCAGGGAAGACAATCGAACCGCCCTTTAAAAAAAACTTTTTCTGTTCTGCTAGCTTTTATCGGGCGCAATTTATTGATCATATCGACCAACATATCGATTATATCGAGAAGTTGTCGGTCGATTCTATCGAGACTACCCTCGATGTTATCCATGGACACACAACTTTTCACATTCTGAACATCCGTTGATTGTATCGATCCTCAGTCGATAAAATCGAAGAAGACCATTACTTGCATTGAAAGTATGTGCTATTCAGAATTTTCCTAATTTTGACACGCTATTGTATATTTCTTGACTTAATTAGTATATGTCAAAAAAAATGCACCAGTTCTGTACAAATATAAACGTGATAATGTTCATATACAAAAATTAGAGGTCTCCAACCTTAGATGTAACATTGTGGATTTAGCAAAAATTGCATCATTTCACCAATTATCCAGATTTCGATGCAAAATCTGAACGTGTTCTTATATGCTCAATAATTCAGGGTACAGAGTTCCATTTTTCTTTCACTTTCCACCTTGAGACAGAAGTTTTTGCTTTGGTGACTTTAGTTATCTCACCAACTTGATCCAGTGATTTTTCCGTTCTGTCTTCCATTTTGGGTGATAAATGGGTATTTTGCATTACTTTGGTCAGATTAAGTTCATCAGTGTGGATTTGACCAGGGTTATAAGAAGTTGTCTTTAAGCATTCAAACTTGTAATGTCCCATATCACCACATAAATGACAAACTGGAGAAGTTCTTGTATTGCTACCTAAAGCAACAAATTTTCCAGTTTTCATTTTGATTTTCTCATACCCTAGGCCACTCTTATCTTTTCCAGGCCTTCCTATCCCTAACATTCTTTTAAGTTTTTCACCACTCTGAGAAAACTTATAGTTTATCTCGGTAAATTTTCTGAAATTTTCTAAGTCAATACAAAGTGAGTGGTTCTCATTTTTGAGTTTTACATTATCATCTTTTAGCAGTTCAGCTTTGTTCATAAGTTTTGATAATTCTCCTTTTAGGGATAGGTTTTCTTTTTCTAATTGATCATTATCTGTGAGATATTGTTGCAAATCATTGGACAAATGTATGTTTATTTCTAAGGTTATGTCCAAGTCTTTCTGCAACAATTTCTTTTTGTTTTCAGTTATACCGATTTTCTTAAGGATGTGGATGCTATGAATGTATAGTTGATTATAAGCATCCTGCAATTCATTTTGCTCTTTATCTTCTTCTTCTTCAATTTCCTCATTATCAGATGAAAATGATTCAGTGGCTTGTTGTTCTTTCTCAGATTCAGTTGGAATGATCGAAGTGGTGGAGACCATAAGTATTTTCAAGGATTTTTTATCTCCATCACTTCCAGAGTCACCATTTTCTGAATTTGACTCTTCCGTATCATCCCATGTGGTAGCCATCGCCTTGCCCTTGGTTTTTCTATTTGGGCATTCGGTAGATAGGTGACCATACTCATGATAGGCATAACATTGTGGTTCTTTGGTTTGTTTACTAAATTTTCCTGCAGAAGGTTTGTAGTTCACCTTTTTTCCTCTAAAAGGATGGCCGCGATTCTTCTGAAAGAATCTTCTGAATCTTTGTGCCAGCAAGGCCACTTCCTCATCTTCATCTTCTTTTTCCTCTCACTGTCCTCATGTTTTGATTTCTTAGAAGTTTTTAGGACAGTGCTTTTAGATTTTTGGGGTTGTGTGAAGTGTAGTTCAAAGGTCTGTAGGGAACCTACTAGTTCTTCTACTTTCATCTCATTAATATTCCTACACTCCTCAATTGTTGTTACCTTGGGATTGAAGCGTTCCGATAAGGATCTTAAGATTTTTCTACATATTTTAGGTGCCAGAACCTTTTCTCTCAATCCACCCATGGAGTTACAAATGATGTTCAATTTTATGAAAAACTTCATAAATGTCTCATGCTCTTCCATCCTGAGATTTTCAAACTGTGAAGTTAAGAGTTGTAGTTTAGATCTCTTCACAGTGCTTGTGCCTTCATGGGTTGTTTCCAATAAGTCCCATGCTTCTTTAGAGGTCCCACACATACTTATCTGATTGAAATGTCTTGGGACACGGCACAGTAGATGGCGTTCATTGCTTTTGCTTCAGCATTTTGCTGTTCTTTGTCAAATGTCGTCCACTTCTCATTCGGTTTGGGTTTAGTGATTGTGGTTTCATTTTCAAGTATAATTTGTTCAAATGGTACCACATATCCTTTTTCAACTACATCCCAAACTTCATGATCTAAAGATCTCAGGAAGTAATGCATTCTAGCCTTCCAGTAAGCATAATTTGATCCATTAAATACTGGAGGTCTAGTGACGGATGAGCCCTCTTGTAACACCCCGGATTTTGGCCAATCTGGGATTTGACGTCCTTAGGCAGTGGGTTAATTAAAACACCTGAAAAATCGCTCAGAACCCAATTCCATAGCCAAAGAAACCACTTAGGATTAATTCCTTTAGAAACTAAGCATAAGTTAGCTAGCACAACGCTGGAGTAGCTGGGAAATAGTCCCTGATCACTTTAAATATGTTCTACAAGACCCAAATCGAGTAGAACCAATGACTCTATAATACTCTATAACCTCGGATCAAACTCTAAGCAGGTTTGTTCTCTGGACCACTTTGAAATTTTGTATTGGATCTAGACCACGCGTCGAAAGTCCGATACCTCCTGTCTTAGACCATTAGAACCGCCTAACTCGACTTGACACTCATTTCGAAAATCAAGTCAAACCGATAATCACATGCCATTTCATTGAGCCCGGACCGAAGAGAGTGCGAATAGGGACAGAATTGGAATTTCAAATTTAAATCTGGTACATGACTTGACGCGTCAGTATTGAGCGTTCTGGCCGTTAGAATTCAGCCAGATTACACCCTCGGATCAGGAAAAATTTCTATTTTATATCATGAGACTTTCAGCCCTGATCTACGTGCGGTGACCGCTGAACTGAAACTGGTCCGCCACGTGCGTTCTGCTGACCCAACCGGACTGAAAACTTAATACGTGCTAGATCTGGTACGCGTGAGCTTAAGTCCGATCGCATTCAGTCAGGGGACCACCAGAAAGCATCTTTTGGACCGAAACAGCCCCGAATTGGATATGCACTAAGTAAACTTCGTTCCTGAGCCTATTTTGGGCATTTTTAAGCTTATAAAAGGGGTTGAAACCCTCACACCTCTCTCCCATCCGAAATTGCAAAAATCCCTAGATTGGGAGAGAGAAAAGGTGAGAGTTTGTGAGAGAGAGTGGGAGTGATTTTCCTGCCACCTGCTGCTGCTGCTGCACGTGCTTAGGCGACGCACTCCGATCACTTTCCCGGTGATTCCAACACACTTCTAGGTAAGGAAAACCCTAACCACTTGCTGATTTGGGGATTTCTTCGATTCAAATAGAATAGTAGCTGATGTACATATGTATCAGGTTGTCTGATCGCCGTAGACGAAGCGTATACGCTCCATTCGAATCACTTTACATATAAGGGAAAAGGTGCGGATTTTAGACACTTTGATTGACTGTTTCCAAAGCTTTCAATGTCGTTTAATAGTAGATTCTCGACGGCAACGCCGTTTGACATGTACAACCTACTGTCCATTTCCTGTTTCGTAAACCAACGAAGAATATGAGATTTAGGGCATTTTAGTCATTTGTAGGAAGTACTGTTTTCATGCATATTTTGCTGATGTGATTGACATGGCTTCTCGTCGCATTAGGATATTAGGAATGCGTGCATAATTAGTTTGGCGAAGAGATTCGCCTAAATGCGCACTTCGGGTCGACATACTATATGTAGACTTAAGTGTGTAGTGTAAGTGTTTGTATAAATGCTTGTATTAGTATGTATTGAATTAAATGATGTTATGGATTAGTTTGAGATTGGTTTCTCAATTAATATACTGATGTGAATGATTTCCTACATGTTAGTTATATGCATGGTTTCATTGTATGTATGAAATGCATGTACTTGATGATTTACTTAAGTTCTATGTTATAACATGTGTTAACATGCTCACATGGTTGTATTTCAATTCCAATACTCTCATATGATTTGCTGATGTGATTCTTTAATTATTTGGGACTATGCTTAGTCCAGGCAGTCGGTAACCGAGCGAATTCGTGGTTAGCTTATCTTCACCACGAACGACGCGTCGATGAACGCGAGCCGTGTTCTGGAGTTGGCGGTAGTGGTTAGGCCACACAAAGTGTTTTACGCACTTCATGTCGTCAACTTGAGATGCGATCGCGCTAGTCGAGCCCGTCAAGTAACCCGACTGGCCATTGTATGTTCACCCTGCATGAGTCATAACTGCTTGAACCTTGGGTACTGAACCTACCATTGTAAACCCTGTTAACCATGGTACCTTGATCCACGAAGACTCATGAGCCGGGCATGGTGGTATGGGACACCGTGGTCGAGCTGTCGGCCTATGCTGGGGCCACAAACCTCCCCGTAGTGACCAGTGAGCACATAGTCTCGTGAGCAGATTATGGTGGTATGGGACACTATATTCTTGCTGTCGGCCTACATTGATCAAGCGATGAGTCCTTTGTAGTGACCGCGAGCGTATTCTGAGTCTACGAGAGGCGACGACCCTTCAGTAGCAGTAGAGTACAGTAAGCCTGTATTGATAAGGTGATGGGGGAGCGATGCAACGAGTGTGAGCAACAGCCCTGACAGCCCTTGCAGCGACCTACAAAATATACATCGTATGAGATTACTAGGAGTGACGACCCTAGACAGGATCTGTGTTGGGATTGATATAAGGGAAGTACCTTAGTTTCCCAATCCTGCTATTTGAATGGACTAAGAACAACTCGAAAATCATATCACCATAGCATTGCATGTGCCTGGAAGATGTGGAGCACTCTAGGGAGTGTGGCATGCTGCGGTCGTAAGATGTTGCCGTATGAGAGAGATCTTCGGTGAGGGCATACATCACGTCATGTCATAATTGCATTAACAACAGTATTAGGAATGTTTGAATTACTGCTTTACTATTATCGCATGATTGATTTGAGAACATGTTAATCCTTGTTCTATTATTCCACTGAGTTAGCACTCACTCCCACGTTATGGGACGGTGTTCCTGGACACCCACCAGACCTTTTTGTGATTGCAGATGATGGCGCGGCCTGTGAGGCGGAGCTGGTCTTGATGATGAGGAGGAGGATTCCTCCGTTATGCGTGTTCTGATTGACGGGAATACAGGGAGGTTGATTAGATACTTTGACACTTGTCATTTTATATTTTTAGCGCACTCATGTATATTCGTTTTGTCTACTTTTGGAGTATACATGTATGTATATAACCTGGTAACATGTTCACACTCTGGAGACATACAACAGTTTATATATGTTATACATACTATCACAGTCTTCCGCTTGTTAATCTAACTGTCTCTGGAGTATGATATGCTGTTCTAGCTTAATCTCACTCATGTTTAATGCGTTATCACAGACAACATTCAATCATACATATCTATGTTGCATAAATAACATTTTGGAACTCGGGAGTTGGGTTTTTGCTCGACCCCCCAATTTTTGGGATGTTACACCTCTCCTTTGGCCATATTTCTACTTCAGTCAAGATCGCTCTCTAGGCGGTGAAGCCCTTAAAGAGAGACCCGCACTGATGCCAATTAAAAAAGCGGTGTAGACCACTTAAGTTGAAGTAGGAATATGTCAATATGTCCTAGAGGGGGGGTGAATAGGACTTTTTAAAGATTCATAAGTTACTTTTCAGTCCTATCACACTAATCCTTTTGCAGAGTACAAATTAGGATTACTCAAGAATTAACTCTACTGGCTTCCAAGCCTTATAGAGGATCCAATCACAATTACTTGTAAGATAAGCAAATTTATGAATCAGATTGTGATGGATATGACTGTGTGTGTATAAGATGTGATTTCAAATAATCATATAGAAAGGCATGTAAGGCAATCATATAAATGAAAGACAATATCAATCTCAAACACAGTCATTTTATAGTGGTTCGACTACTTTTCTACTCCACTCCCGGCTTCCACACTTAATCCTTGAGTCACCGAATTTCACTAAGGAGGTTTCCCATGGTTCACCTCAAACCTAAGGTTTTAAATCAGGTTAACCATCAACCTTTACAGAGGTTTCTACTCGGTTCACCTCAAACCCTGGAGTTTTGCTGACATACTCCTAACCAGATGTTTATGCCCACACAGGATAAGGGTCCACACAACGCACCCTGAGATTTTTACTCGGTTCACCTCAAACCGTGAAGTTTTGCTGGCGTACTCCTAACTAGATGTTTATGCTCTTCACAGACCAAGGGTCCACAAAACACACCCCGCATGTACACTCTCGTCAGAGGCCTCCTTCGAGGACTTCAAAAGGTGAGCAACACTTAAAACCCAATCCTAGAAAGGAATGATCACAAGTGTCCTCTAGACTCTAGATACTTACAAATAAGTTGATGAGTCCCATTCAGCGTAATGTTGAAGATCTCCTCCTTGATGTTGAAGGGTCTTCAGCTCCCTTGATCCGCAACACAAAGATGTATCTATACTAGGCTTTAGGTTGGGTCAAGGTTATAATGGAATACCACTCTCTAAAGATTTTTCAATTAGGAAGATAGAGTGGTTCCAATCATCTATGCATTCAAGGCATCCCAGTTTAATGATTAAGGTTGTAGCTGGAGGATCCTTGAATGCGGAAGTTCATTCTCCAATCCACTCTATGAGATATCAATGATGAGGGTGGATTGAAGGATGAACTTCCTGAGAGAAAGGGTTTAGGTAAATGATAGGAAGGTTAGAACTCTCAAAAGTATTCTCTTTTTTCTCTACCAGCAATAAAGACTAATCTCTCTATATATAGGCAAAAGGTTCTAACGGATATAAATGGTCATATTTCTGATAGAGTTCGATATCATCGATCAGTCGTCGATATGATCGAGCGTATACTCTCGATTGTATCGGCAGACCTCTTGATGATACAAACTCAATTGTCATTTCGCTTTAGAAAACCTTCCGCCAACTGGTCAGTTGGATCGAGACACACATCGATGTTATCGGATTTCGAACTCTGATTCCATCGAGCGATGGATCGATCTATCAATAGATGAAAAATAAGAGAGAAGCCTTGAAGAATTTCATGTTTAACAGATATAATCAGGGAACAGTCGATGTCATCAAAATTTGTACATCGATCATATCGAAGACCTTGTCGATGGGATCGATAAATCGTATAGATTTACCTATAAGCTTGCTGGACGATTCATCTCCGGACTCGATCCAATCGACGAGGTCTCGATATGATCGATATATGAATATCGATTTATCAACTGACACCCCGATCAACATTAAAAATAACCTGAAATTCATGCTAGTGAAAACATGCGCCCACAATCGATATGATCGACTGACTTCCGATATGATCGATACTTGAGTTTAGATTGAATCGGACAGTCATCGATATATCGAAGCATATGTTAGTTTTCTTTTAGAAAAATAGGGGCGCCGGAAAGCAGTTTGTCGATATTATCGATCCACTTCAGATATGATCGATATTCGAATATCGATGATATCGACTACCGAGTCGATATATCGATAAATTGTCCAGATGTTTGTTTGATTGCTGAATGCTTTTTTTCCTCACTCGATTGTATCGATTGAGATCCCGAGGACATCGACAGAGCTATTCGATCATATCAAAGGGGTAATCGATATAATCGATAGTGTAAGAAAAGCTATAAAGATTTTTCTTTTTGATAACAAGTTTTCTTACACAATAACCCTAAGATGTTCTAGTTATTTTTAAGGGTTTAATCACCTGGTGTTTTGGGACATGGGATGTGAGGCTATGATTTACCTATGGTGAGCTTCCACATATCCAATTGAGGCAGACGCTTGACTTGATCTTCCTGTTAGGCGCTGTTGTCCGACTGACTTAACTTACAACGTAATTGACAAACCAGGACACGTAGTAGGTGCACTTTCAGTAGGTTCCCTATAAACTTTTCAACTACACTTCAAACAAACTCCTAAATCCAAAAAATATTTTCCTCAAAACTATAAAGAACACAATAAATGAGGAAGTAGAATTAATGAGGATGAGGAAATGGCTCTCTTGACTCAAAGGTTCAAAAGATTCTTCAACAAGAACCGTGGCCGATCTTTCAGAGGTAATCTGATTGAAAGCAAGCACGATACAAGAAAATCTGCTAAAAAGTCCAAGAACCTCAGTGCTAAAATTGCAAAAAATTTGGACATCTATCCATTGAATGCCCTAACAGGAAAACTAAAAGTCATGGCAGCTACTTGGGATGACACTGAAGAATCAAACTCTGACTTCAGTGATTCAGAAAGTAAGGGAGATTAAAAATCATTAAAAATACTCATGGCCTCCTCATCCACTAATATCCCAGTATTAAATGAGAAAATTGATGAACCTTAAATTAGAGAGTCATTTCTATCTAATGATGAGAAAGAATGAATCTATCCCTAAAATCTGAATCCTTAAAATTGATCAAATAGATTGAACTGCTGAAAAATGAAAACATATGGCTTAAGAATGAAAATCATACACTCAAAATTGATGCAGAAAAATCTAGAAAAACTGTAGAGCTAAACTATAAATTTTCCCAGAGTAGTGACAATTTAGAAAGACTTTTAGGGATGGGAAGACCTAGTAAAGAGAAGAGTGTGTTGGGATATGTAAAAGACAAACCAAGCTCCAAAAATGCAGCACAAACACTTGAGAAATTAGCTGTATTAGGAAGTAGCACTAGGACCACTCTTGTTTGTCATTTATATGGAGACTCAGGCCACTACAAATTTTAATGCTTTATAATTGGAATGATTCAATTAAATTCTGCAATGCAAAATGTCAAGAATCCACCAAGGTAAATGGAAGGAGGTAAGAAACATACGTCTCTACCAAGAATGACAAAGAAAATGAATAAGCTGTTGAATTAAGTGGCCTAACTGAATCATAAAAATTTGATCAATCAAGGGAATGTGATTCAGTTATCAAATGTGCCCAAACAAACCCATAGTGAAGTAAAAGCAACGTCTTAAAAAAAAAGAAGAAATTGTGCTAAGGGGTTCCTAGATAGCGGTTTCTCAAGACATGTAACGAGTGACAAATCCCTTCTTATAAATTATTCAGATCTTGATGATGGGATGGTCACATTTGGAGATGGAAGCACCACTAAGGTAATGGGGTATGAGACTATTATTCTTGGATTAGAAATGCTCAAAAATGAGAATGCTCTCCTGGTAGAAGGGTTGACACACAACCTTCTAAGCATTTCTCAAATATGTGACAACAAGCATGAGGTTACATTTGACAAGCTATAGTGCAAGATCCTGGACTCATCAAGAAAACAAGTTGTGAAGGGTCTTCGCACCAGTATTCACTACTATGTCATAAAAAATGATGATCCATATGCCCGTTAACAATTGAGCATGGAAAACAAGTCAAGGTTAAGGCATCAAGACCGGGATGGATGTGTGAAATGATGCATTTTTGGTAATTATCATGATATATCTAAGGTTTCTATACCTCCAAAACTCTTTTTGTGCATAAGCATAGCTGATGCTTATATTTGTGGTTTCACAACTTTTCTACAAATTTTGGTGTGTATACTAGCTGAGAAGAAAATATTCTATGATATGTATATCTAAAAGGTCATCGAAGTACATAGATCAATGTCATACTCTTCTCTTCGATAAGTCAGTCGATGAATCAAATGACTCCTTGATGACTTCGAGAAAAAGTTCAGTAACATCGAAGGACTCACAGAATCAGAAGCATAGGTGCATGTACACGATATCAAGCAGATCCAAAGAAATCAGACCTATCAGCAGTTAAAAGGATCATCAAGTATATGATTGGAACAACCATCTTTAGTTTATGGTACCCATTTGAAACATCTACATTTATTGCTCGGTACTCCGATGCTGATTGGGCTGAAAATATAGATGATCGCAAATCAATTAGTTATGGCTGCTTCGTTATTAGAAATTGTTCAGTTTCTTGAAAAAGCAAGGAGAAAAATTCAATATCTCTATCTACTGGCAAGGTCGAATATATTATTGCACGTAGTTTCTATACACAACTCCTCTGGATGTAACAAATGCTACAGGATTTTGGGATTGAGCAATCCATAATGACTCTCTTTTGTGATAACACTAGTGCCATCAATATTTCAAAAATCATGTTCAACATTATCGAACTAAGTATATTGACATTCATACATTTTATCCAAGAACTTGTTGAAGAAATCATCGTGTTGGACTATGTGTTTACAATAGGACATCTTGCTGACATCCAAACAAAGCCTCTTAATGATAATAGATTTGGTGACCTCCATTAAAATGTGTGCAATTTGATAAAATGCACAAGCAAAATGATCTAAATTGGCACATCTGAGAACTGAGGTTCTCTCTCTCTCTCTCTCTCTCTCTCTCTCTCTCTCTTTAAAAGGGAGAACGAAGAAGTTGGTTAGCTTTGGTTGAATGTACATGTGCAAAATAGGCATATTTCTTTGTACTAACCATTACCCATTACGTATGTCCAAGAAGAGTAAAGTTCAAAAACCTTTATAATTGACATATCCAATGACATTGAACTAGGATCGATGTCATCGAGGTCGTCTGAAACTTGCTGTTAGTTTGGGTTGGATTGTGAGACACTGTCAAGCTTGGGCAGTTTTCTGTTTAGGATATTTTGGTTGGCTTGATAAAATATACATATGGCTATTTTTCTAACATCTTCATCCATTTATTTGAATCATCTTATCTGAATGTATATTGCTTATCTGTGGAATGATGATTGCAACTGGTATATCTTATCCTGACTGCTCTCCTGAAAATTATTGAATATTCTTTAAAGATTGAGACTTGTATTGTGAATTCTGTTGGTTGAAGCCATACTGCTATTTTGAGAACTCACAGCTCTTCTGTACACTGATATGCATGGATAGATGTTAGTTTCTGTTATGAATGGAATTATCTGGGTGCTATCTACTGTTGTCTGGGGAAGTACTTTTAAGTTAGCTAGTTTTGTTGGAATAGATGTTACACATCTACCAACCTGAGGGGCAGTGTGTTGTGGGATAGTTTGTTGAATGTGGCAGCACATAATTCTGTTCTTATGGCCACTCTGATATATGAGATCCCCTAGTTTATCTACCTTCTGACATGGAATGCATATGTTTTTCCTGATTATCTTATCTGATTTTGTCATGTTTTATTTCATGCATTCATACTACCAGCCAACGCTGTATGCTTAACGCTGTTGAAAATCTTTATACATCTATATTTGTGGTTCTCCCATATCTCAATATCTATTGCTTTATCTTTGTTAATGACTGACAAAAAGGGGGAGAAAAGTGAAAACATCCCATATGGAAAGTTGGATATTTCTGCTCTTATATGTTGCAGATGTAAGAGGAAGCAGCTGCACCAAGAAAGGGGGAGTTTACAGTAAGGGGGGAGAAAATAATGGTTGTGTACATGAATGTGTTTGAATTTATAAAATTGTGTAAACATATGTACACACAATTTAGGATGTGTCTGTCAAGATTTTATCCTAGGGTGTTTTGGGTATTTTGTCACATAATTGACAAATGGAGAGATTGAAAGTGCACCTACTAGTGCCCTGAGTTGTCAATTACGGTGTGAGTTGAGTCAGTCGGACTATAGAGCCTAACAGGAAGAATAATTCAAGTGTCTACCTCAAGTGGATGTGTGGAAGCTCGCCAAAGGTAAATCATAGCCTCACATCCCATGTCCCAAAACACCAGGTGATTAAAACCCTTAAAAATAACTTAGAATATATGAGGGTTTTTGGGTAAGTGAACTTTTTCAAACGTAAGAAAATTTTTAAGTTTTCTTGCACTGTCGATTGTATCGATACATATTTCTATATGATCAACTTGCTCTGTCGATGTCCTCGACACTTAATCGATACTATCGATAAGAGGACCAAAAGTATCCAGCAACCGCATACTCATCTGGACGGATTTATCGATATATCGATACACCTATCGATATCATCGATATTCAATCATTGAGTCCATCAAAAAGTGGCTTGATAATATCGACAGGCAGATTTTCGGCGCCTCTATTTTTCTTAATAGAACTACTATGTGCTTTGATATATCGATACCTTTTCTGATTTAATCTAAATTCAAATATCGATCATATCAGAAGGGCATCGATCATATCAACAGTGGCCGTGAATTTCTTCCAGCAAATATTTCAGGATGTTTTTAACTTTGATCGGGGGCCACTCAAGAAAATCGATATTCGTATGTCGATGTTATCGAGCCCTTGTCGATTGGATCGAAAAATGGACACGAATTGTCCAGCGTGCTTATAGGTAATTCTATATGATTTATCGATCCCATCGACACGGTCTCGATATGATCGATATTCAAATTCCAATGACATCGGTTGACCCTCGATCATATCCTAAAAAACCTGAGATATTTTAGGTTAGTCTCTCTCATTTTTTAAATGTCGATAGATCGATCCTAGTATCGATGGAATCAGAGTTTGAAATTCGATGACATCGACACCAGTATCGATCCCATCGACCAGCTGGCAAAAGGTTTCAAAAGTGTATGACATTTGAGTTTGTGTTATCGAGCGAACAGTCGATCCCATCGAGAGTATATGATCGATGATATCGACCCTGCTCGATGATATCGAACTTTGTCATAAATATGAGCGTTTTATATCGGTTGGAACTTTTAGCCTATATATAGAGAGAGACCTGTCCATATTGCTGGTAGAGAAAGAAGAGAGTGCTTTTGTGTGTTTTACCTTTAGATCATATACCTAAAGCCCTTTCTCTCACGGGAGTTCATCTCCCAATCCATTCTCATTCATTGAATAAAGTGGATTGGGAAATGAACTTCTACATTGAAGGATCCTCCAGCAATTATCTTAATAATATATCATTAAGTTGGGATGCCTTGAATGAATAGATGATGGGAATCACTCTATCTTCCTTATAGGAAAATTCTAAGAGAGTGGATTTTCGTCCTAAACCTTGACCCAACCCGAAGCCAAGTATTGATATATCTTTTATGTTGTGGATTAAGGAAGCTGAAACTCTTCAACAACAAGAAAGAGATCATCATTGCACTAAAAGGGACTCATCAACTTATCTGTAAGTACCTAGAGTCCAGAGGACACTTGTGATCATTCCTTTTTAGGATTGGGTCTTAAGTGTTTCTTACCCTTTGAAGTCCTCATAGGAGGCCTCCGGCAGGAGTGTACATGTGGGTGTGTTGTGTATACCCTTGCTCTGTGTGGGCATAAACATTTAGGTGTGTTGTGTGGACCCTTGATCCGTGTGGGCATAAACATCTGAGTGCGTTGTGTGGACCCTTGCTTTGTGTGGGCATAAACATCTGGGTGCATTGTTTGGACCCTTGCTTTGTATGGGCATAAACATCTGGGTGAGTTGTGTGGACCCTTGCTCTGTGTGGGCATAAACATCCGGATGCATTGTGTGGACCCTTGCTCTGTGTGGGCAGAAATATCTGCTTAGGTGTGCACTAGTAAAACTCCAGGGTTAGAGGTGAACCGAGCAGAAACCTTCATGTAAAGGTTGAAGGTGAACCTGATTTAAAACCTTAGGTTTGAGGTGAACCCTGGGAAACCTCCTTAGTGAAATTCAGTACACTCAAGGGTTGAGTGCGACAGCCGGGAGTGGAGTAGACAAGTAGTTAAACCACTATAAAAATGGCTGTGTTTGAGTTTGTTATTATTTTTAATTGTGTGATATTCCTTACATATTTTTATATTTGATTGTCTAAGATCACACCTCATATACACATACAGTCTTATCCATCACAATCTTGTATGCAACTTATTTATCTTTCAAACAATTTGTGATTGGATCCTCTTCAAGGCTTGGAAGCCAGTAGAGTTACATTTGAGTAATCCTGATAATTGTATATCTAATAGGATTAGTGTAATAAGATTTTAAATACATCATAAAACTTTAAAAAGTCCTATTCACCCCCCTCTAGGACATATTGACATATTCCTACTTCGACTTAAGCGGTCTTCACTGATATTTTAAATGTTTATCCTCTTAGCGCTATCGAGATTCGGAATCCAAATAATGGTAATGAATTCAAAGTAAATGGACATTGTTTAAAGTCATTTGTTAAAAATTTTGATTCAGAGGATATGTCAATATCTCTGATTGACCCTGTTTACCAAGATTGACCTCCTAGTCTGATGAAGGTATAGGTAGATTTATTTACTTTCATATGATTTAGGATTAGGATAGTTTTCTTTCCGCTATTTAGTATAATTTGCTTTCTGTTGGTTTAATTCTTGTGCTAAGCCATCTTCACATTGAGACCATTCGAAAAGCTTCAAAATTCCTTCTTCAGGTATTACCTTTCCACTCTTCCTTTTTCTTTTTATTGCCTCTTTTATATTACATGCTTATTTCTTTTACATTGAGGACAATGTAGATTTTTTGGTTGGGGATGGGGGATTAGGTGAACAAAGCAGTGTTTTCTTAGTTTTGAGAAAAAATTTAAAAAATTTCAATGTTTCAAGTTGAAATCTGTTTGGGAAGCGATGAATTGTGTACTTAAGAATGCATTGGGTATGATAAAAATAGAGATTGAATTTTGGATTGTTGGAGTTTGATCAACTACGTAATCTATCACTTAAGTTCTTGCACTCAATTGATTAAGAGATAGTTTGAATATCATTTTAATCTAAATCACAAGACATTTAATTTGTCGTATGTAAGACATGCTAGAAGTTCTAATTGTTAGTATGTAAATCATTGATAGATGGTGAGAATTGAGTCTGGAGAGTTTTATCCTCCTTAGAAGAAGAAAAGAACCAATTTTTTTAAAAAAGGAGATTGACAAAGAGGTCATGAAAAAGAATAAAAAGAATGAAAAATATTAAAAAGAATGTTAAAATAAAAAGAGTGAATAAAAAAATTGACCGCTGATATAAAATCAAAGATTGGAAAAAGAAGGAAAAAGGGATTAGTTCGGAATTAGTACTTGAGTTTCAAACTGATCTTGAAGTGATGAGTATGGCTAACGTGATGAACTAATAGTATTCGTACAAAAAGTTAATTTTCACTGAGCACATTGAAAAACTTGATAGGCAAATTACGCTCGATTTAATGGACAAAGAATTTACTTGATTAGTTACTTATGTGGTTCGGCTCTAAGTTTTCAAAACCACACTATCGTATCTTAATTCTACCCATTCATACTTAAGTGTACAAAAGACTATTTTACTAGACAGGTTTTAAACATAAAGTATTGAGATTTATTTCATGCATAATTTGCTCGGGACTAGCAAAATGCTGGTTGAGGATTGTGTTGAGAGTCAAATATTGCATATTATCCCCCATTTATATCATGGTTTTATGAACATGATAATGCTTAATGTTCTATTTTACTCATGTTTGTGTTGCAAGGTAAATTTTAGAGCTTGGATTGAAAAAGGTGCCAAAAGCATAAATTTGATACTCAAGAATCACCAAGGTAAGGGATGAATCTTAGGAGACTAAGATTGAAGAATTCATATGCTAAAGATCCAAAAAAATCAAATAAGGAATTAAGAGAATCAAATATTTGAAGTGAAGAAAAAGAATCCTGAAATTGTCCTAAAAATAAACATATTTCTGAAAATGTCCAGAAGAAGCATATTCTAAAACTTTGGGTCATTTTATGAAATTGCCCAGTGTGAAGTTTATTTTGGAAAACTGCATAAATTTGAGGCTATTTCTAGAGTTTTTCAACTAGAGGTGAAAGTTGGAGTTCCACAACTATAAATAGGACTCCCTAGGATGTTCATAGGCATCTTCTAGGGTTTGAGGAGTGGAGAAAAAGTACGGAGAAGCTATCGCCAACAGTTTTTCTTCCTCTTAGTCATTTTCATGCTTTTCTTAAGAGATTTTAGTTCAATCATGTCTATAGTTAGCTAAACCTCTTAGCTAAGGCTAAGAGGTAAAGCTTGTAGCGTGATGAGATGTTTTTTATTGCTTTGATTCATGTTTAAGTTGAACTATCTTTGATTTGAGTTTGATATTTAAGAAATACATTCAGTTTTTGATGGTTTGTTGTGACTCAAATTACAATAGATCTACTATAGCTTTAAGTATGTTCTTTTCTTGTATTGAGATTGTGAAATTAAGAAATCCTGTTGTTCACCATCGTCCCTTAGGCATGGTTGGATGATGGAATCCTTCCTAACTTTCACATTTCTCCCATGTTGGTTGTAAGATTGATAAATCCTATTGTTTACCTTGTCTCTTGTGCATGGTTTTGTGATGGGATCACTTCTAGTTCTTATTAAGATGTTGAGCTACATCTAGGGGTTGCTCAACCAGTTGAGTGCCTTGCTCGATTGGTCGCGTGGTCCACTTGACCAGTCGAGAACTGGCTCGACTCAAAGTCCAGCGAGCATCAGGTTTTGGGTTTCGAGGTGCTCGACCGGTCATGGCCCATGCTTAACTAGTCGAGGGTCCGCTCGACTGGTCCATCAGCCTACTCGACCAGTCAAGGTTATACAGATTTGTTTTCGGATTTGATGCGGATTGCGATTTTTTGAGTCAATTTTTACAGAGATGCGAAAGGGAAGTTGCCTAAACTATAAATAGGTGTCCCTAGGACTTTTCTAGGTATGTATGAGAAATAATTCTAAAGTATGGGAAAAGGGTTTTCTTTGTACTTCCAAGGGAGATCTTAGTATATTGCCTTGTAATCTTCGCTTTTCTTCATAGTGGAAGTTTGCATCCGTAGTTTTTTACCCTTGTTTGGGTTTTTCCACGTATATCTTGTCTTGTGGTTTGTTTGGAATGCTTTGATTCTATTTCTAATATATATTCTTCTTGTTTATCATTTGTGAGTGAGACCGAAGATTGGATCTCAGTTCACTGCGTTGTTGGTGTGCTGTGCAACAATTGGTATCAGAGCTATTGGTTTAGTTCTATTGGGGGCGATGACGAAAGAAGCGAAGATTAGAATTGAGAAGTTTGATGGTTTAAACTTTTCCTTCTAAAAATGCAGATGAAAGATTATCTGTATCAGAAAGACCTCTATATTCCTCTAGGAGGAAAAAAGAAGAAACCAGAAAAGATGACAGATGATGAATGATTTTTATTAGATTGGAAGGCTTTAGGAACAATCCGACTCTATTTGTCTAAGAGCGTCACCTTTAATATAACCAAGGTCAAAACTACAAAAGAATTAATAGAAGCCTTAGCCACCATGAAAGAAAAACTCTCAGCGTCCAACAAAGTTCATCTTATGAAACAACTATTCAACATGAAGATATCAGATGGTGGGATCGTGGCTGAACATTTAAACGAGTTCAATACAGTCACGAGTCAGTTAGAATTCGTTGGCATTATTTTTGAGGACGAGGTCAGGGGCATTATTGATCTTGTCCAATTTTCCAGACAGTTGGGATGGTTTGGTGATTTCTGTAAGCAATTCTTCAAGGTCGACAAAATTGAAATTTGATGATGTGGCCGGTATAATTCATAGCGAAGAATCTAGAAGAAAAGCATCAGGAGTTTCAGGGGATTTAGGAAATGCACTAAACATTGAAGGAATAGGAAGATCGCTGAACAAAGGAGGTAATAAACACGGATGTTTTAATTCAAGGAAGAAGTCTAAGGGACCGAAAGATAAAGGTGGGTGTTGGCATTATGGTAAGAAGGGCCACATGAAACGTGATTGCAGGGCGCTCAAGAAACAAGAAGGAAGCTCTCAAGGCGGAAAGGATTCAGTAAATCTATCTGAGGAGAGTGATACAAAGGCATTGATCTTGTCTCTTAATGCGAGGAATGAGTCGTGGGTTGTAGACTCGAGTGCTTCTTTTCATGCCACTTCATGTAAGGAAGTTTTACGTAATTATGTATCAGGTGACTTCGGGAGAGTCTACTTGGGTGATGATGAGTCGTACAGTATTATTGGAAAGGGAGACAATTATATAAATCTAAAAGACGGAACAACTTTGAAATTGAAGGATGTCAGACATGTACCGAGTTTGAAAAAAACTTGATCTCAATGGGACAGTTGGACGATACCGGTTAGTGACGACATTCACCAGTGATTCTTGGAAGATCACAAAAGGTGCCTTAGTGATATCTCAAGGCAAGAAGGAAAGTACCTTATACGTGACTTCAGGATCGTATAGTTCACTCACAGCCACATCAACTAGAGTAAATGGGTAGTTATAACATTAGAGGTTGGGACATATGAGTGAGAAAGGGATGAAAGTGCTATTTTAAAAAGGAAAACTACAAGGGCTAAAGTCTATTGACTTGGAATTCTGTGAGGACTACGTGTATGGAAAGAAGAAGAATGTAAGTCTCAAGAAGACAAGATGCACTCTAAAGAAGCATCTATTGGAGTTTCTATACACTGATGTGGGGGGACCAGCACAGGTATTATTGTAAGTGCTATGATTTCATATCCCTTTGGTTGTCAAATTTTGTGGTGTCAAAACTTATATCTATGTCTTGTATATCTTGCGTTTCATGTTTGAGACTATTCATTGCTTCAAGACATCATATTTCAAGACAAGAACTTAAATGAAGAAAGTTTCAAGTCATGGATGAAGAATTCAAGAATAGAAGTCTCCAAGTATGCATATTCAAGATTCAAACAAGTACAAGTATAGAAGAAGACTTTGTCAACTCAAGAAAGGATTAAGCTCGAGAAGGCCTACAACAAGATTCATAAATTCTCAAGCTTCTCTTAAGGGTCATCTGAGTGTACAGACTATCAATGTCCATCTCACTTTTAAGATTTGTTTGACCTTAGATTGACCTTAAGATGGGCTTTACTGTAGGTTATTTTGGATACATAATTCGTATATTTTAATATGCTTGTTCGGGCTGTTCTAAGACCAGTCATAGGGACTTCAAGACCAGTCCTAGCTTTGCTATAACTAGTCGTAAGTTTTTCAGGACTAGTCCTAGGTTGTTGAAGATTTTTAGATTTTTCTGGTTGTCCTACGACCAGTCCTGGACATCCTTCGACCAGTCCTGTGAGCTGTACGACTTGTCCTTCGACCGGCCTTAGCCCTACGACTTAAACTCCAGCAACTAATCTGGGGCTCCTACGACCAGTCGTAGGTGACCCACGACCAGTCGTAGGTGGCTCACGACCGGTCGTAGGCTACCCAGGACCAGTCGTGGAACAACTAATCCTTATCCCGTGGAAATCTTTGAAAATCTTTGAAACTACGACCAGTCCTATGATCCTAAGACCAGTAAGACCAGTCATAGATAGGATTTTTCAGGCTATAAATAGAGTATGAACTTCAGAGTTTTTCAATTCAATTCAAGTCAATTCAAGCAATCTTTAGGCTATACTCTGAGATAAGTTTGTGTTTATTTTTAAGCTACTATGTGCTCATTTAATATTCCTTTTGCTAGCTTGTTTATTATTTGATTTTGATCTACATTCCAATCTTATTTGAAAAGGAGAATTTCTGATATTCCTTCTTTTTGGATTCAAAATCAAATAGAACTAGCCCTTTTGATTTAAAATCAATTAGGCTTAGAACCATTCTTAAAGTGAGAATTGGACTTTGAACGTTGAATCGAACTTCTACTCCGATTGGTTCTATCGGGCTACTTCAAAAGGAGATTCAGGTATTTTACATTTGTGTAATTTACATTCTTTAGTTTTGTTTGAGATTTGCTAGAAAAATCTCTTTGTTTTGATTATCTGAGGAGAGCTAGAAAACTCAGATTGTGTGGGTTTTTGGATTGTGTAAGCCCGAGATAAAAAGACACAATTGTGAAGGTTTTAGGTAAACCTGTGAAACCTATTTTGATAGTGCATGCTAATATCCCCTGTGTAAGGATATTAGGAGTGGAGTAGCATTCTGTGTGGCTATTGGATAACAGTTGGTGTACACACAGGCGAACCACTATATATCGTTGTGTTGTGGATGTACTTTATTCTTTCATTCCTTTATTCATTTAGTTTTGTGGATTGTATTTGTGGATGAATGCTGTAATCATTTTATTTCAAGCAAGTGTGGGAATGCTGTAATAACTTAGGATTTATTTCTGCAAGTTATTTTGATTTCCTTGCTTTTTATTTGTCATTGGTTTGTGATACAAAGGACGTTCTAGAAATAAGGTCGTCCTACCTTAAACCTTTGGTTTTTGGTGTAAGGTTGTCCTTAGAAGTGATATAGTATCATTCTCTTAATTCTAAGTTATTGAGATTACTTTTAATTCAACATTATGCTTTATTTCTTTTATTATTCCGCTGTTTTAAGTTTTATTTAGCATTGCCCTATTCACCCCCCCTCTAGGGCATATAGCTAGGCCCTTTCAATTATCTCTTAGTGGCCCATGTTACTTTGTTTCTTTTATTGATTATGGTAATAGAAAAATGTGGGTCTATTTTTTAAAGCGTAAATTTGATGTATTTGATGTATTTAAGAAGTGAAAAGTTATGGTAGAAAATGAGACAGGTAAAACAGTAAAATGTCTCAGATCTAATAATGGGGGAGAGCACTGTGATAAGAGGTTTGAGGAGTATTATGTAGCAAATGGAATCAAACATCAAAAAATGATTCCAGTGACACCGCAGCAGAATGGTGTGGGTGAGCGCATTAATAGACCATCCTTGAGCGCGCTCGGAGGATAAGGTTACATGCAGGATTGCCCAAGACTCTTTGGGCAGATGCTATGAATATTGTCGTATATCTCATCAATAGAAGTCTCTCAGCACCCTTGGATGATGGACTACCAGAAGAAATGTGGACTGGAAAAGAAGTGAACCTTACACATCTCAGAGTATTCAGTTTCACTTCATATGTTCACATTGATGTATCGCACAGAAACAAGTTGAATGCGAAGTCCAGGAGGTGCACGTTTATAGGCTATGGGCAACATGATTTTGGCTATAGGTTTTGGAATACAGAAAATAAGAAAATAATCAGAAGCAAGGACGTAGTCTTCAATGAAAAAGTGATGCATAAGGACAGTGTACAGGAAAATAAGGCCTAGGAGAAAGAATTCATACAATTGGAGGATTTACTGGACACGGGTGTTACAGTGCCACAGGATGATCATTCAAATGAGCATTATAAGGAAGAGTCGCATACACCGGTTGTGAGGAGGTCTACTCGGGAGAGGAGACCCATGGTCCAATACTCACCCTCTTTACATTATCTACTGTTGACAGATAATGGTGAACCAGAGTGTTTTGAAGAGGCATTACAGTCGGATACATGGGTTAAGTGGGAGTAGGCCATGAATGATGAGATGGACTCTCTTGAGTCTAATCGCACATGGAAGCTGGTCACTCTACCTAAGGGTAAGAAAGCTCTTCATAACAAGTGAGTTTACAGACTGAAGGAGGAACACGATGGTTCAAAACGGTACAAGGCTAGACTGGTTGTGAAAGGATTTCAACAAAAGGCAGGTATTGATTTCACTGGTAGTGAAAATGTCTACGATTTGCATGGTCTTGAGTATGATAGCCAAAGAGGACTTACATCCAGAGAAACTAGATGTTAAGGTAGCCTTTTTTCATGGGGACCTTGAAGAAGAAATATATATGCATCAGCCGACAAGATACATGGCACCAAGAAAGGAGAATAAGGTGTGCAGATTGAAGAAGAGTTTATATGGCCTGAAGCAGGCCTCGAGGCAGTGGTACAAGAAGTTCGATAGTTTCATGTCGGGAAACGGTTTTAGGAGATGTCATACAGACCACTGTTGCTATTTGAAAAGGTTTGACATGTCGTATATCATCCTTCTTCTATACGTTAATGATATACTTGTGGCCGGTTCAAGCATGAAAGACATCTCAGATCTCAAAAGACAACTGTCTAGAGAATTTTTCATGAAGGATTTAGGAGTTGTAAAATAAATCCTAGACATGAGGATAAAGGGTGATAGGAAAAATAAGAAACTAGTTTGGTCACAGGCAGAGTACATAGCCAAGGTACTTGATTGATTTAATTTTAGAGGTGCTAAGCCATTTAGCACTCCATTAACCAACCACTTCAAGCTATCTAAGGAGTAAGGGGCAAAGACATAAGAGGAACGGGACTACATGGCTAAAGTTCCATACGTGTCAGCTATTGAGAGTCTCATGTATGCTATGGTGAACACGAGGCTAGACATTGCTCAAGCAGTGGGAGTTTTTAGCCGGTTCATGAACAACCTCGGGAAAAAATATTGAGAAGCTGTGAAGTGGATCCTCAGATACTTGGTAGGTACTGTGGATATAGGGTTGTGCTATGGTGGATCTAAAATCAAAATAAAAGGCTACGTAGATTCAGATTTGGCAAGAGACATCGATAACAGAAGAAGCACTATAGGTTATGTCTTTACTCTGGATAGTGTTGCAGTCAGTTAGGTCTCTTATTTACAGAAGATAGTATCTATCAGTACAACGGTAGCAGAATATGTTATAGCTACAAAAGCGTGTAAGGAGATGGTATGGATGCAAGGTTTAATGGAAGAGTTGGGTAAGAAGCAAGCAGATTGCAAACTATACAATGACAGTTAGAGTGTAATACATTTGGCTAAGAATTTAGCCTTTCATTCAAGGACCAAGCATATTGCCATCAATATCACTTCATATGTTCGTTATTGGAAGATGGATTGATTGCTCTATAAAAGATTCATATAAGTGAGAATCCTATGGATATGCTGACCAAGACAGTCACACGGGAGAAACTGAAGCTCTGTTCAGCTTTGATTGCTCTTCAGGCTTGAAGTCGGGGAGGTGATGCACTCTGGATGTAAAAGATAAAGGTTTATGGTGATGTGTCTCCAAGTGGGAGATTTTTTAGATGTGGAGCCACATCTGGGGGTCGCTCGACCAGTCAAGTGCCTTGCCTGACCGGTCGAGTGGCCCACTCAACCAGTCAGGGATTGGCTCGACTCAAAGTCCAACGAGTATTAGGTTTTGGGTTCCGAGGTACTCGACCGGTCATGGCCTATGCTCGACTAGTCGAGGTTACGCAGATTTGTTTCTAGATTTGATGCGGATTACGATTTTTTGAGTCAGTTTTCGTAGAGGTGTGAAAGGAAACTTGCCTAAACTATAAATAGGTTTCCTTAGGGATTTTTTAGGTATGTATGGGAAATAATTCTAAGGTGTGGGTAAATGATTTTCTCTGTACTTCCAAGAGAGAGCTTAGTATATTGCCTTGTAATCTTCGTTTTTCTTCATAGTGGATGTTTGCATCCGTGGTTTTTTACCCTTGTTGGGGTTTTTCACGTATATCTTATCTTGTGGTTTGTTTAGAATGCTTTGAATCTGTTTCTAGTCTATATTTCTTCTTGTTTATCGTTTGTGGGTGAGACTAGAGATTGTATTTTGGTTCACTACGTTGTTGGCGTGCTACGCAACAATTCTCACACCTCTCATCCATTGAGAATTAGGTCAAAGGAAGTTTAGATTTGGTTTTACTGAGATATCTTCTAATTGGATAAGATGGGACTCCGATTCCAGTTATTTCCTTGAATCAAGCATAGATCTCCCTGATATCTATAAGTTGATCCTTGGAAACCCTAGTTTCCACCTTTGAATTTATTAATTTTTTCATTAAATCTCTCACAATTACTTTTATACTTCTATATTTAGATTTAGATCTCTTTCTAGTTCTTCTTCTAGTTGCTTTCAGAATTACTCACGATATTAGTCCCTGTGGATTCGACCTTGGTCTCACCAAGATATTTATTACATCGCGACCCTACACTTGGGGTTGTGAACAATTAAAAATATAGAAAATAGTTCAACACTTAGAAATTTATACAATTATGTCTCCATTCATAATATGAATTCCAAAACAAAGCAATACTTATCCTAAGTCTAAAATTAGTTAGAACCTTAATTTCCTAATTCATTACATCCTCGATGCAGAGATCTAATCAAACTTTAGAATAGTTATGATCCAATATACTTAGGTGCTCAATGACACTAGTTTAACTTTTAGAAATATGCATGTTACCTATTCTAACTTCTTTCAATCATCTCAAGAATATAAAATCTCTAGTTGTCTCATTTCCATCATGCTTTTTTCTTTTATCATCATATTCTCATTATTATAAACCACCCTTAGATGAAGATTCCCACTGGATTTGCTTCAAAACCTAAGGTATCGTAATTGTAACAGTAACAATAATAGATACTTAGGTATCCTTACTCCAGATTATTGACATGATTGTTATGGTCATTACATTCATGCTCTTTAATGATAATTTTTTTCGATCATGTTTTCTTTCAATATTCTTTATTTAAGCATATGTCAATGGTACTAGATCATTCAATCTTGTTTGAATCAAAATTTATTATTCCAATTCACATATCATATTCCTCACTTAGTTAGCTAGGGTGTATTGTGAATTTAGTACATCAAATTACAACTCACTCTAAAATAGTGATTAGAAAATTGAACTAAAGTCTATAATTTTCAGTTATCAAAATTCTGACTACTATCAAGCTAAAATAAGTATTAACTTTACCTTTGGAATTCACATAATATGATGTTTACATTCTTGTATATAAACATATTATTTTGAAAATGTTGAAATTTTTTTCCCATGAACCTAAAAAAAAAAAACTTTTTAAAAAAAGGAAAGAAACTTATATGGATGACTATCCACATCCCCAACCTAACATCTACATTGTCCCTAATAAAATGAAAATGTAATGCAGAGAACAATAAAAATAAAAGGAAGGGTGAATAACACCTACCATGAAGAATGTAAGACCCGTATCCTAATCCGTATTGTTTCATCAACTCCCGCAATCCTTATTATCAAATTCCGGCAATTCGCGACCTGTAATCAACGTTTGCACACGACCGTAAGTTGTATCCTATACATTTGAGTCAGCTTATTCTAAGACTTGTATCATTGCGACCGCACCATCGTCACGGTTCCAACGCCACGACTCACGCGTCGATCTGATACCCCGACTAAGAGATGTGGGTCAACGTTTATTTTGAAGAAAATGCCACGCATTTGCAATCCCAAGAGAATATCTACAATGTATCCCATCAATCCATTAATCACCTCATGCCAAGTACACATCACCTTGCACCCCATTCCCAAGCAACCACCAAGTTAACTCTCTCTCACCCACTCTCTTACACACCCATACTTGTCAAAGTACACCATCACCTCACCCATCACTCACATCCATCACCCATCCCTCTCTCCTTACAACTCTCTCTCTCTCCCTCTTTTCTCACACCATTTCCAAACAAGGAGAGAGCCCACACGTCCATACATTTTCATGAGAGAAAAGTGTAATTTTGGTGGCCCACTTCCCATCCCAAATCTCTTATCCTAGCCATCCATTCTTCATCTTCCACCATCAAAGTGAAGCATAAAGAGATAGGCTATCCAACGGACCTAGGAGATCGCTAGGTGGGTGTTTTCCATTGGCTTAGATTTCACTTTTATGATGAAGGACCAAGTGAGACCTATCGATTGATGGTATGGATCTCACTTGGGACCCTAGGTGTGGTCAATGGCCCACCTTGATCCTCATGATCATTCCATGATGGGGCCATCCTCCGTGGACCCCATCATGATGTTTATATTTCCATGTATAAAGAGGTCATATAGACCGTTCATTTTGGGTGGAGAGGGATCTCCACCGTTGCTCTTTTATTTTGAGGGCCCATATGCAATGGGACCCATTGATGTATGATTGGATGCTTAAAACGGAGGGCCCATAGTGCTGGGGTCCCTCCATCACGTGTGTCCCACTCTTTTACTCTCTTTCTCTCTCTCCCTCTCCTTTTTATTTATTTTCTTTGTATGTTGATGTGGCCATATGGCCTACTTGAATGAGCCCCACCATGAAATATGTATTTTATCCAAGCTATCCATAGGTGGGGCCCACTTTAGATATGTTATAACTGCACATGTAGCCATGTGGTGGCCCACCTTAAGTATGTATGCCCAAACCGTCCAGCATCCCTGGACGCTGGACGTGGAAGGAAAACACAAATATTAGCTTGATTTTTTTAAGTATGGGAGAATGGCCGCTTATATAAGCCCCACCTTGATGTATGTTTCTAATCCAAACCATCCACCTCACTCCCTGACTCATTTTAGGCGTTGAGATGAAAAATGAGGTTGTTCAAAGTATCTAGTGGGCCATAGTGTTGAAAACAGTATCATTACCATTGAAATCCACCCAGATCTTTCTTACACGCTGGAAGAGGCCCAATATTAGTCTCGATAGAATTGTTATGGGCTGAGGAATCCAATGGCTGGAGTGGATGCGCCTAATGCGGGCCCTATCTAGGAAAAACTGCGAAAAAACTCGGTTTAAAAAAAAAAAAAACATTTCAAAGCAGCAGAGGCTCCTGCCTCTGGACGTCAGGAGAGGAGAGGACGCGCGGGCGTCCTGCGCTCAACAACAGGCGAACGCCAGGGATCCCACGGCTCCAGACGTGGCCCCACCTTGATGTTTATTTATCATCTGACCCGTCCATATGGTGGGCCCCTACCTTAAGCGGGTCCCACCCAAAAATTAGCTTGATCCAGATCTCAAGTGGCCCACACCACGCGAAATAATGATGATTGAACTCTCCCATTGAAACCCTTTTTGGGCCCACGAAAGTATTCAATCAATCTGATATTTGTCTTTCCCTTTCGTCCAGGTCTGTATGACCTTCTCAACGCGTTGGATGGAAAATAAACGTTATAGTGGGCCCCACGTGGGACCCACATTGATGTATGTGTTTCACTGGCACCGTCCATTGACCATGGATGGTGGCAGTGTGTGTGTGTGTGTGTGTGTGTTTATATATTATATTATATATAATATTATATATATTATATAGATTATATATTATATTATATATAATATATATATGATGGTGGGCCCTATTATGGACCCCCACCCTTGATGCATATGTAGCATCCAAACCATCCACCAGTTGGCCAGTTTGTCTTACTGTCTTGAGTTAAAAATAAGGCAGATCTATGGTTCAAGTGGGCCCACCTTGGTATGTGTATAGGGCCCATGTTGACTTATTTGTGGCCATTCATTGAGGCCCACCTTGGTGCACATATAAGGCCCATGGGATTAGGCCCATTTGACATATATAAGGCCCATGAGGTCGGGCCGATTTGACATACATAAGGCCCATGAGATTAGGCCCATTTGACATATATAAGGCCCATGGTATTAGGCTCATTTGGCATATATTAGACTCATTTTAATATATTTAAAGGCCCATGGGTTATGGCCCATTGCAATGTACATAAGGCCTGTTGGTGAGGCCCATTAATGTAGCCCATTTGATAAATGAAAGGCCCATGTGATACGACCCATTTGATGTATTTAAGGCCCAATGGGAGTTACCTAAGGTCCATTGTAATGTGTGATTCCTTCATGGTTGTGTAATGATGTTTTATGGCGGGTCATGCCTAGGGAACAATGATGGTTTGACGTCCACATTGTAAGTACAATGTTGGTTAAATGTCCACATTGTAACCCTCCTTAGGGCCCATTGATAGGCCCATACTCGTTAATATTCATCACTTTATAACATGCTTAGTATAATCCCATGACTCATGCCCATACGCATTATATGTATGCTTGATATGAGTAGTGACTGATCATATTATACGCCATTGGGCAGACCATTTATGGGACTCGTTATGAGACAGAGTGCCCCACATGATCGCACAGTATACGCTGGATTGCTACATGATTTGACAGTGTGATTCATGCATCTCGTATATGTGTGACTTTATCACTACACGCCCTAGCGACATCAGGGCCATAGCTCCAAAGGTACATCGTGGATGGTCGTATCGGATACCAAAAATACTTGGTTCTACCACTGTGGACACTTAGGATGTCCTTGGGTGAAAGTCTCAGAACTTTTTTGGTACCAGGAGTTGCTCTGACGTCTAGACCGAGTGGATACATGAGCACCCGAGTGCCAAAAATGAGTAGGCCGCATCTCCCACTATGTCGTGGTCGGTTGGAAGGGGGTGTGGCCTTATCCGCCTGAGTGAGGGGGCTATAAGATAAGCTAAGTTTGACCAGCTCGTAAATGAGTCCGCTATCAATGAGCCGGGTAAGTATTGACATACTATTGGTCAGGAGGATAGTAAGGTCTATTCCGCTTGCTTGAGTGTGCAGCTAGGGAGGAGGTAGTCACTGCGAAGTGTATTAGACCCCAGTGATATCAAGAGAGGAACTATACTGATATGTGTACTTGATGAATACTGACTTGCTTGAATTGTATTTCGCATATGACATTCGGCTATGTAAGCCTCGCATTACATCGGTGTGGCTGATAACATTCATGTCTCACATCGCATGGCCTTGGTATGGCCGATAGCATTCATGGCTTGCATTACATAACATTGGTATGGTTGGTTTTATTCATGAACTTATCACATACTTTCGTATTACTCTGATATTGTATACTTGGCATTTGCCTTACGCACACACTTACACCACCCTCTAAGCTTTTGTAAGCTTATGCACGACCGTTATGTGCAGGTAGCGTTGGACAGCAGCAGCGCTGAGGCAGGAGTGTGCATCTGGCTATTTTGGAGTTTTTAATCACCTTGTATTTCCCTTTCCTATTGTACTTAAAGTTTTTAATATAGTGGATATGTGGTGATGTTGTTTTATGACTTGGTTATGCTCGTGGTTATACTCCATTACAAAAAAAAAATTATTCTGAAAATCCTCTTTGTAGGATCCCAGGATCGAAATTTGGTATATGATTGTCAGGAGCCGAGAATGGGGCACTACGGAGGCTGTCGGCACCGGATTCAGTGATTGGGATTCATGTGAATCCAATTTTCGAGTTTGGGACGTGACAAAGAACTCACATGTTAAGTGTAAAAAATAAATAAATATTATATAAATCCTACACAAATGCTCCATTAGACTAGGAGCATCAATCTAAATATTATAGCTCATAAAGAGGGACAGACTCCTCTCTCAAATAAATGTTTTCCACATAAGGCTTTAATCTCTAACCATTAACCTTGTACACATTGCTATTACGTAGATTTTCAATTTCAATAGCCGTATGAGTATAAACATTCTTCACAATGAAGGAGCCTGTCCATCTTGATTTCAATTTTTCCAGAAAGAACTAGAGATGAGAATTGTACAATAGGACCTTTTGCTAAGGTTTAAAATTTTTTTCTCAAAATGTTTGTGTCATGGAAAGCTTTGGTCCTTTCTTTATAGATTTTAGAATTTGCACAGGAGTCTCTCCTCAGCTCCTTTATTTTATTCAACTCTAATTTCCTTTGTCCACTTATTTGGTCCATATCAAAGTTTAATTTCTTTATTGCCCAATAGGCTCTATGTTCTAATTCTACAGGCAAATGGAAAGCCTTCCCATACACCAATCTATATGGGGACATTCTAATTGGGGTCTTATAAGCAGTCCTATAAGCGCATAAAATGTCGGATAGTCTGAGGAACCAATCCTTCCTATTTGGCCTTATAATTTTCTCCAAAATGTATTCGATTTCTAGATTAGAAATCTCAGCTTGCCCACTCATTTGTAGATGGTAAGGGGTGCTCACTTTATGCTTGGTGTCATATTTCTTCATCAAATCCTTAAATGTTCGATTACAAAAGTAAGACCCGCCATCACTAATTATAGCTATTGGAGTTGCAAATCTAGAAAAAATATTTTCCTTGAGAAATTGTATGATCACTTTATTTTTATTAGTCCTACTTGGAACTCCCTGAATCTACTTAGAAACATAGTCCATACCAACCAATATATAATGAAATCCAAAAGAAGATGGAAATGGTCCCATAAAATCAATACCCTAATAATAAAAAATCTCTAATGGTAAAATTGAGAACAAAGGCATCATGTTGCGCCGGGACACTCTTTCCAATCTTTGACATCTATTACAAACAACATAAAAAGCATGGGTGTCTTTAAACGTTGTGGGCTAGTAAAAACCACATTGCAGATTTTTTTGCAGTGGTTTTCTTAACAGAAAAATGCCCACCACATGCTTTCATATGGAAAAAGAAAATAACACTCTGAATTTCATCTTCTTGGACATAATGTCTAAAAATCCGATCAGTCCCATATTTATATAAATACTGGTCATCCTAAAAGAAGTTCCTAACCTCAATTTCAAAATGCTTCCTATTTGTGACTTCTAATGATATGACATACCAAGGCAATTTGGAGATCGTAAATAGTTATTCATCAGGGAAAGTGTCCTAGATATGCATCTCCTTAGTGGAATCATCTAACACCAATCTGGAAAGGTAATCGGCCACTACGTTTTCTACTCCTTTCTTATCTTTTATCTCTAAGTCAAATTCTTAGAGTAGGAGGATCCATCTAAAAAGTCTCGCCTTTGTATCCTTCTTAGATAGCAAATATTTCAAAGCTGAATGATCCGTGAAAATAACCACTTTAGATCCCAACAATTAGGACCTAAACTTTTCCAAAGAAAAAACTATTAGAAGTAACTCATTTTCAGTTGTTGAGTAGTTCACTTGGGTCGAGTTTAGAGTTCTACTCTTAAAATGAATAACGTAAGATTGTTTATCTTTCCTTTGGCCCAAAATAGCCCTTATGGCATAATCACTTGTAATAAACATTAGTTCAAAAGGAAGTGTCCAATCTGGTAGACGCATGATAGGTGTAGTGGTAAAGAATGATTTAATTTTATTAAAGGCACTTGTACACTCATATGTCCACTTAAATGGAACATCTTTTTGAATAAGATTAGTCAAGGGTCTAGTAATGACACTAAAGTCCTTGATGAATCTTCTATAGAAACCAGCATGCCCTAGAAGTGATCAAATATCTTTAACGATTCGACGGATAAGTAGATTAGCTGTAATGTCCAGTTTTGAGCGATCTATCTTGATTCCATTTTTGGAGATAACATGACCCAAAACAATTTCTTTTTGAACCCTGAAAAGATATTTCTCCTAATTTAAGACAATGTGCTTTTCTTTACACCTAGACAAGACAAGAGATAAATTGTTAAGGCATTCCTCAAAACTACTCCCAAATACAAAAAAAAAAAATAAAAAAAAATCATCCATGAAAACCTCTAGAAACTTCTCAACCATATTTGAAAAAATAATTAACATGCATCGTTGAAAAGTTGTTGGGATGTTGCACAATCCAAATGACATCCATTTGAAAGCAAATGTGCCAAATGGACAAGTGAACATGGTTTTCTCTTGGTCTTCCAGGGCTATCTCTATTTTGTTATATCTGGAATATCCATCAAGAAAATTATAAGAGTGATCTACTACCCTCTCTAAAACCTGATCAATGAATGGTAGCGGAAAATGGGCCTTCTTTGTGACCATATTCAATCTTCTACAGTCAATGCACACACGCCAACTCGTGGTGTCATATGTTGGTATGAGTTCATTATTAGAATTTTACATAATAATTATTCTAGATTTCTTTGGGACTACTTGAGTTGGACTCACCCAAACACTATCGAACATTGGGTAGATGATTCTCATAACCAACAATTTGATCACCTCATTTTTTACAACTTCCATCATGTTTGGATTGAGGCACCTTTGAGGTTGTCTAATTGGTTTGACATTCTCATCGAGGTGGATCCGATGGATGCATATGGAAGGGCTTATACCCTTAATATCATAAATGGTCCAGTCCAAGGCTCCTTTATGGACCCTTAGAACATTCAACAATTTAATCTCTTGATCCTTGTCTAAAAATGAAGAGATCACCACAAGGTAAGTTTCATTTTCACCTAAGTATACATAAGCTCATTTGGTAGTGGTTTTAAATCAAGCTTTGGAACATTGGTTGGTGATGACAAAGGTCGTGAGTCCTTGTGTAAGACCCGTATCTTGGTCCGTACCTTTCCGTAGACTTCCGCGGTCTTACCGGTCGAATTCCGGCAACCTTCGACCCTTAACCGATATCGACGTGCGACCCTGATTCATATGCTGACAACCCGAGTCGACTCAGCCCGAGACCAATACCATAGTGACCGCGCCGTCGTTGCGGTTCCGATAGCGCGACTCGCGCGCCAAGGCGATACCCTGGTCAAGAGATATGGGCCAACGTTCGGTGCGAGAAAACGCCACGCGTTGCGAAACCCAAGGGAATCTCTACGATGTGTCACATCAATCACATCAATCCCATCAATCAATCAACCCATCAAGCCATCACATGTCAAGTACACATCACTTTATTCCCTTTTTCCAAGTAACCACAAAAGTCTCCCAAACCCATACGTCTCTTACATAAAAAGCCACAAAAGTCTTCACCACCCATATCTCTCTTACACAAAAGCCTCAAAAGTCAATACTTTCTTACACAACCATCATTCATCCATCCATCCATCTCTCTCTACATCACTCTCTCTCTTTCTCTCTTTCTCATTTTAAAAATCCCAAGCAACAAAGAGCCCATACGTTTAGAATTTTTCCAAGAACCCCTAAACTCCAAGTGGCCCACCTCTTCATCCCAAGATCTCCCATCTCAACCCTCCATTCCTCATCTTAACCGTTGAAAACCAAGCTAAGGTGCTAAGGAACTCCTAGGAGCAAGAAGATCAGACGGTGGGTGCCTCTATAGGATAGTTTTTCTTATTTTTATGATGGGCCAAGTGAGGCCCACCGATCCATGGTGTGGATCTCACTTGGGACCCTAATATGTGGCCGATGGACCACTTGAATCATCATGATCATTTTATGATGGACCATTCTCCATGGACCCCATCATGATGTTTATTTCATTTACAAAGTTCATTTAGACCGTCTATATCGGTGGGGAATGGATCTCCACCGTTGATTTACATTTTTAATGATCCCATGTTCAAAAGGGATCCGTTTATTATATGATTTCATTCAAGGGAGGGCTCATAGTGGCGGAGCCCTCCATCACAAGGCGTGTCCCACTCTCCATGTCTCTCTCTCTCTTTTATTTCTTTTACTTTATTTTATTTTATTTTATTTTATTTTTATGCAATAGGATTGTGTGGCCCACTTGAATGGATCCCACCTTGTGATTTTATTTTATTTAAATCTTTATTCAAGTGGGGCCCACCTTAGACGATGTACCCATGTCACCCATCAGTGGTGGCCCACTTCATCAGGGCCCACCACTATCAAAAAAAAAAAGAAGAGAAAGAACAAAACCGTCCAGCGTCAGGGACGCTGGACGTTTTATAAGAAAGAAGAAAAAGGAAAGAAGTAGAGTAAGGCATTTGGGTGGCCCACTTGTTTAGGCCCCACCGTGATGTAGTTAAATAATCCAAGCCATCCATCCTCTTACCTACGGTATTTTAGCCGTTGGGTAGAAGTTTTGGCCTGATTGGAAGACCTGGTGGGCCATAGCATCGAAGAACGTACCACTACCATTCAAGGATCTATTTTCTTATTTTATTCATTTTCTATCATCAAAAAAATTTGAACTCTGGACTCATTTCAACTGTTGCAGGCCGCTGAATGCAATGGCCGGGGTGGATTTCATTTTAGTGGGCCCTAGGTGCGAAAAACCATCAAAAAATGGATTTTTCTGTTTTTTTTGAATGAGGCATACCCTCTGCCTCCTGACGCAGCAGCCGCTGCACGCTGCTGCGTGCAGCGTGAGGGCAGGCGGGTATCCAGCATGGGACCCATGGCTCCAGCCGTGGGCCCCACCGTAATGTTTGTTCGTCATCCAACCTGTTCACGAGGTGGGTCCCCTCCTCAGATGGGCCCCCTCCAAATTTCGGCCAGATCCAAAACTCAGGTGGCCCACACCACTTGAAACAGTGGAATAGATTAGCTACCATTGCGATCTTTTTGGGGCCCACAGACATGTTGGATCAAGCTGGAATTTATGTTTTCCCTTCAACCACGCCTGAGCGATCTTATGAACGGCTTGGATGACAAATAGACATTTCAGTGGGCCCCACATGGGACCCACAGTTATGTATGCGTTTTATCTCCACCGTCCAGCGGACGGTGGAGTCCAGGGTGATGTTTGTGGGGCCCTTTGGGCGTGCGTGCGTGCGTGCGTGTGTGTGTGCATGCGTGTGTGCGTACAGTGTGAGTGTGTGTGTGCGTGTGCGTGTGCAGCGTGAGTGCATGCAGTGTGTACTATATATGACGTTAAATGATATTATTTATAATATTGTATTATATGATATATAGTATTGTCTATACTATATATATATATATATATAACATTGGTATATTTCATGTTACATACATGATGGTGGGTCTTCATGTGGGCCCCCCACCATTGATACAGGTGCTACATCTAATCTGGCCGTCCACTTTAAAGATCATTTTATGGAATGAGTCAAAGTATGAGCCAGATCCACAGTCCAAGTGGACCTCATCTTAGCATGATTTGAGGCTCATCTTAATGTATTTGTGACATTTATTGGGGCCCACTTTGATGTGGATGTAAGGCCCATGGGATTGGACCATTTGATATATCCCAAGGCCCTTGGGTCCAGACCCATTTGATTTATAAAAGGGCCTATGGGTTAGGCCCATTTGACTTGTAAAAGGCCTATGGGTAAGGCCCATTTAAATTGTATAAGGCCTATGAGTTTAGGCCCATTTAAATTGTATAAAGCCTATGAGTACAGGCCCATCTGATTTGTAGAAGGCCTACGGGTTTAGGCTCACTTGATGCATTCTAAGGATCAACGGGTTATGACCCATTGCAATGCGCATAAGGCCCATTGGAGTGGCCCATTGATGTGGCCCATTTGATAAATAAAAGGCCCATAAGATGTAGCCCATTTGATGTATTTAAGGCCCAATGGGATGTACCTAAAGTCCATTGCAATGTGTGAGCCCAACACGGTTTATGTAACGATGTTTGTGACGATCGTACCTTGGGAGCAATGTTGGTTTGACGTCCACATTGAGAGTGTAATGCTGGTTGGATGTCCACATTACGACTCTCCTTAGGGCCCATTACTAGGCCCGTACTTATTGTGTATAGGCCGTCTAGGCCCATCTGCATTGTAAGATAGTTCATTTTATCATAACATGTTTAGTACAGTTCCATGACTCATGATCATACGCATCATATGTATGCTTGACGTGAGAATTATCTGATCATAGCATTTGCCTTCAGGCAGGTTGTTTATGGGCTCTTTGTTAGGCGGTGTTGCCTTACATGAGCGCACGATATGCGCAGGATTGGTTGCATGACTGGATAGCGTGATTCATGCATTTCGCATTTGTGTGACATGGTTATTGTACGCCCTAGTGATATCAGGGCCGTAGCCTCCACAGGCAGATCGTGGTTGGCAGGATTGGATACCAGAAATCTTGTTCTACATGAGATACTATAGATATCCCTGGGTGAAAGTCCCTAAACCCTTATGGTACCAAGAGGTTGCTCTAACATCTAGACAGAGTGGGTAGATGAGCGCTGAATGCCGAATACCAGTTGGCTGTGCTCTCCACTGTGTCGTGGTCAGTTGGAAGGGGGTGCGGCCTTACCCGTCCAAGTGTAGGGGGCAATCCTAGGCTGAGTTTGACCAGCTCGAGGAATGGGTCCGCTATTGACCAGTCGCGCCCGATATTGGCAGACGGATGGTGTGGTCTCTTCCACTTATCTTATTGCACGCGATGTGGCGCCAATCTGGTTTAGAGTGTACTAGACCCCGGTGATATCTCATATTTTGAGCTGTATTGATGTGTGGACATAGATGAGGATCTGTATGCTTGAGTTGCATTGCACATCGCACGGCCTTGGGTGGCCGATACCATTCATGTCTTGCATTGTGT
The DNA here is from genome assembly GCA_037074715.1 of Magnolia kwangsiensis. NCBI lineage: Eukaryota > Viridiplantae > Streptophyta > Magnoliopsida > Magnoliales > Magnoliaceae > Magnolia > Magnolia kwangsiensis. The sequence goes on from CM073573.1 coordinate 58,900,379, forward strand.
AGCCTTGGTACGGCTCATGATGTTATGGTTCCATCTGCATATTCTGCATTACTCTGTCATTGCATGTTCATATTACTACCTTGCGCACACACTTTCACCACCCTCTAAGCTTTCAGTAAGCTTATGCACGACCGTTGCGTGCAGGTGACGTTGCTTCGCAGCAGCACTGAGGCAGGAGCACGTTGCTGAGCATTTTGGAGTTTTTGTTCTTTACCATTGTATTTCCCTTTATGCTTATTGTACTTGTAAAGTTTTTAATCATAGTAGAAATGTAATGGAGTTTTTGGTTGTTGTTTGTGGGTTATGCCTTTGGTTATGCTTATTACGAATCAAACTGATATTTAAAATCCTCCTCGTAGCATCCCAGGATCGGAACCTGGCGAATGGGAGCTAGGAGCCGAGAATGGGGTTCTATGGAGGCTGTCGACGCCAGATTCGGTGATCGAAAATTTTGTGAGCCTGGTTTCCGAGTTTGGGGCGTGACACCTTGATAGATAGGATTTGAGTATGAGGTCTCCATTGGTACATACTAATGTCCTAGGTGGTGCTCTCATTATCATCACAAATTTTAACAAGCACTTTTTCTAAATCAAAAATTTTTAAATCCCTAAAGACTTGAATCAATTCCTTAGTCAGACTAGGTTCCAATTTCTCTTCTTCTATCAAGCACTCCATGAAATTCAGCTCATGGATCTCATTATTATCAATGGGCTACTTACTTAGATTGAAAATATTTAGCTCTAAAGTAATATTACCAAAAGACAAGTTCATCATTCCATTCATGTAATCTATGATTGCATTTGAAGTTGCTAGAAATGAGAGGCCTAAAATGATGAGAACTTGAGCGCTAGCATTTACATACGTTTTAGTGTCTAGTATAACAAAATCCATGGGGAAGTAAAATTTTTCTACTTGGACTAGCACATCCTTTAAAATTTTCCCTAGTTACTTGATAGAGTGGTCAGTGAGTTAGAGTGTTATTGTGGTTGGTTTGAGCTCGCCTAACCCTATTTTTTTTGTAAATTGAATAAGGTACTAAGTTGGCACTTACACCCAAATCTAGCAAAGCATGCTTAATTTGAAAATTTCCAATAATACAGGGAATAGTAGGACTTCCCGGGTCTTTATATTTGGGTATGGCCCGTTGTTGAATGATAGCGCTCACTTTCTCAATAAGGAAGGCCTTTTGTGCACATTTGATTTCTTCTTTGTAGCGCATAAGTGTCACGTCCCAAACCCAAAAATTGGACTCACAGGAATCTCGATCACCGAATCTAGTACCAACAGCCTCCGTAGTACCCTATTCTCGGATCCCAGTGCCCATGTGCCAGGTTCCGATCCTGGGATGATAGAAGGAGGATTTTCTAATGTACATTTATCTCATAAGAAGCCTAACCACCAGTTTACCCAAATCACAAAAGCAACATCATCATCATATATCCATGAATATAAACTTTAAATACAATGCTGAAAGAAAAATACATATGTCAAGATAAAATCAAAGCACTAGAAGACAGCTGCACGCTCCGAGCTCAACACTGCTACGACCTAACGCCACCTGCACACATCTATCATGTACAAGCTTATAGAAAGCTTAGAGGGTGATAAAAGTGTGTGCATAAGGTAAGTGTTAAATCTGCAACACAATGCCATAAATCATTCAATATCAGAATAAGTGAAAGTACTGACAAGATCATGAATCATACAATATCAGAGTAAGCAGAAATATACTGGTGAGTTCATGAATGCCATTAGCCATACGAAGGCTATGCGAGGCAAGGCATGAATACTAATAGCCATATCAATGTAGAAATATGGCAACCCCAAAATATGAAATGCTGTGGATCCAATGTAATATGCAGTACAAATGAAATGACTAAGCTGGAGTGAAGTCGGGATGATAATACGTAATATCGCAGGCTATGTGGTCTACCATAAGGGACTTCTATCTAAACCAGTCTCATAGCTAAATTTGGATAGTTAGACTTAATGTTGTAAACTTCTTATCTCAGGTCAATCACACGCCCCAACCGAAATCCTAGCTATTGCAGAGGTACACGTAACAAATAGTTGTGCACAACCAGCCTGAGTGAATAGTGAATGAATCAATGAATGAGTATGCAACTCGTGCTTCACAAATCAGTATTGTATATCTTTGGGTTCATCACCGGGGTCTAGTACACTCTACATGCAATTGTCATTCACTGGATACGCAACCATGCAAGTGGAAGAGACCTCACTATCCGCCTGACTAGTAGTCAGCCAATATCTACCCGGCATGTCGATAGTGGACCCAGTCACGAGCTGGTCAAACTCAGCCTAGCTATGCCCACTACCCTTAGGTGGGTAAGGCTACACCCCCTCCTAACTGACCATGGCACAGTGGGAGATGCAACCTATTGGTATACAGCCCTCATGCGCTCATATATCCACTCAGTCTTGATGTTGGGGCATCTCCTGGCCTCAAAAGTTTTGGGATTTTCACCGAGGCCATCTATGACAGCCTAATGTTAAAAACATATTTTCGGTGTCCCATCTGGCCATCCATAATATGTCTGTGGAAGCTACGGTTCTAATGTCACTAGGGCGTACAATAATCACAACACACAATGTAAGATGCATGAGTCATACAATCCAGTCATGCATTAATCCTACGCATACCATGCGCTCATGTGAGATAACCTCCGCCTATTAGGGAATCTTATAACCGCTTGCTCTATGACATATACAATGGCCAATCACATCTCATAACAAACATACAGATGATGCGTATGGGCATGTTTCATGATGCTATGCTATCACAAACTCGTCATCGACATCAATAGCCGGTATCAATAGTCGGCACCGATAATTGGCCTCGACAATGTGGACATTTAACCAACATTGCCCCCAAGGAGTGGCCCACGTAGAGCCTAACGTATAGTGGACCCATGGCCTCACAAAGGGCCTAATATACAACACCATGAGCCCCACTTAAAAGCTTAATATACATCACGATGGGCTTTTCTCATGGGCGTAATATACATCGCAATGGACTCCATCACCTGGCCCTCAAATGCATCGCAATAAGTCTCATCATATAGGCCTACCATACCTCACAATAGGCCTTCAACACTGGTTGAATACACATCACAATGGGCCTCAAATATGGGCCACATATACATAACATTAGGTCTCGTCAATCAGCCTTGGCAATTAGAATCGGCCTCGGTGGTCGGAGTCGACAATCGAAATCGGCCTCGACAATCGAAATCAGCCTCGATGATCGGCCTCAACAATCGAAATCAGCCTCCACAATCAAAATTGGCCTTGATGATCGGCCTCAATAATTGAAATCGAACTTGACAATCAGAATCAACCTTGATGATCAGTCTTAACAATCAGAATTGACCTCGATAATCATAATCAGCCTCAACAATCAGAATTGACCTCGATAATCATAATCAGCCTCAACAATCAGAATCGGCCTTGACAATTGGAATTAGCCTCGATAATCGAAATTGGCCTCGATAATCATAATCGGCCTAGATGATCGGCCTCAACAATCTGAATTGGCTTCGATAATCGGCCTAACAAAGGGCCTAAGGGAAGATCACAATGCGGACATCTAACCATCATCATCCATCAATGTAGACATTTAACCAACATTGCTTTCAAGGATTGGCCTACATAGAGCCAAACGTATGGTGGGTCCATGGCCTCACACATAGGTCTAATATACATCACAAAGGGCCTCATCATATGGGCCGAAAATACATCTCAACGGGCCTTACCAAATGGGCTGAAAATACGTTACAATGGGCCTCATCATATGGGCCGGAGATACATCGCAATGGGCCATGTCCCATGGGCCTAATACACATCATGATGGGCCATATCACATAGGCATATATACAGATCAAGTGGGCTGCATCACATGGGCCTATATACACATCAAGTGGGCCACATCACATGGGCCTAATACAATTAAGTGGGCCTCATACCTAGGCCTCATATACATCGCAATGGGCTTCTCACATGGACCTAATATACATCACATGGGCCTCTCACATGGTAATGGGGCCCACGGCCCTAGAAAAAATGGATGAATGGCTTGTATATGACACATACATCATGGTGGGCTTCACAAGCTAGCACCTCATGGGCGTATACATACACGAGGGTGGGCCACACAGCCCCTAGCTAGGCTTCAAACAGACATCACAGTGGGCTCATCACATGGGCCGCACCAATGGGCCACATACATCACAACGGGCTATATCACATATGGGCCACACATCAGATCGAACCTCATATATGGGCCACAAATATATTAGATTGGGACTCATTCAAAGGCCTCATAAACATCATCACGTGGGGTCCACGGATTGGATGATGCTGATGAAACACGTACATCACACCGAGGCTACGAGGAAGGACAATGTGAATACAATGCATCACAAGGTGGGCCCCTCCCGTCCAGCAAATGGGCGGCATGGATATACATCATCAGGGTGGACCACTCACCCATCAAAACGGATTGGCGGTGTGAATATAATAAGTGCATCTTGGTGGAGTCCACGTCCAGCGGACTGGACTGGACAGTGTGGATGCAGAATAAACGCATCAGGGTGGGCCACGTCTAGCATTGTTGGATGGCCCGAATCAACTCATACATCATGGTGGGCCCCACAGAACTCGCTGATGTCAACTAGCAACTACATTTGCTGGTGGGGCTACACGAAAGGACGATGTGGATCAAACCCACACAACATGTGGGGTCCACATCATATGCAAAGCTCTGTCCAGCACCGTCTAAACTTTCTGGACAGTGTGAATGAAATACATACAACAGGTGGGGTCCACATCACATGCATCAAGATGGGGTGCTACGTCTAAATGGACAAACGACGTTGACGAGATCCATACATCAAGGAAAGGGACCCATCGTCCAGATGTTGGACAGTGTGGATAAAGTACATCAGGTGGGTCCCACATGCATGCACGGTGTAAATAAACCACATACCTCATGTGTGGGACCTACAGAACTAGCTGACGTAAATAATAATTACCAGCTGCGTGTGACCCACTGTCCAAAGCCGAGATGGTGTGGATCCAACACACATCAAAGTGGGTCTACACGAACGGACGGTTAGATCTAATGCATATATCATGGTGGGTCACCACAAATGGACGACGTGTACACCACACACATGCTGAGATGGGGTCCACACAAGTGTGGCCCACCAGCACTGAAATAAGCTAGTGCTTGTGTTGCCATTCACGTTAGGGTCTGCTGCTGGACAGCAAGTTGTCCAGTGGCCCTAGCCCATCTAGCTTGGGCCTAACAATGGTCTAGGAAGCTGGATAGTGTGGGTGCTGCACACGTGCAGCATGTGGGGTCCATGCACACGTGGTCCACCTGATTGGATCAAGATGATATTTATGTCTTCCCGTCATCCAAGCCATCCATCAGGACTATCAGCCCAGTAGGGTGGACAGCAGGGCCATCCCACATGCTGGATAGTCTGGACCGCCCTTAGGTGGGCACACAAATCAGGAAAAGAGAGAGAGAGAGAGAGAGAGAGAGAGAGAGAGAGAGAGAGAGAGAGACGTGAAGGGGATGGACCCTACCACTATGGGCCTTCCCTATACAATGCATACATCAAGATGGGTCCCACCACAAATGGGCCATCAAAATCAAAACCTAAGGCTATGAACACCCACCACCAGATCTCCTCTTCCTTCTTCCGCCAAAGCATGCTAGAGCTCCAATTGATTGACTTCAATGGTTGAGATCGATCATGGAGGGTGGGATTGGATGGTAGGAAGGTGGGCCAAACCTAGCTCTTTCTCATGGAGAGCTTGGACGTCCACCTCCCATGGTTACTTGGGAGAATGAGAGAGAGATGTGATGTAAGGAGAGAGAGGGATGGTGAGTGATGGGTGGAGAAAGAGAGTTGATTTTTAGGGTGCTTGTATAAGAGAGAGGTAGGGGTTGCTTGTAGTTGAGGATGGGATGTGGTACTTGACAGGATTGATACGATGTGTTATAGAGATTCCCTCGGTATTTACAACGCGTGACATTTTTCTCGAACTGAATGCGCCCCCATATCTCCTAACCTAGGTATTACCTTGGCGTACGAGATATGGCATCGGAACTCGGTAACAACGCAGTCATTATGGTACAAGTCTTGGGTTAAGCCGACTCTAGAATACGAGATATGACTTAAGGTCATGCACAAACACTGATAACAGATCGCGGGTCGCCAAAATTTGACCAGGAGGACTGCGGAAGCCTATGAAATAGTACGGGCTAGGATATGGATCTTACAACAAGTCCTTGAGATATTTATCATATGATGAAATTTGTCTAATAGCATCATGCAGAGGAATATTGACAGTAACCTTTTGAAGTACATACAACACCTCTTGATATTTCATAGAGACAGTTGGGTTCCGAAGTCTAGATGGAGTCTAGATGGGAATGGAACTAGAGGTTTATATGACTTGGTCTCTTTATCCTTTTGTTGTTGTTGCTCTTGAACCATAGTTGGTTCATCATTCCCTTGAGACAATGGCTTATCCCCTGGGATTTCTACCAGTTGCATTATCTTATTACCGACCTCTTTTCCACTTCTCAAGGTAATGATGGCCTTAGCTTGTTCATGATGTATCTCACTTGGATTTGAGTCTCCAATGAAATGTGTGTTTTTCTAGGGTTTGGCATAGGTTGAGAAGGAAGGGTGCCTTTTTCCCTAGCATTTAGTTAAGTTTTAATCTGAGTCATGACCGTCTTTAATTCTTGATTTAATTGGATTAGAGACTGATTCATTTGAGCTTGAGAGTTCATGAATGCGGTCAATGCATCCTCGACAGATGATCAGTTTGGTGGGGGCACATATGGTGCATCATTGGATGCCTCAAAGAAGTTTTATGGAGGCATTTTGAGGTGACTTGGGCGCATTAATTTATGGTCCATTCCTCCAACTAAGATTAGGATGGTTACGCTAATTTGGATTATACGTGTTTTCCATTGGTTACATAATTGACCTTTGGTAGTTATTTATAACATTTGCTTGCCCATGCTCATACATGATATCATGTACAACTGGGATTATTGGACAATCCTTTGTGTCATGGTATACACCACCACAAATCTTACAAAAATTACCTAAGGAAGTGTTTACTTTAACCATATCAACCTTCCTAATTTGCAAGGTTTCAACCTTTCTAGCTAATGTAGCGAATTTTATGTTAAGGTCATCTTCCTCTCTTAGGATGTACATCCCCATTTTCTCTCTGGGAATGGGTCTAGTTTGGTCTGATTTAGCAAAGACATCCCATGTCTATGTATTCTATGCTAACATGTCTAGAAAATCCCAAGCCTCATTATGATCTTTGTTAAGAAAGGTTCCACTACATATCATCTCTATGAACTGACGAGTATCCATGGTGAGCCCCTTTCGGAATGCATCAATCACGTGCCATGGTTTATACCCATGATGTGGACAAGTAAGTAAAAGGTCTTTGAAGTGCTCCCAAGCTTGGAAAAATAGTTCATTCCCCTGTTGGGAGAATGACATGATTTCTTGTTTTAGTGCATTTATTTTGTGCTCGGGAAATAACTTTTTTAAAAATTCTCTACTTAAGGCTTGCCATGTAGTGATGGTAATAGTATTAGAGAGTTGAGTCATGCTTTGGCCCGATCCTTTAAAGAAAATGAGAATAACCTAAGCTTAAGTGCATCCCTATTGCCATTATTTTACTTGTAATGTTGTAATCACTTCCTCGAAGTCCTTGAGGTGCAAATAGGGGCTTTTAGAATCCAAGCCATGAAATTTAGGGATCAATTAAATCACACGTGGTTTAAAATCAATGTTCCCTATGTGAGCAGGGAACACTATGAAAGATGTTAAAGTTGATTTCTCAGGGTGTAGACGTAGTCTGTGGTTGGTTTAATACATTCCTGTGAACTTCATTCTCATCCTCAAGAGGAGGATTACGTTGATTTTCTCTGTTTTGATTTATAGTTGGATCTGGCAGATTTGGATTTGGATTATCAATTGGGTCTGCCATGGAATCTAAGTGATGTTGAGTGCCTCTCTTAAGTGAATGATCAAAGCCTGGAACTAATCCCCCTTCGGAGGAGAGTTGATTGTTTTGATCCCTACTCTAACGAGACATAAACCATGCACACCACACAATAAATACCACTAATTCTAATAATTAGTATGATACTTAAAATAAAAAATAAAAACTTAACCAACAACCCAGGCGGTAGAACCGACCATAAAAGTTCAATCCACAAAGCAAAATAAATTAACAACCCAGCAGCAGAGCCGACCATAAGGGTTCAATCAACAAAGAAAAATAAATAAAATAAAATAATGAAGAAAATAAACTATGCTAATTTGAAAAATAGATTCAACAGATGATCTTTGTGATTAAACAGCAACTGTAGGACAACCATAACACTTGGGTGATAAAATCCCAAGCAGGACAACCTTATATCACAATTAATGCTTGAAAGACCCAATTGAATTTACTTTCAAAGAAAAATAGAAAATCTATAGAAATTTTAGAGGGTTTAGAAGAGAACTTACCTTGGAAAAGAATTTACCTTAGCTATCTTGGCCAGATATAATGTCACACCTCTGATTCAAAAATCGGGCTCACAAAATTTCCTATCGCTAAATTTGGCACGAACAACCTCTGTAGTATCCCTTTCGCAACTTCTATCATGCTCCAAACTCAAAAATCGAGCTCATAAAATTCTCGATCGCCAAATTCGGTGCCGACAGCCGCCGTAGTACCCCATTCTCGACTTTTGGCACCCATATATCAAATTTCGATACAATGAGGATTTCCAACGTATATTTATCTCGTAAGAAGCATAACCATAAGCATAACCCACAACAACAACAACAAGAAGCATCACCACATATCCACTATAATAAAAAAAAACTTTAAGTACAATGCATAAGGGAAATACAATATCAATAACAAAAGCTCAAGAAGTTGATTGAACGCTCCAAGCTCAATGTTGCTACGGCATCCTGGCATCACCTACATGCAACGATTATGCATAAGCTTATACAAAGCTAGGAGGGTGGTGTAAGTGTGTGTGCAAGGTAAGTGCTAGTATGCAATATCAGAGTAATGTGGAAACATGTTGGTGAACCCATGAATGCTATCAGCTGTACCAAGGCTATGCAATGCAAGGCCTACATGGCCAATGTTATATGCGAGATGAAACTCAAGAATACTAATCCTCATCTGAATCCACATATCAATACATCTCAACTATAATATATCACCGATGTCTAGTACACTCTACACCAAATCGCCACCCATTAGATGTGTAACCATGTAAGTGGAAGAGGCCACACTATCCACCTGGCTAGTAGCCAACTAATATTACCCGACACATCGATGGCGAACTCATTTACGAGATGGTCAAACTCAGCCTAGCTATGCTCACTACCCTCGGGAGGATAAGGCCACTCCTCTTTCGAATCGACGATGACATAGTGAGAGACGCGGCCTAACAGTATACAGCCCTTGTGTGCTCATATATCCACTCGGTCTTGACGTTAGAGTAACCTCCTGGAACCATAAGGGTTTAGAGACTTTCACCCAAGGACACTGTTGCCCCCCAGTGCTAGGGCCAAAATATTTCTGATATCCGATCCTACCATCCATGATATGCCTGCGGAGGCCACAACCCTGATGTCGCTAGAGCGTACAGTGATCATATCACACAATGCAAGATACATAAGTCAGACTATCCAGTCATACGTCAATCCTGCATGTACCGTGCGCTCATGTGGGGCAATTCTATCTATCAGGAAATACTAAAAAAATAATCCTCCCAATGGCACATGCTATGATTGATCACTCCTCATATCAAGCATACATATGATGCACGTGGACATGAATCATGAAGTTATACTAAGCATGATCTACAATAATGATGTACTCTTATATATATATATATATATATATATATATATATATATATATATATATATATATATATATATATATATATATATATATATATATATATATATATATAATGGCGGCCTATATGCCATACTACATCAAGGATGGACCTCATGGTGTGAATCATACAATAGTGGGATTCAAGATGATGGCCCTAAGTATATTAAGTGGGCTTCCTCACCCACTCTATCATATGGTAAGTTGGACTTTCTCATGGGGCCTGATACAAACAAGGTGAGTCTACAAGTTACACACATCGCATCGGGCCTCACCATATGGGCCTCATATACATCACATTGGGCCTCATGGATGGGCCATAAATACATCACATTAGGCCTCACGTATGGGATACAAATACATCATATTGGGCCTCATGGATAGGCCACAAATACATCAAGTGAGCCACACCAATGGGCCGCACCATCTCTCTCATTTTTAGTCTCAGGCCATAAGATGAGCTCACCATCTGGATGGACAGTTTGGATGTAGCACATACATCAGCAGTGGGTCCCACTGTCCAACCATCTGGACGGTGTGGATTGGAGCGCACAAAACTTGCTGATGAGGTGTAGTAGTAAGCTGTTGGTGCATGGGATGCTAGCCCACCGTCCAGATGATGGACGACTAGGATGAAAATAGGTGGATGGCATAGAGATCACATACATCAAACGAGACCCACAAAGCTTGCTGACGTCAACTTACCAGCTGGATAGCTGTAGGACCCATAACACTTGCCGATGTCAACTCAGCTATATAGCTGGTGTGAGGTACCCCAGCCAATCCGTCCAACTGGTGGGTTCCACATGGGGCCAACCACGTACATATATATAATATTATATTTTATTATTAATTTTGTATCATGCATTCAAAAGTCCAACCCTGGACCTTAATTTGATGGACGGTCTGGATATGGACCCCATTTGGGACCCACATGACTTGCTAACGTCATTCCAAAAGCTGTATGCTACTGGATCCCCACCGTCTAGATGGATGGTGGGCCCAAATGCATAATTCATAGTGGATCACACCCACATCTAGACCACTGGATGGTTTAGATCAAATAGATGGATGACGTTGGTAAAACACATGCACCATGGTGGAGACCCATCGTCCAGCGGCTGCTGGATGGTGCAGAGATGGATGAAACACATACACCATAGGTGGGTCCACACGTGTGGCCCTCCTCAGGTCTGAATGAGCTGATATTTGTAATTTCCTTTCATCCAGGACTGTTGGATGGTGTTCGCAGCGCTGGACCAACTTGCTAGGCATCGATAAGGTGGGCCCCATGAGTGGCCGGCATGGATATAGAATACATTCTTCATGGTGGGGTGTATCAGGGTGGGGCATACACATATCATCATCATTCATAAGAAGTAGAAGAAGAAGAAGAAGAAGAAGAAGAAGAAGAAGAAGAAGAAGAAGAAGAGAGAGAGAGAGAGAGAGAGAGAGAGAGAGAGAGAGAGAGAGAGAGATCAGCGTAGTGGAGGGACCCCGCCACTATAAGCCCCTCTTAGATCATAACACATACATCAAAGTGGGTCCCATCATAAGTGGGCCCTCAAATAGAAATCAAGGGTGAAAATTACAAGATCACCCACCAATTGGCCTTCTTCTTTAGCTTGGAATGTTAATCTCCTAAGCTCCTTCTTTGATGGAGGATGATGAAGTTTGGATGGTTGGATGGTGAGATGTGAGGGTAGAAAGTGGGCCACACTTGGCTCTTTACAATACTTGGACATTGGCTCTCTTGGTTGCTTGGGAGTGAAGAGAGAAATGAGAGAGAGGGAGAGAGGAGTGATGGGATGAAAAGGTGATGAAGTGATAGGTGATTAGTGTAAGGGATGGCTAGAGAGAGAGAGAGTTGACTTTAGGAATGGGAGGGGTATAGGTGTTGTAAGGGGAGTGATAGGATATGTACTTGACATGAGGTGATTGATTGATGTGATGGATTGTAAAGAATCTCTCAGAATTCGCAACGCGTGCATTTTTCTCAAAATAAATGCGGGCCCACAACTCCTGGTCTGGGTATCGCATTGGCGCCCAAGACGCGGCGTTGGAATAGCAACGACGACACGGTTGCTAGGGTACAAGTTTCAAGTCAAGCCAACTTTGATATACGAGATGCGACTTAAGGTTGTGGCAAATGCAATCTACACGTCGTAAGTCACCGGGATTCAACCGGGAGGACCACGGAAGCCTGCTGAACGGTACGGTCTAGGATACGGGCCTTACAATGGGCCTCGCACAAAGGCCCCACATACATCACAATGGGCCTCATCATAAGGTCTTCATATACATTACAATGGGCCTCGCATAAGGGCCCCCACATACATCACAATGGGCCTCACACAAGGGCCTCACATACTTCACATTAGGCCGCATCACATGGGCCACATCACATGGGTCCATATACATTGTAATGGGCTGCATCACATGAGCCTCATATACATCACAGTTGGGCCTAATACATTGCAGCTATTGGGCCCTACTTACATGAGCAGGTGGGCCTAATACATCCAGCAGGTAGGCCTTGCATACACCAGCAAGTGGGCCTTACTTTTGGGCCTCCCATAAATGTCATAGTGGGGCCTAGAGGTTTCAACAATGGTGTTATCCCACTGCTGTCTAGCAGCATCTAAGCTAGTTACTGGACGATGTGGATGACACACATACATCAAAGGTGACTCCCATTTTCAGGGCAGGCCCCACCATCCATGCATCTGGACGGTGGACGATGTGGAGGAAAACATAAATCATGGTGGGGTCCACGTCCCACGTGGATGGCCTGGATAAAACATATACATCATGTGGGGTCCATGGACAGATGATGTGAATACAACACTTACATCACGGTTGCTCCCACCATCCAGCAGACTGGATGGTGTGGATGTAATAAATAAATCATGGTGGGGTCCACATCCTAAGATGGACGGTCCAACGACGTGGATGTAAAATACATACACTGGTGGGTCGACACGTGTGGCCCACCAGCTATATCAAGATGATATTTGTTTTTCACTTCGTCCAAGGGCGCTAGACGTCCAATAGATGAACGACCTTGGATGGGGCATGCCATCAGGGTGGCCCCACGTCCAGCAATGGACAGACGGCCTAGATGAAACACTTATATTTTGTGGGTCCCACCATGGATGTGGCCCACCAGGGCTTGGATCAAACTGATATTTGTTTTCCATTCATCTAGTCTGGTCCAAAATGGATAGCAAGATGGGCCCCGGTTGGACAGCGGGGACACCTCACTTGGGCAGACAGCGTGAATCTCACATATCCATCAATGGTGGGTCATCAAACCAGGAAAGAGAGAGAGAGTGAGAGAGAGAGAGGGAGAGAGAATCGAGTGGTGAAGGGAGCTTCGCCACTATAAGCTCCCTTCACAAGATATAAAGCATACATCAAATGGGTCCCACCACAAGTGGGCCCTCAAATAGAAATTAAGGGTGGAAATCCTAAGATCACCCACTGTTAGATCTTCTTCCTGGTTCCTTCGAATGCTTATCCCCTAGGCTTTCTCTTTGATGGAGGATGATTAAGATTGAAGGGTTGGGATGAGAGATTAGGGGTAAGAAGAGGGCCACACACTTGGCTTCTTCTCTCTTTGGAATGCTTGGACATTTTCTCTCTTACGTTGCTTGGAAATGGTGGAGACATGAGAGAGAAAAGGGATGTGATGGGATGAAAGGGGATAGGTTGTTGTAAGAAAGGGATGGGTGTGTGTAAGAAATAGTTGACTTTGGGGATGACTTGTGCAAGAAAGATGGGATGGAGTGATGGGTTGTGTATTTGACTAGTGATGTGAAAGGTAGTGGAGATTCTCTCAAAATTTGTAACATATGGTGTTTCCTCGAGAAATGCACGGGCCCACATCTCTTAACTTTTGTATCACATTGGTTCATGAGATGCGGCGTTAAAACTTCGGTGACAGCGTGATCGCTAGGGTACAAGTTTCAAGTCAAGTTGATTCAGATCTATGGGATGCAACTTAGGGTGGTGCGCAAACGCTGTATACAGGTCATGAGTTGCAGGAATTCGATGGGGAGGATCGCGAAAGTCTAAGGAATGGTATGGTCTAGGATCGGGCCGTACAACTCTCCCCTCCTAATAAAAATTTTATCCTCAAAATTTACTCTATCACGCAACTAGACATAACTCATAAGGAAAGAGAAAACACAACATCATATATAATCAGAGATAGCATACAAAATATAATCAATCATCGAAGAGATGGGGATAGGGCTCTCGAATCTCAGCCTCGCACTCCCAAGATGCCTCGTCTACGCTAGATGACCCCACTACACCTTCACCAAGGGAATGATCTTAGTGAGAGGACCTGCTCCTTTCGATCAAGGATATAAACTAGCTAATTAATGTAAGAAGCATCCTCACGTAAAAGGGATGATATTTGACCTACACTTCCTCAACATAGATACATGGAAAATGTTGTGGATACCGAACAAATGAGGTGATGAGGCAAGCCTATAGGCCACAGCGCCAACGTGCTCAATGATCTCGAAAGGTCTAATGAATTTCAGGGTAAGCTTGCCCTTCTCTCTAAAATGAACCACACCCTTCATAGGTGAGACCTTGAGATACACATAATCCCTAATGGAAAACTCCAAGGGACGACGCCAATGATCTGCAAAATTCTTTTGTTGACTCTAAGCTATGCGTATCCTCTACCTGATGATATTGATGGCCTCTGATGTCCTCTGCACAAGCTTAGGACCTAAGAGACAATGTCATCCAACCTCAGTCCAACAACTCGAAGATCTGCACAGTCTGTCATATAATGTCTCGAAAGGAGTTATGCCAATTGTCGCCTGATAGCTGTTATTATACGCAGACTTAGCCAGGCACAAATGCTCATTCCAGCTACTTAAAAAGTGGATCATGCAAGCTCTAAACATATCCTCAAGAATCCAGTTGACCCTTTTGGTCTACCCATCGATCTGCGGATGATACGTAGTGTTGAGCTATAAGACAAACCCTATTGCCTTCTGAAAGCTTCTCCAAAACTATGACGTGAACCTCGGGTCTCGTTCATACATGATTGAAACTTGAACGCCGTATAGTGTAACACCCCAGATTTTTGCCAACCTGGGATTAGACGTCCTTAGGCAATGGGTCATGGGAAATCGCTCAGAACCCAATTCCATAGCCAAAGAAATCACTTAGGATTAATTCCTTTAAAAATTAAGCATAAGTTAGCTAGCGCTACGCTGGAGTAGCTGTGAAATTGTCTCTGACCGCTTTAAATACATTCTACAAGATCCAAAACTTATAGAATCAATGGTGCTATAATACCCTGAAACCTAGGATCAAACTCTAAACCCGTTTACTCTCAGGAACTCTTTGAAACTTTGTATTGGATCTAGACCGCGCGTCAAAATTCTGATACCTATAATCTTAGACAATTATGACCGCCTTGTTGGACTTGACAATCGTTTCGAAAATCAAGGCCAACCGACGTTCAGAGGCTATTTCATTGAGCCTGGAGTGAAGAGAGTGAGAATAGGGTTAGATTTAGAAATTTTAATCCAAATCTGGCACGTGTCTTGGCACGTTATTATTAGGCGTTCTGACCGTCAGAATTTAGCCAAATTACACCCTCGGATCAGGAAAAATTTCTCTTTCATATCATGAGACGTGTAGACCTGATCTAGGTGCGATTATCACTGAACTGAAATGGGATTGCCACGTGCGATCTGCGAACTCTCTCAGTCTGAAAACTTAATGTGTGCTAGATCCAGTATGTATAAGCTTAAGTCGGACCGCGTTCGGCCAGGGGACCTCCAGAAATGCTCTTTTGGACCAGAACAGTCCCGATTTGGTTAGACCTCAAGTAAACATTGTTCCCAAGCCTAATTTGGGAAGTTTTAAGCTTATAAAAGGGGCTTAAACCCTCACTTCTCTCTCCCATCCGAATTTGCTAGAAACCCTAGCAAGAGTGAGAGAAAAAGTGAGAGTTTGTGAGAGAAGGTGGGAGAGATTTTCCTGCCACCTGCTGCCGCTGCTGCATGTGCTTAAGCAACGTATCCCAATCACTTTCCCTGTGATTCCGAAACTTTTCTAGGTAAGGAAAATCCTGTCCACTTGCTGATTTAGCATTCCGTTAAATCGAAGAGCAAAGTAGCTGATATAACTTGTGAAATAGGTTGCCTGTTCGCTGTAGAAGAAGCGTATATGCTCCGTTCGAAATGATACACATATAAAGTGAAAGGTATGGATTTTAGACGCTTTGATTGGCTGTTTTATATACTTTCAATGTCATTTAATAGTAGATTATCGACGGTAACGCCGTTTGACATGTACAACATGCTGTCCGTTTCCTGTTTCGTAAGCAAACAAAAAATATGAGATTTAGGGCATTTTAGTCATTTGTAGGAAATACTGTAAACATCCATATTTTGCTAAAATGATTGACATGGCTTTTTGTCACCTTAGGATACTAGGAATGCGTGCATAATATGTTTGGCGAAGAGATTCGCCCAAATGCGCACTTTGAGTCGACATACACTATGTAGACTTAAGTGTGTAGACTAAGTGTTTGTATAAATGTTTGTATTAGTATGTATTGAATTAAATGGTGTTGTGAATTAGTTTGAGATTGAATTCTCAAATAATACGCTGATGTAAATGATTTCCTTCGTTTTGGCTATATGTATGATTTCATTATATGTATGAAATGCATGTGTTAGATGATTTACTTAAGTTGTATGTTATAACATGTGTTAACATGCTCATATTGTTGTATTTCATTTTCATTACTCTCATATGATTGGTGAAGTGAATTCACAAATGATTGGGGCTATACTTAGTCTAGGCAGTCGGTAACCGAATAAATTCGTGGTTGGCTTATCTTTGCCATGAACGATGCATCGATGAACGCGAGTCGTGTTTTGGAGTTGGCGGCAGTAGTTAGGCCACGCGAAGTATTTTATGCACTTCATGTCACTCAGCTTGAGATGCGCTCGTGCTAATCGAGCTCGTCAAGTAACCCGACTGGCCATTGTATGTTCACCATGTATGTGTCATAACTTCTTGAACCTAGGGTACTGAACTTACCATTAAAAATCCTGTCAACCATGGTACCTTGATCCACAAAGACTCATGAGCCGGGCATGGTGGTACGGGACACCGTGGTCGAGCTGTCGGCCTACGCTAGGGCCATAAACCTCCCCGTAGTGACCAGTGAGCACCTATGACTCGTGAGCAGATTATGGTGGTATGGGACACTATATTCTTACTGTCGGCCTACACTGATCAGGCGACGAGCCCTTTGTAATGACCGCGAGCGTATTCTGAGCCTACGGGAGGCGACGACCCTTCCGTAGCAATGAGAGTACAGTAGGCCTGTATTGATAAGGTGATGGGGGAGTGGTGCAACGAGTGCGAGCAACAGCCCTGGCAGCCCTTGCAGTAACCTACAAAAATATACATCATATGAGATTACTAGGAGTGACGACCCTAGATAGGATCTGTGTTGGGATTGATATAAGGGAAGTACCTTAGTTTCCCAATCCTGCTGTATGAATGGACTAATAATAACTCGGTAATCATATCACTATCACATTGCATGTGCCTGGAAGATGTGGAGCACTATGGGAAGAAAGCATGCCACGGGCGTAAGATGGTGCCGTATGAGGGAGATCGTCGGTGAGGGCATCCATCATGTCACGTCATATTGCATTAACAACAGTATTAGGAATCTTTGATTTATTGCTTTACTATTATCACGTGATTGATTTGAGAACATGTTAATCTTTGCTCTATTATTCCACTAAGTTAGCTACTCACTCCCACGTTACGAGATGGTGTTTTCGGACACCCACCAGTCCCTATTTTGGTTGCAGATGATGGCGCTGCTTGAGAAGCGGAGCTGGAGTTGATAATGATGAGGAGGATCCCTCCTTTATGCGTATTCTGATTGACGGGATTATAGAGAGGTTGATTTGATGCCTTGACACTTGTCATTTTATATTTTTAGAGCACTCGTGTATATTCTTTTGTTTACTTTTGGAGTATACATGTATGTATATAATCTAGTAACATGTTCACACTCTGAAGACATACAACAGTTTATATATGTTATACATACTATCACAGTCTTCCGCTTGTAAATTTAACTGTCTCTGGAGTATGATATATTGTTTTGGCTTAATTCCAATCTTGTTTAATGCCTGTTTACTAAAAACATGCATCTAATATTATCTATATTGCATAAATAACATTTTCGAACTCGGGAGTTGGGTTTTTTACTCGACCCCCGATTTTCGGGATGTTACATATAGTCTCACAATCTCCTCGATGATTATCCTGTCAAACCAGTCCAAAGACTAGGACGCACGAATTGTGAGAATGTACGCCGACTTCGTTAGATAATCCACGACAACCCAGATGGCGTCATGACCGTGCTAAGTTCTGGACAAGCCCATAATAAAATCTGTGGATACGTGCTCCCACTTCCACATCAGGATGCTCAATGGCTGTAATGAAACTGGGGGTCTCTAATGATCGGCCTTGACACACTGACAAATGTCTCACTTGGCCACAAAACTAGTGATCTGAAGCTTCATCCCCGCCCAAAAATATGTCGCCTCATATCGGGGTACATTTTCGTCAAGCCAGGGTCGATAGAAAACCTCGATTGATGTGCTTCAGTCATAAGATCTCTGTGAAATTGTAGTAAGACCGCTATTGTAAAAGTCAAAATAGGTCAAAGTGACCTAGAGGTGGATGAATAGGACTTTATATACTTTTCTTAATAATTAAAAATCCTATTACTCATAATCTTGATCTATCATACAATTATCAAGACATACTCATTTTAATTCTGCTGGCTTCCAAGCCAAGTAGAGGATCCAATAACAAGACTACTCAATATTCAAACAAGATGTAGTAATATGTCTATAGTGGATGAAGGTGTGTAGGATGTGATTAGCAGTTCTAAACATTCATATTATCATGTTTCATGTAATCATTCAAAGCAAGCATAATAAATGAATACACAAATATCAATCCCAAATACAGTCGTTTATAGTGGTTCAGCTACATGCCTACTTCACTCCCAGTGGACACACTCAATCCTTGAGTGTACCGGATTTCACTAACGGAGGTTTTAAATCAGGTTCACCTCTAACCTTCACAAATTACACAAGGTCGACTTTAGAACCTACACAAGGAACCTAGACATGCCTACACAAGGTATAAGTTTTTACCCTACATAAGAGCAAATGTCTACACGCAGAACCTAAGTTTTAGGTCACACAGGCCAAGGATCCACACAAGGAACCTAGGTTTTAGGCCACACATGCTATGGATCCACACAAGGAACCAAGGTTTTAGGCCACGTAGGCCAGGGATCCACACAAGGAACTTGGTTTAAGCCACATAGGCCAAGGACCTACACACAAGACCTAACTTTATGCCCTACATAAGAGCAAGGGTCAACACATAGCACCCAAACGTACTCTCCCATCGAAGGCCTCCTATAAGGGCTTGAAAGGGGGAGAATCACCTGTGACCAATCCCACACAAGGAATGATCAACAGGGTCTCTGGACTCTACATACTTACAGATAAGCAAATGAGTCCCGTTCTTACACGTTGATAAAGATCTCCTCCTTGATGATGAAGATTCTTCAGCTTCCTTGATCCGAAACACTCGATGATATTCCAATAGAGATGACGAGTTGGGTCAACGTTATGTTGGAATCTACTCTAATAAATGTTTACTAATTTTAGTGAAGGAGTGATTCCAAGCTATCAAGCATTCAAGGGATCCCAACTCAATGATTTTTCATTAAGATGGTAGCTAGAAGATCCTTAAATGGGGAAGTTCATTAATCAATCCACTCTTTAAAATATAAATGGTGAGGGTGGATTAAAGGATGAACTTCCGTGAGAAACGAGCTTAGGGAAGATGGTATACAAATACTCTCTCAAAGCTCTCTATATTTTCTCTTACTAACAACCAAGAATAAGCTCTTCTTATATAACCAAAAAGTTCTAATGGAGATAAAATTGTTAGAATCTAATTAAGTTCGATATCATTGATCCTGAGTTCGATGTCATCAAACGTATACTTTCGATTACATTGAATCATATTTCGATGATACAAACTCTCTTAAAAATTATTTCAAAATTTTTTTGATAGACTATTGATGATCTTGAAACCGATTCGATTTCATCGATATTTGAATTTTGATGTCATCGATTCATATTTCAATTCCACGACATTATAACACAAGAGCTTACTGGACATTTCAGAGTTGACCAGAATGATATCGATTAAGTTTTGATGTCATCGAAATTCAAATTCTAATATTATTAAAACCAATTTTGATTCCTCAATCATTTTGGAATATATTCCTAGAAAGCTCACTGGACATATTTTATCCAAATTTGATATCATCGAGACTTTCTCGATATCATTGAAGTTTGAATATCGATGTTATCTAGGTGGTCTCAATTCCTCGATCATTTCCATTTGATTTTTCTATTAAGCTCGCTGGACACAATCTGTCAAGATTCGATATCATTGATCATCTCTTGATGTCATCAAAGTTTGAATTCTGATGATATCGAGGATGATTCGATTCCTCGAGTAATGTTAAAATATTTTTCAAGAAGGTTCAATGGACAGTACTCTTAAACCTTCGATATCATCGACTAACCTTTGATGTCATCGATATTCGAAATTCGATGTTATCGAAGATCCTTTCGATTTATCGAACATTTTGTCCAAAATTCTTTGTGGTTGCTGGACATAAATCGGCCGTATTTGATGTCATAGAGAACTGTTCGATGTCATCGAACATGGGTGTTGGATGAAAATCATATAGACTCGATGTCATCGAACTCAGCTGAAAAACTTAGAAGATTTTTCCAGTTAAAAACTTAAGTTTTCAGACTTTTTCATCCTATGTTGTTCTAAGTCTTTTAAGGCTTTTATTTACCAGGGTGTTCTGGGATTTGGGATGTGAGGCTGATTTACCTGTGACAAGCTCGGAACACACATCCGATTGAGGTAATAGCTTGATCAATCTTCACATGGGGCACACATGACTCACCGACTCAACCATCACGCTAATTAACAAACCATGGCACTTTCAATCTCCCTCTTTGTCAATTACATGACAAAACACAAAACACCTAGAACAATACCTAGAAAAATATCCTAAATTATGTGTACATGAACGTTACACAATTTTACAAATGATCTATTGGAGTTCGTAAATAGAAATTTTATGAAGCTGCTCCCCCTATCACCTGCATCACCATGCAAAGAATCCATACAAACAATTGTTCTCATGGTGGGATTTGTTCTCCCCCTTTTTGTCAGTCATTGGTAAAGATTAGTATATACATATAACAAATTTGACTGAAGTTTGAACTTGAGGAACATGGGGGAATCAAAGTAATCATATTTCCAAAAATGCATAGGGAGATAGCAGAATATTCAACATAACTAAGCGCACATTCGCATTTGAATTTAAGGTGTTGAAATAATCAATGAACAATCACAATTAAATACTTTCATGGGCATGCAATAAACAGTAGTCAGCCTATCATCATGTTATATGTAGCATTTACCCATAAACACTCAATACTAATCTCACAAAAAAAAAAAAAAAAATTCATCATTCATCCATAAGAGCATTCAAAAGAATTGCCCAAGCTTTGCAGAATTGAACTTTAAAAGCATCCAAAAATGTAGCCCATCCATGGGCACAAAAAATAATTCTCCTCATCTAGAGGCAAAGTCAAACGATCAATCCAAAATATTTTTCCCAACCATGGGCTAGACAACCAAAACAAATGTTAATCTGTCCAAGTTAGCTGACCATCACATGCACTCATAAGTATGTTGGACACTCAATACTCATGTCCTAAGTATGAATGAGTAATCAGTGTATGTGATGATAAACATGAACACTATGGTGTTGGAGCAGAGTGAGATGGAGCCGTGTCATCCTGACGACACGTCAATAGATTGGCGATTTGTTGTGCCATATGTTATAATCCAGCCACCATCCTTTCCAAGCCGGAGAGTCGTTCATCCTATTTATCAAGCCTATCCTCAATTCACGCCACTCCTCGCAAGGTTGCCCCGACCAGATCCTAATGTAGCTTGTGTTGTTGGGCTTGTGTAGAATCAGGCGTGATCGGAATAGCTCGTGGCTCTGAAGGTTGTCCTTCAGTCGGCGTTACTCATTCTCCTATGTTTGTTTCTCCTTGCGTCTCCTCCTTGGTCTGTCCTTCTGTAAGTGGATGGAACTTGAGGTCCCTTTCGGATGTTGACCTTATTGAAAAGTTACAGTGGACGCTCAGGATCACCGTCACAGGTAGTCCTATTTCATTGCATAGCACATGGATGATATTTGGGAAAGGCAGATGAGTTTCCCTGGAAGTGTGAATCACATCGGCTAATTGGTGGACTATTAAAGTGAGTAGACACAATTTAATACCTGAGACAATGTTATACATAACGAGGACCATGAAGCTGGTAAGATCAACTCGATTAGTTCCCCTTGGATACACATTGGTTGAGAAAATCCCATGCAAAACCCTATATTTTGTTTTCATATATTTAGCTTTGAGTGCATTTCCTTAATACTAGAGAACATATCTTCCATGGCACATAAATTTGGTGACTCGGGATCGCACAGTGGGATCCTCCATATCAAGATCAGACACACCAATTGGAGAAAGAGTGAGACTAAGTAATTATACAATAGACTCTGCTGTGATTTTGACACTAAGTTCCCCAACAGTAACTGTGATCGATGGAGGATCAAGGACAGGAGAATGGTGGTAGGCAAGGAAATGATACGTCTTTTCATCGTGACATGGTCTTCCAAAATCCAAAATGGGTGACCAATCAACTGCAAATAGGAGGGATTCCAGATCAAAAGGTTGAATGCATTCCTTATCTACTCAGCGCTCGTGCACGGTGGAGCATGCGTAGCCGCTGGAGCCTCACCGCGAACCGACTATCTAGTAGTGGTTCCACGGTGGCGAGATGGCAATTCAAAAGCTTTGGCTCTATCGCACAGAGCCAGAGCCTTCTTCCGAGTAGGCTACGAGGATTCTCTGATGATTGGAGCTTTTCCTTTGTCTATAGACATGAGGGTGTTGGTAATCTCAAATGATGATGAAGAATGAGGGAAACCGAAAACAACCTTAGAATACCTCAATCAGACAATGTGTACCTTAAGTGAAAAGGATGAAAATGCCTAGGACACTCCGGATCTAAGGTGCAAACCTCTCCTTGCTCTTCAATGGCGATGGAGAACTCTTGAGGAGAAGAAACGCCTAAAAAAATGAGAAATAAAAGAATTCCCGCTCGCTCACCTTTTATCAGGCGGGACTTTTCGATGTCATCGAATTTAATTTGATGACATCGATAATCCTGAGTTAATGATATTGAAGTGGTGTTCGATGACAGACTATCGGGTGTGACGTTTCCGATTCTGAGAGGTTGTCGATGACATCGAGAGGTTCTCGATGTTATCGATGAGTCATTCAATTCATCAATGGACTTATTAAAGTAAAGAATATGACATTGATCTAAGTACTTCGATAATCTTTCATATATGCATATCAAAAAATATTGTCTTATCAGCATATAAACACAGAAAAATTTTGTACAAAAAGTTGTGAAACTCAAAATTATGAACATTTGTTATGCAGAACAGCTATTGTGCGACGCACAATTCTTGTTATGCACAAAGCCTGTCAGTGCGGAAAGCCCATCAGCGCGCAAAGCCCGTCAGTGCACAGAGCCTCCAGCACACAATGGACCCTTTTACAGCGCACAATGGACCTTTTTAGTGGCTTTTTAGCATGATATTGGATATAATTAAAGATCTGCTTTCTCTTATAGTTGGCAAACGTTTTATTTTGAAATCAAAGGAGAATGGGATAAAAAAGAACTTAGAATAAATAAATAAATAAAGTGATTATCTTTCTTGCCTTCTTTTGTTAATTATGAAGTGAATAAATTTTCCCAAACAAAAAAAAAATTCTTGTTTGAAACAAAATGGCAACTCCACTGGGGACTAATTTTTCACTTAAATATTAACTTAAGAATCGCAAGCGAGATAACCGTGACTATTTGGCGCTTTTAAAGTGCCAAAATGGCAACTCTCAATGGGAACATCCTACCTTTGATCTCCAAAATAGAATATGACTTAAGATAAGTACTAATTTTATTATTTTTTATTTATTCCTCAAGGAGAATACCGCAACCAATTAAGTAATGGCAACCATTCAAGGAAAAGCAGTTTTCTACTTCACTGCGACAGGGTTTGCCGTGGAGTATGCCGATAAACAAATTGAGGGTAATAAAGATAAAGAAGTATCGAGCCAACAAACAGAATCACAAGTAGTTGTTACAATCATAACTGCTTCACCAATGGCACAAGATGAAAGAGATGAATGGACCATCGTCACTCCCAGGAGGACAAGGACCCGAGGTGTAACTACGGTGAGAATAAATTCACCATTGACAAGAGTCAGGGGACTGGTAACGCGTAGTATTGCCAGGAGGAATTCTGAACTCGCTCCCCCTGCAATATATCCCAGCCGAACAATTCTGCAGTTAGCGTCGTGCAATTTCCCGACTTTAACTGCTCCGAAGGTCAAATGGACGAGAGAGCAGAAAGGCAAGACATTATTAATAGGCTCACCAATGACCATATCACCCCGATCGATCGACAGCACCGAAAGTGCTCAGAAGTTGAATGAAACCCCATCCTCTCCTCTCTTCATAAGCCCTATCACATTGACATACTCTCGCCCCACTCCAATTACAACTTCATCAAAGAGTGGAGAAGCAGCAGTACATATGGCCGGGACAAATCGAGATGATATGCCAACTACAGAAGATCGTATGAATGCAATGGCAAAAGCGCAAAGAACACAAATGGAAGAATGCAAAAATCTCAGAGAGGCTTTAGCAACTCTTGTGCACAATGTGGCTCGAATAGCGGCTCCACCAACGATGGGCACAATGAATGGACAAGAAAATCAGCCCGAAGGTTTTCAAACAAAGGGGGAAGGATTAGGAGCGTCTATCCCAGCCGCGAGAACCGTAACACAAGACGAAGTGAGATAGGTTATCAAAGAAGCTGTCAGAACAGAAAGGAAGCACGAAAATACTGGACGCTTTAGATATCGAACACCATATCTAAGTGAGGTAGAAGATGTCCAGTTTCTAGCGAACTTCAAACATCCAGATTTTTAGAAGTTTAATGGAGAAGGATCGCCAAAAGAACACTTAATGCACTTCATCACTAGCATGGAAAAATTTTCTACGATACCACAGTATTGCTTGCGGTTGTTTAGGTCGTCACTCACACACAAATCATTTCGATGGTATTCCAGCTTGGCTCCAAGGTCGATACGTACTTGGGAACAAATGCAGGACGCTTTTATGTCAAACTTATTCTCTTCGAAGCGTGATGTTAGTATTATAGAATTGGCTTCCGTATGGCAGAGAGAAAGGGAACCAGTAGAAAATTTTATCGATAGATGGAAGACATTAGGAGCCTCATGTAGATAACTGCTGAAAGAAAAAGAACAAGTTAAAATGTTTCTAAACTCTATGGAGACAGGGATCGTGTTTGGACTCACTAGCACCGACATCAGAACTTTCCGTAACCTACCCACCAAAGCTCATGCCTTGGAATTGATGACTCGCAAGATGTCAGTGTTTCACCATGAGAAAGCTAGGAGAGTGCCCAGCAGCATGGCCATAAATACCATCGATCATGACAAGAGATGCAAAAATATGAGAGACTTAAGGGAAAAGAGGCTGGAACGAAAAGAAGAATAGAACTAATCAAGAAATAGATACAATGGAAAGAGGTCCAGGATGCTCAATTCTCACGATGGGTTCCCGTTCGATAAGGAAGATGCCATTCCTATGATGAACTAACTGTTAAAGGCTGGCACAATTGAATTACCAGAACCCCAAGCATCCTAAAGATGTGACAAAAATCAGAGAAAGAGATTTTTTTCGCTATCATCGCCTGGTGGGACATCTGACGGAGAATTGTTATCATTAAAGTGTATAATAAAATGGATGATAGTCAAGGGTGAAATAGTAATTGGAAAAGAAAAGGAAAGGGGTACAATGGCAACGGTGAATATGCTTATGATTTGAGAAAGTGGCCGCGAAATAAGAAAGGAAGAGGACTGTAGGATGACAAAGAAGGTGGCAGTGATTACACTATGATCATGAAGGAATATAACAAGCCCTGCGAAGTAAAAAGTAGGGATTGTAAGGAGAGAAGTTGTTAAAAAGAAGAATGTTGATGACAGAAAAGAAAAGAAGAGCGAGATGGCAAAAGTGACTTGTGATGTAGTGAGTCATCATTTGAAGGGCATACCAGCTCGATTAAGCATCTATGATGCGCTTAAGTTGTCAGAAGAATTTCGGCAGAGCTTGGTCCAAGCATTATCCAATCATGACGTCATAGAAACTTTATTGGCAGAACTAGAACATGGAGAGCATGATGAGCGAGAAAACTGCTTGCTAGTTGTTTCCTTTTCTGATGATGATTTGATCTGTGAGGCAGAGCATAACAGGCTGCTAATGATAGAAGACCATATCCAAGGGAAGAAGGTCAAGTGGGTTATGATCGATAATGGGTCTGCAGTGAACCTCTTACCACTATCGATGTTAAATAAATTAGGTTATGGTCGTTCTGACCTACGTCCTAGTGGAATGATGATACAAGGCTTAAATCAAGATGGGCAGCGTGCACTTGGCGAGATTATAAGGACGCTGGAAATAGGAGAGTTGATTACTGATGTCATGTGCCACGTTATAAATGCCATGATGACATACAATCTTCTCCTTGGAAGGCCATGGATCCATCAATACAGCATCGTACCCTCTACGCTGCACCAATGCTTCAAATACTGTAAAGATGGAATACAATATAAAGTAATGGCTGACGTGAAGCCATATACAGAGGCCGAGTCCTTCTTTATGGATGCTAATTACTATAAAGGGTTCACCAAAGATGAAAGAAAAAATGATGAAAGCTAAGTCCTAAAGGACATTTAAACAAAAGTGATGAAAGAAAAAATAAAAAAGGCAGAATCATCCAGGACTGCATCAACAACGAGGAAATTCTACTTTGTACCGAAGCATCTGAGATAACCAGAGTAGCCACCACTAACCCTGTTATCACATTAACAATTAAAAATTTTACAGTCTAATTATACAATCCCACTGCCATGTATTGAGAGAAATAAGCTATTTTTGGCTGCCCCAAGAAGACTTCAGGTCAAGGCTAGCACAAAACATCTGGAGCCAATAGAATTTTATACTTTAATGGAAGTAAAGGTAGGAGAAGAGACCAAGAGTAATGTGTATTGCGATAGGCTAACATCGCAAGACCTCAAAAATTACAATCCGGCAAGCAAGAAAATCATGAGAAGCATGGGGTTTAATTACGAGGAACCCACTGGCTTGAATCATGGGAAAGGAATTCAAATTCCGATTGGGGTTGGCCAGGAAAAGTGAAGAAAATTTCAAGGACTAGGGGCAGAGTCATCAATGAATATGGTTACAACTGAAAAATTATTAGAAGAGAATCCTCAAACAATCGAGCATCTAGAAATGGCTCCAAAGCAAATGGAAGACGGGGTCCAGCCGACAATAGACAGTTTGTGCAAGATAAACCTAGGTACTGAAGAAGAGCCAAGGAACACATTCATCAGTGCCGACCTTTCTGAGCAAGAGTTTGAGCAATACGTTCAGCTCCTCAAGAAAAATAAAGACATCTTCTCTTGGACGTAAGGAGAGAAGCCGAGCTTAGAACCTTCCGTAGCACTGCACTGATTAAATATCTCTAAGGAGAAAAGGCCAGTTAAGCAAGCATAAAGACGATTTCATCCGGACTTGGTTCCTGTGATAAAAGAAGAAGTCAGTAAGTTGATAAACGTTGATTTTATCAGGGAGGTCAAGTATCCTGAGTGGATATCGAATATTGTCCCTGTGAAGAAGAAAAATGAACAAGTCTGGGTGTGCATTGATTTCAGAGATTTGAACGAGGCTTGTCCAAAATATGATTTTCCTCTCCCGATCACTAAATTACTGATTGACAGTATGACTCAGTATGCTATTATGTCTTTCATGGATGGCTATGCAGGGTATAATCAGATTATAATGGCACCCGAAGATGAGGAAGCCACAGCATTCAGAACGTCACTGGGAATTTATTGTTACAAAGTTATATCGTTTGGTCTCAAGAATGTCGGGGCAACATACAAGACGGCAATGCAGAACATGTTTTGAGACATGATGCACAAGCATGTTGAGTGTTATGTTGACAACTTGGTAGTTAGGTTAGGAGACCACTAGGAGCATCGAGAGCACCTGGCAGCGGTGTTCCGTCAACTCAAAAAGAAATAGTTAAAGATGAATCCAACTAAATGTGTGTTTGGAGTATCTTCAGAAAAATTTCTTAATTTTATTGTCCGACATGGGGGCATTCAGATCGATTCACGAAAATTTTGAGCTATTCAAAATATGCCACCGTCGAAAACACTAAAGGAATTGAAAAGTTTGCAAGGAAAGTTGGCGTATATGCACCATTTTATTTCAGATTTGGCAGGGAGATGTCAGCCGTTTTCATATTTGATGAAGAAAGGTACAGAATTGGTGTGGGATCAAGCTTGTCAGAAGGCATTTGACTCAATAAAGGAATTGCTGAAACAGCCACTGGTACTGACAGCTCCAATAAAAGGGAAGCCACTGATTTTGTTTATATCCTAGCTTAGAATTCTTTGAGGGCTTTATTGGCAGAGGTGAATGAGTCTAGGAAAGAGACTGCTCTCTATTATTTAAGCCGAACTCTGATGGGCGCGGAGTGCAATTACTCTCCAAACGAGAAAGAATGTCTGGAAATAATATTTACGGTTCAAAAATTGAGACATTATTGTATCTCACATGACATAACGCTAATCTCATGAGCGTACCTGATAAATTTTTTAATGACAAGGCCGATGTTGTCTGGGAGACTGGCCAAATGGATGTTGTTGCTTTCAGAATATACTATTATGTATGAGCCAGCAAAAGCAGTAAAAGGACAAGCAGTGGCGGACTTCCATGCAGCGCACCCTATAGCCGAATGCTAAACCATCAATGATGATTTTTTGGATGAACAAGTTATGTTGGCTGAGTCACAAAGCCCATAAAAGATTTATTTTGATGGTGCTGCCCAAGCATCAGGAACGGGAGTAGGAGTGATAATCATTCTCCCCAAGGTGATTTGTTACCTTACTCCTTCATGTTGGGTACTATATGCACAAATAATGAGGATGAGTACAAAGCCCTCATCAATGGAATGGAAATGACTTAATGTAACGCCGTGAAAATTGGGGGTCTAGCAGGAGTCCAACTCTCGAGTTCCAACACATTACTTATGCAACATAAATAATGATGATTTAATGTTGTCTGTATTAGTACATTAAACATGAGTGAAATTATACCAAATCAACATATCATACTCCAGAGATAATTAAATTACGAAAAGCAGAATATTGTGATAAATACGTATAAGCATATAAGTGATTGTAAGTTCCCAGAGCATGAACATCACCAGGTTAAATAATTACATGTACAATACCAAAATTTATAAAATATAAAGTGTAATGTCATCTAGTCCATATCCCTATAGCCACAGTGGCGCAACTCCAGGTCTACATAAACCTGCCAGAGAGTTACAGATAGGAGAACTACTCCGCATCATAGTAGAAGGCAGGCTCTGTCTCGTATGCCTCACCGTCATCTGAAACTACAACAGAGTCAGGTTAGTGTTTTAAAACACCGTATCAGAGTGGGAGTGAGTGATAAACTCAGTGGAGCTATAAGGTAAAGGTTAACATATTTTCAATTCAATCAAGTAGTAATGATAGAGGAGTACAGCAATCATGTCCTAAGTACTCTTGTTAATGCAAGAATGAGATGCGATAATGATGTATGCCATCATCTGCACTCCCTCTATGACATCTTCTCATAGTCGCACATGCAATACTCCCGTTATGCTCAACACCAACGCTAAAGGCACATACAATGCAGTGCATGTGTGTGATTAGCCAAGTTCTTAATTAGATTTATGCACACAATAGGATTGGAAAGCTAAGGAACCTCCCTTTATATCATTGACTCAAACATTGAACCATCTAGGGTCATCAATCCTAATTAATTGCATACGATGGCTGTTCTAGGTCGCTACGGAGAGGCTCATCACCTCGGCGTAGGCCTAGTAATACTTGAGGTCACTACGGAAAGGCTCGTCACCTTAGAGTAGTCCTAGTGTATACTCGAGGTCACTATGAGAGGCTTGTCAACTGATCGTAGGCCGACAACTTGAATGCAGTGTCCCAAACCACTATATTTAGCTCAAGAGTTTAGTTTGCTCAATGAACACTACAGGGAGGCTCGCCACCCTAGCGTATGCTGACAACTCGATCATGTCCAGCTCATGAGTCTTAGCGGATCATGGTACAAAGGTTAAACGGGCATTTCACTAGTAAGTGGTACCTTAGATTCAAGCAGTAGCGTCCATACATGGTGAACATATAATGGGCCAATAGGGTTACTTGATTAGCTCTACTGGTATGATCGCACGTTGACTTAATCGACATGGAGTGCGTGAGCATTCCGCGTGGCCTAACCACAGTCGACAAGCAGCGTACGACTCGGATTCCTCAAACATGCTTGTGTGGCAAAACGACCTCGGCCACTAACTCGAAAAATATTACCGATTGTCTGGACTATGTAGTAGTCCCAACCATACTCAAACACAATAGGCATTCATGTGTGACAGTCAAAATAGCATGTGATAAACAATTCAAATATAAATCTCGTTTGATCATTTTAACAAACACATAACATACATATTGTCATACATAGGCATTCATTCATATATCACGTAATAGTAAGATAGGTTACATGAAGGAAACTGTAACTATAGATAAGGTGATTGAGAATCATATCTCAACACCCTAATTAAATACATTTTAATGAGCATTTTCTCATTCAAGCATTTTATCAAACACTTAGACTACACATATCACATACATGTAATAAAATAGTTATAATAGGTATTATAGCAAATCCCTTCACAAAGGATTCACCATACGTGCAACAATCATGTATTCTCAGTCAATAGATATGGCAAGCATAAATCATAATTTCATACTCATTTAAACATTTCAACAAACACATGGAATGCATTAAAAATCAACATAGTTTACATATATATATATATATAATATGCAGAAAACATCAAAACTAGACACATGTGACAGCAATCAAGTCAGTCAAAAATCATTACTAACATTGAAAGCCTTGAAAACCATAACCTAAACGTTTATAGTCTGCACCTTTCACCGGTAAACTCGTATCGAGCTAAGTTTGAATAATACGTCCTTATCACCGGCACAACGGCTACCTATAGCATGAAATAGGTTAGCTATTTCATCATTTACTCTATTTGGATCCCTAAAACATATTAGGGTTAGGATTTCTGACCCAAGAACAGAGTCGAAATCACCACAATAGCGATACGGGTAGGATGATTCAGCACGTGGAGTGGTGGGATTGAATCCCATCAATGATCTCTCACTCTCTCTCTCTTCTCCTCACTCTTTCCTTCTCTTTTTCTCTCTCTTCTCTCTCTCTCTCTCTCTTAGGGTTTGAAATTCGTATGAAATTAGAGAGGGGTGGGTTTAGGTCCTTATATAGGCCCAGAATTGATGAAAATGGCACCAAGGCCATGGTATACTTAGGTTATAGCCAAAGAGTGGTTGTTTCAGTCCAACGGAACTCATATGAAGGCCATTTCCCGCATACGGCTAGAGGAAAGTTCCCTGACATTGCATCTAGGTCAGGTTAGGGTTTCGATTTGATCAAATTAGTGGATTTTCTATGGAGGACCTGTTTCAGTTCAACTGTCACTGTTACTCGACCAGGCCATTCTAACTTTACTTTCTTTAGCAACTAAGGATCTAGATAGGTGTACTGGCTCCTTCTACCCCAAATTCATATGCTGCATCATATGGTTTGGTATTCGGGATTGCGATGTGGTCCCGGAAAGCCCCGAACACACATTTGGGCTCATACAGATCAAAATACGATGAATTAAGGGGTGGGCCATATATTTTTGGAACCCCTGGACCATGGGGGACCAGACCCATGTGGTCCCACCGGCCAACTTGAAAGTTGGCCGACGATGCCATCGCCGGTCGGGCGATGCATCGCCGACCGGTGGGGTCCGTTGGACCTAAATCTTGGGCGCACACCCTTAAATAAGGTGTACACCCTCCCTATGTAGCTCCCATCTCACGAAAATCCCTAAATCATACCCCTCCTTCACAAACAGCCCTCCCCATAGCCCTATTTCCGATTTTCAGCAACCACTTCCAAACTCCGGCATCCCAAAGCACTCCTAGATCACTCCTTGGCCAAAACCGACCACCACCCATCACTTATTGGGTGTTGGTAGCCCCTCTTCTTGAAGATCTCACTATTTGGAGCTCAAAAAATCTCCAAATAGAGCTGAAATCGTGAGGTGCTCCATTCTACCTTTTTGATTGTATTTCTCCTTGAAATTACAGCCTTGGGAAGCTTGAAGCATCCCTCTACGATGCCTAGATTTCTTTTTTCCGGATTGGGCAGCCACTTCTTCGCATTTTTGTCGTTTTCCATGACTTTCGTGGAAGCCATTTTAGGCCTTTTGTCACTCTCAACCATCATATCTTTGATGGGTAAGAGGAAAACCGCAACAGACGAGGCTGGGCTGAGCCGCCCTGCTCGATCGAGAAGACTGCAGGGTGGCGCCTCAAGTTCAAGCGCCGTCGCAGGTCCAGCTGCAGTCCTAGAGTGTCGTACAAAGCGGGATTTGGATCCCCATGCACACCTTGGGCGAACAATTCTATCGGAGATGCCTCATGGCCAATACACTGATCGCAAAGTGTTATTTGAGGCGGACGTAGATGGACGATTATTCGGTGAGTATCTGTTGTTCGAGCGCATTGAAGCTGCGCATTGGGGTCCGATCTTTGAAGCCCGCGCTCGTGCTAATGTGAGCACTGTTCGTGCCTTCTATGCAAGCATCCAGAATCCTACCTTGGAGCCCTTGCAGTTCAAAATCCCTTTTGGTAGAGATCGGATGGCTACGATCGACGTTCGGTTGATTGCGCGACTTCTCAACGTGCCTCTAGGTGATGTGCATCCTAGTGAGAAGAATCTGAGGACTAGACGTGAACGAGATCGCCGCACCAGGTTTCTGTGCGGTAAATTGGTTCCATGCCTCAAGGCGACGTACATGTCTGAGGATTTGCGCCTGCTGCACCATATCTGCACGTTCAATGTTTATCCCAGGTCGACGAACCGCATTGAATGTACACGTCTTATGGTCGATTTCTTATTTCTGGTGGCCCAGGGAGAGAACGTATGTAAGGCCACTTTCATCTTACGGCAGATAGTTCTCATAGCCAGGTCAAGGAGAACATCCGAATCGCTTCCCTTTGGCCGACTTATTTGCAAGATTGCGCTTGAGTTTGCCTATAGACTTGGGCCGGAATTGCCCGTATCGATTCACACCATCGATGAGTCGACAATGGTCAAGATGAAGATTGGGTCACAATATCGTGAAAATCAACTTGAAAGGGATAGTGGGGATGACTTTGATGATGAGGAAGATCAAAGCGAAGAAGAACCTAGAGCAGAGGTTTAGGAAGAAGCTCAGGAAGAAGCAGAAGAGGAGGCTCAGGATACTGATGAGAGCCCTCCTCCTTCTGCACAGGCTACTATTGACGACCGCATTGCTCGGATGGAGGAGAGTCAGACCGCTTTGCGAAGGGAAGTCCAAGAACTTCGCGCAGAGGTACTCTGATGCCAAGGCCGTTACAAAGAAGAAATTTGGCAAGGTGACTCGCACCTTGAAGGCGATCCTGTGTTGCTTACAGGATAAGGGTGCTCCTCCTCCGTCACCAGACTCCGACTAGCGATGCGATCTTTGATGTTATTATCAGTAGTTAGTCATTTCCTGCTTTATGTGTGTAAGCCTGTCAGGGCTAGTGCTTTGTTCATGTTGCTGTTGTTTAACTGTCTTAATTTTCATGTAATTCTCGTAATGATGCTTGTAAGGATATATCCCTTGTATTGTGACAATTTTGATTAATTGAAATGCATGGAATGCCTTTGACTCTTTATGTGATGATTGTGGTGTATTTGTGCAATTGAGACTGACAAGGTTGCGCCCTATTTTGAATATAGGGAATGCCACCTAAGACTACG
Source organism: Magnolia kwangsiensis (assembly GCA_037074715.1). Classification (NCBI taxonomy): domain Eukaryota; kingdom Viridiplantae; phylum Streptophyta; class Magnoliopsida; order Magnoliales; family Magnoliaceae; genus Magnolia; species Magnolia kwangsiensis. The sequence goes on from CM073573.1 coordinate 58,934,711, forward strand.
CGGAGCACGGCTCGTCTTGCGTTGACCGAGCATATGGATCAGACTCCCTCTCAGTCTGGTACCCATATGGACCCTGCTGTGGGCCCGATCCCTGAGGCGGTTCGATCGTCTCAGCCTGCCGCTGGTCCTATAGAGGGGCCACCGCCATTTACGCCATCAGTCAGAGAGCCACATCGCACATCTACATCCACACAGCATCCGCCACAGCCTGCTCCACCCCCTAACAGATTCGAGCAGATGATGGCTATGATGCTGCAGCAGCAGCAGCTTCTGACCACCATAGTGGGGACATTAGCCCTGGGTGGGGGTGCGACTACATCTACTCCACCTGCACCACCTGCGCATCCAGCTGAGGATGCCTATGCATACACCCAGGATGAGGGCATGGCTCATCCTGCGCCGCCTGCTTTCCCTGCGGGGAATCCTGCCGACACACGGGGCCTATTGGAGCGATTTCAGCGCTTGCGGCCTCCTACTTTCACGGGTTCTCACAGACCCGAGGAGGCTGAGTACTGGCTCGACCGAGTGTCGAAGATTCTACGGATGTTACATTGCACCGAGGCCGAGCAGGTAGAGCTGGCTACCTTCCTGTTTGAGAGAGAGGCCAGTATGTGGTGGGATAGCGTACTGCGGACCGTTGCCGCAGACTTTGTATGGACGTGGGCAGCATTTGAGTTCCGCTTCCATGAGAAGTATTATCCCCAGACCTACAGGCACGACAGGGAGAATGAGTTTCTCCGTCTCAGACAGGCAGCGATGACAGTTACCGAGTATGAGCATCGGTTCACGGAGTTGGGCAGGTACGTCCCGACGATCCTAGCTGATGAGCAGATGCGCATACGGTGCTTTTTGGAGGGTTTACGACCGGATATTCGGTCGAAGATGTGCTGTGTTAGCATTCCCTCCTATGCAGAGTTGATTCACATGTCCATGCGGGCAGAGCAGGACGTGGATCGACTTGCGCGATCTCGAGGCCCGGCTACTTCTAGGCCACGACCAGATTTGCCAGACAGGCCCTTCGCGGGCAAGAGGCCTCGCATTGATCCTCCTGCTAGGACTACGGCGCCTGTACCACCGTTTTGGCACCCTAATTTGACATGTACATACTGTGGGAGGACGGGCCACTTGGCGCAGAGCTGCTTTTCGAGGATGCGGGACAGTGGGTTCTCGCCGCCGCAGAAGATTGACCGTGTACGTCCACAGGCGATATCAGCACCGCCTATACGGTCAGCTCCTGCGATCCTTCCTTCAGACCTACGGTATCGCAGATCCGACAGCCTCCACGGCCCTTGGCATAGCGGCCGAACCGGCCACAGCAGGCTCGAGTTCATGCATTGACAGCTGAGGCAGCTGCGACGGGCACTTCTCAGCAATCGGCCTTCGAGGTCACGGCCCATATCGGAGGTACTCCCGTTCTTGTCATGGTGGACACTGGTTCCACGATTTCTTTGATATCGCGTGCCGTAGTCAGGCGTCTTAGGTTACAGACTATCACTATGGATAGCGTGCGAGTCTTTGCAGCTCATGGGGATTATTCGGATATCACCCAGATGTGTGAGGGTTGTTTGGTTGATCTGGGAGGCAGGACGATGACTCTTGATCTGGTCGTCGATCCCTCGCTCATTTATCTCGACGTCATTCTTGGCATGGACTGGTTGACTGCAGCGAGAGCCGAGATTGACTGCCAGACTTGTATAGTCACAGCGTACGAGCCTGAGGGTGCATCCTTCACATTTCCAGTGCGGGTAAATCTTCCTTTCCGCATACTTAGCTACGCCACTCTATTGCGCGACGCTGGTGCCCAGGTACTTGAGCAGACGCCAGTTGTTTCTGAGTTCGGGGATCTGTTCAGGAAGATACCTGGTTTGCCGCCCCGACGTGAGATCGATTTCACTATCGATCTGATTCCTGGTTCTACACCCGTCTCACTACCGATGTATCGCATGGCACCATGTGAGATGGAGGAGTTGAGGACGCAGATTGATGGTCTGCTAGAGCTTGGCCTTATACGGCCTAGCGTGTCTCCTTGGGGAGCACCGGTCTTGTTCGTGAGGAAGAAGGATGGTTCGATGCGATTGTGTATTGATTATCGCAGGCTGAACCAGCTCACAGTGAAGAACAAGTACCCTTTGCCCAGGATCGATGACTTGTTCGATCAGCTGAGAGGAGCGCAGTACTTCTCGAAGATTGATCTTCAGTCAGGTTATCATCAGCTGCGCATCAGGGATGAGGACGTGCAGAAGACAGCATTCAGGACCAGTTTTGGCCACTACGAGTTCCTCGTGATGTCGTTCGGTCTCACGAACGCACCGGCCGTGTTCATGGATCTGATGAACCGGATGTTTCGGCCTTTCCTCTATCGATTCGTCGTTGTCTTCATTGACGACATTTTGGTATACTCCAGGAGTCGAGAGGAGCATGATGAGCACTTGCGTTTGGTCCTTGATACGCTCAGACGGCATCAGTTATTCGCACAGTATAAGAAGTGCGACTTCTGGAAGCAGGAGGTGAAGTTTCTGGGACACGTGGTGTCCAAGGATGGCATGGCAGTTGACCTGTCTAAGGTAGCTACGGTGCAGGACTGGGAGCAGCCTGTTTCTGTCACTGAGGTGAGGAGTTTCTTGGGTCTCGCTGGCTACTATCGGCGCTTCATTCAGGACTTCTCGAAGATCGCGAGACCCTTATCTCAGTTGACACGGAAGGACGTGAAGTTCGCCTGGAATGATAAGGCGGAGTCAGCTTTTCAGGAGCTGAAGGACAGACTTACGTCCGCCCCTGTGCTAGTATTGCCAGAGCAAGGGGTTAGATACACTATATACACTGACGCGTCTAGCGTTGGTTTGGGTTGTGTCCTTATGCAGAGGGACAGGGTAATTTCGTATGCCTCGAGACAATTAAGGAAGCACGAGGAGAATTACCCTACACACGACCTAGAGTTGGCAGCCGTTATATTCGCACTGAGACTCTGGAGACATTACCTCTACGGAGAGGAGTTCGAGCTCTTTTGCGACCACAAGAGCCTCAAGTACATATTCACGCAGCGAGACTTGAATATGAGGCAGCGGCGATGGATGGAGACGTTGAAGGACTTCAAGTTTGAAGTCTCTTACCATCCTATGAAGGCGAACCTTGTGGCTGACGCGTTGAGCCGTAAGAAGGCAATAGAGTTTGCGGCTCCGCTGATGGTTGCCGAGTGGGATATGGTTGAGTTTTTGCGAGACTTTGAGCAGAAACTCACCGTAGAGGAGCCATTTGAGTTCATCGCACATGTACAGGTGCGATCTCAGATGATGACCGAGTCATCGAGGCGCAGAGGGACGATGCGCATCTTACTGAGCTTCGAGAGCAGGCCAGTGATGATGTTAATGCCGACTGGCGAGTTAGCATGGATGGGGGCTTACGTTACCGTGGCCGCCTATGCATCCCAGATGTCCCTGACTTGAGACGAGAGATTCTCGAGGCTGCGCATTCTACTAGACTCGCGATGCATCCAGGCAGTACGAAGATGTATCGTGACGTGAAGAGGACGTATTGGTGGGAAGGTATGAAGACCCACATAGCTGAGTTCGTGTCCCGTTGTCTCACTTGTCAGCAGGTGAAGGCAGAGCATCGCCGACCACCTGGACTTTTGCAGCCTATGCCGATTGCAGAGTGGAAGTGGGATTTCATTTCCATGGACTTCATTTCTGGGTTGTCGAAAACGAGGAAGGGACATGATTCCATTTGGGTGATCGTCGACCGATTGACGAAGTCGGCGCACTTCCTACCGATCAGAGTTACGAACTCTGCAGACGAGCTGGCTAGATTGTACATCAGACAGATCATGCGTCTGCATGGAGTTCCGTTGGAGATCGTGTCGGACAGAGACACGCGGTTCACTTCTATTTTCTGGACTCGCATTCAGGAGGCTATGGGTGTGAAGTTGAAGTTCAGTACTTCCTTCCACCCACAGACGGACGGACAGACGGAGCGAGTGAACCAGATCCTGGAGGACATGTTGCGAGCTTGCGCATTGGACTTCAAGGACAGTTGGGATGACTGTCTTGCATATGCAGAGTTTGCGTACAATAATAGCTTCCAGGCGAGTATCGGCATGGCACCTTATGAGGCGCTGTATGGGCGACCTTGTCGCGCACCGCATTGCTGGTTAGAGGTCAGTGAGCGTAGCTTGATTGGCCCAGAGTTGGTGCAGGCGACGTCAGAGAAGATCGATATTATTCGACGTCGGCTTCTTACAGCGCAGAGCAGACAGAAGAGCTACGCCGATACGAGACGGAGGCCACTAGAGTTCACAGTTGGGGATCATGTGTTTTTGCGAGTTTCCCCTATGAAGGGAGTCCTTCGGTTCGGGAAGAAGGGGAAGCTGGCACCGCGATTCATTGGTCTATTCCAGATCCTCGATCGTGTGGGAGCAGTGGCTTACCGATTGGCTTTACCCACGCCCCTCGCGAGCGTCCACAACGTATTTCATGTTTCTATGCTGAAGAAGTACGTTGCTGATCCTTCCCATATCATCAGATGGGAGCAGGTGCAGTTAGGAGAGGATGTTACTTATATCCTGCGACCGACACGCATCTTAGACAGGAAGGAGCAGGTACTGCGTAGCAAGGTGATTCCCCTTGTGAAGGTACTATGGACGCATCACTCTGAGGAGGAGGCTACTTGGGAGACAGAAGCCGAGATCAGAAAGAACTACCCACAGCTTCTCGAGGAGTACGAAAAGGTACAAATTTTGAGGACGAAATTATTTGTTAAGGGGGGTAGATTGTAACGCCCGTGAAAAATCCGTACTTGGGCTCGAGTACCAACTCGACCCGAAATCGCATAGAATTAATTTCCATGGAATTTAAGCGTAAGTTAGCTAGCGCAACGCTAGAGTAGCTGGGAAATAGTCCCTGATCACTTTAAATACGTTCTACAAGACCCAAATCGAGTAGAACAAACAACTCTACAATACTCTATAATCTCGGATCAAACTCTAAGCAGGTCTGTTCTCTGGACCACATTGAAATTTTGTATTGAATTTAGACTGCGCGTCGAAGGTCCGATACCTCCTATCTTAGACCGTTAGAACCGCCCAGCTGGACTTGACAATCATCTCGAAAATCAAGTCAAACCGATAATCACAGACTATTTCGTTGAACCCGGACTGAAGTGACCGCGAATAGGGATAGAATTGGAATTTCAAATTCAAATCTGGCACACGACTTGACGCGTCAGTATTAAGCGTTCTGACCATCAGAATTCATCCAGATTACACCCTCAGATCAGGAAAAATTTCTATTTATTATCATGAGACTTTCAGCCCTGATCTACGTGCGGTGACCGCTGAACTGGAACTGGTCCGCCACGTGCGATCTGTGAACCCTGCCAGACTGAAAACTTAATACGTGCTACATCTGTTACGCATGAGCTTAAATCTGATCGCAATCGACCAGGGGACCACCAGAAAGCAACTTTTGAACCGAAACAGCTCCGAAATGGATAGGCACCAAGTAAACTTCGTTCCAGAGCCTATTTCTGGCGTTTTTAAGCTTATAAAAGGAGTTGAAACCCTCATTTCTCTCTCCCATCCGAAAATTACAAACCCTAGGAAAAGGAGAGAGAGTTTGAGAGAGAGATTGGAAGGGATTTTTCCCGCTTCTGAGCCGCCGATTGTTGCTACTTCAACACCTCTTCCCAATCACCTGGCTGGTGATTTCTCCGTTCTTTCAGGTACAAAACAACCCTAGAACTTGCTGATTTAGGGTTTATCCAGATTTAGGGCGTGTTAGCTAACGTATTTCGTAAATCAGGTTGTCCTACTGCCGTAGACGAAGCGTACACGCTCCGTTCAAAATCCCGCATCCGTAAGAGGCTAGGTGAGAATTTTAGACGCTTTGATTGACGGTTTACAACGCTTTCAATGTCGTTTAATAGTAGATTATCGACGGCATCGCCGTTTGACATGTACAACATGCTCTCCGTTTCCTGTTTCGTAAATTAACGAAGAATATGAGATTTAGGGCATTTTAGTCATTTGTAGGAAGTACGGTCTACATGCATATTTTGCTGACGTGATTGACATGGGTTGTCGTCGCATTAGGGAGTTAGGAATGCTTGCATAATCAGTTTGGCGAAGAGATTCGCCTAGTTGCGCACTTTGGGTCGACATACTATATGTAGACTTAAGTGTGTAGTGTATGTGTTTGTATAAATGCTTGTATTAGTATGTATTGAATTAAATGATGTTATGTAGTAGTTTGAGAATGATTTCTTGATTAATATGCTGACCTAAATGATTTCCTACATGTTGACCATATGCATGATTCCATTACATGCATGGAATGTATGTGTTTGAAGATTTGCTTAAGTTGAATGTTATAACATGTGTTAACATGCTTACATGATTGTATTTCAATTCCAATACCTTTGCATATATTGTTAATGTGATTTCATAGATGTGTGGGACTAGACTTAGTCCAGGCAGTCGGTAACCGAGCGAATTCGTGGCTGACTGGTCATAACCACGAATGACGCGTCGATGAACGTGATTCGTGTTTAGAGTTGGCGGCAGTGGTTAGGCCACGCGAAGTGTTTTACGCACTTCATGTCATTCGACTTGAGATGCGATCGCGCTAGTCGATCCCGTCAAGTAACCCGACTGGCCGATGTATGTTCACCTTGTATGTGTCATAACTGCTTGAACCTAGGGTACTGAACTTACCATTGTAAACCCTGTTAACCATGGTACCTTGATCCACGAAGACTCATGAGCCGGGCATGGTGGTATGGGACACCGTGGTCGAGCTGTCGGCCTACGCTGGGGCCACAAACCTCCCCGTAGTGACCAGTGAGCACCTAGACTCGTGAGCAGATTATGGTGGTACGGGACACTATATTCTAGCTGTCGGCCTACACTGATCAGGCGACGAGCCCTTTGTAGTGACCGCGAGCGTATTCTGAGTCCACGGGAGGCGACGACCCTTCCGTTGCAGTAGAGTACAGTAGGCCTGTATTGATAAGGTGATGGGGGAGCGGTGCAACGAGTACGAGCAACAACCCTGGTAGCCCTTGCAGTGACCTACGAAATATACATCGTATGAGATTACTAGGAGTGACGACCCTAGACAGGATCCGTGTTGGGATTGATACAAGGGAAGTACCTTAGTTTCCCAATCCTGCTGTTTGAATGGACTAATAACAACTTGGAATTCATATCACCATAGCATTGCATGTGCCTGGAAGATGTGGAGCACTCTAGGGAGTGTGGCATGCCGCGGTCGTAACATGTTGCCGCACGAGGGTGATCGTCGGTGAGGGCATACATCACGTCATATCATCTTGCATTAACAACAGTATTAGGATTGTCTGATTTACTGCTTTACTATTATCGCGTGATTGAATTGTGAACATGCTAATCTTTGCTCTATGATTCCACTGAGTTGATCACTCATTCCCACGTTACGGGATGGTGTTTGCAACACCCACCAGACCCTGTTGTAGATGCAGGTGAGGCCGAGGTCCAGGAGGTGAAGCCAGAGATCGACGAGGACCAGGATGAGTTCTCGTATATGCAGTATCACGACGGCTTCCCGTAGGTGACCTGGATCGAGGGGACATCAGTGGGACTATTTTGAACATTATTTTTGTTTATGCATATGTATATGAGACTCAGAGATGTAGTCATACTTTGGAGACAGATGAGATTTACTTTATTTTTCTATACCCTGATATATATTGTTTAGTCTTCCGCTTGCTTTTATCACTGGATCTGAAGTATGAATTGCAGTTTTGGTATACTTTTACTCATGTGAATGCTTTAAATCAGACAACAATGAATCATAACCATTTTTGTTGCATAAGTGACGGTCTGGAACTCGGGAGTTGAGTTTATACACGACCCCCGATTTTCAGGGTGTTACATCTTTCCTATCTAGGATCCGCATCGATCACAGTACGTAAGTAGCACCCTCACTCAACTGTACCTGCTCCCATTTAATAATGTGGGAAGGGTTAGGAACGTATTTCTTCAGCATCAATACATGAAATACGTTGTGCACACCTATGAGTGGTGTGGGCAAAGCAAGGTTGTACGCTATCACACCCACTCAATCTAGAATCTAAAATGGGCCAATGAATCTTGGCGTGAGTTTCTATTTCTTTCCAAACTAGAGGACTCCCTTCATGGGGAAAACCTTCAGGAACACATGGTCCCCGACCTCAAAATCTAGCGGTCATCGCCTCGTATCGGTCTAGCTCTTCTGCCTGCTCTGTGCTACCAGAAGTCGACGTCTAATAATATCGATATTCTTTGACATTTCCTGTACTAACTTTAGGCCAATCAAACTCTTCTCTCCAACCTCTACCCAGCAATACGGTGCACGACACAGACGCCCATACAGTGCCTCATAGGAAGCCATGCCAATACTAGCCTGAAATCTTTTGTTATAGGAGAACTCTGCATAAGGAAGACAGTCATCCCAACTGTCCTTGAAATCAAGCACACAAGCTCGCAGCATATCTTTCAATACTCGATTCACCCGTTTCATTTTCCCGTCAGTCTGTAGGTGAAACACGGGACTAAACTTCAATTTCACGCCCATTGCTTCCTGGATACGAGTCCAAAAAATAATCGCATGTCTCTATCCGACACGATCTCCATAGGAACCCCATGCAGACGCACAATCTCCTTGATGTATAACTTGGCCAAATCATTTGATGAGTTCAAAACTGTAATAGGAAGAAAATGAGCCAATTTCGTTAACCGGTCCACAATCACCCAAATGGAGTCATCTCCCTTCCTCATCTTCGGCAACCCTGTAATGAAATCTCATTTCCATTCAGCTATGGGCATGGGCTGAAGCAGTCCAGGAGGTCGGCAATACTCTACCTTGACCTGCTAGCATGTGAGACAAACATAGTCTGCTATGTGGGCCTTCATGTTATCCCACCAGTATGACCTCTTCATATCTTGATACATCTTCATACTACCAGGATACATCGCCATCTTTGAATTGTAAGCAGCTTCTAGAACTTCCTTTCTCAAGCCATGAAGATTCGGGACGCATAGGCAGCCACGATATCGCAAACCCCCAACCATACCAACTCTCCATTCCAAGTCTTCACTGTCACTCACCTGCTCTCTCATCATTTCCAATAGTTGATCATCTTTCTAATCCGCAATGATCATGTTATCAATGAGTGGCTGCACATGAACATGTGCGACACTCTCGAACGGCTCCTCTACCGTAAGCTTCTGCTCAAAGTCTCATACAAATTCTACCATGTTCCACTCACCTATCATTAGTGGAGCTGTAAATGCTATCATCTTCTTACTACTCAACGCGTCTGCCACAAGGTTAGCCTTGTCAGGATGGTAGGAGACCTCGAACTTGAAATCCTTCAAGGTTTCCATCCATCACCGCTGTCTCATATTTAGGTCCCTCTATGTGAATATGTATCTCAGGCTCTTATGGTTGCAAAAGAGCTCAAACTCCTCTCCATAGAGGTAATGTCTCTAGAGCTTCAATACAAAGATGACGACCGGTAACTCCAGGTTGTGCGTAGGGTTGTTTTCCTCATATTTTGTAACACCCCAGATTTTGGCCAATCTGAGATTTGACGTCCTTAGGCAGTGGGTCAATTAAAACACCTGAAAAATTGCTTAGAACCCAATTCCATAGCCAAAGAAACCACTTAGGATTAATTCCTTTAGAAACTAATCATAAGTTAGCTAGCGCAACGCTGGAGTAACTGGGAAACAGTCCCTGATCACTTTAAATACGTTCTACAAGACCCAAATCGAGTAGAACGTATGACTCCATAATACTCTATAACCTTGGATCAAACTCTAAGCCGGTTTGTTCTCTGGACCACTTTGAAATTTTGTATTGGATCTAGACCGCGCGTCGAAAGTCCGATACCTACAATCTTAGACCGTTAGAACCGCCTAGCTGGACTTGACAATCATTTCGAAAATCAAGTCCAACCGATAATCACAGGCTATTTCATTGAGCCCGGACTGAAGAGAGTGCGAATAGGGACAGATTTGGAATTTGAAATTCAAATCTGGCACACAACTTGACGTGTCAGTATTAAGCGTTCTGACCGTTAGAATTCAGCCAAATTACACCCTCGGATCAGGAAAAATTTCTATTTCATATCATGAGATTTGCAGGCCTGATCTACGTGCGGTGACCACTGAACTGAAACTGGACCGCCATGTGCGATCTGCGAACCCTGCCGGACTGAAAACATGATGTATGCTAGATCCAGTATGCATGAGCTTAAGTCCGACCGCATTCGGCCAGGGGACCACTAGAAATGGTCTTTTGGACCGAAACAGCCCCGAATTGGACATACCTCAAGTGTACCTTGACCTGGAGCCTGTTTTGGGCATGTTTGTGCTTATAAAAGGGGTTGAAACCCTCACTTCTCTCACCCATCCGAATTTGCTAGAAACCCTAGCAAGAGTGAGAGAGAAAGTGAGAGTTTGTGAGAGAAGGTGGGAGAGCTTTTCCTGCTGCTGCTGCACGTGCTTAAGCGGCGTATTCCAATCACTTTGCCGGTGATTTCTCTGCATTTCTAGGTAAGAAATAACCCTAATAAGTTGCTGATTTGAGATTCTTTCCGTTCTATAGCATGCAAACTGATAGAACTCGTAAATTAGGTTCTCTATTCGCCGTAGACGAAGCGTATACGTTCCGTTCGAAACGACACGTTTATAAGAGAAAAGGTGCGGATTTTAGACACTTTGATTGACTGTTTCCAAAGCTTTCAATGTCGTTTAATAGTAGATTCTCGACGGCAACACCGTTTGACATGTACAACATGCTGTCCGTTTCCTGTTTCGTAAATCAACGAAGAATATGAGATTTAGGGCATTTTAGTCATTTGTAGGAAGTACTGTTTTCATGCATATTTTGCTGATGTGATTGACATGGCTTCTCATCGCATTAGGATATTAGGAATGCGTGCATAATTAGTTTAGCGAAGAGATTCGCCTAAATGCGCACGTCGGGTCGACATACTATATGTAGACTTAAGTGTGTAGTGTAAGTGTTTGTATAAATGCTTGTATTAGTATGTATTGAATTAAATGGTGTTGTGAATTAGTTTGAGATCGAATTCTCAAATAATACGCTGATGCAAATGATTTCCTTCATGTCGGCTATATGTATGATTTCATGATATGTATGAAATGCATGTGGTAGATGATTTACTTAAGTTGTATGTTATAACATATGTTAACGTGCTCATATGGTGGTATTTCATTTCCAATTCTTTCACATGCTTTGCTGATGTGATTCTATGATTGTTTGGGACTATGCCTAGTCCAGGCAGTCGGTAACCGAGTAAATCCGTGAATGGCTCACCTTTGCCACGAGCGACGCGTCGATGAACGCGAGTCGTGTTTTGAGTTGGCGGCAGTGGTTAGGCCACACGAAGTGTTTCATGCACTTCATGTCGTTCATCTCGAGATGCGCTCGTGCTAGTCGAGCCCGTCAAGTAACCCGACTGGCCATTGTATGTTCACCCTGTATGAGTCACAACTACTTGAACCTAGGGTACTGAACTTACCATTGTAAACCCTGTCAACCATGGTACCTTGATCCACAAAGACTCATGAGCCGGGCATGGTGGTATGGGACACCGTGGTCGAGCTGTCGGCCTACGCTGGGGCCACAAACCTCCCCGTAGTGACCAGTGAGCACCTATGACTCGTGAGCAGATTATGGTGGTATGGGACACTATATTCTTGCTGTCGGCCTGCACGGATAAGGTGATGGGGGAGCGGTGCAACGAGTGCGAGCAACAGCCCTGGCAGCCCTTTGTAGTGACCGCGAGCGTATTCTGAGTCTACGGGAGGCGACGACCCTTCCGTAGCAGTAGAGTACAGTAGGCCTGTATTGATAAGGTGATGGGGGAGCGGAGCAACGAGTGCGTGCAACAGCCCTGGCAGCCCTTGCAGCGACCTACAAAATATACATCGTATGAGATTACTAGGAGTGACGACCCTAGATAGGATCTGTGTTAGGATTGATATAAGGGAGGTACCTTAGTTTCCCAATATTGCTGTATGAAAAGGACTAATAACAACTCGGTAATCATATCACCATGACATTGCATGTGCCTGGAAGATGTGGAGCACTTGAGGGAGTGCTGCATGCCGCGGTCGTAAGATGGTGCCATATGAGGGAGATCGTCGGTGAGGGCATACATCACGTCATGTCATATTGCATTAACAACAGTATTAGGATTGTTTGATTTCCTGCATTACTATTATCGCATGATTGATTTGATAACATGCTAATCTCTGCTCTCTTATCCCACTGAGTTGATCACTCACTCCCACGTTACGGGATGGTGTTTTCGGACACCCACGAGTCCCTATTGTGATTGCAGATGATGGCGTGGCCTGCGAGGCGGAGCTGGATTTGATGATGATGAGGAGGATCTCTCCTTTATGCGTGACCTGATTGACGGGATTACATGGAGGTTGATTAAATACATTGACACTTGTCATTTTATATTTTTTAGCGCCCTCATGTATATTCATTTTGTTTACTTTTGAAGTATACATGTATGTGTATAACCTGGTAACATGTTCACACTCTGGAGACATACAACAGTTTATATATGTTATACATACTATCACAGTCTTCCGCTTGTAAATTTAACCGTCTCTGGAGCGTGATATGCTGTTTTGGATTAATCCCACTCATGTTTAATGCATTAACACAGACAACATTCAATCATACACATTAATGTTGCATAAATAACATTTTGGAACTCGGGAGTGGAGTTTTTACTCGACCCCCCGATTTTCGGGATGTTACATATTTTCTCAACTGTTACGATGCATAGGCGATCACCCTGTCTTTCTACATAAGAACACAACCCAAAATAACACGAGATGTGTCGGTGTATATCGTATACTTGACCCCTTACTCTGGCAATACTAGCATAGGGGTGAACGTCAACTTGTCCTTCAATTCCTGAAAGGCTGCTTTTGCCTTCTCATTCCAAGCAAACTAAAGATCCTTCCGAGTCAGCTGAGACAACAGTTTGCCTATCTTAGAAAAAATCCTAATGAATCAACGGTAGTAACCTTCCAGGCCAAGAAAATTCCTCACTTCAGTAACCAAACCGGGCTGCTTTCAGTCCTGAACCGCGATCACCTTATCAAGGTCTACCACTATCCCTTCCTTGGACACCACATGTCCCAGGAACTTGACTTCTTCTTTTCACAAGTCACACTTCTTTTACTGGGCAAACAACTGGTTCTTCCTAAGAGTATCAAAGACTGCTCGCAGGTGCTCCTTGTGATCTACTCGACTCTTAGAGTATATCAAGATGTCATCTATAAATACAATGATGAATCGGAACAGATACAGCCAAAACACCCTGTTCATCAAGTCCATGAACATGGTTGGTGCATTTGTGAGTCTAAACGACACCATAAGAAACTTGTAGTGCCTAAAAATGGTCCTAAAAGTTGTCTTCTACACATCCTCATCCCTAACACGCAACTGGTGATACCCGAACTATAAGTCAATCTTTGAGAAATACGGCGCCCCTTTTAACTGATCGAATAGATCATCCATACTGGAAAAAGGATACTTGTTCCTTACTGTCACTTGGTTCAGCATGCGATAATCAATACACAATCACAGTGATCCATCCTTCTTCTTCACAAATAACACGAGTGCTCCCCAAGGAGATACACTCGATCGTATGAAGCCCACATCCAACAGATCATCGATCTATTTTCTTAATTCCTCCATCTCACATGGAGGCATGCGATAAGTCAAAACAATGGTAAAATCGATCTCGCCCTAAGGAGGTAACCCAGGTATCTTCCTGAACATGTCTATAAAATTCTGAACTATTGACGTGTTTCCAAGTGTCGGACCATTAACATTCTTCAATAAGGAAGCGTGACAACGCATGCGACAGGGCAAACTGAACTGAACTAGAAAAGTAAAGGCCATGTTTTTTGGCCCATGCATTGTCATCAATCTGGTTTCACAATCAATCTGTGCCTTCATCTCAGTGAGCCAATCTATACCGAGGATAATGTCATAATGGTACAGTGGGACAATGATCAAGTCAATGAGCATTGTCCTGCTCCCTGAGTCTATCGAGCAACCCTTACAAATCTTGGTAACGTCTGAAAAGGTCCCTATGGCGGTAAGGATTCTCACCCCCTTCGTAGGAGCTATTTTTAACACTAGTCGCTTGACTGCTACGCATGATAAAATAGAGATAGTGGACCCGGTGTCCACCAATAAGAAGACTAGCATACCTTGAATATGTGTTGTAACTTTGAAAGCCATCGGTGCTGTAATTGCTATCTCTAATACCTCAGCTATAAGTGAGTGCACACAATCCTATTGAAAACGGTTCGACTACGGTGCAATAGGTCGCTGAGGTGACCTAAATCAAGGTACAAGTGGCCTGTAAGAAGGATGTGGAGGTAGTGCAGAACGTAGAGGTGGAGCCGAGATAGCTGGTGGCATATGACGGTTAATCTTTTGAGGAGGCATAAAGTCATTGTCTCTCATCTTGGTGAAGCAATAGGTGTCAGCATGGCCCAACCTCTTGCAGTAGGTGCACCATATGTCAAGTCGTCTCAGCTATGTTAGTGGAGCTGTAAGCCAAGGAGGATAATCTGCACGTGGCCTCTAACAGAGGAACGGCCTGCTCAGCAAGTCTGTTCGAGGCCTAGGAACCATAAGTACACGAGTACGAGATAGTCTATCCCCATCCTACTCATCTCGTAAAGACATGTCCACTAGCTCAGCATAATTGAGTATGCTAGAACAACACATCTTCAAGCGTATCTTAGGTCGTAGAGCCTCAAAAAATTATCGCATTCGCATCGGCTGGTCTACTAATATCAAGGGAGCACATCTGACCAGCTCCATGAACTTGTTTTCACACTCTGCCACTGTCATTCCTCCCTGGCAGAGATGAAGAAACTCTCCCTCCTCATTACGGTAGGTGAGAGGAAAATACTTTTCGTGGAAGCGCATCTCAAATGCCTACCATGTCCACACATATCCTACGGGGACTGTCCGCAGGATATTATCCCACCACAGGCTGGCCTCCTTCTTGAACATGTAGGTGACCAACTCGACCTACTCTACCTCAGTGCAATGCAATGGCTTTAGCATCGGATCACGTATGTGGGCGTAGAAGGCTCGGATAGTGCCCTCATTCACATGAGTCTTACCCTCAAATATGGGACCCCACCCGGCGTCCGACAAGAGATCCATCACCAGATAAAGCCAATAAAGCTTCTTGTCCACGTGTGCTTTAAAGATGACCCTACGGCCTTGAAACCTTCCATGTGACATATCCATCAATAGAGCTCTTTTGAGAGGAAACTGGGGATCGAGATCCCGCTTCGTCCTGATCTCCCGATCGACGCTTGAACTTGCTTTAATGCCTTTTTGCCTCCTCAAATGGGTAGGGCAGCTAGGCCCGACTTCACTCGTAGAAGCCCTCTTCTTCGCCGTGAGGGAAAGAAGTGTGGAAAGGGAGAAAATCGTCGTTACGAACTCAAAAAGAGCCATGCAAGTGAAATTAAATGAAGGAATAGGATGGCTTGTTGGACCTCGAGATTCTTGAGACATAAAGGAGGGTTTGTGTGCTCAAACAAAAGGAAATGAGGGAGATAAGAGATGGGTTTGAAAGGAATGATGGGAGGTGAGTCTATAGTGATGAAGAAGAAGAAGATTTAAGAATGGAGGGAGGATTTGAGAGAGAAAAATGGGATTTTTGAGAGATTGGAAAGCTTGGGGGTGTGTAAGGGGGGAAATGAAGAAAATAGGGGTGTTATAGGGGTCCCCACATGTTTTCATGGGCCCCACAGGTGTGTACACGTGCCAGCCCAACAGGTCCAGACGAACCCGGCAGGGAGGCCTTACCATACCGGTGATGGCATCACTAGTCGTTGGATAGGGGGCAAGGGAGCACCCCATGGGTGATGGCATCCCTCTCTCGGGGTACCGAAAATGCGTGGGGTCCACCTTGGTTCCCCCCGATTTGTACCGTTTAGGCCCCCAAGTCCATTTGAGCCATTTTTGGGTCCCATCTCGCGTATATACATGCGTTTCGGGTTATTTGAGTGTGGAATAGGCTGAATCCTCATCTAAACCCATCGATTGACGGTCTGAAAAAGGATCGAGGCCATCTCGTATGATCACAGAAGCCTACGGATCTGATTTTAACGGTCAGTTTCACCTGTTGGTGAAACTAGGAATCTTACGACTATTTCTACGTTTTGTCGCTCCCCCTAGATCAAAGTACATCAGTGTACAATGTGTTATCATAACCCAGGTTTAGTTTAATCCAAATCATGCTCTGATACTAACTTTTAATTTCCTAAAAATTGGGGGTCGAGCAGGAGCCGAACTCTCAAGTTCCAACACATATCTTATGCAACATAGATAAAGATAATTTAATGTTATCCGTATTAATGCATTAAACATGAGTGAGATTATACCAAATCAACATATCATACTCCAGAGATAGTTAAATTACGCAAGCGAAAAACTATGATAAATACATATAAGCATATAAGTGATTATAAGTCCCCAAAGTCTGAACATCACCAGGTTAAATAATTACAAGTGTAATACTAAAATTCATAAAAGATAAAGTGTAATGTCATTTAGTCCATATCCCTGTAGCCTCGGTGGCACAACTCCAGGTCTACGTAGAACTGCTAGAGAGTTACAGATAGGAAAACTCCTCCTCATCATCGTAGAAGGCAGGCTCTGTCTCGTATACCTCGTCATCATCTGAAACTACAACAGAGTTAGGTTGGTATTTTAAAACACCGTCTCAAAGTGGGAGTGAGTGATCAACTCAGTAGAGCTATAAGGCAAAGGTTAACATGTTATCAATTTAATCAAGCAGTAATGATAAAGCAATACAGCAATCATGTCCTACGTACACTTGTTAATGTAAGAATGAGATGCGATAATGATGTATGCTCTCGCCTGCACTCCCTCTGCGACATCATCTCATGGTCGTGCATGCAACACTCCTGCTGTGCTCAACACCAATGCCAAAGGTATATGCAATGCGATGCATATGCGTGATTAGCCAAGTTCTTAATTAGACTTATTCATACAACAGGATTGGGAAGCTAAGGTACCTCCCTTTATATCATTGACCCAAACATTGATCCATTTAGAGTCGTCAATCCTAGTTAGTTGCATACAATGGTAGTTCTAAGTTACTCCGGAGAGGATCGTCACCATAGCGCAGGCCTAGTTATACTTGAGGTCACTACGGAAAGGTTCGTCACATGATCGTAGGATGACAGCATGAATATAGTGTCTCATACCACCATATTTATCTCACGAGTTTGGTTTGCACAATGGACACTACGGGGAGACTCATCACCCCAACATAGGCTGACATCTTAACCACGGTATCCCATACCACCATGTCTGGCTCATGAGTCTTAGTGGATCGTGGTACTAAGGTTAAACGGGTATTTTACTGGTAAGTAGTACCTTAAATTCAAGCAGTAACGTCCATACATGGTGAACATATAATGGGCCAATCGGGTTACTTGATAAGCTCGACTGGTATGAGCGCACGTTGACTTATTCGACATGGAGTGTGTGAGCATTCCGCATGGTCTAACAACAGTCCACAAGCAGCGTACGACACGGATTTCTTGAACATGTCTTGTGTGGTAAAACAACCTCGGCCACTAACTCGAAAAACATTATCGATTGTCCGAACTATGCAGTAGTCCCAACCATACTCAAACACAATAGGCATTCATGTGTGATAGTCAAAATATCATGTGATAAAAAATTCAAATATAAATCTCGATTGAGCATTTTAACAAATACGTAGCATGCATATTGTCATACATAGGCATTTATCCATAAATCACGTAATAGTAAGATAGGTTACATGAAGGAACCTGTAACTATAAATAAGCTAATTGAGAATCATATCTCAACACCATAATTAAATATATTTTAATGAGCATTTTCTCATTCAGGCATTTTATCAAACACTTAGACTACACATATCACATATATGTAATAAAGTAGTTATAACAAGTATTATATCAAATCCCTTAACAAAGGATTCACCATATGTACAACAATCATGTATTCTCAGTCAATAAACATGGCAAGCATAAATCATAATTCCATATTCATTCAAACATTTCAACAAACACATGGAATGCATTAAAAATCAACACAATTTACATATATATTTAATACATAGAAAATATCAAAACTAGACACATGTGACAGTAATCAAGTTAGTCATAAATCATTACTAACATTGAAATCCTTGAAAACCAAAACCTAAACATTTATAGTCTACACCTTTCATCGGTAGACTCGTATCGAGCTCAGTTTGAACAATACATCTTTATCTCCGGCACAACGGCTACCTATAGCATGAAATAGGTTAGTTGTTTCACCATTTACTCTATTTGGATCCCTAAAATAGATTAGGTTTAGGATTTCTTACCCAATAATGGAATCAAAATTGCCAGGATAGCAATACGGGTAGGATGATTTGGCACGTGGAGCGGTGTGATCTAATCGCAGCAACGATCTCTCGCTCTCTCTCTCTCTTCTCCTCACTCTTTCCTTTTCTTTTTCTCTCTTCTCTCTCTTTCTTAAGGTTTAAAATTCGTATGAAATGAGAGAGGGGTGGGTTTAGGTCCTTATATAGTCCAGAACTGATGAAAATGGCCCCCAGGGCCATGGTATACTTAGGTTATAACTAAAGAGTGGCTGTTTCGGTCTAACGAAGCTCATCTTAAGGCATATTTCCTGCATACGATATAGGAAAAGTTTCCGAATATTGGATCTAGTTCAAATTAAAATTTCAATCCAATCGGATCAATTGATCGACCGTGGAGGACCTGTTTCAGTTCAATGGTCACTGTTACTCGACCAGGGCCACAACGACACTGACATGTGTTGGAAATTTTTCTGATTTGAGGGTGTAGTTGGTTCAGAATTTGATGGTCTGAAACCTTAAAGTTGGCTTGCAAGCGAACGGCTTAATTCACTTAAGTTTTAGTTCATTTTCTAAAGATATTTGTATTTCTCATACACTTCGCTCCGGGCTCAAGTTGTTCATTTTTGGGTACTATTTGGATCTAATTTCTGAGATGGTTGTCAAGCCCAACAAGATGGTTATAACCGTATAGTTTCACGGTGATCAGACTTTCAACATGCGGTACAGGTCCGATACGGAGTTTCAATGTGCTCCCGAGAGCAACTGGGTTTTTAGATTGATCCTAGGTTTCTAGGTAATGTAGCGTTAACGATTCTACAAGTTTTGAGTTTTGCAGTACGTATTAAAAGTAATTCAAGCTAATCCATAGATGATTTAGTTTAGGACTTAGTTAATTTTTATCTAATTTCTAAAGAATTCGATCCTTAGTGATTTCTGCCTGTGTTGATACTCGAGTCTTTGTACAGATTTTTTGAGACGTTACACTCAAGAAATGGAGATAAAAATGCTGCATATCTACAAAGATTCCAAATTAATTATAAATCAATTAGCAACTGACTTCAAAGTGAGAAAGCAAGAATTTTTTCCATATTGCTTGAAAGCGCAGCAGTTGTTAGAGTAGTTCTGTCATGTCAAAATCAAGCATGTACCACGATCTGAAAATGCAAGAGCGGATGCTTTGGTCAGCCTATCAGTAGCTCTGTCCTGTCCGAATTGAAGTCTTCTCCATATAACTATAGAAAAAAGATGATTTTTGCCATCTTCAGAGGTCATTAAAGAGATCGTTGAAACATTTCATATATCGTGTTTAGAGATAACGACAGATGATTAACGTCATCCCTTCATCGATTATCTCAAATATGATATCATGCCAGAAGATCCAGTGCAAAGACAGCAAATTAAGTGATGGATAAGCAGATTCATTATATGCAGTGAAGTATTGTACAGAAAATCTTACAATGAAATGTTGTTACGTTGCTTGGACAAACAAGAAGCAAGCCAAACATTGCAAGAAGCACACTCTGGAGAATGTGGGGCACATCAAGCTGGTCGGAATCTATTCCATAGAATAAATCGAATGGGGTATTATTGGCCTATCATGTTCTAAGATGTGATAGATTATTTAAAGCGGTGTCATGAATGCCAAATTCATGGAGATGTTGTACACATTCCTCCAAAAGACTTACATCAGTCAATTACCTTGTGGCCCTTCTCAGCTTGAGGACTTGACATCATTGGTCCTATAAATCCACCTTCGTACAAAGGAAAGCAGTATGTCTTGGCAGCGACAGATTATTTCTCCAAATGGGAAAAAGCAGTGGCATTACGCAATGTTAAAGAGAATGATGTGGTCAATTTCATTCTACACGTGATGATATACTACCATGGTATTCCGAAGAAGATTGTTACAGATAATGGCACTCGCTTTAAAGCAAAGGCATGAAAAATCTATGTTAGAAATTTAGTATTCATCATTCATTTTCAATACCTTACTATCCACCAACCAATGGATTAGCAAAGGCATTTAATAAAATGATAGTCAAGATATTAAAATAAACAGTGACCAGGAGTAAATGTGATTGGGATGAAAAGTTACAAGAAGCATTATAGGCATATAGAACTACTCACCGGATAACAACAAGAGAGACACTGTATTCGCTAGTCTATGGTGTAGAAGCAGTAATCCCGATCGAAATACAAGTAGCGTCACTCAAAGTGGCAGTACATCAGTACATAACAGATGATGAGAATGCAAAAATAAGGCTGAAAGAGCTGGATTTTCCTTGAGAGAAATGCCTGGCAACCCAACAGTGATTACAATTGTATTAGGCAAGGGTATCTACCTCCTTTGATAAAAGAACTAAATATCGCTCTTTTAAAAAAGGAGATATGGTGCTAATGTTGAAAAGACCTATAGTGGTCACTCGCCGAACAGGGGGAAAATTCGAGCCCAAATGGGATGGGCCATACATAATAAAAGAAGTATACTCCAATGGCGCATACAGAGTCGTAGATCAAGATGGACATGGTATTGGTATACTAGTCAATGTTCGCTTCATCAAACGATATCGTCCCTGAAGACACTACTGATTTTTTATCCAGAATATTATCAGAATAATGATTTTGTATCAAAAGGGGGCAAGAATAATCAAGATCACGGCTATGTATAATAGAAGAATGAATAAAGAAGAAATTTACAAGCATATCAAGATTATGTATCAACGAGTATTGTACAAAGAAAGTGCCCATCGTCATCATCAAGCGAACTCTATGAAATTCTGTTGAAATTGGTATCGTCACCAAGCTGATATATTCTAAACAACATATAATTATTGTTGAAGATATTAGCAGAAGTGGTGACGTATTATCAATCTTAGGCAGATATGTTTATCATCCTTGCAACAATAATGACCACCTACTATTATCTTTCAAGGCAGCTTAGCCAAGCCTATACGACCAACTATGCATAAGACCTATCATTTTCACCATTCGAGCAGTGACAAGAAGCCACTGGCCCTAAAAAGCCCATGAAGGCCATTATACGTATACCTATGCGGGCAGCTGACGAAGCTAGCGATTAAAAGCCTAAAAGGCCAAAAAGTCCTCAAACGGCTAGTCACGCGTGAGACCAATGCCATTTGTATGGCTTTCCAGCAGTGTCATGGGGAACGAAGGAAAATACCCTCCCGTAAATGGGCCCGACCTTGCAGGCGAAGAAAAAGAGGGCCATAGTGTGAGCTCTTTAGCCATATCCATAGACAGGCCAACCATGAGTAAGACCTCCCCAGATCTTTAGCTTAATTTCACTACTAACTCATGAGGAAGGGCTTAAACCTGCTCATTGATGGACTGGTGGCCCTAGATTTAGTATTCCAAAGGTCGCCTTGTGAGCCCCATGAACTCTAGAGAGTTACTGCGGCCAACCCTGTGTGTAATTCCAACCGAGTTTACAGCCCCAGTAGCTTCACTTGGCCCATTTGATGGATCACGGTTTGTGAATTCACTAGGTTGTGAGAAGTCCAATGAACTCTTAAGAGTTATAGAGACCATCACGTGAGACCCGACTCCTGCATGAGTCTAAGAAACTGCTTGCTCCACTACTCAAGAGCTTAAACTATGTGTGAACTAACTCTACTAACTTCAAAACAAAATTAGTTCTGCCCATTGAAATAAAATGCCATATAGGGTTGCCATTTAGTATACGAAAAGAAGAAGAATGCAAATTCATTAAGATATCAGAGTTCATTTATATATTATATTATGAAAAGGAATAAAGAAACACATACATTACAATATAATATGAAATTTCTTTACAAATCTTCAGTTATGTTCAATGTTGTTATATAGCACTGTAATTCCTCTTTTAACTAAAGCTGTATTGTAGAAGTTATTTGCTCAGCCTCTAGAATGATTTTAGCCTGATCAGGAATGTTCGCCAATTTCGATTCTAGAAGAGTAGCAGTTTCCTAATTTTTTGCGCGTTCAATCTTTACAAGATCAATGGCTTGGATATTGGCTTCAAGTTCTGCTCTGACTTGATGAATAATCAAATCTTCTGCTTCCTTTTTCCCTTGAGCAGTAATATCTCTTTCTCAAGAAGGATAATTTGATTATCGATAATTGTCTTATTTCTATCAGAAATTTTTAGCTTCTCATAGAGAGACTGGCCAGTAATCTCATGGGTAGCAAGAACATCATCCGAATAAGAAAGTTGCTCCCTGAGTGATGTCAATTCTTTCTGACAGTTAAGAATTTTCATAGTAATAACGACATTTCAAGCAGCTTCTAGATTTTTAGTCAAATTATAGAATTTGGATAAACAGTCATGGAGGGATTGAACGTTGACATGCGCAAGACGAGCAGAGTGAGCAAGAATAACCAAAGTGCTATCTAAGAAAATCCATTGAGTTGGGTCCTTGAAAACATTGATGATGAATAAGAGTGCATTTTTGAATAATCCTAACACGAGAGGTGATACTTTCTCCAATGAAAGTCCATCGAAGACTGTAGCCACTGAGTTAGAGCCCTCAGAACCACTTGGGGTTGGCATGATTGTGGCTGAATAAGAAGGAAAAGAAGATTGTAAGTTTAGAAAAAGAGGATACATCAAATAAGAAAATATTTATGTATATATGTACCTTCTTCAAGAACAACGACAGGAGTAGTTTGAGCAGAGGAAGTTGAAGGAACTACAAATCCTAGTGTACTTGCAGTTGCAGCAACATTGTAAGAGAGTTCCTGAGCCCCTCTTGTACTAGAATAAATAATTGTTGTGGTCCGCACATCAACAGGGTCCAAAAAGAATTCCAAACTTCGAGCCACTAGTTGAATAAAGGAAGGACGCACCATGAGAGATTTATCTACATGAGGAGGAGAATCAGTAAGTGCAGTCGTGGCTGGTAAAGTTTCCTCTGTACTATGACGAAGAGGAGCATCCTCTGTTTCTATTGGAAATCTTGACGATTGAGCATCTGTTTCTATAAACATCAGTGCTCATTGAGCAATCATGCAGGTAGTCTCTACAATCCACGAAGAATATGCGGCATCGAAGGAGAAGAAGATATTCACTCCAAGGGAACATCATATTCTCCATAGTCAAGTTGCTCCTCTTCTAAAGAATCCATTATGGCCGGGAGAGGAACATTTGGATCAGTTGGAATATCATGAAGTGAAGATTTAGTCTTGACATCTCCTCCTTCTCCGACGTCTACTTCAGCATCAGTATTCGCATCCAACAAAGCATCTCCTTCATCAGTCAAACTTGTAGAAGAAGATAGATCGTCACTGTCAGTGTTAGCCAAATATTCTGAAGAACTTTCTTCTATCGATATTGTCTGTTTCTCTTTATAAACAGTATTTACCGGAAGAAGACGTGTACTTCGAACTGGAGAAGGAACGGGTTGGGCCAAAACAACAAGAGACAATGATTTAGCACGAGATCAGGTCATAAGAGACATAATAGCTTGATTTGTAGTAGGAGAAGTTGAGGTTGTAGTACAACGAGCTACAAGAGAGATCGCAACTGTTGTAGGGACCATGGTAGTGCAAACAATATTGGAAGGAGCAGCAACGCTCACAGGTTCTATGATGGCCGGGGCGGCAGAGGTACTAGGAATAGGTTGATCTCCTCTTTCAGGAGTTAGAGAAGGCAGAGTACCACCTACAGTCTCAAACTCCTCACGAGAAGCAAGGGGCTTTATTCCTCGCTTTATCAAATCTAAAGGAGAGACAAATGCAAACCAGCCTTCCAAGGTGTTTGATGGTTTTACTTCTTTGATAGGATCTTCTACAAAAATCTTATGGCAGAGTTCTCCGAAAACAGAAACTTGATCTTTCTCGTAAAAATAACTTATTCCATTTTTCGGCCTATAGTTCCTCAAGCGAGGAGGAGGAATCTAAAGGGGATGGTCCACTGGAAAGCAGTTGCACACCGAATAGTAATGGTGCACCCACCGTCACATCCAAACATAAGAGGCTGTCACTCGATGGTTATATCTTGGAAGAACAAATCGAGAACCAAAGTTCCTGGTCAAAAGTTGCTTCCATATCAATGCCCAGTTATAGGGGCTAACTCCATAACTTCGCAAAACTCGAGTGACATCTTCTCCTATTTGTGGCATAGTCTGGTCGTATCCAAATTGTCTAGCAAACCGATTAGGTTAATATGGATCTCTCCAAAATTCTATCCCTTCTCATAAAGGAAGACTGCAAGAATGGATGCATATGAAAAAGACTCGCTCAATAGGGTCCAGATTTTTGTTTTACTCAACATCCCTATCTTCGACCTGATGTTCTAAGTAGAATGGAAAGAAGTCAATGGATTCCAGATTGTCAATTCTGTCTATTATCCAGTCATATGTTTTCTTTATCATTTTCCACCTCTGGAAATGTCATAAAGGTAAATGATTAGGATGGACATAGGCTTTTTCTGGATCATTATACATCCAGGGAAAGTAGATGCCTAACTAACTGGAGAAATAATGCAAATGAGTGAAAGAAGATGAGACTCCTAGTGCTGGGCTTAAGTAATGCACTGCAGCATGTCCAAAAGCTCAGTACAGTGAGCATAATACATGGGGAGCTAAAGAATATCTTTTTCGTCCCTCTGCCATTGCACCGGTCGCGACAAACAGGGTGGGTCGAATAGAATCTGAGTTTTTGACCTTAGAAGTATAATCAAGCTCAGCAGTAGGCTAGGAAAGTAGTCAATTCAGTTTCAACAGTAAATTTATCAGGACCCTTTATCTTCTTCCGATTAGCCTCCAGTTCCAGGCTGTGACTACCAGGAAATCTAAAAAAGGGAAGGAAGAAGGATTAGTAATTTATACAAATAAGCAGGTATTGTGTATGAGAGATGAAGAGAATGATAAGGATACTAACACTAGATATTGTGAAAAGTGTGCAAGCCATGAAGGGGGAGATATCTTATGAATGTCTGGAAAATAAGACATTTCTTGAAAAAGTGCGATTGTTGAAGAAGTAATCTTAGGGATCCTATTTGAGGCCACATAAGCAAATTCTTCATTTGTGGGAATATACTCGTCCAAGAAAGATCCAGTAATGGGTAAATCGGTCATTCTGAATAAATCCCATAAACTGATACTTACTTCCCCAATAGGGAGGTGGAAGGAGTTTGTGGCAGAGGACCAATATTTCAAAAAACCTTATAGATCATTGTATCCTTATGAAAAAACTCAGAGGTAGCTTCTATGGCCTAGTAAAGCTTGGCTGCCATAAGGACATCTTCATATTTCTTTAAAATTTCTTTAGCCCTCGCACTGTAGTATGGATGATCTATCCAAAGACCCCGGGTTCTGAACAGTTCCTTACCCCACAGAGAGTCAAGGTGACGGAAGCGTTGTTGGATTGTTTTGAAAAAGTGGGTAAGGAATAAGTCGTGAGGATTGTAACATGGCATGAGGAAGCGTATGTATGCTATCTGCCTAGTTTTTTGGATCATCCCTTTCTCTGTTAGGTAACCTTCAAGGAGTTTTGGCTCTTTTATTACCCAATTTAACACGTACAGAAGCATATTTTGTGTCATGAAGTCAATCGGTTCACTTTGAATTATGGAGCGATGACGATGAAGGAGCAAAGGAATGTTGATGGTTTCATCCTTATAAGGATTGTAGAATTTGATCGCGTCCGGATATGATTTGATCGAATCCCAAGCATTTTAGAAGCGCCTTTAATTATGTTCTCGAATTTTCTCTTGAAAGATTTCGTCTTTATTTTTTTCCTTTTAGTTTTTGGAGAAGGCCGCAGTAGGGGAAGTCTCGATAACAGATAATTGGGTGACATCTATTTGAAGGTTGGCTGTGGATTTCAACTAATTCTCCCAGTCTGATTCTTGTCCCTCTATTGGGGGTCCTTCTATTTCTTGCATTAGAACAGCCATTCGAATGTGGTCAGATAAACGCTGAACGCGATCAGTGAAATTGATGATGACAACAGCAGATTCCTTGAAAAAAGTGGAATAATCTTTAGACCGAGGCTTTTTGTGGGCGTGGGGCTTAGTTGGCTGAGGATCGGAAGGTCCTGCAGTGTCTACAAAAGTATGAGGTCTCTTTAATGAGCCAACCATCTAAATCTGCATGGGAAGTTAGTAGAAAAATCAGAGCTAAAAAGAAATTTGTCAAAGTTAAAAAATTAAAGATAAAACATAAAGTTGTTGTGCACCCATCTTTGTGCGCGGGCAAATAAGGCTATTGTGCGCCCATCTTTGTGCACAGACAGATAGATCTTTTGTGCGCCCGTATTTGTGTGAATGACTTAGTGAATAGACTGATAAAGACATTGTTCGACAGCTGTTGCACGCAAAAGTTACCTGTCCTTGTGCAGAAGGCTGTTGTGCAGAAGGCTATTATGCGAAAGGTTGTTGTGCGAGAAAGGCTTTCGTGTGAAAAAGGTTATTGTGCGGGAAAGGTATTGTGCGGCGCACAATGAGGTTAGCGCACAACGGTCTGGTTGAGAAAATAACTTGACACAGAGAACAGTAGAGGAGAATAGATTGAAAAAGGCAAAGTCTTATATTTATAGGAGAAGAATAGCCTATTGTGCACTACCCTGTTGTGCGCTGACCATTGTAAGCAAACCGATGTGTGCACACAATCTAAATAGTAACTGTATTCTAAGGATTACGCACAAAAGAATTAATTTCCTTATTATTATTATTAATCCTACATCCATAAAAGAATTAATTTCCTTATTATTATTATTGATCCTACATTATTTTGAAGGCATAAAAAGAATGCAGGATCAAGGGGGCATCTGTGAGGTATAAAAAAGAAAGAGAAAGAAGAAAGCAAGATCTGTTGTGCAGAAATCAGCTGAAATCAACTTTTGTGCAGAAATCAACTTTTATGCAGAATTTAATGTGGAGTAACAGATTTGCGCACAAAGGCATCCGCACATAGGCATCAGCACATAGGCATTTGCACAAAGGTGACTACACGAAGGCGTCCACACAAAGGAATCCGCACAACAAGGAGTGACAGCAAGGAGCGCACAGTAAAGTCCACACAAGGGGGGTTGCGGTGCTGACATAGCACATTCACACGTGTGCGAGGGCTATACATAGCCCTCAACCCCTCTGAAGGGGTCATTAGCTAGCAATTGAAGAGGAGTAGACCAAAGAGAGAGAAGGTAGAGTCAAAGTTTGAGATCATGGTCCGTTGTGCGAAATAGCCATTGTGCGGCGCATAATGCTTGTTGCGCATAAAGGCCTATTGCGCACAAAGCCTGTCAGCACCCAAAGCCCGTCAGCGTGCAAAGCCTCCAGCACACAGAGCCTCCAACACACAGAGCCTTCAACGCACAATGGACCTTTTTAGTGGCTTTTTAGCATGATATTTGATATAATTAAATATCTACTTTCTCTTATAGTTGGCAAACATTTTATTTTGGAATCAATGGAGAATGGGATGTAAAAGAACTTGGAATAAATAAATAAACAAAAGTGATTATCTTTCTTACCTTCTTTTGTTAATTATGAAGTGAACAAATTTTCCCAAACAAGATACATTTGTTTCTTGTTCGAAACACTCATCTAGAGGCAAAGTCAAACAATCAATCCAAAATATTCTTCCCAACCAAGGGCTAGACAACCAAAACAAATGTTAATTTGTCCAAGTTAGTTGACCATCACATACGCTCATAAGTATATAGGACATTCAAAAAGATACTCATGTCCTAAGTATGAATGAATAATCAGTGTATGTGATGATAAAAATTAACATTATGTTGCTAGGGCTGAGTGAAATAGAGTCGTGTCATCCCGATGGCACGTCAATAGATCGATGATCTACTGTGTCATATGCTGTAATCCAGCCACCATCCTCTCCAACCCTAAGAGTTGTTCATTCTGTTTATCAAGCCTGTCCTCAATCCACGCCACTCCTCACAAGGTTTCCCCGACCCGATCCTGTTGTAGCTTGTGTCGCTTAGTTTGTGCAGATTCAAGCGTGTTCGGAATAGCTCGTGGCTCCTAAGATTCACCTTCAGTCAGCGTTGCTTCTTCCCCTATTTCTGTTTCTCCTTGCGTCTCCTCCTCAGTCTGTCCTTCTGTAAGTGGAACTTAAGGTCCATCTTTTGGATGTTAACCTTGTTGAAATGTTGCAGTGGGCACTTAGGATCATCCATCATGGGCAGTCGTACTTCATTTCATAGCACGTGGATGATATGTGGGAAAGGCAGATGAGTTGCCCTAGAAGTGTGAATCACACCAGCTAATTGGTGGACTATTAAAGTGGGCAGACACATCTTAACACCAAACACGATGTTGTATAGAACAAGAACCATGAAACATGTAAGATCAGCTCGATTCGTCCCCCTATGGTATATGTTTGTGGAGAACAACCCGTGTAAAACTCGGTATTTAGGGAGCATGTACTTCGCTTTTAGTGCATTCCCTTGATACCAAGGGACATCTCTTCCGTTACATAGGAAGTTTGTGACTAGGGATCGAACCGTTGGATCATCAAGTCAAGACTAGATACACCAATACGAGACAGAGTGAGACAAAATATGTTTGCAACAGACTCTGCTGTGATTTCGACACTGAGTTCCCCAACAGTGACAGTTACAGATGGAGGATCAAGGACTGGTGAATGACAATAGGGGAGAAACCGATAGGTCCTTTCATCATGACACGGACCACCAAAATCCAAAATAGGCGACCAATCAACTGTAAGATAACAAGGATTCCAAGTCGAAAGCTCGAATACATTCCCTATCAATCCAATGCTCATGCACAAGGATCCTCCCCATATATTTTTCTAAGATATTAGCATGTCGAGGAGGAATGTCTGCAACTGGCGAAGATGCAAGCGTCGTAGCCAGAGCCTCACCACGTGACGACTGTCTAGTGGTGGATCCACAGCGGCGTGTGGGTGATTCTGGAGGTCTGGCTCTTTCTCACGGAGTCAAAGCCTTTTTCCTAGTAGGTCACGAGGATTCTCCAATGACTGGAGCTTTTCCTTTATCTTTAGACATGATTGCTTTGGCAAACGCATATACACGATGAAGGATGAAAGAAATACTGAGGAACACAAAAGAGGATATTTCCAAATCAACCTTAGGATGACTCAATCAAAATGATGAATACCTTGGAAGAAATGGAGGAATATGCCTAGGAATCTCCTGATCTGGGGTCCAAGCAGCTGCTCAACTTGTTAATGGCGTTAGGAAACCTTCGGAAGAAGAAATGCCCAAAAACTAGAAAGGAAATAAAAAATTCCCACTCGCCCGCCTTTTATCGGGCGGGATTTTTCGATATCATCGAGTTAGTTTCAATGATATTGATATCCCTGCATAGATGTCATCGAAGAAGTGTTCGATGACAGATTGTCATGCGCGACGCTTCTAATTCTGAAGGATCGTCTATGATATCGACCTTAGATCCATATCATCGAGGAGTCATTTGATTCATCGTCTGGCTTATCGAAGAGAGGAATATGACATTGATCTGTTGACTTTGATAACCTCTTAAATATGCATATCGTAAAGTATTTTCTTATCATCTTGTATACATAGAAAAAATTTGTACAAAAAGTTGTGAGTCTTAAACTTATGAACATTTGTCATGTTCATTATCAAAAGGAATTTTTGAGATATAGAAACCTCAAATATGTCATGAAACTCATAATGGTGCATCATTTCAACCATCTATTCAAGTTTAAATGCCATGACCTAGATTTGTTATCTATGCTCTATTAATATGAGGCAATGGATCAACTTTCCCATTGCCTTTGATGACATAGAAGACCCTTCATAACTAATTTTCCTGATAGACCCGAGATCTTACAGTCTAACTTGTTGAATGTAACTGTATGCTTGTTGTCACATATTTGAGAAATGCTTAGAAGGTTGTGTGTCCGTCCTTCTACACAAAAAGCATTCTCATTTTTTAGCATCTCCATTCCGACTATGGTTCCATACCCCATTACTTTAGCAGTGCTTCCATCTCCAAAAGTCAACACCCCATCATTAAGATTTGAATAATTTAAGAGGAGGCATTTGTCACCTGTTATATGTCTTAAGCAACCGCTATCAAGGTACTATTTAGTATAATTACCAGTCTTCAATGGAGGATGAGTTACTAGACAATTTTTCTTATTTTTCAATACCCATTTTGTGATGGTTTTTCATATTGTTACTTCACTATGGGCTTAGTTGGGCATGTTGGGTAACTGAATCATCTTTTCATGTGTAACATCTTAGAAAAATCCATACAAAGACCCAAGGACCACCTCAGGCAGAAATCACTAAGGACCAAATCCTTTAGAAATTAAACGAGAATTAACTAGTGTTAAACTAAATTACCCGTGAAATTAACCCTAATCACTTTAAATACGAACTGCAAGATCTAAAACATGTAGAATCGTTGACGCTACATTACCCTGAAACTTTGGATCCATCTCAAAACCCAATTACTCTCAGGAGCATCATGAAACTCCGTTTAGGACCTAGACCACGCATCAAAGGTGTGATTGCCCTGAACCTATATAGTTATGACCGCCTTGTTGGACTTGACAACCACCTTGGAAATTAAGTCCTAATAGTACCCAGAAACGTACAACTTGAGCCCGGAGCGAAGTGTGTGAGAAACGTGAATATCTTTAGGAAATGAACTGAAACTTAAGTGAATTGAGTCGTTCGATTGCAGGAAAAACCTAAGGATTCAGACCATCAGAATCTGACCCAATTACACCCTTGGATCAGGAAAAATTTTCAACACATGTCAATGTACTTGTGGCCCTGATCGAGTACCGGTGGCCGTTGAACTGAAACTAGTCCCCCGCGGTCGATCCACTGATCCGTTTAGACCAAAAACTTAACTCGACCTAGATCCAATGTTAGGGAACTTAAGTCTGACTACATGCAGAAAAGCGGCCTCTGAAAGTGTTCTGTTGGACCGAGACTATCGCCTTTGGCTATAACCTAAGTATACCTTGGCCCTGGGGCCACTTTCATCAATTCTGGACTTATATAAAGGCCTAAAACCCTCTCTCACCCTTCACATACGAATTTCTAACCCTAGGTGAGAGAAGAGAAAAAGAAAGAGAAGGAAAGAGAGAGAAAGTGTGAGGGAAAGCTAGGGTTTGCTACAGAGATTCTTCCCTGCCGCTCTACGTATCGTATCACCACTACTATATTGTTATACCAACGATTCTGGTTCCATTTTCAAGTAAGAAATTCTAACCCTAACCTATTTTAGGGTTTCAAATAGAGTAAAGGATGAAATAGCTAATCTATTTCATACTGTAGGTTACAGTTGTGCCATGGACGACGAGTTAGAGAGCGAACTGAGTTCGTTGCGTATCTACTAGCATAAGGTACAGACTATAAATGTTTAGGTTATCATTTTTAAGGCTTTCAATGTCAGTCAATGATTTATGATTGACTTGAGTGCTATCACATATGCGTAGTTAGGATGTTTCAACATATTACACATATACGTAGGTTAGGCTATTTTCAATGCATGCTAAGTGTTTGTTGAAATGACTGAACGAATATGGAATGATGAGTTGTGCCTGCCATATCTATGGAATGTAAGTACATGATTGTTGTGTATGTGCAACTCTGTGTAGGAAGGATTTGTCCAGTTATATGTTATAATCAACATATGTTAGGTATGTTGATATGTGTAGTATAAATGTGTGATAAAATGTCTATATGAGAAGTTGTTAGATGAACTGTACTTAATAGGGTGGTTGAGATAGGATTCCCAACTACCTTAGTTATATGCATAAATTTCTTTAAGTAGTTGTAATCTAAATGGTGGGGTTTGTGTAGAATATGTTTATGTAGAATGGCATGTTATATGTTTTTCATTATACATTTAAATGCTATCCATATTTACATTGATTGTTAAATGTTGTATGATTATCATGTGTACATATTTCTCATATCACAATGTGTTTGGTATAGTCCAAGCAATCGGTAACAGGTCCTGGTTTGGTGGCTGAGGTTGTATCGCCACACAGGACGTGTTCGATGAATCCGAGTCATACTTTAGATGTCGACAGTGGTTAGGCCACACAAAGTGCTTACGCACTTCATGTCGATCATCTCGATGTGCGCCCATACTAGTCGAGCTCGTCAAGTAACCCAATTGTCCCGATATATGTTCACCATATATAGACGTTATTGCTTGAACCTAAGGTACCAAACTCACCAGTGAAAACCCCATTAACCTTAGTACCTCGATCCGCTAAGACTCATGAGCCGAACATGGTGGAATGGGACACCGTAGTCAAGCTGTTGGCCTACGCTGGGGTGACAAGCCCACCCGTAGTGACCAGTGAGCAACCTAAGCTCTGTATGAGATATTGTATTCGAGATGTCAGCCTACAACTAGGTAACGAGCCATTGTAGTGACCTCGAGCATACTCTGAGATTGAACCGAGGCGATGAGCCTTTCTATAGCTACTAAAGTATAAGCTAGGCCTGCATTGAGATGACGAGCCCTTTATAGTGACTTGAAACTGCAACATCATATGAGACTGGCTAGGACTAACGACCCTAGAATGGATCATTGTTTGAAAAATGATATAAGGGAGGTATCTTAGCTTCCCAATCCTTTTGTATGAAAAGGTCTAATAAGAACTCGGTAATCACACTCATGCAGCGCATTGCATGTTCCTTTGGCGTTGGTCTTGAGCACAAAGGAAGGGGTGCATGCCGCGACCGTAAGAGGAAGATCGCGGAGGGAGTGCAGGTGAGAGCATGCATCATTAATACATATCATGTTTGCATTAACTAGAATACTTAGGGATGCTTGATTGTATTATTTTATCATTACTTCTTGATTGAATTGATCACATGTTAACCTTTTCCTTATAGCTCCACTGAGTTGATCACTCACTCTCACGTTCTAGGACGGTGTTTTAAACACCAACCAGACTCTGTCTTAGCTGTAGGTGATGGCGATGCTTATGTGTTAGAGCCAGACTATTTCGATAATGAGGAGTTCTCCTATATACAACTCTCTGGCGGGTCTATGTAGACCTAGAGTTGCACAAGCAGAGCTACAGAGTTTTGAATAAAGAACATTACAATTTCTTATTTTGTACATTTTGGAACTAAACTTGAAATTATTTAACCTAGTGACAATCATACTCTGAGGGCTTGTTATCACTTTTATACAGTTTATATACATATCACAGACT
This sequence comes from Magnolia kwangsiensis, assembly GCA_037074715.1. Lineage (NCBI taxonomy): Eukaryota > Viridiplantae > Streptophyta > Magnoliopsida > Magnoliales > Magnoliaceae > Magnolia > Magnolia kwangsiensis. The sequence continues at coordinate 58,968,385 of CM073573.1, forward strand.
TCCGTTTACATAATTTAAATTATCCCTGGAGTATGATATGCTGTTTTGATATAATCTCATTCATGTTTAAGGCACTAATATAGACAACATTTAATCATTATTATCTATGTTGTATAAGTGATGCATTGGAACTCAGGATTTGAGTCTATGCTCGTGTCACGCCCCAAACTCAGAAACTGGGCTCACAAAAGTCTCGATCACCGAATCCGACGCCGACAGGCTCAATAGTACCCCATTCTCAGCTCCCGGCACCCATATACCAGGTTTCGATCCTGGGATGCTACAAGGAGGATTCCTAATATCCATTTGATTCGTAATGAGCATAACATAAGCATAACCCATGAACAATAACCACAAGAACACCATCACAAAATCTACTATGATCAAAAACTTTAAGTACAATGCATATAAAAGGAAATACAAGATAGTACTAATAACAAAACTCCAAAATCTTGACTGCACGCTCCAAACTGCAGTGAAGCTACGGGAGTCCTGGCGTCACCTGCACGCATCAATTGTGCATAAGCTTATAAAAAGCTTAGAGGGCGGTGTAAGTATGTGCACAATATGAGCGTGCTCAGAATGCAAGGTCAGAGTAATGTGGAATAATGCTGATGAGTACATGAATGCAAATCAGTCGTACCGAGGCTATGCAGCGTAGGATATGAATGTTATTGGTCATATCAAGACCATGTGATGCGAGATGCAACTCAAGTATGCTAATTCAAATCCACATATCAGTACAGTTCTCATTCTGGATAGTCATCGGGGTCAAGTACGCTCTACGTCAGCTTTCTACCCCTATTTGAATGCATAACTGGGAGAGAAAAAGAGACCTCACTATCTGCCTGCCAATATCGGACTTGGCTCGTCGAAAGCGGACCTATTCCTCAAGCTGGTCAAGCTCAACCTAGAGATTGCCCCCTCACTTAGGAGGGTAAGGTCACGCCCCTTTCTAACCGACTACGACACAGTGGGAGATGCGGCCTACTGGTATACGGCCATCGTGCACTCGTGTATCCACTCGGTCCCGACATTGGAGTCATCCTCTGGTACCATCAGGTTTAAGAATTTTCACCCAGGGACATCTATGGCGCCCGTATGCTAGAACCAAACATTTCTAGTATCCAATCCAGCCACCCACGATGCGTTTGTGGAGGCTTTGGCCCTGATGTTGCTAGGGCATACAATAACTACAATCATACAAATGTAAGTGCACGAGTCACACTACCAGTCATGCAACAGTTCTACGTGTACCATGCGCTCATGTAGGGCAACTCCGCCTATCAGGGAGCCCATAAACAGTCCACTGAAGGCATATGCTATGATCAATCACTCCTCATATCAGTCATACATATGATGTGTATGATCATGAATCATGGATCTATACTAAACATGTATATAAAGATGGGCTTTGTGTATAATGAAGATGAGCCTAAACGGCCTACTCACTACAAGTATGGGCCTATCACTGGGCCTTTGGGAGAGTGACAATGAGGACATTTAACCAACATTATCCCTACAATGTGGGCGTCAAACCATCATTGCTCCCAAGGCATAGCCCACTGTGATAGTCAACTCATAAACCATGGTAGAATCCTGTTATAGTGGGCCTCAACCCATGGGCCTTCAATACATCAAATGGGCCCCAAACTCCATGGTGGAGGTCCACACTGATGAAAGGTGTGGACACATACATACATAAGTGGTTCCTAAGTAGGGCCCACCAAAATGTTTATTTTTAACCCAACCTAGGGCCCAACATAATGTTTATTTTCCATCCAAACTGGGGCCCAACATGATGTTTATTTTTCATCCAAACTGGTCATAGGGTCACATGGGCCCAAGGCCCACAGTAATATTTATTTGCAATCCAATCTATTCATAAGGTCACACGGACCTTGGGCCCACCGTAATATTTATTTATCATCCAACATGTACATAAGATCACATAGACCAGGGGGCCCACGTTGATGTTTATTTTCCATACAACCTATTCATATGGTCACGTGGACTAAGGGGGCCCACTGTGATGTTTGTTTGCCATGCAACCTATCGATAAGGTCACGTGGTTAGGGCCCCACTGTAATGTTTATTTTTCACCCAAACCTGTTGAATGGGTCAGGGAGCCCACAGTGATGTGGTCCACAAATCCAGTCCACTCATTATGTGTATCCTACCTGACTGAGGGTTCAAACCAAGTTTCAGCCACATCCAAATTTTAGGTAGGCCCCACCAAGTGATTTTATATATTTTAGGCATGTCTTCACATGATTTTAGATGGTATGGCCCACCTGAGTTCCGCATATGGCTGATTTTTGGCAGGGGGGCCACTGCCCTATGGGCCCACCCAATGCATGGTGTTGATGTTCGAAGCGCATTACGGTGGGGCCCACAACTAGGGCCACAAGGCCCAGCCGGTCCATCCCCCCGCCCTCTGACAGTGGCAGCAGCAGAAGCTGTTGTTGCTTCTTTTTATAAAAAAAAAAAACTAGAAATATCATGGTTTTTGATAAGTGGGGCCCGCATCTGAAAAATTTGGTCCAACCATTAGATTTTATGACCCCTTATCAACTCAATGAGACCAATATGTGATATATTTTTGACCAATGGAAGAATTAATGTGGGTTTTAATAGTAATACCACTATTTTCTATGGTATGGCCCGCTTGATTATCAGATAAGCCTCATCTTTTGGCTCAATGCCTAAAATGGCTGAGAAGTGAAATGAACGGCGTGGATTATATACATACATCATGGTGGGGCCTGCATGAGTGGCCCACCCCAAACCCTTTTTTTGGTTAACTGTTAGTACACGCCCATGTTAGTATACGCACTTCAGGTTAGCCACGCTCGTCCAGGGCTACACATCCAGCGTCCCTGGACGCTGGACAGTGTTGCTACAACACATGCACCATTTTGGGTCCCACATGTACGTGGCCCACCACCATGCATAAATATATATATTAGTATAGTATTAATATAAATAAATATAACATATTACATAGCATGTGGGACTTCCCACCATCCCAAAATGGACGATGGATTTCGCCTAAAATGTGGTGGGCCACACCATTGATGAATGGAGTGGATTTAACATGATTTGGTGGGGCCCACTTCATCCTAAGGAGAGGAGAGAGAAAGAGAGAGAGATACGGTGATAGAGAGGAGGGACCCCGCCACTATGGGCCCTCCATTGATACAACACATACATCAAGTGGGTCCCACAACAAGTGGGCCCTTAAATTAAAATGAAGGATGATCACCCACGTATTGCACTCCTCCTTGCTCCTTAAGGCTTGTATACACCTATGCTCAACGTTCAACGGTGGTGATGGAGTTTTGATGGTATGGATGAGAGATTAGAAGGTGGGCCACACTTGGGGTTTGGGAGAGACAAAGCTTGGATGTGAGATGTTTCTTGGGAGAGATTTTTGAGAAATGAGGGAGAGAGAGAGGTGATGGGATGATAAGGATGGGTGAGGTGTGATGGGTGATGGATGGAGTGATGTGTTGTAAGAAAGGGTATGGGTTGGGTTGAAAATGGGGTAAAAGAGGGATAGTGAGAGGAGAGAGAGAGTTGACTTTTAAAAAGGGAAGGGATGGATTGTTGTACTTGGGTATGGGTTATTGTACTTGGTATGGCTTGTACTTGAATTATACTTGACATGAGTGATTGATTGATTGATGGGACATTTCGTAGAGATTTCGTCATAATTCGCAACGCACGGCGTTTCATCAGAACGAACGCAGGCCCACATCTTCTAGCCTAAGTATCGGTTTGGTGCATGAGTCATGGCATTAGAACCGCAACGACGACGCGGTCGCTAAGGTATAGGTTTCAATTTTAGCTGACTTTAGCATACAGGTCTCGGCTTAGGATCACACGCAAACATCAGAAATGGGTCGAGGATTGCCAAATTTGGACCGGAAGGACTGCGGAAGCCAACGGAACGGTACGGACTAAGACACGGGTCTTATAGCTCGACCCCCAATTTTCAGGGCATTACGCCATGTTTCATTAATTTCCCTATGTTTTGATTTAGTTGAGCCACTTGGCTTATGAGTTCCTTCATCCTTTTTGTGATTTTAAGTGGAGGTGGATGGATTCCTTTTGCCATGTACCTTAGTGGACTCATGATACTTTGCATTATTCTTTCGGTTGGTTTATATTTGCCAGCAATGTTTAACCCATAATTGGGTTGAGTCCCCTCAAAGGCAATATATTCAAATTTATAATAGCCTGAATCTCCACATGAGTGACAAATAGGAGTAGCCCTTGTATTACTTCCTGATGTAGCAATTTTTCTACCATTGATGCTGAAGGAGTGAGGCTTGGTTTGAATTTTTCATATCCTAGTCCTCTCTTATCTTTTTGTGGTCTCCCCATCCCTAAGAGTCTTTCTAATTTTTCACTACTTTGGGAGAATTTGTAACTAAGCTCAATAGATGTTTTAGATTTTTCCATATCAAAAATAAGTGTGTGATTTTCATTCTTAAGATGCATGTTTTCATCTTTCAATAACTCAATCTGTTTGTTTAGTTTCATCAACTCAGATTTTAAAAAAGAGTTGATTATTTCTAGCCTATCATTCTCTGAGTGGTATTACTGAAGATCATTAATTAAGTGTGTATTGATTTCTAAGGTTTTATCTAATCCATTTGTAGCAATTTATTCTTATTTTCATTATTACCAAGCCTTTTAAGGACATTGAAGTTATGTTTGTAGAGTTGATTATAAGCATCCTGTAAATTATCATTTTCTTCCTCTTCTTCTTCTTTCTCATCATTTGATGGAAATGTCCCTTCAACTCATGGTTCATCAATTTCCTCGATTATCAATGGAATGTTTGTAGGTGTGGAGGCCATGAGTATTTTCAGGGATTTCTAGTCTCCATCACTCTCTGAATCACTGAAGTCCGAGTTTGATTCTTCAGTGTCATCCCAAGTAGTTGTCATAACCTTTCCTTTGGTTTTTCTGTTGGGGCTTTCAGTGGACAGGTGCCCAAATTTTCAGCACGTGTAACATTGTGGCTCTTTGGACTTTTTAATAAGTTTACCTATATAACGCATATTGTCCAATTATTTCCCTTTGAATGGTCAGCCACGATTTTTGTGGAAGAATTTTTTAAACCGTTGAGCCAAGAGGGCCACTTCCTCATCTTCATTTTCCCTTTCACTTTCCTCTTCCTCATTGGTGGAAATATGTTTTGAGGTTTTAAGGGCATTATTTTTGGCTTTAGGAGTTTGTTTGAAGTGTAGTTCAAATGTTTGAAGGGAATCTACTAGTTCTTCTACTTTCATTTCTTCCATGTTCCTACATTCTTCAATGGTTGTTACTTTTAAGTTGAAACGTTCCGATAGGGATCTTAGAATTTTCCTATAGATTTTTAGGACCGGGACTTTCTCTCCTAATCCACCCATGGAATTATAGATGATATTCATCTTTGTAACAAAGTCCATGAATGTCTCATGCTCCTCCATTCTGAGATGTTCAAATTGTGAAGTAAGAAGTTGCAACTTGGATCTTTTCACTGTGTTGGTTCCCTCATGGATTGTTTCCAACAAATCTCATGCTTGTTTTAATGTGTCGCACATACTAATTTGATTAAATACTTTTTAAGACACAGCACAGTAAATAGCATTCATTGTTATAGCTTCAGAAGTTTGCTTTTCTTTATCAAATGCAATCCACATTTACTTGGATTTTGGTTTGAAGATAGTTGTGCCATTTTCAAGTACTATTTATTCAGTTGGTGGCACATATCCATTTTCAACAATGTCTTAAACATCATGATCCAAAGATCTCAAAAAGTAGTGCATCCTAGCCTTCTAATATGCATAGTTTGATCCATCAAATATAGGGGGTCTAATCACAGATGAGCTCTCCCATTTCGCCATAATTCCAACTTCAATCAAGATCACTCTCTAGGCGGTTAAGCCCTTAAGAGAAACCCACTTTGATACCAAATGAAATTGCGATAAGACCGCTTTAGTAGAAGTTGGAATAGGTCCAAGTGTAGGACTTTATAAACTTTTCTTAATGATTGAAATCCTATCTTGATCTAATGCACAACTATCTAGATATACTCACATTAACTCTAATGGCTTCCAAGCCAAGTAGAGGATCCAATCACAAGACTATTCAATATTTAACCAATATATAACAATTAATCTATGATGGATGAACTAAGTGACAAGGTGTGTGGGATGTGATTGGCAGTTCTAAACATTCATGTTTTCATGTTTCGTGTAATCATCCAAAGCAAGCATAATAAATGAATATGCAGGTATCAATCCCAAACACAGTCATTTATAGTGGTTCAGCTATGTGCCTACTCCACTCTTGGTAGATGCACGCATCCCATGAGTGTACTAGATTTCACTAACGGAGGTTTCAAATCAGGTTCACCTCAAACCGTTAGAACTCACACAAGGTTGACTCTAGGACCTACACAAGGTACCTAAGAAGTGCCTACACGAGACATAAGTTTATGTCCTACACAAGAGCAAAGGTCAATATAAAGCACCTAAGTTTAATGTCGTACATAAGAGCAAAGGATCTACACTTGGAACTTAGGTTTTATGCACTACACAAGAGCAAAGGATCCACACTTAGAACCTAGGTTTTATGCCCTACACAAGAGAAAAGGGTCCACACTTGGAACCTAGGGTTTAGACCATACAGGTCAAGGGCCTACCCTAAAGACCTAAGTTTATGCCCTACACAAAAGCAAGGGTCAACACATAGCACCCAAACATACTCCCCATTGGGGGCCTCCTATGAGGACTTAAAGGTGTGAGAAGCACCTGTGACCTAATCCTACACAAAGGAATGATCAACAGGGTCTCTGGACTTTAATGACTTATAGATAAGTAGATGAGCCCCGTTAAGCACATTGATAAAGATCTCCTCCTTGATGATAAAGATTCTTTAGCTCCCTTGATCCGTAACACTTGATGATGTTCCAATAAAGGTGACGAGTTGGGTCAAGGTTATGTTGGAATCCTACTCTAATAAATATTTTCTTATTTTAGAGATAGAGTGATTCCAAGCTTTTAAGCATTCAAGGTATCCCAGCTCAATGATTTGCCATTAAGATAGTAGTTAGATGATCCTTGAATAGAGAAGTTCATTCCTCAATTCACTCTTTTGAATATCAATGATGAGGGTGGATTAAAGGATGAACTTCCATGAGAAAATGAGCTTAGGGTACGTGATATGCAATTACTTTCTCAAAACTCTCTCTATTTTTCTCTGCTTAGCAACCAAGAACAAGCTCTCCTTATATAGCCAAAAAGTTCCAACAAAAATAAAATTGTCAGAATCTGACTAAGTTCGATATTATCGATCCTAATTCGATGTCATCGAACATATACTTTTAATGCCATTGAATTAGTTCAACGATACGAACTCTCTTAAAAATTATTCCGGGAACTTTTTAATAGACTATCGATGATATCAAATCAGATTCGATTTCATCGATATTTGAATTTCGATGTCATCAATTCATGTTTTGATTCTTGGACATTATAACACAAGAGCTTTCTGGACATTTCAGAGTTGACCACGATGATATCGATACTATTTCGATGTCATCAAAATTCAAGTTCCGATTTCATCGAAACCAATTTTGATTCCTCGATCTTTTTGGAATATATTCCTTAAAAGCTCGCTGGACATATTTTTTCTAGATTCGATATCATCGAGACTTTCTCGAGATTATCGAAGTTTGAATATCGATGTTATCAAGGTTGCCTTGATTCCTCAATCATTTCCATTTGATTTTCCTGTTAAGCTTGCTGGACACTATCAGTCCAGATTCGATATCATCGATCAGTTCTTAATGTCATCTAAGTTTGAATTCCAATGATATCAAAGATGATTTGATTCCTCGAGTAATGTAAGAATATTTTCCAAGGAAGTTCAATGGACAGTACTCTAAGTCCTTTGATATCATCAACTAACCTTCGATGGCATCAGTATTTGAAATTCGATGTTATCGAACATACTTTCGATTTATCAAACATTTTGTCTAAAATACTTTGTGGTTTCTGGACATATAATGGCTTAATTCAATGTCATTGAGTACAGTTCAAAGTCGTTGAACAGGAGTGTTCGATGACATTAACACAAACTCGATATCATCGAGCTTACCTAGAAAACTTTAAAAAATTTCTTGTTTAAACTTAAGTTTTCAGACTTTTTCATCTTATGTTGTTCTAAGTCTTTTAAAGCTTTTGTTTACCTGGGTGTTTTAGGATTTTGGATGTGAGGCTGATTTACCTGTGACGAGCAACGAGCTTGGAACACACATCCGGTTGAGGCAATAGCTTGATCAATCTTCATATGGGACTCACCTAACTCACCGACTCATCCTTCATGCTAATTGACAAATCAGGGCACTTTCAGTGGTTGCTGCTGTTGTAGGGGTCTCTGCTGCTGCTACGGTGGAGGCTGTTGTGGCCCTCTTGGTTGATGCTACTGTTAGGGGTGGGGGCATTCCTACCTACAGTATCCTACCCCACCACATCCAAAGCAAGTACCAATAAACTGTCGCGGAGGTGGTGCTCAAGGTGCTACTGGTGATGCTAGCGCTCTAGCGGCTGGGCAACCTACCTGCCTCTGCTGAGGTCGGTGTGGTTATCGCTGGGAGCCACTAGAGGGGGCCTTCCTCTTTGTCTCCTTTATGATCGCGAGCCCTCTGCGAGTCGACCCACTCTGCCTCATAGACCTAGGCCCTCTAAACTACCTCATCAAATGTCAGGAGCAAGTGCCCAATGACATCTCTTCTGAGGCCATAACACAAGTCTTTCTCAAAACGGCGGGCCTTCCTGCCCTCATTATCGACCAAGTACGACACATATCTAGAAAGCGTGACAAAGTAAACAGCGTACTAAGCTACGGACATATCCCCTTACACCAGAGTCTTGAACTCCAGTGCACGCTGCTGTCAGAGGTGATCGAGGATGAACTGCCGGTCAAACTGGTCCATGAAGTCCTCCCATGTCCAAATGAAATCGAGCCCCTCAACATATGCAATGGAGGCCCACCAATACTCGACCTTACCCTCAAGTATATACACTACCAATGGGACCCACTATTGGGTCTTGCATCTCATGGTCTCGAACATCTTCTCCACCTAGGAGTGCCATCTCTCAATCACAGTCGGATCGAGCTCTCCCTGGAATCATGGGAGATCAAACCAAAGAAAATCTCTCAACAGGGCACTCGCACGCTCCTGCTCTACCTGCTCTGAGGTCTCAGCGGGGCGCCTACCCTGCCCATGGACGTCAGCTGTCACAGCTTGGAGCATCTGTTGTAACTGATCTGTGCTAACTGATTCTATAGGGACTGCGCTGGTCTTGGACAGAGGTGCAAGATCTGCAGAAGTCTCAGGCATGAGAACAGGAGGCTCAGGTGGGGGAATGGGAACTACAGGTGGTAGAGCGAGAGCCACTCACACGCCTTAGGTGCCTCGCCTAGGCGGCATGACCTATGGAAAGGAACAAATGTGCCTATCATCCTTGAAAACCCTCGAAGGCTTAGAAGTTAGGGAACTAAACCAGAAGATTACGCATTCAGGACCTAATTGTCCCAAGTTCATGGTAGACATGTGATGTTGTTCTTAGTTATTCTCAAGTTATGCTCTGATACCAACTTCTGTCACACCCCGGACTCAGAAACCAGGCTCACAAAATTCTCGATCACCAAATCCGGCCTCGACTGCTTCTCTAGTACCCCATTCTTGGCTCCTTGCACCCATATACTAGGTTCCGATCTTGGGATCCTACAAGGAGGATTTTCAATGTACATTTATCTTGTAAGAAGCATAACCCACAACAACAACAACAAGCATCACCACATATCCACTATAATAAAAAAAAACTTTAAGTACAATGCATAAGAGAAATACAATATCAATATCAAAAGCTCCAGAAGTCGGCTGCACGCTCCAAGCTCAATGTTGTTGCAGCGTCCTAGCGTCACCTGCATGCAACGATCATGCATAAGCTTATAGAAAGCTTAGAGGATGGTGTAAGTGTGTACGCAAGGTAAGTTCCAAGTATGCAATATCAGAGTAATATGAAAACCTATTGGTAAACCCATAAATGTCATCAATCGTACAAAGGTTATACAATGCAAGGCCTACATGGCCAATGTTATATGCGAGATGCACCTCAAGCATACTAATTCTCATCTAAATCCACATATCAATACAGCACAACTCTAGACTATCACTGAGGTCTAGTACACTCTACACTAGATCGCCACCCACTGGACGTGCAACCATGTAAGTGGAAGAGATCACACTATCCACTTAGTCAGCAGCCAGTTAATATCTACACATCATGTCGATAGCGGACCCATTTGTGAGTTGGTTAAAATTAGCCTAGTTTTACCTACTACGAATCGAGCGAATAAGGCCACACACCCTTTCAACCAACCACGACACAGTGGGAGACGTGGCCTAACAGTATACGGCCCTCGTGCGCTCATGTATCCACTTGGTCTTGATGTTGGAGTAACCTCCTGGTACCATAAGGGTTTAAGGACTTTCACCCAAGGACACCCTTATGCCCTAGTGCTAGAGCCAAAATATTTTCGGTATCCAATCCTTCCATCCACGATATGCATGTGGAGGCTACAGCCCTGATGTTGTTATGCCGTATAGTGATCATATCACACAATGAAAGATGCATGAGTCATACTATCTAGTCATACGTCAATCTTGCGCGTACCGCGCGCTCATGTGGGGCAACTCCGACTATCAGGGAGTCCCAAAAAAATAATCTGCCCAATGGCACATGCTATGATCAATCACTCCATATCAAGCATACATATGATGCACATGGACATGAATCATAAAGTTACTAAGCATGATCTACAGTAATGATGTACTCTCATATATATATATATATATAGTGGCAGCCTAGATGCCATACTATATCAAGGATGGACCTCATGGGGTGAATCATACAACGGTGGGAGTCAAGATGATGACCCTAAGTATATTAAGTGGGCTTCCTCACCCAATCTATCATATGGTAAGTTGGGCTTTCTTATGAGGCCGAATACAAACAAGGTGAGTGTACAAGTTATGGTGATTCCTACAAGAGTGGTGGAGAGCACTAGCATGAATGGGGGCCCAATGGTTTGGGTTAGCCCACTAGGGTATGATGGGTAACACTTATGGGGGCCCAATGATTTGGGATAGCCAAATAAGGTAAGATGGTCATGGGCTTAACAACAAAGTTATGCAATGCGAATGGCATTACACAATGTGAAAAGGCATGACTTCCGGATTTAAGTTACCTTCGATGACATCGAAGGTTGTTCGATGACATCAAAGGCATTACACAGAATTACGTGGACTGCATAAATTTAAGGCAGTTTTCTAAAATTATACAAACAAGGCTATAAATATGAGTTTTCTTAGGAGTTCTAAACATGAATTAGGTTTTGAGAAGCAGATCAAAAGGGTCGAGTGATTGCTTGTTTCCAAGTGCAAAGGTTTGTAAGTAATATCCCGTAAATAAAGGGTCAATCCCATAGGGAGATGAATTGGGAGAATGAGAAAATCAAATGCAAAACAAACTAAGTAATAAAAACTAAACTGATGATTTGATTTTGGGAGTTTTGAATGGATGTAATTCAACTGAATTAGAACAACACTAAGCTTCAAAGTTCCACACATACGTTACTGTTCCAAAATCACGATGACTTAGATAACACAACTAGGATCTGAGCACTATGGTTGGCCTAATCGGAAAATAAAACAGTTTAAACATTTTAAATAAATGATATAAAATATTAAAAAAATCATGAATTTACACCATTAATCTATATTCTCAAGCGCCAATGATTTTAAGCAGTCAATATCCATGAGATAATGAATTAAAGTAATGTAGCAGGTTGAGAACCTCTCCTATCTAGGAAATCTAATTGATTCAGGGTAAACCTATCCATCAATGTGGATCTCATATAATGGAAACATATGGATCTCACATGAGGATCAAAAACTAAACCTAAACAATAGATAACATGCATATACCATTCATCTCATTATTAAAATAATCAATCATCATAAATATGAAACATTAAACCAATATACTTCCCTTCTAGCTTAAGCTAGAGGGAACTTCAAAAAACATAATTAAATTATAGAAATAAAAAGCAACAAGAAAAGAAAAAAATGCAAACAGAAAAGGAAGAAAAAAATAAATAAAGAAAAACTTGTAAAGAAAATAAGAACTATGAAACTTGAAAGCTCTCTAAGAAAAAACCCTATATCTTGCTTTAGAATGCCTTGAATGATTCTTAGGAATGACCTGGGAAACCCTATTTACAAGTGGAGAACTCCCTCCTTCAAACAGATTTGAAAAAAATCAAAAACTGATCACTCCGCGTAGGCTCCGCATAAATCCTTTGATGTCAATAAAGACTGGATTTGATGTCATCGAAACTGTTTTGATGAATCTAAGCTCAAATCCTGCAAATTCCTGCACTAATTATTGCATTTCCTTTTTCACTTGGTTTTCTTAACTCTTGGGACCTTGAAATCTTCAATCTTGGTCTCCACAAGTCCATTCTTTTACTTGGTGATTTTTTAGCATTAAATTCATGCTTTTAACATTGTTTTCACTATAAGCTCTTAAACTCACCTTACAATACAAACATGTATAAAATATACCATTAAGCAGTATCATGTTCATAAAACCAAGAAATAAATGGGATAAAATATGTAATATTTGACACTCAACATGGAGCAGCCTCCCAAGAGTTTTTCTTCATTCCTTTTTTTATTTTTAATGCTTTCTTTTATAGTTTTAGATCCTTTCATGTCTATGGTTAGCTAAACCTCTTAGCTAGGGCTAAGAGATGAAGCTTGTAATGTGTTAATATGATTTTCTTTCTTCGATACTTGTTCTTGTTGAACCTTATTAATTTCTAGTTTGATGTTAAAGGAATATTTTTAGTTTTCTATAATTTATTGTGACTCAAATTATAGTAGATACTGTGATAACTTTAGATATCTTCTTTTCCTGTTTTGAGATTGTGAGATTGGTAAATCTTGTTGTTCACCATCATCTCCTGGGCATTGTAGGGTGATGGAATCCCTTCCAATCATCACAATACTCCTTCATGTGTGGACTAGATATATGAGAAGTTCAAAGATTTGATTATCTCATCTTCTAATTGGATAGGATAGGACTCCAATTCCAATTATGTTTCTTAAATCAAAGTAAGGTAGCATCGTCATAGCTATAAGTGGATCCTTAGCACCCTAGTTCCCTTTTGATTATTAAAATCTTATATTCCATATTTAGATTTAGATCTTATTCTAATTTTACTTCTAGTTACCTTACGTACAAGTTTAGTCCATGTGGATTCAACCTCGGTCTCACTGAGATTATTACTACATTGTGACCCTACACTTGGGATTGTGAACAACATACTGGTTAGGAGACTTAAAAGGATGAGCTCTGCCCCATTCTTGAAATGAAGAGCATCTGAAGATCTACAATCTACAAAGACTGATAAGGTCGAGCTCTATAAATGCTCCAAGCATTCAATGTTTGACAAACACTTCAAGTGTTAGCGACTTATAATGATTTTTCATAAATAAAGTATTTTTTTTCCTACATCGATGACCATTTTACCATCTCTAAGTGAAAAGAGTAGTGGCAAAAGAGCCAGGGAAAGGGAAAGACCAGAGCAATCACCCTTTGACTGTGAAAGACTTAGTGGATACCATCCTAATCGAACAAAATAGTCAAACTAAGGAAAGGTTGAAGAAGATATCCTCCAACTGAGCATGTTGTCTGATTGAGCAACGAACAGAAGAAGATAAGTCGAAGAAGGTCTCTTCCATATCAACATGAGTAGTCAAACAAGAGACGAGGTGAGGGAAAGGCCAAAGAAGACACCCTCCAGCTGAGCACATTTCCTTGATTGTGTAACAATCGAAAGATAGCCCAGAGAAGGCACCTTCCACACTGACGTGAGTGTTCGAAAATAGTTTGAGAGATGTTTAGAGGATACATGTAGAATCCAACATCTACTGCCCTTCACGGAGTAATAAGCATTGTTAAGTAAAGTGGGTGAGGAAGAAATGACAAATGTCGCTACAGAGAGTTAGAATCCCGCCCGAAGATCTCACTTCTGAGCTCAAGCAAGTCAAGCTCGGAAGGGGGGATGGGAGGGCAACAAGCACACAACTACACAAGACATACAAATAAGAATAAAGCACATGCATATTAAAAAAAGATTTAAAATAAATATTCTTTCATTACAAATGGAGAAGTTTTACAAGCACAGGGTGTAACTAGCCAAACATAAAGCTAAAAAGAGACTACAATAAATAAAGTGGGTAACATTTAACACTATTTAGGAAGGTGGGGGTCCCTCATGCTCGGTGGAGACCCCGGTGACGTCTTCCTCACCAAAAACTTGCTATCCAGTTCAACAGAGTAGCACCCCAAATTTTTACCAACCTGGAGTTAGGCGTCCTTAGGCAATGGGTCAACCATAACACCTTGGTAACTTCTCAAAACTCAAGTCCAAAGCCAGAGAAATCATTTAGAACCTAATTCTTTAACGTGTATTAGCCAGCGCTACACTAGATTTCCTACAAAATTAGCACCAACCACTTTAAATACAATCTGTAAGACCCAAAACCTCTAGAATTGTTAACGCTACGTTACCCTGAAATCTAGGATCCAACTCTAAACCCAGTTGCTCTCGGGAATACTTTGTAACTTTGTATTGGTTCTAGACCGCGCATCGAGAGTCTGATAACTATGAACTTAGACCATTACGACCGCCTAGTTGGACTTGACAATCACCTAAAAAAGCAAGCTCAAACGATGTCCTGAGACCATTTTACTGAGCCCGGAGTAAAGAGGGTAGGAAAATGAAGATTTTTAGAAAATTAATTATATTTTTATGAAATCTGGAACGTTCCGCTTACGTGTTATTTTTAAGCGTTCTAACCTTTAGAATTTGACCCAAATTCACCCTCGGATCAGGATAGGTGTTCCTTACATGTCATAGTACTTGTAGCTCTGATCGAGTTCCCATAACCGTTGAACTGAAACTGGTCCGCCACGGTCGATCTGGAAATTCGACAGGACTAAAAACTTAGCTTGACCTAGATCCGATATTAGAGAGCTTAAGTCCGACCGTATTTAGTAACAGGACCTCCAGAAGTGCTCCGTTGGATCGGAACAAACCCGATTTGGTTATAACTTAAGTATACCTTGGCCCCAAGTCTATTTTCATCGCTTTTGGGCTTATAAAAAGGGCTTAAACCCTCTCTCACAAATCCCATACGAATTTCAAACCCTAGAGAAAATCAAGAGAGAGAAAAGAGAGAGAAAGTGAGGGAGAAGTTGGAGTTTCTTCCAAGGATTCCTCCCAGTCTCTCTGCGTGCCTCATCAATCCTTCTGCATCGCTATTCTGGCGATTCTAAATCTGTTCTTAGGTAAGAAAACCTAACCCTAACTTGTTTTGAAGCTTAGACAAGCTGTAGGAAAGTTGTAGCTAACCTGTTTCATGCCATAGGTAGTGTATCCGCCGTTGACGATGACTTATCGTCTGAATCATATCCATTTCGTATTTTCTAGTTTAAGGTGCAGACTATATACGTTTAGGTTATGGTTTCCAAGACTTTCAATGTTAAGTAATGATTTATTCTTACTTAGGATGCTATTTTACATGTATAAAGTGTTGTCTGTTTCATTTTTCAGTTATACATTAATTATGTTAAATATACTGTATTTCTCGTATTTATAGAAAATACCGTATACGTATAGAATTTGGATTTATGTTTAACATGATTATTTACCGTGAAAATATGCTTGTTACATGTGTGACAACTCCTTAGAGAAAGGACTTGCCCTAAATCACGCCACGGCCAATATACGCTTATTACGTTAAAGGGTGTAGCCCATGTGTTTGGAAAAATGTTTAAATGAATACAGAACCCGGATTCATGCATGCCACGATTATCCATCGTGGGTATATGCAAGTGGTATATGGGGTAGCTCCCTAGTGAAAGGATTTGTCCTAATACAGGTATAATCAACATATACATGTATGATAATGTATGTATTCTAAGTGTTTGTAAAAATGATTGAATGAGTATGGAATTTGCTTTCATGCTCGCCATGGCTGACTGTCATGGATATATGATTGTTGCATAGGCGATAACCCTTTGATGAAAGGATTTTTCCTAATACGTATGCTAATGGATACATAATATGTATGACGTAATGTGTAGGCTAAGTGTATGTAAAAGCGTCTGAATGAGTTAGTGGTTAGCAAGATGTACCTGTATACATGTTGAGATATGAATCTCAATCACCTTAACTAGGTGTATGATTTCCATGAATTGTGCAACTTAGGTTGCTCGTCTTAACTGTGTGTATGATTTCCTTCATACAAGTCATATTTTCATAACTGTCCATATGATTGTAGGATATGAATCACATGCCTGTTATCAAAATTGTACATGCTTGGGGCTGTACTACGGTCTAGGTAATCGATAACCATTCTGTAATTAGTGGTTGAGGTTGTTGTCGCCACTCAGGATAAGTTTAACGAATCTGAGTCGTGCTTGGGATGTTCGGCAGTGGTTAGGCCACACGGAGTGCTTATGCATTCCATGTCGTTCAACTCAACATGCACTTGGCCTAGTTGAGCTTATCAACTAACCCGATTGACCGATGTTTTTTCACCATGTTTGGTCGCAACTGCTTGAACCTAAGCTACCAAACTTACCGATGAAAAGCCCCTCTAACCTTGGTACCTCGATTCGCTAAGACTCATGAGCCGATTATGGTGGTATGGGACACTATATTCATGCTGTCGGCCTACATTGATTGGTGACGAGCCCTTTGTAGTGACCAGTGAGCACCTATACTCGTGAGCAGATTATGGTGGTATGGGACACTATATTCTTGCTGTCGGCTTACATTGATTGATGACGAGCCCTCTGTAGTGACCTCGAGTATATCCCGATAGTGCATAAGGATGACGAGTCTTGTTGCAGTATGTGAGATATAACTAGGCCTGTATTGATAAGGTGATGTGGAAGAGGAGCAACGATTGCGCACAACAGCCCTGGCAGCCCTTGCAGTGACCTAGAACTGTAACATCGTATGAGATTATCTCGGACTGACGACCCGAGAATGGATCACTATTTGGGTAATAATACAAGGGAGGTACCTTAACTTCCTAATCTTGTTGTATGAAAAGGACTAATAAGAACTTGGTAATCATGCTCATGTCATCGCATTGCATGTGCTAACGGTGTTGGTGATAGAGCACTGAGGAAGTGAGTCATGTCGCGATCGTTAGATGTTGTCGCAGAGGGGATTATGATGAGGGCATACATCATTCTTCATATCATCCTTGCATTAACAAGAGTATTTAGGACCTGTTTGATTGTACTGCCTTATCATTACTGCTTGATTGGATTGATAACATGTTAACCTTTGCTGTATATAGCTTCCACTGAGTTGATCACTCACTCCCACGTTACGGGACGGTGTTGGCCACACCAACCAGTCCCTACTTTAGTTTCAGGTGGCAGTGTTGCCTGCGAAGCAGAGCCAGACTTTATAATGATGAGGAGGATTTCTCCTATATGCAGGTTCTGATCGACGGGGTTACAGGGTTATTGATTAGATGCCAATACACTTGGTATTTTACCTTTTATTTGAACATGCATGTATATTCTTATCTTTCCATTTTGGAGTATACATGTATTTAGTTAACCTGGTAACATGTTCACACTCTGGAGATTTACAATCAATTATACATATTATATATACTATCACAGTCTTCCGCTCGCATAATTTAACTGTCTCTGGAGTATGATATGCTGTTTTGGTCTAATCCCACTCATGTTTTCTGCACTAATATGAACAACATTCATCCATCATTGAAAATGTTGCATAGGTGATGTTCTGGAACTCGGGAGTAGAGTTTATGCTCGACCCCCGATTTTTGGGATGTTACAAACAGTGTCCCAAACCACTCAACAAACCTTATCGTTTATCCACGATAAGTCAATCTTGGGGATCCTCTTCTAAACTTCTTCCTGAAATTTGTAATAGTCAAGACTAAATAACTCAGCTGTATGTCCATCGCCATGATGGCTGGACACTTAAGCAAGGGAAGTGCTTCGCACTCCACAAGAAACCCCCAAAGATCCTTAAAGACTTCATGAATTGAGCTCAAAAGTATGCTAACTCCAAGGAACTGTTCGGTGCTCGCAAAGACGCTAAGGACTGAAAGTGCACCTACCAGTGTCCGGGTTTGTCAATTACGGTGTAAGTTGAGTCAGTCGGACAACAGTGCCTAACAGGAAGATCAAGTCAAGTGTCTGCCTCAACTGGATGTGTGGAAGCTCGCCATAGGTAAATCATAGCCTCACATCACATGTCCCAAAACACCAGGTGATTAAAACCCTTAAAAATAAGTTGAACATCTTAGGTTTTTTGTGTAAGAAAACTTTTTATCGATTATATCGATTCATATCTCGATATGATCGACCTGCTCTGTCGATGTCCTCGACATCTCAATCAATACAATCGAGTGAGGACAAAAAGCGTCCAGGAATCAAACATTCATCTGAACGATTTATCGATATATCAACGGATCAGTTGATATCATCGATATTCAAATATCAATCCTATCGAAAATAGATCGATATAATCAACAGACAATTTTTTGGCACCCCTATTTTTCTAAAGAAAACCACTATGAGCTTCGATATATTGATGATTGTTTGATTCAATCTGAACTCAAATATCGATCATATCGGAAGTCAGTCGATCACATCAATAGTGGGCACATGTTTCCTCCAGCATAAATTTCAGGATGTTTTAATCAGTGATCAGGGTGTCAGTCGAGAAATTGATATTCTTATGTTGATCTTATCGAGAACCGGTCGATTGGATTGATACCAGACACAAACCATCCAGCAAGCTTATAGGTAAATCTATACAATTTATCAATCCCTTCGACATGGTCTCCGATATCATCGACATACAAATTCCGATGACATCGACTGTTCCCCGATCATATAATTAGAACCTGAAATTTTTCAAGGCATGTCTTTCTTATTTTTCACCTGTCGATAGATCAATTCATTTATCGATAAAATCGGAGTTCGAAATTCGATAACATCGATGTGTGTCTTGATCCCATCGACCAGTTGGCAAAAGGTTTTCAAAAGTAAAAATGACATTTGAGTTTGTATCATCGAGAGGACAATCGAGAGTATACGCTCGATCATATCGACACTTGCTCGATCATATCGAACTCTGTCATAAACGTGACCATTTTATATCCATTGGAACCTTTTGCCTATATATAGAGAAGCTTGCCTTAATTGCTGGTAGAGAAAGAAGAGAGTCCTTTTGAGTATTTTAACCTTCCTATCATTTACCTTAAGCCCTTTCTCTCAGGGAGTTCATCCTCCAATCCACCCTCATCATTGATATTCAATAGAGTGGATTGGGGAATGAACTTTCACATTCAAGGATCCTCCAACTACTACCTTAATGGCAAATCATTAAGCTGGGATGCCTTGAATGCATAGATGATCGGAACCACTCTATCTTCCTAATAGAAAAATCCTTAGAGAGTGGAATTCCATCACAACCTTGACCCAACCTAAAGCCTAGAATAGGTATATCTTTTTTGTTGCGGATCAAAGGAGCTGAAGACTCTTCATCAACAAGAAGGAGATCTTCAACATTGCATTGAATGGGACTTATCAACTTATTTATAAGTATCTAGAGTCCATAGGACACTTGTGATCATTCCTTTCTAGGATTGGGTCTTAAGTGTTGCTTACCCTTTGAAGTCCTCAAAGCAGGCCTCCGACGGGAGTGTATGTGCGGGGTGCGTTGTGTGGACCCTTGCTCTGTGGAGAGCATAAACATCTGGGTGCGTTGTGTGGACCCTTACTCTATGTGGGCATAAACATCTGGTTAGGAGTGCGCTAGACAAACTACAGGGTTAGAGGTGAACCGAGTAGAAACCTCCATATAAAGGTTGAAGGTGAACCTGTTTTAAAACCTTAGGTTTGAGGTGAACCATGGGAAACCTCCTTAGTGAAATTCGATCACTCAAGGGTTGAGTGTAGAAGTTGGGAGTGGAGTAGACAAGTAGTCGAATCACTATAAAATGACTGTGTTTGAGATTGGAATTGTCTTTCATTTATATGATTTTTTTATGTGTCTTTGTATCTGATCATCTAAAATCACATCTTATACACACACATAGTCATATCCATCACAATCTCATCTATAAATTATTTTTCTTTTAAGTAGTTTGTGATTGGATCCTCTATCAGGCTTAGAAGCCAGTAGAGTTTATTTTGAGTAATCCTAATCTGTACTTTGTGATAGGATTAGTGTGATAGGATCTTTAATAATTCATAAAAACTTTAAAAAGACCATTCACCCCCCTCTAGGACATATTGGCATATTCCTAATTTAAATCAAGCGATCTTCACTGTTATTTCAATTTGGTATCAGAGCGGGTCTCTCTTTAAGGGCTTCACCGCCTAGAGAGTGATCTTTTTTGAAGTTGAAATATGGCCAAAGGAGAGGGCTCATCTGTCACTAGACCTCCAGTATTTGATGGTTCAAATTATGCTTACTGGAAGGCTAGAATGCATTACTTCCTGAGATCTTTGGATCATGAAGTTTGGGATGTAGTTAAAAAAGGATATGTGGTACCATCTGAACAAATTGTACTTGAAAATGAAACCACAATCACTAAACCCAAACCTAATGAAAAGTGGATGGCGTTTGACAAAGAACAGCGAAACGCTGAAGCAAAAGCAATGAACGACATCTACTGTGCCGTGTCCCAAGATATTTTCAATTAGATAAGTATGTGTGGGACCTCTAAAGAAGCATGGGACCTATTGGAAATAACCCATGAAGGCACAAGCACTGTGAAGAGATCTAAACTACAACTTTTAACTTCATAGTTCGAAAATCTCAAGATGGAAGAGCATGAGACATTTATTGAGTTTTTCACCAAATTGAATATCATTTGTAACTCAATGGGTGGATTGGGAGAGAAGGTTCCGGCACCTAAAATATGTAGGAAAATCTTAAGATCCCTACCGGAACGGTTCAATCCCAAGGTAACAACAATTGAGGAGTGTAGGAATATTGATGAGATGAAAGTAGAACTAGTAGGTTCCCTACAAACTTTTGAACTACACTTCACTAAACCCCAAAAATCTAAAAACATTGTCCTAAAAACTTCTGAGAAATCAAAATATGAGGACAGTTAAAGTGAAAAAGAAGATGAAGATGAGGAAGTGGCTCTACTTGCACAAAGATTCAGAAGATTCTTTCAAAGGAATCGCGGCCGCCCCTCTAGAGGTAGAAAGGTGGATGACAAATCTTCTGCAGGAAAATTTAGAAAAAGGACCAAAGAACCACAATGTTACGCCTGTCATGAGTATGGACACCTATCTACTGAATGCCCAAACAGAAAAACCAAGGGTAAGGCGATGGCAGCCACATGGGATGATACAGAAGAGTCAAACTCAGAAAACAGTGACTCTGAAAGTGATGGAGATTAAAAATCCTTGAAAATACTTATGGTCTCCACTACTTCAATCATTCCAACTGAATCTAAGGAAGACCAACAAGCCACTGAATCATTTCCATATGACAATGAGAAAATTAAGTCTGAAAAAGAAGAAGAAATTGAAAAGGATAAATTGCAGGATGCTTATAATCAACTATACATTCATAGCATCCATATCCTTAGAAAACTCGGCATGTCTGAAAATTAAAAAAAAATTGTTGGAAAGACTTGGAAAGAACCTTAGAATTAAACATGCATTTAGCCAATGATTTGCAACGATATCACACAGACAATGATCAATTAGAAAGAGAAAACTTATCCCTAAAAGCAGAATTATCAAAACTTATGAACCAGGCTGAATTGCTAAGAGATAATAATGCACAACTCAAAAATGAGAACCACTCACTTTATATTGACTTAGAAAAATCTAAAAAATTTGTCGAGATAAACTACAAATTTTCTCAGAGTGGTGAGAAATTGGAAAATTTGTTAGGGATGGGAAGACCAGGAAGAGACAAGAGTGGACTAGGATATGAGAAAAGTAAAAAGAAAACAGAAAATAAAGCTCAAACAAAACTGACTGCCTCTAGTAGTAATATGGAAATTTCTCCAGTTTGTAATTTATGTGGTGATGTTAGTCGTTACAAGTTTGAATGTTTAGCACCTAGACGGACTCTATATAACTCTGATCAAAATCATATTAGAAAATTCAAACCAATCAGAGAAATTCAAAATGTTAAAAGTCCATCCAGGAGAGACACTCATCCATCACCACCTAAAGAAAAGAATGGAATGAAGAAATCTATCTCACAATGGGTAGTTAAAGAAAAACTGAACTTTCTGATGATTAAAACCCATATACCCTGATATATCAAGCAGAAAAAGGAACAAATCCAGATTATGCATATAAATATTACATCTAAGGTTGGAGACCTTGAATTTTTATATATAAACATTATCATGTTTATAACTGTACAGAACTGGTACAAATTTTTGTGACATATACTTATCAAGCCAAGAAATACCCAATGGTGTGTCAAAATTGTGAAAATTCTGAATATTATCTACTTTCGATACGAGTGTCGGCCTCTTTTCGATTTCATCGACTGGGAGTCAATACAATCGACGGCTCTTCAGAATATGAAAAGACGCATGACCGTGGATAACATCGTGGACATTCTCGATAGCATCGATTGACAACTTATCGATATAATCGATACATTGGCCGATATGATCGACATAGAGTGCTCGATAAAAGTCAACAGGATAAAAAAAAAAGGGGGGGTTTTCTTTAAAAAGTGTTTCAGCCATCTTCTCTATCCGATCCTCTCGACCAATCATCAAAAGCCAAGTCGAACTAGCTAAAATCCCCCATAAACCAGGTAATATTCTTCCAACATCGTCAGAACCTTCTTTTCTTGGTTTTTTGTCATTTTTTCCAAATACTACAAACAGCCTTTTCATCCACATGGGAAAAGATAAAAACGTAGCATCAGGTCCGGGGGAGTCTTCGAGGGGTAAGCGACAAAAATTCCTTTCCTTAAGGGAAAGAGCAAGGATCCCAGACAGTGGGACCCCCACACCGCAAAGATTAAGACGCAGTGGGTCTCACATCGAAGTTCCTGCACCATCTCAACCAGCGCTTCCCCCTTCGGTTGTCCAACGGCCACCAAAATACACCAATAGGAAGTTGATCTTCGAGAGAAAAGTAGACAGGGAGTGTTTAGCACCCTACAAATTAGAATCCCTGTTTTTTGCAATTGGATGGCTGCCTATCCTGGATTTTGGTGGACCATGCCAACTGGAAAGGACACGCAACTTCCTTGCTACATGTCATTCCCCCGTGGCTGACCCTCCTTCTTTCATGGTATCCTTGGATGGTGATGATGCATTTATCACCCCCGCCACTGTAGCCCACATTCTCAATCTACAGTTGGCTCCAGAAGGCCTTCCAAACTGGGACTCGATCTTCCAGACGTGCGCTCCAAGATAACTAAATACCTATGTCATAACAGGGATATTCCATGGCATCAAGGGAATGCCTTGAAAGCTAGGTATATAGAGCCCCAGTTTAGAGTCATGCATGGGATTTTTACCACTAATTTGTACCCAAGAAGTACGAACCGATCGGATCTAACAAGTCTCATGGTGATGATAGTCTACTCCGTTGCAACCGGGACAATTATCTGCCTTCCAACCTTTATTATCAATCAGTTTGTCAATGCCATACATACTTCAAAAGATTTGCATCTGCCATATCCCTAGATTATTAACAGAATATGTCAAAGCATTGGCTTTCCATCTACAACTGATCCGGTATTCCCTCTCAAAGCTTTCAATAAGAAGAATATTCGAAAAATGGATTTGATATTTCATGAGTATAAGGAGGAAACCGAGAAAGATATTCTTGCAGAAGGGGAAGGAGGAGAAGGTGGTGATCCCATGGAAGGAGATGCAATGGCTGACGATGCACCTCATGGACCAGATGTCGCTCCATCTACATCAACCATTGGGTATGGAAAAAGGCTCAAACTGGACAGGATTGGGGCCATTCAGAAGGACATGCACTCAGTAAAGGAACGGCTTACCATCCTGGAAAGGATGGTTCAAGGAGTCCAGAGCACGGTCCAACAATTGGTGGATCTACTGACGTGCCGACGGGATGACACGATGCCATCTCATTCTGCTCCGTGAAGCCGGGTTCATACATGCTATCCTATACACCATACTCTTATCT
Organism: Magnolia kwangsiensis; assembly: GCA_037074715.1. Taxonomy (NCBI): domain Eukaryota; kingdom Viridiplantae; phylum Streptophyta; class Magnoliopsida; order Magnoliales; family Magnoliaceae; genus Magnolia; species Magnolia kwangsiensis. The sequence continues at coordinate 58,992,756 of CM073573.1, forward strand.
TGTAAATGAACATCAGTATCTTTTTTGAAGTTCTGCGCTCTCAAGGGTTTGTATGACAGCCTTTTAACCAAGAATTTTTTTTTTGTTGGTTGAATATGCCCACATTTGGGGCGAAATACTGATTTTGAAATTTGGGTGCCCTCAAATGGGCTTTATTTTTATTTTTTTTTACTTAACTACTGCTGTTTGGGGTAGTTCTGGATATTTCTGCCAATCTTGGGCAATTTATTTTGCTTATGGCTAAATCTAATTCTTATCTTCCTGCCATTTGAATTTATGCCTCCCTAGTTTAATAAAGTTTTGGGATTATGGATTGCATGTTTATCTTATGCCTTAAGTGCTTTATTAAATCCATACTGTCTTCTCATGATGTATGTTTTACACTGTTTTATTTATATACATCTATCTGACTATGGTTCTCCCATATGCTTCACGTATTCAGTCAATCACTTGCGATATCTTTGTCAATGACTGACAAAAAGGGAGAGAAAAATTACAAACACCCCTGTGGAAAATTGGATATCTGTGATCTTATTTGTTGCAGGTGTTAGGGGGAGCAGCTGCAACAAGAAAGGGGGAGTTTTTGAAGTAAGGGGGAGAAATTACTGGGTGTGTATATGGGTGATTAGAATTTATAAATTTTGTTAATGCATGTAGACACAATTTAGGATGTATCTGTCTAGATATTTTCCTAGGGTGTTTTTGGGTATTTTGTCACGTAATTGACAAAGGGGGAGATTGAAAGTGTACCTACTAGTGCCCTGGTTTGTCAATTACGGTGTAAGTTGAGTCAATCGAACAACAGCGCCTAACAGGAAGATCAACTCAAGTGTCTGCCTCAACTGGATGTGTGGAAGCTCGCTATAGGTAAATCATAGCCACACATCCCATGTCCCAAAACACCAGGTGATTAAAACCCTTAAAAATAAGTAGAACATCTTAGGGTTTTTGTGTAAGAAAACTTTTTACCAAATAGAAAAATCTTCAAGTTTTTCTTACACTTTCGATTATATCAGTTCATATCTCGATATGATCGACCTGCTCTGTCGATGTCCTCGGCATCTCAATCGATACAATCGAGTGAGGACAAAAAGCGTCCAGCAATCAAACATTCATCTGGACGATTTATCGATATATCGATGGATTAGTCGATATCATCGATATTTGAATATCGATCCTATCGAAAGTAGATCGATATAATCGACAAACAGTTTTTCGGCACCCTTTTTTTTCTAAAGAAAACAACTATGAGCTTCGATATATCGATGACTGTCCGATTCAATCTGAACTCAAATATCAATCATATCGGAAGTTAGTCAATCACATCGATAGTGGGCGCATGTTTCCTCCAGCATAAATTTCAGGATGTTTTAATCAGTGATCGGGGTGCCAGTCGAGAAATCGATATTCTTATGTCGATCTTATCGAGAACCGATCGATTGGATCAATACCGGATACAAACCATCCAGCAAGCTTATAAGTAAATCTATACGATTTATCGATCTCATCGACACGGTCTCTGATATCATCGACATGCAAATTCCGATGACATCGACTGTTCCCCAATCATATATTTAGAACCTGAAATTTTTCAATGATTGTCTTTCTTATTTTTCACCTGTCGATAGATCAATTCATTTATCGATAAAATCGGAGTTTGAAATTCGATAACATCGATGTGTGTCTTGATCCCATCGACCAGTTGGCAAAAGGTTTCCAAAAGTAAAAATGACATTTGAGTTTGTATCATCGAGAGGACAATCGAGAGTATACGCTCGATCATATCGACACTTGCTCGATCATATCGAACTCTGTCATAAACGTGACCATTTTATATCCATTGGAACCTTTTGCCTATATATAGAGAAGCTTGCCTTAATTGCTGGTAGAGAAAGAAGAGAGTCCTTTTGAGTATTTTAACCTTCCTATCATTTACCTTAAGCCCTTTCTCTCAGGGAGTTCATCCTCCAATCCACCCTCATCATTGATATTCAATAGAGTGGATTGGGGAATGAACTTTCACATTCAAGGATCCTCCAACTACTACCTTAATGGCAAATCATTAAGCTGGGATGCCTTGAATGCATAGATGATCGGAACCACTCTATCTTCCTAATAGAAAAATCCTTAGAGAGTGGAATTCCATCACAACCTTGACCCAACCTAAAGCCTAGAATAGGTATATCTTTTTTGTTGCGGATCAAAGGAGCTGAAGACTCTTCATCAACAAGAAGGAGATCTTCAACATTGCATTGAATGGGACTTATCAACTTATTTATAAGTATCTAGAGTCCATAGGACACTTGTGATCATTCCTTTCTAGGATTGGGTCTTAAGTGTTGCTTACCCTTTGAAGTCCTCAAAGCAGGCCTCCGACGGGAGTGTATGTGCGGGGTGCGTTGTGTGGACCCTTGCTCTGTGGAGAGCATAAACATCTAGGTGCGTTGTGTGGACCCTTACTCTATGTGGGCATAAACATCTGGTTAGGAGTGCGCTAGACAAACTACAGGGTTAGAGGTGAACCGAGTAGAAACCTCCATATAAAGGTTGAAGGTGAACCTGTTTTAAAACCTTAGGTTTGAGGTGAACCATGGGAAACCTCCTTAGTGAAATTCGATCACTCAAGGGTTGAGTGTAGAAGTTGGGAGTGGAGTAGACAAGTAGTCGAATCACTATAAAATGACTGTGTTTGAGATTGGAATTGTCTTTCATTTATGTGATTTCCTTATGTGTTTTGATATCTGATCATCTGAATCACATCTTATATACACACACAGTCATATCCATCACAATCTCATCTATAAATTGTTTATCTTTTAAATAGTTTGTGATTATATCCTCTACCAGGCTTGGAAGCCAGTAGAGTTTATTTTGAGTAATACTAATCTGTACTTTGTGATAAGATTAGTGTGATAGGATCTTTAATAATTCATAAAAACTTTAAAAAGACCTATTCACCCCCCTCTAGGACATATTGGCATATTCCTAATTCAAATCAAGTGGTCTTCACCATTATTTCAAGGACAAGAGCATCTCGAAAAAAGATAAGAAGTGAAAGGAGGTCAGGGAGGGACCCAGTACCAACCCAAAAAAAAAAACGATGACCAGTGTGGTGATTCATGGGCTCTTCAAGTTCCATAAAGCCAATTTCGCTCGTATACTCAACTGAACACCATGCCTGAGCAGGTGCTCATTAAGGTCAGAGATAAAAGGATTCTAAAGTAGCCAAATAAGATGAGGGCAACTTTAGAGAAAAGAGATAAAATAAAATATTTCCACTTTCATCAAGATCACAACCACAACACAACTGATTGCTTTGACCCCAATGAGGAGATCGTTTTTATCATCCAAAGGGGTTACCTGTGCAAGTTTGTCACCAGGAGTAGGGAAGATTGACCAACTCCTCATCAAGAACAATGAGAGGAGCATAATGATAACGAGCTGGTAGAAAAAATTCCTACCATTTTTAATAGAACCACTGATGGAGGAGATTCAAACCGAGCATGTCGAGCTCATGCTCGGAGTGCAAAGCTTATCGACGAGGTTCATCATGTGAACCTCGCTAGCCATCCTTGGAAAGAGCCTAAGATAGAATAATGTATGATTGTCTTCATCGAGGAAGATGTAAGGGAGATCCAAAACCCCCACGACAACGCGCTGGTGGTCACCATGACTGTGGCTAACCACAAAGTACACTGAATGTTGGTTGACACAGGGAGTTCAATAGACATCCTGTATGCAACTACGTTCTATAAGATGGGCATAGGGAGGTTAAGATTACGATCTGTACAAACCCCTTTTCTTAGTTTTACAAGAGAGAGTGTGACCTCAAAAGGGAGCATCCTTATACCAATCACAGCACGTGTGGGCTCCAATCAAGTCACCACCATGATAGACTTCCTCATGGTGGATTGTCCTTCGGTGTACAATGCAATCTTGGGCAAACCATTCCTAAACGTCATGTGGGTTATAATCTCCATCTATCACCTGACCATGAAGTTTTCGACCAAGCACAGGGTTAGTAGAGTTAGGGGTGACCAACATGAAACCCAACAATGCTGCTTGACAACTCTCTGAGGAAGAGAACAACAACAACGGGCATTGCAGATCACCTACGTAGATTGTAGGGAGGGTGTAACACCCCGGATTTTTGCCAACCTAGGGTTAGACGTCCTTAGGCAATGGGTCAACCATATCACTCTCAAAACTCAATTTCAAAGCCAAAGAAATCATTTAGGACTAAATTCTTTAGAAATTTAATGTGAATTAACTAGCGCTAAACTAGATTACCTGTAAAATTAACACCAACCACTTTAAATACGATCTGTAAGACCCAGAACCTATAGAATCATTGACGCTACCTTACCCTGAAATCCAGGATCAATCTCTAAACCCGGTTGCTCTTGGGAGCACTTTGAAACTTCGTATCGGATCTATACCACACGTCGAAAGTCTGATATTTATAATCTTAGACCATTATGACCGCCTAGTTGGACTTGACTATCATCTTGAAAATCAAGCCCAAACGATGCTCGGAGACGATTTCCTTGAGTCCAGAGTGAAGAGTGTGAGAAAATGAAGATTTTTAAGAAATTAAATATAATTTTAATAAATCTGGCACGTGTCACTTGCGTGCTATTTTTAAGCATTCTGACCATTAGATTTTGACCCAAATTTACCCTCGGATCAGGATAGGTGGCCTTTACATGTCATAGCACTTGTGGCCCTGATCGAGTTTCGGTGACCGCTAAACTGAAACTGGTCCGCCACGGTCGATCTGGAAACCCGACTGGACTGAAAACTTAGCTTGACCTAGATCCAATATTAGAGAGCTTATGTCCGACCGCATTTGGTAACAGGACCTCCAGAAGTGCTCCGTTGGATCGGAACAGACCCGATTTGGTTATAACTTAAGTATACCTTGACTTCAAGTTTGTTTTCGTTATGTTTGGACTTATAAAAGGGCCTTAAACTCTCTCTCACAAATTTCATACGAATTTTCAAACCCTAGCTAAGAAAGAGAGAGAAAAGAGAGAGAGAGTAGGAGAGAAGTTGGTGATTCTTCCTGGGATTCTTCCCAGCTTTGCTACGTGCCTAATCCACCTATCCGTATCACTTTTTCGGTGACTCCGGCTTCATTCCTAGGTAAGAAAACCTAAACCCTAACCTAATTTGAAGCTTAGACTAGCTGTAAAAGAGTTCTAGCTAACCTGTTTCTTACCATAGGTAGCGTATCTGCCGTTGACGAAGACACATCGTCTGAATCCTAACGAATACGCATTTTCTGGTTTAAGGTGCGGACTATAAACGTTTAGGTTATGGTTTTCAAGACTTTCAATGTTAAGTAATGATTTATTCTTACCTAGGATGCTATTTCACAAGTATAAAGTGCTATCCGTTTTGTTTTTCAGTTATACGTTAACTGTGTTGAATATACTATATTCCTCGTATTTGTAGAAAATATCGTATATGTATAAAATTCAGATTTGTGTTTATCATGATTAACTGTCGTCTATGTATGCTAGATGTATGTGTAACAACTCCTGGGCTAAAGGTTTAGTCTACATACATGATATGCCAACATATGATATGTATTTAGTATGTGTAGCCTAAGTGTATGTGAAAACGACTGAATGAGTATAGACTTTGCATTCGTGCTTGCCATGACAATCTATCGTGCATATATGATTGTTGTATGGGTGACTACCCTTTGACGAAAGGACTTGCCCTAATACTTATGCTACCTAATACATATATGTATGACCTAATGTGTATGCTAAGTGTCTGTAAATAGATCCGTATGAATAAATACTTGTAAACTATTCTTTAAATGGGTGTTGAGATAGGATTCTCAGCCACTCTAATGATGTGTATGACTTCCTCCATATACTTTATTTCATACTCGTTGCTTTTACTTAGAAATGCATAAGTGTGGATACATGTTTATGTTGTACTACGTAACATGCTCAATTGATTATATGATTTGGATCATTTCTCCATTACTGTCTTGAGTATCTCATATGTTAGATCGTTGTAATTGAATGTGATTGGGGCTATTGTATAGTCCAGGTAATCGGTAATCGTACTCCAAATAGTGGTTGAGGTTGTTTTCGCCACATAGGATGAGTTAACGAACCCGAGTCGTACTTGGGATGTTCGGTAATGGTTAGGCCACACGGAGTGCTTATGCATTCAATGTCGTTCAATTCAATGTACGCTTGGCGTAGTTGAGCTTATCAACTAACCCGATTGATCGATGTTTGATCACCATGTTTGGTCGTAATTGTTTGAATCTAAGACACCGAGCTTACCAATGAAACTCTCGTTAACCGTGGTACCATGATCCCCTAAGACTCATGAGCCGGACATGGTAGTATGGGACACCGTGTTCGAGCTGTCGGCCTATGCTGGGGCCACAAACCTCCCCGTAATGACCAGTGAGCACCCTACTCCGAGCAGATTATGGTGGTATGGGACACTATATTCTTGCTGTCATCCTACACTGATTGGTGACGAGCCCTCTGTAGTGACCTTGAGTTTATCCTGACACTGTATAGGGGCGACGAGTCCTGTTGCAGTAGGGTTTCTACCTGACCCCCAATTTTTGGGATGTTACAAAGGGAGGTACAGAAAGAGGATAAACTAGTTAGAGTCATCACCTATCAGTAAAAAGTTGTTCAGTACTACATTTCCAGAGAGAGAAGCAAAGAAGCTTCAAAGTGGGGTACTTGGTGCTTTGAGAAGTCTCCCTAAGCACGAAAGATCTAAGCTCGAGAACCTTGGGACCAAGCTAGAAAGGATCCTATAAAGTCACCGATATAGTCCGACCACGGACATATATTGAGTGTTAAACATTGCATATTTCCCCTATTTATATCTTGGTTTTATGAATATGATAACACTTAGTGGGTATATTTTATACATGTTTGTATTGCAAGGTGAGTATAAGAGCTTGGATTGAAAAGAATGTTAAAAGTGTGGATCTAATGCTCAAGAATCACCAAGGTAAGGGATGGATTTTAGGAGACCAAGATTGAAGATTTCAAGACCCCAAATCCAAGGAAACTAAGTGGAGAAGGAAGTCGAAAGTGCAAAGTGTAGAAATTCATACTATGTCATCGACCGACGTTCGATGACATTGAAGACAATGTTCGATGACATCAAGCATAGGTCGATGACATTGAAAAATTATAGAAAATCAAGTCTGGTTGCTTAAAAAATTGGATGTAGTTCTCGATGACACTAAAGTCCTATTCAATTACTCAATGACATCGAAGGCAGTTCGATGACATTGAGATTTTTGTGAATTTTTGGAGCTACTTGCTGGAACACTTTGAACACATTCTCGATTCATCAAAGGTAATTCGATGACATAGAAGATAGTTCGATGACATCAAAGGTGTGTTCAATGAACTAAGGAGTTATGCAGTGCGAAAAAGCATGACTTTTGGATTCAAGTTACCTTCTATGACATCGAAGGTTGTTCGATGACATCGAAGGCATTAAGCAGAGTTAGGCAGACTATGTAAATTTGAGGCGGTTTTCCAAAATTAGACGGACAAGGCTATAAATATGAGTTTTCCTAGGAGTTATAAATATGAATTAGGTTTTAAGAAGAAGATCAAAATGGTGGAGTATCCTCCCAAGAGTTTTTCTTCCTTCCTTTTCTACTTTTAATACTTTCTTTTATGGTTTTAGATCCAATCATGTCTATAGTTGCCTAAACCTCTTAGTTAGGGCTAAGAGATGAAGCTTGTTGCGTGTTAGGATGATTTTCTTGCTTCGATTCTTATTCTTATTGAACGTTATTGATTTCTAGTTTGATATTAAATAAATATTTTTAGTTTTTTATGATTTATTGTAACTCAAATTACAAAAGATGTTGTGATAGCTTTGGATATCTTCTTTTTCTCTTTTGAGATTGTGAGATTAGTAAATCCTGTTGTTCACCATCATCTCCTGGGCATAGTAGAGTGATGGAATCCCTTCCAATCATCACAATACTCCTTCATGTGTGGACTAGATCTATGAGAAGTTCAGAGATTTGATTATCTCATCTTCCAATTGGATAGGATAGGACTCCAATTCCAATTGTGCTTCTTGAATCAAAGTAAGGTAAAATCCTTATAGCTACAAGTGAATCCTTGGCACCCTAGTTCCCTTTTGACTATTGAAATCCCATTCACAATTATTCTCTTATATTTCAGATTTAGATTTAGATCCTATTCTTGTTCTACTTCTAGTTACTTTCAAAATATGTACAAGTTTAGTCCCTGTGGATTCGACCTCAGTCTCACCAAGATTATTACTACATTGTGACCCTACACTTGGGGTTATGAACAACGTACTGGTTAGAAGACTTAAAAGGACGAGCTCTACCTCATTCTTGAAATGAAGAGCACCTGAAGATCTACAGTAAGCAAAGACTGATAAGGTCGAGCACTATAAATGCTTTAGGCATTTAATGTTCGACAAACACTTTAGGTGTTAGTGACTTATAATGATTTTTCATAAATTAAGTATTCTTTTTCCTATATCGACCACCATTCTACTGTCTCTAAGTGAAAAGAGCAGTGGCTAGAGAGCCAGGGAAAGGGAAAGATCAGAGCAATCACCCTTCGACTACAAAAGACTTAGTGGCTACCATCCTGATCGAACAAAATAGTCGGGTTAGGGAAAGGTTAAAGAAGATATCCTCCTGTTGAGCATGTTGTCCTGATTGAGTAACGAGCAGAAGAAGATAAGCCAGATAAGGCATCTTCCATATCAACATGAGTAGTCAGACAAAAGACGAGGTGAGGGAAAGGCCAAAGAAGACACCATCTAGCTGAGCACGTTTCCTTGATTGGGTAATAATCAAAAGATAGTCCATAGAAGGCACCTTCCACACCGACATGAGTGTTTGGAAATAATCTGAGAGACATTTAGAGGAGACATGCAGAATTCAACATCTGCCGCACTTCACTGAGCAATAAGCATTGTTCAATAAAGTGGGTGAGGAAGAAATGACAAATGTCACTACAGAGAGTTAGAATCCCACCCGAAGATCTCACTTCTAAGCTCAAGCAGGTCAATCTTGGAAGGAGGGATGGGAGGGAAGCAAGCACACAAGTACACAAGACATACAAATAAGAATAAAGCACATGCATATCAAAAAAAGATTTAAAATAAAGATTCTTTCATTACAAATGGAGAAGTTTTACAAGCACAAGGTGCAACTAGCCAAACATAAAGCTAAAAAGAGGCTACAAAAATGAAGTGGTTAGCATTCGACACTATTTAGGAAGGTGGGGGTCCCTCCTGCTTGGTGAAGACCCTGTGACGTCTTCCTAACCAACAATTTGCCGCTTCGGTTCAACAGTGTCCCCAACCACTATATCGGCCTTATCGTTTATCCACGACAAGTCAAGCTTGGGGATCCTCTTCTAGACTTCTTCATAGCAATTGTAGTACCCGAGACTAAATAACTCATTCAGCTTAGCTTTATGTCTCTCAAAGGCCTAGTATGCTACCAGCACAGCCACCTCTTTCACCAGGATGGTAGCCTCTAGCTCAGTCGCCATGGCCTTCGGCTTGATGTTTATTTGTCGCTCCAGCTCTAGCTAAGAAGTCACATCTACTAGCCAGGAAAGGTCAGCCTCATGATCCTCCTTGGCCGTCCTTAGGGCATCACAGAGAGACTCATTCTCTACCTCAGCCTTGGCCCAGAATGTCTCCTGAGCCTCCGTGGCCGCTGACAACTCTTGGGCCTTTATGGCGAGGTCAACTTTAACAACACCCAATTGGGGGTCAACCTCCTTCATCTGCCCTATTAGCACGAGTCACTAGGCCACAATGGCGCCAAGGGCCCCTGCGACAAAAAATAATTCAAAGAGTTAGCAGAAAGACAACAAAGGAAGCAAGTGTGCGACATACCAAGGACAGATATACCTTAATATTTGTGGTCACCATCGTCCCGAGGAGGCGGTCTGGATGCATAACAGATATACCTTGACACCTGTGGTTGCCATTGTCCTGGGTAAGCGGTCTGGACACATATCCAGCAAGGTGTTCACCTCCTATTCGGGCACTGACCTCCGACCCAGTTAAGGAGCACAACCAAGTGCCTTGGGATGAGCAAGGATGATCTCCCCATAACAACACCCTCAGGAGCCAAGCTACAATGCTCAGAAGCACCCTCTGCACCCGAAGCCTCCTCGGCTTGGGCCTACTTGACCCTCTGGGAGAGCGTATCATGGCTCTCTACCTCCTACAGCCGAGTAGGAGGAGCAACAACAGCAGCCTCAGCCGTTGTGGAATCAACTATGGGTGCAGCTACAACGCTCAAAGGATTATAAGGAGTAGAAGGAGAGGCAAATCTTAATGTATCCAGCTCGGCCCCAACAGAAGCCATCTTTGGCTTAAGATGACCAAACATTTCTATAAAAGACAATGAAAACTCAGCCAGGGAACTTTCGACCAGTAAAAACAAGCTATCAAGCTGAGAAACTTACCAGCTAGGCCGATCTAATGCAGAAGCTCACCAGTGACCAACCTTTTATAGACCCGCTAGCTAACAAGCCATGATCTGGCGACCCCATCCTGATGCTGAAAATAGTCTAAGGCTGGGCTATGACCTCAAAAAATTTGTGGATAAAAATAACCTAACGTCGATACTGAAAGGAAGAGTAAATGAGGTGTAAGTGCAACAGCTTGGTGTGTGTTTCGACCTACCAGGGCGTAGGAGGTTGGGACCCGAGACAGTAAACCCTCTAGCTCGACCAATGGAGCCTCCCATTCTCTAGATGAAATAACCACTTGTCCTTACAGTTGGGACTGCTCTTGGTCTGGTACAAGTGAAAGAGCTTATCCACTATAAGATTAAAGTTCCTGACCAGCTGTCAGAGGATCGGTAGCCAAAAATAGCTCACCACATGTTGGGGTTTAGTTGCCCCAGGGTGACTCCAAGACGACAGAGTACCTCGCCAGAGGGTGGAGAGACAGACGAAGACCACAAAAAAAAAAAAGCAGAATGCGTAACCTCACCTCCCCAGCTCGAGGAAGGCGAAGACTACTGAGCTAGGAATACTATAGACTGACCTGAGAGTTTACAGGTCAGCCATCATCAACCTTGACATGAAAGTATCAGTGGTAAAGATTAACTCGCCATAATATAAGGAGGCTGACTCCTCAGTTTGTAATTCCACCGCGGATGGGGGACAGGCCCCGGAGGATTAGACTTAACAAATGATATAGATTTGGAATCAAGGGCCCTACCTACTGACTCATCCAAAAGACAATTAGATATGGTGGTCGCACCAAAATCCTACTCGAAAGACATCGGAGAGGATAAAATGAAAAATAATGGAAGAGAAAGAAGCAATGGAAAGGGAGACAACATACTAAGAAAATGCTCCGGCACAATAACTCCAAGGGCGAGGAGATGCTGGAAACCAAGAAGACAACAGAAGCACCAGGAAGTCGACAGAACTCAGATGTCTCTCAAAACAAATGAGGAAAACTAGAGGAACTGGGGATATTTATAGGCTTATCCCATACGACAACTACTCTCGTATAGCGCCACGGGCCAATGCAAGATTCACTTAGTTGACAAAGGGACACCACAAATGATGTGCCTCTCCATACTTTAAGACTCGTATCTTAGCCCGTACTATTTCATATGCCTCCGTGGTCCTCCCGGTCCAATTTCGATGACCTGCGATCTGCTATCGACATTTACGCGCAATCCTGATTCATATCCCACATTCCAGAGTCGGTTCAACTCGAGACTTGTACCCAGACGACCGCACCGTTGTCGCGGTTCCGATGTCGCGTCTCACGCACCGAGGCGATACCCGGGCCAAGAGATGTGGGCCCGCGTTCAATTTGAGGAAAACACCACGTGTTGCAATCCTAAGAGAATCTCTATGACACATCACATCAATCAATCAAAGTACAACCCATCACTCCATCCCATCCCCAAGTACAACTACCCTCTCCAAAAGTCAACACTCTTCTTACACAAGTACACATCTATCACTCACTCACCCATCACACCCCATCACTCACCCATCCCTCTCTCTCTTACATCTCTCTCTCTCTCTCATCTCTCTCTCTCATTCCCCGAGCAACTCCAACATCCAAGCCTTTCAAGAGAGAGCTAGGTGTGGCCCACTCCCTACCCCCCTCAATCCTCACCATCCAATCCTTATATCATCATCTCCACCATTGAAGGAGCTTCTTAGGAGCCTTGGAACACTAGGAAGGAAGAAGAAGGAAAGGTGGGTGATCTTGGATCTATATCTTTCCATTTTATTCTATTTTAGTTTTGTGTTTTAAGGGCCCACATGTAGTGGAACCCACCTTCATGTATGCTTTGCATTAAAGAGGGGCCCATAGTGGCGGGGCCCCTCCGTCATCACGATCTCTCTATTTCTCTCTTTCCTTCTCCCTCTCTTTCCCTATGATTAATGGCCCACCTCGATAGGTGTATCATCCATCACCGTCCATCCATTGGACAGGACCCACCTGATGTGTGGATGGGTAAAACACAAACATTAGCTCCCTCAGAAGCTTTTGGGTCCACACGAGTGGAACCTCCTCAGATATATGTATTATGTATGCGTGGGGCCCACCTTGTATCCTACCGTCCAACCGTCTGAGAATTGTGGACCCCGCCATGATGTACGTGTGAATCCAGCATCCAGACTTGGACGGACGCTGGACGTTGTTTTTGTAAAGAAAATTAAAATAATAAAATAGAATATTAATATATATTATAATAATATATACATACGTAGATGTATATCAGGTGTGGGCCACGTGTGTGGAGCCTCACCATGATATATGTGTTTAACCAGTGGCATCCTGTCCACGTGTGTGGACCCCACCATGATGCATATGTTATATCTATACCGCCTATCTGTTTTGGCAGTCGTGGACCCACTCCACACGTGCTGCACATGTGGAGGTGGGGCCCACATCGATGTATGCAATCTTTATCCATGCTATCCATTGGAGGGACGATGGATCCCAGTAGCAAAGATGTTGTACCAGCAAGTTCAGTGGACGTGGTTCACGTGATGTTTGTATTTCATCCGCGCCCTCCATCTACAAGGCCCACCATCATGCACGTGTGAAGAATCCACACCATCCATATGTGAGGGACACACAGTGATGTAGGTGTTTTATCACCATGGTATAGGCCACACGTGTGTGGGACCTATAAGAGGTATATGTTACATTCCGTCCATCCACTTGACTGCCAGCAGCTGTAGCTGCTGCTTTGCCACAGCAACTCCGTGGGTTGACGTCACCAACTTCCATGGGGCCAACCTTGATGAACGTACCTTACATCCAGTCATCCATCTCAGGGACATGGGGGCCCACCTTGTATGGCAAACGGATTGGATGGTTTGCCGCACACTAGCTAAATAGCTGCTGGGTTGCAACATGTGGGACCCATCTTGTATGATGTTTGGGTCTCATCCACACCGTACAACATTCCTGGACAGTGGGGACCCACCCTGGTGATGTGTGTGGTCACTAGATGTGGGCCCACCTGGACACGTGCCCTCTTCCAGCACGTGGGGCCCACTAGATGATGTGTTGTATCCTCACCGTCCAATCCATGGACGGTGGGAGAGATTGGCTAGTGTAATCTGACACCCAGATATATAGCTACCTTTTGACATCAGCTACTTCCATATGTACGGACATCAGCAACTTGCGTGGGCCCACATGAGGTGTGTATTATATCCAAATCGTCCATCTACGTGGACCCACACACCAGCCATATAGTTGCTGACGACATCAGTGAGCCATGTGGGTCTCGTACTATGAATGTGTTATATCCCAACCGTTTATCTGGGACCCACCTTGTTTGTGATTTATCTGTACTGTCCATTGATTAGGACGGAGCTGTGCGGGCTAGTGTGATGTATGTGCATATCCATACCTTCCGTCCATTTTCCTTGGACGTGGGCCGCTCACCTATATGTTTGTATTTTATCCAGCATAGTCCATCTGGACGGTGCATGTGAAGACGCCCACCTTGATGTAATCCACACCGTCCATGCATGGACGGTGCTGGTGTTGTGGGACGTACCCTGATGTATTTGTTTCAACCATGTCGTCTGTTTTTAGGGCGTGGGGACCCACCTCACATGTGTGGCATGTATGAGGGTGGGCCCCACCAGACATATGGATCTAATCCACACCATTAGCAAGTGCAGGACACACCATGCTGCATGCGTTGTATCCATAACATTCAACCTTTCATAGAGATCATTTTATGGCATTATAAAGAGAATGAGGTGGATTTAAATTTCAAGTGGGGCCCACCATTATGTATTTTATCACGTCGTCCAGCAGTCATGGTCCCAACGTCATGTAAGTGATGGTCCCAACTTCATGTAAGTGTTGTAAATCCACACCGATGGTGAGACTCGCATGATGTATGTATTTCATATCCATGCGGTCCGCTCGATGAGACCCATTGGTTGTGCAGGGCCCACCTGCTATGTGGCCTATTGTGACATATCCAAGGCCTATTGATGCGGCCCACTTGATGTATATGAGACCCACATGTTATGTATTTGAGGCCCATGTGCAGGGCCCACCGGTGATATATATTAGGCCCATGTGTAGGGCCCACCCGTTGTGTATTAGGGCCCATGGGTTGTCGCCCATTGTGATGTTTTTTAGGCCCATTTGGTAAGGCCCATTGCGATGTATATTAGCCCTTTGTTTGAGGCCTTGGGCCCACCATACGTTTGGCTCTATGTGAGTCACTCCTTGGGAGCAATGTTGGTTGAATGTTCACGATGATGCATAATGATGGTTAGATGTCCATATTGTGACCTTCCCTTAGGCCTTGTTAGACCCATCCCCATCACTCCCTTAGTGGGTTAACCCAAATAAGTGGGCCCCATTCGCCGTAGATGGATGGCTCCATGTTATCGAATTTGATATAACCATGGCCGAGTGCCGATCTTTATACTATGGTTAATCGGCTAATCATTTATGGACCCCGCTTTGTTTATCTATTGATTATCGTTGCCATTGTCGTGACCGATTTGCCGATTTTGATTATCGATCGATTCCGATTATCGTGGCCGATTACCGATTCCAATTGACGTGATCTATTTGCCGATTCTGATTATTGACCGATTCTGATTGTCGTAACCGATTACCGATTAGTGATCGAGGTCGTTTATCATGACCAATTATCGATTTTTAATTTACGTGACCAAATTGCCTATTCCGATTATCAATCGATTCCGATTGTTGAGATCGAGGCCGATTATCATAGGCGATTACTAATTATGATTGCTGTGGTCGATTGACCAATTATCGATCGAGGCCGATTGCCGATTATGATTGTCATGGTCGATTGGCCGATTATCGATTAAAGCTAATCATCGTAACCGATTGTGGATTCCGATTGTGATGTATATTCTGCCCGTGTTTGAGGCCTAATGCGATGTATATAAGGCCTACGTGATGAGGCCCATTGTGATGCATTTAAGGGCCAGGCGATGGAGCCCATTGTGATGTATGTTAGGCCCATGTGAGAGGCCCATCGTGACGTATATTAAACGCTTGAGTGAGACCCATAGTGTTGTATATTCGGCCCTTGTGTGAGGTCATGGGTCCACTATATGGTAGGCTCTATGAGCGTCATTTCTTGAGGGCAATGTTGGTTAAATGTCCACATTGTTAAGGTCAATTGTCGATGCTAATTATTGATACCAATTATGAGTATGTAACAGCATAGCATCATAACACATGTCTATACGCATCATCTGCATGTTTGTTACGAGATGTGGTTGACCATTGCATATGTCATTGGACAGGATGTTATGAGACTCCCTGATAGGCTGAGGTTATCTCACATGAGCTCACGGTATACGCAGGATTGATGCATGACTGGATTGTATGACTCATGCATCTTGCATTGTGTGTTATGATTACTGTACGCCCTGGGGACATTAGGGTCATAGCCTCCACGGGTATTTCGTGGATGGCGAGATGGGACACCGAAAATCTGTTTTACATGGGGTGCTATAGATATCCCTGGGTGAAAGTTTCTAAACCCTTTTGGTTCTAGAGGTTGCTCCAATGTCTAGACCGAGTGGATGCATGAGCGCATGAGGGCCGTATACGGTTAGGCCATATCTCCCATTGTGTAGTGGTTGGTTGGAAGGGGATGCGGCCTTACCTGCCCGAGAGGAGGGGGCAATGCTAGGCTGAGTCTGACCAGCTCGAGAAATGGGTCAGCTATCTACGAGCCGGGCCCGATATTGGCATGCGGATAGTGAGGTCTCTTTCACTCACATTGTTGTGCGCGATGGGACGACAATCTGGTTTGGAGTGTAATAGACCCCGGTGATTTTCCAGAGAGGAAACGTACTGATATGTGGACTTACTAGTAGGAGTTGCATGCTCATTCATTCATTTATTCACTGTCCACTCGGGTTGGTGGTGTGAAACTAATTGTTGTGTACCTTCGTTATGGCAAGGATTTCAGTTGGGCACGTGACTAACCTGAGATCTGGAGTTTACCTCGTTGAGTTTGACTATCTAAATTTATGTATGGGACTGGTTTGGATAGAAGTCTCTTGTGGTGGACCCCATAGCTTGCGATACTACGTACTATCATCCCGACTTCACACTCCGGCATGGTTATTTCATTCGCATCGCATATTGCATTACATCCACAGGCATATGGTGTCTTGGGTTGCTATTTCTGTACTTATATGGCCTAGACAAATTTAGCAAAATTTGTATATTGCATTGCATCATCGGCATCTGATATTTGGCTCTTTATGACTCCTTATCGCATAGTTGTTCTATATTGCGTATTCACTTATAGACTTGTCCATACTTCCGCTTACTCTATTATCATATGATTTATATCTTGTCAGTATTCCTGCTTACTCTGATAATTCCTACTCTTGTCAGTGTTTCTACTTATTCAGACATTGTATGGTTTATAGATTACCAGTTTTCCGCTATTGTATGATTATGGCATTGTATTGAATACTTGACACTTACCTTATGCACACACTTACACCACCCTTTAAGCTTTTTATAAGCTTATGTACGATAGATGCGTACAAGTGATGTTAGGTTGCAGCAGTGTTGAGCTTGGAGCTTACATTAGTCTTCTGAAGCTTGATTTTCTATTTATGTATTTCCCTTTCAGTGTTGTAATCAAATGATTATATTAGTGGATATGTGATGATGATGTTGCCTTTGTGAATTGGATAATCTTGTGGTTATGCTTATTACTAGTTAAATGTATATAAAAAAAAAAAATTCTCCTTATAGGATCTCAGGATCAGAATCTGGCATATGAATGCTAGGAGCAGAGAATGGGGTACTACGGAGGCTGTCGGCATCGGATTCAGCAATCGGGATTCCTATGAATCTGATTTTCGGGTTTGGAGCGAAACAATGTCCCCACATGATTAGCCCAAGCAAAGACACAACGGCTCAATTGACAGGTTATCACCTCCTGATTTGCTTAGAAGTCGATGTGATGATTGCAACACACGAGCATTAATGGCACACCTCTTCAGTTTTCATAAAATAATGATAGCTTTTCAACTTCCATGCCTGCCACCAACTTTTTAGCTCCTACCTCTTCCGGTTAACAAAAAATTCAGGCTAAGTTCAAATTTTAAAATTGGCATGTATCCGAACCAATTTAAGATCTCACTTCCGGGCTCATGTAGGATGAGCTTAGAAGTGGGAGAGCAGTTGTTGTGGGGAAAATCGAATTGATCCCTCATACAGGAAGAGCAAAAATTATCTACAAGCAACCTCCAAGCTAAGGAGGACCCTCCAAGCTAGGGTGACATAGGTCCGAGCAGAAGGGTCGTTGGATTGGGATAAGAAGTTCCTTTATCTTAGAAATGAGCTATCAAGTTGAGTCGTCAGAAGATGGAGATCGGTAAGAAAGGACTCATCCATCTAGAAATGTCTACAACATGAGTAAGGGACCCGTAGAGAATAAACTCAGGCTTTGAGCACTAAGCTGATTAGGTTAATCACTGTCAAAGAGGCGGTATGAGAAATCAAGAGTGAATCTTGCCCCAGATTTGAAATAAAAGGATCAGGCTTGATCTCGGCCAAAAATCACTCTAACACATTCATGATTGGCTAAAGTTCACTTGAACATATCTAGACTCCGCCGAATATCACTCCGACATATTCAGGTTAAGAATCCCACCATATCAAAAATCCTCCGGCTTGGTAGAGTACGATAAAAAGGTCCGAAATATTCAGACCATGTTACATATATGACTACTTATTTTAAACCAAAGCTTGACTTAGGCATGAAAGTGTTCATAGTCGACCACCTACATTATCATTGTTTATATGTTCTTTAATCTGTGTAGATGAATGGGAGACCCCAATTCTACGTGAACCTCATTTATTGATCAGATTTAAGATAACAACATATGCCACACTATAAGTGGACCGTCCATGGGCAATAACATTGATGATTAATGAATGGGTTGAATATTGCAACCATTTTTCACGCTGGCATATCTGGCGTGTGAATGGCATACTCTGGGCACAGGTATCGTCCGCGTGGCAGTGGCAGACGCTCGGTTAGCCGCGCGTACACCAGACCATCAATACGCTGACTTTCAGCACTGTCCTAGCATGGCACATGTACGAAATCCAACCTGTCCATCACGTGGGTCCGATGCCTTGGATTGAAGATAGCATGGTCTACTCCGGCAGGGTGAATACCTCAAATGGTGTGGTCCATCATTCCAAGATCTTCGAGGGCGTCTGACCATTTTGCCATTCCAAATTATTATAAATAATAATAATAATAATAATAATAATTGAACTTCGATAAATAAATAAATAGTCGTATTTACCAAAATAAAAAAATTGCAAGAAATGGCATAGCCTACCTTGACCAACGAATTGATCTGGGACGCCATGCATATGTAGATGAGCCGCCTCATCCACGCGCGCGTTTAGAGTATGTTTGGAAACCTGGATTTGAGATCCTATTATTGTGTTTGGCAACTTGGATTGAAAATCAACTTTAATTCAAAAGTGTCTATGCATGGTAAATTTATGATCTTGAATTTATTTAATATTTAAATCAATTTTAATATCTCTAATTAGTGCGCATATAGTGTTTAACACAATGGTTGTAATAAGCCTATTGAAATATATGTTTTGTACGATATTGATGAAATTACAAGTCTTGAATGGGGCACAAGCACAAAATCATGTTTAAGTGACTGTCTAGTGATTTTTAATTGCTGATTTACATTAATAATATTTGAATAGTGTTGATCATCATATTAAAGTATTTATAGTGTTGCAACTGATAATCTAACAGCTATGGGACATTATTAGTAGGCCATATGTTCAGTAGAATAACAGTTTCAACTCTTGTGAAGATTTTATATGTAATCCAAGCTTCCATGGTAGGATTTTAAACAACAAAGGGTTTTAAAATCCCCTCAAATCTACCGTGCCAATCGACTTATGAAATTCTCCGGTAGAATTGTATATTATGTAGTCTTAGTACGCAGCACTCAGCAACGTGCAGACGTGGCACCATTAACTCAAAAAAATATCAAGTAAATTGCTCAGAACTATTGTAGCAAAGTGGCATTCCGAAAATCAGATGAATTAAACAACCTAACCTCTGATTGGTGGACACTTGTTCGTAGAAACAGGATTTTTTAATATTTTTTTATTCTTAACTGTCCATTTAATGTCCACCAACCTGATAATCAGGTAATCAAATAAGCTTTTTTATTATTATTATTTGATTTATTTACATTGGTACCAATAATTCAAACAGCTTAATTTGACTACATGTAAGTCGCGTGTGCAATTACTACGTACGCGGTTTGGACGGTAACCCGACCATCGGCCAGCTAACTGATGTCAATGCTTTGTAGGCCCCACCATGATGTTATTTGTTTTATCCACACCGTTAATCTATTTTTCCAGTTTATTTTAGGGCATGAGATAAACAATGAATAATATCAAAAACTCAAATGGACCACACCACAAAAAATAGTGGGGAGAATAATTTCCACCGTTGAAACTTTCCTATGGCCGACGGTAATGTTTATTTGGCATCGAACCTAATCTTAAAGTAATATATACTTATATCAAGGGAAAACACAAATACCAGATCCAAAACTTTCGTGGCCCTCAAAAAGTTTTCAACGGTTATCATTCAATCCCCCACTTTTTCCTTTGGTGTAGTTCACTTGAGCTTTGGATCAGACTCATTTTTGGTCTCATGCCGTAGAATGAGCTTTCTAAATGGATGGATGGTGTGGATAAAACACATACATCATAATGGCGTCCACAAAAATTTAAAAGCTCTCTTTGTTATTTCGAAGGGTAAGCTTGCAGGAGAATGTGGAAAATATAATCTCTTGTTGCTGATTAAAAATCATACCATAAAATAGTTATTTTGATAAAGGGTTACGCAGGAAACCTAATGGCCCCGCACATTGCCCTCGTGTGGGGTTTCCCTTGTAATCATGGTTTTCACGTGGGCCACAATGTACAGATAGTCCACATCACATGTCATTTTGGAATTGAGGAAAACTTTGATACACCAGCAGAGCGTGACAATGATACACAGGCACTTCGAAACTAGAGATTGCGTTCTTCGAAATATAAGTAATTCTATTTAAACTGTCCACATTATAGTTCCTTGTTTAGATATATCATTAATAAAAGAAAAAATTGTTTATTTTGATTATTCGTTTACCGTGTTGGAGGATATTCATTGGACGGTTTAAAATGAAAATTCTCCAATAATCCGGGAAACAGTGGCTAGGTAGGTAGGATTTAAGACCGCTACTTAGTGATAGCGGGTTCCATATTTAGTTGGTTTACTTAGTTAATGTATACTACATGTACTGTCTTAGGGCCTGTTTGGCCAAGCAGATCCCACGGTATTAGGAGGGATGGGATCGGCAATACCCTGGGATAGGCATGACGAGCCAAACAGTTCGGGTGAACTTGTCCTGGGATATGAGCAATCCCAGGGATCTTAAGACAATCCACTGACATCACCATCATTACCTTAAAATTGATCCTATCCGTTAGTTAGATAGATTGGAAGGTAAATTCTCAGGATATGCAGGGAGTGCCGAACAGACCCAGTGAACTTGTCCCGGGATATAAGCAATCCCATGGATCCCAAGACAAACCACTGACACCACCATCATTACCTTAAAATCGATCCTATCCCTCCTAATACCATGGGATCTGCCCGGCCATACAGGCCCTTAAAGTGCCTGCATATGAAGTGTCATGAGCTGCCGAAGTATCAAATTACTCTCATTTGGTAATTATCTATCCATCTGCTGGTGGAAAATTATACGGAGCCTAGCTGGGGTAACCTGTGACGACAGTGACAAGATAACAGGATTTGGCTCTACAGTACTCTGGTAGAATGGTCACATCCATTCATGCCATTACCGTCCATTTTTCAGGCTCCCAACTGCAAGGCTCTGATAACCCATTATGGTCTGTTTTGTGTGGTGTGCAGGATGGTCATCTTATCAGGCACCTTACTAGACAATTGATTGCTTGTGGGTCCACTTCAGCCTTGCGTTGGAAATTTACGTGGCCCAAGAGGTATGTGTATCTCATCAACCTGTCCAGTAGGTTGTCTAATACATTGGCTTTGCTATGACGGTTTGGAGTGAGGTGGTCCCTGGAATATACGGGCATACATAGGGTCCTGCAAGGAAGGTGGGCATGAGATGACTCATCTTAACAAATTCAACACAACAAAGTCGTTTAGATCTAACTTTATCCAAATTGAGTGGGTGAGACGATCTGAATCGAGATAATTTCATCCACTTCGTACTCAAATCGAATCCCGTTTAAGTCACCCAATAACTCAACTTGATTTGACCTTAAATTCAACTCAGTACTTAGTTGACTCGGTTCAAAACTCAACTCATATATATATATATATATATATATATATATATATATATATATATATATATATATATATATATATATATATATATATATATTAAAACTCACATATGGCGTTTTAGATTTGAAATATCATGTAGTTGATGAAGAGGATGTATTTCTAGCAAGTGAATTTAGGTTCTCAGTTGTGATTTCAGGTGTTGGATGCCTATTGCACTCGGCCTGACCCGATGCTAACTTGGTACTTGTGACTAGTTTGTACTCGGCAAGATTAGTTCAGGCTAGACTCGGACTCGAATCAGGTTAGGCATGTTGGACTTGATACTAAGTCAAGTTTGGATCAAGCCTATTTTAAAATTAGATCAATTCAAGTCAGCCCTAACTCAATTCAACTTGACTCAATGCTCAACTCTAGACAAGACCTATGTGCCGTGGAGTTCACTAGAAAATTCAACCAAAGACCTAACTCATAAAGATTAGAGATTGACTTATGAGTTAAAGGAATTAAGTTGGCTCTATCAATTTAAGCTTGTATTATAAGTGATTAGCTCTCCGGCTTTAAAGTACTGGTATCAAATCCAATGATTTCATGTTTGAAAATTCTCACCATCCTTGATTAATGAGGCCTATGGGATAAAGGGACGATTTGCCACATCCTACCTCGCCATTTTTAAAACAAATGATCAACTGTCCTTCCAAAGTTCAATTATGTAGCAAGTGATTAATTATCCTACATCAGTATCCCTCTAAACTTAGCTTTTATATATATATATATATATACATATATATATATATATATATATATATATAAAAGCTTCATTTACGAGATGTCCAACTTTGATGGTGGGCCACAGGCCGGCTACATGCCGTGCATTTACTCAGGTGTGGCCCATGCGCAAAACACTACTTGCAACGCCAGTAGAATTAAGCTATTTAGAGATGGCATTGGTGGTGAGGAAGAGGCCAAAGAAGATATTAAGCTAAATTATTATGTATGATAAAACAGGTTACAAACAACGAAATAGGTGAGGGTATTTTGGTAAAATTATTGGAGCGTTTATCGCTACGAGAAACCCATACTGAATAGTAGTTTTGTCGCGACGTAGCGCTTCACCGGGTTCTAGAAAGGAGGAGGTGGTCCAGTTGAAAAGACCAAGATAGTGACACGTGTCAGTTCCTATGACTTTCTGACACGTGTCACCTAGAGTTTCACGCTACTGCGGGCGTGAGGCCACGTGAAGGGCGGGCCCTCTACTTGGATCTCGAGCGCGTTTCCGCCAGCTAGCTCTGCCTTCCTACTGTCTCCAAATACCCCAACCCGCCATCCACTCATTTCATCTCGCCAATTTCTCATATCTTCTCCTTTCTCCTCCGTGCGAGAATTTGCATCCCGTGAAAACGAGAACCGATAGAGACCGATACGTTACACTACCGGAGCTTTCCGGTTCGTTGAATCAGGGTTGGTTATCTACACCCACCAGGATTTCATACACGTGGCACCACGCGTTGTTGATCCAGGCCGTTGATATGATGTCCCTCTAACTTGGGTTTAGATCGCTGGGGTGTAAGGTACGATGTCCCATCAATATGAAAGGAGTCGTTCCCCATCTAAGCTGGTCCCGTAAAAAATCAATGGCTTGGATCATCTATCCTTGGTCCTCCACAAACGAAATCTTGTCTATCAGCAATCGAGAGCCTTGTGAATCCAGACTGTCCATTTTATGGCGCTACTATAGATGGCCCATGGTGCCAAAACCATTCTAGTTTAATGATAGACTTCTTGCTTAAATATGGACCATTCAATTTTTTTGTTAGAGAAATTTCTCTATGTAGACTTTTCTTTTAGGGCGTGTTTGGATCCCAAGCCCACTTCGTGTTGCATTGTTTTAGTATAAAAAAATACAATTTCTATCATTTGAAATCCGCGGTTGTACGTGGTGGGCAATACAAGCGCCGAACTAGAAAAACCCGGACACACATTTATTACGTATAGTGCCAAAACATCGGGAAGTGCAGCGAGCTCATTGCACTGCACCGCCTCTATAAGGAGTAAAGACGTTCATCCGCAATATGTTTCGCTGGTCCATCTCTCCTTCCTACGCTTTCGTTCTTCTTCTACGTCTGTCTCAACCCTCTTGCGACAGACTTAGATGTCATTACAGCCATATCTGAGACGTAGAGCCAGTTGTTAGCTTCGTCTTCTTTGCTTACGTTAAAGATGGGATGTCTTCATCTTAGGTTGATCCTGCCATAAATCTCTTTCTTCTCTCATGAACATGCATATATAGGGCCCACATAGCTACGACTTAAAATCAATGGTGAAATGAGATTATGTTGTAAACGAGGTCCATATCTTGTATTGTATGCGGTCTGCTTAACCATTCATTTCAGTTCAATCCTTCAACAAACAGTGAATATGCATATATCAACTGATTACATTTCCAAAGCCAGTCCTTCCCAAACAATTTATTCATCAATGAAAAGGGCACTCGATATAGTCTACGTCCGCCATTGAACATCTGCGGTATTGAATAACAATGCAACACAACCCTATACGCGAATCCAAACACGTCCTTAAGTGACTAGCCTGCATAAACCTCCAAAAACTTTTTCATTTATAAACACTAGAGCTTTTTTTTTAATGAAAATACGTTTATTATTCCAAAAACTTATTTTCATGTCTTTGTGTATCTTTCTGAAATCCATCTCGTCTCTTTGTATTTCTTCCTCAAATCGTCTTTTCATTTTTTTTCTTGAAATCTCTATTTCATTTTTTTTCATTGTTTCAAACTGATTACGTTGAAGATGAATTTAATTCGAGATTTGAAGACATAAAAGAGGAAGAAGATGGTGCATCCGTCGAAGAAGCCACACATTGCAAGTATAATCATTTCAGAAAAAAGTCCCCTTTATAGACTTTACTTTTAATTGACCATCCTAACATCTTAATTAAACTTTTAAAACTTTAGTTTCCATTTCTAAATTATACGAATGGGCTAAAATGGTGAATGGCGATATGGTGATATGTAGGAATTGACTGAGTACTCGGTGAAAATTCACCTGTACCTGTACTTAGTTAATATTCATCAAGTACTCAGAGAATTTTCACTTATACTCGATCAATATTCACATATACTCATGTGGACGGTGGAGGGCGGATTTTCTAAGAGGATAGGAGATCGACTCTCATTTTCCATTGGTTACCTTTCTCGAGAGTTTTTATTTAAGGGTAAAAGGGTATATATTTGAAAAGAGTTGCCACTAAAAAATTATTATGATTCTACAGTTAGTTAGAACCCATAAGAACGCTTAAGATTGAGAACTCAAAGATCCTTAGCCCTAAGATGACTTGTGAGTTTACGTTCAAGAGATTCCAAGGGATCATGTTATCAAGAGAGAATGTGTTAAGCACCCACTCTGCCCATACGGACATATGGTATTTACTTCACAAGATTTTACTAATTTCTTAAGAGCAAGACTAGTTATTGCATACAGATAATACAATGCGATGCAATGGTGGTGGTGATTGATCGATCTAAATTTTTTTATGGGTAAAATGTAACTATATCGGCAAGTCATAGAGCATATGTTTAAAATGATCGAGTGCGGAGTGCAAAATATGTATATATGGGATGTTTGATGTTGTATTGATCCTTATGAATAAATAACGGTCAAGGTTTCTGGTGGACCTGGTCCACTTATATGGTCAAGCCTCATAGCATATGCCCGCTAGTCAGATGCGAGAAAACGATGGAATGTAATGTATATGTCAAAATGATAACTAATTGGCTAAAGTTTCTGGTAGGCAAGATCTGATTATATTGGCAAGCCTTGGAGCATACGCTCATCAATCAGGTGTGAGAAAACGATGAAATGCATTATGATGTTTATATATATGGGGAGCAAGTAGGTTGAGAAGGGAGTGAGTGTTGCACGATGCTAATATTCGATTTTGATGAAATTGATTGAAGTTCGAATAGTTGGATGAACGATAATGTCGTAAGGCTAGATTGAGTGACTCAGATTTGAACTTAGGTGACCCAAGAGGCTTGTACTCTGGCTAGGCTAGACTATACCAAGGTTGTGCTTTCTCCCTCTCTCTTACTCGCACTCTCCTTGGTGGAGGAATAGACTAGGATCTACTAGATGTAGTGGGGGATTCCCTCTGAATTTTCAATGCTTGAAATGGGAAGGTGAGGGGGCTATTTATAACCTCCAAACCTAATTTTCTTATAATTCCTGATAATCTTAAGGGCAAAAGTGGTTAAAGGGCTGGTATTGGAGATTGGTACATGGGTTGGATGAGGCGATAAAAGGATACTTTTGGATAAGGAGATGGGCATCGGAGTAAATTTACTTCAACCGCACACTTGGGGCTTAAAAAAAGAGAGTTCCACATGCTTGAGGGACGCTGCCCCAAAGAGGGGAAGTGCCACGTGGCCAGCGATAAACTGGCTACTGCCGGTCCCCACTTGGACTATCTGCTTTGGCAGTCAACATCTTCCAAGTGTGTGGAGGATCTGCTGTGAAGGTTGTTGTTTTGAGGTTTCACTCATTTCTTCGATTGAGCTTGCTTTTGGGCCTAACTAGGTGAGTTAACTCACAGAACTGACTCAATGCTCTAGGTTTTTAGGTTCCTAGGGTTTAGGGTTATGCTGACTAGGTTGAATAGGCTGAGTTTAGGGTTTATGACTGGGGTTCCTAAGGTTTAGGCTTATAAGATTAGGGTTTAAGACTAGAGTTTGGTTGTTTATCCATCAGTTCAAACTCAATCAGCTTATCAGCCTAGGTTGGGGTGTGTATAAGTCGGTAAATTTGCACGTGTACTCGGTCAATATTTACCTATACTGAATGAATTTGCACATGTACTCAGTTAATTTTCACATATACTCGGTTAATTTTCACCAAGTATACTTGGTGAATATTCATCGAGTACATTGTAAATTTGACCGAGTACTTGGTTAATTCCTCTGTACTTGGTGAATAAATTAAACAGAGTATTCTAAACTTTATTGTGAACTATTTTGTAAATTATTTTGTTAACTATTGTGTCCTTGAATTATTTGTGGAATATTTTACAATTCATTCATCTTTATATAAATTGAAGAGTCTTCAAAGAAGGGAAGTGATTTTTAGATCCTAAACTTGTCTGTGAAATGTTAATTAACATGGTGGTTTAACAAAGTCAAAAGTAGTTTAGAAAAGAATAAGACTAGGTTAAGTCTATTTAAGCAATCCTCTTTTTCTTTCTTGTTAGACATTCCATCATTTAGATTTATATGAGCTCTATTGTACATACTTTTTTTGAAACACAGAGGTGATCTTGTATTTGAGATATGGGGGAAGCTTTTAAAATTTACTGTGATGGACTTCACCCTTATAACAAGGCTTAAGACCAGAGACTTTTCTATACCTAAAATAGATACTAATAAGAATGTCATAAGAGAGGAGTACTTGAAGAAACAATATCCCATATTAAAGAAATATTTAGGAGAGGTATTTGATAAAATTGTCGACACTAATAAGTAAGAATATGTCATGAAGGTTTCCTTATTAATGTGTGTAGAGTGGTTTATTAAGGGGACTTATACCAAATATTACTGCAAATTAGATTATATTGACTTAGTTGACTCTCTAGAAGAGTTTAATAGGTATCTTTAGGGTAGTTTGTGTAAGTGCTATATTGTATAAAGTACATCTTTGTTTGTCAAATTTTTCTTGGACAAAATAGCTCATGAAGTAGTTCGTCTAATGTGGATCAAGATGAAAAGTTCAAGACGTTACTTCAAATCAAGATAGTTCACAATCTACCAAGTTCAAGGCTCTACCGAAGTTCATGCCATGAAGTAGATCAAGATGGAAAGTTTAAGCTTTACTAAATTCAAGTTCTACTACACTTCTAATAAAAGATCAAATTCCATCTTCGACTTCTAGCTCTATTGAAGATTCAAGTAGAAAAACAAGTTCCGAAAAATTCAAGCTACTTCAATGTTCAGTCATTTCAGGTATAACAGACCCTATAAAGACCTTAGGCTTAGGTTCTTTCAATATACAAACTTATATGTGTCTTTATACTTAATATAAGCTAAACTTCGATTAGTCTAAGCTTAGGTTTGACTAGTCTAAGTTGTGACTTTACTAGTCTAAAGAAATTTTTGACCAGTTTAAGTTTGAATTTAGAAAAATGGATTTTTCTGTTGCTTCTTTGACTACTCGAAGAGAGACCTTCGAACAATCGAGGGTTGCTTGACTCGAAGTCCAGTAACTAAAATTTGACACCATCGACCAGTCAAAGCCCATGCTCGACCAGTCGAACAGGGCCCTCGACCAGTTGAGTAGGGCTTTCGATCAATTGAAGTTTGGTTTTATCCGATCGTGCTCAAAATTTAAAATTTTATTGAACCTTAGACAAGTCAAAGAAAACCTTAGACGAGTCGAAGCAACAACTTTTCAACTTATATATAGAGGCCTTCTCTCAATCCAAAATTACCAATTCAAGCTGATAAAATCCTTCATTGAGAGAGAGAAATTTCCATTATTGTCATGTTATTGCATTGTGAAAGTGCCCTGGTTTGTCAATTAGCTTGAGGGTTGAGTCAGTGAGTCAGGTGAGTCCCATACGAAGATCGTTCAAGACATTGCCTCAATCAGATGTTTGTTCTGAACTCATCAAAAGTAAATTAAGCCTCACATTCCATGTCCTAAAACACCCAGGTGAATAAACCCTTAAAAACCTTAGAATAATATAAGAGTAAAAAGTGAGAAAACTTGTTATTAAAAAGGAAAATTTTTTAAGTTTTTCAGCTTAGTTCGATGACATCGAGCTTGCATCGATGGCATCAAACACTCAAGATCAATGGCATCAAATAGGCTTCGATGACATCAAATTAAGGACCTTATATGTCCAGCAACCACAAAGTAAATTGGACAAAATATTCGATAAATCGAACATACCTTCGATGACATCGAACATCAGTAATTGATGTCATCGAAGGACAGTCGGTGAAATCGAAGGACTCGAAGCATTATCCAGCAAAACTTCTTGGAAAATATTCTGATATTGCTCGAGTAATCAAACGATCTTTAATGTCATCGAAATTCAAATTTTGATGACAATTTCGATGACATCGAGAAGAGTTCAATGATATCAAATCTAGACAAGTTTGTGTTAAGAAAGCTTAACAGGAAAATATATGAAAATGTTCAAGGAATCGAGATAGCCTCGATAACATCGACATTTCAACTCCGATGACATCGAAGAAGTCTCAATGAAATCGAAGTGGGGACAAAAGTGTCCAACGAGCTTTCATATAATATCATCCAAAAAGATCGAGGAATCGAACTTGGATTCGATGATATTAAAATTTGAATTTCGATGATATCGAATTAGGATCGATGACATTGATGCCTTCTTTTAAAAGTCCAGTAAGCTCTGAGTAATGTCATGTTGAGGAATCGAACAATGATTCGATGACATCGAAGTTCAAATTTTGATGATATCGAATCTGTTTCAATGACACCGATCTTCTATAAAAAAAAGTTCCAGGAATGTTTTACATTTGAGTTCGTATCATCGAACCGATATTCAATGGCATCGGAAGTATACGTTCAATGACATCGAACTCTGTCAGAAATTGACAGTTTTATTTTCGTTAGAGCTTTTTGCCTTTATAAGGAGAGCTTGTTCTTGGTTGCTGCATTGAGAAAAAGAGAGAGAGCTTTGAGATAATACTTGCATATCACCTACCCTAGGCCCTTTTTCTCGTGGGAGTTCATCCTTCAATCCACCTTCATCATTGATATTCAGTAGAGTGGATTGGTGAATGAACTTCCTCATTCAAGGATCATCTAGCTACCATCTTAATGGAAAATCATTGAGTAAGGATCCCTTGAATGCTTAAAACCTTGAAATCACTCCGTCTCTTAAATGATTAACATTCATTAGAGTGGATTGCAATAAACCTTAACCCAACCCCATCGCTTTACATGGAAGCATCATCAGTGTTGCAGATCAAGGGAGCTGAAGAACCTCTGTCATCAATGGAGTATATCTTCATTAACGTGTAGAATGGGGCTCATCTACTTATCTGTAAGTCATTAGAGTCCAAAGACCATGTTAATCATTTTTTGTGTAGGATTGAGTCACAAGTACATCTCACCCTTTCAAGCCGTCATAGGAGGCCTCCAATGGGAGAGTTCGTTTGGGTGTTGTGTGTTGACCCTTACTCTTGTGTAGAGTATAAACTTAGGTCCTTTATGTAGGTCCATAGCCTGTATGGTCTAAAACCTAGGTTCTTTGTGTGAATCCTTTACTCTTGTGAAGGGCATAAACTTGTGCCTTGTGTAAGCATGTATAGATTCCTTGTATAGATCCTAGAGTCAACCATGTGTAGGTTGTAAAGGTTAAAGGTGAACCTGATTTAAAACCTCCGTTAGTAAAATTCGATACACTCAAGGGTTGAGTGCGTCCGCCGAGAGTGGAGTAGGCACATAACTGAACCGCTATAAACGACTGTGTTTGGGATTGATATTTGCGTATTCATTCATTATGTTTACTTTGAATGATTACATAGAACATGATAACATGAATGTTTAGAACTACTAAGAATCACATCCCACACACATTGTCACATTATTCATCCATCATAGACTAATTGCTAAATTTTGTTTAAATATTGAGTAGTCTTGTGATTGGATCCTCTACTTGGCTTAGAAGTCATTAGAGTTTAAGTATATCTTGATAGTTGTACATTAGATCAAGATTGGGTTAACAGGATTTTTAATTGGTATAAATTTTATAAAGTCCTATTCACCCCCCTCTAGGACACTTTTGTTATATTCCAACTTCAACTATGGCGGTCCTTACCGCTATTTCATATGGTATTTTTAATATTTCTTTAATAATTTTTTATTTCAATTCCTATATCTCTTTTTTTATGAATCTTATTATATAAAGAGAGTAGATACTTTTCTTTGAGATCTTGAGGAATTCGAATAAGTAACCTTTGGTTGAATCGATTTAAAATTAATCTAGAACCTAGAACCCTTGTTTATGAGACTGGACATTGAACAATCTACTTCAAGAGAAGCGGTTCTACAGGCTATTCAAGGTGAAGATAAGTATCTTCTATCTTTTGTATTTTGATTTTATTGAGATAGCCAGAAAATCTCAGTGAGGAGTTTTTTGTTTGTGATAGCCTGTTAAAATCACAACTATATCGGGTTTTAAGTTAACCCTGTTAAAACCTTGTTTATAGTGAAAGTCAATATCACGTGGATAGTGATTATTGAGAGTAGAGTAGGTGTGGTTGTTTGAGAACAGTTGTTGTACACTCCGAACCACTATAATTCGTGGTGTTGTGATGAATGTTTAATTTTTGCATTTGTGGAGAATGGTTAAAATTTTATTTATACAAAAGTGGTAAATGTTTGTGATACATATATTTATTTTCTCTTGCTTGTGAAAAATCTTGATCATTACAAATGTTCATGAAATAAGGTTGTCCTACCTCAAACTTTATTTTTGGTGAAGGTTGTCCTATCAAGTAAGTTTGAATCAATTTTTCAATACTAGTGCTATTGAGATTTCTGATTTATTTAGTTACTTCAGCTCTCTAGTTTTTATTTTGGCATAGTCCTATTCCCTCTCTCTCTCTCTCTCTCTCTCTCTCTCTCTCTCTCTCTCTAGGACTGTTAAGCTCGCCCTTTTCAGTTTAGCATTCAATACAATGAGTCAAGAGGTTGAAAGAGCCGTCAAGCATCACATAAGATAAGAAAAACCTACAATGTATACGGCTGCATCTTTCTGCTGCAAGAAAGGATTCTTTCCTTATTCCATTTAACTAGTTTTTGTATTAAACTATAGTTTTTTAACATTATGCAATTTCATTGTGACAAATATGGGCCATTGAGAGAGAACTGGCCCTTAAAGATTGTGTGATCTCATTTGTTCCCTCTCAAATTTCACTCTTCATTCAATATCAAGGTTGAATGAGTTGGAGGTACATCACAATATACAACATCTTCGAGAGTGCATACGTAAGACATTTTATTTCAAGCTATTTATTTGCTTATTTTAACATATAGGTTTTATATGTGAACTTGAAATTTTTATTTTATAGACCAAAGTAATCCTTACCTTAGAACCCATCAATGAAGAACAAAAGACAGAGGCCATTCATCTAGTCCATGAAAAGTTTAAGGTAAGAAGATGTCATGCAATTTCTTATTATTTTTTGAAGAGTATTAATTTCATATACATCTTTGATATATTACATCTCTAATATATACATTGTTACATTTTATAGGGCATTAAAATAGGTTATACTAAAATGACGGTAGAAGTGAGGAAGAAGAAAAGATTCAATGTGAAAGAGGAAGATGAAGATGAAGATGAAGATGAGAAAGGAGAGAGAGAGGGAGAGGGGAAGGGATATGTGCAAGGCCCGTATCCTAGCCTATACCATTTTATAGACTTCCGTAGTCCTATCGGTCGAATTATGGCTACCCGCGATCTGTTATCGGTGTTTGTGTGCAACCCTGAGTCATGTCTAGTATATTTGAGTCGGCTCGATCGAAACTTGTACCGTCATGAACGCATTGTCGCCACGGTTCCAATGCCATGTCTCGTACGTCAATGCGACACTCAGATCACTAGTTGTGGCCCACGCATTGTAATAATTATTGACTACATGTTACGGGACCCACCTATTGCAATGACACAATTTTCTAAGCCATCATGGGGTGATGTGCTAGGTAATCATTCCCTCCCTTTTTTCCAAAAGTCAACATCTACCCTTACCTAGGCATTAATGATGACCTTACACCACCCTCTAAGCTTTCTATAAGCTTATGCACGATAGATGCGTGCAGATGATGTTAGGTTGCAGCAATGTTGAGTTTGGAGTGTACATCAGTCTTCTGGAGCTTGATTTTCAATTTATGTATTTTCCTTTTAGCATTATACTCAAATGATTATATTAGTGGATATGTGATAATGATGTTGCCTATGGAATTAGGTAATCTTGTGGTTATGCATATTACGAGTTAAATGTATAAAAAAAATCCTCCTTGTAGGATCTCAAGATCGAAATCTGCTGTATAGACGCTAGGAGCCGAGAATGGGGTACTACGGAGGCTGTCGGCACCGGATTAGGCGATCGGGATTCCTGTAAATCCTATTTCTGGATTTGGAGTGTGATAGAAGTTGGTATCGGAGCATAACTTGGGAATAACTGAAGATAACATAACATATCTGTTGATAAGTACCCTACACTCTATGATTGTTGAGAACTTAGAATGATTAGATCCCCGAGTTCGAATAACTTAGAGACTTTTGATATAATTCCCTACCATTGAGATTATCAGGCTGCATAGTATTCTCGTTTCGATCATTTCTGATATAGGATCTTTAGATCTGTGGGGTCACCATTCTATTGATGAGGTGCCTTGAGAGCACGAGGTTAAGATTCATGGATGTTATCTCCATCTCTTAGGTGTTTGATTATTTTGGTATGGTGTGTTTTGATTATATCTATAGTGATAGGGTTTCCCTCCCTTTGTGAGCTCTGTATTGGTTGTAGTATATTTTAAATTTTGAGGATGAAAATTTTATTAGGTGAGGAGAGCAGTAAGGCCAGTATCCAAGCCCGTACCGTTATATAAGCTTTTGCTGTCCTACCGATCGAATTCCGGCAATCCACTATCTGTTATCGGCGTTTACGTACAACCCTAAGTCGTGTCCAGTATATCTAAGTCGGCTCGAGTCAAAACTTGTACCATCATGACCGCATTGTCGTCGCGGTTCCAATGTCACGTCTCGTGCGTTAATGCAATGCTCAGATCACTAGTTGTGGCCTGCGCATTGTAATGAGTGTTGACTGCATGTTACGGGACCCACCTATTACAATGGCACAATTTTCTAAGCCATCAAAGGGTAATGTGCTAGGTAATCATTCCCTCTCTTTTTTTTCAAAAGTCAACATCTACCCTTATCTAGGCATTAATGATGGCCTTACACCACCCTCTAAGATTTCTATAAGCTTATGTATGATAGATGTGTGCAGGTGATGTTAGGTTGCAGCAGTGTTGAGCTTGGAGCGTGCAGCGGTCTTCTAGAGCTTGATTTTCGATTTATGTATTTTTCTTTCAGCATTATACTCAAATGATTATATTAGTGGATAGGTGATGATGATGTTACCTATGTGAATTGGATAATCTTGTGGTTATGCTTATTACGAGTTAAATGTATAAAAAAATCCTCCTTGTAGAATCCCAGGATTGGAATTTATCGTATGGATGCTAGGAGCCGAGAATAGAGTACTACGGAGGCTGTCGGTACCGGATTCGGTGATCAGAATTCCTGTGAATCCGATTTCTGGGTTTGGAGAGTGATAATATGAATTGGTTGAAGAACTAGATGAGGAGATGGAAGAGTTAAAGAAGGAGAGGGAAGAGTTGAAGAAGGAGAGGGAATGGTTGAAGAATGAGAAGGAAGAGTTGAAGAAGGAGAGTGAATGGTTAAAGAAGGAAAGGCGATTAAAGGAGTTGGAAGAAAGCTCCCTTATGGTACGTTTGTGTATTGAGTAAACTATTTGGACATTCAATAAATTGTTTTGTGATATATTTTACAAAATTCTTGATAAATTTATGATATATATCGCACTATTATTATGTGTGTCACGCCCCAAATTCAGAAATCGGATTCACCTGGTGCCAACAGCCTCCGTAGTACCCTATTCTCGACCCCCAGCGTACATACGCCAGGTTCCAGTCTTGGGATCCTACAATGAAGATTTTTCAACGTACGTTTGTTTCATAAGAAGCATAACTACAAGTATACCCAATTCATAAAGGCAACATCATCATCACATATCCACTAATATAATCATTTGAATACAATGCTGAAAGGGAAATACGTATATCAAAATCAAAGCTCCAGAGGACAGCTGTAAGCTCCAAGCTCAACGCTGCTATAACTTAATGTCACCTGCACGCATCTATCATACATAAGCTTACAAAAGCTTAGAGGGTGGTGAAAGTGTATGCATAAGATAAGTGTTAAGTATAGCATAAAGCCCATAAATCATACATCATCGAAATAAGAAAAAATATTGACAGATCATGAATCATACGATATCAGAGTAAGTAGAAATATACTGGTAAGTCTATAAGTGCTATCAACCGTACTAAGGCTATGCGATGTAAAACATAATAAGACAATAACAGGTGCTGAGGATGTAATGCAATATGTAAATCCTGACAAGCCACGAATACCATCAATTTCATCTAGGCCATATAAGTGTAAAAATATAGTAACCCAAAATGCTAAATACCACGGATGTAATGTAATATGTGGTACGAATGAAATGATCATGCTGGAATGTGAAGTCGAAATGATAGTACGTAGTATCACAGGTTAAGGGGTCCACCACAAGCAACTTCTATACAATCCTGTCCCATACCTAAATTTGGATAGTCCGACTCAATGTGGTAAACTCCTAATCTCAGGTTAGTCGCGTGCTCAACTGAAATTCTAGCCATGCGAAAGTACACGTAACTAATAGTTACGTACCACCAGCTCGAGTGGATAGTGAATGAATGAATGAATATGTAATTCCTACTCAATAAGTCCACATATCAGTGCGATTGCTCTCTAGAAAAATCACCAAGGTCTAATACACTTCACACTGACTGCTTCCTCCCTAGCTACACAGTCAAGCAAGTGGAAGAGACCACACTATCCGCCTAACCAGTAGTTTGCCAATACCTACACGAATCGTCTATAGAGAACCCATTTACTAGCTGGTCATACTCAGCCTAGCTTATAGCCTCCTTACTCGGGCGAATAAGGCCATACCCCCTCCTAACTGACCACAATACAGTAGGAGACGCGGTCTACTGGTAATCGGCACTCGGGCGCTCATGTTTCACTCGATCTAGACGTTGGGGCACCTCCTTGCCTCAGAGATTATGGGATTTTCACCTAAGGACATCATAAGTGCCCACAGTGCTAGAACCAAGTATTTTCAATGTCCCATATAGCCATCCATGATGTGCTTGTGGAGGCCATGGCCCTGATGTCCCTAGGGCGTACAATGATCAAGTCACATATATGCGAGATGCATGAATCATACTATCCAGTCATGCAGCAATCCTCCGCGTACGATGTGATAATGTGGGAACTACGTCTCATAAAGAGTCTCATAAATAGTCTATCTAATGGCGTATGCTATGATCAAACATTCCTTATATCAGACATACATATGATGCGTATGGCCATGAATCATAGAGTTATACTAAGCATTTTATATGGTGATAAACTATCCTCACAACGAAGATAGGCCTTGATGGCCTACACACAACAAGTATGGGCCTATCAATGGGCCCTAGGGAGAGTTATAATGTGAATATTTAACCAACATTATTCTTACAATGTGAACGTCAAACCAACATTGCTCCCAAGGTATGGCTCGCCATAAATGTCATTACATAACCCATGGTGGAATCATACAATGCAATAGACCTTGTATACATCTCATTGGGCCTCGACCCATTGGGCCTCAAATACATCAAATGGGCCTCATCATATGGTCCTCATATATGTCAAGGTGGGCCTCAACAACGGGCCTCGTACACATCACGGTGGGCCTCAATAATAGGCCTCATACACATCAAGGGGGCCTCAATAACGGACCTCATACACATCAAGGTGGGCCTCAATAACGGGCCTCATACACATCAAGGGGGCCTCAATAACGGGCCTCACAGATGAGCCATAAATATATCAAAGGAGGGCCTCACAGATGGGCCATAAACATATCAAAGGTGGGTCTCACAGATGTGAACAGATGGATGGCTTAGAGAAATACATGCATCACAGTCGACCCTTTGAGATGAACAGCATGGAATGAAACACATGCATCAAGGTGGGGTCCACGTTCCCTTATTGGACCAACGGAGTGGATTACATATACATCACAGTGTGCTGCACCTACCTCCGTTCAAATAAGAACGGTGTGGGTATAAGATACTTGCATCAAGGTGGGTCCCATGTGGGGCCCACCAGATATATATATATCAACATGAACGTATATAGTATAATATTTTATATAATATATTAGATAAATACATCAATGTGGGTCTCACATGGAGCCCACCACGTTCATATATATATATATATATATATATATATATATATATATATATATATATATATATATATATATATATATATTATAAACAGAGTCCAGCATCTATACCTGGACACTAGATATATGTTTGGATTAGAGTACCTCCATCAAGGTGGGACCCACATCCAGGAATGGACAATGTGGATATGATAAATACATTAAGGTGTGGCTCACCATCCAAATTTGCTGGACGGAGCAAGTACATGAAGGTGTGGTCCACCAGAACTTGCTAACGTCAATCACCACCTACTAATGCGTGGTATGCCAACCAACCCACTTGCAAATAACAAGTGGATCCCACGTGGGGCCCACCATAACGTTGATTTTCAATCCAATCTGTTGGTAAGATCACACAGACCCGTATGAAGAGGAAAAACAAATTTTACGGTGATCCAAGACTCCTGTGACACCCAAAAGAGTTTCAATGGCAGTCGTTCAATCTCATTGTTTCCTATGACATGGGCCACCTGAGTGTCAGATAGGGCTGATTTTTGGAGGGGGCCCACTTCAAGAAGGGGCCTATAAGATGCATGGTGTGGATGTTGAACATACATCATGGTGGGGCCCATGTATAGGACCCTTATCCTGTTGTTCGTCCGCCAACACGCAACAGCGTTCTTCCAGTAGCAGGCGCTGCCTGCTTAATTTTATTTTTTTTTAATCATGTTTTATCACGATTTTTCACACGTGGGGCCCACATCTGGTGAATCCACTCCACCCATTGGATTCCATGGCCTGAGATGGACCAAACAAGCCCAATATCCGATATATTTTGGTGTATAGAAATGTTAGGGGATATTTCAACGGTAAAAACGTTGTTTGCTATGCTATGGCCCACCAGAAAGTCGAATCAACTTCATTTTTTTGGCTCAAGGCCTAAAATGATTTGGGAAATGGGATGGATGGCGTGGATGGGATCCTTACATCAAGGTGAGGCCTACACAAGTGGCCCACCTAAATGGCTTGTGGAACCAAGCTAATATTTGTATTTTCCATCAATGTGATGGTTTGTGCATTTCAAGTATAGAAGGTGGGCTGCCCAGGCAGGCCACCAAATGATGGGTGGTGTGGATACAACACTTATAAAGTGGGCCCCACCTATAGATGACTTGGATAAAATATATGCCTTATGGTGAGGTCCATCCGAGTCGGCCACATGGCCATATCATCACATACAATAGGAAAAAAAATGAAGAGGGAGAGGGAGAGAGGGAGATACACGTGTGATGGAGGGACCCTAACACTATGGGTCCTCCTTTGCATGATTTACAACATACATCAAGTGGGTCCCAATACTTGTGGGCCCACCAAATCAAATCAACGGTGGAGATTACTTCTCCACCAAAATGGAAGGTCTAGATGACCCTTATCAAACTACGAAGTAAACATCATGATGGGGTCCATGGAGAATGGCCCCATCATAGAATGATCATGATAATCAAGGTAGGTCATCAGCCACATTTAGGGTCCAAAGTGAGATCCATACCATCAATCGGTAGGCCTCAGTTAGCCCATCATAAAAGCATGAAATCTAAGCTATAGAAGTACTCACCATTCGATCTTCTTGGTCCAATGGAAAGTCAATCTCCTTGTGTCTCACTTTGATGGTGGAAGATGAGAAATGAATGGCTAGGATGAAGGTTTTTGGGAGAGGAAGTGGGTCACACAACACTCACTTTTCTCTCCTTAGAAATGTTGGACGTCCACACTCTTTTCTCTCTTTGATGTTGCTTGGAAAGTATGGAGAGAAAGAGAGAGAGAGAGAGGGTTGTAAGAAGAGAGAGTGATGTGTGATGGATATGAGGTGAGTGGGTGAGGTGAGAGATTGTTGACTTTTGGGGTTTGCTTGACTTGTGGAGAAAGAAAGCATGGGTTGCTCTTGCACTTGACATGAGGTGATTGATTGATTGATTTGAGTGATTGATTATGAGACATGTTGTAGAGATTCTCTTGAGATTGTAAACACACTGCATTTTCTTCGAAAAAATGTCGGCTCACATTTCTTAGTTAAGGTATCGGATTGGTATGCAAGATACGACATTGGAATCACGGAGACGGTGTGGTCGCAATGGTACAAGTCTCGGAGTAGGTCGACTCAAATGTATGGGATACAACTTACGGTCACGTCCAAACATCGATTATAGGTCGCAGGTTGCCAGAATTCGATGGGAATGATCACGGGAGTCGACGGAACAGTATGAACTAGGATACGGGTCTTACAGTGTGTCCCTTATATATTAATTGTGAACTCTTTTGTGAACTATTGTGTCCTTAAATAAATATTCTTATTTACTTTGTAGAAGAAGGAAGAGGGGAAGGAAGATGTGGAGATGCAACCCTTTATTGCAATAGAAGATACAAAAGAGATGGAGAGATAACCCTCTGATGTAGTAAAGAAAGAAGAGAAAATAGCAATAGCTACTCCTACTAGTGAAGGGAGACCAAAAAGGATCTTGAAACCTTCTTACTACAAAGTTTCTTTAATTTTGTCCTTATCTGCTCTTACAACTCCCGGCATCATCACTGGCTTTAAATAATCAGAAGACTTATGTACTTCGCATATACCCTTCCATGTGCAGATGGATCCATTTAGAGTGTTATCAAAGCGGGAGGTTCAAGAATTGAAGGTTTTGTATAATGTAAATAAAGAGTCGGCAGCAAGAATTTGGTTTAGCTCAATATAGGTAAAAGATGCATGGATTAATATTGTTATAAGTATTCTCAATCTATATATGTGAAATTACATCTATTTAACTCCTAGATTAGTTTTGAGTTGAATCATCCTTTTTTTTATTTAGGCTATCGACAAATGCATTACATTCTTGGAAAAAATGCAAAATGATATTAGAGCAGTTTATCCTCAAGATTGTAAGTTTTACCCCACTTAATTCTTTTGTAAATGTTTACTTTGGATTATGGTTAATTTATTTCCCATCTTTATGAGATTTGTAGTATGTGATTCTGTTTGAAATAGACATGTCTCAAAAGCAATCAATCAAAATTGAGAAAATATCGAGACCAGGGCACAAAGTTGAAGCTATAAGTATTAGAAATTGAGAAAGTCGCTACCTTTGGGATTGCCAAGCAACGAGAATGGGCAAATATTGGGTGCTACAAATGAATAATATTTTCGTTAAAACTTATCCACGTTGGGTAATGGATAAACCTTTTTCCATCATATCTTCAATGATGTTTTCAGTTTTTTTTTCATGGAAAGGTATAGGTGCCCTTGAACCATGACAATAAATATTGGATTCTTATGGTCATCCACCTACCAAAAAGAGAGATTGTTATTCTCGATAGTATATAGACTAATGCATTATATAAATACAATAAAAAGATGAAGATCATGACTAAAGGGCTGCCTATAATCTTTCACACCACAGTAGACACATCTGCACTTGACAGGTAGGATTGGACCATTAAAGAAGAGATTTTTGTACCCAAGCAGACGAATAGTTATAATTGCGGTATATTTGTAATATATTACCATATTGTGTAATAGTGAACTTTTGGTGGGAAAAGAGTTGCAATAATACATGTAAATTTATAGGAATTCATTGGCGTATGATTGTTAAGTGTTAACTATAGAGGAGAATTATCTTAGGCATGGGAGGAAGAGAAATTTTTTTGTGATATATTGTATTATGTTGTGAATGATATCTTATATTAAATTAAAGTTATTAATAATATAATTTGGTTGATTCATTTCTCTCATGAGGCTTTAGAATTTTCATTTCTACTCATAGTTAAAAATGAAATGTTATTAGCGTTAAGCACCTAATTCGATTCTTGTGGTGGGCGATCCAACAACAAATCTCGGGTGATTGATAATCTTTTTTATTCCTTCACTGGCTTTTCAATTGGTGTGTGTGTGTGGTTATATTGATAAGATTATAGACGTGGAAGAAATCTAGGAATTTGGAAGAACAAATGATAAACCATCATTTCTAACCATGTCGATAAGATCTCGATTATATCGATAAAAATAAAAGACTAAGGATCCAAAAATACACTCATAGCAATTACAATATCTCATTCATAAATTCAATATATATCTCAATTAGAATAGAAGTCCTATCTTATCTAATCGAAAGATAATTCGGTTAAACTAATTATGAACACCAATTCGAATATGAATTCGATTGAACAATTCTCTCATGAAGTACTCAAATTCAATCGCAGGAAATCAAGAGCATCTAATGTACTCGGAGGCAACAGTAGATCAACCAATTATACAAATTAAATTCTTCTCTAATCAAGCATTGTAATTGTATTTCCAAGCATTCAATGTGCCCGAAGTTGACAATGGGTCAAACATGAAATAACACAAAACATTTAAAGTAAAATTCAAATCTACTTCAATCTAGTATCATCATTCAACTCATTGTTATTGAATCAAATAAACTAAATATTGAAATTGAACTAGAAGCTTCATCCCTTTAAATAGGCAAAATCTGTATCAACTTGAAACCAACTTTAAATTAACACAATTTATTACGCTTCGATCTCACCGACTAAATTATGCTTTTGGTTACAGCCGAAATTCTTCTAAATATGTCCGAAGTCTCTATCTCCTTTAAGTTGCACTAACTGTATCCTTCGGTCACATTGAATTAGGCTCTCGATTGTAACTGAATTTCTTCTAAATATTTTTGAAGTCTCCATCTCCCTTAAGTCGCATCGAACTCTCATTCAATGGCACCAAACATGGCTCTGGTCATACTGAATTAGTCTCTCGGATCCAACCAAATTTCTTCTAAATATGTCTGAAGTCTCTAACTCCCTTAGGTCGCACCGAACTCTCCTTTGGTGGCATCGAACATAGCTTTAGTTGCACTAAATTAGTATCTCGGTTGCAGCCGAATTTCTTCTAAATATGTCTAAAGTATCTATCTTCGTTAGGTAATACCGAACTCTCCTTCGGTGGCATCGAACATGGCTTTGGTCAGATCGAATTATTCTCTTAGTTGTAGCTGAATTTCTTCTAAATATGTCTGAAGTCTATCTCCTAAAGGTCGCACCGAACTTACCTTAAATGGCAGTGAACATGGCTTCGGTCGGACTTAAGTGTCGAGCCGAATT
Source organism: Magnolia kwangsiensis (assembly GCA_037074715.1). Lineage (NCBI taxonomy): Eukaryota > Viridiplantae > Streptophyta > Magnoliopsida > Magnoliales > Magnoliaceae > Magnolia > Magnolia kwangsiensis. The sequence goes on from CM073573.1 coordinate 59,034,977, forward strand.
AACTCTAAAAATTATAGTTTTTTATTGGATTGTTCTGTGCACATTTGATCAGAACAAACTAACCTCAGGTGGGACCGAAAGTTTGTCATTTCTATTAAAGAACTTTATGATTTAACTAATCTTTTCTCCATCCTTTATACATAGGTTTCTTGGATCTTTATCACTTGAAATCTTCATTAATGACTTTCAAATCTCCAATTTTTCATTATCTTCTTCTAAATTCTAAATCCATCGTTTTAAGCATGTATTCATTTTTAGGTCTAAAATCACATTGCATGCAAAAAATATATATAATTATATCTAATTAAAACTTAATTGCAAGGAAAGCTAATATAATTGAGAGGATAAATATGTAATATTTAGACATTATCGGTACATTGTAATTTTGATCAAGTACTCGGTCAATTCCTTTGTACTCGATGAATATTCACCAAATGAATTTGTTGATCTGATTGACATACTGTTCGATGGGATCAAAGTAAGTTTCTTGGATTAAAGACCATTTCAACTTGATCGAACTGGAATGCTGAAATATAAGTGGTCCTCTTCGTAAAATAATATAAGTGGTGCATCATTATTATTTCTCAGCCAAGTAACATTAGATGGTATTATCAACTATGCACTCAATATAATACACTTAACGTACTTCTCTTATTATAAAAAAGACCTTTGTTATAATATTTATAAACAGCTTGCAATTAAATCATTCACCTTCATGTTATATTCCAACTAAAAAAACATTAATACGCATGACAAAAAAATACATTGACGTGCATCTCTATATGGAAGATATGATACATTATTCCTTTGGTATTGAAAACTTGCACCTCCGTCGATTATGCCCCATTTATTTGCACCTTTTGTACTTTACTATTTTTTATTTCTCTCCATGTGAAGGAATTCTTGCCTTTTTTGGTGGCTGACCTCTTTATCGTTAGGGGTTTAATTTTCGCACAATACTCCCTGAATTCGTTTCAAAATTTCCATTCACTCTTGTCACGTACTGGGTACACGGATCTGTTATATGTGATCTAGTAATTTTGGGTCGTATAGAATGGGAAGAAGTAGGTATAATAAGGAATAGCATAGTTTATATATGCTGAAAGAACATGCAAATAAGGCAACCCGTAAGACCCGTATCCTAATCCGTACCGTTCCATAGACTCCCGTGATCCTCCCCATCGAATTCTAGTAACCCACGACCTTAATCGACGTTTACGCACGATCCTAAGTCACATCCCTTATATCTAAGTCAGCTCGACCTGAAACTTGTAATATTGTGACTGCACCATAGTCGTGGTTCTAAGGCCGCGTCTTACGCACCAATACGATACCCAGGCCAAGAGATGTGGGCCCACGTTTATCTCGAAGAAACACCACGCATTTACAATCCCAAGAGAATCTCTACAACCCATCCTATCAATCAATCAAGTTAAGTCAAGTACACATCACATTTATAGCCCATATTTTCTTTCTCCCCAAGAGAAGCAACTTACCCTAAGTCAACTCTCAAGTCAAGTACATCTACCACTCACACCCATCACTCATACCCATCACCTCTCTTACAGCCTCTCTCTCTCTCTCTCATTCTCCACCCATTCTCCCAATCAACCAAGAGAGGTGGACGTCCAAGCATTCTTAAGGAGAAAAAGCTTTGTGTGTGGCCCACTTCCTACCCCAAGATCCCTTATCATAACCCTTCAACCTTCATCAACCTCAATCAAAGAGAGAGTGTAACACCCTGAAAATCGGGGGTCGTGTATAAACTCGACTCCCGAGTTCCAGACCGTCACTTATGCAACAAAAATGGTTATGATTCAATGTTGTCTGATTTAAAGCATTCACATGAGTAAAAGTATACCAAAATTGCAATTCATACTTCAGATCCAGTGATAAAAGCAAGCGGAAGACTAAACAATATATATATATCACCGTATGGAAAAACAAAGTAAATCTCATCTGTCTCCAAAGTATGACTACATCTCTGAGTCTCATATACATGTACATAAACAAAAGAAATAATGTTCAAAATAAAGTCCCACTGATGTCTCCTCGATCCAGGTCGCCTACGGGAAGCCGTCGTGATACTGCATATACGAGAACTCATCCTGGTCCTCGTCGATCTCCGACTCCACCTCCTGGATCTCGACCTCACCTGCATCTACAACAGGGTCTGGTGGGTGTTGCAAACACCATCCCGTAACGTGGGAATGAGTGATCAACTCAGTGGAATCATAGAGCAAAGATTAGCATGTTCACAATTCAGTCACGCGATAATAGTAAAGCAGTAAATCAGACAATCCTAATACTGTTATTTAATGCAAGATGATATGACGTGATGTATGCCCTCACCGACGATCACCCTCATGCGGCAACATCTTACGACCGCGGCATGCCACACTCCCTAGAGTGCTCCACATCTTCCAGGCACATGCAATGCTATGGTGATATGATTTCCAAGTTGTTATTAGTCCATTCAAACAACAGGATTGGGAAACTAAGGTACTTTCCTTGTATCAATCCCAACACACATCCTGTCTAGGGTCGTCACTCCTAGTATTCTCATACGATGTATATTTCGTAGGTCACTGCAAGGGCTGTCAGGGCTGTTGCTCGCACTCGTTGCACCGCTCCCCCATCACCTTATCAATACAGGCCTACCGTACTCTACTGCAACGGAAGGGTCGTCACCTCCCGTGGACTCAGAATACGCTCGCGGTCACTATAAAGGGCTCGTCGCCTGATCAGTGTAGGCCGACAGCTAGAATATAGTGTCCCATACCACCATAATCTGCTCACGAGTCTAGGTGCTCACCGGTCACTACGGGGAGGTTTGTGGCCCCAGCGTAGGCCGACAGCTCGACCACGGTGTCCCATACCACCATGCCCGGCTCATGAGTCTTCGTGGATCAAGGTACCATGGTTAACAGGGTTTACAATGGTAAGTTCAGTACCCTAGGTTCAAGCAGTTATGACTCATACAAGGTGAACATACATCGGCCAGTCGGGTTACTTGACGAGCTCGACTAGCGCGATCGCATCTCAAGTCGAACGACATGAAGTGCGTAAAACACTTCGCGTGGCCTAACCACTGCCGCCAACTCTAAACACGAATCACGTTCATCGACGCGTCGTTCGTGGCTATGACCAGTCAGCCACGAATTCGCTCGGTTACCGACTGCCTGGACTAAGTCTAGTCCCACACATCTATGAAATCACATTAACAATATATGCAAAGGTATTGGAATTGAAATACAATCATGTGAGCATGTTAACACATGTTATAACATTCAACTTAAGCAAATCTTCAAACACATACATTCCATGCATGTAATGGAATCATGCATATGGTCAACATGTAGGAAATCATTTAGGTCAGCATATTAATCAAGAAATCATTCTCAAACTACTACATAACATCATTTAATTCAATACATACTAATACAAGCATTTATACAAACACATACACTACACACTTAAGTCTACATATAGTATGTCGACCCAAAGTGCGCAACTAGGCGAATCTCTTCGCCAAACTGATTATGCAAGCATTCCTAACTCCCTAATGCGGCAACAAACCATGTCAATCACGTCAGCAAAATATGCATGTAGACCGTACTTCCTACAAATGACTAAAATGCCCTAAATCTCATATTCTTCGTTAATTTACGAAACGGGAAACGGAGAGTATGTTGTACATGTCAAACGGCGATGCCGTCGATAATCTACTATTAAACGACATTGAAAGCGTTGTAAACCGTCAATCAAAGCGTCTAAAATCCTCACCTAGTGTCTTACGGTTGCGGGATTTTGAACGGAGCGTGTACGCTTCGTCTTCGGCAGTAGGAGAACCTGATTTATGGAATACATTAGCTAACATGCTATGAATCTAGGTAAGCCCTAAATCAGAAAGTTCTAGGGTTATTTTATACCTGAAAAAGTGGAGAAATCACCAGCCAGGTGATTGGGAAGAAGTGCTGAAGCAGCAGCTATCGGTGGCTCGGAAGCGGGAAAAATTCCTTCTTCTCTTTCTCTCAAACTCTCTCTCCTTTTCTCTAGGATTTGGAATTTTCGGATGGGAGGGAGAAATGAGGGTTTCAACCCGTTTTATAAGCTTAAAAATGCCAGAAATAGGCTCCGGGATGAAGTTTACTTGGTGCCTATCCATTTCGGGGCTGTTTCGGTCCAAAAACTGCTTTCTGGTGGTCCCCTGGTCGATTGCGATCAGACTTAAGCTCATGCATACCAGATGTAGCTCGTATTAAGTTTTCAGTCTGGCAGGGTTCGCAGATCGCACGTGGCGGACCAGTTTCAGTTCAGCGGTCACCGCACGTAGATCAGGGCTCAAAGTCTCATGATAATAAATAGAAATTTTTCCTGATCCGAGGGTGTAATCTGGATGAATTCTGATGGTCAGAATGCTTAATACTGACGCGTCAAGTCGTGTGCCAGATTTGAATTTGAAATTTCAAATCTGTCCCTGTTCGCGGTCGCTTCAGTCCGGGTTCAACGAAATAGTCTGTGATTATCAGTTTGACTTGATTTTCGAGATGATTGTCAAGTCCAGCTGGGCGGTTCTAACGGTCTAAGATAGGAGGTATCGGACCTTCGACGCGCGGTCTAAATCCAATACAAAAGTTCAATGTGGTCCAGAGGACAAACCCGCTTAGAGTTTGATCCGAGGTTATAGAGTATTGTAGAGTTGTTTGTTCTACTCGATTTGGGTCTTGTAGAACGTATTTAAAGTGATCAGGGACTATTTCCCAGCTACTCTAGCGTTGCGCTAGCTAACTTACGCTTAATTTCCATGGAAATTATTTCTACGCGATTTCGGGTCGAGTTGATACTCGAGCCCAAGTACGGATTTTTCACGGGCGTTACAATCTACCCCCCTTAACAAATAATTTCGTCCTCGAAATTTGTACCTGTTCGTACTCCTCGAGAAGCTGTGGGTAGTTCTTTCTGATCTCGGCTTCTGTCTCCCAAGTAGCCTCCTCCTCAGAGTGATGCGTCCATAGTACCTTCACAAGGGGAATCACCTTGCTACGCAGTACCTGCTCCTTCCTGTCTAAGATGCGTGTCGGTCGCAGGATATAAGTAACATCCTCTCCTAACTGCACCTGCTCCCATCTAATGATATGGGAAGGATCAGCAACGTACTTCTTCAGCATAGAAACATGAAATACGTTGTGGACGCTCGCGAGGGGCGTGGGTAAAGCCAATCGGTAAGCCACCGCTCCCACACGATCGAGGATCTGGAATGTACCAATGAATCGCGGTGCCAGCTTCCCCTTCTTCCCGAACCGAAGGACTCCCTTCATAGGGGAAACTCGCAAAAACACGTGATCCCCGACTGTGAACTCTAGTAGCCGTCGTCTCGTATCGGCGTAGCTCTTCTGTTTGCTCTGCGCTGTAAGAAGCCGACGTCGAATAATATCGATCTTCTCTGACGTCGCCTGCACCAACTCTGGGCCGATCAAGCTACGCTCACCGACCTCTAACCAGCAATGCGGTGCGCGACAAGGTCGCCCATACAGCGCCTCATAAGGTGTCATGCCGATACTCGCCTGGAAGCTATTGTTGTACGCAAACTCCGCATATGCAAGACAGTCATCCCAACTGTCCTTGAAGTCCAATGCGCAAGCTCGCAACATGTCCTCCAGGATCTGGTTCACTCGCTCCGTCTATCCGTCCGTCTATGGGTGGAAGGCAGTACTGAACTTCAACTTCACACCCATAGCCTCCTGAATGCGAGTCCAGAAAATAGAAGTGAACCGCGTGTCTCTGTCCGACACGATCTCCAACGGAACTCCATGCAGACGCACGATCTCTCTGATATACAATCTAGTCAGCTCGTCTGCAGAGTTCGTAACTCTGATCGGTAGGAAGTGCGCCAACTTCGTCAATCGGTCGACGATCACCCAAATGGAATCATGCCCTTTCCTCGTCTTCGGCAACCCAGAAATGAAGTCCATGGAAATGAAATCCCACTTCCACTCTGCAATCGGCATAGGCTGCAAAAGTCCAGGTGGTCGGCGATGCTCTGCCTTCACCTGCTGACAAGTGAGACAACGGGACACGAACTCAGCTATGTGGGTCTTCATACCTTCCCACCAATACGTCCTCTTCACGTCACGATACATCTTCGTACTGCCTGGATGCATCGCGAGTCTAGTAGAATGCGCGGCCTCGAGAATCTCTCGTCTCAAGTCAGGGACATCTGGGACGCATAGGCGGCCACGGTAACGTAAGCCCCCATCCATACCAACTCGCCAGTCGGCGTCAGCATCATCACTGGCCTGCTCTCGAAGCTCAGTAAGATGCGCATCGTCCCTCTGCGCCTCGATGACTCAGTCATCGATCTGAGATCGCACCTGTACATGTGCGATGAACTCAAATGGTTCCTCTACGGTGAGTTTCTGCTCAAAGTCTCGCAAAAACTCAACCATATCCCACTCGGCAACCATCAGCGGAGCCGCAAACTCTATCGCCTTCTTGCGGCTCAACGCATCAACCAGAAGGTTCGCCTTCCCAGGATGGTAAGAGACTTCAAACTTGAAGTCCTTCAGCGTCTTCATCCATCGCCGCTGCCTCATATTCAAGTCTCGCTGCGTGAATATGTACTTGAGGCTCTTGTGGTCGCAAAAGAGCTCAAACTCCTCTCCGTAGAGGTAATGTCTCCAGAGTCTCAGTGCGAATATAACGGCTGCCAACTCTAGGTCGTGTGTAGGGTAATTCTCCTCGTGCTTCCTTAATTGTCTCGAGGCATACGAAATTACCCTGTCCCTCTGCATAAGGACACAACCCAAACCAACGCTAGACGCGTCAGTGTATATAGTGTATTTAACCCCTTGCTCTGGTAATACTAGCACAGGGGCGGACGTAAGTCTGTCCTTCAGCTCCTAAAAAGCTGACTCCGCCTTATCGTTCCAGGCGAACTTCACGTCCTTCCGTGTCAACTGAGATAAGGGTCTCGCGATCTTCGAGAAGTCCTGAATGCAGCGCCGATAGTAGCCAGCGAGTCCCAAGAAGCTCCTCACCTCAGTGACAGAACCAGGCTGCTCCCAGTCCTGCACCGCAGCTACCTTAGACAGGTCAACTGCCATGCCATCCTTGGACACCACGTGTCCCAGAAACTTCACCTCCTGCTTCCAGAAGTCTCACTTCTTGTACTATGCGAACAACTGATGTCGTCTGAGCGTATCCAGGACCAAACGCAAGTGCTCCTCATGTTCCTCTCGACTCCTAGAGTACAACAAAATGTCGTCAATGAAGACAACGACGAATCGATAAAGGAAAGGCCGAAATATCCGGTTCATCAGATCCATGAACACGGCCGGTGCGTTCGTGAGACCGAACGACATCACGAGGAACTCGTAGTGGCCAAAACTGGTCCTGAATGTTGTCTTCTGCACGTCCTCATCCCTGACGCGCAACTGATGATAACCTGACTGAAGATCAATCTTCGAGAAGTACTGCGCTCCTCTCAACTGATCAAACAAGTCATCGATCCTGGGCAAAGGGTACTTGTTCTTCACCGTGAGCTGGTTCAGCCTGCGATAATCAATACACAATCGCATCGAACCATCCTTCTTCTTCACGAACAAGACCGGTGCTCCCCAAGGAGACACGCTAGGCCGTATAAAGCTAAGCTCTAGCAGACCATCAATCTGCGTCCTCAACTCCTCCATCTCACATGGTGCCATGCGATACATCGGCAGTGAGACGGGTGTAGAACCAGGAATCAGATCGATAGTGAAATCGATCTCATGTCGGGGCGGCAAACCAGGGATCTTCCTGAACAGATCCCCAAACTCGGAAACAACTGGCGTCTGCTCAAGTACCTGGGCACCAGCGTCGCGCAATAGAGTGGCGTAACTAAGTATGCTGAAAGGAAGATTTACCCGCACTGAAAATGTGAAGGATGCACCCTCAGGCTCGTACGCTGTGACTATACGAGTCTCGCAGTCAATCTCGGCTCTCGCTGCAGTCAACCAGTCCATGCCAAGAATGACGTCGAGATAATAAAGAGCAGGGTCGACGACGAGATCTAGAACCATCGTCTTGCCCCCCAGATCCACCAAACAACCTTCACACATCTGGGTGGCATCTGTAAAGGACCCATGAGCTGCAAAGACTCGCACGCTATCCATAGTGATAGTCTGTAACCCAAGACGTCTGACTACGGCACGCGATATCAAAGAAATCGTGGAACCAGTGTCCACCATGACAAGAACGGGAGTACCTCCGATATGGGCCGTGACCTCGAAGGCTGAATGCTGGAAAGTCGGCGTCGCAGCTGCCTCAGCGGTCAATGCATGAACTCGAGCCTGCTGTGGCCGGTTCGGCCGCTATATCAAGGGCCGTGGAGGCTGTCGAATCTGCGATACGGTAGGTCTGAAAGAAGGATGCGCAGGAGCTGACCGTATAGGCGGTGCTGATATCGCCTGTGGACGTACACGATCAATCTTCTGCGGCGGCGAGAACCCACTGTCCCGCATCCTCGAAAAGCAACTCTGCGCCAAGTGGTCAGTCCTTCCACAGTATGTACATGTCAAATCAGGGCGCCGAAACGGTGGTACTGGCGCCATGGTCTGTGAGACCCGTATCTTTGTCCGTACCTTTCCGTACACTTCCGCGGTCGTACCGGTCGAATTCCGGCAACTTTCGACCCTTAAACAATATCGACGCGCGACCTGGATTCTTGTACCGACAACCCGAGTCGACTCAACCCGAGACCAATACCATAGCGACCGCACCGTCGCCGCGGTTCCGATACCGCGACTCACGCGCCGAGGCGATACCCAGATCAAGAGATATGAGCCAACGTTCGGTGCGAGAAAACGCCGCGCGTTGCGAAAACCAAGGGAATCTCAACGATGTGTCACATCAATCACATCAATCCCATCAATCAATCACCCATCAAGCCATCACATGTCAAGTACACATCACTTCCATCCCTTTTCCCAAGCAACCACCAAAGTCTTCTCAACCCATACCTTTCTTACACAAAAAGCCACAAAAGTCTTCCTAACCCATACCTTTCTTACACAACCATCACTCACCCATCCATCCATCACTCTCTCTCTCTCCCTTTACATCACTCTCTCTCTTACTCTCCCTCATTCCAAAAAAAAAATCCAAGCAACAAAAAATTGCAAGGAGCTCCCACGTATGAGAATTTCCAACCTCCCTCTAAGCTTCAAGTGGCCCACCTTCCTACCCCAAAATCCCCCATCTCAACCCTCCATCCTTCATCTTAGCCGTTGAAGTTGAAGCCAAGGTGCCAAGGAACCCCTAGGAGCGAGAAGATCGGACGGTGGGTGTTTTCATAGGGTAGTTTTTATTATTTTTATGGTGGACCAAGTGAGTCCCACCGATCAATGGTGTGGATCTCACTTGGGACCCTTATTTGTGGCCGATGGACCACTTGGATCATCATGATCATTCCATGATGGGGCCATTCTCCATGGACCCCATCATGATGTTCATTTTCACTTAGAAAGGTCATCTAGACCGTCCATATCGGTGGAGAATGGATCTCCACCGTTGATTTATAATTTTGATGGTCCCATGATCAAAGGGATCCATTTCTTGTATGTTTCAGTGCAAGGGAGGGCCCATAATGACGGGGTCCCTCCATCACAAGCCGTGTCCCACTCTCCATGTCTCTCTCTCTCTCCCTTTTATTTTATTGTATTTTATTTTATTTTATTGTAATAGGATGGTGTGGCCCACTTGAATGGATCCCAACTTGATGTATTTATTTTATTCAAGTGGGGCCCACCTTAGATGTTATTTCTGTACCGCCCATTATGTGGTGGCCCACTTCATCAGGCCCACCATAACTATTCGTGCATGAACGTCAGCCGTCCAGCGGACGCTGGACGTTTCTAAGAAAAACGAGAACAAAAAAAAGAAAAAAAGAAAGGAAAAAGGAAGAAAAAGGAAGGGAATGGGATGTTCCCTTTGCACAGGCCCCATCCTGATGTCTATGTCCTATCCAAGCCGTCCATCCTCTCACCCACGGTATTCTAGCCGTTGGGTAAAAGTTTGGAACTAATCCAATCATCTGGTGGGCCATAGCGCCTAATATTGCGCCCTTACCATCCAAACACTAGTTCCTTATTTTATTTCTCCTACAAGCATCAAAAAAAATTGGAACTCTGGACTCATTTGAACGGCGTCGAGCCACTGATCGCTATGGCTGGTATGGATTGTCCGAAAGCGGGCCCCACACATGAAATTTCCGTGAAATGGTGAAATTGGAGGAGAGAGAGAGAAGGGGCGGCAGCAGCTGCTGCCGCTGTGGCGGGCGGGCTGCTGTGCAGCCACCCACGGCTGCTGCCGTGGGCCCCACTTGATGCATATGTTCTATCTACACCGTCCATTAGGCGGGCCCCCTTCCCAGGTGGGCCCCCTCCAAATTTCAGGATGATCCAAACCTCAGGTGGGCCACATCACAAGAAACAGTGTGAATAAGCACCCCCCATTGAAACTCTTCCTGGGGTCCCCAGAAGTGTTGGATCAAGCTAAAATTTTATATTTTCCCTTCGTCCAGGTTGAGTGACCTTATGAACGGGTGGGATTTCAATTAAACATCACGGTGGGCCATATACATGGGACCCATAGTGATTTATGTATTTTATTCGCACCGTCCACGGTCCGTGGACGGTGATGCCCACTGTGATTCTTGTTGAATCCACACCGTCCCCACTGAACGGTGGGGCCCACATATATATGTTATATATATATCACATATATATTATTATATTATATATATATTACATATAATATTGTATATATCACATATATGATATTATATGTAGTTATATATTATATAATATATATATGATTGTACGCCTTCATGTGGGTCCCACCATTGTCATAGGCGGTGCATCCAGACCGTCCATCCACTTGAAAGGATCATGTTAGGCCTATGGGCTAGGCCCATTGGAATTTCAAAAGGGGCATGGGCTAGGCCCATTTGGTTTTGTGAAATGCTTATGGGCTGGGCCCATTGGGTTCATTTTAGGCCTAGAGACTAGGCCCATTTGATGTACTTCAAGACCCATGTAATTGGACCCCTTTTGTTGAAATTTAAAGTCCATGGAAGTAAACCATTTGATATATTGTAAGGTCCATGGGACTGAACCCATTCAATTATAAAAGGGTCCATAGAATTAGGCCCACTTTGATATGTATGCAAACTCATGGATTAGGTCCATTTAAATTGTTAAAGCCTAGGGATTTAGGCCCATTTGACTCATATAAGGCCTCTGGGTTGAGGCCCATTGGATACACATTTGGGGGTCCAATTGGTGTGGCCCATTTGATATATATTAGACTCGTGTGACTAGATCCAATTGATGCAATCCAAGGCCCACGGGTTTTGACCCATTGCAATGCACTTAAGACCCATTGGTGTGGCCCATTTATATGGCCCATGTGATGAATAAATGGCCCATAAGATATGGCCCATCTGTTGAATAAAAGGCCCATAAGATATGGCCCATTTGACATATATGTAAGGTCCAATGGGAGGAACCTAAGGTCCATTGCAATATGTAAACCCAATACCGATTATGTAACGGTGTTTAAGAAGATTGTACCTGGAATGCAATGATGGTTTGACGTCCACATTGCGAGTGTAATGTTGGTTGGATGTCCACATTACGACTCTCCTTAGGGCCCATTACTAGCCGTACTTGCCTTGTATAGGCCGTCCAGGCCCATCTGCATCGTAAGATAATTCATTTCGTTATAACATGTTTAGTATAGTTTCATGACCCATGATCATACGCATCATATGTATGCTTGATATGAGGATTGACTGATCATAGCATTTGCCTTCGGGCAGGTTGTTTATGGACTTCCGGTTAGGCGGTGTTGCCCTACATGAGCGCACGGTATGCGCAGGATTGGTTGCATGACTGGAGAGCGTGATTCATGCATTCCGCATTTGTGTGATATGGTTGTTGTACGCCCTAGCGACATCAGGGCCGTAGCCTCCACAGACGCATCGTGGTTGGCAGGGTTGGATACCGGAAATCTTGTTCTACATGGGGTACTATAGATATCCCTGGGTGAAAGTCCCTAAACCCTTATGGTACCAAGAGGTTGCTCCAACGTCTAGACCGAGTGGGTAGATGAGCGTTGAGTGCCGATTACCAGACGGTTACGCTCTCCACTGTGTCGTGGTCGGTTGGAAGGGGGTACGGCCTTACCCGCCCGAGTGTAGGGGGCAATGCTAGGCTGAGTTTGACCAGCTCGAGGAATGGGTCCGCTATCGACGAGTCGCGCCCGATATCGGCAGACGGATAGTGAGGTCTCTTCCACTTACCTTATTGCGCGCGATGTGGCGGCAATCTGGTTTAGAGTGTACTAGACCCCGGTGATATTCCATACTCTGAGCTGTACTGATATGTGGACATTGATGAGGATCTGTATGCTTGAGTTGCATTGTACATTGCATGGCCTTGGGATGGCCGATACCATTCATGTCTTGTATTGCATAGCCTTGGTACGGCTCATGACGTTTTGGTTCCATCTGCATATTCCGCATTACTCTGACATTGCATTCATATTACTACCTTGTGCACACACTTTCACCACCCTCTAAGCTTTCTGTAAGCTTATGCACGACCGTTGCGTGCAGGTGACGTTGGACTGCAGCAGCGTTGAGGCAGGAGCGCGTTGCTGATCATTTTGGAGTTTTCTGTTATTTACCATTGTATTTCCCTTTATGCTCATTGTACTTGTAAAATTTTTGATCATAGTGGAAATGTAATGGAGTGCTTGGTTGTTGTTTGTGGGTTATGCCTTTGGTTATGCTTATTACGAAACAAACTGGTATTTGAAATCCTCCTCGTAGCATCCCAGGATCGGAACCTGGCGAATGGGAGCTAGGAGCCGAGAATGGGGTTCTACGGAGGCTGTCGGCCCCGGATTCGGCAATCGGGAATTTTGTGAGCCCGGTTTCCGAGTTTGGGGCGTGACAGAAGTTGGTATCAGAGCATAACTTGGGAATAACCGAGAACAACATTACATGTTTGCTATGAGTGAAGAATGGCTAAGTTCTGAAGTTCGGATAACTTCACGACCTTCTGATTCAGACTGTTAACGTGCGTACATTCGAGAGTTTTGAAGTTGATAGGCGCTTTCGCTCTTTCCTGTAGGGTATGGCGCCTGTTACTCGATCGACTCCCGCACCACCACCTGAGGATTCCACTTCACCATCAGAGACTCCAGCTCTACCACCTGCGTCTCCCATCCCACCCTCAGAGATCCCTGATTCCTCCCATGAGGATGACATTCCTCCACCCGAGACTGATGAGGAGCCGACTGTGACTGTGAGTGCCTCTCAGTTACAGCAGATGTTGCAGGCTGTGACAGCTGCACTACAGGGACAGGGTAGACGCCCAGCTGTTTCACCAGCTCAGGCGGAGCAGGAGCGCGCGAGCGCCGTACTTCGTGAGTTTAGACGGCATGATCCCCCTCGTTTCCAGGGCGAGCCGGATCCGACTGCAGCCGAGAGATGGCGCTCCGATGTGGAGAAGATATTCGATACCATGTTATGCACGACCGAGCAGCGCGTCCGGTTAGCTGTATTTCTCTTCCACGGTGAGGCCGAGCATTGGTGGACCTCTGTCGCCCGTGTCGCCGGACCTGACTATGTCTGGACATGGGAGGACTTTGTGGAGCGATTCGAGGAGCAGTACTTCCCTGACCACATCCGTCATCAGCGAGCCTTAGAGTTCGAGACTCTGGTACAGGGAGACATGACCGTGGCACAGTACGCGGCCCGTTTCATGGCACTATCGAGATTCGCCCCCTACATGGTTGATGATGAGGGGCGGAAGGCCCGCCGTTTCGAGCACGGCTTACGTTACGGCCTTCGAGGTCGTGTCATTGGGCATGAGCTTCCTACCTTCCAGGCAGTGGTGCGGAAGGCTCAGATATACGAGACTGAGTGGGCCGGTTCTCAGTCTGATCGTGGTCAGAGGGGAGACCGGAAGAGGCAGGCTTCTTCCAGTCATTCCCAGCAGGGTCGACCACAGCAGCAGAGGCGTACTGGTCGCCCAGCTTTCCGTGCACCATCAGCACCAGCAGCACCTCCACCACCACCTCAGAGACAGTTCACCGGCACTTGCTTCAGGTGCGGTGCGACGGGACACCGTTCATGGGAGTGTCCCAGTCCCCAGCAGCAGCAGAGAGGTCCACAGCAGCAGAGACCTCCACCACAGCAGCAGAGACCCCCACAGCAGCAGCGACAGCAGCCTCTACCACCGAGGCCACCTCAGCAGCAGCATCAGCATCAGCATCAGCCTCAGAGGCCGCAGCAGCAGAGGCAGCAGTTTCGACCGCCTCAGCGACCCCAGCAGCAGCAGCAGCACGTTCAGAGAGGACAGGCACCTCCCCAGCCAGCTCAGGCTAGGTTTTATGCGGCTCAGCAGGATCCGCAGTCATCTGGGGGAGTCGTTGAGGGTATACTGCCAGTTTCTGCATGCATTGCACGTGTATTGTTTGATTCTGGTGCATCACATTCTTTTGTGGCCGAGAGCTTTTGTCGATCGGCTGGCTTACCGTTGGAGTCTGCTGATGTGAGTCTATCATTATCGACTCCCTTGGGAAGGACTGCAGCGTTGGGACGATTCTGTTCGCCTTGTCCCGTTCTAGTTGGGGATACCTTCCTGCCTGCTGATTTGTTTGTTTTGCCGATGTCCGAGTTCGACGTTATCCTAGGCATGGATTGGCTCGCTGAGTATTATGCCATTTTGGACTGCGCCGCGAGGACCGTCACGTTTTGTATACCCGGCGTGCCACAGTTCCAGTTCGTTGCAGAGGCCAGAGGAGAGCAGTTGTCTTGTTTGATGTCGTGCGCCATAGAGGAGCATGTCGCCGTTTGCATCGACCATTTACCGATAGTTTGCGATTTTCCCGATGTGTTCCAGGAGATTCCGGGATTACCGCCTCGTCGACTCACCGAGTTTCAGATCGATCTCGTGCCCGGTACCGCGCCTATTTCGAAGGCCCCGTATCGTATGGCACCGTTGGAGTTACGGGAACTGCAGAAGCAGTTGGACGAGTTGCGTGAGTTGGGTTTTATTCGTCCGAGCAGTTCGCCGTGGGGAGCGCCGGTACTCTTCGTGAGGAAGAAGGATGGCTCGTTGAGGCTCTGCGTTGACTATCGCGAGCTCAACAAAGTCACGATCAAGAACAAGTACCCGCTCCCTAGGATTGATGATTTGTTCGACCAGCTGCAGGGTGCACAGTTCTTTTCGAAGATTGACCTGCGTTCTGGTTATCATCAGATTCGGGTCCGAGATGAGGACATTCCGAAGACAGCATTCAGGACGCGTTACGGTCATTTTGAGTTTCAGGTCATGTCCTTCGGACTGACCAATGCACCCGTGGTCTTCATGCAGTTGATGAACGAGGTTTTTCGCCCATATCTAGATCAGTTTGTTGTAGTCTTCATCGACGACATTCTGATCTATTCGAGGACCCGTGAGGAGCATGAGCAGCACTTGGAGATTACTCTACAGACCCTCCGCGCACACCAGCTGTATGCGAAGCTGGAGAAGTGCGAGTTCTGGCAGGAGGAGGTGAAGTTCCTCGGTCACGTGGTGACGAGGGAGGGTGTCGCAGTGGACCCCTCGAAGGTCGAGGCAGTGCGTCAGTGGGGCCAGCCCACGACTGCGACAGAGATCCGTAGTTTCCTTGGTTTGGCGGGCTACTACCGGCGTTTCATCGAGGGTTTTTCTCGTATTGCAGCCCCGCTGACCAGGTTGACTCGGAAGGGGGCAGAGTTTATTTGGAGTGACGCCTGCGAGCGAGCATTTACGGAGTTGAAGGACCGTCTGACGTCCGCTCCTGTCCTCACTCTCCCATCTGGGAGTGACGGCTTCATTGTATTCACCGATGCCTCGCATATCGGTTTGGGTACTGTCCTGATGCAGCACGGGAGACCAGTGGCCTTTGCGTCTCGTCAGCTCAAGGTCCATGAGCTGAACTACCCTACACATGATCTGGAGCTGGCTGCCGTTGTCTTCGCACTGAAGGTGTGGAGGCACTACCTTTACGGGATTAGGTTCGAGCTCTTCTCTGATCACAAGAGCTTGAAGTACCTCTTCTCGCAGTCTGAGTTGAATATGAGACAGAGGCGCTGGATGGAGCTCCTGAAGGACTATGATTTCGACCTTCAGTACCACCCGGGCAAGGCGAACGTGGTGGCAGATGCCCTCAGCCGTCAGCCACGAGGCCTAGTGGCGCACATGATGATTCAGGAGTGGCGGATGCTTGAGGATATTGCTGCATATGACTTTGAGTTCGGCCTGCAGTCTTCCATTGTACAGTTATCGAGCTTGTCGATTCAACCCTCTCTTGTCGCTAGGGTGATCGAGGCTCAGCAGGCTGATGAGTCGTTGCAGGGTTATATGGCTGAGGCGGCATCTGAGGGTCAGGCAGATTGGCAGATCGGTACAGACGGTGGACTTCGCTTCAGAGGCCGATTATGTGTCCCGGATATCCCAGAGTTACGCAGAGATCTTATGACCGAGGCACATCGATCGCGATTTTCTATCCACCCGGGCTCGACGAAGATGTACCGTGACATGAGGCGACAGTATTTTTGGGCGGGGATGAAGCGCCAGATCGCCAGTTTTGTGGCTGAGTGTGACACGTGCCAACGTGTCAAGGCCGATCATCAGAGACCTCCTGGGTTATTGCAGCCGTTGAGCATCCCGATGTGGAAGTGGGAGCACGTGTCGACTGATTTCATCATGGGTTTGCCGAGGACTCAGCGCGGTCATGACTCCATTTGGGTTGTTGTGGATCGTCTGACGAAGTCGGCACATTTCCTTGCGATGCGTGCGACTTGGTCTATGGACCGGCTTGCGAGATTGTTTATTGAGGAGATTGTGAGACTGCATGGTGTTCCAGTCTCGATCGTTTCTGACCGAGACTCGAGGTTCACATCTCAGTTTTGGGGGAGCTTCCAGCGTGCGATGGGGACTGATTTGCAGCTCAGCACCGCGTACCATCCGCAGACCGATGGCCAGACCGAGAGGGTCAATCAGGTACTTGAGGATATGCTTCGGGCCTGCGCGATTGACTTCGGGGGTAGCTGGGATGAGCATCTGCGATTGGCTGAGTTTGCGTACAATAACAGCTATCAGGCGACCATCGGCATGGCTCCTTTTGAGGCACTATATGGCAGACCATGCAGATCACCGAGTTGTTGGACCGAGGTTGGAGAGCGCCGTCTCCTAGGTCCCGAGCTTGTGCAGGAGACTTCAGAGGCTATTGACATCATCAGGCAGAGGATGCGCACAGCTCAGAGCCGACAGAAGAGTTCTGCTGATCGTCGGCGTCGTCCCTTGGAGTTTGATGTAGGGGACCATGTGTATCTCAAGGTCTCGCCTATGAAGGGCGTAGTTCGATTTGGAGCGAAGGGCAAGCTTGCCCCGAGATTTATAGGACCTTTTGAGATCACTGGGCGCGTCGGCGCCGTGGCCTATCGGCTTGCCTTACCATCACAGTTGTCTGGCGTCCACAACGTGTTTCACGTCTCCATGTTGAGGAAGTGTGGGTCAGACATAGTTCCCGTTATTGATTGGCAGCCGTTGGAGGTTCGTGAGGACGCTTCTTACATTGAGCAGCCAGTCCGTATCCTTGATCGGAAGGAGCAGGTCCTCAGAACCAAGGTCATTCCGTTGGTGAAGGTGCAGTGGGGTCACCATTCTGTAGAGGAGGCTTCTTGGGAGCGTGAGGCTGAGATCCGAGAGCGATATCCTCATCTCTTTGATGGTTGATGATCATGTATTGAATTTTGTACGCTGTCCCTGATTCTATATGATGACGTTATGTTTCTTATTCCTCGCGAGTTATGCTTAGTTGCGACGCTTGTGTAAATTTCGAGGACGAAATTTTTATAAGGAGGGGAGAGCTGTGAGACCCGTATCTTTGTCCGTACACTTCCGCGGTCGTACCGGTCGAATTCCGGCAACTTTCGACCCTTAAACAATATCGACGCGCGACCTGGATTCTTGTACCGACAACCCGAGTCGACTCAACCCGAGACCAATACCATAGCGACCGCACCGTCGCCGCGGTTCCGATACCGCGACTCACGCGCCGAGGCGATACCCAGATCAAGAGATATGAGCCAACGTTCGGTGCGAGAAAACGCCGCGCGTTGCGAAAACCAAGGGAATCTCAACGATGTGTCACATCAATCACATCAATCCCATCAATCAATCACCCATCAAGCCATCACATGTCAAGTACACATCACTTCCATCCCTTTTCCCAAGCAACCACCAAAGTCTTCTCAACCCATACCTTTCTTACACAAAAAGCCACAAAAGTCTTCCTAACCCATACCTTTCTTACACAACCATCACTCACCCATCCATCCATCACTCTCTCTCTCTCCCTTTACATCACTCTCTCTCTTACTCTCCCTCATTCCAAAAAAAAAATCCAAGCAACAAAAAATTGCAAGGAGCTCCCACGTATGAGAATTTCCAACCTCCCTCTAAGCTTCAAGTGGCCCACCTTCCTACCCCAAAATCCCCCATCTCAACCCTCCATCCTTCATCTTAGCCGTTGAAGTTGAAGCCAAGGTGCCAAGGAACCCCTAGGAGCGAGAAGATCGGACGGTGGGTGTTTTCATAGGGTAGTTTTTATTATTTTTATGGTGGACCAAGTGAGTCCCACCGATCAATGGTGTGGATCTCACTTGGGACCCTTATTTGTGGCCGATGGACCACTTGGATCATCATGATCATTCCATGATGGGGCCATTCTCCATGGACCCCATCATGATGTTCATTTTCACTTAGAAAGGTCATCTAGACCGTCCATATCGGTGGAGAATGGATCTCCACCGTTGATTTATAATTTTGATGGTCCCATGATCAAAGGGATCCATTTCTTGTATGTTTCAGTGCAAGGGAGGGCCCATAATGACGGGGTCCCTCCATCACAAGCCGTGTCCCACTCTCCATGTCTCTCTCTCTCTCCCTTTTATTTTATTGTATTTTATTTTATTTTATTGTAATAGGATGGTGTGGCCCACTTGAATGGATCCCAACTTGATGTATTTATTTTATTCAAGTGGGGCCCACCTTAGATGTTATTTCTGTACCGCCCATTATGTGGTGGCCCACTTCATCAGGCCCACCATAACTATTCGTGCATGAACGTCAGCCGTCCAGCGGACGCTGGACGTTTCTAAGAAAAACGAGAACAAAAAAAAGAAAAAAAGAAAGGAAAAAGGAAGAAAAAGGAAGGGAATGGGATGTTCCCTTTGCACAGGCCCCATCCTGATGTCTATGTCCTATCCAAGCCGTCCATCCTCTCACCCACGGTATTCTAGCCGTTGGGTAAAAGTTTGGAACTAATCCAATCATCTGGTGGGCCATAGCGCCTAATATTGCGCCCTTACCATCCAAACACTAGTTCCTTATTTTATTTCTCCTACAAGCATCAAAAAAAATTGGAACTCTGGACTCATTTGAACGGCGTCGAGCCACTGATCGCTATGGCTGGTATGGATTGTCCGAAAGCGGGCCCCACACATGAAATTTCCGTGAAATGGTGAAATTGGAGGAGAGAGAGAGAAGGGGCGGCAGCAGCTGCTGCCGCTGTGTCAGGCGCACGCAGGCAGCGCCTGCGTGCTGACGGACGGGCGGGCGGGCTGCTGTGCAGCCACCCACGGCTGCTGCCGTGGGCCCCACTTGATGCATATGTTCTATCTACACCGTCCATTAGGCGGGCCCCCTTCCCAGGTGGGCCCCCTCCAAATTTCAGGATGATCCAAACCTCAGGTGGGCCACATCACAAGAAACAGTGTGAATAAGCACCCCCCATTGAAACTCTTCCTGGGGTCCCCAGAAGTGTTGGATCAAGCTAAAATTTTATATTTTCCCTTCGTCCAGGTTGAGTGACCTTATGAACGGGTGGGATTTCAATTAAACATCACGGTGGGCCATATACATGGGACCCATAGTGATTTATGTATTTTATTCGCACCGTCCACGGTCCGTGGACGGTGATGCCCACTGTGATTCTTGTTGAATCCACACCGTCCCCACTGAACGGTGGGGCCCACATATATATGTTATATATATATCACATATATATTATTATATTATATATATATTACATATAATATTGTATATATCACATATATGATATTATATGTAGTTATATATTATATAATATATATATGATTGTACGCCTTCATGTGGGTCCCACCATTGTCATAGGCGGTGCATCCAGACCGTCCATCCACTTGAAAGGATCATGTTAGGCCTATGGGCTAGGCCCATTGGAATTTCAAAAGGGGCATGGGCTAGGCCCATTTGGTTTTGTGAAATGCTTATGGGCTGGGCCCATTGGGTTCATTTTAGGCCTAGAGACTAGGCCCATTTGATGTACTTCAAGACCCATGTAATTGGACCCCTTTTGTTGAAATTTAAAGTCCATGGAAGTAAACCATTTGATATATTGTAAGGTCCATGGGACTGAACCCATTCAATTATAAAAGGGTCCATAGAATTAGGCCCACTTTGATATGTATGCAAACTCATGGATTAGGTCCATTTAAATTGTTAAAGCCTAGGGATTTAGGCCCATTTGACTCATATAAGGCCTCTGGGTTGAGGCCCATTGGATACACATTTGGGGGTCCAATTGGTGTGGCCCATTTGATATATATTAGACTCGTGTGACTAGATCCAATTGATGCAATCCAAGGCCCACGGGTTTTGACCCATTGCAATGCACTTAAGACCCATTGGTGTGGCCCATTTATATGGCCCATGTGATGAATAAATGGCCCATAAGATATGGCCCATCTGTTGAATAAAAGGCCCATAAGATATGGCCCATTTGACATATATGTAAGGTCCAATGGGAGGAACCTAAGGTCCATTGCAATATGTAAACCCAATACCGATTATGTAACGGTGTTTAAGAAGATTGTACCTGGAATGCAATGATGGTTTGACGTCCACATTGCGAGTGTAATGTTGGTTGGATGTCCACATTACGACTCTCCTTAGGGCCCATTACTAGCCGTACTTGCCTTGTATAGGCCGTCCAGGCCCATCTGCATCGTAAGATAATTCATTTCGTTATAACATGTTTAGTATAGTTTCATGACCCATGATCATACGCATCATATGTATGCTTGATATGAGGATTGACTGATCATAGCATTTGCCTTCGGGCAGGTTGTTTATGGACTTCCGGTTAGGCGGTGTTGCCCTACATGAGCGCACGGTATGCGCAGGATTGGTTGCATGACTGGAGAGCGTGATTCATGCATTCCGCATTTGTGTGATATGGTTGTTGTACGCCCTAGCGACATCAGGGCCGTAGCCTCCACAGACGCATCGTGGTTGGCAGGGTTGGATACCGGAAATCTTGTTCTACATGGGGTACTATAGATATCCCTGGGTGAAAGTCCCTAAACCCTTATGGTACCAAGAGGTTGCTCCAACGTCTAGACCGAGTGGGTAGATGAGCGTTGAGTGCCGATTACCAGACGGTTACGCTCTCCACTGTGTCGTGGTCGGTTGGAAGGGGGTACGGCCTTACCCGCCCGAGTGTAGGGGGCAATGCTAGGCTGAGTTTGACCAGCTCGAGGAATGGGTCCGCTATCGACGAGTCGCGCCCGATATCGGCAGACGGATAGTGAGGTCTCTTCCACTTACCTTATTGCGCGCGATGTGGCGGCAATCTGGTTTAGAGTGTACTAGACCCCGGTGATATTCCATACTCTGAGCTGTACTGATATGTGGACATTGATGAGGATCTGTATGCTTGAGTTGCATTGTACATTGCATGGCCTTGGGATGGCCGATACCATTCATGTCTTGTATTGCATAGCCTTGGTACGGCTCATGACGTTTTGGTTCCATCTGCATATTCCGCATTACTCTGACATTGCATTCATATTACTACCTTGTGCACACACTTTCACCACCCTCTAAGCTTTCTGTAAGCTTATGCACGACCGTTGCGTGCAGGTGACGTTGGACTGCAGCAGCGTTGAGGCAGGAGCGCGTTGCTGATCATTTTGGAGTTTTCTGTTATTTACCATTGTATTTCCCTTTATGCTCATTGTACTTGTAAAATTTTTGATCATAGTGGAAATGTAATGGAGTGCTTGGTTGTTGTTTGTGGGTTATGCCTTTGGTTATGCTTATTACGAAACAAACTGGTATTTGAAATCCTCCTCGTAGCATCCCAGGATCGGAACCTGGCGAATGGGAGCTAGGAGCCGAGAATGGGGTTCTACGGAGGCTGTCGGCGCCGGATTCGGCGATCGGGAATTTTGTGAGCCCGGTTTCCGAGTTTGGGGCGTGACATGGTCCTAGTAGGAGGATCAATGCGAGGCCTCTTGCCCGCGAAGGGCCTGTCTGGCAAATCCGGTCGTGGCCTAGAAGCAGCCGGGCCTCAAGATCGCGCAAGTCGATCCACGTCCTGCTCTGCCCGCATGGACATGTGAACCAACTCCGCATAAGAGGAAAAACTAACACAACACATCTTCGACCGAATATTCGGTCGTAAGCCCTCCAAAAAGCGCCGTATGCGCATCTGCTCATCAGCTAGGATCGTCGGGACGTACCTGTCCAACTCTGTGAACCGATGCTCATACTCGGTAACTGTCATCGCTGCCTGTCTGAGACGGAGAAACTCATTCTCCCTGTCGTGCCTGTAGGTCTGGGGATAATATTTCTCATGGAAGCGGAACTCAAATGCTGCCCACGTCCATACAAAGTTTGCGGCAACGGTCCGCAGTATGCTATCCCACCACATGCTGGCCTCTCTCTCAAACAGGAAGGTAGCTAGCTCTACCTGCTCAGCCTCGGTGCAGTGTAACATCCGTAGAATCTTCGACACCCGGTCGAGCCAGTACTCAGCCTCCTCGGGTCTGTGAGAACCCGAGAAAGTAGGAGGCCGCAAGCGCTGAAATCGCTCCAAAAGGCCCCGTGTGTTGGCAGGATTCCCCGCAGGGAAAGCAGGCGGCGCAGGATGGGCCATGCCCTCATCCTGGGCATAAGTATAGACATCCTCAGCTGGATGCGCAGGTGGTGCAGGTGGAGTAGATGTAGTCGCACCCCCACCCTGGGCTAAAGTCCCCACTATGGTGGTCAGAAACTGCTGCTGCTGTAGTATCATAGCCATCATCTGCTCGAATCTGTCAGGGGGTGGAGCAGACTGTGGCGGATGCGGTGTGGAAGCAGATGCGCGATGTGGCTCTCTAACTGATGGTGTAAATGGCGGTGGTCCATCTGTAGGACCAGCAGCAGGCTGAGACGATCGAACCGCCTCAGGAATCGGGCCCACAGCAGGGTCCGAACGAGTGCCAGACTGAGAGGGAGTCTGATCCATATGCTCTGACAATGCAAGGCGAACCGTGCTCCGCGTAGTCTTGGGTGGCATTCCCTATATTCAAAATAGGGCGCAACCTTGTCAGTCTCAATTGCACAAATACACCACAATCATTCACATAGAGAGTCAAAGGCATTCCATGCATTTCAATTAATCAAAATTGTCACAATACAAGGGATATATCCTTACAAGCATCATGACTAGAATTACATAGAAATTAAGACAGTTAAACAACAGCAACATGAACAAAACACTAGCCCTAACAGGCTTACACACATAAAGCAGGAAATGACTAACTACTGATAATAACATCAAAGATCGCATCGCTAGTCGGAGTCTGGTGACGGAGGAGGAGCACCCTTATCCTGTAAGCAACACAGGATCGCCTTCAAGGTGCGAGTCACCTTGCCAAATTTCATCTTTGTAACAGCCTTGGCATCAGCGACTTCTGCGCGAAGTTCTTGGACTTCCCTTCGCAAAGCGGTCTGACTCTCCTCCATTCGAGCGATGCGGTCGTCGATAGTAGCCTGCGCAGAAGGAGGAGGGCTCTCATCAGTATCCTGAGCCTCCTCTTCTGCTTCTTCCTGAACCTCTGCTCTAGGTTCGTCTTCGCTTTGATCTTCCTCTTCATCAAAGTCATCACCACTATCCCTTTCGAGTTGATTTTCACGGTATTGTGACCCAATCTTCATCTTGACCATTGTCGACTCATCGATGGTGTGAATCGATACCGGCAATTCTGGCCCAAGTCTATAGGCAAACTCAAGCACAATCTTGCAAATAAGTCGGCCAAAGGGAAGCGATTCGGATGTCCTTCTTGACCTGGCTATGAGAACTATCTGCCGTAAGATGAAAGTGGCCATACATACGTTCTCTCCCTGGGCCACCAGAAATAAGAAATCGACCATCATACATGTACATTCAATGCGGTTCGTCGACCTGGGATAAACATTGAACGTGCAGATATGATGCAGCAGGCGCAAATCCTCAGATATGTACGTCGCCTTGAGGCTATTATTAGGCTGCCATGGAACCAACTTACCGCACAGAAACCTGGTGCGGCGATCTCGTTCACGTCTAGTCCTCAGATTCGTTTCATTAGGATGCACATCACCTAGAGGCACGTTGAGAAGTCGCGCAATCAGCCGAACGTCGATCGTAGCCATCCGATCTCTACCAAAAGGGATTTTGAACTGCAAAGGCTCCAAGGTAGGATTCTGGATGCTTGCATAGAAGGCACGAACGGTGCTCACATTAGCATGAGCGCGAGCTTCAAAGATCGGACCCCAATGCGCAGCTTCAATGCGCTCAAACAACAGATACTCGCCGAACAATCGTCCATCTACGTCCGCCTCAAATAACACTTTGCGATCAGTGTATTGGCCATGAGGCATCTCTGATAAAATTGTTCGTCCAAGGTATGCATGGGGATCCAAATTCCGCTTTGTACGGCACTCCAGGACTGAAGCTGGACCTGCGGCGGCGCTTGAACTTGCGGCACCAATTCGCGGTCTTCTCGATCGAGCAGGGCGGCTCGGCCCAGCCTCGTCTGTTGCAGTTTTCCTCTTACCCATCAAAGATATGATGGATGAGAGTGATATAAGGCCCAAAATGGCTTCCACGAAAGCCATGAAAAACGGTGAAAATATGAAGAAACGGCTGCCCAATCTGAGAAAAGGAAATCTAGGCGTCGTAGAGGGATGCTTCAAGCTTCCCAAGGCTGTAGTGTCAAGGAGAAATACAAACAAAAAGATAGAATGGAGCACCTCACGATTTCAGCTCTATTTGGGGGATTTTGGAGCTCCAAATGGTGAGATCTTCAAGAAGAGGGGCTGCCAACACCCAATAAGTGATGGGTGGTGGTCGGTTTTGGCCAAGGAGGGACCTAGAAGTGCTTTAGGACGCCGGAGTTTGGAGATGGTTGCTGAAAATCGAAAATAGGGTTATGGAGAGGGCTGTTTGTGAAGGAGAGGAATGATTTGGGCATTTTCGTGAGATGGGAGCTACCTAGGGAGGATGTACACCTCACTTAAGGGCGTGCGCCCAAAATTTGGGACCAATGGACCCCACCGGTCGGCGATGCATCGCCCGACCGGCGATGGCATCGCCGGCCAACTTCCAAGTTGGCCGGTGGGACCACATGGGTCTGATCCCCCATGGTCCAAGAGTTCCAAAAAGGTGTGTCCCACCCCTTAGTTCATTATATTTTGGTCTGTATGAGCCCAAACATGTGTTCAGGGCTTTCCGAGTCCACATCACAATCCTGAATACCAAACCATATGATGCAGCATATGAATTTGGGGTAGAAGGAGTCAGTACATCTATCTAGATCCTTAGTTGCTAAAGAAAGTGAAGTTAGAATGGCCTTATGGCCATTTTTCATGAAATTTTACTATTCACTGTAAAATTTTGTGAAGGCACTAATTTGTATTATTTTCACATTATTTTTGATGCCTAATATGAAATGGATAAGAAAGAAATAAATATTGGAGTGTTTAGAGGAGGAATTCTGAAGATTTTTGGTGAAACGGGGTTTTTAAACCCTGGCGATTGATTACAGGAGTCGTGGTCATCCCACGGCCCAAGGATTCACTTTTTCGGTTTAAAATCGCTCATAGGACGTCTCCACCCGACTTCCTACAGCTTAGAAGTGATTCGGGTTGCTTTACGCGACCCGAGATACGTTACAGACTCGATCTTGCGATCGATCCTAATAGACTTCGCCTATCGACGAATCTGCAATCCTAGAAGTGTTTCTAGACCCTTCTCGCACCCACCTAAGTCAAAGGAAGTGACAGCGTACATCGCAAGACCATAACCCAGGCCCAGTATACTCTCATTCATGCTCTGATACCAACTTGTAACACCCTGAAAATCGGGGGTCATGTATAAACTCGACTCCCGAGTTCCAGACCGTCACTTATGCAACAAAAATGGTTATGATTCAATGTTGTCTGATTTAAAGCATTCACATGAGTAAAAATATACCAAAATTGTAATTCATACTTCAGATCCAGTGATAAAAGCAAGCGGAAGACTAAACAATATATATATCACCGTATGGAAAAACAAAGTAAATCTCATCTGTCTCCAAAGTATGACTACATCTCTGAGTCTCATATACATGTACATAAACAAAAGAAATAATGTTTAAAATAAAGTCCCACTGATGTCCCCTCGATCCAGGTCGCCTACGGGAAGCCGTCGTGATACTGCATATACGAGAACTCATCCTGGTCCTCGTCGATCTCCGACTCCACCTCCTGGATCTCGACCTCACCTGCATCTAAAACAGGGTCTGGTGGGTGTTGCAAACACCATCCCGTAACGTGGGAATGAGTGATCAACTCAGTGGAATCATAGAGCAAAGATTAGCATGTTCACAATTCAGTCACGCGATAATAGTAAAGCAGTAAATCAGACAATCCTAATACTGTTGTTTAATGCAAGATGATATGACGTGATGTATGCCCTCACCGACGATCACCCTCATGCGGCAACATCTTACGACCGTAGCATGCCACACTCCCTAGAGTGCTCCACATCTTCCAGGCACATGCAATGCTATGGTGATATGATTTCCAAGTTGTTATTAGTCCATTCAAACAACAGGATTGGGAAACTAAGGTACTTTCCTTGTATCAATCCCAACACACATCCTGTCTAGGGTCGTCACTCCTAGTATTCTCATACGATGTATATTTCGTAGGTCACTGCAAGGGCTGTCAGGGCTGTTGCTCGCACTCGTTGCACCGCTCCCCCATCACCTTATCAATACAGGCCTACCGTACTCTACTGCAACGGAAGGGTCGTCGCCTCCCGTGGACTCAGAATACGCTCGCGGTCACTACAAAGGGCTCGTCGCCTGATCAGTGTAGGCCGACAGCTAGAATATAGTGTCCCATACCACCATAATCTGCTCACGAGTCTAGGTGCTCACTGGTCACTACGGGGAGGTTTGTGGCCCCAGCGTAGGCCGACAGCTCGACCACAGTGTCCCATACCACCATGCCCGGCTCATGAGTCTTCTTGGATCAAGGTACCATGGTTAACAGGGTTTACAATGGTAAGTTCAGTACCCTAGGTTCAAGCAGTTATGACTCATACAAGGTGAACATACATCGGCCAGTCGGGTTACTTGACGAGCTCGACTAGCGCGATCGCATCTCAAGTCGAACGACATGAAGTGCGTAAAACACTTCACGTGGCCTAACCACTGCCGCCAACTCTAAACACGAATCACGTTCATCGACGCGTCGTTCATGGCTATGACCAGTCAGCCACGAATTCGCTCGGTTACCGACTGCCTAGACTAAGTCTAGTCCCACACATCTATGAAATCACATTAACAATATATGCAAAGGTATTGGAATTGAAATACAATCATGTGAGCATGTTAACACATGTTATAACATTCAACTTAAGCAAATCTTCAAACACATACATTCCATGCATGTAATGGAATCATGCATATGGTCAACATGTAGGAAATCATTTAGGTCAGCATATTAATCAAGAAATCATTCTCAAACTACTACATAACATCATTTAATTCAATACATACTAATACAAGCATTTATACAAACACATACACTACACACTTAAGTCTACATATAGTATGTCGACCCAAAGTGCGCAACTAGGCGAATCTCTTCGCCAAACTGATTATGCAAGCATTCCTAACTCCCTAATGCGGCAACAAACCATGTCAATCACGTCAGCAAAATATACATGTAGACCGTACTTCCTACAAATGACTAAAATGCCCTAAATCTCATATTCTTCGTTAATTTACGAAAAGGGAAACGGAGAGTATGTTGTACATGTCAAACGGTGATGCCGTCGATAATCTACTATTAAACGACATTGAAAGCGTTGTAAACCGTCAATCAAAGCGTCTAAAATCCTCACCTAGTGTCTTACGGTTGCGGGATTTTGAACGGAGCGTGTACACTTCGTCTACGGCAGTAGGAGAACCTGATTTATGGAATACATTAGCTAACATGCTATGAATCTAGGTAAGCCCTAAATCAGCAAGTTCTAGGGTTATTTTATACCTGAAAAAGTGGAGAAATCACCAGCCAGGTGATTGGGAAGAAGTGCTGAAGCAGCAGCTGTCGATGGCTCGGAAGCGGAAAAAATCCCTTCTTCTCTTTCCCTCAAACTCTCTCTCCTTTTCTCTAGGGTTTGGAATTTTCGGATGGGAGAGAGAAATGAGGGTTTCAACCCCTTTTATAAGCTTAAAAACGCCAGAAATAGGCTCCGGGACGAAGTTTACTTGGTGCCTATCCATTTCGAGGCTGTTTCGGTCTAAAAACTGCTTTCTGGTGGTCCCCTGGTCGATTGCGATCAGACTTAAGCTCATGCTTACCAGATGTAGCTCGTATTAAGTTTTCAGTCTGGCAGGGTTCGCAGATCGCACGTGGCGGACCAGTTTCAGTTCAGCGGTCACCGCACGTAGATCAGGGCTGAAAGTCTCATAATAATAAATAGAAATTTTTCCTGATCCGAGGGTGTAATCTGGATGAATTCTGACGGTCAGAACGCTTAATATTGACGCATCAAGTCGTGTGCCAGATTTGAATTTGAAATTCCAAATCTGTCCCTGTTCGCGGTCGCTTCAGTCCAGGTTCAACGAAATAGTCTGTGATTATCGGTTTGACTTGATTTTCGAGATGATTGTCAAGTCCAGCTGGGCGGTTCTAACGGTCTAAGATAGGAGGTATCGGACCTTCGACGCGCGGTCTAAATCCAATACAAAAGTTCAATGTGGTCCAGAGGACAAACCCGCTTAGAGTTTGATCCGAGGTTATAGAGTATTGTAGAGTTGTTTGTTCTACTCGATTTGGGTCTTGTAGAACGTATTTAAAGTGATCAGGGACTATTTCCCAGCTACTCTAGCGTTGCGCTAGCTAACTTATGCTTAATTTCCATGGAAATTATTTCTACGCGATTTCGGGTCAAGTTGGTACTCGAGCCCAAGTAAGGATTTTTCACGGGCGTTACAGAGAGCCAAAGAGCTTAGCTTTCCAAGGAACCAAGAAGATCCAACGGTGGGTGTTTTGTAAGGTTAGGATTTTATTTTTGATGATGGGCTAAGTGAGGCCTACCGATTGATGGTATGGATCCCACTTTAGACCCTAGGTATGGCCGATGGCCCACCATGATTCATATATCCATCCCATGATGGGGTCATTCTCCATGAATGTCATCATGATGTTTAATTTCTTGTATGAAAAGGGTCATCTTAACCTTGCATTTTAGTAGAGAAGGGATCTCCACAATTGATTTTGATTGGTGGGCCCACATGTAATGGGACCCACTTGATGATGTTGTAATGTATGGAAGGGAGGTTTCATAGTGTCGGGATCCCTCCATCACATGCATCTCTCTCTCTCTCTCTCTCTCTCTCTCTCTCTCTCTCTCTCTCTCTCTCTCTCTCTCTCTCTCTCTCTCTCTCTCTCTCTCTCTCTCCCCTAATTTTATGGCCACTTATGATGTAGGTATTTTATCCATATTAAGCACCAAGTGGACCAAACCAGGCCCCACCTTGTTGCCCACCTGCTACCCGTTTTGGGCAGACCCTGTTGAAGGGAAAATGCAATCATCAGCTTGATCCGTGGACCCCACGCCACCCATCATCTAGATGTGGGGCCACCTTGATATATGTAGTTGGTGGGCCATGTGTATGTGGACCCCACCTTGCTGGACGTATTATATCCAGACCGTCCAACCATATGTAGAGACCGTTTTATGGCATTACAGAGAGAATGAGGTAGATCTAAAATTCTAGTGGGACCCACCACATGTACGTGGGTCCCAACCTAATATGTGTTCTATCCACCGTCCATCTGTGGACGGTGAGGATATCTCACATACCTCATAATCAGACCCGTATAGCTGGACATGGGGCCTACTCTCATGTGTGGTGTCCACACCATCCAGCAAGGATGGTGGGACCCACCTGATGTATGGATTCCATCCATGCCATCCGTCCATCTGGACTGTGGACCATACCATAATATATGTGTTTTATCTCCACCATCCAGATTGTTGGACGATGGGATGCACAGTGATGTATGTGCTTCGGTCCACACCGTCCAGATGGCTGGACGGTGGGCCACGCCATGATGTATGTATTTTACATTCACGTCATTCATCTGTTTCACATCCACAACGTGATGTATGTGTTTTATTCCAACCGTCCAAATGGCTGGACAGTGGACCACCGCTGATGTATCTGTGTGAGCTCAACCGTCCAGATGGCTAGACGGTGGGCCACACCGTGATGAATATGTTATATCCAACCGTTTATCAGGTGGACCACACCGCAAAAACCAGTGTGGGATTGATCATCCACCATTAAAATTCCTTAGGAGCACAGAAGTTCTGGACCAATATGATATTTATTTTTCCTCTTGATTCAGGTCTTTGTGACCATATGAACATATTGGATGGAAAATAAACGCTATGGTGGGCCTGTGGAATTTTAACAGTGAGAAATCATTATCACCACTGCTATTTGTGGTATGGTTCAGATGATCTTTCGATCATTATATCCGCTACTATTTATGATGCGGCCCATGTGTTGCGGCTCACCTTGAGGTATATGAGGCTCGTTGTTGCGGCCCATCTTGATGTATATAAGGCCCATGTGTTACAGCCCATCTTGATGTATATGAGACCCATTGTTGAGGCCCATGTGTTGCGACCCATCTTAATGTTATGAGGCCCATTATTGAGGCCCATGTGATGGGGCCTACTTGATGTTTGAGGCCCAAATGAGATGTACTCGAGGCCCAATGTGATGTATGTGGGGCCCATTGTGAAGTATGAGGCCCAATGTGATGTATGTGTTATATATATGTCGTCTATCCATTTTAGGTCGTGAACCCCACCGACTTATGTAAGACCACCATGTATGAGTGTTGGGCCCACACCGTCTATTCATCTCCTAGATATTTGGAGGGTCGAGGGCCCTGTTATGATTCTGATTCCTAAATGCACCGCGCCTTAGAAAATGGTGGTTAAAAGTCCACCGATCTAAACCTCCCTAGGGCCCATTGTTAAGCCCATTTCCACCCTTACCCATCGGGCTAATCCAAACCGTTGGGGCCCCATTGATGATGATACCTTCTACCATCCTTTCGAGTGGACCCCTCCTTAGGATATATGATATATTAGTACCTCGAATAGATTATGATAGTCTAACATAGACCTTTCCATACATACATCTATACCGTTCAACCTCTATTCTTGTAAGTGGCATACCAGGTAAGACCGATCATCACCTACTATATCTGATAATCATGCTAGTGTACTCAGTCAGTAAGACACAATGAGAATATGCTTAGTATAACATCATGATACATGCCCATACGGATCATTTGTATGCTTATTATGAGGAGTGTTTGATCATAGCATACGGAGTTGGGCTGAGACATTTACAGGACTCCTTATGAGACGGAGTACCCCACATGATTGTGCGGTACACGTAGGTTTGATACATGACTGGATGGTGTGACTCATGCATTTCACATTCCATGTGACATAATTCACTGTACGCCCTAACGACATCAGGGTCGTAGCCTCCACAGGCACATTGTGGATGGCTGGATTAGATACTGAAAATATTGTCTCTAGCATTGTGGGCACATAGGATGTCCTTGGGTGAAAGTTCCAAAACTTTTTTGGTACTAGGAGATGCTCCAACATCTAGATCGAGTGGATACATGAGCGCACGAGTACGGAATACTAATAGGATACATCTCCCACTGTGTCATGGTCGGTTAGAAGGGGGTGTAGCCTTATCCGCCCGAGTGAGGAGGTTGTAAGCTAGGCTAAGTTTGATGTCACGCCCCAAACTCAGAAAACGGGCTCACAAAATTCTCGATCACCGAATCTGGCATTGACAGCCTCCGTAGAACCCCATTCTCGGCTCCCAGCTCCCATTCGTCAGGTTCCGATCCTGGGATGCTACGAGGAGGATTTTCAAGATCAGTTTGAATCGTGATAAGCATAACCAAAGGCATAACCCACAAACAACAACCAAAAACTCCATTATATTTTCACTATGATCAAAAACTTTACAAGTACAATGAGCATAACGGGAAATACAATGATAATAGACCAAAAGCTCCAATAATAATCTGTCACGTGCTCAAGCCTCAGCGCTGCTGCGATCCAACGTCACCTGCACGCAATGGTCGTGCATAAGCTTATAGAAAGCTTAGAGGGTGGTGAAAGTGTATGTACAAGGTAGTAATATGATCATGGGATATCAGAGTAATGCGGAATATACTGATGGATCCATGAATACCGTAAGCCATACCAAGGTCATGCGGTGCAAAGCATGAACGATGTCGGCCATACCAAGGTCATGCGATGTGAAATGCAATTCAAGCATACAGTCCTCATCAAAGTCCACATATCGATATAGTTCAAATCTGAGATATCACCGGGGTCTAATACACTCTAAACCAGATCGCCACCCCATCGCGCACAATAAGGTAAGTGGAAGAGACCTCACTATCCGCCTGCCAATATTGGGCTCGGCTCATCAATAGCGGACTCATTCCTCAAACTGGTCAGACTCAGCCTAGATTTACCCCCTACTCTAGGGCGGGTAAGGCCGCACTCCCTTCCAACCGACCACGACACAGTGGAGAGCGCAACCATCTGATAATTGGCACTCAATGCTCATCTACCCACTCGGTCTAGACATTGGAGCAACCTCTTGGTACCATAAGGGTTTAGAAACTTTCATCCAGGGATATCTATAGCACCCCATGTAGAACAAGATTTTCGGTATCCAATCCTGCTAACCACGATATGCTTGTGGAGGCTATGGTCCTGATGTCACATGTCACGTAAATGCGAGATGCATGAGTCATACTATATAATCATGCAGCAATCTCGTGCGCACCATGCGCTCATGTGGGACACTCCGTCTCATAAGGAGTCCCATAAATGTCTCGGCCCAACGGCTTATGCGATGATCAAACATTCCTCATATCAAGCATACATATGATGCATATGGGCATGAGTAATGGAATTATACTAAGCATGCTACAAAGTAATGAATTATCCGTATAACGCAGATGGGCCTAGACGGCCTACACACAACAATTATGGCCTATCAATGGCCCTAGGGAGAGTCATAATGCAGACATTTAACCAACATTATACTTGCAATGTGGACGTCAAACCACCATTGCTCCCAAGCCATAACCCGTAGTAAACATCAATACACAAACCATGTTGGGTTCACACATTGTAATGGACCTTAGGTACATCCTATTGGGCCTTCATTACATCAAATGGGATACATTAGTGGGCCTTACGTTCATCAAATGGGCTGCATTACTAGGCTTCACCAATGGCCTTAGGTACATTGCAATGGGTCATAACCCATGGGCCTCAGAGTACATCATAATGGGTCTAATCACATGGGCCTTATGTGTCTTAAATAGGCCTAATCTCATGGGCTTTATACATATCAAATGGGCCTAATCCTATAGGCCTTATATAAATCAAATGGGTCTAAATCTATAGGCCTTATATATCAAATGGGCCTAAACCCATAGGCCTTATATGTCAAATGGGTCTAAATCCATAGGCCTTATATATCAAATGGGCCTAAACCCATATGCCTTATATGTCAAATGGGCCTAAATCCATAGGCCTTATATAAATCAAATGGGCTTAAACCCATAGGCCTTATATGTCAAATGGGCCTAAATCCATAAGCCTTATATAAATCAAATGGGTCTAAACCCATAGGCCTTATATGTCAAATGGGCCACACCCAAACATAGGTGGCCCACTTGATCATAGATTGATCTCATTCTTCAACGCATGCCTTAAAATGATCTTTTCAAGTGGATGAACGGTCTGGATGCATCACATGCATCATGGCGGGTCCCACTGTCGCTGGACAGTGCAGACAAAACACATGCATCACAGAGGGCTCCACCGTCCGCTGGTCAGACGGTGTAAATAAAATAAATATATCATGGTGGGTACCACCGTCCGCCTGGACGATGGATGTAAAACACATATATCACTGTGGGTCCCATGTGAGGCCCACCATTATGTTTACAAGTCATCCAATCCGTTCATAAGGTCACTTAGACTTGGATGAAGAGAAAACACAAATTTCAGATTGATTCAAAACTTTCGTGGGCCCAAAAAGAAATTTCAAGGGCAGCCACCCAATCACCACTATTTTCCAATGTTGTAGGCCACCTGCGCTTTGGATTGGGCTGAGTTTTGGAGGGCAGCCTGCTACCCTCAGGGCCCACAAAATGGATGGTGCAAATATACAAAATGTACATCAGGTTGGGGCCCACGGCTGGGCTGTGGGGCTGCTCGTTCGTCTGCCCACGGCGCTGGCAGCGCTGACAGCTGCAGCGCCTGCTGTAACACCCTCTTTCTTTCCTTTTTTTAAAAAAAAATAAAAAATCATTTTCCTGTGGTTTCTCACAGGTGGGACCCACATTCGAAAAATCCATTCCGACCATGGGATTCTACAGTTCGAAACAAACAAAATGAGTCTAAAGTTTGAAATTTTTAGGTGCATAAGAACTTCAGGCTATGTTTCAACGGTAACCACCGCAGTCTTCAATGCTATGGCCCACCAGATGTTCAAATCAGCCCCATCCTTCTACTCAACGGCTAAAATGAGGTTGGTAAGAGGATGGACGGCTTAGATTGGACCCATACATCAAGGTGAGGCCTACACCAATGGTCCACTCCCAAGGCTTGAAGCAAGCTTATATTTGTGTTTAACTCACGTCCAGGGAACGTCCTGCGTCCCTGGACATAATTCATACATTAAGGTGGGCCCCAACTATGGATGTGGGCCACCAAAGTAGGGATTGGAGGGCATGGGAAGACATATATTAAGGTGGGGTCCATCCAAGTGGGCCACACAACCATATCATCATCAAAAGAAAATGAAAAAGAGATGGAGAGAGAGAGAAGGAAAGTGGGACACGCATGTGATGGAGGGCCCCGCCACTATGAGCCCTCCCTTGTAAGAAATCATATAATCAAATGAATCCCATTACACATGGGCCTTTCGAAATCAAAAAACAATGGTGGAGATCCTTTCCCCACCAATATGGACGGTCTAGATGACCTATCAAAGCAAAGAAATAAACATCATGATGAGGTCCATGGAGAATGGCCCCATCATGGAATGATCATGATGATCCTAGTGGGCCATCTGCCACATCTTAGGGTCCCAAGTGAAATCCAAACCATTGATCGGTTGGTCTCACTTAGCCCAACTTAAAAACATGAAAAATTACTATTATCAA
Source organism: Magnolia kwangsiensis (assembly GCA_037074715.1). Classification (NCBI taxonomy): domain Eukaryota; kingdom Viridiplantae; phylum Streptophyta; class Magnoliopsida; order Magnoliales; family Magnoliaceae; genus Magnolia; species Magnolia kwangsiensis. Next base: position 59,070,712 of record CM073573.1, read on the forward strand.
GCACCCACCGTTCGATCTTCTTGCTCCTATGGGTTCCTTAGCACCTTAGCTTTGATTCCAATGGATGAGATGAGGTTTGGATGGTTGAGATGGAAGATAAAGAGGTAGGAAAGGTGGGCCACACTTGGAGCTTTGAAAGAGAGGGAGAGGCTTGGACGTTGGATGCTTCTCTTGCTTGGGAATGTTTTTTCTTTTTGAAAATGAGAAAGAGAGAGAGTTGTAAAGAGAGAGAGAGAGAGTGATGGGTGATGGAGTGATAGATGTGGTGGTGATGGGTGTGTAAGGCACCTTTTTAACTTTGTGGCCATTTGTGTAAGAAAGGCATGTCTTTGTAAGAAATTTTTGACTTTGTGGCTTGTTTGGGAAAGGGTGAAAAGTGATGTGTACTTGACATGTACTTGACATGTGATGTGATGGGATTGATTGATTGATGGGATTGATGTGACAACTCGTAGAGATTCTCTTGGATTTTGCAACGCGCGGCATTTTTCTCACACCAAACGTTGGCCCACATCTCCTGACCAGGGTATCGCCTCGGCGCCTGAGTCACGGCATTGGAACCGCAATGACGGCACGGTCGCTATGGTAAAGATCTTGGGTTGAGTCGACTCGGGTTGACGGCTTACGAATCAGGGTCGCGCGCAAATATCACTTGAGGGTCGAAGGTTGCCAGAATTTGACCGAGAAGACCACGGAAGTCTATGGAACAGTACGATCTAGGATACGGGTCTTACATTTGACCAACTCATAAATGGGTCCGCTATCGATGAGCTGGGTAGGTATTGGCAGACTACTGGTCAGGTGAGTAATGTGGTCTCTTCCGCTCACTAGGTTATACGGCTAAGGAAGCGACAATCAGTGTGGAGTGTACAAACTCCGGTGATATCCCAGAGGAGAACTGTACTAATATATGTACTTGATGAAGACTGACATGCTTGCGTTGCATCTCGAATATGACATTTGGCTACATAGGCCTTGCATTGCGTGGCCTTGGTATGACTGATAGCATTCATGTCTTGAATCGTATAGCCTTGGTACAGTTGATAGTATTCATGGACTTACCAGCATATTTCCGCATTACTCTGATATTGCATACTTGGCACTTGTCTTGCGCACACACTTACACCACCCTCTAAGCTTTTTATAAGCTAATGCACGACCGTTGCGTGCAGGTGACATTAGATCACAGTAGCACTAAGGCAAGATCGTGTATCTAAGCTTTTGGAGTTCCGATATCTATATTTGTATTTCCCTTTCTGATTGTACTCAAAGCTTTTGATATAGTGGATATGTGATGATGTTGTTTTGTGAGTTGATTATGCTGGTGATTATGCTCCTTTACAAAAAAAAAATCATATTGAAAATTCTCCTTCTAGGATCACAAGATCGGAATCTGGTATATGGGTGCCGGGAGCCGAGAATGGGGTACTATGGAGGCTATCGGCACCGGATTCAACGATCAGAAATTTTGTGAGCCCGGTTTCCAAGTTTAGGGCGTGATACAACCCTTTGACATCAAACTCACGACATGTACATAAAAGCTCACTAAGCTTAACTGTGTTATTATAATCTCTTAAAATATAATATTCATCTCAAGAAATTGTATGACAACGAACATCGTGTGCCTCTGGTAGAAGACCCTTTAATTGTTCCTTCACTCATGATGTCAACGATCTGATAAATAATGATGCAGATTCTTTTCTCTTGTAAAACATTTATTGTATCTTAAATCTAATTATCTCTATCAGTATAGTCATAGGGTACTCTTTTATTTCTTTTAACAAACCATTAACGCACTCTGATATGTTAGTAGTAACCAAGTTGAATATTTTTTTCGAAAAATGTTCATCTTTCGTATTCTATTTCTATTAACCATGCATGTACTAAAGGGTTAGCTATTTTGATATCGTGCATTAACTTTTCAAAGGTAACTTTTTTACACATCCTTACAACCCGGCAATAATATTTTTCTAACAAATTATTTTTAAATATGTCAACTAAGTTTTTGTAGATATAATGGGTACAATAGCCATGGATTGCATATTAGAATACTTCGGGGACTTCTTTCATTAAACCTTTATGTCAGTCTGATATAATGACAAGACCCGGAAGATACCCTAATATACAATTGAGGTGGGTAAAGAACCAATTCCAACTACTACTGTTCTCTGATTCCTCAATACCAAATGTTACTAGTAGGATAAGATCGTCTCTATCCAAGGCTGTAGCCACAAATAGAGAACCCTTATATTTACCTTTTAGGTGCGTCCTGTAGATGGTCAACACCCTTCGCGAATAAGTTTAAATACTTCTAACGCATTGTTCGAAAGTAACAAAACATATCTTGAACTTACTCGTCTGTGAGTTAACAAGCACGACAATCATCATCCCTGAGTTAGCCCTCCTCAACTCATGTAAATAGACTAAGAGTTCATTGTAAGAGTCTTCATAAGATCTCATTACGCACTTGATTGATATCTCTTTAGCCCGCCATGTCTTCTTATAATTGATAATAATATTATATTTCTCAAGCATAGTCAATATAATGTCACTCGACTTTAATCTCATGTGCTACTCAATACAACTAATAACCAACTCGTCAACTAACTTACCACTTGCTTATTGGTGATCGTTCTTCATCCATGACATGCCGCATGTGTGTTTGGACATGTAAATCTTTATCTTGAATATCCATACATCATTTAACCTTGATGCATGAACCCTTCATTTGTAATTATTTTCGAAACACGCATTGGTGAATCTCTTAGATGATGAGTACAAGACCCTATATTGAAAGTTTTTACCAATTGAAAATTGACTCAAAACATACTAGCACCGACTCTTATCCTTCAACATTTATCCAACGGATATCTCGATTGGATCATCCAATATATATTCAGATTTATTGGATGATCCGATTGAGATATCCGTTGGATAAATATATCATCCTTGAAAGGCACATTAACTTGACAAGTCATGGAGTTTGATGTTTGAGACAGCTTGGGCAATTGAATGTCACTTAGACGTACACATTCGTCACCAGTGGTGGAAGATGAAGGCACATGTACTCTTATGAATAAAGGTGATGTCATATATTCACATTTGAAGTTAAGGTCAATTGCCTAGGTAACGCCGCTTTCTCACACTAATTCCCATCCTTGAAAGACACATTAATTTGACCAGTCATGAAGTTTGATATTTAAAGCGACTCGGGTGGTGGAATGTCGCTTAGATATAGACATTCGTCACCGGTGGTGGAGGATAAATACATGTGTACTCATAAAGGTGATGTCATATATTCACATTTCAGATTATAATCAACTGCACAGATAACACCATATACCTCACACAGATTTCCAACTGCAAGGGCATCATGTTCAACAAGGACATCATATTCAACAACACTTTAACGGACGGAGTCTTCGTATATGGCCTCATTCATGTGTTGCACTATCTCTATGATTAAAGGCATATATGTATTTGGATGCTCCGACTGTGCATCCAAGAACACTTACAACTTCATCATCTTTAATTTCAGATGGAAGGATTGATTGGTTTGAGCATAGGCACAATACTTTCATTCTAATATCATAATCATTTATTGTAGTCTTAATAATCATGTACATTTTAGATAAAAGCTCGTCATATGTAGTTCTGACACTCAAAGTAATACTTTTTTACTTTCCACTCTTATACGTGTATCCATTATTTTTACATTTTAACTCCTCACCATAAGAGCATACGATGATTCTCCCAGCCATTAATTGCAAATAAACATGTCAAAATATTCTTTGTGAACTGTTAGACATTAAAGTTTTTTTTTTTTTTTTGTTAAAGGAAATTAAGAAATTTTCCTCTATAGACTTCAAAGAGTATAATGAAATTAACTTCTCTTTGAATTTAAATATAATTATATTTAGAGAGAACTCGGTCATTCTCACTGATTACATCTTTCATTCCCTAAAATCCTACTTGCAAAAAAAAAAAAAAATACATTCATTATTCCTAGCAAATCATTACACAAATTAAAGAGTACAGTGATATTGAAAGAGAACTCAATCAATTTCACTGTACACAGGTAGTGTTAATATATTACACATGTTCGATCCGATGAGTATTTTTAATTTCTAGTCTATTTTTTTATTGAAATTATGTTAGATCAGTGTAAAATTATTACAAATCCATTGGTTCTTCATGTTTTGCATGAAAAATTATTGAGTTAGAGTTTTGGTTTCGAAATTCATTGGTTCTTCATGTTCTCAATTTTATTTTATTTTGAAAATTTATTTCAACCAACTGTTAATTGAGACTAATTTTAATTATGAGTATTTGATGAAATGATCATCACATACACTCTAATCTTAAAATTTGAGTGTGGGTGGTCCGATTTGTGAAATTTTGGAGAAAATTCAAAATGAACCCGATTTCTTCCAAATTGAGGATTGAACTACTGATTTGTTATGTCCTTATCAATTTTTGAAAAATAAAATTATTTTTAATTAAAATATTATTATTATTTTTCAAAATTTATCTTCAACCAATTATCAATTAAGACTAATTTCGAAGTATTTTGAAGCACATAATGAAATGACCGTCACATGCATTCTAAATATTATGCATTCAGTCCATGTATAGTTGCATTAGTTGAGCTTGACAACGGATAACCAATGACTCGGTGCCGAGAAAATCTATTATTTACACTTTTTATTTTAGATATTATGATTTGAAAGTATATATTAAATATTTTTTTTATAATTTTTGAAATTTCATCGAAATTTTTAACTAGTTTATCAATGTTTTTTTTCCTCTATTTTTTTAAAAGTATAAAAATTTATATGATACAAATGATATATTTCGAACAATAATCTATGTATATATATATATATATATATATATATATATATATATATATATATATATATAGTACGTATCTCAAAAATGAAAAACACTGATTTTAATCTCTACATTACCATGACTGAGTTTCACAATATATCGATCGACCGCGTGCTCGTGTGGGACGCGTGCCATCTAAGAAGTTCATCGGGTGATCCCTTCTTAGCCAAAAGAATTTAAGCCAGTCTATGGATCAGGTGGGCCACGTAGGTACGGCAGTGAAAATTATAGCCAACGGTCGAGATTCAGTATGCCAACCTGTTCTTGAGCAGAGCGTACATGCACTGAGTTGAGCTTCTGATGTACGTCCCCCATACCACCGACACCTGCCACGCCTGCCACGCTTGGGCATTCGTGTCTTCCGCTTGAAAGATCAGCTCATCTGGAATTGATAACTGTTCATCTATAACTAATCCTACCACAACTTGTAGAACTATCCCATATCTTCCACTAATACCCTATTTATTTATAAAATCCGTTCCTCGGAAACAGTACTACCAACCATAAAAAATCATCATTCTCCAAAATAAATTTGATACGCTAATTATATGGCCCATTCCAGCATGTTGTGTTGTACCGTCGTTTTTCCGTTAATTCCAATATTTTGGCTCAACTGATGAATGATCAGGATTGACTTTTATTCAAAGTTATCTTAATGATGACACCTACTCTTTTAACCGATCTGATTTCCTTGTACTGATGGCATGTTCTTCGAGGAAGGATGGTATGGTACCACAACTCGTGGTACCTTGCCTCCACGCGTCAGTTCTCGAATGGAAGAGATATTTAAGACCGTGCACCCCACCTTTTACCCAGCTGTTTTTATGAAAGAATGCAAACTTTGTTTTGCAACTTAGACCTGCTCGTACGAACAGCGAATTTGAGGATGAAAATACCCCTCCTTTCACGGAAACGGATTGGGTACTCCGGCTCCCACCAGCCAATGGCGAATGGTCGGTGGCCTGAGGGCCCCATCATAATGTATGCTTTTCATCTATGCCGTTCATATATTTTTTCAAATCATTTTACGGTATGAGACTAAAAATGAGGCATATTCAAATCTCAAGTGTACCACATTACAGGAAATAGTGTTAAATGAGCGTTGACCATTAAAAACTTTTAGAAGGCCCACTGTGATGTTTGTGAGAAATCTTCCCCGTCTAAGTTCATTCATAGGGTCACAAACACCAGGATGAAGAGGAAAATAAGTTTCATAATGATCCAAAACTTCTATAACCCCTAAAAGGGTTTTAATGGTAGACGTTTAATTTCTCACTACCTTTTACAGTGTGGTCCACTTGATAGTTAGATCTATCTTATTTTTCGTCTCAAGCCTTAATATGAGCTCGCCAAATAGATGGACGGTTTGGATATAATATAGACCTCAAGATGCGACCCACAGAAGCAAAACAGGAAAAAAAAAAAAAGAAAATTACAAGGCAGAATTTTATTATTATTATTATTATTATTATTTTAAGGAGAACTTTTGCTCCCTTACATTTTTCTCTAATACATAATTATGTAAATATGTATATATAAGTATATAAAAATATTTTTCTATCTTTTAATTCATTTCTTTATCTATTTATTTAATAAGCATATCTCTTAAACTAGAATGATTTTTTTTTTTTACACACACACCCCCCTATACACAAATTAGTGGAATTTCACCACCTACGGATACTCGAACGCTTGACCGGGTGTTGAAAATCCTAAGAGTCTACCACCCAAGCAAGAGTAAGGATCCAAACTAGAATGATTTACTTAACGTACCGCATATGATTTTGGGTAGGAGAAGCTAATTTAGCCAACCAACATGGTTATTTTCCGAGATTCCATTGGGTTGATAGTGGAAAATCTATTTCATTCACTTTTTGGTCAATTTCAATCACTTCGTGGTCAAACTGGAAATTGAGCGGGCCAAACTGGAAATCGAGTGGGCCAAACGGGAAAAATGAAAATTGAGCGGGACAAACTGAAAATTGAGCGGGACAAACTGAAAATTGAGCGGGCTAAACTCAAAATTGAGCGGGACAAACTCGAAATTGAGTAGGCCAAACTGGCGGGGATAAACGGGAAATTGAGTGGACCAAACTAGAAATTGAGCGAGGCAAACTAGAAATTGAGCGGGCCAAACTGAAAATTGAGAGGAACAAACTGGAAATTGAGCGGGCCAAACTGGAAATTAAGCTGGACAAATTGAAAATTGAGTGGGCCAAACTAGGAATTGAGCGAGACTTACTCAAAATTGAGCGAGACAAACTGGAAATTGAGCGGGCCAAAGTGGAAATTAGGTGGACCAAACTGGAAAACTGGAAATCGAGCAGGACAAACTGAAAATTGAGCGGGGCAAACTGGAAATTAAGCGGGACTAACTGGAAATTGAGCGGGACCAACTGGAAATTGAGCGGGCCAAACTGGAAAACTAAAAATTGAGCGGGACAAACTGGAAATTGAGCGGGCCAAACTGGAAAACTGAAAATTAAGCGGAACAAACTGAAAATTTAAGATTAAGACATGGCCGCCTGTCTGATCATTTTACTTGTTGGTTTGCTGCTTTTATAAAGTGGAAAGGGTTACTTCCTAAAGGGTAACTGCAGTACAACCCCGACTCCGGGGGTAGTTGGCTACCTCGGTCCCTCTCTCTCCTTTTTAGGCCGAGTATGTCTGTGCATGCAATTTCACTATTGACCGATGGTAGGTTACCTACTCGCTGCTCTCTCCTCACCTGCAATATCTTCTCTCTCGGATTTTGCGATAGTTGAGTCAGGTTAAACCGCTCCCTCTCTCGTCATCTCCCCTCCAAATGGCCTTTAGTAAATCTTTCTATGAGTTAGTAGGAGTCCGACAATGCGCAACGACTTTCAGTTTCTGACAAAGGAGGGGATTTTAAAAAAAAAGAAAAAAGAAAAAGGTATGATGAAATTGAACAATTTTCTCTTTGATCGTCGGTCTTTCGTTCAAATCTCCCTCATCTGGACTCTTCTCTTCTTTCACTTCGTCGGTCTTACTCTTGGATTGTGGTCCAACTAACACAACGGAGCGATGCAATATTTCGTCGTCTGGAACGGTTTGTTTTCTCCGGTGATCGAGGAGGCTGATTTTCGAACATTGAATGGACCGGCTTTTGAACACAACTCCTTTTTTTTCGGGTAAGACCCCCATCCTTTCTGGTTTTAGCTTATGCAGTTAGGTCATCCAGACTCTGTTTTAATTGTGAAGTGGTGGAGGTCAACCGATTTCTATAGTCAGGCCCTTTTCATTTTTCCCAATGTATTTCTAACGCTTGCCTGTCTCGGTCAATTTTCAGTTTGTCCCACTCAATTTCCAATTTGGCTCGCTCATTTTTAGTTTGGGCCGCTCTATTTTCAGTTCGTCCTGCTCAATTTTTAGATTGGCCTGCTCAATTTTCAGATTGGCCCGCTCAATTTTCAGTTTTTCAGTTTATCTCACTCAATTTTCAGTTTGGCCCACTCAATTTTCAGTTTGGCCCGCTCAATTTCTAGTGTCTAGCTCAATTTTCAGTTTAGACCGCTCAATTTTCAGTTTACCCCGTTCAATTTGTAGTTTGGCCCGTTCAATTTTTAGTTTGGCCCGCTCAATTTTCAGTTTTTCAATTTGGCCCGCTCAATTTTCAGTTTGGCCCGCTTAATTTCCAGTTTGTCCCGCTCAATTTTCAGTTTGGCCTCCTCAATTTCTAGTTTGGCCCGCTCAATTTTCAGTTTTTCAGTTTGGCCTGCTCAATTTCCAGTTTGGTCCGCTCAATTTTCAGTTTTTCAGTTTGACCCGCTCAATTTCCAATTTGGCTCGTTCAATTTCCAACTTGACCATGAAGTGATTGAAATTGACCACGAAGTGAATGAAATAGATTTTTCACCATCGACCCGATGGAATCTTGGAAAATAACTAAGTTGGTTGGCTAAATTAGCTTCTCCTACCCAAAATCATATGTGGTACATTAAGTAATCATATAGTTTGGATACTTACTCTTGCTCAGCTGGTAGACTCTTAGGAGTTTTGGTCAAGCGTTCGAGTATCCTTAGGTGGTGAAATTCCACTAGTTTGAGTGTGTAGGAGTGTGTGTGTATGTGTAAATAAAATAATAATAATAATAATCATTCTAGTTTAGGAGATATGCTTGTTAAATAAATAGACAAAGAAATGAAATAAAAGATAGAAAAATATTTTTATATACTTATATTTACATATTTACTTAATTATGTTTTAGAGAAAAATGTAAGGTAGCGAAAGTTCTCCCCGTAAATAAAATAAAAAAATTAAAAAAAATAATAATTTGCCCAAGTCTATAATTTTTTTTACTATTTTACTTTTATGGGTCTCATCATGAGGTCTATATTATATCCAAACCGTCCATCTATTTGGCGAACTTATATTAAGGCTTGAGATGAAAAATAAGATAGACCTAACTATCAAGTGGACCACACTATAAAAGACAGTGGGGAATTGAATGTCTACCATTGAAACCCTTTTACGGGTTACAGAAGTTTTGGATCATTATGAAATTTGTTTTTCCTCTTCATCCAGGCCTTTGTGACCTCATGAATGGATTAGATGGAAAATAAATGTTATGGTGGGCCCTACAAAATTTTTAACTGTGAAAATTAATTTTGCCGCTGATCTTTGTGGTGTGGTCCAATTGATCCTAGGATATGATATATTTTTTTTTGGATAATGCTCCGAAAAGATCTCAAAATATGGATGAACGTTGTGGATATAATAAATACATAGCCGTGGGGCACGTAACGTTGATCTCTTTTGAGCCTTTCGTACAACTCTGGGGGTGGAGGAGCGTCAGCGCTCGCCTTCGAAAAGAAGAGGGGGTATTTTCGTCCTCAAATTCGCTGTCCGTACGAGCAGGTCTCAGTTGCAAACCAAAGTTTGCATTGTTTCGTAAAAACAGCTGGATAAAAGGTGGGGTCCACAGTCCTAAATTTCTCCGAATGGAATTATCGCTCGAGGCGCGTTCTGGTGGTATGGATACCACCGAAATCTATCGGTGCTACCTTACATATATTGGACCATGTGACGTATTCACGAAATCCAATCCGTCCATAGGATGCGTCACCTCACATAACCTCCTGAAACAAAAATATCCAGTCCAAAACTCGGAAATCCAGCTGAAAAAAGAACATATTGATAGTAAACTGTTCATTAGTGTGAGGGGCCAATGATGTTGTATATATAATCCAAGCCGTTCATTCTCTTCATCCAGACCAGATAAAGGTAATCACATAATTCAGGCCTGTTTTGAGACTCATATGGGCCCCTTTGAACTTCAAAGTTTTCCGTTCCCTACTAGCTAGTTCCTTTTTTCTCTGGGCCACCCTAAGTTTCAATCGAGCCGTCGTTCTCTTCCCATTTAATTTATGAGTGAACTGTTCTGATAGACGGTTTGGAATTCGGCCGTACCGATACCCCTCGGTGAAAAAACCGTAAAATCTCATGTGGGGAGAAATCGGTTACTTACTATCCTCTAAAGGGACTTAGATATCGACGTCGTGGTTTATTGCATCGTAGGATCCCAAATCAAAGTAAATTAAAATAATGATATTTACAAATAATGATGTCTTAAAAAAATGATTTTTTTAATAACATTTCTTTAATGTCTGCTTTAAACGTAACAATCAAACCCTATCTTAAAAACTATTTTTTAATTACATTTTAATTTTTGTTAATTAAATATTGATTAGCGACATAATCAAACTTCTGTTTCACCTTTAATCAACGCACTTGTAGATGCCCTCACTTCTTTTTTTTAGTTTAATTAGAGAGGAATATTTTGATATGCTACTCCTCAAATGGATGGTGATCATTGTGGGACCCACCTCTGAAATTACGGGACCGTGGGCCCCACTCCCTAAAAGCCATCTCTGTACCGTACACGTGTTAGAGTTACGTATCAATCAGAGCGGTTCACGTAGCTATCTCTATCATGGATGGCTTATGTTTAATAGAATCATACTTATGATACAATCCTATCCGTTAATTTTATTCACAATCCTGTGGTGAATGTTTTGACCGTTGACTTCTTCTTCTTTTTTTCTGTTCGGGTTGTTTTGAACGGAGAGAATCATACGGATTGATGATTTGGATTGATTCATCACCCTACCAGGCGTGCAGCGGAGAGCATCTGCCTCACACGTAGAAACCAGGCGTACGTGTGAGAGATCAGAGCCGATCAGCAGGCATCCCCACCGTGTAAATATCAGGATTAAATGGTCATTGGGTGCGTCCATGTGTGTAAGGAAAATGAAAGTTAAGATATGATGATCAACGGTCTATATTCCATGCGGAGCCCAGTGTGGTGTCCAATATAAGTTATTCATGTGTGGATACAGTTGATTATGCACTATTGCCTTTGTAGGGCCCACCGTTGATGTTTGTGGGCGACCCACCTAGCCTATTAAGTAGAAGCCAATTGCCTGCTGGTCTGGTCACGCGCCGACAGGCATATCCCTAGTGGTGCGGCTCTCTGCGGCTCACCATCATATACGTGGTTTTATCCCCACCGTTCATCCGTTTGGGAGCGTGGATTTGGAACCCGTGGATTTGAAATCCTCTTATTGTATTTGATACCTGGGTTAAGGATCAACTTTAATCCAAAAGTAGCTATGCATTGTATTTGATACCTGGGTTAAGGATCAACTTTAATCCAAAAGTAGCTATGCATGATAAATTTATAAGCTTTGAATTTAATCACCCAATCAACTTTAAGGCCTCTCTGGAAGGATGGATATAGAACCCTTAGATTTGAAATGCTCCTATTATGTTTGGCATCCTGGAGTGGGAATCAACTTTAATCTAAAAGTTGCTGTGCATGGTATATTTAAAAGGGTTTGAATTTTATTACTAAATTAACTTTATTATTTCTAATTATAGACTCAAGTAATATTTGAGACAATGGTTGTAATAAGCCTGTTGATTTCTAAATATATAATTTGTCCGAAGATGATAAATTTCAAGTCACGGGCCACAAGTACAAGATCATGTCCGAGTGATTAATTGATAATTTTTAACCGTTGATTTACATGGACAACATTTGGTCAGTGTTGATCATCATATTAAAGCAAGTATAGTGATGCAATTGATAATCTAATTGTTTTGGGATATCATTTGTGGGTCATGTGCCTAATCGAATAATATTATAGTGACACATATGTTACACATGCAACTTTTGAAAGAATTTTAAATTTAGGTGGATTTCAAACGCCTATTTTGGAGGATTTGAAACCCCATTTACTTTATGGTGTGAAACAATTAAGGAATTTGAAATCCCATCAAATCTACTAAAAGTCTCCACAAATCCATGGTGTCAAACGACCCCTTAATATTCCTAAGTAGTGAACGTATGTAATATTGAAACAATGGTTGTAATAAGCTCACACAAATATATACTTTGCCTGAAAATGATGAAATTCAATGTCTCGAATGGGCCACAAGCACAAGACTATATCTAAGTGACTAACAAAGGATTTTTAACCATTGTTGATCATCATATTAAAGTAATTATTATGATACAATTGATAATATAATTATTTTACAATATCATTAGTGGGCCATGTGTCGAATAGATTAATAGTCTAGTGACACACATGTTACACATGCAACTTGTGGAAAGATTTTAGATATAATCCAAACTTTCATCGTGGATTTCAAACTCCCCAGTCCTTGATGAGTGGTAGACTCTTGAGGAGTTTCAACGCAAGGTCTTGGGTTCGAAACCCATAGGTGGTGAAATCTCACTACGGCGTGTGTGAGCCTGTGGCAGGTGCGTGTGTAAAATAAAAATAAAAATAAAAATAAATAATAATAATAATAAACCTCTCTATTTGAGGAGATTTGAAACCTACACTTACTTTATGGTGTCAAAAAATCAAGGGATTTGAAACCCCCTCAAATCCTCCCAAATCCATGATGCTAAACAATCCCTTAGGTGGACCATATCACTGGAAATAATGGAGTTGAATCCCTATCGTTGAAAACTTCTATGGTATAGAAAGTTTGAATCAGGCTAATATTTGTACTCTATTCATCCAAGTTTGCATCACCTTATGAATAAATTGAATGGAAAATAAATAAACTATAAGCCTTACTTAGATTTCAATCACAGGTATCATTATTTTTACTAGTTCTATATTATGGTCCACTCAAGCTTTAGATCTCTTTAATTTTTTTACTCATGCTCAAGAATAAATTTTCAAAACGAAATAAAGATCATTTTTCTGTAGCAGGGATAAAACATAAACATCTTAGTAGGCCCCAGTTGAGAGCCATCAATCTGCTTTAGCATTAATTAAGCCTTGCCATGACCACGAGGTGCTTGAGAAAAAAGGCCACTCCAATAATTAAGTGGGCCGCATAAATAATAATCAATAACAACCGAAAAACCTCCAAATTTATATGGTGGCCTACATGCTGGTTGGATGCCATGCACATAGCACAGTGGGCCCGACAGGCAACCCTTATTTGCAGGGACATTGGCCATATGCACTCATGACATGGCACATATGTATGAGATCCAATCCATCTATTAGAATGCTATTGTATAAATACCTTTGCACAACCATTAGGCTAGTGTGCTTGTTAGGTGGGTCACAATTTATTAAGAGATCTAATCACCCGCTTGCATTTTCAGCCGCATAAAATTATCAAGAGTGTGGAGATAGAAAAAAAATAATTCCAATTTTATGTGGTTGAGATGGACGTGTATCTACGTTACCATTCAATTCTCTTTATTAAATAAATGTACAGTTTCGGAAGACTTGGGCAATGTTTTTGAACCTTTCAACTTATTTCCAATATCATGTCACAGTTGCTGAGTGGGCCATCTATATTTTTTAGCAAGAACATTTACCTGCTAAGACCCACAAATCATGGGTGCCGGTTTTGAAGGCTAGTTTGTTTGGCATATCCTTACAAAACAAGCTTATCTATGAGTGTTGGGTCTTGGGTTCATTACAGTGCATGTGTGACTTCCAAGCTATGAAAATGCCATAAAAATCAGGCCAATCAAATATCATGGCTCAGCCCTATGATTATGATGGTTTTAGTTGCTTATCCACCATGCTATTTACGTGCTATCCAACCCATGCATTATGCTGAGCTTGTATAATTATTAGGAGAATCACGTCATAGAAAACAATGAACAGCCATCCAAAACCTCTAAATTCACATGATAGTTGGGTTGGCTGATTTTTCAACGGTCCAACTTTCATGGAGGGTGATTCTGATAAATAGGTTAGATGGGTATACACAAAACTTAGTGGGCCCAAGCATAATCTCTGTAGAATAACTTAATCTGTATGGATTTGTAAAGGAACCAACCTCCCCTGTTTGATGTATCATTAATAAAAATTCTGCTTATTTGATTCTCTTTGGATAAGTGAAATTTTATTGGACAGTTATGAATGAGAAAAATTCGATGGTCCAATTTCAAAAAATAAGTGTCCACCAATCAAAGGTTAGGATTGCTCAACGTATCTAATTTTAGTTACAGTGGTGGAGAATTTAGTCAATTTAAGTTGAGATGATGTATGCACGAAGTACAATTCGGTGGCGTATCAAACCTCATGCCCTGCCAGAGTAAATAACTCTCGGAAGTGGAATGGTCGACTAATGGGACCACGTCACCTCCTGTCAGGGTTTATAATCTTCTATTGCTGAGCGTCATAGCTTATGAATAGGGTTTTCCAAATGGTGGTTTAACTGATTATTGGTTACACAGCAACTAGAAATTAGGTAGTATAGTATCTGATACGCGCAACCTTAGGCTTCGCATGTTACACGCGTCTTTTATCTGATAAGTGGGACCGATGGTCCGGCAATCAAGACCGTTGATCTATTGCAGTCCACTGTAAATGGACTGGGCCCCCAAAATATCCTTGATAGGAGAATCACGGCCATTCAGGTTGTTTCCTAAGAAAAGATGGTTCAGAAGAGATATAACGACAGTCCACATTCAACTGAAAAAGTCGGATTGCCAAGTTCCTGTAGTCGGAGCATGTACAGGCCCCATACAGATGCTGTGATAAATCCACTCCGTTCATCAGTTTTGCAAGATCACAATAGTACACTAAGTATAAAACTCAGGCAGATCTGAAACTCATGTGGGCCATGCCACACGAAAAGCGGAAATTGAACACCCACAGTTAGAAAGCTTTGTGGGGTCCACATAAGTTTTGTATCGGGATGATATTTATGCATACAGTTTATCTGAGTGGTAGTAACACTATGAACGGTTTGGATGGCATAAAAACATCATGGTCGTCTCCATTAACGTTTCAAAAGGGGAAGTTTCCGTTTCCCAAATTTTCATTTGGTGTGGCCCACATGGGTTTTGGGTATGCCTAATTTTTAATTTATTATCCTATTGTGGTATTTCAAAACTGATGGACGGAGTGGATTTCTCAAGAGAATCTATGTAGACCCCAAACACCTTGCTACTACGGGAATTCCTGTGCCCCTGGGCATAGGCAATCCGCGTCCCAGAATTGGCGGCTAGGATATTCTGATTTTGTATTTTATTATTATTATTATTTTTTTTCCTGGCGTAATCCGTCCACGACAGGGCACAGTAGATCAGTGGTCTAGGTCACTGGACCATGGGGCCTGATCGTCAGAATTGAAAACGTAGGGCCGCATATCACCTTAATTCCATATCAATTAGAATTATTTTTTTAGGTGGCAGTGCAAGATACTGGCATTGTAGGTGGATCAGTAATACGGCTTTCCTAATAGTGGATCACCAACCATGTTATTATATTAAAGAGGAATGATAATATCACACGTAGGATTTCACATTCAATTGTCATTTGTACGATGTTTTCAATTCTCATGTGGTGGGCCTCATCATGATGGTCCTTAACCACGTAATCACCATAATGAGATCATCCTATCCATTCGATATGATGAGTGTTGTTGGAAATAAAAGGTCAATTGATAAAAAGTTGAAACACGTAGTTCATATTCACTGGATAAACATCCCCATTCATTCAACTGGTATAATTTTTCAATGTTGTGGGGCCTAGTGCCACTGATTCCGTACACGTGTCCCACGTGTCTCCGGACACACGCAATTCACATTCAGCATATAAAAGCTCTCCAAGGACACGTAGTTCACATTTAATAGACAAAAGTCGTCCAATTCATTCAACTGGACTGTTGTGGCCCTAGTGTTACTGATTCCGTACATGTTTGCCACGTGTCTTCTTAAGGATGTAATAGTATTTTTAACGGGGGATTATTGCGTACTCTGGATATGTATACTGTTGTGGGTAAAAATGATTTGACCACCCATGGTTTCAGCTCGGATTCACAAGCACATACTTTGGACCAGAGGGTTCCTGAACAACCCTATTAAATCATAAAAAAGGGAGGGTAAATTTCACACTCTGAGCCTAGTCCGCAGTATCGTGTATTTCCGAGATTTGACCAAGCTTATTTATACATCTCTAAGAGTCATTCGAATGTATGCAATCCAAGGATGACTAAAAGACTAATCAACTCGGCAAGATCAAAGGAATGATCTATCAAGAACGGAAAATATCGTCGAGGAGATGGGTCCACTCCATATGCTCGGAACCTAGATAGATTGAGGTACACAAAGAGCCAAAGAGTGATGATCGGTGTAGAAATTCGTTCAGAGCTGAACATGGAGATCTACCTGACCTATCGATCGCTTGGCTAAGCTCGACTTTGGCCTGAGTAATCGAGGGATCACCTCAGGTCGGTCTCAACCACCCGTTACATGATTCTAGGATCAACACTTATTACTTCCATGAATCTTGTATAATGGTTGAGAAACCCATGCAAAGATTGCGCCTAAGATCACGAACTGTCTCCAACCCATCTTCATTATAAATAAGGGACCCATCTATATGAAAAAGTATGCAGAATCTCTCACTCAAAACCTTTTGCTACTATTAGACCCAGATTTCTAGCCTGACTTTGGTATCGGAGAGTCTCCTAATCTAGCCAGGGTCTCATTTGTATCTTTCTTGTGCAAGTACCTAAAGGTATAAAGAGGGTAGACTGGATTTTTGCATTAACATATACCACTTGATGTACAGGCACTTAAAAATTATACACATGGTATATGTTAACTCAAATTAAATAACTCACTTTGTACAAGTCACTGTCCCAAAATCGACTGGACAAACAAACAAAGCCTCTGTATCTTGGACACTTGTTTGTGGAAGGATAGTTTCATTTCTAACTGTTCTTTAGTTGTCCACTAAACCAACAGTCAGATAATCAAATAATCTTAATTTCTAGTTCATGAAATATTTAAACTGGAACCTATACTTTGGACAGTTTAGTTTAAATAACCTGAATGCCTGTGTAGCATCCATCACACTGCCAGAGTATCACCAAACCTCAGTGAATAAATAATAACGAAAATTAAGTGTTGGAAATGACCCATTGATCTTATCATCTTATCTTTTACCTGACTAATTACAGTAGACGCATTGTACTAAGGCTACACCCTAGCTTCTTACGCCAGCCTACATTTTCCACCAATACACCGATTGTGTAAAGACATCCACAACATATAAACGGTGGGCGGACCATAAAAATCAGCTGCCACAAAAATCACAGCCCACTTATCAAATGGGCTAATACGTTGGACAAATGATTTAAGCGGGTAGCGGATAATTAGGTGGCCAAGATGGATCAGAAAAGGCCCAATCAGAGACGGGGTTGATTCAAACTGTCAGAACCTAAGGGTCAGTTTGGGTGGTGGGTTTAGAAGGGATTAGGTGGGATGGGATTCATTGGTCCTGTGCCAATTCCACTCCATGTTTGGAAAGAATGGAAGAGCTTGAAATTACATTAAGGGCCTGTTTGGCCAGTTGCATTGGAAAGTATCAGGTGGGATGGGATTCAAAAAAACATAATTATTACCCATGGCAGAGATTATTCCCTGTTATTATGGGATAAGATTAATTCCTACTTTGTTTATAATATGATGGTACATTAAAAGGATATACTCACTATTATTTGAAACTATTAAGAGTAACACACGTGTGTTATATCTAAACTATTCATTTGTTTTGTAACATCATTTTATAATATGGAACTAAAAATGAGGTAGATTCAAAACTTATGTGGCCCCAAAAAAGTTTTCAACAGTAAGTATTCAATCCCTGTTGCTTTCTATGGTGGGGACCACTTGAGCTTTAGATCTACTTGATTTTTAGGCCCATGCTCTAAAATGATCTCAAAAAATGAGTGGACAGTGTGGATATAGCCCACACATCATGGTGGGACCTACACAACTTGCTAACATTGAGTGAAATTGGCACGGGCCAATATGATTCCATCTAACCTACTTTCAAGCTTTTCAACTCTTCCCAGACATAGAGTGGAATTGGCACATGACCGGAAGCAATTCCATCCCACCGAAGCCCATCTAGTCCAGCCGGCCAAACAGGCCCCAAATGGAATTGTATTGGTCCCATGTCAATTTTACTCAATGTTTGAGAAGTTGTGTAGGTCCTAACATGATGTGTGGGATATATCCACACTGTCCACCCATTTATCGAGATTATTTTAGAGCATGGGCTAAAAAATCAGGTAAATCTAAAGCTCAAGTGGACCCCACCATAAAAAGCAACGGGGATTGAATACTTACCGTTGAAAACTTCTTTAGGGTTACATAAGTTTTGGATCTACTTCATTTTTAGGCTCATGCCATAAAATGAGGTTACAAAACAAATGAACGGTTTAGATATAACATATGTGTGTTATTCTCAATAATTTCAAATGATGGTAGGTATATTCATTCAATGTACTACCATATTATCAACAAATCATGGTCCCATGGCAATAGGGGACGATCCCTGCCACGGGTAATAATTATGTTTTTTTTAATCCCATTCCACCTAATCCCTTCTAATCCCACTGCCAAACTGACCCTAAAACGGACGTATCTATGTAAGAGTTGCCCCCAACATGAAAAATGGTAATTAGATAAATCACTTGAGCTACATAAGACACTTATTATTTTTGGCCAAAAACCATTAGCATTGAAAACCCACACAGAAAACTTACTATTTTTAGCGGAAAACCATGAGCACTAGTACCATATATAAATATAGTAAGTTTACTATTGATAATAAGTCACCATTCCCACTTCTTGATCATCGTGTAAATTATCATAAATTTGAATTCAATGCGTCTAGGTAAGAAGCCCAGAGAAGCTTCATTGATTCATAGTAGTTATCCTTGAGGAAAACAATGCTCGACTACGTCCTTCCCTGGGTCAACAATCGAACACAAAAAAGGTGTTTTAGAAAAAGGTGTGGCCCAATAGTTTCATAACATGGATTTTCGAAAAACGGATTTACAAGAGGGTGGAGAAGCCAATCTTAGTGTATGGATTTTCTACATGTGTGGCCTGTTGCCGAGAAAGATTCCGTAGCACCACACAAGTTATGGTGGTGTTGGCAGATAGAGCCAGTCGGTGATCCGAGAGAGAGAGAGGGAGAGAGAGAGAGAGAAGGTGATCAGTTCTCAAAACAATAGCTGTCATTGCACTCGATAGCAACAAACTCAGAAACAGAGGCATTGTGATTTGCAATGCAACCCTATCGTTTCGGTCGGCATTGCAAAGGCATCGGTACCTAGAAAATATAGGCTTCACCGTACATATGGTCCGGATAAAATATCAGGCCCACCCACTTATCAGGTGGGCTACTTTGTGGGAATCAATGAATAACCATTGGTCTGACTCATCATACATGTCTGGCAGATGAACCTGATTTTTTTTTTAGATGATTAGTGTAACAATGGTACAAATATCATGCACGAGTGGGTTGGGGGCAGAAAAGATTGGCTTGTATGACATGTCACCGTGCAGGTGGTGTGACCAGTACTCTTTATTTATTAGGGAAGGGTAACAGCCAGAGATAGGTACCCTCGATGTTCTAAAGATTTTGGGACTCCCACCGTCCATGGTTTTAACCCATGGAAGATGGAAGATGTGAGATTTTTGTTACCTTTACTTTCCACATAAACTTTGATTCTTGTATATATATAGAGTCATGCTTCCCTTCGCACCATGGGTGTCTAATCTGAACGGTCCATGTGATGCGGAATCCCATGAAACCTCATGTTGCAAATTTTCACCACGATCTAAAATCCTGGTAGGCCACAGAAAAGAGAAATGCAAATCAAGGGAGGAAACTGTTTTTATTTTTCATGGCCCGTCAAAGTTTTAGATCAAAGTAAAACTTTAGCCTGAGGGTTTCACGAGGTGCTGCTTCACATGAACGGTTCAAATTTTGGATCCACATCACGTATAATAGGTTCTCACAAAATTTGATCCGTAGTAGGTACGAACTGGTTCGCAGTTGAGCGTTTCCGAGATATATATATATATATATATATATAAAAAGAGAGAGAGAGGAATGAGAAATGCTCACACACAGCTAGTTGGACCGTCCAGCTAGCTGTCTGAATTAAATGCTAATTAATATTAATAAATGATGCGTATGGAAAAGTTAATTAAAGAGGGAGAGGAGTTGCTGGCTTGGGATGGCCCCAACATGGTGTTTATATAAAATCCACTCCATCCATTAGATAAGTCACCCCATGTTATATCTATAGCTTGAAAATCAACCCCAGATGTGGTTAACGTAGACCACAGAATCAAAAATAATGTGCAGGGAAAGCTAACCCTTGAAATTGTTTTCCTAAGTATTGCTCACTTGAATCATGTAAGGGCCCGAATTTTAGGCATCAAACCTATCATTTGGTGTGGCTTCTAATGGTTGGAGTGGATTTTACATTCTAATCACGTTGAGCCCGGTAATGGGGGGCGTCTAATGGGTGTGGTGTCGTCTAAGGGTCGATATCTCTCCCAATTGTTCCTATTGGTATGGCCCACTTGAATCACGTATCAGCTTGATTTTTTTCATGCTCTGATCCCTACATGGAATTACACATCCAATGATCAGAGTGGATATCATAGTACACATCACGGTGGGCCCAATTCAAAATATAAGGTGTGCATTGCTACTAACAGTTAGTTCCTATAAACGTTGGACGTTACCGTGAAGTGGGACTGGATCCTTGTTACCCGAATGATAAGTAGTGAGGTGCTTCCCAGACCGTGGGGCCCACTTTCATGTATGCGTTGTATATCCATGCTATTCATCAGTTTCTATAGGCATAATCTTAGCATATGTTCTAAAAAACGAAGCAGATGTAAATCTCAAATAAACCGCAACAAAAGAAATAATAGACATTGAGAGCCTGCCATTAAAAACTTCCCAGGGCCCATCGTAATAATTTTTTGAAATCTAACTTGTTGAGAAGTTAAGAAA
Source organism: Magnolia kwangsiensis (assembly GCA_037074715.1). NCBI lineage: Eukaryota > Viridiplantae > Streptophyta > Magnoliopsida > Magnoliales > Magnoliaceae > Magnolia > Magnolia kwangsiensis. The sequence goes on from CM073573.1 coordinate 59,091,954, forward strand.
GACCTGGCTAAAGGGAAAACACACATATAAGCTTGATCCAAACACTTTTGTAGCCCCGACCAAGTTTTAATGGTTAATCACCACTGTTCACTGTGGTGTGGTCTACTTGAGATTTGGATCTACTTCATTTTTCAGATCATGCCCTAAATTGATTTGGAAAAACCAATGGACGTCCTGGATATACAACGAATATATGACTGTGGGCGGTCAGTGAAACACCCAATACGGTGTGACCTCGGTTACAAGAATGTATTATATCGCATCACGTAGGAAATTAGGCCCAAAAACAAATTTTATATATATATATATATATATATATATATATATATATATATAAACTCATGTGCACCTTAGGTGCACATCTTTACACACGTGTAGCACCTCATGAAAATCCTAGGGCCTAACTTTTACACTGATCCAAAACTTTGGTGGGCCATGACAAAAGGAAATGTTTCCTCCCTTGATTTGTTGCTCTCTTTTTCCATGGCCTACCGATGTTTTGGAGCAAGGTGAAAGTTGGGTCGTAGAGGTTTTATGAGGTGATGCATCACGTCAACAGTTAGATTTTACACTCATATTGCGGGAGATGAGTTTTAAACTGGTGCGTAGGTGAGCATTCTTTGCTCCTCATTAGAGAGAGGTGCATGCTCACCAGAGTACCTATGCACCAGTGCACATGTGTTATGAGCCCAAAATCCGAATAATCCATGTGATGTGCCACCCCATGAAACTCTAAGAGACCAACTTTTAATCTAATCCAAAACTTTAGTGGGCCATGGTAAAGAAAACAATATCTTCCATTGATTTGCATCTCTCATTGCTATGCCCCACTAGAGTTTTGGATTAAGGTAAAAATTGGTCCTTGAGAGTTTTACAGAGTATTGCATCACATGTACTGTTTGGATTTGGGCCCATGACACATGCAAAAGTGCATAGGTGAGAATGCCTCTCTCTCTCTAGAGAAATGCTCATCTTCTTACATGAGTACCCATGAACACCTTTGCACACATGTCATGGGCACAGAATCTGAATGATCCACGTGATGCAATACCCCTTAAACTCTATGGGCCTAATTTCTAGCTTGATCCAAAAACTCTAGTGGGCTATAGTAAAGAGAAATGTAAATCAATGGAGGAAATTGTTTCCTTTTAGCATGACCCACCACAATTTTGTATCAGGCTAAAAGTTGGGCTTGTGAGGCTTCAAAGGGTGCTGCATCACGTGGATCGTTCAGATTCCACACCCATGACACATGTGCAAAGGTGCTCACGTAATGGGGCAGGTGAGCACATATATATATATATATATATATATATATATATATATGTGTGTGTGTGTGTGTGTGTGTGTGTGTGTGTGTGTGTGTGTGAAGGTATTATGCGCTCGAGCTCATGGGAACTTCCCATGAGGTCGAGCTATGTGGGCCCCACCGTGATGCATGTTGAACATCTACCCCATCAGTCAGATGCACCATTCCATGGTAGGCCTAGGTCTCAAAAATCAAGTCAATCCGTGACTTGTGTGGGCCACACCAATCCAGAAGTTGAGAGGGACTACCCTCCATTAAAACATTCATAATCATTTTTTGGGCCCACCGAGATGTGGTTTGCAAATCCAGCCCATCCATTATGTGTGTCCCACTTGGATGAGGGTTCAGACCAAGTTTCAGACGCATCCAAATTTCAGGTGGGCCCCACCAAGTGCTTTTATATGTTTTAGGCATGTCTTCACATGATTTTAGATTGTATGGCCCACTTGAGTTCCGTATACGGCTGATTTTTAGGGTATCCCATAATTTAAAGGAGATCCATCAAATGCACAATGTTGATGGTTGACACACATCACGGTGGAGTCCACACAGCTCGACCTCATGGGAAGTTCCCATGAGCTCGAGCACATAGTACCTTTTCCCTATATATATATATATATATATATATATATATATATATATATATATATATATATATATATAGCACCTGTGCACACCTTCGCACACGTGTCATGGGCACAGAATCTAAACAGTCTAAGTGATGCGGCACCCCTTAAAAGCTCACAAGCCCAACTTTCAGCCTGATATAAAATTGTGGTGGGTTGTGGTAAAAGCAAACTATTTTCTTCCTTGATTTGTATTTCTCTTTAATATAACCCACTAGAATTTTGTATCGGACTGAAAGTTGGAGCAATTAGGTTTCAAGGGGTGCCCCATCACATCACATGGACCATTCAGATTTTGTGCTCATGACATGTGTGTAAAGGTGTGTAGGTAAGCATTCCTCTCTCTCTCTCTCTCTCTCTCTCTCTCTCTCTCTCTCTCTCTCTATATATATATATATATATGTGTGTGTGTGTGTGGTGCTCATGGGAACTTCCCATGAGGTTGAGTTGTGTGGGCCCCACCGTGATGTATGTCGAACATCAACACTGTGCATTTGATAGGTCCCCTTTAAATTATGGGATGTACCAAAAATCAACCGTATACGGAACTCGGGTGGGCCATACCATCTAAAATCATGTGAAGACATGGCTAAAACATATAAAAGCACTTGGTGGGGCCCACCTGAAATTTGTATGCGTCTGAAACTTAGTCTGACCCCTCATCCAAGTGGGACACACATAATGGTTGGGTTGGATTTGTGAACCAGTTCTCAGTGGGTCCTACAAATGATTATGAATGTTTTAATGGAGGGTAACTCCTCTCAACTTTTGTATATGGTGTGGCCCACACAAGTCATGGATTGACTTGATTTTAAGCCCTACTCCCACCATGGAATGGTGCATATGACTGATGGGGTAGATGTTCAACACGCATCACGGTTGGGCCCACAAAGCTCGACCTCATGGGAACTTCCCATGAGCTCAACGGCATAGAACCTTTTCCATATATATATATATATATATATATAAAATCTCTATTGAACATTTTGCCCGTGCCTCAGTGGTAGACTCACTGGAGGTTTAAGGCAAGGTCACAGGCTCAAGCATTCCTTGTGGTATGAGTGTGCGAGGGTGGTCGAACCCAAAACCTTGTGTTGAAATTCCAATGAGTCCACCAATGAGGCACAGCAAAAACGTGAACTATCAGTGGGGATGTACTAACAAGCTAACAGAGAAATGTGAACAAGCTCAGTGGGGATATACTAACAAGCTAACAAAAAAAAATAAGCCTCTGTTTTTGTATTGTGCTGCCTAACAAGCTCATGCAAGGGTCTTTTGCAGGCAATCCATATGCTATTTCCTTGCAACACCAATACCATAAAAACCATAGGTCGACCCACCATGAAGATTATTTGGCTACGAAAGTGATCCTAGACCACTCATCAATGGACCACTTGTTGGAATCAACGAAAGACTCAATATAATCATGCATGTGTAACCCACCTAGGGAGTGGATAACCTGATCTTCGAGAAGGGTGATGTTCACCATGGGGCCTGCCTTCTTAATTATGTGAATGTCTTCCACAGGTGGGGGTGTTAGCGCAAAAGATGGTACAACACCGTAAGCTGTGTTGTTGTAGGTAATCAGTTCTCTTCCTTCAATGAATTGTGAGTAGAAAAAAGAAAATTCCTCGTCTTTGCAGCTGCAAGTTGGTTGAAGTTTCTTACGTTATTCCTTGATTATTTCGCTGTTTTGTCACCCCAAACAATCCCATGCTTTCAGCACGTTCAGTTACAGTGCTCCTAGTGCATTTGGGACACTTTGAGATTCCAATAAGCCCATCTACACCGTCCAGTAAGTTCCACACTAATCTGATAATTCAATCCATTAATACCTTCTTTTTCATAGCCATTCATTTGCCTAGCCATGGCTTGGACGGTTAGGATTGCCTGACAAACATGGTTTATTAGAATCATAAAAGACCCATGATTAATCAATCCTTCCATTTTATAGGAATGTTAAAATTTGTATAATCAGTGTGATTTTTGCAATCTAAATGTCCAAATGTTCCCAACTTACAAGTGCTTTTGAAAGCACCGAATCATTTCTCCTTGAATAATAAAAACCATTCCAATGAGAGAATCACCACACGTGGGAATGCCTGTGTGTTAACATAAGGGCTGAGTTTTTTGCTTCTTTTTTTTTTTTTTTTTAATTTCTAATATCCTCGACTCTTCCTTCAATTATTTGTAGAAATAAATATGGATATTTTACAATTATCCTTAAAATTAATTAAATATTGGGAGCTTTTTTCGAAGTTGTATTAGTAGAATCCACTGTACTATATTTATTACTTTTATTGTATAATTTCTCCTTTAATAATAAAAACAATTCCACTGAGAGAATCGTCGCACATGTGCAAAAGCTGGTGTGTGAAGTGTGAACACAAGGGCCAACTTGTTTGGAGTTTTTTTTTATATATTTCTTATATCCTCAACCCTTCAATTACTTGTAGAAATAAATATGGATATTTTAAGATTATCCTTAAAAATAATTAAATATTAGGAGCTTTTTTGTTCAAAGAAGTTGTATTAGTAGAATCCACTCTATTATATTTATGACTTTTATTGTATAATTTTTGAGTCTTGCCCTTGCTTTGTCCATTTTTGCAGTTTATTTAATGTGAAATGTCAATATGAACATGTTTAGCTGACATAATAAATATGGAGATCCATAAATATTACAAATAATAAGACTTTTCACATTGTTAATCATATGTGAAGCATCCGCATGGAAAATAAGTACTTAGTTTTTTAACATTGGGTTTGTGGGGACCTTAGCAACATGTGGGGCACCCAATCATCAATCAGTACTATTCATTCAATAGTACTAATGAAAGCAAGCCCTGGTGCAAAAATCACATTGAAAGATCGTAACCCTTCAGATGGGTCAATTTGTTAGATCCGTCTGTGCTCCCTTCCTGCGAAAAGGAAGAATCAATATGATTTCTATAAGGTGAAATCGTCTACCTCTCTCAACGAAACGGCCTCGGTCAACTCCAACTGGATGGGTGGTGGTTGAGCCTTTTCCTGCAAGCGAACTGATGGACTCTGACGGGCCTTATCATATTATATAAGGGGGTCAAGTCAATGCTGAAAATAGAGCCATATATCACATGGTTAGAATCATCAAACTAAAGTGCAATTCTGGAATTGCAATATACAATGAGATCTATCGAATAAATGTTTTAAGATGATGGTTAGACCTATTTTGTTTATCCACTCAATATTGACTGTCCATTTTCATGCTACTGATAAAATGTTTAGGATCATAGAATTGGCGTGATTAAATGAATGGTTTAAAATCTAGATCGACATAATATCTAGTGTGGATATTTATTATGTGAAATGGATGTATCTTTGCACTATGTCATGTGAATCAAATGGTTAGAACAGACAAAAAGCAGGTGCAAGATCATTTCATTTATCCAACAGAAGCCATAGGCATGGTACGTAATGGCTTTACTGATATTACTTATTTTCTTAGTAATTTCTAAAATGAATTATTTTTCAAAGGTAATTAGAAATTATCCCATCAAATTTTGAAAATCCAGTGAACTTTTCTAGCATTCACTCTCGGTAAGAATTCACACCAAGACAACAGTCCCAGTTCACCAAGACGATGCCAACATCCATCTGGACTGTCGAACACAGTTCATCTCTCGGTAAGAATTCACACCAAGACAACAGTCCTAAATACTTTTGTAGATCATTTTTTTAGCCTCCGAAAGTTGGGCATTGATTGAACGGTTAGGATAGTCTGCTCTTCAATCTATATCATTCAACAAATTAGCAACAATAAGGGAATCTACTGTTAATAATGTCAAAAAGAACGTAAGCAATCAGGTGGTTAGCTCAACTGCACAATGAGAGTTTTGGGTATAGACAATGGCAGAGTCCCATCTATTGAACGGGCTAGATGAGCAAGCACATCACCTGATTCTTTCTAGCAAACCCCACCACAGTTCACACATCACCTGATTCTTTCTAGCAAACCCCACCACAGTTCACCCATGTGGTGGGCATTATAAAAAACCCACCCTCTTAAGCTATGGTCAGTAAGTGTGGCATTGGACTTTTAATTTCATAAAAGATGTGTTCATCCATCCAAACTGTCCAATATATCCTTGGGCTCTTCATAGTATTTGGTCCAAAATTCACATCAGTCAAAACACCCAAGTGTTCGATCAATGGATTTTTTTTATGGACCCTTGTTGAATGTTCGGATAGTTAGGTTAATCCAAGTGGGGAATAGTTAGGATATGGGCACATTTAAGAGGCGGTGTATCCATTGGATGGTCCAACATTCGATCTGGACCATTTGACTGATACTCTAAAACTTGGATAGGCCACATAGCAAGAAAATGACGTTTGCGTGATGATCTTATTTGTGAAATCCAATCCATAGAGGAATTTTATCGATGGCAAGTGATCGGGTGGTTAGGATCATTTGCTACTAGATTATTTTTTTTGCTATAGTTAATATGGCCATGGACTCGTAACATGCACTGTTGCATAATGACATCTAAAGATGTCAATGGATTGGTGAGTATAACAGAAAGAAGTAAACCTAGGCCTAGGTTTGTGAAAATATGTTGCAATAATTAAGTAACATCCCAAGATAATTAGCACATAGAAAGACTAAATTAAAATGTCTTTCTGATTATAGCACCTTCGACTCATGAAAAATACATCTTTAAACAACTAGTTCAGCCAACTGAAGTGTTCATGTGGTATCATCTTTTGTAAATATAAACCTTGCATGTAGACCTGCCTTACATAGAGGAAGAAATGTCTTACCTCTCATATGGTGATAGCTATGCAATGCAGTATCTGAATCCTTAGACAGAGACGTGAATTGAACAAAGAAGCAATTCCAGTCCAGGCATCATATAAGACCTGTGTGAAAAACAACTACAACTTCTATCTTAGACCCCTATACTACTTTTACAACCGCCATTCTTGAGGTCTTAGTGGGTTCTGCCTCCTTTGGCTAGAGTTGTACATCGAGCCAAGCCGAGTTAAGTCGAGGTGGGCCAAGATTTTCTTGACTCATCCGTACTCTCCCCGAGCTCGAGCTCAGCCTCAAGCTTACCATTGGAGCTTGGCTTGTTTGTCAAACCTTTCGAGACAAGCTCGAGGTGAGCTTACCTCTAGTCAAGTCGAGCCTTTCCCAACCTGACCCAACCTACACCCGACTCAACCTAGCAACCCGACCCAACCCACGCTCGATTCAACCCAGCCACCCGACCCAACCTAGCCACACGACCCAACTGACCCAACCTGCACCCAACCCAACTCCCAAATCAAATGTTCAATTAATAATAATAATAATTATTATTATTATATATATATTAGATTAAGCCATAGAGGTACCTTGTTGTTGGCGTAGAGAGAGAGAGAGAGAGACTGGAGCTCGGGCACGGCGAGTTGGGTAAGGAAGGAAAATGGTAAGAAAGGGATGGATATGTAGGATTTAAGTTTTAACTTTTTTATTTTTAATATCATATATATGTATTTGAGTCAAGTCGAGTCAAGATCCACTATGATCGAAACTGGCCCGTTTTCAAAATGAGCTGAGTTATATGAAGTTTGGCTCACCTCGAGTTGTCGTTCAAGCTGAGTCAAGCTGAGCCAAATCAAGCCGAGCCTAGCGAGATTTTTGAGATAGCTTGGCTCATGTATAGCCCTACCTTTGGCTGCCATTCTACTTCTATATATATATATATATATATATATATATATATATATATATATATATATATATATATATATATATATATATATATATATATATATACACATACACGCACACACACACACACCCCTCTAGCATTAAACTTAACTATAATAACAGGTATTGAAAATCTAGTACTGGCAAAAAAGTGAACAGATAGCTTCATCAGGCAAAACAATATACTCATTACTTCTCAATCGACAAGGGGCAACCAATTCAAAACGCCAGCTGAACTTGTTTTGGCTTAGACTATATTTTAATGTCTTTTGTCGGAACGAATGTATAAACATGGGTTGTTTTAGATTTCTTTGTTACAACCAGTCACAGGAATAAAAGATTTCTTCTCCTTACTATATTACTTCTTCCTGTCAGTTACATCAGACCTCCATATTGCATTATCTGCCTTCATTCTCTGTTTCCAAACAAACTTGGCCTCATTCAGCATTTGCTTGACTTTAAATAAAAAATAAAAGTAAAAAATAAAAAATTATTCCTTTAATTGGGTATTAAGAAGCATACCATCAAACGGAGAACATATTACTTCCATATGCAAAACAATTGCATGAGGAATAATAAAGTCGGTGGTCCTTAGGCAATTCATCTGAGAAGTCAGTTGAAGTTGTCTCCTTGAAAGGCTCATCTTTGTGTCCTTGGAAGGAATTGTAGTATCTTTGTTTATCTTTGTGTCCTTGGAAATAATGTAAACAAGTGTTACAATAAAATTCTTCCTTATCATTAATGAAAGCAAAAAAAAAAAAAAAAAAAGTCTCCTTCTTATTAGCATTGCATCTCGCATCGATTCCCAAGTTCCTGATTTCCCCTGAAGAGTTTGCAAAATTTCTTTTTATTTTGAAGTTACGAAAACAAAATGACATGAAGTACCTCAGGGAGAATTTTTCTTCTCATTTCTTGTTTGACCAAAGAATAAAAACTATAATGCTTGAATTAAGTGCTCACCACTTATGCAATAAGAAATAAACATGTCATTCCATGCACACGTTAAGAGTATATATTGTTTCCCTTCTTTTCGTTGCAATTTCCTATTTCTGCTTCAATAACAAATGAGGTGCAATTAGAAGGCATGCGCACACCTGGATGAGATCAAAAGTTGGCCCCACCTGAATCATAAGTAGTTCAAAAGTTATTTCGATTGGATGACAATCAGTGATACGACTGGACACAAAACAACAAAAATAAGATGAACAATCAAAAAGTCTTCCAACTGGACAATTAAAATGTCATCGAGTCATTGTAGCTATTGGCCTAATAGAATCTTATATAGTGGTGACCACAAAGTGAATAGTGGCAGCTCATGTCTTGAACTAAGGTCGATTGTTGTACTACATTCACAATTGCATGAGAAGAGAATTTCCAGAGACCACTAAAAGATGATGAGTACCATGGTTCTAGTTTCTAAAATGGAAACATGTGTTGAGAATGTTTAAACCGAATTTGTTTCGATGCAAAAAGAAAATATATTCAGGGCCTTAATTTGCAAAGTGGCCCAAAAATGCACTGAAGAAAACTATTAGTCTGTTGATGCATCACATGTAGACCATGCTATAAACATCTCCTTAGTAAGTCAATTCTATCCATTTTAACTGTTGCATCACAAAAATAATTTCTAGATACTAATAAAGCAAAAGGAATGGCATAGTGAAATTGATTGATACATTTGTCGAGTTGAACTTATTATGAATTAGACTGATACATCTGTGGTCGCTGGAAGGAATGCAAACATAGGTGGTACATTTCTTTCTTGCAGTCAACATAGCAATAAAAGATCTATTCTCCTCCTTTCCTATTAATTACCTCAAACTTCCATACTGCCTTGACCAGGCTCTGCCTCCTCCAATAGTTGTTTCACTTTGAAATGTCCTTCTTTGGTTCTGGCATTAAGTGTAAGCTCAAGTGTAAGAAGTGGTAAAGGAAAAGTAACACCAGCAAAAGAAAGAACATATTGCATTCGTACAAAAAACAATGGCCTTATTCATCACTCCTTCAGGAAGAAGGCATCAATTAACTTGATAAGTTGGTTGATGTCACAACAGCTTTGATAGACACATGTTTGTTTCAGTGGAATGAAAGTAAATGCGGGTTAGAATATATTTCTTTTTTACCACCAATCAAAGCAATGAAAGATACCTCCCCATGCTTCTTCTCCCTATCAACATCACACCCACATACTGTAGCTTTGCCTTAACGCTACATAGCTCATGAAAATAGCTTAAGTTAGGTGTAGCTTACGCTCTATGATAATTTGCATACGCTACATAAACTATGCTTCACTTCTTTTTTTCCACACACCACATGGGCACCTAAACCGATGACCTCAGTGTTGATGTGCACTATCTGCCACTGAGCCATGGGTTGGAACCCTAGACTATGCTACACGCTATGTATCTAACATTATAAATTATTTTTCACTATAACATTAAATTTAATTAATGATTTCAACGATCTGTTACAATTTTCTATTTTCAATAAAATTAGTTCATCTTTTCAATCCTCTTAGTAAAATCATACAAGTAACAATATTTAGTTTTGTTGCTCTTTCATTACCCCTTATACTTAATCACTACCCTTTCCTATTACTTAAGGTTGCATTAAATATCATGAAATTTTGTTAAATTTCATTATTAATCAATCTAATTTGATGCAACCAAACACAACCTTGATTACAGATCTAGAAGTCGCATATAGCTTATGCCTCATGCTTCAGAGGGGTGAATGCAATGCTACACACTATCCGGTAATTAAAACACTGGATGAGATCTATGTTATTCATCATGTTGGCCCCTCGGGTTGTACATGGTTCCAAAAATAATTTCATTGGATGTCTCTAACCAGCCAAGCAGTGCTACAAACAGACAAAATGACAAAACAAAGATACACAAACAAGCAAAGAAGTCCTCTAATCAGACAAGTAAAATGATATTAAATCATCATAATTATCAAGAAATTGACGCAATAAAGTGTGGCCCGCCCGCCATCCATATCTCACCATTCTTAATCAAGGTTTACAAATTCTACAATTCTACATACACCATTGCATAACAAAAATTAATCACTACAAACCCTTAAACACACACACACACACACACACACACACACAAAAAGTTAATAAAAAGAAAAGATAGTTGAAAATGTGTAAATCAAATTTGGTTCGATGCAAATAATATAAATTTGTGGCTCTAATTTGCACAAGTGGGCCAAAAGTGCACCTAATTATGATATTTGTCTATTAATCCCATCAATATAGACTATCCTACAAAAATTGGCAAGAATATCCTAATCCTTTATATTTGGATAGTTGCATAATGTTAAACTGCGACATGGTGCTAATCTTGAGGGTTTATGAGATGCTATAATGAGAAGAAGAAGATGAAGAAAGATGGAATAGAAAGACAATGAGAGAGTGAGAGTAAGAACATGAGATACTTAGGGTGTATTGAAACCCTAGCCCTCTACTCTTATTTATAATAGTAAAAACGTGAACAGGCTCATGGGGCTTTTTATATGGACTTGTGAATGGATCCTATGAGCTTTATTACCTGGACATAGGCCCAGTGGCCCTCATTCAACTATCAACCTTTCAGCACTCCCCATCAAGCTACAGCATCCTAGTGAGGCCCATCTTGGAACAACGACTAACATAATCAAACTTACGAAAGAAAGAAATTCTTCTCTAGCATCGCCCCTCAAACTCAAGGTGCTCTGAAAAGAGGATGTTGAGTCTAAAGAGGCACATAAAGAATTCTAAAAAGCATAAAATAAAAGTAGCACGACGGCGGAGATGAGTAGCGTTGGTTGTGGCGAGAGGCGAACGAGCGGATGAGAAGTGGAGGTGATGAGACGATTGATAACTTCAGGTGAATGGGCACTTCTGCAACTTCAGTGATGTGAGCCACCGAAACAACCATCCTGCATAAACGAAACTGGATCAACTATCCAGCTCAACAAAGGTCGGGCCAACTACACAACATAATCATGAGCTCGGACAACTATCCGGAGCAAATAGAATGGACCAATTGTTCAATATAAACAAACGAGTCCGGATCAACCATCCAGCTCAATAAAGGCTAGCCCAACAGCACAACACAATAAGTCTAGACAACTATCTGGAACAAATAAGAATGGACCAACTATCCAATATAAACAATGAGTTTAAGCCAATTGCTTAGAGTAAACAAGCCCAGTACAATCATAAGCCTAAGCCAAGGCTAGGACAACCAGAAACAACTATTTGGCACATAAATGGGTCTGAACCAACTACCCAGTCTAAATATTGGTCACATGACTCACATCACACATCTTGATAAGGAGAGCTTGAAACAAAGAAGCCACTAAGTCGTCAAAGGAGGTGGTGGAAAAAAGGCAAGCACATGGCACGCGGCAAGAGACAATTCAGTCAAATACCTCCAACCATTCAGTAAAAAAAGCAAATCTTTCAAAAAAAAATCCTTTAAAAAAAGGAATAGAATAAGAATCTCCAGCAACATTTTCAACAGGACAACAGAAAAATCAGAAAAGGATTCAACTGCATGATTCAAAACCCTAAAAAAAAACCATCGGCAAATCACCCCCTTCTCACAAATTACAACAAGTTAGTGAGGAAAAGGCCTCACGATTCTCAAAACAGAAGTTGTTATATAGGGCAGGAAGGGAACCACCACTTGTTGAAGAATGAATGGTGAAGGGAAAAGGATTAATACGAAGTTGTTGTGTAGGGAAGGAATGAGGTAAAGAGGAAAGAAAGGGGGGAATAAAAAAAGATTAGCAAGGGAAGCAATGAACTACCGAAAATTAGAAAGGAAAGGAAGGACAAGGCCACTGGGGAAGCAATGAACTACCAAAAATTAGAAAGGAAAGGAAGGAAAAGGCCACTTGTTGAAAAAGATTAGATGAATAAAACTCATAAAGTTAAAGAGGAAGAAGAAGGAAAGAAAGAAGAAGAAAAAAAGGAAGGAAAAGAAATGAACCATTTAGGATCAGAAAGGGAAACATACAAAATACCGAAAACATTGCCCTAACAGAAAAAATTAGTAAGCATTATCCAAAGCAACACAAAAAGATGCTTCAACAGGAAAAATCTAACAAACCCAAGCCAAGGTAACACAAAAATCTGTTTCAAAGGGAAAAATCCAGCAAATCCTGGCCAAGGCAATACCAAAAAGTGCTTCAACAGATCCAAGTCAAGGCAACACAAAAATCTGCAAGTCCAAAAAAAAAAAAAAAAAAAAGAATTGAAGAAGAATAAGAAAGAAAATGAAGGAAAAAAGAATAAAAGAGAAGAAGAAGAAACCCAAGGGGCCTATTTGGCAGCCTGTAAATGCCAATCTATCATGGTAAATTGATATTGATTAAAATAACCTCAAGTTTGAAAAATTCTAGCCGCCAAGCATATTTCCGACTCTGCTTCCCTGACACGCCTATCAGGGTAATTGAGGCCAATCTCCTCTTTCCAATACGAGAGATTAGAATGAGTTAAGTATTCAATTGAGAGGACCGTTGCATGTATAGTGGTCCACAATTCATCTTTAACGCATGGACTCACAAGAAGCCCATCTATATATACCGTCTATGCCATTTTCGCAGCCGCCCGGCACTCTCCAACCGAACTCTTGGGCTATACCACATAAACCTCGCATTGGAGTTGGTAAGCCCTCTCAAATCTCCGTACATCTTCTTTCAGCCGTAACTGGTGATTCCAAAATCTCTACTGGGGTGCTCTGTCTCCACACGACTTGCAGAGGCTCGAGATCATAGAATGGCCGTCTTCCTTGCACTGTCGTCTTAAGCAATAGGGATGCCTTGTTGTCTCTGGTAAGTTTTCCTCCTGCAAAACATTCCCGCTGCCATGAATGCATGCTGCATTAAGCCCTCAAGAGAAGGTGTTCATTCATGCCGGTAGCCCACAACGTGCGACATTATCACAAGTGACGAGATTGCATTAGGCTATTCCACCCACCAGGTTGGAAAAAGACCAGTCCGTAAGCAAATGTCCACCAATGCACATGGGAACAGGTCGCCCAAATCGGCTATCAATTCCCGAGTGTTTTAACTCCTTCCACCAGGTTGGAAAAAGACCAGTCCGTACGAAGTTTTGATGCTCTGTTGATTTTTGTTCTGACATCTTCTTTACATGCATTACGAGCTTAATCTCTATAATCTATGTTCTTCCATTAGATAAATGCATCGTCCTGTGCTCACATGCATGCATAGAGTTTACCAATGTATTATTTTTGATGTACGGTTCATACAAACTAATCCAACCCCTCTTATCGTCCTGCATCTGCTCATGCACTATTGATGTTTGCTCTGTCGTCGTCTTCTCTACATGCATTACTAACTTGATCTCTATAATCTGTGTCATGAGTTAGATACATGCATCGTCCTGTTCTTACATGCATGCATATATTTCACCACTGTATGTCATCGTGGTACAGCTAGTAATGTGAACCCAACCCTTCTTGCTGTTCTGCATCTGCTCTATTGTTCGCAACCAAGAGGACCAGCGTTGTGCTGCGTTCATTTTCAAACATACAGCAGGAACATTTCCACATTGGGGATATTTGTTTTTGACCAATGCCTGCCTGCACCATCTAGCCAAAAAAGGTGTTTTTTAATTTCAATCAACAGGCTATGGTCTGGCTTCATTTATCCGTAACGGTGTTTTCATTCCTTGCATCAACTTCCACAGCTCGTCCCCTGTGGGATTTGTAATGTGCAACTGCCTGCTGAGGGGAGAAGCTGCTTCTGTAAACCTGTAATCAACGTAATACAGGTTTCCATAACTACTGTATACTAAACTCGGGCATCCATATTTTTTACAAGACTATAGGTGCTTTCATATATGTTGCGGTGCCATCCTGTTCTTGAACGTCGGCTTAACGGCCCCCCAATGAAGTCCCATTTGCATGTTTGAATACTTGGTCTGGACAAACAATTATATACATCCATCTCGCTTCAGGGTACAAGAACGTGATGGACGGTGCCAAAGTTGATTGGTGGATCGGTGTTGGATGGTAAGCCTGAATGCATTGTGAACCAAATAACAACACATATTTCTTAGTGATAGGTTTGCTGAGATAGAATGTTTCTGTCTACTATCTACCTTCCTACGGTAGCCCACATATTGCCCTCAGGCCGATAATGACCTAACAATGGAACCTTCCAACTACAACTCTGTGGTGCAACTAGCTACAAATATGTTCTTTGTCTAGTCTGTACACACTGCTTATCATTCCATTCCGTTAGTCTCACCCTAGCTTACTCTTGTTACAATCACTCTGTACATTGCATGTGACAATTAGGCATCTCTGTTTTGAATGTTGGTACTTGCTTTTTCTTGTGTTTCTCAAACCATTTGTTGGTAATATGCATCTGTACATGCAATTATATCCTGCGATGATGAGATGATACAAATACAGTCCATGCACAATATCATCAGAATTAAGGAAATCGGCTTCTTCTTTCTTAATGTGCTAGTTTGTTTGTTTGTCCTCCATGATTCGTCTGGATTGTTTACTCTTGTAAGTAGTGTAATAAGTTGAAACTTTTGTCCCCCTATGTTCGTCTTATACATAACCAGGTTATCATATATTGTACTGAATTAATCTGTTTACGCATGGATGAATAACTTAGCATTCTTGAAGTTGTTGAAAGGTGGAGATATTGTGTAGCCTTAAGAAGATATTCCTGAGTATAATTAATAAAGGCATATCTCCCTGTTGATTTCAAGAATGCTTATGATTATGTACATGTATTAGCAAATTTAGAACAAAAATAACAAATATACAATCACCACCCACTAATGCTTCCGTTTGGAAGTGACATTTCTTTACCTATGTGATGCTCTTATTTCGTAGATTTTCTCCCAACTTAATGCTTGTCTAGTTTCATGCACATCTTCCCATTTGATCTTGTCATATATTTGTATAAACTTACCTGCTTCATGTACGTACCAAATACACTAGGCTTCACTTATGGTAGGGTTGTAGGTACAATGACATCGATGAAGTACTTGTCACACTTAATGTTTTAAACATCGACGAGATTGACCAATATATCCCACCTGTGTGATACGAAACGCACAGGCAGTGCTGATATATCCCACATGTTCGATCCGATGAACATTTTCAATTTCTAATCCTTTTTTTGTTGAAATTATGTTAAATCAGCGTCAAAAGGTAACAAATCCATTGGTTCTTCATGTTTTGCATGAAAAATCATAGAGTGGAAGCTTTGATTTTGATATCCATTGGTTCTTCATGTTCTCCATGTTTTTTTATTTTATTTTTTTGGAAATTTTCCTTCAACTAGATGCCAATTGTGACTAATTTCGAAGTATTTAGGAATATTTGATGTAATGATCATCACATACACTCTAATTTCGAAATTTGAGTATAGGTGGTCCAAATTGGGAAATTTTGGGGCAATTTCGAAATTTCCTCAATTTCTTCGAAATTGCTTGCAATGTTGCACTCCAAACATGAAATCAAGCATGTATGAGGGCTGATCTATTGATTTATTAAGTCCTTGTCAATTTTCCGAAAATAAATATTAGTTTTAATTAAAAATATTTTTAAAAAAATTGAAATTTCCCTTCAACAAGTTGTCAATTGAGACTAATTTTGAAATATTTGGAAGTGTTTGATGAAATGATAATCACATACACTCTAAATGTTATGCATTCAATTTGAATATAGTTGTATTAGTTCAATCAAACAGTGCATAGCTTAGGACCCTATACAAAGAAAACCTATTATGTGCACCTCTTTTTTGAGATATTATGATTTAAAAGTGTGTATTAAGGTCTTTTTTAACAATCCCTAAAGTTTCATTGAAAAATTCAACCATTTTCCCAATGTTACCCCATGTTTCACAATAGGTGCAATAAATTACCCGATACAAACGATATATCCCATGCGATAATCGATATGTATCTGTATCCCAAGGGTACGATACATAATGCGATACCGATATTTCGAACAGTGGTCACACTCAACACCTACGTAATCACCAATGAAGACACCTGGTAGGCCGACGCAAGTCGCTACAGAAAGTTTTGGATAGGTCTTCAGTCAAAGCCTATGGTAAAAAATTGATTATCTAATGGGATGATGTGTTACTTAACATATTGATGGAACTGGGGCTGTACATCGAGTCGAACCTAGTTGAGCTAGCCTAAACTCAACTCGGCTCGGCCACTAGTAGACCTCAGCTCGAACTCGGCTCGACTTGTTCCTCGAGCCTGATTGGCCAGCTCAGCTCGGTTTGGTCAGCAGCTCGGGCCTAGTTCGAACCAAGATCAAGCCGAGTTTGCCATTGAGGCATTTTCACAAACACCTGGACTGCACCTTCAAAATCTCACTGTATTTGAGATAGTAGCAATGATTTTACAAGTATTTTATCAAACACCTTCTAAGCAAACACAAAAAATATTCTCTCTCCCCGGAAGTCTCATTGTGTGTCCATCTCTCAAACTGCCTCCCAGTTGCGTGAGTCCAACTTCTCAGCTTGTTCTAGCTGTTGCGCAAAACTCCCAAGTCTCCCAGACTAAATACTCTATTGCGAGGACTAGTCTCCCAGATTGGAAGACCTGTTGCGCAGGTCAGTCTCTCTCTATCTGAAAAAACAGTTGCACGAACATCTCCTCTGTCCGCTCACATGATCCCCTGTTTGGAAGCAGTGTTGTGTGGTCAGCCATTCAGCCTGCCTTGGCGCACACCCCTCCTGGTTGGAAGCACAGTTGTGCGAACAACTCTCCAATCCACCTTAGTTGTTGCGCGACCACCTCTCTGAACTCCCTGTTGCGTGCCCAGTCGTTGGATACTCTGTTGTGCGCCCCATATTGGGTTGCAATCCACCCTATTGTGCGGAAACGGGTCTACACACGTGTGAGAGGGGCTATAAATACCCCTCTTCTCCTCATTTGGAGGGGGGAGAAATTCATTCGGAGTGGAGAAGGGACCAGCCCACCCGTGCAACCAGTTGGCTCGCGCAACTACCTGGCTCGCACAACAGTCTAGGGGAGAAAGAAGAAAAGGAGAGAGAGGAAAGGGAGAAGAATTCAAAAGATAGAGAGAGAAAATCTGGAGTAAAGAGGAGATAAGGACCAAGGTCACTAGCGCAACCCCTTCACCGCGAAACAGAAGTGCACTAACTACCCGCACAACAGTGTGCTTTCACACTCCATGAACTTGATGGATTTTAGAATTCTTGCACAGTTTAACTTCTAATGTGCACATTTTCTCGAATGATTGGCACGAAGCGAATATCTTGGACCTGCACAACCACTCTGTCGTTCCGACGGATGCAAAATATGCCGAAATGCTGCTGAAATTGCTATTGGATTACTTCTTTTTCGTGTCATTGTGCTAGTTCATTGTACTTTGTTTCAAAATCAAGGGAAACAAGAGGATGTAAACGAACTCAGAATTAATGAAATCTATGATGATGAATGTTCTTCTATTTTCTTCGTTATTATTGAATGATAATTCCCTTATCAAAACCCATTCGTTTCTTGTCGAAACAAAATGGCGACTCCACTAGGGATATTATTCAACGATAACTTAGAAACTTTTTAGAGGATTTTCATCACTGTTTGGTGCCGTACAAACGCCAAAATGGCAGCTCTCAACGGGAACATCCTGATGCAAGACATGAAAATTAACTATAATATGCAAAATCTCAGGCTATAGATCAAACTAGTTCAGAAACATTCACATAAATTTTCCACATCACACACAAAAGTTCAAACATTCAAGGAAGGGGAATCGGTGCGGGTCCAGGCCTACTCATGTTAGGGCTGGATCAATAAAAATTATGAGCCAAACGATACTCAAAGGGAAGTAAAACTCATCCACACATGCACAGCAATCAGTCTCTAATCCAAGGGATTCACCAGTTTCAGTTCAGAGAACCCTAATATTAGAAAATGGGCACATAAATTGAAAGTAATGCAATCTAGAGTTAAGGTTAGGAAAAATAAATATGAGAGTAAAATAGGCAGAAAATCTGAACCTAGAGACAGTCCTCGCGTGCGGACAGTGGATCAGGTCTGTCGCACGTGCGCAGGGGCCTGGCCACACGTGCGTGGGGGCGCTGAATGCCAAAAGAGCCTCCTTGGCTCTGGTCGGTTAGGGGAAGGCTTCAAAACTCCCAAGTTTCGTGTCGATCGGATGCGCGGTCTATGCATGGTGCTCCGCCAAAGTTCAGCTCTCCTGCAGGGCCAAAATCTAAAATTTTGCTGTAAAATAAAGGACAGATTTGAAGCGTGGATGGTAGTAGGAGATGAGAAATTGATATGGTAGAGGATGGGGGTGAATCGGAATCGATGTGGCTTCGCACCACAGTAGTTAGCCCTTTGATGAAGGGAGGGCTTCGCACCCACTTGGATTTCTACAACTCGAGAGCTCAGAGGAGTAGAAAAATGTAGAATTTTTATTAAGCTTCAATGAGGAAAAAAAAAAAACCTACAAGGGGTGCTTATTTTTAGGAAAACCCTATACCCCAAAACTCACGTCATGTGCGCAACCTATTACTTGGCTATGAAATAAACAAAAATAAAAACTAATCAAAGAAATCTAAAGATACTCTAAATAACATTAATAAGCAAAATCTAAAATATAAGATTAATCAGACTAGTGGGCCACGATCATGAGATCCCATGATGAGTTTTACTTGACTATCGGGCCCACTCCAACGAACTAAAACTCTGTCTTTCAGCTAGGAGGCCCTTCCTATATGTCGTCATCAATCCAGATCGACGGTGGTGTCCTCCTTCTTCTTGCATACGTGCGTGGGGGGGGAGGGGCGTGTGCGTGTATACGTGATGTCCCCATCACTCTCCCTGGCTGCAAAGATTTCGCCACTAGCGAAATAAAACTCCTGAACCGCTCCAAGATGTCAGGATCAAGTCTCTGAAGCTTTTCCTTAGTGAGTCACGTGCTGTCTGAAGCTGGGCATGACTTCCACTTGACCAAAAACTTCTGAAACCCGCCGTTCGACATAGATATTATCTGATGGTCCGGAATATCCTCTATTTGGGATGGGTAGGTATGGGAAGTAGAAACTGGGAAAATGGGTCGGGAATGGTAGGTATGGGACGTAGTAACTAAGAAGATGAGTCAGGACAGGTAGGTATGGGAGGTAGTGACTTGGAAAATGGGTTGGGAAGGATAAGTATGGGACATAGGGGCTAGGAAGATGGGTCGGGAGGGGGCCAGGGATCAAGGGAAAGGTCTAGGGATTGAGAATGGTTAGGTGATAGACTGGACAATGTATTA
Source organism: Magnolia kwangsiensis (assembly GCA_037074715.1). Classification (NCBI taxonomy): domain Eukaryota; kingdom Viridiplantae; phylum Streptophyta; class Magnoliopsida; order Magnoliales; family Magnoliaceae; genus Magnolia; species Magnolia kwangsiensis. Next base: position 59,111,919 of record CM073573.1, read on the forward strand.
GTAGTACCCTGAAATGCAACTAAATCTTCCACATTGAATGCGGAACTAATTCCCATGGAAGGTGGAAGATCTACCACATAAGCATTAAGATCGTTTCGTTTTATAATTTTGAATGGTTCAGCGCTACGAGCATGTAATTTACGAACGGCTCCCTGAGGGTACCGCTTGCCTGATGTGGACCATCACAGAGTCCTTTACATTAAATTCCTTGACACGTTTATGTTGATCTACAGAAAGTGTGTAATGTTCATTACTAGTCATGATCTTCTACCTAATTTCTTGATGCCATGAATGAATGTGATGCGCAAAAGACTCTTCAGACTCTAACAGCTTATGGGACAGTGACATAGGGACAAGATCAATAGGTTTTCTAGGTTTATAACCAGTAACGACTTCACAAGGACTTAGACTTGTGGACCTATCGACAGAACTATTAAACGCAAACTCGGCTATAGGTAGTACGGTGTCCCATGTTCTAGTGTGCTCTATATCCCTCATAGGGGGAAACTTATCCGGTAGATCATCAGGAAAGATATCATGAAACTCATCCACTACCGGAATGACCTCAGTGGGTAACTCTACACTAGCCTCTGGTGCACCCTCTATAGCCACAAGGCTGTATATGTTCTATCACTCAAAATAGTGGTCTTGATATCCTTCACGGGGTGGGTGCACGGGTACATGCCCATAACTGATTGCTTAGCTACCTCCATTCCTTGGTCTATCCTCCTAACCACCTGCCTGAGATTGGACATCTTCCCCAATGGTGGAGTTTTCCTGATGGAGGTCTCTAGTTGGGTAATGCGCACATCAAGTTGTTCAAAGCATTGGTCCATATGTTGTTCCAAGCGCTTACCCAAAGACTCAAACTGTTGGGTCAACTTGTTTATCGACTCTTGCAATTGCTCCATGTTTAGTGTAGAGTGCAAGCCAAAACCACGACCCGTACGTGTGTGCATACAACTGCTAACTCCACGTAAGGACTTTATACTACGACTGTATGCAACTAAATGGGACTAAATGATCTTATGAGACTCTATATAAGGGAAATTACACAATGTTACCAAAATCCAACAATATAGTTGTCAAAATATAAGAAAGTTTCTAAAAAAGCAACCTAGTTTCTAAAAACAAATTAGGAAAGTTTCTAAAAAAGCAACCTAGTTTCTAAAAACTAAAAAGGAAGGTTTCTAAAAACAAATTAGGAAGGTTTGAGTTAGTTTCTTTTAAAAAAAAGAACTAAAAAAGTAACCTAGTTTCAAAAAAAAAAAAAGGAAAGTTTCTAAAAATAGAAAGTAAGTTTCTAAAAAAAAAAAGGAAAGTAAACTAGTTTCTAAAAAAGAAAAAGGAAGGGAAATTAGTTTCTAAAAACAGGTTAAGAAAGTTTCTAAAAAATTAGTTTCTAAAAACAAATTAGGAAAGTTTCTATCCTAGAATTAGAAAGTAAATTAGTTTCTCAAAAAAGAAAAGGAAAGTTTCTAAACCTAGAAATAGAAAGCTAAGTTAATTTCTAAAATAATTCAAATAAGGGGATAACAGAAAGTTACAACAATGTGAATTGCTAACTTTCTGATAACAGAAATTTCAGCATCTTATATCAGGAATTACAGACCTCTAAATAGCTATATATGATGAGACTAGATGCATGATGGACATGAATAAACCCTAAACATGTAATGCGTTCCCATACAAGAACCTTAGGCTTTGATACCAAATTTGATACAGGACATGAAAATTAACTATGATATGCAAGATCTCAGGCTATAGATCAAACTAGTTCAGAAACATTCACATGAAATTTCCACATCCCACACAAAAGTTCAAACATTCAAGCAAGGGGAATCGATGCGGGTCTAGGCCTACACATGTTAGGGCTGGATCAATAAAAATTATGAGCCAAACGATACTCAAAGGGAATTAAAACTCATCTACACATGCACAACAATCAGTCCCTAATCCAAGGTATTCACCAATTTCAGTTCAGAGAATCCTAGAATTAGAAAAGGGGCACATAAATTGAAAGTAATGCAATATAGGGTTAGGGTTAGGAAAAATAGGTATGAGAGGAGTAAAATAGGCAAGAAATCTGAACCTAGAGACGGTCCCCGCGTGCGAACAGCGGGCCAAGCCTGGCGGCAGGTGCGCAGGGGCCTGGCCGCACGTGCGAGGGGGCGCCAAATGCGGAAAGCACCTCCTTGGGTCTGGTCAGCTAAGGGAAGGCTTCAAAACTCCCAAGTTTCGTATCGATCGGATGCGCGGTCTGTGCATGATGCTCCGCCGAAGGTTCAACCCTCTTGTAGGGCCAGAATCTGGAATTCTGCTGTAAAGAGGAAAACCATTGCAATAAAGGATAGATTTGAAGCGCGGATAGTGGTAGAAGATGAGAAATAGAAATGGTAGAGGATGGGGGCGAATCGGGATCGATGTGGCTCCACACCACGGCAGTTAGCCCTTCGATGAAGAGAGGGCTTCGCACCCACTTGGATTTCCACAACTCGAGAACTCAGAGGAGTAGAAAAACGCAGAATTTTTATTAAACTTCAATGAGAAAAAAAAAAGAAACTACAAGGGGTGCCTATTTATACGAAAACTCTATACCCCAAAACTCGTGCCATGTACGTAACCTATTATTTGGCAATGAAGTAAACAAAAATAAAAACTAATCAAAGAAATCTAAACCGTCCATGATACTCTAAATAACATTAATTAGCAAAACCTAAAATATGAGATTAATCAAACTAGTGGGCCACGATCATGAGATCCCATGATGGGTTTTACTTGACTATCGAGCCCACTCAAACGAATCAAAACTCAGTTTTTTAGCTAGGAGGCCCTCCCTGGACATCGTCATCAATCCAGATCGACGATGGGGTCCTTCTCCTTGCGTACATGCGTATGTGTGTGCCACCTGATGTCCCCATCACATCCTCCCCTTCATCTCTAAAATAAAATACAATTTTATTTAATTAATGTAACTAATACTGTGTTTTGAATAACAGATATTCTATCCTTACACAATAGCAATGGCATTTCTCCCGACTAACGTGGTTGTCTACTTCACACCCAATGGATTCGCGGTGGATAACATCAAAAATACACGATCACCACTACAGAAAGTACCAAAGAAAGTAAAACCAGCTGCAATTAGGAGTAGGCGATGTCAGGTGATGTCCAGAATGATCTCTGTTTCACCAACAGCACAGTAAGATGATGAAGGATGGATGATAGTAACATCCAAAAGACGAAGGGTTCGATCTACCTCCACAAAAAGCATCATCCTTCCAAGTACGATTAAAGGGTTGATTATGCGAAGTATCGTGAGACGCAGTCCCGCCTCAGTCACACAATCATTTCATTCAAGAAAAACTGAAAAGCTCATCACTCCAAAAGGTCTTCCAGTACCTCCAAATATGACTGTAAAGACATCTTCCGCAGAATCATTACGAATTCAAAAGAATAAAGGGAAAGCCGTCACAATAAGCGAATTTTCGCTTACAACACCCCCTTCAAAAGATTTGAAGCAAACTCATACATCAAGAATACCGCGATTTGAGTCAGCTAGTCCTTCGAAACGACAATACACTAGTTTCGTATCAAACAACACTTCATCTTCATTAAGAATATCAGCAATGTAGTACTCGTTTTCTCCTCCAATATTAGGACAATCGAAGGATAAATAAACAAAAGTCTTGTTAGCAGACATTCATCAGATGAGCACGTTACTGAAAAAAATCCATAATCTTCCATCAGCGACTGTCGTGAACAACATTGAACCACAGGAAGAAATCCGACAGATGATCATCAAAACCATTCATCTACAAAATGAACGAAATCAGAACAAGAGGTTCCGATATCAGACGCCATATCCCCCTAGAATAGAAGAAATGTCATTTCCCATTGATTTCAAACATCTAGACTTTCAGAAATTTAACGGGGACGGGTCACCAAAAGAACATATGATGCACTTCATAACAATGATGGAAAATTTCTCTAGAGTTCCTCAATATTATTTGCGATTATTCGGGTCATCTCTAATAGGAAAAGCCTTCAGATGGTATTTAGCTTTGGATCCGGGGTCTCTTCATGCTTGGGAACAGATGCAAGATACTTTTATGTTGAACTTTTTCTCTTCCAACAGAGAAGTCAGTTTAACCGAATTGGCCTCTATTCGCCAAAGGGAAAACGAACCAATCGAAGAATTCATCAGTCGATGGAAGGACTTGGGGGCATCATGTCAATATCTTCTGGGAGAATCAAAACAGGTTAAGCTATGTTTAGGATGCATAAAACCAAAAGTGGCATGCAACCTGATTAGTGCAGATATACAGACCTTTCGTGATCTTGCTACAAAGGCTTATGCTCTTGAAAAGATGGTTAAAAAAGTGTCTACTTTTTACATAAAGTCACTATGCCGGAGTTTTCGTGAAGCATCGGCCAATGCCACTAGCGAAGAAGAAAAGAAAGAAGATAATCAAGATGACAAAAGAAATGGTGACAAAGAAGATAGAAACGGTCCTGCGATTACGATGATATATAAAAGGTCTAGATGATATAAAGATCATACGAAGTATACATTCGCAAGAAAAGACATACTTCCTATGATGAATCAATTGTTGGCTATGAAGAGTATCGAAATACTTCGATTAAAACACCTCAAAGAAATTGAAACGACAAGAAGAAAAGATTATTGTCATTATCATTGTACATTTGGACATCATCAGTGTTTAAATTATCGACAACATTATCAAAATATCGCCGATAATATCGGTGTCGCTGCGCTAGCGACACCGACACCCCAATTTCACGTTTCTCTCCAGAATATCGGCGAAATTTTTGTTATCGTATATAATTTGGATTATCGCCTGTAGCCTTGCGTAAATAAGTAAAAATTGGAAGAAAAAAATTAACAGAAAAAAAAAAAAAAAAAAGATTTGATTTCGGTATTACTTGGTTGATCGGAACTCGGAAGAAGAGGATCTAACATCCATTGATAGCTCCCTCTTCGATAGAAGTAAGAAAAATCTCAAAATTTCCCTTCGATGTTGCAATATGGATGATTTCGGCAAAAAATTCAGAATTTTGGGGGATTTCTTCCTGACATGGGTTGGATTTAGGGTTTTAAAACCCTAAATTGAAAATACCACTTTACGAGATGAGAGAGTTTTCAATGCAAACAAAATCCTCATTTCGAAAATCCCCCTTTCTTCGACGAAATTCCCTCCCCTGCAAAATCCCCCTTTCTTCGGTGAAATTCCCTCCCCTGCAAATTATTTTTTTAAAGCTTCGTGGAAGCAAATTGCATACTAATATATTAAGTACGCTTTATCGTTCTGAGTAAGCTCTCTTGGCCCACCTTGAATGTATATGGTTTATCCACACCGTCCATCCTATTTTCCAACTCATTTTAGGGGCTAAGCCCAAAATTGAAGCATATCCAAAGATCTGGTGGACCACACCACAGGAAACAATGAGAATAATGATTTCCATCATTGAAACCTTCCGAGGGCCCACGGTGATGTTTATTTGTCATCCAACCTTTTCATAAGGACACAAAGACAAGGATGAAGGGATAACACAAATATCAACTTGATTAAAAAATTATGTGGCCTCGAAGAAGTTTCAATGGTAGGCATTCAATTCACAATGTTTCTTGTGGTGTGGTCCACCTAAGCGTCTGATATGCTTAAATCTCGGTATGTTTCCATAAAATTTCTTTCTAAAAAGGATGGACGGTTTGGATAATACATCCAAATCATGGTGGGCCCCATAGAATTTACAAAGCACACTCTCACATTACTTTAGTGGATTAGGTGTTATGCCAGTAATACTTTAGTGGGTGTTCCCTTAATGTGCAGGGCCACGTTGATGCATTTTTGTATATCCACACTGTCCATAAGTTTTTACAGATCATTTTATGAATTGATGTGAAATCTTAAGTATATCCATGAAGTTTTCAATGGTAGACGTTTACTCCTCACTGCTTTTTGTGGTAGGGTCCACTTGAGATTAGAATCTTACTCATTTTTTGGCCAATGCCTGAAAATGATATTGCAATATGAATGGACGGTGTGGATATAGCACATGCATCATGGTGGGGCCAATAGAACTTGGTAATATCAACACACCAAGTAGGTCGATGTGTGGCACACCATGCATTCCGTCTCCGATTTTGGAGCGGGACTTTGGTGAGACCCCGGAACCAGCGATGTGGGTGGGACCCTTACGTAGGGCTCACCTCGATGCATGCATTGTATATCCATGTCGTCCATCTGTTTTCCATATTAAATTTGGGCATGGTCCAAAAAATGAAACATATATAATTTTCATGTAGACCACACCATATGAAACAGTGGTTATTGGCCATTAAAAATATTCTATGGGCCACAAAAGTTTTGGATCAAACGGATATTTGTTTTTCTTTCAATAAGGTCTGTTTGACCTTATCACTAGGTTGGATAATCAACAAACATTACGGTGGACCCTATGAAGGTTTTCATGGTGGGCATTAAATGACCACTGTTTGTTGTGGTAACTGAAATGACTGCTTCTTCATTTATTGGGACCATACCCTAATTTAAGCTGGAAAAACATATGGAAGGCATGGATATACAGTGCATGCATCAAGGTGGGCTCCCGATTTTGAGGGATTTTGGGGTACAGCTTTAATGGATCTTTGGATCCACTGAAGTGGGTGGAATCCCTGAACGTGGGGCGCACTGTGATGCATGTGCCTTATATCCACTCCATCCATCTATTTTGAAAACTCAATTTCGGGCATAATCCAAAAAATAACTAGATCTCAATCGCAGGTGGAACATAATATGGGAAACAGTGGGCCCCACAGCTATGTAATGCATTTTTTTTGTTTTTTTTATTTTTATTTTTTTTATAAAATTTCTAAGTATGCAAATATATGTATTTAGGCATATCCTGAAGTTTTACTGAAAAATTCTACTATTTTCCTCATGTTTTTCCCTTTTTTCCTGAATTTCCAGTTATCGGCGATATTATCGACGATAACGATATTATATCTTTATCTCCTGCTAGCGAAACTTATAGCGACACCGAAAATTCGAACACTGGACATCATACAGAAAGTTGTAATGCCCTCAGGAAAAAGCTATAAAAGATGGTCGATAAGGGAGAAATTGTGATAGAAGAACATGATAGAAAGAGAAGAATGGCGTGTTCAAAACATTTATAATCTTTTGAAAAAGGGAACAAGATTCTAGTATTGGTATGATTCATTATGCTTATGCACAAGGAAAAAAAAAAAAAAGAGCTATGTAACAACATAATAAAACAAATAATCTTGATATAGAGTAATCTTCAATCATATATCTTCGTGGGTTTTCATCCCTTAGCGAAGCGAAGATGAATAATAATTAGCAAATGAAAGAGTCAAAGAAAGACAATTTTTAAAAATTTGTCCATACACTTTTTAAGTAATGAGATGAAATTCTCAATCCACCTAATCGCAAAGAAGGTAATTGTTGATTTCCTGAGATGATAATCGTCGATTTCAATTTTTGTGAGTTAACATTGGGGCGAGAATCATTACCACGACTGAATTATTATATATTAACGCTCAAGCCCGGGATTATTATTATTATTGGGTAATTGTTACGGCCGACAAAAGTGGCTCCAAAATTATATATTCTTAAAAAGGGGAGCCATCACAAAACTATTTCTAAGCCTTGGCCGCTTATTTCTAAGATTTATTGAGCGACAATTACATCCAAATTATCAGTAATTATCAGGCTTATAATGCCGATTAAGACACAAAGAGATTCAACATATATTCTTCAAGAAAGATGATATACTGTGATTTATTGAAGGCCACTAACAAGACCAGGGCCAAGTTTAAATCCTAAACGAGATAATCGGTATATTATCACTGAAGATCATATCGACAAGACTTATCAAGCTATAGATCAGAATGAATAGGCCATCGGAATGCCTGCGGATATTCATCCTATCAAAATTATTGTTCTCAAAAGGTAAAGAAGTTTTGATTGTAAAGATTCTTAGAGAAAATCTCATCCAATCAAAATGGGACAAATCAGGCAACAGTTATACAATAGCCACAATAAGCATACTATCGCCTAAAGCTCTATCAAAGTCACACCCATATTATATCTTCAGCAAGCGACAATTATTGGCAACGAGACGATAACCACTTTATATAATTCTTTATGACAAAATATTATATCGGTCAATCAGCAGAATCATTCTTACAAACTGTTAAAGAATTATGCCTTATATACATTACAAAGCAATGTCGATTATCAATATATCGTTGTTCTTCGCTGATATCACCAATGATCATTGGCTATAAAGATTATTACAAAGCATCGACGATCACTACGACATCGTCTATTGCAGAATATTATTATAAATTATCATTGATATTGCCACTATTGCTGCTAAGCTGATATTATCGCCTAAACAAAATGATGATATTATTTATCAATGAGCTATTATTATTGTTGAGCACTATCAGACATCATCGCTTATTATCAACATAATGAAAATTGTAGTGGTGTTTATAATATTGCTAACTATCGCTGACTACACAGCATTGATTATTTTACTAATACATTTATATACAGCAACGGTGAACGCCCAAGAAAGCCAACCACGCATAAGCCCTATATTATCAACAATGGCGATTCATTTATTTACGGCAGCAGTGAGCGCCCGAGCAGGCCAACCACGCATGAGACATATATACAATGCTCCAACAACTTGAGAGCCTAAACTGTGAATGCTCCAACAACTTAAGAGCCTAAAACTGTGAATGCTCCTTGAGCCCAACACGAAATCGGCGGTAAACTATAATTGCTCCTTAAGCCCAATCAAAGTCAAGTCTAGTAAAGGTTAAGTCCAGTTAAAGTCAGGTCCAATCAAAGTATGTCTAGTCAAAGTTATATTCACTCCAACACCTTAAGAGCTTAAATTGTAAACTGAAATTGACATATTAATCATATTGATATGACCAATCCCACAGACTAAATTCTAAAAAGAATGTAACAAATGCAATGCAAAGTACGCTGACAAGCACGGAAAATGAAATGACCAAATCATTGTCATATTATATGTCGCAAATAAAGGAAACATGCAGTTCAAATCATTATACATTCTAAGTATTTCAAAGTTGTCAATACGTTATGATTATTTCAGAATTGTCAATAGTTATTCTGAATCTATTTTTGAAATTATCAATACTTCATGAAACTAAACAAGAAAGTTATGGTATCTTGAGATACTAATTCAAATTAATTTGGCAAGAAAGATTATCACCTGAAATTCTGGATTATGCAGGCCACGAATAAAGAAGACATTCTCAAAGATTGTTGCAGTAGGAACAACAATAAAGAAGAAAGCTTAACCATGAAGTTCAAAGAAAGAATTGTTGGAGCTGATCGAAGAGATTGTTGCAGCACGAGCAGCATTAAAAGACAGTTCTCTGACCAAGTTACTTAAAGATGGAGTCACCACAGCTGTTATAGCGGCAAGTTTTGATGAAAAGAGAATTGCGCGAAAACTGTGGAGGATGTAATTGCGGCCTTGTTCATAGAAAAGCGCTTTATCCAATTGACCGCTATGAAGAACAGAGTGCTTTCGTTGCCACCATTATCCTCCCTATTGAAGCATTCATTGGGGGAGCACGACCATCCAATCATCAGTCAAGCATAATTTTGTCAAGCATGATTCTTTATTCGATTTGGTCATCATTCAAGCGCGATTCCTTCGACAACAATCCGTTCAAATGCGCTCCTCTGTTTGAACGTAATTCTTCAGTCTTCCGTTTGAGCAAAATTCTTCAGTTCTCCATTCGAACAATATTTATCCATTGTGCAATCGGCACATCTTCATGAAGAGTCCTATGTCGTGACAAGATTTTTGTGCAGAAGAAGATCGACCCTCCATTTGATTTCATAAAACAAATCAAAGAAGGATTGAGGGGGCATCTGTTGGGACAAAAAATATTCTCCCTGGAAGTCTCATTGCGCGCCCATCTCTTAGACTGGCCTCCCTGTTGCGCGAATCCAACTTCTCAGCTTGTTCTAGCTGTTGTGCGGAACTCCCCAGTCTCCCAAACTGGATCCTCTGTTGCGCGGACCAGTCTCCCAAATTGGAAGACCTGTTGCGCAGGTTAGTCTCTCTCCATCTGAAAAAATAGTTGCGCAGACATCTCCTCTGTCTGGATTTCTTGTTACGCGCACATGATCCCCTGTTTGGAAGCACTATTGCGCGGTCAATCATTCAACCTACCTTGACTGTTATGCACACACCCCTCCTGGTTGGAAGCACAATTGCGCGAACAACTCTCCAATCCACCTTAGCTATTGCACGACCACCTCTCTGAACTCCCTATTGCGCACCCAGTCTTTGGATACTCTATTGCATGCCCCATATTAGGTTGCAATCCACCCTGTTGTGCGGAAACGGGTCTTCACACGTGCGAGAGGGGCTATAAATACCCCTCCTCCTCATTTGGAGGGGGGAGAAATTCATTCGGAGTGGAGAAGGGACCAGCCCACCCATGCAACCAGTTGGCTCGTGCAACAGTCTAGGGGAGAAAGAAGAAAAGGAAAGAAAGAGGAAATGAAGAAGAATTCCGAAGATAGAGAGAAAATCTGGAGTAAAGAGGAAATGAAGAAGAATTCCGAAGATAGAGAGAAAATCTGGAGTAAAGAGATAAAGACCAAGGTCACTCGCGCAACCACCTTCACCGTGAAACAGAAGTGCACTAATTGCCAGCGCAACAGTGTGCTTTCACACTCCATGAACTTTGTGGATTTTAGAATTCTTGCACAGTTTAACTTCTAATGTGTACATTTTCTCGAATGATTGGCATGAAGCGAATATCTTGGACCCGCACAACCCCTCTGTCGTTCTGACGGATACAAAATACGCTGAAATGCTGCCGAAATTGCTATTGGACTACTTTTTCATGTCATTGTGCTAGTTCATTGTACTTTGTTTCAGAATCAAGGGAAACAAGAGGATGTAAACGAACTCAGAATTAATGAAATCTATGATGATGAATGTTATTCTATTTTCTTCATTATTATTGAATGATAATTCCCTTATCAAAACCCATTTGTTTTTTGTCGAAACATTAAGCAAAAAGCTTCATTACCAACATTCGAAATCATTCAGAGAAATTGATAACGAATTAGTAAACTATAATGAGCAGGATCACTATTATAATAACAAGCTAAATTCAATAATAATTTTCTCCAAACAAATAAATGATCGCATACACTTTTGACTACATCATTACTATCAACTCAATATGTTGCGAGGTCCAATGTGGTATGCATGCATCCAACTAGGCCATTAGGTACGCCCCTCATGTTTGAACCCAAGCCGAAAAATCATCCTGATCTAAAACTTAGGTAAGCCACATAATAGGCAACAGGAGGAGGCGCCGCCAAAGGAAAATCTTATATTCAACCATGGAGCCCTCCATGACGTATGTGAGCCACCCAACCCGTTCATCACAATTCACATAATGATATTCAAGGTGGGCCCACATTTCCAATGCCTCGAATGTTGCATACACATAATACATTTGCCTGTATATGTTTAATGGATGCTAACCTTGTAGACCATTGAGATAGATGTGAACATTCTGCACAAACAAAAATGAGGCAGATCTACTAATCACACGGACCATGCCTTAGCAAACAATCTAAGGCTACCAAGGGATTTACTCAGCGTAGACATGTGACCTATCTAAAGAATATATTGATCTCATTTTCCCACCCGATGATCTTGAAAGAATCAGCCAATGTTCTCAATGTACCTACGTGAGATAATTTGTTGATTCTAGTCAGGCACTAGGTATAATCTTTAAACAACTCTTGGGGTATGAGCCATCCATGGTAGACAATGCTGTGGATGACTAAAGAATGACCCCCACATATCAGAATTAAGCAATGTTCCTTAGGCTACGTGTTCTAACAACTCTTGTTTTGTTGTCCATCAAAGGAATAGTTGAAAAGAGATATCCAGTGGCTCAAACTCATGAAGCATATGTCCATTAATCATGTGATTTTTGGGTGACAACACATTCAAAGTGAGACACTATGCAAACTATTTGGAGAGGTATGTGCATGCACTATTCATGGCATGTTCATGGATGGTGTGAGCCGAACTGCAAAAGATTGTACAAGGTTAAGACCCAAGAAAATCTATGGTATGCTTAAGTTTGCAGCTTGTAGAAGTGGGTCCCATGGTTCAATGATCCAAACTGCCGATATTCTAGGTCCTAATGTACTAAAAGCTTCCTACAATTCTTAGCCATCTAATCTTTTGCCTTTTTTTTTCAAGAACTATAAATGATTTTATTAGAGAGCAACCTGACAAATGGTCAAGCTGAAAGAATACAAGAAACCATATTAAAAACCCGAAAAGGAACGTGATGCAAGACGGATAGTCTAACCTACAATAATGCAATGAAATTAATCAACGGATTAATTAGAGAAATCAAAACACAAAATAAAGCTAATCTATCTCAAGGTCAAAGAATTCAAGCATTAAAGGATGCTCTAGTTCAGGACTAGCTACAATTCCGCAGTATAGGTCTTGGAAGATATTGATTAATTAGGACCTATGGAAGGTAGAACTTCCATCTAGCACATAAATAAATCTTAATTCAAAGAAAATCACTTGGTTTTATTAGGGTTTGGGTAAGTTAGGGTTAGGGTTTTAGGATTTGGGAATTAGGGCTTTTTCTTTTTTTAAAATAGGGTTTGGGAGTATAAGGAATTAGGGTTTAAAGATGGGAAACGAAGAAGCAAGAGGGGAGGTAGGGTTGTTCGTACAGTACGTTTGTACGGTCGTCGTACGGTTGAGTGGGGTGACTGCATGGGAGTGGTCCGGACAGCTATGGTGATGGTTTGGGTTAGGTTCGGAAGGGCTAGGGTGATGGGGGTGATGTTCTTTGGTTGGAAACAAAAGAAAATGGGGGGAAAAAGGATAAGAAGAGAAGAAAGCAAAAATAAGATTACCTAGAAAGAGAATAAAAGAAAGAAGATAAGTGGAATCACTCCATGCCTTCACACCAAACTTAGAGTTGTACACGAGTCGAACCGAGTCGAGCTTGGCACAGCTTGGCTCGGCCAGTAGCTAACCCCAGCTCGAACTCGGCTTGACTCAATCCTCGAGCCTAACTGGCCAACTCGGCTCGGTCCTCGAGCCTAATCCTCAAGCCTAACTGGCCAACTCAGCTCGATTCGATCAACACCTCGACTGAGTTTGAGCCGAGTTCAAGCTTGTGCGGCATTTTCTCAAACACATACAACACATCTCATAGAATGCAAAACAGTAACAGCAACACACGGGTATTTCTTCAAACACTAGGCGGGCAACATCAAAATCATGATTTGAGGACAATTTTATAACATGAAGTTCGTTTTTTTTGTAGTGATTTGTTTCATATCCATTCCTTCCTCGCCACTAGCCAATCCCGCGGAGAATGTATGCACACGAAACAACACTTCATTAAGTCATTTCATCAAACACTTGGCGAGCAACATCAATATCAAAATAACCGAGTCACCAAGTCGATTCGAGTTGAGGTTCAATCCGAGTCAAGTCGAGCTCGGGTAAGCTCAAACTCAACTCGAAATTTTTTCGAGCTCAAAAAATCAGCTCGACTCGACTCGAACTCAGTTTTCGAACTGAGTCGAATCAAGCTATTTTGAGTCAAGTCGAGCGAGCTAACCGAGCTAACTCGGTTCGTGGACAACACTGACCAAACTCCAATCACAGTTGTTTACACTTTCCAAAAATCTAGGCATGAAAAATACTCTCATTTCAATTGTTCAAACCTAGTGACTTCCACACTCATGGATTTGAGTAAATATCACTCTATGACTAAGGGCATCGGTAGGTTTATTCTTGACCCCAACCTTATGTTTCAAAATAAAGGTATACTCCTGGAGAAACTCAACCCACTTGGCATGTGTTGGGTTTAATTTCTTTTGGAAGTTAAGGTGTCGCAAGGCCTCATGGTCAGAAAACAACACGAACTCTTGCGGTAGTAGATTATGCCGCCAATGTGGCAAAGATTGGACTACCGCGTAGAATGGTAGAATATCATTACTTTTCCTGATTCAATTTCTCACTAAAATAGGCAACAAGGTGCCCTTCCTAGCTAGGTACTCTACTTATACCTACATCAGACGCGTCACACGCAACCTCGAAGACTTTAAAAAAGTTAGGAAAGCATATGACAGGAGCCTCAATCATTTTGCCATTAATCTCCTTAAATGCCTTGGAGGCAGCATTAGTCCATTTGAACTCCCCCTTTTAATGCAGTTCGTGATGGGAGCCATAATGGAACTAAAGCCTCGAATGAACTGCCTATAGAAAGTGGTTAAACCGTGAAAGCTACACACCGCATGAATGTTTTGCGGTTCAGACCAACTTACTATAACCTTGACTTTCTCGGGATCTGCAGACATGCCCTTAAGATGAAACAATGAACCTTAAGAAGATAACTTTGTCAGACATAAAAGAACACTTATTCAGGTTGGCATATAACTTCTCTATCCTGAGGACCCCGCAAACTTGCCTCAAATGGTAGAGGTGTTGTTCCTTGGGAGATACTATAAATGAGTACAATGTTGTCGAATAGCACATGCGATCGTGTGCAATTGCATATGCGTGTGCGCATGTGTGATCGCACAATCGCATATGCGGTCGCATATTTTTTTTCGCATTTTTCAAAATTTTAAAAAAAAATCAGAAAAATTCAAAATAAATTATTATATGTCATTAGCCCTTGAAATACATTTAATTTAAGTAAAATAAAACTAATTACATTTACATTTACAATTTTACATAATGAATTAAATATTAAGTTAAGTCATCATCATTCATCAACAATTTTACTACATTCCACAATATAGTTAACTTCCTAACAATTAACATTTAACAAATTTGAAATATCAATATTCAACATTCAACACTACATGATATACATTAACAATCAACATCAACACACTTAGTAAACATTAAACAAAATTAAGAAGTTATTTATTTATTATCTAATCAATAATCATATACATTGATCTAGTAGCCATTGTGGCATATCACCACTAGGTCCACCACCATCATCATCATCATCATTCAAGTCATCTCTTTCTTCCACATACACTTCTTCTTCTTTCATTTCTTCATCATCTGTACGTATTAATACTTCATCCAAATCTAATGTTGGATGATCTTTAGCTTGATCATCATTATCATCATCTCCTTCTTCAATCTCATCAACGGGTTGACGGCTACCCCCCCCCCCCCCCCCCGGTCCTTCGCCTTCGAGTGGTACTGCCTTCACCAGGTGTCGATCCGTATGCGGCATCTTCAACTTGTGCCCATGTCAGCTCCTATCCAGCAAATACCGGGTCCTCAATCTTTACGAGCCACTCATTATCTGCATCCAACTCATCTAAGCAGATAGGGTCAAAAAAATCAGGCTTTTTTTTCCTAGTTTGGAATCGTTCTCGCAATTTTTTATTATATTGAACGAAAACTAAGTCATTAAGCTTTTTTTGCTCAAGGCGATTCCTTTTCTTGGTATGAATCTCCAAGAAAGAAAGTACATTTGGCATTAGTTATTTAGGTAATTAATTTAGCTTAGGCCACTAAAAAATTAAAATTTACAAACAATTACTAAACGGTCTAAACTTACCGCCTCGAACATGCTCCAATTGCGCTCGCAATTACTGGCAGAACACCTGAGTCCAAGAATCTTCATAGCCAGCTTCTTTAGAGCTGGATCCTTCCTGTTCGGGTCCACTCCATAGGCAACCCACCAGTCAACTGAGAAAAACAGTTTACGTAGGTTAGAGACGCTTTGTAGAAAAACTATTTGTAAGAGTACACAATTCACTAACATTCATATAAGTACTTACTAGGTAATTTCATTGTCTGATGCCTTATTACGATATCCTTTGAGAATATCCCTTCACTTTTTGTGTAGAAGTCCGGCAAAGTTGAGATCTTGTCCTGTTCTCCTCTATCTAGAATCAGTCTTTCCAAGACATCAATAAATCCAACCATATGCATAGTTAGTGCTTCTATTGGATCAACAGAAGCGAATAAACAGGCTGAGTTAAGGATGCAAGCAGCCGAATACAATGAGGATGATATTTGGCTGCCCCATCTTCTATCTATAATATCTAAACTTGGCTTGTAATCACGGTCTCTATAGTTAAAATAATCCATGATCTTATTTTTCGCCCTCTCCATCACAACACAGTGACTAAGGGCTCGAACGATTTTAGCACCTTTACCACTTGAATCCAAAAACTTTGAGAAAAAATTGTTTGTTGAACCCATTTCCCTTCAACCTTCTTTGACCAAGGCCCACTTGTAAAATCGGCCGACACTACAAAGTTTCTAAGTTCTGATTTCTTTGCATGTAGCCTTTGTAGTGTTAAAAAGGCTGTAGCGAAATGAGTGACTGCTGGACGTAGCAAGTTACCTCCAATGTGTTTTCTCATTCAACTGAGAGGAAAGGCATGTTTGTACATAAAGACTGTGATTCTTTTAGCCCTTGCAATCACATTTATAAATAATCTACCTATATCTTCTAACAGAAGATCAATACAATGGGCCGCACAAGGGGTCCAAAATAAACGTCGCCTCTTCTCCATAAGAAGACGACCGGCCATTACATACGAGGTTGCGTTATCTGTAAGTACTTGTACAATATATTCCTCACCTATTTCTTCAACTACACTATCTAGTAAGTTAAACAAATATTCTTCTGTGTGTGAATGGCCCGACGCATCCACTGACTTCAAGAACATTATCCCAGCTAGACAATTACCAAAAAGTTAATGAGAGACCGACCGGATCTATTGGTCCATCCATCGACCATTTGTGAACAACCACATGTTTTCCACGATTCCTTATATTTAGTTATGAAGGATTGTGTATATTCAACTTTAGCTTTTAGGCATGTCTCCCTCATTTCATGATATGAAGGAGGTTTAAGCCCAGGTCCAAATTGACCTATAACCTCAGCTATTACTTTGAAGCTTCTCGATTTAACGGCGCTAAAAGCAATGCCGGTTTGGTAAAACCACTTAGCAATATATTGAATTTTGGTTTTCTTATTTTTTTGTTTATACCAGTTCTCTAAAGTTGTTTGAGCCGGCCTTTTCCCTCTACCCCTTTGGTCGATCACATCCTCGGGGTGTGGTTTACACCATCTATCTATGGGCCCATGCCCTCAAGCTCTTTTTGATGGTTGTACTTGTAGTCTAGACCGGCCTGTCGAAGTAGGGGGAGTGGGATTAGCTTCATCTACATTAACTACATTTATATCTTCATATGCATCTTGTTCTAGATATTCCTCCTGACATAGGGCACTATCGCATTTCTTTCTTGATTATTTTTCCATATACTCCAAGATCTGCCTTCGGATTTCTGGAGTAATTTTGTCGCATACTTTTGCATTTGACCCCGGTAAATAAGCAAGGCGTTACTTGTGCCTTGCAATGCCATCGGAACTCACACACCCACATAACTCATATACTATGTGAGTCTTTTCTGTAGCACCAGTGTTCGTATTGTCGGCGAAAAATCGATATTATCGCCGATAATTTCGGTATCGCTAGACTTGCGATACCGAAAACCCAAAAACTCGTTTCTCTTCCAAATATCGGCAATATATTGGCGATATATCGTCGATAATGTTGATGACAGCAAAAATATCAACAATTGGACAATTATATCTCCGTATAACAACCTCAAATTCAAAAAAAAAAAAAGGAAAAAAAGAAAAAGAAAAAAAAGTGAGAGATATTACATTAGATAGAGCAAGTAATTGAATAGAGCCATACCTGTGGAAGGAGAATCTAACGGAGCTACCGGCGTTGTGGCTGCTACTGCGTTGTGAGTTTTAGGGTTTGGAAAGAGGGGTCGAAGCTATTTGCTTTTAACTTTACCTTTTTAACTTTTTTCTAAAGTATGTTTTTTCCACCGTTTAAAAGCATATGTCACCACTATTTAAAATGGAAATAAAACTAATAGTTTAAGTAACTTTTAAGTTACTTTTAGAGTGTGAGTTTCGTATCATGTAATAAAAGTGGTTCACCACCACTTTAAGAAAAAAATGCAGCTTTAAAAAACTAAAAATTTAAACAAAGTGGGATATTTATGGCTGGTGAGGCTCTTACTATGGGGCCCACCAAGATCTACCTATTCTATATCCACGTTGTCCATCCATTTTGCCAAAACATTTTATGGCATGAGCTTAAAAATGAAGATCCAATTCTCATGGACCATACAACAACGGTGATTGAAGGCCATACCATTAAAAACTTCCTAGGGCCCACCTTAATCTTTCCATAATGTTTATTTGTCATCTAACCAGATGCTAAGGTCACGTGAACATGGATAAGAGGAAAAAGGAAATATTAGCTTGATCCAAAACTTTTGTGGCCCATTTATGGTCAATCACCATCGTTTCCTATGATAAGGTCCACTTGAGAATTGGATCCACTTCATTTTTAGGTTCATGCCCTAAAAGGATCTTATAAAATAGATGGATATAGAATACATAATTCAAGGTGGGGGCCACCCTCTTAAGTGAGGTCGAGGCCACACATCATCCACTCTCGATGGTTAGATGGTTGGATGCATGGATGGGATAGGATGGTTGGATGGATGTTTGGATGAATGGATGGATGTTTGGATGATTGGATGGGATGGATGGGTCAGTTGGATGGATGTTTAGATGGATAGATGGGATGAATGTTTGGATGATTGGATGGTTGGATGGATGGATGATTGGATGGGATGATTTGATGCGATGGATGGGATGGATGGATGGGCCGGTTAGATGAATGTTTAGATGGATAGATGGGATGGATGTTTGGATGATTGGATGGGATGATTTGATGGGATGGATGGGATGGATGGATGGATGTTTGGATGTTTGGATGGATAGATGGGATGGATGTGTGGATGTTTGGATGATTTGATGGCATGGATGGATGGGATGGTTGGATGGTTGAATTATTGGATAGATGGGATGGATAAGGATGGATGGATGAATAAATGTTTGGATGATTGGATGACTTGATGAGATGGATGGATCGTTAGATCGATATATGGGATGGTTGGGTGGTTGGATGGTTGGATGGATGGATGATTGGATGCGACAAATGGATGGATGGATGGGATTGATGGATGTTTGGATGATTGGATGGGATGGATGGATAGATAAGATGGATGTGTGGATGTTTGGATGATTTGATGGCATAGATGGATGAGATGGTTGGACAATTGGATTATTAGATATATGGGATGGATGGATAAATGCTTGGATGATTGGATGATTTGATGGGATGGATGGATCGTTAGATGGATAGATGAGATGGTTGGGTGGTTGGATGGATGGATGATTTGATGCGATGGATGGATCGATGGATGGATGGGATGGTTGGATGGATAGATGGGATGGATGTGTGGATGTTTGGATGATTTGATGGCATGGATGGATGGGATGGTTAAATGGTTGGATTATTAGATAGATGGGATGGATGGATAAATGTTTGGATGATTGGATGATTTGATAAGATGGATGGATGGTTAGATGGTTAGATGGAAAGATGGGATGGTTGGGTGGTTGGATGGGATGATTTGATGTAATGGATGGATGGGATGGATGGATGGATGTTTGGATGATTAGTTGGATGGATAGATGGGATGGATGTGTAGATTTTTGGATGATTTGGTGGCATGGATGGATGGGATGGTTGGATGGTTGGATTATTGGATAGATGGAATGGATAGGGATGGTTGGATAAATGTTTGGATGATTGGATGATTTGATGGGATGATGGATGGTTAGATGGGATGGATGGATGGGATGGCTGGGGTGGTTGAATGGTTAGATGGATGGGATGGATGGTTGGGTGGTTGGATGGTTGGATGGATGGGATGGATGGTTAGATCATCGTGCATATATTTATATTGTTTAATTTATATGCTTATTTATGCATGGTTGTAAAATGTATGAATGCATTATACTTGTTAATTGGTTTAATGAGATTTGAGTAATTGTTATGCTACTATTGGACTGTTTCTTATGATAGCACATGCTTTTAGGCACTAATTAAATAGAAAATTATTATGTATGCATTCTTTTTACAATTTTTTTTTATTCCTAAACATATAAATGTGTATTTAAGCCTCTATTGAAGTTTCATTAAAAAATTACATCGTTTTACCATATTTTCCCCGCATTTCCTGTTATCGGCAATATTATCGGCGATAACGATATTATATCTTTATCTCCAGCCAGCGAAACTTGTAGCGATACCGACAACTCGAACACTGCATAGCACTACAATAGTGCCCATACTTCCAACCCAGGTGATTCGACTTGGGTTTGAAAGAGGAAGATTGGGAAGAAGACATTATGATGGTGGTGTGTGTATTATTGATTGTTAGTAGCCTAGTACTAAAAAGTAACTGCTAACTAGAAACTAAAAAGTAAACTAAAGTAAGAGACTAAGAAGGTAGATCTAAGAGAGTAAGAGTAAAGAGAGTAAAGAGATGGGACTAGGGGGAGAGAGAGAGAGTTACACTCACACACATGCACTTACAAACTTTACACTAGTATTAGTAGTCTGGTAGAGGGAGAGAGAGAGAGTTGAGTTACACTTGTGGAAAGTGAGAAGAAGGAAAAGAAAATGAGAAAGAGAGAGAGTTGAGTTACACTTGAGAGAGATTTACATACAAACAAAATTAAAATTACAAATCTAAAAGAGGTTCCAACTTCCAAATTCTTATCTAAGTTGTCTTCTCTTCACCTTTGCCCCTTGACTTGAGTATTGATCTTGAATTCTTGTTGTACTTGTAACTTGTAACTTATAACTTGTAACTTGTAACTTGCAAGTTGTAGAAGTTGTAACAAAGTAACAATTAACAAACAAACTTTATAAAAAAATTAAAAAATTAAAAAAAAAAAAAAATGATAAAAGTTGTTAGAAGTTAAAACTTAAAAAACTTAGAACTTGGATATTATGAAACTCTAAGTGAAAATGAGATAGAAAGAGAGAGTGATGTATGTTCCCTTGACTGAACTAGAAAGTAGAAAGAGAATTCAATCAATTCAATAGATGAAGATTGGAGAGCTAGGTTGTATATTTGTAGTTGTAGTCGTGTAGATGTAGATCATGCAGTAAATTAGTAATGTCTCTTGAAGAGTCTCGACTCTTGAATCTTCTTGATTCTTGAATGTGGACGTATGTACCCTTCCTTGATTGAAACTTCAATCCCAATCTTGATTTGTAATTCTTGAAAGTTGAAAGAAAAGAAATATGAAATATGGATGGAGAGGAGTGGATGTAGAGTGCTTAGAAATATATAAGAGGGAATGTACGAGAGCAACATAGATAATAAAGAGAGAGTTTGAGCTTTTTTTGCATGTAGGAGTGCTTAGAATCCATTTTTATAAAGAAAAAATCCGGATTTTAAAAAAAAAAAAAAAGATCAAAAAACAGTCAAAAATATGACCGTTGGCCACTATGCAATCGCATATGCTGGCACATGTGGCATATGCAATCGCATATGTGCAATGATCGTATATGCCACTGCCGCATATGCGATCCCACCACCATTATGCGCATATGCGAATGTGCGATTGCACATGACAACATTGAATGAGTATGTCATCAAAATATACCACCAGGAACTTATCTATAAAGGGCCTCAACAATTGGGGTCATCACTCTCATGAACATACTCGGAGCGTTGGTTAAGCTAAAAGGTATGACCAACCACTCATATAGTATGTCCTTTGTCTTGAAGGTTGTCTTCCATTCATCTCCTAGGCAAATACGTATCTCATGATACCTGCTTTTGAGGTCAATCTTAGAAAAGATCATGGCACCAGCCATCATATCCAACATGTCGTTAAGATGCAATATAGGAAATCGATACTTGACCGTGATCTTGTTGATGGCTCGATGATGCAAGACAATTAACCACTTGCTCTAAAAGCTCGAACTGATAGAGCAGAGCGATTTAATCCCTTTATCTCATAGCCCAGGCCCCAAATCCATGAGTTAGATCATCAGCCGAACCCTTCTTGTGGGCCTCATACGAGCCACCCGCCTCACACGAAACCCAAATCCATGGGTTCCGCGGGCCGCCCACCCCGAGTGTGCCCCTGCATCCCATAGGCCACCCCACCCAAGCCCGGTGTGAAAATGTCCCCGTATTAATCACCCCCGGTGAGGAGTCTCAAACACAAGATCTCCTGCTCTAATATTAATTTGATGCAGAACAATTAACCGTTTGCTCTAAAAGCTCAAACTAATAAAGCATGGCGAATTAATCCCTTTATCTCATAGCCCAAGCCCTAAATCCATGGGTTAGGTCATCAGCTGAACCCTCCTTGTGGGCCCCGAATCCATGGGTTCCACGGGTTGCCCACCCTAAGTGTGCCCCTGCATCCCACAGGCCATCCCACTTGAGCCCAGTGTGAAAATGCCCCTGCATTACCCGACTGTCCATGCGCATGTGCCAAGTGTCATCTTTCTTAGGTGTGAGGGCTTGGCACGACACATGAACTCATACTCTCCTAAACGAACCATTTTCTAAGAAGCCCATCCATTTGCTTCTTCAATTTCGCATGCTCTGCGGGGTTCTTTTGATAGTGATAGTCAACTAGGGGACAAGATCAATAGCATGATGAATGTCCCGCATGGGTGGAAGCTCCTCCGGTAGGTTTTCTGAGAAAAATCACTAAACTCCTCCAACAACGGAATCACTTCAAGTGACAACTCTACGCTAACCTCTGATGTAACCTCTCTTGCCACGAGGGCATACACCATCAAATCGGATTTAGTTTCCCTTTCAAACTCTTTAGAGTTGATTATGTGGAGAGATTTAGGCCGGGACTTCCTCACATATTTTGAATCACCCTTCTTGATATCCTCCTTCTCCGGGGTGCTTTTGTGCAAAAGAGTATTTAGCTTTATCCTCTTACCTTCATGAATTAATGAACATGTATTCGAATGGCCGAATAGTGTCACATCACGGTCATATAGCAAAGGTATACCCAAAACGATGTGGCCTACATTCATAGGCAAAACATCACACCACAGCGTATCTTTATAGGAAGCAAACTGAATGGGAATAAGACACTGCTGAGAAATTGGTATCGAAGACGAATCAACTTATGAAACTCGATAGGGCTGAGGGTGAGAGACGGGTTTCAAACCCAAATGAAATACAATGCTAGTGGAGACCACATTAGCGCAACTACTACCATCAATTATCACCTTGTAGTTTTTGTCACCTCACTTGATGTAAATATGGAAAATTGAATTCTCATGCCAATCATGACTCTCTTTGGCCTGGGCTAAGGCTCATCTAACAACTACAATTGGCACGGTCTCAACTCCAACTTCTTTATAACTAGCACCAATTTTGGGTTAATATTCTTCTTCTTCACAATCGACCTAATTATCCGCATCCTCATCAAACTTGCCAATCATGAAGGCCTTATTTTGCTCTTTCGTAGGGCACTAGTACCCAAAATGGTCGTATCCTTGGCAGTTGTAAAACCACGCTTGCTCACCTACCCTCGAGCTACTACTAGCTAGACCTTTGCCCTTAACATCCCTATTAGTGGATTGGGTACCAGTAAGGGCTTTGGATTGACCCCCAAACTTAGGCTTAACTCCTTGGGGAATGGCCCTAACATTAGTTTCCCGAGAGTTGAATCGCCTCATAAATTGCGGTTTCAGATACTGATCCAGCTCTTGCACCACTTAATAGGCATGCTCTATGGTGCCAATGTCGTAAGGAATAAGCTCTTGTTAAAGCTCGGGTCGAAGGCCCAGGAAAGTGTCACTAACGAGTCCTCCTAAATGTTACGCAGCATTATACATTCATCAAGCTTGGCGATGTAATCAACCACAAGCATTGATCCATGACGACGGGATTGCCACTAATCCAAAAGTTTCTAACGGTAAGAGAGAGGAATGTACTTTTCCTTTAAGATGTCTTTCATCTTAGCCCACGGTGAGACTGGGTCATCTCCAGACCTCTCTATCTTCCATTCGACATTCGTCCAAAACAACTAGGTTTAGCCTACCAACTTTATCTTGGCGAATCTCACCCGACAGCGATCGGACATATCGTGCCACTCAAAATAATGATCCATGTCCACAAGCCAATCGAGGTAGGCCTTGGGGTCTAAGCGATCATCATAACTCGGTGCCTCAACTTTCACGCTTTTCATTATTCGTTCATCAGGATCATGGTGGTATTGATACTCTCCAAGGGGTGGTTGGGTACGCACCCCACCATGGCCAACAAGTCGGCCACAGCCTCTTTCACGTCCTCCAACTTGATCTCCCGCTTGAGATTACGCGAGTGTTGGTCGCCACCAATTGATTGTTGGTGACTCTAATTTGGGCCTCAAGAGCCACAAGACAGTTGCTCATGGCATTGATAGCTTCAGTAAGTTGTTCCAAACTCATTGTAGAGTGTAGACCAAAACCACGCCTAGTACGAGTGGGCATAAACCTGGAATCTAATGGGAAACCTAAGAACTAAAGACTCTAGATGCAACGTGATGAGAATGGGAAGACTGCTAATCCAAGATACGGCAATATGAAAAACCTACTCTAAATGCAACATGAAAGTCTTATGCTGATTTAAGGACCATACTAAATCCTATGCTAAACCTAGGCTCTGATGTCAAAATTTGATGTAGGACGAATAGTCTAACCTAGAATGATGCAATGAAATTAATCAACAGATTAATTAGAGAAATCAAAACACAATAAATTAATCTATCACAAGGTTAAAGAATTCAAGCATTAAATGATGCTCCAGTTCAAGACTACCTACAATTCCGCGGTATAGGTCTTAAAGGATATTTTTTAATTAGGACATATGGAAGGCTGAACTTACATTTAGTGTAGGGATAAATCTTAATTCAAAGGAAATCACTTGGTTCTATTAAAGTTTGGGTAAGTTAGGGTTAGGGTTTTAGGATTAGGAATTGGGGTTTTGGGAATTAGGGTTTTTGAGAATTAGGATGTTTTATCTTTTAAATAGGGTTTGGGAGTATGGAATTAGGGTTTAAAGATGGGAAATGAAGAAGCACAGAGGGGTAGGGTTGTCTGTATGGTGCGTTCGTATAGTTGTACGAACCGGGTTGTTTGTACGGTTGAGTGGAGTAACGGCTTGGGAGTGGTCCGGATGACTAGAATGATGGTTTGGGTTTGGTTCAAAAGAGTTAGGGTGATGGTGATGATGGTCTTTGGTTGGAAACAAAGGAAATTGTTGGGAGGGAGGGAGATGAGAAGAGAAGAAAGAAAAAATAAGATTGCTTGAAAAGAGAATAAAAGAAATAAGATAATTGGAATCACTCAATGGCTTCATACCAAACTCCAATCACAAGAGGAATTTTGCTCCAAAACAAGGCAAGAAGAAATTTTCATTCAATAGCTAATAATGCTAGCTAATAATGCCCTAGGTTTCACATGTCCAAGCCTTATATACTCTATTTGGGGTGTTTTTACACAGAAAAAAAAAAAAAAAAAACACCCTTAATACTATAAAATGTCCAAAACACACATAATATTAACTAAATCATAAAATAAACCAAAATAATCAAACTAACTAAACAAAATAACTAAAACTAGTGTCCAATAGAGTCCATGATCAAGACGACCCAACCATCAAAATGGTCCAACAGTCAAGATGGCCCTTCGTGCGAAATCCAACAGTTCGATGCGAAGTCCAACAGTCCAATATATATATCCAATCAATCCAACAGTCTAGTATTCTCAACTAAGCAGCCCACATGCATCTTCCTAGTGTGGGGTCTTCAAAGATGCATGATCATGTATATGCAGTCTTCAACGTAGCTAGGAACTTGAATTGGGCCCATTGGGCTCCATGTAATGATCACCTATCCATAAAGAAACTAGGGCAGCTCTCCTCCTCCTCTGATAAACTATAAAAAGTGTTCGGGTGTCCTCTTCAGAACGTGCTATATTAATATCAAAGTGATTAATATTCGAAGCCCATTCTAATGCGTCTCTCTTAGATTTTTAAAGAAATTAATCCAATGATTTAAACTTGTTGTCAAAGCAACGCGCATTACGTTTGTCAAACAACCACTTTCTCTAAACGCTTGAGCAATCAAAGGATGGTATACCAATGTATATCAAGGGACTTTAACACTCCCCCGCACTTTAACCCCCTCACATGTGGGGTGGAACTTTGCACAGGGACATACCGGGCAAGGGTGTAGGGACACTCACAACTCACACCATAAACACCCCCTGTGGGGAGAATATATTACAAGATTCAAACACAAGACCTTCCGCTTTACCATGTCAAACAACCACTTGATCTAAAAGCTCGAGCCGTCCAAGGATGGTGAATCAATATATATCAAGGGACTCTACCAATGTTCACCCTATATATTCCAAAAAAAAAAAAATTGTAAGAAGGTTCAACCTCCAGTCCTCCACATAATAAGACTTTGTTTCAACATCTGGATGCCATGCAATGTGAGTAAATGTCGTATTTTCCAGTATGGGAGACTTTTGGTTCACAAAAGATATATAATGTGCCATCATATCTATGGTTTGGACCATGGGCTCCGCTTGTACACAGGGTATTCCAAAACGGTTCCATAACAGTGGTAACCGTTATGCGTTATGGGGTTATAATGGCTAATACAGAAAGCATTACCCTTAACAGCACCATAACGGCTGTAACAACCTGTTATGAAGCCAACATAGGGTTTTTTTTATTCAAAAGCAAAAAAGGAAAAGTTACAGCCTATAGCATAATGGTAAACTGTTACTGTTATGGAATACCTGCTTGTAAAAACAAAAACAAAAAACCTAAAATCTAGATCAAAGAAACCAAAATCAAGTCTAACCAAATAATTCTAACCATATGACCAAAAGCCTATAAACCATTGGCAAAACATAGGCAGTCCTAAATAACCAGTGGAAAAAATGTTAGGAGCATACAATCACCTTACTTGGCAATGAGCAAATGAAAAGAAAGGTGCTCAACCAATGCACAGTCTAGATGGATCATAGTGAGGCTTGCTCACCAAAGCAAGTGATAAAACAACTACAAATAAAGGTAGTAGCAATAAAAATCCGTAGTACTACGAGACCACAAACAGGAGTCTAGAATAATCATACCACTATGTCCTATCAGGCAGGCAGAGCCGTAGAGGTACTAAGCCACAAACAGAAGTATAGAATAACCATGCCACTGTGTCCTCCTATTATGCACGTATAATAATATCTCTTCATCATGACAATGCACTCCATGCATCTCAGTTGCAAACCAATTTCGTTCTTTAGTTTGAATACTCAATGCTTAGTTAAGGTTCCTTTTTTAAAGTTTTCCAACATTATCAAAGAATTCCATTCCAAATTCATTCATAATCTCTTTGTTACTTTTGATATAATTAACCTAAGCATCTTAGCCCAGAACCAGTTGATGATAAGGCTGAAGACCCAACTGGTTGGTGGTACTTGTTGACAACCATACATGAACACAAACTGAAGGTTCAATGTTCTGGATAGCAACATCACCCAGTACCATGGGATTTGATTCAATCATGAACTTCTCTCAAGTGGGTTTATCGTTGGTATTTGAAAGTAGACAGGCTGCAACTTGGGTTTGAGTCAACCCGAACCCGATTGACCCAACCCGAGTTTGCCAGTTTGGGTCGAGTTGTCAAGGTCCTCGATTTGGGTTTAGGTCGAAAAATGCCAACCCAATTTGAATTCAGGTCGGTCGGGTTGAGTTAGGATGCGTTGGGAATAACCACATGTATTTGGGTCGGGTTGGGTCGGCTCAGTTGCAGGTTGGGTCCTCTCAGGTTGGGTTGGGCTTGTGTTGACTCTCAACCCCACCCGCCCGAGTTGCACCCTTATTTGAAAAAGATGCTCAATTTATGCTAGTTATAAAATTTTGAATGTTCTCAAACTTGAACCTTCTTTTGCCCAACACTTCAACTCCTTGAACTTATAAATCGAGTTTACATATTATCGTCTGGTAATTCATGTGGGCATGATATAGACCATTAATTAGGCGGGCGCTACCATGGTTTTGCCATGGCCCAAAAAACACAAGTTGGGAAATCCTAACCATCCAATTAAGGATTTTACTAGTTCCATGGTGACGCTTGCTCATTCTTTGTCAGCTATCTGTATATAGGTCATTAATCTAAGATTAGAGTTCATTTGTGTTGGCGTTATCTTTGGGTTCTTCTTGTTTTGGTAAAATTAACATTCATTCAGATATTGTACATGTGGGCCAGTGTATGAATTTTACATTGTGTTTTCTATATCCATGGAGGACCCAATCCATCTCATAAGTTGCCCTGAAACGAAATATCTTTCACCCAAAATGAAATAAGACAAACCAAAAATATTTTATTCAATACTAGATGAGCTTCCACCATTCACAAGATTCTACTGTGGATGAGAAATCTGAAAAAACACAACACAAACTAAACGGCTCAAACATTAAACTTGAATTGATCTCAATTAATAGTATTTACAGATAAATATGTTTACTTTCAATCTCTAATAATTGTTTTGGAACTTCATATCAGAAAAATCATAACATTCCAGACTGAGAGATGAACGAAAACACCTCAAATCAATAACATTCCTTTTTTCTTTTCTTTTCTTTTTTTTTCTTTTTTACAGTTTTGCTGGATGTTGAATTCAAGTAGGAAACATTACAATTCACAGAATGTGATGAGCAAAAATACCTCAAAGAAATCAATGAAGAAGGGAGAAGTCGTTTGATTCTTCAAAGGAAACAGAATCGAAGAGCGAGGGTGGGCGAGAAGAACTACACTGAAGAAGTAAATGAGTCCGGGATTGCAAAACAAATGTTTGTGTTTTGGGAAAATGAGAGAGGGGGAGAGGGATTCGGCGGGATTCGGATTCCGTTGTGACCCCTCCTTGGCGATGAAAAAACTTTGTGGGTCCCACCATGACGTATATGTTTTATCCATGCCGTCAATCCACTTTCCCATATCATTTTAGGGTACAAAAGATAAAATGAGACAGATCCCAAAATCAGGTGGACCACACCACACGAAACAGTGGTGATTGAACCCACACCTTTAAAAACTATTTTGGGGCCACAACAGTTTTGGATCAAGTGATTTCCCTTCATCCAAGTCGGTGTGACCGAGTCAACAGTTTGGATGGGCGCGGATTGGGTATTACCTCCGGACCTATCTAGGAATGGACGGTCCTGTGAGGGGCTCCGTGGGGCCACTGTAATATATTTGTTTTATCCAAACCGTCTGTCCATTTTGACAGATCATTTAAGGGATGATCCAAAAGGAGGAATATGGAAGGCTGGAATGGATCACACCATAGGAAAAAGTGAGGATTGAACGCCTACTGCTGAAAACCTCTTGAGGTCCACAGAAGTTTTGAATCAAGTTTAAATTTATGTTCTCCCTTCATCCAGGTGTACGTGATCTTATCAACGGGTTGGATGGAAAATAAACATCACAGTAGGCCCTAGTATGTTTCAACGGTGTGGTCATTGTCACCATTGCTTCCTGTGGTGCGGCCCACTCGAGACTTCGATCAGCCTCTTTTTGGGCTCAGCCCTAAAATGATCTGTCAGAATGAATGAACGGCTTGGATGAAAAGCCTGGATAAAACACATATATCACGGTATGCCCCCACAGAGTCCCTGACAGGACCCTCCGTCTCTGGCTAGGCTCGAGTGTGGTAGTAACCAATCCGCGGCCAGTTGAAAGCAGATTATGGGTTACCCAGTAGGGCTGAAAGACCGGCGGGTTCGGTCATGTATCAACCCTCGCCCAACCCAAGGTCCCCATACTTCCACCCTAAGGGCGTGTTTGGATGGTTGGATAAGGTCGTGTTAAGATGGATTCAGAAGGATTTGGATGATCAAATTCACCACTGTCTGTATTGCGGGCTGTTTGGGTGGGGAGGTATTGCGTTGGATTGGGAAGATCACGGATTTCGACGTATAAGATGAGGGATTCCCAGATCCCGAGCTCGATGCTGATGCTGATGCTGATCCCTTTTCGGTTCAAAGAACTCCTCATGTCCATTGACACAGTATCTCTATCTATACTCATGCACGCCTTTTCGGTTCAAAGAACTCCTCATGTCCATTGACAGAGTATCTCTATCTATACTCATGCACACAGTCTCTACCTGTTTGGGACATATACACATCAATCCAGACCATCCAAATAGTTGGCCCCACTACAGATTAGATATCCATATAAAATCACATCGATTGAATAAACAGAACATCCGATTACCCTACTTAAATTTTGGATCATAAAACTTTTTATCCTAATTCCCATTATCTGGTTGGATTTTTCTTATTGTTCTTCTTTTTTCTAATTTCATTAGTCAGTTTTTTCAACTTCGATGATGCAAGTTGCAAAATTCGTCTAAAATTTGAGGTTTTTGAGGTAGGTTTTTTTTTTTCTTCTTTTTTTTCCGGTTGTTTATTGGAATTTTTTTTCCCTATTTCAAATGATGAGTTTTTCTTCTTTCCTGCTTTTCTTGATCGGATTCTCGTCTTCATTGCAGCAGGCCGTGAAATTCGCCCTGAAATTGATTCTTTCTGAGGTGGAATTTGTCTATGAGTCTAATCTAAGCTAAGAAGAAGGTGGTAGATGTTGAGAATTTTTATGGGATTGCGTGCAATCCCACATCCGACTAAACGGAAACGTACTTTGCATCGCTGAATATGACAGCCATCCCAAACTGGCATGAATATTGGCTATGGGATATACCAATCCCATGGGATTGGCACAATCCACTGACGCAGCCATCGTTACCTTGAAATTGTTGCCATCTACCCTAATACCATCCAATCCCTTCCAATCCACCCGACCAAACACACCCTAAATCAATCCAACCTTGGGTTAGGAATTCTCAACCCAAGCCCAGCCCAGCCCAACCCAACCCAATCGAGCTTGATCGGGTTGGCCGGTTAGATAGATGCTAATATTTTCATTATTACATTAGCCTATTATATCTTCAATACAGTTTTATTTTTTGTACCTATGATTTTATTAACTATATATGTAGCTACTTATCATTATAAAAAAATATAATAAAAAAAAAATCATTTTTTTCTAAATAAATAAGCTAAGATAGAGGACAACTACTCCTTTAAAAGTCGCGTTGTATAGCATGCAATCTATTTGGGAGAGAGAAATCAGACGTATCTCGTTAGCTTTGAGCCATCGAAAATGATGTAGACTAATGAAACCCAACAGCATGGAAATTCCTATGCCTTAAAAACATATGATCCACACTCAATTATAATTTATAACTTATATATCGATTGGGTTTGGGTTAGGTTGGGTTGGGTTGGGTTAGGTTAAGTTGGGTCGGGCACTCCAAACCTCAACTCTAGCCTGACCCAAGTTTTATCGGGTTGGTGTTTGTACAACCCAAGCCCAGGACCGAACCCGATACATCATGCCCAAGCCCAACCCAACTTCGGGTCGGTCACACAGGTCGGGTTGAACCCATCCTACTTTCAAACCTATTACCCAGGTAACACCTTAGTGGGTGTTACCTTTACTGTGAGGCCCACCTCGATAATTTATTGTATATCCATGCCGCCCATCCATTTTTCCAACTCATTTTACAATATGGTCCTAAAAATTTAGCAGATCTAAATCTTAGGTAGACCACACCACAGGAAACAGTGGTGATTGAACACACACCATTAAAAAAAGACGTGGGGCTACGGTAAGTAGATCCATAATCCATAATGTTTATTTTCCATCCAACCTAGCTAACGTACTAAAATGAGTTGAAAGAATAAAAGGCGTGGATATACAACACATTCATTAAGGTAGGCCTCACATGGTAACAACTAATCTGCTCCCTTCCAGGTTGGATGGCCAATAAACATTACAGTCAGCCCTCAGAAGCTTTTAATGATTGGTGTTCATTCACCATTGTTTCTAACGGTGTAATTCACATAAGATTTTGATCTACCTCATTTTTTTGGATTATGCCCTACAACTAGCTGGTAAAATAAATGGTCGGGGTGGATAAAACACACATATTATGGTGAGGACCACCCCTGAAACATGGGGACTGGAGGGATCACTACCATCTATCGGTCCTAAGTTAGGCCTCAGGTGTTCTTTTAGTGGACCACAAGCTACAAAACAAATATAAGTTGTGCGACAAAGTAAGTGAGAATTTTTACATATTGTATATGCTGAGGTCAAAATCCGGATCACCCTCCACCCAATGCAATGAACCTTCGACAGACCTTAATTCTGCACAAAAGGGTAACCAAATGAGACCCTGGCTAAGACGGGGGACCCTCCGATGCCTAAGTCAGCCTAGGGAATCTGGGTCTAAGTCGTATGTAGAAAGAGGGCGTGAGATCTTGTGTACTTGTAGCAATGGGGTCCCCTGGTATTTATACTTGTGGGTAGATAGGATCGCGTCTGTTAATCTCAGCACGATTTACTCAATTACGTAGATACTGTAATCATGAAGATATTATCCGCAATCTTTGGGTCGTGTGGTGTATTGTGTCTTAAGGGTGCGTATCCTTGGACGAGATCTTCGGTCACGTCTGCATTTAGGTTAGTCTCCAGGCTCAGCACACAGAGTGTCCTCACCCGGGCTCGGCCTCAACCTATTTAGACCTAAGGCCGAGTCCTAATATTCAAAGTGTCAACCCAGGCTTGAATTCGTCTTGTCTAAGCCTGAGACAGAGCAGTCAAAGTTTTTTGTCAGAATATTCGGGGTTGGAGTTCATGGGATGTCGTCCTCAAATGGGGACGCGAGCGAGGACAAGAGCTCGCCTCGGCCTGCTAATAGTCGTAACTCAGAGGTCGACTCACACGTGATGTGATATTCTTATTCTGAGGCTTCAATAACTGACTTGGGTAGCTCTGACTGACTCTGATTATCCTTGTTCAAATTTCCCCGTAACAATGTGTACAATTATTTAATATTTTGTTCATTCTCAAATTCCAACATTATTTCGTTTTTGGTGAAGAGAAGGGGAAATAAATAAATAAAAATTTATTACAGCTTTTAAGCAAAAAAAAAATTCTCGTTCTTTACTAGTTGTCCCTATGATGTTTTTTGGATCCCTTAGGTTCTCAACATTGGAAATCAGGAAACACTGATTCGATTTCGTTCATAATGTGGATTGGTACTAAGGATAGCTATAAGATGTGTATCAAGATGCTCAACAAACAGCACATTTTCGACCAAAATAAATTTCCTCCCTCTAGAGAGGGAATTTAAACTTACAACCTGCCTCTGATTTTCTAAATAATGGGTTGGAAGACTGTTGTGTGTGTTTTTCCCTTTGAATAGGGAAGTTGGATGGAGATGGATGCTTTACAAGGTTTGTTCTCTTCTTCACTGCTTGAATTTTTTATTGCTCACTTTCGTATAATAAATATTGCTTGTTAATTTGTTGTTTAAGGGAATTTGAATATCTTACACAAGCTTCATAATTCCCATTGAAGCTTCTTTTCATCAATTGGAGAACATCATTAGGTCATTTGCAAACAAAAAAAGCTATGGTATGATATTATTGGGCTTCTCCAAGGAAGATGGTATGGCTTTGCACATGCTACTGATGAATGGATTATGAAGACTCAATTGAGGGATTCTTCCATAATTGTAAATAGGTTTGGAGAAATTAGATCACAAAGTCTTTGTAAAGACTAAGTGTTGTGGAAAAACACTCACGCACGATCAATTTAGGCAAAATAAAACTAAAAAAGAAAATGACCAAATAAAAAGCTAAAGGGTCAAACGAAAAATAAAAGACAAAAGGCATGAAGATTTACAGAGTTCAATAGTATGCCTATGTTTATGAGCCAGCAATATAAAGTTTTTTTTTCATTGAAAAAAATAATAATAATAATTAAAAGTACAAGACTTACCTTTCTCACACTCTTCCTCTGTGCATGAATTTTTCACTAAAGAATACACCAGAAGAATAATGAATGGAATACCACTTAATACTTATGCCCCTTATATAAATTATAAGAAAGAGCAACTGAAAAAGGCCTAAAGTGTTAGGATCAGTGAAGTCGCATCATCATAGGTGTACTGCTCGTTCAATTATCACTTTCGCGAGTCGAACTCTACGCTGAGTTCGTTGGGGGTTGCAACAGCAGTGCCCTTATAAGACCGGTAACATTGTCCGTACCATTCCGTGGACTTCCGCGGTCCTCCCGGTTGAATTTCGGTAACCCTAGACCTGTATCCGACGTTTGCGCGTGATCCTAAGCCGGGTCCTGTATACTGAAGTCGGTTTGATCCAAAACTTGTACCTTAGCGACCGTGCCGTCGTCGCGGTTCCAACGCTGCGACTTGCACACCGAACCGATACCCAAGCTAGAAGATGTGGGCTCACGTTCATTTCGAGAAAAACGCCGCGCATTGCGAATTTCGAGTGAATCTCTACAATGTGTCTCATCAATCAATCAACCACCCAAGTTAAGTACAACCCATACCCTAAGTACACCCATCCCTCTTTCTCCGCAAAGTCAACTCTTTCTCCCCTAACCATCCCTCTTTTTACAATTTTCAACCACAACCATACCCCTCCATCTCCTTTCCTTACAACCACCATTCCACCCATCCCTTTTATCCTTTATTTTCTCTTTATCTCAATTCTCAAATACTCTCCCAAGCTCTATACGTCCAACCTCTCTTCTCTCCCAAACAACAACAACAAGTGTAGCCCACTTTCCCTACCCTCTCATCTCTCATCTATACCATTAAAATCTCATCAACCTCCATCAAAAGGTAAGGCAAGGAGCAAAGGAGGCTAATGGACCAAGGAAAAGGCCTAGAGGTGGGTGATCCACTGTTATTTCTCATTTTTTAGGCCACATGTGGTAGGACCCGTTTGATATATGAATGTAAGAAATGGAAGGCACATAGTGGCGGGGTCCCTCCTCTCTATTTCACCGTATCTCTCTCTCTCTCTCTCCCTCCTTTTCCTCTCCCTATAATGTAGTGGGCCCCACCGAATTATGTAAAATCTACTCTATCCATCAGACAAAGTGGCCCACCACATTTCAGGGAGATCCCATCTATTAGACTAAAATATATGTAATATATATATATATATATATATATATATATATATACACACACACACACACACACACATGCATGGTGGGCCACGTCGTCCGTGTGGGACCCACCATGGTGCCTGTGTTATATCCATGTCGTCCAGCGTCCCTGTAAACTGAACGTGCAGCAGGGAGCGGCTAATATGGAATGCATGTACTGACATGGGTATGTACTAACAAGCTAATAAAAAATAAATAAATATATATATATATATATATATATATATATATATATATATATATATATATATATATATATATATAATGTGTGAGATTTTGGGGTGGGCTATTCATGCAGGCCCCACCTTGATGTATGTATATAATCCACGCCACTTATCCTGTCCCCCAGCTCATTTTAGGCGTTGAGCAGAAAGATGGAGCTAATTCGACTTTCTAGCGGGCCAGAGCATGAAGAATAGTATCCTCACCTTTGAATTGCACCCTAATATTTTTGTACACCAAAACCCATCCAATATTGGACTTGATGGGTTTATATTGAGCCACAGAAATCAATGGTTGGGTCGGATCCACCTGATGCGGGCCTCACGTATGAAAAACTCCATAAATTCTTTTTTTTTTTCAAAAAAAAAATACAAAACAACAACAGCTACTGCTGCTGTTGCTGGCAGAGGATGCCAGTGGCTATTGTGGACGGTGGCCAGGGGCTGTGGGTCCAGCCGTGGCTCCGACCATGATGCGGATCCCACATCAACACCATGCATTTGATGGCCCGTTAGGGCAGTGGGCCCCACCCCAAAAATCAGCCCTATCTGAAGCTCAGGTGGCCCACATCATAAGAAACAGTCGTGATGGAACGACTGCCATTGAAACCCTTTTTGGGTGGGTGGAAGTTTTGGATCATATGAAATTTGTTTTTCCTTTTCATCCAGGTCCGTGTGACCTTACCAACGGGTTGGATTGCAAATTAGCATTATGGTGGGCCCCACATGGGACCCACAGTGATGTGTGTGTTTTATTCACACCGTCCACTGACCGTGGACGATGGAACCCAAAAGGATGTATGTGTTTTATCACTGTCGTCCAACCATTTGGCTGGGCTGTTGGACGATCAATGGACCCCACCATGATGCATATGTTGCATCCAAACCGTCTATCCATTTTGAAAGATATTTTATGGCATGAGCTAAAGAATGAAGTAGATCTAGAGTCATGCGGACCACACTATGAAAACATTGTTGGATTGAATGTCCACCATTAAAACCTTTGGATTACAAGGTTGGACAAGTATGATATTTGCTTTCCTTCTAAATCCAGGTCCTTGTGACCTTATGAATAGATTGTACAGGAAATAAATGCTATGGTGGGCCTTGAAAATTTTAATGGTGGAAGTCATCATGACTATTTATATTTGGGTGTGGCCCATTTGATATATATATATATAGGGCTAATTGGTGTGGCCCATTTGATGCACATAAGGCCCATGTAATTAGGCCCATTTTGATGCATTATAAGGCCCACGGGTTATGGCCCATTGCAATGTACGTAAGGCCCATTGGTGCGGCCCATTGATACGGCCCACTTGATGAATATAAGGCCCATGCGATACGGCCCATTTGATGTACTTAAGGCCCAGTGGGATGGATTTAGGTCCATTGCAATGTGTGATTTCTCCGTGGTATATATAATGATGTTTATAATGGGACGTGCCTTGGGAACAATGATGGTTAGATGCCCACATTGTAAGGATGATGTCGATTAAATGTTCGCATTGTCACTCTCCCTAAGGCCCATTAGTAGGCCCATACTTATAGTGTGTAGGCCGTCTAGGCCCATCTTCCTTATGAACAGAGCCCATTACCATATAACATGTTTAATATGGATTTGTGATTCATGATCATACGCATCATATGTATGCCTGATATGAGGAGTGACTAATCATAGCATATGCCTACGGGCGGATTATTTATAAGCTCTTTAATGGGCAGAGTTGCCCTACATGTGCGCGTGGTACGCGCATGATTGTTGCATGTTTGGTAGGATGATCATGCACTTGCATTTATGTGATTGTGATTATTGTGTGCCCTAGCGATATCAGGGTCATAGCCTCCATAGATACATCGTGGGTGGCTAAATTGGATACCGAAAATATTGTTACTAAGTATCGGGGCGCCATAGATGCTCCTGAGTGAAAATTTCTAAACCCGATGGTACCAAAGAATTACTCCAACGTCGAGACCAAGTGGATATATGAGCGCACGAGGGCCGAATACCAGGAGGCCACGTCTCCCACTGTGTCATGGTCGGTTGGAAAGGGGTGTGGCCTTACTCGCTTGAGTGTAGGGGGTAATACTAGGCTGAGTTTGACCAGCTCATGAATGGGTCCGCTATCGACGTGCCGGATAAGTATTGGTAGACTATTGACTAGATGGATAGTGAGGTTTCTTGAGCTTACTTGGACTGTGCGGCTAGAAGAGAGGCAGTGTCATTTGGAGTGTACTAAACTCCGGTGATTATCTAGACTTAGAACCGTACTGATTTGACGCTCTAGTGAGGAGCTGCATTGATATGTGAATGGGGATTGGCATGCTTAACTTACATTATGCATCGTATGGCCTTGATATGGCCGATAGCATTCACATCCTGTACCACATAGCCTTGGTACGGCTGATTGCATTCATATACCCATCAGCATGACTCCACATTACTCTGACCTTGCATTCTGAGCATGTTCATATTACGCACACACTTACACCGCCCTCTAAGCTTTCTATAAGCTTATGCACGATTGATGCGTGCAGCTGATGCCACGATGCAGTTATAGTCTCACCACGATTGAAGTGTGCAGCCAAGCTTTTGGAGTTTTTGTTACTTTCATTATATTGTATTTTTCCTTTCACACGCCTTATACTCAAAGCTTTTGATCATAGTGAATTTTGTGATGGTGTTCTTGTGGTTATTGTTCATGGGTTATGCTTATGGTTATGCTCATTACAAATCAAATTGATGATTCGAAACCCTCCTTACAGCATCCCAGGATCGGAACCTGGTGTATGGGTGTCAGGAACCGAGAATGGGGTCCTACGGAAGTTGTTGGCGCCGGATTCGGTGATCGAAAATTTTGTGAGCCCAGTTTTCAAGTTTGGGGCATGACAGCCCTCTTGCTTGGGGATCTGAGGGTATAGCCCCCGGTCCGATGGGCAATTTCATAAATTTTATGTAAACCCTGATTTATTTGGGGTAATATATATTATATCATAAGAGAGAGAAAGAGTCGTCATTGTAATAAGAGTTGTTTCTTCATTTTTTACCTTTGAGCATAGTGGATTAACATGAATTCGTAAATATACCGAAAGGGAACCACAATCTTTGTTTGTGGTTCGCTTTTTTTTTTTTAACTTTCTTTTTATTCCAATATTATTGTGTGTATGATCGAGAATGGATGTTTCTCCCAACAATTGGTATTAGAGCTCTTAGTTTGAGTGGGAGCAATGTCGAAAGAAAGAAATATGAGAATTAAAAAGTTCAATAGTTCAAACTTTATATTCTAGAAAATGCGGATTGAAGATTACCTCTATTAGAAAGATCCCCATCTTTCTCTTATAGAAAAATCCAAGAAACTAAGGAAGATGTCTGATAGTGATAGGGAGGTACTCGACAAAAAGGCTTTGCAAGCTTTTTGACTTTTTTTGGCGAAATATGTTGTATTCAATATCTTAAAGGAGAAGACCACATGAGATCTTATGGCAACCCTATCAAGGATGTACAAAAAACCCTCTGTTTCCAACAAGGTTCTTCCAATGAAGAGGTTGTTCAATATGAAGATGTCTGATGGCAAAAATGCAGTTGAGCATCTTAATGAGTTTAACACAATCATGGGCTAGTTAGAGTCTGTAGGCCTTAATATTGATTATGAAATCAAAGCTCTTTTGATTTTATTAGCATTACCTAACAGTTATGACAGTTTAGTGGTAGTCATGAGCAATTCTACTAGATCAGTGAAGTTAAAGTATGATAATGTTATAAGCCTCATTCTAAGCGAGGAATCTCAAAAGAAGGTCTTGAGATCTTCAAGTGAAACATCAAAGAATGCATTAGATGCTAAAGAAATGGAGAAGAACTCCAAACAGAGGAAATAAAAATCATGGTCGATCGAGATCGAAGAAGAACAGATTATCCAAGCCTCCACAAGGAAGGAGTGATGGTTACTATAATTACGACGAAAATGGGCATATGAAGTGGAACTGTAATCTTTGAAGAAACAACAAGAAAAAAAAAATCAATGAGATAAATATTCTATAAACATTTCTAAATAAAGTATTTCCAATGTCTTAATTATGTCTTTTAATACTCATAATGATTCTTGGGTAATAGATTTTGGTGCTTTGTTTCATGCTTTAAGTAAAGATATTCTTCATAATTATGTGCATGCCAATCTCTTAAAGGTGTATATGAGAGATGAATGATGACTCATGCTATATTGTTAAGAATGGAGATGTTTAGATAAACCAATCAAATGGGAGAGTGCTTAAGTTAAAAGATGTCAGGAATGTTCCACATTTGAAAAGGAAATTAATCTCGATTGGCCAACTTACAAATTTTGGACACATGATGACCTTTACTAATGATTCATGGAAGATCATGATGTGGGCTATGATAATTGCTCGGGGTAAGAAAGAATGCACTATTTACTTGACTTATAGCTCTTATAGTTCTATTATAGTTGCATCATCAAGAGTGGACACGTGTATATGGCATCATAGACTTAGGCAAATGGGTGAAAATGAAATGAATATTCTACTTTCTTAAAGAAAAATATCGGGGGTAAAATATATTGATATCGACGTTTCTCAATGACAAATGGAGAAACATTAGCTTTTCGAATGTCGGAAGGACTTCAAAGTTAGAGTGGTTGGAACCAATTTACACTGATATGTATAGACCAGCTAAGGTATCCTCTCTCGATGGTTCTCTTTATTTTGTTGCCTTCGTTGATGATGCTAGTAAAAAATTATGAGTTTATTTCTTAGAGCATAAATTATAAGTATTTGATGTATTCAATAAATGAAAAACTTTGGTTGATAATGAAACTGTTGGGGTTTTGTCTGCAGAATCACACAAATATGAATCTAGGATAGCAATTCAAGAGCACCAAGCAATCACAAGAAAACACAAAGATTTAATATGGAAAACCCTTGCAGGAAAAAACCATGACACAAAACGACAGAAATTCACTATGAAAATAGAAATTACAAAGAGAGAAAACTTACCCGATTTGAACAACCTCAAATCTTACCCTTGCTATACCCTTTGATAACCCTAGAACCCTGTTAGAAACCTTTGGAATACCTTTAAGAAGTCTTAGAATACTTAAGAATGACCCTAGGGACTCCTATTTATATATGGAGAAATCTCACTTACGCACCTCCCTAGAAACCGCCTCAAATTTACGCAATCCGCACATAAATCATGGACCGTCTGCATAACCCTCAACTAGTCAAGCCTGGGCTTCTACTGGTCGAGCCTATCCCTCTACTGGTTAAGCGTCCCGAAAATCTCAAATACATCGTTGATGGACTTCGAGTAAGCCTCGACTAGTCGAAGGGACCCTCGACTAGTCGAGCTAGTCCCTTGACTGGTCGAGCATCTCGGTGATCAAGATTTAAGTTAGCTATTTTACAACAGAAACATGTCTAAAGCTGAAGTATCTTAGATCAGATAATGGGGGAAAGTATTAAGATAACAAGTTCGATGAGTGTTGTGCAGTCAATGGAATCAAGAGACAAAAAATGACTCCAAGAATGCCACAATAGAATGGTGTAGCTGAGTGCATGAACAGAACCATTCTAGAGCGGACAATGAGCATGAGAATCCATGTTGGATTACCTAAATAATTTTGGGTAGATGTCGTAAATATTGCATCTTACTTGATTAACAAAAGACCCTAAGTTGTTTTACATGGTGGATTACCAAGAAAATCATGAATAGGAAAAGAAGTAAACTTGTGTCATTTAAAGGTATTTGGTTGTATCTCTTATGTCTATATCGATTTTGAAAATAGGACCAAGCTTGATCCTATGTCTAGGAGGTGCACATTCATTGGACATGGCCTTAATGATTTTGGTTATCGATTTTTGGATGCCGAAAATTGAAAAATCATTAGGAGCAAGAATGTAGTATTCAATGAAACTATCATGCATGGGCATAAGTTAGAATAAAAAGAAGAGAAAATTGAGCATACTGAGTTTGTAAAACTTGATAAGATACCTGACAATGATATTCTATGGCCCCAATACGAAAATATACGGACAGAATCTCATATCCATATTCCCGTGAGGAGAGTATCTAGGGTTAGTAAACCCACAGTCTGTTATTCTCTTCTTCTTTTTTTTCATTATTTGTTGTTGAGTGATAATAATGAACTGTAATGTTAGGAAGCGGCTTTGCAGGTTGAGACTAGGAACAAGTGGGAGCATGCCATGAATGATGAGATGAATTCTCTAATATCAAACCAAACATAAGACTTGGTCCAATTACCCAAGTAAAATGCAGCTTTTGCATCATAAGTGGGTTTACGGATTAAAGGAAGAGCATAATGGTACTAAGAAATTTAACGCCAGGTTAGTTGTGAAAGGTTTCTGGTAGATGGCAAATATTGACTATACTAAAATCTTTTATCCTACTGTTAATATTTCTACTATCAGATCCATCATAAGCATTGTGGCTGTAGATGATTTGCACTCAAGCAATTAGATGTAAAAACAACTTTTCTTCATGGTGATATTAAAGAAGATTTATATGCATCAACCATAGGGATATATCACACCTAACAAGGAGAACATAATATGTAAACTTAAAATGAGTTTGTATATTTTGAAATAGGCCCAAAGATAATGGTATAGAAAATTTGATAGTTTTATGTTTACTAATGGCTTTAAGAGATTCCATGTTGATTATGGTTGTCATTTCAAAAAAATTGAAAATTCATATCTCATACTTCTTTTGTACGTAGATGATATGCTTGTTATAGGATCAAGTATGCATGAGATTTCAAATCTCGAGGAACAATTATCTAAGGAATTTGTAAAAAGGGATTTGGGTGTTGCAAAATAAACCTTTGTATGAGAATTAGATATAAATAACCCAAAAATGAAATAGATATAAATATTAGGTGGACCATACCATATGAAACTGTGGTGATTGAGTATTTAAAAGGGCCCCCAAAAGTTTTTTAATCAAGTTGATTTTTATTTTTATTTTTCCTTTAACTGGTCCATTTGAAAATAAATGTTACTTGAGCATTAAGGCCCTAACAAGTTTTTAATGGTGGAGCATTCAACAACCACTGTTTCCTAAAGTACAATCTACCTAATATATATATATATATATATATATATATATATATATATATATATATATATATATATATATATATAAAATTTGTTTTTGGGCCATGACCTAAAATTATCTGAAAAACAGGTGGACGGTGTGCCCCACTATAAGGGTAGCACATTTTCGAATCTTTTGGTGGTGGTGACTCTTCAATCATAGATGTGCCCTGGTTTTACAACAATTCAGACAGTCCAATTCGTTGGGACAGAGAGTAATACCTCCAAAAAAGAAAGTGACAGATTGAGAAGATGATTGGATGCATCCGATTTTACCCTTTCAATTTGGACGGTTTATTATTTGAGTTTTGACAATTAATAATTTGTAGACATCAATTGTATGGTTAGGATTTCTCTATCAACATGGTTTTTCATATATATTTTGTCCACAACATGCATCGGAATTCAGATGGGCTGCATAGCCTCACATGAGTGTCATCATTCTTAAGGAAATTTGAGCCACTACCGTTTCAAAATGGTGAAGAAGTTTGATGTGTAACATGTGTAATAGGTTGGGTCATTAC
This sequence comes from Magnolia kwangsiensis, assembly GCA_037074715.1. NCBI lineage: Eukaryota > Viridiplantae > Streptophyta > Magnoliopsida > Magnoliales > Magnoliaceae > Magnolia > Magnolia kwangsiensis. Next base: position 59,155,001 of record CM073573.1, read on the forward strand.
TCTTGCTCTGGTGGTAGACTGTCAGGAGTTTCAACACTCGGTCAAGGGTTCTGAGTACCCATAGGTGGTGAAATTCCACTATGGCATGAGTGTGTGATGGTGTGTGTGCGTGTGTAGGTCAAAGGGTTCTGAGTACCCATAGGTGGTGAAATTCCACTATGGCATGAGTGTGTGATGGTGTGTGTGCATGTGTAAAAATTTAAAAAAAATAACAAAACGTGTAATAGGTTATTAATTTGTTGGGCACATGGCCTACTAATGATATCGCAGAACAATCATATTATCAATTTAATCAGTATAATTACTTTAATACAATGATTTGAGCCATCCAAACATTGTATATGTAAATTAATAGCTAAAAAAAGAAATCATTGGTTAGTGACTTGGGCATGATCTTGTGCTTGTGGCCCATCTGAAACTTGGAATTTCATCATTTTTGGACAAAGTATACGTTTCAATGGGCTTATTACAACCATTGTGTCAAACATTACATACATATACTAATTAGAGATATTAAAGTAGATTTACTAATTGTTATGAGTAAAATGGAGCTAAACAAATGTATGAAAGAGATGAGCTGAGCAGTGAGACCCGATAACTTTATATATTGCTCGAGGGCCGGAAAATCACCTCGACCTTTGGTATAGGCTACTTTTTACCTGGCCTCAGTTGTCAACCCTTGACCCAACATCAAATATCAACCTCAAGTACCAACATTGACTTCGAATACCGACCTCGACCTCAGAATAAAAATAGTCGAAGAGAATCTTGCAACACGTAAAGATATGATTGATCCGACTACGTTTTAGCCAAAAATCACACCAATTGAGGTAAAGTCAGATATTCTTAAAAATAGAGTCGGACTCCAATACAGGCCCCTCCGGCATATCCAGGAAATTAACTTAAATACGCAAACTGCCTAAAAAGCCTATAAATACACCCCCTGTTATGGGTAAAGGTACAAACAACTATCCCGATTCCACTATACATACTATGAGTCCATACGCCTGACTTAGGCATCAAAGGGTCCCCGACCTTAATCAGCGCCCCCGGTATCTTCTCTTGTTCTTCATTAAATTGCAAGTACTCAATAGCTCGCAAGAGGTGAGGCAGGAATGACTAGATTTGAACATCAATGATAATTAAATTCAAACCTCCATAGATATATTATGCATAACTACTTTTGGATTACAAGAGATTCTGCATCCAGGTGCCAAACACAACAAGAGAATTCTGAATTCAGGGGGTTCCAAATCCACGATCCCAAATAGGCCCTCAAAATCACAATTTTAGAAAAGGGGCTGGTACATCAAGCCTAAACCAAATAGTTGAAAATCCAGGCTGAATCCAACCTTAGGCCCGGATCGTTAACGGCCTCGCTCGGTGGGAATTGGGATTAGGTAAGGGTGACAATGGGCCCGACCTTGCTATGAGATCTGAGTCGAGTTCAGGAAGGCAACTTAGGTTTGGGTCAACTTAAACCGAATTCACCCAAGTTCGGGCTAAGTTGGGTTTGGATTAAAATATGGCAACCCAATTTGAATTTGGGTTGGATTTGGGTTGACCGAATCAAGGGTGGGAATAATCAATTATATGTATTTGGGTGGGGTTGAGGTTGGATCAAGTACAGATGACTTTAGATTGAAACCTTATGTTGGAATTCCATAGTTAAAAGTTGGGCCCTCTTGAGGTCAGTTTGAGCTCGGGTTGACTCTCAACCTAACCGAACATGCCCGAGTTACAGCCAGGAGTGATGAAGCTGGATACATGTTCAGATCAACTAGGATGGGCCAAGATCAACCAATGGGGTATTTAGCCCACTCGAGTAGCCCATATATCAAACATTTGTGACATGTTAGTCTCGTTTATATACTCCTTTCACGTGCAACAAGTGAACCTTTCAGCCTCGCCACCACGCACATGTATAGGATCCAAGCCTGTCATCATGAGCACCTCCTTATCCAGAGTCCTCAGCTGAAAAATTTGTCTTATCTAACCATCAAGTGGACCAGATTGGTACGAAGAAATGTAACACACCATGGGAAGAAACAAACAAACAATCTACATCCGATGGGTGTGTGTGGCCCACTATAGAATATATATATATATATATATATATATATATATATATATATATATATATATATATATATATATATATATATATATATATATATATATATATATATATTGTTGGGGAAAGATCTACAAGTCCATAAGTCAGCTTATGGAACGGACCAACTCTACTGAACTAGCTCGAGCCCCTGAAAACACGAGCCTAATAAGGCTTTTATGTCCCAAAGCAAGCTGACCTTCAAGAAGGGTAATGCAAATGTAAGGGCACTCGAAGAGCTTCTAAGCTCACACAAGTGGTTGAAAGACTAACCTAACTTATAGATCGGCTAAAGGATGGTTACGAATCGCCTATAAATCAGCCACATGTCGATTACGGATCGACCATAGCTTAGTCACAGATCGATCACAGACTGGCCATAGTTCAGTCATAGATCGGTCATAGATCGACTATAGATCAGTCATAGGACGATCGCAAACCGGCCATAGCTCGGTTATAGATCGGCCTTGGATCGATCATAGATCAATTACAAGGAGATCATGGACCAGCCATAATCTCAGTCATAGATCGGCCATAAACTAAATGACGCCCCTGGTGAGGTCAAGAAGTCTCAGCACTCGGATGAAGGAAACATTGTCCTCCCGACTTACCTAACGAATATAAGTGAATGTCGATCTATCGATTAGGACATTATCATTCAGTTCCACCTCTGTGACCACTTTGGGACCCGACCTAAAGCCAAATTATGGGCTTAAAGAATCCTCACAGAGGCTCGAAGATCTCCCCCTCGAGATCTTCGAAAGATAAGAGCGAATCTCGACGATCTCGGGATCCCGTAATCTCAAGGAGATTCTAAATCGCATCAAATCTCCAAGATATTAGGGGAGATCTCCCTCCATAATAGGATCCTTTCTTCCCTATAAATAGATAAGCTTCCCCCACCATTAGAGGTACGTTCGTGAAAACCCAAAACACCTGACTGATCTCTTTTCTGGTGATCCTACTTTTAAGACCATGAGCCTGACTTAGGCATCGGAGAGTCCCTTGAATAAACTAGGGCCTCCTTTGTTTCTCACCTTCACCTGTGCAGGTTCAAGGAGGTGCACCGTGGAGGGTTTGCCGAAAAATTACATCAACAGTTTGGCATCGTCTGAGGGAAGACACAGTTTGGCCGTTCCAGTTCTACCGATGAACGTCTAATATTCAGTAATGGCAAAATGAAAGAAGATTACCCAATCCCCCCAATAGCCATTCCAATCATTACTGTGCCTATGCCCGTTCAGGCCACGCAGCCCGTCGAGCATTTTGAGGGATAGGAGAGCTGTCGTGGCTCTCCACAGCATTAGGCCACTTCGGGTTCGAGCCGACGCGGTCAGTAAAGGAGTGGCAAAGGCAATCGGTGAGACGCTCTTGAAAGAGAGGTTGGAGATATCAGGGCTGACCTAGGCTATTTGAAGCAAATGATGGAAAACATGTAGCCTTAACGTGTTCATGAGCCCGATCACCAAAGGGAGGGACAGTCGAGCTACATTCGACTGTGTGCTAACCCTCCTCGACCCTTGGTCATGCAGGTCGCCTCGCAGTTGAACCAGTAACCTACCCCTGCTGAACCCGTTCCATCTCATGTGTCGGGGACTGTTCCATTGCTTGCCTCCGATATACGGCATGAGATAGATCAATGGAGGCGTAATAAGGCCCCGGTTGAGGCCACCGCCAACAATAAGGAACCCTAGAGGAATAAGCTGTAGAGCCTAGAACGACAGACCGTTAACATGAAGCAAACCTGTCGAGGTAATATGGCTGCCCCGGAAGAGACAAAATCCCCATTCACATCGACAGTATGAGGGCGCGATTGCCGGATATGTTTTAAATGCCTCAAATCACCTCCAACACAAGGAACACCGACCTAGAGCACATGAAGTTATTCCAAACCTACATGGAACTCCACAATGCGTCTGATGCAGTCATGTGCTGAGCATTCTCCCTGACCCTGGCCGATGCTGCTCGACTTTGGTTTAAACAGTTAAAATCGAGATCCATCAAATTGTTCTCCGAGCTTAGTGAGGCCTTCATCACTAATTTCATTGGAGGAAAGAAGAGACTCAAAGCGCCAGCCCATCTCATGAATGTAGTTCAAAAAGACAGTGAACTCTTAAAGGATTCTATCAAGCGCTTCAATCTGAAAGCACTACAAGTGCGAAAAGACTTGGACGAGACCGCATTGAACGCCATCATGACCGAGCTGAGAGACAAGTCATTCCTCTTCTCTTTGGATAAGAACCCTCCTACTACGTTGGCGGAGTTCCTGAACCAACACAGAAGTATGCCAATGCTAAAAAATCCTGAATCTTAAATCGCACCGAACACCATCATGACCGGGCTGAGAGACAAGTCGTTCTTCTTCTCTTTGGATAAGAACCCTCCTATTACGTTGGCGGAGTTCCTGAACCGATCACAGAAGTATGCCAATGCTGAAGAATCCCGAATCTTTCGAGACGTCATTTAAAATAAAAGTTCTATGATCAAAGAGCAGGCGGAGAAAGAACTAGACTCGACCAATACAGGCAAAAATTGAAAGGATGATCGTTCTCGCGATGACTGTAGGTCGAGCAAATGACTTGACAGTAAGTTCACCACTTACACCCTATTGAATAAACCTCAAGAGCAGATCCTAATGGAAATAAAGGATGAGTGCTTCGTTCAGTGGCCGAACAAGCTACGAGGCAATCCCGACTGAAGAAGCAAGAACAAGTATTGCTACTTTTATCGTGATCACGTGCATAACACGAACGATTATTACCACCCCAAACAAGAGATCGAAAGATTTATTCGAAATGGTCACCTTGGCGAGCACATAGATCAAAGAGGAAGCTGGGCCATGACGACCGAGGAACAACCGATCAACAACCAGCCAACCAAGGAGATCCATACAATTTTTGGAGGCCATAAAGGCAGAGGTGATTCGAACAATGCCCGAAAGATTCATGCGAGAGCATTGGTCGCCTAGAGGCAGAAATTATGGTCCTTGCCCGACCCTCGAAAGATAGAAAACTAGAGTGTACACTGTGACTTTCACCGATGAGGACGCCCGAGGTGTTCACCACCACGACGATGCATTGGTAGTCACTATTACCATAGCAAATCGAAAGGTCTTTCGGATTCTCATCGATACAGGATCGTCAGTGGACGTACTTTTCCTCTAGGCCTTCAAAAAGATGGGCGTTGGTCGGGCTTCACTCTGACCCGTGAAGACTCCCCTGATTGGATTTTTCAGAGGTCAAGTTATGTTGGAAGGAGCTATCCAGCTCCCACTTAGAGCCGAAGATGATTAAAATCAGACCACTGTGATGGTCAACTTCCTTGTAGTCGACCATCCATCCGTTTACAATGCTATCCTTGGTCGACTGTCATTATACCTCCTCTGAGCAGTAGTGTCGACCTACCACCTCGCTATGAAGTTCCCAACCAAGCACAGTGTGGGAATCGTCAAAGGTGACCGATAGGATACTCGACAATGTTACACCACGGCATTGAGGGTTCCGCGTGAAACGATGACGATCGAGTCTTTGGACCCAAGAGAGGAATCCCACGAATGCAGTTGACCTATGGAGGACCTTGTTTCGATCCCTCTGAATGAGTCCGATCCCTCTAAGACTGTGTAGATTGGCTCATCCCTAACACCACTGTTGCGAGATAAGCTGGTAGCCCTCCTTCGGTGCTTTACCGATGTTTTTGCATGGTCCCACGAGGACATGCCGGGCATTAATCCTACCATTATGACGCATCGACTGAACATCGACCCATCTTACCGACCAGTTCGATAAAAGCAATGTGCTCTAGGCCTAGAAAGATACTAGATAATTGGAGAAGAGGTTAGTAATCTCCTCAAATCCAGCTTCATCGAAGAAGTCTACTACCCGGACTATATTTCCAATGTCATACTAGTCAAGAAAGCTAATGAAAAGTGACATGTTTATGTAGACTACACCAACCTAAACAAAGCCTGCCCCAAAGACAACTTTCCTCTTCTTAAGATTGATTAGTAGGTTCACAGTACCGTGGGCTACGAACAACTTAGTTTTATGGATACATATTCATGATACAATCAAATTGTAATGCACCCAATAGATAAATCTAAGACTACCTTTGTCACTGACAAAGGTCTTTATTGTTACCACATAATGCCTTTCAGTTTAAAGAATGCAAGAACGACCTACCAAAGATTAGTCAACAAGATGTTCGCCCGTCAGACAGGGCGGACCATGGAGGTCTATATCGACAATATACTCGACAAGAGCATAAGAGCCACCGACCACCTAGCCGACCTAGAGGAGATGTTCCTCATTCTCTGAAAATATCAGATGAAACTAAACCCGAGTAAATGCGCTTTCGGTGTGAGCTCGAAAAATTTTATCGGGTTCTTGGTCAGCCAGATCGAGGGCAATCCTGAAAAGATGAAGGCCCTTCTCGATATGCAATCTCCAAAAATGATTAAAGACATACAAATATAAATAGGAAGGATAACTGCCCTCAACCGCTTTGTGTCTAGAGCTACTGATAAATGCCTCCCTTTCTTCAAACAGTTGAAGGAAATGTAGATTATCAAATGGACCGAAGAATGTTAGATCGCTTTCCAACAGCTTAAGGAATACCTGGGATCGCTGCCGTTACTCTCCAAACCCGAGCTAGGAGAAACTCTGCTACTGTATCTAGCCGTGTCTAATGCAACAGTTAACTCGACATTGATAAGAGAATATGAGGGAAGGAAATTACGGGTCTACTACATCAGCAAAGCATTAGTTTCAGCAGAGATGAGATATCCGACCTTAGATAAATTAGCTCTATCCTTGGTCATATCTTCCCGACGTTTGCAACCATATTTTCAAGCTCACTCGATCATCGTCCTGACCGATCACCCACTTCGCCAAGTCCTGCAGAAACTCAAAGCCTCGGGCTGACTGACTAAATGGGCAATCGAGCTAAGTGAATTTGACATTAACTATTAACCATGATTGGGATAAAAGGCCAAACAATAGCGGACTTTCTTGTTGAACTAACATAATTGCTAGAGCAAGCGCTGACCGAAGACCGACCTTTGACTAAGTTATCCGGATCAGGATTTCTCCCTGACCAGCAAGTAGCAAAGTCACCCAATGCCCACGTAGTCCTTGACCCACCACTTTGGACGCTTTATGTTGATGGCTCATCCAACTCTAAGGTAAGCGGGGCCGGGGTAATCTTAGAGACTCCTGACCATATGTGTATGTAGTATGCCTTGAGATTTGGATTTCAAGCCTCTAACAATATAACGGAATACGAAGTCCTGATCGTCGGACTCAAACCGGTGGCAAACATGGGGGCTCAGTATCTAGAAGTCTTCAGTGACTCATAACTGATCGTCAACCAAATAACCGACGTTTACCAAGCCAAGTAAGAACGTCTGAAAGTCTATCTCCAAAAAGCCAGAGAATTGATCGCAAGTTTTCGGAAGTGCAACATTGCCTTGATTCTACGAGTGGAGAATTCCAAACCTAACATGTTGGTGAAGCTCGCCACAACAGATGAGGACGAAATCCCAAGGTCCATCCCGATCGAGTTATTGGCTAGACCGAGCATCGACGAAGCTGACCCTACGCTCGTTCTTCCAGTTAGTTTGGAACCCATATGGATGGATCCGATTTTCCGATACGTCGAGAGAAGTGAACTCCCAGAGGATCGAGTGGAAGTACGACAAATGAAAGTCAAGGCCGCCCGATATACTATGCTTAATGACGTGCTCTACAAAAAAGGGTTTTACCTCCCCTACTTAAGATGTGTTCGACCAGAAGAAGCAGAGTACGTCCTAAAAGAAATTCATGAAGGAATTTTTGAAAATCACTCGGGAGGACGCTCACTGGCACACAAAGTTACCCGACAGGGATATTACTCGCCGACCATCCAGTATGACGCCCGAAAGCTTATCCAAAGATGTGAGAAATGTTAGAGATTCGCAAACATTCCTTGGCACCCACCAAAAGAGCTCACGCCAATGGTTGAGCCTTGGAAGTTTACTCAATGGGAGATCGACATTATTGGTCAGCTCCCTACAGGCAAAGGTTAAACTAAGTTCACCATAGTAGCAGTCTACTACTTCACCAAGTGGGTAGAAGCTGAGCCATTAGCGAAGATAACTAAACAAAAGATCACAGATTTCATTTAGAAAAATATCATATGCAGGTTCGGAATTCCTCAAACTATTGTCTCTGAGAACGAAAAGCAGTTCAATAATAAGCAATATCAAGGGATGTACGAGAACCTCGGGATTCGTAACATCTACTTAACGCCACAACATCCTCAAGCAAACGAGAAAGTAAAAGCAATCAACAAAATCATTAAACACCATCTTCAGACCAAGCTCGAGAATGCCAAAGGAGTGTGGCCTGAGGAACTTCCTAAAGTTCTATGGGCTTACCAAACTACTGCTCGGACCGCTACTGGAGAGACCCCATTCTCTCTGAAATACGGAGCGGAGGCGGTTACCCCCGTAGAGATCGAATTACCTACAGCCCGAACAAACTCATTCGACGAACCGACTAATAACAAACTTATTTCCCTCAGTCTCGACCTCCTGGAAGAGCGAAGGGGGCAAGCTCGACTTCGAATTGTTGTTCGCCAACAGCAAGTATCGTGATTTTACAATGCTCAGGTCAAGATTAAATGTTTTGAGTTGGAGATCTGGTTCTCCGAAAGGTATTCTAGAACACCAAGGAAGCGGGAATAGGAGCCTTAGGTCTGAATTGGGAAGGGCCCTACGTGGTATCGCATACAAGTTGACTAAGGTCATACCGACTGGAAGACCTCGACGACCAGTTACTCTCGCACCCATGGAACACTGAGCATCTGAAGATCTGCTACCAATAGACAAACCGGAGTGATACTCATTTCTTATATTAGTCAGAGTTATGTCAATAAATTCATTTGTTCCTTGATTGATCTATATCTGACCTATATCCAACCAGAATCTGTTTAAGATCAGACCAAGATTTATTTGCCTACAAAGACCTTGACTAGCACCAAGTCGATATTTGAGCAAGAGATCGGCTTCAATCCAACCAAAAACAACAAAACCAGAGGGATGATTCTAATTGCTCAGCTCAAACAGACAAAGATTAATAGAAAGGAATGTTTTTCATTGATAAAACCTAAAATGGTCAGATTACATCAGCTTTACATCGACTACAATGTCAAGTTTTATACATCAGATAACAAACAAAATCTTAAAGAGGAAGATGACGCTGGATGTGCCTGAAGTGCTTGAAGCTTGAGCTCCTGGTGTGCTTGAAGTGCCTAAAGCTAAAAAGCTCTGCAAAATTAACTTCAAGACTTGGGCATTGGCTTGGGTACCGTAGCAGGAGCTGCATTATCCCCCCCACCCATCAGAACTCGATTGCACCTTGTTAAAAGTTGAGAGATCAAGGTCGGAGAAGGAAGCCCTCATGTCTTTCGTACACTCGGCATAGCCCTGACGAAAGAGAGTATCTCTCTCATCCATGAACACTTGAGAGGACACGAACTGACGGATGGCCTCCTCCCGAGCCTTGGCGATGATGCCTTTGGTCTCCACCTTCAACTTGTCGAGCTTCCCCTTAGCCTTGAACAGCTCGGCGTGACACTTGTCGTGCACGCGCTTAGCCTCCTCCAGTAGAGCCATCATCGCAGCAGTCAATGCTTTAGAAGCCGCTTTCATGACCTTAGGCTTGGCATTCAGCCTATCCTCCCTCTACTCGGCTCCCTCCACCCGCTCGCGCATTCAAGCGAACTCTAAATGCGACTTCAGTACACACGGAGCGAACTATAAAAGAAAAGGAAGAGATGAGTGCGAGCAAATAAGAAAAATGAAATTCACTTTAGACGAGATGCCTATCCCGAGCAAGGTGGTCGTCATGTGCATAAGGGTCATATCTGTCGGAGCGTCAAACAAAGTGACGTACTCCGTATCGGACGTATGGCGATCGACCCAAGGAAGGATCTCCTCCATAGTCCAACGAAGTCGCCTTACTCACCTGTCCCCAACTTCTGCCCCCTCAGAAGGATGTGCCTAGACCAGGGGCTCGGCACCTCCCCAAGCATCAGCAGGAGTGGCTTGGTTAGGAGCGACCATCCCTGCCACTCTAGAAGAGGTTTCCACCTCCCTGCCCTCTTCCTCATCCGTGATGACAATCGGGCAAGAAGGGTCAACCTTCCCTTTGTACTTCAAAGAAGTCTTCTGCTTCTTCTTTTTTGGGGTAGCCCCCTCATCTTAAGGAGGCGCACAAACCTTGGAAAGAGGGTGGATATATGGCCAAGACTCAGGCATCTCTGTAAAAAAAAAGGTACGTCAGAAAAAGTTGTCAAGCCAAGGAAGTTCTTAAAGTTGTGAAGCTCGGTCGAATATCTCACCAAAGGTCGTACCTGTGAGGACCGAGTTTAAGCTTGCATAGAGAAGTTGCTCGGGATGAAGTAGGACCCTCTAAGATTGTCGACCTTCGTCGAGAGCCCGCAAATCCTGATAGCTTGTGCTGCTCCAGCTCAACCTATAAGACTGTATAGCTGAACAAGTTCCTCCGCTCACTCAGGGTTAACTGTCCCAGGGCCAAGCCAAGATAGGTCAAGAGATGTCGGACGATTCCCTGAAGCAGGAATCAACTTGTAGCATTGGAGGGTGACCTGAAAAATTGCCACTACCCCTTCGGGGGGTCAGTCAGGAAGTTCGTCCGCTGAAGGAAGCCCAAAAATCAAAGACTCAGGAATGTGGTACCCGAGCTTGATTCAGACTAGTTCCTCTGCAGTCAAAGTCTAGGGTATAGGCCCCCTCAGATCCTCCTTGCCCGCTCCATCATCATCAGGCAGATTGCGTGCCTCAGCGACTTGGTCGATCACCGAAGTCACATTCAACCCTTGCATCCCGGGTGCCCCCTCGTGCCTAGGAGATAAGTCTAATGCCCTAGCAGTGGGCACCGGTCTTTACGCTAGAGACCTCTCCTCTACCCTCCTTGACAACGAATATTGGAAAGCAGCATCCGTTATTACTACCAGTGGTGAAGGTGGGTTTTACATTACCCTGAGGCGATTGCTCGCCCCGCTTTCGACACCAAAAACCCCCTCCCATGAGCTCATAGAATCGGATATTGCATAGAAAATGGAAAGGAAAGGAAGAAAGGAGCTCACCAGAGTTGGGATTGGCGAGATTTTGAATGGAGTGTGGCGGAATCGGTCGCCGGAACGCAAGCGAGAAAAACGGGGAAAGAAAAAAGGGAGAAGAAGACGGAGTGCAAAAGAGAAGAACCCTGGAGCGTTAAGGCTCTCCTTATATAGCCGTGCCACGTGGCAATAGATTAATGCACACATTTACTCCACATCGTACGAACGCCTCTTCAGCTACCCCAACTCGCCACGTGTCACAACCCAATGCACCGCTCGCCCCTGACATCAAGTACGGCGCCACGCGTCGCGATTTCATTGGGTTGTCACCGAAGCGACAGCTTGACGCCCCACGTGACCTTGAGCCACGTGACGACACATCATGATTATAGGCAGACAACGCTTCAATTGTCGTGCTGGCTGTCATACCTGGCATTAATGATAACGCGGCTCGACCTGGTCCACACATAACTCAACTTAATGAGTGTTGAGCTTACTTTCCAAGCTTCGTTCAGAAAGCAAGGGGGCCTCACTATTGGGGAAAAATCTATAAGTCCATAAGTTGTCTTATGGAATGGACTAACTCTACTGAACTAGCCCGAGCCCCTGAAAACCCGAGCCGGATAAGGCTTCTACATCCAAAAGCAGGCTGACCTTCAAGAAGGGTAATACAAATGCAAGGGCACTCGAAGAGCTTCTAAGCTCACACAGGTGGTTGAAAGACCGACCTAACTTATAGGTCGACTAAAGGATAGTTACGAATCGTCTATAAATTAGCCATGTGTCGATTACGGATCGACCATAGCTTGGTCACAGATCGATCACAGACTGGCCATAGTTTAGTCATATATCGGTCATAGATTGACTATAGATCAGTCACATGATGATAGCAGACCGTCCATAGCTCGGTTATAGATCGATCACAGATCAGTACAAGGAGATCATCGACCAGCCATAAGTTCGGTCATATATCAACAATAAACTAAATGACGCCCCTGGCAATGTCAAGAAGTCTCAACACCTGAATGAAGGAAACATTGTCCTCCCGACTTACTTAACGAACAAAAGTGAATGTCAATCTATCGATCAGGACATTATCATTTAGTTCCACCTCTGTGACCGCTTTGGGACCCGACCTAAAGCCGAACTATGGGCTTAAAGAATCCTCACAAAGGCTCGAAGATCTCTCCCTCAAGATCTTCGAAAGATAAGAGCGAATCCCGACGATCTTAGGATTCCGTAATCTTAGGGAGATTCTGGATCGCGTCAAATCTCCAAGATATTAGGGGAGATCCCCCTCCATAACGGGATCCTTTCTTCCCTATAAATAGATAAGCTTCCCCTACCATTAAAGGTATGTTAACGAAAACCCTAAACACCTGACTGATCTCTTTTCTATACATCCTACTTTCAAAACCACGAGTCTGACTTAGGATTTGAAGAGTCTCCTGAATAAACCAGGGCCTCCTTTGTCTCTCACCTTCGCTTGTGCAAGTTCAAGGAGGTGCACCATGGAGGGTCTGCCACAAAACTGCATCAACATATATATATATATATATATATATATATATATATATATATATATATATATATATATATAGAGAGAGAGAGAGAGAGAGAGAGAGAGAGAGAGAGAGAGGCATGCTCACCTACGCATGTGCGCACCTTTGCACACGTGTCATGGGTGTCAAATCCGAACGGTCCATAAGATTTGGAATCCCATGAAACCTAAGGGGGTGAATTGTCACCCTGATCTAAGATTCTGGTGGACCATAGCAAAGAAAAATTCAAATCAAGGAAAGAAACTGTTTGCATTTTTCATGGCCCACCGAAGTTTTGGTTCAAAGTAAAAATTGATAGCAAGGGGTTTCAAGAGGTGCTGCTTCATGTGGACCGTTCAGATTTTCGAAATTCATCAGATATGATGAGTTCTCAAAAAATTTCATACGTAGTCCGTGCGAACTGGTTCGCAGGTGAGCATTCCGCTATATATATATATATATATATATAGGGAAAAGGTATTATGCGCTCGACCTCACGATAAGCTCCCGTGAGGTTGAGCTGTATGGGCCCCACCATGATGCGTGTCGACCATCAACACCGTGCATTTGATGGGTCCCCTTTAAATTATAGGATATCCCAAAAATCAGCCGTATACGAAACTCAGGTGGGCCATACCATCTAAAATCATGTGAAGATACCGTTAAAACATATAAAAGCACTTGGTGGGGCCCACCTGAAATTTGCATGCGTCTGAAACTTGGTCTGAACCCTCATCCAAGTGGGACACACATAATGGATGGGTTGGATTTGCAAACCACATCTCGGTGGGCCCAAAAAATGATTATGAATGTTTTAATGGTGCACTGCCCCTCTCCACTTCTGTATGTGGTGTGGCCCACACAAGTCACGAATGGACTTAATTTTTGAGACCTAGGCCCACGATGGAATGGTGCATCTGACTGATGGGGTAGATGTTTGAAACACATCACGGTGGGGCCCACACAGCTCGACCTCATGGGACGAACTCGTGAGGTCAAGCGCATGGTACCTTTTCCCACATATATATATCACTCTGGTCCCGGATGGGCCATTCCCTATAACTTTTACATGGGACAACCAGGATCCTTGGATTTCTAGCCAAAAAAGTTGAAGAATAATAGAATGACAAAAGAGGGGTGGCAATGGGCTGGGTTTGGGCTGGGCCTAGATGGATTCAAGATCAGCCTAACACTTACTATATAATTAAGGCCTGGGCCCAGATTAGGCCCAAACAAAGCCCAAACCCCATCCCAGAGGAGAATATATATATATATATATATATATATATATATATATATATATATATATATATATATATATATTAGTTGACTAATTTTTGGGCTGGGCTGGGGTGAGTGCTAACTAATTAATTGATGGATGGATTAGTCGTATTTAAATGGGAAATAGATATTTTATCAATTTTTGGGCTGGGGTGAGTGCTAACTAATATATATATATATATATATATATATATATATATATATATATATATATATATATATATATATATATATTAGTTAGCACTCACCCCAGCCCAAAAATTGATAAAATATCTATTTCCCATTTAAATACGACTAATCCATCCATCAATTAATTGGGTCACACATGGATATAGAAATAAACATTTTTAATGAACGAAAATAACGGTCTACATTCAAAATGGATGGATTACCTAACCAAGAATTGAAATGGCATATTCATTATACATGTACATGTAAAGTCAAGTTGGGTTGAGCTAGGCTGGGTCAGGTTAGACTAATATTACTTCTGCCCAAGCCCGATCTAAAAATTGATCAGCCATGCATTCAAGGGCCCAGGTAATAGGTCCAAGCCTAGCCCAATCTAGGTTAGGCAGGCTACACAGCTCATTGGGTTTTGCATTTGGATGAGAGTAGTCTTTCTATTGATGGGTACGATCTTCCAAACTTGAGAGATTTTTTGGCTGACGACACATCAAATCAATGGCTTAGATTACTGAAGCCTGGCCTCATAAGATTCAAAACCAGCATATTCACTACACTGTTCCTACATGCACGTTTAAGCACAGATAATGCCAACACGACAGATGCCTAGTAATGCATACACTGGGGCCCAATTGAAGATAGACTATAAAATAAGGTTGTCCACTCATCACATGAGCCACCTCGGTACAAAAATAATGGATTGGAACCCATTGACGGTCCACATTCATGGAACATATGCGGTCCGTCTCAGGCGTGAATGAGCCCGATTTATGCACGTATTCGTCTTTGAGGTAGGACCCAAAGCACCGCACAGATGTGTGGTAGAGCACTTGCAAAGTTGAGACCCCGGCCTCAACGAAGATGGTGCGGCCCTTATGGTGGGGCCCACATTGATGTATGTATTATGTATCTATGCTGTCTATCTATTTTCCTAGGTCATTTCATGACATTGAGGAATTTACAACTGTACGGCCCATTTACGAGACGAAGCCCACCTCATTTTACCTTGCAAAAATAAGCAAGCCCCAGCTGTAGAGCTGGGCATCGGTCCTGGTCGGACCGGATTGGGCTTAATCCGATCTGACTCGAAATTTTAATATACTAATCCGAAATCGTTTCGATCCGAGTCTGAGTCTAGGTCACCTAACTCGGACAGATCCGATGCCACGTTAACTTGACCCGATCCGAGTCTGACTCGGTCAGGAAAACCGAGTCGGATCGGGTTGGGCACTATTCGAATTATTTGACATGGTGTGATCCACTTCAATCTTTAATATATTATAATATTTGGTTTAACGCTTAAAATGATATATTAAAATAGATGAACGGCTTAGATAACATATATACATCAAGGTGGGCCTCCCATGATCTCATTTGAGCCGTTCGTACACGTGTACAACTCGGAGATAGAGGCACATCTGCCGCCTGCCAGGCACCTGCAGTGCTGTCCCATCGGGTAGGCTAGTGAAGTAACATCTCCAGTTCTGTGGGCCCCACTATGCTGTATGTGTTATATCCACACCGTCCATCAATTTTGAGATATCATTTTAGAGCATGAGTTAAATAACGATGTAGATAAAAATCTGTAGTGGACCACATCACAGAAAACAGTGGGAAGCGTTGAAACTATCCTAAGGCCCACCGTAATGTTTATTTGAAATCCAACCTGTTCAAAAGTTGTAAAATACAAAAATAAGGGAAAAAATAAATACCAGGTTGATCTAAAACTTTTGGAGCCTTTAAAAGTTTTAATGGTGGACGTCACTGTCCATAAAGCTTTTTATGCTGGGGTCCACTGGAGCTTTGGATTTAATTCATTCTTTGGATATTGCCCAGAAATGATCTCTCCAAATGGATGGATGGTTGGATACAAAACATACATCATGGTGGGGCCCAAAGAACTTAGTTAAATCATTTTGATAAATACTCTTCAACCTACCATATTGACGTGCAAAGCACATAATTCAGAATACGGCTGTACAGGCCCAGTTGACGTGTCGTGCAAGTTATTTAGAGCGAGTGAACTCTGTTGGGGCCTACCGTGAATGTATGTGGTGTATCCACGTCGTTCATTCGTTTTCTCAGATTATATTAGCTCTTGAACTCAAAATTGATGAATATCCAAACCTCAAGTAGACCACACCATAGGAAAAGGTAAAAATATTAATTTTTACTCCGGATCTGACAGGATCGGGTCTATCCGGATCCATTCGGATTGGGTTTTCGGATCGGAACGGTCCGGATTAACTATTATCCGATCTAGATCCGAAAACCTAGTCGGATCTAAATGATCCTACCCGATCCTCACCGATCCAAGCCGTCGGTTCTGTTCGGAACAGGTCGGATTGGGTCTGGTCGGGTCGGATCCAGCGGATCGGGTAAAAGATGCCCACCTCTACCCAGCTGTAGGGACGACTTGCCAAAAGTCAAAAATGCCCCTGCTTTTTCCTTCAAGCGGATCGGAAGACGAGCGCTTACGCTCCTCGAACTTCGAGTTGTACGAACGATTCAAAATAGATCAACGTTACATGGGCCCCAAAATTATGTATTTATTATATCCACAACGTTCATCCATATTTCAAGATCATTTTAGAGCATTATACAAAAAAAATAAATCATATCCAAAGTGTAGCAGAAAATTGATTTTCATCATTGAAACTTTTGTAGGGCCCACCATAACATTTATTATCCATCCAATCTATTCATAAGGTCATAAAGACCTGAATGAAGAGGAAAAACAAATTTCGTAATGATCCAAAACTTTCGTGATCCCTGAAAGAGTTTCAATGGTAGATGTTCAAAGTAGAATGGTAAAGTCATTTGCCACGGTTAGACCTATAGCTACAGATTATCACCGTAGCCATAGATACCATAATCTGTAGCAATAAGGTCTATCTGGGGTGAGATCGCCGAACTAGCGGCCCCCGTGCCACTTGTTGGCCTATTCAGTGGGCCACGCCGATCTAGCGGCGTCACACCCATATGGTGGCCCCTATGGCTACGGATAATAGCTGTAGCTATTGTTTTTTTTTTTTTTTTTTTTGGGTACATGGAGAACTTTATTCTACATATAATTTTCTCTAACACATATTTATATAAATATGTATATATAAGCATATAAATTTTTTTTCTCTCACTTTGCATTTCTTTCTTTATTCATTTAACAAGAATATCTTCTAAACTAAAGTTAGTTACTTGATTTATCCTATATGATTTTGGGGTAGGAGAAGCTACTTTAACCAACCAACCTAGTTATTTACCAAGATTCCATCAGGTCGATGATCGAAAATCTATTTCATTCATTTAGCCGTCAATTTCATCAATTATATTTACTTCGTGATCAATTCCATGCATTTCACGGTCAATCCCGACGATTCCGTTTTGATTCACGGTCATTTCCATGCATTTCACGGTCAATTCCCTTCACTTCACAGTCATTTTTATGCATTTCACGGTCATTTCCCTACACTTCACAGTCATTTCCATGCATTTCACGTTCATTCCTGGTGATTTCGTTTTGATTCACGGTCATTTCCATGCATTTCACGGTCAATTCCCTTCACTTCATGGTCATTTCCACGCATTTCACGGTCAATTTGCTTCACTTCATGGTCATTTCCATGCATTTCACGGTCATTCCCGATGATTCCATGTTGATTCACGGTCATTTCTGTGCATTTCACGGTCCAATCGCCTCACTTCACGGTCATTTCCATGCATATCACGGTCATTCCCACCTATTCCGTAAAATGCATGGAAATGATCGTGAAGTGAAGGGACTTGACCGTGAAATGCGTCGAAATGACTGTGAATCAACACGGAATAGGCGGGAATGACCATGATTTCCTGGCATAACGTGGTCATTCCTGCCTATTCCGTGTTGATTCACGGTCATTTCAACACATTTCACGGTCATGGCCCTTCACTTCACGGTCATTTCAGCGCATTTCACAGTCAATTCGCTTCACTTTATGGTCATTTCCATGCATTTTACAATCATTCCCACCTATTCCCTGGTGATTCACGGTCATTTCAACACATTTCACGGTCGAAGTGTAGCGATTGGACTGTGAAATGCGTGGAAATGACCATCAAGTGAAGGGGCATGAGCGTGAAATGCACCAAAATGACCGTGAATCAACGCGGAATAGGCAGGAATGACCGTGAAATGCATGGAAATGACCGTGAAGTGAAGTAAATTGATCATAAAATGCATGAAAATGACCATGAAGTGAAGAGAATTGATAGTGAAATGCACCGAATTGACCGTAAATCAACACAGAATAGACGGGAATGACCGTGATTTCCATGCATATCATTGTAACGCCCTAAAAATCGGGGGTCGTGTAGAAACCCAACTCCCGAGTTCCAGACTATCACTTATGTAACAAAAATGCTTATGATTAAATGTTGTCTGAGTTAGTGCATTAATATGATTGAGATTATACCAAAACTGCAATTCATACTCCTAATTCAGTGATAAAACGCAAGCAGAAGACTGAAAGATATATATATCACTGTATGAAAAATAAAACAATCTCGATCTGTCTCTAAAGTATGAATATAACTCTGAGTCACAAATACATATAACAAACCAAAATCAAAAGTCATATGATAGTCCAACTAGAAAAAATCCTGCTGATCCAGGCCACCTATGCGAAGCCGTCAGCAAACTGCATGTACGAGAACTCGTCCTGGTCCTCGTAGTAGTCCGGCTCCAGCTCCTGAATCGCCTCACAACCTGCATCTAAGACAGAGTCTGGTAGGTGTTGCAAGCACCGTCCCGTAACGTGGGAGTGAGTGATCAACTCAGTGAAATCATAGAGCAAAGATTAGCATGTTATCAAATCAATCACGCGATGATAATAAAGCAAACAATCAGACATTCCTAGATACTGTTATTAATGCAAGTATGAGATGCAGTAATGATGCATGCCCTCACCGACATACTCTCTCATGCGACACCATCTTACGTCCGCAGCATGCTTTCTTCCCTCAGTGCTCCACGTCTTCTAGGCACATGCAGTGTGATATGGATATGATTATCGAGTTGTTATTAGTCCTTTCAAACAACAGGATTGGGAAATTAAGGTATTTCCCTTATATCATTCCCAACATAGATCCTGTCTAGGGTCGTCACTCCTAGTAGTCTCATACGATGATGTATTTTTAGGTCACTGCAAGGGCTGTCAGGGCTGTTGCTCGCACTTGTTGCACCGCTCTCCCATCACCTTATCAATATATGCCTAGTTGTATTCTTGTCGCTACGGAAGGGTCGTCGCCTCACGTAGACTTAGAATACGCTCGAGGTCACTACAAAGGGCTCGTCACCAATCAAAGTAGGCCGATAGCTCAAATGTAGTGTCCCATACCACCATAATCGGCTCACGAGTTTAAGGTGCTCACTGGTCACTACGGGGAGGTTTTTAGCCCCAGCGCAGGCCGACAGCTCGACCACAGTGTCCCATACCACCATGCCCGGCTCATGAGTCTTAATGGATCAAGGTACCATGGTTATCAGGGTTTTCACTGGTAAGTTCAGTACCGTAGGTTCAAGCAGTTATGACCAATACAAGATGAACATACAATAGTCATTCGGGTTGCTTGACGAGCTTGTAACATCTCGAAAAAATTCGTACAGAGACTCGAGTACTACCTCGATCAGAAATCACTTAGGATTAATTCCTCTAGAAATAAAGCGTAAGTTAACTAACACTATGTTAGATTAGCTGTGAAATTAGCACTGATCACTTTAAATACGTTCTACAAGACCCAAAACTTGTGAAACTGTTAACGCTATAACGTCCTGAAACCTAGGATCAAATTCTAAACTCGTTTGCTCTTAGGAACCCTTTGAAACTTTGTATTGGATATAGACTGCGCATCGAAAGTCCGATATCTACAATCTTAGACCATTATGACTGCTTAGCTGGACTTGACAATCGTTTCAAAAATCAAGCCCAACTGATGTTCTGAGGCTATTTTATTGAGCCTGGAGCAAGGAGTGTGAGAAAGAGTGAAATTCATAAAAAAATTAAATATGATTTAAATAAATCTGGCACGTTTTGCTTGCAGGTTAAGTATAAGCATTCAGACCGTTGGAATCTGACCCAAATATACCCTCGGATCAGGGAACATTTCTCACTCAGGTCAGTGTACTTGAAATCCTTGATCGAATCTCCGTGACCACTGAATTGAAACTGGTCCGCCACGTGCGATCTGGGAACACTACCGGACTGAAAACTTAATGTGATCAGGATCCAATATCCATGAGCTTAAGTCCGACCGCATTTGGTCAGGGGACCTCCAGAAACGTTCTTTTGGATCAGGAAAGACCCGATTTGGCTATAACCCAAGTATACTTTGGTTTAAAGTCTAAATAGATGACTTTCTAACCTATTTAAAGACCTTAAACCCTCTCACACCCCTCCCATACGAATTTTATAAAAATCCTAGAAAGGAGAAGAGAGAAAGGAGAGAGATTGTGTGAAAGTGTGAGGGAAAGTCCCTGACATTCGATCCTGCTTCTACACGCGCTTAACCACCGCGTTCTAATCACTTTCCCGGTGATTCTGACGCCATTCTAGGTAAGAAAACCCTAACCTCAACCTGTTTTGAGGATTCTAGCAATACAAGTAGCGAAGTAGCTGACCTATCTTGTGAATTAGGTCGTCATATCGACGTTGACGAAGTGTAGACTTTCTATTCGAATCGATACGCGTCTACGGCGAAAGGTGAGGATTCTAGATGCTTAGGTTGACTGATTTCAAAGCTTTCAATGTTGTTTAATAGTAGATTATCGACGAGAAGGCCGTTTAACATGTACAACATGCTGTCTGTTTTCCATTTCGACTGCGTACGGAAAATATGAGATTTAGGATATTTTAGGCATTTGTAGGAAATACTGTATACGTCTGTATTTTGCTGAAATGATTTCCATATGTATTTTTCATGTTTTGATATTAATTAGGCATGCATGATCTGTTTGGTGAAGAGATTCTCCCTAATGCACACTTTGGGTTGACATACGCTATGTAGACTAAAGTGTGTAGACTAAGTGTTTGTATAAATGTTTGTATTAGTATGAATTGAGTAAATGTTGTGGTAGATTAGTCTTGAGATTGAATTCTCAATTAATATGATGATGTACATGATTTTCCTCCATGTTGTTATTGAATTGATTTCCTTATATGTATGGAATACATGTCTTTGGTTGATTTGCTTACATTGTATGTTATAACATGTTGTTAACATGCTTGGATGGTTCATATTTCATTTCTGTTACTCTCATATGATCACTGATGTTGATTACAAGTGCTTGGGGCTATGCTCTAGTCCAGGCAGTCGGTAATAGATTCAAGTTCGTGGTTGACTTCTATTTGCCACAAAGGACGTGTCGATGAATGCGAGTCGTGCTTTGGGTTGACGGCAGTGGTTAGGCCACACGAGGTGTTTTATGCACTTCATGTCGTTCAGCTTGAGGTGCGCTCGTACTAGTCGAGCTCGTCAAGTAACCCGACTGACCATTGTATGTTCACCTTGTATTGGTCATAACTGCTTGAACCCAGGGTACTGAACTTACCAGTG
This sequence comes from Magnolia kwangsiensis, assembly GCA_037074715.1. Taxonomy (NCBI): domain Eukaryota; kingdom Viridiplantae; phylum Streptophyta; class Magnoliopsida; order Magnoliales; family Magnoliaceae; genus Magnolia; species Magnolia kwangsiensis. Next base: position 59,176,826 of record CM073573.1, read on the forward strand.
GAAACCCTGATAACCATGGTACCTCGATGCATTAAGACTCATGAGCCAGGTATGGTGGTATGGGACACCGTGGTAGAGCTGTCGGCCTACGCTGGAGCTACAAACCTTCCCGTAGTAACCAGTGAGCACCTTAGACTCGTGAGCCGATTGTGGTGGTATGGGACACTACATTCGAGCTGTCGGCCTACATTGATTGGTGACAAGCCCTTTGTAGTGACCTCGAGCGTATTCTGAGCCTACGTGAGGCGACGACCCTTCCGTAGCGACAAGGGTACAACTAGGCCTGTATTGATAAGGTGATGGGGGAGCGGTGCAACGAGTGCAAGAAACAGCCCTGACAGCCCTTGCAGCGACCTAGAAACATAACATCGTATGAGATTACTAGGAGTGACGACCCTAGACAGGATCTGTGTTGGGATTGATATAAGGGAAGTACCTTAGTTTCCCAATATTGCTGTATGAAAGGACTAATAACAACTCGGTAATCATATCCACATCGCACTACATGTGCCTGGAAGATGTGGAGCACTGAGGGAGGAAAGCATGCCGCGGACGTAAGATGGTGTCGCATGAGGGAGTATGTCGGTGAAGACATCCATCATATCATTTCATACTTGCATTAACAACAGTATCTAGGAATGTCTGATTGTTTGCTTTACTATTATCGCGTGATTGATTTGATAACATGCTAATCTTTGCTCTATGATTCCACTGAGTTGATCACTCACTCCCACGTTACGGGACGGTGTTTGCAACACCTACCAGACTCTGTCTTAGATATAGGTTGTGAGGAGATCTAGGAGCTGGAGCCGGACTACTACGAGGACCAGGACGAGTTCTCGTATATGCAGTTCTCTGACGGCTTCAGTTCAGGAGCTGGAGCCAGACTACTACGAGGACTACTACGAGGACCAGTTTCAGTTCAGCGGTCACTGAGACTCGATCAGGGATTCTAAGTACATTGACATGAGTGGAAAATGTTCCCTGATCCGAGGATGTATTTGGGTCAGATTCCGACGGTCTGAATGCTTATACTTAACCCGCAAGCGTCACGTGCCAGATTTATTTAAATCACATTTAATTTATAAAGAATTCTACTCTTTCTCACACTCCTTGCTCCGGACTCAATGAAATAGCGTCAGGACATCAGTTGGGCTTAATTTTGGAAATGATTGTCAAGTCCAACTAAGCGATCATAATGGTCTGAGATTGTAGATATCGGACTTTCGACGCGCGGTCTAGATCCAATACAAAGTTTCAAAGGGTTCCTGAGAGCAAACGGGTTTAGAGTTTGATCCTAGGTTTCGGGATGTTATAGTGTCATTGATTCTACAAGTTTTAGGTCTTGCAGAACGTATTTAAAGCGATCGGTGCTAATTTCACAGCTAATCTAACATAGCGCTAGTTAACTTACGCTTAATTTCTAAAAGAATTAATCTTAAGTGATTTCTGCCTGAGGTGGCACTCGGGTCTCTGTACGGATTTTTTCGAGACGTTACAATCATGGTCAATCCCGCCTATTCCGTGTTGATTCATGGTCATTTCAACACATTTTACGGTCATGCCCATTCGCTTCACGGTCATTTCTGCACATTTCACGGTCAATTCGCTTCACTTCACGGTCATTTCCATGCATTTCACGGTCATTCCCGCCTATTCCGTGTTGATTCACAGTCATTTCGGTGCATTTCACGGTCATGCCCCTTCACTTCACGGTCATTTCCATGCATTTCACGGTCCAATCTCTACACTTCACCATGAAATGCGTTGAAATGACCGTGAATCAACACGAAATAGGCGGGAATGACTGTGAAATGCATGGAAATGACCATGAAGTGAAGCGAATTGACCATGAAATGCGTGAAAATGACCGTGAAGTGAAGGGCCATGACCGTGAAATGCATCGAAATGACTGTGAATCAACACGGAATAGGCGGGAATGACCATGATATGCATGAAAAATATGGTCATTCCCACTTATTCCGTATTGATTCATGGTCATTTCGACACATTTCACGGTCAATTCCCTTCACTTCACGGTCATTTCCATGCATTTCACGGTCATTCCCGCCTATTTCGTGTCGATTCACGGTCATTTCGATGCATTTCACGGTCATGCCCCTTCACTTCACGGTCATTTTCGCGCATTTCACAGTCAATTCGCTTCACTTCACAGTCATTTCCATGCATTTCACGATAATTCCTACCTATTCCATGTTGATTCACGGTCATTTCAACACATTTCACGATGAAGTGTAGCAATTGGACCGTGAAATGCGCGAAAATGACCATGAAGTGAAGGGACATGACCATGAAGTGCACCAAAATGACCGTGAATCAACACAGAATAGGTGGGAATGACCATGAAGTGAAGCAAATTGACCATGAAATGCATAGAAATGACCATGAAGTGAAGGGAATTGACCGTGAAATGCGCCGAAATGACCGTGAATCAACACGGAATAAACGGGAATGACCGTGATTTCCATGCATATCATAGTCATTCCCGCCTATTCCATGTTGATTCACGGTCATTTCGATGCATTTCACGGTCATGCCCCTTCACTTCACGATCATTTCTGCATATTCAACGGTCAATTCGCTTCACTTCACAGTCATTTCCATGCATTTCACGGTCATTCTCGCCTATTCCGTGTAGATTCACGGTCATTTCGACGCATTACACGATGAAGTGTAGCGATTGGACCGTGAAATGCGTGGAAATGACCGTGAAGTGAAGGGGCATGACCGTGAGATGCACCAAAATGATTGTGAATCAACACGGAATAGGCGAGAATGACCGTGAAATGCATGGAAATGACCTTGAAGTGAAGCGAATTGACCGTGAAATGCATGGAAATGACCATGAAGTGAAGGGAAATGACCGTGAAATGCGCCAAAATGACCGTGAATCAACACGGAATAGACGGAAATGACTGTGATTTCCATGCATATCACGGTCAATCTCGCCTATTTTGTGTTGATTCATGGTCATTTCAACGCATTTCATGGTCATGCCCCTTCACTTCACGATCATTTCCGTGCATTTCATAGTCAATTTGATTCACTTCACGGTCATTTCCATGCATTTCACGGTCATTCCCGCCTATTCTGTGTTGATTAACGGTCATTTCGGCCCATTTCACGGTCATGCTCCTTCACTTCACAGTCATTTCCACCCATTTCACGGTCCAATCGTTACACTGTGAAATGCGTCGAAATGACTGTGAATCAATACAGAATAGACGGGAATGACCGTGAAATGCATGGAAATGACCATGAAGTGAAGCGAATTGACTGTGAAATGCGCAGAAATGACTGTGAAGCGAAGGGCCATGACAATGAAATGCGTCGAAATGACCGTGAATCAACATGGAATAGGCAGGAATGACCATGATATGCATGGAAATCATGGTCATTGTGGCTTATTCAGTGTTGATTCACGGTCATTTCGGCGCATTTCACGGCTAATTCCCTTCACTTCACGGTCATTTCCATGCATTTCACGGACATTCTTGCCTATTTCATGTTGATTCACGGTCATTTTGACGCATTTCATGGTCATGTCCCTTCACTTCACGGTCATTTCCCCGCATTTCACCGTCAGTTCACTTCACTTCACGGTCATTTCCATACATTTTACGATCATTCCCACCTATTCCGTGTTGATTCACGGTCATTTCGACGCATTTCACGGTGAAGTATAACGATTGGACCGTGAAATGCGCGAAAATGACCGTTAAGTGAAGGGGCATGACCGTGAGATGTGCCAAAATGACCGTAAATCAACACGGAATAGGCGGGAATGACTGTGAAATGCATGGAAATGACTGTGAAGTGAAGCGAATTGACCGTTAAATGCATGGAAATGACCATGAAGTGAAAGGAATTGACCGTGAAATGCACCGAAATGACCGTGAATCAAGACGGAATAGATGGGAATGACCTTGATTTCCATGCATATCACAGTCATTCCAACCTATTCCGTGTTGATTTATGGCCATTTCGACGCATTTCATGATTATGCCCCTTCACTTCATGATCATTTTTGTGTATTTCACGATCAATTCGCTTCACTTCACAGTCATTTCCATGCATTTCACGGTCATTCCTGCCTATTTCGTGTTGATTCATGGTCATTTCGACGCGTTTCACGGTGAAATGTAGCAATTGGATCGTGAAATGTGCAGAAATGACCGTGAAGTGAAGGGTCATGACCGTGAGATGCGCCGAAATGACCGTGAATCAACACAGAGTTGGTGGGAATGACCATAAAATGCATGGAAATGACCGTGAAGTGAAGCAAATTAACCATGAAATGCATGGAAATGACCATGAAGTGAAGGGAATTGATCGTGAAATGCACCGAAATGACCGTGAATCAACACGAAATAGACGGGAATGACCGTGATTTCCATGCATATCACTGTCATTCCCGCTTATTCCGTGTTGATTCACGGTCATTTCGACGCATTTCACGGTTATGCCCCTTCACTTCACGGTCATTTCTGCGCGTTTCACGATCAATTCGCTTCACTTCACGATCATTTGCATGAATTTCACGATCATTCCCGCCTATTTCGTGTTGATTCACGGTCATTTCAGCGCATTTCACGGTCATGCCCCTTCACTTCACGGTAATTTCCACGCATTTCACGGTCCAATCACTACACTTCACCGTGAAATGCGTCAAAATGACCGTGAATTAACACGAAATAAGTGGGAATGGCCATGAAATGCATGAAAATGACCATGAAGTGAAGCGAATTGACCGTGAAATGTGCGAAAATGACCGTGAAGTGTAGGGCCATGACCATGAAATGCATCGAAATGACCGTGAATCAACACGGAATAGGCGGGAATGACCGTGATATGCATGGAAATCATGATCATTCCCTCCTATTCCATGTTGATTTTCGGTCATTTTGGCACATTTCACGGTCAATTCCCTTCACTTCACGGTCATTTCCATGCTTTTCACGGTCAATTCGCTTCACTTCACGGTCATTTCCATGCATTTCACGGTCATTCCCGCCTATTCCGTGTTAATTCACGGTCATTTCGACGCATTTCACGGTGAAGTGTAACGATTAGACCATGAAATGCACGAAATGACCGTGAAGTGAAGGGGCATGACCGTGAGATGCGCCGAAATGACAGTGAATCAACACGGAATAGGCGGGAATGACCGTGAAATGCATGGAAATGACCGTGAAGTAAAGCGAATTGACCGTGAAATGCATGGAAATGACCATGAAGTGAAGGGAATTGACTGTGAAATGTGTCGAAATGACCATGAATCAACACGGAATAGACGAGAATGACCGTGATTTCCATGCATATTATGGTCATTCCCACCTATTTCGTGTTGATTCACGGTCATTTCGACGCATTTCATGGTCATTTTCGTGCATTTCATGGTCAATTCGCTTCACTTCATGGTCATTTTCATGCATTTCATGGTCATTCCCACCTATTATGTGTTGATTCACGGTCATTTTCACGCATTTCACGGTCACTGTGAAATGCGTCGAAATGACCGTAAAGTGAAGGGGCATGACCGTGAAATGCGCCAAAATGACCGTGAATTAACACGAAATACGCGGGAATGACCGTGATATGCATGGAAATGACCGTGAAGTGAGGTGATTAGACCGTGATATGCATGGAAATGACCGTGAAGTGAGGCGATTGGATCATGAAATGCGTGGAAATGACCGTGAATCAACATGGAATCATCGGGAATGACGGTGAAATGCATGGAAATGACCGTGAATCAACATGGAATCACCGGGAATGACGGTGAAATGCATGGAAATGACCGTGAAGTGAAGCGAATTGATCGTGAAATGCGTGAAAATGACTGTGAAGTGAAGGGAATTGACCGTGAAATGCATGAAAATGACCATGAATCAAAACGAAATCATCAAGAATGACTGTGAAATGCATGGAAATGACCGTTAAGTGTAGGGAAATGACCGTGAAATGCATAAAAATGACCGTGAAGTGATGGATATTGACCGTGAAATGCATGGAAATGACCGTGAATCAAAATGGAATTGTTGGGATTAACCGTGAAATGCATGGAATTGATCACGAAGTAAATGAAATGAATGAAATTGACTGCTAAGTGAATGAAATGGATTTTCAATCATTGACCTGATGGAATCTTGGAAAATAACCAGGTTGGTTGGTTAAAGTAGCTTCTCCTACCCCAAAATCATATAGGGTACATCAAGTAACTAATTTTAGTTTAGAAGATATTCTTATTAAATGAATAAAGAAAGAAATGGAAAAAGAGAGAAATTTTTTTTATATGCTTTTATATACATATTTATATAAATATGTGATAGAGAAAATTATAGGTAGAATAAAGTTCTCCATGTATAAAAAAAAAACCTATAGCTACGGATTTTAGTTACGGTTATTATCCGTAGCCATATGGGCCACCATATGGGCGTGGCCCCACCAGATCAGTGTGGCCTCACCGGACAGGCCACCAAGTGGTGCGGTGGGCGGCTAATTCAGCGAGCCCACCCCGAATAGACCCTATTGCTATGGATTAGTGTATCTATGGCTGCGGTTATAATCCGTAGCTATAGGTCTGACCGTAGTAAATGACTTTACCATTCTGCTTTGAACGTTTACCATTGAAACCCTTTTAGGGGTCACAAAAGTTTTGGATCATTACGAAATTTGTTTTCCCTCTTCTTTGTGACCTTATGAATAGATTGGAAGGAAAATAAATGTTATGGTGGGCCCTACAAAAGTTTCAACTGTGAAAATCAATTTTCTGCTGCTCTTTGTGGTGTGGTCCAGTTAATCTTTGGATATGATTTTTCTTTTTGGATAATGCTCTGAAATGATCTCGAAATATGGATGAACGTTGTATAACTCGGAGTCCGAGGAGTGTCAACGCTCGTCTTCCGATCCGCTTGAAGGAAAAAGCAGGGGCATTTTCGACCTTTGGGAAGGCGTCCATATAGTTGGGGCTTATTCTTGCAAGGTAAAATGAGGTGGGCTTGGTCTCGTAAATGGGCCATAAATGGGTTGTACAGTCATAAATTTCTCTATGACATTTTCTGAAAAATGAAACAGATCCAATTGTGAGGTGAATCATACTATAGGAAACAGTGTTGATTGGCTATTAATAGGCCACCAAAGTTTTAAATCAAGCTGATATTTATTTTTTCCCTTCATCTAGGCTTACGTTATCAACAAATTAATTGGATGGTAAATAAACACTAAGAAGTTTTTAATGGTATGACGGTCCATCACCACTGTTTCATATGGTATTGTCCACCTATAATTAGATCTGCTTCAGTTTTTTAGATAATGTCCTTAAAATGCTTTGGAAAATGAATGAACAGTGTGGATACATGACAGATATATCAAGGTGGGCCCCACGGTGAAGGCTGGGTCTCACCTAATCGGCTCTCACTTTGCTTGTGCCGCACGTTGACTAGGGTGCACATGGAACCCTGGACAAGCAAAAAAATGAGTAATATATTGAAAAAGAATCCCTTTTATTACAATGTGATTGTGCCATATCAACACGTTATGCATTTAATGTGGTATTGCTAATGATATCAACAATGAGGTTGACCAATCATAATGCAAGGAAACAAGAAGACCTTGCTTGTGTTTAGCAGAGGATATGGATTCATTGAAAAATAAATTTTAGAGAGTTTTACTAAATGCTCCCTATAATATTTAGATCCAAGCACCTTTTTAATTAATATATATATATATATATATATATATATATATATATATATATATATATATATATAATAATAATAATAATAATAAGCTACTTCATTAATTAATATAATTATCATTCTACTGCCTTATGATAGTACAACCATGTGAGCAAATGGTTTCATGGCTCGAGTGGGCCCCACCATGTGACCCCATTTTATATTTGAACATCATTGATTCTAAATTTGTCATATCAAACTTGGTATTTCCCATTGATGTTAATCCTCCATATTTAGATCTGTGCCTCAACGATAGCTTTAATACCGCTTGTTGGGGATTGTGCTGCGGAATCACGTAGAAATGGATTTAGGATAGCAATCCAAGAGCACCAAGCAAACACAAAGATTTAAAGTAGAAAACCCTTTCGGAAAAAAACCACGACATAAAGCGACAGAAATTCCACTATAAAAGCACAGATTACAAAGATAGAGGACTTACCCTGCTTGAGCAATCCTTAAACCTCACATTTTCTCCAGCCCTTAAAACATTAGAACCCTTCTAGAAACCTTAGAATACCTTAGAATACCTCTCAGTCTCGTATACAACCCCTTATATAGCTTTAGAAAGGAACTAAAACGGATTAAGAAAAAAAATTCACAAAATCTGCGTTTCTGCAGAAAATCTGCATAAACCTTTAATGACATCGACTTCGAAGAATGACAAAAATAGTCCAACGACCAAGGGTGAAAATTTCGAGTTTAAGTAGCTTCGATCTCATCGAACAGTGAATCAGATTGAAGGCATCTGACACCAACAATCTCTACCATGTCTTCAATATTTAAATATGTAGCTTCTTATCCTCTTCTCTTATCTCTGCCTCACATCATAGCTTCATCAATGCTTCTCATGCATACTACATCCTTCTTTTATGGCATCGTCAAGCCCAGAAAAGTTACATAAAACTTGAACTTCTTCGTATGAATGACCTTGGTGAGGATGTTTGCCAAATTCATGCTAGTGTGAATCTTTTCCAGTGTTATGCCTTCTTCTTCAAGCACCTGTCGGATAAAGTGATGATGAACATCAATGTGTTTAGTAAAATAGTGATAAATATAATTTTTAGCCAAATTGATAGTGCTCTCGCTGTTATAGTTAATCGGCACTGCCTCCTGCTGAAATCTCAACTGATTTATCTTACCTCTTAACTAAACACCTTCTTTAAATGCTTTCATCGCTACCATATATTTTACTTCGGTCATGGAAAGAGCGACCACGAACTGAAGCTTCGACATCCAACTAATTGCTCCACCCACTAGTACAAACGAGCATCATGAAGTAGACTTTCTGGAATCTACACTACTTACGTGGTCTGAATCCACATACCCTACCAACTTTGCTCTTATCTTCTCAAAAGTTAAGATGTAGTCTTTTGTACCTTGAATGTATCGAAGTAGCCATTTCACTGCTTCCCAATATTGCTTGTCGGGGTTTAACATGTATTTGCTCACAACATTGACTACCTGTGAAAAATCTGCTCTCATACAAACCATGATATATATTAAACTACCAACCGCATTTGAATAAGGCACATGAGACATAACCTGTTTTTCTTCATTTGATTTAAGACATTGTTCTGAGAAGAGCTTAAAGTGAGTCGCGTGAGGAACGCTTACTGATTTTGCCTGGTCCATCACATACTTGATCAACATATTTTCAAGGTATTCTGTCTGTGATAACCAAATTCTGCTCCTCTTCTTGTCTTTATGAATATTTGTGCCGAGAACCCTTTTTACAGCCCTCAGATCCTTCATCTCGAATGTCCCTTATAACTGATTCTTCAGTACATTAATTTTTGACACATCGTGACATGTGATTAATATGTCATCAACATACAATACTACGATAATGAATTTGTCATCACTTAATGTCTTGTAATAGACATAGTGATCGTATTCACTCCGAGTAAATTTTTGACTCAACGTGAAAGAAATAAATTTTTTATTCCACTATCTAGGCGACTATTTCAGGCCGTACAATGACCTCATTAACTTGTAAATTTTTTTCTCTACCCTTTTAATTTTATAGCTCTCTAGTTATTTTATGTAGATCTACTCTTCCAATTCCCCGTTCAAGAATTAAGCCTTGACATCCATCTGTTCCAGCTCAAGTTCGTATTGGGCAACCAGCGCTGATACAAATCTGATAGATACTTGTTTAACCACCGGTGCGAATATTTCTGTGAAGTCGATTCCTTCTTTCTGAGCGTAACCCTTTGCTACCAACTTTGCTTTATAGGTGTAACGACTTGAAAAAATCCGTACAAAGATCCGAGTACCAACTCAGGCAGAAATCCCTCAGGACTAAATCCTTTAGAAAAATTAACTAAGTGCTAACCTAGATTACCTATGAAATTAGCACTAATCGCTTTAAATACGATTTGCAAGACTCAAAACCTGTAGAATCGTTAACGCTATGTTACCCTAAAATCTAGAATCAATCTCTAAACCTAGTTGCTCTCGGGAGCACTTTGAATCTTCATATCGGACCTGGACAGCACGTCGAAAGTCCAATGACTATAAAACCATAGGATTAGGACTGCCTTGCTGGACTTAACCACCACCTCGAAAATTAAGTCCAGAGAGTATCCTGAAGTCATTTCCTTGAGTCCGGAGTGAAGAGTGTGAGAAAGCTGAATTTATTTAGAAATTAAATATAAATTTAAGTAATCTGAGTCGTGTCACTTGCGCGCCGATTATAAGCATTATGACCGTTGATTTCTGACCCAAATTCACCCTCAAATCAGGGGAGATGGCCCATACATGTCAATATACTTGTAACCCTGATCGAGTCTTGGTGACCGCTGAACTGAAACTGGTCCACCACGGTCGATCTGAAAAGCCGATCGGACTGAAAACTTAACTTGATCAAGATCCAATATCTATGAACTTAAGTCTGACCACATTCAGCAAAGGGACCTCCAAAACTGCTCCGTTGGATCAGAACAAGGCCAATTTGGTTATAACCTAAGTAAGCCATGGCCATGGGACTGTTTTCGTCAGTTCTGGGCCTATATAAAGACCTTAGACCCTCTCTCTTTCACTCCATATGAATTTAAGAAAACCTAGGAGAGAGAAGAGAGCAAAGAGAGAAAGTGAGATAGAAGTGAGAGTTACTCCTGGGATTCAATTTCCGTTACTCGTTGTGCTTAACCATCATTACCGAATCACTATTCCGGCGATTCTGACTTCGTTCTTAGGTAAGAAATTGTAACCCTAAGTTGTTCTGGGGTTTTCATTGTTGCAAGTAGTGAAATAGCTAACCTAGTTCGTGCTATAGGTTGCTAAACCGCCATTGACGAAGGCGTACCGTTTAAATCATATTCGTTACGCTTCTATGGCATAAGGTGCGGACTATAGATGTATAGATTATGGTTTTCAAAGCTTTGAATGTCAGTGAATGATAGATTCTTGATGTGGGTGTTATTACACATGCTAAATGCGCTATCTGTTATGTTTTACGAATATGTTTAGTCTATGTTGTAAATAGAGTATTCCATGTGTTTGTTAAAATGTTTGTATGCATATGAAATCTGATATTGTGATTGCCATGATTAATTGTTGTTAGTACATGCTTGTTATGTATGCGACAACTCCTTAGCTAAAGGATTTGTCCAAATATGCAATATGCCAACATACGTGATGTATGTTGAATAGTGTAATCTAAGTGTTTATGTAAATGCCTGAACGGGTTAGTAATTGGTAAAGTATGATTTTTAAGGGTATTGAGATATGAATCTCAATCACCTTACTTATGTGTATGATTTCCTCCATGAATGATTTAACCTCTTTTATTCATGTTAACTGTGTATGATTTTCTCCATGTACTGTATTCATGTTTAAGTTATATTTCATAATATGTTCATATGAATGTAGGATCTGAATCAAATGTTTATTATTGAGATTGCACGTGACTGGGACTATATTACAGTCCAGGCAATCGGTAATAGACTTGAGTTCATGGCTGAGATTTATTCGCCATGTAGGACGTGTTTGACGAACCCGAGCCGTGCTAGAGTGGTCGACAGTGGTTTGGCCACACGAAGTGTATATGCACTTCACGTCGATCAACTCAATGTGCGCTCGTGCTAGTCAAGCTCATCAAGTAACCCGATTGACCCGATGTATGTTCACCATGTATGGACGCTCCTATTTGAATCTAGGGTACCAAACTTACCAGTGCAATCCCGTCAACCTTGGTACCTCGATCCGCTAAGACTCATGAGCCAGGCATGGTGGTATGGGACACAGTGGTCAAGCTGTCGGCTTATACTGGGGCGATGAACCTCCCCGTAGTGACCAGTGAGCAACTTAGACTCGTGAGCCGATTATGGTGGTATGAGATACTATATTCGAGCTGTCGGCCTACTCTGATTGGTGACGAGCCCTTTTAGTGACCTCGAGTATATCCTGAAATTGCATTGGGGCGACGAGTCTTATTGTAGTATATAAGATATAACTATACCTGTATTGATTGATGAAGAGCCCTATACAACGATCTAGAATTATAATATCGTATGAGATTGTCTAGGACTGACGACCCTAGAATGGATCATTGTTTGGGTAATGATATAAGGGAGGTACCTTAGCTTCTCAATCCTGTTGTATGAAAAGGACTAATAATAACTCGGTAATCATACTCATAACATCGCACTGCATGTGCCCTGGGTTGAAGAGCACAGAGGGAAGAAAGCATGCAGCGAATGTAAGATGGTGTCACACGAGGGAGTGTAGGCGAGGGCATGCATCATGAAAACATTTCATCCTTGCATTAATAAGAGTATCTAGGAATGTCTGATATGTCTACTTTATCATTACTGCTTGACTGAATTGATAACATGTTAATCTTTGCTCTATGATTTCACTGAGTTAATCACTCACTCCCACGTTCTGGGACGGTGTTCTGAACACCCACCAGACTCCGTCTTAGTTGTAGATGACGACGTGACTCAGGAGGCAGAGCTTGATTACTATGACGATCAGGACGAGTTCTCGTATATGCAGTTCTCTGACGGTTTCGCTTAGACCGTTCTGATCGATGGGGCTACAGGGCTTATCATTTTAGTTGGAACTATCTCTTCACATTTTAATTTTTTTGAACTAATATATGTATATGGTGACTCAGTGATGTATTCATACTTTGGGGTTCGACAGAGATCTTTTGGACTCATACGTTTTGATAGATCTTTCAGTCTTCCGCTTGCGTTATATAAAGTGATTTGGAGTATGAATTACTGTTTTGGTATAATCCCACTCATGTTTAGTGTAGTAATATGAACAACATTCAATCATCATTATGTATGTTGCATAAGTGATGTGTTGGAACTTGGGAGTTGAGCTTTTGCTCGACCCCTGATTTTCAGGGCGTTACAATAGGGGTACACATCGAACCGATAGAACTATGGAACCGACCAAACGTCCAGTTCTAGAGTGCACCGGTGCCAGTTCCGATTCTAAAAATTAAAGAACTGTTTAGTTCGGTTCGAATTCGGTTTGGGGGTACATAGAACAGAACTGAATCGTGATTTGAATCGTGGAACCGAACTTGGAACCAAACCGTAGAACCGAACTTGAAACCGTGAGTTTACAATATATTTTAGTTGTATATTTGACTCATGATTTATGGTTTACAATGCACCCTTTGATTATTTTCATAAATGTATTTTTTCGTGCCATATATAATATCTAAACTATTCATCAAATGGATCACAACATGAATAAACATGGGCTAAATTATAAAATAGAACATGCAATTGGGCTGGATTATAAAAAGCCCAGAACTGTGGAACCGAACCGGTTTTCACGGTCTTGTTCTGGTTCGGTTCTAGGGTGCTAACGGTCCAGTTTTGGTTCCAAAAATCCTAGAACTGTAAGGAATGGTTCGGTTCCTGTTTCACCCCAGAACCGGACCGAACCGAACCGTGTGCACCCCTATTGCTTTGTATTTATGTTGTTTCCTTTTGAATAATCACTTGCATCCGATCTCTTTGTGGCTCATTGGAAGCTCCACCAGCTCTCATGTGTGGTTTTTGTACAACGAGTCCAACTCATCATCTATAGTAGCCTTTTACTTTTTTACTTCAGGCTCATTAAGGGCCTCCTGAATAGTAGACAGGTCCCCCTCATCTGTAATGAGGGCATATCCAATATTAGAGTCATCCTTATATCTTGTCGGTAACCTGCAATCACGCGGTGGGTTTCTTCTCACAGGTGGCTGTTCCACCTTCTCTTGTACCTTTATCTGTGCATCCTTTTCTGCCTGAGTATCATCTGTGTCAATCTGGACGTCTACGATTAATCTTTTTGGTTCCTCATGCTCATCTTAATCATTTTTTTGGAATAGATAACTTTCATCGAACTTACGTCACGGCAGTGATGACATTGCGTGTGACTTTGTCTAATAACCTGTAACCTTTCATAATGATACCATAGCCAATAAAAATATTCTTTTTGACTCTATGATTTAGCTTATCTCTCTCAACTGATGATACATGAGAGTAAGCCTCACAACCAAATATGCGTAAATCTGAGTAGTCCAGCTTATGACCACTCCATATATCCTCTAGGATTTTACATTCAATTGTTGTAGAAGGAGATCAGTTCATCAAATAACAAGCTATGTTAACGGCCTCAGTCCATAAGTCCTTGCCCAATGCAACTTTACTTAACACGCATCGGGCCTTCTCTAAGAAAGTTCAATTCATCCACTCATACCATATCATTTTGTTCACACATGTGACGCACTGTATTATGCCTAATGATCTATTCATCCTTGCAATATTCATTAAACTCAATGGAAGTAAATTCTCCACCATTGTCAGTCCTTAAAACCTTTATTTTTCACTCTGACTATTTTTTCACAATTTCTTTTCATTATTTGAATATGGTGAAAACTTCAGATTTATGTTTCATGAAGTAAATCCAAACTTTCTTGGAGTAGTTGTCAATGAATGAAACAAATCATGACGACCCTTCGATGGAAACCTCTGGCGATAGCCGCCATACGTCAGAGTGCACATAATCAAGCACTCCCTTATATATATATTTTTCAATTTTAAAAAATAACCTACAATGTTTACCATATATACAATGCTTGCATATATCTAAATCAGAATTTTTAAAAGTTGGAATCAAATAATGATCATATAGTACTTTCATGCCCCACTCGCTCATGTGGACTAGACGAGCATGCCTCATATGTAGAGACGTGGAATCTGCAATAGCTGCCACCGTTCTACCTACTGAAGTGCTCCCGATCAACTTGTAAGGGTTTCCGTACCTTTGTGTTCTCATAACCATGAGTACCCCTTTTAAAACTTTAAAGACACCATTAATACCAATGAACTTGCACCCTATAGCTTCGAGTGCACCGAGAGAAATGAAATTTTTTTTCATATTAGGAACATGCTTGACATTAGTCAAAGTACGCTCTATTCCACCAAACATCTTGATGCTCAAAGTACCAATAGCCATAACATTATAGGCATTCTCATTTCCCATAAAAACTTGTCCATCATCGCATTCCTTGTAACTGGCGAACCAACTCCGATGAGGAGTTATGTAATATGATGCTCTTGTATCAAGGATCCATTCGTATTTATGATTGTCGTGCAAGTGACTAATCATGGACACAAACAACATCACCACCACTTGTCTCTTCATCAGATGTGATAATATTGGCTTCCTTGGAAGAAGCCTCTGAGTTTTCTTTATTCGCTTTAAGATTGGTACAATCCTTTTTTATATGTCCAGTTATCCTACAGTTTCAACACTTTAATTTTTCTTTACCTTTACCCTTGGATTTGGATCTAGGTCTTAAAGATCATGTATCTCGATCAGTATTTCTTTCCTTCATAAGTGTTGATGCATAAAAATTGACAAAGGATTGAATCAAGAAGAGATAAGGAAATAAAAAAAACACTCGAAAAGAAGAAGAAAGAGACAGCGTTAAAGGGTTTGTGTGGGACCGCACAATCAATGTCAGTTGCGTGGTACTGCGTAATCAATATTCCTTGTGCGCGTCCACGCAACTGTCAGTTGCGCCGGACCCTGAAACACGCTGCAGAAGTTGTCCTTTGCAGAATGATCTAAAGCACTGAAAGATTTGTCCCACATCGCTAAGATTAGGATTTTCACACATGCGAGGGTCTATAAATACTCCTTTCCCTCCTTCATTAAAGGTAATTGAAGGTTTTCAAGAGGAGCAGAGCGAAGCAGAAGACCGAAGGTAGGAGGGGATTTTCCTGTCAGTTGTGCAGGATCGCGCAACCGATATCAGTTGTGCGGGTCCTTGCAACCAGACTGCCTTGCAGTCTATGAAGATAAGGGGCTGTTGTGCCATCGAAATCTCTGTACAAGGCTTCCCTTCTTCAAGCTTTCTTCTATTGAAAAGTTCAGAGGAGAAAGATTAGTCGATCGGGTCGACATTCCCCCCGAGTATTAGGGGATGACTGAAACAGGCGCCGTTATGCTGTTGAAATCTCTATTTCATTGAAGATTCGTCGATCAGATCGACATTCCTCCTAAGTCCTAGGAGATAATCAAAACAGGCACCGAAAGGCTACCGAAATGAATTTTTTATACTTAAAGCATAAGTTATTTATTTCTAAATGATCTATCTTAGAATCAAGGGATATAAAGAGGATGTAAATGAACTTAGTATCAATGAAATGTGATGAATGTTCTCAATACTCTTTCTCAGTTATGTTTGAATAAGACAATTTCCTAAATCAAATGCATTTATTTTTTTGTCGAAACAAAATAGGAACTCTGCTGGGGATTTATTATCTTATTTACATATTAATAGTAAAATTGTTATGAACTCTCATCATAGTAGGATGCCAAAATGGTGACTCTCAGTGGAAAAAATCCTCCCCTTCATCTCTAAGATAGATTATTTAATTCTTTAAAAATGCTGACTATAACCATGTTTCATGTGTGAAGGTTTCTAAATCCAACTACAACCTGTTACTCATGGCAACTCCAGCAAGAAAGATGCATTTGTTACTCATGCCACTTCAGGCTAGTATATCAGGGTCAGTATCACCACAATCGATTGATGATGTGGGGTTTACAGGAAAAGCTGGTGAAATCCCATCTTCTCCTGTCTTCATAAGTCCCATCACGTCGGCCTATTCTTGCTCGATTCCAGTTACTGTTTCATCAAGGAGTGGAGAAGCTACGGTACATATGGCAGGGACAAACCAGGAACGTGAAACTACTACAGATGATCGGATCAATGAAATGGCAGAAGCCTAAAATGCATTGATGGAAGAGTGCCGAAACCTCAGAGAGGCCTTGGTGACCCTCGCACAGAATGTAGCCCAAATGACAATCCCTCAGAACGTAATGAATGGGCAAGAAAATTAACCTGAAGGCCTTCAACCGCAGGGGGTAGGGTCATTAGGGTCTATGCCGACGGTAAGAACTGTGACACGGGACGAGGCAAGACAAGTGGTGGAGGAAGCTGTTCGAATGGAAAGGGAGTGTGAGAACATCGGTCATTTCAGATACAAAACACCGTATTCAAGGGAAGTAGAAGACATTCCCTTTCCGGCCAATTTTAAGCACCTAGATTTTCAGAAATTCAATAGGGAAGGGTCTCCAGAAGAGCATTTAATGCATTTTATCACTAACATGGGAAATTTCTCAACAATCCCTCAATACTGCTTACGGTTGTTCGGATCATCATTAACGCACAAGGCTTTTCGATGGTATTCCAATTTAGCGTCGGGATCTATACGCACCTGGGAGCAAATGCAAGAAGCTTTTATGTTAAACTTTTTCTCTTCGAAACGTGATGTCAGTATAACGAAGTTGGCTTCCGTATGGCAAAGGGATAGGGAACCGGTTGAAAAATTCATAGACAGATGGAAAACACTGGGGGCCGCGTGCAGGTAGTTACCAGAAGAAAAAGAGCAGGTCAAGATGTGTCTAAATTCTATGGGGACATGAATCGCATTTGGGCTTGCTAGCACTGATATCAGAACTCTTTGTGATCTAGCTACTAAAGCTCATACGTTGGAATTAATGACTCACAAAATGCCAACGTTTCATCACGAGACAACTAGGAGAGTGTCTAGCAAAACGGCTGTGAATACTATTGAACGTGACAGAAAAGGTAAGGATACAAAGGATAAGCGGGAGAGAAGATCGGACAGAAGGGAAGGATGGGGCCAGTCAAGAAATAGGTACGATGGAAAGAGACCCAGGTTGCTCAATTCTCATGAGAGATTTATATTCGATAAGGAAGATGTTGTTCCCATGATGAATTAGTTGTTAAAAGCCGGCACAATAGAATTGCCAGAGCCCAAACGCCCTGAGGATGTAACGAGAACAAAGGAAAGAGATTTCTGTCGTTATCACCACCTGGTTGGGCATCCGACAGAGAACTGTTACACGTTAAAATGTATAATACAATGGATAATAGATAGGGGTGAAATAATACTCGATAAAGAAAAAGAAAAAAGTACCATGGCAACAGTGAATATGTTTACAATTCGAGAAAAGGCTCGAGATACAAGTGGAAAAGAAGATGATGAAATGATGAAAAAAGTGGCTGTAATCACGTTACGGTCAGGAAAGAAAATGGCTAGTTCTATTAGGTGAAAGCCAGAAATTGTCAAGACAAAAAGTGGGGAAGAACAAAGTAACAATGGTGAGAAAGAAAAGAAGAGTGAGGCAGCGAAGGTAACTTACGATGTCGTAGGTCATTTAAAAGGCATACCAGCTCGACTAAGTGTTTATGATGCACTTAAATTGTTTTAAGCGTTCCGACAGAGTTTGGTTCAGGCATTGTCCGACCACGACATTAGAGAAGCTTTAATGGCAGAACTAAAGTGCAAAGAATACAATGCGCAGGAAAATTGTCCACCGGTTGTTTCCTTTTCTAACGATGATTTGACTTGTGGAGAGGAACATAACAGGCCGCTAATGATAGAAGGTCACATTCGTGGAAAGAAAGTTAAGCGAATTATGATAGATAATGGGTCTACAGTAAACCTCTTGCCGCTCTTAATGTTAGGTAAATTAGATTACCGTCGTTCTGATCTATGCCCTAGTGGAATGATGATACATGGATTTAATCAAGATGGGCAACATGCACTGGGTAAGATCACGGTCACGTTGGATATAGGAGAATTAACTACTGATGTTGTATGTCATGTCATCAATGCAGTGACAACGTACAATCTCCTTCTAGGAAGACCATGGATACATAAGTATAATATCGTACCCTCCACTCTCCACCAATGTTTTAAATATAGCAAAGATGGAGTACAATATACTATAGAAGAAAAGGAAGATGACGACGGACAGGTCCTAAAAGATGCTCAAGTGAATACAGGAGAAGCAGAATCATCCGAGAATTTAGGAATAAGGAAGAAATTTTATTTTGTGCCGAAGCACCTGAGGCGGCCAGGAAAGCCCCCATTAACTCTGTTGTCGCCTGAACAGTTGAAAGTCTTGCAGTCTAATTTTACAATACCATTGCCATATATTGAAAAGGACAAGCCATTTCCGGCCGCTCCGAAGAGGTTTCAAGTTGAAGCAAGTATGGAATATCCGGAACCAATAGAATTTTACGTTCCTGAACCAATGGAAAAAGAAAAAGAAAATGAGAATAACATATACAGTGGCCAGCTGACACTGCAGAATCTTAAGAAGTATAGTTTGACAAGTAGAAAGATAATGAAAAATATGGACTTTTATTTTGAAGAACCCGTCGGATTAAATCATGGGAAAGGTATTCAAGTCCCTATTGGAATTAACCAAGATAAGCGGAAAAGGTTTCGAGGGTTGGGGGCAGAATCATTAGTGAATGAGGTTACATCTGCACCATCTTCGATACCAAGATTAAACGAGCCCTAGGGGGCAAATTTAAGTCCAAATGAAAAAGCGGCGCATGATAAGAGATGTATGCTTAAGATGAGCAATGAATCGACGTACCGATCGTTGCTCGCTTTGTCAAAAAAGGGGTCCTTTCTGAAATATCTATTGATTTTTTATCCAGCAAATTATCAGGATAATAATTCCTGCATCAAAAGGGGGCAAGGCAGGTGAGTTAAAAAATGTGAAATATATTTCTCACTATAAAATGTATATGGATGAAATACAAGCTTTCAAGCATATTAAGGCATCGCCAAATGAAAAGTGTTGATGATCGCTGTCAAGCGATAACGATTACTATAAAGCATTAACGATTATGGCCGACGCCAAAGATTTCCATCAAGATCACCAGGTATTAATGATTATCTCAAATAAACAAATAAAATAAATAAATAGCAACTATCGCTGTTGCCGATTAATCACTTGCCAAAATTGCTATCATCGCCAGGCTGATACACTATTTTAAACATAATACGAAAATTCTTATAACATTATCAGCAGAAACAAAATATCAATTATTGATCTACCATTTTTTTTTACAGTGGAATAAACTATATAGTCAACCACGTATAAAGTTGATGATAACGATGGTTGCTGGTCATAAAAAAAAAGGTAGCCTAGTCAAGTCAATGGCCAGCTACGCATGAGACCTATCAAGATCGCCATTCGGGCAGCGGTGAGAAGCCAGTGGCCCTAAAAAGCCCGTGAAGGCCATCGTATGCATACCCATGCGGGCAGCTGACGGAGCCAATGACCAAAAGCCTAAGAACCAAAAGTCCTTAAATGACCAGTCAGCGTAACTCCCATGTCGTCTGTATAGCTTTCCGGCAGTGTAACGGGGAATGGAGGAAATGTCCTCCCGTGAATGGGTTCGACCTTGTAGACGAAGAAAATAAGAGCCACAGTGTGAGCTTTAGATAGGCCAACCATGTGTAAGACCCCCCAGATTTATGGTTCGATTCCGGTACTAACTCATGAGGAAAGGCTTAAACCTACTCATTGATGGACTGACAACTATGAATTTGGTACCCCAAAGGTCGCCTTGTGCTCCCCATGAACTCTAGAGAGTTACTGCGGCCAACTCTATGCGTAATTCCAACCGAGTTCACCCCCCCAATAGCTTCAATGGGCCCCTCTGATGGATCGCGGTTTGTGAACTCCCTAGGCAGTGAGAAGTCCAGCGAACTCCTAAGAGTTACAGAGGCCATCACATGAGACCCGGCTCCACTACTCAAGAACTTAAACTGTGTGTGTAATTGACTAAATTGAAACTTAGTGCCACCAATAAAATATAAATGAATGAAGTCATATAGGAAATCCCGTACTAATAAACATAAAAAACTAGTGATGTTGTGATTACTGCATAGATAATATGTCTGGAATAATGCATAATGTAGAAATGCATGAAAAATGTTACTGAAAGTTACTACTGAAAATCAAAATAGAATACTTGTTTTTTTTTAAAAAAAAAAAAAGAGAAAGAAAGAAGAAGCAAAGGTATATATACCAAAAGGAATTGCATGCTTAAAGTTCTTCCATAATGCCTACTGTCCTCATATATTGCTGTAAGTCTTCCTTTAACTGAATCTGAGCTGTAGCATGCTTTGACTTCTCTTCAAGTATAATCTTTGCCTGGTCAGGAAGGCCAGCTAGTTTATCTTCCAAGGATGTAATCATTTCTTTACTCATAAATAATTCAGACTTCTCGGCATCGGCGGATTGAATATTGACGTGGATCTTTTCCTTAACCTCCTTTATGGACAGTTCCCTCTCGTGGCCTTTCAGTTCTAGCTGCGAGATTTCTTCTTTCAGAGCAGCAATACGATCTTGAATAAGTACCTTGTCATCAGTGAGAGTCTTCAGCTGTTCTTGAAGAGTTAACTGCTCCTGGTCTAGTTCAGATATAGTGGAGGCAATAAGGGAAGCCTTTTCCTTAGACAAATCAACTGCTTCCCATACTCCAGAATTTCGGGAGCAATTGTGATATTTTTCGCTGATGTCAAAGAAACTATCGAATCACGGAATTTGAGGAGGGAGTCACGTAGAACAAAAATGTTAATCTTTGCTATCCTTGCAGAGCTTTCCAGAATCTCGATGACGATATCCATGTCTGGCCACTGTTCAGGATCTTTGAAGACATGGACTACTGCTGACAAAGAATTCTTCATTAAAAACATTTTGTGAGCGAAAATCTTTGAAAGAAATGATAGCTCAGAGACAGTGGCCACGGACTCAGAGCTGGCTGCCCCGCTACTGGGAAGAATTCCTATGACACGAATAGGAGATAAAGTTAGAATAAGCAATGCAAGATGAAGAATATACAGTTCCTGAAATTGATATATTTACCTGCTGCAGAGGTGTGACAAAAAAGTGGAGGGACTTCTGGGGCTGCAGAGGTACCAACTCCTAGCATGTCGGCAAAAGAAGGTGCTCTTGTTTCTGTGCTCGAATCCCTGGTGGTAAGAGTAGGCAAATCGGTAGCTTCTACGGGAAATACAATTTCACGGGTTACCCTTTTTGATGCCACCAGAGGAGCCGTGGGAACCCGTGGTGAAGTCGTTAGTACAGTTGGACGAAGGTCCAAAGAGGGGGCATCACTCATTTCAATGTTAGCCACATGCATACCTGAAAAAGGAAGTAACAATGATGATAGGATAATTATCACTAGACAAGCGTGTGAATATTTAAGGAATTTGAATTCCCTTACCAGGCGAATATCCATATTCCCCATAATCCAAGGGTTCTTCGTCTTCTTCAGTTGCTGCATGTGACTTGCTAGGAACAGAGGTAGTGAGAGAGATTTCAGGAGCCAGAGGGAGATGTTCTTCCTCTATATTTTTGACAGTTATATTTTCCTCTTCATCTATATTGATTTCTCCTTCCTCGAAGTCATCATCTTGATCTCCGTCGCTTGCATCATCTTCATCATCATCATCTTTAGATTCCATGGACGTGGTATCTTTTGATGAAGAAGATGAACTTTCATTCTCCAAACTCTCTTCATCTACTTCCTCAATTACAACTTGTTTTCCTTTGTAAGAGATGGGTTGGTTGCTTTCTCCTGGAAGTTTTCTGCTAGTCGGAACTAAGGGAGATACGGAGGTCTGCCTTGTCCCTTCCTAGAAAATAGGCGATGATGTTTGCAAACGTGCTCGTAATCTGGTTATCGGAGATGATGAGCTGGAAGGAGGAGGTTGCGAGGAAGGAGTAGGTTCATTCTGAGCTAAATTCTCCTGAGCCGTGACGATTTCTGCAGGAGTGGGAGAGGATGTTCCTTCGATATTTTCTGTGACTCGGTCGCCAAAGTCATGAGGAACATGTTCAAATTCCTCTAGAATTCTATGAGCGAACCAGCCATCTATAGTGTTAATTGGTTTCCTCTCACGAATCGGCTCTTCTGTTGATATTTTTCTGCAAATTTTGCCATGGTGAGGCGCACTACTTTTCTCTGGAGTAAAACCAATTCCGTTCTCAATTTTTCTGCCCCTGAGTCGAGGCGGGTGGAGAAAGAGAGGGGAGTCCACTGGTAAGCGTTTGTTGACTAAAAATGATTGATGGTCCCACCATCTCATCCAGCTGTAGGAAGTATGGACTATCCGGTCGCAGCTAGGAATGATGAAAGAGGAATTGACATGACCACCCAGCAGTTGCTTCCATATCATGGCCCAGTTCAAAGGACCCGTTTCATAGCAGCGCATTCTTTTGGTAACTAACCCACAGTCTTTCGTTACAGCTTGGTCATAGCCGAATTAGAGAGCGAAGCGACTGGGGTAGTAGGGCTCTCTCCAGAACTCTGTCCCTTCTCTGAGAGGCAGACTGCAGGAATGGATGGAAAGAAAGAAAGCCCTTTCTGCTACGGTCAGTGCTCCCTGGTCCACCATATTTATGTCTTTGATATAGCGGTGAAGACGGAACTGAAAGAAATATATTTGGTCAAAGTCTTGAATCTTGTTGATTACCCATTCATATGATTTTCTGGCCATTGCCCTTTGCTGAAAAAAATAGAGAGGAAGGTGGGAAGGATTGACATGTGCTTTCTTTGGTGCTTCGAAGGTCCAAGGGAAATAAACTTCCAACCATCCAGTAAAATAGTGACAGGAAGTGTATGCTAAGGAAGATCCCAGGGTAGGGTTCTTGATGTGCGTAGATATTTCTCCAAAGGCCCTATAAATGGAGCATAGTACGGGAGGTGCAAGGGAGTATTTTTGTCCTTCCGCTAAGGCATCGGTAACGACAAAGGTGGTGGGGCGAATAGCATCTGCCCATTTAGAGCTAGGAAGTGCTACTATGCTTAACTAGAAGGCCAGAAAAGCTGCAAGTTCTCCGAAGGAACTATAATTTACTCTTTCCTTCATGTTGTCGCGGAGATTCGTCAGTTCTTTGCATCGACTGTCACGGAATCTACAAGGTGAGGTAAGAGGTTAGTACAAGGAAATATGTAATAAAAAGAAGAGTGTTAATTTCTGAGTCTGGAATACCTGAGCATTCTGGAAAAGTGAGCCAGCCACTGTAGAGGGGAAAGTTTGTGAAAATTTGGAAATTTCCCCATCTCTCTGAAGAGTTCGATGGTGGTTTCAGAAATAGAGGGTCTGCGATCTGGAGAAAATGTGAATGCCAGCTCTGCATTCGATGGGATGAATTCATCATAAAATCTTTCTGTTAATGGAAGACCTGCTATGCGATGCAAGTCCCAGAATGTTATGCTCATTTCTCCGAATGGTAAGTGAAATGAATTGGTAATGGGTGACCAATATTCAAGAAAGCCTTTAAGCACAATGGGCTCCTTATAGAAGTACTTAGACGTGACTTCTATAGTATCATAAAGACCGACTTTGGCAAAAGTGCTTGCATGTTTCTTCAAGATGGCCTCTGCCCAGTCAGAATAGTAGCGGGAGAAATCAACAGGCCTCTTGTCCAAAAATCCTCTGATCCCCAAAGAGGGTCGCAGTCCTTGTAACGCTGTCTGATGGTCTCATAGAAGTATGTTGGAAAAAGATTATGTAGACTGTGAAAATGGGTGAGGAAGATCATAGAGTGAACTTCTCCAATATTTTGTCGCGGCTTCTGCACTTGCAGTTTTCCCTCGAGAATGTGGGGTTATCTTGTTGCCCACGATTCGGTGTATATTAACTTCTCTCCGTCCACGTAATCCTTGGGCTCACATTCGAGAATGGATTGATGGCGATGGACATTGATGGGAATTACTGTCATACCTTCTGAATGGGGATTGTCGAACTTTATAACGCCCTCAATAACTCGGACCGATTCCCAAGAATTTTAGAGCTTTTTCTTGTTATGCTCCTTTATCTTCTTTTCGAACTCCTTCGCCTTATTTCAGCGAACCTTCTTGGAGCGTGAAGCAGGAGGAGTATCTTCTCTTGGAGGGGGTCTTTGGCTGTCTGTACGGATGTGAGTAGTTATTTTTAACCACTCATCCCAGTCATATTCTCGAACGTGCTGAGGGGGTTTTTTCACAGTTCCTAGTACAATTGCTCGGTGAATGGGAGATGACAGCGATTCAATGCGTTCAATGAAGCTAAAAGTGGGGAGTACAGGTTCTTTAAAGTATGCAGGGGTGCGAGCAGTGGTTTTGATACATTTGGTTGGTGGCTGATTAGCAGAAGGAGAAGGGCGATAAGAAGATGTATCAAGCAAGTCGGGATGAGAAGGCTGGTCAGTTGGGGGGTCTACGGGATGAAAAGTTCTCTTGGTATGGGCCATGAGGGAAAGGGAATTAAAGACTCAAGGGTGATTACAGGAAAGGTTCGGAGAAAGTCGGGAAATTTACTAAAGTTTTAGAAAAGGACTAAGTGCAGAGGAGATTCACCAAGTCCCGGTTGCATGGGTCCCCACAATCAAGGTCAGTTGTGTGGAATGTCGCAACACCCGAAAGACTTGTGCAAACAGAAAAGCAGTTGCGCAGTACCGCGCAAACAATATCGGTTGCGCAGGAAAATCGCCAGGGACAAAAGTCTCGCTGCAGAGGGAGAGAAGTGCAGACTACAAGGCGGGTGGGGTATTTATAGGCTGTTGCGGTTGAGTATGGAACACGAGTTAGTTGCGGGGGTCAGCGCAAGCGAGATGAAATGAAAGATTTTTGATCCTTTTTTCTTTGATTCTTGAGGAAACAAAGAAATGATCAAGGGGGCATCTGTTGAGGCATAAAAAATTATGAAGGATTGAAGCAAGAAGAGATGAGAAAATAGAAAGAACACTCAAAAAGAAGAAAAAAGAGACAGCTTTAAAGGGTTTGTGCGGGACCGCGCAACCAATGTCAGTTGCACGGTATTGCGCAATCAATATTCCTTGTGCAGGTCTGCGCAACGTAAATGTCAATTACGACGGACCCTGAAACACGTTGCAGAAGTTGTCCTTTGTAGAATGATCTAAAGCACTGAAAGATTTGTCCTACATCGCTAAGATCAAGATTTTCACACGTGCAAGGGTCTATAAATAACCCTTCCCCTCCTTCATTAAAGGTAAATGAAGGTTTTCAAAAGGAGCGTAGTGGAGCAGAAGACCGAAGGTAGGAGAGGATTCTCCTGTCAGTTGCGCGGGATCGCGCAACTGATATCAGTTGCGCGGGTCCGCGTAACCAGATTGCCTTACAGTTTATGAAGATAAGGGGTTGTTGTGCTGCCGAAATCTCTATACAAGGCTTTCCTTCTTCAGGCCTTCTTCTATTGAAAAGTTCAGAGGAGAAAGATTAGTCAATCGGGTTGACATTCCCCCTAAGTATTAGGGGATGACTGAAACATGCGCCGTTATGCTGTTGAAATCTCTATTTCATTGAAGATTCGTTGATCAGATCGACATTCCTCCTAAGTCTTAGGAGATGATCAAAACAGGCGTCGAAAGGCTCCCAAAATGAATTTTTGATACTTAAAGCATAAGTTATTTATTTCTAAATAATCTATCTTAAAATCAAGGGATGTAAAGAGGATGTAAATGAACTTAGTATCAATGAAATGTGATGAATGTTCTCAATACTCTTTTTCTGTTATGTTTGAATAAGACAATTTTCCAAATCAAATGCATTTATTTCTTTGTCGAAACAATAATCAGTACATCGGAAGATGTCTCCTTGCCGTCATTTAGCTTTCTTATAGCCTTCCTTTAAAGGGCTGAGAAATTGGTGTCGACACTCAAAGTTTTATTTGCGGTGCACATAGTGTCCTTGAATGACTTATACGATGCCGGAAGAGAATTCAACAACATACATGCTTGTTCCTCATTTTTGATCGCTTCCTCCATATCCAGCAGTTAACAAACCAATTTGTTAAAGTTGCTGATTTGGGCATCCAGATCTTTGCCCTTTGCCATCTTGAAGTTATATCACTATAACTTCAAGTGTAGACGATTTTCAGAGAATTTTTTTTTTTTTTTTTGCATAGATATCCTCTAACTTTGTCCATAAACTAGCTGTAGTTTTCTCCCTTAAAACATTATAGAGAACCTTATTCGTGAGACATAAACGGATGAAGGCTAAAGCATTACTATCAAAAGTATCACATTCTTCATCTTTCATAGTCACTTTCTGCTCCTCAAGAGCTTAGCTTCGCCTTACTTAGTTAATAGACTAATCATCTTAATATTCCATAACTTAAAATTATTTTTGCTTGAGTACTTCTCAATATCAAACTTGGCATTTCCCATTGATGTTAATCTTGCAGATCCAGATCTGTGCCCCAACGATAGCTTTGATACCATTTGTTGGGGATTGTGTTGGGGAATCACACAGAGATGGATCTAGGAATCCAAGAGCACTAAGCAAACACAAAGATTTAACGTGGAAAATTCTCTCGGAAAAAAACTTAGGCATAAAGCGACAGAAATTCTACTATGAAAGTACAAATTACAAATATAGAAGACTTACTCGGCTTGAGCAATCCTCAAACTTCACATTTTCTTCACCCCTTGAAACCCTAGAACCCTCCTAGAAACCTTAGAATGCGTTAGAATACCTCACAGTCTTATATATAACTTGTTATATAGCTTTAGAAAAGAACCAAAACAGAATAGGAAACAAAATCCACAAAATCTATATTTTTGCAGAAAATCTGCGTAAACCTTCGATGACATTAAACAACCTTTCGATGTCATCGAAGAATGACAAAAACAGTCCAGCAACTAGGGGTGAAAATCTTAAATATACTCAATGGCATCGAGTAGCTTCGATGTTATCGAGCTAGTTTCGATGACATCGAAGCCTGCTCGATGTCATTAAACAATTAAATAAGATTGAAGACATCTGACACTACTAACACATCATTAATACCTCTCAAATATCTGAAAATCCATTTGACAACTTTCCAATGTTCATTTCCTGGGTTATTCATAAACTTGCTAACAACTACCAATGAATGAGTAATATATGGCCTTGTGCAAATCATGGTGTACATTAAGCTACCAATAGCCGGGGCATATGGAACATTAGCCATATAGTCATGCTTTTCTTGCATTGTTGCATTGTGCTCCTTTGAGAGTCTGAAGTAGCTTACTAAGGAAATGTTAATTAGATTAATACCTTCTATGCTAAACGCTCTGTATCTTTTACAACATACTCAGCCTACGACGGTTACAATTTTTTGTTTCTTTTAACTTTTGTGGCCCTTTTAAATACCCAATCACCCTGGTTTTATATCCACGTGAGAACAACATATGTATGATGCGAATATAGAATATATACATCAAGGTGAGCCCATTGTAAGGATAACACTGTGAAAGGTGCTATGTGGGCCCCAAAATGATGTATATATTTTATCCATTCCATCGATCCAAGGGCCTGAGCCCAAAATTGATGCATATCCAATGTGGACCGTACCAAAGAAAACAATGGTGATTGATGACTCACTATTAAAAATGTATTGGGCCACAAAAGTTTTGGAGGAAGTTATCTGTGTTTTCCCTTCGTATGGTTTGAGTGACATAATCAACTTGGCTGGAAAATAAGCGTTAAAGTGAGCCCTAAGAAGTGTTTAATAGTGGACGTCCAATCACCACTGTTTTCTTTTGGTGTGGTCCCCTTGAGGTTTGGACGCCTCTCATGATTGGGATCATGGGCTAAAATGACATGGAAAAATAGATGGACGGCGTGGATAAAACACATATATAATGGTGGGTCCACAGGCAACTGGCAACGTCCGTAGGCAATCTGCATACGGTACGTCTTGGGTGAGGTCGGGGCCACACCCAATCCGCTCCCTTAAAAAAAAAAAAAAACCCCTAACCCTAAAACCCGCACAAACATTTCTCCCCCTCCAAAAACCCTAAAACCGTAAGATTTGGCGGCGACGAAGGAAGGATGCCTCCGAAGTTCGATCCATCTCAGGTGGTGGACGTGTTCGTCCGCGTCACAGGAGGAGAAGTAGGTGCGGCGAGCTCACTCGCCCCGAAGATCGGGCCGTTGGGGCTGTCCCCTAAAAAGATCGGCGAGGACATCGCCAAAGAGACGGCCAAGGACTGGAAGGGTCTCCGAGTCACCGTCAAGCTGACAGTCCAAAATCGTCAGGCCAAGGTCTCGGTCGTGCCGTCCGCTGCCGCGCTAGTCATCAAAGCCCTGAAGGAGCCCGAGCGCGATCGCAAGAAGACGAAGAACATCAAGCACTCGGGTAACATTTCTATAGACGACGTTATCGAGATCGCACGTGTCATGAAACCCCGATCCATGGCCAAGGACCTCAGCGGCACCATCAAGGAAATCCTTGGCACGTGCGTCTCCGTTGGGTGTACGGTCGACGGCAAGGATCCCAAGGATCTGCAGCAGGAGATCGCTGATGGGGATGTTGAGGTCCCGACGGAGTGAGGTGGCTTCTTTGTTCTCTTCTCAATTTCTCAATCTTCTTTTTTTTTTTTTCGTCGAGATTTTGTTTTTAGGAGTATCCGTTTGGAGGGATTTTGGTATTTGATTTGGAATTATGGAGAATTGAGATCTTAATGCGTGTTATTATCATTAATTGAGGTCATACACGGTTTTGTTTGATCTGATTCGTTATAGTTCTATGCACGCGGAGGAGACTGGATCTGGACCATCCACCTTGTGATAGCTGCCGCTGATGGATCATGGTCTGGAAACCTCACCAATTGATATTCCTAGCCGTTGTTTTCTCTCTCTAATTGTTTAGCATTCTATTTTCTGTTTGAAGGCTAGGATCATCTGTTTTGGATGAGGATTATGTGCGCCTTCCATCTGTTTGTTAGATGCACTCGTAGAGCTGTACACGAGTTGATCCGAGTCGAGCTTGGCAAAGCTCAGCCAATAGCTAACCCCAGCTTGAACTCGGCTCGGTCCTTGAGCCTGTCTGGTCAGCTTAGCTTGGTTCGGTCAGCAGCTCAGGCCAGTTTGAGCCTAGTCCGAGCCTGTGCAGCATTTTATCAAACACCTGGAATGCATCTTAAATTTCTCACAGAATGCAAAACGGTGACGACACTTTACAGGTATTTCATCAAACACCCGGTGTGCAGCATCAAAATCGAACAAAATCAGACACCCAACACGCAGCATCAAAATCAAACAAAATCAAACACCCAACAAGCAGCATCAAAATTAAACACCCAGCATATCCATTCTTTCCTCACCAACACTTCGTCGACTCATTTCATCAAACACTCGATGAGCATCCATATCAAAATAACCGAGTCATCGGATTCGATCCAAGTTGGTTTGAGTTGAGGCTCAATCTGAGTCAAGTTGAGCTTGGGCAAGCTCAAACTCGGCTCAAAATTTTTTCGAGCTCTAAAAACCAGCTCGACTCGGTCCAAATCCAACTTTGAGCTGAGGCGAGTCGAGCTTTTTTGAGTCGAATCGAGCGAGCTGACCGAGGTAACTTGACTTGTATACAGCTTTAGGCCACTGTTCGGATACACCAAAGTACCCTTTTCTGGACTGTTTTATTTTAGGTTAGGATTGATTGGATGGACAGGATACCCTGATTAGTGTGATTTTCCAATGTGGCTTATGAAACCTGTGGCCCATATCAATGATTAATAACCTACTTGCCCAAGATTAACTCGGTTCAGTTAAGCTATAGTGCGCCTGGCCGGCATGCAGCCGTCTCATTCATGCCAAAAGTGCCACATGTGCAGGACATCCCAGCTATGTATGTAGTGGGGCCCCTATGATGAGGATCATCTGTCTAGAAATTCATGCTGATCCATTCAGTAGGTGGGTCACCACTATCTGCTGAGTCAGACTATTGGCATCCATTGATTTCGATGGGGTGGCCTACCTGACAAGGATAGGGCTGCATTCTAAATGAATACACGGAAAAATGTAGGTGATCAATTCTCGATTTATAATTTTGTATGGTTGTATGATCTTCTGTTGTAGCTGTTTGAAATTGCGCTTTGAATGTTAGTGTAGTCTTCAATGCGTAATCCTGAATCTGAAATTGTAGTCTATAAGACATTTGTTTGAAATTGTGAATCTGAAAATTTTGTTTCCTATGTAACTGGTCACATGAATGTTGTTTGGTTCCCTAATTGCATGACCAACTTTGGACTTTGTTGTTCTGTGTTTTGAAATATATGACCTCGATTTATGAGCAACCTTCATGCATCTATTTTGATTCCCGAGTGTGAATAAGAAAATAATTATTTGCATTAATTTCACACATTCATAAGAGCACAGCTTAAAAGAAATGGTAATACTTAATCAATAAATGAACATATCAATAGTTTAATCTGTCACCAAATTTATTCCCATCATCCAACTATCAAATAAATCTCTACTGTTGGCTTAGATGTGACTACACTAAGACTAGTTATCATAATCCTTTGTGCTAAGCCATTCGCAATGGTCTCCATAATCTGGCAGTGGTGTCTCGGGGATATATTCTGGAGACGTAGGCTTGCAAGTGGCCTCCTCCATCACCTTAGCCTTCTTGATGTAGATGTTGCCCGGCTCAGATTAGTGCACTGTCTTGCAGAGTGCCTTTATTCCCTTGTTATTGAAATGCCAAACCACCCACCTAAAGGGTGGGGCCTCCCTCCGTGGAGACTGTGAGGCCGAACTCACCTTGGAACCTTGAATGGTTGGGGTTGCAACAATCTACGTGAGCTGACGCTCAACAAGTAATACTATAGCATGAATTATTTAATAAGTAAGAAAATGCATATAGCACATTTGATCACATATCTCATATTGGAGAAATATCATTCAATTTCTTGTTTTTAATGAAATCATTCTTACATTCTTTGTAGACTTCTAGGGCCTACTCCATTCTCACGGGTTAGGCCTACCAACACCCACTTGGTACCACAAGCGGATCTACCGTCTTATTGACTTTGCAATAGGGAATATCGCCTGGCCCGTTAGTGAGTGACCTGCTTGAGTTGGTCAATCCTCTTCCTTGAACAGCCATTATGAAGCCCGAACTAGGGTTTCTAATTGGTACCATTTAGAATGGGGAATCAGTACCCCTTCAGATGTCTTATCCTGAATAGTTTATGGGCATCATCAACCCCGAGTTGTCTGGATTCTATTTTAAATAACGTATTCTCATTTTATCATTACTTAGCAATTTTTTTGAATGCCCGACATTTGTGGAGATAATGCTGACTTGTATGCTACTGGTCCAATCCTCTCTAAAATCTCATATGGTTTGTCGAATGTAGGTGCCAATTTGCCCTTTTTGCTGAACCGCATCATCCCCTTCATTGGTTAAACCTTCAGATACACATGATCACTCACTTAATTTCTAAATCTCTCTGCCTGTTGTCTGTGTAACTCTTTTGACGACTTTTGTTTGCTTTTAACTGCTTGCGGATTACTGCAATGCCTTCTGAGGTGGTCCTGATAAGCTCCGGATCCAGAAGCCTCTCGACTTCAACCTCCGGCGAACAACTCGGAGATCTACAAGGCCTACCATGCAATGCCTTGAATGGCGCCATGCTGATGCTTGACTGGTAACTGTTATTGTAGGCGAACTCGACCAAAGGTAAGTGCTCATCCCAGCTCCCCTGAAAGTCCAAAGCACAAGCACGGAGCATGTCTTCAAGGATCTGATTGACCCTTTTTGCTTGTCCATTTGTCTGTGGATGGACAGCTGTGCTGAAATGCAATGTTGCTCCCAATGCCTTCTAGAAGCTCCTCCAGAACTTCGAGGTGAAGCTCATGTTTTGATTTGAAACAATGGACATTGGTACATCATGATATTTGAAAATTTCTCTAATGAAAATCTTACTCAAGTCATCCAAAGAGTGGCTAGTATAAAACTAGAATAAAATGTGCCGATTTTGTCAAACGATCCGCAATTACCCACATTGGATCATTCCCGAGATGTGTCTTTGGCACCTATTACAAAATCCATAGTGACATGTTCCCATTTCCACTTTGCTACTGGAAAGGGCTGTAACTTTCCACCAGGCTTCTTGTGCTCAATTTTGATCTGCTGGCATGTAAGACACCTGGATACATCCTCAACAATGTCCTTCTTCATTCATTTCCACCAATACCCTCTCAGCATATTGTGGTACATCTTAGTCTCACCTAGATGGATAATAAACTTTGATCTGTGAGCCTTGTCCAAAGCTTCCTTTTACAATTCCGCCACATCTGGCACACAATATTCCTCGCAATCTGAGCTCTCCATCATCTCCTTCGATTTGCCAATCAGGGTTAATACATTCTTTCACCTTGTCTATCCGAGCATGTAACCAAGGGTCCTTTGGTTGAGCTGCGATGATTTTACTAATGAGAGTCGACTGGACAGATAGACAAGATAAGCTTACCGTTTTGTCCCATCCACCCAACTAAACCCTATAGTCGGTCAATGTGCTCAAAGCTATCCACCTTTGAATCCTTAGGCTAACTTTACCAAGTGGCTTGTGACTTAGTGTAGAGCTACCACATCGGCCTTCCTTGGGTGATACTGAAGCTCGAAATCATTATCTTTCAAAAATTCCATACAACGTCTTTGCCTCATGTTTAAGTCCTTCTGAGTAAAGAGATGTTTCAAGCTTTTATGATTGGGAAACAGCTCAAACTTTTCACCATAGAGGTAATGCCTCCAAACTTTAAGTGCAAACCTAATAGTTTCCAACTCTAAATCATGAGTTGGATAATTTTTCTCATCCGTCTTCCACTGTCTAGATGCATAAGCACACAACCTAGACCTGGGTGAGAGGCATCACTGTAAATTACGAACCCTTCACCACTCGAAGGTATGCCTAGAACTGGTGCATATGTTAGTAGATCCTTCAATTATTGGAATGCGTGCTTGCATTCTTCACTCCATACATACTCATGTCCTTCTTGGTTAGATGCATCAATAACACTGCTATTCGAGAGAAGCCTTCAATGAATCCTCTGTAATAGCTTGCCAGGCCCAAAAAACTACGGATCTTTGAAACGTTCGTTAGTCGCCCCCAGTCCAATACTGTTTCTACCTTCTTCAGGTCCACCACGATTCCATCCTTGGAATGACATGGCCCAAAAAGTTCACCATGTCCTGCCTTAGCATACAATTGGTGATCCCTCGAAGTCTGGAGTACAATCCTCAGGTATTGTTTGTGCTCGTCCCAGGACTTTGAATATATACAAGGATGTCGTTGATGAAAACCATAACGAACTGATTCAGATATGGCTTCAACACCCGATTCATTAGATCCATGAATGCTGCTGGCGCACTGGTTAGACTGAACGACATCACTAGAAATTTGTAGTGTTCATACCGTGTCTGAAATGCTTTCTTCAATGCAGCCTCTTACTTGATTCGCAACTGGTGGTATCTTGGTCGCAGATCTATCTCCGAAAAGTACTGGGCTTCTTTTAGCTGGTGAAATAAATTGTCAATCCTGGGCAATGGGTATTTATTCTTAATAGGCACCTTATTTAATTGCTGATAATTGATACAAAGCCTCGTAGACTCATCTTTCTTCTTCACAAATAACACTGGAGCTCCCCATGGCGATATGCTCAGACGGATGAATCCTTGTTCGGATAGCTTTTCAATCTGTTCTTTTAGCTCCTTCAGCTCCATCGGCGCCATACAATATAGGGCTATTGACACTGGTGCAGTTCCTGGTACCAGTTCGATCCTGAAATCCACCATCCTCCATGGAGGTAATCTTGTGGCATCTCCTGGAATACATTCCAGAATTTGCAAACCACTAGAATCTGATCCACACCAACCCTTAGTTGCTCCTCCTCCTCTCATTGCCGCTAAACATCCTCCTGCTGAGCCACTTCCTAGGACGCTTGGATACCTGAGTACTGGCTGACCAAGGATATGAAAAGTGACTGATCTATAGGCGTAGTAAGTAGCTAGCCAATCCGTCCCTAAGATGATCTCAAAATCCCGCATCTCAATCGCTATCAAATCGACCAGCATTACCACTTCCCCTATTCTTATAGGACATGCTTTGCATACTTGGTTCAATACTACAGATCTTCCTATTGGGGCAATAATTTCAAATCCTATGACCAAATTATCAGGCGTAAGGCCAAAAATCCTCAAGCAATGCGTGGAAATAAATGAATGCGCATCACCAGTATCAAACAATATATGAATGGGCCAAGCATGAATAATAATTTTACCATATACGAATGTCTTCTCTAGTTTTCCTCCCCCTGGTGCCTGCTCTGTCGGAACCCCTCTTGCCGCTGCCATCGCACAGACTCTCCCCTGAGTGGACATCTGTGACGCTTGCCCACCTCTCGCCTGCCGATATTATGGGTTCTGAGGTCTGCCTTGGGGATACTGCTCCCTTGGACGTTGTTGCTGAGTTTTGATTCCTCCTGGGGTAGACTAACAACCTCTAGGATCTTGCTGGGGCTGCTGTGGAGGCCTTTGCTGGTATTGCTGCTGCTGACGCTGTTGAGGTTGAGCTGGTTGAGTCGGTGCAGTTCCTTCGGGGGATGTCGACAATCTTGGCTTGTGTACCACGAGCCTACAGTTGTAACAAGTTCCTTGGAACTTCTTTGGTGTTGGTCCATTCTGTGGCGGAGAATTCCTGATTATCCTTCTCTACCACTTGCACCTGAATCACTATCTCTACGTAAGATTCCAGCCTCAGTCCGATGATCTGCCTGCGAATTGGTGCCTTCAATCCTCTCTTGAACTTGTGAGTCTTCCGCTGCACTGTATCTATCAGGTTAGGCGCAAATCGAGATAACTCCGTTAATTTCGCTTCGTACTTTGCCATGGACATGTCGCCTTGCTTCAAATGCATAAATTCTAGCTCATTTTCCTCCTGGATATTCTTTGGAAAATACTTCTCATCGAACCTCTCATAGAAGCTATCCCAATTCCAGATCGCCCATTCTTTGGCTGTCCTCGCCATCTGCCACCAACGATATGCCTTGCCTTGCCAGGCAAACACGACGAGCCTGACTTTCTGTTCATCATTATACTCCATCACATTGAATATCTTCTCCATCTCAGTCTTCTACTCAATTGCCTTAGCTGGTTCCACTTCTCCTTTGAAGACTGGTGGGTTCAGTCTTTTAAATTCCTTAACCAAATTGCCTGCCCGCGATGAGCATCCCACTGAAGATGCTGGTTCATGATCTGCGACATCGCCCCAAGCATCCTCATAATGTCATCCATAGGAGTTCCAACCATGGTAGGTGCTCCACCTACGTTTCCTTGAAATGGTACCTCGGGCTGGTTTGGCTGATCTCTCCTGGTTACCAGATGCCATGGATGCTGCCGGGGTCACCCCTGTCTTTATGGACTTCGGTCCCACCATTGATCTACAACAACTGCACAGATATTCAGGTTCAAAATCCAACGTCTTCACAGCTACTAGAGTCTCTCTTCGTAGCTTTCCTAAGTAGTTTATGTTTTGCCCTAGGTTCATTTCAATTTAGAAACCTAGGCTCTGATACCAATATATCATTACATTCTACCCTCCTTAAAAATATATGACAGTAGAAAAAAGGATTTTATTTATTTATTATGACCCTTGATTAGTGGGCCACCATCTAAGGCATCTCTAGATCACTGAAGCTATATTGAAGTAACCTTTGGTGTATAACCAACCCATCTAACAACCCGAATAGGGTGGGCCATACTACCTATGCATGGCCCACCTTGTATCTTATTCATTTGTTATCCTAGTCCTAGGGGTGTACACGAACCGAGTTAGCTCGGTTAGCTCGCTCGACTCGACTCGACTCGAAAAAGCTATATTTTTTGAGCTCGAAAATGAGTTCGAGCAGGGCCCAGCTCGACTCTGACTCGGATCGAATCCAACTCGAATCGAACTCGGATCGAACCAATTCAGGGACTTGGTTACTTTGCCATTGGTTTTGCTCACCAAGTGTTTGATAAAATGACTCAACTAAGTGTGGCTGGTGGCAAGGAAGGTATGTTTATGAAACAAAAACTTTTTTTTTTTTTATGTTGCTTAGAAGGTGTTTGATAAAATACTTGTAAAACCATTGCTTCTGTTTCACATACAGAGGGATTTTAAAGGTGCAGCCCGGTTGTATGTGGAAATGCTGCAATGGCAAACTCGGCTCGAACTGGCCCGAGCTGCTGACCGAACCGAGCCAAGCTGGCCAGTCAGGCTTGAGGACCGAGCTGAGGTCAGCTAGTGGCTGAGCCGAGTCGAGCTGAGGCCAGCTTGACTCGGTTCGACTCGATGTCAACCCTTCCTAGTCCAACTAATGGACGTGGAAGTTGACTTTGGGATAGAGGCTTTGAAATTGAAAAGGAGGCTAAGAGGGGTTACGTGGCTATAGAAAATAAAGGGGGCGGGTAGCCGGTCCTCCACACAGCATTCCATTCGAGAGAGGGATGGTGGGAGGGAGGCCACCTCAGTTTGCTCTGAGTGGGCCCTGTTTTGATGAATGGTTTGAATTGAATTAAAGACGCTTTGTATCTAACCTGAGAATCTAGAATAATAGTATAGGTTTAAACCCTATTAAGATTTAGAGAATTGATTTAAAAAGTATTTATCAAGAAACCTAATCATGTGAGTATTTTGGACCTGTTAGGAATCTTTAAAAACCCTACCTTCTCCCGTCTTCTCCCCCATTCTGAGGCCGACCTGATCATTAATTGGACTCTATAGATTGGGAGCAAACTATTTCTTCTCAGAGCTGTCCATTAACAAGTTCTCCAGCTTATTTTGGGCATCTTAGGATTTTTTTTTTTTTTTTTTTGAAAGCCCGGTTATGGGCACATCATGTGAAGCCCATTCCTGACTCATCTATCTCTCTTACAGGCCTGACCCAAATCCATATTGGGTCAGAACCCAAAATCCAAGAGTCCAAACTGGTTTCTATCCATACTTGGATGCTGCTAATCGGGTGGTCGGACACTCTATTGTCTTCCAGTGGCTGTTTATTTATATACCGACAGAAAGGCTGATTAGAGGTGGCAATAGGTTGGGCCGGATCAATCTAGGGCTAGCATGGCACCACCTCAAGGCCCAAGCCCTCAGCCCATAATAAAACTAGCAGTGTGGGCAGAGGCACGTCCCAAAAACTTACAAATCCTTATTTTCCACTTGAATGTGATGAATTCATCCATTGTAATGGGCTAGGCATGCATGAAGAAATAGATACTTAAAGATGCATTTCAATGGCATATTTGTGGTTGGTCATCAGCCTAGTTGAGCCCAAGCCCAGCCCGATAATTGAATGGGCCAGTCCCAAGCTCCACCCATGGACCAAGCTTAAAGGGGCCAGGTCCACGTATTCTGTTAACCTTTTACATTCATAGTGGGATGCCTGATAGAGATTTGTGTGACTCGTGGAGTAGTAAGCTTTGATTTTTATTTTATATCTTTTCTTCAAATGTAGATTGTCAATATTCATGTGAAAAAGCTATGGTGGGAGTTTGATGCTGATTGCTAAAAATTCTACGACGAGAGCACAATATTTTCATTTGGGGCATGGTCGTCCTCAAAATGCAAGATACCCATGGTCTGAATTACCAAATTTTGGGCCCCACTTGTCAGAACTGATAAACCTAAATATATCGTGCGAGGCTTAGGTTTTTATAATGCCCAGTCTCATAACAGGTTCCATCATTATGCTTTCTTGAATGAAGTTGACATTTTCTAGTTGCTCATGAAAATCGGATACATGGTCCCATTATCTGTGATCTGAACCATCCACTTGCTGGGTCATTCAAATGGGAAACGCAGGTTGATTTTGATTTTAAGATTGTCTAGCACGTGCAACTTTCAGGCAGTGACCGTTTGTATCCCAGATGGACCCTCACAATGAACGGCCCACATCACTGGATTGTCGTGACATTCTGCCACAACGTAAGTTAGAATAGAAGAATTATAAATTTGATAAAAGAGCTTAGGACGTCTAGTAATCAGGTGGGGCCGCCCCTATAACGATTTGAGTTTGTGATTTTGGAATTTCTCTTCTTTAATAAAATTTCAAAGAATGGGCCAGTCCACTCATCAGGTGGGCCACCCCTGTGTGAAAATAATAGATGGCTCAAACTAACATGCCTGGGGCTACTTTCCGTACGGTCCACATGTCCTGTAGTAGAGGCGCGCTTGCAGCTAGAAAACCTCTCACTTGTAAATTCGAACATTAAAAATCATTGCATCTGGTTATTGATCACGGTATACTTTCAACTGCTCATTATGATGGCCATTCATGTGGGATGAATGTTGACAATTAAGTGACATTTCTACACCGTCCGTTTCTTTTGTGATGTATCCAAGTTTACACGCCTGAACCATCGCTGCAATTCATCACATGTGACTAGAGGTGGGCACTGAGTCGAGTGGGGCTGATCTGACTTGAATCAGTTTTGAAATATGCCTGACCCGAACTCGAACTGACTTGGTACCGAGTCCAGCATGCTTTACCCGATCCGAATCCAGTCTAACCTGCACTAATCCGGACCAAATACGAGTCGGGTTGGGTGCAGCAGGTATCACTGGGCTGAAATCACAACTCAACACCTATATTCACTTATCAGAATTGCAGCCTCTCCATCAGCTACATGGCATCTCATATGCGAAACATCAGATCTGAGTTTTTTTTTAAATATATATACATATCCATCGAGTTCCGGATTGAGTCGAGTCAGTAATGTGTTGGAATTTGGGTCAAGTCAATCAAATTACTGGGTGACTCAAACTGGGCTTGAGTTCGGATTGGACGAAGTCAACTGGATTGGGATCGACTCTCCCACTTAGTTCGGATCTAAATGAGTTGGACCAGTAGAGTTTGCCAAGTCAAGTCGTCGTCCCATGCCTAGCTCTACATGTGAAGTCATATGCAATGCATTGTACCCAGAGGCCAATATTCCGGTTCCATACGACATCTGCAACCTGCTAAAGGCAGGCCCCACCATTTTTGTCAAAATAGTCACGTCCAACTCTCAGGTGGGCCTCACCAGCACCCTCTCAGACTACCTTTTGTGCAGCGCAGATATCCTTCCGATCCATGTGGTAGTTGGTGACCAGCTGGTAAGGCCTCCATCACGCCTGAGCTCCTTGAGACCCACTTTTTCTGTGAGCGTGACATCCACTCTATCCATCACATGAGCCTTCTCATGTTTACCATTCAATTCAAAAATCAAGCGTTTCAAAACTCAGGTGGGCCACACCACTTGGTGGGAGCATTTTTTTGGGATCATGCCATATACTTTTTGTTCATCAGATGTATCCATAGTTACAAAAACCTCCTTTCTTTCAAACTTTATATTTGAAAAATACTAATTGATGAAATGTTTAAAACGCCGGTTATTTCATAAGCTAACTTGTTTCTTTGGGTAATTTGAATTAAACATGTTTTTTTTTTCTTTCCATAAAACATGTTTTATTAAAAAACTTTCATAAAAATTTTAAAAATAGAGATTGGCGATCACCAGTAATTAGAATAATTGAGTAGAACATGATTTTTTTTAATAGATATGGATTTATTTATATGAGAAGCAAAGAACAACATTTAACTATCTATTTAGATTATTTTTATATGTATTGAAATTCTAATTAAAAATTATTTTTTTTAAAGTTTTCTATTTTAAATTTATTCTTATTTATATATGTAACTGTTTTTTTACTCTGTTTTTTTCAGTTCAAATTGTTGAACTTTTCATTCTTGGAAATTTTACTATTTTTGTATTTCACCGCAAATTTTTTTAAGAAAAACCACAGAGACCTAATAAATGCGAACATTTCCCGTACTAGTGTGCAACATTTAACTTTGAGAAATGCTATATTGTTCTCAAAGTATTAGAAGCTACAGCGCTCCTAGTTGTATCTGTTCAGTTGGACAATCCATTTAGTAAATTTCAACTGTCTAGTAAGTCAGAAATACGTTTTTCACATATGCCAAGTAAAAATCATACTAACAGCGTGATCGTCTTGGTTTTAGCCTTAGTTTTTATAGCCATCCTTTATCATAGCCATGGATGGATATTAGGATTGCCTGACAAAAGTAATCTTTTAGAACCTTAAGAGTTTCGAGCAGGAGGGTAAGGGTTTAGGTTCTTATTGTGGTGAAATCCCATTGTAGCGTGTGTATTGTGAGTATATGTGTATAAAAAAAAACAAAAACAATTTATATTGGTATTTATACTTATGCTGTTAGTCTCATGAGAGTTCCAACATAAGGTTATGAGTTCAAATACTTATTGTGGTGAAATCACATTGTAGTGTAAGTCCATGGGTGTGTGGGGGCGTG
This sequence comes from Magnolia kwangsiensis, assembly GCA_037074715.1. NCBI lineage: Eukaryota > Viridiplantae > Streptophyta > Magnoliopsida > Magnoliales > Magnoliaceae > Magnolia > Magnolia kwangsiensis. Next base: position 59,218,082 of record CM073573.1, read on the forward strand.
AGTGTATGTATAGAAAAAAAAAAACAAGAAATCTCCGCCTGCCTGTGTACCCATGCTTAGGTGGTGGACTAACAAGAGTTTGGAAGTCATGGGTTCAAGAACCATTGTGGTGAAATCCCTGTGTGAGTGCGTGGAAAAGAAAAAGCATTCCACACCGGTCCCTAACAATATTAAAAGCCATTGATCAATGTTTTTTTGACACACATTCACACACCTAGTCTTAGGGTGGGTTGAACATGATCAAATGGTTAGTCTTTTTTGTCTGATCAGTGCGGTGTTTGCATGGTAGCCCATGGCACGTGGACCTAATGAACAGTCTAGATAAATGGATTGGACTAAAGTGTTTCAATGCAACTGAAATTACGGAAAAATTCTCTTAGCCTTGCAAAGAAACACAAGTGAAACTGATCCGGGGAAGTGACCCTTGATGGTACCATGCTTTTCAGGTGTGTTTGGATGCACTATCCAAGTGTATTGCAATGGTAGTTTAACAAAGCTGAAATAATCAAATTGTAATTTCCTTCACATTTAGACTGGGTATTTCTACTCCGAATTGCAGTCACATTACTAATGAATCCAATTTGAAAGAACCGCAGTTGGAATTTGAGGCCTGCTTTCTCATCATGGATGCTACAAACGTCCTTAAGCATTTGCAATTTGTTTCACTTGTGCATCCAAACGTGGCCTAATTGATGGAAGAGATCCCTTAGCTTTTGGAAAGGGAAGATAGTGACAGAATCTGTTGGAAAATGTTGCCTGCCACTGAACCGATTATTCCCAGCAAGTGGATGTACGGCTAAAAGATCTTTCACAGGATAAGTGGGACATGATCTAGTCCTTGTGGCATGAGAGGTACCATGATACTATATAATTGGTTATCAGGTGCATCATATGGGCGAGATCAGGACCCTTTATTCAATAGATCTAATAGCAAATGGGTCAGGATTGGAAGATCGTGGCCTTCAATCTAGTTGCGCAGAAGTAGACACTAAAAGTAAGAAACAGCAGTCTGATTAGCATTTTTTTTTTTTTTTTTGGTGGGCGGCCAATCAATGATGGAACCTGCAGGATGAACGGTTTGGATCATCATATGGATGTGCTAATATGCATGTACAAGATGTAAAGGGAAAAAACTGGTGGCACTCTCGAGCCTTTGGATCTCTTCCATATGAGTTAACAATTAGCGCATCTGAAAATAATGATTTAATGAAGGGACCCTCATGTGAGGATCTCTAACACGGACCCTCATGTGAGGATCTCTAACACGTGTTAGAGACCGGAGGACAGTGCACGTGTTAGTAAGGCTGAAAGTGGGGCGCATTCAACCCAACCGGTCGTAACCGACCTAACATTTGGTTGGGCTCAGGCAGGATATATGGAGTTGAGTATCAGGCTTAGTCTATACAAACACAAACCCCATAAAATTTGGGTCAGGCTCGGGTTGCCCAACCCAATCTTAGCCCAATCAATATATAAGTTATAAATTATACTCAAGTGTGGGTAGCCTCTGTTAAAGGCATGGAAAATTCCAGAGTGCTGTCGGATCTCATTAGTCTACATCATTTATAATGGCTCAAGCTAACAAGATACACAGATACACTGGATTTATCTCTCTCAAATAGATTATGGATTACACAACATGACTATTAAAGGAGTAATTGTCCTATTTGCTTAGAAAAAAAAGTTCTTTACAATAAATAACAGTATATATAATTAATAAAATCATAGATACAAAAAATAAGACGTGCATTAAAATGTAATAGATTAATGTAATAATGAAAATATTAACATGTATCCACCCGACCAACCTAACCAACCCCACCGTGCCCACTTGAATTGGGCTTTGATTGAGAATTCTCAACCTGATATTGGGTTGGGTTGGGTTGGATTAGGGTTGAGGTATGGAAACTTTGAATTAAGCTAGGGTTTGAGCACCAACCAAATGCAAGCTGCCCGACTTTCAGCCCTACTTGTTAGATATCTATACCATTCATTTGGAGGAAGGTAAGTATGATTCTACTTTCTGACTTGTAGGTTTAGATTGAGCCAAAATATTATTTCCAACGTTATAAATTCATAAAAACACAGCAAAGGATCGTCCATTCAGCTAGAGGTTCTTAGGACGTGGTCCATTCACCCATAAGCATACCCAGAATGTTTGGAAAATGGGCTTTTGGAGAAAAAGCTTGAAGGTCCAAATTCAACATTATTCAAGCTAATGGAACTACTATCCAAATTCAACATTATTCAAGGTAATGGAAGTGCTATTGTAGTTGTTAGTCTATTTGGATTATATTGTTCGCATTTATCCCATGCGGGGTTCCCAACCCAACCTGATGAACCCAACCTGAATTCCAATGCCAACCTAAACACAACTTGAACTATGCTGTACTTGGCTCCAAACTGACCCGAGCAAATCAACCTGATCCAACCTAACCCAACCTAACCCAACCTATATATATATATATATATATATATATATATATATATATATGTATATGCTGGTGTAACTTCATGGCTTTGATTATCCCCCACTTCAATGAGTCCACCGCAACAATTGGAAATGACTAATTCACACCGGCTTCTGTGGCTGAAAAAGGGGTATGAACCTAAACCTCTAGGCTTCTATACTTATAAACAAGTGCACATAAGGTAACATGTGCGATATAAGCTAAAAAGAGAAGGTTTTATATTTCATTAGAATACTAGCTTGAAGAGAAAAACCCAGCTATTCAGGGCCCAATGGTACGTAAAGTCTCTTTCAACTGTTCATACACAATCGGTTTCCTTCAGTTGCCGTTATCCACTCATATTTAATTATAACTTGAACCTAACTAGATTTTATTTGGTACGGAGTTTTCCAACCTAACTCAATTTAAAGGACCTGACAAGTGTTGGTTCCAACTCCATGGCTTAGTGGTAGGCAGATTAACTTTCAACATTGATCCCGAGATCAACTACTCATATGGCATGGGTGAGTGTGTTAAAAAAAAATAAATCTACCGAAAGACTAAAAATAAAGAACCACAATAGCTGATCTCAAGCTGCAGCCCTACTTGGGAAATTGGATTGGCTGGTGTACCATACACACCACTGACCTCAGTGCTGTGTGTACGTGCTGTAGGAAGACAAGCCCGCAGCTCCTTGAACATCAGAATGCAGAGTCTGTTGAAAAAGGAGATAAAAAGTTACGGGAGGCCTAAAATGATGTATTTATTATATCCACATTGTCCATACATTTGGAGAGATCATTTTAGAACATGAGCTCAAAAAATGAGTCATTTCAAGCTCAAGTAAACCACACTACAAATAATAGTAGGGACAAGAATTCCCATAGCTAAAATATTTGTAAGGCCCACCATGATGTTTATTTTCCATCTAATTTGTTCATAAGATCATAAACCTGTATGAAGAGAAAAACGAACATCAAATTAGTTCAACACTTTTGTATCTCCCAAGGTTTTAATGGTACACATTTAATCACCAACCTTTTAACGTGTGGTCCACTTGATTTTTAAATTTATTTTATTTTTGAGCTCAAGTCTTATAATAATATTACCAAATACACAAATAATACACAAATAACGTGCGGTATTCTAATCTTAAGGGACATTTTTCATATATTGCATACAAAAACAAAAAATCAATCTTTAGCTTACATTGTTTAGGCATCAATCTGAGTTATGACTACTCGATCCCGAGCAGCTTTGGCTACCCATGAAGAAGAGCTGGCGGCTTTGCCAACTCCTAAAGCATTAGCATTAGCACTAATATCGGCGCTAACACTAGCACCTTCAACAACTCTAACCGAGCCACTAGCTATTGTAACCATGAATGAGGTGGCCCAAAGTCTCAAAGCAATATAAGAGTTGTTGCTTTGCCCGATGCCAAGCGCCATACCTAATACACAGACAACATAACCTAGTGTGCAAAACAACTCAATCCCGCAAACTCCTTTTGCCTTCTCCCTCATTCTTATAACAAATCCTACTCTCCTTCTTCCAGAAGAGTTTGTACAAGATCAACAACCAACTAACGGGAGCAACCCTCCCACACATCGTTACTCAACACATCACAACAATCAGGTTACAACATGGGTTCCTTCTAACAAGAATCACAGACAAGAACTAATGGATGCCCATGAAGGGAGTCAGTTTCAAGTCCAACTCACTCTCCCTAACGGGAACAACATTCCAGAATTGGAAAATACCCTAGGCGAGAGCTATTTCCATACATCACACGTTCCCCCAAAAGGGAGTAGACTTCAATTTCAGCTACCTCCCACCACTGAGAGTCCATCTTCTTTCCAACAACCCCCCACTCTTGGAACTCAGAGGGTCGAAGAAATTGACCCTTATGATGAGGAAGCAGTACAAGCCCTACATCAAGGCGGAAGATACCCCCACCCCAACAGATCAGAAATGGATGAGATGCTGGAACAATTGCAAAATGTGCAAAACTAGCTGCAGAGGTACTAAGGAGTGAATCTTCCATCCACTAAATTCAGGGATTTATGTCCCTTCCCAGATGCTCGAGTACCTTCGAATTTTGAGGTACTGAAATTTAAAAGATATGACGGTAGCGGGTGCCCCACAACACATCTAAAAGCCTTTTGTAGGGAACTCAATGCGATAGTAGGGAATGATGGAGCCTTGATACGGATTTTTCAGAAATCCCTCAAGGGCGATGCTTTGGATTGGTAGACCTCATTGGACAACCATCTGATTAGGACGTGGGAGAGACTCTCCCAGGAATTCATTAACAGATTTTCCTACAATTTGAACATGTCTCTGAGAAGAGCTGATCTGGCTACCTTGAGGCAAAAAAGCAACGAACCATTATCAGCATATGTGGGGCGATGGTGGACCGAATGAGAAACTCCATCGACGACGAGGAGCAGATATCCATGATTGTCCATTCGGCAAACCCGAACATTTCAGGATATCTGATTTCGTACCCATATGTGAACTTCTCTCAGCTCATCCATCTAGAGAATAGGTAGAAGCCGAGATAAGAGCTGGAACCATTTTTCCATGGCCTCATCAGGCCCCCTTAATCAAAAGAAATAAAATCGAGGGGAGACCCATCAGATATGGGAATAGGAACGGTACTGCTCCTGCACAGCTAACTACAGAAGTAAATAACATTGTTGCCAACACTCAAGGTAACCAGTACGCTTCGTAACAAGAGCCGCAACAAGCATGTAGTACCAGCCAGAGCAAATCCAACAGGGATATCAGGCATAACCACCTCAACAACGACAGCAGCAGTCTACTGAAAATGCGCAAAACCCGTATAAACAAGCAATGCTGGGCAGGAAGTTCACCTCGCTGGCACAAACATACAGTTAGGTCATGGTTATGTTGGTTCAAAAGCAACTCCTAACACCACTCCAACTTCGACCTACACCAAATCCCTTGCCTCCAACCTATAATGAAAACCAGTACTGTGCATTTCATCAATCTCTTGGCCATCTTACCGACAGTTCGCTTTGAAACACGCGGTCCAAGATTTGATCGAAAGTCAGAAGATTCTGATCGTCCTGCAGGCTAACAATGCGGCTCAGGCTAACATCCTCCACAATCCCCTACCATTTCATAAGGCGGGACTTAGCACATCTGACACCTTTACTGTCAACAATATCGAAGAGGAGCACCCCATATACTCCTTCCCACATCATTATATACAAGCAATCATGCCTGATATAGCAAATCAGACATGGGGATACTGACAAGCGCTTCCACTTAGGCCATAGGTATTCTTTGAAGCAGCACTAACAGTATTGTCTCTCATCCTCTAGGGGGAAACAACAACAATCAACAGGTCAAACTCTCAACCTCTCATCCTCCTGGAGATGCATCTAGCACCACCTTCCGCATATCCAAACAGATCAGTCTCTGAACCCATCATTTTACCAGTGGGCCTCCACGATCTAGCCCCACTAACTTTGTAAGGAGCATCCCCAGTCCGACCGCTAAGTTTCCTCTTACCTCATTAGCTGACGCATGCCCAAAGGATTATCCTTTGTAAAATGAACACCAAGAGAAGGAGGAAAGTCCCATCGTAAAAACCAATGAGGACTTAGTTGTACTCCAAGAAAAATCTTCAAGTCCACCATAAATAGTCCCGGTAACAACTCTACAGCCTCAAGAACTAGTGGTATACCTGAAAGGGAGGGTGGTTCCCTCCTATAATACGAAGGCAGTCCCATGACATTACCCAGAGTGCGCTGAAGTGGGCAACAATGGTAGGTATTTCAGGAGAGAGAATTTGTGTCACGCCCCAAACTCGGAATCCGGGCTAAAAAAATTTCTGAACGCCGAATCCGATGCTGACAGCTTCCGTAGTACCCCATTCTTGGCTCCCAACACCTATACGCCAGATTCCGATTATGGGATCCTACAAGGAGAATTTTTTCAACGTACATTTATCTCATAAGAAGCATAACCACAAGTTTACCCAAAACACAAAGGCAACATCATCATTACATATCCACTAATATAAACATTTGAATACAATGCTGAAAGGGAAATACATATGTCAAAATCAAAGCTCTAGAAGACCGCTGCCCGCTCCAAGCTCAACCCTGCTGCCACCTAATGTCAACTGCACGCATCAATCGTGCATAAGCTTATAGAAAGCTTAGAGGTTGGTGTAAGTATGTGCGATGTACGTGCCAAACATATAGATATTAGAGTAATGTGGAAATATGCTGACAAGTTCATAAACACCATCAGCCTTATCCAGGCTATGTGATGTAAAAACATAATAAGCCAATATCATATATCGATGAAGCAATGTAGATCAGCTATGCAATGCGGATCGACTATGCAAATGCTATGCGAATGAAATGACCAAGCTGGAGTGTGAAGTCGGGATGATAGTACGTAGTATCACTGATACGGAGTCCACCACATGAGACTTTATCCAAACCAATCCTATACCTAAATTTAGATAGTCAGACTCAATGTGGTAAATTCCTGATCTAAGGTTAGTCGCGCTCCTCAACCAAAATCTTGGCTATTGTAAAGGTACACGTAACAAATAGTTGCGCACACCAGCCTAAGTGGATAGTGAATGAATTAATGAATAAGTATGCAACTCCTACTCAATAAGTCCACATATCAGTACTGTACATCTCTGGGATCATTACTGAAATCTATTACACTCCACGCCAGCTGTCGCCCCTATCCGAGGGCACAACTGGGTATATAGAAGAGACTTCATTATCCACCTGTTAATATTAGGCTCAGCTCGTCAATAGCAGACCCATTTCTCAAGCTGGTTAGACTCAGCTTAACATTGTTTACTCCCTTGGCAGGTAAGGCCACACCCCCTCCCAACCGACCATAATACAGTGAGAGACGCGACCTACTGGTATATGGCCTTAATATGCTCATATATATCCACTCTATCTAAACATTGGGGCGTCCTCTGGTACCAATAGGGTTTAGGGATTTTCACTTAGGGCCATTTATGGCGGCTCGATGCTAGAACCAAACATTTTTGGTGTCCCACCTAGCCATCCATAATATGCCTGTGGAGGTTACGACCCTGATGTCATTAGGGCATACAGTAATTATAACACACAATGCAAGATGCATGAGTCATACAATCCAGTCATGCATCAATTCTGCGCATATCGTGCGCTCATGTGAGACAATCGCCGCCTATCATGGAGTCTCATAATAACCTGCCCAATGACATATGCAATGGTCAACCACATCTCATAACAAACATGTAGATAATGCGTATGAGCATGTATCATGATGCTATGCTGTCACATACTCATAATAGGTATCGACAATTGACACCAATAATCAGCATTGATAATCGGCCTTGATAATTAGCCTATACAATTGGCCTCGACAATCAGAATCGACCTTGATAATTGGAATCGGTCTCGATAATCAGATCGGCCTCGACAATTGGAATCGGCCTCGACAATCGGCCTCAATAATCAGAATTGTCCTCTATAATTAGAATTAGCCTCGATAATCGATCTCGACAATTAAAATTGGCTTTGATAATTGGCCTATATAATCGGCTTCGACAATCAGAATTAACCTCGATAATCAGCCTCGACAATTGAAATCGGCCTTGATAATTGAAATCGGTCTCGACAATCGGAATCAGCCTCGATAATTGACCTCGACAATCGAAATCAGCCTCGATAATCAGAATCGACCTTAACAATCGGAATCAGCCTCGACAATCAGCCTCTATAATCAGAATCAGCGTCGACAATCGACCTCGATAATCACAATAGGCCTCGATAATCAGATTCGTACACAAGTTCTAGTTCAACATCAAGTGATAGATCAAGCTTTCGAGCTTCAACCTATGTTAAGACAAAGTGTTTTACTTTGGAACTCAAAGTGCAAGGTGAAATACAACTCACAAGTACTTCAAGTTCAAGCTTCAAAGTACTTCAAGTTCAAGATTCAAAGTAAGTCAAGATATCAAGCTTCATGTACTTCAAGATCAACTATCAACTGAAGCGAATGATGACTCAATGTTCAAATATCTCTTATAAGGTATGATTGACCCTAAATTGACCATAGGATAGGTCATATTGATTGCATACTTAAATTGGGTCACTATATAATTTTATAGACTGTTTCTCGACTAGTCTTAGCCTATGTTCAACTAGTCCTGGTATGTCACGCTCCGAACTCAGAAACTGGGCTCACAAAATTTTTGATCACCGAATTCGGCGCTGACAACCTCCATAGTACACCATTCTCGGCTCTCAGCACCCATACACCAGGTTCCGATCCTAGGATCTTACAAGGAGGATTTCAAACATGATTTGATTCGTAATGAGAATAACCATAAGCATAACCCATGAACAATAACCACAAAAATACCATCACAAAATCCACTATGATAAAAAACTTTGAGTACAATGCATATGAAAGAAAAATACAAGATAATGAAAATAACAGAAACTCTAGAAGCTCAACTGCACACTCCAACTGCGGTGAAGTTACGGCTATGTCCTGGCGTCACCTGCACGCATCGATCGCGCATAAGCTTATAGAAAGCTTAGAGGGTGGTGTAAGTATGTGTGCAATATGAGTGTGCTCAGAATGAAAGGTCAGAGTAATGCGGAATCATATTGATGAGTACATGAATGCAAACAGCCATACCAAGGCTATGCAGTGTAAGATATGAATGCTATCGGCCATATTAAGACCTTGCGATGCATGATGCAACTCAAGCATACCAATTCTCATCTAAATCCATATACAACTTATCAAATATCAGTACAGTTCTCATTCTGAATAATCACCGGGGTTTAGTATACTCCAAATGACACTACCGCTCTCCCAGCCACACAGTCCAAGTGAGTGTAAGAAACCTCACTATCCGCCTGGCCAATAGTTCACCAATACCCATCCGGCATGTCGATAGTAGACCCATTCATGATCTAGTCAAACTCAGCCTAGTAATACCCCCTACCCTTAGGCAAGTAAGGCCACACCCCTTTCAAACTGACCACTACACCGTGGGAGACGCAGCCTCCTGGTATTCAGCCCTCATGCGCTCATATATCCACTTGGTCTCGATGTTGGAGTCATCCTCTGGTATCATCGGATTTAGGAATTTTCACCTAGGGACATCTATGACACCCCGATGCTTAGTAACAACATTTCCGGTGTCCGATCCTGCCATCCATGATGTGCCTGTGGAGGTTATAGCCCTGATGTTGCTAGGACGTATAGTAATCATGTCATACAAATGTGAAGTGCATGAATCACACTATCAGTCATGCAATAATCCTACGCGTACCACATGCTCATGAAGGGCAACTCCGCCTATCAGGGGGCCCATAAATAATCTGTACTATGGTATATGTAATGATCAATCACATCTCATAGCAAACACACGAATGATGCGTATGAGCATGTATCATGATGTTATGCTGTCACAACCTTATAATCAACAACGGTAGCCGGTATCAACAATCGGCATTGATAATCAGCATCAATAATCAACCTCGGCGCGAGGCGGGGTCCATAGATAGACGACCAATGATGGATCGATTAAAATCAATGCGGCCCAAGCGTTTGGGTTAACTCACTAGAGATTGATAAGGAAGGGCCTAATAAGGCTTAAGGGAAGGTCACAATGTGGACGTCCAACCATCATTGCCCATCAATGTGGACCTTTAACTAACATTGCCCTAAAGGGGTGGCCCACATAGGGCCAAACATACAGTGGGCCCATGGCCTCGCACCAGGGCCTAATATGCATCATCGTGGGCCTTAATTGCATCAAGTGAGACGATTTAAATGGGCCGAATCAAGTGAACCAATCAAATGGGCCAAATCAATTGGGCTGATTCAAATGGGCCACAATATATACACCACTCTTCCATCTATAGAGAACATTTTAGAGCATTATCCAAACAATGAATCAAATCAAAAGATCATCTGGGCCATACTACAAGTGACAGTGGTGATAATGATTTCTACTGTTAAAACCCCATAGGACCCACCATAGTGTATATTTTCTATCTAGTCTATGCATAAGGTCACAAGGACCTGGATATAAAGGGAAAACAAATATCACCCTAGTCTAGAACCTGCAACCCAAAGGGTTTTTAATGGTGGACGTTCATCCCATTATTTTCTGCAGTGTGGTCCACTTGATATTATATCTGTCTTATTTTTAGTCTCAGGCCGTGGGATGAGGTGGCTAAATAGGTGGACGGTTTAAAATGAATCACATACAACAGGGTGGGGTCCACGCACGTGGCCCACCGTTTAGAAAGAACCCATTAAATGGATAGATAGTTGGTATACAACGTGGGTCCCATAGAACTTGCTGATGTCAGTCAGCAGTGGGACCCATATAGATGGACGGTGGATGAGATGGGTGGCATGTAGTGGGCCCCACATCCACGAATTGGACGGACGGTGGGGATTCAACCCATACATCACGATAGCTAATGTCCACGTCCAGACTGCTGGACGGTCTGGATCAAAGAGATGGATGGGGTGGGCATCCAATAGGTGGGTCTCATGTGGTGGGCCACCATCATATACATATTAAGGTATATATATATATATAATATAATATAATATAAGATAATATCATGTAATATCATGTTATATAATATAATATATTATATTATAATATCACATGGCACATAAAAGGGCCACCGTCCAGAGAGTTTGATGATCTAGACGGTGCAAATTTGATGCATACATCGTGGTGGGTCCACACGTGTGGCCCACCACATGCGTGTGGACCCACCACATGTTTATATTATATAATAATATATATATATTAGGTATATACGTGTGTGTGTGTGTGTGTGTGTGTGAGGGAGAGGGTGAAGGGCATCAGCGTCCAAGCCCCTTTTCTTCTTCTTCTTCTTCTTCTTCTTCTTCTTCTTCTTCTTCTTCTTTTTTTTTTTTTTTTTTTTTTTTTTTTTTTTTTTTTGTGTTAGCTTGTTAGTATACACATGTCAGTACACATACTCCATGTTAACCGCCCCCACTAAGGATCGATGCTAAGACCTCAAGTGTTGAAACGAGATATTCTCCACTCAGTTTGCCAGATGAGCTATGGATTTGGGTGTGCACTTCACGGTGGAGTCCCACTGTCCATCGGATAAAACACAAATTAATAGGACCCACTACATCAGAACGGAGAGAGAGAGAGAGAGAGAGAGAGAGGGGGGGGGGGGGGGGGGGGACCCCGCCACTATGGGTCCCTCATGATTACAACATATATGTCATAATGGGTCCCACCTACAAGTGGACCCTGAAATGCAAATCGACGGTAGAGTACCCACCTATCGGTCTCTTTCTTTAGCTCCTTGGACTTGTATGCTCTTTGCCTTCAATTTAGATGGAGGTTGATGGAGTTTTGATGGTGGGGATGAGAGATTGGGTGGTAGAGAAGTGGGGTACACTTGGCTTGCTCTTGGAAGGGTTGGATGTTGGAATTTGTTGCTTGGGAGAGTGTTGGAGAAAATTAGGGAGAGAAAGGAGTGATGGGATAATATGGAATGGGTGTTGGAATTGTTATGGTAAGAAATGGGGATGGGGAGGTATGGGTTAGTTTGAAAATTGTGTAAAAGAGGGATAGTGAGGGGAGAGAGAGAGTTGACTTGTGAAAAGGGAGGGATGGGTGATGTATTTGGGGTATGGCTTATACTTGACATTAATTGATTGAATGATTGATGAGACATGTTGTAGAGATTCCATCAAAATTCATAACACGAGGCATTTTTTTTGAAATGAATGTACCCACATCTTCTAGTACGGGTATCAGTTCGGTGTGTGAGTCGTTGTGTTGGAACCGCGGTGACGGCGTGGTCGCTAATGTATAAGTTTCAGGTTGAGTCGACTTTGGTATGTGGGCCTCGACTTAAGATCACGTGCAAACGTTGGATACATGTCGAGGGTTGCCGGAATTCGACCAGAGGACCGCAGAAGCATACGGAACGATACGGTCTAGGATACGGGTCTTACATAGTACTGGCTCAATCAGTCCAAGAATTTCCTCTACTAGTCCAAGGTTCTTTACTAATTTTTGAGATTTTTTGTTGGACCCTCGATCAGTCCTGGAGACTGCTCGACCATTCGAGTGAACAGTGCTCGACCAGTCGAGCAGGCTTGACTCAAAGTCCAACAACCATTTTTGGTTCCACACGACTAGTCGAGAGCAGGGCTTGACCGGTCATGCAGGCCGCTCGACCAGTCGAGAAAGCCACTCGACCATTAATGGAACGACTTTATCTTATTGCACCTGAAATTTCAAAAGTTTGTTGTTCCTTCGACCAGTCGAGCTGACCTCTGGGCCAGTCGAGTGAATAGTTTCTGCACTTATAAATAGAGCACGATTTTCAAAGTTTGATAAATCATTCAATCAAAATCAAGATACCACTCTGAGAGATAAGTTTGTGATATTCTTAAGCTATTTAGTGCTCATTTAATATTCTCTTTAATTTAGCTTTTTGCATTTGATTTTGAGATTCTACATTGTAATCTTATTTGAAGAAGGGATTTAAGTTTTCCCCTTTCTTAGAGTGAAAATCAAATCAAGCTAGCCCAAGGTGATTTAATATAAAAATCATTAAGAACTTAGAACATTTTCATAAGTGAGTGTAGACATTGAACATCTACTCCGAATTGATTTTATCGGGCTTCATCAAAGGAGAATATCCAGATAAGTATTTTATGTTTCTATAAATCTAATTTTATTTTTTTAAAGATTGTGACAGGAAAAATCTCTTTCTTTTTGGTTTGTTTGAGGTAATCCAGAAAACTCAGAGTGTGAAATTTTTAAATTGTGTAAGCCTACTTGAAAGGCACAATTGTGAAGGTTTTCGGTGAAACTTAAAAAACCTATTTCATAGTAAACGCCAATATCCACTGTGTGAGGATATTGGGAGTGGAGTAGTTGTGTGGTTATTTTTCTAAATAGTTGGTGTACACACAAGTGAACTACTATAATTTCTGGTCTTGTGGTGGATGGTTGATTGTGGTATTGTGTGAATGTTGTAATTTCCTTTTAAACATTTGTGGAGAATGTTGTAATCTCTTTTAAGCAAGTGTGAGAATGCTATAATAGCTTAGTTATTTTCTTTGCTATTTTTATTCTTTATTCCTCTGTATCGGTTTGAGATTTTGATACATAGACCGTTCTAGAAATCAGGTTGTGTTACCATAAGCCATTGGTTTTTGGTGTAAGGTTGTCCCTAGAACAACATCTGTATCAACCTCTCAATACTTGTACATTTGAGATTTTTATTCATTTCTGCTTTATGGAATTGTTTAGTGTTATCTTTATTTATTTTCACATTTAATTTTTTAAAAATTTGGCATAGTCCTATTCACCCCCCCCCCCCTCTCTAGGACTCTTAACTCGGCCTTTTCAAGTGGTATCAAAGCCTAATAGCTCACTTTAATTTTTTGGATTAATTTCCTAAGCTAATCGATCTGAGCTTTTTAAGATGTCAAATTTTGATAGTTTTTTAGTCACTAGGCCTTCACCATTTGATGGCTCTAATTATGCCTATTGGAAATCAAGAATGAGGATTTTCTTAAAATCCATGGATGAGAGCGTGTGGCAAGCCACAGTGACCAATTGGACCCCTCCTACCACTGAAGTGCCTGGTACTGATGGATCTAAAACGATAAAAGTCACACCTTACTTCTCTTGGACCGCTCTTTAGAAAAGTGAGAGTAATGCCAATGCAAAGGCTTTAAATGTTATAACTTGCACACTATCACCAGATAAATTCAAGAGAATTATATCCTGTGATACTGTAAAGAAAGCTTGGGATATTTTAGAAATGACACACGAGGGAATAAAAATTGTCAAGAAATCTAAAGTCTAAATCCTCACAATCAAATTTGGGGAAATACTTATGGAAGAAAGTGAAACTTTCATGGACTTCTATACAAGATTGAATGACATCGTCAACTCTATGTGGGGTCTTGGTGATAGAATTTGAGAAAGTAAAGTCTATGCAAAGATACTTTACTTATTGCCTGAACGGTTCAATTCAAAGGTGACCGCAATCCAAGAACTTCGTGATACGGATAATATGAGGGTAGAAGAATTGGTTGGTTCTTTGCATACATATGAATTAAAATTTAAAGCTCCCAAAGGTAAATCCATCCCCCTTAAGTCTTTTAAAAAAATTTCTCAAAAAAATAACAATTCTGATTTAGAAAAATTTGAAGATGATATGTCCCTTTTAGCTAAAAAGTTTTATAAGATTTTCAAAAGTAAAAAAAAGGGTTGATTTGTAAAAACCTAATAAAAAGAAAAGATCTAAATCTAAAACTTGAAAATCTTTAAAAGACAGCCAATGTTACAACCACCATGAATATGGGCATCTAGCGAACAAATGTCCTAAAAAGGACAAACCTAAAAAGAAAGGTATGTTGGCTACATGGGATGAATCTTCCTGCTCTGAAGCTTTTCTGAGTCAGAAGATTCTGAAATCGAGTCGGGTAATGATGTTAAAGTCCTAATGACTCTAGCCAAGTTCATTTTTTTAGATAATGATGATTCAACCAGTGAAGAAAATCTAAATAGTGACCATGAAAATGAAGAAGATCTTCAAGATGCTTATAATGCCTTATACAAGGAAAGTTGCAAAATTGCTATAAAGTTAAAACTTTAGAAAGAAAAGTTTTCAAAACTAAAAGAAAATTTTGATAATGTAATCTTAGAAAAATAATACATTTCAGATTGCTTTGAAAAAACTAAGTGCGACTTAGATTTCAAAATCTCCTAAGTTAAAAACTTAAAATCTGAAAATGAAAAGATAAAACTAGAAGTCTTTTCACTTTTGAGTTTGAAAGATACATGGAGGTATGCCCAAGGTGATCCTAAATTAGAAAAAATTTTATCCGGATCCAGAAAATGTGGGGATCGATCTGGATTGGGCAATCTTCGTTTTTGAGTTTGAAAGATACATGGAGGTAAGCCCAAGGTGATCCTAAATTAAAATTTTTTTTATCCGGATCCAGAAAATGTGGGGATCAATTTGGATTGGGCTATGATAAAACTATTCCTCCTAAGAATAAGAATACTCCACCTAAATTTGTGAAAGGGGAATCTTTTAACTCAAAAGGAAAAATTCTGAATCAAAATTATTCTAAAAATGCTAAGACTTTTTAAACCTTAACACCTAAAAGCAACCATATCAAGTATAAAAATCAGAATCGCAATCCATTAGCTAGAAAAATTATTGATTTACTTAAGGAGCTCTTAAAATCCAACTCAGTGGGTTGGTCTTATAACAACTATAAATATAAGAAGACCAACTATACTCTTAAACCCAAACTATAAAGAAATGGGTCCCTAAGGCTATGTGTTTGGTTGCCCACATCGCTTTTAAAGCTTCAAGCCATTTAAAGTGGTACCTAGACAGTGGATGCTCCTGACATATGACAGATGAAAAAGGTCTGTTCACCAATCTTAAAGACATGACTGATGGTTCAGTCACATTGGGTGATGATAGCAACTACAGAATTATTGGTCAAGGTACGGTTCAACTCTTTAACCTCTCTCTATTTGAGAATGTTTTATATGTAGAAGGGTTAAAACAAAATTTATTAAACATCTCTCAAATATGTGATAATAATCATAGTATAAAATTCACTAACTAAGGGTGTGAAATTTTAGATAAAAATAGTTCTGTAATATTAACTAGTCGCAGAACTTCTGAAAACTGCTACATTATTTGTGATTCAAGCTCATCTAATTTATCGTGTTATATGGTCCATACTGATGAAACCGAATTATGGCATAAATGCCTTGGACATGTACACTACTGCAACTTGTATAGATTGACCAAAAGAGAGCTGGTAAGAGGTTTACTAAAATACAGAAAGTAAACAAAATATGTGGCGAATGCCATATTGGTAAATAAACCAGGAGTACTCACAAAAAGGTGAACTCCAATGCCACATCTAAACCACTCAAACTTCTCCACCTGGATCTCATTGGACCAACTAGAACGGAGAGTCGAGGTGGCAAGAAGTACATTCTGGTGATAGTAGATGACTTTACCAGATATACTTGGGTAGTCTTCTTGAGAGAGAAATCAGAAACTCTTGGTGAAGTAAAAATGGTACTTAAACGTATTCAAACGGAAAAAGAATCACAAGTCTCTAAGATCTGTAGTGATCATGGTTTAGAATTTAAAAATATCGATTTTGAGAAATTTTTCAGTGATCATGAAATATCACATGAATTTTCTACGCCCAAAACACCACAACAAAATGGCATAGCAGAAAGGAAAAATAAAGTGCTTTAAGAAATGACAAATGTAATGCTAAATAGTATGAAGCTTCCTAAAAATCTTTGGGCCGAAGCCGTAAATACTGCTTGTTATATAATTACTGCCTTTACACTAGAAAATCAAACAGTAAAATGACTTATGAAATGTAGTTTGATAAGAAGCCTACTATCAAATACTTTCGAGTTTTCGAAAGCAAGTGTTACATTTTACGTGACCGAGAAAATCTGAATAAATTTGACACAAAAAGTGATGAAGGGATATTTTTAGGGTATGCTCTAAATAGTTGAGCATATCAGATTCTTAACAAGAAGACTGGTGTAATTCAAGAGTCCATTAATGTGGTTATAGATGATCACTTAAATACACCTGTCTCAAATTCAGAAAATGATGAAGTTGTTTTAATTGATAAGCCAGACGCTTCATCAAGTCAAAATAACACTGAACTGAGGACTGTTAAAGACCATCCATCTAATTAAATCCTTAGAAATCCTCTCACCGGTGTGCGCTCATAAACAACTTGAAGATATGTGTAACTACGTATGCTTTACATCTCAGATAGAACCGGCTAACGTAAAAGAAGCTCTTATTGACGAAAACTGGATTGTTTCAATGCAAGAAGAGCTTAATCAATTTATTAGAAGTGATGTTTGGTATTTAGTTCCAAGACTGAAAGATAAACACATTATCGGAACAAAATGAATTCTTAAAAATAAGTCTGATGAATTTGGTAATATTATTAAAAACAAGGCTAAGATGGTTGTACAAGGGTACACTCAAATTAAAGGCATCGATTATGATGAGACCTTTATCCCAGTAGCTCATCTTGAATCAATCAGACTATTTATATCCATTGCGTGCTTTAGAAAGTTCAAATATATCAAATGGATGTAAAGAGTGCATTCTTAAACGACGATTTGCATGAAGAAATATATGTTAAACAACCATGGGGTTTTGAAGACCCTAAGCATGCTAATTATGTCTATCGCCTGAAAAAGGCACTCTACAGTTTGAAATAAGCTCTCAGGGCATGGTATGAAAAGTTGACTAAGTTTCTACTAAGTTATAACTTTATAATGGAAAGTATTGATAAGACATTATTTGTAAAGAAACATAATGATCACATACTGATAGTGTAAATCTATGTTAATGATATTATCTATGGATCTACCTATGTTAACATGACTGTTAAGTTTGCGGATCTTATGAAGTCTAAATTTGAAATGATCATGGTTAGAGAAGTAAACTATTTCTTAGGGTTGCAAGTTAAATAGTTACCTGATGGTTTCTTTATCTCTCAAACCAAATATGCTCTGAACTTAGTTAAAAAGTTCGGATTTGAGAGTAGAAAAATTTTTGATACTCCATGAGTACTACTCTAAAACTCTCTAAGGATTCAACAGGTAAAAGTGTGGATCCTAAGTTGTATCGTAGTATGATAGGTAGTTTGCTTTATTTAACTGCGAGCCGACCTGATATTGTATTTAGCATAGGAATTTGTGCTAGATATCAATATGACCTTAAAGAATCACATCTAATTGTTATTAAGCGCATTTTGCGATATGTCGCTAGCTCAGCAAATCTTGGTCTTTGGTATCCACATGATACTAGTGTGTAATTAGCTAGTTATATGGATGCTGATTGGGTTGGTAACATTGATGATCGTAAATTAACTAGCGGTGTTTGTTTCTATGTAGGAAATTATTTAGTTTCTTGGCTAAGTAAGAAACAAAGTTTCATATCGTTCTCAACAGCTAAGGCTGAATATATTACTGTTGGTAATGATGCACTCAACTTGTGTGGATGAAAAGAATGCTAAGTGATTACGGAATTGCATAAGAATCCATGTTTTATATTGTGAGAATTCAAGCATAATTAATATCTCTAAAAATTCAATTCAGTATTCACCAACTAAGCATATTGACATTAGATATCACTATATTCGTGAATTAGTGGAAGACAAGACAATTTTTTTGGATTATATTTCAACTGAGACTTAACTTGTAAACATATTCACAAAACTGCTCGACAAAAGCAGGTTTGCAAAATTAAAATTTGATCTTGGTGTGTGCAATATGAACTGATGATTTGTCTTTCTATATTATAATGTATATAGTTATTATGTTAAAATTTTTAAAATTCAAATTTTATGAAAAATTGTAAATTTTGTGAGGTGCACGACCAATCAAGTACATACTCGACCAGGGCACGACCGATCGAGTATGTACTCGACCCATCGTGAAATACAGGTTTGACCTTTTATTTGAAAAAAAGATCACTTTTTCTTCATTTGGATCTTTTTCTCTAACGAGACCCACCTCAACCGGTCGAACCCATCTTCAATTCCTCTATGGTTAGTGCATTATTTTCATTTTTCTTCTATATTTAAGTCCCTTGCACTTTCTTTTCTTCATTTGTATGGTTTATTTCATATTTTATGATTATTTTGAAGGTTTTCTATTTAAAAGATCTGATCTACTAGAAACCCTTCTTGCCTCTTTTGATATCTCTTTATTCTTTGATTTCTTTATTACAATGAAGGATAGAACCAAGAAGAAATGATCTCGTGGTCCCTCTTCATATCGTTCCTCTCCTATCATGATGCGCCATCTTTGGTCACCCAAAGATGATCCCGAGTATATACGGGATATTTGATTACGTAATGTGATAGTAGAATGGACTGTTAATCCTGATCATTTGGCACCATTTGATGTTGTTCCTCTCCTTCTTTCTGTAGGATGGAATAACATACTTCATTGGGGTGGACCAGCATACCGCTTCATTATGCAGGCTATGTATGCTTGCATTACTGACTTTTCTTCTGAAAATCTGACATTTATTATTACGATGAGAGAAGGTCCAATTGATGTGGACTATCATCTTATTTATGGATTAATGGATATACCTATCAATGACGAAGGTATTCCCATTAGTTCTCTTGTGGCCAAATCTTCTGAATCTGAGAAGCGAATGTTCACTAGAGATTTATGTAATATGGATGCGGAGTAGAGTATTGGGAATGTGCTCGCCTCCAAGTTTATGTTACTTAGATACAAAATTCTTCATAAGATTTTCATTTCAAATGTCTGTCATCGATCTGGTAACAAAACCAAACTTACTACATTTATGGTTCGTATTCTTCATTCTATCATTTGTGGAGTCTCTGTATGTCTTCCTTCTTTAATTTGTTATAGCATGATTCAATTTCATCTCTACCCAGATCATAGTGACATACTCTTTGCTTATCTTATGATTGTTTTAGCCACCCATAGTTTAGTGGCTATGCCTGTTGGAGAAGCTCTCATTTACCATCTATCCTTCAACAACTCTAACATTAAGAAGATGAATTTGCAGCTGGCCCCAGGCTAAGTTGATGTGGGTGCTAGTGGAGCTGCTGAAGCAAATGAAGAGGAAGGTGATTTAGTTCCAGATGATATTAATATGGATGACTTCTTTGATGAAATTAAATCCGATTCTGCTGCTGATCCTAATTATTAGCCACCTAATTTTGATGCGCGGTTGCGCTCACTTGAAGAGAAGGTTGAAAGGTTGAATGTGTCCCATGAAATGGAATTTAAATATTTGCACAAATATCTTAGGTGCATTAACAAGAGACTTCATCAAATTGATCTTTTCATACCTGCACCTTCTTGTAGTTCAAATAGTTTTTAAGTATCTGATATGTAATAACTTTTTAAAATTCTTGAATTTCTCTTGTTTTATGTGCTTGGACATGCTTGCTTGTTATTATGGACTTGGTTAATTAGTTATCTTTCTTATATCTTCTCTTATTCTTCATTACTCTTCTATTTACTTCCATTATCATTTATCGATTTTTTCCTTTATCATATTGTGACAAAAAGGGAGAGAATTTGGATTGATGAATGTGAAAAAACTGTGGAGAATGTGGATAGGTTATTAAGGGGGAGTATTGATGAGTATTGATGAGAGTATTTGTGCATATTGATTTGACCAGTTTGTAATTGGTGCATGATTCTTTAACCAAGTCGTAACTGGTGCATGATTCTTTATTATGCGTATTATGCTTATCTTATTTTAATGTAGTATGTTTTGTCCCAAATTTGGCAAAGGGGAAGATTGTAAGTGTTATGTTTTCTAGCTTCTATGATTGTCAAATTTTGTAGTGCCAAAACCTCTTGGAATCTGTATCTTGTGTAGCTCATCTTCATATTCAAGATCATGCAATTCTTGTACAAGTTAAAGATGTTCCAATTCAAGATTCAAGTAGCATATATATAAGAATAAGAGATTCTCACACAAGTTCTAGTTCAACATCAAGTGATAGATCAAGCTTTCAAGCTTCAACCTATGTCAAGACAAAGTGCTTTACTTTGGAACTCAAAACTCAAGGTGAAATATAACTCACAAGTACTTCAAGTTCAAGCTTCAAAGTACTTCAAGTTCAAGATTCAAAGAAAGTCAAGATACCAAGCTTCATGTACTTCAAGATCAACTATCAATCGAATCAAATGATGACTCAATGTTCAAATATCACTTATAAG
The DNA here is from genome assembly GCA_037074715.1 of Magnolia kwangsiensis. Lineage (NCBI taxonomy): Eukaryota > Viridiplantae > Streptophyta > Magnoliopsida > Magnoliales > Magnoliaceae > Magnolia > Magnolia kwangsiensis. Next base: position 59,239,385 of record CM073573.1, read on the forward strand.
GTATGATTGACCCTAGATTGACCACAGGCTAGGTCATATTGATTGCATACTTAGATTGGGTCACTATATAATTTTATAGACTGTTTCTTGACTAGTCTTAGCCTATGTTCAACTAGTCCTATTACTGGCTCGACCAGTCTAAGAATTTTCTTGACCAGTCCAAGGTTTGTTACCAATTTTTAGGATTTTTTATTGGACCCTCAACCAGTCTTGGAGACTACTTGACTAGTTGAGTGAACAGTGCTCGACCAGTCGAGTGAACAGTGCTCGACCAGTCGAGCAGGCTAGACTCAAAGTCCAACAACCATTTTTGGTTCCACATGACTAGTCAAGCGTAGGGCTTGACCGGTCGTGCAGGCTACTCGACCAGTCGTGGAACGACCTTATCTTATCATGCCCGAAATTTCAAAAGTTTATTAGTCCTTCGACCAGTCGAGCTAACCTCTGGGCCAGGCGAGTGAACAGTTTCTACGCTTATAAATAGAGCATAATTTTTAGAGTTTGATAGATCATTCAAGCAAAATCAAGACACCACTCTAAGAGATTGTGATATTCTTAAGCTATTTAGTGCTCATTTAATATTCGTTTTAATTTAGCTTTTTGCATTTGATTTTAAGATTCTACATTGCAATCTTATTTGAAGAAGGGATTTAAGTTTTTCCCTTTCTTTGAATGAAAATCAAATCAAGCTAGCCCAAGGTGATTTAATCTAAAAATTATTTAGAACTTATAACATTTTCATAAGTGAGTGTGAACATTGAACATCTATGTTGAACATCTACTTCAAATTGGTTCTACCGGGCTTCATCAAAGGAGAATATCCAGATAAGTATTTTATATTTTTGTAAATCTATTTTTGATTTTTTTGAGATTGTGACAGGAAAAATCTCTTTCTTTTTGATTTGTCTAACGTAATCTAGAAAACTCAGAGTGTGGAGTTTTTGAATTGTGTAAGTCTACTTGAAAGACACAATTGTGAAGGTTTTTGGTGAACCTTGAAAAACCTATTTCATAGTGAACGTCAATATCCACTGTGTGAGGATATTGGGAGTGGAGTAGTTGTATGACTGTTTTTCTAAATAGTTGGTGTACACACAAGCGAACCACTATAATTTTTGATCTTGTGGTGGATGGTTGATTGTGGTATTGTGTGAATGTTGTAATTTCTTTTTAAGAACTTGTGGAGAATGTTGTAATCTCTTTTATACAAGTGTGGGAATGCTGTAATAACTTAGTTATTTTCTTTGTTATTTTTATTCTTTATTCATCTGTATTGGTCTTCTATGTCTAAGTCTTCTAATTTAGATGTCTTCTAATTTTCTTGCTAAATTGATTTTTAACTTCTACTTTATACATAATGAAGGATTTTAAAGCTTAATCTTTATGCATATTCTAGTATATCTAGAATAATCATTTATGAATGTTATATAGTATATTTTACTTCTTTTAGACATGTGATTTCTAAAATTACCTAAATCACTATGTATTACTTCTAGTAACTCAGAAATTCTACTAATAGATATTAATGATTTTCTAACAAATTTGAATTTTATATAAGTCTCATATTTTTCAAAGTTATCAATTGAGATGTTAGGTAGTTATCTTATTCATTTCATTCTTTTCAAGGATTCTAAGTTCATGTGTCCTAATCTACTATACCATAATGACAGAGATTCAATAATATAAGCAGAACTGGATGACATCTTATTATTATCATAAGAAAATTTACAACAAACAGACCATCACTAAAATAACCCTTTTCGAGGAATTTTTTATTCTTGGTCATTACAAGATACTAGTTTAACTCCAGCTTTATTGAGGAGCAAACCAAAGATCAAGTTATGAAGAATATCAAGCACGTGCAACATGTTGTTTATCATTAAAGTTTTTCCTAATATGAATTTTAAAATAACATTTTATTTTTCAACAATTGGAGATGATCGAGCATTTCACATGAACATTTGTTCCTCATCTCCTGTTGGTTAATAGGAGGTAAACATGCTCCGATCCTTGCATATATACCAAGTTGCCGCGGTGTTTAATATCCATTCCATATTGTTTACTAGGAATACTCCGGACACTATAATGATAAACATGTCCAAATTTTCTTCTGCTTTAGCGAGATTAACTCGAGATTAGTATTTTTTCTTAAGCCTACATTTATTTTTATAATATCCACTTTTTACATTAGTTATATTGCCCATTTTTCTTGAATTGGCCATTTTTTTTTCTTTTTCTTTTTGAGCCTACACTCCTTAGAGTGATGTGTAGGTCTTCTACAATTGTAACAATTCCATTTCTTTATTCTCCTTTTGTGCCTGACTTGTTTCCATTAGGTTAGCTTTTGATACACGTTTACATTTTCAATTTGATTTTTGTTTCTATTAGCCTTATATATATTATAATGTGTACGATTATATTTTCTAAAGAAATGTCATTTTTTTATTTAAAAAATTTTCATTCAGTTTTTGTATTCTTTTTAGTAAGGAGGTAGCTTTTCAATAAACACTACTGACAAGAATACTTCATCCATATTCATTCCCTCAATCATCACTTCATGTACTAGATTATGATAATCATGAATTAGGTTTACGAAAGTTTATGGTCTATTATTTCATAATGAAGGAAGTTTGCGATGACATATTTCTTAGATCCTATATCTTTAAGGACATTTATTTTCTAGTGCGGTCCAAATATCCTTAGCATATTCATAAGATATATAAATGTCATATAATTCATTGGAAAACATATTCAGGATGCAATGTTTACAGTTATTGGCATCTCTAAATTCATTTTCATTGGCTGAATCAACTATAAATGAATTTGAAAGAATGTAAAAAACTTTTAATGTTTCCAGTGCAAAATTGATTTTCTATTTTCATCTTTTGAAATTATGTCCAAACGGTTCGATTTGGATAGTTCAGTCGTAGAGTTGACTGTGATGATAGCCATGGAATATGATAGAGTTCTGGTTGTAACTTGGTTTTCAACTAGTTAGAAAAATAGTCGAATATTGGTTATGGAAAAGAACAGAAGAAAAAATTTCTATTTCCAAATATTGAATAGATGTCTACCATTACCACCAATTGAAGATTTGGTTTCAAGATTGTTGGAAATAATGTGTTGAAAATAGTATATAATATTTGAAAAAATAAAAAATTAAATGATAAAATAAAGTAAGAAAAGATGACTTATTTATTCAAGTTGAAGTGTGATTGTCACTCGACTTGAAACCAAAATTATCCTCCTTAGACTGTGTCCCAAATGAGAAGTCATTGGTTTTTAATAAATGAATTTGGAAAATGAGTAGGTTTATATACAGACCTCAATTACGTGCGTAAAACACCATTTCAAATGGGTTAGGCCCATTGAGTTTGAACCCAACTGATGCGAACACCTGAACAGACACGTCCTTGGTCTGAAATTCGCGCAAAATCAACAATTGCGAGTATACTCGCGGAGTACGGAACAAAATTGTTATTGCGCGTTGCGAGTGTACTCTTATTCCTCACATAGACCAGACCTAGACCCGACCCGACTCGACCTAGTTTGCATGCGTATACGTGCGTGTGGTCAATGGCATATGTTTGGGCTAATGGCATAGGTCCCCCATTGAACCAAATTCATATGCCCTTTGAAAAGAGGCTTAAGCCCCATGCAAATATCGTCTCTTATATACTTAGATTTTTCTTTGGTCCTTTCCAATGTGGGACGAGATGCACTAAAAACAAATCACTTCTCAAAACAAGAAATAAAGGAAAATTTTGAATTTTTGAAACATTTTATTTTAAAATCCTTTTAAAATACAACAACAAATGTGTCTCATAATGCCTTAGTTTGTCGAAGAATCCAGAAAATGAATAGTTCATATCAATATTTAAGATGCACTCTTATTTAGTGTGTACCCAGGGAGTGGAAAATTGGCCTAGGAAGTTGTAGAATGTCTACCAGCCTTTATGTGATTCAATTAAAAAGTGTCATATGCTTCCCTAAAATATAGGTCCCTGAGTGAAAAAGGCAAAAACATAATTTTACCTATGGAAAATTTTCATTTCATTGGGCCAAGTCTGAAAGTATAAAGATTCCTACCACTCAGGTTCTAGAAAATCCACAGCCCGATAGCAAATGCACTGATAAGCAAGGGTGCAGAGCTTCAAACCAAATTACTCCATTTCAAACAGCTATTTCCTTTTATTGACCATTACATAGATGTGCTACCCGAGTGGGTGGAGATTTCTCTCCATCTCTAAATGTCAGTCATCTATTCAGTTGGGTCCTATGGCACTTTCAGAGAGATACAAAAGTTGCTTCGCAATATCAAACACCTAGGTGGCGAGATAATTGCTCAAGCAATTCGTACGAGGAAGGAATGAAGTTTCCATCCGTGGCATAGCTCGTCCATGTTCTAAAACAATTTTAGAACCCAAACAGGACTTCTGACCCCCTTTTCTTTGAAGGTTTGCTCCAACGTATTCTGGCATGGGATATTTCTTTTCGAGTATGGGGTGCTCTCACATGTTACCAAGCTATTGTGAGGCCCACGTGGTGTGGTGCATTCACGTCACCAAGTTTTGTGGGCCCCACTATGATGTATGTGTTATATCCAAACCGTTCATGCCTTTCGTGAGATCATTTTAGTGAGTCAGTGTAAAAAAGTGAGGCATATCTAAAGCTCAAGTTAAGCCACACCACATGAAGCAGTGGAAATTGAACACCTACCATTGGATCAAGCTGATTTCTATGGTGTGATCCACTTGAGCTTTGGATCTGTCTCATTTTTAGCCTCATGCCCTAAAATGATCTTTAAAAAGTGGATGGACGGCGCGGATATAACACATAGATTATGGTGGGCCAACGGAACTTGGTGACGTCAAGACACCAACACAGGGACACACTGCGCAATCCGCTTATAATGATTCGAGGTTTGAAAAATAAGTCCAATCCAACCATCTGGTGGGCTACACCATCAGGGCAGCGTGACAGTGTTGTATGGGTTATGGGTTGGATGCCATACACATTGCATGCTCCGCACTGCTTGAATTGGGAGGGTTTTATTTATTTATTTATTTATTTATTGTGAAACTCTCGAATTTGGTGGGGCATGGATGTTGATGCATGGGTGGATATCCTTATTATTATTATTTTTTATTTATGTCGGATGCACATAATGAGCAAACCTATCATGCGCGTTGAATGTCATGTACGAAATCGGATTGCCTACGGAGTAACTTAGTAGTTTTTATGGTATCGAATCAACTTTGTTGGGCTCACCGTGAATGTATGTGGTTTATCTAAGCCGTCCATATGTTTTTCCAGCTCATTTAACCAGTTGAGTCCAAAATTACAGAATATACACATCTTAAGTGGACCACACCACATGAAACAGTAGAAATAATGATTTCTACCGCTGAAACCTTCCTAGGGCACACAATGATGTTTGTTTGTCATCCAATCTGTTCATAAGATCATACAGACATAGATGAAGGGAAAAAACAAATATTAGCTTCATCCAAAACTTCTATAGCCCCCAGATGATTTTCAATGGTAGACACTCAATTCATATTATTTCCTATGGTGTGGTCCACTTGAGATTTAAATATGCTTCACTTTTGGGTTCAAACTATAGAATTAACTTGTAAAATAGATGAAAGGATCGGATAAAATACATAAATCACAGTGGGCTCCATAGAGTTTACTTAGCACGCAATACTCTCCCCTGCGTGGGCTCCACAATACTTAAGGCTGTCAACTCCTCGAGTTTTAGTCAAATTTAGGTGCACCCATATCCGGACAAATCCGGCCCTAAGTATGGGCCACAGGGTCTACATGCCATATTTAATGTCCTACACCTAAACCTTTCGTAGGTTTCCATCGGTACCTATCATATCCCTATCAGGATCTCATGTTCCACGTAGGTTTTGGATGAGAATAATTTCTGTGAATTATAATTCAATTTAAATTACAAGAGTATACCAGAGATGTACGATGGAATTGTGATTCCATCAGGTACCTGTCAGATATCTATCAGGTCTCGTTCCACATTCACATACCACTAGGGCGAGCGCGAAATGTTATTTATGCGTGTATATGTTATTCCCATGCCTACTCATTTTATATTTATGTAGCTCATTCACCTATTCAATTGCTTATGGCTTGTGGGGCCACCATTTTGTATGTAGTTAATCAGCTTGGCTTGTGGGGCCACCATTTTGTATGTAGTTAATCAGCTTAACAAGGGAGTACTTGGATTTTAAGTTACTTAAAAGTTATTTATGCCTCTAGTAGTTTATCTTAATTTCCTACTTAATATTAAACATTAATAAATAAAAATATATTTAGTAAACAATATATTTATTAGCTTTTCCTCTCTTTCGTCCCTGCAATAACTTTTAAGTAGTTAAAAAGATTAAAAAAAATTAATTGAAGTGAAGTAATTTTAAGTAAATAAGTTACTTATAATTAATCATAAGCTAAACTTCTTTGAAAAAGTTACTTCCCTATTGTTGTACACAGAAAAGGTAACTTATCTGGTGGTATCCAAGCGGGCCCTAGCTAAGCCCTAAAACCTTTAAAATCACATGATAGGCCATATATCGGGTTGGATCGGCCAGATTTTGGCCAACCAACTTTCAGGGTGTGGTTATCTAGGAAGGTTGAATGCTATACCCACATATGGAAGGCCCCATGTGATCCTTAGTCCAAGAGGCCTACTAATCGGACTATGGGTAAAATCCTCTCTTAATTAAAAAAAAAAAAATCTTAACACAAGTCTCCTCTTCCTAATATTACTCATACGAAGATGTTTAATACACCCATTAATCATGTGATCCTTAATAAAATATTATATATATTATAGAGAATTTCATAAAAAATAATATAGAATTTACATTTTGGAACCTTCTCAAAAAGGTTTTTAATATGCTACCTCATTTAATCTAAACAAATATTATCACTAGATAACATTTCATTTATGATAGATCGGGTAGGCCGATGCTAGCAAAGGAGTCAATGGTCACCCTCTCTACAAGAAAACCCACTTTTACCGATGAAAATTTTCATCGGTAAAAGAGCAATGGAAAAGGTTTTTGCCAACGAAAATTTTCAGAAATGGCAAGATTTTTGCTGACGAATTTTTCATAGGTAAAAATATTTCCAAAACTTTTTCCGATGATATTTTTCGTAGGTAAAAATATTTCCAAAACTTTTACCGACGAATTTTTTTGTCAGTAAAAAATAATTGTAAAACTTTTACCGACGATGTTTTTCGTAAGTAAAATTATCTACATAACTAAAAAATAACTTAAAACTTTTTACCGACGATTTTCTTTGTAGGGAAAAATATTTTAAAAGACTTTTACCGACGAAATTGTTCGTCAGTAAAAAATAAGTGAGAAATGTTTCCCGACAATCGTTTTTGTAGGTAAAAATATTTTAATAACTTATACTGATGAATTTTTTCGTCAATAAAAAATAAGTAAAAAACTTTTACCTACGAAAATGTTCGTAGGTAAAAATATTTACAAAACTTTTACCTACGAAACTTTTCGTAGGTAAAAGTCTCTCTCTCTCTTTCTCTCTCTCTCTCTCTCTCTCTCTCTCTCTCTCTCTCTCTCTCTCTCTCTCTTTTTCAATATTCCAGCACAAAATTCCTGATAGACATCCGTTACAATATATTTCATCATATTCTTCCTGATATATACCTGTTATATAATATATTTCATCATATTCACATTCACATCCATCTAAACCCAAACTAGTAAATCCATCTAAATATAAACTACATTCATCAAAACACAAACAATCTTATCCACATCACATTCATTCATGCATAAATACATAAAAGTTTAACATCATAAATAAAAATATAAAAAATCACAAAGATGAAGGCGGAGGTGGTGGGGCATCGGTGGGTAAGCGTGCAGCGAGAGCCTGAAACATTTCCGTCATCCGTCGCTCATGCTCCACCCGCATCTCCTCCATCGTCCTCTCCTGCTCCTCCCTCTGCCTCACCTGCTCCTCCATCCTCCTCCTCTCTTTCTCCTTCCTCTGCCTCGTCAGCTCCTCCATCCTCCTCTCTCCAGCTGTTATCTGATGTCATGGACGACGACCCGTAGTTGCTAAACTTCTCTTTCTGCAATATCAGCTAGGCGTACGACGCTGTCGTCAACAATGATGGATCAACTAGAGGCAACTCTAGTGGGTGCCATGAGCCTGGTATCATGGCCAAGCCCACGCACATATCCAGAATGGGTACTAAGCACCTCACTCAGGATCTCTAGCTCACTCCGTTGAGTACCATCAGGAGTGGGCTGACTGCGTAAGGTGTCCATCGCCGCCTGTAAGGAAAACATATGAATTTTCATAACAAATAATATTATTATAATTCAACATATTTAAAATTTATAATGTAAGAATTTTTACCAATTTCTCGCTGGCTGTAGGATGTACCCAAGATCCCGTCACCTGTCGACAGTGAGTCCCTCTGTAGAGGTCTACTGGTCCGGGCTCCTTGCTAGTGATAGAATCTCGACGCGCAATCGAAAGGACGATAGAGTTAATATAAATGCATTAAAAGAATATATCAACTTATTAATCACCAGTAATTTCTTACCATATCGTAACGAAGTCGTACATATTACTTTGAACCAGCTACATGATTTACTTCCAACTTTTCCTTGTTGTTAGAATTTATTTTACTTCTCTTCTGAATACATTATTCATAATACATTATTGTTAATTGTGAATTTAATTATTATCTTAAGATATCGTAAATATGTAAATATTACCTTAAAATACTTAAATGAAAATCTCTCGCAGAGTATCCGCCAATCGTCATAGGTCACGTGCGGTGGTGCGAATTGTATGCCCTCCTTGTGGCTCGTGCACCGCTTGTATCACTTATGTAAGTCATCACAGTACTCATTGAACCGCTCCTTAACCATGTCATCGATGACATGGGAAATGTGCAGAACACTCAAATTCAAGTCAAATTTATCCTTTAGTTTCGTAAATAATAGATTAAGGTAATAAACTTATTAAGAAAATAATTTAACCGTAAGTGAACTTTTATAAAATAAATTTTAATTTACTAAAATTTACTTGAAGGCGCTGACAGATGAGCTGCCGTACATCATCTATCACGTTCGCTTAACGGGAGGTGGTGGGTGATCAGAGATTGGGATAAGACACCGACCTCCGACGTAAATAACCTGACATTGTTCCCAACATGTCTAATGCAGTCCTGTAGGAATTCTATCATCACCCTACCCTCACGCGTAAGTCATTCTAAAAGTAACCCACGCGTGAGTCCACGTCCCCGTCGGCTGGTCAACGATGCTGTTGCAAAAGAAATATGTAAGTGTAAACATAAACAGAAGTCATTAAAAGAAATATATGTCTAGACTTACATACAGTGCCCGGTGTATGTGCGACTGAGGGATCAGACGCCTGCGATGCAACATGTGATGACGATACTGTCTCGTCGTATCATAGGTCGAAGGGGTAAATCTAGTGCGTGAATGACGTGGTCTCCCATCTGGTGCCATCATTGAATATATGCGAGTTACGAACTTATAAATTTAAACAATGTTAATACAAGTGAAATATACTAAAACATTATACAAGTAGTGTTGATGGTATAATGCATTTGTGCTTATGCTTAGAGAGATGATTAAAATATAATTAGACTATTATACTATTATGCAAGTGGAATATAATAAAACTGTAAACTTTGATATATAACCCTTGAAAATTTCATTACACATTTTCATTTTATATTAAATACACGTATTTCGTTGTAATACAAAATAACTTTTAGGTAAACTATTTGAAGTACTCCTTGCGTAAGTTATCATACGTTTCAGAAGCATATGTCATGTTGCGTGAAGCACTCGACATTGTTATAACCAATATGTCAGTCATAATAGGAGAAATCTGGTCTCTTGGGACTCCATCTAGATGTGCAAGTGACAAAGCTATATCTTCCATAGTGAGTTTTCCGCGGTTATATATCTTCATTAGCTTCAGAATTTGTTTGTGATGGTGTAATCTTTCATCTGAGTCGTCGTCGATATATTCCGCGGTACACTTATCGACTAGACGAAGTATCTTTTTGGCCCTACCAGAAGAAGATAAGACCAAAAAGTCCATCTGTAACAGCTGATGAAATATGGCCCGTGCTTCCGCTATGCTCCAGTTTGAGGAGGACATGATAAGAAATTCACTCAGCTGAATTATGGATTATAAACAAGTCAATTAAAGGAATAAATCATGACTCGTAATTTTCATGTATACATGAAATACATAAATTATTCGAATTGAAAAATGACATGTAAATCATGTGTTCATTTAATAATCTTCATCTGTATCACTATCGCTTAGGACTATTTCTTCTTTACCATTACTATCGTTGATTAGTATTTCCTTTTCATCATCTGCAACGTCGCCATCAATGAAACCACTATCATTTCTAACAATGTCATGTATTATTGAGGCATCAACATGATAAGGTGACACATCATCTCTCTCCAATTGTACCGCATTATTATTAATACTTGAATCAGTCCCTGTATCCTCAAATGACATGTCTTCTTGATATACTTGTTTAACCCTAGACGTTTCATTTTCCATGTCCTCACTATCTTCAACTTATAGTACGGGAATGTGAAATACTTTTGTGGGCTTTATTTTTTGCACCACGTGCCAAGAGCTTCTTAACTTAGTGTCAGCGAGGTAAAATACTTGTTCGGCTTGGTTGACGAGGACAATTGGTCATCCTTAAACCACTTTTGAGATAAATTTACGCTCGTAAAGTAGTTATCAGTCTGTATTCCCAACTTCTTATTTTCAATATCCCACCAATCACATTTAAATAAGTACACCCGCTTTCTCATACAATAACTCAGCTCAATAATATCCATCAAAACGCTATAAAAGTCAATTTCTACCACCTCATGCATTCCCTTCACAATCACCCCACTATTTTGTGTGGTCCTATTCTTCTCACGTTCTTCAGTGTGGAACCGAATTCCGTTTACAATACAACCTGTATATCTAGGTACACGTCTATTAGGGCTACATGCCAGTGAGTAGAGTGCATCAGATGCATCCATAGAGTTGCTAGTGCATAACATTTTCATCTATTATCATGTTTAGAATGTAATTATTTAGGGATTTTCTTAGGTTCAAATAATATGCAATATAACAAAAATTCTAAGTATAGTGAGATACAATGTGAAATCTTACACGTTTTGTGAACCATTCTGAAAACTGATCCTGATGCATTCGATCATAATTTGTTGGGAATTGGGACTTCATCTGGTCGATATGTTCGCTACACATAAATGACACATCATTAGCAAGAAACATTAAGATTATCGTACGTAGAGAAAATAATAATCGAGGGAAGACTTATTGTAAGTACGACTCTATTTCTTCACAATTATGCAACACATACCACTGCGCCTTTGATAGATCCCTAAGGTCCATATCTTGAAACATCGGGATCCTAAAAGACGAACGTTATGTGCGAATACAGATATGAGTCCTTGTTCATGCTCTTGCCCTTCATCGGCATTTCAATTTTCTCGGTTAAATCTAGTCTCAATGTCACAAAGATACATGGAGCAAAATGTTAGGCACTCATTATCAATATACGCTTCAGTAATGGATCCTTTCGGTCGTACCTTATTCTTCACAAATCATTTTAGTGTGTAGAGGTATCTGTACACAAAATCACTATGTTATACGTATGAAAACATGGATGTATGTAGTTTATGGAATGAATAAAAATTTTAATAGGTTCTACCACCTTTCGATTGGACACATCCAACGATATTGTACTGGACCTGTAAGCTTCTCTTCGAGCGCTAAGTGAATCCCTAGGTGTACCATGACATCTAAAAAAGTGGGTAAAAATATTCTTTCAAGTTTGCAAAGGATTACGACAATGTCTCTCTCCAGTCGTGTAATAACATTTACATTCAACCATTTCGAACCCAAATCCTTAAAGAATATCCCCAACTCAATTAGCGCTGCACTAATCTCCTTGCTCAGCAATCCACAAATCACAACCGGTAGTAAGCGTTGTAGAAGGACGTGACAATCATGACTTTTCATTTCTGTTACTTTACAGTCCGTAACGTTTACGCACCGAGATATGTTTAACGCATACCCATCGAAAAACTTTACTGATCTCAACCATTCACATAAACACTTTTGTCTAGTTTTGTTAATGTGTAGCAGGCTGCTGATTTAGTATATGAATTTTCATGTAGTTGTAAGTGCAACTCTTTCCTTAAACCCATTACTTATAGATCCAATCGAGCCTTAAAACTGTCTTTTATTTTCTTCTCTATGTTCATCAATGTTCCGAAGACATTGTCACATATATTTTTCTTAATATGCATGACATCTAAGTTGTGTCGCAATTTCAAATCACTCTAATAGGGCAACTAAAAAAATACTCTTTTTCCTCCAGTTATAATCCAATATTGTATGTTTTCTCTTCTTCAAGTGCGATGCCTTACCAAATTTAACTTCTCCAATGTTATTCAGTTGTTATATAACATCTTTCCCAGATAGCTCTTTTGGGGGTGGCATATGATCTTGTTTACCATCAAAGATCATTGACTTCGTGCGCCAACTATGATCGCTCGGAAGGAAGCGACGATGGCTCATATAATATGTTTTTCTACCATACTTCAGTGACAATGAACAAGTCTCAATACCACATGTAGGACAAGCCAACTTTCCCTTCGTGCTCCACCCAGACAAATTCTCATACGCGGGGAAGTTATTTATTGTCTACAAGACCGCTGCATGCAATTGAAATGTCTGTCTTGTAAATGTGTTATAAATTTGTACACCTTGACTTCACAACTCGTTTAACTCATCTACTAATGGTCGCACATAGATATTAATGTCATTCTTAGGTGACTTGGGTACAGGAATAATTAATGACATCATGAAAAATGATTCCATACACAACCAATGAGGTAAATTATAAGGCATAAGTATAACTGGCCACATACTGTACGAGCTACTCATATTACCAAATGGATTAAAACCATTACTTGCAAGACCTAGTCGAACATTGCGAGAATCCTCTGCAAACCAGCCATATCGCTTATCAAAATTTCACCAGGCTTCAGAGTCCGTAGGGTGCCTCAGTGTACTATTATCATGAACGCGTTTCTCCTATGCCACCACATATCTTGCAAGATAAACAATCTTTACAAGCTGGGTTTCAATGGGAAGTACCTTAACACCTTTTATGAGATTTTATTACGCTTGGCTTCGTCATACTTCCACCTAGACTTTCCACATTCTGGACACTCTTCAACATTTTCATGCTCTTTCCAATACAATAAACAATTATTTATACATGCATGTATGAGGATGTAACCAAGGCCCAAGTCTCGCATTAAGGATTTTGCCTCGTAATAAGACTTAGGTAATGTCTCACTGTCCAGTAATGCTTCTTTCAACAAGTCAAGGAACATATCAAACGATTTGTTACTCTAACGATTTATTGTCTTCAAATGAAGTAACCTTATAAGAAAATTCAAATTGGAGAAGTTCTCATACCTTGGATAAAGTGGATGTTGCGCATCCCTCAACAACCTATCTTGGCTACTACTTGTCATTGTAAAATCAATATCCTCTTGTTCCCCTGAATACATCCCCTATGATATCTTGTATTTTATCAACGTCTTCATCCTCGTCATCCAACACAATTGGGTCAGCAAAGACTTCAGTGGCCTCAACTTTATGTCAGATATCTTCACCATGATGGATTAACCAAGCAGTACTTGACATCAGACATGAGCTAGAAAAGTATGCTGCATGATATGTTAATTTGCATCAATTAACCATTCCTCACTAGAATTGTTCGGAATTCCACATCAACTTTTATTCACTTTTGTCAGATATGACTTGGCTTCTAGCATTGTCAAACCTGATTTTACTTGCTTTTTTCTTTTCTGGTGCCTACTTTTATGTATTTACTTGAAATTGATGGAGCAGACCTAAATGTGCATTGGAACTATCCGGATGTTGAGCGGGGGTCCCTGAAAAGTGGAAACTATTGTTATGACCATGATGAAGCTGTCCATTTTCTATGGACAGCATTGGAGTGGCCTGACCATTTGGACAGGCCGTGTTTATGTATTAGCTCAAAATTGTTGGAACAGACTCTAGTATAACCCTAAACCTAAACCTACACCTAAAACTAATACCTAAAACTAAACATCATGGTGGGGACAGTGCCCCCATCCGTTGATTCCTTCCTGAGACCCACCTGGCGAATATTTGGGATCCAACTTGTTGGTATATTCACACAGACCTAGACCTGAAGAAGGAATAACACAAATATCAGCTTGATCAAAAAATTTTGTGGCCCCAATTCGTTTCGTGGCCCACTTGAGCTTTGGACCTACCCCAAAACCTAAACCTAAACCTATTCTCAAATTGCAAAACCTATAACCTAAACCTAAACCTAAACCTAAACCTATAACCTTAACTTAAACCAAAACCTATAACCTAAACCTGTAACCTTAGCCTAAACGTAAAACCTAAACCTATAACCTTAACCTAAATCTAAACCTAAAACCTAAATGTATTCTCAGATCCCTAAACCTAAACCTATACCTAATCCTAATCTCAACTCCTTAACCGAAACTAAACTTGAAAACCAAAACATAAATCCGAACCTGAACCTGAATCCGATTTCCTAGACCTAAACCTTAACGTATTCTCAATTCCCTAAACCTTAACTTATAACCTAACATAAAACTAAACCTATAACCTACACTTATAAACCTAAACCTATTTCTCAATTCCCTAAACCATAACTTATAACCTAACCTAAACCTAAACCTATAACCTCCACTTATAATCTAAACTTAAACCTATAACCTAAACTTGTAACCTTAACCTAAATGTAAAACCTAAACCTAAACCTAAAACCTAAGTGTATTCTCAAATCCCTAAACCTAAACCTAAACCTAAACCTATAACCTACAACATTAACATAAACTTATTACCTAAACCTATAACGTACAATATTAACCTAAACCTGTTCTCAAATTCTAAAATCTATAACCTAAACCTAAACTTATAACCTAAACCTCTAACGTAACCTATAACATAAACCTTAACCTATAACGTATAACCTATAATCTATAACATAAACTCAATTCCCTAAACCTTAACCTGTAACATAACCTAAACCTAAACCTATAACCTACACTTATAACTTAAACCTAAACCTAAACGTATTCTCAAATCCCTAAACCTAAATCTATACTTAATCCTAATCTCAACTCCCTAGCCTAAACCTAAACCTAAACTTGAAAACCCAAACCTAAATCCAATCCTGAACACGAACCCGATTTCCTAAACCTAAACCTTAACCTATTCTTAATTCCCTAAAGCTATAACCTAAACCAAAACCATAACCTATAACCTAAACCTTAACCTATAACCTATAACCTAAACCTATAACCTATTACCTAAACTCAATTCCCTATACCTTAACCTATAACCTAAACCTATAACCTACACTTATAACGTAAACCTAAACCTATAACCTAAACTTATAACCTAAACCTAAACCTAAACCTAAAACCTAAATGTATTCTCAAATCCCTAAACCTAAACCTATACCTAATCCTAATCTTAACTCCCTAACCTAAACCTAAACCTAAACTTGAAACCCTAAACCTAAACCCAATCTCGAACACGAACCTGATTTCATAAACCTAAACTTTAACCTATTCTCAATTCCCTAAAGCTATAACCTATAACCTAAACCTAACCTAAACCTATAACCTAAACCTATTACCTTAACCTAAATCTAAAACCTAAACCTAAGCCTAAAACCTAAATGTATTCTCAAATTTTTAAACCTAAACTTACACCTAATTCTAATCTCAACTCCTTAACCTAAACGTAAACTTGAAAACCCAAACCCAAACCCGATCCCGAACCCGAACGTGATTTCCTAAACCTAAACCTTAACCTCTTCTCAATTCCCTATAGTTATAACCTATAACCTATAACCTAAACCTAAACCTAAACCTAAATATATAACCTAAACCTATAATCTTAACCTAAACTTAAACCTAAAACCTAAATGTATTCTCAAATCCCTAAACCTAAACCTACATCTGATATTAATCTCAACTCCTTAACTTAAATGTAGACTTGAAAACCCAAACCTAAACCCAATCCCAAACCCGAACCCGATTTCCTAAACCTAAACCTTAACCTATTCTCAATTCCCTATAGCTATAACCTATAACTTGAATCTAAACCTAATCCTATGACCTTAACCTAAACCTAAAATCTAAACCTAAAACCTAAAACCTAAATGTATTCTCAAATCCCTAAACCTAAACCTACACCTAATCCTAATCTCAACTCTTTAACTTAAACTTAAACTTGAAAATCCAAACCTAAACCCGAACCCGATTTCCTAAACCTATAACCTACACTTATAACCTAAACCTAAACTTATAACCTAAACCTGTAACCTAAACCTAACCCTAAAACCTAAATGTATTCTCAAATCCATAAGCCCAAAACCTAAACCTAAACCTATAACCTAAACGTATAACTTACAACATTAACATAAACTTATAACCTAAACCTATAAACTACAACATTAACCTAAACCTATACTTATAACCTAAACCTAAACCTATTACCTAAACCTAAACCTATAACCTATAACCTAAATCAATTTCCTGAACCTTAACCTATAACCTAATCTAAACCTAAACATATAACCTATACTTATAACCTAAACTTAAACCTAAACCTAAACTTGTAACCTTAACCTAAACGTAAAATCTAAACCTAAACCTAAACCTAAAACATAAATATATTCTCAAATTCTTAAACCTAAACCTAAACCTACAACATCAACATAAACTTATAACCTAAACCTATAACCTACAACATTAACCTAAACCTATACTTATAACCTAAACCTATTCTCAAATCTCAAAACCTATAACCTAAACCTAAACCTATAACCTAAACCTAAACCTTAACCTATAACCTAAACCTTAACCTATAATGTATAACCTATAACCTAAACCTAAACCTATAACCTATAACCTAAACTCAATTCCCTAAACCTTAACCTATAACATAACCTAAACCTAAACCTATAACTTACACTTATAACCTAAACCTAAACCTATAACCTAAAATCTAAACCTAAAACCTAAACCTAAATGTATTCTCAAATCCCTAAACCTAAACCTACACCTAATCCTAATCTCAACTCCCTAACCTAAACCTATACCTAAACTTGATGTAACATCCCGAAAATCGGGGGGTCGAGCAAAAACCCAACTCCCGAGTTCCAAAATGTTATTTATGCAACATGGATATGTATGATTGAATGTTGTCTGTGATAATGTATTAAACATGAGTGAGATTAAGCCAGAACAGTATATCATACTTCAGAGACAGTTAAATTTGCAAGCGGAAGACTGTAATAGTATGTATAACGTATATAAACTGTTGTATGTCTCCAGAGTGTGAATACATTACCAGGTTATACACATACATGTATACTTCAAAAGTAAACAAAATGAATATACATGAGGGCACTAAAAATATAAAATGACAAACGTCAAAGTATCTAATCAACCTCCCTGCAATCCCGTCAATCAGAACACGCATAAAGGAGGAATCCTCCTCCTCATCATCAAGTCCAGCTCCGCCTCACAGGCCGCGCCATCATCTGCAATCACAAAAGGGACTGGTGGGTGTCCGGAAACACCATCCCGTAACGTGGGAGTGAGTGATCAACTCAGTGGGATAAGAGAGCAGAGATTAGCATGTTCACAATTCAATCACGCGATAATAGTAAAGCAGTAAATCAGACAATCCTAATACTGTTATTAATGCAGGATGACATGACGTGATGTATGCCCTCACCGACGATCTCCCTCATGCGGCAACATCTTACGACCGCGGCATGCCACACTCCCTAGAGTGCTCCACATCTTCCAGGCACATGCAATGCTATGGTGATATGATTTCCAAGTTGTTATTAAGTCCATTCAAACAGCAGGATTGGGAAACTAAGGTACTTCCCTTGTATCAATCCCAATACAGATCCTGTCTAGGGTCGTCACTCCTAGTAATCTCATACGATGTATATTTCGTAGGTCACTGCAAGGGCTGCCAGGGCTGTTGCTCGCACTCGTTGCACCGCTCCCCCATCACCTTATCAATACAGGCCTACTGTACTCTACTGCACGGAAGGGTCGTCGCCTCCCGTGGACTCAGAATACGCTCGCGGTCACTACAAAGGGCTCGTCGCCTGATCAGTGTAGGCCGACAGCTAGAATATAGTGTCCCATACCACCATAATCTGCTCACGAGTTTAGGTGCTCACTGGTCACTACGGGGAGGTTTGTGGCCCCAGCGTAGGCCGACAGCTCGACCACGGTGTCCCATACCACCATGCCCGGCTCATGAGTCTTCGTGGATCAAGGTACCACGGTTAATAGGGTTTACAATGGTAAGTTCAGTACCCTAGGTTCAAGCAGTTATGATACATACAAGGTGAACAAACATCGGCCAGTCGGGTTACTTGACGGGCTCGACTAGCGCGATCGCATCTCGAATTGAACGACATGAAGTGCGTAAAACACTTCGCGTGGCCTAACCACTGCCGCCAACTCTCAACACGAATCACATTCATCGACGCGTCGTTCGTGGCTATGACCAGTCAGCCACGAATTCGTTCGGTTACCGACTGCCTGGACTAAGTCAAGTCCCACACATCTATTGAATTACATTACGCTATATACCACGGTATTGGAATTGAAACACATCATGTGAGCATGTTAGCACATGTTTTAACATTCAACTAAGGCAAATCTTCAAGGCATACTTTCCATGCATATTCAACTTAGGCAAATCTTCAAGGCATCATTTCTATGCATGTGATGCAATCATGCATAAGGTCAACATATAGGAAATCATTTAGGTCAGCATTTTAAATCATGAAATCAATCTCAAACTACTACATAACATCA
Organism: Magnolia kwangsiensis; assembly: GCA_037074715.1. NCBI lineage: Eukaryota > Viridiplantae > Streptophyta > Magnoliopsida > Magnoliales > Magnoliaceae > Magnolia > Magnolia kwangsiensis. The sequence continues at coordinate 59,258,449 of CM073573.1, forward strand.
TTCAATACAATACATACTAATACAAGCATTTATACAGACACATACACTACACACTTAAGTCCACATATAGTATGTCGACCCAAAGTGCGCAACTTGGCGAATCTCTTCGCCAAACTGATTATGCAAGCATTCCTAACTCACTAATACGGTGACAAACCATGTCAATCACGTCAGCAAAATATGCATGTAGACCGTACTTCCTACATATGACTAAAATGCCCTAAATCTCATATTCTTCGATAATTTACGAAATAGGAAACAGAGAGCACGTTGTACATGTCAAACGGCGATGCCGTCGATAATCTACTATTAAACGACATTGAAAGCGTTGTAAACCGTCAATCAAAGCGTCTAAAATCCTCACCTAGTCTCTTACGGTCGCGGGATTTTGAACGGAGCGTGTACGCTTCGTCTACGGCTGTAAGAGAACCTGATTTATGGATTACGTTAGCTAACATGTTGTGCATCGACGTAAACCCTAAATCAGCAAGTTTTTGGGATTATTCTATACCTGAAAAGGTGGAGAAATCACCAGCCAGGTGATTGGAAGGAAGTGCTGATGCAGCAACCGTTGATGGCTCGGAAGCGGGAAAAATCTCCTCTTCCCTTTCTCTCAAACTCTCTCTCTCTTTTCTAGGGTTTAGGGAAATTCGTATGCAAGGAAGGAATGAGGGTTTCAACCCCTTTTATAAGCTTGGAAACGCCGGAATTAGGCTCCGGGACGAAGTTTACTTATTGCCTATCCATTTCGGGGCTGTTTCGGTCCAAAAACTGATTTCTGGTGGTCCCCTGGTCGATTGCGATCAGACTTAAGCTCATGGGTACCAGATGTACCTCGTATTAAGTTTTCAGTCTGGCAGGGTTCGCAGATCGCACGTATCGGACCAGTTTCAGTTCAGCGGTCACCGCACATAGATCAGGGCTGAAAGTCCCATGATAATAAATAGAAATTTTTCCTGATCCGAGGGTGTAATCTGGATGAATTCTGACGGTCAGAACGCTTAATACTGACGCGTCAAGTCGTGTGCCAGATTTGAATTTGAAATTCCAAATTCGTCCCTATTCGCGGTCGCTTCAGTCCGGGTTCAACGAAATACTCTGTGATTATCGGATTGACTTGATTTTCGAGATGATTGTCAAGTCCAGCTGGGCGGTTCTAACGGTCTAAGATAGGAGGTATCGGACCTTCGAAGCGCGGTCTAAATCCAATATAAAAATTCAATGTGGTCCAGAGGACAAACCCGCTTAGAGTTTGATCCGAGGTTATAGAGTATTGTAGAGTTGTTTGTTCTACTCGATTTGGGTCTTGTGGAACGTATTTAAAGTGATCAGGGACTGTTTCCCAGCCACTCCAACGTTGCGCTAGCTAACTTATGCTTAGTTTCTAAAGAAATTTATCCTAAGTGGTTTCTTTGGCTATGGAATTGGGTTCTGAACGATTTTTCAGGTATTTTAATTGACCCATTGCCTAAGGACGTTTAATCCCAGATTAGCCAAAATCCGGGGTGTTACAATCTACCCCCCTTAAAACACAATGTCGTCCCCGACATTGGCGAAGGGCAAGGAGTACTTTCTCTAAGGAAGGTTCAAATCCTATTTAATAACCTAATCGTACATATAACCTAAATCAAATGTTTCGATCCTGGGCCAGTGGGAAAGAGGCCAACCACTCTTCCACTGCGCCACACTGATCGAACGACAGTGTTGACTAATCCTAACTGGATTGGACTTAATACGTTCTACCCCCCTTAAAACTTGGTTTTTCTTAAATTCAAGAATCTATGCATCGCTCTATATATCGGAACAAGGTGCAACTTAGGGGCGATCTTTGACATGAATTAGGGAACAACCTCTCATTACAGTGGCTTTCCCTGATAATGATGCGTTCTATGGCATTGGTATCTATGGCGATAGAGATGAGCCTAAGCTCTATTGTGGATAGGTTCAGGTATGAGTTGGTGGCAAGATGCCTAATTCTCTACTGGCTTTAAGTCCTCGCCATTTCCCAAAGACACTATGATCCTGTTTAGTTGTAGATGGTTGAGCCAACACGGAAGAAAGGTTGTGTAATGGGTCTGAGCCGGATACATAGACTTTCTGTCTAGCTAGGACAGAAGATTTATTGTATCAATTCTTAATCCGAGTCGATTCCGATCTTCTGCTTGATCAGAGCATTGGATTTATTGGTAACCACTAGGATTAAGAAGTCGATTCAGACCGCGAATACATCGCTTACATGTAGTTCCTTTATTCCGCATTCTCGAATGCAATAAGCCCTTGGGGAAGGCAATTCTAGGGGGCGTGCTAGTACATTCTAAGTTCAATCTGAGGGAGTTATAAATGTTCCCTGAGAGTGTATGGTTCCTTCCTATGGGCAACAACAGAAATCTATTAGTCATAAAGAAATCTAACCTACTATCCCTTAGCATATATAGGCCTTACACTGCCTAAGTCAACTAGTAACCTAGTCTGTAACTCAGTACTTATAATCCAAAGCCTAAGTTTATACGTTAAATGGTTCCATACCATTTCTACTATAGGGAATTGTTCTATCACTCAGGGTCAAGATTATCTAAATAGAATTGGGTTTCCTATATCGTCAGATCCTTCAAATCTAGCAGTGCTAACTCTAGGACCAAAACGCCAAGGGCCTATGTGGCCAGTAGCATTCAGTTGTATTAAATAGAACTGCATTCCTAGTCCCATAGTGGGATCGGAAGTGGCATGCTTGGTAGGAGGGTGGTGTGGGATAAAAACTAATTTGTAGGCTGAATCCCGGGAGTTACACTACTCCTGATCCAGGGACAATACCTTACAGTGAAATGAGACGGCATGCACTCTATTCCACAAATTTTTGCTACATTAAACCCAAACCACAACACAAACATTCACATAACAAGTCGAAAAGCATCATGCATTTCATTAAACAAAAATTGTCATAATACAAGGGATATCTCCCTACAAGTATCATGACAAAAAGTACATGGGAGCTATGTCAGTCAGCTACTACAGCAACATAGGTAAACTACCAGCCTTATCAGGCTTACAAAACACAACTTAAAACAGGAAATGACTAACTACTGATAATAACATCAAAGATCGCATCGCTAGTCGGAGTCTGGTGATGGAGGAGGAGCGCCCTTATCCTGTAAGCAACACAGGATCGCCTTCAAGGTGCGAGTCACCTTGCCAAATTTCTTCTTTGTAACGGCCTTGGCATCAGCGACCTCTGCGCGAAGTTCTTGGACTTCCCTTCGCAAAGCGGTCTGACTCTCCTCCATCCGAGCAATGCGGTCGTCGATAGTAGCCTGCGCAGAAGGAGGAGGGCTCTCGTCAGTATCCTGAGCCTCCTCTTCTACTTCTTCCTGAACCTCTACTCTAGGTTCTTCTTCGCTTTGATCTTCCTCTTCATCAAAGTCATCCCCACTATCCCTTTCAAGTTGATTTTCACGATATTGCGACCCAATCTTCATCTTAACCATTGTCGACTCATCAATGGTGTGAATCGATACCGGCAATTCGGGCCCAAGTCTATAGGCAAACTCAAGCGCAATCTTGCAAATGAGTCGGCCAAAGGGAAGCGATTCGGATGTTCTTCTCGACCTGGCTATGAGAACTATCTGCCGTAAGATGAAAGTGGCCATACATACGTTCTCTCCCTGGGCCACCAGAAATAAGAAATCGACCATAAGACGTGTGCATTCAATGCGGTTCGTCGACCTGGGATAGACATTGAACGTGCAGATATGGTGTAGCAGGCGCAAATCCTCAGACATGTACGTCGCCTTGAGGCTATTATTAGGCTGCCATGGAACCAACTTACCGCACAGAAACCGGGTGCGGCGATCTCGTTCACGTCTAGTCCTCAAATTCTTCTCACTAGGATGCACATCACCTAGAGGCACGTTGAGAAGTCGCGCAACCAACTGGACGTCGATCGTAGCCATCCGATCTCTACCAAAAGGGATTTTGAACTGCAAGGGCTCCAAGGTAGGACTCTGGATATTAGCATACAAGGCACGAACGGTGCTCACATTAGCACGAGCGCGAGCTTCAAAGATCGGTCCCCAGTGCGCAGCTTCAATGCGTTCGAACAACAGATACTCGCCGAACAATCGCCCATCTACGTCCGCCTCAAATAACACTCTACGATCAGTGTATTCACCATGAGGCATCTCTGATAGAATGGTTCGTCCAAGGTGTGCATGGGGATCCAAATCCCGCTTTGTACGGCACTCCAGGACTGCAGCTGGACCTGCGGCGGCGCTTGGACTCGCGGCACCACCCCGCGGTCTTCTCGATCGAGCAGGGCGGCTCGGCCCAGCCTCGTCTGTCGCAGTTTTCCTCTTACCCATCAAAGATATGATGGATGAAAGCGACAAAAGGCCCAAAATGGCTTCCACAAAGGCCATGAAAAATGCCGAAAATGTGGAGAAATGGATGCCCAATCTGACAAAAGGAAATCTAGGCGTCGTAGAGGGATGCTTCAAGCTTCCCAAGGCTATAGTTTCAAAGAGAAATACAAACAAAAAGATGGGATGGAGCACCTCACGATTTCAGCTATATATGGGGGATTTTTGAGCTCCAAATGGTGATATCTTCAAGGAAAGAGGCTGCCAACACCCAATAAATGATGGGTGGTGGTCGGTTTTGGCCAAGGAAGGTGTTAGAAGTGATTTGGGACGCTGGGGTTTGGAATGGGTTACTGAAAATCGAAGATAGGGTTATGTAGAGGGCTGTTTGTGAAGGAGAGGTGGGATTTGGGGATTTTTGTGAGGTGGGAGGTGCATAGGGGTGATGTGGACCCTATTTAAGGGGGTGCGCCCGAAGGACAGCTCAAACGGAGCTCGCCGGCCGGCGATGGCATCGCCGGCCAACTCGCAAGTTGACCGGTGGGACCCCATGGGTCTGGTCCCCCATGGTCCCAGGGTCCCAAAAAGTCTGGTCCCACCCCTTAGTTCATAGTATTTTTGTCTCTATGAGCCCAAACATGTGTTCGGAGATTTCCGGGTCCACATTGCAATCCCGAATACCAAACCATATGATGCAGCATATGAATTTGGGGTAGAAGGAGCCAGTACACCTATCTAGATCCTTAGTTGCTAAAGAAAGTGAAGTTAGAATGGCCTTATGGCCATTTTTCATAAAATTTTACTATTCACTGTAAAATTTTGTGAAAGTACTAATTCGTATTATTTTCACATTAGGTTTGATGCCTAACATGAAATGGATAAGAAAAAACTGAAGGTTGAAGTGTTTAGAGAAGGAATTTTGAGAATTTTTGGCAAAACGGGGTTTTTTAAGCCCTGACGATTGATTACTGGAGTCGTGGTCATTCCACGGCCCAAGGATTTAATTTTGCGGTTTAAAATCGCTCATAGGATATCTCAACCTAACTTCCTATAGCTTAGCAGCGATTCGGGTGGCCTTACGCGACCCGAGATGCGTTACAGAGTCGGTCTTGCGATCGATTCTAATAGACTTCGCCTATCGGCGAATCTGCGATCCTGGACGTGTTTCTAGACCCTTCTCGCACCCACCTATGTCAAAGGAAGCGACAGCGTGCGTCGCGTGACCATAACCCAGGCCCGGTTTAATCCAAATCATGCTCTGATACCATCTGTAACATCCCGAAAATCGGGGGGTCGAGCAAAAACCCAACTCCCGAGTTCCAAAATGTTATTTATGCAACATGGATATGTATGATTGAATGTTGTCTGTGATAATGTATTAAACATGAGTGAGATTAAGCCAGAACAGTATATCATACTTCAGAGACAGTTAAATTTGCAAGCGGAAGACTGTAATAGTATGTATAACGTATATAAACTGTTGTATGTCTCCAGAGTGTGAATACATTACCAGGTTATACACATACATGTATACTTCAAAAGTAAACAAAATGAATATACATGAGGGCACTAAAAATATAAAATGACAAACGTCAAAGTATCTAATCAACCTCCCTGCAATCCCGTCAATCAGAACACGCATAAAGGAGGAATCCTCCTCCTCATCATCAAGTCCAGCTCCGCCTCACAGGCCGCGCCATCATCTGCAATCACAAAAGGGACTGGTGGGTGTCCGGAAACACCATCCCGTAACGTGGGAGTGAGTGATCAACTCAGTGGGATAAGAGAGCAGAGATTAGCATGTTCACAATTCAATCACGCGATAATAGTAAAGCAGTAAATCAGACAATCCTAATACTGTTGTTAATGCAGGATGACATGACGTGATGTATGCCCTCACCGACGATCTCCCTCATGCGGCAACATCTTACGACCGCGGCATGCCACACTCCCTAGAGTGCTCCACATCTTCCAGGCACATGCAATGCTATGGTGATATGATTTCCAAGTTGTTATTAAGTCCATTCAAACAGCAGGATTGGGAAACTAAGGTACTTCCCTTGTATCAATCCCAATACAGATCCTGTCTAGGGTCGTCACTCCTAGTAATCTCATACGATGTATATTTCGTAGGTCACTGCAAGGGCTGCCAGGGCTGTTGCTCGCACTCGTTGCACCGCTCCCCCATCACCTTATCAATACAGGCCTACTGTACTCTACTGCACGGAAGGGTCGTCGCCTCCCGTGGACTCAGAATACGCTCGCGGTCACTACAAAGGGCTCGTCGCCTGATCAGTGTAGGCCGACAGCTAGAATATAGTGTCCCATACCACCATAATCTGCTCACGAGTTTAGGTGCTCACTGGTCACTACGGGGAGGTTTGTGGCCCCAGCGTAGGCCGACAGCTCGACCACGGTGTCCCATACCACCATGCCCGGCTCATGAGTCTTCGTGGATCAAGGTACCACGGTTAATAGGGTTTACAATGGTAAGTTCAGTACCCTAGGTTCAAGCAGTTATGATACATACAAGGTGAACAAACATCGGCCAGTCGGGTTACTTGACGGGCTCGACTAGCGCGATCGCATCTCGAATTGAACGACATGAAGTGCGTAAAACACTTCGCGTGGCCTAACCACTGCCGCCAACTCTCAACACGAATCACATTCATCGACGCGTCGTTCGTGGCTATGACCAGTCAGCCACGAATTCGTTCGGTTACCGACTGCCTGGACTAAGTCAAGTCCCACACATCTATTGAATTACATTACGCTATATACCACGGTATTGGAATTGAAACACATCATGTGAGCATGTTAGCACATGTTTTAACATTCAACTAAGGCAAATCTTCAAGGCATACTTTCCATGCATATTCAACTTAGGCAAATCTTCAAGGCATCATTTCTATGCATGTGATGCAATCATGCATAAGGTCAACATATAGGAAATCATTTAGGTCAGCATTTTAAATCATGAAATCAATCTCAAACTACTACATAACATCATTCAATACAATACATACTAATACAAGCATTTATACAGACACATACACTACACACTTAAGTCCACATATAGTATGTCGACCCAAAGTGCGCAACTTGGCGAATCTCTTCGCCAAACTGATTATGCAAGCATTCCTAACTCACTAATACGGCGACAAACCATGTCAATCACGTCAGCAAAATATGCATGTAGACCGTACTTCCTACATATGACTAAAATGCCCTAAATCTCATATTCTTCGATAATTTACGAAATAGGAAACAGAGAGCACGTTGTACATGTCAAACGGCGATGCCGTCGATAATCTACTATTAAACGACATTGAAAGCGTTGTAAACCGTCAATCAAAGCGTCTAAAATCCTCACCTAGTCTCTTACGGTCGCGGGATTTTGAACGGAGCGTGTACGCTTCGTCTACGGCTGTAAGAGAACCTGATTTATGGATTACGTTAGCTAACATGTTGTGCATCGACGTAAACCCTAAATCAGCAAGTTTTTGGGATTATTCTATACCTGAAAAGGTGGAGAAATCACCAGCCAGGTGATTGGAAGGAAGTGCTGATGCAGCAACCGTTGATGGCTCGGAAGCGGGAAAAATCTCCTCTTCCCTTTCTCTCAAACTCTCTCTCTCTTTTCTAGGGTTTAGGGAAATTCGTATGCAAGGAAGGAATGAGGGTTTCAACCCCTTTTATAAGCTTGGAAACGCCGGAATTAGGCTCCGGGACGAAGTTTACTTATTGCCTATCCATTTCGGGGCTGTTTCGGTCCAAAAACTGATTTCTGGTGGTCCCCTGGTCGATTGCGATCAGACTTAAGCTCATGGGTACCAGATGTACCTCGTATTAAGTTTTCAGTCTGGCAGGGTTCGCAGATCGCACGTATCGGACCAGTTTCAGTTCAGCGGTCACCGCACATAGATCAGGGCTGAAAGTCCCATGATAATAAATAGAAATTTTTCCTGATCCGAGGGTGTAATCTGGATGAATTCTGACGGTCAGAACGCTTAATACTGACGCGTCAAGTCGTGTGCCAGATTTGAATTTGAAATTCCAAATTCGTCCCTATTCGCGGTCGCTTCAGTCCGGGTTCAACGAAATACTCTGTGATTATCGGATTGACTTGATTTTCGAGATGATTGTCAAGTCCAGCTGGGCGGTTCTAACGGTCTAAGATAGGAGGTATCGGACCTTCGAAGCGCGGTCTAAATCCAATATAAAAATTCAATGTGGTCCAGAGGACAAACCCGCTTAGAGTTTGATCCGAGGTTATAGAGTATTGTAGAGTTGTTTGTTCTACTCGATTTGGGTCTTGTGGAACGTATTTAAAGTGATCAGGGACTGTTTCCCAGCCACTCCAACGTTGCGCTAGCTAACTTATGCTTAGTTTCTAAAGAAATTTATCCTAAGTGGTTTCTTTGGCTATGGAATTGGGTTCTGAACGATTTTTCAGGTGTTTTAATTGACCCATTGCCTAAGGACGTTTAATCCCAGATTAGCCAAAATCCGGGGTGTTACACTTGAAAACCCAAATCTAAACCCGATCCCGAACCTGAACTCGATTTCCTAAACCTAAACCTTAACCTATTCTCAATTCCCTAAAGCTATAACTTATAACTTAAACATAAACCTTAACTTAAACTTATAACCTAAACCTAAACCTTAACCTAAACCTATAACCTTAACCTAAACCAAAACCTATGACCTAAACCTTAACCTATAACCTAAACTTATAACCTATAACCTAACCTTAACCTAAACCTAAAACCTAAACCTTAACCTATAACCTAAAACTTAAACCTAAACCTAAAACCTAAATGTATTCTCAAATCCTTAAACCTAAACTTACACCTAATCCTAATCTCAACTCTCTAACCTAAACCTAAACATAAACGTGAAAATCCAAACCTAAACCCGAACTCGAACCCGATTTCCTAAACCTAAACCTTAACCTTAACCTATTATCAATTCCATAAAGTTATAACTTATAACCTATAACCTAAACCTAAACCTTAACTTATAACCTATAACCTAAACTTATAACCTATAACTTAACCTTAACCGAAACCTAAAACCTAAACCTAAACCTATAACTAAACCTATAACCTAAAACCTAAACCTAAATCTAAAACTTAAATGTATTCTTAAATCCCTAAACCTAAACCAACACCTAATCCTAATCTCAACTCCCTAACCTAAATCTAAACCTAAATTTGAAAACTCAAACCTAAACTCGATCCTGAACCTGAACTCGATTGATGTAGTAATGTGGCCCAATCACATGGCAACAAACAAGAAAATCTTGCTTTGTTGGCAAGCATACTCGATCTCAAGCATCACAATGCATCTATTTCTATCTCCACTATCTCTTATAGCATAGATTATTTGAGATTTAGATTTATCTCATTTTTAGAGTTATGTCTTAACACAATATGATAATATTAATAAACAAGGTGGATTTGTCACCAACATTATTCTAAGACCCATATAACTTCTCTTTATAGGAAGTTGGGTAGGGCACATGCAGCTTGAATCCATCAAAGGAGATAAGGATCACCTCTCATATGTTCTCTCTCTTTTCATTTATTTTTTTTTTTCCATAAGATTGTTTATTTTATAGTGTTTACTCTAATATACGTATTATATTTTATCATGTTAATATAATTATAAGTGGCCCAATATTACCTTTGTAAAAATAACTAATAATAATTTCTACTTGATGAGAAATCACCAAGTACTATTAGGCTCAACCCAAAAGATAAATTAGCATTTTCTTTCTTTCATTTTCTTTTAACAAACACTCACACACTAGTGTCGCTTACGGCTACAATGGGTACTTGAACTCGTGACCTTGTATTGAAACTATTTTGAATCTACCATGAAGGCATGAGTAAGGACCTATGTGTGTGTGCATATGTCACGCCCCAAACTCGGAAATCGGGCTCACAAAATTTTCGATCGCCTAATCCAGCGCCGACAGCCTCCGTAGAACCCCATTCTTGGCTCCTAGCTCCCATTCGCCAGGTTCCGATCCTGGGATACTACGAGGAGGATTTTAAATATCAGTTTGATTCGTAATAAGCATAACCAAAGGCATAACCCACAAACAACAACCAAGCACTCCATTACAATTCCACTATGATCAAAAACTTTACAAGTACAATGAGCATAAAGGGAAATACAATGGTAAAGAACCAAAACTCCAAAATGCTCTGTAACGTGCTCCTGCCTTAGCGCTGCTGCGAACCAACGTTACCTGTACGCAACGGTCATGCATAAGCTTATAGAAAGCTTAGAGGGTGGTGAAAGTGTGTGCGCAAGGTAGTAATATGAACATGTAATGTCAGAGTAATGCGGAATATGCAGATGGAACCATAATATCATGAGCCGTACCAAGGCTTATGTGATGCAAGACATGAATGGTATCGGCCACCCCAAGGCCATGCGATGTGCAATGCAACTCAAGCATACAGATCCTCATCTATGTCCATACATCAATACAGCTCAAATATGGGATATCACCGGGGTCTAGTACACTCTAAACCAGATTGTCGCCACATCGCGCGCAATAAGGTAAGTGGAAGGACCACACTATCTATCTGCCAATATCGGGCGCGACTCGTTGATTGCGGACCCATTCCTCGAGCTGGTCAAACTCAGTCTAGTATTGCCCTCTACTCTCGGGCGGGTAAGGCCGCACCCCCTTCCAACAGACCACGACACAGTGGAGAGCGTAACTGTCTGGTATTCGGCACTCAACGCTTATCTACCCACTCGGTCTAAACGTTGAAGCAACCTCTTGGTACCATAAGGGTTTAGAGACTTTCACCCAGGGATATCAAAAGCACCCCATGTAGAACGAGATTTTCGGTATCCAATCCTGCCAACCATGATCTGTCTGTGGAGGCTACGGCCCCGATGTCGCTAGGGCGTACAATAACCATGTCACACAAATGCGAAATGCATGAATCACGCTATCCAGTCATGCAACCAATCCTGCGCATATCGTGCGCTCATGTAGGGCAACACTGCCTAACCAGGAGCCCATAAACAACCTGCCCGAAGGCATATGCTATGATCAAACAATTCTCATATCAAGCATGCATATGATGCGAATGATCATGAGTCATGGGATTATACTAAACATGTTATAAGGAGATGGCTATCCTTACAATGCAGATGGGCCTGGACAATAAGTACGGGACTAACAATGGGCCCTAAGGAGAGTCGTAATGTGGACGTCCAACCAACGTTACGCTCACAATGTGGACGTCAAACCAACATTGCTCCCAAGGCACGATCTTTGTAAACATCGCTACTTAATCCGTGTTGGAATTACCCATTGCAACGGACCTTAGGTTCATCCCATTGGGCCTTACGTATATGTCAAATGGGCCATATCATTTGGGCCTTTTTATTCATCAAATGGGCCACATAAGTGGACCACACCAATGGGCCTTATGTGCATTGCAATGGGTTATAACCTGTGGGCCTTAAATTTCATCAAATGGGCTTAAACCCATAGGTCTCATATGCAACAAATGGGCGACACCAATTGGGCCCCATACGTACACTATATGGGCATCAACCTACAAGCCCTACTACATCTCAATGGACCTTAATCCATGGGCCCCCAAAACTGTCAGATGAGCCTAATCTCATGAGCCTTGGAATACATTGTTCCGATTCAATCTCATGGCCTTTAAATATATCAAATGGGTCCCGACTCATGGGCCTTACAAAATATTTATTTCCATCCAAACCATTCATAGGGACACATGGCCTAGGGTCCACTACAATTTTGTTTGTTTGCAATCCATTATGTTCAAAAGGTCATACGGACCTTGCGCCCACATATATAATATGTATAGAAATATACATATATTATAACTACAACAGTAATTCATACATCAAGGGCTGTCGCACCAGCTCTTTAAGCATTAAAATGGAATTGAGGTGGGTCCCATGTAGGGCCCACCACTAAATTCATAATATAAAATATACATTATAAACTATATAACATATATAAATATATATAATGGTGGGTCCCACAGAAATCACAATGGCAGCTGGCCGTGCGCCCCATCATCAAAGTCAGATGGATGGCGTGTGTAAAACACACGCAACAGGGCCCCACCGTCCGCTGGACGGTGGGTGAAACAATAGAGTTTCACCGTCCACGGGCTGTGGACGGTGTGAATGAAATACATACATTAACGTGGGTCCCACAAATGTGGCCCACCGTAATATTTATTTGAAATCCAACCCATTCATAAGGTCACTCAGACCTAGATGAAGGAACCACATAAATTTCATCTTGATCCAAAACTTCTGTGGACCCCAAAAATTTTTCAATGGTAGAATTCAATCCACACTGTTTCACGTGGTGTGGGCCACCTGAGTTTTGGATCTGTCCCATTTTTGGAGGGGGGGCCCACCACTGGGGCAGCCCACTTCATGAGCCGGTTGGACGGCAAACAAACATTACGGTGGGGCCCACACGCAGGGCCGTGGGCCCCTGTTGGACGCCCGCTCGCCCGGCGTTGAAGCTGCAGGCAGCAGCATGTAACGCCTGCATGTTGTCAGGGAGGGGGCATGACCCTTGCAAAAATTGAAAAAAATCTGATTTTTTTGAGGTTTTTCGCACGTGGGGCCCGCTGCGCCAAAATCCGTCCCGGCCATTGCGATCAGTGGCTCGAGACCGTCTCAATGAGTACAGACTTCGAATTTTTATAAGCTTAGGAAGTGAAATAAAATAAGAAAATAGTAATTGAATGGTGAGGACGCAATATTTGGCGCTATGGCCCACCAGGTGCTCCGTTCAATCTCATTTTCTGGCTCAACGCCTAAAATGAGATGGCGAAAGGGATGGACGGCTTGGATTAGAATGATACGTCAGGGTGAGGCCTATGCAAGGGGACCACCCAAAAGCACCTTTTTCCTCTTTCCCTTTTTTTTTTTTTTTTTTTTGTTTTACAAGCAGGGACGTCCAGCGTCCCAGACGCTGGACGTTCAGTCTTCTCATTTCATTGTGGTGGGCCCTGCTGAAGTGGGCCACCACTAAAGGATGATGTAGATACAATATTTCAGATGGGCCCCACTTGAAGAACACTTGGACACAATGCCAAAAGGTGGGGTCCATTCAAGTGGGCCACACAATCCCATTGCATAGAAATAAAAATAAAATAAAATAAAATAAAATAAAAGAAATCAAAGAGAGAGAGACATGGAGAGTGGGACACGCCTTGTGATGGAGGGACCCCGACACTATGGGCCCTCTCTTGCAATAAATCATACAACAAGTGGGTCATTTAGCATAAGGGACCATCAAAACTTAAAATCAACGGTGGGGATCCTTTCCCCACCAATATGGATGGTCTAGATGACCTTTCTAAATGAAATAAACATCATGATGGGGTCCATGGAGAATGGCCCCATCATGGAATGATCATGATGATCTAAGTGGTCCATCGTCCACATTTTAGGGTGTAAAACCCGTATCCTAATTCGTACTGTTCCTGAGGCTTTCGCGGTCATTCCGATCGATTTTCGGCGACTCGCGATCTGTAACCGGCGTTGCGCGAAATCCTGAAACGGATTCTGTCGGTCTGAGTCAGTTCGACATGAGACTTGTACCAGTGCGACCGCGCTGTCGCCGCGGTTCCGATGCCGCGTCTCACGCGCCAAGGCGATACCCAGGCCAAGAGATGTGGGCCCGTGTTCAGTTCGAGAAAACACCGCGCATTGCAAATATCGAGGGAATCTCTACGACGCATCACATCGGTCACATCAATCAAGTACACATCACTCCCATCACTCATACCCATCCCCAAGTACAACCACCCTCCCCAAAAGTCAACATTCCTTACAACAAAGTACATGCTTACATCACTCACCATTATTTCTCTCCCATCACTCTCTCTCTCTCTCATTTCTCTCATTCTCCATGCAAGAATCGTCCAAGCCTCCATGAGAGGCCATGTATGGCCCACTTCCTAACTCCCATCTCCACCATCCATGATCCATCTCGACCGTTAAATCTCAACCATTGGAGCTTAAAAAGGCGTTCATGGAAGAAGAAATCCAAGAAGATCAAAGGTGGGTGCTTCTTTCTCCCTCTCTTTTTCTTTTGTTTTGTGGGTGAATCTTCATTGTTTGTGAGTGATTTCATTGTTTGATTTTGTGGTTTGAGGGCCCACTTGTGGTGGGACCCATCTTGATGTTTATGTTGTAAGAAATGGAGGGCCCATAGTGGCGGGTCCCTCCACCACCATCTGATTCCTCCCTCTTTTTCTCTATTTTTCTTTTTCTCCCTCTCCTTTTTGCCTTTTGTATGATGTGTGTTTGTGTGGCCCACCATGATGAGTTTGATCCACATCGTCCGATTGTGGGACCCACCATTGCTGCACGTCCGTTTGGACAGGCGAGGATTAAAAATAATAATAAAATAATAATATAAGTATCAAGCTGATTCAAAGCTTTGGTGGGCCACCATGTGGACCCACCTTGATGTGGGTGTGTTGGGCGCACCATGATGTATTTCCCACGTCCACACGTCCATCCATTTGGTTCAGGCCATGGGCCCACCTGATGCTGATCGCCCAAGCTCAGGTGTCCAGCAACAATGCTGCTGGACTGTATGAAAGGAAGAAAAAAATAAAATAAAAATAAATAAATAAATTTCAGCTTGGTCTATGATGTGGACCACCTGTCTGTGGACCCAACCATGTATATCCATTTCGATGGATGAGGGGCCACCTTGATGATGTACCCATCCGCACTGTCCGTGTAAGAGACGTGGACCCCACCCATCATATATGTGTTATATTATCCACCGTCCAGCAGCAGGTGTTGCTGGACGGGCAAGCACCTTGATGCCTACTCTCGGAAATGCTGGTGGGCCACACGTGTGAACCCACCACAGGTATGTGTTCGTCCATCTCATCTACCGTCCAGATGGTCTGGACGGCGTGACCCACCTTAATGCATGATCGTATCCATGCCATCCATCCAACCTATAATAGCAAGGCGGCTGCTGTATTGGCACTGCCCAACTCATGAGCCCCACCATGAGATATGTGTTTTATCTACCCATTCATCCATTTGTGTGGGACCTACCCCACACGTGTGATACGTGTGAGGGTGGGGCCCACCAGATGTGCGTGATTCACTCTCGACCGTCCGTCCAGCAGGGCTGGAACGGCGGGCCACATGATGTATGCGTTGGGTCCAGTCGTCCATCCGGACGCTGGACGTTTCTGTCCTCTTATATATATATATATATGTTGTACGTGTGGGCCACACACCACGTGGACCCACATGAGGCATATAGCCCATCCACTCCGTCCGTCCCTGGCCACGGACCAAGGGACTGCTGAAGACCCAAATCTCTGGTGGGCCACACCACGTGGACCCCACCAGGTTGTATGTATTTCATCTGCACTGTCCATTTGGACGGTGCCATACACAGCTGCCAGCATGTGTTTTTAATCCAAGCCGTTCATCCATGGGACTCACTCCACACGTGTTGCACGTGTGGAGGTGGAGCCCATTAAATGTAGGCGTTCCATCCATGCAATCCACCGTCCATATATGGACGGTGGGACCCTTACAATACATGTGTATTATCACACCGTCCACCCACCTTACTGCATATATTATAATAATAATAATAATAATAGTAATAAATATAAAATATTATTATATATAAGTGGTGGGTCACGTGCACGTGGGACCCACCTTCCATGTAAGTTGATTGGCTACTGTGGCGGCGTCACCAAGATGTATGTGGTCCCACACCATTTGTCTATTTTTGGCAGATGTGGGACCCACAATTGATGAATGTGCTACATCCAAACTATCCATAACCTGGACGTGGACCCCACCTGCTGCATGATGTCAGCAGCGTGTGAGTCTGATCATGGAGGTATGTGTATAACCTCACCGTCTGTCCGTTTTGAAGGACAGGTGGGATCCACCGTGATGTAAGTGTTTTATCCACGCTGCCTAGCAGTCACGGCCCACACGTGGGAACCACCATGAGGTATGTATTATATGTAAACTTCTTATCAATGACCGTGGAGCCCACTTTAAATGTATGTGTTTCATTCACCGTCCACCTGTGGAGGCTGCTGGACTGACGTCCAGCAGCTGTGGGACCCATGTGGTATGCGTTATATCCACACCATCCGTCCACGTGAGATGTGTGGACCCCACTAGGATGTATGTCTCGCCCTACCATTCATCACCTGGATGGTAGTAGCAATATAGTACCTCCTGTACAGCTAGTGGGCCACCATGATTTATGTATTTTATCAACTGTCCATTTGTTGGATTGATGGGTAGTAGCCTAGCAGCAATTTAACTGCTGTGAGGGTCACCGGGATGCATGTATTCCATGCCGGCCGTTCACCTATAGCATGCAGAGCCCACCTTGATGTATTCATTTCATCCGCACTGTCCGCTAGACCGGGACGGTGGGACTCACCTCGGATGTATGTGTCCTATACAGTTGTCCATCTGTTTTGCCAGCATGGATACCCACCTTGAGCTGTGATTTGATCCAAGCCGTTCATCTGTTTTGGCAGTAGGTGGGTCGCACCTTGTTGTATTTACTCTATGTCCACTCCGTCCACCTATCCAGATTGGTGGGACCCACCATGGTTTTTGAATTCATCAATGCCATCCACCTATTTTGCACCCATGCCGGCCATCTGCGAGAGTCACCGTGATTTATGTATTGTACGTCTATGCCGTCCATCTAGTTTTCCATAACATTTTACGGACCGGCTCACCTTGATTGTATGTATTTTATAACCACGCCGTCTGTCCATTTTGATGGACGTATGAACCACCTTAACGTGGTGTTTATGTGACCTGATTGCTGGGGCCTAAAGTGATATACTTAAGAACTATTGTGGTGCATTTTGCGGCCCATATGTGCAGCCCAATGAGATGTTTGCATGGCCCATTGGTACGGCCCAATGATACAACCCACCATGATGTGTATATTAGGCCAATGATGCGACCTAATGTATCGACCCGCCGTGATGTGTAGGGCCCACATGTCATGTATTCATGGCCTATGGGCAAGGCCCATTGAGATGTATTCGAGCCCATGGGCAAGGCCCGTTATGATAGGTATTAGGCCTATGGGCAAGGCCCATTGTAATATGTATTAGGTCCTTAGGAAAGGCCCATTATGTTGTACATGAGGCCCATGTAGGAGGCCTGTGGTGATGCATTTACGGCCCATGGGATGAGGCCCATGGATGTGGTCCAATAGGATGCATATGTGGCCCAGGAGTGAGGCCCATGACGATGTATTTTAGGCCCTTGTGAGGGGGCCATTGGTCACTGTATGTTCGGCCCTATGTGGGTCACTCCTTGGGAGCAATGTTGGTTAAATGACCACATTGATGGGTGATGATGGTTAAATGTCCACATTGTGACCTTCCCTTAGGCCTAGTTCGGTCGATTATCGAGACCGATTACTGACCGATCCTGATTCGTCGTAGCCAATTACCGATTATCGATCGAGACCAAGTACTAATTATCGTGACTGATTACCGATCGTGGCCGATTATCGATTGACGTGACCGATTGCCAACTCTGCTTGTCGTGGCCGATTGACCGATTATCGATCGAGGCCAATTATCGTGACCGATTACCGGTCGTGGCCGATTGTCGATTGACGTGGCCGATTGCCGATTCTTCTTGTCATGGCCGATTGACCGATTCTGATTATCGAGGCCGATTATCGATCGAGGTCAATTATCGTGGCCGATTGTCGATTCCAATTGTCGTGGCTGATCGCTAATTCCGATTGTCGAGGCCGAATGTGATGTATATGCGAGCCGTATTTGAGGCCCGTTGTGATGTGTATCTAACCCATGTTTAAGGCCCAACGTGATGTATATAAGGCTTATGTGATGAGGCCCACTGTGATGCATTTGAGGGCTAGACGATGGAATCCATTGTGATGTATGTTAGGCCCATGAGCAGGGCCCACCTGTTGTGTACATGTAACCCTTTAGTAAGGCCCATTATGTTGTATATTTGGCCCTTATGTGAGGCCATGAGTCCACTACATGTTAGGCTTTGTGTAGGCCGTTCCTTGGGGGACAATGTTGGTTAAATGTCCACGTCGTCGATGTCGATTGTCAATGCCTGTTATTGATACCGATTATGAGTATGTGACTGCATAGCATCATGATATATGCCCATACGCATCATTTGTATGTTTATTATGAGATATGACTGACCATTGCATATGTCATAGTGCCGATTGTTATGAGACTCCCTGATAGGCAGAGATTGTCTCACATGAGCGCGCGGTATGCGCAAGATTGATGCATGATTGCGCTGTTTGACTCATGCATCTCGCATTTGTGTGACATGACCACCGTATGCCCTAGCGACATCAGGGCTGTAGCCTCCACAGGCATATTGTGGATGGCCAGATGGGACATCGGAAATCTGTTCTACATGGGGTGCTATAGATATCCCTGGGTGAAAGTTCCTAAACCCTCTTGGTTCCAGAAGATGCTCCAACGTCTAGACCGAGTGGGTAGATGGGCGCCGAGTGCCGATTACCAGATGGCTGCGCTCTCCACTGTGTCACGGTCGGTTGGAAGGGGGTGTAGCCTTACCTGCCCGAGAGGAGGGGACAATGCTAGGCTGAGTCTGACCAGCTCGAGAAATGGGTCCGCTATTGACGAGCCAGGCCCGATATTGGCAGGCGGATAGTGAGGTCTCTTCCACTCACCTTGTTGCGCGCGATGGGGCGGCAATCTGGTATGGAGTGTAATAGACCCCGGTGATTTTTCAGAGAGGAACCGTACTGATATGTGGACTTATTGAGTAGGAGTTGCATGCTCATTCATTCATTCATTCACTATCCACTCGGGCTGGTGGTGCGCAACTAATTGTTGTGTACCTTCGTTATGGCAAAGATTTCGGTTGGGCGCGCGACTAACCTGAGATCAGGAGTTTACCATGATGAGTCTGACTATCCAAAGTTAGGTATGGGACTGGTTTGGATAGAAGTCCCTTGTGGTAGACCCTGTAGCCTGCGATACTACGTACTATCATCCCGACTTCACACTCCAGCATGGTCATTTCATTCGCATCGCATATTACATTACATCCGCAGGCATATGGCATTTTGGGTTACTATATTTCTGTACTTATATGGCCTAGACAGACTTAGCAGGATTTGTATACTGCATTACATCCTCGGCATCTGATATTTGACTCTTTATGACTCTTTAGTGCATATCTGTTTTATATTACGTTTCTGATAATTGACTGACTTATGAACTTGTCCATACTTTCGCTTACTCTGTCATTGTATGATTTATGATCTTGTCAGTATTTCAGGTTATTCCGATAATGTACGATTTATGAATTATCAGTAATTTCGGTATTGTATGATGATGATATTGTATTGAACATTTGATACTTACCTTGTGCACACACTTACACCACCCTCTAAGCTTTCTATAAGCTTATGCACGATAGATACGTGCAGGTGATGTTAGGTTGCAGCAGTGTTGAGCTTGGAGCGTGCAGTGGTCTTCTGGAGCTTGATTTTTCTTTATTTATGTATTCCCTTTCAGCATTGTACTCAAATGATTATATTAGTGAATATGTGATGATGATGTTTCCTTTATAATTTGGGTAAACTTGTGGTTATACTTATTACAAGACAAGTGTACGTAAAAAAAAAAAAAAAAAAAAAAAAAAAATCCTCCTTGTAGGATCCCAGGATCGGAATCTGGCGTATGTTGCGCTGGGAGCCGAGAATGGGGTACTACGGAGGCTGTCGGCACCGGATTCGGCGATCGAGATTCTTGTGAATCTGATTTCTGGGTTTGGGGCGTGACATAGGGTCCCAAGTAAGATCCACACCATTGATCGGTGGGACTTACTTGGTCCACCATAAAAATAAGAAAAACTAGCCTATAGAGGCACCCACCGTCCGATCTTCTTGCTTCTAGAGGTTCCTTGACACCTTGGCTTCAACTTCAATGGATGAGATGAAGAATGGAGGGTTGAGATGGGAGATGAGGGGGTAGGAAGGTGGGCCACTTGGAGCTTAGGAGTTCTTGCAAAATTCCATACGTGGGATCTTAGAAGTTTGCTTGAAGGTTTGAAATGAGAAAGAGAGAAAGAGAGAGAGTTGTAAAGGGAGAGAGAGAGAGTGATGGATGGATGTGGTGAGTGATGGTTGTGTAAGAAAAGATTGACTTTTGAGGCTTTTGTGTAAGAGAGGTATGGGTGATGAAGACTTTTGTGGCTTTTTGTGTAAGAGACGTATGGGAGATGAAGACTTTTGTGGTTGCTTGGGAAAAGGGGTAAAAGTGATGTGTACTTGACATGTGATGGATTGATGGGTTGATTGATTGATGGGATTGATGTGATTGACGTGACACATCGTAGAGATTCTCTTGGGTTTCGCCACGTGCGGCGTTTTCTCGCACCGAACGTTGGCCCATATCTCTTGACTAGGGTATCGCCTCGGCGCACGAGTCACGGTATCGGAACCGCAACGACGGCGCGGTCGCTATGGTATTGGTCTCGGGTTGAGTCGACTCGGGTTGTCGGCACATGAATCAGGGTCGCGCGTCGATATCGATTAAGGGTCGAAGGTTGCCGGAATTCGACCGGTAAGACCGCGGAAGTCTACGGAAAGGTACGGACCAAGATACGGGTCTTACAGCATAGTCGGCGATGTATTCACCACCCTGAATTTTGTGAGCCCCACCAGGAAATAGGCTATGAATAATTTTTTGTATTTTATTTATGATGCTAAACTTATATATATTTATGCGTGGATGAATATAATGTGGATAAGATTGTTTGTGTTTGGATGGATGTAATTTATGTTTGGAAGAATGTAGTTTATGTTTGGATGGATTTACATAGTTTAGGTTTAGATGGATTTGAATATGATGAAATATATTATATAACAGGTGTATATTAAAAAGAAAATGATGAACTATATTATAACAGGTGTATATCAGGAATTTTGAGCAGGAATATTAAAAAAAAAAGAGACTTTTACCTACGAAATATTTCGTAGGTAAAAGTCCTAATCGTTGGTAAAAGTGGTTTTTGGTTGTAAAACTCAACACTAAAAACATTATTAAAAATATAACATTTTTACCGGCGAAACTTGTCGTCGGTAAAAGTTGTTAGTGTGTTTCTTGCGGACAAAAAAGTTTGTCAGTAAAACTCGGCGTGAAAATTTGTAATTTGAAAAATATAATACTTTTACCGATGAAAATTTTTGTCGGTAAAAGTCTTACCGTGAACTTTTCAAAGCAGTTGCAAAATTTTCTATCTTAAAAATTATTATATTTTTACTGACAAAAATTTTCATCGATAAAAGGATTATTACCAACGAAAAAGAATTTCGTTGGTTAAAGTTATGTTTTACGGATGAAAAATTTTTTTGTCAGTAAAAGCGATATTTCTTGTAGTGCCTTCAAATTATCTTCCTTGGTGCAGCTCACATGAATCAAC
The DNA here is from genome assembly GCA_037074715.1 of Magnolia kwangsiensis. Lineage (NCBI taxonomy): Eukaryota > Viridiplantae > Streptophyta > Magnoliopsida > Magnoliales > Magnoliaceae > Magnolia > Magnolia kwangsiensis. Next base: position 59,280,333 of record CM073573.1, read on the forward strand.
AAATAGGCTTATTTTTTAGCCTCAAGCCAAAATTTTATTACAATATCTAATGGGTGGAGTGGGTTTTATTAGCCTGTTTAAACCTTAGGCCAACCTGATTTTTGACCTTAAATCTAAGGTGAGATTTAGATATGTAATGGCTCGAGTGGGTTTTTTTCTTTAAAAGGTAACACTACTTGGAATTGAATCTTGGATTACTCACATATGTTACATTTCTACTGGCTTATTTAACAAGTTGATGACATCTGGCCTTAATTTTTACAGGGCCTATCACGATGATTATATGAAATTTAATCCTGCCCACACATGCCAAAAAAAGGCCCACTTATTTCCAATTGTATAGTCCCCTTGGATCATAAATTAATGGGAATAAGTTTTGAGCCTGGGGACTAACGGGAGTGACCCATCTTGTCGTTTGGATTGGATTGCACATAAACATCAACGTGGGGACCACTCAAGCCACAACTCATTCACTCGCAAAATCCACCATTGTAGCCGTGAAGAAATATAAGGGAAGGAATTCTAATAATAATTTCTTAGATGAACAAGGTAGATTATTGAACACCTTTATGAATGTAAATTCTTTATTTTCTATAAAATTCCCTGTATTATTATATGCCCATCAGGTACCCGATGCCCAGCTGATCAAACCCGGTTTATAAACGTGTATAAGGTGATGGACCTTTATTAGGGTAGATGAAGGGCCTGGATGAACCAGATTTTGTATTATCGGACTGTTGGGTGCATACAAAACTAATGGTGATCCCCCTCCCAATTATTTCCCTTGGTGTGGCCCCCACTTGAGTCATAGACGAGCCTATGTTTTCACCCCGCAGCTAACATGATGGGATGTATCTGATGGATGGCTTGGATATCACGTACGGACGAGGTGGGGCTCATACAGTCCAACTGAGTCTTAAAACAAGAGATTTGATCAGATACAGCGGCTGTATCTCAAGTTACGATACACCCATTTTTTTTTTCCCGCCAACATGTCTCAGGTCTTACAATACGTAGTTCATGCACATGCCCTTATGACCGTCCTGATCCACTCATAGGGTGGGCCACACCAGTTAATGATCATAGATCAGCTGTTCATTGATTTTGATGTTTTGTCCCACTCGATGACTGGATCCGTTGGTTGTTTGTATTAGGGCGGACCACGTGCAAAAGTGATTTGCAGGTGGAGAGATTCGGGCGGTGGATCATAGCACGCGTGCCATTATTGTGCACGTATGCGACTTTTGGGCTGGTTACAAGGTGGGGCTCAACATAAACATGCTCTATCCCAAAAACCAAGTTGGTCACAACACCAAATGGGCCACACATGTATTTAATCTGGGCTGTAGCTCAATCTCTTTCAACCGTCCACTTTTCTCTTGGAGTGTGGCCAATCTAACGAGCAGATTGGCCTTATTTATATTGATCCTACAGTGTGTTCATGCTTCACAGTGGGCCCATCTAATGCTGGGCCAAGATATCTCGTACGTGTACCATGTTTCACCTGTCCTCGGAACTTTACTCAACCATCCAAAGATGGAAAAAATTTGCAGCGTGGCCGTCCTTGCTCAGAAGGTTTTGAAACTTTAGAGTTTTTGTAAAAAATGATGTGAATTCTCAAATTAAAAATGATAAAAGAAGTTTTATGATTTGGATGTGAATGTGTATAATATTTTTACTTGAAAAATTGAAAACTAATATACCCGGGTTGTATGTTCCAATGCTACAGTGTACGATCAGACATTAGCAGCATGAATATAGTGGAGCACTTTGCACTTTGCCGTAAGACGATGTGATCGTCGTGTAAGATGAGCTTGCCCTCTATAAGCTGCTGAAACAATCAGGTCTACTAACCTAAAATTATCAACCGTTTTGAGAATGATTAAGGGTTCTAAGTACAAATCCAATCCTCTGGTGCCTATATAGACTTACTTGATGACCACTAACCAATTTATCATATGATTAACAATGTTTGAAGAGTTCCTAAATACGCCCTTCATTATTGCTGTACAATTGCTGCAACCTATCAACAATTGATAAAAGTGATTAATCAAGCTTTAATTACAATGTAGTATTTATATGTGATTCGGCCTCCTTCCAAAACTAAATAAATTTATTTTCAGTTTTTTCAATATATTTTCCAACATCTATTGTATACGTGCGATATTTTTACATCAATTAGGTCAATCGTGGGCCAACCACCTTATACATTTGATGGACATTCACAGAGAAAATAATCCAACCTAAAATTCCATCGAATCAACGGCTAGATTCGTCCAAGAGGTGGTCTACCAAGAAACCGTAGAAAAGGCACGTCAAGGTAAACCGGTCAAGAGTCGGCGAAAGTTCCAATAACAACATAAGATCAAACGTCACGTGCTCTACATGGGCCGGTGTGACTTTGAAACGTGGCAAGCTATAAGCCACACAAGCTAACCTGAAAAGGCACGCCTGGTGGTCGGTGAGGATGTGCAATAAAATCAGTGAGGGTTACCACTGTCCGAGTAAACTAATCATTTCTTATTATTGGTTTCAAGCTGGTAGACGAGACGGAACACGTGGCCTCATGGGAGTGGATTGACCTGCCATGGCCCATCTATGGACGGTTTACGCTGTCAATACCTGATACGTGGCATAATATTAATGGTGGTCCTGTCGTCTGACGAATTGGTGGCTGGCTTGAATAATCGGTCGTGGTCTAACACGTGTAACTACATTGGCCAAGCAAATATTTAAGTACAAGAACGCAGATTTCTATCTTTGAATACTCTCCAGAGTTTGATAGATTGTAAACAGGCATTTACAGATCGGCGTAAAAATAATTCAAATTAAACTGTCAGCAATATAGGCTCCAGTTTAGATACATCATCTACCAAAAATCGTATTAGTTGATTATCTGATTATCGGCTTGGTGGACATTAATTGACCGGTTGAAAATGAAGCATGTCCAGGGCTCCCATTTAACAAATAAGTGCCAGTATATCAGAGACTAGAATTGCTGGACCAGATTTTGTTTCCGTTTTAGTGCATGAGTATCAAGCAGCATACTCTGACGGAGTATCAAATAAACCCCCGTCTCTTTTCTCGAGGAATTGATGGATACGCGACAAGAGAATTTTTACTGTGTTCCCGCTTTCTCCGTACTGACTACTGTGGCCCATGACATGCCAATTCGATCTGTGTATTCCAATCATTATCACAAGATCTACTTGGATAATCATGAACTTTTCATCTATAGCCTACGGATAAACGGTTAAAAAGAGAATTACATCAACTGTCCACATTTAATTTTTAAAATTTTCCCATATTAATGGCTAAGATCTTTCGGAAGACTTCTAGGGCATGGGTCCATCCATGATCGGAAGTCTCCTGAACTTTCATTGTAATCTTCCCACAAACATGTCACATGTGCTCGATATCCCACCCTGGAAAGTCTCCCACCTTAAAGGAGTGTGAGTCTACTCATCAAGTGGACCGGAATGTTGAAATCAATAGACGTACACGTGGCCCACCTAATGAGTGGATTAGCCAGATTTTAAGGCTGAGTGATTAACATGGCCAGTGCTGAAATTTAGACGGTTTAGATGTTCTCCATATATGAATTTTCTTGGGGGTAAGTAGTTTGTAGGGTCGTCATTTCTCATAAAAAAAAGGTGCGGCAGACAGCGTTTGGGGGCGTTGGTGACGTGGACATGTTTTGACAGATCAGTAGATACTGTTTGAGAAAATGCCAAACAGAAGAAGACGAAAACGATCCCATGAAAAGTGGGAATTCTTTTTTGTTATGTAAGTATTTTCTCTGTCTAAACGGTGGTGACTCTTTCATGCTAACGTGGCGTACTAGTATGACCAGCTACGCCTTCCAAATCATGGACCACTCACTATTTTACATTTAGTCATGCATTTAATAACTGCCTCTTGGATGGTTAGGATTACTCAATTAACATGAAATTCAAGATATCCTACATCCATGATACTCCTGGCAGTTTGAACGGTATTGATTGCTGTGCATGCGTGGCACGTACGAGGTGGATTAGGAGGATGGGAAACTCTACGGTTTTGTTTATTTTTAAAATGGTGGTGAACTAACATCCGAGTGGACGGTGTATTTTATGTCTTAAGAGAATGTATTCCAAAAGAAACGAGTAATTCTAATAATAATGACCAAACCAATGTTGTGCGGACGCGAATTGCGTCCTACTCCACCCGTATCCAGCTTGGGAACGGGCAAGAGCTTTGAGTAGCCACAGTAATGTATGGGTCTTATCCACACCGTCCATCCATTTTTTCGTATTATTTTAGGGTAAAGGCATAAAATTGATGCAGATCCACGGATCAAGTGGACCACGCCACAGGAAGCAGCAGTGATAATGATTGTCACCGTTGAAACATCTAGGGCCCACTGCGATGTTTATCTGTCATACAACCTGTTGCAGTGTTTTTATGGGACGGTTTTCCTTGGCGACGGACCCTCCTTCACCTGCATAGAAACAATGTCAAGGGAACCCTGGCTAGAGCCGGGGAACCTCCGATGCTTAAGTCAGTAATCTCGTCTATATCTCAGAGCTTCTCTCAGTTCGTATTTTCGTACCTTTTACTGTTCCAAGCTTAGAGATTTATACAATCTGTCAATCCTTATGTTCGGAGGATTCTTCTCCTGCGATCGCTCAGGATCCCGAGAATCTCGGGATCCACTATCAATATCCCTGGATTTCCATAGATCATCATCTGTCCTCGTTCCGCCACTACCTGTCTCGGTTGGATCTCGACCGACTCCGGGAGAGTCTCGGCCAGGTCATGACCGACACCGGGGGAGACTCGGCCGATGCAGGAGGACGGGTTCTGAGCCGTGTCCGACAGAATTAACTCCCTGAGGGGATCTTTACTCTATCGGTTGAACGGCTTTCACACGCCCGGCCTTCAATGGGGTGATGCAGGCGAGGTTATCACTCTGACAGAGCGACTTTACTCGTCCTTGCTTACACCTAACGGCCTACCTTCTGTCCTATCGGTGTTGTCTCGGATTCTTCAGGCAGTGTCGGCGAAGCCGACCTACTCTTATACGAATCTCAGGACTTTACCCGAGCCCGACACATTTTTCCCCAACAGTGAGCCCCCTTGCTCCTGGCGTCGTCTATGGCAACAAGGAGCACGATTTTATCGGTCGGTTGGCGTTAGCATCCGAGACAATCATGAGGCATTTAATGTTCTTTGAGTCGTTCTTAGCGTGCGTCGCTGCGCCTTCCAAGGTCGCACGTGCGGCCAGCCGTCAACTCGCTCCGTCCGCGTATAAGCGGCGGACGCGTGGCCACGATTTCGGCGCGGTCAATCAACAGTCGCCACGCGTCGGACGGGGGAGCCGAGGCAAACGTCGCTTCGCTTCCGCCATAATGATCCGTCTACGTGGCAAGGCTATAAAAAGCCCGGGCGGGAGGACGGTTCGAACTTTGTTTTCGTCCTCCTTCCTCCCGTCCGTGTCCGATTCCGAGCGCATTTTCGCTCTCTTCTTCCTCTCCTCCGCTGTCGCTTCTTTCTTCGTCAACCATTCCTTGCAATCACCGTCGATCCCTTTGGTGAGTCTTTTCCTTCTCCTTTAATTAGCTTTAATGGCCGCACACGGCTCTCAAAGCCCTCGGGAGGAAATGTCAGTAGATGAGGGCGTGTCCCAACACCTCTGGGACGTTATAGACCCACCATCCCTGTTGACGGAGTTCGCCGTCGGAGCTGACGCCGCATTTCGGCTTGTCAGAGAATACAGCAGCCCTTCGGCTGAGCATCCCGCCCAGACAGGTCCATCAAGCGGTGGGACATCTCTGGTGACTCGTCCAGGGAGACCTAACCCATGGGCGGACCAGATAGAGGACGAGGAGGGAGAGGGAGAGGACGATTTAGTCACAGGTGAAGGAATGGCCGTTCCATACCCTGTGACGCGAACTGCGGAGGCTTCTGGATCGTGTTCGAAAGGAGAAGGAGACGAGCCCAGCGGTCTCGTAGCTTCTATTCTCACCGAATCCGATTTAAACCAAATCAGGGCTAGTTACCATATACCTGATTCAGTCATCCTTCATCTCCCTCGTCCGGGTGATTTGCCCGACCATCCCTCCGCAGGGATGGTAGCAATTTTCCAAGTCTCGATGCAGTGCGGCCTGCGCCTGCCACTCCAGCCCATTGCCCGTGACTTCCTTTCTCGAGTCAAAATAGCCCCCGGCCAAATCGTCCCAAACGCGTGGAGGAACTTGTTCGGGTGTGCTGTGCTTTGGTCCGAGCTAGAGCAACCTTCTCTCACGGTCGACGAGTTCCTCTACCGGTATCAAGTCCGACCAAACCCCAACTTCCCTGGCCTCTACTTTCTAAGTGCGTGGAGAGGCAAGGGGGGATCTCTAATAACCGACCCACCTACCTCGAACAAGTTCTGGAAGGAGAGGTGGTTTTGGGCGTGCGGTCGGTGGGAGTCGGCCGACTCGTGGCCGTACGAGCCTCAAGTATCCCGCACATTCCGTAGAGCAGGTGACTCGGCGCCTCGGCTCACTGATCTTCCCTTTTCTTATTCTCTGTTTATATATTCTCTTCCACTGATCTGGACTCTATCATGTCTCGCAGATATCTCGAAGAGTAGGGGGAAGCTCGAGTCCGGGGCTTTGACTCGGATAAAAGAGTTGAGGAAGCTGAGCGCGGCGGAGCGATCTTGGAAGTTGCTCCTGCAACCTGAGCGTCTTCACCTCGCCGGCCTTGACTCGTTCGTCTCAGGTATTTCGCACATCTCCCGGAATTGTCTGTTATCGAACTACCTGCCATTGTCTGTTACTATCGTCCGGGGTATTCCGAACCGACATATGATATTTTTCCATACGAAACTCGTGACCCTTTGCTCGGTAATTTTCGCCAACGGTTCTGCTTCGGCCCACTTCGTGAAGTAGTCCACCGCTACCACGGCAAATTTAGTCTGGCCCTTCTCCAATGGAAAGGGCCCGATTATGTCTATTCCCCACTGCGCGAAAGGCCAGGGTCCCGACATTGGAGTCAGCTCCTCGGGGGGTTGTCTCGGGATCACTGCGAACCGCTGACACTTGTCACACCTTTGGACGAATCGTTTGGAGTCATGCTGTATGGTCGGCCAGTAATATCCCTGCCGCAACACTTTGTTGGCGAGCGAGCGTCCTCCCGAATGGTTTCCATATATTCCTTCGTGTATCTCTCGTAAGACGTAGTCGGCTCTTTGGGAGTCGACGCACCTTAGTAGAGGAGTATGAAAGCCTTTTTTGTACAGAATCCCATTTAGGATAGTGTACCGCGAGGCTCGAGTTTTTAATCGCTGTGCCTCGGCGCGATCTTCTGGCAGTTCACCATTGTTAAGGTAGCGGACGAGTGGGTCGAACCAAGCGGCCGCCGGATCGATTGGAAACAGGACCGAGACCGTCGGCTCGTTTACGCTTGGTTCAGGGACATGTTCGATTGGAACTGACCGAGGTATGTCTTTCTCATCTGCTGAGGCAAGCTTTGCTAGTAGGTCAGCTTTGGCGTTGTCGGTTCTGGGTATTCGAATTATTTCACACTTCTGGAATCCGCTGATCAATTCTTTAGCCTTCTCCATGTACGCCTTTAACTGTTCTTTCCGAGTCTGATAGACGCCGGAAACTTGGTTAACAACCAATTGTGAGTCGCTGAAAATGTTCAAATGGGTCGCGCCCAGACTCGCGGCGAGTCTGAGGCCTAGTAATAAAGCTTCATATTCTGCTGTATTGTTGGACGCTTGAAAGTCAAGTCGCAAGGCATACTGCATACAAGTTTGATCGGGAGTTTCTAATACTACCCCTGCCCCGCTTGCCTTCGAGTTGGATGAGCCGTCGACAAATAGCTTCCAGGGTGTAGGACCGAGAGAGGAGGAACCCTCGGGTACATTAACTCCCTCTGGTTCGGGCAGACTGTTGGGATTAGGAACTACTTCGACAAGGAAATCGGCGACGGCCTGTCCTTTTAAAGCAGCCCTGGGCCGGTAATGTATGTCAAATTCACTTAATTCGACTGCCCATTTTGTAAGTCGGCCAGAGGCTTCCGGCTTTTGAAGAATCTGGCGGAGTGGTAGGTCGGTCACAACGGCGATGGTGTGGGCCTGAAAATATGGCCGAAGGCGTCGTGATGAAACTACTAGGGTGAAGGCTACTTTCTCAAGCTGAGGATACCTTGTCTCGGCGGGCAGCAAGGCTTTGCTAACGTAGTAGACTGGCAGCTGCTTCCCTTGACTCTCGCGTATTAACGCTGAGCTTACCGCGGCTTCAGACACCGCCAAATACAACAATAACACTTCACCAGGCTCGGGCTTAGATAACAGCGGTGGAGATCCGAGGTAAACCTTCAATTCTCGAAACGCTCTCTCACATTCCTTTGTCCACATCATAGTCTGTCGTCCCTTCAATTGCTTGAAGAACGGGAGACACTTGTCTGTGGCTCGGGAAAGGAAGCGATTGAGCGCGGCCACTCTTCCTGTTAACCTTTGAACATCTTTGATCATTTTGGGAGACTCCATTTCGAGTAAGGCTTTGATCTTCTCGGGATTTGCTTCGATTCCTCGCTGACTAACGAGGAAACCGAGGAACTTTCCCGAGCTCACGCCAAACGCGCACTTACTGGGGTTCAGCTTCATCTTATACTTACGTAGAATTAAAAACATTTCTTCCAAGTCCTTCTCATGATCGGACGCCTGTTTACTTTTGACGAGCATATCATTAATATAAACTTCCATCGTTCGGCCAATTTGCCGGGAGAACATTTTGTTCACCAACCGCTAATATGTCGCTCCAGCATTCTTTAACCCAAACGACATCACTCGGTAACAATAAAGGCCTTTGTCGGTGACAAAGGCAGTTTTTGATTTATCATTTTCATGCATTACAATTTGATTATAGCCTGAATAGGCGTCCATAAAGCTGAGCAGTTCATGACCCGCTGTACTATCAACCAACTGATCGATACGAGGAAGAGGGAAGCTATCCTTGGGGCAGGCTTTGTTTAGGTCCGTATAGTCTATACAGACTCGCCACTTCCCATTGGCTTTCTTTACTAGTACGACATTAGCTACCCATTTCGGATAGTATACCTCTTCGATAAATTTGGCTTTAAGAAGCTTGCCGACCTCCTCTCCTATGATAGTGTACCTCTCCGGGCCGAGAGGTCGACGTTTCTGCCGGATGGGCCTGTAGGTCGGGTCGATGTTGAGTCGGTGCGTCATGACTGATGAATCGATCCCAGGCATGTCTTCATGACTCCAAGCGAAGACATCGGCATACCTCCGAAGCAAAGTGATTATTCGTTCTCTAAGAGGCAGGCTCAAGGATGAGCCGATTCGGACTACTTTTGCAACGTCCGTCTCGGTTAACGGCACCGAGATGAGTTCTTCCATCGGTTCTCCCCGCTCATGCAACCCGATACGGGGGTCCAGTGATTCGATCATCGAAATTTCTGCCGGGGCTTTTACTGCGGTGGCGTAGCACTTCCTAGACTCTTGCTGGTCTCCTTTCACTACCCCTACTCCCGACTCAGTCAGGAATTTCATGGAGAGGTGGTAGGTAGACACTATGGCCTGAAGGAGGCTGAGAGACAGTCGGCCGAGGATGGCGTTGTACACTGAAGGTTGGTCCACGACCAGGAAGTCGACCATCCCGGTCCTTTGATGGGGCGCGGTTCCCGCGGTGAGCGGCAGCGAGACGATTCCTTCTGGGAGTACCTGTCCGCCCGAGAAATCGATGAGCGGCGTCCGGACAGGCCGTAGTACCGACCGACTTATGTCCATTTTATCGAATGCTGTAGTGAATAGGACGTCCGCTGATGACCCTGTATCCACCAGTATCCGGAACACCTTTCTGTTCGCGATGGTGAGGGTGACTACGAGCGCATCATCGTGAGGATGATGAATGCTTCGAGCATCTTCTTCAGTGAACGAGATGCAATACTTCTCTCGTTTTTTCTCTTTGGGAGGCCGGGATAGCAGGAGAACCTCGGACTTAGGGCGATCGAGGCTTCTGGCGTGGTTTTTTCGGGCGTTATTCGAGTCCCCGCCGCCTCGATGACCCCCGACGATCGTTCGAATTTCTTCCTGGGGCCGCTCTACACTCGGTCTCGCGACGGCGTCGGTCCCAGCCGTATGTTCTCTTAGCCGGCCTTCTTTAATCAGCCGCTCAATCTCGTCCTTCAGATGATAGCAGTCACTCGTGTTGTGACCGTGATCGCGATGATAGTGGCAATACTTGTCCTTGTTCCGACGACCAGGATTCCCTCACATTTTTCGAGGCCAGTTGACGAAGCCCTCGGTTTTGATCTCCATCAGTACTTGTTCAGGAGATTTGTTCAGGGGGGTATATGCAGAGAATTTCCTGTCGGGTCGCTTCCCTGACCTGCTGTCGTCTCGGCCCCGGTCGTCTTTTCACTTTTTCCCTCCGGCCGAGTCGGCTTCCTTTTTGGCCGACTCTTTTGCCGATGGTTTCGTATTCTGGTTTTTCTCTCTTAGGAGTCGCGTCTCCTCCGCATCGGCGTATTTATCTGACCGAACCATAAACTCGCCCAAAGTATCAGGCGGGTTTTTATCCAGTGACGCCAAAAAAGGCTTGTCTCTAACTCCCTGCATGAGAGCGTTGAGTGCTGTTTCCTCAGAATGTTTTCGAACCTGGAGAGACTCGAAATTGAAGCGTTTAATGTAGTCTTTGAGTAATTCTCCTTCCCTCTGAACTATGTTATTCAGATGCGCGGGAGGCTTCAGTTTCTTCTTTCCGCCAATGAAATTGCTGAGGAAGGCGTCGCTGAGTTCAGCGAACGACTTTATTGACCCGGGTTTCAGTTGCTTAAACCAAAGTCGGGCAACGTCCGTCAAGGTCAGAGAAAACGCTCGGCACATAACAGCATCCGAAGCGTCGTACAATTCCATGTAAGTCCTGAAGCATTCAAGATGCTCTGTCGGATCGGTCTTCCTGGAAAATGGAGTAATCTGGGGTAAGCGGAACCTTTCCGGCAACCGGGCCCGCATTACCTCGTCCACGAACGGAGAGGCTTTTTCTTCGTGTTTGGTCGGATCTGAGTTCCGACCGTACTTTATATCTGCCATTTCCTTTGCCATCTTCTCTCGGACTTCGTTTTTGAAGTCTTGCATGTCAGCCTTACAGGGTTCGGCGCTCTCTGCCGTTTCTTCAGCGTCTGCAGGTAGCCGACTGCGCCTCCTCTGATCTATTCTATGCCTCAGGTCAGAGGGAGGCAGAACGGCTGTTGCCGAACGAGCAGGTGCCGGGTGACTTGGTTCTCGGGGCTGACTCGGTCGTCTAGGAGACAGTGGCGCGGGTGGCTGCGCTACAGATGCTGGTGGATGAGCTGGCGTCGACTCTTGGCGCTGCATCTGCTGGTTGCACAGTTGTTCCAGCATGTGTTTCATGGCGGCCATCTCGGAACGCATTTCCTGAACCTCACGATCCAGGTATGCGTTCCCTTGGTTGGGCTGGCTTGTAGTCGCAGGTGGCGCTGCCGGGGGAGCTCCCTGAGCGACGCTAGCGGCGGCCTCCCTTATTTCATCTGGGTCCGTCCTTCTTGTTCTTGCCATTTGAATGGTTGGAGAAAGCAGCTTTTTGTCCGTTTCCCACAGACGGCGCCAAACTGTTGCAGTGTTTTTATGAGACGGTTTCCCTTGGCGACGGACCCTCCTTCACCTGCACAGAAACAATGTCAAGGGAACCCTGGCTAGAGCCGGGGAACCTCCGATGCTTAAGTCAGTAATCTCGTCTATATCTCAGAGCTTCTCTCAGTTCGTATTTTCGTACCTTTTACTGTTCCAAGCTTAGAGATTTATACAATCTATCAATCCTTATCTTCGGAGGATTCTTCTCCTGCGATCGCTCAGGATCCCGAGAATCTCGGGATCCACTATCAATATCCCTGGATTTCCATAGATCATCATCTGTCCTCGTTCCGCCACTACCTGTCTCGGTTGGATCTCGACCGACTCCGGGAGAGTCTCGGCCAGGTCATGACCGACACCGGGGGAGACTCGGCCGATGCAGGAGGACGGGTTCTGAGCCGTGTCCGACAGAATTAACTCCCTGAGGGGATCTTTACTCTATCGATTGAACGGCTTTCACACGACCGGCCTTCAGTGGGGTGATGCAGGCGAGGTTATCACTCTGACAGAGCGACTTTACTCGTCCTTGCTTACACCTAACGGCCTACCTTCTGTCCTGTCGGTATTGTCTCGGATTCTTCAGGCAGTGTCGGCGAAGCCGACCTACTCTTATACGAATCTCGGGACTTTACCCGAGCCCGACACATTTTTCCCCAACACAACCTATTCATAAAGTTACATAGACCTGGATGAGGACAAAAAAAAAACATATCGGCTCCATCAAAAGCTTCTATGGCCCCAAGAAGTTTTCAATAGTAAGAGTTTAATCCCCATTGTGTGGTCCAGTTGAGCCTTTGATCTGCCTCAATTTTCCGGTTATGCCCAAAAATGATTTTAAAAAAATAAAAATGGATCAACGGTGTGGATAAGGCCCATACCGTACGGTGGCCACTCAAAGCTCCGTCCCGTTCCCGGACGGGCGCAATCCGCGTCCTGATCATGTGGGACTGTTATTTGATATGAATAACCGAATTTTAAATAAGAGGTATGGGGCTGCTGTGGGATCCACGTCAACTTTTCATTTGATCCACCCCATCCATCGTGATCTACAACTCATGCTCACTTTAGAAACAAAAAATCAGGCTAATCCAAAACTTAGGTGGGCCACGACACAGGAAATAATGCAAAATTGTACCTAAGAGCTCTAAACAGGTACTGTGGCCTACGGCCCACATGGTTTTTGAGGAAGAGGATTGCGCACTAAATAACTCACTATGCTTAGCGTACGGAATAAACTCTGTGTGCTCCACCGTGATTTATGTATTTTATCCGTCAATCCATTTTAGCAGATAATTTTAGGGATTGAGCCCAAAAATGAACCATATACAATGTTCAAATGGACCACACTACAGGAAACAGTTGAGTTGAACATCTACTGTTAAAAATTTCTTAGAAGTTTTGGATCAAGCTTATATTTGTGTTTTCCATTAATCCATGTCTATATGATCTTATGAACAGGTTGGATGACAAATAAACATTGCTGTGGTTTCAATGGTGGAAATCATTATCCCTACTCTTTCCTGTGGTATGACCCACTTGATCTTTAGATATGCTTAAATTTTGGGCTCAACGGCTTAAATTAGATGGAAAAACGGATGGACGGAGTGGATTGAACACCTACATTCAAGCCGTTTGATGACTTTGTTTACTCAACGGACGAGGGCCCAACGGAGTTTACTCAGTGCAATAAGAGCGTGCTGAGTAACTCGTTACGCAATCCGATTTCGGTTTTTGAATGTTTCGGTGTGTCTCTGTACTGTAAAGCCGTTTGATGACTTTGTTTTGTTATGGAACAATTACCCCACATGGAATGGTTAGTGGACGTACAAGGGTGAGAATCCCACTCAGTCGCATCTGATGAATGAATTAGATGAAATATACACAACATATAGTGGGCCCCACAAGCAATGGGGGAAGGTTTTATTGGTAGGCTGTCCCCTTCCAACTCTTCCGTCCCACCCAAGTTTCCATTCTGGCTGATTTTTAGCGCCATGGCCTAACATTCATTTGGAAGGCGCGTCTAATGGACAGGGTGTATCTGATGAACAGTTGATGTGCGCCCCATAGCACATGATTGCACGTTTTTTAATGATAGGCAGCTTCTATAGCGGGCCCCACAGCATCCCAATAGCACATGATCGCACCTTTTTAAATGATAGGCAGCTTCCATAGTGCCTGAGACCTGTAATTCATTAATTCTTAAAGAAATTATAGGAAAAGAAAACAGACTGGACCAGTAATGATTTTAGATAATTAGATGCACGCGAATATTCAATTAGACATTTTTGAATCCGTAATGATAAAATGTAATGCAAGTACTTCGTCTCGTTTGTCCCAAACAGGGAGTTTTATATACTCTTTTTTTGGGCTTATATGATACTCGGTCTGAAAGGTTGGTCGTTAAATATAGTAAAAGAAAAAATTGTATTAGATGAATCCTAACCTTTGAAATGGTCACTAGTGTTGGGGGCCTTGCACAAAACCTTAGGATCTAGGCCTCTAGAACAAACCAGAATTATGAAATAACAATGCAATGAAAATCAATCAAAGCACAATCACACACCACACGAGATTTTCACGTGGAAAACCCTCAAAGAGGTAAAAACTACGGGACCTCATCTAGATCAACAATCAACTATGAAGTAGAAAGATACAACCTTCTTCACTCACGCAGGAGTGGATAAGCAATAAGAGAATAAAGGGAAAACAGAGATCTCACCGATCACGAGGACGTAAAAGCGCTGAGACGACGGCTCCCTTTCACAAGATTCCTCTCTCTCTTTTCTCTCACTCTCTCACCTTTGATATCCCTAAACCCTTTAGGAAACCCTCTTGTGCTTTTTCTTCACACAACATATTCTAGAAAAACCTTAGGGAACCCTTTTTATAGTTTTAAGAAACTCCTTTCCGCATCCTAGTTGCGAAAGGACTTGCGCATCCCAGTTGCGAAAGGACGACGGGTCAAAAAACTCATCAAATCTCTCCCTTTTTGACCCAGGAGGGATTCACCTTCTTCAAGCCAGTCAGGTTTCTACAAACCTCAAACTTGCCCTTGAGCAAGGCCTTAGTCATCATATCTGAACCATTATCGTCCGTGTGGACCTTCTCAAGCTGTAACACCTTCTGTTCCAAAGTATCCCTGATCCAGTGATACTGAATCTTTATGTGCTTTGACTTGTAATGCTGACTTGGATTCTTGGTCAAGTATATAGCACTCTGACTATCGTAATAGACCACGTGCTTCTCCTGCTTCAGGATAAGTTCCTGTAGGAATCTCTTCATCCAAAACATCTCTTTACATACCTCTGTGACTGCAATGTACTTGGCCTCTGTAGTCGATAATGCTACGACCTTCTGTAGCTTGCTCTGCCAAAAAATCGCTCTCCCTGCAAACGTGAACATGAACCCCGATGTACACTTCCTGGAGTATATGTGTCACGTCCCAAACCCAAAAATCAGATTCACATGAATCCCAATTGCCGAATCCGGTGTCGACAGCCTCCGTAGTGCCCCATTCTTGGCTCTTGATAATCAAATGTCAGATTCCGATCATGAGATCTTACAAGGATAATTTTCAGAATGAATTTTTCTTTTTCGTAATGGAGCATAACCACAAGCATAACCAAGTCACAAAACAACATTACCACATATCCACTATATCAAAAACTTTAAGTACAATGCGGAAGGAAAAATACAAGGTGATCAAAAAGCTCCAAAATGGTCTGATACGCGCTCCTGCCTCAGCGCTCCTGCTGTCCAACGCTACCTGCACGCAACTATCGTGCATAAGCTTACAAAAGCTTAGAGGGTGGTGTAAGTGGGTGCGTAAAGCAAACACCGAGTGTACAATATCAGGGTAATGCGGTAGCATGCCGTAAGTCCATGAATAAAATCAACCATACCAATACTATGTGATGCAAGTCATGAATGTCATCGGCCATAACGATGCAATGCGAGGCCTACATAGCCGAATGTCATATGCGAAATGCAATCCAAGCAAGTCGGTACTCATCCAGTACACATATCATATAGTTCCTCTCTGGATATCACCGGGGTTTAATAAACTTTGCAGTGACTGCCACCTCCCTAGTTGAACAGTCAAGCAAGCGGAATAGACCTCACTATCCGCATAACTAGTAGTCTGCCAATACCTACCCGGCTCGTCGATAGCGGACTCATTTGCGAGCTGGTCAAACTCAGCCTAGCTTATAGCCCCCTCACTCAGGCGGATAAGGCCACACCCCCTTCCAACCGACCACGACACAGTGAGAGACGAGGCCTACTGGTATTCGGCACTTGGGCACTCGTGTATCCACTCGGTCTAGACGTTGGAGTATCTCCTGGTATCAAAAAGGTTCTGGAACTTTCACCCAAGGACATCTTAAGTGCCCACAGTGCTAGAACAAGTATTTTCGGTATCCAATGCGGCCATCCACGATGTACCTGTGGATCCACGGCCCTGATGCCGCTAGGGCGTGCAGTGATCGAGTCACACATATGCGACATGCATGAATCACGCCGTCAAATCATGCAGCAATCCAGCGCGTACTGCGCGATCATGTGGGGCACTCAGTCTCATAACGAGTCTCGTAAATGGTCTGCCCAATGACGTATACTATGATCGGTCACAACTCATATCAAGCATACATATGATGCGTATGGGCATGAGTCATGAGATTATACTATGCATATTATAAAGTGATAAATAGTAATGAGTATGAGCCTATCAATGGGCCTTAAGGAGAGTTACAATGCAGACATTTAACCAATATTATACATACAATGTGAACGTCAAACCAACATTGTTCCCTAGACATGGCCCGCCATAAATATCATTACATGAACCATGGGAAAACGCACATTGCAATGGACCCTAAGGACATCCCATTGGGCCTCGACCTATGGGTCTTAGATACATCAAATGGGCCGTATCACATGGGCCTTACATTCATCAAATGGGCTGCATTAATGGGCCTCACCAATGAGCCTTATGTATATTGCAATGGTTCATAACCCATGGGCCTTGAAATACTTCATAATGGGCCTCATAATATGGGCCCTACATTTATAGAAAAGTGGGCCTTAACAAAGGCCTTATACACCTTAAGATGAACCACAATAATGGGCTAAAAATAAGGGCTACAAACGCATCAAGGTGGGCCTTCACGGATGGCCACAAGTACATCCATATGGGTACCATCACGTGGGCCTTATATAAACCAATGGGCTTTGATCCATGAGCCTTAGAACACATCAAAATGGGCCTTAATACATTACAATAGGCCTTAACCCGTGGGCCCTAATACATTACAGTTGGGTCTCAACCCACGGGCCTTTATAAATATCAAATGGGCTTAGTCCCATGGTCCTTTATAAATATCAAATGGGCCTAGTCCCATGGGCCTTTATAAATATCAAATGGGCCTCACCAATAAATGACATAATTATTTAATACATACATCATGGTGGGCTCCACCTAAACCTTAGGTCTGACCCATTTTTTTGTCCCAAGCCCCAAAATGGGCTTTCAAAATGGTTGGACGGTGGGGATGCAACAAATGCATCACAGTGGGTCTCACTATCCAAGAAGTGGACAGTGTGTATAAAACACATAAATCATGGTGGTCCCCACCGTCCCACGCTGTGGATGGTGGAGTGAAACAAGTACATCACAGTGGGTTCCACCGTCCAGTAATATAACACGTACATCACTGTGGCTCCACATGGGGTCCACCATAATGTATATTTGCAATCTGATCCATCCATAGGATCACACGGACATGAATGAAAGGAAAACAAAAATACCATCTTGATCTGAAACTTTTGTGGCCCGTAAAAGGGTTTCAATTGTAGACACTCAATCACACTGTTTCCTGTGATGTGGGCAACCTGAGTCTTGGATTTGGCTGAAACTTGGAGGGAGCCCACCTCAAGGGGTGGCCCACCTCATGAACGGGCTAGATGACAAATAAACATCAAGGTGGGGCTCACATGAGGGCCCTGGGATGCCTGACGTCCGCCCGCCAGCCGCTGGCGCGCCCAACGTTTCTGACAACACCAGCTGTTGCTACTGTCTTATATTCTTTTTTTTTTTTTTTGGAAAAACCCATTTTTCTGGGATTTTTCACCTATGGGGCCCGCATCTGATGAATCCACTCCAGCCATTGGATTCCTCAGCCCACAACAATTCCATCAAGACCAATATTGGGCCTCGTTCAGCGCGTAAGAAGAATTTCATGATATTTCAACTGTAAAGATACAGTTTTCAACGCTATGGCCCACCGGATACTCCGATCAACCTCAATTTTCGGCTCAACGCCTAAAATGAGTCGGGAAAGAGGATGGATGACATGGATTAGAAACATACATCAAGGTGGGTCCGGTACAAATGGCCCACCCCAATGGCCCTCATATTTGTGTTTTCATCCAGTGACGTCCAGAGATGCTGGACGTTTTCTTTCTTCTTTTTTTTTTTGGATTTATCAAATACATTCAAGGTGGGCCCTGTTTAGGTGGGCCACTACAAATGGATGATACATTTGAGATGGGCCCCACCCATGGACGGCTTGGATGAAATACATATTTCATGGTGGGGCTCCTTCAAGTGGGCCACATAGCCACATCAACATACAAGAAAAATAAATAAAGAGGAGAGGGAGAGAGAGAGAGTAAAAGAGTGGGACACGCGTGATGGAGGGACCCCGGCACTTTGGGCCCTCCGTTTCAACCATCCAATCATACATCAATGGGTCCCATTGCATATAGGCCATCCAAATAAAAGATCAACGGTGGAGATCTCTCACCATCCAAATGAACGGTCTATATGACCTCTTAATGCAAGAAAAGTAAACATCATGATGGGATCCATGGAGAATGGCCCCATCATGGAATGATTTTGATGATTAAGATGGGCCATTAGCCACATCTTAGGGTCCCAAGTGAGATCCAAACCATTGATCAGTTGGCCTCACTTGGCCCATCTTAAAAATATGAAAAATTAGGCTATGGAAGCACCCACCACTTGATCTTCTTGGTCCGTTGGAAAGATACTCTCCTTGAGCTTCACTTTGATGGTGGAGATGAGAAATGAATGGCTAGGATGAGAGATTTAGGATGGGAAGTGGGCCACCAAAACTACACGTTTCTCTCATGGGAATGCATGGACGTGGGATGCTCTCCCTTGCTTGGAAGTGGTGTTGGGAAATGAGGGAGAGAGAGAGTTGTAAGAGAGATGAGGGATGGGTGTGATGGGTGAAAGGGTGAGGTGAGTGATGGATGTGGTACTTGAAATGTAAGGTGGTGTAAGAGAGAGGGTGAAAGGAGTTGACTTTGGTGGTTGCTTGGGGATGGGGTGAAAGGTGATATGTACTTGACATAAAGTGATTGATGGGTGATTGATTTGACACTTTGTAGGAATTCTCTTGAGAATATAAACGCGCGACGTTTTCTCGAAATAAACGCCGATCCACATCTCTTAGTCAGGGTATTGGATCGGTACATGAGTCGCGGCGTTGGAACCGCGGCGATAGTGCGGTCGCAATGATACAAGTCTTGGATTAAGCCGACTCAAATGTATAGGATACAACTTACGGTCATGCGCAACGTTGACTACAGGTCGTGGATTGCCGGAATTTAAAGGGAAGGATCGCGGGAGTTGATGGAACAGTACGGATTAGGATATGGGTCTTACACTATGTCACCTGCCATATCTGCATCTGTGTAGCCCTCTATCACAGGTTTACGATCACCATAGCATAGGCTTAACCTGGATGAGCCTTTTAGATACCGCAGTATCCATTTCACCGCTGTCCAATGCTCTTTGTCAGGATTGGCAAGATACCGACTGACAACACTAACCGCATATGCTATGTCTGGACGTGTACACACCATAACATACATCAAACTTCCTATAGCTGATGCGTAGGGTATCTTCTGCATCTCTTTCACCTCTGCCTTCGTCTTGGGACACTGTCTGTCGCTCAATCTGAAGTTACCATCTAGTGGAGTACTGACCGGCTTCACTGCATTCA
The DNA here is from genome assembly GCA_037074715.1 of Magnolia kwangsiensis. Taxonomy (NCBI): domain Eukaryota; kingdom Viridiplantae; phylum Streptophyta; class Magnoliopsida; order Magnoliales; family Magnoliaceae; genus Magnolia; species Magnolia kwangsiensis. Next base: position 59,300,016 of record CM073573.1, read on the forward strand.
TATTGAACCGCTCTATGACTTTCTCAATATACCGCTCTTGTGACAGCCAAAGCTTCCTGCTGCTTCTGTCAGGAGTTATCTCCATTCCTAGGATCTGTTTAGCTAGGCCAAAGTCTTTCATCCCAAAAGACTTGCCCAACTCCTGTTTTAGCCTATCGATCTTCTTGATGTCTTTTTTCATGATGAGCATGTCATCAACGTATAAGAGCAGAACTATAAAATCACCATCTGAGAACTTGCGTGTGAACACGCAGTGGTCCGACTCCGTTCTGTCATACCCATGCTGTAACATGAAAGAATCGATCTTCTTGTACCATTGCTGTGGAGCTTGTTTCAGTCCATATAAGCTCTTCCTCAGCCTACACACTATATGCTCCTTGCCCTTGACTTCAAACCCCTCTGATTGGTGTATGTAGATCTCTTCTTCCAGGTCACCATGAAGGAAGGTAGTTTTAACGTCTAATTGCTCTATCTCCAGATCCATGCTAACCGCCAACCCAAGCAACACCCGTATGGATGTCATCTTCACCACTGGTGAGAATATCTCCTCGAAGTCAACACCTTTTCTCTGACCGAACCCTTTTACCACAAGTCTGGCCTTGAACCTCGTTTGTGAATTCTTTTGCTCAACCTTCTTTTTGAACACTCACTTGTTGTTCAAAGCTTTCTTGCCCTTAGGCAGTTTCACCATGTCAAAGGTGTGGTTCTTATGCAAGGATTCCATCTCCTCTTGCATAGATTTTAACCACTCTCCCTTATGCTCGTCGGCTACGGCCTCAGAATAATCTTCTGGCTCTCCCCCATCGGTTAACATAATGTACTCACGCAGTGAGTACCTCTTGGATGACTGCCTGTCCCTAGATGACCTCCTTACCTGTGGCTTAACAGGTGGATCAAGTGGGGGCTGCTCCCCTGGTCCATCTTCTGAAGGAACTCCCTTGTCCTTTGCACCGTGCTATACTCCCCCGTCATCAGGGCCCATGGGAGGAATAACTGGATCCATGTCCTCTAGCTCACCTGAACTAGGCTGGTTCTTCTCTAGCTTACCAATGTCTTCTATACACTGATCTTCAAAGAAAACCACATCTCTGTTCTTGACGAGCTTCCTCTCGGTTGGATCCCATAATCTGTAACCGAATTTTTCATCACCGTACCCTAAGAACACACACTGCCTGATCTTCATATCGAGCTTGAACCTCTCGTCCTTTGGTATGTGAATAGATGCCCTGCATCTAAACACCCTGAGATGACTGTACGATGAATCCTGTCCAGTCCACACCTTCTCAAGCACTTCTCCATTCAACGGGGCTGATGGAGACCTGTTTATCAGATGCACTGTCGTGTGCATTGCTTCTCCCCAGAACGTCTTGGGCAACTTCGCATGGGATAACATGCATTTGATTCTCTCAACAATGGTGCGATTCATTCGCTTAGCTATACCATTATGCCGGGGGGTCTTGGGAATCGTCTGTTCATGCCGTATACCCAGGGACTTGCAGTACTCATGAAAGTCACCGATGTATTTACCACCATTATCAGTGTGGATGCACTTCAATGATCTACCTCTCTCTCTCTCGACCATAGCATGAAACAACTTAAACACACCAAAGACCTCGTCCTTGGATTTCAAAGCATAAGCCCAAACCCTCCTAGATGTATCATCTATAAAAGTAACAAAATACAATGCCCCACCCAAAGTTTTTATCCTCATAGGACCACACACATCAGAATAAACCAAATATAATGCATGAACTTTATTAACATGAGAAGCAGTTTTAACAAATGAAACTCTATGCTGTTTCCCTCATAAATAATTAAGACAGGTTTTGAGAGATATACCTGTCACGTCTGGAAGGAGCAGCTTCCTCACTAGTAGATGAAGCCCTTTTTCACTCATGTGGCCTAGATGCCTGTGCCATATGTTAATAGCTGAATCTTTCGCTGCGTTCAACCCACCCTTGCATACACTGACACTTGCCTTGTATAGGGTGCAACACTTCTTTCTTTTGACTGCGATCAACAAACCCTTGATGAGCTTCCAGCGCCCACCAGCAAACCGACTTTCATAGCCATCATCATCCAACCTTCCCGTCGACATCAAGTTGAGACGAAGGTCTGGGATATGCCTCACATCCCTGAGAACCAATGTGCAACCCACATCAGTCTTCACACAAATATCACCAACTCCCACGATCTTCGATACGCCAGAATTTTTCATCTTCACGGTCCCATAGTCACCTGACTTATAGCTTGTGAAGAAATTCCTGTGTGGAGTCGCATGAAAAGAAGCTCCTGAGTCAATCACTCAGTCAGTGTCCTGACTCGTAGCCGTGAGACATACATCGTGATCTGTGGAAAGAATAATAACAACGTCGCCATTTGAAGCGACCGCAGTAGAATCAGATTCATCTTCCTTTTCCTTTCCTTTTCCTTTCTTGTCGTTTTTAGCCTTACGACATTCATGCTTATAGTGGCCCTTCTTGTCATAATTCTAACATTCAACATCTTTTCTGTTACTCGACTTGCCTCTTAATTTATCTCAGGCCTTCCCGCCCTTCCTGTTCTTTCCTCTCCCCCGTTCCTGTGTCACAAGGACCTCTTGTTGAGTAGACCCCTGGGACTTCTTCCTTGTCTCCTCATTGAAGAGACTACTAGTAACCTGTTCCATGGATATCTTTCCGTCTGGCGCGGAGTTACTTACAGACACCACCAATGTCTCCTAACTGTTAGGGAACGAACTAAGCAATAATAATGCCTACAATTCATCATCCAGGACCATCTTCATAGAAGAGAGTTGGTTCACTATATTGTTGACCTCATTCATGTGCTCGGCCACAGAACCACCATCTTTGAACTTGAGATTCACAAGACGCCTTATTAGAAAATTTTTATTACCAGCTATCTTCCTCTCATCTAACCCTTATAATTTCAGCCATAAGCTAGTGGCTGAGATTTCCGTAGACACATGGTGGAACACAGAATCATCCAGCCATTGTCTAATAAACCCCACCACCTTCCGGTCCAACTTCTTCCGATCTTCATCAGACATATCCTTGGATTTTGCTGATATGCCTAAAATTGGAGAATATAGGTCCTTGCAATAAAGCAAGTCCTCCATCTTAGCCTTCCATATGGTCTAGTTAGAACCATTGAGGTTGATCATCCTTGAGCCACCTTCCATAATTCCAAACCGATTCTACCCGTTCAATGAACTTAGTGCTCTGATACCACTTTGTTAGGGGCCTTGCACAAAACCTTAGGATCTAGCCCTTAAGAATAAACCAGAATTATGGAATAACAATGTAATGAAAATCAATCAAAGCACAATCACACACCACACAAGAGATTTTTACGTGAAAAACCCTCAAAGAGGTAAAAACCACAGGACCTCGTCCAGATCAACAATCCACTATGAAGTAGAAAGATACAAACTTCTTCACTCATGCAGGAGTCGATAAGCAATAAGAGAATAAAGGAAAAAAAGAGATCTCATCGATCACGAGGACGTAGAAGCGCTGAGACGACGGCTTCCTTCCACAAGATTCCTCTCTCTCTTTTCTCTCACTCTCTCACCTTTGATATCCCTAAACCCTTTATGAAACTCTCTTGTGCTTTTTTTTCATACAACATACCCTAGAAAAACCCTAGGGACCCCTTTTTATAGTTTTAGGAAACTCCTTTTCGCATCCTAGTTACGAAAGGACTTGCGCATCCCAGTTGCGAAAGGACGACGGGTCAAAAAACCCATCAACTAGTAAATAGACAATTAAGAGAGAAAATACACCAACATTCAATCTCAACCAAGCAAAAGGCACAATGTTCTCAGGGACATTATGTCCAGTGTGGCCTATAAATGGCCTGATTTTTAGGCCATAAAATCGAAACAGCACGGCCCACCAGGTGAAAAGCTTGGATCTACCTTGAATAGCCATTAGTTTGTATCATGGAAATTCACTTCATTTTAGTTAAATAAAATTTAATATAGTGTGGTTGGTAGATTAATGACTTTCCTAACTAGTGTACTTTAAAATTAATTAAGCACATAAAAGCTCGTCCATCCATTAACCTGTCCATCATACCAAAAGAGTTTGCGATTGCATAGGATTCTCTATCATGCAGATCGTTTGTGAGGAGACTTGTATTTATGATATTTTTAATTGGTGGTTACAATTAGATAATATAAAACAATTACAAATGAGAGATTAGAGGAGATTTTTGTAGCATCTTTTAATAATTAGATATCGCTTGTGTGATTATCCATAATTATCCTTCATATGTCCTTGCAAACAAAGTTGTCTATCTAAAATAGTGAGTTTGGATCTAATGTAGGACAAAATCAAGGACAATTTTATGGATGGCCAAGATTAAAGAAATCATATTAGAAAGTTCAGTTTGGGTCTATGCATACTATTATTACTATTTGATTTGAACACAGCCATATATGTAATGAATGATATGATTTTGATTGTATGTATGCGAGTATGTATGTGTTGGGCATGTCAAAGTAATAATCGACTTGAATCGAACTAAATGACTTCTGGCCTCAATTCTGAAATAATAGAATTATGACAAGATTTGTGAAGATTGGCTTGACTATTTTGTCATCAATTGATAAGGAGATTGAATGATTCATGAAGGAAGGGTTAATCATTTAAATGGATTCCTTTTTCTTTAGAGACAAGTGCTTTTATCACAATGATAATAACTTGATCACATTTGTACATAGAAATAACGTTAAGAAAGTAAAACAAGAATTTAAAGGCTAAGTGTCGATTTTTGTTAATATGAATGTGGATACAATACAATCGGCATATAAAAGTAAATAAATCAGAAAAATTTATTGATGATGGTTTGAGCGGGCGAGATGGTTGTGAACTGGACAATATTTTGGACCTGGATGGTAGAGAGACGATCATGAAAACCCTGACGGTCCTGTTTTGATCAGCAGGATGTGACTAATGAAAACTAAGGGACTTAGGAATTTTGAGGGGATTTGGTGATGAGATCATGGATATTTAACTAAACTGACTTGTTGCAGTGATGTACTAAATAGAAGGCTCAAGTGGACCATGCCACTGGAAGTAGTGGGGATTGAAAGCTTATTGTTCAAAACTTTTTGGGAGGCACACAAGTTTTGGTTCAAGTTGGTATTTATGTTTTATTTTGTGTAAGTCTATGTGACCTTATAAATAGGTTGGATGGAAAATAAACATCAAGGTGGGCCATAGAAAGTTTTGAATGATAGGAATTCAATCCCCATTGCTTCCTGTGGTGTGGTTCGCTTGAGCCTTCAATTTGCCTCCTTTTCGGGCTCACGCCCTAAGATGATCTTTCAAAATGGATGGGCAGCATGGATAAAACATATACATCATAGTCGACCCCATAGATCCCTTGACAGGATCGTTTGTCTTTAGCTAGGTCATAGTTGGGGTAAAACCCAATCCATGCCTGTCTTGCTCTAATATTAACTTTGCTAGAACTTCTATGCCTCATCATATTTTACACCCACTATTGGAAACTTCCTGGGGTGCACCTGAAATTGTGGTTTATACCGCTAATATTGAAGAATGAATATGAGACAATGTCCTAGAGGGAGGTGAATAGGACTTTTCAAATATTTTGCTTATTTAAAAATCGTAATTGTCCAACTTAAACAATCATTTAGTTTAGAGCAAGTAAGGCAATATACCTCTAAAGGCTTCCAAGCCAATAAAGGGTCCAATCATAAAGGCTATTCAAGATATACAAATAAAACAACTAGCCTAGTGATGTGAGCTTATGTGTGGAATGTGCTTCCTATCAATCTTAAGCATTTAGCTAATCATGTATAAACAATCAAGTATTCAAACTTAAATAATCATGATAAATGCACAAACGATCATTCTAAACACAAGCATGTATTGTGGTTCGGCTATGTGCCTACTCCACTCACATCATCTACACTCAATCCTAGAGTACACCAGATTTCACTATTAAATATTTTAAAATAGGTTCACTAATAACTTTTACAGTCCTACACTAAGGATATCAATTTATACTCTCCGCAAGAACAAAGTTCCTACACTAAGAACTCATGTTTAGGCCCACCGGCCAAGGTCCCACATAAGTTACCTACACAATTTTGTTGATAACAAACTCTTAGCCTCAATCCTACATGAGGATAGAGACTATAGAGATTAAACTTTGGACTCTTGATAATGACAGTTGTCGGAATGAGTCCTCATTTGTAGCTTGTCTTAGGTTATTTGATCTTTGCTTTTCTGTGCTTGAATTAGCTTGCTGGTGCTCCCCCGATCACATAGTTTTGAATTTCCTGTTGTTTCAGCTTCACGATCAAGAACCTTGCATAAGATATACCTATAAAGGTGACCAAGGTAATGAGAATTTGGTTGAATCTTGAATCTAGGTGTAACATCTCAAAAATCGGGGGTCGAGCATAAACTCTACTCCCGAGTTCCAGAACATCACTTATGCAACATTTTCAATGATGGATGAATGTCGGCTGTAATAGTGCATAAAACATGAAGTGGATTAAGCCAAAACAACATATCATACTCCAGAGACAGTTAAATTAGCAAGTGGAAGAATGTGATAGATATATAAAATATATGAACTGTTGTAAGTCTCCAGAGTGTGAACATGTTACCAGGTTAAATATCTACATGTATACTCCAAACAAAATGAACAAAAGAATATACATGAGTGCTCTAAAAATGTAAAATGGCAAGTGTCATGGCGTCTAATCAACCTCCCTGTAATCCCGTCGATCAGAACACGGAGGAAAATTCCTCCTCATCATCATACAAGTCCGGCTCCGCTTCACAAGCAGCGCCATCATCTGAAACTAAAACAGGGACTGGTCGGTGTATACAACACCATCCCGCAACGTGGGAGTGAGTGGCCAACTCAGTGGAATCATAGAGCAAAGGTTAACATGTTATCAAATCAATCAAGCGATAATGATAAAGCAAACAAATCAAACGTTTCTAAATACTGTAATTAATGCAAGCATGAAATGACATGATGGATGCCCTTACCAACATACTCCCTCATGCGACACCATCTTACCTCCGCGGCATGCTTTCTTTCCTCAGTGCTCCACATCTTCTAGGCACATGCAGTGCGATTTGAATATGATTACCGAGTTGTTATTAGTCCTTTTCATACAGTAGGATTGGGAAACTAGGGTATTTCTCTTATATCATTCCCAACAAGGATCCTGTCTAGGGTCGTCACTCCTAGTAGTCTCATACGATGATATATTTCTAGGTCGTTGCAAGGGCTGTTGCACGCACTCATTGCTCCGCTCCCCCATCACCTTATCAATACAGACCTAGTTGTACTCTTATTACTACGGAAGTGTTGTCGCCTCACGTAGTCTCAGAGTACGCTCGAGGTCACTACAAAGGGCTGCCAGGGCTGTTGCACTACTTGTTGCTCCGCTTCCCCATTACCTTATCAATGTAGGCCGATAGCTCGAATATAGTGTCCCATACCACCATAATCGGCTCACGAGTCTAGGTTGCTCACTGGTCACTACGGGGAGGCTCGTGGCCCCAGCGTAGTCCGACAGCTCGACCACGGTGTCCCATACCACCATGCCCGACTCATGAGTCTTAGTGGATCAAGGTACCACGGTTATCAGGGTTATCACTGGTAAGTTCAATACCTTAGGTTCAAGCAGTTATGACGAATACAAGGTGAACATACAACGGTCAATCGGGTTACTTGATGAGTCTGACTAGCACGAGCGTACGCTAAATCGACCTACATGAAGTGCACAAGCACTTTGTGTGGCCTAACCACTGCCAACAACTCCAGTACCACTCGGGTTCGTCATACACATCCTTCGTGGCAAATAGAATCCAATCACAAATTCTAATCTGTTACCGACTGCCTGGACAAGAGTATAGCCCCAAGAACATGTAATGTGAATCAGTAATCATATGAGATAAATAAAATTGAAATAACAAGTAATTCAAGCATGTTAGCAACATGTTATAAGATACAACATAAGAAATTTAACCATACACAAGCATTTCATATGTATAAGATAATCAATTCAAATATAACAACCATGGAAGAAATCATATACATCATCAAAATAGTTGAGAATCCTATCTCAACACTAATCTACAACCTCATTTACTCAATACTTACTTATACAAACATTTATACAAACACTTAGTCTACACACATTAGTCTACATAGATATGTCGGCCAAAATGTGCATTAGGGTGAATCTCTTCGCCAAATAGATCATACACGCATAACTAGTATAGGTACACGGTAAATACTCATGGCAAACATATCAGCAAAATATGTACGTATACAGTATTTCCTACAAATACTCAAAATACCCAAAATCTCATATTCTTCGTACGTATTCGAAATGAAAAATAGACAGCATGTTTTACATGTCAAACAACATCCTTGTGAACAATCTACCATTAAACGGCATTGAAAGCTTTGAAAAATGGTAACCTAAGCGTCTAAAATCCGTACCTTATGCCGTAGGAGCGTAATGAATTGAATAAGTACTCTACGCTTTTGTCAATGTCAATATGACAGCCTATTACACAAGGGAAGTCAGCTACTTCACTACTTGTATCAATAGAAACCCTAAAACAGGTTAAGGTTGGGGTTTCCTTACCTAGAATGAAGCCAAAATCGCCGGGATAGAGACCGTAAAGCGATGGGTAAGCACGTAAATTGGCAGGGAAGAATAATAGGTAGGTTCTCCCACTTCTCTCACACTTTCTCTCTCTTTTCTCTCTTCTCTCTCCTAGGGTTTCTCTCAAATTCGTATGTGAGGAATGAGAGAGGGTTTAAGCTCCTTATATAGGTTAAAAACTCACCTATATAGACTTAGGACCAAGATATACTTAGGTTATAACCAAATCAGGTTTGTTCCGATCCAATGGAGCACTTTTGGAGGTCCTGTTACTAAATACGGTCGGATTTAAGCTCTCTAGTATCGGATCTAGGTCAAGCTAAGTTTTCAGTCTGGCCCGATTTCCAGATCGACCGTGGCGGACTAGTTTCAGTTCAGCGGTCACTGAAACTCGATCTGGGCCATAAGTGCTATGACATGTAAGGGCGAACTTTCCTGATCCGAGGGTGAAATTTGGTCGAATTCTAACGGTCAGAATGCTTAACAATGTCGCGCAAGCGACACGTACCATATTTATTAAAAATTGAATTAATTTTCTAAATATTTTTCTTTTCTCACTCTCTTCAATCCGGACTCAGTAAAATGGTCTCAGGATATCGGTTGGGCTTGATTTTTGAAATGATTGTCAAGTCCAACTAGGCGGTCATAATGGTCTAAGATTATAGATATCGGACTTTCGACGTGCGGTCTAGATCCAATATAAAGTTTCAAAGGGTTCCTAAGAACAAACAGGTTTAGAGTTTGATCCTAGGTTTTAGGGTAACGTAGCGTCAACGATTCTATAGGTTCTGGGTCTTACAGATTGTATTTAAAGTTATTGGTGCTAATTTTGCAGGAAACCTAGTGTAGCGCTGGTTAATTCACGTTAAATTTCTAAAGAATTAAGTTCTAAATGATTCCTTTGGCTTTGGAATTGATTTCTAAGAGGTTACCAAGGTGTTATGGTTGACCCATTGCCTAAGGACGTCTAACTCCAGGTTGGTAAAAATCTGGGGTGTTACACTAGGATAAATGATCTCTAAAAAAATAGATGTGTGGTGTAGATAGTTGGGCCCGACTTGATGTATATGAGACCCATTGGTGTGGCCCATTGATGCAACTGACTTGATGTATATGAGGCCCATTGATGTGGACGACTTGATGTACATGAGGCCCATTGTTGTGGCCCATTATGATGTATAGAGACCCTGATATGTGGCCCATTGTGATGTATATGTAGCCCATATTTGAGGCTTATTATGATGTGTATTATGCCCATGTGATGCGGTCCATTGTGATGTGTATTAAACACATGAGATGCGGCCCATTGTGGTGTATATGTGGTCCAGATATGTGGCCCATTGTGATGTGTATTAGGCTCATGAGATGCGGCCCATTGTGCTGTATATGCGGCCCATATATGAGGCCCGTTGTGATGTATATTCGACCCATGTAATGAGGCCCATTGTGATGTATATGCAGCCCGTGTATAAGGCTCATTGTGATGTATACGCCCATGTGATGAGGCACATTATGATGTATGAGACCCTTGTGTAAGGCCCATTGAGATTGTATATGAGGCCTTTATGTGAGGTCATCGACCCACTATATGTTTGACCCTATGAGGGCCACTCCACTCCTTGGGAGCAATGTCCGTTGAATGTTGTAAGCCCCGTATCCTAGACCATACCATTCCATAGACTTCCGCGGTCTTACCGGTCGAATTCATGAAACCTTTGACCCTTAACCAATATTTGCGTGCGACGCTGATTCATATGCCGTCAACCCGTATCGACTCAACCCAAGACCTTTACCATAGCAACCGCGTCGTCACTGCGGTTCCGATGCCTCGACTTGCACGCCGAGGCTATACCCTGGTTAAGAGATGTGGGCCAACGTTCGGTGCGAAGAAAATATCGCTCGTTGCGAAATCCAAGAGAATCTCTACGAGGTGTCACATCAATCCATCAATCCATCAATCCATCACATGTCAAGTACACATCACCTTTCACCCATTCTCAAGCAACTACAAAAGTCAAGAATCTGTTACAAGACCATACCTCTCTTACACTAAAAGCCCTCAAAGTCAAAAAAGTTCTTACACCACCCATGATTTTCTTACACAAATGGCCACAAAAGTCAAGATTTTCTTACACCCATCACTCACCACATCCATCACCCATCTCTCTCTCCCTTTACAACTCTCTCTCTCTCTCTCTCTCTCTCTCTCTCTCTCTCTCTTTCTCATTTTCAAACTCAAAAAAATCTAAGGAGAGAAATCCCATACGTATGAGAATTCTCCAAGCCTCTCCCTCTCTTTCAAAACTTCAAGTATGACCCACTTTTCTACCCCATGATCTCCCATCCTAACTATCCATTCCCCATCTCCTCCATTGGAATCAAAGCTAAGGTGCTAAGGAACTCATAGGAGCAAGAAGATCGAACGGTGGGTGCTCCTCTAGATGTAAAAAAATATGATTTCTATATCCTAGATATTTTCTTTCTTTCATGAGGGAAGTGTAGGACCCACCAATCAATGGTGGAGATCCCACACAATCCCATGGTTGTGGCCTAATGGCCTACCTTATGCATGCATGATCCATGCATGGGGCCTTTCTCTATGGGCCGCATCATGGTAGTTTTATTTCATATCATATTATGTTTAAGTTATTTATACCTTATAACCATGGTGGGGATGACATCCTCACCATGCATTTTAATTATAGGCCATGCATGTGCAAGATCCACGTCGTAAATGTAAATCTAGGTATGATGTGCGGGTGTGATTGATCTTGGGAGGGCTCAATAGTGGCGGAGCCACTTTCCCTATAGCCGGATTTTCCTTCTATCTCTCTTTTATCTCATTTTATTTCCTGATGTGTGTGGCCCATTAATGTATTTTCCTTTTTATTTAACTTATATAATAAATTTTATCTGAGTACATGTTGCTGTCCAAAATTTTCTGGACAGTTTCTGGTTTTTTTTGGACCAGATTTTGGGACTGTTTGGGGGACTATTCATACCTATTAAATATACTTTTCTAAAAGGTGAGGATCTCATCTTGATGTCCCCCAAATTTCAGCCCCAACTGACCTTCATTGGGGTCCCAAAGGTGTGGTACAAGTGAGGTGGACAGTCTGGATTTTATGCACTGTTCCAGCAACATTCCACCATGGACAGTTGGATTTTTGAAATTTATTAAAACACGTGTGAGTGTTTAAAAATTATAAAAATTTTCAGGGGGGTGACCTACTTATGGTAGGACCTACCTACAAAATTTTGGAGCCAATGGACGCCTATACACACCATGGCGATGGCGGGACCGGCCCATTATAATATGGTGTCCAGATCAGTCCGATTTTCATGACAGATTGATTTATGTAAGTGAATTAAAATATTTACAGATGTCTAAAAATTATGAAATTTTTTAGGAGTATGGTCCACTTATGTTAGAACTCACCTACCAAATTTTAGGGCCAATGGACCCCTGTACACACCGTGGTGAGGGCCGGACTGGCCCACCACGTTGGGACCTCCAGGTTTGTCTGATTTTTCTGGACAGTCTGTTTTGTTTAAATTAATTAAAATACTTAGAGATATTTAAAAATTATGAAATTTTGTGAGGGTGTGTCCCACTTATGGAAGTATCACTCTGTGAAATTTCAGCCTCAAGTGACCCTATTTGGGTATCCAAAAGAATGGGCCAAGATGGTTGGACTCCCAGATTTGTTTCTGCTATACAGTCCAGCAATATGCCATGATAAAAAAAAAACCATAATTCAAAAATATTTCTTTTGATGGTGGGTTACCTTTTTGGGTTTCCTCTCATTGTATGCATGATGATGGACCTTGGCCCTCAATTTTCAGAGTTTTAGAGGCCTTGGACCCACTCCAATAGAGTGTCTAAAATTTGGACAGCAACATGTTATAATTATGCTGGCCTTGGGTTAAAATTTTGGTGAGTGGGGCCCACCATATTATAAAGATCTTAGAGGAAATGATTTATACCTTTAGTTCATTAAATGTTGGGCTTAATGAATGAACTTTTGAGGCCCACCATAGTTGAATTTAATTGGGTCCATGAATGTAGCTAGTTGTTGAACTATTTAAGGCCCATAGAGTGGACCCATTTGATGTGTTCCAAGGCCCATGAGATTAGGCCCATTTGATGTAATTTAAGGCCCATAGAGTGAACCCATTTGATGTGTTCCAAGGTCCATGGGATTGGACCCATTTGATGTATTTTAAAGCCCATGGGATTAGGCTCATGGGTCGAGAACCATTTGATGCAATCTAAGGCCCACGGGTTATGACCCATTGCAATGCACATAAGGCCCATTGGTGCGGCCCATTGGTGTGGCCCATTTGATGAGTAAAAGGCCCATATGACATGGCCCATTTGATGTATTTAAGGCCCAATGAGGTGTACCTAAGGTCCATTGCAATGTGTGATCCCAACCTGGTTTACGTAATGTTATTCACTACGGGCTACACCTTGGGAGCAATGTTAGTTTGACGTCCACATTGCGAGTATAATGTTGGTTAAATGTCCGCATTGTGACTCTCCCTAGGGCCCATTGGTAGGCCCGTACTTGTTGTATGCAAGCCGTCTAGGCCAGCTGTGTTGTAAGGATAGGGCATTACTTTATAACATGCTTAGTATAACTCCATGACGCACAACCTATTTGTATCGATCCATTTGATTGGCTTGCTCGTATCGGCCATTTGATTGATTTAGCCCATATGATTGATTAAGCCCATCTTGATATATTTGTGGCCTGTTGCTAAGGCCATATATGAGGCCCGTTGTTGAGGCCCACCTTGATATGTATGAGGCCTGTTGTTGAGGCCCACCTTAAATATATATGAGGCCCATGTTGCAAGGCCCATTGTGATGTATGCAAGGCCCATGGGTCATAGCCCATTGCAATGTATGTAAGGCCCAATTGGTGTGGCCTATTTAATATATTTATGGGGTCCATGTCATTAGGCCCATCTTGTTGTATTAACACAATTTTACAAATTCTAAGCACCCATGTACACAACAAACAAAATTCTCTCCCTTAATTCAAAAACTCCCCCTTTCTTGTTGTGGCTGCTCCCCCTAACACCTGCAACAAAGATATACAATTTTCGCTCAAAGTGTTTTGAATTGTTCTCCCCTTTTTTGTCAGTCATTGGCAAAGGTATAAGACGTGATGTTGACTGAAGATTGAAGCATATGGGAGAACCCCAGAGATAGATGCATATGAATGAGAACAATGTAAAGCAAGCATCAATGAAGTTGAAGTTAATAGATAAGCATTCAGACCATAACCTTAAGACTGCAATAAATCAGGGAGAAATTCAAATGGCAGAAGTAAACGAACTAGATTAAGCCAAATTTAAGCTGCCCAAGATTGACAGAAATATTCAATGCTGCCCCAAACGGCAACAATATAAACCAACAACAATAAAAAGTATTTTAGCCCAACCGTGGGCAAAATCATCCAAACAGAAACCAGAAAGGAAGAAAAAGAAACTAGTCATGCGTCATTGAAAGCGTAGAACATCCAAAAAGATACTGATGTTCATACGTAGAAATAAGAGTAAGGGTGCATGAAAGCTTGTATGAAATTGACATCAGGGAGCAGAGTGAGATGGCATCGTGTCGTCGCGTCGGCACGTTAGTAAATCCACCAGCTGTTGGACCGTGCTCTGGATTCCTTAAATCATTCGTTCTAAAACAGTGAGACGCTCCTTCATTGAGTGCACGTCCTTCTGTATAGCCCCAATCCTATCCAGTTTAAGCCTTTTGTCATACCCAGCGGTTGATGTGGACGGTGCAACATCTGGTCCAAGAGGTGCATCATCAACCACTGCATCTCCTTCCATGGGATCTCCACCTCTCCTCCTTCTGCTTCAGCATGAATTTCTTCCTCAGTTTCCTCCTTGTATTCATGAAACCTCAGATCCATTTTTCGAAGATCTTTCTTGTTGAAAACTTTGAGGAAAAAAACTGGATCAGTTGTAGAAGGAAAGCCAATGCTCTGACAGATTCTGCTAATGATCCAGGGATATGACAGATGCAAATCTCTGGACGTGTGTATTGCATTGACAAATTGATTTACAATTAAGGTTGAAAGGTAGATATTCATCTCGATCGCGACGGAGTAGATTATCATCACCATAAGGCTTGTTAGATCCGATCTGTTAGTGCTTCTCGGGTACAGATTGGTGGTGAAGATTCCATGCATGACTCTGAACCGGGGCTCCATATACCTATCTTTCAGGGCATTCCCTTGATGTCATGGGATATCTTGATTATTGCATAAGTATTTGGTTATCTTGGAGCGCACATCTGGAAAGTCAAGATCCCAATTTGGAAGGCCTCCTGGAACTATTTGTAGGTTGAGAATCTGTGCTATGGTGGCAGGAGTGATGAATACATCATCACCATCCATGGAAACCATGAAGGAAGGAGGATCAGCCACCGGGGAATGACATGCAACAAAGAAGTTGGTGTTCTTTCCAGTTGGCATGGTCCACCAAAATTCAGGATGGGCAGCCAACCAATTACAGTAAACAGAGGTTCTAAGTTGTAAGACGTTAAACAATATCTGTCTACTTTTCTCTCAAAAATCAACTTCTGATTGACATATTTTGGTGGCCGTTGGACAGTAGAAGGAGGAGGCATTGGTTAAGTTGGTTCAGGAATTTCGATTTGGGACCCACCGCGTCGTGATCTTTGCCGTGTGGGGGTCCCTCTGTCCGGGATCCTTGGTCTCTCCCTTGAGGCAAGGACCTTTTGTCGAGTACCTCTTGATGATTCACCTGAACTGGATGCCACGTTTTTGTCCTTTCCCATGTGGAAGAAAAGGTTATTTGAAATATTGGGAAAATGATAAAAAGAGATCCCGACAAACCAAGAGAAAGAGATTCTGATGATGGAAGAATATTACCTGATTTGGAGTGAGATTTGGCTGGTCCTACCTGGCTTAGGATGATTGGTCGAGAGGATCGGACAGGGAAGACAGTCGAATCGCCCTTTGAGAAACCCTTTTTTTTATTCGCTTGCTTTTATCGGGCGCCATTTGTCGATCATATCGACCAACCCATCGATTATATCGAGAAGTTATCGATCGATTCTATCGAGACCACCTTTGATGTTATCCATGGACACACGACTTTTCACATTCTGAACAGTTGTCGATTGTATCGATCATCATTCGATAAAATTGAAGAAGACTGTTACTTGCTTTGAAAGTATGTGCTATTCAGAATTTTTCCTGATTTTGACATGCTATTGTATAATTTCTAACTTAATCAGTTTATAAAAAAAATTCTATACAAATATAAACATGATAATGTTTATATACAAAAATTAGAGGTCTCCAACCTTAGATATAACATTGAGGATTTAGAAAAAGTTGCATCATTTCACCAATTATCCAGATTTCGATGAAAAATCTGAATGTGTTCTTATATACTCAGGAATTTAGGGTACAAAATTCAGTTTTTCCTTCACTCTCCACCTTGAGACAGAAGTTTTTGTTGTGGTGACTTTTGTTATCTTACCAACTCGATCTAGTGGTTTCTTTGTTTTGTCTTCCATTTTGGGTGATAAAAGGATATTTTGCATTACTCTGGTCCGATTAAGTTTATCAGTGTCATTTTGACCAGAGTTACAAGAAGTTATTTTTAAGCATTCAAACTTGTAATGTCCTATATTACCACACAAATGACAAAATGGAGACGTTCTTGTATTGCTACCTGAAGCAACAGATTTTCCAGTTTTCATTTTGATTTTCTCATACCCTAGGCCACTTATCTTTTCCAGGCCTTCCTATCCTTAACATTCTTTCAAGTTTTTCACCACTCTGAGAAAACTTATAGTTTATCTCGACAAATTTTCTGAATTTTTCTAAATCAATGCAAAGTGAGTGGTTCTCATTTTTGAGTTTTGCATTATCATCTCTTAGCAGTTCAGCTTTGTTCATAAGTTCTGATAATTCTTCTTTTAGGGATAGGTTTTCTTTTTTCAATTGATCATTATCTGTAAGATATTGTTGCAAATCATTGGACAAATGTTTGTTTATTTCTAAGGTTCTGTTCAAGTCTTTCTGCAACAATTTCTTTTTGTTTTCAGTCATGCCAATTTTCTTAAGGATGTGGATGCTATGATTGTATAGTTGATTATAAGCATCCTGCAATTCATTCTGCTCTTTATCTTCTTCTTCTTCAATTTCCTCATTGTCAGATGAAAATGATTCAATGGCTTATTGTTCTTCTTCTCTTTCAGATTTCATGGGAATAATTGGATTGGTGGAGATCATAAGAATTTTCAAAGATTTCTGATCTCCATCAGTTCCTGAGTCATTGTTTTTTGAATTTGACTCCTCCGTATCATCCCATGTGGCGGCCATCGCCTTGCCCTTGGTTTTTCTGTTTGGGCATTCGGTAGATAGGTGACTATATTCATGACAGGCATAACATTATGGTTCTTTGGTCTGTTTACCAAATTTACCTGCAGAAGGTTTGTAGTTCACCTTTCTACCTCGAAAAGGATGGCCGCGATTCTTCTAAAAGAATCTTCTGAATCTTTGTGCTAGCAAGGCCACTTCCTCATCATCATCTTGTTTTTTGCTCTCACTGTCCTCATGTTTTGATTTCTTAGAAGTTTTTAGGACAGTGTTTTTGAATTTTTGGGGTTGTGTGAAGTGTAGTTCAAAAGTTTGTAGGGAACCTACCAGTTCTTCTACATTCATCTCATCAATATTCCTACACTCCTCAATTATTGTTACCTTGGGATTGAAGCGTTCCGGTAAGGATCTTAAGATTTTTCTACATATTTTAGGTGCCGGAACCTTCTCTCCCAATCCACCCATGGAGTTACAAATGATGTTTAATTTTGTGAAAAACTCCATAAATGTCTCATGCTCTTCCATCCTGAGATTTTCAAACTGTGAAGTTAAGAGTTATAGTTTAGATCTCTTCACAGTGCTTGTGCCTTCATGGGTTGTTTTCAATAAGTCTCATGCTTCTTTAGAGGTCCCACACATACTTATCTGATTGAAAATGTCTTGGGACACGACACAGTAGATGGCGTTCATTTCTTTTGCTTCAGCATCTCGCTGTTATTTATCAAACGCCGTCCACTTCTCATTCGGTTTGGGTTTACCGATTGTGGTTTCATTTTCAAGTACAATTTGTTCCGATGGTACCACATATATTTCAACTGCATCCCAAACTTCATGATCTAAAGATTTCAGGAAGTAGTGCATTCTAGCCTTCCAGTAAGCATAGTTTGATCCATCAAATACTGGAGGTCTAGTGATAGATGAGCCCTCTCCTTTGGCCATATTTCTACTTCAGTCAAGATCACTCTCTAGGCGGTGAAGCCCTTAAAGAGAGACCCGCTCTGATACCAATTGAAATTGCGGTGAAGGCTACTTTAGTTGAAGTAGGAATAGGTTAGTATATCTTAGAGGGGGGTGAATAGGATTTTTTAAAGATTTATACGTTAATTTTCAGTCCTATCCTACTAATCCTATCATAGAGTATAAATTAGGATTACTCAAGAATTAACTCTATTGACTTCCAAGCCTAATAGAGGATCCAATTACAAACTATTTAAAAGACAAACAATGTAGATGAGATTGTGATGGATATGACTGTGTGTGCATAGAATGTGATCATATATAAAGACATGCAAGACAATCACATAAATGAAAGAAAATATCAAACTCAAACACAATCATTTTATAGTGGTTCGACGACTTGTCTACTCCACTCCCGACTTCCACACTCAACCCTTGAGTGACCGAATTTCACTAAGGAGGTTTCCCATGGTTCACCTCAAACCTAAGGTTTTAAATCAGGTTCACCTTCAACCTTTACAGAGGTTTTTACTTGGTTCACCTCAAACCCTAGAGTTTTACTGGCGTACTCCTAACCAGATATTTATGCCCACACAGGGCAAGGGTCCACACAACGCACCCTGAGGTTTCTACTCGGTTCACCTCTAACCCTTGAGTTTTACTAGCGTACTCCTAAGCAGATGTTTATGCTCTCCACAGAACAAGGGTCCACACAACGCACCCCACACCTACACTCCCGTCGGAGGCCTCCTTCGAGGACTTCAAATGGTGAGCAACACTTAAAACCCAATCCTAAAAAGGAATGATCACAAGTGTCCTCTGGACTCTTAGTACTTACAGATAAGTTGATGAGTCCCTTTCAACACAATGATGAAGACCTTCTACTTGTTGATGAAGACCGCAACATGAAGATGTATATATGCTAGGTTTAGGTTGGGTCAAGGTTATGATGGACTACCATTCTCTAAAGGTTTTCCTATAAGGAGGATAGAGAGATTCCCATCATCTATGCATTCAAGGCATCCCAGCTTAATGATATGTCATTAAGGTAGTAGCTGAAGAATCCTTGAATGCGGAAGTTCATTCCCCAATCCACTCTATGAGATATCAATGATGAGGGTGGATTGGAGGATGAACTTCCTGAGAGAAAGGGCTTAAGGTAAATGATAGGAAAGTTAAAACTCTTAAAAGCACTCTCTACTTTCTCTGCCAGCAATGAAGACAACTCTCTCTATTTATACGCAAAAGGTTCCAATGGATATAAACGGTCATATTTATGACAGAGTTCGATATCATCGAGCAGTAGTCGATATGATCGAGCATATACTCTCGATTGTATCGGCCGACCTCTCGATGACACGAACTCAATTGTCATTTTGCTTTTGGAAACCTTCTACCAACTGGTCGATGAGATCGAGACACACATCGATGACATCGGATTTCGAACTCCGATTCCATCGAGTGATGGTTTGATCTATGATAGGTGAAAAATAAGAGAGAAGCCTTGAAGAATTTCAGGATCACAGATATGATCGGGGAAACAGTCGATGTCATCGGAATTTGTACATCGATCATATCGGCGACCTTTTCGATGGGATCGATAAATCGTATAGATTTTACACGTAAGCTTGCTGGACGAATTATGTCCTGACTCGATCCAATCGACTTGGTCTCGATATGATTGATATATGAGTATCAATTTATCGACAGGCACCCCGATCAACATTAAAAGCAACCTGAAATTCATGCTGGAGAGAACATGCGCCCCACAGTCGATATGATCGACTGACTCCCGATATGATCGATATTTGAGTTCAGATTGAATCGGACAGTCATCGATATATCGAAGCATATGTTAGTTTTCTTTTAGAAAAACAGGGGCACCGGAAAACAGTCTGTCGATATGATCGATCCACTTCAGATATGATCGATTTTCGAATATCGATGATATCGACTCGAAGGTCGATATATCGATAAATCGTCCAGAAGATTGTTTGATTGCTGGACGCTTTTTGTCCTCACTCGATTGTATCGATTGAAATGCCGAGGACATCGACAGAGCTGGTCGATCATATCGAAAGGGGAATTGATATAATCGACAGTGTAAGAAAAACTTAGAAGATTTTCTTTTTGATAACATTTTCTTACACATAAACCCTAAGATGTTCTAGTTCTTTTTAAGGGTTTAATCACCTGGTGTTTTGGGACATGAGATGTAAGGCTATGATTTACCTTTTGGTAAGCTTCCACACATCCAGATGAGGCAGACGCTTGACTTGATCTTCTTGTTAGGTGCTGTCATTGACTGACTCAACATACAACGTAATTGACAAACCAGGGCACGTAATAGGTGCACTTTCACTACCATTATTTAATATTTTGGGAATTCTAGGAGAAATTGGATATGATTAAATATCTTTATTATTTTAAAAAGTTTATTTAAAAAAATTACTAATCTAGCACAAGTTGTGAACCTAGGACTTATATATTTAGGGTATTATAAATAGGGTTTATTCATTATCGTTAATAATATTTTCTTACACACCCCCCCTCACCCCTTGTGGGTTAAAGGTTTTGAGGTTTGTCATCGACGAAGATGATCATCTCTTCTTCTCCATTCCACTATACAGCTGCTACACCAGAATTATAGAAATGCAAACTATTAAGTGTTCAAATTTTGATGATTATATTGTTTAACTAATCTTTACATGATATAAACCACACATCATAATTTTAATATGAAGCTTTTTTATGAATAAATTGAAAGTTAATTTCAATGTGATTTATACATGGATGAAACATAGGAAGAGCACAAATAAATGACAATGATGCATCACATCAAAGGGAGGTGATCTGTGATGAACACTAAGAAGAACCAATACATGAAAAAGGCTCAAATTCGATGGACATGGGCGTCGAGAAGGATTGTAAAAATTTTTTAGGTTGAAAACAAAATTTGATGGCTTGAAACCATCTAATCATTTTCATAAGTTCGAATGAGCTGTCAGATAAGTCTCAATAGAGAAATGATTTGGCAGTTCGGAATCAATGATAAGCCACTGATTATTTTTCGGTGGCTTGGACCTATCAAATAAGTTTGTCAGCGGTGACCAAATTCGATAGTTTATGTCACGCTCCAGACTCGGTAATCGGACTCACAGGAAACCCAATAGCCGGTTCTGGCCACAACAGCCTCCGTAGTACCCCATTCTTGGCTCTTGAGGCAGGTTTCGATCCTGGGATCTTACAAGAAGGATTTCCATAATAGTATAATCATTTTCAATACGAGCATACTAAAGATCACAGTAAGTAAAATCTTAAAAATAACAAAGGAACACATCACAAAATCTACTATAAATTTGAACTTTTACTAGCTTTCATAAGGTCTAAAAGGACATACATAAGATAATAGAAGGAGAGAAAATTCTGCAGCACCAGGGTCCTCAAGCTCAACTCTAATCCAAGTTTTGCTGCTACGACACCTGCCTAAGGTCTCCTACAGGCATTAATCGTGCAGGAGCTTATAGAAGCTTATAGGGTGGTGAAAGTGTGTAACAATAATGCACAGAAGAATAATAGGAGGTACATGAAGGGAAACATACTCAATGACAATATCGCTAGCCTTACCAAGGCCTATCATGAATACTATGCAATGAGTATTGGACGCCTTACCAAGGCGATGCATAAGGGGGCTTATACAGCCAATGCGAATGCAATGCGAAGTGATGCCAATGCTCATATCTAAATCTACATATCAGGTACATTTCTAATTATAAAGAAATCACCGGGGTCCAGTACACTACTGGATGACTACCGCTCTACAGACCCGCACAGTCAAATGAGCATAGGAGACCTCACTACCCACTCATGGACAGCTAATCACCAACAAGGCCTAAAGGTAGCAGACTCATTTACAAGCTTATCAAACTCAGCCTAGTAGTGCCTCCTTACATCAGGCGAGTAAGGCCACACCCTTACCCAACCGACTACACGACAGTGAGACTCGTGGCCTAACGGTATAAGGCCCTCGTGCACTCATAGTTTTCACTTGGTTACGGTGTTGGAGCAGATCCTTGGTACCATGAAAGTTTTTAGAATTTCACCCATAGACATCCTATGCACCTGGTATGCTTAAGTAATATTTTTGGTGTCCACACATACGACTATCCACGAACGTCCCTATGGAGGCAAGTCCCTGGTGAAGCAAGGGCGGTATCATCATTAAATACGATACCAATGCATAAGTCATGCAAACAGATTATGCACTAGCACTCAATATGTAAAAGGGGAGAAACTCCATCCCTCTATGACCACCATATAATGCAATCAATTCACACAGATGATGACATGGGTCACAATGATGTAACAGAGCTACCTGTAGAATATACTCCTCCTTTCCAAAGAGGGACAAGGTCTAGATACATAGATAGGTACTCTAAGGAGAAGTGAAGTCCTCTAGTAGGGGCCCAATACTTTGGGGTGGCCCACATGCATAGAGGGTTATAAACCCAAGTAAGAAGTGACCCTAATCAAGGGCCCAAGGTAGGCCTTCAACCACTTATAGGAACCCTATGGGCCTACCTTAGGGCCACCAAGGAGGACATCCGTAAGACCCGTATCTTAGACCGTACTGTTCCATTGGCTTCTATGGTCCTCCCAGTCGAATTTCGATGACCCGTGATCTGTTATCAGTGTTTGCACGCGACCCTGAGTCATATCCCGTATTCTAGAGTTGGCTCAACCTGAGACTTGTACCCTAATGACCACGCCGTCACCGTGGTTTTGATGCCCTGTCTCGCGCTAAGGCGATACCTAAGCTAGGAGATGTGGGCTTGTGTTCAGTTTGAGGAAAAGACCACGTGTTGTAATTCCAAGTCAATCCATCACATCAAAAGTCAAGTACACATGACAACACTCCCATCACTCACACTTATCCCCAAGTATAACTACCCATCCCCAAAAGTTAACTTTCCATCACTTCACTCATCCCTCTCCCCATCACTCCATCACTCACATCACCTCTCTCTCTCATTTTTTCTTCCAAGCTCCATGAGAGCAACCCACGTCCAAGCAGGCTCCATGAGAGAGCTTTGTGTGACCTACTCCCTACCACTCAATCCAACCCTTCAAAGCCGATCTCAACTGTTAAAATACACCCCTTGGAGCTCTAGATTGCATCGATGGAAGGAGTCTGAGAAGATCAAAAGTGGGTGATTTTATTATTTAATTTATGATTTAAGGGCCACATATGTGGGACCCATCTTGATGTATGTGTTGTATCTAAGAGGTACCCATAGTGGCGGCGTCCCTCTGCTACTTTGATCTCTCTCTCTCTCTCTTGTTATGGGCGTGGCCCACTTGATCCATACCATTCCTGGTTGGGACGGTGGGTCTCCACCATGATTTATGTGATATTCCACACCATCCAGATTATGCTGGATGGTGCTGGACAATGTTTGGACGGTGCTGTGGACCCCACATTGACGTATGTGTTTTAGATCCACCCCATCCATGCATGGGATGTGGGGTCCACCTTGTTGCTGCCACGTGTGGCCTGCCATGATGCAAGTATCCCAGCCATCCATCCTTTCCTGGACACTGTAGATCAGCCAATAAAAAAATAAAAATAAATAAAATAATAACTTATATTAATATATTATATATATATGTTATACATATCAGGTTGTGTGTGTGTGCGTGCGTGTGTGTGTGTGTGTGTGTGTGTGTGTGTGTGTGTGTGTGTGTGTGTGTGTGTGTGTGTGTGTGTGTGTATGATATATATATCTTGGCCGTCCATCTACTAGACGCCTATCTATGGGCAGCAACGACCAGCAGTTACTTAGTTGCTGGACTGACGTCACTAGGTCCTATGGGACCCACCTTAATCGATGTGTATTGTAGCCCCACCGTCCATCTATTTTAATGGTGGTCAGCAGCTGCTACATGTACAGCAGCAACTCTGGGGGTCTTTAAGTGCTAAGGTTTCTAGCTCCTATATTGTCAAATTTTGTAGTGCCAAAACCTTTCTTGGAATATGTGTCTTGTGTAGCTCATCTGCATAATGAAGTTTGTGCATCTCTCAAGAACAAGGGTTTTTTGTTCAAGAACTTCAAAGGTAAGTGTACTAGTTCTTGTTTATGTACAACGTCAATAGTGAATTCAAGATTTCAGGATTCATACAATGTCAATAGTGAATTCAAGCTTTCAAGATTCAAGAGTTCAAAGCTTCATACAAGTCTAGACAACATACTTAAGTTCAAGCTTCAATATTAGTCGATTTTCAGCTCCAATGTTAGCAGTTTCAAGCTTGAAGAGTCTCAAGTCAAGCTTCTTCCTATAATAAGATCTCAAGTTTTGCCAACTTCAAAGAACAACTATCAACTAAAAGAAAAAGAAGCTCAATGTTCATACTTCACTAACAAGGTATAAATGACCTTAGATTGACCTTAGGGTAGGTTATTTTGAATATAGAATTCAATTATATCATTTTATAAGTGAATAGACTGTTTCTCAAATAGTCCTGGACTTTGTTCAACTAGTCCTAACACTGGCTCGACCAGTCCAAGAAATTTCAAGACCAGTCCTAAGTTTGTTATAAAATTTTGAAAATTTTTGTTAAGCCACGACCAGTTCTAAATACTTCTCGACCGGTCATGTGAACAGTGCATGACTCGTTCACGACTAGTCCTACAGCTACGACTTAAAGTCCAACAACTATTTCAAGTTCCCCATGACCAGTCGTGGACAGGTCAGGACCAGTCGTGGAGATTCCTCGACCGGTCGTGGAACGGTTTTCTCCGATCGCACTCAAATTTTTAAAAATCTGTTGGTCCTATGACCAGTCATAGTGTCTACAGGACCAGTCGTGAACGTGATTTCTTCACCTATAAATAGAGCACAATTTTCAGAGTTTGGTATTCAATTCAATAAAGATCAAGACACCACTCTGAGAGATAAGTTTGTAAACTTCTTAAGCTATATTTTGCATATTTAATATTCTCTTTTAATAGCTTTGTTATATTTGATTTTGTATTCTGCATTCCAATCTGATCTGAAAGAAGAATTGAAGTATTCCCACTTCTTGGAATTAAAATCAAATAGAGTTAGCCCAAGTTAATTTAATTTAAAATCAATTTAGAACCTAAAACCATTTTATAAGTGACTGTGGACATTGAACTTCTATATTCAAACTTTTACTCCGATTTAGTTCTTCCGGGCTGCAACAAAAGGAGAATATCTAGGTATTTTATAATTTTATAATTTCCTTTATTTTTGTTTCTTTGAGATTAAGCCAGAAAAATCTCTCAATTTTAGTTATCTAAGGTGATCTGGAAAACTCAGAGTGTGGAGTTTTTTGAATTGTGTAATCCCACTTAAAAGACACAATTGTGAAGGTTTTAGGTGAACCTGTAAATACCTATTTTCATAGTGAACGCTAATATCCACTGTGTGAGGATATTAGGAGTGGAGTAGTTGTGTGGCTATTATTTAACAGTTGGTGTACACACAGGCGAACCACTATAATTCTTTGTGCTTTGTGGTTTCCTTTCTTTATTCTTTTTGGTTCGAGATTGTGGGATATATTTGTAGATGTGAATGTTGTAATCTTTACATTTCAACATTGTTGGGAATGTTGTAATAGCTTAAATTTCCTTTCTTGCTATTTCCTTTTTATTCCTCTTTAGTTTGAGTTTTTGATACACAAATTGTTCTAGTAAGGTTATCTTAGCATAAACCCTTAGTTTTTATGGTGTAAGGTTGTCCTTAGAACGACATTTGTATCAACCTCTTAATACTAGAATTTTGATGTTGTTGCTTCCTTTGATTATTTGCAATTCATTTGACTATCTTATTGTTTAATTCCGCTGTTATTTTTTAATTTGGCATTGTCCTATTCACCCCCCTCTAGGACATATAGTTCGGCCTTTTCAAGTGGCATCAGAACCTAATAGCTCGGTTTAAATTGTTATTTATTTAGGATTAATTTCCTGAGCTAATCGATCTGAGATATTTATAAGATGTCAAATTTTGATAGCCTTTCAGTCACTAGGCCTCCACCATTTGATAACACCAATTATGCCTATTGGAAAATCAGAATGAGGATTCTCTTAAAATTCATAGATGAGATTGTGTGGCTAGCCATAGTGACTGAATTGACCCCTCCTACTACTGAAGTAACTGTTATCAATGGATCTAAATCTATGAGAGTAATACCTTATTTTTCTTGGGCCACTCTTCAGAAAAGTGAGAGTAGTTCCAATGCAAAAACACTAAATGCAATCACTTGCACACTATCACTAGATGAATTCAAAAGAATTATATCCTGTGATTCGGTAAAGAAAGCCTGAGATATTTTAGAAATGACACATGATGGAACATCAATTATCAAGAAATCTAAAGTCCAAATTCTCACCACCAAATTTGAGGAAATACGTATGGAAGAAAATGAAATGTTCATGGACTTCTATACAAGATTAAATGACATTGTGAACTCTATGTGGGGTCTTGGTGATAAAATTCCTAAAAGTAAAGTTTGTGCAAAGATACTATGCTCACTTCTTGAATGATTCAATTCTATGGTAACTGTGATTCAAGAACTTCGTGATATGGATAATATGAGGGTAAAAGAATGAGTCTGTCTTTACAGGCTTATAAGTTAACTTTTAAAGCTCCTAAAGGTAAATCTATTGCGCTTAAATCTTATAAAAGTGTTTCTCAAGAAAATAGTAGTAATTCTGATTTAAAAAATTTCGAAGATGATATGACCCTTTTAGCTAAAAAGTTTTATAAAATTTTTAAAATTAAAAAGAGAGTTGATTTTCAAAAATCTAATGATAAGAAAAGATTTAAATTTAAAACTTGAAGATTTTTAAAAGACAGTTAGTGTTATAACTGTCATGAATATGAGCATTTAGCAAACAAGTGTCCTAAAAAGGACAAACCTAAAAAGAAAGGAATGTTGGCTACTTGAGATGAATCTTCTGGCACTGAAGCCTCTTTTGAATCAAAAGATTCTGAAACCGAGTTGAGCAATGAAGTTAAAGCCCTTATGACTCTAGCCAAGTTCACTTTTTTAGATAATGATGATTCAACTAGTGAAGAAAATCTGAATAGTGATAATGAAATTGAAGATAATCTTCAAGATGCTCATAATGCCCTTTACGAGGAAAGTTGTAAAATTGCTGTTAAACTAAAATTTCAAAAAGAAAAGTTTTTAAAGCTTAAAGAAAATTTTGATTCTCTTGTTTTATAAAAATCCCACATTTCGGATTGTTTTGAAAAAATTAAATGTGATTTATATTTCAAAACTTCCCTTATTGAAAATCTAAAATCTGAAAATGAAAAACTAAAACTTGAAGTCTCTTCACTTTTGAGTTTAAAGGATACATGGAAGTATGCCCAGGGTGATCCAAAATTAGAAAAACTTCTACTCGAATCTAGAAAATGTGGCGACCGATCTAGTTTGGGCTACGACAAAAATATTCCTCCCAAACATAAGAATACTCCTTCTAAGTTTATGAAAGGAGAGTCTTCAAACTCAAAAGGAAAAAGTTCAAATCAAAATTATTCTAAAAATGCTAAAACTTTTCATTTCTTAAAACCTAAAAGCAACCATATCAACTATAAAAATCAGAACCGTAATCCTTTAGCTGAGAAAATTGTTGATTTACTTAAGGAGCTCTTAAAATCTAACTTAATGAGTCGGTCTTATAACAACTACAATCATAAGAAGACAAACTATACTCCTAAACCCAAAATCGTAATGAAATGGGTTCCTAAGGTTACTTGCTTGGTTGCCCACACTGCTTTCAAAGCTTCAAGCCATTCAAAATGGTACCTAGATAATGGTTGCTCTAGGCATACGATAGGCGATAAGGGTCTGTTCACCAATCTTAAAAATATGACTAATAGTTCAGTCACTTTTGGTGATGGTAGCAATTGTAAGATTATTGGCTAAGGTACTGTTCAACTCTATAATTATTTAAGAATGTTTTATACGTTAAAGGGTTAAAACACATTTTGTTAAGCATATCTCAAATATGTGATAATAATCATGGCGTAAAATTTGCTAACCAAGGGTGTGAAATATTAAAAAAAAATGGTTTAGTAATATTAACTGGTCGTAGAACTTCTAAAAACTGCTACATTGTAAGTGATTCTAGCTCATCTAATTAATCATGTTACATGGTCCATACCGATGAAACTGTGTTATGGCATAAATGCCTTGGACATGTACACTACCATAATTTGTAATGATTGAGCAAAAGAGAACTGATAAAAGGTCTACCTAAATTATAAAAAGTAGAAAAAATATGTGGCAAATGCCAAATTGACAAGCAAACTAGGAGTACTCACAAAAAAGTAGACTCCAATGCCACATCCAAACCGCTCGAACTTCTCCACATGGATCTTATAGGACCAACCAGGACGAAGAGTCGAGGTCACAAAAATTACATATTGGTAATCGTGGATGATTTTACCAGATTCACTTGGGTAGCCTTCTTAAGGGATAAATTATAAACCCTTAATGAAGTAAAAAAGGATTCTCAAACGGATCCAAACATAAAAGGTTCTGTGAGATCCGACCCTGGTTTTCATGTGTGCATGCGTGTGTGAGTATGCATTTCATCCATTTTGGTCCTGCGGTCCTATCGGTCAAATTCCAGTGACCCGCGACCCTCAGGTAGCATTCGCGGTCATCCTTGAGTTTGGTCACTTAGGCCCGACTCGGATTGACCTAGGACCTATGCCATTGTGATCACCTCGTTGCCGCTGTTCCAATGTCATGTCTGTGCATAAATCCGATGTGTCCATCAAAAGTTATAGGTCATGCATTATTTGGACCATGGATTGCATTTTGGTGGGACCCACCTGGCTTACACATTTTCCCATGTGGACCCCACCTTAGTGCATTATCTCCCATGCAAGCTACCATGGTTGCCTAGCCCAGTCTAGCAATGATGGACTCCCTTCTCTAAACTCATCATGACTCTCTTTTTCTCTTTTCTAGAATTAATCATGAGATTTTCTTTTACTTCTCCATGTATTTTTCTTCCTTAAGCAAGCCATTTCTCCAAAAACTCATCATTGCTACAACTACTTCCTTTCTTTCATCTCTATTCTCTCTCATTTTCTTCATTCTCTCATTCTCTCATTCTCCTCTCCTCCTAGCAAAAAAAATCCAGCAACATTTCTTCCATCTCCCTCTTATCTTCCCCTCAATCCTACCCTCAAACCCCCATCTGTAGCATTGAAACATCTCCCTTGAAGCATAGAAGCTAGCACTTGGAGTTGGAGTTTTTCCATTGGAGGTGGGTGTTCCATGAAGAATCTCCTTCCTTTATTCTTCTTGTCTTCCTTTCTCTACATGAATGAAAGAATGTAGACCCACCAATCCATGGTGGAGGTCCTACATGACTCCTAGATTCAAGGTTATGGGCTTAGAGCATACATATCTTCTTCCATGGTGGGCCATTCTCTATGGACCCACCATGAGACATTTCTCTTAGATCTAACATTTCATAGGTCATTTAGACCTTTGCATGCATGGTGGAGATGGTATCCCTACCTTAGCACCTCTTTTTAATTGTAAATGGCATACATGTAAGCTACTAATATAGTGGATGGTGTGGATTGAAGGTGGAAGGTTCATGGTGTTGGGACCTTCCACCATGGCCGTGATCCCTCTCCTTTCTCCTATTTTTATTGCTGGAGATTTGTGGTCCACTGATGTGGTCAACAACATCTCAGTTCCATCAGAAAATGGGATGTCCAGGCCCACCTTGCTAGACGTTCGTCCACCATGACATGCATGGGTTGGGTGGTCTCCAAACATGAATTTTCTTGAGGTTTTTGGTGTACTGATGGATTTAAAATTTTGATGACCCACCTAGGTGGACCCCACTTGATGGATTAGGGTATAAAATCATTGGGATAATTTCTATGGACCGAAATATGGACAACACGTGTTGCTGTCCAGATTTAAGGCCCATCTATAGTATGATTTTGAGTAATTGTTTGAGACTGTTTGAATGTATGTTTCTCCCAAATTTCTTTAGGGGTTTTCTAAAGTGTGGACCCCACTTTGATGTGGAATGGGACCCACATCATTTTCTCCATGTTTGAGGCTTATGGGATGGGCCAAAGTAGGCTGACTGTTAAGAAATTTCTAGACAATCCAACAACACTGCATTTTAGAAATGCTCATTTTTCATCTTGATTTTGGAGTAAGTGGGCCACTTCAGGGACCCCACTTGCTGTCCATATGTGGGACCATCAAACCCACTAGTTTTTCAGTAATTTGGGCAAGCATAAGCCCACCCCATATGGTGCCAAGCATGGGACAACAGTATTTTCTGCACCAGCAGATCTTCTGGATATTTAATGCTGATCATAATTTGTATGAATTAAATAAAATACTTATACTATCTCAAAAATTCTAAAATTTCACAAAGAGGTGTCCCACCCATGATAGGACCTATCTGTAAAAGTTTAGGGCTAATGGACCCCATTTGGGCATCCAAAGGGGAGGGCCAACATAGTGGGCTGCCAGAATTTTCTACTTGTAGTCCAAGTACATAGTCCCATAAAAATAAAATTAAAAAAAATATTTTGTTAGAAGGTGGGTCATATTTTTAGATCCCACCTTATTTTAGGCTTAATGAGGGACCTTGTGTCCTAATTTCAAGAATTTTGGAGGCCCAAAACCCACCCATTTGGATGACCCAAATCCAGGACAGTGGACAACTATATTTCCAGCAACATTCCACCATGGACAGGTTAGAATTTTAAAATTTATTAAAATACTTTTAGGTGTTTAAAAATTATGTAAATTTACAGGGAGGTGACCCACCTATGGTGGGACCCGTCTACAAATATTCGGGGCCAATGAACCTCTGTGCACACTGTGACAAGGGCTGGACCGGCCCACCATGTTGGGACGTCCAGGTCAGTCCAATTTTCTAGACAGACTATTTTATTTAATTTAATTAAAATAATTTCAGTTATCCAAAAATCACAAAATTTTGTGTATGTGTGGCCCACCCATGGAAGGACCACCTTTTAAAGTTTTAGGACCATCGGGCCCTTGTACCGACCATCGTGTCGCCTATAATTTGGATTAGTTTTGGGCCAAATACCTAGGCCCGTAGGACTAACCGCCATGGGACGCCCCTACCTTGGGTTGCTGGGCCTACAATCCAATGGCATGACCCACTTGAAGTAAGTGTTGTATACCCCTCTCTTATTTGGTGAGGCCAATTGTGATATGTGTAGGTCACCATGGGTCAATAACCCATCTAAATTAAATAAATTTCTAGACTCTAGCAGGCCTAAGAAGTGGGTGGGCTGGAATTCCAGCAAGGGCTTCAATTTTGCTGTATAGTTGATTATTTTGGAGCTGTTGTGGCCCAACAAATTTAAGGAAGTGTTGTACATACTCTTTGCCTTCTTTCTTTAGACATTTTTGTGCTTAATTAGTGCCTCTTAAGGCCCACCTTTGTAGCAATATTGTGGGTTAGCCTTAACCAGATTTTTAAAGTAGTTTTATAAGCCCAATGGACTATAAACCTCTTCCTTAAGCCCAACATTATACAAGGGCTGACCTTATTGAATTGTGAGCCCAATGGGCTGTCTATAAGCTAATCATGTATTATGGTCATTGATGCCCTCATGAAGTACTCAATTATGGGCTGACTTTCAAGGCCCACATTGATGCATATTGTGGAGGTTCTTGCTAAGTCTTTGTGCTGATATGACAAGGCCCACACTATCGGTTTAGGCCCTGCCCATATGTATTCTTGGGTTTATGGGCTGCCCTCTAAGTCCACCATAAAGTATGAGTTGAATGACTTTTCTTTTTAGGCTATTTCCTCAAGGTCCATTATGTGATATTATATATATATATATATGCATGGTTGCCCTTTTGTGTTGGTAATTAGGCCTTGTGGACTATGTCCTTTTAGATAGGCGCATTGATCTTGGGCCTATACTCTCCGATCTATTGTGATGGGCTTAGGGGCAAGAATATGCAAGAAGTTGGGACCTTGGCCACCCATTAAAATTGACCCTATACTTGGGCTAAAAAGTGAGGCCCAACTCACTTATGTTAAATGTAAGAATTGCCCATGTAAATGAACTACTGGGCTACCCATAAAGCCCACCACAACGTATGGGCTTATGGCCCTTATGGTTGGGCCCAAACCTCACTTGAGGGCCCACTATATGGTCAATGAGATTGGGCTTGGAGTATGGCCCATTAGACGCTACATTGCTTAGGCCTTAGACCTTACATTTTATGCGTAGCGGGCTACCTTTTGGGACCTGGTTGAGGTTAGATGTCCTCCTTGGTAGTCCTAAAGTAGGCCCATAGAGGCCCTTATAAGTGGTTGAAGGCCCACCTTGGGCCTGATTAGGATCGTTCCTCCTTAGGATTATGACTCTTTTAGCTTGTCGGCCGTCTTAAAGTACTGGGCCCCCACTAGAGGACTTCTCTTCTTCTTAGAACACCTGTCTATGTGCTTAGACCATGTTCCTCCTTAGGATAGAGGATTCCATATTTCATAGGTAGTACACTTGCATTCTTGTGACCCATATGCATCATCTGTGTGAATTGATTATATTGTGTGGTGGTCATTGAGGGATGAAGTTTTTCCCCTTGTACACATTGTGTGCCTGCGGCTAGTACATGATCTGTATGTGTGACTCATACATTAACATCGTATCTCATGGTGATACCACCCTTGCTTCATCAGGGCCTTGCCTCCATAGGAATATTCGTGGATGGCTGTATATGTCGACACTGAAAATATTACTTGAGCATACCGGGTGCATAGGATGCCCATGGGTGAAAATTTTAAAACTTCCATGGTACCAAGGATATGCTTCAATGCTGTGATCGAGTGAAAACTATGAGCGCACGAGGGCCTTATACCGTTAGGCCGTGACTCCCACTATCGTGTAGTCAGTTGGATAGGGGTGTGACCTTACTTGCCTGGTGTGAGGAGGCGTTGCTAGCCTGAGTTTGACCAACTCGTAAATAGGTCCGCTACCTTTAGACCTTATTGGTGATTGGTTGTCCATAGGAGGGTAGTGAGGTCTCTTACACTCGTTTGACTGTACGGGGTCTGTAGAGTGACAGTCATTTAACAGTGTAATGGATCTCGGTGATTTTCTTATGATTGGAAATGTACTTGATATGTGGTTTAGACATAAGCACTTACCTTACTTGCATCGCATTAGCATTGGTTATGTAAGCCCCTTCATGCATTGTCTTGGTATGACATCCAGTACTTATTACATCATATTCATGATAAGCCTTGGTAAGGCTAGTGATATTATCATTGAGCATGTTTCTTTCCTTGTATCTCCTACTATTTTTCTGTGCACCATTGTCACATACTTTCACCAGCCTCTAAGCTTCTATAAGCTTATGCACGATTGATGCATGCAGGAGACTCTAGACAGGCGTCGTAGCAGCAGAGCGTGGAGTAGAGTGGAGCTTAAAGACTCTAGTGTTGCTGAAATCCTCCTTTTAGGATGCCAGGATCATAACCTATCTCAGGAGCTGAGAATGGGGTACTACGGAGGCTGTTGCAGTTAGAACCGGCCATCGGGTTCCTTGTGAGTCCGGTTACTGAGTCTGGGGTGTGACAGGTTTTCAAGTTTGTAAGATCCGTAGTGCACAGGGGTCAGAATTTGGGAATAGTAGTTTTGAGAAATTCTATTACGATCAGGGAATATCACATGAATTCTCTATGCCCAAAATACCACAACAAAATGAAATTGTTGAAAGAAAAAATAGTGTTTCAAGAAATGACAATTGTAATGTTGAATAGCATGAAGCTCCCTAGAAATCTTTAGGCTGAAGCCATAAATACTGCCTCCTATATAATCAACCAAGTTTATACAAGTAAGTCAAACAATAAAATAGCTTATGAAATGTGGTTTGATAAGAAGTCTACTGTCAAATACTTTTAAGTTTTTGGCAGTAAGTGCTATATTTTATGTGACCATGAAAATCTAGGTAAGTTTGACACCAAAAATGATGAAGGGATCTTTTTAAGATATGCTTTGAACAGTCGAGCGTATCGAGTACTAAATAAGAGGACCGGTGTAATTCAAAAGTCCATCAATGTGGTCATTGACAATTACTTGAATACACCGGCCTTAAGTTCAGCTAATGATGTTGTTCTAATTAACAAACCAGATACTTCATCAAGTTAAAATAACTCTGAATTGAGGACTGTTAAAGATCATCTAACCACTCAGATTCTTGGAAACCCTCTCACTGGTGTGTGCACTTATAAACAACTAGAAGATATATGTAATGTAACACCCTGAAAATCGGGGGTCGTGTATAAACTCAACTCCCGAGTTCCAGACCGTCACTTATGCAACAAAAATGATTATGATTCAATGTTGTCTGATTTAAAGCATTCACATGAGTAAAAGTATACCAAAACTACAATTCATACTTCAGATCCAGTGATAAAAGCAAGCGAAAGACTAAACAATATATATATCACTGTATGGAAAAATAAAGTAAATCTCATCTGTCTCCAAAGTATGACTACATCTCTGAGCCTCATATACATATACATAAACAAAAATAATGTTCAAAATAGTCCCACTGAAGTCCCCTCGATCCAGGTCGCCTACGGGAAGCCGTCGTGATACTGCATATACGAGAACTCATCCTGGTCCTCGTCGATCTCTGGCTCCACCTCCTAGATCTCGGCCTCACCTGCATCTACAACAGGGTCTGATGGGTGTTGCAAACACCATCCCGTAACGTGGGAGTGAGTGATCAACTCAGTTGAATCATAGAGCAAGGATTAACATATTCACAATTCAATCATGCGATAATAGTAAAGCAGTAAATCAGACAATCCTAATACTGTTGTTAATGCAAGATGACATGACGTGATGTATGCCCTCACCGACGATCTCCCTCATGCGGCAACATCTTACGACCGCGGCATGCCACACTCCCTAGAGTGATCCACATCTTTCAGGCACATGCAATGCTATGGTGATATGATTTTCAAGTTGTTATTAGTCCATTCAAACAGCAGGATTGGGAAACTAAGGTACTTTCCTTGTATCAATCCCAACACAGATCCTGTCTAGGGTCGTCACTCCTAGTAATCTCATACGATATATATTTCGTAGGTCATTGCAAGGGCTGCCAGGGCTGTTGCTCGCACTCGTTGCACCGCTCCCCCATCACCTTATCAATACAGGCCTACCGTACTCTACTGCAACGGAAGGGTTGTCGCCTCCCGTGGACTCAGAATACGCTCGCGGTCACTACAAAGGGCTCGTCGCCTGATCAGTGTAGGCCGACAGCTAGAATATAGTGTCCCATACCACCATAATCTGCTCACGAGTCTAGGTGCTCACTGGTCACTACGGGGAGGTTTGTGGCCCCAGCGTAGGCCGACAGCTCGACTATGGTGTCCCATACCACCATGCCCGGCTCATGAGTCTTCGTGGATCAAAGTACCATGGTTAACAGGGTTTACAATGGTAAGTTCAGTACCCTAGGTTCAAGCAGTTATGACTCATACAAGGTGAACATACATCGGCCAATCGGGTTACTTGACGGGCTCGACTAGCTCGATCGCATCTCAAGTCGAACGACATGAAGTGCGTAAAACACTTCGCGTGGCCTAACCACTGCCGCCAACTCCAAGCACGAATCACATTCATCGACGCGTCATTCGTGGCTATGACCAGTCAGCCACGAATTCGCTTGGTTACCGACTGCCTGGACTAAGTCTAGTCCCACACATCTATGGAATCACATTAGCAATTTATGTAAAGGTATTGGAATTTAGATATAATCATGTGAGCATGTTAACACATGTTATAACATTCAACTTAAGCAAATCTTCAAACACATACATTCCATGCATGTAATGGAATCATGCATATGGTCAACATGTAGGAAATCATTTAGGTCAGCATATTAACTAAGAAATCAATCTCAAACTACTACATAACATCATTTAATTCAATACATACTAATACAAGCATTTATACAAACACATACACTACACACTTAAGTCTACATATAGTATGTCGACCCAAAGTGCGCAACTAGGCGAATCTCTTCGCCAAACTAATTATGCAAGCATTCCTAACTCCCTAATGCGACAACAAACCATGTCAATCACGTCAGCAAAATATGAATGTAGACCGTACTTCCTACAAATGACTAAAATGCCCTAAATCTCATATTCTTCGTTAATTTACGAAACAGGAAACGGAGAGCATGTTGTACATGTCAAACGGCGATGCCGTCGATAATCTACTATTAAACGACATTGAAAGCGTTGTAAACCGTCAATTAAAGTGTCTAAAATCCTCACCTAGTCTCTTACGGGTGCGGGATTTTGAACGGAGCGTGTACGCTTCGTCTACGGCAGTAGGAGGACCTGATTTATGAAGTACGTTAGCTAACACACTACGAATCCAAGTAATCCCTAAATCAGCAACTTTTAGGGTCGTTTCATACCTGAAAAAGTGGAGAAATCACCGTCCAGGTGATTGGGAAGAATTGCTGAAACAGCAGCAATTGGCGGCTCGAAAATGAGAAAAATCCCTTCCAATCTCTCTCTCAAACTCTCTCTCCTTTTCTCTAGGGTTTGAAATTTTCGGATGGGAGAGAGAAATGAGGGTTTCAACCCCTTTTATAAGCTTAAAAATGCCGGAAACAGGCTCCGGAACGAAGTTTACTTAATGCCTATCCATTTCGGGGCTGTTTCGGTCCAAAAGTTGCTTTCTGGTGGTCCCCTAGTCGATTGCGGTCGGACTTAAGCTCATGCGTACCAGATGTAGCACATATTAAGTTTTCAGTCTGGCAGGGTTCGCAGATCGCACGTGGGGGACCAGTTTCAGGTCAGCGGTCACCGCACGTAGATCAGGGCTGAAAGTCTCATGATAATAAATAGAAATTTTTCCTGATCCGAGGGTGTAATCTGGATGAATTCCGACGGTCAGAACGCTTAATACTGACGCGTCAAGTCGTGTGCCAGATTTGAATTTGAAATTCCAATTCTGTCCCTATTCGCGGTCTCTTCAGTCCGGGTTCAACGAAATAGTCTGTGATTATCGGTTTGACTTGATTTTCGAGATGATTGTCAAGTCCAGCTAGGCGGTTCTAACGGTCTAAGATAGGAGGTATTGGACCTTCGACGCGCGGTCTAGATCCAATGCAAAAATTCAATGTGGTCCAGAGAACAGACCTGCTTAGAGTTTGATCCGAGGTTATAGAGTATTGTAGAGTTGTTTGTTCAACTCGATTTGGGTCTTGCAGAACGTATTTAAAGTGATCAGGGACTATTTCCCAGCTACTCTAGCGTTGCGCTAGCTAACTTACGCTTAATTTCCATGGAAATTAATTTTTACGCGATTTCGGGTCGAGTTGGTACTCGAGCCCAAGTACGGATTTTTCACGGGCGTTACATGTAATTAGATCGAACTGGCTAATGTAAAAGAAGCTCCTACTGACGAAAACTGGATAGTAGCGATGTAAGAAGATCTTAATCAATTTATTAGAAATGATGTTTGGTATCTTGTTCCTAGACCTAAAGATAAACATATTATCGGAACTAAGTGTATATTCAAAAATAAGTCTGATGAACTTGGTAATATAATTAGAAACAAGGCTAGATTGGTTGTATAAGGGTACACTCAAATTTAAGGAATCGATTATGATGAAACATTTTCCCTAGTAGCTCATCTTGAATCAATCAGACTATTTATATGTATTGTATGTTTTAGAAAGATCAAAATATATTAAATGGATGTAAAGAGTGCTTTCTTAAATGGCGATCTGCATGAAGAAGTCTATCGCCTAAAAAAAGCTCTCTACAGGTTAAAACAATCTCCCAAGGCATGGTATGAAAAATTGACTAAGTTTCTACTAAGTCATAATTTTCTAATGGGAAGTGTTGATAAGACTCTTTTTATTAAGAAACATAATGATCATATCTTAATAGTGAAGATCTATGTCGATTATATTACTTATGGATCTACCTGTACTAACATGATTATTGAGTTTGCAGATCTTATGAAATTTAAGTTTGAAATGAGCATGGTTCTTAAGTCAGTAAGATCCGTAGTGATCATGGGTTAGAATTTGAGAATAGCAGTGAAAAGGCGTAGCTATATGTCCTAGAGGGGGGGGGGGGGGTGAATAGGACCATTCCAAATAAAAATTTATAACAACGAAAATTAAAGAAATATGATAGCCAACTAAATAAACCACAATGTAAGAATATAAAGCAACCTCAAAATTCAGATCTTGAGTGGTTGATACAAATGTTGTTCTAAGGACAACCTTACACCAAAAACTAGAGTTTATGGTAAGACAACCTGATTTCTAAAAAGGTCTTTGTATCAAGTCTTAAACCAAAGAGGAATAGAAAAATAAATACAAATTGTACTGAAGTATAAATTGTAATCACAAATATGTATTGTTCTAAGGACAACCATGCACCATAAGAATGGCAGGGCAACCTTACTAGAACAAAATAATATCAAACTGATAAATGAATAGCAAAAAATAAATTCTAACTATTACAACATTCTCCACAATGCTTGAAATAAAAGATTATAACATTCACAACCACATATACATCCCACAAATGAATAAATATAGATATGAAATATAAACCATTCAACCACAACACAAGGGATTATAATGGTTTGCCTGTGTGTTCACCAACTGTTATACAACAGCCACACAGAATGCTACTCCACTCCTAATATCCTCACACAGGGGATATTAGCATTCACTAACAAAATAGGTTTTCACAGGTTCACCAAAAACCTTTACAATTGTGTCTTTGTCTGCGGGCTTACACAATTAAAAAAAACCCCACTTCTGAGTTTTCCTGGCTCTCCTCAGATAACCAAAACAATGAGATTTTTCTGGTAAATCCCGGAAGAAACCAAAACAGAAAGAAATTTATACGTAAAAGTAAAATACCTAATTTTCTCCTTCGATGTAGCAGCCCGGAAGAACCAAATCAGAGTAGATGAATGAATGTCCAAGTTCAATGTCCAGTACTCAATTACAAGGTTCTAGTTCTAATTGATTTTAAAATTAAACCAAAATAGGGCTAGCCTTAATTGATTTTGATTCCAAAGAAAGGGAAATAGCGATTCCTCTTTTCGGATTAGATTGGAATACTAGCTACAAAATCAATTGAATAAAGCTAAAGAAAGAGAATATTAAATAAGCACACTTAACTTAAAATGGAGCACAGATCAATCTCTTAGAATGCTGGAATGATTAGCTTGAATTTCTTATCATTAATCTGAGATTCGTGCTCTATTTATAGCTGAGCAAAACACGTCTTCAACTGGTCCTAAGACCTCTACGACTGGTCGAAGATCCAACAGAATTTCAAATAAAATGGGCGCGATAAGATTTTCTGTTGGTCAACCGGTCATGGGTACCCTGCGACTGGTCGAAGGTCCCCTTCGACTAGTCAAAGATGCTCAAATTTAACGCTGTACTTTGAGTCGAAGCTCCACGACCGTTCGAAGCACTAGTCGACACTGTTCATAGGATTGGTCGAACATTCTCCAGGACTGGTCGAAGAATAACCAGAAAATCTTAAAAATCCTCAACTACTTAGAACTAGTCGATGAATTTCTTGGACTGGTCGAACCAGTGCTAGGACTAGTCGAACAAGGTCCAAGACTAGTCTTAGAACAGACTAAAATTACTTATAAAAAATATATGGATTATGTATCCAAAGTGACCTACTCTAAAGGTCCACCTATGGTCAATTATATCTCAAAAGAGAAGTAAGGACATTGAAACTTGAATACCAGTGACCTTGAGTATCATGAAGATTGAGTTCTTGAACTTGAGATCTTTAGTAAAAACTTCTGAGAACTTGATCTTTAAAAGCTTCTGAAATCTTCAACTTGAATAACTTTCGAGAACTTGAGATTTTCTGAAATCTTCACCTTCGAGTTCTTCAACTTGAATTGCTGTGCTTGTCTACTCGAAGCCAATCTTGTGTCTTGAATAGATCTTTTGTTCATCACATACACAAGCTTTAAAGAAGTATCTTTGTCACCACAAATTTGACAATCACAAGGGGCTATCCACTATAGCACTTATAAGTAGTTTTGAAAAATTCTATTGCAATCAGGGAATATCACATGAATTCTTTACACTCAAAATACTACAACAAAATGGAATCGTTGAAAGAAAAAATAGAGTGCTTCAAGAAATGGCAAATGTAATGTTGAATAGTATAAAGCTCCTTAGAAATCTTTGGACTGAAACCATAAATACTGCCTGCTATATAATAACCTGAGTTTATACAAGTAAGTCAAACAATAAAATGGCTTATGAAATGTGGTTTGATAAAAAGCCTACTATCAAATGCTTTCGAGTTTTTCACATCAAGTACTATATTTTACGTGACCATGAAAATCTGGGTAAATTTGACACCAAAAGTGATGAAGGGATCTTTTTAGGATATGCTTTGAACAGTCAAGCGTATCGAGTACTGAATAAGAGAACTGGTGTAATTCAAGAGTCCATCAATGTGGTCATTGACGATTACTTGAATACACCTGCCTCAAGTTCAACGAATGATGAAGTTCTTCTAATTAACAAATAAGATACTTCATCAAGTTAAAATAACTCTGAACTGAGGACTGTTAAAGATCATCCAACCACTCAGATTCTTGGAAACCTTCTCACTGCTGTGTGCACTTGTAAACAACTAGAAGATATATATATAATTACGTGTGCTTTACATCTTAGATCGAACCGGCTAATGTAAAAGAAGCTCCTACTGACGAAAACTGGATAGTAGCGATGCAAGAAGAGCTTAATCAATTTATTAGAAATGATGTTTGATATCTTGTTCCTAGACCTAAAGATAAACATATTATTTGAACTAAGTGAATTTTTTAAAATAAGTCGGATGAAGTTGGTAATATAATTAGAAACAAGGCTAGACTTGTTGTACAAGGGTACACTCAAATTTAAGGAATCAATTATGATGAAACCTTTGCCCGAGTAGTTCATCCTGAATCAATCAGACTACTTATATGTATTGCATGTTTTAGAAAGATCAAAATATATCAAATGGATGTAAAGAGTTGTAACACCCTAGTTCTCAAAACTCGTGGATAGTCGCTCGAGTATGAGAATCCGGGTATTACACTATGGAGTTGACTAACATTACATCTAATTAGGGGCAACCCTCAAGATAATTACCATGTAAACTAGAATATCCATAATAATAAAAAAGAAGTTTAATACATGTAAAGGGAAGCAAAATGGAATCCTTCAGCAGCGGAAATTATTATTACAACTCAAATATAACGCAAGGTCTGAAACATGAAAATGTATAAATCCTAAAACATTAGTTGAGCTCCAACGGCTCAACTGTGTTCGCATAGAACTCTTCCTCGTTATAATCTACCGCAACTGTTCCTGGAATCCTGTCATAAGGGTCTCCACCTCTCCTCAATCCTGCATCTATTTGGTGCAACAGCATTATGGGTGAGTAAAAACTCAGTGGGAACTTCCCGCAAGGATTCATGCATACATGTTATTCCAAAACAGTTTAAGCCAATCATATTCAATCACAATGAGGATGATATAAACTCGGATGTACATGTATGGATTATGAATGTATGCTCAAGTCACAGATCTGGGGATGCACATCCAGCTATCAAAATA
This sequence comes from Magnolia kwangsiensis, assembly GCA_037074715.1. Taxonomy (NCBI): domain Eukaryota; kingdom Viridiplantae; phylum Streptophyta; class Magnoliopsida; order Magnoliales; family Magnoliaceae; genus Magnolia; species Magnolia kwangsiensis. The sequence continues at coordinate 59,341,756 of CM073573.1, forward strand.
AAGGGGTCGCCCAAGGCAAACTAGTCACACGAAAAAATACTCATAAGTACGCCCAAGGAGAACTAGCTGTCCGGAAAAGACCATGTAGACCGCCTGCGGTAGGTTAACTATCGGGAAAAGGCCATGAAGGTGAGTGCGCCCAAGGATATCTCCTGAAAAAATACACGGGGTACGCCCGAGGAGAGTCTAATCCCGAAAAAGCCTCATGTAAAGAAAGAGCACCCAAAGTGGTACAAATGCACATACTCTGTAAGTTTAACAGAAGTGATAGAACCTTCAGGAATTCAATCAGAGTGTGACTTACATCGAGCACTCGGAAAAGCTCATATGTCATGTATGAATGTTACGTACCATGATGCTCATGCGCATTTCATAGGATTAACAAGATTACTCTCATATGCATGATTAAGCCTTGTAGTCCTTTAATAGGATATTTAGCATTCAACTATGAGCTCCATATAAATTCATTTACTTTCCTGTCACGTCCCAAACTCGGAAACCGGGCTTACAAAATTTTTGATTGCCGAATCCGGTACCGACAGCCTCCGTAGAACCCCATTCTCGGTTCCTAGCTCCCATTCGCTAAGTTCCGATCCTGGGATGCTACGAGGAGGATTTTCAATGTCAATTTGATTCGTAATAAGCATAACCAATGGCATAACCCACAAACAATAACCAAGAACTCCATTATATTTTCACTATGATCAAAAACTTTACAAGTACAATGAGCATAAAGGGAAATACAATGGTAAAGAATAAAGACTCCAAAACGAGCTGCAACGTGCCCCTGCTTCAGTGCTGCTGCGAACCAATGTCACCTACACCCAACGGTCGCGCATAAGCTTATATAAAGCTTAGAGGGTAGTGAAAGTGTGTGCGCAAGGTAGTAATATGAACATGCAATGTCAGAGTAATGTGGAATATGCAGATGAATCCATAATATCATAAGCCGTACCAAGGCTATACGATGCAAGACATGAATGGTATCGGCCATCCTAAGGCCATGCGATGTGCAATGCATCTCAAGCGTACATATCCTCATCTATGTCCACACATCAATACAGCTCAAATATGGGATATCATCGGGGTCTAGTACCCTCTAAACCAGATTGCCGCCACATCGCGCGCAATAAGGTAAGTGGAAGAGACCACACTATCTGTCTGCCAATATCGGGCGCGACTCATCGATAGCGGACCCATTCCTCGAGCTGGTCAAACTCAGCCTAGCATTGCCCCCTACTCTCGGGCAGGTAAGGCCGCACCCCCTTCCAACAGACCAAGACACAGTGGAGAGCACAGCCAACTGATATTCGACACTCAGCGCTCATCTACCCACTCGGTCTAGACATTGGAGCAACCTCTTGGTACCATAAGGGTTTAGGGACTTTCACCCAAGGATATCTATAGCACCTCATGTAGAACAAGATTTTCGATATCCATTCCTGCTAACCACGGTGCATCTGTGGAGGCTACGGCCCTGATGTCGCTAGGGCATACAATAACCATGTCAAACAAATGTGAAATGCATGATTCACACTATCCAGTCATGCAACAAATCCTGCGCATATCGTGCGCTCATGTAGGGCAACACCGCCTAACCAGGAGCCCATAAACAACCTGCCCGAAGGCATATGCTATGATCAGTCAATCCTCATATCAAGCATACATATGATGCGTATGATCATGAGTCATGAAACTATACTAAACATGTAAGTGAGTGATGAACCATTCTTACAACGCAGATGGGCCTAGACGGCCTATACACAGCAAGTACGGCCCAGTAATGGGCCCTAAGGAGAGTCGTAATGTGGACATCCAACCAACATTACACTCGCAATGTAGACATCAAACCAACATTGCTCCCAAGGCACGATCTTTGTAAACATCGCTACTTAGTCTGTAATGGAATTACACATTGTAATGGACCTTAGGTTCATCTCATTGGGCCATATATATCAAATGGGCCATATTATATGGGCCTTCCATTCATCAAATGGGCCACGTAAATGGGCCACACCAATGGGCCTTTGGTATATTGCAATGGGTCATAACCCGTGGGCCTTGGATTGCATCAATTGGTCCTAGTCACATGAGTCTAATATGTATCAAATGGGCCACACCAATTGGGCCCCCCACATGTACATTAAATGGACATCAACCCATAGGCATTATATGAGTTCAATGGGCCTAAACCCCTAGGCCTTATAGTACATCAAATGGGCCTAAACCCGTAGGCCTTGTATAAACCAGATGGGCCTAAACCCATAGGCCTTGTATAAATCAGATGGGCCTAAACCCATAGGCCTTGTATAAATCAGATGGGCCTAAACCCACAGGCCTTGTATAAATCAGATGGGCCTAAACCCATAGGCCTTTAAATAGATTAAATGGGCCATTCCCAACATAGGTGGTCCACCCAATCATCACTCACCTAAAATGATTTTACCAAGTGGATGGACGGTCTGGATGCATCACATGCATCATGGCGAGTCCCACTGTCCAGTGGATAGTGCGGATAGAGCACATACATCACAAAGGGCCCCACCATCCACTGGACGGTGGGAGCACAGGTACATTAAGGTGGGTGCCACCGTCCACTGGACGGTGGGCTTAGGACACATGCATCTGTGTGGGTCCCATGTGGGGCCCACTGTAATATTTATTTGGCATCCAACCCATTGATAAGGTCAAACAGACCTGGTTGAAGGAAAAATATAAATTTCAGCTTAGTCCAAAACTTCTGTGGGCCCCAAAAAGGCTTCAATGGTAGATATTCAATTCTACTGTTCCCTGTGGTGTGGGCCACCTGAGTTCTGGATCGACCCGTAATTTGGAGGGGGTCCACCTGAGGATGGGACCCGCCTCGTGAACAGATTGGATGACAAACAAACATTACAGTGGGGCCCACGGCTAGAGCCGTGGGTCCTTACCGGACGCCCGCCCGTACGCTGACGCTGCACGCAGCACCTGCACTCTTGTCAGGGAGGAGGCAAGGCCCCTTTGCAAAAATTGAAAAGCCCGATTTTTTTAGAGTTTTCATCGTGTGGGGTCCGCATCATGTAAATCCATTCCGCTCACTAGCTTCCCTGGCTCAAGACCAATCCAATGAGTCCGCTATTGGGCATATCTAGGCATGTCGAAAATTTAAGATTTAATTTAAACGGTGAGTGTCACTGTTTTGAGTGGTATGGCCCGCCTAATGAACGGATTAACTTCATCCCTTGGCTCAACGCCTAAAATGTTATGGGAAAGAGGGTGGGTGGCTTGGATTACACTCATACATTAAGGTGGGGCCTACACAAGGGCCCACCCCCAAAGCTTCTCTTTCCCCCCCCCCCCCCCCCCCCTTTTTTTTTGTACAGGGACGTCTAGCGTCCTAGACGCTGGACGGTTTGGCCCCCTTTTTAAAATATACATTGTGGTGGCCTATTGAAGTGGGCCACTGCTGATACAACATGCAAGGTGGGTCCCACTTGAAGAAAGCTTGGACCAAATAAATGCTCAAGGTGGGGTCCATTCAAGTGGGCCACACAACCCTATCACAAATAAAATAAAATAAAATAAAAATAAATAAATAAATGAATAAAAGAGAGAGATGGAGAGAAAGAGAGAGATGGAAGGTGGGACAGGCGTGTGATGGAGGGACCCCGACACTATGGGCCCTCCCTTGCAATGAATCATACATCAAGTGGGTCATTTAGCACATGGGACCATCAAAACTTAAAATTAACGGTGGGGATCCTTTCCCCACCAATATGGATGGTCTAGATGACCTTTCTAAAGAAATAAACATCATGATGAGGTCCATGGAGAATGGCCCCATCATGGAATGATCATGATGATCCAAGTGGTCCATCGGCCACAACTTAGGGTCCCAAGTGAGATCCACACCATGGATCGGTGGGCCTCACTTGGCCCATCATAAAAATAAGAAAAACTATCCTATAGAGGCACCCACCGTCCGATCTTCTTGCTCTTAGGGGTTCCTTGGCACCTTAGCTTCAACTTCAATGGATGAGATGAAGAATAGAGGGTTAGGATGGGAGATCTTGGGATGAAGAGGTGGGCCACACTTGGAGTTTAGGAAGAGAGGGAGAGGCTCATACGTAGGAGGGGTTTGTTGCTTGGAATTGAGATGAGAAAATGAGAAAGAGAGAGAGTGTTGTAGAGAGAGATGGATGGATGGATGAATGATGGTTGTGTAAGAAGGTCTTGACTTTTGTGGCCTTTTGTGTAAGAGAGGTATCGGAGGTGTAAGAAAAGTTTGACTTTTGAGGCCTTTTGTGTAAGAGAGGTATGGGAGGTGAAGACTTTTGTGGTTGCTTGGGAAAAGGGGTGAAAGTGATGTGTACTTGACATGTACTTGACATGTGATGGATTGATGGATTGATTGACTGATGGGATTGATGTGATTGATGTGACACATCGTAGAGATTTTCTTAGATTTCGCAACGCGCGGCGTTTTCTTGCACCGAACGTTGGCCCACATCTCTTGACCAGGGTATCACCTCGGCGCGCGAGTCGCGGCATTGGAACCGCAGCGACGGCGCGGTCGCTATGGTAGTGGTCTTGGGTTGAGTTGACTCGGGTTGTCGGTATATGAATCAGGGTCGGACGTCGATATCGGTTAAGGGTCGAAGGTTGCCGGAATTCGACCGGTATGACTGCGGAAGTCTACGGAAAGGTACGGACCAAGATGCGGGTCTTACATTTCCCAAGGTCCAAAGTAAAGGCCCAAATATGACATTTCAAACACATTAGGATGGTAACAGGATTACTACACATCTTAAGAAAAGAGTTATTCGTATGTATCAAATTATAACAGTTTGAACACATATAAAGAGAAATGGAACAAGCTTATCATTGTAGTGGAAGCAAGAACTCTTACAATTAATGTAACTAGAAGATGTATATATATGTACTCAAGTAATTACAAATGTGGCATAATAAATGTGCAACAAGTAGGAATGTATGGGTACATAAGCAATTCCAAATATGGCATGGTGATCTTAAAGAAATTTTTATAAGATATGTCAAGGTAGCATAAATTGAAGCATTCCCACATGTTTATTCATGTCAATTCAAAGTTAAAGAAACACAACTACTATTTGCACAATTATAATATCTTTCTACACTTATTTTAGAATTCCATGAAATGGTGAAGCCATGTGGGATATCCCTCACCTCGATTGGATGAGGTGCGTCTATGCATGCCTAGTATGAGACTGATTGAAGGAAAAGGTCCTTCAACTATATCTGATGAAAACAGTCCCTGACTCGGTGGGACAAGAACCGATTTGACTCGGCACAACTCAACATACCACCATACTCCCTCACTTTCTCTTTTTTCTTTTTCTTCCTTTCTTCTTCACCTATCTTTCTCTTTCTTTCTCATCTCAATCATCTTTGTCTAGGAATGGACATAGGACCCACGAATCACCCACACTAGTTTGATTCAGTTGAGTCACTCGAACTCGGCAGCACCTAGTTCTCATCCTTCTCCCATTCCTCTTCTTCCTACCATCTTTCCTCTCTACTCCTTCCTTGTTCTTTCTCTCTCTCTAGCCCCATAATAATCCAGCAATAATAGGGCCAAACCCAAGCCTAGACTCGACCTATGACTTGGCAGCGAGTCAAACTCCCAAACTCGCCAATGGCTCGCCATCAGACTCGCCCACGCCCTCACTTCTCTTATTCTTCCCTTCTAGCTTCTCTCTCTTCCTGTTTCTCTGACCTTCTTCATTCTTCTTCAGATTCGAGGAGATCAACACCTAAAAGCTCATAACGAGCCTGTCATTACAGCATCCATTAGAGGGCGAGTCGACTCAGTGTTCGACACGGTGGCTGGAATGAAAGAATGGCCATGCCACCCCACTATTTCCTCTTTCTTTCCCCCTTCTTTATCTTCTTTCTCAGCTCCCTATCTCTGCTTCTTCTCATCATGACCAGATCTGAGTTTTCTTTTCCACCTAGAAATGCAGTTGAGACACTCAACACGTGACTGATCTGAGATGAGTGTGAATACCATTAGCTGAGTAGATTGAATTATACAGTAACTGAGAGCGGGTTAACGTGGATTACCTGATTTGAGACGTTTGGATGTCGGAATGGGTTTCTAAGACGACCGGTTTCACAGCATATGAAGTAGCTGGATGGTGGTTGAGGTCCCAATTCGGTTGACTCGGGATGAATTAAAATGGCAGCTATAAACCGATTCTAGCAGACGTTTCCCCACCTAATTCTCTCTATTCTCCCTCACTATCTTCTTCTTCTCTGTCAGTTTTCTCTCCTCTCCCTCAGCCTCTTCTCGAAACTGACCGACTCGAGTTGAGTTGAGCTGCAATCAAACTCGCAACTCACTCCGGCAGCGACAGACACTCCATCTCTTTCTCTTTCAATTTCTTTCTCTAATTTTCCTTGGGATTCGCCCTAATGCAAGGCTTTTTATAGTCGTTCTATTTTTGGAAACGTCTAGGACTAATCACAGAGATTAACGCGGAGGAAACACATGTTAAGCCGAGTACGGCCAGCCATCAGAGTCTTCCGATGTATTGGGTCTGGTGCAGGGTGTTAAAGAAACTGTCCAGATGGATATTAGATGGGGTGAGCTGCACGATGAACGGCCTGGATCAACAAATGGGTCCATTTTTTGTCGAATGTGGGTTTCACAGTCGGTTTAAGGGAGAAGGAAGATGATAATGGCATTTTTTGACTGGGCGGTTTATCCACAGATCAGGGCCGTTTAGATGGTCCTGATGTGTCCTAATAGTAACGTGGGGTCCACCTTATGGTGCAAGGAGCGCCGTTGATTAAGACAACTTGATCTTGTCGAAAATCGTGGTGCCGTTACAATTTCTCGTCATTCTCTCGGTGCAAGAAAAAAATATCTGCTAACCCTATTTCGGACGTCTAAGATTATCTGAAAGAAGCTTCAAGGGGCCAATGAACGAATGAGATGCACTGTTACTATAAGTGGAAAGATTCTTTCCACTTTCCGACGTGTAGATGGGTATTTTAAGAAACGGTAGGGTTGACAGGGCGCTGGTTGTGTACGTGGATCCCGTCCAACTGTTTTCAATGGTCGGATCTGCCAGAGTGGAGGTGAACGTGGCTTTATCTCCTTCGTCAGTGTCCCTCCTGTCACGCCTCGAACCCAAAAATCAGATTCACAGGAATCCCGATCGCCGAATCCAGTGCCGACAACCTCCGTAGTACCCCATTCTCGGCTCATAACATTCTCATGCCAGATTCCGATCCTAGGATCCTATAAGGAGGATTTTTTGTACATTTAACTAGTAATAAGCATAAACACAAGTTTACCCGAATCATAACGGCAACATCAACATCATATATCCACTAATAACAATTTGAATACAATGCTGAAAGGGAAATACATATGACAAAATCAAAGCTCCAGAAACAGCTGCACGCTCCAAGCTTAATGCCACTGCAACCTAACATCACTTGCACGCATCCATCATGCATAAGCTTATAGAAAGCTTAGAGGGTGGTGTAAGTGTGTGCACATGGTAAGTGCCAAGAATTTAATACAATACCGGAAAAACTAAAATCCATAAACCATACAATGACTGAATAAGAAGAAACACTGATAAGATTATAATCATGTGATAATAGAATAAGCGGAAGTATGAACAAGTCTATAAGTTAATCAATATCAGAATACGTAATATAGGACATCTATGCAAATGATGAGTCATAGATAATCAAATATCGAATGACAAGGATATAAGGTAATACACAATTCGAAAGAGCTAACAAATATTATCACTCTCATCTAAGTCATAGGAATACAGAAACATAACAACCTACAATGCCACATGCCGAAGATGTAATGGAATATGTAGTTTATGGTGCTAATGGAATGACCATGCTGGAGTGTGATGTCGGGATGATAGTACGTAGTATCACAGGCTACAGAGTCTGCCACAATGGACTTCTATCCAAACCAGTCCCATACCTAAATTTGGATAGTCAGACTCAACATGGTAAACCCCTGATCTCAGGTTAGTCGCGCGCCCAACCGAAATCTTTACCATAACGAAGGTACACAACAATTAGTTACGCACCACCAGCCCGAGTGGATAGTAAATAAATGAATGAATGAACATGCACTCTTACTCAATAAGTCACATATCAGTACAGTTCCTCTTTGAGAAATCACCGGGGTCTATTACACTCCGTACCAGATTGCCGCCCCATCGCACGCAACAAGGTGAGTGAAAGAGACCTCACTATCCGCTTGCCAATATCAGGCCCGGCTCGTCAATAGCGGATCCATTCCTCGAGCTGGTCAGACTCAGCCTAGCATTGGTCCCTCCTCTTGGGCAGGTAAGGCAGCACCCCCTTCCAACTGACCACGACACAGTGGAGAGTGCAGCCATCTGGTAATCGGCACTCGACGCTCATCTACCCACTCGGTCTAGACATTGGAGCAACCTCTGGAACCAAGAGGGTTTAGGAACTTTCACCCAGGGATATCTATAGCACCCCATGTAGAACAGATTTTTGGTGTCCCATCTGGCCATCCACGATATACCTGTGGAGGCTACGACTCTGGTATCGCTAGGGCATACAGTAATCACAACACACAATGCAAGATGCATGAGTCATACAATCCAGTCATGCATCAATCCTGTGCAAACCGTGCGCTTATGTGAGACAATCTCTGCCTATCAGGGAGTCTCATATCAGAATGCTCGATGACATATGCAATGATCAACCACATCTCATATTAAACATGCAGATGATGCGTATGGGCATATATCATGATGCTATGCATTTTCATACTCATACTCGGTATCAACTGTCAATCTCGACAATGTGGACTTTTAACCAACATTGCCCCTAGGAAATGGCCCATACAGAATCAAACATATAATGGGCACTTGGCCTCACACGAGGGCCAAATATACGAACCAGGTGGGCCCTGCTCATGGGCCTAACACATATCACAAGGGACCTTGCCCATAGGCCTCAAACATATCTGGGTAAACCACCACCACAATAGGTGGGCCTTATACACATCAAGGTGGGCCTCAACAACGGGCCTCATACACATCCAGGTGGGCCTCAACAATGGGCCTCATACACATACAGGTGGGCCTCAACAACGGGCCTCATACACATCAAGGTGGGCCTCAACAACGGGCCTCATACACATCAAGGTGGGCCTTAACAACGGGCCTCATACACATCCAGGTGGGCCTCAACAACGGGCCTCATACACATACAAGTGGGCCTCAACAACGGGCCTTATACACATACAGGTGGGCCTCAACAACGGGCCTCATACACGCTAATCGGCGATCAGTAACCAGCCTCGATAATCGACACTGATAATCAGTAAACAAACAATGCGGAGGTCATAAATGCTCGGCCGATCAATTATAGTATAAAGATCGACACTTGGTCGTGGTCATATCAAATCCAATAACATGGAGCCATCCGTCTATGGCAAATGGGTCCCACTCGTTTGGGTTAACCCACTAAGGGAATGATGAGAAAAGGCCTAATAGGGCCTATAGGACTGTCACAATGTGGATATCCGACCATCATTACTCTAAGGTGTGGCCCTCCTAGGGCCGAACACACAGTGGGCCCACGGCCTCATATAAGGGTTTGATGTGTGTCACCATAAATTCTATACAAGAACTACGAATACAACAGGTGGGCCCTGCATAAGCAGGAAGTGGGCCCATCCATAACATACCCGTCTAAATGGATCACAAGTGTATCTAAGTGGGCCCCCTAACAGTGCCTTATATATATGGCCTCAGCAGTAGGCCACAAGTACACCAAGATGGGCCTAATCAATCATATGGGCTGATACAAATAGGCCGGTCAGATGGTCCTATACAAAAGGGCTGAATCAAATGAGCCAAGTCAGATGGGCCTCCAAATACATCAAATCGAGCTTCATCAAGTAGGCCCTAGATACACCCAATAGCCTAAGCGTCTAGGAGTTATACTAAGCATGTTATAAGGTAAGGGATGCTGTTCATAACAAAGATGGGCCTAGACGGCCCACAAATATGGATATAATAATGAGCCCAAGGAAAATTATAATGCAGACATTTAACCAACACTATACTTGTAGTGTGGACGTCAAACCAACGTTGCTCCCAAGGCAAGACCGTCATAAACATTATTGTATAGCTCGAACTGGGATCACACATCGCAATGGATCTTAGGTGTATCCCATTGGGCCTTAAATACATCAAATGTGCCATATCAATGTTCCTTTTTCCTCATTAAGTGAGCCACATCAATGGTCCGTATGTGCTTTGCAATGGGTCATAACTTAACCCGTGGCCTTAGAATACATCAAATGGGGGCTGAGCCGACCCGGCCTGACTGAACAACACCATCAGGTAGGCCGAGCCGAGTTGACTCAACAATATCATCGGGTGGGCTGATCCGAGCTGACCTGACTGAACAGCAACATCAGGTGGGCTAATCCGAGCTGACCTGACTGAACAACAACATCAGGTGGGCTGATCCGAGCCGACCTGACTGTGGCCGACATCTCTACATTGGCCATTGAGGAACTCATTAGTCATGATCGGTACTGGCCGACCTCATGTCCCACAGGGCTGTCCGAGCCGACCTGTTCTCCTTATTCGGACCATGCTTACCCATAACATGAATCCTCATATACTATAGATCCATGGGGCTCATGGGACATCAAGGCGGACAAGCACTGCTCAGACGTTGTCCTCCTAAACCTGCACCTATCAAACTTGCCCAGATACACTAGTACTAACCAAATGGATGGAAGACAAGGGTGGGTTCCATAGTATCCATGCCAATTACACTTTATTTCTACCACTACTACTAGGAATGGATGCCAAGACCAGTGTTGAAATGAGATAAAATCTACCCAGCTTACCCGTTGAGCATCACCCTGGGAGTAAACACACATTAAGGAGGGACTGCACGGACGTGGCCCCTCCGTCCCAGGGTAGTGGACGGTTTGGATAGGGCCCATTCGCTATAATGTGGGCCATCTGGACGGATGGAGGGAGTGAATGAGTCTCGTAGATCCCATGGTCAGCCCACACTCACGTCAGTCCACTCAAGTCCGAACACCCTCCATGTTAACCATCACCACAGGGAACGTTATCAAGACTACAAGTGTTGGTACTGGGCATCTGCCACTCCGCCTACTACTAGAACCATGGGTTGGGTGAGTCCATCCAGAGTTGAAAAATTGTATCTTTCCACTCAGTTACTAATTAAGTAATGCGTCTGGGTGTACGATGGTACCCAGGTTGGGGATAGAAGCCAAGGCCACAAGTGTTGCAGCGAAGTATCTCCACCCCGCCTACCAGTCGAGCTGTAGAGCTGGGTATCCATGATAGCCACCCCCACTAGGGATGAATGCCATGACCTCAGTGTTGAAATGAGGCATCGCTCACTCCGTCTACCAGTCAAGTTGCGGAGCTGAGTGGGCATGATAGTCGCCCCCACTAGGGATGGATGCCATGACCTTAGTGTTGAAATGAGGCATCTCTCACTCCGTCTACCAGTCGAGTTGCGGAGCTGAGTGGGCATGATAGTCGCCCCCACTAGGGATGGATGCCATGACCTCAGTGTTGAAATGAGGCATCTCTCACTCCGTCTACCAGTCGAGTTACGGAGCTGAGTGGGCTCAGCGTTGAAACAATGTATCTCTCACCCAGTCTGCTACCTGAGCTGTGAAGCTGAGCCCCCATCTGACCACGCTTCACTGGTAGCATGGCCCATCCGATGCTCCGATCAACCTCATTCTCTAGCTCAACGCCTCAAATGAGTTGGTGCATAGGATAGACGGCGCGGATGTAACACATACATCAAGTAGAGTGTGTATGAGTGGGTCACCCCACGAGCTTGTAACCCAGCAAGTATTTAGGTTTGTCACAGAGACGTCCAGCGTCCCTGGACGCTGGACGGACCTCACGGTAAGTGTGGGCTATATTCAAGTGGGCCACCACATGATGAACGATATGGGTACAACACTCATAAGGTGGACCCCACTCATAGACGGCTTGGATAAAACACCTCATGATGAGTTCCATACAAGTGGGCCACACGCCCAAATCACCACACAAGGTATAAAAAGAAATGAAGGGAGGAAAGGGAGAATCACCCACCCTTTATATTCGCTTCCTACATCTGCCAATGAAATCTAGGGCCCGAATGAGTGTGATTCAATGACTGAGATGGGCTTAGAATGGTGGGATCGGATGGTAAAGGTGGGCCACACTATTCTCTCATGGAGCTCGGACGGGAGTTGCTCCCATGGAGCTTGGGAGAAAATGAGAGAGAGAGAGAGGTTAGGTGAGAGATGAGAGAGGGAGGTGTAAGAGAGAGATGGGTGTGACGGGTGAGTGATGGGTGTAAGAAAACCTTGACTTTTGTGGTTGCTTGGGAATAGGTGAAAGGTGATGTGTACTTGACATGTGATGGATTGATGGATTGATGAGATTGATGTGATACCTCATAGAGATTCTCTTGGGTTTCGCAACGCGCGGCGTTTTCTTCGCACCGAATGTTGGCCCACATCTCTTGACCAGGGTATCGCCTCGGCGCGCAAGTTGTGGCATCAAAACCGTAGCGACGACGTGATCGCTATGGTAAAGGTCTTGGGTTGAGTCGATACGGGTTGATATCATACGAATCAGGGTCGCATGCAAATAACGGTCAAGGGTCGAAAGCTGCCGAAATTCGACCGAGAAGACCGCAAAAGACTATGGAACGGTACGGTCTAAGATACGAGTCTTACACCTCCTTTGTAATATAAGATCAGACGTTGATCGCGCTGGCGTAGGGAGCTTTCAATCTCAGGAGACACCAGGGTTAGGGTCAGTGGGACCCTTTCTTTCGGATGAACGGTCTGGATCTCTCCTTCGTATTCGAATGGTGGACATTTGCACTGTCATACGGACAGTCAGGATTTAAATGCGGGCGCGGCGGGAAAATGGGAGAGATTTCCTCTTATTTTGATTTGGCTCGGGTCAGAGCCTACTTTGATTAGGTCTGCGAGTGGTGTGTCTCTAGTACACACGCACTTGTGCACATGCAGTTGCGGTGGGACCCACCCTGATGAATATGAGTGAGATCCAATCCATACATTAGTCTTGTCTGGTCCTATTAAGGTATTGAATGAAGAGCGGGGCAATTCAGGTGGGTTGTATCTATTCATTTATATGTCTAGTTGATCATTTCAGTCAATTTAGTGGTCGGTTCGTCATCTAATGTGATCCCACCCGGTCCAAGTGGGTCTAGGGTTGATGTCTAATGAAATTCACTCACTTCGGATCTCCTAATTAGGGCCTTAGACTAAAGATGAGGCAAACCCAAGGTGGATTGTGTAAATCAATGGGCCAAAACTAATTTAAATGAAGTTCTTAGTAGTTACTTGTAAGCTCTTGAAGTCCAACGGTTTGATTGATTTCGAGCCGTCGATCCATGCTAATCCAATGATTGGATAGCGTCCCTTACTAGTTATAGATGAGTTTGGTTTAGTGTTGGATTTCCCAGTTGAATAGTGTAGATACGATGAATGACAATTCGGGTCCTAACCTTAAAGATGATCTTTGATTAGGGACTTCTATGATTCGTACTGGACACTTTAATCTATCTATCAAAGTAATTAGTCTATTAGGGTGATTGAAATCCTAAAATGGAATTTTCTTGTTGACAGAATGATCCCTCTACAAAATCAACGAATGGATAACTTGATCTAGGATTGAATATTTCTCCCAACGGTCATATTTGGGCTAAAACGTGAGAACATTTAGAGGAATTAGATTTGTGATTATATTGAGTTAGATTTCTCGGAAACACTCAAGTATTGAAGTACAGGGTGTTACAAGAGTGCTTTCTTAAATGACGATCTGCATGAAGAAGTGTATGTTGAACAACCAATGGGTTTTGAAGTCCCTAAGAATGCTGATCATATCTATCACCCAAAAAAGGATCTCTACGGGTTAAAACAATCTTGTAGGGCATGGTACGAAAAATTGACTAAGTTTCTACTAATTCATAATTTTTCAATGGGAAGTGTTGAGAAGACTCTTTTTGTTAAGAAACATAATGATCATATCTTAATAGTGCAGATTTATGTCGATGATATTATTTATGGATCTACCTATACTAACATGACTGTTGAGTTTGCAGATCTTATGAAATCTAAGTTTGAAATGAGCATGGTTGGAGAATTGAATTATTTCTTAGGGTTGCAAGTTAAACAACAACCTGATGGTATTTTTATTTCTCAAACTAAATATGCTCTAAACTTAGTTAAAAAGTTCAAACTTGAGAATGAGAAAAATTTTGATACTCCTATGAGTACTACATTAGGACTCTCAAAGGAATCTATAGGTAAAAGCGTGGATCTTAAATTATATCATAGTATGATTGATAGTTTACTTTATTTAACTACAAGTTGACCTGATATTGCATTTAGTGTAGGGATTTGTGCTAGATATCAATCTGACCCTAAAGAGTCACATTTAACTGCTATTAAGTGGATTATGTGATATGTCGCAAGCTCAGTTAATCTGGATCTTTGGTTTCCACATGATACTAGTGTTCAGTTGGTTGGTTACACGGATGCTGATTGGGCTGGTAACATTGATGCTAGGAAATCAACTAGTGGTAGTTGTTTCTATATTGGAAACTATTTAGTTTCTTGGTTTTACAAGAAGTAAAGTTCTATATCGCTCTTAACTACTAAGGCTGAATACAATGTAGCAGGTAATGCATGCACTCAGCTTGTATGGATGAAAAGAATTTTAAGCGATTACGAAATTGTATAGGATTCTATGATTTTATATTGTGATAATTCTAATGCAATAAATATATCTAAAAATCTAATCCAGCATTCACAAACCAAACACATTGACATTAGATATTACTACATTCATGAATTAGTGGAAGAAAAGACAATTTCTTTGGAATACATTCTGACCGAGAATCAACTTGCTGACATTTTCACTAAACCGCTTGACAAAATCAGGTTTAATAAATTGAAATTTGATCTTGCTATGTGCAATTTGAATTAATTATTCATACATGTATGTATCATAGTGTGTATATTTGTTAAATTAATTATTTTAACTTCTAAATTATGTACAAAATGCATATTTTTGGCTGTGCATGACCAGTCGAGGACATACTCGACTAGTCGTGGCATGACTGGTTGAGGACGTACTTGACCAGTCGTGTAGCGCGTCTGGTGCTTTAATTTAGGAGAAAAACCCTTTTCTTCCTCATTTGTGCTTCCTCTCCAATGAGTCTACCCACCTTCTTAGATCTTTAAGGTTAGTGCATTATTTTCATAGATTCAAGTTCATATCACTTCATTTCTTGTTTCTTTGAGGTTTTTAGGGTTTTCTTCTCCAAAATTTGATTTTGAGAAAACCCACTCTATATCTTTTGCAACCTCTTGATTTCTTGTATTCCTAGTTACAAATGGATGCTAGAAGTAAAAAGAAAAATACTTGTGGTCCTTCATCATTTAGATCATCACCAATAACAAGGCGTCACCTTCGGTCACCTGAAGGTGATCCCTCCTTTGTGTGGGATTTACGGTTGCGCAATATTATTGTTGAATGACTTGTTCATATTGAACTTATTGCTCCTTTTGATCTCCTTCCTCTTCTCCAATCTGTATGATGAGCTAACATTCTACATTGGGGTGGGCTGACATACCAATTTATTGCGCAAGCTATGTTTACTTGTATTTTTAATTTTTCAGCTGAAAATTTAACATTTATAATAGCAACTAGAGAAGGTTCATTTAAAGTTGATCGTCATTTGATCTCTGGCCTAATGGACATACCTGTCAATGATGAAGGTATTCCTATTAGCACTCTAGTTGATAAACCATCTTAATCAGAAAAATGTATGCTTACTAGAGCATTATGCAACATAGATGCTAATGGAGTCAAAATGGGAATGTGTTTGCTTCAAAGTACTTGTTACCTAGATACAGGGTTCTTCACAGGATATTTATTTCAAATCTTTATCCACATTCTGATAATAAAATTGAACTCACATCTTTCATGGTTCAAATTTTGTATTCCATCATCTCTAGTACAAATGTCTGTCTTCCTTCTTTAATATGTCATTCCATCATATAATTCTGTCTCTATCCTGGACACAGTGATATTTCTTTTGTATATCTTATGACTGCGTTAGCCACTCATATGTTAGTAGTTATGCTTGTTGAAGAGGTTCTTATTCATCACTTTATTTTCAACAACTCTAATATAAACAAGATGAATTTGAGGTTGACTGATGGCCAAGTGAATGTGGGTGGTGGTCGAGCTGAAGCAGTGAATGAAGAAGAAGGTGATTTACCTCCAGATGATATAAACATGGATGATATCTTTAGTGAGATTGAATCAGATTCTAAGGTTGACCTTGACTATCAGCCTTCTGATTTTGCTGAGAGGTTGCATACTCTTGAGGAACAAGTGGCTTAGATTCGTGTAATCCAGCATTCTCAATTTTCTTATATGTGTAAATATATGAGGCACATTAACAAGGGTTTACACCAAATTGATCCATCTATTCCTGCTCCCTCTTCTGGATCTGATTAGTATTTTCTTATCTTGGTATGTAATAACTTTAATGATACTCGGATTTATTTTATCTTTTGAGATAGTACTTGGACTTAATTTACCTTAGTTGTACTCGATTAACTTTGGTTAATTTTGGTTGCACATGACTTTCTTATGGATTTGATATTTTGTCTATCTTGATCATTTATTCCTCAATACTCTTCTTAATCTTCCTTCTTTATTTACTTCCATTTCTACTTTTTAATTCCTTCCTTTGTCATATTGTGACAAAAAGGGAGAGAATTTTGGCATGCTTAATATATGGTGATTGTGGTATATATTGGTATATTAGTATGTGGATTATATATGGATTGTGGATATGTAGCTTTTCTTTATGAAAGGGGGATAAGTTAAGTAAGGGGGAGTATTGTTGATGCAAGTTGATGATAATTGGTGCATGATTCTTTAACCAGGTTGTATTGTATGATTCTTTAACTAGGCTGCAATGCATGATTCTTTAACCTGGCTGTAACTGGTTTCTTTTGATAACTGGTGCATGATTCTTTGTGTGTATATTGATTATGTTACTGTGGAGTGTGTTTTGTCACAAATTTGACAAAGGGGGAGATTGTAAGTACTAAAGTTTCTTGCTCCTATATTGTCAAATTTTGCATTGCCAAAACCTCTCTTAGAATCTGTCTTGTGTAGCTCATCTACATAATGAAGTCTATGCATCTCTTAAGAACAAGGGTCTTGTGTTCAAGAACTTCAAAGACAAGTGTACTAGTTCATGTTTATGTATAACGTCAATAGTGAATTCAAGCTTTCAAGATTCATACAACGTCAATAGTGAATTCAAGCTTTCAAGATTCATACAACGTCAATAGTGAATTCAAGCTTTCAAGATTCATACAACGTCAATAGTGAATTCAAGCTTTCAACATTTAAGAGTTCAAAGCTTCGTACAAGTCAAGACAACATACTCAAGTTCAACCTTCAATGTTAGTCGATTTTAAGCTCCAATGTTAGTCAGTTTCAAGCTTGAAGAGTCTTAAGTCAAGCTTCATCCTATGACAAGATCTCAAGCTTCGCCAACTTTAAAGAACAACTATCAACTAAAAGCAAAAGAAGCTCAATGTTCACACTTCATGAACAAGGTATAAATGACCTTAGATTGAACTTAGGGAAGTTATTTTGAATACATAATTCAATCATATCATTCTATAAGTGAATAGTCTATTTCTTGACTAGTCCTAGACTCTGTTCGACTAATCCTAGCACTAACTCAACCAGTCCAAGAAATTCCAAGATCAGTCCTAAGTTTGTTGTATAATTTTAAATTTTTTTGTTAAGCCACGACCTGTCCTGGATGCTTCTTGACCGGTCGTGTGAATAGTGTACGACTCGTTCACGACCAGTCCTGCTGCTACGACTTAAAGTGTAGCAACTATTTCAAGTTTCGCACAACCAGTCGTGGACCAATCGTAGTGTCCACACGATCAGTCGTGAACGTGATTTCTTCACCTATAAATAGAGCACAATTTTCAGAGTTTAGTATTCAATTCAAGAAAGATCAAGACACCACTCTAAGAGATAAGTTTGTAAACTTCTTAAGTTATATTGTCCATATTTAATATTCTCTTTTAATAGCTTTGTTATCTTTGATTTTGTATTCTGCATTCCAATCTGATCTGAAAGACAGATTGAAGTATTCCCACTTCTTGGAATCAAAATCAAATAGAGCTGGCCTAACTTGATTTAATTTAAAATTAATTTAGAACCTAGAATCATTTCATAAGTGAGTGTGGACATTGAACTTTTATATTTGAACTTCTACTTCGATTTGGTCCTTCTGGGCTGTAACAAAAGGAGAATATCCAAGTACTTTACAGTTTTATAATTTCCTTTATTTTGGTTTCTTTGAGATTAAGCCAGAAAAATCTCTCAGTTTTAGTTATCCGAGGTGATCTAGAAAACTCAGAGTGTGGGATTTTTTGAATTGTGTAAGCCCACTTAAAAGACACAATTGTGAAGGTTTTAGGTGAACCTGGAAAAATCTATTTTTATAGTGAACACTAATATCCACTGTGTGAGGATATTAGGAATGGAGTAGCTGTGTGGCTGTTGTTTAATAGTTGGTGTACAGACAGGTGAACCACTATAATTCTTTGTGTTTTGTGGTTTTATGGTTTCCTTTCTTCATTCTTTTTGGTTCGAGATTGTACGATATATTTGTGGATGTGAATGTTGTAATCTTTACATTTCAGCATTGTGGGGAATGTTGTAATAGCTTAAATTTCCTTTCTTGCTATTTCCTTTTTATTCCTCTTCAGTTTGAGTTTTTGATACACAAATTGTTCTAGTAAGGTTGTCCTGTCATAAATCCTTAGTTTTTATGGTGTAAGGTTGTCCTTAGAACAACATTTGTATCAACCTCTCAATACTAGAATTTTGAGGTCGTTGCTTCCTTTGATTATTTGCAATTCATTTGGATATCTTATTATTTAATTCTACTATTATTTTTTAATTTGGCATTGTCCTATTCACCCCCCCTCTACGACATATAGCTTGGCCATTTCAGGGTCCACCGTGATGTAAGCCATCCATCTATTTTTCCATGTGGGCCCTGATCATGATGCATGTCTGATATCCAAATCGTTCATTTGTTGAACGTGTGGGGGCCAGCACACCACCGTCCATTCATTTGACAAGCTCGTCATAGGCTTGAGACTAAAAATGAAGCAGATTCACATCTTTGGTGGGCCACATACATGGACCCCACCCCAGATGTATGTGATCCATCCAAACAGTCCATCCATTTGGTGAGCTCGTCTTAAGGGCTTGAGACTGAAAATAAGACAGATCCAGTTATCAAGCAGACCATGCTGTAGAAAATAGTGGGTTTGAACGTCCACCATTGAAGCCCCTTGAGTTACAGAAGTTTTGGACCAATATGTTATATGTTTTTTCCTCTCACTTCAGGCCTTTGTAACCTTATGAACTGACTAGATGGAAAATAAACGCTATGGTGGGCCCTCTAAATTTTAACAGTGAAAATCATTATCACACTACTATCTGTGGTATGGTCTAGATGATCTTTTGATATGATTCTTTTATTTGGATAATGCTCTAAAATGATCTCCATGGATGAATGGATGGTTAGTTGGTATGACCAATTTGATATGACCCATTTGATGTATTTGGGGCCCATTTGGTGAGGCCCGATGTGATATATGAGGCCCAATATAATGTATTTGTGACCCATTCGTTAAGGCCTAATATGATGTATTTGGGGTCCATGGGTTGAGGCCCATTGTGATGTATTCGGGGCCCATGGGTTAAGGTACATTGTGAAGTATTTGGAGCCCATGGGTAGAGGCCCATTGTAATATATTTGAGGCCCATGGAATGGAGCCCTTTGTGATGTATATTACGCCCGTGTTAGAGGCCCATTTGATGCATATGAGGCCCAAGCAGTGCGGCCCACTTGTTGTATATAAGGCCCACGTATGAGGTCCACAGTGATGCATTTATGACCCATTTGATGAGGCCCATGGGACGTGGCCCATTGTGATATATCTGAGGCCCATGGGCACGGCCCATTAAGATGTATCTGAGGCTCATGGGTGTGGCTTATTGTGATATGTTAAAGGCTCTTGTATGAAGCCCAACGTGATATATGAGAGGCCCATGAATGAGGCCCAATGTGATGTATGTGTGGCCGTTATGTTGTGTACGAATCCCTTATGTAGGCCTCTCCTTGGGAGCAATGTTGGTTAGATGTCCACATTGATGGGCAATGATGGTTAGATGTCTTCATTGTAACCTTCCCATAGGCCTTGTTAGGCCCATTTGCACCGTTTTCTAAGTGATTTAACCCAAATAAGTGAGCCCCATTTGCCATAGGTGGATGACTCCGTGCCATCAGATTTGATATAACCACGGCCATGGGCCAATCTTTATATTATGGTTGATCGACCGTCCATCTATGGACCCCACCTTGTTTATATGCCGATTGTCGAGGCCGATTTTAATTTCGATTATCAAGGCTAATTTGGATTCTGATTATCGAGGCCGATTTTGATTGTCGAGGCCGATTGTTGAGGCCGATTCTAATTTTGATTGTTAAGGCCGATTATCGAGGCCAACTCCGATTGTCGAGGCTGATTGTTAAGGCAGATTTTGATTCCGACTGTCGAAGCCGATTATCGAGGCTGATTTCGATTGTTGATACTGATTCTGATTATCGAGGCCGATTTCGATTGTTGAGGCCAATTGTCGAGGTCAATTATCAAGACTGATTCCAATTGTTGAGGCTGATTATCGAGGATGGATATCGGGGCCTAATGTGATGTATATGCAGCCTGTTTTTGAAGCCCATTATGATGTGCATTTAGCCCGTGTTTGAGGCCTAATGTGAGGTATATGCGGCTCGAATTTGATGCCCATTATGATGTGTATTTATCCTGTGTTTAAGGCCCAATGTGATGTATATGAGGCCTATATGATGAGGCCCATTGTGGTGCATTTGAGGGCCAGGCGATGGAAGTCATTGTGATGTTTATTAGGCCCATGTGAGAGGCCTATGGTGATATGTATTAAGCTCTTGAGTGAGGCCCATGATATTGTATATTTGGCCCTTGTGTGAGGCCATGGGTCCACTATATGTTAGGCTCTATGTGGGCCATTCCTTGGGGCAATGTTGGTTAAATGTCCACATTGTCGAGGCCGGTTATTAATACCGATTAAGAGTATGTGACACTATAGCATCATGATATGTGCCCATACGCATCATCTGTATGTTTATTATGAGATTTGATTAACCATTGCATATGCCATAGCATCGATGGTTTATGGGACTCCCTGATAGGTGGAGTTATCCCACATAAGCGCACGGTATGCATAGGATTGATGCATGGTTGTGCTACATGACTCATGCATCTTACATTGTGTAATTGTAATTATTATATGCCCTATCGACATCAGGGCTGTGACTTCGACAAGCATATCGTGGGTGGCCAGATGTGTAAGACCCGTATCCTAATCCGTACTGTTCCGTCGCTTTCCACGATCTTTCTCGTCAAATTCCGGTGACCTACGACCTGTAATCGACTTTGCGCATGACTGTAAGTCGTATCCTATACATTTGAGTCGGCTTAATCCGAGACTTGTATCATTGTGACCGCACCGTCACCGCGGTTCCAATGCCGCAACTCACACACCGATCCGATACCTAGACGAAGAGATGCAGACCCGCATTTAGTTTGAGAAAAAATACCGCGCATTGCAAATCCCAAGAGAATCTTTATAATATGTCAAATCAATCCCATCAATCACCTCTCATGTCAAGTACAAAGCAACCATGCTTTCTTTCTCCACAAGTCAAGCAAACCCCAAAGTCAACAAACCTCTGACCTCACCCATCACTCACCGCACCCATCACTCACTTCACATCACTCCATCACTCTTACAACTCTCTCTCTCTCTCTCCCTCATTTTCTCAAAATTTTAAGCAACCAAGAGAGCTCACACGTCCAAGGTTTTCCCAAGAGAGATAAATGTGATTTTAGTGGCCCACTTTCCCATCCCAAAGCCTCCATCTTAGCCATCCAAATCTCATCATCCACCATCAAAGTGAAGCATAAGGAGATAGGCTTTCCAACAGACCGAGAAGATCGAACGGTGGGTGCTTCTATAGGTGTAGATTTCTTGTTTTGATGATGGACCAAGTGAGGCCTACCGATCAATGGTATGGATCTCATTTTGGACCCTAAATGTGGCCAATGGCCCACTTTGATTTCAAGATCAATCTATGATGGGGCCATTCTCCATGGACCCCATCATGATGTGTAATTTCTTTGCATAAATGGTCATTTAGACCGTCCATTTCGGTGGAGAAAGGATCTCCACCATTGATTTTGACCGGTGGGCCCATATGAAATGGAACCCACTTAATGTATGTTATAGACCATGCAACGAAGGGCCCATAGTGCCGAGGTCCCTCCATCACACGTGTCCCTCTCAATCTCTCTCTCTCTATTTATTTATTTATTTATTTATTCTGTATGTGATGATATGGCTGTATGACCCACTTGGATGGACCCCACCATGAAGCATGTATTTTATCCAAGTTATCTATAGGTGGGGCCCACTTTATATATGTATTGTTTCTACACCATTCATCATTTGGTGGCCACCTGAGCGGGGCCCACCTTCCATACTTGGAATGCCCAAACCGTCCAGCATCCCTGGACGCTGGATGTCAATTGAAAACATAAATTTTGGCTTGGTTCAAGGCTTTTGGGAAGGGACACTTGTGTAGGTCCCACCTTGATGTATAAATTAAATCCACGCCATTCATCCAATTTCTCAGTTCATTTTAGGCGTTGAGCCGAAAAATGAAGCTAATCCGAATCCCAGGCGGGCCATACCACAAATACTAAGGGGTTGGCCACCCACGTCATTTTTTTCCTTTTTGCATGGGAGGTTTGAAGTGATTTTTCACTCATGGGACCCATGTCAATGTATTTCTTAGATCCACACCATACGTTCATTCTCTGGGATATTTTAGCCGCGGAGCTAAAAACTCTACTAGATCCAACCATCAGGTGGACCACACCACAACCGATGGTGGTAGTGGGAGCACCTCCCTCACGTCAACCATGCGGACGTGGGTGGGGGCGTCCTAACCATGGACCCCACATTGATGTAATTGTTTAATTCATGCCGTCCACCACCTTCCCCATGTAGTTTTAGGCTATGAGTAGAAAAATGAGACAAATCTTAGTTTTTAGTGGACTGCACCGAGGGAAACAAAGTCCCACTGTTGGAACCTTATAATACCTACTGTTGTGTGTATAAGTGGTGGACCTATCCATCATTAGGCTCTTTTGCTCTGTAAAGAGCTGGTCGATATAATAGACGGAATGGATTACCCACTAGTGGGCCCCACATAGTAGAATAAAATAAAATAAAAATAAAGGAAGAAAGAGAAAAAAAAGAGTACGTCCCTGGATGTTTTTGTCCAGGGACGGTGAGGGTGGAAGCGTTACTGGGCTGTCACCACACGTGGACCCCATCACGACGAATTTGTTTGATCCACACCGTCCACCATCTTCTCTGTAATATTTTAGGCTATGTGCCAAATTTTGAGGCAAATATGAATCTCGAGTGGGCCATACTAAGGGTATAAATACCCATCTGTTGAAACACTCTAGGGCCTTCTTTGGAGTCCCTTGTCATCCAAATCAGTCTTAGTCAGAGTCTATTTGACCTCATTCGATGTGGCCAAGAAGGTGAACAGATTAGATTATTCACTTGGGGTGTCCCATCATGAATTGTATCGTGAGGCCCAAAATAGTGTGTGTTTTATTCACACCGCCACGGCTGTGGACGGTGGAACCCACCATGGTATGTGTTTCATTCATGTTGTCCATCATGAGGTGGAACCTACCACGATATATATGTGTTTTATCCACTCCATCCATTGATTTTAGGACGAAAAACCATTTGGAAAGGATTGTTTTTGAAGTGAAATCTGTGCAGTCCATGGGTTTGTCTACTTCGCCATCTATCGTGTATTTAACGACTAGGATGTTGCAACAACCCACATGGTTTCAAAATGCCACTTTAGCAAGGGTTAAATCTTCCTTCTGAACACAATGGACGATACAGATCGATGATTTAAATGTGGAGTAGGTCGTACTAAAAAATTTTTAAATGCCCAGTGTGTTTACGTAAATGAGAAAATGTCATGCATATATATACATGATGTGCATGGAATGTACATATAGGTCCATGGTAATGATCGTGAGAAATCTGCTCCGTCCATCCACATTGTCAGCTCATTTAAAGTGTTGAGACTGAATTTGAAGCTTATCCAGATATCAGGCGGGTCCCAAATCATGATTTCAGGGGAAGATCTACCAGTTTAGCCATTTTTAGAAGGATCCACCATAATTTATGTGATATTCCACACTGTCTAGATTATGCTGGACGGTGCTAGATAATGTTGGGATGGTACTGTCCAACGTTTGGACAGTGCTGTGGACCCCACGCTGATGTATTTATTTTAGATCCACCTCGTCCATGCATGGGACATGGGGTCCACCTTGTTGTTACCACGTGTGGCTTGCCATGATGAATGTATGTTAGCCATCCATCCCTTCTTGGACGTTGTAGATTAGCTAATAAAAAAATAAATAAAATAGTAACTTATACTAATATATATATATATATATATATATATATATATATATATGTGTGTGTGTGTGTGTGTGTGTGTGTGTGTGTGTGTGTGTGTGTGTGTGTGTATTTATATATGTTATACATATCAGGTGGGGTGGCCCACCACGTAGGACCCACCTTACAATATATATATATATATATATATATATATATATATATATATATATATATATATATATATCTGGGCCGTCCATCTACTGGATGACCATCTATGGCCAGCAACAACCAGTAGCTACTTAGCTACTGGATTGACGTCACCAGGTCCTATGGGACCCACCTTGATGCATGTGTATTGAAGCCCCACTGTCCATCTATTTTGATGGTGGTCAGCAGTTGCTACCTGTAGTTGTTGCACGTACGGCAGCAGCTCGGGGGTACACCGTGATGTAAGCCATCCATCTATTTTGCCATGTGGGCCCTGATCATGATGCATGTCTGATATCCAAACCGTTCATCTTTTGAACGTGTGGGGGCCAACACCCCACCGTCCATTCATTTGGCGAGCTTGTCATAGGCTTGAGACTAAAAATGAAGTAGATTCACATCTTTGGTGGGCCACGTTCGTGGACCCCACCCCTGATGTATGTGATCCATCCAAATCGTCTATCCATTTGGTGAGCTCATCCTAAGGGCTTGAGACTGAAAATAAGGCAGATCCAGTTATCAAGTGGACCACACCGTAGAAAACAGTGGGTTTGAATGTCCACCATTAAAGCCTCTTAGGTTACAAAAGTTTTAGACCAATATGATATTTGTTTTTTCCTCTTAGTTCAGGCCTTTGTGACCTTATAAATTGACTGGATGGAAAATAAATGCTATGGTGGGCCCTCTAAATTTTAACAGTGGAAATCATTATCACATTGTTATCTATGACATGGTCTAGATGATCTTTTGATATGATTCATTTATTTGGATAATGCTCTAAAATGATCTTTATAGATGGATGAATGGTGTAGTTGGTATGACCAATTTGATACGGCCCAATAATGTATTTGGGGCCCATTTGGTGAGGCCGATGTGATATATGAGGCTCATGTATGAGGCCCAATATGATGTATTTGAGGCCCATTCATTAAGGACCAATATGATGTATTTGGGGCCCATGGGTAGAGGCCCATTGTGATGTATTTGAGGCCTATGGGATGGAGCCCTTTGTGATGTATATTATGCCCGTGTCAGAGGCCTAGTTATTACATATGAGGCCTAAGTAGTGTGGCCCACTTGTTGTATATAAGACCCACGTATGAGGCCCATGGTGATGCATTTACGGCCCATTACCATAGCTTGGAGGCCCATGGGAGCCTAATGCGATATATGAGAGGCCCATAAATGAGGCTCAATGTGATGTATGTGCGGCCTTTACGTTGTGTATGAATCCCTTATGTAGGCCACTCCATGGGAGCAATGCTGGTTAGATGTCCAAATTGATGGGCAATGATGGTTAGATGTCCTCATTATGACCTTCTCGTTGGCCTTATTAGGCCCATTCACATCATTCTCTATGTGGGTTAACCCAAATAAGTGGGCCCCATTCGCCATAGATGGATGGATGCATGACATCAGATTTGATATAACCACGACTGTGGGCCGATTTTTATATTATGGTTGATCGACTGTCCATTTATGGACCCCGCCTTGTTTATATGCCGATTGTCGAGGTCGATTTTGATTTCGATTATCAAGGTCAATTTCGATTGTCGAGGTGATTATTGAGGCGAATTTCGATTGTCGAGGCTGATTGTAGAGGTCGATTCTGATTCCGATTGCGGAGATCAATTATCGAGGCCGATTTCGATTGTCAAAGCGATTCTTGAGGCTGATTCTGATTGTCAAGGCCGATTCTAATTGTCGTTACCGATTTTGATTATCGAGGTCGATTCCGATTATTGAGGCTGATTGTATAGGCGGATTGTGGAGGTCAATTATCGAGACTGATTCCAACTGTTGAAGCTGATTGTCGAGGCTGGATATCGAGGCCCAATGTGATGTATATGCGGCCTGTATTTGATGCCCATTGTGATGTGCATTCGGCCCATGTTTGAGGTATAATGTGATGTAATGCGACCCGTATTTGAGGCCCATTGTGATGTGTATTCAGCCCATGTTTAAGGCCCAATGAGATGTATATGAGGCCTATATATGAGGCCCATTGTGGTGCATTTGATGTCTAGGCGATGGAGGTCGTTGTGATATATATTAGGCCCATGAGAGAGGCCCATCATGATGTGTATTAAGCTCTTGAGTGAGGCTCATGGTATTGTATATTCGACCCTCGTGGGAGGCCATGGGTCCACTATATGTTAGGCTCTTTGTGGGCCATTCCTTGGGGAAAATGTTGGTTAAATGTCCACATTGTCGGGTCGATTGTCGATGCTGGTTATTAATACCGATTATGAGTATGTGATAGCATATCATCATGATACATGCCCGTACGCATCGTCTGTATGTTTATTTTGAAATGTGATTAACCATTACATATGCCATAGCACAGATGGTTTATAGGACTCCCTGATATGTGGAGTTATCCCGCATGAGTGCATGGTATGCGCAGGATTGATACTTGATTGAGATACATGATTCAAGCATCTTGCATTATGTGATTGTGATTACTGTATGTCCTAGCGACATCAGAGCTGTGACCTCCATAGACATACCGTGGATAGCTAGATGGGACACTAAAAATGTTTGGTTCGAGCATCTGGGCACTTTGGATGTCCGTGGGTGAAAGTTTCTAAACCTCCGAGGCTAGGAGATGCCCCAACGTTTAGACCGAGTGGATACATGAGCGCCTGAGTATCAGATACTAGTAGGCCACGTCTCCCACTGTATCGTGGTAGGTTGGGAGGGGGTATGGCCTTATCCACCTCAGTGAGGGGGCTGTAAGATAGGCTGAGTTTGACCATCTCCCAAATGGGTTCGTTATCGACGAGCCGAGTAGGCATTGGTATACTACTGACAGGCGGGTAGTGAGGTATTTTCCACTGGATGGACTGCGTAGTAGGTTGGGGCGGTAGCCGGCTTGTAGTGTACTAGACCCTGGTGATGATCCTAGAGATACACAGTACTAATTTATGTAGCAGGAGTTGCATACTCAACATTATACTCATTCATTCATTCATTATCCACTCGGGCTGGTGGTGCGTAATCAAGCCATCGTGTGTACCTTCACAATGGTCAGGATTTTGGTTGGGGCACGTGATTAACCTGAGATTAAGAGTTTACCACATTGAGTCTATCTATACAAATTTAGGTATGAGACTGGTTTGGATAGAAATCCCTTGTGATAGACCCCATAGCCTGCGATATCACGTACTATCATCCCGACTTCACAATTTAGGCTGATCATTTCATTCGCACCACATATTGCATAACATCCGCAGCATGTGATATTTTGGGTTGTTATGTTTCTGCATTTATATGACTTAAATATGGCTGGTGGCATTCGGGGACTCATCAGGATTTGTATATTGCATTACATTCACAATATATGACATTGGCTTATTATGTCTTTGCATCGTATAGCTTGGATAAGGCTAATGGTATTTATGGCTTACCAGCATGTTTTCACATTACTCTAATATTGTACGGTTTATGGATTGCCAATTTTTTTACTTACTCTGATATCTATATGCTTGGCACATGCAACGCATACACTTACACCACTCTCTAAGCTTTCTATAAGCTTATGCATGATAGATGCATGCAGGTGGTGTTAGGTCGTAACAGTGTGAGCTTGGAGCGTGCAACAGATTTCTGGAGTTTTAATTTTTAATATATGTATTTCCCTTTTTAGCATTGTATTCAAACATTTATATTAGTGGATATGTGATGATGATGTTGCCTTTGTGATTTGGGTGTACCTGTGGTTTTGCTTCTTACGAGTAAAATATACATTGAAAAATCCTTCTTATAGAATTTCAGGATCGAAATCTAGCATATGACATTGGGAATTAAGAATGGGGTATTACGAAGGCTTTCAGCATCAGATTTGTCGATCGGTAATTTTGTAAGCCTGGTTTCCGAATTTAGGGTGTGACAACATCCAACCTCAACTGGGTCCTAAAAGGTAGCCCGCTACGCATATAAATTAAAGTATAAGGCCTAAGAAATCCATGGCCTAGTGGGCCATACATTAATCCCAATAATACATAAGCAAGATGGTCAGCCCTTAAACAAGGTTTGGGCCTAACCGTAAAGATCATAAGACTACTCATTGCGGTGGGCCTAATGGGCAGCCCATTATTCCAACATATGGGTAACCCTTATATTTAGAACAAGTAAGTTGGGCCTCATATCTTGGCCTAAGTATGAATTTATTTTAATGGGCAAGCAAGGGTCCAACTACTTGAATATTGGCCCATAAATTCCATCACAATGACATAAATAAATATAGGCCACAAGAGTCCAATGGGCCTATTAAGAGTTTCTAGATAATGGGCGTACGAAAACCGAACAAACAACTAAGAAGACTAGTCCAATAAAAATTCAATTGGAATGGGCCTTAAATACGCATTAATTAAGTCCAAAAATCTAACTAAAATAGTGCAAGATATGTTTAATATTGCCCCCAAATTTGGTGGATCATGCTGCCTCAAAACATTCATTTATGGGCAACAATCATGGGCCTATTGTTGAAATTCCAGCCCACCCACAATCTAGGCTTGCTGGAAATTCTAAAATAATTAATTCATAAATTTATTTTAGTTCTTAGTGACCCATACATGTTACAGGGGGGTCCACCAGATGAAGGGAGTGGATTTAACATATAAATCAGATGGTCTATGTTGTTGGACTGGATGTCCAGCAGCAGCTCAATGGGTTGGGCGTCCCATGTGTAGGCAGCTCTATGGGCCTGGGTATTTGGCCCAAAAACTCATCAAATGAGCCCCAATTGAATGCTACTGAAGGGGAGGATGATCAAGTCCCCTATGGACACCACATGGATGAATGGTGAGATATATAATACATTAAGGTGGGCCCACAAAGTGGCTTGGACGGCCAGCTAAGGGTGGACGCCCCAGCCTGGGCATCCCATCCTGATGGGCCACTTTAGGCAGGACCACAGATGGTACAGGGGCTTGATGGCTCTAAACATTTTCATGGAGGTACTTCCATATGTGGGCCACACCTTCACAAAATTTTGTGATTTTTGGATACTCATAAGTATTTTAATTAATTTAAAGTAAACAGTCTGTCCAGAAAATTTATCTGATCTGAACGTCCAAACGTGGTGGGCCTGTCCAGCCCTTGCCACAGTGTGCACAGGTATTTTTTGGCCTTAAATATTGGTAGGTGGGTCCTACCATGGGTGGGCCACACTTATAAAAAATTTTAGATTTGTTTGAAGTAGGAAAGTATTTATTTAAAATTAAAGAAAACTACCTGCCCAAAAATCTGGTTAGTGCAGATTTTTGGCTGACCCTGATCCGAGCTCCCAATGGGGTGTACTAAAGGCCTCTAAAAATTGAGAAAAATATTTTTTATGTCCCCTCATATGTGTACCATAGTGTGGGGTCCACACAAGTGGCCCACTAATGTAAAAATTATTTTATAATCTAGGGTTTTCAAATTGTGATGTTGCTGGAACAGTGCAGAAAATTCAAACTATCCACCTCACTTGGACCATAACTTTGGGACCCCAATCAAGGTCAGATGAGGCTAAAATTTAGGGGTTATCAAGGTGATATCCCCACATTTCAGAAAAGTATATTTTATAGGTAGTTAAAGTCCCTCTAATAGTCCCAAAATCTAGTCCAAAATCATCCAGAAACTGTCCAAAAAATTCTATATAACAGCATATACTTGGATTAAATTAAATGTATGAGTTAATTAAAAGAGGGATTAATGCTCAAAAATACAAGTTGGGTCCACCTAGATGGTCCACAAAAATTTCAGATCCATTCCCAATCAAGAATCTCCAAGAAAATCAAGCATTTGGGGTCTTCCAACCCATGCATGCAACATGCATAGGGACATCCCACCTAGTGGGCCTAGACGTCCTAAAAATTTGAGGGTTTGGGTTGTTTGTGGTACATCAGTGGGCCACCAATCATCAGGAGAAAAATAGAGAAAAGAAATAAAGAGAAAGAGAGAGAGAGGGAGAGAGATCAACGGTTATAGGGGAGGATTCCGGTACTATGCATTCTATATCACCAAATAAAAATCTTAGATCAAAGAAATCCATCATGGTGGGTCCATAGAGAATGTCTCACCATGGAAACGTACATACATGAAATAAGCGTTGGCCTCTCATCATGGAGTGTTGTATGACCTCCACCATTGATTGGTGGGTCCTACATACTACCAAATGTTGTAGAAAGGAAATGCAAGAAGAAAAGAAGGGAGAAGCTTGATATACATCACCCACCTTCAAGATCTTCCTCCAAACTTCATGGGCTAGCTCCCAAGCTCTAAAGGAAGCAAGATCAATGGGTGAGATGGGTTTTTAATGGAGAGATTGAGAGGAAAAAGGAGGAGAAGGGGCTGAAAAATGGAAGAAGTCTTACCTCTTGCAAGGGAAAGAGAGAGAATAGGAAAGGGAGAAATGAGAGGGAAAGAGAGAGAGAGAGGTTGTAAGAGTGCAATCATCACTCTCTCTTAGATAAGAGAAAAATCATCATAGCCTATGGTGATATAAACTATGTTGCTAGGCTAAGTAGGGATGGGTAATGTGTGAGTGGTGGGTGGTGTAGGATATGGGGGTTTTGGTAGTATATGAGTGGTGTGTATTAGAATTTGCATAAAAGAGGGTGACCGCCTTGAAAAATGTACTCTCCACACTAGGTGGGCCACATGATCATGATCAAAGGCTATAAATGAGATGCACACAAATTATGATCTACACATCGGATGGACGCACAAGACACGGTGTCGGAACCGCAACAACGATGCGAACAAGATGGAATAGGTTTTGGCTCTATCCAAGTTGGGTCTACATGACCGGACTTAAGGATGACCGCAAACACTATCTGAGGGTCACGGGTCGCTGGGATTCGACTGGTAAGATCGTGGGAATAAGAGAAACAAAATGCACACTCATACACACACATGCACACATACGCACTTGGGTCGGGTCCAACAGTTTAAAGCCGTTATTTTGGACCATCTAATTTTGTTTGGATATTAGTAAAAAAGAAACATAATTTTGGTGAATTTAGATTTCGAGGCTATGACTATGCCCATACACCTGATAAATATATTTTATATTATCTAAAATCATGATAATCCATCGTACACTTGATAAACATATTTTATTCAATCTAAAATTACTATAATCTACTATTTTTTTCCCAAACCAAATAAAATACAATACGATTAAAGTATATCCAAAATTTAAAAGTTTACGTTTTTGACATGAACATTCAGAAATAAAATAACTCATACATTAAAGTCAATGGTCAAACAATGTAAATGCTTAAGTAATTACAATTTCGTCATTTGCACATTAATTAATGCAATTCAATCCAAACAATGCACCTAAATGAACTGAAAATACATACGATTTCAATATAACTAGTTCATTGTGAGGGTTTGAATTTGATTTTTTTTTTGTTTTTTGTTTTGACCGGACTCTACATAACCAACGAGAGAGCTTCCTATATACTTGTCATCGTAATAAGATCAAGTCACTGTAATTCATCTTTCTCTTTTCCAGACGCGTGCCTATGAATTTTTCAGTTGCAATTCAAATCTAGTTATAGTTGATGGTGATGACGAATCTGCAGTGGAAGATGCCGACCATCTTTTAGTAACGAAACAAATGATAAGTAATATTATTATCCATTTTGTCTGCGAAATATGATTAACACCATCAACTGCATATTCACCATCAAAATAAATTGTACCTAGCTTCGAAATGACAACCTAAAACTTGAAGACACATCTGAAGAATAAGAAAGTAAAAATTCAAACATAGCTAATCACAAATCCATAAATTCATAATCCACCATTAACCTGATAAACATATTTTATATAATCTTAAATGATCATAATCCCTATTTTTTTCAAATAAAATAAAATACAATACAATTAAAGTATATCAAATTCTAAAAGATTATTTTTCTTCCATGGAATTACATGTAATACATGTGCATGGTGTTCGTTCTGAACCATCTTTTGTCCATCGATGTGGGTTAATATTCATCTGCATGGTGCTTGTAGACTCAAAGATGCTATGTAACAATCCTTCAATGACTGCTTGAGCAAAACCAACACCAAATTCCATACCAATTTTTCGATCTTCTAGCCTTGACAATGAACAACCATATTATTAAAATTGCGTAGATTGTCTACCATGACACTTGGAAGCTTTGTGGAGCTTAGAATTATAACTAAGACTTAAAAAGGTGGGGGGGATTTAAATAGGACCACTTAAAAAATTATTTTTCTAATTAACTAATTTACCAATTTAAATCAATAAGGCAAAAACATCGAGGCTTCCAAACCAAAGTGGGTCCAATCACATCAATTACAATAGATACAACAACCTAAACAACTAGTCTATATTAAAGACATTGATCTTGTATGTGCTTATTACTTAAGTGCCTAGCAAAACAATTCAATTCAAGCATTCATATAATTAATTAAATACAAAAGTATTAATAGAATTGTGCTCAAATGACAATCATAAATATAATCATATATAATGGTTTGACTACTTGCTTACTCCACTCTCAGCGGACTTAGTATTTCACTATCGGGGGTTTTAAATAAGTTTCACCTCTAACTTTTATAATGGTTTCTCTTACGTTAACCACTAACCTACATGTACACTCCCATATCAGTGGATCACATTTTCACCCATATCAGTGGCTCCACAGAGACTTAGTTGATTTTCTATCGACTAACCAACAACCACCAGCAATCCTAATCTAAGGTATTGTAGTTATTTCCTAATAGGGATTCACCTAGATGGGTGTTTTAGATGATTTAGAAAATGATATATATATACTTATAGGTTTTTGTCCAATCTCTAGAACAAGGTCGAGATCGTGTTCATCTTCTTAATGGAGGTTAGAATCCTCATTAAAGTGCTAAAGCTCAAGAAGATTACTTAAATCTCATAGGTTTAAAAGCCTAACATGGGGAATATGAGTGAGGAATCACCTGAGCTCTAATTGCACTAAAAATTTATCTAAATGACCAAGAACTGAATGCCCATTTTATAGAAAAATGTTTCCCGTGGCTATAAAATGACTAGTTAACTACTCTTTCGATTGGATCAAAAGGCTATTCAATAGAATCAAACTGTTCTTTGATTCCATAGAGAAAATTTAGAAATAATCTGTTTGGTTGCTAGACTATTTCTTCAATCGTATCAAGTCAGTCTTTTATTATATTGAGTCCTATCGACATCCGGTCAATAGGATTGAGAAGCACTTAAAAATTACTGTCTTGGGCTATGTGTTTACAATAGCTTTGCACCTCCAAATGCTATCTAATTATGATCAAATTAAGATCTTAAAGCTATGAAGTGATCAAATAAGGGTTTACCTATTGAGGAACGATCATCTAGAGCTTAGGTTGTTTTGGGTCTAAGGTTAGGGTCACTAAGGATCTCAATTTACTTGTTCGTTCACTCATTGATGCTTCATGTCTTCATTTTTCTTCTGTCTTTAGCTTCTAAGAGCTTAACTGACTCACTAATATACTGACCACGTGATTGATAAATAGGTACACAAATAAGTGTATTAACAATTATGTGGTTAGTAGTTTGGATCATCGTAACATGATCCATAAATATACAACATTTTATGCAAGAAAGATCTAATAAAGTATAATTGAACTTACTTTTTAAGTTTGTTGTGAGAATAGAAGTGAAGAGAAGATAAGAAGATCAACTTCTATGAGGTTTTTTTCCAACATCACCGATTCTAAATGATGGCCTAAAAAAATCGTTAGCATCATTTTTTAAAAGGTAATAAGAACCAATAAATAAAACATTTATTCACAACAATAATACCTGGATTAATTAAATTGTTCAAGTGGTAATGGTTTTACTTTTTTTTTACCAGACTCTCTGTAACCAACAAGAGAGCTATCTACATACTAATCATCATTATAAGATCAGGTTACTACAGGTCATCTCTATTTTCACATCCCTCTTTTGACAAAATCTGCTAACTAGTTTGATGCAATAAACTAAATTCTATCATTGTCTTTAGTGTCATCTTCTCGTAGTGTTGATGTTAAAGGGCCCATATTCATCCTTGTCGTAAAAACTAATGGATCTTTATAAGTATAAATATCCTGGTTCAATCTCTTTAGAGATTCTAAGATAACATGCCAATCTATAAGTGCACCTATTTGTCAATAACATTCGTTAGTGTGTTTTGGGTCGGTTGATTCCCCATTAAAATACACTTGAAGATTGAAGACTTGAAGACATGCAATATTAGGGCTTGAATGGGTTTAACTCTATTTTCAAGTGAACCGCACACCCAACGCAAGGAGCTATTTCAATGCCCACCATTTAACCCACCCTTAGGGCCCACCATGCTATGTTTTAGGGGCATACTTCTATGGGCCTCACTGTGGAAACGTGTGCCCCACGCTGTGGGGTTCACTAAGATGTTTGTGTTTTATATGGCCATGTTTCCATCCATTTTAACATATCAAGTTTAAGCGACGGGCCCATATTTGGGAAGATCTAAGCTCAAGTGGACTACTATCCATGGAGCATTAGGTTTGATGATGCACACCATTGGAACCTTTCTTGGGCTTACCACAATGTTGTTTTCCCTCCAACCATTTTGGCTTAGCAAATAAAGGGAGCTATTGAGGTGTTTATTTGGTCAGAGACTCCATGTAGTCGTCTATGAGATACTCAATGCGTGTATTGTGGCCATGCCATGGGCGACCTTGACATACATGTTGTGGTTGTGTGGTAGGCCTAACTCGATGTATGTGTTGACTTGTGCCATGGGTTCCCTTATTATATGTATGGTATTGGTATCGTAAGCCCATTTTAATGTATGGGATGTAGCCACGTTGTCTCACCTTGGGACCCTTCCTTGATGTATTCGGGTCCCACACGTTACTTATGATTATGATTTAGCTCATCTAGTCCCATTATTGTTGATTGTGGGCTGCCCTCTTGGGCCTTGCGTGGAGATAGTTGTAGGGCCCACTTTGATACCCATTTTGGGCCTACCATGATCGTTTGTGGATCCTACATTTTGTTGCCCTATTTGGATATTGACAATTGTATATTTTGGCCGCTTGCGTGTGGGCTTGTCGAGTGGGCCCATTGACTTGAAAGCCCACTTAAGTGTAGCTCTAGGGGGCCTATTAGATTGGGTTTCTAAGTGGGCTCCGCCTGTTGTGTATGATATGAAAGGGGCGAGCTCTCAGTCCTAGAGAGGGGGGGAGGGGGGGGGGGGGGGGGGGGGGGTGAATAGGACTATGCCAATTTAAAAATTAAAGAACTGAAAGACCAAATAAATTAGAACTAATCAGAGATCTCAATTGTAATAGTATTGAGAAATTAATTCAAACCTTGTTCAAAGGACAACCTTACACCAAAAACAAATACTTTAGGTAGGATAACCTAATTTCTTGAATGTAGTAAAGATTAAGATCACAAACTAAAACAAGAGGAAAAGTAAAGAAAGCTATATATTACAAGCATTCACTACATGTTTATAAAAGGATTACAATCATTCAATACATATACATCACACATATCATTCACCACAAAACACTAGGAGTTATAGTGGTTCAGTGTGTACACTAACTGTTCTCAAATAGCCACACCTACTTCACTCCCAATAGTCACAACCCAAGTGATATTGGCGTTCACTAATAATCAAGGTTTTCTCAAGTTCACCTTAAAACCTATATAATTGTGTTTTCCAATGGGCTATCACAATCAAAACCCCACGCTGAGATTTTCTAGCCATCTCAGTCAAAACCAATATAAAGATTTTTTAGCTATCTCAGTCAAAACCAATACAGGAATTTTTTTGGATATCTCAAGAAATAAAAAGTAAATAAATAATAATACTTATCTTCTTATTAAGACGCGCTTTAATGTTGCTCGTAGAGCCGCTTCTCTTGATGTAGAAATGTTCAATGTCTAATAAACATAATCAAGGGTTCTAGGTTTTAAATAAATTTTAAATTAATTCAACATTGGGCTACTTGTTTGAATTCCTTAGATCTTACAAAGAAGAGTATAAACTCCCTTTATAACCTAAGATTCGTAAAAGAGATTAAAAAATTACAAAATAAAAAGTTATATTAAAAAAATTTAAAATACCGTGCAATAGCTTGAAGAGGATGGAGACTTTTTTCTCTCAAAGCGATGGCTTTTCGTGGCTTGAATGAATTCATTCAGAGTGAGAAAAGAACTCTATTTATAGGCTAAAAATTTGTTGCTTCGACTGGTCTAAGGTTTCCTTCGACTGGTCTAAGAATCAACCAAATTTTAAATTTTAGGTGCGATTGGATAAAATTGTTCTTCGAGTAGTCAAAGGGCCTGCTCGACTGGTCAAGGGTATTAAAAAATGGTTATTGGACTTCGAGTCAAGCACTCTTCAACTAGTTAAGGAGGTGCCTTCGATTGGTCGAGCACCCTGCTCGACTGGTCGAGGAACCAACAGAAAAAGTCCATTTTTAAGTTCAAATCTTGGACTGGTTGAAACTTTCCCTAGACTAGTCGAACCAAAGCTTGGACTAGTCGAACTAAGGCTTAGACTAGTCGAACTAAAGCCTAACCAAAGTATAAAAACCCATATAAGTTTAGCGTATGAAAGAACCTAAATCTAAGGTCTCTCTAGGGTCAATTATACTTGAAATTATTGAACATTGAAGTATATACCTTGAAACTTCTACTTGAATCTTCAGTAGCATTCAATAGATCTTCTACTTGAAATAAACTTGTAGTTGTAACTTGATCTTGAACTTAAAGTGAAGTAGAGCTTGAATACATTGAACTTGAAGTAACCATCTTCATGTCTTGCACTTTTCAACTTCATGTGTTGATCTTGAAAGTGAACTTTCCATCTTGATTCACTTGTAGGTGAACTTTCCATCACATGTGTGAATCACATTAGAAGCTTTTTTGTCCCATCAAAATTTGACAAATAAGGGTGCTTTATACATCACAACACTTACATGATGCATTTACCCTATCATGATGGTGTGAGGTTTTATGTTCACGTTACTATGACACTTCTTTGGTGATTTTTATGGCATTACATTAGTGATTGGTGCGAGGTTTACACTGATGTTTACTATAACATTTTCTTTATGTTGATATGGGGCTTTTGAGATGCACTTACCCTATGCTGCATGCAACATTAATCTTACTCGATTTAGCAATGTTCTTACATATGTTATTGTACTAATTTTATGCTTGATACAGTATTACACACCTCATGTATAATGATTATGATTATATGTTATCATATCTCATCTACATCATGTGTGCATGACTTGGATTTTGGATCATTCATGGTTTTCGTTCATCTATGTACGACAAGGTTGTTTGATGTCCCTGAGGCTTAGGACATTTTTAGAGACCCATATGAGATAGGGCCGTCTTGCATGCATGCACAGCTTGCATGACATGGTTGCATGATTCAGATGATGGATTCATACATTCACGCATTTACATAAGGCAATTGTATGCACACTCTAGAGGCACTAGGGTTGAGACCACCACAAGATCATCATCGTCGGTAGTTATAAGTATGGACACAAGAAATTAATTAAGGTTATAGGGCGTCACATGCGTTCATGGGTGAAAGTCCCTAAATCCCATGATCGCGGGATACTCTAATGTTTAGACCGAGTGGATTTATGAGTGCAGGAGGGATGGATACTAGTAGACCATGTCTCCCACTATGTCAGGGTCAGTCGGAATATGGCGTGACCTCACCCGCCTAGGTGAAGAGGGTTATATGCTAGGTTGAGTTTAAGTATCTCGTGAAATGGGTTCGCTATTGGTGAGCTAGTGGGTTTTTGACATACCATTGATGAGGTAAATAACAAGGTCTCTTTCACTCACTTGGCCTTGAGGGCAATGAGAGAAAACCATTATCGAAAGTGTACTAGACCCAAATGATTCTAATTGAGAACCATACTGAAAGGGCTTAGCTATATCCCTAGAGGGGGGATGAATAGGGCAATGCCAAATAAAACTTATAACAGGAGAATAATCAAAGAAATAAAGCACAATGCTTAATTTAAAGTAATCTCAATAGCCTAAAATAAAGAGAATGATACTTTATCAGTTCTAAGGACAACCTTCCACTAAAAACCAAAGGTTTAAGGTAGGACAACCTTATTTCTAGAACGTCCTTTGAATAAAAAACCAATGAGGAATAAAAAGCAAGGAAATTAAAATAACTTGCAGAAATAAATCCTAAGTTATTACAACATTCTTCACACTTGCTTGGAATAAAAAGATTACAACATTCATCTATGAATACAAACCACAGAACTGAATGAATAAAAGAATGAAAGAATAATGCACATCCACAACACAACGATATATAGTGGTTCGCCTGTGTGTACACCAACTGTTATCCAACAGCCGCAGAGAATGCTACTCCACTCCTAATATCCTCACACAAGGGATATTAGCATGCACTATCAAAATAGGTTTCACAGGTTCACCTAAAACCTTCACAATTGTGTCTTTGATCTCGGGCTTACACAATCCAAAAATCCACACAATCTTAGTTTTTTGGCTCTCCTAAGATAACTAATATAATGAGATTTTTCTGGCAAATCTCAAATAAAAACCAAAGAAAGTAAATTACAAAAATGTAAAATACCTGAATCACCTTTTGAAGTAGCCTGGTAGAATTAATCGGAGTAGAAGTTCGATTCAACGTTCAAAGTCCAATACTCACTTTAAGAATGGTTCTAAGTCTAATTGATTTTAAATCAAAAGGGCTAGTTCTATTTGATTTTAAATCCAAGAAGAAGGAATATCAGAAATTTTCCTTTTCTAATGAGATTGGAATGTAGATCAAAATTAAATAAAAAAATTAGATAGCAAAAGGAATATTAAATAAGCACAAAGTAGCTTAAAATAAACATAAACTTATCTCAGAGAATAGCCTAAAGATTTCTTGAATAGAATAGAATTGAATTACTAAAACTCTGAAGTTCGTGCACTATTTATAGCCTGAAAAATCCCGTCTACGACTAGTCTTAGGATCCTAGGACTAGTCGTAGCTTCAAAGATTTTCAAAAATTTTCACGGGATAAGATTTTGCGGTTCTAGGACCGGTCCTGGGTGGTCTACGACCGGTCGTGGGCCACCTACGACTGGTCGTGAGTCACCTACGACCGATCGTAGGACCCTTAATTTAGTTGCTTGAGTTTGGGTCGTAGAGATACGATCGGTCGAAGGATGAGTCGTAGAACTCACAGGACTGGTCGTAGGATGTCCAGGACTGGTCGTAGGACAGCCAGAAAGATCCAAAAATCTTCAACAACCTACGACTGGTCTTAGAACAGCCCAAACAAGCATATTAAAATATATAAATTATGTGTCCAAAATGACCTATTGTAAAGCCCATCCTAAGGTCAATCCAAGGTCAAACAAACCTTAACAGTGAGATGGGCATTGAAAGTCTGTATACTCAGATGACCTTAAAGAGAAGCTTGAGAATATACGAATATTGTAGTAGGCCTTCTTGAGCTTGATCTTGACTTGAACAAAGTCTTCTTAAGCTTGATCTTGACTTGAACAAAGACTTCTTGAGATTGATTGTATCTTGAACATGCATACTTGAAGACTTCTATTCCTGAATTCTTCATGCATGACTTGAAACTTTCTTCAATTAAGTTCTTATCTTGAAGTCCGATGTCTTGAAGTAATGAATAGTCTCAAACATGAAACAAGATATACAAGACATAGATATAAGTTTTAGCACCACAAAATTTGACAACCAAAGGGATATGAAATCATAGCACTTACAATCTCTCCCTTTGTCAAATTTGTGACAAAACACATAGCAAAGAAGATAAATTACTATTACTCTACTCCCCTTGAGTAATACGAGTACTGCTCATGTAAACAATCAATAACATATTCTCATCCACATATCCTTCTCAATTAATCAATTCAAACAAATAAATTACTCCCCCTTTCTTCCATACTACTCCCTTTTAGCTTACTCCCTTTTAGCTTACTACTCCCCCTTTTTGTCACAAAATGATAAGGGAAAGTCACAAAAGGAAAGAGAACTTAGAGAGTGATAAACAGATAATGAGAAAGGGATATGAAAGGACATAATATAAATCTGAAGCATCAAGCCATCATCAATCCATAATGCAATATTCAAAAGACAATGTTATCAAACCATAATCCATAATACATATCCAAAATAAAAGATAATGTTATACTATCCAGAAGATAATTTAAATAATCTGATCCAGAGGAGGGAGCAGGGATAGTCGGATCAATCTGGTGTAACCCTTTATTAATGCGACGAAGATATTTTTGTATGTACTTAAATCACATATCGTGGGTATATTCATATTATCAACCTTCTTCTCCAATGCACGAAGGTGTGCATCAAAAACAGATGGATCATAATCTGGATCATTTGGTGAATCAGATTCTATCTCATCAAAAATCTCATCCATATTAACATCTTGTTGTAGAAGATTATTAAATATAATACACTATGATACATGCAAGGAAGTATACTCAATGTAAAATGCACATACCAAGATCAAATTTCAATTTATTAAACCTACTTTTGTCGAGCGGTTTAGTAAATATATCAGCAAGTTGATTTTCGGTCGATATATATTCCAAAGAAATAACTTTTTCTTCAACCAACTCACGAATGTAATGATACCTAATGTCAATGTACTTAGTACGTGAATGTTGGATTGGATTTTTAGAAATATTTATAGCACTGGAATTATCACAATGTAAGATCATTAAATCTTGATTAATTCCATAATCACTTAGCATGCGTTTCATTCACACTAGTTGAGTACATGCATATCTAGCTGCAATATACTCAGCCTCAGCAGTAGAGAGCGATATTAAGCTTTGCTTCTTGCTAAACCAAGAAATTAAGCAATTTTCAATGTAAAAATAACCACCACTGGTTGATTTTCTATCATCAATATTACCGGCCCAATCAGCACCTGAGTACCCGGCTAATTGAACACTAGTATCAAAAGGGTACCATAGACCCAGATTTATAGTACTTGTGACATATCTAATAATCCTTTTAACAGTAGTAAGATGAGATTCCTTAGGATTATACTGATATCTCGCACAAATACCAACACTGAATGCGATATCAGGTCTACTTGCAGTTAGATATAACAAACTACCAATCATACTACGATATATTTTAGGATCTATATCTTTACCTGTAGAGTCTTTTGAGAGTTTTAATGTTGTACTCATAGGAGTATCAAAGTTCTTACCATTCTCAAATTTAAACTTTTTAACCAAGTTCGTAGCATACTTGGATTGGAAAATGAAAATTCCATCAGGTTGTTGTTTTACTTGCAACCCTAGGAAGTAATTTAGTTCACCAACCATGCTCATTTCGAACCTTGATTTCATAAGATCTACAAACTTAATAGACATGTTAGAACAAGTTGATCCATAAATAATATCGTCAACATAAATTTGAACCATCAAAATATCATTGTTATTCTTCTTAACAAAGAGTGTCTTATCGAAACTTCCTACTTGAAAGCTATGACTAAGTAAGAATTTAGTCAATTTCACATACCATGCTCTGGGTGCTTGTTTTAAACCATAGAGAGCCTTTTTGAGACGAAATACATGGTTAGATAGCTTGGGGTCTTCAAACCCTGAAGGTTGTTCAACATACACTTCTTCATGTAAATCACCATTCAAGAAGGCGCTCTTTACATTCATCTGATAAATCTTAAATTTTCTAAAGCATGCGATGGAAATAAAAAGTCTGATAGATTCAAGGTGAGTGACTGGAGCAAAGGTTTCATCGTAATCAATGCCCTCAATCTGAGTGTACCCTTGTACAACCAATCTAGCCTTGTTTCGTATAATATTTCCAAGCTCATCAGACTTATTTTTAAAGATCCATTTTGTTCCAATAATGTGTTTATCTTTAGGTCTAGGAACATGATACCAGACATCATTATGAACAAATTGATTAAGTTCATCCTGCATAGCAACAATCCAATTTTCGTCAGAAAGTGCTTCTTTTACATTGACCGGTTCTATTTGGGATGTAAAACAGACATAATTACATATGTTCTCAAGTTGTTTGTGAGTACGAACTCCAGTGAGAGGGTTTTTAAGTATTTGATTGGTTGGATGATCTTTAACAGTCCTTGGTTCAGATTCTTTTTGACTTGATGAGATATCTTGATTGTTAATAATAAGAACTTCATCATCATCTGAACTCGGAGCTGGTGTATTCAAATGATCATCAATAACCACATTGATGGACTCTTGAATCACACCAGTTCTCTTATTTAGAACCCTATAAGCTCGACTGTTCAAGGAATAACCAAGAAAAATACCTTCATCACTCTTCGTCTCAAACTTTCCCAAATTTTCGCGATCACGTAAAATATAACACTTGTTGCCAAAAACTCAAAAGTATTTGATAGTAGGTTTCTTTTCAAATCATAATTCATAAGCAGTCTTATTATCAGATTTACTGGTATAAACCCGATTAATAATATAACATGTGGTATTAACTGCTTCAGCCCAAAGATTTCTAGAGAGCTTCATGCTATTCAACATAACATTAGCCATATCCTGAAGCACTCTATTTTTCCTTTCAACTATACCATTTTTTTGCAGTGTTTTGGGCAAAGGGAATTCATGCGATATTCCCTGATCGCTACGGAATTTCTCAAAACTACTATTTTCGAATTCAGATCCATGATCACTACGGATCTTACTAACATGAGAACCTTTCTCATTTTGGATTCGTTTAATGACCTTTTTCACTTTGTTCAGGGTTTCAGTTTTGTCTTTTAAGAACGATACCCAAGTGAATCTGGTATAGTCATTTACGATA
Organism: Magnolia kwangsiensis; assembly: GCA_037074715.1. Lineage (NCBI taxonomy): Eukaryota > Viridiplantae > Streptophyta > Magnoliopsida > Magnoliales > Magnoliaceae > Magnolia > Magnolia kwangsiensis. Next base: position 59,385,584 of record CM073573.1, read on the forward strand.
ACCAAAATATATTTTTTGCCTCCTCGACTCTCCAATCTGGTTGGTCGAATAAGATCCATATGGAGAAGCTCAAGTGGTCTAGATGTGGTATTGGAGTTCACTTTCTTGTAAGAGCTCCTAGTCTGTTTGCCCAACTGGCATTCACCACATTTGTCTATTTTTTACAATTTGGGTAGACCTCTAATTAGTTCTCTTTTGCTCAATCTAAATAAGTTCCGGTAGTGTACATGTCCAAGGCGTTTATGCTATAATTCAGTCTCATCGGTATGGACCATGTAACACGATTGAGTAGATGAGCTTGCATCACTAACGATGTAGCAGTTTTCAGAACATCCGAGACCAGTTAATATTACAGAACTCTTTTTATTAAGTATCTCATAACCTTGATTAGAAAACTTTACACTATGGTTGTTATCGCATATCTGAGAAATACTTAGTAGGTTGTGTTTCAAGCCTTCAACATATAAAACATTCTTAAATAAGGGAAGGTTATAAAGTTGAACCGTACCTTGGCAAATGATCATGTAATTTCTTCCATCACCAAATGTGATTGACCCTTCAGTCATATCTTTTAGATCGGTGAATAAAGCCTTGTCACCTGTCATATGCCTGGAGCAACCACTATCTAGGTACCATTTTAAATGGCTTGTAGCTTTGAAAGCAGTGTGGGTAACCAAGCTGGCGACTTTAGGAACCCATTTCAGAACTATTTTGGGTTTAGGAGTATAGATGGTCTTTTTCTATCTGTTGTTATAGAAGTGACCCATAGAGTTAGACTTTAATAACTCCTTGAGTAGATCAATTATTTTTTCAGCTAAAGGATTTCGGTTTTGAAAATTAAAGTTGACATGGCCACCTCTAGGTTTTTGAAAAGACTTAGAATTTTTGGAAAAACCTTGATAGGTATTTTTTTCTTTTAAAGTTGAAGACTCTCCTTTTATAAATTTAGGAGCAATGTTCTTTTGTTTAGGAGATGTATTCTTATCATAGCCCAACCAGAATTGATCGCCACATTTTCTTGATCGGGACAATAATTTATCTAATTTTGGATCACCTTGGGCATATCTCCATGTGTCTTTCAAACTCAGAAGTGAAGCTACCTCATTTTTGAGTTTTTCTTTTTCGAATTTCAAATCTTCAATTTGGGAGGTTTTGAAATCTAAATCACATTTGGTCTTTTCAAAAGAATAAAAAATATGAGACTTTTCTAAAATAAGAGACTAAGAATCTTCCTTAAGCTTAGAAAATTTTTCTTTTTGTAATTTAAGCTTAACGGCAATTTTACAACTCTCTTTATAAAGGGCATTATAAGCATCTTGAAGATCATCTTCATTATCGCAATCACTATTTAGATTTTCTTCACTAGATATATCATCATGATCTGAATAGGTGATCTTGGCTAGAGTCATAAGGGCTTTAACATCATCGCCCGACTCGGTTTCAGAATCTTCTGATTTAGAAGAGGATTCAGAATCAGACGATTCATCCCAAGTAGCCATCATGCTTTTCTTTTTTGATTTGTCCTTTTTATGACATTTGTTAGCTAAGTGCCCATACTCTTGACAGTTGTAACATTGACTATCTTTCAATGATTTTCGAGCTCTAGGTTTAGATCGTCTCTTATCATTTGACTTTTGAAAATCAACTTTTTCCTTGTTTTTGAAAATTTTGTAAAACTTTTTTGCTAAAAATGCCATATCATCTTCGGTATTTTCAGAATCCAAAGTACTCTCTTGTGAAATATTTTTAGATGATTTGAGAGCAATTGATTTTCCTTTAGGAGCTTTAAAGGACAACTCATAGGTTTGAAGTGAACCAACTAATTCCTCAACCCTCATGGTATCCGTATCACGAAGATCCTGAATCGCGGTTACTTTAGAATTGAACCGTTCAGGAAGTGAGCATAGTATTTTTGTGCACACTTTACTTTCGGGAATTCTATCACCAAGACCCCACATAGAGTTCACAATGTCATTTAATCTAGTGTAGAAGTCCATAAACATCTCATTCTCCTCCATATGAATTTCTTCAAATTTAGTTGTGAGGAGTTGGACTTGAGATTTCATGACAATTGATGTACCCTCGTGTGTCATTTCTAATACATCCCATGCTTGTTTTACATTTTCACAAGAGATGATTTTTTTGAATTCATCGGTGATAATGCACAAGTAATTGCATTTAGTGCTTTTGCATTTGCACTACTCTCACTTTTCTGAAGTGTGGTCCAAAGAGAGTAAGCCGTTAATTTGATTGATTTTGAACCATCGCCATTAGTTACTTCAGTGATAGGAGGGTTCCATTCATTCACTGTGGCCAGCCACACACTTTCATCTAAGGATTCTAGGAAAATCCTCATCCTGGCTTTCCAATAGGCATAGTTTGTGCCATTAAAAGGTGGTGGCCTAGTGACTGATAGGCTATCAAAATTTGACATCTTAATATAGCTTAGATCGTTAGCTCAGGAAATAAATCCAATAAATAAACAATAAGCACGAACTATTAGGCTCTGATACCACTTGAAAGGGCCAAGCTATATGCCCTAGAGGGGGGGGGTGAATAGGAAAATGCCAAATAAAACTTATAACAACGGAATAATAAAAAAAATAAAGCACAATGCTTAATTTAAAGTAATCTCAATAGCCTAAAATAAAGAGAATGATACTTTATCAAATCTAAGGACAACCTTACACCAAAAACCAAAGGTTTAAGTTAGGACAACCTTATTTTTAGAACATCCTTTGAATCACAAACCAATGAGGAATAAAAAGCAAGAAAATTAAAATAACTTACAGAAATAAATCCTAAGTTATTACAACATTCTCCATACTTGCTTGGAATAAAAAGATTACAACATTCATCCACGAATACAAACCACAGAACTGAATGAATAAAAGAATGAAAGAATAATGCACATCCACAACACAACGATATATAGTGGTTCGCCTGTGTGTACACCAACTGTTATCCAACAGCCGCATAGAATGCTACTCCAGTCCTAATATCCTCACACAGGGGATATTAGCATGCACTATCAAAATAGGTTTCACAGGTTCACCTAAAACCTTCACAATTGTGTCTTTGATCTCGGACTTACACAATCCAAAAACCCCCACAATCTGAGTTTTCTAGCTCTCCTCAGATAACCAATACAATGAGATTTTTCTGGCAAATCTCAAACAAAAACCAAAGAAAGTAAATTACAAAAATGTAAAATACCTAAATCACCTTTTGAAGTAGTCCGGTAGAACCAATCGGAGCAGAAGTTCGATTCAACGTTCAAAGTCCAATACTCACTTTAAGAATGGTTCTAAGTCTAATTGATTTTAAATCAAAAGGGCTAGTTCTATTTGATTTTGAATCCAAGAAGAAAGAATATCAGAAATTCTCCTTTTCTAATGAGATTGGAATGTAGATCAAAATCAAATAAAAAAATAAGCTAGCAAAAGGAATATTAAATAAGCACGAAGTATCTTAAAATAAACACAAACTTATCTCAGAGAATAGCCTAAAGATTGCTTGAATTGAATTAAATTGAATTACTAAAATTCTGAAGTTCGTGCACTATTTATAGCTTGAAAAATCCCGTCTACAACTGGTCTTAGGATCTTAGCACTGGTCGTAGTTTCAAAGATTTTCAAAGATTTCCGCGGGATAAGATTTTGTGGTTCCACGATCGGTCCTGGGTGGTCTACGACCGGTCGTGGGCCACCTACGATCGGTTGTGAGTCACTTACGACCGGTCGTAGGACTCTTAATTTGGTTGCTGGAGTTTGAGTCGTAGGGATACGACCGGTCAAAGGATGAGTCGTAAAACTCACAGGACTGGTCGTAGGACAGTCAAAAAGATTCAAAAATCTTCAACAACCTAGGACTGGTCCTGAAAAATATAAGACTAGTCGTAGCACAGCTAGGACTGGTCTTGAAGTCCCTAGGACTGGTCATAGAACTGCCCAAACAAGCATATTAAAATATATGAATTATGTATCCAGAATGACCTATTGTAAAGCCCATCCTAAGGTCAATCTAAGGTCAACAAACCTTAACAGTGAGATGGACATTGAAAGTCTGTATACTCAGATGACCTTAAAGAGAAGCTTGAGAATATACGAATCTTGTAGTAGGTCTTCTTGAGCTTGATCTTGACTTGAACAAAGTCTTCTTGAGCTTGATCTTGACTTGAACAAAGACTTCTTGAGCTTGATTGTATCTTGAACATGCATACTTGAAGACTTCTATTCCTGAATTCTTCATCCATGACTTGAAACTTTCTTTAATTAAGTTCTTGTCTTGAAGTCCGATGTCTTAAAGTAATGAATAGTCTCAAACATGAAACAAGATATACAAGACATAGATATAGGTTTTGGTACCACAAAATTTGACAACCAAAGGGATATGAAATCATAACACTTACACATACTGAGATGTGGATTAGACATCATGATTGACATTTGCATCGCATATGGCATTCATGCATTCGGGATTATTGATGCATAAATACAATTCAAGTGTCATGCAATCGTTGGCCATGGTCTCCTATAGGTATGGGACTATTCAAAATTAGGAGTATATCATTTTAGAATTTCTTCACATATTAGGTATGGGACTAACATGTATTGTACCCTTCATTGTGAGGCCCCTATCGGCACATGATATTTTGCGTTACAACTCGATCATTCATCATGTGCTATTTTTTTTCTTGTACCACAACATGCTTTTGTGATAACATGTTTAGTTGGTTAACTAGATATACTCACATTGATTTTATCTCATAGCATATATGCATAACCTTGGTATGGCTCGGTAGTCGCATGGACATTGGCATGGTTGGCCTTCCATCTTTACTATATACTTATTCTATTATTAATGTGGATATTTCTGTGATATATCTGTCATATGCATTGCTCACACACACATAGTAAGCTTACACATGTTGTTTACATGCATGTTACGTTAAGGTGAAGCGGTTTGTGATGCTGGAGCACACTCCTTGTTTATGCTTTGAGATATCATGTATTTACTTTATTAGTATTGTGCCTGAAACTATTATTTAGTGGAGATGTATGTTACTTGTGGAGTTCCTTGAGTTATGCTTGGTTTCATAATTTTTTCTAAATCCTGCTTGTGGTTGCTAGGAGCCAAAATCGAGGTACTAAGGAGGTTGTCATATCTAGATTTAGGTTACGACAAATGACAGTAGGAAAATTGATTTGGGGTGTGACAATTGATTTATGACTCAAGCGATTGGGTCACATGAGTGAGAAGGGACAACAAATCCATGCTAAGAAATAACTCCTTCATATAAAAATTACACCCCTAAATAGTTTCGTTAATTGCTTGGTTGGAAAACAATATAGATTTTTATTTTATAAAAATCTTAAAAAAATAAATATTTTGGAATTAGTTTATTTTGATGTTTGTGTTCTTATAAAGTTGAAAACTTTAGGTAGTGTTTCTTACTTTATTACTTTCATAGATGTTACTTTTAGAAAGGTTTGAGCATATGCCTTGAAGACTAAAGACCAAGTCTTAGATATTTTTAAACATTTTCATGTTATGGTGGAAAAAGAAACAAGTAAATCATTAAGGTGTATTCGCACAGATAATGGTGATGAATATATTTGGCCATTTGAACAGTATTGCAAAGGCCATGGAATTCGATATTAAGCAATCTGTTCTCAAAAATCAACAACACAATGGTGTAATAGGAAGGATGAATCACATTATTGTGAAAGGAATCATAAGTATACTCTTACATGTAAAATTAACAAGGTCATTTTGGGAAGAAACAATTCACACCGTATGTTAATTAATCTATCTCCATGGGCTTCTCTAAATGGAGTTGTTGCAGAAAGAATGGATGGGGAAAAATGTTTCTTATGAACACGCATAAGTGTTTAGTTGTTAAGCATTTGTACATGTTTCCAAAGATGAGCGGTTCAAACTTGATGACAAGGAAAAAAGTGTATCTTCTTAGTCTATGTAAATGAAAAATTCTGCTACAGGACATGGGATCTAATTGATAAGAATGTGATGAGCGGTCCAAACTTGATGACAAAGAAAAAAGTGTATCTTCTTAATCTATATAGATGAAAAATTCTACTACAGGTCATGGGATCTAATTGACAAAAATGTGATCATAAGCAGGGATGTGGTCTTTTTAAAGACCAAACAATTGAAGATCTTGAGAAAGTTAAAAAGCCCTAGCCTAGTGTTGATGATCTTATTAATGTAGATCCAATTCCTCCTCCCATGGTGCATGATGATGTGAGAGATTTGTAGGGCTAAGAATAAATAGTTGGTGATTTTGAACATAAAGAATAGGGGGAGCAGCCCACTCAAGAATCACTAGTTGAGACTCAGTTGAGAAGGTCTATTAGATTAAGCTAATCATCCAAGAGGTACTCACCTCATGAGTATGTTATACTTATAGATGGAGATGAACCTTAGAACTATCAAGAAGCTCAAATAGATGAACATGAAAGGGAGTAGTTAAGAGTGATGTAAGATGAGATGAATTCTTTGCATAAGAACCACACGTGTGACTTGATAAAGCTGTTAAAGGATAAGAAAGCACTCAAGAACAAGTGGGTATTCAGGTTGAAGACTAAAGAGGAGCTCATAGCTAAGGTATAAGGCAAGATTGGCTATTAAAGGATTTGTGCAAAATAAGGACATTGATTTTGATGATAGTTTTTCACCTGTGGTGAAAGTGTCATCCATCTCGGTCATATTGGGTTTGACTGCAAGCATGAATCTAGAGATTGAACAACCAAATGCCAAAATAGCATTCTTTCATGGTGATTTGGAGGAAGATTTACTAGTTGAGAGAGAGAGAGAGAGAGAGAGAGAGAGAGAGAGAGAGAGAGAGAGAGAGAGAGAGAGAGCATCCAGAAGCTTTCAAAGGCAAAGAGCACATAATTTGCTAGTTGAGGAAAAACATATATGGGTTAAAACAAGCCCTGAGGCAATGGTATAAAAAGTTTGATTCATTTATGATGGATCATGGGTATAGAGAACAACTTTAGACCATTATATATTTACTAAGATTTTTTATTTTTTTTTGTGGTGATTTTATTATTCTTTTACTCTATATTAATGACATGTTGATTGTTGGTTAAGATATTGGCAAAATTGATAGGTTGAAAATGGAGATAAGAAAGTCCTTTTCCATGAAGGACTTAGAACTTGCAAAACAAAATTTGGGCAAGAAGATCTCTCATGATGGGAAGGTCAGAAAGCTTTGGTTATCACAAGAAAGGTACATTGATAAAGCGCCTGAAAGGTTCTATATAGACAAGGCAAAACCTATCAGTTCTCTACTTATAGCTCACTTCAAGTTAATTAGTGATCAAATCCCTTCAAGTGAAAAAGAAAAAGAAGAAATGAAGAAAGTTCCATATGCATTAGCAATAGGAAGTTTGATGTATGCCATGATTTGCATGAGGCCTAACATTACACATGTTGTTGGTGTTGTTGGCAGATTTCTTGCAAATCCTAGTAAAGAGAACTGAGAAGCAATTAAGTGGATGCCCAAATATCTCGGGGGTTCCTCTAAGGTATGTTTATGTCTTAGAGGTAGTAAGCCGGTTTTAGAAGGCAACACCGATGCAGATATGGAAGTTAAGATTGACTTCAAGAAGTCCACATCGTGGTATATGCTTACATTTGCAGTGGGAACAGTGTCATTATAGTCTAAGTTGTAAAAATGTGTGGCCTTATCTATTATAGAAGTTGAGTATATTGCACTGATAGAAGCTTGTAAGGAAATGTTGTGGATGAATATGTTCTTTTAAGAACTTGACTTAATGCAGGATAATTAAATTTTTTTAATTGTGACAGTCAGAGTGCCATCCACCTCAGCACAATTCTACGTCTTAATTTCAAGTCCAAGCACCTTGATGTAAGATATAATTAAATTCAAGATACTCTTGAAGAAAAGTTGCTAAAATTTAAGAAGATCCATAATGATAAGAATGGTTTGGATATGATGATCAAGGCCTTACCCAGGGAAAAGCCTAATTTTTGTAGAAGCATTGTAGATTTGGGCATAGTAGAGCCCTCCTCATGAGTCGAGTAGGGGAGATTGTTGGGGTCCCTCCTCATGTGGAGGTGGATTCCACATGTATGGGCCTAGGTAGTCTTCTATTTTGCCACATGTGTTGGGGTAATTTGGTCTTTTGGCCAATAAAGTAAAATGAGAGAAAAGAAGTTTTTATTTATTTTAAGATAGAGTTTTAACAACACAAAGAGAGATTTTTTATTTCTTGGAGAAAAAGAGGGGAAATAAGAAGGGAGAAAGGGTTTTTTAAGCAGAGGAGAACAAGAGCTTTCTACCATCGAAATATTTATATTGGGTTCGTGAATGTCCATCAACAATGTCAATTTCTTCAATTGTCTTCTCCATGGGTTGTATTAGGAGTTTTTACAATCCCTACTTGGTAAGAAATAACTTTATTTTATTGTTTCTTGTAATCCACCTTTGGGTGAAGTAGCTTGGGTATCTAAGAGAGGTCTCTTGATTATTGTACTTTCATTATTTCTATTATAGTGGATTTATATCCAATTAGCTCCTATGGTCTTTCCCTTCATATTAAAGAGTTTTCTATGTAAAAAATCTTTGTGTCTCTTGCATCCCACGTTTTTTATGATTTACTTGATTGTGTTAGAAGTGATTTTCATCCTTTAAATATCGTATATTGTTAATCCCATTGATTTGGACATAAAAGGGAAATGTGTATGGTTTCCCAACAAATCAAACCCTGACATGATGCTTGTTGCTGATGTTAGAGGAACCGCAGTGAGATGAAGGGTCAGTGGCAGCCGTTGTTTGTAGAGTTAGGTTCATCTGACAAGCAGCAGTGGCAACTAATGGTGAGGCGGACTGTCGGTATGGAAGATGGAGTTAAACAAAGGGTTTGAACCTTCGCTTGTTATGGAGTTCGATTCCAGCATGGATAATCGGAGTTTGACACTAATGCTCTGTGGCAATGGTCAACAGAGATGACATTGTTGATATAGAAGAAGGAGAAGAGCAGAGACTCTTCACAAAGGAAGCTGAGCAGGGGTTGCTCACGTTGATGCTTACTAAGTTCAACACAATTAAATTCTCCTAAGAAATAAGCTATCTGAAACCCCCCCTCAAGAATCCTAGAGTCAGAGAGAATGCTCTGATACCATGTGAAAAATTAGGCGATAGAATACTTTCGAATTTATTATTATTATTATTTTTTTTGGTAGGGTGAAACATATATTGATATTGAAAGAAAATGTGGAGAGTAATACTTTTAGAGAGTAGTTTTGTACGGTGCAACTATACTATTTGAAGATAGACGGAAAGAGTGAGTTCTAATTAGAAAAATAGTCCTAATTAGAGACATTCTTCAACACACCTAGCTAGAAAACTACTCAAAGATTGTCCAATTACTAAGATCTAAGTTATTAATGACTTTCTTGAAGTAATTAGTAAATCCATTGACCACAACCACACCCTTGATGCATGTAACCAACTACACCATACACTAACCACAAATGTAGCCTCATAAGGAGAGTTGAAGCAGAAAACACGAGGAGACCTTATTATATATCCTCTGATTTAAACTAGTCAAAGCTAGGATATGATAAATCAAGCCAATTTGTAGATGGTGATCTCTCAAACTAGAGACTTGATGCGATCCTCTAGTGTAAGTTCTTAGTCAGGCCTAAATATAAAAATCTGCATTATGTGAACACAAACTCCTAGGTAGAGCCATTGCACGGTTATTCTAATAGTGGAGACCTTTCATTCAAACTCAACACTGGTTCTGTCACATAAGATGACTAATTAACCTTTCTTGTACTATGATCATGGAATTTAGGTCATATAATACCAATACATGATAGTTTTATAATCTTAATGATATATTTTTTTAATGCTTTCAACACAAAAACTTTCTTGTTCAGAGCTTAGTTTGTGGATTGGGGGTTTGTAGATTCAGAGGCCAAGTTTGGACTAACCAAGCCATTGAATATTTAGCCTTTCCTTTATTAAATGTGCTCTATTCAAGCATTTCTTTTGATATGGATTTGCTTGCCAACAATGGAAAGGTTACCTTTGACCAATTGAGAAGATGTTCTAGGAATGATCCATCCATGGTGGGACATTAAATCAACATCTTGGATAGACTAAATATGGGCCCTGCATTTAAAATGAAGAGGGATCAAGGCCTTGACGACTCGTAACGAGTGGTCAAGCCATGATTCAGACCTCTTTATTTATGTCCTAGAAATTTGCAATTAACAAGAAAGATACAACTGTTTACACTCATTTTCAGTGCCCTGACGTGGACCAATGAAAGGCTACCACATGGCTAGTGCCCTTGACGTTTGATCTTCCCAGAACATTACACATTCTATCATTAATGCAGAGGCATAAACCCTTACACTCGTTGTTAGGAGAACAAATTAACTTACACCTAATTGATCCTAATTAATGAGGCAGCGTGCCCAACACATCTATAAGAGATCGATGAGAGAATTGATCTTATCATATATCTGCCTATGACACCCTCGATGAAGCCATCCCTCACAATCCTTCTAAAATGGGATATCGTCCCAAGGTTGTTCATAGACTCTGCACTAATCAAGAAGGTTATGAATATTAGGAGATCAAATCGATATCCAAGTGAATCGAGCCTTGGTTCAGACCGAAGTCAGGAGAGAAAAAAACATCAGCCAAATCAGGCCCTAAGCTATACATCAATAGGAATCAAGGGCACTAGAGAACTAGATCTGGTTTGGTCCAATAACTGATCAGTATCAGATGTGAAATCCCTTTGACATCCCAAACTATCGAGACCATCCAACACCTCTAAGCAGAAGAGCATGAGGTGGGTCAACATATTAGTGGCCATGGTCGATTTTAGCTCAGGGATCAACCCTTGAGGTTTCGCGATCTTGGTCCAGTTGTCTTCATTAGAGGGATCTTGACGTTCCCAAGCCTAATCTTTAGTGGGCTATGAAGATCTCCATAGTGGGATAAACTACAAGAAGAGAATTCAAGAAGCCAGCAGTTCGTATCTATCAAGTAGATTTCCCTATCTAAAACATGCGGAAGATCCGGGATCAACAAGGAAAATTCGTCACCTTGACAAGCTATAAAAGGAGCACGCGAAGAAGAGCTTGTGGCCCTACACCAAACACATCTATCTACTTTATATTTATCTTTCAATTTATCTTAGCATAGCTTAGCCTAGTTCTAACATAGCTCAGTACTGCCTAACAACTTCCTCTATAGTACCGTTGGAGTAGAATAAATATCTACAACCTTAAGTTATATGATCATGATCAAGTAAGTTCTGATCTAGTTAATGATCCCCATCCGGTCAAATCCTGTTGATTACCTGTCTCAATCATTTGTTCCAATAGGTGAATCATGTATTTATTCTTTTCTTTTTTGTTAATTTCTTTAGTTGATTATAATTGGCCACACATTTAACTATTAATTAAATCGGTATTATTTAACCTTCTTTTATTTATCTGTATATTCTTGTTCTTTTGAGAAATATTAAGATGAAAGTATTGGTGAAAGAAAAAATCCATAGACTAATGTCTATTGTCACAAGGAAAAAAGTATTCATTTGGAATGACTAACTCCTACCCTTTCACAAAGGGCCAAAATGTTGACCGCAACCTATCTGTCACAACGCGGGAAAATACTGGCGGTTCAGTCAAACCTTAAGTCGAATAGACTTTGGCACGCCAATGCATTATACCCATGCACAATAATTGAATATAGACCCTTGTTCATGTTGTATTTTAAATTATTTTAGAATAATTTAGTGTTTCAAAATATCCATTGGGACAAGCCATGGCCGTGGCCATTGGTGCGCATGTGCCCGACAGATGTATCTTTTCACTTAAGTATGAAAGGTTGCATCATTTTGTATTTAGTTTTGAAAAGTTGTATGTTTTTAAGCCTAAGAGTCCCACCAATTGGGTTTAAACCCAATAGTCACAACCCTTTTTAAAAGAGTTTCTCTACACTCTTATGGGTGTCTTCACAAAGTCTATAAATAGACTTCTACTTTTTGGTTTTAAGATGTATTAGAAAATTAAATTTTCTCTTAAAAAATATATTTAAGTATTTTCTAGTTCGAGTTAAGACTACAAGTGGTTCGAGCCCATGTATAGTAAGTGCATCGCTAAGATTGGGTCATATTCGTTGTATCCTGGAAGTCGATTACTATGAAAACTTGTTGCACTTAGGACGCTATCCAAGGGGAGAAAATTCAATTTCAAGCCAAGTGACTTACATAACGTCTCGACTTCTATAAACCGATAAGTTTTTTATTATTATTCTCAATTTAAATTTATTTTGTTTAAATAGTTTTCCAAACTCCATATCCCAACAATTCATCTTGTGGCCTTATTTGATTAAATTTACCAGAACAACAACTAATGTCCACATTGATGATCAAAGTTTGGAGGTATTAATGTAGGGGCATTTTCACACCAGGCTTGACTGGGGTTGCCTATGGGATGCAGGGGCACACTCAGAGTTGGTGGCTCGTGTGAGGTGGTACCCAAGTGATTCGGGGCCCAGAAGGGAGTTCGACTGAGGTCCTAACCCATCAGATGTGGGACTTGAGCTATGAGATAAAGGGATTGATTCGCTATGCTCTAACCGTTCGAGATTTTAGAACAAGTAGTTAATTGTCCAGCATTAGGTCTGGATCTTCATATTCAGAAAAAAACCCACTAGATCATCAAATTCAGGAAAAAACCCAGAAAACTAATGTCCACAATGATGACTAAAGCATGGCGGTCTGGATCTTCCGATTAAGGAAAAAACCCTGACGCATGATCAATCCAAATTGAGGATGCAATAGATGCGGTCTGAATTATCAAACCATGCACCCCACTTGTTCAAAGCCTTGTTACATAAGGATTATGCAAGCCTAGCACTATTTTAATTGTAAGAAGATAATGTTAAAAGAGAAATTTGTGACTGTGGACCCCACCTTTTATCCAACAGTTTTTATGAAGCAATACAAACTTAGCTTGGGAACTTAGACCTGCTCGTATGGACAGCGAATTTCAGGACAAAAATACCCCTCCTTTCACAGAAACGGATTGGGTACTCTGCCTGCCACCAGCCAATGGCGGATGGTCGGTGATCTGTGGACCCCACCATGATGTATGCTTTTCATCTATGCCGTCCATATATTTTTCCACATCATTTTATGATATAAGACAAAAAATGAGGTATATCCAAATCTCAAGTGTACCACATTACAGGAAACAATGTTGAATGAGCATCAACCAATAGAAACCTTAAGGGGGCCCACTGTGATGTTTGTGAGAAATCCTCCTCGTCTAAGTTCATTCATAGGGTCACAAAGACCTAGATGAAGAGGAAAAATAAATTTCATAATGATCCAAAACTTCTGTAACCCCTAAAAGGGTTTCAATGGTAGACGTTCAATTCCCCACTGCCTTTTACAGTGTGGTTAACTTGATAGTTAGATCTATTTTATTTTTCATCTCAAGCCTTAATATATCTCATCAAATAGATGCATGGTTTGGATATAACACAAACCTCATGATGGGACCCACAAAAGCAACACAAAAAAAAACCATGTCATCTAGCTACAATTATGGCTATGATTATAATCCGTAGCCATAGTGTATCAAAAATTGTAAGATTTTTTAGGTGAACTCGTTGGACAGTTCTGAACTTTTTTGATAATATCGAAAGACCTTCGATACATATCGAAGGACATGTAGAAAAGTAGGGCTACGGTTATGGCTACGGTTATAATCCGTAGCTATAGGGTCCCACTGACCCTAACTCACTAACTTCTTCTTCTTCTTCTTCTTCTCTCTCTCTCTCTCTCTCTCTCTCTCTCTCTCTCTCTCTCGTTATAATTCCCACAACATTTTTGGGTCCTGTTATGAGGTATGTGTTATATCCAAACCGTCCATCTATTTGGCGAGCTTGTATTAAGGCTTAAGTCAAAAAATGTCACGCCCCAAACTCAGAAACTGGGCTCACAAAATTTTTGATCGTTGAATCCGACTCCGACAGCCTCCGTAGTACCCCATTCTTGGTTCCCGACACCCGTATACAAGATTTTGATCCTTGGATGCTAAAAGGAGGATTTCAAACATGATTTGATTCGTAATGGGAATAACGACAAGCATAACTCACGAACAATAACCACAAGAACACCATCACAAAATCCACTATGATCAAAAGCTTTGACTACAAGGCGTATAAATGGAGACACGAGATAGTGCTAATAACAAAAATCTAAAAGCTCGACTGCACACTCCAACTACAGTGAAGCTACGATTGCATCTTGGCGTCACCTGCATGCATCAATCGTGCATAAGCTTATAGAAAGCTTAGAGGGTAGTGTAAGTGTGTGCACAATATAAGCATGCTCAGAATGCAAGGTCAAAGTAATGCAGAATCATGCTGGTGCGTACATGAATTTAATCAGCCGTATCAAGGCTATGCGGTGCAAAATATGAATGTTATCGGCTATATTAAGACCATGCGATGCTAGATGCAGAACAAGCATGCAAAAATTGACATATAGCTCATCAATATCAGTACAGTTCTCATTCTGGATAATCACCGGGGTCTAGTACACTCTACGCCAGCTTGCCACCCCTATCTAAATGCACAACTTGAAGAGTGGAAGAGACCTCACTATCCACCTGCCAATATAGGGCCCGACTCGTCGATAGCGGACCTATTCCTCAAGCTGGTCAAACTTAACCTAGAAACTGCCTACTCACTCAGGCAGGTAAGGTCACACCCCTTTCCAACCGACCACGATATAGTGGGAGACGCCGCCTACTGGTATATGGCCCTCGCATGCTCGTGTATCCACTCGGTCTCAATGTTGGAGTCATCCTCTGGTACCATCGGGTTTAGGAATTTTTACCTAAGGACATCTATGGCGCCTGTATGCTAGAACCAAACATTTTCAGTATCTAATCCAGCCACCCACGATATGTCTGTGGAGCCTATGGCCCTGATGTCGCTAGGGCATGTAATAATCATGATCATATAAATGCAAATACATGAATTACCCTACCAAGCATGCAATAATCCTGCATGTGCCACGCACTCATGTAGGGCAACTTCGCCTATCAGGGAGCCGATAAACAATCCGCCCGAAGGCATATGCTATGATCAGTCACTCGTCATATCAGACATACATATGATGCGTATGATTATGAATCATGGATCTATACTAAACATGACATAGGATGACGGGCTTTATGCATAACGGATATGGGCCTAGACGGCCTGCTCACTACAAATATAGGTCTATCAATGGGCCTTAAGGAGAGTGACAATACGGACATTTAACCAACATTATCCTTACAATGTGGACGTCAAACCAACATTACTCCCAAGATATAGCCCGCTATAAAGATCAACACATATACCATGGTGGAATCACACAACAATGGGCCTTATATACACCTTATTGGGCCTCGACCCATGGGCCTTGAATACATCATAATGGGCCTCATAACATGGGTTTTCATATATATTAAAGTGGGCCATAGTGGGCGGGCCACAAATATATTAAGATAGGCCTCAACAATGGCCTTAAAATAATCTCCAAAATGGTTGGACGGTTTGGATGAAACTCATGCTTCATGGTAGGTCCCATAGGGATGGAAGGCATAGATAAATCACCTACTCCATGGTGGAGGTCCACACTGATGAAAGGTGTGGACATAATACATACATAAGTGGGTCATAAGTAGGACCCACCATACTATTTATTTTTCACCCAACCTTGGGCTCAACATAATGTTTATTTCCCATCCAACTGGGGCCCAACATGATGTTTATTTTCCATCCAAACTGTTCATAGGGTCACATGAGCCTAGGGACCACTGTAATATTTATTTATCATCCCACCTGTTAGTGAGATCACATGGACCAGGGGCCCATCGTTCTGTTTATTTACATCTAATCTGTTGATAAGAGCACGTGGGCCAGGGAAAATCTAGGGTTCACCGGAATGTTTATTTCCATACAACCTGTTGATAGGGTCACACGGCCATGGGGCCCTCTGTAATGTTCATTTGCCACCCAAACTGTTCGTAGGGTCACGGTTAGGTACCATTGTAATGTGGTTCGTAAATCCAGCCCACCCATTATGTGCATCCCACTTAGCTGAGGGTTCAGACCAAGTTTCAGTCGCATGCAAATTTCAGGTAGGCCCCACCAAGTGATTTTATATATTTTAGGCATGTCCTCACATGATTTTAGATGGTATCGCCCACCTTAGTTCCGTATACAACTGATTTTTTGGCAGGGGGCCACTGCCCTAAGGGCCCACCCGATTCATGGCGTTGATGTTCAAAACGCATCACGGTGGGGCCTGTAGCTGAGGCCGTGAGGCCCAACCGGTCCGTCCGCCCACCCACGCAGCCGCAGGCACTGCTTGCGTCTTCTGTCAGCAGCAACAGCAATGCTGTTGCTGTTTTATTTTTTATTTTTTGGAATATCATTTTTTATTGTTGTTGCTGTTTTATTTTTTATTTTTTAGAATATCATTTTTTCATGGTTTTTTGTAGGTGGGGCCCACATCAAGAAAATTCGGTCCGGCCATTGGATTCTACGGCCCCTGATCAACCAAATGAGCCTAATATGTGACATATTTTTGACTAATGGAGGAATTAATGCGGGTTTTAACGGTAGTACAACTATTTCCTACGGTATGCCCCCCTCGATTATCGGTTTGGTTTCATTCTTCGGCTCAACGCCTAAAATGGTCCGAGAAATGAAATGGACGACATGGATTATATACATATATCAAGGTGGGGCCTTCATGAGTGGCCCACCATTTCGTTCTCTTTGTTTTTTTTTTTTTTGCAAATACACACCCATGTTAGTGCACATACTCTACGTTAACCACACCCGTCCAATGTCCAGAGACGCTGGACGGCATGGCTAAACACATGCATTGTGGAGGGTCCCACATGGATGTGGCTCACCACTCTAACCAAGGTGGTTCCACATAAACGTGGCCCACTTGACCTAGATCAATCTGATATTTATGTTTTCCTTCCATCAAGGCCCGTTAATGGGCTGGATGGAGTAGATCCAACACATCCATCCAATGGGTCCCACATGAAATATATGATTCATGGTGGGACACGCTCACCCCTTCATCATCATCACCATTCAAAGAAAGAGAGGGAGAGAGAAAGAGAGAGATACGGTGAGATATAAGGATCCCGCCACTATTGGCCCCTCTTGATTAAGTCACATACATTAAAATGGGTGCCACCAATAAGTGGGCCCTAAAATAAGAAATAACGGTGGATCACCCACCTCTAAGCCTCCTCCTTGCTCCCTTGGCCTCCAATGCTCGTTGCCTTTGCCTTGGACAGTGGATGATGGAGTTTGGATGGTTGAGATGGGAGATGAGAAGGTGTAGATAGAAGGTGAGAAGGTGAGCCACACTTGGATTGGGAGAAGGAGCTTGGACGTATGGAATTGTTGCTTCAGAGAGTGAAGGGATGGAATGAGAGAGAGAATAATAAAAGAGATGGGATGGTGTAAGGAAGGAGATGGATGGGTATGGGTGAGTTTTGAAAATTTGTAAAAAGAGTATGGTTATGTTTGAAAATTGTAAAAAGAAGGAATAGTGTAACACCCCAAAAATAGGGGGTCGAGTAGAAACCCAACTCTCGAGTTCCAGAATGTCACTTATGCAACATGGGTAATGATAAATGTATGTTGTCTATAGAATGGCATTAAACAAGATTGAGACTAAGCCAAAACAGCATATCATACTCTAGAGACAGTTAAATTAGCAAGCGGAAGACTGTGATAAATACATAAAATATATATAATTGATTGTAAGTCTCCAGAGTGTGAACATGTTACCAGGTTAATTAAATACATGTATACTCCAAAAATAGAAAGAAAGGATATACATGAGTGCTCCAAAAATATAAAATGACAAGTATCAAGGCATCTAATCAACCTCCATGTAATCCCGTCGATCAGAACACGCATAAAGGAGGGATCCTCCTCATCATCATACAAGTCCGGCTCCGCCTCACAGGCCGCGCCATCATCTGCAATTATAAAAGGGTCTGGTGGGTGTTCGAAACATCATCCTGTAATGTGGGAGTGAGTAGCTAACTCAGTGGAATAATAGAGCAAAGATTAGCAGGTTCTCAAATCAATCACGTGATAATAGTAAAGCAATCAATAAAACATTCCTAGATACTGCTGTTAATGCATGCATGAATTGACATGATGGATGCCCTCACCGACATACTCCCTCATACGGCACCATCTTATGCCCGCGGCATGCTTACGTTTCTCAGTGCTCTACATCTTCCAGGCACATGCAATGCGATATGGATAATGATTACCGAGTTGTTATTAGTCCTTCTCATACAGCAGGATTGGGAAACTAGGGTACCTTGCTTATATCAATCCCCACACAGATCTTGTCTAGGGTCGTCACTCCTAGTAATCTCATACGATGTTATATTTGTGGTCACTGCAAGGGCTGCCAGGGATGTTGCTCGCACTCGTTGCACCGCTCCCCCATCACCTTATCAATACAAGCCTACTTGTACTCTTATCGTTACGGAAGAGTTGTCGCCTCCCGTAGACTCAGAATACGCTCGAGGTCACTACAAAGGGCTCGTCACCCGATCAGTGTAGGCCGATAGCCCGAATGTAGTGTCTCATACCACCACAATCGGCTCACGAGTCAAAGGTGCTCACTAGTCACTACGCGGAGGTTTGTGGCCCCAGCGTAGGCCGACAGCTCGACCACGGTGTCCCATACCACCATGCCCGGCTCATGAGTCTTTATGGATCAAGGTACCATGGTTAACAGGGTTTCCAATGGTAAGTTCAGTACCTTAGGTTCAAGCAGTGATGATTCATACAGGGTGAACATACAATGGCCAGTCGGGTTACTTGACAGGCTCGACTAGTACCAGTGCATCTCAAGCTGAGCGACATGAAGTACATGAAACACTTCATGTGGCCTAACCACCGCCGTCAACTCCAAACACGACTCGCGTTCGTCGACGCGTCCTCCGTGGTAGATAGAAGCTGACCACGAATTCAATCCATTACCGACTGCCTGGACTAAAGCATAGCCCCAAACATTTTTAATCCATACCAGTGATTATATGAGAGTAATGGAATTGAAGTTCAACAACACAAGCATGTTAACACATGTTATAACATACAAAGTAAGCAAATCACCCAACACATGTATTCCATATATATAAGGAAATCAATTCATATAGCAAACATGTAGGAAATCGTGTACAAAATCATATGGATTGAGAATTCATTCTCAAAACTAATTTACAACACCATTTACTCAATACATACTAATACAAACATTTATACAAACCCTTAGTCTACACACTTTAGTCTACATAGCGTATGTCGACCCAAAGTGTGCATTAGGGCGAATCTCTTCGCCAAACAGATTATACACACATATATAATATCATAACACGATAAATTTACATGTCAAGAATTTTAACAAAATACGGACGTATACAGTATTTTCTATAAATGCCTAAAATACCCTAAATCTCATATTTACCGTTCGTTTACGAAACGGAAAACGGACAGCATGTTCTACATGTCAAACGGCATGCTCGTCGATAATCTACTTTTAAACGACATTGAAAGCTTTGAAATCAGTCAATCAAAGCGTCTAAAATCCGCACATTTTGCCCTAGACGTATATCGTTTCGAACGAAACGTATACGCTTCGTCAACGGCGTACAGGCGACCTAATGCACAAGATATATAAGCTATGTTGCTATTTGAAACGAAAGCGGAAATTCTCTCCCACTACTTTCTCACAATCTCTCACTTTCTCTCTCTTTCAATCTAGGGTTTCTAGCAAATTCGGATGGGAGAGGTATGTAAGGGTTTAAGGCCCTTATATAGCCTAAATTTTAACCTAAATAGACTTGTGAACAAAGTATACTTAAGTTATAACCAAATGGGGGCTGTTCCGATCCAAAAGAGCATTTCGGGAGGTCCCCTGGCCGAACGCGGTTGGACTTAACCTCATGGTCACTGGATGTTGTCCACACCCAATTTTCAGTCCGGTAGAGTTCGCAGATCGCACATGGCGGTCCAGTTTCAGTTCAGCGGTCATCGTGCCTTAATCAGGTCTACAAGTCTCGTGATATGAAAGAGAAATTTTTTCTGATCCGAGGGTGAAATTTGGCTGAATTCTGACAGTCAGAACGCTTAATAATAACGCGCAAAGTCACGTACCAGATTTGAATTAAAATATCTAAATCTTTCTCCTTTCTCACTCTCTTTACTCCAAGCTCAATGAAATAGCCTCAGAGCGTCAGTTGGCCTTGATTTTCAAAATGATTGTCAAGTCCAACAAGGCGGTCGCAATGGTCTAAGATTGTAGATATCGGACTTTTGACGCGCGGTCTCAATCCAATACGAAGTTTCAAAAGGTTCCTGAGGGTAAACGGGTTTAGAGTTTGATCCTAGGTTTCAGGGTATTATAGCGTCATTGATTCTACAAGTTTTGGGTCTTGTAGAACGTATTTAAAGTGTTCAGGGACAATTTCACAGCTACTCTAGCGTAGCGCTAGCTAACTTACGCTTATTTTCTAAAGAATTTGGTTCTAAATGATTTCTTTGGCTTTGGAATTGATTCCTAAGAGTGATGTGGTTGACCCATTGCCTAAGGACGTCTAACCCCAGGTTGGCAAAAATTCGGAGTGTTATAATCTACCCCCCTTAAAATAAAATTTCGTCATCGAAATTGGCTAAGGGTAATGAGTACCTAGAGAGACCTTCGTATTGACATTTTAAGGAAGGTTCAAATCTTAGTTGATGACCTAACCTTACGTATAACCTAAATCAATTGTTTCGATTCTGGGCCAATGGGGAAAGGGGCTAACCACGCTTCCGCTGCGCCACTCTGATCTAACGGTTGTATTGGTTGATCCTATCAAAATTAGGCTCAATACGTTCTACCTCCCTTAAACTTTGGTTCTACTTAAGGTTCAAGATTCTATATCCCGATCCGTATATCTGAACGAGGTTGTAGGACCCGTATCCTAATCCGTACTGTTCCGTCACTTCCTGCGATCCTTCTCGTCAAATTCTGGCAATCTGCGACCTGTAGTCGACATTGCGCACGATTGTAAGACTATCCTATATATTTGAGTCGGCTTAATCCAAGACTTGTATCATTGCGACCGCACCGTCGCCGCTGTTCCAACGCCGCGACTCATGTACCGATCCGATACCCTGACTAAGAGATGTGGGTCGGCGTTTATTTCGAGGAAACGCCACGCGTTTACATTCCCAAGAGAATCTCTACAATGTGTCCCATCAATCACATCAATCAATCACCCATTAATCACTTTATGTCAAGTACACATCACCTTTCACCCCATTCCCAAGCAACCCCTAAAGTCAACTCTTTCTCACCCTCTCTCTTACACCACCCATACTTGTCAAGTACCACATCACTCACATCCATCACTCACATCCCTCTTACATCTCACCTCTCTATCTCATTTCTCAACACAACTCCAAGCAAGAGAAAGAGGCTCCCACGTCCAAGCCTTCCCATGAGAGAAAAATGCATTTGTGAGGCCCACCTTCCCATCCCCAAAAGCTCTCATCCTAGCCATCCATTTCCCATCTCCACCATTAAAGTGAAGCTCTAGGAGACCGGCATCCCGACGGACTAAGAAGATCAAGTGTGGGTGCCTCCATAGTCTAATTTTCATGTTTTTAAGAAGGGCCAAGTGAGGCCAACCGATCAATGGTTTGGATCTCATTTGGGACCCTAAGATGTGGCCGATGGCCCATCTCGATCATCAAAATCATTCCATGATGGGGCCATTCTCCATGGACCCCATCATGATGTTTACTTTCCTTGTATTAAAGAGGTCAACTTGACCGTCCATTTTTTTAGTGGAGTGGGATCTCCACCTTCGATCTTTTGTTTGAATGACCCATATGCAATGGGACCCATTGATGTATGATTGGATGGTTGAATGGAGGACCCATAGTATCGGGGTCCCTCCATCACACGTGTGTCCCACTTTTTTCTCTCTCTCTCCCTCTCATTTTTTATTTATTTATTTATTTTCTTATAGGTTGATAAGGCCATGTGGCCCACTTGAATGAGCCCCACCATGCAATATGTATTTTATCCAAGCCGTCCAGGGGTGGGGCCCATCTTAAATGTACATCCATTTGTGGTGGCCCACCTAAACAAAAAAAAAAGGAAAAAAAAAGAAGACGTCCAGCGTCTGGACGCTGGAAGGAAAACACAAATAGGGGTTTGTTTCAAAAGCCCTTTGGAAAAGGCTGCTTGTATAGGCCCCATCTCGATGTATGATCCAATCCCAGCCGTCCATCCTCTTCCCTGACCCATTTTAGGCGTTGAGCCGAAAAATGAGGTTGATCAAAGTATCTGGTGGGCTATAGCATAAAAAACTGTACCATCACCATTGAAATCTACCTAGATCCTTTTTACAAGTTGAAAATGGGCCGATATTGGTCTTGACGGGTTTGTTTTGGGCTTAGGAATATAATGGACAGAATGGATGCACTTCGAGCGAGCCCCGCATATGAAAAACCGCAGAAAAGGGTTTTTCCAAAAAAAAAAATATGTAACCAAGCAGCAGCAGAGCTGCTGCCGTCAGAGCCGCAGGCTTGTAGCGGGCGGGCGGACAGCAACCCACGGCCCCTGCCGTAGGCCCCACATGATGTATATTTTGTATCTGCGCCATCCATGAGGCGGACCACCCTCTGAGGTGGGTCCCCTCCAAAAATGGGGTTGATCTAGGCCTCAGGTGGCCCACACCATAAGAAACAGTGTGAAATGAACTCTACCATTGAAATCTTCTTTCAGGCCCACTGGAGTTCTGGATCAAGCTGAAATTTATTTTTACCCTCCATTCGGGTCTGCGTGACCTAATGGACGGGTCGGATGTCATGTAAACAATATGGTGGGCCTCACATGGGACCCACAGTGTTATATGTGCTTTATGCACACCGTACACGACGGTGGCACCCACTGTGATGTTTGTTTTCCACCGTCCGCACGGATGGTGGAGCCCACTGCTGTAATGTATGTATTATCCACACCGTCCAGCCATTTAACGAGGGCTGCTGGACGGTCAGTGGGCCCTAGCCTTGATGCATCCAGCCTTCATGTGGGCCCCCACTATGATGCATGAGCTGCATCCAAACTGTCCACCTATTTTCAGAGCTCATTTCATGACATGATCTGAAAGAAAATGAGCCAGATCTATGGTCCAAATGGGCCCACTTTGGTATGTATATAGGGCCCATGTTGATCCATTTATGACCATTCATTTACGCCCACATTGGTGCACATCTATGGCCATGGGATTAAGCCCATTTAGCATATGTAATGCCCATGGGTTTTGGCCCATTTGACATATGCAATGCCCATGGGATCCAACCCATTTGTTCTATATAAGACTCACGGGATTCAAGCCCATTTGATATATACATTATAGCCCATGGGACCAAGCCCATTTGATGTGCATGGGGCACAAATGGAGTGGCCCAGTTGATATATTTAAAGCTCATGTGTATAGGCCCATCTGACATATTTAAGGCTCAAGTTGTGAGGCCACTTTGATGTATTTCAAGGCCCATGGATCATGGACCATTGCAATGTACATAAGGCTCATTGGTGAGGCCCATTAATGCAACTCATTTGATGAATGTGAGGCCCATGTAATACGACCCATTTGATATATCTAAGACCCATGGATCGAGGCCCAACGGATGTCCTTAGGGTCCATTGCAATGTATGTTTCTCATGGTTCATGAAATGATATTTATGGCAGGTCGTGCCTAGGGAACAATGTTGGTTTGACGTCCATATTGTATGTACAATGTTGGTTAAATGTCCGCATTGTAACTCTCTTTAGGGTCCATTGATAGGCCCATACTCGTTACTATTCGTCGCTTTATAACATGCTTAGTATAATCTCATGACTTATGCCCATACGCATCATATGTATGCTTGGTTTGAGTAGTGACTGATCATAGCATATGTCATTGGGCAAACCACTTATGGGACCCGTTATGAGACGGAGTGCCCCACATGATCGCGCAGTACGCGCTGGAATTCTGCATGATTTGACGGCGTGATTCATGCATCTCGCATATGTGCGATTTGATCACTGCACGCCCTAGCGACATCAGGGCCATGGCTCCACAGGTACATCGTGGATGGCCGTATCGGATACTGAAAATACTTGATTCTAGCACTGTGGGCACTAGGATGTCCTTGGATGAAAGTTCCAGAACCTTTTTGGTACCAGGAGATGCTCCAACATCTAGACCGAGTGGATACACGAGCGCCCGCTTGCCGAATACCAGTAGGCCGTGTCTCCCATTGTATCGTGGTCGGTTGGAAGGGGGTGTGGCCTTATCCGCCTGAGTGAGGGGGCTATAAGCTAGGCTGAGTTTGACCAGCTCGCAAATGATTCCGCTATCGACGAGCAGGGTAGGTATTGGCAGACTACTAGTCAGGCGGATAGTGAGGTCTATTCTGCTTGCTTGACTGTGCAGCTAGGGAGGTGGCAGTCACTGCGAAGTATTTAGACCCCGGTGATATCCAGAGAGGAACTGTACTGATATGTGTACTGGATGAGTACTGACTTGCTTGGATTGCATTTCACATATGACATTCGGCTATGTAGGCCTTGCATTGCATCGGTGTGGCCGATGGCATTCATATCTCGCATCATGTCTTGCATTACATAGCCTTGGTATGGTTGGTTGTATTCATGGACTTACCGCATACTTTCACACTACTCTGATACTGTACACTTGGCATTTGCCTTGCGCACACACTTACACCACCCTCTAAGTTTTTGTAAGCTTATGCACGATCGTTGCGTGCAGGTAGCGTTGGACAGCAGCAGCGCTGAGGTAGGAGCACGTATCAGACCATTTTGGAGCTTTTGATCATCTTGCATTTCTCTTTCCGCATTATACTTAAAAGATTTTGATATAGTGGATATGTGGTGATGTTGTTTTGTGACTTGGTTATGCTTGTGGTTATGCTCCATTACAAAAAAAAAAATCATTCTGAAAATCCTCCTTGTAGGATCCCATGATCGGAATCTGGCATTTGATTATCAGAAGCCGAGAATGGGGCACTACGGAGGCTGTCGGCACCGGATTCGACAATCGGGATTCATGTGAATCCGATTTTCAGATTTGGGGCATGACAGAGGTGCAACTTACGACCTGTCCTTGACATAAAATGGAAAACAACCTCTCACTACATTGGTCTTCCTTTGATAATGATGCATTCTATGGCATTGGTACCTATGATTTATATAAAGGAGCTAAAAAGATGGGTGTTGTGGTTAATTCCAAGAACGGATGTGAGTTTGTGGCAAGAGGTCTAATCTCTATTTGGCTGTATGTCCTTAACATTTTTCAAAGGCAAAGCAACAACTTTTGGTTGTAGGTGGTTGGGCAACACGGAAGAAAGGTTGTGTAGTGGGTCTGAGCTGGATATATAGACTTCCTGTCTAGATAGGACAGAAAATTTGTTGTATCAATTCTTAATCCGAGTCGATGCCAATCTTTTGCTTGATCAGAGCATTGGATTTATTGGTAACCACTAGGATTAAGAAGTCAATTCAAACCACGAATACATCGCTTACATGCAGTTCCTTGACTCCGCGTTCTAGAATGCAATAAGCCCTTGGGGAAGGCAATTCTAAGGGGTGTGTTGGTTTATTCTAAGTTCAACTTGAGGGATTTGATAAGTTTTCCCTGAGAGTGAATGGGTCTAAGTTAAAACAACTTTCCTAAGGGTTATAACAGAAGTTTATAAGTATTAAGGAGATCTATCGAAGAATGAGGTTCTACTCCAACCAAATTTAACCTACTATTCCTTAGTATGTACAAGATTTACACTGCTTAATACAACTAGCAGCCTAATTTGTAACTCACTAGCCATAATCTAAAATCTATACTTATACGTTAGATGGTTTCATACCATTTCTACTACAGGGATTGTTCTATGGCTTAGGGTCAGGATTATCTAAATGGAATTGGATTTCCTATATCGTCAGATCTTTCAAATCTAGGAGCACTAACTCTAGGTCCAAAACGCCAAGGGCCTATATGGCCGGTAGCATTAAGTTGTATGAAATGAAACTACTTTCCTAATCCTACGTCGAGATTGGGAGTAGCATGCTTGGTAGGAGGGTGGGGTGGGATAAAAACTAATTTTTGTAGGCTTAATCCCGGGATTTACAACATGTCAGTGGAAACCATACGATACACCCAATCTAGGGACAATACCTTACAGAGAACGAAACTGCATGCACTTTATTTAACAAAATATGTCACAATATATGGAATAAAGTTCCACATGAATTATGACAGGAACGCATTCGGCTATATTAAGCCCAAACCACTAAACACAAACACACTTTCTACCAATGACTTCACTAGACCCAATAACAACAAAACACAGAAATCTCTAAAATGGTAAACAAACAATCTACAGGACAACGACATAGATGCCTAATTCTACCAAAGGACTTCTACCACGGTCCCGACTTACCTTCTTTAATACTGTCTAGTTTAACACTGTCTGTTGCCC
Organism: Magnolia kwangsiensis; assembly: GCA_037074715.1. Lineage (NCBI taxonomy): Eukaryota > Viridiplantae > Streptophyta > Magnoliopsida > Magnoliales > Magnoliaceae > Magnolia > Magnolia kwangsiensis. Next base: position 59,412,265 of record CM073573.1, read on the forward strand.
ATTAGAGCTCTATCGGCCATGTATTTTCGCTACTCCTCAAGCGAAGAAGATGGAGAAATGGGATTTGAGGTTTGCACGATTTGAGACCAAAAAGAGTGTAAAGGCTCAAATAACAGGGACATGAGAGGGAAGGTGGTGGAAAAGGAGAAAAAGGCTAAAATAGCCTCAACAATAGCCATGAAAAATGAGGGAAATGGGAAGAAGTGGCTGCCATAATGGACTGAAATGAATCTAGGACCTATAGAGGGGTAGATCAGGCTCCCAAAGGCTGGATTTTCAAAGGGAAAGGAAAATAATAAGTGGGAATGGAGCTCACCCGACTTTCAGCCTTGAATGGAGGTTGTAAGAGCTCCAAATGATAAAAAATGGAGAGGAAAGGGAGTATGTATTACTGTAAATGGTGAAATGGCATGGGTTGAGACAGAAATGGATGGTGGAAGTGATTGGAACTGGGGTTTAAAAGAGAAATCAGCAAAAATGTGAGAAAGGGAGAGCTTGGGGGGCATTTTTGTGAAGGAAGTACTATTTTGGAGGGATTTTAACGAACGCCCCACCTACTGGGGGGCTAGGGTAGCCCCAAACACCTTCAGCCCGAAGCCCGGACTTAACCGAGGAATTTGACCAGCGATGCATCGCGGAATCGGCGATGCCATCGCCGACCAAACTCACATCTAGCGATGGCCGCCCTATGGGGCTGGTTCCCCTTTCCCTAGGGACCCCAAATGTATGTTGCTCCCACCTTAGTTCATTGTATTTGGGCTTGGATAGGCCCAAAACTCCATTTAGAGAGTTTCAGGGCTAATTTGTAAACTAGAATGATTTTATACATCATGTAGCATATTATTTTGGGGTAGGAGAGGCTAATCCATCAAACTAACCCATTTATTTTAAGATATTCCCTAATTGGAATGACCAAAAGTCAAATTTTTACCTATATTTACTATTTATAGTAAATTTTTGTCTAAGTATGATTCAGTATCATTCACACATTAGGATTTATGTCTAGTGTGAAAGGACTTAGAAAAAGTTGAAGCATGGGGTGGTGGAAGGAGGGATTCTGAAGGATTTGGATGAAAATGGGTTTTAGGCCTTGGAATTGAGTGTAAAGGTGTTGTGGTTGCCCCACATCCCAAGGATATCCGTTTCTAGGTTTGAAATTCTTCAAGGAATGACACAAACCCGTCGACTGACGGCCTAGAGGTGACTTAGGTCGATTCACGCGACCGAAGATATGTTATGACCTAAATTACCGTATAGTCTCACCTGTCGGTGAAACTTGGGATCTTAATGTAGTCTCTAAGTTTCCATTGCCCCCATCCTAAGTCAGAGTGCGTCAGTGTACGTCTTGTTACCATTATCCAGGTCCGGTTTAATCCAAATCATGCTCTGATACCAACTGTAACACCCCGAAAATCGGGGGTCGAGTAGAAACTCAACTCCTGAGTTTCAAAACGTCACTTATGCAACATGGGTAATGATAAATGCATATTTTCTGTATAATGACATTAAACAAGATTGAGACTAAGCCAAAACAACATATCATACTCCAGAGACAGTTAAATTAGCAAGCGGAAGACTGTGATAAATACATAAAATATATATAATTGATTGTAAGTCTCCAGAGTGTGAACATGTTACCAGTTTAATTAAATACATGTATACTCCAAAAATGGAAAGAAAGGATATACATAAGTACTCCAAAAATATAAAATGACAAGTGTCAAGGCATCTAATCAACCTCCCTATAATCCCGTCAATCAGAACATGCATAGAGGGATCCTCCTCATCATCATACAAGTTCGGCTCCGCCTCACAGGCCGCGCCATCATCTGTAATTACAAAAGGGTCTGGTGGGTGTTCGGAACACCATCCCATAACGTGGGAGTGAGTAGCTAACTCAGTGGAATAATAGAGTAAAGATTAGCAGGTTCTCAAATCAATCACGTGATAATAGTAAAGCAGTCAATAAAACATTCCTAGATACTGTTGTCAATGCTTGCATGAAATGACATGATGGATGCCCTCACCGACATACTCCCTCATACGGCACCATCTTACGCCCGTGGCATGCTTACGTTCCTCAGTGCTCCACATCTTTCAGGAACATGCAATGCGATATGGATAATGATTACCAAGTTATTATTAGTCCTTCTCATACAGCAGGATTGGGAAACTAGGGTACCTTGCTTATATCAATCCCCACACAGATCCTGTCTAGGGTCGTCACTCCTAGTAATCTCATACGATGTTATATTTGTAGGTCGCTGCAAGGACTGCCAGGGCTGTTGCTCGCACTCGTTGTACCGCTCCCCCATCACCTTATCAATACAGGCCTACTTGTACTCTTATCGCTACGGAAGGGTCGTCGCCTCCCGTAGACTCAGAATACGCTCGAGGCCACTACAAAGGGCTCGTCACTCGATCAGTGTAGGCCGACAGCTCGAACGTAGTGTCTCACCCCACCACAATCGGCTCACGAGTCAAAGGTGCTCACTGGTCACTACGGGGAGGTTTGTGGCCCCAGCGTAGGCCGACAGCTCGACCACGGTGTCTCATACTACTATGCCCGGCTCATAAGTCTTTATAGATCAAGGTACCATGGTTAACAGGGTTTCCAATGGTAAGTTCAGTACCCTGGGTTCAAGCAGTTATCACTCATACAGGGTTAACATACAATGGCCAGTCGGGTTACTTGACGGGCTCGACTAGTACGAGCGCATCTCAAGCTGAGCAACATGAAGTGCATGAAACACTTCGTGTGGCCTAATCACTGCCGTCAACTCCAAACACGACTCGCGTTCATCGACGCGTCCTCCGTGGTAGATAGAAGCCGACCACTAATTTAATCCATTACCGACTGCCTGGACTAAAGCATAGCCCCAAACATTTGTAATCCATACCAGTGATCATATGAGAGTAATTGAATTGAAGTTCAACAACACAAGCATGTTAACACATGTTATAGCATACAAAGTAAGCAAATCACCCAACACATGTATTCCATACATATAAGGAAATCAATTCATATTGCAAACATGTAGAAAATCGTGTACAACATCATATGGATTGAGAATTCATTCTCAAAACTAATTTACAACACTATTTACTCAATACATACTAATACAAACATTTATACAAACCGTTAGTCTACACACTTTAGTCTACATAGCGTATGTCGACCCAAAGCGCGCATTAGGGCGAATCTCTTCGCCAAACAGATTATACACACATATATAATATCATAACACGATAAATTTACATGTCAAGCATTTCAACAAAATACAGACGTATACAGTATTTTCTATAAATGCCTAAAATACCCTAAATCTCCTATTTATTGTACGTTTACGAAACGAAAAACGGACAACATGTTCTACATGTCAAATGGCATGCTCGTCGATAGTCTACTATTAAACGACATTGAAAGCTTTGAAATCAGTCAATCAAAGCGTCTAAAATTCGCACCTTTTACCTTAGACGTGTATCGTTTCAAACGGAACGTATACGCTTCGTCAACGGCGTACAGACGACCTAATGCACAAGATACATAAGCTATGTTGCTATTTGAATCGAAAGAACTCTAAATCAGCAAGTAGTTAGGGTTTTTCTTACCTATGAGTGCGTTGGAATCACCGGAAAAGTCATTGGAGTGCGGTGCTTTAGCACGTGCAAAAGCTGCAGCAAGTGGCGGGAATTCTCTCCCACTACTCTCTCACAATTTCTCACTTCTCTCTCTTTCAATCTAGGGTTTCTAGAAAATTCGGATGGGAGAGGTATGTGAGCGTTTAAGGCCCTTATATAGCCTAAATTCTAACCTAAATAGACTTGTGAACAATGTATACTTAAGTTATAACCAAATCGGGGCTGCTCCGATCCAAAAGAGCATTTCGGGAGGTCCCCTGGCCGAACGCGGTCGGACTTAACCTCATGGTCACTGGGTGTTGTCCACACCCAATTTTCAGTCCGGTAGAGTTCGCAGATTGCGCATGGTGATCCAGTTTCTGTTCAGCGGTCATTGTGCCTTAATCAGGTCTACAAGTCTCGTGATATGAAAGAGAAATTTTTTCTGATCCGAAGGTGAAATTTGGCTGAATTCTGACGGTCAGAATGCTTAATAATAATGCACAAAGTCACTTGCCAGATTTGAATTAAAATATCCAAATCTTTCCCCTTTCTCACTCTCTTTACTCCAGACTCAATGAAATAGCCTCAGAGCGTCGGTTGACCTTGATTTTCGAAACGATTGTCAAGTCCAACAAGGTGGTCACAATGGTCTAAGATTGTAGATATCAGACTTTTGACGCGCGGTCTAAATCCAATACGAAGTTTCAGAAGGTTCCTAAGGGAAAATGGGTTTAGAGTTTGATCATAGGTTTCAGGGTATTATATCGTCATTGATTCTACAAGTTTTTGATCTTGTAGAACGTATTTAAAGTGTTCAGGGACAATTTCACAGCTACTCTAGCGTAGCGCTAGCTAACTTATGCTTATTTTCTAAAGATTTGGTTCTAAATGATTTCTTTGGCTTTAGAATTGATTCCTAAGAGTGATGTGGTTGACCCATTGCCTAAGGACGTTTAACCCTGGGTTGGTAAAAATTCGGGGTGTTACAAATGGTGAGGGGAGAGAGAGGTTTGACTTGTGGGAAAAGGGAGAGAGACCACTTGTTCTTGTTGTTGGGTGAGGTGGAATGGAGGTAAGGTGATGTACTTGACTTAATTTGATGTGACATTCCGTAGAGATCCTCTCGAAGTTCGCAACATGCAGCATTTTTCTCGAAATGAATGTGGGCTGACATCTTCTATCCTGGGTATCGGTTCGATGCGCGAGTCACGGCGTTGGAACCGTAGCGATGGCGCGGTCGCCAAGGTACAGGTTTCAGTTCGAGCCGACTTCGGTATGTGGGACTCGGCTTAGGATCACGCGCAAACGTCGGATATGAGTCGAGAGTTGCTGGAATTTGACATGAAGGAGCGTGGAAGCATACGGTACAGTACGAATTAGGGTACAGGTCTTACAAAAAATAAGCAGATCTAGCTATCAAGTGGACTACACTGTAAAAGGCAGTGGAGGATTGAACGTCACTATTGAAACCCTTTTATGGGTCATAAAAGTTTTGGATTATTATGAAGTTTATTTTTCCTCTTCATCCATGTCTTTGTGACCTTATGAAGATATTGGATGGAAAATATATGTTATGGTGGGCTTACAAAATTTTTAACGGTGAAAATCAATTTTTCTGTTGCTCTTTGTGGTGTAGTCCAGCTGATCTTTTGATATGATTCTTTTTTATTTTATACATAATTCTCCAAAATGATCTCGAAATATGGATGAACATTGTGGATATAATAAATACATAATTGTGGGGCCCATGTAACTTTGATCTCTTTTGAGCGGGGCGAACATGAAATTGAGCAGGGGCAAACTAGAAATTGAGCGTGGCAAACATGAAATTGAGTGGGGCAAACTAGAAATTGAGTGGGACAAACTGAAAATTCAGCGGGGCAAACATGAAATTGAGTGGGGCAAACTAGAAATTGAGCAGGACAAACATGAAATTGAGCGGGGCAAAATAGAAATTGAGCGGGGCAAACATGAAATTGAGCGGCATAAATTAAAAATTGAGCGAGACAAACATGAAATTGAGCGGGGCAAACTATAAATTGAGTGGGGCAAACTAGAAATGGAGCGAAAAAAACATGAAATTGAGCAGGGCAAACATGAATTTCAGTGGGGAAAACATGAAATGGAGCAGGTCAAACATGAAATTGAGCGGGGCAAACTAGAAATTCAACAAGGTAAATATGAAATTGAGCGGGGCAAACATGCAATGGAGTAGGCAAACTAGAAATTCAGCAGGAAAAACATGAATTTCACCGGGGCAAACATGAAATTGAGCGGGGTAAACATGAAATGAGCAGGACAAACTAGAAATTGTGCGGGGCAAACTAGAAATTGAGTAAGGGAAATTGAAAATTGAGCGGGACAAATTAGAAAATGAGCAGGGCAAACATAAAATTGAGCGGAGAAAACATGAAATTGAGTGGGGCAAACATGAAATTGAGCGGGAAAAACATGAAATTGTTGATATTAATTAATCTTAATCATTATTAATTTATATAGAAGAGAGAAAAATAGCATCTGGCCTTCCCGATCACTTTGCCTTGTTTAATCAAATTGTGATGTGGTAGGGATTGTTGGTGAGAGGACTACATTTTTTCAACAAATGACAACTTGATTCGCGGATCTAATTGATTTTTGGCTCCAAGTTCAAGTGGAACTTAAAGACTGAGTGGATTTTACATATTAAAACATGGTGAGCCACGTGGAGATGATTGATAGATGTGGGGCCCATTGTTAGTCGTTAAATGGGCAGAAAATAGGCAGTCAATACAAAATGTAGATTAGATTCTCCCGCCTTTTTACTTTCATTAATACAATAGTAGTACTTGTACTTTTTGTACTATCAAAATTTAAAAATAGTGGCTCTTTTTTCTATAAATGATGTGGGTTTAAATATCATCTTTGTATACCCTCGATGTGAGTTCTTGGCTTATAAAAGTGAGGCCATTGATTTGTTATCGAAACCATTGGTCTATTGCATCCCTCGAAAAGACAGATCTTGGCCTTTCAATTTGTGTAGTACATATAGATGATTAAGAAGAAAAATACGACAACTGCCAACTAAAAATTGCCCAACAACTAGGAAGGCCTCGCTCAATTTCATGTTTGCCCTGCTGAAATTCATGTTTGACCCGCTAAATTTCTAGTTTGCCCCGCTGAATTTCTAGTTTGCCCTGCTCAATTACATGTTTACCCTGCTGAATTTCTAGTTTGCCCTGCTAAAATTCGTGTTTACCCGCTTAATTTCATGTTTGCCTCACTCAATTTCTAGTTTGCTCCACTCAATTTCATATTTGTCCCGCTGAATTTCTCGTTGGCCCCGCTCAATTTCATGTTTGCCCCGCTGAAATTCATGTTTGCCCCACTTAATTTCATGTTTGTCCCACTTAATTTCATGTTTGCCCCGCTCAATTTCATGTTTGTCCTGCTCAATTTCTAGTTTGCCCCGCTTAATTTCTGTTTGACCGTGAAATGAAGGGAATTGACTGTGAAATGCACGGAATTGACCGTGAAGTGAAGGGAATTGACCATGAAATGCATGGAATTGACCGCGAAGTGAAGGGGAATTGCCGAGATTGACCGTGAAATGCATAGAATTGATCGCGAAGTAAATGAAATGAATGAAATTGACCGCGAAGTGAATGAAATGGATTTTCGACCATCGACGTGATGAAATCTTTAAAAATAACCAGGTTGGTTAGCTGGCTAAAGTAGCTTCTCGTACCCCAAAATCATATAGGGTACATTAAGTAACTAATTTTGGTTTAGAATATATTCTTGTTAAATGAATAAAGAAAGAAATGAAAAAAGAGAGAAATTTTTTTTATATGCTTATATATACATATTTATATAAATATGTATTAGAGAATATTGTAGGTAGAATAAAGTTCTCCATGTAAAAAATAAAAATAAAATTGCATAGACTAGCACAAACTACAATTATGGCTACGATTATAATCTGTAGCTATAGGTAAAATCACCTTCGATACACATCAAATACTCTTTGATATGTATTAAAAATTGTAGGATTTTTGAGGCAAACTCATTAGACAGTTCTGGACCTCTTTTTATTATATCGAAAGACCTTCGATATTATCGAAAAAGTCCAGAATTGTCCAACGAGTTTGCCTAAAAAATCCTGTAATTTTCGATACACTATGGCTTCGGATTATAACTGTAGCTAGACTGTCGTGGGTGATAGTGTCGCGGCAGTTTGTGTTTTTTTTTTTTTGCTGTGTCATTTTTGTGAGTCTCATCATGAGGCCTGTGTTATATCCAAATCGTCCATATATTTGGCTAGATCATATTGAGGCTTGAGGTGAAAAATAATATAGATCTAACTATCAAGTGGACCACACTGTAAAAGGTAGTGGGGAATTGAACGTCTACCATGAAAACCCTTTTAGGGGTTATAGAAGTTTTGGATCATTATGAAATTTGTTTTTCCTCTTCATCCAGGTCTTTATGACCCTATGATTGAACTTAGACAGGGAGGATTTCTCACAAACATCACAGTGGGCCCCGTAAAGGTTTCTAAAGGTTGATGCTCATTTAACACCGTTTCTTGTAATGTGGTACACTTGAGATTTGGATATACCTCATTTTTGGTCTCATATCATAAAATGATGTGGAAAAATATATGGACGGCGTGGATGAAAAGCATACATCATGGGGGGCCCACAGACCACCGACCGTATGCCGTTGGCTGGTGGCAGGCGGAGTACCCAATCCGTTTCCGTGAAATGAGGGGTATTTTCGTCATCAAATTCTCTGTCCGTACACTGTAGCAAATTTCTCATGTTAAAATACTCGGGACCTTGGAATTTATCGTAAGCATGTAACCACGGAATTTTGAATTGGGCAATGATTCAAGAGAAAAACTTCAATGCTCTGACAATGTGTGCATCATATGCAGGTAATTCAAATTAAAGTGACCAAATTTTGTTTAACAAGTTTAGATGTATCATGAGCTAAAAATTTCGCTTAGTCGATTATCCGACCATCAGAGAAGTGGACATTTATTGGACGGTTAAAAATAAAAACATCTAATGGTGTTATGTCAACAAACAAATTTCTGCAAATCAGAGATTAGGATCGAGCAACCAATCTGATATTTGAACCGTTAGATTAGGGAAATTGGGTTCCATTGGTTGGATTTGAGTGAATATATGCCACGTGTGCCATATCCAAGTGCCTGTGCATATACCCAGCCAGAATATCAAAGAACTCCCCAAGAATTCAATGAGTTATTATTTTGACACGCGTATGGTTATTGGTGAGATTGATATGGTGGGACATCATGTAGATGGGTGAGAACTCAAAATTCAAGGATATTGGAATATAGAACCAAGCTGTCCGAAAACAGATAGAAATGTATGGTTAGCACAAATGCTGGGGTCAGAGAATCACAGGATGAGCAATGGTCTAAAATCAGACGGTGAGGATTACCCGATCAACCTTATTTTTGGCATTGGGGCCCGAATTACGTTAGCAACACGTGGAACTACGTAGCACGTCCATGACATTGCTCAACCATGTGAAGAAAATATTTTAAAAGCGAAAGAATCTAATACAAGTAAGCGTATTGTAGGCGCACGTTACAGCTACTTGTTCCGACACGTGAGAAAGCCCATGCATCAATCTGGATCAACGAATCGTTCCAGCTGACTCTTGGAAACTGAAAATGAAAGAATCGAACTATTTGGATGATCCCAATCATCCCTTCACTGGCATAAAAGAATGGGCTGTCAAGATCGAGCAGGAAAAAATTTGATGACTGATCGATCGACCTGAAACATCGAGTCAATGGGCCCCACATTGGATAGCTTGCCATTGCAAAGAAACATTTTCACTGATTACGTTAACCATTGGGATTGGGACCATTTAACTGTTGCAAATTCTGCATAGAGGCAAATGGACAGCTCAGATCAGCGATGGAGTTGTCTCCTGTGTCAAAACCAACTAAGTTGTATACTTAGCCTAGCATACAACTTCTATCGATTCTCTCCGTGTTACAAAAGTATAGTAGCTTTCGATGGATAATGTCAACTTGTTTTTGAAGAAATTCTCCCTTTAGACTTCACTTTTAACCCAATAGCCAGAATAAAATTCTAGTACTTTACTTTTTTTTTTTTTTTTCCGGATGAAAATACCCTTAATCTCGAGAGTGCCCGCTCTGCCGATCTGTAACCGGATTGCCCCTACTCCACCGATTTCATCCCAACTCCAACGAAGCGTTTTGAACATTTTTGAAGAGGAAAAGGGTTTTGAAAAGGAAGGAGAGGGAGATGAGGGAGAAGATGACTCCTCCATCCAAGAAGCCACATACAGCTATGATTTATTTAATTTTCCTAATGGTGAATGGCTAATGGGAATTTTGAATGGTGATTTTAAATATTGAATGGTGATTAGGGTTTGGTGGATGGTGAATGGGAATGGTGATTTCGAATATTGAATGGTGATTAGGGTTTGGCGGATGGTGAATGGGAATGATGATTTCGAATGTTGAACTCAATCTTCACTCGGTTAAAATTCATCGAGTATTCGGTCTTTGAATTATGAATGTCGATCTATGAATTGTCATATGAACTCGTTAATTCACTAAGTATGTTGAAATTTTGACCAAGTAATCGGCTAAACATCTTTGAACTCAGTTAATCCACGGAGTACTTTGAAATTTTGATCGAGTACGTGGTCAAACATCTTTGCACTAGGCAAAAATTCATCTAGTATGTTGAAATTTTAACTGAGTACTCGGTCAAACATCTTTATACTTGATGAAAATTTACTTAGTATCTTGTAAATTTCACTGAGTACTCAGTCAATATCTCTGTACTCGGGGAAAATTCACTGAGTAACTTGTAATTTTGACTGAGTACTCGATCAAACATCTTTGTATTTCACTAAGTTGAAATTTTGACCAAGTACTCAGTCAAACATCTTTGTACTAGGTGAAAATCACCATGTACATTGAAATTTGACCGAGTACTTGATCAAACATCCCTGCACTCGGTGAAAATTCAGTGAGTACCATGTCATTCTGACCGAGTACTCATTCAAACGTCTTTGTACTCAATGAAAATTAACTGAGTACTTGGTCAATCAAAGTGTTTTTTCAATTGTCCTTCAATTATTGTGTCTTATGAACTATGCACTAACTACTTGTTCAATTGAATTGGTTTTACATGTGTCCCATTTGCTTGTGATCTATTTACGAAAGACATCCTTTTACTGTGATCTATTTACTTGTGATCTTTCCTGTGAATTGTGAATTGTGAACGGTCTTGTTAACTATATTGTGAATTATTCGTGATATATTTTGTATTTCATTCTTTTTGTAGAAATTGAAGATTTTCCTAAGAAGGGAAGCGATATCATCCCAAACCTGTCTATCAATATGGTGGTTTGATAAAGTGAACACTATTTTAAAGAAGAATAGGATGGGGTTAGATTTATTTAGGTAGTCCTAATTTTCATTTTTGTTAGACATTCCATCATTTAGATATTTAGGAGCCCTAGCACAGTCATTTTTGAAAACATAGAGGTGATGTTGGTTAACTTGTATTTAATATACGAGATTTTTTATTTTTTTTAAAATTTTCTTTTAAGTTTACTGAGATGGAATTCGCCTTTATAATAAGGCTTAAGATTTGAGACCTTTCTATTCCCAAGATAGGGACTAGTAAGAAGTCCATAGGAGAAGTACTGGAAGAAACAACATCCGATATTAAAGAAACAAATAGCAAAAGCATTTGATAGGATTGTCGACAATAATAACCACAAAGATGTGGTAAATCTTGACTTATTAATATATGTAGAGTGGTTCATTAGGGAGACAAACAACAAGAATTACTAAAAGTTGGAATACATTGACTTGGCCGACTCTTTATAAGAGTTTCGCGAGTATCCTTGTGGTAGTCTGACATTCAAGACAATAATTGAAGGGGTTATAGGAGCGGCCAACGCATCATGTGGGACAGGAAAAACCTAAAACATCTATGGGTACATATTTTCGTTGCAAGTGAGGATTCTTTCTTTATTTCACATAACTAGTGTGTATTAAATTATAGTTTTTTAACCTTATGTAATTTCACTTCATTGTAACAGATATGAGTCATTGGAAGAGTACCATCCCTAAGAGAAAGTGTGATCTCATTTGTTCCCTTCTAAATTCCATGCTTCATTTAATTGTGGGGCTGCAAGGGTTGGTGGTTTAACACAATATACGACATATTGGAGAGTGAAGGCGTAAGTCTATTTTTTCAATATCTTTGGTCACTTATTTTAACTTTTAGGTTTTATACGTGAACTTAAAATGAGTTATTTTTGCAGAGCAATGTAATCCTTAGCTTGAAACCCATTAGTGAAGAACTAGAGATGGAGGCTATTTGTCTAGTCAGGGAAATATTTTAGGTAAGATGTCATGCAATCTCTTTTTTCTTGTTAAAGATTAGTAATTTCATATACATCTCTAATATATTACAATTTATAAGGCATTGAAGTGGGTTTTATTGAAAAGAATCTACAAGTAAATAAGAAGAGGGGACTAGATGTGCAAGAAGATGAGAACGGTAATGAGGAAAATGAGGATAATGAAGAAGATGAAAAATGTGAGTGAGAGGGAGAGGGAGAGGGAGAGGGAAAGGAGAGGGCAATGAAAATGAATTACAGAATGTGATTCATGTGCTTAATAGTTAGATGGAAGAACTAAAGGAGGAGAGTTGAGGGTTGAAGAAGGAGAGGAAAGGGTTAAAGGAGGAGAGGAAAGGATTAAAGAAGGAGAGGTAAGAGTTGAAGAAGGAGAGGGAAGAGTTGAAGAAGGAGCAGAACAAATTGAAGGGAGAGATTAAAGAGTTAAAGAGGGAGAAGAAGTAGAAGAAACAAATGATGGGAAGAATCAGAGGATGAAGGAAATGGAAGAGAATGAGGTGGAAGAATGCTTCCACAAGGTGGAATTGGAAGAAAGCTCTCATAAGGTGTGCTTATATATTGAGTAAACTAATTGGATATTCACTGAACTGTTTTGTTAAGTATTTTGTGATATATTTTGTAAAATCCTTTATACATTTGTGATATATTGTGTCGTATTATTATGTCCCTAATATATTATTTATGAACTCTTTTATGAAGTATCATGTCCTTAAAATATCACAAATATATCACAAACAATTGACAATTTTAATTGAGTACTCGGTCATACCACTATGTACTCAGTGAACATTTAACGAGTACATTGTAATTTTAATCAAGTACTCGGTCAAATAACTCTGTACTCAGAGAATATTCACCGAGTACATTATAAATTTGATTGAGTTCTCGGTTAAACATCTTTGTACTCGAATAATATTCACTAAGTATTCACCGAGTAGAGAGTTGTGAAATGTTCGGTGAAGTGTTATGTGAACTGTTATGTGAGAACTTTTATGTCACACCCTAAACTTAGTGAAAGGGATTCCCAAGCTTCGAATCTGGCGGTGACAACCTCCCTAGTATTCCATTCTTAGCTCCTAACACCCATGCATTGGGTTCGAATCTTATGATCTCACAAGGAGAATTTTTAGGATGAATTTTTTTTTGTACATGAGCACAACAACAAGTGTACCAAAACTAAAAACATCATCACATTTCCATTATAATATCAGTTCAAGTACAATGCTGAAGGGAAAATACATGATATAACAAAAATCCAAAAGATCAGGCACATGGTCCTGCGGGCTAGCAAAACCTGTATGTAAATAACATGCATAAGCTTACTACAAAACTTAGAGAGTGCGTCCATGTGTGTGTAATGCATGTGCCAAGCATATTAATATTAGAGTAAATGGAAATGATGGAGGGCTAAACTGGCAAGTCCATATATGCTATCAGCCATACCTAGAATATGCGATGCAAGGGCCTACATGGCCAAATGTCATATGTTAAAGATGTAATGCAACATGTCAATCCTCCAGTAGTCCACATGTCAAAATTGTTCACAATTAGATCATCACTGGGGTCTAGTACACTTCCAACACTGGTTGCCGCCCATTGTGCGCAAGTGAGTGCAAAAGATCTCACTATTCGCCTAGTCAATGGTACACAGAAAATCACCCGACCTGTCGATAGCGAACCCATTTCACGAGCTGTTCAAACTCAACCTAATATATATCCCTATGCACCTGGGTGGGTAAGGTCAAATCTCATTCCAACTAATCCCAAACAGTGGGAGACGTGACATATAGGTATCCAGTCATTGTGCGCTCATGAATCCACTCTGTTTAGATGTTGGAGCATCATACTGGTACCACAAGGTTTAAGGACTTTCATCCAAGGATGCTTGTGATGTCCTGTAACCTCAATAGTTTTCAGTGTCCATAAAATCATTCGCCAGCTACAACAAGGCCATGGAACCACCTCCCTGGTGTCGCTAGGGAGTATATGTAACATGTCACACATAGTGCACAATGTATGGATCATACTACCCAAGACATACATCAAACCTGTACAACTGCGTGAATCGTGCGGGGCGACCCCATCTCATATAGATTCCCCTAAATGTCTCAAGCCGAAGGTCATATGCTATTAACAATCGTCATCCACAATAAGCATACAAATGATGCGTATGGGCATATAACTGGGCATGATATCCATTACACTAAGCATGTTATTAGTGTGTCCTATTAGGCCAACCACACTAGCATGTTATCAAACATATCATGATATAATAAGCCCTAATTAACACATCATACACAAAGAGTATAACCGAAAGTATAGAGGTCTGTGGTGTGGCCCACATTAGACTAACATTGTCTCCCCATGTAACTTATACATAAAAATCTAATAACTGCATGTAAGGCATGGATAAGATACATATGCTAAGGTAGGGTCCACTACGAATGACCTAGATGGACACCCACATGTGCAACATATGTTCCACTAGACATCAATCTATTGAGAGCATGGCCCATTAATGATACCTTGAAACTATTAGATTATCATTGTCATTACTATAATTACCCCAATAAGATGATATGCACCATTTGAATATTGCTGATGTAATCAACGGTTATAAATTGTTGGTTAGTCACTAGGATAATATCCTATGCTTGTAGCCCATTTGAATATTGGGATTTTATCATTTCAAGAAAAGTACATGGCTCAATGAATTTATTACAACCATAGGGTCAACATTACATACGTACACTAATTAGAGATTTTAAACTTGTTTTAATAATTAATTTCAAACCCTTGCAAATACGCCTTGCATTTTAAAATAGGATTACAAGGATTTTGAATCTAGGGTGCCAAATAAAGCCAAAGGATTCTAGAAATCCAGGAATCCCAAGTCCAAGAGAACCCCATATCCAAGGGATCCCAAGTTCAGGGAATTCCCAAATCCATGGGATTCCACATTCAGGAAATCCCAAGTCGATGGGATTCCAAGACCAAGGGCTTTCCACCCCCATGGTTCCTTATGGTGCAGCCCACTAAGATCTGGATCGGCCTGAACCTTGGGCCCATGGCCTAAAATGGCATGAAGAAAAGGATAAACAGTGTGGATGGCAGATGACACATAAACATCAAGGTGGGTCTGACGAGTGGGCCCCATGTGCTATCAAATAGGGACAACACTCCCTGCCCACTTTTCCCTTTGGTGTGGTCCGTTTAAGATTCAGATCGGCCTAATCTTTGGAATCCTAGCCCAAAACTATCTAGCAAAATGGATAAGAAAAGTGGATAAGGCACATACATCATGTAGGATCCCACCAATGGGGCCCACTCTATGCCTCATGGGGGACGTTCGTCTGCCCATGGGCGTTGGTAGTAGCGCTAGCTACTGGTGTAAATCTATATATATATATATATATATATATATATATATATATATATATTTGATACACTATCAAGGTGGGCTCCATGAGGATGATCTACTCCGTCCACCACCTTGGCTAGCTCGATTGAGGTTCAATGGGCCTTGACTTGGATTGGTTTGGATGAAAAAGGATCCACAGTGGGCCTTAGAAAGTTTCAACAAGAAAAAAAACATTTTCCTCTATGTGGCCCACTCATAAATTGGATCTGGCTTATTTTTCAGTCCATGGCCTAATATTATCTGAAGAAACAAGTGGACGGTGTGGATTGCACATATACATCAAGGTGGGATCCAGAAGTGGAGGGTTCCGCCACATTGCATGGATGACATGAGGCGGGTGCTCCCAACCCTACTGTCGCTTGTGGTGTGGTCCACCTGATGGTTGAATCATACCGTTTTTGGGGATTTACGACTAACATTAGCTAGGAAACAAATGGATGGCATGGATAAAAAGATACATCATGGTGGGTCGCACGAGTGGAAACCCACTCCCACTGCCCTCTCATGCAAGTAGTGTTAGTGATGTTGGGCTCACCAGCTCATTGTTGCTCATGATGTGCCCACCTAAGATTCAAAATTGGCTTCATCTTTTGGGCCCACTACTTTAGACGACAGTTGTTGTTGGGTAGTAACGTCCCTAAACGTTGTCTGCATCCGGCGGCAACACCACACCTCTCTTTCTTTCTCTTGCCTTTTTAAAGGGTGGTGGGTCCCACTTAGGGGAATCTACTCCATCCATCAGATTGGCCCGCTCATAGTGAGCCAAGGAGCTTTGGATCAACATGATTTTAATCACAATAGACCACACAAGGTGCTCCATGCTGTGATAGCACACGAGACACGTTCTCCAACAGCATGGCCCACTTGTGGGCCCCACGACATTATAACTTAATAAAAGAAAGGAAAGGAAAGAAAAGCAAGAGAGGAGATCCAACCATTTAGGTGCCGCCATGCCACTATGGGGTCCACCATAAACTCCACACATGCTCTAGGTGGGTCTCAATCTTGTGGGCCCACCAAAAATGGAATAACATAGAGAAAGGGGGGGCTTTTATCTTCCTATGCACTCACTATGATGGATGAACGGTCGGATCAATTCGGATTGGTGATTGGATGGTTCACCAAGCTCCTCTCCACTTCTAACCTCCTATAATCTCTCTTTTCTCTTCTCTTTTTCTCTTAACCTCTAGATCTCTCTCTAATCTCTCTATCCTGTTTCTTTTCTCTCGAAATATCTCCTTAATCTTCCTTTCTTTTCTCTCTCTCTCTTAATCTCTCCCTAATCCTCTCCAATCTCTTTCTCTCTCTACTCTTACTAGTAAATGTAGTAGTAATGAGAGAGTGTTAGGGGATTTATGGTAGAATTTTTAGGATAGGGAAAGAAT
The DNA here is from genome assembly GCA_037074715.1 of Magnolia kwangsiensis. NCBI lineage: Eukaryota > Viridiplantae > Streptophyta > Magnoliopsida > Magnoliales > Magnoliaceae > Magnolia > Magnolia kwangsiensis. Next base: position 59,429,125 of record CM073573.1, read on the forward strand.
TACAAAAATATGGTGGGGTGGAATGGGGAGAGAAAGAAGGAGAGGGATGGCCAAGCATGGGCAAGGGATGAGTTGCATCATGGGAGGCATGGCTTATTTGACTAATGAGAGTAGAGAGACGTGAGTGATTGATGGCTTAATTGATGGATGGATTGATGGATTGATTGGATAACCTAGGGATTTGTGCAAGTGAGGGCCACATGGGTTGTGTGACCCACTTCAGATTGTGTGAAAAATGCAACTTCTAATATAGGGATCACGATAGGGCATGCCACATGGCATTGGAATCGTAGCGCTGCGCAGTCATTAGGGTACAAGTGTCAGGGCGTTGCGGTACTAAAATAGAGTCGCAATTAAAACTTGTTGATCTGGTCCACCTATAACATGTTAGTGCCAAAGTTGAAGCATATGTTCGATCTCACGAGGTTACAGGTCTTACTGATAGAGAGACAATGTAACACCCCAGATTTTTACCTACTTGGAGTTAGACATCCTTAGACAATGGGTCAACCATAGCACCTTGGTAACTTCTCAAAACCCGAGTCCAAAGCCAGAGAAATCATTTAGAACCTAATTCTTTAGAAATTTAACGTGTATTAGCCAGCGCTACACTAGTTTTCCAGCAGAATTAGCACCAACCACTTTAAATACGATCTGTAAGACCCAAAACCTCTAGAATTTTCAATGCTACGTTACCATGAAATCTAGGATCCAACTCTAAACCCAGTTACTCTTGGGAATACTTTGTAACTTTGTATTGGTTCTAGACCGCGCATCGAGAGTCTGATATCTATGAACTTAGACCATTACGACCGCCTAGTTGGACTTGACAATCAACTAGAAAATCAAGCCCAACCGATGTCCTGAGACCATTTTATTGAGCCCGGAGTGAAGAGAGTAGGAGAAGGAAGATTTTTAGAAAACTAATTATATTTTTAAAGGAATCTGGAACGTTTCACTTGCTTGTTATTTTTAAGCGTTCTGACCATTAAAATTCGACCCAAATTTATCCTCGGATCAGGATAGGTGGCCCTTACATGTCATAGTACTTGTAGCTCTGATCGAGTTCCCGTAACCGTTGAACTGAAACTGGTCCACCACGATCGATCTGGAAACCCGACCGGATTGTAAATTTATCTTGACCTAGATCTAATATTATATATCTTAAGTCCGACTGCATTTAGTAACAGGACCTCCAGAAGTGCTCCATTGGATCAGAACAGACCCGATTTGGACATAACCTAAGTATACCTTGGCCTTAAGTCTATTTTTGTCAAGTTTAGGCTTATAAATAGGGCTTAAAACCCTCATTCCAAATCCCATACAAATTTTCAAACCCTAGCTTTCCAAGAGAGAAAAAGAGAGAGAGAGAGTAGGAGATTAACCCTGGGATTCTACCCTGCAACTCCATGTGCTTCAATACCACTACTGTATCGCTATTATGGCATTTCTGATTCCATTATTGGATAAGTTAAGCTAATCCTAACCTGTTTTGAAGCTTAGACTAGCTGTAGTAGAGTTCTAGCTAACCTGTTTCATGCCACAGGTAGCGTATCCGCCGTTGACGAAGACACATCGTTTGAATCATCTTGAATACGTCTTTTCTGGTTTAAGGTGCGGACTATATACGTTTAGGTTATAGTTTCCAAGACTTTCAATATTAAGTAATGATTTATTCTTGTTTAGGATGCTATTTCACATGTATAAAGTGTTATCCATTTCATTTTTCAGTTATACATTAATTATGTAAAATATACCGTATTCCTTGTATTTGTAGAAAATACCGTATACGTATGAAATTTGGATTTGTGCTTAATATGATTATTTGCCGTGAATATATGCTTTTTACAGGTGTGACAACTCCTTAGCAAAAGGACTTACCCTAAATCACGCCACAGCCAATATACGTTATATATGTAAAAGTGTGTAGCTCACGTGTTTGTGAAAATGTTTAAATGAATACGGAATCCGGATTCATGCATGCCATGATTATCTGTCGTGGGTATATACAAGTGATATATGGGGCAACTCCCTAGTAAAAGGATTTGGTCAAATACATGATATATCAACATACGATATGTAGTTAGTATGTGTAGCCTAAGTGTTTGTGAAAATGACTGAATAAGTATGGAATTTGCTTTCGTGCTCGCCATGACTAATTGTTATGGATATATGATTATTGTATGGGCGATAACCCTTTGATAAAAGGATTTTCCCTAATAGGTATACTAATGAATACACAATATGTATGATGTAATGTGTAGACTAAGTGTATGTAAAAGTGTCTGAATGAGTTAGTAATTAGTAAAAATGTGATTGCTAAGGTTGTTGAGATATGAATCTCAATCACAATACTTGAGTATATGATTTCCTCCATGCATTGTGTAACTTAAATTATTCGTATTAACTGTGTATATGATTTCTTCCATGAATTGATTAACTTAGATTAATCATGTTAAAGGTGTATATGATTTTCTCCATATACTGTATTTACATTTAAGTTATACTTCATGAATGTCCACATGATTGTAGGATAAGACTCATATGCCTGTTATGGAATTTGTATGTGATTGGGGCTGTGCTACAGTTCAGGTAATCGGTAATCGTTCTGTAAATATTGGTTGAGGTTGTTTCGCCACACAGGATGTGTTCAACGAATCTGAGTCGTACTTGGGTGTTCGGCAGTGGTTAGGCAACACGGAGTGTTTATCCATTCCATGTTGTTCAACTCAACGTGCGCTTGGCCTAGTTGAGCTTATCAACTAACCGAATTGACTGATGTTTGTTCACCATGTTTGGTCTCTACTTCTTGAACCTAAGGTACCAAACTTTCCAATGAAAAGCCCCTCTAACCTTGGTACCTCGATCCGCTAAGACTCATGAGCCGATTATGGTGGTATAAGACGCTATATTCGTGCTGTCGACCTACATTGATTGGTGACGAGCCCTTTATAGTGTCCAGTGAGCACCTACACTCACGAGTAGATTATGGTGGTATGGGACACTATATTCGTACTGTCGGCCTACATTGATTGGTGATGAGCCCTTTGTAGTGACCTCGAGTATATCATGATAGTGCATAAGGGCGATGAGTCTTGTTGCAGTATGTGGGATATAACTAGGTCTGTATTGATAAGGTGATGGGGGAGAGGAGCAACGATTGAGCACAACAACCCTGGCAGCCCTTGCAGCGACCTAGAACCATAATATTGTATGAGATTCCTAGGACTGACGACCCTAGAATGGATCAACGTTGGGAAATGATACAAGGGAGGTGTCTTAGCTTTCTAATCCTGTTATAAGAAAAGGACTAATAAGAACTTGGTAAGCATATTCATAACACCACATTGCATGTGCTAACGGCGTTGGTGATAGAGCCCTGAGGAAGTGAGTCATGCCGCGATCGTTAGATGATGTCGTAGAAGGGATTGTCGTGAGGGCATGCATCATTCTTCATATCATCCTTGCATTAACAAGAGTATCTAGGACCTTTTTGATTGTATTGCTTTATCATTACTGCTTGATTGGATTGATAACATGTTAACCTATGCTGTATAGTTTTCACTGAGTTAACTACTCACTCCCACGTTATGGGACAGTGTTGGCCACACTAACCAGTCCCTATTTTAGTTTTAGATGGCGACGATGCTTGCAAGGCAGAGTCGGTCTTTCTTGATAATGTTGAGGAGGATTTCTCCTAATGCAGGTTCTGATCAACGTGTTTACAGGGTTACTGATTAGATGCCAATACACTTGGTATTTTTACTTTTTATTTAAACACTCATGTATATTCTTTTCTTTCCATTTTGGAGTATACATGTATTTAGTTAACCTGATAACATATTCACACTCTGGAGACTTACAATCAATTATACATTTTATATATTTATCAGTCTTCCGCTTGAGAAACTTAACTGTCTCTGGAGTATGATATGTTGTTTTGGTCTAATCTCACTCATGTTTTCTGCACTAATATGAACAACATTCATCCATCATTAAAAATGTTGCATAAGTGATATTCTGAAACTCAGGAGTGGAGTTTATGCTCAACCCCCAATTTTTAAAATGTTACAGACAACCTTTTATTGCAACAACCCTTAATGTGAACTTGAGTAAATACTCTTATCTATTTTGTAGGAGAATGAAGAGTTGGACATGTTACCCTATATTAAGATAGAAAAAAAGAAATATGTGGATATGCAAACCTTTATTGCGATAGAGGCTTCAGAAGAGATGAGGAGACAACCCTCTATTTTAATAGAGAAAGAAGAGAAAGTAGTGACAAATACTCCTGCCAATAAAGGGAGACCAAAAAGGAAATTTAAGCCTTCTTACTTTAAGAAATCTCCATTTTTGTCTTTATTTATCATTCTTATAACGCTTGAAATTATCACCGACTCTGAAGAATACAAAGACTTTAGTACTTCTCCTATACCATTTGATATGTAGATGGATCCGTTTAGAATGTTAATGGAGGAGGAAGCTCTAGAATTGGAGGCTTGGTATGATGCATACAAGGACTCAACATCGAGAATTGGGTTAATCTCAATGTGGGTGAAAGATGAATGGATTAATAGTGTTGTATGTATTCTCAATATAATACATTGATTTACATATATTTAGCTCCTATATCAATTTTGAGATGAATCATCCTTTTTGTTACTTTGGCTATTGAAAAATACATTGCATTCTGGGAGAAAAAGAAAAATGAAATTAGAGCAACATATCCTCAAGATTGCAAGTTTTGCCCCACTTACTTTTTGGTAAATGTTTACTTTGAATTATGGTTAATCTGTTTCTTGTCTTTATGAGATTTATAGTAATATGTGACTTCGTTTGTAATAAACATGTCTCAAAACCAGCCTCTCAAAATTGAGTAAATATCGAGACCGATGCACAAACTGTGAATGCTATCTTATCTGTCTCCTAGATTTGTTAAAATTTGTAGTGGCAAAACCTCTTGGAATTTGTATCTTGTGTAGCTCAATTGTATATCATCCTTACCTATATTCAAGTACAAGAACAAGAGACTCTACATCAAGAACTTCAAGTACAAGAATAAGAGATTCAAGTACAACATCAAGTGCTAGATCAAGTTTTCAAGTTTCAACTATATCAAGACAATGTGCTTTACTTAAAGAATTCAAACTCAAGTAATCTTCTCAAGTTGAAACTCAAAGTTGCAAGGTCACTATTTCAAGCTCATCTTTGAATATACAATGACAAGCTTTAAGTACTTCAAGATAAACTATCAACCGAAGCAAATGATGTTTCAATGTTCAATTTTCACTTATAAGATATGAATGACCCTGGATCGACCATAGGTTAGGTCATACTGATTACATTCTTATTTTGGGTCATTATATAATTTTATAGACTTTTTCTTAACTAGTCCTAACTTATGTTCGACTAGTCCAAGTACTGGCTCGACCAGTCTAAGAATTTTCTTGACTAGTCAAAGGTTTGTTGTGAATTTTCAAAATTTCTATTGGACCCTCGACCAATCCTAGAGACTACTCAACCAGTCGAGTAAGCTCGACTCTAAGTCCAGCAACCTTTCAGGGTTCCACTCGACTAGTCGAGTGCATGGCTCAAACAATCGAGCAGGCCACTCGACCAGTCGAGGATCTATCTTATCTCATCGCGCCCGAAATTATGAATTCTTGTTGGTCCTTTGACCAGTCGAGCTGACTTCTCGGCCAGTCGAGTGAACAGTTTTTTCACCTATAAATAGAGCATGAATTTCAGAGTTTAGTAAGTCATTCAAGAAAAATCAAGACACCATTCTAAAAGATAAGTTTGTAATATTCATAAGCTATATTGTGCTCATTTAATATTCTCTTTTAATTAGCTTTTTATATTTGATTTTGAGTTTATCTATTCCAATCTTATTTGAAGAAGGGATTTAAGTTTTTACCCTTTCTTGAGAATAAAATCAAATCAAGCTAGCCCAAAGTGATTTAATCTAAAAATCATTTAAAACCCTTTCATAGGTGATTTTGGACATTGAACATTTACATTAAACATCTACTTCAAATTGGTTCTACCGGGCTTCATCAAAGGAGAATATCTAGATAAGTATATTTGCATTTTTCTAAATCTCTTTTTGGATTTTGAGGTTGTGCTAGAAAAAATCTCTATTTTGGTTTATTTGAGATGATCTCGAAAATCTCAGAGTGTGGGGTTTTTAAATTGGATAAGCCCACTTGAAAGACACAATTGTGAAGGTTTTAGGTGAACCTTGAAAAACCCATTTCATAGTGAAAGTCAATATCTCGAGGGAGAGGATATTGGGAGTGGAGTAGTTGTGTGGATGTTTTTTAACAGTTAGAGTACACACAAGCGAACCACTATAATATCTACTGTAGTGGTGGTTGGTTGATTGTGGCTTTGGGTGAATGTTTGTTATTTGTTTTAAAGCCTTTGTGGAGAATGTTGTAATCCGTTTGATGAAATTGTGGGAATGTTGTAATAGCTTAGTTTATTTTCTTTGCTATTTTTATTTTTCTCTGTATTAGTTTGGGATTTTGATACACAGATCGTTTTAGAAATCAAGTTGTCTTAGCATAAGCCATTGGTTTTTGGTGTAAGGTTGTCCTTAGAACAACATCTGTATCAACCTCTCAATACTTGTGCATTTGAGGTTACTTTTTATTTCTGCTTTGTGGGATTAATAAGTGTTATCTTTATTTATTTATTTCTAATTCCACATTTAAATTCTAATTTGGCATAGTCCTATTCACACCCCCCCCTTCCCTCCCCAAAGGACTCTTTGCTCAGCCTTTTCAAGTGGTATCAGAGCCTAATAGCTCATTTTTTTATCTTTGTTATTTGGATTAAATTCCTGAGTTAATCGATCTGAGTTTTGTAAAACGTTAAATTTTGATAGCCTCTCAATCACTAGGCCTCTACCATTTGATGGCTCCAATTATGCCTATTGGAAGGCCAGAATGAGGATTTTCTTAAAATCCATGGATGAGAGCGTGTGGCAATCCACAGTGACTAATTGGACCCCTCCTGACCCCTCCTACCACTGAAGTGACTGGTACTGATGGATCTGTAACTGTAAAAGTTTCACCTTATTTTACTTGGATCAATCTTCAGAAAAGTTAGAGTAGTGCCAATGAAAAGGCTCTAAATGCAATTACTTATGCACTAACATCGGATGAATTTAAGAGAATTATAACTTGTGATACTACAAAGAAAGCCTGAGATATTTTGGAAATGACACACGAGGGTACAACAATTGTCAAGAAATCTAAAGTCCAAATCCTCACAACCAAATTTAAGAAAATATGTATGGAGGAAAGTGAAACTTTAATGGACATTTATACAAAATTGAATGACATTGTCAACTCTATGTGGGGTCTTGGTGATACGATCCCAAAAAGTAAAGTCTGTGCAAAGATACTATGCTTATTGCCTAAACGGTTCAATTCAAAAGTGACCACGATCTAGGAACTTCGTGATACAGATAATATAAGGGTAGAAGGTTAGTTGGGTCTCTTCAAACTTATGAGTTAAATTTTAAGGCACCCAAAGGTACGTCAATCGTCCTCAAGTCTTCTAAAATTGTTTCTCATGAAAATAGTAATGATTCTGATTTAGAAACTTCTGAAGATGATGTAACTCTTTTAGCTAAAAAGTTTTATAAGATTTTTAAAAGTAAAAAGAGGGTTGATTTGCAAAAACCTAATGAAAAGAAAAAACCTATATCTAAAAATTAGAAATCGTTAACAGACAGTCAATGCTACAACTGCCATGAATATGGGCATCTAGCAAACAAATGTCCTAAGAAGGACAAGTCTAAAAACAAAGGTATGTTGGCTACATGGGATGATTCTTCTTGCTCTGAAGTCTCTTCTAAGTCAGAAGATTCTGAAACCGAGTCAGCTAATGAAGTTAAAGCCTTAATGACTCTATCCAAATTCACTTTTTTAGATAATGATGATTCAACCAGTGAAGAAAATCTGAATAGTGACAATGAAAATGAAGAAGACCATCAAGATGCTTATGATGCCCTATGCAGGGAAAATTATAAAATTGTTGTAAAGTTAAAACTTTAAAAAGAAAAGTTTTTACAACTAAAAGAGAATTTTGATATATTTGTCTTAGAAAAATCACGCTTTTCAGATTGCTTTGAAAAAACTAAGTGCAACTTAGATTTCAAAATGTCCCAAGATGAAAAATTAAAATCTGAAAATGAAAAGCTAAAACTTTTTCAACTTTTAAACCTAAAAGCAATCATATCAACTATAGAAATCAGAATCGTAACCCTTTGGCTGAAAAATTGTTGACTTGCTTAAGGAGATATTAAAATCTAAATCAGTGGGTAGGACTTATAACAACTACAAATATAAGAAGACCAACTATAGTCTTAAACCCAAAATAGTAATGAAATAGGTCCATAAGGTTACTAGTTTGGTTGCCCACACCGTTTTTAAAGCTTTGAGTTATTCAAAGTGGTACCTAGATAGCGGTTGCTCCAGACATATGATAGGTGACAAAAGTCTGTTTACCAGTCTTAAAGACATGACTGATGGTTTAGTTACATTTGGTGACGGTAGCAACTGCAAAATTGTTGGCCAAGGTACGGTTCCACTCTTTTACCTCCCTCTATTTAAAAATGTTTTATATGTAGAAGGTTTAAAACATGATCTATTAAGCATCTCTCAAATATGTGATAATAATCATAGTGTAAAATTCACCAGGGTGTAAAATTTTAAATAAAAATGGTTCTGTAATATTAACTAGTCACAGAACTTTTGAAAACTGCTACATTGTTAGTAATTCAAGCTCATCTATGTTATCGTGCTACATGGTCCAAATTGATAAAACTGAATTAGGGCGTAAGCGCCTTGGACATGTACACTACCACAACTTTTATAGATTGAGCAAAAGAGAATTTGTAAGAGGTTTACCCAAAGTAAAGAAAGTAGATAAAATATGTGGTGAATGCCAGATTGGTAAACAAACTAAGAGTACTCACAAAAAGGTGAACTCCAATACCACATCTAAACCACTCGAACTTCTCCACATGAATCTCATTGGACCAATTAGAATAGAGAGTCAAGGAGGTAAAAAGTATATTCTGGTGATTGCAGATGACTTTACCAGGTATACTTGGGTAGTCTTCTTAAGAGAGAAATCAGAAACTCCCGATGAAGTAAAAAGGGTACTTAAATATATCCAAACTGAAAAAGAATCACAAGTCACTAAATCCGTAGTGATCATGGTTCTGAGTTTGAAAATACCAGTTTTGAAAAATTTTACAATAATTAAGGAATATCACATGAGTATTTTGTGCCCAAAACACCACAACAAAATGGTATAGTGGAAAGGAAAAATACGGTGCTTCAAGAAATGACAAATGTAATGCTAAATAGTATGAAGCTTCCTAAAAATTTTTGGGCTAAAGTAGTTGTCACGTCCCAAACCTGAAAATCAGATTCACAAGAATCTCGATCGCCGAATCTAGTGCCGACAGCCTCCGTAGTCCCCCATTCTCGGCTCCTGACAATCATATGCCAGATTCTGATCTTGGGATCCTATAAGGAGAATTGTCAGAATGAATTTTTTTTATTATAATGGAGCATAACCACAAGAATAACTAAGTCACAAAATAACATCACCACATATCCACTATATCAAAAACTTTAAATACAATAGAAAAGGAAAATACGAGGTGATCAAAAACTCCAAAATATCCAGATGTGCACTCCTGCCTCAGCGCTGCTGCTGTCCAACGCTACCTGAACGCAACGGTCGTGCATAAGCTTATAAAAGCTTAGAGGGTGGTGTAAGTGTGTGTGCAAGGCAAATGCCAAGTGTATAATATCAGAGTAACACGAAAGTATGCGGTAAATCCATGAATAAAACTAGCCGTACCAAGGCTATGTGATGCAAGGCATGAAAGTTATCGGTCATACCAAAGATATATGATGCAAAGCATGAATGCTATCAGTCATACAAAGATATGTGATGCAAAGCATGAATGTTATCAGTCATACCAAGACCATGCGATGCGAGGCCTATGTAGCCAAATGTCATATGTAAGATGCAAACCAAGCATGCCAGTACTCATCAAGTATAAATATCAATATAGTTCCTCTCGGGATATCACCAGGGTCTAATACACTTCGTAGTGACTGCCTCCTCCCTATCTGCACAGTCAAGCAAGCGGAATAGACCTCACTATCCTCCTGACCAGTAGTCCGTCAATACCTACCCGGCTCGTCGTTAGTGGACTCATTTGTTATCTGGTCAAACTCAGCCTAGTTTATTGCCCCCTCACTCAGGCAGATAAGGCCACACCCCCTTTCAACTGACCATGACACAATGGGAGACGCTACCTACTGGTATTCAGCACTCGGGCGCTCGTGTATCCACTCGGTCTAGACGTTGGAGCATCTCTTGGTACCAAAAAGTTTCTGAAACTTTCACCCAAGGACATCCTAAGTGTCCACAGTATTAGAACCAAGTATTTTCGGTATCCGATATGGCCATCCATGATGTACCTGTGGAGCCACGACCCTGATGTCATTAGGGCATGCAGTGATCAAGTCACACATATGCGAGATGCATGAGTCACATCATTAAATCATGCAGCAATCTTGCGCATACCACGCGCTCATGTGGGGGCACTCCATCTCATAAGGAGTCTCGTAAGTGTCTCAGCCCAACGACTTATGTTATGATCAAATATTTCTCATATCAAGCATACATATGATGCGTATGAGCATGAATTATGGGGCTATACTAAGCATGTTATAAAGTGATGAATTATTAACAAGTATGGGCCTAACAATGGGCCCTAAGGGGAGTTACAATGTGAACATTTAACCAACATTATACTTACAATGTGGACGTCAAACCATCATTGTTCCCTAGGCATGGCCCACCATAAATATCATTACATGAACCATGGGAAATCACACATTGAAATGGACTCTAAGAACATCCCGTTGGGCCTCGACCCATGGGCCTTAGATACATCAAATGGGCCGCGTCATATGGGCCTTATATAAATCTAGTGGGCCACATCAATGGGCCTTATGTACATTGCAATGGGCCATAGCCCCTGGCCTTTGAATACGTCACAATGGGCCTCATAACATGGGCCACAATTACATCAAGATGGGCCTAATCACATGGGCCTTATGTACATCAAATGAGCCTAATCTCATGGCCTTATATATATATATTAAATGGGCTACACTAATTGGGTCCTACGTATACTTCAAATGAGCCATACCAATGGGCCCCATGTATACATCAAATGTGCCCTCAACCAAATAAGAGTGGTGATAATGATTTCCACCATTAAAATTCCTAAGGCCCACCATAACATATATTTCCCATCCAACCTATTTTTAAATTAATATTATGATAGATGAAGTGAGAAATAATTATCAACTTAATGGAAAGTAACTATGGCCCTTAGAGATTTTTGAACGGTAGGCGTCATTGACCACTACTTATAATAGTGGGGTCCACTTGAACTTAATACATGACTTATTTTTACTCTCAAGCCTCAAGATGAGCTTCAAATGGTTGAACGGCTTGGATGCAACACATGCATCATGGTGGGTCCCAAAGATGGATGGATCTGACTCATTCTTTAGCTCATGCCCAAAAATGAGCTCTCAAAATGGATGGACGGTTTGGCAGCTCATGCATCATGGTGGGTCCCAAAGATGGATGGATCTGACTCATTCTTTAGCTCATGCCCAAAAAATGAGCTCTCAAAATGGATGGACGGTTTGGCAGCTCATGCTTCATGGTGGGGGTCCACATGAAAGCACACCATCATGTATATTTTATATATATATATATATATATATATATATATATATATATATATATATATATATAATATAATATATAATCTATACATTGTGTATTATATATAACATAATATATATATATATATATATATATATATATATATATATATATATATATATATATATATATATATATATATATAACACACACACACACACACACACACACACACACACACACACACACACCGTCCCACACGTGGGGGAGGACGATCCCACCATCCAGTGGACGGTGTGGTGTATAACACATACATTATTGTGGGCTCCACCGTCCGCCTGGAAGGTGGAAATAAAACCCATACAACACTGTGGGTCCCATGTGGGGCCCACCATAACATTTATTTTCCATCCAACACGTTGAAAAGGTCACTCGGACCTGAATGAATAGGAAAAACAAATTTCACCTTGATCTGAAACTTCTGTGCGCCCCAAAAAGGTTTTCAAGGGTAGACATTCAATCACACTATTTCAAATGGTGTGCGCCACCTGAGTCTCAGACGTGGCTGAAACTTGAAGGGGGCCTACTTCAGGGAGTGTCCCACCTCGTGAACGGGTTAATGGGAAATAAACATCAAGGTGGGGCCCACATGTAGGGCCGTGGGCTCCCTGGCCTTCGCTCGCAGCACGCAGCAGCGGTCTGCTACCTTTTTTCTTTTTTCTTTTTTTTTTTTTTAAATAATGTTTTCTCATGGTTTTTCATGTGTGGAGCCCGCATCAAGTGAATCCACCTTAGCCATGGTATTCTACGACTTGAGACCAACCAAAAGAGTCCAATATTGAATGTGTTTTGGTGTATGGAAAACCTCAGGTGAATTTCAACGGTAGAAAACATCGTTTGCCATGCCATGACCCACCAGAAATTCAGATCATCTTCATTTTTCATCCCAACGCTTAAAATGACCTAGAGAATGGAATGTATGGTGTAGATTAAACACATACAGCAAGGTGGGGCCTGCATGAGTGGCCTACTCAAGCAACATAAAGAATCAAGCTCATATATGTGTTTTCATGTCTACGTCAAGAGACGCTGGACTGCTTCTATCTCACGTCCAGTTGACGCTGGACTGTTCTTGGCTCCAAAAAATTTCAAGGTGGCCCTGCTTAGGTGGGCCACTACACGGTGGATGGTGTGGGACATACATACATATAAGGTGGCCCTACCTACAAATGGATTAGATCCAATACATGCTTCATGGTGGGGTCCATCCAGGTGGGCCACATGGCCTTATCATATGAAAGAAAATGAAAAATAAAATTAAAAGAGGGAGAGAAAGAGAGAGAAAGAGAGAGAGAGAGAGAGAGTGGAACACGCGTGTGATGGAGGGACCCCGACACTATGGGCCCTCCGTTCCATGATCTACATCATTAATCAAGTGGGTCCCATAACATGTGGGCTCAAAAAAATTGAAATCTAATGGTGGAGATCCCTTCTCCACGAAAATAGACGGTTTAGACGACCCATATACAAGCTAGGAAGGTAAACATCATAATGGGGTCCATGAAAAATGGCCCCATCATGGAATGATATTGATGATCAAGATGGACCATTGACCACATCTTAGGATCCAAAGTGAGATCCATACCATTGAACGGTAGGCCTCACTTGGCCCATCTTAAAAATATGAAAATCTATCCTATAGAAGCACCCACCACATGATTTTCTCGGTCCATTGGAAAGCCGGTCTCCTATAGCTTCACTTTGATGGTGAAGATGAGAAATGGATGGCTAGGATGAGAGCTTTTGGAGTGAAAAGTGGGTCACACAACTCACTTTTCTCTCATGGAGGAGCTTGGACGTGTGGGCTTTTGGTTGATTGGGAAATGTTTGGAAAATGTGAAGAGAGAGAGAGAGAGAGAGAGAGAGAGAGAGAGAGAGAGATGGTTGTAAGGAGAAGTGATGGGAAATGGGTGATGGATGTGAGTGATAGGTGAGGTGATGGATTGGTTGACTTTTGGGTTTGTTTAACTTTTGGAGAAAGGAAGCATGGGTGCTTTGTACTTGACATGAGAGGTGATTGATGGGGTTGATTGATGGGATTGATTTGACATATTGTAGAGATTCTCTTGGGATTTACAACGCGTGGTGTTTTTCTTCGAACTGAATACAGGTCTACATCTCCTTGTCTGGGTATCGGATCGGTGAGCGAGTCGCTGCGTTGGAACTGTGGCGACTGTGCAGTCACAATGGTATAAGTCTCGAATTAAGCTGACTCAAATCTATGGGGTACGACTTAGGGTTATTCGCAAACATCGATTACTAGTCGCGGATTACTGAAATTTGACAGGAAGGATCGTGGGAGTTGGCGAAACAGTACGGACTAAGATACGATCTTATAGTGGTAAATATTGCTTGTTATATAATTGACCGTGTTTACACTAGAAAATCAAATAGTAAAATTGCTTATGAAATGTGGTTTGATAAAAACACTACTATCAAATACTTTCGAGTTTTCGGCAGCAAGTGCTACATCTTGCATGACCGAGAAAATCTGGATAAATTTGACACCAAAAGTGATGAAAGGATATTTTTAGGATATGCTCTAAATAGTCGAGCATATCGGGTTCTTAACAAGAGAACTAGTGTAATTCAAGAGTCCGTCAATGTGGTTATAGATGATTAGTTGAATACACTTGTCTCAAGTTCATAAAATGATAAAGTTCTTTTATTTGATAAAATAGACTCTTCATCTAGTCAAATTAACACTGAACTGCAGACAGTTAAAGACCATCCATCTAATCAAATCCTTGAAAACTCTCTCACTGGTGTGTGCACTTGTAAACAACTAGAAGATATGTGCAACTACGTGTGCTTTACATCATAGATAAAATTGGTTAACGTAAAAGAAGCCCTTACTGACGAAAAATGGATTGTAGCAATGCAAGAAGAGCTCAATCAATTTGTTAGAAATGATGTTTGGTACTTAGTTCTATGACCAAAATATAAACACATTATTGGAACAAAATGAATTTTCAAAAATAAGTCAGATGAACTTGGTAATATTATTAGAAACAAGGATATGCTGGTTGTACAAGGGTACACTCAAATTAAAGGCATTGATTATGATGAGACCTTTGCCCCAGTAGCTCGTCTTGAATCAATGAGACTATTTATATCCATTGCGTACTTTAAAAAATTCAAAATATATCAAATGGATGTAAAGAGTACATTCTTAAACGACGATTTGCATGAAGAAGTGTATGTTGAACAACTAATGGGTTTTAAAGACCCTAAGCATGCTTATCATGTTTATCGCCTGAAAAAGGCACTCTATAGTTTGAAACAAGCTCTTAAGGCATGGTACGAAAAGTTGACTAAGTTTCTACTAAGTCATAACTTTATAATGGGAAGTGTCGATAAAACACTATTTGTAAAGAAACATAATGATCACATACTAATAGTTCAAATCTATATTAATGACATTATTTATGGATCTACTTGTAATAATATGACTGTTGAATTTACAGATCTTATGAAATCTAAATTTGAAATGAGCATAGTTGGAGAACTAAACTATTTCCTAGGGTAGCAAGTCAAACAGCTCCTTGATAGTATCTTTATCTCTCAAACCAAATATGCTTTGAACTTAGTAAAAAGTTTGGATTTAAGAGTAGGAAAAATGTTGATACTCTAATGAGTACTACTCTAAAGCTCTCTTGGGATTCAACAGGTAAGAGTGTGAATCCTAAGTTGTATCACAGTACGATAGTTAGTTTAATTTATTTAACAGCAAGCCGACCTGATATTACTTTTAGCATAGGAATTTGTGCTAGATATTAGTCGGACTCTAAAGAGTCACATCTGATTGCTGTTAAGCGCATTTTTCGATATGTCGCTAGTTCAGCTAATCTTGGTCTCTGGTATCCATATGATACTAGTGTGTAATTAGCTAGTTACATGGATGTTGATTGGGCTAGTAACATTGATGATCGTAAATCAACCAGCGGTAGTTGTTTCTATGTTGGGAACTGTCTAGTTTCCTGGCTAAGTAAGAAATAAAGTTCTGTATCGCTCTTCACAGCTGAGGCTGAATATATTGCTATGGGTAATGCTTGTACTCAGCTTGTGTGGATGAAGAGAATGCTAAGTGATTATGGATTTGTGTAAGAATCTATGGTCTTATATTGTGACAATTCAAGTGCAACTAATATTTCTAAAAATTCAATTCAATATTCACGAACCAAACATATTGACATTAAATATCACTATATTTGTGAATTGGTGGAAGATAAGATAATTTCATTGGAATATATTCAGACCGAGAATCAACTTGTTGACATATTCATAAAATCGCTCGACAAAATAGGTTTGAAAAATTGAAATTTGATCTTGATATGTGCAATATGAACTGATGATTTTTGTCTGTTTGTATCATAATTTATATATTTATTATATTAAAATTTTTAAAATTTAAATATAATGCAAAATTACATATTTTATGTGGTGCACGACCAGTCAAGTACATACTCGACCAATCGTGGCTCGACCGGTCGAGTATGTACTGACCAGCCGTGAATCACGTGTTTGGCCATTTATTTGGGGAAAAACATTTTATTCTTCATTTGGGTCTTCTTCTCCAATAAGCCCTACCTCGACCGGTCGAACCCATCTTCGATTTTCTCTATGGTTAGTATATTATTTTCAATTTCCTTGTAGATTTAAGTCCTTTACACTTACTTTTCTTCATTTTTATGGTTTATTTTTGTAACGCCCTGAACATTTCAATACCCGAGTGTTGAAAGTTCTCAAGCGTTACCTATAAATTAACATGTGTACAATAACCATCTAACTATCCTACCCTTACATCCTTGCCCTGACACAAACTTAACTGTTAGAAATAATCCTCATTCATAAATCACACCATCTGACCATTGATTTCCAAGTAGGATCATCCATCACATGATTTGACGTAAGTACCTTTTCACAAAGGGCACGACGAATAACCCCATATCCATAATGATTTAGATATACATTCATTTGTAAGAATTTCTTAGAAACATGCCTAGAACCATGTGAAGCCATTAGATTTTCCAAAACTCACGGATTAACAATAATTATGAAAATGCCATTGACCTATACCCTGAATTCTAATTCACATAGTTCTCATGATTTATTTCATGTGAAGTTTTATATCATGCCTAATTATAAAAAATTAACCCCACACGTCGAATTTCAGCCGTTAGATCGTAGTAAATCAGCTACTTGACCTCTACATCCGTTCATACACTTATCAGATCAAGATTCTGATCTGCTAATGTTGCTCACCCCATATGAATATGCTTAACCCACCATTAGAATTACAATATGAGGAACTTACATATGTGAACAAGTCACTCAAATCTAACTGTATACATGTTCTACCTCTAATCACCCCAAAAATCCACTTTATGTTCATCCGTTTATGAAACTGATTGTACATCCACCTACATACATGGTCAGAGTACTAACCATTAAGTCCCCTTATTTTTAACAAGTCATCTGACCATCCGTCATGTTTGGATCCACCAAACGGGCCACACGAATATCCTGGTAAACCGATCATCACGAAGATCTAATGGTCTATATCTAAACCACTCGGTAACTTATCAATCAGAGGTGTATAAATGTTATGTTGAATTACGGAGTTTATTAGCCACTAAATAAGCATCTTAGTCATCCTTAAGAGATTCGAGCCCAAATTTAACTACTTGAGAGATCTTGAGAAATAGTGATCAGTGGAAAAATGTCACCTATATTTGATGGTTCAGTTAGAAGTTACATATGTTAAAAGTTAAAACAATGGAAAAGGGCAAAATTATAAATTATACTTCAAAATTCATATATAGGCAGTGACGTGAAATAGTTTTTAACTGGTGAGTACTCAATGGTTCTGTGTGGACCACCCATAGCTTGGATCTATTTCAAACTTAGGGCAATGGGCTCACATAGTGAGCTAAGATGGTGAACGAAGCGGATTGTCCACGGGACATAATGAATAGAACCCACTAAATACCACTTTCAAACCATAATCTTGTTACGTGTTTAGCCAATTAAGTAATCTACGTGACTCCACAGCAACGTCCAACCATGGCTGCCTACATTGGGACAAGTGGTGGCCCACCATCATCATCCATTCAGATGATCCGAGCCGGCCATCACGTGCAAGGAGTGTTGACGAAAACCCCATCCTTTCTAGGTACTCATGCCCACATTCACGTTCATAGCAATAGGGAATGTGTTACTACATCGATTGGTGGTGTGACCCACTCAAAACCTGGATACAATTTAGATTTTGTCTCATGACCTAAATCGACCCTACGAAGCTACTGAGCGACGCTGATTCACCGAAAGATCGCTGGAAGTGGACCCCACCGACCCCAGTAGAGAATAAAAAATGAAAGCCTTCGCAGCAAAACAGACGATGTCGATTTGAAGACGATGCGGCTCACTATGATTGGTTGAGTGGAAAATCCAAGCCATCCACCTTGTTGGGCATCCAAGAATGACCAAACGCATGTTGGCCCCACACGTAAAGTATTCGTTAGCCCTTACAAACCGAACATCGTCCCTTTTCCTCCGGTTACGCAAACAACGTTGTGTAAGGATACTTCCCGGTTTTCCTGACTGCGTAAGGAGTTCATGCAAAGGTTTTCTGCATTTGGGCGCTGGCTATAAAGAGGGGCCTGCCGTCCCACAAGAGAGCAACATAAGGTGATTAGAGAAAAAAAAAAGGGGGGGGGGGGAGAGAGAGCGCGACGTCTAGCACCTTACTGGACGTAGCAGTAGCAAGAAAGAAAGGAAAAGAAAAGAAAGGAAGGAAGAAAAGAGAAGGAAAGGAAAGAAAGAAAGAAAGGAAGGAAAAGAAAGAAAGAAAAGAGAAAGAAAGAAGGAAAACAAAAGGAAAGAAGAGAAGGAAAAAAAGGGGGAAGGGAGGAAATTAACCGTTTAAGTCTGTTCTAGGTTAAAAATTCAACCCTTCATCACATACTCACTCTTAAGGAAGACACAAACAATAAAGGTGAGGGTTTTATCCTTTAAGCTTACAGTAATTTAAGTTGATTTATTTATCCTGCCTTTTACATGCCTTCCTGTATTTTATTTCCCTTCATACTAGTTTATCTTGACTTCTATACATGCTTTCATGAATTTGATATTGCCTTTACATGTATTCCTTTTATACATCAATTTAAATCTTTCATGTTATTATATTTTTCATCATTAATTATGGCCTTTTCGTACCTTTTACAATATGAATTATCATGTATTCTATGTTTACATGTTCCTTGGGAATTATCCTATCAATTGATTTATTGGCCCTTTTAGGATTATGACATGATCTCAAATACAAGAGAATTTCTCTAAATTTATGTGAGGCCATGGGTACAAGCCTTACCCCTGCCTTATCCATTTTTGAGTTGGCTCTGCCACTTGTCTCTATATTTGAGTTAGCTCTGCCACTCGTCCTTATATTTAAGTCGGTTATGCCACTCGTTGTTTTATTTGAGTTGGCTCTACCACTCTCCTTTTGTTGAGTTGACCATTCTCACTTTTCTCTTGTTATATTGGCCATTGCCACTTTTATTGAGTTGACCATTGTTACTCTTCTCTTTATTATATTGGTCTTGTGTCATTTATCTTTAAAGGCATGGGTATGTGTCTTATTATTCCAGAACCTACATGATTCAGTTTATATTCTGCATAATTTAGTTATATTTTTTATAAGTGCAAGTGATGTGTTATGAGGTATCACAACTAATGATTTAGATATCTTATCATGGACATAATGCATTATGGGTAGTAGCCCTCTTGGTCGGCACGTAATTCAGTGGGTTAGTTAGCATGGTGCACAATCGATGTATGTAAATCGACATACGTGTTACATCAACTTTTCAAGATTGAATGTCGCAATTAGTCGCTCCATGAATACATCGTGCTATGTAAATCTCCCAACCGCGTGTGGTGTTGCCTTGAGATGTTCGCATAAATTCACGTTAGCGTTGGCCATGCCGACGAATATCTGTAGTTATGAGATGCGGGTCGAGCCGGGTTTCCTATGAATTATATTCCACATTATGATGATCACTACGTATGATAAGCCACACACACTATGCTAGGCTTGCATCTCATGTAGGCTGTTTGCGCATACTGATATCTCATGTAGTAGTGGAGTACGGGACGTATCAGTACCCTCACTTTACTTGTTATGAATCTCTTGAATTATTATTAATCTTAAAGGATAACCTTCACTATGAGTAGGGCATTGACCCACTCCCAACTGTATAGATGATGTAGGTGACGTACAAATTGAAGACTTAGAGGACTACTTCCCTATAGAAGATTATCTTGAAAGACTAAGAAGATAGTTTCATTATTTAGTTTTATATTTCCACTGTGGACTCTGAAGTTATAATAAACCTCACATTATGAGGCCATTTGATTATTCTATTTACTCTGATGAAATATAATCAATACAGTTGATTTTATTCTCGTGTATGATTACCTTCATGAATGTATCTAGGTGAAATCAAATGAAAAAAATTAGGGTGCGATTTCAGAGCATCCAGTTGTACATTTTTAACACGCGGTTTCCTCGGGCACGAGTACATACTCTGGCCATGAAAATTCGGGATGTTACAATTTCAAGCTTTATGATTATTTTGTGGGTTTTCTATAAAAAATCGGATGTACTAGAAACCCTTCTTGTCTCTTTTGCAGTCTTTGTATTCCTTGATTTGTTTGTTGCAATG
The DNA here is from genome assembly GCA_037074715.1 of Magnolia kwangsiensis. Taxonomy (NCBI): domain Eukaryota; kingdom Viridiplantae; phylum Streptophyta; class Magnoliopsida; order Magnoliales; family Magnoliaceae; genus Magnolia; species Magnolia kwangsiensis. The sequence continues at coordinate 59,449,695 of CM073573.1, forward strand.
GAGAGTAGAAACAAGAAGCAATGATAATGTGGTTCCTCTTCTTCTCGTTTTGCTCATATCACATTGCGCCATCTTTGGTCACTCGAGAAAGATCCGGAGTATGTGCAAGATATTCGCTTACGCAACGTGATAGTTGAACAGATTGTTAATCCTGATCATTTGGCACCATTTGGCGTTATTCATCTCCTTTAATTTGTAGGATGAGATAACATTTTACATTAGGGCGGACCGGTATACCGCTCCATTGCATAAGCCATGTTTGCTTGCATTAGTGACTTCTTTACTGAGAATCTAACATTTGTAATTAAAACAAGAGAAGGTCCAATTGAAGTGGACAGTCACTTAATTTCTAGTTTAATGGATATACCAGTTAATGATGATGGTATTCCCATTCATATACTTGTAGAAAAACCGTCTGAATCTGAGAAGAGAATGTTCACTAGAGTTTTATGTAATATGGATGCGGAATGGAGTATTGGGAATTTGCTCGCCTCCAAGTTTATGTTACACAGATACAGGGTTCTCCATCAAATTTTTATTTCAAATATCTACCCTCAATTTGGTAATAAAACCGAGCTTGCTACATTCATGGCTCGTATTCTTCATTATATTGGTACTGGAGTCTCTATGTGTCTTCCATCGCTTATCCGTTATATCATGATTCAGTTTCGTCTCCATCTAGGTCACAGTGACATACCCTTTCCTTATCTGATGATTGTTTTAGCCACTTATAGTCTAGTGGCTATGCCTGTTGGAGAAGCTCCCATAACCATCTACCATTCAACAACTTAAACATAAATAAGATGAATTTGAAGTTGTCTCCAGGATAAGTTGATGTAGGTGCTGGAGGAGCAACAAAAGCAATTGAAGAGGAGGATGCTTTGCCTCCAGATGATGTCAATATGGATGATATTTTCACTGAGATTGAATCTGACTCTGCAGCTGATCCTAATTATCAACCTTTTGATTTTGATCCACGTCTGCGCTCTCTTAAGTAGAAGGTTGAAGGTATGCATGTGTCCTAAGAAATGTAATTTAAATATATGCGCAAATATCTTAAGCGCATTAATAAGGGACTTCATCAAATTGATCCTTCCATACCTGCTCCTTCTGGTTTGAATTAGTTTGTGAATATCTGATATGTAATAACTTTCATACTTGAATTTCTCTTGACTTTATTTTCTTGGTCATGTTTTCTTGTTATTATGGACATGTTTAACTGGTTATCTTGCCCATATTTATGTTATTCTGAACTTCCTTCTTCTCTCATTACTCATTGCTCTTATTACTTCCATCTTCATTTATAAGTTCTTTCCTTTGTCATATTATGATAAAAAGGGAGAGAATTTGTGTTGATAATGCCTATTCTTGCCTATTTCAAAATGATATTGGATTGATTCTATGAATTTTATGAAATATGGAGAATGTGGAGTAGAGAAGAGAAGTGTAGGGAGTGGAGAAGAGAAGTATAACAAATTTTCTCCTCTTGAATTCGATGGAGTAATATATTTAAGGGGAGTATTTGGTTTGCTATTTAGTTTCTTAACTGGGGGTGCATGATTCTTTATTATGCATATTATGCATATTTTAATGTATTTTGTTTTGTCACAAATTTGACAAAGGGGGAGATTGTGAATGCTATCTTATCTAGCTCCAAGATTTGTCAAATTTTGTAGTGCCAAAATCTCTTGGAATCTGTATCTTGTGTAACTCAACTGTATATCGTCCTTACCTACATTCAAGTACAAGAACAAGAGACTCTACATCAAGAACTTCAAGTACAAGAATAAGAGATTCAAGTACAACATCAAGTGCTAGATCAAGTTTTCAAGTTTCAACTATATCAAGACAATGTGCTTTACTTAAAGAATTCAAGCTCAAGTAATCTTCTCAAGTTGAAACTCAAAGTCGCAAGGTCACTATTTCAAGCTCATCTTCGAATATACAATAACAAGCTTCAAGTACTTCAAAATAAACTATCAACCGAAGCGAACGATGTTTCAATGTTCAATTTTCACCTATAAGGTATGAATGACCCTAGATTGACCATACGTTAGGTCATACTAATTACATTCTTATTTTAGGTCATGATATAATTTTATAGACTTTTTCTAGACTAGTCCAAGTACTAGCTCAACAGTATACGAATTTTCTCGACTAGTCCATGAAATAGCGGTGAAGACCACTTGAGTTGAAGTAGAGATATGCCAATATGTCCTAGAGGGGGGTGAAGGACTTTTTAAAGATTTATGAATTATATTAAAAATCTTATCACTCTAATCCTAACAGGTATGCAATTTTCAGGATTACTCAAATGTAACTCTACTTGCTTCCAAGCCCAGTAGAGGATCCAATCACAAAACTATTCAATTTAATGAGTATGAAGTAGTTATAGTCTATGATGGATGTGGCTATGTGTGTGAAGTGTGACCAGATATGAATTTAAATAATATAATCACACAAATGATCAAGCACAAGAATCAATCACAGACAGTCATTTTTATAGTGATTCGACTACTTGTCTACTCCACTCCCGGCTGTCACACTCAACCCTTGAGTGTACCAGATTTCACTAAGGAGGTTTTCCATGGTTCACCTCAAACCTAAGGTTTTAAATCAGGTTCACCTTCAACCTTTACAACCTACACAGAGGCTGACTGTTTATGCTCTCACGAGCATAGGTCAACACATAGCACCCGGTTTAGGCACACTGGCCAAGGATCTTACCCTAAGATCCTAACAGAGGTTTTACACGGTTCACCTCATAACCCAGAGTTTTACTGGTTCACTCCTAACCAGACGTTTATGCCCATACAGAGTAAGGGTTCACACAACACACCCACAGATACACTCCCGTCGAAGGCCTCCTTTGAGGACTTCAAAGGGTAGCAACACCTACGACCCAATCCTAGAAAGAAATAATCACAAGTGTCCTCTGGACTCTAAGAACTTACAGATAAGTTGATGAGTCCCTTTTAGCACAGTGATGAAGATATCCTTCTTGTTAATGAAGAGTCTTCAGCTCCCTTGATCCGCAACACAAAAGATATACCAATGTCCGGCTTTGGTCGGGTCAAGGTTATGATGGACTTCTACTCTCTAAAGATTTTTCTATTAAGAAGATAGAGTGATTCCAATCATCTATGCATTCAAGGCATCCCAGCTTAATGATTTTCCATTAAGGTAGTAGCTGGAGGATCCTTAAATGCGGAAGTTCATTCCCCAATCTACTTTATTGAATATCAATGATGAGGGTGGATTGGAGGATGAACTCCCTGAGAGAAAGGGCTTAAGATAAATGATATGAAGTTTAAAACACTCAGAAGCACTCTCTTCTTTCTCTACCAGCAATAAAGACTAACCTCTCTCTATATATAGGCAAAAGGTTCCAACAGATATAAAATGGTCACATTTATGACAGAGTTCGATATCATCGAGCAAGAGTCGATATGATTGAGCATATACTCTCAATTGTATCGAGGATCCGCTCGATGATATAAACTCAAATGTCATTTTCACTTTTGGAAACCTTTTGCCAACTGGTCGATGGGATCAAGACACACATCGATGTTATCGGATTTCAAACTCTGATTCCATCGATAGATGGATCGATCTATCGATAGCTGAAAACAAGAGAGATAAGCCTTGAAGAATTTCATGTTCTAAAGATATAATCGGGGAACGGCCGATGTCATCAGAATTTGAATGTCGATGATATCGAGACTTTGTCGATAGGATCAATAAATCATATAGATTTATCTATAAGCACGCTGGTTAGTTTGTGCCAGATTCGATCCAATCGACCAGGACTCGATGATATTGACATTAGAATATCAATTTCATCAAATGGTCCCTAATCAACGTTTTAAAACATCTTGAAATTTATGCTGGAGGAAATATGTGCCTACTATTGATATGATCGAATGACTACCAATGTGATCGGTATTTGAGTTCAGATTGAATCAGACAGTCATCGATATATCGAAGCTTATAGTAGTTTTTTTTTAGATATATCAAAGCTTATAATAGTTTTCTTTAGAAAAATAGGGGCGTTGAAAAACTGTTTGTCGATATTATCGATCCACTTTCGATAGGATCGATATTCGAATATCGATGATATCGATTGAGATTCTGATATATTGATAAATCATCCAGATGAATGTTTGGTTGCTGAACGCTTTTTGTCCTCACTCAATTATATCGATTGAGATGCCGAGGACATCGACAGAGCAAGTTGATCATATCGAAATGTGAATCGATACAATCGACAGGGTAAGAAAACTTGAAGATTTTTCTGTTTGGTAAAAAGTTTTCTTACACTAAAACCCTAAGGTGTTCTACTTAGTTTTAAGGGTTTTAATCACTTGGTGTTTTTGGACATGGGATATGAGGCTATGATTTACCTATGGCGAGCTTCCACACATCCAGTTGAGGCAGACACTTGAGTTGATCTTTCTGTTAGGCACTGTTGTTCGACTGAATCAACTTACACCATAATTGACAAACTAGGGCACTAGTAGGTGCACTTTCAATCTCTCCCTTTGTCAATTACGTGACAAAATACCTAAAACACCCTAAAAAAATATCTAGACAGATACATCCTAAATTATGTGTACATGCATTAACACAATTTTACAAATTCTAATCACCCATGTACACACCGAGTAAGTTCTCCCCCTAACTGCAAAACTCTCCCTTTCTTGTTGCGGCTGCTCCCCCTAACACCTGCAACATATACGATGACAAATATCCAATTTTCCACAGGGGTGCTTGTAATTTTTCTCCCCCTTTTTGTCAGTCATTGACAAAGATATAGCAAGTGATATTGATTGAAGGTGGATGTCAGATGAGAGATCAGCAAATATAGATGTATATAAATGAGTTCAGTTGAAAGCATACAGCTTTGGCAAATAATATGGAGGCATAACAAATAAGATAGATAGGATAATCACAGTAAATAGTCAACAGAGAACATCATATGCACATCAACAGTTTGTAAAGAAAATAGGTTGATCAAAAAGAAAATTTTCACATCGGCAACCTAACCTTGCCAAGTTTGTAATTTATCACACCAATAAATATGACCACAGGCATCTAAAAAGATATTTAGGCTTAGAGCGTTTTAGGAGGGCTTCAGGGTTGTGATGGATGTTTATCCTGGGTAAGCTTATGGGGCTGGTATCCGTTCCATAATGCATTTTGTTGCGCATTGCAGGACCATCAGTCGTTGTTGAACTTTAAAAAGGTGGATTTCGCAGTCATCTAGCAACTTTATAATGTGAGTCTGTTCATGCAGAAGATCTTGTATACTGTCTCGTACAGAGATGTTTGGAATGACCTCAACAGAGTCAGAATTTTGCATCAGGCTGCTACTGCCAGGAATTGAACCGGTTCTTCCACCAAAAAATACATTTTCAAAGATGTTTAGTCTATGTATGTCTTCAAAGTTGAACCATGCACATGGATGAGGGAGATCATTAGTTGATGGCAGTCCAAATTGACGTGAAAACTTGGATAGAAGACATGGAAATGGTAGTGTAGTGATGGATGCTTCTGTAAACACATGGATCAGCTGCTATACGATCAGAGTGGGTAGGCATATTGGAATTCTCAGATGAATGTCGTACAGAATGTTAAGGATGTATGGCGAGAGCTGGTTGCCAGAGACTTCACAGGGATAGACGTTCGAGCTAAAAATACTGTGAAGGATTTTATAGGTAGGATCAAGATACTTGACATAAAGAACAATTTTCGCATTCCTGGGAATGGTGGCACCATTACACAATGCACGAGTAACTTCCCACCACACACCTTGACCATTCATATTTCGATTTGATATAGGTATTTCAGTCATTTTCATGTTAAGCATCCTACTTACTTGGTTTGGTGTGATGTATTCAACCTGATTTATGACCGAGACCAAGATAACTGGGGGATCTTTTTCAACATTATAGACCAAACTTAGAAACTGATGTACCAGATTATGTTGAAAAGTTCCTCCAAGGTTCACAACATTTTTCCACCCAATTTGTTTCAAGAGATCGATGATCCTAAAGGGTTCAATGCTCTTTTTGTGAACCATTCGTTCCGCCACAAGGTTTAAGTTGAATAGAGGAAAAGAGGCAGTTGCATCCTGTTTACATTCCTTCTTTCCAGTTGATGCATGCTTTGGATGAACCAATCCTTTATTTTTTCCCATCTTGGAGAGATGAAATATCCAGGTCTGAGAGCACCAGATGCGGCTCTCCTTTTTGGTCTTCTGATTCTTACCAAACAACGACGATCTATCCCTTTGATCATGTTCTCAGATTCTAAATTTTAATTTTTAATTTCAAGTTCTAGGGAAGGAACAACCATCCCGACGTTTACCCGGAGAGTCGTCGATTCTATCGATTCTCAGTTGGTGTGATTCACATTCACAAGTGACCAATCGATGCTTATATTGAAGGTGGATCTTTTCAAGTTTTTCTGCAGTCTGATGATCATTCATGTACAGAATAGTAAATCTATTAAAGTTCTTAGCAAAAATTATCAGAAAAATTTTGTACAGCTTCTGTACATCAAAGGTATAAACATTTGATTGTTTATGTGCAAAAAAAAATGAGGTGAGAGACCTCAGATTGTTTCTTCAGCAAAATTGCATCATTTCAGCAAGTATTCAGATTTTGATGCATAATCTGGACCAGTTTCTTCACTCTCGGTGTTTCTCAATTTTACTCATTTCTTTTCCTATAATAATGTAGCAGTGGTTGTTTGTGTGAAGACCCTTCATAATTGATTTTCCTGATCGATCTAGGATCTCGCATTCTTCTTTGTTAAATCTGACCACATGCCCATTATCACAGATTTGACAGATGCTTAGTAGATTATGTGTCAAGCCTTTTATGCAAAAACCATTCTCATTTGTAAGCAGATTAATTCCTTCTATGATTCCCTGTCCAATTACTTCAGCTGTGGTTCCATCTCCGTAGGTGACTATCCCTTTATGAAAATCCTTATAGTTTGAAAGAAGAGACTTGTCACATGTCTTGAACAACCACTGTCCAGGTATCATTTAGCCTCATTGCCTGATAAATGATCTGAATGAGTAATAAGGCAATTTGTCTTTTCCTTAATTACCCACTTTGTGACAGGAGTTTTACTTGTGGTAGATTTATTCTTCTTATCTGATTTTTTCACATGACTTAACTGCTCCATCCTTTCAGCTGGCTCGAGTGGTGATGATTGTATACTTCTTTTTTTTAGCTCATAAACTGACTCCTCATTTTTGTAACAAGTTGGGATAGGTTTGGTGTTACTACTGGATGCAACAGATTTTCTAAATGGTTGTGCATCATATTTTTTTGTTCTAGCCTTTTCATATCCTAATCCCTTTTTGTCCTCATATTTTTCCTTACCTAACATTTTTTCTAATTTCTAACCACTCTGGGAAAATTTACAGTTTATTTTGGTAATTTTTCTAGATTCTTCTAGATCGAGCATGAGTTTATGTTTTTAATTTTGTAGAAGCATGTTCTTGTCTCTTAATTGCTCAAACAGCTTGTTTAGTTTTACTGACTCGGATTTGAGAAAGGAATTCATTCTTTCAAGTCTATTAATATTTGAGTGAGATTGCCGCAAATCATTAATCAGATGAGTATTGATATCTAAAGTTTTATCCAGATCTAGTTGTAGTAATTCCTTTTTGTTCTCAACTATTCCAAGTCTTTTGACAATATTAACGCTATGAATGTAAAGTTGATTGTAAGCGTCTTATAATTCATTTTTCTCTTTATCTTCTTCTTATTCAATTTCCTCATTGTCAGATGAAAATGATTCAGTGGCTTGCTATTCTTCTTTAAATTCTGTTCGAATTATTGAAACAGTGGAGATCATAAGTATTTTCAATGATTTCTGATCTCCATTAGTCTCTGAGTCACTGTTTTCTGAGTTTGACTCTTCCATATCATCCCATGTGGCGGCCATTGCCTTGGCCTTGGTTTTTCTGTTTGGGCATTCGGTAGATAGGTGTCCATACTCATGACAGGCATAACATTGTGGTTCTTTGGTTCTTTTTCCAAATTTGCTTGTAGGAGGTTTGTCATCCACCTTCTACCTCTAGAGGGCCGACCGCGATTCCTTTGAAAGAATCTTTTGAATCTTTGTGCCAGCAGAGCCACTTCCTCATCTTCATCTTCTTTTTCACTCTCACTGTCCTCATGTTTTATTTTCTTAGAGGTTTTTAGGACAATGTTTTTGGATTTTTGGGGTTGTGTGAAGTGTAGTTCAAAAGTTTGTAGGGAACCTATTAGTTCTTCTACTTTCATCTCATCAATATTCCTACACTCCTCAATTGTTATTACCTTGGGATTGAACCATTCAGGTAAGGACCTTAGTATTTTCCTACATATCTTTGGTACCGGAACCTTCTCTCCCAATCCACCCATGGAATTACAAATGATATTCAATTTGATGAAGAACTCCATAAATGTCTCATGCTCTTCCATCCTGAGATTTTCGAACTGTGAAGTTAAAAGTTATAGTTTAGATCTCTTCACAGTGCTTGTGCCTTCATGGGTTGTTTCAAATAAGTCTCATGCTTCTTTAGAGGTCTCACACATACTTATCTGATTGAAAATATCTTGGGACGCGGCACAGTAGATGGTGTTCATTACTTTTGCCTCAGTATTTCGCTGTTCTTTGTCAAACGTTGTCCACTTTTCATTAGGTTTGGGTTTAGTGATTGTGGTTTCATTTTCAATTATAATTTATTCAGATGGTACCACATATCCCTTTTCAACTACATCCCAAACATCATGATCCAAAGATCTCAGGAAGTAATGCATTCTAGCCTTCCAGTAAGCATAATTTGAACCATCAAATACTGGAGGTCTAGTGACAGATGAGCCCTCTCCTTTGGTCATATTTCTCAACTTCAGTCAAGATCACTCTCTAGGCGGTGAAGCCCTTAAAGAGAGACCCTCTCTGATACCAATTGAAATAGCGGTAAAGACCGCTTGAGTTGAAGTAGGGATATGTCAATATATCCTAGAGGGGGATAAATAGGACTTTTTAAAGATTTATGAATTATATTAAAAATCCTATCACTCTAATCCTAACAGGTATACAATTTCCATGATTACTCAAATGTAACTCTACTTGCTTCCAAGCCCAGTAGAGGATCCAATTACAAAACTATAAAATTTAATGAGCATGAAGCAGTTATAGTCTATGATGGATGAGACTGTGTGTGTGAAGTGTGAGCAGATATGAATTTAAATAATATAATCACACAAATGATCAAACACAAGAATCAATCACAGACACATTCATTTTTATGGTGGTTCGACTACTTGTCTACTCTACTCCCGGCTGCCACACTCAACCCTTGAGTGTACTGGATTTCACTAAGGAGGTTTCTCATGGTTCACCTCAAACCTAAGGTTTTAAATCAGATTCACCTTCAACCTTTACAACCTACACAGAGGCTGACTGTTTATGCTCTCACGAGCAAGGATCAACACATAACACCCGGTTTAGGCATACTGGCCAAGGATCTTACCCTAAAACCCTAAAAGAGGTTTTACACGGTTCACCTCATAACCCAGAGTTTTACTGGTTCACTCCTAACCAGATGTTTATGCCCACACAGAGCAAGGGTCCACACAATGCACCCACACGTACACTCCTGTCGGAGGCTACCTTTGAGGACTTCAAAGGGTGATCAACACCTACGACCCAATCCTAGAAAGGAATGATCATAAGTGTCCTCTGGACTCTAAGAACTTACAGATAAGTTGATGAGTCCCTTTTAGCTCAGTGATGGAGATCTCCTTCTTATTGATGAAGAGTCTTCAGCTCCCTTGATCCGCAACACAAAAGATATACCAATGTCCGGCTTTGGTCGGGTCAAGGTTATGATGGAATTCTACTCTCTAAAGATTTTCCTATTAGGAAGATAGAGTGATTCCAATCATCTATACATTCAAGGCATCCTAGCTTAATGATTTGTCATTAAGGTAGTAGCTGGAGGATCCTTGAATGCAGAAGTTCATTCCCTAATTCACTCTATTAAATATCAATGATGTCTGTGGATTGGAGGATGATCTCCCTGAGAGAAAGGGCTTAAGATAAATGATATGAAGTTTAAAACACTCAGAAGCACTCTCTTCTTTCTCTACCAGCAATAAAGGCTAACCTCTCTATATATAGGCAAAAGGTTCCAACGGATATAAAACAGTCTCATTTATGACAGAGTTCGATATCATCGAGCAAGAGTCGATATGATCGAGCGTATACTCTCGATTGTATCGATGACCCGCTCGATGATACAAACTCAAATGTCATTTTCACTTTTGGAAACCTTTTGCCAACTGGTCGATGGGATCGAGACACACATCGATGTTATCGGATTTCAAACTTCGATTCCATCAATAGAAGGATCGATCTATCGACAGGTGAAAACAAGAGAGACAAGCCTTGAAGAATTTTAAGTTTTAAAGATATGATCGGGGAACTACCGATGTCATCAGAATTTAAATGTCGATGATATCGAGACTTTGTCGATAGGATCGATAAATCATATAGATTTATCTATAAGCACGCTGGTCAATTTGTGCCAGACTCGATCCAATCGACCAGGACTCGATGATATCGACATTAGAATATCGATTTCATCGAATGGCCCCCGATCAATATTTTAAAACATCTTGAAATTTATGCTGGAGGAAATATGCGCCTAATATCGATATGATCGAATGACTACCGATGTGATCGATATTTGAGTTCAGATTGAATCGTACAATCATCGATATATCGAAGCTTATAGTAGTTTTCTTTAGAAAAATAGGGGCGCTGGAAGACTGTCTGTCGATATTATCGATCTGCTTTCGATAGGATCGATATTCGAATATCGATGATATCGATTGAGATTTCGATATATTGATAAATCGTCCAGATGAATGTTTGGTTGCTGGACTATAAGACTCATTTCTTAGTCCGTACCATTCCGTAGACTTCCGCGGTCTTACCGGTCGAATTCCGGCAACCTTCGACCCTTAATCGATATTTACGCGCAACCCTGATTCGTACACCGTCAATCCGAGTCAACTCAACCCAAGATCCTTACCATAGCGACCGCGTCATGAATATGGTTCCGATGCCCGACTTACGCGCCGAGGCGATACCCTGGTCAAGAGATGTGGGCCAATGTTCGGTGCGAGGAAAACGTCGCGGGTTGCAAAACCCAAGGGAATCTCTACGAGGTGTCACATCAATCCCATCAATCAATCAAATCTTATCACATCACATGTCAAGTACATGTCAAGCAACCACAAAAGTCAAAAAGGTCTTACAAGCACATGCCTTTCTTACACAAAAGGCCACCAAAGTCAAAAAGTGTCTTACACACCCATCACCACCACATTCATCACCCATCACTCTCTCTCTTTACTACTCTCTTTCTCATTTTTTTCAAACCATTCCCAAACAACCAAAACCCCATATGTATGAGAATTCTCCAAGCCTTCCAAGCTCCAAGTGTGGCCCACCTCTCCATCCTAAGATCTCCCATCCTAGCCATCCATTCCTCATCTCCTCCATTGGAATCAAAGCTAAGGTGCTAAGAAACCCATAGGAGTAAGAAGATAGAACGGTGAGTGCTAGATAATAGTATTTTTTCATATTTTTAAGATGGGCCAAGTGAGACCAACCGATCAATAGTTTGGATCTTACTTGGGACCCTAAGATGTGGTCGATGGTCCACTAGGATCATCATGATCATTCCATGATGGGGCCATTCTCCATGGACCCCATCATGATGTTTATTTCATTGCATTAGGAAGGTCATCTAGACCGTCCATATTGGTGGGGAAAGGATCCCCACCGTTGATTTTTAATTTTGGTGGTCCCATGTGTAAAGGGATCCATTTGATTGTATGATTTTTTTTGGGGAGGGCTCATAGTGGCGGAGCCCTCCATCAAACGCGTGTCCCACCTTTTTTCTCTCTCTCCATCCCTTTTCTTCCTTTTCTCATGTGGTGATAATGTAGTTGTGTGGCCCGCTCGGATGGACCCCACCATGAAGTATGTATCTTATCCAAGTAAACTATAAATGGGGCCCATTTTAAATGTGGTGTACCGATGCCATCCATCACTTGGTGGCCCACCTGAGCCAGGCCCACCCCAAATGCATGTTACCAACCGTCCAGCATCTGGGATGCTGGACGTCAACTGGGAAGACATAAATATATTAGCTTGTTCCAAGCTTTTGGGATGACCCACTCATATTGGTCCCACCTTGATGTATGTATTCAATCCGCGTCATTCATCTCATTCTCTAAATCATTTTAGCTGTTGAGTAGAAGAATGAGGCTGATCTGAGCATCTGGTGGGCCATACCATAGGGAACTTTGGTGGTTACCATTAAAAAAAAATTTCTGATGATTCTATGCACCCAAAAATCCCAAACTTTGGACTTATTTCGCTTGTTAGGAGCCGTAGAATCTCATGGCTGGGACGGATTTCTTGAATATGGGCCCCACCAGTGGAAAACCACAGGAAAATAAAAATAAAAGAGAGAGAGAAAGGAAGGAAGCAGCAAGCCACTGCTGGTGTCAGACAGCGCAGGCAGCGCCTACGCTGTTGCTAGGCGGGCGGGCGGGCGGACGACAGGGACCCACGACCTCCAGTCGTGGGTCCCACCTTGATATTATTTGTCATCTAAACCATTCATGCGGTGGACCCCCTTCTCAGGTGGGCCCCCTCCAAAAATGGACCTCATCCAACGCTCAGGTGGCCCACATCATAGGAAACAGTGTGATTGAATGCCTACCATTGGAACCCTACTATGGACCACTGAAGTTTTAGATTAATATGAAATTTATTTATTTATTTATTTATTTTTCTTCGTCCAGGTATCTGTGACTGTATGGATGGATTGGATGGAAAACAAATATTATGGTGGGCCCCACGTGGGACCCACAATGATGCAAGTGTTATATTCACACTGTCCAGATCCGTGGACAGTGGAACCCACTGTGATTCATGTGTTCTGCTAGCACTGTCCACCCCTGGACGGTGGGCCCACCATGATTTTTGTGTTATATCCGCACTGTCCACACTGGACAGTGGGACCTACCCCCCTCACCGTGACCTTATAAATAGGCTGAGAGGTAAATAAACATTACGGTGGTTTCCCCCTGGTTGGGTAGCAAATAAATATTACAGTGGGCCCTAAGCCCATGTGACCCCATGAATAGTTTGGATGGAAATAAACATCATGTTGGGCCCCAGTTTAGATGGAAGTAAACATCATGTTGGGCCCCATTTTGGATGGAAAATAAACATTATGTAAGGCCCATGGGTCGAGGCCCACTTGATGTATTCTAAGGCCCATTGGATTAGGTCATTTGATGTTTTAGGGACCCATGGGTTAAGACCCATTGATATGCACTAAGGCCTATGGGTTTAAGCCCATTTGACATATAAGGCCTATCGATTTAGGCCCATTTGATTTATACAAGGCCTATAGGATTAGGCCCATTTGATATGTATAAAGTCCATGGGATTAGGCCCATTTAAGACACACAAGGCCCATGTGATTAGACCCATTATGATGTACTCTAAGGCCCATGGGTTATGACCCATTGCAATGTACCTAAGGCCATTGGTGAAGCCCAGTAATGCGGCCCATTTGATGAACGTAAGGCCCACTAATGTATCCCATTTGATGTAATGAAGGCCCAATAGGATGTACCTAAGGTCCATTACAATTTGCGAACCCATCATGGTTTGTGTAATGATGTTTACTACGGGTTATGGCTTGGGAGCAATGGTGGTTTGACGTCCACATTGCAAGTATAGTGTTGGTTAAATGTCCGCATTATGACTCTCCCTAGGGCCACTGATAGGCCGTAATTGTTGTGTGTAGGCCGTCTAGGCCCATCTGCGTTGTAAGGATAATTCATTACTTTGTAACATGCTTAGTATAATTCCATTATTCATGTCCATACGCATCATATACATGCTTGAAGTGAGGAATATTTGATCATCGCATAAGTCGTTGGGCCGAGACATTTACGGGACTCCTTGTGAGATAGAGTGTCCCACATGAGCGCATGATGCGCACGAGATTGTTGCATGATTGTATAGTGTGACTCATGCATCTTGTATTTACGTGGCATATGATGTCAGGACCATAGCCTCCACAGGTATATCGTGGTTGGCAGGATTGGATACCGAAAATCTTATTCTATATGGGGTGCTATAGATATCCCTGGGTGAAAGTCCCTAAACCCTTATAGTACCAAGAGGTTGCTCCAACGTCTAGACCGAGTGGGTAGATGAGTGTCGAGTGTCGATTATCAGATGGCTGCACTCTCCACTGTGTCATGGTCGGTTGGAAGGGAGTGCAGCCTTACCTGCCCGAGAGTAGGGGGCAAAGCTAGGCTGAGTCTGACCAGCTCGAGGAATGGGTCCGCTATCGACGAGTCGAGCCCGATATTGGCAGACGGATAGTGAGGTCTTTCCACTTACCTTATTATGTGGGATGAGGTGGCGATCTGGTTTAGAGTGTACTAGACCCCGGTGATATCCAAGATTTGAGTTGTATTGATGTGTGGATATAGATGAGGATTTATATGCTTGAGTTGCATTTCACATCGCATGGCCTTAGGATGGCCGATATCAGTCATGTCTTGCATCGTATAGCTTTGGTACGGCTAATGGTTTTCATGGATCCATCTGCATAGCGCGCATTACTCTGATATTGCATGTTCATATTACTACCTTGCGCACACACTTTCACCACCCTCTAAGCTTTCTATAAGCTTATGTACGACCGTTGCGTGCAGGTGACGTTGGGACGCAGCAGCGCTGAGGCAGGAGCACTTTGCAGATCATTTTACAGTTTTTGTTCTTCATCATTGTATTTCCCTTTATGCTTATTGTACTTGTAAAGTTTTTTATCATAGTGAAAATGTAATGGAGTTTTTAGTTGTTGTTTGTGGGTTATGCCTTTGATTATGCTTATTACGAATCAAACTGACATTGAAAATCCTTCTCGTAGCATCCCAGGATCCAAACCTGGCGAATGGGCACTGGGAGCCGAGAATGGGATTCTATGGAGGCTATCGACATCGGATTCGGGGATCTGGAATTTTGTGAGCCCGGTTTCCGAGTTTGGGGTGTGACATGGACGCTTTTTGTCCTCACTCGATTATATCGATTGAGATGCCGAGGACATCGACAAAGCAGGTCAATCATATCGAAATGTGAATCGATACAATCGATAGGGTAAGAAAACTTGAAGATTTTCCTATTTGGTAAAAAGTTTTCTTACACTAAAATCCTAAGGTGTTCTACTTAGTTTTAAGGGTTTTAATCACTTGGTGTTTTGGGACATGGGATGTGAGGCTATGATTTACCTATGGCGAGCTTCCACACATCCAGTTGAGGTAGACACTTGAGTTGATCTTCCTGTTAGGCGCTGTTGTCCGACTGACTCAACTTACACCGTAATTGACAAACTAGGGCGCTAGTAGGTGCACTTTTAGTCCAAAGTTTGTTATGAATTTTCAGAATTTTTTTTGGACCCTCGACTAGTCCTGGAGAATATTCAACTAGTTGAGTGAACAATACTCGACCAGTCAAGCAGGCTCGACTCAAAGTCCAGCAATCTTTCAGGGTTCCACTCGACTAGTCGAGTGCATGGCTCGACCAATCGAGCAAGTCACTCGACCAGTCGAGACAGCCACTCAGCCAGTCGAGGATTTATCCTATCTTATCACACCAAAAATTTTGAATTCTTGTTGGTCCTTCGACCAGTCGAGCTGACCTCTGGGCTAGTCGAGTGAACAATTTTTTCACCTATAAATAGAGCACGAATTTCAGAATTTAGTAAGTCATTCAAGAAAAATTAAGACATCATTCTAAGAGATAAGTTTGTGATAATCCTAACCTATATTGTGCTCATTTAATATTCTCTTTTAATTACCTTTTTTTATTTGATTTTGAGTTCTTTATTCCAATTTTATTTGAAGAAGGGATTTCTATTTTTTCCCTTTCTTGAGATCAAAATCAAATCAAGCTAGCCTAAAGTGATTTAATCTAAAAATCATTTAGAACCCTTTCATAAGTGAGTTTGGACATTGAACATCTACTTTAAATTGGTTCTACCGGGCTTCATCAAAGGAGAATATCCAGATAAGTATATTTATATTTTTGTAAATCTCTCTTTAGTTTTTGAGGTTGTGTCAGGAAAAATCTTTATTTTGGTTTGTCTGATATGATCCAGAAAATCTCAGAGTGTGGGGTTTTTAAATTAGATACGCCCACTTGAAAGACACAATTGTAAAGGTTTTAGGTTAACCTTGAAAAACCTATTTCATAGTGAAAGACAATATCCCGAGGGAGAGAATATTGGGAGTTGAGCAGTTGTGTGGCTGTTTTTTAACAGTTTGTGTACACACAAGCGAACCACTATAATATCTGGTGTAGTAGTGGTTGGTTGATTGTGGCTTTGTGTGAATGTTGTAATTTCTTTTTAAGCCTTTGTGAAAAATGTTGTAATCTGTTTTATGCAATTGTGGGAATGCTGTAATAGCTTAGTTTATTTTCTTTGCTATTTTCTTTTTTAAGCCTTTGTGGTCATCTACCCGTAAAAAAGAAAGATTATTATTCTTGATAGTCTAAAGACTAATGCACTTAGTAAATATAAGAAAGAGATTAAGATCATGACTGAGGGACTCTTGATAATCTTTCATACCACTGGAGACACGTCTTCGCTTGATGGGCAAGACTGGACCGTCAAATGAGAGATTTTTCTACACAAGAAGATGAATGGTTATGATTGTGACATATTTGTAATAAAATATATTGACGTACTATGCAGCGGTCAACTTTTGGTGGGAAAAGAGTTGCAACTATATGATTAATATTTAGGAACTCACTAGCATATGATTGTATGAGTGTGACTCTTAAACATGGGAGGAATACAGAAAATTTATGATATGTTGTAAATATATCTTGTTATCTCAATGAAACAACTCTATACTCAGTGAATATTGTGTCCTATTATTATTTTATGAATCATTTAACCTATTGTGCAGAAATGGTGAATGGTAAATGGTGATTTGTGAATAATGATTTTGAAAGGTGAAAAAATCCTACTAATTTATGAGTGGTGAATGGTGAATAGTGATTTTTCTGTACTTGGTGAATATTCACTAGGTACCTTGTAGTTTTGTTAGAGAATTCAGTTATACTAGGTGTAAATTCACCAAGTACATTGAAATTTTGACTGAGTACTAGGTCAATGTTCACCTATTACCTTATAATTTTGAACGAGTTCTCATATTTACACCAAGTACGTTGAAATTTTAACCGAGTACTAGGTGAATGTTCACTTAGTACCTTATAATTTTGAACAAGTTCTTGGTCAAACATCTCTGTACTCGGTGATTTTTAACATGTCTCAAAACCAATACGTTGAATTTTGACCAAGTACTCGGTTAAACATCTACTCAATGAAAATTCACCAAGTACCTTATAATTTTAACTGAGTTCTCAGTCAAACATCTCTATACTTGGTGAATGTCACTCAGTACCTTGTAATTTTGAATGAGTTATCGGTCAAACATCTTTATACTAGGTGAAAATTTACGAAGTACCTTATAATTTTAGTTGACTTCTCGGTCAAACAACTTTGTATTTGGTGAATGTTCACTAAGTACCTTCTAATTTTAGCCGAGTTCTCGGTCATACATCTCTATACTCAGTGAATTTTCACTAAGTACTTGGTCAGTTGAATTGTTTTATGAACCGTCTTAGGATTATTATCTTGTGAACTATGCACTCAACATAATACTCTTAAAATATTTCTCTTCTTATAAAGAAAACCTCTGTCACATTACGTTTACTTAATATACACTTAACATACGTAACATACTTTGTATTAATTACATTTCATAAAAAAATACATTAATATGCATGTCTATATGGAAAGTACGATACATTATTGCTCTAGTATTGAAAAATTGCACCTTTGTCGATTATGTCCCATTTGTTTGCACCTTCTGCACTTTACTGATTTTCATTCCTCTCCACATGAACGAATTTTTATCTTCGTCGGTCTTCCGGTTGACCTCTATTGTCATTAGGGTTGAATTTTTACACAATACTCCTTGAATTCATTTGATATTTCTCATCTGCTCTTGTCATGTACTGGCTACATCGATTTATTATAGTTGATCCGATAATTTTGGGTTGCATAGAATGAGCAACAGTATATACAATGTGGAAGATTATACTTTATACATGCTGAAAGAACATGCAAACAAAGCAACCTTTTGACGTGAAACTCTCAACATGTATACAAAAGCTCACTATGATTAATTGTGCCATTATAATCTCACACAATATAATACTCATCTTGATAATTGCATGACAATGGACATCGCGCACCTTCGATAGAAGACCCTTTAGTTGTTCCTCTGCATATGGTGTCAACAGGCTAATAAATGACAATGGGGATTCTCTTCTCTTGTAGAACATTTCTTAAATGTTAAATCTGACCGTCTATATCATCCTGGTCACGAGGTACTCTTTTGCTTATTTGAATAAAAAAATTAATGCGCTCTGAATATTAGTAATGACCAAGATGAATCTTTTTTCCTAAAAAATACAAAGATGCCCATATTTCGTATCCTATTTCTGTCAACCATGTATGTAGTGGAGGTTAACCATTTCAATATCGTGCATTAACTTTTCAAATGCAGCCTTCATGCACATCTTTATAGCTTGCCAATAATACTTTTCCAACGACTTGTCTTTAAATGTGTTCACCAAGTTTTTATAGATATGGCAGGCATAATAGCCATGGATTGCGTATCGAAAGACTTCAGGGAGTTCTTTCATTAAATCTTTATGTCGATCTGATATAATGATAAGACTTGGAAGATACCCTAATGTACAATTGAGTTGTGTAGGGAACTAATTTCACTTATTACTGTTATTCGATTCCCCAATACCAAATGCTACTAGTAGGATATGATTGTCTCCATCCAAGCTGTAGCCACGAATAAAACACCAATATATTTACCTTTTAGGTTCATTCCATCGATGGCCAACACTTTTTGTAAAGAAGTTTGAAAACTTCTAATGCATTATCTAAGAGCAACAAAATATCTCTTGAACCTACTCGTATGTAGGTTAACAAGCATGAGATTCACTATCCCTGAGTTAGCCCTCCTTAGCCCATGTAAATAGGCTGGGAGTTCATTGTAAGAGTCTTCGTAAAATCCCATTAAGTGCTTGACTGCGATCTTCTTAGCCCATCATGCCTTCTTATTGCTGATAATAATATTATATTTCTCATGCATAGCCAATATAATAACACTCAGCCTTAATCTCATATGTTGCTTGATACGATTAATAACCAACTCCCTTGCTAACTTACTACCTGCTTTTCAGTGATTGCTCGTCATATATGATATGCTACATGTGTATTTGGACATGTAAGTCCTTATTTTGAATATCTCAACATCATTCACACTAGATGCATGAACCTTCTATTCAAAATTATTTTTGAAACAAATCACAATGAATTTCTTGGAAGATGAGTACATGATTCTATATTGGAAATTTTCATAAATTGTAAATTGGCATAAAACATATCAATACTAGCTCTTATTCTTAAATGTTTGTCCAACAACTATCTCAATCGGGTCATCCAATGAATCCAAATATTTTGAAAGATCTGTATTTATGAATACGCCATCCTCGAAAGGCATGTTAACTTGACTAGTCATGATGTTTAATGTTTGAGGCGGCTTGGGTGGTGCAATGTCGCTTAGACATACAAATTCATCATCAGTGGTGGAAGATGAAGGCACACATACTCTTGTAGGTAAAGGTGATGCCAAATATGTGTTGCATTGTCTATACGATTAAAGGCATGCGCGTATTTAGATGCCCCAATCATGTTATCAAGAACACTTGCACATCTTCATCATCTTCGATTTCAGATGCAAGGATTGATTGGTTTAAGCACGACTATATTACTTTCATCATAATATCATAATCTTTTGGTGTAGTCTTAATAATCCTTTACATTTTAGATAGAAGCTTCTTATATGTAGTCCTGCCACTCAAAGCAATACTTTTTGACCCTCCACTCTTATACGTGTATCCATTGTTTCACATATTAAATTCCCATTATAAGAGCATACGATAATTCTTTCAGCCATTAACTGCAAATAGACACAATAAAATATTCTCAGCGAATCATTATACAAATTAAAGTTTTTTATTTTGTCAAAAGAAATTCAAAGAGTAAAGTGAAATTGACTAAGTTTTCTTAGCATTTCAATATCTTCAGTTTATTTCACCATGTAAAGTGATCACTCTCAAATCCTACTAGCCAAAAAAAAAAAAAAAAACACATTAATTATTCTTAGCAAATAATTACATAACTTAAAGTTTTTTCTTTTTGTCAAAGAAATTCAAAGAGTATAGTGAAATTGACCAAGTTCTCTTTGAATTTTAATGTACTTAGTAAATTTTACCAAGTATAGTGAAATTCAAAGAGAACCTAGTCAATTTCACCATACTCTGTGAAATTTATCGATTTGTCATCGATTACATCCTTCATTCCCTCAAATCCAACTTGCGAAAAAACACATTCATTCTTCATTCTTACCTGCCCACAACCATCGTTCCAGTGAAACGTGAGTTCAAGAAGAAGAATAAGAGTGCAGTGAAGTGAAACATGATTTCAAATAAGAAAGCTCTTGTGGAAAAAGCTTGAAAGATTTCAACTTTATCAATGTAACCGGTTTGAAGTAATGAATAAAACCTTGAGAAAGATTCCAAAAGTAAAATTACAATAGCTGAAAATTTCAAGTTGCACTAGAGATTTTAGTAAGAAAAATGAGGAGAAGAAAATGGGTTTTTAGGTATAGCCGAATGAAAGGAATAGAATGCAAAAGGCAAGGATATTTTTGTCTGGAAAAAAAAATTTCATATGTTTAGAATGAAAACTAAAGTTTTGAATTGTGTTTAGACTATTGTGTTAAAAGTGAAGCCTATGGAAGAAAAATTTTCTAAGTTTTTTAGAAATACTTTGATACTGGGGCAAAGTGTGATGGATGATACACATGCAATTAAAAATTACTCAAAAATAGCTCATACGGCCTACAAATAATTCAAACTAAACACTCCAAATTACAGGCACTAGTTTAGATGTATAATGAACAAAAAATAACTATTATTTGGTAATTTAAATATTAGATTTCTGAAAATATTTTGGACGGTTAGAAATGAATAAAAGAAAAAGCCCAATGGTTTTATTTCAAAAAACAAGTGTCCATAAATCAGAGGCCATGATTTTTCAAACAGCCTTATATTGTCACTTAAAGACAGTGGATACCATAATTTAATCGTTTAATTTGGATTAATATATGTTATATGTACCATTTCTAAGTGTGTCATATGTAGCCGGCGTATAAATAACTCTTCTTTTTTTCTTTTTTTTAGTGGAATCAACTGTCCAGATGCATTATTTTGTTTGGTAGAAGAATCCAGACATTTGATCTGATGGCCCCAAATCTAGCCGGAGAATATGCCAATTTCTTCGAGCTTGGAAGATTACCTACCTGTCAGTGGCCTTGATTTTGGGGAATCCCGTAATCACTGCGAAGATCACGTACTTCACGGGTTAAATGGCACGTACACAACAGTGGTGGGACCACCGAAGAAAACAAAAGAGCAGCCATCCAAAATCCTCCTAATTCCTGGGTGGCCACGTGATATTTTGATCGGTCTTATTTTTAGTTGTCCAACTTCCATTATGGGGCATACGTAATGCACGGTTGGGATGCCATATGTACACCGCGGTGGCCCCCCATGGGGCAGCACTTGTAGAATAAGATCATTCTTGAAGGACTTCTAAGGCTGTAAACTCCAGTGATGAAGGAAATTACAATCTTCCAATTTCTGGAGAGAGCAACATGGACAGTGGGGCACACGAAATCAATGGTCAGCCCACCGAATAATGGACCACACTTATTCGCCGGGCGCATCCGTTCACATCCAGCTACGTCAGGAACCGATATATGGATACCTTCAATACTCGGATTCGGTAGTGACCCCTACAGTACCAGCTCAATACTGATCAGTGCTGAAAAAAGCTCTGTGAGCCCTACCATGATGTATGCATTTTATCCACACCGTCCATCAATTTTTTCAAAATGATATAGATCCAAATCTCAGGTGGACCACACCATAAGAAACAGTGGTGATTGAATGCCCACTATTAAAAACTTCTTAAGGGTCACAAGTTTTGGATCAAGCTGATATTTTTGTTTTCTCTTCATCCAACGGATTGATGGTGGCTTTCAATCACCTTTGTTTCCTGAGGTATGTTCTACCTGAGACTTTGATCTACCTCGTTTTTTAGATCATCCCCTAAAATTAACTGGAAAAATGGATGGACGGTGTGGATACGATACGTACATCATGGTAGGCTAACAGAGATTTTCCAGCACTGACCAGTACCGAACCCTGAGGCCGATTCCCCTTCAATTGAACTGCGGATTCAACTTCTCGGGTGACGATTGTAAACAAGAGGCATACGTTGAGAGGCCGGTCCCGATCGTGGGATTCGTGTGACTGTGGGCAGTAGAAGCGCCTCGCTGGGGAGCCAATCAGATTGCTTGGAAGTGAGTGGTGATGGGCCCCACATTTCTCTGTTGGAGTGATGAGACCGCTCTCAATTTTAAAGGGAGGGTTATGTCACACTCCGGCGGAGCATGACGCTCAATACACAGGTACCAGAAGTTGTATTCGTTGCATACATTAACTCAAAATGAACGGATTAGATTGTGAAAACCACTGCCACTGGTCACCAGTTCGAAAATCAGTCTCGTTGAGAAATGTTCACCTTTGATTTTCGGACACACTTTACTGAAGGATGATAATTGGATATTTTCATTCTTAACCGTCCAACCAATGTCCACCAATCTGATAGTCTAATAGTCAAATCTGCACTTATGATAAACTGGGTACGTAAATAAAGCTTTATTTGAATTATTTATATTCCACATGAGCAATTTATAAGTAAATAGTAAATGCCTGCTTATCATCTATCGTACTCTGCCAAAGCATCACAATTTTTCTCATCATTACAGCACAGCCTTTTGTTTTCGTAGGAGCTGAGAGAGGGATCATTGGATACTCTGCAGATGGATGATACCTAGGCACTTAGGAATCACTTTGAAATTGCATAATTGGATACAATTATTTCAAATTAAACCGTCCGAATCAAGGGTTACAGTTTAGATGTACAAGTATAATTATTTTATTATCTTGCTACTTGTAATGTCTAGTAAAATTTTGTACCAAAATATTAGTATGTTGACGAGCAAATTCTAGAGGGTCATACTAATCCAACTAAATGCTCTACTTAAATTAGAACAAATGAATTTAAGATAAATAAAGTCGAATACCCATTTTTGCTAATTGCGAGTAGGTTGCATCATTAATTTAGATAATCCCAACCCTAACCGTCACTCATAACAAATCTCATCTAACTTATCCTAGAAATACCCTGATTGACCAGCTTTGGTTTAAACCCACATTTATGGTTTATTAGACTCAAAATTATAAAACAACATCCGTCTTTCCAAGCTGCATGTTCATCACGGATATTGAGACAAGATTCCGTTTAGGATATCTCAACTTTGGCCTACAAGCTGAGTGCATGGAATGTGCAAGTGCCTTATATGTTAACCTGAATTTAAGTATAATTATCACCATTCACTCTTTAATGAAGTTGTATCTTTCGGACTGTTAGATGATGAGCAAATTTAGGAAACTAATCTGGATTATTATCCAACACACATCCATATAGTCATAACCCTAATTGACGTTCGGTGACCGTCGCTCTGAGTTAGGACCTTTGTTGATCGGCGAGTCTGATCATCGAATAGTTATATCCAAATATAGATCTACTAGTGGGTTACCTATCCCATAGCTTAAATTGTCACGTACACCTCCCGTGGGTCTTCCTAGTTGGAAATAACCTCACATAGGGTTAGTATAATGAATAATTGGCCTTTGGGACCATTTACACACATTATGACACTATAAATAGGCTTTTATTTCACATCCCCTCTCCCCATACGAATTTTGTGCCCTAGCCTTAGAGAGAGAGAGAGAGAGAGAGAGAGAGAGAGAGAGAGAGAGAGAGAGAGAGATGAGAAGAATAGGAAGTGTGTGAGAGAGAGACCGATTATTTAGATTTGCCTCCCTCCCATTCGATCATCGATTTAGTCGCAATCGGACCCTCATCGGAGCCTTCTCGCTGGCGATTGAAGGTAAGCTCTAAGCCTTACTTTCGAAATCTAGATCATGTAGGTTGATTTCCCCTCATCGGAGCCTTCTCGCTGGCGATTGAAGGTAAGCTCTAAGCCTTACTTTCGAAATCTAGATCATGTAGGTTGATTTCCCCTCATCGGAGCCTTCTCGCTGGCGATTGAAGGTAAGCTCTAAGCCTTACTTTCGAAATCTAGATCATGTAGGTTGATTTCCCCTAAATCTTACGAATCTCACAAACTTGTTTAGGTTTTCAATGATATTTCCTTAAAACCCTAATTATAGAAGCAATATAAGTCGGGCAAAGTATCGTAAGGTGAGCATCATTACTCATAAGTTACTTTTTATTTACCCTTGAGGGTCTCCGTTAATGATTGTTTGTTTTAAATGGCTTAATGTGGGATAACACGGCTATATTTCAGTTATATTTACAAATATTGTTATTACTTATAATTTTCACATGCTTGATGAAATGCCTAAATGAATAAGTTTGTTGATTTTAGGATTTATGCATAATCTATTTATGATTGGCTAACGATTAGCAGTCCTTAGTTGATGATTAAAGTTGCTTTCAATGTTGGGTCAGTCGACAAATCACTCAAATGTAGGAACGACCTGTATTAGTTTGGCCACCCTAGACTTGTTCAATTGACCAGGGTTGAACACGGACAACCGACAGTAATTGGATTATGTGAGATGCTTACATCCAATGCCGGTGGCACTGGAGTTCTCCCACGTCAACTAGATTAGCCTAATGGTTGGGTAATGATATAATATTCACAATGTATGATAACAACAAATTGAATCTAGGATACTCTTGTTCTCATTTAATGAGTTTACTTATAACCATTAACGATATGATCTTACAACACTCATGAGGTGAGCACTGTGGTATGTGACATCATATTCGAGTTGTCAGCATACGCTGGGGTGACGAACCTCCCCCTAGTGTCTGTTGAGCAATAGTGATAATAACTTGCCACCGAGTGTGATTGATTGGGAGTGATAAACCCAAAATGGATTAAGGGACACAGGCAAAGAACTGTTACAGCCATTCCGATCCTAGTGATCTGTTTTTCCCATTTCTTGCCCACTTCAAGCCCCTCTCTCCCCAAAAACCTCAAAACCTTAAAAACCCAAGCTCCTGATTTTCCAAATCCTTCATCTTCCTTGAAAATCTTCCATCTTTTCTTTCAAATCCTTCATTTTCAAGCTCCCAAATGCCCATTTCACATGATTTTCACTTATTTCCTCCATCCTAAATCCACATTCTCCCAATGACCTAAGATTTCTCCATCTCCTAAACTCCCAAACCTTCATCTTCTTCTTCCCAAACCCTCACAAAACCCTTCCTTACTTCTCGCAACCCTCCAATTTCCTTTCACATTCATAAAACCCCAAACCCAAGTAAGGAAGATGGCTTTTCTTGCATTGTTTGCCTCATTTTTCATCATTCCCTTGCTTCTTTCCCTCATTGGGAAGAAACAAGTAGCTCCTAACAAGGCGGGACCAAGCCACGAGAGGAAGACGAAGATGAACTAAGACTAGTAAGGAGGATCCTCATTTCAGGTCCCACCGAGAGCTACACCGGACCCACCTGCTCAACCTGCCATTGATGTAGGTAGGTATAAGGGTTGTAGCATCGTCTTTGAGTTTGTGGTGGACGATGGCTTGTTTAAAGAGTACAATATGCTAGACTGGCTCCTACAACATGGTTGGAGCCCCATATTTGAAGGAAATCATTAGGCTGACTCGAGGCAAGAGAGGTTATTCCATGCCCAGAACTGCAATCCTAGTGTGGACCCTTTGGGATTTGACATCAACTACCGCGAGCGCATGGTGCACATTGACATGGAAGCCGTCTAACGGGTGCTTGTCGTGCCACGTGGAAACGTCCAGATTGATGATGAATTTTTTAATCTAGTGCAACACTGAAATGAGCACATCGTTTACTTGCGAGGCTAGTAAGTGAATTGGAGAAGAAATGGTAGCTTACTCACCTCGCACATGACGACATCAAACCAAGTGCTCCATCACATTTTCACATATAACGTGTATCTGAGGGTGGTGGAACTCTCTAGCTACATGGTAGAACTTCTCTACTAGGTAGGGTGTGGGGAGGACGCATGTCTCCCCTTGATAGAACTTTACCATATTGTGAAGACTACGATATCAAGTTGTGATACAGAGGGCCTCCCATTCGACCGCTTCATTTGTAGATTGGCTCAACTATATGGAGTCGGGGGATCCAACGTAGCACCCAAAGCGGTCAAATTAATCAACACGATATGTTAAACCCCATGGGAATAGGCCCAAAGCAACAGAGGGCTAGAGCCGAAGAACTTGGAGATGAGATTGATGGGGAGGAAGTAGAGAGTGAAAAAGGGGGAAGATGTAGACGAAGGAGGAGGAGATGAGAATGAGGTGAGAGCTGAATCCGAAAGAGCTGACGAGGAGCCCCTTGCACCTCGGGGAGTACAGGAGTGCTTAGATGCGCTCAAGGACAAGGTGGCTAAGATGAAGAAGGATTAGGAGATGTGGAACAAGAAAATATACCACACACTGATGGCAGTATTATGATGCATATAGAAGGAGGGAGAGCCTACTCCTTCACTTGATTTGATGGATCAGTAGATCCTAGCTGTATTTTGTTGTAATGTGTGTTGATGTGTAATAGTTTAGGGTTTAAAATGCATTTTCATTTAATAACTAGTTTGTAGTTTATGTGTTGCCAAGTAGATTGTAAGGGAACGATGTATTAAATGATCTTTTGATATTAATAAAATGTTCATATTTTTCACTTCGTTAATGCGTTGGAAACTAAATTCTAGAATTAAAACGTGTAGTACACCATTTATAGGATTAGAGAGTATAGAGCTTTGTAGTGATGCGTAGATAAACTACGTATCTAACACTCTCCTGCAATGCAAATACATGATATACCACCCAAGGAAAATCGCCATCTAGTTTGACTCCCGCATGGCGGGTTGATTGACGAAGGCATGCCCTCTTCTAGTGGCCAACAAGGCCCAAGCTCGGGCCTAGGATCCGAAGTGGTTCTTAAGCAGTCATAACTCACTGAAGGGGTTGGATCATTTGACCTTATCGGATTCACAACCGACCACCAATGCTACTTAGCGATGATGCCAGATTTACTACCGACCTTTGGCCAGAACCATGGATCGTCCTCTACCCTGCTTGCACCTCAGAATCCCCCAACCCTATACATAAGGGTGCAAATGTTGCTACTGATGCAAAAATAGTGTAGCAACACCGGATGCATGCGGCAGCAGCAGTAGACCTTGGCTATGCTTGTTGGTGCTATCGCCCAGAATCAGAATGCCACTCCATTGCCAGCCGGTAAAGGCTCTTATGATAGCCATGGCAGGTAGTTTGTTTGAGCGCTTTAACAGGCTCAAACCGCCCACCTTCGCTAGCACCCATCGACCCGAGGACACCAAGTACTGAGTAAATTGGGTTTCAAAGATGATCAAGCCACTTCATTGCTCTGAGATTGAGCAAGTCGAGCTCATGATGTACAGGTTTGAGAAGGAAGAAGATCTATGGTGGGACAATGTGTTACGAACTGTCCCAATTAGGTTCGAGCGGACATGGGATGAGTTAGAGACAAGGTTCTTCAAGAAGTACTACCCCCTCACCTACTGTAATGAGAATGAAAGTGAGTTTCTTTGCCTCTATCAAGGAAAAATGTTGGTGGTGGAGAATGAAAACCGCTTCATGGAGCTATCAAGGCATGCTCTAAAGATTGTGGTAGATGAGGTAATGAAGATGTAATATTTTTCTGAAGGTCATTGGGTGGGAATCCACGCCAAGATCTATTGTGCGAACATCCACACATACATCGACCTTGTAGATATGTCATTGCGGTCCAAGCAGGATGAAGAGCAAGTCTTTTGGTCTCGTCTGTAGTTGGGCCCGAGGCCTAGGTTTGGAGTGCGACTTTCGCAGCTTGTCAATAAGAGGCTGCGAGTGGAATCACCAAAAAGACACATGACATTGTCGGCCCTCAGTCGAGGCTTAAATGCATTTATACATACTATAATAAGGTAGGCCACACCACTCTATTCCACTTCGCCAAGATGAGGGATAATGGTTACGCGCCACCTAAGTGGATCAATCATCAGCCCGAGCATGCCATTGCGGCCACTCCATTATAAACTGTGAGCCCTGAAAATACCCTGGTTTGTCAATTAGCGTGAGTGTTGAGTCAGCTAGACAAAGAAGCTCCATAGGAAGATCAATCACCCATCTGCTTCAACCGGATGTGTGCCCGAACTCGTTATAGGTAAATCTAGGCCTCACATCTTATGTCCTAAAACACCAGGTAATTAAAAACCTTAAAATTGATTAGAATGTCATAGGGTTTTTGGGGTAGAATACTTCTTCAAAATTTTAAAAAATCTCTAAGTTTTTTACCTCTGTCGATTTATCAATAGGCTGATTGATATAATCGAGAAGTGTTGTGATGTCCTCGATGATCAATCGATATTATCGAAATGGGGACAAAAGATATCCAACAACCACATATTCTTTTAGACGGAATTATCGATGTATCGATACCCCTATCAATATCATCAAAATTTAAAACTCGAGTTTATCAAAGTTGACTCGATATAATCGACAACGGAGAGTTCGTGTCCCTATTTTTTCAAAGAAAATCATGAAAACCTTTGATATATCGATGTACTCCTCGATATCTTCGAAATTCAAAAACTGATAATATCGGAAGGTCGTCGATGATATCGGTCTTACACATAATTTTCCAGCAACAATTTTTAGGTTATTTCTATCTTGGATCGAGGGTCACTCGATAGAATTGATATTTAAATATCGATGATATCGAGGCCAGATCGATTGGATCGATAAAGGACATAAACTGTCCAGCAAGCTTAACTGGAAAATCCTTTGGATTAATCGATGCATCGACATAACTATCAATATCATTGACATTCAAATTTTGATGATATCGAGTGTACCTCGATCATATCCTTGACCTGAAATATTTCAAAGGCAATATCTCTCTTATTTTCAAATGTCGAGGAATCGAACCTCGTACGATGAAATTGGAGTTCAAAATCCGATGATATCGATACATGTTTCGATCTTCTCGACCAACTGGCAAAAAGTTTCAAAAGCGTATGACATTTGAGTTTGAGTCATCGAGCGGCCAGTTAATACAATCGAGAGTATACACTCAATGATATCGACCCTGCTCAATGATATCGAACTCTGTCATAAATATGACTGTTTTATATCTGTTAAAACTTTTTGCCTATATATAGAGAACTTGTCTTTAGTTGCTGGGAGAGAAAGAAGAGAGTGCTTTTGAGTGTTTAACCTTGGATCATTTACCCAAAGCCCTTTCTCTCAAGGGAGTTCATCCTCCAATCCACCCTCATCATTAATATTCAATAGAGTAGAATAGGGAATGAACTTCCATATTCAAGGATCCTCCAGCTACCATCTTAATGACAAAACATTAAGCTGGGATGCCTTCAATGCATAGATGATTGAAATCAATCTGTCTCCTTTATAGGAAAATATTTAAGAGTAAGATTCCATCATAACCTTGACCTAACTCGTCGTCATGCATTTGGGAGTTGCGGTTCAAGGAAGTAGAAGACTCTTCGACAACGAGCTAAAAGAGACCCATCTGCTTATCTGTAAGTTATTAGAGTCCAGAGGAACCTTGTGATCATTCCTTTGTAGGATTGGGTCTAAGGTGTTTCTCACCCCTTGCAAGTCCTCTAAGAGGCCTTCGGCGGGAGTGTACGTGGTGGGTGTGTTGTGTTGACCCTTTCTCTGTGGAGAGCATAAACAGTTAGGGTCTTATAGAAGATCCTTGGCCAATGTGCCTAAAAGCAGGTGTATTGTATTGACCCT
The DNA here is from genome assembly GCA_037074715.1 of Magnolia kwangsiensis. NCBI lineage: Eukaryota > Viridiplantae > Streptophyta > Magnoliopsida > Magnoliales > Magnoliaceae > Magnolia > Magnolia kwangsiensis. The sequence goes on from CM073573.1 coordinate 59,479,950, forward strand.
TGCTCATGAGATCATAAACGAATTAGGGTCTTGTAGAAGATCCTTGTCCAGTGTACCTAAAAGTGGGTGTGTTGTGTTGACTCTTGCTCGTGAGAGCATAAACAGTCAGCCTAGGTGTAGTTTGTAAAGGTTAAAGGTGAACCTGAATTAAAACCTTGGGTTTGAGGTGAATCGTGTGAAACCTCCTTAGTGAAATCCAATACACTCAAGGGTTGAGTGCAGTTATCGAGAGTGGAGTAGACAGGTAGTCGAACCACTATAAAAATGACTATGTTTGAGATTGTTATTGTCTTTCATTTATTTATGCAATTTCCTTAAATACTTTCATATCTAATTATCTGAGATCACACCTCACACACACGCACAGTCATATCCATCATAAACTTATTTGCATATTGTTCATTTCTCAAATAGTTTGTGATTGGATCCTCTACCAGGCTTGGAAGATAGTGGAGTTATTCTTGAGTAATCCTAATATATGCTTGTTGTTAAGATTAGAGTGGTAAGATTTTAAAGTGTTATAAAATTATTAAAGAGTCCTATTCACCCCTTTTTTGGACATATTGGCATATTCCTACTTCAACTAAAGCGATCTTTACCGCAATTTCACACCTTTCATACCAGTTCAGCCACCCCTAGTGTACCAAAATTAGTTGTCTTAATGGCCGATGACAGTTGTACCAAATAGAGCGCAGCATGCGCGTGTCCATGCATTGGTCACCAAAGATGCCGACATTGCTAGCCTCATACCACTAACTTTCAAGGTTACGAGCCAAATACAAGGTACCCATGTGTTCGTTTTGGTGGCCTTCGGGTCCACTACTTTTTAAATAACACTCTTTATTGTGAAATATTTAGAATGAAACACCATCTCTATGCGAGGATTAAGGGTGATCGTGACAACGAGAACCTTCTCTAACGCTACCAAACTCTATCGTGGTTGGCCCATTGATTTGTGAGGCAAAGAAGTGTGTATTGACTTGATTGTAATGATGATTTTCTACTATGACTCCATCCTCAGCATGGATTGGTTAATTGCAATGAAGGCAGAGATCGATTATAAGACTCGATTGGTCACCATCCACAAGACCAAGGGACTTTGTTCACATTTTCGATCTAGGTTAGTCACCCACACCGTGTTTATTTCTATGCTTCTCTGGTGAATGGAAATGATGGACCTTCAGTGGGTGAAATGCTCGTAGTTCGAGACTTTTCGGATGTGTTTAGGATGATATCCGAACTTACTCCGTAATGTTAGATTGATTTCACCATCGATCTTATGTCAGGCGTAATGCCTATCTCCTTGCAGACTTATCGTATGCCTTCGTACGAGTTGGAGGAGTTAAGGACCCAATTCGATGACTCGTTGCAATACGGCTTCTTACAGTTGAGTGTGTCACTATAGGAAGCTTCTGTGTTGTTCATGAAACAAGAAAGATGGGTTGTTGCGACTATGTATCGACTATCGCAAGCTGAACCATGTCACAGTGAAAAATAAGTTTCCACTGCCTAGGATAGATGGCCTATTTGACCAATTGAAAGTGTAAGACCCGTATCCTACTCCGTACCATTCTGTATGCTTCTACGCTCCTCCCGGTCAAATTCCGGCAACCTTCGACCCACACCCGACGTTTGCTCGCGATCCTAAGTCGGGTCCCTCATACCGAAGTTTGTTCAAACAGAAAGTTATACCCTAGCAACTGCGCCATCGCTGCGGTTCTAACGCTGTGACTCGCGCACCAATCTGATATCCAGGCCAAGAGATGTGGGACCGTGTTCAGTTCGAGGAAAATACTGCGCATTGCGGCTTACGAGAGAATCTCTATGATAGGTCACATCAATCCATCAATAAATGTCAAGTACACAACCTTACCAAGCTCATCCCTCACCCATTCCCCAACTCAACTCTCTCTTACATAACCCATACCCACCTCATTCATTTCTTACCTCAAGTCAACATACACCATGCCATCTCATCCCATCACCCCACCTAACCACTCCTCTCATCTCTCATTCTCTCTCATTTTCTCCCAAGCTCCATGGGAGCAACTCACGTCCATGGCTTCCATGGGAGAGAGTAGTGTGGCCCACCTTCCTACAACCCAATCCACCCCTTGGATCATCATCTCAACCATCAAAATTGTCCCCTTGGAGCTCTAGAGTGCATAGGCGAAAGAAGGAATAGGCGATCAAAGGTGGGTATCTTCTATGGTTAGATCCATCTTTATATCTCTCCTCCTCTCTTTATTTTCTTTTATGATATGATGATATGTGTCTATGGCCCACCTGATTGACAATCTAGACCGTCCAGATTGTTTTTGGATGTCCAGTGAATGGGGCCCGTCTTGCTGCCCATTTTGAGCCAGTTAGGATGGAGGGAAATAACAAATATCGACTTGGTCTATATGGACCCCACCACAAAGTATGTATTATATCTAAACCATCTATACATGGGGCCCACCTTATGTGTTGCGCCCACACCATCCTCCATGTGGTGGTCCACCTAAGCAGGGCCCACCTTAAATACGTTTGTTAAGCCCAGAAACGTCCAGCGTCTGGACGTTGCTGGAAAGAAAACACAAATATGGACGTGGCTTCCAAGCATTGGAGAAGGGCCGCTTGTGTAGGCCCCACCTTGATGAATGTGTCCAATCCACACCGCCCATTCTTTTCCCTAGCTCATTTCAGGCGTTGAGCCGAAAAATGAGGCTGATCCGACCTTCTGGTGGGCCATAGCACAGGAAAGTGTGATGTTTACCGTTGAAAAATCATCCGATGTTTTTATACTCCAAAACACTTTAGATATTGGACTCATTTGGTTGATCTCTAGCTGTAGAATCCAATGGCTAGGGTGGATTCCACTGATGCGGACCCCATGTACAAAAAACCTCGAAAAGAATGAGATTTTCAAAAAAAATAATAATAATAATATATGTAGCGCCTGCTGCTGTGCAGCAGACACTGCTGGTGTCAACGTGAAATGGGCAGGGACCCACGGCCCTGCGTGTGGGTCCCACCATGATATATGTTTAGTATCCACACCGTTCATCGGATGGCCCACCCCCTGAAGTGGCCCTCCTCCAAAGATCAGGACGATCTGATGTTCAGGTGGCCCACATCACTGGAAACAGTGATAATGAACGTCTTCCATTGATGCCCTTTTATGGGCCACAGAAGTTTTGGATCAAAGTGAAATTTATTTTTCCTATTTATCAGGGTCCGTGTGACCCTATGAGCAGTTTGGATGTAAAATAAACGTTATGGTGGGCCCCACATGGGACCCACAGTGATGTATGTATTTCATTTACACCGTTCACTGACTGTGGACGGTGGCACCACCATGATTCATGTTTTCTATCCGCACCGTCCACACTGGACGGTGGGACCCACCTGGCTTTAGTGTGTGTATGTATATATATATATATATATATTATATTATATTTTATATAATATTGTATATATTATATATATGGATTATATATTATATTTTATATAATATATATGATAGTGGGCCGTTATGTGGACCCCCACCATGATGCATGGGCTGTGTCCAAGCCTTCCAACCATTTTCAAAGATCATTTTATGGCTTGAGACTAAGAATGAGTCAGATTTATGGTTCAAGTTAGCCCACCTTTGATATGCATGAGGCCCACCTTGAGGTGTATGAGGCCCATGGTTGAGGCCCACCTTTAATATATATGAGGCCCATTGTTGAGGCCCACCTTGAGGTGTATGAGGCCCATGGTTGAGGCCCACCTTTGATATATATGAGGCCCATTGTTGAGGCCCACCTTGAGGTGTATGAGGCCTATGGTTGAGGCCCACCTTTGATATATATGAGGCCCATTGTTGAGGCCCACCTTGAGGTGTATGAGGCTCATGGTTGAGGACTACCTTTGATATGTATGAGGCCCATTTTATTTTATCTGGGGCCATTATTGAGGCTCACCTTAATATGAATCTAAGGCCCATTAGTACGGCCCAATTGGTGTGGCCCATTTGAGACAAATAAGGCCCATATGACAGGGCCCACCTGTTCGAATCTGAGACCCATGGGCAAGGCCCATTGTGATATGCATTAGGCCATCACTTGATGTATTCGAGGCCCAGGTATGTGGCCCATTCGATATATGTGAGACCCATGTGTAGGGCCGCATGTTGTGTATTGAGACCCATGTGCAGAGTCCACCTGTTGTGTATATGAGGCCCTAAGAAGTGTCCCAATGTGATGCACATGTAGCCCTTGTAAGAGGCCCATTGCGATGCATATTAGGCCTGTGTGTGAGGCCACGGGCCCACTGTATGTTTACCCCCATGTGGGCCACTCCTTAGAAGCAATGTTGGTTAAATGTCCGTATTATGACTCTCCCTTGGGCCCATTGATGGGCCCATACTTGTAGTATATAGGCCATCTAGGCTCATCTTCATTATGATCAGGGCCCATCTGTTTGTATTTTGGCCCATGTGATAGGGCCCACCTTGTAATGTGTTGCTCGCACCGTTCATTCACGTGGCCCCGACGTGATGTACGTGTTTTATCTAAGTTGTCCAGTAATAGACCCCTTTGGAATAAGTAGGGCCTAACCCATTGTGATGTATTCAAGGCCCTGGGTTATGGCCCATTACAATGTATGTAAGGCCCAATTGGTGTGGCCTATTAGATATATACATGAGGCCCATGTGATTAGGCCTACCTGGATGTACCTTGTGGCCCATCCGTTAGGCCACTTTGATTTATTTGTGGCCATTATTGAGGCCCACCTTGGTATATATATAAAGCCCATTGGAAAGGCCCATGGACACGGTCCACTTGATGAATATAAGGCCCATTAGTGCCGCCATTGATGTAGCCCAGTTGATATATATGAAGCCCATTGGTGCGACCCATGGGTGGGGCCCACCCGTTTGTATTGTCAGGCCCATGTTTAAGACTCATGTCTAAGACCCATTGTAATGTATATGCTGCCCGTGTATGGGGCCCATAGTGATGTATATGAGGCCCAGAGATGAGGCCCATTTGTATAGCTCATTGATGAAGCCACTTGATGTGAATAAGGCCCATGTGTAGGGCTCACCTATTGTGTATTTGGAGCTCATGAGCGAGGCCCATTGTGATGTATTTGATGCCCATGGGACATGACCCATTGTGATGTATTTAAAGTCCAGGTATGAGGCTCAATATGATGTGTATTAGGCCTTATGTGAGGCCGTGGGCCGCTATATGTTTTGCTCCATGTAGGCCACTGCTTGGGAGCAATGTTGGTTGAATGTCCACATTGATGGGTAATGACGGTTAGATGTCCTCATTGTGACCTTCCCTTAGACCTTATTAGGCCCATTCTCTTCATGGGTTAATCCAAATAAGTGAGCCCTATTCACCATAGACGGATGACTCCATGCTATTGGATTTGTTATAACCACGGCCAAGAGCCGATCTTTACATTGTGGTTGATTGTTATCCATCTATGGACCCCACCTTGTATATATGTGGGTTGTCGGTGCCGACTATCAATGTTAATTATTGGTGCTGATTATTGTGGCCGATTATCGATCGAGACCGATTATCGTGGCCGATTACCGATTATGATTGTCATGGCTGATTGATCGATTATCGATTGAGACTGATTATCATGGCCGATTGCCCATTATGATTGTCGTGGCCGATTGGCCGACTATTGATCGAGGCCAATCATCGTGGCCGATTGTGGATTCCGATTGTGATGTAGATTTTGCCCGTGTTTGAGGCCCATTGTGATAAGTTTATGGCCTATGGGCGAGGCCCATTGTGATATGTATTAGGCCATGATGCATGGCCCATTTGAAGTATTTAAGACCCATGTGTAGGGCCCATATGTCATGTATTCAGGGCCCATGAGCAGGGCCCACCTATTGTATATGTAACCCTCAAGTAAGGCCCACTGTGTTGTATATTAGGCCTTTGTGTGAGGCCATGGGCCCATTATATGTTTGGCTCTAGTGGGCCACCCCTTGGGGGCAATGTTGGCTAAATCTCCACATTATCGAAGCCGATTGTCGAGGCCGATTATTAACACCGATTATTAGTATGTGACAGCATAGCATCATGATACATGTCCATACGCATTATCTGCATGTTTGTTATGAGATGTCGTTGATCATTACATATGTCATTGAGCATGTTGTTATGAGACTCCTTAATAGGCGGAGGTTACCTCACATGAGCACACGGTATACGCAGGATTGATGCATGACTGGATTGTATGACTCATGCATCTTGTATTATGACTACTGTACGTCCTAGAGACATCAGGGCCGTAGCCTCCACAGGCATATCGTGGATGGCCAGATGGGACACCAGAAATGTTTGGTTCTAACATACGGGCGCCATAGATGTCCCTGAGTGAAAATCTCTAAACCTTCGTGGCCAGGAGATGACTCTAACGTCTAGACCGAGTGGATATATGAGCATATGAGGGCCGAATACCAGGAGGCCGCGTCTCCCACTGTGTCGTGGTCGGTTGAAAAGAGGTGTGACCTTACCCACCTGAGTGAGGGGACAATGTCTAGGTTGAGTTTGACCAGCTTGAGGAATGGGTCCGCTATCGATGAGTCGGGCCTGATATTGGTAGGCGGATAGTGAGGTCTCTTCCACTTATCCAGTTATGCGCTTGGATAGGGGCAGCAAGCTGGCGTAGAGTGTAATAGACCCCGGTGATAATCCCAGAGAGGAACTATACTATATGTGGACTTATTGATCAGGAGTTGCATACTCATTCATTCATTCATTCACTATTTACTCGGGCTGGTGGTGCACAACTATTTGTTATGTGTACCGTTGTAATGGCTAGGATTTCGATTGGGGCGAGCGACTAACCTGAGATCAGGAGTTTACCATGTTGAGTCTGACTATCTAAATTAGGTATGAGACTAGTCTGGATAGAAGTCCATTGTGATGGACCCCATAGCCAGCGATACTATGTACTACCATCCCGACTTCACACTCCAGCATGGTCATTCCATTCGCACTACATGTTTCATTACATCCGTGGTATATGGCACGGCTGACGTTGTTTGTGTTACTCATCAGGTATGTATACTGCATTGCATCCTCTGCATCTGATATCTGGATCTCTATGACTCCTCATTTGTATAGTTGATTTATATTGCGTATTCTAATATTGTATGACTCATGCACTTGTTAGTATTTTCGCTTACTCTGTTATCGTGTGATTTATGATTTTATTAGTACTTCTGTTTACTCTGATAATTCATGACTTTATTAATATTTCTGCTTATTCTAACATTGTACGATTTATGGATTTTCAGTATCTCTGGTATTGTATGATTATGGCATGGTATTGAATACTTGACACTTACCTTGTGCACACACTTACACTACCCTCTAAGCTTTCTGTGAGCTTATGCACAATAGATGCGTGCAGGTGATGTTAGGTTATAGCAGTGTTGATCTTGAAGCGCATCGTGGTCTTCTAGAGCTTAATTTTTGACTTATGTATTTATATTTCAGTATTGTACTCAAATGATTATATTAGTAGATATATGATGATGATGTTGCCTCTGTGAATTGGGTAATCTTGTGGTTATGCTTATTACGAGTTAAATGTATATATATATATATATATATATATATATATATATATATATATATAAATCCTTCTTGTATGATCCTAGGATCGGAGTCTGGCGTATGGACGCTAGGAGCCGAGAATGGGGTACTCGGAGGCTGTCGGCACCAAATTCGGCGATCGAGATTCCTGTGATCTGATTTCCAGGTTTGGGGCGTAACAGAAAGGCACTAATACTTCTCAAAAATAGATCTGCAATTTGAGTACCACCAACCGTGAGTTAGAAAGGAAGATGTACAGAAGACGACCTTCAGAACTAGCTTCAACATGCCTTTTAGTCTTACGAACGCCCCAACGATGTTTATGGACCTTATAAACATAGTATTTAGACCATATCTGTACCATGTTTTCATTGTATTCATTGATGACATCTTAGTGTATTCGAAGAGCCAGGAAGACCACAAGGAACATATACGAATGTTCTTTGATACGCTCAAGCAAAATTAGTTGTTTTCATAGTTATGAAAGTGTGGCTTCTAGAAGGAAGAAGTGAGGTTCCTTGGGTATATAGTTTTGAAGCAGGGCATAACTATAGACCTCGCTAAGGTAGTAGTAGTATAAGATTGGGAGTAACCTAAGTTGGTTACATAAGTAAGAAGTTTTCTTGGGTTACCTGGATACTATCAGTGGTTCATTAAGGACTTTTTGAAGATAGCCTGGCTGATATCCCAACTCAATAGTAAAGATATCACGTTCACTTGGAATGAGAAAAGAAGAGACAATGTTTCAAGACTTGAAGGACCAGTTAATGTCAGCGCTTGTACTTGACTGCTTGAGTAAGGGGTCAAGTACACCATCTACACTAATGCGTCCTGAGTTGGGCTAGAATGTGTTCTCATGCAAGATGACCAAGCGATCGCATATGCCTCACGTCAATTGAAGAAACACGACGACAACTACCCCACACATTATCTAGAGTTGGCGACGGTGATCTTCGCACGAAAGCTTTGGAGGCATTATCTTTATGGCGAAAAGTTTGATCTCTTTTGTGATGACAAAAGCCTCAAGTACATCTTTACTCTATGGGACTTGAATATGAGGCAACATCACTGGATGGAAACATTGAAAGATTTCAAGTTCGAGGTATCCTACCACCTTGGGAAGGCCAACCTGGTAGTTGACAGTTTGAGCCACAAGATGGTTCAGGAATTTGCAGCCCTGCTAATGGTTATAGAGTGGAATATGGTAGAATTTGCCAGAGACTTTGAGTTGAAGCTAAGTATTGAGGAGTTGTTCGAGTGCATAGTTAATCTCCACCTTTGTTTAATCATAAAAGGTCGAATCATTAAAACTTAAGGTGGGAACTAGCTACTGATGAGGATGAAGGAAAGAACAGGTGATAATGAGAATTCAGAGTGGAAAATTGTCTCTAGTGGTGGTTTACAGTTTTGTAGGCGCTAGTGTTTTCCAAACCTTCACCAGTTGAGAAAGGAGGTCCTCAACGCCGTCCACAACTTTAAGTTGGTGGTGCACTTAGGAAGCACTAAAATGTATCAGGATGTAAAGTGGACATATTGGTGGGATAATATGAAAAATTAAATCGCAGACTATGTGTCTCAATGCCTCACCTATCAACAAGTTAAGGTTGAGCATCATAGACCCCTGGGTCTCTTTCAACCTTTGCCCATAGCTAAGTGTAAATGGGATTTTATATCAATGTACTTCATTTCTGGGTGATTGAACCCAATGTTTGACAACCTCAAGTATAGGGCTCCGATATAGAAATAACTCAGTAAGACCGAGGTCGATCCACAAGTAAATTGGTGAGAATATACTAAGAAATAATTCTATAAAAACGGTTGGTCTGTGTTTTTAATCCAACATAATAGAAGAGTTATAAAACAATTACACAGAGGACTAAAGATCTAGGAATCCCCAATTAATAGATTTTGAATTCAATTCATCTTCTCAAGTTGATAACTTAACTAGAATTAGATTTCAATCTGTTTTAATCGGAAGATAACACAGTAATATCAATCAAAAATATTCAACATAGATTAGAATCATGATAAGCTTGATCTCTCATAAAGATCTAGGTAATTACATTGCAGGGAATTGAAAGAATCTAATGTACCCGGAGGCGACAATAAATTAAATAACTTTACAGATTGATTCCTTCTCCAATCTAGGAATTCAATCACATCCAACTACAAATAAGCATGAAAAAACTTAACTTTCATTGAATAAACGAATTAAACATCAATTATCCATTAAAATGTTCATCCCTTAGCCTTAGCTAAGAGATTAGCCAAACAATATTAACATCTTAAACAAAACATAAAGAAAAACTAGAAAACATAAACTAAAATCGAATGATTGAGAAGGAAGGATGATTCCGAAGAAGTTCCGTAACTTTTAGGTCTCGCTCCTCTATCCTCATCCATACTTAGGAAGGCTTAGAAAACCCCTTTAAATAGGAAAAGTTCGCACTAATTTTGAACCGACTTCAATTTTTACACTTTTATTACGCTTCAATTGCACCGAACATTACTTCGATTGCACCGAATTAGTTTCTCGATTGCAGCCGAATTTTCTCAAATTTCTTCTGAAGTCTCTGTCTCTCTTAGGTTGTACCGAACTATCCTTCGATGACACTAAACCTGGTTTCAATCAGACCTAAGTGTCGAGCCAAATTATTTCTAAAAATCACAATTTATTGTTGGACTATTCTGTGAATATTCGGTCAAACTGAACCAACCTTAGGTGGGACCGAGCAGTGTTTTTTATGTTATTGAATTGCATAATTTTTCAATCATTCCTTCATCTTTTATACTTGATTTTCTTAGATCTTTGGCATATGAATTCTTCATTAATGACTTCCAAATATCCAAGTCTTCTCTGTATTAATATTTTGAGCTTTAATCCTCCTTCCTAAGCATGATTTCATCTTTATTTATTGGATTACCTCGCATGCATAAAATATATGTTAATTAATCAATTAAGCACTTTGAATACATGAAAACTAGTGCATTTAAGAGGATAAATAGGCAATATTTAGATGTTATCACTGGACTGCAAAGATGTAGAAAGGTTATGATTCAATTTGGGTGATCGTTGATCAGTTGACCAAGTGAGTTCATTTCCTCTTGATGTATGTGTCGAACTCTACGAATGATTTGGCTAAGATATATATCAAGGAAATAGTATGATTGCATGTCTTTCCCTTGAAGATTTTATCAGATAGGGATACACGGTTAACGTCTATCTTTTATACCTGAATTCAAGAAGCAATGGGTGTGAAATTGAAGTTTAGTACTGCCTTCCACCCTCAGACCGATGGGTAGCCAAAATGAGTGAATCGAGTGCTGGAAGACATATTACGAGCATGTGTGCTTGATTTTAAGGATAGTTGGGATGATTGTCTCACTTACATAGAGTTCAAGTACAATAATACCTTTCAAGTGAGTAGCATGATGCCTTATGAAGCATTGTATGGACATCCATACTAGGCTCCGTGTTGTTGGGCAAAGATAGGTAAGAGAAATCTAATTGGGCTAGACTTGGTGCATGTGACATTTGAAAAGATTGATATTGTCCGACGTCGCCTCTTGGAGGCCCAGAGTAGGCAGAAGAGCTATGTGGACATGAGAATGAGACATTTGGAATTCACAGTCAGAGACCATATGTTCCTTAATTACGCTTTAGCAAGAATGGGAAGCTTACTCACACTTCGTCATACCATTTTAGATATTGGATCACATTGGTGTTGTGACGTATTGTCTCGCTCTACCTACGCCACTTGCCGATGTTTATAACATGTTCCATGTATCCATGTTAAAGAAGTACGTTCTCGATCCAACACTGTTATCTGATGAGAACAAGTGGAACTATGGGAAGATGCTACCCATCTCCTATGACCTACACACATACTAGATATGAGAGAACAGGTGCTTCGCAGTAAAGTCATCCCGCTAGTGAAAGTGTTGTGGACACACCACACTGAAGAAGAGGTCATGTGGGAGACCGAAGGCGAAGTTTGTAAGAACTACCCATAGATACTCGAGGAGTATAAGCATGTATAAATTTTGAGGATGAAATTTTCTTTTAAGGAGAGTAGATTATAATGTCCTATAAAATTTCGTACTCAAACACTAGTACGTCCACGAATGGGACTGTTAGAGGGCTGTACTAGTCCAACTAAATGTCCTAATTTCATTAGAACTTATGGATTTAGGATAATTAGAGTCGAATAATTATTTTCACTAATTGTGAGTGTGTAGCATCATGAAATTAGCTAATACCAATGCTAACCATCATTCATGAGATATCCTAAGGTTTAACTTTTCCCAGAAATGCCCCGATTAACCAGATTAGGTCTAGAATGTACATTTTTTGTTTGTTAGACTCAAACCTATAGAATAATGTCCATTTTGTTTGGCTTAATGTTTATCACGGATATTGAACCAAGATAACATCTAGGATTACTCAACTTTGGCCTGCAAACTGAGTGCATGGAATGTGGGAGTGCCTTAGATGATAAACTGAATTTAAGTGAAATGATCACCCTTCACTCTTTGTCGAAGTTGTAGCTTTCAAACCATTAGATGATGACAAAATTTAGGACATTGATCTAGATTATTACCCTACACACATCTGTATAGTCTTAACCCTGATCGACGGTTGATGACCGTCAATCAGAGTTAGGACTTTATCTGTTGATAGGCGCGTTCGATGATCAAATGATTATATCCAAACATAGATACACTAGTGAAGTACCTATCACGTGGCTTAGATTGTCATGTATTTCTCCCGATGGGTCCCAGTAGTTGAAACCAACCTCTCGTAAGGTTAGTAAATGAATACTTGGCCTTTGGAGCCATTTTCATACATTCTCGCACTATAAATAGGCTTTTATTTCACACCCCCTCTTGCCATACGAATTTTATATCGTAGCCTTATAAGAGAGAGAAAGAGGAGAAGAAGAGGAAGTGTGTGAGAAAAAGTGACTGATTATAGAGATTTTCCTCTCTTCCCTTCGATCATTGATCTAATCGCAACCAGACCCTTCGTCAGAGCTTTCTCGCTAGTGGTTAAAGGTAAGATTCAAGCCTTACTTTTGAATTTAGATCAAGTAGGTTTTTTTCCTTTAAATATTACAATACTCACATTCTTGTTTATATTTTTAACGATCTTTCCTTGAAACCCTAACTGTAGAAGTGATCTAAGTTGAGCAAAGCATCGCAAGGTGCAACCTAAATTGACTTGGGTATTGATTTCTAATTGTTACTATAACAACATTATCTTGCCAATTATGAAACGTCGAAGGAAGCGATGAGAAACTCAATGTTTCGACGGGACAGATGAAGATGGATGGACGACTAAGATTAATTGATAATGGTCTTCATTCATCGGTGTTAGTTCTTGAACAAAAGAAGAAGAAATAAACTTTAGGTTTTTAGCTTCATGCACCGGTCACATTAGATGTGATCTCGTGTGGTGTTTGGTTCGAGTGTATGCATGCATACACACTTATGCATTTCATCTCTGGTTTGTATGCGAGATCAGTCATAGGTTGGCTTAAAGATTAATCAAGAAACATGATGTTAAATGGCCTACTGAACGTGTGATTTAGATTGATGAGTAGTGCCTCTCAATAGTTGTTCTTGACTGGAGGGTTAAAAGAAGTTGTGCTCGAGATTAACGATCATATTATCTTTAAAATTCCAATTCAAAGGGTTCTTATTGTCCTTAACATATTTAGGGTATAGATGTATGGTCAACTTCATAGATCAATGGTCAGATCATATTCTTACCAACTAAGAGTGCATGATGTAGGATGCTCCTACGATTACCTAGCCTTTTTTTAGATTTAGAAACTATAAGATGCGTAGAATTCTCCCTAATGTATTTGTGGACTCCTAAAATAGGTTCAGACATATCCTGATGTGATATACAAATTGATAGATTCGTCAAAGGTTGTTTGTGGATCGTAATGATGATCGTTTTCTGATTATTAGGTGGGTCATTTAGTGAATATGATGAGAATTCCAATATATGGTAGATCTTGTGAATTAAACTATGAATTAATGATGTACTATTCAAGTGAGTTGATTGGGAATTGGCTAAATTTTCATAGTGATTGGACTTCCAAAAATAGTTTTTTAATTTATTTTTTATTTTTAAAGATTATTATTAGGTAGAATTATGTATATTATAGAAAACTTTAGATAAGCAATGAGATATTTATAGTCTTTGAAATCAGGCTTTAACATTGTAGAATGTTCATCGATGTATCAAGATCATGATGAAAGGCTTAAGATCATGGATGATTCGATGTAAAGTTTCAAGTTCGATCTTTATTTATTTCATGATGATGTAATGATCCAGATTGAAATCAGACAGTTGTATAACTTAATAGGTCTATAAAGAGTATTCTCAATGGTTTAAGAAATGATAGATCAAGCATGTAATGATATATAAGCTTGAAACATATAAGGGAGTGTATGAGTACATGTATTGAAGAGAGAAATTGTTAGATTAGGATTCTGATGGTAGGTTAAGCTTATACTTGGATAACATATAAGATGAACAAGTCATAATCTTGGTTGGGTGCATATATAGATGGATGTGATGATCATGATGTTGGTTTATATGATCGGGTGGTCCAAATGCAAAGTGAACGATCAGATATCTTAATCTAGTGATGAGTAGCTTTTTAACATTGGATTTGATGAACGGTCGAGAATATTATGATATATGACGGACTGAAGCCTATTATGGTATACATGTATGAGTTTGTGTACAAATGCATTCATCTACGAACACTTTCTCTAGTTTGGAGAAAAGAAAAAAAATACACTAAATTATACATGTGAACGGGCACTTGTGTACTTGTGTGCAAAAAATTTTGGGTTTTTACAATAAGAACCTCGGTGACAGAGAATGAAGGGGTTAGGCATCCTTCTCCGCATTCAATTGTATGGTCTCTACTTTAGAGGATTTTAGAAAATTTTGATTTTGTTTTAAAAAGGTTTTGGATGACCTTATTTAAGTAATTAGCTAGTTATAAGCAACATTAGAATCTAACTAGTAAACCACTACTCAACCCAACTCACGATTAAGGAGATCATAATGTCTTAATCTAGGGTGGAATTTTAAGGATATAGTAGTCCCATGAAGAACGAAAAAAGCACATTTATGATATTTTAATAAGTAAATAAAAGTAAAGCACCAAATTAATTGACACTTAATTTCTAATACACTAGGATCCGAAGATTCAGTAAGGTGTAGAGCATACGCTCAAAAATCACTTGAATGATAAACATGTACGCATGTGAGAAGGAAGATGTGCAATATAACCAAGGAAAAGAAAATGGATGGTCATATCATTGCCCGCACATGTGGAGATATGAGAAGAGGAGAAGAAAGCTACGATGTCATGACCCAAAATTCAGAGACCGAGCGCACATCTCAGTCCTAAGTTCTACGGCACGACTTGTACACTAAGTGTACTTAAACCAATAAAATATGTATATAATCACAGGCAACAATCTTATATCAATTCTAAGTTCTATCCATAACACTTCATCTATGAACCATCTAATGACTCACCCATTTAGGGTTTTAATCAAATGTAATAATCTAATATTTAACTTAAAAAATTACAAGTTAATGTCCACCATAATTAAACTAAAAAAAAAAAAAACATTTTCCAAGTAATTAAAATGAATAAAATGATAATCGATTCAGTGCAACATGTTCTTCAGTAAGCTAGGGCCACGTTCTGTGGGTCATTCACCAGCTTAGCCGTACCTTCATGCTCTTGTGCCAATAGCCCAACCTCGGCTACATCTGTTTGTTTTTCATCAATAAAAGGGTGAGCAGACCAGGCCCAACGAAAGTTCCCAGCAAGGTTCATCCACATTAAAATCAAAGATAGTAAAAGAAACGTAAAAGCAAATTTAAGAGTCGTTAATCTTATTAAATGCATGAAATGCATGTGCACACCAGGTAGGGAATGTATCTATATGCATGAGTTGGAAATCCTTCAACCTACATCTGCCACTAAGGAAGGCATCCACCATATTGGTAGGCATAGGTAAAACCCACATCTGAAAGCAAAGCTACCAAGAACAACAATTCATTCAGGGAGGTCCCCCAAGAACAACTATGCACATGCCATACATGCTTGATGTTTAGGTTTTACCATTCATTTGTAGATTTATAATTACAATGGGTTTATCAGCATATACATATATGAAAACTATGTTATAAGTACCACAATTTTTCAGGAATCTATACATGTGAACAAGTGTTAACATGAAATAGATAGCTCCAATTTAACATAATCGAATCAATTGTATATATATAAAAAAACATTAAACCAAATTATCATATATCAAATAAACACTTCTTGAATCAAGTGGCGACGAAACAATTTGAGATCCATCACCGAAGGATTTAGTAAGGATGATTTTTATAATACTTGAACTAAAAGAATTTAAGAATTCCTAAAATATAGTATGCAAATAACAATCATTCTTCTGATAAATTAATATCAATTCTTATGGGGGGCCCACCTTTGCTTGATTAAGATCAAGAATGGGGTCCACAACATGATCAAATTAGATCCTTTCATATACAACCCTTGACACAGGGTTTGTAATCATCACCATCTCACGTGGAACTAACTTGATCAATTAGAGTGATCTCTACCATTCCATCGATATTTAACTAATTAATCAATTATAAAATTAATTATGAGTCACAAATAATTAGATTCCAAAAATTGGAATGTAAGTAGTCTGATTTATCCTCTGTCAGTCGAATGGCTTGTCTATCAGTCAAACCGACAGTCTTATGGGTATCAATTCTGCACCTTTTACCCTCTATCGATTGAACCGACTGAGTTTTTGCTCCACCAATTTTTTGTAAAACCACTGTGTTTGTCAAGCTAATAAACCTATAGGTCCGATAGACAAAATCTAAAACTTGCATCGATTTGACGAACTAAATTGATATTTTCATATTTTTCTTAACCTAAATTTAAAGACCACTCAAGGTACAAATGTAAGATCCAAACATATCAATAGCCCACCAAAGGATGGTTAAAGAAGAGAGCCATAGATCAGTTTGATTTGAAACTCTTGTGGGCCCAAACAATTATTTATGCCATTTTTCTTTAACAACACCATTGGATCGGTACGGTCCAACTAATGGTAAGATTGACTTGACCTCAACAATCGGATGGACCATGTGGATCGAACCCCACACGGCAGAGTGGCTCTGATATGATTTTATATACTAAAAAGACAAAAAATATCTACATATAGGTTTGGGTTTTTATATGTATGGTACTCCCATGTGCCCTAAATAGATGTAAAGTTGCCACTACCCATGTGCATTTGATGGCTCCATGGCTACTCCAAACCATCCATCATATAAGTGTCAGTTGTAAATAGTAAATAATAAACAATAAAAAAAAAAATGGACCTAAAGGAACTTTTTCCTGGAATTCTCTCTTTCTCTCTATTTCTCTTTCAATAGAGGTCTGGAGAATTCTTCCATTTTCTCCTTAAGAACAGAGGTCGGATAAGAAAAGAGGTGGCAACCGATTGATCATATCTCTTCCTTTTAAAATTTAAGTTTAAAATTTGAATTTATTTTATGACCTGTTCTATAATTAAGAGAGTTTCTACCACTTGGTCAGATGTCCTTTTTGTTTCTTGAAGACATGATTATATTTTTTAAATCGTCTTAATTGTTTATGTGGAGGGTATATATGTGTCTTGCCTACATATAAAATTTGGGGTTATTACATACGACTCTCCTCCTAAGAGGAGATGATCATGGATCTCCAGTCATGTCCGTACTTGGATCAACTTGAACCATAGAGATAGTTAGGATGGTTGGTTACACTCTCTCTCTCTCTCTCTCTCTCTCTCTCTCTCTCTCTCTCTCTCTCTCTCTCTCTCTCTCTCTTGATCCCTCTCTCTTACTCTCACTCACTCTCTCAAGCCTAAGTGTTAAAGCTAAAGGGTTGTTACAAAGTGTGTGTTATTTAGAAATAAGGGAATTGACCTTTATTTATAAAGAATGACATGATTTTATCATAATTAATTTGAACTTAAGGGGCAACCAGACCCTGTGAATTGATTTTATTGGCTAAGTGACAGGTGGCACCATAGAATTATCTTGATAACTGGTACATTTTGTAATTTCATCACTTAATGGGGGGTTGGGTGACAATTAATATTTTTGCTTAACCACATAATTCCTATACAATTGTTTGAGATTCTCTAGGAGATCTAGGATCATTTCAGTTCTGTTCGACTATGGGGGCAATATAATTGTTGCCTCCACACAAGTTTGCACATTCAAGTATGACAACCTTCGATGATCCCCAAATGATCCTCCATGGGCTTGAATTACTAAAGCAAATTGTCACCCATTTATAATTTTGTGCATTTTGCTCACAACAACCTTTGGTAGTCACATGATGATCACTATGTTCCCATATTGCTAAAATAGGCTTGGGTGACAATATTATTACTGCTCATTTAGAGTTCACCTACTAAATTTTCATGTGCGGCCCAGTTACTTTGGCCATTGAGGTTTTAGCATATTTTGACCTCAACCATCGGATGGACCATGTGGATCAGACCCCACACGTTAGTGTGGATTCGATGCGATTTTCTATACAAAAAAGTCAAAAAGAATCTACATAGAGGTTTCGATTTTTATGTATATGGTGCTCCCATGTACCCCCAAACAAATATACCCTTGACACTACACATGTGCATTGGATGGCTCCACGGCTACTCCAAACCATCCATCATGTAAGTCTCAGTTGTAAATAGTAAATAATAAAATAAAGAAAAAATGAAACACTAACCTGGAGGAAATTTTTCTTGGAATTCTCTCTTTCTCTCTGTTTCTCTTTTGATAGAGGTCTAGAGAATTCATCCATTTTCTCCTTAAGAATAGAGATTGGATAAGGGAAGAGGTTGTAATCAATTGATCCTATCTCTTTCTTTTAAAATTTAAGTTTAAAATTTAAATTTATTTTATGACCTGTTCTACAACTAAGAGAGTTTTTACCACTTGGTCGGATGTCTAGTTTTGTTTCTTGAAGAAAAAAATTTATATTTTTAAATTGGCTTAATTGTTGATGTGAAGGGTATATATGTGTCCTGCCTACATACAAAATTTGGGGTTATTACATACGACACTCCCCATAAGAGCAGATGATCATGGATCTCCAGTCATGTCCCTACTTGGATAGTTAAGATGGGTGGTTACACACACTCTCTCTTGATCTCTCTCTCTCTTACTCTCACTCACTCTCTCAAGCCTCGAGTGTAAAGCCAAATGGTTATTAACTAAGTGTGTGTTATTTAGAAATGAGGGGGATTGGCCTTTAGTTATAAAAAATGAAATCATTTTAACATAATTAATTAGAATTTGAGGGACAAATATGACATGTGAATTGATTTGATTGACTAAGAGACACATCACACCATGGAATTATCTTGATAAGTGATAAATTTTGTAATTTCATAACTCATGAGGGGGGTTGCTGCTTGGCCACATGACTCTTCTACAGTTGTTTTAGAGATTCTCTAGGAGATCTAGGATCTTTTCAAATTTGTACTACTATGGGGGCAATTATATAATTGTCACCTCCATACAAGTTTGCACATTTGAGTATGCCAACCTTGATGATCCCCAAATGATCCTCCATGGGCTCAAATTACTTAAGTAGATTGTCACCTATTTGTAGTTTTGTGCATTTTGGTTACAACAGCTTGTGGTCGCCATTTGATGATCACTATGGTCCCATATTACCAAAATAGGCTTGGGTGACAATATTATTGCCGTCCATGTGGAGTTCGACATCCAAATTTTATAGTGTGGTTCGGTGACTTTGCAGGATCCTCATATCTTATTATGGATTTGATTGTGAGTTAGCTAGCAAGGTTTTGTAGACAACCCGGTGGTAGCCACATAACTCAATATTTATTTTATAAATTCTCTAGCGGATCTAATATCTTTTCAAATTTATGCATCTATGGGAGAAATATTGCCGCTCATGTGGAATTTGCCTTCTAAATTTTCCAATGTGGTCTAGTAACTTTGTAGGATCCTCATACCTTATTATGGATTAAAATATAGGTTACCTAGTTAGGTTTTGTGGATTATGGGTTCCTAATTGGGCCTTTTGGGATATTGATTTTCTAAGAATTTTAAGCTCTTAATCATCGGTTCTAGTTTAAGATGAGTGCACGGTTTATTAGAATGAGGTGTTTATACCTTCCAACAACGCAATAAAACTCTTGTATATTGTCGTCCATATATTTAGGCATACGGTTCCCCTAATAGTAAGATCGGCCTAAGCTCTGACTTTCCAACATATTTTGACCTCAACAATTGGATGGACCATGTGGATTGGACCCCACGCGTCCGCGTGGCCCCAATACATTTTTCTATACTAAAATGCTAAAAAATATCTATATAGAGGTTTGGGTTTTTATGTGTATGGTGCTCTCATGTACCCCAAATAGATGTATCCTTGCCACTACACATGTGCATGTGATGGCTCGACAACTAATCCGAACCGTCCATCATGTAAGTCTCAATTGTAAATAGTAAATAATAAAGAAAAAAATAGAACACTAAACTGGAGGATTTTTTCCTGGATTTCTTTTTTTTTTTTCTCTCTCTCTGTTTGGTGGCTTAGCCGCATAACTCTTCAATGCTTATTTTAGAAATTCTCTAGGGGATCTAAGATCTTTTCAAATTTATACAACTATGGGGGCAATATTGTTGCTCATATCGTGCTTTCCTTCTAAATTTTCCTATGTGCTCCAATAACTTTGTAGGATCCCCACATCTAATTATGGAATAAAATATAAGTTAGCTAGTTAGGTTTTCTGGATTATGGGTTCCTAATTGGGCCTTTTTGGATATCGATTTTCTAAGAATTTTAAGCTCTTAATCATCGGTTCTAGTTTAAGATGAGCGCACGGTTTTCCGGAATGAGGTGTTTACACCTTCCAACAGTGCGATAAAACTCTTGCATATTGTCATCCATATATTTAGGCATATGGTCCACCTGATGGTAAGATTGGCCTAACCTTTGAGGTTCCAACTTATTTTGACCTTAACAATTGGATGGACCATGTGGATCGGACCTCGCATGTCAGCATGGCCTCGATACATTTTTTTATACTAAAACGCAAAAAAACATCTACATAGATGTTTGGTTTTTATGTGTATGGTGCTCCCATGTATTGCAAATAGATATATCCTTGCCGCTACACATGTGCATGTGATGGCTCCACATCTAATCTGAACCGTCCATCATGTAAGTCTCAATTGTAAATAGTAATTAATAAACAAAAAAAACTATAACACTAACCTAGAGGACTTTTTCCTGGAATTCTCTTTTTTTCTCTGTTTGGTGGCTTAACCACATAACCCTTAACAGTTATTTTAGAAATTCTCTAGGGGATATAAGATCTTTTCAAATTTATACAACTATGGGGGCAATATTGCTGCTCATGTGGGTTTCTAGTAACTTTGTAAGATCCTCATACCTTATTATGGATTAAAATGTAGGTTAGCTAGTTAGGTTTTCTGGATTATGGGTTCCTAATTGGGCCTTATGGGATATTATTTTTTAAGTTTTTTAAGCCCTTAATCATCGGTTCTAGTTTAAGATGAGTGCACGGTTTGCTAGAACAAGGTGTTTACACCTTCAAATAGTGCAATAAAACTCTTGCATATTGTCATCCATATATTCAGGCATATGGTCGACCTAATGGTAAGATCAGCTTAATGTCACACCCCAAACCCGGAAATCGGACTCACAAGAATCTCGATCACTGAATTCGGTGCCAAAAGCCTCCGTAGTACCCCATTCTTGGCTCCCAGCGCCCATATGCCAGGTTTCGATCCTGAGATCCTATAAGGAGAATTTTTCAACGTACATTTATCTCGTAAGAAGCATAACCACAAGTTTACCTAAATCACAAAAGCGTCATTATCATCATATATCCACTAATATAAACTTTGAATACAATACTGAATGAGAAATACATAAGTGAAAATGAAATCAATGCTCCAGAAGACAGCTACATGCTTCAAGCTCAATGCCGTTGCGACCAACGCTACCTGCACGCATCTATTGTGCATAAGCTTATAGAAAGCTTAGAGGGTGGTGAAAGTGTGTGCACAAGATAAGTGCCAAGAACACAAATACAATGTCATAATCATACAATGTCAGAAATACTGGCGAGATCATGAATCATACAATATCAAGAGTAAACAGAAATACTGACAAGTCCATGAGTCATACAATATTAGAGTACGTAATACAAATGAGCTATGCAAATGACAAGTCATAAAGAGCCAAAATATCAGATGCTGATGATGCAGCGCAATATTCAAGTCTGATGAGTTTACAAATAGTGTCAGCCATACCTAGACCATATAAATGCAGAAATACAATAATCTAAAATGCCATATGCCCGGTTGTAATGCAATATGTGGTGCGAATGGAATGATCATGCTGGAGTGTGAAGTCGGGATGATAGTACGTAGTATCACAGGCTATGGGATCCATCACAAGGGACTTCTATCCAAACCAGTCTCATACTTAATTTGAATAGTCATACTCAATGTGGTAAACTCCTGATCTCAAGTTAGTCGCGCGCCTTAACCGAAAGCTTGGCCATTGTGTAGGTACACATAACAAATAGTTACGCATAACTAGCCTGAGTGGATAGTGAATGAATGAATGAATAAGTATATAACTCCTACTCAATAAGTCCGCATATCAGTAATGTTCATCTCTGGGATCATCACCGGAGTCTAGTACACTCTAGACCAGCTTGCCACCCCATCAAGCACACGATTGGGTAAGTGGAAGAGACCTCACTATTCGCCTGACCAGTAGTCAACCAATATCTACAAAGCACGTCAATAGCGAACCCATTCATGAGCTGGTCAAACTTAGCCTAGCTATGCCTACTCCCTCAGGTAAGTAAGGCCATACCTCCTCTCAACCGACCACGACATAATGAGAGATGTGGCCTACTGTTATACTGCCCTAATGCACTCATATATATCCAATCGGTCTCGACATTGGGGCGTCCTCTGGTACCAAGGGAGTTTAGAGATATTCACCCAGGGCCATCTATGGCAGCCCGATGCTAATAATAGATTTCTGATGTCTCATCTGGCTATTCACGATATACTTATGGAGGCTATGACCCTGATGTCGTTAGGGCATACAGTAATCACAACACATAATGTAAGATGCATGAGTCATACAATCTAGTCATGCATTAATCCTGCGTATATCGTGTGCTCATGTGAGATAGCCTCCACCTATCAGGGAGTCTCATAATCCACCGGCACTATGATATATGCAATGGTCAATCATATCTCATAACAAACATACAGATGATGCATATGGGCATGTATCATGATGCTATATTGTCACATACTCATAATCAGTATCAATGACCGGCATCGACAATTGACCTCGATAATGTGGACATTTAACGAACATTGCCCCCAAAGAATAGCCCACATAGAGCTTAACATATAGTGCACCCGTGGCCTCACACAAGGGCTAAATATACAATACCATAGGCCTCACTTAAGAGCTTAATATACTACGATGAGCCTTTCAGATGGGCCTAACATATATCACAATGAGTTTCATCGCCTCACCTTCAAATGCATCACAATGGGCTTCATAATATAGGCCTCATATACATCACATTGGGCCTTAAACATGGGCTGAATACACATCACAATGGGCCTTAAATATGGGTCACATATACATCACATTGGGCCTCAAACACGGGCTGCATATACATCCCATTGGGCCTCAAATACAAGCCGAATACACATCACAATGGGCCTCAACTATGGGCCATATATACATCATATGGGTCTCGACAATCGGCCTCGATAATCAAAGTCGGCCTTGACAATCAGAATCGGCCTTGACAATTGAAATTGGCCTCGACAATCGGCCTCAACAATTAGAATCAACCTCAACAACTGGAATCGGCCTCAACAATCAGAATTGGCCTCAATAATCGAAATCAGCATCAATAATCGACCTTGACAATCGGAATCTGCCTCAACAATCAGAATTGGCCTCAATAATCAGAATTGATCTCGACAATTGAAATCAGCCTCGATAATTAGAATTGACTTCGATAATCAGAATCGACCTCAACAATCAAAATCGGCCATGAGAATCGAAATTGGCCTCAACAATTAGCCACAACAATCGTAATCGGCCTCGACAATCGAAATCGCCGTCAATAATCAGGATCGGCCTCAACAATCGGCCTCAATAATCGAAATTGGAATCGGTCTCGACAATTGGAATTGGAATCGGCCTCAACAATTGGAATTGAAATTGACCTCAACAATCTATCTCGACAATCAGAATTGACCTCGACAATCGGTCTTGACAATTGGAATCCACCTCAATAATCGGAATCGGAATTAGCCTTGACAAACAGAATCGACCTCGAAAAATGGAATCAATCTTGATAATCGGAATTGGAATCTGCCTCGATAATCGACCTCAACAATTAGAATCAGAATTGATCTCGACATAAGGTGGGGTCCATAAATGGATGACCGATGATGGAACAAGCATCAATGGGGCCCATTCGTTTGGGTTAACCAACTAGAGAATGATGAGAATGGGCTTAACCAGGCATAAGAAAAGGTCACAATGTGAAAATTTAACCATCATTTCCCATCAATGTGGACCTTTAACCAATATTGCTCCCAAAGAGTGGCCCATATAGGGCCGAATGTACAGTGGGCCCATGGCCTCACACAAGGGCCCTAAATACATCAAATGGGTTGAATCAAATAGGCTGCATCAAATGGCTTAAATCATATGGGCCAAGTCAAATGGGCCGTATCAAATGGTCCTAATACACATCACGGTGGGCCTCAAATACAACAGGTGGGCCGTATCAATGAGCCGCACCAATGGACCTTATATACACAACAGGTGGGGCCTACTCATGGACCTCAAATACACAACATGTGGGCCCTACATATGGGTCTCGTATGCATCGAATGGGCTACGTATCTGGGCCTTGAATACATCAAAAGGGTCATGCATCATGGGTTAAATACATATCACAATGGGCCTTGCTCATAGGCCACGAATACATCATAATGGGCCTTGTCTATATGCCTCGAATAAATCACAATGGGCCTTACCCAGGGCCCCAAATACATCTCAATGGGTCACACCATCTACACCATTCATCTATTTTAAAGATCTTTTAGAGCATTACAAAAAAAATGAATCACATCGGAAGATCATTTGACCCATACCACAACTAACAATGGAGATAATGATTTCCACCCTTAAAATTACTAGGGCCCACCATAATGTTTATTTTCTATCCAATCTGTTCATATGGTCACAAGGACCTAACTCAAGAGGAAAAACAAATATCATATTGATTTAGAACTTCTGTGATCCCCAAAATGGTTTCAATGGTAAGCATTCAATCCTCCACTGATTTTTGTAGTGTGGTCCACCTAATAGGAAATATTTGTCTTATTTTTAGTCTCATGCCTTAAAACAAGCTCACCATTCGGATGGATGGTTTGGTTGTAACACATACATCAAGGTGGGCCCTTCAGACGGACAGAGTGGATTAAAACCCATACATAGTGGTGGAATCCCACAGAACTTGCTTACATTATTGCAACAGGTGGGTCTCACCGAATGGACGGAGTGTATAAAACCCATATAGAACAGGGCCCCACACCACCCATCCAAATGGACGGGTGTGGATACATACATAGATCACGATGGGTCCATGTCCCTGGTGGACGGTGGAGATCCCACACGTGCAGGGTGGGTCCCACCGTCTCAGGGACGAACAACTTGAATAAAATATATAGTTCAGGTGGGTCCACACATGTGGCCCACCAGTCCATCAAGATGGTTGGACGGTGTGTATTTAACAATCTAGCAGCGTTTGCTTCAAGGGACCCACCATCCTAGCTTTCTACAAACTATGTGGATAAACACCTCAACAAGGTGGGCCACATGAGTGGCCCACAGATCTGGATAAAGCTGATATTTATGTGTTTCCTTCGTCTAGGCCTCACTGTCTGCAAATGGACGGTCTGGATGTAGATCCAATGCATTAGGGGCCACCATCCTATCTGATAGACGGTGCTGATATAACAAATACACCAAGGTGGGTCCACATGGGGCCCACCATAAAATCATATTAATATACATATATTGAATTATTATATTATATTTCTTTTTTTATCCAGACAACATCCAGCGTCCAGTGTCCAGCAAATGGATGGACGACTGGATACAACACATCACCACAGTGGAGTCCCTCCATCCCTGATGGACGATGGATAAAACACATACATCAAGGTGGTGCCACGTGGTATGGCCCACCTATTTAGATCAACCTGATCTTCCTATTTTCTCTCCATCCAGGCCTATCCAAACGGATAGGTGAGAGGATCCTGCCCGTTGGACAGACAGCATGGATAAAACAAATACATCATGTGGGGCCCATATTCACGTGGCTGGACGGCATGAATATATGGCACATGTGTCAGGTGGGCCGCACACTCCAAACAGATGGACGGTGTGGATGATACACATCTGCCGCATTGGGTCTCACCATCCAACTTGTTGGACGGTGTGGACACGCCAAACACATCAAAGTGGGCCTAACCTGATGGATGGCGTGGATATATCACACGCATCAAGTGGCTGCACATCAATAGAGAGAGAGAGAGAGAGAGGATCGTGAGAGGGGAGGGACCCCGCCACTATGGGCCCTCCCTATACAGGCATACATCAAGATGAGTCCCACATATGTGGGCCCTCAAATTGTCAAATCAAAATAAAAATCACCCACCTCAAGATCTCTTCTTCCTTCTTCCACCAACAGGTTATAAAGCTCCAAGGAATCAAGATCCAACGGTTAAGATTGATTTTGGAGGGTGAAGATGGGAGGTAGGAAGGTGGGCGGTAAAAGAGGAATGGGTGGAGAGAGAGAGAGAGAGAGAGAGAGAGAGAGAGAGAGAGAGAGAGAGAGTTGACTTGTGAGGGGTGAGGTGGCATGGAGCATGGGTGGTGTACTAAACTTGTGAAATGATGTGTACTTGATTGATTGACGTGACAGGTCATTGAGATTCTCTCAGAATTCACAAAATATAGTGTTTCTTCAGAATGAATGTGGGCCCACATCTCCTGACCTGGGTATCGGATTGATGCACGAGTCGAGGCGTTAGAACTGTGACAATGGCACGGTCGCTAGGGTACAAGTTTCGAGTTGAGTCGACTCCGATATGTAGGACTAGACTTAGGATCATGTGCAAATGTCGGATATAGGTTGAGGGTCACCAATATTTGACTGGGAGAATCGCAGAAGCTTACGGAATGGTACGGTCTAGGTATGGGCCTTACACTTAACCTTTGAGGTTCCAACATATTTTGACCTTAACAATTGGATGGACCATGTGGATCGGACCCAACACATTAGCTTAACCTCGATATATTTTTCTATACTAAAATGCAAAAAAATATTTCATAGATGTCACGCCCCAAACTCAGAAACTAGGCTCACAAAATTTTCGATCACCGAATCCAGAGCTGAAAGCCTCTGTAGTACCCCATTCTCAGCTCCTAGCACCCATATACCAGGTTCTGATCCTGGGATCCTATAAGGAGGATTTCTATAACATAAGTCTGTTTCATAATCAACATAACTGTAACGACTCGAAAAAATTCATACAAAGACCCGAGTACCAACTCAGTCAGAAAACCCTCAGGATTAAATCCTTTAGAAATTATACGTGAATTGCTAAGTACTAACCTAAATCACCTGTGAAATTAACACTAATCACTTTAAATATGATCTATAAGATCCAAAACCTGTAGAATTAGTAACACTATATTGCCCTGAAATCTAAGATCCAACTCTAAACCCGGTTGCTCTCGGGAGCACTCTGAAACTTCATATTGGACCTGGACCGCACTTCGAAAGTCCGATTGCGATGAACTTAGAAGATATTGACTGTGTAGTTGGACTTGACAATCACCATGAAAATCACGTCCAAATGATGTTCTGGGACGATTTCCTTGAGTCCGGAGTAAAGAGTGTGAGAAACTGAAGATTTTTAAGAAATTAAATAGAATTTTAAGAAATCTAAGTCGTGTCGCTTGCGCGACATTTATAAGCATTCTAACCATTGGATTTTGACCCAAATTCACTCTCGGATTAGGGATGATGACCCATTCATGCCAAATTACTTATGGCCTTGATCGAGTTTCGGTGACCGCTGAATTTAAACTGGTCCGCCACGATCGATCTGGAAATCTGATCGAACTGAAAACTTAACTTGATTAAGATCCAACATCTAAGAGCTTAAGTCCGACCGCACTCTGTAACAGGACCTCCAGAAATGCTTCGTTGGATTGGAACAAGGTCGATTTGGTTATAACCTAAGTATACATTAGTCTTAAGGCTATTTTCGTTGATTTAGAGCTTATAAAAAGGCCTTAAACCCTCTCTCATTTGCTCCATACGAATTTGAGAAAAATCCTAAGAAAGAGAAGAAGGAAAAGAGGGAGAAAGTGAGAGAGAAGTGGTGATTTCATCTTGTGATTCTACCCAAATGCACTACGTGTCAAATCCATCCATCTGAATCGTTATTTCGACAATTCTGATTCCGCACTTGGATAAGAAAATCAAACCCTAACCTGTTTAAGGTTTGATATAGACAAAGTCATGAAATAGGTAACCTAGTTTATGTTATAGGTTGCTAAACCGCCGTTGACGAAAGCTTACGGCTTAAATCATATACGTTACGCTTGTACGGTGTAAGGTGCGGATTATAGACGTATAGGTTATGATTTTCAAAGCTTTCAATGTCAGATAATGATTTATTCCTGACGTAGATGCTATCCTACATGCCAAATGCACTATCTGTTCTCTCTTACGATTATGTATAGCTTATATTACAAACTGAGTGTTCCATGTGATTGATAAAATGTTTGTATGCGTATGACATCTGATCTAGTGATTGTCATGATAAATCTTTATTAGTGCATGCTTGTTATGTATGCGACAACTCCTTAGCAAAGGATTTGCCTACATATATAATATGCCAACATACGTTATGTATGTTGAATAATATAAGCTAAGTGTTTGTATAAATGTCTAAATGAGCTAGAAATAGGTAAAGTATGATTATCTTTGAATTGAGATATGAATCTCAATCACTTTACTTGGGTGTATGATTTTCTCCATGTTATATTTAGTTCATTTCATTCCTGCTAATTGTTTATATGCTTTCCTTCATGTTATGCTTAGTTTATTTCATTTCTGCTAATTGTGTTTATGATTTCCTCCATGTATAGTCTTCATGTTTAAGTTATATTTCATATCCTGCTTCTATGAATGTGGATGTTGAATCATATGTACGTGATTGGGGCCATGTTATGGTCCGGGCATTCAGTAACAGACTTAAGTTCGTGGTTAAGCTTTATTCGCCATAAAGGACGTGTTTGACGAACCCGAGCTGTACTAGAGTTGTCGACAATGGTTTGGCCACGTGGAGTGCATATGCATTTCATGTCGATCAACTCAACCTGCGATCGAGCCAGTCGAGCTCGTTTAATAACCCGATTGACCCGATATGTGTTCACCATGTATGGACGCTTCTGTTTGAATCTAGGGTACCAAACTTACCAATACAATCCCGTTAACCTTGGTACCTCGATCCGCTAAGATCATGAGCCGGGTATGGTGGTATGGGACACCGTGGTCGAGCTGTCGGCCTACGCAGGGGCGACGAGCCTCCCCATAGTGACCAGTGAACAGCTATACTTGTGAGCCGATTATGGTGGTATGGGACACTATATTCGAGCTGTCGGCTTACTCTGATTGGTGACGAGCCCTTTGTAGTGACCTCGAGTATATTCTGAAACTGCATTGGGGCGACGAGCCTTGTTGTAGTCTAAAGGATATAACTAGACCTATATTGATTGGTGACGAGCCCTTTACAGCGTTCCAGAACTATACTATCGTATGAGATTGTCTCAAACTGACGACTCGAGAATGGATCATCGTTTGGGTAATGATACAAGGGAGGTACCTTAGCTTCCCAGTACTACTGTATGAAAAGGACTAATAATAACTCGGTAATCATGTTCATATCATCGTACTGCATGTGCCGATGATGAAGTGCACAGAGGGCTGAAAGCATGCCGCGAACATAAGATGGTGTCGTACGAGGGAGTGTAGGTGAGGGCATGCATTCATGAAACATCTCATCCCTACATTAATAAGAGTATTTAGGAATGGTTGATCTGTTTGCTTTATCATTACTACTTGATTGAATTGATAACATGTTAATCTTTACTCTATGATTCTACTGAGTTGATCACTCACTCCCACGTTCTGGGACGATGTTCTAAACACCCACCAGACTCTGTCTTAGTTGTAGATGAGGATGCGACTCAGGAGGCGGAGCCTGACTATTACAACGATCAGGATGAGTTCTCTTATATGCAGTTCTCTGACGGCTTCGCTTAGGCCGTACTGATCAACGGGGCTACAAGGCATACTATTGTAGTTGGATTCTTTTTTACATTTTATTTTTAGAACATTACATATATTTGGTGACTCAGAGATGTATTCATACTCTAACAGATCGACAGTGATCTTTGCTTTCCTATTCGTTTATATAGATATCTTTCAGTCTTCTGCTTGCGATACATAAACTGATCTGGAGTATGAATTACTGTTTTGATATAATCCTACTCATGTTTAATGCACTACCATGATCAACATTCAATCATCTACATTTATGTTGCATAAGTGATGCATTGGAACTCGGGAGCTAAGCATTTGCTCGACCCCCGATTTTCAGGGCATTACAATAACCAAGATCATGACCCACAAATAATAACTACAGGAATATCATCACAAAATTCACTAAGAATAAAAACTTTTACAATACAAGGCGCATAAAGGGAAAGATACAATGGCTATAATAAAACTATAAAAGCACCGCGACACACTCCTGCTCCTACTCAGCTACTTCCTAGCATCACCTGCACGCATCAATCATGCATAAGCTTGTAGAAAGCTTAGAGGGTGGTGTAAGTGTGTGCAAGACAAGTGTCAAGTATGTAATATCAGAGTATGTGGAATATGCTGACAAGACCACGAATACCACCAGCCGTAATAAGATTATGCAATACAAGGCAAGAATGTCATTGACCATACCAAGGTTATGTAATATAAGACAAGAGTGTCATTAGCCATCCCATGGCTATACTACACCGAGCATGAATGCTATCAGCCGTACTAGGGTTATGAGATGCGGGGCCTTTATAGCCAAATGTCATATGTAATATGTAGTGCGATCATGCCAGTCCACATATTAGTATAATTCCTCTCTGAAAAATCACCGAGGTCAAATACACTCCACACTGACTGACACCTCCCTAGACGCGTAGCCCAGTGAGCGAAAGAGAACTCACTACCCACCTGGCCAGTAGTATGTCAATCCATCGGACTCGTTAATAGCGGACCCATTTGCGAGTTGGTCAAATTTAGCCTATCTTTTAGCTCCTCACTCATACGAATAAGGCCACACCCCATTCTAATTGACCACGACATAGTGAAAGACGTGGTCTAATGGTATTCGTCACCAGCGCTCATGTTTCCACTTGGTATAGACGTTGGAGCATCTCCTGTTACCAAAAAGGTTCTGAAACTTTCACCCAAGGACATCCTACGTGCCCACAGTGCTAGAACCAAATATTTTCAGTGTCCAAATTTGGCCATCCACAATGTGCCTATGGAGGCTACTGCCCTGATGACGTTAGGGCGAATAATAACCGTGCCATGTAAATGCGAGATGCATGAATCATACTAATCAACCATGCATCAGTCCTGCGCATACAGCGTACTCATGTGGGGGCAACTTCATCACTTAGGGAGTCCCATAAACAACCTTCTCAATGGCACATACCATAATCAATCCCTCCTCAACCAAGCATACATATGATGCACATGGGAATGAATCATGAAGATAACTAAGCATAACATGCGTTGATGAAGTACTCTCCTCTTAGCAAGGTCGGGTCTAGGTACTTAGACGATTCTACATGGTATGGAAGATGCATAACCATTAGTGAGGGCCTAATGGTTTGCAGTAGCCCATAAAGTCTAGGTAAGCAATACTATGTGCCCAATAAATGAGAATGGGCCTAACAAAGGGCCTAGAGAGGTTCACAATGTGGACATTTAACTACCATTGTTCTCTAGAAGGAAGCCTAACAAGGAATCTAGCTAAAACAAGGCCCATGGCCCAGATACAAGTATGAAAAGAAAATGGGCAACAATCCATAACATCTCATACCACATGATGGGCCTCAAGAAACAGCCCAGAGTCTATATACATCAACATAGGCTCAATGGGGCAAACCATGGCCCAAGTACCATGGCCAATGAATGCATGCATTATGATGGGCCCCATGGGCAGCCCATATGCCCAAATACATAGGTAAGGCATATACAAGATTCGCCAAGATGGGCCTTACAATTCAGTCCAAGAATGGGCAAGATAGATGGGCAACAAGGATCTAATTACATGCAACATATCAGCCCACAAGGTCCAGTATAATAGGTAAGCAATCCATACACAAAACTGGGCTTAAGACTGGACATCCAAAAATCTAGACTGATGGTCCCCAATCAATCAGATAAATGGTGGCCTCACAAGGCACTAATGGGGCCTAATATTCTCAGAAAATACAAGCATGGTGTGTGTGTGCACAACACTCTCAATCTGTTGGGCCTCACATCTTCACAACATCTAGCTACATGCAGAAATTTCTTTAAGGCTTGCTAAACATTCAGCCCACCTAACTTCCTGGGCCTGCTGGGGTCAAACAAATAGTAAATCTAAATAAAATAGATACTCCATGGTGACCTATACATGTCACAGTGGACCCCACCAGATGGAAGGCATACTTGCAACACAAGAACTAAGGTGGGCCTTAAAAGGGGTGGACGGTCAGCCCTGCTGGACGTTAGCCTAGCTGGGACGTCCAGTAGGTGGGCTGTTAACCCAACTGATGGCGTCCCATTGATGGACAGCCTGAATTTCTCACATTCATCTGAAGTAGGTCTTAGCTAAGTGGGCCACAATAGAGATGAAAAGAGAAGCTAAGAACACATATAACATCAAATAAAAATTCCGGACAACAAGGTATAGAAAATAAAATGTTGCTGGAATTATTGTTGTCCCTGATTTGTACACCCAATGGAGTGGGCCCAGGCCTGCCTAAACAAGAGGAAAATGGGTGGTTAGCATGCACCCATGAATGTACAACAAGGTGGGGTCCACAAAAGTGGCCTATCATTCCAAATTTCAAGCTGATATATATGTTTTCCCTCCATGCAGGACTGCTGGACGGTCCAGAAACTTGGACCATCCAACCCTCTTGGGCTTGCCCCATGGGCGTCCCATCAAGGATGGATGGAGTGGGTTTCATCATACATCAAGGTGGGGTCCACACCTCAGAGAAACACCCCACATCAGGAAGAAAATGAGGCTACAAACAAGGCTAAACTCCATGCAACAATCAACAACAAGGGCCCAGAAAAATCTGGACAGCAATATGTTGTTGGACGTTTTAGCCTATAAGTTGTTAGACAGGGAAAAATACTTCAAATAAAACATGGTGTGGCATACCTTAGTGGGCCCCATAAACCCCAAACCAGGATTCCAGTATCAGATCTCTTTGCATGCCAAAAATGGACAGCAAGTGGGACGCCCAACGTCCAGAAAATGGCCAGCAAGGACGTCCCACCTTGCTAGATGGTCTGGGCATCCTAGACACACCAGGTGCGCCACAAAAAGCAGAAAAAAATAAGAGAGAAAGAGAGAGAAAAGATCACGGCCATAGGAAGGGCTCCGCCACTATGAGCCCTTTTAAACCAATCACAACCATACATCAAGATAATACATGGGTCTCATGCATGCATGGGCCCTGCAACTAAAAATCTGAGGTGTCCATGGATCAAAGGATGACCCATCAAGCTATGGAGAATAGCCCATCAAGATATGGATCAAGCTATGGATCAAAGGAAAACATCATGATGACCCATGGAGAATAGCCTCATCATGGCTCATGCATGCACAAAGGTGGTCCATTGGCCACACCTATGGAGTCAAGTAGGATCTCCACCATTGATTGGTGGATCTTATATACTCCCATGAAAGAAAAATAAGTTTCAATGGAAGAAAACAAGAAATCTAGTCTTAGGAGTGCACCCGCCTCAAAGCTCTTCCTTCTTCTTCTATCCTTGGGTTCTCTAGCTCCAATGGGGTAGTTTTAATGGTGGAGATGGGTCTAGGAGGGTTAGATTGATGGGAATCAAGGGAGAAAGGGGATGGAGAAATGGGGGAGGGTTGGACGTTCCAACCTCTCTAACAATGGAGGGAGAGGAGGAAATGAGGGAGAAAGAGAGGGAGAAAGAGTGTTGTAGAAATGCCATCATAGCAATGTAATGTGATAATGATTTTTGGGAAGAAAAACACTCATTGCTTTTTGGAAAGAAAACTAATTATGACTTGTAAGAGAGGGTAGGCTAGGCTAGGTGGCTAGGCTAGGCTAGGGCTATAACCTAGGTAGCTATCATATGGAGGCTAGGTAGCTGTATGTAATGATGAAACTAGGGTGAGGTCACCTATCTAGGAAAATGTGCACAAGCAACAAGGTGGGTCCTACATCATGATCAATGGTCCAAATATTGCATGGGGTATCTACACCTTGGATTGGCGCATGAGATGCGATGTTGGAATCGTGACGACGATGCGATCGCAATGGCATAGGTTTCGG
Source organism: Magnolia kwangsiensis (assembly GCA_037074715.1). Lineage (NCBI taxonomy): Eukaryota > Viridiplantae > Streptophyta > Magnoliopsida > Magnoliales > Magnoliaceae > Magnolia > Magnolia kwangsiensis. Next base: position 59,514,484 of record CM073573.1, read on the forward strand.
GTCGAATAGGTTCGGATTTACAAGGCGGAACTTATGGATGATCGCAAATGCTACTTACAGGTCGCGGGTCATCGAAATTCGATCGAAAAGATCGCAGGACCTAATGGAATGGAATGGATACTAGGTTATGGGTCTGAGAAGAGGGGTTTGGGTTTTTTATGTGTCTTGTGCTCCCATGTACCCCAAATAGATGTATCCTTGCCACTACACAATAACTAATACGAATCGTCCATCATGTAAGTCTTATTTATAAATAGTAATTAATAAACAAAAAAAATAAAGAAAAAACTAAAACACTAACTTGGAGGACTTTTTCCTTAAATTCTCTCTTTTTCTTTGTTTCTCTTTTGATAAAGGCTTGAAGAATTCTTCCATTTTCTCCTTAAGAACAAAGATCATATAAGGGAAGATGTTGCAACCGATTGATCCCATTTCTTCATTTTAAAATTTAAGTTTAAATTTTAAATTTATTTTATGACCTATTCAACAACTAAGAGAGTTCCACTTGGCCAATTTTCTAGTTTTGTTTCTTAAAGACAAAATTATATTTAAAATTTGGCTTAATTGTTTATGTGGAGGGTATGTGTGTCCTACCTACATACAAAATTTGGAGTTATTACATACGAAACTCCTCCTAAGAGGAGATGATCATGGATCTCCAATCCTGTCGTTACTTGGATCAACTTGAACCGTAGAGATAGTTATGATGGGTGGTTGCATATTCTCTCTCTCTCTCTCTCACTATCTCTCTCTTACTCTCACTCACTCTCTCAATCCTCAAGTGTAAAGGCAAAGGGTTGTGAACCAAGTGTGTGTTATTTAGAAATGAGGGGATTAACCTTTGTTTATAAAGAATGACATGATTTTATCATGATTAATTAGAACTTGAGGGGCAAACATGCCACGTGAATTGATTTTATTAGTTAAGAGAGACGTGACACCATAGAATTATCTTGATAAATGATAAATTTTATAATTTCATCACTCAAGAGAGGAGGGGACAATAATATTGCTACTTAGCCACATAACTCTATAATTGTTTTGGAGATTCTCTAGGAGATCTAAGATCTTTTCGAATATGTACAACTATGGGTGCAATATAATTGTTGTTGGGATAAACGGCAGAATCACACAGAGATGAATCTAGGATTGTAATCCAGAAGCACTAAGTAAACACAGAGAATGTAACAATTTGACATGGATAACCTTTTCGAAAAAAAAAACCATGACACAAAGCGACAAAAATCCACTATGAAAGCATAAATTACAAAGAGAAGACTTATCCGATTTGAACAATCTCAAATCTCACCCTTTCTACACCCTTTAAAACCTTAGAACCCATTCTAAAAACTCTTTGGAATATTTAGAAAGCCTTAGCACTCACTTAAAATGTCCCTAGGAACTCTTATTTATAGATTAGGAAACCCTACTTTTGCACTGACTTGGAATATTTTGGAAACCACCTTAAATTTATGTAGTTCATGCACAAATTGTGTAACCTTAAGCTAGCCTAGGCAGAGCTCAAGCTAGCCGACCGACATTTTGGCTAGCCAAACTTGACCTTAGGCTAACCGAAATTTCTAAAAATTTTAAAAGAATATATTGCTAGATTTTCAGTTGAACTTTCTTGGGCTAGTCGAATTTCCTTGATGACATTGAGCCTGCTTAACAGATTTAAGACATCTGTCACCAACAATCTCCATCATGTCTTAAATCTTCAAACATGTAGCTTCTCGACCTCTTCTCTTATCTCTGCCTTGCATCATAGCTCCATCAACCCTTCTCGTGTATACTTTGTCTTCCTTTTACTCCATCGCCAAGCCCAAAGAAGTTGCACAGAACTTGAACTTCTCTGTAGGAATGACCTTGGTAAGCATGTCTGTTGGATTCATGCCGTTGTAAATCTTCTCTAGTGTAACACCTCATTCTTTAAGAACCTGTCAGATAATTCTGCTTCAATTGTGGAAAGAGTCACCATAGACTGTAGCTTAGACATCCAACTAATTGCTCCACCCGCTAGTACAAACGAGTAACTTGAAATCGACTTTCTAAAATCCACACAGTTTGCGTAATCTGAATCCACATACCCTACTACCTTTGTTCTTATCTTTCCAAAAGTAAGACGTAGTGTTCTGTACCTCGAATGTATCGAAGTAACCATCTCACCGCCATCTAATGTTGTTTATCGGGGTATTTGCTCACAACACTGATTGCCTTTGAAATAACCTGTCTAATACAGATAATGACATACATTGCCAACCACATTTGACTAAGTCTCATGAGATATATCCTATTTTTTCTTATTTGTTTTAGGACATGCACTGAGGAAAACTTGAAGTGAGCCACGTAGTGAACGCTCGCTGGCTTTGCCTGGTCCATCGCATACCTATTAAAGGTATTCTATCGATGATTACCAAAGCCTGCTCCTCTTCTAATCTCTATAAATATCAATGCCAAGAACTATATTTGCAACCCCCCGATCCTTCATCTCAAATGTCTCACTTATCCGATTCTTTAGTACGTTGATTCCAGTCATGACATGATTGACAATCTATATGTCATCAACATACAATTCCTAACTCACCATGAAGGAATCAAAATTTAAACCACTGCCTAGGCAACAGGTCGTACCATGACTTCTTTCAAACTTTTTTCTCAGCCCCTTTAAACTTCGAACTGCTCTGGTTGCTTTATGAATAACAACACTTTAGCTTTTTTGTGCAAAAGTGCAGTCTCCACATCCATCTGTTCCATCTCAAGATCATATTGGGCAACTAACTCCAATACGATCTAATAGAAACCTGTTATACCGCCGACATGAATATCTCTGAGAAGTCGATCCCTTCTCTTTGAGCATAACTCTTCACTACTAGTCTCACTCTGTATTTATGTTGTATCCTCTTGAAGATCCACCTGCATCCAACCACTTTTCGGCCCACTGGAAGCTCCACCGGCTCCTATATATCGATCTGGTATAACGAGTCCATCACATCGTCCATAGTCACCTTTCGCTTCTTAGCATAGGCTCACCTAGAGCTATCTGAATAGTAGACAAATCCCCCTCATCTTTAACGAGAGCATATGCGATGTTGAATATGTCCATCTACCTCACTGATATCTTGCGATTATGCTGTGCGATTCTTCTCACAGGTAGTTGCTCCACCTACTTTGTATCTCTGTCCGCGCGTCTCAGCTTTCATGCCCTGCCCGCTTATGTGACCATAACTAGCAGCTATACATGTGCAAAGGTGGAATCCACTATAGCCACGATAGCTCTACCTGTTGAAGTGCTTCCTATCAACCTGTAAAGATTACGGAGTCATTGCGCTTTCATGATTACACATGCCCCTTTACATACTTTAAGGGCACCATCAATACCTGTAAACTTGCACCCTGTAGCCTCGAGTGGACCGAGAGAAATTAGACTCTTCTTCATGTCGGGAATGTGCCTTACCTTAGTCAGGGTACGCTCTATCCTATCAAACATCTTGATGTGCACCCTACTGATAGCCACAACATTGCAGGCACTGTCATTGCCTAAACACATATCCACCATCGCACTCTCTATAGCTGGTGAACCAACTTCGATGAGGAGTTATGTGAAAGGATACCCCTGTGTCTAGAATTTACTTGCCCCTATGATCATCATATGGGCTTCTGATCGTAAACACAGACAAGACATCACCATCACATCCACTCAATCCATCTGACGTGGTAGCATTGGCCTCCCTGTACGAAGCCTCAGATTCTTCTCTCTTATATTTAAGATTTGCACAATTCTTCTTCATGTGTCATTCTATCTCACAGTTTTTGTACTTTAACTTTCATTTGCCCTTGCCCTTGGATTTGGATCTAAAGCTTGAATATCCTGTACCTTGTTTAGAATTCATGCCCCTCGTAATCAATGCATTGGAAGATGTCCCCATGTCGCCGTTAAGCTTTCTCATGGCCTTCCCTTGAAGAGCTGAGATAACGGCGTTGACACTCAGGGTTTTATTTGTGGTGCACATCGTGTTCTTGAATGACTCATACGATGCCGAAAGAGAATTCAACAACATACATACTTGTTCCTCTTCTTTGATCTGCTCCTCCATATCCAACAATTTGCACATCAATTTATTAAAGTTGCTGATATGGGCCTCCAGATCTCCACTATCTGACATCCTGAAGTTATACCACTACAACTTCAAGTGTAGGCAATTTTTAAAGATTTTTTTTTTTTTTTTACATAGACATCCTCTAACTTTACCCATAACTTAGCCACAGTTTTCTCCCTCATAACATTGTAGAGAATCTCATCCGTGAGACATAAACGGATGGAGGCTAAAGCATTACTGTTAAGAGTCTCCCATTCTTCATCCTTCATAGTCGATTTTCGCTCCTCAAGAGCCTTAGCTTCGCCTTGCTTGGTTAATAGACTAATTATCTTAGTCTTTCATAACTCAAAATTATTTTTACCCGAGTACTTCTCAATATCAAACTTGACATTTCCCATTGATGTTAATCTTGCGGATTCAGATTTGTGCCCCAATGATAGCTCTTATACCACTTGTTGGGATAAATGGTGGAATCACATAGAGATGAATCTAGGATTGCAATCCAAAAGAAGCAAACAAACACAGAGAACGTAATAATTTAACGTGAAAAATCCTTTTAGAAAAAAATCACGGCATAAAGCAACAAAAATCTAATATGAAAGCATAAATTACAAAGAGAAAGGACTTACCCGAATTAAATAATCTCAAATCTCACTCTTGCTACACCCTTTGAAACCCTAGAACCCATTCTAAAAACCCTTTAGAATACTTTAGAAAGCCTTAGCACTCACTTAAAATGGCCCTGAGAACTCTTATTTATAGATTAGGAAACCCTACTTTCACACCGACTTGGAATAGTTCATAAACCGCTTCAAATTTACGCAGTCTACGCACAAATTGTGTAACCTTAGACTAGCCTAAGCAGAGCTCAGGCTAGCCGAACTTGACCTTTTAGGCTGGTTAAACTTCCTGCAAATTTCAAAAGAATATGTTGCTGGATTTTCAGCCGAACTTTCTTGGCCTGACTGAATTTTCTTGATGACATTGAGCCTGTTTGACAGATTTAAGACATTTGTCACCAACAATTGTCGCCTCCATACAAGTTTGCACATTCAAGTATGACAACCTTCGATGATCCCCAAATGATCCTCCACGAGCTCAAATTACTAAAGTAAATTGTCACCCATTTGTAGTTTTGTGCATTTTGGTCACAAATGGCGGTCACTTGATGATCACTATGGTCCCATATTACCAAAATAGGCATGGGTGACAATATTATTGTCTCTCATGTGGAGTTTACTTTTCAAATTTTCTTGTGTGGTCTAGATATTTTGTAGGATTCTCATACTTTATCATGGATTGGATTGTGGGTTAGCTAGTTAGGTCCCTAAATGATCTTCCATGGGCTCTAATTACTAAAGTAGATTGTTACCCATTTTTAATTTTGTGTATTTTGGTCACAACAACCTGTGGCAGCCACTTGATGATCAACTATGGTCCCATATTGCCAAAATAGGCATGGGCGACAATATTATTGCCGCCCATGTGGAGTTTGCCTTCCAAATTTTCCTATGCGGTCCACTAACATTGCAAGATCTTCATACCCTATTATGGATTAAAATATAGGTTAGCTAGTTAGATTTTGTGGATTATGAGTTCCTAATTGGGCCTTTTGGGATACTGATTTTCTAAGAATTTTAAGGTCTTAATCATCTGTTCTAGTTCAAGATGAGTGCACAGTTTGTCGAATGAGGTATTTACACCTTCCAACAATGCAATAAAACTCTTACATATTATCGCCAATATATTCAAATGAGTACAGACCCTTACAGAATATGTATCCTGTCTTAATTTGAAATAATATTTATTATTAGTTTGCACAACCAAGAAAGCATGCTATCATCTCTAAACCTATTTAATATGCAGGAAAAACAAAAACCCCATATTAGTTTTAAAATAAGTAAAGAAGATTTTGTTTCTTAAATAGGCTAATGTTGGGTTTGTATTTAATCCTTGAGTGACTCTTGATGAGGGTCACATGTATTAAAAATTAATTGCATATGCATGATTTATTGTGGTTTACACATCCATTCATCTACAATGGTGGATGCATGAACGTGCTTTATAAGGATACGTATATATTCCAACAATACATGGATGTCCATGAATAAGAACACGATACATGTGTAGCTTATACTGTATATGCAGTACGCTCCATACACAAGGTGTTATCCTAGATGTAATCTTTTATAACACTTGTTTTAGACCGTTGTTAAAAACACCAATGACTGTGAGTTCCACGGAATCCACTCAGCTAGATGGAATGCCAACCATATGTTCGTATGTATATGGGCTACCATGGCGTGTATCTTTCATCAAACTCATCAATCAGGTTTAGCTCATCATGATGAAAATAAAATATTATAATCAGCCATACAAAACTTAGGCATGTCCTCTGTGTTTTTTCCCTTCATCTAGCTATTTATGACCTAATCAATAGATTGTATGTCAAAGAAACAGTACAGTGGGCATTAGGAGGATTTTAATGGTAGATATCTAATCGGTATTGTTTTCCTGTGGTGTGATACACCTGAGATTTATATCCCTCTCATTTTTGTGATTAAGCCCTAAAACTATCTTTAAAAATCAATGAACGGAATGGATAAAAGACATACATCATGGTGGGTCCCAAAGAGCACTGGCTACTGGCAGTGGAGTAGCCAATCCGTTTTCCTTTCCACGCTGCGACCCATACTTGATAGAAGTTAAAAGCAATAAATCAGTAAACCGAAGGGAAAATAGTTTATTTGCCGTGGAGAAAACGGGCAACCGGTATTGACGTGTCGCACCGTGCGCAAGATAGCAACGAATCTTTGTGTTGGTGAGGAGATGAGGTATTGCAGCGTTGCTTTTTGCAAACTGTCGACCAACGACGTTAGCACGCCGATCTTCCAGATTTTCACTTTGTGATGAAGAGATTAGGAGTTTGGTAGTCATGGCAGTGTTGTAGATCACATGTACCATGTAATTGCACTCGTGGCATACAAGTTATCAAATTAAACCGTTCAAATTGTTAGGCCCACCTTATATGAGTCATCCATTGAGAATCATGGTAACTTATATCCGTTACTGGATGATTGGTGGACCAGGGGCATCTATGGACGGTTTAAATGTGTCAGCACAAATGCCCATTGAGAAAAGTTAGAATTGTCCAATCAATAAGATTTTTGGGGTTGTGACTGTATACACTTGATGTTATGATTTGGCAGGTTTTGAATGGTGATGGGTGTACAATTTTTCAGTGCATGTGTACGAACCCAGCCTAGTTCTCAAGAGTATAAAATAACCTCCCCAGTGAGCAAAGCTGTGCGCTTGGGCCCGCTCGTGTATCTCGTTCAATGAGTCTAATCCCACAAGCGTCTACAGTGCGCTCTCGCGGCTCACATCGCCGCATGTGTAAAGCTAGCGCTCGTGTGAAAAATAGATAAGTTCACCAGGTGGACTCGAATTTGGTAGTGACCCCTTTAGCACGGAAGAACTGTGGGCCCCACCATGATGTATTTGTTTTATCCACGCGGTCCATCCATTTTTCCAGCTAATTTTAGGGATGAATCTAATATTGAGGCAGATCCATATCTCAGGTGGACCACACCGTAGGAAACAGGGGTGATTGAACGCCGACCATTGAAAACTGCCTGGGGGCCACTGTAATGTTTATTAGCATTCCAATCTGGTGGTTAGGTCACGCAGACATGGACGAAGGGAAATAACAATATCAGTTTGCTCAAAAACTTTCGTGGCCCCTAATAAGGCTTTAATGGTGAGCGTTCAATCACTACTTTCCTGTGGTGTGGTCCACCCGACATGAAATGGATGGACGGCGTACATAAAATACATACATCATGATGGGCCCACAGGGCTTTACAAGCACGGACGTCGGTATGGAGTGGTCACTACTGAATCCGAGTCCATATCAGGGATACGTGTTCCAGATCAGAGCCTCTCATCAGGCGATCTTCACTTTTGGATGCCATGTATCAGGGGAGTCGTGATCTTCAGGTGGACTACTCGTTTGCAGAACAAATGAACGGCCAGGAGAAACCGGCCAGTTTTCCAAATTCCGTGTACATCCGCGGCCCAACCGATGATTGAATGAGCCCAGTTTCGAGTCATCGGCTCTATAGACCGCGGATTATCAGATGAGCAGCTCCGTTCTGGCACGTGTTATATTTCCCTGTGTGTCAAAGTCCCCTGTAGCGAGTTCTCTTATTCAAGCGAGTCCCGACCTACAAAGACGAAAATGACCTTATAAAATGGGCGATGGAGTTGTTAGCGAGTGCCATCTAAACCTGTGGAGGGTATTTAAGTCAATTCGTACAACAATGCTCTTCATTTTCCGCGAATGGAAATACTCGGAAGCTGTGACGTGTACAAAATTCGCGTATAAAAGTGTAGCAGTAACAATTAACAAACGATACACGCGCGAGTGAGATGAAGGGGCCTGCATACGTGTTATATATCTGGGTATTTGCATGAGTCCACGTTAAACATGGCATTACCCAGGGATCATGAGAAAATGGTCCCATCCATAGCCTTTCCATATTCAACGTACACTTGTGGGCCACCAAATTAGTGGCCATGCCTTATTTTCCGGTCAGTCCGTGTTCGCAGTCGGCCTACCGGAAGAAAGATCCAGATACACGTGTGACGTGCTGCTGCATGTGTATGGGACGCCCTTCATCTCAGTCGCGCGACTCCCAGCCGTACCAACAAATGCTACCATACAGCCAGTGTGGCAAAAGTTTCATGCAGCTCCTTACTCACGCCACAAGTGACAAAAAATTGTATCGATAATGAGACGTCAACGTCGTGGCCCACCGTGCAGCGATTTAACAATAGTACAATACTACTGTCCATTTATTATAAGTACTTCTAGCTGAATCTGGACCGTTTACATAACCGTTCCTTCTCCAGTCCTCTGATAGAATGAATAAACCCACTTGAGTTGGTTGTATATTGCGTTACATATCCTATCGTCCTGGTTTCCCACAAGATCAACGGTCCAGAACACAACAAATGTTTTACACGTGTATCGTTAAGTAGAGAGGTGCATAGAGTATTTCTCGGAGGGGGGCAGAGAAGGCCCACGAAAGAGAAATAATAGGAATTCGACAATTAGTCGGTATTGGGCGGCATTTAGAAATTTAATTAATTTCCTCTCTCATCTACCCTCAACTTCCATAAATACCCCACACTCCCCTTCTTTCCTCCATCTCACACACACTCTCTCTCTCTCTCTCTCCCTCCAAAGCACTTGCATTCTCTGCAGCTCCTTTTTTCGGGGATTTTCTTGGGAATCGTGCCAGATGGGGAAGGACGTTGAGGTAGCGGAACACGGAGAGTTCACGGCCAAGGACTACACGGACCCTCCTCCGGCACCGTTGATCGACGTCGATGAACTGACCCAGTGGTCCTTCTACAGGGCCCTGATCGCCGAGTTCATCGCGACGCTTCTGTTCCTGTACATCACGGTCGCGACGGTGATCGGTTACAAAAGCGAGGTGGGCCCCTCTACCGCCCCTGAAGCGGCTTGCAGTGGAGTCGGCATCCTCGGCATCGCGTGGGCCTTTGGTGGAATGATCTTCATCCTCGTCTACTGCACGGCTGGGATTTCTGGTGCGTTGTAGATGCCTGGATCTGACTCCATTGCTCTATAGTGTTTTAAAGAAATCCTTTTAGCTCACGTTAGCGTATTCTGGTTGGTTTTGTTATCTTGCGCAGGTGGGCACATAAACCCGGCAGTGACGTTCGGCCTGTTCCTAGCGAGGAAGGTCTCCTTGATCCGGGCCGTGCTGTACATGGTGGCCCAGTGCTTGGGTGCTATCTGCGGCGTCGGCTTGGTGAAGGGCTTCCAGAAGTCTTACTATGACAGGTACGGTGGTGGGGCCAACGAGCTAGCCCCCGGCTACAACAAGGGCACGGGCTTGGGCGCGGAGATCATCGGGACCTTCGTGCTTGTCTATACCGTCTTCTCCGCCACCGACCCCAAGAGGAACGCGAGGGATTCTCACGTTCCAGTAAGCAGATGATTTTGAGTGCGCGCCAGTGCGGCTTATGCCCACCAGCTGTCTATTTCCTTGTTTCTATTCTTTATTTATTAGCCCGGACAGTCCCTCTCTTGAGTTGAAGACTTTCACTCCTGGATTGCATTTTAAATTATGATCTGAACCATTCATGTTCTGGACTCTCAAGATTCAAAGGTTAGGATCATTAATGAAGCATGATTACAAGATTATAGCATCTATATGGTGCTGCTGAAAACATGAACGGTTCATATCAATTGAAGGATGCAATCCGGGAAGCAAGGAGGCAGATTGGGTAATAAACCCAACAGGACCTAGCTAGAGACGGACGGTCCTGTTAGGTACTACGTGGTCCCACCGCGATATATGTGTTTCATCCAAGCGGTTCATCCATTTTGACAAATCATTTTACGGCATGAACCCAAAAAGTAGGTAGATAGAAGGCTCGAGTGGTCCACACTACAGGAAGCAGTGGCGACGATAATCCCCACCATTGAAACTTTCATAGCACCAACCGTGATGTCTGTATGCCATCCTTCCTCTTGATGGGATCACTAGATGAAGGGAAACGTAAATATCAGCTTGATCCAAAACTTCTGTGGCGCCAAGAGGTTTTAGGCCGTCGGGGTTCAATCCCCACTGTTTGCTATGGTGTGGTCCACTTGAACATTCGATGTGCCTCAATTTTTCGTTCATTACCTAAAATGATTTTTCAAAATAGATGGACGGCATGGATAAAACGCATACATCATGGTGGCTCCCACAGAGTCCCTGACAGAGCTGCCCGTCTCCAGCTAGGTACCGATGGCTACCCAGTCCGCGTCCCTCAGCAAGCCTGTGATTTATTTTCCGGATGTTGCTAAAGTGCGCGCCTGCCCGTCATAGGCACGCCTTTTTCTTTTCTTTTTTGGTTTAATGAGTATTATTATTAGGCCTGCTCCATTAATTGGAAACGGATTGGCCACTCCCCCCTGCCACCAGCCAATGGCTGGTGGTGGGCGCTCTGTCGCCCCATCATGACGTATATGTTTCATCCATTCCGTCCATCTATTTTTCTAGGTCAATTTATAGTAATACACAAAAAATGAGTTATATCCCAGTCTCAGGTGGACCACATTACAGGAAACAGTGTTGAATGAACTTTGACCATTAAAAACTTTTTGGGGGCCCTAAAGTATTGGATCAAGTTGATCTTTGTTTTTTCCCTTCATCTGGGTCTTTATGGCCTAATCAACAGATTGGATGCCAAATAAACAGTACAGTGGCCTTAGGAGGATTTAAATGATGGATATCCAATCACTATTGGTTTCCTGTGATTTGGTCCATCTGAGACTTATGTCCTTCTCATTTTTGGGATAAACACCTAAAATTATATTTTAAAATGGATGAACGGAATGGATGAAACACATACATCATGGTGGGGCCCACGGAGCACCGACCACCAGCTCCGGGGCTGGTGTCAGGGGGAGTAGCAATTCGTTTCCCGTTAATTAGCCCGGAAGTGGCTTCCGGTGAATGCAGGAGACAAATGCACTCGTGCGTATTACGCACCGTGTGGAAGTAGGAAGACAATACCTGCGCGTCTATTAATTGATGAGATAAACTCTGGTACTCTGGCAGAGTGATATGGATGATACGCATGCACTTAGATGCAAGCGTATCTTATAATGAATTCAAAACTGCTCAACATATGGCTCCCAGTTTTTACGTATGATGAACCAAATTCTATTCTTATTGATTTATCTGACTATTAGATTAGTGGACATTTATTTGACGATTAAAAACTAATAGTTCTATTTCAACCAACATCTGACCAAGAATCGGAGGTTAGGATCGTTCAAACTATCTTATTTTCGGGATGTGACTTGGAACAATTTGTAAGCGCATGAGTAGCGTCATGCTCTTCCAGAGTATCAAATAACTTTCCTGGACTGTAGCGGTTTTCTCTTTTGCAGTTAGAGATTTTCTCCTTGACGGTCTAACGTGAGCCGTTTGGCTCACCTAACTAACCTACACCTCATGTTGTTTCAGCTCTCTCTGTTTACTGAGCGCCCGCGTCTTGCAGTTCTCCTCAAGCAAATTACTCTTTTATTTTATTTTATTTATTTATTTTTTTAATTAACCTATAGGGTCGGTTCGGGCGCAGGTTAGTATTAATTTTAACCCATTTCGTCGACCAACAACGCTATTTTGTTTACCCAAACGCCTCCATGTACAAGCGACTGGACTTTTTTAGTCTTTGCCCCTCACACATGCCAAATTTCACGAGTGTAATAGATCCAAGATGGTCATCACGTGGGTCCTGATTTGTAGGTTCCTTTGCCTAAAACGCAGGCCTATTTTTATTTCGAGGTGGGGCCACGTTTAGGAAAAAATTGACGGTTAAGACAAATCGGACCAGAATTCATGGTACCAGTGCGGTCTATCAGAAGATATGATCATCCTTTATTTTAAACTGAAAGCATTGACACTCACCAAGGAGAGGCTTGGGTCATTCACACGTTTACCATTTTGGCACGCGTGAAAAGCTAGCATAAAGAGGCAGGTTACCAAATGGCTGCCAGCGTGGCGCATGTTCTTCTGTCTGTTGGAACCGTCGCGCACGTTAGTCACCTTGGATTCTACTGCCTTTTTCCTCATGGAAAGGCTCTCTCTCTCTTTACCCAAAAAGAAAAGCAACGTCCACTAACAGGAATCTTAGTGACCCAGACAGCATTAGGTGAAAAAAGGGAGTTAAATTATTGGTACAATGTCAAAAATGCCCTTTTGTTTCTCGAAAATTACTTCTCTCCCAGGTTAATCTCCCGATTTGATTATGGAAAATGTGAACTGGTGATTAGATTGTTTCTATGGTTTTTTTCCGAATTGGAATTGAACTTGAACTTGCCTTGCAGGTTTTGGCACCTCTCCCCATTGGATTTGCCGTTTTCATGGTCCATCTTGCGACGATCCCGATCACAGGCACCGGCATCAACCCAGCTAGAAGTTTTGGTGCCGCTGTCATCTACAACAATGATAAGGCTTGGGATGATCAGGTATATGTTCTTCCTTGATCATCTTTCATTGCACTCAAATACCCTTGCAGCTTCAAATTCATTGTGTGTGTAGAAGGGTAGTTTGGTCATTTGTTGCTGAAAGGATACAGATGTGGACATATCTTCAAAGTGGCTAATCATAGTCGTGGGCAATTTTGTCGTGGTTTCGAGATGGAGGGCATCTTGTCACCTCAATTAGAAAAGAATAGAATGTGGGACCATGTTCTTGCTTTGGCACGTGATGTTTGCCGGGGGTTTGGATGCTTCTTGGGTTAAAACCTAGACCAGACCTGGGTTGGCTTGGGCCCGGAATTTGTTCTCTTGTGTGCAGTATTTGTTCGGCGCCCAGGGCCATTCAAGATTTTAAATTGAACGGCTCAGGACAGGCCTAGCTACACCCTCTTAATTTTTGCAACATCAAGGTCCTTAATTGCTCCCTCTGGTGTGGCCCACCTGAATTTTGGATCAGGCCACACTCAAACATTATAGTGGCGCCACAGCTTTGAATTTATGGTATTATATCTTCCAACATATGTGATCAAGATGCCCCTGTAGGACCCTTGCCTGATAGGTCCAACTCAAGATAACCCAAACAGCCTTTTGCGCAGGTGTGGGTCCTTTTAGATTAGATGAAACAATCAGCATATAATTGCCTTGTATCACCTTCCCATGCCCGAATCTGGCACTCCAGTTCTGAATACTAACGAATTCTGTCCATGTATTTGTTTCAGTGGATCTTCTGGGTGGGCCCATTCATCGGCGCCGCCATTGCTGCTGCATATCACCAGTACATCCTCAGGGCGGCAGCCATCAAAGCTCTTGGTTCCTTCAGAAGCAATCCGCACGTTTGATTCTCCGCTCAAAAGAAATAATGGTGTGAATGTCTATGGAAGGTTTGTCAGTCAGTCCGTCAGCGCAGCTGGTCTGTTAAAGTGTCTGGGTCTTTGCTGAGAGAGCTGAGGGACCATGAATTGTAGATAAATCCGTTTGGTAGGGTTTTGTATTCCTGTTTGTCTAGCCACTATGTGCTCAGCTTTTTTTTTACTTGGAATGTACTAGGTGTTGTTACCTTTTTTATCGTCCATCTTCTTCTGTTTTTGTGTGTTACGTGAACTAGCAAATGTTTTGCCTTTATCATGCCTTTTATAATCAATTGCATAGATAGATTATTAGGAGAGGGGAAATCCAAGTTTCAAATTCATTCTACTCACGGTGAGTGATTAGCCCAACTACTATCACTTCAATCCCAACTGGAAACGAAGGTAATTGAGGTTGAGGTTTGGAGGATATCGCAATGAATTAAAATGCTGCCATCCTCGTCTGATTTCCTCATTTTGATTTTAATTGCAATTGAGAATCAAACCACACCTGTTGTTGTCTTTTATATGCAGAGGCCAGGGGAAATTTCATGATACGCTACAGACTGTAGTGGGCCATATTGGAGATGATCCATGTCAATCTAGGCCACCGGAATGTTGACTGTGGAAAATTCAGTAGTGTAACCACGTGGTTGGTCATCGTGAAATTGATAGTTAAGGGATATGGTGCAGGGAGGGATGTGATGAGGTCAATCACGGTTTTTTTCAGGGCATATTTCTACTTCAAATCCACGTAGCTCTTTGGACTCCTAAGAAAGCTTTCACGAGTCCAAAAGAAATAAAATTAAAAATAATTCTTAATAAATTTGAAATAATTTGATTTTCTCGAGTTCAAAAGAAATAAAATTAGAAATAATTCTTAATAAATTTGAAATAATTTGATTGATTGTAAAAACAAAATTATAACTCTTTACATAAGGAACTCAGAGAGGATGGAGTTTTAGAATCAAACTCTACTCAAACACCTTAAAAATGTGACTTACCATAAATAGTGAACTTATTACTTATAAATGACCTCTTATTACTTATAAAAGACCTCTATTCCTACTACACTCAAATGGTTTTTGGCAAAAATAGTTGGTGTCAGCCTAATTACGCTAACTCTCCTAATTTTTAAGCAGTTTTCATGCTGGGCATGAGTTTTACAACTACTCAAAGGATCAAAAGAAAACTACTCAAAGGATCAAAAGTTATACCCAATCAAAACATACCATTTTAGTAAAAATGAAAATAAATGAGACTTTTGACATCCATGGAATCTCACAAATCATGCCTGGGCAACCCAGCGTAGCAACTTGGTTGGCTAAGTAGCTTTACTTGCCCTAAAATCATATATGATATGTTGGCTAAGTAGCTTTACTTGCCCTAAAATCATATATGATATGTCAAAAAGCTTATCTTGATTTATGAGATATAATTGTTTTAAGGTTCTAATGGCCCATATCATTTTTGCCTCCAATTGGACCTTCTCTGGTCCATATTTGCTATGAAAGTGTCTATGGGCCTCTCTACATCAGGAGAAATGGTGAATCATCCCTGCCATGGGGATTGCTTTCTTGAATCCTCTATTTAGGATTTCTCGGTCAGGACCATTTGCTGAGTCCATCTACTTATTGATGATTCTTTAGGGTATCATCCAAAGTTTCCTCAAGCAATGCCATATCTCAAACCAGATAAATACTCTCATAATCAATGGTTACTTTCACCATGAAAACTTTACACAAGACTACTTTTTGGAAAGTGATATTAGGAAAGTTGAGAGGCAAGACGAGATTTTCACCTCACTGAAATTCTTGCATTGTATGTCTGATAGGCCCATATCCCAAGATCCAGTCTGATCCATAGCAGGTGGTTCACACCGGAAACACAATGGGGGCAGATTGGGGAGGAGGGCTCCTACCACAGAGACCTCCAGATGGAACGTGGGGTCCCCAATGTTGTATACATGCAATCAACCCGTTCACCAGGTGTGCCCCACTAGGATAAATGGGCCACCAAAATAGCCATTCTAAAATTTAGGTGGGCCACACTATCATGAATACATACTTTTTGGGCATGATTGTGCATTACTCCCTATGGTGCCCCGTGTAAGTTTTGGGTCTGGATGATTCTAATGATGTGCAGTGATCATGAGTAGATGCACCAAATGCATGGTGTGGATTCTACATACACATCATGGGTGGGACCATACATCTCGAACTACCGTTAATTAACATATGCTCGAGTGTATGTGATCATTCCTAGAGGTGCACACGAAACCGAGCTAGCCTAGTTCGCTTGCTAGACTCTACTTGAAAAAGCTCAATTCGGCTCAGTTCAAAGTTTGAGCCAAGCTGTTTTTTTGAGCTCAAAAATGAGTTCGAGCTAGCCCCGTCTCAACCCGGCTCGACTTGGATCGAACCCAACTTGAATTAAACTCGGATCGAACTAGTTTGTTGACTCGGTTATTTTGATATTGATGTTGTTCACCAAGTATTTGATGAAATGATTCAATGAAGTGTGGCTAGTGGTAAGGAAGGTATGTACATGAAATAAATATTCTTTTTTTTTTTCTTAATTTTTATGTTGCTTAGGTTTTTGATAAAATACATGAAAAATCACCGATATTGTTGTATGTACAGTAAAATTTTGAAGATGCAGTCGATGTGTTTGTAAAAATGCCACAATGGTAAACTTGGCTCCAACTAACCCGAGTTGTTTACCGAACTGAGTCGAGCTGGCCAGTCAGGCTCGAGGACCAAGCCAAGTTCAAGCTGGGTCAGCTAGTGGCCGAGCTGAGCCCAGCTCGACTCGGTTGGACTCGATGTACACCCCTGATCATTCCCTTTACACTTAGCCTTGTCTCTACCGTCACCACCATCATCATAGTTATTCTATCGCTCTCAAGCACAGCTGGCCACCACCTAGCTTATCTTATCATATTTGTTAGTTTAATATCTCCACGTAAGTGACTAATTCTAAGTTATTTAATTATCTTCATTATCAGTTTAATTATATATGCTTGTATTATCTATAAGATAACATTTTTTATTTTATTAATCAGTGCTTTTTGAGAGAGAAAAGGAACGGTGGAGACGGATTTTCGTGTGGATAATGCTTTCAATCAACATCAACTCCTTAAATATTTCAGTGAGGTCATATGACCTTTAAAAATGGTTTCTTTTCTCCAAGGATAAAGGAAGAGGTGCTAGGTCAGGGCAGTCTGTGCAAGTGGAGTTCACGAGCGAGTGATCCAAACCATTGATTGATATTATGGACGCTGCTTTTGGATGACCAATGCACCAAAAACATCCCAAATAGAGGTTCTAATCCTTCATTTGTTGGCCCAACAAATGAACGGATAAGACAAAAGATGTAGCAACGGTTCACATTCAGACAAGAGAAGGCCAATCCAGGGCTACGTCCATCCTATCAATTGTTTGGATCATGGGACCCACTTGTACAGTCTGTAAACCCAAACTGCTGTCTGATTTGAATAAAATATACACTCATCAATGTTATCTTCTCCTTGTTTTGTTACTTTGGGCTTTACTTTTATATGGAGTTAGTTGCCTTGAACCATTGGCCCATGTTCTTTTGTTTAGTTGCCCTTTTAAGTCAAAAGGTCTTGATGAGTTAGATGCGCAAGAGAGACACGTAGCAAACATGTATGCTGTGGCCCAAACATCGAACTGATCTGACCACTCTCACCGTCCACTTGTTGTTAGTTTTAATGATTGATTCCATAGTTCTAAAACTCAGTAGATTGACTTGAAACTCGCTGAGTCAAACTCGGTCAGGACTCAACAAAACTCATCAAGTTGGATCTAAAACTTGGCTAACTCGAGACTCAACTCAGTAAATTGCTTTTCTGTTTCAAAAGAAAAACGTTTTGAACGGAAATCGAACAACCTCATCTGTCGAAAAATGGTGAATATAAGTGCAACTATGTTATTTTAGGTATTTAATTCTTTTATCTATTTTCAACCATTTTAAATGCATTAAATATTTTAAATTTAATTATTAAAATATTCGGTCAGATTTCGGGTATTCGGATTGACTCGACCTAACTAGAAATCGAGTTGTAATTTTTTGAGTTCTTGAACTATGGTTGATTGTGGACCGTTCCTTTGCTAAGGCGAACTTTTGGCCTGTGACCATCTAGGAACTATTAATGTATATCAGTACTCTAGATCACCACAAACATTTTGCCACGTGTGGCAGGGCAGCTGGGGATTTTATAATTGGGTTACTTTTACTTTGTTATACTATAATAATCACAATTTAATTTGATTGTACATACATATTCATGTTATATCCTTATTGGTTAAAAGAGTAGAATTTCCATTTCATTAATATTTGCAATTCAATGTGGTGGAGCATCCAAACATTATAACATGTGTATATTGCATTTGCTTGCTATCGCTTATTAAAAGTCATATCTGCACCTTACTGTACATGTATTAATGCGGAAGTAAACCCCGAATTCAAATCAAACAAGAGAAAGATAGATGCAAACAAGCACCATAGAGAACATGCAAATTTAGGTGGAAAAACTCTCGCAGGAAAAGCCACATCACAAAGCGATAATGAATTTACTATAAGAAATGAATTACAAGATGTTGATGCAGAAATCTAGACGTCCTTCCTAGACCACTTGAGACCCGTAAAAGGGGACAACAATGGATACCCTGTCTGCTATAGGGAACCCTTCGATGCCAAAGTCAGACAGGCATGCTAGGTCTAGTAGAACGTAAGGTTTTGGGGTGTTTTTTTAGTAGGATTATGTGTACCTTTCACCATTAGATATGTTTCTATTTATATATGAGGAGATGCAGTGGCATAGAAGGTGGTTTCCTTATTTAGTAAGGACGTATTGTAGAGGGATTCGAATCTCGAGTGTGTCGCAGGTATCTCCCGAGATCCTTAGGTGAGATCTTGGGCAGATCCATGTTGCAATCATTTTTCGGGATCCTTAGCTGGATTCTCGGATAGAGACGGTTGGAGTCAGGTCAAAACTAGTAGAAGCGCACAATGGGAGACCGAGATGGAGAGTCCTTTCGAAGAGGGGTTCAGCCGACCTAGGTTCTCTTATCAACTCGTTGTTGAGCTCCTTTTGGCGTCAAGTAGATTAACGATCTACCAACCTGCCTTTGGAGACCGTATCGAAAGACCGAGGCTGATCTCCTTTCCTGATCGGATTAGGGATGGGGCTGAGGTCTTTGTTGTATCAGTTGTTTACCGACATTGTGGCATACACAGATGACCGACCTGACCTTATCTTATTGGCCAGTTCGTTTTTACCCATAACATTAAGCCCTCTACTTTCGAGCTCACAAAGTAGGTCGATATTGGTGAGGTTGGACTATCTTGTGCCAGGGGTGTCGGGCCTGTTGGTCATTAATGCTTGATAAGATGGCTGGAGCAAGGATCGGGGCGGATTTACAATCATGATAGGGCACGCTCGAGGTGGCATGCGTCGGTTCGAGGCCACGTGCGTTGGCACGACGCTTGTTCGACTTGTGGCTTATGGGGAGCTAATGTGTGGTGTCTCTTCGAGAGTTGGGTCACCCAGCGAGTGGGAGAACTCCACGTGTTTGAGTGTGGGCGCTGAGGAACCGTTTTAGCTGCTGTATTGAATGCACGTATTAAGTGCCCGTGTAGTTGGGTTTCCTATAAAAGGGGGAAACCTCGTTGAGCAAAGGTTATTTACCTTGTCGTTTTCTTGCTTCTTTGTTGCTTCACGACTTAGGCGATTTCTGGACGATTTTCGACGACCCTCAAGGATCTTCTTCCCCTATGAGCTTCATCTTCCCTGCCTTTTCTTTTTCTGCTTTTCTTCTGGGCCCCCGATTTTCGACCATCATCTTGACCAACCATGCCAAATCTGTCGAATCAATGGGATGAACCGCCAACATTCCAGCTTGACGGGGTGTCGGAAGAATGGGACTTGTTAGAGAACCCGCTATCCCCATTGGTGATAATAAGTGATCGCGATTTCCTAGCGTTGCATGGGTCGAGGATGGCCGCTCAATCCTTGGCCGAGCAACCAGTGGACACCAAGGGGCCTACCTCGGCATGGGAGGAGGCCGACCAATCTTTGTTGAAGTCAGAAGAGACCAGGCCAATTGGGTCAACACTAACGAAATCCAGCCAGGTGTAGATCAAGTCGAAGTACCACATTCCAGATTTAGTGGTGCTCCGAGCTCCTATACTTGGCAAAATTCCAAGTGAACCCAGGGATGGGGAGGTAGCCATGTGTCTGGTCACCCTTCAATGCGGCTTAAGATTTCTTCTCCCTCCTATAATTAGGAACGTCCTCTTAAGCTTGGAGTTAGCTCTTAGGAAAATAATCCCAAATGCCTAGAGAGCCCTGGTGAGGTTGTTTATTCAGTGGTTCCAGCTCAGCCAACCCAACCTGACCACAGATGAATTCCTCCACCTATACCAGGTGAAGTCTAACCCTTGTCATGAGGGTTGGTATTATTTTTCGGCTTGGACAAAGACGGTCAAGGCCCTAATCATAGATGCCTCGACCTCGAATAAGAACTGAAAAAGTAAATGGTTCTAGGTGTCAGGAGCTTGGGAGGCCCCAACATCTTCTGAGCTACGTACTCGGGTTTCGACCCGTTTTACTCAACCAGGTCGTGTATATCTGAACTGACTTTTTCTTTAGCTTCATTCTTTACTTTCTTACTCCTGGTTGTAGTTATTTTTGCAGCTCTGCCCAAGTATCAAGGTATTAGAGGTAGTTAATCATGCCTGAACAGCTCCATCAGTTGCCCCATCCATATCAGGTATATCCTGGTTGATGAAATCATTTCCTTTCTGTCTGTTTGCTGATCATCCACTTTTTGTCTTGTAGGGATGCTTGATCAAAATCGCTCCAAGCATCGAGCTTCCTTTGAGGCCAAGGTGGCCCAGAAGAAGCAAAAGCAAGCTTCAAAGAGGAAGGTACTTGCCTACACTTCCACGACGAGTTAGTTTGGCGTGACTGTCGACCCTACCGCCGCTTGAGTAACCCCTGCGTATGACCTGCCAACGACCTTGGGGGTGGTCAAGGTCACTCCAGCCGTTGATGCATGACCTTTTGAGGTCCGGGTAGTTTCAACTTCTGAGGCTCAGTCCTCTGTGGTCCGAGCACAGGCGGGCAACTCAAATAGTCGCTAGGAGGGCGAGGAATGGGGGGCCCTTAGGTTTTCTTTCGCTATGATAGTGGGCCTTCTGCCATGGATAAATCGGCATGTTCTTAATGCTGAGTTCACCAAGGTGATGGAGACACCTTCGTCAACCACTATAAGCTAGGTGGTCGCACTTTTTTATAAGGTAGAACACTCTCCTCTTAATAGTCGTCTTTTTGTACTTTAGAGTTTTTTTCACTTTTTGACGTGAATCTTCTTTTCAGTTCGACCCCACTGTCCTGTCGGCTCACCATGAGATGTTATGGGTTGATGAGGAGTGAAAGGAAGCAGAGGCGGGTCTCATGAGGAAGACCGTCAGTTTGAGTAGCTTCGGTCTGAGGTTGTTACTCTGAAGGCCCAGGCGGAAGAGGATTAGGAAAAGGAGTCCCTGGCGAGGACCGAATTGGAAGTTTCGAACTCGCTTCTAAAGGAAGCCCAGGAGAAGGCCGCCAGATGGAAGACGGAATTGTCCGAGGTGAAGATCAGTTTGGGATCCAAACTAAAGGAAGTAGAAGCAGCCATTCTGGTGGCTTGGGCGGCAGATGTGGAGGAGGTTAAGTCCTCTAAGAAATGGGAGGAGGAGAGGGATGCACTTTACAACCTTGGGTATGATAAGTACCTTGAGGATTTAGGGGATTATACCCTGAGCTCGACCTGCTCTCTCTTGAGGACGGCCCCACTAAAGACCCGACTCCACCGAAAGCTAAGGACCCATCTCCTGCGAATATCGAGCAGCTGACCTCAGCGAGACTTTGATCTCCCTTCCTCCTTTGTATTTATTGGCCTCTTTTTTGTATGCTTTTATATGTACTCCTTTTTTCATATTAATGAAAAGAAATACTTTTTATAGAAATTATTGCGTGCGAAATTCTAAGTAGGCTTATCAGATCAGTTTGTCGTTTGTCAATCATTGTGATAGGACAAGCCTTTTTAGTTAAGTAGGAGTGCGGGGGTGAGCTCTTGAACTCTTCCCTTTTTCGAGGGAATTTTACCTTTGTAGTATAAATGGGCAAACTACGGTAATCCCTTCATAGAGGGTTAAGCAGTCTGCTTAGGAGAATTATTTTCCCTTGTATCAAGGGATTCTCAATGTAGATTACGCTATCCGAGTACCGTTATTAATGAGTGGTCCAACCTCTTCTTTAAGGGTCGAATGACTAGTGAGGACTATTTTTCCCTTGCACTAAGGGAAGTCCTCAGTTGGGCATGTAGTTTGGATATTTGTAGACAGTGAGTAGAATTTAAAATTTTCTGGCTTTGGAATTTTATTTGCAGATTCTGAATAAAACATGTACATTCCAACCTTGTAGGTTGATTATTGTAGATTCCGAGTAGTAGACATGTAAATTATGACCTAAGATCTGGTCAACATTTACAAGTAGTAGATCTTCAGATGTTCAACGTTCCACAGATGCGGCAGGGGTCGTCCTTCTATATCTTTAAGTCGATAGGCCCCAGGTTGGGTTGTGCCTGTCACCTTGTAGGGTCCTTCCCAGTTCGGCCCTAGGTTTCCTAAGCCGAGATCCTTGGTGTTTTGAAAAGTTTTGTGGAGGACCAGATCTCCTACTCAGAACCTTCTCACATTTACTCGGGAATTGTAGAATCGGGTGACCTTCTGTTGTCAAGTTGCGACCTTGAGTCGGGCTTGCTCCCTTTTCTCTTCGATTGGATCGAGGTCCAATACCATCTGCTTGACATTTTGATTCTCATCGTAGGAACGGATCTGAACAGTAGGGAGCCCAATCTCGACTAGGACCACAACCTCAGTTCCAAAGGTCAGGGACAAAGGAATTTCTCCTGTGGTCATTCGAGCAGTGATCTGATACACCTAGAGGAAATGGGGGAGCTCTTCATTCCATGTCCCTTTTTCTTTCTCAAGCTTGGTTTGTAGATGGTTCTTGATGATTATAAGACCCGTATCCTAGTCCGTACTGTTTTGTTGACTCCCACGATCCTTCCCGTCGAAGTCTGGCAATCTGCGACCTATAATCGATGTTTGCGTGTGACCTTAAGTCGTATCCTGTAAATTTGAGTCAGCTTAATCTGAGACTTGTACCATTGCGACCACATCGATGCCACGGTTTCAACGCCGTATCTTGCATACCGATCCGATACCCTGGCAAGGAGATGTGGGCCGACATTTATTTCGATGAAAACGCCGCATGTTTACAATCCCAAGAGAATCTCTACATCATGTCCCATCAATCAATCACTCAAATCAATTAATCAATCACCTCATGTCAAGTACAAGAGTAACCCATGCTTTCTTTCTCCATAAGTCAAGCAACCTACCCCAAAAGTCAACAAGTCTCTCACCTCACCCATCACTCACCTCACATCCATCACCCATCACTCTCTTCCCTTACAACCCTCTCTCTCTCTCTCTCTCTCTCTCTCTCTCTTTCTCTCTCTCCCTCTCTCTCTCTCTCTCTTCTCAACACATTTCCAAGCAACCAAACAAACACACGTCCATGCATTTCTAAGGAGAAAAAGAGTTGTGTGTGGCCCACTTCCCACCCCAAAAAATTTTATCCTAGCCATTTAACTCTCATCACCCTCCATCAAAGTGAAGTACAAGGAGATCGGTGTTCCATCGGACCAAGAAGATTGAACGGTGGGTGCTTCTATAGGCCTAGATTTTTTTATTTTTTTATTTTTTTTATAAAGGGCCAAGTGAGGCCTACCGATTGATGGTATGGATCTCACTTTGGACCCTAGGTGTGGCCGATAACCCACCTTGATTCTCATGATCATTTCATGATGGGGCCATTCTCCATGGACCCCATCATGATTTTTATTTTCTTTACATGGATAAAGGTCATCTAGACCTTCCATTTTGGTGGAGAAGGAATCTCCACCGTTGATCTTTGATTTGGTGGGCCCACATGTATTGGGACCCACCTGATGTATGATTGAATGCAAGGGAGGACCCATAGTGTCGGGGTCCCTCATCACACGTCTCTCTCTCTCTCTCTCTCTCTCTCTCTCTCTCTCTCTCTCTCTCTCTCTCTCTCTCTCTCTCTCTCTCTCTCTTTCATATATTTTTTTGGTGTGATGATGTGGCCGTGTGGCCCACCGGACGAACCCCATCTTTATATATGTATTACCCATGTCATCCAACCCTTTTTTGGTGGCCCACGTCCATGGGTGGGGCCCACCTTAAACGTATGTGTTGAGCTCAAATCATCCAGCATCCAGGGATGCTGGACGTGAAATGGAAAATACAAATATTAGTTTGGTTCCACAAGCTATTTAGGTGGGCCGCTTGTGTAGGCCCCACCTTAATGTATAAATTTAATCCACGACGTCCATCCTTTTCCCCAGACCATTTTAAACGTTGAGCCAAAAAAGGGCCAATCCAACTTTCTGGCGGGCCATATCATAGAAAACAGTGGTTTTTACCGTTAAAACCCACATGATGTTTCCACACCCCAAAATATATTAAATATTGGGCTTGTTTAGCTTGTCTTGAGTTATGAGAACTAATAGGCGGGGTGGATTCTTCCGATGCGGGCCCCATGCATGAAAAACTGTGAAAAAATAAGATTTCAATATATATATATATATATATGCAACAGACGCTACTGCTGCCAGAGGGCGCACAAGCAGTGCCTGCAGCGTGTAGGCGGACGGACAGTAGGACCTACAATCCCAACCGTGGGCCCCACCATGATGTGTGTTTATCATCCACACCGTTCATTTAGTGGCCCCCTTCTTGAAGTGGCCCCCTCCAAAAATCAGCCCTATTTGGAACTTAGGTGGCCCACATCATAGGAAATAGTGGGATTGAATGGCTGCCATTGAAATCTTTTTGGAGTCCAGAAGTTTTGGATCAAATATGGAAATTGTTTTTCCTTTTCATCCAAGTCTGTGTGACTGTATCAATAGTTTGGACGGTAGATAAACATTAAGGTGGGCCCCATGTGGGACCCACTTGCAAGTGGATTTGGATACAACAGCGTGATAGCTGCTGTATAGACGTCCCCAGGCCTTCCAAGCCATGTGGGCCCCATGCACGAGGTATGTGTTTTATCTATGCCGTCTAGCCACTTTGGCTGAGCAGCTTGACGGCAAGGGACCCACCATGGGGTATATGCTTTATCCATGTTGTCTATCCCTATGGAACCCACCATGATGCATGTGTTGCATCCAAACTGTCCAACCATTTTGACAGATAATTTTAAAGCTTGAGATAAAAAATAAGATAGATCTAGGATTAGGTGGACCACACTATAGAAAACAGTGGGTTTGATTGTCCACCATTAAAACCCCTTTCAGGTCAGTGTGACCTTATAATCAGATTGGATGAGAAATAAATGTTATCGTGGGCCTTAGGAATTTTAATGGTGAAAATCATTATCACCACTTATCTTGAGTATGACCCATTTAATATGCATGGGGCCCAATTGGTGTGACCCATTTGATATAAGTATGACCCATTTGATGTGGCCCATTTACCATATGAGGGCCCATTGTGATATATTCAAAGGCTCATGGTATATGGCTCATTGCAATGTACATAAGGCCCATTGATGCGGCCCATTTAATGTATCTGAGGCCCATGGGTCGAGGTCCAAAGAGATGTATATAGGTCCATTACAATGTGTAATTTCATCGTGGTATATATAATGATGTTTATGGCAGGTCGTGCCTTGGGAACAATGATGGTTTGACGTCCACATTGTAAGAATAATGTTGGTTAAATGTCCACATTATAACTCTCCTTAGGGCCCATTGATAAGCATATACTTGTTGTGTGTAGGCGATCTATGAAAGTGCACCTACTAGTGCCCTGGTTTGTCAATTACGGTGTAAGTTGAGTCAGTCGGACAACAGCGCCTAACAGGAAGATCAATTCAAGTGTCTTCCTTAACTGGATTGTGGAAGCTTGCCATAGGTAAATCATAGTCTCACATCCCATGTCCCAAAATACCAGGTGATTAAGACCCTTAAAACTAAGTAGAACATCTTAGGATTTTATTGTAAGAAAACTTTTTACCAAACAGGAAAATATTCAAGTTTTTTACTCTGTCGATTGTATCGATTCACCTTTCGATATAATCGACCTGCTCTGTCGATGTCCTCGGCATTTCAATCGATACAATCGAGTGAGGACAAAAAGCGTCCAACAATCAAACATTCATCTGGACGATTTATTGATATATCGGAATATCAATCGATATCATCGATATTTGAATATTGATCCCATCGAAAGTCGATCGATAATATCGACAGACAGTTTTTCGGCGTCCCTGTTTTTCTAAAGAAAATCACTATAAGCTTCGATATATCAATGACTGTCCGATTCAATCTGAATTCAAATATCGATCATATCGGAAGTCATTCGATCATATCGATAGAGAGCGCATATTTCAGGGTGTTTTAAACGTTGATCGGGGGGGCCAGTCAAGAAATCGATATTCATATGTCGATCATAACGAGACCTGGTCAATTGGATCGAGACCGGACACAAACCATCCAGCAAGCTTATAGGTAAATCTATACGATTTCTCGATCCCATCGACACGGACTCCGATATCATCGATATACAAATTCTGATGACATCGGTTGTTCCCTGATCATATCTTTAGAATCCAAAATTCTTCAAGGCTTGTTTCTCTTATTTTCACCTATTGATAGATCGATCCCTCTATCAATGGAATCGGAGTTCGAAATCCGATAACATCGATGTGTGTCTCGATCCCATCGACCGTTGGCAAAAGTTTTCCAAAAGTGAAAATGACATTTGAGTTTGTATCATCAGAGATCATTCGATGCTATCGGGAGTATACGCTCGCTGATATCGACCCTGCTCGATGATATCGAACTCTGTCATAATGTGACTGTTTTATATCCGTTGGAACCTTTTGCCTATATATAGAGAGGTTAGTCTTTATTGCTGGTAGAGAAAGAAGATAGTGGTTTTGAGTATTTTAAACTCCATATCATTTATCTTAGTCCCTTTCTCTCAGGAAGTTCATCCTCCAATCCACCCTCATCATTGATATTCAATAGAGTGGATTGGGGAATGAACTTCCGCATTCAAGGATCCTTCAGCTACTACCTTAATGACAAATCATTAAGCTGAGATGCCTTGAATGCATAGATGATTAGAATCACTCTATCTTCCAAATAAGAAAATCTTTAGAGAGTAGAATCCCATCATAACCTTGACCCAACCTGAAACCTAGTAGTGGTATATCTTTTGTGTTACGGATCAAGGGAGCTGAAGACTCTTCATCAACAAGAAGGAGATCTTCATCACTGTGCTAAAAGGGACTCATCAACTTATCTGTAAGTATATAGAGTCCATAGGACACTTGTGATCATTCCTTTTTAGGATTGGGTCTTAAGTATTGCTCACTCTTTGAAGTCCTCAGAGGAGGCCTCCGGAGGGAGTGTACGTGTGAGTGCGTTATGTGGACCCTTGCTCTGTATAGGCATAAACATCTGGTTAAGAGTGAACCAGTAAAACTCTGGGTTATGAGGTAAACTATGTAAAACCTCTGTTAGGGTCTTAGGGTAAGATCCTTGGCCAGTGTGCCTAACCGAGTGCTATTTGTTGACCTTTGCTCGTGAGAGCATAAATAGTCAGCCTCTGTGTAGGTTGTAAAGGTTGAAGGTGAACCTGATTTAAAACCTTAGGTTAAGGTGAACCATGGGAAACCTCCTTAGTGAAATCTGGTACAGTCAAGGGTTGAGTGTGGCAGCCAGGAGTGGAGTAGACAAGTAGTCAAACCACTATAAAAATGACTATGTCTGTGATTGATTCTTGTGCTTGATCATTTGTGTGATTATGTTAATTGCATTCATATCTTCTCACACTTCACACACATAGTCACATCCATCATAGACTATAACTGCTTCATGCTTATTAATTGAATAGTTCTGTGATTGGATCCTTTACTGAGCTTGGAAGCAAGTAGAATTACATTTGAGTAATCCTAAAAATTGCATACCTGTTAGGATTAGAGTGATAGGATTTTAATATAACTTATAAATCTTTAAAAAGTCCTATTCACCCCCCTCTAGGACATATTGCCATATTCCTACTTCAACTCAAGCGGTCTTCACCGCTATTTCAGTCTAGGCCCATCTATGTTGTAAGAATGGTTCATTACTTTATAATATGCTTAGTACAATTCCATGATTCATGCCCATATGCATCATATGTATGCTTGATATGAGGAATGTTTGATCATAGCATAAGCCGTTGGGCTGAGACATTTACGGGACTCCTTATGAGACAGAATGCCCCACATGATCGCGTGTTACGCGCGAGATTGCTGTATGATTGTACACTGTGACTCATGCATCTTGCATATATGTGACTTGATCATTGTACGCCCTACCGACATCAGGGTCATGGCTCCACAGGCACATCGTGGATGGCCGTATCGGATACCGAAAATACTTGGTTTCAGCACTGTGAGCACTTAGGATGTCCTTGAGTGAAAGTCTCAGAACCTTTTTAGTACTAGAAGGTGCTCCAGCGTTTAGACCGAGTGGATACACGAGCACCCAAGTGCCGAATACTAGTAGGCTGCGTCTCCCACTGTATCATAGTCAGTTGGAAGGGAATGTGGCCTTATCCACCCAAGTGAGGGGGCTATAAGCTAGGTTGAGTTTGACTAGCTCATAAATGAGTCCGCTATGGACGATCCGGGTAGGTATTAGCAGACTACTGGTTAAGCGGATAGTGAGGTCTATTCCGCTCGCTGAGCTGTGTGGCTAGGGAAGCAGCAGTCAGTGTGGAGTGTACTAGACCCCGGTGATATCCTAGAGAGGAACTGTACTGATATGTGTACTTGATGAGTACTAGCATGCTTGTTTTGCATCTCGCATATGACATTTGGCTACATAGGCTTCGCATCGCATGGCCTTGGTATGGCTGATAGTATTCATACCTTGCATCACATAGCTTTGGTACAACTGATAGAATTCATGGACTTACCATATGTTTTCACATTACTCTGATATTGTACACTTGACGCTTGACTTGCGTACACACTTACACCACCCCTTAAGCTTTTGTAAGCTTATGCACAACCGTTGCGTGCAGGTGACATTAGATCACAACATCGCTGAGGTAGGAGCTCACATCAGATTATTTTGGAGTTTTTGATCACCCTGTATTTCCCTTTTCGCATTGTACTTAAAGTTTTTGATATAGTGGATATGTGGTGATG
This sequence comes from Magnolia kwangsiensis, assembly GCA_037074715.1. NCBI lineage: Eukaryota > Viridiplantae > Streptophyta > Magnoliopsida > Magnoliales > Magnoliaceae > Magnolia > Magnolia kwangsiensis. The sequence continues at coordinate 59,543,866 of CM073573.1, forward strand.
TTGTTTTGTGACTTTGTTATGCTCCATTACAAAAAAAAATCATGCTGAAAATCCTCCTTATAGGATCTTAGGATCGAAATCTAGCATGTGAGTGCAGGGATTCAAGAATGCGACACTACGGAGGCTATCGCGCTGGATTCGGCGATCAAAAATTTTATGAGCCCGTTTTCTGAGTTTGGGGCGTGACAATGATCTTATTGATTGCCTCAACTTAACCGTTAGCTTGGGGGTGCCGAGATGATGAGTGAGCATTTTGAATTTTGAGGTTCTTACACATAGCTCATAATCAATTGTTATTGAACTGCTTCCCATTGTCCGCAACGATCGTGTGCGGGATTCCGTACTGACATATGATACTTTTCTAGATGAAGTAGGTAATTTTTTGTTGGTGATTGTGGCCAGCGGCTTGGCCTCAGCCCAGTTGGTGAAGTAGTCAACCAAGATGACTGTGAACTTGGTTTGCCCTTTTTCGATTGGCAAAGGGTTGATGATGTCTATTCCCCATTGGTCAAATGGCCATGGCTTGGTCATGGAGGTCAACTACTCAGCTGGCTGATGAGGTATTGCCGTGAATCTTTGACATTTGTTGCACCTCTAAGTGTACTTCATAGCATCCTTCCATACGGTTGGTCAAAAGTACCCTTGTTGGATGACCTTATGGGCAAGGGCACAACTACCGAAATGGTTGTTGCAAATCCCTTCGTATATTTCTCTCAGAATGTACTCGACCTCTTCCGATCAGAAACATCTGAGATAAGGCAGAGAATCTTTTTTATATATATAAAGTGTCCCCAACCATGGTATACCAAGCCGACCTAGATTAAAGTTTGCATGCTTCAAGTCGATCTTTGAGCAGTTTCACTTCCTTGTATTTTTATGGCACATCTTGCTTGGGGACGGTGATCATTTTTTATGTCAAAAAGATTTTCTTTTGAATATTTTGCCACCTTTTGGTAGTGCATAGATATTTTTAAAATTTAGCATATGAAGGAATTTTTTTAACGACATCCAGTAGAGGTGTAAATGATAGGATGTTGAGCACACTTAGGTTGTCAAATTTCGTAAGACAAAACCACTTTAAAGATCAGTTTTTGTTCAAGAGAACATCAAGCTCAAGATTGGTCTATGTTTAAGAAAAGATCAAGCTCAAGATTAGCTGATATTTAAGATGAAGTCTGAGACAAAGTTCAAGTTCAAATTCAAGATGAAGTCCAAGTCTAGGTTCAAGCCAAAGAGAATCAGATATTTGATATATCTTAGGTGGTATAAAACCCTAAAAAGACCTTAGGACTAGGTACTTTTAAAATTGTTTAATTGTGATTTTTTTTACAAAATTATTTAATTGTGAGATTTTTACTTATTTTTTTCCTGGAATTCAGTTAACCTAAGCTTCCTTGACTATCCCAACTTCAAGCTTGAAGCAAATAATAACTTTTGCTGTAAATTCGGCTAGCCTGAGTTTTGGTTTAGCTAGTTTGAGAAAGTTTGGGTCAAATTCCAACAACTTCAACTTTTGAAATTCGGAGAAATTCGACCAACTGAAGGTCAAATTAGGCTAGTCGAATTGTGCTATTCGGCCAGTCGAAGTTGACCTTGGGCTAGCCGAATTTTAGATAATTCTTATTCCACACAATTCAAAATTTTTTTAACAAAATCCGTTGAACTTAGGCTAGTCAAAGCCTATCTCGGGCTAGTCGAAGTTCTAACTTCATTGCCTATAAATTGAGTTCTTCTCTCATTCCGAATTACACAAGTTAATTATTAGAATTCTTCTTTAAGAGAGAGAGAGAGAGAGAGAGAGAGAGAGAGAGAGAGAGAGAGAGAAACTCAAGTTATTAACAAGCTATTGAACGGTATTTATAATTTATTTAAATAGTTTTTTCAATTCCCTTTAGTTTTAGATCTTTTAAGTTTAATCTAAGAGAGTAAGCTATACTCCTCTTTAAGATCTAAGAGAATTGAATTAAGTAAATTTTAGTTTTAACAAAATTAAAATCAATAGAACACTATACCCTTTCTATCTAACTAAACACAACATAATCTACATTCAAGAAAAAGGTCCTTTTGCTACATCTTCTATGGTGAATATAAGTATACATTCTATAACTCTTTTTAGGTTTTTCTGCGATCTCCTGTGATAATCTCAGTAAGATTTTGTTTGAGATAGCCTATGAAAATCTCAGCTTGGATTTTGTTGTGATAGCTCGTGAAAATAATAAGGGATTGTATTAGGTTATTAAGGTGACCCTATGAAAATCTTTACACGGTGAAAGCCAAACTTACGAGGGAAGTAATTTTGAGAGTGGAGTAGGTGCCTTATTTTTATTTATGGTGGATTGAATGTATTTAATTTCAGTTGTGTGGTGAATTTTGTAATTCTTTAATTTACTCTTGCAAGTTTGAGGTTTTGATTTTAAAGAAATTCGTGAAATAAAGTTGTCCTGCCTAAAACGAGGTGAAGGTTGTTATTTGGAATCAAGGTTTTAATACTCAAGCAATTGAGATCTTTATTTTATTTACATATTCAATACTTATTTCGATTATTTAGTATTATCTTATTCACCCCCACTCTACGACATCGTAAGCTCTCATTTTCAAGTGGTATCAGAGAGGGTTGCTTTTTTTATTTTTTAGATTTACCTCCTAAAGCTAGATCAAGAGCTTTAATATGTTAATTTTCAAAAGCCTATCCATTACCAGGCCACCTCTCTTTGATAGCTCTAATTATTCATACTGGAAAGCTAGGATGAGGATTTTCCTCAAATCCTTAGATGAAAGTGTGTTGCAAGCCAATGTAACTAAGTGGATCCCTCCTATGATGGAAGTAGTAGTTGATGATGGAACCATATCAATTAAAGAAACCGCATTTGCCTTTTGAACTACGGTTTAGAAAAGTGAAAGCAGTGCCAATGCAAAAGCCTTAAATGCAATAACTTATGCTCTATCGCCGATGAATTCAAAAGAATCATTTCTTACAATACAACTAAACAAACATGAGACATTCTCGAAATGACACATGAAAAACTACTATAGTCAAAAAATCTAAAATTTAAATCTTGACAATCAAAATTGAGGAGATTTGTATGGAAGAAAATGAGTCTTTTATGGACTTTTATATGAAATTAAATGACATAGTAAATTCCATGTGGGGTTTTTGACATAGAATCCCTAAAAGCAGGGTTTACGCAAAATATTGTGATCACTTCCTGATAGGTTTAATTTAAAGGTTACTGCTATACAGGAATTAAGGGATATATACGTTATGAAAGTTAAGGAGTTAGTTGGTTCTCTTTAAACTTATGAGCTGAATTTCAAAGCTCCTAAAGTCAAGTCCATTGCTTTTAAATCTTCTAAATCTAATTCAAAGGAAACTAAAGAAAATTTTGATTTTGAAGAAAACGAATATAATATGGCAAGGTTAGCAAAGAAATTTTATAAAAATTTTAAAAATAAGAAAAAAAAAATTTCAAAAACCATTTGATAAAAGAAAAGGAAAATAAAAAATTTTAAAATCTAAGACAAAAGACAGTTAATGTTTCAACTGTTATAAATATGGACATTTAGCTTCTAAATGTCTTATAGAGGACAAATCTAAAATCAAATGCATGATAACTACTTGGGATGAATCATCTGAGTCTGAAACTAATTTTGAATCTGATGAATCAGACCAAGAAAATGCAAACGAGTTAAAAGCCTTTATAACAATAGTTAAAGTCACTTCTTCAGATAGTTGTGATATGTCTGACTATAAAACTCTAAGAAGTGCCCCTGAAAATGAATATGTTCTTCAAGATGCCTATAATGCCCTATACAGAGAGAGTTGTATAATTGATATCAAATTGAAGCACTGCCAGAATATCGTAAGCTCTCTTGTTCAAGAGGGATATTGACCTTCACTTGTTTAAACACCTTAGAATATCCTGAGAGTTAGATAGAGGTTTTGGTGCAATCAACCGTTGAGGGAATGGCGCAATCATCTTACATACTTTTTCTAGTTCTTCCTCTTGTGGAGTATTGTTAGGTCTATCATTCGTATCTTCTTCCGGATCCTTAGGCTTTTCAGCCCTTAACGAAATAGATTTATCAATTATCTTCCCACTCCTAAGAGTAGTGATAGACTTGGCTTGCTCCTTTTGATTTGAAGAGCTTGGGTCACTAATTTCACATTGCAGTTTTGGATTGGGGAGGGGTTGAGATGGAAGCATCCCTTTCTCCCTACTCACTAAGTGTTAAATGGAAGATGCAAACATTCTCATTGTTGTTTTGAGATCCTAAAATGCTTGCACCATATTCTAGTTGAATAGCTCTTGGTTTTGCATGGATTTTTGAACTGTATCCTCTTGAGGCCTTTTTTGATTTAAGAATTACATAAGGGCCTCTTGCGGGTTAGCAATTTGTCCATTCCTTCAATTAAAATTTTGGGTGGTTCCTCTAGCCAGAGTTGTATATATTTGAGGTGGGTCCTCTGAAAGGTCTTTGGTAATTATTCACAGCATTTGATTGTTCATTCAATATTTATTGAAAAGCAAGAATAGTGGGACAATTTTCAGTTGTATTTATGTTGCAAGTATAAATTCCACAAGCAATTTCTACAACCTTATTGGGTTTGATAGGCTCTACCTTCTTAAGTTCCATGGCCTCGACTTTCCTTATGAGATTGGCCACCCTTGCACCCATATCATCTTCCTCTTTTAAAACATAAATTCTCCCTCTTTTCTTTGATTGAGTAGGCTTAAAAGTGGTGGGTCTTGGGGAGGTGTCCCATGATTGCGTGTTTTCTGCCAATTGATCAAGGTAATCCCACACATCATCGGCTTCCTTGTTCATGAATTTACCATTACACATCTTCTCTACAAATTGTCGCATCGGTGAAGTTAATCCGTTATAGAAAAAGCTTATCATTCCCCATAATTCGTAGCCATGATGTGAACAGGAATATGTGAGATCTTTGAACCTTTCCCAGCATTGGAAGAAGGTCTCTTCCTCTTTCTGAGAAAAGTTCATGATTGCCTTCCTTAAAGTGTTAGTTTTATAAAATGGGAAAAAGTTTTTAAGAAATTCACAGGTCATCTAGGCCTATGTGCTGATGGATCTTAGATTTAAGGAGTGTATCAATTTGAGTTGCATTGTGTCTTCAGACACATTTGGAAAGTGTAATGTAGCGACTATCTCATCAAACTCTTTGATGTGCAAGTATAGACTTTCAAATTCTTATCCATGAAACTTAGGAAAGAGTTGTATCACTCCCGGTTTAACTTCTACATTCCCTACATTCAATGAGAATATCATGCAGGAAGGTGTACTGTAAGACCCGTATCATAGCTCGTACTGTTCCATAGGCTTCTGCGATCCTTTCGGTCGAATTCTAGCAACCCTCGACTTGTATCCGACTTTTGCGCATGATCTTAGGCCAAGTCCCGCATATCAGAGTCGACTCAACTCAAAACCTATACCCCTGCGACCGCGCCGTCGCCGCAGTTCCAACGCCGCGACTCACGCACCGACCCAATACCCAGGCCAGGGGATGTGGGCCTATGTTCAGTTAGAGGAAAACGTCGCGCATTACAAATACCGAGGGAATCTCTACGACTCATCACATCAATCACCTCACTTGTCAAAAGTACACAACTCATCAAGTCAAGTACTCTATCCCATCTCCAAGTACACAACACCATCCCCAAAGTCAACCTTTCCATCCCATCTCATACACACCCCATCACTCACTCTATCAATCTCTCTCTCTCTCTCTCTCTCTCTCTCTCTCTCTCTCTCTCTCTCTCTCTCTCTCTCTCTCTCTCTCATTTTCAAAAAAAAACCATCTCCCAAGCAACCAATGGAGAGGTGGACGTCCATGGGAGAGAGGTCGTGTGTGGCCCACCTCCCTACCACCATATCCAACCATCCAATCTCCATCATCCTCCGTCAAAGCCGAAGCCAAGGAGTTTGGCGTTCCATCGGACCAAGAAGGCGACCAATAGGTGGGTGATCTTATATCTTGATTTGTGATTTAAGGGCCCACTTATGGTGGGACCCATCTTGATGTATACGATGTTTAGGGAGGGCGGGTGCCTCCCCTCCTCACGTTCTCTCTCTCTCTCTCTCTCTCTCTCTCTCTTTCTCTATACTTCTCTCTCTTCTCTTCATGTATGATGGCCCACCATGATGTGTGCTTTGATTGACACCGTCCGCACCATCCAAATGGCTAGACGGTGGGGCTCCACTATGATGTATATGCATTGTGCATCCACACCATCCAAGGTCTGGACGTGGGACCCACATGACGCATGTGTTGTATACACACTGACTATACTGTATGTGGGGCCCACCTTGCATGCGTTACACGTACAGGTGGTGGGATCCACCGAGGTATGGATTTAAATCCACATAGTTCGTCCAGACACTGGACTGTTTCAAGTATTGATTATAATAAATAATATAATATTATATATACATGTACTGTATATTATGTGGTGGTGTTAGCCCCATGTGGGAACCATCTCTCTCTCTATGCGCTATCTTCCGTGGATTTCATCCACGTGGCACCACTGAGGAATGGGTTTTATCCAATTGTCCATCTATGTGGAGTGCACTGTGATGTATGGTGTACATCCATGCCGTTCATATCACAGTGGACCTCACCATGTTTGTACGTGTGAATCCCCACCGTCCATTGCTTGGATGGTGGGCCACACCAATGTATGTATTCCATCCAGCGGTCCATCTATCTGGACGCTGGTGGGATTTGTTTTAAATAATAATAATAATAAATAAATAAATATTATATATTTATATATGTTGAGGTGGTTGTCCGTACGTGTGGTCCCCATGTGGGACCCACCTGTTTTGTGAAATGGGGTGGGCTGGTGTACGTGTACAGCAGCCATGTAGTTGCTGTATTGACGTTGCCTAGCAACGTGGGACCCACCTGGTACGTGGTGTCCTGCATCGTCCATTCCCTAGACGGTGGGACCCACGAGATTTATGTATTTTACCCTGCTGTCCGTCCAATGCACGGACGTGGGGCCCACCTTGATGGATGCCTTGCATCCACATGTGTGGTGCCCTACTTGATTTATATGTTTTATCTGCACCATCTAAGGTGCTGGACGGTGCTGTGAATTACACTTTGATGCATGTATTCTATTCAAATCGTCCCTCCATTTTTAGTGGAAGTGTGGAACCCCCCCCCCCACACACACACACACGTGTGGGCGGGTGAGACCCACCTTGATGTAATTATTTTATATCCACACCGTCCACTGGATTGGGACGGTGGGGCACTGTGATATATGTGTTTACCTATGTTGTCTGTCCAGCAGCAACATAGCTATTGAATTAATGTCAGCAAGCTCTATGGGGCCCACCATAAGGTAGTGTTGTATCCAGGCCGTCTAAAGGGATGGTGGGCCCCAACTGATGATGTTAGCAAGTGATATAGGTCTGGTGATCCACACCATCCATCTACTAGGCGAGCAGTTCGGGGCTGCTGTATTGGCACCAGTGTTGTGGGTTTTATTCACACCGTTCGTATATGTGCACCCCACCATGATGTATGTGCTTGGGTCCCTACTGTCTAGATGGCTGGATGGTGGGCCACACCGTGATATATATGTTGTAATCCGCACCATCCAGATGTTCATCCATTTGTCGTGGCCCACCATGATCTAGACGGTGGGCCCTACCATGAGATATGTGTCGTTCATCCATGTGGTTCATTTAATGGACCCATTTGGAAGGTGTAGGCCCGCTGCTGACCGAACGGGGCCCACCTGTTGTGTAATCGCAAGGCCCACCATGTTGTACGTATTCCATCTATGCCGTCCACGAGACACGGACTCCACACGATGTATGTTTTATCCACACCGTCCGTGGGACGTGTGACTCACCTGATGTATGTGTTTCATATCCATGTTGTCCACTTAATATATAAATGAGGCCCATGTGCAGGGCCCACCTGTTATGTATATTAGGCCCATATGCAGGGCCCACCTATTGTGTATTCGAGGCCCATGGGTTATGGCCCATTGTATGTATTTAAGGCCCATGGAAGAGGCCCGATGTGATGTATGTATGGCCATTACGTTACGTATGAATCCCTTATATGGGCCACTCCTTGGAAGCAATGTTTATTAGATGTCTACATTGATGGGTAATGAAGGTTAGATGTCCTCATTGTGACCTTCCCTTAGGCCTTGTTAAGCTCATTCTTACCGATTTCGATTATTGATTGACATGATCGATTGTCGATTCTGATTGACGTGACCGATTTTCCAATTTCGATTATTGACCGATTCTGATTATTGTGGCTGATTACCGATTATCGATCGAGGCCGATTACCGATTCTGATTTGTCTTTGTCGATTACTAATTATTGATCGAGGCCGATTACCGACTATCGATCGAGGCCGATTACCGATTCTGATTTTTCTTTGCTGATTACCAATTATCGATCAAGACCGATTACCGATTCTGATTTGTCTTTGCCAATTACCGATTATCGATCGAGGCCGATTACCGACTATCGATTGAGGTCGATTACCGATTATCGATCGAGGCCGATTACCAATTCTGATTTGTCTTTGTTGATTACCGATTATCGATCGAGGCCGATTACTGATTCTGATTTGTCTTGGCCGATTATCGATTCTGATTTGTCTTGGCCGATTGCCGATTAGTGATCGAGGCCGATTATTGTGACCGATTGTCGATCCTGATTAACATGGCCAATTGCCAATTCCAATTATCGAGGCCGATTCTGATTTGTTGAGGCCGATTGTATAGGCTAATTCTGATTGTCGAGGCCGAGTATCAAGGCCGATTCTAATTTCTCGAGGCCGATTGTATAGGCTGATTCAGAATGTCGATTTCGATTATTGAGGCCGATCTCGATTGTCGTGGCCGATCTCTATTGCCAAGACCAATTGTCGAGACTTATATGATGTACATATGACCCATAGTTGAGGCCCATTGTGACACGTATTAGGCCCATGATGCATGGCCCATTTAATGTATTCAAGACCCATGCGTAGGGCCCACATGTCATTATTCATGACCCATGGGCAAGGCCCATTGTGATATGTTCATGGCCCATGGGCAAGGCCCATTGTGATGTGTATTACGCCCATGAGCAGGGTCCACCGGTTGTGTATATGTGGCCTTTGAGTAAGGCCCGTTGGGTTGTATATTAGGCCTTTGTGTGAGGCTGTGGGCCCATTATATGTTTGGCTCTATGTGACCATTCCTTAGGGGTAATGTTGGTTAAATGTCCACGTTGTCAAGGTCGATTATTGATGCCAGTTATTGATACCGATTATGAGTGTGTGACAGCATAACATCATAATACATGACCATACGCATCATCTGCATGTTTGTTATGAGATGTGATTGACCATTGCATATGCCATAGGGCAGGTTGTTCATGGGGCTCCCTGATAGGTGGAGTTGCCCCACATAAGAGCACGACATGCACAAGATTTATGTATGATTAGATTGTATGACTCATGCATCTCGCATCTGTGTGACATGACCATCATACGCCCTAGCGACATCAGGGTCATAGCCTCCACAGGTATTTCATAGATGGCCATGTGGGACACCAAAAATCTGTTCTACATGGGGTGCTATAGATATCCTTAGGTGAAAGTCTCAGAACCCTCTTGGTTCCAAAGGTTGCTCCAACGTCTAGACCGAGTGGATGCATGAGGGCCGTATACCGTTAGGCCACGACTCCCACTGTGTCGTGGTCGGTTGGAAGGGGGTACGGCCTTACCTGCTTGAGAGGAGGGAACAATGCTAAGCTGAATCTGACCAGCTCGAGGAATGGGTCCGCTATTGACGAACCGGGCTCGATATTGGCAGGTGGATAGTGAGGTCTCTTCCACTCACCTTGTTGCGCGCGATGGGGCGGCAATCTGGTTTGGAGTGTAATAGACCCCGGTGATTTCTCAGAGAGGAACTGTACTGATATGTGGATTTATTGAGTAAGAGTTGCATGCTCATTCATTCATTCATTCACTATCCACTCGGGCTGGTGGTGCGTAACTAATTGTTGTGTACCTTCGTTATGACAAGGATTTCGGTTGGGCGCGTGACTAACTTGAGATTAGGAGTTTACCACGTTGAGTCTGACTATCCAAATTTAGGTATGGGACTGGTTTGGATATAAGTCCCATGTGGTGGACCCCGTAGCCTGCGATACTACGTACTGTTATCCCAACTTCACACTCTAGCGTGGTCATTTCATTCGTATCACATATTGCATTACATCCCCAGGCAAATGACATTTTGAGTTGCTATGTTTCTGCACTTATATAGTCTAGACAGACTTAGCAAGATTTGTATATTGCATTACATCCTCGGCATCTGATATTTGGTTCTTTATGACTCCTTAGTGCATAGCTATTTTATATTGCATATTCTGATATTGATTGATTTATGAACTTGTCCATACTTCCGCTTACTCTGTCATCGTATGATTTACGATCTTTTCAGTATTTCTGCTTATTCCGATAATGTATGATTATGGATTAACAGTAATTTCGGTATTGTATGATGATGGTATTGTATTGAATACTTGACACTTACTTTGTGCACACACTTACACCACCCTCTAAGCTTTCTATAAGCTTATGCACGATAGATGCGTACAGGTGATGTTAGGTTACAGCAGTGTTGATCTTGGAGCGTGCAGTGGTCTTCTGGAGCTTAATTTTCTATTTATGTATTTTCCTTTCTGTGTTGTAATTAAATGATTATATTAGTGGATATGTGATGATGATGTTGCCTTTATGAATTGGGTAATCTTGTGGTTATGCTTATTACTAGTTAAATGTAAAATAAAAATAAAAAAAAATCCTCCTTGTAGGATCCCAGGATCAGAATCTGGCATATGAATGTTATGAAATCAGAATTTGAAATGAGCATGGTTAGCGAATTGAACTTCTTCTTAGGGTTACAGGTCAAGCAACTGGATGATGGAATTTTCATAAATCAAACCAAGTATGTGAAGGACTTGGTGAAAAGATTTAGGCTAAGTCTGGTCGCACTTATCACACGCCTATGAGTACTACTCTAAAATTTTCAAAAGATACTAACGGCAAAAGTGTAGACCGCCATCTCTATCGAAACATGATCGGAAGTCTACTATATCTCATTGCCAGTCATCTAGATATATCTTTTAGCGTTGGTGTGTGTGCTCGTTATCAGGTGGATCCTAAGGAATCTCACCTAACAGCGGTCAAAAGGATTATCAAGTATGTTGTAGGGACTATCACCTTTGGACTATGGTATCCATATGAAACCTCCACCATTATTGCAGGATATTCAGATGCTGATTAGGCTGGAAATTTGGATGATCAAAAATCAACAAGTGGTGAATGCTTTTATATTGAAAATTATTTTGTTTCCTGGCAAAGAAAGAAACAAAACTCAATCTCGTTATCCACTGCGGAGGCTGAATATATAGTCGCAGGTAGCTGTTGTGCTCAACTCCTTTGGATGAAACAGATGCTATTTGACTACGGGATTGCACAATCCACAATGATCTCTTCTATGACAATACTAGTGCTATAAATATCTCGAAGAATCCAGTTCAGCACTCTCGGACCAAGCATATTAACATTCGTCATCATTTTATCCGAGAACTGTTTGAAGAAAAGACCATTGTGTTGGATTTTTAACTACTGAAAAACAGCTTGCTGATATTTTTACAAAGCCTCTTGACACAAACAGGTTCTGTGACCTCCAATAGTCAATTGGTGTTTGTTCGCATTAATAATGTCTTAGGAACTATAGTACATACTGGAAAATCTTAAGGTCTGAGATATTCATGGTCATGCTGATGATGAACAAATGTCAAATTTCTTATAGCCTCGATAATATCTGTACAGTTTCGATTTTATAATCGATTCCATCGAGATGGTACATCGATTCAATCGACGGTTTCTTGAGCTACATTCCATCAGATTGTTGTTTTCCAACAACCGTCAGCGTAACTTTTTATGAGGGTCATGACGATGCTATCAATAACTGATCGATATAATCGATAAGTCTGTTATATAAAGAGAAGGGCCTACTCAAACTCATCTCCTTTCCTTTTCTAAATACCTCTTCCAGTTCCTATCAGCATCTCACCTCTTCAAAACATGATCAAAGGGAAAGGTAAGGCTTACTTTCAATCTTTATAGGAGAAAAGAATGCAATCAAATTCCAGTAGGCATCAACCTCCTCCAAAGGATGCTTGTCCATCTGTCATCATTGAACGATTAGTGCTCAATAGTGCCATTGAGCCTTTTGGAGTTGACCTCCTTCTAGAAATAATCGGTTGGCAAAATATTCTAAATCTTGGAGGATCGTACCAACTGGGTGTGATCCATGATTCTTCAAACATTGCCATGTCCTTTGTGAAGATCCCCCCAACATTCGAATTGTTCTTGCACATTACTCAAAGCTTATCACTCCAGTCACCTTGGTGAAACTCCTTGATCTGAAGGTCACTAGAATTCCAGTAACCAACCAAAATCTCAATGGGTTAGGGGTATGGGGAGAAATAACTCGTGCATTATGCCAAGGGACTACAGTTCCACGAAATGATGAAAATTTACTGCATATCAACCATCTTGGACCCACCTTCAAAATTCTTCATAGCATTTTTTGGTCGAATGTGTATCCCTACAATGTAAATGGTGATCATCTTTCTCCATCTGTGATCAATGTACTCTATGATGTATATCAAGAGAATCAAGTGTGCCTGCCAACTCTCCTCCTTAAGCAAATCATTCGTGTAATCCAAGGACATCATGAGGAGACATTGCCCTTTCCTGTGCTCATATACAAACTCGTACATCATGCAGGGCTTCCTGCCACATCTGATGAAGTGCATCCTGAAGCATGGTTTGATAGTGATGCATCACTGGAGGCACAACGATTTTATCCTTCCTTGTCTCCCTCCTGGCATAGTCTTTCTATACTAAGGGCCATCCAACATGCTCCACCAACAATGCGGCCTACACATGGAGGATCAAATCGCACGCCATTGGTCAGCCCTGAGTCGATTACATATCGCCCAGCTCATCACCTCGAGCGTCACCTACTCAATGGGATGGTTGGTCTAGAGGATCGTCTAAACAATTATGAAAGGCGTCTGTAACACCCTGAAAATCGGGGGTCGTGTAGAAACCCGACACCCGAGTTCCAGACCATCACTTATGCAATAAATATAATTATGATTTAATGTTGTCTGAGTTAAAGCATTCACATGAGTAAGATTATACCAAAACTGCAATTCATACTCCAGATCCAGTGATAAAACGCAAGCGGAAGACTGAAGAATATATATTATTGTATGGAAAACAAAATAATCTCAACTGTCTCCAAAGTATGAATACATCTCTGAGTCTCATATACATGTCATAAAGAAAAAATAAATGTCAGGTGATAGTCCAACTAGCACAAGTCCCACTGATCCGGTCCATCTATGCGAAGCCGTCAGCAAACTGCATATACGATAACTCATCCTGATCCTCGTAATAATCCGGCTCCGCATCCTGAATCGCCTCGACACCTGCATCTAAGACAGAGTCTGGTAGGTGTTGCAAACACCGTCCCGTAACGTGGGAGTGAGTGATCAACTCAGTGGAATCATAGAGCAAAGATTAGCATGTTATCAAATCAATCACGCGATAATAGTAAAGCAGACAATCAAACATTCCTAGATACTGTTGTTAATACAAGCATGAAATGACATGATGGATGCCCTCACCGACATTCTCCCTCATACGGCACCATCTTACGCATGCGACATGCTTTCTTCCCACAGTGCTCCACATCTTCCATGCACATGCAGTGCGATGTGGATATGATTACCGAGTTATTATTAATCCTTTCATACAGCAGTATTGGGAAACTAAGGTACCTTCCTTATATCAATCCCAACACAGATCCTGTCTAGGGTCGTCACTCCTAGTAATCTCATACAATGTTATATTTGCAGGTCACTGCAAAGGCTGTCAGGGCTGTTGCTCGCACTCGTTGCACCGCTCCCCCATCACCTTATCAATACAGGCCTAATGTACTCTCGTTGCTACGAAAGGGTCGTCGCCTCCTGTAGACTCACAATACGCTCGAGGTCACTACAAAGGGCTCGTCACCAATCAGTGTAGGCCGACAGCTCGAATGTAGTATCACATACCACCACAATCGGCTCACAAGTCAAATGTGCTCACTGGTCACTACGAGGAGGTTTGTGGCCCCAGCGTAGGCCGACAGCTCGACCACGGTGTCCCATACCACCATGTCCGGCTCATGAGTCTTTATGGATCAAGGTACCATGGTTAACAGGATTTCCAATGGTAAGTCCAGTACCCTAGGTTCAAGTAGTTATGACTCATACATGGTGAATATACAATGGCCAGTCGGGTTACTTGACGGGCTCGACTAGTACGAGCGCATCTCAAGCTGAGCGACACGAAGTGCATGAAACACTTCGTGTGGCCTAACCACTGCCGTCTGCCCAAAACACGACTTGCGTTCATCGACGCGTCCTTCATGGCAAATAGAAGCCAACCACGAATTTGATCCATTACCAACTGCCTGGACTAGGTCATAGCCCCAAGCATTTGTATATCAACATCAGTAACCATATGAAAGTAACAGAAATGAATATAAATAATACAAGCATGATGACACAGGTTATAACATACTACATAAGCAAATCAACCAACTCATGCATTCCATATATATAATGAAATCAATACATATAGCCAACATGATGAAAATCATAAATATCAGCATGTTAATTGAGAATTTAATCTCAAAACTAACTCACAACACCATTTACTCAATACATACTAATACAAACATTTATACAAACACTCAGTCTACACACTTTAGTCTACATAGCGTATGTCGACTCAAAGTGCGCATTAGGGCGAATCTCTTCGCCAAACAGATCATACACGCATTCTTAATATCACAACACAACAAATAGCCATGGTAATCATTTTAGCAAAATATGGACGTAAACAGTATTTCCTACAAATACCTAAAATATCCTAAATTTAATATTTTCCGTACGCAGTCGAAACAGAAAACGGACAGCATGTTCTACATGTCAAACGGCGTTCTCTTCGATAATCTACTATTAAACGACATTGAAAGCTTTGAAATCAGTCAATCAAAGCGTCTAAAATCCTCACCTTTCGCCTTAGACGTGTATCGATTCAAATAGAACGTCTATGCTTCGTCAACAGCGTTAAGGCGACCTATATCACAAGGTACATAAGCTACTTCGCTATTTGCATCAAAGGAATCCCTAAAACAGCAAAAGGGTAGGGTTTTCTTACCTAGAAGTGCTTTGAAAATCACCGGGAAAGTGATTTGAATGCGGTGAATGAACACGGGTAGAAGCTGCAGCAAGTGGCAGGAAGACTCTCACAATTCTCTCACAAATTCTCTCTTTCTCTCTCTTCACTTTCTAGGGTTTATAGCAAATTCGGATGAGAGAGATATGAGAGGGTTTAAAGCCCTTATATAGGCTAAAACCTAACCTAAATAGACTTGGGAACAAGGTATACTTGAGTTATAACCAAATCGGGACTTTTTTGATCCAAAATAGCGTTTCGGGAGGTCCCCTGGCCGAACGCGGTCGGACTTAAGCTCATGTATATCGGATCCTGCTCACATGAAGTTTTTAGTTCGGTAGAGTTCCCAGATCGCACGTGGCGGACCAGTTTCAGTTCAGCGGTCACAGAGACTCGATCGAGGATTCCTAGTACACTGACCTGAGTGAGAAATGTTCCCTGATCCGAGGGTGTATTTGGGTCAGATTCCGACGGTCTGAATGCTTATATTGAACCCACAAGCGAAACATGCCAGATTCATTTAAATGATATTTAAATTTTTATTAATTTCACTCTTTCTCACACTCCTTGCTCCAGGCTCAATGAAATAGCCTCAGAACATCAGTTGGGCTTGATTTTTGAAACGATTGTCAAGTCCAGCTAAGCGGTCATAACGGTCTAAGATTGTAGATATCGGACTTTCGACGCGCGGTCTAAATCCAATACGAAATTTCAAAGGGTTCCTGAGAGCAAACGGGTTTAGAGTTTGATCCTAGGTTTTAGGGTATTGTAGCGTCATTGATTCTATAAGTTTTGGGTCTTGTAGTTTATATTTAAAGTGATTCAAGTTAATTCTACTGAGTATTCAGTTTGGTACTTAACCAAATTCTACCCTAATAGGGCAGAATACGGTCCTAGGGCCATTCTATGCCCCATTTTGGGCACTTCTAATAATCATATTATTTTTATTATTTTTTTAGTGGTTCATCATCAAGTTTACCCTATCTCTACAAAATTTCATAAGATTTCAAGTTGTAGAAAAATTCTAAAAATTCTAGAAGCAGCAGCTGTCCAACAAGTGATTTTCGGATAGTTGCTCACAACGACCTACTTTAAACTAATTTAAATATTTTATTATATTTTTTTCATTTTTTTATATAAAACTAGACTCATTTAGTTTCAATATTGTTTTTGAATCACCTAAATTGGAGTTATAACGAAGGAGATATTATTTTTCAAAGTTATAAGAAATGTGTAGAAAAAAGTACAAAAACCGGCCTGCCAGACCGCTATACGGACGAGGTTGGCGAGGCCTCCCCAAACCAGCGAGGTCCTCACCGATCACTGACCTATTTGGCTTGGGTTCACCCCAAGGGCGAGGTCCTCACCCCCCAGGGATGTCGGAAACATGTGAGGCCCACCTTGGATCCCCCCAAATTGAGTCATTTGGGCCCACGTGTCCGTCAAGGCGTTTATCGAGTCTCATTTGCAAACCGGAATGAGTTACACGATATACAATATATGATTTTGGGGTAGAAGAAGCTAGTCCAACAAAATAACCTATCTACATCATGAGATTCTAAAAATTCCATAGTCAAACTCCCATTTTACGCATGTATGAACCATTTATAGTAAGTTTTAATTTAAGTATAGTTCTTTACCATTTAAACTTTAAGATTTGTATCTAAAATGAAAGTACTTGGAGAAATTCGAAGAATGAGGTGGTGAAAGGTGGGATTTTGAAGGAAATGGGTTGAAAAGTGATTTCTAGACTTTAGGATTGATCTTCAAGAGCAATATGGTTGACCCATTGCCTAAGGACGTCTAACTCCAGGTTGGTAAAAATCCGGGGTGTTACAGCTTCTCACTATAATTGAAGAGAAACTCGATGTCCTCCAGGAAACTACTCAGCAAATGGTAAACTTGCTCATGGATGGTCTTCCTCGACAACATTAAGTGTCAGTCCAGTTATCCTTTGAATATTCAACGCATCTACTGTTGTGTTATGTATTTTGCTTTGGACAAATTCTTCTGCTGTCTGTGGCAGTATTATATATATATATATATATATATATATATATATATATATATATATATATATATATATATATATATTTGATACTGGTTAATATGGCTGAATTTAATTCTTCTTTTATTGTCATTCCTATTGCTTATACCATGACTGTGCTGATTACTTCATCTATTTTTCCTCCTTCATTGATGAATGTTTATCACTGTTGAATATTTATATACATCTATCTGTCTGTGGTTCTCCCATATGCTTAAACTCTTCAATCAATATCACTTATTATGTTTTTGCCAATGACTGACAAAAAGGGGGAGAAAAATCATAAACACCCCTGTGAAAAATTGGATATTTGTGCTCTTATATGTTGCAGGTGTAAGGGGGAGTAGCTGCACCAAGAAAGGGATTTTTGCAGTAAGGGGGAATAAATTGTGGGTGTGTACATGAATGGATTAGAATTTGTAAAATTTTGTTAATACATGTATACACAATTTAGGATGTATCTGTCTAGATATTTTTCTAGGGTGTTTTGGGTATTTTGTCACGTAATTAACAAAGGGGGAGATTGAAAGTGCACCTACTAGTGCCCTGGTTTGTCAATTACAGTGTAAGTTGAGTCAGTCGAACAACAACACTTAACAGGAAGATCAATTCAAGTGTCTGCCTCAACTGGATGTGTGGAAGCTCGCCATAGGTAAATCATAGCCTCACATCCCATGTCCCAAAACACTAGGTGATTAAAACCCTTAGAACTAAGTAGAATACCTTAGAATTTTATTGTAAGAAAACTTTTTACCAAACAGAAAAATCTTTAAGTTTTCTTACCTTGTCGATTGTATCGATTCACCTTTCGATATGATCGACTTACTCTATCGATGTCCTCAGCATATCAATCGATACAATCGAGTGAGGACAAAAAGCGTCCAGTAATCAAACATTCATCTGGATGATTTATCGATATAGCGGAATCTTAAATCGATATCATCAATATTCAAATATTGATCCCATCAAAAGTGGATCGATAATATCAACAGGCAGTTTTTCGGCGCCTCTATTTTTCTAAAGAAAACTACTATAAGCTTCGATATATCGATGACTGCCCGATTCAATCTGAATTCAAATATCGATCATATTGGAAGTCATTCGATCATATCGACAGTGGGCGCATGTTTCCTCCAGCAAATATTTCAGGGTGTTTTAAACATTGATCGGGGGGCCAGTCGAGAAATCGATATTCATATATCGATCATATCGAGGCCTGGTCGATTGGATCGAGACCGGACACAAACCGTCCAGCAAGCTTATAGGTAAATCTATACGATTTATCGATCCCATCGACACGGAATCCGATATCATCGATATACAAATTTTGATGACATCGGCTGTTCCTCGATCATATCTTTAGAACCTGAAATTCTTTAAGGCTTGTCTCTCTTGTTTTCACCTATCGATAGATCGATCCCTCTATCGATGGAATCGGAGTTCGAAATTCGATAACATTGATGTGTGTCTCGATCTCATCGACCAGTTAGCAAAAGGTTTTCAAAAGTGAAAATGACATTTGAGTTTGTATCATCGAGAGATCAGTCGATGCTATCGAGAGTATACGCTCGATGATATTGACCCTGCTCGATGATATCGAACTCTGTCATAAATGTGACCGTTTTATATCCGTTGGAACCTTTTGCCTATATATAGAGAGGTTAGTCTTTATTGCTGGCAGAGAAAGAAGAGAGTGCTTCTGAGTGTTTTAAACTTCATATCATTTATCTTAAGCCTTTTCTCTCAGGGAGTTCATCCTCCAATCCACCCTCATCATTGATATTCAATAGAGTGGATTGAGGAATGAACTTCCGCATTCAAGGATCCTCCAGGTACTACCTTAATGGAAAATCATTAAGCTGGGATGTCTTGAATACATAAATAATTGAAATAAATCTATCTTCCTAATAGGAAATTCTTTAGAGAGTGGAATTTCATCATAACCTTGACCAGACCTAAAGCCTAGTATTGGTATATCTTTTGTGTTGTGGATCAAGGAAGTTGAAGATTCTTCATCAACAAGAAGGAGATCTTCATCACTACGTTAAAAGAGACTCATCAACTTATCTGTAAAATCTATAGTCTAGAGGATACTTGTGATCATTCCTTTCTAAGATTGGGTCTTAAGTGTTGCTCACCCTTTGAAGTCCTCAAAGGAGGCCTCCGGCGGGAGTGTACGTGTGGGTGCGTTGTGTGGACCCTTGCTCTGTGTGGGCATAAATATCCAGTTAGGAGTGAACCAGTAAAACTCTGGGTTATGAGGTGAACCGTGTAAAACCTTTGTTAAGGTCTTAGGGTAAGATCCTTGGCCAGTGTGCCTAAACCGAGTGCTATGTGTTGACCCTTGCTCATGAGAGCATAAACAGTTAGCCTCTATGTAGGTTATAAAGGTTGAAGGTGAACCTGATTTAAAACCTTAGGTTTGAGGTGAACCATGGAAAACCTCCTTAGTGAAATTCGGTACACTCAAGGGTTGAGTGTGGCAGCCGGGAGTGGAGTAGACAAGTAGTCGAACCACTATAAAAATGACTGTGTCTGTGATTGATTCTTGTGCTTGATCATTTATGTGATTATGTTAATTGTATTCATATCTGCTCACACTTTACACACACAGTCACATCCATCATAGACTATAACTGCTTCATGCTTATTAAATTGAATAGTTTTTTTTATTGGATCCTCTATTGGGCTTGGAAGCAAGTAGAGTTACATTTGAGTAATCTTGAAAATTGGATACCTATTAGGATTAGAGTGATAGGATTTTTAATACAACTCTTAAATCTTTAAAAAGTCCGATTCACCCCCCTCTAGGGCATATTGGCATATTCCTACTTCAACTCAAGCGGTCTTCACCACTATTTCATAAGTAATAAGCTATATTGATGGCCTCGGTCCATAATTCCTTGCCCAATGCATTGTTGTCGAACATGCTTTGGGTTCTTTCCAAAAGAGTTTGATTCATTCATTTCGTCACACCATTCTACTTTAATGTATGCCTTATTGTATTGTGCCTTACTATCCATTCATCTTTATAAAACCGACTGAATTCCTTTAAAATGAATTCTCCATTGTTAAATATCCTCAACACTCAACTTCCGTCATGTCTGCTTTATATCTATCACATTCCATATCTTAAAGGTAGTGAAAACATCAGATTTACTTTTCAGAAAATAAATCAACACTTTTCTGGAATAATCGTTAATAAATGCAACGAAGAATGACGATTCCCCACCAAAAACCATGGGTAACAACCCCCATACATCTAAATGCACATAATCCAACACCCCTTTACTAACATGCGTTCCTGACTTAAAAGATAATCATGATGGTTTACAATATATATAATATTTGCATATATTAAAATCAATGCTTTTAAATGTAGGGATCAAACAATAATCAGAAAGTACCTTCATACCTCGCTCGCTCATGTCACATATATATGCATGCTACAAATGTATCGATGTGGACTCCACTATAAACGTTGCAGCTCCACCTAATATGGTATTTCTAATCAACTTCTAAAGGTTATCTCTCCATTGTGCTTTCATCATTATGAATGCCCCTTTGAAACTTTTAAGACACAATCAAAATATACAAATTTGCACTCAAGTGCCTCAAGTGCCCCAAGAGATATTAGATTCTTGCTTAGGTCAAGAACATGTCTCACATCCGTTAGGATACACTTCACCCCATCAAATATCTTAATGCATACCAATCTGACACCAAAAACCTTACAGGAAATGCCATTGCCCATAGACACCTGTCCACCATTACGCTCTTTGTAACTAGTGAACCAATCTCACTAAAAATTCATATGGTATTTAGCCCCATATCCAAAATCCACTCGTTGCTAAGATACTTGAATTTAGATGCGGTCATAATATCACTGCCATCAACTTCCTCACTGAATTCCATTGTGTTGCCCTCTTTCAACGAATTTTCTGATTTTTTCTCCCTTGTGAGCTTTAGGATTTCAATAACCCTTCTGAGCTTTAGGATTTCAACAACACTTCTTCATATATCCCATCATCGCACAGTCCCAGCACTTCAACTTTCCTTTACCCTTCAATTTGGATCTCGATTGCGAGTTACCCTTTCCTTATCATAATTCATTCCCCTAGCGACCAACGCATCCATAAAAGAACCATCATCATTGTTCTTCTTTTCAACTGCTTCACATGAAGGGCTGAGATGACAGTTTCGATGTCTATCGTCTCCTTACCATGACACATCATGTCTATGAGATTCTCATTAGACGGTGGAAGAGAGTTCAACATGATCAAGGCTTAATCTTCCACTTCAATCTTTACCTCCGCATTTGTCAACTTGTAAAGTAATTCACTAAACGTGCTAATGTGCTCATTGATATCAAACGCTTCCACCATCTTATGATTATAGAACTGTTTCTTAAGCTATAGACGATTGCTCAGGGATTTCTTCATGCATAAACTATCTACTTTCGTCCAAACCCTTGCGATGGTCTTTTGACCAAGGACATTATAAAGAACATTGCCCACTAGACATAATTAGATTGAAGTAGTCACTCTCTCATCAAGTCCATCCCACTCTTCATTGCTCATAGAAATTGGACATTTTGCCTTACCAAGGAGAGTGTGTTGCAATTCTTGTTGAATTAGAAGGCTTCTCATCTTCACCTTCCATAATTTAAAGTTATTTCCACTGGTGAACTTGTTCATTTTGTACTTCACGTTTGATCCCTTCAATAACATGTTTCAAATTCAAACTCAAAATCCAACGTTAACTCTGATACCACTTATTGAGGAATCACGAAAGCAAACCCCGAATTTGAATTAAACTAGAGAGAGATAGACGCAAATAAGCACCACAAAAAATGATCGATCCAAAAGGATGACAATCCCAAGTATAGGATTGTGATGTATTTTTAACTTAGTGAGGACTGAGATCAAATCTTCAGGAACTTATATTGGTATGTTCTTAAAATACTTTTGAACTAGAACTAACTATGAAATTTGAATTTAGAGGAAGTAATAACGAAAACCTAAGTATTGTAGAGAGTAGTTAATTCACTTGTTTCAATTAGATAGCACAACTAGAATGGAAGTCATATCCTATGCAGCCAGATAATAGAGTGGTTAATTCAAAATTCACAAATCAAAATAAATTTAAACTTCAATTCATTCAGTTCCCACACGAAGCACAAAGTTATTGATCACAGGATATCCAAAGTATCTACCATGCCCGCAGTCTACGATAAATCCATGAATTTCAAATAGAAAAACAAATAATCTTAGCCTTCCTACGCATCCAAAGTTCCCAGAGTCAACAAGATATCAAAGTAAACTAAAACCAAAGATTTATTCAAACTAAAATCGATGAATTGTTCAACATTCAAACCATAAAACTTAAATTAAAGTAAAATAAAACATTAAAAATAACTACAAGCCTCACCTCTTAGCTCTAGCTTAAAAATTTAACCAATCATTGTCAGAGTTAAACTATATATATATATATATATATATATATATATATATATATATATATATATATATATATATATAAACTAAAACCGAAAGATTGAAGAAGAAGAATGGCGCCATAGAATTTGTGCTACCTCTTGCTCTCTTTCTCTCCTAAACCCTACTTCGTGTTTATAATGGCCTAAATCACTCCTTTAAATAGAAAAATCCTACATCAATTTCAAATTTATCCACTTTTATTACACTTCGATCGCACTGACGAATCCCTACAGTCACACAAAATCGAGCTAAAGGTTCCTTCAGTTGGAAATGAATTTCTTCAAAAGTTGTATTAAACTCTTGTCTCCTTTCGATTGGGCCCAAGTACCTTTCAGTCACACTGAACATCACTTCAGTCAAGATGAATTAGCTCTAAAAATTCATTGTTTATTATTGGACTATCTTTGGTACTTTTGGTCAAATCAAATATACCTTAAGTGGGACCAATCAGTCTGTTATTTTTGTTATTTAACTGTGTGATTTCCTCACTTTTCTTCATTACTAGCACTTAGTTTTCTTAGATCTTTGGCACTTGAATTCTTTAATATTATTCTTCAAACATCTAATACTCCACTTGATCATTCTTTGAGCTTTAAATTATTACTTTAATTACCTTTTCATCTTAGCTCTCTAGATCACCTCGCGTAGCAAAACTACATAATTATATCAACTTAGAACATCTATGCCTATAAAACAAATGCATAATTATGGGTAAATATGCAATATTTCACATTCAACACCCCCAACTAGAATTTTTGCTAGTCCTGAGAAAAACATGCGAAAACTAAATCTAAATCCCAAATTTCAAATGTCTTTCAGAAGAATAATGTTTTATATAATCCAAGGCATATGTATGATAGAGGTCGGAGACACAAGGATAAGATGTTGTCAGCATAAATGCTAATATGACTAATAAATAATTAAACCAAGTTCCCTTCATCAATCGACTAATAGTATGCATTCAAACATCAAGTTCCTAGAGTACTCGGTGAATTCTAACTCATCATCAATAAAAGTCAACCTTCCACCATAGAATTAACTATGACAACTACGAAAAAGCGGTCAAATCAACACAAGTGACTGATTCTGATCCTAACTCATTTTTCACTTATTTTTTCAAGTTTTGATTTTTCATCGATGGCTTTCACACTATCATCTTTCTTCTTCTTTTTTCCATTTAAGCATATACAATAGGTAGCCCTTTTCAATTTCATTATTTTTTTAGATGGCCCTTCTCTTCTTTTTATATCAAGGTAGATAGGGATTTCCTGCAGGCTTGGTTCCTAAAACTTTTGAATAATAATTAAGCTAAGCATTATGGGTTCAAGTTTGGCCCTAAGGACTATGAATCACATGTGAATTGTGAACTAGACTCATTTGATGTTTAAAATTTTCTATTAACAAATTCATTAAAGGAACTCATTCAAAAATCTACCAATCAACTAGACTCTAAGCTTTCAAGAATTAAACTAAATAGTATCTCATTATCCCATACCTAAACACACTCAGGTACACAAAAAATCAGTCTCCAAAAAGAGTTTTGAATTTTGAAATTTAAAAATTTTTCAAAATTTTTACAAGAATTCACTCAAAGACCGCATAATTCCATAGGAATCTCACCTCTAACCTAAAATCTATTTTGTCCTCAATGTAAAAGAGAAGTGAGTAAGAGAGAATACCTGATGAGGGGCAAAGTGAATGCACGAATTCTCCATTAACTAAGGGAGTTTTTCAAATCACCAACAAAAAAATAAACTAGCAAAAGAAAATATAAACTACTCTAACCTAACCTAAGAAAGCAGTAAATACGAAGAGGGGCCTCCATCAGAGCAGAAAGTCGGTCCTAATAAACAGGATCTTTTAGAGGAATAAACATATCATTTGGATCAAAGTTCTCTGTAAATGGCTTAAGATATTGACCGTTCACTTTAAAAGGTTTCTATTTATCGGATTCTCTATCTCGATAACCCCATAAAGATAAACTATTTTGACTAGAAAGGGGTCAGTCCAATGAGACTTCAATTTTCTAAGAAAAAATGAAGTCTCGAATTATACAAAAGGACTTTTTAATGTGTTGAGTGTGAAATATTGTATATTTTCCCTCTATTATACCTTGGTTTTGTGAACATAAATGTGCTCAATCAATCAAATTATACATGTTTTCTCTTATGAGGTGATTTAGAAATCTAAGGAGAAAAGGATACTTAAAGCTTGAATTTAATGCTCAAAAAATTACCAAGATGAGGATGGGATCTTTAGAGGTCAAGATTGAAGATTTCAAGAGTCTTAAATCCAAAAAAACCAAATGAAGAAGGAAGAAAACTGAAGCACTCAAATTGTTGAAAATCAAAGTGCTGAAATCAACAGCTCGATGCCATCGATGCCAGGTTCGATGACATCAAAGTAAGTGTCGATGTCATCGAAGCCACTTCGATCCCATCGTAAAAATTAGAGAAAATTTGATTCACTTGCTGAACATATTGGACCATTCTTCTATGTCATCGAGGAGAGGTTCGATGCCATTGAAGTCAGGTTCGATGTCATCGAAAGCTTGTCAATGACATCGTTAAAATACATAGATTCAAAAGTTCATTACTGGACAATTCCCAGTTTCAGCCAAACTTTTCGATGGGACTTCAATGTCATCGAAGCTGCGATAGATGTGTAAGTTGAAGTTGGTGCAAATCATGCCTATTTAAAGAGATCTTTTAAGAGTTTTTAGGGACGAATTAAGGTAGAGTGAGTAGAGTAAGGAATAATAGAGCTTCAAGGAGTCCTTCCTCCTCTTCAATGCTTCGGTTCTATTTGGGATTTATGTTTTTCTATTTGAGTTTTAGTTTAATCATGTTTATAGTTGACTAATCTCTTAGCTAAGGCTAAGGGATGAAGCTTGTAGTCAATTTCAGTATTTAGTTTATTTAATTCAATGACATTATTTTGAATGATGATATTAGATTGAGTTTATTTGGATATACTTTAAGTCTTTATATTGTTTATTTCTGGATTTGTTGTGCACTTTGAGTATAATGAATGCTTTAATTTAATAATTGTTTAGTCTGAATTAAATAAAGAATCAATATATTTAATTGATTGATCTAGTGTTGTCTATGGGTGCTTTAGATATGTTTTATTTCCTGTGATTGAGATCTAAATGCCTCATGAGAGAATCATTCAATTGAAATCAAACTCTTCTTAATTTTTGAATGGTTTAACAGAATTGTCTTCCAATTGGATATGATAGAACTTCGATTCCAATTACGATATACATTGAATTAGTAAATCGATACTATGATTGTTATGAATGGATTTCTGGATCATTAGTCTTTTATCTTTATTTATTCTAAATCTTTTTTGTCTCTCTAGATTAAAAACCCAGAAAACCATTAGAATGTATTCCCCATTCCCTATGGATTCGAATTCAGTCTCACTGAGTTATTACTACATCGCGACCCTACACTTGGGGCTGTGAACATGATATGGTTAAAAAAAAATTTGAAGGATTTTCTTGTCATGGAACACCTTCATCCTGTCCTTGTATATCCGAGAGTTCTTGTAAGCTTTATTCTAGATTTCTTCAAGTTCGTTCAATTGTAATTTGCGCAACAGGCCAACTTTGTCAAAATAAAAATTAAAAATCTTTATAACTCAATACGCCTTATGCTCCAACTCCACAAAAAAGTGATAAGTGTTCCCATAAAAAGTCTATAACGTGACATACCAATAAGGGTTTTCGTAACGACCCGTGTTTTCAGCACCCAAGTATATAACTCATTTCCTAAAAACTCGAGTATTAACCTTAAAGGATGGTCAAAATCAAGTGTATTTTTTTTCCTTTATCAGAGTAAGCATATGAGCGTAGAATGGACAAATCAATATAAAGAAAAATTTTCATTTCATTTAGAATATACAAGTGGTTGCCCATAATGACTTATACAAACTAACGTCTCCGAAATATCAAATTCATGAATTTCACAATTTCTACAAGTGAGATAACAAAATGTATATAAAATCTGAGCCGTAAGATCGTGCAGCTCCTCTTGGCAATGCAGTCATGGATCCTTGACCACCAAGATGGCTCCTCATCAGTCTGAACCTGCATACCACTTAAATCACCTGTGCTACCTGTATGGTTATATTTTTTTATGGATGAGTGGCCAGCTCAATGTAAATTTCCCTCAAGATTACACACCGCCGCATTAGGTAAGCATAGTTATAAAATGATAAAGCAATCAAAACAGTACATGATGCAATCTTTTTAAATGCGTGGATGCATGAATGCACATCGGCCTGGGGATGCTCATCCAGCTGGACTTGGACTCGTCGCCCATGCAATCATTGACCTGGGAAAATCATCCAGTAGGACAGGGGTGACAGTCGGTGGTCTGGGAGCTAGCAAAACGATACCCCGAAGATTCTAAGGGCACGTGCTACAACATCCAGAATTAGCCACCCGTCATCGCCAACATGCTATGGATGCATGATTAGCTAAATCGTTATTAGTCCAGTTACAATCAGCCAATTTAGGTAAGCTCAAGGTCACTTTGGGGAGCTCAGAGCCCAGCGTAGGCTGACAGCTCGGGCATAGTATCTCATTACTACCATCCCCGGCTCATGAGACTACCACCTTAGGATGTTTAATGGAAACCTGTCGACTAGTGGCCAATCATATCACAGTACATGGGGCTTACCATTGCATGGTTGCACGATATAAAACATCGAAGCCATATAGGAAAAATACCATAACAAAACCTCATAGGGCGATACCAAAACAAGCCACATACGGCAAACACCAAAATGAGCCACATAGGGCGAGTATCAAAACCATGCGATAAAAGCCCATCCTTGAAAACTGTTAGACACAACAACCCTGGATGGTAGGCCCACATCAATGGTTAATTTAAATCATCATTCAATAAGCACCAAGCCGAAGGTCTATTACTATCATAATCAGTCGGGTTACATCCCAAGTATGGGTGTACACATATAGGTGGGGGTTTCCCACTAGTGTACCAGTTTAAGCGCCATAAACAAACTACAAATAATCCACAAGCATAAATAAATATGCAGGATAAACATTAAGCAGGCAATATAGCAATTCAATTTCCACCAGCTAACACATGTGATTATAAGAGAGAGATATCAATTATAAATTTAAATAAAAACTATAACTTAAGCTAATGGAAAGATGGAAAGCTCAAGGGGAAGAATCATCACCTGATGAACAAAATCACCTTCTAGTGTCGCTAAGTGCTTGTGCCGTTAGAATTGTATCCTACCACAAATCATGAACTTGTATAATTAGGTCCAAGTTCTAATCACTACCTAGGGTTTAAGATCATCGTCTAGGGTTATCTTTTAGGGTTTTAGTGTAGAATTAGGGTTTTTATCCTAGAGTTTAGTCTTAAACTTAGATTCTAGGATTTGCACTCTACTTGGTGTATTGGTTAAAATTACATTTTAATAATTATAAGAATGCCATTAGCATTAGTATTATAACTCATATTAGCTAATATGTTAATAATCATGGTTTATAAGTTCACATTTAAATATACCGATATTAGATTCTACACCTAGATCCATACTCAACACACCATCTATGTTCAAATTTTTGACTTAAGGTTTAGCCAGGATAAATTTTTAAGGTTTGAACCCTAGTGGTGCGTAATTAATTATAATGTTAACTCAATAGTTATAAAATATTTATTAGCATCCTTGTTACGATTAATGCTAGCTATCACAACAATGATAACCATTATAATGATATCCATATGTACAATCTACTATCAATGATAATGTTTGGGCATAATGAATAGAATGTTAATATCCAATAACTATAAACTTTATTTATTTATTTATTTATTTATTTATAATACTAGCATAAGCATGGATAAGCTTTTAATAGTTAATCAAGTTGTATAATTGCAAATACTAATGATGATAACTAAATACTAAGATCTACTATTAATGATGATCCTTAAGACTACTATTGTTTGGTAAATACAATCTTGTTTGCAATAGCTAGTTATAGCACACATAATCTACTAATGTTCTAATTAAAATTTCAATGCAAATGTTTGAGAGAAAGCGCACCTATGATTCAACTTGAATCAACACAACTTGGCATCTGAGTTGACTCGGCTCAACTCTCTCAATCTCGCCTTCTCCTCCTTTCTTTTCTTTCTTTTCCTTCCTTCTCCTCTCTCCTCTCTCCTCTCTCCTATTGTTATTATTATTTTCCATATCTGCTGGAAGGTGTCCAGCAATAGACTCAGCAAAACCGCGCCTGACTCAGGTCTGCAACTCAGCAGCGAGTCAACTCGCCTCAGATTAAGCTAGTGCAGCCACGCACCAGCCATTCCTCTCTCTCTTTCTCATTTCTCCTTCCTTTCATTTCTTTCTCTCCTTTTCTTCTCCCTACTAGTATGTCCAGCAAACCCCCCAGGCACAAACTAGATCCGAGCCAACTCGGCTCAGCAGCGAGTCGGGTTGCTACCCGAACCCACCATCTCTCTCTCACTGCCCTGATTCTTCCTTCCCTTCTTCCTTTCTCTTTCTCTTCTCTCACTTTCCTTCTCTCCATGTGCTGGAAGTCCAGCGGCACCTCCAGGCGATCGACCTCAAGCTCAACAGTGAGTCAAGCCAAGTGGTGCAATGGTCGCACCTTGAACCGACACTCTCTCTACCTTCTTCCCACCTCTTCTTTCTTTCTCTCCTCTCTTTCCTTTCTTTTCTCTTTTCTTCCTGGCTTTTCGTGAGATTTGGGGTGGACAAAGCCCATGCAAAAATAAGGTTGCAGGCCTGGACTGGACCGAACCCGGTTCGACTTCAAACGAAGGAGATGATCCACCATTAATGGTGGATTTGAAAACACCACCAAATCCTTCAATCTACTTCCTTCAGATGGTCCGTATGGACCCTACGAAACTTGTGGATAAGCTTTCATGAAGCTTCAAGGGGTTTAAGTTGGTGGGTTCCCTAGAACAAAGGAGGCGGATGGTTTTTCTCAGGTGACTGTAATAAATGGAGTAGAGAACTATTCATTGTATATATATCCTTTTTCTTGAAGCCCTAAGCTTCACACCACTGTTGGATGGATGGTGGATGGTTAGGATTACATCCTGCAGTCCAATTTTTACAAAACTGTGGGAAGGAGCCGAAACCGTCCCTGGTTTTGCAAGGAACGCCCTAAGCAAATGGATGGCTGAGATTTTCCCAGACGAACAGTCAGGATACGCTGGATAAAAGGGCTAGGATTGGAGGACTTCTTCTCACATGGATTGTGCCAGCTTGCAGTGGAGACAGTTTCTGTTTTTGAAATTTTTATGTTTTTGGGCTCACTTGCGGCGAGGTTCGTGTGCATGTACACGCGTGAAATAGCATGAAACTTGAGAGTTTGGGTCTAACACGCGTCCTCTATCAGATGGACGGGTTGGATCATTAAGGTTGGAGCCATATGGTGGGCCACGCACATTACAAACGGGCGCTAGCCTGCTGCTGTCGAAAACACAGAGAGAGAGAGAGAGCTCTCTATTTCGGGAAGGCATGCGTCAAGGGAGCTCTGACCACTCCAGGTTGCACGGTGCACAGTGGGTGTGCCATAGCAGTGCATATGCACTCCACTATGTGGGGTCCACCATGATGTTTGAGAGAAATCCACGCTGCTCATTTGGTTTCACAAGTCCAGTTAGGGCCCTAGACCAAAGGTGGACCAGATCCAAGGTCCAGGTGGGCCATACAGATAAATTCCTAGCTCTAACGATGGATTTCCATTGATCTAGTGGTCAGATCATCCCAAGATTAAATGTCAATGGTTAAAAAGAGTCCTAGGGGCCTAAATATAAGGAAATTCTAAGTTCCAGGTGGACGATAATATATTTGATCAAATCACCCTATAAATGCTCATTAGTCTTGGTTTAAACAGGTAACATAGATGTGTATTTGCTATGACATCAAGTGGGGTCCACTATTATGATTTCCAGAAAATCCATTCCTTCCATCAACTTTGTGAGTTGATGTTAGGCTAAGGGCCAAAATATGGGGTAAATTCGAGTTTTGGATGAGCCACACTACTAGTCAATGTGTGGTGCTAATTCTATCACTTTCGATTTTACGTTCGCTGTTACACCATGCAAACAAGTTTGTTCAAAATATTTGGGGTTCCACCTGTGATGACCTTCCAGAAGATCCACTCCATTCACCGTCTCTGGCACGCCGTACTAACCCATGGTCCCAAATTTGAAGTAAATCTGAACTTCAGGTGGGCCGCACGATCTACTAATGTGTTAAATGGTATTCACCTTAAAACCATCTTCACGTAGTCACTTTACATCCTATAATTACAAATTTGCCATCCATTTTCTAATCATCTTCCAATGTCTATTGTATCAGAGTGTACTATCCAAATGCCCTAAAATTTGGCGGGTATCCCCCATTTTTCATGCTCTTTCCATCAGTCAAATTTGGGCCCCAATCTCCCTAGGATGTCCAAGATGCTCTTTCAGTGGCTTACACACTTCGTAATTCAAAATAACATTTGTACACCTCTGATTGACAAGTTACCAGGTAGTTTGGACTTAAACTCGAAGATCTTCATAATGACCGCTTCACCCTGATATTCGGATGGCCCACTTGGTGGATCCAATCAGGATGGGTAGTCAGATGACTTGTTAAAAATATGAGGACTTGATGGAATGCACTCCGCCATGTATGTGGGTTGATGTATGATTAGTTTTATAAATGGATGGATATAAAATAGGTTTCTGGAGTGATTAGGGGTAGGGCTTATATAACGTTAGATTTGAATGACTTTCGAATGACTTTCTTACACGTGAAAGTTTCTTAGATTCTGATTCTAATGGTGGGTTAAGCATATTCATATAGTGTGAACAAGATGGACGGATCAGAATCTTAATCTGATAAGTGTACGAACCGATGTAGAGGTCAAGTAGCTGATTTATTATGATCCAAGGGCTGAAATTTGACGTGTATGGTTAATTTATGATAATTAGGCCTGGTATAAAATTTTACATGAAACGGATCATAGGAACTATGTGATCTAGAATTCAGGGGTTTAGGTTAATGGCATTTTCGTAATTATTATCGATCTAGGAGTTTTGTGAAATCTAATGGGTCTACCTGGTTCTATGCCCATTTCTAAAGAATCCTTATAAAAGAACTTACATTCAAATCATTATGAATAAAGAGTTATTCACCGATTTAGTCGAGGGAAAGTATGTTTATTAGACCACATGATTAGCGGTCAGATGACTTAATTTATGGATGAAGATCATTCTTAATCGATCAGGTTCACATTGGAGGATGGATGTAGGGTTAGGTTAGCTAGATTGGTACTGTACACGTGCACATATTAGGTTCAATTTATTGTAACACTCGAGGACTTTCAATATTCGGTATTGAAAAGTTCGAGGTGTTACAGTTTTCTACGCCATACAGTAAGCCCACAACGCGTCGATTAGTTGAAGTGGTCAATCCTTGTGGTCCAGGTTTACCATTTTCTTCAATATTTATTTAATCTTCATATTTGATATTTCATCTTAGCCGCTTGTCTATTGGTGATAAGGGGCACTCACTTTATTCATAATACCATATTTCTTCATTGACCTATTGCAAAAGTGAGATCCTCCATCACTAATAATGGCTTGAGGCATTATGAACCTAAATACGATATTTTCTTTTAAAAATTTAATAATCGTTTGATGATCATTATTCCAGTACAAAATTTTCTCAACTCATTTGGAAACATAATTAACGGTAAAGAGAATATAAAGATTTTCAAATAATGGGGGAATTGGTCCCATGAAATCGATGCCCCAACAATCAAACACTTCGATGATTTAAATAAGATTCAACGACATCATATTTTGATGGGATATTCCTTCAAATTTTTGATATCGCTCGCACACTTTACAAAATGCATTTGTATCCTTAAACATAATGGAGCCAATAAAAGCTGCACTATAAAATGTTTACGATAATCTTTTTACTTGAAAAGTGGTTACCACATGTATATAGGTGATAAAAGGAGATGACATTATGTTACTCATGATTGGGAATACATCTCCTTATAATCTGAACTGGACACTATTTAAAAAGATAAGGATTATCCCAGAAGAACTTATGTACCTTGGTGAAGAATTATTCTTTTCTTATGCAATCTAATGAGTAGGAGTCATACATATAGTAAGATAGTTAACAATGTCAGAGTACCAAGGTAATTTAAAAAGTTTAAAGAGCTGTTCATCAGGGAACAAGTCATTGATGAGGGATCATGTGAGATGGTTAACCACTACATTTTTTACTCATTCCTTATCACAGATTTCCAAATCAAACTCTTAAAGTAGACGAATCCATCTCAACTAACAGGTCTTAGCATCCGTTTTAGAAAGAAGATACTTCAGCACCGCATGGTCAATGAAGATGATTATCTTATACTTGACCAAGTAAGACATAAAATTGTCCAAAGTGAACAATACATATAAAAGTTCATTTTTCGTAGTGGAGTAGTTCACCTAAGTAGGTTTTAGAACTCTACTCATGTAGTAAATAATATTGGGCTTCTTCTCTTTTCTTTGGCTTAACACTGCCCCAATTGCATAATTGTTTATATTGTACATGATTTCAGAAAGGATACTCCAATCGGGTGGTTGCACGATTAGGCGCTACTCAACATGCCTTTAATCTTGGCAAAAGCTTTTTGGCATTCATCGCTCCACTCATAAGGGGTTTCCTTTCGAAGAAGGTTACATAAAGAACGAGAGATGAAGTTAAAGTCCTTTATAAACCTTCAGTAAGATTTGACATGTCCTAAGAAGGATTATACGTTGCATATGCTCTTAGGTGGTGGTAGGTTAGAGATTAAGTGAATTTTGTTTTGTCCACTTCAATTCCATTGATAATATGATGTGTCCAAGGACTATTCCTGTTTGAACCATAAAATGACATTTTTTTTTCCAATTCAGCACAAGATTCTTTTTCTTCACATCTTTTCAGCACCAATTTCAAGTATGTTCTTTTTCTTTAAGTTCACGGTGAAAGTATGTTCTTTTCACTCATTAAAAAATAACCAAAGACAGAGAAATCATTCATGAAGAACTCTAGGAACTACCCCACCATGTCAAAAAAATGCTCAACATTCATCCTTGAAATGTAGTGGGGGTATTACACAATCCGAATGACATCCTTTAATGAAGAAAAATGTCAAATGGGCATGTAAAGGTATTCTTTTCTTAGTCCTCATGGGCTATCTATATCTATTTGTAACCTGAGTACCCATCCAGGAAGCAATAATAGGAGTGACCCACTAACCTTCTAAAATTTGATCAACAAAGGGTAAAGGAAAGTGGTCCTTATGATGGTATTGAGCTTCCGATAGTCAATGCACATTCTCTAACTAGTGGTGACTCTAATTATCATGAGGTCATTGTTTGCATTAGTTACGATGGTAATTTCGAACTTCTTGGGCACCACGTGAGTTGGGTTTATTCATTGGCTATCAAATATAGGGTAGATAATATCCACATCCAAAAGCTTTAATACCTCAACCTTAACCACGTCTTTCATGTTTGGATTTAGACGACATTATGGTTGTCTAGATGTTTTTGCATTATCTCTAAGGTAGATGTGGTAAGTATAAATCAGAGGGTATATTTCCTTGAGGTCTGCAATAGTCTATCCAATGACTCTCTTATGCTCTTTGAGAGTATAAACCAACTTACTCTCTTTCTATTTATCCAAGTGAAAAGTAATCACTAAAGGATATGTCTCATCTTAACCTAAGTATGTATATGTCAGTTTTAAGGGAAATGTTTTAGGTTAAGCATTGGTGCCTTGTGTGGACGCTGCGAGGAGGAGGGTGTGATGTCCGGAGGGTACGAGAGATCTACTCACTTCCTTTTCACTGATTATCTCTCGAGAGAGAGCTTTGGTGATGAGGGTAAAAGATGTGATATTTGACCAAAGTCGCCACTAATCAATTATTGCGATTCTATAATCAGTTAGAGCATTTAGAAATGCTTAAGCTTTAAAACCCACAAGTTCTTAACCCTAAAATGACTCGTAAGTTTACATTCCGGAGATTTTGAGTAAGTGACCACAATTATACAGAGAGAAGGTATTAGGTAACCACTCTGCCCGTATGAATATACGGTCTTTCACAAAATCTGACTAATTTTTAAAAAATATGGGTAGTTTTCACATGTTGTAATTGTAATGCCATGCGGAAAGTGTAATGCAATGATGTAGTAAATGTGTTTGATTAATCCAAATTTCTGATGAGCAAGATCTGACTATATCGACAAGCCACCCAACTAATTAAGTGTAGGGTGCAAAATTTCTGATGAGCAAGATCTGCATACGTTCGAAATAATTAAATGTAGGGTGCAAAATGATGCTTGATGATATATAAATGCTTATGATAAAATGACAGCCACCCAACTAAGGTTTCTAGTGGACCCGCTGTGATTATATTGACAGATCTTAGAGCATACGCCTGCCAGTCAAATACAATGAAAACGATGGGATGTAATGTATGTTAAAACGACGGCTGACTAGCTAAGGCTTCTGATGGGAAAGATCTGATTGTATCAGTTAAGAATTTATAGTTGTGAGGATTTAAGTAATGTGTATACTTAGTTTATGTACATTTTATTATGAGTTGGTTGGATGATAAATTGTACTTGTCTTCGTCTATAAATTTGTTTTAGTAACCCAATCAGTTACCCATTTAAGGATTTCTATATTGCCAGGCATAGATATAGTGTCCTTTTGGAGGTATAAAAATTCTCAAATTATTTTACGTTTGGATAGTTCAAGGTCGAATAGATTAAAATACTTTCTATTTTCTAATTTAAATGCACATGCTTATTTGGCATTATATCTCTTATTTTTTCTCGGGATATGTTTCTTATATTTATTTTCAATGTCAAATATCCACACTTTGTATGGATACTTAACGTGGGAATCAAATGCAATATCAACTTATCTATAGAAACATCAGGAGCTGTTGTCATAATTTTAGTGTGAGCATTTAAATTAGAACATGAAAGCATTATAATTTATCCAATTTTGGATGGGTGACTGATTTAGTCATTTACGTAGATATACCATTAATGATGTGGTGATCGTTTATACTTCTCAAATTTCTCAATCCATTTATATTTCTATATTTGTATCTCTCACCTTGTAGATAATGTCTTTACCATTCGCATTTTCAAATAAGGATTGGATGTTGAAACATAGGTTATTAGGAGATTACTTGAATGGTATATTATCATTCATTACTTACCTAATTAAAAATCATGATCACTTGGAGGTGATGACCATTATTATTATTTTTGTGTCAAATGTCATAATATGACATTAGGGAGGAAAAAATTACTAAAATTTCAAAACATTTAATCTGTGATAGTATTGACTCATCTTACATGACATGAATCTAACATGGTAAAGAATAGGTCAAAAGTTGAGTAACCATTAGGGCTAGTATGTCTGATGTAGATGAAAATAATGATGCATTTCCAAGAATGGATGAAATATTAAATGGCATAATTGAGCGATTTGAAAATGATGATCATACTAAAGTTGCAGGCATGGATGAATCCCATGATGAAAATGATGTCGAAGTTCTGGATGATTCGACCGAGGATATTCAATATAGGAATATGATAGAGGATGTAATAAGACCCTCACATCCATCTTGTTGAGAAGGGAATGCAAAATGTTCAGTTATAGCTAAGCTACTGAGCATGAAGAGTATACATTAGTGGTCCTACAAGAGTTTTGATAAGTTGCTGCAAATGATGAGATGAATATTGTCAAGTGAAGGCACTTTACCAGAGAGCATGTACGCCAAGAAGAAGATGATCAAGACTGTAAGAATAAATTGTCAGCTTGTTCATGCATGTAGTAATGATTGCATACTATACTGAGAGATTATAAACATCATGATGGTTTTCCTAAGTTTAGCAAGAGCATATAGAAACCAATAAAGGAAAGGAAGACAAGGAGCTTGTATACTACAGAATGTGCTAAGATATTTTCCACTAACAACGCAGTTGAAATGAATGTACATTGTATCAACTATTGCAAAGAAAATGAAATGGTATAACGGTGCGACTCAACATGGAAGCACAACATTTATGTATCATCCAAGGGATTCTACTTGTTGGAGAGTAGTGGATCGTAAATTTTCAAACTTTGCTGAGGAGACACATAGTGTTTGGTTAAGACTTGCAACTAATGGATTCAATCCTTTTAGTAATAAGAACAATACACAGTTGTTTACCTATTATGATTGTTTTGTACAATTTACCCCTGTCTTTATGTATGCGAAAGGAGTTTACGATGTTAATATTATTAATTTTTGAAGAAAAAATAGTCGAAGGCATAATGTTGACATTCTACTTACAGCTGTTAATTCCAAAGTTAAATGGCTTTTGGTCAATCGAAACTGAAACATGTGACTATACCAATAAAAATATTTTTACCATGAAAGCAATCCTTTTATGGACTATTCATGATTTTCCATCATATAGCCATCTGTCGAGTATTATGACCACGGGAAAGTATGATTGTCCTATAAATATGACTAAAACATGGAGTGAAGTTTGCATACATAGGGCACATAAAATACCTAACGGATCTAAAGCATCCTTTCATAACCTATAAATCATAATTTAATGGAGAGGAAGAACATGGGAAGTCAAATCATCCTTTGAGCGATATTGAATTATTATCCAAACTAGTAACTATTGCGACTGATTTTGGAAATGTATTAAGCAAGAAGATGAAGAGGTCTACAAATAATGAAACTCCATGGTCGAAGAAATCTATCTTCTTTTACTTCTCATACTGGAAGGTGCATAAGTCGATATTGTACTTATTATTAATTTATTTTTTATAATTTTCTAACAACTATATATCATGTCAATCTTATAAGATTTGCCCATTCACCACAATCTAGATGTGATATATGTCGAAAAAATGTGGCAAAAAATCTCATTGTAACAATCATAAACACAAAAGACAAGACTAAGAATGGTTGTAAAGCCCGCTTGCAACTAAAAGAATGAAGATAAAGAAACAATTGTCGCTGATGGATATCAACGGCACTAAAGTTTTATCCAAAGCTCTTTTTGAATTATTTTGGCTGGAGAAAACATTAATCTATAAAACATTGTATAATTTGAAGTTTCCTGTCGGGTATAGTTTAAGCAGGAAACATAACATGAGCTTAAAAGAATTTCAATTAAAAAACCTGAAGTCACGTGATTACCACATACTAATGTAACAATTACTATCGATATTGCTAATGCATGCTTTCAAGTCACATAAGTAAAAGCCATTGTGTGCTACTATTTGACAGCTTTCGATATTTTTAATGTATAGTGCTTGAAGGTTTTTAACCATATGAACCTGCAAATGATGAAAGACAACATTGCAGAAATAATTTTTTTCTTTGAAAATTACTTGTACTCCTACATTTTTTGTTTACATGATACACCTCATGGTACACTTAGTAGAGGAGGCGCTTATATGCGGACTCGACATAGGGATCAGCATGATGAGGTTGATGACCATCTTCCTCATGGGGATAACTACTCCGAATACACAGAGCTTCACTGGAGTCCTCATAGAGATACCTCAAATCCATGAGGAAAATAAGAAAATAGAAATAAATTCTAGAAAATTTAAATTTTTATTAGTAGATAATAAAAATGAATTTACAATCCTTTAAATAGTGATACCAAAATTTGGAAGAAGTTTCAAAATTAGACTTGAACTCAAAATCCTAAAATTCATAACTTACTATAAATAGTAAATTTACTATTTATAGTGAGTGTCCTATCTGGCTTAACCACGTTATTCCCCTAATTTTTCTTAGCACTTTTCATGTTAGACACAACTCCTAAAGCTTAAAGGAAAAAGAGTTATAATCAAACTAAAACTTACTATAAATAGTAAAAACAGAAATAAAATGGATTTTCGACTGTCAATCTAATGGAATCTCGCAAATTTTTCATGGGAAACCCGAAGCAGCCTGTTTGGTTGGCTAAAGTAACTTCTCCTACCCAAAAATCATATATTGTATGTCGAGTAACTCAATCCAGTTTGCGAGATCACTACGTGAGAAAGGGAAAAATAAGACGAATTTTGAGACGATTGCGAACTGTCTCTAAAATCCCTTGGTTTAAAGATGGCTATAAACTGTCTCTAAAATTTTAAACGGCTCTTAACTGTCTTTAATATGAACCAAAATCATGTTATAAATGTTGAACATCCACAAATCATTTAAGACAGTCAAAATTCATCGGTAACTGCTTAGAAAAGATGGTTATCGACCATCTGAAATAAAAGACGGTCCTTAGCTGTCATATAGGCAG
Organism: Magnolia kwangsiensis; assembly: GCA_037074715.1. NCBI lineage: Eukaryota > Viridiplantae > Streptophyta > Magnoliopsida > Magnoliales > Magnoliaceae > Magnolia > Magnolia kwangsiensis. Next base: position 59,583,170 of record CM073573.1, read on the forward strand.
TCATCTAAGACTGTCAAAGACCGTCTGCATTAGAGACGGCACATAGCCGTCTTATAGTGGTCATCTAAGATGGTTAGAGACCGTTTACATTAGAGACGGTCCTTAGCCGTCTTATAGTGGTCATCTAAGGCGGTTAGAGACTGTCTGCATTAGAGACAGTCTTTAACTGTCTTATAGTGGTCATTTGAGACAGTCAAAGACTATTTGCATTAGAGATGGTCATTGGTTGTCTTATAGGCCCAAAACTACCTTAACCTTCCATTGTCATGACTCCCTCATGTAAGGTAGAGCATGCCTTAACGTGGGGTTACTATAGGGGCCACCTTGATGTATGTATTACGTATCCAGGCCATCGATTAGTTTCTCACTCTACATCCTTCTTATTTTATTAAAAATCAAGATTTTAGGAAATGAAGTTCGAAAAAAATTGATATTAAAAAAATCAAGATTTTGATAAATAACTGACATTCTAAAAAAGAAAATTGAGATGTTTAAAAATTTTATGAATTTGAAAAAAATAAATAATAGAGAAGCTTAGAAAAACAATTAACAAAGTTTGGGAAATTTTGAGATTTTAAAAAATAAAAAAACTGTGATTTAATAAAAGTCTAGATTTTGAAAAAAAATAATTTAAGAACTTTGAATAAAGTTGATCATTTATAAAAATAATTAGATTTCCAAAAAAAAATAATATTTCGAAAAAGAAAATTGAAAATATTAAAAAGAATTTGAAAATTTTGACAACTTTGAAAAAAAATTTAAAAAAGAAATTGAGATTTTGTATTTCCAAATTTATTTTTTAAAAAAGTTCGATAACAAAAGTGAAATTTTAATGATGCGTTGTATATCCATGCCGTCCATATGTTTCTCCAACCCATTTTTGAGTGGGGTATAAAAAAAAAGTTTAGATTTAAATCTTAAGTGGACCGCAGCACTAGAAAAAGTGGTAATATAATGCTTCGCCATGAAAAATTATAAAGAACTCGTCATAAGGTATTAATAGTGCTTATTTGTAATCCAACTTGTTGATCATGTAAAGAAGATCTGGATGAAGGGAAACTGCAAAGATTAAATTAATCCAAAACTTTTTTGGTCTTCAAAAGGTTTCTAATGGTTATTCATCACTGTTTTGATTGGTATGGCCCACGTGAGATTACCGAGTTCTTATGATTTGGAATCACATCCTAAAATATATGGACGGTATTAATATACACAAAATATATTAAGGAAGGCTCTACATGGTTAGGATAACACCCATGAAGGAGTTACCTAATTAGTGAAATGGTACTGTAAGGTCAATTTCATGGGAACTTCTCGTGAGGTCAATTTGTATGGGCCCCACCATCATGTGTGTAGAACATTAACACTATGCATTTGATGTGTCCCTTTTAGGTTATAGAATTTCCTAAAAAAATTTCGTATACGAAGCTCAGGCGGGCCATAACATCTAAAACTATGTGAAGACATTCTTAAAGGAAATAAAATGTCACGCCCCAGACTCAGTAACCGGACTCACAAGGAACCCAATGGCCGGTTCTAGTCGCAATAGCCTCTGTAGTACCCCATTCTCGAATCGTGAGGCAGGTTTCGATCTTGGGATCCTACAAGGAAGATTTCCATAACAATATAATCATTTTCAATACGAGCATACCTAAGATCACTGCAAGTATATCTGAGAATAACAAGGCACACATCACAAAATCCACTAAGAATTTGAACATTTATAAATATTCAAAAGGACTAAAAGGACATACATAAGATAATAGAAGAAGAGAGAAAAGTCAGCAACACTGAAGTCCTCAAGCTCAACTCTACTCCAAGCTATGTCACTACAACACCTGCCTAGGATCACCTGCACGTATTGATCGTGCATAAACTTATAGAAGCTTAGAGGGTGGTGAAAGTGTGTGATAAAGGTGCATAAAAGAATAGCGAGAGGTATAAGGAGAGAAACGTGCTTAATGATAATATCACAAGCCTTACCAAGGCTTATCATGAATACAATGCAATGAGTACTGGACGCCATACCAAGGCGATGCATGAAGGAGCTTATGCAGCCAATGCTAATGCAATGCAAGTAATGTCAGTGCTCATATACAAATCACATGTCAAGTACATTTCCAATCATAAGGAAATCATTGGGGTCCATTACACTACTGAATAACTGCCGCTGTACAAACCCCGCACAGTCAAACGAGCATAAGAGACCTCACTACCTGCCTGTGGACAGTCAATCACCAACAAGGCCTGACGGTAGCAGACCCACTCATGAGCTGGTCAGACTTAACCTAGCAATGCCTTCTTACATCAGGCAAGTAAGGCCACACCCCTATCCAACCTACTACATGATAGTGGGAGTCGCGGCCTAATGGTATAAGGCCCTCATGTGCTCATATATTCCATCTGGTCATGGTGATGGAGCAGATCCTTGGTGCCATGGAAATTTCAGAAATTTCACCCATGGGCATCCTATGCACCTAGTATGCTCAAGTAATATTTTCAGTGTCCACACATACAGTCATCCATAAATATCCTTGTGGAGGTAAGGCCTTGATGAAGTAAGGACGGTATTAATATGAAATGCGATGCTCATGTATGAGTCACACATACAGATCATGCACCAGCCTCAGACACTCAATGTGCACACCATCCCTCTATATAATGCAATCAATTCACACAAATGATGCATATGGGTCACAACTACACAAGTGCGCTACTCGTAGAATATGTATTCCTCCTTCCCAAGTAGGGACAATGACAAGATATATATAAACAGATACTCTAAGGAGAAATGAAGTTCTCTTAGTAGGGGCCCAACAGTTTGGAAGGACCTACAAGCTAAGGGAGTCCTAAGGCCTCAAAAAGGAAACAAGCCTAACAGGGTCCAAGGTGGGCCTTTAACCACCTATAAGGGCCTCATGGGCCTACCTTAGGGCCACCAAGGAGGACATCTAACCTCAACTAGGTCCCAAAAGGTAGCCTGCTATGTATGTAAAGAAAATTCCAAGCACCAATCATCCATGGCCTAGTCGGCCATACACTAAGCCCAATACATAGGCAACCTGGTGGGCCCTTAAGCAAGGTTAGGGCCAACCATAAAGGTCATGAGTTCACTCATTATGGTGGGCCTAATGGGTAGCCCATTATCCCAACATATGAAAAATTCTTATATTTAACACAAGTAAGTTGGGCCTCACATCTCGGCCCAAGTATAGATTTATTATAGGGGCAAGCAAGGGCCCAACTACTTGAGTATTTAGCCCATAAGACCCGTTACAATAGCATGATAAATATAGGACCCAAGGGTCCAACGGGCCTATCAAAATTTTCAACCCAACCAAGGCTATAAGGCCTATTAATTAACTTGAAGACTAGCCCAATAAGACTCCAATAGGAATGGGCCTTTAATCATACACTAACTAAGCCCAAAAATAAAATTAAAATGGTAAGATAACTGACTTAAATCCTCCTCAAATCTAGTGGGCCATACTGCCCCAAAATAAATATTTATAGGCAACAATTATTAGGCTCATTGTCATATTCCAGCCCATCCATTTTATGGGTTGTTGGAGTTCAGCAATTTAATTAGTTTATAGTATATTTATTTTCTGATGGCCCAGATACATCACTGTGGGTCCCACCAGATGAGAGGGATAAACGTACAACTCATATATCAAGTGGGCCGTGCCGTTGGAGTGAAGGCCCAACAGCAGCCCAAGATAAGGATGCCTCATGTGCAGGTGGCCCTATGGGCCCAGGTATTTAGCCGAGAATCTCATCCAAATGGACCCAAATTGGAAACCACCGAAGGAAAAGATAATCAAATCCCTTAAGGACCCCACATGGATGGATGATGGGATATACAACACGTCTAGGTGGGCCCATAAAGCAGGATGGACGCCCCAGCCTAAGTGTCCCTGCCTGGTGGACCACTCCAGGCCACACCGCGGGCAGTGCAAGAGCCCGATGGCTTTAAAAGTTTACAAGGTGATACTTCCATAGGTGGTCCATACCCCCACAAAATTTTAAAATTTTTAGACATCTAGAAATATTTTAATTAATTTAAATAAGATAGTCTATCTAGAAAATCAGACTAACTTAGACGTCCTAATGTGGTGGGCCGGTCCAGCCCTTACCACAGTGTGCACAGGGGTCCGTTGGCCTCAAAAATTGGTATGTCGGTCCTAATATGGGTGGAATACTCCTACACAAAATTTTAGGATTTTTTAACAGCTAAAAATATTTTAATTCATTTAAAGAAATCAATTTATCTTGAAATTTTGCCTGATCTGGACACCACGTTATAGTGGGCCGGTTTAGCCATCCCTATGGCGTGTATAAGTATCCATTGGCCCTAAAATTTTATAGGTGGGTCCTACCATGTGTGAGCCACCTCTCTTTAAATTTTATAATTTTTGAGGTAGTATAAGTATTTTATTTAATTCATACAAATTATGGACAACAAGGTATTTCTGAAAAAACCTGGTGCTGAAATTGTTATTGTCCCCGTCTTTGGTACCTCATGGGGTGGGCCTAGGCCTGTCAAACCAAGGGTAAAATAGGTGGATTTTATGCTACCATGTATGGACAACAAGTGGAGTCCACTAGAGTGCCCACTTTCTCCAAAATTAAGGTGTAATAGGTCCATTTCTAACATGCAACCCTGCTGGACTATCCAGAAATTTTTGGATGTTCAGACCTCTTTAGCCCATCCCAAAGGTCTCAATTAGGGGATATAGGATGTGGGCTCTATCCTACATTAAAGTGGGTTCCACACCTCAGAAAACCCCCAAAGAAATTAAGGAGAAAAGCTCCACATGCTGGCCTAAAACATTGTCTAAAAACTATGCAGTAAAGGGGCCTAAAATATGGACAACAACATATGTTGTCCATTTTCAGCCCATAAAAAAAATATCCAAAGGGATTTATGCCCAAATAATATAAGTGGGGTCCACTTAGATGGACCATAAAAAATTTAGACCCATCACCTTGTAAAGATCTCCTAGAAATTTAAGGTTTAAGGGTCATTCAACCCATGCATGTTAGGGTGGGTCGGGACGTCCATCAGGTGGGTTTAGACGTCCCCAAAATTCTGGTGGATTTAGGATTTTCTGATCACATCAATGGGCCACCAACCTCAGTAGAAAAAGAGGAAGAAATAGAGAGAAAATTAGGGAGATAGAGAGAGAGAGATCACGGCCAAAGGGGAGAGTTCCGATACTATGAACCCTCCACCAATACATCCACACCACACATCTACATAGATCATGCATGCATGTAATCTATACAAACTCAAGAAATTCTGAGGTGGGGATTTCATCCATACCATGTATCTCAGGTCTAAATGACCCAAATAATTTAGATTCAAAGAGAAAATCCATTATGGTGGGTCCATGGAGAATGACCCATCATAGAAATGTGCATGCAAGTAGTGGGCTTTGTCCTCACTTCATGGAGCCATGTAGGACCTCCACTATTGATTGGTGGGTCCTACATACTCCTAAGTATGATAGAAAAGAAATGTAAAAGGAAAGAAGATAAAAGCTTTAATAGGTAACACCCACCTTCAAGGTCCACCCTCTCCTTCAAGGTACTAGCTCCAAAGCTTCAAAGGTGGTGTTCTAATGGAGGAGATGGTGTGAAGATGGTGGGATTGAGAGAGAGATGGAGGAGAAGTTGCAGGAAAAATGAAGGAGTGGTGGACGTTTCCACCACGCAAGAAAGGGAGAAAGAGAGAAAATGAGAGAAGAGAGAGGGATGGAAGAGTTCTAGCGAAGTGATCATTAGTTTGGGAGAATGAGTAGCTTAGGGAAGAAGAATTTTCTTGGGATAGAGAAGAAATCCTATAATTGCTCTCTAGAAAAGAGAAAAAGAAGCCCATGATGAGTTTTGAAAAGTGGAGTAATGATCGCTAGGCTAGGAGTAGCTATCATAGAAAAGAGAGCACTAGGTGGGGCCCTCACATGGGGAAACGTGCCCATAGGTCTACATGGATCCCACATACATGATGAATAGCCAAGAATGGTGCAGTTAATATCTCAAGATGGACACGTCAAATTCATCCACGGGACACGGCGTTGGAACTGTGGCGACGATACGGACAAGATGGCATGGGTCTCAGGACGATCCGAGTCGGGTCAATATGATCGAACTCAAGGATGACTGCAAACACTACCTGAAGGTCATGGGTTGTCAAAATTTGACCGGTAGGACTGCGGGACCAAAATAAACGAGATACATATACACACACATGCACATATGCGAACTCAGGTTGGGTCTCACAATCCTCCCCACCAATAAAGAAATTTTGTCCTCAAAATTGACAAAACCGTAACAACAAAATGCATAACATCATATATATATATATATATATATATATATATATATATATATATATATATATATCTCAATCATCAATCATAAGAAAGAGCAATACAAGCAGTCAATCATTGAATAAATGGGGATAACGCTCTCTAATCTCGTCCTCACGTTCCCAAGATGCCTCGGTCTCCAAATGATGACCCTATTACACCTTCACTAAGGGAATGACCTTGGTCCTGAGGATCTGCTTCTTTCGATCAAGAATACGAATCGGCTGCTCAATATAGGAAGTATCCTCATGGACCTCAAGTTGCTGCCAATCAATCACAGGAATAGTGTCCAATCCACATTTTCGCAACATAGAAACATGGAACATGTTGTGGATCACAGACAACTTAGGAGGCAAGGCAAGCCTATAGGACACAGCGCCCATGCGCTCGGTAATCTCAAAAGATCTAATAAATCTCGGGGTGAGCTTGCCCTTTACACCAAAGTGAACCACGCTCTTCATAGGCGAGACCTTTAGATATACCATGTCCCCGACTACGAACTCGAGAGGTCAATGCCGACGATCCGCAAAACTCTTTTGCCAGCTTTAAGTTATGCGCATCCTTTGCCTAATAACATCAACAGCCTCTGACGTCTGCTGCAAAAGCTTAGGACTTAAGAGACGATGCTCTCCAACTTTGGTCCAACAATTACGAGATCAACATGGTCTACCATAAAGTGCCTCAAAAAGAGTCATGTCGATAGTCGCCTGATAGTTATTATTGTATGTAAACTCGGCGAGGCGCATATGCTCATCCCAACTACCTGCAAAGTCGATCACACAAGCTCTGAGTATATCCTCAAGGATCTGGTTGACTCTTTCGATCTGCCCATCCTTCTGTGGATGATAAGCAGTACTGAGACATAAGGTGACCCCCAACGCCTACTAAAAACTCTGCCAATATTGAGACGTAAATCTGGAGTCTCGGTCTGAAATGATCGAAACTGAGACGCCGTGCAGTCTCACTATCTCCTCAATGAATATCATCGCCAACCAGTTCATAGACCAAGAAGCACACACTGAAATGAAATGACCCGACTTCATTAGATGATCGACGATAACCCAGATGGTATCGTGACCGCACTGAGTCCTCTGTAAACCTGCGATGAAGTCCATCGATACGTGCTCCCACTTCCACTCTAGAATGCTCAACGGCTGCAATGGAGCAAGGGGTCTTTGGTGATGGGCCTTGATAGGCTGGCATGTGTCACATTCAGCCACAAAACTAGCGATCTGGTACTTCATCTCCTACCAAAAATACTACCTCCTCATATCATGATACATCTTCGTGGAGCTTGAGTGAATAGTAAGTCTCGATCGGTGTGCCTCGGTCATCAGATCATGACGTAGATCTGGCACGTCCAGGACACACAATTAGCCTCTAAAGCGTAATCCACCATTAGAACCAATCTGCCAGTCTAACTGCTCTACTGATCTGGCCTCTTCTCGGTACTCCTAAAGTGACTCGTCCATCTACTGAGCCTCGATTACCCTAGCCACAAAAGAAGGTTGAATCAACAAGCTCGAAAGCTGAATAGTGGAAGACTGCAGACCGAACTCAAAGTCATAATCTGAGACATCCACGAGCATTTGCCACTCACGCATCATCATCTGAGCCACCAGGCCTCATGGCTTACGGCCGAGCGCCTCCACCACCACATTTTTCTTGCCCAGGTGGTACCGAAGGTCACAATCATAGTCCTTCAACAGCTCCATCCATCGCCTTTGATGCAGGTTCAACTCGAACTGTGAAAATAGATACTTCAAGCTCTTATGATCTGAGAAGAGCTCGAACCTGACCCCATATAGATAATGCCTCCACACCTTCAGTGTGAAGACGACTGCTGTAAGCTCCAAATCATAGGTGGGGTAGTTCAGCTCATGGACCTTGAGCTGGCCTAAGGCATACACCACTGGCTTCCCATATTGCATCAGTACAGCACCCAAGCCAACTCTAGAGGCATTGGTGAAAAAAACAAAACCCTCACTCCCGTCAGGAAGAGTGAGAACAGTAGTGGACGTGAGGCGATCCTTCAACTTCAAAAATGCCTCCTCACAAGTGTCACTGCAGACAAACTCGACGCCCTTCAACGTCAATTGGGTCAGCGATGCTGCAATACGGGAGAAACTCTCGATAAATCATTGGTAATATCTCGCTAGACAAAGAAAACTACAGATCTCAAATGCATTCGTGGGTTGGCCCCACTGACGCACTGTATCAACCTTCGAGGGGTCCACAGTGACACCCTCTCTCGTCACCATATGACCAAGAAACTTCACCTCCTCCTGTCAAAACTCGCACTTCTCTAGCTTCGTATAGAGCTTGTGGGCACGGAGGGTCTGCAGCATAATTTGCAAGTGCTCAATATGGTCCTCCCGGGTCCTCGAATATACAAGAATATCATCAATAAATACCACCACGAACTAATCAAGGAACGGCCGGAAGACCTCGTTCATCAGCTGCATGAATACGGCGAGTGCATTGGTCAGTCCGAATGACATAACCAAAAACTCAAAGTGACCATAGCACGTCCGGAAAGCCTTCTTTCGAATATCCTCCTCTCGGACCCGAATCTGATGGTAACCGGAGCACAAGTCTATCTTAGAAAAATATTGTTCACCCTGCAACTGATCGAACAGATCATCAATACAGGAAAGTGAGTATCGATTCTTGATGATGACTCTGTTGAGCTCACGGTAGTCCACACAGAGCCACAACGAACCATCCTTCTTCTTCACAAACAATATCAAGGCTCCCCAAGGTGAACTGCTAGGACGATTGAAACCCAACTCCTAGAGCTCATTTAACTACTCCTGCAATTTCCTCAACTCTAACGGTGCCATCCGGAAGGGGGCTTTCGAGATAGGCGTGGTACCGGGCACCAAATCAATCTGAAACTCCACTTGTTAACGCGACGACAAATCCGGTATCTCCTGGAACACATCCGGGTACTCACAAATAACTAGCAGCTTCTTAATACACTCTGCCACAGAATGGTCAACAATAAAAGCCAAGAAGCTGGATAACGGCTCTCTTCGGGGCTCGGCGACAAACTAGAATACTGGCAAGCCTAAACCGTGAAACGTGACTATCCTCGAGGCAGTCCAAGATGGCACCATACTCTGCAAGCCAAGAAGCTAGACAACCCGATTAGATGCATTTACATCTCCTGTTTCCTCATATTGTTTAATAAAATTCTTTTCGGTTATGAGAGACCGTCCCTCCACTTTAAAATTCTTGGATTGGTTTTCCATTCCCATAAGGATAAAGATAATCTCTTTACAGTCTTAAATAAATATAAATACGTTATCCTAAATCTATGCATAATATCAATATTATATTGTCATGGTCAACTAAGTAACATGTGACAAGCTTCCATGTCAATTACATCAGACATTACTTTGTCCTTATAATATTTACGATTGGAAAAGGATATTCGACATCGTTCAATTACCTCTGTTTTGTTAACCTCCTTAATCCATCTAATCGTGTATGAAGATGGGTACCTTTCTATTTTCAGTTATAACTTTTTCACCATTATTTTCGACATGAGATTCTCATTGCTCCTGACGTCGATGATCACATTACAAACTTTTTGGTTTACAGTGCACCTCATTTGAAAGATATTGTACAGCTATAAATCTATCTCTATCTTTGGCATGTACAATGGCTTCCTCACAATCAAAGTAGTGGCTTGCGATTCACCATCATTGGGTGATACTTTGCAGAAATTAAAGTGGTGTTATACAGTGACCACGGGCGGTTGAGCACCCCTTTGGGCTTAGGGAGGAGTTAACGCATTGTAATACAGTCGAGGGTTGCCTACAGCCCTTGCATGGTCAACTGACTTTCCCAGTGAAAAGCTTCTATTCTTTTCAAAAGATAACGAATCGTAGGATCACCGTCCATAGGATTTTGGTCCATACCTTTGTTATTTGTCATTGATCTGAGGGGAGTCCTCGCTCTAATACCAATCGATGCAGGGATGGGCGTGATGAGGTTGATCATCGTCTTCCTCAAGGGGATAACTACTCCGAATCCACGAAGCTTCTTTGGACTCCTCACAGAGATACCTCGAATCCACAAGGAAAATAAGAAAATAGAAAATTCTAAAAAAAATCAAAATTTCATTAGTAGATAATAAAAATAAATTTACAATCCTTTAAATAGTGATACCAAACTTTGAAAGAAGTTTCAGAATTGTACTCCAACTTAAACTCCTAAAATTCGTAACTTACCATAAATAGTAAATTTACTATTTATTGTAAGTGTCCTATCTGGCTTAACCACGTTATTCTCCTAATTTTTCTAAGTACTTTTTATGTTAGACACAACTCTTAAAGCTCAAAGGATAAAGAGTTATAATTAAACTAAACCTTACTAAATAGTACAAACGGAAATCAAATGAATTTTTTACCGTCAATCTGATGAAATCTCACAAATTTGGCATGGGCAACCCGGATTACTACCCCAAAATCATATATGATATGTCAAGTAACTCATTCCGGTTTACGAGATATGCATGTTGTAAGATTCTGACAGTCCAGATCACCTCCGCCTCTGATTGGGTCTTCTCTGGTCCATCTTGGACATGAAAGTTTCTACAACCCACTCTACATCAAGACCTGTTTGATATTAGTATATGTATACTTTTGAGAGGTAACTAAAAAATGGTTCAATATTTCATTAATCATTTTAAACTTAATCTTGTTATTATACTTTTTATTAGAAAAATGAAGAGTTATAAACAGTACGTAGTGAATTAAATATTTTCAAAGAGTTCTATCATTCAATGGTATCTCATGAAAGAATCAATGATGTATTCATACATTATATGTCAGATGGTTTACATAAATTAGAAAGTCACTTGCAAGGACATGGAACGTTCATGGATGACGATAGTGAACTTGATTAGATTATCAATAAAAATGATAAGCCTTATATTCTTACTCCAGTATAGTATCGGCAAATGCACAAAAGGATACTCAAATAATCTCTTTTGAATTCTAAGATGCATAAATATATTATCATCTAATCTTTCCCACTTATATTAAGTTTATACTTGCATGTATGTATACTTAAGTCTCTAAAGCGCATTCATATTATCATTCACAGGAAGTATCAAGAATACGTTGAAAGTCTTGTGCTTTAAAGCCAAACATCAAGAGGTTATAATCGAAAGGTTAATTCACAATTGGAGAAGCCAATGGATTATGCTCCATGGGTTAGATAATAATTGGGCAATGAATTTACTACTTCGATCACAAAGCGGCTTGTCGATAACCCCAGTGTTAATCATCTCATTCAATACTTATGCAATTAATGGATATGTTTTCTATATGTCATAATATGAAATAAATTTGTTGAGACAAAATTCTGGGATCTCTATGAATGTTGTAACTGGTTTCAGGAAAATTGTTGGAGATACTAATCTGGTGGATCAAGAAGTCACTTATTACGACATTGTCAAACAAATACTTGAGCTGGACTATATTAACTTCATATAAGTAATCATATATTGTGATTGGGTGCAGATAGAAGGCTCAAATGAGTATTCTGTTAATATAATAACGAATTTGATATATTTTAATTTAGAAATATTAATAAGAAATACTAAAGAAGAGGAAAAGTATTTTATTCTTACATCACAAGCAACTCAAATATCATCATATTATAAGGATCAAAGTTAGCATATTGTTACTTATCATGTTGTCTAAGAAGCTCTAAAGAGATTGAACTAAGATGTCAATGATTATGAAGATTCATTAATTCTTGCAGTAAGGATGAATACAAGTCTTTTAACATTAAAGCTGCAAGAAGATGTCACAAAAGATAATGATAGAGTTTTGTATATCGCGTCAAATAAGTTATAAGATTTAGTTAAAAGAGCGATGCGGAAATGAAGATGAACTACAGTAACATAATCTTATCATGATGATAAGTATATAGGCAGCTCTGTCATTGGTTACGGAGAGTCCGGTGAAAAAAAAAAAAAAACTATTACTACTTAGAATGATTGGATTAATCTAAGTATCATTGTTATAAATACATGTGTTTATCCATTGGTTCTTATGTTTTCAAAAAATTATGATATTGATTTTTTTCAAACAATCATTTGGAATGGGTAATGTAGGAAAAACTCAAAGAAGTTGATCTTTTTATCTTATGTTCACTTCTGTTACCATAGAAGTCCTAGAGAATAAGTTCAATTGCACTTTATTATATCTTTCTTATGTAAAATTTTATATATTTGTTGTTCATGTTACGATGATCAAAGTCATTAACCACATAATATGGTTATTCATTGTCAATGTTACGAAGATCGGCAAACCAGTATAAATTTTACTACTAGATTCAGTCAAGTAGTCATTAAAAGATTGATGCACGGCATATTCAAGTCTATTAGACTTGGGAAAATTAATATTGACTCACATGTATGGATAGAAGATGATTCAGAAAGAACAACAATCAATGTTACTTGTAAGTCCGTGGAAAAAGATGAACTTGTCAAAATTTTAATATATTTTAATTATATTATATTTTTTATTTGAAAAAGAAAAACAATGGATTATGGTGTTTATATAAATTATTTTTATAAAGTGTATTGTAGATTATGTATTTATGATTGAATATGTTTGATTTCTATTTTCTTTATTTCTAAATGAGTCTTCAAGTTTCAGATTATTATTTTGAAGTTAGATACAATTTATTTTGATGGTAAATCTATGGCCTGGATGATGATAGTATTTATCATTCGTTCATTCACTAGAAGATGGTCAACATCTTCCATCGCAAATCCATTGTTGCCATCAATTGTAAGCAGCTTTGAATTGATAATAAAAAATTTAGGAAGCATATTTGTAATAATAATAAAACTCAAATCCTCGTTATGAACTAGTTGCAACAAAATCATCTATCTTTTCAGTTGCATTTGGATGCAGTGTTTTGATTAACTTGTATCAATTGATTTGCGGAAATAAATAAATTGTAATAATTTAAGCATTCACATTAGTAGACCATTTAACTTTACATTTAGGACATGCTTGATTTTCAAATTACAGCCGAAAATTATTGTAAATGTGTTATAATTATTTACTTTTATAATTATGACAAGTTACAATTATTTCATTTTGTAATTCTGAGAAGTTTTGTAATTATTTATTTTTTGTAAGTATTTTATATTTAGGGCTTGTTTCACTTTGAAATCACCCTAAAATTTGTAATTTCATGTCATTTATGAGTATTCAACAATGTATGAGTTTCATTTATGAGTGTTTGTGTAATAAAAAGAAACTTTCATAATTTGGATATATTTTAATTGTATTGTATTTTATTTTATTTAAAAATGAAAAATAGTGGATTATATTTATTTTAGATTGTATATATTATGTTTATAAGTTTTATGGTATATTATGGTGATTTTAGATAATATAAAATATGTTTATCGGGTATACGAGCATGGTCATAACCATAAGGCTCTAAAATTCAGTTGCTTTTCTATAACAAAACAAAATTCGACGATAAAAAACCATCGAATGTAAAAAAATATATCAGCCCATAAGGATGGTTATAAGCCGTTAAATAATATACCTAGAACGACAACTCTGAACCATCGAATAATATGCCTAGAATGACAACTAAGGATTGTCGAATTTAACATCCGCTGAAAAACTCATTAGACGATACCCTCCAAGCCATCGAAAACGTATCAACATAGTTTTCAATAGTTTTAGAGTGTCGTATTTTTTTATCCGTCGAAACTCTTATTCAACTAATAAACCTGACCGACAAAAAATATTAGACGCTTTTAAACCATTAATTTTCTTTTCAGCCTTGAAATTTTTTTGTGGTCATTCTCGGTGCCCTCATCCGTCAATTTGTTGTAAATTCGACGATTATAGGCCATTGAATTGGACCCTTTTTACGTTGTGCCCCTCACACCTTGTGTATTATGTGGGGCCAAACTTTTATGTGGATCATTCGTTGTGTGGGCCCCACCATGTAGTGTCCACCTTGGTTGTGGGCCATTCATCATTAAAGGCCGACCTTTAATGTTCATAGTTCATTAGGTGGGGCCCACCTTTGATGTTAGTCAGTCATCATGTGGGGCCCACCATTAATGTTTTTGACCATCGTGTGGGCTCGTCTTCAATATCCACTGCCCATCATGTGGAGCCCACCATTAATGTAGATCATCCATCATGTGGGCCCACCTCTGATGTGAGGCGTCCATCATGTGAGACCTAGCTTGGATATGGGTCACTCATTATTAGGCCAACCTTTGATGTGGACTTTCCATCATGTGGGACCCACCTTGATGTGGATCATCCATCATGTAGGGCCCACCATTATTAATTGCCCACCATGTGGAGTTCACCTTTGATGTGGGTTGCCCATCATGTGGGCCCCACATTCAATGTGCGTTGCCCATCATATGGGGCTCACCTTGGATGTGGGTCATTCATCATTAGGGGTGGACCTTTGATGTGGATCGTCCATCATATAGGGCCAGTTCGATATGGGCTATCATCATGTGGGGCTCACCTTGGATGTGGGTCATTCATCATTAGGGGTGGACCTTTGATGTGGATCGTCCATCATATAGGGCCAGTTCGATATGGGCTATCATCATGTGGGGTCCACTAAATTACTACCCATTTATGGGAAGATTTTTCAATGTTACGAACTTAGAGAGGCTCATGAGCATAGGAGAGCATATTCCCTTAAATAATTTCTTTAGTTTCTTTGTCCAATGAAAATAAAAGAAATAAGTTTCTTTTGAAAGTTGAAAAGTAATAAAAGAAAAATAATAATAATAATACTTCTTCTAAAAAGCTAGTTATTTAAATTTGGAACCCTTTTAAATACCACCAAATAAGTTACTTTGTCTAGTTATAGCAATAGATAAGTAACTTATCTGAGATGAGTAAGTTTAGTTTATAATTAATTATAAGTAACATTGGGTTTTTTTTTTTTTTTTACTTAAAGCTACTTATTTACTTTAACTTAATAAGTAGAAATCTTGATAAGTTAATGGAGTCATAAGTAGCTTTAAAGCCCAACACTCCCTTAATAACCCAACTAACTTATTTAAGAAAATTAGTCTTTTCTTTTTTACACACCTCAGACATACACTCACACCATAGTAGTTTTTTACTACAATGGTACTCGAACCCAAGACCTTGTGTTGAAACTTTCATGAGTCTACCTTGGTATAAGTAAGGACAGTAAGGAAATAACTTCTAAATTTAAGTTTAAAAGTTCACTCATTTGGTAGTATACAAACCGGCCCTAATTGTCTCTTGGCTTTAGTATACATTTCATGTGCAACGTTGTGAAAATGTGCTGATGCTAATGGGAAGAAAATCACATTAATAAGATGATCTCATCCACCGAGTTGGCGTTCTCTTTTATAGCCACCATTTTCAAAAGCCATAAACGAGATGATTGAGATTCTTTTTACAAGGGTTTTTCTTGAGAATCATAAGAAATCCGTGTAACAATGGGCTTAAATCGGCTACTAGGTCTGTTCTTCGAAAACAGAGCTGTAAGGCGATTGATGTGAGATTAGGATTATCTAGTCATGTGATTTTACATGATTGCCTGTGAAATGGGTGCTGGACCTAACGGACAACCAACATTGGTTGACGGGACGGTCCAATCATTGCTATACGGTTGGGAAGCATTGTAACTTACAGTGATGATGCACTATCGGGGACGCGGTTTGGCTGGTGACCTCAACATCAGCCAGCTAGCTGATGTCAAAGCTCTGTGGCCCAGCCTGATGTATGTGTTTTATCCCTCAGTCAATTCAGTTTTACAGCTCATTTTAGGGCATGATTCCAAAAATGTGACAGATCCAAATCTCAAATGGACCACACCACAAGAAAATATCGGGAATTGAACGTCCACAGTTAAAAACTTTCTAAAGCCCACTTTAATGTTTATTTGCCATCGAACCTGTTGATAAGGTCAAAAATAACTGGATGAAGGGAAATCTAAATATCATCATCATGATCTAGAACTTCCGTGGCCCTAAAAAGTTTTTAAATGTAAGCTTGTTTCCTGTGGTGCAGTTTACCTAAGATTTCGATTTACTTCATTTTTTCGATTCGTAGACGATAGTGGGCCCACAGATCTTTGACACCAGCTAGCTGGCCGGTGTTGGCGTCACTGGCCAAACCGTGTCCCAGGGTGTAGGAAGCCGACTGCATACTGAGTAAATCTGTAGGGCTTACTGTGGATGTATGTATCATATCCACACCGTTCATCCGTTTTTCAAGATCATTTTAGGGCATAATCCTAAAATTGAACCATGTCCACACCTTAAGTGGACCAAAGTACAGGAAACAGTGGCTATATTGACATCCACCGTTGAAACCTTCCTAGGGCCCACAGTGATGTTCATTTGTCATCCAAACTGTTCATAAGGTCACACATACATGGATGAAAGGAAACCACAAATATCAGCTTGATCCATAACTTCTATGGTCCTCAAAGAAGTTTTCAACTGTAGGTGTTCAATTCACACTGTTTCCCGTGTTGTGGTCTATTTAAACTTTGGATATGCTTCGATTTTATGATTTTACCCTAAAATAATATGGTAAAACGGATGGACGGCATGGATAAGACACACATATCATTGTGAACCCAAAGAGTTTACTCAGCACGCAATCCGCATCCAGTGGTGTAGCACTTGCAATGTTAGTGGAGCGAGAATGGCAGTCAAAAAGTAAAAAAAGATAAAGACCATGAAATTCACTAAAGTGGATATCTATGATTCTGAAGGCCAGCACACCGAGACAACAATGATAAACGGTCCAATAGAATTTCGTGGTATTACATTTTTATCCTTCCATTCTTTTAAAAAGTAATCAAAATTTATAAAAAGCTTAATCAATGTCTTTTAAGTGGGCCATACCTGGGCCCGTAAAAACAAAATAACCTTTGATAGGCAAATCCCAATAATCTCAATTGTAGGCCCAAACCAATCAGGCCCCCGGCCCATTACTAGCCCTAGAAATCATTCTTTAGAAATACAAGCTATCTTCACATGTTAGTAAAAAAAAAAAAAAAAAAAATGATTTCAGCACGCACGTTGGGCTGTTAATACTCTGAATGCTGTATCATTTTGATGAAAGGGGATTATGTTATGTGCGACCTGCACGATTAGGGGTGTTGATGGTTCTGGGCCGCGCCTTTGAATGGCTCATCTTTAACAGTCCTAAAAATGAGGCCGGTGGCCAGAGCGTAGGTCCATTAGAAATTGGACCTTCAATTCAGGGCCCAGCCCATTAAAGTTATAGAAAAGCCAGTGGTCGGGTTCTGCCGAGATTTCTCTAAACCTAACCATGGGCCCAATGAATGGGCTAGAGTTAGGTGCCAAGGCTCCACCCATGGTAGCCCATGAGCCTGAAACACTACTAGTATTGTATATTGGGCCCTATGGTCTAGTAATCCGGAGCATTGGTCTGATTCACTCATCTATGGATGGACCATGCCCCAAAAATCTTCCAGGTTGGCAGATCCAAGCATTCAAACATGGTCCATTCCTTGTATAGTTTTCTTTTTCAGTGTCCACCCATAGGTTAGTGCACTTGACAAAAGGTTCGGGGAGCAGTCCATCTGAAGTCAACTCAACAGATCAACGGTATGGATTACTGAACGGTGGGCCCCACTAAAAAATCAATGCAATTTTGTAAAAACCTAGGGGTATTTTCGGAAGAGAAATAAACATCATCTTTCCCCATGGCATTGCAACTGGTTGCATGATTTTGCTCCCCATTTGTTAACACCTTTCATAAACAAAAATTCAAGACTAAGCAACAACTTCCTTTTCCCCCCTATAAAAGCCCAGGGAATCCAAACTCAAACTACTACAACCTCCTTCCAAATTCCACCAATCCAATCAAGAAAATGGCATCCATGTCCTCCTCCTTCCTCTTCTTCCTCTCATCTCTCTCCTTCCTCTCCATGGCCCAAGCCCAGGGCACTGAAAACCCAGAACCCAGAATCCATGGTCTGGCCCAGGAGAAACCCGTTGTATTCTCTCCGTCCGCTTTCAACTTCTTCCACCCCAAATTTCCTACCTCAACTCACCATACCTTTTGCGCCGCTGCCCGTTGTTCAGCATCGCCCTTATCCTCAGTTTCCAGCACATTTGATAAGCCGGAGGCAACTCAAGTTCACAAAAGTGTGTCGCTAGGCCCACATGAAAATGGGCCGGGGATCGGGACTGCTGGGATAGCTGGCATTGTATTTGGATCAGTCCTTTTCATGGTTCTAGCAATGGGAACTTACTATGTAGTGATCACCCGTCGAGCCAATGTCGATCGATCCAATAGCATGGTTCAGCCCGATGTTTGATAGGCTCATCACGGTTGTCAATGTGGAACGAGTCAATGGTGATTGTGAGCCATTAGGCCCATGCGGCATCACCGGCACTCGATCGGCTCATACTAGCGACTACAGTTCCCAGTCATTTTCTTTTTCTTTTCATTTTCTTTTTCCTAGAGGTTGGGAATGTAAGATAGTTGGATTGGTGATTAGTTATAGATCCTTCTTTATTATCTTTGTGCATGAAGAACTTAACTAGCTGAGTCTGATTCAACTTGTCCGAGTCGGCTCAGATTCGGTCTAGCCCAAATAGAGCAGGCACCATGAATCTGTAGATGAGACTAGACCGTGACATGGCCTGACTTGACCAGACAAGCAGGTCCGAGTGTCCGAGTCAAAAGTACATGAACATAACTAGGCCTGACTTGGCCCAGTCTCAACTTGAACATGAACATAACCCATGCAAATCGGAAACGAGATTGAAATGTGAGCCAATGGTCCGTTATAATTTTGCCTATTGAATTTAGACCAATGGTCCATTATAATTTTGCCTATTGAATTTGGACCAATGGTCCATGTATTTTTCTTCTTCTTCTTCTTTTGTTTTAAATTTTTTTTTTTTATTTTTAATGTAGAACGAGTCATGGAGTCATTTATGACCACAATGGACCGAAGAAAAGAAGCCAAAAATGATAAACAAAATTCCGCGTAGTTCGAACGGTTGACAAGTTACAATTCTGCTAGAAATTCCATAATTGTTGTTGGACACTTTCTGCCCGTTTCAACATGTTGATAGGTCTTGTGGACAGGTCAAAATACTAATTGACGGGTTGACAAGTCGAAATTTATAGAATTTCTAGTTTTAGTCTCTGGACATTTTTTAGCTATTTTGATCGATCAACAACAAGTCGACGGGCGGAGGAAATTTGCATATTTTTTCATAAATTATTTCTTTATTTAATTAGGACTTTTTTATTACGTTTTAGGGTTTGTTTAGGGTTATTTAAGGATACCAAAATTATTATTTTTTATGATTATTTTTATTTTTCTATCAATAAAATTCTCAAAAATTAGTTATTCTTCCCATGGATTCAAGAATTTTCTCTTATGGATTCAAGGTTTTTATCGATCGAGGAAGACAGTGATCGACCTTCATTACGTTGTTCCCTGCATTAGTTGGCATCATAGCAAAGTTTTTCCTCGAATCAATAGCTTCTAACAATGAGTCGAGCAATAGAGGACAAGTCTAATCATTCACCTCGAATGTAACACATTCCCTCCCAATTCCATGGACAATGCTCCAGGGAATTACCATTTAACAGTGGCAGCTTTTGAAGCGGTGTAGTGAAAAAATCAACAAGTCATGCAAGGGTTGTAGGCTGTCATCAATCACATGACGAAGGCCCTAGGGAAACTCCATATTCATGACAATGATCCACCTCTACTAAGAACTAGAATTTGCATTCACACTCATCGCAGGGTGATGCTGGCAATGTATCACATAATCACAGTTGAGGAGGTTGGATCCAATGAAAAAGGTATCAATGACATAATCCTTTAACAGCCCAAATGAAGCGACAATCGAGTAGATCGGACGGATCGAGAATTCAGGATGAAAGTCGATCTTCCTAGTTTCAACGGCCAACTCTACATCAATGACTTCCTTAATTGGTTGCTTGCAGTCAAACATTTCTTTGATTACATAGAAATTCCTAAAGAGAAGTGGGTTAAATTAATGTCAGACAAGTTGAAAGGCAGAGTTTCAACATTGTGAGAGCAACTTCAGCTCGCAAGAACGAGACAAATGAAAACACTAATTCATACATGGCAGAGGATGAAGCAACTACTATGTGCATGTTTCCTCCACAATTACTACGATCAAGTATTGTTCCAATAATACCAAAATTACCAACAGGATATTCGAATGGTGAGAGATTATATTGAGGAGTTCTACCATTTGGCGGCGCAGAACAATTTGGTTGAAATTGAATCGCAGTAAGTCATCCAATTCAACGGTGAGTTACATGTTGCAATCTAAGATCGAGTTCAAATGCAGCTAATTTGGACCATAAATTAAGTAATAAAATTGGACACCCGAGCGAAGATACAGCTTAAACGATCCAATACACTGGCTTATCCTACTAATAAGGTAACCATAGTGGGTCCTTCGCAAAGAGAACTACATACGAAAGTGAAAGAACCTTTAGGTGGCATTATCAACCTCCTACACCCACGAACTGAGAGTTAAGGAGCAGACAAGCAAGATCCCAATGAGCAGCAACCATAGCTGCCAGTCCGAGCAGGATCTTGAATCCCTACAGTCGGCCAAGGCCTAACCATTGCTATGGATGTGTCTAACCAGGTTATTTATCAAACACTTTCCCCCGGCGACAAGTGGCTAACCTCACCATTAATGATGGTAGCATTGAAAACTTAGAGGAAGATTAGGATATTGATGAATTAGAGACGCGGTGGAGGATGAAGCGGATGAATGTAAGTGCTATAGTGGATAGCCCCTTGTGTGTCAAATTTGTGGTGACAAAGATACTTCTTTGAAGCTTGTGTATGTGATGAACAAAAGATCTATTCAAGACACAAGATTGGCTTCGAGTAGACAAGCACAGCAATTCAAGTTGAAGAACTCAAAGGTGAAGATTTCAGAAAATCTCAAGTTCTCGAAAGCTATTCAAGTTGAAGATCTCAGAAGCTTTTAAAGTTCAAGTTCTCAGAAGTTTTTATTGAAAATCTCAAGTTCAAGAACTCAAGCTTCATTATACTCAAGGTCACTGGTATTCAAGTTTCAATGTCCTTACTTCTCTTTTGAGATATAACTGACCTTAGGTGGACCTTTAGAGTAGGTCACTTTGGATACATAATCCATATATTCTTTATAAGTAATTTTGATCTGTTCTAAGACTAGTTTTGAACCTTGTTCGACTAGTCCTAGCACTGGTTCGACCAGTCCAAGAAATTCCTCGACCAGTCCTAAGTTGTTAAGGATTTTCAGAATTTTCTGGTTATTCTTCAACTAGTCCTGAAGAATGTTCGACCAGTCCTGTGAACAGTGTCGGCTGTTTCTTTGACCGGTCGTGGATCTTCAACTCAAAGTATAGTGTTAAAATTTAGGCATCTTCGACCAGTCGTATGGGACCTACGACCAGTCGAAGGGGTCCTTCGACCAGTCGTAGGGTACCCACGACCGGTCGACCAACAGAAAAATCTTATCCCACCCGATTTATTTGAAATTCTTTAGGTTCTTCGACCAGTCGTAGAGGTCTTAAGACCAGTCAAAGACGTGTTTTGCTCAGCTATAAATAGAGCACGAATCTTAAATTAATTATAAGAAATTCAAGCTAATTATTCTGGCATTCTGAGAGATTGATTTGTGCTCCATTTTAAGCTAAGTGTGCTTATTTAATATTCTCTTTCATTATCTTTATTTAATTGATTTTGTTTCTTGTATTCCAATCTAATCTGATAAAAGGAATTGCTATTTCCCTTTCTTTGGAATCAAAATCAATTAAGGCTAGCCCTATTTTGGTTTAATTTTAAAATCAATTAGAACTAGAACCTTGTAATTGAGTACTGGACATTGAACTTGGACATTCATTCATCTACTCTGACTTGGTTCTTCCGGGTTGCTACATCGAAGGAGAAAATCAGGTATTTTACTTTTAAGTATAAATTTCTTTCTGTTTTGGTTTCTTTCGAGATTTGCCAAAAAAATCTTGTTGTTTTGGTTATCTGAGGAGAGCCAAGAAAACTCAGAAGTGGAGTTTTTTTAATTGTATAAGCCCACAGACAAAGACACAATTGTAAAGGTTTTTGGTGAACCTGTGAAAACCTACATTGTTAGTGAATGCTAATATCCCCTATGTGAGGATATTAGGAGTGGAGTGGCATTCTGTGTGACTGTTATATAACAGTTGGTGAACACACAGGCGAACCACTATAATCCCTTGTATTGTGGTTGAATGGTTTATATTTCATATCCATATTTATTCATTTGTGGGATGTATATGTGGCTGTGAATGTTGAAATCTTTTATTTCAAGCATTGTGGGGAATGTTGTAATAGTTTAGAATTTATTTCTTACTATTCATTTATTAGCTTGATATTATTTTTTCCAGTAAGGTTGCTCTGTCATTCTTATGGTGCATGGTTGTCTTTAAAACAATATATATTTATGATTACAATTTATACTTCAGTGCAATTTGTATTTATTTTTCTATTCCTCTTCGGTTTGAGACTTGATACAAAGACCTTTCTAGAAATCTGGTTGTCCTACCATAAACTCTGGTTTTTGGTGTAAGGTTGTCCTTAGAATAACATTTGTATCAGCCTCTCAAGATCTGAATTTTGAGGTTGCTTTATATTCTTACATTGTGGTTTATTTAGTTGGCTATCATATTGCTTTAATTCCGTTATTATAAATTTTTATTTGGCATAGTCCTATTCACCCCCCTCCCCTCTCTAGGACATATAGCTAGGCCTTTTCAATGAAGGAAATTAGTTTCCGTAGGATTACGGTTAATATCTAATAGTGAGATGACTATTGTATGCACCAACGAAAGAGGTACACCCGCAACGGTATAGCATTTTTCGAACAAGGTGTACGGTGAATCAAAAAGTTTGTTATATGATCATCAACAGTGGGAGTAACGAGAATATCGTCTCCAAAGTCATGGTGGAGAAGTTGTAGCTGAAAATAGAACAGCTTCTGTCCACATACATAATTAGATAGATTAAGAAGGTCAGCAAGATGAATCTAACTGAAAAGTGCATTATTTTTTTCTCAATTGGTAAACATTACAGGGACAAAGTAGCATGTGATGTAGTTAACATAGAGGCTTATCATATGTTACTCGATCGACTGTGTTAATCAGATCATGATATCATCCATAGAGGATGAGACAATATATACATTTTTTGTCAAGGATGGTCAAAAAACCATACTCACCCCTATGAGCTCAGATGAACAATCTAAAGCTTCTAAAGTGGAGAGGCATTCTCTCCTAACCATGCAGGACTTCATGGAGGCATCCAAAGATATGGAAGAAATATACACATTAATAGCGAATGGTGAGGATGTGGGACCCACGAATATCCTTGAGAATTTGAAACCCTTGCTTCATGAATTCAAAGAAATTTGGTTGATGATCTTCCTGATGGATTGCCCCCTACGTGGGATATTCAGCACCACATTAACCTTGTCCTATGGGCTAGTTTACCTAATCGGCCTCGTTATTTAATGAGCCCGAAAGAGTGCGTGATTTTATAAGGACAAGTGGAGGAATTGATTCGTAATGGTCTACTTTGAGAAAGCATAAGCCTATGCATCATTCCTACTCTTTGAAATTCTAAGAAAGATGAGAGTTAGCGCATGTGTGTCAACGGTCAGGCGATCAACAAAATTATCATAAAGTACAAGTTTGTCATACCGCAGCTGAACGATATGTTGAACATACTTAAGGGTGCGAAACTGTTTTCTAAATTAGATTTGAGGAGCGGCTACCATCAAATCCAAATACGGCCAAGTGATGAATGTAGACAACTTTTAAGACCAATGAGGGGTTTATGAATGGATGGTTATGCCTAGTACATTCATGAGGTTGATGAATCAAGTTCTGAAACTATTCATTGGACAGTTCATGGTGGTTTACTTTGATAATATACTTAGATACAATCAAAGTGAAGTAGACTATATAGAACAGCTCAAACAAGTACTCAGCCTCAAGAAATGCAGCTTCCTGACCAAGAGCCTCTTGTTTTTAGGTTTTGTAGTGACATCCACGGGCATCCGGGTAGATGACGAGAAAAGTGAATTTTATTCTTACAAGAATTCACATTCACACTGAAACATAAAGTCGTGTAGTAGAATAAGGTAGCTAATGCACTTAGTCATAACGCATCGTTATTGGTCACTACAAGTAACAATGTTGTCGTGTTCAATTATCTCAAATTCATTCAAAAGATGACAACTTCAAGCACGCGTGGATTAGATATCAGGAAGGTCAGCCCAGCGACCTTTATATTTAGAATGAATTTCTCTTCAAAGGAAATTAACTATGCATCCCTCAGAGTTCCTTGCAAGAGTGCATTATCTAAGAGCTACATGGGGGTAGCCTCGGAAGTCACCTAGGGTGAGACAAGACTATAGCTCTTATGGAGGAACAATACTGCTGGTTTTTCATGCCCCAAACTCGGAAACCAGATTCATAGGAATCCCGATCGCTGAATCCGGTGCCAATAGCCTTCGTAGTACTCCATTCTCGGCTCCTAGCATTTATATGCCAGATTCCGAACCTGGGATCCTACAATGAGGTTTTTTTTCTTTTCCAATGTACATTTAACTCGTAATAAGCATAACCACTAGATTACCCATTCACAAAGGCAACATCGTCATTACATATCCACTAATACAATCATTTAAGTACAATACTGAAAGGGAAATACATAAATAGAAAATCAAGATCCAGAAGACCACTACTCGTTCCAAGCTCAATACTGCTGCAACCTAACATTACCTGTATGCATCTATCGTGCATAAGATTATAGAAAGCTTAGAAGGTGGTGTAAGTGTTTGCACAAGGTAAGTGTCAAGTATTCAATACAATGTCATAATCATACAATACCGAAAAACTGGTAATCCATAAATCGTACAATGTCTAAATAAGTCAAAATACTGATAAGATCATGAATTATCAGAGTAAACAGAAATACTGACAAAGTCATAAATCACACTATAACAGAGTAAGTGAAAATACTGATAAGTGCATGAGTCATACAATATTAGAATACGTAATAAAAATTAACTATGCAAATGAGGAGTCATAGAGAGCCAAATATCAGATGCAGAGGATGCAATGCAATATGCATTTCTGATGAGTACACACAAACAGTGTCAATCGTACCATATGCCGCGGATGTAATGTAACATGCAGTGCGAATGGAATGACCATACTGGAGTGTGAAGTCAGGATGATAGTATATAATATCGCAGGTTATGGAGTCCATCACAAGGGACTTTTATCCAAACCAGTCTCATACCTAAATTTGGATAGTCAGACTTAATGTGATAAACTCCTGATCTCAGGTTAGTCGCGCACCCAACTAAAATCCTTACCATAATGAAGGTACACAATAATTAGTTACGCACCACCAGCCTGAGTGGATAGTGAATAAATGAATGAATGAGCATGCACTCCTACTCAATAAGTCTACATATCAATACAGTTCCTCTCTAGGAAATCACAGGGGTATATTACACTCCAAACTAGATTGTCACCCCATCGCGAGTAACAAGGTGAGTGAAAGAGACCACACTATCTGCCTGCCAATATTGGGCCCGACTCGTCGATAGCGGACCCATTTCTCAAGCTGGTCAGACTCAGCCTAGCATTACCCCCTCTTCTTAGGCAAGTAAGGCCGTACCCCCTTCTAACTGACCACGACACAGTGGGAGACGGAGCCTAACAGTATATGGTCCTCATGCGCTCATGCATCCACTCAGTCTAAATGTTGGAGCAACCTCTGGAACCAAGAGGGTTCTGGGACTTTCACCCAAGGCTCCTATAGCACCCTATGTAGAACAGATTTCCAATGTCCCATCTAGCCATCCACAATATACCTGTAGAGGCTATAGCCTTGATGTCGCTAGGGCATATGGTGGTCATGTCACACAAATACGAGATGCATAAGTCATATAGTGCAATCATGCATAAATCCTGCGCATACCGTGTGTTCATGTGGGGTAACCCCGCCTATAAGGGAGCCCTATAAATAACCTGCCTTATGGCATATGCGATGGTCAATCACATCTCATAACAAACATGCAGATGATGCATATGTATTATGATGTTATGCTATCACGTACTCATAATCGGTATCAATAACCGGCATCAACAATCGGCCTCGACAATATGGACATCTAACCAACATTACCCCAAGGAATGACCCTCATAAGGCCAAACACATAATGGGCCGACGGCCTTACACAAAGGCCTAATATATGACACAGTGGGCCTTGCCTAAGGACCACAGATACATCACAATGGGCCTCAACTGCGGGTTACATATACATTATATAAGTCTCAGCAATTGGCCTTGGCAATCAAAATCGACCTTAACAATTAAAATCGAAATCAAAGTGGGCCTCAGTAATCAGAATCGGTCATGACAAATCAGAGTCGTCAATCGACCATGACAATCAGAATTGATCAATAATTGGCCTCCATACTCAGAATCGACAAGCAGTCATGATAATTGGCTTCGATCACTAATTGATCAATCGGCCATGATAATCGGAATCGGCAATCCGCCACGACAATCGAAATCAATTGATAATCGACCGCGATAATTGGAATCGACAATCGGTCACGATAATTGGAATCAATCGATAATAAGAATCAGCAAATCAGTCACGTCAATCGGAATCGATCTATAATCAGAGTTGAAAAATCGGTCATGTCGATCGAAATCGACAATTGGTCACGACAATCGGAATCAGCAATCAGTCACGTCAATTGGAATCGATCGGTAATCAGAGACAGCAAATCGATCACATCGATCGGAATCGGCAATCGGCCATGATAATAAAGATCGATCGATAATCAAAATTGGTAAATCGGCCATGACAATTGGATTGATCGATAATCAGAATCGAAAAATTGGTCATGATAATCGAGATCGATCGATCAATAATCAGAATCGATAAATCGGTCACATTAATTAAGGTCGACAATCGGTCACGATAATCGACCACAATAATCGGGATCGATCGATAATCAAAATTGACAAATTGGTCACGTCAATTAGAATTGGCAATCAGCCACGACAATCAGGATCGATCGATCAATAATCAGAATCAGCAAATCGGTCACGTTAATAGGAATTTGTAAGAATGGGCCTAACAAGGCCTAAGGGAAGATCACAATAAGGATATCTAACCATCATTGCCCATCAATGTGGACATCTAACTGACATTGCTCCTAAGGAGTGGCCTGCATAGAGGCAAACATATCGTAGGCCCATGACCTCGTACAAGGACTTAATACACATCACTATGGGTCTCATTTACGGGCTAAATACTCATCACAGTGGCCTCGACACATTGACCATGATTACATCACATCAGGCCTTGCCCATGGGTTTCAAATTCATCAAATGGGCCTCGCCCATGGGCCTCGAGTACATCACAATAGGCCACAACCCATAGGCTTCAAATACACATTAGGTGAGCCCTATGCATGGGCCTTGTACACAACAAGTGGACCACATTAATGGGCCACACCAATGGACCTCATATACATAACAGGTGGGCCCTACTCATTGGGGTAAAATACAAACAGGTGGGCCCCGCACATGGGTCTCAAATACATAACATGTGGGCCCTATACATGGGCCTCGCGTCATGAGTCTAATACATAGCACTGTGGCCTTGCCCATAGGCCACGAATGCATCACCATGGGTCTTGCTCATGGGCCTCAAATTCAGGCAACGAGTCCCATCATATGGGCCTCGAATATACATCATGATGGGCCTCATAGATGGGCCATACCAATGAGCCTCAAGTGGACTTGGACCACACCAAAATCCCTTTCACTAGTTGCAAGTGTAACATGTGTATCACTGTACACAATCATTTCATGGGTACACGGCCCACCAGTGATAATTAGCACTGTTTAAACATTGCCCCAGGTAAATTAGCACCATTCAAACATTATCTATGTAAATCAGCATCGTCCAAACATTATCCAGCACTGTCCAGCACAATCTGGATGGTGTGGATTACAAAACATACAATGTGGCACGTCCCATGCATATATTCTAGGGACAGACGGTGTAGATATAAAACATATACATTACAGTGGGGGCTACACCATCTGGACAGATGGCAGAGTAGATATACAATTCGTACACCAAGGTGGGTCCCATGCACATGGCCCACCTTACATATATATTATAATCTAATATAGTACAATATAATATAATATATCATATTATATTATAATATAATATATACACGTTACAAGAAGCCACCATCCAGACGCCTGAATGCTCTGGACGGTGGAGATTTCAAGCATATTTACATGGTGGGTCCACACGTGTGGCCCACCTCATATCATATATATATATATATATATATATATATATATGTCCATACTCACCGTCCATATGCATCTGGACGGTGCAAATATCATGTTTAAAGGTGGGTCCCACATAGGGTGGCCCGCTGTCGGAAGGTATAAACAAACACATTCATCATGTGGGTCCTACTCGGATGGACGGCACAGCCACAATAGGACCCTCAGAGCTAGGACATAATACACATATATCATGGTGTGGTCCACTGCACAGATGGTGCAGATGGAGCGCATGCATCACAGCTGGCCCCACTAGCCAATGTCCATGTCAATGGACAGTACAGATGGCGGATGGGACTCACATAGCTTGGTGACATCACTTACAGTACCTACGCTGGGATGAGGTACACCAGCCAATCCACTCCTAACACGTCCAGAGGAATGGATAATGGATAAACAGATACATCATTGCTGGGCTCCACGCAGGACGGTGTGGATTTAAAACACATATATTGAGGTGGGTCCCACCCACACATCTCACATGTGTGGGATGGGCCTCACGCATCCAGATATGGAGGGATGGAGTGTATATGAAACACATTCGTCAGAGGTAGGGGTCTCACGAACCTGGCCAATGGACAGTGTGGAGATGACGTTCATTGATGGACAATCTGGATTGGAATTACATCATGGTGGCCCACTGTGCTGCTGACGTCAATGCAGCTAATAGCTGCTGACTGCATGGACGGTCCATATACACACATGCATGGGGTGGGTCCGAACGTAGGTGGCCCACCCAGCTTGGGACCTAGCTAATCTTTGTGGTTCCCTTCATCTAGGGTCTGTCCAAAAACGTCCAGTAGCAAGGTGGGCTACCTGATTTGACGGTGTGGATCTAATCCATCCATCATGGTGGGCCGCAACATAGAGAGAGAGAGAGACACGTGTGTGATGGAGGGCTCCGCCACTATGAGCCCTCCCTCTCATACAAAACATACATCAAATGGGTCCCAAATCATGTGGACCCTGCATCAAAATCAAATGAAATGAACACCCACCTTTAGATCTCTACTTCCTTCTTTCGTCACTGCATTCTAGAGGTCCAATGGTTGAGATTCGACAGTCGAGATTAGTTTTAAAGGGTGGGATTGGGTGGTAGGGAGTGGGCCATGCCAAGCTTCTCTCATGGAGCTTAGACAATGGACTCCCATTGGTTGCTTGGGAGAATGAGAGAGAGAGAGATAAGAGAGAGGTGTAAGAGAGAGAGAGAGAGATGGGTGTGATGGGTGTGAGTGAGTGATGTGTACTTGTGTAAGAGAGAGTTAACTTTATGGGAGGGGTTGTTGTACTTGGGGATGGGTGAGTGATGGAGTGTGATGTGTACTTTGATTGATAGGTTAATGTGATGTGTCGTAAAGATTCCCTCATTATTTGCAACGTGGGACATTTTACTCAAACTGAACGTGGGCCCACATCTTTTGGCACGGGTATCGCCTCAGCGCCAGACATGGCGTCGGAACCGCAGCGACGGCGCGGTCGCAAGGGTACAAGTCTTGGGTCAAGTCAACTCAAATATGCAGAACTCGGCTTAGGCTCGCACACAAACGTCGGTAATAGATCGTGGGTTACCGAAATTTGACTGGGAGGATCATGGAGGCATACGAAATGATACGAATAGGATATGTGCCTTACATGGTTGTTGTTGAAGTGTGATGTGGGAAAGACAGTACATAGATGCCACAAATGTTAATCTTCTAAGGGACAGTTTCGGAATACGTGTTTATACATTTCATTGTATGTCCTTGAAGGTCCTTGGGAGGATTTATCCATAGATTTTATGCTTAGTCTACCTTGGACCCAGCGTAGCATAGATTTAGTGTTCGTGGTGGTGGCATATTTTCAAAGATGGCTCACTTTATTTCATGCAAGAAGACTCTCGATACTACGCATGTTGCAAACATATTCTTTTGAGAGGTTGTACAGCTACATACTGTTCCTAAATCCATCACATCTGATCATAACAAAAAGTTCCTCAGTCACTTTTAGAGAACTTTTTAAAAATAATTTGACACCCAGCTTCAAGTCAACAATGTGTTTCACCCTCAAATAGATGGGCAAACTGAAGTTATGAACCATACACTTGGGAACCTCATTCGGTGCATTTCCAAAGATAAACCGAAGCAGTGGGATTTGGTCTTGACTCAGGTGGAATTCATGTTTAGTAACATGTTGAACCATTCCACCGATAAATCCCCATTTGGAGTTGTGTACGAATGAGTGCCCCACCATACTCTTGATTTAGTTCCTTTGCCCAAGCTCCCGAGCATGAGCGTTCTAACGAAACATATGGTAGACTGAATCATGGGCATTCACGATGATGTTCAGGGTAACTTGCAAGCTTCCAACGCCAAATACAAAGGTTTGGTTGACAAGCATCAACATCTAAAGGGGTTCGAGGTGGGCGACAATACAATGGTTCATTTGTGCAAAGAAAGATTTCCGACTGGGACGTACAATAAACTAAAAAATAAGAAGATTAGACTAGTATCTATCATCCATAAGATCAATGACAATGCTTATTTTGTTGATCTTCTTGAAGATACAAAGATCTCACGCACTTTCAACATAGCGAATATGTATAAATATCATGAACTGACGCTAAAAGATAACTCGAGGACAAGTTCTTTTGAAGTGGAGGGGACTGATGTAGAATGGGTCACGAATTTTTTCATAATTATGATGGATCAAAGAAAAGAAGCTTAGGGCGAGTTTGGGTTGGTGCGTTAGGGTGGAATAAGAGGGGTAGGATTGTAAAATCCTACCAGTTTCCATCCCTAACATGTTTGGGAAACTCCTTCATCCTTCCCATCTTTCATTTTTGAATCCGACTGTTAGAGGCGAGGGATTTGGGTGATCTTGCGTTGGGGAACGGATGATATTTCGACGACTCCTCGAGCCCATCCCACAATGATAGTAGATCCAACGTACGGAGACCGCCGGATGTGAAATGGTAACTAGTTGAGGAGGAGATGTTGGCGGCATCCGTTTTATACCACTGCGGCTACGTCTTCGGATGTGGAGAGGGACAAGAGAGTTTTCACATATACATGTATGAGTTTTATGAGTTTAAGAAAGCATAATGGACGGTGTTGATGATCAGCACAGGTAAAACACATATACATGTGTGGGCCCCACGAACCGCTGACGTTAGTAGTAGCTGTAAAAAAAAAAGATGCACGGTGTAGATGAAATCCACATCACGGTGGGTCACATCCAGACGGACAGACGGTTGATACAACACATTCATCATGGTGGGGCCACATACCCGCTTACGTCCTGCAGTGGGACCCATTGTTGGACGGTGCAGATAAAACCCATATAGCATGGTGGGCTCCACAACCACGTGGCTGGGCTGGAAGGCGTGGGAAAAACACATACATCATGGTATCCCTCACAGCACCGTCCAGATGGATGGTGTAAATAACATGTACATCATGGTGGCCTGCACACACAGCACCGTCCAGATGGACGGTGCAGATCACATACATCATGGTGGCCACCCACCATCCAGAGAGAGATGGACAGGGTGGATATAAAACACATACCTCATGATGGACCTACCGAAATTCCTGTGTCAGTAGCAACTCTAGCTGTTGGCTGTCCAGTAGATGGATGGCCCAGATGGATCACATGTGGGGCCCACCAGGTCAACATCAAGCTGACATTTGTATTTTCCTTTCTCCCAGTGTCCAAAGATTAGATGGATGGCGTGGGTTCCATCCACACATCAGGTGGGTCCCGTCTAGATGGACGGACGGTGTGGATGAAATCCACATGCAGGTGGGTCCCACATAGCTGAACGGCATGAATCATCATAGGTGGGCCATTATAAAAAAAAATATAGAAAAGAGAGAGAGAGAGAGAGAGAGAGAGAGAGAGAGAGAGAGAGAGAGAGAGACGTGAGAAGGGGAGGGACCCCTCGACTATGGGCCCTCCCTATATAATGCATACATCAAGATGGGTCCCACCATAAGTGGGTCCTTAAATCACCAAAACCAAATGCTTATGAACACCCACCTTTGATCTCATCTTCCTTTTTTTCACCAACGCATTCTAAAGCTCCAAGGGATGCGATTCAACGATCGAGATGATCTTTGGAGGGTGGGATTGGGTGGTAGGAAGGTGGGCCACATTAGCATTTCCTCTTCTCCCATGGAATGTTTGTACATAGGTTGCTTGGGAGAATAAGAGAGAGATGAGAGAGAGAGGTTGTAAGAGAGAGATAGATGAGTGAGTGATGGGTGTACTTGGTAGGTAAGGGTTGTAAGAGAGAGAGTTGACTTTGGGGATGGTGTTGTACTTGACATTTGATGTGTGATGTGTACTAGATTGATGAAATATATTCTCTTGAGATTGCAATGCGCGATGTTTTCCTTGAACTGAACGTGGGCCCACATCTCCTAGCCTGGGTATCGCCTCGACGCGCGAGACATGACGTTGGAACCGCTGTGACAATGCGGTGGCAAGGGTTCAAGTCTTAGGTCAAGCTGACTTTAGAATATGGGATACGACTTAGAATCACGCACAAATGTTGGTTATAGATCACGGGTCACCGAAATTCGACCGGGAGGACAGCAGAAGTCTAGGCAATGGTACGGGCTAGGATACGGGTCTCACAGCAATGGTTAACATGCCCTTAAGCTTAAAAAAAACTTCTTGGCATTGCTCAGTCCACTCGTATAATACATCCTTTTGAAGTAGATTGCATAAAGGATGAGAGATGTGACTAAATTTCTTTATGAATCGTCTATAAAATTCGGTGTCCTAGGAAGGATCATACATTTTTTATGTTCTTGGGTAGAGGTAAGTTAGAGATAAGATCAATCTTAGCCTTATCTACCTCAATTTCCTTGGACGAGATGATTTGTCCAAGGACAATTCCCTTACGATCCATGAAGTGGTACTTTTCCCAATTCAGTACTAAGTTCTTTTTCTCACATCACTTCAACACATTTTTTAAATTTTCCAAGCATTCGCTGAAGGATAGATTAAAGACAAAGAAATAGTTCATGAAGACCTCTAAATATTGCCCCACCATATCAGAACAAATACTTAACGTACATCGTTGAAAAGTGGCAGGAGCATTACATAGCACGAATGACATCCTTCAGTAAGTAAAGGTGCAGTAAGGACATGTAAATGTTATCTTTTCCTGATCTTCAAGGGCTATCTCGATCTGATTGTAGCTCAAATATTCGTCAAGGAAATAGTAATAGGAATGACCAGCTAGCCTTTCTAAGATTTGATCAATGAAGGGTAAAGAAAAGTGGTCCTTCCTCGTGACGACATTGAACTTCCTCTAGTCAATGCACATTCTCCAACTAGTAGTGACTTTAGTTGGTATTAGTTAATTGTTAACATTGGCTACAATGGTGATTCTGGACTTCTTAGGAACCACCTGAATTGGACTCACCCATTGGCTATTGGATTGGGGTATATGATACCCACATCTAATAGCTTAAAAACCTCGGCCTTAACCACTTCCTTCATATCTGGATTTAATCTACGTTGTGGTTATCAAGAGGTCTTCGCATTATCCTTAAGATGAATGCAGTGAGTACAAATCAAAGGGTCGATTCCCTTGAGGTCCGTAATTGACCATCCAAGGGCTCCTTTATGCTCATTGAGAGTAGAGATAAGCATACTCTCCTGTTCTTGATTAAAGTGGGAAGAAATTACCACCGATATATCTCATCTTGACCTAAATAAACATATTTCAAATCAAAGGATAAAGGTTTTAGGTCAAGCTTCAGTGCTCCAAGGTTAGACGGTAGAGGCACTACATCAGTTTAGGGTAATTCTTCAAATTGTGGCCTCCACTGATTGGCATAGTATCAAGCATGGTACCCGTCTCCCTAATCATATCATCCTCTAAATCATGGGAGTGGGCTAAGCACGTCTATAGAGGGTCAGATGATAAAGTCATTAGAGTTTTATCCTCTACAAAAGAATCAATCATGTTAATATCATGGGTGTCGTTGTCATCCTCTACCTGTTTGCTTATATTAAAAAAGATATTGAGTTCCAACGTCATATTTTTGAAAGATAGATTCATGACTCAATTCCTACAATTAATGATTGCATTTGTTGTAGAAAGGAATGAGTGACCAAGGATGACGGGGATTTGAGTACTCATGTCCACGATGGTTGAGTATCTAGGATGATAAAATCCACTGAGTAGTAGAATTTGTCAACCTGGACTTACACATCCTCAATTAACCCTCTCGATACACGAACTGAGTGATCGATAAGTTGTAACGTGGTTCGGATGAGTTTTAATTCACCTAGACCTAGTTGTTCGTAAACCGAGTAAGAGATCAGATTTACGCTCGCTCTCAAGTTAAGAAGTACATGCTCAATCTAGTAATTTCCAATTACACAAGCGATGGTTGGGCTATTGGGATCTTTAAATTTCTATGACACATCTTGCTTTATGATGACACTCACCTTTTCTGTTAAAAATATTTTCTTTTGGATATTTTGCTGTCTCGTAGTCGTACATAGATCTTTCATAAATTTGGCATATGAAGGAATCTATTTTACAACATCCAGTAGAAGAATGTTGACCTTCACTTGCTTAAGCACCTCTAGAATGTCCTGAGAGTTAGAGAGAGGTTTTTGTGCTATCAACCGTTGGGGGAACGGTGTAACTAGTTTGCTTTAAAGTTTCGGTTCTAACTTATCTATAGCACTGCTTGGTCTATTCATCTCATCTACTTCCAGCTCCTTAGTCTTTTCAGCCCTTACCGGAATAGATTTTGAAAAATGAGAGCTTAATAGTCCTTGAAAGGGGGAGGGGGCTAAATAGGACTATGCTAAATAAAAAATTAACTTACTAAAATAATAAATAAATCAGAAATCTCAATAGCACTAGTATTGAAAAACTGATTCAAACTTAGTTCGTAGGACAACCTTCATAAAAAAAAAAAGTTTTAGGTAAGACAACGTTATTTCATGAATATTTGTAAGGATCAAGATCTCAAACCAAACAAGAGATAATAAAGATATCTATTACAAACATTCACCACATTTGCATAAATAAAATTACAACCATTCTCCACATATGAAAAAAATAAACATTCACCACAACACCAAGAATTATAGTGGTTTGGTGTGTACACCAACTGTTCTCAAATAGACACACCTACTCCACTCACAATAATCACAATCCACATGATATTGGCTTTCACTAAAAATAAGGTTTCACTGGGTCACCCTGATACAATTGTGATTTTAAAGGGTTATCACAAACAAAAACCCCATACTGAGATTTTTTGGCTATTTCAAAAAAACCAACAAATGAGATTTTCTTTCTATCTCATAAAAAACTAAATACAAAAAGTAAAATAATACACATCTTTACCAAAGAAGAAGCTATAGTCGTATATCGCTTTTCTTGAATAACGAATATTTAATGTTCAATCCAATAGAAAAGGTCCGGGGTTCTAATTGACTTTAATTAGTTTTGAATCCAAAGGCTACTTACATTAATTCCCTTAAATCTCAATAAGAGTAAATACTCTTTTTGATAAATCAGAATAACAAATTTTTAAGATAAAGGAATGAATGAAAAAGTTATAAAAGAAAATTATAAATACTACTTGATAGCTTGATAATAAATGAGGCTTATCTCTCTCTCTTGAATTAGGGCTTCAATAGGCTTAAGTTATATTTTCAGATTGAGAAATGACCTCAATTTATAGTCACAAAATTTGTTCCTTCGACCGGTCGAAGCACTAGATTCAATTCTAATAAATTTTTAAATTTGAGTAGGATAATTTCAAACAGATCTTCGACTGATCGAAGAGTTTATTCGACTGGTCAAGGGTGACCTTCAACTAGTTGAACAGTCTATTCGACTAGTCGAGCAAGCTAAATTCGATTAGATTATAGTTGTTGAACTTCGAGTCAAGGAACCTTCAACTAGTCGAAGGGAGTCCTTCAACTAGTTGAGGACTCCACTCGACTGGTTGAAGATGCAACATAAATTCTGTTATACTTTAGCTGTTCCGTGGACTAGTCAAGGAATTTCTTATACTGGTCGAAGAGGAATTTGGAAAAGTCAAAATTTAGTCAATTATGAGTATAAAAATTCAAATTAAATATATTTTTGAAAGCACCTAAATCTA
Source organism: Magnolia kwangsiensis (assembly GCA_037074715.1). Classification (NCBI taxonomy): domain Eukaryota; kingdom Viridiplantae; phylum Streptophyta; class Magnoliopsida; order Magnoliales; family Magnoliaceae; genus Magnolia; species Magnolia kwangsiensis. The sequence goes on from CM073573.1 coordinate 59,620,152, forward strand.
AGGTCTTTATAGGGTTTAAATTACCTATATAGACTAAACTTCGTAGAAACTTGAAGTTCTCAATGGTGCTTGATCTTATACTTAGAAGGTTCATCAGTAGGAGTTAAACTTGCACTTAGAGCTTGATCTTCTACTAGCATTTTTAATACAACTTGATCTTGCACTCGGAGCTTGATCTTCTACTAGCATTTTTAGTAGAACTTTAACTTGAAGGTGAACTTTCCATCTTAATCCACGTGACTTAAACTTTAACTTGAATTCAAATTGAACATAAGCTAGACTTCAAATTGAAAATAAGCTAGACTTCAACTTGAACATGAGCTTGTCTTTAACTTGAAAACAACTATGCTAAGTTGTTTTAACAAGACAAAATTTAACAAACAAGGTGTAACATGTGTGTTAAACATAATAGCACTTAAAATCTCCTCCTTTGTCAAATTCATGATAAAACACTTAGTGATATAAGAATTTGAGTGTAGCCCTATATTCTTAAACTCATGATGTAATTGAAGAGAGCAAAAAAAAAAAAAAAAAAACCTACTCCCCCTCAAGTTGTGTTTTTCCTATTTCCTGTTTTAAAATATACAATATTCCAAGCAAAGCATTCCTAGTATTTATAATATTTATCATATTCATGAATTCATTCAAAAAGCTCCCCCTTTTATCACAAGTTGACAAAGAAAGAAGGTTGCTAACATGTAGATATGTAGAAGAAATAAAGCATTAAGTCAATGTAGTATAAAGGAAAGATCATCCAAACAAAGTGAAAGTAGCAAGTCATCAAGCAAAATAAGTATAAAGCTATACAGCCCCATAGAAATAAACAAGAAATGAAAATGAACTCAGTCAGATCCTGAGGAGGAAGGGGCAGGCATGGAAGGATCCATTTGATGTAAACTCCTCACAAAATGGTGGAAGTACTTCTTCATGTACTTTATAGAGAATTTTTAAGTTTGCGCCAGGTTATCTTATGAAACTTGTAATTCCATGACCTTCTCTTCCAGATATTGAAGACGAGCATCAACCTATGAAGGTTGAAAATCTGGATCATCTAACTCATCAAGTTCAGCAAAGATATCATTCATATATATATCTTTTGGTGGTGCAGGTGCTTCCTCTTTTTCCTCGTCTTGCTGGCTCAGAAGATATTTCAAATTCATCTTGTGAATACTAGCGTTATCGAATGGTAATACTGACTCAGGTGCCTCAAATGTAGGAATGAGAACATTACAATGTAAGATGATACAAGTCATAAGATACGCAAAGGGAATAGAACTATGACCAGGATGAAGATAAAACTGAATTATGATATAGCAAATAAGAGAAGGCAGACACACTTGTACCCCAAAAACAACAGAGTGTAGAATATTAGCCGTGAAGGGAGTAAGTTCTGACTTATTCCTTAATCGAGGATACACATTGGATATGAAGATATAGTGAAGAACTCAAAATTGAGGCAGCATTTGATTGGCACATAAAGCATTACCCGAATGCCATTCCACATTAAATCGACACAGATTATATGTAACCACTAGCCATTCTGTATGAAACATTCTATTAGTTAAATTGTCAAGAGGAATTCCATCCTCTGCAATATCAATCCCAATGAAGGTTGAGATTAGATAGTAGTTTACAGTGAAGTTCCCTTCCTCAAATTTAATTATAAAGGTAAGATTTTCTTTGGACACTTCACAAATTGATGCATATATGCATTGTGTAATGGAACGGTAAGCTTTACCGTCCCAAGACAAAATGCCTCCCTAACCAACATTAAAAAGCAAAGGAACAAGATTGAATGGAGCAATGTGAGTAACATTTACACTACGCTCAATAATAATGTCTCTTGAGCTAAAATCCCCAATTTGGTCTGCATTTTCTTTGAAACCCCTTAGGGTTCTCACATTGGATGAAGTCGGCCTTGAAGTCAGCCTAGATGACGAACGACCACGAGTTTTTCATGTAGTCGCACATTTAGTACGATGCTTCATTTAATATTTAATTAAGAAATAATTAATGAGATAAGTGTGAATGTGAATATATCAGATTTTTTATAAATCTTACACCAAAGAGGGTTTGGAATCAACAATAAACCCTAAATGATAGATTAACTAATAAAGGAGTACTCAAATCTTAAAAGAAATAGGAAAACAATCACTTACAAGCAAGATTTAGATATGGGTTTGACGAGTAGGCCACCGACAAGTCGAAGAAGAAGATGAAAATGAAAGGAAAAATGATTTTTCACTTTTAAGAAGTGAAATCACGCGATCCTCGAGTGGTCGAGTAGAGTACTCGACCCGTCGAGGGTTCGATCGGTCGAGTACGTCCATGACCCGTTGAAGAATCCATTTTTTTAAAATTTTGACATTATATTATTAGTATTATATGCATTTAATTAATTATAAATAAGAAACAAATAAATACATAAATACTTAATTAATAACAAGCAAACCAATATCATTCTTTAAATTTGAAAATATATTCCTGTTAAGCGGTTTGGTCAAAATGTCAGCAAGTTGTTTTTCAGTTTGAATATATTTAAGTACAATACTCTTATCTTCAATAAGTTCTCGAATATAATAGTATCTAATATCAATATGTTTTGTACGAGAATGTTGGATTCAATTTTTTGAAATGTTAATTGCACTTGAATTATCGCAATACAATGTTATTGTATCTTGCACAAGCCATAATCGACTAACATTCTTTTCATCCAAATGAGTTAAGTGTAAGCGTTACTGGTTGCTCTATATTCAGCTTCAACAGTAGAGAATAGTACAGAGTTTTATTTCTTAATGAGCCATGAAACTAAACAGTTCCTTACATAGAAACATCTACTGCTAGTGGATTTTCTATCGTCAATATTTTCAGCCCAGTATGTATCAATATATCCGGCAATTTGTACAAATGTATCATGTGGATACTAAAGTCTTAAATTTGCTAAACTTGCGACATATCTGATTATCCGCTTAACAATAATTAGGTGAGATTCTTTAGGATTAGATTGATAACGGGCACATATTTCAACACTTAATGCAATATCAGGTCTACTAGTAGTTAAGTATAAAAGACTACCAATCATACTTCGATATAAACCAGAGTAACACTTTTACCTGATTCATCTTTTGAGAGTTTAAGAGTTGAACTCATTGGAGTATCAAACTTCTTTTCATTCTCAAATCCAAACCTTTTTACAAGATTTAAAGCGTATTGGTTTGTGAGATGAATATACCATCTTCATGTTGCTTAACTTGTAATCTAAGAAAAGTAGTTAAGTTTACCAACCATACTCATTTTAAACTTAGATTTCATCCGATCTGCAAACTCAATAGATAAGTTAGAGCATATAGATCTTTAAATTACATCATCAACATAGATCTGTACTATCAGTATATGATCATTATATTTTTAACAAATAAAGTTTTATCAACGCTGCCCATATTGAAGTTATGACTAAGTAAAAATTTAGTTAATTTTTCATACCATGCTCTGAGAGCTTGTTTCAAATCATAAAGTGTTTTTTTAAGACGATATACATGATTTAGAGATTTGGGATCCTCAAAACCCTTAGGTTGTTCAACATAAACCTCCTCATGTAAATCACCATTTAAAAATATACTTTTGATATCCCTTTGATATATTTTGAATTTCATATAACATGCAATAGAAATAAATATTCAAGGCGAGCAACTAGTGTAAAGGTTTCATCGTAATCAATACCTTTTATTTATGTGTACCCTTGTACAACTAGTCGAGCCTTATTTCTGATAATATTACCTAATTCATCAGTTTTATTCTTAAAAATCTATTTTGTTTCAATTATATATTTATCAAAAGGCCTAGGAACCAAGTACTAAACATCGTTTCTAACGAATTGATTTAACACTTCTTGCATAGTCAATATCCAACTTTCATCAGTAAGTGCTTCATTTATATTGGCCAGTTCAATTTAAGAAGTATAGAAGACGTAGTTACAAATGTTCTCTAACTATTTTCTTATCTGAACACTAGTATGAGGATTACCCAATATCTAATCAGTTGGATGGTCTTCAACGGATCTTAATTCAGTATCATCTGATTTATATGAAGAGTCAGGTTAATCGATAATGTTGATTTCATCATCATCTAAACTTGGTGTGGGTGTGATTAGGTGATTGTCAATTACGATATTAATAGATTCCTGAATCACTCATGTTCTTTTATTATGAATATGATATGCTCGACTATTCAGAGCATAACCCAAGAATATTCCCTCATCACTCTTGGCTTCAAACTTTTTCAATTTTTTTCGATCACGTAAAATGAAACATTTACTTCCAAAAATTCAAAAGCATTTAACTATTGGCTTCTTATTAAACCAGAGCTCATAGGCTATTTTAACTTTTGCTTTTATAACATACACATGATTTAAAGTGTAGCACACAGTATTAACAGCTTCAGACCATACATTTTTTGGTAAGTTCATAATATTTAGCATAACATTTGCCATTTTCTATAATACCCTGTTCTTTCTTTCAACAATCTCATTTTATTGAGGTGTTTTAGGAACAGAGAACTCATGTGATATACCATGGTCTATACATACTTCTCAAAATTACTATTTTCAAACTCAGTACCATGATTACTTCTGATTTTGATCATATCTACTTCTTTTTCAGCCTGAATTCATTTTAGAATTCTTCTGACTTCATTGAGAGTCTCTGATTTTAGGTGTTACTATTCCTACATGTTCCATTAGTAACATCCCCTTGAGACTTCCCATGGGGTAACTGTGTATCTTGCTTGTGATTAATGCTTCCCGATTCCACCAGAAAGAATATAGGAACGTCGTTACGAGTGGATCCATTGGATCGACGTTAGGTTAGAATCCCATTTTGACTCTGCACCTTTGATTCCAATATTTTTAGTGATATCTCAAAAAAGCTACCTACGTATATCTGATAAAATCATCAACAATAACCAGAAAATATTTCTTTTCACCTCTACTTTTTGTTCTCATCGGTCCAACTAAATCCATATAGATCAGTTCAAGAGGTTTGGTTGTAGCTAAGGGGTTTACTTTTTTATGACTACTCCTGATTTTCTTGCCAATCTGACATGCGCCATAAATCTTTTCCATCTTTTTCAATTTAGATAAGCCTCGAATATGATCTTTTTTGCTCAATTTATAAAGATCTTTAAAGTTAACATGTGCAAGACGTTTATGTTATAGTTTTATTTCATCTGTTTGGACCAGTAATATAAAAAATTAGAAGAGCATAAGTCATTAATAATATAGCAATTCTCAAAAATCTTAAGGTGTGTTTGTTATCTAAGATTTGAGAAATACTTAAGAGGTTATGCTTAAGACTTTCAACATACAAAATATTCTCAAATGGAGGAAGATTAGAGAGTTGAACAGTACCTTTGCCTATAATTTTATAGTTGCATCCATCACTAAAAGTAATTGATCCATCGTTTACTTCCTTAAAATCGGTCAATAGTTCTTTGTTACCTATCTTATGTCTTGAACATCCACTATCCAGGTACCATTTTGAATGGCTAGTGGCTTTGAAGGCTATGTGGACAACAAGACATGTAACCTGTTGAACCTATTTTATTATGGTTCTAGGTTTAGGAGTTCCATTAGTTTTTCTCTGTATTTGGGAGTTGAAATTTCTCCACTTTCTATTAATTTCGATTTCGTCTAAGTTGGATTTTAGAAGTTCTTTGAGTAAGTCCACTATCTTTTCAGCTAAAGGAGGTTTTTGATATCTTTTATTTTTATAGCTGATGGTATTAGAATTAATCTTAGAAACTTGAAAAGGTTTTAGATTTTTGAAATCATTTTGACCATAATTTCTCAAATTCTTACCTTTTAAGCTTGAGGATTCTCCTTTTACAAATATAGGAAATGCATTTTTTTTTTTTAAAGAACTATCTTTGATATAGCCCAGACCTGATTTATCGCCACATTTTCTGGATGAGGTTAATAGTTTTTCCAACTTTGGGTCTCTGTGGGCATATCTTAAAGAATCCTTAGAACTCAAAAGAGAAAATACTTCAAGTTTTAGATTCTCATTTTCAATTCTAAGTTTTTCTAATTCTGAGGTTTCAAAATTCAAGTCTAGTTTTTTTGTTTCAAAATAATCTAAAAGATGAGATTTTTCTGAAACATTATTTTTAAGTTCTTCTTTTAACTAAAGATTTTTTCTCTTTGAATTTTCAATTTGACATCAATTTTGCAACTTTCCCTGTACGGGGCATTGTAGGTGTCTTGAATATCATCTCCATTCTCATTTTCAAGGTCATTCTTGAGATTTTTATAATCAGATAAGTTACAAGTATCTGAAGAGGTGACTCTGACTATAGTCATTAAGACTTTACATCATTTGCATTTTCTTGTTCTGATTCATCAGACTCAAAAGAACTTTCCAAGCTGAATGATTCATCCCAAGTAGCTAACATACCATTTCTTTTTGACTTATCCCCTTTTGGATATTTATTCGCCAAGTGCCCATATTCATGGCAGTTAAAACATTGACTGTCCTTTACAGATTTCTAAGATTTAGTTTTTCCTTATCTTTTGTTAGATGGTTTTTAAAAATCTAATCTTTTCTTGTTTTTGAAAATTCTGTAAAATTTCTTAGCAAGTAAAGTCATATCATCTTTTGTACCTTCAACACCAGAATTAACATAATTTTCTTTTGAAACAGATTTAGACAATTTAAGAGTAACAGACTTACCTTTAGAAGCTTTAAAATTTAACTCATACGTTTGGAAAGAACCAACTAACTCCTCAACCTTCATTTAATCAGTATCTCTTAATTCCTAAATGGCAGTTACTTTAGAATTAAATCTATCAGGAAGAGATCGCAGTGTTTTTGCACAGACCTTGCTTTCTGTGATTCCATCTCCTAGACCCCACATAGAATTTAGTATATCATTTAGTTTTGTATAAAATTCCATGAAAGTTTCATTTTCTTCCATATGAATTTTCTCAAATCATGTAATGAGGATTTGAAAATTTGATTTCTTAACTATAGAAATTCCTTCATGTGTCATTTCATGAATATCCCAGACTTGTTTGGTTGTATTACATAAAATAATTCTCTTAAATTCATCAGATGATAGCGCACAAGTTATGGCATTTAAGGCCTTAGCATTAGCACTGCTTTTGCTTTTCTAAGGTGTAGTCCATAAATAAAATACAGTTTCTTTCATAGATTTAGTTCCATCACTGCCTAATACTTTTAACATAAGAGGTTTCCATTTAATTACATTAGCTTGCCACATGCTTTTATCTAAAAAATTTAGAAAAATACTCATTCTGGCTTTCCAATATGCATATTTAGAGCGATCAAAAGGTGGTGGCTTGGTAATAGAAAAGCTATCAAAATTTGACATAATGAAAGCTCTAGATCTTTAACTTAGGAAATTAATTCAAAAAAGAGTAACTTAGTTCTGATACCACTTAAACAAGGCAAGCTTACTAGTCCTGGAGGGGGGGGGGGGGGGGGGGGTAGGTGAATAAGATTATGCCAAATAAAAAATTAACTTACTGGAATAATAAATAAATCAAAAATCTCAATAGCACAAGTATTAAAAAATTGATTCAAACTTAATTCGTAGGACAACCTTCACCAAAAACAAAGTTATAGGTAGGAAAACCTTATTTCACAAATGTTTGTAAGGATCAAGATCTCAAACTAAGCAAGATATAATACATTTGTATAAATAAAATTATAACCATTCTCCATATATGAAAAAAGTAAACATTCACCACAACCCCAAGAATTATAGTGGTTTGGTGTGTATACCAACTATTCTCAAATAGACACACCTACTCCACTCCCAATAATCAGAATCCACGTGATATTGGCTTTCACTAAAAATAAGGTTTCACAGGGTCACCTTAAAACCTGATATAATTGTGATTTAAAGGGCTATCACAAACAAAAACCCCACATTAAGATTTTCTGGCTATATCAAAAAATCCAACAAATGAGATTTTTTGTTTATCTCATAAAAAACTAAATATATAAAGTAAAATGATACTTATCTTTACCAAAGAAGAAGTTGTAACCGTAGATCGCTTTTCTTAAATGAAAAATGTTCGATGTTTAGTCCAATAGAAAAGGTTCAGGATTCTAATTCATTTTAATTAGTTTTAAACACAAATGCTATTTACCTTAATTCCCTCAAATCTCAATAAGAGTAAATAATTTTTTGGATAAATTAGAATGACAGATTTTTGAGATAAAGGAATTAATGAAAAAGTTATAAAATAAAATTACAAATATCACTTGATAGCTTGACAATAAACGAGGCTTCTCTCTCTTAAATTAGGGCTTTGATAGGCTTATGTTGTATTTTTGAATTGAGAAAGGACCTCAATTTATAATCACAAAATATGTTCCTTCGACTGGTGGAAGCACCAGATTCAGTTCCAATAAATTTTCAAATTCGAGTGAGATAAGTTCCAATAGATCTTCGACTAGTCGAAGAGCCTGTTCGACTGGTTAAGGGTGACTTCGACTAGTCAAATAGTCTGTTCGACTGGTCAAACAAGCTGAATCTGATTAGATTATAGTTGTTCGACTTCGAGTCGATGAACCTTCGATTGGTCGAAGGAGGTCCTTCAACTGGTCGAGGACTCCACTTGACTGGTCGAAGATGCAACATAAATTCTATTATACTTCAGATGTTCCTTGGACTAGTCGAGGAATTTCTTAGACGAATCGAATTAAAATTTGGACAAAATGAAATTCAGTCAATTATAAGTATAAAAACTAAAATTAAATATGTTTTGAAAGCACCTAAACCTAAAGTCTTTTTAGGGTTTAAATTACCTGTATGGACTGAACTTCATAGAAACTTAAAGTTCTTAAAGATGCTTGATCTTATACTTAAAAGATTCATCAGTAGGAGTTGAACTTGCACTTGGAGCTTGATCTTCTACTAGGATTTTTAGTAGAACTTGAACTTGAAGCTGAAGCTTAATCTTGCACTCGGAGATAGATCTTCTACTAGCATTTTTAGTAGAACTTAAACTTAAAGGTAAATTTTCCATCTTGATCCATGTGACTTGAGTTTTAGCTTGACTTCAAATTAACCATAAGCCAAACTTCAATCTTGTCTTTAACTTGAAGAATACTATGCTAAGTTGTTTTGAGAAGACAAAATTTGACAAACCAAGTGTAACATGTGTGTTAAACATAATAGCACTTACAGATTTATCAATTGTTTTTCCACTTCTAAAAGTGGTGATAGACTTGGCTTGTTCTAGTTGATTTAAAGAGCTTGAGCCACTAATCTCATATTTTGGTTTTGGAATGGGGAAAGGTTAGGCTGGAAGAATCCCTTTCTCCTCAATTGTTAAGTGTAACTCTATCTTTTAAATAGAAGACGCAAGCGTTCCCAATGCAGATTTGATGTCCTGATTGAATAGCTCTTGGTCTTGAATATGTTTTAGAACCGGGTCCTCTTGAGGTTTCCTTTGTTCCACAAATTGGTTAAGAATTCCTTGAGGAGTAGCAGTTTGTCCATTCCTCCAACTGAAATTTGGATGATTTCTCTAGTTGCAGTTGTATGTATTGGAGGAGGTTCCTTTAAAAGATCTATGGTAGTTATTTACAGCATTTGATTGCTCATTCAATACCTCCTGCAAAGCAGGTATCGTTGGATAATTTTTAGTTGCGTGTATGTTGCAAGCACAAATACCGCAAACAACTTCCTTAGCCTTATCCTTCTTAAGTTCCACGAACTCAATCTTCCTTACAAGATCGGCCACTTTAGCATTTATATCGTCATCCTCTTTCCACAAATATATTCCACCCATCTCCTTTGGTTGAATAGGCTTAGATGTGGTGCTAGGTCTTGGGGATATGTCCCATGATTGTGAGGTTTCAGCAAGTTTGTCAAAGTAATTCCACACATCATCAACATTTTTGTTCATAAATTTCCCATTACACATCTTCTTGACGAATTGGCGCATAGAAGATATCAGTCCTTAAAGGAAGAAATTTGTTATGCGCCATGTTTCAAAACCGTGTTATGAGCATAAACTGATGACATCCTTGAACCGCTCCCAACATTGGAAAAATATTTCATCTTCCTTTTGTGCGAAGTTTATGAATGACTTCCTGATGGTGTTCGTCTTATGATATTGAAAAAAATTCTTTATAAACTCCTTTATCATGTTATTCCATGTGCCAATAGATTGTGGATGTAGTAAGTGCAACCACGTCTTAGTTTTTCCTTTCAAGGAGAAAGGAAAGAGTTTCATCCTGATCATGTCCTCAAACACATTAGGAAAGTATAAAGTGCCTATAATCTCATCAAACTCTTTTAAGTGTAGATATGGACTTTCAAATTCAAGTCTAAGTAACTTTGGGAGGAGTTGGATCACTCCTGGCTTGATATCCATGTTTCCTGTATTTTCTGGAAATACCATACAAGAAGGGGTGCTCACCCCCCCAGTTGTCAGTACTCTGGTAAAGTACAGGAGAATTTGAAGGTTGATTGGTCGGTTAATTGACAGCCATAACTTTAGTTAACTTTATGGATCTTGAGTGATGTCTAATCCTGTGATGGATAGATAACCCCTCAACTAATCCTCCTTCACTCAAGAGATGTCGAGTGTTATCACGGACCCACTTGGGCATGAAACACTCATAACCCTTAATTTCAGAATCTAACCTAAACCTAAAAAGAAAGAGAGAAATAGAAAGGGAGAGAGAATTAGATAGAAGTTACCAAACTAGAAGTTTCTATATTAAGATCTTGCAAAAATAGAAAAACAAGTTAATTTCTTAAAAAAAAATAAAATTAGAAAAATAAATTAGTTTCTAAAAACAAATTAGGAAAGTTTCTAACATAAAAATAGAAAGTAAGTTTTTAAAAATAAATTAGAAAAACCCTAACCTAAAAATAGAAAGTAAATAAATCCTAATCTTAACCTAATTTCAAAACTAGTTAATCTTATAAAAACATAACCGTTAGTCCCCGGAAACGGCACAAAAAAACTTGTTTATAACCCCAAGTGTAGGGTCGCGATGTAGTAATAATCTTGGTAAGACCGAGGTTGAATCCACAGGGACTGAACTTGTGCATTTTTAAAATTAATTAGAACTAGAAGAAGATATGAATCTAATTCTGAAGTAATTGAGAGAGTAATTGTGATTAAAGTAATTAAAACTTATAAATTTAAAGGTGGGGACTAGTGTTCTAAGGATCTACTTGTAGCTCTTGGGATGCTACCTTACTTTGATTCAAAAGGCACAATTGAAATTAGAGTCCTATCCTATCCAATTGGAAGATAAAATAATCAAATCAAATCTGAACTTTCATTACCCTAATTCTCAATGAAGGAGAATTGTGAAGGTTGGAAGAGATTTCATCACCAAACCATGCCCAAGAGACGATGGCAAACAATGAGATTTACTAATCCCATAATCTCAAAATAGGAAGAAGAAGATACTCAAAGCTATTGCAGATCTATTGTAATTTAAGTCACAACAAACCATTAAAAACTAAAAGTATTTCTTAAAAATCAAATTAGAATCCATAAAGTTTAACATAAACATGAATCAAAGACAAAGAAAACATCTCAATTATGTTATAAGCTTAACCTCTTAGCCTTTGCTAAGAGGTTTAACCAACCATAGACATGATTGAACCAAAGTCTCTTAAATAAAACATGAAAACAAGTAAGGAAGAAGAAGAACTCTTGGCGACAGCTTCTCCAATCCTCAAACCCTAAAAGATGCCTAGGAACATCTTAGGAACTCTTATTTATAGTTGGGGAAATTCAATTTTTGCATAGAGTTTGAAAAGTCCAGAAACTGCTTTAAATTTACGTAGTCCACGTAAAATCTACATAACCCTCAACTAGTCGAGGATAGTCTTCAATTGGTTGAGAGTCACCTTCGACTGGTCGAAGATCATGCGAAATTAAAAGTTCATGTTGTTGTAGTTTGAACCAAAGTTTCTTCGACTACTCGAGGCAAAGCTTAAACTGGTCGAATGAGGGCTTAGACTAGTCGAAGCAGACAAATTTTTAGGATTCATTTTCTTCACTTCAAGTCTTTAATTCTCTTCATTTCTCGCTTGATTTTCTTAAATTTTTAACATGTGAATTCTTCATTTTTGGTCTTCTAAGATTCAACCTTTGGCTTGGTGATCTTTTAGCATCAAATCCATGCTTTTAACATTCTTTTCAATCCAAGCTCTCAGATTCACCTTGTAACAAAAACATGTATAAAATAGACCATTAAGCATTATCATGTTCATAAAGCCAAGATATAAATGGGGGATAATATGCAATATTTGACCCTCAACAGAGAGCTCCATGTTCTGAAATAAGGTGGAGAGAAGAGGCAAGCCCCTTCATGAGACCACCGATTTGGGGATTTTTCATGAAATTTCTTTCTCGATTTCTTTGTTACGATATGGATTTGGGAGGAGAAGAGTCTTATTCTGCTACTTTGTTGTAGGCGGGCTACATCTCCGCCTATTTGGAGCTCTTCGGCCACCTCTGAGTATATTAATCGTCCCGGCTTGAAATGGATTTGTTATATGTTTATGAAAATTGGGGTTTTTCATTTTTAACTCTTCCCAGTTTGAACAGTTGGTTATTATTTTGATGTTTTGGGAAGTGAATCATGGTAGCGTAATTGTGCTCTTTCTAGTTGGGTAGAGCTTCTTCGGTGAGACCTTGTTTTGTTATGTTTTTTTCTTTTTTCTTAATCCGAAATTATTTAACACTAAAAATCAATTACTTGGGAATTCTTTGATATATAAACAGTTCGATATCTGAAATAGAAAACAAATTGAGGTTTTTTTTTTTTTGGCAAACATTATATTTTCAAGGATGATACCACAGTGCTCTTATACATTTCTATTATTAAGAAAGTGTTATTGTTTACCATACTTTGGTTTCTACTTATGCTGGCATTTCCACAAAGTCTTAGCATTTTTATTTAGTAAAAGTGTAATTTAATCCTCATAGCAAATCATCCCCCTTAAAGAATTTTCAAAAATCTTAAATCCACATGAGAAGGTCTGGGCACTAGTGCATTTCAAGAACGGTTGGAATTGTTTGGATACAACAAACTTGAAGAGAATATGGTGAGTCATAAAATTGTAACTCATCCTATTGTACTCTGTGATAGTAGCCTGAACCATGTGGCACATCTGTAAGGCAATTTGTTTGTCGTCTTTAACAATCCAATTTATTGTCATCATGAACATCATCATGTAGGCAGTTAAAATGAGAACGGCCAGCTGTTCATCTAAAATTGCATTTTTCTAAATCAAGGGAAGCTTAAAATTCCATGACAGTGACAGAGGTCACCAACAAATTCAAATTTACTGAATTTTCCCCCCTTTCGTTGTATCCTTTTCAAAGTTTTTACATTATTTTCATCATTATTGAATTCTAGGTTGGTTGGTTAGTTGAGAGAGAGAGACATGGTGGTAGCGCCTCACATATAGAGAATTTAATGTGAAGATGAAAGAGGCGTAAGCAACAGAAATAATGCATTTGTTTATTGTGGCGTATCACCATTTCATCCTCCATGAAATAAAAAATTGTGGGTTCCTATATGCAAACTAGTGAAGAAATGCTGATGCTACTGAATGGAGGCTTGCTTAAATATGTTGTATTACAATAAGATATGTCGGGACTCCGAAACCTTAAAACAGGGTCCTTTTCAAAGATAGATTGTTTGTTTGATAGGGCTTTCCTTTGATTAAAAAATAAAAACTCTTAAATTGAATGTTTCTATATGTGGTTATGGAAAAGTTACAGTAACCATTTGTATTCACCTTGATGAAAATAGGCAAATCATGACAGTGTAGAAATAATTTAAGTTATTTGTTGTCTTTCCATCATATAAAGTGAAACTTGTCATATGTGGTTTGAATCATACCCCAAAGATGACCCATCTTAAAAGATAAAAGTCCTGATTTTTAATATTATAGTATGTTGGGTTATATTCAAGCAAGCCTCGATTACAAGGTACAATCTTTCAAGCTTTCAAACATTACATGCATGACAATGGCTATTAAAACTGCACACATGCATACCAACATGAGTGGAATTACTTATAATTTTCTTCCATCAAGTTTTTATAAATTTCTAGGTTTCATCCATCTTAGCAATCAATGCACCCTCAATCACAGGGAAAAAATGATGGTCACACATTCATGTGGGCCTAATAATATCCTATCAATGGATGGCAATCCAAGATGGGTCACAAACACCTATCTCTATCTAGTGAGAAATTATTGTTTCGTATAGATTAAACTAATAATCGACCAAGTAGCTGTGATGGAGTGACTTGAATGGAGATTGTTGGCCATCATGCTCTATTAACATGGGCATCATTGATTCTTAGACATTGTTGCGAATATGTTCTTGGGAAATGAAAATTAAGTGAAAGAGAATCTAATTTTGGACTTCTTCCATTAGTTAATCAACCTGATTTTGGAGCAGGGCATTCACACAATTGGACCCAACTGATGCTCCTGCTCATGCTCGTCCATGTTTACCACATTGTCCTATGGGCCACATTGTGTTTTTGATGCATTTAGCCTATAATCAGGCTGGCCCACTCATAGGTGGGGCAAAGATGTAATCTGACTCCAAGCTTGTCAAGTAGTGACATGCATATTAGCTATTGGGCATGACATTATTTGGGGTTAATTGATGAGATGGCATTAAATTTGCTTGTGACTGAAAAGTGGCAAATTTCTATCAACAGTTCTATATCTCCTTCCTGCTGGATGTTAATACCATCAATAGATATTACTCTTCAACCAGGGTGGGAAGATATGTACGTGTCCTCTTACCTGAATACTCATGTTCGACATCTCTACTTGTTCACCTAAATATGGAGATGTTCCATACGCAGATCCTGTAAGTGGGTATCAAAGGCCCCAGAAACTCTCCCACCTCACATCACTCTACAATTATTAGGTGTATGTTCTATATGTTTTCCATCTTCAAATTAACTACTTTCATTTTATTATCTGAAGGTATGCTTATGGTCTAGAGAAAAGGGTGGTGTTTTCCTAAGTATAGACGTGTCATGATGCGAGAAGTGGGTTGTTTCGTGGTTCTATCTATCTAAACAAGCTTGCGTTCATTTTAATGTTAATTGCATTTGTGGGCAGGTTTATATTCTGTTGAAATATGTGTTTTTTTTATGGTTTTAAATTTTCATGGAATTTTTAGGTATTTTTCATGATTTACTTATATATACTCAGTTTAGATCACTGAACAATGGTTTAGATCACTGAACAATGTGCCTCACGCATGCCAATTGAAAGGTGGAATGGTTCTCAAAAGTAATAGGTTCAATGGAATCATGTACTAGGTTCAATAGTTATAATCCTTAATTTTATAGCTATGAAAAAAGAAAATTAAGGAAAATTTAGCAAGATCATTTTTCATGCAAATTTCTATAGTTATTATTCACCTGTCCAATCAAAATGATAGAAATCAGTTTCAAACTCCTCCGTACTAACTTAAAACGCTTTTGGGAACGAAGTTTTCTTTTTTACTTTTTGGATAGGAAATGTTTTTATCCCTTAAAAAAAGGCAATGCCCCAGGGAACTCATCCTTGTCAAGCCATATTAATATTAGTTGCATGCCATCAAAATATAAAACTAACAAAGAACTATAATAGGCATCTAAATAGTCAATTCAATCCAAGTACCTTCGACCAGGTTCATCAAAACTTTCATATGCAAAAGCTGCTGAGTGAATCACTAATTTCACCCAGGAGATCTATCATTGTAAGAATTTGGGTTCTCTCTGTGTTCGTCATAGCTGTTGTGACATGGGATTTCTCTACAGACCTTAGGAAGCCAGTGACCTCAAATTTTTACAGAAGTGGCAACGAACACATTCTATTGAGCATTAGCTACTGAATTACCATCCACAAGTTGGAATAAGCTTCTTTGAGACTCTGCCCTAGATATTCCACCCCAGTGCAATCCTTTATCACCAACCGTGGTAGAGGAAAGTTCCCCAAAATATTGGGATAACTGGATCTATGGAATGACAATGGGAGAGTTTCCACAACTATGGTCCTTGCTGCAGCTAGCTGAGGTTTCATCAGCATTAAGATCCTCACTACAAACAAATTACTATTCCAAGATTAACTGCAGAATAGATTTTTTCCAAGGTATTACATTATTTAGAACATAATACCAGTTATAAACAAATTACTATTGCAAGCTTACCTGCAGAATAGCTTTTCCAAGATACCTTAGAAAGAGATGGATCATAGTTCACATGTATAGAGGAACCGACTGTTGTCTACCATCAACCAGACTACCATGTGTGATCTTAGAACAAGGTTAGGGTTGGGTTAAAAGTTAATTCATATTTTGACTTAGAATGCAAGACAACTCTGCATGTTGCAAACTTTAAAAATTAGAGATCTTTATTAAGTCACAACACAAAAATTATATCCACATGACCCTTGAGAGAACACTTGAACCAGTGTCCAAATCAGCCAAAAGAATCAAACCCAAGACTGTAGCATGACTATCAACAACACAATAGCCAATCATGCCAAACACCCAAAAAGTAGAGGAAAAAGAATGTAATAGACGCATTTGGCTCCCTCATACTTTAAAAAATAATAATAAAAGAATTGCAAACTCACACACCTGCACTATGTGAACACTCCTGCACCATCCGTTATACGAGCTAATTTTATAGTCTTCTACTTCCACTTGTATACATAAGTGATGGATAGATGATGAAAGACGAGGAAGAGGAAGAGATGGCCGAGTCCATTGTTGTTCTTGCAATGGTAGCATGCATTGCAGTTGTTAAGGAATACTGTCGACACTATATGTTGAGAAAACTGGCTCGTCAAGGGGATGATGCGCGGGCTAGATTTATCGATTCTATTATTTGCACAAGTGATAGGGACTGTATACTCAACTCACGATGAAACAGGATGCATTTTTCCATCTATGTCAAGTAGTGCGTGAGAGTACGGCCCTACGCGATACACGTAATGTTAGTTTGGAGGAACAACTAGTCGTGTTCCTACATACAGTCGAACATAATGTCCGTAATCACGTGATAGGACACAGGTTTTGTCGTTCAGGTGAAGCTATAAGCCATCACTTTCACCGAGTTTTAGATGCAGTAGTCTCCCTGTACCCTGATATGTTAAGCAAGTCGACGCAGAAACCCCGAATGAGATTCAATCAAATCCATATTGGGCCACTTACTTCCAAGTACCATTATTAACCAAAAGCTCTTTCTTAAAGCAGTAGTTAAATTATGCATCATTCATACTAATCTTATGGGCTCAAAAACTCCCCCCATATAGGATTGTGTTGGTGCAATTGACGGGAAACATATTGCTGCACATATACAAGCATCACAACACGCAAGCTTCCACAATCGAAAGGGTATCTTATCTCATAATGTACTTGCTACTTATTCATTTCATATGTCAATATTATTTGTGTTAGCCGGATGGGAAGGTTCAGCTTCGGATGCAAGGGTCCTCTACATAACGCCCTGACACGAAATGATGATCCGATAATTATGCAACCTGGTAATCGCTCTTCACCATCATTTTTTCATCATTTGCTACGTAAAATCATGTTGCTGACAGACTGAAAGAATAATTTCATCCATTATGTAGAAAAATACTTCATTGTTGACACAAATTACGCTCATTCACCAGGCTTCATGGCCCCTTATCGTGGAGTTCGATACCACCTACAAGAGTATCGTACCGGGAGAGCGTCCATGGATATGAAGGAATTATTCAACTATCAACATGCGCAATTGCAATATGCAATTGTGCGATATTTTGGTGTAATGAAGGGCAGATTTCCAATTTTAAAGAGTGTAATATCTTTTTGATACACAAGTCAAAATTGTTATTGCTTGTTGTGTGCTGCATAATTTTATATGAAAAGAAGATGGATCAGACCAAGAATTACATGATGTTGGTATACCTATGAGTGACGTTAAGACTAATCCTACCCCGAATGATGTATCAACAAATGATGAGAGGTAATGGCTAGTCCAAGTCACTCAACGAGAGAAAGATGCTTGGATCAGAACTCGTGATCGAATTGCGGAACGCAGTGGGCAAACACCCAAAACAAGAGTAGGATAAGATAAGCATACTCAATGTGAATGCTGAAAATCAGCGCCCACGCAGGTTTGCATGTTTTAGTTTGACTTGTGGGGGTAATTAGACTAATTCGTGGATGTTGGAGTCTCCACTAACCAATAAATCTCAGAATCCCGCAGTGGGCTAGAAACCGAAGAATACGTAAGGTTGAAGAAATTCAAAAACCCTCCTACCTTAGATTGACTCCTGGTTTGTGATCCAAGATTCTGGAAAAGGGACCTTGCTTATAAAGATGGAAGGTGTTAGGCACCCTCTCTACCCGTACAAATGTACGGTCTCTACTTGGTGTGGTAAAATAATCTCAAGGGATGATGAATGCTAGGGACGAGATAGGACTAGGCACACATGCAAATTTCAGATGCGGCAAGATTTGAGATTTCGACAAGCTACATAACATATGTCTAATGACATGTCTAGAAAGCAGATGTAATGATGCTTATGCAAAAAGTAAAGAATAGTGGACTAGGTCACTAGAAATTTTTGATGTGACGGGATCCGTAGTACAGCAAGTCACAGATCATACGTTCACTAGAGATTTAGAGAAGTAAGGGAGTTGAGAAGGGAATAGATGTCATGATGGTGAATTCTTGTATGAGATTATTTAATCTTTGGCTTGAACTTGAATAGGCTAAAACATGGACCGAACCATGACCTATCCAGGCTAGGCTTAGGGATTGAAAAGGGTAAGAGGAAGGGCTAGGGGGTAGCTAAAAGATCATAACTTGGAGGTTTGGGAGCTCTTTCCCTTTCCTTCTCTCTCTCTCTCTCTTGGATATGGATGTTTTATTTTTTAAATGTGTAGAGGAGAGGGCTATTGATAGCCTTCTCCAATGGTCTTATGGTAAATGTGGGGTTTAGGAGGGGTAAAAGCTGATGTCGCAAGTTGTGAGTGGTTGAGGTGAGAGGAACACTACGTTGTGCACTCTCATTGGCTCTTGGGGTTGGTCAAACAGTAAATAAGATCAGATAGGGGGTTAAAACTAATTTTCGGACGTTAGGCCAGCTATTACTCAGAGGACACACGCGCATCATGAGCAGTGGTAATTGGAGTACCACCGATGGTAGTTTGACTACTGCCTGGGCCGGGTTCAAGCGTGTGGGCCTCGCTTGGTGCACTGGTACATCCGATGGTCCTTTTTTCATATTTTTGGCTCAGATAAGTGCATTCCCATGTTGACCTGGCTCTGGTAGGCTTTAAGTTTGGAATCTCAAGTTAGGTTATGAGGTCCTAAGGGTTCAGATTTGGGCTTTGAGTTAGGGTTTAGATTAAGATCTTGAGTTCGGATTAGGTTTTAGGGGTTTGGATTTGGGTTTGGGGTTCAGATTAGAGTTTTGGGGTTTGGATTAAGGTTCGAGGTTTGGTTTGTTGATCATGGTCTAGATTATCCTTGTATCTTCAAGATGTTAGCCTGGATGGGGTGTCTACAGATGCCCCTCTTTGGCTGAGGTTACGAGCAACCGAAGGTCAAAGCGAGTAGACACCCCACCCTTTTGGTCAAAAAGGATAGTGATTCAAATCTATTGCCTGATATTGTATCATTGTCAACTGACTTTTTGGAAAAGAGATGACTCGCACATATCATGAGGGTTGAGGAAAACATTGTGATTATCCTTGCACGTTGGTGCGGCATTACAGGTTGACAATCACAACCCTTTCACATTAAATTGTTAATAGCATTAGAGGATAAGTCTGAAAAGTAGGGCCTCTGCACGTTCGTGCGGCTTTACGAGGATTCTCGTAATATTTGATATGTCGTTCCTTTTCTATGTGATCCCTTAGGAGTATTCAATCCATTTGATCGTCAAAGTGGTTAGTTGTTATGTGCGTTGGTGCGGCCTTACGGGAACTCACCACGCCGACTTGGACTCGATTAAATTTTACGAACATCCCGAACTAGGCATGTGCAGGTAATCTTTTGCCATGCAATCTGTCGATTCTGACACTTTGGTTACAATTGATTGTTGTCACTTTGAGTTTGATTATTCTTTCCAGAGACAGATCCACTCATTTTTACTAGCATTTGTATGATGATCCAGATATAAAGATCAGGCCAATCGTACATATATCAATATGGATTCAATCATCCTCCGGGGAAACAGGGAGAGATCGAATCTTATTTACCTTTTTGCACTAACCGCAACTGGAGAATATGGAAGATTTCTCAGTATATTATGCGTTGCATGTGTTTTTTTTTAAAAAATATTTTGAAAACTAATCTCTTTGGAACTATACGCCTAAGAGATTTTATTAGAAAATATATTTTTTTTATTTTTTGGAAAATATTCATTCAATCTCGTGGGTAGGCGTCGTCGTTCGATTTTTATTTATAAAAGTTAACAGTTGCATTGTCTCCACAGATAAGCTGATGGGGCTAATAGTTTGAAATATTTTTGGATTTTTTGAAAGATCCATCCAATCTTGCCAATGGGCGTTGTTGTTCAGCTTTTATTGTGCAAGGTTAAGTAAACAGCCGCGTTGCCTCCACTGATAAGTTAGCGAGGCTATGGTTTTTATTTGAAAATATTTTTGGAAGATCCATCCAATCTCACAGAGGGCTCGTCATCTGATTTTTATTGTGCAATCTAGATTGAATAGCCAGATGGCCTTCACTAATGAATTAATGGGGCATTAATCATGATTTCTTATGTGGGCCTCTGCGGCTTTGAACTTGTGGGCTCCGAAATGTGGGCCTCTGGGGCTTTAAACTTATGGATTTTGAAATATGAGCCTTATGAGCTTTGAAATATGGGCCTCATGGGCTTTGAACTTGTGGACCTTGTGTCACACCCCAAACTCAAAAACTGGGCTCACAAAATTCTCGATCACCGAATCTGGCACCGATATCCTTCGTAGAACCCTATTTTTGGCTCCCAGCACCCATTCGCCAGGTTCCGATCCTAAGATGCTACGAGGAGGATTTCCAACGACAGTTTGATTCATAATAAGCATAACCAAAGGCATAAACCATAAAAAATAATCAAAAACTTCATTACATTTTCACTATGATTAAAAACTTTATAAGTACAATGAGCATGAAGGGAAATACAATGATGATAGACCAAAAGCTCCAAAATAATCTGCCACATGCTCAAGCCTCAGCATTGCTACGATCCAATGTCACCTGCACGCAACGGTCGTGCATAAGCTTATAGAAAGCTTAAAGGATGGTGAAAGTGTGTGCACATTGATAATGCAGTTATGTAGTATCAGAGTAATGTGGAACATGCTAATGAAAGCTAAGAATACCATTAGCCACACCAAGGCCATGCGGTGTAAAGTATGAATGATGTCGGCCATACCAAGGCCATGCGATATGAAATACAACTCAAGCATAAAATCCTCATCTAAGTCCACATATCAATATAGCTCAACTCTGAAATATCACAGGGGTCTAGTACACTCTAAATCAGATCGCTACCCCATCGCGCGCAATAAGGTAAGTGGAAGAGACCTCACTATCCGTCTATCAATTTTAAGCTCAACTCATTGATAGCGGACCCATTCCTCGAGCTGGTCAAATTCAGCCTAGCTTTGCCCCCTACTCTAGGGTGGGTAAGGCCATAGCCCCTTCCAACCAACCACGACATAGTGGAAAGCGTGACTGTATGGTAATCGGCACTCGGCGCTCCTGTACCTACTCGGTCTAGACGTTGAAGCAATCTCTTGGTACCATAAGGGTTTAGAGCTTTCACCCAGGGATATCTATAGCACCCCATGTAGAACAAGATTTTTGGTATTCAATCCTGCCATCCACGATACGCCTGTGGAGGCTACGACCCTGATGTCACTACGGCGTACAGTAATCATGTCACACAATGCGAAATGCATGAATCACACTATTCAGTCATGCAGTAATCCTGCACGTATCGTGCGCTCATGTAGGGTAACATCACATAACCAGAAGCCCATAAACAATCTGCCCGTAGGCATATACTATAATCAGTCACTTCTCATATCAAACACACATATGATGCGTATGATCAGGAATCATGGAACTATACTAAACATGTTATAAAGTAATGCACTATCCTTACAACACGGATGGCCTAGACAGCCTACACACAACAAGTACGAGCATAGCAATGGGCCTTAGGGAGAGTCATAATGTGGACATTTAACCAACATTACACTCGCAATGTGGACTTCAAACCAACATTGCTCCCAAGGCATAGCTCGTCGTAAACAGCATTACATAATTCGTGTTGGGATCACACATTGCAATGGACTTTAAGTACATCCTATTGGGCCTTAAATACATCAAATAGGCCATATCATATGGGCCTTATATTCATCAAGTGGGCCACATCAATGGGTCACACCAATGGGCCTTATGTGCATTGCAATGGGTCATAACCCGTGGGCCTTAGAATGCAACAAATGGGCCTAATCTCATGGGTCTTATATGTATCACATGGGCCACACCAAATGGGCCCCATATGTACATCAAATGGGCCTCAACCCATAGGCCCTAGTACATCTCAATGGGCCTTAACCTATGGGCCCCTAATACATCAAATGAGCCTCAACTCATGGGCCTTACATATATATCAAAGTGGACCTCAACCATGGGCCACAAATACATCGAATGGCCTCATGACATGGGCCTTACATCCACATCAAAGTGGGCCCCAATGAACAACCACAAATAAATCAAGATAAGCCTCATATCATGTTAAGGTGGGGTCCACTTGGACTATGGGTCTCACTCATTTATCCCATACCGTAAATTGATCTCACAAATGGTTGGACGGTTTGTACACAACACATGCATCATGGTGGGTCCCGTAGATAGACGGTGTGGGAGAAACAGGTGGGACCCATGGAACTTAGCTGCTGAGTACAACAGCAGGTCCTGCAATCCTGCTAACGTCATTATGGTGGCTATATAGCTGCCAGCATATGCAGCTATTGCTGCTTAAGGAAAGGCAGAGGTGGGTCCCACGTAGGGCCCACCCTCATGTATTCATAAAATATATAATATATATGTATATATATAGTATAGTTGTTGCCAGTGCAGCTTTTCTGCATTTAAAAGAGGGAGGTGGGTTCCATGTAGGGCTTACCACAACAAGTAATATAATATAATATTATATTATATTATAATATAATATATAATATATTACATTATATATTATATAATATAGTATAATACATTAATATTATATATATAAACAAATAGCAAACGTCCAAGCCGTCCATCTGGACGCTGGACAAAACACACGTCATGGGCCATGATGGATGGACAGTGGGATGAGAAACACATACACGTGGTGGGCCCCAACTTCACATGTGTCATACGTGTGGGGTGGGCCCATGCAAATGGATGAACGGTGTGGTGCAAAACATATAACAAAGGGCCCCATGTCCAGTGCACTGCACATGTGCAGGCACCTCAGGTGGGTCCCACGTGTACGCCACCCCCACTAGGGATCGATACCAAGACCTCAAGTGTTGCAGCGAGGTGAAATAGCGGTGTAGACCACTTAAGTTGAAGTAGGAATATGTCAATATGTCCTAGAGGGGGGGTGAATAGGACTTTTTAAATATTCATAAGTTATTTTTCAGTCCTATCACACTAATCCTATTACAGAGTACAAATTAGGATTACTCAAAAATTGTACTCTATTGTAAGGCATGTAAGGCAATCACATAAATGAAAGACAATATCAATCTCAAACACAGTCATTTTATAGTAGTTCGACTACTTGTCTACTCCACTCCTGGCTTCCACACTCAACCCTTGAGTGACTGAATTTCACTAAGGAGGTTTCCCATGGTTCACCTCAAACCTAAGGTTTTAAATCAGGTTGACCTTCAACCTTTACAGAGGTTTCTACTCGGTTCACCTCAAACCCTGGAGTTTTGCTGGCGTACTCCTAACTAGATGTTTATACCCACACAGGACAAGGGTCCACACAATGCACCCTGAGGTTTCTACTTGGTTCACCTCAAACCCTGAAGTTTTACTGGCGTACTCCTAACCAGATGTTTATGCTCTCCACAGAGCAAGGGTCCACACAATGCACCCCGCGCGTACACTCCCGTTGGAGGCCTCGTTCGAGGACTTTCAAGGGTGAGCAACACTTAAAATCCAATCCTAGAAAGGAATGATCACAAGTGTCCTCTGGACTCTAGATACTTACAAATAAGTTGATGAGTCCTATTCAGCGCAATGTTGAAGATCTCCTCCTTGATGTTGAAGGGTCTTCACCTCCCTTGATCCGCAACACAAAGATGTATCTATAGTAGGCTTTAGGTTGGGTCAAGGTTATGATGGAATACCACTCTTTAAAGATTTTTCAATTAGGAAGATAGAGTGGTTCCAATCATCTATGCATTCAAGGCATCCCAGCTTAATGATTAAGGTTGTAGCTGGAGGATCCTTAAATGTGAAAGTTCATTCTCCAATCCACTCTATTAGATATCAATGATGAGGGTGGATTGGAGGATGAACTTCCTGAGAGAAAGGGCTTAAGTAAATGATAGGAAGGTTAGAACTCTTAAAAGCACTCTCTTCTTTCTCTACCAGCAATAAAGACAAATCTCTCTATATATAGGCAAAAGGTTCCAACGGATATAAACGGTCATATTTATGACAGAGTTCGATATCATCGATCAGTCATCGATATGATCGAGCGTATACTCCTGATTGTATCGGCAGACCTCTCGATGATACAAACTCAATTGTCATTTCGCTTTTGGAAACCTTCCGCCTACTGGTCGATTGGATCGAGACACACATCGATGTTATCGGATTTCGAACTCCGATTCCATCGAGCAATGGATCGATCTATTGACAGATGAAAAATAAGAAAGATGCCTTGAAGAATTTTAAGTTTAACAGATATGATCGGGGAACAGTCGATGTCATCGGAATTTGTACATCAATCATATCGGAGACCTTGTCGATGGGATCGACAAATCGTATAGATTTACCTATAAGCTTGCTGGACGATTTATGTCCGGACTCGATCCAATCGACGAGGTCTCGATATGATTGATATATGAATATCAATTTATCGACTAGCACCTCGATCAACATTAAAAATAACCTGAAATTCATGCTAGTAAAAACATGCGCCCACAATCGATATGATCGACTGGCTTCCAATATGATCGATATTTGAGTTTAGATTGAATCAGACAGTCATCGATATATCGAAGCATATGTTAGTTTTCTTTAGAAAAATAGGGGCACCGGAAAGCAGTCTGTCGATATTATCGATCCACTTCAGATATGATCGATATTCGAATATCGATGATATCGACTACCGAGTCGATATATCGATAAATCGTCTAGATGTTTGTTTGATTGCTGGACGCTTTTTGTCCTCACTCGATTGTATCGATTGAGATCCCGAGGATATCGATAGAGCTGGTCGATCATATCGAAGGGGTAATCGATATAATCGACAGTGTAAGAAAAATTTTAAAGATTTTCCTTTTTGATAACAAGTTTTCTTATACAAAAACTCTAAGATGTTCTAGTTCTTTCTAAGGGTTTAATCACCTGGTGTTTTGGGACATGGGATGTGAGGCTATGATTTACCTATGGCGAGCTTCCACACATGCAATTGAGGCAGACGCTTAACTTGATCTTCCTGTTAGGCGTTGTTATCCGACTGACTCAACTTACAACGTAATTGACAAACCAGGGCACGTAGTAGGTGCACTTTCAATCTCCCCCTTTATCAATTACGTGACAAAATACCCAAAACACCCTAGGAACATATCTAGACAGATACATCCTAAATTGTGTGTACATGTATTAACACAATTTTACAAATTGTAAACTCCCATGTACACACCCAATAAATTCTCCCTCTTACTTCAAAAACTCCCTCTTTCTTGTTGCGGCTGCTCCCCCTAACACCTGCAACACAGATATATAATTTTCGCTCGGGGTGTTTGAATTGTTCTCTCCCTTTTTGTCAGTCATTGGCAAAGGTAAACGACGTGATATTGACTGAAGATTGAAGCTTATGGGAGAACCCAAATAGATAGATGTATATAAATGAGAACACTGTAAAGTATACATCAATGAAGACAAACAGCATAGTCATTTCAATAGCATTAAGAATGGCAATGAAATAGGAATTGAATTCAGCCATATCAACAAAAAGTTTAATCATCAGACTAAGATATCAGCCATATGTAGGGATACCCAAAACAAGTAAGCAGAGATGGATGCAAAATCAAATGTTTTTGACTAGACACATGGTTCTACCAGAACTGTCTCTTTCTAATAAATAAAAGGCCCATCAGTCGTTAGTAGCTCAAGAATCTGCTGCACAGAGTGTTGGAGAGCTTCCATCCTACTTTCTATTCCTGATAGTCGTTGTTCGCAGTGTTGGAGTCGCTCATCAATTCTAGTGAGATTGTTTAAAAGTTGGCGCTCAAACACACGATGCTGATGATTTGTGACAGAAGCAGGACTATAATTAGGAGTTCGATTGGATTCCCAAAGAATTTCTTCATTAAGCATGGGACCACTATATTCAATAGGTGGAGAAATCTTAGCATGCGATGAGATAGAGAGATACACTTGTTGCACTGCATCATGGTCGTACCAGACTTCAGGATATACCTTATCAGTTATTTTTGGCAGACCTGCCCAGTGTGCGAGCTTGCAGATAAAAGATGAAAAAGGCAGAAATTCAAGATGGTAACTTCTGATTACCTTTATTAGCTGGTCTAATATGAAGGTCGTTAAGCATACAGGGATCTCTTGATAGAAATCATACAGAATGTTGAGTGCAATGAGACTCAGATTTGTGTCATTTGCATCACATGGCTACACATTCGTGCTGAAAATACTGTGAAGGAGTTGGAACAAGATTCCTAGGTATTTTACTGGAAGAATATTGCTATCATTTCTAGAAATTGTCATACCCTGGCACAGTGCTTGTGTAATGTCCATCCATCTACCCAAATCGTTTAGATTTCTACTAGTGACAGGGATTCGTGTCACTTCAATGTTTAGAATATGTAACACCCTGAATTTTGGCCAACCTGGGATTAGACGTCCTCAGGCAATGGGTCAACTAAAACACCTAGGAAATCGCTCAGAACCCAATTCCATAGCCAAAGAAATCACTTAGGATTAATTCCTTTAGAAACTAAGCATAAGTTAGCTAGCGCAACGCTAGAGTAGCTAGGAAATAGTCCCTGATCACTTTAAATACGTTCTACAAGACCCAAAACTTGTAGAATCCATGGTGCTATAATACCCTAAAACCTCGGATCAAACTCTAAACCGGTTTGTTCTCTGGACCTCTTTGAAACTTTGTATTGGATCTAGACCGTGCGTCGAAAGTCTGATACCTACAATCTTAGACCGTTAGAACCGCCTAGCTGGACTTGACAATCATTTCAAAAATCAAGTCCAACCGATATTCACAGGCTATTTCATTGAGCCCGGACTGAAGAGAGTGAGAATAGGGTTAGATTTAGAATTTGAAATTCAAATCTGGCACACGACTTGACGCATCAGTATTAAGCGTTCTGACCATCAGAATTCAGCCAAATTACACCCTCGGATCAGAAAAAATTTCTATTTCATATCATGAAACTTGTAGACCTGATCTACGTGCGATGACCGCTGAACTGAAACTGGACCGCCACGGGCGATCTACGAACACTGATGGACTGAAAACGGGATGTGAGAAGCATCCGACGAGCATAAACTTAAGTGTGATCGCATTCGGCCAGGGGACCACCAGAAATGTCCTTTTGGACCGAAACAGCCCCGATTTGCATATACCTTAAGTATACATTGTTCCCGAGCCTGTTTTGGGCACATTTGGGCTTATAAAAGGGCTTGAAACCCTCACTCCTCTCTCCCATCCGAATTTGAAAAAAGCCCTAGGTTGAGAGAGAGAAAAGGTGAGAGTTTGTGAGAGAGAGTGGAGGAGAATTTTCCTGCTGTTGTGCTACCTGCTACACGTGATTAAGCAACACGCTTCAATCACTTTGCCGGTGATTTCTCCACTTTTTCAGGTAAGAAAATACCCTAATATGTTGCTGATTTGAGGTTCCCTTGGTTTCATAGCGAAGTAGCTGATAGATCTTGTGTATTAGGTTCACAGTTCGCCGTAGACGAAGCGTATACGCCCCGTTCGAATTCACACACCTATAAGAGAAAAGGTGCAGATTTTAGACGCTTTGATTGACTGTTTTCAACGCTTTCAATGTCGTTTAATAGTAGATTATCGAAGGCAACGCCGTTTGACATGTACAACATGCTGTCCGTTTCCTGTTTCATAAACCGACGAAGAATATGAGATTTAGGGCATTTTAGTCATTTGTAGGAAGTACTGTTTTCATCCATAATTTGTTGATGTGATTGACATGGCTTCTTGTCGTATTAGAATATTAGGAATGCGTGCATAATTAGTTTGGCAAAGAGATTCGCCTAAATGCGCACTTTGAGTCGACATACTATATGTAGACTTAAGTGTGTAGTTTAAGTGTTTGTATAAATGCTTGTATTAGTATGTATTAAATTAAATGGTGTTATGAATTAGTTTGAGATTGATTTCTCAATTAATATGCTGATATAAATGATTTCCTACATGTTAGCTATATGCATGATTTCATTATATGTATGAAATGCATGTGCTTGAAGATTTACTTAAGTTGTATGTTATAACATGTGTTAACATGCTCACATGGTTGCATTTCATTTCCAATACTCTCACATGATTGCTGATGTGGATTCATAATTGTTTGGGACTATACTTAGTCCAGGCAGTCGGCAACCGAGCAAGTTCGTGGTTGGCCTATCTTTACCACGAACGACGCGTCGATGAACGCGAGCCGTGTTTTGGAGTTGGCGGCGGTGGTTAGGCCACACGAAGTGTTTTACGCACTTCATATCGTTTGACTTGAGATGCGATCGTGCTAGTCGAGCCCGTCAAGTAACCCGACTGGCCGTTGTATGTTCACCCTGTATGAGTCATAACTGCTTGAACCTAGGGTACTGAACTTACCATTGTAAATCCTGTCAACCATGGTACCTTGATCCACGAAGACTCATGAGCCGGGCATGGTGGTATGGGACACCGTGGTCGAGCTGTCGGCCTACGCTGGGGCCACAAACCTCCCCGTAGTGACCAGTGAGCACCTATGTCTCGTGAGCAAATTATGGTGGTATAGGACACTATATTCTTGCTGTCGGCCTACACTGATCAGGCGACGAGTCCTTTGTAGTGACCGCGAGCGTATTCTGAGTCTACGGGAGGCGACGACCCTTCCGTAGTAGTGAGAGTACAGTAGGCCTGTATTGATAAGGTGATGGGGGAGCGGTGCAACGAGTGCGAGTAACAGCCCTGGCAGCCCTTGCAGTGACCTACAAAATATACATCGTATGAGATTACTAGGAGCGACGACCCTAGACAGGATCTGTGTTGGGATTGATATAAGGAAAGTACCTTAGTTTCTCAATCCTGCTGTTTGAATGGACTAATAACAACTCGGAAATCATATCACCATTACATTGCATGTTCCTCGAAGATGTGGAGCACTTGAGGGACGATTGCATGCCGCGGTCGTAAGATGGTGCCGTACGAGGGAGACCGTCGGTGAGGGCATCCATCACGTCATGTCATATTGCATTAACAACAGTATTAGGATTGTTTGATTTACTACTTTACTATTATCGCATGATTGATTTGAGAACATGTTAATCCTTGCTCTATTATTCCACTGAGTTAGTTACTCATTCCCACGTTACGGGATGGTGTTTCCGGACACCCACCAGTCCATATTTTGGTTGCAGATGATGGCCCTGCTTGAGAATCGGAGCTGGACTTGATAATGATGAGGAGGATCTCTCCTTTATGCGTGTTCTGATTGACGGGATTAAAGGAGGTTGATTAGATACCTTGACACTTGTCATTTTATATTTTTAGAGCACTCATGTATATTCTTTCTTTTTCTTTTGAGGTATACATGTATATGTTTAACCTGGTAACATGTTCACACTCTGGAGACACACAAAAGTTTATATATGTTATACATACTATCACAGTCTTCCGCTTGTTAATTTAACTGTCTCTGGAGTATGATATGCTGTTCTGGCGTAGTCCCACTCATGTTTAATACATTAACACAGACAACATTCAATCATACATATCTATGTTGCATAAATAACATTTTGGAACTCGGGAGTTGGGTTTTTACTCGACCCCCGATTTTCGGGATGTTACAGAACATGACCAAGAACTGATGGAGTAATGTGCTTGGTGTGTTGCATGAATTTCAGACATATGCAAGGTGGGTAATCTTGAACAACATGACAATAGTTGAAGAACTGCTGGATCATTTCAAACCCGCCCATATTAAACATATTCTTCCATCCTATGGTTTCCATCATGAGATCCACCCCATAGAGTTTGACATTACTAATGAGAATAGTACGATCGACTATTGTGACTTGTTCCCAGTCTGACTGGTTTTGAGGTGGTTTAGAATATTCCTCTTTCTTGTTCTTGGAAGATTTTGTGGATGAGAGAGCCTTACCTTTTCCTTTAATCATCTTTCTTGTGTCACTTGGGTGCCGAGATTTCATTTGGACTTCGAGCAGATCAACCAAAAGAACTGATCATGGAAGAGAAATAGGACTAGCCTATGACGAGAGAAAAAATCTTTACGATCAGCCTTTTATTTGGGGCACCATCTGTCGATCATATCGACAAAAATGTCGATTGTATCGAGAAGTTATTGATCGATGCTATCGGGACAGCCCACGATGTTATCAATGGTCACAAGACTTTTCCTATTCTAAACAGCCGTCGATGATATCAATTAATCAGTCGACGTGATCGACATTTAGAAGTGTCCAATCGACACTCCTATCAAAGGTGAATCTTTTTGAGTTTTTCTTCAGTCTAACGATTGTTCATATATAGAATAGTATCTTACTGAAGTTCCCAACAGAGAATATCAGCAAAATTTTGTATAGCTTCTGTACATTAAAGAGTATAAACATTTGGATGTTTAATGTGCAAAAGGTGAGGTGGGGTGCCTCAAATTGTTTCTTTGAAAGCTCAGCAAAATTGCATCACTTCAGCGAATATCCAGATTTTGATGCATAACCTGGACCAATTTCTTCATTTTCAGCGTTTCTCAATATCACTCCTTCCTTTTCCTTCAATAATGTAGCAATGGTTATTTGTGCGAAGACCTTTTATAATTAATTTCCCTGAGTCTCATTCAGCCCAATGTTGAAGATCTCCTCCTTGATGTTGAAGGGTCTTCACCTTCCTTGATCCGCAACATAAAGATGTATCTATACTAGGCTTTAGGTTGGGTCAAGGTTATGATGGAATACCACTCTCTAAATATTTTTCAATTAGGAAGATAGAGTGGTTCCAATCATCTATGCATTCAAGGCATCCCAGCTTAATGATTAAGGTTGTAGCTGGAGGATCCTTAAATGCGAAAGTTCATTCTCCAATCCACTCTATTAGATATCAATGATGAGGGTGGATTGGAGGATGAACTTCCTGAGAGAAAGGGCTTAGGTAAATGATAGGAAGGTTAGAACTCTGAAAAGCACTCTCTTCTTTCTCTACCAGCAATAAAGACAAATCTCTCTATATATAGGCAAAAGGTTCCAACGGATATAAACGGTCATATTTATGACAGACTTCGATATCATCGATCAGTCGTCGATATGATCGAGCGTATACTCCCGATTGTATCCGCAGACCTCTCGATGATACAAACTCAATTGTCATTTCACTTTTGAAAACCTTCCGCCTACTGGTCGATTGGATCGAGACACACATCGATGTTATCAGATTTCAAACTCTGATTCCATCGAGGGATGGATCGATCTATCGACAGATGAAAAATAAGAAAGACCCCTTGAAGAATTTTAGGTTTAACAGATATGATCGGGGAACAGTCGATGTCATCGGAATTTGTACATCGATCATATCGGAGACCTTGTCGATGGGATCGATAAATCGTATAGATTTACCTATAAGCTTGCTGGACGATTTATGTCCGGACTCGATCCAATCGACGAGGTCTCGATATGATTGATATATGAATATCGATTTATCGACTGGCACCCCGATCAACATTAAAAACAACCTGAAATTCATGCTGGTGAAAATATGCACCCACAATCGATATGATCGACTGGCTTCCGATATGATCGATATTTGAGTTTAGATTGAATCGGACAGTCATCGATATATCGAAGCATATGTTAGTTTTCTTTAGAAAAACAGGGGCACCGGAAAGCAGTCTGTAGATATGATCGATATTCGAATATCGATGATATCGACTACCGAGTCGATATATCAATAAATCGTTCAGATGTTTGTTTGATTGCTGGACGCTTTTTGTCCTCACTCGATTGTATCGATTGAGATCCCGAGGACATCGACAGAGCTGGTCGATCATATCGAAGGGGTAATCGATATAATCAACAGTGTAAGAAAAACTTTAAAGATTTTTCTTTTTGATAACAAGTTTTCTTACACAAAAATCCTAAGATGCTCTAGTTCTTTCTAAGGGTTTAATCACCTGGTGTTTTGGGACATGGGATGTGAGGCTATGATTTACCTATGGCGAGCTCCACACATCCAATTGAGGCAAACGCTTGACTTGATCTTCCTGTTAGGCGCTGTTGTCCGACTGACTTAACTTACAATGTAATTGACAAACCAGGGCACGTAGTAGGTGCACTTTCACGAGGTACCTTTCACTCAGCGTGCCAGTTAAACTAGGGATGTGGGCCCCAGCACTGAAACGAGGTATCTCCTGTCAGTCCGCCAGTTGCACTATGGATTTGGGCGTGAAAATGGGCCCCACACAGACAGTGGGTCCAACCGTCCAAGTGTAATGGATGGTCAAGATAAAACACGTACACCATGGTGTGGCCTGCCAAACAGGATGGACGGTGTGGGTGGGTCCCATGGACCCCACCATAACACACACTTCACCGTTGGTACCTCCATGTCAGTACACATGCTCCATGTTAGTCACCTCCACAGGGATCGATACCAAGACCTTAAGTGTTGAGACGAGGTATCTCCATGCAGCCTATCAGTTGAGCTATGGGCTGGGTATCACTGGCCAGCGTCCAGCCTTGATGTTGGACATGTGGTTGTAACACAAACATCATGGTGGATCCCACAGGGACGTGGCCCACCTGAATTTATATATATATATATATATATATATATATATATATATATATATATATATATATATATATATATATATATAATTTTGAATCAAACCGATATTTATGTTCTCCTATATCCAGGTCCACTCAAGGATGGACTGCAAGGTGGGCCCCACGGATGGGATGGTGTGGATCGTACAAGATAGTGAGGGGCCCACAACACATAAGAAAGAGAGAGAGAAATCGGCAAGGATGGAGGTGATGGAGGGGCCCTGCCACTATGGGCCCCTCTTGATACAAAATATACATCAAGATGGGCCCCACCAAATGTGGGCTCTTAAATCACAAAACAACAAAATAAAGATCGCCCACCGCTCCTTCTTGCACCCTAAGCTTCTTTAGCTCCTTAGCTTCGATTCCAACGGATGAGATGAGGTTTGGATGGTTAAGATGGGAGATGAAAGGGTAGGAAAGTGGGTCACCTTTGTTGCTTGGGAAGGCTTGGAGAGGCTCATACGTATGGTGCTTTCTCTTGCTTGGAAAGGGAATTTTTGAGAAATGAAATGAGAGAGAGGATTGTAAAGAGAGGGGAGTGATGGCTGATAGATGTGTTGATGTGGTGAGTGATGGGTGTGTAAGAGATTTTTTGACTTTTGTGATAAATGTTGTAAGAAAAGTATGGCTTGTGTAAAAGCTTTTTGACTTTTGGGGCTTGTTTGGGAAAGGGTGAAAGGTAATGTGTACTTGACATGTACTTGACATGTTGAGATTGATGGATTGATGGATTGATGGATTGATATGATAAGTCGTAGAGATTCTCTTAGGTTTTGTAACGCACAGCATTTTTCTCCCACCGAACGCTGGCCCACATCTCCTGACCAGGGTATCGCCTCGGCGCGCGAGTCGCGGCATCGGAACCGCGGCGACGGTGCGGTCGCTATGGTAAAGGTCTTGGGTTGAGTCGACTCGGGTTGACGCGTGTGAATCAGGGTCACGCGCAAATACTGGTTAAGGGTCGAAGCTTGTCAGAATTCGACCAATAAGACGGCGGAAGTCTACGGAACGGTACGGTCTAGGATACGGGGCTTACACCTTGTGGATTTTGAAATATGGGCCAATAGGGCTTTGAAATGTTGGCCACTAGAGGCATTGACTTTGTGGGCCTCTGGGGCTTTGAATTTGTGGGCCTTTTGGGCTTCTGCTTCGTTGGAAGGATACAGATGATTATGTACCTGGCAATGATTAGTTTAGTTATATCACATGATCATGTATCATCAGTTGTACAAATCTTCCGTATATATGGAACTTCAGTTGCCCGATGTCACCTTTCTAGTTGTCCTTTTTTCTATTGATATGTCGTTCTTGTTAGCCACACATAGCCATCTCATGTCTGAGCTTTTGATATTTTGCCCTGCCTACGATGATAGGTCCTGTCATCTAGCAGTGGAGCGACAATTTGGTGAGAGCATGATCAGCATCATGCCTCTTGGAGAGAGACGAGGTCTTCTACATGTGCATGGAGGTAGAAACACTTAAACAGAGGTTGTTGATATATGAGGGATAGGATAGAGGCCTACCTTGTGATCCTTGACCTCGCTAGCTACTTGTCTTATATGCATGGATGCTTTTTGTTTTTATTTTTATAAAGAAAGAGAATGATGTAAAAGAGACTTTTTAAAAAGAAATAAAATTTTTATTGGTGCCAAATTCATCGGCTCATGTTTGGATTTGTGCTTTGGATGATTGGGATCAGAATATTAGACTCAACCCACGCTGTGTGCAATAGTCTAATTTGTGTACTAGAGATCTTGGTTCCCTGAGAGTATGTCCATGATCATGTCTTTTGGTTTTGGGCAGAGCTTAATAGAATACTGATCCGAAGTGGGTCCTTTCCTTATATTTCTTTGTTGTGCTTGTTGCCTCGGCTTCTTCTGTTACTGCACTTTTATTATTATTTTTTTATTTTTCATTTTTTCCCGTAGTGCCCTTTCGGGTTTCACTACGACTGGCTTTCCAGTCATTTTTTCCCGTAGCATCCTTTCATATTTTCACTATGCCCCAAGTTTTTGGTTTTGCCTGCTCCTTGGAAGCTATGTTGTTTTTACCCTTGGCGGCCTTTCGAGTTTTCACCAAGTCCAATACATGCCTATTATTTTTACTCGAGCCACCCTTTTAGGTTTTCAACTCGCCCTTTTGCTTAGGCATGTTTCTCTCCTTCTTCTTTTTTTTTTTTTTTTTTTTGGTTTGAAGTACCAGAAGAGACAGAGAGATTTCCTTCATAGTCAGCTGAATGGTTACCCTCTTGTCCATGTCTTTAATCACAATTGTAAGTTATTTTATGTTGGTTGGGGGATTTAGGGATGACCTTATTTTCTTCCCCCCTTTTTTTATCTTCTTTTTGGGATTTTCTGTCTTTTCCTCTTTTTTGTTCCCTTTTGTTTTTACCCTTCTTCTTTTTTTATGTTGGGAGAAATGACAAATTTTTTTTTAGTCTGGGAGAGGTGATGGATACTCTTTAGTAGGAAAAGTGGTGGGTACATATACTTTTTTTTTACGAATGAAGGGTACTTTTCTCTTCTCTTTTTGTTTAGATTTTGATTGGGGGAAGTGATGGGTACAGCTTTGCGATTGTAACCATTGACAAGGTTAGGTATGGTTGCCCGTGATAGATCTTCACGTTGTCGGCATTGATGAGCTCGGAAAGATCTCCTTTCAGACTGGTGAGCCAAAGAGCGCCTCTTGGAAGTACCTCTTGAATGATCAGCGGTCCATCCTACGAAGGTTTGAACTTTTCTCTGGGATCTGGCAAATGCGACGGTAGGATATGCTTCATGACCATTTCACTGACTTTGAAACTTCTTTTTCGGACCCTCTTATTGTAGGCTTAGGTGATCCTTCTTTGGTAGCAATGCGAGTGACTTAACACATGCATGTGCTTTTCATCTACTAGGTGCAGTTGATCATATCATTCTTGTTGCCACTACCTTCCTTGACTTCGCTTTCCAGCAATACTCGGAGTAATGGGATTTCAATTTCGACTAGTAGCATTGCTTTCATTCCTTATGTAAGTTCGTATGAAGTTGCACCCGTAGTAGACCATACATACATCCTATAAGCCTAGAGTGTGTATGGGAGCATTTTCACCCAATCGTAATATGTTTTGACCATTTCTCCATTATGCGGATGATAGTCTTGTTTGCATCTTTGACCCCACCATTCATTTGAGGATGGTAGGGGCTTGATCGATGACATTAAAATTTAAATTTGTGGAGGAAGTCGCCCATCCTTTTACTGACGAATGGAGTCCCGTTGTCTGTAATAATGACATGAGAACCCCGTACCAACTGATGATGTTGTTCTTCATAAACTTGATTACATGAGATGTTGTGACGGTGGTGTAGGATGCTGCCTCTATCCATTTGGTGAAGTAATCTACCGCCACTAAGATGTACTCATGCCCGTTTGAAGCTTTGGGGTTGACTTTGCCGATGATGTCAAGTCCCCATATAGAGAAGGGTCAAGATGTCGTCAAGTTGTAGAGTTCGGAAGCAGGTGCATGGATCTGGTTCACATATTCCTAACACTTGAAACATTTCCTGACGTATTTGCAGCAATTTGTCTCCATTGTAAGCTAGTAGTAACCGAGCCATCATATGTCTGTTCATGTGCATGCCACATAGTCCTTCGTATATTTCTGACATGATCTATTCCACTTTTATTTCATCTATGTAACGGAGGACTTGATTGAAGGACCGCTTGTAGAGGATCCCCCTGATGATCGTGAACTAGGCTACTAGCCATTGGATAGTGCGACGATCATTTCATGTCAGTCCTTCTGGGTACTTTTGATGCTCAAGGAATTCCTTAATTTCTGTGTACCATGGCTGATCATTCGGAGAGGTTTTAGCTTCGTCAATCTATAGGCAAAACACGGGTTTTCCTGGAGTTCAACAGTGATCTCTCATTCAGCAACTCCTTTCGAAATTTCCCGCATCGAGGCAAGGGTAGACAGAGTGTCCGCGAATTGGTTCTTGGCTCGGGGCATGTAGGAGAACGTGATCCCCTTAAATTCCTCGATCATATTTTCCAAATATACGTGATACGGGATCAACTTGTCATCCTTGGTCTTCCAGTCACCATTCATCTGATTGATGATGAGTTATGAGTCTTTAAAGACTCGTAACTTCTTTATGTTGAGAATTATGGCTTTTGTTAAACCAGCAATACATGCTTCATACTCAGCCACGTGGTTTGTGCATTAGAATACCAATCGCCTGAATATAGGAATTGAGACATCATCGGAGGAGTAGAGCATTTCTCCTACCCCAATCCCTATTGAGTTTGCGGCTCTATCAAAGAAGAGTGTCCACTCTCTTGCCTTTCTCTCTTCTTCTTCCTCAATTAGGAGAATGTCCTCGTCGGGGAAGAAGGTCTTTAGTGGTTGGTAATCTGGTAGATAGTGTGTTGCTAAATGGTCAGCCAGTACTTACCCCTTGATCACCTTCTGAGTGACATGGGTGATGTCAAACTCGGAAAGCAGCAATTTCTATTTTACGATCCTACCCGTTAGTGTCGATTTCTCGAACAGGTACTTTAACGGGTCCATACGAGTGAACAGAAGGATTGGGTGAGCGATCATGTATTGTTGTAATCGTTGCGTTGCCCAGACTAGGACGAGACACCTTTTCTCTAAGTTAGAGTATTTGGCTTCATAGCTTGTGAATCGTCGGCTGAGATACTAGATCGCTTACTCTTTTCTTCCTGAGTCATCGTGTTGGCTGAAATGCATCTGATTTCTTCCGCTACGACAGAGATGTACAATAATAAGGGCCTACCTGGGATAGGTGGCATGAGCACTGGAGGATTTAACAGGTACTTCTTAATCTTGTTGAAAGCTACTTAACAGACGTCATTCCATTCCTTTGACGAATTCTTCCTTAGGAGCTTGAATATGGGCTCATAGATGGGCGTGAGCTGTGCGATGAATCGGCTGATATACTGGATCCTTTCAAGAAAACACCAAATCTCTTTTTCGATACTGGGCGGCAGCATTTCGATGATTGCTTTGGTTTTAGTCTCATCCACTCGGATGTCATCTTCACTGACGATGAAGCCTAACAGCTTGCCCCTGGTTATGTCAAAGACACATTTTTACGGGTTGAGGCGGAGCTTGAACTTTTCTAGTCTATCGAAGAGCCTTTTAAGGTCTTTGAAATGTCCTTGGATCATGCGAGATTTAACGATCAGGTCGTCCACATAGACTTTCATTTCTTTGTTTATCATGTTGTGGAACAAGGCAGTCATGGCTCGCTGATATGTAGCTCCTACATTCTTCAACTAGAAAAGGCATGACCCGATATCAAAAGTTCCCCATGGTGTGATGAAGGGAGTCTTCTCCCGATCTTCGACGGCCATCTTAATCTGATTGTAGCTGGAGAAACCATCCATAAAGGGGAAGATCTTATGTCCAGTAGTGTTATCTACCAGTGTGTCGATGTGAGACAAAAGGAAATCGTCTTTGGGACTTGCTTTGTTGAGGTCTCTAAAGTCGATGCACATCCTGACTTTGTCGTCCTTCTTTCGAACTAGTATGATATTTGCGAGCCATTTTGGCTAGTTAGAGACTGTCAGGAATCCCGCATTGTATTGCTTGATAACTTCATCATGGACTTTCAAGGCCCTTTCTGGCTTCATTCTCTGTAGTTTCTTCTTGATAGGCTTCATGTCTTGCTTTGTTGGCAAGTGGTGTACCACCAAATCTTCATCGAGCCCTAGCATATCTTCGTAAGAGAAGGTAAAGTTGGACAATCTCAGTTTCAAGAATTCCATTATCCTCTGCTTGTATTCCGAAGACAGTGATCTTCCGATGCACACCTCTTTAGGGAGTTCCTATGATCTTAAGTTCCCAACTTCGAAATCGTCTGCCACAACGTTGACCTTTGTTTCAAACCTTTCAAGAGAATCCTCGAGTTCGAGAGCTGTATCATCATTTCCCTCATCCTAGGCTTCATCCAAACCCATAAGTTCAAAATCTAACTCTAGATTAAAATTGTATGAGTTGACTTCGAACTTTAGAGCTGCAAATGATGTGTTTGGCACAGTGAGTTTTGAAGATTTTGAAGATTTTTTTATGTTTTGTGATTTTGAGAAATATTTGGTGTTTTTATGATTTTTGAAATATCTGATGTTTTTGTGATTTGAAGATTTTTTTTTTTTTTTGTGTCACCAAGGGATCCCGAACAAGACAGTGATACAAACCATGATTGATCTTGTCCTAATTTGGGGTAACAACTACTATTTATATTGGCTTTTTTTTAGGCCGGCGTCCGTGGGTAGCTCACCAGCCGATTCGATAGTCAGGGGGAAGGCTGTCCAGCCTGGTTCTTTCCTCCTTTTGATCCTATTGGTCTGCTCTGTTTGTACATGTGGGTCATCCGTCCTGATGACCATGATGTCTGTTGGGCTGGGTTTAGAGTTGAAGTCTGATTCGATCTCCTCACTCAGAAGTTGGACTTCTTCGGGCTCCTCAGGTCCACCTTGCAGCGTGACCCTGATGTCTGTCCAATCAATGGAAGGTCATTTCCCTTTTTCAATCCCATGAATTAGTGCTTCTGCCCCTTGTGCTGTTGAGTTGTTGGTGGAGGTATTTCCCCTTGAATGTTGGTGGGGGATGGGTGCCTCCCTGCATTTACCTTAGTAACTAACAATGGGCACTCCTGGTCATGGGTCCTCTATGGGTGGCCCTGTTTCCATGCCCCTAGCTTCATATGATAGATCCGGGGGTTCTGCCTCTAACATTGAGTGTGCCTTTGATGCTCTGAGGATCTTATCCCACCGTATTGGCAACCAAATGGATTTCTGGCTGGAATGTTTTGTTAGCTTGAGTTGCTGGAGGTAGTCCTTAAGAGAGATCATTGTGTCACCACAGACCGTTCCATTCCTAACAAACTTGATGGGTGTGCACTTGAATGGTTGCCTCTTTTTTGACCTTGTGGTTTGGTCTTTCGGTGTTGGTTGGTACCCCAATCCCTACCTTTGCATATTGGCGTGAGCTGGCTTCACTACCATACCTTTCTCATGGAACTTAGTACGGTAGTTCAAGATTAGTCGTTTAGCAGAGGGATGACATATTCGACTGCGAGTAAGTAGGGATTGGCGATGGAGTTTTTAATTTCGAACTCAAAACTATAATATAATATATCGCTCCCCGTATGTTAGACGTCAATCACTGGAATGTCAGTTTTTGGTGTATTAACCACCACCAGTAGGGTGATTTCTAGTTCAGCTAGCATTGAGATGATCCGATTTTCTGAAGGGAATTTAACCCTTTGGTAGAGAGTGGATGCGATGGCTCCAACAGCATGGAGTCATGGCTGTCCCAACAGAAAGTTAAATGAGGTAGGAATGTTAATGACTTGAAATGTGACAAGAGTCATGTCTGGTCCGATTTGTAACTCAATGTCTATTTTTGCGTCCACTTGCCTTCGGGAGTTATCGAAGGCTCTAACACTCATGGTACTGGGCCTGAAAGAAGATGGTTCAATCTTCAAATGTTTGGCAATCCTTAAAGGGAAAACGTTTAGGCTTGATCCGTTATCAATGAGTACGAGTGGTACTTTAAAATTTCTGTAACGAACGACTATATTAAGTGAGCACCCATGTTTGTGACCTTCAAGTGGCAACTCATCGTTAGAGAAGGTGATAGCTTGCGGTACGAGTTGTCCAATCATGTTTGTCACCATTTCAGGAGGTACGTCAGGAGAGATATGTGTATCATTCAAAGTTTTTACAAAGATTTCACGATGCAATCTTGATGTGCACAAGAGTTCTCATATGGAAATTTGTGTGGGAATAGATTTGAGCTAAGCTACAATGTCTTAAGCAGCGTCAGCCTAGTGGGTTGTTACCGACAAAGTTCCCCTGATTTCTTTCAGATTCTGATTATCTCTCCTGAAATACTTACCATTGTTACCTACTTCGGCGCACTTTGTATAGTACCATGGGACTTCCTTTGTGTTATAGGAGGGAACTGTCCTTCCTTCCAGATATATCACTAGATCTTAGGGCTGTGAATTCATTGTCAGG
Source organism: Magnolia kwangsiensis (assembly GCA_037074715.1). Classification (NCBI taxonomy): domain Eukaryota; kingdom Viridiplantae; phylum Streptophyta; class Magnoliopsida; order Magnoliales; family Magnoliaceae; genus Magnolia; species Magnolia kwangsiensis. The sequence continues at coordinate 59,661,548 of CM073573.1, forward strand.
ATCATTTGCGATGGACTCAATGATTTCTCTTGGAGTATGACTGGATCCTGGGGAGTTTAACAGTGGGATTTTCCTTCTCCTCTTGATGTGTGCTTTGTGAAGGAGGGATCCTCTAGGCATGTGCCAGTTGGTGAGGCATTAGAGAACTTGGGCATTGGACTGGGGGTGCCCCTTACAAGGTTAGCGGGGCTAGGTCAGGGAGGCCTATCGGAAGAATAAGGGGTTCAGAATTTGACCTGTTTGGATATACCGAGGATGGGGCTGGACATGCCCCTTGGAGAGAGAGAGAGAGAGAGAGAGAGAGAGAGAGGTTGAGATTATGACCTGGTGGGCATTTTTGACGCCCTTTAGAAGAATGGGAGGTTATACTATTGGTGCTACTTCAAGGATAAGGAGTGGTGTTGTTGGTGCTGCTTTAAGGAATACATGTGGCCCAGGCGGAGGCGCATGTTGGTATACCCATGTCCAATTTATGATATCGAGCATGATTGCCTGTATGGAGTGATGTAGGGAGAAATATGTGAGACGCTCCTTTTCAATGCTATTAACAGTAGAGGTACCAAATGTGCTAGGTCCTGCTTGATGCGATGGCAAGGGATTTTAGAGAATGTTGGCCTGGGTGGTGTTGCTGACCTATGGGGTGATTACAATTTTCTAACTTTTGATCAAACCTGGACCGCATGTTTCAAGGTGAAATAGTGGTCTATTAGATGACTAGGAGCCTGATGATATGTGCAATATTGATTTTTATTGTAACCCAGTGGCAGGAGATTTGGCGAAGATCGCAGTTGGAGTGGTGTTAGGAGTTGCCTTTGCATTAACATTGTCAGAACTTGACTGTATTTTTATGCGAGCAGGGTGAACTTCCTGCCTAACATGGCCTACCTATACAGATTTTGCGCATTTCCCTTAGGCTATTGTGACTGTGATTGAGGCGACTGCGCTTGATATCCCTGTTGGGTTTGCTCTGGTTGGTATTGCCTGTGTGGTTATAGCTAGTATTTCCTGTCTTGTTGTGGTTCTGGTTGTGGAGCATACTGGTTGCCTTGGGTGTTGGCGACGATGTTGTTAACTTCTATGGTGCGTTGTGCAAGAGCATTACTGTTTTCATTCCCATATCCAAGCAGGGAGTTGAGAAGAGAATAGATGTCATGATGGTGAATACTTGTATGAGATGATTTAATCTTAGGCTTGAACTTGAATAGGCTAAAACATGGACCGAGCCATGACCAATCTGGGCTAGGCTTTGGGATTAAAAAGGGTAAGAGGAAGGGCTAGGGGGTGGCTAAAAGATCATAACTTGGAGGTTTGGGAGCTCTTTCCCTCTCTCTCTCTCTCTTTGATATGGATGTGATCTTTTTTTAATGTGAAGAGGAGAGGGCTGTTTATAGCCTTCTCCAATGGTCTTATAGTAAATGTGGGGTTTAGGATGGGTAAAAGCTGATGTGGCAAGTTGTGAGTGGTTGAGGGGAGAGGAATGCTATGTGGTGCACTCCCATGGCCCTTAGGGTTGGTAAAATAGTAAATAAGGTCGGATAGGGGGTTAAAGCTGATTTTTGAATGTTAGGCCAGCTGTTGCTCGAAGGACACACGCGCCTCGCGAGTGGTAGTAATTGGAGTACCGCCAACAGTAATCAAACTACCGCTTGGGCCAGGCTCAAGCGTGTGGGCCTCATTTGGTGCACTAGTTCACCAATGGTCCTTTTTTCGCATTTTTGGCTCAAATAGGTGCATTCCCGTGTTAACCTGGCTCTGGTAGGCCTTAGGTTTGGAATTTCGGGTTGGGTTGTGAGGTCCTAAGGGTTCAGATTTGGGCTTTGAGTTAGGGTTTAGATTAAGATCCTGAGTTTGGATTAGGTTTTGGGGTTTGGATTAGGATTCAAGGTTTGGTTTGTTAATCATGGTCCAGACTGTCCTTATCTCTTCAAGATGTTAGCCTGGGTGGGTGTCTACACTCAATTTCCTAAGAACTGTGACATAGACATATCGCTACTCCGATTTATGTATAAGTTCTAGATGTTACTATTTGGTACTTTTATTCGGATTTAATAACTTTGCATGAAACATTAGTTAGCCTTTATTTCATTCTCATTGTCATATTTACTGATTGAATGATACACTAGTTGCCAGGTTTTCTTTCATAACTGCCTTCCCATGAATACATAGGTGAGATGTCGAACATCTGGGGAGGTTCTACACCGACTCTGACGCAATCACCAATGAGAACCCCGATCCTACCAACGCGTTGTTCTCCACGTGAGAAGTCCATTAAATTCCTTACAGAGCCTTCCTCCCATGCCGCCAAAATCAAATAGACCAGAACTATGGATCAAGTATTGTTCGACACCTTGATTGACCAAATTGCATTAGGCCAAAAGGCTGATAATGGCTTCAAAAGAGAAGCCTATCAAGCAGTTGCCAACAAGGTGTATAAATGTACTTAAATCCCTGTCAACTAGTAACATGTCCAAAACAGATTGAGGTATCACAAGAGAGAGTACAACAATGTAAGCGACATTCTGGCTACGAGTGGCTTTCGTTGGGACAATGAGCGCATGGTCGTCACGACCCCAGACGAAGTTTGGGAGGAGTATTTAAAGGTAAGGATTCGTCAAAGTATGGTTTAAGAACATTGAAGGTCAAATAATACCTCTTTCTACAATTATCTTCATATAGCAACATGTCCAGTCTAATTGTCAAACTCCCTTCCTTGTATGTACTCTCATTCGAGAGCTAAAAGATTACGTGGCAAGCGAATCGAATGTAAGACCCGTATCCTAATCCATACCGTTTTGTAGGCTTCCGCAGTTCTCCCGGTCAAATTTCGATAACTCTCGAACTGTATCTGACGTTTGCGCACGATCCTAAACCAAGTCCTGCATACCGAAGTCGGCTCAACCCAAAATTTGCACCTTAGCGACTGCGCCGTCGCCGAGGTTCTAAGGCCGTGACTCGCGCACCAAACTGATACCCAGACCAGGAGATGTGGGCCTACGTTCATTCTGAAGAAATACTACGCGTTGCAAATTTCGAGAGAATCTCTACATCATGTCCCATCAATCAATGTCAAGTACAACCTATACTCTAAGTACAAGCACCTATCCCTCTTTCTCCATAAAGTCAACTCCCTCTCCCCTAACCATCCCTCTTTTACCCCATTTTCAACTAAGGCCATACCTCCCATTACCTTTCCTTACACCCACCACTCCATCCATCACTCTTAATATTCTCTTTCTCTCATTTACTTAAACACTCTCCCAAGCAACAATTCCATACGTCCAAGCTCCCATCCATAACAACAAGTGTGGCCGACTTTCCCTACCCTCTCATCTCTCATCCACACCATCAAAATTCTATCATCCACCGTTAAACGTTGAGCATAGGAGCTAAGGAGGCTAAGGGACTAAGAAGGAGGCTAGTAAGGTGGGTGATCTTTGAGTTTCTACCGTTGATTTCATGATTTGAGGGCCCACTTGTTGTAGGGCCCACTTGTTATGGGACTCACTTGATGTATGCACTGTATTTAGAGGGCCCAATAGTGGCGGGGTCCCTCCCCTTCACGTGTCTCTCTCTCTCTCTCTCTCTCTCTCTCTCTCTCTCTCTCTCTCTCTCTCTCTCTCTCTCTCTCTCTCTCTCTCTCTCTCGTTCCCTTAGAATGATGTGGGCCCCACTAAATCGTGCTAAATCTATTCCATCCATCAAACAGTGTGGCCCACCACATTTCATGTGAAATCCACCGTCCATTTTAGGATGGTGGGAAGTCCCACATGCTATATAATATATTATGTTTATTTTATATTAATATATATAAACATATATACATGCATGGTGGGCCATGTACATATGGGACCCACCATGGTACATGTGTTGTATTAATGTTATCCAGTGTCCAAGGATGCTGGATGTGGCTCCACCATGAAGTGTGAATTGACGTGAGGGGTGGGTGGCTAACAGTGAAGTGTGGACTTTTCATATAAGCCCAATCTCGATGTATGAAGCAAATCCACGCCGTCCATTTCATTTCTCAGACCATTTTAGGCGTTGATCCGAAAAATGAGGCCAATCTGTTAATCAATCGGGCCATACCATAGGAAATAGTGGTATCACTATTAAAACCCACCTTGATTCTTCTATTCTTCAAAAACACGTCGCATATTGGTCTTATTTGGTCGATCATGGGCCGTAGAATCCAACGGCCGGGTTGAATTTTTTAGATATAGGCCCCACCTATGAAATACCTCAAAAAAAAAAATTAAAAAAAAATAACAATGGCAGCAGCAGCAGGCGTTGCTGCTGACAGTCAAGATGCTGGCAGTGCCCTGCGCTGGATGTCCATGGCCAGGGACGTGGTCCCATGTATAGAACCCACTGTGATGAGCGTTGAATATCAACATCATGCATTTGATGCCCCACATTTTTTGGACCATGGGCCACCCCAAAATCACCTGTATGTGGTGCTCAGGTGGCCCACATCACAAGGAACAGCGTTGATTGAACATCAGCCATTAAAACCCATTTTAGGTCACTGAAGTTTTGAATCACTATGAAATTTGTTTTTCCTTTACACCCAGGTCATGTGTGACCTTATCAACAGGATTAGGTGGAAAAAAAACATTTTTGGGTGGTGTCACGCTCCAAACTCGGAAATTGGGCTTACAAAATTCTAAATTGCCGAATCTGGCGCCGACAGCCTCCGTAGAACCCCATTCTCGGCTCCCAGCTCTCATTCATCAGGTTCCGATCCTGGGATGATACAAGGAGGATTTTCAACATCAGTTTGATTTGTGATAAGCATAACCAAACGCATAGCCCATAAACAACAACCAAAAACCCATTACATTTTCACTATGATAAAAAACTTTACAAGTACAATGAGCATAAAGGGAAATACAATGATGATGAACAAAAACTCCAAGCTGATCTGATATACGCTCCTGCCTCAGCGCTGCTGCACCCCAACGTCACCTGGACGCAACGGTCATGCATAAGCTTATAGAAAGCTTAAAGGGTGGTGAAAGTATGTGCGCAAGGTAGTAATGAAATATCAAAGTAATGCGGAGTATGCTGATGAGTCCATGAAAGCTATGGGCCGTACCAAGGCCATGCGATGCAAGACATGAATGTTGTCGGCCATACCAAGGCCATGCGATGCGAGGTGCAACTCAAGCATGCGAATCAAAGTCCATATATCAATACAGCTCAACTCTGGGATATCACCGGGATCTAGTACACTCTAAACCAGATCGCCGCCCATCGCTCGCAATGAGGTAAGTGGAAGAGACCTCACTATCCTCCTGCCAATATCGATCTCGGCTCGTCGATAGCGGACCCATTCCTCGAGCTGGTCAAACTCAACCTAACTTTACCCCCTACACTCGGGCAGGTAAGGCCGCACCCCCTTCCAACCGACCACGACACAGTGGAGAGCGCAGTCATCTGGTAATTGGCACTCGACGCTCATCTACCTACTCGGTCTAGACGTTAGACCAACCTCTTGGTACTATAAGGGTTTAGAGACTTTCACCCAGGGATAATTATAGCACCCCATATAGAACAAGATTTTCGATGTCCAATCCTGCCAACCACGATATGCATGTGGAGGCTATGGTCCTAATGTCACATGTCACGTAAATGCGAGATGCATGAGTCTCATTATACAATCATGCAACAATCTCGTGCGCACCATGCGCTCATGTGGGACACTCCGTCTCATAAGGAGTCCCGAAAATGTCTCGGCCCAACGGTTTATGCGATGAACAAAAATTCCTCATATCAAGCATACATATGATGCGTATGGGCATGAATAATGGAATTATACTAAGCATGTTACAAAGTAATGAATTATCCTTACAATGCAGATGGGCCTAGACGGCCTACACACAACAATTATGGCCTAACAATGGCCCTAGGGAGAGTCATAATGCGGACATTTAACCAACACTATACTTGTAATGTGGACGTCAAACTACCATTGCTCCCAAGCCATAGTCCGTAGTAAACATCATTACACAAACCATGTTGGGTTCACACATTGCAATGGACCTTAGGTACATCCTATTGGGCCTTCATTACATCAAATGTGCTTCATTAGTGGGCCTTACGTTCATCAAATGGGCCGTATTACTGGGCTTCACCAATGGGCCTTAGGTACATTGCAATGGGTCATAACCCATGGGCCTCAGAGTACATCATAATGGGCCTAATCACATGGGCCTTATGTGTCTTAAATAGGCCTAATCCCATGGGCTTTATACATATCAAATGGGCCTAATCCTATAGGCCTTATATAAATCAAATGGGCTTAAACCCATAGGCCTTATAAGCATATCAGATGGGCCACTCCAATGGCCACAAACACCACAATATGAGCCCCATCTCATGGGCTTTATAAATGTCAAGGTGGGCCTCAATGGACACCATAATTAAATCAAAATGAACCCAATCCCGTGGGCCTTAGAATACAATTACCACAAGTGGATGGACGGTTTGGATGCTGCACACGCACCATGGTGGGCTCCACTGTGGTTGGACAGTGTGAATAATGCACATGCATCACCGTGGGCCCCAGCTCCGCCGTCCGCTGGACGGTGAGAATGAAACACAAATATCATGGTGGGCTTCCACCTATAAAATACATACATCACTATGGGTCCCATGTGGGGCCCACCATAACGTTTATAAGTCATCTAGACCGTTTAATAAGGTCACACTGACCTAGATGAATGGGAAAAACAAATTTCATATTGATTCAAAATTTTTGTGGCCCATAATAGGGACTTCAATGGCAAAGGTTCAATCCCATTATTTCCTGCAGTGTGGGCCACTCGAGCGTCAGATCGACCTCATTTTTGGAGGGGCCCTGCTTCAAAGAGGGGCCCGCCATATGAACTGCGTGGATAAGACATATACATCATGGTGGGGCCCATGGCAGGGGCCGAGGGACGCTGTCCGCCCGCCTGTTGTACGCAGCAGTGTGCTGCTGCTGCAGCTGTGTAAGAGGTAGAGGCAGAGCCTCTTGTATTTGTTTTTAAAAAAATTGAAAAACCCATTTTTCTGGGGTTTTTCTCATCTGGGGCCCGCATCAAGTAGATGCACCCCATCCATTGGCTTCCCTGGCTCAAGACAAGCCAAAAGATTCCAATGTTGAATACTTTTGGCCTATAGAAAAATTTAAAATAATTTATAAACGGTGAGAATTACTGTTTTGAAAAGTATGGCCCGCCCAATGAGCGGATTAGCTTCATTCTTTGGCTCAACACCTAAAATGATATGGGAAAGAGGATGGATGGCCTGGATTGCACTCATACATCAAGGTGGGGCCTATACAAGTGGCCCACCCCCAAAAAGGCTCTCTTTTCTTCTTCTTTTTTTATTTCCATCCAGCGTCCAGGGAACGTCCAGCGTCCCTGGACCATAATAAGTACGTTGAGGTGGGCCCCACCTATAGATGTGGGCCACCAAAAAAGGGTTGGAGGGCATGGGGAAATACATACATCAAGTGGGGTCCATCCAAGTGGGCCATTAGGCTACATCATCACAAAAGAAAGAAAAAGAAAAGAAGAGAGAGAGAGAGAGAGAGAGATAGAGAGTGGGACACGCTTGTGATAGAGGGCTCCGCCACTATGAGCCCTCCCTTGTAAAATAAATCATACATCAAATGAATCCCCTAGCATATGGGACCACCAAAATTGAAATCAAAGGTGGAGACTCTTTCCCCACCAATATGGACGGTCTAGATGACCTTTTAATGTAATGAAATAAACATCATGATGGGGTCCATGGAGAATGGCCCCATCATGGAATGATCATGATGATCAAGTGGGCCATCGGCCACATCCTAGGGTCCCAAGTGAGATCCAAACCATTGATCGGTTAGCCTCACTTGGCCCACCCTAAAAACATGAAAAATGACCACTATCAAGCACCCACCGTTCGATCTTCTTGCTCCCTTGAGTTCCTTAACTTCTTAGTTTTGATTTCAATGAAGGAGATGAGGAATGGAGGGTTGAGATGGGAGATGATGGGGTAGGAAAGTGGGCCACACACAAATTCTCTTGGAGAGGTTTGGGAGAAGCTCATACGTATGGATTTTTCTTGCATGCATTTGAGTTTGAAAATGAGAGAGAGAGTTGTAAAGGGAGAGAGAGAGAAAGAGAAAGAGAGAGAGAGAGAGAGAGAGAGAGAGAGTGATGGGTGATGGATGTGGTGAGTGATGGGTGTGTAAGAATTTCTTGACTTTTGTGGCCATTTGTGTAAGAAAGTCATGGGAGGTGTAAGAACTTTTTGACTTTGAGAGTTTTTGGTGTAAGAAAGGTATGGGCTTTGTAAGAGATTCTTGACTTTTGTGGTTGCTTGGGAATGGGTGAAAGTGATGTGTACTTGACATGTACTTGACATGTGATGTGATGAAATTGATTGATTGATGGGATTGATTTGACAAGTCATAGAGATTCTCTTGGGTTTCGCAACATGCGGCATTTTTCTCACACCGAACGTCGGCCCACATCTCCTGACCAGGGTATCGCCTTGGCGCGCGAGTTTCGGCATTGGAATCCCAGCGACGGCGTGGTCTCTATGGTAAAGGTCTTAGGTTGAGTCAATACGGGTTGACGACATATGAATCAGAGTCGTGCGCAAATATCGGTTAAGGGTCGAAGGTTGCCTGAGTTCAACCGGTAAGACCGCGGAAGTCTACGGAATGGTACGGACTAAGATACGGGTCTTACAAGTGGGCCCCAGGTTTGTGTGACCTCATCAACAGGTTGGGTAAAAAATAAATATTATGGTGGGCCCAGGTCACGTTTGACCTTATCAATGGGTTGGATGGAAAACAAACATTTTGGTGGGCACCATGAATGGGTGACCTTGTCAACAAGTTGGATGGAAAATAAACATTATGGTGGGCCCCACATGGGACCCACTGATGTATGTATCGTAATCCATAGCCCCCATTAGTTTGGGCCCCACCATGATGTATGCACTTCATCTATGTCGTCCATCCCTTCCATCCCTATGGGACCCACCATGATGCATGCATTACATCCAAACCGTCCAACCATTTTGAAAGCCCGTCTCACGGCTTGAGACTAAAAATGAGGCAGATCTTAGTATCAGGTGGACCACACTACAGTAAAGTGAGGATTGAACGGCTACCATTGAAATCCTTTGGGACCTTATGATCAGATTGGATGGAAAATAAATGTTATGGCGGGCCTTTGGAATTTTAATGGTTAAAATCCTTATCACCACTTATATTTAAGTGTGGCCCATTTGATATACTTGTGGCCCATGTGGTATGGCCCACTTATCATATTTATGACCCGTTGTTGAGGCCCGCCTTAATAAATATAAGGCCCATATTATGAGGCTCATTGTGATGTATGCAAGGCCCACGCAATTAGGCCCATCTCGATATATTTTTGGCTGGATGTCGAGGCCCACTTTGATATATACGAGACCCATGTTATGAGGCCCATTTGATGTACTGGAGGCCCATGGGTTGAAGCCTATTAGGACGTACATAAGGCCCATTGTAGTATGATTCCACCATGATATATGTGTTGACCTTTATAGCGGGCTATGCCTTGGGAGCAATGATGGTTTGATGTCACATTATAAGGATAATGTTGGTTAAATGTCCGCATTATGACTCTCCCTAGGGCCCCTTTGATAAGCCTATACCTATAATGTGTAGGCTGTCTAGGCCCATCTTCATTTTGATCAGAGCCCATCACCACATAACATGTTTAGTATAGATCCATGATTCATAATCATACACATCATATGTATGTCTGATGTGAGAACTGACTGATCATAGCATATGCCTTCGGGTAGATCATTTATGGGCTCCCTGATAGGCGGAGTTGCCCTACATGAGCACGCGGTACGCACAGGATTGTTGCATGTCTGATAGTATGATTCATACACTTACACTTGTGTGATTGTGATTATTATATGTCGTAGCGACATCAGGGCCATAGCCTCAACAGCCACATCGTGGGTGGCTGGATTGGATACCGAAAATATTGTTACTAAGCATCGAGGCGCCATAAATGTCCCTGGATGAAAATCCCTAAACCCGATGGTACCAGAGGATGACTCCAACATCGAGACTAATTGGATATATGAGTGCACTAGGGCCGAATACTAGGAGGCCGTGTCTCCCACTATGTCATGGTCTGTTGGAAAAGGGTGTGGCCTTACTCGCCCGAGGGTAGGAACAATACTAGGCTGAGTCTGACCAACTCGTGAATGGGTCCACTATCGACGTGCTGGATAGGTATTGACAGACTATTGGCCAGGCGGATAGTGAGGTTTCTTATGCTCACTTGGACTGTGCAGCTGGGAGAGCAGCAGTACCATTTGAAGTGTGCTAAACCCCGGTGATTATCCAGACTGAGAATTGTACTAATATTGATGACCTATATGAGGATTTGGATTGGTATGCTTGACTTGCATCACACATCGCATGGTCTTGACATGGCCGATAGCATTCATATCTTGCACCGCATAACCTTGATACGGTTGATTGCACTCATGTACTCATCAGCATGTTTCGCATTATTCTGACCTTACATTCTGGGCACACTCATATTACACACACACTTACACCACCCTCTAATCTTTATATAAGCTTATGCACGATTAATGCATGCAGATGACGTCAGGACGCAGTCATAGTCTCGCCGTGGTAGGAGCGTGCAGTCGAGCTTCTGGAGTTTTTGTTACTTTCATTATATGTATTTCCCTTCAGATGCATTGTACTCAAAGTTTTTGATCATAGTGAATTTTTTGACAGTGTTCTTGTGGTTATTGTTCGTGAGTTATGCTTATGGTTATACTCATTACGAATCAAATTGATGATTAGAAATCCTCCTTGTAGCATCCCAGGATCGAAACCTGGTGTATGGGTGCCGGGAGCCGAGAATGGGGTACTACGGAGGCTGTCGGCGTCGGATTCAGTGATCAAAAATTTTGTGAGCCCGATTTTTGAGTTTGGGGCGTGACATCGAACGAATAGATGATTTAGCGATGATTGTAGGTTCTAACTAGGCTACAGGATGCAACGCAGAAGAAAGTAAGAACCTAGCCGCATCTTCATCTCGTATTCAAAGAGATTTAAACGAAGTATGGACAGAACTGGATGATGATGTCGATTCTACTGTGGACCTTTCTGAAGAAAATCTCGAGAAATTATCAATATTCAACTAAAAGCCAATCAAGGGAAAATCGACCTTTCCAAAACACTCCCACCTATGGAGATGAATCTAATAGTAATCATGGTGGGAGTACGACAACAAAACGGATGCGATCTGCTCATCCCTATAACATATTTGGCATGTCTCTAATGACTATAGTAGAGCAATGCATAACTTTGGACTTAGCAAGGAGGTCAACTGAATAAGTAAGGTCTTACATATCTTTAAAGAGGTTCAAGAGCTGACCAACTCTGAGATCATTTAGGTTGGTCAGCTCCTGAGTAGGGATGGGAAGCTTGCGTCCTTTTTTGTTAGTCTACGACGGAATGTCGTGTTGATTGGCTGAAAAAAAAAACTGTCTAATTTAAAGGGCAATGATGGTGGTGCTTTAGTTGATGGAAGCGGAATTAATGGATTCTAAAACTTTGATATTTACATTACACTTTGGATAAGTATTGAGGATGGGAGATGGTTTATTACAATATATTTAACGGACCCATAATAACTAAATTCATATATGTGTTTGATTATGGTTGTAGTGGATATAAATAGATTGCATGACAGGTATATGATCCACCTCATACGGTGCCACTTATATTTCAACTGGTAGGGGAGCAATCTGCACCGTGGTTGTAAACCATGAACTAAGCATAATGCATCTTGAATACTTCTACTCATCTTCATATAGATAAAATCATACATCTTTCATTTCATAATATAGGAATTACTTATATTGACATTCTTAGCCAGGGTCAATTTTAGATGCTTACATGTATGTGGTTTGTATACAATCATATGTTCCAATCTTATGTCTATTATGTGAATGCAGATGGGTTACAGCAAATATTACATTATACTTGTGGGTCGTCGTCCAGGCATATACTTATCTTGGGACGAGGCATGGTTACACGTAGAAGGATTCAGCGGTACCAAACACTAAACCTTCAAATCAATCCAAGATGCAAGTACATGATGGAATTCTAACCATGCATGCATCACAAGTGGATAGTCTATGTCACGGGATATTGTACCTAGATGCATACCCCAGTGTTGTGGTGATATTTCAATATTGACTTCATCTATTAACTCGATCCAATATATTCATGGATCCTTGGTATGCAGGAGTATACAGACGGATGATTCCCTTATGTTAATTGGGAATAGAGTGGCTACATTAATAATTGTCATCTTGGTTATATTCTTCATTTTATATATTATTGTTCATGACCCCAAGTGTAGGGATGCAATGTAATAATAATCTCGGTGAGATCAAGGTTGAATTCACAGGGACTAATCTCGTGTATTTTCTGAAAGCAACTAGAACTAGAACTAGAAGAAGAAGAAAACCTAAGTCTGAAAGTATAGAGAGTAATTGTGAAAGATTTAATGAAAAACTTAAGAAATTTAAAGGTGGGAAACTAGGGTTTCCAAGGATCCACTTGTAGAGATCAGGGAGAACTATGCTTGATTCAATGATGCAACTGGAATCAGAGTCTCATCTTATCCAATTGGAAGATATCTCTGTAAAACCAAATCTGAACTTCCTTTGACCATATTCTCAATGGATAAGAGGTGTGAGAACTGGAACTGATTTCATCACAAAACCATGCTCATTAGACAAGGCAAACAATAGGATTTACCAATCCCACAACTAATCATAAGAGAATCATGAAGATTAGAAGGATTCCATCACCTAACCATGCCCATGGGACGTTGGTGAACAACGAGATTTTCTAATTTGACAATCTTAATATATGAAAAGAACATACTCAAAGCTATCATATATCTATTATAATTTAAGTCACAACAAACCATTACAAACTAAAATTATTTCTTATAATCAAACTAGAATCAAAGATAGTTCAACTTAAACATGAATCAAAGAATAAAAAACATCGCATCATGCTACAAGCTTCAGCTCTTAGCCCTAACTAAGAGGTTTAGTCAACCATAGACATGATCGAACTAGAATCTCTTAAGAAAAGCAGAAAAATAACTAAGGAAAAGGAAGAAAAACTCTTTGCAACGGCTTCTCTACACTTTTACTCCACTCCACAAACCCTAAAAGATTAGGAACATCCTAGGGAGTCCTATTATAGTTGTGGAACTCCAACTTTTGCACCTAGTTGGAAAACTCTAAAAATCGTCTCAAATTTACGCAATTTCTCAAAATAGGCTTCAGTTTATGCAATTTCACAGAATGACCCAGCGTTTCAGAATATGCTTCTTCAGGACACTTTCAAGAATATGTTTATTTTCAAGACAATTTCAGGATTCTTTTTTTTCACTTCAAATATTTGATTCTCTTCATTCCTCACTTAGTTTTCTTGGATCATTAGCATGTGAATTCTTTAATCTTGGCCTTCCAAGATCCATCCCTTTCCTTGGTGATTCTTGAGCATCAAATCTATGCTTTTAGTACTTTTTCAATCCAAGCTCTTAAATTCACCTTACAACACAAACATAAGTAAAATAGAACATTAAGCATTATCATGTTCATAAAACCAAGTAATAAATAGGGTTCAATATGCAATATTTGACCCTTAACAATTATCATTAAGTTGTAGCTTGCATATGTAGTTACATCTACTGACTCCTTAGTATAGTTTTATGTCTGGTTCAATGAACTCATATATGGTGCTTGACGATGGACTGAAAATTGTTAGTAGAATTGCAAGTTAACCGATATAACTTCATGAAACTGATTCAGACATTTTTATTTTATGAAATGTATAACTATTTCACTAGGATTTTGTAGTAATTATGTTGCGAATCGCATGGACATGTAAGTTTTGGATCAATCCTAATCCGGTGATGAGAAATTATGTTTATATCCATTTGTTGCATTTCACTCTCTAAACGATCCACTTCGTATTCAACCACATGATGCAGTGGGAAAATCTCTAAATATCATATGGCCATTTCATCGAAGGGAGGTATGGTCCTATAACCTATACGATTTACAGTATATGTCTATCTAATGTGTGATGTTTGTTTGTGCAGGATACTATGAATTCAGTGAAGTGTCACCCTACACTCCTTTTACAGTTCGACTGCTAAGTTCTGGAGTACATTCATGTGGAGTGAATATATTAAAAATTCACATTGCATATTCAGGTGCGCTTTCTGTACTTTCTTTGTTCGACATTGAAATAACCCAGCCATGAGTAAAATAAAGGCTCAAGTTACATATCTAACGTTGTTATTATTTACGTCAAGTGCAGGGTTACGATTTCCTCAAAATTGATGACCTCTTTTTCATGAAATATGATGTCAGGCCCCAGACTCGGAAATCAGACTCACAAGAAACCCAATAGCCAGTTCTGGCCTCAACAGCCTCCGTAGTACCCCACTCTCGGCTCCTAAGATAGGTTCCGATTCTGGGATCATACAAGGAGGATTTTCATAACCATATGTCCATTCCAATACGAGTATATCCAAGATCACAGCAAGTATATCTAAGAAATAATAAAGGCACATATCAAAAAATTCACTTTAAATTTAAGCTTTAATACAATGCTAAAAGGAAATACATCTAATAACAAAAGAAGAAGGAAGAAGATCTGCAAAACTGGGGTCCTCAGCTCAACTCCTATCCAAGCTCCGTAGCTAAGATGCCGACCTAAGATCTCCTATACGCATCAATCATGCATGAGCTTATAGAAAGCTTAGAGGGTGGTGAAAGTGTGTGATGGTACGCAGAAGAATGATAGGAGATACAGAAGGGAAATATGATCAATGCCAATAACACTAGCTCTACTAAGGCTGTCATGAATGCAAGAGGCCATACCAAGGCTATGCAATGTGATGAGTACTGGACATCATACCAAGGCGATACAATATAAAGCTTATACGGCCAATGCAAATGCAATGCGAAGTGATGTCAGTCCTCATATCTAATACACAATCAAGTACAGTTCCATTATAAGGAATCTATAGGGGTCAAGTACACTATAGGATGACTGTTGCTTTACAGACCCACACAGTCAAATGAGCGTAAGAGATCACACTACATGCTTGTGGACAGTCAATCACCAGCAAGACTTGATGGTAGAGGACCCATTCATAAGTTGGTTAGACTCTGCCTAGCCATGCTCTCTCACTCAGGCCGATAAGGCCACATCCCATCTCAACCGACTACACGACGGTGGGAGACGCGGCCTAACAGTGTAAGGCACTTAGGCGCTCATGATTTCTACTCGGTCGAGGCATCTTCTAAGTACCTTGAAGGTTTAGGGGCTTTCACCCAGGGATATCTTATGCACCTTAATGCTCAAATAATATATTTTTGGTGTCCACATACGGTCATCCACCAATACCCCTGTAGAGGTAAAACCCTGATGAAGCAAGAGAAATAATATCTATGAGATGTGATGTTGAATGCATGAATCACGCATACCAATCATGCACTAGCTCCAAGCACTCAATGTGCACAAGAGGGGAAACTCCATCTCTCCATCATATCAACCCAATGACCACACACACAATGTGTCACGCCCCGAACTCAAAAATCAGATTCACAGGAATCCTGATCATCGAATCCTGTGCCGACAGCCTCCGTAGTACCCCATTCTCGGATCCCAGCACTTGCATGCCAGATTTCGATCCTGGGATCCTACAAGGAGGATTTTTAGTATAATTTTTTTTTTTGTAATAGAGCATAACCGCAAGTATACCCAATTCACAAAGGCAACATCATCATCACATATCCACTAATATAATCATTTGAATACAATGCTGAAAGAGAAACACATATATCAAAATCAAGCTCTAGAAGACAGCTGCACGCTCCAAGCTCAACGCTGCTGCAACCTAACACTACCTGCATGCATCTATCGTGCATAAGCTTATAGAAAGCTTAGAGGGTGGTGAAAGTGTGTGCACAAGATAAGTGTCAAGTATACCATAAAGCTGATAAATCATACAAAATCAGAATGAGCAAAAATACTGGCCAGATCATGACTCATACGATATCAGAGTGATGCGGAAATATACGGTGAGTCCATGAATACAATCAGCTGTACCAAAGCTATGTGATGCAAGGCATGAATGCTATCGGCCATACCAAGGCCATACAATGCAAAACTTATAAGACAATAACAGATGCTGAGGATGAAATACAATATGCAAATCTAGGCGAGCCATAAATATCATCAATCTCATCCAGGCCATATAAGTGCAAAACATCATAACCCATAATACTAAGTACTGCGAATACAATGTAATATGCGATGCGAATGAAATGACTATGCTGAAATGTGAAGTTGGGATGATAGAACGAAGTATTGCAAGCTATGGGGTCTATCATAAGGAAATTCTATCCAAACCAGTCCCATACCTAAATTTGGATAGTCAGACACAATATGATAAACTCTTGATCTCAGGTTAGTCACGCGCCCAACAGAAATCCTGACTATGCGAAGGTACACGTAACAAATAGTTACGCACCACCAGCTCGAGTGGATAGTGAATGGATGAATGAATGAGTGCGTAACTCCTGTTCAGTAGCCTGTCAACACAGTAGCTTGCTAACCGCTGGTAGCTCACCCAGTGTGGTAGCTCGCTCAGGCCTCAGCCCCGCCCACATCACACCCGCCCACATCAGCGTCCGCCCCCGTGCCCCCGCCCACATGTGCAACAGTGATGGGGTATCATACTATCATGTCAGTCCTCATATCAAGTTCACGTATCAGTACAGTTACTCTCTAAGATCATCACCGGGGTCTATTACACTTCACACCGACTGCCTCCTCCTTGGCTGTACAACCCTGCGAGTGGAAGAGACCTCACTATCCACCTAGCTAGTAGTCTGTCAATACCTACCTGGCTCATCGATAGCGAACCCATTTACGAGTTGGTCATACTCAGCCTAGCTTATAGCCCCCTCACTCGGGCGGATAAGGCCACACCCCCTTCCAACCGACCACAACAAAGTGGAAGACAAGGCCTCATGGTATAGGCAACGACGCTCATATTCCACTCGGTCTAGACGTTGGAGCAACTCCTGGTACCAAGGAGGTTCTGGGATTTTCACCCAAGGACATCCTAAGTGGCCACAGTGCTAGAACCAATTATTTTTGATGTCCCATCTAGCCATCCATGATGTGCCTGTGGAGGTCATGGCCCTGATGTCGTTAGGGCGTGCAGTGATCATAATATACAAATGTGAGATGCATGAATCACACCGTTAAATCATGCACAATCCAGCACATACAGCGCGATGATGTGGGGCACTCCGTCTCATAACGAGTCCCGCAAATGGTCTACCCAATGGCATATGCTATGATCAGTCACTACTCATATCAAGCATACAGATGATGCGTATGTTCATGAATCATGGAGTTATACTAGGCATGTTATAAAGTGATGAACTATCTTTACAATGCAGATGGGCTTGGACGATCTACACACAACTAGTATGGGCGTATCAATGGGCCCTAGGGAGAGTTATAATGCGGACATTTAACCAACATTATTCTTACAATATGGACGTCAAACCAACATTGCTCCCAAGGCATGGCCCGCCATAAATGTCATTACATAACCCATGGTTGAATCATACTACAATGGGCCTCAACTCATGGGTTCCAGATACATCACACTAGGCCTCAACCCATGGGCCCTATACACATCACAGTGGGTCTCAACCCACGGGCCTTTATACATCACAATGGGTCTCAACCCATGGGCCCTAATGCATCACAATGGGCCTTAACCCATGGGCCCTAGAATACATCACAATGGGCCTTAACCCATGGGCCCTAGAATACATCACAATGGGCCTCAACCCATGACCCCAAATTCATTACAATGAGCCTCAACCCATGGGCCATCAACACACCAAAGGTGGGCCTCAACATCGGGCCTTAAACATGGTAAGTGGGCCACATCACATGGGCCATATGCATATCAAATGGGCCACACCAATAGATAAGTAGTGGTAATGATTTCCACTATTAAAATTTCTAAGGCCTCCTGTTAAACGAGCCTAAAAATCCATCCAGAGTGTAAGATTACGAGGTTGTCACCATCCAATCAGCTCAAAACTTTATATGTAACCTTGGGACCACAAATTAACCGTACACGTCAAATTTCAGCTCCTGGATCCTTCTGAAAATGGCTAAACTGGTAGATCAGCCCCTGAAATCATGATTTGGGGCCCGCCTGATATCTGGATAAGCTTCAAATTCAATCTCAACGCTTTAAATGAGCTGACAATGTGGATGGACGGAGCAGATTTCTCACGATCATCACCATGGACCTATATGTACATTCCATGCACATCATGTATATACATGCATGACATTTTCTCATTTACGTAAACACACTGTGCATTTAAAATTTTTTTAGTACGGCCTACTCCACATTTAAATCATCGATCTGTATCGTCCATTGTGTTCAGAAGGAAGATTTAACCCTTACTAAAGTGGCATTTTGAAACCATGTGGGCTGTTGCAACATCTTAGTCGTTAAATACAAGATGGATGGCGAAGTAGACAAACCCATGGACTGCACAGATTTCACTTCAAAAACAATCCTTTTCGAATGGTTTTTCGTCCTAAAATCAATGGATGGAGTGGATAAAACACATATATATCGTGGTAGGTTCCACCTCATGATGGACAACATGAATGAAACACATACCATGGTGGGTTCCACCGTCCACAGCCGTGGATGGTGTGAATAAAACACACACTATTTTGGGCCTCACGATACAATTCATGATGGGACACCCCAAGTGAATAATCTAATCTGTTCACCTTCTTGGCCACCTCGAATGAGGTCAAATAGACTCTGACTAGGACTGATTTGGATGACAAGGGACTCCAAAGAAGGCCCTAGAGTGTTTCAACAGATGGGTATTTATACCCTTAGTATGGCCCACTCGAGATTCATATTTTCCTCAAAATTTGTCACATAGCCTAAAATATTACAGAGAAGATGGTGGACAGTGTGGATCAAACAAATTCATCGTGATGGGGTCCACGTGTGGTGGCAGCCCAATAACGCTTCCACCCTCACCGTCCCTGGACAAAAACGTCCAGGGATGTACTCTTTTTTTTTTTTTTTCTCTTTCTTCCTTTATTTTTATTTTATTTTATTCTACTATGTGGGGCCCATTAGTGGGTAATCCATTCCGTCTATTATATCGACCAGCTCTCTACAAAGCAAAAGAGCCTAATGATGGATAGGTCCACCACTTATACACACAACAGTAGGTATTATAAGGTTCCAACAGTGGGACTTTGTTTTCCTCGGTGCAGTCCATTAAAAACTAAGATTTGTCTCATTTTTCTACTCATAGCCTAAAACTACATGGGGAAGGTGGTGGACGGCATGGATTAAACAATTACATCAATGTGGGGTCCATGGTTGGGACGCCCCCACCCACGTCCGCATGGTTGACGTGAGGGAGGTGCTCCCACTACCACCATCAGTTGTGGTGTGGTCCACTTGATGGTTGGATCTAGTAGAGTTTTTAGCTCCACGGCTAAAATATCCCAGAGAATGAACGTATGGTGTGGATCTAAGAAATATATTGACATGGGTCCCATGAGTGAAAAATCACTTCAAACCTCCCATGCAAAAAGGTAAGAAATGACGTGGGTGGCCAACCCCTTAGCATTTGTGGTATGGCCCACCTGGGATTCGGATTAGCTTCATTTTTCGGCCCAACGCTTAAAATAAGCTGGGAAATTGAATGAATGGCGTGGATTTAATTTATACATCAAGGTGGGGCCTACACAAGTGGCCCTTCCCAAAAGTCTTGAACCAAGCCAAAATTTGTGTTTTCAATTGACGTCCAGCGTCCAGGGACGCTGGACGGTTTGGGCATTCCAAGTATGGAAGGTGGGCCCCGCTCAGGTGGCCACCAAATGATGAATGGTGTAGAAACAATACATATATAAAGTGGGCCCAACCTATAGATAACTTGGATAAAATACATGCTTCATGGTGGGATCCATCCAAGTGGGCCATACGGCCATATCATCACATACAGAATAAATAAATAAATAAATAAAATAGAGAGAGAGAGATTGAGAGGGACACGTGTGATGGAGGGACCCCGACACTATGGGCCCTCCGTTGCATGGTCTACAACATACATTAAGTGGGTCCCATTTCATATGGGCCCACCGGTCAAAATCAACGGTGGAGATCCTTTCTCCACTGAAATGGATGGTCTAAA
This sequence comes from Magnolia kwangsiensis, assembly GCA_037074715.1. Lineage (NCBI taxonomy): Eukaryota > Viridiplantae > Streptophyta > Magnoliopsida > Magnoliales > Magnoliaceae > Magnolia > Magnolia kwangsiensis. The sequence goes on from CM073573.1 coordinate 59,681,936, forward strand.
TGACCATTTATGCAAAGAAATTAAACATCATGATGGGGTCCATAGAGAATGGCCCCCATCATGGATTGATCTTGAAATCAAAGTGGGCCATTGGCCACATTTAGGGTCCAAAATGAGATCCATACCATTGATCGGTAGGCCTCACTTGGTCCATCATCAAAACAAGAAATCTACACCTATAGAAGCACCCACCGTTCGATCTTCTCGGTCCGTTGGAAAGCCTATATCCTTATGCTTCACTTTGATGGTGGATGATAAGATTTGGATGGCTAAGATGGAGGCTTTGGGATGGGAAAGTGGGCCACCAAAATCACATTTTTCTCTCTTGGGAAAACCTTGGACGTGTGGGCTCTCTTGGTTGCTTAGAATTTTGAGAAAATGACGGAGAGAGAGAGAGAGAGAGAGAGAGAGAGAGGGAGTTGTAAGAGTGATGGAGTGATGTGAAGTGAGTGATGGGCGAGGTGAGAGGTTGGTTGACTTTGGGGTTTGCTTGACTTGTGGAAAAAGAAAGCATGGTTGCTTTGTACTTGACATAAGAGGTGATTGATGGGATTGATTCATGGGATTGATTTGACATATTATAGAGATTCTCTTGCGATTTGTAACACACAGTATTTTTTCTCGAACTAAATGCGAGTCCGCATCTCTTCGTCTAGGTATCGGATCGGTGCATGAGTTGAGGCGTTGGAACCGCGGCGACGGTGCGGTCGCAATGATACAAGTCTCGGATTAAACCGACTCAAATATATAGGATACGACTTACAGTCATGTGCAAAGTCGATTACAGGTCGTAGGTGGTCGAAATTCGACGGGAAGGATCGCGGGAAGTGACGGAACAGTACGGATTAGGATACGGGTCTTACACAATGCAATCCAATCACACCATGATGTACATGGTGTGATGAGGGTGCGTCATATGACGACGAAGACTTAGAACATACTCCTTCCCAAGGGAGGAAAACAAGTCTAGGTATTTAGACAAGATTATTAAGGGATCATCTTCTAGTGGGGGCCCAATACTTTGGGGTAGCCCACAAGGTCATATAAGCCTAAAGGAATAAGCGGTCCTATCAAGATCCAAGGTAGGCCTTCAACCACCTATAATGTAAGACTCGTATTTTAGTCCGTACCTTTCCGTAGACTTCCGCGATCTTACCGGTCGAATTCCGACAACCTTCGACCCTTAACCGATATCGACGCGCGACCCTGATTCATATGCTGACAACCCGAGTTGACTCAATCCAAGACCAATACCATAGCAACCGCGCCGTCGTTGCGGTTCCGATGCCGTGACTCGGGGGCCGAGGTGATACCCTGATCGAGAGTTGTAGGCTAACGTTCGGTGTGAGGAAAACGCCGCGCGTTGCGAAACCCAAGAGAATCTCTACGATGTGTCACATCAATCCCATCAATCCCATCAATCAATCAATCCATCAATCCATCACATGTCAAGTACACATCACTTTCATCCCTTTTCCCAAGCAACCACAAAAGTCTTCCTAACTCATACCTTTCTTACACAAATGCTACAAAAGTCTTCCATGCCCATGCATTTTCTTACACAAAAGGCCTCAAAAGTCAAAAAGCTCTTACACAACTATCACTCACCACATCCATCCATCACACTCTCTCTCCCTTTACAACTCATCTCTTTCTCATTTGCAAAAACTCCAAGCAAAAGAAAATCCCACGTATGGAATTCTCCAAACACTCTTAAGCTCCAAGTGGCCCACTTTCCTACCCCACCATCTCCCATCTCAACCCTCCATTCCTCATCTCATCCATTGAAGTTAAAGCTAAGGTGTCAAGGAACCCCTAGGAGCAAGAAGATCGGACGGTAGGTGCCTCTATAGGGTAGTTTCTTTCTTATTTTTATGATGGGCCAAGTGAGACCCACCGATCAATGGTGTGGATCTCGCTTGGGACCCTAAGATGAGGCCGATGGCCCACTTGGATCATCATGATCATTACATGATGGGGTCATTCTCCATGGACCCCATCATGATGTTTATTTCATTGCAAAAGATCATCTAGACCGTCCATTTTGGTGGAGAGAGGATCTCCACCGTTGATTCTCGATCTTGGTGGTCCCATGTGTTGAGGGACCCTTTTGATTGTATGATTTGCTTTAAGGGAGGGCCCATAATGTCGGGGTCCCTCCATCACAAGCGTGTCCCACTCTCCATGTCTCTCTCCCTTTTTATTTCTTTTTATTTTATTTTTATTCTATTTTACGTAATAGGTTTGTGTGGCCCACTTGTATGGACCCCACCTTGAGGTATTGTGTCCAAGTGTCCTTCAAGTGGAGCGCACCTTAAATGTTGTAACTGCATCATCCATCTGTGGTGGCCCACTTCTACAGGGCCCACCATAATGGATTTTTAGGACTGAACCGTCCAGTGTCTGGGACGCTGGACGTCCCTGCTTGAAAAATAAAAATTAAAAAAAGAGGAAAAAGAAACTTTTTGGGGTGGTCCACTTGCTTAGGCCCCACCTTGATGTAAGTATGAAATCCACACCGTCCATCCCATCCTCCATCTAATTTTAGGCGTTGAGCCAAGAGTTGGGGCTGATTGGGAGATCAGGTGGGCCATAGCGTTGTGGGTTGCATCCCTACCTTTCAAAAGATCATTTTTTTGATTTATTTTATTCTCTGAGCATAGAAAATACTCTATATTAGGCCCGTTAGAATGGTTGCGAGCTGAAGAACGCAATGGCCGGGGCGGATTTCTTTTAAGCGAGCCCCACGTGTGAAAAACCCCGAAAATCGAGTTTTTCCCAAAATTTTCAAGAGGCGCTGCCTCTGCCTCTCTGACAAGCAACAGCTGCATGCTGCTGCGTGCAGCGTTAGCGGGCAGACAGTCAGCGAGCCACCCACAGCTGCTGCCGTGGGCCCCACCATGATGTATATGTTAAGATCCACACCGTTCATGAGGTGGGTCCCCTCCTTAGGTGGGCCCCCTCCAAATTTCGGCTCGATCCAGAACTCAGGTGGCCCACACCACATGAAACCGTGTGAACTAAACTCTACCATTGAAATTCTTTTGGGGCCCACAGAAGTTTCAGATCAATCTGAAATTTGTATCTTCACTCCATCCAGGTCTAAGTGACCTTATGAACAGGTTGGATGACATTCTAAACATTACAATGGGCCCCACATGGGACCCACAATGATGTATATGTTTTAAGTCCACCGTCCAGTGGACGGTGGCGCCCACCTTGATGCAGTATTGTCCCCACCGTCCAGCGGACAGTGGAGCCCTCCTTGATGCATGTGCCATCCTCACTGTCCAGCGACAGTGGGATCCATTATGATGCATGTGATGCATCTAGACTGTCCATCCACTTGGTGAGATCATTTTAAGGCATGAGTTGCTGATTGGGTGAGCCACTCATGTATGGGTTAGGCTCATTTGATTGATAACAGGCCTATGGGCTAGGCCCATTTGAATTATAAATAGGCCTAAGGGTTAGGTCCATTTGATTTATGAAAGGCCTATGGGTTAGGCCCATTTGATTCATATAAGGCCTATGGACTTGGGCCCACTTGATATGTAAAGCCAGTGGGCTTAGGCCCACTTGATATTTAAGGCCTATGGGTTTAGGCATACTTGATATATTTCAAGACCATGGGACTAGGCCCATTTGATGTAATTTAAAGCCCATGGGATCAGGCCCATTTGATGTATTTTAAGGCCTATGGGTTTAGGCCCATCTGACTTAAATAAGGCCTATGAGTTTAGGTCCATCTAATATGCATCGGGCCCATGTGATTAGGCCCATATTGATATACTCTGAGGCCCCCTGGATTGTGATCCATTGCAATGTACCTATGAACCATTGGTGAAGCCCAGTAATGCGACCCATTTGATAAACATAAGGCTCACTTGATGCATATAAGGCCCATTGAATGTGACTCATTTGATATATTTAAGGCCCAATGGGATGTGCCTAAGGTCCATTGCAATGCGTGACCACAACACAGAGTATGTAACGATGTTCACGACGATCGTGCCTTGGGAGCAATGTTGGTTTGACGTCCACATTGCAAGTGTAATGCTGATTGGATATCCACATTACGACTCTCCTTAGGGCCCATTGTTAGACCCGTACTTATTGTGTATAGGCCGTCCACGTCCATCTGCATTGTAAAATAGTTCATTTCATTATAACATGTTTAGTACAGTTCCATGACTCATGATCATACGCATCATATGTATGCTTGACATGAGAATTATCTGATCATAGCATATGCCTTCGGGCAGGTTATTTATGGGCTCCCGATTAGGCGGTGTTGCCCTGCATGTGCGCACGATACGCGCAGGATTTACTGCATGATTGGATAGTGTGACTCATGCATTTTCGCGTTGTGTGACATGGTTGTTGTACGCCCCAGCTATATCAGGGCCGTAGCCTCCACAGGCAGATCGTGGTTGGCAGGATTGAATACCAGAAATCTTGTTCTACATGGGGTGTTATAGATATCCCTGGGTGAAAGTTCCTAAACCCTTATGGTACCAAGAGGTTGCTCTAACGTCTAGACCGAGTGGGTAGATGAGCGTTGAGTACCGACAACCAGACGGTCGCGTTCTCCACTGTGTCGTGGTCGGTTGGAAGGGGGTGCAGCCTTACCCACCCGAGTGTAAGGGGCAATGCTAGGCTGAGTCTGACCAGCTCGAGGAATGGGTCCGCTATCGACGAGTTGCGCCTGATATTGGCAGACGGATAGTGAGGTCTCTTCCACTTACCTTATTGCACGCGATGTGGCGGCAATCTGGTTTAAAGTGTATAGACCCCGGTGATATCCCATATTTAAGCTGTATTGATGTGTGGACATAGATGAAGATCTGTATGCTTGAGTTGCATTGCACATCGCATGGCCTTGGATGGCCGATACCATTCATGTCTTGCATCGCATAGCCTTGGTATAGCTCATGATATTATGGATACATCTGTATTTTTCGTATTACTCTGACATTGCATGTTCATATTACTACCTTGCACACACACTTTCACCACCCTCTAAGCTTTCTATAAGCTTATGCACGACTGTTGCGTGCAGGTGACGTTGGTTCGCTGCAGCGCTGAGGCAGGAGCACGTTGCAGATCGTTTTGGAGTTTTTTGTTCTTTACTATTGTATTTTCCTTTATGCTCATTGTACTTGTAAAGTTTTTGATCATAGTGGAAATGTAATGGAGTTCTTAGTTGTTGTTTGTGGGTTATGCCATTGATTATGCTTATTACGAATCAAACTGACATTGAAAATCCTCCTCGTAGCATCCCAGGATCGGAACCTGGAAAATGGGAGCTAGGAGCCGAGAATGGGGTTCTACGGAGGCTGTCGACGACGGATTCGGCGATCGAAAATTTTGTGAGACCGGTTTTCAAGTTTGGGGCGTGACATATAACAACCTCATGAGCCTACTTTAGGGCCACCAAGGAGGACATCTAACCTCAACTGGGTCCCAAAATGCAGCCCGCTACTACTTGAATATGAAGTAAGGCCTAGGGCCTAAGGAAATTCATGGCCTAATGGGCTATACTCAAAGTCCAACTCATAGGCAATATGGTGGGCCCTCAAGCAAGGTTTGGGCCAAACCATACAGGTCAAAAATCCACATATTATGGTGGGCCTAGTGGGCAGCCCAGTAATCCAACTATGTGGGCAATTTCTATGCTTTATCCAAGTGAGTTGGGCCTCACAACTTGGCCCAAGTACAAGGTTATTTTGGGGGGCAACTAAGGGCCCAACTACTTGTACATTATGGCCCACAAACTCATCACAATAAGTAGTGAGATACGGGCCCAAAGGTCAAGGGACCTAACTAGAAGATAAATGAGCCTATAAAGTCTGACTAAAACTATAAACATAGATTCAAAAAATAAAAATAAAAAAAATCCAATTGAGGTGGGCCTCCTAGTGTGCACAAATGAAGCCCAAATGCACCTCAGAAAATGGTAAGCTTATGTGCGTAATTCATCCTTAAATCTAGTGGGTTATGCTACCTCAAATCATACGATTAGGGGCAGCTAATATGGGCCTATTGCTGGAATTTCCAGCCCACCCATTTCTAAGCTTGCTGGAGTCCAGCAATAATAAATATAAATTAAGTTTATGTTCATTGGTGGCCCATATATGTCCTTGTGGGTGAAATAGCGGTGAAGACCACTTGAGTTGAAGTAGGAATATGCCAATATATCCTACAGGGGGGGGGGGGGGGGGGGGGGGGGGAGGGGTGAATAGGACTTTTTAAAGTTTTTATGAATTATTAAAAATCCTTATCACACTAATCCTATCATAGAGTACGGATTAAGATTACTCAAAATTAACTCTACTGGCTTCCAAGCCTAGTAGAGGATCCAATCACAAACTATTTAAAAGACAAAAAATTTATAGATAAGATTGTGATGGATATGACTCTGTGTGTGTATAAGATGTGATTTCAGATGATCAGATATAAAGGCATATAAGGGAATCACATAAATGAAAGACAATTCCAATCTCAAACACAGTCATTTTATAGTGGTTCGACTACTTGTCTACTCCACTCCCGGCTTCCACACTCAACCCTTGAGTGACCGAATTTCACTAAGGAGGTTTCTCATGGTTCACCTCAAACCTAAGGTTTTAAATCAGGTTCACCTTCAACCTTTACACGGAGATTTCTACTCGGTTCACCTCTAATGCTGGAGTTTTGCTGGCGCACTCCTAACCAGATGTTTATTCCCACACAGAGCAAGGGTCCACACAACGCACCCCGCACGCACACTCTCGTCGGAGGCCTCCTTTGAGGACTTCAAAGGGTGAGCAACACTTAAGACCCAATCCTAGAAAGGAATGATCACAAGTGTCCTCTGGACTCTAAGTACTTACAGATAAGTTGATGAGTCCCTTTTTACGTAATGTCGAAGATCTCCTCCTTGATGTTAAAGGGTCTTCATCTCCCTTGATCCACAACACAAAAGATATACCTATACTAGGCTTTAGGTCAGGTTACGGTTATGATGGAATTCCACTCTCTAAAGATTTTTCTATTTTGAAGATAGAGTGGTTCCAATCATCTATGCATTCAAAGCATCCCAGCTTAATGATTTGCCATTAAGGTAGTAGCTGGAGGATCCTTGAATGCAGAAGTTCATTCTCCAATCCACTCTATTGTATATCAATGATGAGGGTGGATTGGAAGATGAACTCCCTGAAGGATGAACTCCCAGGATTGGAGGATGAATTCTCTGAGTTTAAAACACTCAGAAGCACTCTCTTCTTTCTCTACTAGCAATAAAGACTAACCTCTCTATATATAGGCAAAAGGTTCCAACGGATATAAAACGATCACATTTATGACAGAGTTCGATATCATCGAGCAAGAGTTGATATGATCGAGCATATACTCTCGATTGTATCGACTGACCTCTCGATGATACAAACTCGAATGTTATTTTTACTTTTGGAAATCTTTTGCCAACTGGTCGATGGGATCGAGACACACATCGATGTTATCGGATTTCGAACTCTGATTCCATCGATAGCAGGATCGATCTATCAACAGGTGAAAACAAGAGAGATAAGCCTTGAAGAATTTCAGGTTCTAGAGATATGATCGGGAAACAGTCGATGTCATCAGAATTTATATATCGATAATATCGGAGTCCGTATCGATGGGATCAATAAATCGTATAGATTTACCTATAAGCTTGCTGGACGGTTTGTGTCCGATCTCGATCCAATCGACCAGGTCTCGATATGATCGACATATGAATATCGATTTCTCGACTAGCACTCCGATCAACGATTTAAAACACCCTGAAATTTATGCTGGAGGAAACATGCGCCCACTTCTGATATGATCGACTGACTTCCGATATGATCGATATTTGCATTCAGATTGAATCGGAAAGTCATCGATATATCGAAGCTCATAGTAGTTTTCTTTAGAAAAATAGGGGCGCCGAAAAACTGTTTGTCGATATTATCGATCCACTTTCGATAGGATCGATATTCAAATATCGATGATATCGACTGATCCGTCGATATATCGATAAATCGTCCAGATGAATGTTTGATTGCTGGACGCTTTTTGTCCTCACTCGATTGTATCGATTGAGATGCCGAGGACATCGACAGAGCAAGTCGATCATATCGAAATGTGATTCGATATAATCGACAGGGTAAGAAAACTTTAAAATTTTCCTGTTTGGTAAAACGTTTTCTTACACTAAAACCGTAAGATGTTTTACTTAGTTTTAAGGGTTTTAAGCACCTGATGTTTTAGGACATGTGATGTGAGGCTATGATTTACCTATGGCGAGCTTCCACACATCCAATTGAAGCAGACACTTGACTTGATCTTCCTGTTAGGTGCGGTTGTCCGACTGACTCAACTTACACCGTAATTGACAAACCAGGGCACTAGTAGGTGCACTTTTAGTGGGTTCCACCAGATGAGCGTAATGGATCACACACATAAATCAGGTGGACCATGTTATTGGACTGGAAGTCCAATAACAGTCCAATGGGCCTAGGTGTCCCAAGGTGGGAGGTCCTATGGGCTTGGGCAATTAGCCCAAAGACACATCCAAGTGGGTCCTAAAAATGGATGCCACTGAGGGAGATGGTCATGTCCCACATGGACCACAAATGGATGGATAGTGGAGATAACAAATACATCAAGGTGGGCCCTCAAGAGAGGGTGGACGGCCCAGCCATGACTGGACACCCTAGCCTGGGTATCCCAGTCTGGTGGGCCGATCCAGCCCGCGTCACGGTCAGCACAGGGGTTTGTTGACCCCGAAACTTGGCAGGTGGGTCCTACCATAAGTGGGCTACCTCTCTGTGAAATTTTATAATTTTTGGATTAACATAAGTATTTCAATTAATTTAAAGAAAACATACTGTTCAAAAAATCTATTTAGTACAGATTTTTGATAGGCCCTGATCTTAGCTTCCAATGGTATGGATTAATGGCCTCTTAAAATTTGAGAAAAATAGTTTTTGTGTCCCTTCATATGTTTACTACAAAGTGAGGTCCACGGATGTGGCCTACCAGTGGAAAAATTATTTTATATTTAAGGAATTCCACACTGATATGTTGCTGGAATAATATAGAAATTAGAGACTAACCACCTCACTTGGGCCACACTTTTGGGACCTCAATTAGGGTCGGATAGGGCTGAAAGTTGGGGGACATCAAGGTGAGATCCCCATCTTTCAGAAAAGTATATTTGATGGGTATGAAAAGGCCCCCAATCAGTCCCAATTTCAGGCCTAAAACCAACAGAAATCTGTCCCAAAAATCTGAACAGCAATTCATTGTTAAATTAAAATAAATGTAGAAGCCATTTAAGAAAAGGATTAGCCCATAAGTTTGGTGCCATGGTCCACCCTAGTGGGCCCCACAATTGTCCAGATCGAATCCAAAATTTTCCACTCTTGCATGCAACATTTAGGGTGGCAAATGGGACACCTTAATCATAGTGTAGGTTGGGTATGGGCATCCCACCCTTGTTGGGCTTTCCTAGACAATCCAGGCCCACAAAGTAGACCACACATACATCATCAGAAATACAAGAGAAGGGAAAGGAAAGGAAGGATATCCGGCCATCGGGGGAAGGCTCCGCCACTATTGACCCTTCCCCAACACAATCACAACCACATATACTATACATATACAATGTACAACAAGGATTTCATCATGCATGGCCTAAATCTAAGATGAATGGTTGAGATGTCATCTCAACCATGATGTAAGGGTCTAGATGACCCATCATGCCTAAGGAATGAGAAGAAATCATCATGAAAGGAATCGATCAAGGGAATCCCCATGCATGGACATGCATGCACAAGATGGGCCCAATGGCCACATCTAAAAGGTTGTGTAGGATCTCCACCATTGATTGGTGGGCCCTACACATCCCAAATAAGAAAGAGAGAAGGGTCTACATTAAGAAGAAGAGATCTACATGAAATGGAGAGCACCCACCTTGATCCTTACAAAAATCTGGGTCTTCTTGCTCCTAACACTCCAAGGGAGATGGATGGATGGGTGAGATGAACTTGTGATGGATGGATTTAGAGAGATTAGGGAGAGAAGAGGCTGGAAAATGGAGAGGGAGAGGTGGGGACGCTAGCAAGAAAGAAGAAAAAGAAAAGTGGGAAAATGAGAGGGAGAGAGAGAGAGAGAGAGAGAGAGAGAGAGAGAGAGAGAGAGAGAGAGAGAGAGAGAGAGAGAGGTGTTTGTATGAAGGAAATGATTGTAGCTTGTTTAGGGAAGAGAAATTTCAGCCTTTTCTCTTGAGAAATGGGGCTTTGGTTAGAGAGATAATGATAGGCTAGCAAAAGAGGACCTAAGGGAGGCTATAGGTTAGGGTTGTGGGTAGTGTATGAGTGATGGGTAGTGTAGAACATGGGATTTGGGTAGTGTGTGTGTTGTAACTTGTGCCAAAAGATGGGACCACCTAAAAATTTGTGCACACCACCCCTAGGTGGGCCACATGATCATGATCAATGGCTAGAAAATGAAATGCACACAACTTATGATCTACACGTCGGATGGATGCACAAGACGCATCATCGGAACCGCAATGATGATGCAAACAAGATGGCATAGGTTTCGGTTCAATCCGAGTCTGGTCTACATGACCGGACTTAAGAATGACCACAAACACTATCCGAGGGTCGTGGGTCGCCGGGATTCAACCGATAAGATCGCAGGACCAAGAGAAACGAAATGCATACCTACACACATACACATGCACATACATGAACTCAGGTCAGGTCTTACATATGGAGTGTAAGTTTGGGCAAAAAAAAAAAAAAAAACCTGGTTTGGGAAGACTTATTTGAGGTTTCATATTCAGATTGATGACCTATTTTTCATGTTATTCACTGCATGTAGATGACTCTTTCAGATTATAGTGATTATTGACATGTACTTTGCATATGTATATACTGAAGAGCATTGCTTGTTCGGCCATTTAAACATAACATCATCATGTCCTCGTTGTTTCTTAATCTTTCTACTTGTTATTATCATTTTCTTTTATACAATTTGTGAAAATCTCTATGGATGTACTTAATACAGTCACATATCCATCTGTGGTGTGGTCCACATTCGCCTTGATAGGGCAGAATCTCGTACATTTTGGATTTTCTTAGAATCCATATCGCACATGTGGAAGAATGCGATGCATGAGTCTGCATTTTGATATAGTTTTGCAAACATGGATTGTAAACAGGGCAAGTTTTGTTAGGAAACAGATTGGCTACTCCCCCTACCACCAACCAATGGCTAGTGGTTGGTGCTCTGTGGGCCCCACCATGAGGTATGTGTTGCATCCATGCCATCCATTTATTTTTCTAGATCATTTTAGGGTGTGAGACCAAAAATGAGGTATATCCCAATCTCAAGTCTACCACATTACAAGAAACAGTGTTGAATGAACATTGACCATTAAGAACTTTTCGGGGGCCATCAAAGTTTTGGATCAAGATGATCTTTGTTTTTTCCCTTCATCTAGGTCAGTAAGACCTAATCAACGGATTGAATGTCAAATAAACAGTACAGTGGGCCTTAAGAGGATTTTAATGGTGGATATCCAATCTCTATTGCTTTCCTGTTTCATGGTCCACCTGAGATTTATATACCTCTCATTTTTGGTCTCATACCCTAAAATGATCTGTAAAAATGTATGAATGACATGGATGAAACACATACATCATGGTGGGGCCTACAAAGCACCGACCACAAGCCACTAAGCTAGTAGTAGAGGGAGTAGCCAATCCATTCTCATTTTGTTATATGAATTTTTGTTCCACAAACCCACAATCCATTCACTACATCACGAGCCAAACATGAGTTGCCTAAATTCTATGGGATTCTTTCATATACTATACAATCCAAACACAAATGTCAGATATTACTAAGGATGTCAGGTGAAACATCGGTGCATCCAAACACCATCGGTAATTATGGTTGTTTACACCACTCCCAGACAATTTCTCTGATAGTCCCTATTAACTGCCGAAGTTGTAATCCCAACCCTTAAACTCCTAAGGGATTTGCCAGGCCAAACATGCCCTAAGAAGGATCGACAAAATTCAGTATAGTTTGATCGGTCAACCAATTAAGTTAACAGCCGAAATTTCGTAAAAAATTCAAGAATTGTTATTAGACAATTTATGCAAGTTTTGACAAATTGACAAATCTTGTCAACATAAAGTTCAATAGGTCAATAGATCGGGTCGATGGGTTCAAATTAACAGAATTTCTAGCTTAGTCTTTGAATAGTTTTTATTTTTTAGCCATTTCGACCAATCAACTTGACTGTTGATGACGGCAGTGGAAATTTGTATATTTTTCATAATTTGTTTACTTATTTGATTATGATTCCTTGATTAGGTATTATAATTTCTTTAGAGTTATTTAAGGATGCTATTTTTTTTTATAATAACCATTATTTTTATCAATAAAATTCTTTAAAATTATTTTTTAAAATAAATATGAGAACTTAAATAAATAAATAAATAAATAAATAAAAGGAAGATTGAAGACCGTTTGGTAGATTCAAGGTCTTTATTTGATAGAGGAAGACGCGCCTATAATTTGAGTCGTCAGATCCACGTGGGTGACGGGACACCATTTAATAGATAAGTATTATAGGAAGATGGCGTTAGAAAGGCTGTACAGTTCTGTTTCGTTGTCAGTTTGTACGGGTGACCCACGTTTCACACGCTAGTGGATGGCAGACGCACTGAAAACGCGCCAGTATCGTGGCCCATGGTTCAAACAGTTTGTGGATGGTAGACACACCCAAAACCCTCCCAAGACTGGAAGAATCCCAGCCCTCCAATGCTCGGTAGACAAATAAATAGTTAATAGTAAAAATACAGCAATGGTTCCAATTAAACACAGGGAATAGAAATAGAAAAGCCAAATATTGTACAGCTAGATCATCCAATCCAAGGCAGTTCTGGTGCATGACCCTCCATGATGAGGCAATCCTACCGTCAATTAGAATCATTGAACCATGGGCCCACTTGCATAAACCTCTTTATTAATTAGAGGCAGACCACATTATACTATATTCCCTGCATTTTTAATTTAAATGAGATGAAAAAAGACCAATTGCTGGTAGAAAGAAACGGATACACAATAATCAAGTACACAGCCCTGAACTTCTCCTATGGCTTTGTATCCCTATATAAAGGGTTGTAAAATCATTTATTTCATTCATCAATAAATTATGAATTTTCTCAAATTTAATTTAATTTAATTTAATTTAATTTAATTTAATTTTTTATTTTTTATTGTGGATTCGAAAAGTCCCTATAAAGAGTACAAAGAAGCTCTACAAATTTATAATACTTATCCTTGAGGGGAAGGATGATCGACCTCATCATGTTTATCCTTGTGTTAATAATGAAATTTATATGTAACAAAAACTATTGATTAACTCATCGGGTTGGACCACAAATTGAAATCGGTAGACAGACCGATAATCTACCTGATGAATGGTCTGACGTAGTATTGCTTCTAAATAATCTCCATCATGCTCCTTGCACGAATTTTTGTCATGTCCATCGTTTCACATTTGATTGTCAATGCATCAAAAATTAGCTAATGAGATTTCTTATATATTTTTCAATTCAGAGAATATATAACATCTCGCTGAAATCCAATGGATTAGAATGGTAGACATGGTCAATTTAGTATTATGATATTTCAAAGGTTATCCTCTGCAGCTAAGCAAAGTTAAAAAGGTGTTATCCAATGAAATTAAAATCAATTATAAAAATGCTTACACGCTTCTAGGGCTACTCAGGCATTGTGGTTGTGAACTCCCATTAGGGCAATCCGAAGATCAATTTTTGACCGTCCATTTATTTGATTTGAATATCAGATGGATGATGATGATCCTAGACTTTTGGTTGGTATCACCTGACCAAGGTGATTCTTTGGCGTTGCATGAAAACTAAAATGGTTGATTACACAGAATCAGGCCGGTCCGCTCCTTAATAAGGCTATACGTGTACGTTGCATACGGACCGTTGACAAGTCTTTCAAAACTATTCATTTCCTTTCGTACAGGCATCGCCCACCTGATGAGTGGACGGTCCTCCTTTTGGCATGGAACCGGACGCCGGCCATGGAAAGCTCCTGTAGTTGGAAGCTGTGTGGGGCCCTAGAGATGCTCGTGAAAAATCTACTCCGTCCATCAGTTTTATAAGACCATAATAGGACAGGAATCTAAAAATCAGACAGATCCAAAACTCATGTGGGCCATACCACACGAAAAGGGGAGGATTGAATGCCCATCATCGGAAACTTTGTGGAGACCACAGAAGTTTTGGATTAGGATGATAATTGTGCCTACAATTTCTCTGAGTGGTAATAATCCTATGAATGGTTTTGATGGCATGTAAACATCATGGTCCGCCAGGAAGGTTTCAACTGTGTACATTTCTATTTCCACTGTTTCATTTGGTGTGGCCCGTATGAATATCGGATATCCCTGATTTTTATAATCTTGTCCTATCGTGATCTTAAAAAACTGATGGATGGAGTGGATTTTTCACGGAAATCTATCTGGGTCCCACACAGCTTCCGCCTACTGCAACTTCCTGTGCCCCCGGGCATGTGAGCACGGTGGGAGTGGCAACCAACTTCTGTGCTGCTCAACTGTGTTAAAGATCAAACCAACGGTCTGGATTACTAAACCATACAGACTAGTTGTACAGATAGAAAATGTGGGACGCGGATATCCTGCGAAAACCTTTGGCAGGAAGTTCCTGCGCGCCGGGATGCTAGGTGGGGCTGATGTTTGTGAGAAATCCACCCCGTCTATCCGTTTTGCGGGCTCATTTTAGTATTGGAATGCTAGGTGGAGCCATCGTGATGTTTGTGCGAAATCCACCCGTCCATCCGTTTTGTGAGCTCAGTTTAGTACTTGTGACCGAAAAGATCTCGATCAAAAACTCAAATGGCCCATATGAGAGGGAAAACAAAACTGAGTTTCCTACCGTTGAAACCTACTTGGGCGCCACCTTGATGTTTATATTCCATCCAAACCGTTTCTAAGGTCATTCCCACTGGGATGAAGTGAAAACATTGAAAATTTTGTCTGATATGAAACTTTGTGGCCATAAAAATGTTTCAATGGTGGTCACTAAATCCCCACTGTTTCCCCTCATGCAGTCCACTTGAGTTAATTTTAGGTCACATGTCCTAAAATTATCTCGTAAAATGGATGGACAGAATGGATTTCTCATAAACATCACAATGGGCCCCACATAGCATTCCAGCGCAGGAACGTCCGAAAATGCGTGTATACCGTGCGATGGTCCGGATGCGGATTGCGTCCTACCCCGCCCGGACGGTCACCCATCCAGGCAGGGCTCTGTGGGGCCTACCGTGATGTAAGTGTTTTATCCAAGACGTTAATCGCTTTTCTTAAATCATTTTGAAGTAGTACCCTATAAATGAAAGAGGTCCACAACTCTAGAAGACCACACTAAAGGAAGCTGTAGTGACAATGACAACCACCGTTGAAACCTTTCTAAGGGCCACCGTAATGTTTTTTAACCATCCAAATATCAGCTTATTCGAAACTTCTCCAGCTCCGAAGAAGTTTTCAATGGTGGGCGTTCAATCCCTAATTTGTGGTCCAATGGATCTGTGGATATACTTAATTTTTAACATTATGCATTAAAATGATCTGAGAAAATCGATGAACGGCGTTGATAAAATACTTACATCACTGTGGGTCCCACAGAGCCCTGCCCGGACGGATTAGTAGGACGCAATCCGCGTCCCGATGGTCCGAGTAACGTATTGCATAAAACCTCCGTTTCGAATCCTTACAAGGAAGCTTCTTCTGAGGGCAAAAGGAAAGGGGGGAAAAAAAAAATAAAAAAAATATCTGCTTTCTTTTCGAATCTAATAGAAAGAGATGCATCTATGGCCATCTTTGAGGATTAGGGACTCTTTCAAGCTCTCTTATTTGAATAAAGTCGAATGGAATCTCCATCGAATGAAGAGCGAGAAGCAATCTCAAACCAATCAGAAATTGCTTGGAAATCAAAGCGAAATCAATGAGAGAGACAACAGAGAAATACCCAATTCCAAGATTGCAAATATCCTTTCCTTGTGTAGAGAATTTCTCTTGATTTTCACCTGCTGTTATTGCTGTTTCTGCTGCGGTGGTAATTCATCTCTCCCTCTCTCTCAAACTACTTTGAATTTTTAATTCTCATATTGGGTTTCTTTGGTTTTGGTTATTTGATTGTTTGATTTGGCTTTTGTTTTGGAAAGCTGTGCTTGGCGCACCAAATATTTTATTTTTTATTTTTAAAGAGAAACGATAATCTACAACTTGTTGTAGGTTAACCTACTGCCTCTTTTACAAACACTTGATGCATGTGTTGCTACATATAACTGGTTGTCGGCAACCAGTACTAATTAGAGTAATTATCACCTACAACTTGTTGTTGGTGATCTTGAAGCTTTAAACCATCCTATATGCTGATACGTGCCTCTCTGGATGACATCTGACCCTTGCGAAATGTATTCCCCCACCATGACAATCACTGGTTTGAAAATCAAGCAGGTTGAATCCTCAGGCGGGGCTCCCTGTATGAAGACAATAGATGGTTTAAAATCAGATCCACCAACGGTCTCTGTTGATCTACACATATGGCCTACTTGCTGATTGGGCTGGGTCTAATTCTCGCACCTGGTGAGTTTCATTGTGGGGACCAACTTTTTCATGGATCAGGTGTCATGCGCGCTTGACATGTGGGTGCGTGTTTCAGGTTGTAGCTTAACTAGCTTACAACTGGTTGTAGGTGATCATTATATGGTGCACTGTCTCAAATTGGACACTTGACACAGTGCATGATTGGGTCCATTCATTGGGTGGGTCCCACCATGGATCGACTAGTAGCTTATTGCAGCTATATCACCACATTGTGAGGGTTCCAACCCTGCAAGGCTTCTTTGATGGTGTTGACTGGTGAGATATTGTCCTGAAAGCTTTCCCAACTACATGACCAACATTGTTGCACCCCTAGATTGATCGCGTTGAAAAATACAATACAATGTTTAGACCAGCTTGCAAATGGGATGAGTTGGACAATCATAACAAGGTAAGATCCCACACTTAGTGAGAATTTTTTCTAAATGGCCAATCCATGATGGGACCTATTCGATGAACAGTTTGGATCACATACATTCCAACTCTGATGCTTGTGGAGGCTCAGAGAACTGAACGGATAACCTCCTTATATTTACTATCTTTGTCTGGATTTGATTGGCATGGTTGATTTGCTTGCGAGGGGCCCACTATGGTGTGTTTCTGTCACTGTTTGTTAGATGGTGGCAACCCATCCACCAGTATATGCACAATGATGGGGCCATCTAAACCATTAGTGTCACTTTCATTGCACCATGTTAGGTTATTTTCGAATGCACCTTAGTTTGTTATCTTGGGTTTTCTAATTTTCTTCTAACAGCTTTTCCCTATAGAAGAGTAGAAATGCTGCAAAAGGATCCATCATGTTTTATCATGTCCTTTTCTATACAACCTCTATTCAACCAACCTCTAGTCAACCATCTAAAATTCATCCAATTGCAGCTTTAATTGTAAGAGAATTATCCTATCATACATGACATGTATACCATTTAGGGAACTCATGTTTAACATGAGACTATGATTCTACTAATTAACTACAGAGGTCTGCCAGCCCAAAAGCAAGGCATTCCGTATTGGTAACGGTGGTGACCATTACAGCACCGTTACCGATACGGAATACGTTGTCACCGTTACCAATACGGGTAACGGCCGATACGGTTGAAAATTTTCTTTTGCCCGAAAAATTCTGAAAAAATATATAGAAAATCAAGAATAATGTAAATATTTCAAATATGTATTCATTTTTTGTTTTGAACATGTTTATGGTAGTGTAACGGTCTACTCTTTTGTGAGAGTGTTATATCGAGCTGTCTAGTAAATTGTTTAATATGATTATGTATCTAATGTTTACACATCACAATCAAGCATTAGAACTAGAAATTAGAAAAAAGCATAAATACTGCTTTTTCAATTTTTTGAAAAAAAAAAGGCCCTCGGAGATTCTATTTGCTCAAATCACTTCAATCCACAGTTTTAATCTTAAAAATTATAGTAAGAGTGGTCGAAATCTGTTGTAAAATGATATAGGAGAGTTTTTGGAATGAGAAAAATGAATTTAAATCATTATTCCATGTAACGGCCTTTACGGCCACCATAACGGTTGATACAGTCTCAAAAAACAAACTGTCCCTTTTCACCCCCGTATCGCGTAACAGTCATGGTTGTTATCTATATGTATCAGCCTTTACGGGCGTATCATAACGGATACGGAACACCTTACCCAAAAGGCAACCCTCCACACGCATCTCTACATGCAATTGTAGGAGATGCAAGCCGTGCATCAAGTGGAAGTTTTCACTGTGTTAATCACTTGACCAAAAACTCTGCTTGTTTTAAGTTTTAGCTATCAAGTGATGTGTGGTCTACCTGATAGGTAAACGGCCTCATATGTTTGGCCAGATCATCGATATGGTGGGTCCCACCAACACAACCAGGACATCTCATACAGGCACCTAGTTGATGTATGGTTTCATGCAAAGGTGTATGTGGTGCTAGAAAACCTCCCTAATATGACTCTTTAAGAACTAAGTGAAGCTATAAAACAACAGTCTTAACGGTCCCAACGTAGCTATGATTTTTGACACTGCCCATGCTACTAAATAATGAACTCATTCGATTAGTTTGAGTGAGGTTCTTTTTTCTACTTTGATTTCCATGAGTTTGGGATTTACTCAACCAATGTTCACAACCTCAAGTGTGGGGTCGCGATATAGTAAAAATCTCGGTGAGACTGAGGTTGAATCCACTAGGACTAATCTTGTGCGTATTCCGAAAATAACTAGAAGTAGAACTAAAAGAAGATCTAAATCTAAATCTGGAATAAGATAAAGTAATTGTGAATAAAGTTGATTGAAACTCGTGAATTTAAAGGTGGGAACTAGGGTATCAAGGATCCACTTGTAGCTATCAGAATGTTTCCTTACTTGATTTAAGGAACACAATTAGAATTGGAGCCCTATCTTATCCAATTGGAAGATAAAACAATTAAATCAAATTTGAACTTTCATTGACCTAATTCTCAATGGAGGAGAATTATGATGATTGGAAGGGATTTTATCACCCTACCATGTCTAGGAGACGATGGTGAACAGCAAGATTTGTCAATCTCACAATCTCAAAGTAGGAAACGAAGATATCCAAAGCTATCACAACATCTATTGTAATTTAAGTCACAAGAAATAATAGAAAACTGAAAATATTCTTTTAATATCAAATTAGAATCAAAGAAGTTCAACGAGAACAAGAATCAAAGTAAGAAAATCGTCCTAACACGCTACAAGCTTCACCTCTTAGCCCTAGGTAAGAGGTTAAGCCAACCATAGACATGATGGGATCTAAAACCATAAAAGAAAGCATTAAAAATAGGAAAGAAAAGAAGAAAAAATCTTGGGAGGCTGCTCCACCATTTTGCTCTGTTTTTTAAAACTTAATTCATGTTTAGAACTCCTAAGAAAACCCATATTTATAGCTTTGTCCGTCTAAAATTGGAAAACTGCCTCAAATTTACACAGTCTGCGTAACTCTGCATAACGCCTTAGATGTCGTCATAGGTAACTTGAATCTGTAAGTCGCACCTTTTTTCACTGCATAACACCTTTCACACTGCGTAAATTTTCATGTCATCAAACCTGCCTTTGATGAATCGAGAATGTGTCCAAAGTGTTCTAGTGAGTTGCTCCAAAAATTCGCAAAAAGTTCAATGTCATCAAACTGTCTTCGATGTCATCGAACAAGTCTCGAGCAATCGAACAGGGTTTTGATGTTATCGAGAACTGGATGTCGAGAACTGCATCCAATTTGTCCAGCAACCAAACTTGATTTTCTGTAGTTCTTCGATTTCATTGAGGACTGGCTTCAAGTTATCGAACAGCCTTCGATGACATAAACAATATGAATTTATGTACTTTGTACTTTCGACTTCCTTCCTTCTCCACTTGGTTTCCTTGAATCTTGGGGTCTTGAAATCTTCAATCTTAGTCTCCTAAAATTCATTCCTTGCCTTGGTGATTCTTGAGCATCAAATTCATGCTTTTAACATTCTTTTCAATCCAAGCTCTTAAACTCACATCGCAATACAAACATGTATAAATTATACTCATTAAGCGTTATTATATTCGTAAAATCAAGATATAAATAGGGAAAAATATGCAATATTTGACACTCAACAACCAATGTGTGTCCATTTCTCATCGAACAGGCTGAGCTATAATGGTCTTTGATTTTCTAATGTGGGGGCATTTTCACATCAAGCTCGAGTGGAATGGCCTATGAGATGCAGGGGCACACTTAGGGTGGGTGGCATGGTGTTCTGTAAAGGCCGTTACGTAAAGGTAACAATGGCAACCATTACACGTTACGGGGTCATAACGGCCATAATAGCCATTATGGAAAAAATGACTCATAATTGTTGTTAATAGCACGTTACATCCCCTATAAAGGCCATAACATTAACAGCCCCACAATTGTCTGTTATGGGGTAGAAACAGATTTTCCATACTTATAAATCAACATTACAAGGTAGATACAGGTTTTTTGGGATTTTTTTCAATACAAAAAGAGACTGTAACGGTTATTACAGGAGTCGTAACAGTTGTTACGACCCGTATCGTAAAGGTAATGGCGGTGGCCGTTACGGCCACCGTTTCCATTACAAAACACTGTGGTGGGTGGCTCGCATAACCCATGGATTTGGGGGCCGTGTGAGGGGGGTGACTTGTATGAGGCGGAGCCCATGGATTTGGGGCCCACAAGGGGGCGAAAAGGGGGCGGAACCCATGGATTTGGGGCCCATAAGGAGGTTCGGCTGAGGACCCAACCCATGGATTTGGGGCCTGCGATATGAGATAAAAGGATTAATTCATCATACTCTATCAGTTTGATCTTTTAAAGCAAATGGTTAATTGTCCTATATTAAATTGGTATCAGAGCAAAAGGTCTCATGTTCGAGACTCCTCACCGGGGGGTGATTAATGCGGGGGCATTTTCACACCGGGCTCGATTGGGGTGGCCTGTGGGATGTAGGGGCACACTCAGGGTGGGTGGCCCACATAACCCATGGATTTGGGACTCGTGTGAGGTGGGTGACTCATGTGAGGCAAAGCCCATTGATTTGGGGCCCACGAGGAGGGTTCATCCGAGGACCTAACCCATGGATTTGGGGCCTGGGCTATGAGATAAAGAGATTAATTTGATATGCTCTATTAGTTCTAGGTTCATTGCATAATCCATTCTCTATATTTGGTAGTCTTCTTTGACACGAGTCATGCTGACACCTTTGCAAATATTCAAGAGACCTTTTCCTTTATGAATCCAAATGGCGAGTTTCCAGGAATGACTTTACCACCACCATTGTGATTGTTGTTACTGGCACTTGGAGGACCTTTTGTGCAAGAGTCCCAAATCATCCTTGTTAGCATCACACACTTACCTCAACTCCTTGCAATGCTCAAGCAATCAATCTTTGGGATAGCTCCATCTTATCTACTAATCAGTGTTCATCTTGCAAAAAAAAAAAGATTCTACTAATCAGTGTTACTGAATCACCAACCCCCCAACATTTTCTGTTCTGAATCAGGTGATCCAGATTATGGGTCATTTGTGATCTAAAATGCTATTTTAAGCGACCTGATTTTATGGCTCATTACTGTTACTGTTCATCATTATCATTTAAGCTTTATCCTAGTTAATTGGGGTTGGCTAGATGAATCATGTTCTGCCATTCCGCTACATCAAGGGTCATACTTTGATTTAGACCATAGGTCATCAAGTCTTTTCTTACTATCTCCAACCACGTCATTTTCGGCCATCCCCTTGCCGCTTTAGACCCTTTGACATTCACCAACTCACTCCTAACTGTTGAATAAATTATTATGCCATAATGTAGTGATTTTTACTATGATTTTTCAATAACATGTAAAGTATAATGCTATGCATTTGGGCTCTATAATAATAATATTTATCATTTCATATTATATGAATTTCAACATGAATTCAAATATAAAACTATATTGCATACACTCGTGATCCTACTGCCAGCATACCACTTATTGATTCCCATGCCACATATTGAATCAAATAACTTTGCCACTGACCACAAAGATGAGAGCTTGTCGAAGAAAACTTTTGATGAGAAACACGGTTTTGTTAGTAGTAGGATCTGCAATCCTTCGCCCTTGTGCAATTTCCGACCACCAGTAAAGACACGTATCATTGCCTTGTTTTCCAACCTATTTGCAAATGACCTAGGACTACCATATAGCCAACACACTTGAGCACCCTTAAGTGAGATAAAATTGGTCGATGTATGACTGAACTACAGCTGGTAGGGCAAGGTTAGGCAGCAATATTCTGGTCTTCTAGTTTATTGGGTTCTATCTTTGTATTGACCTTCTTATTGATTGAGTTTTGTTATGCTCCTCTCTATGGTTGAATTTGATTTATAATGAATTGTTGCTTTTAGTTGGGTTTGATTTGCAATTCATTTCAACTTTTCCGTTGATTAATGGCTTCTCATGGCCATAGGGACAAATCTCATTCTTGGCAATTTCTTGGCTAGTAAATTTCTTAGAAGATTTTCAGATTTTAAGCTTTTTCTCAGGTTATTATTGGAAAATATATCTGAAAATAAAAAGATTTAAAAATATTTGTTATAAATTAATAAATAATTTGAATTTTTGAAATATATATCTTTACAATGAGTTGTTCAAGTTTTTTACTAAATACCGCGACAAAACATGATATTTTAAAATCTAGTGATATTTTGAAAGTCTCACAATGATATCATTTTTACATATTTTCGTGAAATTATCGTGTGATTTTCAAAATCTCTGCAACATTTGTCACACTGCAGATAACCTTCTTTTGAGCTGAGTTTTGATGGTTCCTTTTAAATCGGTTGCTATTTGGTTTCCTTTTCGTTGGTGTTTTGTTTTCCTCTAATAGGCTTTTACCTCGAAATTTCTACTATGTATAACAAGAGTTGCTAGGGGCAAAAATTTTCACATGGTGAGTTCATTGAATTGCTAAAGCTATGCACTATTAATGGAGAATTGGAGATGGGAGGGGCTTTAAACCCAAATAAGGCACACTTAGGTAATTTACAAGGTGAAGCAGTTTGCTAAGCTAAGCTCTTCATCGAAGAGACCTGCCTTCCAGAATTGCTTTGTGTTCCCTCTCTACCATGCCTTGCAAAACACTTCTTCTTCTCATCCACGTGCATTTTAGGTGTCATATCTACTGTTGGGCTTTAAGTGAATTGGTTTTTGTGTTGGTTATTGGGTTCTATTTTGCAAGGCTTGGTTCTTTCAATTGGACTTTTTCTGCTATATTTATTTGTTTATTTAGTGAAGTGTTCAATGCATCAAATCTATCAGCCAATAGAACTTTGCTAAAGCTACATGTGTACAAGTCAGCTAATGTACATGCCACCACATATACCAGTGTCGCAGACAGGTGGATATCCAGGCCATCTATCTGGTGGGCCCCCACATGTTGATGTTATTGCCCTAAGATAAAGGTGGTCCACTCAGGAGGTGTGCCATGATATTAGTAGGTGGATGGGTTAGAAAACTTCAGCCAAGTTTTTCAGAACTGTACATTTGTGCAGTTAATTTGGTCCACTGACTAGTGGACTAACCTGTTTCCTGGTCCTGGGAATCTACAGTGTATGCTGAATGGATTGGATCTCGCACGTCCCCTGAGGCCACGTGTGGCGTGTACATGAGTTTCCTTGTACACGTGGCTGAGCTCTGGCCAATGTTTTCGGTACTGCATGTGAATGGTATAAACCCGTCCAGGAATAGCAAAATTCCCATGCATCGACGATAATCGATACATGCCGATGTATCGCAGTATTTTGCCAATGTATTGTCAATATTTGGGCGATAATTTGTGATATTTGGACTGAAACCAACAAAATCAAAAGAAAAAAAAAACTTCTTGCCCAAAAGTTTTGGGGGCTTTCTTTTGTTGTAGTGTTTTAATGACTTCACTTGAGCTGTTTCAAATCAAAACATGAAATTGATGGAGAAATCACGATCGGAGAGGGATTTCAGAGTGCAGTTTTGTGACATTTGTCCAAGAGCATATGGTTTTGTTCCCCAAACAATGGAAAGTTATTACGCGTAACTTTTTTACATGTTTTGCATTCTAAGTGTATAATCATGAGTCATTTAATCTCCTGTATTTTCACTGAAAATCTCCACCATTTTCATAAATTTCTCCCAATGTGCTCCTCATCCTGCAATACGTGCGATATTTCCCCATGTTTCCCATGATGTTTTGTATCCCAAGGACGTGATACATGATGCAATACTGCTACTTTGAACACTGATTTAGTGTTTGGGATGACTTCTTTCTATGTTTTTCCACACATGGTTGTTTTGTGCTATTGGATTTATTGGACTTTCAGCAATTTGGTTTTTGTCTTGGTATATTTGATTCTTTGTTATGATTATCTTCAATTTCCCTGTAGACGTTTTTAGTGATTGAACTGCATTTTCATCTTTTCTTTCATGATCAGGCTTTTGCTTGCTATGCTTTTTCTGTTACTTACAATTGGCTTCTATTTCTCCATGCTTTTGTTCTTTAGAATTGAGCATCAATCTGCTATGTCAGAGTCATCCGAATTGGATTCGATTTGCTATTTTTCATTATTTTCTTTTTCTTTTTAATGGGGCTGACCCCAGTAACTTGGATTTTTCTCTTCAACCTGGAATTCAAGTAAAGAGAATAAAAGCACTCATATGATATATACATTTGTAATTTCTTTTTCTTCTTCTTTCTCCATCTTCTGTTTCTTTTTGTATATGCATAACCTATATCTTTTTATAAGAATTCATTTTATTTTGAAATACATGTTAACTGGATCTTCTGTAATTTTCCACAAATAGCCAAGTGGATCTCCTTGCCATTGAAATGCTTGAATGAGGA
The DNA here is from genome assembly GCA_037074715.1 of Magnolia kwangsiensis. Lineage (NCBI taxonomy): Eukaryota > Viridiplantae > Streptophyta > Magnoliopsida > Magnoliales > Magnoliaceae > Magnolia > Magnolia kwangsiensis. Next base: position 59,707,056 of record CM073573.1, read on the forward strand.
GACACAAATCTTGCTTTCTGATGTTCATTTACTGCATTTCCTCTTTCAGCATGTGATGATCAGGAAGACAACTGACACTGTAATTTTAGATGAAGGGAACCTATTGTTGTTAGTGTGTTGACCGTGCGGCCTAACTTGTGGCTTAACTTCGAATTACAAAAGAATGCATCTTTATTTGTAAATTGTAGTGACATGTTATGACTGATCTCAATATGATGAATGACTGTTGTATTGCCTTAAGAAAAGGAGAGTTTGGAACCTTTGTTTTTTTTTTAAAAAAAAGGAGAGGAATTTGGACACCAATGTATAAGTGTCCGCACATGATTGTTTCAACCATAGTTCCAAAACTTGGTCACTCAACCCAAAACTTGGCCGAGTCAACTTGACTCAACAAGATGTCGAGATGATTCACCATGAAACTTGGCACAATTCGAACCAAGTCGCATGCTGCTGGGTGCTTTCAGAATAAAAAGTAAAGAGACGATTGTGAGATTCGAACTGACCTTTATTACAAAATAAAGTCTCTACCACCAAGCAATGCGCTTCATCTATTACCTATTTTGTTAATTTTAATATTCATAACAGTTTTTTTTTTTTTAATAGCTATTATTGCTTAAATATTCGTATTAATGTAATAACTAAATATCAACTTGAGTCGTGTCTTCAAGTTGACCCAACCCAGCTGGACATTTGAGTCGAGTCAGGTTGTCAAGTTTTAAACTATGGTTTGAACTGCAAGCATGTGGAACTGGCAGACCGTGTATCATGTTCAATTTTCTATAAAGTGGTGCATATTATGTTATAATGTATCTAAGCATCATAGACCTTCAAGGTTTTTGGAGTGTATTGAGAGAGAGGTAGGATGTGATTTCGTTCTAGTTGTCCAGAAGTAAAAAAAAGAAACTGTGATGAGAAGACTAACTACACCTTTATATGGTATGTGCAATGCACATGGATAAAGGGGAGACATCAGGATAGAGGTGTGGTCTACATGCGCGCGCCCACACGCGTACGCATGCACAGAGAGAGAGAGAGAGAGAGAGAGAGAGAGAGAGAGAGAGAGAGAGAGAGAGAGAGAGATGGGCGCTACACAGAAAAAAAGAGATAGAAAGAGGGTGCAGGCCATGTGCAGAGGTAGGGGGTTTTTCAAATCTGACAAGTGGACCCATGGTTTACTAATTTAAATCATTGGTTTGCTCAGTTCGACCAAGGATAGTTTTTCAGTTCTGACAAGTCGGCCATGGTTTGCTAATTTAAAACATTGATCTGATGACTTCCGCTGTGGATTGATTATCACCCAAAGATACAATCGATGTAGCAAACTTAACCTTTTGTTTCCTGTCCTAAACACAGACTATGAAGAAGAGATACGATAATGGTCCATACCCTCTACTGGATCTTCTAATCTGGAAGAGTTTTGGGCATGGTACAACCACAATGGGAACAACCAGTGGTTTGGATTACCAAGCCATGTGCCTCACTTGTTAGAATTGAAGACTCTCATGTATGGTTCTCCTAGTTGATATCCCACTTAACACCAGCTCAAGATTTCTGCACAAAAGTTATTTTACTCTGGCCGTTCCTCGTGGACAGAGGAACTTACCTGCCTATACCTTATCGGCACATGTTCCAAACCATGGTCTGGAGTCCCCATCATGGATGAATCATACCAAAAAAAGAACTCCCTAATTGGAAAATGCTATCATTTTTTATTTTTATTTTTATTTTTTTTGTCGTTTCTCCATTGGATGTGGACTGGGTGGATTTCTCTTGACCATGTACTCACATGCCCACATAGAAAAGTTAAAGAGCACTCGACCAAATGAAGAGGCTTTATGGGCATGGTTCATCCATGATGGGGCCATAAGATAAATGGATTGGCTAATCCAACCATGGGCCCCACATTTACAGATTAGGTAACAAATACGAAAGCTCTATCTACATAGAGAAAAGGAAACTTAGCCTCATTATTATTGTTGTAGCTATTATTATTATCATCATTATCATATGGGTTCCATTATTTACCCTTCTTGACTGATGTGTACCCACCCTTTTGTCCATGAAAACATTTTCTTATGTATGAACTGATATTATTACATTCTAATTTCGTCCCAGTACTTTTCAAGGAAAATAAAATCCCGAATTGGATCCCAAATTGATGGGTTGGTGTGAGCTTATCCATGTGGTTGTGTACTCTTTGAATAGGAATCCATTTTCGGAAAGATTTTGTCTTTCGTGCTGAGTCGTCTTAGATCCTTTTGATGACCTTTGTTGTGGTGAAGGGGTATCTATATGATCTGATCGATTGCATAAGTCCCACGGTAGCAACGGAACATGGTAAAGCATACAGAAAAAATCTTTTCTATTATATTAGTATTAGTTAGTGATCCGGCTATAGTACAAGGTTCTCTATTTCATGAGCATAAGACGGTGGGCATTGATCCAAAGAGGTTGTTGGAACGCTCACAAAGTTGTGTACTTCAATGCTATAGCCCATTAACAGCTTGTGCATCATTTCTCAACCTCCTTTTTGCACACAAAAAAGAAGGAAAAAAAATTAGTACAACATTTAGAGCTAATATGACTAATGACTAGGTACTGAAGATAGTCTATCTTTGCTTGGAGGCTGAAATAAACTACACATGGTAAAAGCCTTGTGTGATGCATATATAGGAACATAATAAATTTTCACACACATGTATCACATATGTCAAATGTTTTACATGTGCGACCTTTCATATTTGAGTATGCATATATGTCATTGTAAATCTTAAAAAGCTTCAAATATGCTACATGTAATAGGGTACTATATAGATAGTCTAACATTGCATGACTTGCGTGGCATATTAAGACCGCTTGTGCAATGCACAACTTTGCATGGATCCAAACAGCCCCTAATTCAATAACTTGAATTCATGACGTAAAACTCCAACCGAACTCAATTAAAGAATATGAAATTAATATTGAAACCATATTAATAAAAGTAAATGGAAAATATACATACAAAACACATAAGTAATGCCAAACGTGGAAAACACACTAAAAAAATTAGAAAATAAAAGAAAAATGAATGACCATGGTGCATTATCAATTGCCATATACATTGATTTACTGGTGGTCAAACAGTAACGTAAAATAAAGTGCACATCAATTTCCCATGTGCATTGATATATATATCTTTCATTTTTAATTCCTTGCAAGAGCAAGGATTCAAGGAGCAATTATATGATCCTTAAGGGCAGGGTTGCAATGGGCCATCTTAGCCCGGAAGCCTGGTTCACTGAAAAGCCCTAGCCCTGGCCTAGATTGTCCCGGAAACAAAGGATTTAAATGATCAAAAGTTTGAAATCCAATTGAATTTTTTTAGGGTGTCCTCCATCTACAACAACTCCCATCACACAAATGGTTTGGATCATTGAAGCATGACCTAAATCTGACAAGTGCCTTCAAAGTCATTTATGTTGAATGAGAACCACTCAAAAGTTCCTCTAAACGTTCATTTTGTATAAGGGTGGCTCTCTTGATGGTTGGACCTCACCAACGGGCCAGGCCAAGCCAAGCCATCCGTCATTGGCCCAGACCTGGCCTAGGCACCAGGCCAAGATTTCAAGTCCAAGCCTTAGCCCCACAAGGCGGCCACCCATTAACACCTGTGTGGTCATTGATGAACAATATCTTGTGGTCTCATGTGATTCTTGAAGATGGATATTCCATGCGCCTCCCCTAAATCAAAGAAATGATTTTGCAATGTATATTGATTGCAAGCCAGTCTATAGGTTGCTGACCTAGAAGATCATGGCAGACAAGGTTTGCCTCATCTAATCTTGATTATGGCATTAGAGAATGTATAAGGTGCGGCTGATCACAACTATATCAAAGGGTTCATAAGTTGCCATGTGGCGGCCATGCCATATGAGGTAAATTAAATGAACTTCAAAAGAAGTTAAAGGTATGTACATGTAAAAGTATTAAATGTTAAAGTTCTATCAAAAGTAACTCTACACAAAGCAAATTTCATCAAAGCAAGTATATATGTAGGCTTTAAAAGATACAATCTTGCCGAAAAACAACTTTACAAATGGAAAGAATCTAATCACATCAAGACTCAAGTAAGGTGATTGCCCTCCGAACAGGTACCATGATGTATCTGTTTATTCACGCCGTCCAACCCTTTTCTAGATCATTTTAAGGTGTGAGCCAAAAAATGAGGCAAATCCAACTCTCAGGTGGACCACGTCATAGATGACTCTTGTTTTTAATGTTTTGTGCATTTAATGCAACCCAAGCTTATTATTTGGTGTGGTCCACTTCAGCTTGGATTTGCCTCATTTTTGAGCCCATACCTTAAAATGATATGAGAAAATGGATGGATAGCGTAAATAAACAAATACATTACAGTGCCTCTATTCAAGGGGCAATCACCTGTGCCACCGGCACCGCAAAATCATTATGTTGAAGTCCAATAACTCAAGGGGCAACTGCCAATGTTGTTAATAAACCATAAAAATATACAAAAGCTGATCAACCCAGGGAGCAACTTCTAATGTCTCAAGCCCCACCAAGCGTTACTTCGTGGCACAAGTCCGTTACTCGCAGCATATCCACAACAATTAGGTCGTAAAGATGGTTACCATATCTTCTATAGATATAGCTGATCTTTAAATGATTATTATTTTATATATATATATATATATATATATATATATATATATATATATATATATATATATATATATATATATATATATATTAAAAAAAGAACCTCCAAAATCGATTGATAACATATTAACATCTAAAGAATGGCTTCTAAAGAAATGGCCAAATAAAATGAACAAGTCAAATCTAGAGACACTTTGAGGGCAAAGACGAAAACTAATCCCTTACGAAGAAAGTCCGCTAAAGGATATGCCATCAAGACACATTATTCGAACGATGTTGCCAAAAGATCTATGCAACTAATTGGAGTAGTCCTCCAGACAAGCCAAGTGATGAACCGCCACAGCTGCATCGTCCACATCAAAAGCTAGTTCCTCCTGAAGAAAACCTGCCAAAAGATGTACCACCTACGCATGAGTTATATGAACAATGCTATCATAAGATTTATACAATAGATTGACGTTCTGCTCCAAACAAACTATAGCAGTTGTATGAAGAATCATCAGGCCATCATGACTAGATATAAGAAGTTTCCACAGCCACGATGGTTGCATGGAAAAACATCACAGCCACAACATCCAGAAAGAAAGTTTAAAAGGCCAATAACATTTCAAACGACCAATTTCATGGCTGATTCAACTAGAATTATTAAATTAACGGCCAGAATGTTCGATTTCATAGCCGTTTCGACCAAAATTATCAAATTAATGGCCGAAATGCCTAATTTAACGATCGAAATGGTAGTCCCAATGACCTATTGCAAAAGGAATTATCAACAACCATTAAATATATCTTTACATTCTTTGAATGTAAAAAGATGTTGGGGCATTGTTTACATCCGACCGATCATGACTTAAGCAAAGAGTCAGCCATACCACACGAGATCATGGATCATATCCTGCCCCCACCTGTCTCTAACCATAAATAGGCAAATATGTGGGGGGACCCACCATCATGTATCTGTTTATTCATGTCATCCATCTCTTTTTCTTATATCATTTTAAGGTTTGAGCCCAAAAATGAGGCAAATCCAACGCTATGTACACCACACCATATATGACTTTTGCATTTAATGCAACCCAAGCTTACTATTCGGGTTGGTCTACTTGAGCGATGGTGTAGTCATGACGAGATGGTTACCATATCTTCTATAAATATAGTTGATCTTTAAATTATTATTATTATTTAAAAAAAAAAAAAAAACCCTCCAAAATCGACCGATAACATATTGACATTTAAAGAATGGCTTTTAAAGAAATGGCCAAATAAAATGGACAAGTCAAATCTAGAGACACTTTGAGGGCAAAGACGAAAACTAATCCCTCAAGAAGAAAGTCCGCTAAAGGATATGCCACCAAGACGCATTATTCGAATGATGTTGCCAAAAGATCTATGCAACTAATTGGAGTAGTCCCCCAGACAAGCCAAGTGATGAACCGCCACAGCTGCATCGTCCACATCAAAAGCTAGTTCTTCATGAAGACAACCTGCCAAAAGATGTACCACCTACGCATGAGTTATATGAACAATGCTGTCATAAGATTTATACAATAGATCGACGTACTGCTCTAAACAATCTATAGCAGTTGTATGAAGAATCATCAAGCCATCATGACTAGATACGAGAAGTTTCCACAGCCACGATGATTGCATGGAAAACATCACAGCCACAACATCCAGAAAGAAAGTTTAAAAGGCCAATAACATTCAAAACGACCAATTTCATGGCTGATTCAACTAGAATTATTAAATTAACGGCCAGAATGTTCGATTTCATAGCCGTTTCGACCAAAATTATCAAATTAATGGCCGAAATGCCTAATTTAACGATCGAAATGGTAGTCCCAATGACCTATTGCAAAAGGAATTATCAACAACCATTAAATATATCTTTACATTCTTTGAATATAAAAAGATGTTGGGGCATTGTTTACACCCGACCGATCATAGCTTAAGCAAAGAGTCAACCATACCACACGAGATCATGGATCATATCCTACCCCCACCTGTCTCTAACCATAAATAGGCAAATATGTGGGGGGACCCACCATCATGTATCTGTTTATTCATGTTGTCTATCCCTTTTTCTTATATCATTTTAAGGTTTGAGCCCAAAAATGAGGCAAATCCAACGCTATGTAGACCACACCATAGATGACTTTTGCATTTAATGCAACCCAAGTTTACTATTGGGGTTGGTCTACTTGAGCGATGGATTTGCCTCATTTTTGGACTCATACCTGAAAAGGAAATGAGAAAAGGGATGAATGGCATGAATAAACAGATACATTATAACCCCCCTCCCCTCCCCAACACACACAAAAATCTACCTGTCCGTGGTTAGAGACGGGCAGGGGTAAGACACAATTAGCATCCGCCATACGAAGTGTAGATGAATTTTGAGAGGAAGAGTTAAAGACATGTACATGTGGGAGCATTACCGCCATACGAGGTGTAGATGAATTTTGAAAAGATGAGTTAAAGACGTGCACATGTGGGAGCATTGAATGATAGATTTCTATCAAAAGTGACAATTTATAAAGTAAATCCCATCAAAGCAAGTCTTTCCAATGCATTAAATGCTAGTCTTGCCAAAAAACAACTACGTGAAAAATGAAAGAATCGAATCATATCAATACTCTAGCAATATTTCTTACTAATATTGCTCGATCGAAATAGATTGTTATGCTTACATGGAGAATTAAAAAGATTTACATGGTTGATTATCCAAATCACTCACGATGTAGAAACTTACGCATGGCTATCATATCTCCAAGCCTATAAAAATAGCACTTAACGAAGAGCTTCGCACTCTTTCTACACACAATTAATCAATCTCTACAGTGTAACGTTGTCTATCTTAATTTTAGCTTAAATATTCTACTTCTATCCCGCCACGCTACATCAAATCCGAAATCCTTAGTTTAGCTTAGATTCGCTATTATCCAATATCATAACTGCAGTACGCCTTATGAGTAAATTAAATATCAACGATCTCCATCATCGATTTCCACCAATCACCGAGTCTTTACTTGGTAGATCACATTAGTCATGTCATGCAGACTACACACTTTGGTTGTTCTGTCCACACGAGCAGCTGTAGATAATTTTCTTTATTTCTCTCCTAATTTTATTTTATTCGCCAATTGTACTATTCTTATATGCAAATCAATAAAATCATCGATCAAATTTATTTTTAATCTTATTTCTCTATTATTGCATTGCTAAAAAATCTGAGAATCACGATCACCATTGAAAGAAAAGTTCTTAGTTCAAGGCAAAAAGATATGACTAACCTTTCCCTTCCAAATCACTTGATCGTTACAATATTGGTGGTTGGATAGTCAGATTAACTTCCATAGGTCTAATCATATGGCTGATTTGGCATCTTGGGTTATAAGTGTTCAATCAAATTCAAGTCGAATACAACTCTAACATATTCCCTACACTATTCTAATCCCACACATTTGGCCGAATATGAGCTATTTGTTAACAAGTGTGATCTCATTTCTTATTGAACTGCAATATAAGGTGGGCCCCATATATGCAACTTCTATGTTACAATAAAAGGAAAAGAGAAGGCCAAAAAAAAACAAAACACTGGAAAATGAATACAGCACTTGATTTGCGCACAAGTGGAGGTTCGCTTACTATCTATTAGAGTAAGATTTACCTATTTACTAAATGGGCTAAGAATTCCGGCTCACTATCTATTAGAGTAAGATTTACCTATTTACTAAATGGGCTAAGAATTCCGGCTCGAGAAACTACCTTTGGCCCGACTAGCCCATTTAGAATTTCTTCAACCCAAGCCCAACACGGCACGACCCATTTAATCGTAAATGGCCTTGCCCAAATGGGTCAGGGTAGGCAAGTCGACCCGACCCAACTCAGGTCTAACGGTTGAGTATGTACTTAAAGGCATGCCCAGCCTGGCCTGATCAGTGATACTTAAATCCAAACATGCATCATACATTTGTATCTATACTCGTCATTTTCTTTTTCCTTTTTTTTTTTTTTTTTCAAGAATTACATGAGGCTTGATACACAAGCACTTATAAATTGCATGCGTAGCATCTTTTGACCCACATAAAACTGACTAGATTGTGCAGCCCACTGTCACTGTGCCAAAACCCCAAGATCAGATTGGCTGAACAATCCTAACCTCTGATTCTTAGTTATGGATTGGGACTGTTGGATATTTTTTCATTTTTAACCGTCCGATAAATGTTCACTAATCCAATGGTCAGATAATCAAATAAGCTTTGCCTTTTGGTTCCCCATACATCTACACTGGGTACCATAATATGGATAATGTAACTAATTGAATGCTACGTGTGCAATTTTTAAGTGATTTAGAAATGCCTGTGGATTATAGGCTGGTCAGGTCGGGTAGGATTTGACCCAAGTTCGAACCATTTACTTAAGTGCATGGCTCAGTTTTCTATCAGATCCTGACCTGCTGCCCATGTCGCTTGGCCCGGTAGGACCAGGCAATCCATTGCCACCCTCATTTGTTTACACATTCAGAAAGTAGGCAAAAACACAATATCATTCATCCGGTGGGCCCCATCGTCTATGACCAATGCAGAACTCCCCCGCTGATTAGCTAGATGGGTTTGGTTTGTACTCCTCCCATTTCACTACCATCGTTCAATTCAACTGATGATCTGCAACAGGAGATGCTTTCCTGAATACCAATTTAGGCTGACACACTGGAAGAGCATCATTTAGTTGGTGGGGACAACCAAATGGACGGTCCAGATCACCATTGACTGAGCCTTATGTAGCGGAAAACGACTGCAAACAGCCGCTTTGTGTGGGAAAAAAAGGGCGCGGGTTAGGGACGCGGATTGCGTCGTACCCCCGCCCGTCTCCAGCTGGGAGCGGGCAGCAGCTTTGAGTGGCCACCGTGATGTATGGGTGTTATCCACACCGTTCATCCATTTTTTTACCTATCATTTTAGGAGATAAGCCCAGAAATGAGGCAGATGCAAGGTTCAAGTGGACCGTCGAAACTTTTCTAGGGCTAACGTCATGTGTTTTTTCCATACAACCTATTCATGAAGTTACATAGACCTCGATGAAGAGAAAACACAAATATCAGGGAAACGGATTGGCTACTCTCCCGGTGCTATGTGGGCCCCACCATGATTTATGTGTTTAATCCATTCCGTTCATCCATTTTAACAGATCATTTTAGGGCTTCATCCCAAAATTGAGAGGGAAATATGTCTCAAGTGGACCACACCACAGGAAAACAATAGTGATTGGATATCCACCATTAAAATCCTCCTAAGGGCCACTGTACTGTTTATTTGACATCCAATATGTTGATTAGGTCATAAAGACCCAGATGAAGGGAAAGAAACAAATATCAGCTTGATCCAAAACATTTATGGCCCCAGAAAGTTTTTAATGGCCGAAGTTCATTCAACTCTGGTTCATGTAATGTGGTCGACTTTAGATTGGGTTATACCTCGTTTTTGGTCTTTTACCATAAAATGATCTAGAAAAATAGATGGACGGCATGGATGAAACACATATGCCATGGTGGAGCCCACAGAGTTCTGACCACCGGCCATTGGCTGATGGCAGGGGGAGTAGCCAATCCGTTCCCAAATATCAGCTCCATTCAAAACTTCTGTCGCCCCCAGGAGTTTTCAACTGTAAGAGTTTAATCCCCATTCTGTAGTCCACTTGAGCCTTGGATATGCCTCAATTTTAAGTTTATACCCTTAAATGATATGAAAAAAATGGATGGACAAGGTGGATAAAACCCATACATCATGTTGGCTATTAAAAGCTGTTGCCTGTTCCCAGCTGGAGATGGGCGGGGTAAGACGCAATCTGCGACCGCTGATTAGGTGGGGTAGGGTTAGGGACTGTTTGTTAAATCTGAAGTTGAAAGTAAATCTTAATTATGAAGTAGGGGTGTACACGAACCGAGCTACCTCGGTTAGCTCGTTCGACTCGGATCGGATTGAACCAAGCTTGAATTGAACTTGGATCGAATCAGCTCGGTCACTCGGTTACTTTGATATTGATGTTGCTCATCAAGTGTTTGATGAAATGACCCAAAGAAGTGTGGCTAATGGCAAAGAAGGTATGTATATGAAACCAACACTCTTTTTTTTTTTTCCTTAATTTTTATGTTGCTTAGAAGTTGTTTGGTAAAATACTTATAATAAAACCATTGTTGTTATCTCAAATATAATGAGATCTTGAAGGTGTAGTCTAGGTGTCTGAAAATGCCTCATTGACGAACTCTGCCCGAGTTGGCCTAAGCTGTTGACCAAACCGAGCGGAGTTGGTCAGTTAGGCTTGAGGACCAAGCCAAGTTAAGGTCAGCTAGTGGCCGAGTCGAGTCGAGTTGAAGCCATCTTGACTCGGTTCGACGCGATGTACACCCCTATTCTGTAGTAAAAAACCTAGTATTAAATTTAGAACAATTCGTAAAAATGTCTCGAAAGTTTGGAATATGTTAATTTGACACATTTACCCTTATAAAATATTCATAATTGAATTCCTACCATTAAAATTTTTCCTTGAATTCAATCAAAATGTTTCTTTACCAACATGTTTATAAGGTAAAAAATGAGACCACATAATTATCATCTTAATCCAAAGCTTTTGTGGTTGGCAAGAATTTTTTAATAGTATTTTACCACTTTTTCTTGTACCGTGGCCCATCTGAGACTTGGATCCGCTTCATTTTTTGGATCACGCTAAAAAATGAGCTTTCAATATGTATGTATAGTATGAATGTAGTCAATTACATCACCGTGCAGTCAGGGTCCCACCCATCTCGGTGGATCCAAATTGCATATTAACGACATTAATAGCCCCTAGCTATTGGACGGTATTGTGTGACCTCTATCTTAATGTATGTGTTTTATCCACGCTGTCCCTACATTTTTTCAAATCATTTTAGGGATTGATTCCAAAAATGAGGATGATCCAAATCTCATGTGGCCTATTACTTTCTTGCCTAGTAATGGTCACTCAACACCATTACCTACCATGTGGCCTACGTTGTTGTTGTTGTTGTTGTCTTTTTTTTTTTTTAAATGTATTTATTTATTTTATTGTTAGCTTGTTTGTACACCCTACTATCAGTTCACACTTCACTGTTTGCCCCCACTAGGGATCTATACCAAGACCTCAGTGTTAAAACGAGGACCATGTGGCCTACGTGATAATTGGATTTGCTTCAATTTTTTTATTATAATGCCCCATAATGATATGAAAAAACAGATGAACATAAGATATAAGATACATACATCAAGGTAGGCCCCACAGTTAGGGCCAAGGTAGGTGGCATTTGGCACACCACGCAATCTGTTAAACCCATAATTGTAGGCGGATTAGCTACTATTAGGTTGAGTAGGAAGTGATGTCACCTAGTTCTATAGGTCCCATCATGATGTATGTGTTGTATCCACACCGTTCATCCATTTAGAGAAATCATATCAGGGCATGATGCAAAGAATGAATAAGATCCAAACCTTGAGTGGACCCCACCATAGAAAACAGTGGGGAGAGTGACGCCCACCATTAAAAATTTCTAAGAGCCACGAAAGTTTTCGATCAAGGTGATATTTTTTTTACCGCCTTTCATGTCTGTGTTAACACATGAACAGGTTGGATCTCAAATAAATATCATAGTGGACCTTAGGAAGGTTTCAATGGTGGGCGTCACTCTCCCCACTATTTTCTATGGTGGGGTCCACTCCAACTTTGGATGTGCCTCATTCTTTGGATAATACCCTAAAATGATCTCTCCAATTGGATCTGCCTCATTCTTTGGATACCACGCATACATCATGGTGGGCCCACAAAACTTGATGACGTCACTTCAACAGCTGAGTATCGCTACTCAACTTGATCCGCTACCCCAAATCCAGATGCGCATACTACCCCGTCTCAGTAATAGGTATAAATAGAAATGGACGATCCAGTCAAATGGCTCTACAAGGCATACCGTGATGTATATGTTTTATCTACACCGCCCATTCATTTTCCATATCACTTTAGGGAAAAGGACAAAAAGCAAGCCAGATCTAAGGCTTAAGGGGCACACTACAAGAAACAGTAGGAATTGGGTGCCTACCATGAAAAATTTCTCGAGGCCACGTTAGCCTCTGATCAAGCTGATTTTTGTTCTTTCCCTTCATCTAGGTTTGTGTGACCTTATGAAGAAGTTAGATGGCAAATAAACTTCACAATGGATCCTAAGAAGGTTTTAACAGTAGTCAATCCATTCCCATTGCTTTCTATGGTGTTGTCGACTTGAGGTTTGGATGTGCCTCTTTTTTGGGATCGTGATCAAGGATGATATAGAAAAGTTGATGGGCGGTATGGATCTAACACATAAATCATAGTGAGTCAAGAGAAGTGTCACACGTTAAAAGTTGGGTTATGTTTCACACGAAGGAGAAAGTGCGTGTCAATTTTGAAATTAAAAATACACGAAGCGCATTCTCCATTCACCATTAAGCTAGACCTTCATTGCTGAAAAACTTCAGCCAAAATATGCGGAGCGCTTTCCACATTCTATGTTAATAAACAAAACTAAATGCCAATTGCTTTCTAATTCCACATCAAGTCAAAATTTTTAGCGTTACCAAATAGGCCCTTAATGCTAGATGAGGCCCCTAACCTTGGAGTCCACCTTGGTGTGTGTGTTGCATATCCATGTCGGTTGGCCATTCTTCTAGCTTGTTTTAGGGCATAGCCCAAAAATGAAGCAGAGCCAAATATCACATGGACCACATCACAGGAAACAGTGGTGATTGAACGCTGACGTAGGGATGGGCATGATGAGGTTGATCGTCGTCTTCCTCAAGGATAATTATTCCAAATCCACGGATCTTATCTGGACTCCTCACAGAGACTTCTCGAATCCACGAGGAAAAAAAAAAAAGCAAGGAAAATAAAAAAATAAATTCCATAAAATTCATAATTTGATTGATGATTGAAATAAACGAGTTTACAACCCTTTAAATAGGGATTCCAAGCCTTAGGAGAATTTTCAAAAGTAAACTATAACTAAAACTCCTTAAAATTCCTAACGTACTATAAATAGTAAATTTACTATAAGTGTCCTATGTGGCTTAACCACGTTCTTCTCCTAATTTTTCTAAACACTTTTCATGTTGGACACAACTCCTAAAGCCCAACGGATGAAGAGTTATAATCAAACCAAAACTTATTAAAAATAGTAAAAATAAAAATAAACATGGAATTCGACCATCGATCTGATGAAATCTCGCAAATTCGGCATGGCCGAGTTGGTTGGCTAAAGTAGCTCTTCCTACCCAAAACAACATATGGTACATCGAGTAACTCATTCTAGTTTGCAAAATATGCATGTTTCAATGTGCGGACGATCTTAATGACCACTTCAAAAGAACTCGTCCTGCTTCATTCTTGGTACTCGGTTCGATGCACTGTAACGATACCCGAATAAAAAGTTATGATCAATTTATGGTCCACCTTCTTTTGGTCCAACCATACTAGTAATATATTTGTGACACATTGTACATTAGACCCCTCCACTTGAAAAAAAAAATCATTCTCCAGTTAATCAAGGGACTTAACTCATGATTCTTAGATAACTTTTGACACCGATGTTTATTATTCATTTTCTTGTACTTAGCATTGGGTACTCTTGAGCTGACACAATTCACATACTCGTGATCTCCTTGACTTCGCTAGTATGGATCTGTTCTTTTGCTTGGGATCGCAAAATCTAACATTCTTTTTGATAATGCAGGTAATTAGGCAAACTCGTCCCTGAGACAAGATCAATGTAGTTTTGTATATCTCGTATGGGAGACAATTTATTAGGAAGTTCATGGAACACAATCGCCTTAAACTCCTGCAATACTTATTTCAAATCCTACAGGATGTTCACAAGCTCTATATATTTTTTTCCTTTTCAACAATGCATCTACATCTCTTGTTTCATCATATTGTTTAACAAAATCACGTATGGGTATGAGAGACTGTTCCTCAACTTTAAAAGTTTTGGTTTGGTTTTATGTTCTCATAGGGATGAGGTCAAGCTTCCATATCAACTACATTACAAAGTACTTGATTTTTATAATTTTTACCAATTAAAAATGAGACAATGCCTTATTCGGTTACCTTTATTTTATTTACTTCATTGATCCATCCAATCATGTACAAAAATGTGTACTTTTCTGTTTTTAGTTGCAGCTTTTCCACTATTATTTTCGAGACGAGATTTTCATTGCTCCTGACATCAATGATCACATTACAAACTTTTTGGTTTACAGTGCGTGTTGTTCGAAAGATGTTATGGCGCTATAAATCTATATCTACCTTTGGCATGTATAACGACTTCTTTATAATCAAAGTGGTGGCCCGCGATTCACCATCATTGCATAGTGCTCTACGAAAATCGGTGTTGTGTTGTACAACAACCACGGGTGGTTAAGCATCATCTTGGGCTTGAGGCGGAATTAACGCATTCGTAATACGGTTGAAGGTTACCTACAACCCTTGCATGGCTAACTGATTCTCTCGGTGGAAAGCTTTTATTCTTTATGAAAGATAACAAATCCGTAGATCATAGTCCACATGATTTTGGTCCATACTTTCATTGTTTGTCATCGGTCCGAGTGGAGTCCTCTCTCTGATACCAATTGACGTGGGGATGAGCGTGATGAGGTTGATCACTGTCTTCCTCAAGGATAACTACTCTGAATCCATGTAGCTTCTCTTGACTCATCACAAAGACTTCTCGAATCCATGAGAGAAAAAAGTAAGGAAAATACAAAATAAATTTTATAAAATTCATAATTTGATTGTTGATTAAAATAAAAGAGTCTACAACCCTTTAAATGGGGATACCAAGCTTTGGAAGAAGTTTCGGAATTAAACTATAACTAAAACTCTTTAAAATTCGTAACAATTTACTACTTATAGTAAGTGTCATATGTGGCTTAACCACGTTCTTCTTTTAATTTTTTTAAACACTTTTCATATTGGACACAACTCCCAATGGATGAAGAGTAACAATCATATCAAAACTTATTAAAAATAACAAAAATGAAAATAAGCATAGAATTGCGGGATATTTTTATTCCACGATCTGCTCTACATCAAACGCAAACAGTTGAAAAGCTTCTTAGGGCCCACTGTAATGTTTATTTGCTATTTAACATGTTGATAAGGCACGCAGACCTGGACCAAGGGAAAACACAGATATCGCCTTAATCCAAAACTTTTGCGGGCCCATGAAAAGGTTTAATGGTTAATCACCGCTGTTTCCTGTGGTGTGGTCCACAGGATTTTTGTATATGCGCGTGAGCTTAAAAAACAGATGACAGCAACACATACATAAAGGTGGCCTCAACTGTCAGGAGCCTCATCCGGCGAGCTGTTATCCGAACTCACCTAACCCACGGAAAAAGCTCAACCGTCCTATTCCTCATCACTCAATGCAATGAAATAAATCCTCAACCAACCATGACCCCACATCACAAGGACAGTTGGACCGTACTAATCACATCACACGCGATCCTAAAAGATTCTGCGAGTAGTATATATAAATATATGAGCTATTTGATACTCTAGCACATCATGAACTTTGATACACATGCACTAAGGAATTGCACGAGTTGCATGCATTAACTCAAGTTGACTGGACTAAATTGTGTAATGCACTGTAACCAAATCATTCAATCAGATTGGTTGAATGATCAGGACCTCTGATGCATGACTCTTGTTTTCAACCGTCCAATGAATGCACACCAGTCCCATAGATAATCAGTTGAGATTAATTCTCCTTTCACTGTACATCCGAACTAACACCCATATTTCCACAGTTTAATTGAAAACACCATGTACGCCACGGGAGCGGATAAGTGCGGCCCTGACCGTGGGGCCCACCTTGATGTATATTTTGCATATCCACGCCGTCCATCCGTTTTTCCATATCATTTTAGGGCAGAAGCCCAAAAATGAAGCAGATCCAAATCTAAGGTCAACCACACCACAGGAAACTGTGGTTATTGACCATTAAAAACTTCTTGTGGGCCACGAACGTTTTTGATCAAGCTGATATTTGTATGCTCCCTTCATCCAAGTCCGTTTCACCTTATCAACAGGTTGAATGGTAAATAAACGTTATGGTGGACCCTAGGAAGTTTTAAATGGCAGGCGTTCAAATCACCACTGCTTCTTATACTGTGATCCGCCTGTGATTTGGATCTGCTTCAGGTTTTGGCCACATCTTAAAATGAGCTGGAAAAACGGATGGGCCCCAGGGTCACGACCTATATACAAAACACATCAAGGTGGGCCCCAGGGTCACGACTTGATCGAACTCGGCAGGTCGACTGAATTCGCGCCCGATGCTCGGCCCACACGTGACATTCACCATGGATCTGGACCGCCCAAACGGGAGGATCCACTAAATTGACCATACCCCAAAAAATCGGTTTGACTAGACAATTCTGGCCTCTAATATGGACACTTTATTGAATTTCGATCAGCTTTACCTTCTATTTGATGTCCCACCAGTTGGTCAGTTATGATTCATCTAAGGTAGGGTCCACTATTTGGACGGTTATGATTTGAAGTACACGCAACGTGGTGAGTCAAAGGTTCGACCCCCCACCTTATCCACACTCTACCTTTCAAGTTGTTGAGCAAACTGACGGAGAGAGAGAGAGAGAGAGAGAGAGAGAGAGAGAGAGAGTCTTCCAACGATAAAAGCAAGGGAAAGTAGGTGGCTGGTCGAGGCATGCATTCCCTCACCAGAGACGCTAAGGCCATGTTATTGTGACCGCACGCAGGGAGAAACTGTTCAAGAGGCAATTCGGAGCTGATGTGGTGCATGCGTGCAAGATCCGAGTCATTCATCAGATGGGATCAACATCATCAATGCAGGCTGGTACACGCTTCACGTTGAATATAGACCGCTTGTCATTTGTTTTTAAACAAGTGTGACCCACCTGATCATCGGACTGTCGTGATCTATTGACTAGGTCATCACGTTCATCATGGGCCCCACCTGATGAACGGCCCGGATCCTACATGCGTGCCACGTAGACGCACTAATTACCTCCGCAGTCTCTCCCTCGCAAGTCTAGCGACCAAAAGCTACCAAACAAGTCTATTAATGATAAATAATTTTCAATGTAGAGAAAAACTATTTAAGTTGGCCACTTACCTTGCCTCCGTCTCTCCGTATCGTTTAACCTACATGCATCAATCCCAACCGTTCATCAGGTGGGCCCCACGATGGATTGACCATTATCTTCTTAGTGTCCGTATGATCACCACGGATGGAGCCCATAGGATCTCCAATTAGTTTTGAGCCACACCTGAGATGAGCCGAATAGATCTACCCACGTGGCAGACTATATGAATGCAAAATTACTGGACTTGGATTGCGTATTGGATTACACAGCACCGATGTTGGTACCGTCTGCTACTGGAGAAGCTATGTGGGCCCCACCATGATGTGTGTTTTATTATCCACGCTGTCCATCCATTTTTTCTGGATCATTTCAGGGCATGAGCCGAAAAATGAGGCAGATCCAAATTTCATGTGCACCACACCATAGGAAGCAGTAGTGATTGAACGCCTACCATTAAAAACTTATCGGGGGCTGCAAAAGTTCTGGATCAAGCTGATACGTGTGTTTTTCCTTCGTCCAGGTCTGTGGGACGTAATCAACGGGTTGGATGGCAAATAAAAACAAAACAGTGGGCCCCAAGAAGTTATAAATGGTGGGCGTTCAATCACCATGCTTCCCGTGGTGTGGTCCACCTGAGATTTGGATCTGCCTCTTCTCGGGTTCATCCCCTAAGATGATCCAGCAAAATAGATGGACGGCGTGGATAAAACACGTGCATCATGGTGGGGGCCACGGAACTTTCCAGTAGCACACAGCACTGATACGCTACGCAATCCTAGTCAAATAACCCACGTCCCGTGGCACTGGATCAGCTCCCACTGCCACAAAAGAACGAAGCAGATATCTACCGGCTTTTTATGATACTAGGCGCATACTAGCCTGGTTCAGTCCATCCTCCTTCCCAACCCCCCCCCCGGCGCACCTTAGCAGATGGTTCACCCCGTCGCCGAGGCAGACGAGCGGAGCCCGTTTGGGCGTCTCTCAGAATCAGAATTCTATGCCCGGCACTCATTGTCCCACTCATCATCCAAATTTGTCAATCCCAGAGGCCTCCAGATCTTCACCCAGTCGTGGATCCCACTTCCCCCAAAGGAGATCATCGGCATCGTCGCCCTCGTCCATGGCTTCACCGGCGAGTCCAGCTGGTTCGTCCAGCTCACCGCAGTCCACTTTGCAAAGGCGGGCTTCGCTGCCTGCGCATTGGATCACCAGGGCCACGGATTCTCCGACAGCCTTGATGGCCTTGTGGCCCACATACCCGACATCCATCCGGTCATCGATGACTGCATCAGCTTCTTTGATTCGTTCCGCGCTCAGTACCCGCCATCGCTTCCATCTTTCTTGTATTCAGAGTCTCTCGGCGGTGCAATCGCACTCCTCATCCACCTCAACGGTGGATCAAACCGTCCGTGGGATGGAATCGTGCTAAATGGAGCCATGTGCGGCATAAGCGCCAAGTTCAAGCCACCGTGGCCCCTCGAGCACCTCCTCTCATTCGCCGCCGCCCTAGTGCCCACATGGCGGGTGGTCCCCACACGCTCGATCCCCGATGTGTCATTCAAGGTGGAGTGGAAGCGGCGGCTCGCCTTTGCGAGCCCACGGCGCACCGCCACCCGCCCCAGGGCCGCCACCGCGCTCGAGTTGCTCCGTGTGTGCCGTGAGGTGCAGGAAAGGTTTGAGGAGGTGAAGCTACCGATGCTGATCGTCCACGGTGGCGACGACATTGTCTGCGACCCAGCTTGTGTTGAGGATTTACACCGGCGTGCAGCAAGCAAGGACAAGACGTTGCGTGTATACCCTGGCATGTGGCACCAGCTTGTTGGTGAGCCGGACGAGAATGTGGAGCTCGTGTTTGGCGAGATCATCGAGTGGCTCCAGGTGCACGCTGAACGAGCCGCTGCTAAGAACAAGGAAGCCAATGCCACTTCCGGATCATCGGAATCCTGATCGGACCCCACCTAAAATAAGTTCTTGATGCATGCCCGGGCGTGTGCATGAGTGCGGGCATGCATTTGTTAGATAGTGTATGAGGTTGCTTAGGCTTCTGTAATGTTTTTATTCAGCTATCTACAGACTGGGGATTAACATAGAATGCTTAGAATTTCTCGTGTTTGGTAACATTTGAATTGTATCTCTGTTTCGATGCACAGGTAAATTGAATTAGCGAAAATTCAATTTAATCAAGAGAAGCAGATGTCAAGTTGCTTTTGTGCTCCTTTGAAATCCAACTCGAACACAATGCTCGTGCAATTTTAAGCCGAGTTCTTCGTAAATACTACTTAAATTGCAATTTGGTCAATGCTAAGGTGATCGCAATACAATTTGATGGTGTACCCAAACACAGTCAAAATGGTTTGGGTACCATTAAAGTGAGCTAGTAAGTAGCTTGGGATTAAGTGAAAACACCACTGAGACAACTTCCCCAACCCCTTTCTTTTTCTTTTTATGATATATTGATGTCCAGCAATTTATTCAAATGACGAAAAAGAATCATCTTAATTATCAAAAACCACCTTTTTTTAACTTACTGTATCACGTCACCGCAGAAAAATCAATCAATGACGCAGATGTAGGTGCACATGCCAGCTTGGCACTTACTGGTCATCGAAGCTATCAGGCAAAACCCACCATGTAGATGATCTGGCCACAAGATTAACACCATCCAATTACCAGACATGCCAGAAATTTACAAAAACAATGGCCGCTTTAGAAGAATTGAAAACTTTTTCACTCCCGTCTTATCTGATTTCATTGGGGGCTTCCACCTTGTACACAGCTCCGATGTCCATCACCTACCAGGTTGGCAGGTGTGGAGCCAGCTAACCTCCACGTATGCTATCGCAAACACATGTAATTTTGCCATATTGTTATGATATGGAGAAATGGAAAAGATATCAAAATACCATCATGGGTCCATATGAGTTATGATAGTACCTCTGCAAGTCACTTATCACTTTCACAGCAATTCCTTGTGATTCTTGAAGAACCAAAGAAATGACTCGGATGAAGGAAACATATCATGTCCAGATGCCAATGCATAGGGATGTTGGAATATTTAAATTGAAAAAAAATAAAATGCCTGCATAGTAGCATCTGCACAATAGTTACCAGGTGTCTACCAACCACGTGAGCCAAGTGTCACTATTACTGGCCCCAGAGTCCTGTCAACAGCTTTGTTCCATAGATGTGCAAATTCTGACCGATAGTTCCTCCTGGGGATTGGCTCTCTGGGCTGCAAGATGTTTTCAAGTTACATGGCAAAGTGAGCAAACAGACCTTGAAGGTTATCATCAGCTGAAGAGAAACTATGGGAAGTCTGACCATCAGACAGAAACCATGATTTTGTTTTTTGTATTTATTTTTTTTAACCCGACAAACACCTCTATATGCAATCACACACGGGATATCTGAGCTGTGCATTGGATAGGCCACACATACATGGGAAGTGAACCGTTAGCATTTCTTGTTATCTGTATGTGTGTTGACACCTGATCAGTTGACTGCCCTGATTCTTTAACCAGGTCGTCTACATGGTGGGGTCCACTTGCTGCCCGCACCTGATAACCCATGCAGAGGTGCTGGATGGTTTGGCAAAGCTCCAGAACACTCAAGATACATCATTAGGTGAAGAAAATGTGATTGGGTAATGCAGAAACCAACATTCAACAGCAGTTCGGGTCTAACAGTATCAATATAACAGGTGCAAAGAGACCAAGAGAAGATACGAAGAAAAATAATAAGGTGGATACAAAACCAACATTCATGGGCATTACTGTAAAGGGTACTATTAGGCAACTAGAAAAATAAAATAAAATACAATAAAATAAAATAAAAACGCAATTATAAGACAGATAAACCAGCATTCAAGGGCATTAATGTAAAGTATACATTATTAGGTGACGAGTAGCTAATCTTTTGAAGGTGACATGACTAGGCCTGCAGTTTTTCTATGGCTGCAAACACTAAGATGGAAGGAAGAAAAATATCTCTACCAAACTTCTCCACCACCATCAGCCCATTAAATGGACACTTATTAGACTCACCTAAGTAGGGGTGTACATGAACTGAGCTAGCTCGGTTAGCTCACTCGACTCGACTCGAAAAAGCTCGATTCAACTTGATTCGAAGCTGAGTTCGAGCTGAGTCGAGCTGATTTTTTTAGCTCGAAAATGAGTTCGAGCTGGCCCCAGCTCGACTCGACTCGGATTGAACCCAACTCGAATCAAACTCGGATCGAACCAGTTCGGTGACTCAGTTACTTTGATATTGATGTTGCTCACCAAGTGTTTGATGAAATGACTCAATGAAGAGTGGCTGGTGGCAAGGAAGGTATGTATATGAAACAAATACCCTTTTTTTTCTTGATTTTTAGGTTGCTTTGTTTGACAAAATACCTGTAAAACCTCTGCTATTGTTTTACATACAATGAGATTTTGAAGTTGCAGTCCACGTGTTTGTGAAAATGCTACACAAGCGAACTTGGCTCAAACTTGACTCGAACTGGTCTGAGCTGTTGACCGAACCAAGCCGAGCTGGCCAATCAGGCTTGAGGACTGAGCTGAGGCCAGCTCGACTCGGTGTACACCCCTACCTTTCATGTACCTTGCTTGTATTAGTATGGTAAAAATTAACTTGAATCTAAAAGCATTAAAAAAAAAAAAAAAAACACTTCTTTGATCACCAAAAGGATAAATATACTAATCATATGACATGTACAGAACCCCTGTCTCTCAACTAATGATAACCAATGTTTTAAATATCAATGATATCGGCAGATATATCACACGATATATCTTGTATCCCGCCTGTGCGATACGAAATGCATAGGTAGTGCCAATATATCCCACCTATTTAATTAAGTGAACATTTTCAATTTCTAACTTAGTTTTTTGTTGTAAATCACATTAAAATAGCATCAAATGGTTACAAATTTGTGACTCTTCATGTTTTCCATGAAAAATAATGAATTTGGAGCTTTGATTTCGAGATTTAGGGAGATGGGCCAAGTTGCAAAATTTTGAAAAAAATCAAAATTTCAAAATTTCTCGCAAATTAGTTGTAATCTTTGTATCCAAACACGAAATCAAACATGTATGTAACTTGATCTACTGATTCTTCTTTCGCTTTTGAATGTATTACATGTGTTTCCATATATCTCTTACATTTATAAATTATATGAATAAACTTTGGATATACTTGCATCAGTTCAGTTGGACAAGGCATATATGGAGGGGGGGGGGGGGGGGGGGGGGTAATGTTTTGATTCCTAAGTGTGTATTGATGTCTTTTTTAACAATCCCTAAAGTTTCATTGAAAAATTCTACCAATTTCCCAATGTTCTCATGTTTCCCAACAACAGCGATAACTGATATGTATCTGTATCCCAAGGGTGCGATACATTACGCGATAACGATATTTAAAACATTGATGATAACGTTATTGAAGCATTAAACTAGTTGGGCCTGTAATTATTTTCTAATGAATGGCACTTTGATTTGTTGGAAGAAAAAGAGAACCAAATGGCCATGGAGCGAAGCCAAACAGCCGCCACCAAACAAAACCAAATATAAAATACATCAGGCTGACTTTTAGATCTGAGACAAATAGCTCGCAAAGAAGGATCATTTCTTTTGCAAGAACATCTCCCCTGGAATTGGTGGATCCTAGGACATGAGAGCCGGTAGTTGAGATACTGGCAGACAGGTCGATACCATGTCAACTTACATTGGATAGCTTCCAAGAACCATAATCGGCAGTTATCCTCATGTTTTTGCAATTGCAATTGCAACTGCCTTCTACAATTAGGCTGAAAGTGGCAGCAGTATAATGCTATAAGCCTTCTACAATTGAACCACCACACTTAGCCCCTGGCATAAAGAGGAAGCCTTGGGGAGGTTTGAGCCTTTCACACCCAGAGGGCCAGAGTATTCTAAGACTGTGACCTCGAATCACTAGAGAACACACCTCCCATCCTTTCAGGATTGGATTGCAGAGGGAGCAACCATCAAAATTGAGAATGAATAAGCCAGAAGGGGAAGGAAGCAATCAGAGATTCCAAAACCTCCTTGGATCAGCTCTTTCCATCTTGCTTCGAGTAGATAGGTTACCAGGAATGCTGTTCAAATGTTTACACTGAAGACCCCATCCTATTGTCACCTCAAAATCTTGTGACTAACAACAGCAGTATAATGCAATTAGCCCCTGAAGACTCCATTTCTCTCCAACCAGAGATTCCAAAGCATGGCCTTGGTAGAGAGACCAAAGACAATTCCTAATCAGGCCCCAGACATTACAATTCCAGCCAGCAAAAAGATCACCCACCTCTCTTGGATAACCCAGTGAACTCCAAACCTGTGAAAGATCTCCAGACCAGATGGTATGAGCAAAGGAGCAATGTAAAAAGAGATGGTGCACATTTTTTCCTTGCCTACCAGGACAAGCGCATCTATTGGCCACATGCTTTCCAAGCTGATTTTATAGAGAAGTCTCCGTTAACAGAAGACTTCCAAATCAATCTATGGCCTCTTAAGGAAACATTAATGATGCTGTTCGCAATTTCCTGTTTAACCACATCCGGCAAACAGTAACCTATCTGTGAAATACCCCATGAACCATCTGACCTTAATAGATCCTTCCAACTTTAAATTCAGGATCCCATTTGTCTGAGCATGCATAAGATAAGTCGATTGATGATTTCCCCCCATCCCAACAAGCCACCTAGATCTATCTATGATCTCAAGATTCAACCTCCATATCGATTTTCCATATAACTGATCCGTATAGAAGATAAGAAACTGTGCAGAAGCTATTGAGCAGAATGTACTTTGAATGCAACACCTTTGACCAGGGACTTCAAGAAGAAAGAAAGCAAGAGGCCAGACCTAGATTGAGATTTTTCTGAATATCTGTTAAGCTCTCAGCCCGTCCTCCATCAAACAGTTTAAAAGTTTGGGACCAAGCTACCAATGCAGCCTCTTCCCATCTTCAGATTCAAGCTACCAAAACATGGTGCGCCATAACGGCCATTACGAAAAACGTTACGGGGCCGTAACAGCCGTTACGGAAAAAATGACCCGTAACAGCACGTTAGGCCCCCCATAAATGCCGTAACGGTCCATTATGAGGCCAACGCAGGTTTTTCATATTTTTTTTTTCAGAGAGAGAGAGAGACCGTAACGGCCGTTATAGCCCTTATCGTAAAGGTAATGGTGGTGGCCGTTACAACCACCGTTGCTGTTATGGAATACCTTGTACCAAAAGTACGCAAACATAATTTCAATTCTTTCTAAAACATAAGCACGGGCTTGCATGGCTAACAAGGACATGATGGAGAATAGGAGTATTAATTTTCCACGAGAAGAAAACAACTTTATTTTCCAAACTGCTACTTTTTATTCAATGAGACCTTCGAAAAGGTCTTTAGAAGTATGGCCACAATGAAGAGAAACACCCAGATATACAAGAGGAAGCCTTTTTTGTCTAAAACCCATGCAATTCTTGCAATTCTAAATAATCTGGAGCCTAGAATTGACAATCTTGAAGAAACAATAATGTAGAGCATCTTTTTTCCTTTCCTTTTCTTGTGAGTTGCCCCAAACATTTCTCATACTGATTCAAAAAGGCCATCATCTCTAGCAAAGATTCTCTCCTACCCTTGAGGAAAAGAAATGCATTGTCTACAAATAGAAGATGGGTGATAGGTACACAACCAGTTCCCAATTAAAGAATTCAGCCCATCCACACAAAAATAAAAAAGGACTTTACTGATGCCTCTACTAAATACTTACTGCCAAACTCGTCTTACTCCGGCTGACTTGAAATAGCCACATAATTCCTAATTAACCACAACCCGCATATTTAGGAAGGTAGAAAACCATGGAAAAGAATACAACTTCCCCTAAATATATCCTCTGTTTGAGAAACCAAGAGGGGTGATCAATTTCCTTTACCTAGCTTTTTATCCAGAAAACAAGTAAAACCATTTCCAAGAAAAAACCGTTTAATGTTGAGTTCCATGTATAAAGGAGGCAGCCCTTATTGTTTGACAGTTGATCTTTTAACATTTCCAAGGAAAACAACATCACATCCAAACAATGGAATAACCATTGGGTTTTGCAGTTTTTCCATTTCTTGAGACTTCCATAGGGGTTTTCCATGTTCACATATTGGATTCTTCCTATCCAATCCATTCTTCAAAAGATCCAAACTTTCTCAGAACCTTGAAGATAAAGCCACATTAAGTCCAATTATAAACCTTGGCCATGTATAACTTTACCATGATACTGAGTGTAACTTTCTTGTCCACTTTGTGAACCATCTCCTGCGCCAATAAGATATTTTCTATTACATTCCTGCCTCTAACAAATGCACCATGTTCTTCTAAAATTAGCTTAGGCAAGATTGAACCCAATTTGTCAGTCATGACCTTCGATATTATCTTTGTAAGAAAATTACAAGGACTAATCAGCCAAAAATCCTTGAACTCAGACAGGCTTTCAAATTTGGCAATCAAAGCAGTATAAGGCAGTGAAATCCACTGGAAGCAAACCTCCTTTGAAGAATTCAAGGAAAAAATTGCATATATCTTCATAATTTCCCGGAAGCTGGAATAGAACACACCAGAGAAGCCATTGAGACCAGGGGCACCATATATCCACGCTGAATATTGCTTCACGAATTACCCCTTCAGCAGGAAGCAAAAGGATATTTGACTTATCTTCAAACGTCACCAGCTTCGGTATGGCATGAAGGAGCTTAGCATTATCCTCAACAGCCTCGCTAGGCAGCAAGCTTTGAAAACTCAACTGCTTCCTGCCTTATGGAAGTCAGATCATCAATCCACGCCACGGTTACCTGGATCGTGATCACTTTGGTACGTTGTATGGGAACGGGTACGCAGTACGCTACTTCCTCCAATGAGTGGCACACTATGGGCATGAACTCGTATTCCAATTTATATATGAAATGATGAATTTTATTATAGACCCTGCACGTTCATATAACTAAATAAATCATCATCATCATTGTAGCCTTATCCCAATTAATTGGGGTTGGCTACATGCATCCTTTCACACCATTCCACTCTATCAGGGCCATAATCAAGTCTTTTCTTACTATCTCCACCTACACCCTTTTTTTTCAGATGGTGCTTTTATTGGACACACACACCCAATAAAAAATAAAACCTATACAAGACTAAGAGCAGAACAACCCCAACGATAAATAGAACAAGCCCTCAATAATAGACATCCCAATCCCTAACAAAAATAGCTACCCTATCTACGACTCTCCCTCCTAACTCCTCGTTACGAAGACATCAATTATCGCACTCCAACCAAATAGCCCAAAGCAAAGCCAAAAGAGCCAATCTCCACTTCTTCTTGCCTAAACCTCCTCCTAAGATAGCTTGGAGTAAAGTGAACAAACTCATGGATATGAATATTAGTATCGTATCGGCCATATTGGCACGAGACGATATGCGATACAAGATTGTATTGGCCTGATACAAAAAAAATAAAAATAAAAATAAAATAAAATAATAATCAAACCTATTCCACCATTCCACTCTATCAGTCTTTTCTTACTATCTCCACCTACACCCCTTTTTTTCAAATGGTGCTTTTATTGGACACACACACACACCCAATAAAAAATAAAACCTATACAAGGCTAAGAGCGGAACAACCCCAACAATAAACAGAACAAGCCCTCAATAATAGACATCCCAATCCCTAACAAAAATAGCTACCCTATCTACGACTCTCCCTCCTAACTCCTCGTTACGAAGACATCGATTATTGCACTCCAACTAAATAGCCCAGAGCAAAGCCAAAAGAGCCAATCTCCACTTCTTCTTGCCTAAACCTCCTCCTAAGATAGCTTGGAGTAAAGCGAACAAACTCATGGATATGAATATTAGTATCGTATCGGCCATATTGGCACGAGACGATATGCGATACAAGATTGTATTGGCCTGATATAAAATAAAATAAAATAAAATAATAATCAAACCTATTCCACCATTCCACTCTATTAGGACCATAATCAAGTCTTTTCTTACTATCTCCACCTACACCCTTTTTTTCAGATGGTGCTTTTATTGGACACACACACACACCCAATAAAAAATAAAACCTATACAAGACTAAGAGCAGAACAACCCCAACGATAAACAGAACAAGCCCTCAATAATAGACATCCCAATCCCTAACAAAAATAGCTACCCTATCTACGACTCTCCCTCCTAACTCCTCGTTATAAAGACATCGATTATTGCACTCCAACCAAATAGCCCAGAGCAAAGCCAAAAGAGCCAATCTCCACTTCTTCTTGCCTAAACCTCCTCCTAAGATAGCTTGGAGTAAAGCGAACAAACTCATGGATATGAATATTAGTATCGTATCGGCCATATTGGCACGAGACGATATGCGATACAAGATTGTATTGGCCTGATACAAAAAATAATAATAATAATAATAATAATGATTTTTTTTTAAAAAAAAATGACCCCTATCAGCCTATATGAGCTGTATTGGCACCAATACGGGGCTAATACAACCAATATGTCCATAAAAGCCCAATTTGAAAAAATAATAATCAAATTTTCACTCATTTCTCTTCTTTTTTTCATTTAAACCATGGAAAAAGCTTAAAAACTCATTCTATGCTAGGTCTAGACATATATTTGGGATCAAAACAAATGATTTGAATGGAATTTGACAAATTGAAGAGAAGTGGACCATTATGGAAAAAATTGGAAAGAAGGGTAAACCTTCACTTTCCTTTTTATATATTCATCTTCTTTTTGTTATATTTCAATGTAATGGGCCCTAGTACACCAAATCATGCTTCATTTGTTCTCAATTAAGGCCCATTTAGTTGACCTTCAACAAGTCAAACTAATAGACAACGTTCCCATCAAAGAATGGTCTGATACACCATCATATGCATGTCTAAAATACAAAACAAAAATTGATTCTTGAATATCTTATTATCAAGGTATCCCGTATTGGTATCGGTTGGCGGTACGGTGCCCTCCGATACCGATATTGATACGGGGGTGTAACGGCAATATGGAGGCATAACGGTGCAATTTATTTTTATTTTTTTTTGCTAAAAAAATATGAATTAAATCTGGAATATTCTAAACATTCCAAATATGCATTCATTTATAAATTGGAACATGTTTATGGTGGTGTAACGGTCCACTCTTTGGTGAGAAGTTGTATCGGACTGTCTGATTAATTTTTGAACCAGGTAACTTGAATTTGACTACAAAATTCATATATTTAATTTTCTAAATATTTAATATATATACTTAACAACTTGATATCATTTCTCCCAATAGTTCTTTAAAAAAATGAAATTAAATTCAGGTAGATGGCGTTGCCAATTTGGGGCTGACTTGGAGGACCAATCTATGCTCCAAATCAGCCTCAAATTCATGCAATTTATTGTCATTATCCCACTTATGAATTGGTGGACATTTATTGCATAGTGAATCATGAAAAAAAAATAAAAAATCAAAAAGCCCTATTTTAAAAAATAAAAGTCCACAAATTAACAATCAAAACTATTCAAACAATTTGATTTTGGCATCGTGAGTTAGCAATTACAGTCCATAATTTAATTGCTAAATTTTAAGCTAATATGTCTCGTGTACAATTTTTTAAGGCTCGAATTAGGCGGGACTCGGATTGTGAAGTGTAACACACGTGTTAAAGTTTTTTGGGCCCCACCCGTGATGAATGTGTTATATCCACACCGTCCATCCATTTTGCCAAATAATTTTAGGGCATGAGCCCAAAAACAAGGCACATCCAAAGCTCACGTGGACTGCACCATAAGAAACAACAATAATTAAATGTTCGCCATTAAAAATTTATTGGGGGCTACAAAAGTTTTAGATCAAGCTAACATGTGTGTTTTCCCTTCATCCATGTCAGTGTGACCCAATTAATAGGTTAGATTGAAAATAACATTACAATGGACCTTAAGAAATTTTTGATGGTGAGCATTCTATAACCACTGTTTCTTATGGTGTGGTCCACCTGAGATTTGGATATTACTAATTTTTTGGATCTTGACCTAAAATGACGTGGCCAAATGGATAGACGACATGGATAAAATATATACACCATGGTGGGGCCCACTCGGGTCTGATCGGATTGGATGGAAAATAAACGTTACCGTGGGCCCTACGAATTGTTTAACGGTGAAAATCATTATCTCCGCTGGTATTTTTGGTGTGGTCCCGATGATCTTTGGATATAATTCATTTTTTGGGTAGTGCTCTAAAATGATCTCTGAAAATAGATGAACGGTGTAGATGTAATAAATACATCACTGTGGAGCCCATATAACTTTGATCTCCTTTGAACTGATCGCACAACTCGGAGCTCGAGGAGTGTCAGCGCTCGTCTTAGCGTGACACGGACCTACGGCAGCTAGCTGGTGCGTGGTACACCTGCACAAAAAAAAAAAGAAAAAAGAAAAAAAGAGGAAACCGAAAAGAAAAAAGAGGGAAAGAAGAGAGAAAAGAAAAAAGAGGGAAAGGAGAGAGAGAGAGAGAGAGAGAGAGAGAGAGAGAGAGAGAGAGAGAGAGAAGAAGAAGAAGAAGAAGAAGAAGGCAGTAGCCGTAGCAGGGCCGCAACCGCCCGAGAAGAAGAAGAAGAGGAAGAAGAAGAAGAAGAAGAAGAAAAAGAAAATAAAGGAAAAAAGGTAAGTTTTTTTTTTCAAGGCTTACAGTCACAGAATTCCGTAACGGCCATTTTGACCCCGTATCGCGTAATGGTGTCGGCCGTTACCGTTACGTATCGGCTGATACGGCCATATCGTAACGACTATGGGACACCTTGCTTATTATTCCCTTTTTATCCTGATATTTTCCTCGTTTCTTTGGCTAAAAAAAAAATTTATCTGATACGGCCCCGATACCAATACGCGACACCATATCGTATCATTTTTCCACCAGGTGGATATGCCTACCGATACCGACATTCAAAACTATCAATGGGCTAAAAACTCCCATTTCTTGGAATATCTTCACTCCACGGAATCTAGCTCTCCCAGCTTGGGCTCCTTGCCCTGCAATAGGGAGAATAGCGAAAGTAAATCCAACAGTTCATGGTCATGCAAATCACTCTCAACATGCAGTGTGGCTATGCTTGTGTGCGGATGTGCTTGTATCCTCCTCTCTGTCTCCTCCTCTCCTCTAATTGCAGCTATGCAAGGTGCAGTTGTGCTTGTGTCTTGTTCTTTGTGACTATGTGGCAGTTGTCTCTCCTTCTCTCCCTTCAATAGTAGTTTCCAGCAACAACCATTCTCATGAAAAGGTTTTTGTGCAGTTTGTTAATACTTTCTAACAACAACTTATTAATATTTTAGATATGGTTTTCTCTTATCTTTTGAGTTCTTAATGGGATTTTTTTTTATTTTTATTTTTTAAGGGGATCCTTTGGTAGGTTGATAAGCTATTGGGCACCATTCTCATGATGAGTTTTTATGTAGTTTAGACGAGGTTTTGTGTAGTTAATTAACGGTTTCTGGTATTCGGAAGGCTATTGTTGTAGGACGAGTGAAATTAACGTAGGATGCAAGACGTGAGATCAATTACGCATAATTTAAGCATTTAACATGTAAAACTAGACATTTTCACATGATAGATTCAGAAAGTTCTAATTTGCAATGCAAATGGCCTAGGCTATCACATACGCGGTGTACGAAAATATAAAGTATTACGAGAGTGACCCACTTGAAAGTAGAGACTTCCAATCTTGTGTGGGTAGTACAACAACTACGTGAAAAGACAATGACGCCAATAAAATCAAGTTTGGGGAAATGATTTTAAAAAATAATAATCAGATTTTCATTAGGGTTTTGGGATTGAGATTTGGGGATTTTAGGAATAGGGGTCTAAGGATTTAGGGATCTAGAGATTAGGTAGGGTCAGGAAGGGAATCAAGGAGGGAAGGTACCAAAAGGGGGCCCACACGTGGCAGCCCGTACAAACGCACATGCATGCATGCGGATGGGTTGGGGAAAAGAGAAAGGGGGTGGATTGGGTTGGGTTTTGATGGGTTTAAAAAAGACGTAAGGGAAGGAGAAGTGAAATA
Source organism: Magnolia kwangsiensis (assembly GCA_037074715.1). NCBI lineage: Eukaryota > Viridiplantae > Streptophyta > Magnoliopsida > Magnoliales > Magnoliaceae > Magnolia > Magnolia kwangsiensis. Next base: position 59,739,004 of record CM073573.1, read on the forward strand.
CCTTGTTAGAGAAGAGAGAGGAAGAAACAGGTTGGAGGAATCCACCACTAAGGAAGCTTCTACCCTCCACGATTCGATTGGAATGTAGAGTTTCTCACAAACCCTAAAAACAAAGCGGAAAAACACCATTTCAATACAAGAAAGACTCCCCCCCCCCCACCAATACTATAAATATGATTACAGGGTTAGTGTTTTCCACCACCGAGCGATCCCAACTCTTTCCTCTTTCTTAATCTTGCTCCTTAATTTTGAATATATGAGTTCTTTCTCACTACTTGAATCTTACAAAAATTTTGGATCTGTTGAATCATGATATGAAGCCATAAAATGACAATTAAACCATCAGGTATATCAACAGAAACAGAATGTAGAGCACCAAAATGCTGGAACTCCAACTATAAATGAGAAGGGGACAATAGTACACACATTATGATCGAGTAATTGGAAAAACTCGGGACTTGCACGATCAAGGAGCAAGGTCATGAAAGAAGAAAGAGATGTAATTTCTCGGTTAATCGAAAATATAAACCTAGGACCCATATCTATAGTATGAGTTGGGATCATTAATGAACTGTCTCATTAATGAGATTCTTCTGATGCAGGACATGAAATTCAAATATGATGTGCGAGATTTCAGGCTTAAAATCACGTTAGTTCAGAAACAATTACACAAATTCCATACCCCGCACCAAAGTCCAAGCATTCAATCAAGGGGAATCTTATGCGGATCTAGGCCTACACATGCTAGGGCCGAATCAATTAAAATTATAGACCAAACAAGAATCAAAGGAGGGTAAATTCATCTGCACATGCACAGAAATAATTTCCCCAATCCAAGGGATTCACATGTTTCAATTCGGGAAAAGCTAGGGTTAAAAAAAAAGGGCATAGATATTGGGATTTAGGACAATCTAGGGTTAGGGTTAGGGAAATCAGGTGAGAGAGGATTGAAGGAGATGAGAGAGAGCACCTGTGATAAGCCCGCACGAGTGGACAACAAATCAGCCTGACGCACGTGCGTGGATGGTGGCCTACACGTGTGTGGGGCCCATGAATCTGGGATTGGCCAGCTAGGGTCTAGTCGGCCAGGGATGGGCCACCTTCCCTCCAAATTTCAAGCCAAAAGGATGATCGGTTTGAACACGGTGCTCCGCCGAAGTTTCATCCCTCTTGCAGGGCCAGATTCTTGAAATCTGCTGTAGGGAGAAGAATTGCTGCAATAGATGGCTGATTCGAAGTGTAGATGATGGGGTGAGATGAGAAGAAAAGAGGGAGGAAGATGGATAATAGAGATGGCGATGGATGGGAGCGAATTGGGATATATATGGCTTCGCATTACGGTAGTTAGCCTTTCGATGAAGGGAGGGTTTCGAACCCAATTAGGCTTCACAACTCAGAGAGTAAGGAAAACGCAGAATTTTTATTAATTTTCAATAAATAAAAAGAGCCACAATGGGTGCCTATTTATAGGAAAATCCTATACCCCAAAACTCGCGCCATGCGCGCAACCTATTACCTGACAATGAAGTAAACTAAAATAAAAACCAAACAAAGAAATCTAAAGCATTCATGATGTTCTAAATAATATCAATAAGCATTACCCAAAATATGAGATCAATCCGACTCGTAAGCCAGAATCATGAGATCCCATGATGGGCGTTACTTGACTATCGGGCCCACTCTTTTGAACCAAACCTCGTCTTTTAACTAGGAGGCCCTCCTTAGACGTCGTCATAGAGCTAGATCGACGGTGGGGCCCTCATTCTTTATACGTACATGTGTAGGGGGTGGCGTGCGTGTGTGCATGATGTCCCCATCAATTCTCTCCGGCTGCGAAGATTTCGCCACCGACGAAATAAAACTCTTAAACCTATCCGAGATATAAGGATCAAGTCTCTGAAGCTCCTCCTCAGCAAGCCACATATTGGCTGAAGCTAGACGTTACTCCCACTTGACCAAAAACTTCTGAAACCCGCCGTCCAACGTTGAAACTATCTGATTGTCCAGGATATCATCTATTTCTTCTCAGGTGTATGAAGGTTAGGTATGAGAGGTAAAGGTTGAGAAGAAAGGTCAGAAAGAGTAGGTATGAGAGGTAGAGGCTAGAAAAATGGATTGAGACAGATAGGTATGGGACGTAGAGGCTGGAAAAATGGGTCGAGAAGGGTAAGTATGGGAGGTAGAGGCTAGGAAAATGGGTTAGGACAGGTAGGTATGAGACGTAGAGACTGAAAAAATGAGTCAAGAAGGGTAGGTATGGGAGTTAGAGGTTGATAAGATGGGTCGGGAGGGGACCATGGATCAAGGGATAAATCTGAAAAATCAGGATAGGTGGGTGAAGGGCCAGACAAAGTATCAGTGGTCCCCTGAAAAGTAACTAGATCCTCCACATTGAATGCAGAATTAATTCCCATGGAAGGTGGAAGATCTACCTCATACGCATTGAGACCGTTTTGTTTTATGATTTTAAAGGGTCTAGCGATATGCGCGTGTAACTTACGAATGACCTTCGGAGGATACCGCTCAGGCTTGATGCGGATCATCACAAGTCCCCAATATTGAATTTTTTGAAACGCTCATGCTAGTCTGCAGAAAATTTGTAATGTTCATTATTTGTAGTGATCTTCTGCCTGATTTCTTGATGTCATGAATGAATGTGATGCGCAAAAGACTCTGCAGGCTCTGACGGCCTATAGGACAATGACATAGGGACAAGATCAATAGGTTTTCCAGGTTTATAACCAGTAACGACTTCATAAGGACTGAGACCTGTGGACCTATTAACAAAACTATTAAACGCAAACTCGGTTGTAGGTATAATGGTGTCTCGTGTTCTGGTGTACTCTATATCCCTCTCCTAGGGGGGACTCATCCAGCAGATCATCAGGAAAGACATCACGTAACTCATCCATTACCAAAATGGCCTCAGTGGGTAACTCTACACTAACCTCTGGTGCACTCTCTCCAGCCACAAGGCTGTACATGTTGTACCCCTCAAAATAGTGGTCTTGATGTCTCTCATGGGGTGGGTGCACCGATGTACGCCCATAATTGATTCCTTGACCAACTCCATTCATTGGTCTATCCTCCAAGCCACCTACCTTGGACATCTACCCCAATGGAGGGGTTTGTCCTGGCGATGGTCTTTAGTCGGGTAATGTGCAAATCAAGTTATTCAAAGCATTGGTCCATTTCCAAGCGCTTATCCAAATACTCGATTTGTTGGGACAGCTTGTTTAGTGACTCTAACAGTTGTTCCATGTTTAGTGTAGGGTGCAAACTAAAATTCAGCAGTATAGTTGTCAAAATATGAGATTATTATTATTTTTTTATTTTTTTCAAAAAAAAAGAAACAACTTAGTTTCTAAAAACAAAAAAGGAAAGTTTCTGAAAGCAAATTAAGAAAGTTTCTAAGAAAACAACCTAGTTTCTAAAAAACGAAAAAAGGAAAGTTTTTAAAAACCAAATTAAGAAAGTTTCTAAAAAAACAAATGAGGAAAGTATCTAAAAAAGCAACCTAGTTTCTAAAAACGAAAAAGGCAAGTTTCTAAAAACAAATTAGGAAAGTTTCTAAAAAACAACATAGTTTCTAAAAAAAGAAAAAAAAAAGTTTATAAAAATAGAAAGTAAGCTAGTTTTGAAAAAAGAAAAAGGAAAGTAAACTAGTTTTTAAAAAAGAAAAAGGAAAGGAAATTAGTTTCTAAAAACAAATTAAGAAAGTTTCTAAAAATAGAAAATAAAAGTTTCTAAACCTAGAAATAGAAAACTAAGTTAATTTCTAAAATAATTCAAATATGGGGATAACAGAAAATTTCAGCAGCTTATGTCAGGGTTCATGAACCTCTAAACAGCCATATATGATGAGAATTGATGCGTAATAGACATAAACAACTAATCCTTAAACATGTAATGCATTCCCCTATAAGAACCCTAAGCTCTGATACCAAATTTGATGCAGGACATGAAATTCAAATATGATGTGCGAGATTTCAAGCTTAAAATCACGTTAGTTCAAAAATAATTACACAAATTCCATATCCCACACAAAAGTCCAAGCATTCAATCAAGGGGAATCTTATGCGGATCTGGGCCTACACATGCTAGGGCCGGATCAATCAAAATTATAGACCAAACAAGAATCAAAGGAGGGTAAATTCATCCACACATGCACAAAAATAATTTCCCCAATCCAAGGGATTCACATGTTTCAATTTGTGAAAACTTAGGGTTAAAAAAAAGGAGATAGATATTGGGATTTAGGACAATCTAGGGTTAGGGTTAGGAAAATTAGGTGAGAGAGGAGTGAAGGAGATGAGAGAGAGCACCTGTGATCGGCCCGCACAAGTAGACAATAAATCAGCTTGACACACGTGCGTGGATGGTGGCCCACATGTGTGGGGCCCATGAATTTGGGATTGGCCAACTAGGGTCTGGTCGGCTAGGGATTGGCCACCTTCCCTCTTAATTTCAGGCCAAATGGATGATCGGTTTGATCACGGTGCTCCGTTGAAGTTTCAGCCCTCCTGCAAGGCCAGATTCTGGAAATCTGCTATAGGGAAAAGAATTGCTGCAATAAATAACTGATTCGAAGTGTAGATGATAGGGTGAGATGAGAAGAAGAGATGATGGAAGATGGGTAATAGAGATGGTGATGGATGGGAGCGAATCGGGATAGATGTGGCTTCGCACCACGGTAGTTAGCCCTTCGATGAAGGGAGGGCTTCGCACCCAATTAGGCTTCATAACTCAGAGAGTAGGAAAACACAACTTTTTTATTAATCTTCAATGAATCAAAAGAGCTAAAGGGGTACCTATTTATAGGAAAATCCTATACCTAAAAACCCGCACCATGTGTGCAACCTATTACCTGGTGATGAAGTAAACTAAAATAAAAACCAAACAAAGAAATTTAAGGCATTCATGATGTTCTAAATAATATCAATAAGCAAGACCTAAAATATGAGATCAATCCAACTAGTGAGCCACGATCATGAGATCCCATGATGGGCTTTACTTGACTATCGGGCCCACTCTTTTGAACTAAACCTCGTCTTCTAACTAGGAGGCCCTCCCTGAACGTCGTCATCGAGTCAGATTGACGGTGGGGCCCTCATTCTTCGTACGTAAATGCGTAGGGGGGGTTGCGTGCGTGCGCGTGTGCGCATGATGTCCCCATCATCTTCTCTCGTTTCCCTTTTGAAAGAAACCTTTCTTTCATATTTCCCACAAGCCTTACAATTTTTATTTTTTATTTTTGAAAGGTAACAAATTTATTGAGAAGCCACAAAAAGTGGGAAAGAATAACAGAAAACAAGACAACACAGAAAAAGAAACCAAATTACAACACCAATAGGGCCACAAGGACACAAGCGTCCAAATCCTTGTTGAGAGCGGCCCATTCAAACACCCACATAGTCACTTTGCACTTGATCACTTCAACCGTAGCCACTTTGTTTTCAAAACAACACCTTCCTTTCTTCCCATATGGCCCAAATGCACGCCATCATCGCCAAATGCCAAACCACTTTCCCCTCCTTTCCTACTCCCCCTTCATGACAAGCTGCTAAAAAGGAATGCATAGTCGATGGCGAGACCCAAGAAACGTTGAGAATCGCTAGGATATGCTCCCACACCTTCCCTACAAAAGGGCATCGAATGAACAAATGATCCACCATCTCTGCATCCTATTCACACATGATGCACATGTTTGGGAGTATCATTCCTTTTTTAATCAAATTGCCCACCGTGAGGACCCTGTTTCTTCCCGCCAACCAAACAAAAGCCACTGCCTTAGAGGGAGCACCATACTTCCCAAAATGAAAATTTTGGGAAACGATGGATAGTTGATGTGAGGAGGTTATAGAAGAATCGGACCGAAAATCTGCTTAAACTATGAACTGTCCAGACAATAGAGTCATCTAATGAAGCATCTATCATTATGCCATTTAATTTCTCCAACAAACTTAAGGACTCCATTTCCACATTTGTCAATCCTCTACAGCTTGGCAGAGTCCATACTATTCGATCGCCCTCAAAAGAGAAGCATCTAGCCACAAAAATATTTTTATCCAGAGATATGGAAGCCAAACCAGGGAAAGCTTCTTTAAGAATGCAGTCTCCGATCCATAGGTCCTCCCAAAATGGACAAGGGAGTCATCTCCCACCAAGAAAGAAATAGCTTCTTTGAATTTTGCTTCCACCGAGAAGATCGCTCTCCAAAGGGCTAACAATTTGTAACGTGGGGAGCTTTTAATCCACCAACCCCCTTGGCCAATGACGCGTTTTGAGGCTATTACCTCTCTCCATAGCCGATTTTCTTCCGCTGCAAATCTCCAAATCCATTTAACCATAAGCACAAGGTTCATAGATTCCAGAGTTCTCAATCTGGCCCCTCCCTCCGCCAATGGCCTACACACCTCTTTCCAATATTAAAAGATGAAATTTCTTCTTTGCCACTTTTCCACTCTACAAAAAGTTACTTCGTAAATTTTCAAGCCTCATCAAAACCACTTTCGAACACCGAAAGAGTGATATAAAGTATATCGGCATATTGGAAAACGCTATTTGATCAATGTTAGGCACTCACCAAAAGCGAGATGCCGTCCCTTCCAAGTTGATAGCTTCCTTTCAATCCTTTCAATGACCGAGTCCCACAGATGGTTAGGCGGCTTGCCGATGCAAAGTGGTAGGCCCAAATACGTTGAAGGAAAAGATCCCACCCCTCTTCGTCCATGTGAATTTCAAGCATTTCACAATTTGAAGGATTGACTTTTAGACCTGAAACTGCTTCATAGCACACTAGAGTTTTGCGAATATTATCTATCATTGTTCCATCGGCTTCACAAAACAAAATAATGTCGTCCGCAAATTGTAAATGTGTTATTGAGGGACCCGAGCGTGCAACTTTGAAACCTTGAATTAATCCAATATCTTGACCTTTCGAAAGCTTCTTCCACAACCACAAACAGAAAAGAGGAGAGGGGATCACCTTGCCGCAGGCCTCTAGTCGCCCTAGAGAAACCTTTTGGAGAGCCATTCACTAGGATGGAGAAAGAAGCCGAAGAAACAAATTCCTTGATTCGAGATCTCCACTTGAGACTACAACTGAACCGCGCCAACATGTAATCCAAAAATCTCCAATGAACATGGTCATATGCCGTTTCTATGTCAAGTTTACATATTCCCCCTTCTTACCTCCCTTGTGTTTCGAGTCAACACATTCGTGCGCTAGCAGAGCACAATCCAAAATCTAGCGATCAATGACAAATGCACTCTGGTTTTTCTAAAATGACGGTCTCAAGAACACCTTGAAATCTAGATGCCAAAATTTTCTCTAGAATTTAATAGGGCACCCCGATCGGACTAATGGACCTAAAATCTTTAAGATTCTCAGCCCCCTCTACCTTAGGGAAAAGCACAATGAAAGTTGCCCCCATTTCTTTAGATAAGCTACCCCTTTGGAAGATCTTGTTGATGAAGGCGAGCACATCGCTCTTAATTTCGTTCTAAAAGACTTGAAGAAAGCAAATGGATATCCATTTGGGCCTGGAGCTTTGTCTTTCCCAAGAGATTCTATCGCGAATCGCACCTCTTCTACCGAGACCGGTTTCTTAAGGGTAGTAGCCTGCTCCTCCGATAGACGAGGGAAGTCCATATTGTCCAGAAGGGGACTTTTCCCCCTCTTCTGCCAATAACAACTTTTCGTAGAATTGCACTATAGCATTGCAAACTATTGCCTTATCATTGACTCTACTCTCATTTATCTTCAGACCACCAATGTGATTGTTCCTAGCTCTTGCACTTGCCATATTATGAAAAAAAAAAATGGTGTTCTTATCACCTACTTGAAGCCAAACTACTCATGATCTTTGCCGCCACTTTATCTCCTCTGCCTTGATCCTTTTAGCATAACTAATGATCAGGTTATAAAAGGTTTTCCTCTTTCCAAATACCACTATTGAGATAATGTTAACAATCCTGACATTATCTTTAGATAACTATAAAATTGCTCCTAAAATCTCAACTGTTTTGTGCTGTTAAGGTACACAATAATTTGTGCTCCTTCACATGCAAATTTAAGTCAAAAATATCATAATCATAAAATTGACCCCCCAAAGGCTTTGACATACTCAAAGGAGAAATTTCATTCTCATTCAAGGTATTCTATAATGGTAATGGTAGCCGTAACAACCACCCCCATTACCTTTACGATATAGACTATAACGGCTGTTACAATCTCTCTCTTTTTTCTTTCTTTTTTTTTTTCTTTTTTATTGACCAAAAAAAAAAAAAACATAAAACTTATATCGGCCCCGTAATGGACCATTTTGGCCTTTACAGGGGGTGTAGCGTGCCATTACTGGGGCTGTAACGGCTGTTACAGGTCATGTTTTTCGTAACGTGTAACAGTTGCCACGTAACGACCGTTACGGCACACCTCTCATTCCTCAAGGCTCTTTTATCCAAATGTTGAACATAGACAGGCATCAAGAAAACAGCTTTATCATCAATCATCGATTCAATTTCTACCGTAAAATGCTTATATGAATCGTAAATCCTGTGCACGTAAAAGGAATCCTTACAAAAGAAATAGATTTTCAAATCAATATTGAATAAGATCCTTGAAAACCTCTGAAATAGAGAATTCCTCACCACCCTTATATTTCAAATAGACCGATCATCATTAATAAATTCAAATTAAGAAGAGACCTAAACTAAACTAGATCTAGTCACATTCGGAACACACCTTCAAAGACAATTCTCTTTTCCTTTTAGACACCTGATTAAAGTTTCCTTCTTGATCATCATGGAAGTTTTCTACATTACACTATCCTCCTTTATATATATATATATATTGGAAAATTTATATTATAAGGGAACGAAAGTAACCCAAAACAAAAGAGCAACAAACAGATAGAAAGAAACAAAGAAAAGAGAGAAAAACCTACCAGCTATACAACACAATGCCAACCCAATCCCAAACAAACCCAAACCCACCCCCAGTGAAAGGGAAATAGCAAAGCCAACACAAAAACCTTTTTGAAAAAAGCCATACAACTAGAGAACACAAAGCTCAATTGAGCCTAAGACAGCACAGAGGCCCTAGCACATAAAGAGGATATCATCACATTATCGTTGCCCAAGAGATTCACAACACTCCAAATCATGAAGAAGAAGAGAACTCTGGATAAGGGGATGGAGAATTATGAAAGCATCTGAGATTCTTTTCTCCAGAAAGCCCATAAGGCAACCATTACAGCTAGACGCCAAAGGGAACGAAGATCGTCGTGCACTCTAAAATCAAACCAAATGAAGAGCAAGCAGGAGATGGAATTGGGCCAATGCAAGTTATCCATCGCAAGAACTCTTCCTCTCGCAAGGAGCCAGAGGAAAGCTGCCACCTTGGGAAGGGCTCCCACCCCCCAAAGGAGAGAGGGGAAGAGCCCCTCGAGAATCTAAGGGGAACAGCCAATGCACAATGAAACTTTGAAGGGTTGTCAATCTTCAAGACTCGGCCAATGCAACTAGCAATGGCTTATAATGCATAGATATTATTCGTTGAATAAATTGAAAGGTAATAGAGGAAAATAAATCAAAACTAAAGCATACCCGAATTCTTTTACAAATCAAAATATGGCATCCATCTAAAAAGCTTGGATGGTTTCCCATTAACAGTGGATGAGTCTTTTGACCAAGCACTAAAAAAAATAAAAAATAAAAATAAAAGCTTCTACAATAGAGAACCAGTGGAAAATATTGGGGGCATCAAAATGCTTACCACCACCTCTTAATCCAATGATCATGAAGCTCGAACATATTCTTCAGATGCATCCCACCAATGGTCTTACCAAAGAAAACTTTGCAATCAAAGCAAAATCTGAGAGGAATGAGGGATTTTAGATGTCTTCTTCTGAAAAGGAAATCACAGCTCTCTATAGTATGAACTTAAAGTCTAGTCTTCCAAAGGGATTACATTCAAACAAGCATAATTGTAGTTGTGAAGAAAGATCAGAAGGTCTAGAAAACGACCCTCCATGCACCGATCCCCTAGGATCTCCATGGAACCCCACACACCCCCTAGTTTTTCTTCCCCATAAAAACCATTGTTTTTCTCCCCCATAAAAACCATTGTTTTTCTCCCTTAGCAAACCCTAGCCTGCTGGTGAATTGCATCCATGAGGGATGTAACCTACGCTATATGGACAAATAAAGCAGTTGCCACCAACATAGTAAGGCCCATTAATTAGACTTGTCGCCTCATAGATTAATATGTCCACATTTTGTTATTGTAACGCCATCCCTTGTTTTAACTAACTAAAATTCAGCTATGGAGGAGGTGGTCTTTAATGGTTCTACCAATCATTTCACATGTCATAGCATCATAAACCAATGACGAATTAGCATATCAAGACTTCCAACACATAACTAAATGTTGCAAGAATTAAAGGATGGCCCCTCCCAACATGGGAATCACGCTTGATAAATGATCAGACGACACCCACAATAGAAGACTGAAGGATAGATATCACAAGTAAAATGGCCCCAGCTGATGGTGAAAGCATGCGCACTACAAACAAAGGTCATCATGAATCAGCACAAAGGCAGTCTCTGTTTGTGTGCCCTGCAAAGCCAATATCGATCTTGTCCACTAATAAATGATGATCTTGACCATTAATATTGATGATCTGGTGCATTGATTAGCATGACCATGGGTCTTGTGTGGACAGATTATCAATGCCATATTTAATATGTAGGTCTACCCCAAGCGATTTTTTAAAAAGGTAGATCTACCCCAAGCGTGTATATGAACATGGGTTAAAGAAGAGGGTTTTCCCCCCTTTTCCTTAAGAACTTGAGTTTGGGCACAATGGTCATTGGCAAAGGGATATTTGTATTCCATGGATCTCAGTACGTTGTCGTTCAGTGACCACCTAGCAGATTTTAGGACGAACCTACGGCTATTCTTATGTGATTATCCTTTGTGAGGGGAACGATAATGAGTCAAGATGAAAAGTCTAGACCATCAGACTCAACAAGTTTGAGCCTTTGCCCTACCCCACATATGAGTGTGAGTGTTCATGGATATGGGTTCTTGTTATTAAACCCATTGGACACTTACATTAGAGAATCAATTCAAGCCTCTAGAACGGGAGACTTGTCATGCCTAGATTAGATTAACTTGTGTAAGTACCAACTTTAGCAACAACTTAGACATGAGGGCATATGGAGAGTTCGAGTTTCTAATATAATGTGCTTTGGCTCACTTTACAAAGTCAATTGTCGTGGCTCATTTGTGGGTGTAGTTGGTACATGTACTAACATACGATTGACAAACATATGATCCAACAAGGGATACTGTAAGTGCTATTAGTTTAAAGCACATGTTACACCTGGTTTGTCAAATTTCGTCCTTTCAAAACAACTTAGTGTTATATTCAAGTTAAAGTCAAGATTCAAGTTGAAGTCTAGCTCATGTTCAAGTAGAAGCAAAGCTAAAGTTCAAGTCACGTGGATCAAGATGGAAAGTTCACCTTCAACTATAAGTTCAAGTTCTACTAAAAATGCTAGTAGAAGATCAAGCTTCATCGACAAGTTCAACTCCTGATGAATCAACTAGTAGAAGATCAAGCTCATTTGAAAAACTTCAAGTTTTTAATCCTATTAAGTTCAGTCCATACATGTATTTTAAACCCTAAAAAGACCTTAGGTTTAAAGGCTTTCAAAACATATTTAATTTGGATTTTTATACTTATAATTGACTGAGTTTCGACTAGTCTAAATTCTGCTTCGACCAGTCTAAGAAATTTCTCGACTAGTCCAAGAAACAATGGAAGTATAACAAAAATTTTGTTGCGTCTTCGACCAATCGAAGGACCCCTTTGACCAGTTGAAGGTTCCTCAACTTAAAGTCCAGCAACTAAAATCAAGTCGGATTCTGCTTGTTCAACTAGTCGAATAGAATGTTCGACCAGTTGAAGGTCACCCTCGACCAGTCAAACAGGCTCTTCGACCAGTCGAAGATCTGTTAGATCTTATCCCACTCAAATTTGAAAATTTGTTGGAACTAAATCCAGTGCTTCGACCAGTCAAAGACTACCTTAGACCAGTTGAAGGAACAATCTTTCTGACTATAAATAGAGGTTCTTTCTCAATCCGAAAATACAATTTAAGCCTATCAAAGCTCTTATTCAAGAGAGAGAGAAGCCTCATTTATTGTCAAGCTATCAAGCGGTATTTATAAATTTATTTTATAGGTTTTTCATTAATTCTTTTGTCTCAAAACTCTGTCATTCTGATTTTAAAAAGAGTATTTACTCTTATTGAGATTTGAGGGAATTAATGCAAGTAGCCTTTGGGTTTAAATCTAATTAAAATCAAATAAAACCCTGGACCTTTTCTATTGGACTGAACATCGAACATTCGTCATTCAAGAAAAGAGATCTACGGCTATAGCATCTTCTTCAGTGAAGATAAGTATCAATTTACTTTACGTAATTGGTTTTTTTATGAGATATCCAGAAAATCTCATTATAGGTTTTGCTTGAGATAGCTTGAAAATCTCAAAGAGAGGGGTTTCTTTGTTTGTGATAGCCCGATAAAATCACGACTGTATTAGGTTTTAAGGTGAACCTGTGAAAACCTTGTTCATAGTGAAAGCCGAGATTATGAGGTTAGTAACCTTAGGAGTGGAGTAGGTGTGGCTGTTTGAGAACAATTGTTGTACACACCGAACCACTATAATTCTTGGTGTTTGTAGCGAATGTTTTCTTTTTTGCATTTGTGGAGAATGTTTGTAATTTCATTTATGCAAAAGTAGTGAATGTTTGTAATAGATAGGCTTACTTTCTCTTGCTTGGTTTGAGATCTTAATTCTTACAAACGTTTGTGAAATAAGGTTGTCCTACCTAAACTTTGTTTTGGGTGTAGGTTGTCCTACGAACTAGTTTGAATCAATTTTTCAATACTAGTGCGATTGAGATTTCAGATTTGTTTATTATTTTTGCGCTTTAATTTTTTATTTGGCATAGTCCTATTCACCCCCCCTCTAAAACTGTTAAGCTCGCCTTTTAAGATAGATTGGTTTCCTAGGAACACTTTAGCTTAGGTATTGTTGATCTGATCATCCATCAAGTTGTTTCCTAGTTAGGCCCAGCATAAAAATGGTTTTAGATGTTTTTATAAATGTTATCATCATTTATCGTTTATTTAACTATTAAAAAGGTTTTCGTCATGCTTAATCTAATGGTTAATTTCCATGAGTATTGGTTCGAGAGTGGATAACCAAGATTAGCGGAAGGATTGGGTCAATTTGGGTACATGGATAGGCAGAATTATAAACTTCAAATGTAGTAGGGCATAACAAAGTCTAGAGGGTGGTGGAGCACCATATATTGTCTCTTCCTAAAACCCTAACTCCTTTATTAATAGATCATATGCTAGAGAGAGATAGAGAGAGAGAGAGAGGCCTTCGAAGTCCAAACCCCTTGGTCTCACCACTTAGAAAAGGGGGAGAGAGAGAGAGAGAGAGAGAGAGAGAGAGAGAGAGAGAGAGAGAGAGGATGAGAGTTTCTCATCTCTCCCCATCCTTCACATTCACACATCCACTTGTGCGAGGTCTGCCTTAGATGGCTCTCCTTGCACTTTCTTAGCCCTTCTCTAGGGATTGTTTGTTGGCTCTTCCTCCTCCATCTAGTATAGATCAGGAGAGGCCTTTTTTTGTTTGAAGGAGCAGCACCGACATTCTACATAGTTTTGAGAGGCGATGATCAAGAGGTGATCCTAGCTGTAGGAATTTGTTTTTCATTGTACAAACTTGATAATATCTAGATGGGGATCCTTAGAATTAATATTAATTAAATCTAAATTTTTAAAAGTTTTAAATTCCGTTGTGTTTCGAAAAACCCTAACACTCTCCACTTCTTATTTAGCAAAATTAGGTATATTAGTTGAATAATTTTGTAAGAGGATCAACGACCCCAACAAATACAAGATTACTCATCTACAATATGGATGCCTAGAGATGATACTTTTCAATTACAAGTTGCAAGAAGTGGGCTAGATAATATAGCCCATATCGATGGTAAATAGGCAATCTCTATTCAATTTCCTGGACGATGATGAATTAGAACAATTTTCCACTTTTTTTTTTTTTTGAAAGGCAACAATTTTATTAAAAGGCACGAAGAGCGGAAAAGAATACAAAGAAAAACAAAAAGAAAAGCAAACCAAAAATTACAACCCCAAAAGGGTTATGATGACGCAAACGTCCAATTCCTTAGGGCGTGTTTAGATTCACGAAAACAACAGTAATGTATTGTAATCTATGGTAAAAAAAAGAAAGTAAAAGTAATAATTATCATTATTACTGTAGTCAAAAGTAAAATAAAGTAGTGACCGTATACAATACTTCCCTTGCAATCTCACTTCGGACATGTAAAATACTTTAGTTGGTTGGATATACTTTGATGTAATTTTATCAATCTGTATTAAATCCACACCATTAATCCATTTTGCAATATTATTGTAGGGTGTCCCCAAAAATGAGCTTGATCCAACACTTTCGTAGATCCCAGCAAGTTTTCAATGGCATGCGTTCAATACCCATGCTAGTTGTGGTGTGGTCCATTTCCACTTTGGATTTACCTCATTTTTTGTCTCATTCCATTAAATGATGATGTAAGAGGGATGAACAGATGGATGTGACCCATACATCATGGTGGGGCCTACGAAACTATGTCACCTCAACACACGTCCGCCAATCTATATGATGTTGTGATTCAAAAGGATTACTGTGATTTGACATTTTGCAATATCCAATCAAAGACGAGAGTAATTATGTGAGTTTTACATCACATTACAGCGGTAGTCCATCATCCAAACACGCCCTTAGTGTCAACGGCCCACTCAAGTACCCAATAAATTGCTTAACTTCACTAGAAGCCGATTTTCTTTCAAAGCAACGCCCAATCCTTTCTCCCCAAATGGCCCAAAAATTAGAAGAACAAGAAAAAATCCTCTTCACACACAAATTGCTAACTTGAACCCATTTTCTCATTAAGTGTCGATGGATGGACATCAATGACAATATTTGGTTTTGGGAGGACTAATGGTGCGGAGATTTGCCCCTACACAGATCTACGATGATTCTTTTCAATTACAAGTTGCACGAAGTGGGCCAGATGATATGGCTCATATTGATGGGAAATGGGCAATCTCTATTCAATTTCTTGGACAATGATGAATTAGAACAATTTTTCCCTTCAAATATAAAGTACTAACTTGAACCCATTTTATCATTAGGAGTCAATGGATGGACATCAACAACAATATTGTGTTTTGGGAGGATGGATGATGCGGAGATTAGCTCCTATGCAGAAAATTTCACCCATTGTATTCACTAACAGATCATAGAGAGGCATTCGTCCAGAACTTTTACCAGTGAGTATTGGGGGGTTGATTATTTGGGAGCCAATATTTAAGTGAAACCTTCGAGATGATGAGATTCAAGTGCTAGCTCAGGACTCAAGAGACTTTAAAGAGTCTGATTACATTTTATGCTTGGGAGTGAATAAAAGAATATGGATTGTAAATTTAACAGTTGTTGGGTTGTTTCGTTCTTCCAAGCATTATTAGATGGGCCTAGAGCTCGTATTCTAGCCTTTGGTTCACTGTTGTCCAGCTAAGAGTGAATGCCTTCTGATGGACAGAGTTGTTGGACAAAATCCTTACCTTAAATCACCTTAGAAGCATAGGCCATTCCTTTCGCAATAGATCCACAATATGTTTTGAATCGAAGGAGAAAAACCCTCGTCTCATGTTGCTCTGTTCTTTACCTGGAACATTTGGTCCTCAGTCTTTCCACGTTTTAGCATTGAGTGGGTGATATCTAAATATCTACAAGCCCTTTCCACTAGTTGGTGGGCCAGTTGCTTGTCAGCGAAATTAGGAGCTTCTTTTATCACCATTATTCTGAAATTTGAGGGGGTGTTTGGCGCATGGAATTAGATGGTATTAAGTGGGATGGAATTGCTTTTTTGCAATAAATGCACTTGTATGTGGATTGTCTATTAATCCCATGGGAGTGAGCTATTCACTTTGGTGTTTGGATCATGTAGGATTTAGACCTTAAATACATGTTTTGATGCATGTAGTATTTGGTTGTAGATGGAAAACACCTACCAATCTCGAAAATCGTGTTTGAAAACTACAGTGAGAAGTAAGGTGGGGCCCAGCTTAATGTCTGTGAGTAATCCACCCCGTCCATCCGTTTTGTGAGTCATTTTAGGGCATGCTACCAAAAGTCAAGCAGATCCAAAACTCAAGTGGGTCATACGAGAGGAAAGAGTGGGGAAAGAATTTCCTACTGATGAAACCTTCCCAAGCTCCACCTTGATGTTTATATGTCATCCCAACCATTTATAAGTTCATTCCTACCGAGATGAACTAACAACATAAAAAACTTTATCATGATACAAAACTTTTGTGGGCATATGAATGCTTCAATGGTGGTCACTCGATCCCCACTGTTTTCTCCTGTGTGGCCCACTTGAGTTTTAAATCTACCTCACTTTTGGTCGTCTACCCTAAAATGATCTTGTAAAACAAATGGATGGAGTGGATTCCTCACAAATATCAAGGTGGGCCCCATCTCCCTTCCCGGCGTAAGAACTTCCTAGCTCATGCTTTTAGGAGGAAATCTCATGGATTTTGCAAATCCTAGTTGAATTGGGGAAAGCCCTCCCTAGCCCTTCCTACTCCTGCACAGGATCCAATGTTGGAAACCTATGGTGAACCAAACAGGGATGATTTGTCAAACCAAGGGATTTAAAGTTCCATCCCACTTAATACCATCTAATTCCATGCGCCAAACACCCCCTAAGGGAGCAGAAACCCTTCGTGATTTCTACCCCATTAATCTAATTGGAGGGTTATACAAGATTCTTGCAAAGATCCTAGCAACAAGTTTTGAGTAGTTTGTTGCGAGTAGAGCTAAAAAATTTATGACTGAATAGGTTGCTAATGTAGACTCCCTAAGGAGATGTAATCTTCTTTTCTTGGGATCTGGTCCGCCCTCTCAGCGGCCCCTCTCTTCTTTTGTTTTTGTGTTTCTTTTTTAATATAATCTTCGCGAATTTAAAAAATAAATAAATAAACAACTTTTGAGCTGTTCTAAACAAAGTTATTTCAGAGACCTTATGGAGCTTTCATAGTAGGGAGACGGATTCTGGACAACACCTTAATAGCCCATAAATGTTTAGATGAAAGAAATAAGGGAAGAAGGTAATTGTGTGTAAGTTGGACATTGAAGAGGTATATGATCATGTAAATTGGGGGTTCTTGGACTATATGTTGGGAAGATTGGGTTGCGGGCCAAAATGGAGACGCTAGATGAAAGAATGTGTTACACCTACAAGGTTCTCAATTATAGTGAACGGATCGCCTAAGGGATATTTTCGGGCTTCAAGAGGGCTAAGGTAAGGGGATCCTCTCTTCTATTTGTGGTGGTAGTAAAAGTGTTTAGCAAAATGCTAGATAAGCAGCCACTCAGATTGATTAGAGGTTTTGACGTGGAAAGAGGGATGCCTCCGATTTCTCACCTTTAGTTTGCAGATGATACTATCCTCTTTTGTGATGTGGATATAGAAATGGTAGATAATTTGAAAGAGTTGGTAAGGTGTTTTGAGTTGGGCTTAGGGTTAAGGGTTAATATCTACAAAAGGGAGTTGCTTCAGGTGTGTTCTTCAAGTAAGGAAGTGGCGGCTCTAGTGAAGATTTTTTTGGTGCAAGGCGAGATCTCTTCCTTCAACTTATTTGAGGCTTCCCTTGTGTGTGGGCCAAGGTGTCCTGTATCGTTATCGGTTGGCGTAACGGTGCCCTCTGAAACCGATACGGATACGGGGGCGTAACGGCCCATAACGGCGCAAAATTTTTTTTTTGCCAAAAAAATATGAAAAAATATGGATTAAATCCGAAATATTCTAAGCATTCCAAATATGCATTCATTTATAAATTGGAACATGTTTATGGTGGGTGTAACGGTCCACTCTTTGGTCAGAAGTTGTATCGGACTGTCTGATGAATTTATGAACCAGATAACCTGAATTTGACTACAAAATTCATGTATTTAATTTTCTAACTATCTACTATCAATGATAGATATATTAGAATGAATGTAATATGAAAATATCTTACATTTAGGTGTTTGCAATTATTTTTGAGGGCCAAAATTCATGCATAAATAGAAAAAAATGTAAAAATAAAAAATAAAATGGCACCCCAAATATATAAAATGCACATTAACATGTTCTACTATGATTAACACATCACATGGCATCATTAAAACAGCAAAAGAATCATTAAAAAATGATTTTTCGAATTTTCAAAAAAAGGGTCAAAATAAATGCGTAAATAGAAAAAAATATACAAAAAAAATATAAAATGGCACCCCAAATCTGTAAAATGCACATTAACATGTTCTACTATGATTAACATATCATATGACATCATTAAAACAGCAAAAGAATCATTAAAAAATGATTTTTCGAATTTTTAAAAAAAGGGCCAAAATAAATGCGTAAATAGAAAAAAATATAAAAAAAAATATAAAATGGCACCCCAAATCTATAAAATGCACATTAACATGTTCTACTATAATTAACACATCATATGGCATGATTAAAACAACAAAACAACTATTAAAAATTGATTTTTCGAATTTAAAAAAAAAAGGGCCAAAATTCATGCGTAAATAGAAAAAAATATAAATATATATATATATAAAATGGTACCCCAAATCTGTAAAATGCACATTAACATATTCTACTATGATTAACACATCATATAGCATTATTAAAACAGCAAAAGAATCATTAAAAAATGATTTTTCGAATTTTCAAAAAAAGGGCCAAAATAAATGCGTAAATAGAAAAAAATATTAAAAAAAATATAAAATGGCACCCAAAATCTGTAAAATGCACATTAACATGTCCTACTATGATTAACACATCAAATGGCATAATTAAAACAACAATACAACCATTAAAAATTGATTTTTCAAATTTTAAAAAAAGGGGCCAAAATTCATGCGTAAATAGAAAAAAATATAAAAAAAATATTAAATGACACCCAAAATCTGTAAAATGCACATTAACATGTTTTACTATGATTAACACATCATATGGTATGATTAAAACAACAAAACGTATTAAAAATATATAAATACATATTTTTGACAAATTTTTGAAAAATGGCCCATCGAGCTTTGATTCAAGAAAATTCATAATATAATGTGTTTTTATCTCAAATACTCAGCCAAAGTTGGTCGAAATTAGTAGTAAAAGGAGTAAGAAACAGTTTGGAAGCAAGAGGTTTCAAAACAACAGCAAAAACAAAGCTTAAAATGGAAAAAGGTTTATACGGGCCTGTTACGGGCCTGTAACGGCCCGTAACGGGCCCGTAACGGCCGATACGGGGGCGTATCGGCCGATACGCCCCGTATCGGGCCCGTATCGGCCGATACGGCTACAAAAAACCGTATCGGCCGATACGACCCCGTAACGTGTAACGGTCACCACCGTTTCCGTTACGTATCGGCCGATACGTAACCGATTTGGCATTCCTTGGTGTGGGCAAGCCAACAAAACATATTTGGTATAAAGTTATAGGAAAATTAAAAAGGAAATTGTCACGGTGGAAAAGTAAACATCTCTCTTTAGGAGGACAACTAACGTTGATAAAGCCAACATTGTCAAACTTATCAATTTACTTCATGTCACTTTTCAAGTGCTAGGGGTATTAGTTCTAGACAGATTGGAGAAATTGTGAAGGAATTTTTTGTGCCAAGGAGCGGAACCGGAAGTTAAGCATAAATTACATTTATTAAAATAGGATGAGGTTTGTAAACCATTTAGGGAGAGAGGAGCAGGGGTAAGGAATTTGGAGCAGATGAACCAAGCCCTTCTAGAGAAGTGGCTTCGGAGATTTGGAGTTGAGAAAGGAAGGCTATGAAGGGGAACAATAGCATGCAAATATGGCTTTCGGGAAGGAGGGTGGTGGGTAAAGAGCTCCTCTCTTTAGTCTTTACAGATCTTCTGGATTGTGGAGGGAGGTTTCATTAATAAAGAGTAAATTCGAGGGGATCCATTTCTATTGGGGTGACGGTAAAGATTTGATTCTGGAAGGATGTGTGGATTGGTGAATGTCCTCTTCAATCTGCTTTTCCAACCTTAGAAAGGTTTGTTGTCAATGTGGATACACCCCTAGAGCAACGCTTCTCAATTGTTAGTGATTTGGTGGTATGGTCTATCCCTTGTCGTAGGAACCTTTTAGATTAGGAAGCGGAGGAATTTGTTCGGCTCCAAGAGTGGCTCCATCGTCTCAAGTTTTATCCATGCGAAAAGGACTCCTTGGCGTGGCTTTTTGAAAAGCCAAGGCATTTTTCGGTTTGACCATTTTAAAAGCAATTGGGTCATCCTTCTTCGAGGGTAGTAATAGATAATCTTTTTTTAATGGTCGTCGGATGCGATGCCCCTCCCAAAATTTCAGCATTAACTTGATTAGCAAGTAAGAACAAGATTCTCACCATCGACAACCTCCAAAAGAGGTCATTGCCAATGCCAATTTGTTGTGTAATGTGTATGAGGGCTGTGGAATTGATGAACCATCTTCTCATTCACTATGATTTCACTTGGAAGGTTTGGATAAAATTCATAGCTCTTTTCGAATTGCCTTCAGTGATGTTAGGGTCCATCTCAAGCTTGCTTTTATCTTGGATGGGTGGCGGATCAAGAAGGAGATCATTTTGAGGAAATTAGGGATGATGGAAAGAGAGCAATGATTGTTGTTTCCAAAACAAGAAGGGGTCAGAGATGGATGCATATAAAAGGGTCAAAATGGATGTAACTAGGTGGGTCTCTTGTTTAAAGGGGGTAGACCAAACGATTGGTATTTTTTAGCTAGTATGTAATTTTGTATGGTATCTTTGAGCTTTTGCTCTTTGCAATAAATCATTGTCAATTTTCAAAAGAAGAAAAAAATTTGTGGGCCCCATAGCATTGTTTCTTTGGAAGTTATAGATTAAGCTGATTCTTTGGTGTTTGTGGTTGGAGAAACAATAGAATCTTCAGGCAGATATCATGTAAGGTGAACTCAGTCATAGGAAAAATTAGTGAGCTAATTGCCCACTGGAATATGGCCGACAAAAGAATGAATGGCATCCCCATTTTTTATTTTTTAAGGTCAAAGAAAGATGGTGTTGCCCCCCTGATGATTGGTATAAACTGAATTTAGATGGTTGTTCCTTGGGGAATCTGGGTCCAATGGATGCTGGAGGTAGTTTTAGAAACTATAGCAGCACTACAGTGTGAGAATTCTCTAGGCCTTGGGTTTCCATGACTCAAATTATGCTAAAGCTATGGCCTTTACTTCAGGATCAGACTTGTCACCATTGTAAAGTCAGCCAGGTCATTATTTATGGTGATTCAACCAATGAAATTAAATGGGCAAAAACAGGTCGGTACCCATTAAGGATTGCTAACCTGATGTTCGTCATGATGCATACTCTGAGGCAGACTTGTTGGCTAAAGAAGTTGCCAGTAGAGGCTCTCTTTACAGAATCAACAGATGATAGGACCGGCTTTTGTCTGAGTCTCAGTTTGACTTGGAATGGGGTTTAAATAATGTCTTTGCTTGAAGCTATCTTGGAACCTTGGTCATTTTTTTCTCTCTTGCTTTTTTTTTTTTTTTTTCCATTTTTTCAATAAAATTCCTCGATGTTCATATTAGAGAGAGAGAGAGAGAGCACCCTATTTGCATCAATATATGGTGGAGGAAGAGTTTCATTCATGCGAATGGTATTTTTCATGTAAAACAGCCTAGAAAACCTCGTTAAATAGTTAAGAGTCTCACAATTTCAAACTTTAAAGCAAGATAGGATCCAAAAGGTTAGATGATCAATCATTGGGGTCTTCTAGCAATAACAACTACACAGGTCATTTTCCACCATCACACTGCTTATTCCTCAGCCTTTGCAACTGTCCATGTTAAAATGCCATCCCTTATCAGCCTTTCTATTTAGCTTCAACAAGATGTTTACTTTGTAAAAGTGGCTGAGTTCAGCACTTTGTTATATATCACACATATGCACATGCATGTGCATTGTACACACACAGGAACACAATTCATTCATTTATAAGCAACAAAATCTTCATTGAACAGATACAGCAGAAATAAAACATGCCTCAAGATTGGTAAACTTTTCGAGTATATATCTTCTCAATTCTTCTCTTCCAAATGACAAAGCTTTTAGTTGTATCTCTTCTTCTCTTCCGATGCCAAGTTGGCTTTGAAAATCTATTCCCCCTCGCAACCTATGAACCGCATTATATCACCAATGGAAGTATCTTCTAACACCTTCCCTAAACTCCACATTAACCATCCAAGAAAAGGAAAGGGAAAAAAAAAACCATCGATTCCAAGGAAGGCATAAACACAGAGCACTCCTGTCATTCCTCAAGGGCTTTTACATCCTCAAGTCACGAGCTGGAAAATAAAATCAGTCCCATTTCATAGGTACAGACTAATGTGACATTTATAATTCAATAATTAAGAGCCCGACAGCTCCTCAAATGCATGAGTTTGGTCCAGTTCCAATGGCCTGTAAAAAGGTTTTCATCATACTCTCACCAGTCATTTCATTAAAGCTCTACATTGTAGGAATCATAGAATAAATGACTTGTATGTTGCAATACATAGTATTTAAGGTCCCTCAGCAATGCAACTCAATCTCTTGGAAATCACTATTGGATCTTGCATTGTATCACCTTGTGGAGTTCTGGATCCATCTATATCACCTTGTGTAGACGGATTTTCCATTCCACAATCTATAATGTAAGAATCAACGATAGAGCACCATACATATCACCCGATATGTACTGGTACAACACATGAATGGTATGGCTTCATCGGCCCAAACCAGCTGGATATGGGGACCGATATGACCTCGAATCAGTGGTGAATGACACAATAGACTAAAACAGATTTCTAACTGTTGGCCTCAAATTCTACTTTACACCAAAGCTGTGTAAAAAGAAAAGAATGAGAAAAGAAGCTCCAATCGGAATTACTGCCAAACGAGATTTGTTTGAGACTGAATTTCCGGAAAATTTGAAAGATACAAACAACAATCATGTGAAAAGAGAAGAAAAAAAGGTTCGAATTACCTCTTTTTGAACTTTGATTTGGGGCTGATTTTGGGAAATTAGGCTATAAATGCTCCTCCTTTGCTCGAAAACAACAACGCCCGTGAAAATAGCTCCCAAGGCAGCGCCAAGAAGACGCTCCTGCGGAATCAAATGGTCGAGAAAATCATCCCCCAAGAAAATAAAATAAAATACAATAAAATATATAATCCAAACATTTCAAAAACGATGAAAGAATAATAAAATTCCAATCTAGGAGTGAAGTTTGTGCGAAAAATAAACTCCAAGGAAATGATTTTCTTCTCATTTACTTTACTTTTTTTCTTTTTTGGTTTGGTGTTTTTTCTGACCTGAGCGAGAATGCTAACCATCTCGAGATTTCTTTTTCGTGAATTGAAGAAAATGAGTCCCCGTACCCTTCGAAATACAGTTTGAGGAAGATTGTTGGATCCTCGACCCCGAACTTAGCACTCGGCTTTTGTATTAAGAGGAGTTGGGGTGTATGGACCGGTAATACAGAAACTCAGTGAGGCCAACCATGGATGTATTTGTCTTATCCACGCCGTCCATCCGTTTTTAAAGATCATTCTAGGTTATGAGTCCAAAATTAAATGATACATAACTCTCAAGTCGACTACACCATAAGAAACAGTGGGAATAAAGATGTCCACCGTTGGAACCTTCCTAAAGCCTGCAGTGATTTGTGTTTGCCATATAACTCGTTCATAAGGTCACGCGGACATGACATGGAGGAAAGGAAAACACAAATACCGGTTTGATCCGAATTTCTGTGACTCCCAAGAAATTTTCAACAGTAAGCGTTCAATTCATACCGTTTCTTGTTGTGTGGTACACTTGAGATTTGGATATTCTTAAACTTTCTTGTCTTGTTGTGTGGTACACTTGAGATTTGGATATTCTTAAACTTTTTGGTCATGTCATAAAATGATCCGTTAAAATGGATGGACGGCGTGGATAAAATACACAAATCCCGGTTGGCCCTATGTAAGGCTAATTGAGTTACTCATAAGGTTATCCGCTTCCGTACATACCATTGATCTGTTCAGTTCTACTATGGATGGACCATGTCCACCATGTCCTCAGTTTGGTTTTCACTTGAATGTGGAGCGATGCTGCTTCTCTTCAACTACCGTGCCAGTGAATCGCATCCATCCATATAGCAGGCCATTTCACGGATGGCTTGTGTTTCAAAAATCACAACCATCAGATGATCCTATGCTCTATTTATTATCAATTTCCTCCACGGATACGTGACCATTAATTATTTCGTTTTCTATCGATGCTTTGTGGGGCCACTGAAAGGATCGCTTTGATTATATGATCCAATGCATTTTGAACCATTTTTTCCCTAAAGCGGATTGCGTGGTTTTAACCTCACCAAGTTCTTTGGGCCCGACCATGTGCATGTGTTATATCCACACCGCCCATCAATTTTGGGAGATCATTTTAGGGAGTGCCCAAAAATGAGGTAGATCAAAAGCTCAAGTACTCCTCCGCATCATATAAAGTAACGGGAAAATGACACCATAAGTTGAAACCTTCCTAAGGCACACCATGGCAATTATTTACCATCAACCTGTTTAAAAGGTCACATAGACCTGGCTGAAGGAAAAATGCAAATATCAAGTTTATTCAAAACTTTTGTGATATGGAGAACTTCTCAACGGTAAGCATTACTTCTTTTTTTTGTTGGGTATGGTCCTCTTGAGCTTTGAATCTGCCCCATGTCTTAAAATGATCTTGAAAAAATAGATGAATGGCATGGATATAACATATGCATAGGGGTGTACACGAACCGAGCTAGCTCGGTTAGCTCGCTCAACTCAATTCGAAAAAGCTCAAATCGACTTGGTTCGAAGCTGAGTTCAAGCTGAGTCGAGCTAATTTTTTGAGCTCAAGAATGAGTTCGAGCCGAGTTCGAGCAACCCCAGCTCGACTCGACTCAGATCGAATCCAACTCGAATCTAGCTTGAATTGAACTCAGATTGATCCAACTCGGTGACTTAGTTACTTTGCCATTGATGTTGCTCACCAAGTGTTTGATAAAACGACTCAATGAAGTGTGGCTGGTGATAGTGCCATCAATATGGGTCATTAAGAACTTTCATGTATGTTGAATGGTGACGGCATCAACGAAGGTGTGGTCATTATCTCCACCTTCCTTTCATGTATGTTGCTCACCAAGTACTTTACATATGTTGACAGTGCCATCAACGGAGGTGTGGTCATTATCCCCACCTTCCTTTCATGTATGTTGCCCACCAAGTACTTTACATATGCTAACAGTGCCATCAATATGGGTCCTAGGAATGTATATACATGAAACAAATACCCTTTTTCTTGGATTTTATGTTGCTTAAGGTGTTTGATAAAATACCTGTAAAACCATTGCTTCTGTTTCACATTAAGATGGGTTTTGAAGGTGCAGTCCAGGTGTTTGTGGAAATGTCTAGATGGCGAACTCGGCTCAATCTTGGCTCGAACTCAGCCCGAGCTGTTGGCCGAACCAAGCCGAGCTGGCTAGTCAGGCTTGAGGACTGAGCCGAGCCGAGTTCGAGCTGAGGTCGGCCAATGGCCGAGCCGAGTCGAGCAGAGGCTAGCTCGACTTGGTTCGACTCGATGTACACCCCAACACATGCATCATGTTGGGAGCACATAACTTGGTAAGGTAAACACACTACTTAGGTAGTTAGTGTGCAGCACACCATGCAATCCGATTACATTTTTTAGTGTGGATCCCTAATTGTATGGCCCAATGTGATGTATGTTCCCTACATGATATAATCCATCCATTTTGAAAGCTCATTTTAATGCATGATGTCAAAAAATGAACTAGATCAAAATCTTAAAAAGACAGTATGACTGTTTGAATCCTTGCCATTCAAAACTTCATAAGGGCTACCAAAATGTTTATTTTACATCCAATTTGGTGATAAGGTCACAAAAACTTGGATGAAGAAACCACATTGATCCAAAACCGTCATGCCCCAAATTCAGGAATGAACAGCTTCCATGATGCCCCGAATCCGGCATTCAACTTACATACACCAAGTCTTGAGTTCGGCGCACCACAAGGAAGATTTTGATTGATATATATATATATATATATATATATATATATATATATATATATATATATATATATATATATATATATATATATATATATATAAAATACCTGAGCATGAAGATTCATTATTAAAATACCAAGCAATACTCTCCATTATAAATCCTGATGGTTATAAGTACAATGCTTTTCAAAATGTACACAACGTCAATATTGCCAAATCAAAAAATAAATACAATGCATCAAGAAAGCTAACTCTTCCAAGCTACTCCTACCCTGGAAAAGGGGGGGGGGGGGGGGGGAATAGGAAGCTTAGGAAAAAAGCCTAACGAATACACACATGTGTGCAGTGTGCCCTACATGCAAGTAAGATAAATATGGTACAAAAAAATCATGTATGGTGAAAGGCGTGTAGTACATAAGGTATGATGTTAATGTCAATGCAATCTTATAACACAATCATAACCGTATTATACACATGTAAGACCCGTATCTTGGTCCGTACCTTTCCGTACACTCCCGCGGTCGTACCGGTCGAATTCCGGCAACTTTCGACCCTTAAACAATATCGACGCGCGACCTGGATTCATGTACCGACAACCCGAGTCGACTCAACCCGAGACCAATACCATAGCGACCGCGCCGTCTTTGCGGTTCCGATACCGCGAATCACGCGCCAAGGCGATACCCTGATCAAGAGATATGAGCCAACGTTCGGTGCGAGAAAACGCCGCGCGTTGCGAAAACTAAGGGAATCTCAACGATGTGTCACATCAATCCCATCAATCAATCACACATCAACCCATCACATGTCAAGTACACATCACTTCCATCCCTTTTCCCAAGCAACCACCAAAGTCTCCCAAGCCCATACCTCTCTTACACAAAAAGCCACAAAAGTCTTCATTTCCCATACTTCTCTTACACAAAAGTCACAAAAGTCAAGTTTCTCTTACACCACCATCACTCACCCATCCATCCATCACTCTCTCTCTCTCCCTTTACATCACTCTCTCTCTTTCTCTCTTTCTCATTCCAAAATTTCCAAGCAACAAGAGAAATCCAAGAGTTCCATACGTATGGAATTTTCCAAGTCCCTCTAAGCTTCAAGTGGCCCACCTTCCTACCCCAAAATCCCCCATCTCAACCCTCCATTCTTCATCTTAGCCATTGAAGTTGAAGACAAGGTGTCAAGGAACCCCTAGGAGCGAGAAGATCGGACGGTGGGTTCTTCCATAGGGTAGTTTTTTTATTTTTATTTTTATGGTGGACCAAGTGAGTCCCACCGATCAATGGTGTGGATCTCACTTGGTACCCTAAAATGTGGCCGATGGACCACTTGGATCATCATAATCGTTCCATGATGGGGCCATTCTCCATGGACCCCATCATGATGGTTATTTTCATTGCAAAAAGGTCATCTAGACCGTCCATAACGGTGGAGAATGGATCTCCACCGTTGATTTAAAATTTTGTTGGTCCCATGATCAAAGGGATCCATTTATTGTATGTTTCATTGCAAGGGAGGGCCCATAATGACGGGGTCCCTCCATCACTAGTCGTGTCCCACTCTCCATGTCTCTCTCCCTCTCTCTTTTATTTTATTTTATTGTAATAGGATGGTATGGCCCACTTGAATGGATCCCAACTTGATGTATTTATTTTATTCAAGTGGGGCCCACTTTAGATGTTATTTCCATGCCGCCCATCATGTGGTGGCCCACTTCATCAGGCCCACCACAAATAATTGTGTATGAACGTCAGCCGTCCAGCGTCTGGGACGCTGGACGTTTCTAAGAAAATGAGAACAAGAAGAAAGAAGAAAGGAAAAAGGAAGAAAAAGAAGGGAATGGGGTGTTCCCTTTGCACAGGCCCCACCCTGATGTCTATGCCCTATCCAAGCCGTCCATCCTCTCACCCACGGTATTCTAGCCGTTGGGTAAAAGTTTGGAACTAATCCAATCACCTGGTGGGCCATAGCGCCTAATATTGCGCCCTTACCATCCAAACACTAGTTCCTTATTTTATTTCACCTACAAGCATCAAAAAAATTCTAACTCTGGACTCATTTGGACGGCGTCGAGCCACTGATCGCAATGATTGGGTTGGATTTCGGCACAGTGGGCCCCACGTGCAAAAATCTCCAAGAAAAACGTTTTCCTCCAAAAATTTGCAAGAGGCAAGGCCTCTTGCTTCTGACAAAAAAACTGCACGCCAGCAGCGTGCTGGCGTGCGTGCAGGCGGGCGGTGGCGTCCAGAGAGGGACCCACGGCCCCAGCCGTGGGCCCCACCTTGATGTATGTATGCTATCCAAGCTGTCCATTGGGTGGGTCCCCATCTCAGGTGGGCCCCCTCCAAATTTCAGGTTGGTCCAAAACTCAGGTGGCACACATCACAAGAAACAGTGTGAATGAGCATCCACCATTGAAACTCTTCCTGGGGTCCACAGAAGTGTTGGATCAAGCTGAAATTTTATGTTTTCCCTTCATCCAGGTTGAGTGACCTTATGAACGGGTTGGATTTCAAATAAACATCACGGTGGGCCACATACATGGGACCCATAGTGATTTACGTATTTTATTCACACCGTCCACGGTCCGTGGACGGTGATGCCCACGGTGATTTTTGCTGAATCCACACCGTCCCCACTGAACGGTGGGGCCCACATATATATGTTATTATATTATATATATATATCACATATATCTATATTATTATATTATATATATATTACATATAATATTGTATATATTACATATATTATATTATATGTAGTTATATATTATATAATATATATATAGGATTGTACGCCTTCATATGGGTCCCACCATTGTCATAGGCGGTGCATCCAGACCGTCCATCCACTTGAAAGGATCATGTTAGGCCTATGGGTTAGGCCCATTGGAATTTCAAAAGGGGCATGGGCTAGGCCCATTTGGTTTGTGAAATGCTTATGGGCTGGGCCCATTGGGTTCATTTTAGGCCTAGAGACTAGGCCCATTTGATGTACTTCAAGACCCATGTAATTGGACCCCTTTTGTTGAAATTTAAAGTCCATGAAAGTAGACCATTTGATATATTGTAAGACCTATGGGACTACACCCATTTGATTAAGGAAGGGTCCATGGGATTAGGCCCACTTTGATATGCATGCAAGTTCATGGACTAGGCCCATTAGAATTGTTTAAGGCCTAGGGATTTAGGCCCATTCGACTCATATAAGGCCTCTGGGTTGAGGCCCAGTTGATATGCGTTTGGGGGCCCAATTGTGTGGCCCATTTGATACATATTAGACTCATGTGACTAGGTCCAATTGATGCAATCCAAGGCCACGGGTTTTGACCCATTGTAATGCACATAAGACCCATTGGTGTGGCCCATTTATGTGGCCCATCTGATGAATAAAAGGCCCATAAGCTATGGCCCATTTGATATATATGCAAGGCCCAATGGGAGGAACATAAGGTCCATTGCAATGTGTAAACCCAATACCAATTATGTAGCGGTGTTTTTAGAAGATCGTACCTGGGAAACAATGTTGGTTTGACGTCCACATTGCGAGTGTAATGTTGGTTGGATGTCCACATTACGACTCTCCTTAGGGCCCATTACTGGGCCATACTTATCGTATTTAGACCGTACAGGTCCATCTGCATTGTAAATAGTTCATTTTGTTATAACATGTTTAGTACAGTTCATGACTCATGATCACACGCATCATATGTATGCTTGACGTGAGAATTGTCTGATCATAGCATTTGCCTTCGGGCAGGTTGGTTATGGGCTCCCGGTTAGGCGGTGTTGCCCTACATGAGCACATGGTATGCGCAGGATTGGTTGCATGACTGGATAGCGTGATTCATGCATTCCGCATTTGTGTGACATAGTTATTGTACGCCCTAGCGACATCAGGGCCGTAGCCTCCACAGACGCATCGTGGTTGGCAGGATTGGATACCGAAAATCTTGATCTACATGGGGTACTATAGATATCCCTGGGTGAAAGTCCCTAAACCCTTATGGTACCAAGAGGTTGCTCCAACGTCTAGACCGAGTGGGTAGATGAGCACTGAGTGCCGAATACCAGTTGGGTGTGCTCTCCACTGTGTCGTGGTCGGTTGGAAGGGGGTGCGGCCTTACCCGCCCGAGTGTAGGGGGCAATGCTAGGCTGAGTCTGACCAGCTCGAGGAATGGGTCCGCTATCGACGAGTCGCGCCCGATATTGGTGGACGGATAGTGAGGTCTCTTCCACTTACCTTATTGTGCGCGATGTGGCGGCAATCTGGTTTAGAGTGTACTAGACCCCGGTGATATTCCATACTTTGAGCTGTATTGATGTGTGGACATAGATGAGGGCCTGTATGCTTGAGTTACATTGTACATCGCATGGCCTTGTGGTGGCCGATACATTCATGTCTGGCATTGTATAGCCTTGGTACGGCTCATGATATCATGGTTCCATTTGCATATTCCGCATCACTCTGACATTGCATGATCATATTCTACCTTGTGCACACACTTTCACCACCCTCTAAGCTTTCTGTAAGCTTATGCACGACCGTTGCGTGCAGGTGACGTTGGACTACAGCAGCGCTGAGACAGGAGCACGTTGCAGAGCATTTTGGAGTTTTGTTCTTTACCATTGTATTTTCCCTTTATGCTCATTGTACTTGTAAAGTTTTTGATCATAGTGGAAATGTAATGGATTTCTTGGTTGTTGTTTGTGGGTTATGCCTTTGGTTATGCTTATTACGAATCAGACTGACATACAAAATCCTCCTCGTAGCATCCCAGGATCGGAACCTGGCGAATGGGAGCTAGGAGCCGAGAATGGGGTTCTATGGAGGCTGTCGGCGCCGGATTCGGCGATCGGGAATTCTGTGAGCCCGGTTTCCGAGTTTGGGGCGTGATAGAAGTTGGTATCAGAGCATAACTTGGGAATAACCGAGAACAACATTACATGTTTGCTATGAGTGAAGAATGGCTAAGTCCTGAAGTTCGGATAACTTCGTGACCTTCTGATTCAGACCGTTAACGTGCGTACATTCGAGAGTTTTGAAGTTGATAGGCGCTTTCGCTCTTTCCTGTAGGGTATGGCGCCTGTTACTCGATCGACTCCCGCACCACCACCTGAGGATTATACTTCACCATCAGAGACTCCAGCTCTACCACCTGCGTCTCCCATTCCACCCTCAGAGATTCCTGCTTCTTCCCATGAGGATGACATTCCTCCACCTGAGACCGATGAGGAGCCGACGGTGACTGTGAGTGCCTCTCAGTTACAGCAGATGTTACAGGCTGTGACCGCCGCACTCCAGGGACAAGGTAGACGCCCAGCTGTTTCACCAGCTCAGGCGGAGCAGGAGCGCGCGAGCGCCGTACTTCGTGAGTTTAGACGACATGATCCCCCACGTTTCTAGGGCGAGCCAGATCCGACTGCAGCCGAGAGATGGCGCTCCGATGTGGAGAAGATATTCGATACCATGTTATGCACGACCGAGCAGCGCGTCCGGTTAGCAGTATTTCTCTTCCACGGTGAGGCCGAGCATTGGTGGACCTCTGTCACCCGTGTCGCCGGACCTGATTATGTCTGGACATGGGAGGACTTTGTGGACCGATTCGAGGAGCAGTACTTCCCTGACCACATCCGTCGTCAGCGAGCCTTAGAGTTCGAGACTCTGGTGCAGGGAGATATGACCGTGGCACAGTACGCGGCCCGTTTCATGGCACTATCGAGATTTACGCCGTACATGGTTGATGATGAGGGGCGGAAGGCCCGCCGTTTCGAGCACGGCTTACGTTACGGCCTTCGAGGTCGTGTCATTGGGCATGAGCTTCCTACCTTCCAGGCAGTAGTGCGGAAGGCTCAGATATATGAGACTGAGTGGGCCGGTTCTCAGTCTGATCGTGGTCAGAGGGGAGACCGGAAGAGGCAGGCTTCTTCCAGTCATTCCCAGCAGGGTCGACCACAGCAGCAGAGGCGCACTGGTCGCCCAGCTTTCCGTACACCATCAGCACCATCAGCACCTCCACCACCACCTCAGAGACAGTTCACCGGCACTTGCTTCAGGTGCGGTGCGACGGGACACCGTTCATGGGAGTGTCCCAGTCCCCAGCAGCAGCAGAGAGGTCCACAGCAGCAGAGACCTCCACCGCAGCAGCAGAGACCCCCACAGCAGCAGCGACAGCAGCAGTGACAGCAGCCTCTACCACCGAGGCCACCTCAGCAGCAGCATCAGCATCAGCACCAGCCTCAGAGGCCGCAGCAGCAGAGGCAGCAGTTTCGACCGCCTCAACGACCTCAGCAGCAGCAGCAGCACGTTCAGAGGGGACAGGCACCTCCCCAGCCAGCTCAGGCTAGGTTTTATGTGGCTCAGCAGGATCCGCAGTCATCCGGAGGAGTCTTTGAGGGTATACTGCCAGTTTCTGCATGCATTGCACGTGTACTGTTTGATTCTGGTGCGTCGCATTCTTTTGTGGCCGAGAGCTTCTGTCGATCGGCCGGTTTACAGTTAGAGACTGCTGATGAGAGTTTATCAGTATCGACTCCCTTGGGGATGACTGCAGCGTTGGGACGATTTTGTTCGTCTTGTCCCGTTCTAGTTGGGGATACATTCCTGCCCGCCGATTTGTTTATTTTACCGATGTCCGAGTTCGACGTCATCCTGGGCATGGATTGGCTCGCTGAGTATTATGCCATTTTGGACTGCGCCGCGAGGACCGTCACGTTTTGTATACCCGGCGTACCTCAGTTCCAGTTCGTTGCAGAGGCTAGAGGAGAGCGGTTGTCTTGTTTGATGTCTTGCGCCATTAAGGAGCCTGTTGCCGTTTGCATCGACCATTTGCCCGTGGTTTGTGATTTTCCCGATGTGTTCCAGGAGATTCTGGGATTACCGCCTCGTCGACTCACCGAGTTCCAGATCGATCTCGTGCCCGGTACCGCGCCTATTTCGAAGGCCCCGTATCGTATGGCACCGTTGGAGTTACGGGAACTGCAGAAGCAGTTGGACGAGTTGCGTGAGCTGGGCTTTATCCGTCCGAGCAGTTCTCCGTGGGGAGCACCGGTACTCTTCGTGAAGAAGAAGGATGGTTCGTTGAGGCTCTGCGTTGACTATCGCGAGCTCAACAAAGTCACGATCAAGAACAAGTACCCGCTCCCTAGGATTGATGATTTGTTTGACCAGTTGCAGGGTGCATAGTTCTTCTCGAAGATTGACCTACGTTCCGGTTATCATCAGATTCGGGTCCGAGATGAGGACATTCCGAAGACGGCATTCAGGACGCGTTACGGCCATTTTGAGTTTCAGGTCATGTCCTTCGGACTGACCAATGCACCAGCGGTCTTCATGCAGCTGATGAACGAGGTTTTTCTCCCATATCTAGATCAGTTTGTTGTAGTCTTCATCGACGACATTCTGATCTACTCAAGGACTCGTGAGGAGCATGAGCAGCACTTGGAGACTACCTTGCAGACCCTCCGCGCACACCAGCTGTATGCAAAGCTAGAGAAGTGCGAGTTCTGGCAGGGAGAGGTAAAGTTCCTCGGTCACGTGGTGACGAGGGAGGGCGTCGCAGTGGACCCCTCGAAGGTCGAGGCAGTGCGTCAGTGGGACTAGCCCACGACTGCGACAGAGATCTTTAGTTTCCTTGGCTTGGCGGGCTATTACCGACGTTTCATTGAGGGCTTCTCTCGTATTGCAGCCCCGCTGACCAGGTTGACTCGGAAGGGCGCAGAGTTTATTTGGAGTGATGCCTGCGAGCGAGCATTTACGGAGTTGAAGGACCGTCTGACGTCCGCTCCTGTCCTCACTCTTCCATCTGGGAGTGACGGCTTCATTGTATTCACTGATGCCTCGCACATCGGTTTAGGTGCTGTCCTGATGCAGCACGGGAGACCAGTGGCCTTCGCGTCTCGTCAGCTCAAGGTCCATGAGCTGAACTACCCTACACATGATCTGGAGCTGGCTGCCGTTGTCTTCGCACTGAAGGTGTGGAGGCACTACCTTTACGGGATTAGGTTCGAGCTCTTCTCTGATCATAAGAGCTTGAAGTACCTCTTCTCGCAGTTTGAGTTGAATATGAGACAGAGGCGCTGGATGGAGCTCCTGAAGGACTATGACTTCGACCTTCAGTACCACCCGGGCAAGGCGAACGTGGTGGCAGATGCCCTCAGCCGTCAGCCACGAGGCCTAGTGGCGCACATGATGATTCAGGAGTGGCGGATGCTTGAGGATATTGCTGCGTATGACTTTGAGTTCGGCCTGCAGTCTTCCATAGTACAGTTATCGAGCCTGTCGATTCAACCCTCTCTTGTCGCTAGGGTGATCGAGGCTCAGCAGGCTGATGAGTCGTTGCAGGGTTATATGGCTGAGGCAGCATCTGAGGGTCAGGTCGATTGGCAGATCGGTACAGACGGTGGACTTCACTTCAGAGGCCGATTATGTGTCCCGGATGTTCCAGAGTTACGCAGAGATCTTATGACCGAGGCACATCGATCGCGGTTTTCTATCCACCCGGGCTCGACGAAGATGTACCGTGACATGAGGCGACAGTATTTTTGGGCGGGGATGAAGCGCCAGATCGCCAGTTTTGTGGCCGAGTGTGACACGTGCCAGCGTGTCAAGGCCGATCATCAGAGACCTCCTGGTCTTTTGCAGCCGTTGAGCGTCCCGATGTGGAAGTGGGAGCACGTGTCGACTGATTTCATTATGGGTTTGTCGAGGACTCAGCGCGGTCATGACTCCATTTGGGTTGTTGTGGATCGTCTGACGAAGTCGGCACATTTCCTTGCGATGCGTGCGACTTGGTCTATGGACCGGCTTGCGAGACTGTTTATTGAGGAGATTGTGAGACTGCATGGCGTTCCAGTCTCGATCGTTTCTGACTGGGACTCGAGGTTCACGTCTCAGTTTTGGGGGAGCTTCCAGCGTGCGATGGGGACTGAATTGCAGCTCAGCACATCGTACCATCCGCAGACCGATGGCCAGACCGAGAGGGTCAATCAGATACTTGAGGACATGCTTCGGGCCTGCGCGATTGACTTCGGGGGTAGCTGGGATGAGCATTTGCGATTGGCTGAGTTTGCGTACAATAACAGCTATCAGGCGACCATCGGCATGGCTCCTTTTGAGGCACTATATGGCAGACCATGCAGATCACCGAGTTGTTGGACCGAGGTTGGAGAGCGCCGTCTCCTAGGTCCCGAGCTTGTGCAGGAGACTTCAGAGGCTATCGACATCATCAGGCAGAGGATGCGCACAGCTCAGAGCCGACAGAAGAGTTCTGCTGATCGTCGGCGTCGTCCCTTGGAGTTTGATGTAGGGGACCATGTGTATCTCAAGGTCTCGCCTATGAAGGGCGTAGTTCGATTTGGAGCGAAGGGCAAGCTCGCCCCGAGATTCATAGGACCTTTCGAGATCACTGGACGCGTTGGAGCCGTGGCCTATCGGCTTGCCTTACCATCTCAGTTGTCTGTCGTCCACAACGTGTTTCACGTCTCCATGTTGAGGAAGTGTGGGTCAGACATAGTTCCCGTTATTGATTGGCAGCCGTTGGAGGTTTGTGAGGACGCTTCTTACATTGAGCAGCCAGTTTGTATCCTTGATCGGAAGGAGCAGGTCCTCAGAACCAAGGTCATTCCATTGGTGAAGGTGCAGTGGGGTCACCATTCTGTAGAGGAGGCTTCTTGGGAGCGTGAGGCTGAGATTCGAGAGCGATATCCTCATCTCTTTGAGGGTTAATGATCATGTATTGTATTTTGTACGCTGTCCCTGATTCTATATGATGACGTTATGTTTCTTATTCCTCGCGAGTTATGCTTAGTTGCGACGCTTGTGTAAATTTTGAGGACAAAATTTTTATAAGGAGGAGAGAGCTGTAAGACCCGTATCTTGGTCCGTACCTTTCCGTACACTCCCGCGGTCGTACCGGTCGAATTCCGGCAACTTTCGACCCTTAAACAATATCGACGCGCGACCTGGATTCATGTACCGACAACCCGAGTCGACTCAACCCGAGACCAATACCATAGCGACCGCGCCGTCGTTGCGGTTCCGATACCGCGAATCACGCGCCAAGGCGATACCCTGATCAAGAGATATGAGCCAACGTTCGGTGTGAGAAAACGCCGCGCGTTGCGAAAACCAAGGGAATCTCAACGATGTGTCACATCAATCACATCAATCCCATCAATCAATCACCCATCAACCCATCACATGTCAAGTACACATCACTTCCATCCCTTTTCCCAAGAAACCACCAAAGTCTCCCAAGCCCATATCTCTCTCACACAAAAAGCCACAAAAGTCTTCATTTCCCATACTTCTCTTACACAAAAGCCACAAAAGTCAAGTTTCTCTTACACCACCATCACTCACCCATCCATCCATCACTCTCTCTCTCTCCCTTTACATCACTCTCTCTCTTTCTCTCTTTCTCATTCCAAAATTTCCAAGCAACAAGAGAAATCCAAGAGTTCCATACGTATGGAATTTTCCAAGTCCCTCTAAGCTTCAAGTGGCCCACCTTCCTACCCCAAAATCCCCCATCTCAACCCTCCATTCTTCATCTTAGCCATTGAAGTTGAAGACAAGGTGTCAAGGAACCCCTAGGAGCGAGAAGATCGGACGGTGGGTTCTTCCATAGGGTAGTTTTTTTTTTTTTTTTTTTATGGTGGACCAAGTGAGTCCCACCGATCAATGGTGTGGATCTCACTTGGTACCCTAAAATGTGGCCGATGGACCACTTGGATCATCATGATCGTTCCATGATGGGGCCATTCTCCATGGACCCTATCATGATGGTTATTTTCATTGCAAAAAGGTCATCTAGACCGTCCATAACGGTGGAGAATGGATCTCCACCGTTAATTTAAAATTTTGTTGGTCCCATGATCAAAGGGATCCATTTATTGTATGTTTCATTGCAAGGGAGGGCCCATAATGACGGGGTCCCTCCATCACTAGCCGTGTCCCACTCTCCATGTCTCTCTCCCTCTCTCTTTTATTTTATTGTATTTTATTTTATTTTATTTTATTTTATTGTAATAGGATGGTATGGCCCACTTGAATGGATCCCAACTTGATGTATTTATTTTATTCAAGTGGGGCCCACTTTAGATGTTATTTCCATGCCGCCCATCATGTGGTGGCCCACTTCATCAGGCCCACCACAAATAATTGTGTATGAACGTCAGCCGTCCAGCGTCTGGGACGCTGGACGTTTCTAAGAAAATGAGAACAAGAAGAAAAAAGAAAGGAAAAAGGAAGAAAAAGAAGGGAATGGGGTGTTCCCTTTGCACAGGCCCCACCCTGATGTCTATGCCCTATCCAAGCCGTCCATCCTCTCACCCACGGTATTCTAGCCGTTGGGTAAAAGTTTGGAACTAATCCAATCACCTGGTGGGCCATAGCGCCTAATATTGCGCCCTTACCATCCAAACACTAGTTCCTTATTTTATTTCACCTACAAGCATCAAAAAAATTCTAACTCTGGACTCATTTGGACGGCGTCGAGCCACTGATCTCAATGATTGGGTTGGATTTCGGCACAGCGGGCCCCACGTGCAAAAATCTCCAAGAAAAACGTTTTCCTCCAAAAATTTGCAAGAGGCAAGGCCTCTTGCTTCTGACAAAAAAACTGCACGCCAGCAGCGTGCTGGCATGCGTGCAGGCGGGCGGTGGCGTCCAGAGAGGGACCCACGGCCCCAGCCGTGGGCCCCACCTTGATGTATGTATGCTATCAAAGCTGTCCATTGGGTGGGTCCCCATCTCAGGTGGGCCCCCTCCAAATTTCAGGTTGGTCCAAAACTCAGGTGGCACACATCACAAGAAACAGTGTGAATGAGCATCCACCATTGAAACTCTTCCTGGGGTCCACAGAAGTGTTGGATCAAGCTGAAATTTTATGTTTTCCCTTCATCTAGGTTGAGTGACCTTATGAACGGGTTGGATTTCAAATAAACATCACGGTGGGCCACATACATGGGACCCATAGTGATTTACGTATTTTATTCACACCGTCCACGGTCCGTGGACGGTGATGCCCACGGTGATTTTTGCTGAATCCACACCGTCCCCACTGAACGGTGGGGCCCACATATATATGTTATTATATTATATATATATCACATATATATATTATTATATTATATATATATATATTACATATAATATTGTATATATTACATATATTATATTATATGTAGTTATATATTATATAATATATATATA
Source organism: Magnolia kwangsiensis (assembly GCA_037074715.1). Lineage (NCBI taxonomy): Eukaryota > Viridiplantae > Streptophyta > Magnoliopsida > Magnoliales > Magnoliaceae > Magnolia > Magnolia kwangsiensis. Next base: position 59,777,519 of record CM073573.1, read on the forward strand.
GGATTGTACGCCTTCATGTGGGTCCCACCATTGTCATAGGCGGTGCATCCAGACCGTCCATCCACTTGAAAGGATCATGTTAGGCCTATGGGTTAGGCCCATTGGAATTTCAAAAGGGGCATGGGCTAGGCCCATTTGGTTTGTGAAATGCTTATGGGCTGGGCCCATTGGGTTCATTTTAGGCCTAGAGACTAGGCCCATTTGATGTACTTCAAGACCCATGTAATTGGACCCCTTTTGTTGAAATTTAAAGTCCATGGAAGTAGACCATTTGATATATTGTAAGACCTATGGGACTACACCCATTTGATTAAGGAAGGGTCCATGGGATTAGGCCCACTTTGATATGCATGCAAGTTCATGGACTAGGCCCATTAGAATTGTTTAAGGCCTAGGGATTTAGGCCCATTCGACTCATATAAGGCCTCTGGGTTGAGGCCCAGTTGATATGCGTTTGGGGGCCCAATTGTGTGGCCCATTTGATACATATTAGACTCATGTGACTAGGTCCAATTGATGCAATCCAAGGCCACGGGTTTTGACCCATTGCAATGCACATAAGACCCATTGGTGTGGCCCATTTATGTGGCCCATCTGATGAATAAAAGGCCCATAAGCTATGGCCCATTTGATATATATGCAAGGCCCAATGGGAGGAACATAAGGTCCATTGCAATGTGTAAACCCAATACCAATTATGTAGCGGTGTTTTTAGAAGATCGTACCTGGGAAACAATGTTGGTTTGACGTCCACATTGCGAGTGTAATGTTGGTTGGATGTCCACATTACGACTCTCCTTAGGGCCCATTACTGGGCCATACTTATCGTATTTAGACCGTACAGGTCCATCTGCATTGTAAATAGTTCATTTTGTTATAACATGTTTAGTACAGTTCATGACTCATGATCACACGCATCATATGTATGCTTGACGTGAGAATTGTCTGATCATAGCATTTGCCTTCGGGCAGGTTGGTTATGGGCTCCCGGTTAGGCGGTGTTGCCCTACATGAGCACATGGTATGCGCAGGATTGGTTGCATGACTGGATAGCGTGATTCATGCATTCCGCATTTGTGTGACATAGTTATTGTACGCCCTAGCGACATCAGGGCCGTAGCCTCCACAGACGCATCGTGGTTGGCAGGATTGGATACCGGAAATCTTGATCTACATGGGGTACTATAGATATCCCTGGGTGAAAGTCCCTAAACCCTTATGGTACCAAGAGGTTGCTCCAACGTCTAGACCGAGTGGGTAGATGAGCACTGAGTGCCGAATACCAGTTGGGTGTGCTCTCCACTGTGTCGTGGTCGGTTGGAAGGGGGTACGGCCTTACCCGCCCGAGTGTAGGGGGCAATGCTAGGCTGAGTCTGACCAGCTCGAGGAATGGGTCCGCTATCGACGAGTCGCGCCCGATATTGGCGGACGGATAGTGAGGTCTCTTCCACTTACCTTATTGTGCACGATGTGGCGGCAATCTGGTTTAGAGTGTACTAGACCCCGGTGATATTCCATACTTTGAGCTGTATTGATGTGTGGACATAGATGAGGGCCTGTATGCTTGAGTTGCATTGTACATCGCATGGCCTTGTGGTGGCCGATACATTCATGTCTGGCATTGTATAGCCTTGGTATGGCTCATGATATCATGGTTCCATTTGCATATTCCGCATCACTTTGACATTGCATGATCATATTCTACCTTGTGCACACACTTTCACCACCCTCTAAGCTTTCTGTAAGCTTATGCACGACCGTTGCGTGCAGGTGACGTTGGACTGCAGCAGCGCTGAGACAGGAGCACGTTGCAGAGCATTTTGGAGTTTTGTTCTTTACCATTGTATTTTCCCTTTATGCTCATTGTACTTGTAAAGTTTTTGATCATAGTGAAAATGTAATGGATTTCTTGGTTGTTGTTCGTGGGTTATGCCTTTGGTTATGCTTATTACGAATCAGACTGACATACAAAATCCTCCTCATAGCATCTCAGGATCAGCACCTGGCGAATGGGAGCTAGGAGCCGAGAAGGGGGTTCTACGGAGGCTGTCGGCGCCAGATTCGGCGTTCGGGAATTCTGTGAGCCCGGTTTCCGAGTTTGGGGCGTGACAACACATCCGTAATCACATCATCATCATCATATTGTCATGTCATATCATAACTGTATATCTTAGGAAAACACCGTGGTCGACACCCATGCACCAGACACCAGCAATCGACCTCGCTACCCACCAGTGAGGTTACAACCACCATTTTGTATACTAGTAGTGGACCTCGTTTGAGCTTCTCTTCGCCAGCGGGTCAGACTGCTCCCTTTTTGTACCTCAGCCCTTAAGCAGGTTGGACCCACCTCTTCTCAACTCGACCTTGTCATTGGGAGTCAAATCCATGACTCATGTATCCACTCGGCCCGATTGTGAGTTATCCTTAGCTAGCATTGGGGTTTAGGGACTTTCAACCCAAGAGGCACATCATCCTCTACTATTTCCATACTTCTGATCTCCCGTTCATTTTCAGGATAACCCAAGTCATCATCATAGATGTGCATTTCTTCGTTAAGATCCAACTCATGTTATACGGCACGACTGTGGTATTTCGATCATCATATATGTCATGATTATGCATGAATTCAAGCAATTATGATAAGGCATGCGTTCAAGGGCATGTGATATGCATATGATGTCATAAGTTTAGGGTCTGTTTAACCTTTAAGCGAAAAATGACATATAATCATCATATGCCACTATCAACTATATCAATCCATGGTCATGTGACTAAATTGAAGAGAACATATCTTACACATGAACAAATGTATTGGTGTAGACTTGCACGTACCATCATTCCATGGTGCATGAGTATGATCAATATCAATATGGTTAAGTAGATGAATTTAGTGTGCTAGGATGTGGAACAACATTAAACAAGATATTAAATCACATACTTCTATTAACCATAACCACTAACATCACTAATATCATCCATAATTATCATAATCACAAGTATTAATTGATTTAAAATTACACCATATCCTTTCCAAGATAGATATTTCATTAGTGGCTTTGGCCTGACATAATTTTCTTCTATTGGGACCACATGGTTATACCCTAACTGGGCCTTATGATTAATGAGTGGTGGTGACACAGAGTACATGCACCAAGTGATTATGAGATGAAAAACATAGATATAACACATAGTAAATGGGCTATAGGATGGATGGTGCTGGTGAAACTCATATAATGTAGTGGGCTTCACCTTCAAGTGGGTTGTTAGTAGGTTGGATTTGCAATTAATTATCATAACAGTTTGACAATGGTTTGAAAGGCACAGGTAAACCTCATAAGATACAGTGAGCTCTAAGTTAAACAACTTACGTATATAATATACACATAAAAGTTAGTCACAGTTGGATGACGTGGGTTTATCTCATACAACGTAGTGGGTCCTACTTCCACGTGGTCCTGCAAGCAGATGAGTTCACAGACAAACATTACAGTAGGTCCCAACAAGTAGATAGTATAGGTAACTCACATACATAAGGTAGTACGAGGAAGAACGATTCAGATGCATAAGGCAAAAGTCAGCAGGCTCCATGATCAAACTGTTTGGTTGGCAAAAAATTGAACAGTCTGGATAAAATACGTACATTGAGTGGGTTCACAAGTATTCGAAAGTTGTACGTTCAATTAACACTATTTCATATAGTTTGACTTATTTAGGAATTGGATCTAGGTCATTTTAAAATTATGTTCTAGAATTCGTTAGCCCAATGGATAAATGGTGAAAGATGCAATACTTACATCAAGGTAGGGTTCATAATCAATCTGACACACATCTTAAGTTCACATACCGAAGAGGTTACACCATCAGCATAGTCCATGAGTCTGAGTAATCACACAATTCTCATATCCCCATATGGTCTTATGGCCACTCCATTATCAGAAGTCCATATGGTTGAGTGGCCACACAAATGTCACTCTGCTTGTCATAATAAAGGACTTAAGGTTAGATGGTAATGTACTTTCACTACCTTATAGCTCATATAATGGAGCAACCGCTTCATTAAACTTTCACATGGTTAGGTAGCAAATATTGCAATTTCACATAGTTTAATACGTATATAATTACTATCATGATCTAGTATTCATGCACATTTCAAAATATCTAAACCTAGTTAAACAATCACAATCACACCCGCCATTCATGGCTACACTACGTTATACTAAGTCTTATACTACAATCACTTCACATGTCACGTAGCTAATGACTCATATTTGGTGACACATGGTTAAGGGCCAAGGACTATCTTCCATCACATCGCATATGGTTTAGTGGTCCCCACATCAGTCTCACTAATGAGCATAATGTAATAATCGTATTCATATTACACTGAATTGAGGGTCATGCTAATATGACGTTGTATAACCCAACCGCACATCACAATTTATATCATGACTAGGTAATCCAAACATACAATCTGTTTGTACATGATTCGAGTAGCATAAAATGTCCATAAGAATGTGGTCATGTTGTTAGGTGGCTACTAATGCCACTTGATTTCATACTATTAGGTGGCCTTGTGCATATTTCACAATCATACGATTAGATGGCTACATATACACCACCTCTGTACAAGATTAGCTAGCCATACTTATGCTACATGACCTCATGAGCAAGGGGTCAGCCCCAACTCACTACATCGCATTGTTTATACCCAACCACTCTATCACACCCTCACACTAGATTAAGCGGTTATTCACACATCTTACAAACATAATATTAAAAGACAAGAACCACCATTTTTATACCGGTAAGTGGACCATACAAGATCACAAGGTCGCATAAATAAGTGGACTGCACAAATCACCAGTTCATTGGTTTAAGTGTGCAAGGGAATTTCAGTTCAAATGATATCTTTGTGTTTTCAATTAATCTAATGGTGGATAACTTTTGTATGGTTTAGATGGTATATAAACAAAACAGTGGGGCACACAACAGCCCCCAACAAACCTCAATGGTAATTAAACTTTATAGTGGGTCCCACATGGTGGGCCCACTCAGTTTTGAGTGACAAATAAACATTAAAGTGACCCTAAGGAGGTTGGCCACGTTGGATGGTCACAATCTGTGCAACATAAGTGAACAGGTTGGATCTCTCCTAAACATCAAAGTGGATCCTCAAAGGTTTCAACTATGGGCAATTTGGGCTCATCCAAGTGGGTGGGTCCCACTGATGTGGTAGGGCCACATTTATAAGGTCTGTAAAAGCCGATAGATGGTGTGGATCTAACACATATTATGGTGAAATTTTAGAAGGTTTTTAAAGATGGACATTACTAAACACTGTTTCTTGTGCCGCTAAAATAGATAGATGGATTGAATGTAGCCTATACATCATAGTGGGCCGGTGGGCTCTACATGGGTATCAAAAGAAGCACCTACTTATCCCCCTTAAAACACTCATAATCATTTGTTGGGCCATCGAGGTGTGATTCACAAATTTAGCCCATCCATTATGTGTGTTCCACTTGGTTAAGGTTTCAAACCAAGTTTCAGATGCATCAAAATTTCAAGTGGACCCCAACAAGTGCTTTTATATGCTCGAGCTCCGAGTTGTACAAAAGGTTTAAGGAGATCAAAGTTACATGGGTCCCAAAGTGATGTACTTATTATAACTATACCGTTCTTCTATTTTTAGAGATCATTTTAGAGTAAAAAAAATGAATCATATCCAAAGATTACCTGGACCATGCCACAAATAGCAGTAGAGATAATAATTTCACCATTAAACAATTCACAGGGCTCACCATAACGTTTATTTTCCATCCAATCTGTTCATAAGGTCACGAAGACCTGAATTAGAGAAAAAATGTAACGCCCTAAAAATCGGAGGTCGAGCAGAAGCTCAACTCCTGAGTTCCAACGCATCACTTATACAACATATGTAATGATGATTAAATGTTAGTCATATTAGAGCATTAAACATGAATGAGATTACGCTAAATTAATATATCATACTCCAGAGACAATTAGAATTACGCAAGCAAAAGACTGTGATAGATATATAAAACATATAAGTGGTTGTAAGTCCCCAGAGTATGAACATGTCGCCAGGTTAAATAATTACATGTATAGTTCCAAAATTTATAAAATGATAAGGTGAAATGTTCAACTAGTCTATATCCCTGCGATCCCTGCGACGCAACTCTAGGTTTATATAGACCCACCAGAGAGTTGCATGTAGGAGAACTCCTCGTCGTCATAAAAGTCAGGCTCCATCTCATAAGCCACAACATCATCTGCAACTACAATAGAGTCTAGTTGATGTTTTAAAATACCGTCCTAGAGTGGGAATAAGTGATCAACTCAATGGAGCTATAAGGTAAAGGTTAACATATTATAAATTCAGTCAAGCAGTAATGATAAAGCAATACGACAAGCATCCCTAAGTACTCTGATTAATGTAAGAATGATATGCAATAATGATACATGCCCTCGCTTGCACTCCCTCTGTGACATCATCTCACGGTTGCGCATGCTAAACTGCCACTATGCTCAACTCCCATGCCAAAGGCACTTGTAACACGGTGCATGGCCGTGTTAGCCAAGTTCTTAATTAGACCTATTTATACAGCCGATTTGGGAAGCCAAGGTACCTTCTTTTATATCATTTACCCAAACAATGATCCATCTGGGGTCGTCAATCCTAGTTAATCGCATACGATAAGCAATTTATAGGGCAACGTCAGCCCAGATTTAAATATAGTGGACAGGAAAGTTCAGGTCACTACGGGAGGCTTGTCACCTCAGCGTAGGCCGACAGCTCGAATACAGTGTCTCATGCCACCATATTTGACTCACTTGTTCGGTTTGCTCAATGGACACTACGGGGAGGCTCGTCACCCCAGTGTAGGCCGACAGCTCGATTACGGTGTCTCATACCACCATATCTGGCTCATGAGTCTTAGCGGATCATGGTACCAAGGTTAAACGGGTTTTTCACTGGTAAGCGGTACCTTAGATTCAAGTAGTAGCATCCATACATGGTGAACATACATTGGGTCAATCGGGTTACTTGACAAGCTTGACTGGTACGAGCACACGTTAAATTAATTGACATGGAGCGCATACGCACTCCTCGTGGCCTAACCATTGTCGATAATCACAGTGCGACTCGGATTCATCGAACGTATCTGTTGTGGCGAAACTATTTCGACCATTGGTCATAAACCGTTACCGATTGCTTGGACTATGTATTAGCTTTAATCATACTTATATACAATAGGCATTCATATGTGATAGTCAAATAGCACGTGGCAACCAATTCAAATACAAATCTCATTTGAGCATTTTAACAAACACATAGTACGCATGTTATTGTACATAGGCATTTTATCCATAAATCACATAGTAACAAGATAGGTTACATGAAGGAAACTATAACTATAGATAAGAAAATTGAAAATCTTATCTTAATACCCTCATTAAATACATTTCAACAAGTATTTTCTTATTCAGACATTTTATCAAACACTTAAACTACACCTATCAATATTTATGTAATAAACTTGTTATAACATATATTATAGCAAATCCTTTCATAAAGGACTTATCACACATACAACAATCATGTATTCTCAATCCATATTTATGACAAGCACAAATCATAACTCCATATTCATTCAAACATTTTAACAAACACATGGAATACATTAAAATCGACATAGTTTATATATATGTGTAATATATGAAAGCCATCGCATCTAGGCACATGTGACAGCAATTAAATCAATTATAAATCATTAACTAACATTGAAAGCCTTAAAAACCATAACCCAAACATTTATAGTCCGCACCTTTCGTCGCTACGCCGATTACGAACTTGGTTCGTACACTACGCCTTTGTTTATGGCACAACGGCTACCTATAACATGAAATAGGTTAGCTATTTCATCGATGTACCAATTTGGATACCTAAAATAGATTAGGGTTAGGATTCATTACCCAAAAATAGATTTGAAATTGCTGGTATAGTGACACAGAAGAGAGGATTCAGCATGTGGAGTGGCGAGAATGAATCCTAGCAACAAACTACAACTCTCTCTCACTTCTCCTCACTTTCTCCTTCTCTTCTCTCTTCTCTCTCCTAGGGTTTAGGAAATTCGTATGGAATGAGAGAGAGGTGGGTTAAGGCCCTTATATAGGCCTAGAATTGATGTCAATGGCCCCAGGGCCATGGTATACTTAGGTTATAGCTAAAAGTCATCTGTTTCGGGCTAACGGAGCTCATCTGGAGGTCCATTGCTTGCCTATGGTCTGAAGAAAGTTCCCTGACAATGGATCTATGCCAGGTTAAAGTTTCGGTTTGATTAGATTTGTGGATCGATCGTGAAAGACTAATTTCAGTTCAACGGTAATCGTTACTCGATCAGGGCCATAAGTGCACTGACATGTGTAGGAAAATTTTCCTGATCCAAGAGTGCAGTTAGGTCAAATCTAACAATCTAGAAACTTAAATTTGGCCTGTAAGCGAATGATCCAATTCACTTAAATTTGAGTTCATTTTTTAAAGATATTCGCATTTCTCACACACTTTGCTCCAGACTCAAGTTGTGCGTCTGGATACTATTTGGACTTGATTCTCGAGATAGTTGTCAAGCCCAATAAGGCAGTCATAACTGTATAGTTTCACGTTAATCAGACTTTTGACGCGCAGTCCAGGTCCGATACGAAGTTTCAATGTGCTCTCCAGAGCAACTAGGTTTTGAGATTGATCTTACATTTTTAGGTAATGTTGGGTTAGTGATTCTAATGGTTTTGGATCTTACAGTTCGTATAGAAAGTGATTCGTGCTAATTCGCCATTTAATTCTATATAGTACTTAATTAATTTTTATCTAATTTCTAAAGGATTCGGTCCTTAGTGATTTCTACCTGAGATGATACTCGGGTCTTGGTACAGATTTTTTCGAGATGTTATAAAAAATAAGTTTCATATTCATCTAAAACTTCTGTGATCCAAAAAGGGTTCCAATGGTAGACATTCAATCCCTTGCTGCTTTTGTAGTGTGGACCATTTGATAGTTAGATATGTCTTATTTTTCTTCTTAAGCCTTAAGACAAACTCGCCAAATGGATGGATGGTTTGGATATAACACATACCTCATGATCAGACCCACAAATATTGCTAATTTATCCAGCTTCCTATTTATTATTATTATTATTTTATGGTGTGGGCCACCTGAGTTCCGTGTACAACTGATTTTTGGAGTATCTCAATTTTTAAAGGGGACCCATTAAATGCATGGTGCTGATGTTTGACATACATCATAGTGGGACCTGCTATTGGGTCCTATGGACCTAGCCATTCTAAGCAGTTGGGCGCTGCTTGCTACAATGTCCTCTGGACGCCAGTAACACAGCGTCTAACATATTTTTTTCCATAGTTTTTCATAGGTGGGGCCCACATCAAGAGGATCTAGTCCATCTGTTGGATTCTTTGGCTCGTGACAGATCTAATGAGCCCAATATTCAGCATTTTTTGGCATACAAAAACATCACAGTGGGCTTTAACTAATTATCACTATTAAAATAGTCTTTTTGATGGTGTGGCCTACTAGAGATTTGGATTGGCTTCATTTTTTGGTTCAACACCCAAAATGAGCTGAAAAATTGGATGGATGGCGTGACTTAATTATATGCATCATGGGTGGGGCCCATTGTGGTCCCACAGCCCCAACCCCTTATGTTGTAGCTGGGACGTTGCTTGCAACAGTGTCCACCCTCCTCTCTTTTTATTTATTTATTTATTTTACATGATGTGTGCATGTGTGTGCATGGGTGTGTGTGTGTGTGAGAGAGAGAGTTTGACCATCCCAAAAGGGCCATTCTTGGACAGTTTGGATGACATACAAACATTTTGGTGGGGCCCACTATCAATGGGTCCCACAATAAGTCTAGAATAATTTAAATTTTTTATATATATTTTCTCCTATGCATCCACACCATTAATAGCATCATCATCATCATTACAATTATCTTCACCATCAATCATATTATCTTCATCATCCACATCATTCCTAACATTAGAGTATCATCTTCACCATCAATAAATGTAATGAAAACAAAATAAGAATAAGTGGAGAGGGTATACTCACCTTGATGGATTAGATGGATGGTTAAGATGGATGAAAGGGATGGGATTAATGAAGTTGATGACCCACCAAGATCACTCCTCTCTCTCTCTCTCTCCCCTTATTGTAGGAAATGGTGAAAATGCTAAGGCATGGAGGGGTATTTGTAGAGAAATAGATAAAAATTTGGTTAGGTTAGGCTAATGTGATTAATGTTAGCTTAGGCTAGGATTGTGAAAATTTATGCATAATTAGGAATTAATGGTGGATTAAAGGGGCATGGGATGACATGGTGTGATGATGTCATGCATAGGGTATGGTATATAGAGAAGTTGACTTTGGGGAGTACATGAGAGAGGGATGGCATGGGAGGGTGACATCACACACATGGGTAGAGATTCTCTCACCCATGTGTGGCATGTGCATATGTGCATGGCATGTGTTGTGCACATGTGTGGAACGAAGTATATGGCGTCATGGGCACATGATACACTAACGATTTTTCATGGTGTATCTCATTAATAGAGCATCGTATAAATGCACGGGTGGTGCCTATGCAATCGCAGTGATGGGGCGGTCAATATAAAATCGATTTTAAAGCCTTGAGGTTTCGGTCACCTGGGTGTGCACTATGCACAGATAGTACATGTCTAGCCAAGGGTGTTGATCATCGTGCACATAAGCATAAAAAATTGTACAGAATGAACGGGGTCTTACAAAAACTTTTTTAGCCCACAAGAAATTTTAATGGTCAATTACTATTGTTTCTTATATTATGGTCCACCTAAGATTTGGATTGCTTCATTTTTGGGATCATGCCCTAAAATGAGTTTTCAAAGTAGATGAATGGTGTGGATATAAGGCACATACATCAAAGTGGGCCTGATGGTCGAGGATCCACTAAGCCACGCCCCACTTTTTCCTGCCATGGGTGAGTATAGTGGTGTACATCGAGTCGAACCGAGTCGAGCTGGACTCAGCTCAACTCAGCTCGGCCATTTGCTGACCTCAGCTTGAACTCGGCTCGGCTCGGTCATCGAGCCTGACTGGCCAGCTCGGCTCGGTTTGGTTAGTAACTCGGGTCGAGTTCAAGCCAAGATTGAGCTGAGTTCGCCATTAAGGCATTTTCACAAACACTTGGACTTCACCTTCAAAATCTCATTGTATTTGAGATAACAACAATGGTTTTACAGGTATTTTATCAAACACCTTGTAAGCAACATAAAAATTAAAAAATAAAAGGGTGTTGGTTTCATATACATACCTTCCTTGCCACGGGCCACACTGCTTTGAGTCATTTCATCAAACAGTTGGTGAGTAACATCAATATCAAAGTAACCGAGTCACCGAGCTGGTTCGATTTGAGTTTGATTCGAGCTGGGTTCGATTCGAGTCGAGTTGAGCTGGGGCCAGCTCGAACTCGCCTCGAACTCATTTTCGAGCTCAAAAAATCAGCTCGACTTGGCTTAAACTCAACTTCGAACTGAGTTGAATCGAGCTTTTTCAAGTCGAGTCGAGCGAGCTAACCGAGCTAGCTTGGTTCGTGTACACCCCTAGGTGAGTAGATGAACAGTGTCGTACGATAAATCACCACTCTACGTGGAACTTTGGCCTTTGGGTCTGTTTAGTTCCACGTTTACTACCCTAATTATAGAAAAATATGGGATTTATTTTTCCCATGTTGTGTTGGGCGCAAGCAGTAAAATACAATTCAAAATTACCTCTGGTAATTGGATGACATCACCATCATCAAGAAAAACCCTCGAGGATTTCATCCCACCTTCTTGAGGTAAATGACATGACTATTCGAGCATTTCAGTGTCCCATGGGGAAACGGATTGACTACTCACCCTGCCATTAGCCAATGGAGGGTGGTCAATGGCTCTATGGGCCCAACCATGATGTATGTGTTTCACCCATGCTGTCCATTTATTTTTCTAGATCATTTTATGACATGAGACCAAAAATGAGGTATATCCCAATCTCAAGTGGACCACATTACGGGAAGGAAACAGTGTTGAATGAACGTGGACCATTAAAAACTTTTCGGGGGCCATAAAATTTTTGGATCAAGTTGATATTTCTTTTTTCCCTTCATCTGTCTGCATGACCTAATCAATAGATTGGATGTCAAATAAACAGTATAGTGGGCCTTAAGAAGATCTTAATGGTGGATATCCAATCACTATTGTTTTCCTATAGTGTGGTCCACCTGATATTTATATCCCTCTCATTTTTGGTTTCAAACACTAAAATGATCTTTAAAAATGGATGAAACACATACATCATGGTGAGCCCATAGAGCACCGACCACAGCCAGCAAGCTGGTGGTAGGGGGAGTAGCCAATCCATTCTTGTCCTGTGGGTTATTCGATCATTTCAATGTCCCGTGGGTGGAAGTGGACTAGCTAGTGTACCACACACCATTGACTTTACTGGTGTGCGTACGTGTCATGCGAAGGCGAGTCCCAACACTCTTTAATCTTCTTGATGTACTAACGGTTCAAAGGAGATTAAATTTACATTGCCTCAACAATGATATATTTATTATATCCACACCATTCATCCATTCAGGGAGATTAGTTTAGAGCATGAGCCCAAAACGAATTATATCCTAGGCTCAAGTGGACCACACCACAAATATTAGTGGGAAAATGATTCTCACCGTTAAAACATTCATAGGGTCCACTATAACATTTATTTTTTGTCTAGTCTATTCATTAAGTCACACACCTTGATGAAGAGGAAAAATAAATATCACATTGATCCAAAACTTCTGTGACCCCAAAAGTGTTTCAATGGTAGATTTTTAATCCCCTACTGCTTTCTGTAGCGTGGTCCACTTAATCTTTGGATTTGCCTTATTTTTCAGCTCAAGCCTTACGACGAGCTTTCCAAATGGATGGATGGGTTGGATATAACAAATACCTCATGATGGGACCCACATAACTTAGTGAGGTCAACACACCAGCCTGATCAGTGCTGTGTGGTACACTAACTAGTTCACTTCCCTCGTGGGCAAAGGCTACTTTTTAATTCTTGAAAGGTTTGGTGAGACTTACATATACAACCCGCCTAATGACCATCTGGTCCTCTTCTTCTAGTTTCATCCATTGCGCGACGACAGCTAACTTCATCCATCTAAAGATCTTATCAGGCAAACCATAATCATGGTTTCATATATATATACCCAACCTTCCATCCATGCTTCCACCGCTCACTCCAAATCATTCATTAATCCACTTTTTCATTTCGTAGGTTAGTGTTGTGAGAGTAACGAAAGAGCACTTGTGGTACTTAGGTGCAAGGCACTCTCCGTTCTCACCGTTCTGATTTTAGTTCCTCTATTTGTCAATGGATAACATTGCATTTACATATATTGATTGCATGCATCCTTAAGTTATGATTGAAACAAATGTTTGTGGATTGGGTCCATCTTCTCTCTTTCAGGTACTTGTTGTTATCAGACGGCTTAAATTTGTACATGTAATAGGGGTTTGATCGATTGACCACCCTAGTCGATCAATTGTGCTAACCCTGAATTATATATATAGTTTGGTTTCTGAACAATTTTGGATAATCGATTGATCAAAGTCTCAGCTCAATTAATTGACGAAATTTAAAAATTACTTGTAAACACTGAACAGTTTTGAGCATATTCAATCGCTCGAACATGTGAGCTTAATTAAAGAGTCAACGGGCCGGGCCAAGCTTTGTCCAAGCCCGCCTTGCATTGTATAACTTAAACCTAAACCCGGCCAGGTCTATGTCGGGTTAAAATAGTCCAGCTCGAGCCTGACCCGGGATGCTAATATAGAACCCGACCCGAATTTGGCCTGAGCCTGAGCTTGAAAAATGTTTTGTAAATGCAGAATGTTTTGATGGGTCTGCACATACCTCAACTAATCCATTCTTTTGGTAGACCCCTCTGGAGAGAGAGAGAGAGAGAGAGAGAGAGAGAGAGAGAGAGAGAGAGAGAGAGAGAGAGAGAGAGAGAGAGAGGCCAACCTGGTGTAATGGCCAAGAAGCCTCCAATAGCTGATGGATCCGCTATTGCAATGGTGGCAATGGCTTAATCAGTTAAAGAGAGTTAAAGCGATGGTGGTTTAGAGGTGAAAGAGAGAGGTGGGACTAGGGGATTGAGAGAGAGAGAGAGAGGTGGGTCTAAGGGTTGAGAGAGAGAGAGAGAGAGCTGGTATAACGCCTTGGATTTCATAACCTGAGTTTAGTACTCCCTTTTCAAAATCCCGAGTGTTGACCTTTAAAGATAGCCCACATTTCACAATATATTTCTTTTTTAAAAGTGAGCATCGCAACAGAAGAAAGACAAATCAAGCATAAAGGAAAAGTGCATTCTAGATACACAAGATATACAAGTGGTTACCCACCAGACTTATACAAACCAATGACTCAAGTCTTTTGCAAATACAAAAATAAACTAGATCAACTGTGAAAAGAAATCTAAATGCAACTAATCTTGATCCGTAAGATTTTCCAACTCCTCAGCCTTCATGCCATCGTCAACCTGCACAGTACCAATCTCATGCACCAATTGAATATGATTTGATAACATCAATGGCTATCCCAGTGAGGTATACCCCTCAAGATTTACCAAACCATCACAATAGTTAAACATAGTTTACCAAGATAGGTCTACACTAAACCATTCATAATAATCATAACAAATGAGATTACACACCATCACATTAGCCAACGATAGTTTTAAAATAAGAAACATACAAAATAATTCATAATACGATCTTATTTAAATGCATGGATGCATGTACATGCACATACAACTAGCTTTGGACAAAAACCTACGACTAGGGGAAAACCCATATGCAATTTCAAGTGGCTAATCATCAACAAAAGTACAACAAATACGGGCTCAAGTGACTAGCTCACATAAATTGGGTCGATTGACAGTGGTCTGAGAGCCAACGAAAATACTTCAAAAAAGGATACATGCTACCACAACATCCAGATTAGCCACCCAATATCACTCGTATGATATGAAATGTATTATTAGCCCAACAATTATTAGTTCAATTATATACAACCATTTAAAAGAAGCTCAAAGGTCATTATGGGGGTTCATCACCAAGCATATGCCAACAACTCAAGTATAATGTCCAATACCACTATGCTTTCGCTGATGAGACTTCAATAAGTAGGATGTTAATAGTAACGTTTACAACTAATGGCCTATTATGTTCCATCAAATAGCCATTACCATCACAAATTCATAAATATATCTAACAAAAAGGGTTCCTCTCAATAAGCCACATTGGGCATCAAGCCCATTCAAGGACACACAAAATAAGTTCAACCTACAAGCCACATGACACAAATAATTCACGAGATGGTACGCCTATGGAGATTTGAGAACAATAAATTCCCTACATTCAAATTAAAATTAAGGATCAATTAAATCTAAGTCATCACTAATTCAAATTCTAACTGCAACCTAGGTGAATTTATGTACCTAAAAGGTCTGACTTGGATTAATTCAATACAAACCTTACTTGATTAGAATAGATCTACATAAAGAGGTTGGGAAATTAATTTCCCTAAATGATAATTAAAATCTAAAACCAAATACTCTCAAATTGGATTATACTATAGAACTAATAGTCCATAAATAATTTCATTAGAAATTTAATTAGAGATAATCCATAAGAATATCAATATACCTCAATCGACCTAATTTCAAACCCAATCACAACCGGACTCCACACTCTAGCTGCCATGTGGCGGAGCTAGATTAGCCCCAAAATCAGGTCTCTACTAAAACTTACTTAGTGGCTGAGCCAAGTCAAATCGACTGCATGTAACACAACCCACAAAAGCTCAATTCAAACTTGAACTCAGCAATACGACAACTCAAACCCAAACTAGATCTCCAGTTGTTTGAACATCTATTCTCCAACAAAACTTCTGGTGAGATTTAGATTAACACATACCGGAAACCATGCCCAAACTGGGTTGAACTTAGTGGAACTTGCTAAGTTAACTCAATGACAACTCAACCACAGCAATCATACCCTCTCTCTCTCTCTCTCTCTCTCTCTCTCTCTCTCTCCCCTTTTTTCCTCTTTCTTCCTTCAATGTCATGTACCTTTAGTCGTATCCATATGCGAAATATGTTCATGATAAGAGAGTCGAATAGTGCGAAGTCTTAATATACATAATTGGTATCAATCAAGCTACAGGTAGGTTTGAAGAGACTGGGAATACAATCAACCATGGAGGTGAGCACATGAATAGAGAGGGGATAAGAATTCAGACAGGCAACAAATCTATGAGGATATTGTCTAGCTTGATTCTGATGATTACATGTAAAAGCATAGGAAACCTCAACTAGCCCTTCGACACTCACACTAGATGTTGTAATGGATTTTTCAAAGTTCTCTACCAATCCCAACAAGCTCGAAAAATACGAGAAGCGCCAATAGCTCCAAGAAATTGAAGCTTCAATGTCCATGCGACATGTTGGGCATGTCAATAAATAGTGTGGCTTCAGCCTAAATAGTCTTGCCATCACGTATAAAGAGGGAATGATAATGTTAATGATGTCGAAGGTTATGACAACACTTGTAGAGGTGTCGTGTCTGACTCCAAATGAATTTCTTAGGGCAAGTAATATTCTTACAAAATATGAGGATTATACCGCCCTATTCCTCCACTTACGTAATGACAGGAAAATGGATTGGTTGGAGATGATGGTCACAACTCACTTTGCTCACTCTATATGACAGTCGTAACCTTCTGTTATGACTTGCCCCACTGCCTTCGAGATGTCTTTTTGTATATATTTTTTTAAGGATCAGATGTTGGACTTTTATTTTTTATATGGGAATATCAACCAACTTCTTTGTGCGGTACAATTTTTTGGCATGAAAAATTGACAATGGTGAATACTCAAAATTTGTGTGACTATAAACGCATACAATGTCTTTTTTTTTTTGCCTGGGCAATAGTTTCACTACCTAGTACTTTAAGCACTGGTGGTGTAGCCCATCCACATATATAACGATAGTTGTATATTAAGTTATCTTCCCTCTCACATGTTCGGGTAGATCACATAAGGCTGGCATTTTTCTGTTGATATATTGATTTGTTGATGCTGACATTTTTTTTGCCATAGTGATGGTGTTATTCTATGCTTGATAATCTTGACATATAGCTATTACATCTTCAATCTTAACTTTTATATTGATCATTGTACTTGTGGTTTGGAAAGCTTTGTTGGAGATTGATAATTTTTAATCAATCACTAGACTGAATCAGATTTATCCATTACACAAATGCACTTAAATTATGAGAAAATAACGTTTTGTATTTGTATTGCAGTTCTCATTTAATACTAAAATTTCACTAGGTATCTTTTATGTAGATTGGATGATATAATGTTGTTATTTCTTTGAGTGTTGAACACCTAATCCTAGTTGTGGGTTTCTTATGCCACAACAAACATTTGAGATGAAGGTAATTCTGTTGTTGGAACATCCATATTCTCTTGTGAGTAATTATACACAAGAATCCATCCATTTTCTATACGTGTTTGACCTCGAATGTGCATAGGCATCTCAAAGTAGAAATTTTCAAATGACACAAAAATTTTATACATGTAAATTTAATAATGTTTGTTTTATTGTTGTAGATTTAAAATGGCCCATAAGTATTATGTCATCTTCATCAGCCGTAATCTCATCATCTACTTTTCTTGGGAAGCTTGTAGGAGGAAAGTTGAGCATTTTAGTGAGAATAATTACAAGTCTTACAAGAGCCATAGGGATGTAGTGAATGCCTAAACTCCTTTGACGAGAGGGTCCATTTTGGCAGAGTTAGGCCTACCATGTCCTCCGACCTAGGGACATTCAATGGAGCGTTGAGGACTACCCTTGAGATAGGATATGCAGTTAACAATGAGATAGTGGTAGGATTTGCACTTTGTGATATCACAAAGGGTGATGTTTCACCAGTTATGTACTCAAATCCTAACGTGGAGGCTATAACGATGCATTTGCAGTCTAATCTTCTCAATATGGACGTAGGTGCGGAGGTGAGGACATCTATTCTCCACATGATGATGTGAATTTTCCTCTGAATCGTCATCCTTCTTCTAACTATCCATGCCATATTCCACCCCTAGTGAAAGTGATAATAAAGGTTATGTGCGAGTGAGGCCACATAATTAGATGGCTTGAAACAATTATTTTTAGAATATATTCCTGCCACATACGGGTGGCTTTTGTTGTTATTTTGAGTGGGTGTTTTGAATGGAGAAAACTCTATATTTTGGCATGTGGGGTATACACCTACTGCCCTTTATGGTCACTATATGAATGTACACATATACTTACTGTTTTGTTTTCATAATCATTCTTCTTATGCCCTAGACAACTTTATGGCCCACCTATTAGTATCCAAACATATCAGTTACAGATTATATTATTAAGTATTCTGAGTTGTCATCTCCTATGAAGTTTATACGATGAAGGGTAGCCTGCCGTCGCTGTCCAACCACAACAAGTAGTTGGTTCATGATCTTAATGAGTCCCATTTTGATGTTTCTTTTAACTAGGATGTGCCATCCATTTATCCACATCCCCATGTGGCTTTAATGGTCAATTGCCATAGTTTCTCTATGGCATGGTGGAACTGAGATTTGGATGGTATTCAAATTGTTAATCGCTTGCCGTAGTATAAGCTGTTAAAACTGTCCAACGATGAGGATGTAATGAACATACATTAGGGTGGACCCCACAATTAGGGATCCCACCCATCTCAATTCAAGTACGGTGACTAAGAATGCGTGCGTAAGCTGCTACCTGTGTGGTCATAGAGGTGTGATGCCTTATCATAGTCAACTACAATATGAAATAACCACATTTCAACAAACACATTCATCATTGCTAGCGCCATGAATTACAATGAAATGCATCTCTCTCTCCAAACAGAAGAAAATTTACAATGAAGTAATTTGTCAGAGGATTGTAAAAAGTAATCATTGCTCAGTTGCAATGCATTATCATTATAAACGTGGAAATAAACAAGCCCTCAGAGGAAGCGGATTGTGTGGTTTGGAACACACCACTAAATTTTGTGGTGTGTGTACGTGGCAAGTGCAAACGAGCGTGTCAGTCCTTAAGCCTCGAAAGGTACGAGCAATAGGAAGAAACAAGTTTCTCACTGCTAACTGTAATAGTTCTTGGCCCCAAATCATAAAAGCAAGAAAGATGAAAATGACCCTTTTTCATTCTTTATCTCTAGTGGTGTGTGACACACCACGCAATCCACTTCCTCCTTGAAGTTGCTTTCTTAATCTCATTCGTAGCATACAGATCCATTTGATGTATGTCCAATAGATCCCCTTTAATCGTCCATTTGCCATTGCCAAAACGAAAAGGTAAAAAAACTTTAGTTATTTAATTACCTTTCTTGGTGAAAGAAAACAGGAAATCTACCAGTTCGAAAGCACTTCAGCAGATAATCAAAGATGAAGAGCTCCTAATGCTTCATTATTCCTTCTAAGTAGATATTGATGTTCATTATTAGTTGCTAATCAAGTGGAGAAAACAATATTAAAGATATTGATTTTGATTCAAATGAAAAATACCCATTAAGAAGAGTCATGTTAAAATGCTAGTCATCAACCATGAAAAATCTAACCGTTATGCTCATACTTAGATATATGGAGAGAGAGAGAGATAGAGAGAGAGAGAGTGATTTCATAAAGAAAAGTACATGAATGAAGCAAATCAATTGGATGAGAGAGACAGAGAGAGATTTCATAAAGAAAAGTACATGAATGAAACAAATCAATTGGATGAATGAGAGAGAGAGAGAGAGAGAGAGAGAGAGAGAGAGAGAGAGAGATTTCATAAAGAAAAGTACATGAATGAAGAAAATCAATTAGATGAATGAAAGAGAGAGAGAGAGAGAGAGAGAGAGAGAGAGAGAGAGAGAGAGAGACTGTCACGGCCCAAACTCAGAAATCAGATTCACAGGAATCCCGATCACCGAATCCGGTGCCGACAGCCTCCGTAGCACCCCATTCCCGGCTCTTAGTATCCATATGCTAGATTCCGATCCTGAGATACTATAAGGAGAATTTATTTATTATTATTTTTTCAATATACATTTAACTCGTAATAAGCATAACCACAAGTATACCCAAGTCATAAAGGCAACATCATCATCACATATCCACTAATATAATCATTTGAGTACAATGCTAAAAGGGAAATACATAATTAAAAATCAAACTCCAGAAGACTGCTGCACGCTCTAAGCTCAACATTGCTGCAACCTAACATCACCTGCACGCATCTATCATGCATAAGCTTATAGAAAGCTTAGAGGGTGGTGTAAGTGTGTGCACAAAGTAAGTGTCAAGTATTTAATACAATGCTATCATCATATAATACCAAAATTACTGGTAATCCATAAATTGTACATTATCGGAATAAGCAGAAATACTAACAAGATCATGAATTATCAGAGTAAGCAGAGATGCTGATAAGATTATGAATTATCAGAGTAAGCAGAAATACTGACAAGATCATAAATTATACGATGACAAAGTAAGTGGAAGTATGGACAAGTCCATAAGTCAATCAATATCAGAATACGCAATATAGAATAGCTATGCACTAAGGAGTCATAAAGAGCCAAATATTAAATGCCGAGGATATAATGCAATATACAAATTCTAATAAGTCTTTCTAGGCCATATAAGTGCAGAAACATAGCAACCTAAAATGCCATATGCCTGCAGATGTAATGTAATATGTGATGTGAATGAAATGACCATGCTGGAGTGTGAAGTCGGGATAATAATACGTAGTATCGCAGGCTACGGGGTCCACCACAAGGGACTTCTATCTAAACCAGTCTCAATCCTAAATTTGGTTAGTCAGACTTAACGTGGTAAACTCCTGATCTCAGGTTAGTCGCGCGCCCAACTAAAATCCTTGCCATAACGAAGGTACACAATAATTAGTTGCGCACCACCAGCCCAAGTGGATAGTGAATGAATGAATGAATGAGCATGCAACTCCTACTCAGTAAGTCCATATATCAGTATGGTTCCTCTCTGAAAAATTATCGGGGTCTATTATACTCCAAACTAGATTGTCGCCCCATCGCGTGCAACAAGGTAAGTGGAAGAGACCTCACTATCCGCCTACCAATATTAGGCCTGACTCGTCGATAGCAGACTCATTCCTCGAGCTGGTCAAACTCAGCCTAGCTTTGGCCCCTCCTCTCGGGCAGGTAAGGCCACACCCCCTCCCAACCGACCACGACACAGTGGGAGACGCGGCCTAACAGTATACGGTCCTCATGCGCTCATACATCCACTCGGTCTAGATGTTGGAGTAACCTTTGGAACCAAGAGGGTTTAGGGACTTTCACCCAGGGATATCTATAACATCCTATGTAGAATAAATTTTCAGTATCCCATCTGGCCATCCATAAAATGCTTGTGGAGGCTACAACCTTGATGTCGCTAGGGCGTATAGTATAACACAATGCAATACAAGATGCATGAGTCATGCATCAATCCTATGCATATCGTGCGCTCATGTGAGATAACCTCCGCCTATCATGGAGTCTCATAACAACCTGCTCAATGACATATGTAATGGTCAAGTACATCTCATAAAAAACCTGCAGATGATGCGTATGGGCATGTATCATGATGCTATACGGTCACATACTCATAATCAGTGTCAATAACCGGCATCGACTATCCACCTCGACAATGTGGACATTTAACCAACATTGCTCTCAAGGAATGACCCATAAAGAGCCTAACATACAGTGGACTCATGGCCTCACACAAGGGTCAAACATACAACACCATGGGCCTCACTCAAGAGCTTAATACACATCACGATGGGCCTCACTCATGGGCCACATATACATTAAGTGGGTATACATCGCAATGGGCCGCGCACACGGGCCTAATATACATCAAGTCAGGCCTCATCATATGGGCCATAATTATATCACAATGGGCCACGTCCCATGGGCCTCGAATACATCACAATAGGCCTCGATAATTGGAATCGGCCTCAACAATCGGCCTCGACAATCGACACCGATAATCAGCATCGATAATCAGCACCGACAATCATCATATAAACAAGGCAGGGTCCATAGATGGACAACTGATCAACCATAATATAAAGATCAGCCCACATCCATGGTTTTATCAAATCTGATGGCACGGAACCATCGTCTATGGCGAATGGGGTCCACTTATTTGGGTTAACCCACTTAGAGAATGGTGCAAAGGGGCCTAACAAAGCCTATGAGAAGGTCACAATGAGGACATCTATCCATCATTACACAACAATGTGGACATCTAACCAACATTGCCTTCAAGGAATGGCCCACATAGAGTCAAACATGCAGTGTACCCATGGCCTCACATAATGACCTAATATACATCGAAGTGGGCGTCACTCAAGGGCCACATATACACCACATCGGGCCTCGCCAAATGGGCCACAAATACATTACAATGGGCCACATACCGGGGCCTATATATATCATAATGGCCGCATCTTATGGGCCAGGAATACATTACAATGCGCCTTATTGCACAGGCTTTAAATACATAACAGGTGGGCCCTACATATGGGCCATTAGTACATCTTAATGGCCATGACCCATGGACCTCAGCACATCACAATGGGCTGGAAACATATCACAATGGGCTACGACATATGGGCCAAAATTACATCATAATGGGCCTCGGCACATGGGCCATAAATTCATTACATCAGGCCTTGCCCATGGGCCTCGAATATATCACAATGGGCCACAACCCATGGGCTTCAAACACACAATAGATGGGCCCTACACATGGCCTAATACAATTAAGTGGGCCTCAAATATATCTCAATTGGTCTCAACCCATGGGCCCTAAATACACTCAATGGGCCTCGACCCATGGACCCCAAATATATCAAAATGGGCCTTAACCCTTGGGCCCTGAATACATCATATCGGGCCCTTCCAAATGGGCCCCAAATACATTCAACAGGTCGTATCAAATGGGCCCCAACAACTACACCATTAATCCATCCATGGAGATCATTTTAGAGCATTATCCAAATAATGAATCATATCAAAAGATCATCTGGACCATACCAAAAATAACAGTGGTAATAGTGATCAAAAGGGTCAATTGGATCACATCACAAATAGCAGTGGAGACAGTGATTTCCACTGTACAAAATTTCACAGGGGTCATCATATCATGCATTAAGTCATAAGGACTTGAACCAACCTGAGAAAACAATTATCTTATTGGTCCAAAACTTCTGTGACCCAAAGGGGTTTCAATGGTAGATGTCCAATCTCCACTGTTTTTGGCAGTGCGGTCCACTTGATAACTAGATCTATTTTTGTAACACCCTGAATTTTGGCCAACCTGGGATTAGACGTCCTTAGGCAATGGGTCAACTAAAACACCTGAAAAATCGCTCAGAACCTAATTCCATAGCCAAAGAAATCACTTAGGGTTAATTCCTTTAGAAACTAAGCATAAGTTAGCTAGCGTAACGCTAGAGTAGCTGAAAAATAGTCCCTGATCGCTTTAAATACGTTCTACAAGACCCAAATCGAGTAGAACCAATGAACCTATAATACTCTAAAACCTCGGATCAAACTCTAAGCCGGTTTGTTCTCTGGACCACTTTGAAACTTTGTATTGGATCTAGACCGCGCGTCGAAAGTCCGATACCTACTATCTTAGACTGTTAGAACCGCCTAGATGGACTTGACAATCATTTCAAAAATCAAGTCCAACCGATAATCACAGGCTATTTCATTGAGCCTGGACTGAAGAGAGTGCGAATAGGGACAGATTTGGAATTTGAAATTCAAATCTGGCACATGACTTGACGCGTAGTATTAAGCGTTCTGACCGTCAGAATTCAGCCAAATTACACCCTCAGATCATGAAAAATTTCTATTTCATATCATGAGACTTGCAGGCCTGATTTACGTGCGGTGACCGCTGAACTGAAACTGGACCGCTACTTGCGATCTGCAAACCCTGCCGGACTGAAAACTTGATGTATGCTAGATCCAGTATGCATGAGCTTAAGTCCGACCGCATTCGGCCAGGGGACCACCAGAAATGATCTTTTGGACCGAAATAGCCCCGCTTTGGATAAGCATCAAGTGAACTTTGTTCCTGAGCCTATTCCGGGCAATTTTAGGCTTATAAAAGGGGTTGAAACCCTCACTCCTCTCTCCCATCCGAATTTGAGAAAAATCCTAGATTGGGAGAGAGAAAAGGTGAGAGTTTGTGAGAGAGAGTAGGAGAGAATTTACCTGCCGTTGCACCACCTGTTGCAAGTGCCTAAGCGACACACCTCAATCACCTGGCCGGTGATTCCTCCGCATTTTCAGGTAAGAAAATACCCTAGAAGTTTTTGATTTAGTGTTTCTTCGTTTCTGTAGCTAGATAGCTGATGTATATTGTAAAACAGGTTCTCTATTCGCCGTAGACGAAGCGTATATGCTCCGTTCGAATTCACACGTTTATAAGAGATAAGGTGCAGATATTAGACGCTTTGATTGGCTGTTTTCAACACTTTCAATGTCGTTTAATAGTAGATTATTGACGGCAATGCCGTTTGACATGTACAACATGTTGTCCGTTTCCTGTTTCGTGAACCGGCGAAGAATATGAGATTTAGGGCATTTTAGTCATTTGTAGGAAGTACTGTTTTCATGCATATTTTGTTGATGTGATTGACATGGTTTATTGTCACGTTAGAATGTTAGGAATACGTGCATAATTAGTTTGGCGAAGAGATTTGCCTAAATGCGCACTTCGGGTCGACATACTATATGTAAACTTAAGTGTGTAGTGTAAGTGTTTGTATAAATGCTTGTATTAGTATGTATTGAGTTAAATGGTGTTATGAATTAGTTTGAGATTGATTTCTCAATTAATATGCTGGTGTAAATGGTTTCCTACATGTTAGCCATATGCATGATTTCATTATATGAATGAAATGCATGTGCTTGATGATTCACTTAAGTTGTATGTTATAACATGTGCTTGATGATTTCATTATGATTTAGTTTGAGATTGAATTCTCAATTAATATGCTGATGGAACTGATTTTCTATATGTCGGCGATATGCATAATTTCATTATATGTATGAAAGGCATGTGTCAGATGATTTACTTAAGTTGTACGATATAACATGTGTTAACATGCTCACATGGTTGTATTTCATTTCCAATACTTTCACATGATTGCTGATGTGGATTCATATTTGTTTGGGACTATACCTAGTCCAGGCAGTCGGTAACCGAGCAAATTCGTGGTTGGCTTATCTTGGCCACGAACGACGCGTCGATGAATGCGAGCCGTGTTTTGGAGTTGGCGGCAGTGGTTAGGCCACACGAAGTGTTTTACACACTTCATGTCGTTCAACTTGAGATGCGATCGTGCTAGTCGAGCTCGTCAAGTAACCCGACTGGCCGTTGTATGTTCACCCTGCATGAGTTATAAATGCTTGAACCTAGGGTACTGAACTTACCATTGTAAACCCTGTTAACAATGGTACCTTGATCCACGAAGACTCATGAGCCGGGCATGGTGGTATGGGACACCGTGGTCGAGCTATCGGCCTACGCTGGGGCCACAAACCTCCCCGTAGTGACCAGTGAGCACCCATCATGCTCCAGAGGGAAAAATCCTTGGTACCATGGAAGTTTGGAAAATTTCAGCCATGGGCATCCTATGCACCCGGTATGCTCAACTAATATTTTCGGTGTCCACACATACGGCCATCCACAAATATCCCTGTGGAGGCAAGGCCCTGATGAAGCAAGGGCAGATATCCACATGCTATGCAATGCCAGATGTATGAATCACACAATCACTCATGCATCAATCCTAAGCACCCATCGTGCTCAAGAGGGGAAAACTCCACCCCTCGGGAAGATACCAACATGTCCTACTCAATGGCACAACCATGGCCAATCATACATTACCCAAACATGTATATGATGCATATGAGAGTGAGTCATGAAATGAATAGGGGTGCCAATGGGGTGAAGATGAACTCTCTACCTAACCGTGAAGGGTTTAGGTACTTAACCAATTACTCACAAGGAATACAACCTTTAGGGAGGGCCCATTTACCTGGGGTAGCCCACGAGACTAAGGATACAAGCTACGGGCTTAAATAATATAGAGATGGGCCTAGCAAGAAATTAAGATGGGAATTCAACCACACTTAGAGAGGTCCATAATGGAGACATTTAACCACCATTTTCCCAAGGCATAACCAACCATAATCTATATAGCTACAAGGCCCAAGGTCCACATCCAAACCACATACATAAGCCCCATAAAAAGGCATGAGAAAAAGGGTCCAATACTACCTTTAACAACATGGGCCCAAGGAGAGGAAATTAAGGCCCAAGGCCCAAGCCCCAATCGCCATAAGACTCATGCATTTAGTTGAACTTAATGGGCAGCCCATGAGCACAAAAACACAGCTTAAAAATAGGTTTAAGTTGGGTAAAATGGGCCCCACTACATCAACCCAACAACTAGCAATCTAAGTGGACAACCAAGGGCCTAATACCACCTTTATCTCAGCCCATAAGTCCATAAAAATGTGGAAGTCAGCCCAACATATGGATATGACAAGCTGGGATGTTCCAGCCTAATCAAGGCCCACTAGGAAGTCTTAAAATCTAGTTTATATTTGGGTCCCATAAATGATCATCAATGGAGACCCAAAAAGGCCTTAATTAAGTCCAAGAATATTTTAAAATATAAGGGAGCAATAAATACCCAATTTTCTCAATATGGTGGGCCCCAAAATCATGGCTCCAATGGGCTCTAGAACATTAGGGATGGGTCCCCAAATAATCATACACAAAGCCCAATGGGCTGGGGCCCAAAAGTTCTGAAATAACAAGGGACTAATGTACAGGAAGTTTCTGAAATGCATGCTGTTGTCCTAAATTTGGCCACTCCATTAGAGTGGGTCCAGGGCCTCTAAAATTTTAAAAATTGAGGGCAAAGGTCCCTCATCATACATAAAATAAGAGGAAACCCAAAAAGGTTACCCACCATCAGAGAAAATATTTTTGAATTATGGTTTTTATCAAGGCATATTGCCGGACTGCACAGTAGAAAAATCTGGCAGTCCAACCATTTTGGATCATTCTTTTGGATGCCCAAATGGGGTCATTTGGGGTTAAAATTTTATAGAGTGATACTTTCATAGGTGGGTCACACCCTCACAAAATTTTAGAATTGTTTGATATTCCTAGTATTTTAATTAATTTAAACAAAATAGTCAGTCCAGAAAATCAGACAGACCTGGACGTCCCAACGTGGTGGGCCAGTCCGGCCCTTGTCACGGTGTGTATAGGGGTCCATTAGCCCTAAAATTTTGTAGGTAGGTCTTAACATGAGCAGAACACACTGATACAAAATTTCAGAATTGTTAGACATTTATAAATATTTTAATTCATTTAAGGAAATAAATATGTCCTGAAAATCGGACTGATCTGGACACCATATTATAGTGGGCCGGTCCAACCACCCCCATGGTGTGCATAGGCATTCATTGGCCCGAAAATTTATACGTGGATCCTACCATGGGTGAACCACCTCTCTATAAAATTTTAAAATTTTTGAATACTCATAAATATTTTAATTAAATTAGAAATTTCAATGTCCAGGAAGAGATGTTGCTGTCCATGCATTGTTTACCCAATAAAGCAGGACCAAACTTCATCCATGAGGAGAAAATGGAGGTTTAGTATTTTCTTCATAAAATACAGTAAGGTAAGTTCCACAAAAGTGGCCCATCCCTTAGAGAAACCAAGCTGAAGTGTATGTTTTTCCTCTATACATATGGGCTGGACAACCCAACAAGGTAGACTGCTCACCCCTATGGACCTCCTTTTTGGGTAGTATTTCATGGGCCATCTAAGGTATGACCTGAGAGTGCACCTATTAGGTGCCCTGGTTTGTCAATTACGTTGTATGTTGAGTCAGTCGGACGACAGCACCTAACAAGAAGATCAAGTCAAGTGTCTGCCTCATCTGGATGTGTGGAAGCTCACCAAAAGGTAAATCATAGCCTCACATCCTATGTCCCAAAATACCAGGTGATTAAACTCTTAAAAAGAACTAGAACATCTTAGGGTTTATGTATAAGAAAACTTTTTATCAAAAAGAAAATTTTCTAAGTTTTTCTTACACTGTCGATTATATCGATTCCCCTTTCGATATGATCGACCAGCTCTGTCGATGTCCTCGGCATATCAATCGATACAATCGAGTGAGGACAAAAAGCATCTAGCAATCAAACAATCTTCTGGACGATTTATCGATATATCGACCTTCGAGTCGATATCATCGATATTCGAAAATCGATCATATCTGAAGTGGATCAATCATATCGACAGACTGCTTTCCGGCGCCCCTATTTTTCTAAAGAAAATTATCAATTGCTTCGATATATCGATGACTGTCCGATTCAATCTAAACTCAAATAACGATCATATCGGGAGTCAGTCGATCATATCGACTGTGGGGCGCATGTTCTCTCCAGCATGAATTTCAGGTTGCTTTTAATGTTGATCGGGGTGCCTGTCAATAAATCGATATTCATATATCGATCATTTCAAGACCAAGTCGATTGGATCGAGTCAGGACATAATTCGTCCAGCAAGCTTACATGTAAAATCTATACGATTTATCGATCCCATCGAAAGGTCACCGATATGATCGATGTACAAATTCCGATGACATCGACTGTTTTTCCGATCATATCTGTGATCTTGAAATTCTTCAAGGCTTCTCTCTTATTTTTCAACTATCGATAGATCGAACCATCACTCGATGGAATCGGAGTTCGAAATCCGATAACATCGATGCGTGTCTCGATCCCATCGACCAATCGGCAGAAGGTTTCCAAAAGCGAAATGACAATTGAATTCTTATCATCGAGAGGTCGGCCGATACAATCGAGAGTATACGCTCGATCATATCGACGACTGCTCGATGATATCGAACTCTGTCATAAATATGACCATTCATATCCGTTGGAACCTTTTGCCTATAAATAGAGAGAGTTGTCTTGATTGCTGTAGAGAAAGTAGAGAGTGCTTTAGAGTGTTTTAACCTTCCTATCATTTACCTAAGCCCTTTCTCTCAGGAAGTTCATCCTCCAATCCACCCTCATCATTGATATCTCATAGAGTGGATCGGGGAATGAACTTCCACATTTAAGGATCCTTCAACTACTACCTTAATGACATATCATTAAGCTGGGATGCCTTGAATGCATAGATGATGGGAACCTCTCTATCTTCCTTATAGAAAAACCTTTAGAGAGTGGTAGTCCATCATAACCTTGACCCAACCTAAGCCTAACATATATACATCTTCATGTTGCGGATCAAGGGAGCTGAATACTCTTCATCAACAAGTAGAAGGTCTTCATCACTGTGCTGAAAGAGACTCATCAACTTATCTGTAAGTACTAAGAGTCCAGAGGACACTTGCGATCATTCCTTTTTAGGATTGAGTTTTAAGTGTTACTCACCATTTGAAGTCCTCGAAGGAGGCCTCCGACGGGAGTATACGTGCGGGGTGCGTTGTGTGGACCCTTGCTCTGTGGAGAGCATAAACATCTGGTTAGGAGTACGCCAGTAAAACTCCAGGGTTAGAGGTGAACCGAGTAGAAACCTCAGGGTGCGTTGTGTGGACCCTTGTCCTGTGTGGGCATAAACATCTGGTTTGAGGTGAACCGAGTAGAAACCTCTGTAAAGGTTGAAGGTGAACCTGATTTAAAACCTTAGGTTTGAGGTGAACCATGGGAAACCTCCTTAGTGAAATTCAGTGACTCAAGGGTTGAGTGTGGAAGCCGGGAGTGGAGTAGACAAGTCGTCGAACCACTATAAAATGACTGTGTTTGAGTTTGATATTGTCTTTCATTTATGTGATTGCCTTACAGGTCTTTATATATGATCATATTCTATGCACACACAGTCATATCCAACACAATCTCATCTACATTGTTTGTCTTTTAAATAGTTTATGATTGGATCCTTTATTAGGCTTAGAAGCCAATAGAGTTAAGTCTTGAGTAATCCTAATTTATACTCTGTGATAGGATTAGTGGGATAGGACTGAAAAATAACGTATAAATCTTTAAAAAGTCTTATTCACCCCCCTCTAGGATATACTGACCTATTTCTACTTCCGCTAAAGTGGTCTTCACCATAATTTCATGACCCACCACACCTCAAGGTGGGGTCCACACCTTCTCATTACACCCCATAATCATAAAGAAAATAATGGAAATCATGATTTAAAAATCCATGCTAAAGATTGAACATGACAGTCCATGCAACAATCTAAATTTTTGGACAGCAATACATGGCTGGACACATCAACCTATATCTTAAAAATCTCAGCCATAAAAAGGATGTGTGGCCTTCCTCAGAGGGTCCCACATAAGTCTAGATCATAAACTAAGACTAGGACACTTACATGCATTGATTAAGGTGTCCAAAGATCATGGAGTTGGGTAGTAAGGGTGTCCCACCTTGCTGGATTTTTATTTTTATTTATTTTGGGACATCCTAGGCCCACTAAATGGGCCACACACACATCATCATCCACACATCAGAGAAAAAAGAAGAAGAAAAGAGAGTAATTCAGCCATGGGGGTAGGGCCCCGCCACTAATGGGCTCTCCCAAGAGTTAATCTCAACCATACAACAATGTTACTTCAACATGCAACATTATACCAATGCATGCATGATCGACCTGCGTTCCGGTTATCTTTAGATTCCAGTCCGAGATGAGGACATTCCGAAGACATTATTCAGGACACGTTATGGTCATTTTGAGTTTCAGGTCATGTCCTTTGGACTGACCAATGCACCAGCGGTCTTCATGCAGCTGATGAACGAGGTCTTCCGCCCTTATCTCGATCAGTTTGTTGTAGTCTTCATCGACGACATCCTGATCTATTCGAGGACGCATGAGGAGCATGAGAAATACTTGGAAATTACCTTACAGACCCTCCATGCACACCAGCTTTATACGAAGCTGGTGAAGTATGAGTTTTGGCAGGAGGAGGTAAAGTTCCTCGGTCACGTGGTGACGAGGGAGGGCGTCGCAGTGGACCCCTCGAAGGTCGAGGTAGTGCGTCAGTGGGGCCAGCCCACGACTGCGAGAGAGATCCATAGTTTTCTTGGTTTGGTGGGCTATTACCGACATTTCATTGAGCGTTTTTCTCATATTGCAGCCCCGCTGACCAGGTTGACTCGAAAGGGCGCAGAGTTTATTTGGAGTGACGCCTACGAGCGAGCATTTATGGAGTTGAAGGACCGTCTGACGTCCGCTCCTGTCCTCACTCTTCTCTCTGGGAGTGACAGTTTTATTGTATTCGCTGATGCCTCACATATCGGTTTGGGTGCTGTCCTGATGCAGCACGGGAGACCAGTGGCCTTTGCGTCTCGTCAGCTCAAGGTCCATGAGCTGAACTATCTTACGCATGATCTGGAGCTGGCCGCGGTTGTCTTTGCACTGAAGGTGTGGAGGCATTATCTTTATGGGGTCAGGTTTGAGCTCTTTTCTGATCACAAGAGCTTGAAGTACCTCTTCTTACAGTCTGAGTTGAATATGAGACAGAGGCACTTGATGGAGCTCCTAAAAGACTATGATTTCGATCTCCAGTACCACCCGGGTAAGGCGAACGTGGTAACAGATGCCCTCAGCCGTCAGCCACGAGGCCTAGTGGCGCATATGATGATTCAGGAGTGGCGGATGCTTGAAGATATCGCAGCGTATGATTTTGAGTTCGGCGTGCAGTCTTCCATCGTATAGTTATTGAGCTTGTCGATTCAACCCTCTCTTGTCGCTAGGGTGATCGAGGCTCAGCAGGTTGATGAGTCATTATAGAGTTATATGGTTGAGGCTACATCTGAGAGTCAGGCTGATTGGCAGATTGGTACAGACAGTGAACTTCATTTCAGAGGCCGATTATGTGTCCCGGATATTCTAGAGTTGCGCAGAAATCTTATGATCGAGGCATATCGATCGCGATTTTCTATCCACCCGGGCTCGACGAAGATGTACCGCGACATGAGGCGACAGTATTTTTGGGCGGGGATGAAGCGCCAGATCACCAGTTTTGTGGCCGAGTGTGACACGTGCCAGCGTGTCAAGGTTGATCATCAGAGACCTCCTGGTCTATTGCAGCCGTTGAGTGTCCCGATGTGGAAGTGGGAGCACGTGTCGACTGATTTCATTATAGGTTTACCGAGGACTCAGCACGATCATGACGCCATTTGGGTTGTTATGGATCATCTGATGAAGTCGGCACACTTCCTTGCGACGCGTGTGACTTGGCCTTTTGACCGGCTTGCTTGGTTATTCATTAGAGAGATCGTGAGACTGCATGGCGTTCCAGTCTCGATCGTTTCTGACCGAGATTCGAGGTTCACGTCTCATTTTTTGGGGAGCTTCTAGAGAGCGATGGGGACTGATTTGCAGCTCAGCACCTCGTACCATTCGCAGACCAATGGCCAGACCGAGAGGGTCAATCAGATACTTGAGGATATGCTTCGGGCCTGCTTGATTGATTTCGGGGGTAGCTGGGATGAGCATCTACGATTGGCTGAGTTCGCGTACAATAACAGCTATTTGGCGACCATCGGCATGACTCCTTTTGAGGCACTATATGGCAGACCATACAGATCACCGAGTTGCTGGACCGAGGTCGGAGAGTGCCGTCTCCTAGGTCTCAAGCTTGTGCAGGAGACATCAGAGGCTATTGACATCATCAGGCAGAGGATGCGCATAGCTCAGAGCCGATAGAAGAGTTTTGCTGATCGTCGGCGTCGTCCCTTGGAGTTTGATGTAGGGGACCTTGTGTATCTCAAGGTCTCGCCCATGAAGGGCATAGTTCGATTTGGAGCGAAGGGCAAGCTTGCCCCGAGATTCATAGGACCTTTTGAGATCACTGGGCGCGTTGGCGCCGTGGCCTATCGGCTTGCCTTGCCATCTCAGTTGTCTGGTGTCCACAATGTTTTTCACGTCTCCATGTTGAGGAAGTGTGGGTCAGACATAGTTCCCGTTATTGATTGGCAGCCGTTGGAGGTTCGTGAGGACGCTTCTGTAACGCCCTGGAAAAAACCGTACTTGGACTCGAGTACCAACTCGACCAGAAATCGCGTAGGATTAATTTCTTTAGAAAATAAGCGTAAGTTAGCTAGCGCAACGCTAGAATAGCTAGGAGATAGTCCATGATCACTTTAAATACGTTCTACAAGACCCAAAACGAGTAGAACCAATGATGCTATAATACTCTAAAACCTCAGATCAAACTCTAAACCGGTTTGTTCTCAAGACCTCTTTGAAACTTTGTATTGGATCTAAACCGCGCGTCGAAAGTCCGATACCTACAATCTTAGACCGTTATAACCGCCTAGCTGGACTTGACAATCATTTTGAAAATCAGGTCCAACCGACATTCAGAGACTATTTCATTGAGCCTGGAGTGAAGAGAGTGAGAATAGGGTTAGATTTGGAATTTGAAATTCAAATCTGGCACACGACTTGGCGCGTTATTATTAAGCGTTCTGACCGTCAGAATTCAGCCAAATTACACCCTTAGATTAGGAAAATTTTTTATTTCATATCACGAGACTTGTAGACCTGATCTACGTGCGATGACCGCTGAACTGAAACTAGACTGCCACGTGCGACCTACGAATACTACTGGTTTGAAAATTGGATGTGAGCGACATCCAACGTGCATGAGCTTAAGTCCGATCGCGTTTGGCCAAGGGACCTCCAGAAATGTCTTTTTGGACTGAAACAGCCCCGATTTGGTTAGGCATCAAGTAAACATTATTTCCAAGCCTGTTTTGGGCATGTTTTATGTTATAAAAGGGCCTTAAACCCTCACTTCTCTCACCCATCCGAATTTTCTAGAAACCCTAGCTGGTGTGAGAGAAAAGGTGAGAGATTGTGAGAGAGAGTGAGAGAGATCTTCCTGCTGCTTGCACTACCTGTTGCACGTGCTTAAGCAACGCACCTCAATCACTCCACCGCATTTCTAGGTAAGAAAAGACCCCAAACACTTACTGATTTAAGGTTCCATTGGTTCCTTAGCGTAGTAGCTTATACATCTTGTGAAATAGGTTCCCCATTCACCGTAGACAAAGCGTATACGCTCCGTTCGAATCAATACACTTCTAGGATAAAAGGTGTGGATTTTAGATGCTTTGATTGACTGTTTTCAACGCTTTCAATGTCGTATAATAGTAGATTATCGACGGCAACGCCGTTTGACATGTACAACATGCTGTCCGTTTCCTATTTCGTAAGTAGACGAAAAATATGAGATTTAGGGCATTTTAGTCATTTGTAGGAAATACTGTTTTCATCCATATTTTGCTGATATGATTGACATGACTTCTTGTCGCATTAGGATATTAGGAATGTGTGCATAATTAGTTTGGCGAAGAGATTCGCCCAAATGCACACTTTGAGTCGACATACTATATGTAGACTTAAATATGTAGACTAAGTGTTTGTATAAATGTTTGTATTAGTATATGTTGAATTAAATGGTGTTATGAATTAGTTTGAGATTGAATTCTCAAATAATATGCTGATGTACATGATTTCCTATATGTTGGCTATATGCATGATTTCATTATGTGTATGAAATGCATGCGTTGGATGATTTACTTAAGTTGTATGTTATAACATGTGTTAACATGCTCACATTGTTGTATTTCACTTCCATTACTCTTATATGATTGCTGATGTGGATTCATAACTGTTTGGGACTATACCTAGTCCAGGCAGTCGGTAACCGAGTAAATTTGTGGTTGGCTTATCTTTGCCACGAACGACGCGTCGATGAACGCGAGTCGTGTTTTGGAGTTGGCGGCGGTGGCTAGGCCACACGAGGTATCTTATGCACTTCATGTCGTTCGACTTGAGATGCGCTCGTGCTAGTCGAGCCCGTCAAGTAACCCGATTGGCCATTGTATGTTCACCCTATATGAGTCATAACTGCTTGAACCTACGGTACTGAACTTACCATTGTAAACCCTGTCAACCATGGTACCTTGATCCACAAAGACTCATGAGCCGGGCATGGTGGTATGGGACACCGTGGTCGAGCTGTCGGCCTACGCTGGGGCCACAAACCTCCCCGTAGTGACCAGTGAGCACCTATGACTCGTGAGCAGATTATGGTGGTATGGGACACTATATTCTTGCTGTCGGCCTACACTGATCAGGCAACGAGCCCTTTGTAGTGACCGAGAGCGTATTCTGAGTCTACGGGAGGCGACGACCCTTCCGTAGCAATGAGAGTACAGTAGGCCTGTATTGATAAGGTGATGGGAGAGCGGTGGAACGAGTGCGAGCAACAGCCCTGGCAGCCCTTGCAGCGACCTATAAAATATACATCGTATGAGATTACTAGGAGTGACGACCCTAGACAGGATCTGTGTTGGGATTGATATAAGGGAAGTACCTTAGTTTCCCAATCCTGCTGTATGAATGGACTAATAATAACTCGGTAATGATATCACCATCACATTGCATGTGCCTGGAAGATGTGGAGCACTGTGGGAAGAAAGCATGCCGCGGGCGTAAGATGGAGCCGTATTAGGAAAATCGTCGGTGAGGGCATCCATTATGTCACGTCATATTACATTAACAACAGTATTAAGAATGTTTGATTTACTGCTTTACTATTATCGCATGATTGATTTGAGAACATGTTAATCTTTGCTCTATTATTCCACTGAGTTAGCTACTTACTCCCACGTTACGAGATAGTGTTTGCAACACTCACCAGACCCTGTCTTAGATGCAGGTGAGGCAACGATTCAGGAGGCAGAGCCGGATTATGATGAGGACCAGGACGAGTTCTCATATATGCAGTATCACGACGGCTTTGCTTAGGTGGTATGGATTGACGGGACTTCTCAGTGGGACTACTTTTGACATTTTGATTTTATTTATTTACATGTATATGAGACTCAGAGATGTATTCATACTTTGGAGACAGTTGAGATCTATTTTGTTTTTCATACAGTGATATGTATATCCTTTAGTCTTTCGCTTGCTTTTATCACTGAATCTGGAGTATGAATTGCAGTTTTGGTATACTTTTACTCATGTGAATGCTTTAACTCAGACAACATTGAGTCATAATCATTTTTTTTGCATAAGTGACGGTCTGGAACTTGGGATTCGGGTTTATACACGACCCCCGATTTTCAGGGTGTTACAGCTTCTTACATTGAGCAGCCAGTCCGTATCCTTGATCGGAAGGAGCAGGTCCTCAGAATCAAGGTCATTCCATTGGTGAAGGTGCAGTGGGGTCACCATTCTGTGGAGGAGGCTTCTTGGGAGCGCGAGGCCGAGATTCGAGAGCGTTATCCTCATCTCTTTGATGGTTGATCATGTGATGTATTTTGTATGCTTTATCTGATTCTATATGATGACGTTATGTTTCTTATTCCTCGCAAGTTCTGCCTAGTTGCGTGATTGTGTAAATTTTGAGGATAAAATTTTTATTAGGAGGGGAGAGCTGTAAGACTCGTATCTTAGTCCGTACCGTTCCGTAGACTTGCGCGGTCTTACCGGTCGAATTCCGGCAACCTTCGACCCTTAACCGATATCGACGCGCGACCCTGATTCATATGCCGTCAACCTGTATCGACTCAACCCAAGACCAATACCATAGTGACCGCGCCATCACTGCGGTTCCGATGCCGCGACTTGCGCGCCAAGGCGATACCCTGGTCAAGAGATGTGGGCCAACGTTCGGTGAGAGGAAAACGCGGCGCGTTGCGAAATCTAAGAGAATCTCTATGATGTGTCACATCAATCCCATCAATCTCATCAATCAATCAATCCATCAATCCATCACATGTCAAGTACATGTCAAGTACACATCACTTTCACCCTCTCCTAAGCAAGCCACAAAAGTCTTCCATGCCCATGCCTTTTCTTACACAAAAGGCCACAAAAGTCAAAAAGGTCTTACACACCCATCACCACCACATCCATTACTCAATCACCCATCACTCTCTCTCCCTTTACAACTCCTCTCTTTCTCATTTGTAAAAAGATCCAAGCAACACCTCCATACGTATGAGCATTCTCCAAGTCTCTCCCTCTCTTCCAAAAAAAAAAAACTCTAAGGTGGCCCACTTTCCTACCCCATCATCTCCCATCTCAACCCTCCATTCCTCATCTCATCCATTGAAGTTGAAGCTAAGGTGCTAAGGAACCCTTAGGAGTAAGAAGATCGGACGATGGGTGCTAGATTATGCTAGTTTTTCATGTTTTTGAGATGGGATAAGTGAGGCCAACCGATCAATGGTTTGGATCTCACTTGGGATCCTAAGTTGTGGTCGATGGACCACTTTGATCATCATGATCATCCATGATGGGGCCATTCTCCATAGACCCCATCATGATGTTTATTTCATTACAATAGCAAGGTCATTTAGACCGTTTATTTTCGTGGAGCATGGATCTCCACCATCGATCCTTGATTAGGTGGGCCCATATGCTATGATGTATGTTGTAGATCATGAAAGGGAGGACCCATAGTGCCGGGGACCCTCCATCAAGCGTGTCCAACCCTCTATCTCTCTCTCTCTACTTTATTTTCTTTTTTTTTTTAATCATGGTGTGTTTGTGTGGCCCACTTGAATGGACCCCACCTTGAAGTATTTATTTTATCCAAGCTTTCTTCTAGTGGGGCCCACCTTATATGTGGTACCCACATCATCCATCTGTGGTGGTCCACTTCAACAGGGTCCACCATAATGTATTTTTTATTTAGACCGAACGGTCCAACGTCTGGGACGCTGGACGTCCTTGTATAAACAAAAAAAAAAGAAGAAGAAAAGAATGAAGCTTTTTGGGAGGTCCTCTCATAGGCCCCACCTTGATGTTGGGGTACAATCCAAGCCGTCCATCCCCTTACCGGCCTCATTTTAGCCATTGAGTAGAAAGATGGTCCTGATCTAAGCATCTGGTGGGCCTTAACATTGGGAACGCTAGTGGTTACCATTGAGGAATTTTTTGACGTTTCTGTACGTCCAAAAATCACAAACTCTGGACTCATTGGACTTGTCATGGCCTGTAGAAACCAATGGACGGGGTGGATCTGCTAGATGTGGGCCCCAAATGTGAAAAATCCCAAAAATAAGGATTTTAATATATTTTTAAAAAATTGCAAAGAGGCTCTGCCTCTCTCTGACGTGCTGCTGCTAGGCGGGCGGGCGTGAGGGGCCCACGGCCTTGCATGTGGGCCCCACCGTGATGTTTATTTGTCATCCAAGCTGTCCACGAGGTGGGCCACCCCTAGTAGTTGGCCCCCTCCAAATTTCAGCCCCATCCATTAGTCAGGTGGCCCACACCATGGGAAACAGTGTGAATGAACATTTACCATTAAAACCCATTGTTGGGCCACAGAAGTTTCAGATCAAGATGAAATTTTTTTTCCCTTTCATCCAGGGATGTGTGACCTTATCAAAAGGTTGGATTTCAAATAAACATTGTGGTGGGCCCCACATGGGACCCACAGTGATGGATGTGTTTTTACCCACCGTCCAGGCGGACGGTGGTACCCACCCTGATGTTTGTGTTTCACCCCCACCGTCCAGCGGACGGTGGAGCCCGCTGTGGTGCATGGGTGCATGCGTGTGGGTGTGTGTGTATGTGTGGGGTTACACATGTGTGTACACATATATATATATATATATTATATATATATATATATGTATATATACATATATATATTATTGTATATACTATATATATATATATATATATATATATATATATATATATATATATATACCTATTATATTATATTATGTAATATACATGATGGTGGGCCTTCTTGTGGGCCCCCACCATTGACGCAGGTGCTACATCTAACCCATCCATCCATTTTAAAAGATCATTTTATGGAATGAGTCAATGAATCAGCCAGATCCATAGTCCAAGTGGACCCCACCTTAGCATGTTTTAAGGCCCATCTTAATCCAGTGGTAGTAGTCCATTGGGGGCCCACTTTGATGTGGATGTAAGGCCCATTTGATTTATATAAGGCCTATGGGTTTAGGCCCATTTGTTATGTATAAAGCCCATGGGCTTAGGCCCATTTGATTTATTTAAGACCCAAAAGATTAGGCCCATTTGATGCAATCTAAGGCCCACGGGTTATGACCCACTGCAATGCACATAAGACCCATTGGTGTGGCTCATTTATATGGCCCATCTGATGAATAAAAGGCCCATAAGATATGGCCCATTTGATATATATGTAAGGCCCAATGGGATGAACCTAAGGTCCATTGCAATGTGTAATCCCAACACAGATTAAGTAGCGATGTTTAAGAAGATCCTGCCTTGGGAGAAATGTTGTTTTGACGTCCACATTGCGAGTGTAATG
Source organism: Magnolia kwangsiensis (assembly GCA_037074715.1). Lineage (NCBI taxonomy): Eukaryota > Viridiplantae > Streptophyta > Magnoliopsida > Magnoliales > Magnoliaceae > Magnolia > Magnolia kwangsiensis. Next base: position 59,817,189 of record CM073573.1, read on the forward strand.
TTGGTTGGATATCCACATTACGACTCTCCTTAGGGCCCATTGTGTAACACCCTGAAAATCGGGGGTCATGTATAAACTCAATTCCCGAGTTCCAGACCGTCACTTATGCAACAAAAATGATTATGATTCAATGTTGTCTGATTTAAAGCATTCACATGAGTAAAAGTATACCAAAACTGCAATTCATACTTCAGATCCAATGATAAAAGCAAGCGGAAGACTAAACAATATATATATCACTGTAAGGAAAAATAAAGTAGATCTCGTCTGTCTCTAAAGTATGAATACATCTCTGAGTCTCATATACATATACATGAACAAAATTAAATGTTCAAAATAGTCCCACTGAAGTCCCATCAACCCAGGTCGCCTACGCAAAGCCATCAGATACTGCATGCATGAGAACTCGTCCTGGTCCTCGTGGAAGACTGGCTCTGCCTCCTAGATCTCCGCATCACCTGCATCTACAACAGGGTCTAGTGGGTGTTACAAACACCATCCCGTAACGTGGGAGTGAGTGATCAACTCAGTGGAATCATAGAGCAAAGATTAGCATGTTCACAAATCAATCATGCGATAATAGTAAAGCAGTAAATCAGACAATCCTAATACTGTTGTTAATGTAAGATGACATGACGTGATGTATGCCCTCACCGACGATCTCCCTTATACGGCAACATCTTACGACCGTGGCATGCCATACTCCCTAGAGTGCTCCACATCTTCCAGGCACATGCAATGTTATGGTGATATGATTTCTGAGTTGTTATTAGTCCATTCAAACAGCAGGATTGGGAAACTAAGGTACTTCCCTTGTATCAATCCCAACACAGATCCTGTCTAGGGTCGTCACTCTTAGTAATCTCATACGATGTATATTTCATAGGTCGCTGCAAGGGCTGCCAGGGCTGTTGCTCGCACTCGTTGCACCGCTCCCCCATCACCTTATCAATACAGGCCTACTGTACTCTACTGCTACTGAAGGGTCGTCGCCTCCCGTAGACTCAGAATATGCTCGCGGTCACTACAAAGGACTCGTCGCCTGATCAGTGTAGGTCGACAACTAGAATATAGTGTCCCATACCACCATAATCTGCTCACGAGACTAGGTGCTCACTGGTCACTACGGGAAGGTTTGTGGCCCCAGCGTAGGCCGACAGCTCGACCACGGTGTCCCATACCACCATGCCCGACTCATGAGTCTTCGTGGATCAAGGTACCATGGTTAACAGGGTTTATAATGGTAAGTTCAGTACCCTAGGTTCAAGCAGTTATGACTCAGACAAGTAACTGCTGTGGTCGGTTCGGCCGCTGTGTCAAGGACTGTGGAGGTTGTCTGATCTGCGATACCGGAGGTCTGAAAGAAGGGTGCGCAGGAGCTAACCGTATAGGCGGTGCTGATATCTCCTGTGAACGTGCGTGGTCAATCTTCTGCGGCGGCGAGAACCCACTGTCCCGCATCCGAGAAAAACAGCTCTGCGCCAAGTGGCCTGACCTCCCACAGTATGTACATGTCAAATCAGGGCGCCGAAACGGTGGTACAGGCGCTGTAGCCATAATAGGAGGGTCGACGTGAGGCCTCTTGCCCGCGAATGGCCTGTCCTGCATGTCTGGTCGCAGCCTAGAAGCAACAGGGCCACGAGATCTTGCAAGTCGATCCACATCCTACTTTGCCCGCATAGACATGTGAATCAACTCCGCATATGAGGGAATGCTCACACAGCACATATTCGACAGAATATCCGGTCGCAAACCCTCCAAAAAGCACCGTATGCGCATCTGCTCATCAGCTACAATAGTCGAGACGTATCTGCCCAACTCCGTAAACTGATGCTTATACTCCGTGACTGTCATGGCTCCCTGTCGGAGGCGGAGAAACTCATTCTCCCGGTCATGCCTGTACGTCTGGGGGTAATACTTCTCGTGAAAGCGGAACTCAAACGCTGCCCATGTCCATATAAAGTCAGCGGCAACGGTCCGCAATACGCTATCCCACCACAGGCTGGCCTCTCGCTCAAACAGGAATGTAGCCAGCTTTACCTGCTCGTCCTCTGTGCAATGAAGCATCCTCAATATCTTCGACACACGGTCGAGCCAGTACTCGGCCTCCTCGGGTCTGTGAGAACCCGTAAAAGTGAGAGGCCGTAAGCGCTGAAATCGCTCTAATAGGCCCCGTGTATCTGCGGCATTCCCCGCAGGGTAAGCAGGCGATACAGGATGAGCCATGCCCTCATCCTGGGCGTATGTATAAGCATCCTCAGCTGGATGCGCAGGTGGTGCAGGTGGAGCCACACCCCCACCCTAGGCTAATGTCCTCACAATGGTAGTCAGAAGCTGCTGCTGCTGCTGCATCATAACTATCATCTGCTCAAATCTGTCAGGAGGTGGAGCAGGCTGTGGCGTGTGCTGCGTCGAAGTAGATGCACGATAAGGCTCTCTGACTGGCGGTGTGAACGGCGGTGGTCCAACTGTAGGACCAGCAGTAGGCTAAGACGCACGAACTGTCTCAGGAATCGGGCCCACGGCAGGGTCCGCATGTGTGTCAGACTGTGAAGGAGCCTGATCCATAGGCTCAGTCAATGCAAGCCGAGCCGTGCTCCGCGTAGCCTTAGGCGGCATTCCCTATATTCAAAATAGGGTGCAACCTTGTCAGTCTCAATAGCACAAATACACCGCGACCAATCACACAAGGAGTCAAAGGCATTCCATGCATTTCATTTAATTAAAATTGTCACAATACAAGGGATATGTCCTTACAAGCATCATGACGAGAAATACATGGGAACTAAGACAGTTAAAATTACAACAGCAACATAAACAAGGCACTAGCCCTAACAAGCTTACAAAACATAAAGCAGGAAATGACTAACTACTAACAACAACATCTAAGGTCGCGTCGCTAGTCTGAGTCGGGTGACGGAGGAGGAGCACCCTTATCCTGCAAGCAACACAGGATCGCCTTCAAGGTGCGAGTCACCTTGCCGAATTTCCTCTTTGTAACGGCCTTGGCATCCTCGACTTCAGCTCGAAGTTCTTGAACTTCCCTTCGCAAGGCGATTTGGCTCTCCTCAATCCGAGTAATGCGATCATCGCTAGTAGCCTGCGCAGAAGGAGGAGGGCTCTCATCCGTATCCTGAGCCTCCTCTTCTGCCTCTTCCTGGACTTCTTCCTAAACTTCTGCTCCAGGTTCTCCCTCACTTGGATCCTCCTCATCATCAAAGTCATCCTTGCTATCCTCCTCAAGCTGATTTTCACGGTACTGAGACCCAATCTTCATCTTGACCATAGTCGACTCATCAATGCTATGAATTGAAGTTGGCAATTTCGGCCCAAGTCTATAAGCAAACTCAAGCACGATCTTGCATATCAGTCGGCCAAAAGGAAGCGATTCGGACGTTCTTCTTGACTTGGCTATGAGGATTATCTGTCGCAAGATGAAAGTGGCCATACATACGTTCTCTCCCTGGGCCACCAAATATAAGAAATTGACCATAAGGTGTGTACATTCAATGCGATTCGTCGACCAGGGATAAACATTGAACGTGCAGATATGGTGCAGCAGGCGCAAATCGTCAGATATATACGTCACCTTGAGGCTATTATTAGGCTGTCATGGAACCAACTTACTGCACAGAAACCTGGTGCGGCGATCTCGTTCACGCCTACTCCTCAGATTCTTTTCACTAGGATGAACATCACCAAGAGGCACGTTCAGAAGTCGCGCAATCAGTCGCACATCAATCGTAGCCATCCGATCTCTACCAAAAGGAATTTTGAACTGCAATGGCTCCAAGGTAGGATTCTGGATACAAGCGTAGAAGGCACGAACGGTGCTCACATTAGCACGAGCGCGGCTTCAAAGATCAGACCCCAATGCGCAGCTTCAATGCGCTCGAACAATAAAAATTCTCTGAACAATCGCCCTTCCACGTAAGCCTCAAACAACACTTTGCGATCAGTGTATTGACCGTGAGGCATCTCTGATAGAATTACTCGCCCAAGGTGAGTATGAGGATCCAAATCCCGCTTTGTACGGCACTCTCGGGCTGTAGCTGAACCTGTGGCGGCGCTTGAACTTGCGGCACCACCCCACGGTCTTCTTGATTGAGCAGGGCGACTTGGCCCAGCCTCATCTACTGCAGTATTCCTTTTACCCATCAAAGATAAGATGGAGGAGAGTGATAAAAGGCCTAAACTGGTTTCCACGAAAGCCATGAAAAATGAAGAAAATGCGGAGGAGTGGCTGTCCAAACTAGAAAAGGGAGATCTAGGCGTCGTAGAGGGATGCTTCAAGCTTCCCAAGGATGTATTTTTAAGGAGAAATGAAAATGAAAAAGTGGAATGGAGCACCTCACGATTTCAGCTCGATTTGGGGATTTTTGGAGCTCCAAAAGATGAAATCTTCAAGAGGGAGGGCTGCCAACTTCAAAGGAATGATGGAGGGTGGTCGTTTTTGGCCAAGGATGGATCTAGGGGTGGTTTGGAATCACGAATTTTGGAGATAGTTGCTGGAAAATGAAAATGGAGCTATGGGGAGGGATGTTTGTGAAGGAAGTACCCCATTTAGGGGTTTTCATTGGACGGAACACATATGGGGGGAATGTACAGGGCATATAAGGGCGTGCGCCCGAAATTTACAGCAAGTGGGCCCACCTGTACTGCGATGCATCGTTGGATCGGCGATGGCATCGCCGACTGGTGGTGCATCTGGTCGGTGGGACCACATGGGTTAGGTCCCCCCTGCCTCAGGGACCCCAAATATGTGTGGCTCCCACCTTGGTTCATTGTATATTACCCTATATAGGTCCAAACATGTGTTCGGGGCTTCCCGGGATCAATCCGCAATCCCGAATACAAAATCCTATTATGCAGCATATGATTTTAGGGTAGAAGGAGCTAGTACATCTATCTAGACTATTAGTTGCTAAAGAAAGTGAAGTTAGAATGACCTTATAGCCATTTTTCATGAAATTTTACTATTCACTGTAAAATTTTGTGAAAGTTTTATTTTATGTTATTTTCACATTAGGTTTGATGCCTAACATGAAAAGGATAAGGAATGATTGAAGATTGGAGTGGTGGGAGGTAGAATTTTTGAGGATTTTTGGTGAAACGGGGTTTTTAAGCCCTGACGATTGAATACAAGGGTCGTGGTTGTCCCACGGCCCAAGGATTCACATTCACGGGTTTAGGATCGTTCAAAGAACGTCTCAACCCACTCACCAACAACCTAGGAGCTATCCGGGATGCTTTACGCGACCCGAGATGCGTTACAGACTCGATCGTGCGATCGATTCAAATAGACTTCGTCTATCGGCGAATCTGCGATCCTAGAAGTGTTTCTAGACCCTTCTCGCACCCACCTAAGTCAAAAGAAGCGACATCGTACATCGTGAGACCATAACCCAGGCCCAGTATACTCTTATTCACGCTCTGATACCAACTTGTAACACCCTGAAAATTGGGAGTCGTGTATAAACTCAACTCCCGAGTTCCAGACCGTCACTTATGCAACAAAAATGATTATGATTCAATGTTGTCTGATTTAAAGCATTCACACGAGTAAAAGTATACCAAAACTGCAATTCATACTTCAGATCCAGTGATAAAAGCAAGCGGAAGACTAAACAATATATATATATATATATATATATATATATATATATATATATATATATATATATCACTGTAAGGAAAAACAAAGTAGATCTCATCTGTCTCTAAAGTATGAATACATCTCTGAGTCTCATATATATATATATACATGAACAAAATCAAATGTTTAAAATAGTCCCACTGAAGTCCCATCAACCTAGGTCACCTACGCAAAGCCATCATGATACTGCATGTACGAGAACTCGTCCTGGTCCTCGTCGAAGTTTGGCTCTGCCTCCTGGATCTCAGCATCACCTGCATCTACAACAGGGTCTGGTGGGTGTTGCAAACACCATCCCTTAACGTGGGAGTGAGTGATCAACTCAGTGGAATCATAGAGCAAAGATTAGCATGTTCACAAATCAATCATGCGATAATAATAAAGCAGTAAATCAGACAATCCTAATACTGTTGTTAATGCAAGATGACATGACTTGATGTATGCCCTCACCGACGATCTCTCTCATATGACAACATCTTACGACCGCGGCATGCCACACTCCCTAGAGTGCTCCACATCTTCCAGGCACATGCAATGTTATAGTGATATGATTTCTGAGTTGTTATTAGTCCATTCAAATAGCAGGATTGGGAAACTAAGGTACTTCCCTTGTATCAATCCCAACACAGATCCTGTCTAGGGTCGTCACTCCTAGTAATCTCATATGATGTATATTTCGTAGGTCGCTGCAAGGGCTGCCAGGGCTGTTGCTCGCACTCGTTGCACCGCTCCCCCATCACCTTATCAATACAGGCCTACTGTACTCTACTGCTACTGAAGGGTCGTTGCCTCCCGTAGACTCAGAATACGCTCGCGGTCACTATAAAGGACTCGTCACCTGATCAGTGTAGGCCGACAGCTAGAATATAGTGTCCCATACCACCATAATCTGCTCACGAGACTAGGTGCTCACTGGTCACTACGGGGAGGTTTGTGGCCCCAGCGTAGGCCGACAGCTCGACCACAGTGTCCCATACCACCATGCCCGGCTCATGAGTCTTCGTGGATCAAGGTATCATGGTTAATAGGGTTTACAATGGTAAGTTCAGTACCCTAGGTTCAAGCAGTTATGACTTATACAGGGTGAACATACATCGGCCAGTCGGGTTACTTGACGGGCTCGACTAGCACGATCGCATCTCAAGTCGAATGACATGAAGTGCATAAAACACTTCGCGTGGCCTAACCACTGCCGCCAACTCCAAACACGACTCGCATTCATCGACGCGTCGTTCGTGGCCAAGACCAGCCAGCCACGAATTCGCTCGGTTACTGACTGCCTGGACTAAGTCTAGTCCCAAACAATTATGGATTCACATCAGCAATTTATGTAGGAGTATTGGAATTGAAATACAATCATGTGAGCATGTTAACACATGTTAAACATTCAACTTAAGCAAATCTCCAAGCACGTACATTTTATGCATATAAGGGAATCATGTACATAGTCAACATGTAGGAAATTATTTAGGTCAGCAAATTAATTGAGAAATCAATCTCAAACTATTTCTTAACATCATTTAATTCAATACATACTAATACAAGTATTTATACAAACACATACACTACACACTTAGGTCTACATATAGTATGTCGACCCGAAGTGCGCAATTAGGCGAATCTCTTCGCCAAACTAATTATGCACGTATTCCTAACTTCCTAATGTGACAATAAACCATGTCAATCACATCAGCAAAATATAAATGTAATCTGTACTTCCTACAAATGACTAAAATGCCCTAAATCTCATATTCTTCGTTGATTTACGAAACAGGAAATGGATAGCATGTTGTACATGTCAAACGGCAATGCCGTCGATAATCTACTATTAAACGACATTGAAAGCATTGAAAACCGTCAATCAAAGTGTCTAAAATCCTCACCTAGTCTCTTATGGATGCGTAAATTTGAACGGAGCGTATACGCTTCATCTACGGCGATAAGAGAACCTGTTTTACAAGATCTATTGGTTAAAAAGCTATGGATCCTAGTGAACCTTAAATCAACAACTTCTAGGGTTGTTTCATACCTGAAAATGTGGAAGAATCACCGGCTTGGTGATCAGGAGGTGTTGCTTAGGCACTAGCAACAGGTGGCACGAAGGCTGTTAAAATCTCTTCTTCACTCTCTCTCAAACTCTCACCTTTTCTCCCTCCAAATCTAGGGTTTCTCTCAAATTCGGATGGGAGAGAGGAGTGAGGGTTTCAACCCCTTTTATAAGCCCAAAAATGCCAAAAATAGGCTCCGGTACAAAGTTCACTTAGTGCATATCCAATTCGGAGCTGTTTCGGTCCAAAAGATGCTTTCTGGTGGTCCCCTGGCCGAATGCGATCGGACTTAAGCTCATGCGTACCAGATCTAGCACGTATTAAGTTTTTAGTCCGGCAGGGTTCGCAGATCGCACGTGGCGGACCAGTTTCAGTTCAGCGGTCACCGCACGTAGATCAGAGCTGCAAGTCTCATGATATGAAATAGAAATTTTTCCTGATCCGAGGGTGTAATCTGGCTGAATTCTGACGGTCAGAATGCTTAATACTGACGCGTCAAGTCGTGTGCCAGATTTGAATTTAAAATTCCAATCCTGTCCCTATTCGCACTCTCTTCGGTCCGGGCTCAATGAAATAGCCTGTGATTATCGGTTTGACTTGATTTTCGAAATGATTGTCAAGTCCAGCTAGGCGGTTCTAACGGTCTAAGATAGGAGGTATCGGACTTTCGACGCGCGGTCTAGATCCAATACAAAGATTCAAAGTGGTTCAGAGAACAAACCTGCTTAGAGTTTGATCCGAGGTTATAGAGTATTGTAGAGTCATTGGTTCTACTCGATTTGTGTCTTATAGAACGTATTTAAAGTGATCAGGGACTATTTCTCAGCTACTCCAGCGTTGCGCTAGCTAACTTACGCTTAATTTCCATAAGAATTAATTCTACGCAATTTCGGGTCGAGTTGGTACTCGAGCCCAAGTATGGATTTTTCACGGGCGTTACACATTGCTAGGCCCATACTTATTGTGTATAGGCCATCCAGGCCCATCTGCATTGTAAGGATAACTCATCTTATTATAACATGTTTAGTATAGTTCCATGACTCATGATCATACGCATCATATGTATGCTTGATATGAGAATTGACTGATTATAGCATATGCCTTCGAGCAGGTTGTTTATGGGCTCTCAGTTAGGCGGTGTTGCCCTACGTGAGCGCTCGATATGCATAGGATTATTGCATGACTGGATAGCATGATTCATGCATTTCGCATTTGTGTGACATGGTTATTGTACGCCCTAGCGACATCGGAGCTGTAGCCTCCACAGGCGCATCATGGTTGGCAGGATTGGATACCGAAAATCTTGTTCTACATGGGGTGCTATAAATATCCTTAGGTGAAAGTCTCTAAACCCTTATGGTCCCAAGAGGTTGCTCCAACGTCTAGACCGAGTGGGTAGATGAGCGTTGAGTGCCGATTACCAGATGGTTGGCTCTCCACTATGTCGTGGTCGGTTGGAAGGGGGTGCGGCCTTATCGCCCGAGAGTAGGGGGCAATACTAGGCTAAGTTTGACCAGCTCGAGGAATGGGTCCGCTATCGACGAGTCGTGCCCGATATTGACAGACGGATAGTGAGGTCTCTTCCACTTACCTTATTGCACGCGATGTGGCGGTGATCTGGTTTAGAGTGTACTAGACCCTGGTGATATCCTAGAGTTGAGCTGTATTGACATGTGGACTTAGATGAGGATTGTATGCTTGACTTGCATCTTGCATCGCATAGCCTTGGTACGGCTCATGATATTATGGATCCATCTGCATATTCCGCATTACCCTGACATTGCATGATCATATTACTACTTTGCGCACACACTTTCACCACCCTCTAAGCTTTCTATAAGCTTATGCATGACCGTTGCGTGCAGGTGACATTGGATCGCAGCAGCGCTGAGGCTTGAGCACGTGGCAGATTACTTCGGATTTTTTGTTCATCATCATTGTATTTCCCTTTATGCTCATTGTACTTGTAAAGTTTTTGATCATAGTGAAAATGTAATGGAATTCTTGGTTGTTGTTTGTGGGTTATGCCTTTGGTTATGCTTATTACGAATCGAACTGACGTTGAAAATCCTCCTCGTAGCATCCCAGGATCGGAACCTGGCGAATGGGAGCTGGGAGCCTAGAATGGGGTTCTACGGAGGCTGTCGGCGCTGGATTCGGCTATCGAGAATTTTGTGAGCCCGGTTTCCGAGTTTGGGGCGTGACAGCCAGTTTCATACAAGCTTTCATGCACTCTTACTCTTATTTCTGTGTATGAACGTCAGTATCTTTTTAGATGTTCTACGCTTTCAATGGTGCATGACTAGCTTCTTTTTCTTCCTTTCTTGTTTTTGTTTGGATGAGTTTGTCCACGGTTGGGATAAAATACTTTTTATTATTGGTTTATATTGCTGTCGTCTCGGGTAGCATTGAATATTTTTGCCAATCTTGGGCAGCTTACATTTGGCTTAATCTAGTTTGTTTACTTCTGCCATTTGAATTTCTCCCTGGTTTATTGCGGTCTTAAGATTATGGTATGAATGCTTATCTATTAACTTCATACTGACTGCTTCATTGATGCTTGCTTTATAACTGTTCTCATTCATATGCATCTATCTATCTCTGTGGTTCTCCCATATGCTTCAATCTTCAGTCAATATCACGTCTTATACCTTTGCCAATGATTGACAAAAAGGGGGAGAACAATTTAAAACACCCCGAGCGAAAATTGTATATCTTTGTTGCAGGTGTTAGGGGAGCAGCCGCAACAAGAAAGGGGGAGTTTTTGAATTAAGGGGGAGAATTTGTTTGTTGTGTACCTGGGTGTTTAGAATTTATAAAATTGTGTTAATACATGTACACACAATTTAGGATGTATCTGTTTAGATATGTTCCTAGGGTGTTTTGGGGATTTTGTCACGTAATTGACAAAGGGGGAGATTGAAAGTATACCTATTACGTGCCCTGGTTTGTCAATTACGTTATATGTTGAGTCAGTCGGACGACAGCACCTAATAAGAAGATCAAGTCAAGCGTTTGCCTCATCTGGATGTGTAGAAGCTCACCAAAAGGTAAATCATAGCCTCACATCCCATGTCCCAAAATATCAGGTGATTAAACCCTTAAAAAGAACTAGAACATCTTAGGGTTTATGTGTAAGAAAACTTTTTATCAAAAAGAAAATTTTTTAAGTTTTTCTTACACTATCGATTATATCGATTCCCCTTTCAATATGATCGACCAGCTCTGTCGATGTCCTTGGCATATCAATCGATACAATCGAGTGAGGACAAAAAGCGTCCAGCAATCAAACAATCTTCTGGACGATTTATCGATATATCGACCTTCGAGTCGATATCATCGATATTCAAAAATCGATCATATCTGAAGTGGATCGATCATATCGACAGACTGCTTTTCGGTGCCCCTGTTTTTCTAAAGAAAGCTATCAATTGCTTCGATATATCGATGACTGTCCGATTCAATCTGAACTCAAATATCGATCATATCGAGAGTCAGTCGATCATATCGACTGTGGGGCGCATGTTCTCTCCAGCATGAATTTCAGGTTGCTTTTAATGTTGATCGGGGTGCCTGTCGATAAATCGATATTCACATATCGATCATATCGAGACCAAGTCCATTGGATCGAGTCAGGACATAATTTGTCCAGCAAGCTTACATGTAAAATCTATACGATTTATCGATCCCATCGAAAGGTCACCGATATGATCGATGTACAAATTCCGATGACATCGACTGTTTTCCCGATCATATCTGTGATCTTGAAATTCTTCAAGGCTTCTCTCTTATTTTTCAACTATCGATAGATCGAACCATCACTCGATGGAATCGGAGTTCGAAATCCGATAACATCGATGCATGTCTCGATCCCATCGACCAGTCGGCAGAAGGTTTCCAAAAGTGAAATGACAATTGAGTTCTTATCATCGAGAGGTCGGACGATACAATCGAGAGTATACGCTCGATCATATCGACCACTGCTCGATGATATCGAACTCTGTCATAAATATGACCGTTCATATCCGTTGGAACCTTTTGCCTATAAATAGAGAGAGTTGTCTTTATTGCTCTAGAGAAAGTAGAGAGTGCTTTAGAGTATTTTAACCTTCCTATCATTTACCTAAGCCCTTTCTCTCAGGAAGTTCATCCTCCAATCCACCCTCATCATTGATATCTCATAGAGTGGATCGGGGAATGAACTTCCACATTTAAGGATCCTTCAACTACTACCTTAATGACATATCATTAAGCTGGGATGCCTTGAATGCATAGATGATGGGAACCTCTCTATCTTCCTTATAGAAAAACCTTTAGAGAGTGGTAGTCCATCATAACCTTGACCCAACCTAAGCCTAACATATATACATCTTCATGTTGCGGATCAAGGGAGCTGAATACTCTTCATCAACAAGTAGAAGGTCTTCATCACTGTGCTGAAAGAGACTCATCAACTTATCTGTAAGTACTAAGAGTCCAGAGGACACTTGCGATCATTCCTTTTTAGGATTGAGTTTTAAGTGTTACTCACCATTTGAAGTCCTCGAAGGAGGCCTCCGACGGGAGTATACGTGCGGGGTGCGTTGTGTGGACCCTTGCTCTGTGGAGAGCATAAACATCTGGTTAGGAGTACGCCAGTAAAACTCCAGGGTTAGAGGTGAACCGAGTAGAAACCTCAGGGTGCGTTGTGTGGACCCTTGTCCTGTGTGGGCATAAACATCTGGTTTGAGGTGAACCGAGTAGAAACCTCTGTAAAGGTTGAAGGTGAACCTGATTTAAAACCTTAGGTTTGAGGTGAACCATGGGAAACCTCCTTAGTGAAATTCAGTGACTCAAGGGTTGAGTGTGGAAGCTGGGAGTGGAGTAGACAAGTCGTCGAACCACTATAAAATGACTGTGTTTGAGTTTGATATTGTCTTTCATTTATGTGATTGCCTTGCATGTCTTTATATATGATCATATTCTATGCACACACAGTCATATCCATCACAATCTCATCTACATTGTTTGTCTTTTAAATAGTTTGTGATTGGATCCTCTATTAGGCTTGGAAGCCAATAGAGTTAATTCTTGAGTAATCCTAATTTATACTCTGTGATAGGATTAGTGGGATAGGACTGAAAAATAACGTATAAATCTTTAAAAAGTCCTATTCACCCCCCTCTAGGATATACTGACCTATTTCTACTTCAGCTAAAGTGGTCTTCACCGCAATTTCATGACCCACCACACCTCAAGGTGGGGTCCACACCTTCTCATTACACCCCATAATCATAAAGAAAATAATAGAAATCATGATTTAAAAATCCATGCCAAAGATTGAACATGACAGTCCATGCAACAATCCAAATTTTTGGATAGCAATACATGGCTGGACACATCAGCCTATATCTCAAAAATTTCAGCCATAAAAAGGATGTGTGGCCTTCCTCAGTGGGCCCCACATAAGTCCAGATCATAAACTAAGACTAGGAAACTTACATGCATTGATTAAGGTGTCCAAAGATCATGGAGTTGGGTGGTAAGGGTATCCCACATTGCTGGATTTTTATTTTTATTTATTTTGGGACATCATAGGCCCACTAAATGGGCTACACACACATCATCATCCACAAATCAGAGAAAAAAGAAGAAGAAAAGAGAGTAATTCAGCCATGGGGGTAAGGCCCTGCCACTAATGGGCCCTCCCAACAGTCAATCTCAACCATACAACAATGTTACTTCAACATGCAACATTATACCAATGCATGCATGATCTATGATTAGAATGAGTGGTTGGGATGCCATCCCAATATGACTTATAGGGTCTAGATGCCCTTAAAATAAAGTGGATGGTACAATACAGCATGATGGCGTCCATGGAGAATGGCCCCATCATGTTTCATGATGTGTATGCAGGATGGGCCAAAAGGCCACATTTATGAGGTCAAATGGGGTCCCCACCATGGATTGGTGGGTCCCATATGATCCATCTAGGAAGAAAAAAATAAGATCAAGGGCAGAAAAGAAAATTAGAAATTAAAATCACCCACTTTAATGGATTCCACCCAAAGTTACATCAATCTACTCTCCATGTTCCAAGGGACATGTACCAATGGGTGAGATGGATTGTTAGAGGTTAGATGGGAGGGGATTAGAGGGAGAAGGGGCTGGAGAAGAGAGGGAGATGGGAGGAAAGTTGCTAAAAATTCTAGCAATGGAGGGAATTGAGAGGGAGGGAGAGAATAAAGAGAGAAAAATTTCATAATTATTTTGTAAGAAAAGCCATCATGACATAGGGAGGAGATTACAATGTTTAGGCCTTTTGACTAGGTTTGGGTGGTGTTTGTTGAGATGAGTGGTGTTTCTATAAGATTTGTGTGGTGTGTGTAGTGTATATGGGGACTTGTGCCATGGGCGATGGTGGTCCACATGCATTCCTCTTAAGTGGGCCACATGATCAATGGTCATATAATGAAATGTACACAACTTTTGGTCTACATATCGGATTTATGCACGAGATGCGGCGTTGGAACTGCAACGACGAAGCGGACAAGATGGCATGGGTCTTAGCTCGATCCAAGTTGGGTCTACGTGACCGGACTCAAGGATGACCGCAAACAAAATCTGAGGGTCGCGGGTCAACGAAATTCGACCGGTAGGACCGTTAGACCACAAGAAATGAAATGCACATACACACACACATACACACATGCGAACTTGAGTCGGGTCTCACAACCCTCCCCACCAACAAAGAAATTTTATCCTCGAAATTGACCAATTTAGGACAAAATAAAAGATAAAACACCACCATTATATAACAATCATTATATAAGGAAGGTAATACAAACAATCATATATCAATCAATCATCAAATAAATAGGGATAACGCTCTCTAATCTCGGCCTCATGTTCCCAAGTTGCCTCGACCTCAGAATGATGCCCCATTTCACCTTCACTAAGGGAATGACCTTGGTCCTAAGGACCTGCTCCTTTCGATCAAGAATACGAATCGGTTGCTCAATGTAGGAAGCATCCTCACGGACCTCAAGTGGATGCCAATCAATCATAGGAATAGTGTCCGACCCACATTTCCACATCATAGAAACATGGAATACATAGTGGATCTCGAATAACTCAGGAGGTAAGGCAAGTCTAATAAATCTCGGGGCAAGCTTGCCCTTCACACTAAAGTGAACCACGCTCTTCATAGGTGAGACCTTGAGATACACCATGTCCCCGACTGCGAACTCAAGCGATCGACGCCGACGATCAGTAAAACTCTTATGCCGGCTCTGAGCTGTGCGCATCCTCTGCCTGATAACATCAATAGACTCCGACGTCTGTAGCAAAAGCTCGGGACCTAAGAGACGACACTCTCCAACCTCGGTCCAACAACTAGGAGATCTGCACGGTCTACCATAAAGTGCCTCAAAAGGAGTCATGCCGATAGTCTCTTAATAACTGTTATTGTATACAAACTCGTCGAGGCGTATATGCTCATCCCAACTGCCCGTAAAGTCAATCACACAAGCCCTGAGCATATCCTCAAGGATCTGGTCGACCCTTTCGATTTGCCCATCTGACTGCGGATGATAAGTCGTGCTGAGATGCAAAGTGACCCCTAATGCCTGCTGAAAACTCATCCAAAACTGAGACATAAATCTAGAGTCATGGTCTGAAACGATCGAAACTAGGACACCGTGCAGTCTCACTATCTCCTTAATGAATATCCTTGCCAACTGATCTATAGACCAGGTAGCACGTACTGGAATAAAATGAGCCAACTTCGTCAGACGATCGATGATAACCCAGATGGTATCGTGACCGCGCTGAGTCCTCGGTAAACTTGCGATGAAGTCCATCGATACATGCTCCCACTTCCACTCTAGAACGCTCAACGGTTGCAAGGGACCAGGGGGTCTCTGATGGTCGGCCTTGATATCTAGCATGTGTCACACTCGGCCATAAAACTCACAATCTGGCGCTTCATCCCCTGCCAGAAGTACTGCCTCCTCATGTCACGATACATCTTCATGGAGCTCGGAGGGATAATAAGTCTCGATCGGTGTGCCTCGGTCATCAGGTCATGACGCAACTCGGGCATGTCCGGGACACATAATCGGCCTCTCAAATGTAATCCACTATCAGAACCAATCTGCCAATCTGATTGCTCTACGGAGGCGGCCTCTGCTCGGTACTCTTGAAGTAACTCGTCCATCTGCTGAGCTTCGATCACCCTAGCCACCAAAGAGGGTTGAATCGATAAGCTCGAAAGTTGAACAATGGAAGACTGCAGGCCGAACTCAAAGTTATACTCTGAAACATCCTCGAGCATCTGCCACTCTCGCACCATCATCTGTGCCACTAGACCTCGTGGCTGATGGCTGAGCACGTCTGCCACCACATTTACCTTGCCCAGGTGGTACTGATGGTCAAAATCATAATCTTTCAGCAACTCCATCCATCGCCTCTGCCGCAGGTTTAACTCGGACTGCGAAAATAGATACTTCAAGCTCTTATGATCCGAGAAGAGCTTGAACCTGACCCCATTAGATAATGCCTTCACACTTTCAGTGCGAAGACAACTGCTGCAAGCTCTAAATCATGAGTGGGGTAGTTCAGCTCATGGACCTTGAGATGGCACGAAGCATACGCCACTGGCTTCCCATGCTGCATCAGTACATCACTCAAGCCAACTCTAAAGGCATCAGTAAAAATAACAAAACCCTCTGTAACACCTTAGATTTTTTGCCAACCTAGAATTAGACGTCCTTAGGCAATGGGTCAACCATATCACTCTCAAAGCTCAATCCCAAAGCCTAAAAAAAATCACTCTTCAACTCATTTCCTTCAAAATCTCACCTTTCACCACCTCATTCTTCAAATTTCTCCAAGTAATTTCATATTAGACACAAATCCTAAAGTTTAAAAGGTGAAGAACTATACTTAAACTAAAGCTTACTGTAAATGGTATGTACATGAATAAAATGAGATTTAAACTATTTAATCTTTAAAATTTCATGATGTAGATAGGTTATTTGGATGTATTAGCTTCTTCTACCCCAAAATCATATATTGTACGTCGCGTAACTCATTCTGATTTACAAATGAGACTCGATAAATGCCTCGACGGACTCGTGGGCCCAAACGACCCATTTCGAGGGGACTCGAGGTGGGTCCCACATGTTTTCGGCATCCCGGGGGGGGGGGGGGGAGGGAGGAAATTGCCCCTGGGGTGAGCCCTCGCCAAACAGTCCAGTGACCGGCGAGGGGCTCGCCGGTTTGGCGAGGCCTCGTCCGTATAGCGGTCAGGCAGCCCATTTTTTACACTTTTTCTACACATTTTATCCAACTTTGAAAAATCATATCTCCTTCGTTATAACTCCGATTTAGGTGATTCAAAAATCATATTGAAAATAAATGAGTCTAGTTTTATAAAAAAATATGTAAAAAAAATATAATAAAATATTTAATATAGTTTAAAGTAGGATGTTTGGACAACTATCCGAAAATCACTTGTTGGATAGCTGCTGCTTCTGGAATTGTTAAAATTTTTTTACAACTCAAAATCTTATGAAATTTGGTGGAGGTAGGGTAAAATTTATTTTAAATTATTTAAAAAATAATTAAAATAATATAATAACTAGAAGTGCCCAAAATGAGGCATAGAATGGCCCCAGGACCGTATTCTGCCATAATTAAGGTAGAATTTGGTTAAGTACCAAGATGAATACTTAATAGAATTAACTTGAACCACTTTAAATATGAACTACAAGACCCAAAATAAGTAATACCACTAATTCTATGTTTCCTAGAAACCCAGGATCAATCTCTAAACCCAGTTGCTCTCGGGAGCATTTAGAAACTTCGTATTGGACCTGGACCGTACATCGAAAGTCCGATAGTGATGAACTTAGACAATTATGACCGCTTAGTTGGACTTGACTATCACCTCGAAAATTAAGACCAAACGATATCCTGGGACTGTTTCCTTGAGTCCGGAGTGAAGAGAGTGAGAAAGTGAATATTTTTAAGAAATTTAATAAAAATTTAAGTAATCTGAGTTGTGTCGGTTACGCGTTATTTCTAAGCATTCTAAATGTTAGATTTTGACCCAAATTCACCCTCGGATTAGGAAAGGTAGCCCATACATGTCAAAGTACTTGTAGCTCTGATCGAGTTTCCGTGATCGTTGAACTGAAACTGGTCCGCCACGGTCGATCTGAAAATTTGACCGGATTAAAAACTTAGCTTGACCTAGATCTGATATTAGAGAGCTTAAGTCCAACCGCATTTAGTAACAGGACCTCCAGAAGTGTTCTGTTGGACCAGAAAGAGCCCGATTTGGTTATAACCTAAGTATACCTTGGGCCTAGGGCTATTTCCGTCACTTTTGGGCTTATAAAAAGCCCTTAAACCCTCTCCCACATATCCCATACGAATTTTCAAACTCTAGCTAAGAAAGAGAGAGAAAGAGAGAGAGAGAGTTGGAGATTCACCCACGGATTCTACCCTGCCACTCCACGTGCTTCAACACTACTACCGTATCACTATTATGGCATTTTTGATTCCATTCTTGGGTAAGAAATCCTAACCCTAACCTATTTGGAGCTTAGAATAGTTAAGTGTTGTTGTAGCTAACCTATATTCATGCCTTAGGTTGCCTATCCGCCGTTGACAAAGACTTGTCGTCTAAATCATATCCGTTACGTGTTTTCTGGCTTAAGGTGCGGACTATATACGTTTAGGTTATGGTTTTTAAGACTTTTAATGTCGATTAATGATATATTACTGACGTGGATGCTATTTCACATGTATAAAGTGTTGTCCGTTTCATTTTTCAGTTACACGTTAATTATGTTAAATATACTGTATTCCTCATATTTGTAGAAAATACCATATACGTATGAAATTCAGATTTGTGCTTGCCATGATAAATTGCTGTCTATGTATGCTAGATGCATGTTCATCATCTTCTGGGTGAACGGATTAGCCTAATACATGTTTTATCAACATACATTGTCTATATTATATTGTATAGTCTAAGTGTTTGTGAAAATGACTGAATGAGTATAGAATTCGCTTTCATGCTCGCCATGACTAACTGTCATGGATATATGATTGTTGTATAGGCGATAACCCTTTGACGAGAGGATTGGCCCTAATACATACGATAAACTAGTATATATCACATATGATGTAATGTGTAGGCTAAGTATTTGTAAAAATGTTTGAATGAGTTAGTAGTTAGTAAGGTGTACCTGTATGCATGTTGAGATATGCTTCTCAACTACCTTGTCTATGTGTATGATTTCCTCCATGTATTTTATACTACATATGTGTAGATTTATGTTTAAGTTATATTCCATAACATGTAGAAACAAAGTTGTGAAGGGTGATGGGGGAGTGGTGTAACGATTCCGTGCAACATCCTTGGCAGCCCTAAAGCGGACAATATCTACCCTTTGATTGTATAATTTGAAATATGATCCATTTACTGCCTTAACTATATCATTGGATAACATGTCATAATTGAATACGATTGGGGCTACTGTATAGTCCAGGTAATCGGTAACAATCTTTAAACTGGTGGTTGAGGTTGTTTTCGCCACGCAGGATGTGTTCGACGAACCTGAGTCATACTTGAGATGTTCGAGAGTGGTTAGGCCACACGGAGTGCTTATGCATTCCATGTCGCTCATTTCGACGTGTGCTTGGCCTAATTGAGCTTATCAACTAACTCGATTGACCGACGTATGTTCACCATGTTTGGACGCTACTGCTTGAACCTAAGGTACCAAACTTACCAGTGAAAAGCCCCTCTAACCTTGGTACCTTAATCCACTAAGACTCATGAGTCGAACATGGTGGTATGGGACACCGTGGTCGAGCTGTCGGCCTACGCTGGAGTGATGAGCCTCCTCGTAGTGAGTAGTGAGCACCTATACTCGTGAGCCGATTATGGTGGTATAGGACACTATATTCGAGCTGTCGGCCTACTCTGATTGGTGACGAGCCCTTTATAGTGACCTCGAGAATATCCTGAAACTGCAGTGGGGCAACGAGCCTTATTGCAGTATATAGGATATAACTAGACCTGTATTGATTGGTGACGAGCCCTTTACAGCGATCTAGAACTATACTATCGTATGAGATTGTCTCAGACCGACGACCCGAGAATGGATCATCGTTTGGGTAATGATATAAGGGAGGTACCTTAACTTCTCAATCCTGTTGTATGAAAAGGACTAATAAGAACTAGATAATCATGCTCATATCATTGCACTGCATGTGCTGTTAGCGTTGGTGTAAGAGCACTGAGGAAGTGACTGACATGCGTGATCGTAAGATGAAGATCACAGAGGGAGATTGTGGTGAGGGCATGCATCATTCCCTCATATCATTCTTGCATTAAAAAGAGTATCTAGGACATGTTGGGTTGTACTACTTTATCATTACTGCTTGATTGAATTGATAATATGTTAATCTTTGCTATATAGTTCCACTGAGTTGATCACTCACTCCCACGTTATGGGATGGTGTTTTCAACACCAACCAGTCCCTGTTTTAGTTTCAGATGGTGGCGATGCTGGCGAGGTACAGCCGGTCTTTTATGATGATGAGGAGGATTTCTCCTATATGCAGTTCTTAGGCGGGTTCATGTGAACAATGCCCTGATTTACGGGGATTCAGGGCTATGTTGGTAGTGATTTATCACTTTTGATATATGTATTTTGAGTCACGACTTGTAATTATGACCTGGCAGAGCATACATATCTTGGAGACTTATGTTGATTTATATATGTATTTTTGTCTTTCGCTCGTGCTTTTAGACTGTCCCTGAACTATGTTTACTATTTTGGCTTAGCCTACCTCATGTTTTATGCCCTAATGCCGATAACATTCACACATCATAAAAAATGCTGCATAAGTGATGTTCTGGAACTCGGGAACTGAGCTTCTGCTCGACCCCCAATTTTCAGGGCGTTACACCCTCACTCCCATCAGGAAGAATGAAAACAGGAGCAGACGTGAGGCGGTCCTTCAACTCTGTAAATGCCTTCTCGTAGGCATCACTCCAGATGAACTCGATGCCCTTTCGCGTCAACCGGATTAGTGGTGCTGCAATACGGGAGAAACCCTTGATAAACCGTCGGTAATATCCCGCTAAACTAAGGAAGTTGTGAATCTCGGACGGGTTCGTAGGCTGGCCCCACTGACACACTGCATCAACCTTCAAGGGGTCCATGACAACACCCTACCTCGTTACCACATGACCGAGGAACTTCATCTCTTCCTGCCAAAACTCACACTTCTCCAGCTTTGCATACAACTGGTGGGCACGGAGGGTCTCAAGCACAATCCGCAGGTGCTCAGCATGGTCCTCTCGGGTCCTCGAATATATAAGAATATCATCAATGAATACCACTATGAACTGATCGAGGAACGACCAAAAAACCTCGTTCATCAATTGCATGAATACGGTGGGCGAGTTGGTTAGCCCAAACGACATGACCAGAAACTCGAAGTGACCATAACGTGTCCGGAAAGCCATCTTCGGAATGTCCTCTTCTCGGACCTGAATCTGATGGTAACCGGAACGTAAGTCTATCTTCAAAAAATACTGTGCACCCTACTACTGGTCGAACAAATCATCAATATGGGGAAGCGGGTATCGGTTCTTGATGGTGACTCTGTTGAGCTCATGATAATCTACACAGAGTCGTAACGAACCATCCTTCTTCTTCATAAATACTACCGGGGCTCCCCAAGGCGAACTGCTGGGACAAATGAAACCTAACTCCCGGATCTCATCCAACTGCTACTGCAGTTCCCTCAACTCTAATGGTGTCATCCGATAGGAGACCTTTGAGATAGGCACGGTACTGGGCAACAGATTAATCTGGAACTCCACCTGCCGATGCCGTGGCAAACCTGAAATCTCCTGAAACACATCTGGGTACTCACAGACAACTGGCAGCTGCTTAATACTCTCTGCCACAGAACCCTCAACGACCGAGCCAAGAAGCTAGATAATGGCTCTCCTCTGGGCTCAGCGACGAACTAAAACACTGACAAGCCTGGAATATGAAATGTAACTGTCCTCGCAGCACAGTCTAAGATGGCACGATACTCCGCAAGCCAGTCCATACCCAGAATCACATCAAATCCTACCATTGGCATCACGAATAGATCGACAGGAAGGAACATCTCACCCAATAACACCGGGCAAGACAGACAGCGATGGGTCAATATCACAGACTTCCCCATGGGAGTCAAAATGGTCAAGGCCTCAGACACGCCTCCGACGGAATACCGGTCGATCGGCAAAACTACTCGGCCACAAAAGAATGGGAAGCACCAGAATCAAAAAAATATGAGCAATGCAAGCAGAAACAAGAAGAATACCCTCAACGACTTCGTCGGTTGATGACTGCGGGTCCTGGCCTGACGCTTGCTGTGCAGAATAAAAATGGCCCTGAGCTGGTAGGGGAAGCAATTCAGAAGACTGAGGGTCCTGAGTTTAAGCTTGCTGGGTTGCTATACACACTGGACCCAGGGATCGAACAACATATGGATATCCCCTCTGCTGGTGCTGCGGCTGGTGTTGTCACTGCTGCTGCTGTCTCTACTGAGGAGGTCTGCTTGGCTGCCTCTGCTGCTGAGGAGGAGCCCTAGGAGCGGGGGGTGCAAGCTGTGCTCTCTGCTGCTGCTGAGGAGGACGAGGAGGAGGTAACTGTGATGGCCTCTACTGCTGAATGGGGAGAGGGAACTCACGCCTCCGATGCCTGGCCTGTCCACAGCCAAAGTATACACCAGAAAAGGGGCCAGAAGATGAAGCGACTGGCAGTGCTGATGATGAGGAAGAAGCTACTGTCTGAACCGCAGACTATTGAAATCCTGATCTACCCCTCCATCTTTGCTGACGGTGCTGCCTAGAACTGCCGGCTGACACTCTCCTCTTCCTGTCTCCACCGGAACTCTACTCTCTCAACCTCTGGGTCATAGCCCAGTCCTCCTCATAAACCGGTGCTCGATGAACAACCTGGTCAAATGTCTCCAAACAATGCCTTACCACACAGTTACGAAGGATAGGATGCAACCCAGTCACAAAACGACGGGGCCTCATCTTCTCATCACTGGTGAGATGAGGAGCAAATCTAGACAGGGCCAAGAAACATGCCTCATATTAAGATACAGTCATATCACCCTGCACTAGGGTCTCAAACTCGATCGCCCGTTGAATCTGAACATGCTCAGGGAAGAACTTTTGGTCGAAGCGGGTCACGAACTCCTCCCACTTCCAAACAAACTAAGGCCCAACCATCCTGGATACGGATGACCACCAATGACAGGTCTCACCCTGAAGGAGATAGGTCGCAAGGGATATTCTCTGGCCTGTAGGACACTGTATAGTGTAAAAAATCCTCACAACCTTAGTGCACCAAGCCTCGACGACAGAAGGGTCAGGGTCACCACTAAACCTCGGGAGATCATGCTGTCGAAACTCTCGGGCTATGACACTAGCACGCGGTAAGTCAGACTGTCCGAAAACCTCAGTAGTAGTTGGCTGACGGTTCTGCAATGCAGTGGTTACAAGATGCATCAACTACTGAAAATGCTCAGATCCTATAGGTACTGTCGGAAAGGCAAGGGTGACACTCGCCTCAGGCGGAGGCACAGGAGCGGCCGATGGGGTAGGAGCCTTAGTAACTGGAACAATAGGCTGAGTAGGCGGAATAGAAGGGGGAACCGGAGCAAATGAAGCCTCTGTAACCAGAACAGTAGGCTGAGGTGGAGGAATAGGTGGGGGAACCGGAGCAACTAGAGGTACAAGCGCTATGGGCTTAACTGGAGGAACAGGCCGGATTGGGACCTCAGGAATCGGATCCTTAACTACTGAAGCAGGATGTGCTCGAGTAAGATGGGTACCTCGGACACCTCATCCACGGGTACCATGACCACGGGCGTAATGACCATGGGTGCCATGATCACGCGACATCGTCTATAAAATAATGATGACACAAGGAATCAGGACAATTACAGGCTCAATATGGAGCGAAAGGAAGGATCTCGGGACACTACTTGCCCCATGTTCATGGCAGACATGCGATGCTCTCCTGAGTCATTCTAGAATTACTTGTTATTCTCTAATACCAACTCCTGTCACTCCCTAGACTCAGTAACCGAAATTCCAAGGAATCCGATGGCCGGTTCTGGTCGTAACAACCTTCATAGTACCCCATTCTCGACTCTTGAGATAGGTCCCGATCTTGAGATCCTACAAGGAGGATTTTCATGACAATGTAATCATTACCAATATGAACATATCCAAGATCACAACAAGTACATCTGAGAATAACAAAGGCACACATCGTAAAATTCTCTATAAATTTAAACTTTTACAACTTTCAGAAGTTCCAAAAGGACATACATACGATGATAGGAGAAGGAAAGGAAGATCAGCAACACCGGGTCCTCAAGCTCAACTTAACTCTGCGCCCTGCAGCTATGACGCCTTCCTAGAGTCTCCTGCATGCATCAATCATGCATAAGCTTATAGAAGCTTAGAGGGTTGTGAAAGTGTGTGACCATGGTGCACAGAAGAATAGTAGGAGATGCAAGAAGGGAAATATGCTCAATGGGAAAATCACTAGCCTTACCAAGGCTTATCATGAATATGATACGATGAGTACTGGATGCCATACCAAGGCAATGCATGAAGGGGCTTGTACAACTAATGCTAATGCTATGCAAGTAATGCCAGTGCTCATATCCAAACCATAAGTCAAGTACATTTCTAATCATAAGAAAATCACCGGGGTCCATTACACTGCTGAATGACTGCCGCTCTATAGACCCCGCACATTTAAATGAGCGTAAGAGACCTCACTATCCACCTGTGGACAACCAATCACAAGCAAGGCCTGACCGTAGCGGTCCCATTTACGAGCTGGTCAGACTCAGCCTAACAATGCCCCATACATACCGGGCAGGTAAGGCCACACCCCTATCCAACCGACTACACGACAGTGGGAGTCGTGGCCTAACGGTATAAGGCCTTCGTGCACTCATGTATTCCACCCGGTCATGGTGTTAGAACAAATCCTTGGTACCATGAAAATTTTAGAAATTTCACCCATGGGCATCCTATGCACCCGGTATGCTCAACTAATATTTTCAGTGTCTACACATACGGCCATCCACGAATATCCCTATGGAGGTAAGGCCCTGATGAAGCAAGGGCAGATATCCACATCTATGCAATGCCAGATGCATGAATCACGCAATCACCCATGCATCAATCCCAAGTACCCATCGTGCTCCAAAGGGAAAAAATCCACCCCTCGGGGAGATACCAACATGTCCTACTCAATGGCACAGCCATTACTAATCATACATTAACCAAGCATGCATATGATGCGTATGAGAGTGGGTCATGAAATGAATAGGGGTGCCAATGGGGTGAAGATGAACTCTCTACCTAACCATGAAGGGTCTAGGTACTTAACCAATTCCTCATAAGGAATACAACCTCTAGTGGGGGCCCATTTACCTGGGGTAGCCCACGAGACTAAGGATACAAGCTACGGGCTTAAATAATATAGAGATGGGCCTAACAAGAAATTAAGGTGGGCATTCAACCACACTTAGAGGGATCCATAATGGGGACATTTAACCACAATTTTCTCAAGGCATAACCAACCATAATCCATATAGCTACAAGGACCAAGGCCCACATCCAAACCACATACATAAGCCCCATAAAAAGGCATGAGAAAAAGAGTCCAATACTACCTTCAACAACATGGGCCCAAGGAGAGGAAATTAAGGCCTAAGGCCCAAGCCCCAATGGCCATAGGACTCATACATTTAGTTGAACTTAATGGGCAGCCCATGTGTACAAAAACACGGCTTAAAAATAGGTTTAAGTTGGGTAAAATGGGCCCCACTACATCAGCCCAACAACTAGCAATCTAAGTGAGCAACCAAGCGCCTAATACCACCTTTATCTCAGGCCATAAGTCCATCAACATGTGGAAGTCAGCCCAACATATGGATATGCCAAGCTGGGACGTTCCAGCCCAATCAGGGGCCACTAGGAAGTTCCAAAATTTGGTTTATATTTGGATCCCACAAATGATCATCAATGGAGACCCAGAAAGGCCTTAATTAAGTCCAAGAATATTCTAAAATATAAGGGAGCAATAAATGCTCAATTTTCTCAATATGGTGGGCCCCACAATCATGCCTCCAATAGGCCCTAGAACATTAGAGATGGGGCCCCAACTAATCATACATAAAGCCCATTGGACTGGGGCTTAAAAGTTCTAAAATAACAAGGGACAATAATGCACAAGAAGTTTTTACAATGTATGCTGTTGTCCTAAATTTGGGCACTCCATTGGAGTGGGTACAGGGCCTCTAAAATTCTAAAAATTGAATGCCAAGGTCCCTCATCATGCATACAATAAGAGAAAACCCAAAAAGGTGGCCCACTATCATATGAAATATTTTTGAATTATGGTTTTTATCAAGGCATATTGCTGGACTGCATAACAAAAAAATCTGGCAGTCCAACCATCTTGGATCATTCTTTTGGATGCCTAAATGGGGTCATTTGGGGTTAAAATTTTACAGAGTGATACTTTCATAGGTGTTCCACACCCCCACAAAATTTTAAATTTTTTGGATATTCCTAGTATTTTAATTAATTTAAACAAGACAGTCAGTGTAGAAAATCAGACAGACCTGGACGTCCCAACGTGGTGGGCCAGTCCGGCCCTTGCCATGGTGTGTACAGGGGTCCATTGGTCCTGAAATATTGTAGGTGGGTCCTAAAATGAGTGGAACATACTCTTAAAAAATTTCAGAATTGTTGGACATCTGTAACTATTTTAATTCACTTAAGGAAATAAATCTGTCATGAAAATCGGACTGATCTGGACACCATATTATAGTGGGCCGGTCCAGCCACCACCATGGTGTTTACAGGCATCCATTGGCTCTAAAATTTTGTATGTGGGTCATAACATGGGTGAAACACCTCTCTATAAAATTTTAAAATTTTTGGATACTCATAAATATTTTAATTAAATTAGGAATTTCAATCTGTCCAGGAAGAGATGTTGCTGTCATGCATTGTTTACCCAATAAAGCAGGCCCAAACTTCATCCAGGTGGAAAAAATAGAGGTTTTGTTTTTTTTCATAAAAACAGTAAAGTAGGGTCCACAAAAGTGCCCCATCCCTCAGAGAAACCAAGCTGAAGTGTATATTTTTCCTCCATATATATGGGCTGGACAACCCAACAAGGTAGACTACCCACCCCTATGGACCTCCTTTTTGGGTACCATTTCATGGGCCAACTGAGGTATGACCCACCACACCTCAAGGTGAGGTCCACACCTTCTCATTACACCCCATAATCATAAAGAAAAAAATGAAAATCATGATCTAAAAATCCATGCCAAAGATTGAACATGACAGTCCATGCAACAATCCAGATTTTTGGATAACAATACATGGCCAGACACATCAGCCTATATCTCAAAAATCTCAGGCATAAAAAGGGTGTGTGGCCTTCCTCAGTGGGCCCCACATAAGTCCAGATCACAAACTAAGACTAGGACACTTATATGCAT
The DNA here is from genome assembly GCA_037074715.1 of Magnolia kwangsiensis. Lineage (NCBI taxonomy): Eukaryota > Viridiplantae > Streptophyta > Magnoliopsida > Magnoliales > Magnoliaceae > Magnolia > Magnolia kwangsiensis. Next base: position 59,844,519 of record CM073573.1, read on the forward strand.
TGATTAAGGTGTCCAAAGATCATGGAGTTGGGTGGTAAGGGTGTCCCACCTTGTTGAATTTTTATTTTTATTTATTTTGGGACATCCTAGGCCCACTAAATGGGCCACACACACATCATCATCCACACATCAGAGAAAAGAGAAGAAGAAAATAGAGTAATTCGACCATGGGGTAGGGCCCTGCCACTAATGGGCCCTCCTTAGAGTCAATCTCTACCATACAACAATGTTACTTCAACATGTAACATTATACCAATGCATGCATGATCTATGATTAGAATGAATGGTTGAGATGCCATCCTAACATGAATTATAGGGTCTAGATGCCCTTAAAATAAAGTGGATGCTACAATACATCATGATGGGGTCCATGGAGAATGACCCCATCATGTTTTATGATGTGTATGTAGGATGGGCCAAAAGGCCACATCCATGAGTTCAAATGGGGTCCCCACCATGGATTGGTGGGTCCCATATGATCCATCTAGGAAGAAAAAAATAAGATCAAGGGTAGAAAAGAAAATCAGAAATTAAAATCACCCACCTTAATGGATTCCACCCAAAGTTACATCAATCTACTCTCCATGCTCCAAGGGACATGTACCAATGGGTGAGATGGATTGTTGGAGGTTAGATGAGAGGGGATTAGAGGGAGAAGGGGCTGGAGAAGAGAGGGAGATGGGAGGGAAGTTGCTGGAAATTCTAGCAATTGAGGGAATTGAGAGGGAGGGAGAGAATAAAGAGAGAGAAAAATGTCATAATTATTTTGTAAGAAAAGCCATCATGACATAGGGAGGAGATTACAATGTTTAGGCCTTTAGACTAGATTTGGGTAGTGTTTGTTGAGATGGGTGGTGTTTCTATAAGATTTGTGTGGTGTGTGTAGTGTATATGGGGACTTTTGCCATGGGCGATGGTGTTCCACATGCATTCCTCTTAAGTGGCCCACATGATCAATGGTCATATAATGAAATGTACCCAACTTTTGATCTACATATCGGATTTATGAGCGAGATGCGGCGTTGGAATTGCAACGACGAAGCGGACAAGATGGCATGGGTATCAGCTCGATCCAAGTCGGGTCTAAGTGACCGGACTCAAGATGACCGCAAACAAAATCTGAGGGTTGCAGGTCACCAAAATTCGACCGGTAGGACCGTGGGACCACAAGAAATGAAATGCACACTCAGACACACACATGCACACATGCGAACTCAGGTCGGGTCTTGTAACACCCTGAAAATTGGGGGTCGTATATAAACTCAACTCCCGAGTTTCAGACCGTCACTTATGCAAAAAAATGATTATGGTTCAATGTTGTCTGACTTAAAGCATTCACATGAGTAAAAGTATACCAAAACTGTAATTCATACTCCAGATTCAGTGATAAAAGAAAGCGGAAGAATAAAGCATATATATATATCACTGTATGGAAAAACAAAGTAGATCTCAACTGTCTCTAAAGTATGAATATATCTCTGAGTCTCATATACATGTAAATAACAAAAATCAAATGTCAAAAGTAGTCCCACTGAGAAGTCCCGTCAACCCAAGCCACCTAAGCAAAGCCGTCGTGGTACTGCATATATGAGAACTCGTCCTGGTCCTCATCATGGTCCGGCTCTGCCTCCTGGATCGCTGCCTCGCCTACATCTAAGACAGGGTCTGGTGGGTGTTGCAAACACCATCCCGTAACGTGGGAGTGAGTAGCTAACTCAGTGGAATAATAGAGCAAGGATTAACATGTTCTCAAATCAATCATGCGATAATAGTAAAGCAGTAAATCAAACAATCCTAATACTGTTGTTAATGCAATATGACATGACGTGATGGATGTCCTCACCGACGATCTCCCTCATACGACACCATCTTACGACCGCGGCATGCAATCGTCCCACAATGCTCCACATCTTCCAGGCACATGCAATGTAATGGTGATATGATTTCTGAGTTGTTATTAGTCCATTCAAACAACAGGATTGGGAAACTAAGGTACTTCCCTTATATCAATCCCAACACAGATCCTGTCTAGGGTCGTCACTCCTAGTAATCTCATACGATGTATATTTTGTAGGTCGCTGCAAGGGCTGCCAGGGCTGTTGCTCGCACTCGTTGCACCGCTCCCCCATCACCTTATCAATACAGGCCTACTGTACTCTCACTGCTACGGAAGGGTCGTCGCCTCCCGTAGACTCAGAATACGCTCGCGGTCACTACAAAGGACTCGTCGCCTGATCAGTGTAGGCCGACAGCAAGAATATAGTGTCTCATACCACCATAATCTGCTCACGAGACATAGGTGCTCACTGGTCACTACGGGGAGGTTTGTGGCCCCAGCGTAGGCCGACAGCTCGACCACGGTGTCGCATACCACCATGCCTGGCTCATGAGTCTTTGTGGATCAAGGTACCATGATTGATAGGGTTTACAGTGGTAAGTTCAGTACCCTAGGTTCAAGCAGTTATGACTCATACAGGGTGAACATACAACGGCCAGTCGGGTTACTTGACGGGCACGAATAGCACGAGCGCATCTCAAGTCGAACGACATGAGGTGCGTAAAACACCTGGTGTGGCCTAACCACTGCCGCCAACTCCAAAACACGACTCGCGTTCATCGACACGTCGTTCGTGGCAAAGATAGGCCAACCACGAACTTGCTCGGTTGCCGACTGCCTGGACTAGGTATAGTCCCAAACAATTATGAATCCACATCAGTAATCATGTAAGAGTATTGGAAATGAAATACAACAATGTGAGCATGTTCACACATGTTATAACATACAACTTAAGTAAATCTTCCAACGCATGCATTTCACGCATATAATGAAATCATGCATATAGCCAACATGTAGAAAATCATTTACATCAGCATATTAATTGAGAAATCAATCTCAAACTAATTTATAACACCATTTAATTCAATACATACTAGTACAAGCATTTATACAAACACTTACACTACACACTTAAGTCTACATATAGTATGTCGACGCAAAGTGTGCATTTAGGCGAATCTCTTCGCCAAACTAATTATGCACGTATTCCTAGTATCCTAATGTGACAAGAAGCCATGTCAATCACATCAACAAATTATGGATGAAAACAGTATTTCCTACAAATGACTAAAATGCCCTAAATCTCATATTCTTCGTCTGCTTTCGAAACAAGAAATGAACGACATGTTGTACATGTCAAACGGCGTTGCCGTCGATAATCTACTATTAAACGACATTGAAAGTGTTGGAAACAGTCAATCAAAGCATCTAAAATCCGCACCTTTTCTCTTATAGGTGTATTGATTCGAACGGAGAGTATACGCTTCGTCTACGGCGAATCGGGAACCTAATTTACAAGATGCATTAGCTACTTCGCTATGGAAACTAAGGAACTTCAAATCAGCAACTATTTAGGGTATTTTCTTACCTAGAAATGCGGCGAAATCACCAGCAAAGTGATTGGAGCGCGTTGCTTAATCACGTGCAACAGATAGCACAAGCAGCAGGGAATTCTCCTCCACTTTCTCTCACAATCTCTAACCTTTTCTCTCTGTCAACCTAGGGCTTTTTCTAAATTTGGATGGGAGAGATATGAGAGGGTTTCAAGCCCTTTTATAAGCCCAAACATGCCCAAAACAGGCTTGGGAACAAAGTTTACTTGATGCCTAACCAAATCGGGGCTGTTTCGGTCCAAAAGGACATTTCTGGTGGTCCCTTGGCCGAACGTGATCGAATTTAAGTTCATACATGTCGGATGTCGCACTCATCCCATTTTCAGTCCAGTAGTGTTCGTAGATCACACGTGGCGGTCCAGTTTTAGTTCAGCAGTCACCGCACGTAGATCAGGTCTACAAGTCTCATGATATGAAATAGAAATTTTTCCTGATCCAAGGGTGTAATTTGGCTGAATTCTGATGGTCAAAACGCTTAATACTGATGCGTCAAGTCGTGTGCCAGATTTGAATTTCAAATTCCAAATCTAGCCCTATTCTCACTCTCTTCACTCCAGGCTCAATGAAATAGCCTATGAATGTCGGTTGGACTTGATTTTTGAAATGATTGTCAAGTCTAACAAGGCGGTTCTAACGGTCTAAGATTGTAGGTATCGGACTTTCGATGCGCGGTCTAGATCCAATACAAAGTTTCAAAGAGGTCCAGAGAACAAACCGGTTTAGAGTTTGATCCGAGGTTTTAGAGTATTATAGCGTCATTGATTCTACTCACTTTGGGTCTTGTAGAGCGTATTTAAAGTGATCAGGGACTATTTCTCAGCTACTCTAGCGTTGCGCTACCTAACTTACACTTATTTTCTAAAGAAATTAATCGTACTTGATTTCTGGTCGAGTTGGTACTCGAGTCCCAGTACGGATTTTTTCAGGGCGTTACAAGTCTCATAGTGGTAAAGGCGCTAAAAGCATTTAAACCCTTAATCACTATGTTGTGATTGGTGAATGGGAATGAGAAGCCTCCAATGAGTTAAATATATGATGCAACGGAGAGGGTGGGATATAAGATCATGAACCATTTTAACTATAGAGAGCGTGATTACAAGCTCATTATAGATATTATATATAGAAGATGGGATAGCCAAATGTCATCTCCATTATATTCGGTTGCCTATGTCCTTAACCCAATTTGTTTATTCATTTTTTCTAATTAAGAAAAAGTACTTACTATACATTTGGTTGAATTTATTGATGTGTTGGAAAGAATGATTCTAGACAGAGAAGAACATGACAAGATCTCAACTCTATTGGACTTCTATATAATGAGTGAGAGTATATTCTCAAGGAATATCATCATCAAGCATCAGATAATGAAATTGCCAAGTAAGTAGTATGAATGTCTCAACTCTCTTATAAATAGTTTTTTATAATCTAATTTACAAAGTCTAACATACTTAAGTTATTTTTCTAAGATAATTGGTTAGTTGCTTATGAAGTGGACCCGAACAGGAAGGGTCCAACTCTAAAGAAGCTAACCATAAGGATTCTTGGACTCACGTATTCTGCTAGTGGTTACGATTACAATTAGAGCACGTTCAAGGCAACAAGTTTGGATTGAAAATGTTACTATGTTAGTATGTTACAGACTTATAGTTTGGTAATTGTAACTTCAACTTGTAAGTGTAAGCTAATTAGCTAAATAGCTAATGCCAAACACACTTTCTTTCATGCAGATTCACAATAAAAAAAACTTTGAGCAAAAGAAGTTTAAAGACTTGATTTTCATCCAGTACAATTAAAAATTGAGAGAATGATTCCAGACTAGGAAAGAAAAGCCTAATTTCTTTGACTATATCTTCTTAGATGAGTTCGATGCAGATAATAAGTGGCTCGTAGAGATGGATAATCCAATATTTTCTGGCAAGGACCTGACATGGGCGCAAGTTGAAGATGCCGCATACGCATCGACACCTGAAGAATGTACTTCTATTTTCGATCTAAGGCGAAAGAAGGGGGGGGGGGGGGGGGGGGTGCAAGTAGTAGAAATCAACTCATAGAAGAGATTGAGGAGATAAAAAGAGGAGATGATGATCAGGCTAAAGATCCATTGTTTAATGTTGATGAAGTATTAGTATATATATATGATGAAGAAATAGAAGAAGAAGAAGAAGAAGAAGAAGAAGAAGAAGAAGAAGTGTCCATAGAAGAATAAGATGACTTGGATGATGACGGTGATGATGGTGATTAAATGACACAATGGTAAATGGATCAATGTATATAGTAGGATTTATCATTTAGAATTATTTTATTAGTAACTTAGTGTATGACTTGTTGACTTGTAAATTATATTTTCATTTTCTACAATCAATAATAAATAAATAACTGCTTCATTTTGTTCATTTTGTTTACTAAGTGTTAATTGATATTTGTTAACTATATTGTTGAATGGTGATGACTTGATGTTTAGTTCATTGTTTAATTAATTTTATTTCACTCAAATATATTTTAAATATATAAAATTAGTTATTTATTAACTTAAGAAAGATTCCCCTACTTTCTTATGTTTTATTTTATTTTTAGAAAATTTTTAATATATATATATATATATATATATATATATATATATATATATATATATATATATATATATATATATATATATATATATATATATACACACACAACTGCATATATGATCGCACTTGATCGCATATGCAATATAAAAACATTGATTGTTACGTAACGATAAGGTGGTAACCATCACATGTTATAGGGTCATAATGGCTATTACGGGAAATTGACTCATAACGGTCTTGTAACGACTATAACCCTGTAATAGTCTGTTATGGGGTCGAAATAAGTTTTTTTCCAAAAAAAAAAAAAAATCCACAAGTTTTTTTAAATTAATAAAAAAATAAAATAAACCCATAACAGTCCATTGCTGGGGTTGTGATGACCGTTATCGCCCATATCATGACGATAACAACAGTAGTTGTTACGACCACCATTTCCATTATGGAATAACTAGCTTATGATAATTCATAACCATTTTGAAAATGGTGGCAAGACGATGAAGGATATAATTAGAAATGAATGCATTTAAAGGAATTTAGGAGTAACACCAACAGATAATAAGATGAGGGAAAGTAGACTTAAATGATTTATTTATGTGTAATGAAAACCAAGAACTGTGCCGGTTAGAGGAGTTAGTTTATAATGAAGGCTCTAAAAGGGCAAGGGAAGGCCCGAAAGGATGTTGGTGGAGGCATTAAGAAAATACTTAATTACATGTGGTATAATTAAAGTTCTGGCCCTAAATAGAGTGAAATGGAAAAACGGATTCATGTAGGCTATAACTGACCCCAATTAGTTGGGATAAGGATGAGTGATGATGATGATGACTCTTCTATTGGACCCATCACATAGTTGATGGGAAAAAAAACCCTTGCTTGCAACTTGATTTATGTGTAGGGAAATTGACCTTGTAGAAGACATAACAAGGGTGGCACGTGTAATGCACTTGAAGAGAAGAGATTATTTGCAAATGTGTTTCTCTTGATGCATTAGATATTATTGATGTCTTAAATATGTAAATCAAAAAGTCTGTCGATGCTATTGATAGACTAATCGATGCCATCAAGTAGAGTTCGATGCCATTAAATAGGTGCTTGATGCCATAAAGAAAAATCTAAAAATCCATGTTTAGTCGCAGGAATGTTTTGGTGTTTTTTCGGTGCATCGAAGGGGTTTGATGCCATCGAAGTCCCATCGAAGGTTCCATTGAGCACACGTAAAAATGCGTAAGTGCGGGATTTATTTTTTATTTCGAATGTGATTCTAGTGTACAATCGAAATAGAAATGGAGATTTGGGGTATCCTAGAGCTTTCTAATTCATTATAGGGTTTTAAGGGCATAACTTGGGGTGATTTGAGGATTGTTCGGATTGTGTAACCTCTATCTCTTGTAATTTTCTGCTTTTATAGTGCATTACTATCGCTTTTGTGCTGTGGTATTTTCCCAAAAGGGTTTTTCCACATAAAATTTGGAGTATTTGTGATTGAACTTGATTATGTGATTGAAATACTTTTTTTGATTTATCTTTGTAGCTTTGCGGTTCCCCAACAAGTAGTATCAGAGATTAATGTTCGGAAGTAGTTTGAATCTGAAAGCATAGTATCAATGGTTTCTAATCTAAAGTTTGATGTTAAAAAAATTCTGGGAAAAATAATTTTGATCTATGGAAGGTCAAGATGATCGGTCTCCTAGTTCAATAAGGATTAGATGCTCTCCTTCAAAAGTGATCGGAATCTATGACAGATGATGAATGGAACAAAATGAATAAGAAAGCAAGAACCTCTATCCAATTGTATTTAACGGATGAGGTCCTCTATAATGTTATGAGAGAGAAAACTGCAATGAGTACATGGGTGAAGTTAGAGAACATCTATGCAAAGAAATCTCTTGAGAATCACTTGTACTTGAAGCTTCAATTATTCAATCTGAAGATGACAGATGTGGCTTATGTTGAAGCCAACATTAGTAACTTCATCAAGTTAATTTGTAAATTGCTGGAAGTGGAGGAAATGATGAAAGATGAGGATCAAGCATACATCTTGTTGAATTCTCTCCTGGCTTCATATGAGTCGTTCAAGGACCCGTTGTGCATTGGTAGAATTACCATTAGCATTGATATTTTCATCTCAGCCCTTCAGTTGAAGGTGATGAGAAAGAAAGTCACAATGTAGGTGCTTCTACAGATGCACTGGTTATGTGGGGGCATAATTTTGATCGGGACAATGGATCTTCATGATGTAGGTCCAAATCCAAGGGCAAGGGAAAATATAAGTTAAAGTGTTGGAATTGTGGGATGTACGGGCACATGAAGAAAGATTGTAAAAATCCTAATGCAAGAAAAGAGAATTCAGAAAATTCTTCTAGGGAGGCCAACATAGTGGAATATAGTGAGGAGATGAATGATAGTGACGTGCTTATCGCATCAAAATCTGAGTACTTTGATGAATAATGGATTTTGGATACGGGAGCTTTGTATCACATGACCCCTCATCGGAGTTTGTTCACCAGTTATAGTGAGTGTGATGGTAGCCAGCTCTTTATGTGCAATGATAATGCCTGTAAAGTAGTTGGTGTTGGATTAGTGCACATTAAGATGTTTGATGACATGGAGCATATCTTGACCGAGGTGAGATACATTTCTGACTTGAGGAAGAGCCTAATATCTCTAGGAGCACTCGAGGCACTTGGGTCCAGATTCACTGGTTTTAATCATATCCTTAAAGGTTCAAAGGAGGCACTTATAGTTACGTAGGCACAGTGGATTGGAAATATGTAAGTACTTGTATTTAAAGCACACTTGGAGTTGTCAAATTTTGTAGATAAAATATAGGTTAGATCTAAAGTACACTTCAATCCTCTACGACATCTTATGAAGATCAGCTTAGCATCTCAAGACTTAAAGACTTAATAGGGTTTCATGATAAAGATCTTTGTATATGCCAACCATCAGGTTATATGACCTTAGAAATACCTTAAGTTAGGTCCTTTTAAAAAATGTTCAAAATGTTTAAATTATAGTGTAAATTCACTAAATTTCAGCCAGCCCAACTTTAGGTTCGCCCAGCCCAACAATCTTCAGCTAACCCAACCTCAGCCTCAGATTTAAAAATTCAAAAAATCTGTTGCAGGTTCGGCTAGCCCAACTTTGAGTTCAACTAGACGAACTTGGCATTAGGCTAGCTCGAAGGTGTCTTGGGTCAAATGGAATTCTCAGATTTCAAAGGGATTTAGGTAGACGAATCCTGTATTTGGCAAACCGAACTCTGTATTTGGTGAGCCAAATTTTTTCTCGGGCCAGCCAAATTTTTGATTTATCTTATCTTGTGTAATTCGATAGCCATTGGAATAAAATCATTGGAATTCGGCCAACATAACTTATTTTTAAGTTGACCGAAATTTTAAATCTTTTGGCTATAAATAGGGACATTCTCTCATTCTTTTCTTCAACGAAAGTGAGTGATAAATCTTCTTCAAGTTAGAGAGAAACTCAGGTCATCCTAACGCTATCTATGTGGTAATTATTATTTTTATTTAGCTTATTCAATTCCCTTTCTCAAGTTAGTGTTAAATGTAATTAGAGAGTAATCTATACTCTACTTGAGAAATAAAGAATTGAATCTACAAAAGTTAGAGTTCAAATTCTTTGAAATATATTAGATCCCTATATTCTTTCTGGTTGAGCATATACTGCTTCATCGATACTCAATTAGGAAAATTACTGCTCAAAGCCTTGACTACATCTTCAAATTGATAGATGAAGATAAGTATTGTTGTTGTGATTGCTTTATTTGAGTTTTTCTAAGATAGCTTGGAAATCTCATTGTGTTTTATTATGGTACGCCCGTGAAAATCACAAAGGGAGTTCTATTGTGGTAAGCCCATGAAAATCACAAGAACTGTAAGATGTTGTTAAGGTGAACTTGTGAAAACCTTGAAATAGTGAAAGCTATAATTATGAGGGTAGTAATTTTAAGACTGGAGTAGTGTTGAGAGTCAAATATTGCATATTTAACCCTTCGATCACATTAGTTATCTTGGCATTTAATCGATAATTTGAATTAATTATATACATTTTTGTCATGTGAGATGATTTGGAAACCTATGACGAATATGTGCTTAAAAGGATAGATTTAGAGCTCAAAAGAAGATAATGAGGAATGCCACAATAAAGTCATTAATGAAGAATTCACATTCCAAAGATCTAAGGAAACCAAGTGTGGAATGAACAGAATCGAAGATTTGAAGTGACGAAAAGGAATCCTGAAAATTAGTCAGAAAAATAATATTTAAAAATTCCGAGTATAAAAAGAGAAGTCCTGAAATAATTTCAAAAATAGACTTTAGTCCCGTCAAAGTTCGATTCGATTCGATCGAAATCGCATAAAACAGTCCAATAAGAAAATTAAATTTTCAGGCTTAATTCGATCCGACCGAAGCTAACTTTGGTTTGACCGAAATCACACAACACAATCCAATGAGAAAAGTGAGATTTTTAGCCTTAATTCGGTCCGACTGAAGTATAACTTTTTGCCTAAGATTGAGGTGGTTTTAAAGTCGATCTAAATAAAGCTTATAAATATAGGTCTTTTAGGAGTCTTTAAGCATGAATTATTGTTTAAGGAGTGGAGCAATGGGTGAAGTAGCCTTCCAAGAGTTCTTTCTTCTTTCCTTAGTTTATTTTTATGTTTTTCTTAAGATTTTTTAGTATAATCATACCGATGGTTAACTAATCTCTTAGCTAGAGTTACGAGGTGAATCTCATAGGTTATTTTAATGCTTTTCTTACTTTGATTCACGTTCATGAAGTTCATGTTGAGTATTTCATAGTTATGGTTTTAAATTAAGTAGTGTTTTTTATTATTACTTTAATCTATCGTCGACTTTGGGCATGTTGGATGCTTAGGAACTTCATGAATGCTTTCTATTCTCTTTATGGTTGTTTAATCTGTGGAATCCTTTGATCTACCATTGACGACAAGCATAGTAGATTCTTAGAACTATCTACAGTTAATTTAACAAGACTCTTATATGTAGATCAATACTATGGATGTTCAGATCTATTTTGGAACAGTCTATGATATTTTAACCACTCTATCATCTAACTAGATAGATTAGGACTTTAATTCCAGTTGTAGTTTTGCTAAATCAAGTAAGGATGCATTAAAATAACTATGTGAGTAGATCCTTGGTGCTCTAGTTCTCATATTATCATAGTTTTAATTCACAAACAATTGCTTTCAATCACTGCTTCAAGTTCAATTATAGTTCTAATTTCTTAGTTAGTTCAGAAAAATTACATCCTTCAATCTATATGGGTATGACCTTAGTCTCACTGAGATTGTTACTACATCATAACCCTGTACTTGGCCTATAAGTGAATAAGTAGGTGTGGGTTTAAGCACCAAACCACTATAACTCATTGTGCATTTGTGGTGATTATTTTATTTGATTCATTGTCTCTTTTTGTCTTGAAAGTTTGATTTTAAGGACATCATGGTATAAGGTTGTCCTGCCTAAAATAATAGGTGAAGGTTATCCTACGAATTAATTGGAATCAATGATTCAATACTTTGTGTAATTGAGAATATTGTTTCCGTATTTTATATTCAAAATTGGTTTAGTTCTATTCACCCCCCCTCTAGGACATTAATAGGTCATCTTTCAAAATCTTTACAAGTTGATAGGGAGCACTTCATCAGGTGGAGTTGTGACATCTGTAACGGGTTCCACGTCTACACGTATGTGGTGTGCATGCTTGGACCACATGAGTGAGTGGGGCATGAAGGTACTTTCTGACCGTTGTTTAATTTTAGTCTTTAAAAGTTTTAATTTTAATATATGCGAGAATTGTATATATGGTAAATATTTTAGGTTATCTTTTAAGTCTTGTAAACATATATGTAAGGGTGTTCTTGATTATGTACATTCTGATGTTTGGGGGCCGTCGCCTGTAGTTTCTTGTGAAGGGTCATCATGATTCATCACGTTCATTGACGATTATTCCATAAAAGTATGGGCTTATTTCATGAAAAATAGATTGGATGTTTTCACCAACTTTAAGCAGTGGAAGGTGATGGTGGAAAAATAGACAGGGCAGAAAGTAAAAGTACCAAGGAGAGATAACGATGGGGAATTCACTTTTGAGGAATTCATTCAATATTGCAAAATGAATGGATCATAAGGCACAACACAGCGTGCCACACACCAGAGCAGAATGGTGTGGCTGAGCGGATGAACTAGACTCTCTTGGAGAGGGCCTGATGCTTGATTAGTAATGATGGGTTGGGCAAGATATTATGGATTGAGGTCATTAACACGACTTGTTACTTAGTGAGTTGGTCCCTTTCTATGACCATTAAATGTAAAATTCCATAGGAAGTGTGGAGTGATCAGCAGGTAGACTACTTGGAATTACGAGTATTTGGTAGCGATTCTTATTCCCATGTACAATCAATTGAGAGAGATAAGCTAGACCAAATGGCTAAAAGTATATTTTTATGGCTATGGTGGTGGTGTGAATGGGTACAGGTTGTATGACCAGGTCACATGAAAAACATCCTTAGTTGTAATGTTAAATCCAATGAAGCATTCTTGTTTCGTAAGGATGAGCACAAGGAACTGAAAAAGTTGGTTGTGGATGTTTAATTAGACATTGATGAGGAATAGGTAGATACAAAGATGTAGATAGAGGTACATGAGTAGGTAGAGAGCCACCTGTGATAAGGAACCATCACAGGATCGCACTTTACTGACGAGATATAAGGATGACTCAAATATGACATTTTCTTTCTTTACAGATGAGGGAGATCTGTATACTCTTTAGGAGGCTCTTGATGAGCCGGATGCTGAAAAGTGGAAAGTAGCGGTAAATGATGAGATGGACTCTTTATACAAGAATGAGACGTGAGTTGGTGGAGCTTCCCCTCGGTTGTAAAGCGATTGGGTGTAAGTGGATCTTCAAGAAGAAACATGATAGGTACAAGGCAAGATTGGTACCAAAGGGATACACTTAAAGAGAATGTGTCAACTTCACTGGGATATTTACGTCGGTTGTAAAGTAAGTATCTATCAAATTTGTGTTGAAACTGCTTGCCCAATATGATATCGAGTTGGAGCATATGGATGTGAAGACTGCCTTCTTGCATGGGGAATTGGAAGAGCATATTTACATGAAGCAACTAGAAAGTTTCAAAATAAAAGGGGCAAAGAGCAATGTTTGTAGGTTAAAGATATCGTTGTATGACCTGAAACAGTCGCCTAGGTAGTGGTATAAAAAGTTTGATTATTTCATGGTGAGTCAAAAGTTTACCAAGAGCGAATGTGATCATTGTGTCTATCACAAGACTCTTAGTGATGAAAAATTTATCATCATAGTTTTGTATGTTGATGATGCATTGATCGCTAGTTATAGCATGTCTGAGATTAATATACTGAAGACTCAATTATTACGGATATTCAAGATGAAAGATCTGGGGGCTGCAAGGAGGGTTCTCAGCATTGATATATATAGAGACAGGAAGAAGTGCAGGCTATAATTATCTTAGGTTGAATATCTTGAGAATGTATTGATGAAGTGTGGGATGGACAAGGCAAATCTGGTCAACGTTCCTTATGCATCTCACTTCAAGCTATCTTTAAAACAATATGCTTAAATAGGTGAAGAAAAGTAGGATATGTCATATGTGCTTTATTTGAGCGTAGTTTGAAACTTAATGTATGTTATTGTCTGTATGAGACCAGATATTTCACACGTGGTGAGTGCTATTAGCAGATACATGTCTAACCTTGGCAAGCAACACTGGGAGATAGTGAAATGGCTACTTCAATACATTTAATGTATGTAGGACAATGCTTATCTTTTTAGAAATTAAGGGCCAAGTTAATATGCTTTGTGGATTTTGATTACATAGGAGTGTGGACAATAGAAGGTCGACTTTCGGTTACTTGTTTGTTTTAGCGGGTGGAACTATTAGTTGGATGTTGAAGCTTCAGTGTGTGGTGGCTCTTTCTACAACTGAAGCTAAGTACATAACAGTGATAGAAGCATTCAAGAAAGGTGTTTGGTTGAGAGGGATGGAAAATCAGTTAGGGCTTTAGTAGGAGGTTGTGCCAGTTAATTGTGACAACGAAAACACGATTACTTTAGCTAAAAAATTTATTTATCCCTCACGTACTAAACATATTGATGTGCGTCACCATTTTATCCGATGGGTACTTGAGGAAGGAGGCGTGATTCTAGAGAAGATTCATACCAACGTGAATCTAGCGTATATGTTCACTAAGGTAGTTCCCACAAAGATGCTCAAGTTCTGTGTAACTTCTTTGGGCTTGGCGAAGGCATAAATGGAAGACAAAATGTGCATAAGAAGTGATAATGGAGCTATGGTGCAAGGCAGAATTAGAGATGAGCAAAAGAAGTTTTGAATCTCATGTGGAGTGGTGATTGAACGACCACCATTAAAAGCTTCATAGGGACCTCAAAAGTTTTGGATGAAGTTGATATTTGTGTTTTCTCTTCATCCAGGTCTGTGTGACCTAATGAACACATTGGATGGTAGATAAACATTACAGTGAGCCCTAGAAAGTTTTTAATGATGGGTGTTCAATCACCATTGTTTTCTTGTGGTGTCGTCCACTTTAGATTTCGATATATCTCAATTTTGGGCTCATGCCATAAAATGATTTGGAAAAATAGAAGGGTAGCATGGATAAAACAATAGCTTGTTCCTTACTGCGGTGTCATTAGGCAATCCTTATGGGGTGTCATTAAGCAATCACCATTGTTTTCTTGTGGGGTTCAATCACCATTGTTAATTTTCTTGTGGTGATGGGTGTTCAATCACCAAACTTTGGTGTTCAATCACCAAAGTTTTTAATGATGGGTGTTCAATCACCATTGTTTTCTTGTGGTGTCGTCCACTTTAGATTTTTATATATCTCAATTTTGGGCTCTTGCCATAAAATGATTTGGAAAAATAGAAGGATAGTGTGGATAAAACAATAACTTGTTCCCTACTGCGGCGTCATTACGCAATCCTCATGGGGAGCCTATTAGGTGACCTCTGTTGTGTGTTGGTGTCAACAAGTTTAGTGGGCCTCACCATGATATATGTGTTATATCCAAACTGTTCGTCCATTTGGTGAGAACGTTTTAAGGCCTGAGCCCAAAAATGAGGCAGATCCAAAGCTCAAGTGGACCACCTTTAGAAAGCAATGGGGACTGAACATCTACCATCGAAACCGTCTTGGGGGTCATCGAATTTTTGGACCCATTTGATATTTGGTTTTTCCCTATATCTAGTTCTGTATGACCTTATGAACAGTTTGGATCGAAAATAAACATCATGGAGAACCCTTTGAATGTTTTAAGGATGGGAATCATTTCCCCCATTGCTTTTTGTGGCATGGCCCACTTGACTTTTAATATAACTCATTTTTAGGCTCATGCTCTATGTTAATCTCGCCAAATAGATGAACAGTGTGGATATAACACATACATCATGGTGGGCCCCACAAAACTTGGTGACATCAACACAAAATGGAAGTTGGCTTGTGGCACACCATACAATCCGCTTTCCCTCGTAAATTAGGGCGGGGATTCGGTAGTAACCCATCGGGATCTAGCTAGAGACAGACAGTCCTATCTAGGGCTATGTGGGGTCTACCATGATTTATATGTTTTATCCACACCATCCATCCATTTTTCCATATCATTTTAGGGAATAATACCAAAAGCCAGGCAAATCTAAGGCTCATGTAGGAAATATAGGAAATAGTAGGAATTGGCTGCCTACCATTGAAAGCTTCTTAGGGCCACATAAGGCTTTGATCAAGCTCATTTTTGTGTTTTTTCTTCATCTAGGTCCGTGTGACCTTATGAATCGGTTAGATGACAAATAATCTCATGGTAGACCTTAGGAAGGTTTTAATGGTAGTCATTCCATTCCCACTACTTTTTGTGGTGTGGTCGATTTGAACTTTGGATGTGCATATTTTTTAGGATCATGCTTTAGAACGATATAAAAAAGTTGATAGATGGTGTGGATGTAACACATAAATCATGGTGGGCCCAGAAAAGTGTCACACATTAAAAATTACATTGTTTATTATGTAAACAAGAAAATATTTGTTTCCACGGGGGCAATAATGGATTTTAAAAAATATATTTGTGGAGCGCTTTCTGGATTCACCATTAAGTTAAACCTCCTTCATTGAAAAATTTCAGAATAAAATAACGAAGCGCTTTCCTCATCTGACATTAACAAACACTGCTTAACATCGATGACTTTCCAGATTCTGTATTAAGTGAAAGTTTTCAGCGTTAACAAACATGCCCTAAGTCTCTGTGAGGAGTCCAGAGAAGTTCCGTGGATTCGGAATAGTTATCCCCTTGAGGAAGACAATGCTTGACCTCACGTCATTCTCTGCGTCACATGTGCATAGGGAAAAAACCATATAACGAACTTTTTTCTAACTATGTGCTAGGGAGGAATTCATCCTTGATCATTTAACATTGGTTTGCATTGTTTTCCAATCTTATGTTATCATTTTTTTTTTCCTTTTCTTCTTAAAATTAGAGACATGATCATTTAATTGTATATTTTATCTTTCATTGTCAGCTACAAATTGTTTTTGAAAAGCAACAGATGATTTTGTTATGACTATAGGCCGATTTTAGTACGATGAAACCAAAAGGCCATCGAGCTAGAAGAAAACGAAGATGATGAGAAAGCATCTTAGCAGTATAAGGTTGAGGAACCTCCTTCCCCCTATGAATCGGTAGGTGTAAGGCACTCCCAAAAATATAGGGGTCTTCTTTACAGTAAAGCTGTCCTAGTTGGGAAAAGTTTAGGCACCCTCTCCCCAAAATATAAAAGGAAAAAAGATTAGATTTTTTTAACACATTAATATCTTTCTTTTTGTAACAGCCATGTTTAGAAAATGAACTAGAGTTTTGCCCACAGATCAACGAGGGTTGAGATACAAGAAAGGAAACTTGCTAACCTGGTCACCAGACTTGTGAGCAAACATATCCTTATTCTCATCCCTCACCGGAAGTCCAGGACACACTCTTTGGAAGATCTGTTAATGTTGAAATTTTTGGTTTTTGAAAAAACAAAATATTCAAAAAATTTTAGGATTTTTATTTTGTTGCCAAAATGCTTTTAGGAAATTTCAAATTAAAAAGTGTGGTGTGTACTTTTGTCCCACATCAGAAATGAAAAGAGAAAAATCGTGGTTTATATGTGGATGTGTACGTAGTATTCTTACTTGGAGCTTTAGAGATTGAGATGCTCAGGTTGCATGGAATGCGCGCGCTCGAGCACGAGCACAGATGTGGGCAATGTAGCTGTAGTGCGTTAGTTGGCGCACTTTGCAGAGGGATTTAGTATGAGCCTAGGTGCGATGGGTCTAAAATGAGCCAGGGTTTTATAGGCGACTGAGAACGTTCATATTATTAATCCGAAATGGTCAGCCATTTTTTAAAATGGCTAGTACCCTTGAAAGCCACAACGGTCTGAAAACGAATGAGCCATGATGATCCAACGGTTAGATCTTTCAGTCTGACAGCCAAAAATGGTTCAAATTAATGATTAACCATCATAAACGTTTTTCAAACATTCTGAATCATTGATGGTCACTCAGTAATGGTCAACTCCCTGGTGCCTATATAAACTGGACCATTCTAGTTTAAATTCCCATCAACTCTAACACATCTCTCCTCATCCATCGGAGCCTCCAGATAACATCTCCATCTTAGAATATCGTAAACACATTTACTATTAGGATCCAGACGGGCTTGTCTTATCTTGAAAGAAATTCACCTGTAACCCATCAATAATTGATAAGTAAGGACAACATATATTTTACGTAATTCTGCCTAGTGAAATGAAAATAATTAATCTTATTTATTTATTTATTTTTGATATTTCCAACACATTTTTCCAACAGTTTTGAGGGCAAACATTGCTTTGAAGGACCTGATCACCTTATATTAGTTATCCATCTCCTGAGCATTTGCATCACTAAAGATAATTGTGTCATATGCGAACTGTATGTCAGAGATATGGAGATTGGCATTATCCACCACAAACCCTATAACTAATTCCTCCCCGTTTGTCTCAGTCACCATTCTGCTTAAAGCATCCGCCATGACAAAAACAAAGAAAGGGGGATAACGTGTTCCCTTGATGTAAGCACCTGAATGTGTATTTTCCATCCAAGCGATTGATAAGGTCACAAACACCTATATGAGAAGACCACACAAATATCTTCTTGTTCTAAAGTTTTTGTGGCCCACAAGAAGTTTTTAACTGTCACACCACTGTTTCTTGTACAATGGTTCTTATGGGATTCAGAACTACATTTTTTTGGATCATACCCTAAAATGAGCTTTCAATATGGATGTGGCATGGATGTAGTCACATACATCATACTGGGCCCCATAGCCAGGTGTCCCACCCACCTCGAGTCACACTTAATCCGCTCGCATCGGCTTCCTGTATAGTTTGCTCAATGACAGACAAAACCGAATGAGGATTGGCTAGTGACCCTGCCACTTGCCAATGGCTAATGGTCGATGATCTGTGGGCCCCACCATGATATATGTGTTTCCATTTTTCAAGATCATTTTATGTCTTGATCCTAAAAATGAAGCAGATCTAAATCTCAGGTGGACCACACCACAGGAAAATAATAGTGATTGAATGCACTCCATTTAAAACATCTTAGGGTTCATTGTAATAATTAGTTTTACATCTAACCTGTTTATTAGGGAATTTTTTTTTTTAGCTTGATTCAGAACTTTTGTGTCTCATTCAAGGTGTCCCGTATCAGTATCGGTTGGTGTAACGCTGTCCTCCAAAACTGATACGGATACGGAGACGTAACGGCGATACGGGGGCGTAACAGCCCATAACGACGCAAAAAGTTTTTTGCTAAAAAATATGAAAAAATATATATTAAATTCAGAATATTCTAAGCATTTCAAATATGCATTCATTTATAAATTGGAACATGTTTATGGTGGTGTAACGGTCCACTCTTCGGTGAGAAGTTGTATCGGACTATCTGATGAATTTATGAACCAGATAACCTGAATTTAACTACAAAATTCATATATTTAATTTTCTAACTATCTACTATCAATGATAGATATATTAGAATAAATGTAATATGAAAATATCTTACATTTAGGTGTTTGCAATTATTTTTGAGGGACAAAATTCATGCATAAATAGAAAAAAATATTAAAAAAAAAATAAAATGGCACCTCAAATATGTAAAATGTACATTAACATATTCTACTATGATTAACACATCACATGACATCATTTAAACAATAAAATAATCATTAAAAAATAATTTTTTGAATTTTTTAAAAAAGGACCAAAATAAATGCGTAAATAGAAAAAAATATAAAATGGCACCCCAAATCTCTAAAATGCACATTAACATGTTCTAATATGATTAAAACATCATATTGCATCATTAAAATAGAAAAAGAATTATTAAAAAATAATTTTTTGAATTTTCAAAAAAAGGGCCAAAATAAATGCTTAAATAGAAAAAATATAAAAAAAATAAAATAAAATGGCACCCCAAATCTGTAAAATGCACATTAAAATATTCTAATATAATTAACACATCATATGACATGATTAAAACAACAAAAAAACTATTAAAAATTGATTTTTTGAATTTTAAAAAAAGGGGCCAAAATTCATGCATAAATAGAAAAAAATATAAAAAAATATATAAAATGGCACACCAATTCTGTAAAATGCATATTAACATGTTCTACTATGATTAAAAAATCATATGACATCATTAAAACAACAAAAGAATCATTAAAAAATAATCTTTTGAATTTTAAAAAAAAGAACCAAAATAAATGCGTAAATAGAAAAAAATATAAAATGGCACCCCAAATCTGTAAAATGCACATTAACATGTTCTACTATGATTAACACTTCAAATTGCATGATTAAAACAACAAAACAACTATTAAAAATTAATTTTTTAAATTTTAAAAAAAGGGGCCAAAATTCATGCATAAATAGAAAAAATATAAAAAAAATATTAAATGGCACCCCAAGTCTGTAAAATGCACATTAACATGTTCTACTATGATTAACACATCATATGGTATGATTAAAATAATAAAATATATTAAAAAAGTATAAATACCCATTTTTGACGAATTTCTAAAAAATGGCCCACCAAGGTTTGATTCAAGAAAATCCGTAATATAATGTATTTTTATTTCAAATTCCTAGCTAAGGTTGGTTGAAATTAGTAGTAGAAGGAGTGAGAACAGTTTGAAAGTAAGAGGTTTTAAAAAAATAACAAAAACAGAGCTTAAAATGGAAAAAGAAAAAGTTACCATTATTCGGTCGATACGGGCCCGTAACGGCCCGTAATGGCCGTTACACCCAGCAATTGGCCCGTAACGGTCGATATGGGTACAAAATTGGGTAACGGCTAATACGACCCCGAAACACGTAACGGTTCCCACCGTTACCGATATGTATCGGCCGTTACGGCCAATATGTAACCGTTTTGGCACACCATGGCCTCATTAGGAAGTTTTTAATGATGGGAGCTCAATAACATTGTTTCCTACCGACCATAGGAAAACAACGATGATGTCCAACATGTTAATTAGGGCCTACCGTAATGTTTATTTGACATCCAGCCTGTTGATTAGGTCATATAGACCTGACACCCTGATCCATAGCTCAAGTGGTAGACTGAGTGAAAGATGTTGTATACAGATGTCTTAAATTTATTTTTCTTAGGCTACTCGACCGGTCGAGCACCTGGCTCGACTAGTAGAGGGTCCACTCGAGTAGTCGAGGCTCGCTCGACTCAAAGTCCAACGAGTTATTTTTTTGCTATTACGCATTGCTCGACCAGTTAAGGACCTGGTTCGACTAGTCGAGGGTTACACAGATTTTGCGCGGACTACATAAATTTGAGGCGGTTTCGCAAAGGTACGGAAGAGGTGTTTCCTAATCTATAAATAGGGGTCCCTAGGCCTATTCTAAGGTATTTTAAGGCTTTCTAAAGGGGTTCCAAGGGTTCTTAAAAAGGTTTTAGGGTTTCTAAAGGGTGTAGCAAGGGTAAGATTCGAGGTTGTTCGAATCGGGTAAGTCTTCTCTCTTTGTAATTTCTATTTTCATAGTGGAATTATGTCACTTTATGCCATGGTTTTTTCTTGCAAGAGTTTTTCACGTTAAATTTGTGTGTTCTCTTGTGGTTGCTTGGTGCTATTCGATTACTACCTAGATCTAGATCTGTGTGATTTCGTAACACAAATCTACAACAAGTGATATTAGAGCAATCGTTGGGGCACAGATTTGAATATAAGGAATTAGTAATAATGGTAAGCACCAGGTATGATATTGAGAAGTACTTAGGAAAAAATAATTTTGAGCTATGGAAGATCAAGATGATTAGTTCCTTAATCAAGTAAGGCGAAGATGGTGCTCTTGAGGAGTGAAAGTCTACTATTATTGATGATGATTGAAATACTCTTGATAAGAAAGCTTTATCATCGATCCGTTTATATCTCACGGATGAGGTTCTCTACAATGTCATGAGGGAAAAAATTGTGACTAAGTTATGGGCGAAGTTAATGGATGTCTATGTGAAAAAATTCTCTGAAAATCGCCTGCACTTAAAGCGACAGTGGTATAACTTTAAGATGGCAGAGGGTAGAGATCTAGAGGCTCACATCAACAACTTTAATAAATTGGTTTACAAATTACTTGATATGGAGGAAATAATGAAAGATAAGGAACAAGCATGTATGTTACTGAATTCTCTTCCGACGTCTTATGAATCATTCAAGGACACAATGTGCTCCACGAATAAAACCCTGAGTGTCGACACCATTATCTCAGCCCTTCAAGGAAAGGTTATGAGAAAGTTTAACGTCGACATGAGGATATTTTCTGATGCACTGGTTACAAGGGGTAGGAATTCTAAACAAGGTATATGTTTTTCAGGTTTTAGATCCAAATTCAAGAGCAAGGGCAAAGGAAATGTAAAGTGCTGGAATTATGGGATGGAAGGACATGTAAAGAAGGATTGTACAAATCCTAAATCTAAGAGAAGATTCTGAGGCTTCAGACAGGGAGGCCAATGCTGCCACGTCAGATGGATCGAGTAGATGTGATAGTGATGTTTTATTTGTGTCTACGATCAGACAACCATACGATAATCGTAAGGACGAGTGGATGCTAGACATAAGAGCATCTTTTCACATGACTCCTTATCGAAGTTAGTTCACCAGTTACAGGGAGTGCAATGGTGGACATGTATTTATGGGTAATGACATTTCTTGTAATGTTGTGGTTGTTGGTCAGTATGCATTAAGATGTTTGATGGGGTGGAGCGTATCTTAACTAATGGCAGGCACGTTCCTGATTTGAAGAAGAATCTGATTTCTCTTGGTGTACGTGAGATAATGGGATGCATGTATTGATGGTGCTCTTAAGGTATCTAAGGGGGCATCAGTAATCATGAAAGCGCAATGACTCGGTAACATGTACAGATTGATCGGGAACACTTCAAAAGGTGGAGCTGCAGGGGCTGTAGCGGATTTCACCTCTGCACGTGTGTGGCATGTTGGGCATGACCACATAAGCGGGCAGGGCGTGAAAGCTAAGATGCGTGGATGAAGATACAGAGCTGGTGAAGTAGCCACCTGTGTGAAGAATTACATAGCATAATCGCAAGATATCGACGAGGTACATGGACGACTCAAATATCATAGGAAATCCGTCTTCTATTTAGATGACGCTAGGTAAGCCTAGTGCTGAGAAGTGGAAGGTGTCTATTGAGGATGTGATGGACTCATTGTACTAGATCGATACATGGGAGCTAATGGAGTTTTCAGCGGGCCAGAGAGCGGTTGGATGTTGGTGGATCTTCAGGAGGATACAATATAGATACAGGGCGAGGTTGATAACGAAGGGTTATGCTTAGAGAGAATGGATCGGCTTCTTAGAGATATTCGCACCAACGATATAGCAGGTGTTTATTAGATTCATGATTGGCGTTGGTTAGCCAATGCGATCTTGAAATGGAAGGATGAAAGTGGAGTCTGCACTTCTATATGAGAAATTGGAAGAGTAGATCTACATAAAGCAACCAGAGTAGTTAGAAGTTAAAGGGGCTGAGAAAAAGAGTTTGTAGGAGGTCGTGGTACGACCTGTCGCGTAGGTAGTAGTATAAAGTTTGATTCCTTCATAGTGAGTCAGGAATTGTATGCTGATGACATGTAGATCGTTAATTATGACATGTTTGAAATTAATGTACTGAAAACTCGGTTAAGTGAGACATTTAGGATGAAGGATCGGAGGGCTGCAAAGATGGTTCTCGACATTGAAACTGAAAGAGGAGTAAGCTTTGATTATCTCAGATAGAATACCTTGGGTAGGTATTGATCAAGGAGGTGATGGACCATGTAAAGTCAAAGAGCGTTCCTTAAGCGTCTCTCCTCAAGTTTTTCTTAGGACATGTCCCAAAACAAATGAGGAAAAGTAGGATATATCATAAGCCTTATTTGAATGTGGTTGACAGTATATGTTATGGTCTGGATTAGACCGGTTATTTCATAGGTTATCAGTATTGTGAGAAAGTACCCCGGTAAGCAATATTAGGTAGCGGTGAGATGGTAAGAAGACTACGTCTTTCCTTTTGAGAAGATAGGAGCAAAGGTGGTTGGGTACGTGGATTTTGATCTGGAAGACATGCTCACTTAGAATGTTCTTGTAGAGAAGTTCAAGTTCTGTGCAACTTCTCTGCGCTTAGCGATGGTGAAAAAGAAGGACGGAGTGTGCACGAGAAGCTATGATGTGATACAAAGATAAGAGAAGAAGTCAAGAAACTACATGGTTGAAGATTAAAGACATGGTGAAGATTGTTGTATACAAATGTCTTAAATCTATTTTTCCTGGGCTACTCGACCGGTCGAGGGCCTGCCTCGACCAATCGAGGGTCCACTCGACCGGTCGAGGCCCGCTCGACTCGAAGTCCAGCGAGTTATTTTTTTTTGCTATTCCACACTATTCGACCAGTCGAGGGTCCGCTCGACCAGTTGAGAAGCTTACTTGACTGGTCGAGGTGCCCTTCGACTAGTTAAGGACTTGGCTCTACTAGTTGAGGGTTATGCAGATTTTGCGCATACTACGTAAATTTGAGGCGGTTTTGCAAAGGTGCGGAAGGGGTGTTTCCTAATTTATAAATAGGAGTCCCTAAGGCTATTCTAAGGTATTGTAAAGCTTTCTAAAGGGGTTCCAAGGGTTCCTAAAAGAGTTTTAGGATTTCTAAAGGGTATAACAAGGGTGAGATTCGAGGTTGTTCGATTCGGATAAGTCCTCATTTCTATTTTTATAGTGGAATTCTATCACTTTATGCCGTGATTTTTTTCTGTAAGGATTTTCTATGTTAAATTTGTATATTTTCTTATGGTAGCTTGGTGCTATGGGATTACTATCCTAGATCTAGATCTGTGTGATTTCGCAAAACAAATTTCCAATAAAAGATATTGTTTCAACACTGAGGTCTTGACATCGATTCTCTAGTGGGTTGCTAACCGTGAAGTGTGATGTACTAACAATTAACAAAAATGAAAAACATAAAAGTAAAGGTCATACGAACCTGATTACGATGGAGGTAAAAACTTCGCTTATCCAAAACTCGTGTTTCTTAGGAAGCTTTGGAAGGTGGGAGCTCAATCAACACTGTTGCCTGTGATGCAGTCAACCTGAGTTTCTGCATGTCTCATTCTTGGCATCATACAATGGATATGAACGGCGTGGATAAAACCGTATATCACGGTGGGCTCATCGTACAATGGATATGAACTGCGTGGATAAAACCGTATATCATGGTGGGCCCACAGAATCCTGACCGAAAGCCACCTGGCTAGAGGCAGCGTCACCAAAACAATGCATATAGGGATATGATTACGACGGCGACAGTTCTGATGGTGCTGACTGCAAAAGTCTCTTCGGATTGAATGGTAGGCGTACGAGTGCTAGGATTGGAGGAGTTTTCTCCTAAATGAAATCGATTTTTGATATGGCATGTTTTTCATGGTTGGGAAGAGAGTCATGAATGGGTTAGAATACACACTGTGGTGTGAGCGTGTTGAAAATAATAAAAAAAAGAAGAAAAAAAAAGAAAAAGAAAGAAAAGAAGATAGCTATGAATGGGATCTGCAGCCCCCAGCTGGTGACCCCTCAAGTTTTGAGACATGCATTACACAGCTCAAGCATAAGAGCCTGTTTGGTCAGTGGGATTAAATGATATTGAATTGCATTAAATGGGATTAACACGAATGTTGCACAGTGATTGTATGTCCAGAGATACTATGTTTTTACGTGGATAAAATTCTTAACAGGGGAAGGCGCTGGGTTAAACAAAACCTTATTTGGTGGACCATGGGATATGTTGATCACCTGCACACTTAAATAACTAAAATGTTAATTACATGTAAAGGCCGTGGATGATTGACTTCGTGTATAAAATATATGCATCAATGTGGGCCCACATGTGTAGCTGATTTCAAAATCCATGGAAAATCTCAAGTGGGATGGAATGCACTTCCATCGCAGCTAATCCCAACCCTTCTTGTCCTTCTCAAATGCTAGATGAAATTTGCATGGGACCAAATGCAGTTTTATCCCACCTAATCCCGTTTAAGCCCACCTAAAATGCAGGTGTTTAGTTTTCCAATTACAGTGATAGCCAATAACAATTATTTACCCTTGTAATTATTGTGAAATCAATGCAAAATTTGTTTTATAATATCGAAATGTAATGTGTCCTTACTCATGGTTGGGTGGTTTCAACACGAGGTCATGGGTTACTCAAGGCTGGGCGGTAGACTCATGAAAGTTTCAACACGATGTCATGGGTTCCCATTGTGGTGAATAGCAACTCTTTTTTAAATTGTTTTAAAACCCTTTTAATTGCATTTATGTGGAGAATAGTGTCCCTTTAGTGAAGCAAAGCTTTCCACAGCACAAGAAGCACTGGACAGTGCTTTACTTGTGTTGTGGATATGGTATTGACTCAAGGATGTAATGTGTTTGACTTGGACTTTTCACTAACTAATGAAGTATGGAGTTTACGGTTATACAGGCATCGGAGAGTTATTATTAGTTGGGGAATCGAAGATTCTTACAGTTGGCCTGTTGCAAAAAATTTTAAGTGAGAGACCTCGGTGATGAAGAATAAAAGAGCTAGGAGATGAAGAATGAAAGAGCTGGGCATCCTTTTCCACCCACACTCACATCCGATATCTATTTTATGAGATTTAAGATTTTTAAATTTTTTTTTTTTTTTTGGAACTTTCTAAATGATCTTTATTGTCTAGTCAATTGCAGACAAGATTTGAACCCGATTAGAAAATTAAATGCCCAACTTTACCACCACATTGGAGACCGCAATGGCTCAACTAGGGAAGCGGTTTGTTGAGCCAATAGTTATTGTAAAAAAGGAAAGAAAATGCTAATAGGCTTAACTTAATTGTGATATGAAGACGACTTGCTCACATCAAGCATAACCAGAGAGTTTAGTACTAAAATAAAGGGAAAAGATTAGACACCATAGCTTTTTGATGTGCCAGAATCCAAAAAGCTTAGTAAAGTACAAAACTTACGCATGAAAATTGTCTGAGAAGAAGAAGGGGATGTACGAAAAGAAAATTATCGTGGAAGGATTATAAGCAAAGTAAAAAAGCAATAAATTGAGCTACACAGAAGTGTTAGGTAAATGAGGATGTGAGAAAGGGAAAAAGACACATGGCACTCTTCAAGGAAGAGATTATCAAATGTCTTGGATCGTAACTCTACAGTGAAATGTTGTGATAACTTGTATTGATTGGATGATGAATTAAGATGGGTTGGATTAGCTTGGAGGTAATGTACGGTTTGGATGAGTGTCATGGATGGGGTGGATGGGATAGGTGGTTCGGGTACTTTCTTCTCATATCTCTCTCTCTCTCTCTCTCTCTCTCTCATATAGAGAATTCAATATACGTGAAATGAGAAGGGTTGGGTATTTATAGATAGGGTGATTGGCAGTAGTGTAAATTGTGAGATTTTGAAGGGTAAAATATCATGTAGAAAGTGTTGGGGTTCGATTTACAATTTTCATCATGTGATAAATGTGGGCATGAAGTATTGAATGTGTAGCTCAATTCAAACTGAAAAATTATGACCCGAAGTACCAAGATAAGCAAATACAAAGTATATAAATAAAATCAAATAAGATCGGTCACCTATCCAACCACTTGCACAATATGTTAAAATGATCAGGCGATAGTTAAATGGTAGGGTTCATCCTCTGATAATGCTTATAGCTTTTTCTTCCATAATATGAAAGGACTTTTCAATAGAGATAAAAGAATAAGAATAAAGGAATTCTTATAATCGGTCATGAAGAATAGTTGCAAAATACCTTCTTGAATGGAGAATTTGTTTAATGCTTGATCTGAATCTAATGTATGAGCATAGACTCGAATCACATTTAAAGTTAACAACTACTTGATTACTATTACGGATTATATTAAGGAATGTAAATAGTAGGTAAAAGTAAAGCATTACACTACTGAATGTAAATGACTGGAGAAAAGTAAAGGATATCACTAAGGATTGTAAATGAAAATAATTAAAAGGTAGATTTTGTTTGATTGGGTTGGTATGAGAAAATATGCTTTGTTGAATTCATTTACTAGCTTTAACGTGGCCATCTAGATGCCTCCCACATTCTGACGGCTGCTATAACCATTTCAACACGACTTAAGTATCTCTGCTTTTAAACTTGCCATCTATTCTATATCTACTTCAGCATGATCACTCTTCACTCAACCACTTAGTGAATAACGTGGCATTGCTCGATACACTCCAGTTGTATTACCGTAGAATCCTCTTCGTATATCCTCAAAAAATCTTCAAATACAGCACACAAATCCATCTTAATTACATGTCACCCATTATGATTAGCTTTCTCAGGAATTAACGACAATAGAGATGAACATTCCCGCCCCCCCTCCCCATGTCGCTTCACTTTAAAAAAAAGGTGAAAGCGACGTCTGACCACCCATAAATGCAGCAGTCCTTTGGTACACTGGCAATACCATAGCAACCGTTTCTGACTGATATAGTCTCACACATCAGCTCTAACTATCATTTTTTGAAATAAGAGCTAACCCCATTATGATACATGTACATGTATCATACAAAATGAGAAATTAATGATGCTCTAATAAATACTCTATATCCTTGGCCCAATATAAGCATGATTTCAAACATTCTTCGTTATTGCATGCTTCCTTCTCCATCATTCATCATTCAAATCGTATATCTTTCTCACTCTCTGATCTTAGAAATGGTTGCCTCATCATCTTCTGCTCCATCTTTCCATCAGGATGACTTAGTCACTGTACAAGACGTACTCTTCGAGAAATTTCCAATGAAATAGTCTTCAAATCACCGATCAAAGACTATTACTGTATGGGACCAATGTTCTTCCTTGGATTTGTATTGTGCGTCTGCTTCTGTCCAATTTACTGACCTTAAACTCCATGGCTTCTACAATCTTTTACTCGCAATCGTTGACCCTTTTGAGGAAATCCTCACCGAAGGAATTAAATCCTTCTCCCCCCCCCTCTTCACAACATCTACCCCTTCACTAGAGATGCCACTGAAGCATCTAGGATTGATGGAACTCTAGGAGGTTCTAATAAATTTGTAGCATCTTGGAGACGCTTATTCTAAGGCTGACTTGGAATTGGAACAATACACTGGCCTACTAAGGGAGTGATCTACCATTCATGCAAAATCCAAGACTCTTGTTCACAACCCTAAGTGCAGGGCTACGCTGTAGTAATAACTAGGTGAGACTGAGATCGTATCCACAGGGACTTAACCTGTACGTATTCTGAAAGTAACTAGAATTAGCAATCTAAAAACTGGATAATTGAGATCAATTATGTAAACTGAAGTAATCGAAGTAAGGGAAACTAGAGCGCTAAGGATCCACTTGTAGCTATTGTGACGCTACTTGATTCAATAAGAACGCTTCAATAAGAACGCAACTGGAATCAAAGTCATATTCTATCTAGTTGAAAGATGAAACAGTTAAATCATAGTGTTGTTGAACTTCATTGAACTAGTTCACACATGAAGCACTAATCTCATGATTGCAGACAATTCATGCATCAACCATGCCCATAGATGATGGTGGATCACGGATTTTACAGATCACTTAACTACAAAAAAAGAGACAAAGATATTAAGAGCTTTCCAAGCATCTACTGTAATTTGAGATGTAATAAATCATAAAAAAACTAGAAATATTCATTCATTGAAACTAGAAATCAATGAAAGTTTTACATGAACTAAAATCAAGTAAAATAAATATCAAAATAAACTACAAGCTTCGCCTCTTAACTCTAGTTAAAGATTAGTTAACTATAGACATGATTAAGCTAAAACTCTCAAATAAAAACATCAAAAACTAATTAAGGAAGAACAAAAGAACTCATGGTGGCAACTCCACCCTTTCCTCTGCTCCCGAACCCTAATTCGTACTTAAAACTCCTTGGAAAACTCAAATATATAGGATTTGTTCAAAAAGTCCAAGTCACATACCTATATCCCGAATGGGATTGGCCGGACTCTTAAGAGCTTTTGGCTTTCATCAAGTCTCAGATCAAACTTGGTTACAAGAAAGAAGTACTTATGAGAAGAAAGCTGAAAATGGGGTCGAAATAGTTGGCTGCCGTCTTAATGAGGTGATAGGCTCCCTTCATCATTCCACAGGTGAGAGTCTGTCATGGAGCAGCAAGCAGGCATTGGTTAAGAAGGCTAAGGAGTCTTCTCTCAAGGAGTTCAAGAAAATCTAGGTGTCTTATAGTTGAACTGCTCGACCGACTGATTATACTTCTTTATTGCACAAACTTCCCTTTTGTACCTAATTTCTGAATGGCTGATGACTTAAGGCACTTTTCCTGCAATGATAAAATCATTCATCCTGTAATCAGCGGAAGGGCATTTATCAGTGTCTTCGTGTTACTTGGCCTGATCTTGCACTATCTCCCATAAGGAAGTATACTATGTTTTTAAAAATCAACCATTGATTAAAGCCTTTGTAATCTTTCCATTCATATCACGTAAGAGATAGGTTCCACTCTTAAGGACTAAAATGACAACAGAGGCCCCATCCCAAGTAGGCGACCATTTTTTACCTAAAGTTCGGTCTATGTGCCCTATTAGTAACACCACCTTTTAGACCTTATCTCCTTCTCTAAAGGATTTTCCTTTTATCCTTTTATTATACACTCGAGCAACAACAGCTTTGTTGGTGATGATTGAATTCAAGGTCTTCATCCAAGTTTCATATGTCTAATCTTTCAAACTCGACCAACATCACTTCTATGAACTCGGGAGGAGTTAGCTCGGCTTGATGTGTGACTCTCAATGATGGCACAATAATCTCCAAAGGCACCACTGTATCATGTCCATATATTAATGTGAACGGAGTCATTCTAGTACTGGTATGGGGCGAATTTCGGTATGCGCAAAGCTCCTCACATAGTTTTATATCCTACTCACGAGAATTTCTTCAATCATTTTCCTTAGGATATTCTTTATCACCTTGTTGTTGGCCTCGGCCTGACCATTGGCCTGCACATAATACGACATTGAATGCAGGATTTTAATTCCATACTTGTCGGCCATAGCTTTCACTTCTTTTGTTAAAAATGCTGCACTCCAATACATAATGATCGATTCTAGAATTCTGAACCTATGGATGATGTAAGTCTCAATAAATTCAATTATCTTCCTATGGTGAACTCCCTTTACAGGTTTTGCTTCTGCCTACTTTGTGAAGTAATTAGTAGTTACAATGATTAAAGAATTTATACGTACTGATGGTGGATGAATTTGACCTATTAAATCAATCACTCATCCCTAGAAGGGCCACAACTTGATAATTGAGTGAATCTCGGCCGTAGGCACGTGCTGAATTAGCCCATTTTTCTGGCATGTCTCACATCCTTTGGTGTATTGAATGCAATCAACCATCATTGTCGACCAGAAATACCTGTAACACCTAAGCATGAGCCTCATTTTCCTCCTGCTTTAGTGAGACCCATATAATCCTTCGTGAACCTCACCTATTACTAGCATGGCTTCCTTTTTAGCTAAGCACCTTAACAGTACACCATCAACTCCTTTTCGGTATAATTTGCTATCAATCATGACATAATTAACGGTCGATCTCCTCAATTTCCTTCTAGCATTGGTCCGTGGGTTTTGAAAATATCCCATGAGAGGAGCTCCCCAGGCATCTTCTTTTATTTCGACTTGGCATACTTTCATGATTACTTTTCTTTCGAAGACAAAAGGCAATTACCTCCTTTGCACTGTGGACAATCTCTTGGATGATCCTTTCAATATATTCAGCCTTGTGGCTAGTTGTGTTATTTCATTAACATCCATGTTATGGTCTCAAACAACATGCACCAATTTCACCTCATTAAAGCCATCCAACATTTGGGAGGCCAAGGTGTAATATGGCAATAGTGTTGGGCTAGTACACTTGAACAACCTGCCATCTGATTTATTACCAGTTGTGAATTGCCCACGATCATTACATTTTGTGCACCTAGTTCCATTAGAAATTCCAGGACGATTATCATGGCCTTATATTTGACTTGATTATTGGTACACTCGTATTTCAATTGAAATGTGAATTCTTATTTGTTTCCATTTGGTACGATTAAGATAATCCTAGCCCCTGAAGCTTTATGGGTTTTTTAACCATAAGAAATCAGCTTTCATGGAGATAAGTCTTCCCTAATTTTGGCATCATTCTTAATGAAGAAAGTTGACAGAAAATCCAAAATCTTGGTGACTGTGCAGGCTTTGATATGAGTTGATATATACAGTGGTTTGAGATGTTGTGTCATGCCATGGGTGTATTGATGGGATTTTTTATCCCGTGCTTAACTGGTCGTGAGCCCTGCACGACCGGTCATGCGCTGGTGTTTGACCAGTCGTGGGGTCGAGCCCTGACACGACTCAAAGTCCAGCGAGTTTGGACGATTTTTCTCTGGGGTGCTCGACCGGTCGTGGGTGGCACTCAACCGGTCGTGGGTGGCATTTGACCAGTCGTAGTTATGCAGATTCATTCCATGATTTTGTGCAGATTTCATGTCACAAGTCCTTTCGCAACTGGGATGCAGAGAGGAGTTTTCTAAAACTATAAAAAGGGGCCCCTAAGATTTTTCTAAATATGCTGTGTGAAGAAAAAGCATAAGAGGATTTCCTAAAGGGTTTAGGGCTATCAAAAGGGTGAGAGAGAGAGAAAGAGAGAGAGAGGAAGCTTGTAGAAGGGAGGTTATACTTGTGGAGGTGATCTACCATATCTCAGCTCTTCTACATCCTCGTAATCGGTGAGATCTTTCAGTTTTTCTTTATTTTTCTTACTGTTTATCAATTCCTGCGTGAGTGATGAAGGTTTGATCATAGCAAGGTGTGTTTGTGAATGGTCATAACATTCTGCTTTATAGTGGATTATTGATCTGGACGAGGTCCCGTGGTTTTTACCTCTTTGACGATTTTTGTAACACTCCAGATTTTTGCTAACCTGGGATTAAACGTCCTTAGGTAACGGGTCAACCATAACACCTTGGTAACATCTCAGAACCCAATTCCAAAGCCAAATAAATCATTTAGAACCTAATTCTTTAGAAATTTAACGTGAATTAGCCAGTGCTACACTAGATTTCCTGTAAAATTAGCATCAACCACTTTAAATACGATCTGAAAGACCCAAAACTTATAAAATCATTGACGCTACGTTACCCTAAAACTTAGGATCAAACTCTAAACCTGTTTGCTCTTAGGAACCCTTTGAAACTTTGTATTGGATCTAGACTGCGCGTCGAAAGTCCGATAGAGATAATCTTAGACAATTATGACGCCTTGTTGGACTTGACAATCATTTCAAAAATCAAGCCCAACCGATATCCTGAGACCATTTTACTGAGTCCGGAGTGAAGAGAGTGAGAAAAGAAAAATCTTTAGAAAATTAATTCAATTTAAATAAATCTGGCACATGTCGCTTGCGTGACATTTTTTAAGCGTTCTGACCATCGGAATCTGACTAAATTTCACCCACGGATCAGGATAGGTGGCCCTTACATGTCATAACACTTGTGGCCTTGATCGAGTCTCAGTGACCACTGAACTGAAACTGGTCCGCCACATGCGATCTGGGAACACTATCGAGCTGAAAACTTAATGTGATCAGGATTCAACATCCATGAGCTTAAGTCCGACGGCATTCAGTCAGGGGACCTCCAGAAATGTCCTTTTGGATCAGAAAAGACCCGATTTGGCTATAACCCAAGTATACCTTGACTTGGAGTCTGTTTTGGTTATGTTTGGGCTTATAAAAGGGCCTTAAACCCTTAGCTTTCTAATTCATACGAATTTGGGAAAAACCCTAGGAGAGAGGAGAGAAAAGAGAGAGAAAGTGAGGGAGAAGCTGGGGCTTTCTCCTGGGATTCTTTCCTGCTGCTCCACGTGCTAGATCCTTCCACCTGCATCGCTATTCTGGCGATTCCAATTCCGTTCTAGGTAAGAAAACCCTAACCTCAACCTGTTTTGGGGATTCTAGCAATACAAGTAGCAAAGTAGCTGACCTATCTTGTGAATTAGGTCGTCATACAGGCGTTGACGAAGTGTACAGTTTCTGTTTGATTCGTTACGCTTCTACGGCGTAAGGTGCGAATTTTAGACGCTTAGATTACCTGTTTTCAAAGCTTTTAATGCCTTTTAATGGTAGATTGCTGATAAGGATGCTGTTTGACATGTAGAACATGCTGTCCGTTTTTCATTTCGAATACGTACGAAGAATATGAGATTTAGGGTATTTTAGGTATTTGTAGAAAATACTGTATACGTACGTATTTTTCTAATCTGATTGCCATGTGTATTTGTCGTGTACCTATGCTAGTTATGCGTGTATGATCTGTTCAGCGAAGAGATTCGCCCTTATGCACATTATTGGCCGACATACGCTATGTAGGCTAATGTGTGTAGATTAACTGTTTGTATAAAGTTTTGTATAAGTAAGTATTGAGTAAATGTTGCTGTAGTTTAGTGTTGAGATTGGATTCTCAACTAATATGACGATGTACATGATTTCCTCCATGTTTGTTATATTGAATTGATTTCCTTATATATATGAAATGCTTGTGTTTGGTTGAATTGCTTATGTTGTATGTTGTAACATGTTGTTAACATGCTTGGACTGATTGTGTTTCATTTCTGTCACTCACACATGATAATTGATTTAGATTACAAGTCCTTGGGGCTATATTCTAGTCCAGGCAGTCGGTAACAGCTTAGAATTCGTGGTTGGATTCTATTTGCCATGAAGGATGTGTATGATGAACCCGAGTCGTACTAGAGTTGTCGGCAGTGGTTAGGCCACACGAAGTGCTTGTGCACTTCATGTTGGTCGATTCAACGTGCGCTCGTGCTAGTCGGATTCATCAAGTAACCCGACTGACCATTGTATGTTCACCTTGTATTCGTCATAACTGCTTGAACCTAGGGTACTGAACTTACCAGTGATAACCCTGATAACCATGGTACCTTGATCCACTAAGACTCATGAGCCGGGCATGGTGGTATGGGACACCGTGGTCGAGCTGTCGGCCTACGCTGGGGCCACAAACCTCCCCGTAGTAACCAGTGAGCACCCTACTCTGAGCAGATTATGGTGGTATGAGACACTATATTCTTACCGTTGACCTACATTGATAAGGTGATGGGGGAGTGGAGCAACGAGTGCGAGTAAAAGCCCTGGCAGCCCTTTGTAGTGACCTTGAGTTTATCCTGACACCGCATGGGGGCGACGAGTTCTGATGCAGTCTTAAGGATATAAACTAGGCCTGTATTGATAAGGTGATGGGTGAGCGGAGCAACGAGTGCGTGTAACAGCCCTAACAGCCCTTGCAGCGACCTAGAAATATATCATCGTATGAGATTACTAGGAGTGACGACCCTAGACAGGATCCTTGTTGGGAATGATATAAGGAAAGTACCCTATTTTCCCAATCCTGCTGTATGAAAAGGACTAATAACAACTCGGTAATCATATTCATATCGCACTGCATGTGCCTGGAAGATGTGGAGCACTGAGGGAAGAAAGCATGTTGCAGACGTAAGATGGTGTCGTATGAGGGAGTATGTCGGTGAGGGCATCCATCATGTCATTTCATTCTTGCATTAATCACAGTGTTTAGGAATGTTTGATTGCTTGCTTTACCATTACCGCGTGATTGATTTTATAACATGTTAACCTTTGCTCTATGATTCCACTAAGTTAGCTACTCACTCCCACATTATGAGATGGTTTTGTGCACACCAACCAGTCCCTATTTTAGTTTCAGATGATGACGATGCTTGTGAAGCAGAGCCAGACTTGATGATGATGAGGAGGATCTCTCTATATGCAGGTTCTGATCGACGGGTTTACAGGGTTACTGATTAGATGCTAATACACTTGGTATTTCGCCTTTTATTTACACACCCATGTATATTCTTTTCTTTCTATTTTGGAGTATACATGTATTTAGTTAACCTGGTAATATGATCACACTCTGGAGACTTACAATCATTTATATATTTTATATATCTATCACATTCTTTCGCTTGATAATTTAACTGTCTCTGGAGTATGATATGTTGTTTTGGCTTAATCCACTTCATGTTTTATGCACTATTACAGCCGACATTCATCCATCATTAAAAATGTTGCGTAAGTGATGTTCTGGAACTCGGGAGTGGAGTTTATGCTCGACCCCCGATTTTCGGGATGTTATAGTTTTCCATGTAAAAATCTCTTGTGTGGTGTGTGATTGATGTTTTGATTTATTTCATTGCTTTATTATCCATAATTTTGGTTTGTTCTGGAGGGCTAGATCCTAAGGTTTCATGCAACGCTCCCAACAAAGTGGTATTAGAGCTAAGTTCATTGAACGGGTAGGATCGATTTTGAATTTTGGAAGGTGGCTCATCAAGGATGATCTGCCTCCATGGTTCTAACTAGACCATATGGAAGGCTAAGATGGAGGACTTACTTTATTGCAATGACCTATATTCTCCAATTTTAGGCATATCAACAAAATCCAAGGATATGTCTAATGATGATTGGAAGAAGTTAGACTGAAAGGCAGTGGGGTTTATTAGATAATGGTTGGATGATTCTGTGTTCCACCATGTCTACAGAAACCTCAGTCGCTAGCCTATGACTGAAACTAGAAGGGCTGTATGAGAGGAAGACAGCCGGTAATAAAAATTTTTTGATAAGGAGACTTGTGAATCTCAAGTTCAAGGATGGTGGTTCTGTGGCCGAGCACATGAATGAGGTTAGCAATATAATGAACCAGCTCTCCTCTATGAAGATGGTCCTAGATGATGAACTGCAGACTCTGCTTTTGCTTAGTTCGTTGTCTGACAGTTGAGAGACATTGAGGGTGTCTCTAAGTAACTCCGCGCTAGACGGAAAGATATCCATGGAATAAGTGACTAGCTGTCTCTTCAATGAGGAGACAAGGAGGAAGTCTCAGGAGTCTACTGAGCAAGAGGCCCTTGTGACACAGGAACGGGGGAGAGGAAAGAATAGGAAGGGCGGGAAGGCCCGCGATAAATCAAGAGGCAAGTCGAGTAATAGAAAAGATGTTGAATGTTGAAATTGTGTCAAGAAGGGCCACTATAAGCATGAATGTCGTAAGGCTAAGAATGACAAGAAAGGAAAAGGAAATGAGAGGGATAATGAATTAGATTCCACTGCAGTCACTTCAGATGGCGACGTTGTAGTTATTCTTTTTGTAGATCATAATGTATGTCTCATGGCTACGAGTTAGGACACCGACTGGGTGATTGACTTAGGAGCTTCTTTTTATATGACTCCATGCAGGGACTTCTTCATAAGCTACAAGTCAGGTGACTATGGGACCGTGAAGATGAAAAATTCTGGCATATCGAAGATCGTAAGGGTCGGTGATATTCGTGTGAAGACCGATGTAGCCTACAGATTGGTTCTCAGGGATGTAAGGCATATCCCAGACCTTCGCCTCAACTTGATGTCAATGGAAAGGTTGGATGATAATGGTTATAAAAGCTGGTTTGCTGATGGGCACTGAAAGCTCATCAAGGGTTCGTTGGTCGCAGCCAGAGGAAAGAAGTATTGCACCCTATACAAGGCAAGTGTCAGTGTATGCAAGGG
Source organism: Magnolia kwangsiensis (assembly GCA_037074715.1). Classification (NCBI taxonomy): domain Eukaryota; kingdom Viridiplantae; phylum Streptophyta; class Magnoliopsida; order Magnoliales; family Magnoliaceae; genus Magnolia; species Magnolia kwangsiensis. The sequence continues at coordinate 59,881,873 of CM073573.1, forward strand.
TGCGTTGAACGCAGCGGAAGATTCAGCTACTGACATGTGGTACAAGCGTCTAGGCCACATGAGTGAAAAAGGGCTTTAGCTACTAGCGAGGAAGTGACTCCTTTCAGACATGACATGTATGCCTCTCAAAACCTGTCTTGATTGTTTATCAGGAAAACAACATAGAGTTTCATTTGTTAAATCTAATTCTCATGTTAATAAAGTGCATCTATTAGATTTGGTTTATTCTGATGTTTGTGGTCCAATGAGGATAAAAACCTTGGGTGAAGCATTGTTATAGATGATGCATCTAGGAGGGTTTGGGTTTATGCTTTGAAATCCAAGGATGAGGTCTTTGGTGTGTTTAAATTGTTTCATGCTATGGTCGAGAGAGAGAGAGAGACAGGTAGATCATTGAAGTGCATACGCACTGACAATGGTGGTGAATACATTGGTAACTTTCATGAGTACTGCAAGTCCCTGGGTATACGACATGAATAGATGGTTCCCAAGACCCCCCAGCAGAATGGTGTAACTGAGCGAATGAATCGAACAATTGTTGAGAGAATCAGATGCATGTTATCTCATGTAAAATTGCCCAAGACGTTCTGGGGAGAAGCACTGCACACGGCGGTGCATCTGATAAATATGTCTCCATCAGCCCCATTGAATGGAGAAGTACCTGAGAAGTTGTGGACTAGACAGATCCATCGTACATTCATCTCAGGGTGTTTGGATGCAGGGCATCCATTTATGTACCAAAGGATGAGAGGTCCGAGCTCGATATGAAGATCAGGCAGTGTGTGTTCCTAGGGTACGGTGATGAAAAGTTCAGTTACAGATTGTGGGATCCGACCGAGAGGAAGCTCTTCAGGAGTAGAGATGTGGTATTCTTTGAAGATCAGTATATAGAAGATGAGGAACCAGCCTAGTTCAGGTGAGTTAGAGGACATGGATCTAGTTATTCCTCTCGTGGTGCCTGATGATAGGGGAGTATAGAAAGGTGCAGAGGATGAGGGAGTTTCTACAGAAGATGGACTAGGGAAGCAGCCCCCACTTGATCCACCTATTGAGTCACAGGTGAAGAGGTCATCTAGGAACAGATCGTCGTCTAAGAGGTACTCGCCGCATGAGTACATTATCTGATGAATGGGGGAGAGCAAGAAGACCATTCTGAGGCCCTAGCTGACAAGTATAAGGAGGAGTGGTCGAAAGCTATGCAAGAGGAGATGGAATCCTTGCATAAGAACCACACCTATGATATGGTGAAACTGCCTAAGGGCAAGAAAAATTTGAGCAACAAGTGGGTGTTTAGAAAGAAGGTTGTGCAGAAGAATTCACAGACGAGGTTCAAGGCCAGACTTGTGGTGAAAGGGTTTGGTCAGAGAAAAGGCATAGACTTCTAGGAGATATTCTCACCAGTGGTGAAGATGACATCCATACGGATATTGCTTGGGTTGGTGGCTAGCATGGATTTGGAGATAGAGCAGTTAGACGTTAAAACTGCCTTTCTCCATGGTAACCTAGAAGAAGAGATCTACATGCACCAACCAGAGGGGTTCGAAGTCAAGGGCAAAGAGCATATGATGTGTAGGCTGAGAAAGAGCTTGTATAGGCTAAAATAAGCTCCACGGTAATGGTACAAGAAGTTTGATTCGTTCATGTTATAGCATGGGCATGATAGAACAGAGTCGGACCACTGTGTCGTCACGCGTAAGTTCTCAGGTGGTGATTTCTTAGTTCTACTATTATATGTTGATGACTTGCTCATCATGGAAAAAGACATTAAGAAGATCGACAGGATGAAATAGGAGTTGGGCAAGTCTTTCATGATGAAAGACTTGGGCCCCACTAAACAGATCCTAGGAATGGAGATAACTCATGATAGAAGCAGCAGGAAGCTTTGGCTGTCACAAGAGCTATATTGAGAAAGTCCTAAAGCAGTTCAATATGAATGCAGCGAAGCTGGTCAATACTCCAATGGATGGTCACTTCAGATTGAGGGACAGGCAGTGTCCCGAGATGAAGGCAAAGGTGGAAGAGATGTAGAAAATACCTTACGCATCACCCGTAGGAAGTTTGATGTATGTTATAGTGTGTACACGCCCAGACATAGCATATGCGATTAGTGTTGTTAGCTGGTATCTTGTCAATCCTGGCAAAGAGCATTGGGCAGTGGTGAAATGGATAATGCACACTGAATCTCTATTGTAATAGTCAGAGTGATATACACTTGAGCAAGAATCCAAGTCATCATTCCAAGTTGAAACATATAGAGATTCGGTATCATTGGATCAGGAATACTTTAGAACAGAAGGTGTTACAACTTGAGAAGGTCCACACGGACGATAATGGGTCAGATATAATGACCAAGGCTTTACTCAAAGACAAGTTTGAGGTTTTTCGAAACCAGGTTGGCTCGAAGAAGGTGAATTTCTCCTGGGTCAAAAAGGGAGAGATTTGATGGGATTTTTTATCCCATGCTTGATCGGTCGTGGGCTGGTGTTCCACTAGTGGTGGGGTCAAGCCCTGACACGACTCAATGTCCAGAGAGTTTGGACGATTTTTCTCCGGGGTGCTCAACCGGTCGTGAGTGGCACTCGACCGGTCGTGGGTGGCGTTTGACCAGTCCTAGTTATACAGATTCGTTCCACGATTTTGTGCTGATTTCATATCGCAAGTCCTTTCGCAACCGGGATGCGGAGAGGAGTTTCTTAAAACTATAAAAAGGGATCCCTAGGGTTTTTCTAGATATGCTATGTGAAGAAAAAGTACAAGAGGGTTTCCTAAAGGGTTTAGGGCTATCAAAGGGGTGGGAGAGAGAGAGAGAAAGAGAGAGAAAGCTTGTAGAAGGGAGGTTATGCTTGTGGAGGTGATCTACCATATCTCAGGGCTTCTACGTCCTTGTAATCGGTGAGATCTCTCAATTTTTCTTTGTTTCTCTTACTATTTATCCACTCCTGCGTGAGTGATGAAGGTTTGATCATAACAAGGTGTGTTTGTGATGGGTTGTAACATTCTACTTTATAGTGGATTGTTGATCTGGACAAGGTCTCATGGTTTTTACCTCTTTGAGGGTTTTCCACATAAAAATCTCTTCTGTGGTATGTGATTGATGCTTTGATTTATTTCATTGCTTTATTATCCATAATTCTGGTTTGTTCTAGAGGGCTGGATCCTAAGGTTTTGTGCAAGGCTCCCAACATGTATCTCTCTATGACCACACTTTAAGATGTTGCTCATGATTCTACTATGATGGTATTTACTTGTGATGCTTTTCCCACTCCTAGTGCCCTTTTGATTGCTTTTTCTAGTTGAAAGGAGGCGTGTTGTATTACCACAGGGGGACTGAATTCTTATACATTGCCCTCCATCTCACTCGGCTGGGCTGGCTTGGCTTGAAAACTAGAGGGTAAAGTTATCATCATATTGCAATGAAAGATCACATGTGGCAATGTCCTAAACATAACTCAAAACCTCTCCATTACCCCCTTAGTGTTTCTTAACCAACTTGTGTATTAGAATCCATATCATAATGCCTAACATTCTTGTTGGCAGCAACATCCAATGACATGGAAGTAGGTAAATACACCTGTAATGCTTCACCCATTGCTACTAGTTCATTTATCATCCAATCATCCCTTGAGAAGCATTCAACACCGAGATAATCAGAAAAATTATCACAACCATCATTATCCCTTGGTCCTGCTAACCCATTAGGCTAGGTAACATCCTCCATATCCTAATCATACAACACAAGTTGTAAAACTGCCTCAACTGTGTTCATGGTTAGTTGTTCCTCAGACTGAAGGATTCTCTAGAATAGTCATGGTCGCATTGCTTTTGATCGAGATGCATCCTTGACCACTACCAATTCATTCTTCATAGATTCTTTGCGCTGTTACTAATGTCATTTTTGAGTTCGGGTTATCACTTCGGGAATGGTTGGAATTTGGAATGCATAACCAGTTTCCAAACTTCATTCTGAGTTGACGGGGGTTTGACCATCCTTTGACTTGACACTCTCTCCCAAGGGTGGCAACCAAGTGGTGGCAACATTTCCTGTAGTTGATGGAGACCGCCTTTTTTAGCCATCCTTGGAGTTACATGTTGAACTTGCCCACTGGTCGAGGTAGTCCTCCCCAACCTGGGATGGTCATTCTGGCACATCAGTCGTATAATTGTGAACCTCGGCCTTCTCATCGAAGCAGTGGGAGGTTGATATCGCCTCAGCCTAGGTTATTGTGATGCACCATCATGGTTACTTGGACTAAGATCAACCCTCTATCGCAATCGATTGGCCTCCGTAGGTTTGTCGTGGCCATATTGATGTCATGTTAGGCGAAAATGGATTAGTATTGATCAAAATTGCTTCTTCACCCTTATCACGTAACTTCAATAACTCACAATCATTGTTATCCCGAATGATGTTCCTGAACATAACACATTTGTTAGTCAAATAGGAACAAGTTTTGTACCATTTACAATATTCAATTTTTTAATTCATCAGCTAGGGTATCTTGTGGTTGACAGGAACCTTGGCAAACTTCCTGGCTAACATAAATTCAAATATCTCATCGGCCCGAGTAATATCAAAAGTATACACTTTTTAGGCCTTTTGTGTAGTTGATGCAATCGATTTTGCCTTGACCAACGCTGAGCAAATGAGTAATTTTTGTGGGACTACTTCGACAATCACAACCTTGTAATTAGAGTCATGATAATATGTCTCAATTGATGAATTCTGTTACCTAGCTCATTCTTGAAGAAGTTCTTCATACTTGGAAACCTTCGTAGTAAGGTTATATAAGTCTATGAACTCTGTTCTTATCAATTTCTTACGGAGTTTATATTTCAGGTCGTCTTGTGCAAGTTATACAAATTTGGCTTAGGTCATGACGACCTTACACTGGCTATTCGCTCTCTTGAAGTGGACAATGTAACTCTCATAAGATTCCCTTGGTAACTGTTAGAAATGTGCGAGATCGGCCATGATAATTTTCTTGTCCTTAGAAAAGAACTGTGCATAAAAAATTTCTACCATCTCTTACCAACTATGGATTGAGTTTGACAATAAATTGGAATACCATGTAAAGGTTGTTGCCATCAATGAATGACCAAATAATTGTAGGTTATGATAGTCATTATTAGCCAGTTCACCACACTGCGTAGTGAATCAACTAACGTGTTCGGTGGTTAATTAACCAAGACCACTCGAAAATAGGGAAAAATCAGGTCGATAATTCCTTGGCAACGGGTGTTGTCGGCCAATCCATTTTGGATTTGATTTATGATAAATCGAGATAGTATTGTGGCCGGGGACTTGGCTTGATACCTCTTAAACTATCTATAAGATTTGATTTGATCATGATCTGCTCGCTAAGGTTTAACCATTGACAGTGGGTTAAGACCTATTTCGTTCTTTCCCTCATGGAATAATGGGTTCCTATGGAATTGTTGGAAAGGTTGTCCTCCTAATAAAACCTGATTTTAAATTTTAAGAATAAATAATGTGTAACGCCCTGAAATTTAAGGGCTAAGCAGGAACTCAGCTCCCAAATTCCCGAGTGTCATGTATGCCCTAACGGGCCTTGTATGCAATTATATGTAGAGTATCCTATGGGCCAATGGAGAATTAACCAAGACATAGAGCATAAATAAGTCATATGGAAATGTCAAGTGCGACTAATCACGTAAGTATCCATACATAAGTCCAAAAGAAATCCAAAATAACATTCAAATAGGGAACTAGTCCCATCTATACACATAACCCAAAATGACTAGGGCCCTAGCCCAATCCCGCGATTGTCAAACCCGAACTAGAAAGACTCGCCAAAGGTCTGGAAGTATGCTCGCTTTGCCTCATCATCCACACCGGCATCCTCCAGCGTGTCCAACTCCATCGCCTTGTAGCTATGATAGTTTGCCAGACAGTTGGGATGGTTTAGTGATTGTTATGAGAAATTCTTCAAGGTTGACAAAGCTGAATTTTGATGATGTGGCTGGTCTAATTTCAGCGAAGAATCTAGAAGAAAGGCATTAGAAATTTGAGGGGATTCAGGGAATGCTCTAAACGTTGAAGGAAGAGGAAGATCGCTGAATAAAGGAGACAATAAATATGGGCATTCTAAGTCGAGGAAGAAGTCCAAGGTACCGAAAGACAAAGACGGATGTTGACATTGCGGCAAGAAGGAGCATATGAAACGTGATTGCAGGATGCTAAAGAAACAAGAAGAAAGCTCTCAAGGTGGGAAGGATTCAGTAAATCTATTTGAAGAGAGTGATATAGAGGCGTTGATCTTGTCTCATGATGTGGGGAATGAGTCTTGGGTTATAGACTCGGGTGCTTCGTTTCATGCCACTTCGTGTAAGGAAGTTTTGTGTAACTATGTATCAGGTGACTTCGAGAGAGTCTACCTGGGTGATGATGAGTCGTGCAATATTGTTGGAAAGGGAGACTTTTATATAAATCAGAAAGATGGAATGACATTGAAATTGAAGGATGTCAGACATGTACCGAGTTTGAGAAGGAATCTGATCTTAGTGGGGTAGTTGGCCGATACCGGTTATGTGATGACATTCACTAGTGATTCTGATTACAAAAGGTGTCTTGCTGATATCTTGGGGTAAAAAGGAAGGTACTTTGCATGTGACTTTAGGATCGTATAGTTCACTCTCAGTCGCATTAACTGGAGTGAATAGCCAGTTATGGCATCAGAGTTTGGGACATATGAGTGAGAAGGGAATGAAAGTGCTATTGTCTAAAGGGAAGCTACCAGGGCTGAAGTTATTGACTTAAAATTCTATGAGGACTGCATGCATGACAAGCAGAAGAGGGTAAGTTCAAGAAGACAGGACACGCTTCAAAGACACATCTGTTAGAGCTTGTACACACTAATGTGTGGGACTGGTATATGTATTATCTCTTGGTGGCTCACCTTATTTTATTTTTTTATTGATGATGCTAGTAGAAAATCGTGGGTTTATTTCTTAAAGCACAAATCTGATGTATTTGATGTATTTAAGAAGTAAAAAGTTATGGTAGAAAATGAGACAGGTAAAATAGTAAAATGTCTCAGATCTGATAATAGGGGAGAGTACTGTGATAAGAGGTTTGAGGAGTATTATGTAGTAAATGGAATTAAACATCAGAAAATGATTCCAAGGACACTACAATATAATGGTGTGGCTGAGTGCATTAACAGGACCATCCTTGAGCGCGCCACAAGCAGAGGTTACATACAGGGTTGTCCAAGACATTTTGGGCAGATGCTATGAATACTACCGCATATCTCATCAATAGAAGTCCCTTAGCACCATTGGATGGTGGGCTACTAGAAGAAATGTAGACTGGTTAAGAAGTGAATGTAAGCCCCGTATCCTAGACTGTACCATTTCATAGACTTCCGCGGTCTTACCGGTCGAATTCTGGCAACCTTCGACCCTTAATCGATATTTGTGCGTGACCCTGATTCGTACGCCGTCAACTCGAGTCGACTTAACCCAAGATCTTTACCATAGCGACCGTGCCGTCGCTGCGGTTACAATGCCATGACTCGCGCCCCGAGATGATACCCTGATTAGGAAATGTGGGCCAATGTTCGGTGTGGGGAAAATGCCACGCGTTGCGAAATCCAAGAGAATCTCTACGAGCTATCACATCAATCCATCAATCTCAACATGTCAAGTACACATCACCTCACACCCATCCCCAAGTAACCACAAAAGTCAAAAAGTTCTTACAAAGCCCATGCCTTTCTTACACAAATGACCACAAAAGTTAAAAAGTTCTTACACCCATCACCACCACATCCATCACTCCATCACCCATCACTCCTTCTCTCCCTTTACAAGTCTCTCTCTCATTTTCAACCCATTCCAAGCAACCAAAAAAATTTCATATGTATGAACCTCCCCCTCTCTTTCAAAGCTCCAAGTGTGGCCCACCTTTCCTACCCCTTCATCTCCCATCTTAACCATCCAAACCTTATCTCATCCATTGAAATCGAAGCTAAGGAGCTAAGGAACCCATAGGAGCAAGAAGATCAAACGGTGGGTTCTTGATAATAGTAGTTTCTCCTATTTTTGAGATGGACCAAGTGAGGCCAACTGATCAATGGTTTGGATCTCACTTGGGACCTTAAGATGTGGCCGATGGCCCACTAGAATCATCATGATCATTCCATGATACCCATCACTCCTTCTCTCCCTTTACAAGTCTCTCTCTCATTTTCAACCCATTCCAAGCAACCAAAAAAATTTCATATGTATGAACCTCCCCCTCTCTTTCAAAGCTCCAAGTGTGGCCCACCTTTCCTACCCCTTCATCTCCCATCTTAACCATCCAAACCTTATCTCATCCATTGAAATCGAAGCTAAGGAGCTAAGGAACCCATAGGAGCAAGAAGATCAAACGGTGGGTTCTTGATAATAGTAGTTTCTCCTATTTTTGAGATGGACCAAGTGAGGCCAACTGATCAATGGTTTGGATCTCACTTGGGACCTTAAGATGTGGCCGATGGCCCACTAGAATCATCATGATCATTCCATGATGGGGCCATTCTCCATGGACCCCATCATGATGTTTATTTCCTTGCTTGAGAAAGGTCTTCTAGACCATCCATATTGGTGGGGAAAGGATCTCCACCGTTGATTTTAGATTTCGGTGGTCCCATGTGTAAAGGGATCCATTTGATATATGATTGCTTACAAGGGAGGGCTCATAGTGGCGGAGCCCTCCATCACAAGCGTATCCCACTCCCTATCTCTCTCTCTCTCTTTATATATATATATATATGTGTGTGTGTGTGTGTGTGTGTGTGTGTGTGTGTGTGTGTGTGTGTGTGTGTGTGTGTGTGTGTGTGTGTGTGTGTGTGTGTGTGTGATGATTTGGCCGTGTGGCCCACTTGAATGGAACCCATCATAGGGTAAGTATTTTACCCAAGCCGCTATGAGTAGGGCCCACCGTATGTGTGTTGTACCTACACCTTTCATCATGAGGTGGCCCACTTGAATAAAGCCACTTGTGAGGACCTTCCAGCATCCAAGGACGCTAGACGTCTCTGTGGAAGCACAAATATAAGCTTTTTTTTTTTTAGATTTAGGGGTGGCCCACTCTTATAGTCCCCACCTTGAAGTATGTATTAAATCCACACCATCTATCCTATGCACTAGCCCATTTTAGACGTTGAGCTAGAAAATGAGATTGATCGAAACATCTGGTGGGCCATAACTTAGTAAATAGTTATCTCCACCATCTAAAGTTCCCTAGATTTTTTCTATATGTTGAAAAATGTCCAATATTAGACTCATTGGGCTTGTTTTGAGCCACAGAATGTGATGGACGGATTGGATTTACTTGATGAGGGCCCCACACTCGAAAAACCTCAGAACCAAGGTTTTCAAAAAATAAAATAAAATACAGAAGCAGCACTGCTACTGCTGCCAGCGCAGGCAGCGCCTACAGCGCTGACACTTGGCGGGCGGATGCCTGGGGCCCAAGGCCCCACATGTGGGCCCCACCATGATGTATATTTTGTATCCTTCCACGAGGTGGGCCCCTCCCTGAAGTGGGCCCCCTCCAAGTTTTAGCCGCATCCAAATCTCAGGTGGCCCACACCATAGGAAACAGTGGGATTGAACCTCTACCATTAAAATCCTTTTGTGGGCCCCAGAAGTTTTGGATCAAGATGAAATTTTTTTTTCCTTTTCACCTAGGTCAGTACGACCTTATCAATAATTTGGATGGTGTATAAACATGGTGGTGGACCCCACGTGGAGCTGCAGTGATGTATGTGTCCTATTTCCACCATCCAGCAATCGGTGGAGCCCACTGTGATGTATGCGTTCTGGGCCCTTGCCGTCCATCTGTTTTGATGGTGGGGCCCACTGTCACCGAGCAATAGCGAGTTCTGTGGGTCCCACCATTATACATTTATATTATATTATATTATATATTATATACTATTTATCTTTATTACTATATATATATTATATACGTGGGCCCAAGGTCCATATGCCCTTTTGAGTATAATGGATTGCAAATAAATATTACAGTGGGCCCTAGGCCCATGTGACACTATGAATAGTTTGGATGGAACTAAATATCATATTGGACTCAGTTTGGATGGAAAATAAACATTATGTATGGCCCATGGGTCGAGGCCCACTTGATGTATTGTAAAGCCCATGGAATTAGGCCATTTGATGTTTTAGGGGCCCATGGATTAAGGCCCATTGAGATGTAGTAGGGCGTATGGGTTGAGGCCCATTTAATGTACATATGGGGCCCAATTGGTGTGGCCCATTTGTTACATATAAGACCCACGAGATTTGGCCCATTTTATACAATCTAAGGCCCACGGGTTTTGACCCATTACAATGCACATAAGGCCCATTGGCGTGGCCCATTGATGTGGCCCATTTGATGAACATAAGGCCCATATGATATGGCCCATTTGATGTATTTAAGGCCCAATGGGGTGCACTTAAGGTTCATTGCAATGTATGATTCCAACACGGATTATGTAAGGATGTTTACGATGATCGTGCCTTGGGAGCAATGTTGGTTTGATGTCCACATTGCAAGTATAATGTTGGTTGGATGTCCGCATTACGACTCTCCCTAGGGCCCATTGTTAGGCCCGTACTTGTTGTGTATAGGCCGTCTAGGCCCATCTGCTTTGTAAGGATAGTTCATTACTTTATCACATGTTTAGTATAGTTCCATGACTCACGATCATACGCATCATATGTATGCTTGATATGAGAAGCGATTGATAATAGCATATGCCTTCGGGCAGATTGTTTATGGGACCCCGATTGGGCGGTGTTGCCCTACATGAACGCACGATACGCACAGGATTGCTGCATGATTGGATAGTATGATTCATGCATTTCGCATTGTGTGATATTGTTACTATACGCCTTAGCGACATCAGGGCCGTAGCCTCCACAAGTGTATCGTGGTTGGCAGGATTGGATACCGAAAATCTTGTTCTACATGGGGTGCTATAGATATCCCTAGGTGAAAGTCCCTAAACCCTTATGGTACCAAGAGGTAACTCCAATGTCTAGACCGAGTGGGTACAGGAGCACCGAGTGCCGATCACCATACGGTTGCACTTTTCACTGTGTTGTGGTCGGTTGGAAGGGGGTGCGGCCTTACCCGCCTGAGAGTAGGGGGCAAAGCTAGGCTAAGTTTGACCAGCTCGAGGAATGGGTCCGCTATCGACGAGCCGAGCCCAATATTGGCAGGCGGATAGTGAGGTCTCTTCCACTTACCTTATTGCGCGCGATGGGGCGACAATCTGGTTTAGAGTGTATTAGACCCCGATGATATCCCAGTTGTGAGATGTATTGATATGTGGACTTAGATGAGGACTGTATGCTTGAGTTACATTTCTCATCGCATGGCCTTAGTATGGACGACATCATTCATGCTTTGCACTGCATGGCCTTGGTACGGCCAACAATATTCATGGATCCATCAACATATTTCGCAATACTCTGATATTGCATGATCATATTACTACCTTGCGCACACACTTTCACCACCCTCTAAGCTTTCTATAAGCTTATGCACGACCGTTGCGTACAGGTGACGTTGGGGCGCAGCAGCGCTGAGGAAGGAGCGCTTTGCAGATCACTTTGGAGATTTTGTTCATCATCATTGTATTTCTCTTTATGCTCATTGTACTTGTAAATTTTTTATCATAGTGGAAATGTAATGGAGTTTTTGGTTGTTGTTTGTGGGTTATGCCTTTGGTTATGCTTATCATAAATTAAACTGATGTTGAAAATCCTCCTTGTAGCATCCCAGGATCGGAACCTGGTGAATGAGAGCTGGGAATCGAGAATGGGGTTCTACAGAGGTTGTCGGCGCTAGATTCAGTGATCGAGAATTTTGTGAGTTCGGTTTCTGAGTTTGGGGCGTGACAGTGAACCTTATACATCTTAGAGTGTTCGGTTACACTTCATATGTTCACATTGATGCAGAGCATGAAACAAGCTGGATGCGAAGTCTAGGAGGTACACATTTATAGGCTATAAGTAGCATGATTTTAGCTACATGTTTTGGGATACATAAAATAAGAAAATCATCAAAAGAAAGGACGTAATCTTCAATGAAAAAGTGATGCATAAGGACAATGTGCTAGAAAATAAGGCCAAGAAAAAAGAATTCGTAGAGTTGGAAGAGTTACTGGACACGGGTGTTACAGCACCGTAGGATGATCATGCACAAAATCATTATGAGGCAGAGCCACAGGCTGCAGTTGTGAGGAGGTCTACTTAAGAGAGGAGACCCATGATTTGATACTCACCCTCCTTACATTATCTATTGCTTACAAATAATGGTGAACTAGAGTATTTTGAAGAGGCATTACAGTCATATACACGGGTTAAGTGGGAGCAGGCTATGGATGATGAGATGGACTCTCTTGAGTCTAATCGTACATGGGAGCTAGTCACTCTATCTAAGGGTAAGAAAGTTCTTCATAACAAGTGGGTTTACAGACTAAAGGAGGAGTATGATGGTTTGAAACGGTACAAGGCTAGACTAGTTATGAAAGGATTTTAATAAAAGGCAGGTATCAATTTCACTGAAATATTCTCACTTGTGGTGAAAATGTCTACGATTCGCATGGTCTTGAGTATAGTGGCTATAGAGGACTTACATCTAGAGCAGTTAGACATTAAGACAACCTTTCTTCATGAGGACCTTGAAGAAGAGATATACATGCATCAGTCGACAAGATACGTGTCACTAGGAAAAGAGAACAAGGTGTGTAGACTGAAGAAGAGTCTATATAGCCTGAAGCAGGCCCCAAGGCAGTGGTATAAGAAGTTTGACAGTTTCATGTTGAGAAACGATTTTAGGAGATGTCATGCAAACCACTGTTGTTACTTGAAGAAGTTTGATATGTCGTACATCATTCTTCTTCTGTATGTTGATGATATGCTTGTGGCCGGTTCAAGCTTGAAGGATATCTTAGATCTCAAAAGACAACTGTCTAGAGAATTTGCCATGAAGGATTTAGGAGCTGTAAAATAAATCCTAGGCATGAGGATAAAGCGTTACAGGAAAAATAAGAAACTGGTTTTATCATAGGAAGAGTACATAGCCAAGGTACTTGATCGATTCAATATGGGTGGTGCTATGCTAGTTAGCACTCCATTAGCTAACCACTTCAAGCTATCTAAGGAGTAAGGTGCAAAGATGCAGGAGGAACAGGACTACATGGCTAAAGTCCCATATGTGTCAGCTATTGGGAGTCTTATGTATGTTATGGTGAGCATAAGGCTAGACATTACTCAAGCAATTAGAGTTGTTAGCAGGTTCATGAACAACCCCAGGAAGGAACATTGGAAAATTGTTAAGTAGATCCTTAGATACCTGGTAGGTACTAAGAATGTAGGGCTGTGTTATAGTGGATCAGAAATCAAACTACAAGGCTATGTGGATTCAGATTTGGCAGGAGATATCGACAGCAGAAGAAGCATTACGGGTTATGTCTTTACTCTAGGTAGTGTCATAGTCAATTGGGTCTCTCAGTTATAGAAGGTAGTATCAATCAATACGACAGAAGAAGAATATATTGTGGCTATAGAAGCGTGCAAGGAGATGGTGTGGATGCAAGATTTTATCGAAGAGTTGGGTAAGAAGTAAGCAGATTACAAGCTGTACAGTGACAATCAGAGTGCAATAAACTTGGTTAAGAATTCAGCCTTTCATTCAAGGACCAAGCATATTGCCATCAGATATCACTTCATACATTCGTTACTGGAAGATGGATCGATTGCTCTGGAGAAGATTCATACAAGTAAGAATCCTGCGGATATGCTGACCAAGGCGGTCACACGGAAGAAACTAAAGCTCCGTTCATCTTTAATTGGTCTTCAGGCTTGAAGACGAGGAGGTGGTGCACCCTGGATGTAGAAGACGAAGGTTTTTGGTGATGTGTCTCCGAGTGGGAGATTGTTGAGATGTGGAGCCACATCTGGGGGTCGTTCGACCAGTCGTGGCCCTTACTCGACCGGTCGTGCAACCCACAAGACCAATCATGGACTGGCTTGACTCAAAGTCCAGTGAGCATTAATTTTTAGATTTTGATGTGCTCGACCGGTCGTGGTCCGTGCTCGACCGGTCGTGGTCCATGCTTGACCAGTCGAGGGGTCCGCTCGACCTATCGTGTAGCCTGCTCAACCAGTTAAAGTTATGCAGATTTGTTTCCAAATTTGATGCGAACTGCGGATTTTTGAGTCTGCTTTCGCAAGGGTGTGAAAGGGAAGTTGCCTAAACTATATATATGTGTCGTTAGGGCTTTTCTAGAGGATTGGAAAATAATTCTAAGGTGTGGACAAAGGATTTTCTCTGTACTTCCAAGGGAGAGGTTAGCGTTTTGCCATGTAATCTTCATTTTTCTTTATAGTGGAAGTTTTCATCCATGGTTTTTTAACCTAGCTTGGGGTTTTTTCATGTATATTTTATCTTGTGGTTTGTTTAGATTGCTTTGATATGTTTCTATTTTATATTTCTTCTTGTTTATCGTTTGTGGGTGAGACTGGAGATTGGATCACGGTTCACTGCGTTGTCGGTGTGCTGCATAACAACTATTGCCAGAAAGTCTTCAAACCAGTTCGCTACTTGACCGGTCGTGGGGATGGCTCGATCGGTCGAGGGAGTTGCACGATTGGTCGTGGCTTGCTCGACTCAAAGTCCAGCTACTTGGGTTTTTTGGTGTCAGGGTTGCACAACCGGCCATGCGGGTTGCTTGACCAGTCGTGGCCCTCCTTCGACCGGTCGAGGTTACGCAAATTTGAGTCCGGATCTTGTGCGGACTACTAAAATCTAAGGCAGTTTCGCGAGGGTGCCAAAGGAAAGTTTCTTAAACTATAAATAGGGGTCCCTAGGGCTATTCTAAGGAATTTTAAAACTTTCTAAAAAGTTTTTCAAGGGTTCCTAAAGGGTTCTAGAGTTATCAAAGGGTGTAGAAAGGGTGAGATTCGAGGTTGTTCGAATCGGGTAAGTCCTCTCTCTTATAATTTCTATTTTATAGTGGATTTCTGTCGTGGTTTTTTCCCGTAAGGGTTTTCTATGTTAAAACTTCGAGTTCTTCTATGATTGCTTATTACTATTGAATTATTTTCCTAGATCTAGATCTGTGTGATTCTGCAGTACAAATCCCAAATAAGTGGTATCAGAGCAATCGGTGGGGGCACAGATCTGAATCTACAGGATTAGTAATAATGGGAAACAACAAGTTTAATATTGAGAAGTACTCAGGCTAAAATAATTTTGAGTTATGGAAGGTTACCAAGCAAGGAAAGATTAAGGCTCTTGAGGAGTGAAAATCTACCATGAAAGATGATGAATGGGAAAATCTTGATAGTAAGGCTTTAGCTCTTATCCATTTATGTCTCACGGATGAGGTTCTCTATAATGTTTTGAAGAAAAAAATTGTGGCTAGTTTGTGGGTGAAGTTAGAGAACATCTATGCAAAGAAGTCCTCTAAAAATTGCCTACACTTGAAGCTATAGTGTTATACCTTCAAGATGGTAGAGGGTGGAGATCTAGAAGCCCATATTAGTAACTTTAATAAATTATGTTCAAATTACTGGATATAGAGGAAGTCGTCAAAGATGAGGAACAGACATGTATATTGTTGAATTCTCTTCTTGCATCATATAAGTCTTTCAGGGACACGATGTGCACCGTAAATAAAATTCTAAGTGTTGACACCGTTATCTCAGCCCTTTAAGCGAAGGATATGAGAAAGTTAAACAGCGACATGGAGGAATCTTCCAATGCATTGATTACGAGGGACAGAGATTCTGAGTGAGGTACAGGATCCTCAAGGCCTAGATCCAAATCCAAAGGCAAGGGCAAAGGAAAATTAAAGTATTAAAATTATGGGTTGTCTGGACACATGAAGAAGGATTGTAGAAATTCTAAAACAAAGAAAGAAAATTCAACGGCTTCTTCCAAGGAGGCCAATGTGGTCACATCTGATGAAGAGACAAGTGGTGGTAAAGTTTGTCTGTGTCCATGATCGGATATGTTCACGATAATCATGCAGATGAGTGGATCCTAGACATAGGAGCATCATATCACATGACTCCTCATCAGAGTTGGTTCGCCAGTTACAAGGAATGCGATGGTGGATAGGTTTTTACGGGCAATGACAATGCATGTAATGTTATAGCTATTGGTATGGTGAGCATCAAGATGAGATGAAGCGTACCTTGACTGACATCAAGCACGTTCCTGATATGAAGAAAAGTCTGATTTCTCTTAGTGCACTTGATACTATAGGGTGCAAGTTCACTGGTATTGATGGTGTCCTTAAAGTTTCAAAAGGTGCACTCGTGGTTATAAGAGCGTAGAGGCATGGAAACCTTTACAGGTTGATTGGGAGCACTTTGGTAGGTGGAGCAGCAAAAACTACTGCGGACTCCGCGTCTCTACGTATGTGGCATGCTCGTCTGGGCCACATGATCGAGCGAAGTATGAAAGTACTTTTTGATCGATGTTTGATTCCAGCTTATAAAAATTCTGATTTAGATATATGAGAGAATTGTATATATGGTAAATAATCTAGACTATCTTTTAAATCTGAAAAACATGTTTGTAAGGGAGTGCTTAATTATGTTCACTCTGATGTATGGGAGTCATCGCCAGAAGTTTCCATTGGGGGGCCTTCATGGTTTATTTCATTCATTGACGACTACTTTAGAAAAGTTTGGGTTTACTTCATGAAACGTAAATCTGAAGTTTTCACCATATTCAAGCAATGGTGGAAAAATAATCAGGGCAGAAAATAAAGGTTTTAAAGATTGACAATAGTGGAGAATTTATTTCCACTGAGTTTAATGAGTATTGCGAGGATGAAGGGATCATCAAGAACAACACAGTGCGCCACATGCTCGAGCAAAATGGTGTGGCTGAACGAATGAATCGGACTTTCTTAGAGAGGGCCAGATGCATGTTAAGTAATACTGCATTGGGCGAGGACCTATGGACAAAGGCCATTAACATGACTTGTTATTTGTGAAAAAGCGGTAAATACCACTTAAGTTAAAGTAGGAATATGTCAATATGTCCTAAAGGGGGGTGAATAGGACTTTTTAAATATTTATAAGTTATACTTCAATCCTATCACACTAATCCTATCACAGAGTACAAATTGGGATTACTCAAAAATTAACTCTACTGGCTTCCGAGCCTGATAGAGGATCCAATCACAAACCACTTGTAACATAAACAAACTTATGAATCAGATTGTGATGGATATGACTGTGTGTACATAAGATGTGATTTCAGATAATCATATATAAAGGCATGTAAGGCAATTACATAAATGAAAGACAATATCAATCCCAAACACAGTCATTTTATAGTGGTTCGACTACTTGTCTACTCCACTACCGGCTTCCACACTCATCCCTTGAGTGACCAGATTTCACTAAGGAGGTTTCTCATGGTTCACCTCAAACCTAAGGTTTTAAATCAGGTTCACCTTCAACCTTTACAGAGGTTTCTACTCGGTTCACCTCAAACCCTGGAGTTTTGCTGGTGTACTCCTAACCAGATGTTTATGCTCTCCACGGATCAAGGGTCCACACAACGCACCCAGAGATTTCTACTCGGTTCACCTCTAACCCTGGAGTTTTGCTGGCGTACTCCTAACCAGATATTTATGCTCTCCACGGAGCAAGGGTCCACACAATGCACCCAGAGGTTTCTACTCGGTTCACCTCTAACCCTGGAGTTTTGCTGGCGTACTCCTAACCAGATGTTTATGCTCTCCACAGAGCAAGGGTCCACACAACGCACCCCGCACGTACACTCCTGTCGGAGGCCTCCTTCGGGGACTTCAAAGGGTGAGCAATACTTAAAACTCAATCCTAGAAAGGAATGATCACAAGTGTCCTCTGGACTCTAGATACTTACAAATAAGTTAATGAGTCCCATTCAGCGCAATGTTGAAGATCTCCTCCTTGATGTTGAAGGGTCTTCAGCTCCCTTGATCCGCAACACAAAGATGTATCTATACTAGGCTTTAGGTTGGGTCAAGGTTATGATGGAAAACCACTCTCTAAAGATTTTTCAATTAGGAGGATAGAGTGGTTCCAATCATCTATGCATTCAAGGCATCCTAGCTTAATGATTTACCATTAAGATAGTAGCTGGAGGATCCTTGAATGTGGAAGTTTATTCTCCAATCCACTCTATGAGATATCAATGATGAGGGTGGATTGGAGGATGAACTTCCTAAGAGAAATGGCTTAGGTAAATGATAGGAAGGTTAGAACTCTCAAAAGCACTCTCTTCTTTCTCTACCAGCAATGAAGACTAATCTCTCTATATATAGGCAAAAGGTTCCAATGGATATAAACTGTCATATTTATGACAGAGTTCGATATCATCGAGCAGTCGTCAATATGATCGAGCGTATACTCTCGATTATATCGGCAGACCTTTCGATGATACAAACTCAATTGTCATTTCGCTTTTGGAAACCTTTCGCCAACTGGTCGATGGGATCGAGACACACATCGATGTTATCGGATTTCGAACTCCGATTCCATCGAGCGATGGATCAATCTATCGACAGATGAAAATAAGAGAGAAGCCTTGAAGAATTTCAGGTTCAACAGATATGATCGGGGAACAGTCGATGTCATCGAAATTTGTACATCGATCATATCGGAGACCTTGTCGATGGGATCGATAAATCGTATAGATTTACCTATAAGCTTGCTGGATGATTTATGTCCTGACTCGATCCAATAGATGAGGTCTCGATATGATCGATATATGAATATCGATTTATTGACTGACACCCCGATCAACATTAAAAACAACCTGAAATTCATGCTGGTAAAAACATGCACCCACAATCGATATGATCGACTGACTTCCGATATGATCGATATTTAAGTTTAGATTGAATCGGACAGTCATCGATATGTCGAAGCATATGTTAGTTTTCTTTAAAAAAATAGGGGCGCTGGAAAGTAGTCTGTCGATATTATCGATCCACTTCAGATATGATCAATATTCGAATATCGATGATATCGACTACCAAGTCGATATATCGATAAATCGTCCAGATGATTGTTTGATTGCTGGATGCTTTTTGTCCTCACTCGATTGTATCGATTGAGATCCCGACGACATAGACAGAGCTAGTCGATCATATCAAAAGGGGAATCGATATAATCGATAGTGTAAGAAAAACTTTAAAGATTTTCGTTTTTGATAACAAGTTTTCTTACACTAAAGTCCTAAGATGTTCTAGTTCTTTTTAAGGGTTTAATCACCTGGTGTTTTGGGACATGGGATGTGAGGCTATGATTTACCTATGGAGGCTTCCATACATCCAGTTGAGGTAGACGCTTGACTTGATCTTCCGGTTAGGCACTGTTGTCCGACTGACTCAACTTACAATGTAATTGACAAACCAGGGCACGTAGTAGGTGCACTTTCAATTTGGTGAACCGATCTCCTTCAACGACAATTGAATGTAAAATTCCAGAGGAAGTATGAAGTGGTCAGAAAATCGACTACTCAGATCTACGCATATTTGGTTATTAAGCTTACTCTCATGTACCATCAGTTGAAAGAGATAAGCTAGACCATGTAGCTAAAACGTACATCTTTGTTGGCTATGACATTGGTGTGATAGGTTACAGGTTATTCAACAAGGTCACACACAAGGTCATCACTAGCCGTGACGTCAGATTCGATGAAAGCTCTCTATTTCGCAAGAATGATCAAAAGGAGCAAGAGGAACCAAATGGGTGATCATAAACATTCAAATTGACACAGATAATACTCAGGTAGAGACAAATATGAAGATAGAGGTACAGGATCAGGTGGAGCAGTCACCTATGAGAAGGAATCCACCACGTGATCGCAGGTTACTGACAAGATATAGGGATGACTCTAATATTGCATATGCCCTCATTATAGTGAGGGGGACCCATCTACTATTCAGGAGACTCTTGATAATCCTGATGCAGAAAAGTGGAAGCGACTATGGATGATGAGATGGACTCATTGCATAAAAATCACACATGGGAGCTGGTAGAGCTTCCTGTGGGTTGAAAAGTGATCTGATGCAAGTGGTTGTTCAAAAAGAAACAGGATAGGTACAAAGAAAGGTTAGTATTGAAGGATTATGCTTAGAGAGAAGGAATCAACTTCACAGAGATATTCGCGCCAATGGTTAAGCAAGTATCTATCAGATTCGTGTTGGCATTGGTTGCCCAGTACGATCTCAAGCTGGAACAGATGGATGTGAAGACTGCATTCCTGCATAGGGAACTGGGAGAACAAATCTATATGAAGCAATTAGAGGGCTACGAAGTTAAAGGGGAAGAGAAAAAGGTTTACAGGTTAATAAGGTTGTTGTATGACCTAAAATAGTCGCTTAGGCAATGGTATAAAATTTTGATTCTTTCATGGTGAGTCAGAAATTTACTCAGAGTGAATACGATCACCGTGTCTATTACAAGACACTGAGTGATGAAAAATTCATCATCCTAGTACTGTATGTTGATGATATGTTGATCGCTTGTCATGATGTGTCGGAAATCAATGTACTGAAGACTTAGTTATCAAGGATATTCGAGATGAAAGATCTGGGGGCTGCAAAGAGGGTTCTTGGCATAGATATTTATAGAGACAGGAAGAAGAGCAGGTTTTGGTTATTACAGGCAGAATACCTTAAAAAAGTGTTGATCAAGTATGGGCTCTAGTGAGCATTCCCCACACGGCACACTTCAAGCTTTCCTCAGAACAATGCCCTAAATTAAATGAGGAAAAATAAGTTATGTCTCATCTGCCTTATTCGAATGCAGTTAGTAGTTTAATGTATATCATGGTTTATACGAGATCGGATATTTCACAGGCAGTCGGTGTTGTGAGAAAATACATGTCAAACCCCGCTAAGCAATATTAGGAAGCGGTGAAATGGTTACTTTGATACATTTGAGGTACGAAAGTCTACGTCATAACTTTTAAAAAAACAAGGACAAAATTGGTAGGGTATGTGGATTCTGACTATGCAGGTAGTATAGATTCTAGGAAGTCTACTTCAAGATACTCATTTGTACTATCGAGTGAAGCAACCAGTTAAATGTCGAAGCTTTAGTCCGTGGTGGCTCTTTCCACAACTGAAGCAGAATAAATGGCAGTGAAGGAAGTGTTTAAAGAAGGTGTTTGGCTTAAAGGCATGATAAATCAATTGGGACTTCAGTAGGATGTCATGCCGGTTAACTGTGATAGAAAGAGCGTTAGCAATTTGGCTAAAAATTTTATTTATCACTTACATACTAAACACATTGATGTTCATCACCACTTTATCCGATGGGTGCTAGAGGAAGGAGGCGTCACATTGAAAAAGATTCACATGAGTATGAATCCAGCAGACATGCTCACCAAGGTTATTCTTATAAAGAAGTTTAAGTTCTGTGTAACTTCTCTGGGCTTGGCGATGGCGTAAAAGAAGGACGGAGTGTGCATGAGAAGCGTTGATTGAAGCTATGATACAATGCAAAAATAAGAGAAGAGGAAAAGTAGTTACACGGTTGATGATTGAATACTTGTTGGAGATTGTTGCCAGAAAGTCTTCAAACCAGTCTGCTGCTCGACCGGTCGAGGGATTTGCACAACCGATTGTGGCCCGCTTGACTCAAAGTCTAGTGACTTGGGTTTTTTGGTGTCCAGGCTGCACGACCGATCAAGGGAATGGCTCGACCAGTCATGGCCCCCCTTCGACCAGTCGAGGTTACGCAGAATCTAGTCCGGATCTTGTGCGGACTACGAAAATCTGAGGCAGTTCGCAAGGGTGCGAAAGAGAAGTTTCCTAAACTATAAATAGGGGTCCTTAGGGCTATTCTAAGGTATTCTAAAGCTTTCGAAAAAGTTTTTCAAGGGTTCCTAAAGGGTTCTAGGGTCATCAAAGGGTGTAGTAAGGGTGAGACTCATGGTTGTTCAAATCGGGTAAGTCCTCTCTTGTAATTTCTATTTCATAGTGGATTTCTGTCGTTTTGTGCTATGGTTTTTTCCCGCAAGGGTTTTCCATGTTAAAATCTTGAGTTCTTCTGTGATTACTTATTACTATTGAATTGATATCCTAGACCTAGATCTGTGTGATTCCATAGTACAAATCCTTAACAACTCAGTGGTACCATTAACAATAATTTATACAAATTATGATACACAAGAGTAAATTTAGTGAAAAGCATACATTCATAGAACCCTAGATACTCTTGTTAATGCAATGCATGGTTTAATGATTTGATGCATGCCTCTCACCACAACGCTCCCTCTTGCGACACCATCTAACGTTCGCAAACCAATACTCCCAAAAGTGACCATGACTGCTAAATTGTAAAAGTAACCAATGAAGGTAATGCACATGTTAGCTGGGTTGATTAGTTAAGTTTATTCATCCAACAGGTTGAGGAAACTAAGATAGCCCGACGAATCATTGCCCTAATCCAATCGTGTGACTCTAATGGCTGTGGCCATGCGACTCTCGCGATCCTTAGCCCTTGTGGGTTTATCATTCCCATAGCTCTTAAGCTCATACGAAAACTGTTAGGACATTAGAGTCTTGCTCGCGGTCACTAGAGGGAGGTCGTCACCTCATCATAGGCCAACACCTTGAGCATAGTGTCCCATACCACCATCTCCGACTCTCATTGGTCACTATGGGAGGCTCGTTACCCCAGCATAGGCTGATAGCTCAGGCATAGTGTCCCATACCACCATTCCCAGCTCATGAGTCTTGTGGATGGAAATTTATGGTTATCAGTGGGCCCAAGGGTTACAGGGAGCCTCAAGTTCCAGCAGGCGTGTACAATCATGGTTACAAGGATGACCAACCGGTGGACTAATCTACCCCCACAAGACGAACCATAGACTGTGCGGCCTAAGAATAATGTCTTATGCAGTCCAACTACGGTCGACAATTTGCGGTTCGACTAGTCGGGCCAAACTTGCCAGTGGGCTGACCGAATGGAACGGTTACCCAAAGGAGTTCCAGTTGGCTGGCCGATCCACAAAGGGACATGTGAGCAAATATATAAGCATTTAGTCAACAATTCCTAGGAACTATTCCAGTAAATAAATAGCATGTTCTGAATCTCGATAACATGGACAACAATACACTAGATCCCACGAAACGTTCGCATGTTGACAAATCAATCCAAAGAGATTAGCAATAATGGAGATCAAGCTCAACATGTTTCAGCAATTTAACAAATTAGACAGCCATACACCTAACTCACATCCATGCAATTGCATGTACCAAATATATCATGTAAAGCAACCAAATAATATATAACATACCAATCAGCAACCAATCATATAACATATAAATCAACAACCAACATGTAGCATATAAATCAGCAACTAGCATGTGATATACAAATCAACAACCAACATGTAACGTACACATCAGCCACATGTGGGGAATTGTACTCATAATTCCCCAAACTGATCGACAAAGCAACCATCTACACACTAGGGGATCCTCGGGACCTAATTCCCTTTCTTAAATTTAGGTAAATTCTATGCATATGTTCTAAGTAATACTTAAAATTCAGCAACATGCATACACATACATCACCCAAAATCGGTATGATTTATGCTAGGCACGATAATCGGTTACCTAGAGGTAATGGTCCGCACCTATTGTCGACTGGATGCTCTTGCGGTCGCTCTAACGTTGTCAGGTTTTCAAACTTGATGTGTCGGGGCCCTGCATCACATGAACTTCGTATCAAGGCGCATGCATGCTATCTTAGCTAGGGAGATATGGATGGGAGTTCTGGTTCTCACCTTGGATTGGACGTAGCTCATCCCTACGGCGATGGAGTCGAGATTCCCAACAATGTGGAGGCGAGTGTGCGGGAAATTCTGATCCTCGGGCACAACATGCACCCACACACACTCTTTTCCCCCCTCTCTCTCTCTACCCCTCTTTCTCTCCTCTCTCTCTCAGCTGTTGGAGTTTCTATGGAAGTAAGTGAGAGAGAGGGATTTAAGGGTTTATACCTTAGATTTAGGCTAGTTGACCCTAAGTTCCGTTAATTGCCTCAAATGGACTTGTGGGATCCATTTCTAACTGTTAAGGTTGCCCTAATAGCCCCCTGGCCCATCTACTTCATGGGATAGGTGCTCTATGGCTCAATGAAGGGCTGTGTAAAGTTTGACGGCAAACGGACACGGGGTTTTATCATAAATGTCCAATTTGTGATTAACTGTAACAGATTATCAATCAAGGGTTAGATTTTGTGGACGACTGCAGGGAAATATCTTCAGCCTTCGGTGTAAGTTTAGAAAAAATCTGACGGTTGAAATGCCCCAATTCACTATCCTAAGTAGCGGGGCCATTTTTTTTAAAATTCGGATTTTATTTTCAAAGCTAGGGTGACTTGCACTTTACAAGTGCCGACTGGACGACGTGATTCGTTCGATTCTAGGCATTGTTCGAGTCTGTCGTCCATGAAGGACCACAAGCCCAGTGAGGCCCATGGCCTCCCAAAGTTTCAAAATTTTTTGTCCTACCTTTGGTGATGCACGACCCGTACAGACAGTCACCGAGTACAATTAGGCTGACTGGCCCTACGGCTTGTGTTCGGCCCAAGTATAATTGGATTCAATCACATTCGTGGCTTAATCTTGATTAATTTATCGGTAATAAATCCACACGTGCGATTGAATCATATGGTCCTACGTCAATTCACACATGGACGGCTCATGACATTGTTCCGATTGGGTCAGGTGTTACAATCTACCCACCCTTATAAATAAATTTCATCCTCAATATTTGTACCTATTCATATTGTTTTACCAGGTTTGGGTAGTGCTTGTGGATTTTAGATTACATCTCTTAGGTGTCTTCTTCTTCCCTGTGATGTGTCCATAACACCTTAACTAGAGAGATCACCTTGTTCTGCAACACTTGTTCCTTCTTGTCTAAAATCTGAGTAGGTCTGAGGATATACGTGGCGTTGTCCTTGATCTCCACAATTTACCACCAAATGACGTGAGTAGGGTTAGGGACATACTTCTTAAACATGGAGACACGAATACATTGTGCACTCTGGCAAGTGAAGAGGGTAAGGCCAAGCGATATGCGACAGGGCATATATGGTCAAGGATTTGGAAAGGACCAATATATCGCGGGGCGAGTTTCCCTTTCTTGCCAAAACACAAGACCTTTTTCATTGGTGAAATCCTTAGGAATACATGGTCCCCTGCTTCAAATTCTATGTCCCTTTGTCTTATATCTGTGCAGCTCTTTTACCTACTTTGGGCTGTTGAGAGTCGATGCCTAATGATTTCAAACTTCTCGTTGGTTGTCCGCACCAAATTAGGCCCTATTAGGCTCTTCTCGCTAATCTCTACCCAACAATGAGGAGCTCGACATGGGTGCCCATATAAAGCCTCATAAGGTGTCATGCCGATGCAAGCTTAGTAGCTATTATTGTAGGCGAACTCGGCATAGGGAAGGCACTCATCCCAACTGTCTAGGAAATTCAGTGCACATACTCTTAACATATCTTCCAGTATTTGTGTAACATCTCGAAAATCGGGGGGTCGAGCAAAAACCCAACTCCCGAGTTCCAAAATGTTATTTATACAACATAGATATGTATGATTGAATGTTGTCTGTGATAATGTATTAAACATGAGTGAGATTAAGCCAGAACAGCATATCATACTCCAGAGACAATGAAATTTGCAAGCGGAAGACTGTAATAGTATGTATAACGTACATAAACTGTTGTATGTCTCCAGAGTGTGAATATATTACCAGGTTATACACATACATGTATACTTCAAAAGTAAACAAAATGAATATACATGAGGGCGCTAAAAATTCAAAATGACAAATGTCAAAGTATTTAATCAACCTCCCTGCAATCCCGTCAATCAGAACACGCATAAAGGAGGAATCCTCCTTCTCGTCATCAAGTCCAGCTCCGCCTCACAGGCCGCGCCATCATCTGCAATCACAAAAGGGACTGGTGGGTGTCCGGAAACACCATCCCGTAACGTGGGAGTGAGTGATCAACTCAGTGGGATAAGAGAGCAGGGATTAGCATGTTCACAATTCAATCACGCGATAATAGTAAAGCAGTAAATCAGACAATCCTAATACTGTTGTTAATGCAAGATGACATGACGTGATGTATGCCCTCACCGACGATCACCCTCATGCGGCAACATCTTACGACCGCGGCATGCCGCACTCCCTCAAGTGCTCCACATCTTCCAGGCACATGCAATGTCATGGTGATATGATTACCTAGTTGTTATTAGTCCATTCAAACAGCAGGATTGGGAAACTAAGGTACTTCCCTTGTATCAATCCCAACACAGATCCTGTCTAGGGTCGTCACTCCTAGTAATCTCATACGATGTATATTTCGTAGGTCACTGCAAGGGCTGCCAGGGCTGTTGCTCGCACTCGTTGCACCGCTCCCCCATCACCTTATCAATACAGGCCTACTGTACTCTACTGCACGGAAGGGTCGTCGCCTCCCGTGGACTCAGAATACGCTCGCGGTCACTACAAAGGGCTCGTCGCCTGATCAGTGTAGGCCGACAGCTAGAATATAGTGTCCCATACCACCATAATCTGCTCACGAGTCTAAGTGCTCACTGGTCACTACGGGGAGGTTTGTGGCCCCAGCGTAGGCCGACAGCTCGACCACGGTGTCCCATACCACCATGCTCGGCTCATGAGTCTTCGTGGATCAAGGTACCATGGTTAACGGGGTTTACAATGGTAAGTTCAGTACCATAGGTTCAAGCAGTTATGATACATACAAGGTGAACATACGTCGGCCAGTCGGGTTACTTGACGGGCTCGACTAGCGCGATCGCATCTCAAGTTGAACGACATGAAGTGCGTAAAACACTTCGCGTGGCCTAACCACTGCCGCCAACTCTCAACACGAATCACGTTCATCGACGCGTCGTTCGTGGCTATGACCAGTCAGCCACGAATTCGCTCGGTTACCGACTGCCTGGACTAAGTCTAGTCCCACACATCTATGGAATCACATTAACAACATATGCAAAGGTATTGAAATTGAAACAGGATCATGTGAGCATGTTAACACATGTTATAATATTCAACTTAAGCAAATCTTCACCCACATACATTCCATGCATGTAATGCAATCATGCATAAGGTCAACATGTAGGAAATCATTTAGATCAGCATATTAATCAAGAAATCAATCTCAAACTACTACATAACATCATTTAATTCAATACATACTAATACAAGCATTTATACAAACACATACACTACACACTTAAGTACACATATAGTATGTCGACCCAAAGTGCGCAACTTGGCGAATCTCTTCGCCAAACTGATTATGCAAGCATTCCTAACTCCCTAATACGGCGACAAACCATGTCAATCACGTCAGCAAAATATGCATGTAGACCGTACTTCCTACAAATGACTAAAATGCCCTAAATCTCATATTCTTCGTTAATTTACGAAACAGGAAACGGAGAGCATGTTGTACATGTCAAACGGCGATGCCGTCGATAATCTACTATTAAACGACATTGAAAGCGTTGTAAACCGTCAATCAAAGCGTCTAAAATCCTCACCTTGTCTCTTATGGATGTTGAAATTCGAACGGAGCGTATACGCTTCGTCTACGGCGACTAGGCAACCTAATACACAAGATCTATTAGCTATTTCTCTATGGAACCAAGGAATCAGCAAATCAGCAACTTTCTAGAGTTTTTCTTACCTGAAAACGCAGAGAAATCACCGGCAACGTGATCGGAGTGCGTTGCCTAAGCACGTGCAGCAGCAGCAGGAAAAGCTCTCCCACCTTCTCTCACAAACTCTCACTTTCTCTCTCACTCTTGCTAGGGTTTCTAGCAAATTCGGATGGGTGAGAGAAGTGAGGGTTTCAACCCCTTTTATAAGCCCAAATGTGCCCAAAACAGGCTCCAGGTCAAGGTACACTTGAGGTATGTCCAATTCGGGACTGTTTTGGCCCAAAAGATGTTTTCTGGTGGTCCCCTGGCCAAATGCGGTCGGACTTAAGCTCATGAATACTGGATCTAGCATACATCAAGTTTTCAGTCCGGCAGGGTTCGCAGATCGCACGTGGAGGACCAGTTTCAGTTCAGCGGTCACCGCATGTAGATCAGGCCTGCAAATCTCATGATATGAAATAGAAATTTTTCCTGATCCGAGGGTGTAATCTGGATGAATTCTGACGGTCAGAACGCTCAATACTGACGCGTCAAGTCGTGTGCCAGATTTGAATTTGAAATTCCAAATCCGTCCCTATTCGCGGTCGCTTCAGTCCGGGTTCAACGAAATAGTCTGTGATTATCGGTTTGACTTGATTTTCGAGATGATTGTCAAGTCCAGCTGGGCGGTTCTAACGGTCTAAGATAGGAGGTATCGGACCTTCGACGCGCGGTCTAAATCCAATATAAAAATTCAATGTGGTCCAGAGGACAAACCCGCTTAGAGTTTGATCCGAGGTTATAGAGTATTCTAGAGTCATTGGTTCTACTCGATTTGGGTCTTGTAGAACGTATTTAAAGTGATCAGGGACTGTTTCCCAGCCACTCCAACGTTGCGCTAGCTAACTTATGCTTAGTTTCTAAAGAAATTTATCCTAAGTGGTTTCTTTGGCTATGGAATTGGGTTCTGAACGATTTTTTTCAGGTGTTTTAATTGACCCACTGCCTAAGGACGTCAAATCCCAGGTTAGCCAAAATCTGGGGTGTTACAATTTGATTCATCCGTTCTATCTGCCCATCATTTTGCAGGTGGAAAGCGATGCTAAATTTCAACTTTACCCCTATCACCTCTTGTATTCAGGTCCAGAACATCGAAGTGAACCGAGTATCTCGATCCAACACGATCTCCAAAGGAACGCCATAGAGCCGTATTATTTCCTTAATATATAACCTGTCCAATTCGTCGGCTAAGTTAGAAGCTCGAATTGAAAGGAAATGAGCCAATTTGTCAATTGGTCCATAATCACCCAAATTGAATCGTGTCCTTTCTTTATCCTGGAAAAACCCGAAATGAAGTCCATACATATGAAGTCTCATTTCCATTCGACAAGTGGCATGGGCTACAAGAGGCCTGGTGGTCGGCAATGCTTGACTTTGACTTACTGACATTTGAGGCATCAAGACACATAGTTGGCTATTTCCCTCTTCATGTTATCCCACCAATAATTCCGCTTGAGGTCCTGGTACATTTTGTTGCTTCCTTGATGCATTGCCAAGTTGGACTTGTGGGCATCACTTAGCAATTCTTCTTTCAATCCAAGATGGCTTAGGACACAAAGGTGACCTCAAAATCATAGGCCACTATCAGAGCTACTGATCCATTCGAAGTCACTCCGGACTTCTGTAAATTCTCTCATCCTTCTTAGTAATTCATCACCTTTGTGGGCTTCGATAATCTGACTATCGATCATTGGCTGAGCATGGACATGTGCAATGACCTCGTATGTCTCTTCCAACATCAATTTCAATTTGAAATCATGTACAAACTCTACCATGCTCTACTCTCCCACCATCAATGGGGTTGTAAATTCTAATGCTTTCTTTTGGCTTAATGCATCAGCCACTAAGTTGGCCTTGCCCATATGATAGGAGACTTCAAACTTAAAATATTTCAACATCTCCATCCAATGATGTTGCCTCATATTTAGGTCTCTCTTGGTGAAGATGTATTTGAGAATCTTGTGATCACAAAAGAGCTCAAATTCCTCCCCATAGAGGTAATGTATCCATAACTTCAAAGTGAAAATAACTGTTGCCAATTTGAGGTCATGGGTAGGGTAATTTTCTTCATGCTTCCTCAATTACTGAGATGCATAGACAATGACCTTGTCCTTTTGCATAAGGACACAACCCAATCCCACTCGGGATGCATCTGTGTAGATAGTGTACTTGACTCCTTGCTCGTAAAAAATAAGCACTGGAGCCGAGGTCAACTTCTCTTTCAATTCTAGGAAGGCCGCTTCCACCCTTTCATTCCAGGCGAACTTGATATCCTTCCTGGTGAGCTGGGACAAGGGTCGGGCTATTTCAAGAAATACTTGATGAATTAGCGGTAATATCCCGCCAATCCCAGGAAACTCCTGACTTTAATAACTGAGCCCAATCATTTCTAGTCTTAAACTATTGCCACTTTATCTAAGTCCATGGAGATGCCTTCCTTAGACACCACATGTCCTAAGAACTTGACTTCTTCCTTCCAGAACTTGCACTTCTGAAATTAAGCGAACAATTGGTTCCATTTGAGCATTTCTAAGACCACTCGCAAGTGTTCTTCATGCTCCCTATGACTCTTGGAGTATATTAGGATGTCATTTATGAATACGATGATGAACCGGTATAGAAAGGGTCTAAAGACTCTATTAATTAGGTCCATGAACACAGCTAGTGTATTCGTGAGTCTGAAAGGCATGACTAGGAACTCATATTGCCCAAAGTTAGTTCTGAATGTCGTTTTTGGCATGTCCTCTACCCTAACTCGTAGTTGATGGTATCCAGATTGTAAGTCGATCTTTGGGAAGTACTGGGCACCTCTCAATTGATCGAATAAATCATCAATTCTAGGTAACGGGTATTTATTCTTCAAGGTGACTTGGTTCAATCTTTGGTAATCAATGCATAACCATAAGGTGCCGTCTGTGTTCCTCACGAACATAACTGGGGCTCCCCAAGGTGACATGCTGGGTTGGATGAAACATGAGTCTAACAAATCATCGATTTGGATCCAAAGTTCCTCCATTTCACACGGAGGCATACGGTAAGTTAGAAGGGAGATAGGCATGGTGCCTGGCACCAAATCTATGGTGACATCGACCTCCCTTCATGGTGGGAGTCCTGATATGTGCTTGAATACATCAACGTAGTCCCTAACGATGGGTGTGCGTGTTAATGAAAGTTCTTCACCTCCCTCTTCTAATGAAGCATAACAAAGGACTCATTGTGGATAGCTAACCTGAACTCGGAATGTAAAGGACGAGCTATCATCTTCATAGATCGTCAGCATCCAGTCTTCGCAATCAATCTCATCTCTCATTGCGGAGAGTCAATTCATGCCTAAAATGATATCGTAGTGGAAGACCCTTGTGACTATAAGATCCACATGTATCCTCTTACCCCTCAAGTCAATGGGGCAACCTCGACACATGGATGTAGCTTCTATGAAAGTTCTGGCTGTAACTATGATCCACACTCCTGACATGGGAGTGATGGGTAGCCCTAGATGCTTAATAGTTGTATGTGATATGAGTGACATTGTGGACTCAGTGTCCACTAGAAGGAAAATAGGGGTACCTTGTATTTGTGCCGTCACTTTGAATGCTGAGGGTATGGTCATGGCTGCATCCACACCTTCTACTGTCAATGCGTCACACGAGCTTATTGTGGCTTGTTGGGCTGGTGTGTAGGCCAAGGCGGTGGCCTATTTTGAGGTGTCGATGACCTATAGAACTATTAGGTTGGACCCATGGCTCGCTAAGGGGGAGCAAGCAACGCTTGTTGGGGTGGTCGGTTGATACGCTAAGGGGGCGCATAGCCATAGTCCCTCATCCTGGAGAAGTAGAAGGCCTCCGAATGACCCACCCTCTTGCAGTACCCGTAGATACGATCAGGTCAGGAATATGATGGTAGAGGAGGTGTATGCTAGGGAGGCGAGCTCGGGTGTGGCTTCCTTCCTTAGGAGGAAGAAGATTGTCCTCCTGATTTGCCTCCAGAATTAGCTTAGAGGCGTGATCAGGAGACCCGTTCTCCATCCTGTTCTGATCGCAAGGACATCTCTACTAGATCGGCATAGGTAAGGATATTCGCACAACATATCTTGGTGCGAATACCGCTCTTAGTCCTTCGCGAAGTGCCTCATCTGGGTCTCTTCATGGACAACTATCCGGGAGGCGTAGCAGGATAATTTAGTGAACCGATTCTCGTACTTGGACACTGACATCCCCCTTGTTAGAGGTGCATGAACTCGTTCTCCTTCTAGATCTGATAGGTTCGAGGAAAGTACTTTCAAAAGAAACGAACCTCAAAGTCTTCCCATGTCTATAGAAAGTTGGTGGATGGTTCTCAACACACTTTCCCACCATACGTCAGCCTCCTTTTCGAACAGATAGGAGATCAACTCCACTTATTCCTCTCTGGTGCAGTGGAGAGGTCGAATCACCTTAACGACCTAATTTAGCCAATTTTTGGCCTCCTTGGGACGATGCGTGCCAGCGAAGGTGGGTGGCCTAAGCCTCTGAAAGTGCTCAAAGAGGTTGTATGGAGCGGCAAACATCCCAGATTACTCTGGCTAGGGCATGTTCATGTGGTGGGCCATGCCTCTCACTAAGGTATGTAGAGATAGTAGTTACTGCTACATAACATGCAGCATTTGCTCCATGGTGCCCATCGCTCGGGCTGCCCGATACGAGGAGGTCTCTCCTTGAGTTGATGGCACCTTTAGAAGGTGGTCTGGTAAGTCATTCCTCACATCAGGCTAGTCAACTCTACCTTGGAAACCTTGTTGATCATTAGGGGTGATGCGTTCTTGTTCATCTCTTTCGCCAAAAGCTAGGTGGGCCAGGCAGCCATCACCCTATGGCCTCATTATCCTGAAAGGCATTCTCATACATTTAGTAACATTAAAACCATCGTTGCAATATTTAGCACATGTGCATTCCAATAGCGATATTACACAAGCATTATCAATTACCATAGCATTCCAACACATTAGTTAAATTTAGGCAATGTGAGCCTCGTATCCAAGACCGTACCATTCCACAGACTTCCGCGGTCTTCTCAGTCGAATTTCGACAAACTTTGACCCTTAACCGGTATTTGCGCGTGACCTTGATTCACATGCTGTCAACTTGAGTTGACTCAACCCAAGACTTGTACCATAGCGATTGTACCGTCGCCGTGGTTCCGATGCCGCGACTCGCGCGCCAAGGTGATACCCTGGTCAGAAAATGTGGGCCAACGTTCAGTGAGAGGAAAACACCGTGCATGTGAATTCTGAGAGAATCTCTATGACTTGTCACATCAATCAATCAATCAATCTCATCATGTCAAGTACATGTCAAGTACACATCACCTTTCACCCATTCCCAAGCTGTCACGCCCCAAACCCGGAGATCAGATTCACAGGAATCCCGATCACCGAACCTAGTGCTGACAGCCTTAGTACCCTATTCTCGGCCCCCAGCATACATATGTCAGGTTCCGATCATGAGATCCTACAAGGAGGATTTTTCAATGTACATTTGTCTTATAAAAAGTATAACCACAAGTATACCCAAATCATAAAGGTAACATCATTATCACATATCCACTAATATAATCATTTGAATACAATGCTGAAAGAGAAATACATATGTCAAAATCAAAGCTCCAGAAAATAGCTGCACGCTCCAAGCTCAATGCTGCTGCAACCTAACGCCACCTGCACGCATCTATCGTGCAAAAGCTTATAAAAAACTTAGAGGGTGGTGAAAGTGTGTGCACAAGGTAAGTGCCAAGTATGCAACACAATGCCATATATCATACAATGGAATAAATGAAAATACTGATAAGATATGATATCAGAGTAAGCGGAAATATACTGGTAAGTTCATGAGTGCTATCAACTGTACCAAGGCTATGCGATGTAAAACATAATAAGATAATAATAGATGTTGGGGATGCAATGTAATATGTAAATCCTAACGAGCCACGAATACTATCAACCTCATCTAAGCCATATAAGTGTAAAAAATATAGTAACCCAAAATGCTAAGTACTGCGGATGCAATGTAATATGCGGTGAGAATGAAATGACCATGCTGGGATGTGAAGTCAGGATGATAGTATGAAGTATCGCAGGCTATGGGGTCCATCACAAGAGACTTCTATCCAAACCAGTCTCATACCTAAATTTGGATAGTTAGACACAATGTGGTAAACTCCTGATCTCAGGTTAGTCGTGTGCCCAACCGAAATCCTGGCCATGTGATAGTACATGTAACAAATAGTTACGCACCACCAGCCCGAGTGGATAGTGAATGAATGGATATGCAATTCCTACTCAATAAGTCCACATATCAGTACGATTGCTTTCTGAGGAAATCACTGGTGTCTAATACACTTCGCACTGACTGCCTCCTCCCTAGCTGCACAGTCAAGCAAGTGGAATAGAACTCACTATCCGTCTGACCAGTAGTCTACCAATACCTACCCGGCTCGTCGATAGCGGACCCATTTACGAGCTGGTCATACTCAGCCTAGCTTATAGCCCCCTCACTCGGGCAGATAAGGCCACACCCTCTCCTTACTGACCACGGCACAGTGGGAGACGTGGCCTACTGGTATTCGACACTCGGGAGCTCATGTTGCACTCGGTCTAGACGTTGGGGCTACTCCTGGCCTCGGAGGTTCTGGGACTTTCAACCAAGGACATCCTAAGTGCTCATAGTGCTAGAATCAAGTATTTTTGGTGTCCCATTTAGCCATCCATAATGTGCCTGTGGAGGCCACGACCCTGATGTCGCTAGGGCGTACAATGATCAAGTCACACATATGCGAGATGTATGAGTCACACTAACCAGTCATGCAACAATTCTGTGTGTATTGCACGAAATGTGGGGCACTCCGTCTCATAAGGAGTCCCATAAATGGTCTGCCCAATGGCGTTTGCTATGATCAAACATTTATCATATTAGGCATACATATGATGCGTATGGGCATGAATCATGGAGTTATATTAAGCATTTTATATGGTAATAAACTATCCTCACAACGAAGATGGGCCTTGATGGCCTACACACAACAAGTATGGGCCTATCAATGGGCCCTAGGGAGAGTTATAATGTGGACATTTAACCAACATTATTCTTATAATGTGGACGTCAAACCAACATTGCTCCCAAGGCACGGCCGGCCATAAATATCATTCATAAACTACAGTAGAATCACACATTGCAATGGATCTTAAGGACATCCCATGGGGCCTCGACCCATGGGTCTTAGATACATCAAATGGGCCACATCACATAGGCCTTATGTTGGCCAAGTGGGCTACACCAATGGGTCATACCAATGGGCCTTATGTACATTGCAATGAGCCATATCCCATGGGTCTTAGAATACATCACAATGGGCCTCATCCCACGGGCCCTAATACATCTCAATGAGCCTCAACCCATGGGCCCTAAATATACTACAATGGGCCTCAACCCATGGGCCCTAAATACATTATAATGAGCCTCAACCCATGGGCCCCAAATACATTACATCGGGCTTCATCAAATGGTCCTTACGTTCATATCAAGGTGGGCCCCAACAACGACCCCAAATAAATTAAAATGGGCCTCATACACATACCAAGGTGGCCCTCAATGGATGGCCACAATTAAATCAAGATGGGCCTCAATCCATGGGCCCTAATATATCACAATGGGCTTTAACCCATGGGCTCCAAATACATCCTAATGGGCCTTCTCAATGGGCCATAAATATGCAACAGGTGGGCCCTATACACATACCAAGGTGGGCCCACTTGAACAATAGATCTGACTCATTTTTAGCTCAAGCCATAAAATGAGCTTATAAAATAAATGGATGGTTTGGATGCAACACATGCATCATGGTGGGGATCCACATAAAGGCCCACCATCATACATATATACATATAGAATATATATAATATATATAATATTATATATAATATAATATATATATAGACACACACACACATACATATATTTATACATTCACACACACATAGTGTGGACAGAGTGGATAGAACACATAAATCATGGTGGGTCCCACTGTCCAAACAGTGGACAGTGTGGACAAAACTGTACATCATAGTGGGCTCCACTATCCGCTAGACGGTGGCATTACAACACATACATCACTGTGGACTCCACCGTCCGCCTGGACGATGGGAGTACAACACATACATCACTGTGGGCTCCCACGTGCGGCCCACCATAACATATATTTTCCATCTAATCTGTTGATAAGGTCGTACAGACCTGGATGAAGAGGAAATACAAATTTCAGCTTGATTCAAAACTTCTGTGGCCTATGAAAGGGCTTCAATGGTATACATCCAATCCCACTGTTTCCTATGGTGTGGGCCACCTGAGCTTTAGATGTGGCTCATTTTTGGAGAGGGCCCACCTTAGGGGGTGGGCCACCTCATGGACGGGTTAAATGATAAATAACATCAAGGTGGGGCCCACGGTTGGAGTCGTGGGTCCCTGCTGGGACGCCTACCTATAGCGCAGGCGCTGTCTGTGCCTCTGGCCAGCTGCATCTGCTACTTATTTTTTTAAAAAAAAATGCAAATTTTCCATGATTTTTCATACATGCGGCCCGCATCGAAAGAATCCACCTCAGCCAATGGATTCTATGACCCATAACCCATCCACCAAGCCCAATATTGGGCATTTTTTCGGTATGAAGAAAAATTAAAGTGATTTTTGAATGGTGAAAATCACTGTTTTCAAAGGTGTGCCTCGCCAGAAGATTAGATTAGCTTCATGTTTCGGATCAATGCCTAAAATGGCCTAAGAGAGAGGATAGAAGGCGTGGATGGAATACTGTAAGACTCGTATCTTGGTCCGTACCTTTCAGTACACTTCTAGAGTCTTACCAGTCGAATCCCGACAACCTTCGACCCTTAACCGATATCGACGTGCGACCCTGATTCATGTACCGACAATCCGAGTCGACTCAACCCGCGATCAATACCATAGCGACCGCGCCGTCATTGCGGTTCCGATACTGCGACTCGCGCGCCGAGGAGATACCCTGGTCGAGAGATGTGGGCTAACGTTCGGTGCGAGAAAACGCCGCGCGTTGCGAAAACTAAGGGAATCTCTACGATGTGTCACATCAATCACATCAATCAATCAATCCATCAAGCCATCACATGTCAAGTACACATCACTTTATTCCCTTTTCCCAAGCAAGCCACAAAAGTCTTCATCACCCATACCTCTCTTACACAAAAAGCCACAAAAGTCTTCACCACCCATACCTCTCTTACACAAAAGCCTCAAAAGTCAAGCTTTTCTTACACAACCATCACTCACCCATCCATCCATCACTCTCTCTCTCTCCCATTACAACTCTCTCTCTTTCTCTCTTTCTCATTTCAATCTCCAAGCAAAAATCTCAAGCCCCATACGTATGGAAATTTTCCAACTCTCCTAAGCTCCAAGTGGCCCACCTCTTCATCCCAAGATCTCCTATCTCAACCCTCCATTCCTCATCTTAACCGTTGAAAACCAAGCTAAGGTGTCAAGGAATCCCTAGGAGCGAGAAGATCGGACGGTGGGTACCTCTATAGGGTAATTTTACTTATTTTTATGGTGGACCAAGTGAGGCGCACCGATCCATGGTGTGGATCTCACTTGGGACCCTAAAATGTGGCCGATGGCCCACTTGGATCACCATGATCATTCCATGATGGGGCCATTCTCCATGGACCCCATCATGATGTTTATTTTCCTTAGAAAGGTCATCTAGACCATCCATATTGGTGGGGAAAGGATCCCCACCGTTGATCTTCAGTTTTGATGTTCATATGTGCAAAATGACCCACTTGATGTATGATTTCATGTAAGGGAGGGCCCATAATGTCGGGGTCCCTCCATAACAAGCCGTGTCCCACTCTCCATGTCTCTCTCCCTCTCTCTTTTATTTCTTTTATTTTATTTTATTTTATTTTATCTTTAGGCAATAGAGTTGTGTGGCCCACTTGAATGGACCTCACCTTGAGGTAATTATTTTTGTCCAAGAGTCCTTCAAGTGGGGCCCACCTTGCATGTGGTACCCCCCTCCCATCATCCATTAGTGGTGGCCCACTTCAAAAAGGCCCACCACCATGTATTTAAAAAAAAAAAAAGGGGTCTTACTGTCCAGCGTCTGGGACGCTGGACGTCCCTGCCCAAAAGAAAAGAAAAGAAGGGGGTTTTGGTGGGCCGGCTCATGCAGGCCCCACCTTGATGCATTTGTCCCATCCATGTCGTCCATCCTTTTTCTCAGATTCATTTAGGCGTTGAGACAAAAGATGGGTCTGATCTGATGAACAAGCGGGCCATACCGTAGTAAATAGTAGTTTTACCATTAAAATCCATAATTTTTCTTTCATTGGTCAAAAACATATCACACATTGGTCTCATTGGATCGATCAGGGGCCATAGAATCCAATGATCGGATCAGATTTTTCAGATATGGTCCCCACCTACCAAAAATCGCGACGTGTGTGATTTTCAAAATAAAAATAAAAATGAGAGGCAGCAGCCCTTGCTGCTGCTGTGTCAGGGCGCACGCAGGCAGCGCCTGCGTGCTGGCGGGAGGACGGGCGGCCAAGCCTCATGGCCTCCAGCCGTGGGCCCCACAGTAATGTTTGTTTTCCATCCAACCGGCTCATGAGGTGGGCCATTCCAATAGCGGGCCCCCCTCTAAAAACAGCACAGATCCAAAACTCAGGTGGCCCACACCACGTGAAACAGCGTGAATTGAATTTTTACCATTGAAAAGTTTTTGGGGCCCACAGAAGTATTGGATCAAGCTGAAATTTATGTTTTCCCTTCATCCAGGTCTAAGTGACCTTATGAACGGGTTGAATTTCAAATAAATATTATGGTGGGACACATTTGTGGGACCCACGGTGATGTATGTATTTCACTCAAACCGTCCACAGCCCGTGGACGGTGAGGCTCACCATGATGTATTGTTTCACCCACCGTCCAGCGGACGGTGGGGCCCTGTTGCATGTGTTTTACACACGCCGTCCATCTGTCTTTGATGATGGGGCCCACTGCCAGCTGCCCATATTGACTTCTGTGGGACCCACCATTATATATATTTATGTATGTTATATAGTTTATAATGTATATTTTATTATATGAATATTTATGTATGTTATATAATTTATAATGTATATTTTATAATATGAAGATTGTAGTGGGCCCTAGACCATGTGTCCCTATGAATAGTTCGGATGGAAATAAATATTTTGTAAGGCCCATGAGTCGGGACCCATTTAATTTCAAAAGGGCTATGGGTTAGGCCGATTGATTTATAAAATGCTTATGGGTTAGGCCCATTTGATTCGTACGAGTCCTATGGACTTGGGCCCACTTGCTATGTAAAGCCTATGGGTTAGGCCCATTTGATTCATATAAGGCCTATGGACTTAGGCCCGTTTGATGTGTTGCAAGTCCATGGGACTAGGCCCATTTGATGTACTTCAAGGCCCATGTAATTGGACCCTTTTATTGAAATTTAAAACCCATGGAAGTAGGTCATTTGATATATGTAAGGCCTAGGGGTTTAGGCCCATTGAACTCATGTTAGGTCTATGGGTTGAGGCCCACTTGATCTACATGAGGGGCCCAATTGGTGTGGGCCATTGGTCACATATTAGACGCATGAGACTAAGCTCATTTGATGCAACCCAAGGCCCACGGATTTTAACCCATTGCAATGCACATAAGATCCATTGGTATGACCCAATTATGTGGCCCATCTTATGAATAGAAGGCCCATAAGATATGGCCCATTTGATATATATGTAAGGTCCAATGGGAAGAACCTACGGTCCATTGCAATGTGTAAATCCATTTCAGACTAAGTACCGATGTTTACAAAGATCTTGCCTTGGGAGCAATGTTGGTTTGACGTCCACATTGCGAGTGTGATGCTGGTTGGATGTCCACATTA
Source organism: Magnolia kwangsiensis (assembly GCA_037074715.1). Lineage (NCBI taxonomy): Eukaryota > Viridiplantae > Streptophyta > Magnoliopsida > Magnoliales > Magnoliaceae > Magnolia > Magnolia kwangsiensis. The sequence goes on from CM073573.1 coordinate 59,921,639, forward strand.
CGACTCTCCTTAGGGCCCATTTCTGGGCTGTACTTATTGTGTATAGGCCGTCCAGGTCCATCTACATTGTAAGATAGTTCATTTTATTATAACATGTTTAGTACAGTTTTATGACTATGATCATACGCATCATATGTATGCTTGACGTGAGAATTGTCTGATCATAGCATTTGCCTTCGGACAGGTTGTTTATGGGCTCCCGGTTAGGCGGTGTTGCCCTACATGAGCGCACGATATGCGTAGGATTTGTTGCATGATTGGATAGCGTGAATCATGCATTTCGCATTTGTGTGACATGGTTATTGTACGCCCTAGCGACATCAGGGCCGTAGCCTCCACAGACGCATCGTGGTTGGCAGGATTGGATACCGAAAATCTTGTTCTACATGGGGTACTATAGATATCCCTGGGTGAAAGTCCCTAAACCCTTATGGTAACAAGAGGTTGCTCCAACATCTAAACCGAGTGGGTAGATGAGCGTTGAGTGCCGATTACCAGACGGTTACGCTCTCCACTGTGTCGTGGTCGGTTGGAAGGGGGTGCGGCCTTATCCGCCCGAGAGTAGGAGGCAATGCTAGACTGAGTCTGACCAGCTTGAGGAATGGGTCCGTTATCGATGAGTCACGCCTGATATTGGCAGACGGATAGTGAGGTCTCTTCCACTTACCTTATTGCGCGCGATGTGGTGGTAATCTGGTTTAAAGTGTACTAGACCCCGGTGATATCCCATATTTTGAGTTGTATTGATGTATGGACATAGATGAGGATCTGTATGCTTGAGTTGCATTGCACATCGCATGGCCTTGGGATGGCCGATACCATTCATGTCTTGCATCGCATAAGCCTTGGTACGGCTCATGATATTATGGTTCCATCTGCATATTCGGCATTACTCTAACATTGCATGTTCATATTACTACCTTGCGCACACACTTTCACCACCCTCTAAGCTTTCTGTAAGCTTATGCACGACCGTTGCGTGCAGATGACGTTGGATCGCAGCAGCACTGAGGCAGGAGTACGTTGCAGAGCGTTTTGGAGTTTTTTGTTCTTTACCATTGTATTTTCCTTTATACTCATTGTACTTGTAAAGTTTTTGATCATAGTGAAAATGTAATGGAGTTCTTGGTTATTGTTTGTGGGTTATGCCTTTGGTTATGCTTATTACGAATCAAACTGATATTTAAAATCCTCCTCGTTGCATCCCAGGATCGGAACCTAGCGAATGGGAGCTAGGAGCGGAGAATGGGGTTCTACGGAGGCTGTCGGCGCCGGATTCGGAGATCGAGAATTTTGTGAGCCCGGTTTCCGAGTTTGGGGCATGATAGAAGTTGGTATAAGAGCATAACTTAGGAATAACCGAGAACAACATTACATGTCTGCTATGAGTATGGAATGGCTAAGTTCCGAAGTTCGGATAGCTTCGCGACCTTCCAATACAGACCGTTAACGTGTGTACCTTCGAGAGTTTTGAAGTTGATAGGCACCTTCGCTCTTTCCTGTAGGACATGACGCCTGAGTGAGTTACCCGATCGACTCCTGCACCACCACCTGAGGATTCTGCTTCACCATCAGAGGCTCCAGCTTTACCCCCTGCGTCTCCCGTTCCACCCTTAGAGATCCCTGCTTCCTTCCCTGAGGATGACATTCCTCCACCTGAGGTCGATGCGGAGCCGACCGTGACTGTGAGTGCCTCTCAGTTACAGCAGATGTTATAGGCTGTGACAGCCGCACTCCTGGGGCAGGGCAGACGCCCAGTTGTTTCACCAGCTCAGGCAGAGCAGGAGCGCGCAAGCGCCTTACTTCGTGAGTTCAGACGGCTTGATCCCCCACGTTTCCAGGGCGAGCCAGATCCGACCGCAGCAGAGAGATGGCGCTCTGATGTGGAGAAGATCTTCAATACTATGTCATGTACGACCGAGCAGCGTGTCTGGCTAGCTGTATTTCTCTTTCAGGGTGAGGCCGAGCATTAGTGGACCTCTGTTACCCGTGTTACCAGACCTAAGTATGTCTAGACATGGGAGGACTTTGTAGATCGATTAGAGGAGCAGTACTTCCCAGACCATATCCGCCGTCAGCGAGCTTTAGAGTTCGAGACTCTGGTGCAGGGAGACATGACCGTGGCACAGTACGCGGCCCATTTTGTGGCTCTATCGAGATTCGCACCGTACATGGTTGATGACGAGGGGCGGAAGGCCCGCCGCTTCGAGCACGGCTTGCGTTACGGCCTTCGAGGTCGTGTTATTGGGCATGAGCTCCCTACTTTCCAGGCAGTAGTGCGGAGAGCTCAGATTTATGAGACTGAGTGGGCCAGTTCTCAGTCTGATCGCGGTCAGAGGAGAGACCGGAAGAGGCAGGCTTCTTCCAGTCCTTCCCAGCAGCGTCGACCACAGCAGCAGAGGCGCACAGGTCGCCCAGCTTTTTGAGCACCATCAGCACCAGCAACACCTCCACCACCACCTCAGAGGCAGTTCATCGGCACTTGCTTTAGGTGCGGTGAGACAGGACACCGTTCATGGGAGTGTCCCAGCCCCCAACAGCAGTAGAGAGGTCCACAGCAGCAGAGACCTCCACCGCAGCAGCAGATACCACCACAGCAACAGCAATAGCAGCCTCTACCACCGAGGCCACCTCAGCAGCAGCATCAGCATCAGCACCAGCCTCAGAGGCCGCAGCAGCAGAGGCAGCAGTTTCGACCGCCTCAGCGACCCTAGCAGCAGCACGTTCAGAGGGGACATGCACCTCCCTAGCCAGTTCAGGCTAGATTCTATGGGCTCAGCAGGATCCGCAGTCATCCGGAGGAGTTATTGAGGGTATACTTCCAGTTTCTGCATGCATTGCACGTGTGCTGTTTGATTCCGGTGCATCGCATTCTTTTGTGGCTGAGAGCTTCTATCGATCGACTGGCTTACCGTTGGAGTCTGCTGATGAGAGCCTATCGGTATCGACTCCCTTGGGGAGGACTGCAGTGTTAGGACGATTTTGTTCGTCATGTCCTGTTCTAGTTGGGGATACCTTCCTGCCCGCTGATTTGTTTGTTTTACCGATGTCCGAATTCGACGTCATCCTGGGCATGGATTGGCTCGCTGAGTATTATGCCATTTTGGACTACGCCGCGAGGACCGTCACGTTCTGTATACCCGGCGTGCCATAGTTCGAGTTCGTTGCAGAGGCCAGAGGAGAACGGTTGTCTTGTTTGATGTCTTGCGTCATAGAGGAGCCTGTTGCCGCTTGCATCACCACTTGCCCATCGTACGTAATTTTTCTGATGTGTTCCAGGAGATTCCGGGATTACCACCTCGTTGACTCACCGAGTTCCAAATCGATCTCATGCCTGGTACCGCGCCTATTTCGAAGGCCCCGTATCGTATGGCACCGTTAGAGTTACGGGAACTGTAGAAGCAGTTGGACGAGTTGCGTGAGTTGGGCTTTATCCGTCCGAGCAGTTCTCTATGGGGAGCGCCGGTACTCTTCGTGAAGAAGAAGGATGGCTCGTTGAGTCTTTGCATTGACTATCACGAGCTCAACAAAGTCACGATCAAGAACAAGTACCCGCTTCCTAGGATTGATGATTTGTTCGACCAGCTGCAGGGTGCACAGTTCTTTTCGAAGATTGACCTGCGTTCCGGTTATCATCAGATTCGGGTCCGGGATGAGGACATTCCGAAGACGGCATTCAGGACTCGTTACGGTCATTTTGAGTTTCAGATCATGTCCTTCGGAATGACCAATGCACCCGCGGTCTTCATGCAGCTGATGAACGAGGTTTTTCGCCCATATCTGGATCATTTTGTTGTAGTCTTCATCGACGACATTCTGACATACTCGAGGACCCGTGAGGAGCACGAGCAGTATTTAGAGATTATTTTACAGACCCTCCGCGCACACCAGCTGTATGCGAAGCTGGAGAAGTGCGAGTTCTGGCAGGAGGAGGTGAAGGTCCTCGGTCACGTGGTAACGAGGGAGGGTGTCGCAGTGGAGCCCTCGAAGGTCGAGGCAGTGCATCTGTGGGGCCAGCCCACGACTGCGACAGAGATCCGTAGTTTCCTTGGTTTGGCGGACTACTACCGGCGTTTCATCGAGGGTTTTTCTCGTATTGCAGCCCCGCTGACCAGGTTGACTCGGAAGGGCGCAGAGTTTATTTAGAGTGATGCCTGCGAGCGAACATTTATGGAGTTGAAGGACCGTCTGACGTCCGCTCCTGTCCTCACTCTTCCCTCTGGGAGTGACGGATTTATTGTATTCGCTGATGCCTCGCATATCAGTTTGGGTGCTGTCCTGATGCAGCACGGGAGACCAGTGGCCTTTGCGTCTCGTCAGCTCAAGGTCCATGAGCTGAATTACCCTACACATGACTTAGAGATGGCTGCAGTTGTAACACCCCGAATTTTGGCCAACCTGGGATTAGACGTCCTTAGGCAATGGGTCAACTAAAACACCAGAAAAATCGCTCAGAACCCAATTCCATAGCCAAAGAAACCACTTAAGATTAATTCCTTTAGAAACTAAACATAAGTTAGCTAGCACAACGTTGGATTAGCTGGGAAACAGTTCCTGATCACTTTAAATACGTTCTACAAGACCCAAATCGAGTAGAACGTATGACTCTATAATACTCTATAACCTCGGATCAAACTCTAAGCAGGTTTGTTCTCTGGACCACCTTAAAATTTTGTATTGGATCTAGACCGCGCGTCGAAAGTCCGATGCCTAATATCTTAGACCGTTAGGACCGCCTAGCTGGACTTGACAATCATTTTGAAAATCAAGTCCAACCGATAATCACAGGCTATTTCATTGAGCCCAGACTGAAGAGAGTGCGAATAGGGACAAAATTGGAATTTGAAATTCAAATCTGGCACACGACTTGACGTGTCAGTATTAAGCGTTCTGACCGTCAGAATTCAGCCAAATTACACCCTCGGATCAGGAAAAAATTCTATTTCATATCATGAGATTTGCAGGCCTGATCTACGTGCGGTGACCGCTGAACCAAAACTGGACCGCCACGTGCAATTTGCAAACCCTGCCGGACTGAAAACTTGATGTATGCTAGATCTAGTATGCATGAGCTTAAGTCCGACCGCATTCAGCCAGGGGACCACCAGAAATGTCCTTTTGGACTGAAACAGCCCCGATTTGGTTACCCCTCAAGTGAAACTTGTTCCCGAACCTATTTCGGGCAAGTTTGGGCTTATAAAAAGGGATGAAACCCTCACTCCTCTCTCCAATCCGAATTTGCAAAAAAAGCCCTAGATTGGGAGAGAGAAAAGGTGAGAGTTTGTGAGAGAAGGTGGGAGAGAATTCCCTGCTGCTTGTGCCACGTGCTGCAAGTGGTTAAGCCACATGCTCTAATCACCTGGCTGATGATTCCTCCGCTTTTTCAGGTATGAAACAACCCTAGAAAGTTGCTGATTTGAGGTTTATTAGGATTTATAGCTAGTTAGCAGACGTAACTCGTGAATTAGGTTCTCTTATCACTGTAGACGAAGCGTATACGCTCCGTTCGAATTTACACATCCATAAGAGACAAGGTACGGATTTTAGACGCTTTGATTGACTGTTTCCAAAGCTTTCAATATCGTTTAATAGTAGATTATCGACGACAACGCCGTTTGACATGTACAACATGCTGTCCGTTTCCAGTTTCGTAAACCGGCGAAGAATATGAGATTTAGGGCATTTTAGTCATTTGTAGGAAGTACTGATTTCATTCATATTTTGCTGATGTGATTGACATGATTTGTTGTCGCATTAGAATGTTAGGAATGCGTGCATAATTAGTTTGGTGAAGAGATTCGCCTAAATGCGCACTTCGGGTCGACATACTATATGTAGACTTAAGTGTGTAGTGTAAGTGTTTGTATTAATGCTTGTTTTAGTATGTATTGAATGAAATGATGTTATGGATTGGTTTGAGATTGGTTTCTCAATTGATATGCTGATGTGAATGATTTCTTACATGTTAGCCATATGCATGATTTCATTATATGAATGATATGCATGTGCTTGATGATTCACGTAAGGTGTATGTTATAACATGTGCTTCGTGATTTCATTATGATTTAGTTTGAGATTGAATTCTCAATTAATTTGCTGATGGAAATGATTTCCTATATGTTGGCGATATGCATAATTTCATTATATGTGTGAAAGGCATGTATCAGGTGATTTGCTTAAGTTGTATGTTACAACATGTGTTAAAATGCTCATATGGTGGTATTTCATTTCCAATTCTTTCACATGCTTTGCTGATGTGATTCCACATGTTTGGGACTGTACTTAGTCTAGGCAGTTGGTAACCGAGCGAATTCATGGTTGGCTTATCTTTGCCACGAACGACGCGTCGATGAACGCGAGCCGTGTTTTGGAGTTGGAGGCAGTGGTTAGGCCACACGAAGTGTTTTACGCACTTCATGTCGTTCAACTTGAGATGCGATCGTGCTAGTCGAGCCCGTCAAGTAACCCGACTGGCCGTTGTATGTTCACCCTGCATGAGTCATAACTGCTTGAACCTAGGGTACTGAACTTACCATTGCAAATCCTGTTAACCATGGTACCTTAATCCACGAAGACTCATGAGCCGGGCATGGTGGTATGGGACATCATGGTCGAGCTGTCGGCCTACGCTGGGGCCACAAACTTTCCTGTAGTGACCAGTGAGTACCTAGTCTCGTGAGCAGATTATGGTGGTATGGGACATTATATTCTTGTTGTCGGCCTACACTGATCAGGCGACGAGTCCTTTGTAGTGACCACGAGCGTATTCTGAGTCTACGGGAGGCGACGACCCTTCAGTAGCAGTAGAGTACAGTAGGCCTGTATTGATAAGGTGATGGGGGAGCGGAGCAACGAGTGTGTGCAACAGTCCTGGCAGCCCTTGCAGCGACCTACAAAATATACATCGTATGAGATTACTAGGAGTGACGACCCTAGACAGGATCTGTGTTGGGATTGATATAAGGGAAGTACCTTAGTTTCCCAATCCTGCTGTTTGAATGGACTAATAACAACTCGAAAATCATATCACCATTACATTGCATGTGCCTGGAAGATGTGGAGCACTTTAGGGAGTGTGGTATGTCACGGTCGTAAGATGGTGCCATATGAGGGAGATCGTCGGTGAGGGCATATATCACGTCATGTCATATTGTATTAACAACAGTTTTAGGATTGTTTGATTTACTGCTTTACTATTATCGCATGATTGATTTGAGAACATGTTAATCCTTGCTCTATTATTCTACTAAGTTGATCACTCACTCCCACGTTACGGGATGGTGTTTCCGGACACCCACCAATCCCTTTTTGTGATTGCAGATGATGGCGCTGCTCGAGAAGCGGAGCTGGACCTGATGATGATGAGGAGGATTCCTCCTTCATGTGTGTTCTGATTGACGGGATTATAGGGAGGTTGATTAGATACCTTGATACTTGTCATTTTATATTTTTAGCGCACTCATGTATATTCGTTTTGTTTATTTTTGAAGTATACATGTATGTATATAACCTGGTAACATATTCACACTCTGGAGACATACAACAGTTTATATATGATATACCTACTATCACAGTCTTCCGCTTGTTAATTTAACTGTCTCTGGACTATGATATGTTGTTCTAGCTTAATCTCACTCATGTTTAATACATTATCACAGACAACATTCAATCATACATATCTATGTTGCATAAATAATATTTTGGAACTCGGGAGTTGGGTTTTTGCTCGACCCCCCGATTTTCGGAATGTTACAGATGGTATTAGAGCATGATTTGGATTAAACCGGGCCTGGGTTATGGTCACGCGACGTATGTTGTCACTTCTTTTGACTTAGGTGGGTGCGAGAAGGGTCTAGAAACACTTATAGGATCGCAGATTCGCCAATAGGCGAATACTATTCGTATCGATCGCGCGATCGAGTCTATAACGCATCTAGGGTCGCGTGAAGTGACCTGAGTAGCTCCTAGGTTATAGGTAGGTGGGTTCAGACGTTCTTTGAATGAATCTAAACCCGTTAATGTGAATCCTTGGGCCGTGGGACAACGATAACCCCTATATTCAATCGTCAGAGCTTAAAAACCCCGTTTCACCGAAAATCTTCGAAATTCTTCCTCTCACCACTCCAATCTTCAATTTTCTCTTATCTTTTTCATGTTAGGCATCAATCTTAATGTGAAAATAGCATAAAATCATACTTTCATAAAATTTTACAGTGAATAGTAAAATTTCATGAAAAATGGCCATAAGGCCATTCTAACTTCACTTTCTTTAGCAAATAATGGGCTAGATGGATGTACTAGATCCTTCTACCTCAAAATCATATGCTGCATGATAGGAGTTTGTATTTGGGTTTACATATTGGCCCCGAAAATCCCTGAATAGATGTTTGGGCCTCCCTAGGGCAATCTACAATGAACCAAAGTGGGAACCATACTTTTTTAGAGTCCCTAGGGGGGGAACCCATCCCATATGACCTCAATGGCCAATTTTCAAGTTCACCGGTGATGTCATCGCCGATTTGACGATGCATCACCGGTCAAACTCATCAGTTGGGTCTGGCCTTTGGGCTGGAGGAGTTTGGGGGCTAGGGTAGAACCCTGGTATGCGGGCTGTACCTTGAAACCCCCAAAAGATGTACCTCCTTCATAAAATGCCCCTCCAAGCTCTCCTTTCTTCACATTTTTGCTGCCTTCCCCTCAAATCTCAATGTCAAACCTCTCCCAATCTTATTTTCGGTCACAACCGACCCTACTCCATCACTCACAGCCATTGGCACTCCCTTCTTCTCCATTTTCATTGTTTGGAGCTCCCACATCCTCCATGGAAGGCTAAAAATCGTGTGGAGCTCCATTCCCCTTTTTCCTTCTCTCTTCTTTTTGAAAATTTAGCCTTTGGGAGCTTGAAGCATCCCTCTACAATGGCTAGATTTCATTCTGTCCATTTGGGCAACCATTTCTCCGCATTTCCTCTGCTTTTCATGCCTATTGTTAAGGCTATTTTAGCTTTTCCTCCCTTTCCATCGTCCTCTCTCTCAAGTCCCTTTTATTTGATCCTCAGACTCGTGGAAACCTGCTTACCCATCCCATTTCTCCACGTTCTTCGCTTGTTTGATTACTGTTTTGAAATTTCTGTGTTTTGTTGTTGTTAGGTAGAAAATGTGTTTGTGTTGTGGTTTGAGCTTAATATAGCTGAAATTTGTTGAATGGAGTGCATGCCGTTTGTTTTTTTTGTTAGGTATTGTCCCTAGATTGAGAGTATTGTAACTCCCGAGATTCAGCCTACAAATTAACTTTTATCCCAACCCACCCTCCTACCAAGCATGCCACTTCCAATCCCGCCATGGGACTAAGAATGCAGTTCCATTTGATACAACTAAACGCTGCTGGCCACATAGGCCCTTGGCGTTTTGGTCCTAGAGTTTGCACTTCTAGATTTGAAGGGTCTGACGACATAAGAAATCCAATTCCAGTTAGACAATCTTGACCCTAATCGATAAAACAATTCCCTGTAGTAGAAATGGTATAGGAAAGCCATTTACTGTATAATCTTAGGCTTTGGATTATAGCTACTGAGTTACAGACTAGCCTACTAGTTACCTTAAGTAGTGTAAAGCCTGTATATGCTAAGGAATTGTAGGTTAGATTGGTTGGAGTAGAACCTTATTCCTTCGATAGATCCCCTTATGACTTATAGACTTCTGTTGTTGCCCATAGGAAGGAACCATTCACTCTCAGGGAACATTTATAAATCCCTCAGATTGAACTTAGAATGTACTGGCACGCCCCTTAGAATTGCCTTCCCCAAGGGCTTATTGCATTCGGGAACGCGGAATAAAGGAAATGCAATTATCAGCGAAGTATTCGCGGTTTGAATCGACTTCTTAATCCTAGTAGTTACCAATGAATCCAATGCTCTGATCAAGCAGAAGATCGGCATCGACTAGGATTGAGGACTGATACGACAACTTTTCTGTCATCGCGGGGCAGAAGGTTTGTGTATCCGGCTCAGACCCATTACGTAACTATTATTCCGTATTGGCCCGACCACCCACAACCACAAGTTATTTCTTTGCCCTTGGTAAATGTTAAGGACTTAAAGCCAGTAGAGGATTCGACATCTTGCCACCAATTCATACCTGCCCCTGAACTTAACCACAATAGAGATTAGGCTCATCTCTATGATCATAGGTACCAATGCCATAAAATGCATCATTAGCAAGGAAAACCATGTAGAGAAAGGTTGTTTCCATTTTAGGTTAAGGATAGCCCCTAAGTTGCGCCTCGTTTCGATATACGGATCGATGCAAAGATTCTTCAACCTTAAGTAAAACCAAGTTTTAAGGGGGGTAAAACGTATTGAGTCCAATCCAGTTTGGTTAGTCGACGCTACCGTTCGATCAGAGTGGCGCAGCGGAAGAATGGTTGGCCTCTTTCCACTAGCCCAGGATCGAAACAGTTGAGTTAGGATGTACGTACGGTTAGGTCATTAAATAGGATTGACCCTTTCTTAGAATGTCAAGACTAAAGTCTTACTAGATACTCTTTACCCTTCGCCAATTTCGGGGACGAAATTGTGTTTTAATGGGGGTAGATTGTAACACCCCAAATTTTGGCCAACCTGGGATTAGACGTCCTTAGGCAATGGGTCAACTAAAACACCGAAAAAATCGCTCAGAACCCAATTCCATAGCCAAAGAAACCACTTTGGATTAATTCCTTTAGAAACTAAACATAAGTTAGCTAGCGCAACGTTGGACTAGCTGGAAAACAGTCCCTGATCACTTTAAATACGTTCTACAAGACCCAAATCGAGTAGAATGTATGACTCTATAATACTTTATAACCTCGGATCAAACTCTAAGCAGGTTTGTTCTCTGGACCACCTTGAAATTTTGTATTGGATCTAGACCGCGCGTCGAAAGTCCGATGCCTACTATCTTAGACCGTTAGGACCGCCTAGCTGGACTTGACAATTATTTTGAAAATCAAGTCCAACCGATAATCACATGCTATTTCATTGAGCCCGGACTGAAGAGAGTGCGAATAGGGACAGAATTGGAATTTGAAATTCAAATCTGGCACACGACTTGACGTGTCAGTATTAAGCGTTCTGACCGTCAGAATTCAGCCAAATTACACCCTCGGATCAGGAAAAATTTCTATTTCATATCATGAGATTTGCAGGCCTGATCTACGTGCGGTGACCGCTGAACTGAAACTGGACCGCCACGTGCGATCTGCGAACCCTGCGGGACTGAAAACTTGATGTATGCTAGATCCAGTATGCATGAGCTTAAGTCCGATCGCATTCAGCCAGGGGACCACCAGAAATGTCCTTTTGGACTGAAACAGCCCCGATTTGGTTACCCCTCAAGTGAAACTTGTTTCCGAACCTATTTCGGGAAAGTTTGGGCTTATAAAAAGGGATGAAACCCTCACTCCTCTCTCCCATCCGAATTTGCAAAAAAAGCCCTAGATTGGGAGAGAGAAAAGGTGAGAGTTTGTGAGAGAAGGTGGGAGAGAATTCCCTGCTGCTTGTGCCACGTGCTGCAAGTGGTTAAGCCACGTGCTCTAATCACCTGGCTGATGATTCCTCCACTTTTTTAGGTATGAAATAATCCTAGAAAGTTGCTGATTTGAGGTTTACTAGGATTCATAGCTTGTTAGCTGACGTAACTCGTGAATTAGGTTCTCTTATCGCTGTAGACGAAGCGTATATGCTATGTTCGAATTTACACATCCATAAGAGACAAGGTGCGAATTTTAGACGCTTTGATTGACTGTTTCCAAAGCTTTCAATGTCATTTAATAGTAGATTATCGACGGCAACGCCGTTTGACATGTACAACATGTTGTCCGTTTCCTGTTTCGTAAACCGGCGAAGAATATGAGATTTAGGGCATTTTAGTCATTTGTAGGAAGTACTGATTTCATTCATATTTTGTTGATGTGATTAACATGATTTGTTGTCGCATTAGAATGTTAGGAATGCGTGCATAATTAGTTTAGTGAAGAGATTCGCCTAAATGCGCACTTCGGGTCGACATACTATATGTAGACTTAAGTGTGTAGTGTAAGTGTTTGTATTAATACTTGTATTAGTATGTATTGAATGAAATGATGTTATGGATTAGTTTGAGATTGGTTTCTCAATTGATATGCTGATGTGAATGATTTCTTACCTGTTAGCCATATGCATGATTTCATTATATGAATGAAATGCATGTGCTTGATGATTCACGTAAGGTGTATGTTATAACATGTGCTTCGTGATTTCATTATGATTTAGTTTGAGATTGAATTCTCAATTAATTTGCTGATGGAAATGATTTCCTATATGTTGGCGATATGCATAATTTCGTTATATGTGTGAAAGGCATGTATCAGGTGATTTGCTTAAGTTGTATGTTACAACATGTGTTAAAATGCTCATATGGTGGTATTTCATTTCCAATTCTTTCACATGCTTTGCTGATGTGATTCCACATGTTTGGGACTGTACTTAGTCCAGGCAGTCGGTAACCGAGCGAATTCGTGGTTGGCTTATCTTTGCCACGAACGACCCGTCGATGAACACGAGCCGTGTTTTGGAGTTGGCGGAAGTGGTTAGGCCACACGAAGTGTTTTACGCACTTCATGTCGTTCAACTTGAGATGCGATCATGCTAGTCGAGCCCGTCAAGTAACCCGACTGGCCGTTGTATGTTTACTCTGCATGAGTCATAACTGCTTGAACCTAGGGTACTGAACTTACCATTGTAAATCCTGTTAACCATGGTACCTTGATCCACGAAGACTCATGAGCCGGGCATGGTGGTATGGGACACCGTGGTCGAGCTGTCGGCCTACGCTGGGGCCACAAACCTCCCCGTAGTGACCAGTGAGCACCTAGTCTCGTGAGCAGATTATGGTGGTATGGGACACTATATTCTTGTTGTCGGCCTATACTGATCAGGCGACGAGTCCTTTGTAGTGACCACGAGCGTATTCTGAGTCTACGGGAGGCGACGACCCTTCAGTAGCAGTAGAGTACAGTAGGCCTGTATTGATAAGGTGATGGGGGAGCGGAGCAACGAGTGTGTGCAACAGTCCTGGCAGCCCTTACAGCGACCTACAAAATATACATCGTATGAGATTACTAGGAGTGACGACCCTAGACAGGATCTGTGTTGGGATTGATATAAGGGAAGTACCTTAGTTTCCCAATCCTGCTGTTTGAATGGACTAATAACAACTCAAAAATCATATCACCATTACATTGCATGTGCCTGGAAGATGTGGAGCACTTTAGGGAGTGTGGCATGCCGCAGTCGTAAGATGGTACCGTATGAGGGAGATCGTCGGTGAGGGCATACATCACGTCATGTCATATTGCATTAACAACAATTTTAGGATTGTTTGATTTACTGCTTTACTATTATTGCATGATTGATTTGAGAATATGTTAATCCTTGCTCTATTATTCCACTGAGTTGATCACTCACTCTCACGTTACGGGATGGTATTTCCGGACACCCACTAGTCCCTTTTTGTGATTGCAGATGATGGCGCTGCTCGAGAAGCGGAGCTGGACCTGATGATGATGAGGAGGATTCCTCCTTCATGTGTGTTCTGATTGACGGGATTATAGGGAGGTTGATTAGATAACTTGACACTTGTCATTTTATATTTTTAGCGCACTCATGTATATTCGTTTTGTTTATTTTTGGAGTATACATGTATGTATATAACCTGGTAACATATTCACACTTTGGAGACATACAACAGTTTATATATGCTATACCTACTATCACAGTCTTCCGCTTGTTAATTTAACTGTCTCTGGAGTATGATATGCTGTTCTAGCTTAATCTCACTCATGTTTAATACATTATCACAGACAACATTCAATCATACATATCTATGTTGCATAAATAACATTTTGGAACTCGGAAGTTGGGTTTTTGCTCCACCCCCCGATTTTCGGGATGTTACAGCAGTTGTCTTCGCACTGAAAGTGTGGAGGCACTATCTTTACGGGGTCAGGTTCGAGCTCTTCTCTGATCACAAGAGCTTGAAGTACCTCTTCTCGCAGTCTGAGTTGAATATGAGACAGAGGTGCTGGATGAAGCTCCTGAAGGACTATGATTTCGACCTCCAGTACCACCGGGTAAGGCGAACGTGGTGGCAGATGCCCTCTGCCGTCAGCCACGAGGCTTAGTGGCGTACATGATGATTCAGGAGTGATGGATGCTTGAGGATATCGTAACGTATGATTTTGAGTTGGGCCTGCAGTCTTCCATTGTACAGTTATCGAGCTTGTCGATTCAACCCTCTCTTGTTGCTAGGGTGATCGAGGCTCAGCAGGCTGATGAGTCTTTGCGGAGTTACATGGTTGAGGCTACATCTGAGGGTCAGACAGATTGGCATATTGGTGTAGACAGTAGACTTCATTTTAGAGGCCGATTATGTGTCCCGGATATTCCAGAGTTACGCAGAGATCTTATGACCGAGGCACATCGATCGCGGTTTTCTATCCACCCGGGCTCGACGAAGATGTACCGTGACATGAGGCGATAGTATTTTTGGGCGGGGATGAAGCGCCAGATTGCCAGTTTTGTGGCCAAGTGTGACACGTGCCAGCGTGTCAAGGCCGATCATCAGAGACCTCCTAGTCTATTGCAGCCGTTGAGCATCCCGATGTGGAAGTGGGAACACGTGTCGACTGATTTCATTATGGGTTTACCGAGGACTCAGCGCGGTCATGATGCCATTTGGATTGTCGTGGACCGTCTGACGAAGTCGGCACATTTCCTTGCGATGCATGTGACTTGATCTATGGACCGGCTTGAGAGATTATTCATTGAGGAGATTGTGAGACTGCATGGCGTTCCAGTCTCGATCGTTTCTGACCGAGACTCGAGGTTCACGTCTCAGTTTTGGGAGAGCTTCCAGCGTGTGATGGGGACCGATTTGCAGCTCAGCACCGCGTACAATCCGCATACCGATGACCAGACCGACAGGGTCAATCAGATACTTGAGGATATGCTTCGGGCCTGCGCGATTGACTTCGGGGGTAGCTGGGATGAGCATCTGTGATTGGCTGAGTTCGCATACAATAACAGCTATCAGGCGACCATCGACATGGCTTCTTTTGAGGCACTATATGGCAGACCATGCAGATCACCGAGTTGTTGGACTGAGGTTGGAGAGCGCCGTCTCCTAGGTCCCGAGCTTGTGCAGGAGACTTCAGAGGCTATTGACATCATCGGACAGAGGATGCGCACAGCTCAGAGCTGACAGAAGAGTTCTGCTGATCGTCGGCGACGTCCCTTGGAGTTTGATGTAGGGGACCATGTGTATCTCAAGTCTCGCCCATGAAGGGCGTAGTTCGATTTGGAGCGAAGGGCAAGCTTGTCCCAAGATTCATAGGACCTTTTGAGATCACTGGGCGCGTTGGCGCCGTGGCCTATCGGCTTGCCTTGCCATCACAGTTGTCTAGCGTCCACGATATTTTTCACGTCTCCATGTTGAGGAAGTGTGGGTCAGACATAGTTTCCGTTACTGATTGGCAGCCGTTGGAGGTTCGTGAGGACGCTTCTTACATTGAGCAGCCAGTCCGTATCCTTGATCAGAAGGAGCAGGTCCTCAGAACCAAGGTCATTCCGTTGGTGAAGGTGCAGTGGGGTCACCATTCTGTTGAAGAGGCTTCTTGGGAGCGTGAGGCTAAGATTCGAGAGCGTTACCCTCATCTCTTTGATGATTGATCCTGTATTGTATTTTGTATGCTATCCCTGATTCTATATGATGACGTTATGTTTCTTATTCTTCGCGAGTTATGCTTAGTTGCGATGCTTGTGTAAATTTCGAGGATGAAATTTTTATAAGGAGGGGAGAGCTGTAAGACCCATATCTTGGTCCGTACCTTTCCATACACTTCTTCGGTCTTACCGGTCGAATTTTGACAACCTTCGACCCTTAACCGATATCGACGCGCGACCCTGATTCATGTACCGACAATCCGAGTCGACTCAACCCGCGATCAATACCATAGCGACCGGGCCGTCGTTGCGGTTCCGATACAGCGACTCGCGAGCTGAGGCGATACCCTGGTCGAGAGATGTGGGCTAACGTTCGGTGCGAGAAAACGCCGCGCGTTGGGAAAACCAAGGAAATCTCTACGATGTGTCACATCAATCACATCAATCCCATCAATCAATCAATCCATCAAGCTATCACATGTCAAGTACACATCACTTTATTCCCTTTTCCCAAGCAAGCTACAAAAGTCTTCACCACCCATACCTCTCTTACACAAAAAGCCACAAAAGTCTTCACCACCCATACCTCTCTTACACAAAAGCCTCAAAAGTCAAGCTTTTCTTACACAACCATCACTCACCCATCCATCCATCACTCTCTCTCTCTCCCTTTACAACTCCCTCTCTTTCTCTCTTTCTCATTTCAATCTCCAAGGAAAAATCTCAAGCCCCATACGTATGAAAATTTTCCAACTCTCCTAAGCTCCAAGTGGCCCACCTCTTCATCCCAAGATCTCCCATCTCAACCCACCATTCCTCATCTTAACCGTTGAAAACCAAGCTAAGGAGCCAAGGAACCCCTAGGAGCGAGAAGATCGGACGGTGGGTGCCTCTAAAGATCGGATGGTGGACCAAGTGAGGCCCACCGATCCATGGTGTGGATCTCACTTGGGACCCTAAAATGTGGCCGATGGCCCGCTTGGATCACCATGATCATTCCGTGATGGGGCCATTCTCCATGGACCCCATCATGATGTTTATTTTCTTTAGAAAGGTCATCTAGACAATCCATATTGGTGGGGAAAGGATCCCCACCGTTGATCTTCAGTTTTGATGTTCATATGTGCAAAATGACCCATTTGATGTATGATTTCATGTAAGGGAGGGCCCGTAATGTCAGGGTCCCTCCATAACAAGCCGTGTCCCACTCTCCATGTCTCTCTCCCTCTCTCTTTTATTTCTTTTATTTTATTTTATTTTATCTTTAGGCAATAGAGTTGTGTGGCCCACTTGAATGAACCTCACCTTGAGGTAATTATTTTTGTCCAAGAGTCCTTCAAGTGGGGCCCACCTTGCATGTGGTACCCCCCTCCCATCATCCATTAGTGGTGGCCCACTTCAAAAAGGCCCACCACCATGTATTTGAAAAAAAAAAAAAAAAAAGGGGTCTTACTGTCCAGCGTCTGGGACGCTGGACGTCCCTACCCAAAAGAAAAGAAAAGAAGGGGGTTTTGGTGGGCCGGCTCATGCAGGCCCCACCTTGATGCATTTGTCCCATCCATGCCGTCCATCCTTTTTCTCAGATTCATTTAGGCGTTGAGACAAAAGATGGGTCTGATCTGATGAACAAGCGGGCCATACCGTAGTAAATAGTAGTTTTACCATTAGAATCCATAATTATTCTTTCATTGGTCAAAAACATATCGCACATTGGTCTCATTGGATCGATCAGGGGCCATAGAATCCAATGATCGGATCAGATTTTTCAGATATGGTCCCCACTTACCAAAAATCACGACGTGTGTGATTTTTTTTTTAAAAAAAAATGAGAGGCAGCAGCCCTTGCTGTTGCTGTGTCAGGGCGCACGCAGGCAGCGCCTGCGTGCTGGCGGGCGGACGGGCGGCCAGGCCTCACGGCCTCCAGCCGTGGGCCCCACAGTAATGTTTGTTTGCCATCCAACTGGCTCATGAGGTGGGCCGTCCCAGTAGCGGGCCCCCCTCCAAAAATGGGACAGATCCAAAACTCAGGTGGCCCACACCACGTGAAACAGCGTGAATTGAATTTTTACCATTGAAAAGTTTTTGGGGCCCACAGAAGTATTGGATCAAGCTGAAATTTATGTGTTCCCTTCATCCAGGTCTAAGTGACCTTATGAACGGGTTGGATTTCAAATAAATATTACGGTGGGCCATGTTTGTGGGACCCACGGTAATGTATGTATTTTACTCAAACCGTCCACAGCCCGTGGACGGTGAGGCTCACCATGATGTATTGTTTCACCCACCGTCCAGCAGACGGTGGGGCCCTGTTGCATTTATTTTACACACGCCGTCCATCTGTCTTTGATGATGGGGCCCACTGCCAGCTGCCCATATTGACTTCTGTGGGACCCACCATTATATATATTTATGTATGTTATATAGTTTATAATGTATATTTTATAATATGAATATTTATGTATGTTATATAATTTATAATGTATATTTTATAATATGAAGATTGTAGTGGGCCCTAGACCATGTGTCCTTATGAATAGTTCGGATGGGAATAAATATTTTGTAAGGCCCATGAGTCGGGACCCATTTAGTTTCAAAAGGGCTATGGGTTAGGCCTATTGATTTATAAAATGTTTATGGGTTAGGCCCATTTGATTCGTACGAGTCCTATGGACTTGGGCCCACTTTCTATGTAAAGCCTATGGGTTAGGCCCATTTGATTCATATAAGGCCTATGGACTTAGGCCCGTTTGATGTGTTGCAAGTCCATGGGACTAGGCCCATTTGATGTACTTCAAGGCCCATGTAATTGGACCCTTTTGTTGAAATTTAAAACCCATGGAAGTAGGTCATTTGATATATGTAAGGCCTAGGGGTTTAGGCCCATTGAACTCATGTTAGGTCTATGGGTTGAGGCCCACTTGATCTACATGAGGGGCCCAATTGGTGTGGCCCATTGGTCACATATTAGATGCATGAGACTAAGCTCATTTGATGCAACCCAAGGCCCACGGATTTTGACCCATTGCAATGCACATAAGACCCATTGGTATGACCCAATTATGTGGCCCATCTGATGAATAAAAGGCCCATAAGATATGGCCCATTTGATATATATGTAAGGTCCAATGGGAAGAACCTACGGTCCATTGCAATGTGTAAATCCATTTCAGACTAAGTACCGATGTTTACAAAGATCTTGCCTTGGGAGCAATGTTGGTTTGACGTCCACATTGCGAGTGTGATGCTGGTTGGATGTCCACATTACGACTCTCCTTAGGGCCCATTTCTGGGCTGTACTTATTGTGTATAGGCCGTCCAGGTCCATCTGCATTGTAAGATAGTTCATTTTATTATAACATGTTTAGTACAGTTTTATGACTATGATCATACGCATCATATGTATGCTTGACGTGAGAATTGTCTGATCATAGCATTTGCCTTCGGACAGGTTGTTTATGGGCTCCCGGTTAGGCGGTGTTGCCCTACATGAGCGCACGATATGCGTAGGATTTGTTGCATGATTGGATAGCGGAATCATGCATTTCGCATTTGTGTGACATGGTTATTGTACGCCCTAGCGACATCAGGGCCGTAGCCTCCACAGACACATCGTGGTTGGCAGGATTGGATACCGAAAATCTTGTTCTACATGGGGTACTATAGATATCCCTGGGTGAAAGTCCATAAACCCTTATGGTACCAAGAGGTTGCTCCAACATCTAGACCGAGTGGGTAGATGAGCGTTGAGTGCCGATTACCAGACGGTTACGCTCTCCACTGTGTCATGGTCGGTTGGAAGGGGGTACAGCCTTACCCGCCCGAGAGTAGGAGGCAATGCTAGGCTGAGTCTGACCAGCTCGAGGAATGGGTCCGTTATCGACGAGTCGCGTCCGATATTAGCAGACGGATAGTGAGGTCTCTTCCACTTACCTTATTGCGCGCGATGTGGTGGCAATCTAGTTTAAAGTGTACTAGACCCCGGTGATATCCCATATTTTGAGCTGTATTGATGTATGGACATAGATGAGGATCTGTATGCTTGAGTTGCGTTGCACATCGCATCGCCTTGGGATGGCCGATACCATTCATGTCTTGCATCGCATAAGCCTTGGTACGGCTCATGATATTATGGTTCCATCTGCATATTCCGCATTACTCTGACATTGCATGTTCATATTACTACCTTGCGCACACACTTTCACCACCCTCTAAGCTTTCTGTAAGCTTATGCATGACCGTTGCGTGCAGGTGACATTGGATCGCAGCAGCACTAAGGCAGGAGTACGTTGCAGAGCGTTTTGGAGTTTTTATTCTTTACCATTGTATTTCCCTTTATGCTCATTGTACTTGTAAAGTTTTTGATCATAGTGGAAATGTAATGGAGTTCTTGGTTGTTGTTTGTGGGTTATGCCTTTGGTTATGCTTATTACGAATCAAACTGATATTTAAAATCCTCCTCGTAACATCTCAGGATCGGAACCTGGCGAACGGGAGCTAGGAGCCGAGAATGGGGTTCTACGGAGGCTGTCGGCGCCGGATTCGGCGATCGAAAATTTTGTGAGCCCGGTTTTCGAGTTTAGGGCGTGACAAATACATACATCAAGGTGGGGCCTATATGAGTGGCCCTTCTCTAATGCTTGGAAAATCAAGCTCATATTTGTGTTTTCTTTCCAGGAACTTCCAGAAGCTGGACATTTTTGGGCTTAACAAGCATATTTAAGGTGGGCCCTATTTAGGTGGGCCACCACATGATGGACGGTGTGAGTACAGAAGATGGGCCCCACTTATAGATGGTTTGGGTAAAATACATGCCTCATAATGGGGTCCATCCAAGTGGACCACACAACTACATCATCATAAAAAAAATAAAAAGGAGAGGGGGAGAGAGCGAGAAAAAGAGTAGGACATGCATAATGGAGGGACCCCAGTACTATGGGCCCTCCCTTCCATGATCTACAACATAAATCAAGTGGGCCCCATAACATGTGGGCCCATAAAAATTGAAATCCAATGGTGGAGGTCCCTTCGCCATGAAAATAAATGGTCTAGATGACCCATATACAAGCTAGGAAGGTAAACATCATGATGGGGTCCATGGAGAATGGCCCCATCATGGAATGATATTGATAATTAAGGTGGGCCATCGACTATATCCTAGGGTCCAAAGTGAGATCCAAACCATTGATCGGTAGGCCTCACTTGGTCCATTATAAAAAACATGAAATCTAGACTATGGAAGCACCCCACCACTTGATCTTCTTGGTCTGTTGGGAAGCCACTCTCCTTATGCTTCACTTTGATGGTGGAGATGAGAAATGGATGGCTAGGATGAGAGATCTTGAGATAGAAAAAAGAGCCACAAAAATCACTTCTCTCCTTGGAAATGCATGGACGTCCACCTCTTTTCTCTCTTGGAATTGTTGCTTGGAATTTGTGTTGAGAAAGAGTGAGATGTGTGGTGGTTGTAAGAGAGATGTGAGTGATGGATGTGAGGTGAGTGATGGGTGAGGTGAGAGATTGGTTGACTTTGGGGTTTACTTGACTTGTGGAGAAAGGAAGAATGGGTTCTTTGTACTTGACATGAGAGGTGATTGATGGGATTGATTTGACATGTTGTAGAGATTTACAAACACGCGGCATTTTCTTTAAAATAAATGCCGACCCACATCTCCCTGCTAGGGTATCAGATTGGTATGTAAGACACGGCGTTAGAACCGCGGCGAAGGTGTGGTCGCAATGGTATAAGTCTCGGATTAAGCTGAATCAAATCTATAGGATACGAGTTAGAGTCACGCGCAAACATTGATTATACGTCGCAGGTTGTCGGATTTCAATGGGAAGGATCGTGAGAGTCGACGGAACAGTACAGGCTAGGATGTGGGTCTTACAGCTCTCCCCACCTAATAAAAATTTCATCCTCAAAATTTAAAACTCGACACAACCAATACAGAGCTCACCAAGGGAGAAAAATCCTATCCGAACATAACATGCCAACGTAGTCAAATACCTAAGAGATAGGGATAACGCTTGCGAATCTCAGCCTCCTGCTCCCAAAACGCCTCATTAACACTACGATGATCCAACTGGACCTCGGATCCTGATTAGAAATGATAGAAACTGAAATACTATGAAGCCTCATATTCTCAACGATAGGGAGCTATATCAGAAAATCTCTAAGTTATTCAAACTCGGGGATATAACTATTCTAAGTTCTCAACACTTATAGAGTGAATGGGTAACTATCAGTAGATATGTGATGTTATCTTCAGGTATTCCCAAGTTATGCTTTGATACCAACTTCTGTCACGCCCCAAACCCAGAGATCAGATTCACAGGAATCCTGATCGCCGAACCTGGTGCCGATAGCCTCCGTAGTACCCCATTCTTAGCCCCCAGTGTACATACACCAAGTTCTGATCCTCCTTGTAGGATCTCAGGATCGGAACCTGGCGTATATATGCTAAGGGCCGAGAATGGGGTACTACGGAGACTGTCGGCACCAGGTTCGGTGATCGGAATTCCTGTGAATCTGATCTTCGGGTTTGGAGCGTGACATAAGCAACCATAAAAGTCAAAAAGTTCTTACGAAGCCCATACTTTTTTTACACCATTTGCCACAAAAGTCAAAAAGTCTCTTACACCCATCACTCACCACATCCATCACTCCATCACCCATCACTCTCTCTCCCTTTACAACTCTCTCTCTCTCCTTCATTTTCAAAATCACTTTCCCAAGCTAGAGAAAAACCACACGTCCAAGCCCCTCCAAGCCTTCTAAGCAACAAGTGTGGCCAACTTCTCCACCCTCTCATCTCCCATCTCAACCATCCAAACTCCATCTCCTCCTTTGGAATCAAAGCTAAGGAGCAAAGAAAGCCAAGGGAGCAAGAAGATCGAACGATGGGTGTTTTGATAGGGTAGTTTTCATGTTTTTAAGATGAGTCAAGTGAGACCTACCAATCAATGGTATGGATCTCACTTGGGACCCTAAGATGTGGCCGATGGCTCACTTTGTTCATTATGATCATACCATGATGGGGCCAATCTCCATGGACCCCATCATGATTTTTACTTTTTTAGTTGAATGAGGTCATCTAGACCTTTCATTTTGGTGGAGAAGTGATCTTCACCGTTGATTTTCATTCGGTGGGTCCACATGTAATGGGACCCGCTTAATGTATGATTGGATGTATGTGGCAGAGCCCTCCATGCATGTCTCTCTCTCTCTCTCTCTCTCTCTCTCTCTCTCTCTCTCTCTCTCTTCCATGTTTTGGTGTGATGATATGGCCGTGTGGCCCACCCGGATGGACCCCACCATGAAGCATGTATTTCATCCAAGCCATTTGTAGGTGGGGCCCACTTTACATATATGTTGTGACCACACCATCCATCATTTGGTGGCCCACCTGAGTAGGGCCCACCTTAAAGGATGTGCTATGCCACACCGTCCAACATTTAGGGATGCTGGACGTGTAAGGAAAATAAAAATATTAGCTTGATTCACAAGCTTTTTGGGTGGACCACTTGTTCAGGCCCCACCTTGATGAATGTCGTTAATCCAAGCCGTTCATCCTTTTTCCCAGACCATTTTAGTTGTTGAGCCAAAAAATGGAGCCAATTCGAGGTGCTGGCGGACCATAGCATAACAAACAGTGTCTACCATTAAAATCTACCCTAAAGTTTTGATGTGCCAAAAATATATTGAATATTGGACTCGTTGGGTCTGTCTTGAGCGGTAAAGACCAATGGCTGGGGTAGATTTACATGATACAGGCTGCACACCTGAAAAACTGTAAGAAAACATGATTTTAAAAAATATATATATTAAGCAGCAGACGCTACTGCAGAGGGTACAGGCAACGCCTGCTACCTATGGACGGACGAATGAACGAACGAACGTGCTAGGACCCACAGCTCCAGCTGTGGGCCCCACCATGATGTATGTTTTTCATCCAACCCGTTCATATGGTGGGCCCCTTCCTGAAGTGGGCCCCCTCAAAAGATCAACCGCATCCAAAGCTCAGGTAGCCCACATCACAAGAAACAGTGTATTGAACATATACCATTGAAACTCTTTTTGGGTCCCAGAGGTTTTGAATCAATACGAAATTTTTTTTTCCTCCTCATCCAGGCACCTGTGACCGAATAAACGGTTTGGATGGCAGGCAAACATTATGGTGGGCCACACATGTGGAACCCACCATTGATGTATGTGTTTACCACACCATCCACAACTGTGGGTGGTGGAACCCACCATAATATATCTGTTTTATTCACACCGTCCAGCGAACGGTGGAGCCCACGGTAATGCATGTGTTTTATTCACTGTCCAACGACAGTGGGACCCACCATGATGCGTGTGCTGCATCCAAACCGTCCATCCACTTAGAAAGCTCATTTTATGGCTTGAGCTAAAAGAATGAGTCAGATCTATAGTTCAAGTAGACCCCACTTTGGTATATGTATGGGGCCCATTTTGAGTTATTGTGGCCGTCCATTGAGACCCCACATTGATATATGTATGAGGCCCACCTTGTTATATGTAAGGCCCATGGGTTGAGGCCCATTTGATGTATTAGGGGCCTATGGGTTAAGGCCCATTAAGAAGTACTAGGGCCTATGGGTTGAGGCCCATTTGATATACATATAGGGCTCAATTGGTGTGGCTCATTTGATACACATAAGACCCATGAGATTAGTCCCATTTGATGCATTCTAAGGCCCATGGGTTATGGCCCATTGCAATGCACATAACGCCTATTGGTGCGGCCCATTGATGTGGCCCACTTGATGAATATAAGGCCCATATGATATGACCCATTTGATGTATTTAAGGCCCAATGGGATGTAGCTAAGGTCCATTGCAATGTGTGATCCTAACACGGATTATGTAATGATGTTTACGACGGTTATGCCTTGGGAGCAATGTTGGTTTGACATCTACAATATAATGTTGGTTAAATTTTTGCATTACGACTCTCCCTAGGGCCCATTGATAGGCCCGTACTTATTGTGTGTAGGCTGTTTAGGCCTATCTGCATTGTAAGGATAGTTCATTACTTTATTACATGTTTAATTTAGTTTCATGACTCATGATCATACGCATCATGTGTATGCTTGATATGAGAAGTGACTGATCATAGCATATGCCTTAGGGTAGATTGTTTATGAGCTCCCCGTTAGGCGGTGTTGCCCTACATGAGCGCACGATACACGCAGGATTGCTGCATGAATGAATAGTGCGATTCATGCATTTCATATTGTGTGACATGATTACTGTACGCCCTAGCGATATCAGGGTCGTAGCCTCCACAAGCGTATCATGGTTGGCAGGATTGGATACCGACAATCTTATTCTACATGAGGTGTTATAGATATCCCTGGGTGAAAGTTCCTAAACCCTTATGGTACCAGGAGGTTGCTTCAACGTCTAGACTGAGTAGGTACAGGAGCGCCGAGTGCCGATTACCAGACAGTCACGCTTTCCACTGTGTCGTGGTCGGTTGGAAGGGGGTGTAACCTTAGCCGCTCAAGTGGAGGGGATAAAGCTAAGCTGAGTTTGATCAGCTTGAGGAATGGGTCCGCTATTGACGAGCCGAGCCCGATATTGATAGGTGGATAGTGAGGTCTCTTCCACTTATCTTATTGTGCGTGATGGGGCAGCGATCTGGTTTAGAGTGTACTAGACCCCAGTGATATACTAGATTTGAGCTGTATTGATATGTGGATTTAGACGAGGACTCTTATGCTTGATTTGCACCTCGTGTCGCATGGCCTTGGTATGACCGACATTATTCATGCCTTATATCGTATGGCTATGGTATGACCAATAGTATTCATAGATCCATCAGCATATTCTGCATTACTCTGATATTGCATGATCATATTACTACCTTGCGCATACACTTTCACTATCCTCTAAGCTTTCCATAAGCCTAGGCATGACCGTTGCATGTAGGTGACGTTAGAGCGCAGCAGCGCTGAGGCAGGAGCGTTTTACAGATCATTTTGGAGTTTTTGTCCACTATCATTGTATTTCCTTTTATGCTCATTATACTTGTAAACTTTTTTATCATAGTGGAAATGTAATGAAGTTTTTTATTGTTGTTTGTGGGTTATGCCTTTGGTTATGCTTATTACGAATCAAACTGATGTTGAAAATCCTCCTCGTAGCATCCCAGGATCGGAACCTGGCGAATGGGCGCTGGGAGCCGAGAATGGGGTTCTACGGAGGCTGTCAGCTCCAGATTCAGCGATTGGAAATTTTGTGAGCCTGGTTTCTGAGTTTGGGGTGTGACAGGCAACTTCGAGCATTTCATGAGAATAAAATTGTCAATGATACACATGTTAAGGCATTACATGTACAAAGACGAAAAATGCAAGGGTCACCAATAACTAGGAAAGTTTAAAGACCTACGACTTAAAACAAGTGAAGAGAGCCTATCCAAAGCTACTACTTAAGAAGGCGACTACAGTATCACACTTCTAATCCTCCGACTCCGGTGAAGGAGGAGGTTCTCCTTCATCCTGTACATAGCACATGATTGCCTTCATTATGCGAGATAGTTTCTTCAGTCTCCTTTCCAAGTTTCCATGATTCTCTTTGATCTTAGCCATGTGGGCGTCGAGTGCATCCAAACTCTTGCACTCGCTATGAGTGGTAGGAGATTCCTAGTCAATGTCCTGGGCCTCTCCTCCTTCCTCTTCCTCATCCTCCTCTTCATCTTTGTTCTCTTCTTCATCTTCACTCTCTTCCTCCCCTTCGTCTTTGAACTCTTCTATGTGGGCCCTACACTGTTTAAGGCCTACTTCATATTGTTAAGGGTATTCTCATCGATCATCTCGATGGGGATGGGGAACTCCTTAGGTTGTCTGTACCCATAATTATGGGCAATCTTACCATGTGCATGGGTAGGCAAATCTTTTCTCCCTCCCCCACTCGGTAGAGGAAGTCTATCATAAACTGGGTGCATTTTATGTGGTTACTCGACCTCGGGTACACGTTATAAGTGCAAATGTGGTGGATTAGGAGGTAGTCAGGGGTCAGGTCTGACGACTTGACGCTGTTCTCGCGCCACAACTTAACAGGATGCATGCGATCACATCCACATTGATGCGAGCCTCCTGTCTACCAAGACCAATGGAGAATCCAAGTGGCTCAAGAGAGGGCTTCCACATGCACGCATAGAAGGTCCGCCCTAGACCCTCACTGGCTCGATACTTTCCTTCAAACATCAGGCCCCAACTATTCTCAAGAAGGTGGTCAAGTAGTTGATGCTCGCCGAATAGTTTTTCATCCACATACGCCTCGAACATGACCTTGCTATTCCTAAACTTTCCAAACTCGATGCCCGACGGTATCGCTCTCGTAGGAGGGGTTAGGAAATCGAGATCTTGTTTCAACCTCCACTTGATGCTTGGGCAAACTTCGGCATCTTATTTCTTCTTGGACCTTCTCTCTCGACTCGGCCGGCTTCATCGAGGGACGCCCGTTTATTCCCCATGAGCGATTGGAGCATGGAGATGGAGAAGATGGAGGTTACCACTTCAAAGAAAGCCATGGGATTGGGTTTCCACTACTTTGCTCAAGAATGAAACAAGGGATGGAGGTTTCTTGGAGAGAATGGTTTCTAGGTGATGGATTTGAGGGAATGTGGGTTGTGGGCCCTTTAGAGGAGGGGTTATATGGTCAAATGGGTAAGAGCAAGTGGATAGAAAGATGATTTCAAAGGATTGGGGGTTAAAATGGGTAGAATATGGTGCATGCAAGCAAGGAGATGGGTTTAGGATCTTAGAAATGGGGATTTGAATGAGAAGAAGGGGCTAGAAGGGTTAGAAATGGTAGGACATGACTTAGGGAGGGTCCCTATCTTTAAAAGGGGTTTAAAGTGGATTAGAGGGGGTCCCCACGTGCGGGAGGGCCCCACACAACCATCGGACTAGTGGCGGCCCTGCCGTTTGCTGGCTTCCCTGGCGGTGGCCTGCCACCTGTTGGTGCTTTTTGAGGTTTGTGGGGTCGTGTCGGCCCCTTCGATGCATTTTTGGGTCCTCTGATCATCAAGTCCGCTCGTTGTGGCCCAAAGATCGTTTCATTGCGTTGGTGGTGATCTCTCGAGTTTGAAAATCCCTCTAAAAGATCGCCCAGGTGGGCCTAAAGTCCTTCAGATTAAACTGATTGGATCCTATGTTAGGTAGGACCATCGAATCTGGATGCACTAGACGTTGGGATCGCACAAGCTACTAGAGCAACTTGATTTTATTACCTCTATGTCAGGTTGACTCAAATCATTGCACTCTTCAATTAGAAGTGATTTGGATCACTTTGCGTAGCCTAGATCTTTCTATTCGTAAGCCCTAGGGTTTTAGTTTTTGAACTTGCCAAATGGCGTGATCCCGGGATCCTATTGAGATCGTTAAGTTCAATCACTGCCACCTAAGTCAGAAATGTGTCATAATAGACCCATTGCCCAAGGCCCAACTTAATCTCGAACCATGCTTTGATACCAAGTTATAACACCCCAAAATTCAAGAGCTAAGCAAGAACTTGGCTCCCAAATTCCCGAGTGCCACGTATGCCCTAACGGGCCTCATATGTAATTATATGTAAAGTATCCTATGGGCAATGGAGAATTAAGTAAGACAGAGCATAAATAAGTCATATGGAAATGTCAAGTGCTACTAATCACGCAAGTATCCATGCACAAGTCCAAAATAAATCCAAAATAACATCCAAACAGGGAATTAGTCCCATCTATACACATAACCCGAATTGACTAGGGCCCTAGCCAAATCCCGCGATTGCCAAACTTGAACTAGAAAGACCCACCAAAGGTCTGGAAATTCGCTCACTCCTCCTCATCATCCACATCGACATCCTTTAATGTATCCAACTCCATCGTCCCTACATTTATGACAGGTTCTGCTTGGTGTTTTAAAACACTGTCCCAGAGTAGGAGTGAGTAGCTAACTAAGTGTTGTCATTAATAATAAGTTACACAAATTATCATACAGAAGAGTAAATTTAGTGAAAAGCATACATTTACAGAACCCTAGATACTCTGGTTAATGCAATGTATGGTTTAATGATATGATGCATGCCTCTCACCACAACACTCCCTCTTACGACACCATCTAATGTTCGCGAACCAACACTCCCACAAGCGACCACAACTTCCAAATCGCAAAAGTAACCAATGCATGTAATGCAAATGTTAGCTAAGTTAATTAGTTAAGTTTATTCATCCAGCAGGTTTGGAAAACTGAGATAACCTGACGAATCATTGCCCTAATCCGATTGCGCGACTCTAATGGTCGTGGTCGTGTAACTCTCGTGATCCTTAGCCCTTATGGGTTTGTCATTCCCATAGCTCTTAAGCTTATACAAAAACTTTTAGGACATTAAAGTCCTACTCGCAGTCACTACGGGGAGGTTGTCACCCCAACATAGGCCAACAAATCAGACATAGTGTCTTATACCACCATCCCCAGCTCACAAGTCATTGGTGCTCACTGGTCACTATGGGGAAGCTTGTTAGCCCAGCGTAGGCCAACAGCTTGGGCATAGTGTCCCATACCACCATCCCCGACTCATGAGTCTTGTGAGTTACAATTTATGGTTATCAGTGGGCGTAAGGGTTACAAGGTGCCTCGCGTTCCAGCATGCATGTACAATCATGGTTAACATATAAGGATGACCAACCAGTGGACTAATTTGCCCCCATGAGATGAACGACAGACTATGAGGCCTGAGAATAACGTCTCATTTAGTCCAACTATTGCCGATAATTTGTGGTTCAACTAGTCAGACCAAACTTGCCTATGGGCTGACCAAATGGAAAGGTTATCCAAAACAATCCTGATTGGCTAGCCGATCCACAAAGGGACATGTACACAAATATATAGCATGTATTCAACAATTCCCATGAACTATTCCAGTAAACAAATAACATGTTCTGAATCCCAACAACATGGACAACAATACACTAGATCCCATGAAACATTCGCATGTTGACAAATCAATCCTACAAGATTGGCAGTAATGGAGATCAAGCTCAACATGTTTCAACAATTCAACAAATTGGACAACCATACACCCAACTCACATTAATTCAATTACATGTACTAACATATATCATGTAGATCAACCAAACAACATATAACATACTAATCAACAACTAATCATATAACATACAAATCTACAACCAACATGTAACATACAAATCAGCAACCAACATGTGACATACAAATCAACAACCAACATGCAACATACACATCAACCACATGTGGGGAATTGCACTCATAGTTTTCTAAACTGACTGATAAAGCAACCATCTACACATAAGGGGATCCTCAGGACCTAATTTTCTTTCTTAAATTTAGGAAAATTCTATACATATGTTCTAATTCAAGTAATACTTAAAATTCACAACATGCATGTAAGGCCTGTGTCATAGTCTGTACAGTTCTGTAAGCTTCTGCGGTCCTTCCGGTCGAATTTCAGCAACCCTCAACCCATATCCGACATTTACGGATGATCCTAAGCTGAGTCCTGCATATCAGAGTTGACTCGACTCGAAACTTGTACTCCTGTGACCGCGCCATCGCCATGGTTCCTACACCACAACTCGCGCACTGATCGATACCCAGGCCAGGAGATGTGGGCCCGTGTTCATTCCAAAGAAACGCGGAATGTTGTGAATTCTGAGAGAATCTTTACGGCATGTCCTATCAATCAATCAATCAAGTACACACCACACCATAAGTACAAGCAACCCATCCCCTTCCCTTTCCCAAAGTTAACTCTCTCTCTCTCTCTCCACCCATCCCTCTTTTACCCAAATTTCAACCAAGCCCATACCCTAACCATCCTTTCCTTACAACACCCATCTCTTATCATCCCATCACTCCTTTTTCTCTCTCATTTCTCAAACCTCCCAAGCAAATTCCAACGTCCAAGCATTTCTAAGAGCAATCTAATTGTGGACTACTTTCCCACTCTCTCATCTCCCATCTCAACCATTCATTCATCATCTACCTCCATCAAAGTTGAAGATAAGGAGAATCGGAGTCCAAGGGACCAAGGAGGAGTGAAATAGGTGGGTGATCCACCATTAATTTTTTTATTTAATGGCCCACTTGTGATGAGACCCACTTTGATGTATGTGTTGTAATCTGGAGGGGCCCATAGTGGCGGGACCCCTCCATCTCGTCTCTCTCTCTCTCTCTCTCTCTCTCTCTCTCTCTCTCTCTCTCTCTCTCTCTCTCTCTCTCTCTCTCCCTCTCTTCTTCATTTTTTCTTGTGGTGATGATGAAATCATGTGATCCATCCGAATGGACCCCACCATGAAGTGTGTATTTTGTCCATGCTGTCCACCGAATGGCCCACATGGCAGTCCGTTTAGACGGGCCCTAAATGAAGGAAAACATAAATATCAGCTTGATCCTAGATTGTAGCCCACCTGATGTGGGGCCACCCATACCGTTCATTCATGTGGGGCCTAAAAGATTAGGTGGGCCCCTTTCATCCAGGCCGTCCAGCGTCCCTAGACGCTGGATGTTATCTCTTACATGACTTCACATACACACACACGTGTGTATATTTATATATGCATATATAATGCATATATTATATATATACTATATAATATATTATATATTATACAATGATGTGGTGGGCCAACCCACCTTAAATCCATGCATTAGATCAACACCGTCCAGAGTGTCCATGTCATACCCCAAATTAGGAAAGTGGGCTCACAAAATTTTCAATTGCCGAATCCGATGCCGACAGCCTCTATAGTACCCCATTCTTGGCTCCCAGCGTCCATACTTTAGGTTTTGATCCTGAGATCCTATAAGGATGATTTTTTAACGTACATTTATCTTGTAAGAAGCATTACCGTAAGTTTACCCAAATCACAAAGGCAACATCATCATCACATATCCACTAATATAATCATTTAAATACAGTGTTGAAAGGAAAATACATATATCAAAATTGAAGCTCCAAAAAATTTTTTTTGCACACTCCAAGCTCAACGCTGGTGCAACCTAATGCCACCTGCATACATCTATCGTGCATAAGCTTGTAAAAATCTTAGAAGGTGGTGAAAGTGTGTGAACAAGTACATGTCAAGCATATAGATATCAGAGTAAGCAAAAATATTGCAAGTCTATAAATCATTCAATATCAGAATAAGCAATGTGGACCGACTATGCAAATACGGAATTATAGAGAGCTAAATATTAGATGTTGATGATGTAAATGCAATATACAAATCCTGAAGAACCACAAATATCATCATCCTCATCTAGGTCATACATCAAACTTACGCGTATCATGTGGGGATAACTCCATCTCACAAGGAATCCCATAAATATTTCGGCCCAATGGCATTTGCTTTAATCAATCATTCATAACATACATACAAATGATGGGGGTCCACAGAAGGATGGTGGATCTAGTCTAAATATCAAGATAGGCTCACTGATTTAAAATGCGTCATAATAGTTAAGGAAAGAATCCAACTTATAGCCACCACAACATCAGATGATGCAACTGATGTGGGAAAAAGTTCTGCCTTCACTATGTGCACAGTAGCCTGCCAGTACAGGAGCCTTCCAATCACTGGTTGCTCATCCAGGCTCCTCAGGCCCCGCCCATATCCGTGTCCGCTCACGTGCGCCCGCCCACATGTGATCACAGTGATGGAGCATCACAATATCCCCCACCAAGGGCAGATTCGAGTCTAAGTGTAATGAGTGGGCTTCCTTACCCTCTCATCATGCAATAAACTGGACTTTCCTATGGGCCCAATATATACATAAGGTGGCTCTAAGGTATAGGTATCATGATGTTATGCTATCACATACTCATAATCGGTATTGATAACCAGCACTGATAATCAGTCTCGACATTCGGCCTCGACAATCGGAATCGGCTAAACAAGGCCTAAGAGAAGGTCACAATGTGAACATTAAACCATTACTGCCCAATAATGTGGGCATTTAACCAACATTACTCACAAGAAGTGACCTATATAAGGGATTCATACACAACTTAATGGGCCATACATACATTGCATTGGGCCTCAACCATGGGCCTTGAATACATCATAATGAGCCTCAACCCATGGGCCTTAATACATCACAATGGGCCTCAACCCATGGGCCCCAAATACATTACATCAAAAGGGCCCCAAATACATCAAATGAGTCATATCAATGGGCCGAATCAAATGGGCTTCATGTATATCAATCGGGCCCACCTTTACATTTTTTTTAGATCCAACCTATTCATAAGTTAACATAGAGGTAAATGAAGTGAAAACAAGTATTGGCTTCATTAGAAACTACTATGGCCCTTAGAAGTTTGAATGGTGGATGTCATTGTCCCCGTAATTTCCAGTGGTGAGGTCCATGTGAACTATAAATCTAACTCATTCTTTTCTCATGCCATAAAATAATCTCTCAAAAATGGTTGGAAGGTGTGGATACAACACATGCATCATGGTAGGGTCCACACACGTGGGATGCACACGTCACCAAGGTGGGCTCCATGGAACCTGCTGCTTCAATAGCAGCTATAGGCTACTATGTGGTACACCTGCCAATCTAATCCCATCATAGGTGGGTCCTAAGTGGGCCCCACCATCAAGTTTATTTTCCATCCAATCTGTAAATAAGGTTACACAGACCTAGATAGAGAGGAAAAATAAATTTCATAATGATTCAACACTTCTGTGAACCTAAAAATGGGTTTCAATGGCAGCCGTTCAATCCCACTGTTTCTAGTGACATGGGACACCTGAGTTCTAGGTACGACTAATTTTGGAGGTGGGGCTCACAGTAAAAAGGGGCCCACCAAATGCAAGGTGTGATGTTCAACACACATCACGGTGGGGCCCATGGGGCATACGGCTGGGATCTGGATCCCTACCCATTCACGCCAAAACGCTATAGGCACTACTACGCGTCCTCTAGTAGCAGCAGCGTCCTGCTGCATATATATATATATATATATATATATATATATATATATATATATATATATATATATATTGTTTTCTTATAGATTTTCATAAGTGGGGCCCGCATCCAAAAAATCCAACCCACCCATTGTATTCTACAACTCATAACAGATCCAACAAGCCCAATATTGAGCATGTTTTGGTGTATAAATGTATCAGAGTGGATTTCAATGGTAAAACTAGTATCTTCTATGGTATGGCCCGCTAGATGATCGGATTGACTTCATTTTTTGGCTCAACGCCTAAAACGAGCTAGAGAATGGAATGGACGGTGTGGATTAAATCAATGCATCAAGGTGGGGCCTACATGAGCGGCCCACCCAAAAGTTTATAATCAAATTGATATTTTTATTTTTCCTTTCACGTGGGTACACCCACTGTCTTTTCACGCTCCGGCAACCACATCCAGGCGTGAATCATTTCATTAAGGTGGGTCCCACATGAACATGGCCCACCTGATCTAGATCACTTTAATATTTATGTTTTCCTAACATTTATAAGGTAGGGCCCACATGGTTTGGATGGCCATGGGGTCTATTTGATGGATGGTTTGGACATCACATAACTCATTTAGTGGGCCACAAAATAAAGGAAGGAGAGAGAGAGAGAGAGAGAGAGAGAGAGAGAGAGAGAGAGAGAGAGAGAGAGAGAGAGAGACGTGATGTGGAGGGACCCCAGTATATGGGCCCTCCCTTCCATGGTGTACAACATACATCAAGTGGGTCCCATTACATGTAGGCCCACCGATCAAAATCAACAGTGGAGATCCTTTCTCCACTAAAATATAAGGTCTAGATGACCCTATTCAAGCAAGGAAAATAAACATCATGATTGGGTCCATGGAGAATGGCCCCATCATGGAATGATCATGAGAATCAAGGTGGGCCATTGGCAACACCTAGGGCCCAAAGTGAGATTTATATCATTAATCAGTAGGCCTCACTTGGCCCATCATAAAAAAATGAAATCTAAGCCTATGGAAACACCCACCTTAGATTTTTTCTTCCTTCTTTCACCAATGTATGCTAGAGTTTCAAAGGAACAATTTCAACAGTTGAGATGGTCTTTAGAGGGTGAGATTGGATGATAGGAAGGTGGGCCACACTAGCTTCTCCTCTTGGAAGCCATGGACGTTGGGTGCTTGGGGGGAAAATGAGAGAGAAATGAAAAAGAGAGGTTGTAAGGAGTGAGAGGGATGGGTGATGGAGTGATGGGTGATGTGTACTTTGACATGTGAGGGATGGGTTGCTTTGACTTTGGGGTTGCTTGGGGATGGGGTGAAAGGTGATGTGTACTTGACATGAGATGGAATGGAGTTGATGTAATTGATGGGATATTTTCTTGGGATTGTAACGCGTAGCATTTTTCTCAAAATAAATGCAAGCCCACATCTCTTGGGTTGGGTATCACCTCAGTGCGCGAGACACGGCATTGGAACCACGGCGACGACGTGGTCGCTAGGGTACAAGTCTTGGGTTGAGCCAACTCTAGAATACAGATACAACTCAGGGTTGTATACAAATGCTGATTACAGATCGCGGGTCACCAGAATTCCACCGGAGGACCGCGGAAGCCTAAGGAATGATACGAGCTAGGATACGGGCCTTACAGTATAGACTCTAGACGGTGGCCCTTTTTACATTTTATCTTTATCATGTACATTATAATATAATATATTATATTACATTACGTGATATGATATCATGTTATGTTCTATTAAATTATAATATATATATATATATATATATATATATATATATATATATATATATATATATACAGCAAGAAGGAGAGGGAAGTGGGGTGGCCACGTACGTGGAACCCACCTGACGTGCTGATCGCTCCACATCGTCCATCCATTGGAGCGGCCCCACCATGATGCTTGTGATGCATCCCTACCATCCATCCATTTTTACAGTGGGCCACCTGGACGTGTGTATGGTGGGCCCCATGTGTGACCCACCTGCTGATGGAATGGTTGGTGTACATCACCAGCTACTTTCACGTCAGGAAGTTCTATGGGACCACTGTGATGTATGGGTCTTGCACCACATCGTCCATCCATTCATCTAGCGAGCCGTCTTAAGTGGGCCACGTGGGTAGACCCCACCCCTGATTTATGAGTTTCATTCCATGTCATCCAACTATTTTCCATCTCAACCGTCCATCAACTGGCGTGCCACACCAGGTAGGGCCCCACCATGATGCATGTGTTGTATCCCTACCATCTATCCTCTTAACAACCTCATCTCAAGGCTTGAGACTTAAAAATAAGGCAAATCTAATATCAAGTGGACCGCCCTACAGAAAACAGTGGTGTTAAATGCCCACCCTTGAAATCCCTTTGGGTTACAGAAGTTTTGATTCAATATAATATTTGTTTTCCTTCACTGTTTAGGTCCTTGTGACCTTATAAATAGTATGGATGGAAAATAAATACTATGGTGGGCCCACTAGAAAATTTAACTATGGAAATCATTATCACCACTATCATTTGTGGTATGGTCTAGATGATCCTTTGGATATGATTCATTTCTTTTATACTCTATAATGATCTCTAACAATGGATGAAAGGTGCATTTGACTCGGCCTATTTGACTCAGCCCATTTGTATCGGCCCATTCGATTCAGCCCATTTGATCGACCCATTTGATTCGGCCCATTTGATTTAGCCCATTTGATTAGCCCATTTGATTTGGCCCATTTGTATCGGCTCATTTGTATCAGGCCATTTGATCGGCCCCTTTGATTCGGCCCATTTGTATTATCCCATTTAATTCGGCCCACTTGATTTGGCCCATTTGATTGGCCCATTTGTATTAGCCCATTTAATTTATATGAAGCCCAATGAAACATATGTGAGGCCTTTATGTGGGCCGAATATGATGCATATGAGGCCCATTGTGATGTATATTAGGCCTTTGTGTGAGGCCATGAGCCCACTTTATGTTTGGCTCTATGTGGGCCACTGCTTGGGAGCAATGTTGGTTAAATGTCCACATTAATGGGCAATGATAGTTAAATATCCACATTGTGACCTTCCTTTAAGCCCTTTGTTAGGCCGATTCTGTTAGTCGAGGATGAGTTTGATTAATGAGGCCGATTCCGTTAGTCAAGGCCGATTATCAAGGCCAAGTCTGATTGACGAGGCTGATTCCGAGGCCTATTCCGATTGTCAAGGTTGAGTCTGATTAACGAAGCTGATTCTGATTGTCGAGGTTGAGTCTGATTGACGAAGCCAATTCCGTTTGTCGAGGCCGATTGTCAGGGTTGATTCAGATTGTCAATTCTGATTGTCAAGGTCGAGGCCAATTGTCGAAGACGATTCCATTAGTTGAGGGTTATTGTCGAGGCCGAGTCGGATCAACGAGGCTGATTTCATTAGTCGAGGTCGATTATCGAGGCCGAGTTTAATCAATGAGGCTGATTCTGTATGTCGAGGTCGGTTCCGATTGTCGAGGCTGAGTCCGATTAACAATGCTGATTGTATTTGTTGAGGCTGATTGTCGAGACCAATTCCAATTGTCGAGGCCGATTGTATACGTCGATTATTGAGGTCAATTCTAATTGTCAAAGCCTAATGTGATGTATATGCAGTCCATATTTAAGGCCCATTATAATGTGTATTCAGCCCGTGTTTGAGGCCCAATGTGATGTATATTAGGCCTATGTGATGAGGCCCATTATGGTGCATTTGAGGGCCAGGCGATGGAGCTCATTGTGATGTATATTAGGCCGATTGTATAGGTCGATTATTGAGGCCGATTTTGATTGTCGAAGCCTAATGTGATGTATATGTGGTCCATATTTGAGGCCCATTGTGATGTGTATTCAGCCCGTGTTTGAGGCTTAGTGTGATGTATATTAAGCCTATGTGATGAGGCCCATTATGGTATAATGTCCACATTGTCAAGGCCGATTGTTGATGACGATTATTGATACCAATTATGAGTATGCGATAGTATATCATCATGATACATGCCCATACGTATCATTTGCATGCTTGTTATGAGATGTGATTAACCATTGTATATGTCATTGGGTAGTGTAACATCCCGAAAATCCAGGGTCGAGTAAAAACTCAACTCCCGAGTTCCAAAACGTCACTTATACAACATAGATAATGATGAATGCATGTTGTCTGTAGAATGACATTAAACAAGATTGAGACTAATCCAAAATAACATATCATACTCCAGAGACAGTTAAGTTTTACAAGCGAAAGATTGTGATAAATACATAAAATATATAATTGATTGTAAGTCTCCAAAGTGTGAACATGTTACTAGGTTAACTATAGACATGTATACTCCAGAATGGAATAAAAAGAATATACATGGGTGTTTAAATAAAAGGCAAATTACCAAGTGGATTGACATCTAATCAGTAACCCTATAAACCCGTCGATCAGAACCTGTATATAGGAGGGATCCTCATCATCATCATCAAGTCCGGCTCTGTTTCGCAAGCATCGCCATCATATGAAACTAAAATAGAGACTGGTTGGTGTGCGCAACACCGTCCCGTAACGTGGGAGTGAGTAGCTAACTCAGTGGAATCATAGAACAAAGGTTAACATGTTATCAAATCAATCACGCGATAATAGTAAAGCAAGAAATCAAACATTCTTAAACACTGTGATGAATGTAAGAATAAAATGACATGATGGATGCCCTCACTGACATACTCCCTCATGCGACGCTATCTTACGTCCGCGGCATGATTTCTTCTCTCAGTGCTCTACATCTTCCAGGCACATGCAGTGCAATATGAATATGATTACCGAGTTGTTATTAGTCCTTTTCATACAGCAGGATTGGAAAAATAGGGTACTTCCCTTATATCATTCCCAATAAGGATCCTGTTTAGGGTCGTCACTCCTAGTAGTCTCATACAATGATATATTTCTAAGTCGCTGCAAGGGCTGTCAGGGCTGTTGCACGCACTCGTTGCTCCGCTCCCCTATCACCTTATCAATACAGGCCTAGTTGTACTCTGGTTGCTACGGAAGGGTCGTCGCCTCACGTAGACTCAGAGTACGCTCGAGGTCACTACAAAGGCCTACCAGGGTTGTTGGTCACACTCGTTGCACCGCTCTCCCATCACCTTATCAGTGTAGGCCGATAGCAAGAATATAGTGTCCCATACCACCATAATCTGCTCACGAGTCTAGATTGCTCACTGGTCACTACGGGGAGGTTTGTGGCCCCAGCGTAGGCCGACAGCTCGACCACGGTGTCCCATACCACCATGCCTGGCTCATGAGTCTTAGTGGATCAAGGTACCACGGTTATCAGGGTTATCACTAGTAAGTTCAGTACCCTAGGTTCAAGCGGTTATGACCAATACAAGGTGAACATATAATGGTCAGTCGGGTTAATTGATGAGTTTGACTAGCACGAGCACATGTTAAATCGACCGACATGAAGTGCACCAGCACTTCGTGTGGCCTAACCACTGCTGACGACTGTAGTACGACTCAGGTTCGTCATACACATCCTTTGTGGTGAATAGAATCCAACCACGAATTCTAAACTGTTACCGACTGCCTGGACTAGAGTATAGCCCCAAGCACATGTAATGTGAATCAGTAATCATATGAGATAAACAAAATTGAAATGACAAATAATTTAAGCATGTTAGCAACATGTTATAAGGTACAACATACACAATTAAGCATACACAAGCATTTCATACATAAGGAATCAATTCAACAACGTACATGGAGGAAATCATACACATCATCAACGTAGTTGAGAATCCTATCTCAACACTGGTCTACAACACTACTTACTAAGTGCTTACTCACGCAAGCATTTATACAAACACTTAGACTACACAACTCTAACGTACTTGACGTATGTTGATTTCAACATATAATATGACAGATCCTTATATCAAGGATTTGTCTAATACCCAACAATCATGTTCTTACATTCAAAACATATGGCAGGCATAAATCATATTGATTTAGGCATTTCGACAAACACTTAGTCTACACACATTAGTCTACATGGCATATGTCGGCCAATATGTGCATTAGGGCGAATCTCTTCGCCAAACAGATCATACACGTATAACTAGTATAGGTACATAGTAAATAATCATGGCAATCATATCAACAAAATATGTACGTATATAGTATTTCCTATAAATACCTAAAATACCCTAAATCTCATATTCTTCGTATATATTTGAAACAAAAATCGGTCGGCATGTTCTACATGTTAAATAGCACCTTAACAGCAATGTACCATTAAACGGCATTGAAAGGTTTGAAAAATGGTAACCTAAGCATCTAAAATCCGCACCTTACATCGTAGAAGCGTAACGAATTGATTAGGAACTCTACGTCGTCGTCAACGACTGATTGGCAACCTATACCGCAAGATAAGTCAGCTACTTCGCTACTTGTATCGATGGAATTCCTAAAACAGGTTAAGGTTAGGGTTTTCTTACCTAGAACGAAACCAGAATCGCTGGAATAAAGATGCAGGTGGATGGCTTTGACATGTGGAGCAGCAGGGAAGAATAGCATGAGGGTTCTCCCACTTCTCCCTCACTTTCTCTCTCTTTTCTCTCTTCTCTCTCCTAGGGTTTCTCCAAATTCGTATGGGTTAGAAAGCTAAGGGTTTAAGGCCCTTTTATAAGCTCAAACATAACCAAAATAGACTCCAAGTCAAGGTATACTTGGGTTATAGCCAAATCGGGTCTTTTCTGATCCAAAAGAACATTTCTAGAGGTACCCTGAATGATGCAGTCGAACTTAAGCTCATGGATATTGGATCTAGGTCAAGCTAAGTTTTCAGTCCGGTCGGGTTTCCAGATCGATCGTGGTGGACCAGTTTCAGTTCAGCGGTCACTGAAACTCGATCAGGGCCACATGTGCTATGACATGTAAGGGCCACCTATCCTGATCCGAGGGTGAAATTTGGTCGAATCCTAACGGTCAGAATGCTTAAAAAATGTCGCGCAAGTGACATATGCCAGATTTATTTAAATTGAATTAATTTTCTAAATATTTTCCTTTTCTCACTCTCTTCACTTCGGACTCAGTAAAATGGTCTTAGGATATCGGTTGGGCTTGATTTTTGAAATGATTGTCAAGTCCAACTAGGCGGTCGTAATTGTCTAAGATTATCGCTATCGGACTTTCGACGCGCGGTCTAGATCCAATACAAAGTTTTAAAGGGTTCCTGAGAACAAACAAGTTTAAAGTTTGATCCTGGATTTCAGGGTAAGGTAGCGTCAATGATTCTATAGGTTTTGGGTCTTACGGATCGTATTTAAATTGGTTGGTGCTAATTTTGCAGGAAATCTAGTGTAGCGCTAGCTAATTCACGTTAAATTTCTAAAGAATTAGGTTCTAAATGATTTATTTGACTTTGGAATTGAGTTCTGAGAGGTTACCAAGGTGTTAAGGTTGACCCATGACCTAAGGACGTCTAACTCCAGGTTGATAAAAATCTGGGGTGTTACAGGTAGGTTGTTGTGGGACTCCGTTATAGGTGAAGGTTATCTCACATGAGCACACGATATGCAAGGGATTGATGCATGACTGGATTGTATGACTCATGCACCTTGCATTGTGTGTTGTGATCATTATACGTCCTAACGACATCAGGGCCGTAACCTCCACAAGTATATCGTGGATGTTTAGATGAGACACTGAAAACGTTTGGTTCGAGCATCGGTCTTCCATAGATGGTCCTGAGTAAAAATTCATAAACCCTCTTATTACTAGAGGACGCCCCAACGTCGAGACTAAGTGGATATATATGAGCGCATGAGGGCCGTATACTTGTAGGCTCCGTCTCCCACTGTGTCATGGTCGGTTGAGTGGGGTGTGGCCTTACTTGCCTGAGGGAGTAGGCATAGCTAGGCTAAGTTTAACCAGCTCATGAATGGGTCTGCTATCGACATGTCGGGTAGATATTAGCTGACTACTAGCTAGGAGGACAGTGAGGTCTCTTCCACTTACCCAGTTGTGCGCTTGATGGGGCGACAAGTTGGTGTAGAGTGTATTAGAGCCCGATGATGATCCCAGAGAGGAACGTACTGATATGTAGACTTATTAAGTAAGAGTTGCATGCTCATTAATTCATTCATTCACCATCCATTCAAGTTGGTGGTGTGCAACTATTTGTTACGTGTACCTTCGCAATGGTCAAGATTTCGGTTGGGGCGCATGACTAACTTGAGATTAGGAATTTACCATATTGAGTCTAACTATCCAAATTTAGGTATGAGACTAGTTTGGATAGAAGTCTCTTGTGATAGACCCCATAGCCTGCGATACTACGTACTATCATCCCGACTTCACACTCTAGTATGGTCATTCCATTCGCACCGCATATTGCATTACATCCGCAGCATGTGGTATTTTGGTTACTGCATTTCTACATTTATATGGTCTAAATACGGCTGACGGTATTTAAAAATTCATCAGGAATTGTATATTACATTGCATCCTCGACATTTGATATTTTGCTCTTTATGACTCCTCATTTGCATAGCTGATCTGTATTGCGTACTTTAATATTATTTGACTCATGGACTTGTCAGTATTTCCATTTCCTCTAATATCGTATGATTCATGATCTTACCAATATTTCTGATATTGTATGATTATGGCATTGTATTGAATACTTGACACTTACCTTGTGCACACACTTACACCACCCTTTAAGCTTTCTATAAGCTTATGCACGATAGATACATGTAGGTGATGTTAGGTTATAGCAGTGTGGAGCTTGGAGCATGTAGCTGACTTCTGGAGCTTTAATTTTTGATATATGTATTTTTTTTCCTTTCAGCATAGTACTATAAGTGTTGTGGTTTGAATCCTCTTTGGTTGTCAAATTTTGTATGTCAAAACCTCTATATGTGTCTTGTGTTTTTATCTTGTTGAATATGTTCGAGACATCATAGCTACATTTCGAGACACGACGACGAACTCCTCAAACTAGTTCAAGCTACAATTTTGACAATATTCAAGAAGAGTTCAAGTTCAAGACTCACAGTTCACGATCAAACTCTAGCATAAGTTAGGGAACTGAATACAACTCATACTAACATTGACTTCAAAGCTTGTGAAGTGTTCAAGCTACAAGAAGAACTCAAGCTTCGTAAAGATCAAAGTCTAAACAATTAAAGGTTCAATGTCCTTACTTATTGAGGTTTGGTTGACCTTTAGAGTAGGTCACTTTGGATACATAATTCATATATCTTTTACAAGTGATTTTGGTCTGTTCTAAGACTAGTCCTGGACCTTATTCGACTAGTCCTGACACTGGTTCGACTAATCCTAGAAATTTCAAGACCAGTCGAAGTTTTGTTGCAAATTATCAAATTTTTTTGTTCTGCTACGACTAGTCCTGGAGTCTGCTGACCAGTCGTGGGATGGTCTCGACTCGACCTTCGACCAGTCGTGGAGCCATGACTCCAACTCCAGCAACTAATTCAAGGGTCACATGACTAGTCGTGTGAGGGTCTCGACCAGTCGTGGACGGCCTTCGACCAGTCGTGGATTGCTCATGACTGGTTGTGTAACGGTTTTATCCGATCGCGCCCGAAAATTCAAAAATCTATTTCTTATTCGACTAGTCGTGGTGACCCTAAGACCAATCGAAGACGAATTTCTACAGCTATAAATAGCACATGAATTTCAGAGTTAATCATCGAAAATTAAGTGAATTCAAAGCTCCACTCTGAGATAAGTTTGTATCTGTTCTTAAGCTATATTGTGCATAATTCTATTTCCTTTTGTTAGCTTTTTACTATTTGATTTGATTTGTTATTCCAATCTAATTTAAAAAGAGAAAATATTGCTTTCCTTCTTTTGAGAATTAAAATCAAATAGAGCTAGCCCAGTCTGATTTAATTTAAAATCAATTAGAACTTAGAACCATTATAAAGTGAGTATTGGACATTGAACTTTCATATCTGAACATCTACTCCAATTGGTTCTTCCGGGCTGCTACAAGAGGAGAAATCTGGGTATTTTACAATTTTATAAAATTTTCATTCTTTTGGTTTTTATTTGGAATTTGCCAGAAAATTTTCATTTGTTGGTTATCTGAGGAGAGCCAGAAAACTCAGAATAGTGTGGGTTTTTGGATTGTGTAAGCCCAAGTTAAAAGACACAATTGTGAAGGTTTTAGGTGAACCTGTGAAACCTATTTTAATAGTGAATGCTAATATCCCTATGTGAGGATATTAGGAGTGGAGTAGTATTCTGTGTGGCTG
The DNA here is from genome assembly GCA_037074715.1 of Magnolia kwangsiensis. Lineage (NCBI taxonomy): Eukaryota > Viridiplantae > Streptophyta > Magnoliopsida > Magnoliales > Magnoliaceae > Magnolia > Magnolia kwangsiensis. Next base: position 59,965,655 of record CM073573.1, read on the forward strand.
TTGTAAAACAGTTGGTGTACACACAGGCGAACCACTATAACTCCTTGTCTTGTGGATTGAATTCATTCTTAATTCTTTATCTTTCATCATTCAGTTGTGTGGAATGTACATGTGGATGTGAATGCCGTAACTATTTACATTTCAAGCAAATGTGGGGAATGTTGTAATAATCTAAAGATTTATTTCAGCATTTTATCTCTTGATATACTTTTATCAATCTGTGCTTCAATTTTAGTAATTATTCTAGTAAGGTTGCCCTACCATTTTTATGGTGTATGGTTATCCCTAGAATAATCAATTCTTAAGACTAAAATTCATTGCTATTTATTTTCAGATTGAGTTCTTGATTCAAAAGACATTCTAGAAGTAAAGTTGTCCTACCATAAGCCCTTATTTATTATGGTGTAAGGTTGTCCTTAGAACTGAATTTGTATCAACCTCTTAATGCTTATTTATTGAGACTGATTTAATTTCAGCATTGTGAATTGATTTATTATCGTAAGGCTATTTGTTTATTTTATTCCGCGGTATTTAATTTTAATTTGGCATAGTCCTATTCACACCCCCCCCCCCCTCTAGGACATATAGCTTGGCCATTTTAAGTGGTATCAGAACGTAATAGCTCATTCTTATTGCTTTTATTTGGATTTATTTCCTGAGTTAACGATCTAAGGTATATAAAAAGATGTCAAATTTCGATAACCTCTCAGTCACTATGCCTCCACCATTTGATGGCTCCAACTATGCCTATTGGAAAGCCAGAATGAGGATCTTCCTCAAATCATTGGATGAGAGTGTGTGGCAAGCCACAGTGACCAAATGGAAACCCCCTACCACTGAAGTGACTGGAACCGATGGTTCAAAAATAATGAGAGTGTCTCCTTATTTCTCATGTACTACACTTCAGAAAAGTAAGAATAGTGCCAATGCTAAAGCACTAAATGCTATCACTTGCGCACTATCACCAGATGAGTTCAAAAGAATCATATCCTGTGATACTGCAAAGCAAGCCTGGGATATATTAGAAATGACACACGAGGGTACATCTATTGTCAAGAAGTCTAAAGTCCAACTCCTCACAACTAAATTTGAAGAAATTCATATGGAGGAAAATGAAATATTTATAGACTTTTACACTAGACTGAATGACATAGTAAACTCAATGTGGGGTCTTGGCGATAAAATCACAGAAAGCAAAGTATGTGCAAAGATACTACGTTCACTTCCTGAACGGTTCAACTCTAAAGTAACCGCGATCCAGGAACTTCGTGATACGGATAACATGAGGGTAGAAGAACTAGTTATTTCTTTACAGACCTATGAATTGAACTTTAAAGCTCCTAAAGGTAAATTTATTGCTTTAACATCTTCTAAAGGTATTTCTCAAGAAAACTAGGATTTAGAAAATTCAGAAGATGATATGACGCTTTTAGCTAAAAAGTTTTACAAGATTTTCAAAAGTAAGAAAAGAGTCGATTTCCAAAAGACAAACGAAAAGAAATGATCTAAACCAAAGTCTCGAACCTGGAAATCTTTGAAAGATAGTCAATGTTACAACTGCCAAGAATATGGGCATTTAGCAAACAAATGTCCTAAAAAGGACAAACCCAAGAAGAAGGGTATGTTGGCTACTTGGGACGAATCATCTGATTATGAAGCCTCTTCTGAATTAGAAGATTCTAAAACTGAGTCGGGCAATGATGTAAAAGCCCTTATGACTCTAGCCAAGTTCACATTCTCAGATCACGATGATTCAACTAGTGAAGAAAATTTACATAGTGATCATGAAAATGAAGAAGATCTTCAAGATGCTTATAATGCCTTATATAAGGAAAGTTGTAAAATTGTTGTCAAACTTAAACTTCAAAAAGAAAAGTATTTTAAACTCAAAGAAGGTTTCGAGACTCTTGTTTTAGAAAAAGCGTAAATTTCAGATTGTCTTGAAAAATTAAAATGTGATTTGGAATTCAAAACCTCCCGGATAGAAGATTTGAAATCTGAAAATGAGAAACTTAAGAATGAAGTATCTTCTCTTCTGAGTTTGAAGGACACATGGAGATATGCCCAAGGTGATCTAAAATTAGAAAAATTATTATCCGGATCAAGAAAATGTGGTGATCGATCCGGGTTGGGCTATGATAAGAATATACCTCCTAAACAGAATGATTCTCCTCTCAAATTTGTGAAAGGAGAAGCCTCAAATTCAAAAGAGAAAAGTACTTATCAAGGTTTTCCTAAAAATACAAAAACTTTTCAAAAACCTAAAAGCAGCTATGTCAATTTCAAAAATCAGGTCAGAAATCCTCTAGCGGAAAAGATAGTTGATTTACTTAAGGAGCTCTTAAAATCTAACTCAATAGGTCATTCTTACAACTACAATCAAAAGAAGACTAACTATACTCCTAAACCCAAAACTGTTCTGAAATGGATTCCTAAGGGTGCCTGCTTAGTTGCCCACACTGCTTTTAAAGCAACAAGCCATTCAAAGTGGTACCTAGATAGTGGATGCTCCAGACATATGACAGGAGACAAAGCTTTATTCACTGATTTTAAAGATATGACTGATGGGTCAATCACATTTGGTGATGGAAGCAATTGCAGGATTATTGGCAAAGGTACGGTTGAACTTTACAACCTTCATTTATTTAAAGATGTTTTATATGTTGAGGGGCTAAAACACAACCTGTTAAGCATATCTCAAATATGCAATAACAACCATAGTGTGAAATTCTCTAATCAAGGTTGTGAGATCATAAATAGAAAGGGTTCTGTAATATTAACTAGTCGCAAAACTTCTGAAAACTGCTATATAGTAAGTGATGGTAGCTCATCTAACCAAAAGTGATACATGGTCCACACCAATGAGACAGAATTATGGCATAAACGCCTTGGACATGTGCACTACCGAAATTTATACATATTGAGCAAAGGAGAACTAATTAGAGGTATACCTAAGTTACAAAAAATAGACAAAATATGTGGCGAATGCTAGTACGGTAAACAAACTAGGAGCTCTCATAAAAAAGTAAACTCCAATGCCACATCAAGACCACTCGAGCTTCTCCACATGGATCTTATAAGACTAACAAGAACGGAAAGTCGAGGCGGCAAAAAATATATCTTGGTTATCGTAGATGATTATACAAGATACACTTGGGTTTCATTTTTAAGAGACAAATCAGAAACCCTTGATGAAGTGAAAAAGATCATCAAACGAGTCCAAACTGAAAAATGTTCTCAAGTCAGTAAGATCCGTAGTGATCATGGATCCGAATTTAAAAATAGCGGTTTTGAAAAATTTTATAGCGAACAGGGAATATCACAAATTTTGTACACCCAAAACACCACAATAAAATGGTATTGTAGAAAAAAAAAATAAAGTGCTTCAAGAAATGGGAAATGTTATGTTGAATAGCATGAAGCTCCCTAGAAATCTATGGGCTGAAGCAGTAAATACTACCTGCTACATTATTAACCGTGTTTATACTTATAAATCAAATAATAAAACAGCTTATGAAATATGGTTTGACAAAAAGCCTATTGTCAAATACTTTCTTGTTTTTGGCAGCAAGTGCTACATTTTGCGTGACCGTGAAAACTTAGGAAAGTTCGACACTAAAAGTGACAAAAGGACCTTTTTAGGATATTCTTTAAACAGTCGTTCTTATCGTATATTGAACAATAGGACTGGTGTGATTCAAGAGTCAATTAATTTGGTCATTGGTGATCACTTGAATACACCTGCCCCTAGTTCAGACAATTATAAAGTTCTTGTGGTTGAAAAACCAGATACTTCATCAAGTGAAATTAATTCTGAATTAAGGACTGTTAAAGATCATCCAACTACTCAAATTCTTGAAAATTCTCTTACTGGTGTGCGTACTTGTAGACAAATTGAAGACATATGTAATTACGTATGTTTTACATCCCAGATTGAACCGGCAAACGTAAAAGAAACACTTTCTGATGAAAACTGGATAGTTGCGATGCAGGAATAACTTAATCAATTTGTTCATAATGATGTCTGGTATCTTGTTCCTAGACCTAAAGATAAACACATAATTGGAACAAAGTGGATTTTCAAAAATAAGTCTGATGAACTGGGAAATATAATTTGAAACAAGGCAAGACTGGTTGTACAAGGGTAGTCTCAAATTGAAGGCATCGATTACGATGAAACGTTTGCACCAGTTGCTCGTCTTGAATCAATTAGACTTTTTATATCCATCGTATGTTTTAGGAAGTTTAAAATTTTTCAAATGGATGTGAAGAGTGCCTTTTTAAATGGCAATTTACATGAAGAGGTATATGTTGAACAACCTACAGGGTTTGAAGATCTTAAGTTTACTAATCATGTATACCACCTTAAAAAAGCTCTCTATGGTTTGAAACAAGCTCCCAGGGCATGGTACAAAAAATTGATAAAGTTTTTACCGAGCCACAATTTTCAAATGGGCTGTGTCGATAAGACGCTCTTTGTTAAGAAACTTAATAATGATATTCTAATGGTTCAAATCTATGTTGATGATATAATTTATGGATCAACTTGTACTAACATGACTGTTGAGTTTGCAGATCTAATGAAATCTGAATTCGAAATGAGCATGATTGGAGAATTAAATTATTTCCTAGGGTTGCAAGTAAAACAACAAGCCGATGGAATTTTTCTTTCTCAAACCAAGTATGCTTTGAACTTGATTAAGAGGTTCAGATTTGAGAATGGTAAGAATTTTGATACTCGTATGAGTACAACTCTAAGACTTTCAAAAGATTCTACAGGTAAAGATGTAGATCCTAAGTTATATCGTAGCATGATTGGTAGTTTGCTTTACCTAACTGCAAATAGACCTGATATTGCTTTAAGTGTTGGAATTTGTGCTAGATATCAGTCTAATCCTAAAGAATCTCACTTAAATGCTGTTAAGCGAATTATTAGATATGTCGCAAGTTTAGTTAATTTGGGTCTTTGGTATCCTTATGATACTAGTATTCAATTGGCTGGGTATTCAAATGCTGATTGGGCAGGTAATATCGATGACAAAAAATCAACCAGTGGTGGTTGTTTTTACATTGAAAACTGCTTAGTTTCTTAGTTTAGCAAGAAGCAAAGTTCCATATCACTCTCAACCACTGAGGCTGAATACATTGCAGCTGGAAATGCATGTACACAGCTGGTTTGGATGAAACGAATGTTGAGTGATTATGGTATCGCACATGATTCAATGGTTTTATACTGTGATAATTCCAGTGCGATAAATATTTTGAAAAACCCAATCCAGCATTCACATACTAAGCACATTGACATTAGATTTCATTATATTCATGAATTAGTGGAAGAAAAAGTAATACATTTAGAATACATACCCACTGAAACTCAACTTGCTGACATATTCACTAAACCGCTCGAAAAAAATAGGTTTAATAAATTAAAATTTGATCTTGGTATGTGCAATTTAAAATGATTGATTATGCATCTCTATAGTATAGTGTATATATATTAATATATTAATGATTTTTATTACAAATTTTGATGAAAATTACATTTTTTTTATGGTACACGACCAGTCGAGGACGTACTCGACCAGTCATGCCACGACCTGTCAAGGATGACCCACGACCAGTCGCGTAGCACACTGATTATGTTTATTTGGGGAAAGATCTTCTTCCTCTTCATTTTAACCCTCCTCTCCAACAAGTTGAGCTACGACTAGTCGAACCCCTGTGTTCGATTCCTTCAGGTTAGAGCATTTTGTTTATTTTTCTTGAAGAATCATTGTCTTTCGCTTCAATTTCTTGATTGTTGTTGTCTATTTCATCTCTTTCTTTAAGTTTTTTGGGTTTTCTTCCTCATTTACTGATTCTAGAGAAACCCATCTCTATTTTCTTAAAATTTCTTGTATTTCTTCAAGAAAATGGACCCTAGAGCTAAAAAGAAGAATCCTAGAGGTGCTTCTTCTTCTAGATCAAATGTTATCACTAGACGCCATCTTAGGGCTGTCGAAGATGATCCACCGTATGTTCATGATTTGCGTATGTGCAATGTGATTATAGAAAAGGCCGTTGATTTCAACCATATCGCTCCTTTCAATCTTTTTTCTCTCCTTCAATCTATAGGTTGGGAAAATATTTTACGCTGGGACAGGCCGGCATACCAGTCCATAGCGCAGGTCATGGTAGCGTGGATTACTGAATTTTCTACTAAACAACTAACTTTCTCTATTGCTACAAGAGAAAGGCCTTTTTCCATTGATCGACACTTAATCTCAGGCCTCATGGACATATTAGTAAATGATCATGGTATTCATCCTAATACACTTGCTGAGAAAGTGTCAGAATCTGAAAAATGTATTTTTACTAGAACATTGTGTAACATGGATGCACCATGGAATCAAACTGGGAATGCCCTCGTAACCAGATACTTGTTGCCCAAATACAGAGTCTTACATCGTATCTTCACCTCTAATCTGTATCCCCGCTCAGGTAACAAGAATGAGTTAACTCTGCTTATGGTTCGCATTTTGTACTCAATTGTTATTGGCGCTAAAATCTATTTGCCCTCCTTGATTTGTTACTCTATCATTCAATTCCGTATTCATCCTGGTCATAGTGATATTCCATTTGGGTATCTTATGAATGTGCTAGTAACTCACATGTTGGTAGTTATGCCTGTTGGAGAGGCTCCTATCCAACACCTTATATTCAACAAGTCCAACATAAACAAAATGTAATTGGATTTGGCTCGAGGACAAGTTGATATTGGTGCAGGTGGAGCTGCTGCTGAAGCCAGGAATGATGAAGAGGGTGATGCTCCTCCTCCAGATGATATCCATATGGACGATATTTTTAATGAAATTGATTTTGACTCTGTGAATGATCCTAACTATAAGTCATCTGATTTGGATGCACGTCTGAGTGCATTAGAGGAGAAGGTAGAACAGATGAATGTTGGCCACAACGCTCAATTTAAAAATATTCACAAGTATTTTAGGCGCTTACAAAAAGGCCTTCATCAAATTGATCCTACCGTACCTACTCCTTCTTCTGGATCAGATTGAGGATTTTACTCTTTGATTTGTAATAACTATTAGACTTTGATTTAGCTCTGCTTGTGTGACTGAGTTTCTTTGACTTGACTTGATAACGTTTTATGATATTCTGACTCCTCTACTTATCCTATTTTTGATCCTTCCTTTGTCATATTTTTGATAAAAAGGGGAAGAATTGTGATTAATGATGATTGGTATGATGAATATTGATAGGTGTACTACTCAGGGAGAGTTAAACTTTAGTTGAGTTGAGTTGGTAAACTTGACTCAAGTTGAGTTGAGTTGGTAATCTTACAGGATGATGTATTATGCTTGGTACAACTGGTGTATGATGTATTATGCTTGGTACAACTGGTGCATGATGTATTATGCTTGGTACAACTAGTGCATGATTCTTTATTGATGCATGCTTATGATATATGGGTATGTTGTGCATTGAACTATATGAGTGTGTTTTGTCACAAATTTAATAAAGGGGGAGATTGTAAGTGTTGTGGTTTGAATCCTCTTTGGTTGTCAAATTTTGTGTGTCAAAACCTCTATATGTGTCTTGTGTTTTTATCTTGTTGAATATGTTTGAGACATCACAGCTACATTTCGAGACACGATGACGAACTCCTTAAACTAGTTCAAGCTACAATTTTGACAATATTCAAGAAGAGTTCAAGTTCAAGACTCACAGTTCACGATCAAGACTCTAGCATAAGTTAGGGAACTGATTACAACTCATACTAACATTGACTTCAAAGCTTATGAAGTGTTCAAGCTACAAGAAGAACTCAAGCTTCGTAAAGATCAAAGTCTAAGCAATTAAAGGTTCAATGTCCTTACTTATTGAGGTTTGGTTAACCTTTAGAGTAGGTCACTTTGGATACATAATTCATATATCTTTTACAAGTGATTTTGGTCTGTTCTAAGACTAGTCCTGGACCTTATTCGACTAGTCCTGACACTGGTTCGACTAATCCTAGAAATTTCAAGACCAGTCGAAGTTTTGTTGCAAATTATCAAATTTTTCTGTTCTGCTACGACTAGTCCTGGAGTCTGTTCGACCGGTCGTGGGATGGTCTCGACTCGACCTTCGACCAGTCGTGGAGCCACGACTCTAACTCCAGCAACTAATTCAAGGGTCACACGACTAGTTGTGTGAGGGTCTCGACCAGTCGTGGACAGCCTTCGACCAGTTGTGGACTGCTCACGACCAGTCGTGTAACGGTTTTATCTGATCACGCCCAAAAATTCAAAAGTCTGTTTCTTCTTCTACTAGTCGTGGTGACCCTAAGACCAGTCGAAGATGAATTTCTACAGCTATAAATAACACACGAATTTTAGAGTTAATCATTAAAAATTAAGTGAATTCAAAGCTCCACTCTGAGATAAGTTTTTGTCTGTTCTTAAGCTATATTGTTTATAATTCTATTTCCTTTTGTTAGCCTTTTACTATTTGATTTGATTCGTTATTCCAATCTGATATAAAAAGAGGAAATATTGCTTTCCTTCTTTTGGGAATTAAAATCAAATAGAGCTAGACCAGTCTGATTTAATTTAAAATCAATTGGAACTTAGAACCATTATAAAGTGAGTATTAGACATTGAACTTTCATATCTGAACATCTACACCAATTGGTTCTTTCGGGCTGCTATAAGAGGAGAAATCTAGGTATTTTACAATTCTATAAAATTTTCATTCTTTTGGTTTTTGTTTGGAATTTGCCAGAAAAATTTCATTTGTTAGTTATCTGAGGAGAGCCAGAAAACTCAGAATAGTGTGGGTTTTTGAATTGTGTAAGCCCAAGTTAAAAGACACAATTGTGAAGGTTTTAGGTGAACCTGTGAAACCTATTTTAATAGTGAACGCTAATATCCCTGTGTGAGGATATTAGGAGTGGAGTAGCATTCTGTGTGGCTGTTGTAAAACAGTTGGTGTACACACAGGCGAACCGCTATAACTCCTTATCTTGTGGATTGAATGCATTCTTAATTCTTTATCTTTCATCATTCAGTTGTGTGGAATGTACATGTGGATGTGAATGCTGTAACTATTTACATTTCAAGCAAGTGTGGGGAATGTTGTAATAATCTAGAGATTTATTTCAGCATTTTACCTCTTGATATACTTTTATCAATCTGTGCTTCAATTTCAGTAATTATTCTAGTAAGGTTGCCCTGCCATTTTTATGGTGCATGGTTGTCCCTAGAATAATCAATTCTTAAGATTGTAATTCATTGTTATTTATTTTCAGATTGAGTTCTTTCTTCAAAAGAGGTTCTAGAAATAAGGTTGTCCTACCATAAGCCCATGTTTATTATGGTGTAAGGTTGTTCTTAGAACTAAATTTGTATCAACCTCTCAATGCTTGTTTATTGAGATTGATTTAATTTCAGCATTGTGAATTGATTTATTATTATAAGGTTATTTGTTTATTTTATTCCACGGTATTTAATTTTAATTTGGCATAGTCCTATTCACCCCCCCCCCCCCCCCCCCCCCCCCCCCCTCTAGGACATATAGCTTGGCCATTTCATGTACTCAAATGTTTATATTAGTGGATATGTGATGATGATGTTGCCTTGTGATTTGGGTAAACTTGTGGTTATGCTTCTTACAAGATAAATGTCCGTTGAAAAATCCTCCTTGTAGGATCTCAGGATTGGAACCGACATATGGGCCCTAGGAGCTGAGGATGGGGTACTACGGAGGCTATCAGTACTAGATTTGGCGATCGAGATTCCTGTGAATTTGATTTTTAGGTTTGGGGCATGACAATTGTGATGTATCTTCGACCCATTAGAGAGGCCCATCGTGAAATCTTAAGGCCTATGGTGTTGTATATTAGGCCCTTGTGCGAAGCCATGGGTCCACTATATGTTAGGCTCTATGTGGGCCATTCCTAAGGACAATGTTGGTTAAATGTCTACATTGTCGAGGTCAATTGTTGATGTCAATTATTGATACCGATTATGAGTATATGATGGCATAACATCATGATACATGCCCATATGCATCATATGCATGTTTGTTATGAGATGTGGTTGACCATTGCATATGTCATTGGGTAGGTTGTTATGAGACTCCCTGATAGGAAAATATTATCTCACATGAGGGCACAGTATGCGCAGGATTGATGCATGACTAGATTGTATGACTCATGCATCTCACATTGTGTGTTGTGATTACTGTACACCCTAGTGACATCAGGGTCATAGCCTCCACAGGCATATCGTGGATAGCCAGATGGGACACCAAAAATGTTTGGTTCGAGCATCGGTCTTCCATAGATGGCCCTGGGTGAAAATTTCTAAACCCATTTGGTACTAGAGGATGCCCCAACATCGAGACCGAGTGGATATATATATATGAGCGCATGAGGGTCGTATTCTAATAGGCCGCGTCTCTCATTGTGTCGTAGTCGGTTGGGAGGGGGTGTGGCCTTACCCGCCTGAGGGAGTTGGCATAGCTAGGATGAGTTTGAACAGCTCGTGAATGGGTCTGCTATTGACATGTCGGGTAGATATTAGATGAATACTGGCCAGGCAGATAGTGAGTTCTCTTACACTTACCTAGTTGTGCCCTTGATGGGGCGGTAAGCTGGTGTAGAGTGTACTAGACCTCAGTAATGATCCCAGAGAGGAATTGTACTGATATATGGACTTATTGAGCAAGAGTTTCATACTCATTCATTCATTCATTCACTATCCACTCTGGTTAGTGGTGAGTAACTATTTGTTATGTGTACATTCACAATGGCTAAGATTTCGGTTGAGGCGCGTGACTAACCTGAGATTAGGAGTTTACCACATTGAGTCTGACTATCTAAATTTAGGGATGGGACTGCTTTGGATAAAAGTCCCTTGTGATGGACCCCATAGCCTGCAACATTATGTACTATCATCCCAATTTCACTCCAACTTGGTCATTTCATTCACACCGCATATTGCATTACATTTGTAGCATATGACATTTTAGGTTACTGTGTTTCTGCATTTATATGGTCTAGGCATGACTCATGGTATTCGTGAACTCATTAGGAATTGTATATTACATTGTATTCTTGGCATCTGATATTTAGCTCTTTATGACTCCCCATTTGTATAGCTGATCTGTATTACGTAATCTGATATTGTTTGACTCATAGACTTGTTAGTATTTTCGTTTCCTCTGATTTCGTATGATTCATGATCTTACCAGTATTTTTGATATTGTATGATTCTGACATTGTATTGAATACTTGGCACTTACCTTGTGCAAACACTTACACCACCCTCTAAGCTTTCTATAAGCTTATACATGATAAATGCGTGCAGGTGATATTAGGTTGCAGCAACGTGGAGCTTGGAGCATGTGGCTGACTTCTTAAGCTTTGACTTTGACATATGTATTTCTCTTTCAACACTGTATTCAAATGTTTATATTAGTGGATATGTGATGATGATTTTGCCTTTGTAATTTGGGTAAACTTGTGGTTATGCTTATTACAAGTAAATGTATGTTAGAAAAAAAATTCTTCTTGTAGGATCCTAGGATCGAAATCTGGCATATAGGCACTGGGAGCCGAGAATGGGGTATTACGAAGGCTGTCAGTACCAGATTCAGTGATCGAGAATTTTGTGAACCCGATTTTTGAGTTTGGGGCATGACAATGCATACACATACATTACCCAAAATCACTGTGATTTATGCTAGGCACGATAATCAGCCACCTAGAGGTAATGGTCTACACCTATTGTCGATCGGAAGTTCTTGCGGTCGCTCTAGCATCGTCGGGTCCGTAAACTTGATGTGTCGGGGCCCTACATCACATGAACTCCGTGTCAAGACTCATGCATGTTATCTTAGTTAGGGAGAGATGGATGAGAGTTCCAGTTCTTACCTTAGATCGGACATAGCTCATCCCTACGACGATGGAGTTAAGATTCCTGACAATGTGGAGGTGAGTGTATGGGAAATTTTGGTCCTCAGGCACAACATGCACCCACACACTCTTTCCCTCTCTTTCTCTCTCTCTCTACTCTCTCTCTCTCTCAGCTATTGGAGTTTCTATGAAAATGGTGAGAGAGAGAGGGATTTAAGGATTTTATACCCTAGATTTAGGCCAGTTGACCCTAGGTTCCATTAATTGCTTCAAATGGCCTTGTGGGATCCATTTTTGGCTGTTAGGGTTGCCCTAATGGCCCCCTGGCCCATCTACTTCACAGGATAGATGCCCCATGGCCCGATGAAGGGTCATGTAAAGTTTGACGGCAAACGGACACATGGTTTTATCGTAAATGTCTGATTTTCGATTAATGGTCACTGATTCTCGATCATGGGTCAGATTTTGTGGACGAGTGCAGGGAAATATCATTAGCCTTCGGTGTAAGTTTGGACGAAATCTGACGGCTAAAATGCCCCAATTCACCGTCCCAAGTAGCGGGGCCATTTGTTTTGAAATTCAGATTTTATTTTCAAAGCTAAGGAGACTTGCACTTTACAAATGCTGACTGGACAGTGTGATTCATTCGTTTCTAGGCGTCGTCCGAGTCTGTCGTCCATGATGGACCACAAGCCTAGTGAGGCCTATGGCTTCCCAAAATTTTAGAATTTTCTGTCCTACCTTGGTCGATGCTTGACCTGTACAGACAGTCGCCAGGTACCTAAGTTCACCTCGATCAAGTGATCCTAAACCTGAGCTTCGGAATCTTCCAGCTTATCAGGGGCTTTTTTTAAGTCCATATCTATTTCATATCCATCTACCTCATCATCTAGAACAACCGCATTAGCCAAATTTATAAAGCAACCATTGGCAAGTTATTACCTGGGCAAATTACATAGTAATATCTCACACAATACTATCTGGATTCTTCTTAACAAATATTCAAAATTGGACGTTCGTACTTGTTCCTTTCGATAAATCAAATTAGCCCTACTTCATCCCCATAATAGTAGGCCTTATTTACATTTAATATAGCCAAGAATGGCTTGTTATCGACCAATATCAACTTGAATTTATCTCGATTCTAAAATATTATAAATTGATGCAAGGATAATGGAATACACGAAAAAGAGTGAATCCAATCTCTCCCGAGTAGAGTGTTATAATTGGACGAAGTATTGACCACAAAGAAATGAGTCAATAATCTTTTATTTCCTACAGACAAGTCAACTGATAGCACACCATGTGTATTAGTGACATGCTCGACAAAGTTACTGACGTTAACTTTAGATAGAATCAAATCAATTGGGGTCTTTCCCAATTTTAGCACCATTCTCATTAGGAAAAGATTAATGGCAACCCCATTGTCGATCAAGATCTGAGTGACCAGGCAACCCTCGAGATGGGCAGATATGTACAATGGTTTAAGGTGTTGTGTCATGATATGAGTGGGCCTTTCTATAACCACTCTTTCAAACGATGCCCCATAAAGAGTGTCTACCTATGATGTTTACCTATGGTGTTTCACTCGTTCTCAGTGCTCCTTCAATTAGATCTTCTGGGGGAAATGAAGTGTGTTGTATCACCATAGGTGTCACTCCCCAAACTTGAAAACCGGGCTCACAAAATTCTCGATTGCCGAATTCGGCGCTAATAGCCTCCATAGTACCCCATTCTCGGCTTTCGGCACCCATACACCAGGTTCTAATCCTAGGATCCTACAAGGAGGATTTCAAACATGATTTTGATTCTGTACAAGCATAACCCACTAACAATAACCACAAGAACACCATCACAAAATTCACTATGATCAAAAACTTTTGAGTACAACGCGTCTGAAGAGAAATATAAGATAATGCAAATAATAAAAACTTCAAAAGCTTGAATGCACGCTCCTGCTGCTACTATGCTATGGCTGTATCCTGGGATCACCTACATGCATCGATCTTGCATAAGCTTATAGAAAGCTTAAAGGGTGGTGTAAGTGTGTGCACAATATAAGCATGCTCAGAATGCAAGGTCAAAGTAATGCGGAATCATGCTAATGAGTGCATGAATGCAATCAGCCTTACCAAGGCTATGCGGTGCAAGATATGAATGTTATCGGACATAACAAGGCCATGCGATGCGAGATGCAACTCAAGCATGCCAATCCTCATTCAAATCCACATACAGCTCATCAAATATCAGTACAGTTCTCATTCTGGACAATCACTGGGGTCTAGTACACTCCAAATGGCACTGTCGCTCTCCCAGCTGCACAGTCCAAGTGAGCGTAAGAAACCTCACTATTCACCTGGCCAATAGTCTACCAATACTTATCTGGCATGTCGATAACGGATCCATTCACGAGTTGGTCAAACTCAGCCTAGTAATGCACCATACACTCGGGCGGGTAAGGCCACACCCCTTTCCAACCGACCATGACACAGTGGGAGACACAGCCTCCTAGTATTCGGCTCTCTTGTACTCATGAATTTATTCAGTTTCGATGTTCGAGTCATCTCTGGTACCATCAGGTTTAGGGATTTTCACCTAAGGACATCAATGGCGTCTCGATGCTAGAAATAGTATTTTTGGTATCCAATCCAGCCACCCACGATGTGTCTGTGGAGGCTATGACCCTGATGTCACTAAGGCATCCAATAATCATAATCACATAAATGCAAGTGCATGAATCACCTTACCAGACATGCAACAATCTTATGCGTACCGCACGCTCATGTGGGGCAACTCCGCTTATCAAGGAGCCCATAAATAATCTACCCGAAGGCATATGCTATGATCAGTCACTCCTCGTATCAGGCATGCATATGATGCGTATGATCATAAATCATGAATCTATACTAAACAAGTTATGTGGTGATGGGCTCTCTTCATAACGAAGATGGGCCTAGATGGCCTATACATTAAAAGTATGAGCCTATTAATGGGCCCTAGGGAGAGTCATTTTGCGAACATTTAACCAACATTATCCTTACAATGTGGATATAAACCATCATTGCTCCCAAGGCACAACCTGCTATAAAGGTCAACACATATACTATGGTGGAATCGCACTACAATGGGCTTTATGTACATCACATTGGGCCTTGACACATGGGTCTCTAATATGTCAAATGGGCCTCATACCATGGGTCTCATATATATCAAAGTGGGCCTCAGTGGGCGGGCCACAAATACATCAAGTTGGGCCTAATCACATGGGCCTTACATATGTCATAATGGGCCTCATAACTATTAAGGTGGCCTCAACAACAGGCCTCATTCAAATCAAGGTGGGCCTCAACAATGGGCCATAAGTATGGCAAGTGGGCCACACCACATGGGCGACGTGAATATCAAATGGGCCACACCCAAATATAAGTGGTGATAAGGATGTCCACCATTAGAATTCTCAAGGGTTTAATGGTGGACGTTCAAACCCACTTTTTCTTGAAATGTGACCCACCTAATCCTAGATCTATCTTATTTTTAATTTCAAGCCTTAAAGTGAGCTTTCAAAATGGTTGGACAGCTTGGATGCAATACATGCATCATGGTGGGTCTGACAGGAATGTATAACATAGATAATACACATTCCTTGTGGTGGGGACCACACTGATGGAAGGTGTGGAGCACACACATCAGTGGATCTAGCGTGGGGCCCACCATAATGTTTATTTTCCACACAAACCTATTAACAAGGTCATACAGACCTGGGGCCCATTGTAATGTTTATTTTCCACCCAAACCTATTGATAAGGTCATACAGACTTGGGGCCCACCAAAATGTTCATTTTCCACCCAACCTATGCATAAGGTCACACGGACCTGGGTTGAGGAGAAAAAAATAAATTTCATATTGATCCAAAACTTCTGACCCCAAAAATGGTTTCAATGGCAGACGTTCAATTCAACTGTTTCCTATGACGTGAGCCACCTGAGTACTATATACAACTGATTTTTGGGGGCCCCATTGTCTCGAAGGGGACCTATCAAATGCACAGTGTTGATGTTCTAACACATCATGGTGGGGTCCACAGCTAGGACCCGTGGCCCTAGCCCAGTCTGTCCCTCCGTCAGCACCTTCATGCCTTCTGGCAACGGCAGCGTCAGCTGCCGCATTATTATTATTTTTTTAATTCCATGGTCTTTCACGTATAGCGCCCGCATCTGAAAATCCCAACCCAGCCATTGGATTCTACGGTCCCTGATTGACCAAATGAGACCAATATGCGACATATTTTTTATGAATAGAAGAATCAATGTGGATTTTAAAGGTAATACCACTATTTCCTATGGTATGTCCCACCTGAGAATCGGATAGGTCTTAAATTTCAGCTCAATGCCTAAAATGATCTGAGGAAAAGGATGGACGGCTTGGATTTGATTTATACATTAAGGTGGGACCTACTTGAATGGCCTACCCAAAAAGCTTAAAAAATTAAGTTTTTTTTTTGTGTTGGTAGGCCCTTACTGAAGCACGTCCAGCGTCCCAGGTCTGGACGCTGGACAGACAGTTTTTACCACATATTTGTTGTGGGTCTCACCATCTTGGTATATGGATGGTGATGGATATACATGAATATATCAAGGTGGGTCCACGTGGCGACCGACTAAGGTTTGGATCAACTGATGTTTGTATTTTCCTTCATCCAAGTTTGGATAGCAAGGTGGGCTCCACCAGTGGTTTGTGATGTGGTCCACTAAATGGACAGCATGGACACAATATATATATATATATATATATATATATATATATATATATATATATATATATATATATATATATATCGGGTAAGCCATCAACAATGAAAGAGTGAGAGAGAGAGAGAGAGAGAGATCAGTGGAGTGGAGGGAACCCCGCCACTATGGGCGCCTCATATGATTACATCGTATAAATCAAATTGAGTCCCAACATAGGTGGGCCATTAAATTAAAAATCAACAATAGATCACCCACCTCTAGGTCTTCTCCTTGATCCCTTGGACTCCTTAGCTCCTATGATCAACTTTCAATGGTGGATGATGGAGTTTTGATGGTGGTGATGAGAGATGAGAGGGTGAGCCATACTTGGCTTAGGAGAGAGGAGCTTTGCAATGCCCTGAAAAAATCCGTACTTGGACTCGAGTACCAACTCGACCAGAAATCGCGTAGGATTAATTCCTTTAGAAAATAAGTGTAAGTTAGCTAGCGCAACGCTAGAGTAGCTGGGAAATAGTCCCTAATCACTTTAAATACGTTCTACAAGACCCAAAGCGAGTAGAACCAATGACGTTATAATACTCTAAAACCTCGGATCAAACTCTAAACCGGTTTGTTCTCTGGACCTCTCTGAAACTTTATATTGGATCTAGACCGCGCGTCGAAAGTCCTATACCTACAATCTTAGACCGTTAGAACCACTTAGCTGGACTTGACAATCATTTTGAAAATCAAGTCCAACCGACATTCGCAGGCTATTTCATTGGGCCTGGACTGAAGAGAGTGAGAATAGGGCTAGATTTGGAATTTGAAATTCAAATCTGGCACACGACTTGACGTGTCAGTATTAAGCATTCTGACCGTCAGAATTCAGCCAAATTACACCCTCGGATCAGGAAAAATTTTTATTTCATATCATGAGACTTGTAGACCTGATCTACGTGCGGTGACCGCTAAATTGAAACTGGACCGCCACGTGCGATCTACGAACACTGATGGACTGAAAATGGGATGTGAGCAACATCCAACGAGCATGAACTTAAGTCCTATCGCGTTCGGCCACGGGACCACCAGAAATGTCCTTTTGGACCAAAACAGCCCTGATTTGAATATACCTTAAGTATACCTTGTTCCCAAGCCTGTTTTGGGCATGTTTGGGCTTATAAAAGGGCTTGAAACCCTCACTCCTCTCTTCCATCCGAATTTGGAAAAAGCCCTAGGTTGAGAGAGAGAAAAGGTGAGAGATTGTGAGAGAGAGAGGAAGGGAATTTCCTACTGCTTGTGCTACCTGTTGCACGTGATTAAGCAACATGCTCCAATCACTTGGCCGGTGATTTCTCCGCATTTCTAGGTAAGAAAATACCCTAAATAGTTGCTGATTTAGTGTTCTTTCATTGCCTTAACATGTTAGCTTATGGATCTTATAAATTAGGTTGCCTATTCGTCGTAGACGAAGGGTATACGCTCCGTTCAAATCGATACGCTTCTAGGAGAAAAGGTGCGGATTTTATACGCTTTGATTGACTGTTTCCAACGCTTTCAATGTCGTTTAATAGTAGATTATCGACGGCAACGCCGTTTGACATGTACAACATACTGTCCGTTTCCTGTTTCGTAAATAGACGAAGAATATGAGATTTAGGGCATTTTAGTCATTTGTAGGAATTACTGTTTTCATCCATAATTTACTGATGTGATTGACATGGCTTCTTGTCACATTAGAATAATAGGAATACTTGCATAATTAGTTTGGCGAAGAGATTCGCCTAAATGCGCACTTTGAGTCGACATACTATTTGTAGACTTAAGTGTGTAGTGTAAGTGTTTGTATAAATGCTTGTATTAGTATGTATTGAATTAAATGGTGTTATGAATTGGTTTGAAATTGATTTCTCAATTAATATACTGATGTAAATGATTTCCTACATGTTAGCTATATGCATGATTTCATTATATGTATGAAATGCATGTGCTTGATGATTCACTTAAGTTGTATGTTATAACATGTGTTAACATGCTCACATGGTTGTATTTCATTTCCAATACTCTCACATGATTGCTGATGTGGATTCATAATTGTTTGGGACTATACCTGTAACACCCTGAAAATCGGGGGTCGTGTATAAACTCAACTCCCGAGTTTCAGACCGTCACTTATGCAACAAAAATGGTTATGATTTGATGTTGTCTGATTTAAAGCATCCACATGAGTAAAAGTATACCAAAACTGCAATTCATACTTCAGATCCAGTGATAAAAGCAAGCGGAAGACTAAACAATGTATATATCACTGTATGGAAAAGCAAAGTAATCTCATCTGTCTCCAAAGTATGACTACATCACTGAGTCTCATGTACATATACATAACAAAAGAATAATGTTCAAAAAGAAAAGTCCCACTGATGTCCCCTCGATCCAGGTCGCCTACGGGAAGCCGTCATGATACTGCATATACGAGAACTCATCCTGGTCCTCGTCATCATCTAGCTCCACCTCCTAGATCTCGTCCTCACCTGCAACTACCACAGGGTCTGGTGGGTGTTGCAAACACCATCCCGTAACGTGAGAATGAGTGATCAACTCAGTGGAATCATAGAGCAAAGATTAGCATGTTCACAATTCAATCACGCGATAATAGTAAAGCAGTAAATCAGACAATCCTAATACTGTTGTTAATGCAAGATGATATGACATGATGTATGCCCTCACCGACGATCACCCTCATGCGGCAACATCTTACGACCGCGGCATGCCACACTCCCTAGAGTGCTCCACATCTTCCAGGCACATGCAATGCTATGGTGATATGATTACCAAGTTGTTATTAGTCCATTCAAACAGCAGGATTGGGAAACTAAGGTACTTCCCTTGTATCAATCCCAACACGGATCCTGTCTAGGGTCGTCACTCCTAGTAATCTCATACGATGTATATTTCGTAGGTCACTGCAAGGGCTGTCAGGGCTGTTGCTCGCACTCGTTGCACCGCTCCCCCATCACCTTATCAATACAGGCCTACCGTACTCTACTGCAACGGAAGGGTCGTCGCCTCCCGTGGACTCAGAATACGCTCGCGGTCACTACAAAGGGCTCGTCGCCTGATCAGTGTAGGCCGACAGCTAGAATATAGTGTCCCATACCACCATAATCTGCTCACGAGTCAAGGTGCTCACTGGTCACTACGGGGAGGTTTGTGGCCCCAGTGTAGGCCGACAGCTCGACCACGGTGTCCCATACCACCATGCCCGGCTCATGAGTCTTCGTGGATCAAGGTACCACGGTTAATAGGGTTTACAATGGTAAGTTCAGTACCCTAGGTTCAAGCAGTTATGATACATACAAGGTGAACAAACATCGGCCAGTCGGGTTACTTGACGGGCTCGACTAGCGCGATCGCATCTCAAGCTGAACGACATGAAGTGCGTAAAACACTTCGCGTGGCCTAACCACTGCCGCCAACTCTCAACACGAATCACGTTCATCGACGCGTCGTTCGTGGCTATGACCAGTCAGCCACGAATTCGCTCGGTTACCGACTGCCTGGACTAAGTCAAGTCCCACACATCTATGGAATTACATTAACACTATACAAAGGTATTGGAATTGAAATACATCATGTGAGCATGTTAGCACATGTTATAACATTCAACTTAAGCAAATCTTCAAGGCATACTTCCCATGCATATTCAACTTAAGCAAATCCTCAAGGCATACTTTCTATGCATGTAATGCGATCATGCACAAGGTCAACATGTAGGAAATCATTTAGGTCAGCATATTAATCATGAAATCAATCTCAAACTACTACATAACGTCATTTAATTCAATACATACTAATACAAGCATTTATACAAACACATACACTACACACTTAAATCCACATATAGTATGTCGACCCAAAGTGCGCAACTTGGCGAATCTCTTCGCCAAACTGATTATGCAATCATTCCTAACTCTCTAATGCGGCGACAAACCATGTCAATCACGTCAGAAAAATATGCATGTAGACCTTACTTCCTACAAATGACTAAAATGCCCTAAATCTCATATTCTTCGTTAGCTTACGAAACGGGAAACGGAGAGCATTTTGTACATGTCAAACGGCGATGCCGTCAAGAATCTACTATTAAACGACATTGAAAGCGTTGGGAACCGTCAATCAAAGCGTCTAAAATCCTCACCTTATGTCTTGTAGACTCGGGAATTGAAACGGAGCGTATACGCTTCGTCTACGGCGAGTAAGGAGCCTAATACACAAGATCCATAAGCTACATCGCTATGGAAACAAGGGAAACTCAAATCAACAACTATTTAGGGTTTTTACTTACCTAGGATCGCGGTGGAATCACCGGGAAAGCGGTGGAGGTGTGTTGCTTAAGCACGTGAAATGCGTAGTACAAGTGGCAGGAAGAACTCTCCCACACTCTCACAATCTCCCACCTTTTTCTCTCTCCCAAGCTAGGGCTTCTCCCAAATTCGGATGGAAGAGAGGAGTGAGGGTTTCAACCCCTTTTATAGCCTAAAACATGCCCAAAATAGGCTTGGGAACAATGTTTACTTGGTGCCTAACCAAATCGGGGCCGTTTCGGTCCAAAAGGGCATTTCTGGAGGTCCCCAGGCCAAATGCGGTCGGACTTAAGCTCATGCATACTGGATCTAGCACACATCCAGTTTTCAGACCGGTTGGGTTCCCAGATCGCACGTGGCGGCCCAGTTTCAGTTTAACGGTCATCGCACCAAGATCAGGCCTATAAGTCTCGTGATATATAATAGATATTTTTCCTGATCCAAGGGTGTAATTTGGCTATATTCTGACGGTCAGAACGCTCAATACTGATGCGTCAAATTGTGTGCCAGATTTGAATTTCAAATTCCAATTCTAACCCTATTCTCACTCTCTTCGGTCCGGGCTCAATGAAATAGCCTGTGATTATCGGTTTGACTTGATTTTTGGAATGAGTGTCAAGTCCAGCTAGACGGTTCTAACGGTCTAAGATAGGAGGTATCGGACTTTCGACGCGCGGTCTAGATCCAATACAAAGATTCAAAGGGGTCCAGAGAACAAACCGGTTTAGAGTTTGATCCGAGGCTTTAGAGCATTATAGCACCCTTGGTTCCACTCGCTTCGGGCCTTGTAGAACGTATTTAAAGTGATCAGGGACCATTTCCCAGCTATTCTAACGTTGCACTAGCTAACCTAGTCATATTTTCTAAAGGAATGAATTCTACGCAATTTCGGGTCGAGTTGGTACTCGAGCCCAAGTATGGATTTTTCACGGGCGTTACAATCTACCCCCCTTAACAAATAATTTCATCCTCAAAATTTTGTACCTTTTCGTACTCCTCGAGAAGCTGTGGGTAGTTCTTTCTGATCTCGGCTTCTGTCTCCCAAGTAGCCTCCTCCTCAGTATGATGCGTCCATAGTACCTTCACAAGGGGAATCACCTTGCTACGCAGTACCTGCTCCTTCCGGTCTAAGATGCGTGTCGGTCGCAGGATATAAGTAACATCCTCTCCTAACTGCACCTGCTCCCATCTGATGATATGGGAAGGATCAGCAACGTACTTCTTCAGCATAGAAACATGAAATACGTTGTGGACGCTCGCGAGGGGCGTGGGTAAAGCCAATCGGTAAGCCACTGCTCTCACACGATCGAGGATCTGAAATGGACCAATGAATCGCGGTGCCAGCTTCCCCTTCTTCCCGAACCGAAGGACTCCCTTCATAGGGGAAACTCGCAAAAACACATGATCCCCAACTGTGAACTCTAGTGGCCTCCGCCTCGTATCGGCGTAGCTCTTCTGTCTGCTCTGCGCTGTAAGGAGCCGACGTCGAATAATATCGATCTTCTCTGACGTCGCCTGCACCAACTCTGGGCCAATCAAGCTACGCTCACCGACCTCTAACCAGCAATGCGGTGCGCGACAAGGTCGCCCATACAGCGCCTCATAAGGTGCCATGCCGATACTCGCCTAGAAGCTATTGTTGTACGCAAACTCCGCATATGCAAGACAGTCATCCCAACTGTCCTTGAAGTCCAATGCGCAAGCCCGCAACATGTCCTCCAGGATATGGTTCACTCGCTCCGTCTGTCCGTCCGTCTGTGGGTGGAAGGCAGTACTGAACTTCAACTTCACACCCATAGCCTCCTGAATGCGAGTCCAGAAAATAAAAGTGAACCGCGTGTCTCTGTCCGACACGATCTCCAACGGAACTCCATGCAGACGCACAATCTCTCGGATATACAATCTAGCCAGCTCGTCTGCAGAGTTCGTAACTCTGATCGGTAGGAAGTGCGCCGACTTCGTCAATCGGTCGACGATCACCCAAATGGAATCATGCCCCTTCCTCGTCTTCGGCAACCCAGAAATGAAGTCCATGGAAATGAAATCCCACTTCCACTCTGCAATCGGCATAGGCTGCAAAAGTCCAGGTGGTCGACGATGCTCTGCCTTCACCTGCTGACAAGTGAGACAACGAGACATGAACTCAGCAATGTGGGTCTTCATACCTTCCCACCAATACGTCCTCTTCACGTCACGTTACATCTTCGTACTGCCTGGATGCATCGCGAGTCTAGTAGAATGCGCAGCCTCGAGAATCTCTCGTCTCAAGTCAGGGACATCAGGAACGCATAGGCGGCCACGGTAACGTAAGCCCCCATCCATACCAACTCGCCAGTCGGCGTCAGCATCATCACTGGCCTGCTCTCGAAGCTCAGTAAGATGCGCGTCGTCCCTCTGCGCCTCGATGACTCGGTCATCGATCTGAGATCGCACCTGTACATGTGCGATGAACTCAAACGGCTCCTCTACGGTGAGTTTCTGCTCAAAGTCTCGCAAAAACTCCACCATATCCCACTCGGCAACCATCAGTGGAGCCGCAAACTCTATCGCCTTCTTGCGGCTCAACGCATCAGCCACAAGGTTCGCCTTCCCAGGATGGTAAGAGACTTCAAACTTGAAGTCCTTCAACGTCTCCATCCATCGCCGCTGCCTCATATTCAAGTCTCGCTGCGTGAATATGTACTTGAGGCACTTGTGGTCGCAAAAGAGCTCGAACTCCTCTCCGTAGAGGTAATGTCTCCAGAGTCTCAGTACGAATATAACGGCTGCCAACTCTAGGTCGTGTGTAGGGTAATTCTCCTCGTGCTTCCTTAATTGTCTCGAGGCATACGAAATTACCCTGTCCCTCTGCATAAGGACACAACCCAAACCAACGCTAGACGCGTCAGTGAATATAGTGTATTTAACCCCTTGCTCTGGCAATACTAGCACAGGGGCGGACGTAAGCCTGTCCTTCAGCTCCTGAAAAGCTGACTCCGCCTTATCATTCCAGGCGAACTTCACGTCCTTCCGTGTCAACTGAGATAAGGGTCTCGCGATCTTCGAGAAATCCTGAATGAAGCGCCGATAATAGCCAGCGAGACCCAAGAAACTCCTCACCTCAGTGATAGAACCAGGCTGCTCCCAGTCCTGCACCGCAGCTACCTTAGACAGGTCAACTGCCATGCCGTCCTTGGACACCACGTGTCCCAGAAACTTCACCTCCTGCTTCCAGAAATCGCACTTCTTATACTGTGCGAACAACTGATGTCGTCTGAGCGTATCAAGGACCAAACGCAAGTGCTCCTCATGCTCCTCTCGACTCCTAGAGTACACCAAAATGTCGTCGATGAAGACAACGACGAATCGATAGAGGAAAGGCCGAAATACCCGGTTCATCAGATCCATGAACACGGCCGGTGCATTCGTGAGACCGAACGACATCACGAGGAACTCATAGTGGCCAAAACTGGTCCTGAATGCTGTCTTCTGCACGTCCTCATCCCTGACGCGCAGCTGATGATATCCTGACTGAAGATCAATCTTCGAGAAGTACTACGCTCCTCTCAACTAATCAAACAAGTCATCGATCCTGGGCAAAGGGTACTTGTTCTTCACCGTGAGCTGGTTCAGCCTGCGATAATCAATACACAATCGCAGCGAACCATCCTTCTTCTTCACAAACAAGACCGGTGCTCCCCAAGGAGACACGCTAGGCCGTATAAAGCCAAGCTCTAGCAGGCTATCAATCTGCGTCCTCAACTCCTCCATCTCACATGGTGCCATGCGATACGTCGGCAGTGAGACGGGTGTAGAACCAGGAACCAGATCGATAGTGAAATCGATCTCACGTCGGGGCGGCAAACCAGGGATCTTCCTGAATAGATCCCCGAACTCAGAAACAACTGGCGTCTGCTCAAGTACCTGGGTACCAGCGTCGCGCAATAGAGTGGCGTAGCTAAGTATGCAGAAAGGAAGATTTATCCGCACTGAAAATGTGAAAGGCGTGCCCTCAGGCTCGTACACCGTCACCACACGAGCCTCGCAGTCAATCTCGGCTCTCGCTGCAGTCAACCAGTCCATGCCAAGAATGACGTCGAGATAAACGAGCGAGGGATCGACGACCAGATCAAGAGTCATCGTCCTGCCTCCCAGATCAACTAAACAACCCTCACACATCTGGGTGACATCCGAATAATCCCCATGAACTACAAGGACTCGCACGCTATCCATAGTGATAGTCTGCAACCCAAGGCGTCTGACTACGGCACGCGATATCAAAGAAAGCGTGGAACCAGTGTCCACCATGACAAGAACAGGAGTACCTCCGATATGGCCCGTGACCTCGAAGGCTGAATGCTGGAAAGTCGGCGTCGTAGCTGCCTCAGCGGTCAGTGCATGAACTCGTGCCTGCTGTGGCCGGTTCGGCCGCTGTGTCAAGGGCCGTGGAGACTGTCGAATCTGCGATACCGTAGGTCGGAAAGAAGGATGCGCAGGAGCTGACCGTATAGGCGGGGCTGATATCGCCTGCGGACGTACACGATCAATCTTCTGCGGCGGCGAGAACCCACTGTCCCGCATCCTGAAAAAGCAACTCTGCGCTAAATGGCCCGTCCTCCCACAGTATGTGCATGATAAATCAGGGCGCCGAAACGGTCCTACTGGCGTCGTGGTCCTGCTAGGAGGATCAATGCGAGGCCTCTTGCCCGCAGAGGGCCTGTCTAGCAAATCCGGTCGCGGCCTAGAAGTAGTCGGGCCTCGAGATCGCGCAAGTCGATCCACGTCCTGCTCTGCCCGCATGGACATGTGAACCAACTCCGCATAGGAGGGAAAACTGACACAGCACATCTTCGACCGAATATCCGGTCGCAAGCCCTCCAAAAAGCGCCGTATGCGCATCTGCTCATCAGCTAGAATCGTCAGGACGTACCTGCCCAACTCTGTGAACCGATGCTCATACTCGGTAACCGTCATCGCTGCCTGCCTGAGACGGAGAAACTCATTCTCCCTCTCGTGCCTGTAGGTCTGAGGATAATACTTCTCATGGAAGCGGAACTCGAATGCTGCCCAAGTCCATACGAAATCTGCGGCAACAGTCCGCAATATGCTATCCCACCACATACTGGCCTCTCTCTCAAACTGGAAGGTAGCCAGCTCTACCTGCTCAGCCTCGGTACAGTGCAACATGCGTAGAATCTTCGACACTCGGTCGAGCCAGAACTCAGCCTCCTCGGGTCTGTGAGAACCCGTGAAAGTAGGAGGCCGCAAGCGCTGAAATCGCTCCAGAAGGCCCCGTGTGTCGGCAGGATTCCCCGTAGGGAAAGCAGGCTGCGCAGGGTGTGCTATGCCCTCATCCTGGGCGTAAGTATAGGCATCCTCAGCTGGATGCGCAGGTGGTGCAGGTGGAGTAGATGTAGTCGCACCCCCACCCTGGGCTAAAGTCCCAACTATGGTGGTCAGAAGCTGCTGCTGCTGTAGCATCATAGCCATCATCTGCTCGAATCTATCAGGGGGTGGAGCAGGCTGTGGCGGATGAGGTGCGGAAGTAGATGCGCGCTGTGGCTCTCTAACTGATGGTGTAAATGGCGGTGGTCCATCTGTAGGACCAACAGCAGGCTGAGACGATCGAACCGTCTCAGGAATCGGGCCCACAGCAGGGTCCGGACGAGTGCCAGACTGAGAGGGAGTCTGATCCATCTGCTCTGACAATGAAAGCCGAACTGCGCTCCTCGTAGTCTTAGGTGGCATTCCCTATATTCAAAATAGGGCACAACCTTGTCAGTCTCAATTGCACAAATACACCACAATCATTCACTAAAGAGTCAAAGGCATTCCATGCATTTCAATTAATCAAAATTGTCACAATACAAGGGATATATCCTTACAAGCATCATGACTAGAATGACATGGAAATTAAGACAGTTAAGCAACAGCAACATAAGCAAAGCACTAGCCCTAATAGGCTTTACACACATAAAACAGAAAATGGCTAACTACCCATAACAACATCAAAGATCGCGTCGCTAGTCGGAGTCTGGTGACGGAGGAGGAGCACCCTTATCCTGTAAGCAACACAGGATTGCCTTCAAGGTGCGAGTCACCTTGCCAAACTTCTTCTTCGTAACGGCCTTGGCATCGGCGACTTCTGCTCGAAGTTCTTGGACTTCCCTTCGCAAAGCGGTCTGGCTCTCCTCCATCCGAGCAATGCGATCGTCGATAGTAGCCTGCGCAGAAGGAGGAGGGCTCTCATCAGTATCCTGAGCCTCCTCTTCTGCTTCTTCCTGAACCTCTTCCTGAACCTCTGCTCTAGGGTCTTCTTCGCTTTGATCTTCCTCTTCATCAAAGTCATCCCCACTATCCCTTTCAAGTTGATTTTCACGGTATTGCGACTCAATCTTCATCTTGAGCATTGTCGACTCATCGATGGTGTGAATCGATACCGGCAATTCGGGTCCAAGTCTATAGGCAAACTCAAGCGCAATCTTGCAAATGAGTCGGCCAAAGGGAAGCGATTCGGATGTTCTTCTCGACCTGGCTATGAGAACTATCTGCCGTAAGATGAAAGTGGCCATACATACGTTCTCTCCCTGGGCCACCAGAAATAAGAAATCGACCATAAGACGTGTACATTCAATGCGGTTCGTCGACCTGGGATAGACATTGAACGTGCAGATATGGTGCAGCAGGCGCAAATCCTCAGACATGTACGTCGCCTTGAGGCTATTATTAGGCTGCCATGGAACCAACTTACCGCACAGAAACCTGGTGCGGCGATCTCGTTCACGTCTAGTCCTCAAATTCTTCTCACTTGGATGCACATCACCTAGAGGCACATTGAGAAGTCGCGCTATCAATCGGACGTCGATCGTAGCCATCCGATATCTACCAAAAGGGATTTTGAACTGCAAGGGCTCCAAGGTAGGACTCTGGATGCTAGCATAGAAGGCACGAACGGTGCTCACATTAGCACGAGCGCGAGCTTCAAAGATCGGTCCCCAGTGCGTAACTTCAATGCGTTTGAACAACAGATACTCGCCGAATAATCGCCCATCTACGTCCGCCTCAAATAACACTCTACGATCAGTGTATTCACCATGAGGCATCTCTGATAGAATGGTTCGTCCAAGGTGTGCATGGGGATCTAAATCCCGCTTTGTACGGCACTCCAGGACTGCAGCTGGACCTGCGGCAGTGCTTGAACTTGCGGCACCACCCCGCGGTCTTCTCAATCGAGCAGGGCGGCTCGGCCCAGCCTCGTCTGTCGCAGTTTTCCTCTTACCCATCAAAGATATGATGGATGAGAGCGACAAAAGGCCCAAAATGGCTTCCACAAAAGCCATGGAAAACGACGAAAATGCGGAGAAATGGCTGCCCAATCTGAAAAAAGGAAATCTAGACGTCGTAGAGGGATGCTTCAAGCTTCCCAAGGCTGTACTTTCAGGGAAAAATATGAACAAAAAGATGGGATGGAGCAGCTCACGATTTCAGCTATATTTGAGGGATTTTGGAGCTCCAAATGGGGAAATCTTCAAGGAAAGAGGCTGCTAACACCCAATAAATGATGGGTGGTGGTCGGTTTTGGCCAAGGAAGGGTTTAGAGGTGGTGTGGGACGCCGGGGTTTGGGATTGGTTGCTGAAAATCGAATCTAGGGCTATGTAAGGGGGATGTTTGTGAAGGAGAGGTGGATTTTGGGGGTTTTCGTGATGTGGGAGGTACATAGGGGTGATGTGGACCCTATTTAAGGGAGTGCGCCCGAAGGACGGCACCAACTGAGCTTGCCGGCCGGCGATGGCATCGCCGGTCAACTCTCAAGTTGACCGGTGGGACCCCATGGGTCTGGTCCCCCATGGTCCCAGGGCCCCAAAAAGTTAGGTCCCACCCCCTGGTTCATAGTATTTTGGTCTGTATAAGCCCAAACATGTGTTCGGGGCTTTCCGGGTCCACATCGCAATCCCGAATACCAAACCATATGATGCAGCATATGAATTTAGGGTAGAAGGAGCCATTACATCTTTCTATCTCCTTAGTTGCTAAAGAAAGTGAAGTTAGAATGGCCTTATGGCCATTTTTCATAAAATTTTACTATTCACTGTAAAATCTGGTGAATGTACTAATTTGTGTTATTTTCATATTAGGTTTGATGCCTAACATGAAATGGATAAGAAGAAACTGAAGGTTGAAGTGTTTAGAGGAGGAATTTTAAGAATTTTTGGCAAAACGGGGTTTTTAAGCCCTGGCGATTGATTACTGGAGTCGTGGTCATCCCACGGCCCAAGGATTCACTTTTACGGTTTAAAACTGCTCATAGGACGTCTCCACCCGACTTCCTAAAGCTTAGAAGTGATTCGGGTCACTTTACGCGACCCGAGATACGTTACAGACTCGATCTTGCGATCGATCCTTATAGACTTCGCCTATCGGCGAATCTGTGATCCTAGAAGTGTTTCTAGACCCTTCTCGCACCCACCTAAGTCAAAGGAAGCGACAGCGTACGTCGCAAGACCATAACCCAGGCCCAGTATACTCTCATTCATGCTCTGATACCAACTTGTAACACCCTGAAAATCGGGGGTCGTGTATAAACTCAACTCCCGAGTTTCAGACCGTCACTTATGCAACAAAAATGGTTATGATTTGATGTTGTCTGATTTAAAGCATCCACATGAGTAAAAGTATACCAAAACTGCAATTCATACTTCAGATCCAGTGATAAAAGCAAGCGGAAGACTAAACAATGTATATATCACTGTATGGAAAAGCAAAGTAATCTCATCTGTCTCCAAAGTATGACTACATCACTGAGTCTCATGTACATATACATAACAAAAGAATAATGTTCAAAAAGAAAAGTCTCACTGATGTCCCCTCGATCCAGGTCGCCTACGGGAAGCCGTCATGATACTGCATATACGAGAACTCATCCTGGTCCTCGTCATCATCTAGCTCCACCTCCTGGATCTCGTCCTCACCTGCAACTACCACAGGGTCTGGTGGGTGTTGCAAACACCATCCCGTAACGTGGGAATGAGTGATCAACTCAGTGGAATCATAGAGCAAAGATTAGCATGTTCACAATTCAATCACGCGATAATAGTAAAGCAGTAAATCAGACAATCCTAATACTGTTGTTAATGCAAGATGATATGACATGATGTATGCCCTCACCGACGATCACCCTCATGCGGCAACATCTTACGACCGCGGCATGCCACACTCCCTAGAGTGCTCCACATCTTCCAGGCACATGCAATGCTATGGTGATATGATTACCAAGTTGTTATTAGTCCATTCAAACAGCAGGATTGGGAAACTAAGGTACTTCCCTTGTATCAATCCCAACACGGATCCTGTCTAGGGTCGTCACTCCTAGTAATCTCATACGATGTATATTTCGTAGGTCACTGCAAGGGCTGTCAGGGCTGTTGCTCGCACTCGTTGCACCGCTCCCCCATCACCTTATCAATACAGGCCTACCGTACTCTACTGCAACGGAAGGGTCGTCGCCTCCCGTGGACTCAGAATACGCTCGCGGTCACTACAAAGGGCTCGTCGCCTGATCAGTGTAGGCCGACAGCTAGAATATAGTGTCCCATACCACCATAATCTGCTCACGAGTCAAGGTGCTCACTGGTCACTACGGGGAGGTTTGTGGCCCCAGTGTAGGCCGACAGCTCGACCACGGTGTCCCATACCACCATGCCCGGCTCATGAGTCTTCGTGGATCAAGGTACCACGGTTAATAGGGTTTACAATGGTAAGTTCAGTACCCTAGGTTCAAGCAGTTATGATACATACAAGGTGAACAAACATCGGCCAGTCGGGTTACTTGACGGGCTCGACTAGCGCGATCGCATCTCAAGCTGAACGACATGAAGTGCGTAAAACACTTCGCGTGGCCTAACCACTGCCGCCAACTCTCAACACGAATCACGTTCATCGACGCGTCGTTCGTGGCTATGACCAGTCAGCCACGAATTCGCTCGGTTACCGACTGCCTGGACTAAGTCAAGTCCCACACATCTATGGAATTACATTAACACTATACAAAGGTATTGGAATTGAAATACATCATGTGAGCATGTTAGCACATGTTATAACATTCAACTTAAGCAAATCTTCAAGGCATACTTCCCATGCATATTCAACTTAAGCAAATCCTCAAGGCATACTTTCTATGCATGTAATGCGATCATGCACAAGGTCAACATGTAGGAAATCATTTAGGTCAGCATATTAATCATGAAATCAATCTCAAACTACTACATAACGTCATTTAATTCAATACATACTAATACAAGCATTTATACAAACACATACACTACACACTTAAATCCACATATAGTATGTCGACCCAAAGTGCGCAACTTGGCGAATCTCTTCGCCAAACTGATTATGCAATCATTCCTAACTCTCTAATGCGGCGACAAACCATGTCAATCACGTCAGCAAAATATGCATGTAGACCGTACTTCCTACAAATGACTAAAATGCCCTAAATCTCATATTCTTCGTTAGCTTACGAAACGGGAAACGGAGAGCATTTTGTACATGTCAAACGGCGATGCCATCAAGAATCTACTATTAAACGACATTGAAAGCGTTGGGAACCGTCAATCAAAGCGTCTAAAATCCTCACCTTATGTCTTGTAGACTCGGGAATTGAAACGGAGCGTATACGCTTCGTCTACGGCGAGTAAGGAGCCTAATACACAAGATCCATAAGCTACATCGCTATGGAAACAAGGGAAACTCAAATCAACAACTATTTAGGGATTTTACTTACCTAGGATCGCGGTGGAATCACCGGGAAAGCGGTGGAGGTGTGTTGCTTAAGCACGTGAAATGCGTAGTACAAGTGGCAGGAAGAACTCTCCCACACTCTCACAATCTCCCACCTTTTTCTCTCTCCCAAGCTAGGGCTTCTCCCAAATTCGGATGGAAGAGAGGAGTGAGGGTTTCAACCCCTTTTATAGCCTAAAACATGCCCAAAATAGGCTTGGAAACAATGTTTACTTGGTGCCTAACCAAATCGGGGCCGTTTCGGTCCAAAAGGGCATTTCTGGAGGTCCCCAGGCCAAATGCGGTCGGACTTAAGCTCATGCATACTGGATCTAGCACACATCCAGTTTTCAGACCGGTTGGGTTCCCAGATCGCACGTGGCGGCCCAGTTTCAGTTTAACGGTCATCGCACCAAGATCAGGCCTATAAGTCTCATGATATATAATAGATATTTTTCCTGATCCAAGGGTGTAATTTGGCTGTATTATGACGGTCAGAACGCTCAATACTGATGCGTCAAATTGTGTGCCAGATTTGAATTTTAAATTCCAATTCTAACCCTATTCTCACTCTCTTCGGTCCGGGCTCAATGAAATAGCCTGTGATTATCGGTTTGACTTGATTTTTGGAATGAGTGTCAAGTCCAGCTAGACAGTTCTAACGGTCTAAGATAGGAGGTATCGGACTTTCGACGCGCGGTCTAGATCCAATACAAAGATTCAAAGGGGTCCAGAGAACAAACCGGTTTAGAGTTTGATCCGAGGCTTTAGAGCATTATAGCACCCTTGGTTCCACTCGCTTCGGGCCTTGTAGAACGTATTTAAAGTGATCAGGGACCATTTCCCAGCTATTCTAACGTTGCACTAGCTAACCTAGTCATATTTTCTAAAGGAATGAATTCTACGCAATTTCGGGTCGAGTTGGTACTCGAGCCCAAGTATGGATTTTTCACGGGCGTTAAAATACCTAGTCCAGGTAGTCGGTAACCGAGCAAGTTCGTGGTTGGCTTATTTTTGCTATGAACGATGCGTCGATGAATGCGAGCCGTGTTTTGGAGTTGGCGGCAGTGGTTAGGCCACACGAAGTGTTTTACACACTTCATGTCGTTCGACTTGAGATGCGCTCATGCTAGTCGAGCCCGTCAAGTAACCCGACTGGCCGTTGTATGTTCACCCTGTATGAGTCGTAACTGCTTGAACCTAGGGTACTGAACTTACCATTGTAAACCCTGTCAACCATAGTACCTTGATCCACGAAGACTCATGAGCCTGACATGGTGGTATGGAACACCGTGGTCGAGCTGTCGGCCTACACTGGGGCCACAAACCTCCCCGTAGTGACCAGTGAGCACCTATGTCTCGTAAGCAGATTATGATGGTATGGGACACTATATTCTTGCTGTCGGCCTACACTGATCAGGCGACAAGTCCTTTGTAGTGACCGCGAGCGTATTCTGAGTTTACGGGAGGCGACGACCCTTCCGTAGTAGTGAGAGTACAGTAGGCCTGTATCGATAAGGTGATGGGGGAGCGGTGCAACAAGCGCGAGAAACAACCCTAGCAGCCCTTGCAGTGACCTACAAAATATACATCGTATGAGATTACTAGGAGTGACGACCCTAGACAGGATCTGTGTTGGGATTGATATAAGGGAAGTACCTTAGTTTCCCAATCCTGCTGTTTGAATGGACTAATAACAACTTGGAAATCATATCACCATTACATTGCATGTGCTTAGAAGATGTGGAGCACTGTGGGACGATTGCATGCCGCGGTCGTAAGATGGTGTTGTATGAGGGAGATCGTCTGTGAGGGCATCCATCACGTCATGTCATATTGCATTAACAACAGTATTAGGATTGTTTGATTTACTGCTTTACTATTATCGCATGATTGATTTGAGAACATGTTATTCCTTGCTCTATTATTCCACTGAGTTAGCTACTCATTCCCACGTTACGGGATGGTGTTTGCAACACCCACCAGACCCTGTCCTAGATGCAGGTGAGGCGGAGATCCAGGAGGCAGAGCCGGACTATGATGAGGACCAGGACGAGTTCTCATACATGCAGTACCACGACGGCTTTGCTTAGGTGGCCTGGGTTGACGGGACTTCTCAGTGGGACTCTTTTTGGACATTTGATTTTGTTTATTTACATGTATATGAGACTCAGAGATGTATTCATACTTTAGAGACAGTCGAGATCTACCTTGTTTTTTCTTACAGTGATATATATATTCTTTAGTCTTCCGCTTGCTTTTATCACTGGATCTGGAGTATGAATTGCAGTTTTGGTATACTTTTACTCATGTGAATGCTTTAACTCAGACAACATTGAATCATAATCATTTTTGTTGCATAAGTGACGGTCTGGAACTCGGGAGTTGAGTTTATACACGACCCCCGATTTTCAGGGTGTTACAAGCTTGGACGTGTGGGGTTTCTTGGAAGGTTTGAGAAATGAGAGAGAGAGAGAGAGGATGGGATGATATGGATGGGATGATGTGGCAGTTGTAAGGAAAAGAGATGGATAGGTATGGTTTGGTTTGAAAATTGGTAAAAGAGGGATAGGTAGGGAGAGAGAGTTGACTTATGGAAAAGAGAGAGATGGGTTGCATGTACTTGACTTGTACTTGAGTTATGGAGTGTACTTGATTGATTGATTGATGGAACATGTCATAGAGATTCCCTCAAAATTCGCAACACGTGGCGTTTCTTCAGAATGAACGCGGGCCCACAACTTCTAGCCTAGGTATCAGTTCGGTGTGCAAGTCGCGGCGTTGGAACCGCGGCGACTGCACGGTCGCTAAGGTACAAGTTTCGGTTCGATCCGACTTAAGTATGTGGGACCCGGCTTAGGATCACGTGCAAACGTCAGATATGGGTTAAGGATTGCTAGAATTCGACCAAAAGGACTGCAAAAGCCAACGAAATGGTACGGTCTAGGATACGAGTCTTACAATAGGAGGGTTTATCTCCTCCACATCACCGACAATCTTACTGGGATGAGATGGCTTGGCTTGAAAACAGGATGGGAGGGTGAATACCATGTTGCAATCTGAAAAGGCCGATCTATATGTCCTAGAGGGGGGGGTGAATAGGGCTATGCCAAATTAAAAACTTAACAGCGGAATTTAAATAAATTAAATACAAATAGTAATAGACAAACCCACAATGCTGAATTTAAATACAACCTCAAATGTACAAGTATTAAAAGGTTGATACAGATGTTGTTCTAAGGACAACCTTACACCATAAAAACTAAGGGCTTATGGCAGGAAAACCTTACTAGAACGATTTGTGTATCAAAAACTCAAACTTGATATAAAGGAATAAATAAATAAATAATAAGAAAGGAAATCTAAGCTATTACAACATTCCCACACATCCACATACGGATTACAGCATTCTCCACAAATGTAATAAGGAAAATTACAACCATCCACAAAAAGAAATAAACAATCAAACCACAACACCAGAAATTATATTGATTCACTTGTGTGTACACCAACTGTTTAGAAAAATAGCCACACAACTACTCCACTCCTAATATCATCACACAATGGATATTAGCATTCACTATGAAAATAGATTTTTCCAGGTTCACCTAAAACCCTCACAATTATGTCTTTCAAGTGGGCTAATACAATTCAAAAACCCTACACTAAGTTTTCTTGATCACCTCAGACAAACCAAAGTAGAGATTTTTCTAGCACAGTCTCAAAAACCAAAACAGAAATTTATAATAACTTAAAATACCCGAACATTCTCTTTTTGATGCCGCCCAGAAGAATCAAATCGAAGTAGAATTTCAACGTAGTAGTTCAATGTCCAAACCCACTTATGAAATGGTTCTAGGTTCTAAATTGATTTTAAATTAAATCAAGTTGGGCTAGCTCTATTTGATTTTGATTCCATGAAAAGGGCAATTTCCAATCCCTTCTTCAAATATGAATGGAATATGGAATACAAAATCAAATATAACAAAGCTAAATTAAAAGAATATTAAATGACACAATATAGCTTAAAAAGAACACTAAATTATCTCTCAGAGTGGAGTATTGATTTATCTTGAATTCAAAGAAAAACTTTGAAATTCGTGCTCTATTTATAAGTGAAGAAATCACGTTCACGACTGGTCCTGAGGACACCACGACTAGTCGTAGGACCAACTGATTTTTAAAATTTTAAGCGCGATAAGATAAAGTTGTTCCATGAGTGGTCGTAGGCTCTCCACGACCGATCGAGGGACCTCCATAACTGGTTGTGACCTGTTCATGACCGGTCGTGTGGAACCTGAAATAGTTGTTGGACTTTGAGTCATAGCTGCAAGACTGGTCGTGAACGAATCGAGCACTATTCACACTCTCCAGGACTGGTCATGGCTTAACAAAAAATTTTAAAATTTTGAAACAAACTTAGGACTGGTCGAGAAATTTCTTGGACTGGTCGAGCCAGTGCTAGGACTAGTCATACAGAGTCCAAGACTAGTCGAGAAACAGTTTATTCACCTATAAAATGATATAATTGAATTTTGTATTCAAAATGACCTACCCTAAGGTCAATCTAAGGTCATTCATACCTTATAAGCAAAGGATGAACATTGAGACTTCTTTTTTCTTTAGTTAATAGATGTTCTTCAAAATTTATGCAGCTTAATGTCTTATCATGTAGAGAATCTTGAACTTAAGACTTCTAAAGCTTGAAATTGACATTCATTGAAGCTTGAGTTTGAGGTAGTTGAGATGTACTTCACCTTGAGTCTTGAGTACAAAAATAAGGGCTATTGTCTTGCCTTTAGTTGTAGCTTTAAAACATTACACTTTGAAGTTCTTGAAGTAAAGACTATTGTCCTTTTATGTAAGATGCACAGACCTATAGAGGTGCTACACAAAACAAGGATTCTAAGAGGTTTTGGCACTACAAAATTTGACAACTAAAGGAGCTAGAAAACATCGCAATTACAATCTCCCCCTTTGTCAAATTTGTGACAAAACACACTTCATAAAAATATAAGCATTATACACATAAAGAATCATGCCAGTTACAAAAAGAAACCAGTTACAACCTAGTTAAAGAATCATGCACCAGTTATAAAAACAAAGCGTGCGTCAATTCCAACAATAACTCCCCCTTACTTAATCCTCTCCCTTTCTTAAAGAAAGGCTACATATCCACAATCTATCCACAATCCATCCACAATCCACATGCCAACCGAATATCAAGCATGATAAAATTCTCCCCATTTTTGTCACAATATGTCAAAGGAAGAAACTAATACATGGAACAGGATTTAGATAAATAAAGAGGAATAAGATGAGCAATGAAGAATAATACATCATTGTTTGAGCAGGATATTATAGATATAAGTAATGTTTAAGCATTATGAATCAACATCATCCAAGTTCAACCAAAGTTAATCTCACAAACTGAAAGAAAACAAAGTATCATAAGAGTTATTACAAACCAAAATTAGAAAATACTAATCAGATCCTGAAGAGGGAGCAGGAATAGATGGATCAATCTAATGTAAACCCTTATTAATATGCCTCATATATTTACGCATATAAGCAAATTGTGAATCCTGGGTTACACGAATCTAAGCCACCTGTTCCTCAAGAGAATGCAACCTCTTGGCAAAATCAGAAGGCTGATAATCAGGGTCAGCCTCAGAATCTAATTCGAGCTCATTAAAGATATCGTCCATGTTAATATCATCTGTAGGTAAATCGCCTTCTTCTTCATTTATTGCTTCAACTCCACGACCACCCACATTGACTTGGCCTGCGGCCAACCTCAAATTCATCTTGTTTATATTTTAGTTATTGAAGATGAGGTGTTGAATGGGTGCCTCTCCAACGGGCATAACCACTAACATATGGGTGGCCAACATAGTCATAAGATATGCAAAAGGGATATCACTATAACCAGGATGTAGACGGAATTATATGAAGGAATGACAAATTAAAGAAGGAAGACAAACATTTGTACCAGAGAATGGAATGCAGAATCCGAACCATGAGAGAGGTGAGTTCGGTTTTGTTCCCAGAACGAGGATACAAATTTGAAATAAATATCCTATGAAGGACTCTGTATCTAGGTAACAAGTACTTTAAAGCGAGCGCATTCCCATTTTGACTCCATTATGCATCTATATTACACAATGCTCTAGTAAGCATACGTTTTTCTAATTTAGATGGTTTAGCTATTAGAGTGCTAATTGGAATACCTTCATCATTGACAGGTATGTCCATTAGGACAGAAATCAAATATCGGCCAACTTCAAATGGACCTTCTCTAGTTGCTATAATAAAAGTTAAATTTTCAGTTAAAAAATTAAAAATACATGCATACATAGCCCGCGCAATAGACCAGTATGTCAGCCCACCCCAATGTAAAATGTTAGCCCATCCTACAGATTGGAGAAGAGGAAGAATTTCAAATGGAGTAAGATGTTCAACATGCATAAGTCGTTCAACTATTACATTGTGCAATCTTAAATCCTGCACATAGGGAGGATCATCTTCGGGTGAAAAAAGGTGGTGCCTTGTGATAGGTGTCGATCTAGATGTTGAAGGACCATGAGAACTTTTCTTTCTACCTCTAGCATTCATTTACAACTAGGAATACAAAAAATTAAAATGTTGCAAAAGATACAGAGTGGGTTTTCTCAAAATTAGATTTTAGAGAAGAAAACCTCAAAAACCTCAATGAAACAAGAAATAAATCACTCCAAGGATGAAAAAGAAGTGAAATAGACTTGAATCTATAGGGAAAATAGAAATAAACCACTAACCTTGAAGATCAATGGAGATGGGTTCGACCGGTCGTGCTTAGACCCATTGGAGAAGAAGCCCAAATGAGAAAAAGAGGGATTTTAGCCCTAAATAAAGTCAAACCCGTGATTTCACGATTGGCCAAGTACCTGCTCGACCAGTCAAGCATGTACTTGACTGGTCGTGTACAGCCAAAAATATGCACTTTTCATTAAATTTTGAAATTTAAACATACAAACTAACAAGTACATATATTATAATACAGAGATACATGAATAATCAATTCAAATTACACATATCAAGATCAAATTTTAATTTAGAAAACCTGCTTTTTTCGAGTAATTTTGTGAATATGTCAGCAAGTTGAGTCTCGATAGGAATGTATTCCCAAGAGATTGTCTTTTCTTCCACTAATTCACTAATGTAGTGATATCTAATGTCAATGTACTTAGTTCGTGAATGTTGGTTTGGATTTTTAGATATATTAATTGCACTGAAATTATCACAATATAAAACCATAGAGTCTTGTGCAATTCTGTAATCGCTTAACATTCTTTTCATCCATACAAGCTGAGTGCATACATATCCTGCTGCAATGTATTCAACCTCAGTTGTAGAGAACGATACGAAACTTTATTTCTTACTCTGCCAAGAAACTAAATAGTTTCCAACATTAAAACAACCACCACTGGTTGATTTCCTATCATCAACGTTACCAGTCCAATCAGCATAAGTGTACCTAGCTAATTGAACACTAGTACCATGTGGATACCAAAGACCCAGATTAATAATACTTGCGACATATCGCATAATCCGCTTAACAGCAGTTAAATGTGAATTTTTAGGGTCAGATTGATATCTAGCGCAAACTCCTATGCTAAATGCAATATCAGATCAGTGTGCAATTAAATACAATAAACTACCTATCATACTGCGATATAGTTTAGGATCCACTTTCTTACCTGAAGAGTCCTTTGAGAGTTTTAAAGTCGTACTCATAGGAGTATCAAAAGTTTTTCCATTCTCAAATTCAAACTTTTGAACTAAGTTCAGAGTATATTTGGTTTGAGAAATAAAGAAACCATTAGGTTGTTGTTTAACTTACAACCCTAGGAAATAATTCAATTCCCCAACCATGCTCATTTCGAACTTAGATTTCATAAGATCTGCAAACTCAACAGTCATGTTAGCACAGGTAGATCCATAAATAATATCATCAACATAAATTTGTATAATTAAAATGTGATCATTATGTTTCTTTACAAATAGTCTTATCAACACTTCCTATTATAAAGTTATGACTTAGTAAAAACTTAGTCAATTTTTCATACCATGACCTGCGAGCTTATTTTAAACCGTAGAGAGCCTTTTTTAGGCGATAGACATGATTAGTATTCTTGGGGTCTTCAAAACGTATTAGTTATTCAACATATACTTCTTTATGCAAATCGCCATTTAAAAAAAATACTATTTACATCCATTTGATAAATTTTGAACTTTCTAAAGCAAACGATGGATATAAGTAGTCTGATTGATTCAAGATGAGCTACTGGGATAAAGGTTTCATCATGATCGATGCCTTCATTTTGAGTGTACCCTTGTACAACCAGTCTAACCTTGTTTCAAATTATATTACTAAGTTCATCAGACTTATTTTTGAAAATTTACTTAGTTCTAATAATATGTTTATCTTTTGGCATAGGAACTAAGTACCAAACATCATTTCTAACAAATTGATTAAGCTCTTCTTGTGTCGAAAGTATCTAGTTTTTGTCAGTAAGAACTTTTATGTTAGCCGTTCTATCTGGGATGTAAAGCACACGTAGTTACACACATCTTCTAGTTGTCTACGAGGGCACATACCAGTGAGAGGGTTTCCAATAATCTGATTAGTTGGATGATCTTTAACAGTTTTCAGTTCAGAGTTGTTTTAATTTGATGAAGAATATGGTTTATCAATTAGAGGTACTTCATCATTATCTGAACTTGAGACAGGTGTATTCAAGTGATCATCAATAACCACATTAATTGTCACACCCCATACTCAGAAACCGGGGTTGTAAAATCCCCGATCACTGAATCCAGCACCGACAGCCTCCATAGTACCCCATTCTCGACTCCCAGCGCCCATTTGCTAGGTTCCAATTCTAGGATTCTACGAGGAGAATTTTCAACATCAGTTTGATTCATAATAAGCATAACCAAAGGCATAACCTACAAACAACAACCAAAAACTCCTTCACATTTTCACTATGATCAAAAACTTTATAAGTAAAATGAACATAAAGGGAAAGACAATGATAATGGATAAAAAGCTCTAAACTGATCTACGACGTGCTCAAGCCTTAGCGCTTCTGCGATCCAACGTCACCTACACGCAACGGTCGTGCATAAGCTTATAGAAAGCTTAGAGGGTGGTGAAAGTGTGTGCGAAAGATAGTAATACATGTATGTAGTATCAAAGTAATGCGAAACATGCTGATGAATCTATGTATACCATTAGCCATACCAAGGCTATGCGATGCAAGGCATGAATGATATTGGTCATACCAAGGCCATGCGATGCGAGATGTAACTCAAGCATATGAATCCTCATCTAAGTCCACATATCAATACAACTCAAATCTGGGATATCACAGGGGTCTAGTACACTCCAAGCCAGATAGTCACCCCATCACGTGCAACAAGGTAAGTGAAAAATACCTCACTACCCACCTGCCAATATCGGGCTCAGCTCGTCGATAGCGGACCCATTCCTCGAGTTAGTCAAACTCAGCCTAGCTTTGCACCCTCCTCTAGGGAGGGTAAGGCCGCACCCCCTTCCAATCAACCATGACACAGTGAAAAGCATGGCGATCTGGTAATCGGCACTCGGCGCTCATGCACCCACTCGGTCTAGACGTTAGAGCAACCTCCTCGCACCATAAGGGTTTAGGGACTTTCACACAGGGATATCTATAGCACCCCATATAGAATAAGATTTTTGGTATCCAATCCTACCAACCACGACACGCCTATGGAGGCTATGGCCCAGATGTCGTTAGGACGTACAGTAACCATGTCACACAATGCGAAATGCATGAATCACACAATGCGTATCGTGCGCTCATGTGGGGCAACATCGCCTAGTTGGGATCCCCTAAACAATCTGCCCAAAGGCATAGCTATGATCAGTCACTTCTCATATCAAGCATACATATGATGTGTATGATCATGAATCATGGAACTATACTAAACATATTATATGGTAATGGATGTTGTTCATAATGAGATGAGCCTAGACGGCCTACAAGTATGGGCCTAACAATGGGCCCTAGGGAGAATTATAATGCGGACATTTAACCAACATTATTCTTACAATATGGATGCAAACCAACATTGCTCCCAAGGTACGGCCGTATAAACATCATTATACAAACCATGGTAGAGTCACACATTATAATGGACTTGTGTACATCCAATTGGGCCTTGACCCATGGGCCTTAGATACAAAAATGGGCCGCATAACATGGGCCTTATGTATATCAGGTGAGCCTCAATGGATGGGCCATAACTACATCAAGATGGGCCTCATATATATCAAGGTGGGCCTCAACAACAGGCCTCATACATCGCATCGGCCTAACTAACTGGGCCCCAAGTACATCACATCGAGCCTAGTCAAATGGGTCAATTCAATGGGCCGATTCAAATCGGGCCCACCCTTATGTATTTGAGATTCGACTTATTCATAAGTTATCAAAGATATAGTTGAAATGAAAACAATTATCAACTTAATTGGAAACTACAGTGGCCCTTAGGAATTTGAATGGTGGATGTCACTGTCCACTATTTTAGTGGTGGGGCCCATTTGAATTTTAATTCTGATTCATTCTCTACCTCATACCATAAATAACATCTCAAGATGGTTGGATGGTATGGATACAACACATGCATCATGCATGATGGGCCCCACCGTCCAAATAGTGGGCGGTGTAGAAAAACATATGCATCATGGGGCTATAGAATTTACTGACTTCAACTCACCAGCCATGTAGCTGGTATGAGGGACCCCAGCCAACCCGTTCTCCTGCTGGTGGGTCCCACTGTCCTAACCTAATGGACGATGGATACAACTCATGAATTACAGTGTGGTCCATGTCCCTTGTTGGACGTACACAATAATGTATAATTACTGTACATTACAGCTACAACTACCTTAAAGAGAGCACAGGTGGTCCCACGTAGGGCCCACCCTTATAACTATATTTATC
Organism: Magnolia kwangsiensis; assembly: GCA_037074715.1. Classification (NCBI taxonomy): domain Eukaryota; kingdom Viridiplantae; phylum Streptophyta; class Magnoliopsida; order Magnoliales; family Magnoliaceae; genus Magnolia; species Magnolia kwangsiensis. Next base: position 60,008,435 of record CM073573.1, read on the forward strand.
CAATATAATATATAAATATATATATAGTTGTTGTAAGGGCAGCTTTGCATTAAAGAAGACAGAGGTGGGTCCCACGTAGGGCCCACCCTCATGCATATATATATATATATATATATATATATATATATATATATATATATATATATATATATATAATATAATATAATAATATATATATTATATAAATGCCAAGTCCAAGCCGTGGCCTGGACATTCACATACATCAAGGATAGGCCCCACACATGGGGTGTGTCCCACCGTCAGATGGACGGTGGACACAATACGTGCATCATGGTGGCGCCATTTTAAACGGATGGACGGCATGGATGAATACACACCCAATGGTGTGGCCCATTAGAATGGGTGGAGGGTGTAGGTGGGTCCCATGGACCCCACACCTGCTGACACTTCACTACTGCCACAACCACTAGGGATGGATGCCAAGTCCTCATCGTTGAAATGAGGTCTCTTTCACATAGTCTACCACGTGAGCTATGGGGGCCCATCGTTGAAATGAGGTACCTCCACTCAGTCTGCCAATGAGCTATGGATTTGGGAAGAGGGCCCCACCTGGACGTGGCCCCACTATTAGAGGTGGTGGACAGTTTGGATGGAACACACATCAAGGTGTGGCCCACTAAATGAGTGATGGACGGTGATGGGTCCCATGGACCCCACCGTCACTCACATCACAGTTAGCCATCCCCTGTCAGTTCTCACTTCGCTGCTAGCAACCCCACTGTCAGTCCATACTTCACTGTTAGCACCCCTCACTGTCGGTTAAGTCCAGCACCCTTGGACGGATGGTGTGGATGTACACCTCATCAAGTGGGGTCCCACATGGCCCACCTATTTTGAAACAGTATAATATTTGTGTTTGCACATCACCTAGGCCCACTGGATAGCCTGGATAAAATAGATGGATGGCTTTGATTAAAAGGGGTATGATCAAGGTGGGCCGCACTGTTTTGGATGGCATGGGTAAAATACACACATCATAGTGGGCCATGATCATGGAAAGAGAGAGAGAGAGAGAGAGAGAGAGAGAGAGACATCGGCGAAGATGGAGGGGCCTCGCCACTATGCGCCCCTTTTGTATACAAACATACATCAAGGTGAGTCCCACATATATGGACCCTTAAATAAAAAAAGAATGAAAAATAAAAATTTAATATCACCTACCGGTTTCTTCTTGCACCAAAGGTTTCCTTTGCTCCTTAGCTTTGATTCCAACGGAGGAATGGTGTTTGGATGGTTGAGATGGGAGATGATGGGGGTAAGAAGTGGGCCACACTAGATTTTCTCCATGAGAGCTTGGGAAGCTCATAAGTGGGGTATTTTTTGTTACTTAGAAATGAGTTTGAAAATGAGGAAGAGACTTGTAAAGGGAGAGAGAGAGAGAGATGGGTGATGGAGTGATGGATGTGGTGAGTGATGGGTGTAAGAACCTTTTTGACTTTTGTGGTAAATGGTGTAAGAAAAGTAAGGGCTTGTGTAAGAAACTTTTGACTTTGGGATTGCTTGGGAATGAGTGAAAGGTGATGTGTACTTGACATATACTTGACCCTTGATAGGATTGATTAATGATTGAAGTGACATGTTGTAGAGATTCTCTTGAGTTTTGCAATGCGCAGTTTTTTTTTCGAACTGAACGTGGGCCCACATCTCCTGGCCTGGGTATTGCCTCGACGTGCGAGTCACAGCATTGGAACCGCGGCGACGGCGCAGTCGCTAAGGTATAAGTCTTGGGTTGAGTCGACTTGAGTTGACAGCGTGGGAATCAAGGTCGCTCGCAAATGCTGGTTAAGGGTTGAAAGTTACCGAAATTTGACCAGGAAGATCGTAAAATTCTACAGAACGGTACGGACTAAGATACGGGTCTTACAGCTCCCCCCTCCTAATAAAAATTTTATCCTCAAAATTTACACAATCATGCAACTAGATATAACTCATGAGAAATAATAAGCATAATCATCATCATATAAAATCAGTGATAGCATACAAAATACAATACATAATCAATCATCAAAAAGATGGGGATAGTGCTCTCAGATCTCTGCCTCGCGCTCCCAAGAAGCTTCCTCAACAGAATGGTGACCCCACTAAACCTTCACCAACGGAATGACCTTAGTCCGGAGGACCTTCTCCTTCCAATCAAGGATACGAACTGGCTGCTTGATGTAAGAAGCGTCCTCACGAACCTCTAACGGCTGCCAGTCAATAACAGGAACAATGTCTAACCCACACTTCCTCAACATAGAGACATGAAAATGATTGTGGATGCCAGATAATTGAGATGACAAGGCAAGCCGATAGGCCACGGCGCCAATGTGCCCATCGATTTAAAAAGGTCCTATGAATCTCGGGGCAAGCTTGCCCTCCACTCTAAATCGAACTACGCCCTTCATGGGTGAGACCTTGAGATACACATGGTCCCCCACATCAACCTCAAGGGACGATGCCGACGATCAGCAAAACTCTTCTGCCGGCTCTGAGTTGTGCGCATCCTCTACCTGATGATATCAATAGCCTCTAACGTCTCCTGCATAAGCTCGGGACCTAGGAGACGGCGCTCTCCAACCTCGGTCCAAAAACTCAGTGATCCACATGGTCTGTCATATAGTGTCTCAAAAGGAGCCATGCTGATGGTAGCCTAATAACTGTTGTAGTATGTGAACTCAGCCAATCGCAGATGCTCATCCAAGCTACCTCCAAAATTAATCACATAGGCATGAAGTATATCCTCAAGGATCTGGTTGACCCTCTCGGTCTGGCCATTGGTTTACGGATGGTATGCGGTGCTGAGCTGCAAATCAGTCCCTATCGCTCACTGGAAGCTCCCCCAAAACTGAGACGTGAACCTCGAGTCTCGATCAGAAAAAATCAAGATTGGAATGCCATGCAATCCCACAACCTCCTTGATAAATAACCTCGCAAGCAGGTCCATAGACTAAGTTGCACGCATCATAAAGAAATGTGCTGACTTCGTCAGACGATCCACAACAATCAAATGGCGTCATAACCGCGCTGAGTCCTCGGTAAGCACATAATGAAATCTGTCGACACGTGCTTCCACTTTCAAATCGGGACACAACAGCTGCAATAGACCAGGGGGTCTCTAATGATTGGCCTTGACACGCTGGCACGCGTCACACTCGGTCACAAAATTGGCGATCTGACGCTTCATCCCCACCCAAAAATACTATCGCCTCATATCATGGTACATCTTCATCGAGCCAGGATAGATAGAAAATCGTGATCGATGTGCCTCAGTCATAAGATCTCTGCATAACTCCAGAATATCTGGGACACATAATCGACCTCTGAAGCGAAGTCCACCATTTGTACAATTTGTCAATATGTTTGACTCTCAGATGCCGCCTTAGCCATATAACTCTACAACGACTCATCAGCCTGCTGAGCCTCGATCACCCTTACAACAAGAAAGGGTTAAATCGACAGGCTTGATAACTACATGATAGAAGACTGCAAGAAAAACTCAAAATCATACTCTGTGATATCCTCGAGCATCCTCCACTCTCGGACCATCATATGCGCCACTAGGCCATGTGGCTACTGGCTGAGGGCATCTGCCACCACGTTCGCCATACCCGGGTGGTACTGAAGATCGAAATCATAGTCCTTCAAAAGCTCCATCTAGCACCTCTGCTCATGTTCAACTCAGACTATGAGAAGAGGTACTTCAAACTCTTTTGATCAGAGAAGAGTTCGAACCTAACCCCATAGAGATAAGGCCTCCACACCTTCAGTACGAAGACAACTGCTGTCAGTTCTAAATCATGCATGGGGTAGTTCAGCTCATAAACCTTGAGCTGACGAGACGCGAAGGCCACTGGTCTCCCATGCTGCATCAGGACAACACCCAAACCAATATGCGAGGCATTGGTAAATATAATAAATCCATCACTCCCAGAGGGAAGAGTGAGGACAAGAGCAGACGTGAGGCGGTCCTTCAACTCTATAAATGCTTGCTCGCAAGCGTCGCTCCAAATAAACTCTGTGCCCTTCCGGGTCAACCTAGTCAGCGGGGCTGCAATATGGGAGAAATCCTCAATGAAATGCCGATAGTAGCCTGCCAAACTAAGGAGACTGCGGATCTCAGACGCGTTCGTGGGTTGGTACCACTGACGCACTGCCTCAACCTTCGACGGGTCCACTGCGACACCCTCCCTCATCACCACGTGACCGAGGAACTTCACCTCCTCCTGCTAGAACTCACACTTCTCCAGCTTCGCATACAGTTGGTGTGCACGGAGGGTCTTCTAGGTAATCTCCAAATGTTGCTCGTGCTTCTCATGGGTCTTCGAATAGATCAAAATGTTATCGATGAAGACTACAACAAACTGATCGAGATATGGGCAGAAGATCTCGTTCATCAACTGCATGAATACCTTAGGTGCATTGGTCAGTTCGAAGGACATAACCTGAAACTCAAAATGACCGTAACACATCCTGAAAGCTATCTTCGGAATGTCCTCCTCTCAGACCCGAATCTGATGATACCCGGAACATAGGTCAATCTTTGAAAAGAACTGTGCACCCTGCAGCTGATCAAATAAATCATCAATCCTCGGGAGCGGGTACCTATTCTTGATCATGATTTTGTTGAGCTCGTGGTAATCTACGCAGAGCCTCAACGAGCCATCCTTCTTCTTCACGAAGAGTACCGGTGCTCCCCACGGCGAACTGCTCGGATGGATAAAGCCTAACTCGCGCAACTCGTCCAACTGCTTTTGCAGTTTTCGTAACTCCAACAGTGTCATACGATACGGGGACTTCAAAATAAGTACGGTACCGGGCACGAGATTAATCTGAAACTCGATGAGTCGAGGAGGCGATAATCTTGGAATCTCCTGGAACACATCGGGAAAATTACAAACCACAGGCAACTGGTCGATGCTCACCACTATGGGCTCCTCTATGGCACACGATATCAAACAAGATAATGACTCTCCTCTAGGCTCTGCAATGAACTGAAACTATGACACACCGGGTATACAGAACGTGACTGTCCTCGTGAAGAAGTCTAATATGGTGCAGTACTCGGAAAGCCAATCCATACCCAGGGTAACATCGAACTCGGACATTGGCAAAGCAAAAAAATTGGCAGGCAAAAAGGTATCCCCAAGTAGAACGGGGCAAGACGAGCAAAATCGGCCCAACACTGCAGTCTTCCCCAAGGGATTCGATACTAAAAGGCTCTCATGAGTAGACTCTAACTGTAAGCTAATCGATCGACAGAAGCTCTCGGTCACAAAAGAATGTGATGCACCAGAATCAAACAACACACATGCAATGCATGCAGAGACTAAAAGCATATCCTTGACGACCCCTCCAGATGACTGCGGATCCTACTGAGCCACATAGAACCAAGTCTGAGTCGGGTGGGGAGGTTCCTGTCCCCTCTGAGTGTGTTGCTGCTACTAGGGTCACTGAGGTGATCAAAACTATTACCTCTGCTACTGTGGCTTCGGAGGCTAGTGTTGATGCTGCTGCTGAGGTGACCTAGGTGGTGTGGGCTGCTGTCGCTGCTGCTGTGGGGGTCTCTGTTACAGATGTGGTGGAGGCTACTGTGGACCTTCCGGCTGTTGCTGCTGCATCTGAGGGTGGGGACACTCCCACATGTGGTGCCCCGTCGCACCGCACCCAAAACAGGTACCAGTGAACTGCCTCGGAGGTGGTGCTGGAGGTGCTGCTGGTGCTCGGAAGGCTGGGAGACCTGTGCACCTCTGCTGTTGTGGTCAACGCTGCTAGGAATCATCGGAAGGAACCCACCTCTTTCGATCTCTCCTCTGACAGCGATCAGACTGAGAACCGGCCGACTCAGCCTTAAAAATCTAGGCCTTCCATACCACCCCCTCAAAAGTCAGGAGCTCATGCCCAATAACACAGCCTCAAAGACTGTAATGCAAGCCATCCTCGAATCGGCGGGCAATCGGCAGGCTCTCCGCTCCTCATCATCTACCAGGTATGGTACAAATCTGGACAGCACTACAAAGCGAGTCGCAGACTATGCCACCGTTATATCACCCTGCACCAGGGCCTCGAACTCCAATGCTCGCTGTCATCGAATATGATCAGGAAAATACTATCGGTCAAACCGATTCACAAAATCCTCTCAGGTCCACACAAAATTGGCACCTACTGCTCAGGAAACTGATGTCCACCAGTGCTCAACCTCGCCATGGAGAAGAAATACTGCTAATCAGACTCACTGCTTGGTCGTACATCCCATCGTATCGAATATCTTCTCCACATCGAAGCGCCATCTCTCAGCTACTGTCGGGTCTGACTCACCCTGGAAACGTGGGGGATCGAGTAATCGAAACTCTTGAAGAAGGGCACTCGTACGCTCCTGCTCTGCCTGAGCCAGCGAAACGACTGGGTGCCAGCTCTATCCTTGAAGCGTAATCGTCACAGCCTACAACATCTGCTGTAACTGGGAGGTACTTACGGATACGGTCGGATCCACACTGGTCTCTGGTGGAGGAGCAACATCCTCAAGATGAGTGGTAGGAACCTCTGGTGGTAGAGTGGGCATCGTAGGTAGTAGGGCGGGAGCTGCTGGTGGAGCGGGAGTCTCAAGGGGTGGAGCGGGAGTCGATCGGGTCACTCTCCTGCGCGGCATGTCCTATAGAAAAGAACGAAGGCGCTTATCAACTTTGAAAACTCTCAAAGGTACACACGTTAATGGTCTATAATGGAAGATCATTAAGCTATTCGAACTTCAAGACTTAGTCATTCTAAACTCATAGCAGACATGTAATGTTGTTCTGGGTTATTCCCAAGTTATGCTCTGATATTAACTTCTGTCACGCCCTAAACTCAGAAACCGAGTTCATAAAATTCTCTATCACTGAATCCGACAACGACAGCCTCCGTATTACCCCATTCTCCACTCTCAGCGCCCATTCGCCATGTTCCGATCCTGGGATGCTACGAGGAGGATTTTCAACATTAGTTTGATTCATAATAAGCATAACCAAAGGTATAACCTACAAACAACAACTAAAAACTCCATCACATTTTCACTATGATCAAAAATTTTATAAGTACAATGAGCATAAAGGGAAATACAATGATAATGGATAAAAAGCTCCAAGCTGATCTGCGACGTGCTCAAGCCTCAGCACTGCTGCGATCCAACATCACTTGCACGCAACAGTCATGCATAAGCTTATAGAAAGCTTAGAAGGTGGTGAAAGTGTGTGCGAAAGGTAGTAATATATGTATGCAGTATTAGAGTAATGTGAAACATGCTGATGAATCCATGTATACAATTAATCGTACCAAGGCTATACGATGCAAGGCATGAATGATGTTGGCCATACCAAGGCCATGCAATGTGAGATGCAACTCAAGCATACAAATCCTCATCTAAGTCCACATATTAATACAACTCAAATCTGAGATATCACCGGGGTCTAGTACACTCCAAGCCAGATTGTCGCCCCATCGAGAGCAACAAGGGGAGTGGAAAAGACCTCACTACCCACCTGCCAATATCGAGCTCGACTCGTCGATAGCAGACCCATTCCTCGAGCTGGTCAAACTCAGCCTAGCTTTACCCCCTCCTCTCAGGCGGGTAAGGCCACACCCCCTTTCAACCGACTACGAAACAGTGGAAAGTATGGCTATCTGGTAATCGGCACTCTGCGCTTATGCACCCACTCGGTCTAGACGTTGAAGCAACCTCCTGGTACCATAAGGGTCTACGGACTTTTACCTAGAGATATCTATAGCACCCCATGTATAATAAGATTTTTGATATCCAATCCTACCAATCATGATATGCCTGTGGAGGCTACAACCCAGATGTCGCTAGGGTGTATAGTAACCATGTCACACAATGCGAAATGCATGAATCACACAATGCGTATCATGCGCTCATGTGGGGCAACATCACCTAATTGGGAGCCTCTAAACAATCTGCCCAAAGGCATATGCTATGATCAGTCACTTCTCATACAAAGCATACATATGATGTGTATGATCATGAATCATGGAACTATACTAAACATATTATATGGTGATGGATGTTTTTCATAACGAAGATGAGCCTAGACGGCCTACAAGTACGAGCCAACAATGAGCCCTAAGGAGAATTATAATGTGGACATTTAACCAACATTATTCTTACAATGTGGACGTCAAACCAACATTGCTCCCAAGGCACGGTCGTATAAACATCATTACACAAACCATGGTAGAGTCACACATTGTAATGGACTTGTGTACATCCAATTGAGCCTCGACCCATGGGCCTTAGATACAACAAATGGGCCGCATAACATGGGCCTTATGTGTATCAGGTGAGCCTCAATGGATGGGCCATAACTACATCAAGATAGGCCTCATATATATCAAGGTGGGCCTCAATAACAGGCCTCATACATCACATTGGCCTAACTAACTGGGCCCCAAGTACATCACATCGGGCCTAGTCAAATGGGCCGAATCAATGGGCCGATTTAAATGAGTCGAGTCAAATGGGCCAATGTATATCAAATCGGGCCCACCCTTATGTATTTGAGATCCGACATATTCATAAGTTATCAAAGAGATAGATGAATTGAAAACAATTATCAACTTAATTGGAAACTACCGTGGCCCTTAGGAATTTGAACGGTGGATGTCACTGTCCACTATTTCGGTGGTGGGGCCCATTTGAATTTTAATTCTAACTCATTCTTTACCTCATACCATAAATAACATCTCAAAATGGTTGGATGGTATGGATACAACACATGCATCATGCATGATGGGCCCCACCATCCAAATAGTGGGTGGTGTAGATAAACATATGCATCATGGGGCTACAGAACTTGCTGACTTCAACTCACCAGCCATGTAGCTGGTATGAGGTACCCTAGCCAACCCGTTCTCCTGCTGGTGGGTCCCACCATCCCAACTTGATGGACGGTGGATACAACTCATGAATTATAGTGTGGTCCATGTCCCTTGTTGGATGTACACAACCACGTACAGTTGCTATATATTGCAGCTACGGCTGCCTTAAAGAAAGCACAGGTGGTCCCACGTAGGGCCCACCCTCATGCATATATATATATAATATAATATATATAATATATGATATATATAATATATAATATATATAACATAATAATATATATATTATATAAATGCCAAGTCCAGGTCGTGGCCTGGACGGTCACATACATCAAGGATGGGCCCCACACATGGGGTGTGTCCCACCGTCAGATGGACGGTGGACACAATACGTGCATCACTGTGGCGCCATTTTAAATGAATGGACGGCATGGATGAATACACACCCAATGGTGTGGCCCATCAGAATGGGTGGAAGGTGTAGGTGGGTCCCATGGACCCCACTCCTGCTGACACTTCACTACTACCACCGCCACTAGGGATGGATGTCAAGTCCTCAGCATTGAAATGAGGTCTCTTTCACACAGTCTACCATGTGAGCTATGGAGGCCCATCATTGAAATGAGGTACCTCCACTCAGTCTACCAATGAACTATGGATTTGGGAGGAGGGCCCCACCTGGACGCGGCCCCATCGTTAGAGGTGGTGGACGATTTGGATGGAACACACATCAAGGTGTGGCCCACTAAATGGGTGATGGGCGGGGATGGGTCCCATGGACCCCACCATCACTCACATCACAGTTAGCCATCCCCTGTCAGTCCACACTTCGTTGCTAGCAACCCCACACTGTCAGTCCATACTTCACTGTTAGCACCCCTCACTATCGGTTACGTACAGCACCCTTGGACGGATGGTGTGGATGTACACCTCATCAAGTGGGGTCCCACATGGTCCACCTATTTTGAAACAATTTGATATTTGTGTTTGCACATCACCTAGGCCCACTGGATGGCTTGGATAAAATAGATGGACGGCTTTGATTAAAAGGGGTATGATCAAGGTGGGCCGCACTGTTTTGGATGGCATGGGTAAAATACACACATCATAGTGGGCCATGATCATGGAAAGAGAGAGAGAGAGAGAGACTTCGACGAAGATGGAGGTGCCCCACCACTATGGCCCCCTCTTGCATACAGACATACATCAAGGTGGGTCCCACATATATGGACCCTTAAATATAAAAAAAAAGAATAAAAAATAAAAATTTAATATCACCCACCGGCTTCTTCTTGCACCAAAGGCTTCCTTTGCTCCTTAGCTTTGATTCCAATGGAGGAGATGGTGTTTGGATGGTTGAGATGGAAGATGATGGGGTAGGAAGTGAGCCACACTAGATTTTCTCCATGAGAGCTTGGGAAGCTCATACGTGGGGTATTTTTTGTTACTTGGAAATGAGTTTGAAAATGAGAGAGAGAGAGAGACTTGTAAAGGGAGAGAGAGAGATGGGTGATGGAGTGATGGATGTGGTGAGTGATGGGTGTAAGAACCTTTTTGACTTTTGTGATAAATGGTGTAAGAAAAGTATGGGCTTGTGTAAGAAACTTTTGACTTTGGGGTTGTTTGGGAATGGGTGAAAGGTGACGTGTACTTGACATTTACTTGACCCTTGATAGTATTGATTGATGGATTGAGGTGACATGTTATAGAGATTCTCTTGGGTTTTAGAACGAGCGGTGTTTTCCTTGAACTGAATGTGGGCCCACATCTCTTGGCCTGGGTATCACCTCGGTGTGTGAGTCACGGCATTTGAAATGCGGTAACGGTGCGGTCATTAAGGTACAAGTCTCGGGTTGAGTCGACTCGGGTTGACGGCGTGGGAATCAGGGTCGCACGCAAATATCGGTTAATGGTCGAAGGTTGTCGAAATTCGACCGAAAAGAATGCAGAAGTCTACGGAATGGTACGGACTAAGATACGGGTCTTACATTAATGGATTCTTGAATTACAGTGGTTCTCTTATTTAAAGCCCGATATACTTGACTATTCAGAGCATACACTAAAAATATTCTTTCATCACTTTTAGTGTCAAACTTACCCAGATTTTCTCAGTCACATAAAATATAACACTTGTTACCAAAAACTCGAAAGTATTTGACAGTAGGCTTCTTATCAAACTACATTTCATAAGCCGTTTTACTGTTTGATTTTCTTGTATAAACACGGTTAATTATATAACATGCAGTATTTACGGCTTCGGCCCAAAGATTTTTAGGGAGCTTCATATTGTTTAGCATTACATTAATCATTTCTTGAAGCACACTATTTTTTCTTTCTACTATACCATTTTGTTATGGTGTTTTAGGAGCAAAGAATTCATATGACATACCCTGATCACTGCAAAACTTCTCAAAACTGTTATTCTCGAATTCTGATCCATGATCGCTAGGGATCTTACAGACTTGAGTCTCTTTTTCAGATTGGATACGTCTAAGTACCCTTTTAACTTCATCAAGAGTTTCTGATTTGTCTCTTAAGAAGACTACCCCAGTATATCTAATAAAGTCATCAATGATTACCAGAATACACTTTTTTCCACCTCAACTCTCCGTTCTAATCGGTCCAATAAGATCCATATGGAGGAGTTCGAGTGGTTTAGATGTGGCATTGGAGTCCACTTTTTTTTGTAAGAACTCCTAGTTTTCTTGCCAATTTGGCATTCACCACATATTTTATCTATTTTTTATAATTTAGGTAAGCCTCTTACTAACTCTGTTTTGCTCAATCTATATAAGTTGCGATAGTGGACATGTCCAAGGCGTTTATACCATAACTTAGTCTCATCGGTATGGACCATGTAACACGATAAATTAAATGAGCTAGAGTCACTTACAATATAGCAGTTTTTAAAAGTTCTGCAACCAGTTAATATTACAGAACCGTTTTGATTTAAAATTTCACACCCTAGGTTAGAAATTTTTACGCTATGATTTTTCTCACATATTTGAGAAATGCTTAATAAGTTGTGTTTTAAACCTTCTACATATAAAACATTCTCAAATAAAGGGAGGTTAGAAAGTTGAACCGTACCTTGGTCAATAATCCCACAGTTTCTACCATCACCAAATGTGATTGATCCATCAGTCATGTCCTTAAGAGTGGTAAACAGACCTTTGTCACCAGTCATGTTCCTAGAGCATTTTGTCACCAGTCATGTTCCTGGACCATCCACTCTCTAGGTACTACTTTGAATGACTTGATGCTTTGAAAGCCATGTGGGCAACCAAGCAAGTAACCTTAGAAACCCATTTCATAACTGTTTTGGGTTTAGGAGTATAGTTGGTCTTCTTATGATTGCAGTTGTTATAAGACTGACACTTTGAGTTAGATTTTAAGAACTCCTTAAGTAAATCAATAATTTTCACAGCAAAAGGATTACGATTCTGATTTTTATAGTTGATATGATTGCTTTTAGGTTTTAAAGATTGAAAAGTTTTAACATTTTTAGAACAATTTTGATTTGAACTTTTTCCTTTTGAGTTTGAAGACTCTCCTTTCACAAACTTAGGAAGAGTATTCTTATGTTTAGGAGGAATATTTTTGTCGTAGCCCAAACCGGATCGATCGTCACATTTTCTGTATCCAGATAATAGTTTTTCTAACTTAGGATCACCTTAGGCATACCTCCATGTATCCTTTAAACTCAAAAGTGAAGAGACTTCATGTAATATCCCGAAAATCGGGGGGTCGAGTAAAAACCGAACTTCCGAGTTCCAAAATATTATTTATGCAACATAGATATGTATGATTGAATGTTGTCTGTGTTAATGTATAAAACATGAGTGGGATTACGCCAGAACAGCATATCATACTCCAGAGACAGTTAAATTAACCAGCGGAAGACTGTGATAGTATGTATAACATATATAAACTGTTGTGTGTCTCTTGAGTGTGAACATGTTACTAGGTTAAACATATACGTGTATACCTCAAAATAGAAAGAAAGTATATACATGAGTGCTCTGAAAATATAAAATGACAAGTGTCAAGGCATCTAATCAACCTCCCTGTAATCCCGTCGATCAAAACACGCATAAAGGAGGGATCCTCCTCATCATCATCAAGTCCGGCTCCGCCTCGCAGGCCGCGCCATCATCTACAATCACAAAAAGGGTCTGGTGGGTGTCCGAAAATACCATCCCATAACGTGGGAGTGAGTAGCTAACTCAGTGGAATAATAGAGCAAGGATTAACATGTTCTTAAATCAATCATGCGATAATAGTAAAGCAGTAAATCAAAAAATCCTAATACTGTTGTTAATGCAATATGACATGACATGATGGATGCCCTCACCGACGTTCTCCCTCATACGGCACCATCTTCGTCCGCGGCATGCGTGCATCCCGCTCAGTGCTCCACATCTTCCAGGCACATGCAATGTGATGGTGATATGATTACCGAGTTATTATTAGTCCATTTCATACAGCAATATTGGGAAACTAAGGTACTTCCCTTATATCAATTCCAACACAGATCCTGTCTAGGGTCGTCACTCCTAGTAATCTCATACGATGTATATTTTGTAGGTCGCTGCAAGGGCTTCCAGGGTTGTTGCTCGCACTCATTGCACCGTTCCCTCATCACCTTATCAATACAGGCCTACTGTACTCTACTGCTACTGAAGGGTCGTCGCCTCCCGTAGACTCAGAATACGCTCGCGGTCACTACAAAGGGTTGTCAGGGCTGTTGCACACACTCGTTGCTCCGCTCCCCCATCACCTTATCAATGTAGGCCGACAGTAAAAATATAGTGTCCCATACCACCATAATATGCTCACGAGTCATAAGTGCTCACTGGTCACTACGGGGAGGTTTGTGGCCCCAGCGTAGGCCGACAGCTCAACCACGGTGTCCCATACTACCATGCCTGGCTCATGAGTCTTCGTGGATCAAGGCACCATGGTTAACGGGGTTTACAACGGTAAGTTCAGTACCCTAGGTTCAAGCAGTTATGACTCATGCAGGGTGAACATACAACGGCCAGTCGAGTTACTTGACGGGCTCGACTAGCACGATCGCATCTCAAGTCGAACGACATGAAGCACGTAAAATACTTCTTGTGGCCTAACCACTGCCGCCAACTCCAGAACACGGCTCGCGTTCATCGACGCGTCGTTCGTAGCAAATATAAGCCAACCACGAATTCGCTCGGTTACCGACTGCCTAGACTAAGTATAGTCCCAAAAAATTATGAATCCACATCAGCAATCAGGTAAGAGTATTGGAAATGGAATACAAACATGTGAGCATGTTAACACATGTTATAACGTACAACTTAAGTAAATCATCAAGCACATGCATTTCATACATATAATGAAATCATGCATATAGCTAACATGTAAGAAATCATTTACAACAGCATATTAATTGAGAAATCAATCTCAAACTAATCCATAACACCATTTAATTCAATACATACTAATACAAGCATTAATACAAACACTTACACTACACACTTAAGTCTACATATAGTATGTCGACCCGAAGTGCGCATTTAGGCGAATCTCTTCGCCAAACTAATTATGCATGCATTCCTAACATTCTAATGTGACAACAAATCATGTCAATCACATCAGCAAAATATGAATGAAATCAGTACTTCCTACAAATGACTAAAATGCCCTAAATCTCATATTCTTCGCCGGTTTACGAAACAGGAAACGGACAGCATGTTGTACATGTCAAACGGTGTTGCCGTCGATAATCTACTATTAAACGACATTGAAAGCGTTGGAAACAGTCAATCAAAGCGTCTAAAATCCACACCTTATCTCTTATAAACGTATCGTTTCGAACGGAGCGTATACGCTTCGTCTACGGCGACTAGACAACCTGATTTACAACATACATCAGCTTCTAGCTACGGAAACGAAGGATCAGCAAATCAACAAGAGTTTAGGATATTTCCTTACCTAGAAAAGTGAAAAAATCATCGGCAAAGTAATTGGAGCGCGTGGCTTAACCACTTGCAGCACGTGGCACAAGTAGCAGGAATTTTCCCCCACCTTCTCTCACAAACTCTCACCTTTTCTCTCTCCCAATTTAGGGCTTTTTGAAAATTCGGATGGGAGAGAGGAGTGAGAGTTTCAACCCCTTTTATAAGCTCAAATGTGCCCAAAATAGGCTCGGGTATAATGTATACTTGAGGTATGTCCAATTCGGGGCTGTTTCGGTCCAAAAGATCATTTCTGGTGGTCCCCTGGCCAAATGCGGTCGGACTTAAGCTCATGCATACTGGATCTAGCATACATCAAGTTTTTCGTCCAGCAGGGTTCGCAGATCGCACGTGGCGGTCCAGTTTCAGTTCAGCGGTCACCGCACGTATATCAGATCTGCAAGTCTCATGATATGAAATAGAAATTTTTCCTGATCCGAGGGTATAATTTGGATGAATTCTGACAGTCAGAATGCTTAATACTGACACGTCAAGTCGTGTGCCAGATTTGAATTTGAAATTCCAATTCTGTCCCTATTCGCACTCTCTTCAGTCCGGACTCAATGAAATAGCCTGTGATTATCGGTTGGACTTGATTTTCGAAATGATTGTTAAGTCCAGCTAGTCAGTTCTAATGGTCTAAGATAGCAGGTATCGGACTTTCGACGCGCAGTCTAGATCCAATACAGATTTTCAAAGTGGTCCAGAGAACAAACCGGCTTAGAGTTTGATCCAAGGTTATAGAGTATTATAGAGTCTTTGGTTCTACTCGATTTGGGTCTTGTAGAACGTATTTAAAGTGATCAGGGACTATTTCCCAGCTACTCTAGCGTTGCGCTAGCTAACTTATGCTTAGTTTCTAAAGGAATTAATCTTAAGTGATTTCTTTGGCTATGGAATTGGGTTCTGAGCGATTTTTCAGGTGTTTTA
The DNA here is from genome assembly GCA_037074715.1 of Magnolia kwangsiensis. Classification (NCBI taxonomy): domain Eukaryota; kingdom Viridiplantae; phylum Streptophyta; class Magnoliopsida; order Magnoliales; family Magnoliaceae; genus Magnolia; species Magnolia kwangsiensis. The sequence continues at coordinate 60,024,232 of CM073573.1, forward strand.
GTTGACCCATTGCCTAAGGACGTCAAATCCCAGATTGGCCAAAATCTGGGGTGTTACACTTCAAGTTTTAGTTTTTTTATTTTCAGATTTTAGATTTTCAATAAGGGAGGTTTTGAAATCTAAATCGCATTTATTTTTTTCAAAGGAATCTAAAAGGTGGGATTTTTCTAAAACAAGAGTATCAAAATTTTCTTTAAGTTTCAAGAACTTTTCTTTTTAAAATTTTAGTTTTACGGCAATTTTACAACTTTCCTTGCATAGGGCATTGTAAGCATCTTGAAGATCTTCTTCATTTTCATGATCACTATTCAAATTTTCTTCACTAGTTGAATCATCATGATCTGAAAAGGTGAACTTGGCTAAAGTCATAAGGGCTCTGCCTTCATTACCTGACTCGGTTTCAAAATCTTTTGATTCAGAAGAGGCTTCAAAGCTACAAGATTCATCCCAAGTAGCCAACATACCTTTCTTTTTAGGTTCGTCCTTTGTAGGACACTTATTTGCTAAATGCTCATATTCATGGCAGTTATAACATTGACTATCTTTTAAAGATTTTCAAGTTTTAGATTTGGATCTTTTCTTATCATTTAATTTTTTTAAATCAACCCTCTTTTTACTTTTAAAAATCTTATAAAACTTTTTAGCTAAAAGGGCCATATCATCTTCAGAATTTTCTAAATCAGAATTATATTTTCTTGAAAAATACATTCAGAAGATTTAAGGGCAATGGATCTTACAACTTGAGTCTCTTTTTCAGATTGGATACGTCTAAGTACCCTTTTAACTTCATCAAGAATTTCTAATTTGTCTCTTAAGAAGACTACCCCAGTATATCTAGTAAAGTCATCAATGATTGCCAGAATACACTTTTTGCCACCTCAACTCTCCGTTCTAGTTGGTCCAATAAGATCCATATGGAGGAGTTCGAGTGGTTTAGATGTGGCATTGGAGTCCACTTTTTTTGTAAGAACTCCTAGTTTTCTTGCCAATTTGGCATTCGCCACATATTTTATCTATTTTTTATAATTTAGGTAAGCCTCTTACTAACTCTGTTTTTCTCAATCTATATAAGTTGCGATAGTGGACTTGTCCAAGGCGTTTATACCATAACTTAGTCTCATTGGTATGGACCATGTAACACGATAAATTAAATGAGCTAGAGTCACTTACAATATATCAGTTTTTAGAAGTTCTGCAACAAGTTAATATTACAGAACCATTTTTATTTAAAATTTCATAGCCTAGGTTAGAAATTTTTACGCTATGATTTTTCTCGCATATTTGAGAAATGCTTAATAAGTTGTGTTTTAAACCTTCTACATATAAAACATTCTCAAATAAAGGGAGGTTAGAAAGTTGAACCGTACCTTGGCCAATAATCCCATAGTTGCTACCATCACTAAATGTGATTGATCCATCAGTCATGTCCTTAAGAGTGGTAAACAGACCTTTGTCACCAGTCATGTTCCTAGAGCATTTTGTCACCAGTCATGTGCCTGGAGCATCCACTGTCTAGGTACTACTTTGAATGACTTGATGCTTTGAAAGCCATGTGGGCAACTAAGCAAGTAACCTTAGGAACCTATTTCATAACTGTTTTGGGTTTAGGAGTATAGTTGGTCTTCTTATGATTGCAGTTGTTATAAGACTGACCCTTTGAGTTAGATTTTAAGAACTCCTTAAGTAAATCAATAATTTTCTCAGCAAAAGGATTACGATTCTGATTTTTATAATTGATATGATTGCTTTTAGGTTTTAAAGATTGAAAATTTTTAGCATTTTTAGAATAATTTTGATTTGAACTTTTTCCTTTTGAGTTTGAAGACTCTCCTTTCATAGACTTAGGAAGAGTATTCTTATGTTTAGGAGGAATATTTTAGTCGTAGCCCAAACCGAATCGATCGCCACATTTTCTGGATCCGGATAATAGTTTTTCTAACTTAGGATCACCTTAGGCATACCTCCATGTATCCTTTAAACTCAAAAGTGAAGAGATTTCAAGTTTTAGTTTTTTTATTTTCAAATTTTAGATTTTCAATAAGGGAGGTTTAGAAATCTAAATCGCATTTAATTGTTTCAAAGGAATCTGAAAGGTGAAATTTTTCTAAAACAAGAGTATCAAAATTTTCTTTAAGTTTCAAGAACTTTTCTTTTTAAAGTTTTAGTTTTACGGCAATTTTACAACTTTCCTTGCATAGGGCATTGTAAGCATCTTGAAGATCTTCTTCATTTTCATGATCACTATTCAAATTTTCTTCACTAGTTGAATCATCATGATCTGAAAAGGTGAACTTGGCTAGAGTCATAAGGGCTCTTCCTTCATTACCTGACTCGGTTTCAGAATCTTTTGATTCAGAAGAGGCTTCAAAGCCAAAAGATTCATCCCAAGTAGCCAACATACCTTTCTTTTTAGGTTCGTCCTTTTTAGGACACTTATTTGCTAAATGCTCATATTCATGGCAGTTATAACATTGATTATCTTATAAAGATTTCCAAGTTTTAGATTTGGATCTTTTCTTATCATTTGATTTTTTTAAATCAACCCTCTTTTTACTTTTGAAAATCATATAAAACTTTTTAGCTAAAAGGGCCATATCATCTTCAGAATTTTCTAAATCAGAATTATATTTTCTTGAAAAATACATTCAGAAGATTTAAGGGCAATGGATCTTACAGACTTGAGTCTCTTTTTCAGATTGGATACGTCTAAGTACCCTTTTAACTTCATCAAGAGTTTTTGATTTATCTCTTAAGAAGACTACCCCAGTATATCTAGTAAAGTCATCAATGATTACCAGAATACACTTTTTGCCACCTCAACTCTCCGTTCTAGTCGGTCCAATAAGATCCATATGGAGGAGTTCGAGTGGTTTAGATGTGGCATTGGAGTCCACTTTTTTTTGTAAGAACTCCTAGTTTTCTTGCCAATTTGGCATTCGCCACATATTTTATCTATTTTTTATAATTTAGGTAAGCCTCTTACTAACTCTATTTTGCTCAATCTATATAAGTTGCGATAGTGGACATGTCCAAGGCGTTTATACCATAACTTAGTCTCATCGGTATGGACCATGTAATACGATAAATTAAATGAGCTAGAGTCACTTACAATATAGCAGTTTTTAGAAGTTCTGCAACCAGTTAATATTACAGAACCGTTTTGATTTAAAATTTCACACCCTAGGTTAGAAATTTTTACGCTATGATTTTTCTCGCATATTTGAGAAATGCTTAATAAGTTGTTTTTTAAACTTTCTACATATAAAACATTCTCAAATAAAGGGAGTTAGAAAGTTGAATCGTACCTTAGCCAATAATCCCACAGTTGCTACCATCACCAAATGTGATTGATCCATCAGTCATCTCCTTAAGAGTGGTAAATAGACCTTTATCACCAGTCATGTTCCTAGAGCATTTTGTCACCAGTCATGTGCCTAGAGCATCCACTGTCTAGGTACTACTTTGAATGGCTTGATGCTTTGAAAGCCATGTGGGCAACCAAGCAAGTAACCTTAGAAACCCATTTCATAACTGTTTTGGGTTTAGAAGTATAGTTGGTCTTCTTATGATTGCAGTTGTTATAAGACTGACCCTTTGATTTAGATTTTAAGAACTCCTTAAGTAAATTAATAATTTTCACAGCAAAAGGATTACGATTCTGATTTTTATAATTAATATGATTGCTTTTAGGTTTTAAAGATTGAAAAGTTTTAGTATTTTTAGAATAATTTTGATTTGAACTTTTTCCTTTTGAGTTTGAAGACTCTCCTTTCACAAACTTAGGAAGAGTATTCTTATGTTTAGGAGGAATATTTTTGTCGTAGCCCAAACCAGATCGATCGCCACATTTTCTATATCCGGATAATAGTTTTTCTAACTTAGGATCACCTTAGGCATACCTCCATGTATCCTTTAAACTCAAAAGTGAAGAGACTTCAAGTTTTAGTTTTTTTATTTTCAGATTTTAGATTTTCAATAAGGGAGGTTTTGAAATCTAAATCGCATTTAGTTGTTTCAAAGGAATCTGAAAGGTGGAATTTTTCTAAAACAAGAGTATCAAAATTTTCTTTAAGTTTCAAGAACTTTTCTTTTTAAAGTTTTAGTTTTACGGCAATTTTATAACTTTCCTTGCATAAGGCATTGTAAGCATCTTGAAGATCTTCTTCATTTTCATGATCACTATTCAAATTTTCTTCACTAGTTGAATCATCATGATCTGAAAAGGTGAACTTGGCTAGAGTCATAAGGGCTCTGCCTTCATTACCTGACTCGGTTTCAGAATCTTTTGATTCAGAAGAGGCTTCAAAGCCAAAAGATTCATCCCAAGTAGCCAACATACCTTTCTTTTTAGGTTCGTCCTTTTTAGGACAATTATTTGCTAAATGCTCATATTCATGGCAGTTATAACATTGATTATCTTTTAAAGATTTTCAAGTTTTAGATTTGGATCTTTTCTTATCATTTGATTTTTTTTAAATCAACCATCTTTTTACTTTTAAAAATCTTATAAAACTTTTTAGCTAAAAAGGCCATATTATCTTCAGAATTTTCTAAATCAGAATTATATTTTCTTGAAAAATACATTCAGAAGATTTAAGGGCAATGGATTTACTTTTAGGAGCTTTAAAGTTTAACTCGTAAGTTTGTAAAAAACCAACTAACTCTTCTACCCTCATATTATTTGTATTACGAAGTTCCTAGATCTCAATCACCTTTAAATTGAACCGTTCAGGTAGTAAGCGTAATATCTTTGCACAGACTTTACTTTTAGGATTTTATCATCGACACCCCACATAGAGTTAACAATGTCATTTAATCTAGTATAAAAGTTCATGAATATTTCACTTTCCTCTATACGTATTTCCTCAAATTTGGTTGTGAGGATTTGGACTTTAGATTTCTTGACAATTGTTGTTCCCTCGTGTGTCATTTCTAAATTATCTTAGGCTTGCTTGGTAGTATTAAAGGATATAATTTTTTTGAATTCATCCGGTAATAGTGCGCAAGTTATGGCATTTAAAGCTGCATTAGCACTACTCTCATTTTTTTGAAGTGTGGTCCAAGAAAAATAAGGTGTAACTCCCATTTATTTGGATCTATTGATACCAATTACTTCAGTGGTAGAAGGAGTTCATTCAGTCACTGGGGCTTGCCACACGCTCTCATCCATGAATTTTAAGATAATCCTCATTCTTTCTTTCCAATAGGCATAATTGGAGCCATCAAATGGTGGAGGCCTAATGACTGAAAGACTATCAAAATTTGACATCTTAAATAGCTCAGATCGATTAACTCAGAAAATAAATCCAAATGAATAATTAAAAACAAGCTATTAGTCTCTGATACCACTTAAAAAGGTCGAGCTATATGTCCTAGAAGGGGGGGGGGGGGGGGGGGGGGGGGGGGAGTGAATAGGACTATGCCAAATTAAAAACTTAACAGCGGAATTTAATTAAATTAAATACAAATAGCAATAAACAATCTCACAATGCTGAATTTAAAGACAACCTCAAATGTACGAGTATTGAGAGGTTGATACAAATGTTGTTCTAAAGATAACCTTACACCATAAAAATCAAGGGTTTATGGCAGGACAACCTTACTAGATCGGTCTATGTATCAAAAACTCAAACTTGATATAAAGGAATAAATAAATAAATAGAAAAAAAAAAAGAAATCTAAGCTATTACAACATTCTCACACATCCACATAAGGATTACAATATTCTTTACAAATGTAATAAGGGAAATTATAACCATTCATAAAAAGAAATAAACAATCAAACTATAACACCAGAAATTATAGTGGCTTGCTTGTGGTACACCAATTATTTAGAAAAATAGTCACACAACTACTCCACTCATAGTATCCTCACACAGTGGATATTAGCGTTCACTATGAAAATAGGTTTTTTCAGGTTCACCTAAAACCCTCACAATTGTGTCTTTCAAGTGGGTTTACACAATTCAAAAACCCCACACTCTAAGTTTTTTTAATCACCTCAGACAAACCAAAATAGAGATTTTTCTAGCACAATCTCAAAAACCAAAATAGAAATTTATAATAATGTAAAATACCTAGATATTCTCTTTTTGATGCCGTCCGGAAGAACCAAATCGAAGTAGAATTTCAACGTAGAAGTTCAATGTCCAAACTCACTTATGAAATGATTTTAGGTTCTAAATTGATTTTAAATTAAAACAAGTTGGGCTAGCTCTATTTGATTTTGATTCTACGAAAAGAGCAATTCTCAATCCGTTCTTTAAATATGAATGGAATATATAATACAAAATTAAATATTATAAAGCTAAATTAAGAGAATATTAAATGAGCACAATATTTCTAAAAAAGAACATTAACTTATCACTCAGAGTGGCGTATTGATTTATCTTGAATTCAATGAAAAATGCTAAAATTCATGCTCTATTTATAAGTGAACAAATCACGTTCACGACTGGTCTTGAGGACACCACGACTGGTCGTAGGATCAATTGATTTTTGAAATTTTGAGCGGAATAAGATAAAGCCGTTCCATGACTAGTCGTAAGCCCTCCACGACTAGTCGAGAGACCTTCACAACTAGTCGTGACCTATTCACGATTGGTCGTGTAGAACCTAAAATAGTTGCTGGACTTTGAATCGTAGTTGCAGAACTGGTCATGAATGAATCGAGCACTGTTCACATGACTAGTCGAGTAGTCTCCAGGACTGGTCATGGCTTAACAAAAATTTTGAAAATTTGAAACAAACTTAGGACTAGTCGAAGAATTTCTTGGACTGGTTGAGCCAGGACTAGTCGAGAAACAGTCCATTCACTTATAAAATGATATAATTGAATTATGTATTCAAAATGACCTACTCTAAGGTCAATCTAAGGTCATTCATACCTTATAAGCAATGGATTAACATTGAAACTTCTTTTTGCAATTGGTAGATGTTCTTCAAAATTTATGAAGCTTAATGTCTTGTCATATAGAGAATCTTAAATTTAAGACTTCTAAAGCTTGAAATTGACATTCATTGAAGCTTGAGCTTGAGGTACTTGAGATGTACTTCACCTTGAGTCTTGAGTACTAAAATAAGGACTATTGTCTTGCCTTTAGTTGTAGCTTTAAAACCTTGCACTTTGAAGTTCTTGAAATAAAGACTATTGTCCTTTTACATAAGATGCACAGACCTGTAGAGGTGCTACACAAGACAAGGATTCCAAGAGGTTTTAGCACTACAAAATTTGACAACCAAAGGATCTAGAAAACATTGCACTTACACAATCAAACACCACAGGTGACAATAATCCAAAAATAATATTTAAACTCGAACATTGCCCCTTAAGTGTTCTCAGTCATGTTGCTCATCAAAGCTTACAATGAAACATTACACATTCTTATCGGTCATCGAAGTCACCCCTATCTTCTTGGAAGAGGGTGAAGACACTTCCAACGCTTTGACCATTACCATTAGTTCTCCAATCAGTAAATCATCTTCTGAGAACCACTCATCGCTGAGATAATCAGACAAATTGATGTGATTGTCAATGTTTCCCAATTCTGATGTCCTATTTGGCTAGGCAACCTCTTCTATAACCTAATCGTGCATGACAGGTTTCAACATCGCTTCAACCGTGTTTACAGTCAATTGTTCCTCTGGTTAGAGAATTCTCCAGTATGTTCGCAGCTGCATGGCATCCTACTGAGATGCATTCTCAGTTTTTGTCATTTCTCTTCTTCTAGTTGCTTGACGTCGTTGCCAATAGCATTTTTGGGTTCGAGTCATCTCTTCAAGGACGACAGGGAATTTGGGATGCCTGACCCTTCCCCGGACTTCCTCCTAAGTTGGCGGAGTCTTAACCATTCTTTACCTCAAAGTTCTCTGTTGAGGTTGGTGGTCATGAGACGAAAACTCCTTCCGTGGTCGATGGGGATCACTCCTCTCAGCCCCTCTTAGGGTTGGATATCCGACTTGTCTCATTGGCCAAGGTAGAGTTCCTGAGTCCTGGACCATTCTGGCACATCGGCCGCATAGTTGCCAGTCTTGACCATCCGTATTGCTCTTGATTACTTTGCGAAATCTACAGATGCTGCATATATAGAACTGATATCGTCCTGACCTTGGTCACCATGACACGCCATGGGAACTACCAAGACAGAGATAAACCCTTTGTCATGGTTGATCTAATGTCCGTAGATTTACGTCGGCCATGTTGACATCCAGATTAAGCGGGAATGGATCAGTATCGATCAACATTGCTTCTTCGCCCTTCTCAAAAAATTTTAAGAATCTCCAATCGATGTTATCCTAAATGATGTTCATGAACATTACACACTTGTTAGTTGAATGAGAACGCATCACATGCCATTTGCAGTATTCAATCTTTTTCAATTCATCGGTCGTTGGTATTTTATAATTACTGGGAACTTTAATAAAATTTCAGGCCAATAGTATTTCGAATATTTCATCAGCCCGGGTGATATCGAAAGTGTATTTCTTTTGAGCCTTTTGCGTAGCAGTGCAATTGTTTCTACTTTGACCAGCGCTGAGTATATGAGTGGTTTTTTTGTCACTACCTCGATAATCGCGATCTCATAGTTAAAGTCATGATAATACATCCTGATTGTCAGCTTCTTTTGCATGGCTCCTTCCTGAAGCTCTTCATATATGGAAACTTTCCTAGTCAGATTGTACAAATCTAAAAACTCAGTTTCGATGAATTTCTTTAGGAGTTTGTATTCCATGCAATCTTGCGCAAGTTGCACAAATTCGGCCTTAGTCATGATGACCTTACACCGACTTTTTTCTCTCTTACACTGAGTAATGTAACTCTCACATGATTCTCCTCGTAATTGTCGGAAGCATGTGAGATCGGCCATGGTTATCTCCTTGTCCTTAAAAAGAACTGAACATATAATTTTTCCTCAATCTTCTGTCGTGTGTTGATTGAATTTGGTAATAAATTGGTATACCACATGAAGGTCATTGCAATCAATGAATGACCAAATAGTTACAACTTTTGATAGTCATTGTTAGCCACTTCACTACACTACATAGTGAATCAACCTATGTGTTTGATGATTGATTGACTAGGATCGCCTGTGAATAGTATAAACTCCGGTCGATAATTCCTCAACAGTAGGTGTTGTTAGTCAATCCGTTTGGGATATGACATATGATAAATCAGGATAGTATTGCGGCCAAGAACTAGCCTATTACCTCTTAGATCATCTGCATGATCCGGGTACGATTCACACATTTAGGTTCAACCATTGGCAGTGGATCATGACATATCCCGCTCTGCCTTTCATGGAACAATGTATTTCTAGACAAATGTTGGAAAGGTTACCTTCTCGGCATATTCTGATTCCGAGCTTCAGGGATAAAAATTTTTACCTCTCACTTTGGTTGCCTAAACTCGGTGGACGGCGTAGCATTTTGTCCATCCTAGATCGCAACGAGAAGTGTGTTTCCCTATAAGAGCTGTATGTACGGTGGTTGAGCCATGTTTTGATTGGATTCGGAAGGAGCGGAAACAAAACTTCTGTCACCTAGAGCGTTCAATCCCGGCTGTTACGTTTGGTATAGCCCATATGAGCTTTGGTTGTGCTTTGATTTTTAGAATCCTGTTCTGTTTTACTCTTTCAAAACATATAAACAGAGTGGATTTGTCCAGGACATTTCTGTAGGCCTCACACAGTCCCGGGCACGGAATATCTGTGTGCCCCGGGTCACAGGCAATCCACTTCCACAACCCCGTCCTCATATGGTGTGCACCTCCATCCCATCTGTTTCTTATTATGTGGCCCACTTGAGTTTTCAATCGTCCTAATTTTCGAGCTGGCATCCTCATGTGCTGCGCACCTCCATCTTAATTGTTTCTTACAATACCACCTACTTAGAACACCTCCGGGGACCACCAATGTAAACATCCACTTTATCCATCAGGTTGTATTCTCACTGCAAAGTATCAGCCACATCCACAGCTCACCCAATAACGAAGCGGATGAGAACCATCCGTTTGTGTGTGGGGTCATCATGGGCATGTATTCAATGGGATGGAGTGAAGATGTAGTCATTGGACTGATCCAATACTCCTTTGGGCCGCACCACATCAACTAAGAGCTTTTAGGAGCAATTTTACATTGCTCTCATTAGGGTGGCCCGTTAGAGGTCTCTATCCAGATGATTTTATTTTATTTTTTTTGTCCGTTTAAATAAGTGTTCTCAACTGACGGACGGACTGGGTTTAAGTGGGCCTCACAGACCTCGGGCTCTTTGCATGCTGCGTAAAAAGTTGTTGTAGGCAATTCTCGCCCTTACCGCAAATCACGGTGGGCCCACAAACCTTTTTGCTTCCCACCCTTTAAATGCGCGAGAGAACACGTGTCGTAAGTAAACGCGAATCCAGCGGGCACTATTACCAACTACCAACCAACCTGTGCGCCTTTCCGGTTACCGTGCCTACATGGAGTCCCTGTAGGCTGAAGCTCTATGGGGCCCACCTAGATGTCCGTATGACATCCACTCCGTCCATCAGTTCCGCAAGTTCAATTTACCTACCGGAGACCAAAAATCACGCAGATCTAATACTTAAATGTGCCACGCCACAGGAAAAAGTAAGGCTTTAATACCCAGCACTGAAATTTTCATGGGGTCCACCGTGATGTTTATAGGCCATTCAAACCGTTCATGAGGTTATTCTCACCGGGATCAATGTATAACACAATTATCCCCCTTATTCAAACTTCCGTGGCCTGACGAAGGTTTTCCATGGTGGTCGTTCAATCCCCACCGTCCGAATTGAGTTTCGGATTTGCTTGTTTCACAACCTAACATGAGCTGGCGGAACTGATGGACGGAATAGATATCTCACGGACATCGCAGTGGGGTCCACAGAGCTTCCGCTTACAGGGACTCCATGTAGAAGGGGTTACCGGAAAGTCGCGTCCCAGCCGATAAGCTGCGAAAATAACCGAATTTTAAGAGGACAGATAGGAAGCTAGTGATCGAAAAATAAAAATAAAACGACGCTCTCAAAACGTGTCGAGGTTTTAATGTTCAAGAACAGGTCCGTCTGTCTAATCTTCCTCTTTTTCCTATCAACCAATCATTTTCCGTCACTTCCTCTACAGAAAAAAAAAAAAAAAAAAACCTTCATTTCTTAATTCATTTCACGAATTCTCTCTCTCGATTGCTTGATTTCTAGGGTTTCTGATTTTTCTATGTTTTTATCTTCAGCTGATCTGTTGGAATTGCTTCGGTTTCCCGTCGTTGACTAAGATGTATTAACCTACAGAAGAATCTAGAATTTTTCCCCTACAGAAGAAACATGATTTTTCCGTCGAGTACTCTGATGATAAAACAGTAGAATTTGCATTTTGTTTTTGTTGGAGAAGAGAAATGGATGATTTCATCGGTGAATTATCTGGAGGTAGAATGTGGTGCGTTCGGTTGGCTGTTTTTTGTAGTTTCTTGTTTGGTTGATTGCTGCAGTAAGAGTAGAATCTGGGGTTTTGAAGAAATGGTCTGGCTTTTCGGCAAGTTAGTCCATTGATGTACTGTGGTGGTGATGGTAATGGATTTTTTTTTTCTTCGTATTTTTTGTTTGATCGCCTGTGAAACCGGAAGAGTAGAATCTAATCACCAGTGAAACTGGAAGAGTAGAATCTAAGGCTTTGTTGAATTGTTTTCTGGTTTCCAATCTTGTTGAAGAAAAGGTTTGATTGAAGAAAATCAAAGACGGGATTTTGTGAAAATTTTGAATTTTGATTAGGCGTGTCAAGGGTCGTGACAGGACATTCGGCATTTGTGAGGCTGATTGTGGGGAATTTGGCTTTTTTCTTTTTCAAGTTCTGCAGAAATGGAAGAGTTTTATGACAGTCTCGACTGTAGATTAAAGGTGTCAGGAATGGTGGCAGATTCCATTATGATGGGTATTGTGAATTCAGCAATGGAAGAAGCATACAAGAAAGTCTGTTCTAAGGAAGGGGATCTGGAGTGCTTGAATGAGAAATCTAGGTTCTGCGAGCTGGCTTTAATGCAACTGGAGTGGTGTTTAAAGTTTATACAAGAAGAGATGGATAGCTATATTGTTGAGAGCAGTCGGGAACGTGAAAATCTAGCCTTGGATTTGACGGATGCTAGGGATCGGATGCAGAAACGGCTAGAAGAAACTGAGCTTGCAATTGCTGAGAAAGACAGAGAGCTGACAGACAGATTGGAAAATGAATCGAAACTTAGACAATCTTTGGATTCAAAAGAAAAAGAGTTGAGTACTCTACGCGCTACCCTTGAGCTTGAAAGAACAAAGAGCGAGAGAGTGCAGAAGTTTGTTGTCAGCAATCAGATCCATAGGAGCGATGACAGATTCTGTGACTTCTGTGAGATGAAGAATTATATGGATCAACAGTTTTGGAGTATTAAACAAAAACTCGAGGATGGACGAGTGCACTTGACAGAAGGAATGCATATGGATCAGAGCTGTGGCAATCCAGGCAAGTTGGAACCCACTGTATTGGAACCTGCATCAGAACTGTTGGAAGAAGGAAACCATAACCTTGCTAACATGAATTTTAGTGCTAAATCTGAAGAAGCCCATGACGGTGGCAGCAAAAGAATTGGATTTTTGGAGAATGTTTATAATTCTGAGGTTGAGGTTCTGAATTCTTTCCCAAAGATGGAACTAAACATGGCAATTGAGCAGATGACCGCGGATATTGACATTCTCAAGGAAATGCTGGAGGTAGCTTTTGAAATGATGGACAATGCTATTTCCTCATCCAAGTTGGCATTAATGGAAGAACAGTGGGAGCGGACTGTTGAGAAAGAAACTGTTGCTCTTGTGCTTCAGGGCTTTCTAAGGGCAATCCAAGTGAATTTCGAAGCAAAATCCTTGGATGGAAAGTACAAAGTTCCTCTAGGCTTTTCCAGTGGTAATTGGTCAGCATTGATGGATGACATTACAAGCCTGCACAATGAACTTGAGGTGTTGGTTCTTCAAAATGAAGTTCAGTCAAAACAAGCGTCAAGCCATCAATTTGGAACCCTTCCACTGAAAAGAAATGGTGTTAATAAACTGCGAAGATGCAGCCAGTCTGATTCTAACTTGAGGTTTGAAGAGCTATGTTTGGAGGACGAGGCACCTAAAGAGGATTCTGTAGGGCACCCCCATCATCATGTTTCTGAGATGATAAGAAATCATGAGCATATTATAAAGAAGAAAACTGAAGAGATAAATTGGCTGCAGGGAGAAATTCTCAGAGAAAAGGGCCGTCCTCCTTTAAGAAAAGATAAGGACCTTGATACTGAGAAGAAACTGATCCCAAAAAAAGCAAATTGTGTTAACAAACTGCAAAGATGTGGCAAGTCCGATTCTTCCTTGAGGTTTGAAGAGCTATTTCCTTTGGAGGACCAACCCAAAGAGGATACGGCAGCGCATCACCATCATCATGTTGCTGAGATGATAAGAAATCATGAGTATATTATAGAGAAGAAAATGGATGAGATAAATTGGCTGAAGGGAGAAATTCTCAGAGAAAAGAGGCGTCCTCCTCTTAAGAAAGGCAGCGACCTCAATGCTGTGAACAAAATGATCCCAAAGGTTATTTCAAGATTGGACCATGTCATAAAGGAAAATGCTGAGCTGCGTGTAACTCATGATGACTCTGGCTGGGTCCATGCAAATGGGGAGCTTTTTCTCCATAAAAATTTACCAAGACCCAAATTAGCAGACAAAGAGAAGGCCTTCTGTATGTCAGTAGATCTTCCTGAGAAGTCACATAGTGTGATAGCTTATCCATCAGTCGAGGTTGACTCGAGAGAGAAGATAAGACAACTGCAACAAGAAAGAGAAGATCTAAATATGCAAGCCATGATAATTAAAGACACATGCATGGTACTTTTTGAAGAGTTCATGCAGAGACTTCGTCGTCAATTAGACAGCTATAACACAGAGGACCTTATAAGGGATGATATATATACAGTTTTCTTCAGAGAGATGATTAGGGAATGGAACAGTGTGATAGAAAGCTCTAGCATTGAGAGCCTCATCAGGGAAGAGATATATAGAATTGTCCTCAGTGAGGTGGTCAAAGATATTGAATGCACTGTCAATTTCACCTTAGGAAAGCGTCAAGAGGCCAAGAATCAAGACACTATTCTGGAAGACTTGTCGTCGATTAGCAATTTTCCTCGAAGTATATATAGTGGAAAGAAGAATTCAATTCAAGGACTGGATTCCATACCAAAATTTGCTGAAGTGGAAGAAAATTCAACGTTAAATGGAAGTACTGAATTGATGCAGCAGTATATGCATCTCGGCGTTGTCAGTCAGGAACTTGAAGATTTAGATGAACATAGTATTCACTCAAGTAAGGCAAAACTGAAAGAATTGAATTCTAGTTTAGGCATAGAAGCTGGAGGTTGGAAAGAGGTTCATGATCAGATGATTTCACATGAAGGCATTATGCAAGATGCAGAACCCACCCAGTTTTTAGCTGATGGAGAAAAGCAGCAGACTGCATTTGGCTCGTTTGTCACATCGCTCACATATTTTTCTGAAGTAATCACGGACTTTGAGCACATGATGCATGAAAAAATAGGAGTTAATATTTTGAGGTATTTTCCCAATTAACTCATGTTACTTCATTAATATGCAGCAACACTCAAAATGGAATTAAATCAAATTTATGAATATCAATAGTCTCCCCTGGTCTTTCACATGTCGGAGTCCTTACCATTTGCAATTACCAGGAGCTCAATGTAGCTATATGTATAATTCCCCGTTTCTTTGTGAAAATTTTAAGCAGCTTTAATGATTTTGTTTCCTTTGATATTTTGAACATTCTGGAATAAGAATATGATGATAACCAAAGATGTGAACCTATCCAATATTCTAAAAAGAGATGACTAGATATAGAATCAATGTGTCTGAGAGCCTGTACTTTTCTGGATCAAATAGTATAGAATTTTTCTTAAATTTCTCATCCTTGCCATGCCTTTGGTTTCTAGACTGTAGAGGCTTCACATGTTGGACACAACATGACTGATTTGGATCACATCACCTGTGTATATCGCCTCGTAACATTTCCTGTCATGTGTGGAGCTATTTAAATTGCAGTTTTCTAATACTATTCGGTACAGGACATAAATGCTTGCTGTCCAATTAATTATCATAATTTGTTTTGCAAGATAAACTCAATCTCTTTGAGCTCATCTATTCTATAACTAAGCTCCTCTATAGAAAAGATCATTGGTCTATGAAAAAGGATATCACTGCTTAGCTTAGTGAATGTTCTTGTTTGAGGCTCTTAAACCACATTAGCAGTTTTTAACATAGAGAATTCTAATGGATGTAAGCACCAGTTATTGTGCCTTTTTTTTTTCCCCTTCAATACTTATGGTCATGGTAGTTTAAGTAGCCACCACCCTTAGAAGTTTCATTTTTTGATGATTGAATTGTTATTCTTTCCAGGTTGGAAGAGGTGAACCATCAACTAGATCCTTTGATTCAGCATGTATGCCTGCTTAGGAAAAGGGAAATGCTTTACAGGAAGGCTTTTATCAGGAGATGTTACGACCTTCAAACCGCTGAAGCTGAGGTTGTGGAAGTGGTCCATTTGTTGTGCGTTTATTACTTGACATTGATCATCATCATCATCATCATCATCATCATTATCATAACTCTTCCCAAATCCCTGGAATCAGCTTTAAGAAACCTATTTCACCAATAAATTCTAAGGCCCTATCATTTAGTAAATGAACCAGAATTCACATCCTTCTCACCTCCTCAATCCAAGTCCTTTTAGGTTTTTCTATCATCCTCTTTTCAGGTCCTTCTACCCTAATCAATGTCCTCGTCCTCACCACAGCCGTCTCCAGTCTACGTTGTACATGATTGAACCATCTCAGTTCGATCAGTCTTCGTTCTATCATTTCTAGTCTTTCCACACGTCTATCTCAACATCATCATCTCTACAACAATCAATCTCTGATCATCTGCTACTCTTAACTGCCCAACAATCTTTGCTCCATATAGCATAGCCGGTGAACAATTTCCTCATAAAAAATTTCATTTTTTCCTATTCGGAATCGGTTCGACTCTCTTGTAAGTTTTATAAGCATGTGATGATCATATGACACCCTATACAAAACATCTCCACTTCATCTGGCCAGCTCTATTTCTAACTCTAAACATCCTCATCAATCTCCCATCCTTTTGAATAACACCATGTTATCTACGAGCGACATACACTAAGGGACTGTTGGGAGAAAGATCCCTTCTCGACCACACGCACAATAATATTGAAATTAAAAGAAAGCAAAAGAAAAGGTGCAGACCACAATACAGATTTACAAGGTTCTCTTTCAGTATGTACATGGATTCACGCCAATCCACTATGCTCAAAGGCAAAAAATGAAGAATCTCTCAATACAATGAACTCTCTCTCTCTCTCTCTCTCTCTCTCTCTCTCTCTCTCTCAATACAATAAAACTCCATGTGAAATTATAAAATTGCCCTTTGGATGAACAATACAACTATGATGATCAAGCTCCATAGATCCTAACAAGGACCTCGTCCTAGAAACTAGCTGGTAATTCATCTATAACTAATTCATCTATAACAAGTGCAGAAAGATAGGGCTTAATGCTGACCTCTGATGATACCCATTACTACAAAAAACTCATCAGTCTGTCCACAGACTGTTATCACCCTTCTACCTTATGCATGTCTTTAATAACGTCGACATATTCTCGTGGGACATTTTTCCCCATCACTGACCATATAATCTCACTAGGCACTCTATTGTATGCTTTCTCTAGACCACAAAACCATGCATAGATTCTGTTGTCTTACATTATATAGCAATATTAATCCTAGGCTTCCAGCTAATCATGTGCTGGAAGATTGTAGGCCTTGCAGTTGCAGGTGTAAATGGCCCAGCTTTGGCAGAGGAAAATAAAATTTTGACTAGGCCTGACCCAGACATTAAAAGTTAGGGCTCAAATCAATCCAGGCCTAGCCCATTAACACCCTTCGTTTCAGTATAGATGATGAAACCGATGTTGCATATGGTGACTGTCTCTGACATTAACATGAGGTGTCCATCATGGTGAACATAAAAAAAGGCGGAAGGATGTATGGTATTAAAATAGCAGAACTTTAGACATGTTTGCATCTTTTTATAAATAGAAAGAAATATGAAGGCCTTTAACAAAGCCAACATAGTTTAAGCTAAGGAAGGTAAATCCATAACCTTCAATGCAATTGCTGACCTCTGTGGATCAACCCGCTACTGAATGATTGCTCTCAATTCCCAGAGCCTATATTCCCGACATGGCTGGTTCAACACCTCTATTCCTAGTCCCCATCAATATCCTTCTTTCCCACTTTTTGACTTTGGCCTTCCACCAGTTGCTGCTGCAGTTATATAGCTAGCATTTCAGGCAGTAATTGAATAAGCTGGCCCATCCGAGGATCCGATCAAGTACTGGTTCATAAAAAGCTGAAACCTTATCACCTGTAATCGCTATTATGGAAGGGTATGCCTGAATGAGAAGAAGGTATTGGATCCGACGGTTAGGCGGGTGAAGCAAGAATCAATCTAATATTGTTCCCCATGTTCTTATGAATCTTAATAAGAGGCACACAACCGTCTCTCTTTCCAACATGCATGAGACTTCTGATCCCATCAGTTTCCATTAATCAGTAGTTACCAATGACTTTTGCCAAATGAGGCCTTTTTTCTCTTCTTCTCAAGTCTGTCATGGTGGAAGAAGGAAATGCAACCACATTCATGCCACATCTATCAATTGCAATAAATTAAGAAAAACATACTGATTCCTTTGCAACAACCATAATCCTATGCTATGGTACTACATATGTGATCTTGAGCTTTGGTTATACCAAAAGTGCCTCCACATGGTACACACAAGGAAACTCGTGCCATATATGCAAAATCCAGGCCACTCATCAGGCAGGTCCTTTCTTGTAGACACCTTGAACCAAGAGTCAGGATGGTCCACCATCCTGTGGGTTGCTTGTGTATGAAAAACCAAGACGGTTTTTATAAGTATCCAGTCGTCCACAACATTCAACCATGAAGCTTGCATGGGGCTGAAGAAGTACTTTCATTTCCCCCGAAAAATCATCATTTTCCATGCTTATCAATGAAAACTGCAGAGCGTTCACAATATATGGAATTATTTGCTAGCAGCTCCTAGTTGCCATGGTCTTTGGCCATGAAAAAATTGGTCTGGTCCCTTGAATGATACTGGAAGTTTATTAGTTGTCAGATGGCATTCAGAGAGTGACAAGATAATGAATTTAACTCTACTCGAATCACATTAAAAGTACCATATTGTCAAGAAATTTCCTTATTTTGTTATTCATACTTATTTTTGGGACATTTCTTGAATTCTTTACTCATGCTTCTCTCTGTGTTTTCTGAAATCTAGGTGGATCTTCTCGGTGATGAAGTGGATGTGCTTTTAGGACTTCTACAGAAGATATACATATCATTGGATTCTTATTCACCAGTTTTGCAGCATTATCCAGGAGTAAGTTGGATATGTTCCTTCAGAAACTTCTTCTGTCGTTTTTCATATGTGGATTTTCCATGTTACTTATTTTTTTACTCATTATGTTCTTTGGTACACGATTCTCTAACTAGCAGTGCAACTGGACTGGGCCAGGCCAGGGCTGGGAGAAAGAATGTCCAGATCCAGCCCATAAGCTAAGAACCTGTTCAGGTCCACCCAGTCTTTTAGCTTGGGATTTATGCTCTGTAGAGGGTGTACTAGCAAAATAGTTGGCCCGTCAATGTCAAGCCCAAGTACTCATCAAACCTAAAATTCAGGTGGCCCAACCCATGGGCAATGAAGATTATCCCAAACCTGACCCAAAACGGGAAGGACTTGGGCCAGGTCCAGCCCAGCCCAGCCCTGTAGCAACCCTATCTCTAACACACATGAAAAAACTTTCTGCTAAATACTAGTAGGGCTGTGAATATAAATCAATACCAGGATATGGAAGATCATCATTTGGTTAGAAGATTGTATTACTTGAAGTTATAGTGGGTCAGATCCTACTTTCACCACATATACATGAGATCTGAGCCATTCATCAAGGGAGCACCAGCTTGTTTCTGTAAACTGTGAAGCGAAAAGATTTTCTGTATTTGAGACAACCCAATGGAGTTGAATATATAGAGATTACATACATCTATACAAGGAAAATAATAAACTCAGAATCCTCTACCTATGGAAACAAACTATACAAGGTAAACTCGTTATACAAGGTATGTGAGCTGTCTAACATCCCCCCTCAAACTAATGCTGGTTATCGACAAGTTATAGTTTGCCAACTAGAAAAGAGTGACGTGCAGAAGTGAGGGACTTGGTGAGAATGTCGGCAATCTGATCATGGGATGCAACATGTGAAAGAGAAATGAGCCCGGACTAAAATTTCTCGCGGATAAAGTGACAGTCAATTTCAATATGCTTTGTCCGTTCATGAAAAACCGGGTTAGAGGCAATCTGAATGGCACTGAGATTATCGACATGGAGTGGAGTAGGATCTTGTAGAGGAATGCCCAAGTCTGAAAGAAGTCCACGTAACCAGACGAGCTCACTTCACGCGGCGGACATCGCCTGATACTCGGCTTCTGTGCTCGATTTGGAAATAGTGGCCTGCTTCTTACACTTCCAAGAGATGAGAGAAGTGCCAAGAAAAACACAATAGCCAGTGGTAGATCTTCGTGTGAGAGTGCATCCGGCCCAATTAGTATCTGAATAAGCACGAAGGTCCAGAGTCGCCGTGAAGGAGAAGAACAGGGATCGATCTAGAATCCCACGAAGGTACCGTAGGATGCGCAATACCACAGTCATATGAAGAGTCCGAGGAGCAGAAAAAAACTGATTGACGACTTGGACAGCGTAGGCAATGTCAGGGTGAGTCATAGTTAAGCAAACCAAACTTCCAACCAAACGGCGATATAAGTCAGGCTGTGCAAGTAGATCACCATCGTCACGGCCATAGTGAACGTTAAGTTCTAAGGGAGTCTGAACTGTCTTCTGATCCGTCAATGATGCCAAGGTGAGAAGATCATTAGTATATTTATGCTGGCTGACCAGGATCCCATGGTTAGAACGTGAAAATTTAAGTCCAAGAAAGTATGTTAGATGGTCGAGGTCTTTCATCTTGAATGATGATTGCAGAACTTCTTTTAAATCCGAAATGCCAGTAGCATCGCTACCAGTCAGTACGAGGTCATCAACATAAACTAGAACAATGATAATTCCATGAGCAGTGGTGCGCAAAAATAAGGATGGGTCATGACCACTTTGAGTAAAGCCAGCACCCCTAACAACATCGTGAAAGTGTTGGAACCATGCTCGAGGTGCCTGTTTGAGGCCGTACAGGGCTTTCTTTAGACGACATACCTTATTGTCAGGGATTAAAGAGCCAGGAAGTGGTTTCAAATATACGGTTTCTTGGAGGTTTCCATGAAGAAAGGCATTTTTTACATCCATTTGAGCGAGTGGCTATAAGCAAACAGAAGATATAGCTAGAAGAGTACAAACAGTTTTCATCTTGGCCATGGGAGCGAAAGTCTCATTGTAATCAATTCCGTATTTCTGTTTGTATCCCTGAGCGACAAGTCGAGCCTTGTATCGATCCAATGATCCATCAGACTTGAGCTTGACAGAATAAATCCATTTGCTACCAATTAGCTATTAGTCAGCGGGTCGAGTGACAATATCCCACGTATGATTATCATCTAATGCCGCGAGTTCTTCTGCCATAGCCTTCTTCCAACAATCATGAGTGGCTGCCTGAGAGTATGAAGTAGGAATAGAAACAGTATCCAGAGTAGTATTCATGGTAGACATA
Source organism: Magnolia kwangsiensis (assembly GCA_037074715.1). Lineage (NCBI taxonomy): Eukaryota > Viridiplantae > Streptophyta > Magnoliopsida > Magnoliales > Magnoliaceae > Magnolia > Magnolia kwangsiensis. Next base: position 60,045,116 of record CM073573.1, read on the forward strand.
GAACATATCAGCGCTCGATTTTCACAAGCGGAACGACGTATCGAGGTAGGTTCGGGATTGGCAAGGTACAGTAGGTTCAATTTGAGTAATCGGTGGTGGATTTGTACGTGGTCGACGTGAATAAACCTGCAATGGATGATTGAGAGTACTTGAGGCAAACGGAATTTCAGGAAAGGCGGTTAGACCAGGAGAGTTTGGAGTGTGCGGAGGAGGAAGAGATGAATGAAAGGCAATGTGTTCAAGAAAAACAACATGTCGTGAAACCCGAACACGACGAGAAACAGGATCATAACATCGAAAATCCTTCTGAGTTTCCCCAAATCCCAAGTACATACATTTGACCGATTTTGGAGATAGTTTGTTACATTCACGTGAAGCCAGGTGAACATAATAGATACAACCAAAAACTCGAAATGTGGAATATGTAGGAGGTAAGCCGGTAAGAACAACGTAAGGAGATTTACTGTTCAGAACTTTGGTTGGAATCCGGTTAATCAATTAGACTGAATGTAATATTGCTTCTGCCCAGAAAGAACGAGAAATATTCATAACTGTCATCAGGGTGTTGGCAGTTTCAACAATATGACAATTTTTTCGTTCAGCCACCCCATTCTATTGTGAAGTATCAGAATAGGTGGTCTGATGAATAATCCCATGACCTTGAAGAAATGTACGAAAATTGGTTGAGAGATATTCCCCCCTTGAGTCAAAGCGGAGAATTTGAACTGGAACCCGAAATTGAGTCTTCACCATAGAGTGAAATAATTTGAATTTTTCAAAAACCTACGACTTTGATTGCAGAAAGTAAATTCAAGTGTAACGTGTGAAATCATTAATGAATATAACATAATATCGTAACCCAGAGAGAGACATAATTGGTGATGGACCCCAAACATCCGTATGTACAAGTTCAAACATAGAAGATGATTTTGAAGTACTTAAAGAAAAAGAAATACACTTACTCTTTGAAAGACAACAGGAAGAACAAGAATAATCTAAATCATTTTTATTAAGAGAAATGTTCCCTAACATGCCAGAAGAAATTAACTGAAGTAACCGATCTGAATGGGGATGACCCAGGCGACAGTGCCACAGTTTCCACAATTTATTTGCCGACTAAATATTTGATGAAGATGGAGAAAAGAAACAAGGAGCCGGAGTGACAGACGGACCAAAGTCAAGCACGTACAGACGACCATGCCGCCTACCCTTCTTAAGTACCTTCCTTGTTGCCAAATCCTGCACAAAACAACAGTTGGAAAAAAATATGACTAAGCAATTATTGGATGTGAGTTGACCAATTGAAATTAAATTGGAGGAGAGATTAGGGACATGAAACACATCATGAAGGGTGAACTGGCGATGAGTAGAAGGAGAGAAAGTCAATGATCCAACGGACTGAATAGATAGTCTAATGCCATACGCAGTAAAAATAGCCTGATTGTCGGTGTAGGGACAAATTTCACGAAGATGAGATACAGCACCGGTCATATGATTAGAAGCACCCGAATCGAAGAACCATGTAGAAGATGGGGATATACCTGACATACCAGCCGTAGAAAGGGCTTGAACGATTTGCTGGAGCATCACAGGAGTCAACGGAGATGAAAGACCTTCAGTAGAAACAGTAGATGCAGAATCACTAACAGACAGCTTGGAAGAAATAATATAGCAGTAGGAAAAAGAGCACGACCACGGCCACAACCACAACCACCACGTCCACGGCTGAAAGAAGATGCATAGGCACTTGTACGAAAGTCCTGAATACCATGACCAGTCCGTCGACAATAAGCGCACCATTCTTTGCATTAAGCGACAACATGACCCACCTTGTTGCAATCGCGATAAGTCAAAGGAGTGGAACCACGTGTCGGTGTGGTGGTAGACACAGCAAGTACCATATTAGATGATCCCAAAGTTGAGGAAGGAAGAGAAAGAACTTTCAGTCGTTGTTCCTCAGCCAATAAATCATTAATAACCGCATTCAATGAAGGAGTAGGGCTACGGTTTAAGAGAGCAGCCCGACAATGCTCAAATTCCAGACGCAGCTTCATAAGAAACTATCAAACTTGCGCACTCTCGCGCATAGTTTGAAATATCTCTCATGAGAAAATGTTGGATCCATCATAGTCATCTCAGTCCAAATTGAGACAATTTTGAAGTAAAAAGATTGAATACTGTCGTCACCCTGAGTAAGGGTAACGAGATCCTGTTCCAGGCAGTATAATCGGGCCGCATTACTCTGTTGATAAATTATCTGGAGATAGTCCCACATTGCCTTAGCAATGCGATGAGGTGTGAGACCAACAGCAATGGACCGATCGACGGAATCGAGAATCCGGATAATAATCCGTCCATTGTTCATTTCCCAATCAGCTAATTTGTCGGCATTTGTGGAAGTGGGGATAGTAACAGATCCATCAATTAGTCCCCACAAACCATGACCCTTGAGGAAGTTCTGAAAATAGATGGCCCATAAAGAATAGTTGGTACCATCAAAACTACAATGTGGGGCCTCTGTACATGATGAGTTCTTGTCCATTGATCTGAAGTAATGTAAAACACGTAAGGAGTTCCAGCAGAAGAAGGTCGTAGAATTACCGTACAGTAGGAGATACCTAAGGGATGGCAGTTTCTGGATCTGGCGGAATAGTAACAACAATAGGAGCTCTGGAGCTGGAAAAGAGAGATCAGAAGCAATCAGCAACAGAGGCAACAGGAGGCTGGATCTTGATCTGGATCTGGAAAATCGAGCAAGGGTGCTGGATCGGGATCTGAATGTAGAAAATCGAGCAGGGGCGCTGGATGTGGATCTGGAAAATTGGAAAATCGAGTAGGGGCGCTGGATCTTGATCTGGAGTAGGAAAATCGAGCAAGGGCACTGGATCTGGAGCAGAAAAATCGAGCAGGAGGTGGTTGGACAACGCAAAATCGAGCAAGGGGTGGCCGGACGCAGCAGCGATGGGGCTGGACGCAGCAGAGATGGTGGTCAGACGTAGCAGAGATGATGACCGGACGCAGGGATGGTCGGATCTGACAAGTGGTGGAGCCGGTGACGATGAGGTGGCAGGATTTGGATCAGTAGGGCTCTGATACCATGTAAACTGTGAAGCGAAAAGGTTTTCTGTATTTGAGACAACCCAATGGGGTTGAATATATAGAGATTACATATATCTATACAAGGAAAATAATAAACTCAGAATCCTCTACCTATGGAAACAAACTATACAAGGTAAACTCGTTATACAAGGTATGTGAGCTGTCTAACAATTTCATGGCCCAAAAATCTGGCCACTTTGCTCTCAAGTGGGTAACACGTTTACATATAAATGGACAGTTAGAAAAAGAGACTAAATGTCCACATTCGATGTGAAAGTGGCACAATACCTCATGAATGGACCGGCTTATATTTGAGCTATGGCACAAATATGCTGGGGGCTCAACTGATGAAACAACCTAGATTGCATGCAGACAAATGCCACACTCCCAACAGGTCGAGCATTGTAAGAAACTGATGGTTGAAATTGATTTTGGTCCTCCTGAGTAGTTCGAGTATTGCAAGTCAGTGTCTACTCCAGAGGACAATGCTTTTCAGTCCAAGGTAGCTAATTGTGTTTAACCCAGTTCAATCTGCTAGCATTTGTAAGACATGCTTGCTGCAGAAACAAAGTGCCCTGCATAGCTAATTACGGACTGTATATCCTGTCTGATGTTGCCACAATTTATTTACCATTGAGAATTCAAATGTCGGTACTTATGAAAATGGAAGTGGCTTCCTAGAAAGCTTCTTTGTTATCATCCATAGGGAGATCTGTAAACTGTAGGTCCATGTTCCTGAATACCCACTCCTAGAAGAAACTCAATCTCTGAAAATGGGTTCTTTTTCCAGCATAGCCATTGATAGCAACCTAGGAGAATTAGTATAATTGTATACTTTATGATATCAGTGAAACCTTTGACAGAACGCTTCTCCCCTTTTATGTTTGCACAAATATAGATTGAGAAATAAACTGATACGCAGACCATGACAATTCACACCAATGCACAGCCAGTGCATCTCAGGTAGAATTTGGTCAGAAGTGGCCCAGCGTAAACAAGATGGGCTCATGTTAACCCTGTCCAGACATGGCCCACCTATCTCTTATTGTAATAAACAAATAAGCAGCATACAACAAATGCATTTATTTTATTTCAGTGTAGGGGTGTGGGACAAAAGTTCTCAGGGTTCAAACTTTCCCAATACTTATCTTTTCTACAAGTAGGTCAGGCCGCAAGCATCCATTTTAAGGCACCATTCGAAAAGTGTGGATCATCCATTCATTTTAATCTTGGGATGACCCCCCATCTAATTGTGGAACACAAGATTTGAAAAGTGAGGATTCAGGCACATTCATGCGACATGTACAGTGGCAGTGTGCAGGTGTTATGGATTATCACGCTCTTCCAGAGTATTGTATGGTTTCTCATATAGATTTGGCTTAGGGCTTATTTGAGTGGAATGTATCCAAAGGGGTTTGGTCACGGAGGGGATTGGGTGTGAGGCGGGTAAATTGCCGTGGACATGCCTAGTTCTTCCTCTATGCATGCATTGGAAAGCTGCCAAAACACACTTATGGGTTGTGGTAGTGGAAAGAGTTGCAAGGAAGATATTAGGCTGGAAAATATATTTGTCACTAGTGGGTCACATTACATTGATTAAATTGGTGTTATTGAACACGCCAATCTATTTCGATGGTGCAAGCCAAAAGATCAAAGTGGGGGCAGGGATAGAATCATTGAAGGGCAATGATTTGGTTAGCTATGGTTCAACTGGTATCATAATTCCTGAATTTCTATGAGAATCAAGACCGAGGAAAGGAAGTCTTCAAATCTCTGAGTCAAATCCATGGTCGAATCCTACTCAGCAGAATGCAGAATGGGCTGATCTGGTCTTTCACAATAAAGTGATAGATGCAACAGTCATGAAACGAGTTTTAGCAGATTAATTGGTAACTTTGGAATGATGGCAGCTCTACAGAGAGTGATGCTCAAGGTGGAAGAGGTATTTTGAAAGACAATTGTCTGTTTAATTTGCAGATGCTTCATGAACCCCATTTTGGGAGGATGTGTGGTGTGAGAACATGGCTCTTTATCAAATCTATCTTCATCTGTACCAAGTATCACCTATGAGGGAAGTAATGGTTTCTCAATGATATAACATGATTGAAGATCAGTTAGTTTGGCCCTTAACATTCTGAAGAGAACTCTTTAATGATGGGATTGAAGAGATTCTGAGCCTGATGAAAAGTTCCAAATAGATGGAAGGTCTCACCGGGGGAGGAAAATGGAAATAGAATTTGGGAAAGGGAAGAAACTTTCTCAGTGAAGTTGTTCCATATACTCCAATATCAAAAGGTTGTGGAGCAGAAGGATGGTATTACTAATGTTTGTGTTATGTCTTCAGGTTGAGGAATAGGCAAGATCAGTTGTTTATGCATTGCAGATTCTTGGTGGCAGTTTGGAGGAGATCCTTGGACCTTTTTTGGATAACGTAATGATGCCGGGGAAGATCGAGGCCTTTAATTTCACGTGTTGCAAGGGGGTTGTATTGGTAAGAGCGATAAACTTTTGTAGCACCTTCTCCAACCAAGCTGTGGTTGATTTGGAAGGAATGTATTAATAGGACGTTTCACACAAGTGAGAATTGCGTAACAAAACTTTCCTAAAGGTTAAAGGAAGAAGGGTCAGCTGATCTGTGGGCCTGAAAGCTTTTGTGGGATGTAGGTGAGGGAAAATTTTGGGGGAGGGGTTCACTCCGTAATGGATATGATGATATCTCACATCTAATTCCTCTAAGCTCGCTTCTGTGAGCTTTTGTTGTTCTTTTCTTTTGGCTTTTCTGTAAACTTATGGTTAGCATTAAAAAGTAAGTAACAAAAGAGACATGGATTTATCTAGGTGCCGATGATTCATGACAGCATGCTGCCCAAAAATTTCTGCAGAAGGCTCCAACTCAAAATGAAATGCGTTGGAGTTGATAATACATAGGAGTTTACATCTTTCTTATGAAGCATTTGGTGACATGGACTCTGGGGCAGCATACTGCCAGGGAATTTTGGCAAGTGCAAACCTGTTTTTGGATACTTTCCCTGCAAAGCAGGCCATCAGTTACTGAATGTAGGCTTTTGCCATTTTATAGATAATGGACATTCTCAGATTAATCAGAGAAGAACTAAATGGAGAAGCTGGTCTTATTTCACGGAAATGAAGGTACTCCTGGCCTTTTGTTGCTAGCATTTGGCAGACATCAACATCATCATCACCATCACCATCACCATCACCATCACCACCATCATCATCATCATCAGCAGCACCATCAACATCATCATCATCATCATCATCAGAGCCTTGTCCCATCTATTTGTACCTGCTAAATTTCTTGTGTATAATAACTTGTATAGTTATATCCGGTAAGGTTTTACAGTAGTGTTTGGTTTTCTGGTTTGTACAATTAGGGGGCCATGTTTCACATCGATTGCCCATGCACCAAAAAATCACTCAAAGAGTGGAAGGTTCTACTGATTATATTTTGCCTTTATCTTGGTTGAATCTGAACCGGGGCTGGATTTTCTTACTTGGCCGTCTATTTTCTGGCCACCTATTGAAGGGTTAGAGGTCTTCCAATGTGGCAGATATTTGTTGAATGGTCCATGAATAGCAGGGGCCATAAAAGCTTTTTGGATCGTTGATATCCCCACAAAGAAGAAAAAGAAAAAAGAGGATCGTGCGTGCATATGTTCGTGAAATGTAGGAGTTTTAGTAGAGCTTAGTTAGGCTCTCTCTCTCTCTCATAATGTCGAGAGTTTGAATATGGTTTTTGGATAATAATTGCATTTTGAAATTTATAGTAGTCTTTGCTATCCAAATATGGTGAAACACCCATTATGGGAAATGTCATCCATTTTCTTTTTGTTTCCTTACTTTCCCTACCATCTAAATGGGTTGTAAGGTTGAGTGACTGTCACTCAATCCATTTTTCTTCACGTATATTTCTTTTATTTTTATTTCTTTAAAAATGTTCCTTTTTGTTGTGCTAGTACAATATAGGGTTTGACTTTCTCCTTATCAAGAAAGCTACGTAGCCTTGGTTCTTGATGCATATAGGTAAGTAATGATTTTTTCTAGTTTTAGAGTATTTTAGAGATTCAAGAGTCTTATAATTACTTTTATTATTATTTTAGTAAATTTACTATTTTAAGAATGTTTATTATTTTGAGAAAGTAACAAATTTAGGGGTTATAGACTTTTTGTTATGACTTTCATCAATAATATTACTTTTATTGCTTGTTTTAAAGATTTTTTTTTTTTTGTGGATTTAAAGGCTACACTTGAGAGGAAGACTCTTGGATCAATGTCTTCCAACAATGGATTGGACAATAATAATCCTTATACAATACTCTAGGGAATGCTTGTGTGACTCCGGTGAAGTTTGAGGCCTTTGATTAGTAATTCAAATGTTCATATAGGAGATGTAAGCATTGATTGATCAGTTGATTGAGGCGATGAATGATGGATTGTAAACACATATTCATGCCAAGAAACAACCAAGGACTGATGAAGGAACTTGTAGTCAGTTAGTTTGTACTCAAATAACCATTCCAAACTATAGGCCACAAAACTCTATTTCATAGAGCTATAATAGGTAGGAGGGATGGGTACGCTGACAAACTTGTCAAGTTGTACCTTTCAATATTCTCAATCTTACAATATGATAAGTAAGAAAACTCTCCTCAGTGACTCTACAGATACAGCCCCTACTTACGGGAAGGGGCTTCTTCAGATCCTTCTCACTCTTTTAGTGACATCCACCGTTGGTTCCTTCCTACCCCTGAGTTTCGGTGTCTAGACTACATGGGTATCAAACTTTCTCAGTGCTACCTCTGGCTATCAAAAAGCCGGCAGTGGCTGATTCCACCATTCGATCTGGTATGAGTATCTGCCGGGCGACAGTGAGTTTCATTTAATCCAAAAAGTGCCAAGTAGGATTCGACAATGGGTTTGAGTCTGCCATGAGAGGACAACCTGTTATTCCTACTCTTTCTTCGTTTGTCAGTGTACCCATCCCTCCTACATATCATAGCTCTATGAAACATAGGAATGCATCGTCGAAAACCACATCTGATTTAGACCATTCCGAGACCTAAAAAAAACAAAATCAAAAGTTAGTCTTCGGTCTTGAATGCATAACATAAATAAACGAGGAGCATTTTTTAGTGGTAAACTCAATTGGTTCATCATAGGAGGCAATGTTAACTTAGGAACCAGATGCTTTTCGGTCAATCAGATGTTGAAGTAGAAGAGTTGACCTTTACAAATTAAGGAGTGGCTCTTGAGGAATCCATTGATGTAGATAAAGAGTGGGCTTACACAGATGAAGGAGTGTCTGTTAGCAAACCCACCGTTGAATTACTTGATGGCACAGATGGATTGATGGTCCATCAAGAAGTTTTGATTGAGCTAAAGCATCAGTTGATGGATGGATCAACAAAAAGGCATCGATGGAGCGACATCTAAGGTCAACTTGATGGCCAAGGAGGTGGACAATTCTTTGGTTATCATAATGAAAATCGTCATCCTTCCACCTTCTCTACAATGACCAAAGCACATAAATCAAAGGCCGGTAGTGATGGTGTGAATACTGGAAAAAAAAGTTCCCACACTTTTATCTTTGGTTTAAAGGTGTATGAGCTAATTTGGATTGATGATGTAGTAAACTTGGAGTCACCACTAGCCAATTAACTCAAAATCCCGCAGTCGGCTAGAACCTGCAGAATTTGTAGAAGTCAGAGAATCAGGAGACTCTTGCTTTAAGTTGACTCCTGATCTGCGACTTGGGATTCCGAGGAAGGGACTTTACTTACAAAGAGGGAAGGTGTTAGGCACCCTCTCTGCCCGTACGGGTATATGGTCTCTATTTCATGCAGTAAGCTGATCTTATAGGATAAAATAATTGGATGTAAAGTATTAAAATGAGACTGGGTATATTCAAATTTCTGATATGGCATGGTTCAAAATTCTGGAAAGCCACTGAGTAGTCCAAATAATGTCTAAAAATGAGATTTAAGAAGAGATGTGATGATTACTAGATATTCAAATTCTGATATGGCCTGGTCCAGAATTCTGGCAAGCCACAGAGCAATCCAAATAATGTCTAGAAATGAGATTTAAGAAGAGATGTGGTGATACTAGAATGTTATGTAAGATGACTAGGCTACTATGAGTTTATGATGCGACAGGATCCGGAGTTCAAGCAAGTTACAGAGCATATGTTCAATGGTAACCTAGAGAAGCATGGGGGTTGAGAAGGGAAGTAATGATGCAATTGACGAAGTACGAATATTAGCGATGATGGCAAGATCTTTGGCTTTCACTTTAAATGGCTTGGATGGAGTATATACACAATGGTTTAGAAGGGTTGACTTAAGTGGGTGTAGGAAGCTAAGAGAGGCTTGGATGAGGCTAGAGGGGCTGAAGAAGATGGGAGCTTAAGAACTTAAGAACTCCCTCTCACTCTCAATCACTTGCTCTTTCACTCTCTCACTCTCCTTCTCATGGTGAGAGTTACTTGGTTGTGAAATGAAGAGAGGAGGGGAGTATTTATAGCCCATTGGGATGTTTTTTGGTAATTTTAGACATTATGAAGAGTAAAGATGATGTGGCGGCCTATGATTGGTGGAGGGAAGGGAGATGCCACATGGCACTTTCTTATGTGGTAAAATGGTAAATAGTAGAAACTTTGGGGTTAAGTCCTAGCATAGTTGACTTTCTAGGGGAGCAACCACTGTAGTTTGGGGCACATATTCCGAAAGGAGGCGGTAATTGAATTACCGTTGTTTACTGTTTATCTCTGAAATTTAGCCAGTTGGCTTGTTCATGCCTGGAGATTGGCTTAAGGCATGGGTTTAAGGCTTTGGCTTGGAAACGGCTCGGGTATGGATCAGCTTATTTAGTGGTTTGGGTCTGGCTCGGCTTAGGTAATAGCTTGGCTTAGATAATGATAGAGTTGGGCACGGGATGACTCGACTCAGCAAACTCGACTCGTCTGATTCGATTTGAACGGAGTGGGTGATTTGATTTGAATTGAGTTGACTTCGTCCAATCTGAACTCAAACTGAGTCGAGTTCAAGTCACCCAGTAACTCGACTTGACCCAAACTCGATTAGACACGTCAGATCTGAGTTTATATATATATATATATATATATATATATATATATATATATATATATATATATATATATATATATATGTATATATATATATATAAACTCAGATCTGATGCGTCGAGTCGATTTTGGGTCAAGCCTATTCAAAATCGGATCGAGTTGGATCAACCCTAACTCATTCTGGCTCGACTTGATGCCCAACTCTAGATAATGGCTTGGGTTTTAGGTATGGTGTAGGGTTTGGTTTTAGTTTCGAAGGATCATCCATGCTTTATCAAGTTGCTAGCCTAGGTGGGGTGTCTACAGATGCCCCTCTTTGGCAGAGGTTGCGTGTAATAAAATGCTAAAAAGAGTGGACACCCCACCCCTTTGGTCAGAAAAAATTATGATATGGACCTATTGCCTGCAATAGTATCATTGTCAGCTTACTGTCTAGAAAAGAGATAACTTGCACATATCATGAGGGTTTGATGAAAATGTTGTGATTGTCCTTGCACTTTCTGTGGCATTACGGGCCACAAATCACAACCCTTTCACATTGGATTGGTAATAGCATCGCAAGGTAAATATGACAAGTAATGCCTGGCCTTACAGGGATCCCCTACTGTATGGATCTATGATGTTTCTTTGGTATGTGATCACCCCAGGAGTACTCATTCCATTTGATCGTTAAAGTGGTTAGCTGCCCTGTATTTTTTGCGGCCTTACGAAGAATTCACTACGCCGATTTGGACTCGATCATACTTTCTAAACATCTCAGACTAGGTATGTGCGGGAGACCTTTTTTTCATGAAGTGTTCTAATTTCGATACATTGATTACAACTGATCTTTCCCACTCTTTTAAAATGGTTATTCTGACTAGGGTTGGATTGAGTTCACCATCACTTGCATTGCACTTCATCGTTGCCCGACCATCCCGACATTGAAATCCAGGACAAATGTGCTTGTATCGTATACGGATTCGACAACTCTTAGGGAAACCATAATAGGTTAAATCTTATTTTGCTATTGCTCTAGATGCCATTGAGAGGTATAGGAGACCCCCTAATGCCTTAGATGTCGAGCAATATTTATTAAAATTTTTATTTTGAAAACTATGCCACACGAGAAGTTACACTCCTTGGGGATTTTATTGCAACGATTTTTTTTTTTTTTTTTTTGAAAATTTCTCCTAGGCAGCTGAAAAGATCCATCCGATCTCGTGAGAGGGCGTCTTTCGGTTTTTATTTTGGCCTTCAATTTTTTAGAATTTTGAATAAGTTTGGTCCTTCTTCACTAGGGGATAGTGGAGATGGTCAAGGTCGTGTTTTATTGGGAATAATTATGTTAGGATTTTCTTAAAAGGTCCCTACCCATAGATCAATGGTCTAAAGGTTTTTATTGTGAAGATATATATATATATATATATATATATATATATATATATATATATATATATATATATATATATATATATATATATATATATATTTGGAATAAGTCCAGTCTGATGTGCCCATTAGAGGTTCAGGGGGTCTTTCGACTGATTTGGTTTTTATTGGAACTATATATAAAAAATTAGTTTTATCGAAAAAAACTATTTTTGTGATTTTTTGAAAAATGATATGATCCGTTGTTTCCCACTCTAACTGTTGTGATCGAGATTGACTCTGTTGGGGATACATATTTTTATTTTTTCAAGATGATCCGTTTTGTCGTTTTACAATCCAATGGTTGAGATCGAGATCGGTTTTTAGTGAATTTTTTTTAATTTTCTCTATTTTCCTTGAATTTTCTCTTCTTTTTTTTTTTTCCCTTGAATTTTCTTCCTTTTTTCTTTTTCTCCATTTTCTCTTTTTTCCTTTTTTCTTAAATTTCTTCTCATTTCCTCCTTTTTTGTCTCTTTTTTTTTTTTTTTTTTTTTTCATTTTTCTCTTCTTCAATTTTTTGCAAATTCCTAATTTCTTGCAAGATTCTTCCGTCTCATAAAAATCTTACATTTCTTCTCCCTTTTTTCTCATTACTTGCTGGTTATACTAGATTAGAGGTGTTGAGGAGAAGCTTTCAATCTTCAAGTTTTCATGTTGTTCGACCGGTCGTAGGGGAGCCACGATTGGTCGTGGGAGGTGCTCGACTGGTCGTAGGTTCGAGCCCTGGCACGACTCGAAGTCTAACGAGTTATGCTGTTTTTTTCCGGGGTCTAGGACTGGTCGTAGGAAAGCTAGGACTGGTCGTAGACCCCTACGACCTGTCGTAGGAGGGCTTCGACCGGTCATAAGAGGTCTAAGACCGGTTGTAGGAGGGCTACGACCGGTCGTAGGTTACGCAGTTTGTTCCGCGATTTTGCGCGAAACTACGGATTTGAGTCCTTTCGCAACCGGGATGCGGAAGGGAAGTTGCCTAAACTATAAATAGGTGTTCCTAGGGCTTTTCTAGGTATGACAAAAGCTTTCTAAAGGGGTTCTAGGGTTTCTAAAGGGTGTAGCAAGGGTGAGATTTGAGGTTGTTTGAATCGGGTAAGTCCTTTCTCTTTGTAATTGATGCTTTCATAGTGGAGATCTGTCGCTTTGTGCCGTGGTTTTTTCCCGAAAGGGTTTTTCACGTTAAATCTGTGTTCTCTTGTGTACTTGGTGTCATTGGATTGCTATCCTAGATCTAGATCTGTGTGATTCCGCAGGTACAAAATCCCCAACAACTGGTATCAGAGCAAAAGATGGGGCACAGATCTGAATCTGAGGGATTAGTAATAATGGCGAGTGCCAGGTATGAGTTTGAGAAGTATTCAGGAAAAAATAATTTTGAGTTATGGAAGGTTAAGATGATTAGCCTGTTAACCAAGCAAGGCGAGGATGGTGCTCTTGAGGAGCGAAAGTCTACTATGAAAGATGATGAATGGAATACTCTTGATAAGAAAGCTTTATCATCGATCCGTTTATGTCTCACGGATGAGGTTCTCTACAACGTCATGAGGGAGAAAACTGCGGCTGGTTTGTGGGCGAAGTTAGAGGATGTCTATGCAAAGAAATCCTCGAAAAATCGCCTACACCTGAAGTGACAGTGGTATAACTTCAAGATGGCAGAGGGTGGAGATCTGGAGGCTCACATCAGCAACTTTAATAAATTGGTTTGCAAATTGCTGGATATGGAGGAAGTGATGAAAGATGAAGAACAAGCATGTATGTTGCTGAATTCTCTCCTGGCATCCTATGAGGCATTCAAGGACACTATGTGCAGCATGAATAAAACCCTGAGTGTCGATACTGTTATCTCAGCCCTTCAAGGGAAGGCTATAAGACAACTGAATAATGACATGGGGACGTCTTCTGATGCACTGTCTATAGTGGGTAGGAATTCTGGACAAGGTACAGGTTCTTCTGGTTCTAGATCTAAATCCAGGGGCAAGGGCAAAGGAAAGGTAAAGTGCTGGAATTGTGAGAAAGAAGGACATGTGAAGAGGGATTGTAAAAATTTTAAATCGAAGAGGGAAGATTCTAAGGCTTCATGCAGGGAGGCTAATGTTGTCACGTCAGATGGATCGAGTGGATGTGATGGTGATGTTTTATCTGTGTTTTCGCTCAGACGGTCATACGATGATCGTAAGGATGAGTGGATGCTAGACACAGGGGCATCTTTTCACATGACTCCTCATCGGAGTTGGTTCACCAGTTACAGGGAGTGCGATGGTGGACAAGTATTTATGAAAAATGATATTGCCTGTAATGTTGTGGCGGTTGGTTCTGTGCGCATCAGGATATTTGATGGGGTGGAGCGTACCTTGACAGATGTGAGGCACGTTCCTGATTTGAAGCAGAATCTGATTTCTCTTGGTGTGCTTGAGGCAAAAGAATGCAAGTACACAGGTATTCATGGTGCTCTTAATGTATCTAAGAGGGCACGGGTAGTCATGAAGGCGCAACAACTCTGTAACTTGTACAAGTTGATCGGGAGCACTTCAAAAGGTGGAGCTACGGTGGATGTAGTAGATTCCACCTCTGCACGTGTGTGGCATGTTGGACATGGCCACATGAGTGGGCAGGGCAGGAAGGCTGAGACGTGCGGACAGGGATACGGAGCAGGTAGAGCAGCCACCTGTGTGAAGAATCACACGGCATGATCGCAGGACATCGGTGAGGTACATGGACGACTCCAATATTGCAGGATATTCATCTTCTATTCAGATGGCTCTAGGAGAGCCTGTTGCTGAAAAGTGAAAGGTAACTGTGGGCAATGTGATGGATTCGTTGTACCAGACTGACATCTGGGAGCGGGTGGAGCTTCCAGTGGACCGGAAAGCGGTTGGATGCAAGTGGATTTTCAGGAGGATACAACATAAATACAGAGCGAGGTTGGTGGCGATGGGTTATGCTCAGAGAGAAGGGATCGACTTCTCAGAGATATTCGCACTGACGGTATAGCAGGTATCTATTAGATCCTTGATTGGCGCTGATTGGCCAATGTGATCTTGAGCTATGATGAGATGCAGAAATAAGAGAAGAGGTCAAGTAGCTACACGGTTGAAGAATGAAGACTTGGTGGAGATTGTTGAGGAGAAGCCTTCAATCTTCAAGTTTTCATGTTGTTTGACCGGTCGTGGGGGAGCCACGACTGGTCGTGGGAGGTGCTCGACCGGTCGTAGGTTCGAGCCCTGACACGACTCGAAGTCCAGCGAGTTGTGCTGTTTTTTTTCCGGGGTCTAGGACTGGTCGTAGGAAAGCTAGGACTGGTCGTAGCCCCCTACGACCGTTCGTAGGAGGGCTACGACCTGTCGTAGGAGGTCTAGGACCTATTGTAGGAGGGATACGACCAGTCGTAGGTTACGCAGTTTGTTCCGCGATTTTGCGCGAAACTGCGAATTTGAGTCCTTTCGCAACCGGGATGCGGAAGGGAAGTTGCCTAAACTATAAATAGGTGTTCCTATGGCTTTTCTAGGTATGAAAAAATCTTTTTAAAGGGGTTCTAGGGTTTCTAAAGGGTGTAGCAAGGGTCAGATTCGAGGTTGTTCAAATCGGATAAGTCCTTTCTCTTTGTAATTGATGCTTTCATAGTGGAGATCTGTCGCTTTGTGCCGTGGTTTTTTCCCGAAAAGGTTTTTCACGTTAAATCTGTGTTCTCTTATGTGCTTGGTGTCATTGGATTGCTATCATAGATCTAAATCTGTGTGATTCCGCAGGTCCAAAATTCCCAACAAGAGGTAGTCTTGCTCTCTTTTGTCCTTTCTTTTTGTGACATATTATATATTGAATTTTTTTCATGAAATCTTTCTTTGCTTTTATTGCTCTTGTGTTCAGTTTCTACTTTGTTTTTACTAATGGGATTTTGGTGGGCCATGATGATTGCAATGCTCAATAGATCCATCCTTCTCACACAAATAGTTCTTTAATCTTTTGATGGTCAGGGGATGATTGTGGCAAAATTTGGCTTAAATTGGTGTCGAAGTGGTAATTGGATAACCGCTTGCCATGTCATCCGATTGTTGGTTGATTTTTTGACAGCGTTTTGGTGTATAGAGGGAGGGGGCACATTGTCATGCCCGAAACGCGATGGACGGGCTTACAGACTTCCCAAGCTTCAAATTCGGCGGCGACAATCTACGTAGTACTCCATTCTCGGCTCCTAGCTCCCACACTCCAAGTTCCAATCCTGGGATTGCAGAATGAGGATTTTCATATATATATATATATATATATATATATATATATATATATATATATATATATATATATATATATATATATATATAGCATAACTAAAAGTGTACCAAAACTAAAGACATTATCACATTTTCACTATAATATCAGTTCAAGTATAATGTTGGAATGGAAATATACATAATATAACAAAAGTTCAAAAATTAGACACATGCTCCTGCCTCAATGTTGATGCGGTCTAGCATAACCTGCATGTAAAGAACGTGCGTAAGCTCACTACGAAGCTTCGAGAGTGCATGCATGTGTGCGTAATGCATGTGCCGATCATTCAAATGTCAGAGTAAGTGTAATGATGTAGGCCCAAACTGACAAGCCCATAAATACTACCAGCCATACCTAGCTATGTGATGCAGAGGCCTACATGGCCCAATATAACATGCCAATCCTAACGTCTAATCCATATCTTAGTACGGTTCCCATATGGAATTATCGGGATCCAGTAAGTTGTAACATTGGTCTGCCACCCCATCGCATGTATGACCCAGCAAGTAGAAGAGACCTCACTATCCACTTCATCAGTGATATGTCAATCCCCACCTAGCTCGCCAATAGTAGACCAATTTCATGAGCTGCTCAGACTTAACCTAGCTTATAGCCCTCTTCACCCAAGTGGATAAGGTCACACTTCATTCCAACCGATCTCAACACAGTGGAAGATACGACCTACTGATATTTGGCACTCAGGTACTCATATTATCCACTTAGTTTCAATGTTGGAGCATCATGTGACCCAAAGGGTTTAGGGACACTCACCCAGGGACATCCTACATGGCCACTAAACGTAACCATATTTCTGATATCCATACTCAAGCTGCCAATCACGCTGATCCTGTGATGACTACAATCTCGATGTCGCTAGGGTGTTGATGCAAATGCATCATGCAATGCGTGAAAGCATGAGTCCATCATTCGAGTCATGCAACCATATCATGCAAGCCATACATACATGCAGGGTGGCCCCATCTCATATGGGTCCCCGAAAAATGCCCCAAGTTGTAAGGTCGTCAATGCAGCCTTGCCACACATAGCCAAGGCAAAAACAATGAATTAGCCATCATCCAAGTCACACAAATATAATGCAGATGAGATATGATAACGTAATACTATATCAAGCATAAGAGAAGTATTATACCAAACATAAGAGCAATGCTATATCAAGAGTAAGATAAATGCTACATCTAGTATGGATTAAGTGCATACTCATTATAAAGAAGGTGTTGCATCAATGTAAAGAAAGTGTTATAGTAAATATAATGTAATGCCACAAATAATCAAGAAATTATCCTACCAACACAAATATAAAACATTGCACCACATGATAAGGAAAATACTTTATTCACAATAGGTGGAACCTATTGGAATGGAAATCAAGTTTAACGGGCCCTAGAGAGCTACACCTAAGTGGGCTTTCAAGTCAATGGGCCCACTTAATAACCCCACAAGCCCGCACATAAGCAGCCAAAATATACGACTATTGACATTCAAATGAGGCAACGAATTGTAAGATCCACTAATGATCATGGTTGGCCCAAAATGTACATCAAAGTGAGCCTTACAATTATCCCCCAGACAAGGCCTTAGAGAGCGGCCCACCATCAACAATATAGGTCTACATGGGCTAAATCATAAACAATGTGTAGGACCCGAAATAAGGATGGGTCCCAAGTTGGGACGACTCGGATACATCGCATACAAAAAAATGGGCCTATGGTGCTAATACCATACATACAATAAGGTTGGACCCATAGTCCACGTACAACTCATATAACAAGACGGCCCATGGTATGAACATCATAAACGCACTAAGGTAGGGCCTATGGTGTAGGCAGAATACACACATAACGGTAGGCCCTTAAAAAGGTTCCAATGGTGGGCATCATTAACTCCACTGACCCACAAAGGGGTGGTCCATTTGGTTGTGCCCTGTTATCATGCTCAAGCTCTTACACGAGCTGACAAGATGGCCAAGATATACAGCACATCAGCAAGGTGGGTCCTCACAGTGGGCCATGCCCACTGGCTAATAGGGCGCTCCACATGTTGGACAATATCCAGCAGGATTGGCTCCCTAGCCAGTGCGGATGAAATAAACACACAAGGTGGTCACCTCACATCACAGTGGGCGATGGACTGTTGGCCTGAATAAAACATGTATGTCATGGAAAGGTCCATTGCGGGCTCCACATGATGGCCAACATGCCCCAGCAGTCAGTGGACGTAAGGAAAATTTCCATAGTAGATGTTGAACATTACTGTTAGCTGTGGTGTGCGATCCTAGATGAGCTTTGGATCTACTCATTGGAATGATATGGGAGGAATACATGGCCCAGCAGTCAGTGGACGTAAGGAAAATTTCCATAGTAGATGTTGAACATTACTGTTAGATGTGGTGTGCGATCCTAGATGAGCTTTGGATCTACTCATTGGAATGATATGGGAGGAATGAATGGATGGTGTGGATTTCAGATGCCTCACGTGGGCCCATGATATGGTGGACCCACTCCAAAAATGAGATGGAAAATAGATGCATGTATATGTAAGAAAGATACATCACTATGGATCCTCATGGAGGTTTCCATGGTGACACTCATTCACCAATGTTTAAAGTGGGTTCCACTACTTGGACCAAGATAATATTTGTGATCTGCCTTCATCCAGGACTGCGTGACCTGATCAGCAGGTAAGATGGCAAATAAACTGACGGTGAGCCCTTCAGAGGTTTCAACGGGACATTAATCACGTTGTTTCTGATGGTGTGGTCCAGCTGAGATTTGGATCTGTCACATTTTGTATGGCCAGGAAAATAGATAGATGGTGATGGACCCATGGGATATATGCCAGAGTGGGCCCGATGGACTAAGTGGATTTGGCACGGACATGGTGATGGGCTCCAGGGAGGTTTTGACGGTAGGTCGTTACCACTGTTTCTAACAGCGGTGGGTCCACAAAAACTTAGGGTCAAAGTGATGTTTGTGTTTTCCCTTCCCCCTAAGTCACTTGACCTTAGGAACATGGTTGGATGGTAAATAAACACCATGGCAGGGCTTAGGAAGGTTTCAACAGTGAATATTATTGTCCCCACCGTTTCCCGTGGTGTGGATCTCATGTGATCTGGATATGTCTCAATTTTGGGCCCAAGGAGTAGAATGACCTGGCCAAATGGATGGACAGCGTGGATTGAACATATACATCATGGTGGGTCCCACGAGTGGGACCACCTCTCCCTCCCAAGGAGGGTTTCATCCGCCTCACGTTCCATGCACGTGAAAGATTTTCCATTGTACAGTTTGTTTTGTAAATTCTTGTTTATGTGAGGTCCATTTGCAAGATCCAAACCGTCCATCAGGTTTTCCAGCTCATCGTGGATCTTGAAAGCCTTGTCTTTGGTATGTTCTAATATACACACGCACCACAGTGGGCCTTATAAAATTTTAATAGTCGGTGTCATTATCACTACTATTTTCTATGGTGTGGCCCACTCAAAATCTGGATCTCGCTCAAATTTGGCATAATGATCTAAAATGATATGTATAAATATATGGAAGGCGCGGATGACACACATGCATCATGGCGGTCCCAAGAGTTGGGCCTTTGCTCACCCCAAGAAGGGCTTCCGCCCTGTGGTAGCTGGACAGCCGGTAACCATTCGCTTTTTATTTATTTATTTATTTTATTGTTTTTGTTCTATATACAAACACTGATTTGCCTCTAAGTTAGCCCACATATGGACAATTCTTTCCATCCATCTGTTTAGCTACCTCATGGTAGGCCCAAAATGCCTTAGATCGAACATGTATCTTTCCTTCATTCAGATATGTGTGAACTTAAAGACAAGTTGAACAGCAAATAAAGATCACGGCGAGCCACACAAGGTGGTCCACGCTATGATAGCATGCAGGGCACATTATTTCAAAGCATGGCTCACTTGTGGGCCCCACGATGGTCCACAACATTAAATAAAAGATAGAGGTGGGAAGGAGGGAAGAGATCGGCCAATGGATGGGCCCCCGCCACTATGGGGCCCTCCACACACAATTTTCACATACACTAAGTGGGTCCCACCCATGTAGGCCGATGAAAAATGAAAGAAAATAAGAAAAAATGGATTGCACTCACACTGATGATGGACGGTTGAATCGGGCCAGATTATCGATCAGACGACTTGGATGGTCCTAGCTCCTCCTAGACTCCTCTAACCCTCAAAATTTTTCCTCTTAAACACTCTCCCTTTTCTCTTTACTCTCATTATTATTATTATTTTTATCTCTCACTCACTCTCTTTCTTTCCTAATATCTTTTTTCTTCTCCTCTATTTCTCCTCATTTTCTTCCTAGCTACCACTAGTGAATATGTATAGGGCTTGGGAATGCTTATGGTAGTTGTAGAGGTACAAGGGTTATAGATGGAAGAAGGGAAACAGAGGGGGGTAGGAAGGGGATGTAAAAAATGAGAGAGGGATGGAGTGGTATGGATCATTGCATGGGCTAGGGATGGTTTTTGTTGACTAATGATGTAACATCTCGAACTTTTTAATACTCGAGTATTGAAAGTTCTCAAGTGTTACCACTAAATTTAACTTATTATATACATATGTACGATACCAATCTAGCTATCCTAACCTTACATCCATTCTCCAACACGAATTTGACAGTTGAAAATAATCTCCATTCATATATCAAGCCATCTGATCATTAATTTTGAAATAGGATCATCATATGCCCAAGTATTCTCACGTATCCATAATAACCAACCGTTCAGTCGATTATTCACCGCTAGGTAAAGATATCTGATCGTACTCTGAGTTTGGACCACCTGATCTTAGTAAACTAGATACTTGATCTCAACATCCACTGGTACACATATCCAATTAAGATTCTAATCCGTTCATCTTATTCGCTACCTATTAATATGCTTAACTCACTATCAAAATTATAATCTAAGAAACTTATACATGTGAACAAGTCACTTGAATCTAACGACATACATGTTCTACTTCTTGATCACTCAAAAAACTCACTTGTGATCATCCATTTACAAAACTGACCATACACCCACTTACATACATGATTAGAGTACTAACCATTAAGTTTTTTATTTTTAATACGTCATGTGACCATCCATTATGTTGGTTGATATATGTACATTTCTTTAATTAATTTAGTGAATAATTCTTTATTCATAATGATTTATATATAACTTCTTTTGTAAGAATTACTTAGAAATATGCCTATAACCATGTAGAACCATTAAATTTTCTAAAATTTTCATATCAGCAATAATTATAAAGATGTCATTAATCTAGACTCCTGAATTCTAGATCACATGGTTCTCACGATCCGTTTGATGTGAAATTTTATACCATGCCTATGTATCATAAATTAACCATACGTGTCAAATTTCGGTCATTAGATTATTGTAAAAGTAACCCAATTGACAAATCAGCCCCTTAACCGTTGATTTTGGTGTCCATCGAGTGAAGAAACCTCTTGGGTAGTCATAGTAGGATATTTTCCTTTATATGAGCGACTTGGATTGCACATCATATGGACCAAATGTGAAATATGAAAATTTCACTTTGGTAGGCTTTTCCTTAGGTACAAAGTTATTTTGTCAAGGCTTACCAACTCTTTATAAATCTAGATATTTCGATTTAAGCACTTTCTCTCATCCATCACAACTCAAATTTGGACCACACTTTGGTCTCATATGAATATGGGGTTATACAAAATTTATGCCTCGATCTATGATCCTACACCGTTGAAGGTTGAAGCCAGTTCCTTTCTTTTGGTAAAAAAGGTGAAATTTTAGATTTAGAATTTTTCCACCATCGATCAACCAACAAATTTTGTCCAACTATTTTCCTATCCTAAATACACATTCCCCCTAAAATTGGGCCTTGATCATTTAGTGTGGACTGTTAATTGAGATCAAGTTCATTTTGGTACCTGTTAGGAGAATTTTCAAGATAGGCCAATCTAAATTTCGGATCACTAAGAAAATTATATCTCCTGGTTCTATTCGAAGACCCTGACACAATGGATGAATTAGATTAAAAGAAAGATCGTCAGAAAAAGACAAATTGGAGAAACCTAATCCAAGTGGGATGGGAAACACACCCATCTCACAGTCCCACTCCTTTATAAAAGGAGTGTGCGTCCCCTCTCCACTAACACACCCACCTCCTATACGTCCAAGGAGAAGGGGGGAGAGAGAGAGAGAGAGAGAGAGAGAGAGAGAGAGAGAGAGAGAGAGAGAGAGAGAGAGAGAGAGGCCTAGACGCCCTCTTTCTTCTCCATATGTATAGTGTCTCCCTCTTACTTAAGCGATGTCATGATTCATGTGGAAGCTTTTCATGTATAATCTTACCTACATAGATATTTATATATAATTTAGATCTAAGGCTAAGTTGTGGGATTCCTTTAAGCTTGCCTTAATTTAAGTTGATATGATTTATCTTAATTTAAGTTGATATGATTTATCTTACCTTTTACATGCTTTTATATTATTATGATTCTCTCTCTGCAATTTTTTAATTTACCATCAATAATTATTTATCCTTTAGAAATTATGGTATGGATTTAATTACGTATGATATTTATTAATTTATGTGGGACGATTGTTCATAACCCTAAGTGTAGGGTCGCGATGTAGTAATAATCGCAGTGAGACTGAGGTAGAATCTATAGGGACTGATCTTGTGTAATTTTAAAATTAACTAGAAGTAGAACTAGAAGAAGATGTGTCACGCCCCAAACTCAGAAACCGGGCTCACAAAATTCCCGATCGCCGAATCTAGGCGCCGACAGCCTTCGTAGAATCCCATTCTCGACTTTCAGCGCCCATTCGTCAGGTTCCGATCCTGGGATGCTACGAGGAAAATTTTCAATGTCAGTTTAATTCGTAATAAGCATAACCAAAGGCATAACCCACAAACAACAATCAAAAGCTTCATTACATTTCCACTATGATAAAAAACTTTACAAGTACAATGAGCATAAAGGGAAATACAATGATGATGGAAAAAATCTCCAAAGTAATCTGCAAAGCGCTCTTGCCTCAGCGCTACTGCGCCCCAACGTTACCTACTCGCAACGATCGTGCATAAGCTTATAGAAAGCTTAGAGGGTGGTGAAAGTGTGTGCGCAAGGTAGTAGTATGATCATGCAATATCACAGTAATGCAGAATATGCAGATGGATTCATAAATATCATGAGTGATACCAAAGCTATGCGATGCAAGATGCAAGTCAAGCATACAATCCTCATCTAAGTCCACATGTCAATACAACTTAACTCTGGGATATCACCGGGGTCTAGTACACTCTAAACCAGATAACCGCCACATCGCGCGTAATAAGGTAAGTGAAAGAGACCTCACTATTCGTCTGCCAATATCAGGCTCGACTCATCAATAGCGGACCCATTCCTCGAGCTGGTCAGACTCAGCCTAGCTTTGCCCCTACATTCGGGCGGCTAAGGCCGCA
This sequence comes from Magnolia kwangsiensis, assembly GCA_037074715.1. Taxonomy (NCBI): domain Eukaryota; kingdom Viridiplantae; phylum Streptophyta; class Magnoliopsida; order Magnoliales; family Magnoliaceae; genus Magnolia; species Magnolia kwangsiensis. The sequence goes on from CM073573.1 coordinate 60,068,491, forward strand.
CCCCCTTCCAACTGACTACGACACAATGAAGAGCGCAACCATCTCGTAATCGGCACTTGACACTCATCTACCCACTCGGTCTAGACGTTGGAGCAACCTCTTGGTACCATAAGGGTTTAGGGACTTTCACCGAGGGATATCTATAGCACCCCATGTAGAACAAGATTTTCAATATCCAATCCTTCCAACCACGATACGTTTGTGGAAGCTACGGCCCCGATGTCGCTAGGGCGTACAATAACCATGTCACACAATGCGAAATGCATGAATCACACTATCCAATCATGCAACAAATCCTGCGTGTATCGTGCGCTCATGCAAGGTAACACCGCCTAATTGAGGTCCCATAAAAAATCTGCCCGAAGGCATATGCTATGATCAGTCTCTTCTCATATCAAGCATACATATGATGCGTATGATCATGGGTCATGAAACTATACTAAACATGTAAATAAGTAATGAACCATTCTTACAACGCAGATGGGCCTGAAGGCCTATACACAATAAGTACGGGCCTATCAATGGCCCTAGGAAGAGTCATAATGCGGACATTTAACCAACACTATACTTGCAATGTGGACGTCAAACCATCATTGCTCCCAAGCCATAGCCCATAGTAAACATCATTACACAAACTATGTTGGGTTCACACATTGCAATGGACCTTAGGTACATCCCATTGGGCCTTAAATACATCAAATGGGCCATATCATATGGGCCTTTCATTCATCAAATGGGCCATATCAATGGGCGGCACCAATGGGCCTTATGTGCATTGTAATGGGTCATAACCCGTGGGCCTTAGATTGCATCATATGGTTCTCGACCCATGGGCCTTATATATATCAAATGGGCCACACCGACTGGGCCTTATGTACATCAAGTGGGCCTAATCCCATAGGCCTTGGAATACATCAAAATGGGTCCAATCCTATGGGCCTTAAGATAGGTCAAATGGGCCTAATCCCATGGGCTTTAAGATACGTCAAATGAGCCTAATCCGATGGGCCTAGAGGCCCACTGAAATGTTTATTTTCCATCCAAAATGGCAAAGGGCCCACTGTAATGTTTATTTTCCATCCAAAATGGCAAGGGGCCCACTGCAATGTTTATTTGCAACCCAACTGTTCATGAGGTTACGTGGACCTGGGGTGGGGCTGGGACCCACTGTAATGTTTACTTGCCATCCAGCGTGTGGGCCAGGGGGCCCACTATAATATTTATTTGTCATTCAGCCGGGGGGGGGGGGGGGGGGGTGGCGTGAATAAAACACATGTATTAGGTGGGTTCCACCGTCCAGTGGACGGTGGAAGCAAAACATATACATCACTGTGGGCTCTACGTGGGGCCCACCTCAATGTTTATTTGCAATCCAACCCGTTGATAAGGTCACACAACCCTGGATGACAGGGGAAAACAAATTTTATCTTGATCTAAGACTTCTGTGGCCCAAAAAGAAAGTTTCAATGGTAGAGGTTCAATTCCACTATTTCCTACAGTGTGGGCCACTCGAGCGCCAAATCGGCCCCATTTTTGGAGTGGGGCCGCTTCAGTGAGGGGCCCGCCAAATGAATGGTGTGGATAAGACATATACATCATGGTGGGGCCCACGGCAAGGGCCGTGGGACGCTGTCCGCCCGCCCGCTGCTGTAGCAGCGTGCTGCTGCTATAGTAGTGTCAGAGGTAGAGGCCTCTTGTATTTCAAAAACTTGGAAAAACCAATTTTTCCGAGGTTTTTATCATGTGGGGCCCGCATCTAATGAATCCATTCCAACCATTGGATTCTATGGCTCATAATGAATCCAATGAGTCCGCTAACGGCCCTCTTTTGACGTGTAGAAGAAATCTAAATAGATTTTAATGGTAATAATGTTATTTTCAACACTATGGCCCACTAAATACTCCGATCAACCCCATCTTTCAGTTCAACGCTTAAAATGATCCGTTGAATGGGATGGACGGCATGGATTGAATACATACATCAAGGTGAGTCCTATACAAGTGGTCCACCTCCATGGCTTGAACCAAGCTTATATTTATGTTTATCTCATGTCCAGCGTTCCAGACGCTGGACGGTTTTGGTCTCAGCACAAGCATTGAGGTGGGCCCTGCTTATGTGGGCCACCTCATGGAGGATGGTGTGAATACAACTCACACAAAGTGGGCCACACTTGTAGATGGTTTGGATAGGGTATATGCCTCATGGTGGGGTCCATTTAAATAGGCCACACAACCATATTATAATAAAAAAAATGAAATAGAAAGGGAGAGAGAGAGATAGAGAGATAGAGGGTGGGACACGCTTATGATGGAGGGCTCCGCCACTATGAGCCCTCCCTTGAAGAAATCATATAATCAAATGGGTCCCTTTACACATGGGACCACCTAAATCGAAAATCAACGGTGGGGATCCTTTCCCCACCAATATGGACGGTCTAGATGACCTTCCTATTGCAATGAAATAAACATCATGATGGGGGCCATGGAGAATGGCCCCATTATGGATGATCATGATGATCAAAGTGGGCCATCGGCCACAACTTAGGGTCCCAAGTGAGATCCAAACCATTGATCGGTTGGCCTCACTTGGCCCATCCCAAAAATAAGGAAAACTACTATTATCAAGCACCCACCGTTCAATCTTCTTGCTTCTATGGGTTCCTTAGCACCTTAGTTTTGATTCCAATGGAGGAGATGAGGAATGAATGGCTAGGATGAGAGATCTTGGGGTGGAGAGGTGGGCCACACTTGAAGTGTTGAAAGAGAGGGAGAGGTTTGGAGAGCTCATACGTATGGATTTGGTTGCTTGGAATAAAGCTTGAGAAATGAGAGAGAGTTGTAAAGGGAGGGAGAGAGAGAGAGAGAGAGAGAGAGAGAGAGAGAGAGAGAGAGAGAGAGAGAGAGAGAGAGAGAGAGAGTGATGGGTGATGGATGTGGTGAGTGATGGGTGTGTAAGAATTTCTTGACTTTTGTGGCCATTTGTGTAAGAAAGGCATGGGAGGTGTAAGAACTTTTTGACTTTGAGAGTTTTTGATGTAAGAAAGGTATGGGCTTTGTAAGAGATTCTTGACTTTTGTGGTTGCTTGGGAATGGGTGAAAGGTGATGTGTACTTGACATGTACTTGACATGTTGATGGATTGATGGATTGATAGATTGATGTGACATCTCGTAGAGATTCTCTTGGGTTTTGCAACGCGCGGCGTTTTCCTCGCACCGAACATTGGCCTACATCTCCTGACTAGGGCATCGCCTCGGCACGCGAGTCGTGGCATCGGAACCACAGTGACGGCGCGGTCTCTATGGTAAAGATCTTGGGTTGAGTCGATACGGGTTGATGACATATGAATCAGGGTCGCGTGTAAATATTGGTTAAGGGTCGAAGGTTGCCGAAATTCGACCGGAAAGATCGCGAAAGTCTACGGAACGGTACAGTCTAGGACACGGGTCTTATAAGATGTAAAACTAATTCTGAAGTGATTGAGAGAGTAATTATGAATTAAGTAATTAAAACTAAGAATTTAAAGATGAGAACTAGGGTGCTAAGGATCCACTTATAGTGATCAGGGAGCTCTTTTGCTTGATTCAAGTAACACAATTAGAATTGGAGTCCTATCCTATCTAATTAGAAAATATATCAATAAAATCAAATCTGAAATTTCATGCGTTGACCTAATTCTCAATGAAGGATAACTATGATAATTAGCAAGGATTCTATCACCAAACCATGCCCAGGAGATAATGGCAAACAACAAGATTTACTAATTCCATAATCTCAAAGTAGGAGAATTGTGAAGATTACAAAGGATTTCATCACCCTACCATGCCTACGGGATGATGGTTGTCACGCCCCAAACTTAGAAAATGTGCTCACAAAATTTTCAATCACCGAATCCGGTGCCGACAGCCTCTGTAGTGCCTCATTCTCGGATCCCGGCATTCATATGCCAGATTTCGATCCTGGGATCCTATAAAGAGGATTTTCAGCATGATTTTTTTTTATTTGTAATAGAGCATAACTGCAAGCATAACTAAGTCACAAAATAATATCATCACATATCCACTATATCAAAAACTTCAATTACAATGCGAAAAGGAAAATACAGGGTGATCAAAAACTCCAAAATAATCTGATGTGCACTCCTGCATCAGCGCTGCTGCAATCCAATGTTACCTGCATGCAACGGTCGTGCATAAGTTTACAAAAGCTTAGAGGGTGGTGTAAGTATGTGCGTAAGGCAAGCGCCAAGTGTACAATATCAGAGTAATGCAGAAATATGTGGTAAGTCCATGAATGCTATCAGCTGTACTAAAGCTATATGATGCAAGGCATGAATGCTATCAGCCATACCAAGGCCATGCGATGCGAGGCCTATGTAGCCAAATATCATATGCAAGATGCAAAACAAGCATGCTAGTACTCATCAAGTACATATATCAATACAGTTCCTCTTTGAGATATCACCGGGGTCTAATACATTTCACACTGACTGCCTCCTCCCTAGTTGCATAACCAAGCAAGAAGAATAGACCTCACAATCTGCCTGACTAGTAGTCTACCAATATCTACCCAGCTCGTTGATAGCAGACTCATTCATGAGCTGGTCAAACTTAGCTTAGCTTATAGCCTTCTCACTCGGGCGGATAAAGCTACACCTCCTTCCAACCGACCATGACACAGTAGGAAATGCGGCCTACTGGTATTCCGCACTTGGGTGCTCGTGTATCCACTCGGTCTAGACTTGGAGCAACTCCTTATACCAAAAAGATTCTGGGACTTTCACCCAAGGACATCCTAAGTGCCCATAGTGCTAGAACAAAGTATTTTTGGTATCCGATACGACCATCCACGATGTACCTGTGGAGCCACGACCCTGATGTCGTTAGGATGTACAATGATCATGTCACACAAATGTAAGATGTATGAATCACACTGTCAAATCATGCAATAATCCAGCGTATACTGCGTGATCATGTGGGGCACCCCGTCTCATTAGGAGTCTCGTAAATTTCTCAGCCCAACTGGCTTATGCTATGATCAAACATTCCTCATATCAAACAGACATATGATGCGTATGGGCATGAGTCATGGAATTATACTAAGCATGTTATAAAGTAATAAACTATCCTTATAATGCAGATGGGCTTAGACGACCTATACACAACAAGTACGAGCCTATCAGTAGGCCCTAAGGAGAGTTATAATGCGGACATTTAACCAACATTATTCTTACAATGTAGACGTTAAACCAACATTGCTCCCAAGGCATGGTCCACCATAAATATCATTACACAAACCATGGGGAATCACACATTGCATTGGACCTTGTATTTTATTCCATTGGGCCTTAAATACATCAAATGGACTGCATCACATGGGCCTTATATTCATTAAGTCGGCCGCATCAATGGGCCACACCAATGGGCCTTTTGTACATTGCAATGGGCCATAACCTATGGGCCTTGAATACATCACAAAGGGCCCCATAACATGGGCCTTACATTCATATCAAGGTGGGCCTCAACAACGGCCATAAATATGACAAGTGGGCCACATCACATGGGTCATATGTATATCAAATGGGCCACACCAAATATATAAGCCGTGAAAATGATTTCCACCTTTAAAATCCTCAAGGCCCACCATAACGTTTATTTTTCCATTCAATAGTTGATAAGGTCACATAGGCCTAATAAAAATACATAAATTTTATGCTTATTCAAAACCTTTGGGCCAGAAGAGTTTCAGTAGCAGATGTTTATCAGTGGCCCACCAGATAAGTAGATCTATCTTCTTTTGGCCTCAAGCCATATGACAAGCTTGCCAAATTGTGAATGGTTGGATGCAACACATGCATCATGGTGGGTCCCATATAGATGGATAGCGTGGATGAAGAAGGTGGGGTCCACAAAACTTAGTGAAGCCACTATAGTAGCACCTAGCTGGAGTGGAGTACACCAACCGTCCCACTCCACACGTGGGACAGTGAGGTTAAAACATTTACATCAGTGGGTCCTTCATGGGGCCTACCATAACGTTTATTTGCCATCCAATCGGTCCATAAGGTCACGTAGACCTAGATGCTGTGGAAAAAAAAATTATGTAATGATCTAAAACTTCTGAACACCTAAAATGGTTTCAATGGCAGCCATTCAATCACACTGTTTCCTATGATGTGGGCCACTTGAGCTCTAGATGGGGCTGGTTTTTGGAGGGGGCCCACCGAATGCCCGGAGTGGATGTTGAACACACATCATGGTAGAGCCCACGGCTGGATCGTGGTCCTGCTGTCCGTTCGCCTAAACGCCGCAGGTACTACCCGCGCGCCTCTGGCAGTAGCAGCGCCTACTGCATATGCTGTATTTTTATTTTTTTTGAAATCGTGAAATTTTACAGTTTTTCAAGTGTGTGGCCCGCATCGGAAGAATCCACCCCACCCACTGATTTCTACAGTCTATAACAAATCCATCAAGCCCAATATTGGGCATATTTCAGCGTGTAGAAAAATTTAAGTAAATTTAAATTGTGAAAATCACTGTTTGCTAAGGTATGGCCCACCAGTTAGTCGGATCAACTTCATTTTTCGGCTCAACGCCTAAAATGAGTTTGGGAAAAGGATGGTCGGCTTGGATTGAATCCATACGCCAATGTGGGGCCTATACATATGGTCCACCCAAATACTTTAAACCAAGCTAACATACATTTTTTTAATGTGTTTATTCTGGCTCACGTACAGATGCTTGACTGTTCTTGGGCATAAAAAAAATATTTAAGGTGGGACTTGCTTAGGTGGGCCACCACATGGTGGATGGTGTAGATACAATGCTTATAAAGTGGGCCCCACCTACAAATGGCTTGGATCAAATGCATGCTTCAAGGTGGGGTCCATCCAGGTGGGCCACATGGCCATATCATCACATAAAAAGAAAAAGAGAGAGAGAGAGAAAGAGAGGGATCGAGGGACACGTGATGATGGAGGGCTCCACCACTACGAGCCCTCCCTTGCATTCAATCATACATCAAGTGGGTCCCAATACATGTGGGCCCATCAAATCAAAAATCAACGGTGGAGATCCTTTCTCCACCAAGATGTAAGGTCTAGATGACCCTATTCATGCAAGGAGAATAAACATCATGACGGGATCAATGGTGAATGGCCCCATCATGGAATGATCATGAGGATCAAGGTGGGGCATCGGCCACACCTAGGGTCCAAAGTTAGATCCATACCATCAATCGGTAGGCCTCACTTGGCCCTTCATCAAAACATAAAAATTTTTAGCCTAATAAGCACCCACCGGTCGATCTTCTCGGTCCGTTGGAACGTCGGTCTCCTTGTGCTTCACTTTGATGGAGGGTGATGAGGGATGAAGGGTTAGGATGAAGGGTTTGGGATGGAAAAGTGGGCCATATACAACTATTTCTCACCTTGGAGGAGCTTGGATGTGGGTTTCTCTTGCTTGCTTGGGAAATGTGATGAGAAATGAGAGAGAGAGGGTTGTAAGAAGAGAGAGATGAGTGATGGATGTGAGGTGAGTGATGTGAGGTGATGGTGTACTTGGCTTGAGAGTTGAATTGCTGGTTGCTTGACTTGTGGAGAAGGAAAGCATGTGTGTGTGTACTTGACATGAGGTGATTGATTGATTGATGGGATGGGTTGTAGATATTCTCTTGGGATTGCAAACGCGCGGTGTTTTCCTCGAACTGAACGCTAACCCACATCTCTTGGCCAGGGTATTGGATCGGTGTGTGAGACGCGGCGTCAGAATCGCGGCGATGGTGCGGTCGCAATGGTACAAGTATCAGATTAAGCCAATTTAGATATATGGGATACGACTTAAGGTCATGCGTAAATATCGATTATAGGTCATAAGTCTCCAAAATTTGATAGGAAGGATTGTGGGAGTCGATGAAATAGTACGGACTATGTCTTACAATGGTAAACAACAGGACTTATTAATTTCACAATATCAAATTAGAAAAAGAAGATGCTCAAAGATATTGCAGATCTACTGTAATTTGAGTCACAATAAACCATTAAAAATTGAAAGTATTCCTTAAATATTAATCTATGGAGTTCAACATAAGCATAAATTAAAGTAATAGAAACATCCCATCATGTACAAGCTTCACTTCTTAGCCTAAACTAAGAGGTTTAGCCAACCATAGATACGATTGAATCTAAAACCCTATAAGAAAGCATGAAAACAACTAAGGAAGAAAAAGAAAAACTCTTATCGATGACTTCTTCACCCTTTTTCTCCACTCCTTAAATCCTAAAAGATGCCTAGGAACATCCTAGGGAGTCCTATTTATAGTCGTGGAACTTCAACTTTCATACTTAGTTGAAAAACTCTAGAAATCTCCTCAAATTTATGTAGTTTGCTAAAATAGACTTGTGAGACCTGACCCGAGTTCGCATGTGTGCCTGTATAAGTATGTATTTCATTCATTTTGATCCCGCGGTCCTACCAGTCAAATTTCGGTGACCCGCGACCTTTGGATTGTGTTTACGGTCACTCTTGAGTTCGGTCATATAAACATAACTCGGATTGACCCGAGACCTAAACCGTTGCGACCACATCGTCGTTGCGGTTCCAACGACGCGTCTCATGCAAAAATTTGACATGTGGATCATAAGTTATGGGTCGTGCATCATTTGGACCATTGATCTCATTTTTGGTGGGACCCACATGATTTGTACATTTTTTCATATGCACGCTTACCAATGGTGATGACATCACCATTTCCATGATGTCATAATGGCCTAGTCTAACAATGATGGACTCCCTTCTCCAAACTCATCATGGCTCTTCCTTTTTCTCTTTTCTAGAAGTCATAATGGGATTTTTTTCTTCCCCATGCAATTTCTCTTCCCCAATCTGAAATTTCTGAAAATTTTCTTCTCTAGTGAGAGAGAGAGACCACCATATCCTCTTTTCTAGCAAATGCAATGATTACTTTGAATAAAAATCCCCTTCTCTCTTTTTTCCTCTCATTTCTCTCTACTCTCTTCTCTCCTTCTTCCTCTCTTGCAAAAAAAAAAATTCAGTCCATTTTCCCCCCTTTTCCAGCCCCCTTCTCCTCTATTTCCCCTCAATCAATCCATCCCAATCTCATCTCAACCATCAATCTTGCTTGTTTGGAGCCTTAGAAGCCTAGAGTTGGAGTTTTGGTGGAGATCTTTGAGGTGAGTGCTCCTCTAGATGTAAAAATCTGATTTCTATAGCCTAGATATTTTCTTTCTTTCATGAGAGAAGTGTAGGACCCACCAATCAATGGTGGAGATCCCACACAATCCCATGGTTGTGGCCTAATGGCCTATCTTTCATATCATATTATGTTTGGGTCATCTAGACCTTATAACCATGGTGGGGATGACATCCTCACTATGCATTTTAATTATAGGCCATGCATGTGCGAGATCCATGTTGTAACTGTAAATCTATGTATGATGTGCGGGTGTGATTGATCTTGGGAGGGCTTAATAGTGGCGGAGCCCTTTCCCTATGGCCAGATTGTCTCTCTATCTCTCTTTTTCCTCATTTTATTTCCTGATGTGTGTGGCCCATTTGGTGGGCCTAGGACATCCAGAAATTTCAGCAAGGTGGGATGCTCAAACAATGGGCAGTTTGGGCATCCCACCTTGCTGAAAGGTGTCCTACTTGCTGCCTTAATGATGCATGCAAGGTGTGTCAGCTTTAGATTATGACATGGACATTTGTGGGGTCCACTAAGGAAGGCCACACCATCCTCCATTAATGTATTTTCCTTTTTATTTAACTTATATAATAAATTTTATCTAAGTACATGTTGCTGTTCAGAATTTTCTGGACAGTTTCTGGTTGTTTTTGGACTAGATTTTGAGACTATTTTGGGGACTATTCATACCCATTAAATATACTTTTCTAAAAGGTGGGGATCTCATATTGATGTCCCCCAAATTTCAGCCCCATCTGACCTTGATTGAGGTCCCAAAGGTGTGGTCCAAGTGAGGTGGACAATCTGGATTTTCTGTAATGTTCCAACAACATTTCACCCTAGACAGGTTGGATTTCTGAAATTTATTAAAATATTTTTGGGTGTTTAAAAATTATAAAAATTTACACGGGGGTCGCCCACTCATGGAAGGACCCACCTACAAAATTTTGGGGCCAATGGAATCCTGTACATACCATGGTGGTGGCTGGACCGGCCCACTATAATATGATGTCCATATCAGTCCGATTTTCAGAACAGATTGCTTTCTTTAAATGAATTAAAATATTTATAGATGTCCAAAAATTCTGAAAATTTGTAAGGTATGGTCCACTCATGTTATAATCTACCTACCAAATTTCAGGACAAATGGACCCCTGTGCACACCGCAGTGAGGGACGGACTGGCCCACCACGTTGGGACGTCCAGGTCCGTCCAATTTTCTAGATAGTCTGCATTGTTTAAATTAATTAAAATACTTAGAAATATATAAAAGTATTAGAATTTTGTGGGGGTGTGGCCCACCTATGTAAGTATTACCCTATAAAATTTTAACCTCAAATGACCCCGTTTGGGCATCCAAAAGAATGGGCAAAGATGGTTGGGCTGTCAAATTTTTCTGCTATGCAGTCCAGCAATATGCCTTGATAAAAACCATAGTTCAAAAATATTTTCTCTAATGGTGAGCCACTTTTTTGGGTTTTCTCTCATTGTATGCATGATGAGGGACCTTGGCCCTCAATTTGTAGACTTTTAGGAGCCCTGGACCCACTCCAATGGAGTGTCCAAATTTAGGACAGCAACATGTTATAATTATGCTTGGCCTTGGGCTGAAATTTTAAGTGGGGCCCACCACATTATAAAGATCTTAGAAGAAATGATTTATACCTTTAGTTTCTTAAATGTTGGGCTTAATAAATGCACTTTTGAGGCCCACTACAGTTGAATTTAATTAGATCCATGAATGTAACTAGTTGTTGAACTCTTTATGCCCAATTGGATTGGAACTTTCCAGATAGGCCCATTGAACTCTTGGACCATTTTTACCATACTATTGTGTTGGGTTAGTGGGCCAGATTATAAAAGTAGATGGGCCCTTGGTTGCCCACCAAATCAACTTTATACTTGGGCCGGGTTGTAGGCTCAACTTACTTGACTAAGAGCATGACATTTGCCTATGTGGTTTGAGCAATGGGCTGCCCACTAGGCCACCATAATATATGAGATTAGTGGTCTTTATGTTGGGCCCTAACCTTTCCCCTATAGGTCCATAGTGGTATATATGGGTTGGGTTATGTGTGTTCCCCTTGGACCCATATTTTGGGTAGGCCTTGGGCCACCTTTTCTGAAGCCCAACATGAGTGTTTATGCTATGATTATGGCTGCTCATTTCTTATTTCTGATATTACATGGGCCTTGGGCCTTGATCCATGATCAATTAGAGATGGGCTACCTCTTGAAACCAATTGTGGTTGGATGTCCACATTGGTGGCCCTAAGGTAGGCTCATGGGCTTCTATGGGTGGTTAAAGGCCCACTATAGACCCTTGTTAGGCCGTTTCATCTATTTAGGCCCATACCATTGTTCTCCTTAGTCTCGTGGGCTACCCTAGGTATATGGACCCCCACTAGAGGTTGTATTCCTTATGAGGAATTGGTTAAGTACCTAGACCCTTCATGGTTAGGTATAAAGTTCATCTTCACCTCATTGACACCCTATTAATCTTCATGGCTCACTCCCATACACATCATATGCATGCTTGATTGAGGTATGATTAGCCATGGTTGTGTCATTGTGTAGGACATGTTGGTATCTCCCTGAGAGATGGATGTTTAGGATTGATGCATGGGTGATTGTGTGATTCATGCATCTGGCATTGCATAGCTTATGGATATCCACCCTTACTTCATCAGGGCTTTGCATCCACAGGGGTATTCGTAGATGACCGTATGTGTGGACATCAAAAATATTAGTTGAGCATACCAGGTGCATAGGATGCCCATGGGTGAAATTCTCAAAACTTCCATGGTACCAAGGATCTGCTCCAACGCCATGACCGGATGGAATACATGAGCACACGAGCGCCTTATACCGTCAGGTTGTGACTCCTACTATCGTGTAGTCGGTTAGATAGGGGTGTGGCCTTACCTACCTGGTGTGTAGTGGGCATTACTAGGCTGAGTCTAACCAGCTCGTAAATGGGTCCGCTACCGTCAGGCCTTATTGGTGATTGACTGTCCACAAGCAGGTAGTGAGGTCTCTTACGCTCGTTTGACTGTGGGGGGTCTGTAGAGCGGCAGTCATTTAGCAGAGTAATGGACCCCGATGATTTCCTTATGATTGAAAATGTACTTGACATATGGTTTGGTTATGAGCACTGGTATTACTTGCATTGCATTAGCATTGACTGTGTAAGCCCCTTCATGCATTGCCTTGGTATGACTCCCAGTACTCATTGCATCGTATTCATGATAAGCCTTGGTAAGGCTAGTGATATTCTCATTGAGCATGTTTCCCTTCTTGCACCTCCTACTATTCTCCTGTGCATCATTGTCACACACTTACACCACCCTCTAAGCTTCTATAAGCTTATGCACGATTAATGCGTACAGGAGATTCTATGCAGGCGTCGTAGCAGCAGAGCGTGGAGTAGAGCTGAGCATTTGAGGACTCTAGTATTGCTGACCTTTCTCTCTTTCCTCTTTTTATCATGTATGTCCTTTTGGACCTCATGGATAATTGTAAAAGTTCAAATTTTTAGTAGATTTTGTGATTTTTGCCTTTATTATTCTCAGATGTACTTGTTGTGATCTTGGGTATGCTCGTATTGGTAATAATTATACTGTTATGAAAATCCTCCTTGTAGGATCCCAGGATCGGAACCTGTCTCAGGAGCAGAGAATGGGATACTATGGAGGCTGTTACGGCCAGAACCGGCCATCGGGTTCCTTGGGATTCCGGTTACCGAGTCTGGGGCGTGACAATACTTCACTCTGCACAGTTTTTCAAAATAAATTTCACTCTGCGTAATTTCACAAAATGACCCAGAGTTTTAGAATATATTTTTTCAGGACGATTTCAGGATTTTTTTTTCTTCACTTTAAATATTTGATTCTCTTCATTCCTCACTTAGTTTTCTTGGATCTTTGGCATGTGAATTCTTCAATATTGGTCTCCTAAGATCCATCCCTTACCTTGGTGATTCTTTAGCATAAAATTCATACTTTTAACACTCTTTTCAATCCAAGCTCATAAATTCACCTTGCAACATAAACATAAGTGAAATATAACATTAAACATTATCATGTTCATAAAATGAAAATATAAATGGGGGATAATATGCAATATTTAACCCTCAACACAATCCCCAACCAGCATTTTGCTAGTCCCGAACAAAGTATGTAGAAAATATTTCGAGAACTACAAGATAATTTTTATAAGCTCAAGTGGTTTAAAAAAATAATCCCGATAATAGAATTCTAAAATACATTAATGTTGTGCATTACCTTCTCCTAAACTCTAGCACTCGGTAAGTTTCATAATCAAGTTCAAAGCATTAATCCTCCAATTAAAACAATTCTAAACATTAAGTTCCATGGGTGAAGGTTCAATTTTTCTCTTTCATAATAGCATTGATAATTAAAAGAGCATTCAGGATAACTAAAAACTAAACTGAAACTTGCCTTACAGTTCATCTTTTAATTCCCTCTTTTATTCCTTTAGCTTTTAATTTTTCCATCGATGGCTTTTATGTTATGTCAACCTTTTTAAAGATCTTTAATAGGTGACCTTTTCAAAAATAACTATTTTTTAATTGAGTATTATTATTATTATTTTTAAACATGAAGGACAAATTCTCCAGGTGGGTTCCTTTCATGCTAAATAATCACCAAGTTAACAATTCAATGTTGACTAAACATTTAATGTGATTACTAGATGTGGCATGTGAAATCATGACTTGATCAATGTTTAAAACTTCTACTCATGGATTAATAACTCGAATTTAACTTTGAAATCTCTTAGTAACTGAATCCAAGAGATATAAATCATCAACCTTAAACATCTTATACTTCTATTTTTTAAAATTTTTTTAATTTTTTGCACTTTTTTTTTTTCACAATTTTTGCTCAAAGACTAGGAGAACAACAGATTAGGTAACCTAATCCCCCATCCCTAACCTAAAATCTACATTGTCCTCAATGTAAAAGAAATAAGAATGTAATGCAAGAGAGCCAATGAAACGAAAAGGGGAGTGATGGAAAGATAGTACCTGAAGAAGGAATTTTAAGGCTTTTCTAATGATCTCAGGATGAAGATGGGTTAACACAAAAGACTCGAACAAATAATAAGCAAACTATCCTAAAATAGTGGAAAACAAACTATCCTAAACAGGGAAAAGCAGAAAACCTAACTACACCTCCTTCAGACTAGGAGGTCAATCCTGGTAAATAGGATCATTCAGAGGTATGAACATGTCATCTGAATCAATTTTTTTAACAAATGGCTTTAAACGGTGTCCATTCGCTTTGAAATCATTGCCATTGTTTGGATTCCGAAACTTAACAGCCCCATGAGGATAGACATTAATAATAGTGAAAGGGCCGGTCCAACGAGATCTAAGTTTACCCGAAAAGAGATGTAATCGAGAATTATACAAAAGGACCTTCTGACCTGGTGTGACTGATTTTCAAAGAATGTGTTGCTCATGAAACACCTTCATTATGTCTATGTAAATTCTCAAATTCTCGTATGCATCGTTCTGAATTTCCTCAAGTTCATTCAATTGAAGTTTGCACAGGGAGCTAGTGTTGTCCAAATTAAAGTTCAAATTTTTAATCGCCCAGTCGGCCCTATGTTCCAACTCCACAGGTAAGTGGCAAGCCTTCCTATAGACAAGTCTAAAGGGAGACATTCCAATAGGAGTCTTAAATGCAGTACGGTAAGCCGATAAAGCATTGGTCAAACAGATTGTCCAATCCATGCGGTCAGGGTTAACCATTTTTTCTAGTATGTGTTTAATTTTCCTATTGAAAATCTCAGCTTGTTTAATTGTTTGTGGGTGGTATGGAGTGCTCACTTTGTGAGAGATGCCATATTTCTTCATTAAATTTGTGAATGACATATTGCAAAAGTGTGATCCTCCATCATTAATGATGGCTCGAGGCGTTCTGAATCGAGAAAGGATGTTTTCTTTTAA
Source organism: Magnolia kwangsiensis (assembly GCA_037074715.1). NCBI lineage: Eukaryota > Viridiplantae > Streptophyta > Magnoliopsida > Magnoliales > Magnoliaceae > Magnolia > Magnolia kwangsiensis. The sequence continues at coordinate 60,083,665 of CM073573.1, forward strand.
GTATTTAATGACGGTTTGATAGTTATTGTTCCGGCATGGGATCGCTTCAACCCATTTAGTGACATAGTCTACTTCTAGCAAAATATATAAATTTCCAAAGGATTGGGGGAATGGTCCCATGAAATTGATGCCCCATCAATCAAATGCTTTTATGATAATAATGAGGTTTAAAGGCATCATATTTCTACGAGACAATGCTCTCAATTTCTGATAACACTCATAAGCTTTGCAAAACTCATGAGTATCCCTGATCATAGTGGGTCAATAAAAGTCATATTACAGAATTTTGGCCATGGTCTTTTTAGCAAAAGAGTGACCACCATAGGCCTAAGTGTGATAAAAGGAGATGATACTTTGGTGTTCATTGTCTGGCACACATCTCCTTAAGATTTGGTCTGAGCAATATTTGAATAAATACGGATCATCCCAGAAGAATTTGCGTACCTCAACAAAGAATTTCTTTTTATCTTGCGCAGTTCAATGTGTCGGCGTGGAACCTATGGTAAAATAATTAACAATATCTACAAACCAAGGTGATTGAGAGAATTTAAACAATTGTTCGTCAGGGAACATGTCATTTATATGTGTCGTCTCAAGGGCATCAGAGAGATTAAGGCGGGAAAGGTGCTCAGCCACTACATTTGCTACTCCCTTTTTATCTTTTATTTCTAAATCAAATTCCCGGAGTAAAAGGATCCATCTTATCAAGCGGGGCTTAGCATCATTCTTAAAAAGAAGATACTTTAGTGCCGCATGATCTGTGTAGATGATGATCTTGGATCCAATCAGGTAGGACCTAAATTTGTCCAAAGTGAATACTACAACTACGAATGTTTTTTCCATAGTAGTGTAATTCACTTGGGCAGGATTTAAGGTTCTACTTGCATAATGTAGAACATAGGGCCTCTTATCTTTTCTCTACCTAATACAGCCCCAAGAGCATAGTCGGATGCATCACACATAAGTTCACTAGGAATGCTCCAATTTGGTGGCTGCATGATAGGTGCGGTGGTTAACATGCCTTTGAGCTTAGAAAAAGCTCTTGGCATTGCTCAGTCTACTCATATGGCACATCCTTTTGAAGTAAATTGCATAAAGGATGAGAGAGGTGACTAAAGTCTTTTATGAATCTTCTGTAAAATTCAGCATGTCTTAAAAAGGATTGCACATCATGTATGTTCTTAAGTGGAGGTAAGTTAGAGATAAGATCAATCTTAGCCTTATCTACCTTAATTCCTTTGGAAGAGATGATATGTCTCAAGATAATTCCCTTATGAACCATGAAGTGACACTTCTCCCAATTAAGTACCAAATTCTTTTCCTCACATGGCTTTAGCATATTTTTCAAAATTTTCAAAAATTCACTGAAGGATGGACCAAAGACCGATAAGTCATACGTGAAGACCTCTAAATATTACTTACAATATCAGAAAAATACTCAACATACATCGCTGAAAAGTGGCGGAAGATTACGTAGTTTAAATGGCATCCTTCGGTAAGCAAAGGTGCCGTAAGGCCATGTGAATGTTATCTTTTCCTAATCTTCAAAGGCTATCTCGATCTGATTGTAGCCCGAATTTCCCTTAAGGAAACAATAATAAGAATGACCAACTAGCCTTTCTAAAATTTGATCGATGAAGGGCAAAGGAAAGTGGTCTTTTTTCGTGACGGTATTCAACTTCCTGTAGTCAATGTGCATTCTCTATCACGCCCCAGAACCCGAAAATCAGATTCACAGGAATCCCGATCGCCAAATCTGGTGCCGAAAGCCTCCGTAGTACCCCATTCTCTGCTCCCAGCACAGCATACGCCAGATTTCGATCCTGGGATCCTACAAGGAGGATTTTTCAACGTACATTTGTCTTACAATAAGCATAACCACAAGTTTACCCAAATCATAAAGGCAACATCATCATCATATATCCATTAATATAATCACTTGAATACAATACAAAAAGGAAAATACATATATCAAAATCAGAGCTTCTGAAAACCGCTGCACGCTTCAAGCTCAATGCTGCTGCAACCTAACGCCACCTGCACACATCTATCGTACATAAGCTTACAAAAGCTTAGAGGGTGGTGTAAGTGCGTGTAAGGTAAGTGCCAAGTATACAATAAAGCTCATAAATTATACATCATCGGGATAAGCAGAAATACTGACAAGATCATGAATCATACGATATCAGAGTGATGCGGAAATAAGTGGTAAGTCCATGAATACAATCAGCTGTACCAAAATAATGCGATGCAAGACATGAATGCTATTGGCCATACCAAGGCCATGCAATGTAAAACTTAATAAGATAATAACAGATGTTGAGGATGCAATGCAATATACAAATTCAAATGAGCCATAAATACCATCAATCTCATCTAGGCCATATAAGTACAAAACATCGTAAACCAAAATACTAAGCACGACAGATGCAATGTAGTCTGAGGTGCGAATGAAATGACTATGCTGGAATGTGAAGTCGGGATGATAGTACGAAGTATCAAAGGCTACGGGGTCCATCACAAGGGACTTCTATCCAAACCAGTCCCATACCTAAATTTGGATAGTCAGACACAATATGGTAAACTCCTGATCTCAGGTTAGTCGCACGCCCAACCGAAATCTTGGCCGTGCGAAAGTACAGGTAACAAATAGTTACGCATCACCAGCCCGAGTGGAATGTGAATGAATGAATGAATGGACGTGTGATTCTTGCTCAATAAGTCCACATATCCGTACGGTTGCTTTCTGGGAAATCACCGGGGTCTAATACACGTTACTCTGACTGCCTCCTCCCTATCTGCACAGCCAAGTAAGTGGAATAGACCACACTATTTGCCTGACCAGTAGTTTACCAATACCTACCCAGCTCGTCGATAGCGAACTCATTTGCGAGCTGGTCAAACTCAGCCTAGCTTATAGCCCCCTCGCTCGGGCGGATAAGGCCACACTCCCTCCCAACCGACCACGACACAGTGGGAGACGCGGCTTACTGGTATTCGGCACTCGGGCGCTCATGTTCCACTGGGTCTAGACGTTGGGGCTACTCCTAGCCTCGGAGGTTCTGGGATTTTCACCCAAGGACATCCTAAGTGCCCCATAGTGCTAGAACCAAATATTTTTGGTGTCTCATCTGGCCATCCACGATGTACCTGTGGAGGTCATAGCCCTGATGTCGCTAGGGCGTGCAGTGATCATGATACACAAATGCGAGATGTATGAATCACACCGTCAAATCATGCAGCAATCCAGCGCGATGATGTGGGGCACTCTGTCTCATAATGAGTCCCGCAAATGGTCTTCCCAATGGCATATGCTATGATCAGTCACTACTCATATCAAGCATACATATGATGCGTATGGTCATGAATCATGGGGTTATACTAGGCATGTCATAAAGTGATGAACTATCTTTACAATGCAGATGGGCCTAAATGGCCTACACATAACAAGTACAGGCCTATCAATGGGCCCTAGGGAGAGATACAATGCGGGCATTTAACCAACATTATTCGTACAACGTGGACGTCAAACCAACATTGTTCCTAAGGCATGGCCCGCCATAAAGGTCAACACATAAACCACAATGGAATCTCATTACAATGGGCCTCAACCCATGAACTCCAAATACATCACAATGGGCCTCAACCCATGGGCTGGGAATACACCATAATGGGCCTTAACAAATGGGCCGAAAATATGTTACAATGGGCCTCTACCCATGGGCCCTAAATACATCATAATGGGCTGTAAACACATCAAAGTGGGCCTAATCATATGGGCCTTATATATGTACCAAGGTGGGCCTCAATAGAAGGCCACAAATGAATCAAGATGGACCTCATACATATACTAAGGTGGGCCTCAATGGACGGGCCACTAACACATCAATATGGGCCTAATCACATGGGTCTCATATATATCAAGGTGGGCCACATCAATGGGCTACACCAATGGTACACCAATGGGCTTATATACATTGTAATGGGCCATAACCCATGGGCCTTAGAATGCATCACAATGGGCCTTAACCCATAGGTCATAATACATCACAATAAGCCTTAACTCATGGGACCTAATACATCACAAAGGGGCCTCAACCCACAGGCCTTGAATAAATCATAATGGGCTCAACCCACGACCCCTAATGCATCACAATGAGCCTCAACCCATGGGCCCTAAATACACTACAATGGGCTTCAACCCATGGGCCCTAAATACATTACAATGGGCCTCAACCCATGGGCCTTATATATATTCTAAGGTGGGGTCCACTTGACATATAGACCTATCTTATTTTTATTATTTTTTTTGTCTTAAGCCGGTAATACAAGCTTTTAAAATGGGTGGACAGATTGGATGCAACACAAGCATCATGGTGGGGCCCATAGACGAATGACGAGAGTGAAACAGGTGGGGCCCACATAGCCGTCTAGCAGCCAGCCAAATGGTTGGACGACATTGATAAAATACATACATTTCAGTGGGTTCCACCGTCCCCTGGACGGTGGAAATAAAACACATATATCATTATGGGTCCCACGTGGGGCCACCATAATAATAAATATAATAATAATATATATATATATATATATATGAATATATAATATTATATTATATATAATAGCAACGTCCAGGCCTTGTACGGACTGGACAGATGTATACATCAAGGTGCAGCCCCACACGTGAGGGGTGGGTCCCACCGTCCAAGGACGGTGGACCATGTGGGTAAAACACATACACTATGGTGGGGTCCATGCAAATGGACGGACGGTGCTGATGGCATCCACACAGCCGCTCGGTCCCACGTCAACAGGGGCTGTGACGTCAGTACAGTAGCAGCCAGCTGCTACAGTTTTAACGGCAGGGGTGGGTCCCACGCAGGGCCCACCATAACATTTCCTTTCCATCCAACCGGTTGATATGGTCGCACGGACCTGGAATGAAGAGGAAAAATAAATTTCACATGATCCAAAACTTCCGGGAACCCAAAAATGGGTTTCAATGGCAGTTGTTCAATCTCACTGTTTCCTATGATGTGGGCCACCTGAGTCTTAGATAGAGCTGATTTTTGGGGATGGTCCACAGCCCTAAGGGTCCCACAGAATGGACGGAGTGGATATAAAACATACATCATGGTGGGGCCCACGGCTGGGACCGTGGGTCCCTGCCCATTCACCTACTCGCGCAGGACACTGTAACGTCCTTGGGTTGTCAGCAACAGCAGCGCCTGCTGCTGTTGTGATATTTTTTTATTATTTTTTTTGAAACGAGTTTTCTCGCAGTTTTTCGTGTATAGGGCCCGCATCACGTAGATCCATCCCGTCCACTGGCTCTCATGGCTCAAGACAAGCCAAACGAGACCAATATTGAATATATTTTGGAAGTATAAAAATATCATGGTGTATTTCAATGGTAAGCCACATTGTTTACTGTGCTATGGCCCACCCGAAGATCGGATCGACTTCATTTTTTGGCTCAACGCCTAAAATGAGATGGGGAAGAGTATGGACGGCTTGGATTAGAAACATACATCAAGGTGGGATGTGTATGAGTGGGCCACCCCACGAGCTTATAACCAAGCTAATATTTGTGTTCTCACAGATACGTCCAGCGCCCCTGGACTCTGGACGGTTTGAGCCAACACGTACATTGAGGTGGGCCCTGCTGAAGTGGGCCACCTATTGATGGATGGTGTGGGTACAACATATTTAAAGTGGGCCCCACTTGTAGACGGCTTGGATACAATACATGCCTCATAGTGGGGTCCATCCAAGTGGGCCACACGGCTACATCAATCATATAAAGGAAATAAATAAAAAGGAGAGGGAGAGAGAGAGAGAAAGTTAAAATGGGACACGCATGATGGAGGGTCCCCGGCACTATGGGCCCTCCCTTCCATGATCTACAACATAAATTATTGCATATGGGCCCACCTAATTAAGAATCAATGGTGGAGATCCATTCTCCATGAAAATAAACGGTCTAGATGACCTTATTTACAAGCTAGGAAAGGTAAACATCATGATGGGGTCCATGGAGAACGGTCCCATCATGGAATGATATGGATAATCAAGGTGGGCCATCGGCCACATCTTAGGGTCCAAAGTGAGATCCACACCATTGATCGGTGGGCCTCACTTGGCCCATCATAAAAACAAGTAAACTACCCTATAGAAGCACCCACCTATCGATCTTCTTGGTCCGTTGGATCGCCTATCTCTTTGTGCTTCTCTTTGATGGTGGAGATGAGAAATGGATGGCTAGGATGAGAGTTAAAGGGATGGGAAAGTGGGCCACCAATATGCACTCTCTCACATGGAAGAGAGCTTGGACGTGAGATGTTCTTGCTTGGCTTGGAAATGTTGAGAAATGAGAGGGAGAGAGAGTGTTGTAAGGAGAGATGTGAGTGATGGATGTGAGGTGAGTGATGGGTGAGGTGATGGAATGGTTGACTTTGGTTTTGCTTGACTTGTGGAGAAAGAAAGCATGGGTGCTTTGTACTTGACATGAGAGGTGATTGATGGGATTGATTTGACATTTTATAGAGATTCTCTTGGGATTTGTAACGCGCGGTGCTTTTCCTCAAACTGAACGCGGGTCCGCATCTCCTCGTCTGGGTATCAGATCGGTGCGTGAGTTGCGGTGTTGGAACCGTGGCGACGGTGCGGTCGCAATGATACAAGTCTCAGATTAAATCGACTCAATTGTATAGGATATGACTTACGGTCGTGTGCAACGTCGATTACAGGTCAAAAATTGCAGGAATTCGACAGGAAGGATCGCGGGAGTCGACGGAATAGTACTGACTAAGATACGGGTCTTACATTCTCCAACCGGTAGTGATCCTAGTTAGCATGAGTTCATTATCAACATTAGTTATGATTGTGATTCCTGACTTTTTAGGAACCACTTGAGTTGGAATCACCCATTGATTATCGAATATTAGGTATATGATACCCACATCTAATAGCTTAAAAATCTCGGCCTTAACCACTTCCTTCATGTTTGGATTTAATCTTTGTTATGGTTACTGGGAGGTCTTCGCATTATCCTCAAGATAAATGCGGTGAGTACAAATCAAAGGGTCAATTCCCTTGAGGTCCACAATCGACCATCCAAGGGCTCTTTTGTGCTCAATGAGAGTAGAGATAAGTATACTCCCCTGTTCTTGCTCCAGGTGGGAAGAAATCACTACTCAGTATGTCTCATCTTGACCTAAATAAATATATTTCAAATCAGAGGGCAAAGGCTTCAGGTCAAGCTTCGGTGCCTTGAGGTTAGATGGTAAAGGCACTACATCAGTTTGGGGCAATTCTTCAAATTGTGGCCTCCACCGATTAACTTCAAGTACCGGCAAAGTATCAAGTATGATACCTGTCTCCCTAATTGTATCATCATCCAAATCATGGGTGTGTGCCAAGCATGTCTCTAAAGGGTCAGAGGATAAGGTCACCAGGGTTGTATCTTCCATGAACGAATCAATCATGTTAATGTCATGGGTATCGCATCATCCTCCACCTATTTGTTCATATTGAAGAAAATATTGAGCTATAATATCATATTCCTGAAAGATAGATTCATGGCCACATTCCTGAATTAATGATTGTATTTGATGTAGCAATGAATGGGCAACCAAGGATGACAAAAATTTGAGTGCTCATGTCCACGATGGGTTGAGTATCTAGGATGATAAAATCTACTGGGTAGTAGAATTTGTCAACATGGACCAACACATCCTCTATTACCCCTCTCAGTACATGAACTGAGCGATTAGAAAGTTTTAATGTGGTCCGGGTGGGTTTTAATTCACCTAGACCCAGTTGTTCATAGACCGAGTATGGGATCACTTTACGCTTGTTCCTAAGTAAAGAAGTGCGTGCTCAATCTGGTAATTCCCAATTACACAAGCGATAGTTGGGCTACCAGGATCTTTGTACTTTTGTGGCACATCTTGCTTTAGGATGGTACTTACTTTTTCTGTTAAAAAGATTTTCTTTTAAATATTTTACCGACTTTTAGTCATACACAAGTCTTTCAGAAATTTGGCATATGAAGGTATTTATTTAATGGCATCCAGTAGTTGAATGTTGACTTTCACTTGTTTTAGCACCTCTAGAATGTCCTAAGATTTAGAAAGAAGTTTTGGTGCAATTAACCATTGGGGAAATGAAGCAATTGGCTTGCCTTAAGGTTCAAGTACTAACTCATGTAGAGTGTTGTTATGTTTATTAGTTTCATCTATTTCCAGGTCCTTAGACTTTTTAGCCCTTACCGGAATAGATTTTTCAATTGTTTTTCCACTCCTAAGAGTGGTGATAGACTTAGCTTGCTCCATTTGATTTGAAGAGCTCAGTTCGCTGACTTCATATTGCTATTTTGAAATGGGAAGAGGTTTAGCTAGAAGGTTTCCCTTTTCCCCAATCACATTTTTTGTCTTAAGCCCTTGTATGGCCTTTGTAAGGTCTTGAAAGGCTTGTAGCATACCTTGATTGAAATGCTCTTGATTTTGAAGATGCTTAAGAACCGGATCCTCTTAAGGTTTTCCTTGATTTTGAATTTGATTAGGGAATCCTTTAGGAGTGGCAATTTGTCCATTCCTCTAACAAAAATTTAGATGATTCCTCCAACTAGGATTATATGTATTTGAAGTAGATCCACTGAAAGGTCTTTGGTAATTATTTACGACATTAGATTGCTCATTCAATACCTCTTAAAAATAGGTGCTGTTGGATAATTTTTAGTTGTGTGAATGTTGCAAGCACAAATACCACAAACAGTTTCCATAGCCTTATCCTTCTTTAGTTCCATGGCCTCGAGTTTTCTTTGAGATTAGCCACTTTAGCATTTATATCATCATTTTCTTTCAGAAGATAAATTCCACCTTTCTCCTTTGATTGAGTAGGCCTAGAAGTGGTGCTAGATTTTAGGGAGATGTCCCATGATGGTCAAAATAATCCCACACATCATCGACATCTTTGTTCATGAATTGCCCATTACACATTGTTTCGACCATTTGGCACATGGAAGAAGTCAGCCCATCATAAAAGAAACTTGTTATTCACTAAGTTTCGAAACCATGTTGTGGGCATGAGTTGACAAGATCTTTGAACCGCTCCCAACATTGGAAGAATGTTTCATCTTCCTTTTGGGCGAAGTTCATGATCGATTTTCTAAGGGTATTCATTTTATGATATGAAAAATTTTTCTCTATGAACTCCCTTATCATGTCATTACATTGCTAATAGATCCTAGACGTAATTAATGTAACGACGTCTTAACTTTCTCTTTCAAGGAGAAAAGAAGGAGTTTTAGCCTGATGGTATCCTCTGACACATTTGAAAAATATAAAGTAGCTATGATCTCATCAAATTCTTTCATGTGTAAATATGGATTTTCATATTCAAGTCCATGAAATTTTGGAAGGAGTTGGATCACCCCCGGCTTGATATCCATATGTTTCATATTTTCTGGAAAAACCATGCATGAAGGTGTGCTCACACCTGCTGGTTGTAAATAGTCTCATAAAGTACGAGGCAGGGGTGTTTGATGCACCTCATTCTCATCCTGGATTTCTTCAATCCTAGGTTGAGGTGGATTTGGAGGTTGATTGATAGCCATAACTTCAGTTAACTCTGTGGATCTCGAGTGGTGTCTAATCTTATGATGGATAGATAACGCCTCAACCAATCCTCCTTCACTCAAGAGATGTCAAGTGCTATCACGGACCTACTTGGGCATGAAATACTCTTAACCCTCAATTTCGGAATCTAACCTAAACCTAAAAAGAAAGAGTAAAATAGAAATCTAGAAATAGAAAGAGAGAGATTTAGAAAGAAGTTACCAAATTAGAAGTTTCTATATTGGGATCCTGCAGAAGAAAAAGGAAAGTGAATTAGTTTCTTAAAAGGAACTAAGAAAGCAACCTATTTTTAAAAAAGAAAAGGAAAGTTTCTAAAAGTAGAATGTAAACTAGTTTCTTAAAAAAAAAAAAAAGAAAAAGGAAAGGAAATTAATTTCCAAAAATAGATTAAGAAAATTTCTAAAAACAAATTAGGAAAGTTTCTATCCTAGAAAAAGAAATGCAAATTAGTTTTTTAAAACAGAAAAGAAAAGTTTCTAAACCTAGAAATAAAAAGCTAAGTTAGTTTCTAAAAAAATTAGGAAAGTTTCTAAATCTGAAAATAGAAAGAAACGTTAGATTCTAAAAAAAATTAGGAAAGTTTCTAAATCTGAAAATAGAAAGAAAAGTTAGTTTCTAAAAACAAACTAGAAAGAACCCTAACCTAAAAATAGAAAATAAATAAATCCTAATCTTAACCTAATTCCAAAACTAATCAAATTTAGAAAATGCAACCGTCAATCCTTGACAACGGTGCCAAAAACTTCTTTACAACCCCAAGTGTAGGGTTGCAATGTAGTAATAATCTCGGTAAGACCGAGGTCTAATCCACAGGGACTGATCTTGTGTGTTTCTGAAATTAACTAGAAGTAAAACTAGAAGAAGATGTAAAACTAATTTTGAAGTGATTGAGAGAGTAATTGTGAATTAAGTAATTAAAACTAAGAATTTAAAGATGAAAACTAATGTGCCAAGGATCCACTTGTAGTGATCAGGGAGCCCTCTTGCTTGATTCAAGTAACGTAATTAGAATTGAAGTCCTATCCTATCTAATTGGAAAATATATCAATAAAACCAAATTTGAACTTCCGTTGACCTAATTCTTAATGAAGGAGAACTATGATAATTAGTAAGGATTCCATCACCAAACTATGCCCAGGAGACAATGGCAAACAATAAGATTTATCAATCCCATAATCTCAAAGTAGGAGAATTGTGAAGATTACGAAAGATTCCATTACCCTGCTATACCCAAGGGACGATGGTGAATAACAGGACTTACTAATTTCATAATCTCAAATTAGGAAAAGAAGATACTCAAAGCTATTGTAGATCTATCGTAATTTGAATTACAATAAACTATTAAAAACTGAAAGTATTCCTTAAATATCAAATTAGAATCCATGAAGTTCAACATAAATATAAATCGAAGTAATAGAAATATCCCATCATGCTACAAGCTTCACCTCTTAGCCTCAGCTAAGAGGTTTAGCCAACCATAGGCATGATTGGATCTAAAACCTACAAGCATACATGAAAATAACTAAGGAAGAAAAAGAAAAATCTTGGTGATGACTTCTTCACCCTTTTGCTCCACTCCTTAAACTCTAGAAGATGCCTAGGAACATCCTAGGGAGTCCTATTTATAGTTGTGAAACTCCAACTATCGCGCCTAGTTGAAAAACTCTAGAAATCGCTTCAAATTTACGCAGTTTGTTAAAATAGACTTCACTCTATGCAGTTTCCTAGAAAAAACTTCACTCTGTGCAATTTCACAAAATGACCCAGAGTTTCAGAATATATTTTTATACGACGATTTCAGGATTCCTTTTCTTCACTTCAAATCTTTGATTCTCTTCATTCCTCACTTGGTTTTCTTGGATCTTTGGCATGTGAATTCTTTAATATTGGTTCGTAAGATCCATCTCTTGCCTTGGTGATTCTTGAGCATCAAATCCATGCTTTTAACACCTTTTTCAATCAAAGCTCTTAAATTCACCTTGCAACATAAGCATGAGTAAAATAGAACATTAAGCATTATCATGTTGATAAAACCAAGATATAAATGAAGGATAATATGCAATATTTGACCCTCAACAGCGATGGATATAAGCCTTACCTTTTCCGCTACCAATTTGGTTGAGTTAGCTATTACTACTCTCCTCTTTGTTGAGTTAGCCATTGCTACTCCCCTCCTTATTCTGTTAGCCTTATGTTATTTACCTTTATGGCTTGGGCATGTGTCTTGAAATTTTAAAACTTTTATGATTCAATTTAGTTCTCTATCAATATAAGTGATTTGTTAGAGGTGTCACAACTAGTGATTCAAATATTTATCGTGGACGTAATGTATTACGGGTAGCAGCCCTCTTAGTCGGCACGTAATTCTGTGGGTTGGTTGGCATGATGCACAATGGATGTAAGTAAATCATCATACGTGTTACATCACTTTTTGAGATTGGATGTCGTAAATAGTCACTCCATGAATACATTGTGTTACGTAAATCCTCTAAATGCGTTGTTGTATCACCTTGAGATGTTCGTATAAATCCACATTAATGTTGGACACACTAGCAGATCTTTGTAGTGTGAGAATACAGGACAAGTCAAATATTTTGAACTACTTTCCAGATTGTGATAATGATTACTATGTATGATTAGCCGCACACATTTTTCTACACATGCATTCATATATATTGGTTGCGTATACTGATACCCCTCGTATTGGTGGAGTACAAGACGTATTAGATCCCTTACATTACTTTTATGAATTTCTTGAATTATTGTTAATCTTAAAGGATAACCATCACTATGAGTAGGGTCATTGGCCTTCTCCAACCGTACAGATGATGAAGGTGATGTAGAGATTGAAGATTAAAGGACCATCTCCCTATGGAAGATTATGCCGAATGAATAAAAGATAGTTTTACGATTTAGTTTTATATTTCTATTGCAAACTCGATAATGTAATAAGCTCCCATTGAAAGGGCATTTGATAATTTGTTAAATTCTTTTACTTTAATAGATATAATTGATTTTATTCTCTTGAATAATTACTTTCATGAATATAACTAGATGTGATCTAAATGAAAAAATATGGTGTAATTTTTAAAGCATCCGATTCATTCAATTATTAACACCTGAAATTCTCGAGCACGAGTATGTACTTGGGCCATGAAAATATGGGATGTTACAAATGAGGAGATAGATGGAGGTGAGTAGGGGTATTCTTTGTAGTTTAGGATGAGTAGGGGGCTTCATAAGGGTATTTTTGGTCTTTTGGTTAAGGGTTGTTTGAATGGGTATGGGTAAGAGTGTGAGGGTAGAATGAGTATTTAGAAAATTTTCATTTATGAGATTCTCTCCAAGATTCCCTCCAAATGGGTCCCACTCACCATGTGTATGTTGTACGGTCCACCACGGATTGCACAAAAACTTACAACTCCAATTTAGGTGTTGAAATGGGACATGTCACGTGGCATTGGAATCACAACACCTATGTGGTCGCTAAGGTATAAGTCTTAGGTAGTTGTAATACTAAAATAGGGTTACCATTACAGCTCACCAATCTAATCCACCTAGAATGTGTCAGCACCAAAAATGAAGCATTCAGAGGGTTAATTAGGGTACGAGTCTTTCACACATTTTTTGAGAGAGGGCAGTGTTCACAACCCCAAGTGTAGGGTCGCGATGTAGTAATAAGTCCGTGAGAATGAGGTCGAATCTACAGGGAATGGAGAACACGGTCTAGAACTAATCTAAATCTAATGGTTTGTCTAAGTTTTTATTTTAGCAATGAATAAAAAGGTTTTGAAATAAATAAAGTTAAAAAGGATTTGAGTCCTTACCTCAGTGGTAGACTCTGAGGAGTTTCAACCCTAGGTCTTGGGTTCGATACAGATAGGTGGTGAAATCCCACTATGGCTTGCGTGAGTGTGTGTCGGGTGCTTGTTAAAAAAAATAAAAAAAATAAAGATAAATAGACTAAGGATCTAGGAATCCACCTGTAGCAATCTCAATTTTCAATCTACTTGATTCAACGATAACTTGATTGGAATCGAAGTCTTATCCCACCCAATCGGATAATGGAGCAGCTAAAACATAATATGAACTTTTCATTAGTTTAGTTCCTAAATCTCCGTCTAATTACAATTGTCACGCCCCAAACTCAAAAATCGGGCTCATAAAATTTTCGATCATCGAACTCGGTACTAACAACCTTGGTAGTACCCCATTCTCGGCTCCCAGCGTGCATACGCCAGATTCCGATCCTGGAATCTTACAAGGAGGATTTTCCAACAAACATTTAAATCGAAATAAGCATAACCATAAGTTTACCCAAATCACAAAGGTAACATTATCATCACATATCCACTAATATAAAACATTTGAATATAATGCTAAAAGAGGAATACATATATTGAAAATCAAAGCTCCAAAAGACCACTGTATGCTCCAAGCACGACACTTTTGTAACCTAACACCACCTGCACGCATCTATAGTGCATAAGCTTATCGAAAGCTTAGATGGTAGTGAAAGTGTGTGCACAAGATAATTGCCAAGCATATAGATATCAGAGTAAGTGAAAATACTGGCAAGATCATGAATCATATGATGTTAGAGTAAGTGGAAACATACTGGTAAGTCTACAATCATTCAATATTAGAATATGCAATGCAGATCGATTATGCAAATGTAGAATCATAGAGAGTTAAATATCAGATGCCGATGATGCAATACAACATGTCAATCCTGAAGAGCCACGAATACCATCAACCTTATCTAGACCATACATCAAACTGCGCATATCGTGCGATCATGTGGGGATAACTCTGTCTCACAAGGATACCCATAAACATCTCAGCCCAATGGCATCTGCTCTAATCAATCATCCATCACAACATGCATACGAATGATGGGGGTCCACAAAAGAATGACGGATCTAGTCTAAATATCAAGATAGGCTCATTGATTTAAAATGTGTCATGATGGTTAAGAAAAGAATCCAACTTATAACCACCACAACGTCGGACGATGCTCCCTATGTGGGACAAAATTTTACCTTCACTATATGCATAGTAGCCTACCAATCACTGGTAGCTCGCTCAGGTCTTCATGCCCCGTCCACTAAGTGTTCGCCCACGTGTGCCCGCTCACATGTGATCATAGTGATGGAACGTCACAATATCCCCCACAGAGGGCATATTCGAGTCTAAGTGCAATAAGTGGGCTTCCTTACCCCCTCTATCATGCAATAAACTGGACTTCCTTATATGGCCCAATATATACACAAGGTGGGCTCTAAGGTGTAGGTATCATGATGCAATGCTCTCACATACTCATAATCAGTATTGATAATCGACCTCGACAATTGGAATTGGCCTCGACAATTGGAATTGGCCTCGATAATTGGAATCGGCCTAGACAATCAGAATCAGCTTCGACAATCGGCCTAAGAAAAGGTCACAAGTGGACATTTAACCATCATTTTCCATCAATGTGGACATTTAACCAACATTGCTCCCAAGGAGTGGCCCACGTAGAACCAAACATATAGTGGGCCCATGACCTCAAACGATGGCCTAATATAAATCACTATGGGCCTCTCTCAAGGGCCTAATACACATCATGATGGGTCTCACTTATGGACTACATATGCATCACATTGGGCCTTGATCATGGACCTCATGTACATCACAATGGGCCACAATACATAGGCCCCATATATGTCAAATGAATCACAATATATGGGCCAGAAAATACATCTCATTAGGCCTTACCAAATGGGCCAAAAATACATCACAATGGGCCTTACCAAATGGGCTGGAAATACATCACAATGGGCCTCATCATATGGGCCGAAAATACATCACAATAGGCCTTATCATATGGGCCAGAAATACATCACAATGGGCCTCATCATATGAGCCGGAAATACATCATAATGGGCCACAACATATGGGCTAGAAGTACATCTCATTGGGCCTTACCAAATGGGCTGAAAATACCTCACAATGGGCCACACGATATGGGCCTAATACACATCATAATGGGCCTTGTGTACATCAAGTTCATCAAGTTGGGCCTCATCGTATGGGCTTCAAATACAAAACAGGTGGGCCCCATCACATGGGCCAAAAATACAAACTGGTGGGCCCTGCACATGGGCTAAAAATACATCGTGATGGGCCTCATGGATGGGCCACACTAATGGGCCTCAAATGGGATTGGACCACACCAAAAATCATTTCAGTAGTTACGGGTGTAACATGTGTATCATTGTACACAATCATTTTATGGAGCACATGACACTCTAATGATGATCAGCATTGTCCAAACATTGTCTATGTAAATCAGCACTGTCTAAACATTGGACAACACTATCCAAACACTGTCCATGCAAATCTGTATAGTCCACACATTGGACTGCACCGTCCAGACATGTGGACTGTGTGGATGAAATACATAAACATAGTGGGGTCCCATAGAACCTACTGACATCATGTACAACAATAGTTAGGTGCTGTTCTTCCATCAGATAGGCGGTGTGATAAAACACACACCTCATGATCAGACCCTCTAATCGGCTGATGTGGGACCACCATCAGGTGGATGGTCACTTGATGATCAGGCCCACGAAACTTGTAGACGTAATACAGTAGCCGTATAGCTGATGAACGGTGTAGATAATTCCATACATTAAGTTGGGTCCCACATGGGGCCCACTAACTATAATATTTAGGATATATTATATTATATTATATATATAATATATAAAATTACATATAGTCCAGCATCCAGATGGACAGTCTAGACGGTTGATATACATTACAAGGGGCCCACCGTCCACCGGTGGTCCAATACCACGTCCAGACATCTAGATGGTCTGGACATAACACATATGCAGACAAGGTGGGCCCCACCCCTTACACGTGCAACACATGTGAGGTGGGCCCACAGCTGACAAATGGATGGATGGTAAGACGACATGGGAGAATACATACATCGAGGTGGACCTATAGGACTTGCTATGTCAATTCAGCAGCTATAGGCGAAAGTGCACCTATTACTTGCCCTGGTTGGTCAATTACGTTGTATGTTAAGTCAGTCGGACGACAGCACCTAACAAGAAGATCAAGTCAAGCATCTGCCTCATCTGGATGTGTGGAAGCTCACCAAAAGTTAAATCATAGCCTCACATCCCATGTCCCAAAACACCAGGTGATTAAATCCTTAAAAAGAACTAGAACATCTTAGGGTTTATGTGTAAGAAAACTTTTTATCAAAAAGAAAATTTTCTAAGTTTTTCTTACACTGTCGATTATATCGATTCCCCTTTCGATATGATCGACCAGCTCTGTTGATATCCTCGACATATCAATCGATACAATCGAGTGAGGACAAAAAGCGTCCAACAATCAAACAATCTTCTGGACGATTTATCGATATATCGACCTTCGAATCGATATCATCGATATTCGAAAATTGATCATATCTGAAGTGGATCGATCATATCGACAGACTGCTTTCCGGCGCCCCTGTTTTTCTAAAGAAAACTAACAAATGCTTCGATATATCGATGACTGTCCGATTCAATCTGAACTCAAATATCGATCATATTAGAAGTCAGTCGATCATATCGACTGTGGGGCGCATGTCTCCAGCATGAATTTCAGGTTGCTTTTAATGTTGATCGGGGTGCCTGTCGATAAATCGATATTCATATATCGATCATATCGAGACCAAGTCGATTGGATCGAGTCAGGACATAATTCGTCCAGCAAGCTTACATGTAAAATCTATACGATTTATCAATCCCATCGAAAAGGTCGCCGATATGATCGATGTACAAATTTCGATGACATCGACTATTTCCCCAATCATATTTGTGATCCTGAAATTCTTCAAGGCTTCTCTCTTATTTTTCACCTGTCGATAGATCGAACCATCATTTAATGGAATCGGAGTTCGAAATTTGATATCATCGATGTGTGTCTCGATCCCATCGACCAGTTGGCAGAAGGTTTCCAAAAGCGAAATGACAATTGAGTTCTTATCATCGAGAGGTCGGCCGATACAATCGAGAGTATACGCTCGATCATATCGACGACTGCTCGATGATATCGAACTCTGTCATAAATATGACCATTTATATCCGTTGGAACCTTTTGCCTATAAATAGAGGGAGTTGTCTTCATTGCTGGTAGAGAAAGTAGAGAGTGCTTTAGAGTGTTTTAACCTTCCTATCATTTACCTAAGCCCTTTCTCTCAGGAAGTTCATCCTCCAATCCACCCTCATCATTGATATCTCATAGAGTGGATTGGGGAATGAACTTCTGCATTCAAGGATCCTTCAGCTACTGCTTTAATGACATATCATTAAGCTGGGATGCCTTGAATGCATAGATGATGGAAACCTCTCTATCTTCCTTATTGGAAAACTTTTAGAGAGTGGTAGTCCATCATAAGCTTGACCCAACCTAAGCCTAGCATATATACATCTTCATGTTGCGGATCAAGGGAGCTGAAGATTCTTCATCAACAAGTAGAAGGTCTTCATCACTGTGCTGAAAGGGACTCATCAACTTATCTATAAGTACTAAGAGTCCAGAGGGCACTTGCGATCATTCCTTTTTAGGATTGGGTTTTAAGTGTTGCTCACCATTTGAAGTCCTCGAAGGAGGCCTCCGACGGGAGTGTACATGCGGGGTGCGTTGTGTGGACGCTTGCTCTATGGAGAGCATAAACATCTGGTTAGGAGTACGCCAGTAAAACTCCAGGGTTAGAGGTGAACCGAGTAGAAACCTCATGGTGCGTTGTGTGGACCCTTGTCCTGTGTGGGCATAAACATCTGGTTAGGAGTATGCTAGCAAAACTCCAGGGTTTGAGGTGAACCGAGTAGAAACCTCTGTAAAGGTTAAAGGTGAACCTGATTTAAAACCTTAGGTTTGAGGTGAACCATGGAAAACCTCCTTAGTGAAATTCGGTCACTCAAGGGTTGAGTGTGGAAGCCGAGAGTGGAGTAGATAAGTCGTCGAACCACTATTAAATGACTGTGTTTGAATTTGATATTGTCTTTCATTTATGTGATTGCCTTGCATGTCTTTATATATGATCACATTCTATGCACACACAGTCATATCCATCACAATCTCATCTATATTGTTTGTCTTTTAAATAATTTGTGATTGGATCCTCTATTAGGCTTGGAAGCCAATAGAGTTAATTCTTGAGTAATCCTAATTTATACTCTGTGATAGGATTAGTGGGATAGGACTAAAAAATAACATATAAATCTTTAAAAAGTCGTATTCACCCCCTCTAGGATATACTGACCTATTTCTACTTTAACTAAAGCGGTCTTCACCGCAATTTCATTTGGTATCAGAGCGGGTCTCTCTTTAAGGGATTCACCGCCTAGAGAGTGATCTTGACTGAAGTAGAAATATGGCCAAAGGAGAGGGCTCATCTGTCACTAGACCTCCAGTACTTGATGGATCAAACTATGCTTATTGGAAGGCCAGAATGCATTACTTCCTGAGATCTTTAGATCATGAAGTTTGGGATGTAGTTGAAAAAGGATATGTGGTACCATCGGAACAAATTGTACTTGAAAATGAAACCACAATCATTAAACCCAAACTGAATGAGAAGTGGACGGTGTTTGACAAAGAACAGCGAAATGCTGAAGCAAAAGTAATGAACGTCATCTACTATGCCGTGTCCCAAGACATTTTCAATTAGATAAGTATGTGTGGGACCTCTAAAGAAGCATGGGACTTATTGAAAACAACCCATGAAGGCACAAGCACTGTGAAGAGATCTAAACTACAACTCTTAACTTTACAGTTTGAAAATCTCAGGATAGAAGAGCATGAGACATTTATGGAGTTTTTCACAAAATTAAACATCATTTGTAACTCTATTGGTGGATTGGGAGAGAAGGTTCCGGCACCTAAAATATGTAGAAAAATCTTAAGATCCTTACCGGAACGCTTCAATCCCAAGGTAACAACAATTGAGGAGTGTAGGAATATTGATGAGATGAAAGTAGAAGAACTGGTAGGTTCCCTACAAACTTTTGAACTACACTTCACACAACCCCAAAAATCCAAAACCACTGTCCTAAAAACTTCTAAGAAATCAAAACATGAGGACAATGAGAGCGAAAAAGAAGATGATGATGAGGAAGTGGCCTTGCTAGCACAAAGATTCAGAAGATTCTTTCAGAAGAATCGCGGTCATCCTTCTAGAGGTAGAAAGGTGAACTACAAACCTTTTGCAGGAAAATTTGGTAAACAAACCAAAGAACCACAATGCTATGCCTGTCATGAATATGGTCACCTATCTACCGAATGCCCAAATAGAAAAACTAAGGGCAAGGCGATGGCCGCCACATGGGATGATAAGGAGTTAAATTTAGAAAACAATGACTTAGGAAGTGATGGAGATCAGAAACCTTTGAAAATTCTTATGGTCTTCACCACTTCAATTATTCCCATGGAATCTGAAAGAAAAGATGGACAACTAGCCACTGAATCATTTTTATCTGACAATGAGGAAATTGAAGAAGAAGAAGATAAAGAGCAGAATGAATTGCAGGATGCTTATAATCAACTATACAATCATAGCATCCACATCCTTAAGAAAGTTGGCATGACTGAAAACAATAAGAAATTGTTGCAGAAAGACTTGGACAGAACATTAGAAATAAATATACATTTGTCCAATGATTTGCAACAATATCTTACAGATAATGATCAATTGGAAAAAGAAAACCTATCCCTAAAAGAAGAATTATCAGAACTTATGAACAAAGTTGAACTGCTAAGAGATGATAATGCAAAACTTAAAAATGAGAACCACTCACTTTGCATTGATTTAGAAAAATCCAGAAAATTTGTCGAGATAAACTATAAGTTTTCTCAGAGTGGTGAAAAACTTGAAAGAATGTTAGGGATAGGAAGGCCTGGAAAAGATAAGAGTGGCCTAGGGTATGAGAAAATCAAAATGAAAACTGGAAAATCTGTTGCTTCAGGTAGCAATACAGGAACGTCTTCAGTTTGTCATTTGTGTGGTAATATGGGACATTACAAGTTTGAATGCTTAAAAATAACTTCTTGTAACTCTGGTCAAAATGACATTGATAAACTTAATCGGACCAGAGTAATGCAAAATATCCTTTTATCACCCAAAATGGAAGACAGAACGAAGAAACCACTAGATCAAGTTGGTAAGATAACAAAAGTCACCACAACAAAAACTTCTGTCTTAAGGTGGAGAGCGAAGGAAAAACTGAACTCTGTATCCTGAATTCCTGAGCATATAAAAACACGTTCAGATTTTGCAACAAAATCTGGATAATTTGTGAAATGATGCATCTTTTGCTAAATCCTCAATGTTACATCTAAGGTTGGAGACCTCTAATTTTTATATATAAACATTATCATGCTTATATTTGTATAGAATTTTTTTATAAACTGATTAAGTTAGAAATTATACAATAGCATGTCAAAATCAGGGAAAATTCTGAATAACATATACTTTCAAAGCAAGTAACGGTCTTCTTCGATTTTATCGAATGATGATCGATACAATCGACAACTGTTCAGAATGTGAAAAGTCGTGTGTCCTTGGATAACATTGAAGGTGGTCTCGATAGAATCGATCGACAAATTCTCAATACAATCGATGGGTTGGTCGATATGATTGACAAATGGCACCCAATAAAAGCAAGCGAAACAAAAAAAAAAAGGGTTTCTCAAAGGGCGATTCGACTGTCTTCCCTATCCGATACTCTTGACCAATCATCCTAAGCCAGGTAGGATCAGCCAAATCTCACTCCAAACAAGGTAATATTCTTCCATCATCAGAATCTCTCTCTCTTGGTTTGTCGGGATCTCTTTTTGTCGTTTTCTTAATATTTCAAATAGCCTTTTCTTCCACATGAGAAAGGACAAAAACGTGGCATCCGGTCCAGGTGAATCATCAAGAGGTACTCGACAAATGCTCTTTGCCTCAAGGGAGAGAGCAAGGATCCCGGACAGAGGGACCCCCACACGGCAAAGATCACGACGCGGTGGGTCCCAAACTGAAACTCCTGGACCAACTCAACCAGTGCCTCCTCCTTCTACTGTCCAACAGCCACCAAAATATGTCAATCGAAAGTTGATTTTTAAGAGAAAAGTAGACAAAAATTGTTTAACGTCTTACAACTTAGAACCTCTGTTTGCTGCAATTGGTTGGCTGCCCATCCTGAATTTTGGTGGATCATGCCAACTGGAAAGAAAACGTAACTTCTTTGCTGCATGTCATTCCCCGGTGGCTGATCCTCCTTCCTTCATGGTTTCCATGGATGGTGATGATGTATTCATCACTCCTGCCACCATAACACAGATTCTCAATCTACAAATGGTTCCAGGAGGCCTTCCAAACTGGGATCTTGACTTTCCAGATGTGCGCTCCAAGATAACCAAATACCTATACAATAATCGAGATATCCCATGACATCAAGGGAATGCCCTAAAAGCTAAGTATATGGAGCCCCGGTTCAGAGTCATGCATGGAATCTTCACCACCAATTTGTACCCGAGAAGCACTAACAGATCGGATCTATCAAGCCTTATGGTGATGATAATCTACTCCGTCGCGATCGGGACGAATATCTGCCTTCCAACCTTAATTGTAAATCAGTTTGTCAATGCGATACACACGTCCAGAGATTTGCATCTGTCATATCCCTGGATCATTAGCAGAATCTGTCAGAGCATTGACTTTCCTTTTACAACTGATCCAGTTTTTCCCCTCAAGTTTTCAACAAGAAAAATCTTCAGAAAATGGATCTGAGGTTTCATGAATATAAGGAGGAAACTGAGGAAGAAATTCATGCTGAAGCGGAAGGAGGAGAAGGTGGAGATCCCATCGAAGGAGATGCAGTGGCTGATGATGCACCTTTTGGACCAGATGTTGTGCCGTCCACATCAACCGCCGGGTATGGCAAAAGGCTTAAACTGGATAGGATTGGGGCCATACAGAAGGACGTGCACTCAATGAAGGAGTGCCTCACTGTTTTAGAACGAATGGTTCAAGGAATTCAGAGCACGGTCCAGCAGTTGGTGGATTTACTAACGTGCCGACGCGACGACACGATGTCATCTCACTCTGCTCCCTGATGCCAGTTTTATACAAGCTTTCATGCACCATTACTCTTATTTCTGCGTATGAACATCAGTATCTTTTTGGATGTTCTACGCTTTCAATGGTGCATGACTAGTTTCTTTTTCTTCCTTTCTGGTTTCTGTTTGGATGAGTTTGCCCACAGTTGGCTAAAATACTTTTTATTGTTGGTTTATATTGCTGCCGTCTGGGGCAACATTGAATATTTTTGCTAATCTTGGGCAGCTTACATTTAGCTTAATCTAGTTTGTTTACTTCTGCCATTTGAATTTCTCCCTGGTTTATTGCAGTCTTAAGATTTTGGTCTGAATGCTTATCTATTATCTTCATACTGACTGCTTCATTGATGCTTGCTTTATATTGTTCTCATTCATATGCATCTATCTCTGTGGTTCTCCCATATGCTTTAATCTTCAGTCAATATCACGTCTTATACCTTTGCCAATGACTGACAAAAAGGGAGAGAACAATTCAAAACACCCCAAGCGAAAATTGTATATCTTTATTGCAGGTGTTAGGGAGAGCAGCTGCAACAAGAAAGGGAGAGTTTTTGAATTAAGGGGAAGAATTTGTTTGTTGTGTACATGGGTGTTTAGAATTTGTAAAATTGTGTTAATACATGTACACACAATTTAGGATATATCTGTCTAGATATGTTCCTATGGTGTTTTGGGGATTTTGTTCTGTAATTGACAAAGGGGGAGATTGAAAGTGCACCTATTACGTGCCTGGTTTGTCAATTACGTTGTATGTTGAGTCAGTCGGACGACAGCACCTAACAAGAAGATCAAGTCAAGCGTCTACCTCATCTGGATGTGTGGAAGCTCACCAAAAGGTAAATCATAGCCTCACATCCCATGTCCCAAAACACCAGGTGATTAAACCCTTAAAAAGAACTAGAACATCTTAGGGTTTATGTGTAAGAAAACTTTTTATCAAAAAGAAAATTTTCTAAGTTTTTCTTATACTGTCGATTATATCGATTCTCCTTTTGATATGATCGACCAGCTCTGTTGATATCCTCGACATATCAATCGATACAATCGAGTGAGGACAAAAAGCGTCCAGCAATCAAACAATCTTCTGGACGATTTATCGATATATCGACCTTCGAATCGATATCATCGATATTCGAAAATTGATCATATCTGAAGTGGATCGATCATATCGACAGACTGCTTTCCGGCGCCCCTGTTTTTCTAAAGAAAACTAACAAATGCTTCGATATATCGATGACTGTCCGATTCAATCTGAACTCAAATATCGATCATATCAGAAGTCAGTCGATCATATCGACTGTGGGGCGCATGTCTCCAGCATGAATTTCAAGTTGCTTTTAATGTTGATCGGGGTGCCTGTCGATAAATCGATATTCATATATCGATCATATCGAGACCAAGTCGATTGGATCGAGTCAGGACATAATTTTTCCAGCAAGCTTACATGTAAAATCTATACGATTTATCGATCCCATCGAAAAGGTCGTCGATATGATCGATGTACAAATTTCGATGACATCGACTGTTTCCCTGATCATATCTGTGATCCTAAAATTCTTCAAGGCTTCTCTCTTATTTTTCACCTGTCGATAGATCGAACCATCACTCGATAGAATCGGTGTTCGAAATCTGATATCATCGATGTGTGTCTCAATCCCATCGACCAGTTGACAGAAGGTTTCCAAAAATGAAATGACAATTGAGTTCTTATTATCGAGAGGTCGGCCGATACAATCGAGAGTATACGCTCGATCATATCGACGACTGCTCGATGATATCGAACTCTGTCATAAATATGACCATTTATATCCGTTGGAACCTTTTGCTTATAAATAGAGAGAGTTGTCTTCATTGCTGGTAGAGAAAGTAGAGAGTGCTTTAGAGTGTTTTAACCTTCCTATCATTTACCTAAGCCCTTTCTCTCAGGAAGTTCATCCTCCAATCCACCCTCATCATTGATATCTCATAGAGTGGATTGGGGAATGAACTTCCGCATTTAAGGATCCTTCAGCTACTGCTTTAATGACATATCATTAAGCTGGGATGCCTTGAATGCATAGATGATAGAAACCTCTCTATCTTCCTTATTGGAAAACCTTTAGAGAGTGGTAGTCCATCATAAGCTTGACCCAACCTAAGCCTAGCATATATACATCTTCATGTTGCGGATCAAGGGAGCCGAAGACTCTTCATCAACAAGTAGAAGGTCTTCATCACTGTGCTGAAAGGGACTCATCAACTTATCTGTAAGTACTAAGTGTCTAGAGGGCACTTGCGATCATTCCTTTTTAGGATTGGGTTTTAAGTGTTGCTCACCATTTGAAGTCCTCGAAGGAGGCCTCCGACGGGAGTGTACATGAGGGGTGCGTTGTGTGGACCCTTGCTCTGTGGAGAGCATAAACATCTGGTTAGGAGTACGCCAGTAAAAATCCAGGGTTAGAGGTGAACCGAGTAGAAACCTCAGGGTGCGTTGTGTGGACCCTTGTCCTGTGTGGGCATAAACATCTGGTTAGGAGTACGCCAGCAAAACTCCAGGGTTTGAGGTGAACCGAGTAGAAACCTCTGTAAAGGTTGAAGGTGAACCTGATTTAAAACCTTAGGTTTGAGGTGAACTATGGGAAACCTCCTTAGTGAAATCCGGTCACTCAAGGGTTGAGTGTGGAAGCCGGGAGTGGAGTAGATAAGTCGTTGAACCACTATAAAATGACTGTGTTTGAGTTTGATATTGTCTTTCATTTATGTGATTGCCTTGCATGTCTTTATATATGATCACATTCTATGCACACACAGTTATTGTAACATCCCGAAAATCGGGGGGTCGAGCAAAAACCCAACTCCCGAGTTCCAAAATGTTATTTATGCAACATAGATATGTATGATTGAATGTTGTCTGTGATAATGTATTAAACATGAGTGAAATTAAGCCAGAACAGCATATCCTACTCCAGAGACAGTTAAATTAACCAGCGGAAGTCTGTAATAGTATGTATAACATATATAAACTGTTGTATGTCTCCAGAGTGTGAACATGTTACCAGGTTATATACATACATGTATACTCCAAAAGTAGATGAAACGAATATACATGAGTGCGCTACAAAATATAAAATGACAAATGTCAAAGTATCTAATCAACCTCCCTGTAATCCCGTCGATCAGAACATGCATAAAGGAGGGATCCTCCTCCTCATCATCAAGTCCAGCTCCGCCTCGCAGGCCGCGCCATCATCTGCAATCACAAAAGGTCTGGTGGGTGTCCAGGAACACCGTCCCGTAACGTGGGAGTGAGTAGCTAACTCAGTGGAATAATAGAGCAAAGATTAACATGTTATCAAATCAATCATGCGATAATAGTAAAGCAGTAAATCAAACAATCCTAATACTGTTGTTAATGCATTTATGACATGACGTGATGTATGCCCTCACCGACGATCACCCTCATACGGCAACATCTTACGACCGCGGCATGCCACACTCCCTAGAGTGCTCCACATCTTCCAGGCACATGCAATGCTATGGTGATATGATTACCAAGTTGTTATTAATCCATTCAAACAGCAGGATTGGGAAACTAAGGTACTTCCCTTGTATCAATCCCAACACAGATCCTGTCTAGGGTCGTCACTCCTAGTAATCTCATACGATGTATATTTTGTAGGTCGCTGCAAGGGCTGCCAGGGCTGTTGCACGCACTCGTTGCTCCGCTCCCCCATCACCTTATCAATACAGGCCTACTGTACTCTACTGCTACGGAAGGGTCGTCGCCTCCCGTAGACTCAGAATACGCTCGCGGTCACTACAAAGGGCTGCCAGGGCTGTTGCTCGCACTCGTTGCACCGCTCCCCCATCACCTTATCAGTGTAGGCCGACAGCAAGAATATAGTGTCCCATACCACCATAATCTGCTCACGAGTCATAGGTGCTCACTGGTCACTACGGGGAGGTTTGTGGCCCCAGCGTAGGCCGACAGCTCGACCACGGTGTCCCATACCACCATGCCCGGCTCATGAGTCTTCGTGGATCAAGGTACCATGGTTAACAGGGTTTACAATGGTAAGTTCAGTACCCTAGGTTCAAGCAGTTATGATACATACAAGGTGAACAAACATTGGCCAGTCGGGTTACTTGACGGGCTCGACTAGCGCGATCGCATCTCGAATTGAACGACATGAAGTGCGTAAAACACTTCGCGTGGCCTAACCACTGCCGCCAACTCTCAACACGAATCACATTCATCGACGCGTCGTTCGTGGCTATGACCAGTCAGCCACGAATTCGCTCGGTTACCGACTGCCTGGACTAAGTCAAGTCCCACACATCTATGGAATTACATTAACACTATAAAAAGGTATTGGAATTGAAATACATCATGTGAGCATGTTAGCACATGTTATAACATTCAACTTAAGCAAATCTTCAAGGCATACTTCCCATGCATATTCAACTTAAGCAAATCCTCAAGCACATACATTCCATGCATGTAATGAAATCATGCCTTTTGTCAACATGTAGAAAATCATTTAGGTCAGCATAATAATCGAAAAATCAATCACAAACTATCAAATAACATCATTTAATTCAATACATACTAATACAAGCATTTATACAAACACATACACTACACACTTAAGTCTACAAATAGTATGTCGACCCAAAGTGCGCAACTAGGCGAATCTCTTCGCCAAACTAATTATGCACGCATTCCTAACTTCCTAATGCGACAACAAACCATGTCAATCACATCAACAAAATATGAATGTAAACAGTACTTCCTACAAATGACTAAAATGCCCTAAATCTCATATTCTTCGTTAGCTTACGAAACGGGAAACGGAGAGCATTTTGTACATGTCAAACGGCGATGCCGTCAAGAATCTACTATTAAACGACATTGAAAGCGTTGGAAACAGTCAATCAAAGCGTCTAATATCCGCACCTTTTCCCTTTTAGGGATGAGAATTCGAACGGAGCATATACGCTTCGTCTATGGCGAATAAGGAATCTAATACACGAGATCCATAAGTTACATCGCTATGGAAACAAGGGAAACTCAAATCAACAACTATTTAGGGTTTTTACTTACCTAGGATCGCGGTGGAATCGCCGGGAAAGCGGTAGAGGAGTGTTGCTTAAGCACGTGCAACACGTAGCACAAGTGGCAGGAAGAACTCTCCCACTCTCTCACAATCTCTCACTCTTTTTCTCTCTCCCAAGCTAGGGCTTCTCTCAAATTCGGATGGGAGAGAGGAGTGAGGGTTTCAACCCCTTTTATAGCCTAAAACATTCCCAAAATAGGCTTGGGAACAATGTTTACTTGGTGCCTAACCAAATCGGGGCCGTTTCGGTCCAAAAGGGTATTTCTGGAGGTCCCCAGGCCAAATGCGGTCGGACTTAAGCTCATGCATACTGGATCTAGCACACATCCAGTTTTCAGACCGGTTGGGTTCCCAGATCGCACGTGGCGGCCCAGTTTCAGTTTAACGGTCACCGCACCAAGATCAGGCCTATAAGTCTCGTGATATATAATAGATATTTTTCCTGATCCAAGGGTGTAATTTGGCTGTATTCTGACGGTCAGAATGCTTAATACTGATGCGTCAAATTTGTGTGCCAGATTTGAATTTGAAATTCCAACTATGTCCCTATTCACACTCTCTTCGGTCCGGGCTCAATGAAATAGCCTGTGATCATCGGTTTGACTTGATTTTTGGAATGAGTGTCAAGTCCAGCTAGACGGTTCTAACGGTCTAAGATAGGAGGTATCGGACTTTCGACGTGCGGTCTAGATCCAATACAAAGATTCAAAGTGGTCCAGAGAACAAACCTGCTTAGAGTTTGGTCCGAGGTTTTAGAGCATTATAGCACCATTGGTTCCACTCGCTTTGGGCCTTGTAGAACGTATTTAAAGTAATCAGGGACTGTTTCCCAGCCACTCCAACGTTGCGCTAGCTAACTTATGCTTAGTTTCTAAAGAAATTTATCCTAAGTGGTTTCTTTGGCTATGGAATTGGGTTCTGAACGATTTTTCAGGTGTTTTAATTGACCCACTGTCTAAGGACGTCAAATCCCAGATTGGCCAAAATCCGGGGTGTTACAATCTACCCCCCTTAAAACACAATGTCGTCCCCGACATTGGCGAAGGACAAGGAGTACTTTCTCTAAGGAAGGTTCAAATCCTATTTAATAACCTAATCGTACATACACCCTAACTCAAATGTTTCGATCCTGGGCCAGTGGGAAAGAGGCCAACCGCTCTTCCGCTGCGCCACTTTGATCGAATGGTAGCGTTAACTAATCTAACTGGATTGGACTTAATTCCTTCTACCCCCCTTAAAACTTGGTTTTACTTAAGGTTGAAGAATATTTGCATCGATCAGTATATCGGAACGAGGCGCAACTTAGGGGCTATCCTTAACCTAAAATGGAAACAGCCTTTCTCTATATGGTCTTCCTTGCTAATGATGCGTTCTATGGCATTGGTATCTATGATCATAGAGATGAGCCTAATATCTATTGTGGTTAAGGTCAGGGGCAGGTATGAGTTGGTGGCAAGATGCCTAATTCTCTACTGGCTTTAAGTCCTCGCCATTTCCCAAAAGGCAATGTGATCCCGTTTGGTTGTAGGTGGTTGGGCCATCACAGAATAAAGGTTATGTAGTAGGTCTGAGCCGGATACATAGACTTTCTGTCTAGCTAGAACAGAAGATTTATTGTATCAATTCTTAATCCGAGTCGATGCCGATCTTCTGCTTGATCAGAGCATTGGATTTATTGGGAACCACTAGGATTAAGAAGTCGATTCGAACCGCGAATACATCGCGTACATGCAGTTCCTTTACTCTGCGTTCCCGAATGCAATAAACCCTTGGGGATGGCAATTCTAAGGGGCGTGCTAGTCCATTCTAAGTTCAATCTGAGGGATTTATAAATGTTCCCTGAGAGTGAATGGTTCCTTCCTATGGGCAACAACAGTAGTCTATAAGTCATAAGGGGATCTGTCGAAGGAATAAGGTTCTACTTCAACCAAATCTAACCTACAAGTCCTTAGCATATACAGGCTGTACACTACTTAAGGTAACTAGTAGGCTAGTCTGTATTTCATTCGCTATAATTCAAGACCTAAGCCTATACACTAGACGGTTTCATACCATCTCTAATACAGGGAATTGCTCTATCGCTTAGGATCAAAATTGTCTAAATGGAATTGGATTTCTTATGTCGTCAGACCCTTCAAATCTAGGAGTGCTAACACTAGAACCAAAACACCTAGAGCCTATGTGGCCGGTAGCGCTTAGTGGTATTAAATGGAACTGCATTCCTAGTCCCATGGCAGGATTGGATGTGGTATGCTTGGTAGGAGGGTGGGTGGGGATAAAAATTAATTTGTAGGCTGGATCTCAGGGAGTTATAATACTCCCAATCTAGGGACAATATTTTATAGCGAAATGAAACAACATGCATTCCATTCGACAAATTTTGGCTATATTATGCCCAAACCACAACACAAACACATTTTTCTACCTAACAACAAAACAACACAGAAATTTCAACAGTAGTCAAACAAGCTAAAGGGCAACGACATAGATGCCTAATTCTACCAAAGGACTTCTACCAGGGTCCCGACTGACCTTCTTGAATACTATCAAGTTCAATACTGTCAGTTGCCCATTAGAGCTCTATCGGCCATGTGTTTTCAATACTTCTCAAACGGAGAAAGTTGAGAAATGGGATTTGAGGTTAGCATGATTCTGAGACCCAAAAAGAGGGTAAAGGCTCAAATAAAAGGGACATGAGAGAGAGAACGATGGAAAGGGAGGAAAAAGGCTGAAACAGCCTTAACAATAGCCATGGAAAATGGAGGAAATGCGAAGAAATGGTCGCCCAAAGGGACAGAATGAAATCTAGGCATTGTAGAGGGATGCTTCAAGCTTCCCTAGGATGTATTTTCAGAAAGAAATGAAAATGAAAAAGGGGAATGGAGCACCTCACGATTTCAGCTCGATTTTGGGGTTTTAGGAGCTCCAACGGATGAAATCTTCAAGAGGGAGGGCTGCCAACTTCAAAGGAATGACGGAGGGTGGTCGTTTTTGGCAGGGAATGGATCTAG
The DNA here is from genome assembly GCA_037074715.1 of Magnolia kwangsiensis. Taxonomy (NCBI): domain Eukaryota; kingdom Viridiplantae; phylum Streptophyta; class Magnoliopsida; order Magnoliales; family Magnoliaceae; genus Magnolia; species Magnolia kwangsiensis. The sequence goes on from CM073573.1 coordinate 60,114,568, forward strand.
GGTGGTTTGGAATCATGAATTTTTGGGATAGGGCAGCTGAAAACGAAAATGGGGCTAGGGGAGGGGCTGTTTGTGAAGGAAGTACCCATATTTGGGGTTTTCTTGGGGTGGGAGGTGCATAGGGGTGATGTGGACCCTGTTTAAGGGGGTGCGCCCGAAGGACGGCCCCATCGGAGCTCGCCGGCCGGCGATGGCATCGCCGAACCGGCGATGGCATCGCCGAACCGGCGATGGCATCGCCGGTGAAGTTGCAAACTGGCCTCTGAGGCCATATGGGATGGATTCCTCTTGCCCTAGGGATTCAAAAAAGGTATGGTGCACACTCTAGTTCATTGTAGATTGCCCTAGGGAGGCCAATACATTTTTAACATCCATTCGAGGATTTTTGGGTCCAATCTTCAATCCCGAATACAAAACCCTATCATGCAGCATATGATTTTGGGGTATAAGGATCTAGTACATCCATCTAAACCATTAGTTGCTAAAGAAAGTGAACTTAGAATGGCCTTATGGCCATTTTTCATGAAATTTTACTATTCACTGTAAAATTTTGTGAAAGTAAGATTTTATGTTATTTTCACATTATTATTAATGCCTAATATAAAATGGATAAGAAATAATTGAAGATTGGGGTGGTGAGAGGAAGAATTTCGAAGATTTTCGGTGAAACGGGGGTTTTTAAGCCCTGGCGATTGAACACAGGGGTCGTGGTTGTCCCATGGCCCAAGGATTCACTTTTACGGGTTTAGAATTGTTCAAAGAACATCTCAACCCACTTACCTACAACCTAGGAGCTATTCGGGTTGCTTTACGCGACCCTAGATGCGCTACGGACTCGATCACGCGATCGAAATGAATAGACTTCGCCTATTGGCGAATCTGGGATCCTAGAAGTATTTCTAGACCCTTCTCGTACCCACCTAAGTCAAAGAAAGCGACAGCGTACGTCGCGTGACCATAACCCAGGCCCGGTTTAATCCAAATCATGCTCTGATACCATCTGTAACATCCCGAAAATCGGGGGGTCGAGCAAAAACCCAACTCCCGAGTTCCAAAATGTTATTTATGCAACATAGATATGTATGATTGAATGTTGTCTGTGATAATGTATTAAACATGAGTGAAATTAAGCCAGAACAGCATATCCTACTCCAGAGACAGTTAAATTAACCAGCGGAAGTCTGTAATAGTATGTATAACATATATAAACTGTTGTATGTCTCCAGAGTGTGAACATGTTACCAGGTTATATACATACATGTATACTCCAAAAGTAGATGAAACGAATATACATGAGTGCGCTACAAAATATAAAATGACAAATGTCAAAGTATCTAATCAACCTCCCTGTAATCCCGTCGATCAGAACATGCATAAAGGAGGGATCCTCCTCCTCATCATCAAGTCCAGCTCCGCCTCGCAGGCCGCGCCATCATCTGCAATCACAAAAGGTCTGGTGGGTGTCCAGGAACACCGTCCCGTAACGTGGGAGTGAGTAGCTAACTCAGTGGAATAATAGAGCAAAGATTAACATGTTATCAAATCAATCATGCGATAATAGTAAAGCAGTAAATCAAACAATCCTAATACTGTTGTTAATGCATTTATGACATGACGTGATGTATGCCCTCACCGACGATCACCCTCATACGGCAACATCTTACGACCGCGGCATGCCACACTCCCTAGAGTGCTCCACATCTTCCAGGCACATGCAATGCTATGGTGATATGATTACCAAGTTGTTATTAATCCATTCAAACAGCAGGATTGGGAAACTAAGGTACTTCCCTTGTATCAATCCCAACACAGATCCTGTCTAGGGTCGTCACTCCTAGTAATCTCATACGATGTATATTTTGTAGGTCGCTGCAAGGGCTGCCAGGGCTGTTGCACGCACTCGTTGCTCCGCTCCCCCATCACCTTATCAATACAGGCCTACTGTACTCTACTGCTACGGAAGGGTCGTCGCCTCCCGTAGACTCAGAATACGCTCGCGGTCACTACAAAGGGCTGCCAGGGCTGTTGCTCGCACTCGTTGCACCGCTCCCCCATCACCTTATCAGTGTAGGCCGACAGCAAGAATATAGTGTCCCATACCACCATAATCTGCTCACGAGTCATAGGTGCTCACTGGTCACTACGGGGAGGTTTGTGGCCCCAGCGTAGGCCGACAGCTCGACCACGGTGTCCCATACCACCATGCCCGGCTCATGAGTCTTCGTGGATCAAGGTACCATGGTTAACAGGGTTTACAATGGTAAGTTCAGTACCCTAGGTTCAAGCAGTTATGATACATACAAGGTGAACAAACATTGGCCAGTCGGGTTACTTGACGGGCTCGACTAGCGCGATCGCATCTCGAATTGAACGACATGAAGTGCGTAAAACACTTCGCGTGGCCTAACCACTGCCGCCAACTCTCAACACGAATCACATTCATCGACGCGTCGTTTGTGGCTATGACCAGTCAGCCACGAATTCGCTCGGTTACCGACTGCCTGGACTAAGTCAAGTCCCACACATCTATGGAATTACATTAACACTATAAAAAGGTATTGGAATTGAAATACATCATGTGAGCATGTTAGCACATGTTATAACATTCAACTTAAGCAAATCTTCAAGGCATACTTCCCATGCATATTCAACTTAAGCAAATCCTCAAGCACATACATTCCATGCATGTAATGAAATCATGCCTTTTGTCAACATGTAGAAAATCATTTAGGTCAGCATAATAATCGAAAAATCAATCACAAACTATCAAATAACATCATTTAATTCAATACATACTAATACAAGCATTTATACAAACACATACACTACACACTTAAGTCTACAAATAGTATGTCGACCCAAAGTGCGCAACTAGGCGAATCTCTTCGCCAAACTAATTATGCACGCATTCCTAACTTCCTAATGCGACAACAAACCATGTCAATCACATCAGCAAAATATGAATGTAAACAGTACTTCCTACAAATGACTAAAATGCCCTAAATCTCATATTCTTCGTTAGCTTACGAAACGGGAAACGGAGAGCATTTTGTACATGTCAAACGGCGATGCCGTCAAGAATCTACTATTAAACGACATTGAAAGCGTTGGAAACAGTCAATCAAAGCGTCTAATATCCGCACCTTTTCCCTTTTAGGGATGAGAATTCGAACGGAGCATATACGCTTCGTCTACGGCGAATAAGGAATCTAATACACGAGATCCATAAGTTACATCGCTATGGAAACAAGGGAAACTCAAATCAACAACTATTTAGGGTTTTTACTTACCTAGGATCGCGGTGGAATCGCCGGGAAAGCGGTAGAGGAGTGTTGCTTAAGCACGTGCAACACGTAGCACAAGTGGCAGGAAGAACTCTCCCACTCTCTCACAATCTCTCACTCTTTTTCTCTCTCCCAAGCTAGGGCTTCTCTCAAATTCGGATGGGAGAGAGGAGTGAGGGTTTCAACCCCTTTTATAGCCTAAAACATTCCCAAAATAGGCTTGGGAACAATGTTTACTTGGTGCCTAACCAAATCGGGGCCGTTTCGGTCCAAAAGGGTATTTCTGGAGGTCCCCAGGCCAAATGCGGTCGGACTTAAGCTCATGCATACTGGATCTAGCACACATCCAGTTTTCAGACCGGTTGGGTTCCCAGATCGCACGTGGCGGCCCAGTTTCAGTTTAACGGTCACCGCACCAAGATCAGGCCTATAAGTCTCGTGATATATAATAGATATTTTTCCTGATCCAAGGGTGTAATTTGGCTGTATTCTGACGGTCAGAATGCTTAATACTGATGCGTCAAATTTGTGTGCCAGATTTGAATTTGAAATTCCAACTATGTCCCTATTCACACTCTCTTCGGTCCGAGCTCAATGAAATAGCCTGTGATCATCGGTTTGACTTGATTTTTGGAATGAGTGTCAAGTCCAGCTAGACGGTTCTAACGGTCTAAGATAGGAGGTATCGGACTTTCGACGTGCGGTCTAGATCCAATACAAAGATTCAAAGTGGTCCAGAGAACAAACCTGCTTAGAGTTTGGTCCGAGGTTTTAGAGCATTATAGCACCATTGGTTCCACTCGCTTTGGGCCTTGTAGAACGTATTTAAAGTAATCAGGGACTGTTTCCCAGCCACTCCAACGTTGCGCTAGCTAACTTATGCTTAGTTTCTAAAGAAATTTATCCTAAGTGGTTTCTTTGGCTATGGAATTGGGTTCTGAACGATTTTTCAGGTGTTTTAATTGACCCACTGTCTAAGGACGTCAAATCCCAGATTGGCCAAAATCCGGGGTGTTACAGTTATATCCATCACAATCTCATCTACATTGTTTGTCTTTTAAATAGTTTGTGATTGGATCCTCTATTAGGCTTGGAAGCCAATAGAGTTAATTCTTGAGTAATCCTAATTTATACTCTGTGATAGGATTAGCGGGATAGGACTAAAAAATAACGTATAGATCTTTAAAAAGTCCTATTCACCCCCCTCTAGGATATACTGACCTATTTCTACTTCAACTAAAGCGGTCTTCACCGCAATTTCATAGGCTGCTGGCCATCCAACAAATGGACGACCCAGATATGACATACATGCATGAGGTGGGGCCAAACGTGTGGGACCCACCAGTAGTTTTGGATCAAGAAGATATTGGTGGTTTCTCTTCATCTAGGTCTAGACAAGCCAACGGGCCTACCGCTAGATGGTCCAATTAGGTGGGCCCCATATGTATGGCATGGATATAATACATACTTCATGGTGGGGTGCATGAGGGTTGTCACACCTCAAACCCAGAAATCGGATTCATAAGAATCCTGATCACCGAATCTGGTGCTGAAAGCCTCCTTAGTACCTCATTCTCAGCTCCCAGCGCCCATTTGCTAGGTTCCGAACCTAGGATCTTATAAGGAGGATTTTTCAACATACATTTATCTCGTAAGAAGCATAACCATAAGTTTACCCAAATTAAAAAGACAACATCATCATCACATATCCACTAATATAAACATTTGAATACAATGTTGAAAGGAAAATACATATGTCAAAATCAAAGTTCTAGAAGTCAGCTACATGCTTTAAGCTCCACGCTGCCGTAACCTAGCATCACTTGCATGCATTTATCGTGCATAAGCTTATAGAAAGCTTAGAGGGTGGTGTATGTGTATGTACAAGGTAAGTGCCAAGTATTCAATACAGTGCCATAATCAGAAAATATCAGAATAAGCAAAAATACTGACAAATCCATAAGTCATACAATTTCAGAGTACGTAATATGAATTAGCTATATAAATGAGGATGCATAAAGAGTCAAATATTAGAGGCCGAGGATGCAATACAATATACAATTCCTAATGCGTTCATGAATACCGTCAGCCGCATCTAGACTTTAAAAATACAGAAACACAGTAACCCAAAATGTCATATGTCGTGGATGTAATGCAATATATGGTGCGATTGGGATGACCATGTTGGTGTGTGAAGTCGGGATGATAGTACATAATATCGTAGGCTACGGGATCCACTACAAGGGGCTTCTATCCAAATCAGTCTCATACCTAATTTGGATAGTCAGACTTAATGTGGTAAACTCCTGATCTCAGGTTAGTCGCGAGCCCCAACTGAAATCCTGACCATTGTGAATGCACACATAACAAATAGTTCGGCACCACTAGCTCGAGTGGATAGTGAATGAATGAATATGCAACACCTACTCCATAAATCTGTACTGTACATCTCTAGGATCATCACCAGGTTTTAATATACTCTACATGCAAATTACCGCCCACTAACAAGCGACCATGCAAGTGGAAGAGACCTCACTATCTGCCTGACCAGTAGTCAACCAATATCTACCCGACACTTCGATAGCGGACCCATTCACGAGCTGGTCAAACTCAGCCTAGCTATGCCCCCACTCTTGGGCGGGTAAGGCCACACCCTCTCCCAATCGATCATGATACAGTGGGAGACACGGCTTCCTGGTATTCGGCACTCAAGTGCTCATGTATTCACTCGGTCTCGATGTTGGCGCATCTCCTGGCCACGAAGGTTTATGGACTTTCACCCACGGACATCCAAAGTTCCCAGATGCTCGAACTAAACATTTTCGATGTCTCATCTAACTATCCATGACATGCCTGTGGAGGCTACGACCTTGATGTCATTTGGTTGTACAGTAATCACAATACATAATACAAGATGCATGAGTTATACAATCTAGTCATGGATCAATCTTGCGCATACCGTGTGCTCATGTGAGATAGCCTCCGCCTATAAGGGAGTCTCATAACAACCTGCCCAAGGACATATGCAATGGTCAACCACATCTCATAACAAACATACAGATGATGCATATGGGCATGTATCATGATGCTATACTGTCACATACTCATAAATCGGTATTAATAACTGACATCGATAACCGACCTCGACAATGTGGACATTTAACCAACATTGCTCCCAAGGAATGACCTACATAGAGCCTAACCATATAGTGGACCCATGGCCTCACTCAAGGGTCAAATATATAACACTATGGGCTTCACTCAAGAGCTTAATACACATCACGATGGGCCTTTCACATGGGCCTCATATACATCACAATGGAGTCCATAGCCTGACCCTCAAATGCATCACTATAGGCCTCATCACATAGACCTTGTATTCATCATATTAGGCCTTAAACACGAGCTGCATAGACATCACACAGCCCGAATACACACCACAATGGGCCTCAACTATGGGTCGCATATACATCATATATGTCTTGACAATCGGCCTCGGCAATCGAAATCGGCCTCGACAATCAAAATCGGCCTCAACAATCGGAATCGACCTCGATACTCGGAATCGATTAATAATCGGCCTTGATGATCGGAATCGAAAATCAACCACAACAATCTGAATTGATCAATAATCGGAATAGGCAATCAGCCATGACAATCAAAATTGGCAATCGGTCACGTTGATTTGGGGTTGGCAATCGGTCACGATAATCAGCCTCGACAATCGGCAACGATGAGAATGGGCCTAATAAGGCCCAAGGGAAGGTCACAATGTGGGTATTCAACCATCAGTGTCCATCAATGTGGTACTAGATCTATCTTATTTTTTATCTCAAGCCTTAAAATGAGCTTTCAAAATAGTTGGATGGCTTGGATGCAACACATGCATCATGGTGGGTCCCACCGTCTAGTGGTGTGGATAGAACAATACATCATTGGTGGGTCCCACCATCCAGTGGTGTGGACGGTGTGGATAGAACACATACATCATTGGGTCCCATGTGGGTCCCACCATAACGTTTATTTTCCATCCACCAGTTGATGGGGTCACATAAACCTGGATGAAGAGTAAAAAAAATAAATTTCATAATGATCCAAAACTCTTGCGACATCAGAAAGGGTGTCAATAACATATGCTCAATCATCACTATTTCGTATAGTGTGGGCCACCCGAGCTCCACATATGGCTGATTTTTGGGGGGCCCACTATCCCAAAGGGGACCCAACGAATGCACGGTGTTGATGATAAACACACATTATGTGGGGCCCACGGATGAGGCCCCTGCCCACCACCTAACGCAACAGCAGGATGCTGCTGCGTGTCCTCTGGCGTCAGCAGTAGCGCTTGTTGCTTGCTATGTATTTTTTTTATTCTTATTTTTTAATTTCGAAGGTTTTTTCATGGTAGGGCCTGCATCATGTGGATCCACTCCACCCATTGGATTCTAGGACTCAAGACGGACCGAACAAGCCCAATATTCGGTATATTTTGGTGTATCAAAACATCAGGGTGGATTTCAACGGTAAAAACACTATTTTCTATATTATGGCCCGTCAGATAGTTAGATTGGCCTCATTTTTCGGTTCAACGCTTATAATGAGTAAGGGAATGGAATGGACGGTGTGGATTAAGTCAACGCATCAAGTTAGGGCCTGCATGAGCAACCCACCCCCAAAGCTTAAACCAAGCTAATATATATACATACATATATATATATATATATATATATATATATATATATATATATATATATATATATATATATATATATACACACACACACTCTTTTTCTTTTCTTTTCCTTTTGTTGTGAGTACATCCCACTGTCCGTTCACACTTCAGCAACCCCATCCAGTGTCCAGGATGGTGTGGATATGTCATCAAAGTGGGTCCCACATGGATGTGGCCCACTTGATCTGGATCAATCTAATATTTGTGTTTTCCCAACATCCATAAGGTAGGGCCCACATGGTTTGGATGGCCATGGGATCCATTTAGTGCATGATCTAGATATCACATACTCTCATCATGTGGGCCACAAAATAAAGGAAGGAGAGAGAGAGAGACACATGGTGATGGAGGGACCCCGACCCTATGGGCCCTCCCTTACATGATTTACAACATACATTAAGTGGGTCCCATTTCATATGGGCCCACCGATCAAAATCAACGGTGGAGATCCTTTCCACACCGAAATGCAAGGTCTAGATGACCCTATTTATGCAAGAAAAATAAACATCATGATGGGGTCCATAGAGAATGGCCCCATCATGAAATGATCATGAAAATTAAAGTGGGCCATTGACCACATCTAGGGTCCAAAGTGAGATCCATACCATCAATCAGTAGGCCTTATTTGGCCCATCATAAAAACATGAAATCTAGGCTTATAGAAACACCCACCTTTGATCTTCTAGGACTTCTTCTTCTATCAACGCATCCTAGAGCTCTGGGGGATACATTTCAACGGTGGAGATGATCTTTGGATGGTGGGATTGGGTGGTAGGGAGGTGGGCCAGACCTTGTTCTCTCCTCTCCCTTGGACGTTGGATTTTCATGGGGTTAACTTAAAATGAATGAATGAGAGAGAGATGAGAGAGGGTGATGTAGAGAGAGAGAGGGATGGGGTGTGAGGTATGGTGGTGTAAGGAAGGGATGGGTGGAGAGAGGGAGAGTTGACTTTGGGGAAAGGGAGAGAGATGAGTTGCTTGTACTTAACTTGTGCTTGTGATAGAATGTGTACTTTTATTGGTTGATGGGACATGTTGTAGAGATTCACTCGAAATTCACAACGCGGGACATTTTTTTAGAATAAACGCCGACCCACATCTCCTGACCCAGGTATCAGATTGGTGTGAGAGTCATGGCATTGGAACCACGGCAACGGTGCACTCGCTAGGGTACAAGTTTCGGGTCGAGCCAACTTTGGTATGCAGGACTCGGCTTAAGATCACGCACAAATGTTGGATACAGGTCGAGGGTTGCTGGAATTTAACCTAGAGAGCCGCGGAAGCCTACGGAATGGTACAGATTGGGGTACGTGCCTTACAAGGGTGGACCACACACATCAAAAGAAAGAGAGAGAGAGAGAGAGAGAGAGAGAGAGAGAGAGAGAGAGAGAGAGAGAGAGAGAGAAGGAGAGAGGGAGAGAGAGATCGGGTGGAGGAGAGGCCCCGCCACTATGGGCCCCTCAATACCAAGCATACATCAAGATAGGTCCCACCACAAGTGGGTCCTCAAAACATCAAATCCAAAAAAAAACACCCACCTCTAATTCCTTTCTTCCTCCTTCCGCCTATAGGCTTTAGAGCTCCAAGGGGGTCGATTTAATGGTTGAGATCGACTTTGAAGGGTTGGATTGGGTGGTAGGGAGTGGGCCACACAAAGCTTCTCTCATGGACCTAGCTTAGACGTTGGGTTGCTCATGGGGTTTCTTGGGAGAATGAGAGAGAGAGATAAGAGAGAGAGGTCTAAGAGAGAGAGAGATGGGTGTGATGGGTGAAAGGTAATGGATGTGTCCTTGACATAAATGGGTTGTAAGAGAGAGAGTTGACTTTGGGATTGGTTTTGGGGATGAGACAGGTACTTGACATTTGATGTGATTGATGGGACATTCTCTTGGGATTGCAAAGCATGGATTGTAAAGCATGGTGTTTTCCTTGAACTGAATGCGAGCCCATATCTCCTAGCCCGGGTATCGCCTCGGCACATGAGACGCCTCGTCAGAACTGCAGAAACGACGCGTTCACAAGGGTACAAGTCTCGGATTGAGTTGACTCAGATTGACAGGACGTGACTTAGGGTCACGTGTAAATGTCGATAACAGATCGCGGGTTACTAAAATTCGATCGGGAGGACCATGGAAGCCTACGGAATGGTACGAGATAGGATACGAGTCTTACAGCTCTCCCCACCTAATGAAAATTTTATCCTCAAAATTTACTATCACGCAGGACAAAGCAAGGGAAGAGAAAGCATCGACTTATACATATACTAATCAATACTATACAAGGCATAATCAATTTATAAACAAATAATGCTCTCTAATCTCAACCTCGCCCTCCCAAGATGCATCATCAACACTATGGTGATCCTACTGAACCTTAGATCTTGGTCAGAAATGATCGACACTGAAATACTAAGCAACCTAACAATCTCAACATTATGGAGCTATATCAGAAAATCTCTAAGTTAATCGAACTCGGGGACCTAATCATTCTAAGTTCTTAACAATCATACAGTGTAGGGTAGCTATTAGTAGATATATTTATGTTTGATACCATCTTCTGTCATGCCCAAACTCAGAAATCGAGCTCATAAAATTCCCGATCACCGAATCCGGTGCCGATAGCCTCCGTAGTGCCCCGTTCTGGGCACCCAGCGCGCATACGCCAGATTCTGATCCTGGGATCCTACAAGGAGGATTTTTTAACGTACATTTAACTCATAATAAGCATAACCACAAGTTTACCCAAATTACAAAGGTAACATCATCATTACATATCCACTAATATAAAACATTTGAATACGATGCTAAAAGGGAAATACATATATCGAAAATCAAAGCTCCAAAAGACCACTGCACGCTCCAAGCTCGACGCTTTTGCAACTTAACGCCACCTGCACACATCTATTGTGCCTAAGCTTATAGAAAGCTTAGAGGGTGGTGAAAGTGTGTATACAAGATAAGTGCCAAGCATATAGATATCAGAGTAAGCGAAAATACTGGCATGATCATGAATCGTATGATGTCAAAGTAAGCGGAAACATACTGGTAAGTCTACAAATCATTCAATATCAGAATATGCAATGTAAATTGACTATATAAATGTAGAATCATAAAGAGCTAAATATCAAATGCTGATGATGTAATGCAACATACAAATCCTGAAGAGCCATGAATACCATCAACCTTATCTAGGCCATACATCAAACCTGCGCGTATTGTACGATCATGTGGAGATAACTACATCTCACAAGGAGTCCCATAAACATCTTAGTCCAATGACATCTGCTCTAATCAATCATCCATCACAACATACATATGAATGATGGGGGTCCATAGAAGACGGTGGATTTAATCCAAATATCAAGAGAGGCTCACTGATTTAAAATGTGTCATGATAATTAAGGAAATAATATAACTTATAACACTACAACGTCGGACGATGCTCCTGATGCGGGATAAAGTTCTACCTTCACTATGTGCACAGTAGCCTGCCAATCACTGGTAGCTCACTCAGGTCTTCATGCCCCACCCACTTAGTGTCTATCCATGTGTGCCTGCCCACATGTGATCATAGTGATGGAGCATCATAATATCCGTTACTAAGGGAAGATCCGAGTCTAAGCGTAATAAGTGGGCTTCCTTACCCCCTCTATCACGCAATAAACTGAACTTCCTTATGGGGCCCAATATATACACAAGGTGGCTCTAAGGTGTAGGTATCATGATGTAATTCTGTCACATACTTATATTTGGTATTGATAATCGGCCTCGATAATCGGAATTGGCCTCGACAATCGGAATCGGCCTTAATAATCGAAATTGGCCTTGATAATCGGAATCGACCTCACGACAATCGGAATCAGCCTATATAATCGAAATCGGCCTTGATAATCAGAATCAACCTCAACAATCGGAATCGACCTCGACAATCGAAATCGACCTTGACAATCGTCCTAGGAAAATGTCACAATGTGGACATTTAACCATCATTGCTCATCAATGTGGATATTTAACCAACATTGCTCCCAAGAAGTGGCCCACGTAGAGCCGAACATATAGTGGGCCTATGGCCTTACACAATGGCCCAATATACATCATTATGGGCCTCTCTCAAGGGCTTATACACATCATGATGGGCCTCACTTATGCGTTACATATGTATCACATTGGGCCTCGCTCATGGACCTCATGTACATCACAATGGGCCGTAATACATGGGCCCCATATATGTCAATTGGGCCACAATAATGGGTCAAAAAATACATCTCATTGGGCCTTACCAAATGGGTCAGAAATACATCACAATGGGCCTTACCAAATGGGCTGAAAATACATCATAATGGGCCTCATCATATGAGCTGGAAATACATCATAATGGGCCTTATCATATGGGCCAGAAATACATCACAATGGACCTCATCATATGGGCTGGAAATACATCACAATGGGCCATGACAAATGGGTAGAATGTACATCTCATTAGGCCTTATCAAATGGGCCGAAAATACCTCACAATGGGCCGCACGATATGAGCCTAATATACATTACAATGGGCCTCATGTACATCAAGTTGGGCCTCATCATATGGGCTTCAAATAGTCCAGCATCCAGATGGATGGTTTGGACGATTGATATACATTACAAGGGACCCACCATCCAGAGATCTAGATGGTATGGATGACATAAACATCATGGTGGTCCAAGACCACGTCCAGACATCTAGACGGTCTGGACATAACACATATGTAGACAAGGTGGACCCCACCCCTCACACGTGCAACATGTGTGGGGTGGGCCCACAGCTGCCAAATTGATAGATGGTAGGACGACATGAAATAATACATACATTAAGGTGGATCTACAGGATTTGCTGGTCAATTCAGCAACTGTAGGCTACTGGTCGTCCAACAGATGGACAACCCAGATATAACATACATGGATGAGGTGGGTCCACACGTGTGGGACCCACCAACAGTTTTGGATCAAGTTTTGGATCAAGTAGATATTTATGGTTTCTCTTCATCTGGGCTTGTCCAGATGGACAGGCTAGCGGGCCTACTGCCAGATGGTCCAGTAAGGTGGGCCTCATATGGATAGCATGGATATAATATATACTTCATGTTGGGGTGCATGAGGGTGGGCCACACACATCAAAAGAAAGAGAGAGAGAGGGAGAGAGAGAGAGAGAGAGAGAGAGAGAGAGAGAGAGAGAGATCGGGTAGAGGAGAGGCCCTGTCACTATGGGCCTCTCAATACAGAGCATGCATCAAGATGGGTCACACCACAAGTCGGCCCTCAAATCATCAAATCTAAACAAAATCATCCACCTTGAATTCCTTCCTCCTTTCGCCTATAGGCTTTAGAGCTCCAAGGAGGTCGATTTAATGGTTGAGATTGGCTTTGAAGGGTTGGGTTGGGTTGGGTGGTAGGGAGTGGGCCACACAAAGCTTCTCTCATGGACCTAGCTTGGATGTTGGGTTACTCATGGGGTTTCTTGGGAGAATGAGAGAGAGAGAGATAAGAGAGAGAGGTGTAAGAGAGAGAGAGAGAGAGAGAGAGAGAGAGAGAGAGAGAGAGAGAGAGAGAGAGAGAGATGGGTGAAAGGTGATGGATGTGTACTTGACATGTATGGGTTGTAAGAGAGAGAGTTGACTTTGGAGATGAGACATATACTTGACAATTGATGTTATTGATGAGACATTCTCTTGGGATTACAAAGCACAGTGTTTTCCTCAAACAGAATGCGGGCCCACATCTCTTAACCCGAGACGCAGCGACGGTGCAGTCGCAAGGGTACAAGTCTCTGATTGAGTCGACTCAGATTGACAGGACATGACTAATGGTCACATGCAAATGTCGATAATACATTGCGGGTTGCCGGAATTCAACTGGGAGGACTGTGAAGGCCTAAGGAATGGTATGTGTAACATCCCGAAAATCGGGGGGTCGAGCAAAAACCCAACTCCCGAGTTCCAAAATGTTATTTATGCAACATGGATATGTATGATTGAATGTTGTCTGTGATAATGTATTAAACATGAGTGAGATTAAGCCAGAACAGCATATCATACTCCAGAGACAGTGAAATTTGCAAGTGGAAGACTGTAATAGTATGTATAACGTACATAAACTGTTGTATGTCTCCAGAGTGTGAATATATTACCAGGTTATACACATACATGTATACTTCAAAAGTAAACAAAATGAATATACATGAGGGCGCTAAAAATTCAAAATGACAAATGTCAAAGTATCTAATCAACCTCCCTGCAATCCCGTCAATCAGAACACGCATAAAGGAGGAATCCTCCTTCTCATCATCAAGTCCAGCTCCGCCTCATAGGCCGCGCCATCATCTGCAATCACAAAAGGGACTGGTGGGTGTCCGAAAACACCATCCCGTAACGTGGGAGTGAGTGATCAACTCAGTGGGATAAGAGAGCAGGGATTAGCATGTTCACAATTCAATCACGCGATAATAGTAAAGCAGTAAATCAAACAATCCTAATACTGTTGTTAATGCAAGATGATATGACGTGATGTATGCCCTCACCGACGATCACCCTCATGCGGCAACATCTTACGACCGCGGCATGCCACACTCCCTAGAGTGCTCCACATCTTCCAGGCACATGCAATGCTATGGTGATATGATTACCAAGTTGTTATTAGTCCATTCAAACAGCAGGATTGGGAAACTAAGGTACTTCCCTTGTATCAATCCCAACACGGATCCTGTCTAGGGTCGTCACTCCTAGTAATCTTACACGATGTATATTTCGTAGGTCACTGCAAGGGCTGCCAGGGCTGTTGCTCGCACTCGTTGCACCGCTCCCCCATCACCTTATCAATACAGGCCTACTGTACTCTACCGCACGGAAGAGTCGTCGCCTCCCGTGGACTCAGAATACGCTCGCGGTCACTACAAAGGGCTCGTCGCCTGATCAGTGTAGGCCGACAGCTAGAATATAGTGTCCCATACCACCATAATCTGCTCACGAGTCAAGGTGCTCACTGGTCACTACGGGGAGGTTTGTGGCCCCAGCGTAGGCCGACATCTCGACCACGGTGTCCCATACCACCATGCCCGGCTCATGAGTCTTCGTGGATCAAGGTACCATGGTTAATAGGGTTTACAATGGTAAGTTCAGTACCCTAGGTTCAAGCAGTTATGATACATACAAGGTGAACAAACATCGGCCAGTCGGGTTACTAGACGGGCTCGACTAGCGCGATCGCATCTCAAGTTGAACGACATGAAGTGCGTAAAACACTTCGCGTGGCCTAACCACTGCCGCCAACTCTCAACACGAATCACGTTCATCGACGCGTCGTTCGTGGCTATGACCAGTCAGCCACGAATTCGCTCGGTTACCGACTGCCTGGACTAAGTCAAGTCCCACACATCTATGGAATTACCTTAACGCTATATACAAAGGTATTGGAATTGAAACACATCATGTGAGCATGTTAGCACATGTTATAACATTCAACTTAAGCAAATCTTCAAGGCATACTTTCCGTGCATATTCAACTTAAGCAAATCTTCAAGGCATACTTCCTATGCATGTAATACAATCATGCATAAGGTCAACATGTAGGAAATCATTTAGGTCAGCATTTTAAATCATGAAATCAATCTCAAACTACTACATAGCATCATTCAATACAATACATACCAATACAAGCATTTATACAAACACATACACTACACACTTAAGTCCACATATAGTATGTCGACCCAAAGTGCGCAACTTGGCGAATCTCTTCGCCAAACTGATTAGGCAAGCATTTCTAACTCACTAATACGGCGACAAACCATGTCAATCACGTCAGTAAAATATGCATGTAGACCGTACTTCCTACATATGACTAAAATGCCCTAAATCTCATATTCTTCATTAATTTACGAAACAGGAAACGGAGAGCACGTTGTACATGTCAAACGGCGATGCCGTCGATAATATACTATTAAACGACATTGAAAGCGTTGTAAACCGTCAATCAAAGCGTCTAAAATCCTCACCTAGTCTCGTACGGTCGCGGGATTTTGAACGGAGCGTGTACGCTTCGTCTACGGCTGTAAGAGAACCTGATTTATGGATTACGTTAGCTAACATGTTGTGCATCTAAGCAAACCCTAAATCAGCAAGTTTTTGGGATTATTTCATACCTGAAAAAGTGTAGGAATCACCAGCCAGGTGATTGGAAGGAAGTGCTGATGCAGCAACCGTTGATGGCTCGGAAGCGGGAAAAATCTCCTCTTCCCTTTCTCTCAAACTCTCTCTCTCTTTTCTAGGGTTTAGTGAAATTCGGATGTGAAGGAGAAATGAGGGTTTCAACCCCTTTTATAAGCTTGGAAACGCCGAAAATAGGCTCCGGGACAAAGTTTACTTAATGCCTATCCATTTCGGGGCTGTTTCGGTCCAAAAACTGCTTTCTGGTGGTCCCCTGGTCGATTGCGATCAGACTTAAGCTCATGGGTACCAGATGTACCTCGTATTAAGTTTTCAGTCTGGCAGGGTTCGCAGATCGCACGTAGCGGACCAGTTTCAGTTCAGCGGTCACCGCACATAGATCAGGGCTGAAAGTCTCATGATAATAAATAGAAATTTTTCCTGATCCGAGGGTGTAATCTGGATGAATTCTGACGGTCAGAACGCTTAATACTGACGCGTCAAGTCATGTTCCAGATTTGGATTTGAAATTCCAAATTCGTCCCTATCCGCGGTCGCTTCAGTCCGGGTTCAACGAAATACTCTGTGATTATCGGTTTGACTTAATTTTCGAAATGATTGTCAAGTCCAGCGGGGCGGTTCTAACGGTCTAAGATAGGAGGTATCGGACCTTCGACGCGCGGTCTAAATCCAATACAAAGATTCAAAGTGGTCCAGAGAACAAACCTGCTCAGAGTTTGGTCTGAGGTTATAGAGTATTCTAGAGTCATCGGTTCTACTCGATTTGGGTCTTGTAGAACGTATTTAAAGTGATCAGGGACTGTTTCCCAGCCACTCCAACGTTGCGCTAGCTAACTTATGCTTAGTTTCTAAAGAAATTTATCCTAAGTGGTTTCTTTGGCTATGGAATTGGGTTCTGAACGATTTTTTAGGTGTTTTAATTGACCCACTGCCTAAGGATGTCAAATCCCAGGTTAGCCAAAATCTGGGGTGTTACAATCTACCCCCCTTAAAACACAATGTCGTCCCCGACATTGGCGAAGGGCAAGGAGTACTTTCTCTAAGGAAGGTTCAAATCCTATTTAATAACCTAATCGTACATATAACCTAAATCAAATGTTTCGATCCTGGGCCAGTGGAAAAGAGGCCAACCACTCTTCCGCTGCGCCACACTGATCGAACGGCAGTGTTGACTAATCCTAACCGGATTGGACTTAATACGTTCTACCCCCCTTAAAACTTGGTTCTACTTAAAGTCTAAGAATCGTTGCATCGATCCGTATATCGGAACGGGGCGTAACTTAGGGGCTATCCTTAACCTTTCTCTACATGGTTTTAAGTCCTTGCCATTTCCCAAAGACAATGTGATCCTGTTTAGTTGTAGATGGTTGGGCCATCACAGAAGAAAGGTTGTGTAGTGGGTCTAAGCCGGATACGTTGAACCTTCTGTCTAATCAGGACAGAAAATGTGTTGTATCAGTTCTTAATCCAAGTCGATGCCGATCCTCTGCTTGATCAGAGCATTGGATTCATTGGTAACCACTAGGAGTAAGAAATCGATTCAAACCGCGAATACATCGCTTACATGTAGTTCCTTTACTCTGCGTTCCCGAATGCAATAAGTCCTTGGGAAAGGCAATTCTAAGGGGCGTGCTAGTTCATTCTAAGTTCAATCTGAGGGAGTTATGAATGTTCCCTGAGAGTGTATGGTTCCTTCCTATGGGCAACAACAGGAGTCTATAAGTCATAAGGGGATCTATCCAAGGAAGGGAGTCTCATTCCAATCAAAACTAATCTATCATTCCTTAACATATACAGGCTTTACCCTACTCTAGGTAACTAGTAGGCTAGTCTGTAACTCAGTAGCTATAATCTAACGCTTAAGATTATACGGTAAATGGCTTTCCATACCATTTCTACTACAGAGAGTTGTTCTATCGCTTAGGGTCAAGATGGTCTAAATGGAATTGGATTTCTTATGTCGTCAGACTCTTCAAATCTAGGAGTGCTAACTCTAGGACCAAAACGCCAAGGGCCTATGTGGCCAGTAGCATTCAGTTGTATTAAATAGAACCGCGTTCTTAGTCCCATAGTGGGATCGAAAGTGGCATGCTTGGTAGGAGGGTGGGGTGGGATAAAAACTAATTTGTAGGCTGAATCCCGGGAGTTACAATACTCCCGATCCAGGGACAATAGCTTACAGTGAAATGAGACGGCATGCACTCCATTCCACAAATTTTGGCTACATTAAGCCCAAACCACAACACAAACATTCACATAATAAGTCGAAAAGCATCATGCATTTCATTAAACCAAAATTGTCATAATACAAGGGATATCTCCCTATAAGTATCATGACAAAAAGTACATGGGAGCTATGTCAGTCAGCTACTACAGCAACATAGGTAAACTACCAGCCTTATCAGGCTTACAAAACACAACTTAAAACAGGAAATGACTAACTACTAATAATAACATCAAAGATCGCATCGCTAGTCGGAGTCTGGTGACGGAGGAGGAGCACCCTTATCCTGTAAGCAACACAGGATTGCCTTCAAGGTGCGAGTCACCTTGCCAAACTTCTTCTTTGTAACGGCCTTGGCATCAGCAACTTCTGCTCGAAGTTCTTGGACTTCCCTACGCAAAGCGGTCTGACTCTCCTCCATCCGAGCAATGCGGTCGTCGATAGTAGTCTGCGCAGAAGGAGGAGGGCTCTCATCAGTATCCTGAGCCTCCTCTTCTGTTTCTTCCTGAACCTCTTCCTGAACCTCTGCTCTAGGTTCTTCTTCGCTTTGATCTTCCTCTTCATCAAAGTCATCCCCACTATCCCTTTCAAGTTGATTTTCACGGTATTGCGACCCAATCTTCATCTTGACCATTGTCGACTCATCGATGGTGTGAATCGATACCGGCAATTCGGGCCCAAGTCTATAGGCAAACTCAAGTGCAATCTTGTAAATAAGTCAGCCAAAGGGAAGCGATTCGGATGTTCTCCTCGACCTGGCTATGAGAACTATCTGCCGTAAGATGAAAGTGGCCATACATACGTTCTCTCCCTAGGCCACCAGAAATAAGAAATCTACCATAAGACGTGTGCATTCAATGCGGTTCGTTGACCTGGGATAGACATTGAACGTGCAGATATGATGCAGCAGGCGCAAATCCTCAGACATGTACGTCGCCTTGAGGCTATTATTAGGCTGCCATGGAACCAACTTACCGCACAGAAACCTGGTGCGGCGATCTCGTTCGCGTCTAGTCCTCAAATTCTTCTCACTTGGATGCACATCACCTAGAGGCACATTGAGAAGTCGCGCAATCAACCGGACGTCGATCGTAGCCATCCGATCTCTACCAAAAGGGATTTTGAACTGCAAAGGCTCCAAGGTAGGATTCTGGATGTTAACATAGAAGGCACGAACGGTGCTCACATTAGCACGAGTGCGAGCTTCAAAGATTGGTCCCCAGTTCGCAGCTTCAATGCGTTCGAACAACAGATACTCGCCGAACAATCGCCCATCTACGTCCGCCTCAAATAACACTCTATGATCAGTGTATTCACCATGAGGCATCTCTGATAGAATGGTTCGTCCAAGGTGTGCATGGGGATCCAAATCTCACTTTGTACGGCACTCCAGGACTGCAGCTGGACCTGCGGCGGTGCTTGAACTTGCGGCACCACCCCGCGGTCTTCTCAATCGAGCAGGGCGGCTCGGCCCAGCCTCGTCTATTGCAGTTTTCCTCTTACCCATCAAAGATATGATGGATGAGAGCGACAAAAGGCCCAAAATGGCTTCCACAAAAGCCATGGAAAACGCCGAAAATGCGGAGAAATGGCTGCCCAATCTGAAAAAAAGAAATCTAGGCGTCGTAGAGGGATGCTTCAAGCTTCCCAAGGTTGTACTTTCAGGGAAAAATACAAACAAAAAGATGGGATGGAGCACCTCACGATTTCAGCTCTATTTGGGGGATTTTGGAGCTCCACATGGTGAAATCTTCAAGGAAAGAGGCTGCCAACACCCAATAAATGATGGGTGGTGGTCGGTTTTGGCCAAGGAAGGTTGTAGAGGTGGTTTGGGACGCCGGGGTTTGGAATTGGTTGCTGAAAATCGAATCTAGGGCTATGTAAGGGGGCTGTTTGTGAAGGAGAGGTGGGTTTTGGGGGTTTTCGTGATGTGGGAGGTACCTAGGGGTGATGTGGAGCCTGTTTAAGGGGGTGCGCCCGAAGGACGGCCCCATCGGAGCTATCCGGCCGGTGGGATCCCATGGGTCTGATCCCCCATGGTCCCAGGGTCCCAAAAAGTTAGGTCCCACCCCCTGGTTCATACTAATTTGGTCTCTATGAGCCCAAACATATGTTCAGAGATTTTTAGGTCCACATCGCAATCCCGAATACCAAACCATATGATGCAGCATATGAATTTGGGGTAGAAGGAGCCAGTACACCTATCTAGCTCCTTAGTTGCTAAAGAAAGTGAAGTTAGAATGGCCTTATGGACATTTTTCATGATATTTTACTATTCACTGTAAAATTTGGTGAATGTACTAATTTGTGTTATTTTCACATTATTTTTGATACCTAACATGAAATGGATAATAAAAAACTGAAGGTTGAAGTGTTTAGAGGAGGAATTTTGAGAATTTTTGGCAAAACGGAGTTTTTAAGCCCTGGCGATTGATTACTGGAGTCGTGGTCATTCCACGGCCCAAGGATTCACTTTTTCGGTTTAAAACCGCTCATAGGACGTCTCAACCCGACTTCCTAAAGCTTAGAAGTGATTCGGGTTGCTTTACGCGACCCGAGATGCGTTACAGACTCGATCTTGCGATCGATCCTTATAGACTTCGCCTATCGGCGAATCTGTGATCCTAGAAGTGTTTCTAGACCCTTCTCGCACCCACCTAAGTCAAAGGAAGCGACAGCGTACGTCGCGTGACCATAACCCAGGCCCGGTTTAATCCAAATCATGCTCTGATACCATCTGTAACATTCCGAAAATCGGGGGGTCGAGCAAAAACTCAACTCCCGAGTTCCAAAATGTTATTTATGCAACATGGATATGTATGATTGAATGTTGTCTATGATAATGTATTAAACATGAGTGAGATTAAGCTAGAACAGCATATCATACTCCAGAGACAGTGAAATTTGCAGGCGGAAGACTGTAATAGTATGTATAACGTACATAAACTGTTGTATGTCTCCAGAGTGTGAATATATTACCAGGTTATACACATACATGTATACTTCAAAAGTAAACAAAATGAATATACATGAGGGCGCTAAAAATTCAAAATGACAAATGTCAAAGTATCTAATCAACCTCCCTGCAATCCCGTCAATCAGAACACGCATAAAGGAGGAATCCTCCTTCTCATCATCAAGTCCAGCTCCGCCTCACAGGCCGCGCCATCATCTGCAATCACAAAAGGGACTGGTGGGTGTCCGGAAACACCATCCCGTAACGTGAGAGTGAGTGATCAACTCAGTGGGATAAGAGAGCAGGGATTAGCATGTTCACAATTCAATCACGCGATAATAGTAAAGCAGTAAATCAAACAATCCTAATACTGTTGTTAATGCAAGATGATATGACGTGATGTATGCCCTCACCGACGATCACCCTCATGCGGCAATATCTTACGACCGCGGCATGCCACACTCCCTAGAGTGCTCCACATCTTCCAGGCACATGCAATGCTATGGTGATATGATTACCAAGTTGTTATTAGTCCATTCAAACAGCAGGATTGGGAAACTAAGGTACTTCCCTTGTATCAATCCCAACACGGATCCTGTCTAGGGTCGTCACTCCTAGTAATCTCATACGATGTATATTTCGTAGGTCACTGCAAGGGCTGCCAGGGCTGTTGCTCGCACTCGTTGCACCGCTTCCCCATCACCTTATCAATACAGGCCTACTGTACTCTACCGCACGGAAGGGTCGTCGCCTCCCGTGGACTCAGAATACGCTCGCGGTCACTACAAAGGGCTCGTCGCCTGATCAGTGTAGGCCGACAGCTAGAATATAGTGTCCCATACCACCATAATCTGCTCATGAGTCAAGGTGCTCACTGGTCACTACGGGGAGGTTTGTGGCCCCAGCGTAGGCCGACAGCTCGACCACGGTGTCCCATACCACCATGCCCGGCTCATGAGTCTTCGTGGATCAAGGTACCATGGTTAATAGGGTTTACAATGGTAAGTTCAGTACCCTAGGTTCAAGCAGTTATGATACATACAAGGTGAACAAACATCGGCCAGTCGGGTTACTTGACGGGCTCGACTAGCGCGATCACATCTCAAGTTGAACGACATGAAGTGCGTAAAACACTTCGCGTGGCCTAACCACTGCCGCCAACTCTCAACACGAATCACGTTCATCGACGCGTCGTTCGTGGCTATGACCAGTCAGCCACGAATTCGTTCGGTTACCGACTGCCTGGACTAAGTCAAGTCCCACACATCTATGGAATTACCTTAACGCTATATACAAAGGTATTGGAATTGAAACACATCATGTGAGCATGTTAGCACATGTTATAACATTCAACTTAAGCAAATCTTCAAGGCATACTTTCCGTGCATATTCAACTTAAGCAAATCTTCAAGGCATACTTCCTATGCATGTAATACAATCATGCATAAGGTCAACATGTAGGAAATCATTTAGGTCAGCATTTTAAATCATGAAATCAATCTCAAACTACTACATAGCATCATTCAATACAATACATACCAATACAAGCATTTATACAAACACATACACTACACACTTAAGTCCACATATAGTATGTCGACCCAAAGTGCGCAACTTGGCGAATCTCTTCGCCAAACTGATTAGGCAAGCATTTCTAACTCACTAATACGGCGACAAACCATGTCAATCACGTCAGCAAAATATGCATGTAGACCGTACTTCCTACATATGACTAAAATGCCCTAAATCTCATATTCTTCATTAATTTACGAAACAGGAAACGGAGAGCACGTTGTACATGTCAAACGGCGATGCCGTCGATAATCTACTATTAAACGACATTGAAAGCGTTGTAAACCGTCAATCAAAGCGTCTAAAATCCTCACCTAGTCTCGTACGGTCGCGGGATTTTGAACGGAGCGTGTACGCTTCGTCTACGGCTGTAAGAGAACCTGATTTATGGATTACGTTAGCTAACATGTTGTGCATCTAAGCAAACCTTAAATCAGCAAGTTTTTGGGATTATTTCATACCTGAAAAAGTGTAGGAATCACCAGCCAGGTGATTGGAAGGAACTGCTGATGTAGCAACCGTTGATGGCTCGGAAGCGGGAAAAATCTCCTCTTCCCTTTCTCTCAAACTCTCTCTCTCTTTTCTAGGGTTTAGTGAAATTCGGATGTGAAGGAGAAATGAGGGTTTCAACCCCTTTTATAAGCTTGGAAACGCCGAAAATAGGCTCCGGGACGAAGTTTACTTAATGCTTATCCATTTCGGGGCTGTTTCGGTCCAAAAATTGCTTTCTGGTGGTCCCCTGGTCGATTGCGATCAGACTTAAGCTCATGGGTACCAGATGTACCTCGTATTATGTTTTCAGTCTGGCAGGGTTCGCAGATCGCACGTAGCGGACCAGTTTCAGTTCAGCGGTCACCGCACATAGATCAGGGCTGAAAGTCTCATGATAATAAATAGAAATTTTTCCTGATCCGAGGGTGTAATCTGGATGAATTCTGACGGTCAGAACGCTTAATACTGACGCGTCAAGTCATGTGCCAGATTTGGATTTGAAATTCCAAATTCGTCCCTATCCGCGGTCGCTTCAGTCCGGGTTCAACGAAATACTCTGTGATTATCGGTTTGACTTGATTTTTGAAATGATTGTCAAGTCCAGCGGGACGGTTCTAACGGTCTAAGATAGGAGGTATCGGACCTTCGACGCGCGGTCTAAATCCAATACAAAGATTTAAAGTGGTCCAGAGAACAAACCTGCTCAGAGTTTGGTCCGAGGTTATAGAGTATTCTAGAGTCATCGGTTCTACTCGATTTAGGTCTTGTAGAACGTATTTAAAGTGATCAGGGACTGTTTCCCAGCCACTCCAACGTTGCGCTAGCTAACTTATGCTTAGTTTCTAAAGAAATTTATCCTAAGTGGTTTCTTTGGCTATGGAATTGGGTTCGAAACGATTTTTCAGGTGTTTTAATTGACCCACTGCCTAAGGACGTCAAATCCCAGGTTAGCCAAAATCCGGGGTGTTACAGTATGGGATAGGATACAGGTCTTACAGCAATAATCGTAGGGAGTTCAATCATTCACCATGCCTATAGATGATGGTGAATAATGACTTTTACAGATCACACAATTCCAAAGCCAATAAAATCATATCAAAAGCTTTCACAACATCTATTGTAATTTCGGTCACAATAAATCATAGAAAACTGAAAATATATCTTTATTTAAACTAGAACTTAATAAAAGTTCAATGTATACTTGAATCAAAGCAAACTAAATATCAAAATAAACTACAAGTTTCATTCCTTAACCTTAGTTAAGAGATTATCCTGAGAAGACTAACATCTTAGAAGAAAAGCAAAAAGATCTACTAGAATTGTGAAGAAATCAAAGTGGAAGAACGTTATTGATGCTCCACCTAGGCCTTGTCTCCCTTTCTAAATCCTAGAATATGATTTGGAATAACCTAGGGACTTCTTTAAATAGTTTTACAATTCAAACTTTCATACCGCATCGAAAAAGTTACAAATTGCCTCAAATTTAAGCACTTTGCGCATCTTCGATGGCAAACTTCGATGTCATCGAAGACCACCTTCGATGTCATCGAACTGACTTTGATGTCATCGAAGATCATATAGAACTGTCCAACGAGTTGAGCTCGAAATTCATAAATTGTCGATGCCATCGAAGTCTATTTTAGAAATTATTTCAAGAATTTCTCTTTTGGACTCGGAGTTTCAAAATATCATTTTTCTGGCCAATTTTTAGGATTTCTTTTCTTCACTTCAAACCTTCGGTTCTCTTCATTTCTCACTCAGTTTTCTTGGATATTTTTCATGTGAATTCTTCAATTAATGACTTTTGAATATCAAAATTTTCATTATCTTCTTTTGAGCTCTAAATCCATCCTTTTAAGTGCATATTCATTATAAGCTTCTGAATCATATCACATGACAAAAATGGATATAATTAAATAAAATTATTATTTAAATGACAGGAAAATCAATATAATTGAAGGGTTAAATATACAATATTTGAGTCTCAACACACCCCCCAACCATCATTTTTCTAATCCCAAGTAAAACATGCGAAAGATATTTTGAAAATCAATGTATAATTTATATAGCTCAGGAAATTCTAAAAATAATCCATATTATAGAAATCTAAAATACATTAATGTTGAGTAATACTTTCTCCTAAACTCTAGCACTTGGTAAATGTCCTAATCAAGTTCAAAGCATTAATCCTATAATTAGAAAAATTATAAATATTGAGTTCCATGAATCTATAGTGAAGTCTAGACTTATCACAACCAAAGGTTCAATTCTCTATTTTCAAGATAACATTGATAATCAAAAGAGTTTAAGATAACCAAAACCTAAACTAAATCTTTCCTTACAGTTTAACACTTTATTCTTCCAGCTTTTGATTTTTTCCATTAATGGCTTTCACACTATTTCGCTTTTTTCTTCTTTTCAATAGTCTTTAATGAACTTTAATAAGCAACCCTTTTTGTCGAAAACTTTTTTTTGGCTAGGTATTTTATTTTTCTCTTTATTTCGTTTCAATTCTTCTCATTGATCATGATGGACAAATTTCCCAGGTTTGGTTCCTATCATTCTTAATAATCATCAAGTTAACAATTCAATATTAAACTTAAACTTTAATGTGTAAGCTAGATCTGATATGTGAAATCATGACTCAATCAATGTTTAAAAACTTCTAATTATGAATTAATTACTTAAACTTACTTTAAAATATACCAAGTAACTAAAATTCAGATTTCAACAATCCTCAATAATAAGTATCTTATCATTCTAATACTGGATTATCTTCAAAATCACTTAATTTCACAGAAACTTCCAAAAATTTTTGAAAATTTTTTATAACTCAAAAATTTAACAATTTTGCTCAATTTTGAAGGATTTCTAAGGGAAACCTACCCCCAACCTGAAATCTACATTATCTTCAATGTATAAACATATGCAATAAAAGAAAAAATGAGAGCAATGAAAATAAAGGGAAGTAGATGAAGAGTACCTGTGAAGTGAATACGATCTTCCAATAAAATGTGGTTCTAGTGACTAAACTAAACTGCGAAAAGCAAACTAATCCTAAAAAAGTAAATAAATCACCTAATCTTAAACTAGAAAAGTAATAGAAAACTACTCAGTCATGTAGCATGGTTCTTCCTTCGACTAGTATCTCGATAAATTTCTCAATAGATTTCTCAACAAAATCATCCCAAAGCCCAATTTGCAGTAGGCTTAGATGTTCTGGAGCATGAATGTCCAGAGAAATTTATGAACCTCAACAACATATTTTCGATCCAAATTTTGAGGTTTCCAGAGAATATGCGATTCACCTATGACAGAAAAAGTTTCAATGTTAGTACACCATAGTGAATTAGAGAGTACAAGTAGATGAAATTTATAAAAAATCTAATTAAGTAGTGTAGTCTCAACACATTCTGAAGTTTCAGACTTCGGTTCAATTTTCAGCTCCTTCTATAATGGTAAGAATTCAGCATTGGTGGAGGGTTGGTTTTTAACACAATTATCTTCCCAGTCAGTTTTAGGCACCTAGACATAATCCTGCAAGACATTCACTATGTCTCTAATCATAGGATCATTTGAATGTTCATAGTGTGCCAAGCAATATTCTAAAGAGTCGGGAAATTCAATTAAGAGGGGTTCATTCTCCACAATCAAATCATGCGTGTCATGTAGGTGGAGTGGTTCAACATCATTAACTTGGACTGTCATTTAGATCGACTCTTCAGAAAACTGAACTGTATACTCATGAACATAATCCAACTCCTCCTCACTCTCAAATTTAGTATACCCCACAAGTGAGTGAGAATCACTCTCCTCGCATTGCATTTCTATATCAAGTTGAGGCTCGAGTAAACTAGCCTCTTTCTCCTCATTAAGGTGACTTAAATATTTGAATGTAGGATTCAATCGCTTATAATGATTTTCTAATGTTTGCGAATGACTGTGTGACAAATTGTTTAAATTGATCTTGAGCTTCCATGTAATTCTGAAGTGAATCCTCTTGATTTGTTTCTAATTGGATCTCTTTAGTAGGGGATTCAAGAGGATAGTCACTAGAATCAGTTGTTGGTTCACCACTCTGATTTAAACTTTGATGTTTCCACTGATTATAGTCATACGGGTCATATGAGGGAGATTTTGATGCTTGTTTGTACGCGTTATCACCCATAATATAATCATGCACTGTTTTCTTCTTGCTAGATGGGTGATAATTATTCTCACTCCAATAATCACGTAATGATTTCTTAATCGGTGAAGTGTAATTATTCTCTCGCATATGATCACGTAGGGACTTCTTAATCGGTGGAATATTATATCCCAGTCAGTTCTCAATCATGATTTTAGTAAAATTTTGAGACATAAGTTTTTTTCTAACATAATCATCTGACAACCCTTTACAATATTTCTCATCTTCTAGAAGTAGATTAGCATATTCACATGTCCATTCTTGCATGAACATCATGAAACCCTAATTTTGAATCTATTCCTAAAATAAATTCCTACAGTAATATGGAAAGTAAGTAGGGGGAGTAAGGGAAGATGTTACCAGAAGAAGGGAACTAAAATAAAGATCCTATAAAACAAAAATAATAAACTATGTTAGTAATGTTAGAGAAATTTTTTAAAAAAAGATAAAGCGTAAAAATAAAAATTTTAAAAATGAAAAATCCTAAAATCCCTAGATTAGAAAATTTTAACTTAAAACAAAATCCAAGCTTTTTTTAAAAAAAAAAAAACTAAACCTAATCGTGTTCAACACCACTCCTCGGCAACGGCGCCAAAAACTTGTTCACAACCCCAAGTGTAGGGTCGTGATGTAGTAATAACTCGGTGAGAATGAGGTTGAATCCACAGGGAATGGAGAACATGGTCTATAACTAATCTAAATATAACGGTTTGTCTGGGTTTTTAATCCAGCGATGAATAAAACGGTTTTGAAATAAATAAATATAAGAAGACTAAGGATCTAGAAATCCACCTATAGAAATCTCAATATTCAATCTACTTGATTCAACGATAACTCGATTGGAATCGAAGTTCTATCCTATCCAATCGGAAGATGGAGCAATTAAAACATAATCTGAAATTTTCATTAGTGTAGCTCCCAAATCTTCATCTAATTGCAATGATCGTAGGGAGTTCAATCATCCACCATGCTCATAGATGATGGTGAATAACAACTTTTATAGATCACACAATTCCAAAGCCAATAACAACATATCAAAAGCTTTCATAGCATCTACTATAATTTCAGTCACAATAAATCATAGAAAACTGGACATATATTTTTATTTAAACTAAAACTTAATAGAAGTTCAACATATACTTGAATCAAAGAAAACTAAACTTCAAAATAAACTAAAACTTTTATCCTTTAGCCCTAGTTAAGAGATTAGCCTGAGAAGACTATCATCCTAGAAGAAAAATAAAAAGATCTACTAGAACCATGTAGAAATCGAAGTGGAAGAACATTGCTGGCGCTCCACCTAGGCCTTCTCTCACTTTTCAAACCCTAAAAGATGATTTAAAATAGCATAGGGACTCCTTTAAATAGTTTTGAAACTCAAACTTTCACACCGCTTGGGAAAAGTTCGCAAACTGCCTCAAATTTACGCACTTTGCGCATCTTCGATGACAAACTTCAATGTCATTGAAAATTGTATAGAATTGTCCAGCAAGTTGAGCTCGAAATTCATATATTATCGATGCCATCGAAGTCTATTTTGGAAATTATTTTAGAAATTTCTCTTTTAGATTCAGAGTTTCAGAATATTATTTTTCTGGCTAATTTTAAAGGTTCCTTTTCTTCACTTCAAACCTTTGATTCTCTTCATTCCTCACTTGGTTTCCTTAGATCTTTGGCATGTGAATTCTTCATTAATGACTTAAAAATCTCTAATTCTTTATTATTTTCTTTTGAGCTCTAAATCTATCCTTTTAAGTGCATATTCATCATAAGTTTCTAAATCACCTTGCATGACAAAAACGCATACAATTAAATCAAATTATCAATTAAATGCCAAGAAAAATAATATAATTGAAGGGTTAAATATGCAATATTTAAGTCTCAATAGGCAGTAATCGGATTACTGTTGTTGATCAGATTTGCCTCTAGCGGCTGTGGTTTTCTTTCCTAGAACCCTAAACATCTCCATGTCTCATCAGTGCATTGTTATCCCCTCTGAAACATCCCTTTTGCCCTCATTCTTCATCATTCTTCCTTTCTACTTGTCCTTTCCCT
Organism: Magnolia kwangsiensis; assembly: GCA_037074715.1. Classification (NCBI taxonomy): domain Eukaryota; kingdom Viridiplantae; phylum Streptophyta; class Magnoliopsida; order Magnoliales; family Magnoliaceae; genus Magnolia; species Magnolia kwangsiensis. The sequence continues at coordinate 60,144,265 of CM073573.1, forward strand.
CTCTTTTGTCTTCCTTTTCATTTCTTCCTTGACTAATGATGAAGAAAGCTTAAGTGAAGCATCAAATGTTGGGTTTTTAGGATTCTTCTTTAGGGAAGGAAATGGTGCATCATGTAATCCTTCTTGTGGTGAGCTTGGAGGGAGGAAATTACATTTGTAGGTCTCTTGGATGAGGCTAGTAATGGGGGTTTGTTGGAGCTTCATGATAAAGTGGGTGTGGGAGAGTTAAATGGCATTAATGGAGGAGATCCAACCACCATTAATGGAAGGGAGATGGGAATTGAAGAGTCATTGGGTGATGGATTTGGAGAGGATTGGGTGGTTGACGGTTTGGATTAGTCCATGTATGGTGGGCCACTTGGTGGAGAGCTTGGGAGCTTTGTAGGGCCTATTTTGGGGGAGTTTGGTATGGGTGAGACGATCGGGTGGTTGGATGGGGGAATGATGGGTTGAATGACACATTTTATGGTAGATGGTGAGACAATGATGGATGGTGTGGATTTTATTAGGGCAATGGCTATGGTTGTGGATGTGGGGATGTGTTTATGATGGATGAGGTGATGATTTTGGATGGCCCAGATGGCATGATACTTGAGGTGGGTGGCTCTATGGTGGATCTGGATGTCGAGATGATGCCAATCAATGGTCTGGATCATTTTGGAGATGGTGGGATGGCCATGATGGGTAGTGCCCTAACTTGTCTTGCTTGAAGATCAAATCCATCATACCATTGGAAAGGTTAGATTTTTTTCTATTCGTGGTTTGTGATTTGTTGGAAGAACTCTGTTACTTGCAATACAAAATGGGAGAATTAGCCAAGAAACCAGGGATTTAGAGTATTGGGAGAGATATTTACCTTTGAGTGATGATGATCGAGAGATTGTCGCATATGAAAAGCCACTTATAGAGAATAAGGGAATTTATGAGTTTTATTTACAAGGAGCCATACATACCTTTGTCTTTTATACTGTTCACAACCCCAAGTGTAGGGTCGTAATGTAGTAATAACTCGGTGAGACTGAGGTCGAATCCACAGGGACTAAACTTGTACGTAATATGAAAATAACTAGAACTAGAACTAGAACTAGAAACAGATCTAAATTGAATTCTGGAATAGTTGAGAGGAATTATAAATAAAGTATCAATAATCAAAAGGAAACTAGAGTACCAAGGACCCACTTCTAGTTATTAGGATGTTACCTTACTTGATTCAATAAACACGACTTGAATAAAAGTCCTATCCTATCCAATTGGAAGATGAAGTAATTAAATCAAATCTTTGAACTTTTCATTGACCTAGTTCTCAATGGAGTATTGTGATGATTGGAAGGGAATTCATGTAGGAGATTCACCAACCTCCCATCACCTTGGTCACCTCAAAGGCGCATCATATGCAAGGTGTTTGATCTAGGAGTTGAGGTCTTGGTAAAGCATCGACACCATTATTGGGGGAGCATCGAAGAATTGATTAAAGCATGAGAGAAAAACGATCCAGCTACCCAAGACAAAGTTGTAAAAAGGACTTAATCTGACAAGTAAGTTGTCAAGTGTAGGAGTCCATGTACTCACTCCTTGTGTAGGAGTTTGTGATCCAAACTCGACCAGGTTCTTGTGTAGGACCTTAGCCCTTATGTAGGGCGTAATTCAAATCCTTGTGTAGGTCACCTGACACGAGTGTTTGTGTGCAGTCTTCTTGGGAGCCTTCGGTGGGAGTAAATGTAGGGCCTTGTGTAAGATCGAGGTTGTTGGTTATCCTAAGGAAAACCAACTAAATTCTCTTGTATGAGTGTACGTACTGGGTTCTTGTGTAGGACCTTGGCTCTTGTGTAGGGCATAAATCCAAGTTCTTGTTTAAGAGTTTAGCTCTTGTATAGGGCACAAATCTTAGAGTCCTTGTGTAAGGCTATAAAGGTTAGAGATTAACCTGATTTAAAAACTCTAATAGTGAAATTTGGTATACTCATGGGTTGAGCGTGTACACTCATTATTGTGTTTGGGAATGTTATTAGCGCATCTGTTGAATTATGCTTATATGTTGATTGCTTAAATATATGCATGCATGATTAGATGAATGCTAGGTATTGATAGTTAGTATATCCGACACACATATGTACACTATCATGTTATAGACTAGTTGCTTAACTTGCATATCATTTGTAGCCTATGTGATTGGACCCTCTAATGTCTTGGAAGCCTTAAAGTTAAATTGCCCTGATTAGTTTAATTGTTAATTATTTTAAGTTAGGCAATTAGGTCTTAAAAAGGTCCAATTTAAGGAAAAAAAAAAGGTCCTAATCACCCCCTCTAGGACAACCTTAATTCCTTAGCTCCACCAAGCTTCCACATGCGCAACTGTGGTAATACCATTACACCACAGGTATAATTTCAAATAATACACCTCATGTGTTTACTACTTATAATATCCTTTATGAATAAAAGAGAAAAAAATGCATTTTTCCTTCATCAGTAATCTACTATGTATAAGTGACCAACGCAGTGGTTAAATAGCTCAAGAAGGAGCTAAACCCCAAGAGGTGTCCTTCCAACTACGAATTGCTCAGTGGTTAAAAATCCGAAACGAGGAAGAGGCTGAGTAATGCACCCTCTAATTGACCTTGTTACCCTAATAAGGTAACAAACCTAAGGGGCACAACTCAGATGTAAACACTTGGCATCATCTCAAGTACTCGGGATGGAATACTCTCAAGAAGACTACTAAAAGGCCCGATCCCCAATCATTTCTCATCACACAACTTCCAAGCCTAGTTGGACCATGAAGAGGGGGCGACAAGGTAGCAAGTACATAAATAAGCAATGCGATAATACAGACATGAGCAAAGGTTTTAAACAAAAAAAAAACATTAATATGGAAAAAAAAGTGTACAGAGTTGTCTACAACAAAAAAAGAAAGAAAAAAAAAGGATAACACTTAGGCCGATGGAGGTCCCTCTGGCTCAAGGGTGGGAGTGACGTCAGCAATAGAAGTAGCGGTCTCTCCCAAGCCCACTTCCTCATCTAGCCATGCTAGGCTGACCTCAAGGAAATGTCCTTGAACCTCTATCCGGTAGTTGGCGAAGCCGATGTTGAAGACCTCCATCTCTAGCTAATGGGCCTTAGAGGCTTTGTACGTTTTCACCACCACTGCCTCCCTAACCAGGATACTAGCCTCAACCTCATCTATTGAGATCTTCGCTCCCTCCACCTCAGCCTCCGGTTAATCTTTTTTTTCCAACAAAGCAGCACCATGCTGGCGCTCCTCCACTAGTTAAGCGAGGGAAGCTTCTTATTCTTCCTCGAACACACAAACAACACCTCGAATCTCTCATAGGTCCAATGCAGCCAACGTTAGCTCTTGGGCCTTCGGCTCAAGGTCGGCATGTGCAACATTCAACAAGCACTCAGTCTCCTTAAACCTAGCCATTAGGTCAAGGGTGAATTGGCGAAGGAGGAAGACCCCAAGGGCATCTTGTAACATGAAAAAGATGAAGGTCAGTCTACCAAAAGGGAAAAAAAAGGATAAATGGAAAAATCTATAGACTACCAACATACATTGATGGCTGAGGTCATCACCACTAAAAATAGCCCCTCTGGATGTAGAAAAAGAAGAGAATTCATCACTTCCTCAAGCAATTGGCCTTGCCCCTAGCTCAGGAGTATAACTAAGTGCCTTGGGATTGATAAAGAGGAAGATGATGACCCTCCTATGGCAACTTCCACTACGCTAAAACTGTGAAAAAAGGACAGTTGAAAACCATCTCAAAAGATGATAAAGGACGGTTTTGGACCGTCGCAAGGGCCATCTTATTTTGGTGTGTTATATTACTTAAAGGACGGTCGTGAACCATCATTTCTATGGACCTTTAAAGGACGGTTATGGATCATCTCTAAAGAAGGATGGTCATGGACCGTCAATAAATATGAACGATATAGGCTTTTGCTGAACCCTAAAAGGACGGTCCTGGGACGTCCTTAAAAAGGACTGCTACGAGTAGTCTCTGATGAACCTTAAAAGAATGGTCATGGACTGTCCTTAAAAAGGACTGTTGTGAGTAGTCTCTGATGAACCTAAAAAGGACGGTCTTAGACCATGCTTAAAAGGGACTGTTATAGGCAGTCCTTGATGAACCTTAAAAGGACGGTTATGGACCATCTCAGATTTGAATATTTAGAAACATATAGATGTCCTAAAGCAGTCAGAAAATTTCTTGCATTAAAAATTTTTTTAAAAAAATCAGCAACAATTTTCTTTTTGTATCTTTCATCTAATAAAAAAATATTCAACCAACAAAAACATCATAATTCATAATCATGAAGAATTGCAAAAAGTTTATTCGCATTTTTAGGTTTGACTTTTCAAGTTTAGGTTTAGGTTAAGGAGTTGAGATTAGGATTAGGTGTAGGTTTAGGTTTAGGGATTTGAGAATACATTTAGGTTTAGGTTTAGGTTATAGGTTTAGGTTATAGGTTTTGGGATTTGAGAATAGGTTTAGGTTTTAAGTTTAGGTTATAAGTATGGGTTTAGATTAGGTTTCATGTTTAGGTTAAGGTTATAGGTTTATGTTTAGGTTATAGGTTTATGTTTAGGTTATAAGTGTATGTTAGGTTATAGGTTAAGGTTTAGGGAATTGAGTTTAGGTTATAGGTTAAGGTTAGGTTATAGGTTTAGGTTTAGGTTATAGGTTTTGGGATTTGAGAATAGGTTTAGGTTAAGGTTATAAGTTTAGGTTTAGGAAATCGGGTTCGGGTTCACGATCGGGTTTAGGTTTGGGTTTTTAAGTTTAGGTTTAGGTTTATGTTAGGGAGTTGAGATTAGGATTAGGTGTAGGTTTAGGTTTAGGGATTTGAGAATATGTTAAGGTTTAGGCATAAGAAATCCGGTTCAGGTTCAAGATCGGGTTTACGTTTGGGTTTCAGGTTTAGGCTAAGGGTTTAGGGATTCAGATTCAGATTCGGGATCGGGTTTAGGTTTAGGTTTAGGTTTTACGTTTAGGTTAAGGTTATAGGTTTAGGTTTAGGTTATAAGTGTAGGTTATAGGTTACGGTTTAGGGAATTGAGAATAGGTTAAGGTTTAGGTTTAGGAAATCGGATTTGCGTTCGGGTTTAGGTTTGGGTTCGGGTTTAGGTTTGGGTTTTCAAGTTTAGGTTTAGGTTAAGGAGTTGAGATTAGGATTAGGTGTAGGTTTAGGTTTAGGGATTTGAGAATACAATTAGGTTTTAGGTTTAGGTTTAGGTTTTAGATTTAGGTTATAGGTTATAGCTTTAGGGAATTGAGAATATGTTAAGGTTTAGGTTTAGGAAATCAGGATCGGGTTTAGGTTTGGGTTTTCAAGTTTAGGTTTTCGTTAAGGAGTTGAGATTAAGATTAGGTGTATGTTTAGGTTTAAGGATTTGAGAATACATTTAGGTTTTAGGTTTAGGTTTAGCTTTTAGGTTATAGGTTTACTTTATAGGTTAAGGTTTAGGCTATAAGTGTAGGTTATAGGTTTAGGTTTAGGTTAGGTTATAGGTTAAGGTTAAGGTTTAGGTTTAGGTTTAGGTTATAGGTTTTGGGATTTGAGAATAGGTTTAGGTTAAGGTTATAAGTTTAGGTTTAGGAAATCGGGTTCGGGTTTAGGTTTGGGTTTTCAAGTTTAGGTTTAGGTTTAGGTTAGGGAGTTCAGATTAGGATTAGGTGTAGGTTTAGGTTTAGGGATTTGAGAATACATTAAGATTTAGGTTTAGGAAATTGGGTTCGGGTTCGAGATCGCCTTTACGTTTGGGTTTTAGGTTATAGGTTTAGGTTTAGGTTTTTGTTATAGGTTTTGGGATTTGAGAATAGGTTTAGGTTATAAGTATAGGTTTAGGTTTAAGTTTTCTGTTTAGGTTAAGGTTATAGGTTTAGGTTTAGGTTAGGTTATAGTTTAAGGTTTAGGAAATTGAGTTTAGGCTATAGATTAAGGTTATAGGTTAAGGTTTAGGTTTAGGTTTATGTTTAGGTTTAGGGATTTGAGAATAGGTTTAGGTTATAAGAATAGGTTTAGGTTATGAGTATAGGTTTAGGTTTAGGTTTAGGTTTAGGTTTTCTGTTTAGGTTAAGGTTATAGGTTTAGGTTTAGGTTATAAGTGTAGGTTATAGGTTTAGGTTTAGGTTAGGTTATAGGTGAAGGTTTAGGGAATTGAGTTTAGGTTATAGGTTAAGGTTTAGGTTTACGTTAAAGTTAAGGTTATAGGTTTTGGGATTTGAGAATAGGTTTGGGTTAAGGTTATAAGTTTAGGTTTAGGAAATCTGGTTCGGGTTGGGTTTAGGTTTGGACTTTCAAGTTTTGGTTTAGGTTTAGGTTAGGGAATTGAGATCAGGATTAGGTATAGGTTTAGGTTTAGGGATTTGAGAATACGTTAAGGTTTAGGTTTAGGAAATCGGGTTCGGGTTCGAGATCGTGTTTACGTTTGGGTTTTAGGTTATAGGTTTAGGTTATAGGTTATAAGTGTTGGTTTATGTTTAGGTTTTAGGCTTAGGTTATAGGTTTAAGTTTAGCTTGAGGTTTAGGTTATAGGTTTTGGGATTTGAGAATAGGTTTAGGTTTTAAGTATAGGTTTAGGTTATAAGTATAGGCTTAGGTTTAGGTTTTTTGTCTAGGTTAAGGTTATAGGTTTAGGTTTTTTGTCTAGGTTAAGGTTATAGGTTTAGGTTATAGGTTTAGGTTTAGGTTATAAGTGTAGGTTATAGGTTTAGGTTTAGGTTAGGTTAAAGGTTTAGGTTTAGGAAATTGAGTTTAGGTTATAGGTTTAGGTTATAGGTTAAGGTTAGGTTATAAGTTAAGGTTTAGGTTTAGGTTAAGGTTTAGTTTTAGGTTATAGGTTTTGGGATTTGTGAATCGATTTAGGTTAAGGTTATTAGTTTAGGTTTAGAAAATTGGGTTCGGGTTCGGGATCGGGTTTAGGTTTGGGTTTTAGGTTTAGGCTAAGGGTTGAGGGATTCAGATTCGGGTGGGTTCGGGATCGGGTTTAGGTTTTATGTTTAGGCTAAGGTTATAGGTTTATGTTATAGGTTTAGGTTTAGGTTATAAGTGTAGGTTATAGGTTTAGGTTTAGGTTAGGTTATAGGTTACAGTTTACGGAATTGAGAATAGGTTAAGGTTTAGGTTTAGGAAATCGGGTTCAGGTTTAGGTTTGGGTTTTCAAGTTTAGGTTTAGGTTAAGGATTTGAGATTAGGATTTGGTGTAGGTTTAGGTTAAGAGATTTGAGAATACATTTAAGTTTTTGGTTTAGATTTAGGTTTTAGGTTTAAGTTTTTGGTTTAGTTTTAGGTTATAGGTTATAGCTTTAGGGAATTGAGAATAGGTTAAGGTTTAAGTTTAGGAAATCAGAATCAGGTTTAGGTTTGAGTTTTCAAGTTTAGGTTTAGATTGAGTTGAGATTAAGATTAGGTGTATGTTTAGGTTTAAGGATTTGAGAATACATTTAGGCTTTTGGTTTAGGTTTAGGTTATAGGTTATAGGTTAAGGTTAAGGTTTCGCTTTAGCTTTAGGTTATAGGTTTTGAGATTTAAGAATAGGTTTAGGTTAAAGTTATAAGTTTAGGTTTAGGAAATCGGGTTCGGGTTTGGGTTCGAGTTTATGTTTGGGCTTTCAAGTTTAGTTTTAGGTTTAGGTTAGGGAGTTGAGATTAGGATTAGGTGTAGGTTTAGGTTTAGAGATTTGAGAATACGTTAAGATTTAGGTTTAGAAAATCGTGTTCTGGTTCGAGATCGGGTTTACGTTTAGGTTTTAGGTTATAGGTTTAGGTTTAGGTTTTGGTAATAGGTTTTGGGATTTGAGAAAAGGTTTAGGTTATAAGTATAGGTTTAGGTTATAAGAATAGGTTTAGGTTATAAGTATAGGTTTATGTTTAGATTTTCTGTTTAGGTTAAGCAAATAGGTTATGGTTTAGGTCATAAGTGTAGGTTATAGGTTTATATTTAGGTTTGGTTATAGGTTAAGGTTTAGGGAATTGAGTTTAGGCTATAGGTTTAGGTTATAGGTTAAGGTTTAGGTTTAGGTTTAGGTTTAGGTTATAGGTTATGGGATTTGAGAATAGGTTTAGGTTATAAGTATAGGTTTAGGTTATAAGAATAGGTTTAGGTTATGAGTATAGGTTTAGGTTTAGGTTTTCTGTTTAGGTTAAGGTTATAGGTTTAGGTTATAAGTGTAAGTTATAGGTTTAGGTTAGGTTAGGTTATAGGTTTTGGTTATAAGTTAAGGTTATACGTTAAGGTTTAGGTTATAGGTTCAGGTTTAGGTTTAGATTAAGGTTTAGGTTTAGGTTTAGGTTATAGGCTTTATGATTTGAGAATAGGTTTGGGTTAAGGTTATAAGTTTAGGTTTAGGAAATCGGGTTCGGGTTTGGTTTATGTTTGGGATTTCAACTTTAGGTTTAGGTTTAGGTTAAGGAGTTGAAATCATGATTAGGTATAGGTTTAGGTTTAGGGATTTAAGAATACGTTAAGGTTTAGGTTTAGGAAATCGGGTTCGGGTTCGAGATCGGGTTTACGTTTGGGTTTTAGGTTATAAGTTATAAGTGTAGGTTTAGGTTTAGGTTTTAGGTTTAGGTTATAGGTTTAAGTTTAGGTTAAGGTTTATGTTTAAGTTATTGGTTTTGTGAATTGAGAATAGGTTTAGGTTAAAAGTATAGTTTAGGTTTAGGTTTTATGTTTGGGTTATGGTTATAGGTTTAGGTTTAGGTTAGGTTATAGGTTTAGGTTTAGGGAATTGAGTTTTAGGTTATAGGTTAAGGTTATAGGTTAAGGTCTAGGTTTAGGTTAAGGTTTAGGTTTAGGTTATAGGTTTTGGGATTTGTGAATAGGTTTAGGTTAAGGTTATAAGTTTAGGTTTAGGAAATCGGGTTCGGGTTCAGGATCGGGTTTAAGTTTGGGTTTTCAAGTTTAGTTTAGGTTTAGGTTAGGGAGTTGAGATTAGGATTAGATGTAGGTTTAAGTTTAATGATTTGAGAATATGTTAAAGTATAGGCATAGGAAATCATGTTCGGGTTCGAGATCGGGTTTACGTTTGGGTTTTTAGCTTAGGCTAAGGGTTGAGGAATTCAGATTCGGATTCGGGATCGGGTTTAGGTTTTATGTATAGGCTAAGGTTACAGGTTTAGGTTATAGGTTTAGGTTTAGGTTTTAAGTGTAGGTTATAGGTTTAGGTTTAGGTTAGGTTATAGGTTACGGTTTAGGGAATTGAGAATAGGTTAAGGTTTAGGTTTAGGAAATTGGGTTCGGGTTTAGGTTTGGGTTTTCAAGTTTTTGTTTTGTTTAAGGATTTGAGATTTTGATTAGGTGCAGGTTTAGGTTTAGGGATTTGAGAATACATTTAGGTTTTAGGTTTAGGTTTAGGTTATACGGTTAGGTTTAGGTTATAGGTTATAGCTTTAGGGAATTGGGAATAAGTTAAGGTTTAGGTTTAAGAAATCGGGATCAGTTTTAGGTTTGGGTTTTCAAGTTTAGGTTTAGGTTAAGGAGTTGAGATTATGATTAGGTGTATGTTTAGGTTTAAGGATTTGAGAATACATTTAGGTTTTAGGTTTAGGTTTAGCTTTTAGGTTATAGGTTTACATTATAGGTTTAGGTTATAAATGTAGGTTATAGGTTTAGGTTTAGGTTTAAGTTATAGGTTTTGGGATTTGGGAATATGTTTAGGTTAAGGTTATAAGTTTAGGTTTAGAAAATCGGGTTCGGGTTCGGGTTCGAGTTCAGGTTTAGGTTTAGGTTTTCAAGTTTAGGTTTAGGTTTAGGTTAGGGAGTTGAGATTAAGGTTAGGTGTATGTTTAGGTTTAGGGATTTGAGAATACATTAAGATTTAGGTTTAGGAAATTGGGTTTGAAATCGAGTTTACGTTTGGGTTATAGGTTATAGGTTTAGGTTTAGGTTTTGGTTATAGGTTTTGGGATTTGAGAATAGGTTTAGGTTATAAGTATAGGTTTAGGTTATAAGAATAGGTTTAGGTTATAAGTATAGGTTTAGGTTTAGGTTTTCTGTTTAGGTTAAGGTTATAGGTTTAGGTTTAGGTTATAAGTGTAGGTCATAGGTTTAGGTTTAGGTTAGGTTATAGGTTAAGGTTTAAGGAATTGAGTTTAGGTTATAGGTGAAGGTTTAGGTTTAAGTTAAGGTTTAGGTTTAGGTTTAGGTTTAGGTTATAGGTTTTGGGATTTGAGAATAGGTTTGGGTTAAGGTTATAAGTTTAGGTTTTGGAAATCTGGTTCGGGTTGGGTTTAGGTTTGGGTTTTCAAGTTTAGGTTTAAGATTAGGTTAGGGAGTTGAGATTAGGATTAGGTATAGGTTTAGGTTTAGGGATTTAAGAATACGTTAAGGTTTAGGTTTAGGAAATCAGGATCGGGTTTAGGTTTGGGTTTTCAAGTTTAGGTTTAGGTTTAGGAGTTGAGATTAAGATTAGGTGTATGTTTAGGTTTAAGAATTTGACAATACATTTAGATTTTAGGTTTTTGTTTAGGTTTTAGGTTATAGGTTTATGTTATAGTTTAGGTTTAGGTTATAAGTGTAGGTTATAGGTTTAGGTTTAGGTTAGGTTATAGGTTAAGGTTAAGGTTTAGGTTTAGGTTTAGGTTATAGGTTTTGGGATTTGAGAATAGGTTTAGGTTGAGGTTATAAGTTTAGGTTTAGGAAATCGGGTTCGGGTTTAGGTTTGGGTTTTCAAGTTTAGGTTTAGGTTTAGGTTAGGGAGTTGAGATTAGGATTAGGTGTAGGTTTAGGTTTAGGGATTTGAGAAAATATTAAGATTTAGGTTTAGGAAATCGGGTTCGAGATCAGGTTTACGTTTGGGTTTTTGGTTATAGGTTTTGGTTTTGGTTTTGGTTTTAGGTTTTGGGATTTGAGAATAGGTTTAGGTTATAAGTATAGGTTTAGTTTTAGGTTTTCTATTTAAGTTAAGGTTATAGGTTTAGGTTTAGGTTAGGTTATAGGTTAAGGTTTAGGGAATTGAGTTTAAGCTATAGGTTTAGGTTATCGGTTAAGGTTATAGGTTAAGGTTTAGGTTTAGGTTAAGGTTTAGGTTTAGGTTTAGGTTTGGGTTATAGGTTTTAGGATTTGAGAATAGGTTTATGTTATAAGTATACGTTTAGGTTATAAGAATAGGTTTAGGTTATGAGTATAGGTTTAGGTTTAGGTTTTCTGTTTAGTTTAAGGTTATAGGTTTAGTTTTAGGGTATAAGTGTAGGTCATAGGTTTAGGTTTAGGTTAGGTTATAGGTTTAGGTTTAGGAAATTGAGTTTAGGTTATTGGTTAAAGTTTAGGTTATAGGTTAAGGTTTAGGTTTAAGTTAAGGTTTAGGTTTAGGTTAAGGTTATAGGTTTTGGGATTTGAGAATAGGTTTGGGTTAAGGTTATAAGTTTAGGTTTAGGAAATTGGGTTCGGGTTGGGTTTAGGTTTGGGTTTTCAAGTTTAGGTTTAGGTTTAGGTAAGGGAGTTGAGATCAGGATTAGGTATTGGTTTAGGTTTAGGGATTTGAGAATGCGTTAAGGTTTAGGTTTAGGAAATCGGGTTCGGGTTCGATATTGGGTTTTGTTTGGGTTTTAGGTTATAGGTTTTAAGTGTAGATTTAGGTTTAGGTTTTAGGCTTAGGTTATAGGTTTAAGTTTAGGTTAGGTGTTTATGTTTAGGTTATAAGTTTTGGGATTTGAGAATAGGTTTAGGTTTTAAGTATAGGTTTAGGGTATAAGTATAGTTTAGGTTTAGTTTAAGGTTATAGGTTTAGGTTTAGGTTATAAGTGTAGGTTATAGGTTTAGGTTTAGGTTAGGTTATTGGTTTTGGTTTAGGGAACTAAGTTTAGGTTATAGGTTAAGGTTTAAGTTTAGGTTAAGGTTTAGGTTTAGGTTATAGGTTTTGGGATTTGAGAATAGGTTTAGGTTAAGGTTATAAGTTTAGGGTTAGGAAATCGAGTTCGGGTTCAGGATCGGGTTTAGGTTTGGATTTTTAAGTTTAGGTTTAGGTTAGGGAGTTGAGATTAGGATTAGGTGTAGGTTTAAGTTTAGGAATTTGAGAATATGTTAAGGTTTTGGCATAGGAAATCAGGTTCGGGTTTGAGATCGGGTTTACGTTTGGGTTTTAGGTTTAGGCTAAGGTTTGAGGGATTCAGATTCAGGTTTGGGATCGGGTTTAGGTTTTTTATTTAGGCTAAGGTTATAGGTTTAGGTTTAGGTTATAAGTGTAGGTTATAGGTTTAGGTTTAGGTTAGGTTATAGGTTATGGTTTAGGGAATTGAGAATAGGTTAAGGTTTAGGTTTAGGAAATCGGGTTTAGGTTCGTGTTCAGGTTTAAGTTTGGGTTTTCAAGTTTAGGTTTAGTTTTGGGATTTGAGATTAGGATTAGTGTAGGTTTAGGTTTATGGATTTGAGAATACATTTAGGTTTTAGGTTTAGGTTTAGGTTATAGGTTTAGGTTATAGGTTTAGGTTTAAGTTATAGGTTATAGCTTTAGGGAATTGAGAATAGATTAAGGTTTACGTTTAGGAAATCAGGATCGGGTTTAGGTTTGGATTTTGAAGTTTAGGTTTAGGTTAAGGATTTGAGATTAATATTAGGTGTATGTTTAGGTTTAAGGATTTGAGAATACATTTAGGTTTTAGGTTTAGGTTTAGGTTTTAGGTTATAGGTTTACGTTATAGGTTTAGGTTTAGGTTATAAGTTTAGGTTATAAGTTTAGGTTATAGGTTAAGGTTAAGGTTAAGGTTTAGGTTTAGGTTTAGGTTATAGGTTTTGGGATTTAAGAATAGGTTTAGTTAAGGTTATAAGTTTAGGTTTAGGAAATCGGGTTCGGGTTTAGGTTTGGGTTTTCATGTTTAGGTTTAGGTTTAGCTTAGGGAGTTGAGATTAGGATTTGGTGTAGGTTTAGTTTTAGGGATTTGAGAATACTTTAAGATTTAAGTTTAGGAAATCGTGTTCAAGTTCGAGATCGGGTTTACGTTTGGGCTTTAGGTTATAGGTTTAGGTTTAGGTTTTGGTTATAGGTTTTGGGATTTGAGAATAGGTTTAGGTTATGAGTATAGGTTTAGGCTATAAGAATAGGTTTAGGTTATAAGTATAGGTTAAGGTTATAGGTTTTCTGTTTAGGTTAAGGTTATAGGTTTAGGTTTAGGTTATAAGTGTAGGTTATAGGTTTAGGTTTAGGTTAGGTTATAAGTTAAGCTTTAGGAAATTGAGTTTAGGCTATAGGTTTAGGTCATAGGTTACGGTTATAGGTTAAGGTTTAGGTTTAGGTTAAGGTTTAGGTATAGGTTTAGGTTATAGGTTTTGAGATTTGAGAATAGGTTTTGGTTATAAGATTAGGTTTAGGTTATGAGTATAGGTTTAGGTTTAGGTTTTCTATTTAGGTTAAGGCTATAGGTTTAGGTTTAGGTTATAAGTGTAAGTTATAGGTTTAGGTTTAGGTTTAGGTTATAAGTGTAAGTTATAGGCTTAGGTTATAGGTTAAGGTTTAGGGAATTGAGTTTAGGTTATAGGTTTAGGTTATAGGTTAAGGTTATACGTTAAGGTTTAGGTTATAGGTTAAGGTTTAGTTTTAGGTTATAGGTTTTGGGCTTTGAGAATAGGTTTGGGTTAAGGTTATAAGTTTAGGTTTAGGAAATCGGGTTCAGGTTGGGTTTAGGTTTGAGTTTTAAAGTTTAGGTTAGGGAGTTGAGATCAGGATTAGGTATAGGTTTAGGTTTAGGGATTTGAGAATATATTAGGGTTTAGGTTTAGGAAATCGGGTTCGGGTTCAAGATCGGATTTACGTTTGGATTTTATGTTATTGGTTATAAGTGTAGGTTTTGGTTTAGGTTTTAGGTTTAGGTTATAGGTTTAAGTTTAGGTTAAGGTTTAGGTTTAGGTTATAGGTTTTGAGATTTGAGAATAGGTTTAGGTTTTAAGTATAGGTTTAGGTTTAAGTTTTATGTTTAGGTTAAGGTTATAGGTTTAGGTCTAGGTTATAAGTGTAGGTTATAGGTTTAGGTTTAGGTTAGGTTATAGGTTTAGGTTTAGGGAATTGAGTTGAGGTTATCGGTTTAGGTTATAGGTTATAGGTTAAGGTTTATGTTTAGGTTAAGGTTTAGGTTTAGGTTATAGGTTTTGGGATTTGAGAATAGGTTTAGGTTAAGGTTTAGGAAATTGGGTTCGGGTTTAGGTTTGGGTTTTCAAGTTTAGGTTTAGGTTTAGGTTAGGGAGTTCAGATTAGGATTAGTGTAGGTTTAAGTTTAGGGATTTTAGAATATGTTAAGGTTTAGGCATAGAAAATCAGGTTCGAGTTTGAGATCGGGTTTACGTTTTAGTTTTAGGTTTAGGCTAAGGGTTGAGGGATTCAGATTCGGGTTCGGGATCGGGTTAAGGTTTTACGTTTAGGTTAAGGTTACAGGTTTAGGTTTAGGTTATAAGTATAGGTTATAGGTTTAGTTTTAGGTTAGGTTATAGGTTACGGTTTAGGGAATTAAGAATAGGTTAAGGTTTAGGTTTAAGAAATCAAGTTTGGGTTTAGGTTTGGGTTTTCAAGTTTAGGTTTAGGTCAAGGATTTGAGATTAGGATTAGGTGTAGGTTTAGGTTTAGGGATTTGAGAATACATTTAGGTTTAGGTTTAGGTTGAGGTTTTAGGTTTAGGTTATAGGTTATAGCTTTAGGGAATTGAGAATAGGTTAACGTTTAAGTTTAGGAAATTGGGATCAGGTTTAAGTTTGGATTTTTAAGTTTAGATTTAGGTTAAGGAGTTGAGATTAAGATTAGGTGTAGGTTTAAGTTTAAGGATTTTAGAATACATTTAGGTTATAGGTTTAGGTTTAGGTTTTAGGTTATAGGTTTAGGTTATTAGTTTAGTTTTAGGTTATAAGTATAGGTTATAGGTTTAGGTTTAGGTTAGTTTATATGTTAAGGTTTAGGGAATTGAGTTTAGGTTATAGGTTTAGGTTTAGGTTAGGTTTAGGTTTAGGTTTTCAAGTTTCAGTTTAGGTTAAGGAGTTGAGATTAAGATTAGGTTTAGGTTTAGGTTTAAGGATTTGAGAATACATTTAGGTTTTAGGTTTAGGTTTAGGTTTTAAGCTATAGGTTTAAGTTTAGGTTATAAGTGTAGGTTATAGGATATAGGTTATGGTTTAAGAATGAGTTTAGGTTATTGGTTATAGGTTAAGGTTTAGGTTTAGGTTTAGGTTATAGGTTTTGGGATTTGAGAATAGGTTTAAGTTAAGGTTATAAGTTTAGGTTTAGGAAATTGGGTTCGGGTTCAGGTTTAGGTTTCGATTTTCAAGTTTAGGTTTAGGTTTAGGTTAGGGAGTTGAGATTAGGTTAGGTGTAGGTTTAAGTTTAGGGATTTGAGAATACATTAAGGTTTAGGTATAGGAAAACAAGTTTGGGTTCGAGATTGGGTTTACGATTGGGTTTTAGGTTTAGGCTAAGGGTTTAGGGATTCAGATTCAAGTTCGCAATCGGGTTTAGGTTTAGGTTTAACTTTTACGTTTAGATTAAGGTTACAGGTTTAGGTTATAGGTTTAGGTTTAGGTTATAAGTGTAGGTTATAGGTTTATTTTTAGGTTAGGTTATAGGTTATGGTTTAGGGAATTGAGAATAGGTTAAGGTTTAAGTTTAGGAAATCAGGTTCGGGTTCGGGTTCAGATTTAGGTTTGGGTTTTCAAGTTTAGCTTTAGGTTTTGGAGCTGAGATTAAGATTAGGTGTAGGTTTAGGTTTAGGGATTTGAGAATACATTTAGGTTTTAGGTTTATGTTTAGGTTATAGGTTTAGGTTTAGGTTAAGGGTGTGGTCCCTGCAAATACAGATATAAACACGGTCTATCCAAATGGCCAGGTCCCTCCAATGTTGTCCATAGGAAATGGACAGCTTCATCGTGGTCATAACAGCGGTTCCCACCTTTCAGAGACCCTCGCTCATCCGAATAGCTCTGACGCACATCCGGGTCTGCTTCATTAATTTTGACCAAATACATAAACACAGCTTGTCCCCTCTAATGCTGTCCATAGGAAATGGATAGCTTTATCATGATCATAACAGCGATTCCCACCTTCCAGGGACCCCTGCTCATTCGAATAGCTCCGACGCACATTCGGATCTGCTCCATTAATTTTGAGCAAATACATAAACACTGCCTGTCCAAATGGTCAGGCCCCTCCAATACTGTCCTTAGGAAATAGACAGCTTCATCGTAGTCATAACAGCGGTTCCCACCTTCCAGGGACCCCAACTCATCCGGATATCTCCGACGCATATTCTGGTCTGCTCCATTAATTTCAAGCAAATACATAAACAAATGGCCAGGCCCCTCCAATGCTGTCCATAGGAAATGGACAGCTTCATCATGGTCATAATAGCGGTTCCCACCTTCTAGGGACCCCCGCTCATCCGGATAGCTCCGACACACATCCGGGTCTGCTCCATTAATTTCAAGCAAATAAATAAACTGGCCTGTCCAAATGGTCAGGCCCCTCTAATATTGTCCATAGGAAATGGACAACTTCATCATGATCATAATAGTTGTTCCTACCTTCCAGGGACCCCCGCTCAACATCCAGATAGCTCCGACGCACATCCGAGTCTACTCCATCAATTTCGAGCTAATACATTTAAAAACAACATAAATATATCTAAAAACGTTTGGATACCTGGGGAAGGCCTCCCATATTTGTATTGTTAGTTACTCATCCCTTTGTTTACAAGCCACAATCGACCAACACTTTCTATCGCTACTTGTACTCTGAAACCAACACAAATATAACTAGGAAACAATATAAGGAATAAGAAAAAATGAATTTCCCTGTACACATCATTAAATGTTTCCCTATAGGAGGTGACATTATATCTTTGATAGCCACAACCTGTATGACAGAGAAAAATGCAACCGATACAGTTTGTTACAATTCAAAGGAGAAAAAAGATTTGTGACTGCACCGATATTCTAGTTCGTTATGAACAGTTGCCTACGTACCCAAAAAGTTAGATTGGGATCAAGCCACTACGTAGTTCTTTTTAATTAACTAAGTTACTAAATGTCATAAATTTTATATTTAACAAAATATCATTGAACGTCGTCTCAAATCGTTTCTGGTTGGTGCATTTAAAAAAATTCAAATACACAATCAATGTATATTCTTGTTACATCTCGTACTGCAACAAGCGACAACGTTCTGTTAATACTTCAGTTACATTTGAAATTGAAATCCTTTAGTGACTTGGTTAATAAAAAAATAAATGACAATAAGCCATAATTAATAAAAAGGATGTTAAAGATTAAATAAATAAAAAAAAATAACTTAATCAAAAAAGGATTTCAGTGAATAATCAAATTTTCATCATACAAATTACCAAAGCATGTCCTAGAGTTCAAAAAGTTAATCAAAACTACTGAATATTCAAATTCTCATCAGGAATTTGGGCCAAACAACAATTTCACCCAATTGAATACTTCAAATTCTTGTCATCATTAAACAACTCTGCTGTGTGAACATTGATATCATCTATTACAACTCTGATGCATTCTGGAGGGATGCCTGTATTATCTGACACCATTCGCCCACTAGCAATAGTCTGACCACGGATATCTCTTAATTGAAAATTTGTTCTATCGATGGAGTTGTTGCAGAGTCTTCTCGAATACTTGAGGGCTCACCAGATCGACGGTGGGCCTATAAATAAAATAATGATTCCATGTAAATAATAATGCTACTTTTATCTTAAAAAATAATAATTATATCATTTGATCACGACAAATGCAGTACCTGAGATGCAGCTGTATCAGGGGAACGGTGAAGTAGTTGGCTTTGATGAGTAATTTGTTGCCTAAGTTTAGCAAATTGTTGCTCAAATTCTTGCATTTGAGTCATTGATACTTCAAATTTAGCCTCAATGGACATACGTGCATTCCTCTCCGACCGAGCTTCTATGATGTAGGGGGTAGCAACCTTCATAGTAGTCTTAGAAATACCCAAATCCATGCCCCTAACCCTGCCTCTGCTATCACGACCACAAACCTAAAAAATAATTTTTAAGATTAGTGATGTGTGTATATTATTATTAAAAAAAACCAACGACAATGTATGTAAAGTGAGTAGAATTAATGGAAAACCTATGAAACTGGGCCATGGTCTAAATCCTTATGCTTATTGGAAGGATCATTGCCAGCTATCGATAATATTCTTTCCTGTTAGAAGATAATTGTTACAATAAATCCTTCATTGTACTTAGATAAAAAAATGATTAAAAACTGAAAAATTATTCTCACCGCTATTTCAAGATGTGTTTGTGTTGGGTAAGACCCATCAGGTCTACTATGAGTGGCAACAAACAAGTCAGTCCTGGTGGTGATAGTATTTGGATTTTCTTTTCATTGTAATTATATAAGTAAATTACTTAACAAGAATTTATAGTCATCAATTAAATTTTCAAAAAATGTAGTACAAATTATCATTTTCTCTAATGTCCTAGCAGCACCTCATCTTCCAATCGTGTGAGGGCATTTCACTTGTGCTCTAGAAGTCTTTCCCTTCTTACGAAGATTGTTTAATAATTCTGTGGATTGTAAATTAATGAAATGTCCCAATCCTCTTGCTTCACACCAATGGGACAATTTCTTCTTCTTTCTACATCATTATCAAATTTATCATATTCCTTTCGCAGATTGTATTTTCATACCTTCCAAGCTTTGCTTACTTTCAAAAATGCATATTCTTTTAACTCATCATTGATGTCATACATGGCCTATTTCATTAAATTAATAATCAAACAATCTTATTGAGTAAGAATTAAAAATGAAATCAAGAATAAACATGCTCACTAAAACCATAGACCAGATATTATCTTTAATTGCACTAGGCACTTTGCACCAATCGACAAATGAAATTGGACAGTGTGTCCTGCCAAGTTGCCTTAAAAATGTGTTGAAAGGCACCGATGTTTCTCTGAATGGTTGTTTATATTCATTTAATTCAAGTCTCTTCCTTGTATTGCTTTTTTGGGCTAAAGCTGATGAACCACCAAAATCTGACATAATTCCTGCAATTTTATAAAACAAAATAATATCTCATTATTATGTAATTGGCATTCTATTAATATTTTGATAGCTAAAAAATTGTAACAATCATTACTAAATAGAATTCAACTTACTTTCCAACTGATTTGAATCTTATTAGTTTCTTTTCTGTTTCCTATGATGTGAGGTACTCGGCTCACTCTCTACCCATGATTTTTCCTGCACATCTTCATCTTCTCCATTTAAATCATCAATTAATGAAAGTGCTAAAGAATATACATTCCTTTTGGCCTCAAACTCAAGTGGATCTTCAAATGCATATGCATCTTTCGTTAATCTCTTAGGAGCATCTAGTACAACATGCTAGTCATCTCTAGTTGGATCCTTACAGTAGAAGACCTGAGCTGCCTGAGATGCAAGAATAAACGGCTCATCTTCTTCCTTTAAGTTCCGTCTAAACCTTCCTAGATTGACAAATATCAAATTTGTTTCAGGATCTATGAAACATCCATTCAATTTATCTTCAATATGCACCCAATCACAGTAGAAGAGTGCTACTCTGAAGTCGAAGTAGTTCAATTTGAGACTTTGTCTAATGATGCCATAATAAGTAACTTCTTCTTCTATAGGATTTCTATCCCTGACACTTTCCCTGAAGCTAGTTAGTGCTTTCATTGAGACTCCACTATTCTGTGTTGTTCTATTTATTTCAAAATTTACAATGTTAAAAATATATCCATTTACTAAGTATTATATGATATGCATTTGAAGTCAGGACCATCGACAATTCTCTTAAATTGAGACATTTATTGATTATTTAGCTGATGTCTTAACCAAGGAATGTATTCCATTGATTTTCCTGCTGACAGATTACCCTTTCGATTTTGTCTCGTACATGTTTGGCCTTGGATGTATGTTTGGTACTTCCTACAAATTTCAAATCATAGCAATTAATTATATATATATATAACAATGTTTATTACCATAAGCCATTTAAAAATATAAAAAAGAATAATGTACTTCATAACTTACTCCTCCCATTGATGATTTTCAACATGATCTTGCAAAACCCATCTGCGTGCTTGTTGGTATTACACTGTAGTAAGATCATAAACTTTTTCTTTCTTATCATTTTGGGAATCACCAGCATTTTCATCATCATTGAATATTTTTAGTCCTTACTTATGACCTCCTATTGTATTATTAGGATAGTATTTCATGCAGTACATTATAGATTTCTCTATAATGTAGCGTTCCACAATACAGCCCTTTGGTTAAGCTTGATTCATCACATACTTCTTATATGTTCTCATCATCCTGTTAAATATTAAAATCAGGTATTGATGAAAAAATATAAGCTATTTTGAAAAAGTTAATAAATTAAAATAGTTAAAGTTACCTCTTAAAAGGATACATCCATCGATATCTGACAGGTCCGCAAACTTGTGCCTTCTCCGCCAAGTGCACAACAAGGTGTGTCATAGAAACGAAAAATGATGGTGGAAAATACTTTTCGAAAACACATAATGTATCCACTATTTTATTTTTCATTTCTTTAAGCTCCATGCGATGAATTTCTTTAGAACATATGATGTTGAAGAATCTTGACAAATGTATAATGACGGCGCACAATGATTTTTCTTTCTTGAATAAATGCATCAATAATACGGGTAGTAACTGCTGCATTAGAATGTGATAATCATGTGACTTAAAGCCCTTGAGGTGATAGTCATTCATACTGATATGATGTTTACAGTTTGCACTATACCCTCTCGAAACTTTCAAATCACTCAAGGTTCGACAAATGAGTTCTCTTTTAGGTCTGGATAATGTGAAAGGAGCTTTAGGCAATAACAACATAGCATTTTTTTCCTCTGGCCAATATTTTGATCTTATCTTCATAGCCATAAGATCCTGACGGGATTGTAAACCATCCTTAGACTTGTCCTTTATGTCCATGATTGTTGCAATAAGGTTCTCAGTAAAAATTTTCTCAACATGCATCACATCCAAATTATGATGAATGGGCATATGCTCCCAATACGGTAATGTAAAGAAGATTGATCTCTTCGACCAAGCAGTAAGGTTAGACTCCTCATCTGTGGTCTTTTTCCTCTTATTTCCTATATGCTTTCTGAACTTGGTTTGTATATTATTCATTTTAACCCATACCTGTTCTCCAAACAAACGCTTTGGAGCTTACCGATTTTCATCATTCCCATTGAATCGAGATCTTTAGGTCCTAAAGATATGAGCTCTTGGGAGGAATCTTCTCTGCCCCATATAAGAAAACTTCTTTCCATGTTTTAGCCAAATAGAGTCAGTCTCCTCGGTATAAACAGGACATGCATACTTTCTTCCTGTCCTACACCCAGAAAGATGTCCATAGGCTAAAAAATTATGTATTGTCCATAATAAAATTGCCTTCATTATAAACCTGTTCTTCCCGAACGAGTCATATGTTATAGACCCTTTCCACAATTCATTTAATTCCTCAATTAATGGTTGTAAATATACGTCGATGTCATGCCCTGGACTATTTTTTCAGAGAATTAAAAGTGTTAACATAATAAATTCCTTCCGCATGCATAAATGAGGTGGAAGATTGTATGGAACAATCATAATAGGCCAGCAACTATATGAGATGCTCATATGCCCTAAGGGGTTGAATCCGTCTGTTATAAGTCCCAACCCAACGTTACATGGATCCGCAACAAAATCACTAAATTTTCTATCTACAAACTTCCACGTAGAAGAATCCACAGGATGACACTTGTATGAGTCATTTTTAGCCCCCTTTGAATGACACAACATATTCTCTGCAATCCGTGATACACTATAAAGTCTTTGTAACCTTAGTGTTAATGGGAAGTATCTTAGCACCTTCCATGGTACATGTGAGACTCTTGATCTTACAACACTATTCACTTTCCATCTACTTGCTTTACATGTAGGACAACTTTCCTTATTAGCACGCTCCTTCTAGTATAGAATACAATCATTACGGCATGCATGTATCACCTCATAGTTCATACCTAACGAACTGATCAATCTCTTTGCATTATAGGTACTATCTGGCAAAGAGTTCTCGCTGGGAAAAATCTTCTTGAGTAGTTGCAACAAACTCGTAAAGCTATTATCTAACCACCGATATCTAGCCTTCATGCTCAGCAACTCAACTGTCACTGACAACTTTGTATACTCACATTTACACGATGGATATAGGGATTGTACCACATCCTCCCTTAATTTATTGTACTGAGTATCATTGTCCATGTCATCTTGAAGCTGACTACCATGTTCCTCATTGACCTCATTCATACATGCATCTAAGTCATTGGGTTGAACACGACCAAAAGTATCATTAACCAAATCAACCATTCTGGGCAACAACTCTTCATTACAATTAGTGGCAGATGTACTAGGAGCCTTGGCATTGCCCATATTGGGAAGTTGTTCTCCATGAAAAAATCAAGTTGTGTATGTCTGATCTATACCATTCGTAATCAAATGCTCAGAAATTGTACTTAGTATTTTCTTCCCATGCACATTACGACATCTAGCACAAGGACAACTATACCAATCAACACCTCTC
Organism: Magnolia kwangsiensis; assembly: GCA_037074715.1. Classification (NCBI taxonomy): domain Eukaryota; kingdom Viridiplantae; phylum Streptophyta; class Magnoliopsida; order Magnoliales; family Magnoliaceae; genus Magnolia; species Magnolia kwangsiensis. Next base: position 60,166,832 of record CM073573.1, read on the forward strand.
AAATTCCTTTTTATAAAAATACTAAATGATTTAACACCTTTAATCACTTAATATACCTTTCGTCATCCAATTCTTGCTTGGGGGCGTCTAATCCATTTCTGATATCACGTGCATGCAGCATATAAAAAGTGAGATACAATAAAAAAAAAAGAGGCTTTTCATAAACTGTTAAAACAGGCCATACATGTGGTCACCAATCACAAAAAAAAAATAAAGATCTACATATATCCACAAATATATGCACCTGATTAGGTGTAGGTTATAGGTTACAGGCTACATCAAGTAATGAGTTTTTAAGCATTGACTCACATATGTAGATTGAAATATGAAAAGCAGTCTTACCATTCTTTCACTAAATGAAAATATGAAGTTTCAATCCACAAAAAGAAAGAAGTAATAATTCAGAAGTTATTTAGGAAACAAGAGCAGCAAAATGCAATAAACAATACCTGCTGTAATGAAGTTTTTTTTTCATTAAAAGGGCATATATTAACATCTTAGAAGATAACACCAAATCTGAAGTTTTTTATTATTATTATTGAATGCAATGAAAAGGAACAACAAAACCAATAGCTTAATGCTTGCTATCAGAAGTTTATGTCAATTAATCTTTGGTCTTTAAAGGTGCTTTCACCATTTCAAGGGGTGTACTTAGAAAGTAAAGGGCTCTCAAATATTAGACAAAAAAGCGATGGTCCCTGTTGTCCTCTAAATCAGTATATTGAACAATACATGTAAAAGTTCCCAAATGTCTGATGACTAGATGTGATGTAAAGACATGGGAGTGGAGGTAATTTCCTAGATAACCAAGCAATCTTACCTACACCACCAAGTCTAGGTTTTGACTACATGATTCCCTATCCATAAATTGATGATGGCTCCATCGGCAAGGATCTTTGAGTTACACCCAAGTTGACATTACCTTTGATGTCCTATAAATTTCAAAATGTACATCTCATGGTGTAGATCTAATTAGTAAACTCTAGATTTGAAAGATCTCTTTATATCTTAGCTTTTGTATTTTGGCTTATAAAAAGATCTCTAAGGCCATATGTGTGGATAGAGTTGATCAATAATGAGATGGGAATCTGCTGCATAGAGATGCCATATCCAGGTGAACTAACAAGGAATTTGCTACACTGCAGGAGAAATTACAGCAAGTTGTGAATTTTCCAGAAGCTCAAATGTCACTTCCAGATATATGGTGTTTAAACTCCTATAAACTTGACTTATTATCACATGACAGTAATACCTATATTCCAATAGCCCTTTTTTTGTTGAGAAACCAGTTCAACAATCAAACTGTATAATAAAACTTATCAGGAAAAAGCTAATATAAAGGAACTAAAGTAGCAAAAAACACTGTTCTTGTAGTAACACCTCACTTGCATGTCCACAAAATAGAATTATATCCAATATGATCGAGGTGTCATACCTTCAATTAAATAACTTATAAACACATGCATGATGATCCATCCATCCATGATCTAATAATCCATCCATCTATCCATGCATGCATACACACATACACACACATGCGTGATGATCCATCCATCCAGTCTTCCATCCATGCATGCATACATACATACATATACACACACACATAAATCCATCCATGCATGTATGCATGCATACAAACACATGCATAATCTGTCCATCCATGCATGCATGCATACGTTTCATCCATCCATGCATGCATGCATACATATACACACATACGTACATGTGTTTTATCATAAAACCATGCATGATGCATCCATACAAAAAAAAATAAAAAAATCAAATGGAATTTTTTTTATATATAAACAGATTTTTTAAATATTATTATAAACAAAAATTGATTTCTCACCAACAAATGCAACCTATAAATCATAATTATAGACCATAAATAAGAAAACATTGAAATAAAATAGATATCTAAATAAATAAAGGTTACAATTATTCTTATTCTAATTAAACAGATTTTTTAGAAAAAAATACAAATAATTAAAAATTTTTAAAAAAATTAAGAGATGAACATGCTTCATCATCATATTAAAAAGTGGGGCCCCAAATACTTTAGAAAAGAAAATTTCCCCTATTTTCCCAAATTTTCCATTTCGATCTTTTTTGGCCCAAATCCATGTCAATGCATGAGAATCATGCATAAACATGGATTTTAAGCAAAATGAATGAGGGGAATACATTTATTATCATGGAGGGACTAAGATAACCTGACTTTAATGGCAACAATGCGAGTATGAATGGACAAACATAAGGTGGTGGTACTACACTTATGATCAGTAGCACATTCTGATCCTCTAGAACTATATCTCTTTTCTTTCTTTTTTTCTTGTTTTAATAATATTACTAATCTTTCTATAAAACTATATAGTATGTAGGTTTTAAAAGATAAGAATTGCTTTCAAGGGGAAAAAAAAAAACAGAAAAAACAAAGAAAGTAAGTGATAGATGAGAATGGTCTAGAAAGCAAGCTGATCTTGTATTTTGGGCAGCTTAGAGCTGGGTCTAGGAGAATTCTCAACATGGTCTAGAAAGCAAGCTGATCTTATATTTTGGGCAGCTTAGAGCTGGAATTTTGGAGAATTCTCAAGATTTCATGCAAGTGTCCATACATGGTGAAAACAAGGTGATGAAAGGTTGCATCTTTCTAACCTAGTTCTAGACCCAATTACTTGTCCAAATCAAGACTCAAATAAGGCTTGAAGCTTGTACCACATCATATTTCCAATAAGTTTCAACTCTAGTTCCTTATATATGATACTCAGATCCAAAATGAACAGGATTCAAATCTGAATTCCCTAATCATGTTTGGATTCGAGTATGCTAAGCCTAATGCAAAGCTGACCCATTGACAACCCTAGGTATGACGGGTAGAATATGTAAGATGCTTGGTATACAATATATTATGCTCGTTTGCGTGTGCAATTTCTAAAATTTCAATGAAATACTACAAGCTGAAAGTAACTGCTATTTGGAAGACCAAATGATTATTTCAAATACATGTTTTGTAGCATTTTAGTAGTTGTGATTTGGATGCAGATAAAAGAAGGTACACGGAGAATACTGCTTGCTAAACCAACATATAAATATACATATACATTCTAATCTATGGATCCCCTCAACTAAGAGATTGATTTCAAATTGATCATAGTTGATTTCAAATCAATCTAATCTACCTAAGTTGGTAAAAGCCTTGACAATAGTAAAAATAAATACGTAAAATAATCATTAAAATATTCAATTACATCTTTAAAGCATCTTTATATCAGCTCCACATGATCCATCATTTCCTTCCATATCCCCCAAAATTGTAAATTGTTGCTCTTGATATTTAGGCCCCAAATGTATAAATAAACAGTTCAAAATCAGTACATGCTGGGCTCTATAGTGGGCCATGGGTCTGAATAAGAAAGTTTACAGCTTTATATTAAAAAACACATAAAAAAAAAAAAGGGAAAAAGATAGAGAACATGTGGCCCTCTCGTTAGACTGCTATCAAGCCATTCAAAATAAAAAGAAAAATAAAAATACAACCACAACAACCAGCCTAAAGCCCCCGAACAAAAATGCTACTGACTTCAGCCATCGCTTGCCAAGACCAGTCCCCATCAGATCTGTGCAGAGCATCCCTAGAACCCTTTTGTAGAGAATGCAACTGACAACCATGAGTAGTATTCATCTCGATAAGGCCTGATCTGAAATGACTTAGCCTGAATCCTTCTTCTGATTAAGATATTTTGCCATGTTTTGTGGAAATAGAATTTTATGCTTATTTAACCAATTGCTAGTTTTGGTAGCATGTTTATCTAATTTGTGCATTGCTCCATGGTTCTAATGTATGCATTTTCTTCAGCTGCCTTTTTTTTTGTTGCAACAACTGTGGAGTTGGCAACATGAATAGATAAAATGAGAGGTCGTCAGTGGATGATCTACGCTTTATTCTGCCAGCTGTGTTGTCTAGCTTAAGGGCTTACATTTTTTTCCCCAAAACATTAAAAATTTTAGATTGAGAATTATATGACCTAGCAAGATGAGAAGAATTGATAGGCAAAAAGACAAGCATGGCAACAGTAAAGAGCTTCCTTTTAATGCCTCTAATGAAGGTACCACAGCTCGGACAAGACCTTTCAGCTTTGAAGAGATTATGTTAAGAAGGAAAAATAAGAAACTGATAGAAGATGCCAAAGAGGCTGTAGGAGAACTGGGGAGGTTGTTGAGAAAAGAGCATGGTGAAAGTGCCTCCGATCATTCTGGATCCAATGGGGGGTCACGAGCCCAAAAAGGACTCTGTTTTGGGTGTGACGAAGCATGCTACAAAATAATAGCTAACAAGAATAATCCCAAAATAAGACATAATCAAATCTCAGTTGGACCAGTCTGATGGCAGTTGTTGCATGCCTTCTGATTGGTACAATCAGCAGCAATGTGGCCCAGCTTGTAACAGTTGTTGCAGAGCTTGGTGTCAAAAGTGGGTAAGACAGACGAAGAGCATTCATGAGCAAGGTGGCCCCTTTTCCCACGTGTGGCAGATGGGATCATTGTTGCACTGGCTAGCAACATGGCTAGGCTCTTTGTAGTTCCAGCACACAGTCTCTGAGGTGCACTTAGCTGTAATATGCCCAGGAAGGGCACAATTGTTACAGACAGGCACATTTAGACAGTCTCTTGCAAAATGCCCCGATAGGAGATTTAACAGTAGGAATGCTGTTAACATGCATTTACAAATGCCAATGACAGCCCACCTCTTACTGCTACAACACAAACTCCAACCCACATAATCAAAGCAGAACAACCCTCTGCTCAGCTATATCCACACAAAACATTCCTTATTGAGCCATTTCATCAAACAATTAGCATGCATGAATTATAAGAGATATTATACAAGGGACTTTTTAGTTTTTACAAGTGTACCAGTATTTAGTGACCTCACAAAATGATGATATTATGGTCTATGCACCAAAAATCTAAAAAGGGCTAAAAATCTAAATGGCAGAAGAAAATCTGAGAGAGTGAAGCAGAGAGAGAGAGAAATATAACCCTAATCTCAACAAAAAAATAAAGAAAATGAGGTCGTAGGAGAGAGTAACAGAGAGGAAGAGATCGAAACTGTGGGGAAGAGCAGCAGATTCCTTCGATTTCAAGACATCAAACATGTGTGAATGATAGATCTGTGCTAATTTGAGTTCAAAAATTGTATTAAAAAAAATTACAAAAGAAAAATGCATTCTATTTGGAGGAGTTATTCAATGATAAAAAAGAATTTAACGAGAGAACATTGATCACATTTATCTGAGTTCATTTAAATCCTTTGATCCCTTGATTCTGAATATAAGGTACAATTAATGCAATGTAATGAAAGAGAAGATAGTCCAATAGAAATTTTGGCAGCATTCCGACGCTATTTCGGTCATCTCCTAGATACTTAGGAGGAATTGTTGATCTGATCAACTAGTCTTCAATGAGATGGAGTATCCTTCTGGTCATTCTTCCTTGAAATATGAAGCAGCCCATTGAAGTGTGGCCAGGCGCTGAGGAAATCAAGCCAATCATGCTAAACGGGCCTGAAAAGTCTCCCAGAATGTAAGATCATGGGGTTGCCACCGTCCGTTTGGCATGAAACTTTATGTGCAGCATTAGAACCACGAATTAGCCGTACACGTCAAATTTCAGCTTCTGGATCCTTATAAAAATGTCCAAACTGACGGATCAACCCCTGAGATAATGATTTGGGGCCCGCCTGATATCTAAATATACTTTAGACTCGGTCTCAACGTGCTAAATGTAATGGCAAAGTGGATGGACGGATCAAATTTCCCACGAACATCACACTGAGATCACATTTACATCACATGTATATAGTGCATGAATGCACTTGACGTGTATGGAATCTTCCTAAGTCGGTGAACATCCATTGACCGACTTCTTCTTCTCAGATTCAAAAAAAAAACACACAGCGTCCTTAGAGCTCGTTTGCAATTTTCTTAGTATGGCCCTGGCATTACTCAAATCATCGATCCAGACCATCCATCATGTTCAGAAGGGAGTTTTAATCATTGTCAAGGTGGCAATTTGAAACCATGCAGGCTGTTGCAACATTCTAACCCTCGAACATGAAATGGACGGTGAAGTAGATAATCTTGCAGGCCATGCTGATTTTACTTCAAAACCAATCCTTTTCGGATGGTTTTTCGTTGTGAATCGAATGAGCGGTGTGGATCTTTCACTTGGCTTCCATAAATGAGAGATCAAACTTCACAGAGTCGACGTACGTCGACTCTGTTGCAAAACAGAGGATCGGTTCATCTGTAGTAGGCCACCATTATAAAGTAGAAGGTCGATCAGAATCATCTGTCAGGTAGAGGGAGAAAAACCATTCAGAACCATGTTGATCTTTCTTGGTTATGTTCTTCCCCATTACCGCTACGATGATCAAAAGAAGACCGTTCGGCTGCTTTGTAGCTTGAATATCTAGGTGGGCCACGTCAACAGACGATCAAAGCTCATCATTTATGGTCAAAATTTTAAGAGAAAGGCAGTAGATGGTGTAGATTTCTCAAAAGGATGTTGTATAGGGCCCCACCAGCAGCACAATTGAAGAAAAATAACTTCTTTCTCTGTTTGTGCATGGCCGCAAGTTCGGCCGGTTGCACGGTTCGCGTAGCGAAATCTTTCATCGAATAGCATAACAGTACTATATGGCTTGCAGGAATCAACACTTAGTCGAATTCCCACTTCTGTTGCACAGGTCATGCAGACCGCGCAACAGAAAACCTCCTTTGCGTGAATGGCGCAACCCCATATCTCTCTTGCGCGAATGGCGCAGCAGTGCTTTTCCTTCCTTGCGCAGTCCGCAAAGCTGCACTATTCCTTGCGCGGTTCGCGCAACTGCATTGCACTCTCTCTCTCTCCTCACTTCTTCTCTGTTTCTTTGGCCCACCATCTGATCTAACCGATCTAACCCCTCCAAATGAAGCAGGAAGGGGTATTTATAGGCCCCACCATTCTTACAGAGTGGTGATCACCACCACTTATCTCTTCACATATGAACTTCTTCTTTTCTTAAACCATGGTGACCACCAAGCTCCCTCTTAAATGGTGGTGTACAACCTTTCTCCCTTAAAATGACACATGTGCACCGTTTTTTACCAAACTACCCTTAGACATAGAATTTTACCAAAATACCTAAACTACCCTTGGACATAGAATTTTACCAAAATACCTAAACTACCCCTGGACATAGAATTTTACCAAAATATCTAAACTACCCCTGGACATAGAATTTTACCAAAATACCCCCGGACATGGAATTTTACCAAAATACCTAAACTACCCCTGGACATAGAATTTTACCAAAATACCTAAACTACCCCTGGACATGAAATTTTACCAAAATACCTAAACTAACCCTAGACGTAGAATTTTACCAACATACCCAAACTACCCCTGGACATAGAATTTTACCAAAATACCCCCGAACATGGAAATTATCAAAATACCCCCAGACGTGGAAATTACCGAAATACCCCCGGACGTGGAAATTACCGAAATACCCCCGGACGTGGAATATTTTTTATGCCTCAACAAACTACAAAAGGAAATCATACCTATGGAGAGGAGCCTCGGATTCCTTCGGTGCTTCACAGCTGCTGCAATGGAGGTCCAAGAAAAATGATGATATGAGGGAGATAGAAGAGACGGTGGAGATGCATTGGAGAGAGAAAGGGAGGAGATTGTGAAAGATGGAGCAGAGATCAGGAGAGAGAGAGAGAGAGAGAGAGAGAGAGAGAGAGTTAGGGAATAGAGAGAGAGAGAGAGAGAAATGAAGGGTTTTTGGGCGCGCTACGTGCTCTATGGGCCCTACCATGATGTATTGTTTCATCCATTCCATTCATCCATTTTTAAAGATCATTTTAGAGCTTTATGCCAAAAATTAGAGGGATATAAACCTCAGGTGGTCCACACCACATTAGAACAATAGTGATTGGATATCCACCATTAAAATCCTCTTAAGGCCCACTGTACTGTTTATTTGACATCCAATCTGTTGATTTGGTCATACAGGACCAGATGAAGGGAAAAAATAAAAATCAGCTTGATCCAAAACTTTTATGGCTACCAAAATGTTTTTAATGGTCGACGCTCATTCAACACTGTTTCATGTAATGTGGTCCACTTGAGATTTGGATATATCTCATTTTTGGTCTCATATTGTAAAATTATCTGTAAAAATATATCGATGAAACACATACATCATGGTGGAGGCCATAGAGCACCAACCACCAGGCATTGGCTGGTGTCAAGGGGAGTAGCCAATCCGTTCCCAAGTGTACTGAGTAAATCCTATGGGGTCCACCATGATTTATTCATTTTATCTACTCCATCCATCCATTTTAACATATAATTTTATTACATAAGCTAAAAAATGAAGCCTATAAAAACATGAAATAGACCACATCATAGGAAATAGTATAAACTAAACATCTACCATTAAAAAATTTTAAGAGGCCGCTGAAGTTTTGGATCAATTTGATATTTTAGTTTTCCCTTCATCCATGTATTTGTGATCTATTGAACAGGTTGGATGACAAATAAAAATCACTGTAGGCCATAGGAAGATTTCAATGGTGGAAATCATTATTCCCACTGTTTCCTGTGGTATGGTCCACTTGAGCATTGGATATGCTTTAATTGTGGATTCAACCACGAAAATGATCTCGAAAAATGGATTGACAGTGTGGATAAACCATGACTTTGGGCCACGAGCTTAAAAATAAAGTCGATCCATGACTTGGGTGGGCCACACCGGATACTATAGTTGAGAGGTTTACCCTCCCGTTAAAACATTCATAATCATTTATTGGGCCCACCTAGATGTGGTTCATAGATCCATCCCATTCATTATGTGTGTCCCACTTGAATGAGAAATCAACCCAAGTTTCATACACATCCAAAACTCATGTGGACCCCACCAATTAAATGCTTTTATATGTTTTAGGGATGCCTTCACATAATTTTAGATGCTATGGCCCACCTGAGTTTCGTATACGACTGATTTTTGGACTTAAAGGGGACACATCAAATACATGGTGTTGATGTTCTACACACATCATGGTGGGGCGCACACAGATTAACCTCATGGGAAGTTCACATGAGGTGACCTTATAGTACCATTTCACTATTTAGGTAACTCCTTCATGGGTGTTACTCTAACTATATAGGGCCCACCTTGATAAATTTTATGTATATCAACACCGTCCATATATTTTTTCATCATAATTTAGGATGTGATTTCAAATCACAAGAACTCAATAATCCCAGTTGGGCCATACCAATCAAAACAATAATGAATAACTATTAAAAACCTTTTGAAGGCCACAAAAATTTTAGATCAATTTGATCTTTGTAGTTTACCTTCATCTAGATCTTCTTTACATTATCAACAAGTTAGATTGCAAATAAACATTATTAAAACCTTACAATGGGCTCTTTGTAATTTTTAATGACGAGGTACTATATTATCATTCTTTCTAGTGTGTGGTCCACTTAAGATTTAAATTTACCCAATTTTTTATACTAGGGCAGCAAGGATATACAACACATTATCAAAATCTCACTTTTGTTATTTAACTTTTTAATTTTTCTTGTCAAAATATAAAATCTAGTTTTCTTTTTTAAAATATATATTTTTTTACAATTTGTCAATTTTTTCACAATTTTGTATAATTTCTTAAATTTTCTTTTTCAAAATATCATTTTTTTAATCTTACTTTTGTTATATAACTTTTCAATTTTTCTTTTCAAAATACAAAATCTAGTTTTCTTTTTTTTAAAATATATTATTTTTTTCAATTTGTCAAAATTTTCACAATTTTGTTTAATTTTTTAAATTTTCCTTTTCAAAATATCATTTTTTTTATCGAAATCTTATTATATAACTTTTAAATTTTTTTGTCAAAATACAAAATCTAGTTTTCTTTTTTTAAATATATATTTTTTTACAATTTGTCAAATTTTTCACAATTTTGTTTAATTTTTTATATTTTCTTTTTCAAAATATCATTTTTTTATCGAATTCTTTTTTTTTTTTTTCAAAATTATCAACATTATTCAAAGCTCTTAATTTTTTTTTTTTTCAAAATCTAGATTTTTATAAAATCACAGTTTTTTTTTTTTTTTTCAAAATCTAAAATTTTCTTAAACATTGTAAATTATTTTTTCTAAGTTTCTTAACTATTTTTTTTTTTTTTTTGGAAATTCATAATTTTTTTGTTGGTAAGTTTTGACCTGAGCATTAGAGATGGTTTAGGACCGTTTCTAATGCAGACGGTCATTGACGGTCTTAGATGACTGTTATAAGACAGTAAAGGACCGTCTTTAATGTAGACGGTCTTTGACAGTCTCAGATTATCAGTAAAAGACGGCTAATGACCGTCTCTAATACAGACGGTCCTTGACAGTCTTAGAGTACCAGTAAAAGATGGCGAATGACTATCTCTAATGCAACCGGTCCTTGACGGTCTCAGATTACCAGTAAAAGACGGCTAGTGACCGTCTCTAATGCAGACGGTCCTTGACAGTCTTAGATTACCAATAAAAGATGGCCAATGACTGTCTCTAATGCAAGCGGTCCTTGATAGTCTCAAATTACTAGTAAAAGACGGTCTTTGACCATCTTATATGCAGTCAAAGACCGTCTTTTATTCTAGACGGTCGATAGCCATCTTTTCTCCGCAGTTAACGAAGGATTCTGACCATCTTAAATGATTTTTGGACGTTCGACATTTTAAGACAATATTAAGGACGGTCGAGAGCTGTCTAAAATTTTAGAGACGGTTTACGACCGTCTCTAAAGCATCTTTAAACCAAGGAATTTTAGAGACGGTCCACAACCGTCTCGAAATCTGTCTTTTTTTTTTTTCCATTTTTCACGTAGTACTCTTCAGGGGTCGAGCCCTAGTGCTCAGAAGCACCAACAGTACCTGGGGCCTCCTTAGCCCGAGCTCCCTCAGACCTCGGTGAGGGCGCGTGGAGCTCAATCACTTCGAGAGGGTGAGCATTAGTGGGAGCGTCATCAGCTTCATTCCTGGGTACCACCAGGTCTATAGTAAGGATGAAGACGGCTGAGGTGGGGGCAGTGGCCCGGAGGGGGGGTAGCGAGAAGAGTTAACGGGGTCACCTTTTTCCTCAAGCTCTTCAATCTCTCTAACACTCATCCCTAGATGAAAGCTTCTTCTTTGGGATTGAGGGAGTTTTGACATCACTACAAGAACAATAGGGAAAAGTCAGTACAAAACTCTATCTACACAACTATCAACCAAGAATTAATAAAGGTGGAAGAAGTTCACCTGCAGGAGTAAGGCTGAACTGTTGCAAGAGTTGCGGAGTGAATAGCCTCCTATAGTCTCGTTGAGTCATTAGTCGCTCTCGAGTGATCCTGATTTGGGGCAAGAGAGACAGAGAGGCTAGGTTGGCATATGGGAAAGGATGCAAAAAAGAAAATGGAATTAGACGCCCACAAAAAACGAGTAAGTAATCAAAAGAAAACTAAATACAACAGCTCGGCATGTATTCTGATCTGGGAGGGCAAAGGAGGTAGAACTCGAGCCTATAATCCCTCTAGCTCTGCCACAGGGACCTCTCACTCTTCAATTGTAAAAAAGCCAATTGCCCTTCCAACCTTTATTGGATGATGGGTTATTGGTGATAACGGCTTGACCCTTGCCTGGTCATGAAGAAAAGTAGTACCAGCCTCGAGAGTTAGGGCTACTCTTGGCCTGGTACAAGTAGAAGAGTTCATCCATAGTTAGCTCAGAATTACTGACCTCCTACTAGAGAATGCAACAAAAGAAGACAACTCACCACACATTAGAGTTCAATTGCCCCGAAGTGACCTTGAGGCAGTGAAACACTTCTCTCACTACCAGATGCAAAGGCAAGTGAAGACCACAAGTAAAGAAAATTGGTTATAGGGCAACCTCCCCTACGAGAGATTGGCCAAGAATTTCTTCAACACAAGGAAGATAGCCACACCGAGTTGAGAATCATGTACTCCGATCTGAGGGCCCGTAGGTCAGTCACGCTAAGCCTAGATATAAAAATGTTGCCAGTATGGGCCACATCCCTAAAAGATGAGGAGGTCGGCTCTGCTTGTCGCAAGGAGGCCTCCCTTGTTCGTGGCTCCACCTATGATGGTGGTTCTACCCTAAGCGAAGGGGTAAGCTCTTGAAACCCGGACCCCAAGGATGTTGTAGACCAGGAATCAAAGCTACTACCCAATGACTTCTCATGAAATGCACCAGAGACAGTGGGACCCTTGAAATCTTCCTCAAAAGACATAGAAAAACTGGAAGAGAAGAGGGAGGAGAAATAGTTTCTAGCATACCGAAAAAAGCTCCGGCACGAGGACTTCAAACTAAAGGAGATCGAAAATGAGAGAACTCTTGGAGTAAAGTGAAGGCTACAAGCCGGTTAGCAGAGCTCGAGCTTCACAAAACAGACTGTCACGCCCCAAACTCAGAAATCGGGCTCACAAAATTTTCGATCGTCGAATCTGGTGCCGACAGCCTCCGTAGAACCTCATTCTCGGCTTCCAGCGTCCATTCGCCAGGTTCTGATCCTGGGATGCTACAAGGAGGATTTTTAAAATCAGTTTGATTCATAATAAGCATAACCAAAGGTATAACCCACAAACAACAACCTAAAACTTTATTACATTTCCACTATGATCAAAAAATTTACAAGTACAATGCGCATAAAGGGAAATACAATGATAATGGGTAAAAACTTCAAGCTGATCTGGTATGCCCTCCTACCTCAGCACTATTGTGGTCCAACGTCACCTGCACGCAATGGTCGTGCATAAGCTTATAGAAAGCTTAGAGGGTGGTGAAAGTGTGTGCGCAAGGTAGTAATATGATCATGCAATATCAGAGTAATGCAGAATATGCTGATGGATCCATGAATACTATTGGCCGTACCAAGGCCATGCGGTGCAAAGCATGAATGATGTCGGTCATACCAAGGCCATGTGATGCGAAATGCGACTCAAGCGTAAAAATCCTCATCTAAGTCCACATGTCAATACAGCTCAACTCTGGGATATCACCGGGGTCTAGTACACTCTAAACCAGATCGTCGTCCCATCACGCGCAACAAGGTAAGTGGAAGAGACCTTACTATCCGCCTGCCAATATCGGGCTCAGATCGTCGATAGTGGACCCATTCCTCGAGCTGGTCAGGCTCAGCCTAGCTTTGCCTTCTACTCTTGGGCGGGTAAGGCCGCACCCCCTTCCAACCCACTACGACACAGTAAAAAGTGTGACCATCTGATAATCGGCACTTGGCACTCCTGTACCCACTTGGTCTAGACGTTGGAGCAACTTCTTGGTACCATAAGGGTTTAAGGACTTTCACCCAAGGATATCTATAGCATCCCATGTAGAACAAGATATCCGGTATCCAATCCTGCCAACCACGATATGCCTGTGGAGGCTACCACCCTGATGTCGTTAGGGCGTATAGTACCATATCACACAATGCGAATGTATGAATCACACTATCCAGTCATGCATCAATCTTGTACGTAACGTACGCTCATGTAGGGCAATACCGCCTATCTGGGAGCCCCTAAATAATCTGCCCAAAGGTATATGTTATGATCAGTCACTTCTCATATCAAGCATACATATGATGCATATGATCATGAATCATGAAACTATACTATTCATGTTATGAAATAACGCACTATTCTTACAATGCAGATGGCCTAGACAGCCTACACACAACAAGTACGGGCCTAACGATGGGCCCTAGGGAGAGTCGTAATGCAGACATTTAACCAACATTATACTTGCAATGTGGACGTCAAACCAACATTGCTCCCAAGGCATAGCCCGTCGTGAAACATCCTTACATAAACCATGTTGGGATCACACATTGCAATGGACCTTAGGTACATCCCATTGGGCCTTAAATACATCAAATGGGTCATATCATATAGGCCTTTTATTCACCAAGTGGGCCACATCAATGGGCTGCACTAATGGGCCTTATGTGCATTGCAATGGGCCATAACCCGTTGGGTCTTGAATACATCAAATGGGCCTAATCACATGGGTCTTATGTGTAATAAATGGGCCACTCCAATTGGGCCCCATATGTACATCAAATGGGCCTTAACCCATAGGCCCTAACACATCTCAATGGGCCTTAGCCCATGGGCCCCTACTACATCAAATGGGCCTCAACCCATGGGCCTTACATGTATATCAAAGTGGGCCTCAACCATGGGCCACAAATACATCAAATGGCCTCATGACATGGGCCTTACATTCACATAAAAGTGGGCCCCAATGGACTACCACAAATACTTTAAGATGGGCCTCAAAACATGCCAAGGTGGGGTCTACTTGGACTATGGATATAGCTCATTCTTTATGCCCATGCCATAAGATGAGCTTACAAAGTGGATAGACGGTTTGGATGCAGCACATGCATCATTGGTGGGTCCCACCAACCGTCCAGCAGCCAGCAGAAGGCTGGACAGCATGGTAAACACATACATCACTGTGGACTCCACCGTCCGGGCAGACAGTGGGAATAAGGCACATACATCATTGTGGGTCCCACGTGGGGCCCACCCTAATGTTTATTTCCATCCAATCAGTTGGTAAGGTCGTACAGACCTGGATGAAAAGGGAAAACAAATTTCATATAAATTTAAAATTTCTGTGGGCCCCAAAAAGGTTCCAATGGTAGACACTCAATCAACACTGTTCCTTGTAGTGTGGGCCGCCTGAGGTTTGGATGCGGCTAAAACTTGGAGGGGGCCCACTTCAGGGAGGGGCCCACCTCATGAACGGGTCAAATGACAATAAACATCAAGGTGGGGTCCACGGCTGGAGCCGTGGGTTCCCTGGCGTCCGCCCGCCTACAAGGCTGCAACGCTGACTGTGCTAGTAGCAGCAGCAACTGCTACTAAAATTTATTTTTTTTTTGAAACCTTGTTTTGAGGTTTTTCGAGTGTGGGGCCTGCTCCAAGTGAATCCACTCTAGCCATAGGATTCCACAGCTCATAACAAATCCAACGAGCCCAATATTGAGTATTTTTTTTGTATAGAAATTTTAAGAAAGATTTCAACGATGAGAACCATCATTTGCTATGTTATGGCCTGCCAGAACCTCGGATTGACTATGTTTTTCAGTTCAACGCCTAAAATGAGGTAAGGAAAGAGATGGACGACGTGGATTGAATACATAAATCAAGGTAGGGTTTATATGAGTGGGCCACCTCATGAGCTTGTAACCAAGCTAATATTTTTGTTTTCACAGAGACGGCTTTATTCAAGTGGGCCACCACATGATGAATGGTGTGGGTACAACACACATAAGGTGGACCCCACTCATAGACGGCTTGGGTAAAATACTTACTTCATGATGGATTCCATTCAAGTGGGCCACATGGCCAAATCATCACACAAAAAAAAGAGGAGAGAGAGAGAGAGATAGAGAGTGGGACATGTGTGATGGAGGGACCCCGACACTATGGGCCCTCCCTTGCAACCAAACATACATCAAGTGGGTCCCATTACACATGGGCCCATTAAATCCAAAATCCAACGGTGGAGATCCCTTCTCCACTAAAATAGACGGTCTAGATGACCCTAGGTATACAAGAAAAATAAACATCATGATGGGGTCCATGGAGAATGGCCCCATCATGGAATGATCATGATGATCAAAGTGGGCCATCGGCCACATCTTAGGGTCCCAAGTGAGATCCAAACCATTGATCGATTGGCCTCACTTGATCCATCTTAAAAACATGAAAAACTGCTCTTATCAAGCACCCACCGTTCGATCTTCTTTCTCCCTTGGGTTCCTTAGCTCCTTAGCTTCGATTCCAATGGAGGAGATGAGGTTTGGATGGTTGAGATGGGAGATGAAGGGGTAGGAAAGGTGGGCCACACTTGGAGCTTAGAGAGGCTTATATGTATGGAGTATTCTCTCTTGCTTGGGAATGAGTTTGAAAATGAGAGAGAGAGACTTGTAAAGAGAGAGAAATCATGAAACTATACTATTCATGTTATGAAATAACGCACTATTCTTACAATGCAGATGGCCTAGACAGCCTACACACAACAAGTACGGGCCTAACGATAGGCCCTAGGGAGAGTCGTAATGCAGACATTTAACCAACATTATACTTGCAATGTGGACGTCAAACCAACATTGCTCCCAAGGCATAGCCCGTCGTGAAACATCCTTACATAAACCATGTTGGGATCACACATTGCAATGGACCTTAGGTACATCCCATTGGGCCTTAAATACATCAAATGAGTCATATCATATAGGCCTTTTATTCACCAAGTGGGCCACATCAATGGGCTGCACTAATGGGCCTTATGTGCATTGCAATGGGCCATAACCCGTTGGGTCTTGAATACATCAAATGGGCCTAATCACATGGGTCTTATGTGTAATAAATGGGCCACTCCAATTGGGCCCCATATGTACATCAAATGGGCCTTAACCCATAGGCCCTAACACATCTCAATGGGCCTTAGCTCATGGGCCCCTACTACATCAAATGGGCCTCAACCCATGGGCCTTACATGTATATCAAAGTGGGCCTCAACCATGGGCCACAAATACATCAAATGGCCTCATGACATGGGCCTTACATTCACATAAAAGTGGGCCCCAATGGACTACCAAAAATACTTTAAGATGGGCCTCAAAACATGCCAAGGTGGGGTCTACTTGGACTATGGATATAGCTCATTCTTTATGCCCATGCCATAAGATGAGCTTACAAAGTGGATAGACGGTTTGGATGCAGCACATGCATCATTGGTGGGTCCCACCAACCGTCCAGCAGCCAGCAGAAGGCTGGACAGCATGGTAAACACATACATCACTGTGGACTCCACCGTCCGGGCAGACAGTGGGAATAAGGCACATACATCATTGTGGGTCCCACGTGGGGCCCACCCTAATGTTTATTTCCATCCAATCAGTTGGTAAGGTCGTACAGACCTGGATGAAAAGGGAAAACAAATTTCATATAAATTTAAAATTTCTGTGGGCCCCAAAAAGGTTCCAATGGTAGACACTCAATCAACACTGTTCCTTGTAGTGTGGGCCGCCTGAGGTTTGGATGCGGCTAAAACTTGGAGGGGGCCCACTTCAGGGAGGGGCCCACCTCATGAACGGGTCAAATGACAATAAACATCAAGGTGGGGTCCACGGCTGGAGCCGTGGGTTCCCTGGCGTCCGCCCGCCTACAAGGCTGCAACGCTGACTGTGCTAGTAGCAGCAGCAACTGCTACTAAAATTTATTTTTTTTTTGAAACCTTGTTTTGAGGTTTTTCGAGTGTGGGGCCTGCTCCAAGTGAATCCACTCTAGCCATAGGATTCCACAGCTCATAACAAATCCAACGAGCCCAATATTGAGTATTTTTTTTGTATAGAAATTTTAAGAAAGATTTCAACGATGAGAACCATCATTTGCTATGTTATGGCCTGCCAGAACCTCGGATTGACTATGTTTTTCAGTTCAACGCCTAAAATGAGGTAAGGAAAGAGATGGACGACGTGGATTGAATACATAAATCAAGGTAGGGTTTATATGAGTGGGCCACCTCATGAGCTTGTAACCAAGCTAATATTTTTGTTTTCACAGAGACGGCTTTATTCAAGTGGGCCACCACATGATGAATGGTGTGGGTACAACACACATAAGGTGGACCCCACTCATAGACGGCTTGGGTAAAATACTTACTTCATGATGGATTCCATTCAAGTGGGCCACATGGCCAAATCATCACACAAAAAAAAGAGGAGAGAGAGAGAGAGATAGAGAGTGGGACATGTGTGATAGAGGGACCCCGACACTATGGGCCCTCCCTTGCAACCAAACATACATCAAGTGGGTCCCATTACACATGGGCCCATTAAATCCAAAATCCAACGGTGGAGATCCCTTCTCCATTAAAATAGACGGTCTAGATGACCCTAGGTATACAAGAAAAATAAACATCATGATGGGGTCCATGGAGAATGGCCCCATCATGGAATGATCATGATGATCAAAGTGGGCCATCGGCCACATCTTAGGGTCCCAAGTGAGATCCAAACCATTGATCGATTGGCCTCACTTGACCCATCTTAAAAACATGAAAAACTGCTCTTATCAAGCACCCACCGTTCGATCTTCTTTCTCCCTTGGGTTCCTTAGCTCCTTAGCTTCGATTCCAATGGAGGAGATGAGGTTTGGATGGTTGAGATGGGAGATGAAGGGGTAGGAAAGGTGGGCCACACTTGGAGCTTAGAGAGGCTTATATGTATGGAGTATTCTCTCTTGCTTGGGAATGAGTTTGAAAATGAGAGAGAGAGACTTGTAAAGAGAGAGAGTGATGGGTGATGGAGTGATGGATGTAGTGAGTGATGGGTGTAAGAGACTTTTTGGCTTTTGTGGCCATTTGTGTAAGAAAGGCATGGGAGTGTAAGAGACTTTTTGACTTTAGGGGTTGCTTGGGGAAGGGTGAAAGGTGATGTGTACTTGACTTGATGGGATTGATTGATTGATGGATTGATTCGACAAGTCGTAGAGATTCTCTTGAGTTTCGCAATGCACGGCATTTTTCTCGCACCAAATGCTGGTCCACATCTCCTGACCAGGGTATTGCCTTGGCACTCGAGTCGTGGCATCGGAACCACGGCGACGGTGCGGTCGCTATGGTAAAGGTCACACGCAAATACCGGTTAAGAGTCAAAGGTTGCCGAAATACGATCGGAAAGACCACAGAAGTCTATGGAATGGTACGGTCTAGGATACGGGGTTTACACAGACTAACGAGCAAAGAGGAGGGATAACAATATTTACAGAATCCCTTTGATAGTACATTTATTCCTGTGTGATGCCTCGTGAGTCTGTGGTGACGTTCTACTGATGTACCCCTCTACATGGCAACTCAAGGTTAGCTCGAGCAAAAATATGACGGCTTTAGTGATAGCTATCAATCTATGATTCATCTAGAGTTTGAACGGCGCCTTGCCATTAATGCACGTCCCCTCGTATCTCGCGACTGTAATCATACTTTTTTCAAATTTCTCTTCATGCATCTCCTTTTCAGTTCCCGCCCTCTCCAATAAATGAAAAACCTGAGCTTGATTTAAAATTTCAAGAAGACTAGGCTACTTGAGTTTTAAATTTTAGTTCCTACACTTCCAAACCAATGTAGGCCCTTACTTCCCATGCACATGTAAGACGAGCTCGGAAGTGGGGGACACCTGTTATGGGAAAAATCGAACTGGTCCACTACACGGAAAGCGTAACCAACCATAAGAAAAATGTCTCAGAACTGAGTTGACTACAAATGTCAGGATGAACTTCCCAAACTATTAGGGCACAGAGCGTAGAAGATATGGTTAATTATTCTTTCAACAGAGAGATGGGCCCCGAGCCGACCCTGAGCTGACCTATCTAAGGGTAGAGCTCGGTTGTAAGAGTCATCTCCCAAACTGAGCAAATCGACCACAGGTAGGGCAAGGAGAGGATCTTGGAAAAAATTTTGCCTCAAACTAAGAGAACATATTTGATATGATTCTACCCAAAGATCACGCCAACCGAGGCGGGCTTGGTGATAAATTTAAGAGAAGATGCGTATCTAAATAAGATTTTCCAATGATTCCAGCGAATTCCACAAGATATACAGATCATGACACTACCTGATGGATCTTATAAGTACCCCCACTACGATCAAAGGGAGGTAAGAGACTAAAGCCCAAGCTCAAGTCTTTTCAATTAAAGTCTACCTAGCCATTATTGGCACCCCGTTGTCTGCTTCATCTTATTTTTATAGGTTCACTAGTGGACTCACCTCTATGATCGATCATATCTATTCATCCAAATTTTGGGGATAAAAAAGATGATCGTCTCTCAAACCAAGAATCCATGAACAACAATTCTCTAATAAAGTCCACGAACAACAACTCTCTAACAAAGCTCAAGGTTTCTTTTATATGTTGCAAAATCGGATGAGCCATATACAAGGCCACCAACTCACTAAGTCCATAAAAGTAGCACTAGCCCTAGACCCTCACCACTCAAAACAAACATGATTCCTTTTAACTCAACAGTGCATGTCAATCTTTCATCCCTCATTTACACATATCTTAGCATAACCTAATCTTAACTTCTCTACTTTCTATCCAACACCACACTACAACAAGTCCAAATTGATTTAACCTTAGCATAGTTTAGTCCCATTTTTGCCATGTAGCAAGTCGTTTAGCTATAATAAATATCCACAACCCCATCGCCAGATCCCCTTCAAATTCCTAGATTTTTATTTAGAGATTCTGGGTCCACTACAAGAAATGTTGGAATAGCAGGCACTTTTTTTATAAGTGGCTGACGGATATTTTCCGTGAATGACCTGCGGTCACAAATATGTTGCAATAGTCCCGGAACCCCAAGTCACCTCACCTCTCTCTCTCGTCTCCTCCCTAAAAAAATAAATCCCAAACTCTCATCTTCTCCACAAAATACCTTTATCTCTCCATCGTCATCTCCTCAATCGACTTTTCCTCTCTTGCTCTCGGTCTCGATTTTCCTCTCTCTCTCTCTCTCTCTCTCTCTCTCTCTCTATCTCTTTCGTTGAAGATGGTCGGTTTTCTGTCCAAGCCGACATCGACGCTGGTAGGGGTGAGTTTGAGGATTATCAGATCTCTGAGTTCAAGGAGGCGTTTGGCATGTTTGAGAAGGACGGAGATATTCAGATCCCTTCGATCTTCACTTTTCCCCCCTTTTCTGCTGGAAATTTGTTGATTTGTTGATTTTTTTTTATAGCATTTTTATGGAGATGAAGGGATTTGGGATTTCTCGATAATTAAATTCAAAGAGAAGCTATTCTTCTTCTATCCATGGATTTTTGCATTCTAGAACTCTTGTTTCAATGCTAGAATAGAAGCATTTAATTCTAGTGATTTTTTTAGGCATTAGGGTTGTTGGCCAAATGCTTTAGCTGACCAGTACTCCTCATGATAGATGTATGTAGAGTCAGGCTGACCCTCTTGAATTCTTCAAAAAAATGCTATATCACTCTCATGATTTGTTATCTTTATGCTTTTCTGTGATCTAGACCATTGGTATGATGGGCCACACGCTGCATTGCTTGATTCCTGACAAATGTGATAGGATTTTCGATGCGATGCAGATGTTTAGATCTATAAAGATGGAGAGATTTCATGATGTGGTCTCTCTTCATATAGACTCTTGATCACTTGGTTGTGTAGAAAGGGGAAGCTGAATGAAGCATAAATGGTGTTCAACAAAATGCTCAAGAGAGGGATAAGTGCTGCTAATGCAACATTAGCTGCTTTGGTTTATGGAGGGGATAAGATATCTTGATGTGAGTGTTTACCATGGGCTGATCAAGGGTTTGTTGAAGCTTAGGAAGGCAAAGGAAGACACTCAAGTGTTTAGAATAACACTTGTTTAGCCTATGTTACTCTATCCATGTCGTGTCTCATAGGTTTTGGCTCTTTCATGAATTTAGTATTTTGCTGCTACACCATTATATCTTGTCCTGATTTTATTATTGTTCAATTTCTATAGGCTGAGACTCAACAATACGGGGCTGAAGAGCTACAAAGCATTAAACAAGTATGGGTTTGTTAGTGGTGCTCTATTTAATGTAGAAGTTGTCCACATTTAGGGACTATTTGATAGATGCCTAAATTGAGTTCATCTCATATTCGTCAATCTTTATCATGTATTAGAGATCACATTTTAGGATTAAAAAGAATCTTGATAACCAACATTCATTATCTCTAATACATATTATGAGTAACTAAAATGAGATGAACTCATTTTTACGTGTCTAGCAAACAACCCTGTATATAATGCATGAAAATGTTTCCTGCATTCTTTTGTGCTCTTTGGAAAGCATTCTTTAAAGAGTGGAGGTGGCAAGAATTTAGGGCCTGCAGTATTAACTATTGGCTTCTTCTGTTTTGTCTTTTTCAATTCAGCGATGGAAGCAACTATCCAAATTGTTGGTGATTCTTTTTTATTTTAATCTTGTGTTATTATTATTATTATTATTATTATTATTATTATTATCATGGATCATTTGTTTCATGTTTGGGAAAATATAGGGTTAGGTCAATGAAGGATGCCAAAAATACAATCCATAAATAATGTTACCAATGACTCATGAGACCGATGATGGTTCTATGGTCCAATACAACTCAGAGAACCTGAAAGAAGGGATTGACAATGGCACAATTCAGCTCCGAACCAGCTGAGTGAAGTACTGGCATGTCCACCTTGTCCCTAGGCAGGAACAGGAACTCCCCACCTTCAATCTTCTCAAACCCGCATAGCTCGAGATTGTCATGTGTATACTTCTGTTACAAAAGAAACATGGTTTTCTGCTCCTATTCAACAAGATATCAATTAGAGGCTCAAGATTTCTAAACAAAAATAGATTTGTTGAAAATTTCAATTTCAGCATCCATTCCTCATCTTTCCTGCATTACTACCTAATGGTTGTTTCAATATCAGTGGTATGTAGAAGGATCGAGCAATGATATGATGCTTATCCATTTGTCACATTAGTTGGGATAAGGCTTGTCCTTCTCAAACTCTCCCTCCACATCATCACCAGCAAAGGCACTGTGTATGAGGTCTGCTTGAAATGGAAGTTCATACTCTGCCATCTCAATCATCAACATCATCATCATTAAGCCTTATCCCAACTAATTGGGGTCGGCTACATTAATTGGGGTAGGCTTAGCTGACGCCGTGGGGGGCTTGTTTGCCAGCACTAACTAAAATAAGT
Organism: Magnolia kwangsiensis; assembly: GCA_037074715.1. Classification (NCBI taxonomy): domain Eukaryota; kingdom Viridiplantae; phylum Streptophyta; class Magnoliopsida; order Magnoliales; family Magnoliaceae; genus Magnolia; species Magnolia kwangsiensis. The sequence continues at coordinate 60,189,688 of CM073573.1, forward strand.
TGGTTCCAGTACTTGGCCATTTGAATGAGTTTGTTAGTTTATTCTTTACTATGTAATGTCTATAAATCAATCTATACAGCTGTATTCTTGATCATGTTAATGTTTTCTCAGGTTCTTCTAGTGGTTCTGCTCCAGTGGTCTCTGCAGGGCTGTCTGGAGGTTCTTCTAGTGGTCTCTGCAGGGCAGTCCTGCTGCTCTTGGCGTTGATGGAGAAGGTAAATGGTTCTCACTCTATAGAGATAGATGGAAAATGTGACCACCAAATTCTATTACCAAAAAAAAAAAAAAAAAACAAAAAACAAAAAAAAACTGCTCTCTCTCTCTCTCTCACACACACACACACACTCATGGCTTGGTAGTTTACTCATTTGTATTCCTCATTTGGTGATATCTTTAGTTGAACAATGTGTTATGCAGGCCACCATAACTTTCATGATATGTAAGAAATGAAGTTGCTTTATGAATTATATCCTTTAGAGGAGTCAATAGACAGTTTGAGTAAATCTTATTAAGTGCATTTTATTTCTATTAAGAAAATTTTTATTAAATCAAATTCAGTACACTGATGTGACAGGTGCAAAATCACAAAAGGTGAAAACCAACAGGTGCAAAATCACAAAATTCCTGTTTTTGCTTGGCTCATGTGGATTATTCAGACAGGTTGGATTGTGGTACATGTATGCCATGTGGAAAATTGTAGGGTGCGTGTATATATGAATGCTCATATTTCACCAGTGTATAGTTGGATTTGGTCGGTATTCTTGTTTTCTTAGTTGAGCATGCATTGGAAGAAGGTTGTGATAGACACAAAAAGAAAATTTCACTGTATAGTATCAGCCACCAGTATAACCCCACATGCGTGTACAATAATGCTAATACACACCACCAGATGTGTCAACCTAGCTAATAGGTGCAATATCTAAACCATCCATAATGGTGGTCCGGACTGTGTATATGTTCTCTCCCAAAAATAAATCTGGTCTATTTAGTAGGTGGGCCAAAATGCTAGAAACGATTGAATGGTTAAAAGAATTTCATCCGAGCTATAAATTTATTTTGTAAATTGTGCCACATCTGGCAATTGGACTTGCCTAATTCTTGGAGGAAAGCATCTTAATAGTTTTACTCTGATTAATGGATGATCTCGTATGAATGTGCCAGGTCAGCACATGTGGTGGCCTGTGCATTAGCATTATTGTACATGTGTGGGCTTAACAAAGCTCTAATTATGATTAAATAAAATGGAATTATGTACTAGACGTCGTGATCTCTAATATATGATTGTGACTAACTGAAAATCAACGTCTACCAAACAGGCCCTTATTATAGTTCATCATTGTTCTTTCAAACCTTTGGCTTTGTTTCTAGTCCTGAAGACCATGATATCCAAACATAATTATCTTTCAAAAAAACTGACCTTTCTTTCCTGGTGGGTGGAACTTAGGATGCAAGAACAAATATAGGTCTTCTTCCCGTAATTTTCGTAAAGAAACAAATTCTTCTCATTTAGCTAATGAAGAGGTAGAATATGAAATACAACAATTGATGGGAGAATTCACATAGTTTAACTTCGCTACATGAGCAAATGTTTCTTGATAGTCTGCTTGATACTGTTGGGTGAATTATTTGCCACTAGACTAGCTATGTATCCTGCAACCAGGCATCATACCAGAGTTATTGTAGCACTACATTCTTTATGCCTTCTTTTCTCCCCTAATTTCTTCTTTTGCTGACATCCTGTATAGATCAATAATGGGAAGGAGTTTCTCCTAACAGGTACTGTTGGATTCATCCAGAAGCTACCAACTACACTTATAAGCTCTTCTAGAACTTCAAAATCTGCCAATTATACTTGTATGTTTGGGTTCATATCTAAACTTGGTTGATTTGGTTTGGCATGGACGCTCTAAAATATGAGCTTCTATTGGATACTCAACAAATCGATCATAGGAATATGAAGCCATTGAATTCTCACCAGTATTGTTAAACCGGTTGAGCCCCATTGATTATGGAAATTGTTAATACCTATTGTTAAAACCTTAGTTTTAGAAGTCTTACATTTTCATGTCTGCATTTTGTTTACTGATTCTTACTATATTTTAGCTTCTCTCATCTTCTTTTGAGTCATCATCCTCCAATGAGCGTGGGGCATGCAGAAAATGATCATTTTACCATTTGGTGGGGAGTTTCAGTTGTCAGGTTGCCTTCACTTGTTGAATTTCATTTTTTTTTTCCTGGTTAGGCTATTGTCAGATGTCAGTTGTAATGTTGGTGCTCGACATCACTGCTATTCACTTTCAAACCAATCGGGCGCTTCTATGAAAAAAAATTCTAGGTACAAGTGTCAGACGCTGTCCATTTACAGCTGTAAGTACATGTTTTCTGTGTACACAATTTGACTGCCTTTGTTGATGCTGGTGTAACTCGAGTGGATAGATGCCACACATGTATCATTTCATTTCAATTCTAATGAGGTTGGAAATTGGACTCTAGTTAGCATGTATTAAGTTGGTTAAATTTTCAGTAATTCAACTTGAACTGACCATACATATATTGTATTTGCTGTGCACATGCATATAAAGCATCCTATGCAAAGTTAGTTATGGATGCAGATTTGAGATTATCTACAAATCCCAAATGCAATAAACTGTGTAGTTCTCTTTGTTTGAATTCTAATCAAAGTGGAATGGGATTTGCAATCCTCTGCCATAATGTAAGAACTGTTTCTTTCATGGGTGCTCATGCTATGACAGTGCATAAGCTTTGATAATCATACACTTTTGGCATCACTCATATATTTTTGTGTGCAAGCTACAATGAAATTCAATCGCAGAGCGTCGCAAAGTCAATAGTAGAGGAAGCTGGTAATTACACTTGACCATCTCGTTTTTTGGTTTTATTATTAGATGTCGTTTGGCTGCATGGATTTGGATTCCAACTTACTAGATTTTCAAACCTGAATTTTGGCAGGATATTGCTGAAGCTGTAATTTTGATTCTAACTTTTCATTTGTTTGCTTGTTTGTGCATTAACCGTGAAAGATGGCTTAAAGGTCACATACCTTGTAGATTTTGAGTATTCAATGTTTTGATTGGATTAAAACATGGAATCCAGTTGATCAGCCAAGCATAAGGAAAAGAATCCTAAAATGGGTTTTAGGAAAAATTGAAATCAGAGATTCACCAGCTAAAAATAAGTAAAATTAACTGAATTTCTTGAGTTTAAAAAGGAAGAAACTACTTAGCTCTGATATGTTTCTTCTTTATTTCGATAGCATGAATAGATTCTAACCTAAGACTAGACTATCTGTAGACTAATGTATAACTACAGAATAACAGGACCTACCTGTATCGATCTTCTCTCTCGTATGTTCGACAGTTTTATAATGTGTTAAACATATGCCGGTTAGGGGTAGGTAACAGGCTGGGTGGCCCACCTGGTCTGGTGAACCTCCTGAGTGAACTGAGCTTAGACCTATTAGCTTATAGCCCGATCAATCTTCGGGCTGCGCTTAGGTTTTAGGCCATTTTAGCGTGACCCAGCCCGACTTCATGTGTACATGTGTTGTATTCTGCATATATTCCATTCCAATCATCAGTTAGGCAACATATGCATCTTGCATGAAGATCTTGGTTTTCATTTTTCTATATGTTTGTTTATTTGCATGTGTCGCCCACCTGATTAAGGGATGGATTGGGGACATTCATCGTGGGAAATTGAAATTTGATCAATGTTTGGGCCAGGCGTGGCCTGGCTCAAACCAAGCTCATTACTACCTTAATGTTGTTGCTGCTCATTTCTGTTATGAACATCCTGAACTTATATAGGTACAACTTGTTTCATCTGTTCTGTACAACAGAAACTACTCTGATCTAAAAAATGTCCATCCTCAATATCAAACTGTAAGACGAACCTGAGCCAATACACTACAGTTCTAATTCTAATGCTCAAAGATAATGGAAACTGATGTGTATTATCACAATAGAGAACAGAAGCACAAAATTGGCAAATTGCAGCAAGCAATTGACATCACTTCCACTAAAAGAATCACCAAAAAGAGATTTTTTTTTATTATCAGAAACTCTTAGCTTTGTTCTTCTTCCTCTTCTTTTTTCTGTTAATGGTTTCTCAAGCAACTCTTACCTTTGCATACATGAGTTTCCAATTTGAGCATATGCATTGATGTTGAGGTGGTTGGTTCCTGGTTGCAGAGTATGCCTACACAATGAGGGTGACTATGCGTGGCAATGTCTACAGTTTTGGGGTCATCTTACTTGAATTACTGACTGGAAAACCACCAGTCAGTGGAGAAACTGAATTAGCCAAGTGGGTGCTGAGTAATTCGGTGCAGAATGATGCGTGGGAGCAGATTCTTGATTCTAGTATCAGCAAGACATCACTTGTGGTTCTCAGTCAGATGCTCTCAGTACTGAAGGTTTCTTTGTGTTGTGTTAGTGCCTCACCAGATGCAAGGCCCATCATGAAAAATGTGGTGAGGATGTTGCTTAATGCCAGATAATTTGTCAGAAATTATTTAGAATACAGGAGTCAGGTTGGGACATCGAATGTCCCATTCGCTTTCTGGTTATTCATTTGCTGGTATAATGTGTGCTTTTAATGGAGTTTATACGACTGTTCTGTAAACTTATATTTAAAGACAGCTATGTTATTTTCTCTGAACCATAGGCCCACTTGTACAAACCCAAATAAAGAGGATAGAATACTTCAATAACTGTATGTCAACAAATTTATCACACAAGCTGCAACAAATGTTAGCATTCTGTTTTCTTCTGCAACTTGATGCTCTAGAACCAAATCCATGGGAGGTGTTGTGCCCCCAGATCATTGGTACACACATGCCATGGACTAGATCAAAACCGCTTATTTGGTAGGTCAAATAGTGACTGGGCCATACTCCAAAAATTAGTGTTTGGATAATCCTAACCTTTTAATCGGTGGCATGGACACTATAAGACAATTGTAGGCAATGGTTCTCATTCTGCGAGAAAAGATCCATTAATTGGATGGTTAGGTCCAATCAATTCAAATTGGTTTTAGTCACAAATCAATGGTGTAACTGGCAGGGTGCGTGGTGCAGATCATCTAGCACATGTGCCATTATGCAGGCATGTCCTTCCAGATGCAGTGGATCAGCTCCCTGTTGTTTTATCCTCTACCACAAGATGTTTGGTTTATTCATTGTCAAATAAAAATATTAATGGTTTGATGCTCTCATGGGCTGATTTTGTTTGGTGTGGCAGGGCCATTGCTCAGTTTGCTTTGGTTTTAGAAAGATTTAAAAACAAGATGAAGTCACAGACGGGCAAGAAAAGTCTGAGGTACTGGCATCTGTTGTTGACAGAATACATTTGCAGCTGCAGAGCATCGAGTCTCAGATCCAGACGGATGTGTGGGTATTCTAACTTCGAATTTTAAGGGGTGTCTTTGGTATGCACATATATATCTCAGAGTAACCGTAAAAATTTATTTATCTCATTGCAGAGGAAAGTTCACAAGCCTCGGCAAATCTAAGAGAAAACGCTTAGAATCAAGATTCCAAGGTATGCTAAAACTAACTTTAAGGGTTGTCTGGTACATAGAATTTTTGGGCAGTTAGGAATTGGAATCCAGTACTTTCAATCCAAATCATCTTTGGCATCCCCAAAATCCTAGATTGAAAATCCTCCTCTGAAGGACCATATGATCCAAGGGAAAAGGTGGGGTCCAACATTTCCAATTTTCAATCCTCTCCAACTTTCATAACTACTCCCTCCTCTCTTTAGGGCCCAAAATCCAGGCTGCCAAATATAATTCAGATTCCAAAGTTGTTATGCCTGAAAACTACCTCTGCAGAAATACTTTATAGGTAAATATATCCCTTGAATTTGTGGATGATGTGATTATGACAATATATCTCATGATTTACAAGATAAGCCTATATTTTCCTCATAAAATGAGCTTATGCATCTTTGTATCTGTGTATATTAAAGTCCTTGTTTGAGCTCTGTACATTTGTTATTGTGGTCATACATGCATCAATGTAGGGCCAATAGATGTAATGGAATTCAAGTTGCAACATTTGTCGCCTTGATAGTTTTTGACTTTTTAAGGATAGGATCAAATAATTGATTATTTTCCATGCATCAATTTGTTGAATGCTACTTTTTGACTCTCTTTTTTTTTTCCTTGTGTGTAGGATTTTAATCAATTGTGCCTGAATTTAGACTTACAAGCACTTCAACCTTTTGGTGCCACGAGTAGACCATATAGAGGATTTATTTTTATTTTTTTTATTCAAGACCATTTTTAATTTATTGTAATAAATGTTATATTTTTTTATTATGAAGTAATATAAATTTTATTTAATATTCAGTTTTAATTGTATTGCATCATTTTTAATGGTTTAAATATTAAAAAAACTGTAGGGTTTTCAATTGAATTATTGGCCTATTGTGGCATTTCAAATCTATAAAAAGAGTTTTATCAGCGCGTTTTCTGTGAAAAAGTGTTTCGACACTAGTTTTAGCGGCGCTTGTATAGAATTGCGGCGCTTCTTGCATCTCCACCGGCGCTTTTGTCAGAAATACCGCGGTCACTAAAAGCGCCGGTAACCCAAATGAGCGCCGCAAAAGGATGCCACCTCGCGGCGTTCGGACAAATGCCGCTAAAAGTATACTAGCGCCGCTATAACCTTTAGCGACACTCCTATTAGCGGCGCTTGTCTAGCGACGACAAGCGCCGCTGAAATTAACAGCGGCGCTTTTGGTATCTTTAGCGGCTCTTAAAAGCGCCGCTAAAGATCTTTCTTCTTGTAGTCGTCACATCCTCCTAACTAAAAGCCATGACCATCTCAGGACCATCAAGGTTCTTTTCACAACCGTCTCATGTCCGTTCATGTCTTGAATATCATCTAGTCTACGACTGTCTCACTCGCTTGAACCATTGTTGATAACAATATTTTTCTGTTTTATTTACTTTTGCATAATGATTATATTGAATCATTATTCATATTAATAAAATCAACATTAAGCCTTTAAATTCTTGTTTTACTTTCATTTATTATTTTTGTAGACAAACGCAATCTAACTATCATCATTGAAATAAAAGTCCTCATTTCCAAGTTAAAAAAGAATACATCTGAAGGATTAATCCTCTCCTTCACAATTTGCCTGATCATATTAACTATCGGTGGTTGAGCGTCTAGATAGGCCAATCTTCACAATCTGGTCTCAATCTAGCTATTTCAGAGCTTAGGGTCATAAGGCATTTGGTTCAATTTGAGTCGATTACTACTCTGGCACACCTGACATATACATACTCCCACATAATTAAATGAAATTGGGTCATTCATTATACATGTGGTCGTGTGTTTGAATTGAATAATAACAACTCTTTTCTGATATACCTAGGGGGTACAGTGTGCTAGTCACAATTTATCTATGGAAAAAATAACATGGTTAGTAAACAATGAGCTTCAAGGCTTAATAATCCTCTTGACATTGCAGAAGAACCACAAGACGAGCCTGCCCAGGATGAACCTGTCGACATTGGGGTAATATCTTCCTCTTAAGGCAACATCTCTATGGAGAGTCTATATAAGCCTTGCATGATGTGTTAAGTACTCTATTTTGCAATAAATCTCTAAAGATCTAGAAAATTTTGCTACTCATTAACCACCAAACTACCGATAATTTCTTAGTGGATTCAAAGGTATAAAGGGCGGTTAATCTTCTACCCAAGCTTATGTCAATTTCCGACTCCCGAATTTGGCACCAACAATAATTTTTTTCTCAATCTCCCATTGTCATGCCCTGAACTTGGTGAATGGGCTCACTAAATTCTTGACCTCCAAATTCAGTTCGTAACAATGGAAGTTTCATCTTTTGTATCATCTTAGATATTTTATTTAAAACGTTAGACTACTCTAATGTCAAAAGCCCCAACAAGCCACATATACAAAAATCCAAAATACATTAATTGTCTAAAATATTACAATCCAAAATTTCCAAAATAAACATGCAAATAGAAGGCAAAATGATCATCGAACGCTCCAAGTTGGTCTAATAATACCTTCCTGAAAAAAGGAAAGAAAACGTGGTTTGAGCTCAACACGCTTAGTAGGCATACCATATAAAGAATCAGGGGTACAAAGAAGCAATACAACTAACTATATAATCATAAATGAGCGTATTATAACAAATACTCAACATATTCAACACATGGGGTGGTCAGAATGGTAATGTACGGTTTCATGGTTATGAGGTCTAGCACAAGGAACTTCTATCCAAGTCAGTCCTATATTTGATTTAGATAGCGAGTTGCAACATGGTAAACTAATAATCTTAGGTTAGTCTCATACCTAACCGAAGCCTTAGCCATTGCGAAGAAGTCCATGAAGTCTGGTTGCACATCCACCAATCCGAGTGGATGACGTTTGAATGAATACATGGTTCAATGCAAACTTTACCTTTCCTACATGTGGCGCATCCCTAAACTGCCTGTGATTCTTTTCCATAAATCAAAATCATTCCATACAAGTGTTAAACCAACATCTTCAATACATGTGTGGACACATTACCAAATCATCAAGTTTTGGGCACGTCAACCCCTTCCCATCTAGTCATCAGCTTAACAATAGGGGAAGATTTATTTTACCCTACCCAGTCTCAGTAGTTTAAATGAAATGCTCTTGACCTAGAACACGACAATAGTTAGATTCGTCACACCTCTTCCCTTCATCTCGGCAATGTAAGGGATTCCTATACCTAACCTATTGTGCTCACCCCCACCCTACGACGAAAGATGACCCAATTGGTACCAATCTAAACGGATTTGTTGGAGGACGGGCATCTCCAAATATGGGAACTAAGCCCGGTGACAATGGTGCACTCTTCTTATCCTACCCAATCAATACTATCCAAGTTTTTCCCACCCAAAGCCTCATCACAAGCCGTCTCACCTATCTTATCTTTTGGCCGTTGTACAAATCATTCCACCAACGTATGCATTACCATTCTCATGCATGAATGTTCACGTAGCCAATTCACAAAATTATACTAGTATATCACCATTCACATGTAAATGAAATGAAATTCATGTGTCTAGTCTTACATTATTGGACCTCATTAAGGAATAAAATTCAAACCAAGGTCTATGTGTCCGAGCATGACGCCCTTTCAATCCACTAATGTCTAAAGCCAAGCATTCATATGTATAAAGGATCGGGCTCCACTAAGTGTGGACCCTTGGTCATTCAAAAACACAAATGATGGGCACATTGGACCGTCAAAGGAATAATATATTACAATTAGATTGTCGAATGGGCCTAATAGAAACATAATATCACACCGCATACATCACCATGCAACCACATCCACACATAAAATGAACAACACAATGCATACATTGAGAAGGCCCCCAAGTATTAGCAACACACAGTAACTAGATGGGCCACGTATTGTCAGGAACTGGGCCTCATTTTGCTTGGAATCTGCCTTAGTTTGGGTCCACTTGTGGAAGACACATCAGCCCACAATTTCAGCCCCCCTTTGGGCCTTGAACGGTTCCAATTTTTAGGTAAACGGGTATTACCATTTGGGCCATCATGCTGTCCAAGGAATTTGGAGCGTGGACCCAAGCCACGTGCTTCAAAGTGGGTCACATGGGTTGCCCAAAACTAATGACAGCAGCATATACAACACATACATCATAATGAGTCCTACGACGTATGGGCCCACTTCAAGGCATCCAAATGCATCCATTAAGGGGTCTCATAAGCAGTGGGCCCCACTCACTGTCCTAGATGGACAGGAAAAAGATATAACAATTTCATCTAGATGGTCCCCAGCAAAGGACCGAACCGCCCGTGAATTTGCAAGCGCGGGCGCCGATCTCACTATCTTTTGTGACGTGGCCCAGTTAAGGTTTAGGTCCGCTGTACCTGTGGGTTCACTGCCTCAGATGAGCTTGAAAAACTGTAAAAGGGGGTGATTTTATCAAAGATATACAGTGAACCAAAGAGTCCAACGGCAGGCGTCAAATCTCCAATGTTTCATGCGGTGTGGCCCATTTGAGCTTTGGATCTGCTTCATTTTTGAGCCACACATAAGGGTAGTCCAGAGCACCTGATGGACGGAGCGGATATAAAATACATACATGGCCAACAGCGTGGCCCCACACGTGCAGCAAAAGATGGCAGCCCCTACAAGCTGCAACACTTGCACGCTGTTGAGAAGCAACGTGTAGCTGCTGCTACTTACCTTTATTTATTTATTTATTATTATTGTTGTTGTCGTCGTCGTCGTCGACGTCGTCGTCTTATTCTCTCTCTCCCTCTCTATCCTTCTCTCTCCTTTCGTTCTTTAGTGGCTCCATTGAATGGTGGAAAATCAAATCACCACTGTTTCCATTTGGATTGGCCCACGATTTTTGGGTCTACCTGATTTTGGAGGCCATGCTCTAAAAATAGGGTGGCCCAGCTGATAGATGGAGTGGATGTTGAGACATACATCAGGGTGGGGTCCACATGATGGTCTACTTGAGATTTGTTTAGGATTTTTGGTGGAGCCCACAATAACTCTGATCATGGACGGCAAGTGGAGTACGAACAAGATGGTAGACCGCACAACAGTGGCCCTTCACAGGTTCCATTCAACAGATTTTTCATGTTTTCAGTTAATGTTGAATTGGATCGGGCTAATTTTTTACCTTAATTTGTGGCCACGTGGGGCAAACATTTGGCGAGAGGATCAGACCTCTTGATAGCTTTATATGTTGACTTCAAAATCACCAAGGTGGGGCCCACTGGAAGTATGCATGGAATTTGTGGTGCAAGGCCCTGTACTTGAAATTTCTGCACACAATCTCTGCACAACTATTGCTGGCCCATTTTGGGCGTTGTGTGCCGATGACGTGGGACCCAATTTGGGTGGTGTAAGAGGTTATTTCCACTCTTCTATACATGGACTAAAAAATCCCAGTAGTAGTTCCCTTAATGAAAATTTGTGGGGCCCGCCACAATCTCTCAAAGCTGAGGGTTTGGCCCAAAACATGTGAATTTCTGAAACTGAAACTTGGCGATTTTCTGGACTGTTATTAATAGTCCGAGTGAGTCTCAATTTAACAGCGTTAGCCATACTTTATACCACATTCCAAGGTGTATTGTGGTCCAAAAATCGGACAGTAAGGTGTTCCCAAAATGTCTCAAAATGGGACCCAAAGATGGTCAGAAATTTGGCTAAGACAATATAGTTGGAGGCCAATGCTGGGGCATGTCTTGATGCCATAGAGGGTCCTCCTTTGATAAGCAAGGAGGGCCCTAGACTCTGAGCCATTATATTACGATCTTAAAACAACACAAACAAAAGAAAATGAAAAGCAGAGGAAGAAGGAAGGGGGAGGGTACACCTACCTCAAGACTTCAAGCCTCCTAGTTCCACTCCCTCCGCTCCCTCCCTCCTCTCTATTACTTAGAATTTTCAAAAATAAAAAATAAAAAATTGAACTCTTGCTAGAAGTTCTCTTTATATAGAGAACTTAGGTTGAATTCCTAGTTGATATTTTGGTGAACCTTCGTTAGATAAAGATGGTAAGTAGATTGGTAACATGGCTAATGGGTTGACATGCATTTGGTCATTGGAAGCTAGCTTGTCATGCATTAGCTTATTTGAGATGTCTTATAAGAGAGGGAAAGGAGTTGTGAGTACCATGTCTAGGTGACACTTTTGTGAGCTTTGATCGGAGAAAGAATGATGATGTGGATGTGGCCAAATCCTCTACATGCATTGGCTAGATGAGAGAGGTGTAAGAAGGGTGTGACAGGCCATGATTTGTTGTAAGAGGAGTGGAGTACGCAATGATGTTTTGTAAGAGGTGTGGGCTATGCAATGATTTATTTTAGAAGATATTAAGGAGTAAAGAGAATTAGTGGATGTTGAAGGAAAGTGTATGATATGGAAGTGAATTGGTGATGTGTAAAGGTGCATGGTGATGTGTAGGGTGATATGGAAAGGCAAAGTCAAAATTATTCATTTGGTCTTTTGATCAATGCATGACTTGGTACACTACATTAAGGTGTACGGTGCTACAATACTCCTTAGCTATCAACACATGTGTCGTTGGATACATGTGTGTGGGATTAGGGTACACATGCAAGAGGTCTAAATGAGCGTGGATCACCGGTAACATGCCAGAATAATGCCGGAAACTCCTAAGTCCCACAACTTATTCTGTTGAAACCACAAGGCTGCCTGAAACCATCCTACGTGATTCTAAGGAGGAATGGCCGAAACGTCCGACCATACGACCAATATGACCATCATGACCCCCACAACATACATGTTGGGAGAAGTATTATGTCAATTGATCAGCTCGAGGGGCAACCTCCTTAGTCATTGGTGTCACAATCTTACTACATTGGCATCGAATAGCCCAAGGGAAACCTCTTGTGCTACCATCACCACACCAAAACATATAAAGGCCAATCCACATGTTTTGGGGCGGGGGGGGGGGGGGGGGGGGGACTTCTGATGCCTTCGGTCCCACTACTTGTGAATCTCATAGCTCAAAGTCCACCTCTCAATGCATAACCATGATAATTAGGTCATAAAAATGTAATCAATTTGATGCAAAGTGTAACTCATCAATCTCATGACCAGAGGCTTACTAAACCTTCGAAGGGCTCAAATGTTGTTATTGCCAACCTAAAAAAATTAAAACGGTTAAAGACAATGAATAATAGATGAACATTCAGAATGTGACATTCAAAGAAATAACTGAATAAAATGAACAAGTTGAAACTAGAAACATTTGGGGGTAAGAAAGAAAGTCAAATCTCTTTTAAAGAAAATGTACTAAAAGATATTCCTACTAAGACTCATGTTGTGTGAACGATGTTGTCAAAAGGTCCATGCAACCGATTGAAACACCGCTCCAAGTAAACCACAATGACTACATCACCCATATCAAAAGCCAATTCATTATGAAGATAATCTACCAAAAGACATGCCACTTAAGCAAACCATGATCTAATATAAGAAAAGTTTCATAACCACTTAGACCACATGGAAAATCATCACGGCCACCATGGCCAAATACAAAAAAATTGCCACGACCACTTAAGTCAATGTAGACATCCCACCTAAGGCTGATAAGATGATAACCCAATCAAACCCAATTAACCCAACTCAACCCAATTGAACCCAATCAACCCAGCTCAACCCAATTAAACCCAGTCAACCCAGCATAAACCAAGTCGACCCAATTTAACCTACCTTAACCAGCCCAACCAACTCTACCCAGAAACAAGCCCAAAACCAGGCCCATACATCAGCACGCAGAACTATAGAGATAAGCCCATGGAGTTAAAGCCAACATACTATCTTCGGAACTTTCCTATGAAAGTAGGAGGGTTCCCATGCTTTAGGCGGCACCTTACATGACAACTTTCATTCTTTGGTAAGAGAGAATTGACGGTATGTGAGGTTCTCCTGGTTCAATGGTAAGCATGTGTAGAGGAGAAAAAACTGTTCGATCCTCCCCTTTGGACCAAATTACACCCTTACCTATCGATCCAATCATTGGTATCTCGCCACATGACAATCCCAAATCCCAGCTTGTGAAGCCTTTTTCACCCATAGACTTCCAAACATTCACCAGAAAACTAGCCGAGGAGGCTATAAATAGGCCCTTCCCTTCTCGTTCCAATCCATCCAGAAAACACGTCCAAGCCTCTAAGAATTCCTTAAGCCTTCCATCTTCCCAACACCCCCATATCATCCCTTCACTAAGGAAAAGTGAGAGTAGAAGGAGAGGAGTCCAGACCAAGTCAGCCTAGCCCAGCCTTTAGTAAGCTAAGCCACTGAAAACACCAATCCAAACCACTCAGTCTGATCCTTGCGACAAAACCGTTCATCCTTCCATTCAACTTCGATCAATTTTATTCAAGCTTGCTTATTGCATTGTGCAATATCCACTCCCATTTCAACCTTCCTGCTTATTTCACCCTTCGACATTACTTTGCATATGTTGCATTTAAGCACCTAGTTGACACGAATGCATGTTTTGCAGTTTGCTAGGTTATCAAATCATGTCCATCAAAAATTTAGGTTGACTAATTATTCAATTGCTATGTTAAGTAGGTGATCCATGGTAGATTTATCTGACCCAAGCCATCGCTTGTCATAGGCATCGCATTTTCACTGCATTATACATTACTGCATTCACTGGTGTGCAATAACTAATCCCAATTCCTGACAATTCATTTAATCCTATGAAATAAAAATCAAACAACTATACGAGCAGAGAGGATGCCTAAAACCATCCCTCACTGTAATCGTGGTCCCTTACCCTAAATCTTCAATCATAAATCAAAGAGTCATCTTAGGACAAAGAACTTTCATATTTCTCTCCTAACGTTACTAAAGGGTTTAGCCAATTATGAAAACGAAATAACTGGCTAATAGCAACTCCAGTCAAATATATTATCCCTACGCTTCAAAGAAATCCCAATGACTCTAAAATGACACACGTAAGTGTGATCCGCCCATGATCTAACCTCCATAATCGCATGAAGAATCACGATGTCATCATGTCAAATACAAAAACTACATCACCACTTTGGCTAATAAAAAAATTCTAACAATGGCCAATGAGGGGCAACGGTAGCCAATTTAACTAAAAAAGTCAAATTAACGATCAAAATGGCTAATTTTAAGACAAAAAATGGCCCATCTAATAGCTAATTCAATTGGAATGACCAAATTAATTATTAGAACATCTGATTCCACAGTTAAAAAGGATAACTTTGAAATTACACGTGGATTATCTACCATGGTCCGTGTAGAAGCATGGTGAAGGTACATAATTATGCCTAAGTCCTAAAGGGTGATTGGGACCAAATTAAAATTATTTGCCTAATAATATAATTTACGAATTAAAATTAATAAGGTAAATTAACACTAAGGCTTATAAGCCAAAGTAGGTTCAATTACATAACTACAAAAGATATGCCAATTAAGCAACTAGTTTAAGAGATAGTGAGCTTGTGTGTGCTTGTAACTTAAATGCCTAACATATAATCCAATTTAAGTATTTATATAGCTTAACTAATCAAACATATAAGTAAGAATAGAATTGTACTCAAATGGAAATAAAAAACACAAGTATATATAGTGGTTTAGTTTCTCTCTTCCATTTTCAGGAGACACACTCTCCTTAAGTGTATTGGTATTAACTATTAGAGGTTTTAAATCAAGTTCACCTTTAATCTTTACAAGTATACACTTCCACTAGAGGCTATAAAAAGACTTACACATGTACTTACCCATGTCAGTGGCTCCCACATAAGTCTTTATTTAGTTTTCTATTGGCTAACTAACAACTACTAGTGGTACTAATCCAAGGCCATACGTACACTCCCACAGAAGGCTCCTAATAGAGTCTAACACGTACATACCTATGTCCAGTGAATTCTTCCCTACACAACAGCCTATGTCCTACATAAAAACCAAACAAACATATACTCTCATCGGGTGCCTACACAAGGACTTACATATGTACTCTATAAAGGGCTCGATATCATTTTCTTATTGTAAAGTGTAAGACCCGTATCCTAGACCGTACCGTTTCATAGACTTCCGTGGTCTTACCGGTCGAATTCCGACAACCTTCGACCCTTAACCGATATTTACGCACGACCCTGATTCATATGCCTTCAACCTGTATCGACTCAACCCAAGACCATTACCATAGCGACTGCGCCGTCGCTGCAATTCCGATGCCTCGACTTGCGCACCGAGGCGATACCCTAGTCAAGAAATGTGGGCCAATGTTCGGTGTAAGGAAAACATCGCGTGTTGCGAAACTCAAGAGAATCTCTACGAGATGTCACATCAATCTCATCAATCCATCACATGTCAAGTACATGTCAAGTACACATCACCATTCACTTTTTCTCAAGCAAGCCTCAAAAGTCAAAAAGTTCTTACACCTCCCATGCCTTCTTACACTAATGACCATAAAAGTCAAGATTTTTTTACACACCCATCACTCACCACATCTATCCCCCATCTATCTCTCTCTCCCTTTACAACTCTCTCTCTCATTTCTAAACTCAAATCCAAGAGAGGAAAACCCCATACGTATGAGAATTCTCCAAGCTTTCCAAAACTCCAAGTGTGGCCCACCTCTCCATCCCAAGATCTCCCATCCTAGCCATCCAAACCTCATCTCATCCATTGGAATCGAAGCTAAGGAGCTAAGAAAGCTTACGGTGCAAGAAGAAGCCAGTGGGTGATCTTTGATTTTGTCTTTCATCCATTTGTTTGATTTAAGGGTCCATGTATGTGGGACCCACCTTGATGTATATTTTGTATCAAAGAGGGGCCCATAGTGGCGGGGCCCCTCCATCACCACCGTTACCTCCGATATCTCTCTCTTTCTCTCTCCCTCTCTTGCATTTTTATATTATGAGATGGTCGTGCGGCCCACCCAGGTGAACCCCACTTGAAGCATGCATTTAATCCATGTCCTACATTGAGTAGACCCACCTGGTATCCCGGATGGATAGGCCACATGTAGGGAAACACAAATACCCTATTGATATAAGTCAGGTGGGCCATGTCCACACGGGACCCACCATCTGTGGCCCCACACATGGGACCCACGTGTATATTCCCACCGTCCAGCGTCTAAGGACGCTGGACATGGGTTATAGTGAAAGGTGAGCTGACAGTGGGTGTACTAATGGCAGCAACAACACAAAAAAGAAAGGAAAGAAAGAAAGTTTTGGGAAGGATTGTCCATGTAGGCCCTACCCTGATATTCGTATCCAATCCACGCCCACCATCCTATTCCTTAGCTCATTTTAGGCGTTGAGCCGAAAAATGAGGCCAATCAGATAATCAAGCAGGCCATACCATGGAAAACTATGTTTCCTATCGTTCAAAGCTATTGGGACCCACCTTGCTGTTTCTACACGCCAAAAATGCCGAACATTAGACTTGTTCGGCATGTTTTGAGCCGTAGAATCTATTGGACGAAGTGGATTCCCAAGGAGTGGGCCACACATGTAATTTTTCTCAAAAAAAATAAAAATAAAAAAAATTGCAAAACACAGAGGCAGCGACTCTGCCTCTCTGACGAGCTGCTGCGTGTAGCCGGCGGACGGCGTCCCAGCAGGGGACCCACAGCTCCAACCGTGGGCCCCACCATGATGTTCATTTGTCATCCGACCGGTTCACGAGGTGGGGCACCCCCAGTAGTGGGCCCCCTCCAAATTTCAGCCTCATTCAACGCTCAGGTGGCCCACATCATAGGAAACAGTGTGATTGAATGTCTATCATTGGAACCCTTCTAATGGGCCACAGCAATTTTGGATCAAGATGAAATTTGTGTTTTGTCTTCACCCGGGTCCGTGTGACCATATGAACGGCTTGGATGCCATTTAAATATTTAGGTGGGCCCCACATGGGACCCACAGTGATGTATGTGTTTTCATCCACCGTCTAGGCGAACGGTGGTACCAGCATGATGCAAGTGTTTTATTTGCACCGTCCACAACAGTGGACGGTGAGCTGTGAATGGTGGAGCCCACCTTATGCATGTGTTTTTATTCACGCCACCCCCTGCTAGATGACAAATAAATATTATAGTGGGCCCCTGGCCACACGTTAGATGGCAAATAAACATTGCAGTGGGCCCTTTGCCATCTTGGATGGAAAATAAACATTTCAATGGGCCTCTAGGCCCACGGGATTAGGCCCATTGGACGTATCTTAAGGCCCATGGGATTGGACCCATTTGATGTATTCCAAGGTCCATGGGATTGGACCCATTTGACGTATTTTAAAGCCCATGGGAGCGGACCCATTTGATGTAATTTAAGGTCCAAGGGATTGGACCCAAGTGATGTGTTATGAGGCCTATGGATTTAGGCCCATTCGAAATATAAGGCATATGGATTTAGGCCCATTTGATTTATATAAGGCCTAGGGGTTTAGGCCCATTTGATTTATACAAGGCCTACAGGATTAGGCCCATTTGATATATATAAGGCTCATGAGATTAGGCATATTTGATGCAATCTAAGGCCCACGGGTTATGACCCATTGCAATGCACATAAGGCCCATTGGTACCCTCCATTTATGTGGCTCATTTAATGAGTAAAAGGCCCATATGATATGGTCCATTTGATGTATTTAAGGCCCAATGGGATGTACCTAAGGTCCATTGCAATGTATGAGCCCAACACAGATTATGTAACGATGTTTGCGACGATCGCACCTTGGGAGCAATGTTGGTTTGACGTCCACATTGCAAGTGTAATGTTGGTTGGATGTCCACATTACGACTCTCCCTAGGGCCCCTTTGATAGGCAGTACTTGTTGTGTATAGGCCGTCTAGGCCCATCTGCGTTGTAAGAATGGTTCATCACTTATTTACATGTTTAGTATAGTTTCATGACTCATGATCATACACATCATATATATGCTTGATATGAGAATTGACTGATCATAGCATATGCCTTCGGACAGGTTGTTTATGGGCTCCCGGTTAGGCGGTGTTGCCCTACATGAGTGCACGATATGCGCAGGATTTGTTGCATGACTAGATAGCGTGATTCATGTATTTTGCATTTGTGTGACATGGTTATTGTACGCCCTAGCGACATCGGGGCCGTAGCCTCCACAGACGTATCATGGTTGACAGGATTGGATACCGAAAATCTTATTCTACATGGGGTGCTATAGATATCCCCTGGTGAAAGTCCCTAAACCCTTATGGTACCAAGAGGTTGCTCCAACATCTAGACCGAGTGCGTAGATGAGCGTTGAGTACCGATTACCAGATGGCTGCGCTCTCCACTGTGTCGTGGTCAGTTGGAAGGGGGTGGTGCCTTACTCGCCCGAGTGTAGGGGGCAAAGTTAGGCTAAGTTTGACCAGCTCGAGGAATGGGTCCGTTATCGACGAGTCGAGCTCGATATTGGCAGACGGATAGTGAGGTCTCTTCCACTTACCTTATTGTGTGCGATGAGGCGGCGATCTGGTTTAGAGTATATTAGACCCCGGTGATATTCAAGATTTGAGCTGTATTGATGTGTGGACATAGATGAGGATTGTATGCTTGACTTGCATCTTGCATCGCATAGCCTTGGTACGGCTCATGATATTATGGATCCATCTGCATATTCCGCATTACTTTGATATTGCATGATCATATTACTACCTTGAGCACACACTTTCACCACCCTCTAAGCTTTTTATAAGCTTATGTATGACTGTTGCGTGCAGGTGACATTGGTGCGCAGCAGCGCTGAGGCAGAAGTACTTTACAAATTATTTTAAAATTTTTATTCTTTACCATTGTATTTTCCCTTTATGCTCATTGTACTTGTAAAGTTTTTTATCATAGTGGAAATGTAATGGAGTTCTTGGTTATTGTTTGTGGGTTATGCCTTTGATTATACTTATTACGAATCAAACTAATGTTGAAAATCCTCCTCGTAGCATCCCAGGATCGGAACCTGGCAAATGGGAGCTGGGAGCCGAGAATGGAGTTCTACGGAGGCTGTCGGTGCCGAATTCGACGATCGGGAGTTTTGTGAGCCCGGTTTCCGAGTTTGGGACGTGACAGAAGTTGGTATCAGAGCAAAACTTGGGAATAACTGAGAATAACATTACATATTTGCTATGAGTGTAGAATGAGTAAGTCTCGAAGTTCGGATAGCTTAACAATCTTCCGTTTCAGACCCTTAGCGTGCGTGCCTTCGAGAGTTTTGAAGTTGATAGGCGCCTTCGCTCTTTCCTGTAGGACATGGCATGTGGGAGAGTGACCCGATCGACTCCCGCACCACCACCTGAAGATCACGCTCCACCACCTGTGGCTCCCGCGCTACCACCTACGATGCCCGTTCCACCACTAGAGATTCCTACTGCCCATCTTGAGTATGCTGCTCCTCCACCAGAGACCGGTGCAGACCCGACCATATCCGTGAGTCCCTCACAGTTGTAGCAGATGTTACAGGCTGTGACAGCTGCACTTCAGGGGCAGGGCAGGCAGCCAGTTGTTTCACCGGCACAGGCAGAGCAAGATCGTGCGAGTGCCCTCCTTCGTGAGTTTCGACTGCTCGATCCCCCTCTTTTTTCGGGAGAGCCAGATCCGACCGTAGCAGAGAGATGGCGTGTCAATGTGGAGAAGATATTTGAGACGATGGGATGTACGACCGAGCGGCGAGTTCGATTAGACGTATTTCTTCTCCATGGTGAGGCTGAGTACTGGTGGGCATCAGTTTCCCGAGCAGTATGTGCCGATTTTGTGTGGACTTGGGAGGATTTTGTGGATCGGTTTGACCGACAGTACTTCCCTGATCACATCCGACGATAACGAGCGTTGGAGTTTGAGGCTCTGGTGCAGGGTGATATGACAGTGGCTCAGTACGCAGCTCGTTTTGTAGTACTGTCTAGGTTTGCACCATACCTAGTAGATGAGGAGGAGCGGAGAGCCCGCCACTTCGAGGACGGCTACGTTACGGTCTTCGCAGCCGTGTTATTGGCCATGAGCTTCCGACTTTTAAGGAAGTGGTGCGGAAGGCTCATATTTTTTAGGCTGAGTGGGCCGATTCTCAGTCTGATCGCGGTCAGAGGAGAGACCGGAAGAGGCAGGCTCCTTCCTGCGACTCTCAGCAGCGTCGACCACAGCAGCAGAGACGCACAGGTCGCCCAGCCTTTCGAGCACCAGCAGCACCTCCACCACCACCTCCGAGACAGTTCACCGGCACTTATTTTAGGTGCGGTGAGACGGGACACCGTTCGTGGAAGTGTCCCAGCCCCCAGCAGCAGCAGAGAGGTCCACAGCAGCAGAGGACTCCACAGCAGCCTCCACTACAGCCGCAGCAGCAGTGACAGAAGCCCCCACCACAAAGGCCACCTCAGCAGCAGCATCAGCACCAGCCTCCGAGGCCGCAGCAGCAGAGGAAGCAGTTTCGACCACCTCAACGACCCCAGCAGCAGCAGCAGTACGCTCAGAGGGGACAAGCACCTCTCCAGCTGGCTCAGGCTAGATTCTATGCATCTCAGCAGGATTCGCAGTCATCTGGAGGAGTCGTTAAGGGTATACTTCCAGTGTCTGCATGCATTATACGTGTGTTATTCGATTCCGGTGCATCGCATTCTTTTGTGGTCGAGAGCTTCTGCCGATCGATCAGCTTACTATTGGAGTCTTCTTGTGAGAGCCTATCAGTATCGACGCCCTTAGAGAGGACTGCAGTGTTAGGTCGATTTTGCACGTCTTGCCCCGTTCTAGTTGGGAATACCTTTTTGCTTGCCGATCTGTTTGCGTTACCGATGTCTGAGTTCGATATCATCCTGGGCATGGATTGCTCGCCGAGTACTATGCCATATTAGACTACGCCTCGAGGATAGTCACGTTTTGTATACCCGGCGTGCCCCAGTTCCAGTTCGTTGTAGAGCCGAGAGGAGAGCGATTGTCTTGTTTGATGTCATGTGCCATAGAGGAGCCTGTTGCCGCTTGTATCGGCCATTTGCCCGTGGTTTGTAATTTTTTTGATGTGTTTCAGGAGATTCCTTGATTACTGCCTCGTCGACTCACCGAGTTTCAGATTATCTCGTGCCCGGTACCGCGCTTATTTCGAAGGCCCTGTATCGCATGGCACCGTTGAAGTTACGGGAACTGTAGAAGCAGTTGGACGAGTTACGAGAGTTAGATTTTATCCGTCCAGCAGTTCACCGTGGGGAGCGCCGGTACTCTTCGTGAAGAAGAAGGATGGCTCGTTGAGGCTCTGTGTTGACTACCCCGATCTCAACAAAGTCACAATCAAGAACAAGTATCCGCTCCCTAAGATTGATGATTTGTTTGATCAGCTGCAGGGTGTGCAGTTCTTTTTAAAGATTGACATGCGTTCCGGTTATCATCAGATTCGGGTCCGAGATGAGGACATTTCGAAGACGGCATTCAGGACGCGTTACGTTCATTTTGAGTTTCAGGTCATGTCCTTCGGACTGACCAATGCACCCACGATCTTCATGCAGTTGATGAACGAGGTCTTCCGCCCTTATCTCAATCAGTTTGTTGTAATCTTCATTGACGACATTCTGATCTATTCGAGGACCTGTGAGGAGCACGAGCAGCATTTGGTGATCACCTTGCAGACCCTTCGCGTAAACCAGCTGTATGTGAAGCTGGAGAAGTGCGAGTTTTTACAGAAGGAAGTGAAGTTCCTCGGTCACGTGGTGATGAGGGAGGCTGTCGCAGTAAACCCCTCGAAGGTCTAGGCAATGCGTCAGTGGGGTCAGCTCATGACTGCGACAGAGATCCGTAGTTTTCTTAGTTTGGCGGGCTATTACCGGCATTTTATTGAGGGTTTTTCTCAGATTGCAGCCCCGCTGACCAAGTTGACTCGAAAGGGCGTAGAGTTTACTTGGAGTGACGCCTGCGAGCGAGCATTTACGGAGTTGAAGGACCGTCTGACGTCCGCTCCTGTCCTCACTCTTCCTTCTAGGAGTGACGGATTTATTGTATTCACTGATGCCTCGCATATTGGTTTGGGTGCTGTTCTGATGCAGCACGGGAGACCAGTGGCCTTCTCGTCTCGACAGCTCAAGGTCCATGAGCTGAGCTATCCTACACATGACTTAGAGCTGGCCGCAGTTGTCTTCGCACTGAAGGTGTGGAGGCACTATCTTTATGGGGTTAGGTTCAAGCTCTTCTCTGATCACAAGAGCTTGAAGTACCTCTTCTCCCAGTCTAAGTTGAATATGAGACAGAGGTGCTAGATGGAACTTCTGAAGGATTATGATTTCGATCTCCAGTACCACCCGGACAAGGCGAACGTGGTGGCAGATGCCCTCAGCCGTCAACCACGAGGTCTAGTTGCGCATATGATGATTCAGGAGTGGCGGATGCTTGAGGATGTAGCAGCGTATGATTTTGAGTTCGGCCTGCAGTCTTTCATCGTACAGTTATCGAGCCTGTCGATTCAACCCTCTCTTATCGCTAGGGTGATCGAGGCTCAGCAGGCTGATGAGTCGTTGCAGAGTTATATGGCTGAGGCGGCATCTGAGAGTCAGGCAGATTGGTATATTGGTACAGACAGTGGACTTCGTTTCAGAGGCTGATTATGTGTCCTGGATATTCCAGAGTTGCGCAGAGATCTTATGACTGAGGCACATCAATCGCGATTTTCTATCCACCCAGGTTCGACGAAGATGTACCGTGACATGAGGTGACAGTATTTTTGGACAGGGATGAAGTGTCAGATCGCCAGTTTTGTGGCTGAGTGTGACACGTGCCAGCATGTCAAGGCCAATCATAAGAGACCTCCTGGTCTATTGCAGCCTTTGAACGTCCCGATGTGGAAGTGGGAGCACGTGTCGACTGATTTCATTATGGGTTTGTCGAGGACTCAGCGCGATTATGACGTCATTTGGGTTATTGTGGATCATCTGACGAAGTCGACACATTTCCTTGCGATGTGTGCAACTTGGTCTATGGACTGGCTTGCGAGGTTATTTATTGAGGAGGTTGTGAGACTGCATGGCGTTCCAGTCTCGATCATTTCTGACCGAGACTCGAGATTCCCGTCTCAGTTTTGGAGGAGCTTCCAGTGGGCGATGGGGACTGATTTGCAGCTCAGCACCGCGTACCATTCGCAGACCGATAGCCAGACCGAGAGGGTCAACCAGATCCTTGAGGACATGCTTCTGGCTTACGCGATTAACTTCGGGAGTAGCTGGGATGAGCATCTGCAATTGGTTGAGTTCACATACAATAACAGCTATCAGGCGACCATCGGCATGGCTCCTTTCGAGGCACTATATGGCAGACCATGTAGATCACCGAGTTGCTAGACCGAAGTCGGAGAGCGTCGTCTCTTAGGTCCCGATCTTGTGCAGGAGACGTCAGAGGCTATTGACATCATCAGGCAGAGGATGCGCACAGCTCAGAGCCGACAGAAGAGTTTTACTGATAGTCGGCGTCGTCCCTTGGAGTTTGATGTAGGGGACCATGTGTATCTCAAGGTCTCGCCCATGAAGGGCGTAGTTCGATTTGGAGCGAAGGGCAAGCTTGCCCCGAGATTCATAGGACCTTTTGAGATCACTGGGCATGTTAGCGCCGTGGCCTATCGGCTTGCTTTGTCATCACAGTTGTCTGGTATCCACAACGTCTTCCATGTTTCTATGTTGAGGAAGTGTGGGTCAGACATTGTTCCCGTTATCGATTGGCAGCCGTTGGAGGTTCGTGAGGACGCTTCTTACATTGAGCAGCCAGTTCGTATCCTTGATTGGAAGGAGCAGGTTCTCAGAACCAAGGTCATTCCATTGATGAAGATTCAGTGGGGTCACCATTCTGTAGAGGAGGCTTCTTGGGAGCGTGAGGCCGAGATTCGACAGCGCTATCCTCATCTCTTTGATGGTTGATCATGTGATGTATTTTGTGTGCTATCTTTGCTTTTATATGATGATGTTATGTCTCTTCTTCCTCATGAGTTATTCCTAGTTGCGATGATTGTGTAAATTTTGAGTATAAAATTTTTAAAAGGAGGGGAGAGCTGTAAGACCCGTATCCTAGACCGTACCGTTTCGTAGACTTCCGCGGTCTTACCGGTTGAATTTCGACAACCTTTGACCCTTAATCGATATTTACGCGTGACCCTGATTCATATGCCTTCAACCTGTATCGACTCAACCCAAGACCATTACCATAGCGACCGTGCCGTCGCTGCGGTTCCGATGCTTTGACTTACGCGCCGAGGCGATACCCTAGTCAAGAGATGTGGGCCAACGTTCGGTGCGAGGAAAACGCTGCGCGTTGTGAAACCCAAGAGAATCTCTACGAGATGTCACATCAATCCCATCAATCAATCAATCCATCAATCCATCACATGTCAAGAACACGTCAAGAACACATTACCTTTCACCTTTTCCCAAGCAAGCCTCAAAAGTCAAAAAGTTCTTACACCTCCCATGCCTTCTTACACAAATGGCCACAAAAGTCAAGATTTTCTTACACACCCATCACTCACCACATCCATCACCCATCTATCTCTCTCTCCCTTTACAACTCTCTCTCTCATTTCCAAACTCAAATCCAAGAGAGGAAAACCCCATACGTATGAGAATTCTCCAAGCTTTCCAAAACTCCAAGTATGGCCCACCTCTCCATCCCAAGATCTTTCATCCTAACCATCCAAACCTCATCTCATCCGTTGGAATCGAAGCTAAGGAGCTAAGGAAGCCTACGGTGCAAGAAGAAGCCGGTGGGTGATCTCTGATTTTGTCTTTCATCCGTTTGTTTGATTTAAGGGTCCATGTATGTGGGACCCACCTTGATGTATATTTTGTATCAAAGAGGGGCCCATAGTGGCGGGGCCCCTCCATCACCACCGTTACCTCCAATATCTCTCTCTTTCTCTCTCCCTCTCTTGCATTTTTATATTATGAGATGGTCGTGCGGCCCACCCAGGTGAACCCCACTTGAAGCATGCATCTAATCCATGTCGTACATTGAGTGGGCCCACCTAGTATCCCGGATAGATAGGCCACATGTAGGGAAACACAAATACCCTATTGATATAAGTCAGGTGGGCCATGTCCACGCGGGACCCACCATCTATGGCCCCACACATGGGACCCACGTGTATATTCCCACAGTCCAGCGTCCAAGGACGCTGGACATGGGTTATAGTGAAAGGTGAGCTGACAGTGGGTGTACTAATGGCAGCAGCAACACAAAAAAGAAAGGAAAGAAAGAAAGTTTTGGGAAGGGTTGTCCATGTAGGCCCTACCCTGATATTCGTATCCAATCCACACCGACCATCCTAATCCTTGGCTCATTTTAGGCATTGAGCCGAAAAATGAGGCCAATCAGATAATCAAGCGGACCGTACCATGGAAAACTATGTTTCCTATCGTTCAAAGCTATTGGGACCCACTTTGCTGTTTCTACATGCCAAAAATGTTGAACATTGGACTTGTTCGTCATGTTTTGAGCCGTGGAATCTATTGGACGGAGTGGATTCCCAAGGAGTGGGCCCCACATGTAATTTTTCTCAAAAAAATAAAAATAAAAAATTAGAAAACGCAGAGGCAGCGCCTCTGCCTCTCTGACGAGCTGCAGCAGCAGCACGCTGCTGCGTGCAGTCGGCGGGCGGCGTCCCAGCAGGGGACCCATGGCTCCAGCCGTGGGCCCCACTATGATGTTCATTTGTCATCCGACCGGTTCACGAGGTGGGCCACCCCCAGTAGTGGGCCCCCTTCAAATTTCATCCTCATTCAACGCTCAGGTGGCCCACATCATAGGAAACAGTGTGATTGAATGTCTATCATTGGAACCCTTCTAATGGGCCACAACAGTTTTGGATCAAGATGAAATTTGTGTTTTGTCTTCACACGGGTCCGTGTGACCATATGAACGGCTTGGATGCCATTTAAACATTTAGGTGGGCCCCACATGGGACCCACAGTGATGTATGTGTTTTCATCCACCGTCCAGGTGGACGGTGGTACCAGCATGATGCAAGTGTTTTATTTGCACCGTCCACAGCAGTGGACGGTGAGCTGTGAACGGTGGAGCCCACCTTATGCATGTGTTTTTATTCACGCCACCCCCTGTTGGATGATAAATAAATATTATAGTGGGCCCCTGGCCACACGCTGGATGGAAAATAAACATTGTAGTGGCCCCTTTGCCATCTTAGATGGAAAATAAACATTTCAATGGGCCTTTAGGCCCACGGGATTAGGCCCATTGGACGTATCTTAAGGCCCATGGGATTGGACCCATTTGATGTATTCCAAGGTCCATGGGATTGGACCCATTTGACGTATTTTAAAGCCCATGGGAGTGGACCCATTTGATGTAATTTAAGGTCCAAGGGATTGGACCCAAGTGATGTGTTATGAGGCCCATGGATTTAGGCCCATTCGATATATAAGGCTTATGGATTTAGGCCCATTTGATTTATATAAGGCCTAGGGGTTTAGGCCCATTTGATTTATATAAGGCCTACAGGATTAGGCCCATTTGATATGTATAAGGCTCATGAGATTAGGCCTATTTGATGCAATCTAGGGCCCACGGGTTATGACCCATTGCAATGCACATAAGGCCATTGGTGTGGTCCATTTATGTGGCTCATTTAATGAGTAAAAGGCCCATATGATATGGCCCATTTGATGTATTTAAGGCCCAATGGGATGTACCTAAGGTCCATTGCAATGTGTGATCCCAACACGGATTATGTAACGATGTTTGCGACGATCGTACCTTGGGAGCAATGTTGGTTTGACGTCCACATTGCAAGTGTAATGTTGGTTGGATGTCCACATTACGACTCTCCCTAGGGCCCCTTTGATAGGTAGTACTTGTTGTGTATAGGCCGTCTAGGCCCATCTGCGTTGTAAGAATGGTTCATCACTTATTTACATGTTTAGTATAGTTTCATGACTCATGATCATACACATCATATATATGCTTGATATGAGAATTGACTGATCATAGCATATGCCTTCGGGCAGGTTGTTTATGGGCTCCCGGTTAGGTGGTGTTGCCCTACATGAGTGCACGATATGCGCAGGATTTGTTGCATGACTAGATAGCGTGATTCATGTATTTTACATTTGTGTGACATGGTTATTTGTAACATCCCGAAAATCGGGGGGTCGAGCAAAAACCCAACTCCCGAGTTTCAAAATGTTATTTATGCAACATAGATATGTATGATTGAATGTTGTCTGTGATAACGCATTAAACATGAGTGAGATTAAGCTAGAACATCATATCATACTCCAGAGACGGTTAAATTAACAAGCGGAAGACTGTGATAGTATGTATAACATATATAAACTGTTGTATGCCTCCAGAGTGTGGATATGTTACCAGGTTATATACATACATGTATACTCCAAAAGTAGACAAAACGAATATACATGAGTGCGCTAAAAATATAAAATGACAAGTGTCAAAGTATCTAATCAACCTCCCTGTAATCCTGTCAATCAGAACACGCATAAAGGAGGGATCCTCATCATCATCATCAAGTTCGGCTCCGCCTCACAGGCCGCGCCATCATCTGCAATCACAAAAAGGTCTGGTGGGTGTCCAGGAACACCGTCCCGTAACGTGGGAGTGAGTAGCTAACTCAGTGGAATAATAGAGCAAGGATTAACATGTTCTCAAATCAATCACGCAATAATAGTAAAGCAATAAATCAAACAATCCTAATACTGTTGTTAATGCAATTATGACATGACGTGATGTATGCCCTCACCGACGATCTCCCTCATACGGCAACATCTTACGACCGCGGCATGCCACACTCCCTAGAGTGCTCCACATCTTCCAGGCACATGCAATGCTATGGTGATATGATTTTCGAGTTATTATTAGTCCATTCAAACAGCAGGATTGGGAAACTAAGGTACTTCCCTTATATCAATCCCAACACAGATCCTGTCTAGGGTCGTCACTCCTAGTAATCTCATACGATGTATATTTCGTAGGTCGCTGCAAGGGCTGCCAGGGCTGTTGCACGCACTCGTTGCTCCGCTCCCCCATCACCTTATCAATACAGGCCTACTATACTCTACTGCTACTGAAGGGTCGTTGCCTCCCGTAGACTCAGAATACGCTCGCAGTCACTACAAAGGACTCGTCGCCTGATCAGTGTAGGCCGACAGCTAGAATATAGTGTCTCATACCACCATAATCTGCTCACGAGACTAGGTGCTCACTGGTCACTACGGGGAGGTTTATGGCCTCAGCGTAGGCCGACAGCTCGACCACGGTGTCCCATACCACCATGCCCGGCTCATGAGTCTTTATGGATCAAGGTACCATGGTTAACAGGGTTTACAATGGTAAGTTCAGTACCCTAGGTTCAAGCAGTTATGACTCATACAAGGTGAACATACATCGGCCAGTCGGGTTACTTGACGGGCTCGACTAGCACGATCGCATCTCAAGTCGAACGACATGAAGTGCGTAAAACACTTCGCGTGGCCTAACCACTGCCGTCAACTCCAAACACGACTCGCGTTCATCGACGCGTCGTTCGTGGCGAAGATAAGCTAACCACGAATTCGCTCGGTTACCGACTGCCTAGACTAAGCATAGTCCCAAACAATCATAGAATCACATTAGCAGTTGTGTAAGGGTAATGGAAATGAAATACAACCATGAGAGCATGTTAACACATGTTATTACATACAACTTAAGCAAATCATCGTACACATGTCTTTCACAAATATAATGAAATTAAGCATGTCGCCAACATATAGGAAATCCTCTCCATCAACATATTAATTGAGAATTCAATCTCAAAGTAACTCATAAGGAAATCATCAAGCACATGTTATAACATACAGCTTAAGCGAATCGTCAAGCACATGCATTTCATTCATATCATGAAATCATGCATATGGCTAACATGTAGCAAACCATTCACACCAGCATATTAATTGAGAAATCAATCTCAAACTAATTCATAACACCATTTAATTCAATACATACTAATACAAGCATTTATACAAACACATACACTACACACTTAAGTCTACATATAGTATGTCGACCCGAAGTGCGCATTTAGGCGAATCTCTTCGCCAAACTAATTATGCACGTATTCCTAACATCCTAATGCGACAACATATCATGTCAATCACATCAGCAAAATATGAATGAAATCTATACTTCCTACAAATGACTAAAATGCCCTAAATCTCATATTCTTCGTTAGTTTACGAAACAGGAAACGGACAGCATGTTGTACATGTCAAACGGCGTTGCCGTCAAGAATCTACTATTAAACGACATTGAAAGCTTTGGAAACAGTCAATCAAAGCGTCTAAAATCCGCACCTTTTCCCTTATAGGTGAAGTGATTCGAACGGAGCGTATACGCTTCGTCTACGGCGACTAAGGAACCTGATTTACGAGATTTATCAACTAACAAACTATGGAACTAAAGAAGCATTAAATCAGCAACTTTCTAGGGCATTTTCTTACCTGCAAATGTGGAGAAATCACCGGCAAGTGATTGGAATACGCCGCTTAAGCACGTGCAGCAGCAGCAGGAAAAGCTCTCCCACCTTCTCTCACAAACTCTCACCTTTTCTCTCTCCCAATCTAGGGTTTTTGCAAATTCGGATGGGAGAGAGGAGTGAGGGTTTCAAGCCCTTTTATAAGCACAAACTTGCCCGAAATAGACTCGGGAACAAGTTTCACTTGAGGGGTAACCAAATCGGGCCTGTTTCGGTCCAAAAGATGCTTTCTGGTGGTTCCCTGATCGAATGCGATCGGACTTAAGCTCATGCGTACCAGATATAGCACGTATTAAGTTTTTAGTCTGGCAGGATTCGCAGATCGCACGTGGCGGACCAGTTTCAGTTCAGCGGTCACCGCACGTAGATCAGGGCTGGAAGTCTCGTAATAATAAATAAAAATTTTTCCTGATCCGAGGGTGTAATCTGGATGAATTCTGACGGTCAGAACGCTTAATACTGACGTGTCAAGTCGTGTGCCAGATTTGAATTTGAAATTCCAATTCTGTCCCTATTCGCGGTCTCTTCAGTCCAGGCTCAATGAAATAGTCTGTGATTCTCGATTTGACTTGATTTTCGAAATGATTGTCAAGTCCAGCTGGGCGGTTCTAACGGTCTAAGATAGGAAGTAACGGACTTTCGACGCGCGGTCTAAATCCAATACAAGAATTCAAAGTGGTCCAGAGAACAAACCCGCTTAGAGTTTGATCCGAGGTTATAGAGTATTATGGAGTCATACGTTCTACTCGATTTGGGTCTTGTAGAACGTATTTAAAGTGATCAGGGACTGCTTCCCAGCTACTCCAGCGTTGCGCTAGCTAACTTATGCTAAATTTCCATAGGAATTAATCCTAAGTGGTTTCTTTGGCTATGAAATTGGGTTCTGAGTGATTTTCCAGGTGTTTTAGTTGACCCATTGCCTAAGGACGTCAAATCCCAGATTAGCCAAAATCCGGGGTGTTACATTATTGTACGCCCTAGCGACATCGGGGCCGTAGCCTCCACAGACGTATCGTGGTTGACAGGATTGGATACCGAAAATCTTATTCTACATGGGGTGCTATAGATATCCCTGGGTGAAAGTCCCTAAACCCTTATAGTACCAAGAGGTTGCTCCAACGTCTAAACCGAGTGGGTAGATGAGCGTTGAGTGCCGATTACCAGATGGCTGCGCTCTCCATTGTGTCGTGGTCTGTTGGAAGGGGATGCTGCCTTACCCGCCCGAGTGTAGGGGGCAAAGCTAGGCTGAGTTTGACCAGCTCGAGGAATGGGTCCGTTATCGACGAGTCGAGCCCGATATTGGCAGACGGATAGTGAGGTCTCTTCCACTTACCTTTTTGTGCGCGATGAGGCGACGATCTGATTTAGAGTGTACTAGACCAGGGTGATATCCCAGATTTGAGCTGTATTGATGTGTGGACATAAATGAGGATTGTATGCTTGACTTGCATCTTAGATCGCATAGCCTTGGTACGGCTCATGATATTATGGATCCATCTGCATATTCCGCATTACTCTGATATTGCATGATCATATTACTACCTTGCGTACACACTTTCACCACCCTCTAAGCTTTTTTTAAGTTTATGCACGACCGTTGCGTGCAGGTGACGTTAGGGCGCAGTAGCGCTGAGGCAGGAGTACTTTGCAGATCATTTTGGAGTTTTTGTTCTTTACCATTGTATTTCCCCTTTATGCTCATTGTATTTGTAAAGTTTTTGATCATGGTAGAAATGTAATGGAGTTCTTGGTTGTTTTTTGTGGGTTATGCCTTTGGTTATGCTTATTACGAATCAAACTGACGTTGAAAATCCTCCTCGTAGCATCCCAGGATCGGAACCTGGCGAATGGGAGCTGAGAGCCGAGAATGGGGTTTTACGGAGGCTGTTGGCGCAGGATTCGACGATCGGGAGTTTTGTGAGCCTGGTTTTCGAGTTTAGGGCGTGACATAAAGGAGCCTGAAATGCTCATTAGAGTGATCAATAACTAAGAAGAGAGCATCAATCTCTTAGGGATAGATCATATGAGGTTTGGTAGAGCTTGTAATATACCAGGGTCTTTAAAATACCAAAATTCATTAAAAAAAAATGTAAAGATTCAAAAGCAATATTTATAGAAAAAAAGCTCTAACAGATCTCTAATAGCTAGGCTCGATCAATCAATTAAGCTTCGGTAAAATAGTCAAGTGAACTCATTGGATGGGTTTGGTCGATTAATCGAACTCACTTATGAGTTACCTGGTTTGTGGAGTTTATTTTCTAACAACTCGGGACCTCTATAGCTTATCAAAGCATGTTCTATAAAGGCTCTTAAGGCAATGTGATAATCAAACAAGGTTTTCTTATCAAGGTTAGGATCATTTAGAAGTTTAAGTTGTTTTGGGTCTAAAGTTAGAATCGTCAAGACACCTCATTTACCTGTTTTTCACTCCTATTGCTCAAAGTCTTCGTGTGTCTTCGATTTTCAGCTTCCAAGGGCTTAACTGACTACATGCTACACAAAATTACGTGATTGATAAAATAGGTGCACTAATAATTTTTCCCTTTGTTAATTACGTAACAAAAAACCTAACCTAGACCTTGTCATGGTCCATACCAGTAACAAACCAAAACAACTTAAATTATTACACACCAAATATGAATGATTTACAACTTGAATATACAAATACATATAAACTCTGCATGTCTCTTCCTATCTTCATAAATTCCTTATAACAACAAACAAATCCTACAAAATAGAATTTAACTTGTTTTGGTAAAACTCAATCTTTCTCTTCCGTTTTATCAGTATTTGACAAAGAGACAATCCCATGGATATACCAATTAAGAATAGAAAAATTGAAAGCTCTATAAATCATGATTTTTCTAATGAGCACATACTAATAAGGGAATATGATACATATAACATTAACAACATGGAGAATGTTAATTATGGTTATTTAAAAGATATGTCATTTGAAATAAAAATGACTAAATATAGTCTAGCGATAAACATATGATATTAAAATCAACAGCTTTAAAGCAAAACTGTAAAAAAGGATTAAGGCTAAAAAATAATCAAATTTACCTATTAAGCATAAATGATGATGAATTCCTCTAATTTACCTATAGTGCTCACTCAAAGATGCTAAACTACTCCTCATATTTAACAATTAAACCCTCGTATACCTTTTAAAGTTACTTATTCCTCTTCACAACCTAGTTAGGTGTGAATTTTCTAGGACTCAGACTATGTTCAAGAGGGCGAATGATTTTCCTAGATACATTTCAATTAAGTGAATTTCTAGTTAGAGATCTATGTTCGATAGGTGATTTAACTATGTGAGTCATATATTGATTATTATTATCCTCTATTAGCATTCTCTTCATCTTTGCATTAAGTCGAACAATCAGTTTCAACAACACCTTCATATGATCAGTCATTTTAGGAAGTGTTGAAAACTCTCTTCTTTTTCGACAATCTACTAGGAGTGCTTCTCCATTAGTATGTCAATTTCTTAATTAACACATATTTACTAGTTTGGTTCATAACTAAGGTAGATTATGCCCTTTTTAAATTCAAATATTCAAATCTTAGGTGCACAACATCTCCACAAGCATGGCACACAGGCGAGGCTCTTGGACTACTTCATAAAGTAGACAAGCCCTTTTGAATTCATGTTAGGTGCATAACATCTCCACAAGCATGACACACAAGGGGTAGATGTAATAGTATTCATGTTAAGTTTAATTTCTCGAGGTCTGCTCGATGAGATCGAACAATACTCAAAATTCTATTGTTTGGGTCATACAAGTTTCACAGCAGATTTTTACCTCTTATAGTCATACTTATCATGTTTCAATTAAGCTTTAAGGCTAAGAGAGAGAGAGAGAGACAGAGAGAAGCTCAAGCAATCACGCTAGGTTAGGTTCGTAAATAGAAAGATAAAAAAAAAAGAACAAATAAGGTAGGGCCTTGATATATATACACACACACGCACGCGCACGCGCTAAGGCCGAGCTCAAGCTAACCAAGCTTCACTCTAATCGACCTCAACTTGTTTTAAAACAAGATGGGTCATATGAAGCTTGTCTCATCTTAAATCGCCATTCAAGACGAGTTAAACCGAACTAGATCAAGCCAAGCCAAGCAAGCTTTTCAAGGTAGCTCGGCTCGTATACAGCTCTACTTGTTGCTCAGTGACCAAGTACTCGTGCCAATCTTCACAAATCATGTCATAATCTAGTTATCCTAGCGCGGGGTCACAAGGCCTTCAGTCACGCCTAGCATATAAATACTGGCAAATGCTTAAACGACGCCTAGCATATAAATACTGGCAAATGCTTAAACGACATGTTTAAACGAAATCAAACTATTCCTCATACACATGGCGATTTCTCCAAATTGAATATATCTATCCAAACCGTTTGGTTCTTACTCTAGATGACCCACCTATTGAGCAGAGCGACCTAATCTTCACGGTGAGGCTTATATATGGATGTCCTCGTGTTAGTGGGAAAGATAGGGAATGACGGGGCCGGCACAAGAAGTTACCACGAGGGTGATCAGAATGTATATTTCGACAGTTTGGATTCCGTGAACACAAAAATTGGGTCCCACGTCGAGAGCGGATTGCATATATCCCGGGCACAGGGGTATAGATATACCCGTGCTGGGGTTGTGGGGCCCACAGATGTCGGTGACAAATACACTCCGTCCATATGTTTTTACAGACCACAATACAATAGTAATCTAAAAATCAAGCACATCAAAAACTCATGTGGCCATACCACATGAAACAGTGGGGATTGAACACCAGGGAGTGACAGAAGTTTTGTATCAATATTTGTTCCTACAGTTTATCAGAGTGGTAATATTAACTGTTTGGATGGCATATGAACATCATGGTCAGCTCCAGGAAGGTTTCAACTGTAGACGTTTCCGTTCCCACTGTTTCGTTTGTGGCGGTCCACCTGAATTTTTGATCTGCCTGATTTTTAGAATCCTGAGTTTCAAGGTGTCGACTGAGTCGACTTTCCAAGAGTCATCGACAAGACTTACTGATAAAGTTGGAATTTCACCAGTCTCTGGAGGACCGAGACTGGAAACGGGTGCATCTGGCCAAAGAAATACCGAGTCGACTCGCTCGAGTCAACTAACTCAGTTCCTGAACTCTGTTTTTATTTGCTAAAGCAGAATGAGCAAGAAGAAGATAATGTACTCTTTATTCACTCACGGCCTTGCATGCTCCAAGACTGCTCTGGGAGATTCAATCCTCAGTCGAATTTTCAGAGTGTAAAAACTGTAACTATATCCTTCCTTCTCAGCACTCCATTTATGTTTTCCCACGTAACAAACCCACTCCCTGTTTGACAAACTAACGCAAATGACATGCCTACACAACTAAAAACCCTTACAACTCGTCCTTTCGGTCAACTCTGCTGCTGCTCTTCTCAGCTTCATCCACTGATTTGTTCTCCGATTTTATAGCCTTTTCTGGTCTTGGGAGCTTGAAAGGGATCGAAGCATGCTTCTTGATGAATTTGTAGAGTGCCACGGCTGTTCGATCCGTTTCTACAGAAATCTGCTCAAGCCCGGAAAACCAAAGAACATCAAAGGCAAATTAGAACAGCTAATTAATAACAACAACGAAATGCCCACCAAGAGAATTTAGGTAAAGAGAACTGATCACCAAGAACCAGTTGAAAGCTAACTTCACCCGTAGTTCAAAAACCTGAAATCTAAACTCAACTCGATGTTCATACAGGTCGAATTTACTCAAAGACTCCAAAATATTAGGAAACAAAAATCTTTATTTAAAATAGTTAAATTAGGCGTAAGTAATTTATAACCCAACTCCAAAAAACATTTATAAAGACACCTCACTGGTAAAAGGTATTGCTTGGGTTGATGATAGGGGTTCAAATCTTGCTCCCCACATTCTTTATTTTAATAAAATCTCCACTCAGGAGGTGAGTGACTAGGTTCAGATCACGCTGAGTTGGGTTGAGTTGACCAAGCCATGGAGTTGACTCAACTAGTCTGTCCTAATCCAGCCCAAGTCAGGCCAAATATGGGGTTTCCCTGCAACTTGGATAAAAATCTCACCAAGTTGAGTTGACTCGGCCAAATTTCAAGTTGAGTCAGTGAGTTTTGGAACTATGACTTACTACAACTCATTAACTCATGTTTACAAGCATTTTGGTCCTGAAAATATATTTTCAAGGGCAAAAGTCGAAACTGGAATTCAAAGCAAAAACGAGTAGCACTACATGACCTGTTATAGGTGAACAGTTTTCATAAATAAATAACAATCTAACCAAATAAGTCAAAATTTACCGGATCGGAGCTCTTTCTGCCTGCTGGGAAGAAGAGGAGAGTGGGAAATCCCTCAGCCTGCAAAACCACCACAGTAGTAGTAAAAACACAATGAACGTA
This sequence comes from Magnolia kwangsiensis, assembly GCA_037074715.1. NCBI lineage: Eukaryota > Viridiplantae > Streptophyta > Magnoliopsida > Magnoliales > Magnoliaceae > Magnolia > Magnolia kwangsiensis. The sequence goes on from CM073573.1 coordinate 60,226,162, forward strand.
TATAACTTGGAAATGTGACAGTTTCCATTTTCAATCCTGTAATTGAACTTTATCCAACCCCACTGCAACTAATCATAGCTTCTGTTGATGTAAAGATGACTGATTTCTGAGTTCAACCCAGCTGAACTATTGATGAACTCACCTAAATTTGTGAAGTCAATGACCAACTCCAATTTTCCACAAATTCGGGAGTTTGGGTACACTGCTCAGAGCTTGCCAAACCAAATCAACTGACCTAGTGTTAAAGTCGAACCTCGACGACTTGTTGCACATTAGGAGACATGGAAGACCTTTTTCTTTTGTTTACAGGATGCAAAGATGTCGTTGTCAGTCTCTCGGTCAGGTAAGCCACTGATCAAGATGGAACCCACCTGAGTCAACCGAGTTGGCAGCCCTATTACCAAGGACTCTTTGATTCCATTGAAAAACAGAACAGAAAAAGAAATCCAAACTTAGTCAAACTCAAAAATCGAAAGACCAGTTCCCATGTGTGACTACAAGTTTTTTAACATTGTTTTATGCCACCAGCCACAGAAGATTGAGATTAGTCATAGAAACATTGTTAGTAAAAGAAAGCCAAGAATAATAATAATAATAACAAGAGCCAGACCAGGGCCCGTGGGTGCTCATTTCTTGTTCCATCCATCTTAGCCATGACGAGGGACCCAATGTCACGAAGATGCTTGGCAAGTTTGTTGTAAGCTGGTTCCATTGCTTGGCAATGCCCACACCATGGTGCGTATATCTGGTTCAAAGTATGAGAATGACACCACATCAGATGAAATGTGGGGGGTGGGTGGGGAAGGATATGTATTGATGCATTGATGTGAATTTACCTCAAGAAGCACGTCCTTCGACTCATCTAACACAATCTTATCGAAATTATCTCCAACCACTATTTTCACATCCCCATCATTCTGTATCAATCCATTAATGAAAGGATTAAAAGGAGTTGGATCAAAGAGATGAAAGGGAAAATCAGTTGTGAGGAAATGAAATTTAATAGCTTACAGTCTCGGGTATCGGATCTGATTTGAAGAAAGGCTTGAGCCTATCTGCAACAAAGCCCTCCCCAAAGGCCTGGATTATTAGAGAAGGCAGAACAGCAAGTATGAATCAATAAGCATTACATGCGTTAGACAGTCCGTTGATGAGGAGATTGTGCTAGTAAATTAAAGACATTAAATCCATGTGGAGATTTGAAACATTCGGATAACAGTGCATTGGTACTTAAAACGGAACTTGAATGTGTGTTGATTATTACATACTATTGTTCAAAAGCTATCTCAGAACTCAGCCAAACAGTAGAGTTTGGCCTAGCTCCAAGTACTGATTCCAAATCACAAGTTTTTATTAAATCAGCAAGTACATCATACATGTGATAGGTCAAACTTGGAGATTGGAAGACTGATTTCCGAGTCAAGTCCAAGTATCTACATGTCACATTAGGTTTACAATTTCAGCTTGAGCTTGTTACAGAGGAAAAGAACATTAAAGAGAAGATAGAAATTCTGTATCTGACCTTGATGCTGTCTAAAGTCACTTCCCCATCAAACTTATACTTCTTGGGTTCATTGCTTCCTTCATAGCAAAGGAGCTGTAAGCAAATGAACAGAATTAGAAGGATCCATCTCAGGTCTCAAGATGCAGAAAAAGTGGAAAGGTGGTATGGAAAAATGAGTAAATTCAAGAGAAAAAGGGTTATAAGTAATTACATTAGGACCATCTCCAGTGACACCAAAATAATCTGAAACCGGTCTCCCAATGTCCTCATCATCTTTTTGAACGTACACAAAAACAAGCTGCAATGGATCCAAAAATCGTCACAAATGCCACAAAGGAAGGCTGGTATTGTATAGGTATAAAACATATTACATTTTCTTTGTTGACACCAAGGAACTACACTGAAGAAATAGCCACCAAAATCCATCTGAACTCTAGGACCAACCAACTCATTTTGACTGGCCAAAGCACTGACTTCCAACAAAATCAGAGAGTTCATGATCAACTACGCTGGATCAAAATCTCAAGCTAAAAAATGCAAACACAGCTTTCAGAGCCGCATTTGAGCTCTCGTAAAAGTGGATGATAAGTACACCCCATTAAAAAAAGTTCAATGGAAAACGCATCTGCAATTGTAAAAACCTATTTTAAAATGCAAATCACACAACTTACCTTTCCCTTGAAAAGTTTTGCTGCCTCTTGGAAGATTGGCAAAACCTTCTCAGAAGCGTTTGAAGTGGCAAAGAGCAAAACCTGGAAAGAAAGCAGCGATTACAAGAAGCTTTAAAATATTTTTATCTTTAGATTCAAGAAAGCAATTTCTTATGATAGTAGAGCCAATGCAAACATACAGCAAACATGAGCTCACCTGTTTATTGATTGGATTCTCAACAATCATCTGAGCACTTTCCCTAGTAAAAGTGATCACTAAAGGAAGCTTGTTGGAAACGACAAAGTCAACTATTGCAGGCTTAGTGAGCTGACCTTCTGCAAAATGGAAAGCTCAAACGTCAATGAAAGGTCCCTTGAGAGCACTTTCAATGCAATTCAGCCACGGGGAAGGCAGTGAGGCAGCTAACCAAAGAAACTTAGTTTCTCATCATCCTTCTTCAGCAACACCAAAGCTGGACGTTTAGCTTCAGGTTCAATGTGGAAAAGCTTAGCTATATCAGGATTGGAAGTTTGGTAGAAGTTGACATCATCGTCAAGTTTTGAAGCAGTGGCAAGTTCTTCGCTCTCTGGACCCTGTAGTTTTGATAGAAATCTAGCTGACATAACAATAAAAGATGAGTGTAATATAATATGAAGAGGTACCTTCAAGCAATCTAATCCTTAATGGTTTGCTTCGAAGGTATTTACCAAAACCACCCTCAGTTTTCTGAAAAGTAACTAGCATGGCTGACAAATGACCAAAATGACAGCGAGTTTCCCATTCCACAATGTGTCTTCAATTCTACAGGGCTAGATTCCAGAGAATTTCAGACAGTAGGTCAAAAACCTGAAAACTCGACTCAACTAGATATTCAGCCAGGTCAGGCTGACCCAAAGACTTGACTTGACTTGATATTTAATCATTAAATGAAGAAAAATTTACGTTAATAATAGATATTTTCATAATATGAGTATAAAAGTGGGTTATTTTCTTAAAAAATCAGCATATGTTAAGTCAGTGATGGCGCATGCACTTTTCTGTGGGATCTTTCGTATGAGTCCCACACCGCACTTGGATATATATATATATATATATATATATATATATATATATATATATATATATATATGACTAACATCGAGTTGCATCAAGTCAACCGCATTGGCAAGCTGACTTGCCGGAGTCTCACTCAGAAGTGAGTTTCTTGGTGACCCAGCAAAAATTTTGTTGAGTCGTGTTGACTTGTCCTTATCTCGAGTCAAGTCGCCTAGTATGCTTCAGACATTTAAAAGGTTAATGTTTTCGAGCAATTCATTTAAAAAATAAAAAATAAAAAAAATGAGAGTTTCTGGCAATTCGATCCTGAATTGTCAATAAAACTGAAAACATGAAAGTCGACTCAATTATTTAACTCCCACAGACAGCACAAAGAATCGTGTTTCACATATTTCTTTTGAAACAATTGAGGGTCTTTTTATTAAAGTTTGCAGGCATGTTGCTGGAATTTGAAATTTTCAGCACGAAGACATCATTTTCTTCTTTTTGCATAAATATGAGAAAGTGAGGCTCTTGGAACCAGAAAAAAAAAAAAAAAAAAAAAAAAAAAAAAAAAACTAAAACCAATAATGATGACTTTGTCTCTAAATAAATAAACAAGACAACCCATGTATGACTAGAATATCCACATATTTTCACAAATTACAAGAACTATTGTTTACAGCAGAAATCTTAATTTCAATAGTAAGGGCAATCCTCATCTTTCCAGGCTGTTAGGAACTCGGATTAGACTCACTAAGAACCTGAGTGTTGACTTGAGACTCATGGTGTCAATGATCAAGATTTCTAAGTTCAAAACTTAGCATATGACGAATTTTTAACTGCTTGACTAGGACTTCAAAGAAATTGATCAGGCTCTTCAAGTTTCTGTGCTTGACTAAGACTTTAACTGGGCCTGAGCCTTGATCAATTAGTTGAGTCAAGGAGGTTTTTTGAGTACTTGGTTATGCTTTTAAGACCACTAAAATCTCAATATTCCTAATTCTTAGAGTTTTTAGTACCAAGAAATGCTATCCTCTCTCGATTATGTATGGCTAATAAGTAAGAAAGTACCACCAAAGAGTCGAAGAAGCCCAAAACCACTTTACTCTCAGCACTCAATATCTGTTCAGCATCCTCAATAGTGGTTATGTTGTGAATACCTGGTCCTGTCTTTTTCTTAATCCACGTCACTATAGCATCCCTGCAGATTAATATCAAAAGATATTGGCCATTCAAATGAATATAAATAGTTGAAGCATGCCATTATATTTCTCCAAATATGAAAGAGAAGTAAAGCATAACTTAATCACAATTTCCCAGTAAAACATAACCTCATGTAAACAATCTTAAACATACATGGAAAGAAAAACTTGGTGTAAAACATGTAGATCCAGGTCCAAAACTGTCCATTCAAGGGAAAAACAAAGGGACTCCAGAACAGTTGTAGAAATCCAAATATCTGAAACAAAAATTAAAAGCTTTATAAACTACTCTTTGAACTGGAATTGGCCACATTTTTAAACTACTCTTAGAACTGGAATTGGCCACAATTTTCAAATATACAACTGCGTATGTGGGGGTGCTATGAGGTCGAACTCATGGAGCTTCCATGAGGTCAAGCTCCATGGGCCCCTCCGAACTATGCATTTGGTAGGTTGCCTCTAGGTTATGGGATTTCCTAAAAATCATCAGTATCCGAAACTCAAGTGGGCCACACCATTTGAAATTGTGTGAAATCATGCCTAAAACATCTAAAAACACTTGGTAGGGTCCATTGAGTTTTGGAATGGCCTGAAATTTGGTGTGACCCCTCATCCCAGTGGAACACACACAATGGATGGGTTGGATGTCTAAACCACATCTTAGTGAGCCCTATAAACAATCAAGAAGGTTTCAATGGGTGGGCATCCAATCTCAACTGTTTTCTGTGGTGTGACCCACCCAAGTCATGGATTGGCCTGATTTTTAAGCACAAGGACCACCATGGAAGGATGCATCTAATTGATGGTGTGGATATTTGACACACATCACAAGACACCCACAGAACTCGATCTCAAACTCATAGAACTTTTCCTTGTGTGTAGGGAAAAGGTAGGCATCACTGAGCTTCCTATGAGGTAACGCTTAAAGGGCCCCGCCGTGATCTATGTCGGACATCCACCACATCAATCAAATACACCCTTCCATGGTGGGCCACTGGCCTAAAAATCAGGCCAATCAATGACTTAGGTGGACCACATTAAACATTCCTGATCATTTATAGGGACCACTGTCTATTGTGTGTCCCACTTGGATGAGGGATCACAATAAGTTTCAGTTTGTATCAAAAACTCAGGGTGGCCCACCAAGTGATTTTAGATGTTTTAGGCACAATTTCACGTGATTTGTATGGTGCACTCGAGTTTCAAATGCCGCTGATTTTGGGATATCCCTAACCTAAAAGGATGTATATGAAGTCGAACTCATGGGAATTCCCATGAAGTCGAGCTTTGACCCAACATAATATATGTCAGCCATCCACCCATCAATCAGATACATCCTTCCCATGATGAGCGATGGGCTGAAAAAATAGGCCAATCAATGACTTAGATGGGCCACACCACAAACAACAGTTGAGAGTAGACACTTACCCATTGAAACCTTCATTATCGTTTATACCCACCATTGAAACCTTTATGATCATTTATATGGCTCATTGAGATGTGTTTTAGACATCCAACCCATCGATTATGTATATCCCACTTGGATGAGTGGTGACACTAAGTTTCAGCCATATAAAAAACTCACTTTGGCCCCACCAAATGGTTTTATATTTTTTAGGTACAATTTCCTAGAATTTCATATGATATGGTCCAATTGAGTTCTAGATACAGCTCATATCATAACCTAGATGGGACCCACCAAATGCACGGTGTTGACGTTTGACACACATCATGGTGGGGCCCACACAGCTTGACCTCATGGGAAGTTCCCATGAGCTATGGGTCCCCTTTAGGTTACGGTATATCCCAAAACTTAGCCATATACGAAACTTAGGTGGGCCACACCATCTAAAACTATGTGAAGACATGCCTAAAACATACAAAAGCACTTGGTGGGGCCCCCTGAGTTTTGGATGCGACTAGAACTTGGTATGACCCCTCATTCAAGTAGGGCACACAATGAATGGTCTGGATCTGTGAACCACATCTCTGTGGACCCAATGAATGATTATGAATGTTTTAAAGGGAGGGTAACCCCTCTCAACTTTTGTATGTGATGTGGCCCACCCAAGTAATGGATTAACCTGATTTTTAAGCTTGTGGCCTACCATGTAATGGTGCATTTGACTGATGGGGTAGATGTTCAGCATAGATTATGGTGGGCCCACAAGATTGGCCTTATGTGAAGTTCCCATGAGATCGACCTCATAGTACCATTTCCGTAGATGCTCATGACACGTGTGTGTGTATATATATATATATATATATATATATATATATATATATATATATATATATATATATATATATATTTGCACACGTGTCATGAGCATCTAATCCGAACGGTCCATGTGTTGCGGAATCCCATGAAACCCTAAAGGACAAATTGTCTCCCTAATCTACAATTTTGATGGGCTATAGCAAAGAGAAATGCAAATTGAGGGAGGAAACTATTTTCATTTTTCATGGCCCACAAAAGTTTTGGATCAAAGTAAAAATTTGGCCCCTGTGGTCAAATGATTTTGACCTAATCTTGACCTAAAAGTATTCATAAAGATGGAACTATTAGCTTAGACATTGCAATGACTTGAAAAAAAAAAAGAAAAGGAAAAAAGAGTGACTGGTTCTCAACTATTCAAAAGGTAAAAGAATGTAGAAAATTGAGAAGATATTTCAGAAAAATCCACTATTATCCCTAGATTATCCCTCATCGAACATTTCAGAACTAGCAATTTACAGTGAAGTTGATCCGATTCCCATTCCAAAATCACGAGATTACTTGTCATTACCAAATTAAACATTAAGAAATAAATAAATAAATAAATAAAATAAAATAAAATAAAAAATCATCATCATCTAAAGCATTAGAATTTATGAATAATCACATAATCAGAGGAGCTCAAAACTCTAGTCAAGCAAGACACACACCCCAGCATGAAATATGCATGTGAGATATGATCCATTCATCAGTTACTTAGGATTCACCATCTATGTTCTTCAGCCAGAGATGATGCCATGCTGCTCTGCTCATCAGGTTAGGATACTCGTGTACACTAAAAGCTCGCATTCAACATACACCAGCCCCCACCTTAAAAAGCAGATTGCCCCATTTTTTGGCCAAGGCACAAATACACTAGGGTCCACGCAAGTAATATTCTAGCCTCGTACTTCTCCCACGCAATCCGCCTCGCCCGGCCAAAGAAACACAAGGAAGAAAATTCCTCAACTGGAAACTACTATAACATAATCAGGCCAAAAAAGGAAACAAAAAGGAGCAGAACTAGAAACAGATATCCGGAATCTTACTTGTTCCTCTGCTGCCGATACGGCTTATGAACTCCATCAGCGAAGAAAAGTACCGTCGGAAGCCCCTGCACGTCATACTTCTCTGCGAGCTCGCTCTCGACAGTTGCATCGACCTTCGCCAGTACTACATCTCCTTTCAGTTCTGTTGCTGCGGCCGCATACTCTGGCGCCAGCGCTTGGCAGTGCCCACACCAGCGGGCGTAGAACTCCACCATCACGTACCGATTCTTCTCGATAAAGGAGCTGAAATTCCCTTTCTGGAGCACGACGACGTCCTCGTCGTCGACCTCCGGTGGCAGCGGCGGGTACGCGTCACCGTGTTCGAAGTCCGGAAGCCCTTCGAAGTTTTCAAATTCGCCGTTTCCGTCGGGGAGGTGATCGGGATCAGGTTCGCCTGTGATGGAATGCTTACCGCCGATCGGAGATCCGGCGTCGTCTTCTTCGAGGAAGCTGAGATCTTCTTCTTCTTCTTCGTGGCTGAGATCGTCTGATTTCTTGGAAGGAGTTGCAGAGCAGAAGCTATGGCAGACGAGAAGAGCTAAGATTGAAATAGCAATTGTTAGGGTTCGAATCGCCATTTTCACAGAGAAAGAGGTTTTTCGATGCTTTCCGATACCGGGAGCGAAAATGCGTTCAGAACCCAGCGTTTATATAGACAAAGAGGACACCTCCGGTCCGTTGCGCTTGAGATGAATCTCCAAGTTCGTCCCTTATGGGACCATGTAGATGCAGTGGTGATTGATCCGAACCATTCACTGCTGAAGCCTGGTTTATATTTAGATTTAGAACATCCATGCATCCATTTGCCACCCTCTGAGACGGCTAATAACAAATATCTTTCGGCCTATCAGTGTGACTTTTGCAGTCATCCATCCATAGATGGAGATTTAATCATCTGATCGTACGATCACACTGGCAGCATCATGGTGGACCAAGAGTGATTTACCTCAATCGCGATTGAGGTATATAGCCTGGTCGCGATAGAGAAACGTACGCCTCGTTGCATTCTATGTGGCATATACGATGCATGATAGAATGTCACGCGTGGAGGTCATTGATTCGGAGTTAGAACATCGTAGCTGTTGGGAAGAGTTTAATATGAAACGTGGCATCTGGGAGCCGTTACTTTTGAGGTATGAAGAGAGGGGAAATTCTGGAATTTGAGACATAAATGAGGGTTATTTGAGGATTTTTCAGAACTATGGCTGGGGCTAGTTTCGTAGGGCGCGATTTGCCTGGTACCCTGGAACCAGCCATGTGGGTTGGCACACTGACCCGGGGCCCACCTCAATATATATATATATATATATATATATATATATATATATATATATCTGCGCCGTTCATCCATTTACCAAACGCATTTTATGGCATGAGCTCAAAAATTAAGCAAATAAAAATCTCAGTCAGGAAACAGTGGTGGTTGAATGCACACCATTAAAAACTTCTTAGGCCCCAATGTAATGTTTAATTCCCGTTCAACCTTTTGATAAGGTCACATAGATCTGGATGAAGAGAAACCCGAATATCAACTTGATCCAAAATTTCCGTGATCCACGAACTTTTTAATAGTCATGCACCACTGTTTCCTATCATGTGGTCCACCTGAGATTTTTATCAACTTTATTTTTGGGGTCATGATATAAAATGAGTTGGAAAAACGGATGGACAGCATAGATGTACATATAGTATACCGAGGTGGGCCCAACGTTCAGGGTAACACCCACGTCTTTGATTCCGGGTTACCACTAAGTGGCGCCCAGTTTCATGACGTTTGAGATTCTATGGAAAACTTTGGGATTCCGGTAGAGCAAGATTATCCATATACATGCACATGGAAATCATACTCGTGCCACCCATTTATCTTAGAATATGTTGTCTAAATCATGGATCCAGCTACTAATGGGGAATATCATCTTAATCGGCCAATCGACGGATATAATGGACGGTTAGTACAGGAAAAAAATAATAATAATTGAACTGCTAACGTTGAACAAAAAATTCCATTAATCAAATATCACAATCATACAATTGAGTGTATTTTGGGTAATTACAACATCGAACGTTTTTTCTACTATTTTAACAGCTTATATGCATATATTTATGTCATATGTGTTATTGACGCGGGATGTGCATAATGAGTCAGATACTCCCGAGTAGCACATGATTCCTCTGTACAGGTAACGGCGCTATTTCGTCCCGTCCAGCGCTCATGTTTCCTGAAATAACGACAATGCGGATATTGTGACGGAGGAGTTATTCGGTACTCAGGTAGAGTACAACTGTTCATACGCATGCATCGATAATTGGTAGAATTGGCGTATACTTGTTACCGACGGACGCGGATTGCGTCCTACCCCCGCCCGGACGGTAATCCGTCCGGGCAGGGCTCTGTGGGGCCCACCGTGATGTAAGTATTTTATCCACACCGTTAATTGTTTTTATATGATTATTTTAATGTATGAAACAAAAATTGAGATAGGTTCAGGCTTAAATGGACCATAAATTGGGGATTAAACTTCCACCATTAAAAACTTCCTGGGAGCTGGAGAAGTACTGGATCAAGATGAAATTTGTGTTTTCACTTCATCCAAGTCCGCATGATCTTATTAATAGGTTGGGTGGTAAAAAAACATCATGAAGGCCTTAGAAATGTTTTAACGATGGGTGTCATTATCACTGCATCTTCCTTTGATGTGGACCACTGGATCTGTGTATCTGCTTCATTTTTTGTATATTACCTTAAAATGATCATATAAAAACATTTAACGGTGTGGATAAAATAATTACATCACTGTGATCCCACAGAGCCCTGTCCGAACGGATTACCATCCGAACGGGGGTAGGACGCAGACTCGGATTGCGTCCTACCCCCACCCAGGCAGGGATATGTGGGGCCCACCGTGATGTAAGTGTTTTATCTACTCCGTTAATTGCTTTTCTCAGATCATTTTAGTTCAAGGGCTTAAGTGGACAACAAAGTAGGGATTGAACGTTTACCATTAAAAACTTTTTGGGTGCTGGAGAAGTTTCAGATCAAGCTGATATTTGTGTTTTCACTTCAGCCAAGTCTGTATGACCTTATTAATAGGTTCGGTGGTATAAAAAAAATATCACAGTGGCCCTTAGAAAGGTTTCAACGGTGGGTGTCGTTATCACTGCAACTTCCTTTAATGTGGTCCATTGGAACTGTGTATATGCTTCATGTTTTGTTTCCTACCTTAAAATGATCTGAGTAAAACTATGAACAGCGTGGATAAAAACTTTACATCACGGTGGGTCCCACAGAGCCCTGCCCACCGTCGGGCGAGGGTAGGATGCAATCCGCGTCCGTCCAGATCGTGGGGTTCTTTGTACTAGCTTAAAACAGGGAGCGGATCAGGTGTTACCCGGGTAACACTGTAGTGGGAGTTTACCTCACCGTAGTTCCCACTTTGATCCATATGTTGTATATCCACGCCGCCCATAAAATTTTGAAGCTCTTTTTAGGACATATTCCAAAAATGAAGTAGATCCCGATCTCAAGTAGACCATACAATAGGGGTTGAATGTCCACTATTAAAAATTTCTTGGGGGGAAAAATTATGGATATAGTTAATGCTTGTGTTTTCACTTCATTCAGGTCCGTGTTACCTAATCAACGGGTTGGATGTGACAAAAACATTATGGTGGCCCTAGGAAGTATTTGATAGTAGGTCGTTAATGACCACTTTTTCCATAAGTGTAGTCCAATTGAGACTTCAATCTACTTCATTTTTGGGACCATGTATAAAATGAGTTGAAAAACAGATGGATTGGATATAGAACATATACATCAAGGTGGGCCCCACAGTTAGAGAAACTAACTACTATGGTGTTACTTGGGTGTGGACGCTAGATCGCAGGTGGATCGTGCTTACAAGAGATCTTTTTTTTTTTTTTTGGTATAATTGAGACTTGTGGTGTTATATGTTTGACTTGAGTCATTATAACCCAGTTTGCTCAAATTTCCGTACTCTATAGAACCTATATATAAATCAGATAATCCATGGATTCTCTTGTCTAAATGACTCCTGGTTTGCAACCTAGAATTTGGAGTAAAGGATCACCATGACATAGAAGAAAGGTGTTAGGAACCCTTTATGCCTGTACAAAAGTACAGCACGTACTTAACATGACTAGACAAAATATAAGGGATTTGACTAGTTCTTGTGTTTGAATGGTATAGTGAAATGGATGGTGTGTTGTATGATGCCTTCTTCAAAAGAGGGATCAAGAGAGGCTCCCTGCTACTTGAAGAAGTGGTAAGGCTCTAATCAACCCAAGTTTTTTATGGACAAGATTTGGAGAACCGACAAGCCATGAAACATACACTTGGATATAGACAACTGTGGTGCAAGATATGTGGAGGTATGAAATGGAAGGGGTAATGCGATCACAACATCCTAATCCCAACCATTCTTAACTTTTAATGGCCAAGATCCACAATTCCTACAAGCTATAGAGCATACACTCGGTAGAATAAGGGAGCAAGGGGTTGGAGATGAAGTAATGACGCACAATGCTGATATAAATATGAATGAAGCTGGTCTAAGTTGGGTAAGCGGGGTGAAATGCTTTTCGCAAGGATCGATTAGAGGGAACTGGATTAGCCTTTTGATTGTCTTAGTGGCTTGGATTCGGGCTTGACTAGGCTGACCTAAGGCTAAAATGGTTTCTTTTTACTTCAGTCCCCCTCCCCTGGTGGATGGATGGCTTGGACTCATTTTCCCTCACTTCTTCTCTTCTTTAAAATGGGTGATCTTAGGATTCTTGGTGATGGAAGAATATGGTTTTGGAAATGAATAGAAGGGGGAATTATTGGTGTGTGGGATGGCTTTTTTTTTTTGGGTAGTTTTTGAAGAGTTTAGGGGCTAAAATGGGCTTAGGAGGCTGTGATTGGCTAATGGCATGGATGTGCCACGTGGTAATTACATTTTATTGGCTAAGGCAGGCTAAGCATGAGACGTAATTTATTGGAAAACAAGGGGGAAATGGTCATTTTAGCGCAAGTGAGTCAAGGTACCCCTTTGTTCATGTTCCTTTTGCTTTATCATGATCCTAATATTAAATAGGCCCGGGCTTAGGCTTTAGACTAGGCTTAGGTCTGGACTTGGTTTGGGCTTAGGTTTAGGTGACCCACAGTGTTTAGATCAGTTCTTTCACCTTGGGTGAGGTGTCTACACTGGGTAGCAGCTAATCCGCTCCCCATGAAACAAGTGGTCTCATAGCATTATAGGTTATAGTACTCTTAGTTGCTTCAAGTCACTTGGACAATTTAATCGATCAATATGAACTGTCCTTTAAATCCAAAACACATTTCAAGGGCAACAATCTAAATATCTTGCCAATAGAATAATCCTATTCATCCACGATTTCTCCTTTTTATCTTTTCTTCTCTAGCCATCCTTTTTCCAAGTCATGGATGGCATGGCTAGGATTCTCTCACAAAATGATTCCTTAGAATGATAAGCAATCTGCCACGGGTGTTGGAAAATATAAATTATTGATTGGACCTATTTTTGTGTAAATCATATCCACTATTCATAATAAAAGCATTATTAATAAAATGTTTAACATTGTCAAATGGGCATGAAGTTTGCATTGTAGCTCATGAACTAGGACGAGAATTAGGTACAACCCCACTCGTCCCTACTTAGGAATGGACAAGGGCCCCAAAGGGCCACCGTGATGTATGTGTTTTATCCACATGGTTCATCTATTTTCCCATATTATTTTAGGGTACAAGACAAAAAATGAGGCAGTTCTAATGCTTAAGTGGACCACGCCATTAGGATTAAACATTTGTGATGGAAAACTTTTAGGGGGCAACAAAAGTTTACCATCAAGCCAATATTTCTGTTTTCCCTTCATCTAGGACTACGTGACCTTGTGAATAGGTTAGATGACAATTAACTATCACGGTGTGCTCTAGGAAGGTTTCAATGGTGGGTGTCGTTATCACAACTGCTTCTTGTGGTGTGGTCCACTTAAGCCTTGGAACGGCCTATTTTTTAGCTTGTACCCTATAATGATATGGAAAAATGGATGGATGGTGTAGATAAAATCCACACACCATTGTAGTCCCTTAGAACCCTTGTTGATTTCTAGCTGGACCGAGGGTGGTACTTGTTTACACCTTTCCTGGAGCATCCACGCCAACCAATGAAATGTCGGTCATGTGTCAACATTATGTATGAATGATGAACGAAATCTAACTTATGCCTCGAGGATATCTTTCACCTCATATGCTTCGATGACATGTTACCTCCCAAAAGCGTAATGGCTCAAATACATGTGAATGTCTATAGATAAGACATTGCAACGAAGTACACGTAGCCATCACATGAGCGACACATGCAATAGCAGCATGTTCGATAACCTTATAAAAGCTCGAAATACATTACTATTTAGATTTGCTTGCCAATGTCATCTCATAAAATCGTGTCTGAATGGAAAACTTCTCATAGACTATCGGTTCTCTCACGATGATTACGAGGGTTTAAGAAGCAAATTTCTCTTAAATTAGAAGGAAATCAAAAAATGCAATGAGGAATCTATGTCTGAAAGATGAGCTATTGATGTCCTAAATGGGGGTGAATAGAATAATACCAAATTCTTCGAGATAATACGAAATAAATAAACGAATAGTCTCAATCGCCCAAAGTATTGAAACCTTGATTCCAAATAATTCATAGGACAATCTTCACATAGAATTTTAGGCAGGACAACCTTATTCATGATGTCTTTGAAATCAATCTTTCAAATTAGTAAGAGAACATAAAATAAATACAACATTCATCAAATAGAATTAAATAAATATGACATTCACCATAAATAAAGAGATAAACATTCACCATAAGGCACGAGGGGTTATAATGGTTCCATGCTTAAACCCACACTTACTGCACTCCCAAAATTACTACACTTGTAATTTTGACTTTCAATATAACAAGGTTTTCACAGGTTCACCTTAACAACCTAATACAATTTTTATAATTAATACAGGCTATCACAATCAATCCCCTTTCGTGATTTTCATGGGCTATCACAATCCAACTCCTTTTGTGATTTTCACGGGCTATCACAAATCAACCCTCAGTGATTTTCGGGCTATCTTAGAAAAACCCAAATAAAATAAAGTAATTAACAATGTACTTATCTTCAAATGATGATTCAAAGATAGACTCGGAGCTTGAAGCAGCGATCTTCTTTCTTGATTGTAGAGGAGGCAATATTTGCTCAACCAAAAAGAATATATGGATCTAATGTATTTCAATAAAATGAAAACCTTATTGCTGCAGATTTAATTATCTATTTCTCAAGTAGAATATATACTACTCTCTAATTTGCAATTAAAATCAGTTTGAGAAAGAGAATTGAATAAGTTAAATAAAAATTATATATACCGCACAAATAGCTTGACGAGGACCTGAGCCTCTCTCTTACTTGTAAAAGATTTTTTTTTTCTAATTTTTATTATTGAATAGAATAAGAGAAGGTCCCTATTTATAGCCAAAGGATTTGGAAATTCGGCAAGCCTAAGAGTAGGTTGGCTGGCTAAATTCCAAAGATTCTATTCCAACGACTATCAGATTGCGTGGGATATGATTTATCCAAAAATTTGGTTGGCCCAAGCTAAAATTTGGCTAGCCAAATTCCCTTAAAAGTTTGAGAATCCTTTTGATGCAGTTTTCCGATAGACCCTCCTTAGACCCTGAAGGATACCTGCACACAAGAGGCAAAAGATGAAAGGAAGACCCTGGAAAATGCAGGGGACCCTCTGATGCCAATGTTAGGGATCTGGGTCTTTGTGGAATTAGTTCAAAGGAAAAGAGTCATCAGTCTCTTTAGGTTTATGAGTTGCGTACCTTTCATCATTTAGGGGCTTCCCTATTTATATGAGAGGGAAGATCTCATGGTCGGAAGATCTTGTTTGTTAGAGGGAAGATCACATAGTTGGAGATCTTTCCCATTTAGGACTCTGGAGATCCCTGAGATCTTCCTTAGATCATGGGCTTTCGAGATCTCCAGGATCACAACCTTATCTCTTGAGATCTTGAGAGAGATCTTCGGCTCGTTTACCTTAGATAAGACCAAGCATTATTTGTAAACCGATAGAGCTGTCCAACCCTCAGGTAAGGTCGGATGGTAGAGGCAAATGATGCCTTAGAGGTAGGTGGTACCAAGCTATTGAAAGGTCGATATCATCCTGATGTTGATATCGATCGAGCAGGCTTGTGACGTCCTTGTGATCGTCAATCCCAATAGCCTTAGCTTCCTTTATTGAGCCTAACAGTACTTACTAAGCTGTCATTTGGGGAAGTTTGTCGAAGGCCATGATGACCTATCTTATGGTCATGTCGACCAATGGTCAGGCCGACCTATCTTATGGTCAACCTTTCCCTGTCAGTAGTCACTTTTAGGATAGTTTAGCCCATTAGCTCATGTCAGTTGTTGGTTCAACCTCTTTTCATGGGTCACTTCATTTTTCCCATAACAGTAAGCCCCCTACTTTCAAGTCTGCTATATAGGCTCGAAAAGTAGGTCAGAAGTTACTAAGTCGGAATAATCTGCCATACATGTTGAATATGGTAGCCATTATGAGAGTTGAGGTGTGTCAGTAATCATGTATGGTGTAGTCGAGGTGGCACGTTGTGGCTCGAGGCCATGTGGGCTATCAGGCCGTCTTTTCAGTACTCGACCAGCGAGAGAGTGACGCGTTGCCATTTCTCGATAAATGACAAACCGGGTCACACCATGTGTCGAGACGGGGTAGTCGAGGGGACATCGTATGGGATTTACCTTAATGGGGGCATTTAAACACTCCCACGTGGCTTCCTTATATACATACGAAGCCCTACCCCTTAGTCAAACCCATTTTCATTTCTTTGTGTATTCCCCTTTAGGATTTTTTAGCTGCTATGTATCCAAGCAATTTTCAGCGACCTGTTTTGTGAAGTTAGCGATGACAGGGTGAGGTCTTTTGCCAGTGAGCTCCATTCCTTTGCCTCACCCCCTCCCTTTCCTCTTTTCTTCTTTATCTTCAATTTTTAGCATTGATAGGGCTATCTACCATGTTGAGCTCATTAAGCTCATAGGAGGGGACCTCTGTCGGTGACAGTGGGTCCAGTAGTCTTCGCCTGATATCAAACCCATCGTTGCTGTTGGTGATGATAAGCAACACTAATTTTCGGGCATCGCAGTCGTCGCGGGCATTGGAAACTGCCCTAGCAGAGTGACCAATTAGGGTTGAGCGCGACCCGCCTGTTGAGGGGAATGTAGGAGAATCGATTGGGGAAGACAAGGAGGAGGAGAAGGGTCCTGTGAGGTCATCCCTCAAAGGGCTGACCTAACTCGAATTAAGCAGGGGTACCATATACCCGAGTTGGAGATCCTTCGGATCCCTTCGCCACACGAGCTACCCACTCATGCTCCTGAGGGAACAGTTTCCATCTTCCAGGTCACCCTTTAGTGCGGCTTGAGGCTCCCTCTACAAGGCATAGTGAGATGGGTACTTTCTCGTCTAGAGTTGGCTCCAGGACAGTTGATTTCGAAATGCTTAGATGGCATTGATTAGCTGTTCTGTCCTTTGGTTTACCATTGACGAATTCCTCCATTTGTACCAACTGAAGCCCAATAAAATTCATAAGCGTTGGTACTACCTCTCTGCTTGGAGGTGGACCGGAGGGGCCATGGTCACAGATTTCCCGACCTCCAATTAAAACTAGAAGGATAGGTGGTTCTGTGCTTCTGGAAGTTGGGAAGTACTGAGCTTGACTTTGCATCGTGGCTTGGTTCCCATCGCATTCACTGATCTAGGTCGACTTTCCTTGGACTTGGCTCTTTTTTGGTCGTTTCTCAATTGTTCGGTTTCTGGTTTTCTGAATAGCTTGTGTATACCTAATTTGATGTAGATATTCCCCAATACCCTTCCCTCCTCGGGGACGAATCTCTTGGTCAGATCCAAGGAGCAAGGTCGTTAGGAGAGGAAGATCGATCTTGGAGAAGGCTTCTCCAACCCGAGCTTCTGTTGCAAATGGGCCTTGATACTAAGCTTACAAGTAAGAGCTTTGTCCGACCTGTAGGACTTAGAAAAATATCATGAATTTTTGTAACTAAATCCCCTTCTGCCCTAATGTAGAAATGCCTGAGGCTCGTCCCTTGCTGAAGCCCGTCTCCAAGCATAGGGCCCCTCTTCCTAAGGAGACTACACTGCCGAAGAAGGCAAAGAAGACAAAGACGACCTCCAAAAGCAAGGGGAGAGTCGGTCATTCATCTCCCATTATTGTGGAGATTGAAGAAGAGGCGGAAGCTGTAAAGTTTACCCCCATTGTTGCTGAAGCGGTGGTTGAGATGACCGTTCACGAGGAGGCCCCTCCCGTAGAGGTCCATGGGGTTGCCGATCTTTCTGCTAAGTCTCGGCCAGTAGAGGCTTGTGAGGCCATCGGGCCTTCTGCTGAGCCTTTCGAGGCTCGGGAGGGGGAAGAGTGCCCTTCCAGGACAATTAATGAAGTCATAGGGGAGCTCCTTCCTTGAGCAGAATGGAATCTGCCTAAGGAGTTCTTCCACACATTAGATTGTACTCTAGATGTAATTCTTGCATCCACGAGAAAGATTTTCCTTGGGGTAAGTGAATCCTCTAAGCATTCATTATTTTCCTTCTGTCCATTCGGCTTCTGACATTCTCTCTTGTTCTTTTGGCAGTTTTCCCCTTACATATTGAAGGTGCACCGCGATATTGTGCACTTGTGGAAGGTGGCGAGCGAGAGTGAGCAGAAGCTCTTGCAGAAGGGGACTAAAGTCGAACAGTCTTGATCTGCGGCTCTTGTAGCTGATTAGGCTCGTTCTGCTACGGAAGCTCATGCTTCAACCCTGACGGCCGAACTAGGGGCGATGAAGAAGCTTCTTGCTAAGGCTTCTGATAGGTCGGCTTGATGGGAGGCCGATAATGGGGAGCTAAAGGTGAAGCCCAATAAGGCTGAGGTGAGGCTCAAGGAGGTCGAGGCAAGGGCTCAAGTGGCTATCTCCTCGGCTCAGACGGCCATCGTCATGGAGTTCAAGTCTTTCGAAGAATATTTGGTAGACAGAGATACCTTGTACCAGCTGGCCTTCATGAAGTGCATTGAAGAAGTTAAGAAGGTCTATTCAGAGTTATACCTCTCTGGCTTTGAAGATGCTAGCTTTGATTCTAAAGCCCCTATCGAGGATGAACCTTCCGAGTAACCCCCAATGGCTTAAAGACAAGCTCCTTCTGTAATTTTTAGAAATTTTGATGAAATATGCTCCTCAGAGCTCTCATCAATATAATTCACTTTTGGTAAAACGTTCGTGTGCGAATCTTTTTAAGTAGACAGATCGGATCAAGTAGATAGGTCAGATTCTGGGAAGAGGGTCGTTCTATAGTCGTAACATTTCCTCAGAAGTACGGAAGTAGGAAGCAAACAGTAATACTTCCATTATGAACGTGATCAATACACATTAGACTAGGAATTAGTTTTTCAGGGATGATAGATCTTGAGGTGCTCGGCATTCTAAGGGTAAGGTAAGAGCCGACTTTTCATATTTTCAAGATGGTACGATCTAGGTCGGCTTATAGTTTTCACCACGTAAGGTCCTTCCCAATTGGGGCCCAAAGTTCCCAAGCAAGGTTCCTTAGTGTTTTGGAAGGTCCTTTGAAGGACTAAGTCCCTAGCTCTGAACCTTCTAACCTTTACCATGTCGTTATAGAAATGTGCTACTTATTATTGTCGGATTGCAGTCCGGATTCAAGCTTATTCCCTTCTCTCCTCGAGGAGATCGAGATCCAGAGCCATTAGCTCGGAGTTCTGTTGTTCATCGAATGACTCTGTTCGAGTTGTCGGTAATCTAATCTCTACCGGGGTGATGGCATTGGCCCCGTAGGCCAAGGAAAGGGAGTTTCCCCTATGGCTACTCGGGCTGTAGTTCGGCATGCCCAAAGGACATTAGGGAGTTCTTCTATCCACTCTCCTTTGGCCTTCTCGAGCTTGGTCTGAAGATGGTGCTTGATGATCTTGTTGGCTGCTTCAACTCGTCCATTGGCCTATGAATGCCATGGTGAGGAGTAGACATTCTGGATTTTGAGGTTCTCGTACATTCCTTGGAACTTCTTGTTATCAAATTGCGTCCCGTTGTCTGAAATGATCGTACAGAGAATACCGAACCTGAGAATATCGAACCTGCATACAATATTCTTCTAATTGAAGTCTTTTATCTTTTACTTGGTAATTTTTGCCATAGGCTCGACTTCGGCCCACTTCGTAAAGTAGTCAAATGCAACAACAACAAATTTGGTTTGGCCTTTGCCAGTCGGGAGGGGACCGATAATGTTGATACCCCATTGGGCAAATGGCCATAGGGTGGTTTCTTTGGGAGGCTGTCGAGGTGTATTTGCAAAGTGTTGACATTTATCGCACTTCCGGGTGTACTGCTAAGCATCGGCCTAAATGGTCGGCCAGTAGTACCCCTACCGATTGACATAATGGGCTAAGGCTTGACTTCCGGAGTGGTTTTTACAAATACCCTCATGGGTTTCCCTTAGAATGTGTTGTGCTTTGTCTAGTCAGAGGCATTCGAGATAAGGGAGATAGAACCTTTTCTTGTACAAGATGTTGCTGATCATAATGTACCATGCTGCCCTGGTTCGTAGCTTGCGTGCTTCCACTTGTTCTTTTGGTAACTTATCTTCCTTAAGGAAATCAATGATCGGATCCATCCAAGTTGACTCCGAGCTTATCGGAAGGACTAATTCCGTGCCTATCGGAAGAGCTGCAGCAAGATCGGATTTGTTAATGCTCGGTTTTGTAAGGAATTCAATCAGAATTGATCTCGGGATATAATCTTCGTCGGCCGTGGCCAACTTCGCTAGCATATCAGCCTTGGAGTTTTCTGCTCGAGGGTCAGAGCAAAGCTGCACTTATGGAATTTGCCGATCAATTCTTTTGCTTTTCGTAAATATGTTTTTATGCATTCCTTCTTGGCTTGGTACTCCTCGGCTATTTAATTGACAACCAATTGTGAATAACTGAAAACTTCAAGGTGTAGGGCTGCCATGGTGGCTGTCAACCTATGTCCAATGAGCAGTGCTTCATATTCCACTACGTTTTTGGAGGCTTGGTGTAATGACCTGAATAAAATTTAACCAACTTATGCATGCATGTACGTACCATATCAAACCACACACACCATACACCCTTCACATTTTGCACACATGTGACACATACGAAAAAGAGGAAATAAATGATTTTAATTTAGACAAACGTAAGTAATGTTAGAATTCTACACACCCCACCCATCTAGACCATTCAAATCTCAGTATACTCACCTTCATCAATTAGCTAATATATCCTCACATCAATCTAAACCATTTAAAAAGTTCAATCCATGACCTAGTTCCCAATAGATGGTCTAACCAATCAAAATCATCCAGTGGCGAACTGTATCGTCTGTGAAATTGCGGTAATAACTGCTTTAGTTGAAGTGGGAATATACCAATATGTCCTAGAGGGGGGTGAATAGGACTTTTTAATATTTATGGTTATTTAAAAACCTATCAATCTAATCTTGAGTAAATATGCATGCATCGGGACTTCTTCAGAGTAAGTCTAATGGTTCCAAGCCAAATAGAGGATCCAATCATAAAACTAATTGAAAAATAAACAAGATGCAAACATAGTTTATGATGGATGTGACTGTGTGTGAGATGTGATCTCAGATAATTAGATATGAAAGCATTTAAGGAAATCACATAAGCAATGGAAGATAATAGCAATCTCAAACACAATCATTTTTATAGTGGTTCTACTACTTGTCTACTCCACTTCCGGAGGATGCACTCAACCCTTGAGTGTACCGAATCTCACTAAAGGAGGTTTCACAATAGGTTCACCTCAAATCAGAGGTTTTAAATTAGGTTTACCTCTAACCAGTACAGTCTACACTTAGGCTGACATAACGTGTCAACACGACACACTTTATGCTCCCATGAGCAAGGGTCAACACACAACTCCTGACTTTTAGGCCACACAGGCCAAGGACCCACTTAAGGAACCTCACCAGCCTATGCTCCCATGAGCAAGGGTCAACACAAAGCACCCAAGTTTTATACCACATAGTTCAAGGACCCACACAAGGACCTAAGAGTTTATGCTCTGCACAGAGCAAGGGTCAACATAAATGTTGAGGTCAAATATTGCATATCAGACCCCATTTATTTCCTGGAATTACGAGCATGATACTGTTTAAAGGCTCGTTTTATTGTGTTTACGTTGCAAGGTGATTTTACGAGCATGAACTGCAAAAAGGTGCTAAAAGCATGGATTTAATGATCTGATGAAACCAAGAGCAAGGGACGGATACCTGAGAACCAAGATTAACGAATTTACATGCCATAGATTCGCGAATATTAAGAAATTGAAGCTCAAGTGGCCTAAAAAGAGTCCAAAATGCAAGATCACAGGGTTTCCGCCATCCGATTGTCACAAGACTTCATACATGAGGTGAAGACACTAAATTAACCATACATATTGAATTTCAGCCATTGGATCCTTGTGGAAGTGGTCCAACAGTCAGATCAGCCCATAAAACAATGAATTGGGGCCCACCTGATGTCTAGATGTGCTGCAACTTTGGTCTTGATGGGTTAAATGAGCTGGAAAAGCATATGGAAGGAGCGGATTCCTTGAAACATCGAGGTGGGACCCACTTTATGTGATGAAAGTGTGCATAGCCACGTGCATAAGAGGAGCACTGGACTAATGCTCTTGGTCAAGTCGGTTTGATCGACTCAATTCAAAAACGGCAATATCCGTTTCCAACGTCCGCGCACGCGAACGATCGGTGGTTGATGTGGGGCCCATATGTTGTCCCAAAGGACAATCTAGACCGTCCATTCGCTCTCTGAGGTAGATAAACATTTCCTAGTTGGAAGAATTTCAAAGGAGACCAGATATTCACTTTTGTGCCGTTAAATGCAGAAATGGATGGCGGAATGAAAGATTAGGTGGGCCACATCAAAAATTGTTCAAAACAGTTCCTTTCCGACAAAAACTTTGATGTGAATCTAATAGACGGAGTGGATTTATCAAAAGAGCATCGAAGTGGGCCCACCATCATCATCAGCGTAACAGCTACGCACCCTCTGTTACGTAATTCTGGGAAAACTAGAATTTCTGGGTGGTTGCACGATCAGAATGTTGATCAGATTGCTGATCCAAGCCGTCCATCATGTAGGCCGTCAAAAACATTCTCAGGGGATGTTGTCATTTTGGAAAGAAAACAACGGAGAACGGTGTTTTACAGACTGTTATCTTGACTGCGTGCTGTGCCTTCCACCGACTCCAGCTTTCCGATTTTGCTGAGATTTTCTCCACCGACCGACCCAGCTACTACCCTGCTGCCTATAAAGAGAGAGAAGAAGAGAGAAGGAGGGGCATCTTCATCTTGGCTTGGACGTGGATTGGTAGGAGAGAGAGTAGAGAGTAATTGTTTCTTTTCTTTTTATTTTATTTTACTTGTTTAAGATGTCCAGCTTCATCATGGTGGGCTGAACCTCTTAGCTAGGGCTAAGAGGTGAAGCTTGTAGCGTGATGGGAACTCTTTGCTTACCTTTTTTTTAGATTGAACTGATGTTGAATTTGGTTAATGAAGGAAATGTTTTTAATTTTTAATGGTCTGTTGTGACTGAAATTATAATGGGTCTGCAATGGCTTTGAGCATGTTTCTTCTCTTTTGATGTTTATAACGTCAGGAAGCCCTATTGTTCACCATAGTTCCTGAGCATAGTCGGATGACGGTACACTTCTAACCTTCATGCATTGTTGATTGGTTGGTAATTAGTTTAATTATGTTGTTTGCCATAGTCTCTTGGGCATGGTTTGGTGATGGAATCCATTCTAATTCATATACCTTTCATCTCTTAAAAACTAGATCAATGATAGTTCAGTTAATTTTTATGATTCTCGAAGTAGACGTAAGATCTCCCTGATCCCTACAAGTGGATCCTCTGAATCCCTAGTTACCCTTCTTTGATATCTCCTAAGTTTTAGATTAATTAACCTACAATTATTTCACAATTGCTATTTGATTCAGAATTCATCTTAGTCTAGTTCTAGTTCTAGTTAGTTTTAGATAACGTACAAATTTTAGTCCCTTGGGATTCGACCTTGGTCTTACTGAGTTATTACTACATCACAACTCTGCACTTGGGGAGTGAACAAGTTTTTGGCACCGTTGCCGGGGACTGACGGCTACGATTTTCTGAAATTAATTAGTTTTGAGATTAGTTTAAGATTAGGATTTTGATAATTTTAGTTTCAAGTTTTTCTTTCTATTTTTAGAACTAACATTTCTTTTGTAGGCTTTAAGATAGGAACTTCTAATTCGGTAAGATCTTTCTAATTCCTACTTTCTATTTTTCATATCTCTTTTATTACTTTCTAGTTAAGACTTTCCTAATTTGTTTTAGAAATTTTCTACTTTCTTTGGAATTTCTTCTTTTCTTTAAAAATTAGTCTACTTTTAATTAGGAATTTTATAATTTTAGACTTTCTATTTTTAGAAACTAACTTGTTTTGTTTATTCTGCCGGTTCTTAACCTAAGACTTCAAATTTGGTAACTTCTTTCCATCTTTCCCTTTTATTCTCTATATTTCTCCTTCTTCCTTTCTCTTAGGTCTAGGTTTAGAATTTAGGGCTGAGTGTGTTTTATGCCCAAGTGGGCACGTGACAACACTCGACGTCTCGTGACTGAAGGAGGATTAGTTGAGGGGTTGACTGTCCATCGTAGGACTAGACACCACTTGAATTTTCCTGAATTAGTTGAGGTTATGGCTGAAAATCAACCTCAAGCACTACCCCAACCTACAGTTGAGGAAGTACAAGCTGAGAATGAGGTGCATCAGGCACCCCCGCCTCGTACTTTATGAGATTATTTACAACCGGCGGGGGTGAGTACGTCCTCATGCATGATTTTTCCTGAGAATACAAGACATGGACATCAAGCCAGAGGTTATCCAACTCCTTCCGAATAACCATGGCCTTGAGTCTGAAGAACCGTTTCTACATCTGAAAGAGTTCAACGAGATCATAGGCACCTTATACTTTCCTAATGTATCTGAGGATACAATTAGGTTAAAACTCTTTCCATTTTCCTTGAAAGAAAAAGCCAAGACGTGGTTACATTCATTGCGTCCTAGATCCATTGGCACATGGAATGACATGCAGAGGGAATTTATAAAGAAAATTTTCCCACACCATAAAACGATTACCCTCAGAAGAGCAATCATGAAATTCGCCCAAAAGGAAGATGAAACATTCTTCCAATGTTGGGAAAGGTTCAAGGATCTGGTCAATTCATGCCCACAACATGGCTTTGAAATATGGCGCATTACGAATTTTTTCTATGATGGGCTAACATCTTCCATGCGCCAAATGGTCGAGACAATGTGTAACAGAGAATTCATTAATAAAAATGTCGACGAGGTATGGGATTACCTCGATAGTCTCGCTGAAAAAACACAATCATGGGACTATTACCCAAAGACGAACACTACGTCTAGGCTGACTCATTCAAAGGAAAAGGGTGGAATATATCTCTTGAAAGATGATGATGATCTTAACGCTAAGGTGGCTAATCTCACCAGAAAAGTCGAGGCCATAGAATTAAAGAAGGATAAGGTTCATGAAATTATTTGTGGTATTTGTGATTACAACATTCACACAACTGAAAATTGTCCTACAATACCTGCCTTTCGAGAAGTGTTGAATGAATAATCTAATGTTGTAAATAACTATCAAAGACCTTTCAATGGACCAACCTCTAATACGTACAATCCTGGCTGGAAAAACCATCCTAATTTTAGTTGGAGGAACGGACAAACTGCTATCCCTCAAGGTTTCTTCAATCAAAATCCAAATCAGGGTAAACCTCAAGAAGAATCGGTTCAAAATTCCATACAAGAGCTGGCTCAGACAATGCGAGGAATATCAGATTTTATGCAAAAAATAGATTCACGTATGACGGCTATAGAAAAGGGGATGCTTCCTGCACAACCACTCCCTAATCCTAAAACACAATACAAGATAGGTGATCCCAGCTCTTCAAATCAAATAGGACACACTAAATCCATCACCACTCTTAGGAGTGGGAAGGTTATTGATAAAATCTTTCCGGTTAGGCCCGAAAAGCCTCAAGAATCAGAAGAGGACAACAATGATGAATCTAGTGATGCCCCATAAAAATTTGAACCGGAACCTCTAGAGAAGCTAGTTGCTCCGTTCCCTCAACGGTTGGTTGCACCAAAATGTCTCTCTCACTCTCAGGATATCCTAAAGGTGTTGAAACAAGTGAAAGTCAACATTCCTCTACTTAATGTCGTAAAACAGATACCTTTATATGCCAAATTTCTAAAGGACTTATGCACGACCAAACGACGGCAAGGTGTTCAAAAGAAGATTTCCTTAACTGAGAAAGTGAGTGCCGTCCTAAAACAAGATGTGCCACAAAAATTCAAAGATCCCGGTTGCCCAACCATATCATGTGTAATCGAGAACTATCGAATTGATCATGCACTTCTTGACTTAGGAGCGAGCGTCAATCTAATTCCCTACTCGGTATACCAACAATTAGGTTTGGGTGAATTAAAATCCACCCGGACCATTCTACAACTTGCTGACCGCTCTGTTCGTGTACCAAGAGGGATAATCGAGGATGTGTTGGTCCAGGTTGATAGATTTTACTACCCTATAGATTTTATCATCTTGGACATTGAACCCATCAATGACACGAGCACTTAGATTTCCGTCATTCTTGGTCACCCATTCCTGTCCACTTCAAATGCAATTATCAATTGTAGGAATGGTGTCATGACTATGTCTTTTAAAAATTTGACATTGGAATCGAATATCTTTTTCAATAACAGCAGCAACTCAGAGGATGATGACGATTTCCATGATATTAACATGATTGATTCTTTTGTAGAAGATAAAACGCCTCTCATATTATCCTCTGATCCTCTAGAGACGTGCCTGACCCACTCCCATGATCTTGATGATGATATAATTAGGGAGACGTGTGCCATGCTGGATACTGCACCGGTACTTGAAGTTAACCGGTGGAAGCCACAATTTGAAGAGTTGCCCCAAACTGATGTAGTGCCTCTACCGTCTAACCTCAAGCCACCGAAGCTTGACCTAAAACCCTTTCCCTCTGATTTAAAATATGTCTATTTAGGTCAAGATGAGACATATCCGGTGGTGATCTCTGCCCACCTGGAGAAAGAGCAAGAGAGTATGCTCATATCTACTCTCATTGAGCATAAGGGAGCTCTTGGATGGACGATAACGGACCTCAAAGGAATTAACCCATCGATTTATACTCACCGCATATATCTTGAGGATAATGTAAAGGCTGTTCGACAATCACAACGTAGACTAAATCCAAATATAAAGGAAGTGGTTAAGGCCGAGGTTCTTAAACTATTGGATGTGGGTATCATATACCCCATATCTGATAGTCAATGGGTGAGTCCAACTCAGGTGGTTCTCAAGAAGTCCGGGATCACCATCGTAGCCAATGCCAATAATGAACTCGTGGCGACCAGAGTTACTACTGGTTGGAGAATATGCATTGACTATATAAAGCTGAATACCGTCACAAGGAAAGACCACTTTCCTTTGCCCTTCATTGATCAAATCTTGAAAAGGCTAGCTGGTCATTCCTATTACTGTTTCCTTGATGGGTATTCAGGTTATAATCAGATTAAAATCGCCCCTGAGGACCAGGAAAAGACCACATTTACATGTCCCTATGGCACCTTTGCCTACAGAAGGATGCCATTTGGGTTATGTAATGCCCCTGCCACCTTTCAGCGATGCATGATGAGTATCTTTTCTGACATGGTGGGAAAATATTTAGAGGTCTTCATGGACGATTTCTCTGTCTTCGGTTCATCTTTCAGCGAGTGCTTAGCGAGTCTTAAATTGTAACACCCCGAATTTTGGCCAATCTGGGATTTGACGTCCTTAGACAGTGGGTCAATTAAAACACCTGAAAAATCGCTTAGAACCCAATTCCATAGCCAAAGAAATCACTTAGGGTTAATTCCTTTAGAAACTAAGCATAAGTTAGCTAGCGCAACGCTGGAGTAGCTGGGAAACAGTCCCTGATCACTTTAAATACGTTCTACAAGACCCAAATCGAGTAGAACGTATGACTCCATAATACTCTATAACCTTGGATCAAACTCTAAACAGGTTTGTTCTCTGGACCACTTTGAAATTTTGTATTGGATCTAGACCGCGCGTCGAAAGTCCGATACCTCCTATTTTAGACCGTTAGAACCGCCCAGCTGGACTTGACAATCATTTCGAAAATCAAGTCAAACCGATAATCACAGACTATTTCATTGAGCCCGGATTGAAGAGACCGCGAATAGGGACAGAATTGGAATTTCAAATTCAAATCTGGCACACGACTTGACACGTCAGTATTAAGCGTTTTGACCGTCAGAATTCATCCAGATTACACCCTCGGATCAAGAAAAATTTCTATTTATTATTATGAGACTTCCAGCCCTGATCTACCTGCGGTGACCGCTGAACTGAAACTGGTCCGCCACGTGCGATCTGCGAACCCTGCCGGACTGAAAACTTAATACATGCTATATCTGGTACGCATGAGCTTAAGTCCGATCGCATTCGACCAGGGGACCACCAGAAAGCATCTTTTGGACCGAAACAGCCCCGATTTGGTTACCCCTCAAGTGAAACTTGTTCCTGAGCCTATTTCGGGCAAGTTTGGGCTTATAAAAGGGCTTGAAACCCTCACTCCTCTCTCCCATCCGAATTTGCAAAAACCCTAGATTGGGAGAGAGAAAAGGTGAGAGTTTGTGAGAGAAGGTGGGAGAGATCTTCCTGCCACCTGTTGCTGCTGCTGTACGTGCTTAGGCAACGCACTCCGATCACTTTCCCGGCGATTCCTCCGCGTTTTCAGGTAAGAAAAACCCTAGAAAGTTGCTGATTTGATGTTTCTTCTGTTCCATAGCTTGATAGTTAGTAAATCTCGTAAAACAGGTTCTCTTATCGCTGTAGACGAAGCGTATACGCTCCGTTCGAATTTCAACATCCATAAGAGACAAGGTGCGGATATTAGACGCTTTGATTGACTGTTTCCAAAGCTTTCAATGTCGTTTAATAGTAGATTCTTGACGGCAACGCCGTTTGACATGTACAACATGCTGTCTGTTTCTTGTTTCGTAAATCAACGAAGAATATGAGATTTAGGGCATTTTAGTCATTTGTAGGAAGTACTGTTTTCATTCATAGTTTGTTGATGTGATTGACATGAATTGTTGTCGCATTAGAATGTTAGGAATGCGTGCATAATTAGTTTGGCGAAGAGATTCGCCTAAATGCGCACTTCGGGTCGACATACTATATGTAGACTTAAGTGTGTAGTGTAAGTGTTTGTATAAATGCTTGTATTAGTATGTATTGAATTAAATGATGTTATGGATTAGTTTGAGATTGGTTTCTCAATAAATATGCTGGTGTAAATGGTTTCCTTCATGTTAGCCATATGCATGATTTCATTATATGAATGAAATGCATGTGCTTGATGATTCACGTAAGTTGTATGTTATAACATGTGCTTGATGATTTCCTTATGATTTAGTTTGAGATTGAATTCTCAATTAATTTGCTGATGGAAAGGATTTCCTATATGTTGGCGATATGCGTAATTTCATTATATGTGTGAAAGACATGTGTACGATGATTTACTTAAGTTGTACGTTATAACATGTGTTAACATGCTCACATGGTTGTATTTCATTTCCATTACTCTCACATGAATGCTGATGTGATTCCATGATTGTTTGGGACTATACTTAGTCCAGGCAGTCGGTAACCGAGCGAATTCGTGGTTAGCTTATCTTCGCCACGAACGACGCGTCGATGAACGAGAGTCGTGTTTGGAGTTGACGGCAGTGGTTAGGCCACGCGAAGTGTTTTACACACTTCATGTCGTTCGACTTGAGATGCGATCGCGCTAGTCGAGCCCATCAAGTAACCCGATTGGCCGATGTATGTTCACCTTGTATGAGTCATAACTGCTTGAACCTAGGGTACTGAACTTACCATTGTAAACCCTGTTAACCATGGTACCTTGATCCATAAAGACTCATGAGCCGGGCATGGTGGTATGGGACACCGTGGTCGAGCTGTCGGCCTACGCTGGGGCCACAAACCTCCCCGTAGTGACCAGTGAGCACCTAGACTCGTGAGCAGATTATGGTGGTATGGGACACTATATTCTAGCTGTCGGCCTACACTGATCAGGCGACGAGCCCTTTGTAGTGACCGCGAGCGTATTCTGAGTCCACGGGAGGCGACGACCCTTCCGTTGCAGTAGAGTACGGTAGGCCTGTATTGATAAGGTGATGGGGGAGCGGTGCAACGAGTGCGAGCAACAGCCCTGGCAGCCCTTGCAGCGACCTACGAAATATACATCGTATGAGATTACTAGGAGTGACGACCCTAGACAGGATCTGTGTTGAGATTGATATAAGGGAAGTACCTTAGTTTCTCAATCCTGCTGTTTGAATGGACTAATAATAACTTGAAAATCATATCACCATAGCATTGCATGTGCCTGGAAGATGTGGAGCACTCTAGGGAGTGTGGCATGCCGCGGTCGTAAGATGTTGCCGCATGAGGGTGATCGTCGGTGAGGGCATACATCACGTCATGTCATAATTGCATTAACAATAGTATTAGGATTGTTTGATTTATTGCTTTACTATTATCGCGTGATTGATTTGAGAACATGTTAATCCTTGCTCTATTATTCCACTGAGTTAGCTACTCACTCTCACGTTACGGGACGGTGTTCCTGGACACCCACCAGACCTTTTGTGATTGCAGATGATGGCGCGGCTTGCGAGGCAGAGCTGGACTTGATGATGATGAGGAGGATCCCTCCTTTATGCGTGTTCTGATTGACGGGATTATAGGGAGGTTGATTAGATACTTTGACACTTGTCATTTTATATTTTTAGCGCACTCATGTATATTCGTTTTGTCTACTTTTGGAGTATACATGTATGTATATAACCTGGTAACATATCCACACTCTGGAGGCATACAACAGTTTATATATGTTATACATACTATCACAGTCTTCCGCTTGTTAATTTAACTGTCTCTGGAGTATGATATGCTGTTCTAGCTTAATCTCACTCATGTTTAATGCGTTATCATAGACAACATTCAATCATACATATCTATGTTGCATAAATAACATTTTGGAACTCGGGAGTTGGGTTTTTGCTCGACCCCCGATTTTCGGGATGTTACATAAATATGTGCTGAAAATATGTGAAGAAAGAATCTGGTACTTAATTGGGAGAAGTGCCATTTCATAGTTAAAAAGGGAATTGTCCTTGGACATATCATCTCGTCCAAGGGAATTGAGGTAGATAAGGCAAAGATTAACGTTATCTCTAGCCTACCTCCACCCAAGAACATTAGAGACTTGCGATCCTTCTTAGGACACGCAGGATTTTACCGACGATTTATAAAGGACTTTAGTTTCCTTTCTCATCCTTTATGTAATCTTCTTCAAAAGGATGCATTATACGAGTGGACTAAGCAATGCCAAGAAGCTTTCACTAAGCTTAAGGGCATGTTAACCACTGCACCTATCATGCAGCCACCCGACTGGAGTCTTCCTTTTGATCTTATGTGTGACGCCTCTGATTATGCTCTTGGAGCGGTTTTAGGCCAGAGAAAAGATAAGCGACCTTACATCATTTATTACGCCAGTAGGATTTTAAACCCTACCCAAGTGAACTACTCGACTACGGAAAAGGAACTCTTAGCTGTAGTGTTCGCTTTGGATAAATTTAGGTCCTACCTGATCGGATCCAAGATCATCATCTACACAGATCACGCGACACTTAAGTATCTTCTTTCTAAGAATGATTCCAAGCCCCTCCTGATACGATGGATCCTTCTACTCTAAGAATTTGATTTGAAAATTAAAGATAAAAAGGGAGTAGAGAACATAGTGGCCGATCATCTCTCTCACCTTAATACCTCTGATTCTCTTGAGACGACCCATATTAATGATATGTTCCCTGATGAAAAAATGTTCAGAGTCTCCCATTCACCTTGGTTCGCTGATATTGCTAATTATCTTGCTACAGGTTCCATACCGACACACTGGACGTCGCAAGATAAGAAGAAATTCTTTACCAAGGTGCGTAACTTTTTCTGGGATGATCCATATTTGTTTAAATATTGCCCAGACCAAATCTTAAGGAGATGTGTGCTAGAAGATGAGCATCAGAGTGTCATCTCCTTCTGTCACTCACAGGCCTATGGTGGTCACTTTTCTGCTAAAAAGACCATGGCCAAGATTCTACAGTGTGGCTTTTACTGGCCCACTATGTTCAGAGACACTCATGAGTTTTGTAAGGCTTGTGAGCGTTGTCAGAAATTGAGAGCATTTTCCTGTCGAAATATGATGCCCTTGAATCCCATCCTTATTATAGAAGCATTTGATTGTTGGGGCATTGATTTCATGGGACCATTCCCCCAATCATTTGGAAATTTATATATTTTGCTCGCCGTAGACTATGTCACTAAATGGGTCGAAGCAATTCCGTGCCGCAACAATGACCATCACACGGTCATTAAATTCTTAAAAGAAAACATCCTGTCGTGGTTCGGAACACCTCGAGCCATCATTAGTGACGGGGGCTCACACTTTTATAATAGACCATTCGAGAGCTTAATGAAGAAATACGGTATCTCTCATAAGGTGAGCACCCCATACCATCCACAGATAAGTGGGCAAACTGAGATTTCCAATAGGGAGATTAAACATATCCTAGAGAAAACGGTTAACCCTGTTCATAAGGATTGGTCAATCCGATTGACTGATGCCTTATGGGCATACCGTACTGCTTTTAAAACCCCTATTGGAACATCTCCCTTTAGATTTATCTATGGGAAGGCTTGTCACTTGCCTGTGGAGTTGGAACATAAAGCATACTGGGCGATCAAAAATCTAAATTTCAATCTGGATAACGCTGGCTCGCTACGTAAACTTCAATTAAATGAACTTGAAGAAATCCGAAATGATGCGTACGAAAACTCAAGAATTTACAAGGATAGAATGAAGGCGTTTCATGATCAACATATTCTACGAAAATCATTCACGCCAGGTCAGAAAGTCCTTTTGTATGACTCTCAACTACATCTCTTTCTGGGTAAGCTTCGATCTCATTGGACTGGCCCTTACATTGTTGTCACTGCTTATCCTCATGGGGCCGTCGAGATAAGAGATCCCGACAATGGCAAGGAGTTTAAAGTAAATGGACATCGATTAAAACTATTTGTTGAGACATTTGATTCAGAGGCCATGTCCATGCCTCTGACTACTCCTGTTTACCAGGATTGATCTCCTAGTCTGATGGAGGTATAGGTAGGTTTATCGCTTTCATAGGACTAGGGTAGTTTGCTTTATTTGTCTGGCTGAAGACAGTAAAATTAGCGCTCCTGGGAGGCAACTCAGCTTTTTATTCCATTTCATATTTTTCTAGTTAGTTAGTTCAATGTTTGTGGGTAACATTACTGCAAACCCTCACGAGACTACAACTCGTCCACTAGGGGTAACCTAGGAGTTTAAAGGCTTATTGCATACGCTAAATGCAATCGAGAATACCTGCGAAAGTGGTATAGATAGGTTTTTATTTTTGTTATTTTTATTGGTTTCACTCTCGTACTAACTTGCTCTCTCCCAACGATCTCTTGAAAAATCTCTCTCGATTCGTTATTCAAGTACTATCTTCCCATCACTTTACTTTCTTTGTCCCATGTGCATTGCATGCTCATATCTTTTACATTGAGGACAATGTAGATTTTAGGTTGAGGGTGGGAGATTAGCTTACCTAATCAGTGTTTTCTTAGTCTTGAGTAAAAATTGTGAGCAAAAATTTAATTTTCTGACATTTCTTATGATTTCGAAGTGATTTTGACGGATATCCTTGACTTAGAATTTCAAGATAAGTGATGTTGGTAATTTATGACTCTTGGATTCAGTATCTATTAGATTTCACAATTAAGTTTAATTTGTTAATCTAGAATTAGAAGCTGTAAACAATGATTGAGTCATGATTTCACATGTCACATCTCGCTTTCACATTAAGGTTTAAGTTTGATATTGAAGGGTTAACTTGGTAATCACTAAGCATGTGAAGGAACCGGCCTGAAAAATGCCTAACGGGATCGATATGAAAAAAAAAAAAAAAAGAAGAGAAAGAAGAAGATACCTTTGGAAAGATTTGGGTGAATAATCTTTACCATAGGTTTGCTCCCTATAGGTGTAGATTTAATTCCCCGTGGATAATATGTGAACAGGGTTAGGTATACAGTTTTCACCGTAGGTTTGCTCCCTATAGGTGAGGATTTGATTCCCCTTCTTGGCATTACTTTTGCTGAGAAAATCAAAGGCTGAAAGAAAGAAAAAGATTATCTGTGAGGCAGATTTTGATCATCATGAATTCTCTTGTTGGTTACCAATGATATCCTGAAATAGAAAAATAAATTTTAATGTTGATAAGCTGAGATTACACTATACACCCCTGAACTCAATGTTTAGAATTTTTCTAATTGATGGATTAATACTTTGGACTTGATGATGAAGTTTACTGTGCACTTGAGTCCAGGAGAAAGTAATGCCTAACATGCATGCATCTTAGAATTCTCGCATCTGAATTGTTTTGAAAAATCCACTCGAGTTCATAGAATATGCCCTGTACTTCTCAACTTATTTTTGCATACCTTGCTCGAGACTAACAAGATGCTGGTTGGGGATTGTGTTGAGGTCAAATATTGCATATCAAACCTCATTTATTTCCTGGATTTACGAGCATGATACTGTTTAAAGGCTCGTTTTATTGTGTTTACGTTGCAAGGTGATTTTACGAGCACGAACTGCAAAAAGGTGCTAAAAGCATGGAATTAACGATCTGATGACACCAAGAGCAAGGGACGGATACCTGAGAACCAAGATTAATGAATTTACATGCCATAGATTCATGAACATTAAGAAACTGAAGCTCAAGTGGCCTAAAAAGAGTCCAAAATGCAAGATCATAGGGTTCCCGCCATCCAATTGTCAAATGACTTCATACATGAGCTAAAGACACTAAATTAACCATACATATTGAATTTCAGCCATTGGATCCTTGTGGAAGTGGTCCAACAGTCAGATCATCCCATAAAATAGTGAATTGGGGCCCACCTGATGTCTGGATGTGCTGCAACTTTGGTCTTGACGGGTTAAATGAGCTGGAAAAGCATATGGAAGGAGCGGATTCCTTGAAACATCGAGGTGGGACCCACTTTATGTGATGAAAGTGTGCATAGCCACGTGCATAAGAGGAGCACTGGACTAATGCTCTTGGTCAAGTCGGTTTGACTGACTCAATTCAAAAATGGCAATATCCGTTTCCAGCGTCCGCGCACGCGAACGATCGGTGGCTGATGTGGGGCCCATATGTTGTCCCAAAGGACAATCTAGACCGTCCATTCACTCTTTGAGGTAGCCATAAACATTTCCTAGTTGGCGAAATTTCAAAGGGGACTGGATATTCGCTTTTATGCCGTTAAACGCAGAAATGGACGGCGGAATGAAAGATTAGGTGGGCCACATCAGAAATTGTTCAAAACAGTTCCTCTCCGACAAAAACTTCGATGTGAATCTAATAGACGGAGTGGATTTATCAAAAGAGCATCGAAGTGGGCCCACCATCATCATCAGCGTAACAACTATGCACCCTCTGTTACGTAGTTCTGGGAAAACCAGAATTTCTGGGTGGTTGCACGATCAGAATGTTGATCAGATTGCTGATCCAAGCCGTCCATCATGTAGGCCGTCAAAAACAGTCTCAGGGGACGTTGTCGTTTTGGAAAGAAAACAACAGAGAACGGTGTTTTACAGACTATTATCTTGACTGCGTAAACAGCCTGCACACGCTGTTGTGCCTTCCACCGACTCCAACTTTCCGATTTTGCTGAGATTTTCTCCACCGACCGACCCAGCTACTACCCTGCTGCCTATAAAGAAAGAGAAGAAGAGAGGAGGGACATCTTCATCTTGGCTTGGACATGGATTGGCAGGAGAGAGTAGAGAGTAATTGTTTCTTTTCTTTTTATTTGATTTTACTTATTTAAGATGTCCAGCTTCATCATGGTGGGCTGAACCTCTTAGCTAGGGCTAAGAGGTGAAGCTTGTAGCGTGATGGGAACTCTTTGCTTACCTTTTGTTTAGATTGAACTGATGTTGAATTTTTGTAACACCCTGAAAATCAGGGGTCGTGTATAAACTCAACTCCCGAGTTTCAGACCGTTACTTATGCAACAAAAATGATTATGATTCAATGTTGTCTGAGTTAAAGCATTCACATGAGTAAAAGTATACCAAAACTGCAATTCATACTCCAGATTCAGTGATAAAAGCAAGCGGAAGACTAAAGAATATATATATCACTGTATGGAAAACAAAGTAGATCTCAACCGTCTCTAAAGTATGAATACATCTCTGAGTCTCATATACATGTAAATAAATAAAATTAAATGTCTGAAAAGAGTCCCACTGAGAAGTCCCGTCAATCCAGGCCACCTAAGCAAAGCCGTCGTGGTACTGCATGTATGAGAACTCGTCTTGGTCCTCATCATAGTCCGGCTCTGCCTCCTGAATCGCTGCCTCACCTGCATCTAAGACAGGGTCTGGTGGGTGTTACAAACACCATCCAGTAACGTGGGAATGAGTAGCTAACTCAGTGAAATAATAGAGTAAGGATTAACATGTTCTCAAATCAATCATGCGATAATAGTAAAGCAGTAAATCAAACAATCCTAATACTGTTGTTAATGCAATATGACATGACATGATGGATGCCCTCACCGACGTTCTCCCTCATACGGCACCATCTTACGCCCGCGGCATGCTTGCGTACCGCTCAGTGCTCCACATCTTCCAGGCACATGCAATGTGATGGTGATATGATTGCCGAGTTATTATTAGTCCATTCAAACAGCAGGATTGGGAAACTAAGGTACTTCCCTTATATCAATCCCAACACAGATCCTGTCTAGGGTCGTCGCTCCTAGTAATCTCATACGATGTATATTTTGTAGGTCGCTGCAAGGGCTGTCAGGGCTGTTGCTCACACTCGTTGCACCGCTCCCCCATCACCTTATCAATACAGGCCTACTGTACTCTCACTGCTACGGAAGGGTCGTCGCCTCCCGTAGACTCAGAATACGCTCGCGGTCACTACAAAGGACTCGCCGCCTGATCAGTGTAGGCCGACAGCAAGAATATAGTGTCCCATACCACCATAATTTGGTTACGAGTCATCGGTGCTCACTGATGACTACGGGGAGGTTTGTGGCCCCAGCGTAGGCTGACAGCTCGACCACGGTGTCCCATACCACCATGCCCGGCTCATGAGTCTTTATGGATCAAGGTACTATGGTTGACAGGGTTTACAATGGTAAGTTCAGTACCCTAGGTTCAAGCAGTTATGACTCATACAGGGTGAACATGCAACGGCCAGTCGGGTTACTTGACGGGCTCGACTAGCACGAGCGCATCTCAAGTCGAACGACATGAAGTGCGTAAAACACCTCGTGTGGCCTAACCACTGCCGCCAACTCCAAAACACGGCTCGTGTTCATCGACGCGTCGTTCGTGGCAAAGACAAGCCAACCACGAATTTGCTCGGTTGCCGACTGCCTGGACTGGGTATAGTCCCAACCAATTATGAATCCACATAGCAATCATGTGAGAGTATTGGAAATGAATACAACTATGTGAGCATGTTAACACATGTTATAACATACAACTTAAGTAAATCTTCAAGCACATGCATTTCATACATATAATGAAATCATGCATATAGCTAACATGTAGGAAATCATTTACATCAGCATATTAATTGAGAAATCAATCTCAAACTAATTCATAACACCATTTAATTCAATACATACTAATACAAGCATTTATACAAACACTTACACTACACACTTAAGTCTACATATAATATGTCGACTCAAAGTGCGCATTTAGGCGAATCTCTTCGCCAAACTAATTATGCACGTATTCCTAGTATCCTAATGCGACAAGAAGCCATGTCAATCACATCAGCAAATTATGGATGAAAACAGTATTTCCTATAAATGACTAAAATGCCCTAAATCTCATATTCTTCGTCTGCTTACGAAACAGGAAACGGACAGCATGTTGTACATGTCAAACGGCGTTGCCGTCGATAATCTACTATTAAACGACATTGAAAGCATTGGAAACAGTCAATCAAAGCGTCTAAAATCCGCACCTTTTCTCCTAGAAGCGTATCAATTCGAACGGAGCGTATACGCTTCGTCTACGACGAATAGGGAACCTAATACATAAGATCCATTAGCTACCATACTATGAAAACTAAGGAACCTCAAATCAGTAACTATTTAGGGTATTTTCTTACCTAGAAATGCGGCGAAATCACCGGCAAAGTGATTGGATTGCGTTGCTTAATCACG
Source organism: Magnolia kwangsiensis (assembly GCA_037074715.1). NCBI lineage: Eukaryota > Viridiplantae > Streptophyta > Magnoliopsida > Magnoliales > Magnoliaceae > Magnolia > Magnolia kwangsiensis. The sequence continues at coordinate 60,264,514 of CM073573.1, forward strand.
TGCAACAGGTGGCACGAGCAGCAAGAAATTCCCTTCCTCTCTCTCTCTCACAATCTCTCACCTTTTCTCTCTCTCAACCTAGAGATTTTTTCAAATTCGGATGGGAGAGATATGAGAGGGTTTCAAGCCCTTTTATAAGCCCAAACATGCCCAAAACAGGCTTGGGAACAAAGTTTACTTGATGCTTAACCAAATCGGGGCTGTTTCAGTCCAAAAGGACATTTCTGGTGGTCCCCTGGCTGAATACGATCGGAATTAAGTTCATACATGTCGGATGTCGCTCACGGCCCGTTTTCAGACCAGTAGTGTTCGTAGATCGCCTGTGGCGGTCCAGTTTCACTTCAGCGGTCACCGCACGTAGATCAGGTCTGCAAGTCTCATGATATGAAATAGAAATTTTTCCTGATCCGATGGTGTAATTTGGCTGAATTCTGACGGTCAGAACGCTTAATACTGACGTGTCAAGTCGTGTGCCAGATTTGAATTTCAAATTCCAAATCTAACCCTATTCTCACTCTCTTCAGTCCAGGCTCAATGAAATAGCCTGCGAATGTCGGTTGGACTTGATTTTCAAAATGATTGTCAAGTCCAGCTAGGCGATTTTAACGGTCTAAGATTGTAGGTATCGGACTTTCGACACGAGGTCTAGATCCAATAAAAAGTTTCAAAGAGGTCTAGAGAACAAACCGGTTTAGAGTTTGATCCGAGGTTTTAGAGTATTATAGCGTCATTGGTTCTACTCGCTTTGGGTTTTGTAGAACGTATTTAAAGTGATCAGGGACTATTTCCCAACTACTCTAGCGTTGCGGTAGCTAACTTACACTTATTTTCCAAAGGAATTAATCCTACGCGATTTCTGGTCGAGTTGGTACTCGAGTCCAAGTACGGATTTTTTCAGGGCGTTACAATCTACCCCCCTTAACAATAAATTTCATCCTCAAAATTTGTACATTTTCGTACTCCTCGAGAAGCTGTGGGTAGTTCTTTCTGATCTCGGCTTCTGTCTCCCAGGTAGCCTCTTCCTCAGAGTGATGCGTCCACAATACTTTCACAAGGGGAATCACCTTGCTACGCAGTACCTGCTCCTTCCTGTCTAGGATACGCGTCGGTCGCAGGATATATGTAACATCCTCTCCTAACTGCACCTGCTCCCATCTGATGATATGGGAATGATCAGAAACGTATTTCTTCAGCATAGAAACATGAAATACATTATGAACGCTCGCGAGAGGCATGGGTAAAGCCAAACGGTATGCCACTGCTCCCACACGATCGAGGATCTGGAATGGACCAATGAATCGCGGTGCCAGTTTCCCCTTCTTCCCGAACCGGAGGACTCCCTTCATAGGGGAAACTCGCAAAAACACATGATCCCCAACTGTGAACTCTAGCGGCCTCCGTCTCGTATCGGCATAACTCTTCTGTCTGCTCTGCACTGTGAGAAGCCGACGTCTAATAATATCAATCTTCTCCGACGTCGCTTGCACTAACTCTGGGCCAATCAAGCTACGCTCACCGACCTCTGCCCAGCAATGCGGTACACGACAAGGTCGCCCATACAACGCCTCGTAAGGTGCCATACCAATACTCGCCTGAAAACTGTTGTTGTACGCGAACTCCGCATATGCAAGACAATCATCCCAACTGTCCTTGAAGTCCAATGCGCAAGCTCGCAACATATCCTCTAAGATCTGGTTCACCCGCTCTGTCTGTCCGTCTATCTGTGGGTGAAAGGCAGTACTGAACTTCAACTTCACACCCATAGCCTCCTGAATGCGAGTCTAGAAAATAGAAGTGAACCGCGTGTCCCTGTCCGACACGATCTCCAACGGAACTCCATGCAGACGCACGATCTCTCTGATGTACAGTCTAGCCAGCTCGTCTGCAGAGTTCGTGACTCTGATCGGTAGGAAGTGCGCCGACTTCGTCAGACGGTCAACGATCACCCATATGGAATCATGTCCCTTCCTCGTCCTTGACAGCCCTGAAATGAAATCCATGGAAATGAAATCCCACTTCCACTCTGTGATCGGCATAGGCTGCAAGAGTCCAGGTGGTCGGCGATGCTCTGCCTTCACCTGCTGGCAAGTAAGACAACGGGACACGAACTCTGCTATGTGGGTCTTCATACCTTCTCACCAATAGGTCCTCTTCACGTCGCGATACATCTTCGTACTGCCTGGATGCATCGTGAGTCTGGTACAATGCGCAGCCTCGAGAATCTCTCTTCTTAAGTCAGGGATATCTGGGATGCATAGGCGGCCACGATAACGTAAGCCCCCATCCGTGCCAACTCACCACTCAGCGTCTACATCATCACTGACCTGCTCTTGAAGCTCAGTCAGATGCGCATCATCCCTCTGCGCCTCGATTACCCGGTCATCGATCTGAGATCGCACCTGCACATGTGCGATGAACTCATACGGCTCCTCTACAGTGAGTTTCTGCTCAAAGTCTCACAAAAACTCAACCATATCCCACTCAGCAACCATCAGCGGAGCCGAAAACTCTATAGCCTTCTTGCGGCTCAATGCGTCAGCCACAAGGTTCGCCTTCCAAGGATGGTAAGAGACTTCGAACTTGAAGTCCTTCAAAGTCTCCATCCATCGCCGCTGCCTCATATTCAAGTCTCGCTGCGTGAATATGTACTTGAGGCTCTTATGGTCGCAAAAGAGCTCGAACTCCTCTCCATAGAGGTAATGTCTCCAGAGTCTCAGTGCGAATATGACGGCTGCCAACTCTAGGTCGTGTGTAGGGTAATTCTCCTCGTGCTTCCTTAATTGTCTCGAGGCATACGAAATTATCCTGTCCCTCTGCATAAGGACACAACCCAGACCAACGCTAGATGCGTCAGTGTATATAGTGTATCTAACCCCCTGCTCTGGCAATACTAGCACAGAGGCAGACGTAAGTCTGTTCTTCAGCTCCTGAAAAGCTGACTCTGCCTTGTCATTTCAGGCGAACTTCACGTCCTTCCGTGTCAACTGAGATAAAGGTCTCGCGATCTTCGAGAAATCCCGAATGAAGCGTCGATAATAGTCAGCGAGACCCAAGAAACTCCTCACCTCAGTGACAGAACCAGGCTGCTCCCAGTCCTGAACTGCAGCTACCTTAGACAGGTCAACTGCCATGCCATCCTGGGACATCACATGTCTCAGGAACTTCACTTCCTGCTTCCAGAAGTCGCACTTCTTATACTGTGCGAACAACTGATGCCGTCTGAGCGTATCCAGGACCAAGCGCAAGTGCTCCTCATGCTCCTCTCGACTCCTGGAGTATACCAAAATGTTTTCAATGAACACAACGACGAATCGATAGAGGAAAGGCCGAAATACCTGATTCATCAGATCCATGAACACGGCTGGTGCGTTGGTGAGACCGAACGACATCACAAGGAACTCGTAGTGGCCAAAGCTGGTCCTGAATGCTGTCTTCTGCACGTCCTCATCCCTGACGCGCAACTGATGATATCCTGACTGAAGATCAATCTTCGAGAAGTACTGCGCTCCTCTCAACTGATCAAAAAAGTCATCGATCCTGGGTAAAGGGTACTTGTTCTTCACCGTGATCTGGTTGAGCCTGCGATAATCAATATACAATCGCATCGAACCATCCTTCTTCCTTACGAACAGGACTGGTGCTCCCCAAGGAGACACACTAGGCCGTATAAGGCCAAGCTCCAACAGACCATCAATCTGCGTCCTCAACTCCTCCATCTCACATGGTGCCATGCGATACGTCGGCAGTGAGACGGGTGTGGAACCAGGCACCAGATCGATAGTGAAATCAATCTCTCGTCTAGGTGGCAAACCAGGGATCTTCCTGAACAGATCCCCAAACTCGCAAATGACTGGCGTATGCTCAAGCATCTGGGCACCAGCGTCCCATAGTAAAGTAGTGTAACTAAGTATGCGGAAGGGGAGATTTACCCGTACTGGGAACGTGAAGGATGCGCCCTCTGGCTCGTAAGCAGTCACTATACGAGTCTTGCAGTCAATTTCCGCCCTCGCTGAAGTCAACGAGTCCATGCCAAGAATGACGTCGAGATAAACAAGAGAAGGGTCGACGACAAGATCCAGAGCCATTGTCTTGCCTCCTAGATCCACCAAACAGCCCTCACACATCAGGGTGGCATCTGTAAAGGACCCGTGAGCTGTATAAACTCGCACCCCATCCATCCTAATAGTCGGTAGCCCAATGCGCCTGACTATGGCACGTGATATCAATGAAATCATGGAACCTGTGTCCACCATCATAAGAATAGGAATACCTCCGATATGGGCAGTGACCTCAAAGGTCGAATGCTGAGAAGTCTCTGTCGCAACTGCCTCAGCTGTCAAGGCATGCACCCGCGCCAGCTGTGGCCGGTTCGGCCGCTGTGCGGTGGGCCGTAGAGGCGGCCTGATCTAAAATACCGGAGGTTTGAAGGAAGGGTGCGCAGGAGCTAACCATAAAGGCGGTGCTGATATATCATGTGGGCGTGTACGGTCGATCTTCTGCGGCGGCGAGAATTCACTGTCCCGCATCTGAGTAAAACAACTCTGTGCCGAGTGGCCCAATATCCCACAATAGGTACATGACAAATCGAGGCACCGCAACGGTGGTACTGGCACGGTAGCCCTAGGAGGAGGGTCGACGCGAGGCTTCTTGCCCGCAAAGGGCCTGTCCTGCAACTCTGGTCGTGGCCTTGGAGCAGTAAGGCCACGAGATCGGGTAAGTCGATCTACATCCTGCTCTGCTCGCATGGACATGTGAATCAGCTCTGCATAGGAGGGAATGCTTATGCAGCACATCTTCGACCGAATATCCGATCACAAACCCTCAGAAAAGTGCCGTATGCGCATCTGCTCATCTGCCAGTATAGTCGGGACGTATCTGCCCAACTCAGTGAATCGATGCTCATACTCACTGACCGTCATGCCTCCCTGTTTGAGGCGCAGAAACTCATTCTCCCGATCATGCCTATACGTCTGGGGATAGTATTTCTCGTGGAAGTGGAACTCGAACGCTGCCCAGGTCCATATATAATAAGCGGCAACGGTCTGCAACACACTGTCCCACCATAAGCTGGCCTCCCGCTCGAACAAGAACGTAGCCAACTCAACCTGCTCAGCCTCTGAACAATGTAACATCCACAGTATCTTCGACACACGGTCGAGCCAATACTCGGCCTCCTCGGGTCTATGAGAACCCGTAAAAGTGGGAGGCCGTAAGTGCTGGAATCACTCTAATAAGCTCCGTGTGTCTGCGGCATTCCCCGCAGGGTAAGCAGGTGGTGCAGGATGAGCCATGCCCTCATCCTGAGCATATGTATAGGCATCCTCAGCTGGATGCGCAGGTGGTGCAGGTGGGGGCACACTCCCACCCTGGGCTAGAGTCCCCACAATCGTACTCAGGAGCTGCTGCTGCTGCTGCATCATAGCCATCATCTGCTCAAATTTATTTGGAGGTGGAGCAGGCTGTGGCATGTACTGCGTCGAAGAAGATGCACGGTACTGCTCTCTGACGGGCGGTGTGAAAGGCAGTGGTCCAACTGCAGGACCAGTAGTAGGCTGAGACGCACGTGCTGTCTTAGGAATCGGGCCCACAGCAGGGTCCGCATGAGCGTCAGACTGCGAAGGAGCATGATCCATAGGCTCACCCAATGTAAGCCGAGCTGTGCTCCGTGTAGCCTTCGGCGGCATTCCCTATATTCAAAATAGGGCGCAACCTTGTCAGTCTCAATAGTACAAACACACCATAATCATTCACATAAGGAGTCAAAGGCATTCCATGCATTTTATTTAATTAAAATTGTCACAATACAAGGGATATCTCCTTACAAGCATCATAACAGGAAGTACATGGGAACTAAGACAGTTAAAGTTACAACAGCAACATAAGTAAAGCACTAGCCTTAACAGGCTTACACAACTTAAAGTAGGAAATGACTAACTACTAACAACAACATCCAAGATCTCATCGCTAGTCTGAGTCGGGTGACGGAGGAGGAGCACCCTTATCCTGCAAACAGCACAAGATCGCCTTCAAGGTGCGAGTCACCTTGGCGAATTTTCTCTTCATAACGGCCCTAGTATCCTCGACCTCAGTCCGAAGTTCCTGAACTTCCCTTCGTAAGGCGACCTGGCTCTCCTCAATTCAGGCAATGCGATCATCACCAGTAGCCTGCGCAGAAGGAGGAGGGCTCTCATCTGTATCCTGAGCCTCCTCTTCTACCTCTTCCTGGACTTCTTCCTCAACTTCTGCTCCAGGTTCTCCATCACTTGGATCCTCTTCATCATCAAAATCATCCTCGCTATCCTCATCAAGCTGAGTCTCACGGTACTGAGACCCAATCTTCATCTTGACCATGGTAGACTCATCAATGCAGTGAATCAGAACTGGCAACTCTGGCCCAAGTCTGTAAGCAAACTCAAGCGCGATCTTGCATATCAGTCGGCTAAAAGGAAGTGACTCAGACGTTCTTCTTGATTTTGCTATTAGGATAATCTATCGCAAGATGAAAGTGGCCATACACACATTCTCTCCCTGGGCCACCTGATACAAGAAATCAACCATGAGGTGCGTACACTCAATGCGATTTGTCGACCTGGGATACACGTTGAACGTGCAAATGTGGTGCAGCAGGCGCAAATCATTAGACATGTGAGACACCTTGGGGCTATTATTAGGCTGCCATGGAACCAGTTTACTGCATAGAAACCTGGTACGGTGATCTCGCTCATGCCTACTCCTCAAATTCTTCGCACTGGGATGAACATCACCAAGGGGCACGTTCAGAAGTCGCGCTATCAACCGAACATCGATCGTAGCCATTCGGTCTCTACCAAAAGGAATCTTGAACTGCAATGACTCTAATGTAGGACTCTAGATACTAGCGTAGAAGGCACGAACGGTGCTCACATTAGCACGAGCACGAGCTTCAAAGAGCGGACCCCAATGTGCAGCTTCAATGCGCTCGACTAACAGGAATTCACCGAAGAGTCATCCTTCCACGTCCACCTCAAACAACACCTTACGGTCAGTGTATTCATCGTGAGGCATCTCTGCTAAAATCACTCACCCAAGTTGAGTATGGGGATCCAAATCCCACTTTGTATGGAACTCTCGGGCTGTGCTTGGACTTGCGGCGGCGCTTGAGCTAGCGGCGCCACCTCTCGGTCTTCTTAATTGTGTAGGGCGACTAGGCCCAGCCTCATCCGCTGTGGTCTTTCTCTTTCCCATCAAAGAGAGGATGGTGGAGAGAGACAAAAGGCCTAAAATGGCTTCAACAAAAGCCATGAAAAATGGAGAAAATGTAAGGAAATGGATGCCCAAACTAAAAAAGGGAGATTTAGGTGTTGTAGAGGGATGCTTCAAGCTCCCCTAGGATGAATTTTCAAAGAGAAAAGAGAATGAAAAGGGGAAATGGAGCTCCTCACGATTTCAGCTCGTTTGGGGGGTTGTAGGAGCTCCAACGGATGAGATTTGTAAGAGGGAGAGTTACAAACTGCAATGGAGTGGAGTGGGGTCGTTTTCAGCAAGGAATGAGTTTGGGAAGGATTTGGAGCAAAGATTTAAGAGAGGACAGCTAGAAAATGTGAAATGGAGCTAGGGAAGGGGGCTGTTGTCAAGGAAGTACCCCATTTAGGGGTTTTCTACGGTCGGACCATACATAGGGGGGGTGTACTACCCAAAATACCCCCACGCCCCAACTTTTATAGCAAATGGGCCCCAACGGACGGCGATGCATCGCCGGATCGGCGATGGCATCATCCACCATCTCTTTAGGTGGCTGGTGGGACCACATGGGTCAGGTCCCCCCTGGCCCAGGGACCTCACAAAACTATGGGCCCCACCTCAGTTCATTGTAGATTGCCCTAGGGAGGCCCAAACATGCATACGGGGCTTTCTGGGGACAATCTATAAACTTGAATGAAATCTCCTATCATGCAGCATATGATTTTGGGGTAGAAGGAGCTAATACATCCATCTAGCCCATTAGTTGCTAAATATTGTAAACTTAGAATGGCTTAATGGCCAGTTTTCATGAAATTTTACTATTCACTGTAAAATTTTGTCGAAGTATAATTTTATATCATTTTCATACTAGTATTAATGCCTAACATGAAAAGAATAAGAAATAATTGAAGAATAAAGTGGTGTGAGGAAGAATTTTGAAGAATTTAGGTAAAACGGGGTTTTTAAGCCCTAGCGATTGAATGCAAGGGTTGTGGTTGTCCCACCGCCCAAGGATTCATATTTACGGATTTAGAATCGTTCAAAGAATGTTTCAACCCATCTACCTACAACCTAGGAGCTACTTAGGTCGCTTCACGCAACTCTAGATGCGTTACGGACTCGATCACGCGATCGATACGAATAGTCTTCGGCTATTGGCGAATCTGTGATCCTATAAATGTTTCTAGACCCTTCTCGCACCCACCTAAGTCAAAGGAAGTGACAGCGTATGTCGCATGACCATAACCCAGGCCCGGTATAATCTTATTCATGCTCTGATACCAACTTGTAATACCCTGAAAATCGGGGGTCGTGTATAAACTCAACTCCCGAGTTCCAGACCGTCACTTATGCAACAAAAAAAATTATGATTCAATGTTGTCTGAGTTAAAGCATTTACATGAGTAAAAGTATACCAAAACTGTAATTCATACTCCAGATTCAGTGATAAAAGCAAGCGGAAGACTAAAGAATATATATATCACTGTATGGAAAACAAAGTAGATCTCAACCGTCTCTAAAGTATGAATACATCTCTGAGTCTCATATACATGTAAATAAATAAAATTAAATGTCCAAAAAGAGTCCCACTGAGAAGTCCCGTCAATCCAGGCCACCTAAGCAAAGCCGTCGTGGTACTGCATGTATGAGAACTCGTCCTGGTCCTCATCATAGTCCGGCTCTTCCTCCTGAATCGCTGCCTCACCTGCATCTAAGACAGGGTCTGGTGAGTATTGCAAACACAATCCCGTAATGTGGGAATGAGTAACTAACTCAGTGAAATAATAGAGCAAGGATTAACATGTTCTCAAATCAATCATGTGATAATAGTTAAGCAGTAAATTAAACAATCCTAATACTGATGTTAATGAAATATGACATGACATGATGGATGCCCTCACCGACGTTCTCCCTCATACGGCACCATCTTACGCCCGCGGCATGCTTGCGTACCGCTCAGTGCTTCACATCTTCTAGTCACATGCAATGTGATGGTGATATGATTGTCGAGTTATTATTAGTTCATTCAAACAGCAGGATTGGGAAACTAAGGTACTTCCCTTATATCAATCCCAACACAGATCCTGTCTAGGGTCGTCACTCCTAGTAATCTCATACGATGTATATTTTGTAGGTCGCTGCAGAGGGTTGTCAGGGCTGTTGCTCGCACTCGTTGCACCGCTCCCCCATCACCTTATCAATACAGGCCTACTGTACTCTCACTACTACGGAAGGGTCGTCGCCACCCGTAGACTTAGAATACGATCGTGGTCACTACAAAGGACTCGTTGCCTGATCAGTGTAGGCCGAAAGTAAGAATATAGTGTCTCATACCACCATAATTTGCTCACGAGTCATAGGTGCTCACTGGTCACTTCGGGGAGGTTTGTGGCTCCAGCATAGGCCGACAGCTCGACCACGGTGTCCCATACCACCATGCCTGGCTCATGAGTCTTTATGGATCAAGGTACCATGGTTGACAGGGTTTACAATGGTAAGTTCAGTACCCTAGGTTCAAGCAGTTATGACTTATACAGGGTGAACATACAACGGCCAGTCGGGTTACTTGACGGGCTCGACTAGCACGAGCGCATCTCAAGTCGAACGACATGAAGTGCGTAAAACACCTCGTGTGGCCTAACCACTGCCGCCAACTCCAAAACACGGCTCGCGTTCATCGACGCGTCATTCGTGGCAAAGATAAGCCAACCACGAATTTGCTCGGTTGCCGACTACCTGGACTGGGTATAGTCCCAACCAATTATGAATCCACATCAGCAATCATGTGAGAGTATTGGAAATGAATACAACTATGTGAGCATGTTAACACATGTTATAACATACAACTTAAGTAAATCTTCAAGCACATGTATTTCATACATATAATGAAATCATGCATATAGCTAACATGTAGGAAATCATTTACATCAGCATATTAATTGAGAAATCAATCTCAAACTAATTCATAACACCATTTAATTCAATACATACTAATACAAGCATTTATACAAACACTTACACTACACACTTAAGTCTACATATAGTACGTCGACTCAAAGTGCGCATTTAGGCGAATCTCTTTGCCAAACTAATTATGCACGTATTCCTAGTATCCTAATGTGACAAGAAGCCATGTCAATCACATCAGCAAATTATGGATGAAAACAGTATTTTCTACAAATGACTAAAATGCCCTAAATCTCATATTCTTCGTCTGCTTACGAAACAGGAAACGGACAGCATGTTGTACATGTCAAACGGCGTTGCCGTCGATAATCTACTATTAAACGACATTGAAAGCGTTGGAAACAGTCAATCAAAGCGTCTAAAATCCGTACCTTTTCTCCTAGAAGCGTATCAATTCGAACGAAGCGTATACGCTTCGTCTACGGCGAATAGGGAACCTAATACACAAGATCCATCAGCTACCATGCTATGGAAACTAAGGAACCTCAAATCAGTAACTATTTAGGGTATTTTCTTACGTAGAAATGCGGCAAAATCACCAGCAAAGTGATTGGATTGCGTTTCTTAATCACATGCAACAGGTGGCACGAGTAGCAAGAAATTCCCTTCCTCTCTCTCTCACAATCTCTCACCTTTTCTCTCTCTCAACCTAGGACTTTTTCCAAATTTGGATGGGAGAGATATGAGAGGGTTTCAAGCCCTTTTATAAGCCCAAACATGCCCAAAATAGGCTTGGGAATAAAGTTTACTTGATGCCTAACTAAATCGGGGCTGTTTCAGTCCAAAAGGACATTTCTGGTGGTCCCCTGGCCGAACGTGATCGGACTTAAGTTCATACATGTCGGATGTCGCTCACATCCCGTTTTCAGACCAGTAGTGTTCGTAGATCGCCCGTGGTGGTCCTGTTTCAGTTCAGCGGTCACCGAACGTAGATCAGGTCTGCAAGTCTCATGATATGAAATAAAAATTTTTCCTGATCCGAGGGTGTAATTTGGATGAATTCTGACAGTCAGAACACTTAATACTGACGTGTCAAGTCGTGTGCCAGATTTGAATTTCAAATTCCAAATCTAACCCTATTCTCACTCTCTTCAGTCCAGGCTCAATGAAATAGCCTGCGAATGTCGGTTGGACTTGATTTTTGAAATGATTATCAAGTCCAGCTAGGCGGTTTTAACGGTCTAAGATTGTAGGTATCGGACTTTCGACGCACGGTCTAGATCCAATACAAAGTTCCAAAGAGGTCCAGAGAACAATCCGGTTTAGAGTTTGATCCGAGGTTTTAGAGTATTATAGCGTCATTGGTTCTACTCACTTTGGGTCTTGTAGAACGTATTTAAAGTGATCAAGGACTATTTCCCAGCTACTCTAGCGTTGCGCTAGCTAACTTACACTTATTTTCCAAAGGAATTAATCCTACGCGATTTCTGGTCGAGTTGGTACTCGAGTCTAAGTAGGGATTTTTCCAGGGCGTTACAATTTGGTTAATGAAGGGAATATTTTTAGTTTTTAATGGTCTGTTGTGACTGAAATTACAATGGGTCTGCAATGGCTTTGAGCATGTTCCTTCTTTTTTGATGTTTATGACGTCAGGAAGCCCTATTGTTCACCATAGTCTCCTGAGCATGGTCGGATGATGGTACCCTTCCTAAACTTCATGCATTGTTGATTGGTTGGTAATTAGTTTAATTATGTTATTTTCTATAGTCTCTTGGGCATGGTTTGGTGATGGAATCCATTCTAATTCATATACCTTTCATCTCTTAAAAACTAGATCAATGACAGTTCAGTTAATTTTTATGATTCTCGAAGCAGACGTAAGATCTCCCTGATCTCTACAAGTGAATCCTCTGAATCCCTAGTTACCCTTCTCTGATATCTCCTAAGTTTTAGATTAATTAACCTACAATTATTTCACAATTTCTATTTAATTTAGAATTCATCTTAGTCTAGTTCTAGTTCTAGTTAGTTTTAGATAACGTACAAGTTTCAGTCCCTTGCGATTTGACCTCGGTCTTACCGAGTTATTACTACATCACAACCCTGCACTTGGGGAGTGAACAATAAAGCACCCACATGTACACTCCCGCTGGAGGCCTCCTATGAGGACTTGCAAGGGGTGAGAAACACCTTAGACCTAATCCTTCAGAAGGAATGATCATAAGGGTCCTCTAGAATCTAATGACTTAAAGATAAGTAGATGAGCCGCGTTTAGCATGTTGATGAAGATCTCCTCCTTTGATGACAACGAATCTTTAACTTCCTTGAACCGCAACTCAGAAAATGTACCAATACATGGCGATAAGTTGGGTCAAGGTTATGATGAAATCATACTCTATTAAATGTTTTCCTATAAGGGAGGTAGAGCGATTCCAATCATCTATGCATTCAAGGCATCACAACTTAATGATCTGCCATTAAGGGGGTAGCTGTAGGATCCTTGAATGTGAAAGTTCATTCTCCAATCCACTCTATTAAATGTTAATGATGAGGGTGGATTGGAGGATGAACTCCCATGAGAGAAAAGGCTTAGGGTATATGATTTAGGGTTAAACACACAAAAGCACTCTCTATTTTTTCTTTATCTAACAACTGAGGGCAAACTCTCATTAAATAGGCAAAAGGTTCCAACGGACATAAAACAGTCACATTTTTTACAGAGTTCGATATCATCGAGCGTATACTCTCGATAGAAACGACTGGCCACTTGATGACATGAACTCAAATGTCAAATAATTTTGAAACCTTTTGCCAGTTGGTTGAGAAAATCGAATGTGCGTCGATGTCATCAGATTTTGAACTCTGATTTCATTAACATGAGGTTTAATTCCTCGACATTTAAAAATGTGAGAGCACTTGCCTTTGAAAATTGTAGGAAAAAATATGATCAAGCATCACTCGATACATCAGAATTTGAATATCGTTGATATCGAGGGCAGTATCGATTCATCAATAATTCTAAGAAATTTTTCGTATAAGCTTGCTGGAGAGTTTTTGTCCACTTTCGATGACATGGACCATGCCTCGATATGATCGATATTTGAATATCGATTTTATCGAGTAACCCTCGATCTGAGAAAAAATAACCTGAAAAACTTGTCGAATAGAAATGTGTCCTAATCCGATATCATCGAAGGGCTTCCGATATCATCGAGATTTGAATTCTGAGGATATCGAGGAGCTCTTCGATATATCGAGGATTACATGATTTGCCTTAGCAGAACATTAGACACAACAGACCTAATGTTGATTTTATCGAGTCTACTCGATAGACTCGAATTCAAATTTCGATGATATTGAATCGTCTATCGATACATCGATAATTCCGTCTAGAGATCTTTGTGGTTGTTGGACATCTTATGTCCTTATTTTGATAATATTGAGTGAGCTTCGAGGACATTGACAACCGGGTTCGATTTCATTGAACCACTTGTTGATAAATCGACAAAGGTAGAAAACTTAAAGATTTTCCTGTTTTTGAAAAAAATTTTCTAGTAAAGAAACCTTAGGATGTTCTAACCAATTTTAAGGGTTTTAATTACCTGGTGTTTTGAGATATGAGATGTGAGGCTAAGATTTACCTGTGGCGAGTTCTGGTACACATCCAGTTGAGGCAGACGCTTGATCAATCTTCCTATGGGGCTCCTCTGTCTAGTTGACTCAACGCTCACGCTAATTGACAAACTAGGGCACTTTCAATCTCCCCCTTTGTCACATGACAAAACACCAAAACATCCTAGAACAACTTCTAGACAACACCCTAAATTGTGTGTACATGAACTTTACATACTTTTACAAAGTTATCTAGTTTGTACATATACACATTCAGTAGCTGCTCTCCTTAATAGCAATCTCCCCCTATCATCTTGCAGCTGCTCCCCCTAACACCTGCATCACCATGCATAAGCAGATACACACAATTTTCCTTCAGGGTGTGAATTTGTTCTCCCCCTTTTTGTTAGTCATTGGCAAAGGAGAATGTAATAGTGGATATTGATTCAAGTTGAAGTACATGGGAGAACCAGAATTTAGATAGCATAAGCACAATAGATAGATGTAAAAGAACATCTCATTACAGAAAACATGTATGCATATTAGGGCAAAGAAGAGTAGTGAAATAAGAAGATAATATGGAGATAAAGATCAAGCATCACACGCATCACATACTACAGTTGATATAAACCAGATAAAACCGGAGATGATAACAGCATCTAAAGTGGACCAAATTCAAATGGCAGTAAAGATATATAAATAGCCATAACCCAAAATAGATACTACCCAAGGTTGGCAGTAGTATAACATCCATCCTAAAAGAAAAAACAAGCCCATTTATGGGCACAAAAATAAAACACAAGTATTTAGCCCATCCATGGGCATGTACATATCCTTAAAAATAACTTGTCAGACTATGCAGGTTAGTAATCTATCACATACACTCATGTGAGCGTAGGGCATTCAAAAAGATACCAATGCCCATACGCGGAGATGAGAGTAGGGTGTATGTGATAGCTCCCAGATGACAACACTATGGCGGAGGAGTAGAGGAAGATGGTGCGGTGTCGTCGCGACTGCAGGTGATCAGATCCACCAATTGTTTCACCGATTGCTACACCCCGTTCACCAGTCGTTCCAAGACAGTGAACCTTGCATTCACGGTCTCCTTTAACTGGGTGACTTCCCACATCGTTGCACCAATCCTATCCTGATGGAGCTTGAACCTTTTTGCATGCCCGGGTTCAAATGAGGATGGAGCTTGTTGGGGCTCAAGAGGGTCACCCTCAGCCATTCCAGCGAGCTGGAGCATCGCCTTCACCACCTTCTCCTTCTTCCTGAATCGCTTCCTTGGGTTGGTCTTCTAGAAATTTGTGAAACTTCAAGTCCATCCTTCTAATATTGTTCTTGTTGAAGTGTTGAAGGAGAAGTTCCGGATCGTTTGTTGTTGAAAGACCAATTACATTGCACATAATGTGAATGATCCAAGGATAGGGAAAATGCACATCCCGAGAAGTATGAATCGCATATACTAGCTGATGAACAATTAGGGTAGGAAGGCAGATTTTGATCCCTGTGGCTATAGAATAGACTATCATGGTCATAAATCCAGTGAGGTCGACACGATTGGTACCACAAGGATAGATGTTGGAGGCAAAGATTCCATGTAGAACACGATACCGTGGTTCCATGAATTTAGCTTTAAGTGCATTGCCTTGGTACCGGGGAATATCACGACCATGACAGAGAAATTTTGTAACCATGGACCAGGTTTCAACATTCTTAAGGTCCATGTCAGGGAGACTGATGGATGATAGAGAAAGCCCAAGGATGTTTGCAATGGCTGCAATGGTAATTTCTACATCAACACCATCTACAGAAACCGTGATGGATGAAAGATCGCCCACCGGAGAATGATTGGAAGCAAAGAAGTTGTAGGTCCATTCATAGTGACACAGATCGCCAAAAATCGAAGAGAAGTAGACATCCAATTTTAGCTAACAGGGGTTCCAGATTATAGGGTTTTAGACATTCCCTATCTACCTTCCTTTCAAGAACTAACTTCCTTCCAGTGTATTTGGCCAGCACCGGATTCACCCTAGCAGGGGGAGGGGCCAGTGCTTTAGATTGGGACCCGCCACGCGATGTCTGCCGTGTTCGCTGGCAAGTGGGAGTCCCATGTTTAGGAGCCCTTGCCCTTTCTCTTGAAGTAAGAAACTTTTGCTTAGATGATCTCGAAGATTCTCCAGGACCAGATGATTTCCCTTTGTCCTTGCCCATTTGTTGATACTCACAGAGAAGGGTTTGATGAATTTGAAGGTAGACGAATAGAACTTCTCTTGAAAATTAGAAAATACCCAAAAAGAGCAAGATGAAATCTTGATGTAAGGAGGAAATTAAAGGGGTATTACTGGATTTGGATGACGTCTAAGACTCCTTGATGAAGATTCGTGCAAACCAGCTGAGAGGGACGAGCTGGGAAGAAGATGAAATGATTTTTAGAAGTGAAATGCCATTTTCCCACTCGAGTGCCTTTTATCGGGCGGCACACTTTGATATCATCGAACACTATTTCGATGATATCGATGGACCTCATTCGATGTTATCGAGGATATCTTCGATAATATTCTCGATTATGTGACTTTTCCCATTCCAACGAGGCATTGATGATATTGATTCTTGATTGATTTAATCGAGAGTCCTTGTGACTTATCGACAGACAAATCGAAGGTGAATGTTTTTCATTTTTCAGCACTTCGACAAACTTTCATGTATAATATAACAAATAGTATACACAGCAAAAATTTGTAAAAGCATTGTACAGTCTAAAATTATAAACATCAAGATGTTTATACACAAAAAAATTTGAGGTGAGGGACCTCAGATGTATCATTAAGATTTAGCAAAATTGCATCTTTTCAAAAACTATCCATATCTAGATGCATGACTTGGACTTGTTTTTCCATGCTCAATGGTTCTAGGCATAGGAATCAGTCCTTCCTTTGCCTTTAATGACGTAGCAGTGGTTATTTTGTGACAACCCTTCATCACTGATTTACCTAATAGGTTTAGGATTTTGCATTTCTATTTGTTGAATGTAACCACATGCTCATTGTCACGTATTTGAGAAATGCTCAGAAGATTATGCGTTAATCCTTTTATGCAAAAGGTATTCTCATTTTTGAGCGAATTTATTCCTTTGATAACCCTCTGTCCAATTACCTTAGTGGTGCTTCCGTCTCCATAAGTGACTATCCCATCATTAAGATCTGAATAATTTGAGAGAAGTGATTTGTCACCTGTGACATGTCTTGAGCATCCGCTATCCAGGTACCACTTAGTATATCATTGCCTGTTATATGATTTGAGTGAGTAACAAGACAATTTTTCTTTTCTTTCACTACCCATTTTGTGACAGGATTTTTAACTGTGGTAGTTTTAGTTTCTTTAATCAAGTTGGGCAACTGAATCGTGTTTCCATGTCTTACAAATTCATTAGTTTTCTCGTTTAATTCAGCCAATTGATTCAATAACTCCTTCATTCTGTTAGTCATTCTAGGTGGTGATGGATGTTTATTTCTTCTATTCATATTCCTAGGTGGACTCTTGACATCTTGTATTTTTCTGGTTAATTTGAATTTTTCAAAATGATTTTGACCAGAATTATATTGTGTCCTCCTAGGTGACAAGCATGCAAACTTATAGTGACCCAAATCACCAAATAAGTGACAAAATCTAATAGTTCTTGTTTTACTTCCTAAAGCAGTAGATTTTTCTGCCATTAGTGCTGCACTTCCAGTTTTTGTTTTAAATTTATCATAACCTAAGCCACTCTTGTCCTTTCCGTGTCTTCCCATACCTAAGAGTTTTTCTAATTTCTCACCTCTAAGAAAATTTATAGTTTAGCTTAACAAATTTTCTGGATTCATCTAAATCAAACATGAGTGTGTGATTTTTATTTTGAAGGAGCATGTTTTTATCTTTTAATAGCTCAACCTGTTTGTTTTGTTTTTTAGACTCGGATTTAAGGAAGATATTGATTCTTTCTAGTCTATCATTATCGGAGTGATATTGTTGTAAATCATCAATTAAGTGTGTATTAATCTCCAGTATTTTATCCAGATCTTTGTGCAGAAATTCCTTTTTATTTTTAGTTATTCCAAGTCTTTTAAGGGTGTTGATGCTATGAATGTAGAGTTGATTGTAAGCATCCTGTAGTTTATTCTGTTCTTCTTCTTCTTCCTTCTCAGTTTCCTCATTATCTGATGGAAATGATTCAGTGGCCTATGGTTCTTCATCATTCTCAGTTTCGATGGGAGTAGTTGAGGCAGTAGAGACCATAAGAAATTTCAAAGATTTCTGGTCTCCATCGCTCTCTGAGTCACTAAATTTTGAGTTTGACTCTTCCGTGTCATCCCATGTGGCTTCCATTACCTTTCCTTTGGTTTTTCTATTTGGGCATTCAGTAGACAGGTGTCCAAACTTCTGACAGGTATAACATTGAGGTTCCTTGGACTTTTTTGTAGATTTACCTGTGAAATGTTTGTTGTCCACCTGTCTTCCTTTAAATAGATGGCCACGATTTTTCTGAAAGAGCTTTCTGAACTGTTGTGCCAACAAGGCCACTTCCTCATCTTTGTTTTCTCTTTCACTTGTAATGTCCTCATTTGTTGTATTCTTTGAAGTTTTGAGGACATAGTTTTGGATTTAAGAGTTTGTTTGAAGTGTAGTTCAAATGTTTCTACACTATTCAATGGTTGTTACTTTAGGATTAAACCGTTCCAGTAATGATCATAGTATTTTCCTATAGATTTTTGGGACTGGAACTTTCTCACCTAATCTACCCATGGAGTTGCAGATGATGTTCAATTTTATGAAAAACTCCATGAAGGTCTCATGCTCTTCCATTTTGAGACTTTCAAACTGTGATGTCAGGAGTTACAGTTTGGATCTCTTCACAGTGCTTGTTCCTTCATGGGTTGTTTCTAACAAATCCCATACTTCTTTGGTTGTCCCACACATACTGATTTGATTGAAAACTTCTTGAGACCCAGCACAGTAGATAACATTCATAGCTTTAACTTCAGATGTTTATTTTTCTTTATCAAATGTTGTCCACATCTCTTTGAATTTTAGTTTAGTGATAGCTGTGCCATTTTCAAGTACTATTTGTTCGGTTGGTAACATGTATCCTCTTTCAACAATGTCCCAAACATCCTGATCCAAAGATCTCAGAAAGTAATGCATTCTAGCCATCCAATATTCATAATTTGATCCTTCAAACATTGGAGGTCTAGTGACCGATAAGCCCTCTCCTTTGGACATATTACCAACTTCAGTCAAGATCACTCTCTAGGCAGTGAAGCCCTTAAGAGAGACTCGCTTTGATACCAATTGAAATTGCGGTAATGACCGCTTAAGTTGAAGTGGGAATATGCCAATATGTCCTAGAGGGGGGTGAATTGGACTTTTTAATATTTTATGGTTAATTAAAATCCTATCAATCTAATCTTGAGTAAATATGCATGCATCAGGATTTCTTTATAGTAACTCTAATGGATTCCAAGACAAATAGAGGATCCAATCAGAAAACTAATTGAAAGATAAACAAGATGCAAACACAGTTTATGATGGATGTGACTGTGTGTGAGGTGTGATCTCAAATAATCAAATATGAAAGCATTTAAGGAAATCACATAAGCAATGGAAGATAATAGTAATCTCAAACACGGTCATTTTTATAGTGGTTTGACTACTTGTCTACTCCACTTTCGGCAGACGCACTCAACCCTTGAGTGTACCGGATCTCACTAAAGGAGCTTTCATAACAGGTTCACCTCAAACCAGAGGTTTTAAATCTGGTTCACCTCTAACTAGTATAACCTACACTTAGGCTAACACAACGTGTCTACACAACACACTTTATGCTCCTATGAGCAAGGGTCAACACACAACACCTGACTTTTAGGCCACACAGGCCAAGGACCCACTTAAGGAACCTCACTAGTTTATGCTCTCATGAGCAAGGGTTAACACAAAGCACCTAAGTTTTAGAGCACACAGGTCAAGGACCTACAAAAGGACCTAAGAGTTTATTCTCTCCACAGAGCAAGGGTTAACATAAAGCACCCCCACGTACACTCCCGCTGGAGGCCTCCTATGAGGACTTGCAAGGGGTGAGAAACATTGTAACATCCCGAAAATCGGGGGGTCGAGCAAAAACCCAACTCCCGAGTTCCAAAATGTTATTTATGCAACATAGATATGTATGATTGAATGTTGTCTGTGATAATGTATTAAACATGAGTGAGATTAAGCCAGAACAGCATATCATACTCCAGAGATAGTTAAATTTGCAAGCGGAAGACTGTAATAGTATGTATAACATATATAAACCATTGTATGTCTCCAGAGTGTGAACATGTTACCAGGTTATATACATACATGTATACTTCAAAAGTAACCAAAAGAATATACATGAGTGCTCTAAAAATATAAAATGACAAGTGTCAAGGTATTTAAGCAACCTCCCTGTAATCCCGTCAATCAGAACACGCATAAAGGAGGGATCCTCCTCATCATCATCAAGTCCAGCTCCGCCTCATAGGCCGCGCCATCATCTGCAATCACAAAAGGGTCTGGTGGGTGTCCAGGAACACCGTCCCGTAACGTGGGAGTGAGTAGCTAACTCAGTGGAATAATAGAGCAAGGATTAACATGTTCTCAAATCAATCACGCGATAATAATAAAGCAATAAATCAAACAATCCTAATACTGTTGTTAATGCAATTATGACATGACGTGATGTATGCCCTCACCGACGATCACCCTCATACGGCAACATCTTACGACCGCGGCATGCCACACTCCCTAGAGTGCTCCACATCTTCCAGGCACATGCAATGCTATGGTGATATGATTACCAAGTTGTTATTAGTCCATTCAAACAGCAGGATTGGGAAACTAAGGTACCTCCCTTGTATCAATCCCAACACGGATCCTGTCTAGGGTCGTCACTCCTAGTAATCTCATACGATGTACATTCCGCAGGTCACTGCAAGGGCTGCCAGGGCTGTTGCTCGCACTTGTTGCACCGCTCCCCCATCACCTTATCAATACAGGCCTACTGTACTCTACTGCACGGAAGGGTCGTCGCCTCCCGTGAACTCAGAATACGCTCGCGGTCACTACAAAGGGCTCGTCGCCTGATCAGTGTAGGCCGACAGCTAGAATATAGTGTCCCATACCACCATAATCTGCTCACGAGTCAAGGTGCTCACTGGTCACTACGGGGAGGTTTGTGGCCCCAGCGTAGGCCGACAGCTCGACCACGGTGTCCCATACCACCATGCCCGGCTCATGAGTCTTCGTGGATCAAGGTACCACGGTTAATAGGGTTTACAATGGTAAGTTCAGTACCCTAGGTTCAAGCAGTTATGATACATACAAGGTGAACAAACATCGGCCAGTTGGGTTACTTGACGGGCTCGACTAGCGCGATCGCATCTCGAATTGAACGACATGAAGTGCGTAAAACACTTCGCGTGGCCTAACCACTGCCGCCAACTCTCAACACGAATCACATTCATCGACGCGTCGTTCGTGGCTATGACCAGTCAGCCACGAATTCGCTCGGTTACCGACTGCCTGGACTAAGTCAAGTCCCACACATCTATGGAATTACATTAACACTATAAAAAGGTATTGGAATTGAAATACATCATGTGAGCATGTTAGCACATGTTATAACATTCAACTTAAGCAAATCTTCAGGGCATACTTCCCATGCATATTCAACTTAAGCAAATCCTCAAGTACATACATTCCATGCATGTAATGAAATCATGCATTTTGTCAACATGTAGAAAATCATTTAGGTCAGCATAATAATTGAAAAATCAATCACAAACTATCAAATAACATCATTTAATTCAATACATACTAATACAAGCATTTATACAAACACATACACTACACACTTAAGTCTACATATAGTATGTCGACCCAAAGTGTGCAACTAGGCGAATCTCTTCGCCAAAATAATTATGCACGCATTCCTAACTTCCTAATGCGACAACAAACCATGTCAATCACATCAGCAAAATATGAATGCAAACAGTACTTCCTACAAATGACTAAAATGCCCTAAATCTCATATTCTTCGTTAGCTTACGAAACGGGAAACGGAGAGCATTTTGTACATGTCAAACGGCGATGCCGTCAAGAATCTACTATTAAACGACATTGAAAGCATTGGGAACCGTCAATCAAAGCGTCTAAAATCCTCACCTAGTGTCTTGTAGACTCGGGAATTGAAGCGGAGCG
The DNA here is from genome assembly GCA_037074715.1 of Magnolia kwangsiensis. Lineage (NCBI taxonomy): Eukaryota > Viridiplantae > Streptophyta > Magnoliopsida > Magnoliales > Magnoliaceae > Magnolia > Magnolia kwangsiensis. Next base: position 60,286,519 of record CM073573.1, read on the forward strand.
TATATGCTTCGTCTACGGCGAGTAAGGAGCCTAATACATAAGATCCATAAGCTACATCGCTATGAAAACAAGGAAAACTCAAATCAACAACTATTTAGGGTTTTTACTTACCTAGGATCGCGGTGGAATCGCCGGGAAAGCGGTAGAGGAGTGTTGCTTAAGCACGTGCAACACGTAGCACAAGTGGCAGGAAGAACTCTCCCACTCTCTCACAATCTCTCACTCTTTTTCTCTCTCCCAAGCTAGGGCTTCTCTCAAATTCGGATGGGAGAGAGGAGTGAGGGTTTCAACCCCTTTTATAGCCTAAAACATGCCCAAAATAGGCTTGGGAACAATGTTTACTTGGTGCCTAACCAAATCGGGGCCGTTTCGGTCCAAAAGGGCATTTCTGGAGGTCCCCAGGCCAAATGCGGTCGGACTTAAGCTCATGCATACTGGATCTAGCACACATCCAGTTTTCAGACCGGTTGGGTTCCCAGATCGCACGTGGCGGCCCAGTTTCAGTTTAACGGTCACCGCACCAAGATCAGGCCTATAAGTCTCGTGATATATAATAGATATTTTTCCTGATCCAAGGGTGTAGTTTGGCTGTATTCTGACGGTCAGAACGCTCAATACTGATGCGTCAAATTGTGTGCCAGATTTGAATTTCAAATTCCAATTCTAACCCTATTCTCACTCTCTTCGGTCCGGGCTCAATGAAATAGCCTGTGATTATCGGTTTGACTTGATTTTTGGAATGAGTGTCAAGTCCAGCTAGACGGTTCTAACGGTCTAAGATAGGAGGTATCGGACTTTCGACGTGCGGTCTAGATCCAATACAAAGATTCAAAGTGGTCCAGAGAACAAACCTGCTTAGAGTTTGGTCCGATGTTTTAGAGCATTATAGCACCATTGGTTCCACTCGCTTTGGGCCTTGTAGAACGTATTTAAAGTAATCAGGGACTGTTTCCCAGCCACTCCAGCGTTGCGCTAGCTAACTTATGCTTAGTTTCTAAAGAAATTTATCCTAAGTGGTTTCTTTGGCTATGGAATTGGGTTCTGAACGATTTTTCAGGTGTTTTAATTGACCCACTGTCTAAGGACGTCAAATCCCAGATTGGCCAAAATCCGGGGTGTTACAATCTACCCCCCTTAAAACACAATGTCGTCCCCGACATTGGCGAAGGGCAAGGAGTACTTTTTCTAAGGAAGGTTCAAATCCTATTTAATAACCTAATCGTACATATAACCTAAATCAAATGTTTCGATCCTGGGCCAGTGGGAAAGAGGCCAACCACTCTTCCGCTGCGCCACACTGATCGAACGGCAGTGTTGACTAATCCTAACTGGATTGGACTTAATACGTTCTACCCCCCTTAAAACTTGGTTCTACTTAAAGTCTAAGAATCGTTGCATCGATCCGTATATCGGAACGAGGCGCAACTTAGGGGCTATCCTTAACCTTTCTCTACATAGTTTTAAGTCCTTGTCATTTTCCAAAGACAATGTGATCCTGTTTAGTTGTAGATGGTTGGGCCATCACAGAAGAAAGGTTGTGTAGTGGGTCTAAGTCGGATACGTTGAACCTTCTGTCTAATCAGGACAGAAAATGTGTTGTATCAGTTCTTAATCCAAGTCGATGCCGATCCTCTGCTTGATCAGAGCATTGGATTCATTGGTAACCACTAGGAGTAAGAAATCGACTCAAACCGCGAATACATCGCTTACATGTAGTTCCTTTACTCTGCGTTCCCGAATGCAATAAGTCCTTGGGAAAGGCAATTCTAAGGGGCGTGCTAGTTCATTCTAAGTTCAATCTGAGGGAGTTATAAATGTTCCCTGAGAGTGTATGGTTCCTTCCTATGGGCAACAACAGGAGTCTATGAGTCATAAGGGGATCTATCCAAGGAAGGGAGTCTCATTCCAATCAAAACTAATCTATCATTCCTTAACATATACAGGCTTTACCCTACTCTAGGTAAATAGTAGGCTAGTCTGTAACTCAGTAGCTATAATCCAAAGCCTAAGATTATACGGTAAATGGCTTTCTATTCCATTTCTACTACAGGGAATTCTTCTATTGCTTAGGGTCAAGATTCGTCTAACTGGAATTGGATTTCTTATGTCGTCAGATCCTTCAAATCTAGGAGTGCTAACACTAGATCCAAAAACGCCTAGGGCCTATGTAGCCGGTAGCTTTTAGTTGTCTTAAATGGAACCGCATTCCTAGTCCCATAGCGGGATAGGGAGTGGCATGCTTGGTTGGAGGGTGGGGTGGGATAAAAATCTAATTTGTAGGCTGAATCCCGGGAGTTATAATACTCCCAATCTAGGGACAATACCTCACCACAAAATGAATCGGCATGCATTTCATTCAACAAAATTCAGCTATGATAAAGCCAAACCACAACACAAACACAGTTTCTACCTGTAACTTCACTAAACCTAACAACAACAAAACACAGAAATCCTTAAAATAAAAATCAATCAATCTACAGGGCAAAGGCATAGATGCCTAACTCTACCAAAGGACTTTACCACAGTCCCGACTTACCTTCTTTATCCCTGTCGAGTCTAATACTGTCTGTTGCTCACTAGAGGTCTCTCAGCCATATATTTTCAGTATCCCTTAAGCAAAGAAAATGGAGAAATAGGATTGAGAGGGAGGATGGTGAAAAGAGAGAAAAAGGCTAAAACGGCTTAACAATAGCCATGAAAAATGGGAGAAATGCAAGGAAATGGCTAACCAAACTAGAAAAGGGAGATCTAGGCGTTGTAGAGGGATGTTTCAAGCTCCCCTAGGATGTATTTTCAGAAACAAAAGAGAATGAAAAAGGGGAATGAAGCGCCTCACGATTTCAGCTCGATTTGGGCATTGTAAGAGCTCCAAACGATGAAATCTTCAAGAGGGAGGGCTGCCAACTTCAAAGGAATGATGGAGGGTGGTCGTTTTTGGCAGGGAATGGATCTAGGGGTGGTTTGGAACCACGGTTTTGGGTTAGGGCAGCAAGAAAATGAAAATGGGGCTAGAAAAGAGGACTTTTGTGAAGGAAGTACATCTTTTAGAGAGTTTCAAGGTACGGACCGCATACCAGGGGACTACCCTAGCCCCCAAACTCCTCCAGCCCAAAGATCAAGCCCATCCGACAAGTTTGACAGGCGATGCATCGCCGGTGAAGTTACAAACTGGCCTCTGAGGCCATATGGGATGGATTCCTCTTGCCCTAGGGATTCCAAAAAGGTATGGTGCACACTCTAGTTCATTGTAGATTGCCCTAGGGAGGCCAATACATTTTTAACATCCATTCGAGGATTTTTGGGTCCAATCTTCAATCCCGAATACAAAACCCTATCATGCAGCATATGATTTTGGGGTAGAAGGATCTAGTACATCCATATAAACCATTATTTTCTAAAGAAAGTGAAGTTAGAATGGCCTTATGGCCATTTTTCATGAAATTTTCCTATTCACTGTAAAATTTTGTGAAAGTACTAATTTGTGTTATTTTCATATTAGGTTTGATGCCTAATATGAAATAGATAAGAAATAAATAAATATTGGAGTGTTTAGAGGAGGAATTTTGAAGATTTTTGGTGAAACGGGGTTTTTAAGCCCTGGCGATTGATTACAGGAGTCGTGGTCATCCCACGGCTCAAAGATTCACTTTTGCGGTTTAAAACCACTCATAGGATGTCTCCACCCGACTTCCTACAACTTAGAAGTGATTCGAGTTGCTTTACGCGACCCGAGATACGTTACAGACTCGATCTTGCGATCGATCCTAATAGACTTCGCTTATCGGCGAATCTGCGATCCTAGAAGTGTTTCTAGACCCTTCTCGCACCCACCTAAGTCAAAGGAAGCGACAGCGTACGTCGCGTGACCATAACCCAGGCCCGGTTTAATCCAAATCATGCTCTGATACCATCTGTAACATCCCGAAAATCGGGGGGTCGAGCAAAAACCCAACTCCCGAGTTCCAAAATGTTATTTATGCAACATAGATATGTATGATTGAATGTTGTCTGTGATAATGTATTAAACATGAGTGAGATTAAGCCAGAACAGCATATCATACTCCAGAGATAGTTAAATTTGCAAGCGGAAGACTGTAATAGTATGTATAACATATATAAACCATTGTATGTCTCCAGAGTGTGAACATGTTACCAGGTTATATACATACATGTATACTTCAAAAGTAACCAAAAGAATATACATGAGTGCTCTAAAAATATAAAATGACAAGTGTCAAGGTATTTAAGCAACCTCCCTGTAATCCCGTCAATCAGAACACGCATAAAGGAGGGATCCTCCTCATCATCATCAAGTCCAGCTCCGCCTCATAGGCCGCGCCATCATCTGCAATCACAAAAGGGTCTGGTGGGTGTCCAGGAACACCGTCCCGTAACGTGGGAGTGAGTAGCTAACTCAGTGGAATAATAGAGCAAGGATTAACATGTTCTCAAATCAATCACGCGATAATAGTAAAGCAATAAATCAAACAATCCTAATACTGTTGTTAATACAATTATGACATGACGTGATGTATGCCCTCACCGACGATCACCCTCATACGGCAACATCTTACGACCGCGGCATGCCACACTCCCTAGAGTGCTCCACATCTTCCAGGCACATGCAATGCTATGGTGATATGATTACCAAGTTGTTATTAGTCCATTCAAACAGCAGGATTGGGAAACTAAGGTACCTCCCTTGTATCAATCCCAACACGGATCCTGTCTAGGGTCGTCACTCCTAGTAATCTCATACGATGTACATTTCGTAGGTCACTGCAAGGGCTGCCAGGGCTGTTGCTCGCACTCGTTGCACCGCTCCCCCATCACCTTATCAATACAGGCCTACTGTACTCTACTGCACGGAAGGGTCGTCGCCTCCCGTGAACTCAGAATACGCTCGCGGTCACTACAAAGGGCTCGTCGCCTAATCAGTGTAGGCCGACAGCTAGAATATAGTGTCCCATACCACCATAATCTGCTCACGAGTCAAGGTGCTCACTGGTCACTACGGGGAGGTTTGTGGCCCCAGCGTAGGCCGACAGCTCGACCACGGTGTCCCATACCACCATGCCCGGCTCATGAGTCTTCGTGGATCAAGGTACCACGGTTAATAGGGTTTATAATGGTAAGTTCAGTACCCTAGGTTCAAGCAGTTATGATACATACAAGGTGAACAAACATCGGTCAGTCGGGTTACTTGACGGGCTCGACTAGCGCGATCGCATCTCGAATTGAACGACATGAAGTGCGTAAAACACTTCGCGTGGCCTAACCACTGCCGCCAACTCTCAACACGAATCACATTCATCGACGCGTCGTTCGTGGCTATGACCAGTCAGCCACGAATTCGCTCGGTTACCAACTGCCTGGACTAAGTCAAGTCCCACACATCTATGGAATTACATTAACACTATAAAAAGGTATTGGAATTGAAATACATCATGTGAGCATGTTAGCACATGTTATAACATTCAACTTAAGCAAATCTTCAGGGCATACTTCCCATGCATATTCAACTTAAGCAAATCCTCAAGTACATACATTCCATGCATGTAATGAAATCATGCATTTTGTCAACATGTAGAAAATCATTTAGGTCAGCATAATAATTGAAAAATCAATCACAAACTATCAAATAACATCATTTAATTCAATACATACTAATACAAGCATTTATACAAACACATACACTACACACTTAAGTCTACATATAGTATGTCGACCCAAAGTGTGCAACTAGGCGAATCTCTTCGCCAAACTAATTATGCACGCATTCCTAACTTCCTAATGCGACAACAAACCATGTCAATCACATCAGCAAAATATGAATGCAAACAGTACTTCCTACAAATGACTAAAATGCCCTAAATCTCATATTCTTCGTTAGCTTACGAAACGGGAAACGGAGAGCATTTTGTACATGTCAAACGGTGATGCCTTCAAGAATCTACTATTAAACGACATTGAAAGCATTGGGAACCGTCAATCAAAGCGTCTAAAATCCTCACCTAGTGTCTTGTAGACTCAGGAATTGAAGCGGAGCGTATATGCTTCGTCTACGGCGAGTAAGGAGCCTAATACATAAGATCCATAAGCTACATCGCTATGGAAACAAGGAAAACTCAAATCAACAACTATTTAGGGTTTTTACTTACCTAGGATCGCGGTGGAATCGCCGGGAAAGCGGTAGAGGAGTGTTGCTTAAGCACGTGCAACACGTAGCACAAGTGGCAGGAAGAACTCTCCCACTCTCTCACAATCTCTCACTCTTTTTCTCTCTCCCAAGCTAGGGCTTCTCTCAAATTCGGATGGGAGAGAGGAGTGAGGGTTTCAACCCCTTTTATAGCCTAAAACATGCCCAAAATAGGCTTGGGAACAATGTTTACTTGGTGCCTAACCAAATCGGGGCCGTTTCGGTCCAAAAGGGCATTTCTGGAGGTCCCCAGGCCAAATGCGGTCGGACTTAAGCTCATGCATACTGGATCTAGCACACATCCAGTTTTCAGACCGGTTGGGTTCCCAGATCGCACGTGGCGGCCTAGTTTCAATTTAACGGTCACCGCACCAAGATCAGGCCTATAAGTCTCGTGATATATAATAGATATTTTTCCTGATCCAAGGGTGTAGTTTGGCTGTATTCTGACGGTCAGAAAGCTCAATACTGATGCGTCAAATTGTGTGCCAGATTTGAATTTCAAATTTCAATTCTAACCCTATTCTCACTCTCTTCGGTCCGGGCTCAATGAAATAGCCTGTGATTATCGGTTTGACTTGATTTTTGGAATGAGTGTCAAGTCCAGCTAGACGGTTCTAACGGTCTAAGATAGGAGGTATCGGACTTTCGACGTGCGGTCTAGATCCAATACAAAGATTCAAAGTGGTCCAGAGAACAAACCTGCTTAGAGTTTGGTCCGAGGTTTTAGAGCATTATAGCACCATTGGTTCCACTCGCTTTGGGCCTTGTAGAACGTATTTAAAGTAATCAGGGACTGTTTCCCAGCCACTCCAACGTTGCGCTAGCTAACTTATGCTTAGTTTCTAAAGAAATTTATCCTAAGTGGTTTCTTTGGCTATGGAATTGGGTTCTGAACGATTTTTCAGGTGTTTTAATTGACCCACTGTCTAAGGACGTCAAATCCCAGATTGGCCAAAATCCGGGGTGTTACAAACATCTTAGACCCAATCCTATTGAAGGAATGATCACAAGGGTTCTTTGAACTCTAATGACTTACAGATAAGTAGATGAGCCCTGTTTAGCACGTTGATGAAGATCTCCTCCTTTGATGACGAAAAATCTTCAGCTTCCTTGAACTGTAACTCAGAAGATGTACAAATACATGACGATGGGTTAAGTCAAGGTTATGATGGAATCCTACTCTATTAAATGTTTTCCTATAAGGGAGGTAGAGTGATTCTAATCATCTATGCATTCAAGGTATCCCAGTTTAATGATCTACCATTAAGGTGGTAGCTGCAGGATCCTTGAATGCAGAAGTTCATTCCCCAATCCACTTTATTGAATGTCAATGATGAGAGTGGATTGGAGGATGAACTCCCATTAGAGAAAAGGCTTAGGGTATATGATCTAAGGTTAAACACACAAAAGAACTCTCTATTTTTTCTCTATCTAACAACCAAGGGCCAGCTCTCATTAAATAGGAAAAAGGTTCCAACAGATATAAAACAGTCATGTTTTTTACAGAGTTCGATGTCATCGAGTAGGATCGATATCATCGAGCGTGTACTCTCTATAGCATCGACTGGCTGCTCGATGACACGAACTCAAATGTCATATACTTTTGAAACCTTTTACCAGCTGGTTGAGGACATTAAACATGTGTCGATGTCATTGGATTTTGAACTTCGATTTCATCAACATGAGGTTCGATTCCTCGACATTTGAAAATGTGATAGCCTTGCCTTTGAAAATTTTAGGAAAAATATATGATCGAGCATCACTCAATATCATCGAAATTTAAATATCGATGATATCGAGGGTAGTATCGATTCATCAATAATTCCAAGGAATTTTTCCTATAAGTTTGCTGGACAATTTTTATCCACTTTCAATGACATCGACCATGCCTCGATATGATCAATATCTGAATATCGATTTTATCTCGTGGCCCTCGATCTGAGAAAAAATAACCTGAAAAACTTGCTAGATAAAAATGTGTCTTAATTCGATATCATCGAAGGGCTTCCGATATCATCGAGATTTGAATTTCGAGGTTATTGAGGAGCTCTTCGATATATCGAGGATTACATGATTTGCCTTAGTAGAACATTAGACATAATAGACCTGGTGTCAATTTTATCAAGTCTACTCGATGGACTCGAGATTCAAATTTCGATGATATCGAACTGTCTATCGATACATCGATAATTCCGTCTAGAGATCTTTGTGGTTGTTGGACATCTTATGTCCTCATTTCGATAATATAGAGTGAGCTTTGAGGACATCGACAACAGGGTTCGATTTCATTGAACCACTTGTCGATAAATCGACAAAGGTAGAAAACTTAAAGATTTTTCTGTTTGAAAAAAAAAATTCTAGTAAAAAAACCTTAGGATGTTCTAACCAATTTTAAGGTTTTTAATTACTCGATGTTTTGGGACATGGGATGTGAGGCTAAGATTTACCTGTGGCGAGTTCTGGCACACATCCAGTTGAGGCAGACGCTTGATCAATCTTCTTATAGGGCTCCTCTTTCTAGCTGACTCAACGCTCACACTAAATGACAAACCAGGGCACTTTCGGTTTGGACTGTTGAATTTGAATCTGCCAAGTGGAGTGCGCATCTAGAAATCTAAAACATTTATTATCCAAACTATCTAAGCACACATCTAATGAACGGTATTCTAACAACAATTCTTTCTTATGTACACATTAATTTAGATAAATATAGAGGTATTAGCATGAGAGGTGACAACGTAGGTTGGAACATTTTAGTTTTAGTATTAAATATAATAATGAAATGGTATTTAATATAAGAGTTTTAAAAATATTAAATTTCCATGCATGAAACACCAAGACATGTATTTTTCTTCACATATGAAGTACGTGCATGGATATTTATAGCATAGGCCCTATAAATAGGGGTCTAGCCATTAGCTCATGACAGGAGTGTGGGTCCAGTAGAGTTTAAGTGTGGGCTATCCTTAGAATCATAAAATAATAGTCGTTGTGTGCATGGTGCATAGGTGTGAGTCAGTTAAGACTCGATCTTAGACATCGTGTACATTAAGTGTCTATGTCGGGTTTATATTGCATAAGGTTTGATCCATCACTTCAAATTAGGTAGGTGATCTTAATTTGAAGTTTAAAATTTTCAGCCTATTATTATGTCATCTTATTCCAAATTTTAATAGTAATATTAAATTAAATATTTATGTGATTAATCTTTTTATTTAAAATTTATTTAATTATTTAGATTAATTGTTTAAATTTTGAAATGTACCTTAAAACAATTGTTGAATTAAATCGGTTTGATTCATAGTTAAATTTTCATTTAGTATTCAAATTATATATTAAAAAAAATGAATCTTATTTAGCTTAGATTAATTAATAAATTATTGAAAGTATAATTTGATTGTTTTAAATAATAATAAAATCTAGTTGTAATTCTAAACTTTTAGAAATTAATAATTCAAATAAAATTTGTTATTAAATTATCAAATTCATCAGCTTTGAAATTTATTTAATAAATTAGATTATAATTTGATTGATTTAAATGAATTTCATTAAAATTTAAATTTAAATATAATTTTTTTGTGTAAAAAATACTTGATTTATATAAATTTATTAAATTTTAATTTAATATTAGAATAATTAAAAAATTTATTTGTAAAGTTTATGTTGTAATTAAAATAAATTTTAAAATTTAGAATTTAGTGAATAAAAATAAAAATAATAATTTGTTTTATGCTAATATGATATATTATATTTAATATAATTTAAAAAATAATTTAATCAAAGTTAGAATTTAAAATAAAATTTCTTATACATTATCATATCTCAGAAATTCCTAAATTTAATAATAGTAAAAATATTTTTTTATTTAAGTAATTTAATTATTAAAGTTTCAACGAAATTATATTTAAAATTATTAATTAGGAATAAAAATTTTTATTGTTGATATTTTTATAATTGAATAATTATTGATTATAATAATAATTTTTAAAGTAATAAAAGCATGTGAATAAATCCATGATAAATTTATGTTGATATTTGCGATTGTGAAACAATAATTCATCTTACATACATGTTTAGCATTTATGAAGTATCGATATTAATATGTTAGACGTAATGTAAGCAAGTATGGTGATTGTGTCCATTAGGTGGAAGACCTTAAAGCCAGCAAGTAGGGTGATTGTGTCCCTTGGGTGAAAGACCTTAGAACTCACTGGATCCTTTGGAGTCTTCTTTGTGTATGACGTATGAGTATAATTGTGTGTAAGGACATACATCAGAGGTACGACTGGAGAAGTAGTTTGACTAGGTAATGTATAAATGGGTCCCTCACCACGAGGTACTGGTGCTTGGGCGTTAATGCAACGTGGTCATTCACTTAGGTACGGTGTTGTAAGAGATGACATATAATACTTATGAGAATTCATGGAAAGTATCATGTGCATAACAATTTTACAATTCAATTTTTTTTTTTTAAAATTCGTGTTCTTTTATACTCTGTATTCTATTTTTCTCTATTGTTTATAAAAATTTAATATAATCTAAACATTTTAAATTTTGGATAAGAAATTACCTTACTGGGCTATTATTCTTACCCTACTATAAAAAATGCATAGGTGTAGAACTGGAATACTATGAGTAGGTGGGCCTCTACTATTAGTTTTTATTTTTCTAGGAAAATAGGTTTAGTTTATATTTTAATTTAGTTTTTGTTTCTTTAGGTTTAGTTTAAATTTTAAATTCTGATGTAAAAAAAAATAAATATCAAGAGAGTTGAATTTAATAAATATTTCAACATTATTTTCCTTTTAGATGACTCTAAATATCTATTAAACTTGATAGAATCATGTGGATTGTAATAAATTTTAATATATTAAAACTCACAAACTTGGGATTCGGGTCCCGAATACCTTATTCGAGTAGCCGAATGTCGGGGCATGACGAGTTAGTATCAGATCCTAGGTTTAAGATCAAACCGAGGACCTAGGGGAGATTTCTACATAAAAACATTGACTTAGGATGCATTTCCCATAACGATATCTTAGAAATAATAAAAAAAAAAAACCTTAACGTATTGTGTCTTGCTTAGATGTTAGTGTACTAAAGCTTATTTGTTTAAATAATCATAGGTCATGGTATAATTCAACTTGAATGATAGAGCCTCGCCAGGAACACCTACTCCTAATGTTACTAAAAATGGACCACTTATTAGTGGGATCCTCAGTGCTATAAGAGAACTTACAACCCTTATAGGACATCTGGTCAGGCAAAACTGGGCGCAAAGTTTGAACCAGTGGCGCCTGTTGCATATGAAGGGACTGGAGCCTTATTAGAAAGATTCGAAAGGTAGAGGCCGCCTGTATTCAAGGGCAGGTCTGATTTAAGTGAGGTAGAAGGGTGGAAGAAGTAGATTGAAAAGATATTTATGGCTATGAAGTGTGATAAATAACAGAAAGTGGAGCTAACCATTTATATGTTAGAAGGGGAGGCAGACCACTGGTGGGATTCAGTCATTAGAGCGAATCTAGGAGTTGAAGTATGGACTTGGACCTCATTTTGTAAGGAATTCGATGAAAAATACTATCCTCTTTACATATAAAATTAGAAGACTAAAGAATTCATGAGTTTAAGCAAGAAATATGACAGTATGTCAGTATGATGCCAAGTTCACGGAACTGTCATGATTTATGATTTTTTTGGTTTCTAACAAAACTCGTAAAGCACAGAAGTTCAAGAGTGGTTTGAAAGCATCTATTTGAAGTAGATTAGCCCCTTTTAGGATTAAAAACTATGCAGAAGCTCTAAAGCGTGCCTTAGCGGTAGAAAACGATATTAATGAATTTTAGAGGAACCACGATCAGAAGAGGGATGCAAAGAGTAGTGCCAGAACCACTTTGCACACATCGCCAATACAACTAGATACAGCCAAAAGGCAGAAGATGATGTCAACACCGATGGCCAGACCAGTCCCAGTACAACCCTTACTGTGATTTTTAAGAGTTTGTTATAACTGCGGACTCGAGGGTCACACATCCCGTAATTGCCCTCGACCACAAAAACTTTAGTACCCACAAAAACATGGACTGCCACAATCGTCTTTTAGGCCATTATAGCATTACGTGTCATCGCCTTCATATCAGCAACCACTGCAAAATTCTTCAACATCTCAGCTGGATTTAAGATTGCCTCATCTATAGCTATAAATACCTCCTCAACTACATCTGAGACCACCTCAACAAGGGCCACCATCGACATATTAGAGGCCACACCATCAGCTACAACAATAGCATGGATCTTTGCAATTTTAACAGTAAAGACAAGGAGGTCAAGTACCTCGTCCTCAGGCTCAAGGTCGCATTTACGCCTTAATGCAACCTACTGATGACACAACTAAGTCATACGATGAATCTGCGTAACAATATGATGACCCAGCACAGGGGTATGATGACTCAACACAACCATATGATGACACGATGCATGAATTCGACAATCCAACACCTCCATGTGAGGATCTAGCACAGCCGACAGACTGGACCACATTATCAGACAGCGAAGCTACCGGGGATGTAGTCGAAGGTACCATCATTATATTCGCATATTTAGTTATAGAGTATTATTTGATTCTGGAGCATCGCATTCATTTATTTCATATTGGCTCATATGCTCGTTGGGCTTATCTCCTGTTTCATTAGATAAAAAGTTAGTAGTTGCAACCCCTCTTGGTAAATTAATAAACTTAGGTCAGACATGTAAATCTTGTCCTATTATGCTTGAGAATGTAGATTTGCCAGCCGATCTTATAGTTATGCCGATGAGAGAATACGATATCATCCTAGGAATAGATTGGTTGTCCTTATATCGGACCAAAATAGATTGCTTCAAGAAGATGGTAACTTTAAATGTTGTTGGGCGACCGCTACTACAATTCTTTGGGACACGAAGGAGAGAAGAACCAGTTATCCTATTATCTCTTTTGGAAGTAAACTTGTAAGAAGAAGGAATAGAACAAATCCCAGTTATTAACGAATTTCCAGAAATATTTTAGGACATTCCAGGATTACTACCATGAAGGGAAGTAGATTTTAGTATTGATCTTGTATTAGGGACCGCACTAATCTCTAGAGCACCGTATCACATGGCTCTATTTGAATTGAAGGAACTGAAGGAAAAAATTCAACAACTTCTAACTTAGGGTTTCATTAGGCCAAGTACATCACCATGGGGAGCACTAATTTTATTCGTGAGGAATAAAGATGGTTCTATGAGGCTGTGCATCGAGTACCGATAACTTAATAAGGTGACCATTAAAAATAAGTATCAATTACTAATGATAGATGACTTATTTGATCAGTTGAAGGGAGCATAATATTTCTCGAAGATAGACTTACAGTCCGGATATCACTAGTTGAGGATTAAAGACGAGGACATACCCAGGACCGCTTTTAGGACACGATATGGTCACTATGAATTTCTAGCGATGCCTTTTGATTTAACGAATGCACCGGGAGTATTTATGGATCTTATAAATACGGTCTTCAAACTATAGTTGGTTCAATTCGTGATCGTATTTATAGATGATATTTTAATATATTCTAAAACCCAGGAGGATCATGTGGGACACCTAAGGATCACTTTATAGACATTAAAAGAAAATTAGTTATATGCTAAGTTGATGAAATGTGATTTTTTGAAGGAGGAGGTGAAGTTCTTGAGCCACGTGGTTTCAAAGAAAGTAGTGTCTATGGATCCATCAAAGGCTGAGGCAGTAATGAAATGGAAGCAGCCCAAGAATGCGACAAATGTGTGTAGTTTTCTTGGTTTATCTAGATATTATAAAAGATTTATCGAAGGATTTTCTAAAATCGCTAGACCATTAACTCAGTTGAAAAGAAAGGGCACACATTTTAAATGGAATGAAAATTGTGAATTCGCTTTCTCCGAATTGAAAAATTGGCTAACTTCAGCTCCAGTTCTAACCTTACCAGCCGAAGGAAAAAGATTTGTAGTGTATAGTGATGCGTCATACAAAGGGTTGGGATGCTTTCTCATGTACGACGGTAAAGTAATAGCATATGTGTAAAGGCAGTTAAAAACTCATGAACAAAATTATCCTACGCACGATCTGAAACTAGCAGCGATAGTATTTGCCCTAAAGATTTGGAGACATTATCTATATGGTGAGCAGTTTGAACTATATTCTAATCATGAGAGTCTAAAATATCTTTTTAACCAAAAAGAAATAAATATTTGGCAGAGGAGATGGACGGAATTCTTAAAAGATTACAATTTTAACCTTTGTTATCATCTGGGTAAGGCAAATCTTGGGGGTAGGAAGATGTATAAACTTATGGCATCTCTAATGATTCAAGAGTGGAAGATGCTTAATAAAATAAATGATTTTAATATTTAACTTAGATCAAATGGTTCACGGGCTTATTCAACAATATAGTGGTCTAGCCCACTCTGGTGAGTTAAGTGATAGAATCACAAATCACAAAAGAATGACACATGGCTCCAAACTAGAATAAAGGAAGCATTAGGAAATGATAACTCAGAATGACAAGTAGGCCCTGATGATGGAATCAGATTTCGAGGAAGATTATGCGTTTTGTACATTCCCAAATTGAAGAAGAAAATTTTAGACGAAGCACACTAGTAGAAATTTGTAGTTCACCTGGGAGGGACGGAAATGTACCGTGACATTCGCGACAATATTGGTGGAACAACATGAAGAGAGAAATTGTTGACTACGTGTCTAGATGTTATGTCTATCAACAAATCAAAGCCGAGCATCAGAAACCTTCAAGGTTACTTCAGCCTTTGCTAGTTTCAAAATGAAAGTGGAAGCACATTGCCATGGATTTTGTTGTGGGATTTTCGAGGACTAGACATAATCATGATACTATTTGGGTGATAGTTGACCAATTAACTAAGTCTGTACACTTCCTCCCTATTCATATTTCTTCATCTCTAGACGAGTTGAGCAAGCTTTACATGAAGGAGGTCGTTAGACTGCACGGTATCCCTGTATCCATTGTATCCGATCGAGATTCTAGATTCACGTCGTGCTTTTGGAGGAACTTCCAAGATGCTGTAGAGACATCACTCAACTTCAACATTGCTTTTCATCCATAGACGGATGACCAAACAGAATGAATGAATCAAATCCTTGAAGATATGTTTCGCGCTTGCATCCTCGAATTCAAAGGAAACTGGGACGATCATCTACCATTGATCGAGTTTATGTATAATAATATTTTTCAGGCTAGCATCAATATGGCACCGTATGAAGCATTGTATGGAAGACCATGTCGATCACCATATTGTTGGACCGAGGTTGGTGAAAGAAGTATGCTTGGACCAGTGATTGTTCAAGAAATAACTGTGAAGATATAAATCATTAAGGATCGACTACGTACGACACAAAGTCGACAGAAGAGCTACACAGATCATTGAATGTAACACCCGTGAAAAAATCCATACTTGGGCTCGAGTACCAACTTGACCCGAAATTGCGTAGAATTAATTCTTTAAGAAAATATGACTAAGTTAGCTAGCGCAACGCTGGAGTAGCTGGGAAATAGTCCCTGATCACTTTAAATACATTCTACAAGACCCAAATCGAGTAGAACCAACGACTCTATAACACTCTATAACCTCGGACCAAACTCTAAGCAGGTTTGTTCTCTGGACCGCTTTGAATCTTTGTATTAGATCTAGACCGCGCGTCAAAAGTCCGATACCTCCTATCTTAGACCGTTAGAACCGCCTAGCTGGACTTGACACTCATTTCGAAAATCAAGTCAAACCGATAATCACAGGCTATTTCATTGAGCCCGGACAGAAGAGAGTGCGAATAGGGACAGAATTGGAATTTCAAATTCAAATCTGGCACACGACTTGACGCGTCAGTATTGAGCGTTCTGACCGTCAGAATTCAGCCAGATTACATCCTCGGATCAGGAGAAATTTCTATTTTATATCATGAGACTTTCAGCCCTGATCTACGTGCGGTGACCGCTGAACTGAAACTGGTCCGCCACGTGCGATCTGCGAACTCAGCCGGACTGAAAACTTAATACGTGCTAGATCTGGTACGCATGAGCTTAAGTCCGATCGCATTCGGCCAGGGGACCACCAGAAAGCATCTTTTGGACCGAAACAGCCCCGAATTGGATATGCACTAAGTAAACTTTGTACCAGAGCCCATTTTCGACGTTTTTAAGCTTATAAAAGGGGTTGAAACCCTCACTCCTCTCTCCCATCCGAAATTGCAAGAAACCCTAGATTGGGAGAGAGAAAAGGTGAGAGTTTGTGAGAGAGAGTGGGATAGATTTTTCCAGCCTTCGAGCCGCCTGTTGCTAGTGCCTAAGCAACACCTCCTGATCACCAAGCCGGTGATTCTTCTGTGTTTTCAGGTAATAACTAACCCTAGAAGTTGCTGATTTGAGGATCACTAAGATCCATAGCTTTTTAACCAATAGATCTTGTAAAACAGGTTCTCTTATCGCCGTTGACGAAGCGTATACGCTCCGTTCAAAACGACACGTCTACAAGAGACTAGGTGAGGATTTTAGACGCTTTGATTGACGGTTTCCAACGCTTTCAATGTCGTTTAATAGTAGATTATCGACGGCATTTCCGTTTGACATGTACAACATGCTATCCGTTTCCTGTTTCGTAAATCAACGAAGAATATGAGATTTAGGGCATTTTAGTCATTTGTAGGAAGTACCGATTACATTCATATTTTGCTGATGTGATTGACATGGTTTGTTGTCGCATTAGGAAGTTAGGAATACGTGCATAATTAGTTTGGTAAAGAGATTCGCCTAATTGCGCACTTCGGGTCGACATACTATATGTAGACTTAAGTGTGTAGTGTATGTGTTTGTATAAATGTTTGTATTAGTATGTATTGAATTAAATGATGTTATGAATTAGTTTGAGATTGATTTCTAAATTAATATGCTGATCTAAAAGATTTCCTACATGTTGACTATATGCATGATTTCATTACATGCATGAAATATATGTGCTTGAAGATTTACTTAAGTTGTATGTTATAACATGTGTTAACATGCTCACATGATTGTATTTCAATTTCAATACTCCTACATAAATTGCTGATGTGATTCCATAATTGTTTGGGACTAGACTTAGTCCAGGCAGTCGGTAACCGAGCAAATTCGTGGCTGGCTGGTCTTGGCCACGAACGACGCGTCGATGAACGTGAGTCGTGTTTGGAGTTGGCGGCAGTGGTTAGGCCACGCGAAGTATTTTACGCACTTCATGTCGTTCGACTTGAGATGCGATCACGCTAGTCGAGCCCGTCAAGTAACCCGACTGGCCGATGTATGTTCACCCTGTATGAGTCATAACTGCTTGAACCTAGGGTACTGAACTTACCATTGTAAACCCTGTTAACCATGGTACCTTGATCCACGAAGACTCATGAGCCGGGCATGGTGGTATGGGACACCGTGGTCGAGCTGTCGGCCTACGCTGGGGCCACAAACCTCCCCATAGTGACCAGTGAGAACCTAGTCTCGTAAGCAGATTATGGTGGTATGGGACACTATATTCTAGCTGTCGGCCTACACTGATCAGGCGACGAGTCCTTTGTAGTGACCGTGAGCGTATTCTGAGTCTACGGGAGGCGACGACCCTTCAGTAGCAGTAGAGTACAGTAGGCCTGTATTGATAAGGTGATGGGGGAGCGGTGCAACGAGTGCCAGCAACAGCCCTTGCAGCCCTTGCAGTGACCTACAAAATATACATCGTATGAGATTACTAGGAGTGACGACCCTAAACAGGATCTGTGTTGGGATTGATACAAGGGAAGTACCTTAGTTTCTCAATCCTGCTGTTTGAATGGACTAATAACAACTCGAAAATCATATCACCATAACATTGCATGTGCCTGGAAGATGTGGAGCACTCTAGGGAGTGTGGCATGCCGCGGTCGTAAGATGTTGCCGTATGAGGGAGTTCGTCGGTGAGGGCATACATCACGTCATGTCATCTTTCATTAACAATAGTATTTAGGATTGTCTGATTTATTGCTTTAATATTATCGCATGATTGATTTGTGAACATGCTAATATTTGCTCTATGATTCCACTGAGTTGATCACTCACTCCCACGTTATGGGATGGTGTTTGCAACACCCACCAGACCCTGTTGTAGATGCAGGTGAGGCTGAGATCCAGGAGGCAGAGCTAGACTTCGACGAGGACCAGGACGAGTTCTCATACATGCAGTATCATGATGGCTTTGCGTAGGCGACCTGGATTGACGGGACTTCAGTGGGACTATTTTGAACATTTAATTTTGTTCATGTATATGTATATGAGACTTAGAGATGTATTCATACCTTAGAGACAGATGAGATCTACTTTATTTTTCCATACAGTGATATATATATTGTTTAGTCTTCCACTTGCTTTTATCACTGGATCTGAAGTATGAATTGCAGTTTTGGTATACTTTTACTCATGTGAATGCTTTAAATCAGACAACATTCAATCATAATCATTTTTGTTGTATAAGTGACGGTCTGGAACTCGGGAGTTGAGTTTATACACGACCCTCGATTTTCAGGGTGTTACATTGAAGGAAAGACTTAGATTTCTTTATGGGCGATCACGTTCTACTCAAGGTATCACCGATGACAGGAATCATGTAATTCGGGAAGAAAGGGAAATTAGCACCATGCTACATCGGACCGTTTGAGATCCTCCAGAGAGTAGGTGTCGTGGCCTACAAACTAGCTCTACCCCCACAGCTATCCGACATTCACAACGTATTTCATGTATCAATGTTACGAAAGTACTAGAGGGACACGTCGCACATTATTGACTGATAACCACTAGAAATTTGTGAAGGCATTACATACGTAGAACAACCAGTTTATATCCTCGACGAAAGGGATCAAGTACTTTAAACTAAGGACCATACCGCTTGTAAAAGTGCAGTTGGGACATCACGGTGAAGAAGAAGCTTTGTGGGAGAATGAGGACGAAATTCGAGAAAAATATCCGCATCTTTTTACACCATAGGTACGTTAAATTTTGAGGAAATTTTTTTTTATAGGGGAAGAGAATGTAATGACTCGAATAAAATTTAAGCAACCTATGCATGCATGCATGTACCATATCAAACTACACACACCATACACCCTTCATATGTTGCATACATGTGACACACACGCGAAAAAGAGGAAATAAATGAATTTAATTTAGACGAGCATAAGTAATGTTAGAATTCCACACACCCCACCCATCTGAACCATTCAAATCTCAGTATACTCACCTTTATCAATTAGCCAATGTATCCTCACATCAATCTAAACCATTCAAAGACTTCAATTCATGACCTAGTTCCCAATAGATGGTCCAACCAATCAAACCATCTAGTGATGAACTGTATCGTCTAGACTGTTGAATTTAAATATGGCATGTGGAGTGCCCATCTAAAAATCTAAACCATTCATTATTTGAACCATCTAAGCATACATCTAATTAATGGTATTCTAACATCAAATATTGCTTATGTATACATTATTTTAGATAAATGTAGAGTATCAGCATGAGAGGTGACAATGTAGGTTGGAACATTTTATTATTAGTATTAAATATAATAATGAAATGGTATTTAATATATGAGTTTTAAAAATATTAAATTTTCATGCATGAAACACCAAGACATGTATTTTGCTTCACATATGAAGTACGTGCATGGATATTTATGGCATAGGTCCTATAAATGGGGGTCTACCCATTATCTTACGACAGGAGTGTGGGTCTAGTAGAGTTTGAGTGTGGGCTACCCTTAGAATCATAAAACAATAGTGATTGTGTGCATGGTGCATAAGCATGAGTCAATCAAGACTTGATTTTAGATATTGTGCACATTGAGTGTAAACGTCGAGTTTATACTACATAAGGTTTGGTTCATCACTTCAAATTAGGTAAGTGATCTTAACTTGAAGTTTAAAATTTTCAGCCTATTATTATGTCATCTTATTCTAAATTTTTTTAGTAATATTAAATTAATTATTTATACAATTAATCGTTTTAATTAAAATTTATTTAATTATTTAACTTAATTGTTTAAATTTTGAAATGTACCTTGAAACAATTGTTGAATTAAATCGGTTTGATTCATAGTTAAATTTTAATTTAATATTCAAATTATATATTAAAAAATTGAATCTTAATTACCTTAGATTAATTAATAAATTATTGAAAGTATAATTTTTTAAATAATAATAATAAAATCTAGTTATAATTCTAGACTTTTAGAAATTAATAATTTAAATAAATTTTGTTATTAAAAAAATCAAATTCATCAGCTTTGGAATTTATTTAATAAATTAGATTATAATTTGATTGATTTAAATCAATTTCATTAAAAGTTAAATTTAAATATAATTTTTGTGTAAAAATACTTGATTTATATAAATTTATTAAATTTTAATTTAATATTAGAATAAAAAAAATTTATTTGCAAAGTTTATGTTGTAATTAAAATAAAATTAAAATTTAATATTTAGAATTTAGTGAATAAAAATAATAAAAATAATTTATTTTATGCTAATATGATTTATTATATTTAATATAATTAAAAATAATAATTTAATAAAAGTTAGAATTTAAAATAAAATTTCTTATACATTATCATATCTCATAAATTCCTAAATTTAATAATAGTAAAAAAAAAATATTTTTTTATTTAAGTATTTTAATTATTAAAGTTTCGATGAAATTATATTTAAAATTATTAATTAGAAATAAAAATTTATATTATTGATTTTTGATAATTGAATAACTATTGATTCTTATAACAATTTTTAAAGTAATAAAAGCACGTGAATAAATCCATGATAGCTTTATGTTGATATTTGCGATTGTGAAACAATGATTCATCTTACATGCATGTTTAGCATTCATTGAGTATCGATATTAATATGTTGGATGTAACATAAACGAGTAGGCAAATTGTCTCTTGGGTGGAAGACCCTAAAGCTAACAAGGAAGGCAATTGTGTCCCCTTGGGTGAAAGCCCTAGAACCCACTGGATGCTTTGGAGTCTCCTTTATGTACGGCGTATGGGTACAATTGTGTGCGCGGACATACGTCAGAGGTACAACTAGAGCAATAGTCTGATCAGCTAATGTATAAATGAGTCCCTCACCACAAGGTACCGGTGCATGGGTGTTAATGTAACGTGGTCATCCACTTGCGTACGGTGTTGTGAGAGATGACATATATTGTTTATGAGAATTCATGGAAAGTATCATATGCATAACAGTTTTACAATTCTATTACTTAAATTTATGCTCTTTTTAATATCTACATTCTATTTTTCTCTATTGTTTATAAAAATTTGATATATCTGAACATTTTAAATTTTGAGTAATTACGCTCACCCTACTTTAAAAAAATGCAAAGGTGCAGAGCAGAAATACTACAAGTAGGCGGGCCTCTACTATTAATTTTTATTTTTCTAGAAAAATATGTTTATTTTATATTTCAATTTAGTTTTTTTTTCTTTAGGTTTAGTTTAAATTTCAAATTTCAATGTAAAAAAAATATATCAAGAGAGTTGAATTTAATAATTATTTCAACAGTATTTTCCTTTTAAATGACTTTGAATATCTATTAAATTCGATGGAATTATGTGGATTGTAATAAACATCAATATATTAAAACTCAGAAACTTGGAATTCGGGTCTTGAATACCCTATTCGGGTACCCGAATGTCGGGGCGTGGCACTTGGAATCCAAATCTTAAGGTATATTACATGCATACATGATCTGGAGACTCTAGGACTATCCTGGTCCCATTGGCTTTAACGTTGGATGAGCCATCAACATATAAGATCCATCTGGGTAGGTCAGGATTGGCCTCAGAACCAGACGCTAGTTCGCGCGAAATGTTTGGAACAAATTCTAACCTGGGTAGGTCGACCTGAATGGGATTTTGTTGGGAAGCTGGGGTAAGTTCGACGATAAATTCAACCACTGCTTGACCCTTAAGAGTTATTCGGGGTCAATACTTGATATCGAATTCACTTAGTTCGATCGCCCACTTGATCAGCCTTCCTGAAGCTTCGGGCTTTTGGAATACTTAGGGAAGAGGTTGATCAGTTAGAATGATGATGGTGTGGGCCTGGAAGTATGGCCGTAATTATGGAGAAGAAATAACCAGTGCCAACACTAATTGTTCTAGGTCTAGGTACCTCGTTTCAGCTAAAACCAAGGCTTTACTGACGTAGTATACTAGCAGTTGCTTTCCTTCATTTTCTCTAATCCAAGCCAAGATAATTACTGTATATGAGATGGCTAGATACAACAATAACGACTCCCCTTATTCAGGTTTGGAGAGAAACGATGGCGACCCTAGGTATCGCTTGAGCTCTTGAAATGCTATCTCACATTCCTCTGTCTAGTCTATGACCCCTTCCCTTTCAACTGTTTGAAGAAGGGGAGACACTTGTTTGTAGCTCAAGATACCAAGCGATTGAGAGCAACAAACCTTCATGTAAGGTGTTGGACATCTTTGGTCATCTTTGGTGAATCCATGTCGAGTAGAGTTTTGATCTTTTTGGGGTTTGCCTCGATTCCTCATTGACTGACCAAGAAATTGAATTTTCCTGAGCTAACCCCAAAGGAACACTTATTTGGGTTCAGTTTCATTTAATACTTATGAAGAACGAGGAACATTTCCTCGAGATCAGATGTATGATCTGTGGCTTTAATGCTCTTGAAAAGCATGTCATCCACGTAGACTTCCATCGTACGCCTGATCTGACGGGTGAACATCTTGTTAACAAGCCGTTGGAAAGTATCTCCAGTGTTTTTCAATCTAAACGGCATAACTAGGTAACAATAAAGGCCTTTTATAAGTGATAAAAGGTTATTTTTGACTTATCATATGAATGCATTACATTTTGATTATAGTCAGAGTAAGCATTCATGAAACTTAGTAGCTTGTGCCTCGCGATACTATCGATAAGTTGATCAATTTGGGGAAGAGGAAAATTGTCTTTGGGACAGGCTTTGTTTAGATCAGTGTAGTCGACATAGATCCGTCATTCCCCATTGAACTTCTTAGTCAACACGATGTTAGCTATCCAGTCCGGATAATAAACCTCTTTGATGAACCTGGATTTAAGGAGCTTGTCGACTTCTTCCCCAATTACTGCATATCGCTCAGGCCAAGTGATCGGTGTTTCTATCGAACTGATCGATGAGAAGGGTCGACATTCAGCCAATGTATAATGACTTTTGGGTCGATGTTAGGCATATCTTCATAAGACCATTCGAAGACGTCTGCATACTGTCTAAGGAGGGTTATGGTCTTGTCCTGAAGCAGATTCATCAGAGACGACTCAATCTGGACCGTCCTAGATGGGTTAGAGTCGTCGAGCAGAATGGGAATGAGGTCCTCCATGGGACAACCTCTTTCCCCAGAATCTTCTTGGGGGTCCAGAGATGCAATGGTCATCGTTTGATGTGAAGCTCTCGGCAGCATCGTGTAGCACTGCTGAGCCTCATGTTGATCTCCTCTGACCGATCCAACACCTTTCTCGGTCAAAAATTTCATTGCTAAGTGATAGGTTGAGACCACAACGCGTAAGGAATTGAGGGATAGTCGACCGAGGATCGCATTGTAAACAGATGAACAATCTACCACTAGAAAGTCAATCATCATGGTTACCTGGTTTTTTCCGTCCCCGAAAATAAGTGAGAGCTATATCAACCCTTTGGGTATGACTTTACCTCCTGAGAAACCAAGCAGAGTCTTGACGGGTCGAAGTCGAGACCGACCGAATCCCATCTTGTTGAACGCTTACGCAAAGAGGATATCGGCTAATGATCCGGTATCCACAAGGATTCAGAATACCTTGCAGTTGGCTATGGTCATTGTGACCACAAGTGCGTCGTTGTATGGATGGTTTATTCCTTGGGTGTCCTCCACGGTGAAGGTCAAGCTGCAGATTTCTACCTTTTGTTCTTTTAAAGGTCTATTCTTAGTAAAGATTTCATGTTTCGAATTGGAGTGATTGATGCTTTGCATGTGGGATTTTTTAGCTTGGTTCAAATCTCCTTAACTGCCAAGGCCACCGAAAATGGTGCGGATCTCTCCAGTGAGCTCATTATTGATGGGTTGTGCATCTTTTGAAGCAGCCTAATCTCTTTGGAGGCTGACGTACTCCCCGAGGTGCCCACTGCAAATGAGCACTTCGATCTCTTGTTTGAGGTCGAAATAGTCACTTGTCAAATGGCCGTGATCCTTATGGAAGAGGAAATACTTATTTTTTCTCCTCTTGTTAGGATCGGATTTTAACTAGCTCGACCACTTGAGAATGCGTTTATCTTGTATCTCCATCAAGACTTGTTTGGGCATCTTATTAAGAAGAGTATACGTCTTGAATTTACTATCAGGCCGCTTGCTCGGACATTGATTATCTCGTGATCAGTCATCCTTCCTCTTCTTTCTTCCACTGGTCGAACTAGGTTCTACCTTTGGTTGCTCTTCTTTCCTGCCACTCCTTTGCCCTGGACAACTTTTCGCAATGTAGAGGCTTCCTTGACATTGGAGTATTTCTGCGACCTATTTAATAGGTTGGCCATCATTGCTGGTGGGTTTTTATCCAGCAAGAAGAGAAACCTAGGTTCCCTTAATCCTCCCAATCTTGCCGTTAGAGCAAGTTCCTCAAAGTGTTTCTGCACTTACATCGCTTCAAGATTGAAGCGCTTGATGTAATCTTTCAGCAGCTCTCCTTCTTTTTGGACGACATAGAGAAGGTGTGAAGCTAGTTTAAGTATTTCCTTTCCCCCGATGAAATTTGTGACGAAGGTGTGAAGTTAGTCTAATCTTAGCCTCACGCTCCCAAGACCCCTCCTCAAGAGAATGGTGACCCTACTGAACATCAGATTTCGGATCAGAAACGCTCGAGATTGAAATATTATGCAACCTCACAATCTCAATGGTAGGGAGCTATCTCAGAAAGTCTCTAAGTTATTTGAACTCGGGGATTTAATCATTCTAAGTTCTCAATAATTATACAATGAAGGGTAGCTATCAGTAGAAATATGATGTTATCCTCAGGTATTCCCAAGTTATGCTATAATATCATCTTCTGTCACGCCCTAAAGTCGAAATCCCAAGCTCAACGCTGCTACAACCTAACATCACCTGCACGCATCTATCGTGCATAAGCTTATAGAAAGCTTAGAGGGTGATGAAAGTGTGTGGGCAAAGTAAGTGCCAAGTAAGCAATATCTAAATAATCAGAGTAAGCGAAAATACTGACAAGCCCATAAATCATACAATATCAGAGTAAACGGAAACATACTGGTAAGTCCATGAATGTTATCAGTCGTATCAAGGCTATGCGATGTAAGGCATGAACGCTGACGACCATTTTAATGCTATGCGATGCAAAAACATAATTAACCAATATCATATACTAAGGAAGCAATGTAGATCAGCTATGTAATGCGAAAGTATAGTGAGCCAAATATCAGATGCCAAGGATGCATTGTAATATACAAATCCTGATGAGTCCAAGAATACCGTTAGCCGTATCTAGGCCATATAAATGTATAAACATGGCAACCCAAAATGCTAAATGCCACAGATGCAATGCAATATGTGATGCGAATAAAATGACCAAGCCGGAGTGAAGTCGGGATGATAGTACGTAGTATCGCAGGCCATGGGATCCATCACATGAGACTTCTTTTCAAACCAGTCTCATACCTAAATTTGAATAGCCAGACTCAATATGGTAGACTCCTGATCTCAGGTTAGTCACGTGCCTAACTGAAATTCTTGTCATACGAAGGTACACAACAATTAGTTACGCACCACCAGCCTGAGTGGATAGTGAATGAATGAGTATGCAACTCCTGCTCGATAAGTCCATGTATCAGTACTGTACATCTCTGAGATCATCACCGGGGTCTAGTTACTCCAAGTTGGCTACCGCCCTTGTTGGCCGCACAGCCTAGCGAGTGGAAAAGGCCTCACTACCCGCTTGTCAGCATTATACCAATGCTTACCCAGCTCATCGATAGCAGACCCATTTATGAGCTGGTCAAACTTGGCCTAGCTTATAGCCCCCTCACTCGGACGGATAATGCCACACCCCCTTCTAACCGACCACGACATAGTGGGAGACGTAGCCTACTGGTATTCGGCACTCAGGTGCACATGTATATCCACTCGGTCTAGATATTGGAGCATCCCCTGGCCATGAGAGTTTTAGGGATTTTCACCCTATGGACATCCAAAGTGCCCATATATTCAGAACCAAATATTTCTGGTGTCCCATCTAGCCATCCATGATATGCCTGTGGAGGCTACAACCCTGATGTCTCTAGGGTGTACAGTAGTCACATCACACAAATGCGAGATGCATGAGTCATATCATCTAGCCATGCATCAAACCTGCATATACCGCGAGCTCTTGTGAGGCAACTCCACCTATCAGGGAGTCCCATAAACAACCTGCCTAATGGGGGCATATGCAATGGTCAACCATATCTCATAACAAACATGCAGATGATGTGTATGGGCATGTATCATGATGCTATGCTATCACATACTGATAATCGGTATCGATAACCGACACTGATAATCAGCCTCAACAATCGAAATCAACCTCAATAATCGGTGTATGCAATCGACCTCAACAATCGGAATTGGTCTCGATAATCATAATCGACATCGATAATTAGGATCGGCCTCGATGATCATAATCGGCCTCGATAATCAGGATTGGCCTCGATAATCATAATCGGCCTCAATGATCGGCCTCAACAATCAGAATCGGCCTCGACAATTGAAATCGGCCTTAATAATCAGAATCGGTCACGATAATCGAAATCGACCTCAACAATCGGAATCAGTAATCGGCCTAATAAAGGGCCTATGAGGAGGTTACAATGTGGACATTTAACCATCATTGCCCACCAATGTGGTCATTTAACCAACATTGCTGGGCCCACATAAAGCCAAACATAAAGTGGGCCCATGACCTCGCACAAAGGCCCAATATACATCGCAATGGACCTCATACAAGGGTTACATACACATCACTATGGGCTGCATCACATGGTCCTAATACACGTCACGGTGGTCTACATCACATGGGCCTATTACGTACCATGATGGGCCGCATCACATGAACCTCGAATACATCACAATGGGCCTCACTCATGGGCCTCATATACACAACAGGTGGGTCCTACACATGGGCCTCAGATACATCACACGGGCCACAACCCATGGGCCTAACACACATCATAATGGGCCTCATTAAATGGGCTACAAAAACATCACAATGGCCACGCTATATGGGCCAGAAAGACATCTTATTGGGCTTTACCAAATGGGCCAGAAATACATCACAATGGTCTGCGTCACATGGCCGCATCACATGGGCCTATATATATATATATATATATATATATATATATATATATATATATATATATATATAATATATCACATTAGGCCTTGCCCATGGGCCTCGAATACATCACATTGGCCTTACCCATGGGCCTCAGACTCAAGAAGGTGGGCCCTACACATGGGTCTTAAATACAAGGCAAGTGGGCCCTATCACATGGGCCTCACATATACATCACGATGGGCCTCATGGATGGGTCGCACCAATGGGCCTTAAGGTGGCTTGAACAACACCAAAAATCATTACAATGGTTCTAGGTGTAACATGTGTACCACTGTACACTATCATTCCATGGGGCACATGGCCCACTAATGATGATTAGCAATGTCCGAACATTGTCTATGTAAATCAGCACTATCCAAACATTGGATAGCACCAACCAAACACTGTCCATGCAAATCTGCACATACAAACATTGGATAGCACCTTCCAAACATTGTTCAACATCATCCAGATATGTGGATGGTGTGGATTACAAAACATACATCAGGGTGGGTCTTTCAACAGATGGACGACGTGGGTTACAAAACATACATCACGATGGGTCTTTCAACAGATGGACGGCATGGACGGTGTAGACAAAACACTTTCATCACGGTGGATTTCCACGTAGTGGGCCATCCCACTGGTGCACGTGCTGACAGTGCGAATGAAACACAACTCACAATGGTCCCACTGTCACATGTGTCACATGTGTGTACAACACATAACACAAGGTGGGGTCCCATGTCAGTTTGGATGGATGGTATACCAAATGATCAGGCCCATAGAACTTGCAGTGTCAATACAGATGGATGGCATTAATATAGAATACATACAACAAGGTGGCCCCACCCTACACGTGTAGCACGTGTGGGTGGGCCTCACACGTGCCAAAAGGATAGACGGCTAGGGATATAAAATATTACCTCGTGGTGGGATCCACCGTCCACGTGGCTGGACAATGTAGATCTCACATACCTTATGGTGGGCCATAAGACATGCTGACATCTCGTACATCCACTATTAGATGGTGTGAGGCTCTTCAGCCAATCAGTTGCAGCAAGTGGGTCCCATGTGGGGCTCACCATAATATAATATTATTTAATTATTTATTAATTTTATTTATTGCCCTGTTACTGGACATCCGTTTAACGGACAACTATGATATAAAACACATATCAAGGTGGGCTCTACCATTCTGGATGACATGGATATAATGCACACATCAGGTAGGTCCACACGTGTGGGACCCACTAGAGTTAAGATGGAGCTGAAATTTATGTTTCTCTTCATCCAGACCAAGTCTGGATATTCATTACATCATTTTGGGGGGGGGGGGGGTTGGCGTGCAGATGGTTGGTTAGGATATAACATGTCACACCCCGAACTCAGAAACCGGGCTCAAAAAGTTTTTGATCGCCGAATCTGGCACCGACAGCCTCCGTAGTACCCCATTCCCAGCTCCCAGTACCTATACACTAGGTTTCGATCCTAGGACCTTACGAGGAGGATTTCAAATATGATTTTGGTTCAGTATAAGCATAACCCACAAACAATAACCATAAGAATACCATCACAAAATCCACTATGATCAAAAACTTTTGAGTACAATGTGTATGAAAGGAAAATACAAGATAATAACAGAAACTCCAAACGCTCGACTGCACGCTCTAATTACGGCGAGACTATGGCTGCGTCCTGGCGTCACTTATACGTGTCAATCGTGCATAAGCTTATAGAAATCTTAGAGGGTAGTGTAAGTGTGTGCGTAATGTGCACGTGCTCATAATGCAATGTCAGAGTAATGCGGAATCATGCTGATGGGTACATGAATGTAATTAGCCATACCAAGGCTATGCGATGCAGAACATAAATGTTATCGGACATATTAAGGCCATGCGATGCGAAATGCAAGTCAAGCATACCAATCCTCATCCACATATCAATGCAGATCCTCACTAGAGCATCAAATATCAGTATGGTTCTCAGTTTGGATAATCACCAGGGTTTAGTACACTCCAAATGGCACTACCCCTCTCCTAGGCGCATAGTCCAAGTGAGCGTAAGAAACCTCACTATCTGCCTGGCCAATAGTCTACCAATATCTATCTGGCACATCGATAGCGGACCCATTCATGATTTGGTCAAACTTAGCATAACAATGCCCCTATCCTTGGGCGAGTAAGGCTACACCCTTTTCCAAATGACCTGGACACAGTGGGAGACCTGACCTCCTGATATTTGTCCCTTGTGTGCTCAAGTATCCACTCAGTCTCGACATTGGAGTCATCCTCTAGTACCATCGGGTTTAGAGATTTTCACCCGGGGACATCTATGGCGCCCTGATGCTAGAAATAGTATTTTTAGTGTCCGATCCTGTCATCCACGATGTGCTTGTGGAGGCCACAACCTTGATGTCACTAGGGCATGCAGTAATCATGTCATACAAATACGAAGTGCATGAATCACAGAACAGGTCGTGCAGCAATCCTGCATGTACCGCACGCGCATGTAGGGCAACTCCGCCTATCAGGGAGTCCATAAACAATCTGTCTGAAGGCATATGCTATGATCAGTCACTCCTCATATCAAGCATACATATGATGCGCATGTGCATGAATCATAAAATCATATTAAACATGTTATATGGTGATGGACTCTGTTCATAACGAAGATGGGCCTAGACGGCCTACACACTACAAGTATGGGCTTATCAATGGGCCCTACGAAGAGTGATAATGCCGACATCTAACCAACATCATCCTTACAATGTGGGCATCAAACCATCATTGCTCCCAAGGCATGCCTTGCCATGAACATCATTACATAAACCATGGTGAAATCACACATTGCAATGGGCCTTATGTACATCCTGTTAGGCCTCGATCTAAGAGCTCCAAATACATCAAATGGGCCGCATCACATGGGCCTTATATATATCCAGGTGGGCCTCAACATCGGGCCTCATATATCACATCGGGCCTAATCAAATGGGCCGAAACAATGGGCTGAATCAACTGGGCCAAGTCGAATGGGTCAAGTTAAATGGGCCGAGTCAAATGGGCCAAAACCAACCACACCATTCATTTGTAGATAAAGATCATTTTAGAGCACTATTTAAAAATTATATCCAAAGGATCATCTGGATCATACTACAAATAATAGTGGTGATAAATATCTCCATCGTTAAATTCCAGTGGGACCTACCATAGCATTTAATTCCATCTGGTCTGTTCATAAGTTCACAAAGACCAGGTATTAAGAGGATAAACAAGTATCATATTGGTCTAAGACTTCTGTACCCAAATGGGGTTCAATGGTAAGCATCCAAACCCATTATTTTCGGTAGTGTGGTCCATATGATATTAGATTTGTCTTATTTTTAGTCTCAAGCTTAAGACTGGCTCACCAAAAGGATGGATGGTTGGATGAACCAATACATCAAAGTGGGGTCCGGCTATGTGGCCCACTTAAGATGGCTTGCCAAATGAATGGATAGTAGGGATACAACATAGGCATCATGGTGGGGGCCGTACATGGTATCCATGCCGCTGGACTGCTAGGCCAGCAGCCCAGCATCCAGCAGGTTGACGGTACAGATACTACACATGTATCATGGTGGGGATCCACATATCTTGGTGATGTCACTGCATCCCACTCTAAACACATATTCGGTGGGGTCCACTGAACTTGCTGACGACACCACGTTAGCTATATTGTTGGTTTGTGTGTACACCAGCTAATCTCATTTCTATCAGGTGGGTGCCACATGGGGCCACCATAAATTTTACCTACTGTTAATAAGGTCACACAGACCCTGGTGAAGAAGAAAAGCAAATTTCATAATAATTCAAAACTTTTGTGAATGCAAAAAGGATTTCAATGGCAAGTGTTCAGCCCTCACTGTTCCATGTGGCGTGGTCCACCCAAGTTCCTTGTGCGGCTAATTTTTGGGGCAGCCCACGGCTAGAAGGGGGCCCACTAAATGCATAGTGTGGATATTCTACACACATCACGATGGGGCCCACAGCTGGGACCGTGGCTCCCTGCCTTTCTTGTTCACGCGTAGAGGACGCTACTGCGTCGTCCTTTAGATGACAGCAATAACGTCTGCGGCTATTTTTTTTTAAAATAATTTCTCAGGTGGGGCTCTCATCAGTAGAATCCACCCCACCCATTGGATTCCATGGCTTAGGACAGACCAAACAAGCCCAATATTTGATATATTTTGGCATTTCAAAACATCAGGATGGATTTCAATGGTGAAAACCACTATTTTTTATGCTATGACCCACCAAATACTCGGATTGGCTCCATTCTTTGGCTCAATGCCTAAAACTAGCTGAGAAATAAGATATATGGCACGGATTATATACATACATTAAGGTGGGGCCTGCATGAGCGGCCCACCCAAAAGTTTGGAATCAAGCCAATATTTTCATTTCAAGTTCATGTCCAACGTCCCTAGACGCTGGATGGTTTGGGTCACAACACATATTGTAACACCCCAGATTTTTGCCAACCTGAATTTAAACGTCCTTAGGCAATGGGTCAACCATAACACCTTGGTAATGTCTCATAACCTGTAACACCGTGAATTTTTGCCAACCTGGAGTTAGACGTCCTTAGGCAATGGGTCAACCATATTACTCTCAATGATCAATCTCAAGGTCTAAAAAATCATTTTTCAACCTATTTTCTTCAAAATCTCACCTTTCACCACCTCATTCTTCAAATTTCTCCAAGTACCTTCATATTAGACACAATCCTAAAGTTTAAAAGGTGAAGAACTATACTTAAACTAAAACTTACTGTAAATGGTACGTACATGCATAAAATAGTATTTTGACTATGGAATTCTTAGAATATTATGATGTAAATATTTTATTTGGATGGATTGGCTTCTTCTACCCCAAAAACATATATTGTATGTCGTGTAACTCATTCCGGTTTGCAAAGGAGACTCAATAAACGCCTCGACGGACTCGTGGGCCCAAACGATTCAATTCGGGGGGATCTAAGGTGGGCTCCACATGTTTTCGGCATCCCTGGGGGGTGAGGACCTTTCCCCTGGGGTGAACCCAAGCCAAATATGTCAGTGACCGGCGAGGCCTCGTCCGTATAGTGGACAGGCAGCCTAGTTTCTACACGTTTCTTCCAACTTTGAAAAATCATATCTCCTTTGTTATAACTCCGATTTAGATGATTCAAAAACCAGATTGAAGATAAATGAGTATAGTTTTATATAAAAATATGTGAAAAATATAATAAAATATTTAAATTAGTTTAAAGTAGGTCGTTGTGAGAAACTGTCAGAAAATCACTTGTTGGACAGCTGCTTCTTCTAGAATTTTTAGAATTTTTCTACAATACAAAATCTTATAAAATTTTGTGGAGATAGGGTAAACTTGATGATTAAATACTATAAAAATAATTAAAATAATATGATAATTATAAGTACCCAAAATGGGGCATAGAATGGCCCTAGGACCGCATTCTGCCATAATTAGGCTAGAATTTGGTTGAGTACCAAACTGAATGCTCAGTAGAATTAACTTGAACCACTTTAAATATGAACTACATGACCCAAAATGAGTAGGACCGTTAATTCTATGTTACCTAGAAACCAAGGAACAAACTCTAAACCAGGTTGCTCACGGGAGCATTCGGAAACTTCGTATTGGATCTAAAGCGTGCGTCGAAAGTCCGATATCTACAATCTCAGACCATTATGACCGACTAGTTGGACTTGACAATCATTTCAAAAATCAAGCCCAACTGATGTCTTGAGACCATTTTACTGAGTTCGGAGTGAAGAGAGTGAGGAAAGGTAAAGATTTAGAAAAGAAATTCTAAATCTGGCACGTTCACGTACGCATTATTTTTAAGTATTCTGACCATCAAAATTCAATCAAATTTTACCCTCGGATCAGGAAAAATGTGTCCTTACATGTCATAACACTTGTGGCCCTGATCGAGTTTCGATGACCGTTGAACGAAAACTGGTCCGCCACGGACGATCTGGAAATCTGATTGGATTGAAAACTTAATTGACTAAAGATCCGATGTTAGTGAGCTTAAATCTGACTGCATTTAGTAACAGGACCTCCATAAGTGCCCCATTGGATCGGAACTGACCCGATTTGGTTATAACTTAAGTATACCTTGACTCCAAGTCTTTTTTGGTCATGTTTGGGCTTATAAAAGGGCCTTAAACCCTTAGCTTTCATTCCATATGAATTTGAGGAGAGAAGAGAGAAAAGAGAGGGAAAGCGAGGGAGAAGTTGGGACTTTCTCCTAAGATTCTTCCCTGCAGCTCCATGTGCCAAAGCCATCTACCTACATCCTTATTCTGGCGATTCTAGTTTCGTTCTAGGTAAGAAAACCCTAACCCCAACCTGTTTTAAGGCTCCTATGGGTACAAGCGGCTAAGTAGCTGACTCACCTTGTGTTGTAGGTTGCCAATCAGTCGTTGACGATGATATAGAGTCCCTATTCGATTCATTACGCTCCTACGGCGTAAGGTGCGGATTATAGACGCTTAGGTTACCATTTTTCAAAGCTTTCAATGCCGTTTAATGGTAGATTGTTGATAAGGATCTTGTTTAACATGTAGAACATGCTGTCCGTTTTCCATTTCGAATATGTACGAAGAATATGAGATTTAGGGCATTTTGGGTATTTGTAGGAAATACTGTATACGTACGTATTTTGCTGATATGATTGCCATGAGTATTCGCCATGTACCTATACTAGTTATGCATGTATGATCTGTTCGGCGAAGAGATTCGCCCTAATGCACATATTGGCCGACATATGCTATGTAGACTAATGTGTGTAGACTAAGTGTTTGTTGAAATGCCTAAATCAATATGATTTATGCCTGCCATATGTATTGAATATAAGAACATGATTGTTGTGTATTAGACATCTCCTTGATATAAGGATTTGTCATATTATATGTTGCAATCAACATACGTCAAGTACGTTGGAGTCGTGTAGTCTAAGTGTTTGTATAAATGTATGTATTAGTAAATATTGAGTAAGTGGTGTTGTAAATTAGCGTTGAAATTAGATTCTCAACTAATTTGATGATGTGCATG
Organism: Magnolia kwangsiensis; assembly: GCA_037074715.1. Lineage (NCBI taxonomy): Eukaryota > Viridiplantae > Streptophyta > Magnoliopsida > Magnoliales > Magnoliaceae > Magnolia > Magnolia kwangsiensis. Next base: position 60,321,293 of record CM073573.1, read on the forward strand.
AATTCCTCCATGCTTGTTGTATTCAATTGATTACCCTATGTGTGAAATACTCGTGATTGGTTAACTGCTTATGATGTATGTTGTAACATGCTGATAACATGCTGGAATTTCTTGTATTTCAATTCTGTCTCTCTCGTATGATTATTGATTTAGATTGCAAGTGTTTGGGGCTATACTCTAGTCCAGGCAGTCGGTAATAGATTAGAGTTCGTGGTTGGATTCTATTTGCCACGAAGGATGTGTATGACGAACACGAGTCGTACTAGAGTTGTCGGCAGTGGTTAGGCCACACGAAGTATTTGTGCACTTCATGTCGGTCGATTCAACGTGCGCTCGTGCTAGTCGGACTCATCAAGTAACCTGACTGACCATTCTATGTTCACCTTGTATTGGTCATAACTGCTTGAACCTAGGGTACTGAACTTACCAGTGATAACCCTGATAACCGTGGTACCTTGATCTATTAAGACTCATAAGCTGGGCATGGTGGTATGGGACACCGTGGTCGAGCTGTCGGCATACGCTGGGGCTACAAACCTCCCCGTAGTGACCATTGAGCAACCCAGACTCGTGAACAGATTATGGTGGTATGGGACACTATATTCTTGTTGTCGGCCTACATTAATAAGGTGATGGGGGAGCGGAGCAACGAGTGCATGCAACAGCCTTGACAGCCCTTTGTAGTGACCTCGAGCATACTCTGAGCCTACGTGAGGCGATGACCCTTCCGTAGCAACAAGAGTACAACTAGGCCTGTATTGATAAGGTGATGGGGGAGCGGAGCAATGAGTGCTTGCAACAGCCCTTGCAGTGACCTAGAAATATATCATCGTCTGAGACTACTAGGAGTGACGATCCTAGACAGGATCCTTGTTAGGAATGATATAAGGGAGGTACCCTAGTTTCCCAATCTTGCTGTATGAAAAGGACTAATAACAACTCGGTAATAATATTTATATCGCACTGCATGTGCCTGGAAGATGTGGAGCACTGAGGGAAGAAAGCATGCCGCAGATGTAAGATGGTGCCGCATGAGGGAGTATGTCGGTGAGGGCATCCATCATGTCATTTCATGCTTGCATTAATCACAGTATTTATGAATGTTTGAATTTCTTGCTTTATCATTATCGCTTGATTGATTTGATAATATGTTAACCTTTGCTCTATGATTCCACTGAGTTAGCTACTCACTCCCACGTTACGGGACGGTGTTGCGCACACCAACCAGTCCCTATTTTAGTTTCAGGTAATGACGATGCTTGCGAAGCAGAGCCAGACTTGATGATGAGGAGGAGGATCCCTCCTATATGCAGGTTCTGATCGGCGGGATTACAGGGAGGTTGATTAGACACCTTGACACTTGTCATTTTATATTTTTGGAGCAACCATGTATATTCTTTTTGCTCATCTTTAGAGTATACATGTATTAAGTTAACCTGGTAACATGTTCACACTCTGGAGACTTACAACAGTTCATATATTTTATGTATCTATTATATTCTTTTGCTTGCTAATTTAACTGTCTCTGGAGTATGATATACTGTTCTGGCTTAATCCACCTCATGTTTTATGTACTATTACCGTCGACATTCATCCATCATTGAAAATGTTGCATAAGTGATGTTCTGGAACTCGGGAGTTGGGTTTCTACCCGACCCCCGATTTTCGGGATGTGACATAACCCAAGTTCAAAGCCAAAGAAATCATTTAGAACGAAATTCTTTAGAAATTTAATATGGATTAACTAGCGTTACACTAGATTACCTGTGAAATAAGCACCAACTATTTTAAATACGATCCGTACGACCCAAAACCTATAGAATCAGTAACTCTATGCTATCCTAAAATTCAGGATCAATCTCTAGACCCAGTTGCTCTCGGGAGCACTTTGAAACTTCGTATCTGACCTGGACCACACGTCGAAAGTCGGATAGCGATAAACTTAAAAGATATTGACCGCATTATTGGGCTTGACAAGCACCACGAAAATCATGCCCAAACGATGTCATGAGACCATTTTATTGCATCCGGAGTGAAGAGAGTGAGAAAAGGAAGATATTTAGAAAATTAATTATATTTTTTATGAAATCTAGCACGTTTCACTTGCACGTTATTTTTAAGCGTTCTGACCGTTGGAATTCGACTCAAATTCACCCTCGGATCATGATAGGTGGCCCTTACATGTCAAAGTACTTGTGGCCTTGATCGAAGTTCGGTGACCGCTGAATTGAAACTGGTCTGCCACGTGCGATCTGGAAGTCCTACTGGGATGAAAACTTAACTCCACCTAGATTCAATATTACTGAGCTTAAATCCGACCGCATTTAGTAACAGGACCTCCAGAAGTGCTCCGTTGAGACGGAACAGTTCGTATTTGGACATAACCTAAGTATACCATGGCCCTGAGTCTAATTTAGAGAGTTTTGGGCCTATATAAGGACCTTAAACCCTCATTCTCTCATCCCATACGAATTTGGGAAAACCTAGGAGAGAGAATAGAGAAAAGAGAGAGAAAGTGTGAGAGAAGTGGGAGGATCTTCCTGCTATCCTACCCTGCTATCCTACGGGCTGAACTATCACAATCTAATCACTTTTTCGGCGAATCTAACTTTGTTCTTAGGTAAGAAAGCCTAACCCTAACCCGTTCTAGGGTTTCAATTGGTGCAAGTGGTCAAGTAGCTAACCTAAATCATACTGTAGGTTGGCAATCAGTCGTTGACAAAGGTTTAGAGTCTCTATTGAATTCGTTACACTTCTATGGCGTTAGGTGTAAATTTTAGATGCTTAGGTTACCTGTTTTTGAAGCTTTCAATGCCTTTTAATGGTAGATTATTGAGAAGGATGTTGTTTGACATGTAGAACATGCTGTCTGTTTTTCATTTCGCATACGTACGAAGAATATGAGATTTAGGATATTTTAGGTATTTGTAGGAAATACCGTATATGTATGAATTTTGCTGATAAGATTGCCATGAGTATTTGCCGTGTATCTATGCTAGTTATGCGTGTATGATCTGTTTGGTGAAGAGATTCGTCCTAATACATATTTTAGTCGACATATGATATGCAGACTAATGTGTGTTGACTAAGTATTTGTATAAATGTTTGTATAAGTAAGTATTAAGTAAATGAGGTTGTAGATTAGTGTTGAGATAGGATTCTCAACTATTTTGATGATGTATATGATTTCCTCCATGTTTGTTATATTTAAATTGATTATCTTATATATATGAAATGCTTGTGTATGGTTAAATTGTTTATGTTGTATCTTATGAAATGTTGCTAACATGCTTGAATTACTTATTATTTCCATTCTATTTACCTCATATGATTACTGATTCACATTATATGTGCTTGGGGCTATACTCTAGTCCAGGCAGTCGGTAACAGACTAGAATTCATGGTTGGATCCAATTCGCCATGAAGGACTCGTTGACGAACCCGAGTCGTGCTTTGGCTGACGGCAGTAGTTAGGCCATGTGAGGTATTTATGCACTTCATGTAGTTCAGCTTGAGGTGCGCTCATACTAGCCGAGCTCTTCAAGTAACCCAACTGACCATTGTACGTTCACCTTATATTGGTCATAACTACTTGAACCTAGGGTACTGAAATTACTAGTGATAACCCTGATAACCATGGTACCTCGATCCATTAAGACTCATGAGCTAGGCATGGTGGTATGGGACACAATGGTCCAGCTATTGGCCTACGCCGTGGCGACAAGCCTCCCTGTAGTGACCAGTGAGCACCTCAGACTCGTGAGCCGATTATGGTGGTATGGGACACTATATTCGAGCTGTCGGCCTACTCTGATTGGTGACGAGCCCTTTGTAGTGACCTCGAGCGTACTCTGAGTCTACGGGAGGCGACGACCCTTCCGTAGCAAAAAGAGTACAAACTAGGCCTGTATTGATAAGGTGATGGGGGAGCGGTGCAACGAGTGCATGCAATAGCCCTGACAGCCCTTGCAGTGACCTAGAAATATATCATCATATGAGACTACTAGGAGTGACGACCCTAGACAGGATCTTTGTTGGGAATGATATAGGAAAGTACCCTAGTTTTCCAATCCGGCTGTATGAAAAGGACTAATAACAACTCGGTAATCATGTTTATATCACACTGCATGTGCCGGAAAGATGTGGAGCACTGAGGGATGAGAGCATGCCGCGAACGTAAGATGGTGTCGCATGAGGGAGTATGTAAGCGAGGGCATGCATCATTATTGTATCTCATCCTTGCATTAATCACAGTATTTAAGAATGTTTGATTGCTTGCTTTACCATTATCGCGTGATTAATTTGATAACATGCTAATCTTTACTTTATGATTCCACTGAGTTGATCACTCACTCCCACGTTACGGGACGGTGTTGTACACACCAACTAGTCCCTGTTTTAGTTTCAGATGATGGCGCTGCTTGTGAAGCAGAGCCGGACTTTCATGATGATGAGGAGGGGAGGTCTATGTAGACCATGTTCTGATCGACGAGATTACACGGAGGTTGATTAGATGCCATGACACTTGTCATTTTGCTCTTTTGGAGCACTCATGTATACTCTTTTTGTTCATTTTTAGAGTATACATGTATATATTTAACCTGGTAATATGTTCACACTCTGGAGACTTACAACAGTTTATATATGTTATATATCTAACACAGTGTTTCACTTGCATAATTTAACTATCTATGGAGTATGATATGCTGTTTTGGTATATTCTCACTCATGTTTAATGCACTCATACAATCAATACTCAATCATCATTATTTATATTTCATAAGTGATGTTTTGGAACTCGGGTGTTGAGTTGTTACTCGACCCCCAATTTCCAGGATGTTACAGATGGTATCAGCGCATGATTTGGATTAAACCGGACCTGGGTTATGGTCAAACAATGCACCTGACGCTTTTTGACTTAGGTGGGTGCAAGAAAAACATAGAAACATTTATAGGATCCCAGTTTTGTCAATTGACGAAGTTCATCGAAAATGGTCACCGAGATCGGGCCTGTACTCATCCGTGAGTACATGAGTTGACCCCAAATCACTTCTAGACCGTCAAACGATGGGTTTAGATCAAAACTCACCCCATCTCAGCCGTCAAAAGTTGGTAAATATAAGTATGTATCAGAAACTTCCCAAAACGACCCAAAAAGACTCAAACGGAGTCGTGGGCCTACCCACGCTAATCCAGAGGGACCCAGGGTGGGATGCACATGCATTTGGAGCCCTTAGGGCAGGAGGACCTAGCCCAAATGGCTAGGCCTTGCCAAACACTCCAGGGAGTGGCGAGGACCTCGCCGGTCAATGGACTCGGCCAGGTGGGCCGCTCGGGCCGGTCGTCTTTGGGGTCTAGTGTGGCCCCCTGGTGTATGGTTTTACAATGAAAACCCTCTAAAAGTCACCCCTCCTTCACAAAGCACACCCCCAAGCTCTCCTTTCTCTCACAAACTTCTGATTTTTTTGGCAAAAATCGCCCCTTCAATCGTTCCCTTTTCCATTTTCGTGCACCCTCTCCATTTCCCAGCTATAGACCCTTCACCATTGCTCCCTACCCTCTCCATTCTCTCTCATTTGAGCTCTTACTTTTCCCATTTGAGGCACAAAATCGTGTAAGCTCTCTAACCCATCCCATCTCTTCATTTTCCTTCTTCAATCCCTGTCATTTGAGCCTTGACACACCCTCTAGGGGCTCAAATCCATGGAGACCTAAAGACTCCAACTCTTTTCTCCCTTTTCTTCACTTTTCATGGCCTTATTCGAGCAACAATAAATGTATGTGTAAGGTATTGTCCCTAGATTGGGTGTAGCCTATGGTTTCCAACACCATGTTTGGTGTATACAATTAAAAGTAATTTCGGACTTTTCTTTCAACTTCCACTTAGGAATGTATCATCATGGGATTTGGAATTCCCATCTCACACTTTCCACCACAAGTCCCATTTTCCAAAGCCTATGAAATTGATTTTTAATCCCAACCCACCCTCCTACCAAACATGTCATTCCCAATCCTGAGGTGGGATTAGCAATGTAGTCCCATTACCGCAGTTGGTATGGGCAGAGGTGAAGTGATCAAGCGCAGTTAAATTCAAGTTTAAGCAACTCAATTTCAATTAGACGACCTTTGACCCTAAGTAATAAAATAATTTTTTATATTAGAAATTGTATGAAAGCATCTAGCGTATAAACATAGACTTTGCATTACAACTAGTGAATTGTCGCTACGCATAAGATAAGACTAAGTTACTAGTTATACTGAGGAATGTAGAGGACTGATGTTGCTAAGGTAATTGGAATATAGACGTAGTTAGTTGTCTTTCTTTAGTTAGAATGAGACCTCGTTCCCTTGTTGGATTCCTTTGATATGTATAGGCTCCTTTAGTAACTCGCAGAAAGCTTGATTAACTTAGAACTAGTCACATTCAGGGAAAATTTATATACCCCTCAGATTAAATGCTAGGATAAACCAGCATGCCCCTTAGAATTACCCTCCCAAGGACTTAATGCAATCGGGAACGCGGAGTAAAGGAACTGTATATAAGCGAGGTATTCGCGGTTTGAACTGAATTCTTAATCCTGGTAGTTACCAATGAACTCAATACTCTGATAAAGCAGAAGATCAAGACCAACTAGGATTAAGAACTGATACGAAAAGTTTTCTGTCCTAGCTAGATAGAAACTTTATGTATCCGGCTCAGACCCACTACACAACTTTTCTTCTGTGTTGGCCCGACTACCTATAACCAAAAGTTATTACTTTACCCTTGGGAAATGTTAAGGACATATAGCCAGTAGAGTAGCCAGTAGAGAATTAGATATCTTGCCACCAACTCACACCTGCCCCTGAAATTAACCATAATAGAGACTAGGCTCATTTCTATAACCATAGGTGCCAATGCCATAGTATACATCGTCAGTGAAAGAAAGACCAATGTATTGAGAGGTTGTTTCCCATTTCATGTCAAGGATAGGTCATAAATTACCCTTGTTCTGACATACGGATAGGGACATAGAGTATTGAGTCTGGAGAGTAGAATTGTTTTAAGGGGGGTAGAACATTATGAGTCTAACCTAGTTAAGTCAGTTTATACATCCTTTTGATCAGAGTGGCGCAGCGGAAGCGTGGTGGGCCCTTGCCCCACTGGCCCAGGATCAAAGGAAATTGATTCATGTTAGACGCAAGGTTTGGTCATTAGATAGGACCTGAATCTTCATTAGAATGTCACTAATGAAGTCTTTATAGTGAAACAATTAGGGCTTAAGTGTTGAACCCATTCATATTAAACCATAGGCCTAACAGTGGGAACGAACGAAGGTCAGTGTATCCATAAACCTACTCATTAAATACGAACATAATAGAAGCCTTGGCCAACTTTATACGATTAGAAATCCTTTTAGGATGATCTATTAGGGTGCATATAAGCCCCTACATCGGACAAAGGTTTAAATGAGGACTCTCTTAGACTAAGACCCAAAGGATAACCTTCTACATAGGAAATTTGAACAATTTCATGATGGGTATTCCCTAAGATTTTAGAGTGATTGGACTACAGAGTTACTGAACTATACAACTGCGAAACATTCACAGCTTGACCCAATTCTCAATTTTGGGCGACTACCAATGGACTCACTGCTTGACCGAGCAGAAGACCAGGAACCACCAGGACCAGGAAGGGATACGATGAGCCTTCTACCCTGGTCAGGTAGGTGATCAAGTATTAGGGATCAAGCCACTACAACCGTCTCTCCGTATTGGTTGACCATTGAAAACATATATTCTTACTCTATATAGTTGGGAATTGTCGTCAAGACTCCAAATAGGTAAAGAAATAAATTGTAGCAAATCATCAGGGTGTAAGAAATGGATAAAGAAGTAAGTTTTAAGGGGGGTAGACCAAAAGGGATCAAACTAATATAGATCGTATACACCCTACCACGTATACAAACCTGAAATCAACAAAACTTAGGCAAAAGAAATAATTAATCTTTCCTTATTACCCTTAGGTAATTTTGGGGATGAAATTTTATTTTAAGGGGGGTAGATTGTAACACCCTAAATTTTTATCAACTCGAATTTAGACGTCCTTAGGCAATTGGTCAACCATAACACTTTGGTAACGTCTCATAACCCAAGTTCAAAGCCAAAGATATCATTTAGAACGAAATTCTTTAGAAATTTAACGTGGATTAACTAGCGCTACACTAGATTACCTGTGAAATAAGCACCAACCATTTTAAATATGATCCATAAGACCCAAAACCTGTAGAATCAGTAACGCTACGCTATCCTAAAATTCAGGATCAATCTCTAAACCCAGTTGCTCTCGGGAGTACTTTGAAACTTCGTATCGGACCTGGACCGCATGTCGAAAGTCCGATAGCGATAAACTTAGAAGATATTGACCGCATTGTTGGGCTTGACAAGCACCACAAAAATCACGCCTAAACGATGTCCTGAGACCATTTTATTGCGTTCGGAGTGAAGAGAGTGAGAAAAGGAAGATATTTAGAAAATTAATTATATTTTTTATGAAATCTGGCACGTTTCACTTGCACGTTGTTTTTAAGCATTCTGACCGTTGGAATTACTCAAATTCATTCTCGGATCAGGATAGGTGGCCCTTACATGTCAAAGTACTTGTGGCCTTGATCGAAGTTCGGTGATCGCTGAATTGAAACTAGTCTGCCACGTACAATCTGGAAGTCCGACTGGGACGAAAACTTAACTCCACCTAGATCCAATATTGGTGAGCTTAAGTTCGACCGCATTTAGTAACAGGACCACCAGAAGTGCTCCGTTGAGACGGAACAGTCCGTATTTAAACATAACCTAAGTATACGATGGCCCTGAGTCTAATTTGGAGAGTTTTGGGCCTATATAAGGACCTTAAACCCTCACTCTCTCGTCCCATACGAATTTGGGAAAACTTAGGAGAGAGAAGAGAGAAAAGAGAGAAAGTGTGAGAGAAGTGGGAGGATCTTCCTGTTATCCTACCTTGTTATCCTACGTGCTTAACTATCACGATCTAATCGCTTTTTCGGCGATTCTAACTTTGTTCTTAGGTAAGAAAGCCTAACCCTAACCTGTTCTAGGGTTTTAATTAGTGCAAGTGGTCAAGTAGCTAACCTAAATCATACTGTAGGTTGCCAATCAGTCGTTGACAAAGACTTAGAGTCTCTATTGAATTTGTTACACTTCTATGGAGTAAGGTGAGGATTTTAGTTGCTTAGGTTACCTGTTTTCGAAGCCTTCAATGCCTTTTAATGGTAGATTGTTGACAAGGATGTTGTTTGACATGTAGAACATGCTGTCTGTTTTTCATTTCGCATACGTACGAAGAATATGAGATTTAGGGTATCTTAGGTATTTGTAGGAAATACCGTATACGTATGAATTTTGCTGATAAGATTACCAAGAGTATTTGCTGTGTATCTATGCTAGTTATACGTGTATGATCTGTTTGGCGAAGAGATTCACCCTAATGCATATTTTGGCTGACATATGCTATGTAGACTAATGTGTGTAGACTAAGTGTTTCTATAAATATTTGTATAAGTATTGAGTAAATGAGGTTGTAGATTAGTGTTGAGATAGCATTCTCAACTATTTTGATGATGTATATGATTTCCTCCATATTTGTTATATTTGAATTGACTATCTTATATATATGAAATACTTGTGTATGGTTAAATTGCTTATGTTATATCTTATAACATGTTGCTAACATGCTTGAATTACTTTTTATTTCCATTCTGTTTACCTCATATGATTACTAATTCACATTATATGTGCTTAGGGCTATACTCTAGTCCAGGCAGTCGATAACAGACTGGAATTCGTGGTTGGATCCTATTCGCCACGAAGGACGCATTGATGAACTCGAGTTGTGCTTTGGCTGACGGCAGTGGTTAGGCCATGTGAGGTGTTTATGCACTTCATGTCGTTCATCTTGAGGTGCACTCGTATTAGTCTAGCTCGTCAAGTAACCCGACTGACCATTGTATGTTCACCTTGTATTGGTCATAACTGCTTGAACCTAGGGTACTGAACTTACCAGTGATAACCCTGATAACCATGGTATCTCGATCTATTAAGACTCATGAGCCGGGCATGGTGGTATGGGACACCGTGGTCGAGCTGTCGGCCTAAACTGTGGTGACGAGCCTCCCCGTAGTGACCAGTGAGCACCTCAGACTCGTGAACCGATTATGGTGGTATGGGACACTATATTCGAGCTGTTGGCCTACTCTGATTGGTGACGAGTCCTTTGTAGTGACCTCGAGCGTACTCTAAGTCTACGGGAGGCGACGACCCTTTCATAGTAACCAGAGTACAAACTAGGCTTGTATTGATAAGGTGATGGGGGAGCGGTGTAACGAGTGCGTGCAACAGCCCTGACAGCCCTTGCAGTGACCTATAAATATATCATCGTATGAGACTACTAGGAGTGACAACCCTAGACAGGATCTTTGTTGGGAATGATATAAGGGAAGTACCCTAGTTTCTCAATCCGGCTGTATGAAAAGGACTAATAACAACTCGGTAATCATGTTCATATCGCACTGCATGTGCCTAGAAGATGTGGAGTACTTAGGGATGAAAGCATGCCACAAACGTAAGATGGTATCGCATGAGGGAGTATGTAGGCGAGGGCATGCATCATTATTACATCTCATCCTTGCATTAATCACAGTATTTAGGGATATTTGATTGCTTGCTTTACATTATCGCATGATTGATTTGATAACATGCTAATCTTTACTCTATGATTCCACTGAGTTGATCACTCACTCCTACGTTACGGGACGGTGTTGTACACACCAACCAGTCCTTATTTTAGTTTCAGATGATGGCGCTGCTTGTGAAGTAGAGCCAGACTTTCATGATGATGAGGAGGGTTGCTCCTATAGGCAACTATCAGGCGGGTCTATGTAGACCGTGTTCTGATCGACGGGATTATAAGGAGGTTAATTAGACGCCATGACACTTGTCATTTTGCTCTTTTGGAGCACTCATGTATACTCCTTTTGTTCATTTTTAGAGTATACATGTATATATTTAACCTGGTAACATGTTCACACTCTGGAGACTTACAACAGTTTATATATGTTATATATCTAACAGTCTTCCGCTTGCATAATTTAACTGTCTCTGGAGTATGATATGCTGTTTTGGTATAATCCCACTCATGCTTAATGCACTCATATGATCAATACTCAATCATCATTATTTATGTTGCATAAGTGATGTTTTGGAACTCGGGTGTTGAGTTGCTACTCAACCCCCGATTTTTAGGATGTTACACATATATAAGGTGGGCCTTGCTCAGGTGGGCCACCTATGCGTGGATGGTGTGGATATACATCAAGTGGGGTACATCCGGGTGGGCCACACGGCCACATCATCATATAAGGAAAAAATGAAAAAGAGAGAGAGATTAGTGATGGAGAGGAGGGACCCCGCTAATATGGCCCTCCGTTTCTTACATTACATAATTCAAATGGTCCCACCACATGTGGTCCCCCAAAAAAATTTAACAGTGGATCACCCACCTATTGTACTCCTCCTTGGTCCCTTAGCCTCGTTTGCTCCTTGCCTTCAACTTTGATGGAGGTTGATGGGCATTGGTAGGTTGAGATGGGAGATGAGAAGGTGGGCCACACTTGGCTTGGGAGAGATGAGCTTGGACGTGTGGTATTTTGGGTTACTTGGGAGAGAAAAGAGGGAATGAGAGAGAGAAATAAAAAATAATGGATGAAGGGATGGAGGGAGTGGTGGTTGTAAGGAAAGGAGATAGATAGGTAAGGTTTGGTTTAAATTTTATAAAAGAGGGATGGGTAGGGGAGAGAGAGAGACTTGACTTGTGGAAAAAAGAGGGATGGGTGTTGTACTTGTTTTAGGGTGAGGTAGCATGGTGGTGTACTTGACTTAATGGATGTGACATGTTGTAGAGATTCTCTTAAAATTCGTAATATGTGGCATTTCTTTGAAATGAACGTGGACCCATATCTTCTTGCCTAAGTATCGGATCGGTGCGCGAGTTGTGGCATTGGAACCGCGATGACACCGCGGTCGCTATGGTACATGTTTTGATTCAACTCTGATATGCAAGATTCAGATTTGGATCGTACACAAATGTCGGATATGGGTTAAAGGTTGTCGAAATTTGACTGGAAGGACCACGGAAGCCTACGGAACAGTATGATCTGGGATATGGGTCTTACAACTCTTCCCTCTAAATAAAAATTTCATCCTCGAAATTTACATAATGATTGCAAGTAAACATAACTCATAATAGAAGAGGAAACAAGGCATCATCATATAAAAATTAGAGACAGTATACATGATACAACATACAATCAATCATCAAAGAGATGGGGATAACGCTCTCGAATCTCAGCCTTGCGCTCCGAAGATGCCTCATCCACAGAATGGCGACCCCACTAAATTTTTACTAAGGGAATGATCTTGGTCCGGAGGACTTAACTAGCTGATCAATCTAAGAAGTGTTCTCAGGAACCTCCAACGGCTGCCAATCGATAACAGAAACTACGTCTGACCCACCCTTCCTCAACATAAAGATGTGAAAAATGTTACGGACGCTAGACAACTGAGATGGTAAGGCAATCCTATAGGCCACAACGCTAATGTGTTCAGTGATCTCAAAAGGTCCAATGAATCTTGGGGCCCCTTTGCTCCAAATCGAACTACGCCCTTCATGGGCGAGACCTTGAGATATACATGGTTCCCTACAACAAACTCCAAGGACAACACTGGCAATCAGTAAAACTCTTCTGCTGGCTCTAAGCTGTGCACATCCTGTACCTGATGATATTAATGCCTTTGACGTCTGTTGCACAAGCTCTGGACCTAGGAGACGCCGCTCTCTGATCTCGGTCTAACAACTGGGAGATCTGTACAGTCTGCCATATAATGCCTCAAAAAGAGCTATGTCAATGGTCGCCTAATAGTTGTTATATGTGAACTCAGCTAATCGTAGATGCTCATCCCATCTACCCCTAAAATCAATCACGTAGGGCCAGAGCATATCCTCAAGGATCTGGTTGACCCTCTCGGTCTGGTCATCGGTTTGCAGATGATACGCAGTGTTGAGCTGTAAATCAGTGCCCATCGCTCTCTGAAAACTCCTCTAAAACTGTGATGTGAACCTCGGGTCTCAGTCAGAAGCGATCAAGACTGGAACGCGATGCAGTCTCACAATATTCTCAATGAATAATCTCGCGAGCCGGTCTAAAGGCCAAGTTGCATGAATTGTAAGAAAATGTGCTGACTTCGTCAGACAATCAATGACGACTCAGATGATGTCATAACCACACTGAGTCCTCGGTAAGCCCATGATAAAATCTGTCGACACGTGCTCCCACTCCACATTGGGATGCTCAATGGTTATAATGGACCAGGAGGTCTCTGATGATAGGCCCTGACACGCTAGCATGTGTCACGCTCAGCCATAAAATTGGTGATCTGGCGCTTCATCCCCACTCAAAAATACTATCTCCTCATATCGCAATACATTTTCGTCAAACCAGGGTGGATAAAAAATTGTGATTGATGTACCTTAGTCATACGATCTCTGCGCAACTCAGGAATATCTAGGAAACATAATCAGCCTCTAAAGCAAAGTCTACCATCAGAACCAATCTGCCAATCTGTCTGACTCTCAGATGTTGTCTCTTCTCAGTAATCTTGTAATGACTCGTCTGTCTGCTGAGCCTCGATCACCTTCGTGATAAGAGAGAGTTGAATCGACAGGCTCGATAGCTGAACGATATAAGACTGCAGACCAAAATCGAAGTCATGCTCTGTTATATCCTCGAGCATCCTCCACTCTTGAATCATCATGTGTGCCACCAAGCCCCATGGCTAATGGCTGAGGGCATCTGCCACCATGTTTGCCTTACTTGGGTGCTACTGGAGATCAAAATCATAATCTTTTAGGAGCTCCATCCATCGTATCTACCTCATGTTCAACTCAGACTGAGAGAATAAATACTGTAAGCTCTTGTGGTTGGAGAAGAGCTTGAACCTGACCCCATAGAGATAGTGTCTCCACACCTTTAGTGCCAAGATGACTGCTGCCAGCTCTAAATCATGCGTGGGGTAGTTCAGCTCATGGACCTTGAGCTGACGAGACGTATAAGCCACTGGTTTCCTGTGCTACACCAGGACAACACCCAAGCTAATACGCGAAGCATTAGTAAATACAACAAATCCATCACTCTCAGAGGGAAGAGTGAGGACAGGAGCAGACGTGAGGTGGTCCATCAGCTCTATAAATGCTCGCTCATAGGCGTCGATCCAAATAAACTCTTCACCCTTCCGAGTCAACCTGATCAACTGGGCTGCAATACGGGAGAAGCCCTCAATGAATCGCCGATATTATCCCGTTAAACCAAGGAAATTGTGAATTCCAGACATAGTCGTGGGCTGACCCCACTGACGCACTACCTCAACCTTCGAAGGGTCCACTGGGACACCCTATCTCCTCACCACATGATCGAGGAACTTCACCTCCTCCTGCCAAAACTCACACTTCTCCAGCTTTGCATACAACAGGTGGGCATGGAGTGTCTGCAAGGTGATCTCCAGATGCTACATATGATCCTCACGGATCCTCAAATATATCAGAATGTCATCAATGAAGACCATAATAAACTGATCAAGATATGGATGAAAGACCTCATTCATTAACTACATGAAGACCGCGGGTGCATTGGTCAGTCCGAAGGACATGACCTGAACTTAAAATGACCATAACGAGTCCTGAAAGCCGTCATTGGGATGTCCTCCTCTCACACCCGAATCTGATGATAACCGGAATGCAGGCTAATCTTCGGAAAGAACTGTGCACCCTGCAGCTAATCAAAAAAATCATCTATCCTCGGGAGTGGGTACTTATTCTTGATCGTGACCTGGTTGAGCTCACAGTAATCCACATAGAGCCTCAACGAGCCATCCTTCTTCCTGACAAAGAGTACCGACGCTCCTTATGGAGAACTGCTAGGACGAATGAATCCCAACTCACACAACTCATCCAACCGCCGTTGCAGCTTACACAACTCCATCGGTGCTATACGGTACGGTGCCTTCGAGATAGGCGTGATACCAGGAACAAGATCTATCTGGAACTCTATATGATAGTGCGGCGGTAATCCTAAAATCTCTAGCAATAGGTTATGGAAATCATAGATAATCGGCCACTGATCAATACAAGCGGCAACAGGCTCCTCAACGGCGCAACACATCAAGTAAGACAACGGCTCTTCTTAGGGTTCTACAACGAACTGAAACTACGAAAAGCCTAGTATGTAGAATGTGATTGTCCTCTCAGAATAGTCCAAGATGACATAGTACTCGGTAAGTCAATCCATGCCCAAGATAACGTCAAAATCTGACATCTGCACCACGTACAAGTCGGCGGCCAAGAAAATCTCTCCCACTAACAAGGGGTAAGAGGAATAGAAATGGCCTAATATTGTAGTCTTCCCTAAGGGCGTCGATACGATCAATCCCTCACTAGCAAACTCTGTCAACAATCCAGTCGATCAGTAAAAATCCTCAGACATGAATGAGTGCGAAGCATCAGAATCAAATAACACTTGGGCGATGTATGAAGAGACTGGAAGTATACCCTCAACGACTCCTCTGAAGGTTTGCGGGTCCTGCTGAGCTGCATAAAATTTAACCTGAGCTGGCTAGGGAGGTTCCTGTCCCCTCTGAGGTCTCTGGTGCTGTTGCTGCCTCTGCGACGGTGGCGGCCTGTACTGTTGTCTCTACTATTGCTACGGTCTCACTGACTGAGATGGTTGTGGTCGCTACTAATGGGGTCGTTGCTGTGTTGGATGCGGCTGATGCGGTCGCTGTTGCACTGGAGGCTATTGTGGCTCTCTCGGCTACTATAGATGAGGGCGGGGGAACTCAGACAAGCAGTGCCCTGTCCCACCACATCCATAACAGGTCCCTGAGAATGGCTGTTGGGGTGGCACTGGAGGTGCTGCTAGTGTTCTAGCAGGTGGGTGGCTCCTGTACCTCTATGGTCGTTGATGTTGTTGGGAGCTACTGGAGGGGGCCTGCCCTTTCAGCCTCTCCTCTGATCTCGATCACTCTAAGAGCTGGCCTACTCAATCTCATAAATCTGGATCCTCCGTACTATTTCCTGAAAGGTCGGGAGCTCATGCCTAATAACACAGCCTCGAAGACTATAACGTAAGTCATTCTCAAAATAGCGGGCCTTCCACCCCTCGTCATTAACCAAATATGGTGTAAACCTCGATAGTGCCACAAAATGACCCATGTATTGTGCCACAGACATGTCTCCCTACACCAAGGCCTCGAACCCAGCGCTCTCTAATAACGAATGTGGTCAGGGAAGTACTGCTACTCGAATTGATCAATAAAATCCTCCCATGTCCAGACATAATCAGGCCATACAACATGGGTAACGGAGGTCCACCAATGCTCGGCCTCTCCCTGGAGAAGAAATACAGCCAATCGGACTCGCTGCTGGGTCGTACATGCCATAGTATTAAAAATTTTCTCCACATCGGAGCGCCATCTCTCAGCTTTAGTCGAATCAGGCTCGCCCTGGAAACGCGGATGATCGAGTTGTCTAAACTCTCAAAGAACGGCGATCAAGCACTACTACTCTGCCTAGGCTGGCGAATCAACAGGGCACCTGCCCTTTTCCTGAAGTGTAGCAGTCACAGCCTGCAATGTCTGCTGTAACTGAGAGGCACTCACAGGTACGGTCGAATCCACATCAGTCTCAGGTGGAGGAATGACATCCTCAAGCTGGGGAGCAGGGATCTTAGGGGGTGGAATGGGAGCCGCATGTGGTAAATCTCCTGCGAGGCATGTCCTATAGAAAAGAATAAAGGTGCCTATTAATCCTTGAAAACTCCTAAAGGCATGTTAAGGGACTAAATCGGAATATTACACACTCGGAACCTAATTGACCTAAACTCTTACTAGATATGTGATGTTGTTCTGAATTGTTCCCAAGTTATGCTCTGATAGCAACTTTTATCATGCCCCGAACTCAAAAACCGGGCTCATAAAATTCTCGATCATCGAATCTAGTGCTGACAACCTTCGTAGTAACCCATTCTCAGCTCCCAACACCCATACACTAGGTTCTGATCCTGGGAGCCTATAAGGAGGATTTCAAACATGATTTTGGTTCAGTATAAGCATAATCCACGAACAATAACCATAAGAACACCATCATAAAATCCACTATGATAAAAAACTTTTAAGTACAATGTGTATGAAAGGAAAATACAAGATAAAAGCATAAACTCCAAAAGATCGACTGCACACTCCAACTACGGCAAGACTACGATTGCATCCTAGCATCACCTACACACATCAATCGTGCATAAGCTTATAGAAAGCTTAGAGTATGGTGTAAGTGTGTGCGTAATGTGTACGTGCTTAGAATGCAATGTCAGAGTAATATAGAATTATGTCGATGGGTACATGAATGCAATCAACTGTACCATGGCTATGCAGTGCAGAACATAAAAGCTATCGGCCATATCAAGGCCATGCGATGCAAAATACAAGTTAAGCATGATAATCCTCGTCCACATGTCAATGTAGCTCTTCACTAGAGCATCAAATATCAGTACAGTTCTCAGTCTGGATAATCATCAGGGTTTAGTACACTCTAAATGGCACTGCCCCTTTCCCAGGCATGCAGTCAAAGTGAGGATAAGAAACCTCACTATTCACCTGGCCAATAGTCTGTCAATATCTATTCAGCACATCGATAGCGGACCCATTCATGAGCTGGTCAAACTCAGCCTAGAAATGCTCCCTACCCTCGGGTGAGTAAGGCCACACCCCTTTCCAACTAACCATGACACAGTGGGAGACGCAGCCTCCGAGTATTCGGCTCTCGTGCGCTTAGGTATCCACTCAGTCTCGACATTAGAGCCATCCTCTAGTATCATTGGGTTTAGAGATTTTCACCTAGGGACATCTAGGGCACCCCGATGCTAGAAACAGTATTTTCTGTGTCCGATCCTGTCATCCATGATGTGCCTGTGGAGGCCACAGCCCTGATGTCACTAAGGCGTGCAGTAATCATGTCATACAAATGCGAAGTGCATGATTCACACAACCAGTTATGCAGTAATCCTGATGTACCACGTGCTCATATAAGATAACTCCGCCTATCAGGGAGCCCATAAACAATCTGCCCGAAGGCATATGCTATGATCAGTCACTCCTCATATCAAGTATACATATGATGTGTATAAGCATGAATCATGAAATCATACTAAACATGTTATATGGTGATGGACTCTGTTCATAATGAAGATGGGCCTAGACGGCCTACACACTACAAGTATAGGCCTATCAATGGGCCCTAGGGAGAGTGTCAATGCGGACATCTAACCAACATCATCCTTACAATATAGGCATCAAACCATCATTGCTCCTATGGCAAGCCCTGCCATGAACATCATTACATAAACCATGGTGAAATCACACATTGCAATGGGCCTTATGTACATCTTGTTGGGCCTTGACCTAAGAGCTCCAAATACATCAAATGGGTCGCATCACATGGGCCTCATATATATCTAGGTGGGCCTCAACGTTGGGCCTTATATATCACATCAGGCCTAATCAAATGGGCTAAATAACTGGGCCAAGTCAAATGGGCCGAGTTGAATGGGCCGAGTCAAATGGGCCAAAACCAACCACACCATTCATTTGTAGATAGAGATCATTTTAGAGCATTATTTAAAAATTATATGAAAAGGATCATCTGGACCATATCACAAATAATAGTGGTGATAAAGATCTCCACTATTAACTTCTAGTGGGACCTACCATAGCATTTAATTCCATCCGGTCTGTTCATAAGTTCATAAAGACCATGTATTAAGAGGATAAACATGTATCATATTGGTCTAAGACTTCTGTACCCAAATGGGGTTCAATGGTAGGCATTCAAACCCATTGTTTTCAGTAGTGTGGTCCACATGATATTAGATCTATCTTATTTTTAGTCTCAAGCTTAGGACTGGCTCACCAAAAGGATGGATGGTTGGATGAACCAATATATCAAAGTGGGGTCCATCTATGTGGCCCACCTAAGATGGCTTGCCAAATGAATGGATGGTAGGGATATGACATAAGCATCATGGTGGGGGCCGTACATGGTATCCATGCCACTGGACTTCTGGGCCAGCAGCCCAGCATCCTACAGGTGGACGGTACGGATACTACACATGTATCATGGTGGGGTTCCACATATCTTGGTGACGTCACTGCATCCCACCGTCAATCTGGATGGTTGGGTTGAAACACATATTCGATGGGATCCACTGAACTTGCTGAAGACACCACGTTAGCTATATTACTGGTGTGTGCGTACACCAGTCAATCTCATTTCTATCAGGTGGGTCCCACGTGGGGCCCACCATAATGTTTACTTGCAATCCACGCTATTAATAAGGTCACACAAACCCTGATGAAGAAGAAAAATAAATTTCATAATAATCCAAAACTTCTGTGGATCCAAAAAGGATTTCATTGGCAAACGTTCAACCCACACTGTTCCATGTGGCTTGGGCCACCCAAGTTCCTTATGCAGCTGATTTTTGGGGCAGCCCACGGCTAGAAGGGGGCCCATTAAATGCACAGTGTGGATATTCTACACACATCACTGTGGGGTCCACAGTAGAGACCGTGGGTCCTTGCCTTTCTCATCCACGCGTAGAGGAGGCTGTTGCGCCGTCCTCTAGATGGTAACAGCAGCGCGTCTGCTGCTGTTTGTTTTTTTTTTTGAAGAATTTCCTAAGTGGGCCCCTCATTAGTAGATCCACCCCACCCATTATTTTTCATGGCTCGGGACGGACTAAACAAGCGCAATATTCGATATATTTTGGCATTTCAAAACATCATGGTGGATTTCAACAGTAAAAAGCATTATTTTCTATGTTATGGCCCACCAGATACTCGAATTGGTTCCATTCTTTGGGTCAATGCCTAAAATGAGCTGAGAAATAGGATAGACGATGTGGATTATATGAAAGTGCCCTGGTTTGTCAATTAGCATGAGTGTTGAGTCAGTCAGACTGCAGAGTCTCATAGGAAGATCAATTCAAAGCGTCTGCCTCAACCGGATGTGTGCAAGTTCATCACAGGTAAGTCTAAGCCTCACATCTCATGTTCCAAAATACTAGGTACTTAAACCCTTAAAACAAGTTAGAACATCATAGGATTTTTAAGTTAAGAAAACTTTTTCAAAATCAGAAAATATCTAAGTTTTCTTGCTTTGTCAATTTTATCGATACACATCTCGATATGATCGACCTGCGCTGTCGATGTCCTCAATGACAAATCGATTTCATCGAAATGAGGACAAAAGTGTCCAGTAACCACATATATCTCTGGACAGATTTATCGATGTATTGATATACCTATCGATATCATCGATATTTGAATCTCGAGTCCATCGAAGGTGACTTGATAATATCGATGGGAAGATCTCCAGTGCCCCTGTTTTCACTTAAGAATATCATATGTACATTAATATATCAAAGCCCTCGATACCATCGAAGTTCAAATCTCGATGACATCGAAAGGCTCTCGACGATATCGGTCATGGACATGAAGATTTCCAACAAAATATTTCAGGATAGTTTATCTATGATTGAGGGTCACTCGATCGAATCGATATTCAAATATCGATAATATAAGTACGGTTTTGATGACATCAAACAAGGACAGAAACTATCCAGCAAGTTTAAACAAAAATCCCTTGGATTTATCAATGCCTCGACACAGCTATCAATATCTTTGACATTCAAATTCTGATTATATCGAAGGTCCCTCAATCATTCTTGTAAACCTGGAATATTTTAAAGCAAGTCTCTCTCATTTTCAAATGTTAAGGAATTGAACCTCACATCGATGAAATCGGAGTTCGAAATCCAATGACATCAACACGTGTTTTGATTCCCTCGACTAGCTAGCAATAGGTTTCAAAAGCGTATGATATTTGAGTTTGTGTCGTTAAGCGGACCGTCAATGCTATCGAGAGTATACGCTCGATGATATCGATCCCACTCGATGATATCGAACTCTGTCATAAATGTGACCGTTTTATATCTGTTGGAACCTTTTGCTTATATAATGAGGACTTGTCTATTGTTGCTGGTAGAGAAAGAAGAGAGTACTTTTGAGTGTTTTACCTTAGATCATATACCCAAAGCCCTTTCTCTCATGGGAGTTCATCCTCCAATCCACCCTCATCATTGATATTCAATAGAGTAGATTGGGAAATGAACTTCCACATTCAAGGATCCTCCATCTACTACCTTAATGGAAAATCATTAAGCTGGGCTGCCTTGAATGCATAGATGACTAGAATCACTCTATCTTCCTTATAAGAAGACATTTAAAAGAGTAGAATGCCATCTTAACCTTGACCCAACCCGACGCCATATATTAGTACATCATCTGTGTTGCGGATCAAGGAAACAGAAGATTCTTCATCAACAAAGAAGGAGATCTTTGACAACGTGCCAAATGGGACTTATCCACTTATCTATAAGTAACTATAGTCCAGAGGACCCTTCTGATCATTCCTTTGTAGGATTGTGTCTAAGGTGTTTCTCACCCCTTGCAAGTTCTCTAAGAGGCCTCCGGCGGGAGTGTACATAGTAGGTGCGTTGTGTTGACCCTTTCTCTATGGAGAGCATAAACAGTTAGGATCTTATGGAAGATCCTTGGCCAGTGTGCCTAAAAGTGGGTGCGTTGTGTTGACCCTTGCTCATGAGAGTCTAAACAGTGAGGTTCCTTGTGTGGATCCTTGGCAAGTGTGCCTAAAACCAGGTACTATGTGTTGACCCTTGCTCAGGGAGCATAAAGAGTCAGTCTAGGTGTAAGTTGTAAAGGTTGAAGGTGAACATGATTTAAAACCTTAGGTTTGAGGTGAACTGCTATGAAACCTCCTTAGTGAAATCCGGTACACTGAAGGGTTGAGTGCGGTTACCAAGAGTGGAGTAGACAAGTAGTTGAACCACTATAAAAGATTGTTATTATTTTATTTGTGTGATTTACTTTAATATTTTTATATTTGAATATCTGAGATCACACCTCACACACACAGTTATATCCATCATAAACTAGTTTTCATATTGTTCATCTCTTAATTAGTTTGTGATTGGATCCTCTACTGGGCTTGGAAGCTAATAGAGTTACTCTTGAGTAATCCTAATATAGGCTTGGTGTTAGGATTTGTGTAGTAGGATTTTAAATTATCATAAAATTATTAAAAAGTCCTATTCACCCCCCTCTAGGACATATTGGCATATTCATACTTCAACTAAAGCAGTCTTCACCACTATTTCAATTGGTATCAGAGTTGGTCTCTCTTTAAGGGCTTCACTGCCTAGAGAGTGATCTTGACTAAAGTTAGGAATATGGCCAAAGGAGAGGGTTCATCAGTCACTAGGCCTCCAGTATTTGATGGCTCACATTACGCATACTGGAAGGCTAAGATGCACTACTTTCTAAGATCTTTGGATCATGATGTTTGGGATATATTTGAAAGTGGATATGTGCCACCATCTGAACAAATTGTACTTGATAGTGGCACAACCATAACAAAACCCAAATCCAGAGAAAATGGACGACGTTCGATAAAGAAAAACAGAATGCTGAAGCGAAAGCTATGAATGCCACTTACTATGTCATGTCCCAAGACATCTTCAATCAAATAAATATGTGTGGGATATCCAAAGAAGCAGGGATCTATTAGAAACAACCCATGAAGGCACAAGCACTGTGAAGAGGTCCAAACTACAACTGCTAACCTCACAGTTCGAAAATCTCATAATGGAAGAGCATGAGACTTTCATGGAGTTCTTCATAAAGTTGAATTTCATTTGTAACTCCTTGGGTGGATTGGGAGAAAAAATTTCGATTCCTAAAATTTGTAGGAAAATACTGAGATCACTGCTGGAATGGTTTAATCCCAAAGTTACAACTATTGAAGAATGTAGAAATATAGACGAAATGAAAGTAGAAGAACTAGTAGGTTCCCTACAAACTTTTGAACTACACTTCAAACAAATCCAAAAAATCCAAAACTACTATTCTAAAAACCTCAAAGAAAATAACAATTGAGGACAGTGGAAGTGAAAAAGATGATGAAGATGAGGAAGTGTCTTTGTTGGCACAACGATTCAGGAAATTCTTTCAGAAGAATCGTGGCCATCCTTCCAGAGGAAGAAAGGTGGACAACATACCTTCTACAGGTAAATTTGGTAAAAAGACTAAAGAATGACAATGTTATGCCTGTCAGAAGTATAGACACCTGTCTACAAAATGCCCAAATAGAAAAACTAAGGGTAAGACAATGGCTGCCGCATGGGATGATACAGAAGAGTCAAACTTAGATTCTAGTGACTCAGAGAGCGATGAAGATCAGAAATCTTTGAAAATTATTATGGTCTCCACTGCCCCAATCTTTCCCATTGAAACTGAGAATGAAGAAGAACAACAAGTCATCGAATCATTTTTGTCTGATAATGAAGAAACTGGAGAAGAAGAAGAGGTAGAAATGGATAAACTACAAGATGCTTATAATCAACTCTACATTCATAGCATAAATATCCTTACAAGAATCGGAATAATGAAAATTAAAAGTAAGTTGTTGTAGAAAGATTTAAAGAAAACACAGGAAATCAACACACAACTGATAAATGATCTACAACAATATCATTTAGATAATGATAGGTTAGAAAACATGAATATTTTCCTAAAATCTGAATCTAAAAAATTGAACAAACAGGTTGAGCTACTAAAAGATAAAAATATGCTTCTTTAGAACGAAAATCTCACACTCCTATTTGATCTAGATGAATCTAGAAAAATAGCCAAGTTAAACTATAAGTTTTTTCTAGAGTAGTGAAAAGCTAGAAAAACTATTGGGTATGGGAAGACCTGGAAAAGACAAGAGTGGCTTAGGATATGAAAATTTTAAGTCAAAATCTGGAAATGCAGCACCAATAACTGAAAGATCTGCTGCTTCAAGAAGTAAAACTAAAACTACTCCAGTGTGTCATTTGTGTGGTGATTTGGGTTGTTATGAGTTCGAATGCATGACACCTAAGAGGACTCAACATAACTTTGGTCAGAATCGTATTGATAAAGTTAAGCCAACCAAAGAAATGCAAAATTTCAAGAGCCCACTTAGGAATATGGATAGAAGAAATGCACTTCTATCACCACCTAAAATGACTAACAAAATGAAAGAGTTATTTAATCAAATGGATAAACTCAACACTAAAACTAAATCCATCACAGTTAAAAACTCTACCAGAAAATGTGTAAGGAAGAACTAGTTCAGATCATGCATCAAGATCTAGATATGTACTAAAATGATGAAATTTTACTGAGCTTCAAAACGATACATCTGAAATTTTCTTTCATAAACATTGTGATAATTTTGAGTTGTATAAAACCTGTATAAAATTTTGGTGTGTATATCATAAATTCAAGGATAAAACTCTCCTATACTTTGATGTCTATCAAACTGCGGTAGAATGAAAAAAATTCAGAGTCGATATGTCTTCTAATAAGCCACTCTCGATTAATCAATCAAGGGTCGATATCATCAACGCCTCCTTAGAATAAGAAAAGTTGTGTGATCGAGAATGATATCGAAGACAGGATCAATGAAATCGATCAGGGTCTCTCGATATCATTGAGATGAGGATCAATGATATCGACAGATGCTGCCTGATATAAGGCAGTGCAGTGCGAAAAAGGGATTTTTGTCTTAGGGTTTTCTTTTCCTCTTCCCTACTGCTTCTATTAACCGAATCGTGTGGTGCCTCATGGGACAACCACAAACGCTCCACAAATCCAGTAATACCCTTCAATGCATTGAGATTCCATCTCTTTTTGGGTCTTTCATTTTCAGTCGGGCCTTGTCCTCCTTCCCAAGATTCTTAGAATTTTTTTTGTCCAAATGGGAAAAGACAAAGGAAAAGCATCCGGACCGGGTGAGTCTTCGAGATCCACAAGACAAAAAGTGTTAGCTCCAAAAGAAAGGGCAAGGGCCCTGGAACGTGGGACCCCCACAAGGCAACGCACGAGACATAGTGGGTCCCAATCTGAGGCCCAGGAATCTCCACCAATGCAGGTTAATCCGATATTAGCTAAGTTCACTGGGAGAAAGGTTATTCCCGAGAGAAAAGTTGACAGAAGTTGTCTGATTCCATATAATCTGGAACCACTATTTTCTGCCATAGATTGGTTACCAGTTCTCGACTTTGGGGGACCGTATCAACTTGAATAGACCTATAATTTTTTTGCCGCCTATCATTCTCCAATATCTGAACCACCATCCATCACCGTAACCTTAAAGTGCACCTATTAATGCCCTGGTTTGTCAATTACGGTGTGAGTTGAGTCAGTCGGACTACAGAGCCTAACAGGAAGATCAATTCAAGCGTCTGCCTCAACTGGATGTGTGGAAGATCACCATTAGTAAATCATAGCGTCACATCCCATGTCCCAAAACACCAGGTGATTAAAACCCTTAAAAATAACTTGGAACATATGAGGGTTTTTGGGTAAGTGAACTCTTTAAAATAGCAGAAAATCTCTAAGTTTTTTTGCCCTATCGATTGTATCGATACACCTTTCGATATGATCAACCTGCTCTGTCAATGTCCTTGACACTTAATCGATACTATCGATAAGAGGAATAAAAGTGTCCAGCAACCACATTCTTATCAGGACGGAATTATCGATATATTGATACACCTATCGATATCATCGATATTCAAACATCAAGTCCATCGGAAGTGGCTCGATAATATCGACAGGCAGATTTACGGTGCCCTTATTTTTCTAAAGAAAACTACTATGAGTTTTGATATATTGATGACTGTTCCAATTCAATCTGAATTCAAATATCGATCATATCGGAAGTCAATCGTTCATATCGATAGTGGGCGAGCATTTCTTTCAGTAAATATTTCAGGATATTTTTAACTTTGATTGGGGGCCACTTGAGGAAATCGATATTCTTATGTCGATGTTATGGAGTCCTGGTCGATTGGATCGAGAATGGACACAAACTGTCCAGCATGCTTATACGTAAATCTATATGATTTATCTATCCCATCGACACGGTCTCGATATCATCGATATTCAAACTCCGATGACATCGGTTGACCCTCGATCATATCCTAAAAGTCCTGAAATTTTCATTTAGTCTCTCTCTTTTTCAAATGTCGATAGATCGATCCCAGTATTGATAGAATCGGAGTTCGAAATCTGATAACATTGACACCAGTATCGATCCCATCGACCAGCTGGCAATAGGTTTCAAAACCGTATGAAATTTGAGTTTGTGTTATCGAGTGGACAGTCGATCCCATCAATCCCATCAAGAGTATACACTCGATGATATCAACCCTTCTTGATGATATCAAACTCTGTCATAAATATGACCGTTTTATATCCGTTGGAACCTTTTGCCTATATATAGAGAGACTTGTCCATATTGCTCGTAGAGAAAGAAGAGAGTGCTTTTGTGTGTTTTACCTCTAGATCATATACCCAAAGCCCTTTCTCTCACGGGAGTTCATCTTCCAATCCACTCTCATTCATTGACATTCAATAAAGTGGATTAAGAAATGAACTTCCACATTCAAGGATCCTTCAACAACTATTTTAATAGCATATCATTAAGCTGGGATGCCTTAGATGAATAAATGACGGGAATCACTCTATCTTCCATATAAGAAAATTCTAAGAGAGTGGATTTCCGTCCTAACCTTGACCCAATCCGAAGCTAAGAACTGGTATATCTTTTACGTTGCGAATCAAGGGAGCTGAAGACTTTTCAACAACAAGAAGGAGATCTTCATCACTGCGCTAAAAGGTACTCATCAACTTATCTGTAAGTATCTAGAGTCCAGAGGACACTTGTGATCATTCCTTTCTAGGATTGGGTCTTAAGTGTTGCTCACCCTTTGAAGTCCTCATAGGAGGCCTCTTGCGCGAGTGTACGTGTGGGTGCGTTGTGTGGACCCTTGCTCTGTGTGGGTATAAACATCCGAGTGCGTTGTGTGGACCCTTGCTCTGTGTGGGCATAAATGTCCGGGTGCGATGTGTGGGCCCTTGCTCTGTGTGGGCATAAACATCCAGGTATGTTGTGTGGACCCTTGCTCTATATGGGCATAAACATCTGGGTGCATTATGTGGACCCTTGATCTGTGTGGGCATAAACATTTGGTTAGGAGTGCACCAGTAAAACTCCTAGGTTAGAGGTGAACCGAGTAGAAACCTTTGTGTAAAGGTTGAAGGTGAACCTGATTTAAAACCTTAGGTTTGAGGTGAACCCTGGGAAACCTCGTTAGTGAAATCTGGTACACTCGAAGGTTGAGTGCGATAGCCGGGAGTGGAGTAGACAAGTAGTCGAACAACTATAAAAATGACTGTGTTTGAGTCTGTTATTGTCTTTCATTGTATGATATTCCTTACATGCTTTTATATTTGATTATTTAAGATCACACCTCATATACACACACAGTCTTATCCATCACTATCTTGTATGCAACTTGTTTATCTTTCAAACAGTTTGTGATTGGATC
Organism: Magnolia kwangsiensis; assembly: GCA_037074715.1. Taxonomy (NCBI): domain Eukaryota; kingdom Viridiplantae; phylum Streptophyta; class Magnoliopsida; order Magnoliales; family Magnoliaceae; genus Magnolia; species Magnolia kwangsiensis. The sequence continues at coordinate 60,348,955 of CM073573.1, forward strand.
CTCTATAACGCTTGAAAGCCATTAGAGTTACATTTGAGTAATCCTAATGATTGTATATCTGATAGGATTAGTGCAATAGGATTTTTAAATACATCATAAAACTTTAAAAAGTCTTATTCACCCCCCTCTAGGACATATTGGCATATTCCTACTTCAACTCAAGCGGTCTTAACCGTTATTTCATAACCGTCGATGGTGATGATGTGTTGATCACTCCTGAGTCTGTCACAGAGATATTCAATCTTACCTTATCACCTGTAGGACTCCCAAATATGGACATGAAAAATATTGAGGTTCGGTCCAAGGTCACCAAATTCCTCTGTCATGATCGTGACGTCTAATGGAATTAAGGGAATGCCCTAAAATTCAGATTCATGGAACCACGCTATCGGGTCTTGCATGGTATCCTTGCTTCAAACATCTACTCTAGGGGTTCCAACAGGAAAAATCTCACGGGCTTCATGACTATGATAATTTATTCGATACCCTCCAAGATCAAGATTTGTTTGCTTACCCTCATCATACATCAGTTGGTTTATGCTTTTCATATGGCTAGGGATATTCACTTACCATATCCCTGGATCATATATACAATTTGCAATGCCATAGCCTTCCAAACTACAAGTGATCCTGTACTTCCTCTCCAAACCTTCAACAAAAGTAACATTCAAAGGATGAATTTGAAGTTTCATAAATATCCTGAGGATCCACGTGAGGAAGGCATTCAAGTAGAGAGGGAAAGTGGGGAAGGTGATGCTTCCATAGAAGGAACTGAGATGGTTGGAGATGAGGGTTCTAGACCCCATCAAGCATCGTCAACATCAACTTACAGGCATGCTAAACGATTTAAGCTCCATCAGGATTGGATTGGAGCGATTCAGTGGGATGTCTCATAGTTCAGGGAATCGATGAAAGAGCAACTTACCGTCTTGGAACAGTTGGTCCATGGAGTGCAGCAGACTATACAACAATTGGTTGATCTGATGTCTTGCCGTCGAGACGACACAGCGCCATCCTACTCTACTCCATAGTGCTGGTCCTTGAATGCTGTCACATACACCTCACTCTTATTTCTGCGTATGAGCATTAGTATCTTTTTGGATATTCTACGCTCTCATGGGTGTATATAATAACTCTCTAATCTGCACAGTCTAACTTCTTTTTTGTGATTGTATATGCCCATGGTCAGGCTAAATACTGATGGTTATTTTTGGGTTCCCTTAAAAGGGCTTGGAAAGGGTGTTGGGATAACTATTGATCTACTGCCAATCTTAGGCAGTATAGATATGTTTTGGATATTTTGAATATGGCTGATCATAATTCCTTCCTATTCTCTGCCATATTTCTATAAGTGTTCACCTGTTTTCTCTGAGTATATGTGGTTTTTGCTTATATTGTAGATGGTATGCGATACATTTAATGTTGTGTTTATCCAGCTTACCTTACTTGATATCCCCTGCATACATAGGATTCACATATGAGATGTTTTAGATCACTGGTTTATTTATTATCCATCTATCTTCACTCTATGTATGCTTATTAAATGATGTCCTCCCACATGTCTTTAAAGTTCAGTCAATATCACATGTTATACCTTTTCCAATGACTGACAAAAAGGGGGAGAAAGTTCAAACACCCCATCAAGAAATGTATATCTGCTTGAGTGTGGTGTTGCAGGTGTTAGGGGGAGCAACTGCACCAAGCGAGGGGGAGTTTGATGTCAGGGGGAGCAGCTTCTGAATGTTAGCATTGTACAATTGTGTAAAGAACATGTACACACAATTTAGGATGTTAGTAAAAAAGTTGTTCTAGGGTGTTTTGGTATTTTGTCATGTAATTGACAAAGGAGGAGATTGAAAGTGCCCTGGTTTGTCAATTAGCATGAGTATTGAGTCAGCCTGACTGCATAGTCTCATAGGAAGATCAATTCAAAGCGTCTGCCTCAACCGTATGTGTACAAGCTCACTACAGGTAAATCTAAGCCTCACATCACATGTCCCAAAACACTAGGTACCTAAACCCTTAAAACAAGTTAGAACATCATAGGATTTTTAAGTTAAGAAAACTTTTTCAAAATCAGAAAATATTTAAGTTTTCTTGCTTTGTCGATTTTATCGATACACATCTTGATATGATCAACCATCACGATCAATATCCTCAATGACAAATTGATTCCATCGGAATGAGAACAAAAGTGTGCTACAACCACATATATCTCTGGACGGATTTATCGATGTATCGATATACCTATCGATATCATCAATATTTGAATCTCGAGTCCATCGAAGGTGAATAGATAATATCGACAGGCAGATCTCCAGTTTCCCTATTTTCACTTAAGAATATTATATGTGCATCGATATATCAAAACCTTCCTCGATACCATCAAAGTTCAAATCTCGATTACATTGAAAGGCTCTTGATCATATCGATCATGGGCACAAAGATTTTCAGCAAAATATTTTAGGATAGTTTATCTATGATCGAAGGTCACTCGATAGAATCGATATTCAAATATCAATGATATCGGTATGGTTTCGATGACATTGAACACGGATAGAAACTATCTAGCAAACTTAAACGAAAATCCCTTGGATTTATTGATGCCTCGACATAGCTATCGATATCATCGACATTTAAATTCTGATGATATCGAAGGTCCCTCTATCATTCTTGTAAACCTAAAATATTTCAAAGTAAGTCTCTCTCATTTTCAAATGTCGAGGAATCGAACCTCACATTGATAAATTCAGAGTTCGAAATCTGATGACATCGACATGTGTTTCGATTTCCTCGACCTGCTGGCAATAGGTTTCAAAAGCGTATAACATTTGAGTTTGTATCATCGAGTTGACCGTCAATGCTATTGAGAGTATACGCTCAATGATATCGAACTCTATTATAAATGTGACCGTTTTATATCCGTTGGAACCTTTTGCCTATATAAAGAGGACTTGTCTATTTTTGTTGGTAGAGAAAGAAGAGAGTGCTTTTGAGTGTTTTACCATAGATCATATACTAAAAGCCCTTTCTCTCATGGGAGTTCATCCTCCAATCCACCCTCATCATTAATATTCAATAGAGTGGATTGGGGAATGAACTTTCGCATTTAAGGATCCTCCAACTACTACCTTAATGGAAAATCATTAAGCTCGGATGCCTTGAATGTATAGATGACTGGAATCACTTTATCTTCCTTATAGGAAAACATTTAAGAGTGTAGAATTCCATCTTAACCTTGACCCAACCCGACGCTGTATATTGGTACATCATTTATGTTGCAGATCAAGGAAACAGAAGATTCTTCATCAACAAAGAATGAGATCTTTGACAACATGCTGAATGAGACTCATCCACTAATCTGTAAGTAACTAGAGTCCAGAGGACCCTTGTGATCATTCCTTTGTAGAATTGGGTCTAAGGTGTTTCTCACCCCTTGCAAGTTCTCTACGAGGCCTCTGGCGGGAGTGTACATAGTGGGTCTGTTGTGTTGACCCTTGCTCTGTGGAGAGCATAAACAGTTAGGGTCTTATGGAAGATCTTTGGCCAGTGTGCCAAAAAGTGGGTGCGTTGTGTTGACTTTTGCTCGTGAAGGCATAAACAGTGAGGTTCCTTGCGTGGATCCTTGGCTAGTGTGCCTAAAATTGGGTGTTTTGTATTTCCCTTACTCGGGGAGCATAAAGTGTCAGCCTAGGTGTAGGTTGTAAAGGTTGAAGGTGAACCTAATTTAAAACCTTAGGTTTGAGGTGAACCGTTATGAAACCTCCTTAGTGAAATCCAGTACACTTACGAGTTGAGTGCGGTTACAGGGAGTGGAGTAGACAAGTAGTTGAACCACTATAAAAATGACTGTGTTTAAGATTGCTATTCTTTTGTTTGTGTGATTTGAAATGGCCAAGTTATATATCCTAGAGGGGGCGGGGGGGTGAATAGGACAATGCCAAATTTAAGCAATAACAGCATAATACAAATGAATAAAAGATAACATTATAAATAAATCACTATATTAGAATGTAAAGCAACCTTAAAAAGAGAGATTGATATCAATGTTGTTCTAAGGACAACCTTACACTATAAAAACCAAAGGTTTATGGCAGGACAACCTTATTTCTAGAACAAATTGAATATCAAAAACTCAAACAGAAAGGAAACACATGAAATAACAAGAAATAAGTTCTAAACTATTACAACATTCCCCACAATGCTTGAAATGTAAAATTACAACATTCACATTCACATATACAACCAACAAATCTGAATGATCAAAGATAAAAAATAAAGTGCACATCCACAAAACACAAAGAGTTATAGTGGTTCGCCTTTGTGTACACTAACTGTTAAACAACAGCCACACAGCTTGCTACTCCATTCCTACTATCCTCACACTGGGGATATTAGCATTCACTATCAAAATAGGTTTTCACAGGTTCACCCAAAACCTTCACAATTGTGTCTTTTAGAAAATGGCTTACACAATTCGAAAACCCTCACTTCTAAGTTTATTGGCTCTCCTCAGATAACCAACACAATGAGATTTTTTTTATCTTAATCTCAAATAAAACTAAAATAGAAATTTACATAAATGTAAAATACCTAGATTTCTCCTTTTGCTGTAGCCCGGAAGAACCAATCGGAGTAGAAGATCGAATATAAAAGTTCAAAGTCCAATACTCACTTTAAAATGGTTTTAGGTTCTAATTGATTTTAAATTAAACCAGTTGGGCTAGCTATATTTGATTTTGATTCTAAGAAGAAGGAATATCACAATTCCTCTTTTCAATTAAGATTGTAATGTAGAAACAAAATCAAATTAATAAAGCTAACAAAAAATAATATAAATTATGCACAAAGTAGCTTAAAATGAACACAAACTTATCTCAGAGTGATCCCTTAATTTTTCAAACCAGTTGGGCTAGCTATATTTGATTTTGATTCTAAGAAGAAGGAATATCACAATTCCTCTTTTCAATTAAGATTGTAACGTAGAAACAAAATTAAATTAATAAAGCTAACAAAAAAGAATATAAATTATGCACAAAGTAGCTTAAAATGAACACAAACTTATCTCAGAGTGATCCCTTAATTTTTCTTGAATTGAGTTATGAAACTCTGAAATTCGTGTTCAATTTATAGTTGCAGAAAATCGATTACTACTGGTCCTAAGGATACTACGACTAGTCGTAGGAGAAACGGATTTTTGAATTTTTGAGCGTGATTGGATAAAACTGTTCCACAACTGGTCGCAGGGTGTCTACGACTGGTCGTAGTATACCCACGACTGGTCATAGGACTCAAAGATTGGTTGCTGTAGTTTGAGTTGTAGAATTAGGACTGGTCATAGGACGCGTCAACACTATTCACACGACTGGACGAACAGAGTCCAGGACTGGTCGTGGATGAATAAAAAAATTTTAAAAATTGTAAAAAACTTAGGACTGGTCTTGAAATTTCTTATACTGGTCGAGGCAGTGCTAGGACTAGTCGAACAAGGTTCAGGACTAGTCTTAGAACAGTCCAATTCCAGGTAAAATGATACGATTGAATTATGTATTCAAAATGACCTATTATAGAGACAATCTAGGGTCAATCGTACCTTGAAGGTGAGGTATGAACTTCGAAACTTCATATCTTCTGATGGTAGATGACCTTTGAAGATTGTGAAGCTTGAGATCTTTGAACTTGATGTAGCACTGAACATGAGATCTTCTATAGCTTAAATAAAAATTCATCTTGTGTTGTGCACTGATTTGAGTCTTGAACAAGATCACTTCTACCGTTGTAGCTTGCACTTGCATTCTTCTGTAGTAGCTTGTACTTGCATTTCTTGAAGTAGTTTGAAGTAGTTCTCCATTCTTGACTTGAAGTGCATAGAGCGGTGATGCAATGTCTTGAACATTTACAACAATGAGGTATGCAAGACCTAGATTGAGGTTTTGGCACCACAAAATTTGACAACCAAAGGAGCATAAAACCATAGCACTTACAATCTCTCCCTTTGTCAAATTTTTGATAAAACACTCAACAATAATATAACCAATATGAATACAAAGAATTATGCATAGGTTATAAAAGAAAAAAACCAATTATAGCCTGGTTAAAGAATCATGAACCAGTTACATCAACTAACACACATCAAGATGAAGTAGCAAAACACCTCCTTATTTACTCCCCCTAAGTAGCACATATATCCAAAAAAAAAAAAATGCTACTACCCACAATCAATCCATGCAAAACCATATAAATTCTCCCCCTTTTGGTCACAATATGACAAAGGAAGAAGAAAAATGGAAAAGGATAATAGATAGGAGTAATTAAGGAGTCAAGATATAAGCAAATTAAAGTCCACATACCATGAACTGGTTTAAACAAAGTCAGCAAACCAAATAAAGTTTACAACCCAACAAAAGTAGACTTAAGGTTATTACAGACCAAATAATAAATCACTTAATCAGATCCTTAGGAACAAGCCAGTATGGTAGGATCAAGTTGATGAAGCCCCTTGTTTAAGTGCCTAAGATAATTGCACATATATTTAAACTGTAAATCATGGGCAACATTCATATTTTTTACCTTCTCCTCTAGAGTATGAAGACGAGCATCAAAGTCGGATGGCTCATAATCAGGATCATTAGCAGAATCAGACTCAAGTTCATCAAAAATATCATCCATATGAACATCATCAGGAGGAAGATCATTAGCGTCTTCTTCATTCCCAGCTTTAGCTCCACCACCACCACCCACATCCACTTAGCTAGGAGTCAATTCTAATTTCATCTTATTTATATTTGAGTTATTGAAGATAAGATTATGGATGGGAGCCTCTCCAACAAGCATAGCAACCAACATATGAGAAGCTAAAACAGTCATAAGATAAGCAAATGGAATATCACTATGACCCAGATGGAGATGAAACTAAATGATGGAATGACATATTAAAGATGGAAGGTAAACTTTAGTACAAGAGACGACAGAGTGCAAAACACGAACCATAAAAGAAGTCAGTTCTGTTTTATTACTAGAACGTGGATACAGATTTGAAGTAAAGATCCTGTGGAGGACTCTGTATCTGGGTAACAAGTACTTTGAGGGGAGCGCATTCCCTTTATGAGTCCATTGCATATCCATATTACAAAAAGCTCTGGTGAGCATTCATTTTTCTGATTCTGAGGGTTTTTCAGTTAGAATATGAATAGGGATACCCTCATCATTAACAGGTATTTCCATAAGGTCAGATATTAGATGACGATCTACATCAAAAGGGCCTTCTCTAGCATATATTTTAAATGTTAAATTCTTAACAGAAAAATCAGAAATACATGAGAACATGGATTGAGCAATACATTGGTATGTAGGCCCATCCCAATGTAAGATGTTATCCCATCCTACAGATTGGAGGAGTGGAATGATACTAAAATGAGCAATGTGGTTAAGATCAACAGCTCTTTCAACAATAACCTTGTGCAAACGCAAATCCCGTACATGTGAGGGAGCATTTTCGGGTGACCGAAGATGGCGCCAAGTTATTAGAGTAGATCTAGAAGAAGATGGACCATAGGTTATTTTCTTTTTTCTTCTAGCATCCATTGGCAACAAGAAATTCAAAGAACTAAGGAGATACAAAAGATGAGAAATGGGTTTTCTCAAAATAGAAAATTGAGAAGAAAACCCCAAATAACCCAACAAAGCTTAAAATCAAGTACTCTAATGAAGAAATTGAAGAAAATTGACCATGAATCTACAAACAAGACTGATAAAATGCACTAACCTTAACGAATCACATTGTAGGGTTCGACTAGTCATGCCATGGCTTGTTGGAGAGCAAGATACAAATGAGGAAGATGAGGATTTTTCCCAAATAAAAGAGGACAGCGTGCTCCACGATTAGTCTTGAGCTATCCTCGATCGGTCGTACTAGGGCCGATCGAGCACATCTACGACTGGTTGAGTACCACCAAAAATATGCATTTTTCATAAAAATTTGAGATTTAACCAAATAAATTATTAAATATATATACAGTATGATACATATATGCATGAATAATCAATTTTGAATGCACATACCAAGATCAAAGTTTAATTTATTAAGCCTGCTTTTGTTGAGCGGTTAGTGAAAATGTCAGCAAGTTAAGTCTCGGTCAGAATGTATTCTAAAGATATTATTTTCTCTTCCACTAATTCATGAATATAAAGATATCTAATGTCAATGTGCTTAGTACGTGAATGCTAGATTGGATTTTTTGAAATATTTATAGCACTAAAATTATCGTAATATAAAACCATTGAATTCTGTGTAATTCCATAATCACTTAATATACGTTTCATCCAAACAAGCTGAGTACATGCATTTCCAGCTGCGATGTATTCAGCCTCAGCCGTAGAGAGTGATATAAAACTTGGTTTCTTCCTAAACCAAGAAACTAAATAATTTTCGATATAAAAATAACAACCACTGATTAATTTCCTATCTTTGATATTTCAAGCCCAATCAGCATCAGTGTACCCTGTCAACTGAACATTAGTATCATATGGATACTAGAGATCCAAATTGACTGAACTTGCGACATATCGCATAATTTGCTTAACAACAGTTAAATATGACTCTTTAGGATCAGATTGATAACTAGTACAAATACTAACACTTAAAGCAATATTAGGTCTACTAGCAGTTAAATAAAGTAAACTACCAATCATACTATGATATAACTTAGGATCAACATTTTTACCTGTAGAGTCCTTTGAGAGTCTTAAGGTTGTACTCATAGGAGTACAAAAATTTTTACAATTCTTAAATCCGAACTTTTTTATTAAGTTCAGAGCAATTTGGTTTGAGAAATAAAAATACTATCAGGTTATTATTTTACTTGTAATCCAAGGAAATAATTCAATTCCCCAACCATGCTCATTTCGAACTTAGATTTCATTAAATCTGCAAACTCAACAGTCATGTTAGTACAAGTGGATCCATAAATAATATCATCAACATAGATCTGTACTATTAAGATATGATCATTATGTTTGTTAACAAACAAAGTTTTATCAACACTTCCCATTTGAAGTTATGACATAGTAAAAACTTAGTCAACTTTTCATACCATGCCCTGGGAGCTTGTTTTAAACCATAGAGCACTTCTTTTAGGCGATAGACATGATGAACATTCTAAGGGTCTTCAAAACCCGTTGGTTGTTCAACATACACTTCTTCATGCATATCTCCATTTAAAAAGGCACTCTTTACATCTATTTGATAAATTTTAAAATTTCTAAAACAAGCAATGAATATGAATAGTCTAATTGATTCAAGATGAGCTACTGGGGCAAAGGTTTCATCATAATCAATTCCTTTAATTTGAGTGTACCCTTGTACAACTAGTCTAACCTTGTTTCGAATTATATTACTAAGTTCATCAGACTTATTTTTAAAAATCCACTTAGTACCAATGATATGTTTATCTTTAGGTCTAGGAACAAGGTACCAAACATCATTTCTTACAAATTGATTAAGTTCTTCTTGCATCGCAACTATCTAGTTTTTGTCAGTAAGAGCTTCTTTTACGTTTGTCGGTTCTATTTGGGATTTGAAACATACGTAATTACATATGTCTTCAAGTTTTCTATGAGTGTGCACACCAGTGAGAGGGTTTTCAAGAATCTGAGTGGTTGGATGATCTTTAACAGTCCTCAATTTAGTTTCAGTTTGATTTGATGAAGTATCGGGTTTGTCAATTAAAAGAACTTCATCATTATCTGAACTTGGGGCAAGTGTATTCAAGTGATCATATATGACTACATTTATAGATTCTTGAATAACACCAGTCCTTTTGTTAAGTACTTGATATGCGCAACTGTTTAAAGAATATCCTAGAAAGATCCCTTCATCACTTTTAGTGTCAAACTTTCCTAGATTTTCACGGTCACGTGGAATATAGTACTTGCTACTAAAAACTCAGAAGTATTTGATAGTAGGCTTTTTATCAAATCACATTTCACAAGCTATTTTATTATTATATTTACTCGTATAAACCCGGTTAATTATATAACAGACAGTATTAACAACTTTAGCCCAAAGATTTTTAGATAGCTTCATACTATTCAACATTACGTTAGCCATTTCTTTAAGCACTTTTTCTACAATTCCATTTTGTTGAGGAGTTTTAGGCGCAGAGAATTCATGCGATATTCCTTGATCGCTACAGAATTTTTCAAAACTGTTATTCTCAAATTTAGATCCATGATAACTACGAATCTTATAGACTTGAGAACATTTTTCCGTTTGAATCCGTTTGAGAACTCTTTTTACTTCATCAAGGGTTTTTGACTTATCTTTTAAAAAAGCTACCAAAGAGAATTTGGTAAAATCCTCCACAATTATCAAAATGTATTTTTTACCACCTCGACTTTTCATCCTGGTAGGTCCTATAAGATCCATATGGAGAAGCTCGAGTGGTCTTGATGTGGCATTGAAATTCACCTTCTTGTCAGAGCTCCTTGATTGCTTGTCATTCTCACATTCGCCACATATTTTGTTTACTTTCTGTAATTTTGGTAGACCTCTTATTAGTTCTCTTTTGCTCCACCTATATAAATTACGGTAGTGTACATGTCCAAGACGTTTATGCCACAGATCAGTCTCATCGGTATGGACCATGTAACAAGTTTGACAAGATGAGCTGGATTCACTAACTATATAGTATTTTTTAGAAGTTCTGTGACTAGTTAATATTACTGAACCCTTATTATTCAGAATTTCACAACCTTGGTTAGAAAATCTGTAACACCCCAAAAATCGGGGGGTCGGGTAGAAACCCAACTCCCGAGTTCCAGAACGTCACTTATGCAATATAGATAATGATAAATACATGTTTTCTGTAGAATGGCATTAAACAAGATTGGGACTAAGCCAAAATAGCATATCATACTCCAGAGACAGTTAAATGAGCAAGTGAAAGACTGATAAATACATAAAATATATAATTGATTGTAAGTCTCCAGAGTGTGAACAGGTTACCAGGTTAATTAAATACATGTATACTTAAAAACTGGAAAGAAAAGAATATACATGAGTGCTCCAAAAATATAAAATGACAAGTGTCAAGGCATCTACTCAACCTCCCTGTAATCCCGTCGATCAGAACATGCATAAAGGAGGGATCCTCCTCCTCATCATCAAGTCCGGCTCTGCCTCGCAGGCCGCGCCATCATCTGCAATTACAAAAGGGTCTGGTGGGTGTCCGGAACACCATCCCGTAACGTGGGAGTGAGCAATTAACTCAGTGGGAGAATAGAGCAAAGATTAGCATGTTATCAAATCAGTCACGCGTTAATAGCAAAGCAAACAATCAAACATTCATAGATACTGTTGTTAATGTATGCATGAAATGACATGATGGATGCCCTCACCGACGTACTCCCTCATGCGGCACCATCTGCATCCGCGGCATGCTTTCTTCCCGCAGTGCTCCACATCTTCCAGGAACATGCAATGTGATATGGATAATGATTACAGAGTTGTTATTAGTCCTTTTCATACAGCAGAATTGGAAAACTAGGGTACCTTGCTTATATCAATCCCAACACAGATCCTGTCTAAGGTCGTCACTCCTAGTAATCTCATACGATGTTATATTTGTAGGTCGCTGCAAGGGCTGCCAAGGGTGTAATTTGGATGAATTCTGACAGTCAGAACGCTTAATAATAACGCACCAAGTCACGTGCCAGATTTGGATTAAAATTTTCAAGTCTAACCCATTTCTCACTCTCTTCACTCCAGGCTCAATGAAATAACCTCTGAACGTCAGTTGGGCTTGATTTTCGAAACGATTGTCAAGTCTAGCTAAGCGGTCATAACTGTCTAAGATTGTAGGTATCGGACTTTCGACGCGCGGTCTATATCCAATACAAAGTTTCAAAGGGTCCTTGAGAGCAAACAGGTTTAGAGTTTGATCTTAGGTTTCAGGGTATTATAGCGTCATTGATTCTACAAGTTTTGGATCTTGCAGAACGTATTTAAAGCGATCAGGGATAATTTCGCAGCTACTCTAGCGTAGCGCTAGCTAACTTACGCTTAATTTCTAAAGGAATTAATCCTAAGTGATTTCTTTGGCTTTGGAAGTGGGTTCTGAGAGGTTACCAAGGTGTTATGGTTGACCCATTGCCTAAGGACGTCTAATCCCAGGTTGACAAAAATTTGGAGTTTTACAAAATCTTACACTATGATTATTATCGCATATTTAAGATACGCTTAATAAATTGTGTTTTAACCCTTCAATGTATAAAATATTTTTAAACAAATGGAGGTTATAGAGTTGAACTGTACCTTGGCCAATAATCTTGCAACTACTGCCATCGCCGAATGTGATTGAATTATTAGTCATGTTTTTTAGATCGGTGAATATACCTTTATCTCCAGTCATATACCTTGAGCATCCACTATCTAGGTACCACTTTAAATGGCTTGTAGCTTTGAAAGTAGTGTGGGCAACCAAACAGGTAACCTTAGGAACCCATTTCGTAACTGTTCTGGGTTTAGGAGTATAGTGGGTCTTCTTTTGATTGTAGTTATTATTAGAGTGACCCACTGAGTTAGATTTTAAGAGCTCCTTAAGAAGATCAACTATTTTCTCAGCTAAAAGGTTTTGGTACTGATTTTTATAGTTGATATAGTTGTTTTTAGGTTTTCAAAAAGTTTTAGAATTTAAAAAAAAAAAAATTGATTACTTTTTCCTTTTGAGTTCGAAGTTTCTCCTCTCACAAACTTGGGAGGAGTATTCTTTTGTTTAGGAGGAATATTCTTTTCATAGCCCAAACCGGATCGATTGCCACATTTTCTTGATCCGGATAAAAGTTTTTCTAACTTTGGATCACCTTGAGCATATCTCCATGTATCCTTTAAACTCAAAAGAGAAGAGACTTCAAGTTTAAGTTTTTCATTTTCAAATTTCAGATTTTCAATCTGGAAGGTCTTGAATTCCAAATCGCATTTGCATTTTTCAAAACTATCTAAAATATGGGATTTTTCTAAAACAACAGACTCAAAATTTTCTTTAAGCTTTGAAAATTTTTCTTTTTGAAGTTTAAGTTTCGCAGCAATTTCACAACTTTCCTTGTATAGGGCATTATAAGCATCTTAAAGGTCATCTTCATTTTCACATTCACTATTCAGATTTTCTTCACTTGTTGAATCATTATCTAAAAATGTGAATTTGGCTAGAGTCATAAGGGCTTTAACTTTATTGCCCGACTTAGTTTCGGAATCTTCTGAAGCAGAAGAGGCTTCAGAATCAGAGGATTCATCCCAAGTACCCAACATACTCTTCTTTTTAGGTTTGTCCTTTTTAGGACACTTGTTTGCTAAATGCCCATATTCTTAGCAGTTGTAATGTTGACTATCTTTTAAAGATTTCCAAGTCTTAGATTTAGATTTAGATCTTTTCTTATCATTTGCTTTTTAAAAATCAACCCTCTTTTTACTTTTAAAAATTTTATAAAACTTTTTCACTAAAAGGGCCATATCGTCTTTAGAATTTTCTAAATCAGAATTGTTTTCTTGAGAAATATTTTTAGAAGACTTAAGGGAAATAGATTTTCCTTTAGGATCTTTAAAATTTAACTCGTAGGTTTGTAAAGACCCAACTAATTCTTCTACCCTTATAGTATCCATATCAAGAAGTTCCTGGATTGTAGTTACCTTAGAATTAAACCGTTCAGGAGTGAGCGTAATATTTTTGCACACACTTTACTTTCTGGGATTTTATCACCAAGACCCAACCTAGAGTTCATAATGTCATTTAATCTAGTGTAGAAGTCCATAAACATTTCATTTTCTTCTATATGTATTTCCTCAAATTTGGTTGTGACGATTTGGACTTTAGATTTCTTGATAATTGATGTACCCTCGTGTGTCATTTTTAAAATATCTCAAGCTTGCTTTGCAAAATCATAGAATATAATTCTTTTGAATTCATCTAGTGATAGTGCACAAGTGATTGCATTTAGTGCTTTAGCATTTGCACTACTCTCACTTTTCTAAAGTGTGGTCCATGAGAAATAAGGTGTTACTCTCATTGATTTTGAACCATCGATCCTAGTTACTTCAGTGGTAGGAGGGGTCCATTCATTCACTATGGCTAACCACACACTTTCATCCATGTATTTAAGGAAAATTCTCATCCTGGCTTTCCAACAGGCAAATTGGTGCCATCGAAAGGTGGAGGCCTAGTGACTGAAAGGCTATCAAAATTTGACATCTTAAATATAGCTTAGATCGATTAGCTTAGAAAATAAATCTAAATAAAAGAATTAAAACGAGTTATTAGGCTCTGATACCACTTGAAATGGCTAAGCTATATGGCTTATGGGGGGGGGGGGGGGGGGGGGGGGGGGGTGTTGAATAGGAGAATGTTAAATTTAAGCAATAATAACGGAATATAAATGAATAAAAGATAGCACTATAAATAAATCACTATAATGGAATGTAAAGCAATATTAAAAAGAGAGATTGATATCAATATTGTTCTAAGGACAACCTCACACTATAAAAACCAAAGGTTTATGGTAGGACAACCTTATTTCTAGAATAAATTGAATATCAAAAACTCAAACAGAAAGGAAACACATGAAATAACAAGAAATAAATTCTAAACTATTACAACATTCCCCACAATGCTTGAAATGTAAATATTACAACATTCACATTCAAATATATAACCCACAAATCTGAATGATCAAAGATAAAAAATTAAAGTGCACATCCACAAAACACAAAGAGTTATAGTGGTTCGCCTTTGTGTACACCAACTGTTAAACAACAGCCACACAGCTTGCTACTCCACTCCTAAATCCTCACACAGGGGATATTAGCGTTCACTATCAAAATAGGTTTTCACAGGTTCACCCAAAACCTTCACAATTGTGTCTTTTAGAAAATGGCTTACACAATTCAAAAACCCTCATTTTTGAGTTTTTTGGCTCTCCTCAGATAACCAACACAATGAGATTTTTCTGTCTTAATCTCAAATAAACTAAAATGAAAATTTACATAAATGTAAAATACCGGGATTTCTCCTTTTGTTGTAGCCCGGAAGAACCAGTCAGAGTAGAATATCAAATGCAGAAGTTTAAAGTCCAATACTCACTTTAAAATGGTTTTAGGTTCTAATTGATTTTAAATTCAACCAGTTGAGCTAGCTATATTTGATTTTGATTCTAAGAAGAAGGAATATCACAATTCCTCTTTTCAATTAAGATTGTAATGTAGAAACAAAATTAAATTAATAAAGCCAATAAAAGAGAATATAAATCATGCACAAAGTAACTTAAAATGAATACAAACTTATCTCAGAGTGATCCCTTGATTTTTCTTAAATTGAGTTATAAAATTCTGAAATTCATGCTCTATTTATAGTTGCAGAAACTCAATTATGACTGGTCCTGAGGACACTATGACTGGTCGTAGGAAAAATGGATTTTTGAATTTTTGAGCCGATCGGATAAAACCGTTCCACGACTGGTCGTACGGTGTCTATGACTGGTCGTAGCATACCCATGACTGGTCGTAGGGCTCAAAGATTGGTTGTTTTAGTTTGAATCATAGAACTAGGACTGGTCATAGGATGAGTTGACACTGTTCACACGACCGGTTGAACAGAGTCCAGGACTAGTCATGAATGAAAAGAAAATTCTGAAAAATTTCAACAAACTTAGGATTGGTCTTAGAATTTCTTAGACTAGTCGAGGCAGTGCTATGACTAGTCGAACAAGGTTCAGGATTAGTCTTAGAATAGTCCAATTCTACGTAAAATGATACGATTGAATTATGTATTTAAAATGACATATCCTAAGGACAATCTAAGGTCAATCATATCTTGAAAGTGAGGTATGAACTTCGAGACTTCATATCTTCAGATGTTAGATGACCTTTGAAGATTGTGAAGCTTGAGATCTTTGAACTTGATGTAGCACTGAACATGAGATCTTCTATAGCTTGAATAACAATTCATCTTGTGTTATACACTAACTTGAGTCTTGAACAAGATCACTTCTACTATTGTAGCTTGTACTTACATTCTTTTAAAGTAGGTTGTACTTGCATTTCTTGAAGTAGTTTGAAGTAGTTCTCCATTCTTGACTTGAAGTAAAGTGCATAGAGCAGTGATGCAATGTCTTAAACATTTATAACAATGATCTACGCAAGACATAGATTGAGGTTTTGGCACCACAAAATTTGATAACAAAAGGAGCATAAAACCATAGTACTTACATGATTTACTTTAATATTTTCATATCTAAATATCTGAGATCACAACTCACACACATACAGAGTTACATCCATCATAAACTAGTTTACATATTGTTCATCTCTTAATTAGTTTGTGATTGGATCCTCTACCGGGCTTGGAAGCCAGTAGAGTTACTCTTGAGTAATCCTAATATAGGCTTGGTGTTAGGATTAGTGTAATAGGGTTTTAAATTATCATAAAATTATTGAAAAGTCCTATTCACCCCCCTTAGGACATATTGGCATATTCCTACTTCAACTAAAGCGGTCTTCACCAATATTTCATTATATATATACATCAAGGTGGGGCCTGCATGAGCGGCCCACCCAAAAGTTTGGAATCAAGCTAATATTTCTATTTCCAGTTCACGTACATTGGATGGTTTGGGTCACAACACATATATAAGGTGGACCTTGCTCAGGTGGGCCACCAATGCATGAATGGTGTGGATATACATCAAGTGGGGTACATCCGTGTGGGCCACACAGCCACATCATCACATAAGAGAAAATGAAAAAGAGAGAGAGAGATTGGTGATGGAGAGGACGGACCCCGCTACTATGGGCCCTCCATTTCTTACATTATATAATTCAAACGGTCCCACCACATGTGATCCCAAAAAAAAATAACTGTGAATCACCCACCTATTGCACTCCTCCTTGGTCCCTTAGCTTCCTTAGCTCCTTACCTTCAACTTTGATAGAAGTTGATAGGTATTGGAAGGTTAAGATGGGAGATGAGAAGGTGGGCCACACTTGACTTGGGAGAGAGGAGCTTGGACGTGTGGTATTTTGGGTTGCTTGGGAGTGAAGAGAGGGAATGAGAGAGAAATAGAAATAATGGATGAAGGGATAGAGGGAGTGGTGGTTGTAAGGAAAGGAGATAGATAAGTAAGGTTTGGTTTAAAATTTTGTAAAAGAAGGATGGGTAGGGGAGAGAGAGAGTTGACTTATGGAAAAAAGAGGGATGAGTGTTGTACTTATTGTAGGGTGAGGTGGCATGGTGTACTTGACTTGATGGATGTGACATGTTGTAGAGATTCTCTAGAAATTCGCAACATGTGGCGTTTCTTTGAAATGAACGCAGGCCCATATCTTCTAGCCTGAGTATCAAATTAGTGCACGAGTCACGGTGTTGGAACCGTAGTGACGGTGTGGTTGCTAGGGTACAAGTTTCAAGTTGAGTCGACTCTGATATGTGGGACTCGGCTTAGGATCATGCGCAAACATCGGATATGGGTCGAAGGTTGTCGAAATTCAACCGGAAGGACCGTGGAAGCCTACGAAATGGTACGATCTAGGATACAGGTCTTACATAACACGTGCCTCATGATCACCAGATGGACAGTGCCATATTGCATGGGTTCCACACAGCACTTGGTGACATGGCTTTACCAGGCCACCGTTCAGACAATGGATGGTGTGCAAACATACATTAAGGTGGGATTTCCACCGTCCATGGCTAGACGGTGTGGATCTAATCGACTCTCCAAGGTGGGCTATGATAAGAAAATAGAGAAAGAGAGAGAAATAGAGAGAGAGAGAGAGAGATCAGATGGTGGAGGGACCCCGCCACTATGAGCCCCTCATACAATGCATACATCAAGTGGGTCCTACCATATGTGGGCCCTTAAATCATAAAATCCAAATAAAATCACCAACCGATCATCTTCTTGGACTGCTTCTTCTATAGATGCGTTCTAGAGCTCCATGGAATGCACTTTAACGGTTGAGATGAAGCTTGGATGGTGGAGATGGGAGGTAGGAAGGTGGGCCACACTAGCTTCTCCATGGAAGCCATGGACATTGGGTGCTTGGGTTTTCTTGGGAGAATGAGAGAGAGAGGTTATAAGAGAGAGGGATGGATGAGTGATGGAGTGTGAAGGGTGAGAGATGAGTGATGGATGTGTACTTAGTTGTAAGAGAGAGTTGACTTTGGGGAGGGTGGTTGCATTTGGGGATGGGTGTTGTACTTTGACTAGTAATGTGATTGATGGGATTGATTTGAAAGTTTCTTTTGGGTTTTGCAATGCGCGGTGTTTTCCTCAGACTAAACGCGACCCCGCATCTCCTGGCCAGGGTATCGCCTCATCACGCGAGATGCAGCGTCGGAACTATGGCGACGGCTCGGTCGCAAGAGTACAAGTTTCGGGTCAAGTCGACTCAGATATATAGGTCACGACTTAGGGTCGTGCGTAAATGCCGATTACAGGTCACAGATTGCCAGAGTTCCACCGGGAGGACATCGGGAGTCTACAGAATGGTACAGACTATGATATGGGTCTTACCATTCTCCCCACCTAATAAAAAAATTTGTCCTCGAAATTTACTATCACACAGTACAAGGCAAGGGAAGAGGGAGCATCGATATAAACAAATATAAGGCAGGCATAGTCAATCTATAAACAAATGGAGATAGCGTTCTCTAATCTCAGTCTCATGCTCCCAAGGTCCCTCCTCAACAGAATGGTAACCCTACCGAACCTTAGATTCCAGATCAGAAACGATCGAGACTGGAATACTATGCAGCCTTACAATCTTAATGGTAGGGAGCTATCTCAAAAAGTCTCTAAGTTATTCGAACTTAGGGATCTAATCATTCTAAGTTCTCAACAATCATACAGTGAAAGATAGTTATCTGTAGATATGTGATGTTATCTTCAAGTATTCCCAAGTTATGTTCTGATACCATCTTCTGTCATGCCCCAAACTCAGAAACTGGGCTCACAAAATTCTCGATCACCAAATTCAGTGCCAACAGCCTCTGTAGTACCTTATTCTCAGCTCCCAGCATGCATATGCCAGATTCTGATCCTGAGATCCTACAAGGAGTATTTTTCACACGAATTTATCTCATAAGAAGCATAACCATAAGTTTACCCAAATTACAAAGGCAACATCATCATCACATATCCACAAATATAAATATTTGAATACAATGCTGAAAGGGAAATATATACGTGTATATATATATATATATATATATATATATATATATATATATATATATATATATATATATATATATATATATATACAAAGCTCTAGAAGACCGCTGCACGTCCCAAGCTCAATGTTGTTGCAACCTAACATCACCTGCACGCATCTGTCGTGTATAAGCTTATAAAAAGCTTAAAGGGTGGTGAAAGTGTGTGTGCAAGATAAGTGTCAAGTAAGCAGTATCAGAGTAATCAGAATAAGTGAAAATACTGACAAGCCCATAAATCCTACAATATTAGAGTAAACGGAAACATACTGATAAGTAAATGGATGTTATCAGCTATACCAAGGTTATACGATGCAAGGCATGAATGCTGGCGGTCATATCAAGGCTATGCGATGTAAAAACATAATAAACCAATATCATATACTGAGGAAGCAATGTAAATCAGCTATGTAATGCAAAAATATAGTGAGCCAAATATCAAATGTTGAGGATACAAGGCAATATGCAAATCCTGACGAGTTTAAAAATATCGTCAGTCATATTTAGGCCATATAAATGTATAAACATCGCAAACCAAAATGCTAAATTTCACGGATGCAATGTAATATGCGGTGCAAATGAAATGACAAAGCTGGAGTGAAGTCGAGATGATAGTACTTAGTATCGCAGGCTATGAGGTCCATCACAAGAGATTTCTTTCCAAAACAATCCCATACCTAAATTTGGATAGCCAGACTCAATGTGGTAGACTCCTCATCTCAGGTTAGTCACGCGCCCAACTAAAATCTTTACAATTTGAAGGTCCACAACAATTAGTTACGTACTACAAGCCCAAGTAGATAGTGAGTGAATGAATGAATGAGTATGTAACTCCTGCTCAAAAAGTTCACATATCAGTACTATACATCTCTTGGATCATCACTGGGGTCTAGTACACTCCAAGCTGGCTGCCTCCCCTACAGCCCGCATAGCCTAGGGAGTGAAAAAGACCTCACTATCCTCCTGTTAGCAGTATACCAATGCCTACCCGACTCATCAATAACAGACCCATTTATGAGCTAGTCAAACTCAGCCTAGCTTACAGCCCTCTCACTCGGGCAGATAGGGTCGTACCCCCTTCCAACCAACCATGACACATGAGAGACGTGGCCTATTAGTACTCAACACTCAGGTGCTCATATATATCCACTCAGTCTAGATGTTGGAGCATCCCTTGGGCACGAGAGTTTTAGGGACTTTCACCCTACAGACATCCAAAGTGCTCATATACTCGAAACAAAACATTTTCAGTATCTCATCTGGCCATCCATGATATGCCTGTGGAGGTAACGACCTTAATGTCACTAGGGCGTACAGTAATCATATCACACAAATGTAAGATGCATGAGTCATATCATCCAGTCATGCATCAAACTTACACGTACCGTGCGCTTATGTGAGGCAACTCCGCCTATCAGGGAGTCCCATAAACAACCTGCCTATTAGCATATACAATGGTTAACCACATCTCATAAAAAAACATGCAGATGATGTGTACGGGCATGTATCATGATGCTATGTTGTCACATACTAATAATTGGTATCAATAACTAGTATTAACAATCAGCCTCGACAATTGGAATCAACCTATACAATTGACCTCAACAATCGGAATTGGTCTCGATAATCATAATCGGCTTCGATAATGAGGATCGACCTCGATGATCATAATCGGCCTCGATAATCATAATCAGACTCAATGGTCGGCCTCAACAATCGGAATCGACCTCGACAATCGGAATTAGCCTTAACAATCGAAATCGGCCACGATAATCAGAATTAGCCTCGATAATTGGAATCGACCTCGACAATCAGAATCGGTAATCAGCCTAGCAAAGAGCCTATGAGAAGGTTACAATGCGAACATTTAACCATCATTGCCCACCAATGTGGACATTTAACAACATTTCTCCCAAGAAGTGGCCCACATAGAGTCAAACCTAAAGTAAGCCCAAGGCCTCGCACAAAGGCCTAATATACATCACAATGGGCCTCATACAAGGGTTATATACACATCACTATGGGCCACATCACATGATCCTAATACCCATCACGGTGGTTCGCATCACATGGGCCTAATACGCATCATGATGGATCGCATCACATGAACCTCAAATACATCACAATGGGCCTCACTCATGGGCCTCATATACACAACAGGTGGGCCCTGCACATGGGCCTCAGATACATCACACGCCCACAACCCATGGGCTTAACGCACATCATAATAGGTATCATTAAATGGGCTACAAAAACATCATAATGGCCACGCCATATGGGCTAGAAATACATCTCATTGGGCCTTACCAAATGGGCCGAAAATACATCACAATGGTTCGCGTCACATAGACCGCATCACATGGCCGCATCACATGGGCCTATATATATATATCACATTGGGCCTCGCCCATGGGACTCCAATACATCACATTTGCCTTGCCCATGGGCCTCAGACTCAAGCAGGTGGGCCCTACACATGGGTCTTAAATACAAGGCAGGTGGACCCTATCACATGGGCCTCGAATATACATCACAATGGGCCTCATGGATGGGACGCATCAATGGGCCTTAAGTGGGCTTGGACCACACCAAAAATCATTGTAATGGTTGTAGGTGTAACATGTGTACCACTGTACACTATCATTCCTTGGGGCACATGGCCCACTAATGATGATCAACACTGTCCAAACATTGTCTATGTAAATCAGTACTGTCCAAACATAGAACAACACCATCCAAACACTATCCATGTAAATCTGCACGTCCAAACAATGGACAGAACCATCCAAGCATTGTTCAGCATCGTCCAAGCATTGTTCAGCACCATCCAAGCATTGTTCAGCACCGTCCAAATATGTGGATGGTGTGAATTATAAAACATACATCACAGTGGGTCTTTCAATAGATGGACGGCGTGGGTTACAAAATATACATCACGGTGGGTCTTTCAACAGATGGACGCATGGGTTACAAAACATATATCATGGTGGGTCTTTCAACAGATGGATGGCGTGGGTTACAAAACATACATCACGATGGGACTTTCAACAGATGGACAACGTGGGTTACAAAACATACATCACAGTGGGTCTTTCAATAGATGGACGACATGGATGGCGTAGACAAAACACTTTCATCATGGTGGATTTCCACGTGGTGGGCCATCCTGCTGGTGCATGAGCTAACAGTGTGGATGAAACAGAGCTCACATGGGTCCCATTGTCATACATGTCACACGTTTGTACAAAACATAACACAAGGTGGGGTCCCACGTCAGTTTGGATGGACGGAGTACCAAATGATAAGGCCCACAGAACTTGTAGCATCAATACAGATGGATGGCATTGATATAGAATACATACAGCCAAGTGGCCCCACCTTACACGTGTAGCACGTGTAGGTGGGCCCCACACATTCCAAAAGGATAGACGGCTAGGGATATAACATATTACCACATGGTGGGGTCCACTGTCCGCGTGGCTAGATGGTGTGGATCTCACATACCTAGTGGTAGGCCACAAGACATGCTAACGTCGTACATTAGCTATTAGCTGGTATGAGGCTCTTCAGCCAATCAGTTACAGCAGGTGGGTCCCATGTGGTGTAACACCCTAAATTTTTGCCAACCTGGGGTTAGACGTCCTTAGGCAATGGGTCAACCATAACACCTTAGTAACCTCTTAGAACCCAATTCCAAAGCCAAAGAAATCGTTTAGAACCTAATTCTTTAGAATTTAAAGTGAATTAGCCATCGCTACACTAGATTACCTATGAAATTGTCCATGATCGCTTTAAATACATTCTGTAAGACCCAAAACTTGTACAACCAATGACGCTACAAGATCTTAAAATCTAGGATCAAACTCTAAACCCATTTGCTCTCAGGAATCCTTTGAAACTTCGTATTTGATTTAGACCGCGCGTCGGAAGTTCGATATCTACAATCTTAGACGGTTATGACCGCTTAGCTGGACTTGACAATCATTTCAAAAAGCAAGCCTAACCGATGCTCTGAGGCTATTTCATTGAGCCTGGAGTGAAGAGAGTGAGAAATGGATAAAGATTTAAAATTTTAATTCAAATCTGGCACGAGTCTTTACGCGTTATTATTAAGCGTTCTGACCGTCAGAATTCAGCCAAATTTCACCCTCGGATCAGAAAAAATTTCTCTTTCATATCATGAGACTTGTAGACCTGATTTAGGTACGACGACCGCTGAACTGAAACTGGACGCCACGTGCGATCTGCGAACTCTACAGACTGAAAACTTCATGTGAGAAAGATTCAGTAGGCATGAGCTTAATTCCGACCGCGTTCGGCCAGGGGACCTCCCGAAACGCTTTTTTAGATCGAAAAAGTCCCGATTTGGTTATAACTCAAGTATACCTTGCTCCCAAGTCTATTTAGGTTAGTTTTTAGCCTATATAAGGGCTTTAAACCCTCTTATATCTCTCTCATCCGAATTTGCTTAAAACCCTAGATTGAGAGAGAGAGAGAGAGAAAGTGAGAGATTGTGAGAGACTTTGTAACACCCTGAAAATCGGGGGTCGTGTATAAACTCAACTCCCGAGTTTCAGACCGTCACTTATGCAACAAAAATGGTTATGATTCAATGTTGTCTGATTTAAAGCATCCACATGAGTAAAAGTATACCAAAACTGCAATACATACTTCAGATCCAGTGATAAAAGCAAGCGGAAGACTAAACAATGTATATATCACTGTATGGAAAAACAAAGTAATCTCATCTGTCTCCAAAGTATGACTACATCACTAAGTCTCATGTACATATACATAACAAAAGAATAATGTTCAAAAAGAAAAGTCCCACTGATGTCCCCTCGATCCAGGTCGCCTACGGGAAGCCGTCATGATACTGCATATACGAGAACTCATCCTGGTCCTCGTCAACATCTAGTTCTACCTCCTGGATCTCGTCCTCACCTGCAGCTACAACAGGGTCTGGTGGGTGTTGCAAACACCATCCCGTAACGTGGGAATGAGTGATCAACTCAGTGGAATCATAGAGCAAAGATTAGCATGTTCACAATTCAATCACGCGATAATAGTAAAGCAGTAAATCAGACAATCCTAATACTGTTGTTAATGCAAGATGATATGATGTGATGTATGCCCTCACCGACGATCACCCTCATGCGGCAACATCTTACGACCGCGGCATGCCACACTCCCTAGAGTGCTCCACATCTTCCAGGCACATGCAATGCTATGGTGATATGATTTTCAAGTTGTTATTAGTCCATTCAAACAGCAGGTTTGGGAAACTAAGGTACTTCCCTTGTATCAATCCCAACACGGATCCTGTCTAGGGTCGTCACTCCTAGTAATCTCATACGATGTGTATTTCGTAGGTCACTGTAAGGGCTGTCAGGGCTGTTGCTCGCACTCGTTGCACCACTCCCCCATCACCTTATCAATACAGGCCTACTGTACCCTACTGCACGGAAGGGTCGTCGCCTCCCATGGACTCAGAATACGCTCGCGGTCACTACAAAGGGCTCGTCGCCTGATCAGTGTAGGCCGACAGCTAGAATATAGTGTCCCATACCACCATAATCTGCTCACGAGTCAAGGTGCTCACTGGTCACTACGGGGAGGTTTGTGGCCCCAGCGTAGGCCGACAGCTCGACCACGGTGTCCCATACCACCATGCCCGGCTCATGAGTCTTCGTGGATCAAGGTACCACGGTTAATAGGGTTTACAATGGTAAGTTCAGTACCCTAGGTTCAAGCAGTTATGATACATACAAGGTGAAAAAACATCGGCCAGTCGGGTTACTTGACGGGCTCGACTAGCGCGATCGCATCTCAAGTTGAACGACATGAAGTGCGTAAAACACTTCGCGTGGCCTAACCACTGCCGCCAACTCTCAACCCGAATCACGTTCATCGACGCGTCGTTTGTGGCTATGACCAGTCAGCCACGAATTCGCTCGGTTACCGACTGCCTGGACTAAGTCAAGTCCCACACATCTATGGAATTACATTAACACTATATACCAGGGTATTGGAATTGAAATACATCATGTGAGCATGTTAACACATGTTATAACATTCAACTTAAGCAAATCCTCAAGCACATAAATTCCATGCATGTAATGAAATCATGCATTTAGTCAACATGTAGAAAATCATTTAGGTCAGCATAATAATTGAAAAATCAATCACAAACTATCAAATGACATCATTTAATTCAATACATACTAGTACAAGCATTTATACAAACACATACACTACACACTTAAGTCTACATATAGTATGTCGACCCAAAGTGCGCAACTAGGCGAATCTCTTCGCCAAACTAATTATACACGCATTCCTAACTTCCTAATGCGACGACAAACCATGTCAATCACATCAGCAAAATATGAATGTAAACAGTACTTCCTACAAATGACTAAAATGCCCTAAATCTCATATTCTTCGTTAGCTTACGAAACGGGAAACGGAGAGCATTTTATACATGTCAAATGGCGATGCCGTCAAGAATCTACTATTAAACGACATTGAAAGCGTTGGGAACCGTCAATCAAAGCGTCTAAAATCCTCACCTTATGTCTTGTAGACTCGGGAATTGAAACGGAGCGTATACGCTTCGTCTACGGCGAGTAAGGAGCCTAATACACAAGATCCATAAGCTACATCGCTATGGAAACAAGGGAAACTCAAATCAACAACTATTTAGGGTTTTTACTTACCTAGGATCACGGTGGAATCGCCGGGAAAGCGGTAGAGGTGTGTTGCTTAAGCACGTGCAACGCGTAGTACAAGTGGCAGGAAGAACTCTCCCACACTCTCACAATCTCCCACCTTTTTCTCTCTCCCAAGCTAGGGCTTCTCTCAAATTCGGATGGGAGAGAGGAGTGAGGGTTTCAACCCCTTTTATAGCCAACAACATGCCCAAAATAGGCTTGGGAACAATGTTTACTTAGTGCCTAACCAAATCGGGGCCGTTTCGGTCCAAAAGGGCATTTCTGAAGGTCCCCAGGCCAAATGCGGTCGGACTTAAGCTCATGCATACTAGATCTAGCACACATCCAGTTTTCAGACCGGTAAGGTTCCCAGATCGCACGTGGCGGTCCAGTTTCAGTTTAACGGTCATCGCACCAAGATCAGGCCTATAAGTCTCGTGATATATAATAGATATTTTTCCTGATCCAAGGGTGTAATTTGGCTGTATTCTGACGGTCAGAACGCTCAATACTGATGCGTCAAATTGTGTGCCAGATTTGAATTTCAAATTCCAATTCTATCCCTATTCTCACTCTCTTCGGTCCGGGCTCAATGAAATAGCCTGTGATTATCGGTTTGACTTGATTTTTGGAATGAGTGTCAAGTCCAGCTAGACGGTTCTAACGGTCTAAGATAGGAGGTATCGGACTTTCGACGTGTGGTCTAGATCCAATACAAAGATTCAAAGTGGTCCAGAGAACAAACCGGTTTAGAGTTTGATCCGAGGCTTTAGAGCATTATAGCACCCTTGGTTCCACTCGCTTCGGGCCTTGTAGAACGTATTTAAAGTGATCAGGGACCATTTCCCAGCTATTCTAACGTTGCACTAGCTAACCTAGTCATATTTTCTAAAGGAATGAATTCTACGCAATTTCGGGTCGAGTTGGTACTCGAGCCCAAGTATGGATTTTTCACGGGCGTTACAGACTTTGTGAGAGAACTTCCTGCCGTTTGCTCCATACGTTGCACGTACCAAAGCAACGTATTCAAATCACTTCCCGGTGATTTCCAACGCACTTCTAGATAAGAAAACCCTAACCACTTGCTGATTTAGGGATTCCTTTGATTCAATAGCGAAGTAGCTTACGTATCTTGTGCATTAGGTCGCCATTGTGCCGTTGACGAAGCGTATACGTTCTATTCGAATCGATACACGTCTAAGGCGAAAGGTGAGGATTTTAGACGCTTTGATTGACTAATTTCAAAGCTTTCAATGTCATTTAATAGTAAATTGTCGAAGAGAATGCCATTTGACATGTACAACATGCTGTCCATTTTCTATTTCGTATATGTATGGGAAATATGAGATTTAGGGCATTTTGGGTATTTGTAGGAAATATAGTATACGTCCGTATTTTGTTGAAATGATTGCCATGGCTATTTGTTGTGTTATGATATTAGGAATGCGTGCATGATCTGTTTGGCGAAGAGATCCGCCCTAATGCGCACTTTAGGTCGACATACGCTATGTAGACTAAAGTGTGTAGACTAAGTGTTTGTATAAATGTTTGTATTAGTATGTATTGAGTAAATGTTGTTATAGATTAGTCTTGAGATTGAATTCTCAATCAATATGACGATATACATGATTTCCTCTATGTTGTTATTGAATTACTTTCCTTATATGTATGGAATACATGTGTTTTGGTTAATTCGCTTACGTTGTATGTCATAACATGTTTCAAAATACGTGTATTGTTTATATTCATTTCTGTCACCCTCATATGATCACTGATGTTATGTACACATGCTTGAGGCTATGATCTAGTCCAGGCAGTCGGTAATGGATTGAATTCGTGGTTGGCTTCTACGTACCACGAAAGACGTGTCGATGAACATGAGTCGTGTCTTGGGCAGGCGGCAGTGGTTAGGCCACACGAAGTGTTTTATGCACTTCATGTCGCTCAGCTTGAGATGCGCTCCTACTAGTCGAGCCCGTCAAGTAACCCGACTAGCCATTGTATGTTCACCATATATGAGTCATAACTGCTTGAACCTAGGGTACTGAACTTACCATTGAAAACCCTGTCAACTATGGTACCTTGATCCACAAAGACTCATGAGCCGGGCATGGTGGTATGGGACACCGTGGTCAAGCTGTCGGCCTATGCTGGGGCCATAAACCTCCCCGTAGTGACCAGTGAGCAACCCAGACTCGTGAGCAGATTATGGTGGTATGGGACACTATATTCTTGCTGTCGGCCTATACTGATCAGGTGACGAGCCCTTTGTAGTGACCTCGAGCGTATTCTGAGCCTGCGGGAGGCGACGACCCTACCGTAGCGACAAGAGTACATTAGGCCTATATTGATAAGGTGATGGGAGAGCAGTGCAACGAGTGCGAGCAATAGCCCTGGCAGCCCTTGCAGCGACCTATAAATATAACATCATATGAGATTACTAGGAGTGACGACCCTAGACAGGATCTGTGCTGGGATTGATATAAGGAAGGTACCCTAGTTTCCCAATCTGGCTGTATGAAAAGGACTAATAACCGCTCGGTAATCATTATCCATATTGCATTACATGTGCTTGGAAGATGTGGAGCACTGAGGAACGTAAGCATGCCGCGGGCATAAGATGGTGTCGTATAAGGGAGTATGTCGGTGAGGCCATCCATCATGTCATTTCATGCTTGCATTAACAACAGTATTTAGGAATGTTTGATTGTTTGCTTTACTATTATAGCGTGATTGATTTGATAACATGCTAATCTTTGCTCTATGATTCCATTGAGTTAATTACTCACTCCCACGTTACGGGATGGTGTTTCGGACACCCACCAGTCCCTATTTTAGTTTCAGATGATGCCGCTGCTTGTGAAGCGGAGCCGGACTTGATGATGATGAGGAGGATCCCTCCTTTATGCGTGTTCTGATCGACGGGATTACAGGGAGGTTGATTAGATTCCATGACGCTTGTCATTTTATATTTTTATAGCACTCATGTATATTCTTTTCTTTTTATTTTGGAGTAAACATGTATTTAGTTAACCTGGTAACATGTTCGCACTCTGGAGACTTACAATCATTTATATATTTTATATGTCTATCACATTCTTCCGCTTGCTAATTTTACTGTCTCTGGAGTATGATATGTTGTTTTGGCTTAGTCTCAATCTTGTTTAATGTCATTCTATAGACAACATGCATTTATCATTATTTATGTTGCATAAGTGATGTTCTGGAACTCGAGAGTTGGGTTTCTACCTGACCCTTGATTTTTGGGGTGTTACATGTGGGGCCCACCATAATATAATATTATTTAATTATTTATTAATTTTATTTACTGCCCTGTCATTGGACGTCCATTTAACAGACAACCAAGATCCAAAACACATATTAAGGTGGGCTCTACCGTGATGGACGGCATGGATATAATGCACACATCAAGTGGGTCCACACATGTGGGACCCACCAGTTTTAAGATGAAGCTGATATTTTTGTTTCTCTCCATCCAGACCCAACAACTAGATGGTCTGGATATTCATTACATCGTGGTGGAGGGGGGGTTCGTGCAGATGGCTGGTTAGGATAGAACACGTGCCCCATGATCACCATATGGATAGTGCCACATCATGTGGGGTTCACACAGCACTTGGTGATGAAGCTATAGCAGGCCACCATCCAGACAGTGGATAGTGTGCAAACATGCATTAAGGTGGGATTTCCACCATCCATGGCTAGACGATGTGGATCTAATCCACTCTCCAAGGTGGGTCGTGATAAGAAAATAGAGAGAAAGAGAGAGAGATCGGATGGTGGAGGGACCCTGCCACTATGGGACCCTCATACAACGCATACATGAAGTGGGTCCCACCATATATGGGCCCTCAAATCATAAAATCCAAACAAAATCACCCATCGATCGTCTTCTTGGACTTCTTCTTCCACCGATGTGTCCTAGAGCTCCATGGAATGCACTTCAACAGTCAAGATGAAGCTTGGATGGTGGAGATGGGAGGTAGGAAGGTGGGCCACACTAGCTTCTCCATGGAAGCCATGGACGTTGGGTGTTTGGGTTTGCTTGGGAGAATGAGAGATAGAGATGAGAAAGAGAGGTTGTAAGAGAGAGGGATGGATGAGTGATGGAGTGTGATGGGTGAGAGATGGGTGATGGGTGATGGATGTGTATTTAGTTGTAAGAGACAGTTGACTTTGGGGAGGGTGGTTGTACTTGGGGATGGGTGTTATACTTTGACTAGTATGTGATTGATGGGATTGATTTAAAAGTTTCTTTTTGAGTTTTGAAACGCATGATGTTTTCCTCAGACTAAATGCGGGCCCACATCTCCTGGCTAGGGTTTCACCTCAGCACGTAAGATGTGGCGTCAGAACCGCGATGACGGTGCGGTCACAAGAGTACAAGTCTCGGGTCAAGTCACTCAGATATACTGACCACGACTTAGGGTAGTGTGCAAACGCCAATTACAGTCACGGGTTGCCAAAATTTGAACGGGAGGATCATGTGAGTCTTTGGAATAGTACGGACTAGGATACGAGTCTTACAACTCTTCCCATCTAACAAAAATTTTATCCTCAAAACTTACTATCATGCAGGATAAGGGAAGGGAAAAGGGACCATCGATATAAACATATATAAGGCATAATCAATCTATAAACAAATAGAGATAGCGTTCTCTGATCTCAACCTCACACTCCTAAGATCCCTCCTCAAGAGAATGGTGACCCTACTGAACCTCAGATTTTGGATCAGAAACGATCGAGATTGGAATACTATGCAGCCTCACAATCTCAACGGTAGGGAACTATCTCAGAAAGTCTCTAAGTTATTCGAACTCGGGGATCTAATCATTCTAAGTTCTCAACAATCATACAGTGAAGGGTAGCTATCAATAGATATGTGATGTTATCCTCAAGTATTCCCAAGTTATGCTCAGATACCATCTTCTGTCATGCCCCAAACTTGGAAACTCGGCTCATGAAATTTTTGATCGCCGAATCCAGTGTCGACAGCCTCCATCGTACCCTATTCTCGGCTGTCAGCATGCATATGCCAGATTCTGATCCTAGGATCCTACAAGGAGGATTTTCAACACGAACTTATCTTATAAGTAGCATAACCATAAGTTTACCCAAATCACAAAGGCAACATCATCATCACATATTCACTAATATAAATATTTGAATACAATGCTGAAAGGAAAATACATACATACATATATATATATATATATCGAAATCAAAGCTCCAGAAGACCGCTGCACATCCCAAGTTCAACGTTGCTGCAACTTAACATCACTTGCACGCATCTATCATGCATAAGCTTATAGAAAGCTTAGAGGGTGGTGAAAGTGTGTGTGCAAGATAAGTTCCAAGTAAGCAATATCAGAGTAATCAGAGTAAGCGAAAATACTGACAAGCCTATAAATTATACAATATTAGAGTAAACGGAAACATATTGGTAAGTCCATGAATGTTATCCGTTGTACCAAGGTTATGCGATGCAAGGCATGAATGCTGACAGTCATATCAAGGCTATGGGATGCAAAAATATAATAAACCAATATCATATACTGAGAAAGCAATGTAGATCAGGTATGTAATGAGGAAACATAGTAAGCCAAATATTAGATGCTGAGGATACAATGCAATATGTAAATCTTGACGAGTCTAAGAATACCATCAACAGTATCTAAGCCATATAAATGCATAAACATGACAACCCAAAATGTTAAATGCCGTGGATGCAATGTAATATGCAATGCGAATGAAATGACCAAGCTGGAGTGAAGTCGGGATGATAGTACTTAGTATCGCACGCTATAGGGTCCATCACAAGAGACTTCTTTTCAAATCAATCCCATACCTAAATTTGTATAGTCAGACTCAATGTGGAGACTCCTGATCTCAGGTTAGTCATGCACCCAAAAGAAATCTTTGTCATACGAAGGTACATAATAATTTATTATGTACTATAAGCCAAAGTGGATAGTGAATGAATGAATGAATGAGTGTGGAACTCCTGCTCGAAAAGTCCACATATCAGTATTGTACATCTCTTGAATAATCACAGGGGTCTAGTACACTCCAAGCCGGCTGCCTCCCCTACAGGCCGCACAGTCCAGGGAGTGAAAAAGACCTCACTACCCGCCTGTCAGCAGTATATCAATGCCTATTCAGCTCGTCGATAGTGGACCCATTTATGAGCTGGTCAAACTTAGCCTATTTTAGCTCCCTCACTCGGGTGGATAAGGCCACAACACCTTCCAACCGACCACGACATAGTGGGAGACGCGGCCTATTAGTACTCAGCACTCGGGTGCTCATGTATATCCACTTGATCTAGATGTTGGAGCATCCACTTGGCACAAGAGTTTTAGGAACTTTCACCATACGGACATCCAAAGTGCCCATATGCTCAGAACTAAATATTTTTGGTGTCCTATCTAGCCATCCACGATATGCTTATGGAGGTTACGACCCAGATATCACTAAGGCGTACAATAATCACATCACACAAATATGAGATGCATGAGTCATATTATCTAGCCATGCATCAAACATTTACGTACTGCGCGCTCATGTGAGACAACTCTGTTTATCAGGGAGTCACATAAATAACCTAGCTAATGACATATGCAATGGTCAACCACATCTCATTACAAACATGCAGATAATACGTATGGGTATGTATCATGTTGCTATGTTATCACACTGTGATAATCAGTATCGATAACCGGCACTGATAATCGACCTCGACAATCAGAATTGGCCTCAACAATCGGAATCGGTCTCGATAATCATAATCAGCCTCGATAATCAGGATCAGCCTCAATGATCATAATCGGACTCGACAATCAGGATCGGCCTTAATAATCATAATCGGCCTCGATGATTAGCCTCAATAATC
This sequence comes from Magnolia kwangsiensis, assembly GCA_037074715.1. Classification (NCBI taxonomy): domain Eukaryota; kingdom Viridiplantae; phylum Streptophyta; class Magnoliopsida; order Magnoliales; family Magnoliaceae; genus Magnolia; species Magnolia kwangsiensis. The sequence continues at coordinate 60,381,840 of CM073573.1, forward strand.
AGAATCGGCCTCGACAATTGAAATCAACCTTAACAATCAAAATCGGCCACGATAATCAGAATCGACCTCGACAATCGAAATCGATAATCGGCCTAACAAAGGGCCTATGGGAAGGTTACAATGTGAACTTTTAACCATCATTACCCACCAATGTAGGTATTTAACCAACATTGCTCTCAAAAAGTGGTTCACATAAAGCCAAACATAAAGTGGACCCATGTCCTCGCACAAAGGCCTAATATACATCGCAATGGGACTCATACAAGGGTTACATACACATCACTATGGGCCTCCTCACATGGCCGTAATACACATCACGGTGGTCTGCATCACATGGGCCTAATATGCATCAAGATGGGCCGCATCACATGAACCTCGAATACATCACAATGGACCTCACTCATGGGCCTCATATACACAACAGGTGGGCCCTGTACATGGGCCTCAGATACATCACACGAGCCACAACCCATGGTCCTAACGCATATCATAATTGGCCTTATTAAATGGGCTACAAAAATATCACAATGGCCATGCCAAATGGGTCGAAAATACTTCTCATTGGACCTTACCAAATGGGCCGAAAATACATCAGAATGATCCACGTCACATGGGCTGCATCACATGGCCACATCATATGGGCCATATATACATCACATTGGACCTATATATATATATATATCACATTAGGCCTTGCTCATGGGTCTCAAATACATCACATTGGGCCTCCCCCATGGGCCTCAAATACATCACATTGGCCTTGCCCACGGGCCTTAGACTCAAGCATGTGGGCCCTACACATGGGCCTTAAATACAAGGCAGGTGGGCCCTATCACATGGGCCTCAAATATACATCACGATGGGCCTCATGGATGGAATGCACCAATGGGCCTTAAGTAAGCTTGGGCCACACCAAAAATCATTGCAATGGTTGTAGCTGTAACATGTGTACCACTGTACACTATCATTCCATGGGGTACATGGCCCACTAATGATGATCAGCACTGTCCAAACATTGGACAGCACCGTCCAAACACTGTCCATGCAAATCTTCACGTCAAAATATTGGACAGCACCATCCAAACATTGTTCAACACCGTCCAGATATGTGGACGGTGTGGATTACAAAACATACATCATGGTGGGTCTTTCAACAGATGGACGGGGTGGGTTACAAAACATACATCAGGGTGGGTCTTTCAACAGATGGACGGCAGGGTTACAAAACATACATCACAGTGAGTCTTTCAATAGATGGACGGAGTGGATGGCGTAGACAAAACACTTTCATCACGGTGGATTTCCACGTGGTGGGCTATCCCACTGGTGCACGTGCTGACAGTGCGGATGAAACAGAGCTCACATGGGTCCCACTGGTGCACGTGCTAATAGTGCGGATGAAATAGAGCTCACATGGGTCCCACTGTCACACGTGTCAAACGTGTGTACAACACATAACACAAGGTGGGGTCCCACGTCAGTTTGGATGAACGGTGTACCAAATGATCAGGCCCACAGAACTTGCAGTGTTAATACAAATGGATGACGCTAATATAGAATACATACAACAAGGTGGCCCCACCCTACATGTGTAGCACGTGTAGGTGGGCCCCACACGTGCCAAAAGGATAGACGGTTAGGGATATAACACATTACCTCATGGTGGGATCCACCATCCACATGGCTGGACGGTGTGGATCTCACATACCTTGTGGTGGGCCACGAGACATGCTGACGTCGTACATCAGCTATTAGCTGGTGTGAGGCTCTTCAAACAATCAGTTGCAGTAGGTGAGTCCCATGTGGGGCCGACCATAATATAATATCATTTAATTATTTATTAATTTTATTTACTGCCCTGTCACTGGACGTCCGTTTTATGGACAGCCAGGATACAAAACACATATCAAGGTGGGCTCTACCGTGATGGATGACATGGATATAATGCACAGATTAGGTGGATCCACACATGTGGGACCCACTAGTTTTAAGATGAAGCTGATATTTATTTTTCTCTTCGTCCAGACCTAGCGTCTGGACGGTTTGGATATTCATTACATCATTGTGGAGGGGGGGTCCGTGCATATGGCTAGTTAGGATATAACACGTGCCTCATGATCACTAGATGGACAATGCCACATCACATGGGGTCCACACAGCACTTGGTGATGTGGCTATAGCAGGCCATCGTCCAGACAATGGATGGTGTGCAAATATGCATTAAGGTGGGATTTCCATCGTCCATGGCTGGACGGTGTGGATCTAATCCACTATCCAAGGTGGGCCGTAATAATAAAATAGAGAGAGAGAGAAATAAAGAGAGAGATCGGATGGTGGAGGGACCCTTCCACTATGGCCCCTCATACAATGCATACATCAAGTGGATCCTACCATATGTGGGCCCTCAAATCATAAAATCCAAACAAAATCACCCATCGATCATCTTCTTGGACTTCTTCTTCCACCGATGCGTCCTAGAGCTCCATGGAATGCACTTCAATGGCTAAGATTAAGCTTGGATGGTGGAGATGGGAGATAGGAAGGTGGGCCACACTAGCTTCTTCATGGAAGCCATGGACATTGGGTGAGATGAGAGAGAGGTTGTAAGAGAGAGAGGGATGGATGAGTGATGGGGTGTGATAGGTGGGAGATGGGTGATGGATGTGTCTTAGTTGTAAGAGAGAGTTGACTTTAGAGAGAGTGGTTGTACTTGGGGATGGGTGTTGTACTTTAAATAGTGATGTGATTGATGTGATTGATTTGAAAGTTTCTTTTAGGTTTTGCAACGGGTGGTGTTTTCCTCGGACTGAACGCGGGCCCACATCTCCTAGCCCGGGTATTGCCTCTGTGTGCGAGATGCGCCGATGACACAGTCACAAGAGTATAAGTTTCGGGTTAAGTCGACTCAAATATATAGGCCACAACTTAGGGTCATGTACAAATGCTGATTACAGGTCACAGGTTTAAGGAATTCATCCGAGAGGACTGCGGGAGTTTACGAATTGGTGCGGACTAGGATATGGGTCTTACAGTGAATGTCAAAAATTACCCTAGAATCACGCGGTGGACAGTTATATGCAAGTAATGGGCGTACCATTGAATCGTGCATAGCCAAGGTAGATCATCCGCTCAGCCGAGGAGGTAGGTCGGCACAGTTCTGGTAGGGATGTTATAGGTCAACATGACATGGATCCCTCTTCGTTTAACTGAAGATGGGATAAACTAAACTAACCCAAGTTAAGTTCTATTGGTTGACTGGAGATGGGCCGAGCTGAATTGATTCGAGCCGAACTGATTCCGAGCTGAATTGATCCGAGCCGAACTAAAAGGGGCTCGAAAGGTTTGTCTTGATCGTCTGGGCTTCGGCTCTTCGAACTGAAGGTTGGACTGATCTTCTTGTCGTTCTCATTTGTCCTTGACGAGCTTTCATTCAACTTCACCAAGTTGAACCACTTTTGGGCTTTTCTTGAGTTAAGCTGGGTTGACCAGAGTACTTCAGGATAGTCCTTGTGAGGTACATAGGTGGAAGCTCTGGGACGTACGCCATAGATGGCTGCGCTTGGGGATCAAGCTCTAACATCTCTGGATGATGGTGTAAGAGTGTATGCTCATCAACCAGGGTTGACCTTGAGAGTGGTCGAGTCATATTTTCCCATAAGAACAACTATCATGCCTTTTCTTCTAGATTTATCATTTTTAGGACATTTAGAAGCAAGATACCCATATTCAGAACAGTTGAAGCAATGGGTGCCTTTTTTTTTAGATTTCTAATAGTTTGAGTTCCCTTTTCTTTTGTCAAATGATTTTTAAAAAATTGTTCTTTTCTTATTTTTAAAAATTCTATGGAATTTCTTTACCAACATAGCCATATCGTAGATCATTTTATTTAATATCTAAATTTATAATTGAATCCTATAATTTAGATTTAGAAGATTTAAGGAAAATGGACTTGATCTTAGGAGCTTTGAAATTCAGCTCATAAGTTTGAAGATATCTAACTCATCAACCTTCATAATATCGGTATCACTCAATTCCTTTATAGCAATAACTTTCAAATTAAACCTATCAGGAAGTGATATTTTTGCATAAACCTTTCTTTTAGGGATTCTATCTCCAAGACCCCACATGGAATTGACTATATCATTCAATTTCGTATAGAAGTCCATAAAAGATGCATTTTCCTCTATACCAATTTCCTCAAATTTGGTTGTGAGGATTTGGATCTTAGATTTTTTTTGACAATGTTAGTTCCTTCATGTGTCATCTCAAGAATATCTCATGCTTATTTAGTTGTATCACACAAAATGATTCTTTTGAATTCATCTGGTGATAGAGAACAAGATATTACATTTAAGGCCTTTGCATTAGCACTACTTTCACTTTTCTCAACTGTCATCCAAAAAGTATAGGCAATTTCCTTCATGTACATGGTTCCATTCTTAGTTACTACTTCCATCATAGGAGGGATCCATTGAGTCACAATGGCTTGCCACACACTCTCATCAATGAATTTGAGTAAAATCCTCATCCTAGCTTTCCAATAAGAAAGTTTGAGCGATCAAAGGGAGGCGACTTGGTAATGGATAAACTTTTAAATTTTGACATCTTATAACTCTGGATCTAGCTCTAGGAGGTAAACCCTAAAAAGAGTAACCTCGCTCTGATACCACTTGAAAGATGAGCTATTGATGTGGGGGGGGGGGGTGAATAGGACAATACTAAATTCTCCGAGATAATGCAGAATAAATAAGCAATTAATCTTAATCGCCCAAAGTATTAAAATCTTAATTCCAAATAATTCGTAAGACAACCTTCACCTATAATTTTAAGCAAGCCAGCCTTATTTCACGATATCTTTGAAATCAATATTTCAAACTAGCAATCGACGATAAAATAAATGCAGCATTCATCACATAAAATGAAATAAATATGACATTCACCATAAATAAAGAGATAAGCATTCACAACAAGGCACAAGTGGTTATAGTGGTACGGTACTTAAACCCACACCTACTCCACTTAGCAAGGTTTTCACAAGTTCACCTTAACAACCTAATACAATTTTTGTGATTTTCATAGGTTATCACAATCAAACCTCTTTTGTGATTTTCATGAGCTAGATATCATAATCAAACTCCTTTTATGATTTTCACGGGCTATCACAAATCAACCCTCAGTGATTTTTGGGCTATCTCAGAAAAATCGAAATAAAATAAAGTAATTAACAATGTACTTATCTTCAAATGATAATTCGAAGATAGAATTGGATCTTGAAGCAACGATCTTCTTTCTTGAGTGTAGAGGAAGCAGTATTTTCTTAACTAGAAAGAATATATAGATCTAATGTATTGCAAGAAAATGAAAACCCTAATGCTGCAGATTCAATTATTTATTTCTTTAGTAGAGTATAGACTACTCTCTAATTTGCAATTAAAATCAACTTGAGAAAGGAAATTGAATAAGTTAAATAAAAATTATATATACTGTATACATAGCTTGACGATGACCTGAGCTTCTCTCTTAACTTGCATAAGATTTTTCTCTAATTTTTGTTGTTGAATAGAATGAGAGAAGGTCCCTATTTATAGCCAAAGGATTTGGAAATTCGGCTAGCCTAGGAATAGGTAGGTTGGCTGAATTTCAACGACTATCGAATTGCGAGGGATATGATTTATCTGAAAATTTGGCTGGCCGAACCTCCAATTTGGCTGGCCGAATTTCGTTAAAAATCCAAGAATCCTTTGTTGAAAAATGACCCAAGCTTTCCTTAAGTTGGTCGAACTTCAAGTTCGGTGGGCTGAATTTGTAACATATTTGTCAAATTTTCAAATCTTGAAAAGTTACCCGAACCTGAAGTTAGGTTACCCGAAGAAGTTAAGCTAGCCGATCATAAAGTTAGGTTGGCCGAACTTCACTGAAGTTACCCCAATTATACAATTTTCAAAAGCACCTAACCTTAGGTCTTTTTAGGGTTGTTTACTTGTTGGTTGGCTAATACAGAGATCTTCTAATCTTGATACACTTGAAACCAAGCCGAGCAATGTCGTTTAAGTCTTGAGATGTTGATCCGATCTTGAGCTGATCTTCACCGGATGTAGTGTACTTGCGATTTGATCGGTATCTTTGTGTATCTTGGTCTACGAAATTTGAAAACATTATATGTACTAAACATCTAAGAACTTATAGTGTCCAACTATGATATGGACTAATCCCATAACCTTCGAGGTCCCATGTTAATAAATAAATCCCATCTAAATAAGGAGCACATGATGAAGAGCTTGAGGCACCAACCGCACACAACCTCTCATAGCGCAATGTTGTTTTATCTTAGTTTTACCTTTAGATCCCTCCACTTCTTTCTAACCCCGCTGTAGAACATCCATAACTTAGCATAGTTTAGATCGCTACTATCTAATCCCTTTGCTATAATATGCCTATGAGTAGCATAAATATCCACGACCAACCATTGTAAATCCCGATCAACTAAGTTCATACTTGGAAGATCACATCGGTCACATCCTACTGACCATCCATGTAACAACCCATTATATTTAGTGTGCTTGCGTACATGTGCATGAGTATTTTATTGCATTCGTCAAGGCATTCATGCTTCCATCCATCCATGCATACATATATCCATCAGTCTTGGAAGATCACTCTAGTCACATCTTGATCAACCGACTTCATACTTGTAAGATCACGCCGGTCACATCCTACTGACCATCAGTGTAACTGAAATTGCATGGAATAGCCTACCATGGCACGTCGAAGCTTGGCAGAGCGATATAATGGTGGTTATGTCCTAGAGGGTGGGAGTGATTAGTACAAAATAAAATTTATTCTTTTTAACACACAATTTCTTACTTAAACTAATATGTCAATTTAAACTAAATAAGATAATTAACTCTAAGGCTACCATGCTAATAGAGAGTCCAATCACATAAAGTACTAAAAATATGTCAATTATACAACTAATCTATAATTTATAGTGGGCTCATGTGTACATTACAAGTTAAGTGCCTAGCATACAATTTAATTCAAGCATTCATTTGATTTACCTAATCAAATGTATAAGCATGAATAAGAATGTATGCAATTCATAATCATAAAAGTCAACATGTATAGTGGTTTAGTGTCCCTACTCCACTCCCAGCAGATGTACTCTCCCTAAGTGTGCCGGTATTCACTATTAGAGGTTATAAATCAGGTTTACCTCTAACATATATAAGCATACACTCCTGATAGAGGCCTACACAAGGACTTACCCACATACTTACTTGTGTCGGTGGCCCACGCAAGGACTTACCATATACACACCCATGTCAGTGGCCTACGTAAGGACTTACCATATACATACCCATGTTGGTGGCCTACACAAGGAATTACCTATGTATACACCTGTGTTGGTTGCCTACATAAGGACTTACACATGTACTCATCATATAGATGGTGATATGGTCCTACACAAGAACCTACACGAGTTTAGGTTATAAAATCTACACCTATACAATGGAGTGTATGGACTCTTATAATTTAACAAATTTCTTGTTGGATTGTGTCCCTTTTGTAGTGCCTTCTCAGATTGCTTGATTGATGCTCTCTCGTGCTTTAATCAGCACCCCTTGTGCTCCCTCGATTGTTGATACCGATGCTTTCTAATGCTTAAGCTCTAAGATTAAACATCTTACATGTAATGGTCCATTGAGGTGATCATGGTGATGTGAGGATGGTAAAATCTCCTACAACTAATGTAAGGATGTAATCCTATGGGATTCACCTAGATGGGTCTTCTAGGGGATTTTAAAAAAGGGTATACCGATAATGTTAGGTTTAATCTCTAAAAAATGGTGGAGTTCAAGCTCATCTTCATATTGGAGGTTTGAATGCTCATTAGAGTATTAATCTTAAGGAAGATGACTTGGAACTCATTGGTTTAGAGGCTTAGGATGAGAGATATGATTATGTAATCACTTAGGCTTCTACTTCACCAAAAACTCATCCAAATGCCTAGAGACTAAATTTTCTTTATAAAAGAATTGAGTTCCAAGAATTATAAAATGGAAAAAAATAGCTAGTCTTTGGTCCAACTGAAATTGGCCTCAGTCACACCAAATTACCTAGTGAAAAAACCACAAAAGTTGTTGGACAATTTTTAGCACTTTTGGTCGGACTGAATTTGATCTTCAGTTACACCAAAACTAGCTGAAAGATTCTCTAGGTGGAGCTAAATTACGTGAATTTCAGGGCTTTGTTTGCTATCCTTGGGGATTCAATGGGATCAAAGGTTGCATAAAATTGTGTAGTTTGTTTTCCAGCAACTCAAGACCTCTAAAGCCAATGTAAGCATGTTTAATTAAGGCTTTTAAGGCTAAGGGATAATCAATAAAAGGTTTTTCTATTATGGTTAAGATCATCTAGAGGTTTAAATTATTTTGGATCAAGAGTTAGAAAATAATGCTTGTACGGTTTAGCGAAGATCATGACACCTGCTATGAGGCGGTCGTGGCCGAGATAATCAACACACAGCCCTGCGGGTGCTCGGCTCTAAAAAAGGTCGATTATAGAACCTCGACCAAGGTGAACCTGAGGAAGGGCACGACCAAGGCTCCCAAACAATATTGTTGAGATTCAAATATTGCATATTTTTTCCCATTTATATTTTGGTGTAATGAACATGATAATGCTTAATAGTATATTTTATACATATTTGTGTTGCAAGGTGAGTTTAAGAGCTTGGATTGAAAAGAATGTTAAAAGCATGGACTTAATGCTCAAAAATTTCCAAGGCATAGAATGGATCTTTGGAGACCAAGATTGAAGATTTCAAGACCCCAAAATCCAAGAAAACCAAGTGGAGAAGGAAGGAAGTCGAAAGAACAAAGTGTTAAAATTCACTTCATTACCTATGTCATCGACCACTATTTGATGATATCGAAGTCATGGTTCAATGACATCGAACACAGCTCGATGACATCGAATTTTTACATGAAAATCAAGTTGTTCGTTGGACATATTAGGAGTCATTCTCGATTACTCGAAGACTCTCTCAATTACATCGAGGAGTTGCTCGATGACATCGAGAATAGAGAATAGCTCGATGACATCGAATTTTCTGAAGAATTATGAAACAACTCGTTGGACTATTTTGGATGCTTTTTCAATCGCTTGAAGCCCTGTTTAATGACTCAAAACTTCACTTGATGACATCGAAGGAAGGTTCAATGACACAGATACTTACGTAGTGCAAAAGTAGAAAAGGCGCGACTTTTGAATTCAAACCACTTTGATGACATCGAAGGCATTATGCAGAGTTATGCAAACTACGTAAATTTGATACGGTTTTACGATTTTGTAGCAACTAGCTTATAAATATGGGTTTCCTAAGTCTTTTTAGGATATTTAGAAATTTCTAATTTGGTAACTTCTTTCTAAATCTCTTTCTTTATATTTCTAAATTTCTTAATTGTCTTAGGTTTCTTTCTTTCTAGGGTTAGGTTAGATTCTGAAATTGAAAGCTGAGAGTGTTTCATGCCTAAGTGTGTCCGTGATAACACTCGACGTCTCTTGAGTGAAGGAGGATTGGTTGAAGGGTTATCTATCCATTACAAGAATAGACACCATTCGAGATTCTCAAAGTCAATTAAAGTGATGGCTGCCAATCAACCCGAAATAGAATCTCAACCTCCAGTTATGGAGGTACAAGATGAGAACGAGGTGCATCATGCACCCCCACCTCATACTTTACAAGATTATTTACAACCGGTGGGGGTGAGCACACCTTCCTGTATGATCTTTCCAGAAAATATAGGAAATATAGACATCAAAGCAAGAATGATCCAACTCCTTCCCAAGTTCCTTGGACTTGAATATGAAAATTTATATCTACACTTGAAAGAGTTCGACAAGATAATAGCCACTTTGTATTTTCCTAATGTGTCTGAGGACACAATCAAGCTGAAACTCTTTCCTTTCTCCTTGAAAGAAAAAGCAAAGACGTGGTTACATTCACTACGTCCATGATCTATTGGCAGATGGAATGACATGATAAGGGAGTTCATAAAGAAATTCTTCCCTTATTATAAAACGAACACCATCAGAAAATTAATCATGAACTTTGCCCAAAAGGAAGATAAAACATTCTTCTAATGTTGGGAGCAATTCAAGGATCTTGTCAATTCATGCCTACAACACGGTTTTGAAACATGGCACATAACTAATTTCTTCCATGAAGGACTAACATCTTCCATGCGTAAATTCGTTAAGACAATGTGCAATGGGAAATTCATGAACAAAGACGTTGATGAGGTGTGGGATTACTTTGACAAATTTGCTGAAACTGCACAATCATGGGACATCTCTCCAAAAACTAGCACCATATCTAAGCCTACTCAATCAAAGGAGAGAAGCAGAATATATCTCCTGAAAGAGGATGATGACATAAATGCTAAAGTGGCTAGTCCCACAAGGAAACTTGAGGCCATGGAACTTAAGAAGGAAAAGGATAAGGAAGTTGTCTGCGGTATTTGTGCTTGCAACATTCATATGACTGAAAATTGTCCACTAGTACCTGCTTTTCAAGAAATATTGAATGAGCAATCGAATGCCGTAAACAACTACCAGAGGCCTTTCAAAGAAACCTCCTCAAATACATACAACTCCAGCTAGAGAAATCATCCAAATTTCATTTGGAGGAATGGATAATCTGCTACACCTCAAGGCATCCTTAACCAATTCCTAGATTAAAGGAAACCTCAAGAGGACCTAGTTCTAAAATATATTCAAGATCAAGAGCTACTCAATCAAAATTCGATACAAACATTCTAAGATATCATATCAGCATTGGGAACAATTGCATCGTCTATTCAAAAGATAGAGTCACACTTAAATAATTGGAGCAACCTCTCCCAAATCCAAAACCACAATATAAGATTAGTGGCTCAAGCTCTTCAAATAAAATGGAGCAAGCTAAGTCTATCATCACCCTTATGAGTGGGAAAACAATTGACAAATCTATTCCGGTAAGGGCTGAAAAGTCTAAGGACCAAGAAATAAATGAAACTGATAGACCTAACAACACTCCACATGAGTTAGAATTGGAACTTTAAGGCAAATCGATTGCGCCATCCCCCCAACGGTTGATTGCACCAAAACCTCTCTCTAACTCTCAGGACATTCTAGAGGTGTTGAAACAAGTGAATGTAAACATTCCTCTACTAAATGTCGTTAAAAAAATACCTTCATATGCTAAATTTCTAAAAGATCTATGCACTACCAAAAGATGACAAAATATTCAAAAGAAAAATATTTTTGACAGAAAAAGTGAGTGCCATCATAAGACAGGATGTGTCATAAAAGTACAAAGATCCTAGTGGCCCAACTATCACTTGTGTAATTGGGAACTACTGGATTGAGCACGCACTTCTTGACTTAGGAGCAAGCGTAAATCTGATCCCTTACTTGATCTATGAACAACTAGGTCTAGGTGAATTAAAACCCACCTGGACCACATTACAACTTGTCGATCGCACAGTTCGTGTACTGAGAGGGATAAATGAGGATGTTTTGGTCTAAGTGGACGAATTCTACTACCCAGTAGATTTTATTGTCCTGGACACTTAACCCATTGTGGACATGAGCACTCATATTCCATTCACTCTTGGTTGCCCATTCCTCGCCACATCAAATGCAATCATTAATTGTAGGAATAGAGTCATGAATTTATCTTTTGGGAATATGACATTGGAGCTCAATATCTTGTTCAATATGAGTAAATAGACAAAGGATGATGACGATGCCCACAACATTAACATGATTGACTCTTTCGTGGAAGATAGAACTCATCTGACCTTATCCTCTGATCCTCTAGAGATGTTCTTGGCACACTCCCACAATTTGGATGATGATACAATTAAGGAGATGGATGTCATGCTTGATATTACGTCAGTACTTTAAGTTAACCGATGGAGGCTACCAATTTGAAGAATTGCCCCAAACTAATGAAGTGCCTCTACCGTCTAGTTTCAAAGCATCGAAGCTTGACCTAAAACCTTTACCCTCTGCTTTGAAATATGTCTATTTAAGTCAATATGAGACATACCTGGTGGTGATCTCCTCTCACCTTGAGCAAGAACAGGAGAGTATTCCTATCTCTACTCTCATTGAACATAAAGGAGCCCTTAGATGGTCGATTGGGGACCTTAAAGGAATTGACCATTTGATTTGTACTCACCGCATTTATCTAGAGGATAATGTGAAGACCTCCCAACAACCATAATGTAGATTAAATTTAAACATGAAGGAAGTGATTAAGGCCGATGTGCTTAAACTATTGGATGTGGGTATCATATACCCTATATCCGATAGTCAATGGGTGAGTCCAACACAGGTGGTTCCTAAGAAGTTCGGAATCACCATAGTAGCCAACATCAACAATGAACTCGTTCCAATTAGAGTACAAATGGTTGGAGAATGTGCATTGATTACAGGAAATTGAATACCATCATGATGAAGGATAACTTTCCTTTGCCCTTCATTAATCAAATTTTGAAAAGGCTAGCTGGTCACTTGTACTATTGATTTATTGACGAGTATTTGGCCTACAACTCGATAGAGATAGCCCTTGAAGATCAAGAAAAGACCACATTCACATGTCCCTTTAGCACCTTTGCTTACCAAAGGATGTCATTCGAACTGTGTAATGCCCCCACCACTTTTTAGCGATGCATGATGAGTATTTTTCTGACATGGTGGAGCAATATTTAGAGGTCTTCATTAACAAATTCTCTGTCTTTGGTCCATCCTCCAGCGATTGTTTGGAGAATCTTAAATGTGTACTGAAGCGATGTGAGGAAAAGAATTTGGTACTAAATTGGGAGAAGTGTCATTTCATGGTTCGCAAGGAAATTATTCTTGGACATATCATTTCGTCCAAGGGAATTGAGGTAGATAAGGTAAAAATTGATCTTATCTCTAACAAACTTCCACCCAGGAGCATACAGAACGTAAGATTCTTTTTAGGACACGTTAGATTTACAGAAGATTCATAAATGACTTTAGTCACCTTTCTCGTCCTTTATATAATCAACTTCAAAAGGATCTACCATATGAGTGGACTAAGCAATGCCAAAAAGCTTTTTCTAAGCTCAAGGGCATGTTGACCACTGCACCTATCATGCGGCCACCCAATTGGAGCATTCCTTTTGAAATAATGTGTGATGCGTCTAACTAGGCTATTAGAGGGGGGGTGTTAGGTTAGAGAAAATAAAAAGAAGCCCTATGTTATTCATTATGCAAGTAGAACTCTCAATCCTACCCAAGTGAACTACTCTAATACGGAAAAGGAACTCTTAGCTATGGTATTCGCCTTGGACAAATTTAGATTATACTTGATGTCACGCCCCAAACTCAAAAATCGGGCTCACAAAATTCTCGATCACCGAATCCGGCGCCGACAGCCTCCGTAGAACCCCATTCTCGGCTCCCAGCTCCCTTCGCCAGGTTCTGATCCTGGGATGCTACGAGGAGGATTTTCAACGTCAGTTTGATTCGTAATAAGCATAACCAAAGGCATAACCCACAAACAACAACCAAGAACTCCATTTCATCTCCACTATGATCAAAAACTTTACAAGTACAATGAGCATAAAGGAAAATACAATGGTAAGGAACAAAAAACTCCAAAATGATCTGCAAGTGCTCCTGCCTCAGCGCTATTGCGCCCCAATGTCACCTGCACGCAACGGTCATGCATAAGCTTATAGAAAGATTAGAGGGTGGTGAAAGTGTGTGCGCAAGGTAGTAATATGATCATGCAGTATCAGAGTAATACGAAATATGTAGATGGATCCATGAAAACCATAAGTCATACCAAGACTATGCGATGTAAGATGCAAGTCAAGCATACAATCCTCATTTAAGTCCACATATCAATACAGCTCAAATCTAGGATATCACCGGGGTCTAGTACACTCTAAACCAGATCGCCGCCTCATATCACACAATAAGGTAAGTGGAAAGGACCTCACTATCCGTCTGCCAATATCGGGCTCGACTTGTCGATAGCAGACCCATTCCTCGAGCTGGTCAGACTCAACCTAGCATTGCCCCCTACTCTCGGGCGGGTAAGGCCGCACCCCCATCCAACCGACCACGACACAGTGGAGAGCGCAACCGTTTGGTAATCAGCACTCAACGCTCATCTACCCACTCGGTCTAGACGTTGGAGCAACCTCTTGGTTCCATAAGGGTTTAGGGACTTTCACCCAGGGATATCTATAGCACCCCATGTAGAATAAAAATTTTGGTATCCAATCCTGCCAACCACGATGCGTCTGTGGAGGCTACGACCCCGATGTAGCTAGGGCGTACAACAACCATATCATACAATGCGAAATGCATGAGTCACACTATCCAATCATGCAGTAAATCCTGCGCGTATCGTGCGCTCATGCAGGGCAACACCGCCTAATCGGGGTCCCATAAACAATCTGCCCGAAGAAATATGCTATGATCAGTCACTTCTCATATCAAGCATACATATGATGCGTATGATCATAAGTCATGGAACTATACCAAATATGTTATAATGAGATGAGAAATGAGAGAGAGAGAGTTGTAAAAGGGAGATGTGAGGTGATGGGGTGATGGAGTTATGGATGGGAGAGAGAGTGGTGTGTAAGAAAATCTTGACTTTGGTGCCCTTTTGTGTAAGAAAAGCATGGGCTTTATAAGACCTTTTTGACTTTTGAGGATTTTTGGTGTAAGAAGGTATGGGCTTGCTTGAGAAGGGTGAAAAAGTGATGTGTACTTGACATGTACATGACATGTTGATGGATTGATTGATTGATGGGATTGATGTGACACCTCGTAAAGATTCTCTTGGATTTCGCGCTGCATGAAATTTTCCTCGTACCGAACGTTGGCCCACATCTCTTGATCAGGGTATCACCTCGGCGCGCAAGTCGCGGCATTGGAACCGCAGCGATGGTGCAGTCGTTATGGTAATGGTCTTGGGTTGAGTCGATACGGTTTGATGACATATGAATCAGGGTCGTGCGTGAATATCAGTTAAGGGTCGAAGGTTGTCGGAACTCGACCGGTAAGACCGCGGAAGTCTTCGGAACAGTACGGACTAAGATACGGGTCTTACAGCTCTGCCCTCCTAATAAAAATTTCATCCTCGAAATTTAAACAATCATCGCAACCAGGCATAACTCATGAAGAAGAAGAGACATAACATCACTATATAAAATCAGAGATAATCATACAAAATACATCACATGATCAACTGACAAAGAGATGAGGATAACGCTCTCGAATCTCAGCCTCACGCTCCCAAGAAGCCTCCTCTATAGAATGGTGACCCCACTGAACCTTCACCAACGGAATGACCTTGGTTCTGAGGACCTGCTCCTTCCGATCAAGGATACGGACTGGCTGCTCAATGTAAGAAGCGTCCTCATGAACCTCCAGCGGCTGCCAATCAATGACGGGAACTATGTCTGACCCACACTTCCTCAACATGGAGACGTGCAAAATGTTGTGGATGCCAGACAACTGAGATGGCAAGGCAAGCCGATAGGCCACGGCGCCAATGCACCCAGTGATCTAAAAAGGTCCTATGAATCTCGAGGCAAGCTTACCCTTCGCACCGAATCGAACTACGCCCTTCATGGACGAGACCTTAAGATACACATGGTCCCCTACATCAAACTCCAAGGGACGACGCCGACGATCAGCAAAACTCTTCTGTCGACTTTGAGCTATGCGCATCCTCTGCCTGATGATGTCAATAGCCTCTGACGTCTCCTGCACAAGCTCGAGACCTAGGAGACGACGCTCTCCAACCTCGGTCCAATAACTCGGTGATCTGCATGGTCTGCCATATAGTGCCTCAAAAGGAGCCATGTCGATGGTCACCTGATAGCTGTTATTGTATGCGAACTCAGCCAATCGCAGATGCTCATCCCAGCTACCCCCGAAATCAATCGCGCAGGCTCGAAGCATATCCTCAAGGATCTGGTTGACCCTCTCAGTCTGGCCATCGGTCTGCGGATGGTACATGGTGCTGAGCTGTAAATCAGTCCCCATCACTCGCTGGAAGCTCCCCCAAAACTGAGACGTGAACCTCGAGTCTCGGTCAGAAACGATTGAGACTGGAATGCCATGCAGTCTCACGATCTCCTCGATAAATAATCTCGCAAGCCGGTCCATAGACCAAGTCGCACGCATCACAAGGAAATGTGCCGACTTCGTCAGACGATCCACAACAACCCAAATGACGTCATGACCGCGCTAAGTCCTCGGCAAACTCATAATGAAATCAGTCGACACGTGCTCCCACTTCCACATCGGGAAGCTCAACGGCTGCAATAGACCAGGTCTCTAATGATCGGCCTTGACACGCTAGCACGTGTCACACTCGGCCACAAAACTGGTGATCTGGCGCTTCATTCCGGCCCAAAAATACTGTCGCCTTATGTCACGGTACATCTTCGTCGAGCTAGGGTGGATAGAAAACTGCGATCGATGTGCCTTGGTCATAAGATCTCTGTGTAACTCAAGAATATCTGGGACAGATAATCGGCCTCTGAAGTGAAGTCTACCGTCTGCACCAATCTGTCAATCTGCCTGACTCTCAGATGTAGCCTCAGCCATATAACTCTATAACGACTCATCAGCCTGTTGAGCCTCGATCACCCTAGTGACAAGAGAGGGTTGAATCGACAGGCTCGATAACTATACGATGGAAGACTGCAGGACGAACTCAAAATCATACGCTACGATATCCTCAAGCATCCGCTACTCTTGAATCATCATATGCGCCACTAGGCCTCGTGGCTGACGACTGAGGGCATCTGCCACCACGTTCACCTTATCCGGGTGGTACTGGAGATCAAAATCATAGTCCTTTAGAAGCTCCATCCAGCGCCTTTGTCTCATATTCAACTCATACTGCGAGAAGAGGTACTTCAAGCTCTTGTGATCGGAGAAGAGCTCGAACCTGACCCCATAAAGATAGTGCCTCCACACCTTCAGTGCGAAGACAACTACAGCCAGTTCCAAATCATGCGTAGGATAGTTCAGCTCATGGACCTTGAGCTGACGAGACGCAAAGGCCACTGGTCTCTCATGCTGTATCAGAACAGCACCCAAACCAATATGCGAGGCATCAGTGAATACAATAAATCTGTCACTCCCAGAGGGAAGAGTGAGGACAGGAGCGAACGTCAGACGGTCCTTCAACTCCATAAATGCTCGCTCGCAGGCGTCACTCCAAATAAACTCTGCGCCCTTCCGAGTCAACTTGGTCACAGGGGCTGCAATACGAGAGAAGCCCTCAATGAAAAGCCGGTAATAGCCCGCCAAACCAAGAAAACTACGGATCTCTGTCGCAGTCATGGGCTAGCCCCACAGACGCACTGCCTCGACCTTCGAGGGGTCCAATGCGACACCCTCCCTCATCACCACGTGATAGAGGAACTTCACCTCCTCCTGCCAGAACTCGCACTTCTCCAGCTTCGCATACAGCTGGTGTGCGCAGAGGGTCTACAAAGTAATCTCCAAGTGCTGCTCGTGCTCCTCACGGGTCCTCGAATAGATCAGAATGTCGTCGATGAAGATTACAACAAACTGATCCAGATATGGGTGGAAGACCTCGTTCATCAACTGCATGAAAACTGCGAGTGCATTGGTCAGTCCGAAAGACATGACCTGAAACTCAAAATGACCATAACGCGTCCTGAATGCTGTCTTTGGAATGTCCTCATCTTGGACCCGAATCTGATGATAACCGGAATGTAGGTCGATCTTCGAAAAGAACTGTGCACCCTGCAGCAAATCGAACAAATCATCAATCCTTGGGAGTGGATACTTGTTCTTGATCGTGACTTTGTTGAGCTCGCGGTAGTCAACGCAGAGCCTCAACGAACCATCCTTCTTCTTCACGAAGAGTACCGGCGCTCCCCACGGTGAACTGCTCAGATAGATAAAGCCTAACTCACGCAACTCGTCCAACTACTTTTGCAGTTCCCGTAACTCCAACGGTGCCATGCGATATGGGGCCTTCGAAATAGGCGCGGTACCGGGCATGAGATCGATCTGAAACTCGGTGAGTCGATGAGGGGGTAATCCCGGAATCTCCTGGAACACATCAAAAAAATCGTAAACCACCAGTATATGGTTGATGCTCACAGCTATAGGCTCCTCTACGAAACATGACATCAAACAAGACAACCGCTCTCCTCTGGGCTCTGTAACGAACTGAAACTGTGGCACGCCGGGTATACAAAATGTGACTGTCCTCGCGGCGCAGTTCAATATGGCATAGTACTCGGTGAGCCAATCCATACCCAGGATGACATCAAACTCAGACATCAGCAATGCAAACAAATCCGCAGGCAGAAAGGTATCCCCAACTAGAACGGGGCAAGACGAGCAAAATCGGCCCAACATTACAGTCCTCCCTAAGGGCGTCGATACTGATAGGCTCTCACAAGAAGACTCCAACGGTAAGCCAGTCGATCGGCAGAAGCTCTCGGGCACAAAAGAATGCGATGCACCGGAATCAAACAACGCACGTGTAATGCATGCAGAAACTGGAAGTATACCCTCAACGACTCCTCCAGAAGACTGCGGGTCCTACTAAGCCGCATAGAATCTAGCCTGAGCCGGCTGGGGAGGTTTCTGTCCCCTCTGAGCGTGCTGCTACTACTGCTGAGGTCGCTGAGGTGGTCAAAACTACTGCCTCTGCTGCTGCGGCCTCGGAGGCTGATGCTGATACTGAGGTGGCCTTGGTGGTGGAGGCTGTTGTCGCTGCTGCTGTGGGGGTCTCTGCTGCTGCGGTGGAGGCTGCTATAGAGCCCTCTACTGCTATTGTGGGCTGGGACACCCCCACGAATGGTATCCCGTCACACCGCACCTAAAACAAGTGCCGGTGAACTGTCTCCGAGGTGGTGGTGGAGGTGCTGCTGGTGCTGCTGGTGCTCGGAAAGCTGGGTGACCTGTGCGCCTCTGCTGCTGTGGTCGACGCTACTGGGAATCACTGGAAGGAGCCTGCCTCTTCCGGTCTCTCCTCTGTCCGTGATCAGACTGAGAACCGGCCCACTCAGTCTCGGAGATCTGGACCTTCCGCACCACTTCCTCAAAAGTCAGAAGCTCATGCCCAATAACACGTCTGCGAAGACCGTAATGCAAGCCATCCTCAAAGCGACGGGCTCTCCGCTCCTCGTCATCAACTAGATAGGGTGCAAATCTAAACAGTGCAATAAAGCGAGCTGCATACTGGGCCACTGTCATATCGCCCTGCACCAGGGCCTCAAACTCCAACGCTCGCTGTCGTCAAATGTAATCAGAGAAGTACTGTCGGTCAAACCGATCCATAAAATCATCCCAAGTCTATACAAAATCGGCGCCTGCTGCTCGGGAAACTGATGCCAACAAGTGCTCAGCCTCACCATGGAAAAGAAATACGGCTAGTCGAACTCGCCGCTCTGTCATACATTCCATCGTCTCGAATTCCTTCTCTACATCGGCGCGCCATCTCTCAGCTACTGTCGGGTCTGGCTCACCCTGAAAACGCAAGGGATCGAGCCATCGAAACTCATGAAGGAGGGCACTCACATGATCCTGCTCTGCCTGTGCTCGTGAAACAACTGGCTGCCTGCCCTGTCCCTGAAGTACAGCCGTCACAGCCTGTAACATCTGCTGCAACTGTGAAGCACTCACGGATATGGTCGGATCTGCACCAGTCTCTGGTGGAGGAGCTGCATACTCAGGATGGGCAGTAGGAATCTCTGGTGGTGGAACGGGCATCGCAGGTAGTAATGCAGGAGCCGCAGGTGGTGGAGCAGGATCCTCAGGTGGTGGTGTAGGAGTCGATCGGGTCACTCTCCCACGTGCCATGTCCTACAAGAAAGAGTGAAGGCGCCTATCAACTTCAAAACTCTCGAAGGCACGCACGTTAAGGGTGTATAATAGAAGGTCGCGAGGCTATCCGAACTTCGGGACTTAGCCATTCTACACTCATAGCAAATATGTAATGTTGTTCTTAGTTATTCCCAAGTTATGCTCTGATACCAACTTCTGTCATGCCCCAAACTCAAAAATCGAGCTCACAAAATTCCCGATCACCAAATCTGGTGCCGATAGCCTCCGTATAACCCCATTCTCTGCTCTCAGCTCCCATTCGCCAGGTTTCGATCCTGGGATGCTACGAGGAGGACTTTCAACATCAGTTTGATTTGTAATAAGCATAACCAAAGGCATAACCCACAAACAATAACCAAGAACTCCATTACATCTCCACTATGATAAAAAACTTTACAAGTACAATGAGCATAAAGGAAAATACAATGGTAAGGAACAAAAAACTCTAAAATGATCTTCAAGTGCTCCTACCTCAGCATTGCTGCACCCCAACGTCACTTGCACGCAACGGTCGTGCATAAGCTTATAGAAAGCTTAGAGGGTGGTGAAAGTGTGTGCGCAAGGTAGTAATATAATCATGCAGTATCAGAGTAATGTGGAATATGCAGATGGATCCATGAAAATCATAAGCCATACCAAGGCTATGCGATGTAAGATGCAAGTCAAGCATACAATCCTCATCTAAGTCCACATATCAATACAGCTCAAATTTAGGATATCACCGGGGTCTAGTACACTCTAAACCAGATCACTGCCACATCGCATGTAATAAGGTAAGTGGAAGAAACCTCATTATCCGTCTGCCAATATCGGGCTCGACTCATCGATAGCAGACCTATTCCTCGAGCTGGTCAGACTCAACCTAGCATTGCCCCCTACTCTCGGGCTGGTAAGGTCACACCCCCTTTCAACCGACCACGATACAGTAGAGAGCGCAACCGTCTGGTAATCGGCACTCAACGCTCATCTACCCACTCGGTCTAGACGTTGGAGCAACCTCTTGGTACCATAAGGGTTTAGAGACTTTCACCCAAGGATATGTATAGCACCCTGTGTAGAACAAAATTTTTGATATCCAATCCTGCCAACCACGATGCGTCTGTGGAGGCTACGGCCCCGACGTAGCTAGGGCGTACAACAACCATGTCACACAATGCGAAATGCATGAGTCACACTATCCAATTATGCAGCAAATCCTGCGCGTATCGTGCGCTCATGCAGGGCAACACCGCTTAATCGGGGTCCCATAAACAATCTGCCTAAAGGCATATGCTATGATCAGTCACTTCTCATATCAAGCATACATATGATGCATATGATCATGAGTCATGGAACTATACTAAACATGTTATAATGAGATGAGAAATGAGAGAGAGAGAGTTGTAAAAGGGAGATGTGAGGTGATGGGATGATGGAGTGATGGATGGGAGAGAGAGGGGTGTGTAAGAAAATATTGACTTTGGTGCCCTTTTGTGTAAGAAAAGTATGGGCTTTGTAAGACCTTTTTGACTTTTGAGGATTTTTGGTGTAAGAAGGTATGGGCTTGCTTGAGAAGGGTGAAAAAGTGATGTGTACTTGACATGTACATGACATGTTGATGGATTGATTGATTGATGGGATTGATGTGACACCTCGTAGAGATTCTCTTGGATTTCGCAATGCATGAAATTTTCCTCGTACCGAACGTTGGCCCACATCTCTTGATCAGGGTATCGCCTCGGTACTCAAGTCGCGGCATTGAAACCGCAGCGATGGCGCGGTCGCTATGGTAATGGTCTTGGGTTGAGTCGATACGGTTTGACGGCATATGAATAAGGGTCGCGCGTGAATATCGGTTAAGGGTCGAAGGTTGCCGAAATTCGACCGATAAGACCGCGGAAGTCTTCGAAACAGTACGGACTGAGATACGGCTCTTACACTTGATTAGATCTAAAGATCATCATTTACACTAATCATGCAGTGCTTAAGTACCTTCTTTCAAAGAATGTTGCTAAGCCCCGCCTGATAAGATGGATGCTCCTACTCAAGGAATTTGAGTTGAAAATAAAAGATAAAATGGCAGTAGAAAACATAGTGGCTGACCATCTTTCGAGACTTGACCTCCCCGATTTCCTTGAGACGGCACTTATAAATGACATGTTCTCTGACGAACAATTGTTTAAAGTCTCATACTCACCTTGGTTTGCTGATATTGTTAATTATCTTACCACAGTTTTCACGCATACGCATTGGACTGCGCAAAATAAGATGCAACACCCCGAATTTTGGCTAATCTGGGATTAGACATCCTTAGGCAATGGGTTAACTAAAACACCTGAGAAATCGCTCAGAACCCAATTCCATAGCCAAAGAAATCACGTAGGATTAATTCCTTTGAAAAATAAGTGTAAGTTAGGGCATTTTAGTCACTTGTAGGAAGTACTATTTTTATTCATATTTTGCTGATGTGATTGACATGGTTTATTGTCGCATTAGAATGTTAGGAATACATGCATAATTAGTTTGACGAAGAGATTCGACTAAATGCGCACTTCGGGTCGACATACTATATGTAGACTTAAGTGTGTAGTGTAAGTGTTTGTATAAATGTTTGTATTAGTATGTATTGAATTAAATGGTGTTATGAATTAGTTTGAGACTGAGTTCTCAATTAATATCCTGACGTAAATGATTTCCTACATGTTGACTATATGCATGATTCCATTATATGCAAAAAAATGTATGTGCTTGAAGATTTGCCTAAGTTGTATGTTATAACATGTGTTAACATGCTCACATGATTGTGTTTCATTTCCAATACTCTCACATGATTGTTGATGTGGATTCATATGTGTTTGGGACTATACTTAGTCCAGGTAGTCGGTAACCGAGCGAATTCGTGGTTGGCTTATTTTTCCACGAATGACGCGTCGATGAACGCGAGCCGTGTTTTGGAGTTGGCGGCAGTGGTTAGGCCACACGAAGTGTTTTACACACTTCATGTCGTTCAACTTGAGATGCGATCGTGCTAGTCGAACCCGTCAAGTAACCCGACTGACCATTGTATGTTCACCCTGCATGAGTCATAACTGCTTGAACCTAGGGTACTGAACTTACCATTGTAAACCCTGTTAACCATGGTACCTTGATCCACAAAGACTCATGAGCCGGGCATGGTGGTATGGGACACCGTGGTCCAGCTGTCGGCCTACGCTGGGGCCACAAACCTCCCCGTAATGACCAGTGAGCACCTAGACTCGTGAGAAGATTATGGTGGTATGGGACACTATATTCTAGCTGTCGGCATACACTAATCAGGCGACGAGTCCTTTGTAGTGACCGCGAGCGTATTCTGAGTCTACGGGAGGCGACGACCCTTCAGTAGCAGTAGAGTACAGTGGGCCTGTATTGATAAGGTGATGGGGGAGCGGTGCAACGAGTGCGAGCAACAGCCCTGGCAGCCCTTGCAGTGACCTACAAAATATACATCGTATGAGATTACTAGGAGTGACGATCCTAGACAGGATCTGTGTTGGGATTGATACAAGGGAAGTACCTTAGTTTCTCAATCCTGCTGTTTGAATGGACTAATAACAACTTAGAAATCATATCACCATACCATTGCATGTGCCTGGAAGATTTGGAGCACTTGAGGGTCGATTGCATGCCGTGGTCGTAAGATGGTGTCGTATGAGGGAGATTGTCGGTGAGGGCATACATCACGTCATGTCATATTGCATTAACAACAATATTATGATTGTTTGATTTACTGCTTTACTATTATCGCATGATTGATTTAATAATATGCTAATCTTTGCTCTCTTATCCCACTGAGTTGATCACTCACTCCCACGTTACGGGATGGTGTTTTCGGACACCCACCAATCCCTTTTTGTGATTGCAGATGATGGCACTGCTCGAGAAGCGGAGCTGGACCTGATGATGATGAGGAGGATTCCTCCTTCATGTGTGTTCTGATTGACGGGATTATAGGGAGGTTGATTAAATGCCTTGGCACTTGTCATTTCATATTTTTAGCGCACTTATGTATATTCGTTTTGTCTACTTTTGGAGTATACATGTATGTATATAACCTGGCAACATATTCACACTCTGGAGACATACAACAGTTTATATATGTTATACATACTATCACAGTCTTCCGCTTGCTAATTTAACTGTCTCTGGAGTAAGATATGTTGTTCTGGCTTAATCTCACTCATGTTTAATACATTAACACAGACAACATTCAATCATACATATCTATGTTGCATAAATAACATTTTGGAACTCGGGAGTTGGGTTTTTACTCGACCCCCCAATTTTCGGGATGTTACATAAGAAGAAATTCTTCGCTGAGGTACGCAAATTCTTCTGGGATGATTCGTATTTATTTAAATATTGCCAGATCATATTCTAAGGAGATGTGTAACAGACAATGAACACCAAAGTGTCATCTCCTTCTGTCACTCTCAAGCCTATGGTGGTCACTTTTTTTGCTAAAAAGATCACGACCAAAATTCTGTAGTGCGGCTTCTATTGGCCCACTATGTTCAGAGATACTCATGAGTTTTACAAAGCTTGTGAGCATTATCAAAAGTTTAGAGCATTGTCCTATTGAAATATGATGCTTTTGAACCTCATTCTAATCATTAAGGTGTTTGATTGTTGGGGCATCGATTTCATGGGACCATTCCCCCAATCCTTTGGTAATTTATATATTTTGCTAGTTGTAGACTATGTCACTAAATGGGTTGAAGCAATCCCGTGTCAGAATAATGACCATTAAACGGTCATTAAATTCTTTTAAGAAAACATCCTTTCCAAGTTCAGAATACCTCGGGCCATCATTAGTGATGGAGGTTCACACTTCTGTAATAGGCTATTTGCAAACGTAATGAAGAAAAATGACATCTATCATAAGGTGAGCACTCCATACGACCCACAAACAAGTGGGCAAGCTAAGATTTTTAATAGAGAAATTAAACATATCTTATAAAAAATGATTAACCCTGATTGAAAGGATTGGTCACTCTAATTAACCGATGCTTTATGGGCTTACCGTACAGCTTTTAAAACTCCCATTGGAATGTCTCCATTAAAACTCGTTTATGGAAAAGCTTACCACTTACCTGTGGAATTGGAAAATAGAGCCTATTGGGCTATTAAAAATATGAACTTCGATTTGGACAACGCTGGCTCGCTGTGCAAATTATAATTGAATGAACTCGAGGAAATCCAGAATGATGCTTACGAGAACTCAAGAATTTACAAAGACAGGATGTAGGTGTTTCATGACAAGAACATCCTTCCAAAATCATTCTTGACTAGCCAAAAAGTCTTTTTGTATAATTCTCAGTTACAACTTTTTTCAAGTAAACTCCGATCTCGTTGGACCGGCCCTTTTGCTGTTACTAATATCTATCCTCATGGGGCTGTTGAGATAAAAAAAAATTCAAACAATAGCAATGCTTTTAAAGTAAATGGACATCAGTTAAATCCATTTGTTGAGAAATTTGATTCAGAGGACATGTCCATGCCTCTGACTGATCCTGTATACCAGGATTGATCTCCTAGTCTGATGGAGGTATAATTAGGTTTATTTCTTTCATAAGATTTAGGACTAGGATAGTTTACTTCTAGTTTGTTTAGTTTATTTTGTGCTAATTCATTTTATGCTAAAATTCATAGAAATGCTTCAAATTCCTTCCTTCAGGTACTATCTATCCATCACTACTCCCTTTCTTTTCGTTGTCTCGTATGCATTACATGCCTATTTCTTTTACATTGAGGACAATGTAGATTTTAGGTTGGGGGCATGGATTAGGTAAACTAATCAGTATTTTGTTTAGTTTTAAGCAGAAATTATGAAATTTTTGAATTTTTCAAAATGCAACTTGTTTGGAAGCGATAGTTTTTGTAATTAAGAATGTCTTGAGTGGGATAATAAGATGAAGATTGAATTTTGAATGGTTAAAGTTTGATCACTGGAGTAAAATATCACCTAAGGTTCTTGAATTCAAGAGATTAAGAAGGAAATTTGTATATCATATTAATTTAAATCGTAAAACACGTTATGCTAAGATTTCTAATTGGTAGCATATGAATCATTGATAGATGTTGAGAATTGAGTCTGGAGAATTTATGTACCTTAAAAGATGAAAAACTAGTTAAAAAATAAGAGATCAACAAAAAGGCCATGAATGATGAAAAGAATGAAGAATGACAACATATTTGAGGAGAATGAAAAAGGTCTCTGAAAAAGATGTAATGTCAGAAAAAAAAATGAATAACGATGACCATTGATATAAAATCAAAAATTTAAAAAAAGAAGGAGAAGGGGATAAGTTCGGAATCAGTATTTAAAATTTTAAACTACTCTTGATATGATGAACATGGCTAACATTATGAAATGATAGTATTCTTATGAGAAGTAAGTTGATATTCACCAAGCACAGTAGAAAAACTTGATACATGAATTTATGATATTAAAACTGATAAAGAACCTATTTGATTGATTGCTTATGTGATTCGGCTCTAGGCTTTCAAAATCTCACTTTCTTGTCTTAATTCTACTCATTCATACTTGATTACACAAAAGATTCTTTTCTAAAAAAGGTTTTGAACTTTGAAGATGGAAGATGATTTCACACATGTTTTGCTCGAGATTAGAAAAATGTTGGTTGAAGAGTGTGTTGAGACTCAAATATTGCATATTTTTCCCCATTTATATCTTAGTGTTATGAACATGATAATGCTTAATAATATATTTTATACATGTTTGTGTTGCAAGGCGAGTTTAACAACTTAGATTGAAAAGAATGCTAAAAGCATGGATTTAATGTTTAAGAAATGTCAAGGCATAGAATGGATCTTTGGAGACAAAGATTGAAGATTTTAAGACCCCAAGATCTAAGAAAACCAAGTGGAGAAAGAAGGAAGTTAAAATAATTTTTACATCATTACTTGTGTCATCGACCACTGTTCGATGATATCGAAGTCATGGGTCGATTACATCGAATACAGCTTGATGACATTAAATTTTTACATGAAAATCAAGTTAGTCGCTAGAAATATTGGGTGTCATTCTCAATTCATCGAAGACTCTCTCAATGACATCGAGGAGTTGCTCGATGACATCGAGAACAGCTCGATGACATCAAATTTTCTGAAGAATTATGAAGCAACTCACTAGACTATTTTAGACTCTTTTTCGATTGTTCGAAGACTTATTCGATGACTCGAAGCTTCGCTCGAAGACATTGAAGGAACGCTCGATGACACAGAGACTTACATAGTGCAAAAGCAGAAAAGGCACAAATTTCAGATTCAAACCCATTTGATGACATCGAAGGCGTTATGTAAAGTTACACGAACTACGTAAATTTGATACGATTTTGTAATTTTACAGAAACTAGCCTATAAATATGGGTTTCCTAAGTCTTTTTAGGATATCTAGGGTTTCGAGGAGCAGAGCACAGGGGTGGAACCGTCATCTAAGAGCTTCCTCTTTCTTTTTTCCTATTTTTTAATGCTTTCTTCTAGGGTTATAGATCCAATCATGTCTATGGTTGGCTAAATCCCTTAGATAGGGCTAAAGGGTGAAGCTTGTAGCGTGATTAAGATTTTTTTTCTTATTTGATTCTTGTTCTTGTTGGACTTCTTTGATTCCAATTTGATATTTAAGGAATGCTTTTAGTTTTTAATGGTTTGTTGTGACTCAAATTACAATAGATCTGTAATAGCTTTGAGTATCTTCTTTTCCTTATTTGAGATTGTGAAGAAAGTGAATCTGATTGTTTGCCATTGTCTCTTGGGCATGGCTAGATGATAGAATCACTTCTAATCCTCACTTCTTTTCCTTCTTAGGTGAATGGAAATTTAGATATGATCTTATTAATATATCTTCCAATTAGATAGGATAGGACTCCAATTCCAATTGAGTTCATTGAATCAAATAAGGAAACATCCTGATAGTTGCAAGTGGATCACAGGGTAACCTAGTTCCCACCTTTGAATTCTTGAGTTTTAATTAAATTATTCATAATTACTTCCTATTATTTTAGATTTAGATTTAGATCTTCTTCTAATTCTGATTCTAAATACTTTCAGAATACACACAAGTTCAG
The DNA here is from genome assembly GCA_037074715.1 of Magnolia kwangsiensis. Classification (NCBI taxonomy): domain Eukaryota; kingdom Viridiplantae; phylum Streptophyta; class Magnoliopsida; order Magnoliales; family Magnoliaceae; genus Magnolia; species Magnolia kwangsiensis. The sequence goes on from CM073573.1 coordinate 60,409,874, forward strand.
TCAACCTCGGTCTCACCGAGATTATTACTACATCGCAACCCTAAACTTGGGGTTATGAACAAATATACATTCAATATCTCCAAGTCTGAGAAAATATTTGATGTCTCTACTAGACAGGAAGTTCATCAGGCTAATTGCCCACCAAAAAATTTCCTCAACCAAAAAAACTTAAAAAGGGTGTCTATTAAAAATGGCAAGGTACCAAGATGCATCCTACTAAGAATTGTATCGTGTTTAGGAACCCAGTGTAAGAGTGTTAAGACTCAAATATTGCATATTATCCCCTATTTATAACTTGGTTTTATGAACATGATAATGCTTAATATCATATTTTACTCATGTTTGTGTTATAAGGTGAATTTAAGAGCTTGGATTGAAAAGGATTCTAAAAGCATGGATTTAACGCTCAAGAATCACCAAGCCAAAGATTGGATCTTAGAAGACCAAGAATGAAGAATTCACATGACGAAGATCCAAGAAAACCAAGTCAAGAATGAAAAGAATCGATGTTTTGAAGTCACTATAATAAATTGACCTTTTACACATGACTTTCCCCGACAAAATCATATTTTGTTGAAAAAAGATTCCCTCCACGACCAAATAAGTTCCCGCCACCATTTATAATGATGGCGTGAAAACTTATCCAGGCAACATTATGTATCGTCGGCGAAAACTATTTTTCGAACGATTATTTCGTCGGTATATGTTATTTTTCCTGACGAACCAAATAGTTCGTCGGCAAAAGTCCCTTAGTGTCCTTTCCAATGATGGAGAGGATATTTTTACTGACATTATAAAATATCATCGGTAAAAGAACTTTTCACTGAAAAAAATCATTGGTAAATGAACTTTTTACCGACGAAATAGACACATCGTCAGACAAAATGAACGGTGGACATATTATTTCACTTTGTGTGGTTGATCATGGATGTTGATTTGTAATTTTTATTTTTGGTGTAGCTAATAAATATATTTAAAAATATATGTACGGAGTGGATGGGGCTGATAGAGCACGGGTGGGCCCAAATATTTTTTAATCCTTTTATCGACGAATTGTGAAAAGTATTACCGACGAAAAGTTTCGTTGGTAATAATGATATGTTTTAACTCGAACTGACTCCAGCGCCCATCTCTCTCTCTCTCTCTCTCTCTCTCTCTCTCTCTCTCTCTCTCTCTCTCTCTCTCTCTCTCTCTTACTCTTCCCCCCCCCCCTTCTTCTTACCCTACCCTCCTCTCCCACCTGAACGGGCACTGCTACCTGCCCGACGCCCTTATTTTGGTCACCCTAAACCCTAACTCGCTGCTACCTACCCAACGCCCGATTATCTCTCTTATCTCAAATCACAACAACAACATGGGGTATACCTGACGCTTTGGCGGGATCATTTGCCAATGCTAGGTAAAATCAGGCGTTGGCAAAAGCCCTCTATAAATACATACTTAGGAAACCCTACCCGATCAGCTCCAAACTCTCCTTCCACACCCCCACTCTCTCTCTCTCTCTCTCTCTCTCTCTCTCTCTCTCTCTCTCTCTCTCTCTCTCTCTATCTCTATCTCTCTCTCTCTCTGATCTCTCTCTCTCTCTCTCTCTCTCTCTCTCTCTCTCTCTCTCTCTCTCTCTCTCTCTCTCTCTCTCTCTCTCTCTCTCTCTCTCTCTCTCTGCAACTCTAGCAGCTACCCATCGCTGCCCTCTCTCTCTCTCTCGCTCTGTTCTGCTTGGGAGAATGAGATCTCTCGCTCAATCGAGCGACGAAGCAACCTCCGTACGTGGCACAATCACTCTCAGTCTCCCTCTCTCAAGTCTCTCTCTCTCTCTATGTCAATCTCACTCTCAATCTCTCTCTTAAGATCGAGTATATTCAATATTGAAACACTAATTAGGATTTTACAATGGTGAATTCCTAATTAAGGATTTACAATGTTGAAACCCTAATTAGGGATTTACACTATTGAAACCCTACTTAGGGATTTACAATGTTGAATTCCTAAATTATTTGTTATTCATATTGTATTTTCTGTAAGCAACATTTCCATTTCTTTTATTTTTATCAATTTTCTATGTACTTGTTTGTGGCTGTTTGAGTACTGATGTATGGAGCGATCTTCTTTTAACAATATCCATGTCATGACCTAGATTGTACGCTACTTCAAAAAGCACAAATAGACATTCAAACTAAGAAGAAGGAGGCACATCCAAAGAAGATTACTGGTTTCCAGGTATTCTATTCATCTTAATTTACCCACAGTCAGCCCTTTCTGACAAATTAACTGTTCCTCAGGACTTGTAGATTTTTACTCCCTTCATGACTGATTCTCATTTTTCTAAAATGTAAAATTCTTCATATTTTTATGTATGCCATCTAATTCATGTTTGAACAGTTTTCCTGGTGAACCCATCTAAAGTGTTGGTTACCTCTGCTGATTCTAAAATCTGTCTTTAATGGTGTTGATCTCATTCACAAATTTAGAGGAATGTGTGTGTGAAAAACAAAGGATTTATAACCATTCAAGTGGCTCCATGAAAAAAAAACAGATTGTATAATTTCACAAATTTACAACCACAAAGAATAAGAACAAAAACAACCTAGAGCCACGATAAAACACTAACCAACCACCTATCATAGGCCACCAGCACTACCCCCGCTTCACCAGAAAGAAAAGAAGAAGAAAAAAAAAAGAACTGAAATCAGGCCAGCCTAAAACCACTAACTAGAACACAACCAAAATCCCACTTCTGCCAAGCTAACATACAACTACTAGTAGAAACAAAAAGAGTTGGCTGAATCTCCCAAAGAAGCTACCCCTACATCGGATGATGCTAACCCAACAACTAACAAAGCCTTCCCCAATGGACAGTCCCAGAGGACAGATGGTGAGAAAGGGTGCACCTACAACAAGCATCAACTAACAAAACTCTCAGACAAAATCTGGATTGGATGCTCGAACTACACAGCTCCTGTAAGCAAGAGACTAGAAACTTGAGGGGCAGACATCAGAATTCCACTAGACTGCTTGTCATTAGCACTAACACATCCAACAAGGACCGAACTCTATATCATGGCACTATCCAAGCAGGCCCTGCCAAGCCAGTTGCAACCACTCTTCATCTCCCCACATTTAGGACTCCTGACAAACAAAATTAACTCCTAAACACAACAATGGGAAGTAGAGCTTCTCTCTACATAACAGAGTAGGAAGCAAATCTAAGAGCTTCTCTCTCTTCTTTTAGACATTCAATGTCAACAAAACACACTAGCCACACTGCCTCCAATTGCCACCAGCCTTGCAAATGCCATCTGTATAGCAGACAGAGTGGGCAAAATAGCACAGTGGCTGGCTCGCTTCCTACCCATGCCCATAAGTTGCTCACACGCGCAGCAGATAGAGCTACCAACATTCAGATGGATCAACTCACCACCCTAGACATCTAACATCTAAATGAGCCATTTGACAACACCAAAGCTGATTCCCCACTGAATCCAATCTAACAACCCATCAGCTTTCGGCATTCAAAACCAGATATCCCCAAGCAGAGACAAAACACAGCCCCACCTTGTTCTTCTGAAACCAAACACAATCCTTCAATTAGATGCCAGCAGTTAGGTAATTAATTAAGAAAAATATGTGACAGCACCCTACATTCAATGAAGAGAAGGCCATAGAAACAATGGCTAGGAACATTTGCCATCATATCAACTATAAATATCCTTGAACCAAGGGGCCCAATTATGCAAAAATGAAAATCTGGGCTCACTATAGAAACTCTTTAGTTATGCAGAGTATTATGCTAAGTAAAGAAAAGGTAAAAAAAGAAAAAATATGGAAGCCCTGCTAGGCCTACACTGTAAAGAAATTGCTTCCTATTTCAATTTGCAACTAGCATATTACAAGCAGAAAATGCATACAATGAAATAAATCAAACGTTAAATGAACTGTTTGTGCGAATTGAAGTACAAAACATATAATGAATATTAGCACTTGGTACCATTTGAAAGATCTATAACAAAGAATACATAAATCCTTAAGTTACAATTAGAAAATATCATCAAAACATCTTGTCACCATCTAATCACCATTCCACCATTCTTCACTATCTCTAGTGACTTTACACACGTGTAGGTCATCGCAATCTCTGCCGTGAGAAATATATCTTGAAGTCATATCTGAGATTAAAACATGAAAGTTATATACTAGAATTTATTTTCTTAAATCTATAAAAGAAGTCGAAGAATATACCTAGCCTTAAAAACTAATCATGGATGAAACAGGAAGCATAAGTTCCTAGTGCCTTCAGTCAAAGTGTCTTGATGAGCATTACAAGTGGGGCTATTAGTTATGAGATCCAAGCTTTGATTTGATAGGCTCCGTCATAGATGGAAGATGCTCCAAAAATCTTACAAATTGATGCTCCAAAAATCTTACAAATTGAAGCTCCTTTTCTGTCGATCAATGTCTTACAAAAGACAGTTCTAAAAATAATACATCAATTGCCTGTGACAAAGATGGCCAAATATTGGATGGCAAGGTACTCTCAAATTAGATTTTCTTAGGTCACAACAAATAAAGAACTTCTAAAATTGTAGGAATATTACCAACATGAACCAATTTCAACCTCAGGATGTGAAATTACTATATTCATCCAATATGGCTTTAAAGCATGGATTGAATACAAACAAATCCAAACACATTGAACATTATACATGCTACAATGCCAACTATCTTATGGGACCAAACAAGTCAAAAACCATATGAAGTAAACATAAAACAGAGTAAAGTCCACACGTGTGGATTTGTGACCATCCACATGCAACTGCACATGCCAATATGAAACGTGTGTGATATCCCAACTTTCCATCAGATTATTTGCATGAAATAATCAAACTTTTCACTCGTAAAGTTGGGCACAATATACAAAGGAAATGGATGGCTAATACTGCTCTTTCTGAACATCCATTTGTGTTGTACACAGTGGTCCACCCGAGGAGTGAAACACTTAATTTTTTTTATTTTTATTTGAAAGGTGAAAGACTTAATTTTTAAGCCACAAGTTTCAAAATAAGAGAAACAAACACAAATAGTGAAACACAATTTTTAAACCAGAAGTTCTAAAAAGTGTGGTCCACTTGATGGAAAGCTCTTATCTCACACCTTATGCTACATTGGTGCATGTGGCTCCATTTGGCTGGGAAATGCTCCACACATGTGGGCTAAGGAAACCTCACCCATGGCTTATGCCTTGGTCCAAGAATCAGGTTGGACAAAAATCAAGTGAGCCATTTATATGCAAATGAAATGGATGATCAGCATTTAACATACATGAATGCAAATCAGATGGCCTGAATTTTGCATAAGGGAAGCTTTGATCATATGATCAATGAGATTTTTGCATTGGAATGTGTTCTGGCCTAGATGGAAAGTTTAGATCAATTGATCAGACTGCCGAAGTAAACAGATGCAACTATGAGCACTGGAGCATTTTTTGAAAGAAACATAAAAATAAAATAAAAATGAGGATAACAGAGAAAGGTGAAGCAACTGGTTTTATTCTTAATCAAATGAATAAATTAGCAGAAGAGTGGTGAAGATGAGGAAGAAAAAGAAACTGTAATTAGATTTTTCTTCAAATTGCTGCAGATGTGATTGATGTCACATACAACAATAGATTAGGAAGAAGAACAACTAGTAACAATAGCTAAAACCTAGTCCGAACGCAGCAGCCTCAGCTAGCCCACCTTAGAATTATCCCGTAGTGTGAAATTTGGACCCTTAAACGTAATTACCCAGCATCTGTACAGTGTAGCCATACCCCAAAAAAAAAGGTACTCCAAATTCCCTATTTAAGACCTTTTTTTGTCCTTTTTTTTTTTTCATTTTCCTCTGTGATGATTGATGAATGTATATAACAAGATTGTTTTGATATGGTTTTTATGGTTTGATCCTTTTTTGGTTTAAGAAGATCAACTATCACTATCTGGTTCTTTGTTTCAATGTTGTAGTCATCACGTCTTCTTTCTGTCATATACATAACTAGACATTCTCCATTGCTTGGCCTTTTATCCCAAAATTTAAGATGATTAAACACTCAGGTGGGTCAACCCATAACTAGACATTCTCCATTTGTTAATTCCATTTCTAATGCAGGTCAGCCCAAGCGACATCTTCTTACAACTAGATGGAGTGTGTAAGTGCAAAGACGCTTGTTGCAGGTGATTCAGTCCTTTTCATCTGGTATGCTTGTTCAGATCCTCATGCCACCTATCTTATGCATTTTTCTGCAAACTTCATATCCATGCAGCTAACAGTATCTAAGAGTGCTGATCGTTGAATTTCTAGAACCCATGTGCATCCCTTCTTTTTATTTTGAGAATGTGAATTTCTGTTCACTACACAAGGAAGCCGATGTGAACTCTAAAATCAAAACAGAATGATCAATATTATTCAGTTTGAATTTTCTCGAGATCTATTGTTTATGTAAGAATTGATTGATTATTTGAATTTTTCTTTATAATTGTTTGCTTCTTCGCAATGGCAATGGCAGCCTCTCAGTCTCGAAATCAAAGTACTTCTCTTTAATCCTTTAAAACTTCTTACACTTATCAATTATGTATACTGTTATTGTTAATTTCATGTCTAATCTGATATTGATGATTTCTGGATCAGAGGAAACTTGTGCAATTATCAGAGCGAGTGAAGTCTGTGGATCTGCATCCAACAGAACCATGGTAATTTTAATTATATTAAAAAAAAAAAAAAAAAGATACCTCTAGCAGGTGTTTGGTTGCACCAAATATCATGATATTTTACACCAAATTAGATTCTTTAATAATGAAATTTCATGATATTTAGTGCTACCAATGCACCATAAAGTATCTGCATTATGGGAATTTTCCTTTTTTTTTCCCTTTCTTTCTTAAAATTGTCTTCCTTTTTTTTTTTTTACAATAATTAGTAAATTGATTCAAGATCTAGATACTTCACCATTTCCTTTGTTTCATTAGTTTTGTATATTAATCGAGAAGGAAAACATGTTGACAATTAAAAAGTGAACTGACAATCAAATGGATGCTTTCTATCCATTCATTTGTTCTATATGCTTTAGCCCACTTGAGTTTTGAAAGAACATGACCCACCTGATGGAGCATACCCGGATGTGCGTCGGAGCTATCCAGATGTTGAGCGGGGTCCCTGAAAGGTGGGAACCATTGTTATGATCATGATGAAGTTGTCCATTTCCTATGGATAGCAATATGGGTGGCCTAGCCATTTGGACAAGCTCGTGTTTATGTATTAGCTCAGAATTGATGGACCAGACCTGGATGTGCATTAGAGCTATCCGGATGTTGGGCGGAGGGTCCCTGGAAGGTGAGGACCACTGTTATGACCATAATGAAGCTGTCCATTTCCTATAGACAGCAATATGGGTGGCCTGGCCATTTGGACAGGCCTGTGTTTATATATTAGCTCAAAATTGATGGAGTAGACCCTAGTATAACCCTAAACCTAAACCCACATCTAAACCTATTCTCAAATCCCTAAACCTAAACCTACACCTAAACCTAAACCTATAACCCTAACCTAAACTTGAAAACCTAAGCCGAAACCCGATCCTGAACCCGAACCCGAATCTGAATCCCTAAACCCTAAACCTAAACCTAAACCAAAACCTATTCTCAAATCCCTAAACCTAAACATATAACCTTAACCTAAACCTAAACCTAAACCTAAACTTAATTCACTTAACTTAAACCTACACCTAAACCCAAATTGATAACCCTAACCTAAACCTATATGTATTTGTGCGTGGATGAATGGCTAAAGGAAACAAGTTCCTCCCTTAATTTGCCTCTCTTTCTGTAATGGCCTACTAAAGTTTTGAATCAAGCTGAAAGTTGGGTCTCAGGGGTTTCATGGGTGCCACATCACATGGACCAGATTTTGGGCCTATGACATATATATATATATATATATATATATATATATATATATATATATATATATATATATATATATATATATATATATATATATATATATATATGAGTAATGCTCACACACAACTAGTTGGACATTACATTTTCGTCTAACTAGCTGTGCATTTAATGAAAATTTTCTTCCTAATTAATGTAAATTCTTCCATTGCATGCTAATTAATGTAAACTTAAACTCATTCTCAAATTCCTAAACCTAAACCTACACCTACACCTAAACCCAATCCCATCCATGATGAAGCTATCCATTTCTTATGGACAGCAATATGGGTGGCCTGGCCATTTGGACAGGTCCGTGTTTGTGTGGACCAGACCCGGATGTGCATCGGAGCTATCTGTTAGTTGGTTGATTCTCCAAGACCTAAACCCTAAACCCTAATCCCAAACCCTAAACGTAAAACTAAACATCATGGTGGGGACAACGCCCCCGATCCTTGATTCCTTCCTGGGACCCACCATGATAGTTATTTGAGATCCAACCTGTTGGTAAGTTCACACAGACCTAGACTAAAAGAAGGGATAACACAAATATCATCTTGATCGAAAACTTTTGTGGCCCCAATTAGTTTCAAGGTCCACTTGAGCTTTAGATTTACCTCATTCTTCAGCTCATCCCCTAAAACGAACTCTCCAAATGGATGGACAGTTGGATACAACATATACATCATGGTGGGATCCAAATCTCAGGTGGACCATAATACAGTAAACAATGGTCCATTGAGATTTATGTATTTCATCCACTCCGTTTATCCATTTTAACAGATAATTTTATGTCTTGAGACAATAATGAAGTGTGTGTGTGTGTGTGTGTGTGTGTGTGTGTGTGTGTATCTTAAATGGACCACACGTACAGGAAAGAATGTGAATTGAACTTGTTCCGTTCGAAAATTCTTGAGGGCCGCGGAAGTTTTAGATCAAGCTGATATTTATTTTTTCCCTTCATCAATGTCTGTGTGATTTTGGGAACAGGTTGGATGATAAATAAACATCACTACAGGCCCTGGAAAGGTTTCAATGATGGAAATCATTATACCCATTGTTTCTTGTGGTATGGTCCACTTGAGTTTTGGATATAATTCAATTTTGGTTTCAACCCCTTAAATGATCAGGAAAAGCAGATGGACGGTGTAGATAAACTACATATATTTACAGTGGGCCCAACTAAGTGTACTAAGTAACTTAGGACACAATCCGATTTCAAGCGTAACTAGCGTAGTGGGTTAGGCCTTGATTGTGGGACCCAACTTGATCTACATGTTGTACATATATGTCGTCCATCTGCCTCATTTTAGAGGATGACCCAAATTGAGGCACATCCAAAGATCGAGTGTGGATCACACCACACGAAAACAATGGTGATTGAATGCCCAGCATTAAAAACTTTGTAGGACCCACTATAATGTTTATTTGGCATCAAGCATGTTGATAAGGTCAAACAAATCCTAAACCTAAGAAGGGAAAACAAAAATTCTTATTGATCGAAAACTTTTGTGGCCCTAAGAAGTTTTTAATGGTAGGAGATCAATCCTCACTGTTTTCTTTGGTGAAGTCCACTTGAGCTTTAGATCTGTCTCATTCTTTAGCCTATGCCTTAAAATGATCTCTCCAAATGGATGAATGGTGTGGGTACAACACATACATCACAGTGGGGCCCACATAAGTTGGTGACGTCACATCAATAGCCAATAGCCACTTAACTTGTCAGTAGTTAATCCGCATCTGGATATAGCCAATTGCGACCTTGACCTAGACCTTAACCTAACCCTAAACCTACACCTTAACCTAACCCTAAACCTACACTTTAACCTAACCCTAAACCTACACCTTAACCTAAACCTTTAACCCTATTCAGTCATGGCACCAGGTGGAAGATCAAGTCGTTCGTGCACTGGATCTACCCTTTCCACCCTTCATGCGACAGAGATAGCATCGACATCACATGTTGCATCACAGGCGTCTGATCCTTCGGTTGCACATACACCGAGCACTGCATGTAAGTCTAGAGATATATTTCTTTTAATGACTTCTGTTTATGTTTAGACTTACATATTTCTTTTGCGACAGCATCGTCGACCAGCTAACGAGGATGTGGACCCACCCTTGGGTTAGTTTTAGAGTGACTTATGCGTAAAGATAGGGTGATGGTAGAGTTCCCACAAGACTGCCTTAGACCTATTGGGGATAATGTCAAGTTGTTTACGTCGGAGGTCGGTGTCCTATGTCGATCTCTAATCTCCATCACCACCCCCGTTGAGCAGACGTGATAGATGATGTGCGACATCTCATCCACCAATGCCTTATAGTAAATTAAATTTTCTTTTGTGAAAGTTCATTTACGGGTAAGTTATTTTCTTAATAAGTTTATTACCTTAATCTATTATTTATGAAACTACAGGATAAATTTATCTTATATTTGAGTGTTCCATACATTTCTCATTCCGTCAATGACATGATCAGCGAGTGGTTCAAGGAGTACTGCTCAAGCCCAACAATTGGAGCTTCATCTTCTTTTACTTCGTGGCATTACTTCTTAGGTTGGCTTGGAGTATACTTCCATTGGACTTAAGGTGATCCTAAGAAAGCTTATGTCCATCCTCAACACCTACCTTTATGGCATTACCCCAGACAGAAGATGGTGAGGAAGGTGTGTGAATGGATAATTAATAAATTTGAAGATACAAAATCCATTGATTTCTTTCCTTTCTATCTAACACACCAATCCAAGGATAGAGAAGTCGAAGATAACAACAATCTGGAGCCCATTGTATAACGTCTCGGATTTTTTTCGACTTGGCGATGGACGTATTTGGGCAATGGGTCTATCATAACACCTTATTGACTTCTCAAAACTTAGTCCTAAAGTCTCAAATCCCCTTTCAACCCATTTCCTTCAAAATATCACCTTTCACCACCTTATTCTTCAAATGTTTTTAAGAACTTTCATATTATATACTAATCTTAGAGTTTAAATGATGAAAAATAATACTTAAACTAAAATTTACTATAAATGGTAAATAAATAAATCAAATGGGTTTTGAACATTAACCTTATGGAATCTCATGAAATAAATAAGTTAGTTGGATAGAGCAGCTTCTCCTACCCCAAATTCATATATTGCATATCAAATAACTCATTCTGATTTGTAAAATATACACATTTCAAAAGTCACATGGTAAAAACACCAACAGACATCACAGCGGGCGGGCGACGCCGCCGGTGCACCAATTTTTGGTGGACTCTTGCTGCAGATTTTTTACATTTTTTGACCGACTTCAAAAAGTCATATCTCCCTTAATATAACTCCGATTTAAGTGATGAAAAAGCCAGATTGTATCTTGATAAGTCTAGTTTCATATAAAAATAAGTGAAAATATAATAAAAATTTTAATATAGTTAACTATAGGTTGGTGTGACAACTGTCCGAAAATTATTATTTCGAACAGCTGCTACTTCCAAAATTTTTAAAAATTTTCTGCAACATGAAATTTAATGAAATTTGGTGGAGATGAAGTAGACTTTATGACAAACTACTAAAAAAATAATTAAAATAATATACTAACTAAAAGTACCAAAAAGGGACAGAACTACCCTAGGACCTTATTCTTTGATAATTAGGGTGGGATTTAGTTAAGTACTAAGCTAAACAATCGATGGATTTAGCGTAAACCACTTTCTATACAAACTACTAGACCCAAACCCATTAAAATCACTAACCCAACATTACTTAAAACCCTAAGAGCAACCTCAAAATCCAGTTGCTCTCGGGAGCACATTGAAACTCCATATCGAACCTGGACTGCGCGTCGAAAGTCCAATTACCATGAAACTATAAGGTTATGACTGCCTTATTGGACTTGACAACCATCGTCGGAATTGAGCCCAAATAATATCCAGAAATGCATAACTTGAGCCTGGAACAAAGTGTGTGAGGAACGCTAATATCTTTAGAAAATGAACTCAATTTTAAGTGAATTGGATCATTTGCTTGCAAGCCAAATTTAAGGTTTTAGACCATCAGATTCTGACCCAACTATACCCTTGGATCAGGAAAATTTTCCTGCACCCGTTGGTATACTTGTGGCCCTGATCGTGTGATGATGACCGTTGAACTAAAACGAGTCATCCACGATCGATCCATTGATCCGATCAGACCGAAATCTTAACCTAGCCTAGATCCATTGTCAGGAAACTTTTCTCAAACTGTATGCAGGAAATAGGCCTCCAGATGAGCTCCGTTGGACCGAAACAGTCGACTTTTGGCTATAACCTAAGTATACCATGGCCCTAGGGCCATTGCCATCAGTTCTGGGCCTATATAAGGACCTAAACCCACCCCATTTCTATTCCATACAATTTTCTCCAAACCCTAGGAGAGAGAAGAGAGAAAAGGGGAGAAACGAGTGGAGATCGAAGGGAGGTCCTTAGAGTTTGCTGTCGTAGTTCCTTCCTAGTACTCCACATGTTGAATCGCCTCTACATCTAGCTACACCGTCGAATCCAACTTTGATTTGGGTAAGAAATCATAACCCTAATCTTGTTTTAGGAATCCAAATAGAGAAATTAGTGAAATAGCTAACCTATTTCATGATTTAGGTAATCGTTGTGCTGTAGACAGTGACATAGTGTACGAACTGAGTTCGTAATGAGCAAACCGATGAAAGGTGCAGACTATAAACGTTTAGGTTATGGTTTTCAAGGCTTTCAATGTTAGTAATAATTTATGATTGACTTCATTGCTATTACATGTGCCTAGTTGTGATGTTTTCAGTATATTACATATATATAACCTATGTTAATTTTAATGCATTCCATGTGTTTGTTGAAATGTTGGAATGAATATGGAATTATGATTTATGCTTACTATGTCTGTTAATTGAGAATTCATGATTGTTGTACGTGTGGAAAATCGTTTGTGAAAAGATTACTATAATACCTGTTATAACTACTGTGTTATATGTATGTTGATATGTGTAGTCTAAGTGTTTGATAAAATTCCTAAATGAGAAACTGCTAGTTGAATTACATTTAATGAGGGCATTGAGATGGGATCCTCAATGACCTTATCTACCTCGCTGTTACATGATGTATGGATGAATGTCTATGTATGATAACATGTGCACTCCATGTTTATTAAAATGCTCAAAGGAGATTTATATTTGAATAGATTGTCACATGTTATTTTGACTATCACACATAAATGCTTATTGTGTTTGAATATGATTGGGACTACAATGTAGTCCAAGTAATCGGTAACAATTACTGTTTGAGTGGTCAAATCAGTCTCTCCAAACTTGATGCATTCGGTGAATCTGAGTCGTACAATGATTGTCAACAGTGGTAACATGTCGATTAATTCAATGTACGCTCATACCAATCGAATTTATCTAATAAGCCGATTGGCCTATTGTGTGTTTACCATATATGAACGTCACTGCTTGAATCTTAGGTACCACTTACTAATGTAAAACTTACTTCAACCTTGATACCACGATCTGCTAAGACTCATGAGCCGGGCATGGTGGTATGGGACATCGTGGTCGTGTTGTTGGCCTACACTGGGGTGACGAGCCTCCCCATAGTGACCAGTGAGCAACCCAAACTCGTGAGTCGAATACAGTGGTATGGGACACTGTATTTGAGTTGTCGGCCTACACTGTCGCAGCCTGGCTATGGTTCCCAGTCGAGTTGGTGATGAACCTTCGAAAATATACTGTCAGTTGGTAGGGCATTGGTGGAGTGACCTCGAGTATACACTAAGACTACGCTAAGGTGACGAGTATTTTCATAGTGACCTCGAGTATAAGCTAGGCCTGCGTTGAGGTGACGAGCCTCTCTATAGCGACCTAGAACTGCCCATCGTATGTGATTAATTAGGATTGACGACCCTAGATGGATCATCATTTAGGTAAATGATAAAAAGAGAGGTACCTTAGCTTCCCAAACCTACTGTATGAATAAGTCTAATTAAGAACTTGGTTAATCACGCACATGCACCGCATTGCATGTGCCTTTGGCGTTGGAGTTAAGCACAGTGGGAGTGTATCATGTACGATTGTGAGATGATGTCACAGAGGGAGTGCAGGTGAGGGCATGCGTCATTATAGCATATCATCCTTATATTAATAAGAGTAGCTAGGACTGTTTGATGTATTATTTTATCATTACTGCTTAACTGAATTGATAACATCTTAGCCTTTGCTTTATAGTTCCACTGAATTAGCAACTCATTCCCACCTGGGATGGTATTTTAAAACACCAACTAGACTCTGATTTAGATGCAGGTTCTGGAGAGGTTTGCGTGATGGAGCCAATCTTCATAGACGAAGAGGAGTTCTCATACGTGTAGCTCTCAGGTGGGTCTATATAGACCTCGTGCTGCTTCAACGGGATTACAGGGATTATAAGAATTAGTTGGACATGTATAATTTTTATATTTTGTATATTGTGGATCAACACATGTATATATTTAGCCTGGTAACAAACTCATATTCTAGGGATTGAAAAATACTCCTATACATTATATACTTATCTCAATCTTTCGCTTGCTTAACATAGTTATCTCTGGAGTATGATATGTTGTTTTAGTATAATCTCACTCATATTTAATGCATTAATATGGACAACATTTAAATATCATTATCTATGTTGCATAAGTGATGCGTTAGAACTCAAGAGTTGAGCTTCTGCTCGACCCCCAATTTTCAGGGCATTACACATTGAGAGGACCTTCTTCCTTTGCATACGTTCTTGTAGCTTGGCTATGCAAGGAGTAGAATTTCGGAGAGAACCCTACTATCTGAATAGGTTCGCCAGGCAATTTAGCTATGATCAAGTCATGCCCCAAGCAGGAGAAGAAGTTACTCGAATGATGAGAAGCTATGGGGTCGGCCCGTATAATTGGGCTTTAGTATGGAAGCAGCTTTTGGTAAGAAATTTTGGCTCTCGTTTTATCCTCCCAGGGTTCAATCATCGAGTAGCGGCTTCATATTCCTGGATGCGATGGTGGATGCATCATTATTATTTAGTGCGCAATTATTTTTCTATTAATCACCCAATTTGGATTCCCCCTCCAAGGCTGAGAAATTACAGGCCAAAACAAGGGATTTGGTTTTTCGTTGAAAAGGATCATGCGACTATCCCTGGGTAGCTCCGCCGGCGAATCTCAGTTGAAGAACCCATCAGAGAGCTAAAACCACTAAATACTCTGGAGGGATGGATTGCTTTTGGATCTCCCCTCGATCTTATAAAGCGAAGAGAAAGACAAACCACTCCTACAGATGAATTTGAAACTCCAGGCGCCATCTTGTCTTCACCTACTCATGAAAGAGAAAATCAACCCACGGCTATAGTCTCTCCTGTCACAAATCATGCCATACCTACAGTCTCCCCTACTACAGATTGTACAACAACAGAGGTTTCTCCTACTACAGGTCAAGTGATCATTACTACTTCTCCTATGACTCGGTCGTGAGCCAAATCATTATCTCCAAAAGCTCTAGCACAGCAATTTTCTACTCTCGTTCAAAGTACTCGTCTTCTTTTCCTCTTAAAAACTATTCGTAAAGAGAAACAAACTATTTCTGAAGAAGACAGCTCGTCAGATTATTCAACAAATACCCGCACTAATGAAACATCTTCTTCCACCACTTTAGTCGACGAAGGGGATATTCTGCTGGATGATAATCAAGTAATATATACTAAATTGGACATTGGGGAAGAAGGAAAAGTCAGGGCTAAATTTCCGCCCCCTAAAATCCAACCAAATCATCCGAATGTTTCCCCCCTATTACGGAAACTCCTTTTGAAGAAGAATAACTCGACTATGGAGGGTCTGACTATTCTCCTGGAGCAAATATTTTCATTTCCTTTGACGCCGCATATTCCCCATGCATCGTGGAGGCCATTGATGCAATTGTACATACTTCCCTTCCGACGATAGCAGAAGTGTCTGCTTCGAGAGAGGTACGAATCCCGTCATCGAACATTCCAGTAGAAGTGGAAAATATATTTTCTCCTCAAAGTGTGGAGGTAGACCAAGGTATTGCACAGATTCTGCCAGTAGTTACTATAATATATGATATTCTTATTCATGCAGATAAATCTCCTACTATCCGGCTACCTCCGATTCAACCAGTAGCTCGCAGCTAAGAATTCTTTTTTGAGCCAGTTGATATTCTAACTTCGACGACTTTAGATTCAAGCACTGGGGCGCATGAGCTTTCTCTTAATGTTGTTGTCGCATCTACAGATGTGCCCACATCTTTTGAACCAAGAACCCTCTCCGTTCAGGCTACTTCTGCAGTTGCCCCCAAAGAAGTTATATATTTTATGTCACTGTATTCATGTATTCTAGCTTCCACCTCTCTAATTGCATTTCTTCTTTTTAGCCACAATTATACCGACTCCAAGTGGTTCTGAAGGTTTTAATTTTGTAGCTACAGTTTTTCATAAGTTTTCATTGGAAAAAGTATCACCTCTTATGTTGGTGTTCTTCAAAAATGCAATTTATGTCATCATAAGCGCCTTTAAGGATGTCATGCCTCAAACTCGAAAACTGAGCTCACAAAATTCTTGATCCCCGAATCCGGTGCTGACAGCCTCCATAGTACCCCATTCTCGGCTCTCAATGTTCATACACCAGATTCCGATCCTGAGATCATATAAGGAGGATGTTTCAATGTACATTTACTCATAATAAGTATAACCATAAATTTATCATCACATATCCACTAATATAAACA
This sequence comes from Magnolia kwangsiensis, assembly GCA_037074715.1. Classification (NCBI taxonomy): domain Eukaryota; kingdom Viridiplantae; phylum Streptophyta; class Magnoliopsida; order Magnoliales; family Magnoliaceae; genus Magnolia; species Magnolia kwangsiensis. The sequence continues at coordinate 60,426,603 of CM073573.1, forward strand.
TTTGAATACAAAATATATATATATATATATATACATATATTGAAAATCAAAGCTCCTGAAGTCCACAACACGCTCCAAGCTCATCATTGCTATGACCTAGCGCCACCTGCACGCATCTATCATGCATAAGCTTATAGAAAGCTCAAAGGGTGGTGAAAGTGTGTGCACAAGGTAAGTACTAAGTATGCAATATAATGCCATAAATCATACAATATCGGAATAAATGAAAATACTGAAAAGATCATGAATCATACGATATCAGAGTAAGCAAAAATACTGACAAGATCATGAATCATACAATATTAGAGTAAACAGAAATATTGACAAGATCATAAATCATACGATATCAGAGCAAGCGAAAATATATTGGTAAGTCCATAAGTACCATAAGCCTTATCCAAGCTGTGCGATGCAAAAACACAATAAGCCAATATCATATATTGAGGAAGTAATGTAATATACAAATCCTGGCAAACCCACGAATGTCGTCAACCTCATCAGGTTATGTAATACAAAAGCAAAGTAAAACAAATGCTATGTGTTGAGGATGTAATGCAATATGTGATACAAATGAAATGACCAAACTGAAGTGTGAAGTCGGGATGATAACATGTAGTATCACAAGCTACTGGGTCCACCACAAGGGACTTCTATCCAAATTACTCAATGTGGTAAACTCCTGATCTCAGGTTAGTCGCGCGCCCTAACCGAAATCCTTGCCATTACGGAGGTACATGTAACAAATAGATGCGCACCACTAGCCCGAGTGGATAGTGAATGAATAAATGAATGCATATGCCACTCCTGCTCAATAAGTCCACATATCAGTACGGTTCATCTCTGGGATCATCACTGGGGTCTAGTACACTCTATATACAAATCGTCGCTCACTGACGCAAGACCATGCAAGTGGAAGAGACCTCACTATCCGCTGGTCAGTAATCAGCCAATATCTACCCTGCACGTCAATAGCGGACCCATTCATGAGCTGGTCAAACTCAGTCTAGCTATGCCTACTCCCAACTGACCACGACATAGTGCGAGACGCGGCCTACTGGTATACAGCCCCCATACGCTCATACATATCCACTCGGTCTCGACGTTAGGGCATCTCCTAGCCACGGAGGTTTAGAGATTTTCACCCAAGAACATCTATGGCATCCATATGCTAGAAGTAAATATTTTTGGTGTCTCATCTAGCCATCCACGATATGCTTATGAAGGCTATAGCCATGATGTCACTAGAGCGTACAGTAATCACAACACATAATCAGGATGCACGAGTCATACAATCCAATCATGCATCAATCCTCCGCATACCGTGCTCTCATGTGAGATAACCTTCGCCTATCACGGAGTCTCATAACCTGCCCAATGACATATATAATGGTCAACCACATCTCATAACAAACATGCAAATGATGCGTATGAGAATATATCATGATGTTATACTGTCACATACTCATAATCGGTATCAATAACTGGCATCGACAATCAGCCTTGACAATGTGGACATTTAACCAACATCGCTCTCAAGGAATGGCTCACATAGAGCCTAACATATAGTGGACTCATGGCCTCACACAAGGGCCATATATATAACACCATGGGCCTTACTGAAGGGCTTAATACACATTACGATGGGCCTCTCACATGGACCTAATATACATCACAATGGGCCACAACCCATGGGCCTTAAATATATCATAATGGGCCGCATCACATAGGCCTATATACATCAGATGGGCCACGTCCCATGGGCCCCGAATACATCACAATGGGCCACAACCCATGGGCCTTAAATATATCACAATAGGCCTAACCCATGGGCCCCAAATACATCATATTGGGCCTTAACGAATGGGCTACATATACAATATGTTGGACCTCGCCATATGGGCCGAAAATACATCTCATTGAGCCTTACCAAATGGGCCGTAAATACATCACATCGGGCCTCATCAATGGCCATAATTACATCATGACAGGCCCCATACAATCACAATGGGCCTTACACAAGGGTCTCATACATCAAGTGGGCTGCATCACATGGACCTAATTACATCATATTGGGTGAGCCTTACACAAGGGTCTCATACATCAAGTGGGTCGCATCACATGGACCTAATTACATCATATTGGGTGGGCCTTACACGGCTAGCGGATGGGCCTACATCTTCCAAATGGGCCCACCAAATGAACAACATGGATACAAAACACATATATTATGGTGTCCCACGAGGCTGGGCACGACGTAGAAGAAACAGATGGACAGCGTGGCTAAAATACATGCATTGGATAGTGTGCCTAAAATACATGCATCAAGGTGGGCATACATCCATCAAAATGGACAGACGGTGGGGATATACCCACGCATCATGGCGCGGCCCACATAGCACCGTCCAAATGGGCAGTGTGAAATAAAGAGACATACATCTTGGTGCACCCCACACCACCTGTCCAGATAGACGGGTAGGGATATATAACAAATACATCAAGGTGGGTCCTACCTGGCCACATGTGTCACACGTGTGGGATGGGCCCACAGAACTTGGTAATGTCACTACATCAGCTATTTGTTATTGGGTGAGATACACTAGCTGATCCGTCCCACCATCAAATGATTTGGCGGTGTGGATATACGTGTGTATCAAGGTGGGGGCCCATAAATGGATGGTTGGCGTGGATGAAACCATACATCTGGCGGGTCCCACGAAACTTGTTAATGTCACCAGTAGAGGGACTCACGGTCCTAACATTAGACGGTATGGATAAGATACATAGATCACGGTGGGTACCACCGTCCTTGATGGACGGTTAGATACAACACATCGTCAATGTGGAGCCACGTGGGTGGCCCACTAGCTAGAAAACCCAGGTGCAACAGCAATAGGTATATCATGTGGGTCCACCGTCAAATGAATGGACAGATGAAACATATATATCATGGTGTGGATCCTAACATCCATTATTGGACGGTGGTGATAAAACACCTACATCAGGGCCCTACGTCCCACAAATGGACGACGGTTGGATTTCCAGCATATACATCACTGATCGACCAAAATGGCACCGTTCAAAGATGGACGGTGCAATATATAATACATACATTAAGGTGGGCCCCACCTATCAAGTCCAGGAATGGACAGCGAGATACACATACATCTGGTGGGCCCTACCTCCACACGTGCAACACGTGTGGAGTGGGCCCCACATTGGACCAACGTTGGGGATGTAACACATCCCTCACGATCATATCCCAGAACTTACTGACATTAAAACGAGGGGACCACTGTCCATTGTTGGATGGTGGGGATAAGGCCCAAACATCAAGGTGGGTCCACACTAGAGCTGGGCATCGGACCGAGTCGGACTGGATTGGGTCCAACTTGACTGGGTCCGGATTCTACCTGGCCTGATCTGAACTCGATCCAATCCGGGACCGAATTGAGGCCATCGGACCCGATCCTATCCGATGCACTGATAGTCTGACCCAAATGGAGTCCGACTCGGTCAGAAAAACTGAATCGACTCGGGTTGAGTACTATTCAGATTGAAAGAGAGAAGGGATTGATCCAAACCGTCCATCCATTTAGAGAGCTTGTCTTAAGGTTTGAGCTAAAAAATAAGACAGATCTAAACATCAGCTGGACCACGCTGCAAAAAACAGTGAGGGATTGATCGTTTACCATTGAAACCTTTTTCAAATCACAGAAGATCGGGATCAATATGAAATTTTTTTTTTTAACTTTATCCATGTATTTTTAACATTATTAGTTTATTAATGGATTAGATGGAAAATAAACATTATGGTAAGCTTTGTAAGTTTGATCTCATTTGAGTCGTTCGTACAACTCAGATCTCGAGGCACGTACGCGCTCATGCTTGCACGACACGTATGTACAGCTGCTTTCACCTTTTGTAGGTTGCATGTGGGAGGCAGATTAGCTACTAACAGGTTAACAGGTTGAGACGTAGCTAGACTAGACTCCCTGGCCCCTCCAGAAGTAACGTGACCAAGTTCTGTGGGACCCGCCATGAGATATGTGTTGTATCTGCACCGTTCATTCATTTGAGGATATCAATTTAGGGAAGGAGCCAAAGAATGAATCAAATCCAAGGCTCAAATGGACCCCACCAAAGAACACAGTGGAGAGAGTGAAGCCCATCATTAAAATTTTCTTAGGCCCACGAAAGTTTTCGATCAAACTGAAATATTTGTTTTCCCTTCTTTCATGTCAGTCTTAACTCGTGAACACATTGGATTTCAAATCAACATCATAGTGGACCTTAAGATGGTTTCAACGGAAGAGTCACTCTTACCACTATTTTATGTGGTGGGGTCCACTCCAAACTTAGATCTGACTCATTCTTTGTCTCATGGCCTAAAATGATCTCTAAAAATTGATGGACGGTGTGGATACGACACATACATCATGGTGGGTTCCACATAATTCAATGACGTCACCTCAGTAGGGAGTCATGTAGGACACTCAGCTTATCACGTTTGCGTGTGATGCAAGAAAGTGATTTGGATTTAAGCAAGGCAACAACATACGGCTGTATAGTTGCCCACTCTAAGCGTGAATGCATGTGGGCCCACCGTGAGTGCATGTGGTTGATCCACACCGCCCATTCCATTTTTCATATAATTTTAGGGGTTGAACTCATTATTTTGTTGGAGGGAGTAGATGAGTGGTAGAAGGAAAATGAGGGGGAGATGTTTGTGTATGAGAAAATAACGGATTGGATCTATTCGTTCAGATTTCGGTTCGGGTCGGTCCGAATTCACTAAGATCCGGCCTCGATTCGATGAACAGTCGAATTAGACTGACCCTACTCGAACCGCACTGATCCCAGCCTTCGAATCTGTTAGGATCAGAGCGGCTCGGGTAGGATTGGGTTGAATCCACCAGATCGGACCAAAAATTCCCAGCTCTAGTCCACACGTGTGGGACCCACCAGCTTCAGATAAAGCTAAAAGTTGTGTTTTCCCTTCTTGTCCAGGCTGTTGGACGGTGCCAGCAGCGCTGGACTGTCTCGGAACCTGCTGCACACCAGAAAAGTGGGCCCCAGGGGTGGTTAGCACCATAAATAGAGAGAGAGAGAGAGAGAGAAGATGAGCCGTGATGGAGGGACCCCACCACTATGGGTCCCTCTTTGATACAAAGAATACATTAACATGGGTCCCGCCATGTGGGCCCTCAAATAAAAAAAAATCATTAAATTACCTACCTTGATCTCCTCTTCCTTCTTCCACCAACAGATTCTAGAGATCCAAGGAAATAAGATTCAATGGTTAAGAATGATTTTAGAGGGTGGGATTGGGTGGTAGGGAGTGGGCCACACCTAGCTTCTCTCATGGAAGCCATGGACGATTCCTCTCTTGGGATTTACTTGGAATGAAAAATGAAAAAATGAGAGAGAGGGAGGAGTGGTGATGGGATGAAAAGGGATGAGTTTTCTTGACTTTTGGTAAGAAAGGAATGGGTTAAACATGGGTTACTTTGACTTTAGATGAGAGAGGGATGGGTAGGGTAATGAGTTGTTTGTACTTGCTTGAGGTGATTGATTGATGGATTGATGTGATGTTTGGTAAAGATTCTATCAGAATTCGCAATGTGCGGCATTTTCCCGAACTAAATGCGGGCCCACATTTCCTGACCAAGGTATCACCTTGGTGCGCGAGATGCAGCGTCGGAACCACGGTGACAGCACGGTCGCTAGAGTATAAGTCTCTGGTTGAGCTGACTTAGATTGACAGGGTACGACACAGGGTTGCGCGCAATAACAGTCTACACATAGCGGGTCGCCAGAATTCGACCGGGAGGACCGCGAAAGCTTACAGAACAGTACAGGTCAGGATACAGGTCTTACAAAGGATCTAGCACAGTGGCCTTTCTTGGACAATGCTTTAGCTGTTCTTGATCATTCAGCTCACTTGGCCCATATCAATGTTCATTCTTTTCATTACTCACTATCGCAATTCCATGATTCTATCAATAATTTGGAGACAGTGAGAAATGTAGTTGTTGCTCTAAAAATTTTAGATCGCCAAAAAGAACTAATGCTGCTTAAAGAAAATATTTCTCGAACAGATGACCTTCTCTCCAACTATGGTGTTGCGGATCAGTCTCTTCATGAAAGGTTGCAGGCTTCCGACAAAAACAAAATGATCATCGACAATCAAATTACCCTTCTTCATAAAGAAATTGCACTACTCGAGATTTGAAGGGAGGAAGAGGAGTCAAACATTCACCAGGCTAGAGAAGAGATTGAAGCGAATGCTCGGATTGTTGATATTGAGAAGGCTGAATAGGCAAAGAACAAGGAAGTTGCTGCTTCTCTGGAACTAGAATTGGTTGATGTTCCTGATCAAGCCAGGGTTATTCTTGAGGTTGAACAGAGGACTACTGCAGCACAAATTCAATTGAAGGGAAATTTACAACATTATGTAACAGTATTAGGCATGTCTGAAGATTTATAGAAATTGCCTTTTTCATGTAGATTTTCTCTGTTTCTTTTTGTCTTGTAATTTTCAAATGAATTGCAATGCTCTGTTTAAAACAAGCATATTTTTAGCAATGTAATCACTGATTTGGTACATTTACTGATGCAATATTCATATGATCATCATGCTTTACTATATCTTACATTCTATCATGACTACGAGTCACAAAGCATCTCTATATGGTGTTTATTTTAATGGGCAGATCTATTTCTTTTTTGGGGTCAGTAGAGTTAGTTTTGCACATAGTTTAAGCTCTTGAGTAGTGGAGCAAACACAGTTTTTTAGACTCATGAGTAGTTGGAGTTGGGTCTTATGTGAATGGCTTTTCTAAGTCTCTAGAGTTCATGATACTTATCACTGTCGGGGAGTTCACAAACCATGATCCATCACAGGGGCCCAGTGAAGCTATGGGGTCGTGAACTCAGTGGGATTTACGCACAAGGTTGGCCACAGTAACTCTCTGGAGTTTTTAGGGCGCGCAAAGATAAATCCAAGGCCGTCAGTCCATCAATGAGGGGATATTTTGAGACCCTCTCCTCATGAGTTACTACTAAAATCAAGCTAGGGATCTGGGCAGTCTTATTCTTCTCCCCATTTTTCTTCGTCTGTAAGGTTGGATCCATTCATGGGAGGGTATTTTCATCTTCGTCTGTGGTGCTGTCGAAGAGCTGTATAGATGTCATTGGTCTCACGTGTGACTGATTATTGAGGACTTTTTAGCCTTTTAGGGCTTTTAGTCATTGGCTTCATTCGTTGCCTGCATGGGTATGCATGTGATGTGGCCTATACGGGCCTTTTAGGGCCACTGGCTCAACACTGCTGCCCAAATAATATATAGGTCTTAAGCGTAGTTGGCCGTATAGGGCTTGGCTAAGCTACCTTAAATGATGAGCTGCCATTACTGTCATAAAAGTCTCACTGCTATAACTTGTGAATCAATAATTGATACATCGTTGTCGCTTGTTATTGCTAATAATATTCTGATGATATTTATCTTTATATCAAATTAGCTTTTGCGATAGTAACAATTTCGATAAGCAGTCAGTGGCAAAAGTGATGGCTGCGATTTCAGCAATATCGTTGATACTTAATCTTGATATGTTTGAGAATTTTCCCTTTATTCATATATGAAAGAATACAAGGCTTCTCATTTTAAGGTTGTTTCGTCATTTTACTTATTATAATTTCCCCCTTTTGATGTAGAAGAATTATTCTGATAATCTTCTGGATTAAAACTTCTTCCACTATTAGGGACAATATTTCTTAATGAAGTGGACATTGATCGGCATACTGATGCCTCGTTCGTCCTGATCAGTTACCCTGTATGCCCCATTAGAATATACTTCAGTTATGATGTACGGTCCATCCCATTTAGGGTTAAAATTGCCCCCTGTTCTGCGGGTAACTAGTATCGATCTCTTCAACATCAAAACCATGTCACCTTTCTTGAAAGATCAATGCTTAACTTTCTTATCAAAGGCAGCAGAAATCCTGGCTTGATATAATTGCAATCGTTGCAGAGCCGCTAGTTGTTTTTCATTAAGCAAGTTCAATTCTGTCAGCCTTATTCTTGCATTCTCATCATCTGTAATCGACTGATACACTGTTATTCTAAGTGAGGCGACTTATGTTTTAATTGGTAATGACAACTTCTACACCATAAACTAGTGAGTACGAAGTAGCTTACGTTGTTGTCTGATGAGTGGTCCTGTAGGCCCATAGAGCTTCGTGCAATTTTTCATCTCAATCCCGCTTATTTCCAATCACTGTCTTCTTCAGCATTTTCACAATCGTCTTATTAAATGTCTCTGCTAATCCATTGGTTGGTGGATAGTAAGGTGTCGAGAATGAATGGTGAAGGCTGAATTTGAGACAGCTTTTCCATGCTCTTATTCTTGAAAGGATTACCATTGTTAGTGATGATTTTCTTCAGGATGTCGTGACAATAAATTATCGAGTGTCAGATGAAATTAACGACGTCCTTCTCTTTAACGCTTAGCAATGCAATTGCCTCTGTCCGTTTAGAGAAATAGTCTGTTGTTGTCAATATATACTATTTTCCTTTAGATGAGGGAGGATTTATAGGGCCAATAACATCGAGTCCCCATGCAGCAAAAAGCTAGGAAGTAGCTGTCTGATAAAGATCTTCAGGGGGTATATGTATAGTATCCCCATGAATCTGGCATTCATGGCATTGCTTCGCATAATCTATGGCATCTTTAAACATTGTAGGCTAATAATATCTCATCTAATGCACTCGATGGAATAAATTTCATCCAGCCTGATGTGTTCCACACTCCCTGGAATGAGCCTCTTGCAGACTCGCCTTGCTTCTTGCTCATCCAAACATCGCAGCAAAATCTCATTGTAAGATCTCCTGTATAATGTTTCATTACACATAATGAATCTTTTCGACCTCTGTTTAATTTTCAATTTTAACATTTGGTCTTCTAGTAGGATATTATACTTAAGATAATCAACAAAAGATTGACGTTAATCATCTGTTGTCACCTCGAGGTAGGATATGGGGAGCGCTTTGACGGTTTCATTAATGATTTTCTGCCAAGGACAAAAATCTCATTTCTTCTATTGTTACTTGCAGGGGGCTTCTATCTGGGCAAGATAACGCCACTGCTAGGCTAGCCAAAGCGTCTGCCTTTGCATTCTCGCACCGTGGCACATGCTTGATTTTAACGTGAAGGAACTGTTCTAACAATTGTCGTGCTCTTCGATAGTATGGCAAATGCTCTTGTTTTCTTGTTTTAAACTCGGTTGTTAATTGATTTATAACCAATTTAGAATCCTCATATATTTGCAGTGCCTTTATCTTCATTTTTCTGGTTATCTCCATCCCAAGGATGAGAGCATTATACTCAGCTTCATTACTTGTACATGTGGTAGCTAATGTGAAAGAATAAGGTAATAAATCACCTTGGGGGTGATAAATATCACTCCGACACCTACTCCTGTCGCTCGATATGCACCATCGAAAAACATTTGCCACGAATTTGGCGATTCAATCATCATGACTTGTTCATTGGGAAATTCATTAAGAACGATTTCATTATCTATTACTAGGCGAGCTGCCAAAAAGTCTGCTACTGCCTGCCCCTTCATTTCCTTCACTGGCTCATATGTAATCGCATATTCTGATAGCAACAACATCCACTTTGTCAATCTTCCTAATAACATTGGCCTTGTCATTAAGAACTTGATGGGGTCTGCTCGAGATATCAAAATTATGCCATGGGACAAACAATAATGTCTTAGCTTCTGGACCATGAATATTAGTGTCAAACATACCTTTTCAATTGGTGAATAATTACGTTCCGCGCCTATTAAAGTTTGACTTAGATAATAAAGGGCCGCTTCTTTCCTATTTTCACTCACTTGTGCTAACAAGGCTCCCAATAAATTTTCAGCTATTGATATGTATAGAATAAGAGGTTTATCTTTCACCGGAGCCATTAGCACTGGAGGTTGTTTCAACACTTCTTTTATCGCGTCGAATGCATTCTAGATAGACTTTTCCCATATAAATTTCGTTCCTTTCTTCATTAAATAAGAGAATGGTTGGCACCTTCTTGCCAAATTTGAGATAAAGTGGCGAATGTACACTAATTTTCCTTACAAACTTTTTAGTTCTTTCAACGTTTTTGGGGGCATCATATCTCAAATAACCTTAATTTTTGCTGGATAGATCTCGATTCCCTTGTGCCTTACAACGAAACCGAGGAATTTCCCTGACAATACTCCAAATGCACATTTGCTGGATTCATTTTTAGCTACTTCTTTCTGAGTCGACAGAAGACTGAAGCCAGATGCCCATGGTGTTCCTTGTGGTGGTTTGATCTAACTACCAGATCATTTACGTAACATTCAACATATTTATGCATCATGTCTTGGAATATGTTCTGCATTTCCCTTTGATAAGTTACTCTCACATTCTTAGACCGAATGGAATAACTTTATAGCAATAAATTCCCAACGAAGTTCTAAATGTTGTTACTTCTTAGTCTTCGGGAGTCATTCTTATCTGACTATAACTAGCATAGCCATCCATAAAGGACATCACAGCATATTGTGTCGTACTGTCAACCAACAACTCTGTGATGGGTAATGAAAAATCATCTTTCAGGCAGGCCTCGTTTAGGTCTCTAAATTTGACACAAACCCTGATCTGTCCATTCTTCTTTTTCACTGGGACGACGTTTGATATCCACTTAGGATATTTGACCTCTCTGATGAACTCAACTTTTATTAGCTTGTTTATTTCTTCTTCTATCAGAGGAACCAAGTCTAGATGGAATTTTCTTTGTGCTTGCTTGATGGGTCTTTTATCTTTGGAAATGTCCAGTCAGTGTATTGCCACTGACGGTTTTAGACCGGGCATTTCTCCATATGTCCAAGAGAAAACGTATTTATTTTCTTTTAAAGGGTTAATATACTAGTCAACTTCTTGTTCAGGTAGATTGACACTTACGAATGTATTTCATGGTTCTTCTTCTCTTCCCAAATTTATTTCTCACAAACTATCAATTGTCTGTTGTCCCCCATCTTCCATCTGCTTTGGAGCTATCTCAGGATTTCTAACCATCTCAGAATCTATTTCATTTACCTGGTCAATTGCAACCTTGTTTATTGATGCTTCTGCCCCCAATGCTCAAAATTTCTCTCACCTTTTCTATCTGACTCCGATCGGGATCTGAATTCCCTTCCCGTAGTTTAAGCTAACTAGTTCTCATAATCGAAACCCATATTTTTCATGATTTTTCAACTAGTTGGGCTATACTTTTTAAGATCTTCAGATGTCAATTTCCCACGACTCGTGTCACTGCTGATTGTTTCTTCCGTTTTTACTTCTGAAGGGGCATAAAATTCAATAGGCTTTGGGTATTTTGCGCTGGACTTGACGTGGAATCTCTTCGGGATGAGTGGAAATGGTTTATTCCTTTCGGCATACGATAACAGTACTGTGTAATTAGACTGCAGAATTTCTAACTGTTCTGATGACAATAATATTAACGGTGGCTGTCTCAGCCGTCGCAAATGCTTTGGCACAAAATAAAATTTCTTTCTCGCTTTTTCTGTTTCGGACAATTCTGTCTCCTTTTCCTTTACTATTTCCGTGCAAACATTTCCTGGGGCCTTATTTTCATCGTTCGTCTTCTATTCTTTGTTGGCGAATTCACCATAATAACTGACGTCTGCGAAGAAGGCTTCAGCTTCTATATACGGCCTTGCATCAGCTAGCACTTTTTGTTGCACTCCATCTTTACATTATTTGAAGCACTGGTATAAGGTGGAAGGTATGATGCCATACTGATGCATCCACTGTCTTCCCAGAAGGAGGTTATATGTCGTCACTGTATTTATAACATGGCAGACAACATTTGTAGTTAACTTTCCTATTTCCAGCATTATTGTGATCTTACCAAGCGCACGTTGTCTATCTTGATTGAAGCCCTATATCATCATTCCACTAGGGTGTAGGTTAGAACGGTGATATCCCAATTCATTCAGCATCATTAGTGGTAATAGGTTTACCGCAGACCTATTATCGAGCATTATTCGCTTGACCTATTTGTCGCGAACATAACCCATAATCATCAATGGCCTATTATGTTCCCCACCACAAATTAGGTCATTGGCAAAAAATGAGATAACTAGCATACAATCTTCCTATTCCTCCGTCGTCATTCCAAGCAATGCCTCTCTGACATCATCATCAGCTAAGGCTTTAATTCGGCTTTGTCGAGAGTCTTCTAACAATCTTAGAGCATCATAGACACTCAACCGAGCTGGTATGCCTTTCAGGTGACTTATGATGTCATAAGTTACCTTCCCTGTTTCCTTCTCTTTTTCCTTCTTACCATTGTTGCCGCTGGAGTGGTTCTTGATTGTTTCTATTTTTGGTTTTTCAAATTTTGAATTCGACGAACTGACTATTTTCTTCCCCGATCGTAAGGTAGTCACTACAACTTTCCCCATTATTTTCTGATGATCTACCTTTGTTCTTCCTTGAGAGTCTTCTTGCAAGTCAGCACATTTTTTTTCGCACTTCTGTCCCTTTCTTTCTCCTTTCCCACTATTATCTCGCCCCTATTTATCATCCTCTATATGATGCCTTTCAACGTGTAGCAAATTTCTGTCAAATGTCCTATCGGATAGTGATAATGACAGAAATTTCTCTTTTATTTTCGATGATTCTTCAGGATGCTTTGACAGAGGTAGTTCGATTGTTCCGGCTTTTAGCAACTGGTTCATCATGGAGAGTACATCCTCTTTCTCAAACGCAAAACCCTTGTGAGAATTCAATAATCGAGGTCTTTTATCATAAAACCTTCCTCTGGGATGATTCGACTCTTCCTTATTTTCTGTCTTTTTGCCTCTTATTTCTCTCGTATCCTGGCTTCTTTTCTCATGATCGATTACGTTTGTAATCAATTTTTGAGGTCCTTTTTTAGCTATTTTGTAGTTAAATGCTAGAATTTTTCTAGTCATCAATTCCAAGGCGTACACTTTTATGGCCAAATCGCAAAAGGTTTTGATGTCAGCACTGGTGAGACCAAATGCTATACCTGTCTCCATAGAATTTAGATACATCTTCACCTACTCTTTCTCTTCTGACAACTGCCTACAAGAAGCCCCCAAGGTCTTCCATCTGTCTATAAATTCTTCCACAGGCTCTCCTTCCCTTTGTCATACTAAAGCTAGTTCCATGATCTAACATCACATTCTGACGAAAAGAAGTATGACATGAACGCATCTTGCATTTGTTCTCAAGTTTTCATTGACACGGATGCTGAGCTGGAATACCATCTGAATGCCTTTCTTGTCAGAGAAGACCCGAACAACCGAAGGCAGTATTGGAGCACTGTGGAGAAGTTTCCCATACTGGTGATAAAGTGCATTAAATGCTCCTCTGGTGATCCGTCCCCATTGAATTTGTGAAAATTAGGGTGCTTGAAGTTGTTCAGGAATGGAATATCTTCTACTTCTCTTAGGTACGGCGTTCGATATCTAAATCTTCTCGTACCCTCGCATTCCCTTTCTGACCTAACTGCTTCTTCTATGACTTTTCGTACTTCTTCCTGAGTCATTGCTCTCACTGTAGGGGCAGAACCAAGCGATCATGTTCTCGGTGGTTGTGACCCTTCGGGCTGCTGTTCTCAATCATTTGCATTGTCGATCATTGGGGGTACCACCATTCAGGCTACATTATGTGTGAGGTTTGCTAGGGCTTCCGAGAGGTTTCTGCATTCCTCCATCAACGTTCTTTGTGCTTGCGCCATTTCAGCTATGCGATCTTCTATAGTTGGGGAAGGCCCTTGGTTTGTCCTGGCCATATGCACAGCAGCCTCTCCGTTCCCTGATGAAGCCATGGTCAAAACCGAATGAGAATGCATTAACACTATGGGGGTCGCTAAAAGAGGAGACTTGTCTGATCTTCTTGTATTTCCAGAGTAGTCAGTCGATTGAGGCGAGGCAAAGACTGGCGAGCTTGTCAGCGACGAATTGTCTTTCTCTTCTTTTGTCCACTGGGCATATCTAGTATGCAGAGCAGGAAAAGCATGTGAGGGGACGGCAGTTTTATTAGGGTAGATTGTCGGTGGGGCGAGTTCGGGGTGTTTCCTGGCTGTATTTCGTGTTATCGATCCCCTGACTATTCTCGATGGTGAACCTGTCTCGGCAGTAGTGACATTCCATGTTCTTGTTCTCCTATGTGTGACAAAATTCCAGTCATTCCTTTCTTCTTGTGTTACCGGCGAGGCGGTTATGACTGTAATAGTTGTCTGTGGTTCCACGCACTTGACTGACACGGATTTTTCTTTGCAACACTAAGCCTGTTTATCAGCATATTCGATGACAAACTCTGTCGCAGTAAAGTAGAAGACTATTTTCTTCTAATTGATTGCCATTAGTTGATTGTAGTTTCTCTGAATCTGTATTCAGTTATAAAAGAAGGCGTGAATCAGTACTTGAATAAGATTATGTTCTACTTTAAAGATGAAAGGAAGGATGTTCCCGCTGAGAGTCATCATTTTGGCGTCTTGACAACGCCAAATAGTGGTGACTGTCCTCATTATAATCCTTAAGCTAGTATGTAACATCTAGGGAAAATCAATACAAAGACCCGAGTACCATCTCAGACAAAAACCACTAAGGACCAAATCCTTTAGAAATTAAACGAGAATTAACTAGTGTTACACTAGATTACTTGTGAATTAGCACTAATCACTTTAAATGTGATTTGTAAGACTCAAAACTTGTGAAATCGTTAACACTACATAACCCTAAAACCTAGGATCAATCTCTAAACCCAATTGCTCTCGGGAGCATCTTGAAACTCCATATCGGACCTGGACCGTGCATCGAAAGTCCAATAACTACAAAACTATATGATTATGACCGCCTTGTTGGACTTGACAACTACCTTAGAAATCAAGTCCAGATGGTATCCTCAAACTATTTACTTGAGCCCGGAGCAAAGTGTGTGAGAAACGTGAATATCCTTAGGAATAAAATCCAAACTTAAGTAAACTGAGTCGTGTCGCTTGCGAGCCAAATATAAGGATTCAGACCGTCAGAATCTGACCCAACTACACCCTCGGATCAGGAAAAATTTCTCACACATGTCAGTGCACTTGTGGCCCTGATCGAATACCGGTGACCGTCGAATTGAAATTGGTCCGCCACTAGTGATCTGTAAATCCGATCGGACTGAAAACTTAGCTTGACCTGGATCCAATATCAGGGAGCTTAAGTCTAACCGCATTCAGCAAAGGGGCCTCCGGAAGTGCTCCGTTAGATCGAAACAGACCCTATTTAGCTATAACTTAAGTATACCTTGGCCCTGGGGCCATTTCCATCAGTCCTGCGCCTATATAAGGGATTTAAACCCTCTCTCTCTCTCATTCCATACGAATTTAGAAAACCCTAAGAGAGAGAAGAGAGAAAAGAGAAGAAAGAGAGAGAAAGTGAAAGCGAAAGTTGGCGATTCTTCCTGGGATCTAATCCTGCTACTCCACGCACTTAACCATCCCATCTGTATCGCCATTCCGGCATTTCCGACAACGTACTTAGGTAAGAAAACCTAACCCTAATCTCTTTTAGGGATTCATCTAGTGTAAGTGATGAAATGCTAGCCTAATTCGTTCTATAGGTTGTCATTCTGCCATTGACAAAGACTAGGTGTCTAAAACGAATCCATTATACGTTTACCAGCGTAAGGTGTAGACTATAAATGTTTAGGTTATGGTTTTCAAGGATTTCAATGTCAGTAATGGTTTGTGACTGACTTGATTGTTGTTACATGTGTTTAAATACGAAGTTTTCCATATCTCACATATGGATATCAACTATGTTGATTATAATGCATTTTATGTGTTTGTTAAAATGCCTGAATGAATGTGGAATTATGATTTGTGCTCGCTATGCTAACTGACTAGGAATACGTGATTGTTGTATGTATGGTGAACCCTTTGTACAAGTATTTGCTATAATACCTGTTATACTACTTTATTACATATACATGATACATGTAGCCTAAGTGTTTGATAAAATACCTGAATGTGAAAATGCTTGCCTAAATGCATGTATGGTGGGGGTTGAGATAGGATTCTCAATTCCCTTAACTATGATTTAGATTATTCTCCATATAGCCTATCTAATTAGTACTATGTGATGTATGGATGGAACGCCTATATTTGATAATATGTGTAGTGTGTGTTTTATTAAATTGCTCATGTGCGATTGATATCAAGTTTCAATTGTCACATGCTATTTTGGATTACCACATGTGCCTACTATAGTGTGGAGTGTGATTGGGGCTACGATGTAGTCCAGACAATCAGTAAATGTTTGCGATTGGTGGTTGAACTGTTTGACTACGATGGACACGCCCGATGAATCCAAGTCGTACACTACTTGTCACAGTGGTTAGGCCACACGGAGTTGCTTGCGTGCTCCATGTCGATCGGCTCGACGTATGCTCGTACCAGTCGAGTTTGTCAACTAACCCGATTGACCCAATGTATGTTCACCATGTATGGATACTACTGCTTGAATCTAAGATACCAAACTTACCAGTGAAGGCCTGTTTAACCTTGGTACCTCGATCCGCTAAGACTCATGAGCCGGACAAGGTGGTATGGGACACCGTGGTCGAGCTGTCGGCCTACGCTAGGGTGACGAGCCTCTCCGTAGTGACCAGTGAGCAACCTAGACTCGTGAGCCGAATACAGTGGTATGAGACACTGTATTCGAGCTGTTGGCCTACACTGATCAGGTGACGAGCCCCTTGTAATGATCTCGAGCATACTCTGAGGCTGCATTGAAGCGACGAGCCTTTCTGTAGCAACCAGGGTATAAACTAGGCCTGCATTGATCAGGTGATGAGCCCTTTGCAGTGACTTAGAACCGCAACATCGTATGAGGTTTACTAGGACTGGCGACCCTAGAATGGATCATGTTTGGGGATTGATATAAGGGAAGTGCCTTAGCTTCCCAATCTTGTTGTATGAATAAACCTAAGTAAGAACTTAGCTAATCATGTACATGCACTGCATTGCATGTGCTTTGGCGAGGAAGAGCACTTTCAGGAGGATGTCATACGCGTCGTGAGATGAAGACACTGAGGGAGTGTAGGTGACGGCATGGATCATTATTTCATATCATTTTTGCATTAACCAGAGTACTTAGGACTTATTTACTATACTGCTTTATCATTTTTACTTGACTGAATTGATAACATGTTAACCTTTGCATTATTGTTCTACTGAGTTGATCACTCACTCCCATGTTCTGGGACGGTGTTAAACACCAACCAAACTGTCTTAGTTGCAGATGACGATGTGACCCACGAGGCGGAGCCAGATTTCGAGGATGATGAGGAGGCGTTCTCCTATATGCAGTTATCACACAGGTTCATGTGAGACGTGTCTTAATTGGCTGGGCTACAGGATTTTTAGACTAGATGATATTACACATTACCATTTTGTATATTTTAGAAATTTTACATGTATTTATTGACCTGGTAACATGGTCATACTCAGGAGACCTTCGATTTCTTATATGTTACATATATCTATCACAGTCTTCCGCTTACTTCAATTAATTGTCTCTGGAGTATGATATGCTATTTGGTTTAATCTCATTCATGATTAATGCACTAATACAGACAACATTCAATCATCATCATATGTGTTGCATAAGTGATGTGTTGGAACTCGAGAGTTGGGTTTCTACTCGACCCCTGAATTTCAAGGCGTTACATAGTATTAAGCGAATCTAGTTTCTCCAGTAAAGTTGTCATTTTGTTTCGACAAGAAACAAATGTATTTGGTTTGGGGATTTCATTCACTCAATAGTTAGTAAAAGAAAAATAGAGAGAACGATCACAATATTCATTCAATTTGAATTCATTTACATCCTTTTCTCCTTTACTTCTAAAGTACAATGTTTACAGAATTATAATACAAGTATTGAATCATGATTTTTAGTGTGGTAATATTGATATGCTGGCGTGTATCTTAATTGATCTTTCACTTCGAATTAGGGCTTTTCGGTGATCTTTGGTTGATAATCAAGGAGCCTCTGACATGAATGAACTTATCCCACACTCAAAAGAGAAAATAATATGCCACCAGGAGAGTTGTGTGCATAGAACCACTATGCCTCAGTGGTGTTGTGCGCATGTGGGTGTTGTGCACTGGCATCCATTGTACGCTGACGCTCATTGCACGCTGCCATGGTTGTGTACCCCACAGGCCCTGTTTCACACAACGGGTGCCGACAATACCTATGTTTTTCTGAAGTCTAGATCTCTCTCCTCTACTTGGATCTTGCTCTAATGAATGAATTGTAGAGGGGTGATGGGGTATTTTTAGCCTTTCGCACGTATGAATACCTTAATACCTTCGTTTGTGCACCCCACCCCATTGTGCGGTCATACCTCTGTGCACATCTTCCATTGTGCGAAACAACTTGTTGTGCGGAGCTACATTGTGCAAACCTCCATTGTGCGGACCACCTTTGTGCGGACCACCTTTGTGCGGCCCACCTTGTGCGAACCACTTTATGCGGACTACCATTGTACGGCCCACCTTATGCGAACCACCTTGTGCGGACCATCATTGTGCGGACTAGCATTGTGCAGTCTAGCCAGGTCTTGCGCACAACCCTTTTTTTGCAACCTTCTTCTTATGCAGCACACAACCCTTTTTCAGAAAAGAACTCTTTCCATCTGATTTCTTTTTATGCCTCAACACGGTCGGAGAGAGCATTCAGAATGTGTCCATGACACAAGAGTTTGTCTTCAGCGTGTTTGTCTCGAGCTGCAATTGTTCAGGCATGTCTTTATCGGTTACTTCAGGCAGTGGCTACGAATTCAGATCTAGGATGTAAAAGATCTTCAACGCCATTAGAAGGAACTTGATCTTGTCTTGCCACCTAATGAAGTTGGTTCCATCGAATCGATTAAGGCGAATCAAGCCATGATTCATCAGTTTGATGGATGATATGCTTTCAGCTTCCATCTCAAATTACGCTTTAAGATTGTTGAAACTAATACAGAAATAATAATTTTCTGTAAATTATAAAAAGCCAAAAACTAATACAAATTAAATTGGTCCAACTAGCTGTGTATTAAATAGAAAAAACTTATTATTCTACTGCAAGTAATATAACACGTGAGTATTCGTAATATCAAGTTTTATATAAGTATGATAGAAATTATATATCAAAGATCTAGCCTATCCATCAAATAGGGCATACTAATTATTTTTATTTGCTAAAAAATAATAAACAATCATCATCACTGAAGCCACACATATAATTTGAATATGTATAGGTAGAATGGATTTCTAATAGTCCCATTTTCTTGTAAATAAATATCATACCATTAATCATTAAAAAAAATTTTGTCTGTCACATGTAAAAAAAAATAAAAATAAATAAATAATCCTAAGTAACGGATCAGATTTCTTATACATTTAGTGCAACGAACAAATACATCACATGTGTGTAGCTTCCTAAGTCATCCCATTTTCTCTTGACATCCATTGCCTCATTGCCTAATCTACATATCAACTAATGTTAATAAATGCTCTCTTGCATAGAGAAGCTGCTCCACGTTACTTGGCAAAATGAGTACCCAGTTTGGATGGGCCTTACTATGGTGTTAAAGTAAAATCCACCCCAACTATGAGGTGAGTCACCTCATGTTTGAGCCAGGGCCAAAAAATCTATCAATTTTTGTTTCAGTTGGGCCACACAATTGGAAAATTTTTATGGGAAAATCTCACCCTCTACACTGTTCCCTAAATGTGACCCACTTGAATCCCATGTGAGCTTGATTTTTTAGCCTTTAAGGATATCTTTTGGTTTCGCATCTAATGGGTGTAATGGATTTTGCATACACATTATAGTGGGCCCTGTAAAAATCGAGGGTGGATGTCTCTCTCCCAATTATTTTCCTTGGTGTGCCTCAACTGAATAACAGATCATCCTGATTTTCGTTTATAGTCTACCATGGCATTACACATATAATGGTCGGAATTGATCTCACATACACATCAAGGTTTGGCCCAGTAAAATATTAATGCTGGCGTGCCTCCCGCACTAAGTCGTAGAAAATAGTCTAGTACTAAGAAAAGATCCATTAGTTCCAATAAAAGATTGATGTCTTTCGGACAGACTTAGATTGTATAGCGTTACCAGCGAACCACACAACATGGGCGTGTATAGATGGCAAAGATCTGTGGGCCTCACTATGATGTATGTGTTCTATCCACACCGTCTATCTATTTTATCATATTACTTGAAGGCATGGCCCCAAAACTGAGGCTAATCCAAAGCTCAAGTGAATCTCACCAAAAGAAACAGGGGGAACAATGATGCTCGGTGTTGACATCTTCCAATGGCCTACCATGATGTTTATTTGCCATCCAACCTGTTCACAAGGTCATACAGACCTGTATAAAGGAGGGAAAACACAAATATCAACTTGATCCAAAACTTCTGTGTATCCCAAGAAGTTTTTGAAGGTAGGCCTTCAATCCCTACTGTTTCTTGGGGTGTGGTCCACTTGAGTGTTGGATCTGCTTCATTTTTACCCTAAAATGATTTAAAAATATGTATGAACAGCGTGGATAAAACTAATAAATTATATTGGGGCTGATTTTCAGTCACTTGTTCTAACATTGGGTGATCCACTTGATGGTCGAAATGGATTTCAAATTAACACCATATGCACGGCCCATCTGAATCTCCAACCCTTTGTGACCTGCAATCACTCAGTTCTCATGGTGTTCATCTCTGGAACCGAGTGGTGCCACCCGCACAGACGACCATCCTCCTTTTTTTACAGGGCCCACTGTGATGCGTAAGTAAGATTCACTCCCATGATTAGATGCCTGATTCCATTCCGGCCCTAGAGCCAAAAAAATCATGCTAACCTTTGGTTCAACTCAGCCACAGCAATGGAAAGAGTAGGGAAAGACGTCAACCCTTGATTTTTAACAAGTTCAACATGACAAGAATATGAAATCCACTCCAACCATTAATATGACACTAAAAATCTATGGCTTATGTCCAAAAATCAGGGGCATACCTGATTCACGTGAGGCAAACCAATGAAAATAGTTTGGAGGGTAAGTTTTCCTTGTACACTGTTTTGAATCATGTGGTCCACTTAACCATGGATGAGGCTGATTTTTAATACATGGTTCTAATATGGGGTGACTCACCGGATGGTTGGGGTGGATTTCATATTAACACTATGGTGGGGCCACCATAGCTGGCTACTTTTCCTCTTTGAATAACTTCTCTAAATACTGTTATTAAATAGCATTAATTAGTCTTTGAATTAATCAACTAGTTGGAACGAAAATCCAATGTCCAATTAGTTGTGCGTGAGCATTTCTCTATATGAGTGATATATATTAAAAATTATAAAACTTAAACTCGAACTCAACTCGTATGCTCGAACTCGGCTCGAAAGATATAGAGCTCGGCTTGAACTGGCCCGAGCCGAGCTAAGCTGTCCAGTTAGGTTTGAGGACCGAGCCGAGCTGAGTTCAAGCTAGGGTAGCCTGATGGTCGAGCCGAACCAAGCTGGGCCAAGCTCGACTCAGTTCGACTCCTGTACAACTCTAATTGTACGGTACTAACATCACAGTGGGGCCCACAGAGCTGTATGGTATGTGATCATTCCCCATATACACGGGATCATCCTTCCTAAAGTAATGTTGATTTAATCTGGATGCTCAATTGGAGTGCACTGCAATAACACATCTTCACAAGGAGGAAAATCACCAGTACAATCGTTTCAAGTCCAACCCAGGTTAAAAGACTCTGCAACTGGAACTGACTCATTTGGTCCCAATTCAAGTCAAGACCTGCCCAAGTCAGGGGTGACTCAGAAGATCGAAGCAGATTGGCTCTTAGTGAGTCCGAGTCAAGTGATTCACATCAGACTCATCCAAGCCTTGAAACCATGAGTCCAACGGAATTGCTTTACTGCAATTCCATTCAATTGAGCATCCCAACCCACCCTCAATCTTTTTGCAGTTATGATTGTTCTCAAGCTTTTAAAAAACTGAGTTACCAACTTACCCAACTCATGATGGCTCCAGTTTCAGATTGAATCCCTTCAAATCTTTACATGTTTATAGTTATTGTGTACATTCAAAAACAAAAACACCATATGCAAGCAATTATAAAAAATACACTCACGGCAGGGTGGGAATTCACCACAATGGGTACTCGAACCCATGACCTTGTGTTGAAATTCGTGAGTCTACCAGAGGAAACGAAGGAAAATTGCTACTTCTTCCACATAGATTACTCCAAAAATACATTTACTGTTTTTCTTTTTTCCCACAATCTATTCAATTAATAATTGATTTTTTTTTTCTTCAGCAGACAGTGCTTACAATTGATCAATCCAATAAAAGAATGACTAACACTCAAAGAGAGGATGACAGCAATTTGCTTTTTCCCATCAACAGAAGTAGCAATAACCCCAGGATGAGAGAGACAGAGAGGATGACAGCAATTTGCTTGAAGATGAGAGAGAGAGTCACTTGAAGAGGTCACTTCCAAGAGCAACAGCATCAATCTCGTCACCAAAGCCGGCTGTCTGCTGATGACCCATTTCTCTATCATGAATCAGCTCCAGCTCTCTGACCATTTGATTCATTGTGGGCCTTCTTTTGCTGGTTTCCAAGCACCGCATTGCCAGCTCCATCATCTGTCGCAAGGCTTCCATTCCATTCTCCCCTAACGTTTTGTCCACGAAACTATCAAGATCACGGGTACTCTTGGCCTTCACAAGGGAAGATATTGAAAGGAAAATAAATTTTGGGTAATCAATATAAACAAAAAATTTTGCTAGGGGAGGATGGGTCGGGATTAGACAAAAATGTATAAAAAAGAAGAAAGAACATGGAAGACCTAACTTCATTGCTTCTCCAAACCAATACTCAGCATTTCAGTAGGAGCTTCGCTAAGTGCGCATGCATGTGCAATAAAACTCATATAGGCATCACACATGCCAACATGGCACATTGGTGTGAGATCCAGTCCATCCATCAGAATGGTCAGACCTCTTCTTGTTTTCCCACAAACAAATATGGTCCTCTCAGCATGTGGGCCCCAATATTGGAAACAGGTGGCTGGTTATAAAACTTCATCCAAGTTTTTTAGAGCTGCACATTTGTTTGCTAACTGTGGCCCACCTGACCAGTGGATCAACCTGATTCTTTGGCTAGGGCATCAATATAATAACGCAGTTCTGACAGGTGGATTGGATCCTGGGCCTATCATGCCATGCTGGCCCATGTGTGGCACTAAGTACATGAACTTTATTGCACACACGTTTGGGCGTAGCAAAGCTCTTGTAGTAGTAAAGTTGCAAGAGAGACACAACATTAGTTGTTGAGGGCTGAGGGCATGACCATCTTGCCATGGTTAGCCCACATGCATAATTACATATGATCAGCATCATCATTGCCTTGTCCAAGATATTTTGGGTTGGCTTTATGAATCCTGTTTTGCCAATCATTTCTAAGGCCCCATACAAGTTCGGAAACCCTCATGTCCTTCTCATCATGAGGCTCCAAGTCCCTCGAGGCCTCACTTGTCCTCCTGTCAGGCCTTCAACCCCAATCAAATTATCTCCTTCTCAAGCCCATGTTTGGTTTTCATGGAACATGGCCAAACCATCTCAATTGACTCTCCATCATTCTCTCCATTGAAGCAACTCATAAGCCGCTTCAACTATCCTCATTCTGGAATTTATCCTTTCTAGTTTTTTCCATGCATCCATCCCAACGTTCTCATGTATGTTGCCTCACAATGCCTTTACTTTTCACTAGGGGTCATGTGTGATGCACATGCAGCGAGGATAGGATGAAAAGAGAAAAGGGAAAAATTCGGAGGGAAGAAAAAATAGGTGAGAGGGGCAGAGGGAAAGGTGGGGGCCCCATTGTTTCCCTTGTTGTGGCCCACTCGAGTCCCCAATCTGCCAAATTTTTGAGTTAGCATCCTAACATAAGCTGAATTTGATTGAGTTAGCAAGCTAATGTGGAGAAGATGAAAGGTATTAGGAAAGCTCTAATTGAGGATAATCTCCTTCCATGTATATTAGGAAAGATTTAGTCTCCTTCTATGTTTGTTGGAATTTGATTTTATACTTTTTCCATATTTGGAGCCATTCCTCTGGTATTTATACACCAATATACTGAATAGAAAAATAAGCAATTCTTCCATTTCTTTTTTTTTCTTTTTTCTTTTTTTGCATGGTATCAGAGCCCTCGATCCGGAGCTCTTGACTGTCAGACGCATTCTCCTCGTCAGATTCCGGCACTCCATATTTTTCTGGCAGTATCCTCCCATCTTAGTGAAACCAAAAACCACTGTGTCAAATCACTGTTACGAACCAGCAACATTGCCATCTCCATTACCTATGACCCAACTCACACTACCCAAAACCCATCTCACAGCTGCCTAATCTCCAGTGCACCACCACTGTCATCATCTGCCAGCCAAAACCCTTTCTGTCTTCATCTTCTCCAGCCAGACCACCCACCCCCCTTGTTACACCCTCAGTTATCACCATCATCCTCTTCCAGCCAGCATTACACTACTTATCCACCAAACCCACCACTTCTCACGGCCATAGCAGATCCATGGTTGCAGACTCTCCTATTGCTAGCACTCTTGCAGACGGTTGCAGCCTATTGTCTGCCTTTTCTGATGCTATCATGAAGAAACTGATTTAAAACATCTGGGCCATTGATCATTGCAGCCCAGAATGCTTAGAACTCTAGATTACAGATCCCTTGATTGTTGGCTGCCTGTGCACGTTGATGAATGTTGCTGATCATTACTGGGCCATTTGACAATGGGCCATCATCTTTAGAAATGCATCTATGATTGCCTTTGAGGCGGTTCTCATTCAACCACCCACTGTCGTAGGCCACATATCGTTTGGACAAGCCATCAGCCTAGTCGGTTGATTTATGATTTGGCCAGTCCATTTGGTGCATTGTTGCAATGGGACCCAGTGGTTCATGCATTGGGCCTCTTGCTCATTAATCCCTAGATACCGTTGTAGGGGATCTGCTTCTCCATCATTTGCCTGTTCTGAGCCACTGTTTGGGCCCGATCTTTGAGATCACCGTAGGCTTGGTCTATGCCCAGATGATCCTGAACACGTGATTCTCCAATAGCATTCTCCACCTTTCTCTAGGTGTCGCTCGCAACCTCATTTTTTCAATTGAGAGAGAGAGAGAGAGAGAGTACAAAATCAAATCCCAACAAATATGGAAGGAGATTAAATCTTTCCTAATATATATGAAAGGAGATTATCCTTAATTAAAGCTTTCCTAATAATGGTGACATCACACCTTGCATCCAATCTTGCTTCTCTTGCAACTAAGTCATTTCTTCTCCTCCCACTAATTGGATTGTAGATAGTGGAGCTTCTACACACATGACACGTCATCTCTCTCTCTTTTCACACACTCTACAACAACTACTGATGCTAAACCCATCACACTACTAACTGGAGATGTCATTCCTATTACTCATATTGGCTCGGTTTCTTTGTCTCCAGATTTGGTTCTACATGATCTTCTTTGTGTTCCCAGTTTTCATTTTAATCTCTTATTTGTTAGTCAACTCAAAAAAAAAAAAAAAAAAAAAAAAAAAAAAAAAAAAAAAAAATTGAACTGTCATTTTTTTCCCACGTATGTTTTTAGAATCCATATTCGAGGAAGCTGCTTGGAGTAGGTGAAGTATGAAATAGACACTACCACTACTATCCACCCCTTGCAACTGCCCCCATCAGCCATGCTTAGTACTCAAATCTTCCAGCTGCAACCTTTGGTATATGCATCTTAGTCATCCATTTGCATCTCGCCTATCTCAGATATTTTCTATTTCAAGTACGATGCCCTCTTCTTTTTGCGATGTCAGTCAAATGGCTAAGCTAACTCGTCATCACAATCGAAGCACACATCCCTTTGATTTGGTTCGCCTCAACATTTAGGATGGCTATCTATAACACCATCCCACACTAGTGCACGTTATTTTCTCACCAATGCTGATGATTATTCACGTAGAACTTTGGTTTGTACCATGCGTTTTAAATCTGAAAAATATTCCCTTTCCAAAAACTTCCGTGCAATGGTTCAAACTCAATTCAAATGCCAAGTTCGCCAAATTCGCACTGATAATGGGACGAAATTCCTTTCAAAGTCCATGTAAACCTTTCTTCTTGAACATGGCATTCTTCGTCCTTGCATTTAGACTCCACAACAGAATGAGATGGTTGAGCACAAACATCGGCACCTACTCAAAGTTGCGCCCCACACCTTACGCTTTCAGGCCAAATTACTACCATCTTTTTTAGGGGAATGTATCTTGACCGCCACTTACCTCATCAATTGCATGCCCACACTCATTCTGAATAGTAAGACTCAAACGAAATGTTGTTCAAGCATTCACCATCCTATGATCATCTTCACATTTGTTACTGCTTGTGTTATGCTCAATACCATTCAAAGTCATCAACATAAATTTGCCCCATGTCTCTAAATGCATTTTTGTTGGCTATCCCTTTGGTCAACATGGCTATTGAGTTTATGACTTAGATTGCAAATGCATCTTTACTTTCTCAAGACCAGTGTTCGAAATATCGATACTATCGGCCAATATTATCATTATCGCACCACTGCGAGACGATACACCCTCGATAACTCCCAGAAGAAACCAAAAAAATCTCAAATTCAGATGTCGGACGATATATCGTCGATATCGCATGATATATTGACGATATCGCGCGATTTCGTCTCCATTATCAGATACGGGTTGTGGAGAATTATTTTTAAAAAAAAATAAAATAAATAAGTCGGAGAGTACCTGGCTGTAGCGGTGATCGGAGGTGGGCCATTCAATAGGTAAGTAGGATTTTCTTGCCATTTTCTTCAACTTCCCTCTTTCTCGGATATTCCGATGAGGAATCAGGCCGGATCGACGAACCGTTCCTTCCGGAACGAGATTTGAGGGGAAGAGCCTTGCGTCCGTGAAAGACTCGGATCGGACTGCGTGGATGGGGGTGAAAATGGAGAGGGAAAGTGAAAGAGGGGTGCGGATGGAGAAATTGGATTGCGTACTGAGTTACTCAGTATGCTCTTATCGTACCGAGTAAACTCTGTAGGGCCCATTGTGCAGTTTGTTAGTTCATCCACACCGTCCATCCGTTTTTCCAAATCATTTTAGGAGTTGAGCCCAAAATTAAAGTATATCAAAATCTCAAGTAGACCATACCAAAGGAAACAGTGGAAGTATTGATTTCCACCGTTGAAACATTTATAAGGCCCCCAATGATGTTTATTTGTCATCCAAACTGTTCATAATATCACAAAGACATGGATGAATGGAAAAAACAAATATCATCTTGATCTAAAACTTCTATGGGCCCCAAGAACTTTTCAACGGTAGACTTCAATTCAAACTGTTTCAGGTGGTGTGGTCCACTTGAGCTTTCGATATGATTAATTTTTCTTTTAAAGCTCTGAAATTATATGATAAAACGGATGGACGGATTTGATAAAATGCATAAATGACAGTGGGCCCCACAGTTTACTCAGTACACAGTGTGCAATCTGCTTCCGCGGATGGCTTGTCGTGGTGCGTGGTGCGTTACTCAGTACGCTCTTATCGTACTCAGTAAACTCGCTTGGGCCCACCTTTAATGTATGTGGTCCATCCACGCCGTCCATCCGTTTTCCCATCTAATTTTATAAAAATCTAAGATCATACCACAGGAAACAGTGGTGATACTGATTTCCACCATTGAAACCTTTCTCCACTGTTTTCTATGGTGGGGTCCGCTCGAGCTCTGGATCTGACCCATTTTTTGGCTCATGCTATAAAATGATCTCTTCAAATGTATGGACGGTGTAGATAGAAAAAATACATCATGGTGGGACCCACGTAACTTAGTGACGTCTCGCACCCCGTCAGTGACGGGCATTCATACAAGATTTCGTACGCTCTTATCCTACTGAGTAAACTCTGATGGGCCCACCGTGATTACATGTGATGTATCCACGCCGTCCATCCGTTTTTACTGATCATTGTACATGTTGAGCCCAAAATTGAACCATATCCACAACTCAGGTGGACCACATTACAGGAAATAGTGTTGAATGAACGTTGACCATTAAAAACGTTGTGGGAGCCATAAAAGCTTTGGATCAACCTGATATTTATTTTTTCCCTTCATCTGGGTCTTTAGGACCCAATCAAGAAATTGGATGGCAAAAAAACAGTACAGTGCGCCATAGGAGGATTTTAATGGCAGATATCCAATCATTATTGTTTTCCTTTGGTGTGGTCCACGTGCGATTTATATCCCTATGATTTTTTGTATCAATCCCTAAAACGATCTGTAGAAATGGATGAACAGAATGAATGAAACAAATACATTATGGTGGGGCCCACAAAGCACCGACCACCAGCCATGAGGCCGGTGTCAGGGGGACGCGGATTGCGTCCTAACCCCCGCCCAGACGGTAATCCATCCGGGCATGCTCTGTGGGGCCCAAAGTGATGTAAGTGCTTTATCCATGTTGTTCATCGCTTTTCTCATATTATTTTAAGGTAAGAGATAAAAACTTACACCGATCCATAGCTCCAATGGACCACATCAAAGGAAGCTGTAGTGATAATGACTCTCACCGTTGAAACCTTTCTAAGGGCCACCATGATGTTTTTTTTTACCATCCAACCTATTAATAATATCATGCAGACGTGGATGAAGTGAAAACACAAATATCCCGTGCTTAGGACCATTTCATCGCATAGCTTAGGACCCTATACAAAGGAAATTTATTATGTGCATCTTTTTTTTTGAGATGTTATGATTTAAAAGTGTGTATTAAGGGCCTTTTTAACAATCCCCAAAGTTTCATTAAAAAATTCAACCATTTTCCCAATGTTTTCTCATGTTTCCTAAAAAGTACAATAAACTATGCGATACAAACGATATATCCCGTGCGATAACTGATACGTATTTGTATCCCAAGGGTGCGATACATTGTGCGATACCGTTATTTCGAACACTGCTCAAGACGTTAATTTTGTTGAAACCATATTTCCCTTTCCAAAACCAATATCATATCCCCCGTTATTCCTATATGCCTATCGCTGACCGAAGTCAAGGATCACTTACATATTCCTCCTGTTGGCACTCCTGGATCTCATGATCCTCAACCTTCAACCAATCCACCACCACCCGGTACTCATCGCTCCAAACATACCAAAACCTAGCCAACCCGCCTCATCAACTGTCTTTCCCACCCTTCCAGCCTCATCATCTCCTACTTCACTTGCTTCACAGCCCTCTGCATGTACTATCCCTTGTCTAATTTTCTTTCATGCAGTCTCTTTTCTCCTAACCATCTAACTCTTCTTTTTGTCATATCTTTTCATGATGAGCACATCTTTTTCACAAGATGTAAAATTCCCTTATTGGCGTGAAGCAATGGCAGTAGAAATCCAGTCTTTAGAACAGAACAATACTTGGACCTTGCAACATTTACCTCTAAGGAAGAAACATATGGGTGTACAAAGTCAAACATTGAGCCGACAGTATGTTGAACATTTTAAGGCACGCTTGGTGGCAAACAGCTACAATCAAACTAAAGGTTTAGATTATCATGGGACGTTAGCACCTATTGTCGAACTGGTCATTGATCGTTGCCTCTTGGCTGTGGCTTCCATTCGTCAATTAAGTCTTCACCAACTTGACATCAACAACGCTTTCTTACACGAAGATTCACACAAAGAAGTTTATATGTCAATTCCTCCCAGTTTTTTGAAGCAAAGGGAGCAACGTGTTTATCGTCTTAACAAGTCACTCTACTGCCTTAAACAAGTTTCACAGAACTAGTTTGAGAAATTTTCCTATGCGCTCAAAGAAGATGGATATTGCCAATTACTCACAAATTATTCCCTTTTCACCCGCTCAACTAGAACTAGCTTCACCACGATACTTGTTTATGTCAATGATTATTAGAGTTAACCGGCTCTTATCTCACACCACTATAATGCAAGTCTAAGCCACAACAAACCCGAATCAACCCTAGGTATTAGAAATTTGGATCTAATACCCCTATCAATCCCATGCTTTGCATAAGCACGCTCAACGAAAATAGAACAATCAAAATAACTAGAATAACCAAAAAAATCAAGCAAACAAACACAAAACACAAGATATTTTACATGGAAAAACCTTGCGAGAAAAAATCACAGCACAAAACGACAAATATCTTTACTATAACCAAAAGCCTTAGAGTTTACACCACTCACCTTCTTCAATTATAGGATCACCCGATCACCTTCTTGTGATCACTGGATCAACCCTTAGGTAGTCGAAATTTGGATATAATACCACCATGAATCATGCGCTTTGCGAAAGCACGCATAACAAAAATAGAACAATCAAAATAACTAGAATAACCAAAACAATCAAGCAAGCAAACACAAAACACATGATATTTTACATGGAAAAACCTATCAGGGGAAAATCACAGCACAAAGGGAAAGAGATCTCCACTATAATCAAAAGCCTTAAAAGTTTACACCACTCACCTTCTTTGATTACAAGATCACCTGATCTCCCCCTGTGATGTGCACCTAGGAAAACCCTAGCCCCTTGAGAAAATCCCTTCCCAAGCCCTTAATGTATAGAGAATCCTCTCACCTCGCAAAACCCTTTCCCTTAGGAAGAAAATACTCATAATCATTGTTGTCATGTGCAACCACATATGTGCATATCCATATGCAAATTGCAAATGCGATTATGGCACATATGCGATTGTATATGTGGCATATGCGAAAATATGTGATGTATACGATCGCATATTGACCATGGCACATTGAATTTTTAGTTTTATTTTTTTGCAAAAAAATAACATTTTGCCCATAAAAAGGCTTCCAAATCTCCTCCATTTGCAATATTCTCAGTCCAAAACTCTCTTACTCTATTTTTCTCTTACATTTCTTAATTACTAGTGCTCTCTCTCTCTCTCTCTCTCTCTCTCTCTCTCTCTCTCTCTCTCTCTCTCTCTCTCTCTCTCTCTTGTATTTCCTACTTCCAAGTGATCTTAATCTCTCCCCCACATTCCCTCTCTTGGAAGTTGGAGAGAGATTCAAGCACTTTCAAGTTTCAAAGAAGATAGCTTGTTGATTTTCTACAATAATAAATAAATAGCTTATTGATTTTGTTGTTACTTCTTATTAACTATATTGTTAAATGTGGATGACTTGATGTTTAATTCATTATTTAATTGATTTTATCTCTCTTAAGTGTATTTTAAATATGTAAAATTAGTTATATATTAACTTAGAAAAGTTCTCTTTAGTTTCTTAAATTTTTTTACATTTTTTTTTAAAATTTTTCCCTATATATATATATATATATATATATATATATATATATATATATATATATATATATATATATATATATATATATATATATATAATTTCAATTTTATTTTTTTTAAATATGCGATCACATGCGATCACGCATATGCGATTCGACAACATTGCTCATAATGCTAGGCTCTAATCGCAATTGGGCTTATATATCCCGATTTGTGCAAAACTGTGTAACTAAACCGGAGTCCGTTAGTCGAAACTGGTGGTCAGACCGACTTCTACCGACAAAACATGCTCTGCTCCTGAGAAAACCTACACTCTATCAGTTAAACCACCATAGCTCTGTGGAGCAGAACACAGAGCATCCGCACAACAATCTCCACCTTGACTTGTATTCTACCAAATCACCCTGACAATGTCCCATACTAGCTTCCACCTTGAGCGTAAACCGCTCTCTACATCCTCTACATATAAATCAGCTCCATCCACACCCATGTGCAAAGGTGTCCAATCTCATCAATGGCTAGTGAGACTGATCAAGGCCAAGCTATGCTTGAACTTGTCTGTAGTCACCGGCTTCGTCAACATATCTGCAACATTCTCATCCATATGAATCTTCTGAAAATGAATCTCTCCTGAAGCAATTAGTTCTCTTATCTTGTGGAACCTCACATCAATGTGCTTGGTTCTTGCATGATACACTTGATTCATTGCTATATGGATATCGCTCTAACTATCGCAATGCAACCGAATCGTCTCCTGCTTCAACCCGAGTTCTCATATCAGACCATTCAGCCATAATGCTTTCTTTGACGCCTCTGTCGCAGCCATATATTCTGCCTCAGTCGTAGACAACGCTATCGTAGATTGTAGCATAAATTTCTAAGATATCGGTCCAACTGCTAATGTGAAAACATATCCTGTAGTGGACCTCCCGTTGTCCAGATCTCCTACATAATCCACATCCGCGTAGCCTACAACTCCACCTAAAGCTCTATGTCCTCCGAACATGATCTCAGTATCGACTGTGCCCCTGAGATACCAGAGAATCTACTTAACTGCATTCAAATGCTCTTTTCCTAGATTCGTCGTATAATTGTGTTGACCACACTAATTGCATGTGAGAAATCCGACCTCGTGCAAACCATCACATACATGAGACTCCCCACTACACTCGCGTATGACACCCATGACATGTGTAAAATCTCATCTTTTATGCCTAGACATGACCTTGCTGACAACTTAAAAGTGACTTGCTAGAGGCGTGTTAATTGGCTTAGCACTTTCCATATGGAACCTCTCTAACACCTTCTGCATATAACCCCTCTGAGAAAGCCACAGCTTCTCAAACCCTGTCTCTATGTATCTCCATGCCTAATATCATCTTCGCAGTGCCCAGATCCTTCATGTCAAATTCCTTGCTTATGTTTAACAAACTTAAGCAAGAGTATCTCCTTCTTGTCCTTTGCAGCAATCAATATGCCATCAACTCTAAACACCCACTTGCACCATATAGCCCTCTGACCTTTAAGAAGATCCACAAACTCCCATGTATGATTCCTATGTAGAGATTTCATCTCCTCCACCATGTCTGACATTTACTTGTCGCCATCCTTTCAGAATTAAGCCTTTTGAAAGGTAGAGGGATCTTCACTCCCTGTAAACAATGTGAAAGAAACCATGTCATCAAACCCATATCGAATTGGAGCTCTAATGGTTTTGTTATCTAGCTCTAATGTCTCTCCCTCTTCTTGGCTAGGTTTTGTTATCTAGCTCTTGTTGAATTTCACCTTCAGTAACCTACTCAACTAGCTCCACCTGCACTGACAATTTCTCTACATCACTGTGTGTTTTTTACTTCCCTACAATGCCCTTATTGGTCTTCCACATCGATGCCCTATCGAAGATGACATCTCTGCTAATGACCACCTTTTATGAAACTATATCCCAAAGCTTGTAACCCTTAAATCATTTCTCATACCTGATAAAGATGCATTTCCTATATTTAGGATTCAACTTCGTCCTCTGTCCACTCTGCACATGGACGTATGCTAGACACCCGAAGATCCTCATCCCTGAGTAACCGACGTCCTTGCCTATCCAGACTTCATCTGCAACCTTGGAGTCTAACGCTGTAGATTGTGACTAATTTACAATATACCATGCCATGTTAACCGCTTATGCCCAGAGTCTTTTAGGCAGCCCTGCATACAATCGCATACTTCTCACCCTCTGCAATAGAGTTTTGTTCATCCTCTCTGCCACCCCGTTCTGTTGTGGGATCCCTAGAGTTGAGAAGTACCTTTGTAATGACCTGTTCCTTACAGAATTCCATGAATTTTCCTCCTTGTACTCTATACCGTTATCTAACCTGAGAAACTTAACATGTCTCCCGATTTGCTTCTCTACTTCTGCCTTTCATTGCTTGAACTTGTCAAACGCCTTAGACTTGTGCTTTAAAAAGTAGACCCAAACCTTCATCAAGTAATCGTCTATGAAGCTCATGAAGTACCATACTCCTCCCTTAGACAATACCATCACTAGCCCCCAAACATCGGAATGTATGTAATCAAACACCCCACTGCTAGTATGTGTAGCATACTTGAACTTTACCCTGCACTGCTTCTCATAGATGCAATGCTCGCAGAAATCTACCTCGCACACCTTAACTCCCTTCAACACTTTTCGTTTATGGCATTCCATCATACCCCTTTTTCAACTGCCCTAGCCGCATATGCCATAGATTAATATCATCTGTGCTAGATTCCGTGTGAGGTGGTAGCGGCCTCACCTATAATCGTGCTCCCAACCAACTTGTACAAATTTTCTATTTATGTCCCTTCATTAACACCATTACACCTATAGTGACCTTGATTACGCCGCCAGATGCACTGAACGTGCACCCGTTCATGTCTAAAAACCCCAATGATATCATTTTTTTCTTCAAATCCATGACATACCTAACATCACCTAGAGTCCATATGACTCCATTGAACATCATTAGATGGTCCCTATTTCGATGGCCATGCATGCTACGTCATTCCCCATAAGAACATTCCCACCATCATAGGACTTGTAGGAATCAAACTAAGTCCTATCTGAACATATATGATACGAACATCCTGAATTGAGTATCCAAGTATTTGAAATATGGCTCGTACTTGACGAGACCTGGATGAGCTATACTTCTAAGCTCTCTTCCACTACGCTAACTGATTCACCCGTGTTCCTTTTACCCCTTACTTTCTAGGTCATCCTTCCTTTTCTAGCAATCTCTCTTGAAGTGCCTATTCACGCCACAATAAAAGCATCCGTCCTTAGCCTTTGATTTTGATTTGGACTTTTTCTTCATGTCAGACCATGATTGCTCCACAGATCTCCCACGTCCCTGACCCCCTTTCACAACTAACCCTTCCACCTTAGAGTTTTCATCGCTTGACTTCTTTCTCATCTCATTAGAAACGAAAGCCACGGTGATTTCTTCCAGCTTCACTGTATTCTTCCCATAGAGCAAAGTAGTGATGAGATGGTCGTATGATATGGGAAATAATGCTAAAAGGAGCACCCCTTTATCTTCATCCTCAATCGTCACTCCGAGCCTTAACAATTCACTACATACCTTTATAAACGAGTTCATATGCTCTAGGAGATTGGATCTTTCCTTCATCCGTAACCCGAAAAGTTGTTTCTTCACAAACAACTTATTAATGAGGGACTTCGTCATGTATAGATCTTCTAGTTTCTTCCACATCTCCAGGGGAGATTCCTCCTCCAGAACATTGTACATGACTTCATCCGATAGACAGACAAATTGTGCTCATTGCCTTCACCCCGAATTCGCTCTAGTCAGCATCCGACATCTTTTCCGATTTAGTCTCCAACAATGTCTTGCTCAACCCTCTTGATACTAAAATATCATTAACCTTCCACTGCCACAAACTGAAATTGTTCTTCAGTCGAATTTATAGATATCGAACTTCAACCTTGACAGCTTCGTTGAATTCCCAAACGTCCTTTAAACAAAACACGCTGATACCACTTTGTTGTGATTAACCGGCTCTTAACTCACACCATTAAGATGTAAATCTAAGCTACAACAAACCCGGAACAACCCTAAGTATTAGAAATTCGGATCTAATACCAACGTCAATCAAGCGCTTTGCAGAAGCACGCTCAACGAAGATAAAACAATCGAAATAACTAGAATAATCAAAACAATAAAGCAAACAAACATATAACACTAGATATTTTGCGTGGTAAACCCTTGCGGGAAAAAACCACGGCACAAAACGACAGAGATCTCCATTATACTCAAAAACTTTAGAGTTTACACCACTCACCTTCTTCAATTACAGGATTACCCAATGTTCCCATCCGATACACACTTAGGAAACCCTAGCCCCTTAAGAAAATCCATTACCGAAGCCCTTACAAGTGTAAAAAACCCTCTCACCTTGCGAAACCTTTGCCCTTAGAGAGAACACTCGTATTGCTAAGCCTTAATTGCAATTAGGCTTAAATACCCCGTTTTGCGCAAAACTGCATCACTAAACCGGAGTCCATCGGTCGAACCGACCACACCATGGCTGGGACTGACAGAACATGCTCTGCTCCTGAGAAAACCTGCATTCTGTTGGTCCAACCGATAGAGCTTTGTGGAGCAGAATACAACACATCCGCATAACAATGATATTATCCTAACAAAGAATGATCCCTTTACCATTTCTACTTTGAAAGTCTTTTCCCACACCAAGTTCCACATTAAAAATCTTGATCATTTAAAATACCTTCTAAGCATTGAGGTGGCCCACTCATCTAAGCAAATCTTCTTAAGTCAATGCAAGTTATGCTCTTAGCATCCTCAAAGACAGTGGTCATCTTAAAGCTCGACTGGCCTGATTTCTCATGAAACAAAATCTGTGTTTAAATGTTGAACATGGTGACCTCCTCCCGAACCCCACTACATATTGACGGCTTGTTGGACATCTCATCTACTTAGGGCCTGTTTGGGAGCGTGGATTTGAAACCCCTGGATTCGGAACCCCCGGGATTGGAAACCCCCTGG
This sequence comes from Magnolia kwangsiensis, assembly GCA_037074715.1. Taxonomy (NCBI): domain Eukaryota; kingdom Viridiplantae; phylum Streptophyta; class Magnoliopsida; order Magnoliales; family Magnoliaceae; genus Magnolia; species Magnolia kwangsiensis. Next base: position 60,463,139 of record CM073573.1, read on the forward strand.
ATTTGCAATCCTCACAGTGTGTTTGTCACCCTGGAGTGTGAATCAAGTTTAATCCAAAAATACCTATGCATGGTATATTTATAGGGGTTTCAATTTAATTACTAAATCAACTTTAATATCTCTAATTAGCGAGATATATAATTTTTGACACTGTTTTTGATAAGCCCGCTGAAATATATGCATTGCCTGAAAATAATGAAATTCCAAGTCTCAGATGGACCGCAAGCACAAGATCATGTCTAAGTGACTAACCAACGATTTTTAATCGTTGATTAATACGGACAATGTTTGGACGGTGTTGATCATCATTAGTGGGCCATGTGCCCAATAGAATGCTAATGTACAGTGACACACATGTCACACCTGCAACTATTGAAATGATTTTAGGTGTAATCCAAGCTCTCACCGTGGATTGCAAACCCCCTCAAAGAGGGGATTAGAAACCCCCTGGATTTGCAACCCCCAGTTGCTTTATGGGCTAAACAACCAAGGGGATTTGAAATCCCCTCCAATCCATGGTGCTAAACGACCCCTTAACCATCACCAGACCGAACATTGTTTATTCGGTCAACATCCTTAGTCAATTCATGCACACGGCCACGCCAATCTCATTACACTGAAGCTATTTGAGTTACAATATATCAAGTCTTCTCCTGGCAAGGGCATTTTTCTGTCCTCCGACAACTCCCTTTAGCTCTCCGCTTGCTCGGACTCCGATTGGGCCAGTTGTGCTCAAACACGACAATCTACTACAGTATATTTCACTATGCTAGGCCAAAGTCCCCTTTCTTGGGGGGGAAAAAAAAACATACAATTGTTTCACAGTCGTTTGTTGAGGCTAACTATCGGGCCGTGGCCACATGGGAATTCGCCTAGCTCAAAGCTCTTCTTCAAGATCTCAAGGTTTAGCATTCCCAATCACATGAGCCTTTATTGTGACAATCAAGTCATTCTTAACAATGCCAACAATCCCTTTTTCCATGAATGCATAAAGTATATTGAGATTGATTGTCGCATCGTTTGGGAAAAATTATCTTCTGGCATCCTCTGCAAATGCTACATGCCCTCTCAACATCATCTTATGGATCTTCACTATGGCACTTGGGCGAGACCATTTCCATCTCTTAATTGGACATTGCAGATCTCCTCACTCTAACTTGAGAGGGAGTATTAGGAAAGCTTTAATTAAGGATAATCTCCTTACATGTATATTAGGAAAACTATATTCTCCTTCCATATTTGTTGGGATTTGATTTGTATTTTTTCCATATTTGGAGCCATTCCTCCTGTATTTATACATTAATATACTGAATTTTAAAAAATATATAAAAAATAAAAACAACTCTTTTGTTTCTATTTTTATTTTTAACAAGAGGTCGGTCTACACGAGCCACACACATTAAAAGAAGCGAAAGGAAGCAGGTGAAATCTATGTTGTCCCTTCTGTAAAATCTAAATTGGTCCCTTCTGTAAAATCTAAATTGTTCTTACCAACCAGCTACATGTTTATGATGAGTTTAGCCTCTCTCCTAACCAATGTGGTGAAATTTATTTGCAAGGACCAATGTCCAAAGCTATTGGCATAATATGTAGTAGAGATTAGCATACATCCAGTCTCTTTGAAGAACAACATCTCCACTCCACCTTACTCCAATTCTATTGGAAACATCCTCAATCTCTCCATCTTTTTGAATTATGGAGCCTAAGTAACAAAACTAGTCTCTTTGAGGTATCTCCTAGCCACTGAATTACATAGATGTACATAAGCATGCATATATGCAGATAAATGCAGATGCATGCATGCATACACAACATAGAAACACATGCTTTTCGGGAGCATTGATCTAGACAGCAGGAAAATGAAACGAATCAAGCCGCTAGAGGTAATAAGCCAGATAATCTTACAATATTGAGAATCCCAAGGATGAAATCAAATTACCCGCTCTACTAGATTTGGTTCTGAATCTGATATGTTCCTATCTTCACGCCCAGTTATCAGCTCCAATAAGAAGACCCCAAAAGCATAGACATCACTTCTTTCAGAAAACCCATTTGAGGCGTTTAACCTGAAACCATAAAATCTCCCTAAATAACTTCAAATTGAATTTAAGTGTCTTTGACGGAAAAGACAATAGCATAATAGATCAACCCAGTACTCGGAAACTCTGAAACCAAAAAATCTAGCTAAATAACTTCAAATTGAATTTAAGCGTCTTTGATGGAAAAGACAATAGCATAATAGATCAACCCAGTACTCGAAAACTCAAACAGATGGCTTTGCACTATTCAAGTAAATCGGGATAGTTTTATAAAACATGGGAATTACACAATTGAGTCCAAAAGATAATCAAACTCTTTTATATTTGATCGAGATGTTGCTTAAAATAAAAAATTTTAAAAAAAATAAAAAAACACTCAATCAATCCCTTGAAAGGAAACTTTGTTTGCTTTTTGCAACATGATGGAGCTTTGCAAATATAGTCAACTGAATCTTGGCACACCTCGAATGTGGGAAGTGTGCCCTCACAGCCCGAATGAGTTTTATGACTTTTAAACCTTGATACGGACAATTTACAGAATAGAAAAACATACTCTGGGTCGAGCAAGCAATCAATGCCCGCTGATGGTCCAGCACGGTAGCCCCCAATCAGTAATTTGGACAGTCCAAAATCAGCTACCTTTGCAGTGTAGTTTTCTTCTAGAAGAACATTGCTTGTCTTGAAGTGCATGTGTAGGACAGGGGGCGTCAACCCATGCAGATAATCCAGTCCTGATTGCATTTAAGATTAAAATGTTATCATCTATCACATCCACAGGAGTGCTTCATTTTCTCTTCATTGTTTTCACGAATCACGTTGCTAACAGTTATAGCAAAAACAAAGGCCATCAGGTAGAAGGGAAGAGGTGAAACATGGCAGCCCTCATCACATTAGGGTACTGAATCTCATCCAGTTTACACATGGAAAATATGCATGTCAACCCAAGCCATACTAGCAGGCCTCAGGCCTCCCAATCTGGGCGGAACATTGCCCTAAACCATAGTTTAAAAACCCAAAAACTCGACTCAATATTCAGCTGGGTTAAGTCCACCCAAGGACTCAATTCGACACAACTTGATAATTAAAGTTCTGGAATATTTAGGTTAATCAACAATGTTCACAATACCGTAAGAAACAGTTGTACCTTTCACAAATGTATGGCAAGTTGATTACATCGTACACACATTCACTGTGAGGTCTTGCATTTGAAACATGCCTCTTGCAGATACTTTTTTATTTGAAAGCCCTCAACTAAACCAGTGACTCTGATTAGCCATGCCGAACAGCATCGAGCCAAGCAAGAAAACAAGCCAATTCAATGAGTCTTCCCAAGTCAAAACCAAGTCCTCACACATCAGAGAGTTTCTTAGTGACACTCTGCTCAAAATCTCGTCAAGTTGGGTTGACTCATCCAAATTTTGAGTGGAGTCAGCAAGTTTCACCCCACCCCCCCCCCCCCCCCCCCCCCCCCCACACACACACACACACATCCTTAGTGTGTGATCAACAAATGGATGGTTAAAAAGAACGGTCAGTGCCCAAAGCTCAGCAGGCAAAAATCAGATGGCCAAGATCTTCTGATTACTGTGATTTCCAGGCTATGCTCTATCCACACTGGTGGCAAAAAGTTGGGCAGTCTGGATTGGCATGCACCCATCAACATTTATGGTGAACCAATTGCAGCATATGCGTGGTGGCCAGCAGCAAAGAATAGCTTCCCGCCCAAAAATAGAAACCATGGATTAAGTGCTGTTATTGCTATAAACAGGAAATGGATAGGAACGTTCAGGATCTATTAAAAGAAAATACTTACCTTTGGCTGCACCCAAAGCGATGGATAACCGTTGCCGGATGTCTAGCTTTCCAATAGGTATGCCTTCAGCATCTGCAAATGATGATAACAAAGGAGATGAAAATCAGCATTTATAGATAGCGTGCATGTTAGGACTGCAACTTGGATTTGGGCCCAAACCCAATTGACCATACTTGGGGGTGTCAATGGGCCAGGCTCTGGCTTGCCAAAATCAGAATTTTGAATAGGCCCGGCCTGAAACAGTTCAAAATCTAGGCCGAGACCAACCCCAGGCCTGGCCCGTTGACAGCCCTAAACATACATGAGTTTGGGTCCGGCTGTCAAGTTCCTTGGGTCGTGTTCGGTTTGGAAAAATGCCTTCAGGTTGAGCAAATTCGAGTCAGATTAGAACAGGTTGGCAATAATCACATGTATTGGGGACAGGTTGGGTCGAGTGTCGAGGAATTCAGGTTGGGTTCGGATTGAGCAACTCAGGTTGGAATTCCGGTTGGGTCGGGTGGGTTGAGTCCTCTTGAGGTCGGGTCAGGCTAGGGTTGACCCTCCCCAGCCCATCCAAGAGAGAGAGAGAGAGAGAGAGAGAGAGAGAGAGAGAGAGAGAACCATATAGATGATTCCCAATATTCCCTTTAGACAAGTAGTCGTAGACAAGGAACTGATTGCGACATTCTTGACAATAACCAATAAGCCTGACTATGTGCCTGTGACGGATTTGGCCTATCTTCGCTACCTGAAATTGCAGTAAACAATGAGCTGAGTGAATAATCCTAATTCCGGGACAAAGACACATTAATCAATTCAGAGTGGAACATTCACTATATAATCAACAAATCAACATCCATATTCCCTAACTAGTAGCTAGGCAACATGACATTGTACTTACAGGATTTTAGCCATGTGTTAAGAACCTAAACAATACACCAAAAGCCGTAGGACTGATGGAACGTGTCAAGCTAGGCACCTTAAACCGTTGGGATCCTAACATTCCAACACGTTCCGCAGCCCATGTCCACAGTGGCCCACTCCGTGGCGACACTCACTCTGGGCTCTTTTCTAGGTAGCCGTTTCCAGGGCATGGTGGTTGCGCTCTAGTTATCCAGTTAGCACTTCCCACTTGGCAGCTGCCCTCTGGTTGTCCAAGTAGCCCTTTCCACATCATGGCGGCTTTCACTCTGGCCCAAGTTGCCCACACGACTCCAAATTGTTTCCGTTGGTGTGGCCCACCTAAATCACTAATGGGCCTAATTTTTGGGCCCCATGCCTAAGTTTTAGTGTGGCATCTAATGGTTAGAGTGGATTCAATATAATCATCATGGTGGGCAGTGTATAAATCAAGGGCGGGTATCTCTCTCCCAATTGTTTCCCTTGTCGACCTGAATCACAAGTCAGCCTAATTTTTTTGCTCCAAGCCTAACATGGGATTGCACATCTAATGGTCGGGGTGGATCTCACATACACATCGCAGTGGGGCCCGTCAAAAATCAAGGGAGGGCATCCGTAAAACTCTTTTTTTTTTCTAAATTTTTTCTAAATGAGAAGGCCTCGGGTCCAACCAGTTGGAGTATAGGTTAAGGTCCAACTAGGCCAACCTTTCATGTATATGTGACATCCAACCCATCTAATAGGTTGACCTCATCATAATCATCACCTTTCAAAAAACTCCGTAACAGCCACTCATTCAGTGGACCACACTTGTGTTTCACTATTTACCAATTTATGGACATTATTTTATATGGTTTGGCCCAGTTGATGTGTAGATAGGACTGACCATTGCACTAGGCGATCCTCGTAGTGGAGCCAACCTGTTGGAAGGGTTGGATGTCACTTGTACTTAATACTTTACAAGTTATCATATAGGTGTATTATAGCATGTGGTCCAACAAGTTGGACTAAAGAACTCCTTTTTGGGAAATAAATAGCTGTTTCTTGGGAACATGCGGGAGATGGATGCCCAAAACTTGATTTTTGAGGGGGTCCATCACGACGTTCATGTGATATCCATACCGACCATTAAACGTACAATCCCATTTTAGGCGTAGATCCAAATCATGCTGCCTTGTAATTCAAGTGGGCCGCCACAACAATGGAAACAGTTGGGAGAGAGACATCCACCCATGATTTTTACAAGGCCCACCATTATTATTATATTGAATACTCTCCAACCATTGGATGTCAGACTAAAACTTCATCTTGGGGCCCAAAAATCAGACCTATTAGTGATTCAAGTGAGCCACACCTAGGTAAAGAGTTTGGAAGGTGAACTTTTCCTATACATTGTTTCTAATTGTGCAGTCCAACTAAATCACGATTAGACTGATTTTTGGATATTGGGACTAACATGGGCTGATGCACATGGCAGTTGGGGTAGAGTTCACATAAACGCCACAGTGCGGTCCACCCGAGCCAAGAACCCCGTTTCCTTCTCCCTTACATTTATTAGCATTAATTACTTAACCATACCGTTAGGATGCTTACGTGCGAGTAAAGGGGTGATTGGCTCAGGTGGGCCCCATTAATGTGTGTGTGAAATCCACTCCGACTAAAAGCTGCATCAGCCCATGTCAGGCCCAAGCCCGAAAAATCACGCCGGTCCAAGATTCAAGTGGGTTGCAACCCTAGAAGAAGAGAAGGAGAACTGGCAACGCACCAATATCTTTCATAAATCATAACCATGTGTCATGCCTTGGCTGCTTATGTAACGTTATCAGCGGCAAGGGCAACAATATGAATTTTTCTTTTTCATTCAGTAAAATTCATAACGATTCCCATACCTACTTGTTTCTCTACAATGGCTGCAGAAGATTTTGATTCCCATTAAGCGAACTCCACAAGCAAAGCAACCAGACCAAAACAGACCCTTAGCATGCTTACTATGCATGGATTTGAAAAACTAAAGTATGGAAAAGGGAATCATCTATGCTTTATGAAATGTAAAATAGAAGAACCTAAAGAGCCTACGAAAGAACAACCATCTACTCGAACAAATGAGGACACCAATGGATTTGCTAAGCATATCAATGAGTTTCATGATAAGGTTGAAGGAAGACTGTTCTTGGTACAGAAAACTGTAAGAGGCTGACGCCCATTGTTGAGTTGCTCGGTTCAAGGAAGGTGACATGGTAATGGTTCGATTAAAGCTTGAAGCCAAGCTTTCAATTCCATGAAGACAAGTTCTTTCAAGCCGGGTAGGAGTTTATGGCAACAGGCCCAAAGACCAAGCTATGGACCACACCCACGAGCCAGAACCAGGCCCATGCACATAACTTGCATGCAGGCCCGAGTGTCTCGGGATTATAAGATATTTTCATTGAAGAGGGTGTTAGCTGAGAATGGTGAAATGCATAGGAACTTATGAAGGCAGTTTTCCAAAAACAAAGCGGCATAGAAATTTAAGATAATAGCATAAGAAGATGAATTTTACATAGGAATTATAAATTAGGAGATTTCCTAGAGTGACTGCTAAGTGTATGTAGCTTATTTATCAAGTTTTTTCTTCTATAAGAAGCCATGTCCTAGTTCTCTTCTGAGGATGAATAGAAATAACATTTTCCAGAACTTGTGTCCTTGGTGGTGTGACACTGTGGCTCCAATCTTGAATTAGAGGTCTGAGGTGAGACTCTGAGGATCCTAGTTAGGCCGTGGAACTCAGCCAATTATCATTCTTTCTTATTCTTTTTTTTTTTCCTTTTAACTTTCTCATATATTGACCACCACATAAATCTTTACTCTTGTTTGACTAGTCTTAAACCTCATCTAACCACATAATTTAAAATTTGCTACTGCCCACTTAATCTGTCCTGCATCAAGAACATGCTCTGGTTCATAAATCAAGCCAATCCACTCATTAGGGAAGCATATACATGCACATTGTGTATAGATCATGGATAATTTTTTACAACTTTCTTAGATGTGTTGCCCACATGATAAATGGACCAACCTGATTGTTAACTAGGGAAAGTACACATTGGGATCTACCTGATGATTGGCTAAACTATCACACTAAGCATTTCTTTATCAGTACACATGCATTTCTCTCTTAAGATATACAGATTCAAAACACTCAAAGTCATATCTTTGTATTCAAACTATTATTATAACCTCATTCATGTACCACATACAGTCATACTTGAACTTCAATGAATGCCTAAAAGAATTTCAGTCAATTAACCAATTTGTTAAGGAAGAATTTTGATGTTTTTCATTCATTTACATAAAAAGATATATATCTTCCAATGATTTATTTTTTTTTAATGCATATGATCCATGTCTTAATGAAATTAGCTCAAACAGACAGACATTTCAATAAGACCGCAATTCTCACCAGATGACAGGCATGCAAGCAAGTCTTGTATCTACATGGAGCACACAAAAATGCAAGAAGTAATTTGAAAGACATGAAAGAAATACCAATCAATCCCAATGCTAATTTACCTCCTGAATAAAATACTGGCTTGGGTCCTGTAGGCGTCGTTTAATAGCCACAATAGATCCATCCCGAAGTAGTCCTTTGTATACTAAACCAAACCCACCTTCACCAATAACATTACTTTGATTGAAGTTGGATGTAGCATGCTCTAGCTCCTCAAACGTTACTTGCCTTAAGCTCTGTGCCTCATGGGGAGAGAGAGTACCAGCATGGGGGGATCCTTCCCCTCTTGCCCACTTGACTGAAAGAAGCAAAGCACAGTAAAGGTCAATAGACAAAGACTCACACACTTATTAGTTTATATCTTTCAAGTGCAGCGCATCGTATATTAGTCCATGTAAGGCTGCGTTTGGATGCAGTACAGAATTGAATTGCAATAAGTAGTTTGAAGTATGAGCAGATTACAATTTGGTTGTAATCTCAATCCCTCAATATGAGTACTAACGAAGGTAAACTGCAACATGGTCATTTCCACTATAGTAACTGTTTATTGCAATTCAATTCGATGGTACATCCAAACACAGCATTTTCATGGTTTACGCTTACCATGGTTTGACGGTTCAGAAGATCCTGTCTCAGATGCTCTCTTTGTAGATCTTTTCACACGCATTAAGCAGATATAAACAATCACAACAACTGCTGCTACAATCACTGCAGCACAAACACCACCACCAACAATGGCAACTAATCTTGGCTTTTTTGTTTTTGAAGCATGAGCAGCTGATGAAGGTGTCAAAGTTGGAATGCCTGGATCTCCACCGACTGTGGCTGCTTCTCTTGTTTTTCTTGAGTTGAAAGAATCAAGGGCTTGTAAAGAAGTCAAATTTGGAGGCAAAAACATTGAATCACAAGCTGGCAAACTGAACATCCTGCTCAGTGAACAAAGCCCATAATTCCCATGCAACCTGCAGATGTCATGATTCAAACATCCAAATCCAAACAAAACGAATAAAGAAAAGGGAAAAAAGAAAAATATGATCGCTGAAAAGCTATGTGAGAAGGACAATACTGATTTCCATTATTGAGTCAACTGTACTAGGGATATGGCACATGCCACGCACATGGAGAGAGGGAGAGAGATTGGAGAGAAAGGGTGCCGCTAGGTGGGGGCTACATGCAGAGAGTGAGAAAGAGAGAACCACTATAGAGGTTTTTCAAAGGTAGGCATCCCATCTCGTTGTTTATTATACTTTGGCCCACTTTAATTTTAGATATGCCTTGGTTTTGGCCTCTCGTCCTAACATGAGCTGCTGCAACCAATAGACTAAGTGGATGTCACAAAGATATTGCAGTGGACCCCACATGCTTTTTGTTGGACGGACTCTTTAAGGGTTGCGTCCTGTGTGGGCTACATGAGAATAGGAGAGAAAACGGTATGGACTACTATCACGAAAATGGTAATGACAGAAATACCCCCAGTGACTAAGATTGAAGTTGAATTGCGAACTGGATCACAAACCATAGGACTTTAACAGGATCCTCCCTCTTAGAGACCATTGAAGAATCAGACTTAAGAGCTTGAGATAGTGAAATTCGGGGATTTTTAAAGTATAAGGAATGGTCACCCTAAACAAATTTCCTTAATAACTAATTAATGAAATTAATAATACTTAGCACTCGAAAAGAGCATGGACAGTCATCATATATGATCTTGACGCAATTCTCATGGGTCAAGATCTGCCTAACTTCATATACCAACTAATCATTTTGTTCACCATAAAATTAGCTCAGAAATACCTATTTTATTTTATAAACATGAAATGCATTACATTTTATTGCATGGATATTGTGCAACAACTTTCAATTCTCACAAGTCCTATGCTCTTACTTTCTAAGTATGTTGCCACTGTAACTTACTGTCACTTTCAGTGACCAATAACACGAGCATCACAGCTGAGTTGAAAGTGCAACATTCTAAGAAAACAGAACAGACCAGGCGGTTTGGTTAAGTTTGAATGGAACCCAATTCTATCAAACAAGTTGTGTACATGTATGTGACCATACTTGTGCCTATGGTGGTGTTTTAGTTAGTTTTTAGTGCTTAAGAACATTTATGTCCTTTGTGTTTATTAATAAAGTCATGGGTATGGCTGAGTTGAAAATGCAATGTTTTAAAAACTGGAACAGGCCAGGTGGTTTGGTTAGGTTTGAATGGAACCTAACTCTCTCTGATTTGGCCCAGTTCCCTTAGACAAGTTGTGTACGTGCATGTGTATATGCTGGTGTTTTAGTAGGTTTTAGTGCTCAAGGGCAGTTATGTCCTTTTACTTATTGTTATTAATAAAGTCATGAGCAGGGTTCTAAGACCCTAATCACCCCCTCCTCCTTCCCACATGTATTTTCCCTCTTTTCTCACCTATTCATTCTCCTTAGTTACTTTAATAAATTCAAACGACTTCATGTTGTAAAAACTGTTCTAACCAGTTGAGACAAGAGGTTTAACTGGTTTAGACTAGTGCTTTATTCAACAAATTAAAAAAAAAAAAAATTAAAAAAAATTAAAAAGTTATGCTACACTATTTTTTACATGATAATTATGTATATGGTTCAAAACAATTTGAAAAATCCACTGCACATGTTCATCCTCCAATTCAGTGCTAACCGTTGTGAGCTTTTGACAATGAAAAGAAAAGGAAAACAGCTTTGAAATTAGAGTTTTTCACTTCATCTATTAATCTTCGGTAGGTTTTTATTAATATTTTACAAAGTATGAAACTGAGAAACAAAGGAGAATAGAGATACACTTAAAATAAATAAATTTACACACACGTGCATATAAACATGCACACATGTGTGTGTGTCAACAACCATGTTATGTTCATAGACATTGGTGATCATAAAAATAAAAATAATAAATAAATAAAAGGTCCTCCGCATAAAAGACAGATATAAGCACATATTGGTGGAGACATACGATAACTGTGGAATCTTTGATAGAGCTCCCTCATGAGGCAATGAACCACTAAGGTGATTGTTCGCCAAAGTCCTAGCAGAGAATGACCACATCAAATGTCAGATTACAAAACATGCAGCAAAGGAGTTTAAGTCATCCCCACAAGCATCAAAAGCTGTGTTCTATAACCCATTAAACGAAATTATTCAAAAATAATAATAATAAATAAATAAATAAATAAAAAGAGAACTAAATAGCTTACAGTTCTTTCAGGTTTGGAAGAACTGCAATCGTCGATGGTAGGTTATCACTCAAAGAATTACCTGCTAGCCGACTTAATTTTTGAATTCAATAAAAATCAGTACCGTCGGCATATGAAAAAGCTAAAACACCAATAACCAATGTTCAAAAACTCATAATCAACTTCGACAACCTTGGCAGCTCAGTTTCAAGTAACAAGTCCAGTCTCCACTTTTTAAAACCCATTTTCTTATAACATTGGCAATTTTTTCATGGACCCCACCTGAGTCTAACTCAGAAACTGACCATCCCAGATAAGTTTTTGAACATTGCAGCCCATAAAAGTACAAAACTAACACTTTGTAACAAAGAGGCACACAACAGAACATACAGAGAGGTCAACTCTTTTAGACGTCCCAGTTCCACAGGGATCGGTCCTTTCAAATGATTGTCATCCAACCATCTGCACAAAACTAGAACAATAGCACACTAAACATATGCGAGGAGTTATCACATTGCATGTTATGGCAAATTCAGAATGAAGTTCTTTGGGAGTAGAAGTATCTGAAAATTATGCTTACAGAGTCATCAAGCCAGATAAATTCTGCAAACTAGGAGGGATAAAGCCCTCTAGCTTTAAACCAGTCAGTTTCCTATACAAGGAAAAAAGATCTTGTAATGGATTCGAAACCAGATGATAAGTAGTGAAAATTATATACAGTGACAGATGGATATTAGCATGTTCAGTTCAACATGAGATTTTACAAAGCGATTGAGTACTAGAAAAATCATCAAGTCAACTCAATCAAGACTTGGGTTGAATCCGTTTGGTAACTCGGATTATCCAAACCAATGAAAATTGGACTGACCTCTCCAAAAACACTGTCAGATACTTGTAGAACTTCAACCCTACTGTAAACTTTTTAAGTTTGAAAACCTTGATCAATCACTCAACCAAGTTTTGAATCCACTAGCTTTCTGGCCCTCGGTGATCTCAAGCGAGTTTCAAGTTTTTGAGCCTTTAAGTGAATGTGTCACCACAATCAAAAGAGAAAATAATCAAAATACTCATGCCAAACACTTAAAAGAGTAGTGAAACATATTCGCTTATGTGGCAGTGCAAAAAAGATGCCATGTGCTGCATACCCACAAGTTCCTTTCAAGAGAAAACAGTAAATTATTAATTGCTGTAGAAATGATACTACTGTACATGAAGAAACGCCACAGTTTCAAAGGACATATGGTATCACTCAGAGCACAAGTAAAATGCTATAGGTCCATTGCAAAGAGATATCAGACCTTACACAAAAGGCCCATCTCAATACAGATAATACACCATTGATTTTTTATTTTTTATTTTTTATTTTTATTATTATTATTATTATTATTATTATTATTATTATTATTTGTTGTTGTTGTTGTTGTTGTTCTTATTATTATTATTATTATTATTATTATTATTATTATTTGACAGTATGACTTGCTAAACTTGAAGAATAAAGGTAGATGTGAAGGAAGGCAGGAAAACTTACAAAGAAATGATGGTTGAATCCTTCAATTTATGAGCACAGCTAATACCTAGCCATGGTCTCAAGCATGGGTATTTCCCAACCCAACTACTTAACTGTTGGGGATTACCCACGGCACTCTTGAAAGCAAGTAATGCTTCGGCTATACAAAGAAATACAGCAAAAATTAGATCTATATTCCTGCATTTCTGTAAGTGTTGGAATAATTGAAACTATTTGAACATTAACACCATATGTAAACAGCATTGCCATAAAATTGGTTTTAAAAGTTACAAACAATATAAACAACTGAAATGGCACATTACATCTGTCGCTGATCGACTGGGGATACCACCGACTAAATGATGAACTTGGTTTGGGCTCTAATTACTGATTCCTTATTCCAATCTTGTATTTTTTAAAAAAATTAAATTAAATTAAATTTAAAAAAAAAATGTGCATTCTCATAGACTCAACCCATAAATGCATCGCCAATGAATCTTCTTCATTAAATATTTAAAAGAAAGGAAGAAGAACATCTTTTCCCTTCTAAAGAGTGCAAGAGTTTTCTGATAGCCTTTCAAATTCAAGAAACCAGAAATTACAGTTAAAGAAGGAACTCATACCAGTCAGGAGTCTTGACTTTAGAGACAATTTTCCATGCCTCATTGGAGGCATAAAAGAGTCGTGATGATGCATTTGATAGTCTTCTACAATTTATTTTTATTTTTATTTCATGAAGATAATCTTTGGATTGGCTGTAACCAGTGTTTTGAAAACTCACAGACCAACTGGAACGTCTGCCAAGCCAAGTTAGTTCAGCCAACCTCTGAGTTTAGTGTATTACAAGTTGGAAGCCTCGTTCATCAACTTGCCCAAGCTCTATAAAATTAGTAAGGTTTTTATTGACTTGGTCAAGAAGACCAATTTCTCAGGTGAGTCTTGAGTTTTTGAACATTGGTTGTAACCATTTCTGATGTTAAATGCTTAGAACTCCTAACTGCAGATATCGACTTTGGAAGACAAACGAAAACAGCAAGAGTACAAAAGAGAAGGAAGATGAAACAACATACTATAAATTCTCTGTTTTTTGCTGAAGGACATTGCCCTTAACGCATTCGGTGCCAAAAGCAAAGTTATAATAATCAGTGGCAATCGTAGCCACCACAGCCAGCGCATTGTCGGCAAGCATTACTCTAACAATAGATAGGCAAACTGAGAAATCCCAATTTCCCTCTAATCTTCATGAAATCGAATGCATCAAAACCGCAAGTTGACAATCCTCTCAGCTCCTACATGACCCCCAAATTCATCCGAACATATTAGTTAATTAAGCAGAGTCACGAAGTGGGGAAGCAAACAAAATGAAAATATTCCGAGGTTTTGATTAACGACTGAGAAGTAGGCTTTAGATGTTCAAATGTACTGCACAAACAATTTCAAGATGACAAATAAGCAAGTTCCTCAAGATTTTAGTCTCAAAATCCAAAATAATTTGTGGGTTTTCCTTAAAAATCCATACTTTTGGTGAAATTGAGGAATGGGAATGATAAAAGATTTAGTTTGTACGGTGAGAGCTGAATAAAGCATACAAATCAAAACAAGCCAATTGACTGGTTCCAAATGCAAGCTCCAAGGTAGAAGGCATTTGCATCATGGAATCTCATATCCCAAAAGGTTTCTGAGTGTTCTTAAAATTCCAAACTCACAATGAAAGAGTTAAAAAACTCTTTTTTAAAAAAATCCAGCTCTTTTAAACACTGAAACTCTTTCAGGTGCTGATTCTAGACCAGTTGAATCTCAAATCCCATAAGATTTGAGCTTCCTTAAAATACCAAACATGCTCAGGGAAGTAATTTAAAAATGAAAGCTATATCAACTTAACAGACGATTTCAGCAATGTGGACCGAAAGGTAGGCCTTTTAGAAACTAAAATTCCATGAACCTACTAATTTTCCAAAATCATTCGAATCCCATACCCAGTAAATCTTTCCAGTCTTCTCAATAACCCAAACTTTCAATGAAAAAAAAAAAAAAAAAACCTGATCTGTTAGAAGCTAAAACTCCATGAACATTCAATGGGGAAAAAAAAAAAAAAAAATCAAAAGACGGCTAGTACCCTTAAGGCAATAACTCCATGAACTTTAATGGGGATAAAAGAATTTAGTAAAAAAAAAAAAAATGGGCCAAAAAAAAAAAAAGAATTCAGAACTCTAACCCCACTTCAATATCAAATCCAAAATCTCTCTTAAAAATTCCATCTTGCACTAAAAAAGGCTGAAAATGGAATATTTAACAAAAGCTCAAATCGAAAGATTCTCACCAAAATAGATAGAAAATGAGAAAGGATTTATAATTTTTTTTAAAAAAAAAAAGAGGTCTGATTTTTCCAAAACGAGGGCCTTTAAAAGAGGACTGACTTCAAAGAATGTCTTGAGCAGGTTAGAAAATGTTCCCACAAAATACCGTCAAGTGCTTAATAATAAAAACTGATGAATGACTAGAAAACAAGAGATATGTCTCTCTTTCTTTTCTTTTTCTTTTTTCTGAAAAGACAGGCAAAAAGCTCTCAAATGCCAGCAGTAAAGTACAAAGAGAGAGAGACCCAACACCAGCAATGAAAAAAATGAAAGTCAGTAAAGAGCCGTCCTTCTCTTTCTACACCCCCACTTGCTGAAAATCATCCAAAAATCCTTTTCTTTCTTAAAATTTTCTTTCCTTCCAACAGGTTTTTACCATCTGCATTCAACAAAGCCTTCGAAAAGCAGACACAAGGCAACGCCTTTAATGGGAAGATTTTGGCAAATTTCAATGCTCGGACATAATGCCCTTGAGATTCTTCCATTTTTCATTCACAGTCCCTGAGAGATTACATATATATATATATATATATATATATATATATATATATATATAAAATGCCGCCTAGGATTCTACCATTTTGCATCTCCCGTCCCTGTCTGTATACTGCCCCGTTATGGACGCAGTCTGGCTAGTGACGCTGCCACTAGCCAGGTGGGTAGTGGTCGGTGCTCCGTGGGCCCCACCATGATCTGTGTGTTTTATCCAAGCTGTCCATTCATTTTTGCACATCATTTTAATGCTTTAACGCATAAATGAGGCATATAAAAATCTCAGGTGAACCACACCATGGGAAAACAGTAGTGATTGAATGTATACCATTAAAAACATCTTAGGGCTCACTGTAATGTTTATTTGACATCCAACCCATAGATTAGGTCATACAGGCCTGGATGAAGGTTAAAAAACAAATATCAACTTGATCCAAAACTTTTGTAGGCCCGAGAAGTTTTTAATGGTGAAAGTTCAATCAACACTGTGGCCCACTTGAGATTTTGATGTAACTCAGTTTTAGCTTAATACCATAAAATTATCTGGAAAAATGGATGGACGGCATGGATGAGACATATCATCATGTTTGGGCCCACAGAGCACCGACCACTAGCAAATTGCTAGGCAATCCGTTTCCGTTATAATGGGTCCCGACCCCGGCCGTAACCATCAAGAACCACGGTATCGGAGGATACAGCTAGTCGTACCGGGCAATTATTCATTCCTCTTCATGTACCAGTTGAATTAGCTTATTGCATGTTTGCCCTGCTATGAATGTTAGAATCCCAAAAAATCAGCTGATCCAAGTGTCCTGGGTCACTCTTATTTGAGAGAATTTTACATGGTTGTCCATTGTTTTACAAGCCTACTAATATACCATCCAAACGGTCAATTATACAAGCCCAAGTATGATAATGGAAAGCTTGAAATAAGGCAAATATTACACGTTGATGTATAAATTTGATCGATCATGCTTCAACTCTTGTGAGCTGCTAAGTATTTACAGTTAATAGAGAACAAGAGAATGCATTGGGGGTGCCGGTTAAGGTTGGAGACCATTCGATGCATAAGTTAGGCTTATTGATTCACAGTAAGCGTAGTAGAATCGGGACATTTGTTGTACTTTATTAAATGGTGGGGGTGTATTTATAAACTTTCTAGGCGGTCTCATATCTGAGTTAATTTGCCAAATATGCTAGAGGTACCATATTGGAGTCGAACTCTAACTTTAAGAATATATCTGAGTTTACCTTGATTGACATGATCTTTAGTAGAGATCTCGGAGGGGAATTCTATCTTTATATATTGTGAGGATATTTCTATTCCGATGTGATGGTTGATATCTAAAGTCAAGGTCAGTACCCGAGGCCAAGGCCAGTATTTGAGGTCGAAGTCGGTACCTGAGGTCGGGTCGATATCCAAGGCCGACCTCCGAGGTCTAGGTCATCCTTTGATACCAAGGTCGGTATCCGAGGGCTAAAGTGACAACTGAGGCCAGGGTAGAAAGTAGTCAACACCAAAGGTCATGGTAATTTTATGGCCCTTAAGTAATCTATAATCATCAAGTCTGGCAGCTCGACTCATCTGTCTCATACATTTGTTTAGCTTCATTTTACCCATAACAATAACTCTCCTACCTCCGAGCTCTATACTTTATGAGCTTAAGAAGTAAATTTAGAACTAATGTATGAGAAGGTTAGCTTGTTCCATGTATGTTCCTCAATTTTGTTGCCTTATGAGTGGGTGGTCATGTATGATGACTTAGTAAAAATGATAGTTGAGCATGTAGTGATAGGTCATGCACTGTAGAATCAATAAGTCAACCGTCAAATAGTAGATGTAGTAGTACGTCGAGTACGAATGACTTTCTTTCCTTAAATTGAGGGAAGTCCTTATGGTCGATCGTAGAGCTTAGATGGTCAGGATTTAAAAGAAATTCTCTTCCCTTTACTTAGGGAAGTTCTTTCACTGTAGAATTCATAAAATAATAGAGGAGAAACGGTAGCAGTATCACGACTACCTTTTTTCCTTAAATTAAGGGAGGTCACTCACAGTCAAACATGTAGATAAAAATAGTAGACAAAATACTAAAAATAAATGAGAGAACCTTCTTCCCTTTAATCGAGAGAGGTTTCTCACAGTCGAACACGAGTAACTTCTACCGATGCGATCAGTTGAGCATAGTCATTTCACCTGTCGGAGTTCTTCATGAGTAATAGATCTTTAGATGATTGGCATTTCATGGGTAAGGTAAGAGCTTACCCTCCATGTTTTTTAATCAATACGTCCCTCAGTACTGAAGGTCAAGGTCGAGGTTGGCCGATGAGCCTTATTACCGAGCTTAGTTGACTGGCTCAGCTTGGTCATCAGGTTTTCTTACTCAGCCCATCCTCCTTAAGTACTTGTTCCGTCTTGGTGTTCGAGAAAGTGTACCAATGGAAGAGACTTTCTAGATGTTGATTGGTACGCTAGCCTCAATTTTGGTCATCCTCCTTCTTTATTTTGGTGTTAGCAGTAGACGGCCCCCCTTCTTCCCTCCACTTCTTGTCCTTAGCCGAGTTATTTCCTTCTCGAGTAGTTTTTCATGAAGTAAAGAACTCATCAGCATTGGAATATTTTTTGAGCTTGATTAAGTAAGTTGGAGAGGGTATTCAGGAGGTTCTTACTAATAAAGAAGAGGAACTTTCCTTGTTTAAGGTCGACTACCATAACGGTTAGATCTATCTGGTTAAAATAGTCATCCACCTGTACCACTTCCTCATTGAACTAGATGATATTATTTTTCTACAGCTCGTCCTTCTTTTGAGTGATCGTAAGGAGGTGGGTTGATGACTTTCTCTTATCTTTCCCACCGATGAACTGAGTAATGAAAGCCTTATTGAGCTGAGCGAAAGAATTGATAGACTTTGGCTTCAATTGTCTATACCACTTCCACGCCGCTCCTGATAGAGTAAAGGAGAATGTTTGATACATCATGGAGTCGGATGCACCGTAAAGCTTCATCTAAGCTCTAAAAGATTCAAGGTGTTCAGCTGGGTCCCCCGAGCTGGAGTAAGGGATGATCCGAGGCATTCGGAACTTGAACAGGAACTGAAACTTCATAATGCTATCGATGAATGGGGGTTCGACCTCTTCAAGCATGGCTTCCATAGAGGTTGGTCCCCAGGCTTGACATGCTTGTTGAATGTCGTCGAGCTAGCCCTAGATCTACTTGAGTTCTGCCTCCCATGGGACCTTTCTCTCTTCGACGTCTTCGGGGGCCTTCCAACGCCTCCTCTTTTCTAAGGTGTGGCGTAGGTCGGAGTATACCAACACGAACATTCCTGCTATATGCGCGGAGGCCTAACCGTACTGCCCTGGTCACTGTTTTACGTATGATTCATGAGGTGCGAGGTTAAGATAATTCTGTTATTGCAGCTGCTTCCGCTTCATGGTCAGGAAGCCGCTGCTGACTCTCCAATATTTGCATTAGGGACTGTTTAGATACCTGTTTTGGGATGTATTGTATCGTATTAGAAGTTATGATTTGACGTTTATTGTGTTTAGATTGGAGTGAATAGGAGTTGAATCTCATGCGTGCGAATACAAACTCCAACCAAAATTTTGAACCGATTGTAGAGTATTGTCGATGGGTTCTGTTGTCGTCAATACTTCGTATTCATTGCGCTATATTCAGTAGTGGATGAAAGTTTGAAATTTGTACGATTACAAGATATCTGGTACCTATGTGGTGTAAGATCAAGACTATTCATTTGGTACATATCAACGTGAAAATCATCTGGGCTAGAAATCAAAAAGTTCCATATGTCAAACAGGCCACTCGACCCAATTAAGATTGTACAATACGCAAACATAATACATTCTATCCAAACATTGATTTGTATAACGTATTGTATACAATGCCAAACAATACCTCCTATCCAAACATTGATTAGTATCTGATTGATTTGGATGTATTCTGAAAACCGTCTGATGTATACATGAACAGTACCCAAATATAATACAATACAATAAATACTGTACGCGAATCCAAACAGGCCCTTATATGGTATATGTTGCCAGCTATGGCCTCGACCTGGTTTTTCAAGGAGATGAGTCGACCAACTCTGTTGCGAGGCCTAACCGAGGCCACTGCTGGAACATGGTTGATATGATGTTCCAAAGGCACTTCCTGAAGATTTTCATGTCATTCCTCTGGTGTGAGGGTTAGTGCAATAATGGTGGCCAAGGCCCTCTTCCTCCCTTTAGCCATCGCAAGGTAGACGAAGATACGATAAATAATGGCTTCACTGTCGTTCCTATAGATGGCGTCAAACTGTTGATGTAAAAATCAGGTCAATCCTGCTTCACCTCCTGCGAGTCGTTGAGTTCCTGTAATTAATAGAGAACAAGAGAATGCACTGGGGGCGCCGGTTAAGGTTACGGACCCTCCGATGCCTAAGTTAGGCTTATTGACTCACAATAGGTGTAGTAGAATCAGAATATCTGTTGTACCTTGTTACATGGAAGGGGGGGGGGTGTATTTATAGGCTTTATAGGCGATCTCGTCTTTGAGTTGTTTTACTGGATATGCTGGAGGTGTCGTGTTGGAGTCGGACTCAAAATTCAAGAATATATCCGACTTTACCTTGATCAGCATGATCTTCAGCGGAGATCTCGAAGGGAAATATTATCTTTATATATTGTAAGGATATTTCTATCCCAATGTGGTGGTCGATATCTGAGGTCAAGGTTGGTACTCGATGTTAAGGTCGGTATCCGAGGTCGAGGTCGGGTCGGTATCTAAGGCTGACCTCTGAGGTCGAGGTTATCCTTTTATACCGAAGTCGGTATCCGATGGCCAAAGTAACAACTAAGGCCGAGGTAGAAAGTAGCCGACACAAAATGTGGAGGTGATTTTTCGGCCCTTAAACAATCCATAGCCATTGAGTCTGACTGCTCGGCTCATCTATCATATACATTTGTTTAGCTTCATTTTACCCATAACATTATATAAGCCCATGTATGATAATGGAAAGCACAAAATTTCACATCCCAAACTCGGAAACCAGGCTCACAAAATTCTTAATCACTGAATCTGGTGTCGATAGCCTCCGTAGTACCCCATTCTCAGCTTCCAACATTCATATGCCAGATTCCGATCTTAGGATCTTATAAGGAGGATTTTTAATGTACATTTATTTCATAACAATCATAACTACAAGTTTACCCAAATCACAAAGAAAACATCATCATCACATATCCACTAATATAAACATTTGAATACAATGCTGAAAAGGAAATACATATGTCAAAAATCAAAGCTTCAGAAGACCGTTGCATGCTTCAAGCTCAATGCTACTACAATCTAACGCCACATGCACGCATCTATCATGCATAAGCTTATAGAAAGCTTAGAGGGTGGTGAAAGTATGTGCATAAGGTAAGTGTCAAGTATGCAATATAATACCATAAATCATGCGATATTAGGGTAAGCGAAAATACTGACAATCCATAAATCGTGTAATAATATAGTAATGCGGAAACATACTGATAAGTCCATGAATGCTTTCAGCCATATCAAGGATATGCAATGCAAAAACATAATAAGCTAATATCATATATTGAGGAAGTAATGTAGATAAGCTATGCAAATGAGGAGTTATAAAGAGCCATAAATCAGATGTCAAGGATTCAATACAATATGCAATTCCTGATGAGTTCACAAATATCGTCAGCCGTATCTAGGCCATGCAGAAACATAGTAACCCAAAATGTCATATGCAACGGATGTAATGCAATATGTGGTGCGAATGAAATGTCCATGCTGGAGTGTGAAGTCGGAATGATAGTACGTAGTATCGCAGGCTACAGGATCTACCACAAGAGACTTCTATCCAAACCAGTCTCATACCTAAACACCATCCCAGGTGGGAATGAGTAGCTAATTTAGTCGAATTATAAAGTAAAGGCTAACATGTTTTCAATTCAGTCAAGTAGTAATGATAAAGCAATACAACAAGCATTCCTAGGTACTCTGGTTCATGCAAGGATGATATGTGTTAATGATGCATGCCCTCGCCTGCACTCTCTCTACAACATCATCTCACGATCGCTCATGCACTCCTTCCTCTATGGTCAACTCCATCGCCAAAGGCACATATAATGTGGTGCATGATCGTGTTAGCCCAGTCTTTTATTAGACCTATTCATACAACAGGATTGAGAAGTTAAGGCACCTTCCTTTATATCATTTATCCAAGCAATGATCCATCTAGGGTCATCAATCCTAGTTAATCACATATGATAGGCAAGTTCGTGAGTTTATACCATAGGTTGCTACGAGAGGCTTGTCACCTCAGCGTAGGCTTAATTCACACTCGAGGTCATTACAAGAGGCTCGTCACCTGATCGTAGGCCTATTTTACACCCAAGGTTACTACGACAAGACTTGTCACCTTAGCGTAGTCCTAGTGTATACTCGAGGTCACTATGGAAAAGACTCGTCACCTTAGCGTAGGCCGACAACTTGAAAATAATATCCCATACACCATCATATTCGGCTCATGAGTTTGGGTTGCTCACTGGTCACTACGAAGAGGTTCATCACCCAGTGTAGGCCGATAGCTAAACCACGGTATCCCATACACTACCATGCCCGGCTCATGAGTCATAGCGGATCGTGGTGTAAGACTCGTGTCATAGTCCGTACCATTCTGTAAGCTTCCGCGGTTCTCTTGGTCGAATTCTGGCAACTCTCGACCCGTATCCGATATTTGCACGTGATCCTAAGCCGGGTCCTGCATACTTAAGTCAGCTCGATTCAAAACTTGTACCTTAACGACCGCGCCATTGCCGCGGTTCCAACGCCACGACTCGCGCACCGAACCAATACCCAGGCTAGAAGATGTGGGCCCACGTTTATTCGAGAAAAATGTCGTGCATTGTGAAT
Organism: Magnolia kwangsiensis; assembly: GCA_037074715.1. Taxonomy (NCBI): domain Eukaryota; kingdom Viridiplantae; phylum Streptophyta; class Magnoliopsida; order Magnoliales; family Magnoliaceae; genus Magnolia; species Magnolia kwangsiensis. The sequence continues at coordinate 60,485,839 of CM073573.1, forward strand.
TTTGAGGGAATCTCTATAATGCGTCCCATCAACCAATCAATCACCCATGTCAAGTACAAGCCATACCCCAAGTACAACAACCATCCCTCATTTTCCAAAAGCCAACCCTCTCTCTCTCCCTTCACCATTCCTCTTTTACAAAAAAAATTAAACTCACCCATACCTCCCATCCCCTTCCTTACATCATCCCATCACTCCTTTTTCTCTCTCATTTCTCAAATCTCCCAAGCAACAAGCTTCATACGTCCAAGCCTCCCCAAGCTCTCTCCCAAATGCTAAGTGTGGCCCACCCTCTCATCTCTGATCCCCATCATCCACCATCAAAAGTTGAGCATATGAGCATACAAGCCTAAGGGAGCAAGGAGGCCAATAAGGTGGGTGATTCATTGTTCACTCATATTTTAGGGCCCACTTATTGGTGGGACCCATTTTAATGAATGTGATGTAACCATGAGGGGCCCATAGTGGCAAGGTCCCTTTATCATCGTCTCTCTCTTTCTCTCTCTTTCTCTTTTTTTCTATTCCTTGTATGGTGATGATGATGAAGGGGTGAATGGCCCACCCACCTGGTTTGTGTATGTCCCACCATGAAACGTATATTTTCCCCATGCCTTTCACCAACATGTGGGACCCATCTAATGGAAGTAACGGATCTACATCATTCAGCCCGTTAGCAGGCCTAAATGGAAGGGAAAACACAAACATCATATTGATCCAGATCAAGTGGGCCATGCACATGTGGGACCTACAATGATACCTACATTGTATCCACTGTCCAGCGTCCAGGGATGTTGGACGTGGCTTACAGTGAGTTGTGAATGTTGTGGGTGGGGTGCGGCTAACAGTGCAGTATGTATTGACGTGGGTCGTGGGTAGCAGTGAAGTGTGGACTGTTCATGCAGGCCTCGCCTTAATGTATATATTTAATCCAAGCCATTCATTTCAATCTCTAGATTATTTTAGGCATTGAGCCGAAAAATGAAGTTAATCCGAGTATCTGGTGTGCCGTATCTTGGAAAATGGTGGTCTTTACTGTTAAAAATTGACTTGATGATCCTATACACCAAAATACCTCAGATATTAGACTCGTTTGGCTTGTCTTAAGCCATAGGAACGAGTAGACGGAGTGAATTTTGTTGATGCGGGCCCCACTTGTGAAAATCCTTAGAAAAAGCTCCCCCAAAAAAGAGAGAGGCAGCAGGCGCTGCCACTGATTAACGCACAGCAGGCCTGCTGCGCTGGATGTGAAATGGCCAGGGTCAGTGGGCCCCACCTCAGACCCCACCATGATGTGAGCTGAACATCATCACCGTGCATTTGGTGGGCCTCCCTCCTAGCTTCGTGTAAGCCCCGTATCTTAGACCGTACCGTTCCGTAGGCTTTCACAGTCTTTCCGGTAGAATTCTGGTAACCTTGAACCTTTATTCGACGTCTGCGCATGACCCTAAGACGCATGTCGTCAACCCGAGACTTATACCCTAGCGACCGCGCCGTCGCCGCGGTTCCGATGCCGTGACTCACGCGCCGAGGTGATACCCTGGCCAGGAGGTGGACCCGTGTTCAGTTTGAGAAAAACACTGCGCGTGCGAATCCCAAGAGAATCTCTACAACTTGTCACATCCATCAACCCATCAATCAATCACCTCAACCAAGTACACCATCACCTCACACCCTTCCCCAAGCAACCCCTAAAGTCAAAAAGTCTCTTACACACCCATGCCTTTCTTACACCAAGCAACCACAAAAGTTAAAAAGGGTTTTACACATCCATCACTCCATCCCATCCTCTCTCTCTCTCTTATTTCTCCCTTCTCTTCTAAGAAACCAAAGTAGAACCTAACGTCCAAGCTTCCCAAGCTCCATGAGAGAGAGCTTGGTGTGGCCCACTTTCCTACCACTCAATCCCACCATCCAAAGTCCATCTCAACCGTTAAAAACGTTCCCTTGGAGCTCTAGAGGCTATAGGCGGAAGAAGGAAGAGGAGATCTTGAGGTGGGTGATTTTATGACTTGATTTTGTAATTTAAGGGCCCACTTGTGGTGGGACCCATCTTAATATATATCTTGTATCTTGGAGGGGCCCATAGTGGCAGGGTCCCTCCTATTTTCACCGTCTCTCTCTCTCTCTCTCTCTCTCTCTCTCTCTCTCTCTCTCTCCCTCTCTCTCTCTCCCCTAGGTTGGAGTGGGCCCCACCGATGTGTGTGTTAAATCTACTCCATCCATCAGACGGTGCGGCCCACCACATTCCAAGAGGGATCCACCGTCCACTGTTGGGACGGTGGGGAGACCACACGCTGGACACATCACTCCTCCCCTTGTGTATTTATATTATATATATATATATATATATATATATATATATATATATATATATATATATATATATATATATATATATATATATATATATATATGGTGGGCCACCACGTGCTCCCACCTTGATAAGAGATGGATTATGTATCCAGACCATCCAGCGTCCCTGCTGCTGGACGCTGGACTGGATGGCATATATATATATATATATATATATATATATATATATATATATATATTATTTATATTATATTATATTAATATCATAATAGTATGGTGGGCCACTCCTTCGTGGGACCCACCTCTAATTTACGTTATCTGCACCGTCCAGGTGTATCTGGACGGTGGATTTGGAGGGTATATAATATATTATATTATAGTATATAATATTAAATACATTAAAATATATGTGGTTATGGTGGCCCACCACGTGAGACCCACCCTGGTGTATGTATAGTATATCTACACCGTCCATCCACCTTGATGGCACGTGTGGCCCACCCACATGGGGCCACCGTGATTTATATGTTTCATCTCTACCGTCCATCTTGCTGGATGGTGGGAACCACATGGATGTATATGTTTCACGTCCTTGTCGTCCGTGCATGGGACGTGGGCTACTTTGACGTGGCTGGTGGGTCACGTGTACGTGATCCTCACTCTGATGTACGTGTTTTGCATCCACACCGTCCATGTATGTGGACCCCAGCCACGATGTATGGGTTTTAAACCCACACTGTCCGTCCTGGGCATCCAGGCTCTGGACTTGTGCCTTGTTTCTTTTTAAATATAATATAATATTATATATGCTCATGTATTCATGGGGTGGTCCCTACTGGACAGATTGGCTGAGTACACCACACCACCTATTCGCTACTGAGTGACGTCACCAACTTTGAGGGTCCCACCCTGTTGTGGTGGTGTCCACACCGTCCATTACACGGACGTGGGCCGCTTGATGCATATGCCGTATATCCCTGCCATCCATTTGTCCACCGCGTGAGACCCACATGACGTTAGCACGTGCTGGGCCTGATTACACCGTACGTTGGTTTTGGATGGTGGGGCTCAGCTTATGACGTCGTATCTGAGTCGTCCAGCAGCTCATGCTGCCGTTTACGTCAGCAGCTGTGGGTTGACCTTGATGCATGTGTAATATCTGGACTGTCCATTCGTTGGACAGTCAGCAGCCTTAGCCGTCGTGTTATGTCAGCAGTTCTGTGGGTCATCCAGACCGTCCAGGTCATGGCCCCACATGATATATGTGTTGCGTCCATCCCTGCCTGTCCATCTTTGTGAGGCCTACCATGTGGATGTGTTGTGTCCACTGTCCAATCACTGGACGGTGGAAAGCAGCTTAGTTGGAGTACCTCGCAATAGCTGTATGGCTGTGTATTGATGTAGCAGGTCCGATCAGGTGGGACCCACCTTGGTGTATGTGTTTTATACCCACTCCACCCCTTTTAACACATCGTCTGTCTGACGGGTCCACCTTGATTCACGTGTTTTAGCCACGTCATCTAGTTCGTTAGACTTATGACCCGCTTGATAGATGTGTTGTATATCCATGTTATTCATCTGGTGGGCCCATTTGGGAAGTGCAGGGCCCACCTACTATAAGGCCCTTGTATGGGGCCCAATGCGATATACTATGAGGCCCACTTGATATATTTGTGGCCCATCCATTGGGGCCCACCTTGATGTAATTATGGCCCACCTTTGATGTATTTATGGCCCATATGACCCATCCATGAGTCCCACCTTGGATGTGTTTATGGTCCATCCATGAGGCCCACCTTGACGTACTTGTGGCCCATTTGTGAGGCCCGCCTTGATGTATTTGTGACCCACCCATGAGGCCCACTTGTTGTGTATTTGAAGCACATGTATAAGGCCCATTGATACAGCCCATTGATGCAGCCCACCTGATGTGTATGAGGCCCATTAGTGCGGCCCACTGTGTTGTGTTCGTGACCTTTAGTGAGGCCTACGATGATGTATATTAGGCCCTTGCGTGAGGTCATAGGCCCACTATATGTTTGGCCCTATGTAGGCCACTCTTTGGGAGCAATGTTGGTTAGATGTCCACATTGATGGGCAATGATGGTTGGATGTCCACATTGTGACATTCTCTTAGGCCTTGTTAGGCCCATTCTCATCATTCTCTCAGTGGGTTAACCCAAATAAGCAGGCCCCATTTGCCGTAGATGGATGACTTAGTGTTATCAGATTTGATATAACCACGACCGAGTGTTGATCTTCATACTATAGTTGATCGGCTGATCATCTATGGACCCCGTTTTGTTTATCTGCTGATTATCGGTGCGATTGACGTGACCGATTTACCGATTCTGATTATCGATCGATCCCGATTGTCATGGTTGATTGTCGATTCCGATTGACGTGACCGATTGCTGATTTTAATTGTCATGACCGATTGCCAATTCTGATCGATGTGACTGATTTGCTAACTCTGATTACCGATCGATTCCGATTGTCATGACTGATTACTGATTCCGATCGATGTGACCGATTTGTCGACTCTGATTATCGATCGATTTCGATTGACGTGATCGATTGCTGATTCTGATTATCATGACCGATTGTCTATTCTGATTGACGTGACCGATTTGCTGATTCTTATTATCGATTGATTTCGATTATCGTGACCGATTGTTGATTTTGATTATCGAGGTCGATTATGGATCGATTCTGATTATCGTGGCCGATTGATCGATTAGCGATCGAGGTCGATTATCGTGACCGATTGCCGACTCCGAGTATTGAGGCCGATTATCTATCAATTTCGATTGTCGTGGCCGATTGACGATTCTGATTGTCGTGACCGATTCAGATTACGAAGGCCTACTCCGATTTCGATTTCGATTGTTGAGGCCGATTTCGATTGTCATGGCCGATTGACAAGACCTATATGATGTATATGCGACCCGTAGTTGAGGCCCATTGTGATGTATTTGTGGTCCTTATGCAAGGCCCACTGTGTTATATATTAGGCCTTTGTGTGAGGCTGTCGGCCCATTATGTATTTGGCCCTATGAGGGTCATTTCTTGGGGCAATGTTGGTTAGATGTCCACATTGTCGAGGCCAATTCTTGATGCCGGTTATTGATACCGATTATGAGTATGTGATAGCATAAAATCATAATACATACGCATCATCTGCATGTTTGTTATGAGATGTAATTGACCATCGCATATGCCATAGGGCAGGTTATTCATGGGGCTCCCTGATAAGCGGGGTTACCCCACATGAGTGCAGGTATGCGTAGGATTTATGCATGATTACACTGTGTGACTCATGCATCTAGCATTTGTGTGACATGACCACAGTACGCCCTAGTGACATTAGGGTTGTAGCCTCCACAGGCATATCGTGGATGACCAAATGGGACACCAAAAATCTATTCTAATGGGGTGTTATCGATATTCTTGGGTGAAAGTCCCAGAACCCTCTTGGTTCCAGAGGTTGCTCCAACGTTTAGACCAAGTGGATGCATGAGCGCATGAGGGCCGTATACTGTTAGGCCTCGTCTCCCACTGTGTCGTGGTCGGTTGGAAGGGGGTGCGGCCTTACCTACTCGAGAGGAGGGGGCAATGCTAGGCTGAGTCTGACCAGCTCGAGGAATGGGTCCGCTATTGACGAGCCGGGCCCGATATTGGTAGGTGGATAGTGAGGTCTCTTCCACTCACCTTTGTTACGTGTGATGGGGCGACAGTCTGGTTTGAAGTGTAATAAACCCTGGTGATTTTCCGGAGAGAAATCGTACTGATCTATGGACTTATTAAGTAGGAGTTGTATGCTCATTCATTCATTCATTCACTATTCACTTGGGTTGGTGGCGCGCAATTAATTGTTGTGTACCTTCATTATGGCAAGGATTTCGGTTGGGCGCGTGACTAACCTGAGATCAGGAGTATATCACGTTGAGTCTAACTATCCAAATTTAGGTATGGGACTGGTTTGGATAGAAGTCCCTTGTGGTGGATCCCATAGCCTGCGATACTACGTACTATCACTCCGACTTCACACTCCAGCATAGTCATTTCATTCGCATCGCATATTGCATTACATTCACAGGCATATGACATTTTGGGTTGCTATGTTTCTACACTGATATGGCCTAGTCAGACTTAGCAGGATTTGTATATTGCATTGTATCCTCGACATCTGATATTTGACCCTTTATGACTCCTTATTACATAACCGTTCTATATTGTGTATTCTGATGTTGATTGACTTATGGACTTGTCCATACTTCCGCTTACTCTGTTATCGTATAATTTATGATATTTTCAATATTTCTGCTTACTTTGATAATTCATGATCTTGTCAGTATTTCTACTTATTCCAATAATGTACGATTTATGGATTACCAGTAATTTTAATATTGTATGATGATGGCATTATATTGAATACTTGACACTCACTTTGTGCTCACACTTACACCACCCTCTAAGATTTCTATAAGCTTATGTACGATAGATGCGTGCAGGTGATGTTAGGTTGCACCAGTGCTGAGCTTGGAGCATGCAGCGGTCTTCTGGAGCTTGATTTTTGATTTTTGATTTATGTATTTCACTTTCAGTATTGTACTCAAATGATTATATTAGTGGATATGTGACGATGATGTTGCCTTTGTGAATTGGGTAATCTTATAGTTATGCTTATTATGAGTTAAATGTACCTTAAAAAAATTCTCCTTGTACGATCCCAGGATTGGAATCTGGCGTATGGACGCTAGGAGCCGAGAATGGGGTACTACGGAGGGCACTGGATTAGGCAATCGGGATTCCCGTGAATCTGATTTTTGAGTTTGGGGCGTGACACTTCGGGCTACCCAAAAATCAGCCATGTACGTGATTCAGGTGGCCCACATCACAGGAAACAGTGGATTGAATGTCCGCTATGAAAACCCTTTTTGGGTTAGAAGTTTTGGATCATATGAAATTCATTTTCCTCTTCACCCTAGGTCTGTATGACCTTATTAATGGGTTGGGTGGAAAATGAACATTATGGTGAGCCCAAGTCCATATGACCTTATCAATGAGTTGGGTTAGGATGTATTTAGGTCCATTGCAATGTGTGATTTCACTGTGGTGTATATAATGATGTTTATAACGAATCGTGCTTTGGGAGCAATGTTGGTTTGACATCCACATTGTAAGGATATGTTGGTTAAATGTCTACATTGTCACTTTCCCTAAGGCCCATTATTAGGCCCATACTAGTAGTATAGGCCGTCTAGCCCCATCTTCGTTATGAACAGAGCCCATCACCATATAACTTGTTTAGTATAGATCCATGATTCATGATCATACACATCATATGTATGCCTGATATGAAGAGTAACTGATCATAGCATATGCCTTTGAGCAAATTGTTTATGGGCTACTTGATAAGCGGAGTTGTCCTACATGAGTGCGCGGTACGCGAAGGATTGTTGCATGTTTGGTAGGGTGATTCATGCACTTGTATTTATGTGATTGTGATTACTGGATGCCCTGGTGACATCAGGGTCATAGCCTCCATAGACACATCGTGGGTGGTTGGATTGGATACTGGAAATACTGTTTCTAGCATCGAGGCGCCATAGATGTCCCTGAGTGAAAATTCTTAAATCCGATGGTACCAGAGGATGACTCCAACGTCGAGACCGAGTGGATTCATGAGCGCATGAGGGACAAATACCAGGAGGCCGCATCTCCTAGTATGTCGTGGTCGGTTGAAAAGGGGTGTGGCCGTACCCGCCTGAGCGTAGGGGGCATTACTAGGCTAAGTTTAACCAGATCATAAATGGATCCACTATCGATGTGCCGGATAGGTGTTGGCTGACTATTGACTAGGTAGATAGTGAGGTTTTTTACGTTCACTTGGACTGTGCGTCTAGGAGAGCAGCAGTGCCATTTAGAGTGTACTAAACTTCGATGATTATCTAGACTGAGAACTGTACTGATATTGATGATCTGTATGAAGATTTGGATGAGGATTGGAATGCTTGAGTTGTATTATGCATCATATGGTCTTGATATGACCGATATCACTCATACTTGCACCGCATAGCCTTAGTACGGCTGCTTGCATTCATGTGCTCATCAGCATAATTTTGCATTACTCTGACCTTATATTTTGAGCACACTCATATGCACGATCGATGCGTGAAGGTGACGCAAGGATGCAACCATAGCATAGTAGCAACAGGAGTGTGCGGTCGAGCTTTTGGAGTTTTCGTTATTTGCATTATCTTGTATTTTTCTTCAAACGCATTGTACTCAAAAGTTTTTAATAATAGTGAATTTTGTGATAGTGTTCTTGTAGTTATTGTTCATGGGTTAAGCTTATGGTTATGCTTGTACAGAATTAAAATCATGTTTAAAATCCTCATTGTAGGATCCCATGATCGGAACCTGGTGTATGGGTGCCGGGAGCCGAGAATGGGGTATTATGGAGGCTGTCAGCGTCGAATTCGGCGATCGAAAATTTTGTAAGCCCAGTTTCTGAGTTAGGGGCGTGACATGTGGTACCAAGGTTAAACATGCTTTTCACTGGTAAGTTGGTACCTTAAATTCAAGTAGTAGCGTCCATACATGGCGAAATACAATGGCCAATCGGGTTACTTGACAAGCTTGACTGGTACGAGAGCACGTTGACTTAGTCGACATGGAGCCCATAAGTACTCCACGTGGCCTAACCACTGTCGACAAGCAGCGTACTACTCGGATTTTTTGAACATATCTTGTGTGGCGAAACAACCTAGACCACTAACTCGGAAATCATTACCGATTGCCTGGACTATGCAGTAGTCCCAATCATACTCAAACATAATATGCATTCATGTTTGATAGTCAAAATAGCATGTAGTAACTAATTCAAATATAAGTCTCATATAAGCATTTTAACGAACACATAGAGTATATGTTAACATACATAGGCATTCATCTATAACGCATGTAGTAGTAAGATAGATTACATGAAGAAAACTGCAACTATAGATAAGGTTATTAAGAATCTTATCTCAATGCTCTCATTACATCCATTTCAACATGCATTTCCTCATTCAGGCATTTTATCAAACACTTAGACTACACATATTAACATACCTGTAATAAATTAGGTTATAACATATATTATAGCAAATCCTTTCACAAGGAGTTACTATACGTACATCAATTATGTTAACTCTATCAAATAATCATAGTAAGCATAAATCATAGTTCCATATTCATTCAAACATTTCAACAAACATATGGAATGCATTATATTTAACATAGGTCATATATATGTGTAATACGTGAAAAAGTCATATCTAAGCATATGTGATAGCAATCAAGTCAGTCATAAATCATTAACTGACATTGAATGCCTTGAAAACCATAACCTAAACATTTATAGTCCGCACCTTTCACCGATAGACTCGTATCGAGCTTAGTTTGAACAATACGCCTTTGTCTACAGCACAACGGCTACCTATAGCATGAAATAGGATAGCTATTTCATTGATTCCTCTATTTGGATTCCTAAAACAAGATTATGATTAGGATTTCTTACCCAAATCGAAGTTGGATTCGACGGTATAGCTAGATGTAGAGGCGATTCAACACGTTGAGTAGCAGAAAGGAACTACGACAACAAACTCTAAGGACCTCCCTTCGATCTCCACTCCTTTCTCCCCTTTTCTCTCTTCTCTCTCCTAGGGTTTGGAGAAAATCGTATGAAAGAGAGAGGGGTAGGTTTAAGGTCCTTATATAGGGCCAGAAGTGATGTCAATGGCCCCATGGCCATGGTATACTTAAAATATAGCCAAAAGTCATCTGTTTCGGGCCAACGGAGCTCATCTAGAGGTCCCTTTTCTTCACATGGTCCAGAGAAAATTCTCTGAAAATGGATCTATGATAGGTTAAGATTTTGGTCTGATCGGATTAGTGGATCGACTGCGGAGGACCTGTTTCAATTCGATGGCTATCGACACTCGATTAGGGCCACAAGTACACTGACATGTGTTAGAAATTTTTCCTGATCCGAGGGTGTAGTTGGGTCAGAATTTGATAGTTTGAAACCTTAAAATTGGCCTATAAGTGAACGGCTCAAATCACTTAAGTTTAAGTTCATTTTCTAAAGATATTCGCATTTCTCACATACTTTGCTCTGGGCTCAAGTTGTGTAGTTTGAGATACTATTTGGACTTGATTTCTCAGATGGGTGTCAAGCCCAATAAGGCAGTCATAACCGTATGGTTTTGCGGTAATCAGACTTTCGACGCGCGGTCCAGGTCCGATACATAATTTCAAGTGCTCCCAAGAGCAACTGAATTTTGAGATTGATCCTAGATTTTTAGGTAATATTGAGTTAGCGATTTTAATGGTTTAGGTCTTCTAGTTTGTATAGAAAGTAGTTCAAGCCAAATCCATTGATTGTTTAGTTTAGTACTTAACCAAATTCTGCCCTAATTACGATAAAATAAGGTCCTAGGGCAGTTCTATGTCCCTTTTTGGCACTTTTAGTTAGTATATTATTTTAATTATTTTTTTAGTAGTTTAACATCAAGCTTAATTTGTCTCCACCAATTTTTATTAGATTTCGTGTTGTAAAAAAATTTTAAAAATTCTAGAAGCAACAACTGTCCAAATTAATAATTTTCAGATAGTTGTCCCAACGACCTATATTTAAATATATTAAAAATTTTATTATAATTTTCACTCATTTTTATGTAAAACTATACTTATTAAGCTTCAATCTGGCTCTTGAATCACCTATATCGGAGTTATAATGAGGGATATATGACTCTTTGAAGTTTGGACGAAAATTATAGAAAATGGGGAAGAAAACGGGTCGCCTGGCCCGCTGGACGGCGAAGCCTCGCCGTTGTGGCGATGGCATCGCCAGTCGCTGTCCTGTCTAGTGGTGATTCTGCCATGTGATTTTTAAAATGAGCATATCTTGCAAACCGGAATGAGTTATTCGACATGCAATATTTGATTTTTGGGGTAGGAGAAGCTACTCCATCCAAATAACCTATTTATTTCGTGATATTCTAAAAGGTTAATGGTCAAAACTCAATTTATTTATATATTCACTATTAATAGTAAAATTTAATTTCATTATTGTTATTCATCATTTAAACTTTAGGATTAGTGTCAATATAAAAGTACTTAGAAAAATTTGAAGAATAGGGTGGTGAAAGGTGAGATTTTGAAGAAAATGGGTCGAAAGAGGATTTGAGACTTTAGGATTGAGTTTTGAGAAGTCAATTAAGGTGTTATGATCAACTCATTGCCTAAGGACGTCTAACTCTAGGGTGGAAAAAATTTGAGGTGTTACAAACTATTCCCCTTAAAAATAATTTCATTCTCGAAATTGGCTAAGGGTAATAAGTAAAGATTTAAATATTTCTTTTACCTAAGTTTTATGGACTTCAAGTTTATATGTGTGGTAGGGTGTATACTATCTGTGCTAGTTTGGCTTACTTTAGTCTATCCTCCTTAAAACTTTCTCGCCCTAAAATTGGCTAAGGCTCCTATTGGGTCCGTATTCAACGAGCACATTGTAGATACACTGACCTCAGTTATTGTAATTCAACTCGTACCCATTGTTAGGCCTATTCTTTAATATGAATTGGTTTAATACTTGAACCCTAATTTCTTCCCTTCGAAGACTTCATTATTGACATTCTAAGGAAGATTCAGATCCTATTTAGTGACCTACACTATGTATAGCCTGGATCAATTCCCTTCGATCTTAGGCCAGTAGGGCAGGGGCCCACCATGCTTCCACTATGCTACTTTGATTAAATGGATGAAATAGCCGACCTAACTAAATTGAGCTCATAATGTTCTACCCCCCTTAAAAATTATTTTTACTCTTAAGGTTCAAGAATTTATCTCCCGAATCGTATGTCGGAACAAGGCGTAATTTAGGGCTTATCCTTGACATGAAATGGAAAATGATCTCTCACTACAGTGGTCTTCCTTCCATCGATAATGTGTACTATAACATTAGTACCTATGACTATAAAAATGAGTTAAAAATATAAAAGGGGTGTTGTGGTTGATTCTAGGGATGGGTGTGAGTGTGTGATAAGATGCCTAATTCTACTAAAGAAGGACTTTTGCCATGGTCCTGACTTACCTTCTTTATTCATGTCCAGTTTAATACTCTAAGATAATTTATACATTATTAGTACATGAGGAATTTGGAAAAAATAGGTTAACGGGCAGATTATCTTTCTAAGTTCATATGCACAATATGTATGCTAGAATGATCTGTGATTTAGGACCTAATTCCTAACTGTTTATTGCCCATTTGAGAAATTTCTTGGGCCTACAAAAAAAATAATCCGTATTGGCTATATGTTCTTAACACTTCTCAAGGGTGAAGTAATAAACTTTTGGTTATAAGTTGTCGGGCCAACACAGAGGGAAAGTTGTGTGGGGAATTTGATTTAGATACATAAACCTTCTGCCTAGCTATGACAGAAAATTTGTCGTATCAGTTCTTAATCCTAGTTTATCCTAATCTTAAACCGACCAAGACACAGTGGGAGACGCAGCATACTGGTATACGGCCCTCATGCGCTCATATATATCCACTCGGTGTTGACGTTGGAGCGTCCTCTAGTACCAAGAGGGTTTAGGGATTTTCACCCAGGGCCATATATGGTAGCCTAATGCTAGTAACAGATTTTCGGTGTCCCATCTGACCATCCACGACATGACTGTGGAGGCTACGACCCTGATATTACTAGGGCATATAGTAATCACAACGCATAATGTAAGATGCATGAGTCATACAATCCATTCATGCATCAATCCTCCGCATACTATGCACTCATGTGAGACAATCTCTGCCTATCAGGGAATCTCATAGCAACCTGCCCAATGACATATGCAATGGTCAATCACATCTCATAGCCAACATGTAGATGATGCGTATGGGTATGCATCATGATGCTATGCTGTCTCATACTTATAATTGGTATCGACAACCGGTACCGGTAATCGGCTTATACAATTGGCCATGATAATCAGAATTGACATCGATAATCAGAATCAACCTCAACAGTCGGAATCAGCCTCGACAATCGGAATTGGCCTCGATAATCAGAATCGGCCATGATAATCGGCCAAACAATGCTTAAGGGAAGGTCACAATGTGGACATTAAACCATCATTGCCTATCAATGTGGCCATTTAACCAACATTGCTCCCAAGTAGTGGCTTATATAGAATCAAACATATAGTGGGCCCATAGCCTCACACAAGGGCCTAATACACATCACTATGAGCGTCACTCAAGGGCCACATATACATCACGTCAGGCCTCATCAAAAGGGCCACATATGCATCATATTGGGCCTTACAAAATGGGCTGGAAATACAATAATTGGGCCTCATCATATAGGTCGAAAATATATCATAATGGGCCACATATGCAACATAATGGGCCGCTCACACGGGCTTAATATACCTCCTAATGGGCCTCTGACACGGGCCTAATATACATCACAAAGGGGCTATATCCCATGGGCCTCAAATATATCAAATGGGCCTCAACCCATGGGCCCCAAATACCTCTCAGTGGGCCTCAACACATGGGCCCCGAATACTACCTCTTAATGGGCCTCAACCCATGGGCCCCAAATACATCATATTGGGCCTCTCAAATACAATAAGTGGGCCACACTACTTAGGCAGCACCATCTACACCATTCATCTATTTTTAGAAATTTTTTTTAAAGTATTATAAAAAAATGAATCATATCAAAAGATCATATGGACCATACCACAAATAACGGTGGAGATAATGATTTTTCCACTGTTAAAACCTCAATGGGCCCACCATACTGTTTATTTTTCATCCATTCTGTTTATAAGGTCACAAGGACCTGGATTTAGTGGAAAAATAAATAAATATCATATTGGTCCAAACTCTGTAACCCAAGGGTTCTAATGGTGGACATTTAAACCCATTATTTTCTGTAATGTGGTCCACCTAATAACTAGATCTATCTTATTTTTTTAGTCTCAAGCCTTAAGATGAGCTCGCCATATGAATGGATGATTTGGATAAAATGCATGCATCATTTAGTGGGTCCATCCAGATGGATGGCCAGGATGAGACATGTACATCGTAGGTGGGCTCCACACAACACTTGTTGATGCTAATGCAACATCCAACGACTGGGACCCACCGTCTGAGTGGATGGTGAGAATGTAACCCATATATGGTGGGGTCCACAGGATTGGTGACGTCACTGCATAGCTGGTGGGTTCCCATGTCCAGATGGACGGTGGGATGCAACCCATCTACGGTGAGGGTCTACAGAATTGGTGACGTCAATGCACCAGCTATATGATATATAGCTGGTGTATGTACATCGTCCATCCTAACTGCCATCAGGTGGGTCCCACGTCGGGCCCATATATATATTGTATATATATTTTATATAATAATAATATTATATATATAAAGGGGTTGCTGCCCTAATCCACCGTCCAGATTCATCTGGATGGTACTGATATACATGATAAAGGTGGGTCCCATGTGGGAGTGGCCCACCCAGATATCTGTTATAATATATATATATATATATTATATGATATACAACCAAGATCGGTCCAGCGTCCAGAGAGTTTGGACGTTGGATGGACGGTTTAGATTTCTCACATGCACTAGGGTGGGGCAACGTGGTGTGGCCCACCAGGGATCTTGATTAGTGACATTTGTGCTTTACCTAAGCAACACACACACACACACACACACACACATATATATGGTGGGGTCCACGCCAGAGGGCCACTCTACTTATTAAGCTGATATATGAGTTTTTCCTTCAATCAAACCCATCCAAATGGACTGCCAGATTGGCCCACTCGGTGGACAACATGAATGAAATACTTACTTCATGGTGGGCCACACACACACAACCCTATCCATACAAGAGAGAGAGAAAGCGAGAGAGAGAGACTGTGAGATGGAGGGAGCTCGCCACTATGGGCCCCTCTCTTATACAATGCATACATCAAGTGGGTCCCACAACAAGTGGGCCCTAAAAATTGAAATTAAAGGTGGATCACCCACGTTTGGCCTTCTTTAGCTCCTTGGACTCCTATACTCCTTGCCTTCAATTTTGATGGAGGTTGATGGAGATTAGAAGGTTGAGATGAGAGATGAGAGAGTGGAAAAGTGGGACACACTTGGCTTTGGGAGAGCTTGGAGAGCTTGGACATTGGGTGCTTCTCTTGGGAGTTTGGAGAGTTGTTGTTTAGAGAATGAGAGAGAGAGAGAGAGGAGTGATGGATGGAATGGGTGTTGTAAGGAATGGGGTTGGGAAGGTATGGGTTTAGTTGAAATTTGAGTAAATGAGGAATGGGTGGGGAGAGAGGGGGTTGACTTGGGGGAAAAGAAGGAATGGGTGCTTGTAATTGTGATAGGGTGAGGTGTTAATGGGATAAGGATGATGTACTTGACTTGATTGATGTGACGGATCGTAGAGATTTCCTCAGAATTTGCAACGCGCGTGATTTCTTCGGAATGTATGTGGGCTCACATCTCCTAGCCTGGGTATTGCATCGGTGAGTGAGATATGACGTTGGAATTGCGGCGATGACGCGATCTCTAGGGAAGAAGTTTCGGGTCAAGCCGACTCTGGTTTGTAGGACTTGACATAGGATTGCACGCAAACGTCGGATATAGGTCGAGGGTTTCCGGAATTCGACCGGGAGGACCATAGAAGCCTTTAGAATGGTACGATCTAAGATACAAGCCTTACACAAAATAAGGCAAATATTAAGTGAGCCACACTATAAAAACATGTTCCAATGAGGTTCTTGAATTGGATGGTTATCCATTGTCTCTTGCTTAATTGGATGCCCTAAAAATTAAGTGAAGATTAGGTGGTTGTAAGTACTATGGTATGAATCCTCTTTGGTTGTCAAATTTTATGTGTCAAAACCTCTATATGTGTCTTGTATCTTGTTGTATATGTTCGAGACATCACAGCTATACTTCGAGACACGACGATGAACTCCTCAAGCTAGTTCAAGCTACAATTTTGATGATATTCACGAAGAGTTCATGTTCAAGACTCAAAGTTCGTATATTCAAGATCAAGACTCTAACATAAGATAGGGAACTGAGCACCACTCATACTGATGGTGACTTCAAAGTTTGTGAAGTGTTCAAACTACATCAAGAAGAACTCAAGCTTCGTAAAGTTCAACGTCTAAGCTAAAGAAGGTTCAATGTCCTTGGTAAGGTTTGATTGACCTTAGGTTGACCTTTAGTGTAGGTCATTTTGGATACATAATTCATATATCTTCTACAAATGATATTGGTCTGTTCTAAGACTAGTCCTGGACCTTGTTTGACTAGTCCTAGCACTGGTTCGACCAATCCTAGAAATTTCAAGACCAGTCAAAGTTTTGTTACATATTATCGGATTTTTTCTGTTCGTCTACGACTAGTCCTGGAGTCTGCTCGACTAGTCGTGAGATGGTTACGATTCGACCTTCGACCAGTCGTGGAATCACGATTCCAACTCCAACAACAAAATCAAAGGTCACACGACTAGTCGTGTGAGGTCCACGACCATTCGTGGACGGCCTTCAACCAGTCGTGGACTGCTCACAACCGGTCGTGTAACGGTTTTATCCGATCACGCCCGAAAATTCAAAAATCTGTTTCTTCTTCAACTAGTCGTGGTGACCCTAGGATCGGTCGAAGACGAATTTCTGCAGCTATAAATAGCACACGAATTTCAGAGTTATTCATCGAAAATCAAGTGAATTCAAAGCTCCACTCTGAGATAAGTTTGTGTCTGCTCTTAAGCTATATTGTGCATAATTCTATTTCCTTTTGTTAGCTTTTTTCTATTTGATTTGATTCATTATTCCAATCTGATTTGAAAAGAGGAAATATTATTTTTCTTCTTCTGGGAATTGAAATCAAATAGAGCTAGCCCAGTATGTTTTAATTTTAAAATCAATTAGAACTTAGAACCATTATAAAGTGAGTATTGGACATTGAACTTTCACATCCGAACATCTACTCCAATTGGTTCTTTCGGGCTGCTACAAAGGAGAAATCCAGGTATTTTACAATTCTGTAAAATTTCCATTCTTTTGGTTTTTGTTTGGAATTCGCCAGAGAAATTTCATTTGTTGGTTATCTGAGGAGAGCCAGAAAACTCAGAATAGTGTGGGTTTTTAGATTGTGTAAGCCCAAGTTAAAAGACACAATTGTGAAGATTTTAGGTGAACCTGTGAAACCTATTTTGATAGTGAACGCTAATATCCCTGTGTGTGGATATTAGGAGTGGAGTAGCATTCTGTGTGGCTGTTGTAAAACAGTTGGTGTACACACAGGCGAACCACTATAACTCTTTGTCTTGTGGATTGATTGCTTGTTTAATTTCTTATATTTTAGT
Organism: Magnolia kwangsiensis; assembly: GCA_037074715.1. Lineage (NCBI taxonomy): Eukaryota > Viridiplantae > Streptophyta > Magnoliopsida > Magnoliales > Magnoliaceae > Magnolia > Magnolia kwangsiensis. The sequence goes on from CM073573.1 coordinate 60,503,595, forward strand.
TTTGTGGAATGTACATGTGGATGTGAATGCTGTAACTATTTACATTTCAAGCAAGTGTGGAGAATGTTGTAATAATCTAGAGATTTATATCAGCATTTTATCTCGTGCTATACTTTTATCAATCTGTGTTTTAATTTCAGTAATTATTCTAGTAAGGTTGACCTGCCATATTTGTGGTGCATGGTTGTCCCTAGAATAATCAATTCTTAAGATTGCAATTCCTTTGTTATTTATTTTCAGATTGAGTTTTTGATTCAAAAGACGTTGTAAAAATAAAGTTGTCCTACCATAAGCCCTTGTTGATTATGGTGTAAGGTTGTCCTTAGAACTGAATTTGTATCAACCTCTCAATGCTTGTTTATTGAGATTGATTTTATTTCAGCATTGTGAATTGATTTAATTTGTAAGGCTATTTTCTTCATTTTAATCCGTTGTAGTTAATTTTAATTTGGCATAGTCCTATTCACCCCCCTCCCCCTCTAGGACATATAGCTTGGCCATTTCAGTGGCCCATACCATAGAAATAATGGACAACCATAAGAAAAAAAAAAAATCCAAATTCATGTAGTGGCTTAGGTGATATTACACATTACTTTTCTAACTACCCATATAAGAACTTGTTGAGGAACAAGCTTCTTCTTTTCAATATAGAAAATGATTCAATACTTTGGAGCCATGTTTAGTTGTAATTATATTGCTACCCATTGCCTAATTTCCTAAAACCAGCATACAATCCCCAAGTTACTAGTAGTCAATCTGAACCACCTGAAAAAGAATTCACGATGATTATATGATCCAATCCATTCGTAAGTTACCCTTCTTTTTCATAGCCATCTGTTTTCAAATAATAAATGAGATGGTTAGGCTAGTCTTGTTGTTGAAGTGAATGTTAGGAACATAAGGGCCAATTTAAGTATCTAGTTTAGGGGTTTTTATGGTGGATTGTATTATCTAATCCTTGATTTGACGGAAGAGGGTGTGTTTGGATGTAAGTATACTTACATAGGATTTGTGAGCATGCGACATGTGGGATGAAGTCGGTGGGATTATGATATCCCACTGAGATACCATCTATTCTACTTCCATTCTCGAGCCCAATATCTTCTCTTCCCAATACCATCGTCCGGACTGTGATATGGGATTTCATCTTTTCTTCTCAACACTCCCGTAGGGACTGGAGATGGGCATTGCATTCTCACATCCAATCGACTGTAATGGCAGGAAGTGGGACGAAAATAGCGAGAAATTTGGCATTATTTATTTCCCAGAGCTCGAATCGTTGTAGTAGAGGGAGGAGGAATCGATCTCTGTAAACAGACACCCACTATGGATGGTAGGTTTTGGGTGTTGGCTCCTCACGTCTTTCTTGCTCTAGTTCTTCTCATCATATGCTCTTCTCTTTGGAGTATTCATAAGTTCATGTGGGTTTACTTATTACAGACCTTGAAGCCGTATCAAAGGGTTGGATTGGAAGAGGTATCTTGGTGGAACTTTCGATCTTCATCCAGGAATCGAAGGTATGGATTGCTGCATGCACTCTGATCACCGTGTATTTTCCCACACATTCCCTAACATGATCTCATCTAACATTTTGCACAGTGCATAGATAAATGACCATGTGGGTTTTGGTTTTTTCTTGTGGGGGCACCTGGTAATTAGGAGTTTGCACCTTTCTTGAGTTAGATAATCTGTTATTTGATATTGACAGATTGGGAATCAGATGACAAATGTGAAGAAAGATTTTTTTTTTTTTTTTTTTTGGGTTTATTCAATATTAATGCATTTCGAAATTGGATGGCTGCTGTGGTAGGAAATGGCAGTGGATTGTAGTTAGGTTATTTTTTTTATGGTTGTTTTGTTTTGTTTTTTTTTTTTTTTTTCGTTCATGGTTTCTAGCAGATGCAAATGTGAAATTAGCTTTCTTTAAAGGGTTTTTCCTCATCTTGTTGGGTAGGATGAAATTATACTCTCAGGTTTGAAGGCGTGGTTTATTTGCATTTTGTTTTTGTTTTTGTTTTCTTTTTTAATTTGGGGTTTGTTTGATGTAGTTGTAACGTGGAAAATCTAGCCATGCCAGTTTGGTTCCTTGTACTTTTTGTTCTTGTTCTGTTTTGTTTGCTTTTCCACCTTTTTACTGTTATCGATTTGGGGTTCTTTTCCACCTTTTAGATTCCTTTTTCAGTGGTTTGCTTTAAACATTATTAAATTGAAATGGTTTCTTTTACTATATATATATTTAGATTATTTGATGTTTTACTTTTAATTGTGAAATATGTGGTTTTGATCTTTATGGATTTAAGAGATTTATATGGAAATAGTGTGGGTAAGAGATTTAGATCAAATTTTTTTTCTTTTTCATTCATGGTTTGCAGCAGATGGAAATGCTTATTATCATGCCTTTAGAGGGTTTTCTCTCATCTTCTTGGGCCGACTGAATTGATACACTCAGGTGTGAAGGTGTGGTTTAGTTGCATTTTTTTCTTTTTGTTTTCATTTTTCATCTGGGGTTTGTTTAATGTTGTTGTAACATGGAGAACGTAGTAATGCCAGTTTGGTTGCTTTTGCTTTTTGTGGTTGTTCTATTTTGATTGCTTTTCCACTCTTTTACTATTATTGATTTGAGGTTCTTTTGGATGGTTGTAACTTGGATAATGTGGGTTCTTTTGGAATCTTTTTGCATCTACTATAGATTCCTTTCATATTCCTTTTTTCAGAGGTTTGCTTTAAACGTTGTTAAATTGAAATTGTTTCTTTTACTATATATATATATATATATTTTATATTATTTGATATTTTACTTTGTGTTTTACTTTTAATTGCTAAATATGTGGTTTTGATCTTTATGGATTTAAGAGATTTATATCGGAATTTTTGGGTTGGTAAAATTTCATTTTCATCAGTATCTATTTTAATAATACCATTGATAATAATTGTAGATGAAATATGTTAAGGTTGTATTCGGTTACAAAAGATATCATGATATTTCATTATTGATCAGTCTAATTGGTGCAAAATTTCATGATATCTCAAGAAATTTGATGCAACCAAAATGCGTAGAAAACCTGGTAAGTAATGTTCTTGATGCATCTACTTGTGGAATTTGTCTACCTCTTTCCATTTTTCCAAAATTTGTGACTTCTGATCATCTTCAGGAAAAGGAAATCTCAAATCAACGCATTCCACAAGCACAACCCCATAGACAAAAATTGCATTTATTTTGTTGTTCGAATTCTAATCTCATTTAATATGATCTACATGCGTGAATGTTGTGATTCCAAATTAAATTGTTCAATTTTTTTAGCAGTAGGGTCGATAATGGGTCCCTAGGTTGGAGGGTAAATTTATCAGGAAAAAGCTTGATTCATGAGTGACCAGTGTTGCTTGGCATCCAAATAATGTGCATATCTATCCTTTTCTTTTATACCAACTTATCTTGTATTCATGCCTTTAGAATTTGAAGAATGTGGACAGTTGCTACCATTGGGATTTGGAACGTACATTAACCTTCACGTAACATATTACAATTCATTTTCATAGTGTGGAGTTCCCAGTCCATAGGTAGATTGAGGGACCCTAGGTAGATATTTCATCATCATCATCATGGGCATACTTTTAGTTGACACATAAGGTTATTAACTAGCCATGCAAATTCAAAATTTTGAATAGGGCTAGCCCATCCGGCCTAGGCCATCAGTCCCTTTTGTGTCTTTTTTGAGTTGATATGGCATTTTCTCACCTAGTAACATGATTTACACAAAACCAAACATTCCACAACCCTTACCATAATTACAACTATCTTTGTAGATAGGTAGTTAACTATGGGGATGAATTATATGCAGATCCTACTCTTGGTATCATTAGGCGGAAAGTCTCACCCTTTAAATTTATTGTAGTCATGTCAAATGTGTCCTCTTGAATTTTGTCTTTCATCCACCAACAACATTTTCATTGTTTGACCATGTACATCTGTTATTTGGACTTGCGCATACATAGTTGGATTATAGTTCACTATTCCTCTTGAAAAAAATAATTTGGATGAGCTACAAATTTAATCTAATGGTTAGGGTGAAAAATACAAATATGGTGAGTTTGGAACACACATAGTCAGTCTGTTGGTTTTTTATTTCTTTCGTGCTGGCAGTTGAAAGGAAGATCTCATATCCATTGTGCAACTATGTATATGTAAAATTTATTATGACAAAATACTTAGCTTGTTTTGTGTGATTTTCCAATGCACATACTATATACGTATAATGTTTTGAGTAAACTCTATGGGGCTACCTAGAGATCTATGTGTTTAACCTGAAGATTCAACTTGGGCTTTCACAGGTGATTTCATAGTATTTTGTATCCATAAGTATAGGTAAGGTTTAGGTGATGGACAGCGACAATGTGAAGAGATGGCTGGGTCCTTCGTGGTTCTCGCGATGGCCGCATGCGTTGCAACTGTTGGGGAATATTGTCGTCACTATATGTTGAGACAACCAGCGTGTCAAAGGGATGACGAGCGGGCAAGATTTATCAACTCTATCGTTTGTGTAAGTGACAAATATTTTTTTACTCAGCTGAGGATGAAACGAGAAGGTTTCTTCCAATTATGTAACATAGTGCATGAGAGGATGCAACTACGTAATACTCGTAATGTTAGTCTTGAGGAATAACTAGTCATTTTCCTACATACAATTGGACATAACGTGTGTAATCGCCTAATAGGACACAAGTTTATACGTTCAGGTGAGACTGTAAGTCATCACTTTTACTGTGTTCTACACGCAATAGTGTCTTTATACCCTGAATTTTTTAAGCAAGCCGACACTGACTCCCTTGCCGAGATTCAATCAAATCCTTACTGGGCCACTTACTTCCAGGTACCATTTTCGATGCAGGGCTCTTTCTTTATTATTTTGAAATAAGTTAACATTTTTTTATATTATCTTATAAATGAAATTCGATAAAATATCTGATAGGATTGTGTTGGTGTAATTGACAGGATGCATATTCCTGCTCACGTGGAAGCATCCCAACACCCAAGCTTTCGAAACAGGAAGGGTATCTTGTCTCAAAATGTACTTGTTACTTGTTCATTTGACATGACATTATTATATGTGCTAGCCGGGTGGGAGGGTTCTGCTTCAGATGTGAGCGTCCTACATAATGCTTTGACGTGAAGTGATGATCCACTAATCGTGCCACATGGTAATCAATTTTCACCAACATCTAGCCCTGTTTTTCACTATAACATCACACTCAACACACTAATATGAAAACCATAACTCTTACACAATGTAGAAAAATCTTTCGTCATCGATGTGGGATATGCTCATTCACCTGACTTCATGGCGCCTTACCACAACGTTCGATACCACTTGCAAGAGTATCGAACCAGGAGAGCACCCATGAATATGAAAGAGTTATTCAACTACCGACATGCGCAATTGAGAAATGTAATTAAGAGTTGTTTTGGTGGAATGAAGGGCAGATTTCCTATTTTGAAGACGGCCGCACAATATCCATTCGAAACACAAGTTAAAATTATGGTAGCTTGTTGTGTGCTACATAATTTCATTTGTCGGGAAGATGAATTTGACTAACATTTACAGGATGTTGGTATACCTGTGGGGGAAGTAGAGAGTAATCCTACACCCAATGAGGTATCAACAAAGGATGAGCAAGAGTGGCTAGTTCAGGTGACACAACGGGAGAAAGATGCCTGAATTAGAGCTCATGATCAGATTATGGGGCGCATATGGGTAGACACCCAAATAAATAGTAGGAATAGATAGGCATCTTTTATTTTATAAATACTTTGACTGATGAGATAGATAGTTAAACCACTTTACATCCATGTATAAGAAATTATGGTCGAATTGAAGACTTTCATTTTGATATTACATATTCGCTTGCTACGATTATTTAGTCTTCATATTGATCATATTTTCTAGTAAAACTATACACTTTACTTTATTTTCGCTTTATAACTGTTTGTCCATGTATAATTAGGTGGGATGTTCGATAATTGGGTAAGTAGTATACCAACACCAACGTAGTCCCTGGTGAAAACTCCAGTTCTACTGACGCATTTTTCTCCACATAAAAAGTCTATGAAATTACTTGTCGAGCCTCTATCCCGGGCCGCAAAAATCAAGTGGACCAGAATAATAGATCAGATATTGTTCGACACCTTGCTTGAGCAAATAGCTTTAGGTCGAAAGGCAGATAATGGATTTAAGAGAGAAACATATCATGTGGCCGCTGACGAGGTGTCTAGGAGGGTTGAAATTTTCGTAAACTAGCAAACCGTGCAAAACCAATTGTGGTATCACAAGAGAGAGTATAATGACATAAAGGACATACTGGTTACAAGTGGTTTTGGGTGGGATAGCGAGCATATGGTCGTCACAGCACCAGACAAGGTTTGGGAAGAGTACCTAAGGATAAGGATTGCTTACAACCCCTTTCAAGTACATTGAAGTTCATTTGACACAATATATCTCTCTTCCTTATATGTATACGAGTAACATCTACTTACCAACTCCCTTCCTTGTATGCAGTCGCATTCGAGAGTAGAAAAATTACATGGCAAGCGGATCAAACGAATGGATGATTTAGCAGTGATCGTAGGTTCAGAGCATGCAATAGGTCACTACGCCTAAGGAAGCAGGAACATGGCCACGTCTTCATCTCATATTCAATAAGATTTGAATGAAGCTTGGACAAACCTGGATGATAACACCAATGCACTTATTGATATTTTTGAGAAAAATCCTGGGGATTCGATTGGGAATTTTCATTTTTTAAATGAAAGCCATTAGGGTAGAGAAAATCGTTCATTCCGAAACACTCCCAACTGTGCGACTGAATCTGAGACTAGTCATCGTGGGAGTACGACAACAAAATGGATGTGACCTGCTCGTCCCTGTGACATCCTTGGCATGTCTCTAAATGGTGTGGCAGAGGCAATGCGTAATTTTGGACTTGGTAAAGAGGTCAATCGCACAAGTAAAGTCCTGGACATCCTCGAAGAGGTTCAAGGACTGACCAAATTTGAGTTCATTGATGTTGGTCAGCTTCTGAGTAGGGGTGAGAAGCTAGCATCCTTTTTCGTCAGTCTTCGACCAGAGCGGAGGGTCGATTGGTTGAAAAAACACTGTCCGATTTGAATGGTAATGTTGGTGGGGGTTCTAGTTGATGGATATAAAGACCTTATTTACGCTACATTTTGGATAATTATTTAGTAGGAAGTGATTTACAATAACTTGATTGAAGGATATGTAATAACTATACACTCATTTGTGTTGGTTTTGGTGATCGTCCATATTTCATGTCTTTGATATTCATTTAGTATACCACATGCATGACAGGTATGCAAGGGTCCTACTAGAATGCCATTTAAATTTCAACTGGCATTAGCTTTATATGTTTTCATATATTTGGTTTGTATAACGTGCATTTTTTGAATCTTTTGTTGTTTATGTTAATGCAGATGAGTTCAAATAAATATTACGTCGTACTCAATGATCATCAACCTGACATATATATGTCTTGGGATGAGGCACAGTTGCATGTAGAAGGATACAGCGGTGCCAGACATCGATCATTCAAGTCAATCCAAGATGCGACTGCATGGTGGAATTCTAACCATGCAAGTATGAGTAGTAGATTAATGACCTGGAGTTGTGGTGAGGTTAATTCACCTACTTCATCCACTAATTTGATCCAACATATTCCGGGATCCATGGTGTGTAGGAGTACCCAAATAGATGATACCCCCACATATGATGGGGAAAGAGTATAAGTCTATCTAATGTGTGAAAGCCTATGTAGCTTTAGGAGTCAATTGCATGGAGGATAACTACTGGATCGATAGAGGCTGGTGTGTTAAATTGGTATGATTATCCTTGTCCATTTTTCATTACATGTCATCATCTAATGACATCTTCCGGTATGAACAGGTAGTACTCACACTGAATAAAAGAATATGAACTATTTTAGTGGGTCGATGTACTTTGCTTTTAATCTGTCACCATTTATTCTCATACTTGAGGTATGTTATGTGTCCCATCAAATTTATACATATTCATAGTCTGGCTTAATGGATTTAATAAATAGTTTAGGATTGATTTCCTTTATTCTACATTCTTCTACAATAGGTCCATGCACCAAATAACCACTCAAACCTGACTCCAACTCAAGGATGTGATTCCCTTGGCATGTGTAAGTTAAAGAGTATGGACCGAAAGATCTAATTCAAAATTTTGAAGACTTTTTACGATATTCGAATATGAGATGGTAATTTGAATTTAATCATAGATTGTGCTTTTGAAAACGATGATTCATGGCCCTGATTCACGCTCCGTGTGGTGACTTCACTTTTAGATTTATCACCACAAGATGACATTGTGGTCAACTTGTAGGAGAGGAAGGAGCACCGTGTTGAAGTCCTTTTTTGTGTGAATTATTTATGAATTGATATGATTTGAAATTGTAACTTAATATGAGATTCTGACATATGTATCGGTTTAGGCATCAATTCCTTTCAATGTAGTATATCTTTGATGTTGGTCAGATATTAACCTCCATTTCCAAGGCTGTGATCCACCCAATGTAGAACAAAGGGCTGGATTTGTTCAACACGGAGGAAAATTTGCCAAACCCACAGATATTGGGTCCTTTGAAATGACGGACGATGTGGATGAATACCAAATTATTTCTGATCACCGTATGAAGTAGTGGAAAACTAGTGGAGTGGATTTGTAGTGTTTACTTGTGTATATTTGAGTTAGCACATTATACTGTGGTCGGTGCAATTGACGGGATAACGCTCACTCCAGCAGTAGATGGGATGGTACCATTGGACTGCTTGATGTAAGTGAAGTGTTGGGTGCTGTGGGGCCCACCTTGATGTATATGTTGGCCACAATGGTGTAAGTGTTCCCCACATCAGATGGTAGCAGTCCATAGTGCTCACTCCAATTCATTTGCATCCCATGGGATTTCTAAACAAGCCCACTCACATATCCCATGGGATGGTAGCATCCCACCGAAATCTAAACAGTTCACCCATTATCCTTGGATAGAGGTCTATACCACTATCCCACAACAAACCACTGCCCAATCATAAATGATGGGATAGCTGCAATTCCATCCCATGTAATCTCGTACAATTCACCGGGCCAAACACACTCTAAGGGCCTATTTGGTGCATGAGATTAAAGGGGATTAAATGGGACAAAATTTACAAAATGCAATCATTGCGCCTGACAGTGAATTGTCCCTTAGCTGAGTGGGATTAATAAGCTTTCGTACCATGTTTGTGATAGTCCCAACTATCAATACACCTCACTCTAGGATTCTATCCCTCATTTGTGAGAGTGTGGAAGGGATGTGAAATCTATGAATGAACCGTGTTTGGAAGTGGATTGCGTGGCATGCCAATGTGGTGTGTTAACATCACCATGTTGTGAGCCCCACCCTAATGTATGTGTTATAACCACACTATCCATCCATTTAACGAGATCATTTTAGGGTACAATTCCAAAAATGAGGAAAATTTGAAGCTCAAGTGGACCACACCACAGAAAGTAGTGGGGATTGAACGTCTACCATTGAAAACCTTTTGGGGGCCACAAATGTAAGGCCCGTATCCTAGCCCATACTATTCTTTAGACTTCCATGATACTCCTGTTAAGCATCAAATATTGCATATTAGACCCCAATTATTACCTGATTTTACGAGCATGATACCGTTTAACGCCTTCTTTTAAACGTGTTTGTGATGCAAGGTGATTTAGGAGCCTAGACTAAAAAAGGTCACTAAAAGCATGAATTTAATGCTCATAAATCACTGAGGTAATGGTCAGACCCCAGTGGACCGAGATAAAAGAATTACATGGTAAAGATTCGAGAAAATCAGGTCACTCACGTAAAATGGGCCTGAAAATCATCCAAAATGCAAGATCACAGGGTTCCCACCATCTGTTCGGCTCGAAACTTCATATAGGCCCGAGGACCATAAATTAACCGTACATGTCAAATTTCAGCAATCAGATCTGTAACACCCTGAAAATCGGGGGTCGAGCATAAACTCCACTCCCGAGTTCTAACGCATCACTTATGCAACATAGATAATGATGATTGAATGTTGTTCACATTAGTACATTAAACATGAATGAGATTATACCAAAACAGCATATCATACTCCAGAGACAGTTAAATTTTACAAGCAGAAGATTGTGATAGATATATAAAATATATAAACTGTTGTAGGTCTCCAAAGTGTGAACATGTTACCGGGTTAAATATATATACATGTATACTCTAAAGTGAACAAAATGAATATACATAGGTGTTCCCAATAGTGCAAAATAACAAGTATAATGTCGTCTAATTAACATCTCTGTGACCCCGTCGATCAGAACATGGTCTATATAGACCCACCTGATAGCTGCATATAGGAGAAACCCTCCTCATCATCATAAAAGTTCAGCTCCGCTTCACAAGCATCGTCATCATCTGAAACTAAAATAGGGACTGGTTGGTGTTGCAAACACCGTCCCCTAACGTGGGAGTGAGTGATCAACTCAGTGTAACAATAAAATAAAGGTTAACATGTTATCAATTCAGTCAAGCAGTAATGATAATGCAATACAAAAATTAGGTCTTAAGTACTCTTGTTTATGTAAGAATGATATGCGATAATGATGCATGCCCTCGCCTGCACTCCCTCTTGCGACAACATCTAATGATCGCGGCATGAATCACTACCACTGTACTTTACACCAAGGCCAACGGCACGTGCAGTGCGATGTTATGAGCATGATTACCAAGTTCTTATTAGTTCATTTCATACAGCAGGATTGGGAAGCTAAGGTACCTCCCTTGTATCATTTCTCAAACGATGATCCATTCTAGGGTCATCTGTCCTAGACAATCTTATACGATGTTGTGGTTCTAGGTCGCTACAAAGGGCTCGTCACCTTATCAGTGTAGGCCTAGTTCATACTCTAGCTGCTACGGAAAGGCTCGTCGCCTCACGTAGACTCAGAGTACGCTCGTGGTCACTACAAAGGGCTCGTCACCTTATCAGTGTAGCCCAACAGCTCAAATACAGTGTCCCATACCACCATATTAGGCTCACGAGTTTGGTTTGCTCACTGGTCACTACGGGGAGGCTCATTGCCCTAGTATAGGCCGACAGCTCGACCACAGTGTCCCATACCACCATGTCCGGCTCATGAGTCTTAGGGGATCGAGGTACCAAGGTTAACGGGATCTCACTGGTAAGTTTGGTACCCTAAATTCAAGCAGTAGCGTCCAAACATGATGAACATACATTGGGTCAATCAGGTTAATTGATGAGCTCGACTAGGACGAGCGCACGTTGAGTTGATCGACATGAAGTGCATAAGCACTTCGTGTGGCCTAACCACTACCAACACCCCAAGTACGGCTCGGATTCATCGAACACATCCCGCGTGGTGAAAACAACTTCAGCCATAAAAAACAAGGCCTATTACCAATTGCCTGGACTATGTTATAGTCCCAATCACGTGCAATCACAACAAATAAACATATGAGGTAAGCAGTAAGGAATACTTAAGTCAAATCCTACAATCATGTAAGCGTGTTATGAAATATAACTTAAACATGAATATACAGTATATGAAAGAAATCATACACACAGTTAAACATGAATAAGCAGGCTATACAGTACATGGAGGAAAACACACACACAACTAAGGTAGTTGAGATTCATATCTTAACTCCCTTACAAATCACACTTTACTAACTACTAACTCATTCAGACAATTTTACAAACACTTAGACTACACTTTTCAACATACATCACGTATGTTGGTCATAATACGTATTAGGGCAAATCCTCTTGCCAAGGAGTCTTCACGTACATAACAACCATATACCTACGATAGTTAATCATAACAATCAAAAATCCAGATTTCAAATGCATACAAACATTTCAACAAACACATATTAAACATGTTATCATACATAGGTAATTCGCCCATAAATCACATAGTAGTAAGATAGGTTACATAGAGGAAACTGTAACTATGCATGAGGGGATTGAGGATCGCATCTCAACATCCTCATTAAATACATTACAACATGCATTTTCTCATTTAGGCATTTTATCAAACACTTAGGCTACACATTCACATACATGTAATAGCTTAGTTAAACACATATTACAATAATTCCTTCCACATAGGAGTTGCCACACATACACTAATCATTTATTTCTAAGCATCAATCCTAACAAGTGCAAACCATAATTCCATATTCATTCAGGCAATTCAACAAACACATGAAATGCATTTAAAAATCAATAGAGTATATATATTTATGTAATATACGGAAGACATCGTATCTAGCATGTGTGATAGCAATCAAGTCAAGTATAAATCATTCCTGACATTGAAAGCCTTGAAAACCATAACCTAAATGTTTATAGTCCACACCTTTCGCCCATTAGACTCGTTACGGTTGGAGCTCGTACACACTTTCGTCGTCTACGGCACCACTGCCACCTACGGTGCGAAATAGGTTAGCCATTTGACCTATTAAACTATTTTGAACTCTACAACATCTTAGTGTTGGAATTTCTTACCTAAAAATGAATCTAGAATTGCTGAAATGGCGACATGGTAGCGTGGATTTGGCACTTAGAACAACAGGGAGGAATCCCTACAGCAACACCCTAAATTTCCTCACCTTTTCTCTCTCTTTTCTTCTCTTCCTTTTCTTTTCTCTCTCCCTAGGGTTTCCTAAATTCGTATGGGATGAGAGAGTGCGGGTTTAAGGCCCTTATATAGGCCCAGAACTGATGAGAATGGCTCCAGGGCCAATGTATACTTAGATTATATCCAAAACTCATCTGTTTCAACTTAACAGAGCATTTCTGGAGACCCCTTTTCTGAATGCGGTCAAACTTAAGCTCCTTGATCATGGATCTAGGTTAGGATAAGTTTTCAGTCTGATCGAATTTACAGATCAGACGCGGCGGACCAGTTTCAGTTCAACGGTCACCAGAACTTGATCAAGGCCACAAATATATTGGCATGTGTGAGACATTTCTCCTGATCTGAGGGTGTATTTAGGTCAGATTCTGACAGTCTAAATGCTTATAATTGGCCCACAACCACACGACTCAGATTACTTAAATTCAGATTTTATTTATAAAGAAATTCACGTTTCTTACTCACCTTACTCTGGGCTCAAGTAAATAGTCATGGGATACCATCTGGACTTGATTTCTGAGGTGGTCGTCAAGTCCAACAAGATGGTCCTATTCGTCTAAGTTCGTCGCTATCGGACATTCGACGTGCGGTCCAGGTTCGATACGAAGTTTCATGATGCTCCCAAGAGCAACTGGGTTTAGAGATTGATCATAGGTTTCTAAGTAACGTAGCATTAGTGGACCTACTCATTTTTGGTCTTGTAGTTCATATTTAAAGTTGTTCAAGCTAATTCTACTGAGTATTTAGTTTAGTACTTAACCAAATTCTACCCTAATTATGGCAGAATATGGTCATAGGGCCATTCTATGCCCCATTTTTGGTACTTCTAGTTATTATATTATTTTAGTTATTTTTCTACTAGTTCATCATCAAGTTTACCCTGTCTCCACCAAATTTCATGAGATTTCATGTTGTAGAAAAAAAATTCTAAAAATTTCAGAAGCAGCAGCTGTCCAACAAGTGATTTTCGGACAGTTGTCACAATGACCTACTTTAAACTATATTAAATATTTTATTATATTTTTCATATATTTTTATATAAAATAAAATCATTTAACTTCAATATAATTTTTGAATCACCTAAATCAGAGTTATAACTAAGGAGATATGATTTTTCAAAGTTAGACAAAATGCGCAGAAAAATACAGAAAACGGGTTGCCCAATACGTTGTACGGACGAGGCCTAGACAAACAGGCGAGCCTCTCACTGGTCACTAGAAATTTGGGCGAGGGCTCATCCCAAGGGCAATGTCCTCCCTCCCTGAGGATGCCAGAAACATGTGGGACCCACTCCGGGTCCCCCCGAAATGTGTCGTTTGGGCCCACGAGTCCGTCGAGGCATTCTCGGGTCTCATTTGTAAACCGGAATGAGTTACGCAACGTACAATATATGATTTTGGGGTAGGAGAAGATAATATATCTAAATAAAATATCTATATCATGAGACTCTAAAAATTCAATAGTCAAAATCCCATTTTATTCATGTATTTACCATTTATAGTAAGTTTTAGTTTAAGTATAGTTTTTCACCAGTTAAACTGTAGGATTTGTATCTAATATGAAAGTACTTGGAGAAATTTGAAGAACGAGGTGGTGAAAGGTGAGATTTTGAAGGAAATGAGTTGAAAAGTAATTTGTTTAGCTTTGGAATTGAGTTATGAGAAGTTACCAAGGTGTTATGGTTGACCCATTACCTAAAAACGTCTAATTCCAGGTTGGCAAAAATCCAGGGTGTTACAAGATCCTTATAAAAGTAGCCCAATGGACAAATTAACCCATAAAATCCTAATTTGGGGCACGCCTGATACCTGGATATACTTCGAATTTTGTCTCAACACCTTAATTGAGGTAGTAAGATGAATGGACCGAGCGGATCTCTCACGAACCTCTTCGTAGGACCTTCACGTACATCACGTGTGCACGGTGCACAAGTGCACTAGCCATACACCGAATCTCTCAAAATCGGTCAGCGCACGTTGATCGACTCTCTTCTTCCAAATAAAGAAAGGCCATAGTGTCTAACACACACCTACCATTTTTGGCTTGTGGGCCCTACCCATCATGCATTCTGATGATCAGAACCTTCCATTGTGTTCAAGGGGTGTCTATGACCCTCACTTAGGTGTCCTTTTGGACCCATGAATGTATGGATAGGCAGATTACCATCCAAATGGAAGATGGATGGCAGAGTAAAAGAACCTATGGGCCACATCAATAGATGGCTAAAGACATCTATTTCCAACTAGAGTTTCGAGCCGCATCCAATGGACGGAGTGGATTTTGCCTTCGTCACCAATCATGGACCCAACCAATCATTACAACGTGAGAAAGTGTGCAGGCCCCTGTTTTCGTAAGCCAATGAATTTCAGACGTTTCGGGATGCTGTGGGCCATCATCTTGGGTCGGTTGGCAAATCCAAACTGTCTAAAGGGAAGCCTAGTCAAAGAAGATCCCATCTAAGGAAGAAAAGTAGAGGTTGAGATGGTTCGCTTTGTCAAAAACAGATTCCAAACGTGACCCTATTTGCATTTTCAGCTGGCGTTACACAAGGCAGTGCTGCATAAACCGACTTCACCACTGATTGGAAACTCCTATAAATGAGGACGCATGAGCGTGTAAGAGGGGCATTGTTGGGAAGGTGGAGCAGCCGTGGAGATATTTGGTGCAGGTGGAAGAGTTTTTTTTTTCTTTTTATTTTTGTTTAAGAGATTATAGCTTAATCATATCCATGGCTGGCTAAACCTCTTAACTAGGGCTAAGAGGTGAAGCTTGTAGTGTGATGGGATTCTGTCTATGGTTTTGATTCATGTCAAACTAATTTTGATGCTAGTTTGATTAATAGGAATACTTTCAGTGTTTAATGGTTTGTTGTGACTAAAATTATAATAGATCTGTAATGACTTTGAGTATTTTTTTTCCCTTTTATGATTATGAAGTCAGGAAGCCCTGTTATTCACCATCGCCCCTTGGACATAGTTGGATGATGGGACCCTTCTTAACAATCATACATCTCTTAGATTAGTTGTGGATTGGTTTAATTCTATTGTTTACTTTGCCTCATGGGCATGATTTTGTGATGGAATCCATTCTAATTTACATCCTTCTTATCTCTTTAAAACTAGATCAAAAGAAGTTCATATTTTATTTTCATGGTTATATTTTTCAACTGGATGAAGACGGGACTTGTAAGACCCGTATCTTAGACCGTACCATTCCATAGACTTCCGCGGTCTTACCGGTTGAATTTCGGTAACCTTCGACCCTTAAGTGATATTTGCGTGAGACCCTGATTCGTATGCTGTCAACCCTTATCGACTCAACCCAAGACTTTTACCATAGTGACCCGCCGTCGCCGCTGTTCCGATGCCGCGACTCGCGCTTAGAGGCGATACCCTGGTCAGGAGATGTAGGCCAACGTTCAGTGCGAGGAAAACACCGCGCATTGCGAAACCCAAGGGAATCTCTCCAACTTGTCACATCAATCCCATCAATTAATCAAATCCCATCACATCTCATGTCAAGTACACATCACCTTTCACCCATTCCCAAGCAAGCCTCAATAGTCAAAAGTTTCTTACAAAGCCCATGCCTTTCTTACACAAAAGGCCACAAAAGTCAAAAAGTTCTTACACACCCATCACCACCACATCCATCACTCCATCACCCATCATACTCTCTCTCTCATTTTCAAACTCATTCTAAGCAACCAAAATTTCAAACGTATGAGCCTCTCCCTCTCTTCCAAAACTCCAAGTGTGGCCCACCTTTCCATCCCAAGATCTCCCATCCTAGCCATCCATTTCTCATCTCCTCCATTGAAATCGAAGCTAAGGAGCTAAGGAACCCATAGGAGCAAGAAGATTAAGCGGTGGGTGATCTTAGATCTTTATTTTTCATTTATTTTGTTTGATTATGGGTCCATATATGTGGGACCCACCTTGATGTATGTTGTATACAAGAGGGATCCATAGTGGCGGGACCCTTCCATCCTTACCGATGTTCTCTCTCTCTCTCTCTCTCTCTCTCTTTGAATGGTGATGATGAAGAAGGGGTGAGTGTGGCCCACCATGAATCATATACTTCATGTGGGGCCCTTTAGAAGAATGTGTTGGATCTACACCATCCATCCCATTACTGGGCCCGGACGGAAGGAAAGGCATAAGTCTCAGCTTCATTCAAAAAAAATCATCAAATCAGGTGGGCCACGTACATATGGGACTCACCATGATGTTGTGTATTGCCATGCCGTCTAGTGTCTCTAGACGCTGGACGTGAGACAATAGGGGTGGATAACATGAAGTATGTGTACTGACGTGGGCGTACTCACGCCAGTAGAAGAAAAAGAAAGGAAATGGTTTTAGATGGGCCGCTCATATGGGTCCCACCTTGATATATGTGTTCAATCCATGCCGTTCATCCCCTTTTCCAACTCATTTTAGGCGTTGAGCCAAAAAATGAGACTGATCTGTTAATCAGGTGGGCCATACCATAGAAAACTATGTTTCTTACCATTCAAAGCTATTAGGACCCACCTTGTTGTATCTACGTGCTAAAAATACCGAACATTGGACTTGTTTAGTGTATTTTGAGCCCTAGAATACATTGGACGGAGTAGATTTTCAAGGAGTGGGCCCCACATGTGAAATTTATCAAAAAAATAAAAAAAAAGAGAAGAAGAAAGGAAGCAGCGACACTGCTACTATCAGAAGGCAGCAGGCGCTGCCTGCGCTCGGGCGGGCGGACGATAGCCACCCATGGCTCCAGCCGTGGGCCCCACCTTGATGTATATTTTACATCCACGCCGTTCATGTGGTGGGCCACCCCAAGTAGTGGGCCCCTTCCAAATTTTAACCCCATCCATGGCTTGGGTGGTCCACACTACAGGTAATAGTGGGGATGAACATCTGCCATTGAAACCCATTCTTGGGTCCACTGAAGTTTTAGATTAATATGAAATTTATTTTTCCTCTTCATCCAGGTCTCTGTGACCGTATGGACGGATTGGATGGAAAATAAATATTATGGTGGGCCCCACGTGGGACCCATAATGATGCATGTGTTTCACTCACACTATCTAGGGATGGACGGTGGGCCCACCATGATTTAAGTGTTCTATCCGCACCGTCCAGGGCTGGACGGTGGGACCTACCTCCCCTCCACGTTTGGGGTTGTGCATGTGTGTGTGTGTATATATATATATATATATTATTGTATATACTATATATATATATATATATTATATTATGTAATATACTTGGTGGTGGGCTTTTGTGGGCCCTACCATGATGTATAAGTTGCGTCCAATCCATCCATCCATTTGGGAAGCTCATTTTGGGCATGAGCTTAAGGATGAGCCAGATCCATAGTCCAAGTGGACCCCACCTTGGCATGTTTTGAGGCCCGTCTTAAGGTATTTGTGGTAGTCCATTAAGGCCCACTTTGATGTGGATCTAAGGCCCATGGAATGGGGCCATTTGATGTATTCTAAGGCCCATGGGATTAGGCCCATTTGATGTTTTAGGGGCCCATGGGCTAAGGCCCATTGAGATGTACTAGGGCCTATGGGTTGAGGCCCATTTGATGTACATATGGGGCCCAATTGGTGTGGCCCATTTGTTACATATAAGATCCACGAGATTAGGCCCATTTAATGCAATCTAAGGTCCATGGGTTATGACCCATTGCAATGCACTTAAGGCCCAGTGGTGCGGCCCATTGATGTGGCCTATTTAATGAATATACGGCCCGTAGGATGTGACCTATTTGATATATTTAAGGCCCAATGGGAATTGCACTTAAGGCCCATTGATGCGGCCCATTGGTGTGGCCCACTTGATGAATATAAGGCCCATGGGTTGTGGCCCATCTGATATATTTAAGGCCCAATGGGATGTACCTAGGTCCATTGCAATGTGTGATCCCAACACGGATTATGTAATGATGTTCACAACGATCGCGCCTTGGGAGCAATGTTGGTTTGACGTCCACATTGCGAGTATAATGTTGGTTGGATGTCCACATTACGACTCTCCCTAGGGCCCACTGATAGGCAGTACTGGTTGTGTGTTGGCCGTTTAGGCCACCTGTGTTGTAAGGATATTTCATTACTTTATTACATGTTTAGTATAGTACCATGACTCATGATCATACGCATCATATGTATGCTTGATATGAGAGGTGACTGATCATAGCATATGCCTTCGCGCAGGTTATTTATGGGCTCCCGGTTAGGCAGTGTTGCCCTACATGAGCGCACGATACGCGCAGGATTTACTGCATGATTGGATAGCATAATTCATGCATTTCTTATTGTGTGATATGGTTACTTTATGCCCTAGTGACATCAGGGTTGTAGCCTCCACAAACGTATCGTGGTTGGCAGGATTAGATACTAAAAATTTTATTTTACATGGGGTGCTATAGATATCCCTGGGTGAAAGTCCCTAAACCCTTATGGTACCAAGAGGTTGCTCTAACTTCTAGACCGGGTGGGTACAGGAGTGCCGAGTGCCGATTACGAGACGGTTACACCTTTCACTGTATCGTGGTCGGTTGGAAGGGGGTGCGGCTTTACCCGCCCGAGATAGGGGGCAAAGCTAGACTGAGTTTGACTAGCTCGAGGAATGGGTCCGCTATTGACGAGTCGAGCCCAATATTGGCAGACTGATGGTGAGGTCTCTTTCACTTACCTTATTGTGCGCGATGGGGCGACGATCTGGTTTAGAGTGTACTAGACCCCGGTAATATCCCAGATTTGAGCTGTATTGATATGTGGACTTAGATGAGGATTCGCATGCTTGAGTTGCACTTCGCATCGCATGGCCTTGGTATGGCCGACATCATTCATACTTTACATTGCATGGCCTTGGTATGACTTATGGTATATATGGATCCACCTACATATTTCATATTACTCTGATATTGCATGATCATATTACTACCTTGCGCACACACTTTCACCACCCTCTAAGCTTTCTATAAGCTTATACACCACCGTTGCGTGCAGGTGATGTTGGATCGCAGCAACGCTGAGGCTTGAGCACGTGGCAGATTACTTTGGAGCTTTTGGCCTATCATCATTGTATTTTTCTTTATGCTCATTGTACTTGTAAAGTTTTTGATCATAGTGAAAATATAATGGAGTTTTTGGTTGTTGTTTGTGGGTTATGCCTTTGGTTATGCTTATTACGAATCAGACTGACATTGAAAATCCTCCTCGTAGTAACCCAGGATCGGAACCTGGCGAATGGGTGTTGAGAGCCGAGAATGGGGTTCTACAGAGGCTATTGGTGCCAGATTCGGCGATCGAGAATTTTATGAGCTCGGTTTCCGAGTTTGGGGTGGGACAGGACTTGAAGTCTAGTTGTGTTCATGAATTGAGCGTAAATCTCCCTGATCTCTACAAGTGGATCCTTGGCACCCTAGTTTTCTACCTTTGATTTTTACAAATTTTAGATTAGTATTTTCACCATTATTCCCTCTTATTCACTCGGTTTAGATTTCATCTTATTTTAGTTCTAGTTCTGGTTATTTTAAGGTTACGTACAGGTTTCAGTCCTTATGGATTCGACATCGGTCTTACCGAGATTATTACTACATCATAACCCTATACTTGGAGTGTAAACAAGTTTTTGGCGCTATTGCCGGGGACTGACGGTTATGTTTTCTGAGATTAGCTAGTTTTAGAATTTGGTTAAGATTAGAATTTTTCTAGATTTAGGTTTTTCTATTTGATTTCTAAAGGCTAACCTAATTTTATTTTATTTTTTATTTTGAAGGACCCTGACATAAACTTTCTAAATTGGTAATCTCTTTCTGATTTTCTAGTTTTTCTAACTTTCTATTTCTAAATTAGGATTTATTTTATATTTTTAAGAATTTTCCTAATTTGTTTCATCTTTTTTTTTTTTTTCTATTTTTAGTAACCTTCTAATTCTAAGATTTCTTTTATTTTTAGAAACTAACATACTTTCTAATTTTAGGTATAGAACTTTCCTAATTGTTTTAGAAACTTTCTAATTTTAGGATTTCTATTGGTAGAAACTAATTTCTTTTATTTCCTTTTGCAAGATTTCAACGTAGGAACTCCAATCTGGTAACTCCTTTCTAACTTCTACTCTACTTACTTTTTTTATTGCAGTGAGAATTTTTCTTTAGGATTAGATTCAGAGTTTGGGTTTCACCATGTATATGTAAGAGTGGGATCGTCAGTATGCTGGGAAGAATAAGATATATTGGGATGATGATTATAATAGAAATCAACCTATGTCTCAAAACTTTTTTAAAACCATCATCGAGAACTGACTAGAATATAGTGCTCCACCGGTTAATAAGTCCTTACGTGATCATATGCAGGAGAATAATTACACCCCATGGATTAACAAAACAGTACATGAGTGTTGGGGTTATCATAATTTTGAGAGTGATAACTATTATCACCTATTAGATAAGAAGAAAACAATGCGTGATTATATTATGAATGATAATAGGTATTATCAACCATCAGATTCTCCCACCTATGATCCGTATGACTATAATCAGTGGAAACATCAATGTTGGGAAGATGAATCAGCAATACATCCTAGTGAACATTTTCTTGGGTTTTCTACCTTTAAGACTCAATTAGAAACGATCCAAGATGAGACACTTCAGGGTGACATATATGATTTTTTGAGCCTTAGAAAAACAATAGAAGCACTCGCATTGCATATTAACAAGACATTGGAGGCTCGTTCGTCCCAGCTACAACTTAATATAGAAACACAATATGAGGAAAGTGATCTTAACTCACTTGTGGAAGAAACTAAAATTATGCATGAGGAGTTGGAGTCCATTAATGATCATATGGTTCAATTTTCCAATGAGTCGATCTCAATGACGGTCCAAAGGAATGGTCAAGAGATGTGGGTGTCTTTCAAATATAATCATAGTGACACACTACACTCACATGACACATAGGATTTCAATGATGAGGTAGAGGTTAGTTTATTCGAACCTCAACCAAACCTAGGAACAGAATGTGAAGAAAGCGTTCCCATTCCAAGTGTGTACTGCATTGAATTGGAAGATGATGCGTATTTGGATTCAATCTCAAGTTTAGCCCATATTAATGATCAAGAGGTTTAGGAAGTTGTCGATCATAGTGATCTACTCCACCTATCTAACATGGATGATTTATATAGAGGATGAACCACTTTCACCTAAACCTTCCAACCTTTATGATGCATGTTTAGACCGCTCCCCTGAATTGAATGATGATATGATGTGGGAGATGGACGAGCCACTTAATATGACTCTGGAAGATGAAACCACCCAGTTGAGGCCACCATCTAAACTCTCAAATTTTTACGATTCAATGCCTATTCTGAGTAGTATCAATGAATAGAGTCCTCACATCAATACTTCGTCTACTGACCCTTAATCTGTCTGTGAAGGGTTGGAGCAAGAAAGCATGCCTCCATCTACTTTTAAAGACGATGGAGTCTTTGAGTATCTCATTACAGATTTCAATATGAAATTTTCCAACTCTTTGGACGATTGCTTGGTACACTTTTTAGATTCAAACGACCCTATGATCAAAGAAATAGTGAATGCCTTGAAAGAGAATATCTCGGTAGTCGTTACTAATCGAGAGAACCCTTACTCTAAAGCCCCTTCTTCTCCAAATCCTAATTGTTTACCATAAGGGAGGCGAGCTGAAAATTGAACCGAAGTCTGAAACTTCGGAATGTGTCGAGACTACATCACTTTTTAAGAAGTTTTCTAAGTTTTATTTACTTGTAGTCTTTGATTCACCATGGGATACTAACTTTGAAACTTTTTCTGTCACAGGTGAATCATATGTACTTTGGATACCTCAGGCAAATCAAAGATAAATTTTTGATATGGTCCATAAATTTCTCTAGGCATTCATGCTCTAGGGTATCCAAGACTATTACAAAAAGGGCTTTTGGATGATCTTGTTGAGAAACCTATTGAGAAATTTATCAAGGTATTGGCCATAAGAGGAACCTTGCGGCATGATTGAGTAGTTTTTCCCTTGCTTTCATAGGACTAGAATAGTTTTCTTGATGTCGTTCTAGGTTAGACGGTTTTATGCCGTTAGGATAGTTTGCTTTTGACATTATTTTAGGATAGCTTATTTTCACTCTTGTGCTGACCTGCTTTCATACTGAGATCTCTGTGGAAAAGCCTCTCTCTCGATTCCTTCATCTAGGTACTATCTTTCCATCACTTATCCTTTACTTTTGTTGTCTCATGTGCATTGCACGCTTATTTCTTTTTATATTGAGAACAATGTAGATTTTAGGTTAGGGGTGGGAGATTAGGTTACCTATGTTACCTAATCATTTTTTTTGGTCTTAATCAAAAAATTGTGAAATTTTTTAACATTTTTCTGGACATTCTTGTGAATTCGAAGTGATTTTGAAGGATAATCATGATATGAGAAGTATACAATATGAAATGTTGGGGATTTACGTCTCTTGGATTTAGTTATCTGATAGATATGACAGTTGAGTTCGAATTATCAATCCATGATTAAAAGTTGTAAACATTGATTAAATCTTGATTTCACATGTCACATCTCGCTTACACATTGAGATTGAGTTCGATATTGGAGGATTTACTTGGTAATCACTAAGCATGAAAGGAGCCAACCTGGGGAATTTGTCCATCATGATCATTGGAAGGAAAAAAGAAAAAAGAATGAATACCCAACTAAAAAACAATTGTCTTCAGAAAAGGGTTGGGCAAATGGTCTTCACCATGGTTTTGCTCCCCATAGGTGAGGGTTCAATTCTCCTCCTTAGCTTCACCTTTAAAAGATTGGCATAACATGAGAGCCATCAATGAAAAAATCATAAGCTGGAAGAATGAAAAGTTGAACTGTAAGGCAAGTTTTGGTTTAGGTTATGGTTATCCTGAATACTCTTGTGAATATCAATGTTATCATGAAAATAAAGAATTAAACCCCTGATTTTGATAAGTTTAGGTTTCACTATACACCCATGGAACTCAATGTTTAGAATTATTCAAATCAATGGATCAGTACTTTAAACTTAAATATGAAGTTTACCATGCACTTGAGTACAGGAGAAAGTAATGCCCAACATTCATGAATCTTAGAGTTCTAGTATCTGGATTATTTTTTTTTACAATACACTCGAGTTTATAGAAATTGTTCTATAATTCTCAACTTATTTGTCGCATACTTTACTTTGGACTAGAAAAATGCTGGTTGAGATTTGTGTTGAGGGTAAAATATTACATATTAAACCCCAGTTATTACCTGATTTTATGAGCATGATACCGTTTAACACCTTATTTTAATTGTGTTTGTGATGTAAGGTGTATTTAGGAGCCTGGACTAAAAAAGGGCACTAAAAGCATGGACTTAATGCTCATAAATTACCAAGGTAAGGTACGGACCCCAGTGGATGGAAATCGAAGAAATTACATGGTAAAGATCCGAGAAAATCAGGCCACTCAAGTAAAACGGGCCCGAAAATCATCCAGAATGCAAGATCATTAGGTTCCCACTATCTGTTCGGCTTGAAACTTCATATATGGCCGGAGGACTATAAATTAACTGCAAATGTCAAATTTTAGCAATTAGATCCTTGTGAAAGTGGCCCAACGGATAGATCAGTCCCTAAAGTCTTGATTTGGGGCGCGCTTGATACCTGGATATACTTTAAATTTTATCTCAACACCTTAATTGAGGTGGTAAGATGAATGAACGGAGCAGATCTCTCACGAACAATTCTGTAGGACCTTCATGTACATCGCATGTGCACGGTGCATAAGTACACTGACCATGCGCTGAATCTCTCAAAATTGGTTAGCGCACGCTGACTGACTCTCTTCTTCCAAATCAAGAAAGGCCACAGTGTCTAACGCATGCCGGCCGTTTTTAGCTTGTGGGCCCTACTCATCACACAATCTGATGATCAGAACCTTCCATTATGTCCGAGGGGTGTCTATGACCCTCACCTAGGTGTCCTTTTGGACCCATGAACTTATGGACAAGTAGATTATCGTCCAAACGAAAGATGGACGGTGGAGTAAAAGAACCTGTGGGCCACATCAACAGACGGCCAAAGACATCCATTTCTGACCAGAATTTCGAGCCGTATCCAATGGATGGAGTGAATTTTTCCTTCATCACCAATCATGGACCCCACCAATTAGTACAATGCAAGAAAGTGGGCAGGCCCCGGTTTTCACAAGCCAGCGAATTTTGGACGTTCTGGGATGCTGTGGGCCACCATCTTGGGTCGGTTGGAAAATCCAAACTGTCCAGAGGGAAGCCTAGTCAAAGCAAATCCCATCCAAGGAAGTAAAGTGGAGGTTGGGATGGTCCGCTTTGTCAAAAATAGATTCCAAACGTGACCTTGTTTGTGTTTTTCGCTGGTGTTACGCAAGGCAGTGTTGCGTAAACTGACTTCACCATTGACTGGAAACTCCTATAAAGGAGGATGCACGAGCATGTAAGAGGGGCATCGTTGGGAACGTGGAGCAGCCGTGGAGGCACATGGTGTATGTGGAAGAAATTTTTTTCTTTTTATTTTTGTTTAAGAGATTATAGCTTGATCATATCCATGGTTGGCAAAACCTCTTAGTTAGGGCTAAGAGGTGAAGCTTGTAGTGTCATGGGATTCTGTCTATGGTTTTGATTTATGTCGAACTGATTTTGATGCTAGTTTGATTAATATGAATACTTTCAATGTTTAATGGTTTGTTGTGACTAAAATTACAATAGATCTGCGATGGCTTTGACTATTTCCTTTCCCTTTTATGATTATAAAGTCAGGAAGCCTTGTTCACCATCGCCCCTTGGACATGGTTGGATGATGGAACCCTTCCTAACAATCATACATCTCTTAGATTGGTTGTGGATTGGTTTAATTCTGTTGTTTGCTTTGTCTCATGGGCATGGTTTTGTGATGGAATCCATTCTAATTTACATCCTTCTTATCTCTTAAAAACTAGATCAAAGGAAGTTCAGATTTAATTTTCATGGTTATATTTTCCAACTGGATGAAGATGGGATTTGAATTCCAGTTGACTTCATGAATTGAGCGTAGATCTCCCTGATCTCCACAAGTGGATCCTTGACACCCTAGTTTCCTACCTCTAATTTCTACAAGTTTTAGATTAGTATTTTCACCATTATTCCCTCTTATTCACTCGGTTTAGATTTCATCTTATTCTATTTCAAGTTCTGGTTATTTTCAGGTTACGTACAAGTTTCAGTCCCTGTGGATTCGACTTCAGTCTTATCGAGATTATTACTACATCACAACCCTATACTTGGAGTGTAAACAAGTTTTTGACGCTGTTGCTGGGAACCTACGGTTACGTTTTCTGAGATTTGCTAGTTTTAGAATTAGGTTAAGATTATGGTTTTTCTAGATTTAGATTTTTCTATTTGATTTCTAAAAAGTAACCTTTTTTTTTTGAAGAACCCTGACATAAACTTTCTAAATTAGTAATCTCTTTCTGATTTTCTAGTTTTTCTAACTTTCTATTTCTAGATTAGGATTTGTTTTAGATTTTTAGGAATTTTCTTGATTTGTTTTATCTTTCCTTTTTTTTTTCTTCTATTTTTAGTAACTTTTTAATTCTAGGATTTCTTCTGTTTTTAGAAACTAACATACTTTTTAATTTTAGGTTTAGAACTTTCCTAATTGTTTTAGAAACTTTCTAATTTTAGTATTTCTATTGGTAGAAACTAATTTCTTTTATTTCCTTTGCAGTATTTTAACGTAAGAACTCCAATTTGGTAACTTCTTTCTAACTTCTCCTCTACTTATGTAACGTCTTGAAAAAATCCATACGAAAACCCGAGTACCACCTCAGGCAGAAATCACTAAGGACCGAATCCTTTAGTAATTAGAAGAAAATTAACTAAGTGCTAAACTAAATCATTTGTGGAATTAGCTTGAATCACTTTTTATATGAACTACAAGACCCAAAACTAATTGGATCGCTAATGCTATATTACTTAGAAACCTATGATCATTCTCAAAACCCAGTTGCTCTCAAGAGCATCATGAAACTCCGTATCGGACCTGGACCGTGTGTCGAAAGTTCGATTACTGCGAAACTATATGGTTATGATCGCCTTATTGGGCTTGACGATTATCTCGGAAATCAAGTCCAAATAGTATCCCGAAACGCATAACTTGAGCCCGGAGCATAGTGTGAGAGAAACTTATCTTTAGAAAATGTACTAAAAATTAAATGATTTAGGCTATTTGCTTACAGGCCAAATTTAAGGTTTCAGACTATCAGATTCTGACCCAATTTCACCCTCGAATCAGGAAAAATTTCTAACACATGTCAGCATACTCGTGGCCCTGATCGAGTAACAATAAGTGTTGAATTGAAACAGGTCCTTTGCAGTTGATCTACTGATCCGATTAGACCAAAATATTAACCTGGCCTAGATCCAATGTTAGGGAACTTATCCTAAACCATATGCAGGAAATGGGCCTCCAGATGAGCTCTGTTGGACCGAAATAACTACTCTTTGGCTATAACCTAAGTATACCATGACCCTAGGGCCATTTACACCAGTTCTGGGCCTATATAAGGACCTAAACCCACCCCTCTCTCATTCCATACGAAATTCCAAACCTTAGGAGAGAGAAGAGAGAAAAAGAGAAGGAAAGAGTGAGGAGAAGAGAGAGAAAGTGAGAGATCGTTGCTGAGATTCGATCCCACCACTCCACGTGTCGAATCATCCTATCCATGTCGCTATATCGGCGATTTCGACTCCGTTCTTGGGTAATCCTAACCCTAATCTATTTTAGGGGATTCAAATAAAGAAAATGGTGAAATAGCTAACCTATTTCATGCTATAGGTTACCGTTGTATCGTAAACAAAGACGTAGTGTTCAAACTAAGTATGATACGAGTCTACTGATGGAAGGTGTGGACTATAAATGTTTAGGTTATGGTTTTCAAGGATTTCAATGTCAGTTAATGATTTATGACTGACTTAATTACTGTCATATGTGCTTAGATGTGATGGTTTCTGCGTATTACACATATATATGAACTATGTTGATTTTAATGCATTCAATGTGTTTGTTGAAATGTTTAAATGAATATTGAATTATGATTTATGCTTTCCAGTCTATTGATTGAGAATACATAATTGTTGTATGTGTGACAAGTCCTTTGTGAAAGGATTTGCCATAATATATGTTATAACTACTTTATTACATGTATATTAATGTGTAGTCTAAGTGTTTGATAAAATGCCTGAATGTGAAAATGCTTGTTGAAATGTATTTGATGAGGGCATTGTGATAGAATTCTCAATAACCTTATCTATAATTACAGTTTCCTTCATGTAACATATCTTACTACTACATGCTTTATGTATGAAATGCTTATGTATGACAATGTGTGTGCTATGTGTTTGTTAAAATGCTCAAATGAGATTTATATTTGACTTGTTTATTACATGCTGTCTGACTATCAAATATGAATGCCTATTGTGTTTGAGTATGATGGGGACTACTGCATAGTCCAGGCAATTAATAATGTTTTTCGAGTAAGTGGCTGAGGTGATTTTGCCACACAAGACATGTTCGAGGAATTCGAGTCGTACACTACTTGTCGATAGTGGTTAGGCTACGTGGAATGCTTATGCACTCCATGTTGATTAAGTCAACGTGCGCTCGTACCAGTCGAGCTTGTCAAGTAATCCAATTGGTCCATTATATATTCACCATGTATGGATGCTACTGCTTGAATCTAAGGTACCACTTACCAGTGAAATGCCCGTTTAACCTGGGTACCTCAATCCGCCAAGACTCATGAGTTGGACATGCTGGTATGTGACACCGTGGTCGAGCTGTTGGCTTACGCTGGGGTGATGAGCCTCCCTTTAGTGTCCATTGAGTAAAAAAAACTCATGAGCCGAATGCGGTGGTATGGGACACTGTATTCGATCTGTCGACCTACGATCAGGTGATGAGCCTCTTATAGTGACCTTAAGTATACACTACGACAACGCTAAGGTGACGAGCCTTTCCATAATGACCTCGAATATAACTAGGACTGTGCTGAGATGATGAGTCTCTCCGTAGCGACCTGGAACTACTTATCGTATGTGATTATTTATGATTGACGACCCTAAATGGATCAATGTTTGGGTAAATGATATAAGGAGAGGTACCTTAACTTTTCAAACCTCCTGTATGAATGAGTCTAATTAAAAACTTGTCTAATCATGCACATGCACCGCATTGCATGTGCCTTTGGTGTTGGTGTTGAGCATAGCGAGAGTGTTACATGCGCGACCGTGAGATGATGTCACAGAGGGAGTGCAGGCGAGGGCATATATCATTATTACATCTCATTCTTGCATTAATAAGAGTACTTAGGACATGATTATTATACTGCCTTATCATTACTACTTGATTGAATTGATAACATGTTAACCTTTACCTTATAGCTCCACTGAGTTGATCACTCACTCCCACTCTGGGACGATGTTTTAAAATAGCAACTAGACTCTGTTGTAGTTTCAGATGATGGTGAGGCATACGAGACAGAGCCTGCCTTCTATGATAATGAGGAGTTCTCCTATCTGCAACTCTTTGGTGGGTCTACGTAGACCTGAAGTTGTGTCATGGGGCTACAAGGATATGAAATAGATGATATTACACTTTATCTTTTTTAAATTTTGATATTATACATGTAATTATTTAACCTAGTGACGTTCATACTCTGGGGACTTACAATCACTTATATGCTTATATGTATTTATTATAGTCTTTCGCTTGTGTAATTTAACTGTCTCTGGAGTATGATATGCTGATTTGGTATAATCCCACTCATGTTTAATGCATTAATACGGACAACATTTAATCACCATTATCTATGTTGCATAAGTGATGTGTTGGACCTCGGGAGTTGGGCTCTTGCTCGACTCCTGATTTTCAGGGCATTACAACTTACTTTCTATATTGCTGTAGGATTTTTTCTTTAGGATTAGATTCAGAGTTAGGGTTTCACTATGTATATGCAAGAGTGGGAACGCCAGTATGCTGAGAAGAATAAGATATATTGGGATGATGATTATGATAGAAATTAACCTATGTCTTAAAAATTTTCTGAAACCATCATTGAGAACCGACCAGAATATAATGCTCCATCGGTTAAGAAGTCCTTACGTGATCATATGCAGGAGAATAATTACACTCCACAGATTAACAAAACAGTACATGAGTGTTGGGGTTACATAATTATGAGAGTGATGACTATTATCACCCATTAGATAAGAAGAAAATAATGCGTGATTATATTATGAGTGATAATGGGTATTATCAACCATCAGATTCTCCCATCTATGATCCGTATGACTATAATCAATGAAAACATCAATGTTGGGAAGATGAACCAGTAATACACCCTAGTGAGCATTTTCTTGGGTTTTCTACCTTTGAGACTCAATCAGAAACGATCCAAGAGGAGCACTTCAGGGTGACATATATGATTTTTCAGGCCCTAGAAAAATAATAGAAGCACTCGCATTGCGCATTGACAAGACATTGGAGGCTCGTTCGTCCTAGCTACAACTCAATATAGAAACACAATGCGAGGAAAGTGATCCTAACTCACTTGTGGAAGAAACTAAAATTACGAATGAGGAGTTAGAGTCCATTAATGATCATATGGTTCAATTTCCCGATGATTCGATCTCGATGACGGTCCAAATTAATGGTCAAGAGACGTGAATGTCTTTCAAATATAATGATAGTGACAAACTGCACTCACATGACACATAGGATTTCAATGATGAGGTAGAGGTTAGTTTATTCTAACCTTAACCAAACCTAGGAACAGAATGTGAGGAAAGTGATCCCATTTCGCTGGATGTCCAGCTGGTTTAGATGAGATGAAAACATAAACATCAGATTTTGCAAAAGCTGGTGGGTCCCACATGTGTGGACCCACCTTAATGTATGTATCTTGTATCTAGATCGTCCATCTGCTGGATGCCCAACAACTATTGCTGCTAGATTGACGCCAGCATGTCCTGTGGTCTCATCACAAGGTACATGTTATGTCCATACCGCCCATCCATTTGGTGCTTGTGGGGGGCCCACCCCACACGTGCTGCATGTGTGGGATGGGAACCACCTTGATGAACGTATTCTATATCCACACCGTCCATTCATGAAAGTGCTGTGTGGGGCCTGCCTTGATGTATGGGTCCTATCAACACCGTCCAACAGCTGCTAGATGGTGGGGCCCACCTTGGTATATGTGTTTTATATCATCCGTCCATCATGTGGACCCCATGGTGTATGTGTTCTTCCAACTGTCCATTTGTATGGACGTCAGCAAGTTTGGTGGTTCCCATCTGATGCATGTGTTGTATCCACCATCCATTTGTATGGACCACATGTGATGTATGTGTTTTATCTGTACCATCCATTTTCTAGGGACCCCACCTATATAGTTATTGTATTGACATTAGCAAGCCCTAGGGGTATGATCCTGAGGTATGTGTTATATCCAAAATGTCCATCTTTGGGACGTGGGGTCCACAGGTGTGGCATCCACGCCGTCCAGTCCCTGGATGGGGGACCACCTTGATGCATGAATATTATTTACACTATCCAAACATATGGATCCCACCTTAATGTATGTGTTTCATCTCCACCTTCCAGTGTGGGACGGTGGGGCACACTTATTGTGTGTATTGAATCCGAGTCATCCATTAAATGGGCCGCCCCGCAGACCCACTGTGATATGTATTTAATCCAAGCCGTCCATCGATTGGGCTGCCCCACAGGCCTAATCATGATGTATTTGTGGCCCTTGTGTGAGGTCTAACTTGATGTATATTTGAGTCCCATATGATGAGGGCCAATGTGATGTATGTTCACACCCCAAGTATAGGGTTGTGATGTAGTAATAATCTCGGTAAGACCGAGGTCGAATCCACAGGGACTGAACCTTGTACGTAATCTGAAAGTAACTTGAACTAGAACTAGGCGAAGACGTAATCTAAATCGGGGAGAAGTAAGAGAATAATGGTGAATAAATTTAACTAAAACTTATAAAATTCAAAGGTAGGAAACTAGGGATTCCAAGGATCCACTTGCAGAGATCAGGGAGATCTATGCTTGATTCGCAAACACAACTAGAATCAGAGTCCTATCTTCATCCAGTTGAAAGATATTTCATTAAAAATCAATCTGAACATCCTTTGATCTAGTTTTCAAGAGATGAGAGGTATAAGAATTAGAATTGATTCCATCACAAAACCATGCCCATGAGACAAAACAAATAATAGAACTTAACTAATCCACATCCAATCTAAGAAATTTATGAACATCAGGAAGGGTTCCATCATCCAACCATGCTCATGAGATGATGGCGAACAACAGGGCTCCCATGTTCACAATCCCTATAATGCAAAGAACATACCCAAAGTTATTGCAGATCCATTGTAATTTAAGTCACAATAAACCATTAAAAACTATGAATATTCCTCATAATCAAACTATAATCAAAGTCAGTTCAGTAAAGCATGAATCAAAGACATAGAACCAATCCCATCGCACTACAAGCTTCACCTCTTAGCCTATCATAGACATGATGGGCTAAAATCTCTTAAAGAACATAAAGGAAAGAAGGAAGAAAACTAAGGAAGAAGAAACCTGAGCCCCGAGCCATCCCACGCTATCTCTTTCTCGCTCTCTCTTCTCTTCCACGTTCTAGCTTCCACGGTTGCCCCTAGATATTCTTAATGCCCCTCTCCACATTTCCCTTTCCTTTTATAGGCATGAAGGGCGGTGGAGAACTCCTTATGCAGCAACAGAACGTGCGCAGCGAAGAAAATGTAGCCGACTTGCTTTTGGAGTGGAGTTTTGGACGATGGACACTCCGAGAATGAATTTTGGCTCCATGAGTGGGTAAAAACCCCCTTACCAAGCTTTTGAATGGTTTGGATATTGCATTCGACCGTTGTTGTCATCATAGAATGGCCCACAGAGGAGACAGCGTCTGACGTGCGTATTTTGGAGATTTTCTTGCACTGACGTGTTTGGTGGGACCTATAGTGATGTTTCAGTGAAATCCACCCCGTTCATTGGGTTCCTGGTGAAATTTCAGTTGGAAAGGAGTGGTTTTGGTCAAGTTTTGGTGCGGTCCATTTTCGACAAAGAAACAAAAGCATCTAATTTGGAAAAATTATTTTATTCAAAGATAACGAGAGGATCTCATAGAATAATCATGGCTTTATTGATTCTAAGTATAATTACATCCCTTCTAGATCCCTTGATTCTAAGATAGGATATTGTAAAATAAACAATATCATAATTGATAAGGCTTATATGTTAAACCTTGAATTCGGCAGCATTTTGACTGTGGCTTCAGTTATCTCCTATAACTTAGGAGGAATATCGAACTTCAATCAACTAATCTCTCTTTGGAACTTGTCCATTCTTTAAAGGAGAAAGCTTAAAGCAATGAAGATTGAACTTGGATGCCTCTTACAATCCCGACAACATCTCAGCCACTTTTAGCTCAGGCCACATGGTGACCAGGTTGCGCGACCAGCGTTGTAAGACTCGTATCCTATCCTGTACTGTTTCGTAGGCTTCTGCGGTCCTCTCGGTCAAATTTTGATGACCCGCAATGCGTATATAACATTTACGCATAACCCTTAGTTATGTCCCGTATTTCAGAGTCAGCTTGACTTGAGACTTGTACCAGTGCGACCGCACCGTCGTCGCGATTCCGACGTCGCGTCTCGCGCACTGAGGCGATACCCAGGCCAGGAGATATGTGCCCGTGTTCAGTTTGAGGAAAAAGCTCACAGTTATAAAATCTAAGAGAGAACATGTCAAATCAATCCCATCAATCACCACATCATGTCAAGTACAACCACCTCTCCCCTAAAGTCGACTCTCTCTTACAAACCCATCCCTTACATGTCAAGTACACATCACCCATCACTCACACTCATCCCTCTCTCTCTCTCTCTTTACATCCCATCTTCTCTCTCTCTCTTCCCCATTTTCAAGCAAGCGCCGTCCAAGGCATGAGAACTCCATGTGAGAGCTTTGTGTGGCCCACTTCTTACCTCCCATCTCCACCATCCAACCATCCAATCTTCATCATTCTCCGTCAAAGTCGAAGCCAAGGAGCTTAGCTTGCCATTGATCCAAGAAGAAGCGGAAAAGGTGGGTGCTCATGCCTTAGATCTTAAACTTTGATCTAAAATCCATTTGAGATGGGACTTATTTGCATGTATGTGATTGTAAGTAGAGAGGGGCCCATAGTGACGGGGTCCCTCTATCTCACTGTGTTTCTCTCTTGTGATGGGTGTGGCCCACTTAATCTCCGCCATACAAGGTTGTATGGGCTCACCTAGACGGATGTAGCTCGTGGGCCATGTGTAGGTGGACCCACCTTGATGGACGTATTATGTCCACCATCCATGGAGTAATGTCCAGTAGCTGAGGCTACTGGACTATGTGAAAGGTAACACATATTAGTTTTAGTTCAAAAATTGGCAGGTCACACTCACATGGACCCTATCTTGATGTATGCATCTGATTAGAACCGTCCACCCCTTTTCTCACCTCATTTCAGGCGTTGAGCCAAAAAATGAAGCCAATCCGAATCTCTGGCTGGCCATAATGTAGGAAACAGTGGTTTTGGGTGATCTGTGATTTTTTTATACACCAGGAAATATTGCATATTAGATTCGTTAGATCTGTTACGAGCCGGGGAGACAAGTAGTCGGTGTCGATTTTCCTGATGCGGGCCTCACCTATCAAAATCCTTAGAAAAAAATAATTAAAAAAATAAATGAAGAAGCTCCGGACACTATTGCTGCCAGTGTTAGAGGACGCTCCAGCAAGTAGTGTCCAGAGGACGTTGTGCTTGGGAACGGGCAGATCAGTGGGCCTCACTTCAGGCCTCACCATGATGTATATTGAACATCAACACCGTGCATTTGATAGGTCACCTCTAATCAGCTGGTCACCCCAAAAATTAGCCGCACAAGGAACTCAGTTGGCCCACACTACAAGAAGCAACTGGGCATTTAACGTTTACCATTGAAACCCTTTTTGGGTCCCAGAAGCTATGGTTCGATATGAAATTTTTTTTTCTGCTTTAATTCAAGTGTTTGTGATTTTATGAACAGATTAGATGGAAAACCAACATTATGGTGGGCCCCACGTGGGACCCACTTACAGTGAACGGAATGGCTGGTGTGCGTTGACAGCAGCTACATTGCTACTTTCATGATGTCATCATGTCATGTGGAGCCCACACGTGATGCATGTTCTGGATCCACTCTGTCCACATGTGGGACCACCATACGTGGGTTTGATCTACACCGTCCATTGTGTGGACCACCTCTACGTATGTGCACAGCCAGACCATCCTTAGTCTGGACGCTGGACTCCAACTTGTTATAATAATAATAATAATCTATATATTATTTTATATGGTGGGCCTGCACGTGGGACCCACCTTAATGAAGTAGATTAGCTAGTGTATTCCACAGTAGTTATATAGCTATCTGTATTGACGTCAACAGGGCCTGTGGGCTTTGCCATGAGGTATGTGTTTTATACAGGCCGTTAATATCATGGCCCACTTGTTGGTGAAGAGTGGTGCATCCACACCGTCTAGCTATAAGGACGGTGGGGACCCACCTTGATATATATTGTTTCTAGACAGTCCATTCATTTTTCCATGGTCCAGCAGGCCCACCATGCATGTGTCTTGCATCCAGATCGTCGGTCCAGGACGCTGGATGCTGGGCTGTATTGTTTTAAAAATATATTATATATATAAAATATATACAGTATAATATAATACTATTATCTTAAAATAGGAGGGTGGCCCACCACGTGGGATCCATCGTGATTTATATGTTTCACCGTCCAGAGGTTTTCTGGATGGTGGAATCACCATAATGTAAGTGTTTTTTTGGTGCTGCCCACCCTGCACATGTGCTGCATTCATGCAGCGTGGGACCCACCTTGACCGTATGTAATTCATCCCAACCGTCCGTCCATTTTCTAGACGGTGGGCCGACTGCTGAGACATCAGCAGCCCTGTGGGTCTAGCCAGATGTATGTGTTTTATTCATTTTATTTATTTTTTTACCATTCATTAGAAAGCCATCCAGACCATCCATCATCTAGACGGTGAATGTGGGGCACCACTGTGATGTACACTTTATCCATCTTGTCCGTCTGTTTTGGGTAGCATGGGACCCACCTGCTGTGTGTGCACCGTCCAACATGTGGGATGTGCTAGACACACCTTGATGTATTTATATCCAAATTATTCAGCAGCGGGTCCCACTGCATGTAGTCATAAGTTTTGTGGGTCTGGATCATGAGGAATGCGTTAGATCTCACCGTCCATCCATGTAGGGCCACTGTGATATATGTGTTTCATCCTACCAATCATCTGTGGCCCACCATGGCATGTGTTATGTCCAAACTGTCCATCTGGATGGTGGGCCAGCAGGTCACACCAGCTATACGACTGTTGTATCGATGTAAGCAAGCCATGGGGTCCACCTTAATGATTTGTTGCATATCCGCACCATCCATGGTTCTGGGTAATGATTGGATAGTGCTAATTTACATGTCCAATGTTTGCACAGTGCTGATTTACATGGACAATGTTTGGATAGTGCTGATCATCATTAGTGAGCCATGTGTCCCATAGAATGATAGTGTGTAGTGATACACATGTTGTACTTGTAATTATTGAAATAATTTTAGATGTGATCCAGGCTCTCACCGTGAAATGCAAAACCTCCACGACCCACATCATAGGGGAACCCACCGTGTTATGTATGTTCTTGCAGTCCATTTAGGCGACCCACTTGGTATATACGAGGCCCATTCGCGCTGCCCTATTTGATATACATAAAGCCCATTGTTGCGGCCCATCCACGAGGCCCATCATGATGTATATTTGAGGCCCATATGATGGGGCCCACCTGCTTGAATATGAGGCCTATGGGCAAGGCCCATTGTGATGTATTCGAGGCTTATGAGTAAGGCTCATTGTGATGTATTCGTCGCCTACGGGCAAGACCATTGTGATATGTATTAGGCCCATGACGCGTGGTCCTTTTGATGTATATGAGGCTTAGATATGTGGCCCATTTGATGCATATGAAGCCCATGAGCAAGGCCAACCTATTGTATATATGAGGCCCATTGGTGCGGCCCATGGACGTGGTCCACTTAATGTATATGAGGCCCACTGGAGCGACCCATGTGATATGGCCGACTTGATATATATGAGGCCCATTGGTGAGGGCCGTGGACACGATCCACCTGGATGTATTTGTGGCCTATGTGATATGACCCTTAGTGATGTGTGTTAGGCTCATGTGAGTGGCCTATAGCGATGTGTATTAGACCCATGTGATGCGGCCCATAGTGATGTGTATTAAGCTCTTGAGTGAGGCCCATGAGGTTATATATTTGGCCCTTCTGTGAGGTCATGGGTCCACTATATGTTAGGATCTATGAAGGTCATTCCTCAGGGGCAATGTTGGTTAAATGTCCACATTATCGAGGTCGATTGTCGATGCCAATTATTGATACCGATTATGAGTATGTGACAACATAGCATCATAATACATACGCATCATCTGCATGTTTGTTATGAGATGTGATAGACCATTACATATGCCATAGAGCAGGTTATTCATAGGGATCCCTGATAGGAGGGGTTGTGTAACACCCTGAATTTTTGCCAACCTGGGATTAGACGTCCTTAGGCAATGGGTCAACCAAAACACCTTGGTAACCGCTCAAAGCCCAATTCCATAGCCAAAGAAATCACTTAGGATTAATTCCTTTAGAAACTAAGCATAAGTTAGCTAGCGCTACGCTGGAGTAGCTGTGAAATTGTCCCTGATCACTTTAAATACGTTCTACAAGACCCAAAACTTGTAAAACCAATGATGCTATAATATCCTAAAACCTTGGATCAAACTCTAAACCCGTTTGCTCTCATGAACTCTTTGAAACTTTGTATTGGATCTAGACCGCACGTCGAAAGTCCGATACTTACAATCTTAGACCATTATGACCGCTTAGCTGGACTTGACAACCGTTTCGAAAATCAAGGCCAACCGACGTTCAGAGGCTATTTCATTGAGCCTGGAGTGAAGAGAGTGAGAATAGGGTTAGATTTAGAAATTTTAATTCAAATCTGGCACGTGACTTGGCGCGTTATTATTAAGCGTTCTGACCGTCAGAATTCAGCCAAATTACACTCTCGGATCACGAAAAATTTCTCTTTCATATCATGAGACTTGTAGAGTTGATCTAAGTGCGGTGACTGCTGAACTGAAATTGGACCTCCACGTGCGATCTGCGAACTCTTCCGGTCTGAAAACTTGATGTGTGCTAGATCCAGTATGCATGAGCTTAAGTCCGACCGCGTTGGGCCAGGAGACCTCCAGAAATGCTCTTTTGGACCAGAACAGCCCTAATTTGGTTAGACCTCAAGTAAACATTTTTTCCAAGCCTAATTTGGTAAGTTTTAAGCTTATAAAAGGGGTTTAAACCCTCACTTCTCTCACCCATCCGAATTTGCTAGAAACCCTAGCAGAGTGAGAGAAAAAGTGAGAGATTGTGAGAGAGTGTGGGAGGGATCTTCCTGCCACCTGCACCAGCTGCTATACGTGCTTAAGCAACGTATCCCAATCGCTTTCCCGGTGATTCTGCCGCATTTCTAGGTAAGAAAAACCCTAACCATTTGCTGATTTAGCATTCCGTCGATTCCATTAGCGATGTAGCTTATGTAGCTTGTGTATTAGGTTGCCTGTTCGCCGTAGACGAAGCATATACACTCCGTTTGAAGCGATACACATCTAGGGAAAAAGGTACGGATTCTAGACACTTTGATTGGCTGATTTCAACGCTTTCAATGTCGTTTAATAGTAGATTATCGACGACAACGCCGTTTGACATGTACAACATGCTGTCCGTTTCCTGTTTCATAAGCAGACAAAAAATATGAGATTTAGGGCATTTTAGTCATTTGTAGGAAATACTGTTTTCATCCATATTTTGCTGAAATGGTTGACATGGCTTTTTATCGCATTAGGATATTAGGAATGCGTGCATAATCATTTTGGCAAAGAGATTCGCCCAAATGCACACTTTGAGTCAACATACACTATGTAGACTTAAGTGTGTAGATTAAGTGTTTGTATAAATGTTTGTAATAGTATGTATTGAGTACGTGGTGTTGTGAAATAGTTTTGAGATTAAATTCTCAAGTAATATGCTGATGTAAATGATTTTCATCATGTTGGCTAAATTATGGATTTCATTGTATGTATGAAATGCATGTGTTGAATGAATTGCTTAAGTGGTATGTTATAACATGCGATAACATGCTTATATTGTTGTATTTCATTTCCATTACTCTTATGTGATTGATGATGTGGATTCATAAATGTTTGGGGCTATACTTAGTCCAGGCAGTCGGTAACAGAGTAAATTTATGGTTGGTTTCTATTTACCACGAAGAACACGTTGATAAATGCGAGTCGTGTTTGGAGTTGGCGGCAGTGGTTAGGCCACGCGAAGTGTTTTATGCACTTCATGTCGCTCAGCTTGAGATGCGATTGTACTAGTTGAGCCCGTCAAGTAACCCGACTGGCCATTGTATGTTCACCATGTATGAGTCATAACTGTTTGAACCTAGGGTACTGAACTTACCATTGGAAACCCTGTCAACCATGGTACCTTGATCCACAAAGACTCATGAGCCGGGCATGGTGGTATGGGACATCGTGGTCGAGCTGTCGGCCTACGCTGGGGCCACAAACCTCCCCGTAGTGACCAGTGAGCACCTTACTCTAAGCAGATTATGGTGGTATGGGACACTATATTCTTGCTGTCGGCCTACACTGATCAGGTGACGAGCCCTTTGTAGTGACATTGAGTTTATCCTGACACCGCATGGGGGCAATGAGTCCTGATGTAGTCTTAAGGAATAATAGGCCTGTATTGATAAGGTGATGGGGGAGAGGAGCAACGAGTGCGTGCAACAGCCCTGACAGCCCTTGCAGTGACCTATAAATATAACATCGTATGAGATTACTAGGAGTGACGACCCTAGACAGGATCTGTGTTAGGATTGATATAAGGAAGGTACCTTAGTTTCCCAATATTGCTATATGAAAAGGGCTAATAATAACTTGGTAATCATATCACCATCACATTGCATGTGCTTGGAAGATGTGGAGCACTGTGGGAAGAAAGCATGCCACGGGCGTAAGATGGTGCCGTATGAGGGAGATCGTCGGTGAGGGCATCCATCATGTCACGTCATATTGCATTAACAACAGTATTTAAGAATGTTTGATTAAATTGCTTTACTATTATCGCATGATTGATTTGAGAACATGCTAATCTCTGCTCTATTATTCCACTGAGTTGATCACTCACTCCCACGTTACGGGACGGTGTTTTCGGACACCCACCAGTCCCTATTGTGATTGCAGATGATGGCGCGGCCTGCGAGACAGAGCCGGACTTGATGATGATGAGGATCCCTCCTTTATGCGTGTTCTGATTGACGGGATTACAGGGAGGTTGATTAGATGCCTTGACACTTGTCATTTTATATTTTTAGAGAACTCATGTATATTCTTTCTTTCTATTTTGAGGTATACATGTATATGTTTAACCTGGTAACATGTTCACACTCTGGAGACTTCTCATCAATTATATATTATATGTATGTATCACAGTCTTCCGCTTGCTAATTTAACTGTCTCTGGAGTATGATATGCTGTTCTGGCGTAATCCCACTCATGTTTAATACATTAACATAAACAACATTCAATCATACACATTTATGTTGCATAAGTGATTTTCTGGAACTTGGGAGTAGAGTTTTTACTCGACTCCCGATTTTCGGGATGTTACAGGTTGCCCCACATGAGCGTACGGTATGCACCGCAGGATTTGTGCATGATTACACTATGTGACTCATGCATCTTGCATTTTTGTGACATGACCACTGTACACCCTAGCGGCATCAGGGCTGTAACCTCCATAGGCATATCGTGGATGGCCAGATGAGACACTGAAAATCTGTTCTATATGGGGTGCTATAAATATTCTTGGGTGAAAGTCTCAGAACTCTCTTAGTTGCAGAGGTTGCTCCAACGTCTAAACCGAGTGGATGTATGAGTGCATGAGGGCCGTATACCGTTAGGCCACGTCTCCCACTATGTCGTGGTCGGTTGGAAGGGGGTGCGGCCTTATCTGCTCGAGAGGAGGGGGCAATGCTAGGCTGAGTCTGACCAGCTTAAGGAATGGGTCTGCTATCAATGAGTCGGGCCTGATATTGGTAGGCGGATAGCGAAGTCTCTTCCACTCACCTTGTGAGCAACGTTGGGCATCACAGGGGAACTATAAGATTACTTTGTTCTGCTACTGTAATAGTTTTTTTTTAAAATTTGTAAATCATACAAGTTTCTCATGGTATCTTGTCAATGATGCTTTTGCTCTATTTTGCACAACATTTTCATTACCACTATATTATTGATATATTATATATATTTCTATATCCTTTTATGACTTGTTAATAAGGGATTTCCTAGATGATCCTTATCGTAGTTGGCAGTAAATTTTAATTTAGTCAGTCACATAAAGTTTAGGCTCTTAAGTAGTGGACCACACACAGTTTAAGCTCTTGAGTAGTAAAGCACACACAGTTTAAGCTCTTGATTAGTGGAGCACACATAGTTTAAGCTCTTGAGTAGTGGAGCACACATAGTTTTTCAGACTCTTGAGTAGTGGAGTTAGGTGGTCTCACGTGATGGTCTCTGTAACTCTGAGGAGTTCATTGGACTTCTTATTACCTAGTGAGTTCACAAACCGCGATCCATTTGAGGGGCCTAGTGAAGCTACCGGGGCCGTGACCTTGGTTGGATTTACGCATAGGGTTGGCCGCGGTAACTCTCTAGAGTTCACAGAGCGCACAAGGCTACCTTTGGGGTCTAGATCCAGGGCTGCCAGTCCGTCAATGAGTAGGTTTAAGTCCTTCTTCATGAGTTAGTATTGAAATCAATAACCCTAAATTTGGGGGGTCTTACGCACGGTTGGCCTATCTATGGACATGGCCCAAAGAGCTCACACTGCGGCCCACTTTTTCTTCGTCTGCAAGGTCGGGCCCATTCACGGGTGGGCATTTACCTCCGTTCCCTGTGACGCTGTTGAAAAGTTATACAAACGGCATTGGTCTTATATGCATGACTAGTCGTCGAGGACTCTTGGCCTTTTAAGCTTTTAGTCGCTTGACTTCATCAGCTGCTCGCATGGGTATGCATATGATGGCCTTCATGGGCTTTTTACGGGCACTGGCTTCTCATTGCTGCCCGAATGACGAAAATGATAGGTTTTATGCGTAGATGGTCCTTGTAAAACTTCTTTTTCGGACTAAAACTTGGTCCTTTTTGGACTTGGCCTTTTTAGGACTTGGCTAGACTGCCTTAAAATGCCTTAAAAGGCAATAATAAGTGTGACTATTGTTATGGTGCTGCGTGGCGTTGTGAGAACGATAAACTTCTGGTTGGGATTGATATGTCACCACTCTTTCTAATATTTTCAGGAGAGTCTGTATGTATTACTTATAACATATCAGCTTGGTGACAATACCAATTCTGACAGAATTTTTTAGAGCTCGCTTGAAAATAACGATGGTCGCTTTCTTTACACACCATTCATCTGATATCTAGTCTTGATATACTTACAAACTTCTTCTTTATTCATTCTTTCGATGACATACAGACATGGTCTTGTTCATTCTTGCCCCCTTTTAATATAGGATCATTATGCCAATAATGTGCTGGATCAAAACTAATAACATATTCAGGGATAGTATTTCTTTATGAAGCGAGCATTGACTAGTATACTGATCCCCTGCCCCTTTTGATCTACAACTCTGTATGTGCCATTAGAGTATACTTCTTTTATTATATAAGACCCGTCCCATTTAGGCTCAAAATTTCCCCCTGCTCAACGGGTGACTACTATCAGTTTTTCAACATCAACACCATATCCCCTTTCTTGAAGGAACGATATTTAACATGTTTGTGAAAGGCGGCCGATATTCTGGCTTGATATGATTGTAGTCGTTGTTGGGCTACCAGCCATTTTTCATCCAACAAATCCAGCTCTTGCAGTCTGATCTTTGCATTCACATCATCTATTATGGACTAGTGCACCTCCACCCTGAGTGATGCTACTTGTATTTCAATCGGGATCACTGCTTCCACACCATATACCAGAGAATACGACGTCGCTCTCGTTGCTGTCCGATGAGTAGTTCGATATGCCCATAAAGCTTCCTGCAATCTTTCATCCCAGTCACGCTTATTCCCGACCACTGTCTTTTTTAATATCTTGACTATCATTTTGTTAAATGCCTTTGCTAATCCATTAGCTGGTGGATAGTAAGGTGTTGAAAATGAGTGATGAATACTGTATTTCTGATAGATCTTTTCCATACCTTTATTTTTAAAGGGGGTGCCATTATCTGTAACAATCTTCTTAGGGATACCATGGTGGTATATGATTACGTGTCGGATGAAATTAACGACATCTCTTTCTTTAACATTGTGTAAAGTAATTGCCTCTGTCCATTTAGAGAAGTAATCTGTTGTTGCCAATATATACTGCTTTCCTTTAGATGACTGCCGATTTATAGGA
Organism: Magnolia kwangsiensis; assembly: GCA_037074715.1. NCBI lineage: Eukaryota > Viridiplantae > Streptophyta > Magnoliopsida > Magnoliales > Magnoliaceae > Magnolia > Magnolia kwangsiensis. The sequence continues at coordinate 60,547,123 of CM073573.1, forward strand.
CCAATGACGTCCAGTCCCCAAGCTGAAAAGGGGCAAGAGGCAGTTGACAGATGCAAGTATTCTAGAGGAACGTGTATAACATCCTCGTGGATCTTGCATTCATGACATCGCTTCGCATAATCTATTACATTCTTGAACATAGAGGGCCAGTAATATCCCATACGATGTACTCTATGGAACAAATTTTGACCGGCTTGGTATGCCCCACATTCCCCATAGTGCGTTTCTCTCAATATGTGATTTTCCTCTCATTTGTCTAAACAATGCAACAACATTCCATTGTACGATCTTCTGTATAATACATCGCTGCATAGAATGAATCTTTTCGACCACTGCTTGACTTGTTATTTCTCTGCTAGTTCTCCTGGAAAAATGTCATATTTGAGATAATCGATGAAAGGCTGATGCCAGTCATTTGTAGTTATCTCAAGATACAGGAAGCGTCTCAACGATTTCCTCTATAACTTCTGCAGGTGGTAAAAATCTTCTTTCTTCAATGGTTACTTGAAGAGGACTTCGATTTAAGCAGGACAAGGCTGCTGCTAGGCTGGCTAAAGCATCTGCCTTTGCATTTTTAGACCATGACACATGTTTGATTTCAACATGAAAGAATTGTTCTAGCAATTGCTGCGCTTTCCGACAGTACTGCAATAATTCTTGCTTTCTCACTCTGAATTCAATTGTCAATTGATTTATAATCAACTTGGAATCTCTGAAGATATGCAATATTTTTATCTTTATTTCTTGAGCCATTTCCATTCCAATAATGAGGGCTCTGTATTCTGCCTCATTATTTGTGCATGTGGTGCCTAATGTAAAGGAGTAAGGCAACAAGTCTCCTTGAGGAGTAATAAATATCACTTCTGCCCCTACTCCTGATGCTTGAGCTGCGCCATTAAAATACATTTGCCATAGTCTTTGAGATTCAACCAACGTAACTTGTTCATCTGAAAAATCATCATTGATGGTTTCATGCTCTGCTACGGGATGCACTGCAAGGAAGTTTGCCACTGCTTGTCCTTTTACCGCTTTAGCTGGCTCATATGTAATAGTATATTCCGAAAGAAATAGCATCCATTTAGCCAACCTTCTAGACAATATTGGTCTTGTCATTAAAATCTTTATAGGATCTGCCCTTGAGATTAGATTTATGGGATGAGAGAGACAGTAATGTCTTAACTTTTGTACTGCAAATATCAGCGCTAGACACTCTTTCTCAATCGGGGAATAGTTACATTCTGCACCTATCAAAGTTCGGCTCAAATAATAAAGAGTGATTTCTTTTCCATCTTCATTCACCTGAGCCAATAAAGCTCCCAAGGAACTTTCAGCCGCAGATATATACAAAATCAGTGGCTTCCCTTTTATTGGAGCAACCAACACTGGCGGCCGTTTCAGTCAGTCTTTGATTGAGTCAAACTCGTTTTGGCAGGCCTGGTCCTACACAAATTCTATATCTTTCTTCATCAAATGGGAAAATGGTTGACATCTTCCTGCAAGATTTGAAATAAAACGGTGAATGTACGCTAACTTTACTTGCAAACTTTTCAGTTCCTTTAATGTTTTTGGAGGTGGCATATCTTGAATAACTTGAATTTTCTTTAGATCGATCTTGATGCCCCTATGATGGATAACAAAATTGAGGAACTTTCCTGAAGATACTTCAAACACACATCTAGCTGGATTCATTTTTAACTGTTTCCTTCTAAGCTGATGAAAAACTGATGCCAAATGTTCACGATGTTCCTGGTGATCTCCTGACCTGACCACCAAGTCATCCACATAACATTTAACATGCTTGTGCATCATGTCTTGAAAGTTATTCTGCATCGCCCTCTGATACATTGCTCCGGCATTTTTAGGACTAAACGACATTACTTTATAACAATAAATTCCTAATGACATTCTGAATGCTATCGCTTCTTCATCTTTAGGTGCCATTCTAATCTGATTATACCTCTCGTAATCATCCATGAAGGACATGACAACATACTGAGTTATGCTATCACTTAGTAATTCAGTTATCGGAAGGGAAAAATCATTTTTCGGACAGTCTTCATTTAAATCTCTGAAGTTAATGCACACTATGACTTGCCCATTTTTCTTTTTCACAGGGACAATGTTTGATATCCATTTGGAGTATTTGACTTCCCTGATAAACCCAACTTTTATTAACTTATTCACTTCTTCTTCTATCAAGGGAACCAAATCCGAATGAAATCGCCTTTGCGCTTGTTTAACTGATCTTTTCTCCTTGGATATGTTTAATCAATGCATTGCTACAGAAGGTTCTAAGCTCGGCATCTCTGCATATGTCTAAGCGAAGACGTCTTTATTTTCCTTGAGTAGTCAAATATATTCCTCAGACGCCTGTTCAGAAAGACCGGTATTGATGAATATATTTCTCGACTCTTCTTCCGTCCCCAAATTTATCTCTTGTAGACTATCTGTCGTTGGTTGCCTCTCGTCCTCTATCTGTTTTGGTGCCACCTCAGGGCATTCAATTGTCTTGGGCTCTTCTGTTGACGACTGATCGACTGTAACTGTATTTACTGATGATTCAGCACCTAGCCCTTGGAATTTTCTTCACTTTTCTTGACTAATTCCGATAGGAACCTGGATCCCTTTCCCATGATTCAAGCCAGTGGGCTCTTCACAATCAAAGCCCATATTTTTCATCATCTCTCTGCTTTCCGGACTATACTTTTCGAGATCCTGTGGTGTTAACCTACCGTGATACACATTATTCTTGGTCTCTTCTTCGACCCTTGATTTAACTTCAGTGTAAAATTTTATCGGTTCTTGATGTTTTGCGCTAGCCTTGACTTGAAACCTTCTTGGAGTAGTCGAAAATGGTTTACTCCTTTCAACATGTGGCAATAACATAGAGTAATTGGATTGCAAGATTTTTAACTGCTCTGGTGACAACAAGGCTAGTGGCAATTGCCCAGGATGTCTTAAATGTTTCGACATAAAATAGAATTTCTTCTTTGTCTTGGTAGTCCGGCTAGTCCTGCTCATCTACTTCCTTTTTCATCGTATTTGTCTGAGAGTTGCTCGGGACTTCTCTTTCATCCTCCCTTTTCTCTTCTTTCACAAACCCTTTGTAATAACTAGCGTCTACGAAGAAGGATTCGACTTCTGTATATGGTTTTGCGTCGGCCATTACTTTATGCGATATCCCATCTTTACAGTATTTGAAACATTGATGCAGAGCAGAGAGTACAATGCCATACTGATGTATCCATGGCCTCCCCAAAAGGAGATTATATGTCGTTGTGGCATTTATAACATAACACACAACATCAGTAGTCAGCTCTCCTATTTCCAGTATCACCGTAATCTTACCGAGCGCACGTTGTTCGTCTTGGTTGAAACCTTGCATCATCATTCCGCTAGGGCATAAATTCGACCGGCGGTAGCCCAACTTACTCAACATTGAGTGGCAGGAGATTAACTGCGGAGCCATTATCTATCATAATTCACTTAACTTTCTTTCCCTGGATATGACCTTCTATCATTAGTGGTCTGTTATGTCCTGCTTCACAGATCAAATCATCATTGGCAAAAGAAACGACTAACAAATAGTCTCCTTACTCATTGTTTTCTGCATGCTTCATTTTTGCCAATAAAGTCTCTCTGATATCATGGTCGGACAATGCTTAGGCCAAACTTTGCCAAAATTCTTCTGACAATTTAAGAGCATCATAGACTCTTAGCTGAGCCGGGATGCCTTTTAAGTGACTTACTACGTCGTAAGTCACCCTCATCATTTCATTCTTCTTTTCATTCCAGTCATCATTGTTCTGTCTTTTAGTGACTTTTTTTCTTAAGCACCCTGCCTTTTGTTTTGCGGGACTTATTATCTTCTTTCCTGATCTTAATGTGATCATTGCTACTTTTTTAATCACCTTCTGATCATTTTTCTCTTCTTTATCTTGAGCCTTTCCTTGGATTGTGAGAATATTCACCGTCACTATAGTACCCTTTTCTTTTTCTTCACTGATTACTATTTCTCCCTTATTTATCATTCGCTGTAAGCACTTTAAGGTATAACAATTCTCCATCGGGTGTCCTACCAGGCGATGATAATAGCAATAATCCCTTTCCCTCGTTCTTGTCACATCTTCAGGACATTTGGGTTCTGGTAACGATATTGTGCCGGCCTTCAACAACTGATTCATCATAGGAATGACATCTTTTTTGTCGAAGGCCAACCCTTCATGAGAGTTAAGCACCCTGACTCTTTTTCTATCGTCATATCTATTTCTTAGCTGTCGTCATTCTTCTTTACGTTCTTACCTCTTGTCTCTTGAATCCCTACTATCCTTACTTCTTCTATTGTGCTCGAAGGTATTCGCGCCCACCTTGCTGAATGCTCTCTTACTTGTTTCATGGAGAAAGGCCGGCATCTTACGGGTCATTAATTCTAATGCATGAGCCTTGGTGGCTAAATCACGAAAGGTTTGGATATCAGCAATGGTGAGTCCAAATGCGATTCCTGTTTCAATGGAATTCAGGAACATCTTGACTTGTTCCTTTTCTTCTGGCAATTGCTTGCATGAAACTCCTAATGTCTTCCACCTGTCTATGAACTTTTTCACTGGTTCTCCTTCTCTTTGCCATACAGAAGGCAATTCCGTGATACTAACGTCACGTTCTGAAGAGAAGAAATTTGATATAAAGGCATCTTGCATCTCCTCCCACGTACGTACGGACCCTGGAGCTAGATTGGAATACCATCAGAATGCTTTGTGCATCAGTGACGATTCGAATAACCGTAAGCAATATTGAGGTATTGTCGAGAAATTCCCCATGTTGGTGATGAAGTGCATTAAATGCTCTTTTGGCGATCCTTCTCCATTGAACTTCTGAAAATTCGGGTGTTTAAAGTTGGCTGGAAGAGGGATGTCTTCTACTTCTCTTGAATACAGTGTCCGGTACCTGAAACGGCTAGTATTCGTACTCTCTCTTTCTATTTTGACGGCTTCTTCGATGACTTGTCTTACATCGTCCTGAGTTACAGTCCTCGTTATTGGAACAGATTCTCTCGATCCTGCCCCTTGTGGGTGAGAGCGTTCAAGACGGCCTTCATGCCCATTTACTACACCCGTCATTGGCGGAGCCGCAATCTGGGCCACATTATGCGCAAGAGTTGCTAGCACTTCCTTGAGGTTTCCACATTCATCCATTAGCACTCTTTGTGCTTCTGCCATCTCATTGATGCGATCTTTTGTAGTCGACCTATCTTCCTGATTCATCTCGCCCATATATACCGTGGTTTCTCTGCTTTTTGATGAAGCCATATCTAGAGTAGGGCGAGAGTATATTGATGTTACAGGACTTACGTAGAGAGGAGAGAGTGGAGTGTCGTTTAACTTTTGTATACTTTCTATGCTATTGACCAATCGAGGCAATACGGACATTGGTGGACTTACCAAGGGTGACGTGGGCATTGGTGAACTCATCATTATCATTTTACCCTTTTTTTCTTTTGCCACTTAGCCCTCAGGGCAACTAGAGCCGGAAAGTTGTGTAGTGTTAACTGCGGAACCACTCGCTTGGGATAAATTGCAAGGTGAACGAGTTCAGGGTTTCTTTTAGCTGCATTACGCATTACAGGGCCTTTAATTCTCGGCGAGGATAGGTTTTCTTGAAGATTCTTTATATTCTGTACTCTCATCCTGCGAGTCGTTACTAAGGTCCAGTCTTTATCTCCTTCCGATGGCTGAGGCGAAGCAGATACCACTCCAGCTATAGCTTGAGTCAGGCTGTTCTTGCTTATAAACAGTTAAGTCATGTGTTCCCGAGGCGGGTCTGGCACGTACTCTATCATGAACCCGGTTGGAGTGAAATAAAAGCTTACTTTTCTCACAAAAGTTTCCATTGGTTGTGATTTGTAGTTTGATTCAAAAACCTTTAATGACAAAACATATTTATGATTAGTGTCTAGAAGGTAAGTAATCTATCTTAGAGATGAAGGGGGGGATGTTCCCACTGAAAGTCACCATTTTGGCGTCAGAAGATGCCAAAAATGCCACGAAAATCCTATGATACTCTCAACATTATCATTGAAATAAAAAATAATGTCCCTAGTAGAGTCGCCATTTGGTTTCGACAAAGAAAAAAAAGCATCTGATTTGGGAAAAATATTTTATTCAAAGACAACGAGAGGATCTCATACAACAATCATGACTTTATTGATTCTGAGTATATTTACATCCCTTCTAGATCCCTTGATTCTAAGACAAAATATTGTAAAATAAACAATATCATAATTGATAAGGCTCATATGTTAAATCTTGAATTTAGCAGCATTTCGACTGTGGCTTCAGTCATCTCTTATAACTTAGTAGGAATATCGAACTTCAATCAACTAATCTCTCTTTGGAACTTGTCCATTCTTTAAAGGAGAAATATTAAAGCAATGGAGATTGAACTTGGATGCCTCCCACAATCCCAGCAGGATTTCAGCCACTTTTAGCTCAGGCCACATGGTGACCAGGTTGCGCGACCAGCGCAATTGAATTACATGTTGCGTAGTCAGCGCAGCCTGCTGCCTAAGTCACGTGACCCGCGTGACATTTCTCCTGGGCTGCACGATCAGCGCAACTAAGTATTTGAGCTGCGTAATCCGCATAACTGAGCTTTTCCTTCTGCGGCTCACCTTCAGCCTTTCTTCAGCACTCTGTTCTTCTCCAGAAAATTTCTTCTTCTAATGAGGAGGGGAGTGGGGTATTTATAGGCCCCCACACATGCCAACCCTCGGTCTTTATGCCATGGGTCCCACTTCGTACTAAATCCAACCGTTCATCTTGATCAACTTCTGTTCTTGATTGTGCTACCCGCGCAATGATAATGTTAGCTGTGCGATCCGCGCATCTATTTTCTTTGATGCACGGTCCACGTAAGCATTAAACAATCTTTCTCATTCGCGCAACACCCTAATCTTGCTGCGTGAGTCTTGAGACCTTCATAGATAGTTGTGCCAACCGCGCAACACCTTATCTGACTGAGCGATTAGCGCAATGAAACTGTTTCCTTCACTCTGTTTGTTCTTTTCTAACTTGAATCTCCCTTCATGATTCATGATTTTATGCTTCAATAGTCCACTATATTAAATTAACTCGCCATTCATCCTATGTTTTTCGGTGATTCACTTGTTTACGTGAGCATGGGGCCAAAGGGCCACCATGGCTAGGGTTGTCCCTACCCCAGGGACGCAATGGACGGTCTAGATCGTTTGTTTGGATGATGGGTGGGGCCCACTAGCCAAAACTTAGATGACGTGGTGCGTCCGCTGGTCGTTCATGCTGGAGAAGGAGGAGACGGGTCTTCTTCTGTTGACTGGTGGTCTCGGTCCAGTGCACGTCAAGTGCACTAGCGCTGCCAGTGGGGTCCATTTGTGATGTATATATGAAATCCTCGTCCATCCATTTTGTCACCTTATTTAAGGGGCTGAGACCAACATTGAAGCATCAGATATCAGGTGGGCCCCAGATTAGAGTTTTATGGGATGATCTATCCGTTGGGCCACTTCTACAAGGATCTAATGGATGAAAATCGACATGTATGGTTAATTTGGGGTCCTCAGGCCAGATATATTATTTCGTGCTGAACAGATGGCGGGAACCCTTTGATCTTGCATTCAGGATGATTTTCAGGCCACTTGAACTTTAATCACTTGATTTTCTTAGATCTCTGGTATGTAAATTCTTTGATCTTGGTCTCTTGGGGTTTGTCCCTTACCTTGGTGATTTATGAGCTTTAAATCCATGCTTTTAGTACCAATTTTCAGTTCAGGCTCCTAAATTCACCTTGCAGCACAAACGTGATTAAAATAGGGCGTTAAACGGTATCATGTTCGTAAAATCAGGTAATAACTGGGGTTTAGTATGTAATATTTGACCCTTAACAATGTATGTGAGGCCTATGTGATGAGACCCATCATGATGTATATGAGGCCCATATGGTGAGGCCATTGTGATGAGTATTAGGCCTATGAGATGCGGCCCATTGTGATGTGTATTAGGCCCATATGATGTGTATTAGGCCCATGTGATGCAGCCCATTGTGATGTGTATTATGCTCATGAGTGAGGCCCATTGTGATGTATTTGAGGCCCAAGTATGAGACCTAATGTGACCTATATGGGGCCCATGAGTGAGGCCAATGCGATGTATATAAATTAGAGCTGTTCACGAGTCGAGCTAGCTTGAATAACTTGCTCGACTCGGCTCGAGTCAGCTCTGATTGACTCGGCTTGAATGGCTGAGTCTGGTCGAGTCAAGCTAAAATACTGTAGCTCGAGTTGAGTTCAAGCCGAGTTCGACCATGGCCCATTTTAACTCGACTCGACTCGAACTCGACTCGCCCCGAAACTCGAACTCGAGCTCGACTCGGCTCATTAGAAATAGGTTTATATATATATATATAAATTCATAAAAAATAAAAAACCCTACCCCACCCCACGTTCCCCACCACACGACTACCTCCCTTTTCTTCTCCTTCTCTATCTCTACCCCACGGTCCCCACCTTGTCCGCTGCACCTGCTCGCCGCCCGCCCGCCCGACCAACATCATTAAGGTGAGTTCTTCTTCTTCTTCTTCTTTTTTCCTCTTTCTTAATTCCGTTGGAGAATGGGGTCCTGTAAAACCCGTATCCTAATTCGTACTGTTCCTTAAACTTTCGCGGTCATTCCGATCGATTTTCGACGACTCGCGATCTGTAACCGGCGTTGCGCTAAATCCTGAAACGGATTCTGTCGGTCTGAGTCAGTTCGACGTGAGACTTGTACCAGTGCGACCGCGCTGTCGCCGCGGTTCCGATGCCGCGTCTCACGCGCCGAGGCGATACCCAGGCCAGGAGATGTGTGCCCGCGTTCAGTTTGAGAAAACACCGCGCGTTGCGGATTACGAGGGAATCTCTACGAGATGTCCCATCAATCAATCAATCACTCATGTCAAGTACAAGTCAAGTCACTCCATACCCAAGTACAACTAACCCATGTCATGCCCATACCTTTCTCTTACACAAGCAACCCAAAGTCCACTCTCACATCACTTCATCCATCACCAAACCCATCACACATCACTCCATCACCCTTTTTCACCCATCACTCCCCTCTCTCTCTCATTCATTCTCAAAAAAAAAATCTCTCCAAGCAAAAATTTCACACGTCCAAGCATTCCCAAGCTTTCCCAAAGGCCAAGTGTGGCCCACCCTCTCATCTCTCATCCACACCATCAAAGGTCCATCATCCACCGTCCAAGGCGAAGGCAAGGAGCATTGGAGGCCAAGGGAGTAAGGAGGAGACTTAGAGGTGGGTGATCCACCGTTAAATTTCTTTTTAGGGACCACTTGGTGGTGGACCCATTTTTTTTTATGTGTAATTTGTATCATGTGGGGCCCATAGTGGCGGCGCCCCACTATCACCGTCTCTTGTTCTCTCTTTCTCTCTCCTTATCCTTCTCCTAAAATGAAGTGGGCCCCACCGATTCATGATAAATCTACTCCATCCATCAAATGGTGTGGCCCACTACATATTAGATGAATGATATTTATTATATATATATTTATATTTGTACATGCAAGGTGGGCCACGATCATGTGGGACCCACCTTGGTGAACGTGGACCATGTCCCTGTGGGACCCACCGTGTTGTATCTGTTTAAAGCACGCCGTCCAGCGTCTCTGGATGCTGGACTGGCAGCGTTAAGGGAAAAAGTATACTTTTACAGTGGGCCACTGATGCAGGCCCCACCTTGAGGTATTTGCTTGATCCAAGCCTTCCACCACCTTTCTCAGACTATTTTAGGCGTTGAGCCAAAGTTTGGGACCAATCTGATTCTCAGGTGGGCCATACCATCTAAAATCATGTGGAGACATGCCTGATCATATAAAAGTACTTGGTGGGGCCTACCTGAAATTTGGATGCATCTTAAACTTAGAATGAATGGTCCACCACATGAGACACACATATTAGACGATTTGGACCATCTTATTGTGGGCCGCATATTTTTTTAAAAGAAAAAAAGAGAGAAAGAAAAGGGAAAGGAAATGGTGGGCTGCTCCAACATGGCCCCACTTTGATGTATTTATGCAATCCACGCCGTCCATTCCATTTTTCATATCATTTTAGGCGTTGAGCCGAAAAATGAGACCGATCCAATCATCTGGCGGGCCGTGGTATTAAGAATGGTAGTATTTTCCGTTGAAAACTTGGAAGAATGATTTCTGGGGTCCACCAGAAGCTTGGACCCACCTGAAACTTGGTTTGGACCCTTAATTTCGTGGGACACATGCAATGGACGGGGTAGATCTATTTAATGTGGGTCCCACCTAGGAAAACAAAAATAAAGAAAATCCATGCATGCTTTTGCCTGCTTTACGTCCAGAGAAAGAAAGGAAAAGAAGGAAAATGGTGGGCCACTCTTGCAAGCTCCAACTTAATGCATGTATTTAATCCAAGCCTTTCACCATCTTCCTCAGATTAATTTAGGCATTGAGACAAAATTTGGGACCAATCCGGAACTTAGGTGGGCCATACCATCTAAAATCATGTGACGACATGCCTGAAACATACAAAAGCATTTGGTGGGGCCTATCTGAAATTTGGACGTGGCTGAAACTTGGTTTGGTCGCCTAATTTTGTGGAACACATGCAATGGATGGGGTAGATCTGGTTAATGTGGGTCGCACCTAGGATAAAAAAATAATTTTCTTTTTTGGCATGACTTTGTGCCATGAGTCCAGAGACGTCCACGTTAAAAAGGGTGGCCGTATTGGCCCACTTGTAGACTCCACCATGATGTATGTTTTACATCTATACCGTTCATTTAATAGGTCCCCTTGAATGGTGCGTTGACTCCAAAAATCATCCACAAATTGAACTCAGGTGGGCCATACCATCTAAATCATGTGAAGACATGCCTAAATCATATAAAAACACTTGGTGGGACCTACCTGAATTTTTAATGTGGCTGAAACTTGGTGTGAACCCTCAAACAGGTGGGACACACGTAATGGACGGGTTGGATTACAAATAAACACTTTGGTGGGCCCTACATGGGACCCACTGTGGTATGTGTGGCTTACCACACCGTACACAACAGTGGGTGGTGACACCCACTGTGATGCAAGTGTTTCACTCACGCCGTCGTGGACGGTGGCCCCCACTCAGATGTATGTGTTATGTCCACGCCGTCCATCACGTGGGCCCCTGGCCACGTGACGTTATGAACGGGTTTGGATGGCAATAAACATTACAGTGAGCCCTAGGCCATGTGATTCAATGAGCAGTTTGGATGCAAATAAATAGTACAGTGGGCCCAGGTTGGGTAGAAAATATACATTACGGTGGGCCCTGGGTCTATATGACCTTATCAACAGGTTTGAATGGAAAATAAACATTTTGGTGGGCCCCTTGCTACATGGCCTTATCAACAGGTGGGATGTAAAATAAACATTTTGATGGGCCCCTTGCCACACGTCCTTAACAACAGGTTGGGTGGCAAATACGCATTTCAGTGGGCCCAGGATTGGATGGAAAATAAATGTCATAGTGGGCCCACATGGGAGTCTACCATGATGCATGAGTTTCATCCAAACCGTCTAACCATTTTGAGATCATTTTAAGGCCAATGTTGAGGCCCACTTTGTTATATATGGGCCCATGTGTGTAGGCCCATTTGATGTATTTGTGGCCTAATGTTGAGGCCCACTTTGGTATATATAAGGCCTATGTGATTAGGCCCATTTGATGCACATAAAGCTTATGTGATTGGGCTCATTTTAATGCATTTTAAGGCCCATGGGTGATGGCCCATTGCAAAGTACCTAAGGTCCATTGGTGAGGCCCATTGGGGTGGCCCACTTGATGAATATAAGGCCCATGAGATACAGCCCATTTGATGTATTTGAGGCCCAATGGGATGTACCTAAGGTACATTGCAATGTGTGATTCCGCCATGATTTATTTAATGATATTTAAGGTGAACCGAGCCTTGGGAGCAATGATGGTTTGACGTCCACATTGTAAGATTAATGTTGGTTAAATGTCCGCATTCTCACTCTCCCTAGGGCCTACTGATAGGCCTAACTCTTTGTGTATGAGGCCCATGTGCAGGGCCCACCTGTGACGTATATTAGGCTCAGGTGTAGGGCCCACCCATTAAGTATTGGGGCCCGTGGATTGTGATGCATCTTCGGCCCAGATGGCAAGACCTGATGTTATGTATGAGAGACCTAAGGGATGTGGCCCATTACAATGTGTTCGGGGCCTATGGATATGGTCCATTATACTGTACATGCGGCCTGTATATGGGGACCATTATAATGTTACATGTGGCCTTATGTGAGGACTAATGTGGTACATGTCAGGCTTAGGTGATAAGGTCCACTTTGATATACTTGTGGCCCATTAGTGCGCCCCATTGATGCGACTCACTTAATGTGTATAAGGCCCATTAGTGCGGCTCCTTGATGCAGCCCACCTGTTGTGTACATGTAACCCTTGAGTAAGGCCCATTGTGTTGTATATTAGGCCGTTGTGTGAGGCCGTGGGCCCATTATATGTTTGGATCTGTGAGGGTCACTTCTTGGGGCAATGTTGGTTAGATGTCCACATTGTCGAGGTCGATTGTTGATGTCGGATATTGATACCAATTATGAGTATGTGACTGCATAGCATCATGATCCATGCCCATACGCATCATCTGCATGTATGTTATGAGATATGATTGACCATTGCATTTGTCATAGTGCTGGTTGTTACGAGACTCCTTGATAGGCAGAGATTGTCTCACATGAGCGCACAGTTTGCATAGGATTGATGCATGATTGGATTGTATGACTCATGCATCTTGCATTGTGTGCTGTGATTACTGTATGCCCTAGCGACATCAGGGTCGTAGCCTCCACAGGCATATCGTGGGTGGTCAGATGGGACACCGGAAATCTGTTCTACATGGGGTGCTATAGATATCCCTGGGTGAAAGTCCCTAAACCCTCTTGGTTCCAGAGGATGCTCCAACGTTTAGACCGAGTGGGTAGATGGGCGCCGAGTGCCGATTACCAGATGGCTGCGCTCTCCACTGTGTTGCGGTCGGTTGGAAGGGGGTGTAGCCTTACCTGCCCGAGAGGAGGGGACAATGCTAGGCTGAGTCTGACCAGCTCGAGGAATGGGTCCGCTATTGACGAGCCGGGCCCGATATTGGCAGGCGGATAGTGAGGTCTCTTCCACTCACCTTGTTACGCGCGATGGGTGGCAATTTGGTATGGAGTGTAATAGACCCCGGTGATTTTTCAGAGAGAAACCGTACTAATATGTGGACTTATTGAGTAGGAATTGCATGTTCATTCATTCATTCATTCATTCACTATCCACTCGGGCTAGTGGTGCGTAATTAATTGTTGTGTACCTTCATTATGGCAAGAATTTCGGTTGGGCGCGCGACTAACCTGAGATCAGGAGTCTACCACATTGAGTCTGACTATCCAAATTTAGGTATGAGACTGGTTTGGATAGAAGTCCTTGTGGTGGACCCCGTAGCCTGCGATACTACGTACTATCATCCCGACTTCACACTCCAGCATGGTCATTTCATTCGCATCGCATATTGCATTACATCCGCAGGCATATGGCATTTTGGGTTGCTATATTTCTGTACTTATATGGCCTAGACAGACTTAGCGGGATTTGTATACTGCATTACATCCTCGGCATCTGATATTTGACTCTCTATGACTCTTTAGTGCATATCTGTTTTATATTACGTTTCTGATAATTGACTGACTTATGAACTTGTCCATACTTTCGCTTACTCTGTCATTGTATGATTTATGATCTTGTCAGTATTTCAGGTTATTCCGATAATGTACGATTTATGAATTACCAGTAATTTCAGTATTGTATGATGATGGTATTGTATTAAACATTTGATACTTACCTTGTGCACACACTTACACCACCCTCTAAGCTTTCTATAAGCTTATGCACGATAGATGCGTGCAGGTGATGTTAGGTTGCAGCAGTGTTGAGCTTGGAGCGTGCAGTGGTCTTCTGGAGCTTGATTTTTCTTTATTTATGTATTCCCTTTCAGCATTGTACTCAAATGATTATATTAGTGGATATGTGATGATGATGTTTCCTTTATAATTTGGGTAAACTTGTGGTTATGCTTATTACAAGACAAGTGTACGTTCAAAAAAATCCTCCTTGTAGGATCCCAGGATCGGAATCTGACGTATGTTGCGCTGGGAGCCGAGAATGGGGTACTACGGAGGCTGTCAGCACCGGATTCGGCGATCGAGATTCTTGTGAATCTGATTTTTGGGTTTGGGGCGTGACAGGTCCACCCAATGAGTGGCTTGGATCTCGAATCGGGTTCTGTGACTGATGGCCCGCCTAATGCCCCACCTGATGAGTGGATGGATTTGATCTCTCACGTATCTGCCTGCAGCGTGGGTCTAATAACAGCTATTGTTGGAGGCAGAAAGGGTGGAATGGTCTGGGTTGCTTTTGGAGGCGGAAAGGAGGAGTGGTCTGGGTTGCTTTTGGAGACGAAAAGGATGGAATGGCCTAGGCCCTGGGTTGCTTTTATTTTTTATTTTTTCCAGAATAGGGATACGGATTGGCTACTCCCCTTGACATCAGCCCTGGAGGTGGTGGTTGGTGCTCTGTGGGCCCCACCATGATGTATATGTTTCATCCATTCCGTTCATCCATTTTTAAATATCATTTTATTTCTTCATCCCAAAAATTAGAGAGATATAAATCTCAAGTGGACCACACCATAGGAAAACAACATTGATTGGATATCCATCATTTAAATCCTCCTAATGCCCACTGTACTATTTATTTGACATCCAATCTGTTGATTAGGTCATAAAGAATCAGATGAAGGGAAAAAACAAAGATCAACTTGATCCAATACTTTTATGGCCCCCAAAAAGTTTTTAATGGTCGAAGTTCATTCAACACTGTTTCTTGTAATGTGGTCCACTTGAGACCAGGATATATCTCATTTTTTGTGTATTACATATAAATTGACCTAGAAAAATAGATGGACGGAATGGATGAAACACATACATCATGATGGGGCCCACAGAGCACCGACCACGAGTAGCCAATCCGTTTCTAAAGAATAGTCAAATGGGAGCTTGAAAAGTCATTTCACGCATGGCCTTCACAGCGCATCCTTGGAATCTACGCTGGAGGGATTTTTGTAGTCCATTGTTGGATTTCGTGTGCCTTAATGGTTGATGCTATGTGGGGCCCACTATGATGTATGTGTTTTATCCATGCCGTCCATCCGGTTTGAAATATAATTTTAGGGCTTTACTATAAAATTGAGGTAGATATAAATCTCAGGTGGACCACACCATAGGAAAACAGTAGTGACTGAATTACACCATTAAAAATATCCTAGGGCCAAATGTAATGGTTATTTGACGTCTAACCCGTTGATTAGGTAATAATAACTTCGATGAAGGGAAAAAAATAGTTATCAGCTTGATCCAAAACTTTTATGGCTCCGAAATTTTTTTTAATGGTGGGCGTTCAATCAACACTGTGTGGTCCATTGAGATTTGGATCAAACTCATTTTTGGGCTCATATCATAAAATGATATGAAAGAATGGGTGGACGGCATGGATGAAACACATACATCATGGTGGGGCCCACAGTGATTGGGCTCCACAACCTACCATTATATATATATATATATATATATATATATATATATATATATATATATATATGTATATATATATATATATATATATATATATATATGTATATATATATATATATATATATATATATATATGCCTGGAGCCCTCACCGAGAAACAGCTTTTGATACTCTAGCGAAGTATCATAGGCGATACGCATGCACTTGAGACTTGCATACATGGCATAAAATTAGTTTAAATTAAATCGTTTGAATTATGGGTATCAGTTTAGATTTAGGAAAAAATTATGCCCACTTCATCATCTAATATCAGATTTATGAAAAAATATTAGACAGTTGGAAATTATTCTTATAATATGGTTTGATTTCAACAAACAAGTGTTTATGACTCAGAGGTCATGATTTTCTACGATATGGTGGATTACATTCAGAGATGGAAAATATACGTTATTACATTTTAAAGAAAGTTATAACAGTAGATATCATTACCCCCGTTGTTTCCAGTGGCATGGTCCACTTGAGCTTTGGAGATGCTGCAAAGTTATAATAGTAGATGTCATTACCCCCATTGTTTCCAATGGCATGGTCCACTTGAGCTTTGGAGATGCTGCAATTTTGACCTCCTGCCTTAAAAAATGAATGGACAACTTAGATAAAATACACACGTAAAAGTTATAATAGTAGATGTCATTACCCCCATTGTTTCCAGTGGCATGGTCCACTTGAGCTTTGGAGATGCTGCAATTTTGACCTCCTGCCTTAAAAAATGAATGGACAACTTAGATAAAATACACACGTCACTGTGAAGTTACATCATATTAGGGATCACCACACAATCAGATTGCGGTCCCACAGTAGGTGACATCCTAGCTCTGTTATCTTGCGCTAGTTTACACGTATTGCTTCATCATGCGGATTAGAAATCCAGCCATAGAACCAAAAATCTCCTATGGTGATTGCACGTAAAGCATGTGCGCTTTTAAACCATGTTTTATCATTCTCAATAAAAAAAATAAAAAAATAAAAATAAAAACTTCAATACTCTAGGAGAGCGTGATGGATGATACGTAGGCGCTTCAATATTACTTAAAAGTTGTCCTTGCAAGTCATGCATATACTCTAAATGCATCATGAACCAATCCAAATCATGTGTACTCCTCTAGATTATTATTATTTCCATATATACAGTATAAAATTGTGATGATCACAAATTTTTTTTAAAGTCCACTTAATTTACTATAATGTAGAGGAAATAAACAATGATAACATATTACTTTATTATCTCCTTATATAGTTGCATTATATATGCACTGTTGTATGTTAATGATCACATGCATTATCTTCTTATTTATTCTTAAACATTATCTTCTTGTAGAGTTGTAGGTGTATGGATAAATTATTTCTAATATATTTTGATAATTGTTCTTTACATTTTGTCATATTGCTACTTATGATTATTTGTGATCTGATGTTGTTAATTAATATTTAGGCCACCTAGTGGTTCAGCAATATACCATCTATTTAGGAATTTATATTAAACAAGTACAATCATTCCACAGAAAATACTTATTATTTATAAATTTCTAAATTATTCCATTTTGGACAGTTCGGTACCATACTATGTACTTAGGTTGTCATCATTTAATTTATATGTGGTTGGAATTTTGGTAGTGTTTCCTTATATTTTCTCCGGATATGTGGTTTTTTACTAGTTAGTTTTCACTACATGTGTAATGAATTACATGTGACTGTGATAACTAATTAGCATTGAATTTTACATATATCTGGAGAATATAGGGAGATGCTGTCAAAATTTTAGCTCACATGTAAATTGTATGGTGATAGTACATAGTATGTTACCGAATGGGATAGCACCTCCACATAGAGACAAGTAGGAATAAGATATTTATAAATAATTAGTAAAAAAAAATTGAAACAATTATGGACAATTTATAGTTATGTATATATATATGTATCCTAGTGGATTTATTTATTAGGGGACTATTTGAGACATTTGTGTCTTGTAGTTTATGGAAGAACCCGATATTATTTGTATTGTATATTTATATATACGTTTAAATGTCATTGACTAATTCCTTCAACCTATAAAATTCCTGATCTTACTCTACTCTTGTTAACTTTTGATTTTTAGATGACTACTGAAGAAAAATCAAGTACTCCTGACCTTGGTGCGTCAATCAATTCTTCTTTTTCGGTGGATGAAGAAAAATTAGAGAACAAAGTTGAAACAACTTCAGGTTCTGTGAAAGGAAAAAAAAGATCGGTAATATGAGAATCTTTTGATGAGATCACGTAACCAGATGGTTCTGTCAAGATTAGATGTAAGTTTTGTAAGACTCTTTACAGCAAGCATTCTGGTTCTTCTACAACTCACTATCAGAGGCATCTAGATAAATGTGTGAAGAGACCAAGAACATCGAAGGGTGGAGTCCAACAACTGCTTTCATTTAATATTTCTGAAGGTGACGACTCTAAAGCTGCACTCTCAACATATAAGTATGACTCGGATAAACTAAATGAATGGTTTGCGAGGTTAGTGATAGTAAATGAGAAGCCATTCAACATGGTAGAAAGCAAGGTTTTTATGGGATTTTATAAATTTCTAAATCCCAGATGTGAAAAGGCCTCTCGATCTACTGTGAAAAGAGAGTGTATGAAGATGTATGCCGTTGAGAAAGCTAACTTGAAAGCTCTCCTGGAATCTGTATCCAGAATAAGTTTGACATCTGATATGTGGACGGCCTCAAATCAGAGAAAGGGATATATGTCATTGACCGCACACTTCGTTGATGTGGATTGGAAACTACAAAAGAGAATTTTAAACTTTCGCTATGTTCCTGCTCCTCATACCGGTGTGGTACTGTCTGATTGCATTTATAACTGTCTTGCTGAGTGGAGCATTGAAAAAATAATTTCTTCAATTACTTTAGATAATGCATCATCCAATGATACGTTGATTTCTTTCTTACGTACTCAGTTCAAGGCTGCTGGAAATTTATTCTTCGAAGGTAAAATATTTCAAGTTAGATGTTGTGCTCACATACTCAACTTGATTGTACAAGAAGGGTTGAAAGCAATTGATTCAACGATTTCAAACATACGAGATAGCGTTAAATATATAAGAGGATCACCTTCAAGAATGAGTACGTGGAATGATATAATCCAACGTTTGGATTTGAAATCTAAACAACAGTTGAAGTTAGATATTTGCACTCGGTGGAATTTCACTTATGAAATGTTGGAAACGGCTTTACAATTTAAAGTTGCATTCCCTGAACTTGCAGCACGTGATAAAATGTATGCATATGTGCCAAGTGATGATGACTAGAAGAAAGCTGAAGATGTTCATCGATTTCTCAAAGTTTTTTATGACTGCACGAAGATTTTTTCAGGAAATAAGTATCCCAAGGCAAATTTATTTCTTCTTAAAGTTATTTTCATTTTGAACGCTCTTAAAAAATGTGTTGCTGATGGTCCAAAATTTTTAAAAGCAATGGCTCTAGGAATGTAGATAAAATTTGATAAGTATTGGGCTGAATGCCACTTGTTAATGGCTATTGCAGTTATCCTAGATCCACGATACAAGATGGCAATGGTTAGATTTGTTTTTAGATCGCTTTATTCCAGTTCCGAAAGAGTTTCAGCGGAGACCGCCATTATTAATGCTGCAATTGAAGAGCTGTTTGCATCATATGTTGATAATTCGGCCGATCCATCAAGTACAATAGGTACTTCTCAAACTGCGGATAGTTCTTCTACGGCAGGCGAGCGACTTCATGACTTTATGTCTTTTTTAGACGAAGAAGAAACGGAGACGCAAAAAACTGAATCCGAAGTGGATAAGTATCTAAAAGAACCGATCATAAGGATAAAAGATAATGATTTCGATGTTTTACAATGGTGGAAGTCTCGAGCTCGTGAATACCCTAAACTTTCGTTGATGTCACGAGACATTTTATCAATTCCAATTTCGACCGTGGCATCAGAATCAGCTTTTAGCACCGGCAGTAGGGTAGTTAGCAAGTATCGAAGTTCACTCGCCTCGAATACAGTTGAAGCACTGATATGTACGCAAGATTGGTTGCATCCAATTTGGCGCTGTAGCACTTTTGATGCTGAAGAGTATGAAGAGGACAATGAAATTGAAAACATGGACCAGAATGCTTGAAGAAAAAGCTTTAAAAATTTTCATGAATGGATTTATAATTTTTGATATATTTTAACTATTTCGAATTGATGTTGATGTTAATTGTTGAGAGCAAATTATGTTTTTGTAATATGATATTGATAGTATCTAGAAGTTTATCATTTATGTCTTAATAATATAGCATTTAATTTGTATTTTTTAGCCAAAATTTTAATAATGTAACCTATGATAAATGATATGAACAAGCTCGAGCTCGACTTGAGGTAAACTCGACTCGACTCGAACCACCAGCTCGACTCGAACTCGACTCGACAACTTTGGCAAACAAGCCAAGCTTCAATGTTGAGCTTGAGGTCAAGCTCGAGCTCGAGCTCGAACTCGAGTACACCACGGACAAGCTAAGCCAAGCTTGGCCTAGCTTGACTCGACTCGGCTCGATGCCCACCTCTAATATAAATCCCTGTGTGAGGCCTAAGGTGATGTATATGAGGCCCATTGTGATGTGTGATTCCACCAGGATGTATGTATTGATGTTTATGATGCCCATCTATGTTCCTAGTTGATATTAAATGGGCCATGCCTTGGGAGCAATGATGGTTTAATGTCCACGTTGTAAGAGCAATGATGGTTAAATGTCTACATTATAACTCTTTCTAGGGCCCGTTGTTAGGCACATTCTCATCTCCCCTTAATCGGCTAACCTAAACTGTTGGGCCCCCATTGATGATTATATTAGCCATCTTTCCCTTGATTAGGCTATCCCAATCCGTTGGGCCCCCATTTGATAATGACACTTTCCATGATACCCTGTAGGACCACCCAAGCCTTGGAGCCCATATTGGGGCCCTCAAAAACATCACAATGGGCCTCATCACTTGTGTCGTGAATACATCATATCGGGCTTCACACAAGGGCCTATGAGCTAGGCACAAGGGCTGGACGGTGCGGGAAAACATACATCAAGGTGGGTTCCACGGACGGTACAGATATAACACATATTTCATGTGGTCCCACCATCCATCTATCCGGATGGTATGGATGACCACATACATCAAAGTAGGCCCACCATCCTTTGTTGGTTTGGAAAGTGGGGATAGAGTACATGTATCAAGGTGGCGCTACGTGGGTGGGCCATCAGATCTAAATCAAGCTGATACTTTGTGCTTTGCCTCCGTCCAAGGATGCTGGAAGGTGCCAGCAGCTGGCCTGTCCAGGCTTCCTGGCCAGCTGGATGGTGTTGACGTCTAGACCATGGGCCCACTTGCTGACAGGGTGGATACATGCATCGCAGTGTGGGGTCCACAACACATAGGAAAGAGAGAGAGAGAGAGCGAGAGAGAGAGAGAGAATCTTGTGATGGAGGGCTCAACCACTATGAGCCCTCCTAGGATTACAATACATATATCAAGATGGGTCCCAAATAGGATTCATACAATCAATCAGTAGGCCCCACTTGCTCCATAAAAAAAATTGAAATATACTCCTACAAAACACCCACCGTTTTCACTCCTTGGTTCCTTAGAAAGCTAAGCTCCCTGGCTTCTTCTTTGATGGTGGGAGATGAGAATTGAAGGGTTGGATTGAGGGTTTTGGGGTAGGAAGTGGGCCTTACACTTGGGATTCTTGTTCTCCTTATAGCTTGGATGTTTTTTCTCTCTTGGATTGCTTGGAAAGTGGTGGAAAAATGAGAGAGAGAAGAGATGTAAGGAGAGAGGGATGAGCATAATGGGTGTACTTGCTTGAGAGGTATGAGTTGTGTTGACTTTGGGAAAGAGAGAGGTATGGGTGAGTGATGGGTGTACTTAATTGATTGATTGATGCGATGAGTTGTAGAGATTCTCTCGGGTTTTGCAAATGTGCGGCATTTTTCTAAAAAATGCGCGGGCCCACAACTCTTGGCTTGGGTATTGCATTGGTGTGCAAGTCATGGCGTTGGAACACCAGCGATAACGCGGTCGCAAGGTTATAAGTCTTGGGTCGAGTCGACTCGGGTTGACAGGGTGTGACTTAGGGTCGCGCGCTAATAATATTTACGCGTTGTGGGTCGCCAAAATTCTATCAGGAGGATTGTGGGAGTTTAAGGAATGGTATTGACTATGATATGGGCCTTACAGCTCTCCCCTCCTAATAAAAATTTTATCCTCGAAATTTACACTATCGCGCAACTAAACAAAACTCATAAGGGAAGGGAGGAGAAATCATAACGTGTGTGTGTATGTGTGTGTGTGTGTGTATATATATATCATAAACAAAATACAATCGAATAGCGCTTGCGAATCTCAGGCTCTTACTCCCAAGACGCCACATCTACACTGATGACCCCACTGATCCTTGGATCCCAATCAGAAATGATCGATATTGGAATACTATGTAGCCTCACAATCTCAATGGTAGGGAGCTATATCAGAAAATCTCTAAGTTATTCGAACTTGGAGATTTAATCATTCTAAGTTCTCTACAATCATACAGTGAAGGGTAGTTATCAGTAGATATGTGATATTATCCTCAGGTATTCCTAAGTTATGCTCTGATACCAACGTCTGTCATGCCCCAAACTCAGAAACTGGGCTCATAAAATTTTCGATCACTGAATCCGGCGCCAACAGCCTCCGTAGTACCCCATTCTCGGCTTCCGGGGTCCTTATGCTAGATTCCGATCCTGGGATCCTACAAGGAGGATTTTTAGTGTGATTTTTATTTTGTAATAGAGCATAACCACAAGCATAACCAAGTTATAAATGACAACATCAACACCACATATCCACTAATATAAACATTTGAATATAGTGCTGAAAGGAAAATACATGTCTAAAATCAAAACTCCAGAAGATAGTTACATGCTCCAAGCTCAATGCCGCTGCGACCTAATACCACCTACATGCATCTATCGTGTATAAGCTTATAGAAAGTTTAGAGGGTAGCGTTAGTGTGTGCACAAGGTAAGTGCCAAGTATGCAATATCAGAGCAATGCGAAAACATGGTGGTAAGTCTATAAATATCATCAGCCTTAGCCAGGCTATACGATGCAAAAACATAATAAAACAATATCATATCCTGAGGAAGCAATGCAATATCTAAATCCTAACGAGTCCACGAATACCGTCAATCTCATCTAGGCCATATAAATATAAAAATATAGCAACCCAAAATGCTATATGCCGCGGATGCAATAAAATATGTAGATCTTGGCAAGTCCATAATACCATCAACCTTATTTAGGCTATGCAATATAGAAGCAAAGTAAACCAAATGCTATGTGCTGAGGATGCAATGCAATATGTGGTGCGAATGAAATGATCGAGCTGGAGTGTGAAGTCGGGATGAAAGTACGTAGTATCGTAGGCTACGGGGTCCATCACAAGGGACTTCTATCCAAACCAGTCCCATACCTAAATTTGGATAGATAGACTCAACACTACAGGAAATTCAACTTTTATTGACGAAAAAAATTCGTCGGTACATGATATGATTTCGTTGGCAAAAAGTATTGCTGACGAAAAACTTCATCAGTAAAAGACTGTGGGTAAAGTCTTTTACCAACGAAAAATGTCATTGTCGGAAATGGTAAGACTTTTATTGATGATTTTTGTAGTAGGTAAAAAATGTTGATAAAAGTTTTACCGATGAATTTTTTCGTAGGTAAAAACTGTGTTAAGACTTTTACCTATGAAATTGTTCGTAGCTATAAACTTTGTTAAGACTTTTACCTATGAAATGTTTCGTAGGTAAAAAATGTATTATGACTTTTACCTATGAAATGTTTCATAGGTAAAAACTTAGTTAAGTTTCGTAGGTGAAAACTGTGTTAAGACTTTTACCTACGAAAATTTTCGTAGCTAATAACGGTGTCAATACTTTTATCTACAAAATTTTTCGTAGGTAAAAACGGTGTTAAGACTTTTACCTACGAAATTTTTAGTAGGTACAAACTGTGCTAAGACTTTTACCTACAAAATTGGTCTTAGGTACAAATGTTGACAAAACTTTTCCCAACAAAACTTTTCGTAGGTAAAAACTGTGTACTTTGTGTTTGTCGGCATTGGTAAGACTTTCATAGGTAAAAATGTTGATTAAAATTTTAACTATGAAAATTTTCGTAGGTAAAAGTCTCTTTTTTTTTTTCTTTAAAAAATAGGCAAAAATTCCTGTTATACACCTATTAAAATATATTTCATTGTATTCACATTCCCAATTTTCCAAACAAACACAAACCACATCCATACATACACAAATAATCTTATCCACATTACATTCATCCACGCACACATACACATAAGTTTAACATTCATATATAAAATATACAAAATCATAAAGATGAAGGTGGAGGTGGTGAGGCATCGATGGGTAAGTGTCCAGCTAGAGCCTGTAATATCTCCTACATCCGTCACTCATGCTCCACCCGCATCTCCTCGATCCTCCTCTCCTGCTCCTCCCTCTGCCTCTCCTGCTCCTCTACCTTTCATTCTCCTCTTTTTGCCTCTCCTGATCCTCCCTCTGCCTTGTCAGCTGGTCTTTGATCTCATTGACGGTACCCCATAGCTACTGAACCTCTTTCTCTGCGATATTAGCTCGGTGTAGGGCACTCTCGCCAGCAACGGATCGACTGGAGGAAAATCTAGCAGGTGTCATGAACTTGGCACCATGACTAAGCCCATGCACATATCCAGAACGGGTGCCAAGCACCTCGCTCAGTATCTCTGACTCACTTCGCTGAGTACCATCAGGAGTGGGCTGACTGCGCATGGCATCCAACGCCGCTTGTAATGAAAACATATGAATTTTCATAATGAATAACATTATTATAATTCAATGTAATTAAATTTTATAATGTAAGGATTTTTACCCAATTCTCGCTGGCTGTAGGATGTACCCAAGATCCAATCGTCTGTTGACAGTGAGTCCCTTTGTAGAGGTCTACTGGTCCGGGCTCCTGGCCAGTGATGGAATCTCGCTGCGCAATCGAAATGACAATAGAGCTGATATAACTGCATGAAAAGAATATATCAACTTAATAATTACCAGTAACTTCTTACCATGTCGCGACGAAGTTGTACAAATGACTTTAAACCAGCTATGTGGTTCACTTCCAACTTTCTCCTGTTCATAGAATTTATTCTGCTCTTCTTCTGAACAATTATTCATAATACATTGTTATTAATTACAAATTTAATTGTTATCTTAAAATATTGTAAATATGTAAATATTACCTAAAAAGACTCAGATAAAAATCTCTCGCAGAGTATCCACCAATTGTCAATGGTCACGTGGGGCGGTGCGGTCAGTACAGCCTCCTCGTGGCTTCTGCACTGCTTGTACCGCTGGTGTAAATCACCGTGGTACTCCTTGAACCGCTCCTTGATGATGTCGTCGAGGGCATGAGAAATGTAAGGAACACTTAAATCCAAGAAAAATTTATCCTGCAATTTCATAAATAATGGATTAGGGTAATAAACTTATTAAAAAATAACTTAACTGTAAATGAACCTTTATAAAATAAAATTTAATTTACTAAAATTTACCATAAGGCGTTGACAGATGTGCTGCTACATATCATCTGCCACGTCTGCCCAACAGGGGGTGGTGGGGGGATCAGAGATTGGCATAAGACACCGACCTCCGACGTAAACAACCTAGCATTGTCCCCAACAGGTTTAAGGCAATCTTGTAAAACTAACCCAAACGTGGGTCTACGTCCTCGTTGCCTGGTCGACAATGTTGTCGCAAAAAAATATGTAAGTCTACTGTATAAAAAAAGTCTTTAAAAGAAATATATGTTTAAACTTACATGCAGTGCTCGGTGTATGTACGACTAAGGGATCAAATGCCTGTGATACAACATGTGACAGCGATGCTGTCTCTGCCGCATCACAGGTGGAAGAGGTAGATCCAATGTGCGAACAACGTGATCTCCCACCTAGTGCCATTACTGGATATGTGCGAGGTATGAACTTATATATTTATACAATCTCAGTATAAGTGGAATATACTAAAACATTATACAAGTAGTGTTGATGGCAGAGTGCATTTGTGTTTATGCTTAGAGAGATGATTAAAATATGATTAGACCATTACACTATAATGTAAGCAGAATATAATAAAACTATAAATATTAATCTATAACCTTTGAAATTTTCATTACACATTATTATTCTATATTAAATAGACATATTTCATTGTAATACGAAACAACTCTAAGGTAAACTATCCGAAGTACTCCTTACGTAAGTTATTATACGCTATAGATATGTCAAGCTGTGTGAAGCACTCGACATTGTTACAGCCAACATGCCAATCAAAATAGGAGAAATTTGGTCTCTCGGGAGTCCATTCAGATGTGCAAGTGACAAAGCTGCATCTTGCATATGAAGTTTCCAGCGATTATATTCCTCTGTCAGCTCCAGAATTTCTCTGTGATTGTTTAATTTGTCATCTGAGTCACCGTCGATATATTCCTCCCTACACTCATCGACCAGACCGGGTATCTCTTTAGCCCTACCAGAAGAAGATAGGGTAAGAAATTCCATCTGCAACAGTTGATTAAGTATGCTGCGTGCTTTCGCTACGCTCCGGTTTGAGGAGGACATGATTAGAAATTGACTCAATTGTAAATGTGGATTTTAAACAAGTCAATTAAAGGAATAAATCATGACTTGTTATTTTCACGTATACATGTAATACACAAATTATTCAAATTGAAAAATGACATGTAAATCATGTATACATTTAATAATCATCGTTTGTACACTATCGTTTAGGCCTATTTCTTCTTCACCATCACTATCGCTGATTAGTATTTTCTCTTCATCGTCTGTAACGTCGTCATCAATGAATCCGCTGTCATCTCTAACAATGTCATATATTATTGAGGCATCAACATGATAAGGTAGCACATCATCTATGTTCAATTACACCACATCAATATCAACATTTGGATCAGTCTCTATATGCACAGATGACATGTCTTCTTAATATACTTGTTCAAACCTAGACATTTCAGTTCCCCCGTCGTCGCTATCTTTAACTTCTGGTACGAGAATTAAATATGTTCCTAGGATTTATTTTCTACACCATGTGCTAAGAGCTCCCTAACTTGGTGTCAACGAGGTAAAATACTTGTTTGGCTTGGCTGGTGAGGAAAAATGGGTCATCCTTAAACTACTTTCGAGATAAATTTACGCTTGTAAATTAGTTGTCAGTCTGTATTCCCGATTCTTATTTCCAATCTCCCACTAATCATATTTAAATAAGTACACCTGCTTTCTCATACAATAACTCAGCTTAATAATATTCGTCAAAACGCCATAAAAGTCAATTTCTGCCTCCTCATGCGTTCTCTTCATAACCACCCCACTATTTTGTGTAGTCCTATACTTCTCACCCTCGGTGTGGAACCGAATCTCGTTTATAATACAACTTGTATATCTAGATACACGTCTATCAGGGCCACACGCCAGTGAGTAGAGTGCATCAAACGCATCTGCTGTCATGCCCAAAACTCGAAAATCGGGCTCACAAAATTTTCGATCGTCGAATCCGGTGCCGACAACCTCCATAGTACCCCATTCTCAACTCCCACCTCGCATACACCAGATTTCGATCCTGGGATCCTACAAGGAGAATTTTTCAATGTACATTTGTCTCATAAGAAGCATAACCACAAGTTTACCCAAATCACAAAGGCAACATCATCATCACATATCCACTAATATAAACATTTGAATGCAATGCTGAAAGGGAAATACATATATCGAAAATCAAAGCTCCAGAAGTCAGTTGCACGCTCTAAGCTCGACACTGCTGCAACCTAATGCCACCTGTACGCATCTATCGTGCATAAGCTTATAGAAAACTTAAAGGGTGGTGTAAGTGTGTGCACAAGATAAGTGCCAAGTATTCAATACAATGCCTTAATCATACAATATCAGAATTACTGGCAAGATCATGAATCATACGATATCCGAGTAAGCGAAAATACTGTAAGTCTATAAATCATACAATATCAGAGTACGCAATACAGATTAGTTATGCAAATGAGAAGTCATAGAGAGTAAAATATCAGATGTCGAGGATATAATGCAATATGTAACTCTTGCTAAGTCTGTCTAGGCCATATAAGTGCAGAAACATATCAAACTAATATGTCATATGCCTACAGATGTAATGTAATATGCGATGTGAATGAAATGACCAAGCTGGAGTATGAAGTCAGGATGATAGTACGTAGTATCGTAGGCTATGGGGTCCATCACAAGGACTTCTATCCAAACTAGTCTCATACTTAATTTGGATAGTTAGACTCAATTTGGTAAATTCTTGATCTCAGGTTAGTCACGCGCCCCAACTGAAATCCTAGCCATTACGAAGGTATGCATAAGAAATAGTTGTGCACCACCAGCCTTAGTGGATAGTGAATGAATGAATGAATGAGCATGCAACTCCTTCTCAATAAGTCCACATAACAATAGCATACATATCTAGGATCATCACCGAGATTTAATACACTCTACACAAGCTTGCCGTCCTATTAAGCGTACAATACAACTGGGTAAGTGGAAGAAATCTCACTACCCGCCTACTAATATTAACTCGGCTCGTCGATAACAGACCCATTTAGGAGTTAGTCAGACTCAACTTAGCTATGATTACTCCCTCAGGCAGGTAAGGCCACAACCCTCCCAACTGACCACAACACAGTGAGAGACGTGACCTACTGGTATATGGCCCTCATGCGCTCATATATATCCACTCGATCTCGACATTGGGGCATCCTCTGGTACTAAGAGGGTTTAAAATTTTTTACCTAGGGCCATCTATGGGGGCTCGATTCTACCAACATATTTTTATTGTCCCATCTGGCCATCCATGATATACCTATGGAGGCTATGACCCTGATATCACTAGGGCATACGGTAATCATAATCATACAATGTGAGATGCATGAATCACACGGTCTAATCATGCATCAATCCTGCGTGTACTGTGCGCTTATGTGGGATAGCTCTACCTATCAGGGAGTCCCATAAACCATCTGTACTATGACATGTGTAATGGTTAATCACATCTCATATCAAACATATAAATGATGCGTATGGGCATGTATCATGATGTTATGTTGTCACATACTCATAATCGGTATCAATAACCAGCATCGATAATCAACATCGATAGTCAGCCTCGATAATCGGCATCGACAATTGACCTTGACAATGTAGGCATTTAACCAACATTGCCCATATAGAGCCTAACATATAGTGGACCTATGACCTCGCATAAGGGCCTAACATACATTATCATAGGCCTCGCTTATGGGGCATATAACATCACATTGGGCTTCACTAATGGGCTAATATATATATATATATATATATATATATATATATATATATATATATATATATATATATCACATTGGGCCATATCAAATGGGTTGAATTAAATGGACAGAATCAAATGGGCCGAATCAAATGGGCTGAATCAATGGGCCAAGTCAAATGACTGAATCAAATGGGTCAAGTCAAATGGCCGAATCAAATGGGCCGAATCAATGGGCCAAGTTGAATGGGTTAAATCAAATGGGCTGAGTCTAATGGGCAGAATCAAATGGGCTAAGTCGAATGGGCTGAATCAAATAGACCAAAGTAAATGGGGTGAATTAAATAGGCCAAATCAAATGGGCCAAGTCGAATGGGCCCAAACCAACCACACCATTCATTTATAGTTAGAGATCATTTTAGAGAATTATCATAAAATGAATCATATCCAAAGGATCATCTGGGCCATACTACAAATGGCAGTGGTGATAATGATTTCCACTATTGAATTCGAGTGGGCCCCACCATTGCATTTATTTTCTATCCAGTCTGTTCATAAGGTCACAAAGACCTGATCTAGGAGGATAAACAAATATCATGTTGGTCAAAAACTACTGTAACCCAAAGGATTTCAATGGTAGACATTCAATCCCACTTTTTCTGCAGTGTGGTCCACTTGATACTAGATCTGTCTTACTTTTAGTCTCAAGCCTTGATACATGACACCAAATGGATGAACAGTTTAGATGTAACACATACACCAGTGGGCCCCACAAAATTGCTGGTGTCGTGGGGCCCATCAATGGGCTTTACAGATGCAACACATGCATTAATGGTGGGGTGGCCAGCACGTCAGATGGATGGACGGTTCAGAAAAATCACATACATCAATAGTGGATCCTAGATGAACAGCTAGGATAAAACACATCCCTCATGGTCAAACTCACAGGACGTACTGGTGGGTTCCCACCGTCCGTGATCTGAACGGTGTGGATAATATACATACACTACAGTGGCCCACCATCCACATACATCTAGGCGGTCCTTCATGGCACCGTCCAGATGGATCTGGATAGTGCAAATGTAACTTACAGGCATTAAAGGTGGGTCCCACGTGGGGCCCGCCACATATATATAAGATTATAATGTTATTGTAATATTATTACTATTATATATATATATATATATTGGAATGGGTCCAGCATCCAGCCATCTGGACGCTGGAAGGGCATCTAAGTCCCACCGTCCAGGGATCTGGACGGTGTGGACATTGTAAACATCAAGGTGGGTCCACGTGGTGTGGCCCACCCATTACAAATTAAGCTAAAATTTGTGTTTTCCTTCTTCCACACATGGCTAGATGGCTGGATGGACAGCGTGGATAAGACATTTATATCACATGGGTCCCACGTCTAGCCACTAGACAGTGTAAGTGGAATACATAAATCATGGTGGGTCCCGTAAACCGATGGTGTGAATATAACACATAGGTCCTGGTGGGGTCCATAGGACATGGGAAAGAGAAAGATAGAGAGAAAGAGAGAGAGAGAGATCGGTGGAGATGGGAGAAGCTCCGCCACTATGAACCCCTCCATGTACATGTATACACCAAGATGGGTCCCACCACAAGTGGGCCCTCAAACAAAAATCAACGATGGATCACCCACCTATTGGCCTTCTTCTTTACCGCTTTAAACTCCTAGGATCCTTAGCTTCGATCTTAACGGAGAATGATGAAGTTTTGATGGTGGGGATGAGGGGTTTTGATGTAGGGAAGTGGGCCACACCTAGCTTCTCCTTAGGGGGGGGGGGGGGGGGGCTTGGACGTTGGATCTCTTGGTTGCTTGGGAAATTGTTAGAGAGAGAGAGAGAAGCGATGGATTGATAAGGGATGGGTGGAGTGGGTGTTGTAAGAAAGGGGATGAGAAGGCATGGGTTAGTTTGAATTTTGTGTAAAGGAGGTATGGGTGGGGAGAGAGAGAATTGACTTGTGAGGGGGTGAGGTGGCATGGGGTATAGGTGATGTACTTGAGATAGGGTGTGTACTTGATTGATTGATTGATGGGACATGTTGTAGAGATTCTCTCGAAATTCGTAATGCGCCGCCTTTCTTTGGAATGAACACGGGCCCACATCTCCTAGCCTGGGTATCACATCGTCATGCGAGACGCGGCGTTAGAACTGTGTCGATGGCACAGTCGTTAGGGTACAAGTTTCAGTTCGAGCTGACTCCAGTTTGTAAGACTCAGCTTAGGATCAAGCGTAAATACCAATTAAAGGTTGCGGGTTGCCAAAATTCAACTGGGAAGACCGTGAAAGCCTACAGAATGGTACGGTCTAGGATATGGGTCTCACAGCTCTCCCCACCTAATAAAAATTTCATCCATGGAATTTACTAACGTCATAAATAGACATAACTCATAAAAGAGAGAAAATTGTTTCACAATGAAAAATCAGAAACATAACATACAAGTGCAGTCAAATAACAAGGAGATGGCGATAATACTCGCCAATCTCAGCCTCTTGCTTCCACGATGTCTCTTCCATGAGCAGTCTAGCGAGACAATGTAGGGGCTAAGTTGCACAAATCATTGACGACTCCTCCCGATGCCTGAGGGTCCTGCTGCTTTTGCTACCTATGTTGGGGTCTCGGCGACAGATACTGTCGTCGTTGCTGAGGATAGGGGCACTCACTCCTACGATGCCCTATCCCACCACATTCAAAACAAGTACCTGTGCACTGACATAGAGGAGGTACTGGAGGTACTACTAGTGCCCTCAGCTGTTGCTACTGCTGTGGTTGGGGGCACTCCCACCTATGATGTCCTATCTCATTGCATCTATAATAAGCACCAGAAATTTAGCTCAGAGGTGGTACCAAAGGTCCTTCTGGTGCTCTGACAGCTTGGTGGTTGCGCGTCTCCACTCTGTCGACACTTTCGGGAGCCACAGGAGGGTGCCCTCCTCTTCCGGCCTTCTCTCTAAAAAATGGCGGTTATCGCTTGCAATATCAGTTGCAGCTGGTCTGCACTCACGGACATGGTCGGTGCTATGCTATTCTCGAATGGGGGTGCAGAAGTCTCAGATGGGGGAAATAGGAATCTCAGGTGGGGAAGTGAAAATCGCTCGGGTTACTTGCTTAGGTGTCATATAATACATGAAGGAACAAGGGTCTATTACCCATGAGCACTCTCGAATGCACACACGATGGGGAGCTATATCAGGAAGTTTCTAGGTTATTCGAACTCAGGGATCTAATTATTCTAAGTTCTCAACAATTATAGAATACAGGGTAGCTATCAGCAGATTTATGATGTTATCCTCAGGTATTCCCATGTTATGCTCAGATACCAACTTCTGTCATGCCCCAAACTCAGAAACCAGGCTTATAAAATTTTCGATCGCTGAATCTGGTGCCGATAGCCTCCATAGTACCCCATTCTTAGCTCCCAGCATGCATACGCCAGATTCCGATCCTGGGATCCTACAAGGAGGATTTTCTAACGTACATTTGTCTCATAAGAAGCATAACCACAAGTTTACCCAAATCACAAAGGAGACATAATCATCACATATCCACTAATATAAATATTTGAATACAATGCTGAAAGAGAAATACATATATCAAAAATCAAAGCTCCAGAAGTCAGCTGCAAGCACTAAGCTCGACACTACTACAACCTAATGCCACCTGCATGCATCTATCATGCATAAGCTTATAGAAAGATTATAGGGTGGTGTAAGTGTGTGCATAAGATAAGTGCCAAGTATTCAATACAATGCCTTAATCATATAATATCGAAATTACTGGCAAGATCATAAATTATATAATATCCGAGTAAGTGGAATTACTGCAAGTCTGTAAATCATACAATATCAGAGTATGCAATATAGATGAGCTATGCAAATGAGGAGTCATAAAGAGCTAAATATCAAATGTCAAGGATATAATGCAATATGTAAATCTTGCAAAGTCCGTCTAGGCCATATAAGTGTAGAAACATAGCAACCCACTATGCCATATGCCTGTGGATGTAATGCAATATGTGATGCGAATAAAATGACCAAGCTGGAGTATGAAGTCGGGATGATAATATGTAGTATCGCAGGCTACGGGGTCTATTACAAGGGACTTTTATCTAAACCAGTCCCATACCTAACTTGAAACTGTCTTTTGTTTTCTTCTCTATGTTCATTAATGTTCCAAAGACATTGTCACATATATTCTTCTCAATTTTCATGACATCTAAGTTGTGTCACAATTTCAGATCACTCCAATAAGGCAACTAAAAGATACTCTTCTTCCTCCAGTTATAGTTTGATACTATACATTTCCTCTTCTTCAAGTGCGATGCCTTACTAAATCTAACTTCTCCAATGTTACTCAGTTGTTGTATCATATCTTCTCCAGATAGCTCTTTCGGGGGTGGCCTATGATCTTGTTTGCTAAAAATTACTGTCTTCCTGCGCCAACTATGATCGCTCGAAGGGAAGTGACGATGACCCGTATAACACATTTTTCTACCATGCTTCAATGATAATGAATAAGTCTTAATAATACATGTAGGACAAGCCAACTTTCCCTTGATGTTCCACTCAAATAAATTTCCATACATGGGGAAGTCATTTACTGTCCACAAGACCGCTGCATGCAATTAAAATGTCTGTCCTACAAATGTGTCATACGTCTGTACACCTTATCTCCACAACTCATTTAACTCATCTACTAACGGTCTCAAATACACATCAATGTCATTCCCAGGTGACCTGGGTTTAGGAATAAGTAATGACATCATGAAAAATGATTCCTTCATACACAACCAAGGAGGTAAATTATAGGGCATAAGTACCACTGGCCACATACCGTATGAGCTATTCATAATATTAAATGGATTAAAACTATCACTTGCAAGATGTAGTCAAACATTGTGAGAATCCTCTGCAAACTAGTCATATTGCTTGTCAAAATTTTGCTAGGCTTCAGAGTCCACAGGGTGCCTTAGTGTACTATTATCATGAACGCGTTTCTCCTTATGCCACCTCATATCTTCAGCCATCTCGTGAGACATAAACAATATTTGCAATCTAAGTTTTAATGGGAAGTACCTTAACACCTTTTGCGGAATTTTCTTATGCTTGGCTTCGTCATACTTCCACCTAGACTCTCCATATTCAGGACACTCTTCAACATTTTTAAGCTCTTTCCAATACAATACACAATCATTTATACATACATGAATGAGGATGTAACCAAGGCCCAAGTCTCGCATCAAGGATTTTACCTCGTAATGAGACTTATGCAATGTCTCACCGTCCAGTAATGCTTCTTTCAACAAGTTAAGCAACACGTCGAGAAATTTGTTACTCCAGCAATTTATTATCTTTAAATGAAGTAACATTATAAGAAAATTCAACTTAAAGAAGTTCTCACACTCCGAATAAAGTAGACATTGCGCATCCCTCAACAACCTACTAAACTTTTCTGATTTGACATCACCCATATGAGGAATATCTTGGCTACTACTTGTCGCTGCAAAATCAATGTCTGTAATTATTCCCATGAACATATCCCCTATGATATCTTGCATTTCGTTAACGTCTTCATCCTTGTCATCCGACACAATTGGGTCACCAAGGACTTCAGTGGCCTCAACTCTTTGGTGGAACTCTTCACCATGATGGATGCACTAAGTGTAACCTTGGTCAATTCCAACTATGAAAAAATCATCTTCTACTTTGTCTAAAGTCTTATGAATCATGTTCTTGCATTTTCGACATGGACACCTAATCTTATTGCTTGAATTCGCCCGATTTCACGCAAACTCCATGAACTGGTTTACCCCTTATATATACTCTGGGCCAAACATATTCTTAGCTCACATCCAACTCTTATCCATCTCTATAATGAAACGATTAGAGTCAGTTTAAGATTATAGGTCTAGGTTATAGGGTTACGAATTCGGGTTCGGGTTCGGGTTTAGGATTAGGTTTAGGTTATAAGTTTATGTTATAGGATTAGGTTATAGGTTGTATGTTTAAGTTTAGGTTATAGGTTATAGGTTTAGATTTAAGTTATAGGTTATAGGTTATATGTTTAAATTATAGGTTATCAGTTTAGGTTTAGGTTTAAGTTATAGGTTATAGGTTTAGGTTTGGGTTATAAGTTTAGGCTTAAGTTATAGGTTATAGGTTTAGGTTTAGGTTATATGTTTAAATTATAGGTTATAGGTTTAGGTTTAGGTTATAGGTTTAGGTTTAAGTTTATGTTATAGGCTTGGTTTAGGTTTAGGTTTAGGTTTAGGTTATAGGTTATATGTTATAGGATTTAGGTTATACATTATAGGTTATAGATTATAGATTTCGGTTTAGGTTTAGGTTCGGGTTTACGTTATAGGTTTTGGTTATAGGTTTAGGAATTCGGGTTTGGGTTCGGGTTTAGGTTTGGGTTTAAGTTATAGGTTATAGGTTTAGGTTTATGTTTATGTTATAGGTTTAAGAATTCGGGTTTGGGTTTGGGTTCGGGTTCCAGTTTAGGTTTAGGTTTAGGTTTAGGTTATAGGTTATAGGTTTAGGTTTAGGTTATAGGTTATAGGTTTAGGTTTAGGTTATAGGTTTAGGTTTAAGTTTAGGTTTATGTTTAGGTTTATGTTTAGGTTTAGATTTATAGGTTATAGGTTATAGTTTATAAATTTAGGTTTATGTTTAGGTTCAGGTTTACATTATAGGTTTAGGTTATAGGTTTAGGAATTCGGGTTCGGGTTCGGGTTCGGGTTCAGGTTTAAGTTATAGGTTATAAGTTTAGGTTTAGGTTATAGATTGAAGGTTATAGGTTTATGTTATGGTTATAGGTCATAGGTTTAGGTTTAGGTTTAGGTTTAGTTTTTAGGTTATAGCTTATAGGTTATAGGTTATAGATTAAAGGTTATAGGTTATAGGTTATAGATTTAGGTTTAGGTTTAGGTTCAGGTTTACGTTATAGGTTTAGGTTATAGGTTTAGGAATTCGGGTTTGGGTTTAGGTTTAGGTTTTAGTTATAGGTTATAGGTTTAGGTTTAGTTATAGATTGAAGGTTATAGGTTTATGTTATAGTTATGGGTTATAGGTTTAGGTTTAGGTTTAGGTTTAGTTTATAGGTTATACGTTATTGGTTATAGATTAAAGGTTATAAGTTATAGGTTACAGGTTATAGATTTAGGTTTAGGTTTAGGTTTAGGTTTATGTTATAGGTTTAGGAATTTTGGTTCGGGTTTAGGTTTAGGTTCGGGTTTATGTTTAGGTTTAAGTTATAGGTTATAGGTTTAGGTTATAGATTAAAGGTTATAGGTTTATGTTATAGTTACAAGTTATGGGTTTAGGTTTAGGTTTAGGTTTAGATTAAAGGTTATAGGTTTATGTTATAGTTATAGGTTATGGGTTTAAGTTTAGGTTTAGGTTTAGGTTTAGTTTATAGGTTATAGGTTATAGGTTATAGGTCATAGATTTAGGTTTAAGGTTTCAAGATTAGGTTTAGATTAAGGTTTTAGGTTTAGGTTTAGGTTTATGTTATAGGTTTAGGTTCAAGTTATAAGTTATAGGTTTAGGTTTAGGTTATAGATTAAAGGTTATATAGGATTATGTTATAGTTATAGGTTATAGGTTTAGGTTTAGGTTTAGGTTTAGTTTATAGGTTATAGGTTATAGATTAAAGGTTATAGGTTATAGGTTATAGGTTATAGGTTATGGGTTATAGATTTAGGTTTGGGTTTAGGTTATAGGTTTAGGTTTTCAAGATTAGGTTTAGATTAAGGTTGTAGGTTTAGGTTTAGGTTTAGGTTTATGTTTAGGTTTTAGGTTTAATAATTCAAGTTTGGGTTCGGGTTCGAGTTTAGGTTTAGGTTTAAGTTATGGGTTAAAGGGCTTAGTTTTAGGTTTAGGTTATAGATTAAAGGTTATAGGTTTAGGTTTAGGTTATAGGTTCAGGTTTATAAATATCAAGTGGACCACACCACATGAAAATATGGTGATTGGATATCCATCATTAAAAACCTCGTAAGGCCCACTGTACCGTTTATTTAGTGTCCAATCTGTTTATTAGATCATATAGGCTTAGATGAAGGGGAAAAACAAAAATCATCTTGATCCAAAACTTTTATGGCCCCTAAAATTTTTTAAATGGTTGCACTCATTGAACACCATTTCCTTTAATGTGGTCCATTTCAGATTGGGATATGCCTCATTTTTGAGCTCATGCCATAAGATGATCTTTAAAAATAGATGGATGACATGGATTAAACACATACATCATGGTGGGGCCCACAGAGCACCAACCACCAGCCATTGGATGGTGTTGGGGGAGTAGCCAATCCCTTCTCCTTATTTGTGGTGTGTTTCATTTAATCTTTGGATATGATTCATTTTTTGGATCAAACTAGGCACAACACGGTTTAGACACCGAACATTGCATGAAAAATGAAATGTAAACTTGTGACGAAGTGCTGATTGAACGCCCACCATTAAAAACTTCTTAGGGCCACGAAAGTTTTGGATCAAGAAAAAATATATTTTTTCCCTTCATCCAAGTTTGTGTGACATAATCAACAGGCTATATGTTAAATAACCATTAAAATGTGGCCTAGGATTTTTTAATGGTGGAAAATCAATTACTACTTTTTCCCATGGTGTGGTCCACCCGCGACTTAGATCTACCTCATTTTTTGGATAAAGCCCTAAAATTTTCATAAACATGGGCCTGCTCCATCAAATTCGAGCTAATACATAAACACGACCTGTCTAAATGGCCAGGCACTCTAATATTGTCCATAAGAAATGGACAGCTTCATCATAGTCATAACAATGGTTCCCACCTTCCAGGGACCCCTAATCAAATCCGGATAGCTCCCACGCACATCCGGGTCTGCTCCAACAAATTCGAGCTAATACATAAACACGGCCTGTCTAAATGGTCGGGCCACTCCAATGCTGTCCATAGGAAATGGACAGCTTCATCATGGTCATAACAGTGGTTCCCACCTTCCAGGGACCCCCACTCACCATCTGAACAGCTCCGACACACATCCAGGTTTGCTCCAACAATTTCGAGCTAATACTTAAACAAGGCTTGTCCAAATGGCTAGACCACTCCAATGCTGTCTATAGGAAATGGACAGCTTCATCATGGTTAGAATAACGGTTCTCACCTCTGGATAGCTCCAACGCACATCTGGGTCTGCTCCATTAATTTTGAGCTATTACATAAACATGGGCCTGTCCAAATGACTAGGCCACCGATATTGTTGTCCATAGGAAATGGACAGCTACTCATCATGGTCATAACAGTGGTTCCCCCTTTCAGGGACCCCTGCTCAATTAAATCCTAAATTAGTTGCCCATCCAAGGTTGAAAAGATTGTAATACTTTCATATTCCCATTTATTAGTCCACGTCAAAAATCCGACAGCATCTCCCCATGCAGCGTAAGATAAGTTGATCGTACGTTACATTTCGATATCAAATATCTAAAGAAATGTAAAGATATTTGGCATTGGATACGAACAGAATAAACATATCTAGAGAAAAATGAGAGATGGATTGCAGATTAGGCATAAACATTTAAATAGTTTATTTGAGAGCATACTATCTATCTAACCTTGAATTGTCCAAAATGGGACAATTTGAGCGATTTTTATGCTACCAAAAATACACCATATCTATGTATGACCCCATAGAAATCCTCAAATGGATAACTAATTATCTAACTTACAAATCAAAATTACAATTCACAACTATAAACTAACTAATCATTATAATAATTTAAGACAAAAGAAAATGTAATATACAAGCTCATTAAGGTTTGCAAGGACCATTTTAGGCAAAAAAAGGCAATGAAACAATATACATGAAAGTGCCTAAGTTTATCAATTAGCGTGAGTGTTAAGTCAGCTAGGCAGAGAAGCTCCATAGGAAGATCAATCAATCGTCTATCTCAACCAGATGTGTGCCTGAACTCACCACAGGTAAATTTAAGCCTCACATCCCATGTCCCAAAACACTAGGTAATTAAAACCCTTAAAATTGATTAAAATATCATAGGGTTTTTGGGTTAGAATTTTTTTTCAAAATTTCAGAAAATCTCTAAGTTTTGTATCTTTGTCGATTTATCGATAGACTGATCAATGTAATCGAAAAGTGCTGTCGATGTCCTCGAAACTCAATCGATGTTATTGAAATGAGGACATAAGATGTCCAGTAACCGTATATTCTTCTGGATGGAATTATCGAGGTATCGATAGCCCTATCGATATCATCAAAATTTGAATCTCGAGTCTATCAAAATTGACTCGATAAAATTGACATCATAGATGTTATGTCCAATGTTCTGTTACGGAAAATCATGAGATCTTCGATATATCGAAGTACTCATCGATATCCTCAAAATTCAAATTTCGATGATATCGGAAGGCCTTCGATTATATTGGAATTGGACATTCTATTTTCCAGTAATATTTATAGGTCGTCTTATCTTGGATCGAGGGTCACTCGATATAATTAATATTCAAATATCAATGATATCGAGTCTGAGTCAATTGCATTGAGAATTAATATAACTGTCCAACAAGCTTAACTGAAAAATTCTTTAGATTTATCGATGCATCGACACAACTATCGATATTATCGATATTCAAATTCTGATGATATCGAGTATGCCTCGATCATTCTTTTGACCTGAAATATTTCAAAGGCATGCCTCTCTCACTTTCAAATGTCGAGGAATCAAACCTCATATCGATGAAATCAGATTTTGAAATTCGATGACATCGATGCATGTTCGTTTCCCTTGACCAGCTGGCAAAATGTTTCACAAGCATTTGACATTTGAGTTTGTGTCATCGAGCGGCCAGTCGTTGCAATCGAGAGTATACGCTCAA
Organism: Magnolia kwangsiensis; assembly: GCA_037074715.1. Classification (NCBI taxonomy): domain Eukaryota; kingdom Viridiplantae; phylum Streptophyta; class Magnoliopsida; order Magnoliales; family Magnoliaceae; genus Magnolia; species Magnolia kwangsiensis. The sequence continues at coordinate 60,587,202 of CM073573.1, forward strand.
TGATATCGACCCTGCTCGATGATATCGAACTTTGTCATAAATGTGACCATTTTATATCGGTTGGAACCTTTTGCCTATTTATAGAGAGCTTGTCCTTAATTGATTACAGAGAAAGAAGAGTTCTTTTGAGTGTTTAACCTTATATTATATACCCAAAGCTCTTTCTCTCATGGAAGTTCATCCTCCAATCCACCCTCATCATTGACATTCAATAGAGTGGATTGGGGAATGAACTTCTGCATTCAAGGATCCTCCAGCTACCATCTTAATGGAAAATCATTAAGCTGGGATGCCTTGAATGCATAAATGATTGGAATCGCTCTATTTCCCTTATAGAAAAACTTTCAATAGAGTAGGATTCCATTACAACCTTGACCCAACCCGTCGCCATGTATTGGTACATCTTCTAAGTTGTGGTTCAAGGAAGCAGAAGATTCTTCATCAATAAAGGAGGAGATCTACGGTAAATGCACTAAACATGGCTCATCTACTTATCTGTAAGTAATTAGAGTCTAGAGGACCCTTGTGATCATTCATTTGTAAGATTGGGTCTAAGGTGTTTCTTGCCTCTTGCAAGTCCTTTAGGAGGCCTTCGGTAGGAGTGTACTAGTGGGTGCTTTGTGTTGACCCTCACTCTATGAAGAGTATAAATAGTTAGGTCCTTGTAGTAAGTCCTTGGCCAGTGTGTTTAAAAGTTAGGTGCATTGTGTTGACCCTTGCTCATGGGAGCATAAACAAGTGAGGTTCCTTGAGTGGATCCTTGGCCAGTGTGCCTAAAATCAGGTGCTATGTGTTGACCCTTGCTTGTAGGAGCATAAACTGTCAGCCTAGGTGTAGGTTGTACTGGTTAGAGGTGAACTTCAGTTAAAACCTCCAGTTTGAGGTGAACCTGTTGTGAAACCTCCTTAGTGAAATCTGGTACACTCAAGGGTTGAGTGCGGTTGCTAGGAGTGGAGTAGACAAGTAGTCGAACCACTATAAAAATGACTGTGTTTGAGATTGCTATTGTCTTCCATTACTTATGTGATTTCCTTAAGTATTTTCATATTTAATTATCTGAGATCACACCTCACACACATAGTCATATCCATCATAAACTAATTTGCATATTGTTCATCTCTCAAATAGTTTATGATTGGATCCTCTACCGGGTTTGGAAGCCAGTAGAGTTACTCTTGAGTAATCCTAATGTATGCTTGATGTTAGGATTAGAGTGATAGGATTTTAAATTGTTATATGATTATTAAAAAGTCCTATTCACCCCCCTTTAGGACATATTGACATATTCCTACTTCAACTAAAGCGGTCATTACCGCAATTTCAATACACATTTTATCTTCATAATGAGAACATAAATACAAAGCTAAGTAAACAAACATTTCTAACAAACTTTCACGTGAAAGAAAAGCTCTAGAATGTAATATCTTAAAGTCAAACTTTTACATGAAAGAAAAGTTCTAGAATGTAATATCTTAAACTAACTAATCACAATTGCATTCAAGAGTTTTGGATTGTTGTGATTTCTAATTTGAAAGGTGAACAAGAGACTGCGTATCTGATGAACGCATTAGATCTCATACATATTCTACCAATATGACAGTAGTTATACTCCGTATGTTAACCAAGTTACTTCCAACTCTCCTCGCTCGCCCGTCATACATTCGGTTCGAGCCAGATCCACTTTAACCGTTCTTATGTTTGGCCTAAAATACAAATTAATTTTGGAGCCTACCATAATGTCTTTGTGACATCCAATCTATCCATCATTTGTAGACCCCTATATTCTTATCCAATCTATCCATCATTTGCAACCTTTATATTCTTCTTAATTCTCAAAAATCATACCGATCAAAAAATCATGTGGGCCACATCACGGAGTTATGGTCTGATGGAAATGCACACCATTGAAAACTTTTTAGATTGTGTGTGAGACTATCCATCTCTTGTATATGACATCTAAGCCATTTAGAAGATGCATCCATTTAGGACGAATAACAACCAGAAAGGAAATCAAGATTTTTAAAACTCAGGTGGGCCACGAAACATGGTCTTGTAGGATGAAGGTTTTATGCACTACTTTTCATATGGTGTGGCACACCTATGTTTTGGATCAACGCGTACACGATGGATAGATTATATGCCATGATATCATCATAGAAGCCCCACACGTACATTCCTACATTAAACCTAATGTACAACTGATGTAGAGTAGGTCGTAGACACTTTCATGTCCAAGATGGACCAAAGAAGTCTCGATCAGAGGTGCAGGTGATCTAGATCGTCAGAAGAAGAGAGATCCATCATAATCATCTACTTGAAGGTATGCTCAAAATGTGTGGGCACATATTTATGTGACATCCATTTGGTCCATTAATTGTAGCACAACATATTAATACATTTGCCGAATTATTATACCAATTCAAAGGTCTAAGAGGCCACAACACTGGAAATAGTAGGAATGAAGATATACACAGTAAGGGACCTCCTTGGCCCAACTATAGAGCTTCCTATTAAGTCAAGTTCTAGAGGCTTATTATGTGTGTCAGACACACCCTTCCATGGTAAACCATTGTCTTAAAAATCATTCCAGTTCATGAATTAGGTGGGCCACACCATAGAAACCTTATGTAAGAAATATATAGCCATGATTGACTATTAATAGGCCATAAAATTTTTATATCAAGCTAATATTTATTTTTTCCACTTCAACAAGGTTTATGTGAACCTATTCACAAGTTTTGAATGGAAAATAAACATGATGGAAACATACAAGTTTTTAATAATATGATATTCAATCACTATTGTTTCTTATGGTATGGTTAACCTGAGAATTGGATCTCATTTTTGGGATCATGCTCTAAAATGATCCAGTAGAATGGATGAACAGTGTGCATTTAGAGTATATGTATCATGGTTAGGTGAGGCCTGGCTTCATAGGGAAAAGGTTTCATGAGATGGACCTCATGAAAGCTTCCTGTGAGCTTGAGATCTGTGGCCCAACTGTTATGTGTGTTGGAGACATCCACACCATCCACTGATGCAATCTTTCTTGGGCCTAAAAATCATGTCAATTCATGACTTAAGTGGGCCACACCATACACAACTATTGAGAGTAGACATTGACACATAGAAACATTCCTGATTGTTTCTAGGGCCAACTGAGATGTGTTTCAGACATCTAACCCATATGCTATATGTGTCCCACTTAGATGAAGGGTTACACTAAATTTGAGACCATTCCAAAAGGTAGGCAGGCCCCAACAGTCTTAGGTGGACCATACATTGGAAAACAATAATGATTGGATATCCACCAGGCCGGGTGTACCGAAATCCCCAATTTCAAAAACCCGCAAATTTGAAATGTGATTAGGGTACCATAATCCCCAAATTTGAAGTGGGAGTTGGGTACCCAAATCCCCAATTTCAAAACCACCAAATTCGATTTGGGATTAGGGTACTAAAATTCCCAAATCGAAAATAGGATTAGGGACCACCTTAAAAATGGGTTAGGGTTTGTACTTTTCGAGCTTTGAGGAAGAGAATGAGAGGACTTTGAGTTGGAGCCCCGATCACGAGTCCATGCCAAAAATTGGGTTCCCGAGCTCTGAGAAGAGAGAGAGAGAGAGAGAGAGAGAGAGAGAGAGAGAGAGAGAGAGGAGGGAGAGGATGCGAGAGAGACTGAGAGACGAGTGAGAGGATGCGTGAGATAGAGAGAGAGGACTGAGAGAGGATGCGTGAGATAGAGAGAGGATGCGTGAGAGAGAGAGAGGACTGAGGAGAGAGGATGCGCGAGAGTGGGAGATGAGTCGCTGACATAGGGCGTCTCTTGGACGCCCTATAGTTAGTGACGACACCAAGTTTCGTGGGCCCCACTATGATGTATTTGTTATATCCACACCATTCGTCCATTTTGAGATATCATTTTAAGTCATGAGCCAAAGAATGAGGTAGATAAAAATATGTAGTGGACCTCACCACAGAAAACAGCGGGGAGAGTGATTCCCACCATTGAAACTATCTAAAGGCCTATTGTAATGTTTATTTGAAATTCAACCTGTTTAAAAGTTAAAAAATACACGAAATATGGGAAAAAACAAATATCATCTTGATATTAAACTTTTGTTGCCTTTAGAAGTTTTTAATGGTGGGCGTCACTGTCCCATTGTTTTCTGTGCTGGGGTCCACTAGAGCTTTGGATTTAACTCGTTCTTTGGATACTACCCTAAAATGATCTCTCCAAATAGATGGAAGGTGTGGATATAAAACATACATCATGGTGGGACCCAAAAATGAGAGGTATATAAATATCAGGCGGACCACACCCCATGAAAACAATAGTGATTGGATATCCATCATTAAAATCCTCGTAAGGCCCACTGTACTGTTTATTTGGCATCCAATTTGTTTATTAGGTCATACAGGCCTAGATGAAGAGGAAGAATAAAAATCATCTCGATCCAAAACTTTTATGGCCCCCAAAATGTTTTAAATGGTTGCGCTCATTAAACATTGTTTCTTATAATGTGGTTCATTTCAGATTGGGATATGCCTCATTTTTGGTCTCATGCCATAAGATGATCTTTAAAAATAGATGGACGGCATGGATTAAACACATACATCATGATGAGGCCCACAAAGCACCAACCAACAGCCATTAGATGGTGTCAAGGGGAGTAGTCAATCTGTTCCCCTTATTTGTGGTGTGGTCCATTTAATCTTTAGATATGATTCATTTTTTGGATAATTCTCTAAAATGATCTTGAAGAATGGAAGCACGGTATGGGTTGATCCTAAATTTATAGGTAAATTCAAAACTCAAATGTACCATGCCACGCGAAACAGTGCGGAATAATGATTTCCACCGTTGATATATACCTTCCTTGGGCCCACAGTAATGTTTATTTGACATCCAGCATGTTCAGAATATCAAAAAGATATGAATGAAGAGAAAACATAAACATTAGCTTGATTTAAAACTCCTATGAATGTTATTTGTAATGGTGGACATTCAATACCCATTTTGTCAGGACTTTTTTTTTATCCATCTTAGCTTTGAAAGTTTCCACGACCCATGATCCATTCGGTCCATCAGACAATAAATTATATTTTCACCATGTATCTTAAATTTCATTCAAATATAATAGTTATGTAGATCACATCATAGTGAAAAGTGTGAAATCACGTATAAAACATCTAAATTCACATTTTTGCACACATGAACATTTGAATACAATTGATTTCAAGAAACTCAATCTTCCATTTTTCTAGGATCGGATGAATAGATTGGATTGCGTGTATATAGTAAGGTGATCCTACACATAATTAAGAAGATTTTAAGAGATTTCTAATCTCATTTTTTGCCATTGTGTAGAGAATCGGAATGTTGAATCCCTCTGATTTTTAATTCCCAATATAAATACATGGTGGGCCACCTTATAGATGGGTTAGATCTTATCCATATGAATCCATCCTGAATAAACCAACAAATGTAATGTGTTTGTCCATACGAAAGTAATGCTAGAAAAATTTATATATTTAATTATTATTGATTGATGCATCATTAGCGAATGCAGGCTTTTTAAGCGAGCGGATTAGATGTTGCCTCAGTCTCATCCAACATGGTGCCACCATAACTGTGGGGCCCATATTGATAAATGTATTTTGTATCCATGCCGTCCATCCATGTTTTCAGCTCATTAATTCTAGTGCTAGATCCCAAAACTAAAGCATATCCAAATCTCAAGTGGACCACACCACAGGAAAAGTGAGAATTGAACGATTACTGTTTATAACTTATTGGAACCATCAACATTTGAATAAAGCTAATATCTTCATTTTTCCTTCATTGACGTCTTTCTGACCTTATTAACAGGTTGGATGAAAAACAAACATCACTGTAGGCCCTAGCAGGGTTTCAATTGTGAACATTGTTATTCCCACAGTTTTCTATTGCGTCGTCTATTCCAAGCTTGGATATACTTCATTTTTTTCCTTTTAACCTAAAATGAACTGAAAAAATAGATGAACGACATTGATGAAACACATAAATTAAGTTGGGCCACAGATTATCCACACGCGTGGTGAGAACGAAAACATTAACCATTGAAATCTTCCCGGGGATCGCCATGATGTTTTATTATACATATAAAAAATTTGAGGTCTAGTACACTTTACGCTCAGTAAGTCCTCATATCAGTACTATACATCTTTGGGATCATCACCAGGGCCTAGTACACTTTACGCCACTTACCGCCCCATCAAACGCACAACTGGGTAAGTGGAAGAGATCTCATTATTCGCCTACCAATATTGGCCCGACTCGTTAATAATAGACCCATTTATGAGCTGGTCAGACTCAGCCTAACATTCCCTACTGGTGTACGGCCCTCATGCGCTCATATTTATCCACTCGATCTAGACGTTAGGGTGTCCTTTGGTACCAAGAGGGTTTAAGAACTTTCACCCCTGGACATCTATGACACCCCATGTAGAAAAAGATTTCCAGTGTCCCATCTAGCCATCCACAATATGCCTTTCGAGGCTACAACTCTAATGTCACTAGGGCGTATGGTGGTTATATCACAAAATGCGAGATGCATGAGTCATATCATCCGGTCATGCAATAATCCGCCCAATGACATGTGCTATGATCAATCACTCCTCATAATAGGCATACATATGATGCGTATGGGCATGGATCGTGGAGCTATACTAAGTATGTTATATGATGATGATGTACTCTCCTCATGTCAAGGATGGGTAGACGACCTACTCATATTAAGAATGAGCCTAACGAGACCTATGAGAAGGTCACAATGTGGATATTTAACCATCATTGTCCATCAATGTGGACATTCAACCAACATTGCTCCCAAGGAGTGGTCCTCATAGGGCCAAACATGGCCCATGGCCTCACATACAACATAATGGGCCTCACATATCACAATGGGCCACATCACATGGGCATCATTACATTAAGTGGGCCGCATCGCATGGGCCTCGTATACATCACAATGGGCTGCATCATATGGGCCTTACACATCAAAATGGGTCGTAACTCATGGGCTTAATACACATCACAATGGGCCGCATTACATGGGTCTCATATGCATTGTAATGGGCCTCTCACATGGGCCTAATATACATTACAGTGGGCCTCTTACACGGGCCTAATATACATCACAATGAGCCGCTCACATGGGCCTAATATACATCACAATGGGCCTCACTCAAGGGCCTCATATACATCACAATGGGCCTCACTCAAGGGCCTCATATACATCACATTGGGCCTCATCACTTGGGCTGTGAATACATGATATTGGCCTTCACACAAGGGCTTATGAGCTAGGCACAAGGGCTGGACAATGCGGGAAAACATACATCAAGGTAGGTTCCATGGAAGGTATAGATATAACATGTATATCATTTGGTTCCACTGTCCATCTGTCCAGACGGTTTGGATGACCACACACATCATAGCATGCCCACCGTCCTTTGCTGGTTTGGACGGTGGGGATAAAGTACATGCATCATGGTGGTGCCACGTGGGTGGGCCACCAGATCTGAATCAAGCTGATACTTTGTGTTTTGCCTCCGTCCAAGGGTGCTGGACGGTGCCTGCAGCTAGCCCATCTAGGCCTCCTGGGCGGATGGATGGTGTTGACCATCAAACCATGGGCCCTACATACATCTCAGTGGGTGGGGGGCCACAACACATAGGAAAGAGAGAGAGAGAGAGAGAGAGAGAGGGAGAGAGAGAGAGAGAATCGTATGATGGAGGGATCCACCACTATGAGCCCTTGTAGGATTACAATACATACATCAAGATGGGTCCAAAATAGGATCCATACCATCAATCGGTAGGCCCCACTTAGTCCATCACAAAAATTGAAATCTACTCCTATAAAACACCCACTATTTTCACTCCTTAGTTCCTTAGAAAGCTAAGCTCTTTGGCTTCTTCTTTGATGGTGGGAGATGAGAATTGAAGGGTTAGATTGAGGATTTTGGGGTAGGAAGTGGGCTTCACACTTGGGCTTCTTGCTCTCCTTAGAGCTTGGACATTTTTCTCTCTTGGGTTGCTTGAAAAGTTGTAGAAAAATGAGAGAGAGAAGAGATGTAAGGAGAGAGGGATGAGTGTAATGGGTGAGTGATGGGTGTACTTGACTTGAGAGGTATGGGTTGTGTTGACTTTGGAGAAGAGAGAGGTATGTGTGAGTGATGGGTGTAGTTGACTTGATTGATTAATTGATGCGATGGGTTGTAGAGATTCTCTTGAGTTTTCCAAATGCGTGTCGTTTTTCTGAAATATACACAGGCCCACAACTCTTGGCCTGGGTATCGCATCAGCGCGCAAGTTGCAGTGTTGGAACTATGGCGACGACCCGATCGCAAGGGTACAAGTCTTGGGTTGAGTCGACTTGGGTGGACAGGGTGTGACTCAGGGTCACGCGAAAATGCTATATACGCATCGCAGGTTATCGGAATTCAATCGGGAGGACCGGGGGAGTCTAAGGAACGGTAAGGACTAGGATACGGGCCTTATATCTTGCATGCCGATGGTTTTCAAGCATATTCCACTTTTTGGTTAATAATGATGCTTTTACATTAAATTTTAATAGCAAGTGGTAATGGTGAGTCCACCCTCACGTCTACACAAACTCTAGTAAACCATGACTATAAGAAAAGGTAGTAGGTTTGTTAGCGAATAAAGGCTTTCTAATCAAGCTTGTAAATTTTCTCAATTCTTGTTTTGTGCATAAGGTGAAGTTTAAACTTGGAAATTTAATTTAAAGTGGGATGGTATTAACATCTTCCTTTTAAAGAGAGATTATAGAAGTCCATTTAAGCATGAGGGGGTTCTTATTCATGGACCAAGGTCTGATTTCAAGCACCTCTTGACTTTTATCATAATCTTTAAATTTAAAATGGTAAAAGCTATATTTAAGAGTCATTAAATCCATACCATGTTTCAACTTCCAAGATTTTCTTAGCTCTCTTAACTGCTAAGGAATGGGGCCACTTTCCTACAAAGTAGTCCATAAGAGAACTCACCCACTCTTTGTTTGTGATTGCTGCCTTGGCATCTATGAATTTAGCTCTAAGGGGAGCATTCAGTCTAAGCTCGACAAAAGAAAGACCTAAAGAAGAGTCATCTTTCTTCTTAAAGAGGTTAGTCCATGCTCTTGAATTCCTAGGTCCCGACACATTTCCCATAGCCATAGAAGGCATAAACATTTGGGCAATAATCATAGGTTGTGGCCTAAACATAGGCCAGCACTTACAGGTTGTGGCCCAATTGCCAGTCCAACAAAAAATGTTGATGGAGAACATGCTAGGCACTTTGGCAAGCCTAAGTGCATTGGGCCCACTAGCGGATTGTGCTGATTTAGCAGCCCCAAACGCCACCTTAGGCACCGACCCACTCATTGGTCATGAGTGTCTAGCAAGCCCAGTCCAAAGAGTAGCATGATACCTTGGTCCTAACACCCAATCATGCATAAATACATGTATAACAACCCTAGATCTAATCATTTGGGAAATGGTGGATTGGGCCTTACCGGATGCTGGCCCATGTCCAAAAATGGGAGGTGAGGTGGGACTAAATGCAAGTATGGGCCCAGGTGAAGTTCTCGGCTGGGGGGGGGGGAGAGAGAGAGAGAGAGAGAGAGAGAGAGAGAGAGAGAGAGAGAGAGAGAGAGAGAGAGAGAGAGAGATGGGATGGGTTGTCGGAAGTTTATATCATAAAATTGCCCTTGACCTTAATGGGACGAGCATGGTTGAATTTGGGTTGGGTTGATGAGCTGTCGTACATGGTCCATAAACGGATTAACTAAAAATTGGGCTTCAATTTTAAGTTTGAGCTTGACCCTTAGGCTTGAAACCTCAGCCTAAGTTTGGCACGAGGTAAGCCAAGCAAAAAAGCTTGATAAGCCAACCCGGTCCATTGACAACCCTATTAAAAATCCACCGTGTAAGGAGGTCTCGATGATGACATCAAAGAGGGAAGTAGTGCTTCATTTCTATCTTTGATGGTGGTAGTAATGAAATGAAGGCAATGTTCATCCAAGGTGGAAATGTGAAGGTGGAGCTAATCAAATCAGCAAGCTATCTATGTTCCTCTATCTACTTAAGAAACTAGATGAGTTACATTTTTTCCCATCCTCTAATTCAATCAAAAGGTTACCAATCATCAAGGAAATTGAAGAATCTGTTTACACCTATCTTGGTATAGTCCACGTGGTCTAATGAAATGCCGCCATATATCGACATTATGTACAAATGATGGATGAAATCTTACTATGTCATATATCTATTTTTAGGTTATCTTCTAAGCTTATTTCTTCGGCGACACATCACCTAGCAAAAGAAAAACAATTCAGAGCCGCACTCACGTCTACAGTTGAGAAAAGAAAGACATTGCAAGAAGGACACGTGCCCATCACACAGTGGCACCTGTGGTCAAGCAATGTTCTCAACAAGCTTATAAAGCTCTGTCGATTATAGATCTTTCACAATCTAGATATGCATGACAAGCCATCTGACACAATCATGCTTAAACAGAAAATTTTCTAGAGATGATCAGTGCTTTCACTATGACTATGGAGGATTAAGCAATGGGCCCTTCTTATATTGGAATGAAATCAAGGGATGCAATGAGAAATCCAAATCCAACTAGGATACAGTCCTGTAACCTTGAAGGATAAAACATAGATTAACAAGGAAATTTGAATATGGCCACTACCATTCCCAATCTATATAAGGAGCACAGGATGAAGAGTTCAAGGCACCAACCGAACTAACACATACAACCTCTCTTATAACACAACATTGTTCTTAGTTTTATCCTTAGGTCCTCCACTTTTGTCCAGCCTTATGACAACAAGTTCAGAGTTTAGCATAACTTAGATTGTTACTGTCTAACATCATTGCTATAATACACTTAAGAGTAGTGTAAATGTCCATGACCACCATCGTCAGATCCCCAATTAAACAAGTCCATACTTGGAAGATAACACCGATTACATCATGTTGGTCATTCACCTCGATTGTTTGTTCGCACAGGCGATCATAGGCAATTTATCTTTTATTTTCTCTACTTATTTTATGTTCTCACTGAATGTACTGATCTTAGTTCAAATCATTAAAATCAACGATTTATCCTTTATTGTAATCTTATTTGTCCATTATCATGAAACATGGGGACCATGATCACCATTGAAAGAAAAGTCCTTAGCTTATGGGAAAATTCAATTTTAAACTAACCCTCTCATTCAAAATCGCCTAATTGTTGAGCATGGGTGGCTAGATAGTTAGGTCAATCTTCATAGGTCTGATCCTACGTCTAATTTAGTGCATGGGTTCATAAGCATTCAATTGAACTCGAGTCAAATATGACTCTGACACGTCCAACACTACCTTAATCGCACATTTGACCAAATATGGGTTGTTCTTTAACACGGGTGGCCTCATGTCTAATTGAACTACAACAGTCTTTTCGAGAGAAAGAATAAAGAAGAATGGGGAAAATAAGTGGGATGACTGACAACATAGGTGATCGCCAAAAGTGATGGAGTTGCTATCAGAGTTAAGGAGGGAAGAAGAGAAAAAGGAGAGTGAGAAGAGAAAAAGAGATAGTGGGCCTTTTCAAATCTTGATTAATTTGTTTATGTAGCCATTTAATTATATCATGTGACTTTTAGGAGAACAGGTAATCAAAGGCGGGGCCCACATAGGGCCTTCATATAACTAATTAGACCTTCTCTAGTGTCATAAATATGTATTCATTTTCTTAGCCATTAATCATATGGTTAAGATCATCTAACCAAAGTGATTTTTAAGAAGAATTTGTTGGGAGCCGTAGAAGAAAACCTCGAGTAAAACCACATAAACGAAAGATAAATGTAAACAAAGCAACCACTGAGAATACATGATTTTACGTGGAAAAACCCTTGTGGGAAAAAAACTATATCACAATGCGATAATCAATCTACCATGAAAATGAATTACAAGAGATAAAATTGACTTACAGATGTGAAAACCTCTTTTAAAATCCTACCAATACCTTAGAAAAAGTTCTCTATTACCCTAATCATGTTTAACACCCATATATATGGTGTTGCACCCAGAATAGTAAACAAATCGCCCAATTATGTAAAATTGATTGCTCCATCAATCTAACCATTGATCGATCGACACCGATTAAGAAACCCTCGATTGATTGAGCCTCCATGTTCAATCAATTGAACATACTTAAGTGTCAAGAGAGTTAATTTGATTTTTCTGAAGTATCCCGATCGATCAAACCTAGATGGTCGATTGATCGAAACAACCAAAAATTATTTAGCGAGAAAACTCATATATTTGGGGTATTATCAATCAATTGAACCAGACTCTCAATTGATTAAAAATTCCCTATTCTAACATAGATTGGAGACACCAATTTCAAGAATCTCCACCATGACTTCAATCTTCATGCTCCATTACTTCAAATTGCTATCACCATCTCTAATATTCTCCATCATAGTATCAAAACTATCGTTGCTTTTCGTACACACTCCATCTTCATTAAACCTTTGACAGTCTCAAAGACGTATAATAGAATCTAAACTTCTCTACAGGGACCATCTTCGTAACCATATCCACTAGATTCACGCTTATGTGGATCTTCTCAAGAGTAACACCATATTCTTTGAGCACTTTTCGAATAAAATGATGACAAACATTAATATGTTTAATTGTAGAATAGTAAATCGAGTTCTTTACTAAATTGATAGCTCTTTCGCTATCACAATTTATAGGCACAACTTCCTATTAAAGACCCAACTCATTCATCATTCCTCTTAACCAAACACATTCTTTGAATGCCTCCCTCATTGCATATACTCAATATCCAACTAATCGCTCCAACTGCTAATATAAATGAGTAACCAGAAGTTGTCCTTCTATTGTATGTGTTTTCTGCATAGTCAGAATTCACATAACTTATAAGTTTGTCCTCTAATTTTTTGAATGTCAAGACATAGTCCTTCTAACCTCATAAATTTTGAATTGGCCATATCACTACCTCCCAATGTTGTTTGTTAGGGTTAGACATGTATCCGCTCACAACACCCACTGCGTGTGAAATATCTAGTCTCGTAGAGACTATGACATAACTCAAACTGCCAATTGCACTCGAGTAGGGCACACGAGACATGAACAATTTTTCTTCAACTGCAGTAAGACATTGTTATGAAGAAAGCCAAAAGTGAGCAGCATAGGATGTGCTAACCGGTTTAGCTTTGTCCATTTCAAACTTGAGTAGGACCTTCTCAAGATACTCTGCTTGAGATAACCTTAGTATGCTCATCTCCCTATCTTTATGTATATTAATATCATGAACTGTCTTTGCAGCTCCCAGATATTTCATTTCGAATGTCCTTGATAATTGAGCCTTTAATATATTAATCTTAAATATTCTTTGGTTAGAAATAAGCACATCATCAACGTAAAATACCAATATAATGATTTCTCATCAGTCAGTGACCTGAATTAAATATAATGATCGAATTCCTTCCTAGTAAATTGCTGACTCACCATGAAAGAATCAAACTTTTTGTACCACTGCCTAGGCGACTATTTCAGGTCGTACAACAACCTCCTTAACCTGTAAACCTTATTCTTTGACCCGTGTACCTCAAACCCCTTGGGTCGCTTTATATAAATATGCTCTTCTAGTTTCCCATGTAGGAAAGCTATCTTCTTATCCATTTATTTCAGTTTCATATTGCATTTGACAACTAGTGCTAATACAAATCTGATAGATACCTACTTAAACACAAGTACAAAAATCTCACAGAAGCTGACACCCTCCTTATATGCATAACCCTTTACTACCATCCTGGCCTAATATTTATCCTATTTCTTCCAATAGATCCACTTACATCTGATCTCTTTACGCCAAATGGGAAGCTTCATCAACTCCCATGTCTCATTCTTGTACAAAGAATTTATCTCATTATGCATTATCATCATCCACTTCTTAGCATCTATGTCTTCCAATGCTTCTTGGAAGGTAGAAAAATACCCCTCATTATAATGAGAGCGAATGCAACATTCGGGTCATCTCTGTATCTCGTCAGTAATTTGCAATATCTCTGTGGTTTTCTCTTTATAGGTGACTGTTCCACCTGCTCCTGTAGCTCTTCTTATGACTCGGATTCTACCCGTATCTCACCCTTATCGATTTCAACATTAATTACGCTGACTTTTCTGTTTCCTTATGTTCATCCTTGTTAAACAAGGAATCCTCATTAAACTTGACGTCCTAGCTATTATGATCTTCCATGTGGCCTGGTTATATAACTTGTATTCCTTCTCACCATCATCATAACCAACAAAGGTATACTTCTTTGTGCTTTGATCTATCATATCTTTCTCAATCGATGGTACATGAGAGTAAGCATCACAACCAAATGCATGTAACCCTGAGTAATCTACATCATGACTACTCCAAACTTCTTTTAGAATTTTACAATCTATAGCCATAGACGAGGACCGATTCACTAAGTAACAAGACATATTGATGGCCTTAGTCCATATTTCCTTGCCCAATACAACATTACTTAACATACTTCGAGTAGAGGTGTACACAAGTCGAACCGAGTCGAGCTTGACACATCTCGACTCAGCATGGCCACTAGCTGACCCCAGATCGAACTCGGCTCAGCTTGGTCCTCGAGCCTAACTAGCCAGATCGACTCAGTTTAGTCAGCAGCTCGGGCTATTCGAGCCAAGTTCGAGCCAAGATTGAGCTTGTGCAACATTTTCATAAACACATGAAGTGCACTTTCAATTTCTTGCTGTATGTAAAATAGTAACATCTGTTTACAGGATTTCATCAAACAACTTATAGGTAACATCAAAATCAAGAAAATGGGGTATTTGTTTCATATACATACCTTCATTGCCACCATCCGACACTTCGTTGTGTCATTTTATCAAACACTTAGTGAGAAACCTCAATATCAATGTAACCGAGTCACCAAAATGGTTCAATTCGAGTTGGAGTTTGATCCAAGTCGAGTCGAGCTCGGGAAAGCTCGAACTTGGTTCAAAATTTTTTTGAGCTAAAAAAATCAGCTCGACTTAGCTCAAACGCAGTTTCAAACCAAGTTAAATCGAGCTTTTTGAGTTGATTCGAGCAAGCTAACCGAGCTAACTCGGTTCATGTATAACCCAAACTTTGGGCTCTCTCCAGGTGAGTCCGGTTCATACATTCTGGCACACCATTTTGCTTTGGTATATGTCTTACCGTATTATGTCTTAATACACCCTCATCTTTGTAAAACTGATTGAATTATCTAAAAGTGAATTCTCCATCATTGTCTATCTTTAGTGGTTTTAACTTCCACTCTATCCACTTGTCCACCATCGCCTTCCACATCTTGAGACCTCATGGGAAGTTCCCATGAGGTCGAACTCATAGTACCGTTTCCCTATGTGTGTGTGTGTGTGTGTGTGTGTGTGTAAATATATACCTTAACCTTACACCACACATTGTATAGACACACTTACGCCACCAACTATGTATTCATCAACTTGTCAAATTTCAACCATTGATTGTGCATTAAACTTGTCCAACCTTGATTGTTGGTTTATGTATGAAATCAACTTATTTTTAAACCATTGAATTATGAAAAAATCTATCCAAGTATGACCTTTGAATTGTAACTTAGAACAGCCCATGGCCAATTTAGACCGTCGAAGTACGTGTTAAATCTATCCACCCTAGACTATTGGTTTGAGCATCCAAAAGATTTAATTTTGACCCTTGATGTTGTCATGCCCCATACTCGGTAACCGGACTCACAAGGAACCCGATAGCCGGTTTTGACTGCAACAGCCTTCGTAGTATCCCATTCTCGGCTACAAAGGTAAGTTCCGATATTGGGATCCCACAAGGAGGATTTCCATAACTGAATAACCATTTTCAATATGAGCACACCCAAGATCACAATAAGTAACATCTCAAAAATAACAAGAGAACACATCGCAAAATCCATTGTGAATTTGAACTATTACTAGTTACATATGTAAGTGTTGTGGTTTGAATCCTCTTTGGTTGTCAAATTTTGTGTGTCAAAACCTCTATATGTGTCTTGTTGAATATGTTTGAAACATCACAGCTACATTTCGAGACACGACGACGAACTCCTCAAACTAGTTCAAGCTATAATTTTAACAATATTCAAGAAGAGTTCAAGTTCAAGACTCACAGTTCACGATCAAGACTCTAGCATAAGTTAGGGAACTGAGCACAACTCATACTGACATTGACTTCAAAGCTTGTGAAGTGTTCAAGCTACAAGAAGAACTCAAGCTTCATAAAGATCAGAGTCTAAGCAATTGAAGGTTCAATGTCCTTACTTATTCAGGTTTGAATGACCTTAGGTTGACCTTTAACGTAGGTCACTTTGGATAAATAATTCATATATCTTTTATAAGTGATTTTGGTCCGTTTTAAGACTAGTCCTGAACCTTGTTCGACTAGTCCTGACACTGGTTCGACCAATCCTAGAAATTCTAAGACCAATCGAAGTTTTGTTGCAAATTATCAAATTTTTCTGTTCGGCTACGACTAGTCCTGGAGTCTGCTCGACCGGTCATGGGATGGTCTCGACTCGACCTTCGACCAGTCATGGTGCTACGACTCCAACTCCAACAACTAATTTAAGGGTCGCATGACTAGTCGTGTGAGGGTCTCGACCAGTCGTGGACGGCCTTCGACCAGTCGTGGACTACTCACGACCGGTCGTGTAACGGTTTTATCCGATCGGGGTCGAAAATTCAAAAATCTGTTTCTTCTTCGACTAGTCGTGGTGACCTTAGGACCAGTCGAAGATAAATTTTTGCAGTTATAAATAGCACACGAATTTTAAAATTATTCATCAAAATTTAAGTAAATTCAAAGCTCTACTCTGAGATAAGTTTATGTTGTTCTTAAGCTATATTGTGCATAATTCTATTTCCTTTTATTAGCTTTTTACTATTTGATTTGATTCATTATTCCAATCTGATTTGAAAAGAGGAAATATTTCTTTCCTTCTTTTGGGAATTAAAATCAAATAGAGCTAGCCCAGTCTGAAATAATTTAAAATCAATTAGAACTTAGAACCATTATAAAGTGAGTATTGGACATTGAACTTTCATATCCAAACATCTACTCCAATTGGTTCTTCCGGGCTGCTACAAGAGGAGAAATTTAGGTATTTTACAATTCTGTAAAATTTTCATTCTTTTAGTTTTTGTTTGGAATTCGCCAGAAAAATTCTATTTGTTGGTTATCTAAGGAGAGCCAGAAAACTCAGAATAGTGTGGGTTTTTGGATTGTGTAAGCCCAAGTTAAAAGACACAATTGTGAAGGTTTTAGGTGAACCTGTGAAACCTATTTTAATAGTGAATGCTAATATCCCTGTGTGAGGATATTAGGAGTGGAGTAGCATTCTGTGTGGCTGTTGTAAAACAGTTGGTGTACACACAGGCGAACCACTATAACTCTTTGTCTTGTGGATTGAATGCATTCTTAATTCTTTATCTTTCATCATTCAGTTGTGTGGAATGTACATGTGGATGTGAATGCTGTAACTATTTACATTTCAAGCAAGTGTGGGGAAGTTGTAATAATCTAGAGATTTATTTCAGCATTTTATCTCTTGATATACTTTTATCAATCTATGCTTCAATTTCAGTAATTATTCTAGTAAGGTTGCCCTATAATTTTTATGGTGTACGGTTGTCCCTAGAATAATCAATTCTTAAGATTGCAATTCATTGCTATTTATTTTCAGATTGAGTTCTTGATTCAAAAGACGTTCAAGAAATAAGGTTGTCCTACCATAAGCCCTTGTTTATTATGGTGTAATGTTGTCCTTAGAACTGAATATGTATCAACCTCTCAATGCTTGTTTATTGAGATTGATTTAATTTCAGCATTGTGAATTGATTTATTATTGTAAGGCTATTTCTTTATTTTATTCCGCGGTATTTAATTTTAATTTGGCATAGTCCTATTCACCCCCCCTCAAGGACATATAGCTTGGCCATTTCAAGTGGTATCAGAGCCTAATAGCTCGTTCTTATTGGTTTTATTTGGATTTATTTCCTAAGCTAACGATCTAAGCTATATAAAAAGATGTCAAATTTCGATAGTAGCTCAGTCACTAGGCCTCCACCATTTGATGGCTCCAACTATGCCTATTGGAAAGCCAGAATGAGGATCTTCCTCAAATAATTGGATGAGAGTGTGTAGCAAGCCATAGTGACCGAATGGAAACCCCCTACCACTAAAGTGACTGGAACCGACGGTTCAAAAATAATGAGAGTGTCTCCTTATTTCTCATGGACTACACTTCAGAAAAGTGAGAATAGTGCCAATGCTAAAGCGCTAAATGCTATCACTTGCGCACTATCACCGGATGAGTTTAAAAGAATCATATCCTTTGATACTGCAAAGTAAGCCTGGGATATATTAGAAATGACACACGAGGGTACATCTATTGCCAAGAAGT
Organism: Magnolia kwangsiensis; assembly: GCA_037074715.1. Taxonomy (NCBI): domain Eukaryota; kingdom Viridiplantae; phylum Streptophyta; class Magnoliopsida; order Magnoliales; family Magnoliaceae; genus Magnolia; species Magnolia kwangsiensis. The sequence continues at coordinate 60,605,756 of CM073573.1, forward strand.
CTAAAGTCCAACTCCTCACAACTAAATTTGAAGAAATTCATATGGAGGAAAATGAAATGTTTATGGACTTTTACACTAGACTGAATGACATAGTAAACTCAATGTGGGGTCTTGGCGATAAAATCCTAGAAAGCAAAGTGTGTGCAAAGATACTACGCTCACTTCCTGAACGGTTCAACTCTAAAGTAACCGCGATCGAGGAACTTCATGATACGAATAACATGAGGGTAGAAGAACTAGTTGGTTCTTTATAGACCTATGAATTGAACTTTAAATCTCATAAAGGTAAATCTATTGCTTTAACATCTTCTAAAGGTATTTCTCAAGAAAACTCGAATTTAGAAAATTCAGAAGATGATATGGCACTTTTAGCTAAAAAGTTTTACAAGATTTTCAAAAGTAAGAAAAGGGTCGATTTTCAAAAGACAAACGAAAAGAAATGATCTAAATCAAAGTCTCGAACCTGAAAATCTTTGAAAGATAGTCAATGTTACAACTACCAAGAATATGGGCATTTAGCAAACAAATGTCCTAAAAAGGACAAACCCAAGAAGAAGGGTATGTTGGCTACTTGGGACGAATCATCTGATTCTAAAGCCTCTTCTGAATCAGAAGATTCTGAAATCGAGTCGGGCAATGATGTAAAAGCCCTTATGACTCTAACCAAGTCCACATTTTCAGATCACGATGATTCAACTAGTGAAGAAAATTTGCATAGTGATCATGAAAATGAAGAAGATCTTCAAGATGCTTATAATGCCTTATATAAGAAAAGTTGTAAAATTATTGTCAAACATAAACTTCAAAAAGAAAAGTATTTTAAATTCAAAGAAGCTTTCGAGACTCTTGTTTTAGAAAAAGCACAAATTTCAATTTGTCTTGAAAAATTAAAATGTGATTTGGAATTCAAAACCTCCCTGATAGAAGATTTGAAATCTGAAAATGAGAAACTTAAGAATAAAGTATCTTCTCTTCTGAGTTTGAAGGACACATGGAGATATGCCCAAGGTGATCCAAAATTAGAAAAATTATTATTCGGATCAAGAAAATGTGGCGATCGATCCAGGTTGGGCTATGATAAAAATATACCTCCTAAACAGAAGGATACTCCTCTCAAATTCGTGAAAGGAGAAGCCTCAAATTCAAAAGAGAAAAGTACTTATCAAGGTTTTCCTAAAAATATAAAAACTTTTCAAAAACCTAAAAGCAGCTATGTTAATTTCAAAAATCAGGTCAGAAATCCTCTAGTGGAAAAGATAGTTGATTTACTTAAGGAGCTCTTAAAATCTAACTCAATAGGTCATTCTTACAACTACAATCAAAAGAAGACCAACTATACTCCTAAACCCAAAACTGTTCTGAAATGGGTTCCTAAGGGTGCCTGCTTAGTTGCCCACTCTTCTTTTAAAGAAACAAGCCATTCAAAGTGGTACCTAGATAGTGGATGCTCCAGACATATGATAGGAGACAAAGCTTTATTCACTGATTTTAAAGATATGAGTGATGGGTCATTCACATTTGGTGATAGAAGCAATTGCAAGATTATTAGCAAAGATACTGTTCAACTTTACAACCTTCCTTTATTTAAAGATGTTTTATATGTTGAGGGGCTAAAACAAAACCTGTTAAGCATATCTCAAATATGCGATAACAACCATAGTGTGAAATTTTCCAATCAAGGTTGTGAGATCATAAACAGAAAGGGTTCTGTAATATTAACTGGTCGCAGAACTTCTGAAAACTGCTATATAGTAAGTGATGGTAGCTCATCTAACCAAAAGTGCTACATGGTCCACACCAATGAGACAGAATTATGGCAAAAATGCCTTGGACATGTGCACTACCAAAATTTATACAGATTGAGCAAAGGAGAACTAATTAGAGGTCTACCTAAGTTATAAAAAATAGACAAAATATGTGGCGAATGCCAGTATGGTAAACAAACTAGGAGCTCTCACAAAAAAGTGAACTCCAATGCCACATTAAGACCACTCGAGCTTCTCCACATGGATCTTATACGACCAACAAGAACGAAAAGTCGAGGCGGCAAAAAATACATCTTAGTTATCATTGATGATTATATAAGATACACTTGGGTTTCATTTTTAAGAGACAAATCAAAAACCCTTGATGAAGTGAAAAAGATCATCAAATGAATCCAAACTGAAAAATGTTCTCAAGTCAGTAAGATCCGTAGTGATCATGGATACGAATTTGAAATAGCGGTTTCGAGAAATTTTGTAGTGAACAGGAAATATCACATGAATTTTCTGTGCCCAAAACATCACAACAAAATGGTATTGTGGAAAGAAAAAACAGAGTGCTTCAAGAAATGGGAAATGTTATGTTGAATAGCATGAAGCTCCCTAGAAATCTATGGGCTGAAGCAGTAAATACTGCCTGCTATATTATTAACCATGTTTATACTTGTAAATCAAATAATAAAACGGCTTATGAAATGTGGTTTGACAAAAAACCTACTGTCAAATACTTTAATATTTTTAGCAGCAAGTGCTACATTTTGCGTGACCGTGAAAACTTGAGAAAGTTCGACACTAAAAGTGACGAAGGGACCTTTTTAGGATGTTCTTTAAACAGTCGTGCTTATCGTGTATTTAACAACAAGACTGGTATGATTCAAGAGTCAATTAATGTGGTCATTGATGATCACTTGAATACACCTGTCCCTAGTTCAAACAATGATGAAGTTCTTGTAGTTGAAAAACCAGATACTTCATCAAGTGAAATTAATTCTGAATTAAGGACTGTTAAAGATCATCCAACTACTCAAATTCTTAGAAACCCTCTCACTGGTGTGTGCACTCGCAGACAAATTGAAGATATATGTAATTACGTATATTTTACATCCCAGATTGAACCGAAAAACGTAAAAGAAGCACTTTCTAATGAAAACTGGATAGTTGCGATGCAGGAAGAACTTAATCAATTTGTTCATAATGATGTCTAGTGTTCCTAGACCTAAAGATAAACATATAATTGGAACAAAGTGGATTTTTAAAAATAAGTTTGATGAACTGGAAAATATAATTTGAAACATGGCAAGACTGGTTGTAAAGGGTACTCTCAAATTGAAGGCATCGATTACGATGAAATGTTTGCACCAGTTGCTCGCCTTAAATCAATTAGAATTTTTATATCCATCGCATGTTTTAGGAAGTTTAAAATTTTTCAAATGGATGTGAAGAGTGCCTTTTTAAATGGCGATTTACATGAAGAGGTATATGTTGAACAACCTACAGGGTTTGAAGACTCTAAGTTTACTAATCATGTATATCGGCTTAAAAAAGCTCTCTATGGTTTGAAACAAGCTCTTAGGGCATGGTACAAAAAATTGACAAAGTTTTTACTGAGCCACAATTTTTAAATGGGCAGTGTCGATAAGACGCTCTTTGTTAAGAAACTTAACGATGATATTCTAATGGTTCAAATCTATGTTGATGATATAATCTATGGATCAACTTGTACTAACATGACTGTTGATTTTGCAGATCTAATGAAATCTGAATTCGAAATGAGCATGGTTGGGGAATTAAATTATTTTCTAGGGTTGCAAGTAAAACAACAACCTGATGGAATTTTTATTTCTCAAGCCAAGTATGCTTTGAACTTGATTAAGAGGTTCGAATTTGAGAATGGTGAGAATTTTGATACTCTTATGAGTACAACTCTAAGACTTTCAAAAGACTCTACAGGTAAATATGTAGATCCTAAGTTGTATCATAGCATGATTGGTAGTTTGCTTTACCTAACTGCAAGTAGACCTGATATTCCTTTAAGTGTTGGAATTTGCGCTAGATATCAGTCTAATCCTAAAGAATCTTACTTAACTGCTGTTAAGCGAATTATTAGATATGTCGCAAGTTCAGTTAATTTGGGTCTTTGGTATCCTTATGATACTAGTGTTTAATTGGCTGGGTATTCAGATGCTGATTGGGCTGGTAATATCGATGACTGAAAATCAACCAGTGGTGGTTGTTTTTACATTGAAAACTGCTTGGTTTCTTGGTTTAACAAGAAGAAAAGTTCCATATCACTCTCAACCACTGAGGCTAAATACATTACAGCTGAAAATGCATGTACACAACTGGTTTGGATGAAACGAATGTTGAGTGATTATGGTATCGCACATGATTCAATGGTTTTATACTGTGATAATTCCAGTGCAATAAATATTTTGAAAAACCCAATCCAGCATTCACGGACTAAGCACATTGACATTAGATTTCATTATATTCATGAATTAGTGGAAGAAAAAGTAATATACTTAGAATACATACCCACTGAAACTCAACTTGCTGACATATTCACTAAACTGCTCGACAAAAATAGGTTTAACAAATTGAATTTTAATCTTAGTATGTGCAATTTAAAATGATTGATTATGCATCTCTTTAGTATAGTGTATATATATTAATATATTAATGATTTTTATTTTAATTTTTGATGAAAATTATATTTTTTTTATGGTACACGACCAGTCGAGGACGTACTCGACCAGTCGTGCCATGATCGGTCAAGGACGACCCATGGCCAGTCGTGTAACACGCTGATGTGTTTATTTGGGAAAAGACCTTCTTCCTTTTCCCTCCTCTCCAACGAGCCGAGCTACGACTAGTCGAACCCCTGTGTTCGATTTCTTCAGGTTAGAGCATTTTGCTTATTTTTCTTGAAGAATCATTGTCTTTTCTCTTCAATTTCTTGATTTTTGTTGTCTATTTCATATCTTTCTTCAAGTTTTTTAGATTTTCTTCCTCATTTGCTGATTCTAGAGAAACCCATCTCTATTTTCTTAAAATTCCTTGTATTTCTTCAAGAAAATGGACCCTAGAGCTAAAAAGAAGAATCCTAGAGGTGCTTCTTCTTCTAGATCAAATGTTATCACTAGACGCCATCTTAGGGCTGTCGAAGATGATCCACCGTATATTCGTGATTTGCGTATGCGCAATGTGATTGTAGAAAAGGCCGTTGATTTCAACCATATCGCTCCTTTCAATCTTTTTCCGCTCCTTCAATCTGTAGGTTGGGAAAACATTCTACGCTAGGGCGGGCCGACATACTAGTCCATAGCGCAGGCCATGGTAGCGTGCATTACTGAATTTTTTACTGAACAACTAATTTTCTCTATTGCTACAAGAGAAGGGCCTTTTTCCATTGATCGACTCTTAATCTCAGGCCGCATGGACATATCAGTAAATGATGATGGTATTCATCCTAGCACACTTGCTGAGAAAGTGTTAGAATCTGAAAAATGCATTTTTACTAGAACATTGTGTAACATGGATGCACCATGGAATCAAACTGGGAATGCCCTCGCAACCAGATACTTGTTGCCCAGATACAGAGTCTTACATCGTATCTTCACCTCTAATCTGTATCCCCGCTCAGGTAACAAGAATGAGTTGATTCTGCTTATGGTTCGCATTTTGTACTCAATTGTTACTGGTGTTAATATCTGTTTGCCCTCCTTGATTTGTTACTCTATCATTCAATTCCGTATTCATCCTGGTCATAGTGATATTCCATTTGGGTATCTTATGAATGTGCTAGTAACTCACATGTTGGTAGTTATGCCTGTTGGAGAGGCTCCTATCCAACACCTTATATTCAACAACTCCAACATAAATAAAATGCAGTTGGATTTGGCTCGAGGACAAGTTGATATTGGGGCGGGTGAAGCTTCTGCTGAAGCTAGGAATGATAAAGAGGGTGATGCTCCTCCTCCAGATGATTTCAATATGGACGATATTTTTAATGAAATTGATTCTGACTCTGGGAATGATCCTGACTATGAGCCATCTGATTTGGATGCACGTCTGAGTGCATTAGAGGAGAAGGTAGAACAGATGAATGTTGGCCATAATGCACAATTTAAAAATATGCACAAGTATTTTAGGCGCTTATAAAAAGGCCTTCATCAAATTGATCCCACCATACCTGCTCCTTCTTCTGGATCAGATTGAGGATTTTACTCTTTGGTTTGTAATAACTATTAGACTTTGATTTAGCCCTGCTTGTGTGACTGAGTTTGTTTGACTCCTCTACTTATCCTGTTTTTGATTCTTCCTTTGTCATATTTTTGACAAAAAGGGGGAGAATTGTGATTAATGATGATTGGTATGATGAATATTGATAGGTGTACTACTCAGGGGGAGTTAAACTTGAGTTGGTAAACTTGACTCAAGTTGAGTTGAGTTGGTAATCTTACAGGATGATGTATTATGCTTGGTACAATTGGTGCATGATTCTTTATTGATGCATGCTTATGATATATGGGTATGTTGTGCATTGAACTATAGGGGTGTGTTTTGTCATAAATTTGACAAAGGGGGAGATTGTAAGTGCTGTGGTTTGAATCCTCTTTGGTTATCAAATTTTGTGTGTCAAAACCTCTATATGATTCTTGTTGAATATGTTCGAGACATCACAGTTACATTTCGAGACATGACGACGAACTCCTCAAACTAGTTCAAGCTACAATTTTGATAATATTCAAGAAGAGTTCAAGTTCAAGACTCACAGATCACGATCAAGACTCTAGCATAAGTTAGAGAACTGAGCACAATTCATTGCTATTTATTTTTAGATTGAGTTCTTGATTCAAAAGACGTTCTAGAAATAAGGTCGTCCTACCATAAGCCCTTATTTATTATGGTGTAAGGTTGTCCTTAGAACTGAATTTGTATCAACCTCTCAATGCTTGTTTATTGAGATTGATTTAATTTTAGCATTGCGAATTGATTTATTATTGTAAGGCTATTTCTTTATTTTATTCCATGATATTTAATTTTAATTTGGCATAGTCCTATTCACCCCCCCTCTAGGACATATAGCTTGGCCATTTCAACATAAGGTTCAAAAGGACATACATAAGATAATGAAAGAAGGAGAGAAAAGTTTGCAACATCAGGGTCCTCAAGCTCAACTCTAATCCAAGCCTTGCCACTATGACACCTACCTAAGATCTCCGCACGCATCAATCGTGCATAAGCTTATAGAAGCTTAGAGGGTGGTGAAGGTGTGTGATATTGGTGCACAGAAGAATAGTAGGAGATACAGGAAAAAAGATCTATGATAATGTCACTAGCCTTACCGAGGCTTATCATGAGTACAATGCAATGAGGACTGGATGTTATCCCAAGGCGATGCATAAAGGGAGCTTATACAACTGATGCGAATGCGATGCAAAGTAATGTCAGTGCTCATATCCAATTCACATATCAAGTACGTTTCCAATCATAAGGAAATCACTGGGGTCTAGTACACTACTGGATGATTGTCGCTTTATTGACCCGCATAGTCAAACCATGAGCAAGTGGACAGCCAATCACGAGTAAGGCTTAACGGTAGCGGATCCATTTATGAGCTGGTCAAACTTAACCTAACTATTGCCCTCTTTCTCTCAGGCAGTTAAGGCCACACCCCTACCCAACCGACTAAACGACAGTGGAACTCATGGCCTAACGGTATAAGGCCCTCGTGTGCATATAGTTTCCACTCGGTCACGGTGTTGGGGCAGATCCTTGGTACCATGGAAGTTTTGAGAATTTAACCCATGGACATCCTATGCACCCTATATGCTTAAGTAACATTTTCGGTATCCAAAAATACGGCCATCCATGAATGTTCCAGTGGAGGCAAGGTACTGATGAAGCAAGGTCAGTATCATCATGAAATGCGATGCCAATACATGAGTCACACATACAAATCATACACTAGCTTCAGGCATTCAATGTGCACAAGGGGAGAAACTCCATCCCTCTATGACCACACACAATGCAATCCATTTATGCAGATGATGTATATGGGTCATAATGGTGTAAGTGCACTACTCAGCAATATCGATGTGGAACATACTCCTCCTTCCACAGGAGGGGAAAGGTCTAGATACATAGATATGTACTCTAAGAAAAAAGTCCTCTAGTGGGGGCGCAATATTTGGGATAGCCCACAAGCTAAGAGGGTCATAAAGGTGAAAGGAAGAATCGATCCTAATAAGGTCCAAGGTGGGTCTTCAACCACCTATAAGGGCCCTATGGGCCTACCTTAGGGCCGCCAAGGAGGGCATCCAACCTCAACTGGGTCCCAAAAGGTAGCCCACTGACTACACGGATGTAAAGTAAGGTCCAAGGCCTACTGGGCTATACACAAGGCCCAACACTTAGGCAACATGGTGGTCCCTCAAGCAAGGTTTGGGGCAAACCATAACGATCATGAGTCCACTCATTGTGGTGGGCCTAATGGGAAACCCATTATTCCAAACATATGGGCAATTCTTATGTTTAAAATAAGTGAGTTGGGCCTCACTTCTTGGCCCAAGTATGGGGTTAATTTAATGGGCAACCAAGGGCCCAAATACTTGAGTATTTTGTCCCATGAAACCCATCACAATAGTATTATAAATAGAGACTCAAAGGTCAGGGGCCTATCAAGAAGGTTCTAGGACAATGGGCCTAGGAAACCTAACATATAACTATGAATATTATTCTAATAAAAAAAGCCCATTTGAAGTGGGCCTTAAGTATGCACTGATTAAGCCCAAAAATCTAACTTGAAATGGGTTAAGACATATATAAAAAATTCCCCAAATCTGGTGGGCCATGCTACCCCAGCACATACATTTATGGGTAGTAAATTTTGGGCCTATTGCTAAAATTCTAGCCCACCTACTATCTGGGCTTGCTGGAAATTCAATAAAAATTTATTTATATAGTTCCTTTAATCCTTTGTGACTTGTACATATCAAAGAGGGTCCACTAGATGAAGGGAACAAATAAAATACATAAATCAGGTGGGACATGCTACTGGACTAGACGTCCAGTAGCAGCCCAATGGGCTGGACGTCCAACAATAGCCCAATGGGCTAGGCGTCCCATGATAGGCGGTCCAAGGGGCCGGGGCATCCCACCGTTAAGCACATCAAAGTGGGTCCCACATGTGGGCATTCCATAAGGAAGATGGGCCACACATATGAGGTTCACAATGGAGAGGATGGCCTGGATAAAACATACATTATAGTGGGCCTTGAGAGGGTGGACGGTCAGCCCATGGCTGGACATCAGCCCTGCTGGAACGTCCATCTATGGGCTGTCATTCCAGTCGCCATATCTCAATTTTCTGAGTTCAAATTGGTGGCCCACACCCCCGAGATGGGTCCCAACCTGATGGGCCACAAGATGGGCCAAATGGGAGGCCATAAGACCAAGCAAATCAAGGAAAAACTTTAAAATTTCTACTGCATAAAATGTTATTGTCCATGCAATGTACACCCTAAAGTGTGGGCCCAAACTTCATCTAAGAAGGGAGGGATGAATGATTGAGATCTTTCCCATAAGTTACAGTAAGGTAGGGTCTAGAAAAGTGGCCCACCCCTCATAAAATCAAGTTGGAATTTGGGTTTTCCCCTCAATTTACAAGGTTGGATGGTCCAGCAAGGTGGACCGCCCACCCCCTTTGGGCCTCATTTTTGAGTGCCTTTGTAAGAGCAATCTGAGGTGTGATCCATTACACTTCAAGATGGGGTTCACACCTTCAAAATATACACCACAACAAGGAGAAAAACAATGGGAATCATGGACCAAATCCATGCCAAACATCAGCCATAATAGTCCAAGGAAACAATCCAGATTTTTGGACAACAATATATGGCTAGACATATCAACCTATATCTAAATAAATACAGAAATTTAAGAAGGCTGTGGCCTTCCTTAGTGGGCCCCACACATGTCTAGATCATGAACTAAGGTCAAGACACTTGCATGCATTGATTAAAGTGTCCAAAAATCATGGAATAAGGTGGTAGGGGTGTCCGACCCTTGCTAAATTTTTGGGACATCCCAGGCCCACCAAGTGGGCCACACACATCATCATCCACACATAAGAGAAAAGAGAAGAAGAAAAGGCTATCTAGCCATGGGGATAGGGCCCCGCCACTAATGGTACCTTCCAAGAATCAATCTCATCCATACAACTATGTTGATTGTACATCCAATAATAAACTAATGCAAGCATGGTCCATAAGTATAATGGATGGTTGAGATGCCATCCCAACATGATACTTAAGGTCTAGATGACCTTGGAATGCAGTAGATCATGAAATACATTATGATGGGGTCCATGGAGAATGGCCCCATCATGGGTCATGACATTCATGTAGGATGGGCCAAAGGGCCACATCCGTGGGATCAAATGGGATCCCCACCATCGATTAATGGGTCCCATGTGATCCATTTATGAAGAGAAAGAAGATTAAAGGGTAGAAAAGAAAATTCAGAAATTTATAATCACCCGCATGCAAAATAAGCCTTCAAACTTCCACATTATGGACATCTTGGACCTAAGAAGAGGTTTTAATGGTGGGGATATGTTTTTAATGATAGGATTTGAAGGATTTTTGGGATTAGAGGGCTAAAGAATTGGGGGAGAGAGGGACGTTGGAGAGTGGGGTGTTGCTAGCAATGGAGGGAAATAAGGAGGGAAAGATAGAGATAGAGAGAGAGAGAGAGAGAGAGAGAGAGAGAGAGAGAGAGAGAGAGAGAGAGAGAGATCATCATTGTTTCATAAGTAAGGCAATCATTGCTTAAGGGAGGAGAAAATAATGTTATAGGCTAAGGGTAGGCTTATTAGTGTGTGCAGAGTGAGTGGTGTTTTCCATGGAATTTTGTGTGGTGTCTGTAGTGTGCTTAGGGGCTTTCACCAAGAGTGGTGGTCCACATGCATTCCACCTAAATGGGCCACATGATTAGGGGTCATACAATGAAATGTTCATAACTTTTGATCCATATATCGGATGGATGGACAAGATGCGTCGTTGGTACGGCAACGACGATGTGAATAAGATGACATAGGTCTCAAGTTGATCCGAGTCAGGTCTAAGTGACTGGACTCAAGGATGACCGCAAATGTTGTCCAAGGGTCGCAGGTGGCTGGGATTCGACCGGTAGGACCGTGGGACCAAGAGAAATGAAATGGGTACCTACACACACATGCACATGTAGGAACTTGGGTTGGGTCTTACAATGCTCCCCACCAACAAAGAAATTTTGTCCTCAAAATTGTCAAAACTGGAACAGAAAATGCATAAACATCATATATATATATATATATATATATATATATATATATATATATATATATATATATATATATCTCAATCATCAATCACAAGAGAAGGAAATGACCTTGGTCCTGAGGACCTGCTCCTTCCGATCAAGAATATGAATCGACTACTCAATGTAGGAAGCATCCTCATAGACCTCGATGGTTGCCAATCAATCATAGGGATAGTGTCTTATACATACTTCCGCAACATAGAAACATGTAACACGTTGTGGATCGCAGACAACTCAGGAGGTAAGACAAACTTATAGGCTACGGCGCGACATGCTCAGTAATCTCAAAAGGTCCAATAAATCTGGGGGCAAGCTTGCCCTTCACACCAAATTGAACTACGCCTTTCATAGGCAAAACCTTGGGATATGCCATGTCCCCAACTACAAACTTGAGGGGTCGACGCCGACGATTAGTAAAACTCTTCTGCTAACTCTGAGCTATGTGCATCCTCTACCTGATAACATCAATGGCTTCTGACATCTACTACACAAGCTCGAGACCTAAGAGATGACACTCTCTAACCTCAGTCCAACAGCTAGGAGATTTACATAGTCTGTCATAAAGTGCCTCAAAAGGAGTTAGCCGATAATCGCCTGATAGCTATTATTGTATGCGAACTTGGTGAGGCACAAATGCTCATCCCAACTACCCGTAAAGTCAATTACGCAAGCCTTGAGCATATCCTCAAGGATCTAGTTGACCCTTTTGGTCTGCCCATCCGTCTATGGATAATAAGCGGTGCTGAGATGCAAAGTGGTACCCATCGCCTACTAGAAAATCCTTTAAAACCAAGATGTGAATCTGAAGTCTTGGTCTGAAATGATCGAAACTGGGATGTCGTGCAGTCTCACTATCTCCTCAATAAACACCTTTGCAAGCCGGTCCATTGACCATGAAGTATGCACCGAAATGAAATGAGCCAACTTCGTCAGACGATTGACGATAACCCGGATGGTATCGTGACCGCACTGAGTCCTCGGCAATCCCGCGATGAAATTCATCGACGCATGCTCCGACTTCCACTCTAGAATGCTCAACAGCTGCAAGGGACCAAGGGGTCTCTGGTAATCTGCCTTGACACGTTGACATATGTCACTTTCGGCCACAAAACTCACAATCTGGTGCCTTATCCCCTGCCAGAAGTACTGCCTCCTCACATCACGATACATCTTCATGGAGCCCTAGTGAATAGTAAGTCTCAATCGGTATGCCTCAGTCATCAGATCATGACGCAACTCTGGCACGTCTGGGACATACAATCAGCCTCTGAAGCATAATCCACCATCAGAACCAATCTGCCAGTTTGATTGCTCCATTAATGCATCCTCTGTTCGGTACTCCTTAAGTGACTCATCTGTTTGCTGAGCCTCAATCACCCTAGCCACCGAAGAGGGTTGAATTGATAGGCTTGAAAGCTGAAAATAGAAGAATGCAGAACGAACTCAAAGTTAAACTTTGAAACATCCTCGAGCATCTGCCACTGCTGAACCATCATCTGTGCCACTAGGTCTCGTGGCTGACGGCTGAGCACATCCGCCACCACGTTCATCTTTCTCAAGTGGTACTAAAGGTTTAAATCATAATCTTTCAATAGCTCTATCCATCACCTCTGATGCAGGTTCAATTCGGACTGTGAAAATAGATACTTCAAGTTCTTGTGATTCGAGAAGAGCTCGAACCTGACCTCATATACATAATGCCTCCACACCTTCAATGCGAAGACGACCACTACAAGATCCAAATCATAGGTAAGGTAGTTCAGCTCATGGACCTTGAGCTGGCGTCAGGCATACACCACAGGCTTCTCATGCTGCATCAGTACAGAACCCAAGCCAACTCTAGAGGCATTGGTGAAAACAACAAAACCTTCACTCCCATTAGGAAGAGTGAGAATAGGAGTGGATGTGAGGCAATCCTTCAACTCCGTAAATGCCTCCTCATAGGCTTCACTCTAGATGAACTCGATGCCCTTCTATGTCAACCGGGTCAGCGATGCTGCAATACAGGAGAGACCCTCGATAAACCATCAATAATATCCCACTAGATGAAGGAAGCTACGGATCTCGGATGCGTTTGTGGGCTAGCCCCACTGACCCACTGCATCAACCTTCAAGGGGTCCACAGTGACACCCTCCCTCGTTACCATGTGACTAAGGAATTTTACCTCCTCCTGCCAAAACTCACACTTCTCTGGCTTCGCATATAGCTGGTGGGCATGGAGGGTCTCCAGCATAATCTACAAGTGCTCAACATGGTCCTCCCGGGTCCTCTAATATACAAGAATATCATCAATGAATACTACCATGAACTGATCGAGGAATGGCCGGAAGACGTCATTCATCAGCTGCATGAATATGGCGGGCACACTAGTCAATTCGAATGATATGACCAGGAACTCAAAGTGGCCATAACACGTCCGGAAAGCCGTCTTCGGAATGTCCTCCTCTCAAACCCAAATCTGATGATAACCGGAGCACAAGTCTATCTTGAAAAAATACTATGCACCCTGCAACTAGTTGAACAAATCATCAATACGAGGAAGCGGGTATCGGTTCTTGATGGTGACTCTATTGAGCTCATGATAATCCACACAGAGTCACAACAAGCCATCTTTCTTCTTCACAAACAATACCGGGGCTCCCCAAGGCAAATTACTGGGATAAATGAAACATAGCACCCGAAGCTCATACAACTGCTCCTGCAGTTCCCTCAACTGCAACGATGTCATCTGATAGGGGGCCTTTGGGATAGGCATGGTACCGGGTACCAAATCAATCTGAAACTCCACCTGTAGATGTGATGACAAACCCAGGATTTTTTGAAACACATCCAGGTACTCACAGATAACTGGAAGCTGCTCAATACACCCTACCACAGAATCCTCGATGACAGAAGCTAAGAAACTTGATAACTATTCTCCTCTGGGCTCGGCGACGAATTGGAACACTGCCAAGCCGAGAATGTGAAATGTAACTATCCTCGTAGCACAGTCCAAGATGACACAATACTGCGTAAGCTAGTCCATACCCGAAATAACGTCAAAGCCTGTCATCGACATTATGAACTGATTGGCAAGAAGGAACATCTCGCCCACTAACACTGGGCAAGAAGGGTAGCGACAGGTCAACACAACAGACTTCATCATGAGAGTCGAAACGACCAAGGCTTCAGACACGGACTCCGACGGAATACCGGTCAATCAGAAAAAATGCTCGGACACGAAAGAATGGGAAGCGCTAGAATCAAACAAAACATGAGCAACGTAAGCAGAAATAAGAAGAATACCCTCGATGACTCCGCTCGATGATAACTGCAAGTCCTGGCCTAGCGCCTGCTACACGGAATAAAATTATCCCTGAGCTGGTAAGGGAAGCAAACCAAAAGACTGCGCATTCGGAGTCTATGCCTGCTGAGCTGTAATACATACTTGACCCATGGACTGAAATACGGATATCCCCTCTACTGCTGCTACTGCCTCTATTGTTGCCGCTGCTGTGGTCACTAGGGAGGTCTACCTGGTTGCCTCTGTTCCTGAGGAGGAGCCTTAGGAGTGACGGCTGGAAGCTGCACTCGCTATTGTTGCTATGTGAAGGACAAGGAGGAGGCAATTGAGGTGGCCTTTATTGTTGTATGGGGATGGGGAAATCGCGTCTCCGATGCCCGACCTGTCCATAACCAAAGAAAACACCAGAAAAGGGGTCAGAAGATGAAGCGGCTGGGTGTACTGATGATGATGATAAAGCTGTTGACTGAGCCGCAGGCTATCTAAACTCTGATCTGCCCCTCCCTCTCTGTTAACGGCGCTGCCTGGAATTGTCGACTGGTGCTCTCCTCCTACAGTCTCCACCGGAACTCTGCTCTTGAGATCTCTAGGTTAAGGCCTAGTCCTCCTTGTAAAGTAACGCTCGACATCTCTAAATAATGCCCTACCACACGGCTACGAAGGGCAGGATGCAAGCTAATCACAAAATGACGAACCCTCATCTTCTCATCACTGGTGAGACGAGGAGCAAACCTAGACAAGGCCAAGAAATGGGCCTCATACTGTGACAATGATAAATCACCCTAAAATAGGGTCTCAAACTCAATTACCCTCTGAATCTGAACATGCTCGGGGAAGAATTTCTGGTCAAAACGGACCACGAATTCCTCCAACATCGAAACGAAGTCTGTTATGGCCATCCTGGATATGGATGACCACCAATGAAGAGCCTCATCCTAAAGAAGAAAGGTTGCAAGGGAAACCCTCTGATCGGCTGGACACTATATAGTGTCGAAAATCCTCGTGATCTCAGTGCGCCATGCCTCGGTGATAGATGGGTCGGGCTCACCGCTGAACCTTGAAGGGTCATGCTGTCTAAACTCTCTAAAAATAGCACTAGTGCGTGGCAAATCACTCTAATCAGAAACTGGAGCGGCTACAGGCTGACGAGTCTACAACGCGGTAGCGACAAGCTCCATCAACTACTGAAAATGCTCGGCACTTATAGGCACCGTCGAAAAAATAGGAGTGGTTGACGGAGTAGGAGCCTCTGTAACCGGAATAGTAGGCTAAGAATGGGGAATTGGTGGGGAAACCGGTGCAACTGAAGGAACGGGCTCAACGAGAGGCAGAATTGGGACCTTGACAATCGAATCCTCAACGATGAGAGCGGGATGCGCTCAAGTAGAATGAGTATCATGAGTGCCTCTACCATAGGCACCATGGCCACGGGCGCCACATCCACAGGTGCCACGTCTAGGCGACATCGTCTACAAAATCATTACGATGCAAGGGATCAGGACAATTACATGCTCAATACGGAGCGAAAGAATGATCTCGGGACACTACTTGTCCTACGCTCTCAGTAGACATGCGATGTTATCCCGAGTTATTCTAGAATTACTTGCTATACTCTCATACCAACTCCAGTCACGCCTTAGACTCGGTAACCAGACTCACAAGGAACCCGATAGCCAGTTCTAACTGCAACAACCTCCTTAGTATTTTATTCTCGGCTCATGAGGCAAGTTCCGATCCTGGAACCCAAGGAGGATTTTAATAACCTAATAACAATTTCTAATACGAGCATACCCAAGATCACAACAAGTAACATCTTAAAAATAACAAGGGAACACATCACAAAATCCACTGTGAATTTGAACTATTACAAGTTATATAAGGTCCAAAAGGACATACATAAGAGAATAGAAGAAGGAAAGAAGTTTGCAACACCGGGGTCCTTAAGCTCAATTTTAATCCAAGCTTTGCCACTACGATGCCTGCCTAGGATCTCCTACACGCATCAATCGTGGATAAGCTTATAGAAGCTTAGTGAGTGGTGAAGGTGTGTGATAATGGTGAACAGAATAATAGTAGGAGATACAGAGAAAAATGATCAATGACAATGTCGTTAGCCTTACTGAGGCTTATCATGAGTACAATGCAATAAGTACTGGACATCATACCAAGGCGATGCATAAAGGGGGCTTATACTGCCGATGCGAATACGATACAAAGTAATGTTAGTGCTCATATCCAATCCATATATCAAGTACGTTTTCGATCATAAGGAAATCATCGGGGTCCAGTACACTGTTGGATGCTTACCGCTCTACAGACCCCCATAGTCAAACGAGCATAGGAGACCTCACTACCCACCTGTGGACAGGTAATCAACAGCAAGACTCGATGGTAGTGGACCCATTCATAAGTTGTTCAAACTCAACCTAGCTATTTCCCTCTCTCTCTCAGGCGGGTAAGGCCACACCCCTACCCAACCGACTACACGACAGTGGTACTCGCGGCCTAACCCTAACGGTATAAGGCCATCGTGCGTTCATAGTTTTTAATCGGTCACAGCGTTGGGGCAGATCCTTAGTACCATAGAAGTTTTAGAAATTTCACCCATGGACATCCTATAGACCCTATATGCTTAAGTAACATTTCTGGTGTCCGCACATATGGCCATCCATGAATGTTCAAGTGGAGGCAAGGCCCTGATGAAACAAGGGTGGTATCATCATGAAATGCGATGCCAATGGATAATCACACATACAGATCATGCACTAGCTTCAGGCACTCAATGTGTATAAGGGGAGAAACTCCATCCCTCTATGACCACACACAATGTAATCCATTCACGAAGATGATGCATATGGGTCATAATGGTGTAAGTACACTACTCGGTAATATAGATGTGGAACATACTTCTCCTTCCAAAGGAGGAGCAAGGTCTAGATACATAGACATGTACTATAAGGAAAAAGTCCTCTAGTGGGGGCCCAATATTTGGGATAGCTAAGAGGGTCATAAAGGCCCAAGGAAGAAGTGGTCCTAATAAGGTCCAAGGTGGGCCTTCAACCACTTGTAAGGGCCCTATGGGCCTACCTTAGGGCCACCAGGGAGGGCATCCAATCTCAACTAGGTCCTAATAGGTAGCCCGCTAACTACAAGCATGTAAAGCAAGGTCCAAGGCCTAAGCAATCCATGGCCTAGTGGGCTATACACAAGGCTCAACACTTAGGCAACATGGTGGGCCCTCTAACAAGGTTTGGGCCTAACCATAAAGATCATGAGTCCACTCATTGTGGTGGGCCTAATGGGCAGCCCATTATTCCAACCATATGGGCAATTCATACATTTAAAATAAGTGAGTTGGGCCTCACTTCTTGGCCCAAGTATGGGGTTGATTTAATGGGCAACCAAGGGCCCAACTACTTGAGTAGGCCTATGAAACACATCACAATTGTATGCTAAATATAGGCCCAAGGGTCTGGGGTCTATTAAGAATGTTCTAGGACAATGGGCCTAGGAAAACCAACATATAACTATGAATATTATTCCAATAAAAAAGGCCCATTTGAAGTGGGCCTTAAGTATGCACTGATTAAGCCCAAAAATCTAACTTAAAATGGGGTAAGACATGTACAAAATATTTCCCAAATATGGTGGGCCATGCGGTCCAAAAACATACATTTATGGGTAGCAAATTTTGGGCCTATTGATAAAATTCCAGCCCACCTACTATCTGGGCTTGCTGGAAATTCAATAAAAATTTATTTATATAGTTCCTTTGATCCCTGGTGACTTGTACATATCAAAAAGGGTCCACCAGATGAAGAGAGTAGATAAAATACATAAATCAGGTGGGCCATGCTGCTAGACTGGACGTCTAGCAACAACCCAATGGGTTGGGTGTCCCATGGTGGGCGGTCCAAGGGGCTGGGACATCCCACCCTTAAGCACATCAAAGTGGGTCCCACATGTGGACATTCCACAAGGAAGATGGGCCACACACATGAGGTCCACAATGGAGAGGATGGCCTGGATAAAACATACATTATAGTGGGCATTGAGAGGGTGGACGATCAGCCCATGGCTGGACGCCAGCCCTGCTGGAACATCCAGATATGAGCTATCATTCCTTCAGCCATATCTCAATTTTTTGAGTTGGAATTGGTGGCCCAAACCCCCAAGATGGGTCCAACATGATGGGCCACAAGATGGGACAAATGGGAGACCATAAGCCCAAGAAAATCATGGAAAACTTCATGGACAGCAAGGTGAACATTAAAATTTCTGCTGCATAAAGCATTGTTGTCCATGCAATGTACACCCCAAAGTGTGGGCCCAAAATTCACCTAAGAGGGGAGGGATGAATGATTGAGATCTTTCCCATAAAATACAGTATGGTGGGGTCTAGAAAAGTGGCCCACCCATCATAAAATAAAGCTGGAATTTGGGTTTTAACCTCAATTTACAAGGCTGGGCCTCATGTTTGGGTGCCTTTACATGAGCAATCTGAGGTGTGATCCATCACAATTCAAGGTGGGGTCCACACCTTCAAAATATACCCTACAACAAGGAGAAAAACATTGGGAATCATCGACCAAACCATGCCAAACATCAGCCATAACAGTCTGAGCAAACAGTCCAGATTTTTGGATAGCAATATATGGCTGGACATATCAGCCTATATCTAAATAAATATAGCAATTTAAGAAGGGTGTGGCCTTCCTTAGTGGGCCCCATACATGTCCAGATCATGACCTAAGGTTAGGACACTTGCATGCATTGATTAAAGTGTCCAAAAATCATAGAATAAGGTGGTAGGGGTGTCCCACCCTTGTTGAATTTCTGGGACATCCTAGGCCCACTAAGTGTGCCACACACATCATCATCCACACATAATAGAAAATAGAGGAAGAAAAGGCAATCTAGGTATGGGGGTAGGGCCCCGCTGCTATTGGACCCTCCCAAGAATCAATCTCATCCATACGACTATGTTGATTGTACATGCAACAATAAACTAATGCATGCATGGTGCATAACTATAATAGATGGTTGGGATGCCATCCCAACATGATACTTAAGGTCTAGATGACCTTAGAATGGAGTAGATCATGAGATACATCATGATGGGGTCTATGGAGAATGGCCTCATCATGGATCATGACATGCATGTAGGATGGGCCAAAGGGCCACATCCATGGGATCAAATGGGATCCCTGCCATGGATTGGTGGTCCCATATGATCCATTTATGAAGAGAAAGAAGATTAAAGGGTAGAAAAGAAAAATTTATAATCACCCGCATGCAAAGAAAGCCTTCAAACTTCCACACTATGGAGATCTTGGACCTAAGAAGAGGTTTTAATGGTGGGAATATGTTTTTAATGGTAAGATTGGAAGAATGTTGGGGATTAGAGGGCTAGAGATTGGGGGAGAAAGGGATGTTGGAGAGTGGGGTGTTGCTAGCAATGGAGGGAAATGCGGAGGGAAAGATAGAGAGAGAGAGAGAGAGAGAGAGAGAGAGAGAGAGAGAGAGAGAGAGAGAGAGAGAGAGAGAGAAAGAGAGATCATCATTGTTTTGTAAGAAAGGAAATCATTGCCTAAGGGAGGAGAAAATAATGTTATAGGCTTAGGGTAGGCTTGTGTAGTGTGTGTAGAGTGATTGGTGTTTTCCATGGAATTTTGTGTGGTGTCTGTAGTGTGCTTAGGGACTTGCGCTAAGAGTGGTGGACCACATGCATTCCACCCAAGTTGACCACATGATTAAGGGTCATATAATGAAATGTTCATAACTTTTATCCATATATCGAATGGACGCATAAGATGCGTCGTTGGAACTACAACGATGATGTGGATATGATGGCATAGGTCTCGGGTCGATCCAAGTTGGGTCTACATGACCGGAATCAAGGATGATCGCAAGCGTTATCCGAGGGTTAGGGGTCACTGGGATTCGACCGGTAGGATCGTGGGACCAAGAGAAATGAAATGCATATCTACACACACATGCACACACAAGAACTCGGGTCGGGTCTTATAGATGCACGCATCAAATCTTTATAATATAGACCATTAATCAGTACCCTAAATATTCCTACTTGTGGCCGCCAAACTACTTCTCAAACTCGTTCATTTATGATGTTGAAGTGCACCCAAATCTTTCCATCCATTTGTTAAATTACATTTTAGAAATCAATTAAGATCCTTACCATTGATTTAGTGACTCGCAACTTACAAATCCATCCAACAATTTTCATGTATAAAACCCCAAAATTAGCTGTCAATTAAACAAGTTCAACCATTGATTTATGTAAGACAAATCCCAACCATCTAACCATCCATCCATCTTTTTCAGACCGTCCATTTGGGTTAACCCACCTATAAATCCAAACTGTCCATCAAACTCATCACATAGCCATTCACCCCCATGTGAAATTACCATCAAGAACCCATGTATACATCAAACCTCTGAAACCAATTGTCCATTCAAAATATCCCACTTGACCAGTGTTGAGGCATAAAAAAATGATGATGAAAAGATTGAAGCAAGAAGAGATAAGAAGAAAGAAAGAATCCTTGAAAGGAAGGAGAAAGAGACTGCTTTGAAAAGGGTGCGCAGGACCGCGCAACCGATACCAGTTGCACGGGTCCGTGCAATAGATATTCCTTGCACAGGTCCACGTAATGAAAAAATCAGTTGCGCAGCACCCCGAAACATGTTGTTGAAAATGGTCCTTTGCAGAGTGATCTAACGCACTGAAAGATTTGTCCCACATCGCTAAGATCAGGATTTTCACACTTGCGAGGGTCTATAAATACCCCTTCCCCTCCTTCATTAAAGTTAATTGAAGATTTTCAAGAGAAGCAGAACGGAGCAGAAGACTGAAGGTAGGAGAGGAGTTTCTTGTCAGTTGCGCATGACTGTGCAACCAATGTCTATTGCGCGGGTCCGTACAACCAGACTGCCCTGCAGTCTGCGAAGATCAAAGGCCGTTATGCCGTCGAAATGTCTTTGCAAGGATTCCCTTCTTCTGACCTTCTCCTACTGACAAGTTCAGAGGAAAAAGATTAGTCGATTGAATCGACACTTCCTGTAAGTATTAGGGATGATTGAAACGGGCGCTGTTATGCTGCTGAAACCTCTATTCATTGAAGATTCATCGATCAGATCGACATTCCTCCTAAGTCCTAGGAGATGATCGAAACGGATGCCGAAAGGCTGTCGAAATAAACTCTTGATACTTAAAGCATAAGTCATTTATTTGTAGAATATTTATCTTAGAATCAAGGGATGTAAAGAGGATGTAAATGAACTCAGTATCAATAAAATGTGATGAACGTTCTCAATACCCTTTCTCTATTATATTTGAATAAGACAATTTTTCAAATCAAATGCATTTGCTTCTTTGTCGAAACAAAATGGCGACTCTGCTGGGGACATCTTTATTGTCTTATTTAAATATTAACAGTGAATTGTTATGAACTTTCATCACAGTTTGGCGTCCGTAGGTGACTCTCAGTGGGAAAATCCTCTCCTACATCTCTAAGATAGATCATTTTAATTGTTCATCTACTAATTATAATTGTGTTTTGTGTTTGGAAGGTTTTAAAACCTGATTACAAATTACTACTCATGGAAACTCCCGTAAGAAAAGTGAACTTTCGATTCACCTCGACAGGATTCGTGATAGAATACATGCCACGTAGAATTTCGAAGTACCTGACTCGAATTCATGCAAGTGGAAGTGACATGGCTCGGGTAACAGTTGGGGTCATTTTCGCTTTGCCCCGATCTTCAGAAGATAATGCAGGCTGGGCCATTGTAACCTCTCGTAAGACAAGAGCACGAAATGTCAGAAGTTATAGGATGGATCAGTCTTCATTGGGAATCAGAGGGCCAATAACACGTAATACAGTAAAAAGAATCCTAAACTGGCTCCTCCAGCGATCTATCCTCCGCAAATAGTTCCCCAATTGACAACGTGTGACTTCTCAGCTTTAAACGCTCTAATGGATAAACAGACAAGAGAACAAAAGGGAAAAGCATTGGTAATCAGATCGCCAATGCCATCCCGAATAAATTCACCCGTATCAATGTCACCTCGGTCCATTGATGCCACAAGGGGCATGGAAAAGTCCAATGAAGCTCCATTCCCTCCCTTTTCTGTGAGTCCTGTTACGTCAGCATATTCGTGTTCTCCTTCAACTACTGCTTCATCAAAAAGTGGAGAAGCTGCAGTATACATGGCTGGAACAAATCCAGATTGTAGAGCAACTACAGAGGATCGTTTCAATGCAATAGTAGAAGCCCAGAATGCAAGCCTTAGAGAAGTGTTGGCGACCCTTGCACATAATGTAGCTCGAATGACGATTCCCCAGAATGCAACGGAGGGCCAAGGAAATCAGCCTGACGTCCTCCCACCACAGTGGGCAGGGTCACTAGGGTCCATTCCAGCGGTAAGAACTGTGACACAAGATGAGATGAGGCAAGTGGTTGAAGAAGCTGTTAGAGTGGAAAGGGAACGTGAAAATACTGGATACTTTAGGTATCGACTGCCGTATCCAAGAGAAGTAGAAGACGTCCCATTTTCGGCCAATTTCAAGCATCCAGATTTTTAAAAGTTTAATAGAGAAGGATCCCCGGAGGAGCATTTAATGCACTTTATCACCAGTATGAGAATTTTTTCTACAATACCATGTATTGTTTGCGGTTGTTTGGTTCGTCACTGACACACAAAGCATTTCGATGATATTTTAACCTGACACCAGGGTTGATACGTACCTGGAAATAAATGCAGGAAGTTTTTATGTCAAACTTTTTCTCTTCAGAATATGACATCAGTATCACGGAGCTAGCCTCTATACGACAGAGAGAAGGAGAGCCAGTAGAAAAATTTATAGACAGATGGAAAACATTGGGGTCCTCATGTAGACAGTTATTGAAAGAAAAAGAGTAAGTCAAAATGTGTCTGAATTCTATGGGGACAGGGATTGCATTTGGACACACCAGAGTCGGCGCACTTCCTACCGATCAGAGTCACGAACTCTACAGACGAGCTGGCTAGACTGTACATCAGAGAGATCGTGCGTCTGCATGGAGTTTCATTGGAGATCATGTCAGACAGAGACGCGCTTCACATCTATTTTCTGGACTCGCATTCAGGAGGCTATGGGTGTGAAGTTGAAGTTCAATACTGCTTTCCACCCACAGACAGACGGACAGACAGAGCGGGTGAACTAAATCTTAGAGGATATGTTGCGAGCTTGCGCATTGGACTTCAAGGACAGTTGGGATGATTGTCTGGCTTATGCGGAGTTTGCGTATAACAACAGTTTTCAGGAGAGTATCGGTATGGCACCTTATGAGGCGTTGTATGGGCGACCTTGTCGCACACCGCATTGCTGGGCAGAGGTCGATGAGCGTAGCTTGATTGACCCAGAGTTAGTGCAGGCGACGTCAGAGAAGATTGATATTATTAGACGTTGGCTTCTCACAGCGCAGAGCAGACAGAAGAATTATGCCGATACGAGACGGCGGCCGCTAGAGTTCACAGTTGGGGATCATGTATTTTTGCGAGTTTTTCCTATGAAGGGAGTCCTTCGGTTCGGGAAGAAGGAGAAGCTAGCACCGCGATTCATTGGTCCATTCCAGATCCTCGATCGTGTGGGAGCAGTGGCTTACCAGTTGGTTTTACCCACGCCTCTCGCGAGCGTTCACAACGTATTTCATGTTTCTATGCTGAAGAAGTACGTTTCTGATCCTTCTCATATCATCAGATGGGAGCAGGTGCAGTTAGGTGAGGATGTTACATATATCCTGCGACCGACACGTATCCTAGACAGGAAGGAGCAGGTACTGCGTAGCAAGGTGATTCTCCTTGTGAAAGTATTGTGGACGCATCACTCTGAGGAAGAGGCTATCTGGGAGACAGAAGCCGAGATCAGAAAGAACTACCCACATCTTCTCGAGGAGTACGAAAAGGTACAAATTTCGAGGTTAAAATTATTTGTTAAGGGGGGTAGATTGTAACGCCCTGGAAAAATTCGTACTTGGGCTTGAGTAGCAACTCGACCAGAAATCACGTAGGATTAATTCCTTTAGAAAATAAGTGTAAGTTAGCTAGCGCAACGCTAGAGTAGCTGGAAAATAGTCCCTGATCACTTTAAATACGTTCTACAAGACCCAAAGCGAGTAGAACCAATGACGCTATAATACTCTAAAACCTCGGATCAAACTCTAAACCGGTTTGTTCTCTAGACCTCTTTGAAACTTTGTATTGGATCTAGACCGCGGATCGAAAGTCCGATACCTACAATTTTAGACCGTTATAACCGCCTAGCTGGACTTGACAATCATTTCAAAAATCAAGTCCAACCGACATTCTCAGGCTATTTCATTGAGCCTGGACTGAAGAGAGTGAGAATAGGGTTAGATTTGGAATTTGAAATTCAAATCTGGCACACGACTTGACGCGTCAGTATTAAGCGTTCTGACCGTCAGAATTCAGCCAAATTACACCTTCGGATCAGGAAAAATTTCTATTTCATATCATGAGACTTGTAGGCCAGATCTACGTGCGGTGACCGCTGAACTGAAACTGGACCGTCACGTGCGATCTACAAACACTGCTGGTCTGAAAATGGGATGTGAGCGACATCTGACATGCATGAACTTAAGTCCGATCACGTTCGGCCAGGGGACCACCAGAAATGTCCTTTTGGACTGAAACAGCCCCGATTTGGTTAAGTATCAAGTAAACTTTGTTCCCAAGCCTGTTTTGGGCATGTTTAGGGTTATAAAAGGGGCTTAAACCCTCTCATATCTCTCCCATCCGAATTTGGAAAAATCCCTAGATTGAGAGAGAGAAAAGGTGAGAGATTGTGAGAGAGAGTGGGAGAGAAGTTCTTACTGATTGTACTATCTGTTGCACGTGATTAAGCAATGCAATCCAATCACTGTGCCGGTGATTTCACCGTATTTCTAGGTAAGAAAATACCCTAAATAGTTGTTGATTTGAAGTTCCTTAGTTTCCATAGCGAAGTAGCTTATGGATCTTGTGTATTAGGTTGCCTATTCGCCGTAGACGAAGCGTATACGCTCCGTTCGAATTGATACGCTTCTAGGAGAAAAGGTGCGGATTTTAGACGCTTTGATTAGCTGTTTCCAATGCTTTCAATGTTGTTTAATAGTAGATTATCGACGGCAACGCCGTTTGACATGTACAACATGCCATCCGTTTCCCGTTTCGTAAGCAGACGAAGAATATGAGATTTAGGGCATTTTAGTCATTTGTAGGAAATACTGTTTTCATTCATAATTTGCTGATGTGATTGACATGGCTTCTTGTCACATTAGGATACTAGGAATACGTGCATAATTAGTTCGGTGAAGAGATTCGCCTAAATACGCGCTTTGAATCGACATACTATATGTAGACTTAAGTGTGTAGTTTAAGTGTTTGTATAAGTGCTTGTATTAGTATGTATTGAATTAAATGGTGTTATGAATTAGTTTGAGATTAATTTTTCAATTAATATGCTGATGTAAATGATTTCCTACATGTTAGCTATATGCATGATTTCATTATATGTATGAAATGCATGCGTTGGAAGATTTACTTAAGTTGTATGTTATAACATGTGTTAACATGCTCACATGGTTGTATTTCATTTCCATTACTCTTACATGATGGCTGATGTGAATTCATAATTGTTTGGGACTATACCTAGTCCAGGCAGTCGGCAACTGAGCAAGTTCGTGGTTGGCTTATCTTTGCCACGAACGACGCGTCGATGAACGCAAGCCGTGTTTTGGAGTTGGCGGCAGTGGTTAGGCCACACGAGGTGTTTTATGCACTTCATGTCGTTCGACTTGAGATGCGCTCGTGCTAGTCGAGCCCGTCAAGTAACCCGACTGGCCATTGTATGTTCACCTTGTATGAGTCATAACTGTTTGAACCTAGGGTACTGAACTTACCATTGTAAACCCTGTCAACCATGGTACCTTGATCCATAAAGACTCATGAGCTGGGCATGGTGGTATGGGACACCGTGGTCGAGCTGTCGGCCTACGCTGGGGCCACAAACCTCCCCGTAGTGACCAGTGAGCACCTATGACTCATGAGCATATTATGGTGGTATGGGACACTATATTCTTGCTGTCGGCCTACACTGATCAGGCGACGAGTCCTTTGTAGTGACCGCGAGCATATTTTGAGTCTACGGGAGGCGACGACCCTTCCCTAGCAGTGAGAGTACAGTAGGCCTGTATTGATAAGGTGATGTGGGAGTGGTGCAACAAGTGCGAGCAACAGCCCTGACAGCCCTTGCAGCGACCTAAAAAATATACATCGTATGAGATTACTAGGAGTGATGACCCTAGACAGGATCTGTGTTGGGATTGATATAAGGGAAGTACCTTAGTTTCCCAATCCTGCTGTTTGAATGGACTAATAATAACTCGGTAATCATATCACCATCACATTGCATGTGCTTGGAAGATGTGGAGCACTGTGGGATGATTGCATGCCGCGGGCATAAGATGGTGCCGTATGAGGGAGATCGTCGGTGAGGGCATCCTTCATGTCATGTCATATTGCATTAACAACAGTATTAGGATTGTTTGATTTACTGCTTTACTATTATCGCATGATTGAATTGTGAACATGTTAATCCTTGCTCTATTATTCCACTGAGTTAGCTACTCATTCCCACGTTACGGGATGGTGTTTGTAACACCCACCAGACCCTGTCTTAGATGCAGGTGAGGCAGCGATTCAGGAGGCAGAGCCGGACTATGATGAGGACCAGGATGAGTTCTCATACATGCAGTATCGCGACTATGATGAGGACCAGGACGAGTTCTTATATACATCGTATGAGCCAAGGCGGGTGGAGAAAGAGAGGGGAGTCCACTGGTAAGCATTTGTTAATCAGGAATGATTGATGGTCCCACCATCTCATCCAACTGTAGGAAGTATGGACTATCCGATCGCAGTTGGGAATGATGAAAGAGGAATTGACACAACCACCCAACAGTTGCTTCCATTTCATGGCCCAGTTCAAAGGACTTATTCCATAGCAGCGCATTCTCTTGGTAACCAACCCACAGTCTTCCGGTATGGCTTGGTCATAGCCGAATTGGTGAACGAAGCGGCTGGGGTAGTAGGGCTCTCTCCAGAACTCTGTCCCTTCTCTGAGAGGCAGACTATAAGAATGGATGGAAAGAAAGAAAGCCCTTTCTGCTACGGTCAGTGCTTCCTAGTCCACCATATCTGTGTCTTTGGTGTAGCAGTAGAGACGGAACTAGAAGAAATCTATTTAATCAAAGTCCTGGATCTTGTTGATTACCCAATCATATGATCTTTTGGCCATCGCCCTTTGCTGAAAAAATCAAAGAGGAAGATGGGAAGGATTCACATACGCCTTCTCTGGCACTTCGAAGGTTCAAGGGAAATAAACTCCCAACCATCCAGTAAAGTAGTGTCAAGCGGTGTATGCTGAGGAAGATCCCAGGGTGGGGTTCTTGATGTGTGTAGATATTTCTCCAAAAGCCCGGTAGATGGAACATAGTACGAGAGGCCCAATGGAATATTTTTAACCTTCCGCTAGGGCACCAGCAACGACGAAGGTGGTGGGGCGAATAACATCTGCCCAATTGGAGCTAGGAAGTGCTACTATGCTTAACCAGTAAGCCAGAAAAGCTGCAAGTTCCCTGAAGGAACTATAATCTGCTCTTTCCTTCATGTTGTCACGGAGGTTCGTCAATTCTTTGCATCGACTGTCTCAAAATCTACAAGGTGAAGTAAAAGGTTAATACAGGGGAATATATGTGATAGAAAGAAAAGTACTAATTTCTGAGTCTGGAATACCTGAGCATTCTGGAAAAGTGAGCCAGCCACTGCAGAGGGGAAAGTTTGTGAAAATTTAAAAATTTTCCCATTTCTCTGAAGAGTTCAATGGTGGTTTCATAAATGGAAGGTCTACGATCTAGAGAATATATGAATGCTAGCTCTGCATTCGATGGGATGAATTCATCATAAAATCTTCCTGTTAATGGAAGACCTACTATGCGATGCAAATCCCAGAGTGTTACACTCATTTCTCCAAATGACAAGTGAAGGGAATTGGTAGTGGGAGACCAATATTCAAGGAAGCCTTTAAGCATAGAGGGTTCCTTGTAGAAGTATCTAGATGTGACTTCTATCGCATCATAAAGGCCAACTTTGGCAAGAGTACTCACATGTTTCCTCAAGATGGCCTCTGCCCAGTCAGAATAGTAGCGGTGAGAAACCAACGAGCCTCTTGTCCGAAAGTCCTCTGATTCCCAAAGAGGGTCCCAGTCCTTGTAGCGTTGTTTGATGGTCTCGTAGAAGTAAGTTGGAAAAAGATTATGAGGACTGTGAATAGGGGTGAGGAAGATCATGGAATAAACTTCCCCAATGTTTTGTTGCGGCTTCTGCGCTTGCAGTTTTCCTTCGAGAATGAGGGGTTCTCTTGTTGCCCACGATTCAGTATACATTAACTTCTCTCCGTCTACGTAGTCCTTGAGCTCAAATTTAAGGATGGATTGATGGCGATGGACGTTGATGGGAATTACTGTCATACCTTCTGAATGAAGGTTGTCGAATTTCATAACGCCCTCAATTACTCGAACTGATTCCCAAGAGTTTTGGAGCTTCTTCTTGTTATGCTCCTTTATCTTCTCTTCGAACTCCTTCGCCTTGTTTCGGTGAGCCTTCTTGGAGCGTGAAGCAGGGGGAGTATCTTCTCTGGGAGGGGGTCTGTCGCTATCTGTGCGGATGTGGGCGGTTGTCTTCAGCCATTTATCCCAATCATATTCACGACCATGATTCGAAGGTAGTTCTATGTTTCCCATGACTATAGCCCGATGAATGGGAGAGGGAAGCGATTCAATGCGATCAGTGAAATCAAAAGTTGGGAGCACTGGCTCTTTGAATTATGCAGGAGTTTGAGTAGTGGTTTTGGTACGTTTGGTCGGTTGCTAATCAGCGAAAGGAGAAGGGCGATAAGAAGACGTATCAGGCAAGTCAGGATGAGAAGGCTGGTCAGTTGGAGGGTCTACGGGATGAAAAGTTCTCTTAATACAAGCCATGAAGAGAAGGGAATTGAAGGCTCAAGGGTGACTACATGAAAGGCTTGAAGGAAGTAAGGAAATATGGTAAAGTTTCGAAAATAGAACAGTGCAGAGGAAATTCACTAAGTCCTGGTTGTGCGGGTCCGCGTAATCAAAATCAGTTGCACGGAATGTCGTAACACTTGGGAGACTTGTACAGACGGGAAATCCATTGCGCGGGTCCACGCAATCGATATCAGTTGTGAAGGAAAATCGTCAGAGAAAAAAATTTTCATCGCAGAATGGAGAAGTGCAGGATATGAAAGGGGCGCGGTATTTATAGCATGCTACGGTCGAGTATGAACGTGAGTCGGTTGCGTGGGTCTGCCCAATTAAGGTGAAATGGAAGATATTTGATCCTTTTTTGTTTCTTAAGGAAACAAA
Source organism: Magnolia kwangsiensis (assembly GCA_037074715.1). Classification (NCBI taxonomy): domain Eukaryota; kingdom Viridiplantae; phylum Streptophyta; class Magnoliopsida; order Magnoliales; family Magnoliaceae; genus Magnolia; species Magnolia kwangsiensis. The sequence continues at coordinate 60,635,679 of CM073573.1, forward strand.
GAAAGGATCAGAGGGGCATCTGTTGAGGCATAAAAAATGATGATGAGAAGATTGAAGTAAGCAGAGATAAGAAGAAAGAAAGAATCCTTGAAAAGAAGGAGAAAAAGACTGCTTCGAAAAGGGTGCGCAGGACTGCGCAACCCATACCAGTTGCACGGGTCCGTGCAATAGATATTCCTTGCGCAGGTCCGTGCAATGAAAAAATCAGTTGCACAGGACCCCGAAATGTGCTGTTGAAAATGGTCCTTTGTAGAGTGATCTAAAGCACTGAAAGATTTGTCACACATCGCTAAGATCAGGATTTTCACATGTGCGAGGGTCTATAAATACCCCTTCCCCTCCTTCATTAAAAGTAATTGAAGATTTTTAAGAGAAGCAGAACGGAGCAGAAGACTGAAGTAGGAGAGGAGTTTCCTGTCGGTTGCACAGGACTACGCAACTAATGTCTATTGTGCGGGTCCGCGTAACCAGACTGCCCTGAAGTCTGCGAAAGATCAAAGGCCGTTATTCCGCCGAAATGTCTTTGCAAGGCTTCCCTTCTTCCGACCTTCTCCTATTGACAAGTTCAGAGGAGAAAGATTAGTCGATTGAATCGACATTTCCCCTAAGTATTAGGGATGATTGAAACAGGTGCTGTTATGCTGTTGAAACCTCTATTTCATTGAAGATTCGTCGATCAGATCGACATTCCTCCTAAGTCCTAGGAGATGATCAAAACGGGCGCAGAAAGGCTGTCAAAATGAACTCTTGATACTTAAAGCATAAGTCATTTATTTGTAGAATATTTATCTTAGAATCAAGGGATGTAAAGAGGATGTAAATGAACTCGGTATGAATAAAATGTGATGAATGTTCTCAATACCCTTTCTCTGTTATATTTGAATAAGATAATTTCCCAAATCAAATGCATTTGCTTCTTTGTCGAAACAACCAGCCATGCATTAATCCAAGTCATCCATCAGTAAGATCTCTATTAAATCTATGGTGTACAACCATCCACCCCACCATGATAACATGTGTAAAGATATTAGGTAGCAACAAGTGTAAAAGGGGGACAACATGAGTTACTCCTTCGTCACATGTGTGCATGGGAGAGGGTGGTGTGTTTATTAGAAGGAAACATGAGTGGGTGTAGAGAAGATGATGTGAGTTAAGAGTTGAGACATGATAAGGGAGTTTTACTGATCTAGTGCCTTTAATCCGGTGCAGTGCACTTAGGTTAATTGAAGCATGTTATGATGTTCCTGGTCGATCGAGGTCTATTTCGATTGACTGTTAGACTCTATCAATATCTCAATTCACCAAAGGTGTGATCGACGAAATGCGTAAGTTTTTCATAAAAAGTGTGGGTTTTGTTTCTAATCTTATATGGGGGGATATAAGTCTCTAAGCTTGATTAGGATAGAATGAGGAGAGCCTATATGATTTCTATGGCTCTGAAAGGGAAAAGGTAAGATTTTCTATTCTATAAGTTGTTCCATATCTTATAATTCATTTAAAGGCACTAGATCAACAAAACTCCCTTCTCATGTCTCAACTCTTAACTCATGTCGATCGAGGTCAATTGAAGCATGTTATGATGTTCCTGGTCGATCGAGGTCTATTTCGGTTGACTGTTAAACTCTATCGATATCTCAGTTCACCAAAGGTGTGACCGACGGAATGCGTAAGTTTTTTTTAAAAAAAAGTGTGGGTTTTGTTTCTAATCTTATATGGGGGTATATAAGTCTCTAAGCTTGATTAGGATAGAATGAGGAGAGCCTATATGATTTCTATGGTTCTGAAAGGGAAAAGGTAGGATTTTCTATTCTATAAGTTGTTCCATATCTTGTAATTCATTGTTCATAGTGGATTGATAGTCATTTTGTGTTGTGTTTTTTCTCGCAAGAGTTTTCCACGTAAAAATTTCTCTATTCTCTATGGTTGCTTGGTCTATTTTGTTCTCTATTGTGTGTTTGATTCTATCTGAAGTTGCTTTCATGCCCATTGAGTTTCAATGCCCAACAAGTTGTATCAAAGCTTACGTTGGATTATTATATTAAATCTGGAAACATAGCATCAAGGGGATCGAATGTAAAGTTCAAGACAAAGAAGTTCACATGTAAAAATAACTTTAAACTATAGAGGATAAAGATTAAAGACCTCATAGTTCAATAAGGGCTGCAAGAAGCACTCCTAGGGAAAGAGAGATGTCCAGAATCTACAAAGGAAGATGATTAGGATGAACTTGATTAGAAAATGATTAAAATAATCCAATTATGCTTGTCTGATGACATCCTATACAATGTCATTAATGAGATGACTACCGTAGGATTGTTAGCGAAGTTGGAGAGTATCTATATGACGAATTTGCTCTTTAATCGCTTGTATCTGAATAGACAGTTATATACTCTGAGGATATCTAAAGGGTCGGATCTCTCTGAGCACATCAATGTTTTCGATAAACTGATTAGCAAACTGACAGTCATGGAGGTGAAGATCGATGAAGAAGATAACGCCCTAACCTTATTGACACCTCTCCCAAAGTCCTATGAGTATCTAATGGATACTCTATGCTATGGCAGTGATACCTTGGATGTCGATACCATTATCTTAAGTCTAAACAGTTGAGAAGGAACAGTTGAGGCGAAGGAACTTCTACGAATGCATTGTTTGCTCGAGAAAGATAATTTGAGCTAGAGAAGGGGAAGTCACGATCGAGATCGATGTCGAAAGGCAAAGGCAAATTGAATTGTTAAAATTGTCACATTCATTAATGACTTCTCTAGAAAGGTTTGGGTTTATTTCATGAAGCATAAATCCTATGTTTTTTCCAATTTGAAGATGTGGAAGGCAATGGTTAAAAAAATAGACAAGCCAGAATGTAAAAATTCTGAGGACAGATAATGATGAAGAGTTTAATTATGGGGAGTTCAATCAATATTATAAGACTTAGGGGATAGTGATGCACAACACAGTGGGGCATACATTAGAGCAAAAAGGTGTAGCTGAACGTAAGAATCGGAGTCTTTTAAAAATGACATGATTTATGTTTAGTAATAATGGGTTGGGTAAGGAGTTATGGGTTGAGATTATCAATATGGCTTACTATTTAGTCAATCGATCTCCATCTACACCTATTGATTGTAAAAGTTTAGAAGAAGTATGGAGTGGTCATGTAGTTAATTACTTAGGGCTGTGCATATTTAGTTGTGATGCTTACTCTTATGTACTATCAATTGAGAGAGATAAACTATACTAAAGAGATAAGAAGTGTACTTTTGCCAGTTATGGTGATGGGTTGAAAGGATGTAGAATGTATGACTGGACTACATGAAAATCATATTTAGCTGAGACATCAAGTTTGATGAAGGTTCTTTATTTCAGAAGGATGAGCATAAGGAAATGAAAAAAAAATTAATGATTGATGTTGAAACAGACAAAGGTGAAACACTTTAAGAATTTGAGCCGCAAACAGAGGTATGGGAAGAGGTGGCTGCAACACTTGTCAGGAGAAATCCAGAAAGGGATCACATGGTACCGTTGAGATATAGAGATGACTCCAATATTACATTTGCTCCCATAATGGATGGGGGGATTTGTTTATTTTTCAGGAAGCTCTAGAAGATAAAGATGCAGAGAAGTGGATGGTTGCAATGCATGATAAGATGGACTTGCTATACAGTAATGAAATGTGGGAGCTGGTGGAGCTACCTGTTAGGGCGAAAAGCAATTAAGTGTAAGTTAAATTTTCATAAGAAACTAGATAGGTTCAAGGCTAGATTAGTAGTGAATGGTTATGTTTAGAAGGAGAGTATGACTTCAGTGATATATTTGTGACAATGGTAAAGTATCTATTAAATGTATAATGGTGTTGGTTGCCTAATACAATCTGGACCCGGAACAGTTAAATGTGAATATAACATTTCTAGATGGGGAACTAGAAGAGAAGATCTATAAGAAGCAACCTGAAGGATTCAAGGTGTAGGGAATGGGGAATATGGTTTACAAGTTAAAGAGATCATTGTAGGGCATGGAATAGTCGCCTAGGTAATGGTACAAGGAATTTGATTTTTTCAAGTTGAGCCAGTAGTTTATCACAAGTGAATTTGATCATTGTGTCTAGTTTAGATCACTAACTGATGAATTCATTATTATGGTATTGTACATTGATAATATGCTTATCGCCAGCTATAACATGTCTGAAATCAACATTTTGAAGGCTCAATTATCCAAGACATTTGAGATGAAAGATATGGGGACTACAAAAAGAATTCTCAACATTGATATACACAAGGATAGGGAAATGAGAAGACTATGGTTGTCTTAGGAGTATCTTAAGAAGGTCTTGATCAAGTTTGGACTAGGAAAGGCTAAATCGATTATCACACCCCACACTACTCACTTTCGGCTTTCTTTGGAGTAACGTCCTTCGTCAGATGAAGAAAATTTGTATGTCTTGTGTGCCCTGCTTGAGCGCAGTTGGAAGTCTTATGTATGACATGGTTTGTATTGGAGTGTGATTGGAGTTGTGAGGAGATACACGTCAAACCCCAGAAAGCAATATTGGGAGGTAATGAAATAGTTACTTCGGTACATACGATGTATGATAGGACTATGGCTTGACATTCAAAAATCTTAAGGAGAAACTTGTAGGCTATGTGGATGTGAATTATGTAGGGAATGTGGATAATAGAAGGATGAGTTTTTATTACTCGTTTGTGTTAGTGGGTGGAGCTATCAGTTAGATGTCGAAGCTTTAGTTTGTGGTTACTCTTTCCCCAACCGAAGCTGAATATATGGTTGTGACAGAAGCATTCAAGGAAGATATTTGGTTGAAAGGGGTGATGAATGAGTGGAGATTTTAACATGAAGTCGTGCTTGTGCATTATGATAGCGAGAGCGCTATCAATTTGGCAAAGAACTCGATATACCACTCCTAAACTAAACATTTGATGTGGGTCATCATTTTATCCAGAAGATGCTAAAGGAAGGCGGTGTTACTCTATAGAAGATTCACACCAATGAGAATCCAGTAGATATGCATACAAAGGTTGTTCCTACAAAGAAGTTCAAGTTACTATAAAGATAATTAGAGATGGTGATAACAACTTGGAGCAGTGAAGATGGAGGATTAAAGCCACGATAGATATTGTTGATTGCGTGCCTTTAATTTGTTATAGTGTTGTTGGGTTGACCAGAGCATGTTATAATATTCATGGTCAACCAAGGTATGTTTTGGTTAACAGACAAACTCTATTGATATCTCGGTTGATTGAAGGTGCGACCGACGGAATGCGTAAGTTTTTTTTTGAAAGTGCTGGATTTGTTTCTAATCTTATATGAGGGAATATAAGTAAATCTCCAAACTCAATTAAGAGAGAACGATAAGAGCCTACACGATTTTTAGGGTTTTAAAAGGCAAAATCTGGTTTTATATTCTGTAAGTTTTTCCATCTCTTGTAATTCATTGTTATAGTGGATCGATCTTCGCTTTGTATCGTAGTTTTTTTTTTCCCCACAAGGGGGTTCCACGTAAAACTATTTGTATTCTCTGTGATTGCTTGTTCTATTTTGTTCTCTATTGTGTGTTTGATTTTGTTTAAGGTTGCTTTCGCACCCATTAAGAGATTTAAGCACCCAACAAGTTAGGGTTAGGATGTGAGTGAGAGGGGGAGGATAAAGGGAAGGAAAGAGAGAAAGGAGAATCAAGAGTTGTTGGTTCATGCCTTTTTACAGTGAGTAATCTCTCATAAGGGTTTTCCAAAAACTTTCCTTTTGTATAATTCCTTTTTAGGCGATCTCTATTCTCTTATTTAATCTAGAATTTCAAAGCCTTTTATGTTGGGTGAGTTATCCCTCACATCGTTTTCTTTGCTCTTAATTTTTTATTTTTTTTAAAAAAAAGGTAGATCATCTTCTTTATTTTTCCTTTAAACCTGCATTGCAGGGCTTCATAAGGTTTGAATTCATACATCCTTTTCTTTATTTTCTTGAAAACTTGTCTCAAATCTTTCATGGCTCTTTTCTTTACCTTCTTAAGAACCAAAAATTTATTTCCCATCTTTCTTGAAATCTTGTTTTTTCTTTATTTCTTGAAAATTAAGATTTATTTTCTTGTTATTTTCTTTATTTTCTAGAAAATTAATATTTCAGAGTTTTTAGATGTAATTTTTCGAAATTTTATATTTGACTTTTCGCGTTGCATATTTATGATTTTATTGAAATATTTTGATGATGAACAAAGGGTTTATGATACTTCAATGTATGAAGGAAAAGTATCTTTCATGAGTTTATATTTTTTTTTTTTTTTTTTTTGAAATTATTGAATCATGTATTATGTGCATTATTATTATACAATAGAGGAGGTAATTGAGTCTTTGGGTTTAAAGTTCCATGTTGGAACAAAAGAAGAAAATAGGTGGGGCGATTGAGTTTTCTAGGCTGAAAATTCCTAAAAGCATAAATAGATGAAGTAATTGAGACCCTTGAATTGAAAGTTTCTAAAGCTCGATTGATACCTCTCGGAACTTCCACTGCAAGGACAGATGGGTGAGCATATTTGGATTGGGAAAAAAAAAACTATTGTAAGGCTAAGTGACGTACTAGTATGACCAGGTAATATACAAACGGGTCCCTCACTACAAGGCTAGAAGGTGAGCATGTCAAGATTGCAAAAGACTATTGTGAGGCTAGGCATTGTATTTGAGAAAGTGTTGACCGACTTGTATGAAACAACCATACTGTTCCAAAGGGTAAATCATATTGATTATTGTAAACTACTTCATGCATGGGCATTGCATTCCTGACTCGTGACTCATAACTTTGCATTGAAATCTTTATTTATGGGCTCTTTACATTCCAAATTTTGCATAAGTATTTTATGATGTTTTCATAAATATATTTTTATTCAGATTAATCGTGTCGTCTTTCAAAAACTTGTGCAGGATATACTTACTAGGCCGTGGAGCTCATTCTTTATTACAAATGTTAAATTTCAAAATCGAGATCTTAGAGAGCATGTGGAGCATAGTGCTGGCCATTTCTTTTAGAAGTTTCAAATTTATTGTAAAAAAAAAAAAAAACCCCTTATAATGAAATGTTATTTAATACTTTATATTATAGTGATGATTATTTAAATATTTTATATTTTATTTTGGTTAATGATTATTTAATTATTTTAGGAAAGTGTATGTTTTGTAGATTGGTATCATGCATTGGTTTGTGAATTGTGGCTTGTAAGCGTATTTAATATAAGTCATGTACTCGAGTCCAACTGGTTAGGGCCAAGCATACCTACGTGCCAGATTTCAAGCATGATAATCATAAGTTAGCTTGATTTTTTGACTTGCATAACATGGGATTACATATCTAATGGTCAGGGTTCATCCCCCTTTCGCTTTCATAGCTATTCAAAGAACTTCCAACTGAATTTTAGTGGTATTTTTATGGGTCCATGGTGATGTGCATGTGAGATCCACTTTGGGCATTACATGTGTAATCCTATGTTATGCTCAGGGAAAAAAAAAAACAAAAAACAACAATGACCTATGTTGTAAAAATGTTGATTTTATAAAATATATTTTAATAATAAAAAATATAATATATGAAAAAAAGTTGTTTAAAAAATATTTTTGTGGGTTTTTGGGAATAGTCCCATATTGAAAAAAGAGAAGAAAGTTTTGTGGTTTAAATGAGTGTGGTGGAGTATTATAATACTTACCCACATGGTATAAAGGAATATGGAACTTGCGTGTTCCGCACACGCGCTCGGGCTCAGTGTGAGGGCATGGGCATGTGAGGAAGTGTGGCTGTAGAGGCGCTAGTGGTACACTTTGCACTTCACACATTCGCATCGTGTTGCAAAAAATCTGTAACAACTGTGCAATAAGTGCAGGGTCCAACTGAAACTCCTGCATGGCTAGCCCAACAGCTAGAAAATAGCTAGCTACTGTCTCACAATAGTTAGCATGCAGGAGCTTAATGGCACATGCACAACAATCAGAAAATGGCCATAAAACAGATAGTTTTCTCCAACAGCCAAAAAACGGTCATGGGATTTATTTCCCTGGACCATAACCCCCAGCCACTATAGCCTATAAAAGGAGGGCCTGGATGGGTTTCCAAACCATCTCACAACCAATGCAGCACTACCATACAAACTGAGATAGCCAGCCCCACTCCACTCCTATACTCCAGACATTCCAGAAACATAGCAAGGCTTGAACCTTAGCTAGAAGAACAGACCAAAGGTGTGGTCTAAAACGGTTCAACTGAACCAACGGCTGAAGACTTGACCAGTGCAGGAGTCTAAAATACTTTTCTTCTTTTTCTTTCTTCTAGGATTTTTCTCTTTTATTGTAATTCTGCCAGAAATTGTGTAATAGAGTTCCATTTAGTGGGCCTTCGTGTTTACTAAACGCAGACCCACACTCGGCTCGTCGTATCCTAGAAGCGGTTTGCCTGGAACTTATCAGTATACTCAATTCACTTGAGTAGGGGCAAATAACGCTTTAGGGACAACGTTTCATACGTGCTTCAGCTTTTCCTTAGTTCTGACATTTTTTATTCGGTTTCCACATTATACAAAAATTATATTAATCGTTATAAATTCCCAACAACCTATAATTTAGGTGGGCCACACCAAATGAAAACATTTAGGAGAAGGACATCTATCATTAATTTTTACAGGGCCACGACGAAATGATTAATATGAAATCCACTCCAATGAATAAACGCTAAACCAAAATTTAGGCTCGTGTCCCAAATATCAGGCCTATCCATGATTTGGGTGGGACACACTAAAGTGAAGCTGATTTTGGAGGGTGGAGATTAGCCTGTGTGCACAAGGCCTAACTAAATCAGGGATGGAGATCATGTTTGGACTCTGAACCTAATATAAGATGACACACCTGGTTTGTGGGTGGATTTCACATAAACATCACGTTGGAACGGCAGACCCCTTTTGCTCGAATGGCTTACCGCAGCCCGTTAATTAAGATATAATTGCTTAAATGAATGGGGTAGCTCCGAGTATCTGCTTCATTTTTAATGCAGGTAGGTTTTGTTTTTTGTTTTTTTTGTTTTTTCGTAAAATTTCTAAATAGTAACTCAATTTGTTTCAACCGTTAATTAGTCAACATTTATGTTTATTCCATGTCAAATGGCTGAAATCCCGTCAGATCATCTGGCAATACGTCGGATGTATTCTTTAAACCTCAGCAGTCCGAGTAGAGCCACCCGCATGGTGCTTCTACCTCTGCCAGCGTATCAAACGGCTCGTGTTTTCCGCGAGATAGACAGGCGACATTCAGCGAACATTTTTACCGTACTCATCCCAGGTCTGAGCCCTTCATCGTGATACATTAACACGGATTAGCCGCGACCCTGATCCTCGGCCCCACCTTGATGTATGCATTATATATCCGCGCCGTCCATCCATTTTGCCAGCTTATTTTAGGTTGCAGTGCCTAAAATGAAGTAGATACAAAGCTCAGGTGGACCACACAGTAGGAATTGAATTCTCACCATTAAAAACTTCTTCTGCCGACAAAAGATTTGAATCAAGCTGTTGTCTGTGTTTTCCCTTCATCTAGGTCTGCGTGACCTTACCAACATATGCCGTAGCTTGTAGAGGTGGGCATCGAGTCAAGTCAGACCGACTTAGGTCTAACTTGACTTGATCCACTTTTGCCAACTATTTGACCCGAACTTGATCCGACTTGGGACTGAGTCTAGCAAGGCTGACTTGATACAAACTGATTCCTGACTGGCCTGACATGAACTAAGTCTGACTCAGTCAAGGAAATTGAGTCGGATGGAGGTGGGTATGATTCGGATTGAGTCTTTTGTTTATTTATTTATTTTTTTTTTTCTGAAATTTTTTTTTTAAAAAGAAATTTTTAAAAAAAATTGTAAAAAAATAAAATAGAAGAAATTAAGAGTAACTTTCCTGAGTTAATAAATAGCTAATTTTACATATTTAAAATATATTTTAGAGAAATAAAATCAATTAAACGATGAATGAAATAACAAGTGCTTGAATCTTCATCTTTCAACTTCCAAGAGAGGCAATGTAGGGGGGGGGGGGGGGAGAGAGAGAGAGAGAGAGAGAGAGAGAGACCACTTGGAGTGGAAATATAAGAGATAGAGAGATTAAGAGTCCATATATCGCATATGCGATCACATATTTTCTCATATGTAACATATGTGATTGCATATGTGCCAGATCGCATATGCTATGATCGCATATGTGATCTGCATATGGATATGCGCATTTGCAGTCGCACATGACAACTCGAATTAGGAATAATCACAAAATAGTGGACTATTGGGTTCTTATGGTGGGTTGAGCAAAAAGGAATTTAGGTGGGGTTAGGGTTAGAAATGCTGGTCGGATTTCCAAGTTGGGTCTTATATTCTTATTGAGGTTGGATTGGGCACTTGGAAATTGATAGTGGTACACGTACAAATATAGAGAGCTTTAACTAAAACCATCACACATTGGCACACTTAGCACGCAAATTGTCATTCAATTGTTATTTGGGAGATTTCAGGTAATTGATAGTGGTACACGTATAGACTCTCAAGAGTTTCCACTAATGTGAGTGTGTGGGATGTGTGTGCATGTGTAAAGAAAAAAAAAAGGTAAAATCTTTCAATTTGGGAGATTTCATAAAGCATCATTCATGGTGATACGCATGATATTAATATGTTGGACCATTTAGCTAGGTCATTCAACTGTTAAAATATCACAGATCCAACTTCCAAAGTAAATAAACTACGTCCATAAAACAAACAAAGTAAATAAATTATGTCCATAATCAAAGGTAAATAAACCTAACATGTCACGCCCCAAACTCGGAAACCGATCTCACAAAATTTTCGATCACCGAATTCGGTGTTGACACCCTCCATAATATCCCATTGTCGGCTCCCGACACCCATATGCCAGATTTCGATCCTAGGGGCCCTACAATGAGGATTTTCAGTGTGATTTTTTTTAAATAGTTAATCTGTTTAGGCGGTTACACATTTGTTCATGGTATCAATGCACATCGAAGAGACGAACCTGTTTTACATGTCACACATAATATGGTGCACCAGCTCAACAGTAATAAAGGAAACAATAGCAACCTCCAACAGCTCTTGTATGCATCCTGAAAAAGTGTAAGTTATACGTATGAGCAAACCACAGCTCGTGAGTCTACTGCATGCTCAGAGTAAAACACGTCTTATCAGGGCGCTCCCATAAAGACATCTAAAACAACCATAGGCATGTTATCAACCAATCATGTTATCATAGGTGAGTAGGTTATCAATCGAGCATGTTATATAACTATACAAGTTATCATGAATACAACATCAATAATAGGCATGTCACTCAACAAGCGACCATGAATCATTAAAATAGTCAATCACCATGAACAAGATAATCAAATTCCATTTTTCTACTATATTACATACGATGGAAGGGCAATAGTAGAGCTGACATGTGTAGTCGGGATGATAGTATATGGTATCGCAAGCTGTAGTGTCCATCACAAGAGACTTCTATCCAAACTAGGCCCATACCTAAATTTGGATAGGTAAACTCAATGTGGTAAACTCCTGATCTCAAGTTGATCGCGTACCTAACCGAAATAATGGACATAACGAAAGTTCATATAATGATTTAGTTGCGCACCACCAACCGGAGTGGATAGTGAATGAATGAATGAGTTAGATGTTGAGTAGGCAACTCCTACTCAGTAAGTCCACGTATAACCACTACAACACTTACGATATGGGACAAGGTTCTGCCCCACTGTATGCACAGTAGTCTGCCGACACAGTAGTATACCAACCACTGGTAGCTCACCCAGGCCCTTAGGCCCTGCCCATATTAGCGTCTGCCCATGTGTGCAATAGTGACGGAACGTCACAATGTCAGTACTGTACATGAATACTATCAGCCATACTAAGGCTATGCGATGTAAAGCCTACCAGGTCAAACGTCATATGCAAGATGCAGCTCAAGCATGCAAGTCCTCATCTGAATGCACATATCAATATAGTTCATCTTTAGATAATCACCGGGGTCTAGTACACTCAACACCAGCTTGCCACCTCATCTAATTGCACAACTAGGTAAGTAGAAGAGACCTCACTATCTGCCTGGCAATATGGGGTTCGGCTCGACGATAGCGGACCCCTTTCTCAAGCTGGGTCAGACTCACCCTAGTCATTGCCTCCTCACTCGTGCGAGTAAGGCCACACCCCCTTCTAACCGACCACGACACAGTGGGAGACGCAGCCTGCTGGTATTTAGCCCTAATGCACTCATGTATCCACTCGGTCTCGACGTTGGAGCATCCTCTAGTACCATAAGGGTTTGAGGACTTTCACCTTGGGACATCTATGGTGCCCTTGTGCTAGAATAAATAATTCTAGTATCGAATCCTATCATCCACGTTATGCCTGCAGAGGCTATGGCCCTGATGTCGCTAGGGCATACAATAATCATGTCACATAAATGCGAGATGCATGAGTCACACTATCTAGTCATGCAGCAATCCTGCGCATATCGCGGGCTCATGTGGGGCAACTCCGTTTATCAGGGAATCCCATAAACAATCCACCCAATGACAAATGCTATGATGAGTCACTCCTCATAACAAGCATACAAATGATGTGCATGGGCATGTTACATGATGCTATACTAAGTATATTCTCAGTGTGTCCTACTGGATTAGGTACACTAGCATGACTATCAAATATAAACAATAATCAGCCTAAACACAAGAATAGCCAATGTGATGAAAAGGTCCATACATTTAAGTGTCTTCAATAGCACACTGAGGCCCTATACCTCTTGTGAATACTTAACAAATGGCCACCAGGGCTCCTATAATACGCACATACATAAGGTGCATAGGTTATGGTGGTACACAAGTTCTAACATGTATCATTATTATAATAGACATCATTCAACATCAAATTTATCCTCATAACATGTACCATGCAATCATGTGCATAAAGTATATAACATATTGGGATTCACATGCATCATCAATATCATGGTCACTGTCCAATACTATCCTTATACATGCCCTAGGCATTAGCTGTCTATCATGTATAAGGTTATCCTTACATTCACCAACATCATATATTTATCATCATCCATACATCAAGCAAAACATAGTTATCTTGTCCACAATATCATCACGACAATCAATACGTGCATTCTTATCACTTGTATATCAAGCATGGTAGTCAACTATCATGTTTTGTCATCATGTGTGTATGTGTATATATATATAATATTATCATCATTACCATGAGGATCATTTTCACTTTGTAATTAACATAAACAATGTCATACGTACTATAAATAATTACTTATCCATCATCAATGCATATGCTATAATTCACCATCCATTAAATCATATCTATCATTTCAACTAACAACTCATAATCATCATTATCACGTTACCATGCATGTATCATCATCTTACCTAGTGTGACTTCCACACTAGACTTGAACTACATGCAAGGCATGGGGTCATATAGATTAAGTGTGAGTCCCACTTGGTGAATCAATAAGCCAACTCAAATGCATAAATGTCCAACCACAATGCTTTCAATGATGTGGATCTAGTTCCACAACTAAGTGGGCCCCACACTTCCACCAACTAGAAGCAATGCACAATCTCAAATATAAAGGATAACATGCTAATATCTTTCATGTCATATATCATATTGGGCCTACTAGCCACTTATACAATAAACTAAGAAAAAGCTAAATTATCCAATTTATGCATTGTAAAATAGGTTTTTCTAAGCGTGGTCTACTTGATTAGAGGTATTATGCAAGGCGTGCTGCCTAGTACGCAATGGGCCTACCCAACGAGCTTAAGGAAGGCTACCATTGTGGGCTTCTCACTCCCCAACGATTTCTCTTAGTGTTTGGCCCGCTTGGGCCTTGGGGTTGCATCATTTAGGCCACCTATGTCTTAAGAGAACATTTGGACAGTAAGATCTGTCTACTAAATATTTTACAAGTTATACAACACCCATTTACAAAACATGCCAGGTGGACCTCATTACATGAAGGGTAAGGCCCATACAAGATAGCTCATACTAGATGGCCCACTTAAAGTTTTTAAGCCCAACAATATCTGAGAGTTATTTTTCAGAGTTTAGACGTTGTATTAAATACTTTGGGAGGTGGTGGACCCCATTGACATGGCCCCACATAAATTTTACATCAAACATATTTTTGTGCAAATGTTGGTTTCTAGCCATCTTCAATTCAGATTTATGATCATGTGGGACCCACATATGGTGAAAGGAGGGATCCATCTAGTATCTCTATGTATGGGCTTTAAAAGTTATAAGGCAAGCCTCATTGGTTGGGTGTTTACAATTTATTGTGATGTCCCAAACATGGATACTTGGAGGAAATGTGCAGGAAACACGTGCAGAATTAGTTTTGGCCCGATCTTGAGTACGTCCCATGATCACAGGAGACCATCTTTCAGTGTCCCATCAGGTGCCCTTGGTTGTACTATATATGTACTTCAAAAAGTATAAGTTGAGACCAACTGGTTGTGCACACGTAATATTTGGTACAGGGCCAAACATAGATATTTTAATTTTCTGCACAACTATCTTGCCCCATTTTGGGATCCACTCTCTGATCATGTGAGGTCTGATTTAGCCCAATTAAAATATTATTTATCTATTCCTTGGTATGTGTTAAAGGTTCCAAGTGGTGGTTTACTCATATCTCCAGCATGTGGTCCACTATAGAGGCCCAAAATTGGTACAAAACACAAATAATCAAACAATTTTCAGCAATGGAGTCTGTCACAACTTAGGGCCCAATTTTCAAACACTTAGGGATCATTCCTGATAAAAAGGTGGGACATTCCAACTCACTTATATAAGGATCAAACATCCCCCAAAGTGGGACCCTTAACTACAGAGTGTGGGGCCCACTACAATGTGTCAAAAGGCCTACATGCAAGATAGTCAAGTACTTAGAAAATTTCAGCAAACAGAAAGTGCAAAGGAAATGAAATAGATCCAATGGCAAGTGGGACCCACATGCTAGTAAAGCATAGATAAGAGACACACATTAATACACATGGCTATCCATTTTAAAATGTATAAATCATAAGTGATCCCACACCCAAGTGGGTCAATGAGAGGATAATTGTCATGTATAATATAGATCCAACATATTCATCAAGTAGCACATGAAATATATTGATGAAATCTCTATGATCCAATTCTCTGCTGGAAAATTTGATCCAATGGATGGTTTAATAACACATCATTTAGGCTGTGTATAGGTTTCCAACCATACAGAGCCTTTGATCCATCTGGACCATACAAAACGATTTAAGATTTATCCTTACTAAAGTATCTGTCATATCAGAATTTTCTAAATTTTATCATGAAAGAATCTGATCATAGGGACCATACATATGATTAGTTACTATCTCAAGTAAGTAAAGAACAAATATCAAATGCATTTGACCGTTGGAATCACGGATATCGACCACACAAGAATGGTCATAATAAGCCCTCAAATACATCTTTCGTATAAGGCAAAGATCTCTACCGTCTAAACTCAGATTAAGGCATATTATATACCACTGGAAAGATGGTTCAATTTTCTACAAATTTAATGGAACATATATTTTTAATACATTCATTAAAAGAGTTAAAAATGGGTCTGTTTTAGGCAAATTGGAATCCTGCATATGCTGCTAGACAACAACTAAGTAAAATTGATGTCACAGTTGATTTGACCATTGTATGGCTACAAAATTTGATCCAAAGTTAGTTCATATTGTGGTTTATATTATTCTCAAGTTTCAAATCTGATCTTAGCATGATCAATTTTATATTATTTTTAGAACTTTTTGTCCAGATACAAAAATAGAAAACAGGATTACATGAGAAGGGTGTGGATATGATGTTCATCATGGGGGACCATACTGACATGGGTCACTTTGTTGACCACCATAGCCATAAATATATGCACACAAGAACTCCACACCAGTGGGACCCACACATATCAAGAAAATAAAAAGAGGAAGAAAGAGGAGGATAAGGAGGATGGCAGGAGGGGTGTAGACTCACCTCAATGGATGGATGGTTGGATGATGATGTGTGGTTCACTCCCTGTTTGATTAATGGTGAGCCATACCTTGGCCCCACTATCTCTCACTCTCTCTAAAAATCTCAGAGTATTTCTAAGTATAAGATAAGAATAAGTGCAAGAGAGCTCCTACTCTTATATAGGAAATTGAGGGTTGAGGTGACAAGATGATGTGAAAAGTTTATGGGATCTTATTGGTGCTAAAAGTGAGGTGGAAGGTGATGTATGGTATGGGTAGTGGATGGATGATGTGAATGGTACTAAGCATACTTTGGCTAAGGTGGAAAAAATCCAGACATGCATTTGTTAATGGATGGATAAGGGCTGTGGGTTGTAGGTGATGCATGGTGGATGATGAAGTGGAGTGTTACAATTGGTTGTTTGAAGTGATGTAGCAGAAATCAAGACATGCATTAGATGCATGTATAAGATGAGGTGGACATGAGCCATAATTAGTTTTTAAGGCATGGGGATAGAGCTAATAATGAATTTTGGGATAGAATCCAATTTTATTTTATACTGTTTGTCTTATATGTGTTAACTTCTTATTTTGTCATGTATCAATTGTCCTATTTGTTGGTAATTTTTATGTTCTAAAAGTGGGCTTTATGCCCACATGGGCTCAAGTCCAATGTGCCTAGCATAATAAAGGTTGCTTATGTTACTGGATACATTATTTGGGCCTTACATTCGATGGGTCATATCTCATTAACGGAGCGTCGGATTGATGCGCGGTTTTCACCATTGTGATCGCAACGACAACACGGTCTACATGATAGAGGTCTCAAGATCATTAGAAACAAATTACTTGGTTGAGTTTTCTAGGTGCACTTGGGTGCAGCGTATGGTCTATCAATGGTGTGAGTTGGGACACATGTGCACACGAGCAATGTTACAAAAGATCGTGATCCCACATAACATGCACATACTAACAAATAAAACTTTCATACATTCAATAACCTCTATATGATGAATGCCTTTTTGGCGTGTAACTAAATGAATCGTGTTCATAATAGTAACCCCTCCTCTACCTCCACCTTTGTCGCCAGAATCATCATTTGGTTCTCTTTTTATGGATTCAACTGCACTTGAACTCTGGGTTGACTCTGAGCTAGAGGTGTCCAAAAGATGGTGGTTCACCTCTGTTGAATCGATGGTGGAGATGTCTTCCCATCGTCTTCATTCATAAATTGAACAAGTTTTTTTAGGCACTTCTTATGATCCGATTTGTATGGGATTCCCAACTGCCTATAAAATGCTATGAGACTTTTAAGAAACTTTGATGATTTACTCGTGCCTGCTTCAGTATTATGTTGTCTCGTAAGGGGTGGATGTTATTGTCTAGTCCTAAATACCATTTTCAAGCTTTCTTTTACAACCTCTTTATAATCTTATTCCTCTTGTTCCCTTAAAATTCTCTCTTGTTCTTCTTCTCTACTAATTGTGGAGGGCCTAGAAGTAGTTCCTCTTCTTAACCCTTCTTCAATTATAATAGGCCCAATTCTATATATTTTGTAGCTGGTTGTATTGGTTGTAATTATAAGGAGAGAGGTGTATAAAGTCTTTATATTTAAGTTGAGAATGGCTCGAAATAGATCTTAGATTTTCTGAGGAGCTTTGCTATATGGTGTAGCATCTCCTCCTCGATAAGCTTGAAAGTTCTCTTGTTTGTCAATATAGGTGAGTTTTGAGTCTGTCAGTTAAGTGAGCCCTAAGTTGAAGACATCAAGCCCATGACTCATCAAAGATGAAGGTATACAATCGTGCTTAACAGGTAAACCAAAGCCTCATCAACCCAAAACAAACCTTGACAAGTATTTGCCCCCGTAAGAACTTAATTTACCTTAAACTATTTTAAAAATCTTCTAGTAAGTTTGAGTTATTTACACTTTGAGTATTGGAAGAAGTATGAAACAAACAAATAAAATATATGCCTTGTCATTTGCATCGAACTGCAATTGAGGATTGTTTCGTTGCCGTCGAACATCTTTCGATTGCATCAAATACATGTCCATATTTTTCAACAACAAAATGAAAACATGCTGGGAATTGTTGATTACATCGAATGTTGTTCGATGCCATCGAAACTTGATATCGAACGCATTTTGATTGCATCAACCTTGGGCTTACTTCTTCCTTAATCCAAATATACTTTAAGTGCTCCTCGATATAATCGAGCCCTTTTCGATGGCATCGAGAGTAAGTTATTGATGACATCAAAGGCTTCTTGATTGCATCGAAACTAACTCTAGTTTGCCCAGCAAGATTTCAAGAAAAATCTAATTTTCTTCTAGCACATCGAAGACATTTCGATGTCATCGAAATTCAAATCTCGAGGTCTGATCGATGACATCGAACAAGGGACAAAACTGTTAGCAACCTTTGTATATTTTTCAAAAAGGAATCCTGATGTATCAAGACATCCCTCGATGACATCGAAGTGCACATCGATGACATCGAGGATGCTCGATGAGATCGGACAGAATCTGTCTTACACACAACTGAATATCTGGTGTAGGAAGTCGATGCAATCAAAGATGGTTCAATGACATCGAAATTCAAATTTTGATGGCATCGACAATGTCAGATTTCTGCTCATTTTTTTACTGTTAGGATTTCAACTTTATAAATACACATGGTTTCCTTCTTGTAAAATGAGCTAGAAGTTAAGAGAGTTGCTTCAAGAGTTAATACCCTATTTCCCATTAGAGTTTATCATTCAATCTTTGGCATAAGAATTTACTTAACATCTTCATTGCTTGGATTGAATTATGAACTCTAGCATTCAATGAGTTTCCAATAGCACTTATCATAGGTAAATCTTTGTGTTGGAACTCTTGAATGCATATCTTGAGGTAATTTTTTCTCTGTGTTTAAATCATATTACCTAAATAGAGAGAACAACCAAACCCTAAACCTCACAACCTCGAAGCATCAGAGGCAGTTGCAGTTCAAGGTAGCTAAAGACTCTTCGTCAACCTTGAAGATCTTTATATTGTGCGAGAAAGGGGCTCACTCACTTATTTGTAAGTATAAGGAGTCCATTGAGTCTGAAGCTCTTTCCTTGTGTAGGATTGAGATTCAGAGTTTGAGTGACAAACTCGTCAGGACCTCTTTGTAGGCCTCCGACGGGAGAATATGTGTTCTCCTTGTGTAGGACGTGTTGTCCTTGTGAAGGATGAGTTGCCTTGTGTAGGCTCCTAGTTGTGTCCTTGCATAGCACTTGTCGCCTTGTGTAGGCACCTAAGGCAACCTTGTGTAGGTCCCTTAATTAACCTTGTGTAGGTTATGAAGGTTCATGGTTAACCTGATTTAAAACCATTGGATAGTGAAATTCAGTACACTCTAGGAGAGAATACATCCACCGGGAGTGAAGTAGGCAAGTAGCCGAACTGCTATACATGATTGTGTTTGGGATTGCTTTTTGTGTATTAATCTAATTATGCTTATATCTATGAAATGATTATTGTTATGCATGATTTAGTGAATTCATAAGTATTGATAGGAATCACATCCCACACACTGTCATATACACTATCCTTATAGGCTTGTCTCTTTACATGTAAATCTTATGTACACTTAGGTGTTTGGATTCTTTATTAGCTTGGAAGTCATAAAGTTACTTTGTCTTACTCATTTTTGTTTAAAGTTAGGCATTGTTTGTTGTTATAGGAAAATAAATTTTGAAAAGTCCTATTCACCCCCCTCTAGGACACTTGAACATACTTTCATACTTTTACTATAGCGGTTTTACCACAATTTCAAAGCCAAATGTAATTTCAACCAATTTGTTTTGTTTACAAATTTTTTCTACACAACTTATATTATAACTTTATCTTTCCATGTTGGGAGTAGACTCAGACTCCATAATCCTAAATATCTGCCGATGCATCATCTTCCGATAACATATCTGCAACTGTATATTTTAAAAGAAAAATATCTGGTTAGGTTAAGGCAACATAAAAAAAATAAGTTATAGTGATGAATGAATGCAATTATCCAACCATAAAATATGAGATTTAAGCAACATTAACTAATTGAATAGTACAAATGAAAAGAGAGAAATATCCAACTACCCATAAAATATTATACTTTAAGCCATCAAAAAATAATTACAAATATTCTGTTGTAACTTGTAAGAAAATGCAAGAGAAATAGAAGACAACATCTTATCCTACAAGTAATGTCTCATCTTTCTTGTCACTCTCCTCTTCCGTGAATTCCTCATCAACAGAGATCCATTTCCCTTAGATTGAACGTGGATAATCCTATTTACAAATGAGCACTTCAACTGATTTTGGTGTAAGTGAGCTTCGATACCTATTCACGACCCTACTTCCCATACTAAAAGCAAATTCTGAAGCCATAGTTGAAATTGGAATTGATAATATGTCTCGTGTCATTAACGAGAGCACAGGGTATTGTGAATCACGAGATTTCATCTTCCACCAGTCTAAAACATCAAATTCATCATCTTTGTATTTTATAAGTGGCTCCTTGAGATAGTTGTCAAGTTTTGATTGGGGTGTTTGCATTTGAGTCTCTTGTTGTGCCATGAAAGAAATCATCGATCGTTCCTTCTCGCGGTTCATCAAAAAAAGAACTAGAATCCACTTAAGGAGTTTTGTCTTTTGTGGTGCATACATAGAAATTGTACAAATCATTGACAACATCACAAATCTTATTGTTGAGAGTTAAATATTCATATTAGACCCCAGTTATTACCTGATTTTATGAATATTATACTGTTTAACGCCCTATTTTAATCATGTTTGTGTTGTAAGGTGAATTTAGGAGCCTGTACTGAAAAAGGGTACTAAAAGCATGGATTTAATGCTCAGAAATTACCAAGGCAAGGGACGGACCCTAGGGGACCAAGATCAAAGAATTTACACGCTAGAGATTCCAGAAAATCAAGCAATTCACACTAGAGAGGCCTGAAAATCATCCAGAATGCAATATCATAAGGTTCCCACCATCCGTTCGGCTCGAAACATTATATCTGGCCTGAGGACCATAAATTAACCATACACATCAAATTTTAGCCATTGGATCTTTGTGTAAGTGGCATAACAGACAGATCAGCTCACAATTCACTGATGTGGGGCCCACCTAATATCTGGATATGCTTCAATTTTGGTCTTAACCCCTTAAAAGGGGTGAAAAAATGAATAGATGGAATGATTTCGCATACATATCACAGTGGAGCCCACATGTACATTATGCGTACACAGTGCGCACGTGTACTGGACGGGCACCAGACTAAGGACCGGTCAACAACAAGGCTAACTCTAACCCTCTTTGCATGGGCGTCTAGCGGACGCACCGTGTCTGGCCGGGGTTAGCTAGTGGGCCCCACACATCATCCAGATTGATGATATGGACCGTCCATTACGTCCAGGGGGTGTGGATGACCCTAGCCATGGTGGCCTTTTGGCCCTATGGATCGCCAGAAAATGCAAGATGAACGACGAGTTAATTTGATATAGTGGATCACATCAAAACTCAACCAAAACCACTCCTTTCCAACTGGTTTTTCACCAGGAATCTAATGAGCGAGGTGAATTTCCTCAAAAACATCACCGTGGGGCGCACCGAACACGTCAGTGTAAGAAATCTATCCAAATATGCACGTACGGATGTTGTTTCCTCCGTGGGCTATTTTTTTATTACAACAATAATCAGATGCAAGATCCAAATCGTTCAAAAGCTTGTGCAGGGGGTCTTTACCACAACCATGGAGTCAAAACATGTTTTTTGGATGTTGTTTGGCCGCAGATCTCACCCAAATGCAAACAGCATTGCGCATTCTGATTTCGCATGTAAGGTGATGCGTACGGATGTTCTAGGACTTTCTCCACTGCCCCACCTTACCTATAAAAGGAAGGGAGAATGTGGGTATCAGCATCTTTAGGTCGTGGAGCATGGGAAGAGAGAGAGAGAGAGAGAGAGAGAGAGAGAGAGAGAGAGAGAGTGAAGGCTGGGGAGCTTCTTCTTTTCTTCTTCTTTTCTTCTTTATTTTCCTTTATGTTTATTTAAGATTTAGCTTGATCATAACTATGTCAGGCTAAACCCCTTAGCTAGGGCTAAGAGGTGAAGCTTGTAATGAGATAAAAAATTTTCTTCATGAACTCCTTTGTCATGTCATTCCATTTGCCAATAGATCGAGGACATAGCGAATGTAACCACGTCTTAGCTTTCTCTTTCAAAGAAAAGGGAAAGAGTTTCAATCTAACCTTGTCATTAGACATGTTAGGAAAGTATAAAGTAGCTATGATCTCATCAAACTCTTTCAGATATAAATATGAATTTTCTGACTCAAGCCCATAAAATTTAGAAAGGAGTTGGATCACCCCTGGCTTAATATCCATATGCCTCGCATTCTCTGGAAAAACCATGCATGAGGGCATGCTCACCCCTGCCGGTTGTAAATAATATTGTAAAGTACGAGGCGGGGGTTCTTGATGCACCTCATTCTCATCATGGGCTTCCTCAAACCTAGGTGGAGGTAGTGCTTCAGGTTAATTTGCGGCCATAACCTCAATTAACTCAGGGGATCTAGAGCGATGTCTAGTCCTGCGTTGGACACTAAACCACTCAACCAATCCTCCTTCAGTCAAGAGACGTCGAGTGTTGTCACGGACTCACTTGGGCATGAAACACTTGCATCCCTCAATCACAAATTCTAACCTAAACCTAAAGGAAAGAAAAGAATAGAAATCTAGGAACAAAAAAAGAGAAAAGTTGGATGGAAGTTACTAAATTCGAAGTTCCTAAGTTAGATCTTTTAAAATAAAACAAAACAGGTTAGTTTATAATGATAGAAAGTCTAAAAATAGCAAGAGATAGAAAGTAAACTAGTTTCTAAAAAAATTCTTAAAAGAAAGTAGAAAATTTCTTAAATAAATTAGGAAAGTTCTAAACCTAAATTAGAAAGTAAGTTTCCAAAATTAAAAGGATACCTAAAATTAGAAAACTTCTAAAAAGAGGTAATAAAACCATAATCCTTAAAAAAAATAGAAAATCCTAATCTTAACCTAATTATAAAACTAGACGATTTTAGAAAAATGTAACTATCAATCCCCGGCAATGACACCAAAAACTTGTTCACACCCCAAGTATAGGGTTGCAATGTAGTAATAATCTTGGTAAGACCGAGGTCGAATCCACAGGGACCACCTTGTATGTAATCTGAAAGTAACCATAAATTAACCATACACGTCAGTAAATTGTGGGTTGATCTATCTGTTAGGCCACTTCCACAAAGATCCAATCATTGAAATTTGATGTGTAAGGTT
Source organism: Magnolia kwangsiensis (assembly GCA_037074715.1). NCBI lineage: Eukaryota > Viridiplantae > Streptophyta > Magnoliopsida > Magnoliales > Magnoliaceae > Magnolia > Magnolia kwangsiensis. The sequence continues at coordinate 60,659,109 of CM073573.1, forward strand.
AATTTATAGTCCTCAGGACAGATATAAAGTTTCGAGTCGAACGGATGGTGAGAATCCCGTGATCTTGTATTCTAGACGATTTCTAGGCCTCTTTAGTATGAATTGCTTGATTTTCTTGGATCTCTAGCGTGTAAATTCTTCAATCTCGGTCCCCTGGGATCCATCCCTTGCCTTGGTAATTTCTGAGAGTTAAATTTATGCTTTTAGTACCCTTTTTCAGTCTAGACTCCTAAATTCACCTTGCAACACAAACACGATTAAAATAGGGCGTTAAACAGTATCATGTTCATAAAATCATATAATAACTAAGGTCTAATATGTAATATTTGACCCTCAACACATATCAACCTCAAGGGCATTCTTCTCACCATACAACTTATTACATATGAATACAACCATGATCATCACGTATCAAGGATCAAGAACGACTACAACAGCCATTACCAGACTATACTTAGGCCAATACTTGTCAAACTTTAATTACATATCCATGGTCATTAATTGTAAAAAGTCTGATCCACTACAGCTTCTGTGAAGAAATCTTTTACCCTCTAAAGTTCTGGTAGAAATATTTTTGTTATTGAATACTTGCTTTCTGAAAATTTCTTTGTTGTGTTGTAAAAAACTGAAAGGAACTTGCAAATTGATTCAGCTCTTAACCAAACATCTTTAGAAGGCAACCAAAGATATGCACTATTACACTCTACATAGTGAGAGAATGCATATCTGAATCCAACATTTCAAAAGTTAAATTCCAATATGTCATGACATCCAGCTTCATCATTCTCTGAGATGACAAATTCAACCGCTTCACGATCTCATTCCATGTATATAATCGTGAAGGTGACTCCTGCATGTACTTCACACTCTCTCTTATGTTCTCGATCATTGGCTCAATTGTTTTAAGGACATCTTATATAATCGAGTTTAGGATGTGGGCACAATACCTAACATGAAATGTCTTTCCCCTAAAATACAAGTCATCGGTGACCCTAATCTGATTCTGCAAATTTGTTATCACGTTATCATTTGCAGAAGCATTGTCTAAAGTTATTGAGGAGATTTTCTTCTCAATGCCCCACTCCATAAGACATTTATACATGCAGTCTAAAATCATTAATCAAGTGTGATGAGGCACAAGATAACGAAAGTTTATAATTCTCTTACAGAGACTTCGTTCAACATCAACATTATGAGTAGTTAGTGACATATACCCCTTTTATTAATTGGATGTCGTCCATAAATCTGATGTCAGGCTAATTCAGAAAATCGATTCCAACTGTCCTTTCAACTTGAGCTTCTTGCTCTCATACATCTCCATGCATACTTTTTTTTATTGTTATACAGTAGACCTTCTCGTATTTAGGGTTAGGGCATCTGGCTAATTCGATAAAAGCAGGACTCTTTACCATCTGAAATGGTCTTTCATTGGCAATAATAAATCTGGCCGTTAACTCATTCACCTAGTCTTTGTTATACTTGTAGATGGACAATGTACCTTGCGACGGACTATGTTTACCATCTAAAGATTGAGTAAATGAAAGTTTCTATTGCCCTGAGGTATGAGTTATCACTTTTTTATGACAGTTCAGACTATGTTTCTTCAGAGTTGTGGTCGACCCATATACTTGTTTAGCATATTGAATGTTGTTGTAGATGCATTTTATCTTCACGATGTCATTCTTCAAGGTTACTTCTTCAAAATATTCTCATGTTATAGATCTTTTTTCGCTTTTTCCCTAATATGTGACTTTGAGGAACTAAAATAAATGGGCACCTCTTCAACCTCTAGACCTAATCTTTCATCTTCTAGGATCATCGGTGATGTAACTGACAAATCGCTTGGGGTATTGGAAAGATCCTCACTAGCTATCTAATAGTTGAAAGATACTAAATCATATTAGCATTAGTAATCTAATGCTAAAAGAGTTATACTAAATCCTAAATTATTTACCCGTATAAGGTTGGATAGATTGTAATACTTTTATATTTCCATTTAAAGGCCCATGCCAAAAATCCGACAACATCTCCCCATGCGTCTCTAAATAAGTTGATTTTTCATTACATTCCAAATGTCAAATATCTAAACAATGTGAAGATATTTGACATTAGAAATGAAAAGGAAGAAACATATCCAGAGATAAATGAGGAGATGGACCGTAGATCAGGTATGAACATTTAAATAAGTTATATGAAAGCATAATATCCATCTAACCTTGAACTGTCCAAAATGTGATAATTTGAGTGATTTTTATGCCACTAAAAACACACTATATTTATGTATGGCCACATAGAAATCATCAAATGGGCTACTAATTATTTAACTCACAAGTCACAATAATAAGCTAAATTAGTTACCCATCCAAGGTTGGATAGATTATAATACTTTCATATTCCTATTAAAACACCTACACCAAAAATCCGGCAACATCTCCCCATGTCTCTCTTGATAAGTTGATTTTCGGTTATATTTCAATGTCAAATATCTAAGCAATGTGAAGATATTTGACATTAGAAACGAAAAGGAAGAAACATATCCAAAGAGAAACGAAGAGATGGACCGCAGATCAGGTATGAACATTTAAATAGGTTATATAAAAGTATATTATCCATCTAACCTTGAATTTTCCAAAATGGGACAATTTAAGCGATTTTTATGCCACTAAAAATGCACTATATCTATGTATAGCCACATAGAAATTCTCAAATGGGCAACTAATTATCTAACTCACAATCATAACTCACAAGTCACAATAATAAGCTAAGAAAAAAAAGAAAAGAAAAAAATAATGCAATACATATTAAGATAACTATATAATGTATAAAAATAAGATAAGTAAAAAAGTAATGTAATACAATTATACAAACATATTATGCTAACTAGTAAGCAATAAGAAATAAGCAATGTAAATGGTAATACCAAAAAGCAATGTAAATGGTAATTCCAAAAAATTAACTACTAATTATTTAATTCAAAATTTTAAATAAATTAAACACTTTTATAATTTAAGAATTAGGGTTTAGGATTTAGGGTTAGGGTTCTGTTCATGGTTTAGAGTTTAGGGTTTAGGGTATAGGTTAGGGTTTGGGTTAGGATTTAAGTTTAAGGTCTAAGGTTTAGGTTTTAGGGTTCAAGGTTTAGGGTTTAGGTTAGGGTTTAGGTTAGGATTTAGGTTTAGGGTTAGGGTTAGGGTGGGGTTTAGGGTTAGGGTTAAGGTAGGGTTTAGGGTTTAGGGTTAGGGTAAGGTTAGGGTTAGCTCGACCGAACCACCAGCAAGCTAGGGCAGGACGCTGCAGTCGAGCCAGCGAGGTCCCGAGATTGATCGGACCACTAGTGAGGTCGAGCTAGGGTAGGACACCAGCTTCACTCGAGCCAGTGAGGTCCCGAGATCGACTGGAGTAACAGTGAGCCAAGGCGGGACCCACCATGAAGTGCAATCCACCAACAAGCTAGGACAAGACCACCGTTGTGTTTAATCGTTGATTTACGTTCCTCCTAACCCAGGGAGGGCCACGACCAAGGTCCCCAGCTTGGGTAGGCCAATAGTGGCCTGCACAGCTGCACTCGAGGTCCCGAGCCAGGGTGGGCCATCGATGGCCTGCACCTGATGAATGAAGCTCAAAAAAACATAGAAAAAAACTTATAAAATTAACCTACATGATGAATGGACGAGGATGACCGGTGAAGATAAGGTGCTGGGATGCTGACTGGCCTAGATTCCGATCGAGTTCAGTGTGGCGCCGGCTCGAGTAGGGTTAGGGTTCGAGTAGATGAAGGGTAAAGGTTTTAAAAAATGACTTTATAGTAGCTAATTCCGGTCCGAATCGAGTTTCGTATCAGATCGGATCCGACCAGATCGGATTATAGATCAAGTTGCTACGTGATTCGAAATTAACTCGGTTGGGCTTCGGATCCGGGTGGGTCTACTCGATCCAAACCCAACCCTGGCATTCAGTTTAGGTTAAGTTGGATCTGACCGGTTTGGTTGAGTCTAATTTGACGAGTTAAGTCAGGTCCTGCCCACCTCTAGTTACTTGCTACCTGAGCCCCTAGCTAGGAATGGGGCAGGATCTATGAGGGCCACCCAAAAGTATAAGTTTTATCCTATCCTTCTTACCATATATCTTTAGAGGATTCGTGTCCAAAAAATGAAGCAGATCCGTAGCTCAAGTGGACCACAATATAAGAAGTAGGATTTATAATGACACTGATGTAGAGTGGATCGCGGATAATTTCATGGCCAAGATGGACCAAAAAAGGTTCAAACGGAAATGGAGGTGATCTGGATTATCATAACCTAAAACGGATGTATCTTACAAACCAGAATGAGTTATCAGACGCACCATTTATGATCTTGGGGTAGGATGCGCTACTTTAGCCACCTAACCCGTTATGTCGGGTTGTGCACACCTAGAGGTGTGCACGAGTCGATCCGAGTCAAGTTTGGCATAGCTCGACTTGGCTCAGCCACTTGCTGACCTCAGTTCGAACTCGGCTCAGCTCGTTCCTTGAGCCTAACTGGCCATCTCAGCTTGGTTCGGTCAACAGCTCAGGCCGGTTCAATTTGAGTTCGAGCCAAGATCAAGCCAAGTTCATGTAATGCCTCGGTTTTCAGAACCTGAGTATACAGCTCGCTTCTTAAAAACCTAGGAGTTAATAGATCATTACGTGGAAATCAAAATAGAATCAAAGTGAAATAGCGAAACCAAGCGTAGTATAAGCTGTAAACCAAATACTAACAATATCTTGGTCCACTCAGCTGGGGACCCAAATACAAAACCTTAAGTTCAAATGTACTAAATAAACAACAACATCTATATCTACTGATTCAGTCTAAAGTATTCTGCCGCTTCCTGATATGGCTCCTCCTCGTACAGTTCCTCATCTGTCCAACTGCAACAGTCCCAAGATCCACACCATAATCGCTCATACCTGCACCTGCATCCTTTGTACGATTGAACATTGATGAATAAGTGGCTAGCTCAATGTGAATTCTCCTCAAGATTATACATTACCGCCTTAGACAAAAATAACATGAAAACAACAGGCAAACAAAATATAAAAAAATGCAGTCTTATTATACGTATGGATGCGTGAATGCATCATTGACCTAGGGATGCTCATCTAGTCGTCGGTTGGGCTCGTCACCCATGCAAAGGTTGGCCATTAGAAAAGCACATCACGAGCGTACATCATGTACTGCATAATGACTTCCTATCATACATCACGTACGTAAATTCATAGTTGGTGGTCTGACAGCTAGCGAAACGATACCCCAATAAGTTGGAGGCACGTACTACAACATCTAAAAAGATCCACCTGCCATCATCAATATGCCATGTATGCATGATTAATCAAGCCATTATTAATCCAATTACAATTAGCCAGTTCAATAAAGCCTAAGGTCACAACGGAGGGCTCATCATCTAGTGTAGGCAGACGGGTCGGGCATAGTTTCCCATTTCACCATCCCCAGCCTATGAGTCTACCGCCTTAGGGTGTGGATAGAACCCATCAACATGTGGCCAATCAATTCTCAATGTATGGGAAACTATCATCGTATGCTGAATAGGAATGGAGTGTTGAAGATATTAAATACAACGATTAAAATGAGTCAGTATATATGATTTAAATGTGAATAAACAACGACGATAAAAGTATTGAAAGGTTCATTCTATAGTCAAGTAAGTGGAATCACTCCATAGATGGTAAATCCCATGAATTAAAATATCACTAACATAACATCCATGTTGAGGGTCTAGTCTTATCATAATCAATCTTGTTACACCCTAAGTATGAACTCTCTTTCATAGATAGAGGTTTTCCTAGAGAGATTTTGATTCATGTGTCTTACAAACAATATCATAATAAGAGAGGATGACATGGAGATTAAGTAGCGAACTATCTAAAATGACTAAGGCATGATTCAATAATCAAAGTAAAACTCATGTATCCATATAATTCAAGAGTCACTTAAGTAGTCAAGTTCTAACATTCATATTGGATATGTATGATCATAACTTATCAATTCTAAGGCATGTATTCAAGTAAGCTAATCAAGTGATTTAATCATTTCTAAGACATGTATTCAAGTAAACTAATTAAGTGATTTAATCAATTCTAAAATATGTATTCAAGTAAACTACCCAAGTGATTAACCAATTCTAGGATATCATTCGTAGTTATTATAAAAACTATCCTTGGTCTAGTTTAGAGATGGAAAGCTCAAGGGGAGAAGTCATCACCTGTAGGGTCGTATTCTCGTCTTTAATTCAAATTCTCGTGAGTGTCTTACAACCTAATATCACACAAGCGATTTCCTGGAGTCATTCCCGATATGATAAACTCACATTAGAAGGCTTTCTTAAACATTTAAGGTCCTCGAGGTGGGCGAGGATTGTAAGGTCCCATTAATCAAAAGATTTTGGGCCCCCATTACGGTGAACAAGCCCACCAGCCATGGCCCAACCAATGTGGCTTGGACTGGGCCTGAAACGGTCCAAAACTAGGGCCCGAACTAGGCTAACCTGGTCCAGCTGCTACATCCAATAAATTCCTAAAAATCGGCCTGGACTGGACTGTCCTTAGCTTAACAACAACCCAATTTGAGGTGGGCCAACTGGTTTTCGGCCCACCAGGCACCGTCTTTAGAAGACCCTAAGGGGAACTAGGTTTAGTGTTGTTTCGGCCCAGGCCCCAAACCCTAAATCTGGTGGGATGGGAGTCTAGGCTTCTAGCAACCCATGGAGGGCCCATTGGTAGTGTACGCTGACAGCCCAAGCTGGCTGTGTTGGGTCGTCCTGGCCCAACTACAATGCAGCTGTGGTGGGGATCAGCTGGGCCGTTTTTGGCCTAGCAACAGCTATCACAGGGCAATCCCACGTGTTGGGCTGAATTTTCTAGCCTGCAACAGTATACATCTGAGGTGGGTCAACCGATTTTTGGCCCACCAACTGTTATCTATTTTAGAACCCCAATAGTCGGCTGGGCCGAGCCCACCCTAGCCCAGCGCCCCTACATCCCACAACCTTATGCACTGGCTGCTAGTTAGCCAAGCTAGCTGGGCAGTTGCTAGCCTAGAAAATCAGGCACAAGAGGACCGAGCTGTGCTGCCCCTTATTGGCCCAACCATGGTGATGCCTACACATACCAAGAGGGTAAGTGCGGCCCACCTGCATCATGTAGTGTAACGCCTCGGAAAAATTCGTACAAGGACTCGAGTACCAACTCGATCAGAAATCACTTAGGATTAATTCCTTTAGAAAATAAGCGTAAGTTAACTAGCGCTACATTAGAGTAGATGTGAAATTGTCCCTGATCACTTTAAATACGTTCTGTAAGACCCAAAACTTGTAGAATCGATGACGCTATAATACTCCGAAACCTTGGATCAAACTCTAAACCCGTTTGATCTCAGGAACCCTCTGAAACTCCGTATTGGATTTAGACCACGCGTCGAAAGTTTGATATCTACAATCTTAGACCGTTATGACCGCTTAGCTAGACTTGACAATCATTTCAAAAATCAAGCCCAACCAATATTCTGACGCTATTTCATTGAGCCTGGACTGAAGAGAGTGAGAATAGGGTAAAGGTTTAGGAAATTAATTTCAAATCTGGCACGTGTCATTACGCGTTATTATTAAGTGTTCTGACCGTCAGAATTCAGCCAAATTTCACCCTCGGATCAGAAAAAATCTCTCTTTCATATCATGAGACTTGTAGACCTGATTTAGGTACGATGACCGCTGAAGTGAAACTGGACCGCCACGTGTGATCTGGGAACTCTACCGGTCTGAAAACTTCGTGTGAGCAAGATCTAGTATGTATGAGCTTAAGTCCGATCGCGTTTGGCCAGGGAACCTTCTAAAACACCCTTTTGGATCGAAAAAGTCCCGATTTGGTTATAACTCAAGTATTCCTTGTTCCCAAGTCTAATTAGGTTAGATTTTAGCCTATATAAGAGCCTTAAACCCTCTCATATCTCTCCCATCCGAATTTCCTTGAAACCCTAGAAAGAGAGAGAGAGAAAGTGAGAGATTGTGAGAGAGTTGTGGGAGAGATTTCCCGCCACTTGCACCAGCTATTGCACGTACCGAAGCATCGCATTCAAATCAATTTTCTAGTGATTTTCAATGCACTTCTAGGTAAGGAAACCCTAACCACTTTCTATTTCAGGGATTCCTTTGATACAATAGCGAAGTAGCTTATGTATCTTGTGCATTAGGTCGCATTTACGCCGTTGACGAAGCGTATACGTTCTATTCGAATCGATACACGTCTAAGGAGAAAGGTGAGGATTTTAGACGCTTTGATTGACTGATTTCAAAGCTTTCAATGTCGTTTAATAGTAGATTATCGAAGAGAATGTCGTTTGACATGTAGAACATGCTATCCGTTTTCCATTTCGACCACGTATGGAAAATATGAGATTTAGGGTATTTTAGTCATTTGTAGGAAATACTGTTTATGTCCATATTTTTCTAAAATGTTTGCCATGGTTATTTGTCATGTTAGGATATTAGGAATGTGTGCATGATCTGTTTGGCGAAGAGATTCTCCCTAATGCACACTTTGAGTCGACATACGCTATGTAGACTAAAGTGTGTAGACTAAGTGTTTGTATAAATGATTGTACTAGTATGTATTGAGTAATGGTGTCGTGAATTAGTTTTGAGATTGAATTCTCAATTAATATGCGGATGTATATGAATTTCATCATGTTGGCTATATGTATTAATTTCATTATATATATGAAATGCGTGTGTTGAATGATTTACTTAAGTTGTATGTTATAACATGTGTCAACATACTTGTATTGTTGTATTTCATTTCTATTACTCTCATATGACACTGATGTTGATTTATAAATGCTTGGGGCTATGTTCCAGTCCAGGCAGTCAGTAATGGATCAAATTCGTGGTTGGCTTCTATTTTTCATGAAGGATGCTTCGATGAACGCGAGTCGTGTTTTGGGTTGGCGGAAGCAGTTAGGCCACGATAAGTGTTTTATGCACTTTATGTCGTTCAACTTGAGATGCGCTCGTACTAGTCGAGCCCGTCAAGTAACCCGACTGGTCATTGTATGTTCACCATGTACAAGTCATAACTGTTTGAACCTAGGGTACTGAACTTACCATTGGAAACCCTGATAACCATGGTACCTTGATCCATAAAGACTCATGAACTGGGCATGGTGGTATGGAACACCGTGGTCGAGCTGTCAGCCTACGTTGGGGCCACAAACCTCCCCGTAGTGACCAGTGAGCACATTTGACTCGTGAGCCGATTGTGGTGGTATGTGACACTACATTCGAGCTGTCGGCCTACACTGATTGGTGACGAGCCCTTTGTAGTGACCTCGAGCGTATTCTGAGTCTACGGGAGGCGATGACCCTTCCGTAGCAACAAGAGTCCATTAGGCCTGTATTGATAAGGTGATGGGGGAGCGGTGCAACGAGTGTGAGCAACAGTCCTCGCAGCCCTTGCAGTGACCTATAAATATAACATCGTATAAGATTACTAGGAGTGACGACCCTAGACAGGATCTGTGTTGGGATTGATATAAGGAAGGTACCTTAGTTTCCCAATACTATTGTATGAAAGGACTAATAACAACTTAGTAATCATTATCCATATTGCATTGCATGTGCCTGGAAGATGTGGAGCACTGAGAAATGCAAGCATGTCGTAGATGCAGATGGTGCCGCATGAGGGAGTATGTCGGTGAGGGCATCCATCATGTCATTTCATGCATACATTAACAACAGTATCTAGGAATGTTTGATTGATTGCTTTGCTATTATTGATTGATTTGATAACATGTTAATCTTTGCTCTATTATTCCACTGAGTTGATCACTCACTCCCACGTTACGGGATAGTGTTTACAACACCCACCAGACCATGTCTTAGATGCAGGTGGCGATGCGATTCAGGACGCGGAGCCGGACTATGACGAGGACCAGGACGAGTTCTCGTATATGCAGTTCGCTGACGGCTTTGCGTAGGTGACCTGGATCAGCGGGACATGCTAGTTGGACTATCACCTGACATTTATTTTTGCTTTATGACATGTATATGAGACTCAGAGATGTATTCATACTTTGGAGACAGTTTGAGATTATTTTGTTTTCATACAGTGATATATATATGATAGTCTTTCGTTTGCGTTTTATCACTGGATCTAGAGTATGAATTACAATTTTGGTATAATCTTTCTCATGTGAATGCTCTAACTCAGACAACTTTGAATCATATTCATTTTGTTGCATAAGTGATGGTCTGGAACTCGGGAGTCGGGTTTCTACACGACCCCCAATTTTCAGGGTGTTACATGTAGGGTGCAGCCCACCTGCCTTTGGCCCAGGTGAGGCCCAGTGTAAATGCGATGTGGCCCACTAAGATACACCTTTGGTAGGGCCTACCATGGACTTAGTGTGGCCCACTAAGCTATTTCTCAAGTGTGGCCCACTGTGGTTTGTGGCATGGCCCACCGAGATTTCGACTCAGTGAGGCCCACGGTGCTTTGAGGTGTGGCCCACCGAGTTTTTGACTCAGTGAGGCCCAATAGTTACAGCGAGTCAGGTCCCCGACACAGAGCTTCTTCTCTAGTTCGAGCTGCATAATGCTCAACTGTAAGAGTTACATAAAGGTGAAGCACACTAGTTTCCAAAGCCATATCAATCCAAGCTTCTAAGCTCTAATTATGGGTGTATAATGGGACCCGCTATGGTGTTTTAAGGCTTACACCGAGGCATGGTTTGGGCTTTCACTGGATGAGCCAGACTTTCAACACTGAGAGAAATCAGCCTGCAATCGCTCCGGCGCCAGTCTTTGCGGGTGTTAGCTCCGACAACCGTGTGCTGTTGGCTGAAAAATGAAGGGGACTGAGCATTACCTGGTCCATTCTTCGCCTGCTGAGTCGACTCAAACGCAGCTACAACAACTTGGATAACGCTCCACCCGTGACATTCACTCCAGGTTAATAAGATGTTATGGTCATTAGAAAGCTAACCAAGGTAACTTGAGGCCATACCTAATAGAATATCCTAGTCCCAGGACTTAGTGGGGCAATGACTCATCCTGTCTGAGTAGCTGAAAATGAGCCGAGTTGAGTTGACTCGCAAATGCCTTCCTCTCTCTTTCACTCTCTCCTATCTTCTCTCCTTCTCTCTCTCTCTTATTTCCTCTTATTTCCTTTCTCTGGTGCGGATCCCAAGGCTACCTAACGGCTTTTATAGCCGAGGGAGATTTCTTACACATTTCAGCCAATAGTTGAGATAAAAATGCCCCTTGTCATGACCATCACTGAAAAACCATCATGCATGGGGTCCATCTGACCCTGGGGATGGATTCCTGCTGTGATGGCCCCCAGAAAAGTATTCTCTCGTCCATGGTCGGGCCCATCTCGTTATCGTGGGTCGGACTCTCCAACGGGAAAGATGAGAGTGTCGTTAATGGCCGAATATCATCATGATGTTTTGATAGGATCTAGTCAATTTGAACGGACCAGATGGAGTTTTTGATCAATGTGGGGCCCACTTTTTGGGTCATTCACATGCGTTTCAGATTATCTCATGAGATACTCCATATTTCGTTACTTTCTCATGAGACGAGATGTCTCTCATGTTCAACTCGTGTCGCCCTAGAAGGAGTGGCTGGGATCAATCCACGTGGCCCAGGGAAGGGTCCGAATCGCGCCAACACTCGCTTCTTGAAAGGGAAATATTCCTTTCACTTTTCTTGGTGCGGGTGGCTACTCAGCCATTTTTGGCAACAGGAGAACGCGATTTTGAATGGATGAACGGATGGCTAGGATTGAACGATCAGGACGATTGTGGATCGCCCATGTAGCAATAGGTTGGCCCACCACCCTTGGTTCTAGCTAATCACGTGTGTTTGATCGGTATCGATCTAGAATCCACATGTCTTTGCATGGGTCTGGACAGACCGCTAAGGTTTGGTCGTTCGGGACCCTCACGTCCGATGGACAGTTTGGATCAGCCAGATAGTGGCCGAGGTGGCCCATCATGGGATCGGATGATCCCTAGTTTAAAAATGCATGCTGGCGAGAGATTTTTCCCATTTTCTTCGAAAGGGTTGGGTCAGTGTTGGTCAAACTAGTGAGCACCATCCCGTGCACTTTGTACATAGGCAATTTCAGTGCACTCACACTCTGTGTGGGGTCCATCGTGATGTTTGTGACAAATCCACTCCTTCCATTCTTCTTGGAGGCTTCAGTCAGAGCCCCTGACCAAGTATGGGGTGGTTGTGAGGCCTAGGTGGGCTATATTGCACATCCTAGACCTTATTTAATCAGTGCACATTGATCCAATGGTTGGATTGGCTTGATAATTGGTTTTGACGGTTAACTGGGGGTTTAGTAAACAGTGATTGCTTGGTTGGCTATGCACTAGCCCTCGAAAGTCAATCATAAGTGCATTGCCCCGATACTCTTCGACCAGATGATTTGTAAACTATTTTAACTTGAGGTGTTCAGTTAAGCTTACCCTTATGACTGATGTAGAGTTCAAATCAGCTCCTAGAGTCTCTGATAGATGACTTTAATGATGATTGGAAGCCCCATCCTGCATTCATTGAATTACAGTTGCTTGTTAATAAATCTTAAAATCTCATTGATAGAGGTTTAATTGGTAACACCTGCGTACCAGAAGTGCGGGGTGTTATAGTCTACCCCCCTAAAAAAATTTCACCCTCGAAATTTCTTGTGGTGTGTCACTGAACAAGTGAGGGTTCTTCTTCATAACCTCTGCTTCCCTTTCCTAAGTTGCTTCTTCCTCACCATGGTGAGACCAAAGAACCTTGACCAACGGTATCATTTTCATCTGCAAGACCTACTCCTTGCGATCTAGGATGCAGATAGGTTCCTCGGTGTAGGAAGCATCCTCATTGAACTCAACCTGCTCCCAGCTGATGATATGCAACTCATCTAGCATGTACTTCTTCAGCATGTATATGTGGAAGACGTTGTGAATGTTAGCCAATGCAGTAGGCAGTGCCAAGCGGTACGCCACAACTCCCACATGATCCAAGATCTTGAACGGCCCAATGAATCACGTTAGCAACTTCCCCTTTTATCCAAACCTCATCAAGCCCTTCATCTTTAAGAACACATGATCGCCTACTACAAATTCCTGGTCGCGACGTCGATTATCCACATATCTCTTCTATCTGCTTTGAGTGGTGTGCAATCATTTCCAAACAACGTTAATGACCTAAGTAGTAGCTTGGACAAGATTGGGCCCTAACAAACTCCTCTCTCTGACTTCTGCCCACCACTGAGGGGCTCGACGAGGGTAGCATAGAGAGCTTCATAAGGTGTCATGCCTATGCTAGACTGAAAACTGTTACTGTATGTGAACTCCCCCAGAGCCAAATGATTGTTCTAGTTACCCTGAAAGTCCAAAATGCGTGCCCTCAACATATCCTCCAGGATCTGATTTACCCTCTTGGTATGTTCATCTTTCTAAGGATGAAATGTCATACTGAGCTTGAGCTTTGTGCCCATCTCTTCCTATAACCTCTTCCAAAAGGTGGAAGTAAACCTGGAGTCTCAATAGGATCGCACGACTTCCCGAATGTATAACCTCACCAGACTATCAGTTGAATTAGTCGTGCGAATCGGAAGGAATCAAGCAACTGTTGTTAGCCTGTCAACAATGACCCAAATCGAGTCATGTTTCCTCTGTGTTCTAGGAAGGCCGGATATGAAGTCCATGGAGATGCTGTCCCATTTCCATTCAGCTAGCGGTAGTGGTTGAAGGAGGCCATTGGGCTTGCAATGCTTGACCTTGATCTTCTGACACACCATATATTTTGCCACAAATCCCGCTATGTCTCTCTTCATGTTATTCCACCAATACTACCTCTTGACGTCGTTATACATCTTAATGCTACCCAAGTGGATAGCTAAACTGGAATGATGGGCTTCTACCATAACCTCTCTCCTCAAGTCAGCATTGTTGGGTACGCATACTCGTCTCTGATACCGAAGACCGCCGTCACCACCAATCCTCCAATCTGGCATTTCCTCACTCTTACATCACTCTTACACTTCTCCTTCATCTTGATAAGCCACTCATCCTAGTCATGGACAGAGATTACTTGTCGAACCAGGGTCGACTCTATAGTCAAAAGAGCCATATAAGCATCCGGCTCGTTGAGGGTAAGCTGGATATCGAAGTCCTAAATGAACTCCATCATCTTCCACTCCTTAATTATCAAGATGGCTATCAACTCATGTTTCTTCTTCTGGCTCAGTGCATCAGCCATGGAGTTTCCCTTGCCCGGGTGGTAAGATATATCAAAGTGGAAGTCTTTGAGCGTCTCCATCCACCGATGCTGGCACATGTTCAAGTTCTTCTGCGTGAATATGTACTTTAGACTCCTGTTATTGCAGAACAACTGAAATTCTTCCCCATAAAGATAGTGCCTCCATATCTTCAGGGCGAAGACCACTACTGCCAATTTCAGGTCGTGTGTTGGGTAATTCTCCTCGTGCTTCTTCAACTACCTCGAAGCGTAGGTGCTCACTCTATCATTCTACATCAGCACACATCCCAGTCCCAACTTCGACACATCGTTGTAAACCATGAACTTCTCTCCCTCCCGTGGAAGAGTGAGTACTAGCGTGGAAGTCAGCCTCATCTTCAGCTCTTAAAAGGCCGCTTCCGTGTTCTCATCCCACGTAAATTGGTTGTTCTTCTTTATCAGTTGAGTGAGTGGCCGCACGATCCTAGAGAATTCCTTGATAAAACATCCGTAATACCCTGTTATGCCCAGAAAACTCCAAACCTCAATGATTGTGGTGGGCTGCTCCCACTTGGATACTGCTTCCACCTTGGTCGGATCAACTTTTATTCCCTCTATTTTCACTACATGTCCCATGAACTTCACTTCCTCTTCCCAGAACTCGCACTTGGTCAGCTTGGCGTACAACTGATTCTCCTTCAGAGTGTTCAAGACTCTGCGTAGGTGTTGTTTGTGCTCTTCTCGACTCTTTGAGTAAACCAGGATAACATCGATGTACACAATTCTAAACCGGTCCAAATATGGCATGAATACCTGGTTCATTAGGTCCATAAATATGGCCAGGGCATTAGTGAGGCTGAAGGACATAACCAAGAACTCGTAGTACCCATAATGAGTGTTGAATGCCGTCTTAAGGATATCCTCACCCTAACCGCAGATCTATTTTGGAGAAGTATCTGGCATCCATAAGCTAATCAAATAGGTCATCGATGTGTTGTAGGGGGTATCTGTTCTTTATCGTCACTTCATTCAGTCTTCTGTAATTTATACAAAGACGAATCAACCCGTCCTTTTTCATGAAAAGGACTGGCGCTCCCCATGGAGAAACACTGGGACGGATGAAGCCTTGGGCTAACAACTAATCAATATGGCTCCTCAACTCCTCCATCTCGTAAGGAGGCATGCAAAATAGAGGTAGTAATATGGGGGCGGTCCCTAGCTTGAGATCAATACAAAAATCCACCGCTCACCTTGGGGGAAATCCTGGTATTTCTTGGAACACCATAGGAAAGTCTCTCACCACTGGTATCCGGTTGATGGTGGTTTCTATTGTTTCAGATTCGCCTAGAGCTTATAAGATTTTGAACATCTCGTGCCTGCCCCTCCCCTTCACTGTGAAGGCGACCTGCCCGAGGACGGATATAGTAACCATCTTGTCACGACAGTCCATAACTACTCGTACCAACGTAAGCCAATCCATCCCAAGGATGATGTCAAACTGTTTGATGGGCATGACGATCAGGTCCACAATTACTTCGTGATTTGTGAGAGTTATGGGACACGCTTTGCATACTTTATTTGTTTCCACGAACTTACCCATAGGAGATACTACGACTAAGGGGGCATGCATTCAAGTTGTGTTCAATTCTAGTCTAGACATGATAGCAGAATCAATGAAAGATAAAGTTACACCAGAATCAAACAAAGTGAGTACAGGGGTACCGTTGATGTGAGCGGTACCGTGAATGGTCTAGAAATGGTCCTCTTCGACCTCTGTGGTAGCGACTGCATACATCCGAGCCAGAGGAATCCTTTACTGAGATGGGGGTCCCTGTCTAGGTTGTTGGGGCCTGAGCGCTGTCCTAGCTACCACTAGGTTCTGCTGGGGGCGGTTTGTTGGTAGTGGAATGCCCTCATCTCTCATCCTCTCGTACCAGTTCCGGGCAATTGGGTTTCCTTTGTCGCAGTAGTTGCAGTTCTTGCTGGGGGGCAAGGGTGGAGCTCTTGCAGGTAGCAACTTGAACCTCGTCTCTGGGATAGGCAAAGCAGGAGGATCCTGTCTTAATCTACCTGGGGCGTCTCAGATTGGGGGGCGTGACCTGATAGTGCGCTTGAAGTCCTTCTCGACCCTCATCGACTTGTCCACCAATTTCAGGAAGTCCCCGAAATCCCACGCACACAATCGTGACTGTATCCCTGGCTTGAGTCCATCCTTAAACTTCTGTAACTTATACTCTGCATCCTTGAGGGCATTGGGCACGTATCGAGAGAGCTCATCGAACCGCGCCTCATATTGGGCGACAGTCATGCTTCCCTACTCTAGCTTCAAAAACTGCACGATCTTCTCATTTCTACATGATCGCGGGAATACTTCTCCAGGAACTTCGTCATGAAGCCTACCCACGTCCAAACGTACCTAGATGGCACGCTTCGCTGTACGCCCTGCCACTAATTCTCAGCCTCTCCTTCCAGTAGATACGTGGCCAGATTGACCATCTGGGCATCCGAGCACTCCAATGGCCTCATCATCTTGGTGATCCTTGTCAACCAGTGCTCTGCCCATACTGGGTCGGGGGCCCCTTTGAATGTCAGTGGTCAGAGCCTCTTAAACCGTTCAAAAATGTGTGTGCCCTTGATATCTCTATCTCATGATGTCGCCCTATGGTCCCTATCTCGTATGGTCTCCATCATAAGCACATGCACATCCTGTTGCTGCTGTATGAATGTATCCTTCTATTGCTGCTGCTGCTGCACGGTTGCGGCCATCTATGTGAAGGCTGCGAAAGTTGCAGCCCTTGTCTATGAGTCTGCAGATGCATCAGCTGAAGGCATCCTTTGCTCGAAGTATTGCAAAGGTAACCCTGATGGAATAACATAGGGGGAGGTGAATCCCCTACGGCTTCAGACCTCGTATTCGGATTTACCACTCCATGCGAAAAGCCTGGCGTGTATACAAGGCTGCACTCTCACTGCGATTGTATATCGACCGTATGGGCCCACTGCGATTGTAACATGGGTGGTATGGCTTCCTGTGAGGTCAGAATTTCATGGTTCCAGCATTAGGGAAAAGTAATTTTAGTCAAATAATGAAGCAACACAAGGGTTAGAGATCTGTTATTCTGCTTATCGCATTCATGTCATGGTGAGCACTCGCCCTCACATGGCACATGAATTTAGTTTCTAAGTCTAACCAATACTCCTGGTTGTAATTTAAGGGGACTAAGGTTTCTATTTCTAAATTCAAATGAGTATCTTAATATTTTCTAAGGGATTCTAAATTCTTCTCTAGGGAACCTAAGACTTCAATTCATTCTCTAAATTCCTCCTAGATATTGAGGATTTCTTTGTAGGTTCAAGTGTTTATTCTACTAATACCTAAGGGGGTCTAAGTGTTTTGTTTCTAGGTTTGTTCATCCTAACTACTTCCTGAGGGTGATTTCCTAAGTCTCACTTAAGTTAATCCCTTAAGAATTTTGTATGTTGATCCCACAGCTTGGCCATCTCAGACTCTGCTTTGATACTAACTTGTAATGCCCTAGTTTTCAGAACTCGAGTATACAACTTACTTCTTGAAAACTCGGGAGTTAATAGATCATTAAGTGGAAATCAAAATAGAATCAAAGTGCAATAGCAAAATCAGGCGTAGTATAAGCTGTAAACCAAATAATAACAATATCCTGGTCCACTCAACTAGGGACCCAAATACAAAACCTCAAGTTCAAATGTACTAAATAAACAACAACATCTATATCTACGATTTAGTCCAAAGTATTCTGCCGCTTCCTGATGCGGCTCCTCCTCATATAGATCCTCATCTGCTCCAGCTACAACAGTCCCGAGATTCACACCATAATCACTCATACCTACACCTGCATCCTCTATACAGTTAAACATTGGTGAATGAGTGCCCAACTCAGTGTGAATTCCTCTCAAGATTACACACCGCTGCCTTAGACAAGAATAGCATGAAAACAACAGGAAAACAAAACATAACAAAATGTAGTCTTATCATATGCATGGATGCGTGAATGCATCATCGAACTGGGGTGCTCATCCAGTCGGCAGTTAAGCTTGTCACTCATGCAAAGGCTAGCCATTAGCGAAGCACATCACATGCGTACATCACGTACCACATAATGACTGCCTATCGTACATCACGTACGTAAATCGATAGTTGGTGGTTTGGCAACCAGCGAAATAATACCCCAATAACTTGGAGGCACGTGCTACAACATTCAAAAATATCCACCCATCATTGTCAATATGTCATGTATGCATGATTAACCAAGCCATTATTAATCTAATTACAATCATCTAGTTTAATAAAGCTCAAGGTCACTACGGGGGGCTCGTCACCAAGCGTAGGCCGACGACTCAGGCATAATGTCTCATTCCACTATCCCCGGCCCATGAATCTACTGCCTTAAGGTGTTGATAGAACCCATCAATGCATGGCCAATCAATTCTCAATGTATGGGAAACTATCATCGTATGCTGAATAGGAATGGAGTATTGAAGATATTAAATACAACGGTTAAAATGAGTCGATATGTACAACTCAAATGCGAATAAACAACAACGATAAAAATGTTGAAAGGTTCATTCCATAGTCAGGTAGGTGGAATCACTCCATAGATGGTAAATCCTATGAATCTACCACTAACATAACCTCCATGTTGAGGATATAGTCTTATCACAATCAATCTCATTACACCCTTGTAAGTGGTAAGTTATATATCTAACACCCTGAGTTGTTAAATTTTATTGTGCCAAAATACTTCAAAATGTTTGACTTATTTTGATAGATGGAAAGTTCACCTTCATTCGAAGATGAGCTTCGTGTTATCTACATCGTCATTTAGTGTGCTACAATTATGCATGTTCAACTACGAGAATAAGTTGAAGTTCACCAAGTCCAAGTGCACTATCTTAAAGCTCAAGTTCAAGCTCAAGTTAGAGTGCATCATTACTTTAAGCTCAAGTTCAATTGCTCAAGCTAAAGTCTCAAGACACAAGTTCGAGACAAGTTCAAGTATTCGAGGTCAAGCTTCATGTGCTTCAAAGTGACCTATCTACTGAAGCGACCGATGGTTCAAATTTAATACTCACATTTAATGTATACACGACCCTAGAAAGACCTAAGGTTTAGGTCATTGACATTACATCTTT
This sequence comes from Magnolia kwangsiensis, assembly GCA_037074715.1. Classification (NCBI taxonomy): domain Eukaryota; kingdom Viridiplantae; phylum Streptophyta; class Magnoliopsida; order Magnoliales; family Magnoliaceae; genus Magnolia; species Magnolia kwangsiensis. Next base: position 60,678,552 of record CM073573.1, read on the forward strand.
ATTTTGGGTCATAGTACTTATTTTAGGCTTTGGTTCGACTAGTCCTAGTCTTGGTTCGACTAGTCCAGGCATTGGCTCGACCAGTCCAGGGTTTTTCTCGTCCAATCTAGAATTTTACTCAAATAAATTAGATAAGGTTGTTTGGTCTTCAACCAGTCGAGTACCTTGCTCGACTAGTCATGGAGACCTACTCAGACCAGTCAAGCAAGGTTCGACTTAAAGTCCAGTAACGCAATTTTTATTTACCCGACCAATAGAGCATTGTGCTCGACCAATCGCGCTGGCCACTTGACCAGCTGAGCAAGTCACTCAACCAGTCAAGGATTTATTTTATCCGATCATGCTAAAAAAATTGAAAATTCGTTCTGCTAGGACTAGTCAAGCCGAACCCAAGACCAGTCAAGGGAACCGAATTGCAACCTATAAATTGAGGACATTTCTCAGAATTATTCATTCATTCCAAGCCAATTCAACTCATCACTCTGAGAGATAAGTCCCCACTATTGTGAAGTTATTGTGCGGTATTTAAAATTTATTTTAATAGCTTTTTGGTTTCTTAATTTCTTGATCTCCCGATTCCATTCTATTCGATATAAAGGGGATTTTTCTTTAACCCTTTTCGAGATCCAATAAATTGAATCCAAGTAGCCAAAGGTTGGATTTAATTTAAAATTCATTTAGACCTAGAACCCCTTCACTTGTGAAATTGAACTTTAAACATCCTCATCTATAAAGAAGCAGTTCTACCAGCTACGTCAAAGAACATTCTTCAGATAAGTATTATATTTCAATTTTCTATATTTTTTGTTTATGAGATTTAGTTAGGAAAATCTCTATTTGTGGTTTTGACGAAGATCAGCCAGGAAAATCTCAGTGTGGGGTTTTTTATTGTGTAAGTCCATTGAAAAACACATTTGTAAAGGTTTTAAGGTGAACCTTGAAAAACCTTCTTTCTTAGTGAAAGCCAATATCCCATGGGTGTGGATATTGGGAGTGGAGTAGTTTTATGGCAATTTTCGAACAGTTGGTGTATACACACGAACCACTATAATTCTTAGAGTTGTGGTGGATGATTGTATTTGATTATGTGTGCGAATGCTGTAATCTATTTCGTACTTTTGTGGTGAATGATGTGGTAGCTAGGTTTATTTCTTTTGCCTCTATATCAATTTGAGTTTTTGATACTTACATACGTTCTAGAAATCAAGTTCTCCTACCATAAGCAATTGGTTTTTGATGTAAGGTTGTCCTTAGAAGAACTTTTGTATCAACCTCTTAACACTTGTGCATTTGAGGTTACTTTATATTTCTACTATTTGTGTTATCTTTCCACATTTATTTTTTATTTGGAATAGTCCTATTCACCCCCCACCCCTCTAGGGCATGGAGCTCACCCCTTTTTAAGTGGTATCAGAGCTTAATAGCTCATTCTATTGGATTAATTCCCTGAGCTAAGCGATCTCGAGCTCCTAATATGTCAAATTTTGATAGTCTTTCTATGACTAGGCCACCACCATTTGATGACTTTAATTATGCTTATTAGAAAGCCAGGATGAGGATCTTTTTGAGGTCCATCGATGAGAGCATGTGGCAAGCCATAGTAAGTAGATGGAACCCACCTACGTCTAAAGTTCTAGGCATCGATGGAACTAAGTCCATTAAAGAAACACCGTATTATATGTGAACTACTCTTCAGAAAAATGAGAGCAGTGTCAATGCCAAAGCTTTAAATGCAATCACTTGTGCACTATCACCAGATGAGTTCAAAAGAATTATATGCTTTGATACTGCAAAACAAGCCTGGGATATCTTAGAATTGACACACGAGGGTACAACTATTGTCAAAAAGTTAAAACTTTAGATCCTCACCATGAGGTTGGAGGAAATACATATGGAAGAAAGTGAATCATTCATGGACTTTTATACTAAATTGAATGACATAGTCAACTCAATGTGGGGTCTTAGAGATAGCATCGCAAAAAGAAAAATTTGTGTAAAGATACTGCGATCACTTCCTAAGAGATTTAATTCCAAGGTGACAACCATTCAAGAAATGAGAGACACAGATAATATGAGGGTGAAAGAGCTTGTAGGTTCTCTACAAATCTACGAGTTGAATTTCAAGACTTCAAAAGGTAAGTCTATAGCCCTTAAATCATCTAAATGTATTTCTCAAGATAATAGTAATAATTTTGATTGTGAAAACTAAGAGGATGATATGGCCTTATTAGCCAAGAAGTTTTATAAGATTTTCGAAAGTAAAAAGAGAGTTGATTTTCAAAAACCTTTTAAGAAGAAAAAGGGTAAAACTAAAAATTAGAAATCACTAAAAGATAGTCAATGCTTCAACTGCATTGAATATGGGCATTTGGAAAATAAGTTCCATAAAAGGGACAAGATAAAGAGGAAAGACATGTTGGCCACATGGGATGATTCAGAACTTGAATCTACTTGTGAGGTCAAGGCCTTAATGACTCTAGCCAGCTTCACTTTCATAGATAGTTGTGATAAATTAGAATATGAAAATATGAGGAGTGACCCTAAAAATGAAGACGATCTTCAGGATGCCTACAATGACCTATACAGGGAGAGTTGTAAGATTGTTGTGAAACTTAAATTTCAAAAAGAAAAGTTTTTAAAATTAAATGAGGATTTTGAAAACTTAGTTTTAGTAAAGTCACATATTTCTAATTATTTTAAAAAAACTAAATGTGATTTAGATTTCAAAACATCTCAACTTGAAAACCTAAAATTAAAAAATGAGAAACTAAAAATGGAAGTCTCCTCCCTCTTGAGTTCAAAGGATACTTGGAGATATGCACAGGGAGACCCTAAACTAGAAAAATTATTAACCGGATCAAGAAAGTGTGGAGATAGATAGGGTTTGGGCTATGATAAAAATATGCCTATGAAAAATAAGATTTCCTCCAACTCAAAAGGGAAAAGCTTAAATCAAAACAGTTTCAAAAATCTTAAAACTTTTCAAGCTACCAAACCTAATGTCAACCATATCAATTTTAGAAATCAGAATTATAACCCCTTAGCTGAGAAGATTATAAATTTACTTAAGAAGCTTCTGAAATCTAATTCGAATGTGAGGGTTAATAATAATTATAAGCGAAGGAAAACCAATAGTATTCCAAAACTGAAAATGATAATAAAATGGGTCCCTAAGGTTACATGTATAGTTACCCACACCGCCTTTAAGGCTTCGAGTCAATCAAAGTGGTGCCTAGATAGTGGTTACTTTAGACACATGACATGTGACAGATATTTGTTTACCAACTACAAAGAAATGACTGATGGGTCAGTCACATTTGGTGATGGGAGCAATTGCAAAATAATTGGCCATGGTACAGTTCAACTTTTTAATCTTCCTCCTTTTGAAAATATTTTTTTTCGTAAAAGGTCTTAAATATAATCTCTTAAGTATATTACAAATTTGCGATAATAAACATAGTGTCAAATTCACTAATCAAGAATGTGAGATTTCTAATGAGAAAGGTTGTGTGATATTGAATGGTTGAAAAACATTTAAAAATTTTTATATTGTAAGTGATTCTAGCTCGTCTAAATTATCATGTTACATGGTCTAAACTAATGAGACATAATTATGGCATAAACGACTTGGACATATAAATTACCGGAATCTATATAGATTGAGCAAAGCCGATCTAATAAGATGTCTACCCAAATTGAAGAAAATGGATAAAAATTTTGGTGAATGTCAAATGGAGAAACAAACAAGGAGTAGTCACAAGAAAGTGAAATCCTTTACTACATCTAAACCCCTTGAGCTCCTCCACATCGATCTTGTTGGACTATCTAGAACAGAGAGTCGAGGTGCAAAAAAATACTTTCTAGTAATTGTGGATGACTTTACCAAATATACATGGGTAACTTTCATGAGAGAGAAGTCTGAAACTCTTGATGAAGTGAAAAGGATACTTAAGCATATCCAAACTAAAAACAAAAAAAAATATCTCTAAAATTCGAAGTGACCATGGATCGAAATTTGAGAATAACAATTTTGAGAAGTTTTGTAGCGATCACAGAATATTACATGAATTTTTTACACCTAAGACACCTCAACAAAATGGGGTTGTTGAAAGAAAAAACCGTGTGCTTAAAGAAATGGTTAATGTTATGTTGAATAGCATGAAGTTACCTAAAAATCTATGGGCTAAAGCTGTGAACACTGCATGCTATATAATAAATCGTGTTTATATCAGAAAATCAAAAGATAAAATAGCATATGAATTATGGTTTAATAAGAAACTCACAATTAAATACTTTCGAGTTTTTGGCAGTAAGTGTTATATTTTGCGTAATCGCGAAAATTTAGGAAAGTTCGACACTAAAAATGACAAAGGGATCTTCCTAGGGTATGCTCTAAATAGTCGAGCATATCCTGTTCTCAACAAGAGAACCGGTGTCATTTACGAGTCCATAAATGTGGTTATTGATGATCACCTGAATACACCATCTCCAAGTTCAGAAGATGATGAAGTTAATATATTAGACAAACCTGACTCCTCATCTAGTTAAGTTAACACTGAACTTTGATCAATTAAAGACCATCATACTAATCAAATACTAGGTAACCCTCTCACTGGTGTACGTATATGAAAGCAATTGGAAAACATATGTAATTATGTATGTTTTACTTCCTAAATTGAGCTGGCCAATGTAAAAGAGGTACTTTCTGATGAAAACTGGATTGTAGCCATGCAAGATAAACTGAACCAATTCATTTGAAATGATGTGTGGCATTTGGTTCCTAGACCAGTTGATAAACATATCATTGAAATTAAGTGGATCTTTAAAAATAAATCTGATGAGTTAGGGAATATCATAAGAAACAAGGCAAGACTGGTTGTACAATAGTACACACAGATAGAAGGGATCGATTATGATGAAACCTTTGCCTCAGTAGCTCATCTTGAATCCATCAAATTATTCATATCCATTGCATGTTTCAAAAAGTTTAAAATTTATCAAATGGATGTCGAAAGTGCTTTCGTGAATGGTGATTTACATGAAGAAGTTTATTAGAACAACCAAAGGGTTTTGAAGACCATAAACACACTGATTATGTTTATCACTTGAAAAAAGCACTCTATGGTTTAATACAAGCTCCCATGGCATGGTACAAGAAACTGACTAAGTTTTTATTAAGTTATAACTTCGTTATGGGGAGTGTTGATAATACTTTGTTTGTTAAGAAAAATAATAAACACATACTTATAGTAAAAATATATGTTGATGATATTATCTATGGTTTTATATGTTCTAACTTATCTATTGAGTTTACAGTGTTAATGAAGTCTAAGTTCAAAATGAGAATGGTTGGAGAACTAAATTACTTCCTAGGTCTGTAAGTAAAACAACTTAAAGATGGTATTTTCATTTCTCAAACCAAGTATGCTCTAAACTTGGTTAAGAAGTTTGGTTTTAAAAGTGGCAAGATCTTTGATACACCTATGAGTACAACTCTTAAGCTTTCTAAAGATGTAATAGCTAAGAGTGTAGATCCTCGGTTGTATCACAGTATGATTAGTAGTTTTCTATATTTAACTGCGAGTCGACCTGATATAGCATTTAGCATAGGTATCTGTGCAAGATATCAATCATATCCTAAAGAATCTCACCTGATTGCTGTCAAGAGGATTATTATGTATGTCACAAGTTCGATTAATTTAGGCCTATGGTATCCACATGATACTAATGTTCATTTAGCTGATTATTCGGATGCTGACTAGGCTAAGAATATAGACGATAGAAAATCCACTAGCGTTGGTTGCTTTTATACTGGGAACTATTTGGTTTCCTGGCATAGTAAGAAATAAAGTTTTGTATCCCTATCCACAGCTGAGGCTGAATATATCACAGCCGAAAATGCCTGTACTCAGCTTATGTGGATGAAAAGAATGTTAAACAATTATGGCATTGCGTAAGACATAATGATTCCATATTACGATAACTCTAGCACAATCAATATATCTAAGAATCCCATCCAACATTCCCGTACTAAACATATTAACATTCGATATCATTATATTCAGGAATTCGTGGAAGATAAAATTATTTCATTGGATTATGTTCAATCTAAGAATCAACTTGCAGATATATTCACTAAACCACTTGATAGAAACAGGTTCTCTAAATTAAAAATGGATATTGGCATGTGTGATTTGATTTGAGTTGATCGTGTTTACATGTTCTATTTTTGTATATATTTTTTACAAACTTTCAGATTTTAAAATTAATAAAATTGTGCATTTTTGTGCTTGACCTGTATCATCTGGTTCTGATTAGTTCTCCTTCTTTTGTTAGAATTGTATTTTCTTTACTCTTGTTGGTGACTCTTATATTTGGACATGTTTAACTATGTGTGATGTGGTTTCTCTATTCTATTATGTTTTAATTTGCTAACTTTCACACTCTTTCTTACTCTCTTCACATATTTAAATACCACATTTCCATTTTTTTTTTAATCTTTTCTTCCTCTGTCATTTTGTGACAAAAAGGGGGAGAAATTGGGTATTTGATGATGTGGTTATATAAATGAGATGTAGAGATGTGGATATGCATGTGGTATTATATGGATATATTTTTTTTGATATGTATATGTATATCTTAATACAGATATCTACTGAGCTCAAGTTGAGGAGGAGTTGTGATTGTTGGAACTAAGCGAATCTATCTATTAAAATAGGTTAATCTTCTGTAACTTGGTTTTGTCACAAAATTGACAAAGGGGGAAATTGTAAGTGATAAGTTGTATATCTAGCACCCTGAGTTGTCAAAATTTGTTGTGCCAAAACACTTCAGAATGTTTGAATTGTTTTGATAGATGGAAAGTTCACCTTCAAGTTCAAATAGATGGAAAGTTCACCTTCATTCGAAGATGAGCTTCATGTTATCTACATCGTCATTTAGTGTGCTACAATTATACATGTTCAACTATAAGAACAAGTTGAAGTTCACCAAGTCCGTGTGCACTACTCAAGTTCAAGCTCAAGTTAGAGTGCATCATTACTTCAAGCTTAAAGCTCAACTAAAAGCTCAAGTTCAATTGCTCAAGTTCAATTCTCAAGACTCAAGTTTGAGATAAGTACAAGTATTCAAGGCCAAGCTTCATGTGCTTTAAAATGACCTATCTACTGAAGTGACTGATGGTTCAAATTCGATACTCACATTTAAGGTATACATGACCCTAGAAAGACCTTAGGTTTAGGTCATTAACATTGCATGTTTATTTTAGGTCATAATACTTAATTTAGGCTTTGCTTCGACTAGTCCTAGTCTTGGTTCACTAGCTCGACCAGTCCAGGGTTTTTCTGGACTAGTCCAGAATTTTGCTCAAATAAATTGGATAAGGTTGTTTGGTATTCGACCAGTCGAGTGCCCTGCTCGACTAGTCGTGGAGACTTGCTCGACCAGTTGAGTAGGGCTCGACTCAAAGTCCAGCAACACGATTTTTATTTACTCGACCAATCGAGCATTGTGCTCGACCAGTCGAGCAAGCCACTCAACTAGTCGAGCAAGCCACTTAACCAGTAGAGGATCTGTTTTATCCGATCGCTCCTCAAAATTTAAAAATTCGTTCTGCTAGGACCAGTTGAGTTGAACCCATGACCAGTCGAGGGAACTGAATTGCAGCTTATAAATTAAGGACATTTCTCAAAATTATTCATTCATTCATTCCAAGCCAATTCAACTCATCACTCTGAGAGATAAGTGCCCACAATTGTGAAGCTATTGTGAGGTATTTAAAATTTATTTTAATAGCTTTTTGGTTTATTAATTTCTTGATCTCTTGATTCCATTCTATTTGATATAAAAGGGGATTTTGCTTTAACCCTTTTTGAGATCCAAGAAATTGAATCCAAGTAGCCAAAGGTTGGATTTAATTTAAAATTCATTTAGACCTAGAACCCCTTCATTTGTGAGATTGAACTTTGAACATTCTCATCTACAAAGAAGCATTTCTACCAGCTACATCGAAAAACATTCTTCAGATACGTGTTATATTCCAATTTTCTGTATTTTTAGTTTGTGAGATTCAGCCAAGAAAATCTCTATTTGTTGTTTTGACTGAAATCAGCTAGGAAAATCTCAGTGTGGGGTTTATGATTGTGTAAGCCCATTGAAAAACACATCTGTAAAGGTTTTAAGGTGAACCTTGGAAAACCATCTTTCTTAATGAAAGCGAATATCCCGTGGGTGTGGATATTGGGAGTGGAGTAGTTGTGTGGCTGTTTCCGAACAGTTGGTGTACACGCACGAACCACTATAATTCTTGGAGTTGTGGTGGATGATTGTATTTGATTATGTGTGTGAATGTTGTAATCTATTTCATGCTTTTGTGGTGAATGTTGTAATAGCTAGGTTTATTTCTTTTGCCTCTATATCAATTTGAGTTTTTGATACTTACAGACGCTGTAGAAATCAGGTTGTCCTACCATAAGCAATTGGTTTTTGGTGTAAGGTTGTCCTTAGAACAAATTTTGTATCAACCTCTAAATACTTGTGCATTTGAGGTTGCTTTATATTTCTGCTATTTGTGTTATCTTCCCACATTTATTTTTTATTTGGCAAAGTCCTATTCACCCTCTCCCCTGTAAGACTTGGAGCTCGCCCCTTTTCAACCCTAAGTACGGACTCTCTTTCATAGATAGAGGTTTCCCTAGAAAGATTTCGATTCATATGTGTCTTCCAAACAATACAATAATATGAAAGGATAATATGGAGATTAAGTAGTGAACTATCTGATGTGACTAAGGCATTATTCAATGATCAAAGTAATACTCATGTATCCATACAATTCAAGAGTCACTTAAGTAGTCAAGTTCTAACATTCATATTAGATATGCATGATCATAATTTATCAATTCTAAGGCATGTATTCAAGTAAGCTAATCAACTGATTTAATCAATTTTAAGACATGTATTCAAGTAAACTAATCAAGAGATTTAATCAATTTTAAGACATATATTCAAGTAAACTAACCAAGTGATTAACCAATTCTAGGATATCATTCTTAGTTATTATAAAAACTATCCTTAGTTTAGTTTAGAGATGGAAAGTTCAAGGGGAGAATTCATCACCTGTAGAGTCGTATTCCTGTCCTTGATTCAAATTCCTGTGAGTGTCTTTCGGCCCAATATCACACAAGTGATTTCCTAGAGTCATTCCCGATATGATAAACTCGCATTAGAAGGCTTTCTTAAACATTTAAGGTCCTCAAGGTGAGCAGGAATTGTAAGGTCCCGTTAATTGAAGGATCTTGGGCCCACATTAGGGTGAACAGGCCCACCATCCATGGCCCAACCAATGTGGCTTTGACTGGGCCTGAAACAGTCCAAAAATAAGGCCTAAACTGGGCCTAACTTGGCCCAGCTGCCACATCCAATAAATGCCTAGAAATCGGTCTGGATTGGGCCATCCCTAGCCCAACAACAACCCAATCTAAGGTGGGCCAACTGGTTTTTGGCCCAGCATGCATCGTCTTTACAAGGCCCTAAGGGGAACTGGGTTTAGTGCTATTTCGGCCCAGGGCCAAAACCCCAAATCCAGTGGGATAGGAGTCTGGGCTTCTAGCAACCCATGGCGGGCCCATCAGTAGTGTGCACTGAAAGCCTAAGCTGGCTGGGCTGGGTCGTCCTGGCCTAGCTGCAATGCAGCTATGGTGGGGATCGGCTGGGCCGTTTTTGGCCCAGCAGCAGCTATCACAGGCAAGTCCCAAGTGCTGGGCTGGATTTACTAGCCCAACAACATTATACATCTGAGGTGGGCCGACTGGTTTTTGGCCCACCAATTGTTATCTGTTTTAAAACCCCAACAGGCGGTTGGGCTGGGCCTGCCCTGGCCCATCGCCCCTGTGTCCCACAGCCTTATGCGCTAGCTGTTGGTTAGCCAAGCTAACTGGGCCGTTACTGGCCCAGAAAATTAGGCACAGGAGGATCGGGTTGTGCTGTCCCTTGTTGGCCCAACCATGGTGATGCCCACACGTACCGAGAGGGTAAGTGTGGCCTACCTACCTTTGGCTCAGGTGAGGCCCAGTGTAAATGCGATGTGGCCCACTAGATACGCCTCTGATAGGTTTTGTCATGGGCATAGTGTGGCCCACTGAGCTATTTCTCAGGTGTGGCCCACCGTGGTTTGTGGCATGGCCCACTAAGATTTTGACCAGTTAGGCCCACGGTGCTTTGATGTGTGGCCCGCTGAGTTTTTAACTCAGTGAGGCCCAACAGTTGCAGCGAGTCAGGTCCCCCGACACAGAGCTTCTTCTCTGGTTTGGGCTACATAAGGCTCAACTATAAGAGTTACATGAAGTTGAAGCACACTAGTTTCCAAAGCCAGATCAATCCAAGCCGTTAAGCTCTAGTTATGGGAGTACAATGGGACCTGCTATGGTGTTTTAAGGCTTACACCGAAGAATGGTTTGGGCTTTCACTGGACGAACCAGACTCTCAACGCCGAGAGTAATTGGCCTGCAATCGCTCCGGTTGCCGGTCTTTGCGGGTGTTAACTCCAACAACTGTGTGTTGTTGGATGAAAAACGGAGGGGACTGAGCATTACCTAGACCATTCTTCGCCTGCTAAGTCGACTCATATGCCGTTACATCAGCTTGGATAACGCTTCACCTGTGACATGCACTTTGGGTTAATAGGGTGTTATGGTCGTTAGAAAGCTAACCCAGGCAACTCGAGGCCATATCTGATGGAAGATCCTGGTCCCAGGACTTAGTGGGGCAGTGACTCGTCCTGCCTGAGTGACTGAAAACGGGCCGAGTCGAGCTGAACGTAGCTACCTCCCTCTCGCTTTCACTCTCTCCTATCTTTTCTCCTTCTCTCTCTCTCACATTTCCTCTCCTTTCTCTAGTGTGGATCCCAAGGCGTTCTAACGGCTTTTTATAGCCGAGAGAGACTTCTTGCAAGTTTCAGCCAATGGCTGAGATAAAAACGCCCCTTGTCACGACCATCCCTGAAAAACCATCATGCATGGGGCCATCTGACCCTGTGGATGGATTCTGCTGAGATGGCCCACCAGAAAGTATTCTCTTGTCTATGGTGGGGCCCATCTCGTTATCGTTGGTTGGACACTCCAACGGGGAAGATGAGAGGGTCGTTAATGACTAATCATCATCTACGGTGTTTTGCTAAGATCTTGTCCGTTCAAACGGACCAGATGGAGTTTCTGATCACTGTGGGACCCACTTTTTGTGCCATTCACGCACGTTTCAGATTATTTCACAAGATACTTCATATTTCACCGCTTTCTCGTGAGACGAGATGTCTCTCGTGTTCAACTCGTGTTGCCCTAGAGGGAGTGGCTGGGATCGATCCACGTGGCCCAGGGAAGGGTCTGGATTGCGCTAGCACTCGCTTCCCGAAAGGGAAATGTTCCCTTTCACTTTTCTTGGTGCAAGCGGCTACTTGACCATTTTTGGAAATAGAAGAGTGCGATTTCAAATGGGTGAACGAATGGCTAGGATTGCACGATCAGGATGATCTTGGATCGCCCATGTGGCAATAAGTTGGCCCACCACCCATGGTTTAGCTAATCACGTGCATTTGATCGGTACCGATTTAGAATCAGCGTGTCTTTGCATAGGTCCTGACAGACCACTAGGGGTTGGTCGTCCGGGGCCTGCACATTTAATGGACGGTTTTGATCGGCCAGACAGTGGCCGAGGTGGGTCATCATGGGATCAGACGATCCCTAGTTTAAAAATGCTTGCTGGCGGGAGATTTTTTCCGTTTTCTTCAAAAGGGTTGAGTCAGCGCTGGTCAAACCAGCGAGCACTGTCCTGTGTACTTCATGCATGAGCAGTTTCGGTGCACTCACACTCTGTGTGGGGTCCATCGTGATGTTTGTGACAAATCCACTTCGTCCATTCTTCTTGAAGGCTACGGTCAGAGCCCCTGACCAAGTATGGGTTGGTTGTGAGTCCTAAGTGTGCCGTATTGCACATCCCAGACCTTATTTAATCAGTGCACATTGATCCAGTGGTTGGATTGGCTTGATAATTGGTTTCGACGGTTAAATGGGGGTTTAGGAGACAATGATTTCTTGGTTGTCTATGCAGTAGCCCTCAAAAGTCGATCATAAGTGCATTGTCCCGATACTCTTCGACCAAATGATTTGCAAACTATTTTAACTTGAGGTGTTCGGTTAAGCTTACCCTCATGACTGATGTAGAGTTCAACTCAGCTTCTAGAGTCTCTGATGGATGACTTCAATGATGATTAGAAATTCCATCCTTCATTTGTTGAATTACAGTTGCTTGTTAATAAATCTTGAAATCTCATTGATACGGGTTTAATTGGTAACACTTGCGTACCAGAAGTGCAGGGTGTTACAATTTGCCTACGAAGCATTTTTACAAACACATGAACTACACTTTTAAAATCTTGTTGTAAACAACATAAAAAATCAAGAAAAAAAGGTATTTGTTTCATATACGTACCTTCCTTGCCACCAACCACACTTCATTGAGTCATTTCATCAAACACTTGGTGAGCAACAACAATATCAAAGTAACTGAGTCACCGAACTGAATTGATTTGAGTTCGATCCGAGTTGAGTCGATCTCGGGCAAGCTCGAACTCGGTTCGAAATTTTTTCGAGATAAAAATATCATCTCAACTCGACTCAAACTCAGTTTCGAACCGAATCGAATCGAACTTTTTTGAGTCGAGTCAAGCAAGTTACTGAGCTAACTCTGCTCGGTACAGCCCTATGCACTCCAAATTTTTGAAATACCATCAGATCAATGGTCGAATTATTGTTTTAATTTCATTTTTACTATTTATAGTAAGTTTTATTTAAGTATTACTCTTCATCCATTGGGCTTTAGTAGTTGCGCCCAACATGAAAAGTGCTTAGAATAATTGGGAGAATCACATGGTTAAGCTAAATAGGACACTTACTATTTTTGATCGAAAACCAAGAGCACTAGTAGGAATCATGACCATCTATAAATAGTAAGTTTATTATTTATAGTAAGTCACAATTTCTAGGAGTTTTAGTTATAGTTTAATTCCAAAACTTATTCCTAGGTAGGGTTTATGTTCTTATTTCATTGGTTGTAAGTTCGTTTTTCATTATCAATCAAATTATTATGAATTTTATTAGAATTATTTTCTATTTTCTATCTCTCCTCGTGGATTTGAGGCATCTCTGTGAGAGTCTAGAGAAGTTCCATGGATTTGGAATAATTATCCCCCTGAGGAAGACGGTGCTCGACCTCTACACATCATTCTCTGCATCAATTTGGTATTAGAGCAAGGCTTTTCCTCGGATCTATGGCTTTTAATGATGGGTCAGGGAACAATCCTGTAGACGGTGCTCCATGGAATCATCCTTTAACGGCAACGGCTTTCGAAACAGCGCAGTAGGAGAATCGACAATTCATGCAAGATAATTGGCAAGTCATGCAAGGGTTGCAAGCTGCCATCCACCACTTGATGGAGTTATAGGGCAACTCTGTGGTCATGACAATAATCTGCCAACACTTGCTGTTGGGACTCGTAATCGCCCTAATCACAGGATAATTCTAGTAGTGAACTAAAGGATCATTCCTTAGGAAGGGGAATCCAACGACGAGGAGATTGATGACATGATCCTCCAATATCCTAGACAAGACAGTGACCGAGTAAATCGATCAGATTGAGAGTTCAGGATGAAGGTCAATATCTCTAGCTTCCATGGCCAATTTCACATTTAGCTTTCTGAATTTGAGTGATTTTTCGACTATATGAAAATCCCTTAAATGAAGAAGTTCAAACTTGTAGCCTACAAGTTGAAGGGCAAAACTTCAGCTTGGTGGGAGTAACTACAACTCGCACAAACGAGACAGGTGAAACCATCAATCCACATATGGTAGTGGATGAAGTAGCTGCTATGTGCATGATTCATCCCTAACAACTACGATCAGGTACTATTCCAACAATACTAAAATTATAGACAAGGTAGTCGGTCGATGAGAGATTACATAGACGAATTCTACCGCATGGCGGCGCGTAATGATTTGGTCAATATTGAATCACAACAAGTCGCCCGATTCAACAGTGGATTGTGTATGGAAATCTAGGATTAGGTTCAGATCCAGCCCGTTTAGATGATGAATGATGCAATTAAGTTGGCTACCCGATGGAAGCACAGCTTGAGCGCCCCAACACACAGACCTATCCTACCACTAGGGTTGTCGGGGAAGGTCCGTCCAAGGGAGCTCCATAGCCCAAAGGGAAAGAACCTGTAGGAGCGCGCACTCAACCTCCTACACCCATGAATCGAGATCAAGGAAGTAAGCAATCTATGCCCCAAAGGGAGTATCAACTGCTGCTGGTTCGAGTAGGATTCTAAACCCCTATGCTTGGCCAAGACCTGACAATTGCTATCGTTGTGGCCAACCGGGTCACCTATCAAATACTTGTCCTAAGTGATTAATGGCAAACCTCGCCATCAATGATAGCAGTGTTGAAAACGTCAATGAAGACCCAGATATTAAGGAATTGGAGCACACCACAGAGGACGAGACGGGTGAGACAGATTGGGTTTAGTAAGATCATGGCGATTCGCTCGTCGTGAGGTGACTATTGTATGCACTGAGGAAAAAGGTACGCCCACGATGACATAACATCCACTGAACTAGGTGTATTGTGAATTGAAAAGTTTGTGACATGATCATCGACAGTGAGAGCAGTTAAAACATCGTCTCCAATGTCATGATGAAAATATTTCAATTAAAAATAGAACATCATCCCTCCCCATATACAATCGGTTGGATTAAGAAGGTCAACGAAACAAAGGTAACTAAACAGTACACTATATATTTTTCAATTGATAAGCATTATAAGGCCTATCACATGCTACTTGGTCGACCTTGGCAATATGATAATGTCACAACTCATAAACAGCGAGATAATGTGTATATTTTCATTAAGAATTACTGAAAAATCATATTAGCCCCTGTAAGTCCAGAGGAGTCACCCGAAACTTCTAAAGTGGAGGATCATTTTCTCTTACCATACGAGACTTTGTGAAAGAATCCAAAGAAATAGGATATACCTATACATTAATTGTAAAGGGAAAGGAACTCAAGCACACCAACATTCCTAAGAAACTAAAATCCTTGCAACGTGAATTCAAAGAAATTTGGCCCGATGACCTTCCCGATGGGTTGCCTCCTATGTGTAATATTCAGCATCATATCAACCTTGTCCCTAGGTCCAGCTTACCCAATCGTCCTCATTATCGGATGAGTCTGAAGGAGTGCAATATTCTTTAGGGACAAGTGGAGGAACTGACCCATAACGGTCTTATCCGAGAAAGCATAAGCCCATGTATCGTACTTACTCTGTTAACTCTTAAGAAAGATGGACGTTGACGCATGTGTGTCGATAGTCGGGCTATCAACAAAATCACCATAAAAAACATGTTTTCCATATCATGGTTGGATGATATATTGGACATGCTTGAGGGTGTAAAATTATTCTCTAAATTGGAGCGACTACATCAAATTAGAATACGACCAGGTGATGAGTGGAAGACATCCTTTAAGACCAATGAATGGTTATATGAATGGATGGTCATGCCCTTCGGTCTTTTGAATGCACCTCGTACATTCATGAGGTTGATGAACCAAGTTCTGAAGCCATTCATTGGGTGATTCTTTGTGGTCTATTTCGATGACATCTTAATATACAGTCATGATGAAGCAAGCCATATGGAGTACCTCAGGTGGGTTCTTTAAGTGCTCACTGAAAGCAAGTTGTATCTAAAATTTAAAAAGTGCAAATTTTTACCGATAACTTATTATTTTTGGACTTTGTCGTTACATCCACAAGAATTCGAGTGGATGAGGAAAAGGTGAAAGCCATCAGGGAATGGTCAGTCCCAACAAACATCTATGCGGTACGAAGTTTTCATGGATTGACAACATTTTGTCGTCGGTTCATGAAGAATTTTAGTACCATTATATCTCCGATACAGACTGCATGAAGAATGGATAATTTCAGTGGACTAACAAAGCCGACAAGAGCTTTGTTGAAATTAGACACAGGTTGTCAACAACCCTGGTTCTTGTACTTCTTAACTTCGACAAAATATTCGAAGTTAAATGTGATACTTCATATATCGGGATTGAGGAAGTCTTGTCTTAAGAAGGTCAGCCGGTAGCCTTATACAATGAAAAGCCTAGCGATGCACGTAAAATGTGGTTGACATATGAGCTCAAGTTGTATGAAGTGGTCCAGGCACTGTGATATTAGCGACATTACTTGATTCAAAGGGAGTTCATTATTTACACAGACCATCAAATTCTCAACTTCATTAATAGCCAAACTAATGTGAATCATGTGCATGCTAGGTGGGTTTTTTTTTTTTTTTTTTTTTTGCAGGAATTCACGTTTGTACTGAAACATAACTCTAAGCAGCAGAATAAAGTGGTCGATGCACTAAGTCGTTGTGCAACTTTGTTAGTCACTATATGTAGTAAGGTTATCGGGTTCGATCATCTCAAGGACATTTATGCCGACGATGACAACTTAAAAAATGCATGAGTTAGATGTTAAGAAGGTCGCCTCAATGACCCACACATGCAAGATGGGTTCCTTTTCAAAGGGAATCAATTGTGCATCCCTAAAAGCTTGCTGAGGGAGTAGATCATCCAAGAGCTACATGGAAGTAGCCTTAATGGACACCTTAGGCAGAACATGATACTAACTCTTATTGAAGAATGGTACTACTGGCCACAGTTAGTAAGTGATGTGGGTAGAGAGGTGCAGCACTGTCATGTTTGCTAGGTCTCCAAAAGGTATTCTCAAAATACGGGCCTCTACACACCGTTACCTATACCTAACGGCCCATGGGAGTACTTATCAATGGAGTTCATGTCGGGTCTCCTATGAACACATTATGACATGGATTTGGCGTTCGTAGTGGTAGATCGTTTCTCGAAGATGACACACTTCATCCCATGTAAGAAAATCCCCGACGCGATGCACGTGATAAAATTATTCTTCAGAGAGGTCGTGTGGCTATACGGGGTCCCCAATACTATTACTTCTGACCACAATATGAAGTTCATTAGCCACTTTTAGTAGAATTTGTGGAATCGGGTCAGTACACAACTTTAGTTCAACAGTGCTTGCCACCCACATACCAATGAGAAAACTGAAGTTGTCAATCGCACATTAGAGAATTTCTTTTGATGTATTTCAGGAGAAAAGTCGAAGCAGTGGGATTTAGCCTTATCTCAAGTGGAGTTTGCAGTCAACAACATGACGAACCGTTTGACGGGGATGTCCCCGTTCCAGATTACTTATGGCTGAGTGCCACACCACACACTTGACTTAGTCCCTTTGCCTAATCTCTCAAACATGAGCATTGTAACGAAAAATATGGTAGACAAGATCATGAGTATTCATGCGGAGGTCAAAGTCAAGTTACACGCATCGAACGATAAGTACAAAGAGCAAGCCGACAAGCAGCAGCGACAAAAAGTGTTTGAGGTAGGCAACCAAGTTATGGTCCATCTATGCAAGGAGAGTTTTCGACCAGGATGTACAAAAAATTTAAGAACAAGAAGATTGGGCTGGTACCGATCCTCCGAAATATCAATGACAACGCGTACTTTGTTGATATTCCGGATGACATGGAGATTCCATGTACTTTCAACATTACGGACCTGATCGAGTAGTACGAAATGAAGTAGGACGAAAACTCGAGGACGAGTTCTTTTGAAGTGGAGGGGACTGATGGATAATTTTATGGCCAAGATGGACTGAAAAAGGCACGATTAGAAACGAAGGTGATCCAGACCATCAGAACCTAAAATAAACGTATCTCGCAAACCGAAATGAGTTATCCGACGTGCCATATATGATTTTGGGGTAGAAAGAACTACTATAATCACCCAACCCACTACAATGGGTTGCGCATGCCCAATTTGTGAAATACCATCAGATCGATGGTTGAATTCCTGTTTTAATTTTATTTTTACTATTTATAGTAAGTTTTAGTTTGATTATAACTCTTCATCCATTGGGCTTTAGGAGTTGTGCCCAACATGAAAGTGCTTAGAATAATTAGGAGAATCACATGGTTGAGCCAAATAAGACACTCTATAAATAGTAAGTTTATTATTCATAGTAAGTTACGATTTCTAAGAGTTTTAGTTATAGTTTAATTCAGAAACTTCTTCCCAAGGTTTATGTTATTATTTAAGAGCTTGTCAGCTCATTTTTCATCATCAAATCAATTGTTACAAATTTTATTAGAATTATTTTGTATTTCTATCTTTTTTCCCTAGTGATTTCTCTGCATATATGTGAACAGTCTAGGGGCCCGTTTGGCCGATTGGATTGGAAGGGACTGGATGGTATTGGAAGGGATTGGAAGTTAAATCTCTAGATTGGCCGGGTGTGCCAAACAGGGTGGGTGATCTGATCTCAATCCATGGATCTTAAGATTATTCACTGACAACGCCATCATTACCTTTAAATCCCATCCCATCCACCCTAATCCATTTAAATTTGCTTGGGACATGTTTGGTTCGAGGGATTGAATGGGATGAGAAGGTTTAATATGGGGATTGGCACGGCGTGCCAAACAGACCGGATATATAGCAATCCCACGAATCTCAAGACAATCTAATGACGACACCATCATTACCTAGAAATCCATGCCATCCACCCTAATACTAATCAATCCCTTGCAATCCGACCAGCCAAACGGCCCTAGACAAGTTAACGTGTATTCGGGGTAGTTATCCCCCGGGAAGACACTTACCCCCCAGGAAGACCGTGCTGGACCTCTACAGTCCTTCCCTGCGTCAGGCACTTGGATCGAAACTTTCTTACGGCTCACCGCAATGATTAATTGCTATCGAATCTGTTGATGGATCATAGGAGGTTTTTAATGATGGGTGTTTATTGACACTTTGTTACTGTGGTGTGGTCTGCCTGAGATTTGTATCTGCTTCGCATTTGGAAGCATGACCTAAAATACGTAGGAAATATGGATGTACGGTACAGATATATAATGCATACATGGAGGTGGGTTTCAGGGTTAGATCACACCCATATGGGAAACGGATTGGCTACTCCCCTGCCACTAGCCAATGGTAGTAGTCGTTGCACTGTAGACTAACACGATGAATGTGTCTCATCCATGCCATCCATCCATTTTTCCAGATAATTTTATAGTATGAAACTAAAATTGAGGTAGATCAAAATCTTAATTAAACTCTCGCTGTGAAAAACTTCTTAGGCTACAAAAGTTTTGGAACAATTTGATATTTATTCTTTTGCCTTTATCTAAGTCTGTATGGCCTAATCTATAAGTTAGATGTCAAATTAACATTATAGTGTGCCCTAGGAGGTTTTTACCTGTAGACGTTCAATCACTACGTTCTAACATGATATGGTCCACCTGAGATTTTTTTCTGCCTCATTTTTAAGATGGGTTATTCATATGATGTTTAAAAATGGATGGCAAGTGTGGATGACACATACATCGTAGTGTGCCTACATAGCACCGACCACTGGTCACCTGGCCAGTGGCAGCGGGCGCGGATTAGCCACTGACTGGTTGAGCAGCAATCTCACTACTGAAGTGCGTCGCCGGGTTTTTCAGGCCCCATCATGATGTATATGTAGTCAGTATCTAATTCGGGTGCAGTGGCAGCGTCACTAGCTACACCGCGTCCACCCATCTGGCTGGATCGGGGGTTGCAACTAATCCGTGACACTCATTTCAGATCACACGCGGGTGCGTGGATCTTTATGTCATTTTCGTTCAACAGGGCAACAGATGGCATACTGAAACATTGGAATATGCGGCAGAGAAACATTAATTGGGGATCGGGTTCTCCCTGTGACCTGCAACATTTAACAGTAACAAGGATACCTCTCACGTGACCGTTGCCAGAACTTCAACACCATCGATAGCCACTCGCCCGAGGATGGATTGGGTGGAGTCCGGATCCTCTGTTACCCGGTAAACAGGGATTCCCTGTTACCTCACTATCGATAGCCACTTGCCCGAGCACAGATTCAAGGGAGTCCGGATCCCCTGTTACCCAGTAAACGGGGATTTCCTGTTACCTCAGTCCTGATGGATCCACGTAGGGAAAACTACGGACTCCAAAACATTATTAAAAAAAGAAAAAAAAAAAAAAAACAAAGGAAAGAAAAGAAAAATCAGAAAAAGAAAACAGGAACGGAGGAAAAAGAAAAAGAAGAAAAGGAAGAGAGTCTATCTGCTATCTCCCTCTCTCTCCTCTCACTCTCCCTATCTATGTCTCTCAAATATTCTTTTCAAGCATTTAGGTTTTGATCATCTTTTTTTTTTGTTTTTTCTCTTCTTCCTTGAAGTTGTTCAAGTGATATGCAAAGATTGGGTGAATTGCTCTTGTAAGTTGTGGAAAAGACTCTCAACTCTACATGTATTAGTAAGAACTATGTGCTTTTACATTGGAGGGATAGTGAGTCATTCAATCTCTTATATTTCAAATCTAAAATCTCCAAATTGCATGTTTGGAAGTGGGTTAATAAATATTTATATAAGGTGTGAGGATTTGACACATGCCCTCGAGCTATTCGACTTTATGCCTGTAGGAACATTGTCTCTTTAACTGCATTTTTTAATTTCTATTTTTTAAATATAATCTTTCCACTTGCGATTGGGTTTTAAGAGGTCTTAGTTTGGATATATTCTATTAATGATCTCCCAGATAAGATGACATTTGATTAGTCCCCTGCAAATAGAGCCACTGCAGGTCTGTAATGAAATAATAAAATATATAGCAATTGTCCACGTTCAGTGAGAGGAAAAAGAAATTGGATACAATCTTCCAATCTGGGGCCTTATGGGGCTTGTTAAACCAAATGTTCTGGATCACTGAGCCACAGGCCTCTCTTGTTTAAACTGAGGATACTATGCCTATCCTCAGTATGGGGTTCCTGTAATTTCTTTGTCCTCCAACATAGCAAAACAGGTTGTCATTGCTTATCTTTTTTCTTTGCATCATTAGAGAAGCATTAATGATGTACTGACCTTATTTTTTGGAATAAGTCATGTTGTCTTCCTTTTCCATGATACTGTATAACACCCGATCCATCCTATAAGTACGACCGACCAGCTAGTAGGTGAGAATCACCTTTCGAAATAAAACTCGATAATACCTACATGTACAATTTAAATACTCAAAAGAACCCCTTATAGTGCACCCCTCATAATGCGACCATAAATAACTGAAACTGATACCATGATGACCACCCTAACCATTCTATACCATTTGTTATGCTTATGTGCACGATGATCGACACTTTTTTTCAGACCTAGATCGGCCATGCATAGTACACACCTGGCTAACCAAAATCCAAAGACCTTGAAACCTATCTCATATCGACCACCCCGTCACTGCGATCGCGTAAATACCACTCGTGCGTCTATATGATACTCTGTTTGTGAGATATGTCGTGAAGAATAATTAGTATATTATGTGCACAAGGCGCAATGTACTCCATTCCACACATGTGCACAACACATGTCATACACATATGCACATGCCACACATGGGTGAGAGAATCTCTACCCATGTGTGTGATGTCACACACCCATATCTCCCATCTCTCATGGACACTCCAAAGTCAACTTTCCTCCTTACCATATCTCATGCATGACATCATCACACCATGCTATCCCATGCCCCTTTAATACACATTAATTCTTAATCATGCACAAATTCCCATAATCTTAACCTAAGCTAAGATTAATCACATTAGCCTAACCTAACCATATTCTTATCCATTTCTCTACATAAATCCCTCCATCCCTTAGCCTTTTCATCATTTTTTTTCTACAACTAGAGAGAGAGAGAGAGAGAGAGAGAGAGAGAGAGAGAGAGAGAGAGAGAGAGGAGTGATCTTGGTGGGCCATCAATCCCATCTATTCCATCTATCTCAACCATCAATTTCATCCTTCCCATCCATCTCAACCGTCCATCTAGTTCTTCAAGGTGAGTACAACCCCTTCAACTTCCATTCTCTTTGATTTCTTTCTTTCCTTCTATATGATATAAGTGTAGGGCTCATGGATGTGGGCCCTATTTTGGAGACTACACATCATATAGACCATTTGTAGCAATTAATGGGTTAGATGATGGAAAAACACAAATATCAACCTGATTTGGAGTTTGTGTGGGATCCACTAACCATGGCCCCACCTTAATATTTAACAGCCATCCAATCTTTCTACAGGGTTACCCAACGGCCCACATGATGTATCTATTTGTCCAGAACCTGCACACGCCACACCTATTATGTGTATATATATAATGACGTTGCAGCATCCCATATTAATGCTACTATACCGTGGAGACAAATGAAAAGTGTGGGCCCACATAAGGCCACACCAAAGTATATGCGTTAGATCCACACCCGCCATCCATTTTCCCAAGTTATTTTAGAACATGAGTCCAAAGATGATCAGATCTAAATATGAGTGGGCCGCACTGTTGAAACGATAGTGATTGGATGACACCGTTGGAAATCTATAAACATAGGGAGAGAGAGGGGTAAGGGACGTCCTTTCTGGACGTTGTTCAGAGAGACAGAGAGATGCCCAGTCCTCTTCTTACAAATGGATGTGAGGCCCACTATGACACCCCCATGATGTACGTATTTAATCCACACCGTCCATCTTATTTTTCACATCATTTTAGGCCTTAAGTCAGAAAATGAAGCCAATCCGAATTGCTGGCGGTCCACATTATAGAAAACAGTAATAATTATGGTTAAAGTCTGTTAGAGCCCACAATAATGTTTCTGTACTTCACAAAAATGTTGAATATTGGGCTCATTTGATCCGTCCCGAGCCAGAGAACCCAGTAGATGGGTTAGATCACCCTGATGTAGGCCCCACCACTGAAAAACCATGAAAAAAAAACAATATACATATATATATATACAGAACAAACGTTGCTGCTGTCAGCGTCCTCAGGCTGGACGTTGGAGGAAGGGTGGGTCCCACCACTAGTCCCACCTTGATGTATGTCGATTATCTACACCGTTGTTGAGGGTCAAATAGTGCATATTAGACCCCATTTATTACTTGGATTTATGAGCATAATAGTGTTTAATGCCCAGTTTTAATCGTGTTTTGTTGCAGGGTGTGATTAGGAGAGTTGACTGAAAAAAGATGCCAAAAGCTTGGATTTAACGTTCTGATGATCACTAGGGCATGGGACGGACTCCAGGGGACCAAGATTGACAGATATACACGGTCAGAAATCCGAGAAAACTAAGAAACTGAAGCTCAAGTGGCTTGAAACACATCCAGAACGCAAGATCATGAGGTTCCCAATATCGGTTCGGCTCGAAACTTCATACATGGCCTGAGGACCATAAATTAACCGTACACGTCAAAAATCATCCATTGGATCATTGCGGAAGTGGCCTAACGGGCAGATCAGCCCATCAATCTTCAATTTAGGGCTCACCCGCCAGCTGGATATGCTTGATAATTGTTCTCAACGGGTAAAATAATGGGAGGAACAGAATGGGCGGATTGGATTTCTTGAAAGCTTAACAGTGGACCCTATATGTACAGCGTGTGTACATAGTGTACACACGCCCGCCGTGCACGAGATTTCCCAAAAGTCGGTCAGCTGCGCTGACCGACGTTTCCGTTTACAATTAAAAAAAAAAACGTGCAGCGGACGCACGGCCACTGGCCGTTTTTACGGACGGTTGTGGGCCCTACCCATTGACTGTACGTCTGATCCAAGCCATCCATCTTGTAGAGGGGTTCGAATACTACAAAACCATGTTGACCTTTTGCATCCATGCATACACACGTGTGCGATACAGGGGCCACAAAAGGGCTGCCCTAGGACGTTCAAAATTGATCTTTTAGCGATTTCTTCTCTGGGCTTCGTCAATGGACGTTCAAAACCACCCATTCTTTACTGAAATTTCGTTCTGAATCCAATGGACGGGGTGGATTTTCCATAAAATACTTCTGTGGGGCCCACCGATCACAACAGTGAAATGGTGCGAAAGGTTTCGCACATCCGCAAAAACTGACTTTTTCAGGCAGTTTTGGCCCACCATCTTTGATCATATGGTAGATCTGAACCGTCTATCATGTAGAGAACCCAAGAAAGTACTAAGGGACGGTGTTTTTTTAGAATTTGAGCGAGGAAAGTGGCGTGTTTCGAGGCACCGAACTTGGCTGCGAAAATTGCACTCCGTGTCCTGCTACAACTCTGTCACTGACTCCAGCCTTCCAGCAGCTATAAAAGGAGGTTTTGGACGTGGGGAGCATTCATTCAGGTCTTGGAAGGAGATCAGGAGGTGGAGAGCTTGAGGCTTGGGCTGGAAACGTGGGCAGAGGGAGTAGAGTAATTTTGTTATTTTTATTTTTTTCCTTCTTCATATTTTCTTTTAACATGTCCAGCTTCATCATGTCTGTGATGGGCTGAACCTCTTAGCTAAGGCTAAGAGGTGAAGCTTGTGGTGAGATGGAAGATTTTATTTTATGTCTTTAATTTAATTTTAATTCTTGAATTGACGTTGATTTTAGTTGATTATTAATGGCATGTTTTGTTTAGTCTTTAATGGTCTGTTGTGACTAAAATTACAATGGGTCTGCAATGGCTTAGAGCATGTCCTTTTTTCCTTTATGTTTATGACGTCAGGAAGCCCCGTTGTTCACCATAGTCTCCTGGGCATGGTCGGATGACGGTACCCTTCCTAACTTGCATACATGTGATTGGGTGGTAATTAGTTTAATTCTGTTGTTTGCCATAGTCTTTGGGCATGGTTTGGTGATGGAATCCATTCTAATTCATCTTCCTTTCATCTCTTTGAAAGCTAGATCAATGGCAGTTCAGTAAATTCCATGATTCATGAAACAGGCATAAGATCTCCCTGATCTCTACAAGTGGATCCTCTGAATCCCTAGTTTCCTTACCTCTGATTTCTCATATAAGTTTTAGATTAATAGTTTACAATTATTCATCAATTTATAATTCAATTCAGATTTCATCTCATTCTAGTTCTATTTCCAGTTAATTTTAGATAACGTACAAGTTTCAGTCCCTTGGGATTCGACCTCGGTCTTACCGAGTTATTACTACATCACAACCGTGCACTTGGGGAGTGAACAAGTTTTTGGCACCGTTGCCGGGGACTGACGGTTACGTTTCTGAAATTAATTAGTTTTAGGATTAATTTAAGATTAGGTTTAGATTTTCTCGATTTTTAGAAACTAACTTGTCTTCCCTGTTTTGTAGGCTTATAAGATAGTTTCAAAATTGATAAATTCTTTCTTAAATTCTTCCTCTCTATTCTAGATTAGAATTTATTTCTTCTTTTTAGTAGTTTCTAATTCTAATTCTTTTTAGGAATACTAACCCTGTTTCTTGTTTTAGAATTTTTCTATAAGTTTTTGTTTAGGAACTAACCCAATTTTTCTGTTTTGTAGGAAACTTCTAATTTAGTAAGCTCTTTCTAATTCTTCTTTCTTTGGAATTTCTTCTTTTCTCTAAAAATTAGTTTACTTTTAATTAAGACTTTCTATTCTTAGAAACTAATTTTTTTATTTTATTTTGCAGATTCTTAACCTAGGCCTCCAAATTTGGTAACTTCTTTCCATCTTTCTCTTTTATTTTCTAGATTTCTTCTTCCTTTCTCTTAGGTCTAGGTAGAATTTAAATCGAGGGCTGAGTGTGTTTTATGCCCCAGTGGGCACGCGACAACACTCGACGTCTCGTAACTGAAGGAGGATTAGTTGAGGGGTTGACTGTCCATCGCAGGACTAGACACCACTTGAATTCTCCTGAGACAGAGGAGGTTATGGCGGAAAATCAACCTCAAGCACTACCCCAACTTAGGGTTGAGGAAGTACATGATGAGAATGAGGTGCACCACGCACCCTCGCCTCGTACTTTACGAGATTATTTACAACCGACGGGGGTGAGTACGCCCTCATGCATGATTTTTCCTGTGAATACAGGACATATGGACATCAAGCCAGGGGTCATCCAACTCCTTCCCAAGTTCCATGGGCTTGAATCTGAAGAACCATACTTGCATCTGAAAGAGTTCGACGAAATCATAGGCACCTTATATTTCCCTAATGTATCTGAAGATACAATTAGGCTGAAACTCTTCCCATTTTCCTTGAAAGAAAAAGCCAAGACGTGGTTACATTCACTGCGTCCTAGGTCCATTGGCACATGGAATGATATGTAGAGGGAATTTATAAAGAAATTTTTCCCACATCATAAGACAATTACCCTCAGGAGAGCAATCATGAACTTTGCCCAAAAGGAAGATGAAACATTCTTCCAATGTTGGGAAAGGTTCAAGGATCTGGTTAATGCATGCCCACAACATGGCTTTGAAATATGGCGCATTACGAATTTTTTCTATGATGGGCTAACATCTTCCATTCTCCAAATGGTCGAGACAATGTGTAACGGAGATTTCATCAATAAAAATGTCGAAGAGGTATGGGATTACCTCGATAGTCTCGCTGAAAAAATACAATCATGAGACTATTACCCAAGAACGAACGTTACGTCTAGGCCAACTCATTCAAGGGAAAAAGGAGGAATATATCTCCTGAAAGAGGATGATGATCTTAACGCTAAGGTGGCTAATCTCACCAGAAAATTTGAGGCCATGGAAGGAAAGAAGGAAAAGGTTAATGAAAGTGTTTGCGGCATCTGTGATTGCAACATTCATACTACAGAAAATTGTCCTTCAATACCTGCCTTTCGAGAAATATTGAATGAATAATCTAATGCCGTAAATAACTATCAAAGACCTTTCAATGGACCACCTTCTAATACATACAATCCTGGTTGGAAAAATCATCCAAATTTCAGTTGGAGGAATGGACCAACGGCTACACCTCAAGGTTTCCTAAACCAAAATCCAATTCAAGAGAAACCTCAAGAGGATTTGGTTCTAAAACATTTTCAAAAGCAAGAGCTTTTCAATCAGGGTATGATGCAAGCCTTTCAAAACCTTACAAAAGCAATACATGAACTTAAGGCTGAAAATACGATTGGAAACAAGGGGAGCTTCCCGGCTCAACCTCTTCCCAATCCTAAACCGCATTATGGAGTTAGTGATCCCAGCTCTTCAAATCAAATGGGGCACGCTAAATCCATCACCACTCTTAGGAGTGAGAAGGTTATTGATAAAACCCTTCCGGTTAGGCCCGAAAAGCCTCAAGAGTTAGAAGAGGACAACAATGATGGATCTAGTGATGCCCCATAAAAATTTGAACTGGAACCTCTAGAGAAGCCAGTTGCTCCGTTTCCCCAACGGTTGGTTGAACCAAAACGTCTATCTAACTCTCAGGATATCCTAGAGGTGTTGAAACAAGTGAAAGTCAATATTTCTTTTCTTGATGTTGTAAAACAGATACCTTTATATGCTAAATTCCTAAAAGACTTATGCACGACCAAACGACGGAAAAGTGTTCAAAAGAAGATCTCCTTGACTGAGAAAGTGAGTGTCATCCTAAAACAAGATGTGCCGCAAAAATTCAAAGATCCCGGTTGCCCAACCATATCATGTGTAATCGGGAACTATCGAATTGATCACACACTTCTTGACTTAGGAGCAAGCGTCAATCTGATTCCCTATTCGGTATACCAACAGTTAGGTTTTGGTGAATTAAAACCCACTCGAACCATACTACAACTTGCTGATCATTCTGTTTGTGTACCAAGAGGGATCATCGAGGATGTGTTGGTCTAGGTTGATAGATTCTACTACCCTGTTGATTTTATGATCTTGGACACTGAACCCATCAATGACACGAGCACTCAGATTCCCGTCATCCTTGGTCGCCCATTCCTGTCCACTTCAAATGCAATTATCAATTGCAGGAATGGTGTTATGACTGTCTTTTGGAAATTTGACATTGGAATCGAATATCTTTTTCAATAACGGCAGCAACTCAGAGGATGATGATGATTTTCACGATGTTAACATGATTGATTCTTTTGTGGAAGATAGAACACCTCTTACCTTATCCTCTGATCCTTTAGAGACGTGCTTGGCCCACTCCCATGATCTTGATGATGATATAATTAGGGAGACGTGTGCCATGCTGGATACTGCACCGGTACTTGAAGTTAACCGGTGGAGGCCACAAATTGAAGAATTGCCCCAAACTGATGTAGTGCCTCTACCGTCTAACCTCAAGCCACCGATGCTTGACCTAAATACTTTGCCCTCTGATTTAAAATATGTCTATTTAGGTCAAGATGAGACATATCCGGTGGTGATCTCTGCCCACCTGGAGAAGGAACAAGAGAGTATGCTCATATCTACTCTCATTGAGCATAAGGGAGCTCTTGGATGGACGATAGCGGACCTCAAGGGAATTAACCCATCAATTTGTACTCACCGTATATATCTTGAGGACAATGCAAAGGCTGTTCGACAATCACAATGTAGACTAAATCCAAACATGAAGGAAGTGGTTAAGGCCGAGGTTCTCAAACTATTGGAAGTGGGGATCATTTACCCCATATCCGATAGTCAATGGGTGAGTCCAACTCAGGTGGTTCCTAAGAAGTCCGGGATCACCATCGTAGCCAATGCCAATAATGAACTCGTACCGACCAGAGTTACTACTGGTTGGAGAATGTGCATTGACTACAGAAAGCTGAATACCGTCACAAGGAAAGACCACTTTCCTTTGCCCTTCATTGATCAAATCCTGGAAAGGCTAGCTGGTCATTCCTATTATTGTTTCCTTGACGGGTATTCAGGTTATAATCAGATTGAAATCGCCCTTGAGGATCAGGAAAAGACCACATTTACATGTCCCTATGACACCTTTGCTTACAGAAGGATGCCATTCGGGTTATGTAATGCCCCTGCCACCTTTCAGCGATGCATGACGAGTATCTTTTCTGACATGGTGGGGAAATATCTAGAGGTCTTCATGGACGATTTCTCTGTTTTTGGTTCATCTTTCAGCGAATGCTTAGCAAGCCTTAAATGTGTGCTGAAAAGATGTGAAGAAAAAAATTTGGTACTTAACTGGGAGAAGTGCCATTTTATGGTTCAAAAGGGAATTGTCCTTGGGCATATCATCTCGTCCAAAGGCATCGAGGTAGATAAGGCAAAAATTGATCTTATCTCTAACCTACCTCCACCCAAGAATATCAGAGACGTGCGATCCTTCTTAGGACATGCAGGCTTTTACAGACGATTCATAAAGGACTTTAGTCTCCTCTCTCGTTCTTTATGTAATCTTCTTCAAAAGGATACACCATACGAGTGGACTGAGCAGTGCCAAGAAGCTTTCACTAAGCTTAAGGGCATGTTAACCACTGCACCTATCATGCAGCCACCCGACTGGAGTCTTCCTTTTGAACTTATGTGCGACGCCTCTGATTATGCTCTTGGAGCGGTTCTAGGCCAGAGAAAAGATAAGCGGCCTTACGTTATTCACTACGCAAGTAGGACTCTAAATCCTGCCCAAGTGAACTACTCGACTACGGAAAAGGAACTCTTAGCCGTAGTGTTCGTTTTGGACAAATTTCGGTCCTACCTGATCGGATCCAAGATCATTATTTATACAGATCATGCGGCACTTAAGTATCTTCTTTCCAAGAATGATTCTAAGCCCCGCCTAATACGATGGATCCTTCTGCTCCAAGAATTTGATTTAGAAATTAAAGACAAAAAGGGAGTAGAGAACGTAGTAGCTGATCACCTTTCTCGCCTTAATACCTCTGATTCCCTTGAGGCGACCCATATCAATGACATGTTCCCTGATGAACAACTGTTTAGAGTCTCCCGTTCACCTTGGTTCGCTGATATTGCTAATTATCTTGCTACAGGTGTCATACCGACACACTGGACGTCATAAGATAAGAAGAAATTCTTTACCAAGGTGCGTAACTTTTTCTGAGACGATCCATATTTGTTTAAATATTTCCCAGACCAAATTTTAAGGAGATGCGTACCAGACGATGAGCATCAGAGTGTCATCTCCTTCTGTCACTCACAGGCCTGTGGTGGTCACTTTTCTGCTAAAAAGACCACGGCCAAGATTTTACAGTGTAGCTTCTACTGGCCCACTATGTTCAGGGACACTCATGAGTTTTGCAAGGCTTGTGAGCGTTGTCAGAAATTGGGAGCATTGTCCTGTCGAAATATGATGCCCTTGAATCCCATCCTTATTATAGAAGCATTTGATTGTTGGGGAATCGATTTCATGGGACCATTCCCCCAATCATTTGGAAATCTGTATATTTTGCTCGCCGTAGACTATGTCACTAAATGGGTCGAAGCAATTCCATGCCGCAAAAATGACCATCGCACGGTCATTAAATTTTTGAAAGAAAATATCCTGTCGCGGTTCGGAACGCCTCGAGCCATCATTAGTGATGGGGGCTCACACTTTTGTAATAGACCATTTGAGAGTCTAATAAAGAAATACGGTATCTCTCATAAGGTGAGCACCCCATACCATCCACAGACAAGTGGACAAGCTGAGATTTTCAATAGGGAGATCAAACATATCCTAGAAAAAACGGTTAACCCTGATCGTAAGGACTGGTCAATCCGATTGACCGATGCCTTATGGGCGTACCGTACTGCTTTCAAAACTCCTATTGGAACATCTCCCTTTAGACTTGTCTATGGGAAAGCCTGTGACTTGCCTATGGAATTGGAACATAAAGCATACTGGGTGATCAAAAATCTGAATTTCAATCTGGACAACGCTGGCTCGCTACGCAAACTTCAATTACATGAACTTGAAGAAATCCGGAACGATGCATATGAAAACTCGAGAATTTACAAGGACAAGATGAAGGCGTTTCATAATCATCATATTCTACGAAAATCATTCACGCCAGGTCAGAAAGTCCTTTTGTACGATTCTCGACTACATTTCTTTCCGGGTAAGCTTCGATCTCGTTGGACCGGCCCTTACATTGTTGTCACTGCTTATCCTCATGGGGCCGTCGAGATAAGAGATCCCGACAATGGCAAAGAGTTTAAAGTAAATGGACATCGATTAAAGCCATTTGTCGAGACATTTGATTCAGAAGACATGTCCATGCCTCTGATTGCTCCTGTTTACCAGGACTGATCTCCTAGTCTGATGGAGGTATAGGTAGGTTTATCGCTTTCATAGGTCTAGGATTGTTGCTTTATTTGTCTGGTTGAAGACGGTAAATTTAGCGCTCCTGGGAGGCAACCCAGCTTTTCATTTCATTTTTCTAGTTAGATGATTGAATGTTTGTGGGTAACATTACTGCAAACCCTCACGAGACTACAACTCGTCCACTAGGGGTAACCTAGGGGTTTAAAGGCTTGTTGCATACGCTAAATGTAATCGAGAGCACCTGCGAAAGTGGTATAGGTAGGATTTTATTTTCATCATTTTTGTTTTTCTTTTTCTCTCGTGCTAACCAGCTTTCATGCTATGATCTCTTAGAAAGTCTCTCTCTTGATTCGTTATCCAGGTACTATCTTCCCATCACTTTACTTTTGTTGTTCCATGTTTAGATCTTTTACATTGAGGATAATGTAGATTTTAGGTTGGGGGTGGGAGATTAGGCTTCCTAATCAGTATTTTCTTAGTCTTGAGCAAAAATTGTGAAAATTGTGGAAAAATTTTAAAATATTTCTGACATTTCTTGTAAATTCAATGTGATTTTGACATCTATCTTTGATTTAGAATTACGAGATACGTGATGTTGGTAATTTATGACTCTCGAATTTAGCTACTTGATAGATTCCACAGTTGAGTTTGAATTATCAATCCATGATTAGAGATTTTAAACATTGATTGAATCATGATTTCAGGACACGTCTTGCTTACACATTAAGATTTCAGTTCCATATCGAAGGATTAACTTGGTAATCACTAAGCACGAAAGGAACCAACCTGAAATATCTTGCCATCACGGTATAAAAATTGAAAAGGTTAGATAATTAATCTTCACCATAGGTTTGCTCCCTATAGGTGAGGATTTGATTCCCCTTCCTTGGTATTACTTTGAACAGAAAAATCACAAGTTAATAGGTTAATCTATGAGGCAAGTTTTGGATTAGGTTTTGGTTGTCATGAATTTTCTGTTGGTTACCAATGATATCATGAAATTGACGATTGGATCTCTTAATGATGATAAGCCGAGATTAGACTATACATCCATGGATTTCAATGTTTAAAATTTTTCTAATTGATAGATTAATACTTTACACTTGATTATGAAGTCTAATGTGTGCTTGAGCTCAGGAGAAAACAATTTCTAACATTCATGAATATTAAATTTCTCGTATCTTGTTTAAAATCTCACTCGATTTCATAGAAAGTTCTCCTATAATTCTCAACTTATTTTTCGCATAATTTACTCGGGACTAGCAAAATGCTGGTTGGGGGTTGTGTTAAGGGTCAAATAGTGCATATTAGACCCCATTTATTACTTGGATTTACAAGCATAATAGTGTTTAATGCTCAGTTTTAATCGTGTTTTGTTGCAGGGTGTGATTAGGAGAGTTGACTGAAAAAGGATGCCAAAAGCTTGGATTTAACGTTCTGATGATCACTAGGGCATGGGACGGACTCCAGGGGACCAAGATTGACAGATATACACGGTCAGAAATCTGAGAAAACTAGGAAACTGAAGCCCAAGTGGCTTGAAACGCATCCAGAACGCAAGATCACGGGGTTCCCAATATCGGTTCGGCTCGAAACTTCATACGTGGCCTGAGGACCATAAATTAACCGTACACGTCAAAAATCATCCATTGGATCATTGCGGAAGTGGCCTAACGGGCAGATCAGCCCATCAATCTTCAATTTGGGGCTCACCCGCCAGCTGGATATGCTTGATAATTGTTCTCAACGGGTAAAATAATGGGAGGAACAGAATGGGCGGATTGGATTTCTTGAAAGCTTAACAGTGGACCCTATATGTACAGCGTGTGTACATAGTGTACACACGCCCGCCGTGCACGAGATTTCCCAAAAGTCGGTCAGCGCAGCTGACCGACGTTTCCGTTTACAATTAAAAAAAAAAACGTGCAGCGGACGCACGGCCACTGGCCGTTTTTGCGGACGGTTGTGGGCCCTACCCATTGACTGTACGTCTGATCCAAGCCATCCATCTTGTAGAGGGGTTCGAATACTACAAAACCATGCTGACCTTTTGCATCCATGCATACACACGTGTGCAATACAGGGGCCACAAAAGGGCTGCCCTAGGACGTTCAAAATTGATCTTTTAGCGATTTCTTCTCTGGGCTTCGTCAATGGACGCTCAAAACCACCCATTCTTTACTGAAATTTCGTTCTGAATCCAATGGACGGGGTGAATTTTCCATAAAATGCTTCTGTGGGGCCCACCGATCACAACAGTGAAATGGTGCGAAAGGTTTCGCACATCCGCAAAAACTGACTTTTTCAGGCAGTTTTGGCCCACCATCTTTGATCATATGGTAGATCTGAACCGTCTATCATGTAGAGAACCCAAGAAAGTACTAAGGGACGGTGTTTTTTTAGAATTTGAGCGAGGAAAGTGGCGTGTTTCGAGGCACCGAACTTGGCTGCGAAAATTGCACTCCGTGTCCTGCTACAACTCTGTCACTGACTCCAGCCTTCCAGCAGCTATAAAAGGAGGTTTTGGACGTGGGGAGCATTCATTCAGGTCTTGGAAGGAGATCAGGAGGTGGAGAGCTTGAGGCTTGGGCTGGAAACGTGGGCAGAGGGAGTAGAGTAATTTTGTTATTTTTATTTTTTTCCTTCTTCATATTTTCTTTTAACATGTCCAGCTTCATCATGTCTGTGATGGGCTGAACCTCTTAGCTAAGGCTAAGAGGTGAAGCTTGTGGTGAGATGGAAGATTTTATTTTATGTCTTTAATTTAATTTTAATTCTTGAATTGACGTTGATTTTAGTTGATTATTAATGGCATGTTTTGTTTAGTCTTTAATGGTCTGTTGTGACTAAAATTACAATGGGTTTGCAATGGCTTAGAGCATGTCCTTTTTTCCTTTATGTTTATGACGTCAGGAAGCCCCGTTGTTCACCATAGTCTCCTGGGCATGGTCGGATGACGGTACCCTTCCTAACTTGCATACATGTGATTGGGTGGTAATTAGTTTAATTCTGTTGTTTGCCATAGTCTTTGGGCATGGTTTGGTGATGGAATCCATTCTAATTCATCTTCCTTTCATCTCTTTGAAAGCTAGATCAATGGCAGTTCAGTAAATTCCATGATTCATGAAACAGGCATAAGATCTCCCTGATCTCTACAAGTGGATCCTCTGAATCCCTAGTTTCCTTACCTCTAATTTCTCATATAAGTTTTAGATTAATAGTTTACAATTATTCATCAATTTATAATTCAATTCAGATTTCATCTCATTCTAGTTCTATTTCAAGTTAATTTCAGATAACGTACAAGTTTCAGTCCCTTGGGATTCGACCTCGGTCTTACCGAGTTATTACTACATCACAACCCTGCACTTGGGGAGTGAACAACCGTTCATTTATTGAGTTCCCTTTAAAAATCAGGTCATCCCAAAATTCAGCCATAAATGGAACTCAGGTGGCCCACACCATCTAAAACCACGTAAAGATAAAATGAAACAAAAATAAAATAAAAAGTTTTGTAGGTCAGATCACGAGGTATGCGTGGTATCCAAGCCGTCCATCCATTTGGTGAGATCTCTAAACCAATCTCTAGAAATAGATGAACGGTGCAGGTATAATAAATACATCACTTTGGAACCCATGTAACTTTGATCTCCTTGAACCGTTCCACCTGAAATTTGGATGTATCTGAACCTTGGTCTGACCCCTCAAGCAAGTGGGACCCACATAATGGATAGGCTGGATTTGTGATCCATGCCATGGGGGCCCAACAAATGATTATGAACATTTTTATGGAGGGTAAACCTCTCAACAGTTATAGTTTGGCCCACACAAGTCATTGATTGACTTGATTTTAAACCCTGGGCCTACCATGGAATGGTGTATCTAACTGATGGGGCACATGTTCAGCACACATCATGTATAAAATTATTAACTAATTAGTACGCCCCACAATTTGTTCACACTTCACTGTTAGCCACCCCCACTAGGGATCCTTACCAATACCTAAGTGTTGAAATGAGGTATCTTTCACTTAGTCTACCATTGGTGTTATGGATCAGGGTGTATATACATAATACATATATGGTGGAACTAAATGTTGGCCCTTTCAATAACTATATGTTCTCCTCATCAAAGCCCAATCCAAAGCTCATATAAGCACACCATGAATACTTTGTTGTGTATTGGACTTATAGTCACCCTATATGACAAAAATTTGTGGCCCAATTTTATAATTATCTTACATAGTCATACTAGACATCTAAATCATCCAATACAATGTAATGATCAAATTGTGAAGTATACAATTAGATTGTTAGTAGGATATTCATACATAAGAAGGGATGTTAATTTGTAAAAATGAATCATAACTAAATTTACGATCAAGTAACATAGTTTAGAAATTACAAGGACTAAAATTTGATTAGTCATGATTAAAATAAGAAGAGAAAAGTATTTTGTAGTTGAAAGTACCAAGCTACGAGGCCAAAAGTTGACAACGTCATGTAGGAATGAGTTTACCCAGGTACGCGGCTCTTTAATAATCTTGCACCTTACATATCGATATACATTAAGTCCTAGTTATCCTTGAGTCGCTTGTCATTAGCATCACTATGCATTCCATGGCATGATATATGATGAGAAATAGTAACCATATTCTCTACAACATCACGGATTGACCGCATTACGATAAGGATGATGATATTGAATCATGGACACTGAAAATATGAAAATAGTAAGGGATGATGTGCCCCTTGGGTTGAGATACCCTAAACCCCAATGGTACCTTGGGATGCCTCACCGTTGGGCTGGGTGGATACATGGGCCATGGATTTGACTCCCACTGATGAGGCCAGGTTGAGAAGGGGTATGTCCGACCCACCTTAGGGCTAAGGTGGAAAATGGGGACCAGTTTGACCCGCCGATGAGGGGAAGTGCGAACTAGTGTACATAATGTTGGTTGTAACTCCATTGGTGGGTAGTGAGGTCGATTGCTAGTGTCTGGCGCATGGGCATCGACCTCGATGGATCCTAAGTTCTAACAATATATTGATCATAGTCAAAATGATGATGTTTAGGAGTAGTGCGGTCATGTCCGTGATGAGAGGACTATTGGCAGGTATTTCTACAGTTAGCATACAGTTATGTTATGTATTTGTAACACCCCGGATTTTTACGAACCTGGGGTTAAACGTTCTTAAGCAATGGGCCAACCATGACGCCTTGGTAACCTCTCAGAACCCAATTCCAAAGCCAAAGAAATCACTTGGAACCAAATTCTTTAGAAATTTAACGTGAATTAACTAGCGCTACGCTAGATTACCTATGAAATTAGCACCAATCACTTTAAATACGATCTGTAAGACCCAAAACCTCTAGAATTGTTACCGCTACGTTATCCTAAAACCTAAGATCAAACTCTAAACCTGTTTGTTCTCAGGAACCCTTTGAAACTTTGTATTGGATCTAGACCGCGCGTCGAAAGTCCGATATCCACAATCTTTGACCGTTATGACCGCTTAGCTGGACTTGACAATCATTTCGAAAATCAAGCCCAACCGATGCTCTGAGGGCATTCATCATGTCATTTCATGCTTGTAATAATAATAGTATCTAGGAATGTTTGATTGCTTGCTTTACTATTATTGCGTGATTGATTTGATAACATGCTAATCTTTACTCTATGATTCCACTGAGTTGATCACTCAATCCCACGTTACGGGATGATGTCGCGCACACCAACCAGTCCCTGTTTTAGTTGCAGATGATGGCGCTGCTTGTGAAGTGGAGCCGGACTTAATGATGATGAGGAGGATTTCTCCTATATGCGTGTTCTGACCGACGGGATTACAGGGAGGTTGATTAGACGCCATGACACTTATCATTTTATATTTTTAAAGCACTCATGTATATCCTCTTTATCATTTTTGGAGTATACATGTATATTTCTAACCTGGTAACATGCTCACACTCTGGAGATTTACAATCAATTATACATTATTAAATATTTATCATAGTCTTCCGCTTGTAAAATTTAACTGTCTTTGGAGTATGATATGCTGTTTTGGCTTAATCCTAATCTTTTTTAATGTCATTCTACAGAAGACATGCATTTATTATTATCTATGTTGCCTAAATGACATTTTGAAACTTGGGAGTTGGGATTCTACCCGACCCCCGATTTTTGGGATGTTACAGATGGTATCAGAGCATGATTTGGATTAAACCGGACCTGGGTTATGGTAACACAACATACACTGGTGCACTCTGACTTAGGAAGGGGGCGATGGAAACTTAGAAATCACATTAGAATCCCAAGTTTCGCCGAATGGTGAGACTATACGGTAATCTAGGCCATAACGTATCTTTGGTCGCTTGAAGCGGCCTAAGTCGACTTTAGGCCTTCAGTTGACGGGTTTGAGTCGTTCCCTGAAGAATTTCAAATTCAAAAATAGATGTCCTTGGGTCGTGGGTCGACCACAACCCTTACACTCAATCTCAAGGTCCAAAAATCCCTTTTCATCCAATTCCTTTAGAATCTCTCCTTCCACCACCCCATTCTTCAACTTTTCTAAGTCCTTTCATAATAGACATAAATCCTAATGTGTAAATGATGGAGAATCATACATAAATAAAAATTTACTATAAATAGTAAATATATGTATAAATTGGACTTTGGGCCATCCCAATTGTGGAATCTTATGGAATAAATGGGTTAGTTGGATGGATTAACGTCTCCTAACCCAAAATCATATGCTACAGGATGCATAAACTCATTTCGGCTTGCAAATTGGCCCCGAAATGCTTCAAACGGAGTCGTGGGCCTATCCACACAAATCTGACATGATCCAGGGGGGGAACCATACATTTTTGGGGACCACGCCCCATAGGCCGGGCCTCATCGGATTTGACTTTAGTCGGCGAGGACCTCGCCGGTTCGGCAAGGCCTCATTTTACATTGGGCCTGGATTGGGCTGGGCGTCGGGCCGACGCTGTTTGGGGGCTAGAGTAGCCCCTGTGCATAGGGGCCGCCCGTTAAAACACCCCCAAAACATCACTTCCTTCACAAACCATGCTCCCAAGCTCTCATTTCTTCAAGTTCTGCTACCTCCTCTTTTAAAACCCATTTCAAATCGCCCTCAATCTCATTTTCTGCTATAATCGACGCCACTCCATCGTTCACAGCAGTAGGCATTCCCTTTTCTCTCCATTTTTCGTCCGTGAAAGATCTCCCATCCTCCATTGGAGGCTGAAACTCGTGTGAGCCTCCTTCCCTACCTATTTTGCTCTTTTCCCTTTGAAATCCTAGCCTTTGAGGGCCTGTTTCACCCTTCTATAGGAACTAGATTCATGACAGACCTTTAGGCCAGCCCTTTCTCCCCCTTTCCTTCATTTTCATGGCCTTTATAGAAGCTATTTTAGCTTTCTTCTCCCTTTCCACCGTCCTCTCTCTCATGTCCCTTTCATTTGAGCCTTTACACTCTCTTTTTGGTCTCAAAATCGTGCAAATCTCAAATCCCATTTTCTCCTTCCTAGGAAATAGATTACCTTCATCATTTTATGCTCCCAACTGGCCTCCACTGTTGCATGCATCCCCCATCTCCTTCTTTTCCTCACCTTGATCTCACGAACCCCCTCTTGTGATTCACTACTTCCTAACTTAACAATCCGTCATAAATGGTTTTATGATGGATGAAATTGTAAAGCAACAATAAATGGTCTATGAAATTGATTTGAAACCCAACCCACCCACCTACTAAACATGTCACTCCCATTTCTGAGGTGGGAGTAGGAAAGCAGTCCCATTTAACACAACTTGAGACCATTGGCCATATATGCCCTTAGAGTTTTGGACCTAGAGTTAGTACTCCTAGATTTGAAAGATCTGACGATATAGGAAGTCTAATTCCAATTAGACAATCTTGACTCTGAGCGATAGAACAATTCCCTATAGAGGAATAAGCTTAGACTTTGGATTACCACTAGTGAGTTATAGACTAGTCTACTAGATATATTAAGTAGTGTAAAGCCTGTATATGCTAAGGAATAGTAGGCTAGATTTGGTTAGCGTAGAACCTCATTCCTTCGATAGATCCCCTTAATACTTTTCGACTTCTGTTATAATCTTTATGAAAGTGGTTTTAACTTAGAACCATTCACTCTCAGGGAAAACTTATAAATCCCTCAGATTGAACTTAGAATAAACCAGCACGCCCCTTAGAATTACCTTCCCAAGGATTTATTGCATTCGAGAATACAGAGTAAAGGAACTGTATGTAAGCGATGTATTCGCGGTTTGAATCGACTTCTTAATCCTAGTAGTTACCAATGAATCCAATGCTTTGATCAAGCAGAAGATTGACATTGACTCGAATTAAGAATTGATATAACAAATTTTCTGTTCTAGCTAGACAGAAAGTCTATGTATCCGGCTCAGACCCACTATACAACTTTCTTCCGTGTTGGCCCAACTACCTACAACCAAAAGTTATCGCTTTATCTTTGGGAAATGGCGAGGACTTATAGCCAGTAGAGAATTAGACATCTTCCCGCCAACTCATACCTGCCCCTGAACTCAACCACAATAGAGATTAGGCTTCTTTCTACAACCATAGGTACCAATACCATAGAATGCATCATTAATAAAGGAAGACCAATGTAGCGAGAGATTGTTTCCTAGTTTATGTCAAGGATAGGTCCTATGTTACACCTCGTTCCGATATACGGATCGAGACATAGATTCTTGAGCCTTAAGTAGAACTAAGTTTTAAGGGGGGTAGAACATTTTGAGCCCAAACTAGTTAGGTTAGCCAATGCAACCGTTAGACCAGAGTGGCACAGCGGAAGTGTGGTTAGCCCCTTCCCCACTGGCCCAGGATCGAAACAGTTGATTTAGGTTATACGTAAGGTTAGGTCATTAAATAGGATTTGAACCTTCCTTAGAATGTCAATACGAAAGTCTCTTTAAGTACTCATTACCCTTAGCCAATTTCGGGGACAAAATTTTATTTTAAGGGGGGTAGATTGTAACACCTCAGATTTTTGCTAACTTGGGGTTAGACGTCCTTAGGCAATGGGCCAACCATGATGCCTTGGTAACCTCTCAGAACCCAATTCCAAAGCTAAAGAAATCACTTAGAACCAAATTCTTTAGAAATTTAACGTGAATTAACTAGCGCTACGCTAGATTACCTGTGAAATTAGCACCAATCACTTTAAATACAATCTGTAAGATCCAAAACCTCTAGAATTGTTACCGCTACGTTACCCTAAAACCTAGGATCAAACTCTAAACCTGTTTGTTCTCAGGAACCCTTTGAAACTTTGTATTGGATCTAGATCGCGCGTCGAAAGTCCGATATCCACAATCTTAGACCGTTTTGACCG
This sequence comes from Magnolia kwangsiensis, assembly GCA_037074715.1. Classification (NCBI taxonomy): domain Eukaryota; kingdom Viridiplantae; phylum Streptophyta; class Magnoliopsida; order Magnoliales; family Magnoliaceae; genus Magnolia; species Magnolia kwangsiensis. Next base: position 60,719,111 of record CM073573.1, read on the forward strand.
CTTAGCTGGACTTGACAATCTTTTCAAAAATCAAGCCCAACCGATGCTCTGAGGCTATTTCATTGAGCATGGAGCAGGGAGTGTGAGAAAGAGTGAAATTCATTAAAATTTAAATGGGATTTAAATGAATTTGGCACGTTTCTCTTGCGGGTTCAGTATAAGCATTCAGACTGTCAGAATCTGACCCAAATACACCCTCGTATCAGGGAACATTTCTCACTCAGGTTAGTGTACTTGGAATCCTCGATCGAGTCTCCGTGATCGCTGAACTGAAACTGGTCCTCCATGTGCGATCTGGGAACTCTACTGGACTAAAAATTTCATGTGAGCAGGATCCGATATACATGAGCTTAAGTCCGACCACGTTCGGCCAGGGGACCTCCCGAAACACTCTTTTGAATTGGAAAAGACTCGATTTGGTTATAACCCATGTATACCCTTGTCCCAAGTCTATTTAGGTGAGGTTTTAGCCTATATAAGGACTTTAAACCCTCTCATATCTCTCCCATCCGATTTTGTAAGAAACCCTAGAAAGTGGTGAGAGAGAAAGAGAGAGTTAGTGAGAGAATTTGCGAGAGAACTTCCTGCCGTTTGCTCCAGCCTTTGCATGTACCAAAGCACCGCCTTCAAATCACTTTCTCAGTGATTTCAACTCACTTCTAGGTAAGAAAACCCTAACCTATAGCTGTTTTAAGGATTCTTTTGATACAAGTAGCGAACTAGTTTATGTATCTTGTGCATTAGGTCGCCATAACGCCGTTGACATTCTATTCGAATCGATACGCGTCTAAGGCGAAAGGTGAGAATTTTAGACGCTTAGATTGACTGATTTCAAAGCTTTCAATGTCATTTAATAGTAGATTATCGACGAGAACGCTATTTGACATGTAGAACATGCTATCCATTTTCCATTTCGACTGTGTACAAGATATATGAGATTTAAGGTATTTTAAGTATTTGTAGGAAATACAGAATACGTCCGTATTTTACTGAAATGATTGTCATGGATATTTGTCGTGTTATGATATTAGAAATGCGTGCATGATCTGTTTGGCGAAGAGATTCGCCCTATGCGCACTTTGGGTCGACATACGCTATGTAGACTAAAGTGTGTAGACTAAGTGTTTGTATTAGTATGTATTGAGTAAATGGTGTTGTGAATTAGTTTTGAGATTGAATTCTCAATTAATATGCTGATGTATATGATTTCCACCATGTTGGCTACGTGAATTGATTTCAATATATATATGGAATGCATGTGTTGGTTGATTTGCTTACGTTGTATGAAATAACATATGTCAACTTACTTATATTGTTTATATTCATTTATGTCACTCTCATATGATCATTGATGTTGTGTACAAATGCTTGGGGCTATGACCTAGTCCAGGCAGTCGGTAACCAATCAAATTTGTGGTTGGCTTCTATTTACTACGAAGAACGCGTCGATGAACACGAGTCGTGTTTTGGGCAGGCGGCAGTGGTTAGGCCACACGAAGTATTTCATGCACTTCATGTCGTTCAGCTTGAGATGCGCTCGTACTAGTCGAGCCCGTCAAGTAACCCGACTGGCCATTGTATGTTCACCTTGTATGAGTCATAACTGCTTGAACCTAGGGTACTGAACTTACCATTGAAAACCCTGTTAACCATGGTACCTTGATCCATAAAGACTTATGAGCCAGGCATGGAGGTATGGGACACCGTGGTCGAGCTGTCGGCCTACGCTGGGGCCACAAACCTCCCCGTAGTGACCTGTGAGCACCTTTGACTCGTGAGCAGATTGTGGTGGTATGGGACACTACATTCGAGCTGTCGGCCTACTCTGATTGGTGACGGGCCCTTTGTAGTGACCTCGAGCGTATTCTGAGTCTATGGGAGGCGACGACCCTTCCGTAGCGACAAGAGTACATTAGGCGTGTATTGATAAGGTGATGGGGGAGCGGTGCAACGAGTGCAAGCAACAGCCTTGGTAGCCCTTGCAGCGACCTACAAATATAACATCGTATGAGATTACTAGGAGTGACGACCCTAGATAGGATCTGTGTTGGGATTGATATAAGAAAGGTACCCTAGTTTTCCAATCCTGCTGTATGAAAATGACTAATAACAACTCAGTAATCATATTCATATCGCACTGCATGTGCCTGGAAGATGTGGAGCACTGAGGAATGTAAGCATGTAGCTGGCGTAAGATGGTTCCGTATGAGGGAGTATGTCGGTGAGGGCATCCATCATGTCATTTCATGCTTACATTAATAAAAGTATCTAGGAATGTTTGATTGCCTGCTTTACTATTATCGCGTGATTGATTTGATAACATGCTAATCTTTGCTCTATGATTCCACTGAGTTGATCACTCACTCCCATGTTATTGGACGGTGTCGCGCACATCAACCAGTCCATGTTTTAGTTGCAGATGATGACGCTGCTTGTGAAGTGGAGCCGGACTTGATGATGATGAGGAGGATTTCTTCTATATGCGTGTTCTGACCGACGGGATTACAGGGAGGTTGATTTGACGCCATGACACTTGTCATTTTATATTTTTAGAGCACTCATGTATATCCTCTTTATCATTTTTGGAGTATACATGTATATGTCTAACCTGGTAACATGCTCACACGCTGGAGATTTACAATCAATTATACATTGTTAAATATTTATCACAGTCTTCCGCTTGTAAAATTTAATTGTCTTTGGAGTATGATATGCTGTTTTGGCTTAATCCCAATCTTGTTTAATGCCATTCTACAGACGACATGCATTTATTAGTATCTATGTTGCATAAATGACATTTTGGAACTCAGGAGTTGGGATTCTACCTGACCCCCGATTTTTGGGATGTTACAGTATTTCACAGATGATCATGCTCCATTCATTAAGATATCGTTTTTCACAGTTTATTACCTTTGGCAATTCTTTCATTATATATTTTTCTATATTTACTTATCTTGCGTACTTATCATGTGGACTTTTCATTTGTCAATTATATCTTTTATGTTAACTTATTTTACGTACTTACCATGAAGACTTTGCACTTGTTAATTTATAAGACTTACTTGTCTTTTAATCACTCAGGTAAAGGATCTAAAGAAGAAAAAAAAGTAGCGACTACGAGTTAGGTGCCACGTCAAGGGAACCGATTTGACTTTTAAAAATTTTGAACTGTACATGATGAATATATGTATCACGTAGATAAATGTTGTACTTTTGGAATTTTCTAGTACCTAGTTTACTTGTATGCAGATGTTACTTATCTTATCTCTGATGTTTCTTTTGTGAAGAATGAATGGTGAGATTATCCTTTACGTTACCTTGTCAGACGCCGAGATTGGGGCTTAGTGTGTAAACATCGGGTACCAATCCCGGAGTTCGGCTTGTCGCGTGCCAAATCCGATAGATATAGCGGTATTATAAGATTATTGGGTCTAGACTATGATAAAGTTGGTATCAGAGCATAAGATAAGGGATTGGACAAGTAAATATTTAGGAGAAAGCTAGAGTTCTAAAACTTGAAAACCGACTTAACAACTTAATAACACTAGGTTTTCCTTTAAGGAACTCAGAAAAAGTTACTTATATAAGAGGTTAGGAAGATATACTCTTGTTATTTGACCTTAAGAGACTATTTTAGGTTATAACTAACTGAGGTGTCCATTTTCTATTGTAGATCATGGCACCTAAGAAGGCCATTAAAACGAAAACAACAGTAGAGCATGAGCCATCCGAGGATCACCAGGCCAAGGCACCAGATACTCCTCAGGATGCCACTTCGATTCAGGAAATCCTTCGTTCCATGGCATGTCTGATGGAACGTTAGGAGAGGAGGTCTGCAGAGGCATCTTTTGTATCAGAGTAGTTAGCTTTGATTCGGGAATTCCAGGATTTGTGACCCCCTCGATTTAAAGGGCAGCTAGATCCAATTGAGGCCGACCGATGGAGGACCCAGGTTATTAAGATTTTAGATGTGATGGGGTGTCCTGATTCCCAGAGAGTGTCGCTTGCTACCTTCACACTAGAGGGAGAAGCAGAGTTATGGTAACAGTTAGTTAAGAAGGAAGCTGGGTCGAGTATAGTATGGAGTTGGAGCATGTTCAGCGACAAGTTTAACAAAAAATATTTTCCTGGTAGTATTCGAGAAAAGATGGTGTCAGAATTTATATCTCTTGAGCAAGGAACTTTATCTGTAGCCTAATATGAGGCCAGATTCATTAAGCTATCCCATTTCACATCAGATATGATTTCAACCCCTAGTATGAAAGCTTGTAAATTTGAGAAGGGACTTCGTCCTGGCTTGAGGTGTAGGGTAGTACCTTTGAGACTCCCTACGTTTGAAGAGGTGATGGACCGATCTAAGATCATAGAGGCAGATTTTAAAGAGATGAACAAGACTCATGAGCAGCCGCTTCGGAGATAGGATAATAAGAACAAGAGGAGGGGAGGCCCAACTCAGTAGTTTCATCCATCGAAAGGCTTGCTAGGCAAGGACCAACCGTTCGAGAACCCCAGCGTGATTCACAGCGATTAGCATTTAAAGGGACATGTTTTATGTGCGGTGGAGTAGGCCATCAGGTCAGGTCTTGCCCCAATCAGCCAGATGTCTCTGTAGAGCGGAAGGATAGGTCTTCTTACAGACAGAAGCCTCAAGGTCACACCCAGCAGAAACCTTTTCAGCAACACCAGACTCAACAATACCATCCTCAACAATAGACTCAGCAGTATCGACCTCAACAATAGCCTCAACAACGCCAGCAGCAGTAGCCACCCCAAGGTCGAGACCACTCTCGGCAGTACCAGAGACCACCCCAGAAACAACAGGCAAGATTTGCAGCGACTGCCCAACCTCGTGTATATGCTATTCAGCAGATTGATCCTCAATCATCAACAATGATAATTGAGGGTATGATTACTCTCTTCTCATCATTTGCATACACTTTATTCGACTCTGGCGCATCCTATTCATTCATCTCATCATCACTCGTAAATACATTGGGGTTAGAGCCAAAAAAGGTAGTAGAAGAGTTATCAGTAACCACACTATTAGATGAGCATTCTAACCTGAGCCTTATCTGCAAGGATTGCCCAGTGATGATTGGAGATCACATCTTACCCACCGATTTATTTGTAATGAAGATGTCGAAGTTGGATGTTATTTTGGGTATGGATTGGATGGCTGCATATCATGCATCATTAGATTGTTTCGAAAGGACAATCACCTTCTTTATAATTGGTCAACCACAGTTTCGGTTCAGGATTCTGCTAATAGAGCAGACAGGGACATCCTTGTCTTGCCTAGTAGTAGAAGAAAGGACCCTAAGGATCGAGGAGATTCCAATCGTATGTGAATATCTCGATGTCTTTCAAGACATCCCTGGCTTACCACCTCAAAGGGCAGTGAAGTTTTGTATTGACCTGATGCCAGGTACTGCACCCATTTCAAAGGTGCCATATTGCATGACACCCATGAAGTTGGAAGAATTGAAGAAGCAGTTGGAGGAACTTCGGGCTTTGGGCTTTATTCAACCAAGTAGTTCTCCTTGGGGAGAGCCAGTCCTATTCGTCAAGAAGAAGGATGGGTCACTGAGACTTTGTGTGGATTATAGGGAGCTAAATAAAGTGACCATTAAGAATAAGTATCCATTACCAAGGATTGACGATCTATTCGATTAGCTTAGGGAGGCGCATTTCTTCTAGAAGATCGGCCTACATTCTGGATACCATTAAGTTCGAGTTCGAGAGGAGGACATCCCTAAGACGGCTTTTTACACCGGATATGGCCACTTCGAGTTCCTAGTCATGTTCTTCGGACTGACGAATGCCCCGGCCGTATTTATGCAATTGATGAATGAGGTATTTCGCCCATATCTTGACTAGTTTGTGGTAGTATTCATAGACGATATTCTGATTTATTCGCGTACCCGGGAGGAGCATGAGCATCATCTACGCACTACTCTGCAGACACTTCGTAATCATCAGTTATATGCCAAATTAGAGAAATGTGAATTTTTGCAGGAAGAAGTGAAGTTTCTTGGCCACGTCCTTACTAAAGAAGGAGTGGCCATAGATCCGGCTAAAGTTGAGGCCATGCTTAAGTGCTACCAACCCACTAATGTCACGAAAATTCAAAGCTTTCTGGGTCTAGCGGGATACTACAGATGGTTTATTCGAGGGTTTTCTCGTATAGCGACACCTCTGACACGACTGACCCATAAAGGAAAACCTTTTGATTGGAGTGAGGCCTGCGAGAAGGCATTTGCAGAGTTGAAAGATAAGTTGACAACGACACCATTTCTCACCCTGCCATCTGGAAATGAAGGGTTCATAGTATACACAAATGCCTCACAGGTTAGATTGGGTTGTGTGTTGATGCAGCATGACAAAGTTATAGCATATACTTCTCGACAGTTGAAGGCCTATGAGAAGAGTTACCCCACACATGACTTAGAGTTGGCCGCGGTAGTGTTTGCAGTAAAGATATGGTAGAATTATCTATACGGGGTCAGATTTCAGCTATTCACAGACCATAAGAGCCTTAAATATTTATTCTCTCAGAAGGAGCTTAATTTGTGGCAGAGAAGGTGGTTAGAGTTGTTAAAGGATTATGATTTTTCTCTTCAAGACCACCCAGGTAAGGCCAATGTTGTAGCTAATGCCCTCAGTCGCCAGCCACAAGAAATTATTTCTCACCTTATGGTTTGACAGTGGAAAATGTTGGAACAAATAAGGGACTTTGATTTTGAATGGAACTTACAGTCAGCTACTATGCATTTTACAAGCTTATCCATTCAACCATCACTTATATCTCGAGTCATTGAGGCACAACAACTGATGAAGGTTCGTCCAAATGGCAGGTCGGTGTAGATGGTGGGCTCACTATAAAGGGCGATTGCACGTGCTAGAAAATGTGGAGCTGAGGCAAGAAATATTGACCGACGCACACTGGTCCAAATTCACGATCCACTAGGTAGTACAAAGATGTACCATGATGTTACGAGACAATATTGGTGGCCAGGAATGAAGCGTCACATTACTGAATTTGTCGCCCAATGTGATACATGTAAACGGGTCAAAGCAGAGCATCAACGACCCTCTGGTACCTTGCAACAACTGGAGATTCCTCAGTGGAAGTGGGAGAACATTACAATGGATTTTATTATGGGGTTACCGCGGACTCCTCAAGGTCATGATGCCATCTGGGTCATCGTTGATCGATTGACGAAGTCAGCACATTTCCTACCTATACGTGCTACCTACTCCATGGACCGACTTACTCAGCTATTTGTTAGTGAGATCGTCAGGTTGCATGGAATGCTAGTATCCATAGTATCCGACCGTGACCCGAGGTTCACGTCACAATTCTGGAAGAGCTTTCAGTGAGCCTTGGGAGTGACTCTGAAGTACAACACCTCCTACCACCCCCAAACAGATGGGCAGACTGAGAGAGTCAATCAGATCCTAAAGGATATGCTTAGAGCGTGTGTGTTAGATTTCTAGGGTAGCTGGGATACTCATTTGCCGTTGGCCGAATTTGCATATAATAATAGTTATCAAGCAACCATTGGCATGACTCCATATAAGGCCTTGTATGGCCGACCTTATAGGTCACCCAGTTGCTGGACAGAAGTTGGAGAGCGGAGTTTGCTTGGGCCTGAAATTGTTCAGCAAACCTCAAAAAAGATAGAGCTTATCAGAAAGAGTATGCGCACCGCTCAAAGCTGACAAAAGAGTTATGCTGATTGCCGGCGTAGGGAATTGGAATTTACTGTCGGAGATTTTGTCTGCCTCAAGGTCTCGCCCATGAAGGGCATATTTTGATTTGGCAAGGAAAGCTCGCCCCACGTTTTATAGGTCCCTTCGAGATAGTAGAATGGATTGGCCAAGTGGCATATCGACTAGCCTTGCCTCCCCAGCTGTTAGGTGTTCATAATGTATTTCATGTATCCATGTTAAGGAGGTGTGAGTTAGAGACAGAGAAGATTATTGACTGGCAACCGATCGAAATATGTGACCACGTGTCATACATAGAACATCCGATTCGTATCTTGGATTGAAAGGAGCAGGTCCTTCGGTTAAAGACGATTCTGTTGGTGAAAGTTCAATGGGGCCATCATAATGAAGCAGAGGCCTCATGGGAACGTGAGGAGGACATTCGAAAAAAATATCTTCACTTGTTTTAATGAACTTTATAAGCACTACAAAAAAAACATCACCAATGTATGATATCCTTTTTGCAATAAAAAGGATTTTCTGTCATTTCACTTTTCGATCATGAAGCCCACATTTTATCCAATATAGTAGAAATTTCGAGGACGAAATTTTTATAAGGAGAGGAGAATTATAACAGCCGATCCATCCTATAAGTACGACCGACTAGTTAGTAGGTGAGACCCACCTTCCGAAATAAAACTCGATAATACCTACATGTACAATTTAAATAGTCAAAAGAATCCCTTATAGTGCACCCCTCATAATGTGACCATAAATAACTGAAACTGATACCATGATGACCACCCTAACCATTCCATACCATTTTTTTATGCTTATGTGCACGATGATCGACACTTTTTCCCAGACCTAGATCAGCCGTGCATAGTACACACCTGGCTGACCGGAATCCCAAGACCTCGAAACCTATCTCATATCGACCGCCCCATCGTTGCGATCGCGTAGGTACCACCCATGCGTCTATACGATACTCTTTTTGTGAGATACGTCGTGAAGAATAATTAGTGTATTATGTTCGCAAGGCATAATGTACTCCACTCCATACATATGCACAACACATGTCATACACAGATGCACATGCCACACATGGGTGAGAGAATCTCTACCCATGTATGTGATGTCACACACCCATACCTTTCATCTCTCATGTGCACTCCAAAGTCAACTCTCCTCCTTACCATATCTCATGCATGACATCATCACACCATGCTATCCCATGCCCCTTTAATCCACATTAATTCTTAATCATGTACAAATTCTCATAATCTTAGCCTAAGCTAAAATTAATCACATCAGCCTAACCTAACCATATTCTTATCTATTTCTCTACATAAATCCCTCCACCCATTAGCCTTTTCACCATTTTTTTTTCAACAACTAGAGAGAGAGAGAGGAGTGATCTTGGTGGGCCATCAATCCCATCTCTTCCATCTATCTGAACCATCAATTTCATCCTTCCCATCCATCTCAACCGTCCATCTAGTTCTTCAATATGATGTAGGTGTAGGGCTCATGGATGTGGGCCCTATTTTGGAGACTACACATCATGTAGACCGTTTGTAGCAATTAATGGGTTAGATGATGGAAAAACACAAATATCAACCTGATTTGGAGTTTGTGTGGGATCCACTAACCATGGCCCCACCTTAATGTCTAACAGCCATCCAACCTGTCTACAGGGTTACCCAACGGCCCACATGATGTATCTTTTTGTCTAGAACCTCCACACGCCACACCTATTGTGTGTGTGTGTGTGTATATATATATATATATATATATATATATAATGATGTTGTAGCATCCCATATCAATGCTACTATACCGTGGAGACAAATGAAAAGTGAAGGCCCACATAAGGCCACACCAAAGTATACACGTTAGATCCACACCTGCCATCCATTTTCCCAAGTTATTTTAGAACATGAGTCCAAAGATGATCAGATCCAAATATGAGTGGGCCGCACTGTTGAAACGATAGTGATTGGATGACACCGTTGGAACTCTACAAACATAGGGAGAGAGAAGGGTAAGGGACGTCCTTTCTGGACGTTGTTTAGAGAGACAGAGAGATGCCCAGTCCTCTTCTTACAAATGGATGTGAGGCCCACTATGACACCCCCATGATGTATGTATTTAATCCACACCGTCCATCTTATTTTTCACATCATTTTAGGCATTGATTCAGAAAATTAAGCCAATCTAAATTGCTGGAGGGCCACATTATAGAAAATAGTAATAATTATGGTTAAAGTCTGTTAGGGCCCATGGTAATGTTTTTGCACTTCACAAAAATGTTGAATATTGGGCTCATTTGATCTGTCCCGAGCCAGAAAACCCAGTAGATGGGTTAGATCATCCTGATGTAAGCCCCACCACTTAAAAACCATGAAAAAAACAATATATATATACACACACACAACAGACGTTGCTGCTGTCAGCGTCCTCAGGACGCTACAGCTAGCAGCGTTCGACGCTGGAGGAAGGGTGGGTCCCACCACTGGTCCCACCTTGACGTATGCCGATTATCTACACCGTTCATTTGATGAGTTCCCTTTAAAAATTGGGTCATCCCAAAATTCAGCCATAAATGAAACTCAGGTGGCCCTCACCATCTAAAACCATGTAAAGATAAATTGAAATAAAAATAAAATAAAAAGTTTTGTAGGTCAGATCACGTGGTGTGCGTGGTATCCAAGCCATCCATCCATTTGGTGAGATCTCTAAACCAATATCTTAAAATAGATGAACGATGCAGGTATAATAAATACATCACTTTGGAACTCATGTAACTTTGATCTCCTTGAACCGTTCCACCTAAATTTGGATGTATCTGAACCTTGGTCTGACCCCTCAAGCACGTGGGACACACATAATGGATAGGCTGGATTTGTGATCCATGCCATGAGGGCCCAACAAATGATAATGAACATTTTTATGGAGGGAAAACCTCTCAACAGTTATAGTTTGGCCCACACAAGTCACTGATTGACTTGATTTTAAGCCCTGGGCCTACCATGGAATGGTGTATCTAACTGATGGGGCACATGTTCAGCACATATCATGTATAAAATTGTTAGCTAATTAGTACGCCCCACAATTTGTTCACACTTCACTGTTAGACACCCCCACTAGGGATCCTTACCAATACCTAAGTGTTGAAATGAGGCATCTTTCATTCAGTCTACCACTGGTGCTATGGATCAGGGTGTATATACATAATAGACATATGGTGGAACTAAATGTTGGCCCTTTCAATAACTATATGTTCTCCTCATCAAAGCCCAATCCAAAGCTCATATAAGCCCACCATGAATACTTTGTTATGTATTGGACTTATAGTCACCCTATATGATAAAAATTTGTAGCCCAATTTTATAATTATCTTACATAGTCATACTAGTCATCTAAATCATCCAATACAATGCAATGATCAAATTGTGAAGTATACAATTAGATTGTTAGTAGGATATTCATACATAAGAAGGGATGTTAATTTGTAAAAATGAATCATAACTAAATTTACGATCAAGTACCATAGTTTAGAAATTACAAGGACTACAATTCGATTAGTCATGATTAAAACAAGAAGAGAAAAGTATTTTGTAGTTGAAAGTATCAGGCTACAAGGCCACAAGTTGATAGCATCATGTAGGAATGGGTTTACCCAAGTACATGGCTCTTTAATAATCTTGCACCCAACATATCGGTATACATTAAGTCCTAGTTATCCTTGAGTCGCTTGTCATTAGCATCACTATACATTCCATGGCATGATATATGATGAGAAATAGTAACCAGATTCTCTACAACATCACGGATTAACTGCATTACGATAAGGATGATGATATTGAATCATGGACAACGGAAATAAGAAAATAGTAGGGGATGATGTGCCCCTTGGGTTGAGAGACCCTAAACCCCAATGGTACCTTGGGATGCCTCACCGTTGGGCTGGGTGGATACATGGGCCATGGATTTGACTCCCATTGACGAGCCCAGGTTGAGAAGGGGTATGTCCGAACCACCTTAGGGCTGAGGTGGCAAATGGGGACCGGTTTGACCCATCGGCGAGGAGAAGCGCGAACGAGTTCTGCTACTAGTGTACACAATGTTGGTTGTAAACCCATTAGTGGGTAGTGAGGTCGATTGCTAGTGTTGGCGCATGGGCATCGACCCTGGTGGATCCTAAGTTCCAACAATATAGTGATCATAGTTGAAATGATGATGTTTAGGAGTAGTGCGGTCAAGTCCGTGGTGAGAGGACTATTGGCAGGTGTTTCTACAGTTAGCATACAGTTATGTTATGTATTTCACAGATGATCATACTTCATTCATTAAGATATCATTTTTCACAGTTTATTACCTTTGGCAGTTCTTTCATTATATATTTTTTTATATTAACTTATCTTGCATACTTATCATGTGGACTTTGCATTTGTCAATTATATCTTTTATGTTAACTTATCTTGCGTACTTACCATGAAGACTTTGCACTTGTTAAGTTATAAGACTTACTTGTCTTTTAATCACTTAGGTAAAGGATCTAAAGAAGAAAAACAAGTTGCGACTACGAGTTAGGTGCCACGTCAAGAGAACCGATTTGACTTTTGAAAATTTTGAACTGTACATGATGAATATATGTATTGCGTAGACAGATGTTGTACTTTTGGAATTTTCTAGTACCTAGTTTACTTGTATGTAGATGTTACTTATCTTATCTATGATGTTTCTTTTGTGAAGAATGAATGGTAAGATTATCCTTTACATTACCTTGCCGGATGCCGAGATTGGGGCTTAGTATGTAAGCATCGGGTACCAATCCCGGAGTTCGGCTTGTTGCGTGCCAGATCCGATAGATATAGCGGTATTATAAGATTATTGGGTCTGGACTATGACATACTGTGTACAGGGCAAGTACACACTTAAGATGAAGTTGTTGGGTGGGAACGGGAACCAAATGACTTGCATCACCTTCGATTTCTCAATTGGGTTCGGATCACCCATCAGTGAGAGTTAAGGTCGAGGCATGGATGGGGGACAACTCTTGTTTACATCTTGTGTAAGTTTCAAATTTGTATCATTACGTGGACACTAAATTTCACTCCAATATTGTGATTTTTCTAGCAGAACTCTGCATGTTTGCTCATTCTCCTTTGGATTGTGAAAACACAAGTAAATGATATATCCACTGTAACATCCCGAAAATCGGGAGGTCGAGTAAAAACTCCACTCCCGAGTTCCAAAATGTTATTTATGCAACATAGATATGTATGATTGAATTTTGTCTGTGATAATGTATTAAACGTGAGTGAGATTAAGCCAGAACAACATATCATACTCCAGAGACAGTTAAATTAACAAGCGGAAGACTGTGATAGTACATATAACATATATAAACTGTTGTATGCCTCCAGAGTGTGGATATGTTACCAGGTTATATACATACATGTATACTCCAAAAGTAGACAAAACGAATATACATGAGTGCGCTAAAAATATAAAATGACAAGTGTCAAAGTATCTAATCAACCTCCCTATAATCCCGTCAATCAGAACACGCATAAAGGAGGGATCCTCCTCATCATCATCAAGTCCAGCTCCGCCTCACAGGCCGCGCCATCATCTGCAATCACAAAAGGGTCTGGTGGGTGTCCAGGAACACCGTCCTGTAACGTGGGAGTGAGTAGCTAACTCAGTGGAATAATAGAGCAAGGATTAACATGTTCTCAAATCAATCATGCGATAATAGTAAAGCAGTAATTCAAACATTCCTAATACTGTTGCTAATGCAATTATGACATGACGTGATGTATGCCCTCACCGACGATCTCCCTCATACGGCAACATCTTACAACCGCGGCATGCCACACTCCCTAGAGTGCTCCACATCTTCCAGGCACATGCAATGCTATGGTGATATGATTTCCGAGTTGTTATTAGTCCATTCAAACAGCAGGATTGGGAAACTAAGGTACTTCCCTTATATCAATCCCAATACAGATCCTGTCTAGGGTCGTCACTCCTAGTAATCTCATACGATGTATATTTCGTAGGTCGCTGCAAGGGCTGCCAGGACTGTTGCTCGCACTCGTTGCACCGCTCCCCCATCACCTTATCAATACAGGCCTACCGTACTCTACTGCAACGGAAGGGTCGTCGCCTCCCGTGGACTCAGAATACGCTCGCGGTCACTACAAAGGACTCGTCGCCTGATCAGTGTAGGCCGACAGCTAGAATATAGTGTCCCATACCACCATAATCTGCTCACGAGTCTAGGTGCAAACTGGTCACTACGGGGAGGTTTGTGGCCCTAGCGTAGGCCGACAGCTCGACCACGGTGTCCCATACCACCATGCCCGGCTCATGAGTCTTCGTGGATCAAGGTACCATGGTTAACAGGGTTTACAATGGTAAGTTCAGTACCTTGGGTTCAAGCAGTTATGACTCATGCAGGGTGAACATACAATGGCCAGTCGGGTTACTTGACGGGCTCGACTAGCGCGATCGCATCTCAAGTTGACGACATGAAGTGCGTAAAACACTTCGTGTGGCCTAACCACTGCCGCCAACTTCAGAACACGGCCCGCGTTCATCGACGCGTCGTTCGTGGCGAAGATAAGCTAACCACGAATTCACTCGGTTACCGACTGCCTGGACTAAGTCTAGTCCCAAACACTTATGGAATCACATCAGCAATTTATGTAAGAGTATTGGAATTGAAATACAGTCATGTGAGCATGTTAACACATGTTATAACATTCAACTTAAGCAAATCTTCAAGCGCATATATTCCATGCATGTAATGAAATCATGCATATAGTCAACATGTAGGAAATCATTTAGGTCAGCATATTAACTGAGAAATCAATCTCAAACTACCACATAACATCATTTAATTCAATACATACTAATACAAGCATTTATACAAACACATACACTACACACTTAGGTCTACATATAGTATGTCGACCCAAAGTGCGCAACTAGGCGAATCTCTTCGCCAAACTAATTATGCACGCATTCCTAACTCCCTAATGCGACAACAAGCCATGTCAATCACATCAGCAAAATATGAATGTAGACAGTACTTCCTACAAATGACTAAAATGCCCTAAATCTCATATTCTTTGTTAATTTACGAAACAGGAAACGGAGAGCATGTTGTACATGTCAAATGGCGATGCCGTCGATAATCTACTATTAAACGAAATTGAAAGCGTTGTAAACCATCAATCAAAGCGTCTAAAATCCTCACCTTATGTCTTACGGATGCGTGATTTTGAACGGAGCGTGTACGCTTCGTCCACGGCAGTAGGAGAACCTATTTTACAAGTTACGTTAGCTAACACGCTATGAATCTAAGTAAACCCTAAATCAGCAAGTTCTCGGATTGTTTTATACCTAATAAAGAGGAGAATCACCGGCTTGGTGATCGGGAAGTGTTGCTATAGCACTAGCAACCGGTGGCTCGGAGACGGGAAAAATCCCTTCAACTCTTCCTCACAAACTCTCACCTTTCCTCTCTCTCTAATCTAGGTTTTGTAATTTTCGGATGGGAGAGAGGAATGAGGGTTTCAACCCCTTTTATAAGCTTAAAAATGCCGAAAACAGGCTCCGAAACGAAGTTTACTTAGTGCATATCCATTTCGGGGCTGTTTCGATCCAAAAGATGCTTTCTGGTGGTCCCCTGGTCGAATGCGATCGGACTTAAGCTCATGCGTACCAGATATAGCACGTATTAAGTTTTCAGTCTGGCAGGGTTCGCAGATCGCACGTGGCGGACCAGTTTCAGTTCAGCGGTCACTGCACGTAGATCAGGGCTGAAAGTCTCATGATATAAAATAAAAATTTCTCCTGATCCGAGGGTGTAATCTGGCTGAATTCTGACAGCCAGAATGCTCAATACTGACGCGTCAAGTCGTGTGCCAGATTTGAATTTGAAATTCCAATTCTGTCCCTATTCGCACTCTCTTCGGTCCGGGCTCAATGAAATAGCCTGTGTTTATCGGTTGGACTTGATTTTTGAAATGATTGTCAAGTCCAGCAAGGCGGTTCTAACGGTCTAAGATAGGAGGTATCGGACTTTCGATGCGCGGTCTAGATCCAATACAAAATTTCAAAGTGGTCCAGAGAACAAACCGGCTTAGAGTTTGGTCCGAGGTTATAGAGTATTATAGAGTCTTTGGTTCTACTCGATTTGAGTCTTGTAGAACGTATTTAAAGTGATCAGGGACTGTTTCCCAGCTACTCCAACGTTGCGCTAGCTAACTTATGCTTAGTTTCTAAAGGAATTAATCATAAGTGGTTTCTTTGGCTATGGAATTGGGTTCTGAACGATTTTTCAGGTGTTTTAATTGACCCATTGCCTAAGGACGTCTAATCCCAGATTGGCCAAAATCCGGGGTGTTACATCCACCTACTTAGATGATATTACATTGTTCATATTTAGAAGTTATTAGGTTTGTTTGGATGCACTATTGTTTTGAATTACAATTGTTAGTCTAATAAAGTGGGTTAAAAAAAAGTTCAAATCATGAACTTCTCTAGCATTTATATTTGAGGATCATTGCTCGAGATTTTAATTAGTAATTTGATTTGGGATGTGAAAGGAAATGCAACTGTGAATTGAGGGCTACTTCCTGTTATGAATACTAGGAAACATCATTCATTTATGTTATTTCCTCATTTAACAAACTCTTCAGAATTCAATTTTCTCATGCATCCAAGCATAGCCTTTGTGTATGCTTTGGTGGTTTTTCGAACACATTGTGATGGGGATACTTTTGTCAGGACCATTTATAGTTCTGCTAAAGCCCACTTGCATAGTTGCATATGCCAAAGAATGTGCGTATGTGGTACATCTGAGTTGTGAATGAGGTAGGCCTCACCATTGAAATGACCTAGGAGAAAAAAATATAAATCTCTATAGACCATTAGGGTACTTCATTGATGTGAACAGTGGGAAAATTCGTTTTAAAATAACCTGTTGCAATCGTACATGTGTGGCTCACCTAACGAGATGAACGGCCTGACTTCTGTACCATTGAGTTTTTTCCATACAATTATCTAGTGAATGGGATGCTTACTCGAATTGGGTATTGCATTAAATTGCAACACTTCTGGCCAGGCATCATACAATTATCTACTGCTATTTTTGTCATTTGGCTTGCATTCATCTAACATCTCCAGTAGAGAAGAGGTACTTGAAATATTTCAAACCGTGGGAGATGTTTACAAATATTCCCTTTTATTACAGTAAATTAGCATTTCCACACCAAGAATCGAGGTTTGGACAAAATGAGGATCCTGTTTCCTATTATGTGGGCTTGGTGACCACTTACACCATTTGGATGGACATGTAATCATATGCATTATTTAATAATTAATTCTCAACGTAAACATAAAAAATCAGGGTAATAAGCATGTATGTTTAATCTACACCACTTGAATTTTTTTATTTTATTTTTCCTAATTGCCTATTATTCACATACAAGAACCTTTTGGTCTAAGCCACGTTCACAGCGTATATTAGAATCTTTTGAAAAGCAGTAGAATTTAAACTTTTGAAGTCTATAATTCTGTATAACCGTCTACCTATATCTACCACACCCCTCTAATGAACACTAATTCTTCCTTAATCAAATTCTCATGTAAGTTAAGTAATGGATCATAAGATCTTAAGTGTTGAAATTACCATTAAGTATGATAAAAATAATTTAACTGTTAAATAAAAGATCAATGGTTGAAAACACTCATACAACTATTTTAAATATTTTGAGTATTAGTACCAATAAAAACAACTTGATGAATGGCTTGATCTACCAGATTTTAACAAAAACAATGTCCCCATCTAACTATATATATTACTACCACATTGGCATCATAGAGTCAACAATAATTGAGCCTTCTTTCCTGGTCATATTCAGCAGTAGTTGAGTCATGGTTTAGACCATGGTTAGACCCTAAGCTAATGTAAGATTGGTAAGCCTCCAAGTGTAAAGTTTGTATGGTAACTCACCGACATTACTTACGGGAAAGATGGAAATGTACATGACA
This sequence comes from Magnolia kwangsiensis, assembly GCA_037074715.1. NCBI lineage: Eukaryota > Viridiplantae > Streptophyta > Magnoliopsida > Magnoliales > Magnoliaceae > Magnolia > Magnolia kwangsiensis. The sequence continues at coordinate 60,736,895 of CM073573.1, forward strand.
TTTTTTTATTAGTTTAATTGGACCCATTTAAAATGTTGGTTATTGGTGGGATGCATTTGAATCGAGCTGATTTTAAGAAGTCTCTTGTCTTTCTTTCTTTCTTTTTATTTATCTAAAATTCTGTGTAGTCATGCTTTCAAGAGACTAGTAAAAGCACCAATAAGAATTTGTGGTGATCGACAGATCGAAAGAATTCATTCATCTCCGATAGTTAAGTTCTTTAAAAAATTTTTTTTTTTTTAAATTGCTTTGTATTTGATTTTCCTAATCTGTTATTATCATCTGCTTGTTTTTTTTTGATCCATCCCGTTTCATCTAGAAAAAATAGAATTTTTCCATTATTTTGATAGATTCATGTGAATTTCACTTCGGTTAATTTTCACCATACAACTTGTTTTTGTATGTTATGTAACAACCAATAGAAGGTTTGAGAGAATGTTAGCCTCGCATGACATGCCTGACTCCCAACATTAGAAGGTATGCTGGTAGTAGGTCCCTGCCTTACAGAAGAGAGGTTGACTGTTTGAATTCCATCCTGCTCAACAATTTTCATTATATGTTCCCAAAGCAAAAAAACATGTAATTCAGTAAACTAGTCTCTCAAGCTAACAGTTTCTGTATGTTTGGCTATAGCAATCTTCCTTGGTTATGGTTTCTCAAAGGCATCAGTCATGTGGCGATATTGAAAAATGCAGGTCAAGTGACAAGATATTCTGACCAAAACCAGTAACAATCTTCTAAGATACAACAACACTCCTCAATATAAAATGCATCAATAAGAAGACGGGAGAGTAGTACACGGAAGGGCCCAAGGTTGAAAAGTACAAGGAGATGCTGATGAAGAAAACTCAAGATCAAGGTGCCCAGTTTATTTCTTATGACCCAGTCAAAGGGGAGTGGAAGTTCAAGGTTGATCACTTCAGCTGGTATGAATTCTGTAAGATTGAGGATTAATGTGCATGCTTCTTTTCAAATTGCAACTTATGTTTGTGTAGCATTTCAGATTGCAAGAAATAAGACCGTTTTTGCACATTAAAGTAGATAAAAGAGGCATGTTTGTCTTGAATCTGTTTATTTTATTTTTAATTTTTTAAGAAATATTTTTTCTCTATGGCTACGAATTTAATCCGTAGCTTTGGACCAATTTTCTGAATAACTAACGATTTAGGGGCATCTAGCACAATCGCGGGTAAAGGTCCCTGACCGCCAGTAAAGGCTTTACTGATGCCACTTTTACCGTCGGTTTTTTGGGCCTTTATAAAGGTCAGTTTTCTTTTAGTGTAATGGAATGCCTTTTACATATTAAAATTTCACTTTTGAGATGTGATAACGATCAAGGAAGTTGAAGTCATGCAAGTGACAAGTTTAGAGATTGTTGGAGGCTCTTGTGGCACTTCAATTGAGTAGTGCTTGCTTTTAATAATTTACAAACACAACATACTTGTATAACGAATATCACATCTCTTAGCTTAGATGTTGAATTGTAATTTTAGTTATTTTAATTGTTGGGTTTGATACTTCCTGCCTTAATTAGTATTCGACAAGTCGGGGCTGGTGCTATTTTAGGATGTATAGTATCATACATAATTCAATTCAGCATCTAAACATGACCTTTTATTCACCAACTGACATGATCTCTATTTAACTAAATTTTGTGACTTGAATCTATCTAGGTAACTATTACTTTTGCTTTATCACCAAAATTTTTTTATTTTTATTTTTTGTTATTTCTTTTAAGGGTTTTAAATGAATGAAGATTGAAAACTGGAAATAGAAAAATAAACTATAATCTTTTCCAAAATAAACAACCATATCATATTTCTAAGTGAAACCACTTCACACTCATACGACCATATCATCTCCTTAAGTGTAACTTCATTATATAGTCTATCAATCGTATCACATTCTCAAGTGGATCTACCACACCAACTGTTAAACAACCATATCATATCCTCAAGTGCAACCTCATCATACAGTCCATAAAGTATTTCACATTCTTAAGCGGAACCACATCACGCTATCACACAACTATATCAGATGCATCCTCAAGTGCAATCTCATTATATAGTCCATCAACTGTATCATATTCTCAAGTGGAATCACATCACACTACCGTCTCAACCATGTCATGTGCTCAAGTGCAACGTAATCACATATTCCATCAACAATATCATATCCTCAAGTGTAACCACATCACATTATCATAAAACCATATCATATCCTTAGGTGCAAACTCATCATGCTATCCATCAATCGTATCACATTCTTAAGTGGATATATACCTCATCACACTATCACACTACCATACTACATCCTTAAGTACAACTCCATCATGTTGTCCATCAACTGTATCACATTCTTAAGTGGACACATCACACTCACACAAGAGATATGTGGTTTTTCACTATGACATTATTTCAAAGGGAAACAACAATATCTCACTTTGAAAAGCCAGAAAGTTTATTTTAGCTCAATCTATGGTTTGCATAAAGTGGATCTCATCATTGTGGAGTTTCTTTTGGTAGTGTTTATTTACTGTGAAATCAATTGCAAGACTTATCTAGGTGCAAGGAAACATTGTCAACCCTTAAAGCCATGCAGGTACAAGGAGCTATCCACAACTAGAACTAGACATAGCTCACCTTGAAAAGGAAATTGATTTATATTCACTGGAGAAGCTGTGTTATAAAGCTCAAATGATGGTATGGAAAATGAGAAGGCTCCATCTCCTTTTCAAATAAGTATTCTCTCTCTGTATATTTGATCACTTTAATGTTAATGCATTAATCTGTTTATCTTATTCAGAAAGTCGTTGTGAACTGTGGACTGTGGTAAATGAGAAGGCTCCATCTCTTTTTTTGTATTGTTGTGAACTATGGTGTAAATGCTATTTGAGCTGTGTCAATTGCTGCTTGTCAAATGCTATACCCAAAACTCATGTGGGCTATCACACCACATGAAACAATGTGGATTGAACGCCTAACAGTGACAAAAGTTTCGTATTAGGATAATATTTGTTCTTATAGTTTATTTAAATGATAATAATTCTATTTATTTGTCTATTGTCTGGTCATGTAGGTCTACAAATGTGCATTTAGAATTAGTATTCCTCATTTTTAAAATCACTTTATTGGATGATGAATTATGAGATCCTTGACGGAGGGTGTGCACAATATACTTAGATTTTGAGGGGATTGCAGTAGTTTGGTATTTGTTATCTGTAGCATTGATGTTGGACAGTGATGGTCCTGCAGTCTATATAAGTTTATTGATGTTCTTAGATATGAGAAGATAAATTGCTTCATTACATTTTTTGTGCAGGAAATTGCTTCACATATGGGCTTTCCTGATGGTTCTATAAGCCACTACGGTCTGGATGTTGATGTTAATAGTGTGTTATTAATGGTTAAAATTGTTCTTTATGGTTCCTTTGAAGTACCCATCATTGCTCCAGACTTGGCTAGCATAAAAAGATATGTGAGGTTAGTGCCATTTAAACTCGTCCTTGTTTCCTTTACATTTACATGACTGAAGTTCGCAATTATTTATTTATATTTATTAAAAAACCCATCTTAATATAGGTTGTTAACGGAGTCCATGGTTTGAATTTTCAAGCATGTGAACCTGAGACGATAGTGTAGAGCTTTCTCGATTTTAGTATCAGACACGAAGCTGTCTAAATTTGCTCATGTAGTTGCTTACTCTAGAAAGTTACTTGCTAAGAACATACTAGCATCAGAGTTTATAACGGGCTATGCAAAGCTTTTAAAAAATGTTCTTCAGTTTCCATCAAATTCCATGCTTCCCAGGTCCATTTCTTAGCTTCAAAAATACAATTGGGAATGGAATTTATTCAGGAAGAAATCATATGAGAGAGGCACGAGCGAACAATGAAGCCAAAACTAAACTTGAGAGTCGTTTGAGAGAAGCTGGGGAGGGAGAAGCTACCCTTGTTCAAGCACTTGAATAACTAAGGCAGACTGTTAGTAGAACAGAGCAGCAGGTATTTATTTGATCCTGATTCTGGGCCCGTAATTTCACTAAGTAACAAAAAATGATTCATTTGTTGGTTTGCTGTTGTAGGCAGTTTTTGGAGAGGACATGGTTTGAAGAGACATTGGTGATCTTCAAAGATTGGGTGGTATGCAACAACAAAAAGATTAAAATTGTAGTAATTGCCTATTTTTTACTGATCTTATATCTTCTTCTTCTTCTTCTTTTTTTCTAAATTTTTGTTGGTAAAAGTCTCCGTTATAGCATTTGGTTGCATCAAATGGCCAAAGGTACAATTGGTTGCATCATGATCATCATCACCATAACCTTGTCCCATCTATTTGATGTTGGCTTTCTGACAATTATCATAGTTGGTTGGCTAGCAAAAGTTTGACAACCAGCAAACCAGTGCCACCTGAGATTAGCACTTTTATGTGGACTGGGGACAAAATTTTGACATCCAGCAAACTAATGCCACTTGACATCAATCCTCCTTTAGCCCTATCCACATATTGGTTGGCATGTCGCTACTTTTTATCTATTTAGTAACTTTTAATATTTTGTACTTTCAAAGTCGCCAAATGAATATTGGCAAGAAATTAGAGCTGTTCAGGCAATGCATGAAGTGGCAACTAGCTAATTTCATTTTTTTTTTTTCTGACATTGTTATAGGAGGCAGCAATGATACGATTGGATTATAGTGAATATATGGGGTGGCAAAGAAAGTAGTTGGCAAGATTAAAGTGGAATGTTAGTTTTCAATGGTATAAACCGAATGTGGGTGCTAATTGATGAGTTTTCAGGGATTCTATGCCCACTTTTTAGTCTTAAGCACAACCTGTGAAGTGATATGAGCTTAGCTATAGGAACTTTCTACTCAAGATGCCACTCCTGCTTCCTTTCCCATTCAGAAAGAACAGTAATATAATGGTGGCAGTGATTTTTCACTGATACCGCTTTCTGGTGTAGATTCAGGATGATGATGGAATTTCCACAGTAGAAGATTCAGATATGAATAGCAGGTCAAAGGATGGAAATGATATTGTAGATTTTGCACCAAAGGTGGAGTCTCGTGAAAGAGCTAACTATACTGAATCTATGACTGAACAGGAGGTATAACTAACCAGCAATATAGTTCCTGAATGTTTCCTCGTCTTTTATCTTATTTCATTTAGCTTTTTTCCTCCATCTGAATGTCTGCATAAATTTCTTTTAGACATTCCATCTTTATTTTTTGTTATTTTGGTCATTTCTTTACCGAGCCTTTAGAGAGCAGCATAAAAAACCTTGGTAATTTTATCCAACTAAATTTGTTGTTGCATATCTCGAAACATTCATGTATGCACCACAGTTTTGTTGTTGCATATTTTTAAATGAAGAAGCTTTCTTGATCATCGATTTGTTTTTTTAATGTGGTTATCACTTATGATTGCATTTGGATGTGCCCCAAATTGCTAGGTGGACTTTCAGCAGAACATATCAAATTCCTTTTTAATAACAAGGACCACAATGCACAGTTGTTCTTTAATGCATTTATTTCTTTGTGATGTTTGTTAGGGGCTTGTTCATTTAATAGCAAAGACCACAATGCACAGTTGTAGGATGCATCAACTAAATTTTGCAGGTATCAAGAACTCTTAGTTTCTCTATAAAATAAGAAGTTAAGTAATTCAGTGGTGAGGATCCATGTGATTTCTTGCTTTACTTGTTCTTGGATGCTTGAATATGACTATAATCTCTTATGGAAGAGCATAACTGCTTTATCTTTCATTATATTTGATTCTTGCACTGTTAGTTCATCGATAAGACCTCTTAAAAAAGTAACACTATTCCACTTCCCTTTTAAGAGGCAATCTGTTTACAAGTAAACAGATTGTGCATTTGGCTAGCATGTAAAGTATTTACAATGGATAAAGAATTTCATATAGTTGGGAATAACTTGGATGATCTGATTCATGAAAGTTGTTGTACATGTTTCTTTTATTGTTGAATTCAGAATTTTTAGATGGGTTGATTTATTAGGGCATGCACTAGTAATGGTAAGCCATTTATTTATTTATTTATTTTTTAAAAATAGAGCTACGGATAATAGCTGTAGCCTTATATCTAAATACCCTAGCCATATATCTTTAGCTATGGTTTTGATCCGTAGCTTTTGGCTCTTTTCTGGTAGTGATTACTTTTAGTTTATCACCTAACATTATTTTTTTTTTTTAATTTTTACTTTTTACTATTTTTTTTTATTTATTTTAAGGGCTTTAAATGAATGAAGATTGAAAACTGAAAATAGAAAAATAAACTATAATCTTCACAAAAATAAACAACCATATCACAATTTTAAGTGAAATCACTTCACACTCACACAACCATATCATATCCTCAAGTGTAACCTCATCATATAGTCTATCAATTGTATCACATTCTTAAGTGGATCCACCACACCAACTGTTAAACAACCATATCATATCCTCAAGTGCAACCTCATCACACAATCCATAAAGTGTTTCACATTTTCAAATGAAACCACATCACACTATCACACAACCATATCATATGTATTCTCAAGTGCAACCTCATTATATAATCTATCAACTGTATCATATTCTCAAGTGGAATCAAATCATACTATTGTCTCAGCCATATCATGTGTTCAAGCGCAACCTAATCTCATAGTCCATTAACCATATCATATCCTCAAGTGTAACCACATCACATTATCATAACACCATATCATATCCTCATGTGCAAACTCATCACGCTGTCCATTAATCGCATCACATTCTCAAGTGGATATATACCTCATCACACTATTACACTACCATACCACATCCTTAAGTACAACTCCATCACGTTATCCATCAACCGTATCACATTTTCAAGTGGACACATCACACTCACACAACCACATATCATATCCTCAAGTGTAACCTCATCGCATAGTCCTTCAATTTCTTTAATTCTCAAGTGTAACATCATCACATTGTCGCACTACAATGTCATATCCTCAAGAGTAACCTCAAGTCCATCAATTATATCATATGTTCAAGTGTAACATGATCACACTGTCACACAATTTTAGATTATCCAACATCGTGACATAGTCCATCAACCATATCACATTCCCAAGTGGAGATCATTTATCATACTATAACAAAATCATATCATGTTCTCAAGTATAAATAGTCCATCAACTATATCACATTCTTCACACTGTCACATAATCATATCATATGCATATGTGCAACCTAATGATCACATGGTATATCAACTATATCATATTTTTAAATGTAACTACATCATACTATCACACAACCATATCATATCATCCAGTGTAACCTCATCACATAGTACGACAACCATATCATATTCTCAAGTGGAACCACATCACACTGTCACACAACTATATCATATCCTCAAGCACAACCTCATCATATAGTCTATCAACCATATCATATCCTCAAGTGGAACCACTTTACACTATCACACAACTACATCATATCCTTAAGGGTAACCTCATCACTTAGTCCATCAACTATATCACATTCTCAAGTGTAACTCCATCATACCGGGGCAATATATTAACGCCTTAAATATAATTTCATCACATACTCCATCAACTGTATCACTTTCATAGATGCATGTACCTATTCTGATATAGATTATACTCTCTTACATGGTGTCTGTCACTTTTATCATTAATATGACTGTGTGATAGTATGATGTGGTTACACTTGAGAATATGATACGGTTGATGAAATATGTGATTAGGTTGCACTTTAGGATATGATATGGTTATGTGATAATATGAAGTGGTTCCAAATTAAATAATGTTATATGGTTGAATAATTATATGATGGTGTTAAACTCGAGGATATGATATGATTGTATGATAATGTAAAGTAGTTTCACTTGAGAATGTTATATGGTTGATAGAGTATGTGATAGGATTGCACTTGAGGATTTATGATATAGTTGTGTGAGTGTGTGATGTGGCTCCACTTGAGAATGTAATATGGTTGATGAACTATGTGAAGAGGTTACACTTGAGGATATGATATGATTGGGTGATAGTGTGAGGTGGTTACACTTAAGAATATGATATGGTTGATGGGTTATATGATGAGGCTGTACTTAAGGATATGATATGGTTGTGTGATAGTGTGAGTATATTAACTTAAAAATGTAATGTGGTTTATAAATTATGTGATGAGGTTACACTTGAGGATATGATATAGTTGTATGATAGTGTGATAAGGTATATCCACTTAAGAATATGATACGGTTGATGGATTATGTGATGATTGCATTTGAAGATATGATATAGTTGTGTGATAGTGTGATGTGATTCCACTTGAGAATATAATACGGTTGACCATCTCAATCCAAGGAACACTGAAATCGAACTTTGTTAGGATTCGCTTAAGGAAATTCCACTCGACTCTATCATAAGCTTTTTCTAAGTCCAGTTTCAACACCACATTGCCTCCTCTCATTTTTTGATTTAAATCCCTAAACATCTCTTGAGTTAGAGCTATGCTCTCCACCATGGACCGCCCCTTCACAAATGCCGCTTGCTTCGAAGTGATGAGAGATGGGAGGACCTGGTTTAGCCTGGAAGCGATTACCTTGGCCATAATCTTGTAAACGCAGTTGCATAAACTTATGGGCCTATAGTTGATGGACTATGTGATGATGTTGCACTTCAGGATGTGATATGATTGTGTGATAGTATGGTGTGGTTGTTCCACTTGAGATTGTGATACGGTTGATGGACTATGTGATAAGGTTGCACTTAAGGATGTGATATTTTTGTGTGATACTGTGATGTGGTTTCGGTTGAGAATATAATAGGGTTATTTATTTTGGCAAATATTATAGTTTATTTTTATATATCCAATTTTCAATATTCATTTATTTAAATCCCTCAAAAGAAATAATCGAAAAGAAAAAAAAAGAAATTCTTGTGTCTTAAAGAAAAAATGACCTTCACGGGTAGTAAAAACTGCCGGTTAAAGTAAAAAAAAATAAAAAAATAACCACCCGTAAAAGTTATTGTGGTCTCTATAGAAATATCGAAAAATGGGGCATCGCTAAATCTTTTGCCGGCAGCTAGCGGCCTTTTCTAGTGTTTCTACCAGTCCCCGGTAAATCTTGAAAAAGCACTAGTAAATTCTTAAAAAACACATAAATTTTAAAAATGAGCTGGTAAATCCCTAAAATATGATATGGTTGATGGACTATTTACACTTGAGAATATGATATGATTGTATGAGAGTATGATAAATGATCTTCACTTGGGAATGTGATACGGTTGATGGACTATGTCATCACATTGGATAGTCCATGATTGTGTGATAGTGTGATCATGTTACACTTGAAAATATGATACAGTTGACGGACTATGTGATGAGGTTACACTTGAGGATAAGATATTGTAGTGCGACAGTGTGATGAGGTTACACTTGAGAATGAAATAAATTGAAGGACTATGTGATGAGGTTATACTTGATGATATGATATGTGGTTGTGTGAGTGTGATGTGTCCACTTAGGAATGTGATATGGTTGATTGACAACGTGATGAAGTTGCACTTGAGGATGTGGTATGGTAATGTGATAGTGTGATGAGGTATATATCCACTTGAGAATGTGATACAATTGATGGACATCGTGATAAGTTTGCACTTGACACTACTGTATCACATTCTCAAGTGGATCCACCACACCATACTGTCACACAACCATATTATATCCTCAAGTGCAACCTCATTACAGTCTATAAAGTGTTTCACATTCTCAAGCGGAACCATATCACACTATTACATAACCATATCATATGCATCCTCAAGTGTAACCTCATCATATAGTCTATCAACCATATCACATTCTCAAGTGGATCCACCACACCATACTGTCACACAACCATATTAAGTGTAACCTCATCACAGTCCATAAAGTGTTTCACATTCTCAAGCGGAACCACATTACACTATCACACACCCATATCATATGCATCCTCAAGTGTAACCTCATCATATAGTCCATTAACCGTATCATATTCTCAAGTGGAATCATATCTCACTATCGTTTCAACCATGTCATGCGCTCAAGTGCAACGTAATCATATAGTCCGTCAACAATATCATATCCTCACGTGTAACCACATCACATTATTATACAACCATATCATATCCTCATATGCAAACTCTTCACGTTGTCCATCAATCATATCACATTCTTAAGTGGATATATACCTCATCACACTATCACACTACTACACCATATCCTCAAGTACGACTCTATCATGTTGTCCATCAACCGTATCACATTCTCATAGTAAAGCCAGAAAGTTGATTTTAGCTCAATCGGTGAGTTTTAAACCAATTGCAAACTTTCTTCACGAACATTGAACTCTACAAGACATTATTTCAAAGGGAAACAACAATAGCAAGAAGGACTATACCTCCACAAATTTTAATTTGAAATCGAGGTTTCCGAAATGTTGTGTAAGCTCATACTCATCTCGAAGGTATTCCAATATCTGGGTATAGTTTGCATCGTGCCAAGCAATTTCAGATTTGAATGATGAGAGTAGACAAGCATGAGATGCATCCAATTATACACTAGCTTATAATTCTAATTTGATATTTTTGGAAGTCAATTCAAAAAACTGGTATTTTGATTTTGCAGTCCAAGTGAGTTGTCAGAAGAAATTTGCTAGGTTGGTAATGTAATAGGTCAATTTTGGACTCAAGAGGCTAGGCCAATTGAAAGGACTTGGTTGAGCTACAAGTAGATCAATGAGTTCTCAAGATTTTATATTACTTTGAGCATACACTTATTCAAAAAAGAAATTATGTTAAGGACTCTCACTCTACACCAATTTACTCTAATAATCATCTAACAAATTCATCAATTAGCACCCACATTCGGTTTATACCATTGAAAACTAACATTCCACTTTAATCTTGCCAACTACTTTCTTTGCCGCCCCATATATTCACTCATATCCAATCGTATCATGGCTGGCTCCTACAACAATGTCAACAAAAAAATGAAATTAGCTAGTTGCCACTTCGTGCATTGCCTGAACAACTCTAATTTCTTGCCAATATTCATTTGGCGACTTTGAAAGTACAAAATATTAAAAGTTACTAAATAGATAAAAAGTAGCGACATGCCCACCAATATGTGGATATGGCTAAAGGAGGCTTGATGTCAAGTGGCATTAGTTTGCTGGATGTCAAAATTTTTTCCCCTGTCCACATAAAAGTGCTAATCTCAGGTGGCACTGGTTTGCTGGTTGTCAAACTTTTTCCAGCCAACCAACCATGATAATTGTCAGAAAGCTAACATCAAATAGATGGGACAAGGTTATGGTGATGATGATCATGATGCAACCAATTGTACCTTTGGCCATTTGATGCAACCAAACGCTATAAGGGAGACTTTTACCGGTAAAAAAATAAAAAGAAGATATAAGATCAGCAAAAAACAGGTAATTACTACAATTTTAATCTTTTTGTTGTTGCATACCACCCAATCTTTAAAGATCATCAATGTCTCTTCGAACCATGTCCTCTCTAAAAACTGCCTACAACAGCAAACCAACAAATGAATCATTTTTTGTTACTTAGTGAAATTATGGGCCAAGAATCAGGATCAAATAAATACCTACTGCTATGTTCTACTAAGAGTCTACCTTAGTTATTCAAGTGCTTGAACAAGGGTAGCTTCTCGCTAGCCAGCATCTCTCAAATGACTTGCAAGTTCAGTTTTGGCTTCATTGTTCGCTCGTGCCTCTCTCATATGATTTCTTCCTAAACAAATTCCATTCCCAATTGTATTTTTAAAGCTGAGAAATGGACCTGGGGAGCATGAAATTTGATGGAAACTGAAGAACATTTTCTAAAAGCTCTGCATGGCCCGTTATAAACTCTGATGCTAGTATGTTCCTAGCAAGTAACTTTCCAGAGTAAGCAACTACATGAGCAAATTTAGACAGCTTCATATCCGATACTAAAATCAAGAAAGCTCCACACTATCGTCTCAGGTTCACGTGCTTGAAAAATCAAACTATGGACTCTGTTAACAACCTGTATTAAGACAAATTTTTTAATAAATATAAATAAAAAATTGCGAACTTCAGTCATGTAAATGTAAAGGAAACAAGGATGAGTTTAAATGGCACTAAACTCACATATCTTTTTATGCTAGCCAAGTCAAGAGCAATGATGGGTACTTCAAAGGAACCATAAAGAACAATGTCAGCTATTAATAACACACTATTAACATCAACATCTAGACCATAATGGCTTATAGAACCATCAGGAAAGCCCAGATGTGAAGCAATTTCCTTAACAAAAAATGTAATGAAGCAATTTATCTTCTCATATCTAAGAACATCAATAAACTTATATAGATTGCAGGACCATCACTGTCCAACATCAATGCTACAGATAACAAACACCAAACTACTATAGTCCCCTCAAAATCTAAGTATATTGTGCACACCCTCAGTCAAGCATCTCATAATTCATCATCTAATAAAGTGATTTTAAAAATGAGGAATACTAATTCTGAATGCACATTTGTAGACCTACATGACCAGACAACAAACAAATAAATAGAATTATTATTGTTTAAATAAACCATAGGAACAAATATTATCCTGATATGAAACTTTTGTCACTACTAGGCGTTCAATCCACATTGTTTCATGTGGTATAATAGCCCACATGAGTTTTGGGTATAACATTTGACAAGCAGCAATTGACACAGCTAATATAGCATTTGCACCAAGTTCCCCCCTGCATATTGAAATGTTACAGTCCAGATATTATAAATGATAAAGTATGTAATGATTTTCAATTTACCAACAAAGAAAAGAAGATTTTCTCTGCATTGGTATATCTATATCATCAAATAGATCTAGTGGATTGAAGCATATTGAAAGCAGCCACACAGACCCAAAAGATTTACAATCTGCCACCATATAATTTTCACAATATCCAACTGATTCCATATCAATCAAGTTAAAGACTTCCCATCTCTGATATCCTCCACATCAAACTTCCATAACAAAAGCAGCATTTTCTTCTAAATAATTGCAATTTTGAACTATTTTCTTTTTAGAAAACTTCCAAAATTGGGACTACACATAAAAGTGCCGCTTTCATGCAAAAATCAATGTGGAGGGTATGGGACCTGGCAAACTCTGGATTAGGATACCCTAACCACTCACACAAAGCATTAGGAATTCAAGAAGCAGCTATAAAAATAATACTAAATAATAAAATTGTAAAAGGAAAAAAAAACAATATTCTTTTCTGGTTAGGATTGAAAAGGAAATTATTCAAGTTCCTTGAACTCGAGCTGATTAAAAGCAACTACAAAAATCCAATCTTTCCATTAAATAAAGGAACTCAACTTCCAGCCTTTGCAAAAAAAAAAAGGAACCAGCTCCAAATCTACTCTGAAAGAAGTAAAGGACGAAATAAAAAAGCACCTTTTCAATGTTAATGCATTAACATTAAAGTGATCAAATGCAAGTCCATAGTTCACAACAACACAAAAAAAAAGAGGAGATGGAGCCTTCTCATTTACCACAGTCCAATTCACAACCACTTTTTGAAGAAGATAAACAGATTAATGCATTAACATTAAAGTGATCAAATATACAGAGAGAGAAAACCTATTTGAAAAGGAGATGGAGCCTTATCATTTATCATAGCATCATTTGAGCTTCATAACATAGCTTCTCCAGTGAATATAAATCAATTTCCTTTTCAAGGTGAGCTATGTCTAGTTCTAGTTGTGGACAGCCTCCTTGCCCCTGCATGGCTTTAAGGGTTGACAATGTTTCCTTGCACCTAGATAAGTCCTGCAATTGGTTTCACACAGTAAATAAACACTACCAAAAGAAACTCCACAATGATGAGATCCACTTTATGCAAATCATAAATTGAGCTAAAATTAACTTTCTGGCTTTTCAAGGTGAGCTATTGTTGTTTCCCTTTGAAATAATGTCACAGTGAAAAATCACATATCTCTTGTGTGAGTGTGATGTGTCTACTTAAGAATGTGATACAGTTGATGGACAACATGATGGAGTTGTACTTAAGGATGTGGTATGGTAGTGTGATAGTATGATGAGGTATATATCCACTTGAGAATGTGATACGATTGATGGACAGTGTGACGAGTTTGCACCTGAGGATATGATATGGTTTTATGATAATGTATGTGGTTACACTTGAGGATATGATATGGTTGATGGATTATGTGATTACGTTGCACTTGAGCGCATGACATGGTTAAGACGGTAGTGTGATGTGATTCCACTTGAGAATATGATACAGTTGATGGACTATATGATGAGATTACACTTGAGGATGCATATGATATGGTTATGTGATAGCGTGATGTGGTTACGCTTGAGAATGTGAAACACTTTATGGACTGTGTGTTGAGGTTGCACTTGAGGATATGATATGGTTGTTTAACAGTTGGTATGGTGGATCCACTTGAGAATGTGATACGATTGATAGACTATATGATAAGGTTACACTTAAGGAGATGATATGGTCGTATGAGTGTGAAGTGGTTTCACTTAGAAATATGATATGGTAGTTTATTTTGGCGAAGATTATTATTTATTTTTCTATTTCCAGTTTTCAATCTTCATTCATTTAAAACTCTCAAAAGAAATAACAAAAATAAAATAAAATCTTAGGTGATAAAACAAAAGTAATAGTTACCTAGATAGATTCAAGTCACAAATTTTAGTTAAATAGAGGTCATGTCAGTTGGGAATAAAAGGTCATGTTTGGATGCTGAATTGAATTATGTATGATACTGTACATCCCAAAATAGCACCAGCCCTGACTTATTGAATACTAATTAAGGCAGGAAGTATCAAACCCAACAATCAAGATGACTAAAATTGCAATTCAATACCTAAGCTAGGAAATGTGATATTCGTTATACAAGTATGTTGTGTTTGTAAATCATAAAAAGTAAGCATCGACTCAATTGAAGAGCCTCAAGAGCCTCCAAAAATCTTCAAACTTGTCACTTGCATGACTTCAACTTCCTTGATCGTTATCACATCTCAAAAGTGAAATTTTAATATGTAAACAGCATTCCATTACACTACAAGAAAACTGACCTTTATAAAGGCCCAAAAAACTGTTGGTAAAAGTGGCATCAGTAAAGCCTTTACTGGCGATCCGGGACCTTTACCTGCAGTTGTGTTAGACACCCCTAAATCGTCAGTTATTCAGAAAAATGGTCCAAAGCTACGGATTAAATCCATAGTCATAGAGAAAAAATCTTTCTCAAAAAAATAAAAATAAAAATAAAATAAAATAAACAGATGCAAGACAAACATGCCTCTTTTATCTACTTCAGTGTGCAAAAACGGTCCTATTTCTTACAATCTGAAATGCTACACAAACATAAGTTGCAATTTGAAAAGAAGCATGCACATTAATCCTCAATCTTACAGAATTCATACCAGCTGAAGTGATCAACCTTGAACTTCCACTCCCCTTTGACTGGGTCATAAGAAATAAACTGGGTGCCCTAATCTTAAGTTTTCTTCATCAGCATCTCCTTGTACTTTTCAACCTTAGGCCCTTCCGTGTACTGCTCTCCTGTCTTCTTATTGATGCATTTTATATTGAGGAGTGTTGTTGTATCTTAGAAGATTACTAGTGGTTTTGGTCAGAATATCTTGTCACTTGAGCTGTATTCTTTAATATTGCCACATGACTGATGCCTTTGAGAAACCATAACCAAGGAAGATTACTATAGCCAAACATACAGAAACTGTTAGCTTAAGAGACTAGTTTACTGAATTACATGTTTTTCTGTTTTAGGAACATACAATGAAAATTGTTGAGCAGGATGGAATTCAAATAGTCAACCTCACTTTTTTAAGGCAGGGACCTACTACCAGCATACCTTCTGATGTTAGGAGTCAGGCATGTCATGCGAGGCTAACATTCTGTCAAACCTTTTGTTCCATGTTACATAACATACAAAAACAAGTTGTATGGTGAAAATTAACCGAAGTGAAATTCACATGAATCTATCAAAACAATGGAAAAAATCTATTTTTTCTAGATGAAAT
Source organism: Magnolia kwangsiensis (assembly GCA_037074715.1). Classification (NCBI taxonomy): domain Eukaryota; kingdom Viridiplantae; phylum Streptophyta; class Magnoliopsida; order Magnoliales; family Magnoliaceae; genus Magnolia; species Magnolia kwangsiensis. The sequence continues at coordinate 60,753,023 of CM073573.1, forward strand.
GAGATGGATCAAAGAAAAACAAGCAGATGATAATAACATATCAGAAAAATCAAATACAGAGCAGTTTTTTTTTATAAAAAGAACTTAACTGTCGGAGATGAATGAATTCTTTCAATCTGTCGATCACCACAGATTCTTGGTGTGGAAATGCTAATTTACTGTAATAAAAGGGAATATTTTTAAACATCTCCCATGGTTTGAAATATTTCAAGTACCTCTTCTCTACTAGAGATGTTAGATGAATGCAGGCCAAATGATAAAAATAGCAGTAGATAATTGTATGATGCCTGGCCAGAAGTGTTCCAATTTAATGCAATACCTCAATTCGAGTAAGCATCCCATTCACTAGATAATTGTATGGAAAAAACCCAATGCTGCAGAAGTCAGGCCATTCATCTCGTTAGGTGAGCCACACATGTACGATGGCAACAGGTTATTTTAAAAAGAATTTTTCCACTATTCACATCAATGAAGTACCCTGATGATCTACAGAGATTTATGTTTTTTCTCCTAGGTCATCTCAATGGTGAGGTCTACCTCATTCACAACTCAGATGTACCACATACGCACATTCTTTGGCATATGCCACTGTGCATGTGGGCTTTAGCAGAACTATAAATGATCCTGACAACAGTATCCCCATCATAATGTGTTCAAAAAACCACCAAAGCATACACAAAGGCTGTGCTTGGATGCATGAGCAAATTGAATTCTAAACAGTTTGTTAAATGAGGAAATAACATAAATGAATGATGTTTCCTAGTATTCATAATAGGAAGTATCCCTCAATTCGTAGTTGCATTTCCTTTCACATCCCACATCAAATTACTAATTGAAATCTTGAGCAAGGATCCCCAAATATAAATGCTAGAGAAGTTCATGATTTGAACTTTTTTTAACCCATTTTATTAGACTAACAATTACAATTCAAAACAATAGTGCATCCAAACAAACCCAATAACTTCTAAATATGAATAATGTAATATCATCTAAGTAGGTGGATATAGCATTTTCTTGTGTTTTCACAATCCAAAGGAGAATGAGCATACATACAGAGTTCTGCTAGAACGATCACAATATTCGAGTGAAATTAACTATCCATGTAGTGATATAAATTCGAAACCTAGACGAGATGTAGACAAGAGTTGTCCCCCATCCATGTCTCGACCTTAACTTTCGCTGATGGGTGATCCGAACCCAATTGAGAAATCGAAGGTGATGCAAGTCATTTGGTTCCCGTTCCCGCCCAACCACTTCATCTTAAGTGTGTACTTGCCCTGTACACAGTATCATGGAAAAGGAAGACAACATGACTTATTCCAAAAAACAAGGCCAGTACATCATTAGTGCTTCTCTAATGATGTAAAGAAAAAAGATAAGCAATGACAGCGTGTTTTGCTATGTTAGAGGACAGAGAAATTACAGGTACCCCATACTGAGGATAGGCATAGTATCCTCAATTTGAACAAGAGAGGCCTGTGGCTCAGTGATCCAGAACATTTGGTTTAACAGGCCCCACAAGGCCCCAGATTGGAAGATTGTATCCAATTTCTTTTCATCTCACTGAACGTGGACAGTTGCTATATATTTTATTATTTCATCACAGACCTGCAGTGGCCCTATTTGTAGGGGACTAATCAAATGTTATCTTATCTGAGAGATCATTAATAGAATATATTCAAACTAAGACCTCTTAAAACCTAATCGCAAGTAGGAAGATTATATTTAAAAAATAGAAATTAAAAAATGCAGTTAAAGAGATAATGTTCCTACAGGCATAATGTCGAATAGCTTGCGGGCATGTGCCAAATCCTCACAACTTATATACATATTTATTAACCCACGTCCAAACATGCAATTTGGAGGTTTTGGATTTGAAATATAAGAGATTGAATGGCTCACTGTCCCACAAATGTAAAAGCACATGGATCTTACTGATAGATGTAGAGTTGAGAGTCTTTTCCACAATTTACAAGAGCGATTCACCCAATCTCTGCATATCACTCAAACAACTTCAAGGAAGAAGAGAAAAAAAAAAAAGAAAAAGAAAAAAAGATCAAAACCTAAATGCTTGAAAAGAATATCTGAGAGAGATAAATAGGGAGAGTGAGAATGAGAGGACAGAGAGAGAGAGAGATAGGAGATAGACTCTCTTCCTTTTCTTCTTTTTCTTTTCCCTCCCTTCCCGTTTTCTTTGTTCCTTTATTTTTTTAATAATGGTTTGGAGTCCGTAGTTTTCTCTTAGTTTTTTTTTTTTTTTTTTTTTTTTTTTTTAAAGAGAGCAGTGATGTGGACCAATCAGGACTAGGGTAACAGGAAATCCCTGTTACTCAGGTAACAGAGGATCTGGACTCGATTCAAGGAGGAGGTTCTTTCACACGTGCCACATTGACACACGTTTGATTATCTATTGGATGCATGCTTTTCCTATACCTGTTAAGTGGACCCACATGAAACACGGATTAGCTATTGAACCCCAGAGTAGCGAGCCTCACTATTGAAGTTATGTCACCATGGTCTTCGTGCTCCACGATGATGTATGTGTTGTATCCTCACCATCCATTCGTTTGGAGAGATAATTTTGGGGCATGAGCCAAAGAATGAGGTAGATTCAAAGTTCAAGTGGACCCCACCATAGAAAAGAGTAGGGATAATGACTCTCGCCGTTGAAACCTCCCTAGGTTCACCATGATGTTTATTTCAGATCCAACCTGTTTATAACTTAATATAGACGTGGAATAAAGGAAAACATAAATATTAGCTTAATCGAAAACTTTTATGGCCCAAAGAAGTTTTTAATGGTAGGAATTCAATCCCCACTATTTTCTATAGTGGGTCCGCTTGCGCTTTAGATCTGCCTAATTATTTAAATTATCACCTAAAATGATCTCTCCAAATGGTTGGATGGTATGGATATAACACATACATCATGGTGGAGGCCACTGCATGTGGTGAAGTACTTTAGTAGCAAAATTGTGGTTGTTAAGTTCAGTAGTAAATAAGTGTCCACCTGCACGGGTTGAGATAGGACATAGTATTATGTAAAGGTGGGCATCGAGTTAAGTTAGACCGGATTGGGTCTAACTCAATTCGATCCAATTTTTCAAGAACCTAACCAGAACTTGATCCGATCTGAGATTGAGTCCAGCATGGCTGACTCGATCCGATTCGAATCCTTGCTGGCCTGACCTGAACCGATTTTAACTTAGTCTGGGAAACTGAATTGAGTCGGATCAAGTTGAGTTTAGGGAGAGAAAGGAGGAGAGAAAGAAGGAGATGTGGGAAATCGGGAGAGAAAGGAGGAGAGTAGGAAGGAGAGGAGGGAAATCGGGAGAGAAAGAGGGAAAGAAAGGAGGAGATATGGGTGCGTGCAGCTCCTCCTTCTGGTAGAGAAAGAGGGTTCGGGTTCGTTCGGATTTTGGATCGAATCGGTCTGGATTGACCATGATCTGAACTCGATCTAATGTACGATCAGATCTGAGTGCTCGTTCTCGATCCGTACTGATCTAGGCCTTCGGTTCGGTTCGGATCAGGTCGGATTCGCTAGATCGGGTCAGATTCTACCCAATTCTAGTATTATGGGAAACAGATTGGCTACTCCCCCGCCACTAGCCAATGGTTAGTAGTAGGTGCTCTGTGGGCCCCACCATGATGTATGTGTTTCATCCATGTCGTCCACCTATTCTTCCATATCATTTTATGGTATGAGCCAAAAAATAAGGTTGATCCTAATCTCAAGTGGACTGCACAGTGTTAATTGAATGCCCACCGTTAAAAACTTCTTGGGGCCAACAGAATTTTGGATCAAGCTTATATATATATATTCCCTTCATCCAAGTCTGTATGACCTAATCAACAGGTTAGATGTCAAATAAACATTAGTGGGCCCGAAGAGGTTTTTAATGGTGGATATCCAATCACTATTGTTTTCCTATGGTGTGGTCCACGTGAGATTTAGATCTACCTCATTTTTTTATTTTTTTGGATCAAGCCCTAAGATTATCTTTCAAAATGGATGTACGGCGTGGATAAAACACATACATCATGGTGGAGTCCACATAGCACTAACCACTAGCCACTTGGCTGGTGGCAGCATCACTAGCCAAACGACATCTGGTATTATGGTAACGTTGAGACCCACATGGTACATTGTTCGGTCTCACATAGGCTAATCGGGCATGAGTGTTGCAGTTCACCCTTCTCACATTAATCGCTTTAGAATTTTTCTGAGTCAAATGCACCTTACCGTGGAAAAGACTTTTAACTCTTTTCCGAGTGGAATTATATGGTCTCGCTGATCAGTCATCAGTAAATGGACGGTTGTTGTCAGGCAGGATTCCGTGCATGTGGGGCTCACGATCCATCAACGCAGACCATCAGTGATTGGGACACGAATTGCATCCTACACCAAGGCTCCGTGGGACCCACCATGGTGTAAGTGTTTTATCCACGTAGTTAATCATTTTTCTAAGATCATTTTAAGGTATGAACCACAAAATGAGGCAAGTCCAGGGATTAAGTGGACCACAAGGTGGGGATTGAACGTCTGCCATTAAAAACTTTTTAAGAGCTAGTGAAGTTTCAGATCAAGGTGATATTTTTATTTTCACTTGATCCACATCTACATGATCTTATGAATAGGTTGGATGGTTAAAAAAACATCACGGTGGCCCTTAGAAAGGTTTCAACGGTGGGTGTCATTATAACTGCAACTTCCTTTAGTGTGGTTTACTAGAGCTATGGACCTACTTCATTTTTAGTATCATACCTTAAAATAATCTTAGAAAAGTGACGAATAGCGTGGATAAAACACTTGCATCACGGTGGGTCCCACATAGCCCTGCCTAGACGGGGGTGGGATGCAATCTGCATCCTAGTGATTGCTGTTGTGTTTAACTGTTGATTTGTAGGTTGTTCATACCTATTGTCGTCAAATTCATGTGAAAACCCATCGAAATGGGATGTGTTTAATCCCAGTGAATTTGCGTGGTGTATTTCGAAATATATGGATATATATGAAAAAATTCTAATGTAATATTGATGTAGCGTATCTAGCAGTCCCATGTCATCCAATAAGCGGTTAAGTTGTTGACTGACAATTATAATAATTCTCACAACGTGAGAAGCATGTTAGATAACGACTAGGTTGTGGCTATAAATAATAAAAGATTTTAGCCAAAGATATGGTATTATACCAACCCAACCAAACCAAATCTATCTTTCAATCATCCTTTCAATTATTCCTCATTTACATTCCTCAGTATAATCTCTTTACTTTTTTATCAGTCAATTATATTATGCGGTTTAATCCTTTATTTTTGCCTACTGTTTACATTACTTAGTGTAATTCGTAGCATTAATCAAGTAGTTGTTAACTTTAATTATAATTTGGATCTACGATCATACGCTAAATTTAGTTCGAGCATCAATCAAAATTCTCCATCCAAGAAGGTGTTCTGTAGTTGTTCTCTGTGATCGAGTGTAAGGTTTCCTTTCCTATTTCTCTTTTATCTTTCTTGAAAAGTCCTTTTGTATAAAAGGCAAATGTGTAACCCATTATTAGAGGACAAGCCATACCCTCTGACTATCGCCTAATCTTTTAACATACTGTGCAAGTGGCTGAATAGACATTCGGTCTTATTCGATCTCAGTCACATACTACGTATATGCCTATCTTGGTACATAGGTTCATAGTTGTCTGGTTTAAATTAAACCGTGTAAGTGCTATGTTTTAGATCTAGTATCTTGTGTTGTCAAATTTCGTAGTGACAAACTACTTGAGAGTGATTGACTTGTTTGATAGATGGAAAGTTCACCTTCAAGTTCAATAGATGAAAAGTTCATCTTCATTAGAAGATGAGTTTCTATGTCATCTACATCAACAATCTAAAGCTTCTACATATTCAAGTTGAAGAGCATGTTCAACTAGCAAAGATTATACACAAGTCAGAGTGCAAGTACAACTTCATACACAAGCTCAAGTCCAAGCTCAAGTACAAGTACACAAGTTGAAGCCTAAGCTCAAGCTCAAGTGCTCAAGCTTTAGTTCATGCATTCAAGCTCAAGCTTCAAAGTGTACAAATTACAAGCTTCAAAGTACTTTGAGTATTTTATTTATCGAAGTGACCGAGTTAACAAGTTCAATGCTCACATTTTAGGTATACATGACCATAGAAAGACCTTAGGAATAGGTCATACTTATTGCATATAGAATTTGGGTCATGGTACTTAATTTGGACCTTTCTTAGACTAGTCCTAGTCTTGGTTTAACTAGTCCAGGCACTGACTTGACCAGTCCAGGGTTTTTCTCGACTAGTCTAGGAATTATTTAAAAAATTTTAAATTTTCTGTTGAGGACTTGACCAGTCGAGCACCCTATTTGACCGGTCGTGGAGACTGGCTTGACTTGAACTCTAGCAAGGAGATTTTTACCCACTCGACCAGTCGAGTAACGGGTTTATCCGATCGCGCCAGAATTTTTGAAAATTGGTTGCTGCTTGGACCAGTTGAGGCAGACCTTAGACCAGTCGAGGGAACTAAATTTTACCCTATAAATAAAGGACATTTCTCAGCTTTATTCATTCATTCCAAGCTATATCAAGCCTTCTCTCTGAGAATTAAGTCTCCGCTATTGTGAAGCTATTACTCAGTAATTTTAGATTCTTTTATAGCTCTTTTGATTTTTAATTTTATTGATCTCTTGTCATTCAATTCTACTTATTAAAAAGGGAATTTTGCTTTACCCTTTTGAGATCTAAGAAATCAAATCAAGCTAGCCCAAGGTTGAATTTAAATTAAAATTCATTTAGACCTAGAACCCTTTCATTTGTGAGATTAAACATTGAACATTTACATCTACAAAGAATTGGTTCTACTGGGCTATATCGAAGAAGAATCTTCAGATAAGTATATTTTATTTATTATATTATGGTTTTTAAGATTGGCAAAAAATATTTCATTTTAGTTTTGATTGAGACAGCTAGAAAATCTCAGTGTGTGGGGTTTTTAATTTTGGTAGCCCATTGAAAATGCAATTGTAAAGATTTTAAGGTGAAACTTGAAAAAACTTCTTTCTTAGTGAAAGTCGATATCCCGTAGGTTGTAGATATTAGGAGTGGAGTTGGGTGGTTGTTTAAGAACAGTTGGTGTACACCCGAACCACTATAATTCTCAGAGTTTGGATGATGATAATGATGATGATGATGGTGATGTAAGTGATGTGCTGAATGTTGTATTTATTTTCATGTACTTATGGTGAATGTTGTAATAGCTAGATTTATTTTATTTTCCCTTGGCATTAGTTGGAGTTTTTAATCCTTAATAAGTTCAAGACATCAGGTTGTCCTACCATAAACCTTGATTTTTGGTGTAAGGTTGTCCTTTGAACAAAGTTTGTATCAACCTCTTAAGACTAGTGTATTAGAGGTTGTAATTTATTTATGTTATCTGCCTCTATATTCTACATTTAATTTTTATTTGACATAGTCCCATTAACAACCCCCCACCCCCTCTCTAGGACTGAGAGCTCACCCTTTTCAAGTGGTATCAAAGCCTAATAGCTGATTCCAATAGATTTATTTCCTGAGCTAATTGATCTTGAGCTTTTTATATGTCAAAATTTCATAGCCTTTCTATTGCTAGGCCACCACCATTTGATGGCTCCAACTATGCTTATTGGAAAGCCAGGATGAGGATCTTTTTTAGGTCCATTGATAAAGCGTGTGGCAAGCAACGGTTACCAAATGGAAACCACTGATGAATGAAGTTCTAGGTAGTGATGGAACCATGTCCATGCAAGTATCGCTTTATTATTTATGGACCACACCTCAGAAAAATGAGAGCAGTGCTAATGCCAAAGCTTTAAATGCAATCACTTGTGCATTATGACCTGATGAGTTCAAAATAATTATATCTTGTGATATTGAAAAATAAGCTTGGGATATCCTAGAAATGACACACGAGGGTATGACTATTGTCAAAAGGTCAAAACTTCAGATCTTCACCATTACGTTTGAGGAAATACGTATGGAAGAAAATGAATCATTCATGGACTTCTATACAAAACTGAATGACATAGTCAACTCAATGTGGGGTCTTGGAGATAGCATCCCAGAAAGTAAAGTTTTTGTAAAAACACTGCGATCACTTCTTGAGAGATTCAATTTCGAGGTGACTGCCATTCAAGAACTTAGAGACAATGATAATATGAGGGTGGAAGAAACAATGATAATATGAGGGTGGAAGAATTTGTTAGTTCACTTCAAACATACGAGTTAAATTTCAAAGCTCCAAAAGGTAAGTCTATTGCTCTTAAATCATCAAAATCTCTTTCTAAAGATAATAATTCTGATTGTGAAAACTCAAAGGATGATATAGCTTTGCTTGCGAAAAGGTTTTAGAAAATTTTAAGAGTAAGAAAAGAGTTGATTTTCAAAAATGCTCTAAGAAGAAAAAGGGAAAAACTAAAACTTCAAAATCTCTAAAAGATAGTCAATGTTTCAACTGCCATGAATACAAGCATTTAGCAAACAAGTGTCCAAAGAGGGACAAGCCAAAGCAAAAAGGCATGTTAGCCACATGGGATGAATCATCCATCTCTGAAGCCTCTTTTGAGTTGGATGAATCAGAACCCGAAACTTCAAATGAAGACAAGGCTTTAATGACTATAGTCAGAGTCACTTCCCTAGATGTGATTTAATTGATGATAAAAATATGAGAAGTGACCCTAAAAACTATAATGAAGATGATCTTCAAGATGCCTATAATGCCCTATATAGGGAGAGTTGTAAGATCGCTGTCAAACTTAAGCTTCAAAAAGAGAAAATTTTGAAGTTAAAAGAGGATTTAAAAAATTTTATTTTAGAAAAGTCTCATATTTCTGATTGCTTAGAAAAATAAAATGTGATTTGAATTTCCAAACATCAGATCTTGAAAATTTAAGATTAGAGAATGAGAAATTAAAAAAATGAAGTATCTTCCCTCTTGAGTTCAAAGGATACATGGAGGTATGCCCAATGAGACCGTAAACTTAAAAAGTTATTAATTGCATCTAGAACATGTGGAGATAGATCAGGTCTGAGCTATGTTAAATTCATGCCTCTTAAAAATAAGAGCACTTCTTCAATGTTTGTCAAAGGAGAATCCTGTAACTCAAAAGGAAAGGACTTGAAACAAAATAATCATAACAACTCTAGAAATTCAAAGACTTTTCAAGAACCTAAAATAAATTCTAATAATATCAGATTTAGAAAATAATCTTATAATCCTTTAGCTGAAAAAAATTGTGGATTTACTTAAAGAGCTTCTCAAATCTAACTCTAATGGTAGGGTTAATAGTAATTATAAGCGAAGAAAAACCAGCAGCGCTCCAAAATCCAAAATAACTATGAAATGGGTTCTTAAGGTTACTTGCTTGGTTGTGCACACCGTCTTCAAGGCTTCAAGTCAATCAAAGTGGTACCTAGACAGTGGTTGCTCAAGGCACATGATAGGTGATAGAGATTTGTTCACTAACTTCAAAGATATGACTGATGGTTCAGTCACATTTGGTGATGGAAGAAACTACAAAATAATTGGCCAAGGTATGGTTCATATCTTTAACCTTTCTCCTTTTGAGAATGTTTTATTTGTAGAAGGTCTTAAGAACAATATTTTAAACATATCTTAAATCTGTGATAACAAGCACAGTGTTAAATTTACTAATCAAGGATGCGAGATATCAAATGAGAAAAGTTATATGATATTAAATGGTCGTAGAGCGTCTGAGAATTGCTATATCATAAATGAATATTGCTCATCTAAATTATCTTGTTACATGGTCCAAACCAATGAAAGTAAGTTATATTTTATTAGGCTGGAAAAATTTAGGGAAGTTCGACACTAAGAGTGATGAAGGGATTTTCCTAGTTTATGCCTTGAATAGTCAGGCATACCATGTTCTAAGCAAAAGAACAAGTGTTATTCAGGAGTCCATAAATGTGGTTATTGATGATCACCTGAACACACCAATATCTAGTTCAGAAGATGATGAAGTCACTGTATTAGATAAACCTGACTCTTCATCTTATCAAAACAACTCTGAACTACGATCAGTCAAAGATCATCCTACCAACCAAATTCTAGGTAACCCTCTCACTAGTGTACGTACTCATAGACGATTGGAAAACATGCAATTGTGCATGTTTTACTTCCCAAATTGAACCAGCCAATGTAAAAGAGGCACTTATTGATGAAAACTGGATAGTTACCATGCAAGATGAACTGAATCAATTTGTTGAAAATGATGTATGGTATTTGGTTCCAAGACCATCTGATAAACATATTATAGGAACCAAGTGAATTTTTAAAAATAAATCTGAGAATTAGGAAATATTATAACAAATATGGCTAGACTGGTTGTACAAGGGTACACTCAGATAGAAGGAATCAATTATGATGAAACCTTTGCCCCAGTAGCTCATCTTAAATTTATCAGATTATTCATATCCATTACTTGTTTTAAAAAGATTAAAATCTATCAAATGGATGTGAAAGTGCTTTCTTGAATGGTGATCTACATGAAGAAGTATACGTTGAACAACTTAAGGGTTTTGAAGACCCTAAATATTTTGATCATGTGTATCGCCTTAAAAAGACACTTTATGGTTTGAAACAAGCTCCTATGGCATGGTATGAGAAATTGACAAAGTTTTTGCTAAGTCATGATTTTGTTATGGGGAGTGTGTTGATAAAATTCTTTTTGTTAAGAAGCATAATGGACACATACTTATAGTACAGATTTACGTTGATGATATTATCTATGGCTCTACATGTTCTAACCTGTCCATTGAGTTTGCAGAGTTAATGAAATCCAAGTTTGAAATGATCATGGTGGGAGAATTGAATTACTTTCTAGGTTTACAAGTTAAACAATTTGATGATGGTATTTTCATTTCTCAAACTAAGTATGCTCTAAATCTAGTGAAGAAATTTGGATTTGAAAAAGGCAAAAACTTCGATAATCATATAAGTACAACTCTTAACCTTTCTAAGGATGCAACAGGCAAAAGTGTAGATCCTCAGTTTTATCGCAGTATGATTGGTAGCTTATTATATTTAACTATGAGCCAACCTGATATAACATTTAGTGCAGGCATCTGTACTAGATATCAATCATATCCTAAGGAATCACAACTTATTGCTATCAAGCAAATTATAAGATATGTCACAAGTTCGGCCAATCTAGGCCTATGATATCCACATGATACTAATGTTCAATTAGTTGGTTATATGGTTGCGGACTGGGCTAAGAATATAGATGATAGAAAGTCTACCAACGGTGGATGTTTTTATGTTGGGAACTGTTTAGTTTCGTGGTATAGTAAGAAATAAAGTTTCGTATCATTATCCACAGCTGAGGATGAAAATATTGCAGCCAAAAATGCATGTATTCAGCTTTTGTTGATGAAAAGAATATTATTAAATGACTATGGGTTTGCACAAGATACTTTGATTCTGCATTGTGATAATTTTAGCACAATTAATATTTCTAAGAATCTCATCCAGCATTCCCGAACCAAACATATTGACATTAGATATCATTGCATTCAGGAATTAGTGGAAGATAAAATTATTTCATTGGATTATACTCAAACTGAAAATCAACTTGCAGACATATTCACTAAACCACTTGACAGAAATAAGTTCTCTAAGTTAAAAATGGATATTGGTATGTGTAATTTGATTTGAGTTTATCATGTTTGCATGTTCTATTTTTGTATATTTTTATGTAAGGATCTTAAAAATTAATAAAATTATGTATTTTTCTACTTACACGACCGGTCATGTACATACTCGACCAGTCGTGGCACGACCAATCGAGTATGTACTCAACCAGTCATGGTGTGCGGTTGGAGAGCTTTTTAATATGTAAAAGTCACTTTTTCTCCATTTCTTTCTTCTTCTTCACCAGCCCCTTCTCCGACCGGTCAAACCCACCTTCGATTACTATTTAGTATGTGCATCATTTTCATTTTTCTTTTGGATTTGGGTTACTTGATTGTCATTTAGCTTGATTCTTTCCTTTATTTCAAGTTTTCTTGTGATTTCCTTAGTGTTTCAGGGAAAAATCTATTGGGTTTGAAACCCTTAAATCCTTCCTTGCATTTTCTTGTTTACCCTTGCAATTGAAGGTAGACAGAAGAAGAAACCTACTCGAGCATCTTCTTCTCGTTCCATTTCATTGCGTACTCTTTGACCACCCGAAGAGGACTTGGAATATGTGTAGGATATCTGTCACCGCAATATAATTGTTGAGCGGACCATCAATGTAAACCATCTTGTTCAATTCAACATTATTCCCCTCCTTGGTGCTGTAGGATGGGGTAACATTCTGAATTGGGGCGGACTGGCATACCGCTCCATTACATAAGCAATGTATGCGTATATACATGATGTTTCTATTGAAGATTTGACCTTCACTATCATGTTTAGAGAAGGTTCATATAAAATAGACCGTCGCTTAATTTCTGGGTTGATGGACATTTAAGTGAATGATGAAGGCATTCTTATTTCGACATTAGCTGAAGATTGAATAAGTCAAAAAAATGTTTATTAACCAGATATTTGTGTAACATGAACTCAAAATGGAGTTTCGGGAATGCGCTCTGGGCCAACCAGATATTTCCTAGATACAAAGTATTATATCACATCTTTATTTCTAATGTTTACCTTAGATTTGGTAACAAGGCCAAATTGACTACCTTTATGGTGCATATTCTTCATTCCGTTGTGTCTGGCATTCCATTATGTCTTCCTTCGTTAATATGTTATTTCATTATCCAATTTCGACTTCATCCAGGGCATAGTGATATTCCATTCACTTATTTGATGACCACCCTTGCTTTACACTATTCTGTGGTCATGCCACCTAGAGAAGCTCCTACTTCTTATATTCCAATTCAACAATTCTAATATCAACAAGATGAATTTGAAGTTGGCACCTGGTCAAATAGGTAGGGATGCTGGAGAAGTTAGAGAAGAAGTTGGAAAGGAAGATGCACTACCAACTGACGTCGATATGGATGATATTTTTAATGAATTGGAATCTGATGACGTTAAGGCTGATCCTGATTTTCAGCCTTCTGATTTTGATGAGCGCCTCAGAGTCTTAGAAGAGAAGGTGGATGGATTGACAATATCCTAAGCAAATCAAATGAAATATATGCGTAAGTATTTAAGACACATTACTAAGGGATTGCATCAGATAAATCCGTCCATCCCACCTCTGTCTTCTTCTGGATCTGATTAGTATGTGTTACTTGATATTTTTCTTTTGAACTTGTATTGAGGATTACTTTCACTCCCTGATAGTTGGAAATCTATAACTATTATAAGTTAATGCTTTCATACTTTATGGTTTAATCTTCTACGCTTTTATTCTCTTTCTATTTACCATTTTCATCTATCCTATCACGTTTATGCTTGAGTCTATATCTCTTCCTTTGTCATATTGTGACAAACAGGGAGAGAAATTTGTGTAGATGCATGTATGTAGATTTAATTTTTTGGAAATGTACGAGTGACGAGTTTATCCGATCACACCATAAATTTTGAAAATTGGTTGCTGCTTGGACCAGTCGAGATAGACCTTACACCAGTCGAGGGAACCGAATTTTACCGTATAAATAGAGGACATTTCTCAGCTTTATTCATTCATTCCAAGCTATATCAAGCCTCCTTTCTGAGAATTAAGTCCCCACTATTGTGAAGCTATTGCTCAGTAATTTTATATTCTTTTATAACTCTTTCATTTTGATTTTATTGATCTCTTGGCATTCAATTCTACTTATTAAAAAGGGAATTTTACTTTATCCTTTTTAGATCTAAGAAATCAAATCAAGGTAGCCCAAGGTTGAATTTAAATTAAAATTCATTTAGACCTAGAACCATTGCATTTGTGAGATTGAACATTGAACATCTACGTCTACAAAGAATTGGTTTTATTGGGTTGCATCAAAGAAGAATCTTCAGATAAGTATATTTCATTTATTATATTGTGGTTTATAAGATTGGCAGAAAATCTTTCATTTTGTTTTTGACTGAGATACCCAGAAAATCTCAGTGTGTGGGGTTTTTAATTGTGGTAACCCATTGAAAACACAATTGTAAAGGTTTTAAGGTGAACCTTGAAAAACCTTCTTTCTTAGTGAAAGTCGATATCCTGTAGGTTGTGGATATTGGGAGTGGAGTAGGATGGCTGTTTGAGAACAGTTGGTGTACACCCGAACCACTATAATTCTTAGAGTTTGGATGATGATGATGATGGTGGTGGTAATGTATGTGATGTGCTGAATGTTGTATTTATTTTTCTGTACTTGTGGTGAATGTTATAATAGTTAGATTTATTTTATTTACCTTTACTATTAGTTTGAGATTTTGATCCTTACTAAGTTCAAGACATCAGGTTGTCCTACCATAAACCTTGGTTTTTGGTGTAAGGTTGTCCTTTGAACAAAGTTTGTATCAAGCTCTCAAGACTAGTGCATTAGAGGTTGCAATTTATTTATGCTATCTGCCTTTATATTCTGCATTTAATTTTTATTTTGGCATAGTCCTATTCACCCCCCCCCCCCCTTCTCTAGGACTGAGAGCTCATCCTTTTCAAACCGCACAATCAATTTTGGCATGCTCGCAATTGTTATGTAAAAGAAATTGTAAATCAAACCACAACAGGTTTTTGGCACGCTTGGCAGAACTGTGTATCTAACTTATCGACATAACGTTGCCAATTGGAAATATGAATAGAATGAGCAATCCAATTGTTATGGTTGAACCCTCCACACCATATCCGACCGAGGATGTGTCGGTTTAAGCATCCCCTGAAACTTAAAATTTGAATAGTAGTTCGACACTCAGTACCGAAAATCTGGAAGGGGCTTCTACCTCCCGAACCGTCTCTCTTAAGGAGATAACGGTCGCACTTCGAGATGTACAGCTAAGTACTCACAATGTTCAAAAATATGGGGGAACACAAGCGGAGTTGGTACATACCAAGGCTAACCAGTTCCGTATTCAAACTGAGAATACTAACAATTATATGGCTAACCAAACCGAGGACATGCATCGGTTGATGGCCATGATCACCGAAAGAATGCTTGCGGTAACACAATATTACATCGAGGGAAGTTTTATCAGTAACGCAGCATAGATGCCACTTATGCCTCCCCCTTAGCGGAACCTAGTGCTGATTCCAATTCAGGAAGTATGGAATGTTCCGCTACTCGTCGAGTTCAGGTGACCAGAGTGTCATGAGATTCGAAACCGGGGATTACAGGGAGGACAACATTTCTAGCAATTACCTAGGAACCTGTTAGTCTATGAGGATATAATTGAGTAGGTCTTGATCCACCGTACATGTCTAACTTTTATCTAGTAGATCGTGACCAAATCATGCAGATGGTTCAAGAGGTAGCACGCCATGTCCTCAACCACAATACCATCTTAGTTTATCATAAACCCTATCCAAATTGATTGATCGACTTCATCCGTTGTCGAGGAATTATCGACAAAATTTTTTCCTCTTTTTGGGTGATCCCAGTCAATCGACCATCGAGGATGTTAGTCGATTCACCATGTAGTATGATGAACTAGCTAATAATGACTATCATAAGCTAGAATTATTTAGTCATTCACTGATGACAACAACCTTTACATGGTATTCTAATTTATTATGAACATCAATCTATACCTGGAAAGAGATGGAAGAAAACTTTCATGCTCAATTCTTTTCTAAGGACAGGGAAATGACAATGGCCGATCTCACACATTTCCGACAGTTAACAGGAAAAACTTGCGAAGAGTTACATTGCCCAATTCAAAAGAGCAAAGAGTTGATGTAAGGTCGTAATGACTAAAGCTGAATTTGTGCAAGTCGTACAAGATGACCTTAAATATAAACTCCGTAAGAAATTTATCAAAATAGAGTTCATGGATCTATACAACCTGACTAGGAAGGTTTCAAGATATGAAGAACTTTTTTAGGAATGAGCTAGGCAAAAGAACTCAATAATTGTGACATATTATCATGACCCAAATTACGAAGTCACGATTGTCGAAATAGTGGCGAAAAAGCCTCTCATATGCTTAGCACTGGTCAAGATAGATTTAACTACGTCGTCCACAAAAAAATCCTAGAAAATATATACTTTTGATATTACTTAAGCAAATGAAATATTTGAAATTCTGTTGGTCAAGTAGTTTATAAAGGTTCCTATTAAACATAAGATACCCTCGGCTGACAAATTGAAAAAGGTTGAATATTGTAAATGGCATGGGACTCATTCTCATTCAATAGAAAAATATGTTGTGTTCAGGAACATTATTCAGGATAAAATCGATCGTGTGTTGCTGAAGTTTCCCAAGAAATGTGAGGAGCAATATTGATCAACATCGATCCATTCCCGCCTAACCTTGAGGTCAGAATGGCTAGGACAAATCTACGAGGGTTGATCTCAACCTAAGTAACTGTGATGGCACATCATGACAGTCAAGGTTAAAGCGATATCAACCTTGTAAGTCGACTGCTAGGTGGCCGAGCATGGCCTGGAAAGATAGTAGAGGTTCACAATTATGTGACCGATGTGTCAGAAGGACTATCACGGGTTCGAGAGGACCTCCTCGATTAGGGAGGCACATTCGACATTGGCTCTGAGGATGGCTGAAAAGGCGATCATCATTGATCGTGAGGAACTTTTCCACTACCTTATCGCCACCCTCCAGATAAAGTGCCAAGTCAAAGGATGGTCAAACTCCCATCAACTTAAAAGGGAATTTGGAGACGGGTTGTAACATCCCGAAATTTCATTGCCAGAGTTTATACTTGTGCCCGAGAAAAACTGAGTGTTAATAATTAAATGAATTGGACGCTTTAAAAATTACACCATATATATATATATGGTCATTTAGATCACATCCAGTCACATTCATGGAGGTAACCATTCATGAGAATAAAATCAACTGTATCTTCTTATTACATTATCAAATGCCTTCTCAATGAGAGCTTATTACATTATCGAGTTCGTAGAGGAAATATAAATCTAAATCATGAAGCTATCTTCTTATTCATCCAGTATAATTTTTTATAGGGAGATGGTCATCTAGGTCTTCAATCTGTATATCACCTGCATCATCTGTATAGTTGGAGAGGGTCAACGCCCTATTCATAATGATGGTTATCCTTTAAGATTAATAATAATTCAAGAGATTCATAAAAGTTATGTAAGGGTTCTGATGAGTCACATACTCCACCACTACGAGAGGTATCAGTATGTGCACCTACATGAGATGCATGCCTAGCAAAGTGTGTGTGGCTCATCATATGTAGTGATCATCAAAATGTGGAATATAATTCATAGAAAACCTGACTTGCCCTGCATCCTATAACTACGAATATTTGTTGAAGTGCCCAACGTTAATGTGAATTTATGCGAATATCTCAAGACGATACAACAATGCGGTTGAGGAATTTACTAACACGATGTGTTCATGGAGCGACTATTTGTGACATCCAATTCCGAGAAGCGATGTAACATGCATGACGATTTACTTACATCGATTGTGCACCATGCTAACCACCTCACAGAATTATGTGACGACCAAGAGGGTTCTACCCCTAACACATTACATCCATGATAAATATTTTAAATACTAGTTGTGATATCTTAACACATCGCTTGCATTGATGGAGAGATAATTCAAATTATGGGGGTTTTAGAATACCAAGACACATGACCAAGCCATAAAAGTAAATAACACAAGGCTAACAAAATAAAGAGGAGAGTAGTAATGGCTAACTCAAGAAAGAGGAGAGTGGCAATGGCCAACTCAACAAAGAAGAGAGTAGTAATGGGTAACTCAATAAAGAAGAGAGTGGTAACGACCAACTCAAAAAAGAGGAGAGTAGCAAGGGCTAACTCAAAAAAATTGGTAAAGGCAAGGGCAAGGCTTATATCCATCGCCCCATAAAATAATGAAGATCACTCATAATTAACATCATACCATAATTCTAAAAGATAAATAATTGTTGGAAGTAAATAAACAACTGTACGGAGAAAATCATAACATCATGAAAGTATGTAAAACGTAAGATAATTCTCATTAACTTAAATTAATAAAAGATTAAAGGAAAAAACCTCACCTTATGTCGTTGTATCGACTTCTACTTTAATTCGCCTGGTTCAGATTATATTTTAAATGGTTTAGGTATCGATAAGTTCCAACCTATCAGTTTTGGTCCCATCTTATAATGGAGTCGGCTTGTTTTTATGGTTGGAAACCTATTAATGAGATTTTAGAACATACAGGAAAGAAAGAAAAGAAAGGAAATAAGATGAGAGCAGCTGGTTAGACCCGAACCAGCTTAACCGGTAGATCATGGTGTTCTTCCTCCTTTCTTTCTTCTTCTTTCTCTCTTGCACTTGTCTAACTCTCTCTTTCTTCTTTCCTTGTTGGCGTGTCTCCTAGCGTGGGAGGTATGTATTTATACAATTCTGGATTTACAAAACTTTTTGCATACACAGAACATACCTGGTGTGATTGGACTGCGTAGCTGTATGGGTGTCCATTTTTTTAGTGTATCTCCTACTCTCGTCCGATCTCTTCTGACGGATCTGGAGTGTTCTTTGGGTGAGGTCCATGGATATGAGGTCATGGCTACATTCTTGGGTGCAAGAAGGTTCAATCGGCTGATCAATGGTGGCCCTGCAGTGAGGTTTACTCGATCAGGATTTTTGAGTTTTTCTTCTGCTTGTGAAAATCGAGGAGTGCCAATCTCTTTGTATTCTTTCCTCCCTCCATTATTGACGTGGACACGGTAAAAAATCCTATCTCCAGGGATTGGACAACTTAGATTGGTGCAGGATTCCCAGGTTTAGGCGAGGAAGTCCTTGGAACGCGACTGGCTTCTCGGTGAGTCGTATTGCGGAAGGACTCTTACTTCCAAGATTGTGGAGGTCTCCCCATGATTGAAGTTGGGTCTTTCTTAGGTGTAGATTGGATGGCGGAGATCTATTCCATCAAATGGTCATCGTTACAGGTGAGGGTGTCCAGCAATAGATTGAATTTCCCGTTTTTAGGTTGTTCTTCCACACATAGTCCAGTTGTGACTAGAATTGTGCCTTTGTGTGATCTTGCTAAAATTTCATTTTAGACTGCTGATACTGAAGAATGAATATGAGACAAGGTCCTAGAGGGGGGTGAATAAGACTTTTCAAATATTTTTCCTGTTTAAAAATTCCTAGTTGCCTAACTTAAATAATCATTTAATTTAAAGCAAGTAAGGCAATATAACTCTAAAGGCTTCCAAGCTAATAAAAGGTCCAATCACAATGGCTACTCAAGATATACAACTAAAACAGCTAGCTTAGTGTTGTGAGATAATGTGTAGAATGTGCTACCTATCAATATCAAGCATTCATCTAATCATGCATAAACAATCAAGCATTCAAACTTAAATAATCATGATTTAAATAGATGCACAAATGACAATTCCAAACATAAGCATGTATAGTGGTTCGACTACTTACCTACTCCACTCCCGACAACTGCACTCTCTCTTAGAGTGTGTTAGATTTCACTATTAATGATTTTAAATTAGGTTCGCCATTAACCTTTATAGCCATACACAAAGGACTCAACAATTTATGCTCTTCACACGAGCAAAGGTCCTACACTAAGAACCTATGTTTAGGCCCCACGGCTAAGGTCCCACACTAGGCATCTATATTTAAGTCCACCGGCCAAGGTCCCACACAAGATACCTATGTTTAGATGCACTGGCCAAGGTCCCACACAAGGCACCTATGTTTAAGCCCACCGACCAAGGTCTCACACAAGGCACCTACACGAGTTTGTTGATAGCAAACTCTTAGCCTCAATCCTACATGAGGATAGAGACTAAACTTTGGATTCATAGTAATGACACTTACTTGTCAGAATGAGTCCTCTCTTATTGCTTATCTTAGGTTGCTTGATCTTAGCTCTTCCGAGCTGGAATCAGTTCCCTGATGCTCCCCTGATTGTTATACTGTAGTTTACTTGTTGCTTCAGCTTCACGATCAAGAACCTTGTATATGATGTTCCTATTAAGGTAACTAAGGTAATGGGAGTTGGTTGAATCTCTAACAAAGGTTATGAATGGATTTCATAAGAGATTCAATTGATATAGTGCACTAGAGTATGGTTGAGACTAAGGATATACCTATAAGTTTGGTCTCAATACTCTAGTGATGGCTTGAGATCATGTTCTTCATTAAAGTGAGCTTTGAATGCTCATTAAGATGATGAATCATAATGAAAAGAACATGAATCTCATGTGAATAGAGTCTAGGATGAGTGAATAGAGCTTGGGACAACCTAAGGACTTTGAAATGCCTAAATTTACACTTTCCACAAGGTTCTGGGTCCTATATTTATAGAGAAAAGGGCCCAATGGATCTATAATGGCTAGTTATCGGTGCTACTGAGTGAACCTTTGGTAGTACCAAAATATCACTTTGTGGTACTGAATTAGATCCTGAAGTTGCTGGATGATTTTTAACACTTTTGGTAGTATCGAAAGTTATTTTTCGGTAGGAGTCGATAATACAGAATTTATCTTTGAAAGCTACTGGACTGTTACTGAAAGTAGCTTCAGTAACACTGAAAGTATCTTTGGTACTACCGAAGGTGCCATTCGATGATACCTGCTCTTACCAAATATGGACAAATTTTTCTATTTTAATATATTGTCTTTTAAATCATTCAACAACTTGGAACTTCCTAAAGCCATGTCTGGAAAGGTAGAAATTATGAACTTATAATGGCCTGAATAGATGATCTAAATGGGTTTTCCTATTTGGGTTAGGATCATCTATAGGCAAGATTCAGATCGTAGAAGCTTCTTTATATTTTGACTTTGTAGCATAGGCTTCTGCTCCAGTTGCACCGTTAGTCTTCATTTGCCAAGACTCATCTAACTACTTGACATGACTAGTCACATGATTGACAAACTATGTACAAATGAGTGCACTAACAATCTCCCCCTTTGTCAATTATGTGACAAAAACAACCTATCCTATGACATTGTCATGGTCCATACTAATGACATACGAAAACAATGAAAGATTACATATCATGTACAAAATTACAATTCAATCATAAGACTAGATATGTAACATAGAGATGTTGCTCCCCCGTAGTTTATTTCATAATCAACTTGTATTCTGCAGAATACAATGGAGTGTTTTGGTGGGTGGATGGGTTTCTTCTCTCCCTTTTTGTTAGTCATTGGCAAAAGATTTACCAAGAAGCAAGCCAATAACCATATATATGTTAAAATGCAAGTTAGAGAGAGAAAGAGTATATAGATCACATAATGGCAGAATAAAAGAAGAAACAGCTGTAAACATTATGTGAAAATTTCATGTCAGATGAAGATATAACCATGAAATAGAACCAATTAACATGAACATAAAGATATCATGATGAATTCATCAATATTACTTCCCAAGATTAGGTAGAAGCATTCAACATCCAAAAATAATAGGACCTTTGTAACGTCCCAGAAAAATTTGTACAAAGACCCAAGTACAACCTTAGACAGAACAACTCAAGGACTGCATCCTGTCGTATAATTTAGAAGAGATTTAGTTAAGTACTAAATAATCGATGGATTAAGCTTGGGCCACCATTTTCACAAATGGAAAGGTCTAAAACCATGCGTACCACTGACTCAATGTCATCTTAAGACCTAGGAGAAATCCCAAGGGCCTGTCGCTCTCGGGAGTACATTGAAACTTAGTAACAGACCTAGACCGCACGTCAAGGGTCCGATGACTGCGAAATTATAGGAAGATGTCCGTCCTGTTAGGCTTAACAACCATCGCGGGAATCAAGCCCAGATAGTGTCCAGAAATGTCCAACTTGAGCCATGAGTGAAGTGCATTGGAAACGTGAATATCCTTAGAAAATGAAATGAAATTTAAGTGAATTGGGTCGTTCTCTATTACGCAAAGTTAAGGATTTCTGACCATTGATTTATGACCAAACTTCACACATGGAGAAAGGAAATTTCCCATCACACATCCGTATAACCGTGGCCCCAATTGGAAACGTATGACTATTGATCTAACACGGGCTCTTCATGGTCGATTGGCTCATCCGTTCACACCAAAATCATGCCCTTACATCGATCGATTGTCAGGGAGTGTAACCCATGATGTAGATGAGCAGTGAGCCTCCCTGAGGGCCCTGTTCGTCAGAAACGGCTGCCCACAGGGTAGAAGTATAGTATAAAGTGGCCCTGGGGTCATTTACAACACATCTAAGGCTACAAATAGCCTCATTTCACTCTCTCCCTGTCATATACGAATTTTACAAACCCTAGGGGAGAGAAAAGAGAAAAGAGAGAAAAGAGGAAGAGGAAACTTGGGGAGATTGCTGCAACCATGGGAAATCTTCTACCACGCATCCACGTGCCTAATCACTGCCTCCTTTCGCTACCCAAACCTCTTCTGGCTATGATTTTGGGTAAGAAATACCAACCCTAATATCGAGGTAGAGCTCCGGGATAGTTTTTCGTCAACCTAGCTAACCAGTTTCATCATTTAAGTGCCTGACGATTCATTTTTAGAAACGTAGAATTTAGACCGAGTCCGAGTTGAGCATACTAAAGAAAGGTGCGGACTATAAATGCTTAGGTTACGATTTATCAGTGCTCTCATGTTAGCTAATGATTTATGCTTGTCATGATTGCTACCGTATTGTCTTAAATACGTTAATTTTTGTATGAGATACGCCTATGAACTGTGATAAGTAAATGATGCAACCTATGTATTTGTTGAAATGTCAAAATGAGAAATAGAGAATGATTAGTGCTTGCTACAATTTGTAATCTAGGATTCATCATCGTCATATGCATATAGATTTCTCTGTATGAAGAATTGATAAAACATATGTTGTAACTAACGTAGTCTATGTGTTTGATAAATTGTTTAAATGAGAAATTGTTGATGATTTGTATTTACTATAAGTATTAAGGTAGGATTCCCTATTGTTTTATGTATATGTATATTTTCCTTTATGAAATCAATTGATAAAATATAAGTTATATTTGACATGGTCTATGTGTTTGATGAAATGCCCAAATGAGAAATCCACTTTGATTGTTTTGTTGAATGTTGAGATGGATATTACATGTGGTTGTAACAGCATTTGGATAGGATTGGGGCTACAAATGTAGTCCAGGAAATTTGTAAACATCCATGTTTGGGTGGCCAAATTAGTCAAGCCACCTTGGACAAACTCGATGAATACGAGTCGTATGAAGATTGCTGGTAGTGGCTAGGCCACGAGGGGCGTTGATGAGCTCCATGTCGATTAAGTTAACGTGTTCCCATACTAATCGAGCCTGCCTAGTGAACCGGTTGACCTATTGTGTGTTTATCATGTATGGATGTGACTGTTTGAATCTAAGGTACCCCTCAACAATGTAAAGACCCGCCTTTAACCATGGTACCACAATCCTTAAGACTCTTGAGCCAAGCGTGATGGTATGGGACAACGTGTTCATGCTGTCGACCTACACTGGGGTGACGACCCTCCCCGTAGTGACCGACAGCATAACTTCTTGCAACTTGCCTTTCATATGTGTTTAACTAAGAGCGAAGAATCTAGATGGATCTAGAACATAGGAGTAGGACCACTGCGGTAGTCTGATACCTAATGTTCGATTTGGGTCAATGTAAAAAGGAGACGTACCCTAGCTTCCCAAACTTATTGTGTGAATGAGAATAATTAATCACTTGTCTAACATGACCATGCATCACACTACATTAGTTAGGATATGCCAAAAAGGCATTGAAGTTGCACCATTTGAGGAAGTGTTGTCAAATGCGAAATAGACTGTCGGAGTCGCATGTTAGAGAGCATTGATGGGGGAGGGCATGCATCATTACTTGCACTCCATTTCTGCATTAAAGAGAATAGTTAGGAAGTGACTGTTTACAATTTCTTTATTATTACTGCTTGATTGACTTGATAACATGTGTCACTTTTAGATTATAGAACTACTGACTTGATCACTCACTCCCACTCTGGGATGGTATTTTAAAACATAAATCAGATGCTGATTTAGATACAGGTACAGAGGACGTCCATGCTCTGGAGAAAGACTTCTTAGATGAGGAGGAAGAATTCTCGTACTTCCAACTCTCAGGTGGGTCGATGTAGACCATGGACCATTGTGCATGGGACACTGGATATTAGGGCTTAGTTGAACACATTTACACTACAACTTTTTATACATTTTGAAACTATACATGTATATATTAAACCCGGTTACATACTCATACTTTGGAAGAAATTTTATGAAACATCTCCATACTTACATAGGCATGTTTTTAGAATCCCGCATTGGCTTAATTTCATTAAATCTAGAGTATGATGTGTTGTTTAGTATAATCCCATGCATGCTTATCGAAAAAATCCATACAAAGGCCCAAGTACCACCTCGGGCAGAAATACTTAAGGACCATATCCTGTCGTAATTTAGGTAAAAATTAGTTAAGTACTAAACTAAATAATCAGTGAATTTATCTCATACCACCATTTACACAAATGAAAAGACCAAAAACCATTAATACCACTGACTCAATACTACATAAAGACCTAATGAAAATCCCAAGAGCCTGTCGCTCTTAGGAGTACATTAAAACTCCGTATCGGACCTGAACCGCACATCGAAAGTCCGATGACTACGAAACTATAAGGTTATGTCCGTCATACTGGGCTTAATAGTTATTGCTGGAATTGAAACCAGATAGTATCCAGAAACATACAACTTGAGCCTTGAGTAAAGTGTGTGAGAAATGTGAATACATTTAGAAAATGTATTAAAACTTAAGTGAATTGGGCCATTCACTCACACGTGAAATTGAGGATTTTGGAGCGTCAGTTTTTGACTAAACTTCACCCATGGGAAAAGGAAATTTCCCTACACATCCGTATACCGATGGCCCCGATTGAGCAAGTTCAACCGTTGATCTAACACAGGTCCTCCACGGTCGATCGGCTAGTCCGATCGTGCCGAAATCACATCCTGACATAGATCCATTGTCAGAGAACTTACTCTACGATGTATGTGAGTTTTGGACCTCTCTATGGGCCCTGTTTGTCAAAAACAGTCGTCATTTAGATATAACCTAAGTATACCATAGCCTTGGGGCCATTTACATCACTTCTTGGCCTATATATAGCCCATATACCACGCCACCTTTATCTCATATGAATTTCTCCCAACCCAAAGAGAGAGAGAGAAGAGAGAAAAGAAGAGAAAAGAGTAAGGAGAGAAGAGAAATCTTGGGAGATTGCTGCAGTGTTTCTCTCCCACTACGCCACACCTTGAATCACCTTCCCATTTCGCTACACCTTCGGTTTCAGATATGATTTGGGAAAGAGACCCTAACCCTAATCTTGATTTAGAGATTTAAATAGAGTAATCGACAAACTAGCTAACCTATTTTGTTATTTAGGTGTCCAACGTTCCATTTTCGGGAATGTAGAATTCGAACCGAGTCCGAATCGAGTATTCTGACGAAAGGTGAGGACTATAAACATTTAGGTTATGGTTTTTAATGCTTTCAATGTCAGCTAATGATTTATGCCTAATTTGATTTCTACCATATCGTCTTAGACACGTCGATTTCGATGTATTATACATGTATGAACTATGTTGAACAAATATACATCCTATGTGTTTGTTGAAATGCTTGAATGAACATGTAAACATGATTTGCATTTACCATGACTATTAATCTAGGATTCATTGTTACTATATGCATGATGACCTCTTTGCATAAGGATTTGCTAAAATATATGTGGTAACTATCTTAGTCTATATATTTGGTGAAGCGTAGCCTAAGTGTTTGATAAATTGTCTAAATGAGAAAATGTTGATGATTTGTATTTATTAAGAGTATCAAGATAGGATTCTCAATTACCTTAATTATATGTATAGTTTCCTTCATATAATCATATTTACCGCTATAAAATATTTGCCACTATAAAATTTATGGATAAAATGCAAGGGTTATGTAGTATGATCAATGTGTTTGATGAAATGCTCGAATGAGGATTTCACTTGGATTGTTTGCTAAATGCTAAATTGATTATCATATGTATTTACCTATTGTAATTGAGTAAGATTGGGGCTACAACGTAGCCCATGCAATTGGTAAGAGTCCATGTACAGGTGGGCGAATTAGTCTCGCCACATTGGGTAACTTGACAAATCCAAGTCGCATGACGATTGTCGACAGTGGTTAGGCCACAAGGGGTACTTATGCGCTCCATATCGATTAAGTCAACGTGTGCTCGTACCAATCGAACTTGCCAAACAAACTGATTGGCCTATTATGTGTTTACCATGTATGGAAATCTCTACTTGAATCTAAGGTACCACTTACCAATGTAAAAGCCCGTTTCAGCCATGGTACCACAATCCGCTAAGACTCATGAACTGGGCATAGTGGTATGGGATACCATGGTCGAGCTATCGGCCTACGCTAGGGTGATGAGCCTCCCCATAATGACCAGTGAGTAACCCAGACTCGTGAGTAGGGCATGGTGGTATGAGACACCGTGTTCGAGCTGTTGGCCTATGCTGAGGTGACGAGCCTTCTCGTAGTGACCGCGAGTATAAACTTTTAAATTTTTCTATCGACTGCTTTTCATTAGGGGTGATGCCTTACAACTTGCCTATCGTATGTGGTTAACTAGGATTGACGACCCTAGATGGATCCTTCGTTTGGCATCATGTTATAAAGGGAGGTACCTTAGCTTTCCAAACCTGCTGTATGAATAAGCTCAATTAAATACTCGGCTAACACAGCCATGCATTGCATTGCATTAGATAGGATGTTCTTTTGTCGAGGAAGGTGCACTTTAGGGAGTGTTGACATACGTGAAATTGGTTGTCGGAGTCGCTTGTGATGGAGCGTTGTGTGAGGGCATACATCATTACTTGCACTCCATTCCTGCATTAACAAGAGTAGTTAGGAAGTGATTGTGGTATTGCTTTATCATTATTACTTAAATGACTTGATAACATATTAACCTTTGCCTTATAGTACCATTGAGTTGATCACTCACTCCCACCTTAGGATGGTGTTTTAAAATACCAACCAGACTCTGGTTTAGATGCATGTGATGGGGAAGCCTATGTAGCGGAGTTAGACTTCACAGATGAGGAGGAAGAATTCCCCTATGTTCAGCTCTCAGGAGGGTCTATGTAGACCTCATGTTGATTTGATGGGATTACAGGGACATGGATTAGTTGGACACTGTATATTTTGATATTTTGTTAATTTTGGAACAATACATGTATATATTCAGCCCGGTAACATACTCATACTCTGGAGGTTGTGAAACACTTGCATACTTAAATATATATGTTTCAGTCTTTTGTTTGCTTAATTTAATTATATCTAGAGTATGATATGCTGCTTTAGTATAATCCCACTCATGTTTAACTCATTAATATGGACGAAATCTGAACATCATTATCCATGTTGCATAAGTGATGTGCTGGATCTCGGGAGTAGAGCTTTGCTCGACCTTCAAAATCTAGGGTGTTACAAGTTGGTATCAGAGCATGATTTTAATTAAACTGGACCTGGGTTATTAGAAACACGATGATTTTGATGCACTTTGACTTAGAAAGGGGAGAGATGGAATTTAGAGACCACATTAGGATTTTAAAGTTTCGTCGATGGGCGAGATTGACTGCTGTAGTGTAGCCCGTACACGCCCTAGATCATCTAAATTGGTCTCAATCATCTTTAGGCCGTCAATCGATGGGTTTAAACCATTAGTCGACAAATATAAAACCTGAAACAGGCTAAGAGGCACAAATGTGTGCACGTGTATCTAGGAAAAAAGACCGTGTGGGCTTAAAGACCGAAAGCACGAAATAAGGTGGGGCCCAGTGGGTCCCACTCACACATATGGCACCCCGAGAAGGGGTGGCCACCGCCCTAGGGCAGAGCCACCGCGGGACACCCCAAAGGGGCGCGACAGTACCATGGCAACGCACCACTAACTGGCGGCCCATGCGGGTCCACTCCCATGTGTGGGACCTCCCACTTAACCCCTTTTTCCCCCTTGCTCGTTTCACCTTACTCTACCCCAAAAATAGCCCCAAACCCTCCAAAACTCTCGTTCCCTCTCAAATCTCTTTCTTCATACATTCAAACCTCTCTTTTCTTCTACATCCTACACCCATCCACCACCATTCCTCAAAAACTATCCATTTCATCTCTTCATCTCCATTATTCTCACTTATTTAAGCATAAAAACCCTCTTTTTGGGTCTCATAACTCCCAATCTTCAAACCCACTTCATTCCCAAAGTTTTTCTAACTCAATGGCCCTCTTTGAGCTAGTCACCGCCATTTTCTTCACCTCAACGATTGTCTCCCTTATGGGAAAGAAGAGAGTGGCCCCGGATGAAGTCGGGCTTAGCCGTCTAAGCTGTTCTAGGAAGAAGGCGGGCGTCGAGACTAGTGCAAGCGCCGAGTAAAAGTCGAAACGGGATCTCGACCCTCGAGTCTCGATAGAAAGGTTGTTATCGGAGGGCGCCGAACTCGGTAAGTTTCGTGGTTGCAAAGTTGTGTTTGAAGCTCATGTTGACGAGAAATTATTTGGATTATATCCCGTGATCGATCTCCTTCTGGAGAATGGGTGGGGTCCCATATTTGCAGGAAAAGCTCACATAAGTGAAGGCACTGTACGAGCCTTCTATGTTCACATACGAGACCCAACTTTGGTGCCTCTTCAATTTATCATACCGTTGGGACGATCTCACGTCAAGGTCGATGTGGATGTCATGACATGTATCATGGGAATAGAACGTGGAGTTGTACATGCAAGTGAGACAAATCTCGCTAGTGAGAAGGAGAGAAATTGCCGCACTCATTTCCTTTACAGCTAACTTGAGCAGTGGAGGTGAGGATATAGCTTCGCATCGACTCGCATGACGACATATTTTCACCTACTCCATCATATATGCACGTACAACGTGTATCCTAGGTGGAGTAACCTCACAAAATGTAACATCCTGAAAATTGGGGGTCGAGTAAAAACTCCACTCCCGAGTTCCAGAACATCACTTATGCAACATAAATGTGTATGATTGAATGTTTTCTATGTTAATGTATTAAACATGAGTGAGATTACGCCAGAACAGCATATCATACTCCAGAGACAGTTAAATTAGCAAGCGGAAGACTGTGATACATACATATAATATATAATTGATGAGAAGTCTCCAGAGTGTGAACTTGTTACCAGTTAAACATATACATGTATACCCCAAAATAGAAAGAAAGAATATACATGAGTGCTCTGAAAATATAAAATGACAAGTGTCATGGCATCTAATTAACCTCCCTGTAATTTCGTCGATCAGAACACGCATAAAGGAGGGATCCTCCTCATCATTATCAAGTCCGGCTCCGCCTCGCAGGCCGCGCCATCATCTACAATCACAATAGGGACTGGTGGGTGTCCAGAAACACCGTCCCGTAATGTGGGAGTGAGTGATCAACTCGGTGGGATAATAGAGCAGAGATGAGCATGTTCTCAAATCAATCATACGATAATAGTAAAGCAATTAATCAAACATTCCTAAATATTGTTGTTAATGCAATATGACGTGACATGATGGATGCCCTCACCGACGATCTCCCTCATACGGCACCATCTTACGCCCGCGGCATGCTTTCTTCCCACAGTGCTCCACATCTTCCAGGCACATGCAATGTGATGGTGATATGATTACCAAGTTATTATTAGTCCTTTTCATACAGCAATATTGGAAAACTATGGTACTTTCCTTATATCAATCCCAACACAGATCCTGTCTAGGGTCGTCACTCCTAGTACTCTCATACGATGTATATTTTGTAGGTCGCTACAAGGGCTGTCAGGGCTATTGCTCGCACTCGTTGCACCGCTCCCCCATCACCTTATCAATACAGGCCTACTGTACTCTCATTGCTACGGAAGGGTCGTCACCTCCCGTAGACTCAGAATACTCTCGCGGTCACTACAAAGGGCTCGTCGCCTGATCAGTGTAGGCCGACAGCAAGAATATAGTGTCCCATACCACCATAATCTGCTCACGAGTCATAGGTGCTCATTGGTCACTACGGAGAGGTTTGTGGCCCCAGCGTAGGCCGACAGCTCGACCACGGTGTCCCATACCACCATGCCCGGCTCATGAGTCTTTGTGGATCAAGGTACCATGGTTGACAGGGTTTTCAATGGTAAGTTCAGTACCCTAGGTTCAAGCAGTTATGACTCATACATGGTGAACATACAATGGCCAGTCAGGTTACTTGACGGGCTCGACTAGCACGAGCGCATCTCAAGCTGAACGACATGAAGTGCATGAAACACTTCGTGTGGCCTAACCACTGCCGTCAACTCAAAACACGACTCACGTTCATCGACGCGTCCGATAAGCCAACCACGAATTTACTCGGTTACCGACTGCCTGGACTAAGTATAGTCCCAAACATTTATGAATCCACATCAGCAATCATATAAAGGTAATGGAAATGCATTACAACAATGTGAGCATATTAGCACATGTTATAACATACAACTTAAGTAAATCATCTAGCACATGCATTTCTTACATATGATGAAATCATACATATAGCCAACATGAAAGGAATCATTTACATCAGCATATTATTTGAGAATTCAATCTCAAAACTACTTCACAACACCATTTAATTCAATAAATACTAATACAAACATTTATACAAACACTTAGTCTACACACTTAAGTCTACATATTGTATGTCGACTCAAAGTGCGCATTTGGGTAAATCTCTTTACCAAACTGATTATACAAGCATTCCTAATATCCTAAGGCGAAAAAAATCCATGTCAATCATATCAGCAAAATATGGATACAAACAGTATTTCCTACAAATGACTAAAATGCCCTAAATCTCATATTTTTCGTCTGCTTACGAAACAGGAAACGGACAGCATGTTGTACATGTCAAACGGCGTTGCCGTCGATAATCTACTATTAAATGACATTGAAAGCGTTGAAATCATCCAATCAAAGCGTCTAAAATCTGCACCTTTTACTCTAGATGTGTATTGCTTCGAACGGAGCGTATATGCTTCATCTACGGCGAACAGGCGACCTAATACACAAGCTACATAAGCTACATCGCTAATGGAATCGACGGAATGCTAAATCAGAAAACGGTTAGGGTTTTCCTTACCTAAAAATGTGACGGAATCACCGCGAAAGCGATTGGGATACGTTGCTTAAGCACGTGTAGCAGCTGGTGTAGGTGGCAGGAAGATCCCTCCCACACTCTCTCACAATCTCTCACTTTTTCTCTCACTCTGCTAGGGTTTCTAGCAAATTCGGATGGGTGAGAGAAGTGAGGGTTTAAACCCCTTTTATAAGCTTAAAACTTTTCAAATTAGGCTTGGGAACAATGTTTACTTGAGGTCTAACCAAATCGGGGCTGTTTCGATCCAAAAGAGCATTTACGGAGGTCCCTTGGCCGAACGCGGTCGGACTTAAGCTCATGCATACTGGATCTAGCACACATCAAGTTTTCAGACCGGAAGAGTTCGCAGATCGCACGTGACGGTCCAATTTCAGTTCAGCGGTCACCGCACCTAGATCAGGTCTACAAGTCTCATGATATGAAAGAGAAATTTTTTCTGATCCGAGGGTGTAATTTGGCTGAATTCTGACGGTCAAAACGCTTAATAATAACGCGCCAAGTCACGTGCTAGATTTGAATTAAAATTTTCAAATCTAACCCTATTCTCACTCTCTTCACTCCAGGCTCAATGAAATAGCCTCTGAACATCGGTTGGGCTTGATTTTTGAAATGGTTTTCAAGTCCAGCTAAGCGGTCATAACGGTCTAAGATTGTAGGTATCGGACTTTCGACGCGCGGTTTAGATCCAATACAAAGTTTCAAAGAGTTCCTGAGAGCAAACGGGTTTAGAGTTTGATCCTAGGTTTCAGGGTATTATAGCACCATTGATTCTACAAGTTTTGGGTCTTATAGAACGTATTTAAAGAGGTCAGGGACAATTTCACAGCTACTCCAGCGTAGCGCTATCTAACTTACGCTTAATTTCTAAAGGAATTAATCCTAAGTGATTTCTTTGGCCATGGAATTGGGTTCTGAGCGATTTTCCAGGTGTTTTAGTTGACCCATTTCCTAAGGACGTCTAATCCCAGGTTGGCAAAAATTCGGGGTGTTACACAAAATGCACTTGATTCATGGTGGATTTCTTGTATAGAGCTGGACAGGGAGATAAGTTGTGCCTGCCTACTCTCTCCCTAACTCAGATAATCAACACTACACGATCTACTAGGGGAGACACCTCACTCCCTTTCAGCCGACTCATGTGCAAGATTACCCGAAATTTCAGCTTCAAACCCAATATGGATAACCTCGGCCCAATCCATTTCATCAGTGAAATTACACTCAACAATATGGGCATAGGCCCTAGGCAACGCCAAGTAAGGCTTGAGGAGTACGAGGATGAGATAGAAGAAGAGACTGAAGAAGAGGAAGCCAGTGAAGAAGAGGAAGCCAGTGAGGAAGAGGAGTAGGAAGAAGAGGAAGAGGCCCAAGACTTAGATGGAGGACCTCCTACTGCTACACATGAGGACAACCATGACCAGGCCACCTTAGAAGCCCGCATGGCTAAGATTGAAGAGAACCAGACCCACCTAAAGCAGAAGATCGAGGAGAACCAGGCCTACCTGAAGCAAAAGTTCAAGAAGATGTCTCGCACCCTAGAGGCCCTCCTGTGCTATATGCAAGATAAGGGAGCACCTCCGCCTTCGCCAGAATCGAAGAACTAGTCATATGTTTGTAGTTGTTGTTCTCAATTTTTTTCATAATAGCCTTAGTTAGGCTTAGTTCGATGTTAGGTTAGTTAGTGTTAAAGCCTTTTGTTAAATTAGCTCACATGCATTCTCTGTCATAATTCATGTAATACTACATCATATGTATTGAGACAATTTTGGCTAAATGAAATGCATGCAGTTTATTTTGTTTAGAAATGTATAGAATGTTCAGAAAAGTGGTTGATGTTATACTAATCCTGTAAACGTTGCACGCTATGTTGTATATAGGGAATGCATCCTAAAACCACTTGGAATATGGTACGTCACCCACTTGGCGGATCAATTGATAGGGCACCTCCCCCGAGCGATAGCCACACAGACCCTAGTTTGGGCTCAAGTATTGAGACAATGCCGGGTTCACAGCCGGCCACTAGTCCCATGAATGGGCCAACACCTAGTGCACCACTAGTTTTGGATCAGAATTGTGTGTCTACGTCGACAGCACATGTACCTCTCCTCCTGATAGGTAGGAACAGATGATGCTCCTAATGCAGCAACAACAACAAGTTTTGGATACTATTGTAGGGAGCCATTGTCCAAAACAAGAATGTGGTCCTGCCTATGCCACCCGTGAAGCCTGCTGGAACTATGAATACAAGTGGCCTATTTGAACGCTTTCAGCACCTCCGTCCTCCCACTTTTGTGGGTAGTCGTAGACCCGAGGAGGTTGAGTACTAGTTGGATCGTATATCCAAGATGTTGAGGTTGTTCTACTGTACTGAAGCAGGACAAGTTGAGCTTGTTACTTATATGTTTGAAAAGAAGGTCAGTCTTTGGTGGGATAACATCCTACGAACCGTTCCCACAGGTTTTTCTTGGAAAGTACTTCCCCCTCACTTACCATAATGAAAAGGAGGGTGAATTTCTTCACCTTCAACAAGGGGGGATGATAGTGGCAGAATATGAAAACCGGTCACGGAGCTAGCCAGATATGCTCCTTTGATTTTGACAAATGAGCCGATGAGAATGTAGCGATTTTCAGAGGAACTGCAGGCTAATATCTGCACCAAGATGTGTTGCGCTAGCATTTCCAACTATGCTGAGCTAGTGAACATGTTCTTGTGAGCTGAGCAGGATGGTGAGAGAGTCTCTTGAACACACACGCCGATGGGCCCAAGGCCTTGGCCTGAATTACCAAACCGACCGTTTCTCGGTGAGAGACTTTGTGCAAAATTTCCTCCCGAACAACTGGCTCCACTAGTCCGGCATAGGCGATCTGATCTTTGGTGAGTCTATTGTAACAAGACGGGCTATATAGAGCCCTTTTGTTTTACCAAGATGAGCGACAACGACTTTACGCTGCCTTAAAAGATCAATCGCCAGCCACCGCATGTTATTTCAGCTCCACCTTTGCGATCTTCGCCACCGGCGCAACCATTTTACCGACCTCCAGTGCCTTGAAACAGGCCGCCTCAAAGACCTATGGCAGCGCAACCCAATCATCCACAACAAGCTGGAGTGTATGCGCTCTCCATTAAAGCGTCTAAATCTGCGGTTGCTGTACTGCTAACCTTTAAAGTCACTGCTGTGAGACCCGAATCATAGCCCGTACCATTCCGTATGCCTCCACGGTCCTCCCGGTCAAATTCTGGCAACTCGCGATTTGTTATCCTCGTTTGCGTGTGATCCTGAGTCGTGTCCCGTATATCTAAGTCGACTCGACTCGAAATTATACCCTTGCACACCGTTGCCGCTGTTCCGATGCCGCGTATTACGCGCCAAGGCATTACCTGGTCCTGGAGATGAGAGCCCGCATTTAGTTAGAGGAAAATGCCGCATGTTGCAAATACCGAGAGAATCTCAAAAATATGTCAAATCAATCAAGTACATGTCACATTATCCAAAAAGCAATCCAAAGTCAACTCTCTCTCTCCTCTACCCATCCCTCTTTTATAAATTTTCAACCTAACCCATACCTCACCTTACAACAACCACCCCACCCATCCATATCATCCTATCCCCCCCCTTCTCTCTCTCATTCCTCAAACCTCCCAAGCACCACACGTCCAAGCCCTCCCTTCCCTAAAGCTAAGTGTGGCCCACCTTCCTACCTCCCATCCTCACCCTCCAAAGGCAATCACGTCCATTGGATTGTATCCTTTGGAGCTCGGGAGACCAAAGAGACTAGAAGATTTGCAATGGTGGGTGCTTCTCTTTCTCTCTCTCTTTTCTATGATGATTTGTGGCCCACTTGATAGGTGTGGATGATCCAGACTGTCCAGCAAATGGGACCGTCCAGCTAGCTCCAACATTGCCACCTGTTTTAGGCCTGCATGGTTGTTCAGCCAAACAGGCCCAAACAGAGGGGAAGAATACAAAGTTCAGCTTGGTCCTAAGCCGTGTGGCCCACCTATATACACCCTACCACGATGAATGTACCTCATCCACTCTGTCCAGTACACAACACCCACCCTGCTGCCCGTTCTGCACCCTGCATGACCGGTCGGTCATGCATGCCCGGTTGAAGGGAAAACTCAAATATCATCTTGAATTTTGGAGAGGGGTGGCCCACTCACATGTACCCCACCTTGACGTGCATGA
Source organism: Magnolia kwangsiensis (assembly GCA_037074715.1). Taxonomy (NCBI): domain Eukaryota; kingdom Viridiplantae; phylum Streptophyta; class Magnoliopsida; order Magnoliales; family Magnoliaceae; genus Magnolia; species Magnolia kwangsiensis. The sequence continues at coordinate 60,788,549 of CM073573.1, forward strand.
CCTCTATCCTCATCGTCCCACTTCAATGGTCTAAATCCAACATGTGTGATCTGCACCGTAGCAGCAATTCCAGATCATCTGTTCGACGGACGTCCCACCATACACTGGACTTCTTTCAACATTTCTTTTTATTATAATAATATATACTGTTTCTATATATCTCTTTTATAATTATTATAATAATATACATTATATATACGTGGTGGCCCATGTGGGACCCACATTGATATAATAGATATATATACATTATATATGTGGTGGCCCCATGTGGGACCCATATATTATAATATTATAATATATATATTATATATTATATATACATTATTATATATTATTATTATTATTATAATATGCACCGTCCCTCTGGACGGTGCTTGTAAAACCCACTTCTGATGTATGATGTCATCCAAGCGGTCCACCATCCACACGTGGACGGTGGGACCCATCTGATGCACGTGGTTTAATACATGTAGTCCGTCCAGATGTAGACTCCACCAGATGCATGAAGCCATGCCGTCCATCCATCTTACAGTAGCAGCGGATGGCTGATGCACTAGCGTCACCAGATTCTGTGGGCCTACATGAGGTATATGTTTTACCTATACCGCCCACCTGCCACGTGGGGCCCCTTCGTGATGTTTGTGTGCCAAGATGGACGGTGCTATGCAGGACCTTATGTGATGTATGTATGTGCACTGTCCATTTGGACGGTGGATGTGGGTACTGATTCTGAAGTATATGTTAAATCAACACCGTCCATCTGGACTGCTGGGCAACAGTCTAGTAGCTTACAGCTGCTGTAATCTGAGAGCTACCACGTGATGCATGTGACGTGGTGTGTGGACCCACCTCTTATACACACCGTCCACTTGTCTGGCTGGTGGGATCCCACATGATGTTTGTGTTTTATACACACCGTCTAGCGTCCAAGGTTCGGACGCTGGACCTCCTTCATAAATAATAATATACATATATACATGTGTGTGGTGGCCCCACCATGATGGAGGTGTTCCATCCAAACCGTCCATCTATTTTGGGCCGCCTCGTCTCACAGCTTGAGAGTGAAAATAAGACAGATCGAGTTATCAGGTGGACCACACACAGCAGTAGTGGATCTGTATCAAATGATATTTATTTTCCTCTTTAGCCAGGTCTTGTCACCTTATGAATAGTTTGGCTGGAAAATAAATGTTATGGTGGCCCCTATGAAATTTCTAACCGTAAAAATCACTATCTCCACTACTATTTGTGATGCTCTGCAAATGATATGTTGATCATTATCGACGTTGTTCTCTGTAATATGGTCCAGTTGAACTTTGGATATGATTCAATTTGGGTAATGTCCTATAATAATAATAAAATACATATATACATATTATGTGGGCCCCACCTTGATATAATGTATATAAGGCCCATTGTGACGAGGCCCATCATGATGTATCCTTGGCCCATGAACGGGGCTCACCTATTGTGTATTTATAGAACATTGGTGTGGCCCATTTGATGTATATTGAGGCCCATGGGTCGTAGCCCATTGTGATGTAATTGATGCCCAAAGGTCGTGGCCCTGGTGATGTATATTAGACTCGTGTATCTGGCCCACCGTGATGTATGTATGCCGTCCATCCGTGCGGCCTGTCATGATCCATGTATTGTATATCTATGCAGTCCATCCGTGCGGCCCACCATGATGTATGTATTGTATATCTATACTGTCCATTTGTGCGGCCTACAGTGATATATTTACGGCCTATATGATGGTATCCAATGTGATATATTTGTGGCCCATTGATGAGGCCCAATGAGATGTATTTCTGGCCCATGTGATGCTACCCATAGCAATGTGCATTAGGCCCATGTGATGTGACCCACTTGACCTATGAGACCTTGTGTGAGGCCATGGGCCCACTATATGTTTGGCCCTACGTGGGCCACTCATTGGGAGTAATGTTGTTTAAATGTCCACATTGATGGGTAATGATGGTTAAATGTCCATATTGTGACATTCCCTTAGGCCTTGCTCGGCTGATTATCGATCGATCTAATTATTGTGACCAATTTATTGATTCTGATTATCGATCGATCCCAATTGTTGTGACTGATTTGCTGACTCTGATTATCGATCGATTTGATTATCGTGACTGATTTTCCGATTCTGATTATCGATCGATCCCGATTGTCGTGACTGATTTGTCGACTCTGATTATCTATCGATCTGATTGTTGTGACCGATTTGTTGATTCTGATTATTGATCGATCCCGGTTATCGTGACCGATTTGCTGACTCTGATTATCAATCGATTTGATTGTTGTGACCGATTTACCGATTCTGATTATCGATCGATCCCAATTGTTATGACCGATTTACTGACTCTGATTATTAATTGATCTGATTGTTGTGACCGATTTACCGATTCTGATTATCGATCGATCCTGATTGTCATGGCCGATTGTCGATTCCGATTGTCGTGGCTGATTGCTGATTATCGATTGGAGCTGATTATCGATTCTGATTTGTCATGGTCAATTGTCGATTATCGATTGAGACCGATTACCAATTCTGATTTGTCATGGCCGTTTGTCGATTATCAATTGAGGTCGATTACCGATTCTGATTCATCGTGTCCGATTAGCCGATTATCGATTGAGGCCAATCGTTGTGGCTGATTGTGGATTCCGAATGTGATGTATATTCTGCCCGTGTTTGAGGCCCAATGTGAGGTATATGCGACTTGTATTTGAGGCCTGTTATGATGTGTATTCTGCCCGTGATTAAGGCCTAACGTGATGTCTACGAGGCCTATGTGGTGAGGCCCATTGTGATGCATTTGAGGGTCAGGTGATTGAGGCCCATTGTGATGTTTGTTAGGCCCATGTAAGAGGCCTATTGTGACGTATATTAAACTCTTGAGTGAGGCCCGTGGTGTTGTATATTTGGCCCTTATGTGAGGTCATGGGTCTACTATATGCTAGGATCCATGAGGGTCATTCCTTGGGGGCAATGTTGGTTAAATGTCCACATTGTCGAGGTCGATTGTCGATGCCGGTTGTTGATACCGATTGTGTGTATGTGACAGGATAGCATCATGATACATACCCATACACATCATTTGCATGTTTGTTATGAGATGGGGTTGACCATTGCATATGACATTGGATAGGTTATGAGACTCCTTGATAGGCGGATGTTATCTCACATGAGAGCACAGTATGCGCATGATTGATGCATGACTGGATTGTATGACTTATGAATCTTGCATTATGATTACTGTACGCCCTATCAACATCAGGGTCGTAGCCTCCACAGGCATATCGTAGATGGCTAGATGGGACACCTAAAATGTTTGGTTCTAGCATATGGACGCCATAGATGTCCCTGGGTAAAAATCCCTAAAGCTCCATGGCCAGGAGACACCCCAACATCAAGACCGAGTGGATACATGAGCGCCTGAGTGTCGAATTCCAGGACGCTGTGTCTCCCACTATGTCGTGGTCGGTTAGGAGGGAGTGTGGCCTTACCCGTCCGAGGGTAGGGGGCATAGCTAGGCTGAGTCTGACCAGTTCGTAAATGGGTCCGCTATCGATGTGTTGGATAGGTATTGACAGACTATTGGTTAGGCGGAGAGTGAGGTTTCTTACGCTCACTTGGACCGTGCTGCTGGGAGAGGGGCAGTGCCATTTGGAGTGTACTAAACCCCGGTGATGATCCCAAAAGAGGAACTGTACTGATATGTGGAATTATTGAGCAGGAGTTGCATACTCATTCATTCATTCACTATCCACTTGGGCTAATGGCGCGCAACTATTTATTACGTGTACCTTCGCAATGGCCAGGATTTCGGTTGGGGCGCGTGACTAACCTTAGATCAGGGTTTTACCACATCGAGTCTGACTATCCAAATTTAGGTATGAGACTAGTTTGGATAGAAGTCCCTTGTGATGGACCCCATAGCCTACGATATTACGTACTATTATCCCAACTTTACACTCTAGCATGGTCATTCCATTTGCACTGTATGTTGCATTACATCCGTGGCATATGGTACGACTGACACCATTTGTATTACTCATCAGGAATGTATATTACATTGCATCCTCTGCATCTGATATTTGGCTCTCTATGATTCCTCATTTGCATCGTTAATTTCTATTGCGTATTCTAATATTGTATGACTCATGCACTTGTCAGTATTTTCACTTACTCTGTTATTGTGTGATTTATGACTTTGTCAGTATTTCTGTTTACTTTGATAATTCATGATCTTATCAATATTCCTGCTTATTCAGACATTGTACGATTTATGTATTACCAGTATTTTCGGTATTGTATGATTATGACATTGTGTTGAATACTTGGCACTTACCTTGTTCACACACTTACACCACCCTCTAAGCTTTTTATAAGCTTATGCACGATAGATTCGTCCAGGTGATGTTAGGTTGCAACAGTGTTGAGCTTGGAGCATGTGGTGGTCTTCTGGAGCTTAATTTTCTATTTATGTATTTCTCTTTCAGTATTGTACTCAAATGATTATATTAGTGGATATGCGATGACGATGTTGCCTTTGTGAATTGGGTAATCTTATGGTTATGCTTATTATGAGTTAAATGTACATTGGAAAAAAAAAAGAAAAAAAAGATAATCCTCCTTGTAGGATTCCAGGATCGAAATCTGGCATATGAATACTAGGAGCCGAGAATGGGGTACTACGGAGGCTATCGGCACCGGATTCGGCGATCAAGATTCCCGTGAATTCGATTTCCAGATTTGGAGCGTGACAACTGCCCACATCTAAGGTACATCGATATTATGTTAGTGAAAATCGGGTCCACTATTTCGATGATAGCATACTCCACAGTCAAGCGATTAGTCCTGAGCACTACCCCTATGGTTGGGGTGAGAGTCATCGCAGTAGCAGGAACTTTTACTGACGCCACTAAGGTTTATCAGAATTGCCCGATAGACTTAGGAAGCAAGGTGGTGTGCATTGACCTAATTGTCACCACGGTATATTATTACACCGTCATCCTCGGCATGAATTGATTCACTGAAATGAAGGCCGAGATCAACTATGAAACCAAATTGGTAACAACACATGGACTAAAAAATATGACTTTCACTTTCCCAATTCAGATCAGTTGGCCCTACTGTATTAGTTGTTATGCTTCCTTGTTAGAGAATTATGATGGTCCGTCACTTGGGGACACGCCAATAGTCCAAGATTTCACAGATGTGTTCAGAACGATCCCTGAACTACATCCTAGCGCGAGATCGACTTTACCATCGACCTTATGCCAGGTGTGATACCTATCTCCTTACCGACATACCATATGCATCTGTGTGAAATGGAGGAATTGAGGAAGCAGATTGAGGATTTGTTAGACTCGGGTTTCATACGACCGATCGTATCTCCTTACGGAGCACTTGTGTTGTTTGTAAAGAAGAAGGACGGATCGTAGTGGTTGTGTATTGATTATCGTAGACTAAATCACGTCATGGTCAAGAACAAGTATCCTCTGCCCAGAATAGATGACCTGTTTGACTAATTGAAGGGGGCACAATATTCCTCTAAGATAGACTTACAGTATGGGTATTATCAGTTGTGCGTCAGGAATGAAGAAGTGCAAAAAACAGCTTTCAGAACCAACTTTGGGCACTACGAGTTCCTCATGATGCCGTTTGGAATTACAAACATATCAGCCATGTTCATGAATCTCATGAATCGGGTGTTTCTGTCGTATCTGTACTAATTTATCATTATTTTTATAGATGACATTTTGATATACTCTAAGAGTCGAAAAGATCACGAAGAACACCTGCAAGCAATCTTTGATACTCTCAGGAAGATCAATTATTTGCACAGTACCAGAAATGCGACTTCTGGAAGAAAGAAGTCAACTTCCTATGACACATAGTTTCCAAGGAAGGAATTGCCATGGACCTTGCCAAGGTGACCGCGGTATAAGACTGGAAACAACTCGGCTCAGTTACAGAAGTGAGGAGTTTCCTCAGACTTGCTGGTTATTATCGCTGATTCATTAAGGACTTCTCCAAAATAACTCGGTTGTTGTCTCAACTCATTCCAAAAACTCTTAAGTTTGCTTGGAACAAGAAAACAGAAGTAGCCTTTCAGGAATTAAAGGACAAGCTGTCGTCCGCACCTATGCTAGTACTGTCAGATCAAGGGGTCAAATATACTATATACACTGATGCCTCTCGAGTCGGTTTGGGTTGTGTACTTATGCAAAAAGATAGGGTGATCATCTATGCCTCACGATAGTTGAGGAAACACAAAGAAAAGTACCCCACTCAAGACTTGGAGCTGGTGGTAGTCATTTTTGCATTAAAGATTTGCAGACATTACCTCTAAGGAGAGGAGTTCAAGTTCTTTTGCGACCAAAAAAGCCTTAAGTACATCTTTACGCAAAGGGACTTGAACATGAGGCAACGAAGTTGGATGGAGACCTTGAAAGATTTCAAGTTTGAGATCTCTTACCATCTTGGCAAGGCCAACCTTGTGGCCAATGCATTGAGCCACAAGAAAAGTATAGAATTTGTCGCCCCACTGATGATAGAAGAGTGAAATATGGTGGAATTCGTGCGAGATTTCAAACAAAAGCTGATAGTGGAGGAGCTATTCGAGTGCATCACACACTTCCACCTGCAACCACTTATCAATGACCGAATCATTGCAACTCAGAAAGAAGATGAACTATTGGTAAAGAAAGATGAGAGAGCATGCAGGCGACAGTGAAGAGTCCGAATGGAGGATTGGCTTGGATGGAAGTTTGCGATATCGTGGCCGCGTATGTGTCCCGAACCTCCTTGACTTGAGGATAGAAATTCTAGAAGCCGCCCACAATTCAAAGTTGGTGATGCATCCAGGTAGTATAAAGATGTATCGAGACGTGAAACATTCGTACTGGTCGGACAACATGAAGGTCCAGACAGCAGACTTCGGGTCCCGTTGTCTCACATGCCAGCAAGTCAAAACCGAGCATTGCCGACCCCCTGGTTTACTTCAGCCCATGCCCATAATTGAGTGGAAGGGGGATTTTATATCTATGGATTTCATTTTCGGGTTACCAAAGATGAGAAAGGGGTATGACTCCATCTGGGTGATTGTGGACCGGTTGATGAAATCGACTCATTTCCTCCCGATTAGAGTTTCTAATTCGGCCGATGACCTGGCCAAGCTGTACATAAAGGAGATAGTACGAATGTATGGGGTTCTTATGGAAATTGTGTTGAACCGAGACACGTGATTCATGTCTATTTTCTGGACTCGAATCCAAGAAGTAATGGGAGTGAAACTAAAGTTTAGTACCGCGTTCCATTCACAGACCGATGGGTAGACGAAACGGGTAAATCAAATACTTGAAGACATGTTACAAGAATGCATACTTGACTTCAAGGACAGTTGGGATGACTGTCTTCCTTATGTCCAGTTTGCTTATAACAACAGCTTCCAACCGAGCATTGGCATGGCTCCTTATGAAGCCTTGTATGGGCGCCCTTTTCGAGATCCACATTGTTGGGCAGAAGTTGGCGAGAAGAGCATGGTTGGCCCAGACCTGGTTTAGGTGACCTTAGAAAAGATTGATATTATCAAGCGCTGACTCCTTACGGCCTATAGTAGATAAAAGATTTATGCTGATACAAGGCAGAAACAATTAGAATTCGAAGTTGGGGATCATGTATTCCTTAAAGTTTTTCCAATGAAGGGAGACCTTCATTTTGGCAAGAAGGGAAAACTCACGCCAAGATTCATTGGCCCGTTCCAGATTTTAAACCGAGTGGGTGTGGTAGCATACCATCTTGCCTTGCCCGCACTACTCGCAGGCGTGTACAACGTATTTCATTTATCGATGCTAAAGAAATATGTTCTTGACCCTACCCATATTATCAAATGGGAGCAAGTACAACTAAGTGAAGATGCTACCTATGTATTATGACCAACACGTGTCCTAGATAGGAAAGAGCATGTTCTTCGCAGCAAGGTTATCCCACTCATGAAAGTGTTATGGATACATCACACTGAGGAAGAGGCTACTTGGGAAATAGAAGCCGAAGTCCATAAGAACTACCCTCAGATCCTGAAGGAGTACGAAAATGTACTAATTTCGGGGATAAAATTTTTTCTTTAAGGGGGGTAGATTGTATCGTCTCGAAAATATCCGTACAAAGACTCGAGTACCACCTCAGGAAGAAATACCTAAGAACCGTATCCTGTCGTAATTTAGGCAAAAATTAGTTAAGTACTAAATTAAATAATCTTTGGATTTAGCTCGAACCATCATTTCCACAAATGAGAAGACCAAAAACCATTAATACCACTGAATCAACACTACATAAAGACATAAGGAAAATCCCAAGAGCTTGTCTCTCTTGAAAGTATATTGAAACTCCGTATCAGACCTGAACCGCACATCGAAAGTCCGATGACCGCAAAAATATAGGGTTATGTCCGTCATACTGGGCTTGATAGTTATTGCGAGAATCAAGCCCAGATAATATCCAAAAACGCACAACTTGAGCCCTGAGTAAAGTGTGTGAGAAACGTAAATACATTTAAAAAATGTATTGAAACTTAAGTGAATTGGGCCATTCGCTCACATGCGAATTGAGGATTTTGGACATTCAGTTTCTGACCAAACCTCACCCATGGAAAAAGAAAATTTCCCTTCACATATCCGTACACTTGTGGCCCCGATCGGGCAAGTTCGACCATTGATCTGACATAGGTCCTCCACGGTCAATCGGCTTGTCCGATCGCACAAAATCACATCCTAGCATAGATCCATTGTCAGAGAACTTACGCTACGATGTATGTGAGTTGTGGACCTCCCTATGTGCCCTGTTTGTCAAAAACAGTAGCCCTTTGGATATAATCTAAGTATAACATGGCCCTGGGGCCATTTACATCACTTCTGGGCATATATATAGCTCATATACCACCCCACCTCTCTCTCATACGAATTTCTCCAAACCTTAGGAGAGAGAAGGGAGAAAAGAAGAAAAAAGAGTTAAGAGAGGAGAAATCTTGGGAGATTATTACAGTATTTCTCTCCCACTACTCCATACCTCAAATCACCTTCCCATTTCGCTACACCATCGGTTTCAACTACAATTTGGGTAAGAAACCCTAACCCCAATCTTGATTTAGAGATCCAGATAAAGTAATCAACAAACTAGCTAACCTATTTCATTATTTAGGTGTTTGACATTCTGTTTTCAGGAATATAGAATTTGAACTAAATCTGAATTGAGTATTTCGACGAAAGGTAAGTACTATAAATATTTAGGTTATGGTTTTCAATACTTTCAATGTCAACTAATGATTTATGTCTGACTTGATTGCTACCATATCGTCTTAGACACGTCGATTTCGATGTATTATACATGTATTAACTATGTTGAGCAAATATGCATCCTAAGTGTTTGTTGAAATATTTGAATGAACTTGTAAACATGATTTGCGTTTGTCATGACTATTAATCTAGGATTCGTTGTTACTATATGCATGATGACCTCTTTGCATAAGGATTTGGTAAAATATATGTTGTAACTAACTTAGTCTATATAATTGGTGAAGCATAGCCTAAGTGTTTGATAAATTGTCTGAATAAGAAAATGTTGATGATTTGTATTTATTAAGAGTATTAAGATAAGATTCTCAATTACCTTAATCATATGCATAGTTTTCTCCATATAATCATATTTGCCGCTATGAAATTTATGGATAAAATGTAAGGATTATGTAATATGATCAATGTGTTTAATGAAATGCTCAAATGAGGATTTCACTTGGATTATTTGTTAAATTGTGAGCTGATTATCACATGTATCTACCTATTGCATCTGAGTAAGATTGGGGCTACAACATAGCCCAGGTAATTAGTAACAGTCCATGCGCAGGTGGCCGAATTAGTCGCCACATTGGGTAACTCGAATAATCCGGGTTGCACGATGATTGTCGACAGTGGTTAGGCCACAAAAGGTGCTTATGCCCTCCATGTCGATTAAGTCAATGTGTGCTCATACTAATCAAACTTGGCAAAAAAACTGATTCCCCTATTTTGTGTTTACCATGTTTGGACACCTCTGCTTGAATATAAGGTACCATTTACCAATGTAAAAGCCCGTTTTAACCATGGTACTACTATTCGTTAAGTCTCATGAGCCGGGCATGGTGGTATGGGATACCGTGGTCAAGTTTTTAGCTTATGTTGGGGTGACGGGTCTTCCCGTAATGACCAGTGAGTAATCCAGACTCATGAGCCAGGCATGGTGGTATGGTACACCGTGTTCGAGCTGTCGCCCTACGCTGAGGTGACAAGCCTTCCCGTAGTGACCACGAGTATAAACTTTTGAATTTGCCTATCGACTACTCTTCATTAGGAGTGATGCCCTACAACTTTCCTATCATATGTGGTTAACTAGGATTGACGACCCTGGATAGATCCTTTGTTTGGGATAATGATATAAAGGGAGGTACCTTACTTCCCAAGCCTGTTGTATGAATAAGCTTAATTAAGTACTTGGCTAACATGACCATGCATCACATTGCATTAGCTAAGATGTGCTTTTAGTGAGGAAGGTACACTTTAGGGAGTGTTGACATACGCAAAATTGATTGTCGGAGTCGCTTGTGAGGGAGCTTTGTACGAGGGCATACATCATTACTTGCACTCCATTCTTGCATTAATAAGAGGCGTTAGGAAGTGATTGTTGTATTGCTTTATCATTACTGCTTGATTGACTTGATAACATATTAACCTTTGCCTTATAGTATGACTGAGTTGATCACTCACTTCCACCCTAGGATGGTGTTTTAAAACACCAACCAGACTCTGGTTCAAATGCAGGTGATGGGGAAGCCTATGCAGCGGAGTTGGACTTCATAGATGGGAGGAAGAATTCTCCTACGTTCAGCTCTCAAACGGGTCTATGTAGAACTCGTGCCGATTCGATGGGATTGCAGAGACATATAGATTAGTTGGACACTTTACATTTTGATATTATGTCAATTTTGGAACAATACATGTATATATTTAGCTCGGTAACATACTCATACTCTGGAGGTTGTGAATCTCTTAAATACTTAAATATATATGTTTCAGTCTTCTTCTTTCTCAATTTAATTATATCTAGAGTATGATATGCTATTTTGGTATAATCCCACTCATGTTTAAGTAATTAATATGGACAAAATCTGAACATCATTATCCATGTTGCATAAGTGATGTGCTGGATCTTGAGAGTAGAGCTTTGCTCGACCCTTGAAATCTTTGGCATTACAGTTAATTCATGAAAATGAAAGAAACCTGAATATCATCATCCATAAGATATAAGTGATGTTAAGAATCTCGGGAGTAGAGATTTGCTTGACCCTTAAAATTCAGTGCGTTACAAGTTGGTATCAGAGCATGAATTGGATTAAACTGGACCTGGGGCAATAGGTTAACACGATACACTCTGACTTGGGAAGGGGGAAATGAAATTTAGAGATGACACTACGATCCTAAGGTTTCACGGAAAGACGAGATCAAGCACTGTAAATTTTGTCAATGACTTATAACGGAGGGATTGGGTTGCCAATTAATAGATTCTGAATCTAAGACGATCCTAGAAAATGTGACGAAACATCCTTTGGAACATGGTAAGTGGATCCGACCTGCTTAAAACTCAAACCAACGAGTTTAGTGGGGCCCAAGGGGCCTCACAGAGCATAAACAACCACTGGTGGCAGGTGGCCACCGCTGAACGGTGGGGGCATCGCCGGAATGACCAGCGGGGCATTGGGCACCGCAGGATCGGCGGCGCACCTCCTCTGGGACCAGATGCCGCCGCGGGATCGGCAGTACATCACCGTTGGCTTGAGTGTGTGAGCCCATCCCATAGGTGGGGGACCTCTTAAACGACCCCACCTCACCTCCCTTACTCATTTCCACCTATTTTTAAACCCGCTTCCTTTCCTAAGCCTCTCTAAACCCCATTTTCACTCTCAAATCCTCATTCCCAAGCCTTTGAATCCCATCTCTTCGTTGCTTTTCCTATTCACTACACCCCTCCACCTCTATCTTTCCAAATCATCTTTTTCATTTCTCTCTTTTTGCTCATTTGGGCACAAATCCAACACCTAGGGCTCTCAAAACACTCATCTTCTCAAAAATCCTTTCTTGTTATATCCCTTCCACCTCCATGGCCCTTGTTGAGATAGTAGCAGCCATTTTCTCCATTTCTATACTCCTTTCCCTCATGGGGAAGAGGTCACGCCAAGCCGTCCGACCCATTCTAAGAAGGCGAGTGCCGAAGCAAGTTCGAGCGTCGAACAGAGGTTGAAGTGGGACCTCGACCCTCAAATCCTGATAGAGAGGTCTCTACCGGTGGGCATTGAACTTGGAAAGTTCCGCCATCGACAATTTATTTTTGAAGCTCACGTGGATAAGAAATTGTTTGGGATGTATCTAGTGATCGACAACCTCCTGGAGAACGGATGGGCCTCATATTTGAAGGAAATACATATGCTAGTGAGGGCACCCTGCGGGCCTTCTATGCACACATAAGGGACCCAACTCTTAATCCTCTCCAGTTTACCATCCCTTTGGAGAGGACAAAAACTAGGGTCGATGTGGACATCATGGCCCTCATCATGGGAGTGGAGCGCGGTGTTGTGCATACCAGTGAGACTAATCTCACTAATGGGAGGGAGAGATATCGCCACACTCATTTGCTTTGTAGCCAACTCATTAATTGGAGACAGGAGAACAACCTCAAAACGACGTGCATGACTGATGATTACTGCCTGCTCCACCATATATGCACGTATAATGTGTATTCCAGATGGAGCAACCGCACGGAGTGCACAAGATTCATGGTGGACTTCCTGTACCAAGTAGGACAGGAAGATAAGGTGTGCCTACTCACTCTTGCCTTGACCCAGATAGTTAAGGCGGCACAGTCTACTCTCATTCGGTTGACTAGTTTGCAAGATCGCCCATAACTTTGGGTTCAAGTTCCACATGGACAATCTAGCCCCTATCCATTTCATCAATGAGACTGCCCTCAACAACATGAAAATAGGTCTCAGACAACGCCAAGCCAGACTTGAGGAATTCGGGGAAGAGATTGAGGAGGAGACAGAAGAAGAGGAAGAGAGTAAAGAAGAGGAATAAGAGGAAGAAGTGAAGGCTCAGGACTCCGACTGGGAGCCTCCCACTGCTCCTGATGACCGCTAAGACCGGGCTGCCCAAGGAAAACTAAGAATATTTGAAGAAGAAATTCAAGAGGATGTCCCGTACTCTGAAGGCCCTCCTATGCTGCATGCAGGGTAAGGGAGTACCTCCACCTTCACTAGAATTGGAGGATTAGTAGAGTAATTTATAGTTTTTTTTTTTTTTTTTTGGCAATATCCTTGGTTAGGCTTAGTTTGGATGCTAGGAAGGTAAATGTTGAAATCTTTTGTTAGTCAGCTATCATGTGTTCTCTGTCATAGTACATGTAATGTCATACCATATGTAACCATGATAAATTTTGTTTAATGAAATGCATGGAGCTCCTTTTGTTTAGTAATGTGTGGAATGTTTGGGAAAAGTTAATGATGTCGAAATTGCGGTAATGACTGCTTTAGTTGAAGTAGAAATATGCCAATATGTCCTAGAGGAGGGTGAATAGGACTTTTTCCAATGTTTTATGATTATTTAAAATCCTATCAAACCTATCCTGAGAAAATATTCATAAATCAGGATTTCTTTGAAGTAACTCTAATGGCTTCCAAGCCAATTAGAGGATCCAATCACAAAACTGATTTAATAATAAACATGATGCAATTTATGATGGATGTAACCGTGTGTGAGGTGTGATCAAATATGAAAGCATTTGATGAAATCACACAAGTAATTAAAGATAAACATCAATCATAAATATAGTCATTTTTATAGTGGTTCGAATACTTGTCTACTCTACTCCCGGCAGACACACTCAACCCTTGAGTGTACCAGATTTCACTAAGGAGGTTTCACAATAGGTTCACCTCAAACCGAATGTTTTAAATCAGGTTCACCTCTAACCAGTATAACCTACACCTAGGCTGTCATGCCCCAAACTCAGAAACCGAGCTTACAAAATTTTCGATCGCCGAATCCGGCGCCGACAGCCTCCGTAGAACCCCATTCTTAGCTCCTAGCGCCCATTCGTCAGGTTCCAATTCTGGGATTCTACGAGGAGAATTTTCAACGTCAGTTTGATTCGTAATAAGCATAACCAAAGGCATAACCCACAAACAACAACCAAGAACTCCATTACATTTCTACTATGATAAAAAACTTTACAAGTACAATGAGCATAAATGGAAATACAATGGTAAGGAACAAAAACTCCAAAAATGATCTACAAGTGCTCCAGCCTCAGCGCTACTATGCCCCAACGTCACCTGCACGCAACGGTCGTGCATAAGATTATAGAAAACTTAGAGGTTGGTGAAAGTGTGTGCATAAGGTAGTAATATGATCATGCAATATCAGAGTAATGCGGAATATGCAGATGGATCCATAATATCATGAGCCGTACCAAGGCTATGCGATGCAAGATACAAGTCAAGCATACAATCCTCATCTAAGTCCATATGTCAATACAGCTCAACTCTGAGATATCACTGGGGTCTAGTACACTTTAAACCAGATCGCCGCCATATCGTGCGCAATAAGGTAAGAGGAAGAGACCTCACTATCCGTCTGCCAATATCGGACTCGACTCGCGGACCCATTCCTCGAGCTGGTCAAACTCAGCCTACCATTACCCCCTACACTCTGGTGGGTAAGGCCGCACCCCCTTCCAACCGACCACGACACAGTGGAGAGTGTAACCATCTGATATCGGCACTCAACGCTCATCTACCCACTCGGTCTAGACATTGGAGCAACCTCTTGGTACCATAAGGGTCTAGGGACTTTCACCTAGGGATATCTATAGCACCCCAAGTAGAACAAGATTTTCAGTATCCAAACCTGCCTATCACAATACGCCTATGGAGGATACGGCCCTGATGTCGCTAGGGCATACAATAACCATGTCATACAAATACGAAATGCATGAATCACGCTATCCAATCATGCAACAAATCCTGCGCATATCGTGCGCTCATGTAGGGCAACACCGCCAACCGGGAGCCCATAAACAACCTGCCCGAAGGCATATGCTATGATCAGTCAACTCTCATATCAAGCATACATATGATGCGTATGATCATGAGTCATGGAACTATACTAAACATGTTATAATGAGATGAACTATCCTCACAATGCAGATGGGCCTGGACGGCCTATACACAATAAGTATAGGCCTAATAATGGGCCTTAAGGAGAGTCGTAATGTGGACATCCAACCAACATTACACTTGCAATATCGACGTCAAACCAACATTGCTCCCAAGGCGTTACCCATAGTGAAAATCATTATATGAACTAGGTTGGGATCACACATTGTAATGGACCTTAGGCATATCCCATTGGGCCTTAAATACATCAATTGGGCCATATCATATGGGCCTTCCATTCGTTAAGTGGGCCACACCAATGGGCCGCACCAATGGGCCTTATGCGCATTGTAATGGGTCATAACCTGTGGGGCCTTGAATGCATCAATTGGGCCTAATCACCAGGGCTTTATGTGTAACAAATGGGCCACACCAATTAGGCCCCATGTGTTCAACAAATGGGCCTCAACCCATAGGCCCCTTAAACATCAAATGGGTTTTATCTGTTCTTGATCGTGACTTTGTTGAGCTGGCGATAGTCAACGCAGAGCCTCAACGAACCATCCTTCTTCTTCACGAAGAGTACCGGTGCTCCCCACGACGAACTGCTCGGATGGATAAAACCCAACTCTCACAACTCGTCCAACTGCTTTTACAGTTCCCGTAACTCCAACGGTGCCATGCGATACGGGGCCTTCGAAATAGGCACGGTACCAGACATGAGATCAATCTGAAACTCGGTGAGTCGACGAGGCGGTAATCCTGGAATCTCCTGAAACACATTAGGAAAATCGTAAACCACAGGCAAATGGTCGATACAAGCGGCAACAGGCTCCTCGAGGGAACATGACATCAAACAAGCCAACCGCTCTCCTCTGGGCTCTGCGAAGAACTGAAACTGCGGCACACCGGGTATATAAAACGTGACTGTCCTCGCGACGTAGTCCAATATGGCATAATACTCGGTGAGCCAATCCATGCCCAGGATGACATTGAACTCGAACATCAGCAACTCAAACAGATCGGCAAGCAAAAAGATATCCCCAACTAGAACGGGGTAAGACGAGCAAAATCGGACCAACACTGCAGTTCCCCCTAAGGGAGTCGATACTGATAGGCTCTCACCAGAAGATTCCAACGGTAAGCCAGTCGATCGGTAGAAACTCTCGGCGACAAAAGAATGCGATGCACCAGAATCAAATAACACTCGTGCAATGCATGTAGAAACTGGAAGTATACCCTCAACGACTCCTCCAGAAGACTGGGGATCCTGCAGAGTCGCATAGAACCTAGCCTGAGCCGACTGAGGAGGTGTCTGTCCCCTTTGAGTGTGCTGCTGCTGCTGCTGGGGTCCTTGAGGTGGTCGAAACTGCTACCTCTGCTGCTGTGGCCTTGGAGGCTGGTGTTGATGCTGCTGCTGAGGTGGCCTAGGTGGTGGGGGCTACTGTCATTGCTGTTGTGAGGGTCTCTGCTGCGGTTGTGGTGGAGGCTGCTGTGAACCTCTCTACTGCTGTAGGCCTCTCTGCTGCTGCTGGGGGCTGGGACACTCCCACGAACGGTGTCCCGTCGCATCGCACCTAAAATAAGTGCCGGTGAACTGCCTTAGAGGTGGTGGTGGAGGTGCTGCTGGTGCTCGAAAGGCTGGGTGACCTGTGCGCCTCTGCTGCTATGGTCGACGCTGCTGGGAATCACTGGAAGGAGCCTGCCTCTTCCGATCTCTCCTCTGACCTCGATTAGACTGAGAACTGGCCCACTTTGTCTCAAAAATCTGAGCCTTCCACACCACTTCCTCAAAAGTCAGAAACTCATGGCCAATCACACAGCTGTGAAGACCGTAACGTAAGCCGTCCTCGAAGCGGCGGGCTCTCTGCTCCTCATCATCTACTAGGTAAGGTGCAAATCTGGACAGTGCTACAAAACGAGCTGCATACTGAGCCACTGTCATATCACCCTGCACCAGGGCCTCGAACTCCAACGCTCGCTGTCGTCGGATGTGATCAGGGAAGTACTGTCAGTCAAACCGATCCATAAAATCCTCCTATGTCCATATAAAATTAGCGTCTGCTGCTTGTGAGACTGATGCCCACCAGTGCTCAGCCTCACCATGGAGAAGAAATATGGCTAATCTAACTCGCCGCTCAGTTGTACATCCCATAGTCTCAAATATCTTCTCCACATCGGCGCGCCATCTCTCAGCTGCCGTCGGGTCTGGCTCACCCTGGAAACGCGGTGGATCGAGCCGTGGAAACTCACTAAGGAGGGCACTTGCATGCTCCTGCTCTGCCTGGGCTGGTGAAACAACTGGCTGCCTGCCCTGCCCCTGAAGTGCAGCCGTCATAGCCTGTAACATTTGCTACAACTGGGAGGCACTCACGGATATGATAGGCTCCGCATCAGTCTCTGGTGGAGGAGCAGGATACTCAGGATGGGCAGTAGGAATCTGATGTGGTGGAACGGGAATCGTAGGTGGTAGTGTGGGAGCCGCAGGTGGTGGAGCAGGATCCTCAGGTGGTGGTACGGGAGTCGATCGGATAACTCTCCTGGGTGACATGTCCTACAGGAAAGAGTGAAGGCACCTATCAACTTGAAAGCTCTCGAAGGCACGCACGTTAAGGGTCTGTAACGGAAGGTCGCTAAGCTAACCAAACTTCGGGACTTATCCATTCCACACTCATAGTAAATATGTAATGTTGTTATCGGTTATTCCCAAGTTATACTCTGATACCAACTTCTGTCACGCCCCAAACTCAGAAACCGGGCTCACAAAATTCCTGATCGCCGAATCAGGCGCCGATAGCCTCCGTAAAACCCCATTCTCGGCTCCTAGCGCCCATTCGCCAGGTTTCGATCCTGGGATGTTACGAGGAGGATTTTCTACGTCAGTTTGATTCGTAATAAGCATAACCAAAGGATAACCCACAAACAACAACCAAGAACTCCATTACATTTCCACTATGATCAAAAACTTTACAAGTACAATGAGCATAAAGGAAAATATAATGGTAAGGAACAAAAACTCCAAAAATGATCTGCAAGTGCTCCAGCCTCAGCGCTGCTGCTCCCTAACATCACCTGCATGCAACGGTCGTGCATAAGCTTATAGAAAGCTTAGAGGGTGGTGAAAGTGTGTACACAAGGTAGTAATATGATCATGCAATATCAGAGTAATGTAGAATATGCAGATGGATCCATAATATTATGAGTCGTACCAAGGCTATGCGATGCAAGATGCAAGTCAAGCATACAATCCTCATCTAAGTCCACATGTCAATACAGCTCAACTCTGGGATATCACCGGGGTCTAATACACTCTAAACCAGATGGCTGCCACATCGCTCGTAATAAGGTAAGTGGAAGAGACCTCACTATCCGTCTGCCAATATCGAGCTCGACTCGTCGATAGCGGACCCATTTCTCGAGCTGGTCAAACTCAGCCTAGCATTGCCTCCTACACTCGGGCGGGTAAGGCCACACCCCCTTCCAACCGATCACGACACAGTGGAGAGCGTAACCATCTGGTATCGGCACTCAATGCTCATCTACCCACTCGGTCTAGACGTTGGAGCAACCTCTTGGTACCATAAGGGTTTAGGGACTTTCACCCAGGGATATCTATAGCACCCCATGTAGAATAAGATTTTTGGTATCCAAACCTGCCTACCACGATACACCTGTGGAGGCTACGGCCCTGATGTCGCTAGGGCGTATAATAACCATGTCACACAAATACGAAATGCATGAATCACGCTATCCAATCATGCAACAAATCCTGTGCATATCGTGCGCTCATGTATGGAAACACTGCCTAACCGGGAGCCCATAAACAACCTGCCCGAAGGCATATGCTATGATCAGTCAACTCTCATATCAAGCATACATATGATGCGTATGATCATGAGTCATGAAACTATACTAAACATGTTATAATGAAATGAACTATCCTCACAATGCAGATGGGCCTGGACAGCCTATACGCAATAAGTACGGGCCTAATAATGGGCCCTAAGGAGAGTCGTAATGTGGACATCCAACCAGCATTACACTCGCAATGTGGACGTCAAACCAACATTGCTCCCAAGGCGTTACCCATAGTGAAAATCATTATATGAACTAGGTTGGGATCACACATTGAAATGGGCCTTAGGCATATCCCATTGGGCCTTAAATACATCAATTAGGCCATATCATATGGGCCTTCCATTTGTTAAGCGGGCCACATCAATGGGCCGCACCAATGGGCCTTATGCGCATTGCAATAGGTTATAACCCGTGGGGCCTTGAATGCATCAATTGGGCCTAATCACCTAGGCTTTATGTGTAACAAATGGGCCACACCAATTAGGCCCCATGTGTTCAACAAATGGGCCTCAACCCATAGGCCCCTTAAACATCAAATAGGCCAAATCCCATGGACTTATAAATATCAAATGGGCCTAGTCCTATAGGCCTTATATAAGTCAAATGGGCCTAAACCCCTAGGCCTTATATAATCAAATGGGCCTAACCCATAGGCCTTATACAAATCAAATGGGCCTAACCCATAGGCCTTATACAAATCAAATGGCGTAACCCATACATAGGTGGCCCACTTGATCATTGATCGGGCTCATCCTTCAACTCATGCCTTAAAATGATAATTCCAAGTGGATGGACGGTCTGGATGCATCACATGCATCATGGCGGGGTCCACAGAGGTTGGACGGTTCACAAGCATCACCGTGGGCCCAGCACCACCATCCGCTGGACGGGTAAAATACAAACATCATGGTGGGCTTCCTCCATCCGCCTGGACAGTGGATATAAAACACATACATCATTGTAGGTCCCATGTGGGGCCCACTGTAATGTTTATAAGCCATCCAGATCGTTCATAAGGTCACTCAGACCTGGATGAAGGGAAAACACAAATTTCATCTTGATCCAAAACTTCTATGGACCCCAGAACGAGTTTCAATGGTAGATGTTCATTCACCCTATTTCCTATGGTGTGGGTCACCTGAATTTTGGATCCGGTAGAAACTTGGAGGGGGCCCACCTCAGGGGGTGGCCCACCACGTGGACAGATTGGATGACAAATAAACATCACGGTGGGGCCCACATGCAGGGCCGTGGGCCCCTGACGTTCTCCCGCCAAAACCTACACGCAGCAGCTTGCAGCTGCTGCGGCTTGTCAGAGAGGCAGAGGCGCTACCTCTTGCCCATTTATTTATTTATTTATTTTAATTTTGATTTTCTTGAGAAAAATCACCTGTGGGGCCCACTTTTCAAAGATCTGAACCGTCCAATGGATTTAGGGGCCCAAAATACACTGAACAAGACCAATGTCCAGTATTTTTAGCATGTAGATGCAGCAAGGTGGGTCTAAATAGCTTTAAATGGTAAGGAATACAGTTTTCTATAGTATGGCCCACCTGATCAATAGATCAACCTCATTTTTCGGCTCAACGCCTAAAATGAGTTGGTAAAAGGGATGAACGGCATGGATTTAACACATATATTAAGGTGGGGCCTACATGAGCCAGCCCACCTAAACCTTTCTTTTTTCTTTTTTTTTTTTTTTTCATTTGGCAGAGACGTCCAGGGTCTCAGACACTGGACGGTTGGGTATTTTAAAAAAATATACATTGAGGTGGGCCCTGATTAGGTGGGCCACCTCATGGAAAATAGTGTGGGTCCATTACACATAAAGTGGGCCACACTTGATGATTTGGGTAAAATAAAAGCCTCATGGTGGGGTCCATCCAAATCGACCACACAAGCTTATATAATGTCAAAAAAATAAAATAAAAATAAATAAATAAAATGAAGTAAGAAGGGAGAGAGAGATGGAAAGTGGGACACGCTTGTGATAGAGGGCTCTTCCACTATGAGCCCTCCCTCGTACAAGATCATACAATAAATGGGTCCTTCTACACATGGAACTAACAAAAAATCGGATTCAACGGTGGAGATCCTTTCTCCACCAATATGAACGGTCTAGATGACCTTTAAATGCAAAGAAATAAACATCATGATGGGGTCCATGGAGAATGGCCCCATCATGGATGTCATGATGATCAAAGTGAGCCATCGGCCACAACTTAGGGTCCCAAGTGAGATCCAAACCATTGATCGGTTGGCCTCACTTGGCCCATCTCAAAAACATGAAAAACTAGTATTAACTAGCACCCACCGTTCAATCTTCTTACTCCTATAGGTTCCTTAGCTCCTTAGTTTTGATTTCAATGGATGAGATGAGGAATGGATGGTTAGGATGAGAGATGATGGGGTAGGAAAGTGGGCCACCTTGGAGTTTTGGAGAGCTTAGAGGATTTCTCATACGTATGGGGTTTTTGCTTGAGAAAATGAGATGAGAAATGAGAAAGAGAGAGTTGTAAAGGGAGAGAGAGAGAGAGAGAGAGAGAGAGAGAGAGAGAGAGAGAGAGAGAGAGAGAGAGAGAGAGAGTGATGGGTGTGTAAGAAATCCTTGACTTTTGTGGCCTTTTGTGTAAGAAAGGCATGGGAGGTGTAAGAGATTCTTGACTTTTGAGGCATTTGTGTAAGAAAGGTATGGGCTTTGTAAGGAAATCTTAACTTTTATGGTTGCTTGGGAATAGGTTTAAGGTGATGTGTACTTGACATGTTGATGGATTAATGGATTGATTGATTGATGGGATTGATGTGACATATCGTAGAGATTCTCTTGGGTTTCGTAACGTGCGACATTTTTCTCGCACCGAACGCTGGACTACATCTCCTGACCAGGGTATCTCCTCGGCGCACGAGTCGCGGCATCGGAACCGCAGCGACGACGCGATCACTATGGTAATGGTCTTGGGTTGAGTCGACTCGGGTTGACGGCATACGAATCAGGGTCATGCATAAGTATCGGTTAAGGGTCGAAGGTTGTTGGAATTCAATCAGTAAGACCGCGAAAGTCTACGAATCGATACAGACTGAGATACGGGTCTTACATAGGCTAACAGTTTATGCTCTCACGAGTAAGGGTCAACATGTAGCACCCAATTTTAGGCACAATGACCAAGGATCCACACAAGGAACCTCTAACGTTTATGCTCTCACAAGCAAGGGTCAACACAAAGCACCCACTTTTAGGTACACTGGCCAAGGACCTACTACAAGGCCCTAACAGTTTATGCTCTCCATAGAGTAAGGGTCAACACAAAGCACCAATCACGTACACTCTCGCCGGAGGCCTCTTACGAGGGCTTGCAAGGGGTGAGAAATACCTTAGACCCAATCCTATAAAGGAATGATCACAAGGGTCCTCTGGACTCTAATGACTTACAGCTAAGTAGATGAGCCCCATTTAGCACATTGTCGAAGATCTCCTCCTTTGATGACGAAGAATCTTCTGCTTCCTTAAACCGTAACTCAGAAGATGTACCAATACATGACGACGGGTTGGGTCGAGGTAATGATGGAATTCTACTCTTAAATATTTTTTTATAAGGAAGATAGAGTGATTCCAATCATCTATATATTTAAGGCATCCCAGCTTAATGATTTTCCATTAAGGTGGTAGTTGGAGGATCCTTAAATGCAGAAGTTCATTCCCCAATCCACTCTATTGAATGTCAACGATGATGGTGGATTGGAGGATGAACTCTTATGAGAGATATCATCGAGTAGGTTCGATATCATCAAGCGTATACTCTTAATTGCATCGACTAACTGCTCGATGACACAAACTCAATTGTCAAACACTTTTGAAACCTTTTGCCAGCTGGTTGAGGAAATCAAATGTGCGTCGATGTCATCAGATTTCGAACTCCAATTTCATCGATACGAGATTCGATTCCTCGATATTTGAAAATGAGATAGACTTTCCTTTGAAATATTTTAGGTCAAAAGAATGATCAAGGTACACTCGATATCATTGGAATTGAATGTCGATGATATTGATAGTCATTGCGATGCATCGATAAATCCAAAGGATTTTCCAATTAAGCTTGCTGGATAGTTTATGTCTAGTCTCGATGCAATCGACCCAACGCCGATATCATCGATGTTTGAATATCGATTCTATCAAGTGACCCTCAATCCAAGATAAAATGGCCTGAAAATATTGCTGGAAAACAGAGTATCCAATTCCAATAT
The DNA here is from genome assembly GCA_037074715.1 of Magnolia kwangsiensis. NCBI lineage: Eukaryota > Viridiplantae > Streptophyta > Magnoliopsida > Magnoliales > Magnoliaceae > Magnolia > Magnolia kwangsiensis. The sequence continues at coordinate 60,811,906 of CM073573.1, forward strand.
AATCGAAGGCTTTTCGATATCATCGAAGTTTGAATTCCAAGGATATCAAGGAGTACTTTGATTTATCGAAGATCTCATGATTTGCTTAGTAGAACATTGGACACAGAATATATGATGTCAATTTTATCAAGTCAACTTCGATAGACTTGAGATTCAATTATCAATGATATCGATACGATGATCGTTACATCGATAATTCTATCCAGAAGTATATGTAGTTGTTGGATGACTTGTGTTCTCATTTCGATATCATTGAGTGAGTTTTGAGGACATCGACAGCAAGGTTCGATTTCATCGAACCCCTTGTCGATAAATCGACAAAGGTAGAAAACTTAGAGATTTTCTATAATTTGAAAAAGTTTTCTAACCCAAAAACCCTATGATATTCTAATAAATTTTAAGGGTTTTAATTACCTGGTATTTTGGGACATGGGATGTGAGGCTAAGATTTACCTATGGCGAGTTCGAGCCCACATCCAGTTGAGGTAGATGGTTGATTAATCTTCCTATAGAGCTTCTCTGTTTAGTTGACTCAACACTCACACTAATTGACAAACCAGGGCACTTTCAGATGTTACCCTAACTCTATAAATATTGTACCTTATGTTGTATATAGGGAATGCCTCCCAAAACCACTTAGAACATGACACATCAACCACCTGGCAGGTTGGTTGACGAAGCCCCTTTTTTGAATGATAGCCAATAAGGCCCTATTTTGGGTCCAATTAGCAAAACAGTGCCGGACTCACAACTGGCAACCGGCCCTATAGATGGGCCAACACCAAGTGCTCCACTGGTTCTAAGTTAGAACCATGCTTCTTCATCGGTACCACATATACCTTAGACAACCTCTCCCCTAAATAGATTGGAGCAGATGATGCTCTTAATGCAACAACAACAACAGGTCCTAGCAACTATAGCGGGGGCCATCATACAAAATATAAATGTGGCCCCGCCGATGTAACACATGCAGGCGACCGGGGTAACGACTGCATGTGGGCTTTTCAAGCATTTTCAACACCTTTGTCCTCCCACTTTCACGGTACCTATAGACCCGAGGAGGCCGAGTATTGGTTGGATAGAATATCCAAGATGTTAAGGCCATTACACTACTCTGAAGTGGAACAGGTTGAGCTTGTTATATACATGTTTAAGAAGGATGCTAGCTTATGGTGGGACAGTGTCCTTCAAACCGTTCTTGTGGGGTTTGTGGACGTGGGACAGGTTCGAGGTATGCTTCCACGAGAAATACTTTCACCTCACCTATCACAATGAGAAAGAGGGAAAATTTCTCTGCCTTAGGCAAGGGGCAATGATGGTAGAAGAGTATGAGAACCGCTTCAAGGAGCTAGCTAGATATACTCCCTTAATTTTTGCTAATGAGCCGATGAGAATGTGGCGATTCTCGGAAGGGATGTGGGCTGACATTCGCACCAAGATGTGTTGTGCTGGCATTCCTATGTATGATGAATTAGTGAACATGTCCTTACGAGCTGAGCAGGACGGTGAGCGAGTGTCCCGAACACGTTTTCTAATAGGCCTGAGGCCTAGGCCCAAATTGTAAACCCGAACATTTCTTGGCAAGAGGCCGCGTATGAACTCGCCTCCAAGACCAATGGCTCCGCCGGCTCAGTAAAGGCGTTCTGATCTTATGTGTACCTACTATGGAGGAGCGGGCCACACTGACCCCTTCCTCTTTACCAAGATGAGGGATAACGGCTACGTGCCACCTCAAAGGGTCAACTGCCAGCCACCTCACACTATTTCAGCTCCACCTCTATGGTCTGTGTCATCGGTACAACCATACGACTGACCTCCTGTATCCCCAAATAGGTCGCCTCAACGGCCTATGATAGCGCCGCCTAATAGCCCGTAACAAGCTCGCGTGCATGCATTAGTCGGCAAAGCGTCTGAATTAGCAGTTACAATATCTCTGGCATTTGAAGTCACTTCCTACATCTAAGGTACACCTGTATTCCTTTTAGTGGACACCGAGTCCACTGTTTCTATAGTAGCATGCTTTATAGTCCAGTGTTTAGGGTTAGACACTACCCCTATGATTGGGGTGAGAATCATTGCCGCAGTAGGAAACTTCTCAGACACCACTAAGCTTTGTAAGAGTTACCTAATAGACTTAGGGAGTAGAGTGGTGTGCATTGACCTGATTGTAACCAAGATATATCATTACGACATCATCCTCGGCATGGATTGACTCACCAAAACGAAGGCAGAGATTAACCATGAAACCAGATTGGTGACATCCCATGGGCCTGAGGGCATGACCTTCACCTTCCCAGTTCAGGTCAGTTGTCCCTACCGCATTCGTTGTTACGCTTCCCTATTCAAAAATTGTGATGGTCCGTCACTTGGGGACACGACAGTGGTCCGAGATTTCACGAACATATTCTAACCGATCCCTGGACTACCTCCTCAGCACGAGATCGACTTTACCATCGACCTTGTGCCAAGTGCAACACCTATCTCCTTACTGACATACCGCATGCCTCCGTGTGAAACGGAGGAATTGAGGAAGCAAATTGATGATTTATTGGACTCAAGTTTTATACAGCCGAGCATATCTCCTTGGGGAGCTCTTGTGTTGTTTGTGAAAAAGAAAGATGGATCACTGCGGTTGTGCATAGACTACCGTAAGCTAAATCACATGACAGTAAAGAATAAGTATCCTCTACCCAGGATAGATGACCTGTTCGACCAATTGAAGGGGGCTCAGTATTTTTTTAAGATAGACTTATAATCTGGGTATCATCAGTTGTGCGTTAGGAATGAAGACGTGAGAAAATAGTTTTGAGGACTAACTTTAGCCAGTATGAATTCCTTGTGATGCCATTTGGACTTACAAATGCACCAGCTGTATTCATGGTTCTCATGAACCGGGTGTTTCAGTCGTATCTTTACCTATTAGTCATCGTATTCATAGAAGACATCTTGATACACTCAAAGACTCAAAAAGATCATGAAGAACACCTCCGATCAGTCCTTGATAGTCTTAGGCAGAATCAGTTGTTTGCAAATACCAAAAATGTGACTTCTGGAAGGATGAAGTCAAGTTCTTGGGACACGTGATTTTTAAATAAGGAATCACTGTGGACCTTACCAAGGTGATCACGGTACAAGACTGGGAGTAGCCCAGCTCAGTTATAGAAGTGAGGAGTTTCCTCAGACTTTCTGGCTATTATCGCCGATTCATTAAAGATTTCTCCAAGATAGCCCAACTATTGTCTCAACTTACTCGAAAAGATCTTAAATTTGCTTGGAATGGGAAAGCAGAGGTAGCCTTTTAAGAATTAAAGGACAAGATAACATTTGTGCCCGTGATAGTGCTGCTAGAGCAAAGAGTCAAATATACTATTTACACCGATGCCTCTTGAGTTGGTTTGGGGTGTGTACTTATACAGAAGGATAGGGTGATCGCCTATGCCTCCTGACAGTTGAGGAAACATAAAGAAAATTACCCCACTCAGGACCTGGAGTTGGCTCATTTTTACATTAAAGCTTTGGAGACATTACCTCTACGGCGAGGAGTTCAAACTCTTTTGTGACCATAAGAGCCTCAAGTACACCTTTACACAGAGGGACCTGAATATGAGGTAGTGCCATTGGATGGAGACATTGAAAGACTTCAAGTTTGAAGGCTCCTACCATTTTAACAAGGCCATCCTTGTGGCCGATGTGTTGAGCCGCAAGAAAACTATGGAATTTGTAGCCCCACTGATGGTGGGAGAGTGGAATATGGTGGAGTTCGTGTGAGATTTTGAACAAAGGCTAACAGTGGAGGAGCCATTCAAGATCGTCGCACACTTCCACGTGAAAACACTTATTAATGACCGAATCATTATGGCTCAAAAAGAAGATGAGCGATTGTTAAAGATGAGAGAGCATGCAAGCGACAGTAAAGAATCAGAATGGAGGATTGACTTAGATGGAGATTTGCGATATTGTGGCCGCCTATGCGTCTCGAACCTTCACGACTTGAGGAGAGAATTTTTAGAGGCTGCTCACAATTCAAAGTTAGCGATGCACCTGGGTAGTATGAAAATGTATCGGGACATGAAGCGTTTGTACTAATGGGACAACATGAAGGCCCAAATAGCAGACTTTATGTCTCGATGACTCACGTGCCAGTAAGTCAAGGCCGAGTACCGCCAACCACTAGTTTACTTCAGCCCATGCCCATAGTCGAGTAGAAGTGGGATTTCATATCTATGGATTTTATTTCCATGTTACCAAAGATGAGAAAAGGGCATGACTCCATTTGGGTGATTGTGAGCCAATTTACAAAGTCAGCCCATTTCCTCCCAATTTGGGTTTCTAATTCAGAAAATGACCTGGCCAAGCTATACATTAAGGAGATAGTATGAATGCATGGGGTTCCCCTAGAGATTATGTTGGACCGAGACACATGATTCGTGTCTATGTTCTGGACTCGAATACAAGAGGCGATGGGGGTGAAGCTAAAGTTTAGCACTGCATTCCACCCACAGACCAATTGGCAAATGGAGTGGGTAAATCAGATACTCGAGGACATGTTATGAGCATGCATTCTTAACTTTAAGGACAACTTGGATGACAGTCTCCCTTATGCCGATTTTTCTTATAATAATAATTTCCAATCAAGCATTGACATGGCTCCTTGCAAAGTCTTGTATGGACGCCCATGTCGAGCTCCACATTGTTGGGTGAAAATTGGCGAGAAGAGCTTGGTTGACACAAATTTAGTTCAGGTGACCTCATAAAAGATCGATATTATCAGGCGTAGACTCCTTATGGCCCAAAGTAGGCAGAAGAGCTACGCTGATACGAGACAAAGACATTTGGAATTCGAAGTTGGGGACCATGTATTCCCCAATGAAGGGAGTACTCCATTTTGGCAAGAAAGGAAAACTCACGCCGAGGTTCATTGAGCCATTCCTGATTTTAGACCAAGTGGGTGTGGTGGCATACCATCTCTCCTTGCCCACACCACTCGCAGGTTTACACAACGTGTTTCATATGTCAATGTTGAAGAAATATGTTCCCGACCCCACTCAAATTATCAGGTAGGAGTAAGTACAACTAAGGGAGGATGCCACCTATAAATTGTGGCCCACGCATGTTCTAGATAGGAAAGAGCAAGTATTGCGTAGCAAGGTCATCATACTCGTGAAAGTGTTATGGACACACCACACCGAGGAGGAGGCTACTCGGGAAACAAAAGCTGAAGTCCATAAGAACTACTCACAAATCCTTGAGGAGTATGAAAAGGTACAAATTTCAGGGATAAGATTTTTCTTTAAGGGGGGTAGATTGTAACGTCCTAGAAAAATCCGTACAAAGGCCTGAGTACAACCTCAGGCAGAATAACCTAAGGACTACATCCTATCCTATAATTTAGATGAGATTTAGTTAAGTACTAAATAATGAGTGGATTAAGCTTGGGCCACCATTTTCACAAATGGGAAGGTCTAAAACCATGAGTACCGCTGACTCAATGTCATCTTAAGACCTACGAGAAATCCCAAGGGCCTGTCGCTCTTGAGAGTACATTGAAACTCGGTAACGAACCTAAACCGCACGTCGAGGGTCCAATGACCACGAAATTATAGGAAGATGTCTGTCCTGCTGGGCTTGACAACCACCGCGGGAATCAGGCCTAGATAGTGTCCAGAAATGGCCAACTTGAGCCATGAATGAAGTGCATGGGAAACACGAATATCCTTAGAAAATGAACTAAAACTTAAGTGAATTGGGTCATTCACTCTTATGCAAAGTTGAGGATTTTTTACCATTAGTTTGTGACCAAACTTAACATATGGAGAAAGGAAATTTCCCTGTACACATCTGTATAACCATGGCCTCGATTGGACACATATGGTCGTTGATCTAACACGGGATCTCCACGGTCGATCGGCTCATCCGATCGCACCAAAATCATGCCCTAGCATGGATCCATTGTCAGGGAGTGTACCCCATGATGTAAATGAGCAGTGGGCCTCCCTAAGACCCTTGTTTGTTAGAAATGGCCACCCACAGGGTAGAAATATAGTATAAAGTGGCCTTGGGGCCATTTACATCACATCTGGGGCTATAAATAGCCCTCATTTCACTCTCTCCCTCTTATATACGAATTTTGCAAACCCTAGGGGAGAAAAAAGAGAAAAGAGAGAAAAGAGGAAGAGGAAACTTGGGGAGATTGCTGCAACCGTGGGAAATCTTCTCCCACGTATCCACGTGCCAAATCACCGCCTCCTTTCGCTACCTAAACCTCTTCTAGCTACGATTTTGGGTAAGAAATGCCAACCCTAATATCGAGGTAGAGCTCCAGGATAGCTTTTCATCAACCTAGCTAACTAGTTTTATCATTTAGGTACTCGACGTTTCATTTTTGGAAACGTAGAATTTAGACTGAGTCTAAGTCGAGCATACTAATGAATGGTGAAGACTGTTAACACTTCGGTTACGGTCTATCAGTGCTCTCATGTCAGCTTATAATTTATGCTTATCATGATTGCTACCGTATTATCTTAAATATGTTGATTTTTGTATGAGATATGCATATGAACTATGATAAATAAATGATGTAACCTATGTGTTTGTTGAAATGTCTAAATGGAAAATAGAGAATGATTAGTACTTGCGATGATTTCTAATCTAGGATTCATCATCGTCATATGCATATAGATTTCTCTGTATGAAGAATTGATAACATATATGTTGTAACTAACGTAGTCTATGTGTTTGATAAATTATTTAAATGAGAAATTGTTGATGATTTGTATTTACTATAAGTATTAAGGTAGGATTCCCTATTGTCTTATACATATGTATGTTTTCCTCTATGAAATCAAGCGATAAAATGCAAGTTATATTTGACATGGTCTATATGTTTGATGAAATGCCCAAATGAGAAATCTACTTGGATTGTTTTGTTAAATGCTGGGATGGATATTACACGTGGTTTAACAACATTTGGATAGGATTTGGGCTACAAACGTAGTCCAGGGAATCGGTAAACATCCATGTTTGGGTGGCCAAATTAGTCAAGCCACCTTAGGTAAACTCGATGAATATGAGTCATACGATGACTGTCGGCAGTGGCTAGGCCACGAGGGGTGCTGATGCTCTCTATGTCGATTAAGTCAACGTGCACCCGTACCAATCGAGCTTACCTAACGAACCGGTTGACCTATTATGTGTTTACCATGTATGAACACGACAGTTTGAATCTAAGGTATCCCTCACCATTGTAAACACCTGCCTTTAACCATGGTACCGCGATCCTCAAGACTCATGAGTCAGGCATGGTGGTATGGGACATCGTGGTAGTGCTGTTGGCCTACGTTGGGGTGACGAGCCTCCTTGTAGTGACTGCGAGCACAACTTACAACTTTCCTTTCATATGTGTTTAACTAGGAGTGACGAACCAAATTAGTCAAGCCACCTTGGAAAAACTCGATGAATACGAGTCTTATGAAGATTGTTGGTAGTGGCTAGGCCATGAGGGGCGCTGATGCACTCCATATCTATTAAGTCAACGTGTGCCCATACCAATCGCGCCTGCCTAGCAAACCGGTTGACCTATTACGTATTTATCATGTATGGATATGACTGTTTGAATCTAAGGTACCCCTCACCAATGTAAAGACCCTCCTTTAACCATGGTACCACAATCCTTAAGACTCTTGAGCCAAGCGTGATGGTATGGGACAACGTGTTCATGTTGTCGGCCTACACTGGGGTGACGAGCCTCCCCATAGTGACCGAGAGCATAACTTCTTGCAACTTGTCTTTCGTATGTGTTTAACTAGGAATGATGAATCTAGATGGATCTAGAACATAGTAGGACCACTACGGTAGTCCGATGCCTAATGTTTGATTTGGGTTAATGTAAAAAGGGGAGGTACCCTAGCTTCCCAAACTTGCTGTGTGAATGAGCATAATTAATCACTTGGCTATCACACTATATTAGTTAGGATGTGGCAAAAAGACGTTGAAGTTGCACCATTTGAGGAAGTGTTGTCATATGTGAAATAGGTTGTCAGAATCGCGTGTGAGGGAACATTAATAGGTGAGGGCATGCATCATTACTTGCACTCCATTTCTGCATTAAAAAGAATAGTTAGGAAGTGATTTTTACGATTGCTTTATTATTGCTGCTTGATTGACTTGATAACATGTGTCACTTTTGCCTTATAGAACCACTGAGTTGATCACTCACTCTGACTCTGGGATGTGTTTTAAAACACAACCAGACACTGATTTAGATGCAGGTACAGACGACGTCTATGCTCTGGAGCAAGAATTCTTGGATGAGGAGGAGGAATTCTCCTACTTCCAACTCTCGGGCAGGTCGATGTAGACCATGGACCATTACGTAGGGGACACTAGGCATCGGGGTTTAGTTGAACACATTTTATACTACCACTTTTTGTACATTTTGAAACTATACATGTATATACTGAACCCGGTTACGTACTCATACTCTAGAAGAAATTTTGTGAAACATCTGCATACTTACATAGACATGTTTTTAGAATTCCTCATTGACTTATTTCATTACATCCGGAGTATGATGTCTTATTTAGTATAAGCCTTTGCATGCTTAATTCATGAAAATGAAAGAAACTTGAATATCATCATCCATAAGACATAAATGATGTTCGGAATCTCAGGAGTAGAGCTTTGCTCGACCCTCGAAATTTACGGCATTACAACCTTAAGGGCATAATCATCCAAAATAAAAAGTATTATGATCTAGCAACAACACTAGAAAAAGATCATTTAAAAGATCCACCCTCATATGGAGGAATATAAGGGCGACAAGTCAAAAGAAATTCTGTAATGTGCTCTCAGTATGTTGAAGAGCATCACGACGCAATTCAATCCTGGAGAGTCAATTTTCGCACTATCGAAGGTGAGCTTCTATATTTGACTGCCCTTCAAGAAGTTGACAAATGAGATCATTTTATCTTGGAGCTGGCATTGGGGTGAGATATGAACCCTGAGTAGAGGCCATGGTATTTTCTTGAACATCTTCTTCACCCCTACATTCATGGTTGTTTATAACTACTTTTAACTAGAGTAGGGTTTTCTTGGTAAAGTACACTACGGGATGTATTGTATCAGAAGTAAGTGGTAGTGATAGAAACTTGGAGATTTTGCAGATGACGCTTGGAAAAGGAAGGCTTGTGTGGTGAGTACCTTTGACAACTTAAATTAATTGTTTCAAAATTAGAGTGGGTATACATATTTCAGTTCTCCGTTAGATATCACATATATAGGGTATTTAGAACAATTGGTGGGAGCATATCTCCAGAAACTTCACAAGGATATGCATTGGTACTCAGTATCTCGTGAAGCACTTTTGTGGTAGAGTCCAGATGCAATGAAGACAGGTAGTTTCTTCTGTTTCTAGGAATTATTGAGTCAACGCATAGTGTTCTGGTCACTTCTTTCCAAACACTTGGATCATTTAAGCAACGATCAATTGGTGAGGTATGTGTGACTGGAAGATTCAGAAGTTGTCTTAGCATCAAAGGAGTGATCTCCTTGGTTTGGTTCATGTAATTGACGCTTATCAATAGAGGATCATCTTGAGTATTACGACAAGAATTCAAGAATTGATAAACAAGGTCATATTGTATTTCTCCTCCTAAGTAAAGGACATTATTCCACTCTATTGGTCCCAGATAGAAGTCTATCCCATATGGCTCTATGAAATGAGATTTGATAAATTGATCAAAGGTAAATTCATTTGCCTTAGCATTAGAATGCGAGTAAGAAGTATAGTTTTTGATTTTTCTAAATGAGGTTTCTCCTTTTGCATCTTCCTTTCCTTTGTTCTTGACTATGCTGTGTTGAAATCATAGGTTAAAACCATAAGTACAACTAAAATAATAACTAATTTGAAAAGATGCTTGTATCCTCTGATAGAATGAGGCTACAATCATAGATTTTTCAATCAACCACATAGATCCTATAGTGAGTTTCTTTTAAAACCACCCTTTTTTTTATTCTGTGTAATTGTAATTCAATAGGTTGTTATGGAACACAATGGTATCCTTATAAGAGTTGATATGCAGTATGGAGTGATTTAACTATTTGACCATCGTAATTAACATCAAAACCCCCAGATAGTGTGTAATGGGACAATGTTAATCAGGCCAAGTTTTCGTTGACATTTTTGCACACACAATCTTTTGTAAAAATTTTCAGTAATGGGCCTAGAAGGACGAGGGTTTATAGGTTTAGCTAAATGATTGCCCTCATTTTGGAATGCAAAGTTTATGCCTAGTTCCGGTTAATTCTTCAATGTCATGTTTCTTCTTGGATTAGTTCTTCTCTAGTCATGGATGACTCTATTTCGCAAAATGAAGTGGAATGATAAAGGACTTATCAAGAGAAGATAGACTTGAGGCAAATGATCCTACCTTTTTTTGAGATGTAAAGAGAAAGCACTAGGAGATACCTTAGATTTTACTGATTTTGGTTGCACAACCCTTCAACCGAACTTTGGAAGAAGCAAGAGAAGTGACATTCTAAACAAAATTGAGCAATGAGGGATTTAAATAACTTGATGCGGCTCAATTTCGGTAGCACCAAAGGTAAGTTCGGTGTTACCGAAGTGTTCCTGGAACTCACAAATTTCTATGACGGATTTTTGTAATATACACATTATTCTAAAATAGGATTCCATGATATGATTGTAAATGAAAATCTAGCGTGAAATTACCAAAATATTTAGAGGCCAAGACTCCTCAGATTTAACAATTAGACCAAGCATCAGGCTTAATCCTTTGATTTGACATTAATGCTTGTATAGGAGGCATGATCCTCAGATATACCAATTTAGTTCAAATGAACCAATAATCATTCGTTAGAAATGGTTAATCAATAGGTTATAAGTATTTTATTGTAATATGTGCATCAACCTTTTCTGCTTTAAGGTAAGTATCATATTATTCATGAACATCTCAAAAGTTATGCATGATACTTGTTCTATATGGAGTTGTTTATCATGAAGGTACTTTTGTCAGACTCCATAAAGAAATTATTAGTCAAGAATTTGTTTGTAAATTAGTTCAAAAATAATATGCATTTTAATGTTCTAGACAATTGTAAGTAACTATGATTTACTTCTTGACCAATCAAATTTTTTTTTATTGTTCATTTTTACCTATCAACATCTCCCTTTTTTAAAGTTCCTGACCCATTACCAAATATATCAAAATATGGGTAGAGGTAACTTGTTGATTTATACGGACCAGAAGTTACAAGGGCCCGAGTTATTTTCAGGCCACTTGTATATGCTTTATGTTATCCATTTGGTAGCCATTTTCTTTAAGTTAGATGCGACTTTGAGATTTTCTAAGTGACTTCCAAATGATTTAGATGCGACTTTGAGATTTTCCTTGGAAGTGACATCAGGTTATTTAAACATAAGACATTCCCATTTGTACTGTCCTATCTTTCCACAGTGATGGCATTCAACTGAATTTTTCTAATTTGAAGTTGTTGAATTTGTCATCATTGATGAGGCAGAGGAGGATTTTGATTCATATCATAGGCCTATCATATTTTTGAATTTTCTACTCATGCCTAGAAGTTTCTCAAATTTTGCATTGCTTTAATTGAATTTTCGGTTTAGTTCTATTATTTGATCAGAGTGTTTTACTTCTAGTTTTAGTTTCTTGTTTTCTCTTTTTAATTTTTTAACTTTTATTTATAGAAATTTAATTTTCTTGATCAGATTATCAAAAGTTATGCTTCTAACAGTAGTTCCTCTCACTTTTTTAATTCTCTCAAGATCAAGTTCATCTTCCTCATCTTGATTCTTGGGAATGATAGTAGTGGTGGAGGTCATGAGGATCTTTAATGATTTTGTGTCTCCAACACTTTCTGACTCATTTGAATCTAAATTTGAGTCGTCACTATCATCCCAAGTAGCTATCATAGCTTTCCCTTAGGACTTCTTTGTAGGACATTCTATGGAGATGTGACTAAACTTTTTAAGTTATAGCATTGAGGCTCTTTGGACTTGTCGAATTTTCCTGTTTGACGTTTGTGGTCCAATTGAGCTCCTTTGTTGTTCTATGGTCTTCCAAGGTTCCTATTAAAGAATCTTTTAAATTTTTTAGCTAGGAGGGCAACCTCATCATCTCCATCTTCATTCTCACTATCTTCTTCCTCTATTGTATTCATGTTTTTAGAGGTTTTGAGAACAATATTTTTGGATTTTGTGGGTAGTTTGAAATGTAGTTCAAAAGTTTGTAGGGAACTGATTAGTTCTTCTACTTTCATTTCTTCTATATTTCTACATTCTTCGATGGTAATGACCTTGGAGTTGAAATGTTTCGGTAAGGATCTCAAAATTTTTCTATAAATTTTGGATACTAGAATTCTTTCTCTAAGTCCTCCCATGGAGTTGCTTATACCATTTAACCTTGCGAAAAACTCCATGAACATCTCATCTTCGTCCATCTTTATGTGTTCAAACCAAGATGTTAGGAGTTGAAGCCTTGACATTTTTATCATGTTAGTTCCTTCATAAGTAGTTTCTAATAGCTCCCATGCTACCTTAGAGTTTGCACACATGCTTATTTGATGAAATACTTCTTATGAACCTCTATAGCAAATTGCATTCATGGCTTTGGCTTCACACATCCTCATCTCTTTATCATGCTGGGTCCATTTGGCCTTTGGTTTTGGTTTGGCGATTGTTGTGCCATCCTGGAGAAAAATTTGTTCTGTTGGTACAACATATCCATTTTCAACAATCTCTTATACATCATCATCTAAGGCTTGGAGAAAATATATCATTCTGGCCTTCCAGTATGCATAGTTTGTACCATTAAAGATGGGTGGTCGTGAGACAGATGGTCCTTCTCCTTTGCGCATAATTCTATCTTCAGTCAAGATCTTCCTCTAGGTTATTAGACCTTTTTCAGAGGAACCTCTCTCTGATACCAATTGATATTTTAGTTTAGACCGCTGATACTGAAGAATGAATATGAGACAAGGTCCTAGAGGGGAGTGAATAGGACTTTTCAAGTATTTTTCCTATTTAAAAATTCCTAGTTGCCTAACTTAAACAATCATTCAGTTTAAAGTAAGTAAGGCAATATAACTCTAAAGGCTTCCAAGCGAATAGAGGATCTAATCACAATGGCTACTCAAGATATACAAATAAAACAACTAGCCTAGTGTTGTGAGCTTGTGTGTGGAATGTGCTATCTATCAATCTTAACCACTCATCTAATCATGCATAAACAATCAAGCATTTAAACTTAAATAATCATTATTTAAATAGATGTGCAAATGATAATTCCAAACACAGACATGTATAGTGGTTCGACTACTTGCCTAATCCACTCCCGAAAACCACACTCTCTCCTAGAGTGTGTCAAATTTCATTATTAATGGTTTTAAATCAGGTTCACTATTAACCTTTATAGCCCTACACAAAGGACTCAACAATTTATGTTCTTCACATGAGCAAAGGTTCTACACTAAGAACCTATGCTTAAACCGCACGACAAAGGTCCCATACTAAGCACCTATGTTTAGGCCCACTAGCCAAGGTCCCACACAAGGCACCTACATTTAGGCCCACCGGCCAAGGTCCCACACAAGGCACTTACACGAGTTTGTTAATAACAAACTCTTAGCCTTAATCCTACACGAGGATAGAGACTAAACTTTGGACTTTTAGTAATCACACTTGTCAGAATGAGTCTCTCTTATAGCTTGTCTTGGGTTGCTTGATCTTCGTTCTTCCATGGTTGAATCAACTCCTCGATGCTCCTCTGATCGCTATGTTGTAGTTTACCTATTGTTTCAGCTTCACAATCAAGAACCTTGCATATGATGTTCCTATTAAGGTAACCAAGGTAATGAGAGTTGGTTGAATATCTAATAAAGGTTATGAATGGATTTCCTAAGAGATTCAACTAATGGATGCACTAAAGTATGGTTGAGACTAAGGATACACCTATAGGTTTGGTCTCAATACTCTAGTGAAGGCTTGAGATCATGTTCTTCATTAAAGTGAGCTTTGAATGCTCATTAAGATGATGAATCATAATGAATAGAACATGAATATCATGTAGATAGAGTCTAGGATGAGTGAGTAAATCTTGGGACAACCTAGGGACTGTGAAATGCCTAAATCCACACTTTCCACAAGGTTCTGAGTCCTATATTTATAGAGAAAAGGGCCCAATAGATCTATAACAACTAGTTATCGGTGCTACCAAGTGAACCTTTGGTAGTATCGAAATATCACTCGATGGTACCGAATTAGATCCTGAAGTTGTTGGATGATTTTTTACAGTTTTAGTAGTATCAAAAATTATTCTTCGGTAGGAGTCGATGGTACTGAAATTCCACTTGGTGGTACCGAATTTATCTTTGAAAGTTGTTGGACTGTTTTGGGCACTTGCAGTGATATCGAAAGTATCTTCAATGCTACCGAAGGTGCCATTCGGTGACACCTGCTCCTGCTGAATATGGACGGATTTTCCTATTTTAATTTCTTGTCCTTTAAACCATTTAACAACTTGGAACTTCCTAAAGCCATATCTAGAAAGGTAGAAAATATGAACATAGAATGGCTTGAATAAATGATCTAAGTGGCTTTTCCTATTTAGGTTAAGATCATCTATAAGAAAGATCCAGATCGTAGAAGCTTCTTCGTATTCTAACTTTGTAGCTTAGGCTTCTTCTCCAGTTGCGTTGTTGGTCTTCATTTGCCAAGGACTCATCCGACTACTTGACACAACGAGTCACATGATTGACAAACATATGTGCAAATGAGTGCACTAACACTCACCTCCATGTGAAATAAACTAGGGTTTGTTCAGTTTTGACCTAGCTTCAAGATGTATGGTTTGAATTGAATAGATGGATGATCCTAATGGGCCACAACACTTCTAAACGGACATTGTCTGTTGGTTTAGTGCTGCGGGAATGTCTTCTTTTGAAAGATTGTCGGGTAAAACCAGGTTTGACCTAATTTCTAGTTCAGTGCACCACCAGTGCACCTGTACCGTGAACACTTGAGGTCAATTGTGGGGTCCACAGTGATGTTTTTGACAAATCTACTCAGTTCATTTGTTTTGTCAGTTCTAGGTACAACCCATCTTAAAGTATCAGGTGATCAAGATCCTTAGGTGGTCCATATCAAGTGAATGTTTGTTTTAACTATGCATCTTGCTGATCTAAGGGTTGAAATTTGACATGTACAGTTAATTTATGATATATAGGAATGGTATAAGGTTTCTCATCAAACGGATCTTGAGAACCCTATGATCTAGAAATTAAGGTCTAGGTTAATGGCATTTTCATAATTATTGTTGATCTAAGAGTTTTGTGAAATATACTAGTTTTATATAGTTGTATGCACCTCTCTAAACAATTCTTACAAATGAACTTACATCTAAATCATTACGAATAAAGAGTTATTTGTCAATTCATTTAAGGGAAGGTACATATGTCAAATCACATAATGGATGATTTTGTCTTAAAATCAATGGTCAGATGGCTTGATCTATGAATGGAGATCATTCCTAACAATTAGATTTGTGTCAAGGAATAGATGTAAGGTTAGGATAGTTAGATTGGTATCATACACATGTACATATTAAGTTAAATTCCATGGTAACACTCGAGAACTTTTAATACTTGGGTATTGAAAAGTTCGGGGTGTTATAATGGTCATACATCCTAAATTCCCAGTCATTCCCGAAGCGAAGACCTAAACTCAGAAACATCTCTAATAGCGGTGTAGAGAAACTATGAGTAAGGAATCAACAGAGATCGAGGATGTATATTGGTAAAAAATTGTGTAGTCGTAACCATTCTAAAGAATCCCTCATTCGAAGGAACAACTCATTGTTAACATGGTCGAGGCAGTCTTACAACTTATACTATACGATCATGAGGATGAATGGATAATAAACAAACTAGTAGTTCCACTAGAGCATTATAGATGTCTTCACCTACTAACATGCAGTAAGAATGCTGCTATCAACAAGAGCGTCGGACATACTAATGTGAACTCCAACACGCAAGCTGGTTTTGAGACACTAGGGGTCAATGTCTGGGTTCAAAAATTATGTTTGGGACATTGCCACTCGTGGTATTTCATTGAAACATGGTGCTTACCTTGCCCTCTAGTTTTCAGGCCAAGCCAATCAGCCAAGTGAGATGGCGGGTGTTGTAGAAGAGTTCAGTCTTCCTGTGGTAATACAACATGCCTCCTTTTCTCTAGAAGAAGCAATTGAAGGGGCACTAAGAGTGGAAAAGGTGCCAGATGTAAATACAATCATAGTAAAATCTAGAGCTATGTCAGAAAGGGTGGTCATAGAGAGACCCACCCATGGCATGACACAACACCTCAAACCGTTGTATATATCAACTCATCTCGAAGGCTGCCCAATCGCCAGGATTCTGGTCGACAATGGAGCTATTGTTAATCTTCTCTCATTTAGAATGATGCCAAAATTAGGGAAGACTACGACCGATCTAATTACATATGAAGTAACAGTCAACAACTGCGCTGGCCACGTTACAAATACACATGGGGTCTTGCCAGTCAACTTCATTGTCGAGACCAAAAGGGTGTTGGCTCTATTCTTCATGGTCAACACCTCATCCAGTTACAATGCTCTACTTACAAGGGATTGGATTCACTTGTTTACATGTATCCCATCATCCCTACACCAAACATCATCATGCAAGATATTACAGAAATAATCCATCCAGCAGCTAACCTGTTAAGGGATATTATTCCTTTTTGGTTAGTTCCACACTGCAACATTGAAGAAATCACATGATTAGTACATTGAAAGATGACCAACGAATGACAAACTTCATGCCTAGAACAAGAAGGCTTAAAGAAAACCTGATGGGGGTTGACGATGGCCGTTTTGTGAATTTGGGTGAAATAGATGTCTTGACCAATGAAGAAGAAACACAATTGAGGGAAGCGCTTGACAAGCTAGAAGGCTCCCAGGCCTAGGTTCAAGACCCCTTAGTCTAAGTGAAACTAGGAACTGAGTAGGATCCTAAGCCGACTTTTATCAGTGGGTTGTTTAAGCCATAAGATAAAGTTGATCTTACCAGTTTTCTCGAGAGAGTTCATCAACTACTTTGTATGGGACTACCATGAGATGTTAGGGCTTGATCAAAGTCTGTTCGAGCATAGGTTACCAATAAAGGAAGGATATAGACCGCATAAGCAACCACCCATGCAGATGATAAAAGAAGTGACTAAGAAAATGAAAAAAAAAGAAGAAAAAGATCAGACAACTGTTAAAGGCTGGTTTCATCAGGCTTATTAAATATGTCGAATGAATCTTAAATATGGTTCTGGTCATAAAAATGAATAATAAGTTGTGAGTCTGCATTGATTTTAGAAATTTAAATCTAGCAATACCAAAGAATGAATATCTAATGCCGGTGGTCGATCAACTAATCAATAGAGCAGTTGGACACCAGATGATGTCATTCATAAATGGCCATTCCTACTATAATCATATCTACATCGCACTGGATAATGTGTCGAAGGAAGCATTCAGATGCCCTAACATTTTGGGAACCTATTGATGCGTGGTGATACCATTCAGGCTTAAGAATGCAAGGGCTACATATCAGAGGGTGATGAATGCCATATTCCATGATATGATTTGCCAATATATGGAAGTTTACATCGACAACATAGTGGTAAATTCTGCTCACCTGACTTAGGCATTAGAGGGTCTCAGGCCATAACTGATGCCCCCATTATCCTTTATATACTACCAGTGCAAGTACTTGTACGCCTACAGGTATAGCCCTTACCCATCTAGATTCAAGCAACAACAAAAATCATGTTGATTCTACATTGAAGAACAACATGAATAGTGGCAAACATTCGAACAACATGAAAATGAAATAAAAGTAAACTTTATTGAAAATAAAGCAGGCCATTGGCCGCATTACAAAGTAAGAGAAGACTAGGAAAAGTAAAGTGAGAATGGAAAATGGCTGAGTAATAGAGGTGTTTAGACATGTTTGGCTTTTATTTCTTCAAACTCATCGAGTTGTTGCTTTTCGATCTCAACGTGCTCTTGGTACAACTTCTAGTCATCCCCCTCTTCTATGAAGATGGGTAGGACATGCAGAAGTTAATCGACACAATTGTCATGTGAGGAAACTCTACCCTCGGCATCTCTCTTCCTAGCAAGGCTCATACGTGACCAAGCCTGGTAATCTGCAATCTAGGAGTCAATGAAGGAAAGGAGATCCTTTGGGACAGTAGAGTTGTCACGTCCCAAATTCAGAAACTGGACTCACAAAATTCTCGATCACCAAATCCGGTGTCGATAGCCTCCATAGTACCCCATTCTCGGCTCCCAGTGCCCATACGTCAAATTTCGATCCTGGGATACTACAAGGAGGATTTTTCAACGTACATTTATCTCGTAAGAAGCATAACCACCAGTTTACCTAAATTACAAAGGCAACATCACATCACATATCCACTAATATAATCATTTGAGTACAATGCTAAAAGGGAAATATAATATAGAAATATCAAAGAAAACTCCAGAAGCTCAACCGCATGCTCATACCTTAGCTCGGCTGCATCATAATGTCACCTACACGCATCTATCGTGCATAAGCTTATAAACAGCTTAGAGGGTGGTGTAAGTATGTGAGCAGTATATGCGTGATCAAAATGTAATATCAAAGTAAACGAAGATACTGATAAGTCCACGAATCATACAATATCAGAGTTAGTAGAAATATTGATAAGAGCATGAATCATACGATATCAGAGTAAGTGAAAATATACTGGTAGATACATGAGTGTCATCAGCCATACAAAGGTTATGCGATGTAAGGCATGAATGCTAATGGCCATATCAATGTAGAAACATGGCAACCCAAAATGCTAAATGTTGTGAATGCAATGCAATATGCAGTGCGAATGAAATGACCAAGCTGGAGTGAATTTGGGATGATAACACATAGTATCGCAGGCTAT
This sequence comes from Magnolia kwangsiensis, assembly GCA_037074715.1. Taxonomy (NCBI): domain Eukaryota; kingdom Viridiplantae; phylum Streptophyta; class Magnoliopsida; order Magnoliales; family Magnoliaceae; genus Magnolia; species Magnolia kwangsiensis. Next base: position 60,830,933 of record CM073573.1, read on the forward strand.
GGGGTCCATCACAAGGGACTTCTATCCAAACCAGTCCCATACCTAAATTTGGATAGTCAGACTCAATGTGGTAAACTTCTGATTTAGGTTAGTATCGTGCCCCAACTGAAATCTTGATCATTGCGAAGGTACATGTAACAAATAGTTATGCACCACCAACCCAAGTGAATAGTGAATGAACGAATGAGTATACAACTCCTACTTAATAAGTCCACATATTAGCACTGTACATCTATGGGATCATCACTGGGGTCTAATACACTCCAAGATGGCTGCCGCATATATATCACATTAGGCCTCACAATTGGCCTCAATATTCAACCTCGACAATCAGCCTTAGCAAATCAGAATTGGCCTCGACAATTGGAATCAGCCTCGACAAATCAGAATCGACCTCAACAATCGAAATCAGTCTTGATAATCAGCCTATACAATCAGCCTCAACAATCAGAATTAGCCTCAAGAATTGACCTCGACAATTAGAATCGGCCTCGATAATCAACCTCAACAAATTAGAATCGGCCTTAACAATTGACCTAGACAATCAGAATCGACCTCAACAATTGGCCTTAAAAAATTAAAATCGGCCTCGACAATCGGAATCGGCCTTGATAATCGACTTATACAATTGGCCTCGACAATCAGAATCAGCCTCGATAATTGGTCTATACAATCAGCCTCGACAATCAGAATTGACCTCGTTAATCAGCCTCGACAATCACAATCAGCCTCAACAATCGAAATCGGCCTTGATAATAGGCTTCGACAATCAGAATCGACTTCGATAATCAGCCTTTACAATCGACCTCAACAATCAAAATCAGCCTCGACAATCGGAATTGGTCTTGATAATCAACCTCGATAATCAGCCTCGATAAATCAGAATCAGCCTAACAAAGGGCCTAAGGAAACATTACAACGAGGACATTTAACCATCATTGCCCATCAATATGGATATTTAACTAACATTACTCCCAAAGAGTGGTCCACATAGAGCCAAACATATCATGGGCCCATGACCTGATACAAGGGCCTATATACATCACTTGGGCCTTATACAAGGGCCAAATACACATCATGATGGGCTGCGTCACACGGGACTAATATACATCAGTTAGACCTCGCCATATGGGCTGAAAATATATCATAATGGACCACGTCCCATGGGCCTCAATACATCACAATATGCCACAAACCATGGGCCTCAATACATCACAATAGTCCACAACCTATGGTCCTAAAATACACAATAAGTGGGCCCTACACATCAAGTGGGTTGCATCAATGGGCCGCACCAATGGGCCTCATATACATCAAGTGGGCTGCATCAATGGGCCACACTAATGGACCATAAACATGCAACAGGTGGGCCCCGATCATGTGCCAAAATACATCATGATGGGCCATAAGTATATTAAAGTGGGCCTCTCGAATGGGCCATAAAATACATCAAAGTGGGCCTGACAGATGGGTCACAAAATACATCAAGGTGGGCCTCACAGATGGGAGCTTGGATTTGTCACTCCCCAAACTCAGAAACCGGGCTCACAAAATTCTCGATCGCCGAATCTGGCACCTACAGCCTCCGTATAACCCCATTCTCGGCTCCCAGCTCCCATTCGCCAGGTTCCGATCTTGGGATGCTACTAGGAGGATTTTCAAGATCAGCTTGAATCGTGATAAGCATAACCAAAGGCATAACCCACAAACAACAATCAAAAACTCCATTACATTTCCACTATGATCAAAAACTTTACAAGTACAATGAGCATAAAGGGAAATACAATGATGAAGAATAAAAACTCTAAAATGATCTGCAAAACACTCCTACCTCATCACTACTGTAACACCCTAAAAATCGGGGGTCGTGTAGAAACCCGACTCCCGAGTTCCAGACCATTACTTATGCAACAAATATGCTTATGATTTAATGTTGACTGAGTTAGAGCATTAAAATGAGTAAGATTATACCAACACTGCAATTCATACTCCAGATCCAGTGATAAAATGCAAGCGGAAGACTGAAAGATATATATATCACTGTATGAAAGCAAAATAATCTCAAACTGTCTCCAAAGTATGAATACATCTCTGAGTCTTAAATACATGTCATAAAGTAAAAATAAATGTCAGGTGATAGTCCAACTAGCACAACTCCCACTGATCCAGTCCGTCTATGCGAAGCCGTCGGAGAACTGCATATACAAGAACTCATCCTAATCCTCGTAGTAATCTGACTCAGCGTCCTGAATCGCCTCGACACCTGCATCTAAGACAGATTTTGCTAGGTGTTACAAACACTGTCCTGTAACGTGGGAGTGAGTGATCAACTCAGTGGAATCATAGAGCAAAGATTAACATGTTATCAAATCAATCACGCGATAATAGTAAAGCAGAAAATCAAACATTCCTAAATACTGTTGTTAATGCAAGCATGAAATGACATGATGGATGCCCTCACCGACATACTCCCTCATGCGGCACCATCTGCGTCCGCGGCATGCTTTCTTCCCACAGTGCTCCACATCTTCAAGGCACATGTAGTGTGATGTGGATATGATTACCGGGTTGTTATTAGTCCTTTCATACAGCAGTATTGGGAAACTAAGGTACCTTCCTTATATCAATCCCAACACAGATCCTGTATAGGGTCGTCACTCCTAGTATTCTCATACGGTGTTATATTTGTAGGTCGCTGCAAGGGCTGTTGCTCGCACTCGTTGCACCGCTCCCCCATCACCTTATCAATACAGGCCTAATGTACTCTCGTTGGTACGGAAGGGTCGTCGCCTTCCGTAGACTCAGAATACGCTCGAGGTCACTACAAAGGGCTCGTCACCAATCATTGTAGGCCGATAGCTCGAATGCAGTGTCCCATACCACCACAATCGGCTCACGAGTCAAATGTGGTCACTAGTCACTACGGGGAGGTTTGTGGCCCTAGCTGTAACGCCCGTGAAAAATCCATACTTGGGCCCGAGCACCAACTCGACCCGAAATCGCGTAGAATTAATTTCTATGAAAATTAAGCGTAAGTTAGCTAGCGCAATGCTAGAATAGCTGGGAAATAGTCCCTGATCACTTTAAATACGTTCTACAAGACCCAAATCGAGTAGAACAAATGACTCTATAATACTCTATAACCTCGGATCAAACTCTAAGCAGGTTTGGTCTCTGGACCGCTTTGAACTTTTGTATTGGATCTAGACCGCACGTCGAAAGTCCGATACTTCCTATCTTAGACCGTTAGGACCGCCTTGTTGGACTTGATACTCATTTCAAAAATCAAGTCCAACTGACAATCGCAGACTATTTCATTGAGTCCGGACTGAAGAGACCGCGAATAGGGACAGAATTGGAATTTCAAATTCAAATCTGGCACACGACTTGACGCGTCAGTATTAAGCATTCTGACCGTCAGAATTCAGCCAGATTACACCCTCGGATCAGGAAAAATTTCTATTTATTATCATGAGACTTTCAGCCCTGATCTACGTGCGATGACCGCTGAACTGAAACTGGTCCGCTATGTGCGATCTACGAACCCTGCCGGACTGAAAACTTAATACGTGCTATATCTGGTACGCATGAGCTTAAGTCCGATCGCAATCGACCAGGGGACCACCAGAAATCATCTTTTGGATCGAAACAGTCCCGAAATGGATAGGCACTAAGTAAACTTCGTCCCGGAGCCTGTTTTCGGCATTTTTAAGCTTATAAAAGGGGTTGAAACCCTCATTACTCTCTCCCATCCGAAAATTACAAAAAACTTAGATTTGGGAGAGAGAAAAGGAGAGAGTTTGAGAGAGGAAGTGGGAGGATTTTTCCCGCCTTCGTGCCGCTACTTCCACGTGCTACAGCAACTCTTCCCAATCACCTGGCCGGTGATTTCTCCGCTTTATCAGGTATGAAACAACCCTAGAATTTGCTGATTTAGGGGTTACTTAGATTCATAGCGTGTTAGCTAACGTAACTTGTAAAATAGGTTCTCCTACTGCCGTAGACGAAGCGTACACGCTCCGTTCAAAATCACGCATCCGTAAGAGATAAGGTGAGGATTTAAGACGCTTTGATTGACGGTTACAACACTTTCAATGTCGTTTAATAGTAGTTTATTGACGGCATCGCCGTTTGACATGTACAACATGCTCTCCGTTTCCTGTTTCGTAAATTAACGAAGAATATGAGATTTAGGGCATTTTAGTCATTTGTAGGAAGTATAGGTTACGTTCATATTTTGCTGATGTGATTGACATGGTTTGTTGTCGCATTAGGAAGTTAGGAATGCGTGCATAATTAGTTTGGCGAAGAGATTCGCCTAATTGCGCACTTTGGGTCGACATACTATATGTAGACTTAAGTGTGTAGTGTATGTGTTTGTATAAATGTTTGTATTAGTATGTATTGAATTAAATGATGTTATGAGATAGTTTGAGATTGATTTCTCAATTAATATGCTGACCTAAATGATTTCGTACATGTTGACTATATGCATGATTTCATTACATGCATGGAATATATGTGCTTGAAGATTTGCTTAAGTTGAATGTTATAACATGTGTTAACATGCTCACATGATTGTATTTCAATTCCAATACTTTTACATACATTGCTGATGTGATTCCATAAGTTCTTGGGACTAGACTTAGTCCAGGCAGTCGGTAACCGAGCGAATTAGTGGCTGACTGGTCATAGCCACGAACGACGCGTCGATGAACACGATTCGTATTTGGAGTTGGCGGCAGTGGTTAGGCCACGCGAAGTGTTTTACGCACTTCATGTCGTTCGGCTTGAGATGCGATCGCGCTAGTCGAGCCCGTCAAACAACCCGACTGGCCGATGTATGTTCACCTTGTATGAGTCATAACTGCTTGAACCTAGGGTACTGAACTTACCATTATAAACCCTGTTAACCATGGTACCTTGATCCAAGAAGACTCATGAGCCGGGCATGGTGGTATGGGACACCGTGGTCGAGCTGTCGGCCTACGATGGGGCCACAAACCTCCCCGTAGTGACCAGTGAGCACCTAGACTCGTGAGCAGATTATGGTGGTATGGGACACTATATTCTAGCTGTCGGCCTACACTGATCAGGCGACGAGTCCTTTGTAGTGACCGCGAGCGTATTCTGAGTCCACGGGAGGCGACGACCCTTCCGTTGCAGTAGAGTACAGTAGGCCTATATTGATAAGGTGATGGGGGAGCAGTGCAACGAGTGCGAGCAACAGCCCTGGCAGCCCTTGCAGCGACCTACATAAATATACCTCGTATGAGATTACTAGGAGTGACGACCCTAGACAGGATCTGTGTTGGGATTGATACAAGGGAAGTACCTTAGTTTCCCAATCCTGTTGTTTGAATGGACTAATAACAACTTGGAAATCATATCACCATAGCATTGCATGTGCCTGGAAGATGTGGAGCACTCTAGGGAGTGTGGCATGCCGCGGTCGTAAGATGTTGCCGTATGAGGGAGATCGTCGGTGAGGGCATACATCACGTCATGTCATCTTGCATTAACAATAGTATTAGGATTGTCTGATTTACTGCTTTACTATTATCGCATGATTGAATTGTGAACATGTTAATCTTTGCTCTATGATTCCACTGAGTTGATCACTCACTCCCACGTTACGGGATGGTATTTGCAACACCCACCAGACCCTGTTGTAGATGCAGGTGAGGCTGAGATCCAGGAGGCAGAGCCAGACTTTGACGAGGACCAGGACGACTTCTCGTACATGCAGTATCACGATGGCTTCGTGTTGGCGACCTAGATCGAGGGGACTTCAGTGGGACTATTTTGGACATTTATTGTTGTTCATGTATATGTATATGAGACTCAGAGACGTATTCATACTTTAGAGACAGATGAGATTTACTTTGTTTTACCATATAGTGATATATATATTGTTTAGTCTTCCGCTTGCTTTTATCACTGGATCTGAAGTATGAATTGCAGTTTTGGTATACTTTTACTCATGTGAATGCTTTAAATTGGACAACATTGAATCATAATCATTTTTGTTGCATAAGTGACGGTCTGGAACTCGGGAGTTGAGTTTATACACGACCCCCGATTTTCAGGGTGTTACACTAGCGTAGGCCGACAGCTCGACCACGGTGTCCCATACCACTATGCCCAGCTCATGAGTCTTTATGGATCAAGGTACCATGGTTATCAGGGTTTTCAATAGTAAGTTCAGTATCCTAGGTTCAAGCAGTTATGACTCATACATGGTGAACATACAATGGCCAGTCGGGTTACTTGACGGGCTCGACTAGTACGAGTGCACCTTAAGCTGAACGACATGAAGTGCATAAAACAGTTCGCGTGGCCTAACCACTGCCGCCTGCCCAAGACACGACTCACATTCATCGACGCATCCTTTGTGGTAAATGAAAGCCAATCACAAATTCGATCCATTACCGACTGCTTGGACTAAGTTATAGCCCCAAGCATTTGTATATCAACATCAGTAAGAATATGAGAGTAACGGAAATGAATATAAATAATACAAGCATGTTGACACATGTTATAACTTACAACGTAAGCAAATCAAGCAACACATGCATTTCATATATATAATGAAATCAATACATATAGCCAACATGATGGAAATCATAAACATCAGCATATTAATTGAGAATTTAATCTCAAAACTAACTCACAACACCATTTACTCAATACATACTAATATAAACATTTATACAAACACTTAGTCTACACACTTTAGTCTACATAGCGTATGTCGACTCAAAGTGCGCGTTAGGGTGAATCTCTTCGCCAAACAGATCATACGCGCATTCCTAATATCATAACACGAAAAATAGCCATGGCAATCATTTCAGAAAAATATGGACGTAAACAGTATTTCCTACAAATACCTAAAATACCCTAAATCCCATATTTCCCGTACGCAGTCGAAACAGAAAACGAACAACATGTTCTACATGTCAAACGGCGTTCTCTTCGATAATCTACTATTAAATGACATTGAAATTTTTGAAATCAGTCAATCAAAGCATCTAAAATCCTCACCTTTTGCCTTAGACGTGTATCGATTCGAATAGAATGTCTACACTTTGTCAACGGCGTTAAGGCGACCTATATCACAAGTTACATAAGCTACACCGTTACTCACATCAAAGGAATCCCTAAAACAGCAAGAGGGTAGGTTTTCTTACCTATAAGTGAGTTGGAAATCACCGGGAAAGTGATTTGAATGCGGTGCTTCGGTACGTGCAATAGCTGGTGCAAGTGGTAGGAAATTCTCCCACAAATTCTCTCACTAACTCTCTCTTTCTCTCTCACCACTTTCTAGGGTTTATAGAAAATTTGAATGAGAGAGATATGAGAGGGTTTAAAGCCCTTATATAGGCTAAAACCTAACCTAAATAGACTTGGGAACAAGGTATACTCGAGTTATAACCAAATCGGGACTTTTTCAATCCAAAAGAGCGTTTCGGGAGGTCCCCTAGCCGAACGCTGTCGGATTTAAGCTCATGCACATCGGATCCTGCTCACATCAAGTTTTCAGACCCGTAGAGTTCCCAGATCGCACGTGGCAGTCCAGTTTCAGTTCAGCGGTCACGGAGACTCCATCGAAGATTCCAAGTACACTGACCTGAGTGAGAAATGTTTCCTGAACCGAGGGTGTATTTGGGTCAGATTCCGACGGTCTGAATGCTTATACTGAACCCACAAACGAAACGTGCCAGATTCATTTAAATCCCATTTAAATTTTTATAAATTTCACTCTTTCTCATACTCCCTGCTCCAAGCTCAATGAAATAGCCTCAGAACATCAGTTGGGCTTGATTTTTGAAATGATTGTCAAGTCCAGCTAAGCGGTCATAACGGTCTAAGATTGTAGATATCAGACTTTCGACGCGCGGTCTAAATCCAATACGAAGTTTCAAAGGGTTCCTGAGAGCAAACGGGTTTAGAGTTTGATTCTAGATTTCAGGGTATTGTAATGTCATTGGTTCTACAAGTTTTGGGTCTTGCAGAACGTATTTAAAGCGATCAGTGCTAATTTCACAGCTAATATAGCATAGCGCTAGCTAACTTGCACTTAATTTCTAAAGGAATTAATACTACGTGATTTCTGATCGAGTTGGTACTCGAGTCTCTATACAAATTTTTCGAGCCGTTACAACTGCTGTGCCCCGACGTCACCTGCACACAACGGTCGTGCATAAACTTATAGAAAGCTTAGTGGGTGGTGAAAGTGTGTGCACAAGGTAGTAATATGATCATGCAATATCAGAGAAATGCAGAATATGCAGATGGATCCATAAATATCATTAGCCGTACCCAGGCTATATGATGCAAAGCATGAATGATGTCGGTCATACCAAGGCCATGCGATGTGAAATGTAACTTAAGCATACAAATCCTCATCTAAGTCCACATATCAATACAGCTCAACTCTGGAATATCACCGGGGTCTAGTACACTCTAAACTAGATCGCCACCCCATCGTGCGCAATAAGGTAAGTGGAAGAGACCTCACTATCCGTTTGCCAATATCGGGCTCGACTCATCGATAGTGGACCCATTCCTCGAGCTGGTCAGACTTAGCCTAGCTTTACCCCCTACTCTAGGGCGGGTAAGGCCGCACCCCCTTCCAACCGACCACAACATAGTGGAAAGTGCAACCATCTGGTAATCGGCACTCGACACTCTTGTACCCACTTTGTCTAGACTTTGGAGCAACCTCTTGGTACCATAAGGGTGTAGAGACTTTCACCCGGGGATATCTATAGCACCCCATGTAGGATAAGATTTCTGGTATCCAATCCTGCCAACCACGATACGTCTGTGGAAGCTACGGCCCTGATGTCGCTAGGGCGTATAGTAACCATATCACACAATGCGAAATGCATGAATCATGTTATCCAATCATGCAGTAAATCCTGCGTGTATCGTGCGCTCATGTAGGGCAACACTGCCTAACCGGGAGCCCATAAATAACCTGCCCAAAGGCATATGCTATGATCAGTCACCTCTCATATCAAGCATACATATGATGCATATGAATTATGATCATGAGTCATGGAACTATACTAAATATGTAATAAAGCAATGAACTACCCTTATAACGCAGATGGGTCTAGACGGCCTACACACAACAAGTACGGTCCTATTAATGGGCCTTAGGGAGAGTCGTAATGTGAACATTTAACCAACATTAAACTCGTAATGTGGACGTCAACCAACATTACTCCCAAGGCGTAACCCATAGTGAATATCATTACATGAACCAGGTTGGGATTACGCATTGCAATGGGCCTTAGACACATCTCATTAGGCCTTAAATACATTAAATGGGCCATATCATATGGGCCTTTCATTCATCAAGTGGGCCACATTAATGGGCCGCACCAATGGGCCATATGCACATTGCAATGGGTCATAACCCGTAGGCCTTAGATTACATCAAATGGGCCTAATCTCATGGGTCTTATATGTAACAAATGGACCACACCAGTTGGGCCCCATATGTACATCAAATGGGCCTCAACCCATAGGCCCTAGTACATCTTCATGGGCCTTAACCCATGGGCCCCTAAAACATCAAATGGGCCTAATCCCATGGGCCTTAGAATACATCAAATGGCCCCAAAGAATTACCACAAATACATTAAGATGGACCTCAAAACGTGCCAAGTTGGGGTCCACTTGGACAATGGATCTGGCTCATTCTATGGCTCATGCCAAGAAATGAGCTTTTAAAATGGATAGACGGTTTGGGTTCAACACATGCATCATGGTGGGGTCCGCATGAGCTAAGGATCCGAGTCATTCTTTAGCTCAAGCCATAAAATGAGCTTACAAAGTGAATGGACGGATTGGATGCAGCACATGCATCATGGAGGGCCCCACTGTCACTGGACAGTGTAAATAAAACACATGCACTAGGGCCCCACCGTTCGCTGGATGGTGGGAATTAAACACATATATCAAGTGGGTTCCACCGTCCGCCTGGACGGTGGGAATAAAACCCATACATCACTGTGGGTCCCAAGTGAGGCCCACCACAATGTTTACATGCCATCCAACCCGTTGACGAGGTCATACATACCTGAGTGAAGAAAAAACACAAATTTCATCTTGATCCAAAACTTCTATGGCCCACAGAAGGGTTTCAATGACAGAGGTTCAATCCCACTATTTTCTGCAACGTGGGCCACCCGATCGTTGGATGGAGTTGAAACTTGGAGGGTAACCTACCGCCCTAAGGGCCCACAAAATGGACAATGCGGATATATAAAAAATACATCAGGGTGGGGCCCACGGTTGGTCATCCGCCTGCCCGCCCGTGGTGCTGACAGCACGCCAGCACTGACAGCAGCAGGAGCTGCAACACCTCTTCCTTTCTTTTTTTTTCTTGAAATTCGATTTCCTGTGGTTTTTCACATGTGCGACCCACATCAAGTAAATCCAACCCGTCCATTACATTATGTGGCTCAAAACAAGCCCAATGAGTCCAATATTGGATACATTACAGCCTGTAGCAAGATTAAAATGAATTTAAACGATGAGAATCACTGTTTTGGAAGGTATGGTCCACCCAGTGAATGGTTTAGCTCCATTTTTCGGCTCAACGCCTAAAATGAGCCTGGGAGTGAGATGGACGACGTGGATTGAATACATACATCAAGGTGAGGCCTATGTGAGTGGGTCAACTCACAAGCTTTAAAACAGGCTAATATTTGTGCCTTCCCAGTTCACGTCCAGCGTCCAGATGCTAGACGGTTGAACAAAGAGTATGCATCGAGGTGGATCCTGCTTAGGTGGGCCACCTCATGGAGGTTGGTGTGGATATAACACACAAAATGGGCCACACTCGGAGATGGTTTAAATAGAGTGCATGTCTCATGGTGGGGTCCATTCAAGTGGGCCACACAACCATATTATGATCTCAAAAAGGGAAAATGAAATAGAGAGAGAGAGAGATAGAGAGTGGGACACGCTTGAGATGGAGAGCTCTGCCACTATGAGCCCTCCCTTGTAAAATAAATCGTACATCAAATGAATCCCTTAACTCATGGCACCACCAAAATCGAAATCAAAGGTGGAGATTCCTTCCCCACCAATATGGACGATCTAGATGACCTTTTAATGTAAGGAAATAAACATCATGATGGGGTCCATGGAGAATGGCCCCATCATGGAATAATCATGATGATCAAAGTGGGCCATCGGCCACATCTTAGGGTCCCAAGTGAGATCCAAACCATTGATCGGTTGGCCTTACTTGGCCCATCTTAAAATCATGAAAAACTACTATTATCAAGCACCCACCATTCGATCTTATTGCTCTTATGGGTTCCTTAGCTCCTTACCTTCGATTTCAATGGATGAGATAAGGTTTGGATGATTGAGATGGGAGATGAAGGGGTAGGAAAGGTGAGCCACACTTGGAGTTTTTGAAAGAGAGGGGGAGGTTCATACGTACGAAATTTTTTGGTTGCTTGGAATGGGTTGAAAATGAGAGAGAGACCTATAAAGGGAGAGGAGTGATGGGTGATGGAGTGATGGATGTAGTGGTGATGGGTGTAAGAACTTTTTGACCTTTGTGGCCATTTGTGTAAGAAAGGCATGGGCTTTGTAAGAACTTTTTGACTTTTATGGTTACTTGGGGATGGGTGTGAGGTGATGTGTACTTGACATGAGATGTGATGGGATTTGATTGATTGATGTGATTGATTTGACAAGTCGTAGAGATTCTCTTGGATTTTGCAACGTGCGGTGTTTTCCTCGCACCGAACGCTGGCCCATATCTCCTGACCAGGGTATCGCCTCGGTGCGCAAGTAGCGGCATCAGAACTGCTGTTACGATGCGGTCACTATGGTAAAGGTCTTGGGTTGAGTAGATACGGGTTGATGGCATATGAATCATGGTCGCGCGTAAATATCGGTTAAGGGTCGAAGGTTGCCGGAATTCGACCGGTAAGACCGCGGAAGTCTATGGAATGGTACGGTCTAAGATACGGGTTTTACAGGATTACATCTAAAATCATTTAAATAGTTGTAGGTGTAACATGTGTACCACTGTACACTATCATTCCATAGGGCACCTGGCCCACTAATGATGATCAGCACTGTCCAAACATTGTCCAGCACCGTCCAACACAATCTGGACAGTGTTGATGAAATAAATAGATAAATCAAGGTGGACCATGTGGACTGCTTGGATGTAACATGTATACAAGCAAGGTGGGCCCCACCCCTCACACGTGTTGTACATGTGGGGTGGGCCCACAACTGCCAAAAAAATGGACAACGATGTTGAGGGTCCCACTGTCCAGCAGTTGCTAGACGGTGTAGGATAAGACTCATATATCAAGGTGGTGTCTACCTTCAGATGGATGGACAAATGAAACACGTACATCAAAGGTGGGGTCCACGACCATGTCTAGGGATGGACAATATGGATACAATAAATACATCAAGGTGGTCACCACCGTCCAGACCACTGGACGGTGTAGATATAAAATACATACATTGAGTGTGGGGTCCACATCATCCTCCAAGGCTGGTCCAGCACCGTCTAGACATTCTGGACAATGTGGATCAAAATATACATCATGGTTGGTGTCCACAATGCCATCCAATTTGTCTAGCACCATCCAAACATTGGACGGTGGCCTACCAGAGATTTGAATCTGCCACATCTAGGGCCAGGCCTGGATGTACGGCATGAAGAAATATATACATCATGGGTAGGCTCCACCTACCACCGTCCAAGTATGGATGGTGGATATAAAATACTTACATCAAGGTGGGTCCCACCCCACACGTGTGGCATGTGAGGGTGGGTCCCACACGCCCACTGAAATGGATGGACAATGAATAGAATACATACATGAAGTAGGTCCCACCGTCCAGTCCACTGGACGGTGGACGGATGGTGTTGATATCACACATACCTCGTGATGGTCCACACAATGGACAGTGTGTATCAAACATCTGATGGGTCCCACCAATCTGGGTAGATGGACGGAGAGGATATAAAATAAATACCTCAAGGTGGCCCTACACACTGCAGGTGGGCTTGGTACCATCCAAACTGATCTAGCATCGTCCAGATGGCCTAGACTTTGTGGATGAAATAAATACATCAAGGTGGTCCCTCTCTACACCATCCAGAGCATGAAGAAATATATACATCATGGGTAGGCTCCACCTACCACCGTCCAAGTATGGATGGTGGATATAAAATACTTACATCAAGGTGGGTCCCACCCCACACGTGTGGCATGTGAGGGTGGGTCCCACACGCCCACTGAAATGGATGGACAATGAATAGAATACATACATGAAGTAGGTCCCACCGTCCAGTCCACTGGACGGTGGACGGATGGTGTTGATATCACACATACCTCGTGATGGTCCACACAATGGACAGTGTGTATCAAACATCTGATGGGTCCCACCAATCTGGGTAGATGGACGGAGAGGATATAAAATAAATACCTCAAGGTGGCCCTACACACTGCAGGTGGGCTTGGTACCATCCAAACTGATCTAGCATCGTCCAGATGGCCTAGACTTTGTGGATGAAATAAATACATCAGGGTGGTCCCTCTCTACACCATCCAGAGTATTGATGGTGTGGATGAAATACACACTTCAAGGTGGGTGGATCTCCACCATCTAGAGACTCCGGACAGTGTGAATATAATACATACAATTGGCGGGTCCCATTGTCTTATCTATCTGGACAGTGGTGGGTGCAACTCTATAGCAGGGTGGGTCCTACGTGCTAGATATAGCATGTTATTAAGGTGGACCTCGCATTTTGGATCAAGCTACTATTTGTATGTCCCTATTTAGGCCCACCATCTAGACGGTCGGGGTGAACTCGTCCAGCAAGTGGGGTCCATACAGGTGGACGACTTGGATAAAATATTTACATCAAAGTGGGATTTTCACCATGCACACTGTAGATCTAATCCATTCTTCTAGGTGGGTCATCATAAAAAAATAGAGAAAGAGAGAGAGAGAGAGAGATAGAGATAAATCGGAGTAGCAAAGGGACCTCGCCACTATGGGCCCCTCATTTGATCATAACACATACATCAAGATGGGTCCCACCACAAGTGGGCCCTCAAACCATCAAAACCAAATGCTATGAACACCCACGATCGTCTTCTTGGACTTCTTCTTCCATCGATGCGTCCTGGAGCTCCATGGAATGCACTTCAACGTCGAGATGAAGCTTGGATAGTGGAGATTGGAGGTAGGAAGGTGGGCCACAATAGCTTCTCAATGGAAGTCATGGACGTTAGGTGCTTGAGTTACTTGGGAGAATGAGAGAGAGAGAGATTGTAAGAGAGAGAGAGGAATGGGTGAGTGATGGGGTGTGATGGGTGATAGATGTGTACTTGGTCGTAAGAGAGAGTTGACTTTGGGGAGGGTAGTTGTACTTGAGGATAGGTATTGTACTTTGACTAGTGATGTAATTGATGGGATTGATTTGATTAGAGATTCTCTTACGTTTGCAAATGCATGACATTTTCCTCAAACTGAACGCGAGACCACATCTTTTGGCCTAGGTGTCGACTAGACACGCGAGACGAGGCATCAGAACTGCGGCAACGGCACAGTCGCTGGAGTATAAGTCTTGGGTTGAGCCGACTCCAGAATGCGGGACAACTCATGATCATGCGCAAATGTCGATAACAGATCGCGGATCGTCGGAACCCGACCGAGAGGACCACAGAAGTCTAAGGAACAGTACGATCTAGGATATGGGTCTTACAAGAGTCCTTAGAAGCATATGAACATACCTTCTCCTTGGCATCTTCCAGGAGCTTGATGCATTTTGCCTACAACACTCGAAGTAAGGTACGGTTAAACTAGTGAATCTGATTTCACTATAATCAGTCATTCCACGCTTGTTCATAAGCTTCATTCACTAATAGAGAGTCCTCTCATGTAGCGACTTGCTGTCTTAAGTGTTCATCAATCTGTTCAGACTCGAATATGAGCTAGAAATATCGGTTGTCAAGAAAGTATAGGTTCTTCAATACTTTCGTGATTTCTCCAAGAACGACGTTCGACTTAGTGGCTTCCGAAGCCTCTTTAAGGAAGAAATTAGTATCAAATAGTAGTGAGGATTAACTAAAATTGATAAGACCCTAATTGAGGATCTCTTTCAAATAGCTTTTAGTGCTATCAATGAAGGAGAGGGACCTTGGGTTGGAGGTCATGACTGTAAAGTAAAGGGAGCTTCAGAAGATTGCTTGGATTTTAGTGTAAGTTTAGAATGTGGTCTGAGGTGGTTTAAATAGAAAATTATGGATCCCACATTCAATGCATCATGGGTAATTATGGTGGGTAAAGATGCTTCGTGTTCCTGAAAAGTATGAATGTGCAACCGTCATAGCTATTATTTTGGCAGGTTATGCATGACTCTTCATTCTCCAAATGCCATGTTACCAATTAGCTATTTGGATTATGAAAGAAGAAAAAGAATGCTAAGTGACTAATAACAAAGGAATGCTCGACGACTGATTTTATTGATTAATAGATGAAGTGCGAAAGGAAAAAGAAAGCTACATCTTAAAGATAGAAAAATGTTGGATCGCAGCCTCCACTTTCTCTAATTGATCATTTTCTCTTTCGATCATGTTCTACACTCTCCTCTTTAAAAATCCTCTTCAACATCAGCAGTTGTGCTTCTAGAAAATAATTTGTATGCTCATGTCCTCCTACTTGGACTTTAAGTTCTTCAGTTCTGTGTGATTGGTTAACAACTTCTCAGTAATATCTCTAGTTCTAACTACTTGGAATTATGTTGTTATATGCTCAACTTTGAGATGATCGATCATAGGATGGACCTCATATTTTTCTATGTATAGTTCAGAAAATTATTAAGTGCTAGCAGTTTAGCTAAGAGGTTCTGATCCGAATGAGAGAAAACTTTATACTGATCAATCAAGTCAATAAGCTTAGTAATCATCTCGATCAATATAATCTCTGATACCCCCGAGTGTACAAGGGTTTGGATCAATTCCTTAAGATGTTGTAACTCGGTAGAAGGGATAGGAGACTTAGCCATAGTGACATTGCTCCTAAGAACCTATCAAAGGGAAGAGAGAATATCCTTAATTGGGATCAAATCTTCGGTTGTTGCATGGAAGATGAGGCATCATTGGTTGGCATCAACACCGATGTTGGAATTGGTGCTAAGGGAGAAAGATAGATATCAGTTGCTGGAATCTCCTCCATTGCCTGGTCAAAGATGATGACTTCACGTGCTGTGCTCAACTAAAGTGTCTCTTCAATTTCTACGGGAAGAGATTCTACAGTCGAGGGAAGGTGTTGAACAAATGGAAGCATGGATCAAGGGATGATCCTCTTCTGGAGCCTTGAGGAGTAACAGTCAGGGGACTCTTATCTTATTCTTGTTCATCTTCTTGGTCAACTATGATGGTTGACATTTGGGGAATGTTGACAATGTATTCAGACTCCATAATGACAATTGTAGTCTCCAGAGAAAGATAAGAAGGAAGAGCTTTCTTTCTTATTATCCCTTTGGATTTGACGGCTTGTACTTTAGTTATCTCTGTGATATCGGTCATAAGATGAACTTATTGTAGTGGTTATGCCACAATGACTTGCTTTTTCGCGGTTGATACTTCCTAAGTAGCTATAAAAAAGTAAAAAATAATAATAATAAAGATACTATGAAATATTTAAAGCAGTTATAAAAATGAAATTAGTTTCCACCTAAATTAGAATGGATGTCGAGGGTGATGAATCGACTGTCCACATATTGAGGATTTTTATGATCGTCCCCATCACTCGAGTAGAAGTCGGGAATGGTG
The DNA here is from genome assembly GCA_037074715.1 of Magnolia kwangsiensis. NCBI lineage: Eukaryota > Viridiplantae > Streptophyta > Magnoliopsida > Magnoliales > Magnoliaceae > Magnolia > Magnolia kwangsiensis. Next base: position 60,847,783 of record CM073573.1, read on the forward strand.
GGAGATTTAGGTGATATAGAGTGAGATATTTCTCATCAAAAGGAAGGTTAGGATTATTTAACATTTTTCTATCCTTCTACCATTTATTCTAGCATTTATTATAGTGAGCTTCTTGGTGATGTTTCATACCTTCTTCAATTTCTTTGGAATAGTCTTCAGATGAGATCCTTGGCTAATATTTGGTTTTGAAGTATTTTTCAAATGAAGACATAGCCATGGCCAAGGAAGTACCTGATTGTCGTCGTACATAGGAAGAAATTGGCAGCAACTAACTCATTGGTGTTGGCTATGGAGTTAAATTGGTGTGGGTGAAGACTAGAGTAGGAGGTTACGGAGCTGGGTCGAGAGGAGATCCTAAATCAAGGATCCTCTTTGGGGTCGATGGAAACAGATGAGGCAACAGAGATTTCGGAAGAATGGGTCCCTTCACCATAGGTTTTTGGCGATTCGGTCGAGGAAGAAGAGGTCCATTTACCATAGGTTTTTGGTGCTTTGTTTGAGGAGTTGTCTCAGTTGATGGAGCTGGCGAGACGGTAGCGATGGCCGATTTGCTCTTCGACTTATTTTAATTTCGGCAGAGAGTAGTGGCCGATTAACGTGTTGCTCTTTTCCTTCTACACAGCTCCATAGAGGGAAAGAGCTTTGTAGTGATAAGTTTGGGAGATTTATTAACTAGTCTTTTGTAGTGACTCTTCCACCGGTCAAAGAAAGTGTCCATCATCTGAGGTTGATCTGGATAGATGGGAAGATCAAGAGTTAAATTAGTAGACTGGAAAGTGGAATGAAGAGAATGGTAGAGGTCAATTTGGTTTGTAATTAGCCGAGAGAAAGGTTGTTGGTTATAGGTTTTCTGAATAAATGGACAGTGAATACACTAAACAAGACCAAATTGACGAGACAACAAGTTTGGGCAGTACTACTCGATTCTAGCTTTGGCATTCTTGCTAGTATGTATTATGCTGCCATAAGGGAGATCCCTACAAATGAGGTAACTCTCCCAAGGAATATACATATGAGATGTTGCCTGGCTATCTTCATTCTCACATCGACCAGTAGACTAAGTTAGACTGGATTCTCTATCATGAAAGGGGGTGAAAGACTGTCTGCATTTGTTTTTATTAAGAAAAGAAAAGGGATTCCATATAACTGGAAAATATACGGATCTCCTGCGGGCAATCAATGACGCGATGAGCATAAGAAGAATAAACAACATTGGAGTGAACGGGGGAATGTACAAGGGAAAAGAAAAAATACTCGTAGATCCACATCTGGAGAAGCCATAATGGTCCTCCTCCAAGATACAGACCCTTGGTGGTGATCTTAAAAATACCTCTATACAAGTGGTCGATTACAAAAGATTCCAAAGAAAGTTTTTGACCCAGTTTTTGACCCTGTACAAACACCTCGGCCAGTTGAACATACTCATTTGTGATCTGGAGAGCATTCATGTAGAGTAAATGCCAACAGATCCAGAGCAATTGGAAGGCCATGTGTTTTTCATATTTGATTAGTCCTTCATGTTTGTGGTACACTTGCAGAAGTATGAATAAGCATTGCTGAACTTATTGGTGAAGTATCTTGGTTCCTTTTGAGCGAAGCTAAGGAAGACTGCCTCGTCGAAGGGAAGGAGTTGAATCAGATTTGCAACGTCCAAGATTGTTGGACTCATAGGGCCACATCTGAAGAAAAATGTGTAGGCGAATGGGCTCCAGAATGTTGATGTCACTATAAGAAGAGAAAGGTCCAAAGGATACTCGTATATGGAGAGTTTAATATATTCAAAAATGCCATAATTCCTCCATGTTGTTTCATATTGGGCACAACATAATTGAACCAGCTGTCTAATTCTGGTAGAGGTTTTGTGCACGATCGAGGATTCTTTAAGGCGTTTGATGACTTTAGAATGGATTTGGATTAAATCAAAATGGTTTCTCCTAGGCAATTAGGGAACAAAGGATCCATCATACAAACTTCTTCAATATCAACCCCAGGGAAGAACACTGGTCTCATATAGTAATAGTCTCAAATCGAAATTTTAAAGACTATTTCATTGGAGTGCTTCTCAGAAAGTGCATCCAATATGGTGATTAATTCGTCCTGATGGAAGTATAGGGTAGCAGACAATGAGGCAGCCATTGCTAGGGTTAGAGAGAGAAAGGACGATTTAGGATTCGAAGGAGGAATGATAAAAAAGGAAGTGTGGAATGGAAAAGAATGTTTGAAAAGGAGCTTATATCAACCAAGGTTATAGAGCATTTATTAAGGAATCATTAATTTTTTTTATTTTGTACAATACGTGTACATGCATCGCAACGGGGTTAGCTCTTCTTCTGAAAAATGGTAGTTGGAGTTGACATGTAGGGCAACAATGGTCATAGATGGTTACTATGGTGTTGCCATGTGTACCGAAGGACTGCTACATTAATGAGGGGTCATACGTCGCTTTTACCATTTTCCAAAGGCAAAACTATGTGGGTGGAAATGTTCATCCCAATTGTCGCCAATACCTGTGAAAGCCAATTAGAATGGGTTACATGTACTTTGGATGGATTTGTGTGGTGTATTTGCAGATCTTTGGTGATATAAGAAGAGGATTCTATGGTGATACAACTAGAGCACATCGAGCAGTGCCGCGTTAACTACTAAGCGATCGAGTGAAGATTGATTGTGCTGAAGCGATTATAGGATAGATGACAGGTTTAAAAGCAAACAGAGTTAAGTTGTGCTAAACAGTTATAGCAACCATAAAAATGTGGTAAGCATCTAGATGGTTGGGTTATGGCTATAAATAGTGAAGGATTTTATTAAAGCAAATGGTCTCCTACCAACCCTTAGCATGGTTAACATCTTAAAGCAAAAATGAAGAGACACAAACTAGGAAGGACGGATCAAAGAAGAAGAACGGTGTCAAAAGAGCTTCACCTTCACTAGTTATCTCCCCTAAGGCCTAATTCGTAATTAAAATATCTTAAACCCTCTTGTTTATATAGGAATTTCCTAACCAACTTAAAATTTACGCAATTGCACAAACCATCGATCGATCAAGCATTCAACCGAACTCTTCCAAAAATGTCTAGCGACCAAATTTTTTTTAAAAAAATCATTGAGTTTTAAACGATCGACCCCTAGACTTCGATTGATCGAGCATGAAAAAATATGTCCAGTGAGTTCTAGCTATAATTTAATTAATTTCAATGCTTTAACTCAATTAATTGAGACAGCTCAAGAAAGTGTCAATCTATTGAACAATGTTCTCGATTGCTCTAACCTCTGATGTAAATTCTAGTTTTAATGTATATGTTCTTCGGTCACTTCCTCAGTTAGGGTACTGGATCATTGGGTCTTTAAATCTTCAACTTTAGTTTTTAATTCTTCAGTTCTTCAACTTGAATTCTTTCGAGCTTTAATTCATTATTTTAAGCACATTCAATTCAGACATCGAAATTATTCTACATGTTGAAAAATGTAGGGATGGACGTGATGAGGTCAATCATTGTCTTCCTCAAGGGGATAACTACTCCGAATCCACAGAGTTCTCTAGACTCATAGAGATACCTCAAATCCACGAGGAAAAATAAGAAAATAGAAATAAATTCTAAAAATTTAAAAATTGATTGATAGATAATAAAAATGAATTTACAACCCTTTAAATAGTGATACCAAATCTTAGAAGAAGTTTCAAAATCAAACTCCAACTCAAACTCCCTAAAATTCATAAATTACTATAAACAATAAACTTACTATTTATCTACGGTCATGATTTCCATTAGACTTCATGGTTTTTGGCTAAAAATAATGTGTGTCTTATTTGGCTTAATGTTGAGACTCAAATATTAAATATTTAACCCTTTAATTATATTAGTTATCTTACATTTAAGTGTTAATTCAATTTAATTATATATGCCACTGCATGAAAAATGGAAAAAAAAGGACAAATTTTCTCTAAAATTCTTTGGTTTAAAGATACTTTAGAGACGGCGATAAACTGTCTTTAAAATTTTAGACGGCTCTTGACCGTCCTTAATATTGTCTTAAAATGTTGAACGTCCAGAAATTATTTAAGATGGTCAAAATCCATCGTTAACTGCGGAGAAAAGACGGCTATTGACCATCTTGAATAAAAGACGGTCTTTGACCGTCTTATATGCGGTCATCTAAGACGGTCAAAGACCGTTCGTATTAGAGACAATCATTGATCGTCTTTTACGGGTAATCTGAGACTGTCAAGGACCGTCTGCATTAGAGACGGTCATTGGCCGTCTTTTGCTTATATTCTGAGACTGTCAAGGACCGTCTGTATTAGAGATGGTCATTAGCCGTCTTTTACTAGTAATCTGAGACTGTCAACGACCGTCTGTATTAGAGACAGTCCTTAGCCATCTTATAGAGGTCCGCTGAGACCGTCAAAGACCGTCTTTATTAGAGACAGTCCTAAACCATCTCTGATGCTCAAGTCAAAACTTCACAAAAAAAAAAAATGAATTTTGAAAAAAAAAAAATAGTTGAGAAGCTTAGAAAAAATAATTAACAATGTTTAAGAAAAATTTAGATTTTGAAAAAAAAAAACTGTGATTTTATAAAAATATAGATTTTGAAAAAATAAACTGTGATTTTATAAAAATATAGATTTTGAAAAAAAATAATTAAGAATTTTTAATAATGTTGATAATTTTGAAAAAAAAAAAGAAATTTGATAAAAAAAATGATATTTTGAAAAAGAAAATATAAAAAATTAAACAAAATTGTGAAAAAAATAACAAATTGTAAAAAGATATATATTTTAAAAGAGAAAACTAGATTTTGTATTTTGACAAGAAAAATTAAAAAGTTATATAACAAGATTTCGATAAAAAAATGATATTTGAAAAGGAAAATTTTAAAAATTATACAAAATTGTGAAAAAATTGAAAAATTGTAAAAAAAATATATTTTTTAAAAATGAAAACTAGATTTTTTTTTTTTTTATTTTGACAAGAAAAATTGAAAAGTTATATAACAAAAGTGAGATTAAAAAAAAATGATATTTTGAAAAAGAAAATTTAAGAAATTAAATAAAATTGTGAAAAAATTAGCAAATTGTAAAAAATATATATTTTTAAAAAAAGAAAACTAGATTTTATATTTTAACAAGAAAAATTGAAAAGTTAGATAACAAAAGTGAGATTTTGATGATGTATTGTATATCCTTGTTGCCCCTATGTTTCTCCATCCCATTTTTGGGTTGGGTATAAAAAATTGTGTAGATTTAAATCTTAAGTGGACCACACCACTGGAAAGAATAATAATATAGTACCTCGCCATCAAAAATTATAAAGAGACCATCGTAAGGTTTTAGTAATGTTTATTTGCAATCCAACTTATTGATAATGTAAAGAAGATCTAGATGAATGTAAACTACAAAGATCAAATTGATCCAAAAATTTTGTAGCCTTCAAAAGGTTTTTAATAGTTATTCATCATTGTTTTGATTGGTATGACCCACCTGACATTATTGAGTTCTTATGATTTGAAATCACATCCTAGAATATGATGAAAAAATATATGGACGGTGTCGATATACATAAAATATATCAAGGTGGACCCTACACTGTTAGAGTAACACCCATGAAGGAGTTACCTAAATAGTGAAATGGTACTATAAGGTCACCTCATAGGAACTTCCCATGAGGTTAATCTGTGTGGGCCCCACATGATGTGTGTAGAATATCAATGTCATGCATTTGATTTGTCCCCTTGAAGTCAAAAAATCAGTCATATATATATGAAACTCAGGTGGGCCATAGCATCTAAAACTAGGTAAAGACATCCCTAAAACATATAAAATTAATTGGTCGGGCCCACATGAGTTTTGGATGTGTATGAAAGTTGGGATGACTCCTCATCCAAGTGGGACACACATAATGAATGGGCTGGATCTATGAACCACATCTAGGTGGGCCCAATAAATGATTATGAATGTTTTAATGGAAGGGTAACCCTCTCAACTATAGTATGTGGTGTGGCCCACCTAAGTCATGGATTGACTTTATTTTTAATCTCGTGGCCCAAAGTCATGGTTTTTCCACACTGTCAATCCATTTTTCCATATCATTTTAGTGGTTAAGTCCACAATTAAAGCATATCCAAAGCTGAAGTGGACCATACCACAGGAAACAGTGGGAATAATGATTTCCACCGTTGAAATCTTGCTATGGCCTACAGTGATTTGTATTTGTCATCCAACCTATTCAATAGATCACAAATACATGGATGAAGGGAAAACTAAAATATCAACTTGATCCAAAACTTCAGTGGCCTCCCAAATTTTTTTCAATGGTAGATGTTCAATTTATATTGTTTCCTATGATGTGGTCCACTTCAAATTTTTATAGGCTTCAATTTTGAGCTTATGTAATAAAATTATATGTTAAAATGGATGGATGGAGTGGATAAAATGAATAAATAATGGTGGGCCCCACAAGATTTGCTCAGTACGCTTAGGGTATAAGGGGCCTTATAGGGCCAAAAAATACGTGTCCTATCTAAGCTGTCTATATATTTTGAAATATTATTATAGGGCATGAAATCAAAAATCATTTAGATCGAAGGCTCAAGTGGACTGTACGGTAGGAAACATGGAGATTGAATCACATGTGTTTGCTATGGTGGGGAAGAAATTGGCTACTCCCCCTGACACCAGCCATTGGTTGGTGGTCGGTGCTCTGTGGGGCCCACCATGATGTATGTATATCATCCATGCCATCCATCTATTTTTATGTATCATTTTATGATATGAAAAAAGAATGAATTATATCTCAATCTCAAGTGTACCACATTATAGGAAATAGTGTTGAATGAATTTTGACCATTAAAAATGTTTTGGGGGCCATAAAATTTTTGGATCAAGCTGATATTTATTTTTTCCCTTCATCTAGGTCTTTATGACCAAATCAACAGATTGAATGTCAAATAAACAGTACAGTGGGCCTTAGGACGATTTTAATTGTGAATATCCATTCATTTATTTTTTCCTGTGGTGTGGCCCACCTAGGTTTTATATCCCTATCGTTTTTTGTATCAAGCACTAAAATGATCTGTAAAAATGGATGAATGGAATGGATGAAACATGTACATCATGATGGGGCCCACAGAGCACCAACCACCAGCTACGATCCTGCCCAAAATTGGGCGTGAGCTCAAAACAGAGCCTCGCCCAATATCTCCCCCCATTTCTCTGCGCTCTCTTGCTGCCCTCCCTTGGCGCTCTCTCACTGCTCTCCCCTTACCCTCTCTCTATCTCTATTTTAATGAATGGGCTGGATCTATGAACCACATCTAGGTGGGCCCAATAAATGATTATAAATGTTTTAATGGGAGGGAAACCCTCTCAACTATAGTATTCGGTGTGGCCCACCCAAGTCATGGATTGACTTTATGTTTAAGCTCGTGGCCCACCATGGAATAGTGCATCTGATTGACGGGGCAGATCCAAAGTTCAAGTGGACCCACTATAGAAAAGAGTGGGAATAATGATTTCCACCATTGAAATCTTCCTATGGCCGACAGTGATGTTTATTTGTCATCCAACCTGTTCATGGGGCCCATTGGAATATATGTGTTTTATCTACGCCGCCCATAAATTCTGATATATAATTTTAGTGGATGAGCCTAAAAAGTAAGTAGATTGAAGGTCTAAGTGGACCACATCATAAAAAATAATAAAAAATAAATTTCTGTCGTTAATATTTTATGTGGTCCATTTATAGCTTCGATATGACTACTTTTTTGGATCAACCCTAAAAATGATCATTTAAAATGAATGGACGGAGTAAATAAATAACATACATCACGTTGGGCCCCACAAGACCTAAAACTCAAGACTTAAAATGCCCTCCGTCACCTCCACCCCCAAAATATAAGCGGTCCGCGCATGTCCCTCTCCCAAATCCCTCACTCTCGTGCACCCACCCCTCCCAAAATCCAAGCCCTTTCTCTCTCACGCCCGCCCCTCCCTAAAAACCCATGGCCAAATTGAGAGTCCTTGTCATTGTCATCCTTCTCGAATCTAACACAGGTGGTTTCTTCCTCATGGCTGAGAGAAGAAGCATACACCTACAACCATGACAATGGCTGCCACGGCTGAAGATGAAGAGGATGAGCACAACAAGGTTTAGAAGGCCATGCGTGGAAGCAGAAGAAACCTGATTGGGATGAATTGAAGATTATACACAATGTCGGTGATGGAAAGAGCATCCATGGCTGCCTCCATTGATAACACAGGTAAGGGTATATAAAATCCCCAATTTGGGATTATCGGTTTCGAATCTGGGCTTTAAAATCAGGAATCTGGAATTCCTAATTAAATGTCTGCATTTAGGGGTTCGAATCCTAAATCCCTAATTTAATTGGATTAGGGATTTTGAATCTGAAATCTCCAATTAATCTGGATTTGGGGATCTAGATTCTGAAAGTCCCGAATTTTTTATTTCTAAAGTCAGGGATTCGAAAATCCCTGATTGACTCGATTGATTTAGGGTTTCGAATAATCCCAAATTTTTGATTTGGGGATTTTAAATCCGAAAATCCCTAATTGATGATTTGGGGATTCCAAATTTAAAATCCATAATCTAGATGTCTTAATTTCTGAATTCAGGGAAAATCCCTAAAAAAAAACACTAAATTTGAAATCCTAATTTGCCTGATTTGGGAATTCAAAAATCTGAAATTTTAAGTATGAATCTATAATTGGTGACTCTGAATCTGATCATCCATGCCTTTGCATAGTGGCTCTTATACCAACTGTGGGAATCAACAGTGTTAGCCTGATCATCTATCTAATTTGGGCTATTTAATTGAATATGCACATGTGTTGGCCTGCCATTTGGTTCAAACAAGGGTCTACAGCTTACTTGGACTGATCATTTTTTTAAATAATAATTTGTATTTTCTTCTCTCTTGTAGAACTACATGATTAACATAAAGCGAACCTGTTTGACTGGAATTGTATATTTTCCGGTTGCTATATGCATATACAGTCACTGACTCGATGGGAAATATAGTGGGCTCATTTATTTCAGGCTTCTTTAAAGTTTCTCATATGGAGAGATGCTTGATTGGCTGGGCTACAATAATGGATGGTCATACACTTCATTTTGGGATATCCTAGTCACTAGTTCTTTATTGCTTTTATCTAACCATTTATTTGTTTGCTGAAAGGGATCTTGGGTTACACTGAAGATGATGTGGTTTCCACTAACTTTGTTGGTGACAACAAGTAAAGAAAGATTCATATTTACTTGTTACATTTGTTTTCTTTACCCTTCTTAAGAATTACTGTGATACTTTTTTTTTTTTTTTGGAACTACCTAATCCACAAAACAACTAGTTGTTTTCCAAGTCCAACATCCTTTTTTGATCAAGTTGCCTTATTTATTTATTTAATCTTTAGCATCCTTTTTATTAATTATGACTTGTTGTCATTTGTTTTTTATTAACCAAGTCACTAAAGGATTTCAATTTCAAATGTAACTGAAGTATTAACAAAACGTTGTCTCTTGTTGTAGTACGAGATGTAATAAGAATATACCTTGATTGTTTATTTGAATTTTTTTTAAATGCACTAACCAGAAATGATTTGAGACGACGTTCAATGATACTTTAATAAATATGAAATTTATGACCCTTAATAACTTGGTTAATTAAAAAGAACTACGTAGTGGCTTAATCCCAATCTGACTTTTTGGGTACGTAGGCAGCTGTTCGTAACGTACTAGAATATCGACGCAGCCACAAATCTTTTTTCTCCTTTGAATTGTAACAGACTGTATTGGTTGCATTTTTCTCTATCATACAGGTTGTGGCTATCAAAGATATAATATCACCTCCTTATAGGGAAACATTTAATAATGTGTACAGGTAAATTAATTTTTTCTTATTCCTTATATTGTTTTCCAATTATATTTGTGTTGGTTTCAGAGTACAGGTAGTGATTGTAATTGTAGGTTGATTGTGGCTTGTAGACAAAGGGATGAGTAGTCAACAATATAAATATGGGAGGCCTTCCCCAGGTATCCAGATGCTTTTAGATATATTTATGTTATTTTAAAATGTATTAGCTCAAAATTGAGGGAGCAGACCCGGATGTATGTCGAAGCTCTCCAGATGTTGAGCGGGGGTCCCTGGAAGGTGAGAACTGCTGTTATGGCCATGATGAAGCTGTCCATTTCCTATGAAAAACATTGGAGGGGCCTGACCATTTAGACAGGCCATGTTTATGTATTTTCTTGAAATTAATGGAGCAGACCCAGATGTGCGTCGGAGCTATCCGGATGAGCGGGGGTCTCTAGAAGATGGGAATCGTTGTTATGACCATGATGAAGTTGTCCATTTCCTATGGACAACATTAGAGGGGCCTGACCATTTAGACAGGTTGTGTTTATGTATTTGTTCAAAATTAATGGAGCAGACCCAGATGTGGGTTAGAGCTATCCGGATGAGCGGAGGTCCCTGAAAGGTGGGAACCACTGTTATGACCATGATGAAGCTGTTTATTTCCTATGGACAACATTGGAGGGGCCTGACCATTTGGACAGGGTGTGTTTATATCTGTATTTGTAGGGACCACACCCTTAACCTAAACCACACCTTAAATCTATAACCTAAACCTATTCTGAATTACCTAAACTTATAACCTATAACCTAAACCTAAACCTATTCTCAAATCCCAAAAGCTATACTCATAACCTAAACCTAAACTTTAACCTATAACCTAAACCTATACTTATAACCTTAACCTAAACTTATAACCTTAACATAAACCTATTCTCAAATCCCAAAACCTAAACCTATACCTATAACTTTAACCTAAACTTATAACCTTAACCTAAATCTATTCTCAAATCCCAAAAGTTATACTTATAACCTAAACCTACACCTTAACCTAAACCCCTAACTTATACTTATAACCTTAACATAAACTTATAACCTTAACCTAAACCTATTATCAAATCCCAAAACCTATACTTATAACCTAAACCTAAACCTTAACCTATAACCTAAACTTATACTTATAACCTTAACCTAAACCTATTCTTAAATCCCAAAACCCATATTTGTAACCTAAACCTAAACCTTAACCTAAACCTATGACCTATACTTACAACCTTAACCTAAACTTATAACCTTAAACAAAACCTATTCTCAAATCCCAAAACGTATACTTATAACCTAAACCTAAACCTTAACCTATAACCTAAACCTATACTTATAACCTTAACCTAAACCTATTCTCAAATCCTAAAACCTATACTTATAACCTAAACCTAAACCTAAACCTAAACCTATAACCTATACTTACAACCTTAACATAAACTTATAACCTTAACCTAAACCTATTCTCAAATCCTAAAACCTATACTTATAACCTAAACTTAAAACTAAACCTATAACCTAAACCTATACTTATAACCTTAACCTAAACCTATTCTCAAATCCCAAAACTTATACTTATAACCTAAACTTAAACCTTAACCTATAACCTAAACCTATACTTATAACCTTAACCTAAACCTATTCTCAAATCCTAAAACCTGTACTTATAATCTTAACCTAAACCTATTCTCAAATCTCAAGACCTATACTTAAAACCTAAACCTAAACCTAAACTTATAACCTTAACCTAAACTTATGTTACGCCCCAAACTCAGAAATCAGATTCACAAGAATCCCGATTGCCAAATCCCGTGCCGACAGCCTCCATAGTACCCATTCTCGGCTCCTAGCGTCTATATGCCAGATTCCGATCTTGGGATCCTATAAGGAGGTTTTTTTTTATACATTTAACTCGCAATAAGTATAACCATAAGATTACCCAATTCACAAAGGCAACATCATCATCACATATCCACTAATATAATCAGTCGAGTACAATGCTGGAAGGAAATACATAAATAAAAATCAAGCTCTAGAAGACCGCTGCACGCTCTAAGCTCAACACTGCTACAACCTGCATGCATCAATCGTGCATAAGGTTATAGAAAGCTTAGAGGATGGTGTAAGTGTGTGCACAAGGAAAGTGCCAAGTATTCAATACAATGCCATCATCATACAATACTGAAAATACTGGTAGTCCAAAAATCGTACAATATTGGAATAAGTAGAAATACTGACAAGATCAGGAATTATCAAAGTAAACAGAAATACTGACAAGATCATGAATTATCAAAGTAAAAAGAAATACTGACAAGATCATAAATCATAGAATAACAGAGTAAGTGAAAATACTGACAAGATCAGGAATTATCAGAGTAAACAGAAATATTGACAAGATCACAAATCATACAATAACAGAGTAAGTGGAAATACTGACAAGTCCATGAGTCATACGATATTAGAATACGCAATACAAATTAACTATGCAAATGAGGAATCATAAATTGCCAAATATCAGATGCAGAGGATGCAATGCAATATATATTCCTGATGAGTAACACAAATAGCGTTAGCCGTACCTAGAGCATATAAATGCAGAAACACAATAACCCAAAATGTCATATGTTGTGAATGTCATGCAATATTCGGTGCGAATGGAATGACCATACTGGAGTGTGAAGTCGGGATGATAGTACATAGTATCGCAGGCTATGGGGTCTATCACAAGGGACTTTTATCCAAACCAGTCCCATACCTAAATTTGAATAGTCAGACTCAATGTAGTAAACTCATGATCTCAAGTTAGTCGCATGCCCCAACCGAAATCCTGGACATTGCCAAGGCACACGTAATAAATAGTTGTGCACCACCAGCCTGAATGGATAGTGAATGAATGAATGAATGATTATGCAACTCCTGCTCGATAAGTCCACATATCAGTACAGTTCCTCTCTAGGATCATCACCAAGGTTTAGTACATTCCAAATGGCATTGTCACTCTCCTAGCAGTACAGTCCAAGTTAGCATAAAAAACCTCATTATTCTCCTGGCCAATAGTCTGTCAAGACCTATCCAGCACGTCGATAGTGGGCCCATTTATGAGCTGGTCAAACTTAGCCTAGCTATGCCCCCTACCCTCGGGCGGGTAAGGCCACACCCCTTTCCAAATGACCACGATACAGTGGGAGATGCGGCCTCCTAGTATTTGGCACTGGGGCGCTCATGTATCCACTCGGTCTCGACATTGGGGCGTCCTCTGGTACCAAGAGGGTTTAGGAATTTTCACCCAAGGCCATCTATGGCAGCCCGATGCTAGAATAAATTTTTAATGTCCTATCTGGCCATCCATGACATGCCTGTGGAGGCTATGGCCCTGATGTCGCTAGGGCGTACAATAATCACAACACAATGCAAGATGCATGAGTCATACAATCTAGTCAATCATCAATCCTGTACATGCCATGTGCTCATATGAGATAACCTCCGCCTATCAGGGAGTCTCATATTATCCTGCCCAATGACATATGAAATAGTCAATCACATCTCATAACAAACATGTAGATGATGCGTATAGGCATGTATCATGATGCTATGCTATCATATACTCATAATCGGTATCAACGATCGCCCTCGACAATGTGGACATTTAACCAAATTACCACCAAGGAATGGTCCACATAGAGCCAAACATATAATGGGCCCACGGTCTCACATAAAGGCCTAATATACAGCACAATGGGCCTTACTCAAGGGCTACATATACACAACATGTGGGCCCTACTCATGGGCCTCAAATACATGGCATGTGGGCCTTGTACATGAGTCTCGAATACATCAAATGGGTCATGCATCATGGGCCTAATACATATCACAATGGGCCTTGCCGATAGACCACGAATACATCACAATAAGCCTTAATTATGGGTTGCATGTACATCATATAGGTCTTGACAATTGGCCTTGACAATCAAAATCGACACTCGAAATTGGCCTCGATACTCGGCCTCAACAAATCAAAATCGACCTTGATACTCTGAATCGACCATCGACGTCTGTAACACCCCGAATTTTTGACAACCTTGGGTTGACGTCCTTAGACTATGGGTCAACCATAACACCTTGGTAACCTCTTAGAACCCAATTTCAAAGCCAAATAAATCATTTAGAACCTAATTCTTTAGAAATTTAACGTGAATTAGCCAACGCTACAATAGATTACCTATGAAATTAGCACCAACCACTTTAAATAGATTTGTAAGACCCAAAACCTATAGAATCATTGACGCTATCTTACCCTAAAATCCAGGATCAAACTCTAAACCTGTTTGTTCTCAGAAACACTTTGAAACTTTGTATTGGATCTAGACCGTGCATCGAAAGTCCGATAGTGATAATCTTAGACAATTACTACCGCCTTGTTGGACTTGACAATCGTTTCGAAAATCAAGCCCAACTGATGTTCTGAGGCTATTTCATTGAGCCTGGAGCAAGGAGTGTGAGAAAGAGTAAAATTCATTAAAAATTAAACGTCATTTAAATAAATAGCGTAAGGGAAGGTCATAATGAGGACATCTAACCGTCATTACCCATCAATGTGGACATATAACCAACATTGCTCCCAAGGAGTGACCTTCATAAGGCCAGACATATAGTGGGTCCATCACCTCGCAAACAATCACGATGGGCCTCATTTACATCACCTCAACCTCATCATATGGGCCAACATACATCACATCGGGCCTCAAATACACAACAGGTGGGCCCTGCACCAACGGGTCACACCAATGGGCCTCATGAACATCAGTGGGCCGTATCAATGGGCCATACCAACGGGTCGCACCAATGGGCCTCATAAACATCAAGTGGGCCGCATCAATAGGCCACACCAATGGGTCGCACCAATGGGCGTCATAAACATCAAGTGGGCCAAATTAATAGGCCACACCAACGGGTCGCACCAATGGGCCTCATAAACATCAAGTGGGCCATATCAATAGGCCACACCAATGGGTTGCACCAATGGGGTTTATAAACATCAAGTGGGCTGCATTAATATGCCTCATATACACAACTCATGGGCTTCAATTACACAATAGGTGAGACCTACACATGGGCCTATATACACAACAAGTGGGCCCGCTAGATGTCATAAAGAATGGATGGTCCTGGGTACACATCACAGTGGGCCTACCGGGCGGCCCATGGTCTTTAAAAATGGATGAACAGAGTGTATATAACACATATTTTAAACACATAGATTACATTGGGCCTCAACCATGGATTGAATACACATCACATTGGGCTCACTAATGGGCCACGTACAACTAGCAGATGGGCCCAGCATAGCAGGTGGGCCCTACATACATGACAGGTGGGCCTTATGACTCACAGAATGGGCCGCACCAGCTAGATATACAACGTATACATTACGGTGGGTCTCATGGATGGACTGTATAAATGAAACACATATCATGTGGGACCCACATCCTTACATAGTACGACATGAACGAAACACCTACATCACATGTGGGTCCCATATAGATGGGCGGTGTGGCTGAAATACATACATCATTGTGGGAGCCACGGACGTCGGTATGGATGGACCACAATATCAAGGTGGCCCCACCTGAACGTCATGGATGGTATCATACATGTATCATGGTGGGTCCCACACATGCGGCCCACCAGAGTTTTGAATTGGCCTCACTTCTATCTAGATGTGAGGATATAGAATACGCACATCAAGGTGGATCCCATCGTCGTGGAGATCAAATACATCAAGGTGGGGTTCACGCATGTGGCCCACCAGAATTTTGAATCTGCTTCATTTAGGGTAAAAGGTGTGGATCAAAACAGGTGGATGATGTGGATGTAAACTACATTCATTAAGGTTTGTCCCACCGTTCAGCCATCTGGACGATGTGTATGGACAGTGTGTATAAGACAGACGTGTACTGAGGGGCGGTCCACGTCCCATGTGTGGACATCACACACCAAGTGTGGTCCCACGTCCGCCAATTGGACAGCATGGATGAGACACGTGCATCACAGTATATTTCCACTGCCCAAGTATCTGAACGGAGTGAATATCGCCTATACATTAAGGTGGGGGCCCCACCGTCCTGGCCAATGGACGGTGTAGATAAAACATACACGTCGTGGTGGAGTCCACACACGTGGCACATCAAATATATAATATATTATATTATAATATATAAGTCACAAAAAGGAAGGGAGGTCTCCAGCGTCCAAGAAGAGATGGACAGCTGGAATAAAGAGTACATGCATTAAGGTGGGTCCCACGTAGCGGTGGCCCACCACATCATTTATATAATATATAATATATGCATTATATATACATATATATATGTGTGTATGTGAAACCGTGTGGGTAGCATCGTCCAGTACAGCAGCCATATAGCTGGTGTTTGCGTACACAAGCCAATCCAATATCCCATTAGGTGGGTCCCACGTGGGGCCCACCATAACGTTTATCTTCCATCCATTCAGTTGATAAGGTCACATGGACCTAAGTAAAGATGAAAAAAAAATCATATTTATCCAAAAACTTCTGGGACCCAAAAGCGTTTCAATGGTAGATATTTAAACAGTTCAATCCCTGCCGTTTATTGGTGTGGAACACTTGAGTGCTATGGATGGCCGATGTATGGAGGTGACCCATTATTAAAGGGGACCCATCAAATGCACGGTATTGATGTTCAACATGCATCAAGGCGGGGCTTGTAGTGGGGCCCATAGACCTTACGTCCAACTAAGGAGCGGATGCTACTTTCTGCAACGTCCTCTGGACGCTGACAACAATAGCGTCTGCTGTTGATTGATTTTTTTATTTTTGTGTGCGTGTTTTTTTAGAGGAATTTCATAGGTGGGGTCCACATCAGGGCAATCCAACCCGTCCACAGGATTCTCAGGCTCGGGATAGGTCCAATGAACCCAATATTGAGTGTGTTTAGTGTGTGGGAACATCATAGCAGGCCCTAACTATTTAAATTACCAAAAACCATTGTTTTCTACATTAGGGCCCACCAGAGATTTGAATTGGATTCATTCTTTGGCTCAACGCCTAAAATAAGGTAGGAAAGGGGATGGACGACTTAGATTGAAAATAAATATCAAGGTGGGGCCTACACAAGTGGCCCACCCAAATCCTTTTTTTACTAGTGTTAGTGCATCCACCATAAGCTCACACTTTACATTAAAGCCCGTCTAGGGATGCTGGATGGCTGCATATAACATGTTTAAGGTGGGCCCCACCCATAGACGTGCTACTAGGGTAGGCCATCAAATGTTCAGATGGTGTGCATAAGACACACATCAAGGTGAGGTTCATATGATAAATGGTTTGGACATCTCGTAACTCATTAAGTGGGCTACACAATCACATCTTCACACACAAAATAAATGAAAAAGAGAGTGGGAAGAGAGAGAGAGAAGCACCCACCTCTAGATCTTGAACTCCTCCTTCCTCCAATAGGTCAATTTTAACGGTTAAGATTGGTTTCGGAGGGTGAAGATGAGAGATAGAAAGGTGGGCCACACTAGCTCCTATGGACGTTGGGTGCTCTCATGGGGTGTTGTTTGAAAATGGAGAGAGAATGAGAGGGAGAGAGGGGTGATGGGAGAGGAGGGATGGATGTGTGTACTTGGGTAAGGGATAAAGTTGACTTTTAAGGGTTGCTTTTGTACTTGGATGGGATAGATTAATGTGTGTGCTTTGACAAGTGAAGTGACTGATGTGATGGATTTTCTATGGATTGCAATGCGTGACATTTTTCCTCGAACTGAATGCAGGCGCTCAGTGTGTAATACGTGGCATCGGAACCGCGATGACGACGAGGTCGCAATGATATAAGTCTCAGGTCGAGTTGACTCAGACTGACAGGATCCAGCTCAGGATCACGCGCAGATGTCATTTACAGGTAGTGAGATGCCAGAATTCGACCGAGAGGACCACAAAGGCATACAGAATGGTACAGGCTAGGATACGGGTCTTACAACCAATAACCTTAACCTAAATGTATTCTCAAATCCTAAAAGCTATACTTATAACCTAATCCTAAACCTATAACCTATACTTACAACCTTAACCTAAACTTATAACCTAAACCTAAACCTTAACCTATAACCTAAACCTATACTTATAACATTAACTTAAACCTATTCTCAAATCCCAAAAGCTATACTTATAACCTAAACCTAAACCTTAAACTAAACCTATAACCTATACTTACAAGCTTAAACTAAACTTATAACCTTAACCTAAACCTATTCTCAAATCCCAAAACCTATACCTATAACCTAAACCTAAACCTAAACCTTAACCTATAACCTAAACTTATACTTATAACCTTAACCTAAACCTATTCTCAAAATCCCAAAACCAATACTTATAACCTAAACCTAAACCTTAACCTAAACCTATAGCCTATACTAACAAACTAAACCTAAACTTATAACCTTAACCTAAACCTATTCACAAATCCCTAAATCTAAACCTATAACCTATAACCTAAACCTAAACCTAAACCTAAAACCTAAATGTATTCTCGAATCCTTAAACCTAAACCTACACCTAATCCTAATCTCAACTCCCTAACCTAAACCTAAACTTAAAAACCCAAACCTAAACCTGATACCGAACCCGAACCCGATTTACTAAACCTAAACCTTAACCTATTCTCAATTCCCTAAACCTATTACTTATAACCTTAACCTTAACCTAAACCTAAACCTAAACCTTAATCTAAACCTAAACCTAAACCAAAACCTATGACCTAAAGCCATAACCTATAACCTTCGACCTAAACTTATAACCTATAACTTAACCTTAACCTAAACCTAAAACCTAAACCTTAACCTAAAACCTAAAACTTAAACCTAAACCTAAACCCTAAATGTATTCTCAAATCCCTAAACCTAAACCTACACCTAATCCTAATCTCAACTCCCTAACCTAAACTTGAAAACCCAAACCTAAACCCGAACCCGACTTCCTAAACATAAACCTTAACCTATTCTCAATTCCATAAATCGATAGTTTATAACATAAACCTAAACCTAAACCTAAACCTAAAACTAAACCTATAACCTATAACCTAAACCTAAACTTAAACCTAAAACCTAAATGTATTCTCAAATCCCTAAACCTAAATCTACACCTAATCCTAATCTCAACTCCCTAACCTAAACCTAAACCTAAACTTGAAAACCCAAACCTAAACCTGATCTCGAACCCAAAACCGATTTCCTAAACCTAAACCTCAACTTATTCTCAATTCCTTAAACCTATAGCTTATAACCTAAACCTAAACCATAACCTAAACCTAAACTTAAACCTTAACCTAAACCTAAACCTAAACCTATAACCTTAACCTTAACCAAAACCTATGACCTAAAACCTTAACCTATATAACATATAACCTAAACTTATAACCTATAACCTAACCTTAACCTGAACCTAAAACCTAAAACCTAAACCTAAACCTAAAACCTAAATGTATTCTCAAATCCTTAAACTTAAACCTACACCTAATCCTAATCTCAACTCCCTAACCTAAACCTAAACTTAAAAACCCAAACCTAAACCTGATACCGAACCCGAACCCGATTTACTAAACCTAAACCTTAACCTATTCTCAATTCCCTAAACCTATTGCTTATAACCTTAACCTAAACCTAAACCTAAACCTAAACCTTAATCTAAACCTAAACCTAAACCAAAATCTATGACCTAAAGCCATAACCTATAACCTTCGACCTAAACTTATAACCTATAAACTAACCTTAACCTAAACCTAAAACCTAAACCTTAACCTCAAACCTAAAACTTAAACCTAAACCTAAACCCTAAATGTATTCTCAAATCCCTAAACCTAAACCTACACCTAATCCTAATCTCAACTCCCCAACCTAAACTTGAAAACCCAAACCTAAACCCGAACCCGACTTCCTAAACCTAAACCTTAACCTATTCTCAATTCCCTAAACCAATAGTTTATAACATAAATCTAAACCTAAACCTAAACCTAAACCTAAACCTAAAACTAAACCTATAACCTATAACCTAAACCTAAACTTAAACCTAAAACCTAAATGTATTCTCAAATCCCTAAACCTAAATCTACACCTAATCCTAATCTCAACTCCCTAACATAAACCTAAACCTAAACTTGAAAACCCAAACCTAAACCTGATCTCGAACCCAAAACCGATTTCCTAAACCTAAACCTCAACTTATTCTCAATTCTCTAAATCTATAGCTTATAACCTAAACCTAAACCATAACCTAAACCTAAACTTAAACCTTAACCTAAACCTAAACCTAAACCTATAACCTTAACCTTAACCAAAACCTATGACCTAAAACCTTAACCTATATAACATATAACCTAAACTTATAACTTATAACCTAACCTTAACCTGAACCTAAAACCTAAAACCTAAACCTAAACCTAAAACCTAAATGTATTCTCAAATCCTTAAACTTACACCTACACCTAATCCTAATCTCAACTCCCTAACGTTAACCTAAACTTAAAAACCCAAACCTAAACCTGATACCGAACCCGAACCTGATTTACTAAACCTAAACCTTAACCTATTCTCAATTCCCTAAACCTATTTCTTATAACCTTAACCTTAACCTTAACCTAAACCTAAACCTAAATCTAAACCTAAACCTAAACCAAAACCTATGACCTAAAGCCATAACCTATAACCTTCGACCTAAACTTATAACCTATAACCTAACCTTAACCTAAACCTAAAACCTAAAACTTAAACCTAAACCTAAACCCTAAATGTATTCTCAAATCCCTAAACCTAAACCTACACCTAATCCTAATCTCAACTCCCTAACCTAAACTTGAAAACCCAAACCTAAACCCGAACCCGACTTCCTAAACCTAAACCTTAACCTATTCTCAATTCCCTAAACCGATAGTTTATAACATAAATCTAAACCTAAACCTAAACCTAAACCTAAACCTAAAACTAAACCTATAACCTATAACCTAAACCTAAACTTAAACCTAAAACCTAAATGTATTCTCAAATCCCTAAATCTAAATCTACACCTAATCCTAATCTCAACTCCCTAACCTAAACCTAAACCTAAACTTGAAAACCCAAACCTAAACCTGATCTCGAACCCAAACCCGATTTCCTAAACCTAAACCTCAACCTATTCTCAATTCCCTAAACCTATAGCTTATAACCTAAACCTAAACCATAACCTAAACCTAAACTTAAACCTTAACCTAAACCTAAACCTAAACCTATAACCTTAACCTTAACCAAAACCTATGACCTAAAACCTTAACCTATATAACCTATAACCTAAACTTATAACCTATAACCTAACCTTAACCTGAACCTAAAACCTAAAACCTAAACCTAAACCTAAAACCTAAATGTATTCTGAAATCGTTAAACCTAAACCTACACCTAATCCTAATCTCAACTCCCTAACCTAAACCTAAACCTAAACTTGAAAACCCAAACCTAAACCTGATCCCGAACCTGAACCCGATTTTCTAAACCTAAACCTTAACATATTCTCAATTCCCTAAACCTTAACCTATAACCTAACCTAAACCTAAACCTATAACCTAAACCTAAGCCTAAAACCTAAACCTAAACCTAAAACCTAAATGTATTCTCAAATCCCTAAACCTAAACCTACACCTTGAAAGTACACCTACTACGTGCCCTGGTTTGTCAATTATATTGTAAGTTGAGTCAGTCAGACAACAGCGCCTAACAAGAAGATCAAGTCAAGCGTCTGCCTCAACTGGATGTGTGGAAGCTCGCCATTGGTAAATCATAGCCTCACATCCCATGTCCCAAAGCACCAGGTGATTAAAACCCTTAAAAAGAACTAGAACATCTTAGAATTTTTGTGTAAGAAAACTTGTTCTCAAAAAAAGAAAAATCTTTAAAGTTTTTCTTACACTGTTGATTATATCGATTACCCCTTCGATATGATCGACCAGCTCTGTCGATGTCCTCGGGATCTCAATCGATACAATCGAGTGAGGACAAAAAGCGTCCAGCAATTAAACAAACATCTGGACGATTTATCGATATATCGACTCGGTAGTCGATATCATCGATATTCGAATATCGATCATATCAAAAGTGGATCGATAATATCGACAAACTGCTTTCCGGCGCCCCTATTTTTCTAAAGAAAACTAACATATGCTTCGATATATCGATGACTATCCGATTCAATCTAAACTCAAATATCGATCATATCGGAAGTCAGTCGATCATATCGATTGTGGGCGCATGTTTTCACCAGTATGAATTTCAGGTTATTTCTAATGTTGATCGAGGTGCCAGTCGATAAATCGATATTCATATATCAATCATATCGAGACCTCGTCGATTGGATCGAGTCCGGACATAAATCGTCCAGCAAGCTTATAGGTAAATATATACGATTTATCGATCCCATCGACAAGGTCTCCGATATGATCGATGTACAAATTCCGATGACATCGACTGTTCCCCAATCATATCTGTTAAACCTGAAATTCTTCAAGGAATCTCTCTTACTTTTCATCCGTCGATAGATCGATCCAACGCTCGATGGAATCAGAGTTCGAAATCCGATAACATTGTAAGACCCGTATCTTGGTCCGTACCTTTCGTGGACTTCCGCGGTCTTACCGGTTGAATTCCGGCAACCTTCGACCCTTAACCGATATCGACGCGTGACCCTGATTCATATGCCGATAACCCGAGTCGACTCAACCCAAGACCAATACCATAGCCACCGTGCCATCGCTGCGGTTCCGATGTAGCGACTCACGCGCCGAGGCGATACCCTGGTCAAGAGATGTGGGGCAACGTTCGGTGCGAGGAAACGCCGCGCGTTGCGAAACCTAAAGGAATCTCTACGATGTGTTGCATCAATCACATCAATCCCATCAATCAATCACCCATCAATCCATCACATGTCAAGTACATGTCAAGTACACATCACTTTCACCCCTTTTCCCAAGCAACCACAAAAGTCTTCACCTCCCATACCTCTCTTACACAAAAGGCCACAAAAGTCAAAGATTTCTTACACAACCATCACTCACCACATCCATCCATCACTCTCTCTCTCCCTTTACAACTCCTCTCTTTCTCATTTGTAAAAACTCCAAGCAAAAGAAAATCCCACGTATGGAATTTTCTAAGTATCCCTAAGCTTCAAGTGGCCCACTTTCCTACCCCACCATCTCTCATCTCAACCCTCCATTCCTTATCTCATCCATTGAAGTTGAAGCTAAGGTGCCAAGGAACCCCTAGGAGCAAGAAGATCGGACGGTGGGTGCCTCTATAGGATAGTTTTTCTTATTTTTATGATGGGCCAAGTGAGACCCACCGATCAATGGTGTGGATCTCGCTTGGGACCCTAAGATAAGGCCGATGGCCCACTTGGATCATCATGATCATTCCATGATGGGGCCATTCTCCATGGACCCCATCATGATGTTTATTTCATTGCAAAAGGTCATCTAGACCGTCCATTTTGGTGGAAAGAGGATCTTCACCGTTGATTCTCGATCTTGGTGGTCCCATGTGTTGAGGGACCCTTTTGATTGTATGAATTTCTTTTAAAGGAGGGCCCATAATGTCGGGGTCCCTCCATCACAAAGCGTGTCCCACTCTCTATGTCTCTCTCCCTCCTTATTTCTTTTTATTTTATTTTATGCAATAGGATTGTGTGGCCCACTTGAATGGACCCCACCTTGAGATATTATTTTATTCAAGATTTATTCAAGTGGGGCCCACCATATACGTTGTACCCACGTCACCCATCAGTGGTGGCCCACTTCATCAGGGCCCACCACAATGTATTTTTAAAAGGAACCAAACCGTCCAGCGTCTGGGACGCTGGACGTTTCAAAAAAAAAAGAAGAAAGGGAAAGAAGAAAAGGAGGCCTTTGGTGGTCCACTTGCTTAGGCCCGACCGTGATGAATATAAATAATCCAAGCCATCCATCCTCTCACCCATCTCTTTTTAGGCGTTGAGCCAGGAGTTGGGGTTGATTGAAAGATCTGGTGGGCCATAGCATCAATGAATGCATCATTACCATTCAAGGATCCTTTTTCTTATTTTATATCATTTTCTATCATAAAAAAAATTCAACTTTAGACTCTTTGGACTTGTTTCGAGCCAGGGAAACCAATGGATGGAGTGGATTTAGGCGATGTAGACCCCACCTTCGAAAATCCTCAAAACCAAGGATTTTTCAAAAAAAAAAAAAGAAGAAGAAGAAGTGAAGCAGGTTGCTATGTCAGAGTCGCTGCAGGCAGCGCCTGCAGCGCGTCACGCGGGCGGACAGGCGTCCGTGCAGCCACCCACGGCTCCTGCCATGGGCCCCACCATGATTTATATGTTTTATCCGTGCCGCTCATTTGATGGGTCCCCTCCTCAGGTGGGCCCCCTCCAAATTTCAACCCGATCTAGAACTCAGGCGGCCCACACCACAGGAAACAGTGGAATTGTATACCTACCATTGAAATCTTTTTTGGGCCCACAGAAGTGTTTGATCAAGCTGAAATTTATGTTTTTCCCTTCATCCAGGTCAGAGTGACCTTATGAACAGCTTGGATGGCATTGAAACATTATGGTGGGCCACGTTTGTGGAACCCACAGTAATGTATGTATTTTATTCACACCGTCCACCGTCCGTGGACGGTGACTCCCACATGAAATTTGTGTTTTACCTCCACCGTCCAGCGGACGGTGGAGCCCATCTTGCACGTATGTTGTTCACGCCACCCCCTCCCCTGGCTGAACATTTTGGATGGAAATAAACACTACAGTGGGCATCTCCGTGGCCCATACCCACACTGGGTGACAAATAAACATTACAGTGGGCCTAGGTCCATGCAATCTCATGGATAATTTGGATGGAAATAAACATTTTACTGGGCCTCTGGGCCCATGGGTTGAGGCCCATTTGATGGAAATATGGGGCCCAATTGGCGTAGCCCATTTGTTATAACTAAGGTCCATGAGATTAGGCCCATTTGATTTGTAAAAAGGCCTATGGGTTAGGCCCATTTGATTTGTAAAAAGGCCTACGGGATTAGGCCCATTTTATTTGTAAAAAGGCCTATGGGATTAGGCCCATTTGATTTGTAAAAAGGGCTATGGGTTAGGCCCATTTGGTTTGTAAAAGCCCTATGGGTTAGGCCCATTTAAGACATATAAGACCCATGAGATTAAACCCATTTAATGCAATCCCAGGCCCACGGGTTTTGACCCATTGCAATGCACATAAGACCCATTGGTGTGGCCCATTTATGCGGCCTCTCTGATGAACAAAAGGCCCATGGGATATGGCCCATTTGATATATATGTTCACGACGATCGTGCCTTGGGAGCAATGTTGGTTTGACGTCCACATTGCGAGTGTAATGCTGGTTGGATGTCCACATTACGACTCTCCTTAGGGCCCATTGTTCAGCCCGTACTTATTGTGTATAGGCCGTCCAGGTCCATCTGCATTGTAAAATAGTTCATTTTATTATAACATGTTTAGTACAGTTCCATGACTCATGATCATACGCATCATATGTATGCTTGACGTGAGAATTGTCTGATCATAGCATATGCCTTCGGGCAGGTTGTTTATGGGCTCCCGATTAGGCGGTGTTGCCCAGCATGAGCGCACGATGCGCGCAGGATCTGCTGCATGATTGGATAGCGTGAATCAGCATTTCGCATTTGTGTGACATGGTTATTGTATGCCCTAGAGACATCAGGGCCGTAGCCTCCACAGATGCATCGTGGTTGGCAGGATTGGATACCGAAAATCTTGTTCTACATGGGGTGCTATAGATATCCCTGTGTGAAAGTCCCTAAACCCTTATGGTACCAAGAGGTTGCTCCAATGTCTAGACCGAGTGGGTAGATGAGCGTTGAATGCCGATTACCAGACGGTTGTGCTCTCCACTGTGTCGTGGTCGGTTGGAAGGGGGTGCGGCCTTACCCGCCCGAGTGTAGGGGGCAATCCTAGGCTGAGTCTGACCAGCTCGAGGAATGGGTTCGCTATCGACGAGTCACGCCCGATATTGGCAGACGGATAGTGAGGTCTCTTCCACTAACCTTATTGCACCCGATGTGACGGCAATCTGGTTTAGAGTGTACTCGACCCCGGTGATATCCCATATTTGAGCTGTATTGATGTGTGGACATAGATGAGGATCTGTATGCTTGAGTTGCATTGCACATCGCATGGCCTTGGGTGGCTGATACCATTCATGTCTTGCATCGCATAGCCTTGGTACGGCTCATGATATTATGGATCCATCTGCATATTCCGCATTACTCTGACATTGCATGTTCATATTACTACCTTGCGCACACACTTTCACCACCCTCTAAGTTTTCTATAAGCTTATGCACGACTGTTGCGTGCAGGTGACATTGGTTCGCAGCAGCGCTGAGGCAGGAGCACGTTGCAGATCGTTTTGGAGTTTTTGTTCTTTACCATTGTATTTCCCTTTATGCTCATTGTACTTGTAAAGTTTTTGATCATAGTGGAAATATAATGGAGTTCTTGGTTGTTGTTTGTGGGTTATGCCATTGGTTATGCTTATTACGAATCAAACTTACGTTGAAAATCCTCCTCGTAGCATCCCAGGATCGGAACCTGGCGAATGGGAACTAGGAGCCGAGAATGGGGTTCTACGGAGCTATCGGCACCGGATTCGGTGATCGAGAATTTTATGAGCCCGGTTTCCGAGTTTGGGGCGTGACAAACATTGATGTGTGTCTCAATCCAATCGACCATTATGCGGAAGGTTTCCAAAAGTGAAATGACAATTGAGTTTGTATCATCGAGAGGTCTACCGATACAATCGGGAGTATATGCTCGATCATATCGACGACTGATCAATGATATCGAACTCTATCATAAATATGACCGTTTATATCCGTTGGAACCTTTTGCCTATATATAGAGAGATTAGTCTTTATTGTTGGTAGAGAAAGAAGAGAGTGCTTTTGAGATTTCTAACCTTCCTATCATTTACCTAAGCCCCTTCTCTCAGGAAGTTCATCCTCCAATCCACCCTCATCATTGATATCTCATAGAGTGGATTGGAGAATGAACTTCCGCATTCAAGGATCCTCCAGCTACAACCTTAATCATTAAACTGGGATGCCTTGAATGCATAGATGATTGGAACCACTCTATCTTCCTAATTGAAAAATCTTTAGAGAGTGGTATTCCATCATAACCTTGACCCAACCTAAAGCCTATTATAGATACATCTTTGTGTTGTGGATCAAGGGAGCTGAAGACCCTTCAACATCAAGGAGGAGATCTTCAACATTGCGCTGAATGGGACTCATCAACTTATTTGTAAGTATCTAAAGTCCAGAGGACACTTGTGATCATTCCTTTCTAGGATTAGGTTTTAAGTGTTACTCACCCTTTGAAGTCCTCGAAGGATGCCTCCGACGGGAGTGTACGTGCGGGGTGCGTTGTGTGGACCCTTGCTCTATGGAGAGCATAAAGATCTGGTTAGGAGTACGCCAGCAAAACTCAAAGGTTTGAGGTGAACCGAGTAAAAACCTCAGGGTGCATTGTGTGAATCCTTGTCTTGTGTGGGCATAAACATCTAGTTAGGAGTACGCCAGCAAAACTCTAGGGTTTGAGGTGAACCAAGTAGAAACCTCTGTAAAGGTTGAAGGTGAACTTGATTTAAAACCTTAGGTTTGAGGTGAACCATGGGAAACCTCCTTAGTGAAATCCGGTCACTCAAGGGTTGAGTGTGGAAGCCGGGAGTGGAGTAGACAAGTTGTCGAACCACTATAAAATGACTGTGTTTGAGATTGATATTGTCTTTCATTTATGTGATTGCCTTACATGCCTTTCTATATGATTATCTAAAATCACATCTTATGCACACACAGTCATATCCATCACAATATGATTCATAAATTTACTTATCTTACAAGTAATTGTAATTGGATCCTCTATCAGGCTTGGAAGTCAGTAGAGTTAATTCTTGAGTAATCTAATTTGTACTCTGTAATAGGATTAGTGTGATAGGACTGAAAAATAACTTATGAATCTTTAAAAAGTCCAATTCAATCCCCCCCCCCCCCTCTAAGACATATTGACATATTCCTACTTCAACTTAAGTGGTCTACACCGCTATTTCAATTGGTATCAGAGAGGGTCTCTCTTTAAGGGCTTCACCGCCTAGAGAGTGATCTTGACTGAAGTAGAAATATGGCCAAAGGAGAGGGCTCATCTGTCAATAGACCTCCAGTATTTGATGGATCAAATTATGCTTACTGGAAGGCTAGAATGCATTGCTTCCTGAGATCTTTAGATCATGAAGTTTGGGATGTAGTTGAAAAAGGATATGTGGTACCATCTGAACAAATTATACTTGAAAATGAAACCACAATTACTAAACTCAGACTGAATGAGAAGTGGACGGCGTTTGACAAAGAACAGCGAAATGCTGAAGCAAAAGCAAGAATGCCATCTACTGTGCCGTGTCCCAAGACATTTTCAATCAGATAAGTATGTGTGGGACCTCTAAAGAAGCATGGGACTTATTGGAAACAACCCATGAAGGCACAAGCATTATGAAGAGATCTAAACTACAACTCTTAACTTCACAGTTTGAAAATCTCAGGATGGAAGAGCATGAGACATTTATGGAGTTTTTCACAAAATTGAACATCATTTATAACGCCACGGGTGGATTAGGAGAGAAGGTTCCGGCACCTAAAATATGTAGAAAAATCTTAAGATCCTTACCGGAACGCTTCAATCCCAAGGTAACAACAATTGAGGAGGGTAGGAATATTGATGAGATGAAAGTAGAAAAACTAGTAGGTTCCCTACAGACCTTTGAACTACACTTCACACAACCTCAAAAAACCAAAAACACTGTCCTAAAAACTTCTAAGAAATCAAAACATGAGGACAATGAAAGCGAAAAAGAAGATGAAGATGAGGAAGTGGCCTTTCTTGCACAAAGATTCAGAAGATTCTTTCAGAAGAATCGCGGCCATCCTTTTATAGGAAGAAAGGTGAACTACAAACCTTCTGCAGGAAAATTTAGTAAACAAACCAAAGAACCACAATGTTATGCCTGTCATGAGTATGGTCACCTATCTATCGAATGCCCAAACAGAAAAACTAAGGGCAAGGCGATGGCTGCCACATGGGATGATACAGAAGAGTCAAAATCAGAAAATAGTGACTCAGAAAGTGATGAAGATAAAAAATCTTTGAAAATACTTATGATCTCCAGTACTTCGATCATTCCAACTAAATCTGAGAAAGAACAACAAGCCACTGAATCATTTTCATCTGACAATGAGGAAATTGAGGAAGAAGAAGATAAAGAGCAAAATGAATTATAAAACGCTTACAATCAACTTTACATCCATAGCGTTAATATTGTCAAGAGACTTGGAATAGTTGAAAATAAAAAGGAATTGCTACAGATAGAGCTGGATAAAGCTTCAAATATTAATACTCATCTAATCACTTATTTGCAGCAATGCCACTCAGACAATGATAGACTTAAAAGAACTAACAACTCAGTGAAATCTGAGTCAAAGAAATTAAAGGAACAAGTCAAAGAACTAAATGAGAAAAACCTAATTCTTCAAAATAAAAATTATACACTTCAGAATGATCTAGAAGAATCTAGAAAAATTGCCAAAATAAACTGTAAATTTTCCTAGAGTGGTGAGAAATTTGAAAAACTGTTAGGAATGGGAAAATATGGAGAGGACAAAAAGGATTAGGTTATGGAAAGGGGAGAACAAAAACTGATGCACAACCATTTGGAAAATCTGTTGCATCAAGTAGTAACACCAAACCTATCCCAGCTCATTGCAAAAATGAGGAGTCAGTTTATGAGCTAAATAAAAGAAGTATGCAAGCATCACCACTTGAGATAGTTGACAGGATGAAGGAGCAGTCAAGTCATAAGGACAAATCAAAGAAGAAGAACGAATCTACCACAAGTAAAACTCCTGTCACAAAGTGGATGATTAAGGAAAAGACAAATTGCCTTGATACTCAATCAGATCATTTATCAGGCAATATGGCTAAGTGGTACCTGCACAGTGGTTGCTCAAGGCACGTCACAGGTGACAAATCTCTCCTTTCAAACTATAAGGATCTTCACAAAGGGATAGTCACCTACGGAGATGGAACCACTGCTGAAGTAATTGGTCAGGGAATTATAGAAGGAATTAATCTGTTTAAGAATGAGAATGCTCTTTGCATAAAAGGCTTGACACATAACCTATTAAGCATCTCTCAAATCTGCGATAATGGGCATGTGGTAAATTTCAACAAAGAAGAATGTGAGATTCTAGATCAATCAGGGAAATCAATTATAAAAGGTCTTCACACAAATAACCACTACTATGTTATTGAAGGAAAAGGAAGGAGTGACATTGAGAAACGCTGAGAATGAAGAAATTGGTCCAGGTTATGCATCAAAATCTGGATATTCGCTGAAATGATACAATTTTGCTGAGCTTTCAAAGAAACAATCTGAGGCACCCCACCTCACCTTTTGCACATTAAACATCCAAATGTTTATACTCTTTAATGTACAAAAGCTATACGAAATTTTGCTGATATTCTCTGCTGGGAACTTCAGTAAGATATTATTCTGTATATGAACAATCGTTAGACTGAAGAAAAACTTAAAAAGATTCACCTTTGATAGGAGTGTCGATTGGACACTTCTAAATGTCGATCACATCGATTGATTAATTGATATCATCCACGGCTGTTCAGAATAGGAAAAGTCTTGTGACCATTGATAACATCGTGGGCTGTCCCGATGGCATCGATCAATAACTTCTCGATACAATCGACATTTTTGTCGATATGATCGACAGATGGCGCCCCAAATAAAAGGTTGATCATAAAGATTTTTTCTCTCTTCAAAGGCTAGTCCTATTTCTCTTCCCTAATCAGTTCTTTTGGTTGATCTGCTCGAAGTCCAAATGAAATCTTGGCACCCAAGTGACACAAGAAAGATGATTAAAGGAAAAGGTAAGGCTCTCTCATCCACAAAATCTTCCAAAAACAAGAAAGAGGAATATTCTAGACCACCTCAAAACCAGTCAGACTGGGAACAAGTCACAATAGTCGATCATACTATTCTCATTAGTACTGTCAAACTCTATGGGGTGGATCTCATGATAGAAACCATTGGATGGAAGAATCTGTTTAATATGGGCGGGCCATATCAGTTTGAAATGATCCAGAAGTTCTTCAACTATTGTCATGTTGTCCAAGATTACCCACCTTGCATATGTCTGAAATTCATGCAACACACCAAGCACATTGCTCCATCAGTTCTTGGTCATGTTCTAAACATTGAAGTGACGCAAATCCCTATCACTAGCAGAAATCTAAACGATTTGGGTAGATGGATGGACATTACACAAGCACTGTGCCAGGGTATGACAATTCCTAGAAATGATAGCAATATTCTTCTAGTAAAATACCTAGGAATCTTGTTCCAACTCCTTCACGGTATTTTCAGTACGAATGTGTACCCATGTGATGCAAATGACACATATCTGAGTCCCATTGCACTTAACATTCTATATGATGTCTATCAAGAGATCCCTGTATGCTTACCGACCTTCATATTAGACCAGCTAATAAAGGTAATCAGAAGTGACTATCTTGAATTTCTTCCTTTTCCATCTCTTATCTGCAAGCTCGCACACTAGGCAGGTCTGTCGGAAACAACTGATAAGGTATATCCTGAAGTTTGGTACGACCATGATGCAGCGCAACAAGTGTATCTCTCTGTCTCGTCGCATGCTAAGATTTCTCCACCTGTTGAAGATAGTGGTCCCATGCTTAATGAAGAAATTCTTTGGGAATCCAATCGAACTCCTAATTATAGTCCTGCTTCTGTCACAAATCATCAGCATCATGTGTTTGAGCGCCAACTTTTAAACAATCTCACTAGAATTGATGAGCGACTCCAACACTACCAACAACGACTATCAGGAATAGAAAATAGGATGGAAGATCTCCAACACTCTGTGCAACAGATTCTTGAGCTACGAACGACTGGCGGGCCTTCTATGTGTTAGAAAGAGACAGTTCTGGTAGAACCATGTGTCTAGTCAAAAACATTTGATTTTGCATCCATCTCTGCTTACTTGTTTTAGGTATCCCTACATATGGCTGATATCTTGGTCTGATGATTAAACTTTTTATTGATATGGCTGAATTCAATTCCTATTTCATTGCCATTCTTGATGCTATTGAAATGACTATGCTATTTGTCTTCATTGATGTATGCTTTACGGTGTTCTCATTTATATAAATCTATCTATCTGAGTTCTCCCATAAGCTTCAATCTTCAGTTAATATCACGTCTTATACCTTTGCCAATGACTGATAAAAAGGGGGAGAACAATTCAAACATCCCAAGCGAAAATTGTATATCTGTGTTGCAGGTATTAAGGGGAGCAGCCGCAACAAGAAAGGGGGAGTTTTTGAAGTAAGGGGGAGAATTTATTAGGTGTGTACATGAAAGTTTAGAATTCGTAAAATTGTGTTAATACACGTACACACAATTTAGGATGTATTTATCTAGATATGTTCCTATAGTATTTTGGGTATTTTGTAACATAATTGACAAAGGGGGAGATTGAAAGTACACCTACTACATGCCCTGGTTTGTCAATTACGTTGTAAGTTGAGTCAGTCGGACAACAGCGCCTAACAGAAAGATCAAGTTAAGCGTCTGCCTCAACTGGATGTGTGGAAGCTCGCTATAGGTAAATCATAGCCTCACATCCCATGTCCCAAAACATCAGGTGATTAAAACCCTTAAAAAGAACTAAAACATCTTAGGATTTTTGTGCAAGAAAACTTGTTATCAAAAAAAGGAAAATCTTTAAAGTTTTTCTTACACTGTCGATTATATCGATTACCCCTTCGATATGATCAACCAATTCTATCGATGTCCTTAAGATCTCAATCGATACAATCGAGTGAGGATAAAAAGTGTCCAACAATCAAACAAACATCTGGACGATTTATCAATATATCGACTCGGTAGTCAATATCATCGATATTCGAATATCGATCATATCTGAAGTGGATCGATAATATCAACAGACTGCTTTCCGGCGCCCCTGTTTTTCTAAAGAAAATTAACATATGCTTCGATATATCGATGACTGTCCGATTCAATCTAAACTCAAATATCGATCATATCAGAAGTCAGTCGATCATATCGATTGTGGGTGCATGTTTTCACCAGCATGAATTTCAGATTTTTTTTAATGTTGATCGGGGTGTCAGTCAATAAATCGATATTCATATATTGATCATATAGAGACCTCGTCGATTGGATCGAGTCCGGACATAAATCGTCCAACAAGCTTATAGGTAAATCTATATGATTTATCGATCCCATCGACAAGGTCTCTGATATGATCCATGTACAAATTCTGATGAAATCGACTGTTCCCAGATCATATCTGTTAAACCTGAAATTCTTTAAGGCATCTCTCTTATTTTTCATCTGTCGATAGATTGATCCATCGCTCGATGAAATCGGAGTTTAAAATTCGATAACATCGATGTGTGTCTTGATCCAATCGACCAATAGGCGGAAGGTTTCCAAAAGCGAAATGAGAATTGAGTTTGTATCATCGAGAGGTCTGCCGATACAATCGGGAGTATGCACTCGATCATATCAACGACTGATCGATGATATCGAACTCTATCATAAATATGACCGTTTATATCTGTTGGAACCTTTTGCCTATATATAGAGAGATTAGTCTTTATTGCTGGTAGAGAAAGAAGAGAGTGCTTTTGTGAGTTCTAACCTTCCTATCATTACCTAAGCCCTTTCTCTCAGGAAGTTCATCCTCCAATCCACCCTCATCATTGATATCTCATAGAGTGGATTGGAGAATGAACTTCCGCATTCAAGGATCCTCCAGCTACAACCTTAATCATTAAGCTGGGATGCCTTGAATGCATAGATGATTGGAACCACTCTATCTTCAAAATTGAAAAATCTTTAGAGAGTGGTATTCCATCATAACCTTGACCCAACCTAAAGCCTAGTATAGATATATCTTTGTGTTGTGAATCAAGGGAGCTGAAGACCCTTCAACATCAAGGAGGAGATCATCAACATTGCGCTGAATGAGACTCATCAACTTATTTGTAAGTATCTAGAGTCCAGAGAACACTTGTGATCATTCCTTTCTAGGATTGGGTTTTAAGTGTTGCTCACCCTTTGAAGTCCTCAAAGGAGGCCTCCGACTGGAGTGTACGTGCGGGGTGCGTTGTGTGGACCCTTGCTCTGTGGAGAGCATAAACATCTGGTTAGAAGTACGCTAGAAAAACTTCAGGGTTTGAGGTGAACCAAGTAGAATTCTCAGGGTGCGTTGTGTGGACCCTTGTCCTGTGTGGGCATAAACATCAGGTTAGGAGTACACCAGCAAAACTCCAGGGTTTGAGGTGAACCAAGTAGAAATCTCTGTAAAGGTTGAAGGTGAACCTGATTTAAAACCTTAGGTTTGAGGTGAACCATGAAAAACCTCCTTAGTGAAATCCGGTCACTCAAGGATTGAGTGTGGAAGCCGGGAGTAGAGTAGACAAGTAGTCGAACCACTATAAAATGACTGTGTTTGAGATTGATATTGTCTTTCATTTATGTGATTGCCTTACATGCCTTTCTATATGATTATCTGAAATCACATCTTATGCACACACAGTCATATCCATCACAATCTGATTCATAAATTTTCTTATCTTACAAGTAATTATGATTGGATCCTCTATCAGGCTTGGAAGTCAGTAGAGTTAATTCTTGAGTAATCCTAATTTGTACTCTGTAATAGGATTAGTATGATAGGACTGAAAAATAACTTATGAATCTTTAAAAAGTCCTATTCACCCCCCCTCTAGGACATATTAATATATTCCTACTTCAACTTAAGTGGTCTACACCGTTATTTCATACCTAATCCTAATCTCAACTCCCTAACCTAAACCTAAACTTGAAAACCCAAACTTAAACCTGATCTCGAACCCAAACCTGATTTCCAAAACCTAAACCTTAACCTATTCTCAATTTCCTAAAGCTATAACCTATAACCTAAACCTAAACCTTAACTTAAACCTATAACCTAAACCTAAACCTAAACCAAAACCTATAACTTAAACCTTAACCTATAACCTAAACTTATAACCTATAACCTAACCTATAACCTAACCTAAACCTAAACCTAAACCTATAACCTAAAACCTAAACCTAAACCTAAAACCTAAATGTATTCTTAAATCCCTAAACCTAGACTTACACCTAATCCTAATCTCAACTCCCTAACTTAAACCTAATCCTAAACTTGAAAACCCAAACCGGATCCCGAACTCGATTGCTGTAATAATGTAGCCCAATCACATGGCAACAAACAAGAATGTATCCCTTTTAACACATGCCCCTTTTTACAAAGCTTTAATTTTTTTTGTTGTTTCTATTAACTTGAATTGAAACACTTTTTTTTTTTTTTGCATTATTTGCTTGCATTAGTTTTATTTTAAAAAAGTGTGCCCACTTTTTTGAAAGAAAAAAAAAAGTGAATGAAGTTTCTGCAATTCTTCATGATTCTTAATTATAATGCTTTGTTGGTTGAATATTTTCTTATTAGATGAAAGACATAAAAAGATAATTGTTGCTGTTTTTTTCCTTTTTTTATTTATGATGTTAAACTTATATGTATTTACTCATGGATGAATGTAATCTGGATAAGATTCTTTGTGTTTGGATGGATGTAGTTTATGTTTGGATGAATGTAGTTTATGTTTGGATGGATTTACATAGTTTGGGTTTAGATGGATGTGAATGTGAATATGATGAAATATAACAGGTGTATATTAGGAAGAATACGATGAAATATATTGTAACAGGTGTATATCGACCGTCTCATATTTGAAAATTTCTGACGGCTCTTGGCTGTCCATATTTTTCTAAATATTCAAATATGAGACGGTCGAAGACCATCCTTTTAAGGGTCATAAGAGACGATTCATAGCAGTCCTTTTTAAGGACGGTCCATGACCATCCTTTTAAGGCTCATAAGAGATGGTTCATAGCAGTCCTTTTAAAGGACGGTTCATAACCATCCTTTTAAGGCTCATAAGAGACGGTTCATAGTAGTCCTTTTGAAGGACTGTTCATGACCGTCCTTTTAAGGGTCATAAGAGACGGTTCATGACAGTCCTTTTTAAGGACGGTCCATGACTGTCCTTTTTACAGATGGTCCATGACCATCCTTTAAATGTCAATAAGA
Organism: Magnolia kwangsiensis; assembly: GCA_037074715.1. NCBI lineage: Eukaryota > Viridiplantae > Streptophyta > Magnoliopsida > Magnoliales > Magnoliaceae > Magnolia > Magnolia kwangsiensis. The sequence continues at coordinate 60,884,072 of CM073573.1, forward strand.
ATGACGATTCATGACCGTCCTTTAAGTTATATGACGCCCCAAAATATGACGGCCCATGCGATGGTTCAAAACCATCCTTTTTGGTCATTTGAGACGGTTTTCAACCGTCCTTTTTTCATTGTTTTGGTGGAGTGTGTTTTCATCATGTAAGGTGATTCAGAAAACTATGATGAATATGCACTTAAAAGGATAGATTTAGAACTTAAAAGAAGATAATGAAGAATTGAATATTTGGAAGTCATTAATGAAGAATTCACATGCCAAAGATCCAAGAAAACCAAGTATAAAGCATGGAGAAAATACTGGTAAAATCACAAATTAAATAGAAGAAAAAACAGATTGCTCGGTCACACCTAAGGTTGGTTCGGTCCAACCAAATGTGCTTAAAACAGTCCTGCGGGAAGTCATGATTTTTAGATTTAATTCAGCCCCATTGAAGCCAACTTCGGTCTCACCTAAAACAGCTTAGGTGGGACCTAAATTTGATAGATTCTGCACAATTTTTAGATGCGACTTCAGTGCGACCGAAGCGTAACATAAGTGCATAAATCCAAGATCGATTTTCAAATTCACCTAGAAGGTGTGAAAGTTGGAGTTCCACAACTATAAATAGGAGTCCCTATGACATTACAAATCATCTTCCACTACAAGAAACAACGTTTTTAGCGATGAAATTTTTACCGACGAAAAAAATTTCGTCGGTAAAAGTATTGTTTTACCGATAATTTTTTATTTTTTTTTGTCGGTAAAACAACACTTTTACCGACAAAATTTTTTTCGTCAGAAATAATTTTTTTACCGACGAAACCTTTCGTCGGTAAAAGTAATTTTCCCACTATTTTGATAATTTTCCCACTAAGAGTTTTACCGACGAATATTTTCGTTGGTAAAAAGTAGAGAACCACTTTTATCGATGAAAATTTTTGTCAACAAAAGTGTTGTGTATTTAAGTTAGAAAATTTTCGCCTTGACTTTTTCCAACGAACCAAATCTGTCGGGAATAATATTTTTACTGACAAAAATATTCGTCGGTAAAGGTGTTTTTTTTTTTGAACTTAGATAATTTTGAACTAAGAGTTTTACCAACAAATATTTTCGTCTGTAGAAATCAGAAAACCACTTTTACCAATGAAAGTTTTCGTCGGCAAAAGTGTTGTGTAGTTAAGTTAAGAAAATTTTCACCCTGACTTTTACCAACAAATCAAAATCATCGGGAATAATATTTTTACCAACGAAAAATTTTGTCAGTAAAACCATTTTAATTTTTAAGATAGAAAATTTTCGGGCTATTCGAAAAATTTTACGGTAAGAGTTTTACTGACGAAACATTTCGTCGGTAAAAAATATAATAACTTTTTTCGATGAAAATTTTCGTCGGTAAGTGTACTGTTATTTCGCCCTAATTTTTACCAACGAACTAAAACCATTGGGAATAATGTTTTTACCGACGAAAAATTTCGTTAGTAAAACCTTTTTAATTTTTAAGATAGAAAATTTTTGCGATATTTAGAAAATTTTGCGGTAAGAGTTTTACTAACAAAACATTTCGTCGGTAAAAAGCACAGAATAACTTTTACCGATGAAAATTTTCGTCGGTAAGTGTACTGGTTATTTCACTCTGATTTTTTCCGATGAACTAAAACCGTTTGGAATAATGTTTTTACCGATAAGAAATTTCGTCGGTAAGACCATTTTAATTTTTAAGATAGAAAATTTTTGCGATATTTAGAAAATTTCGCAATAAGAGTTTTACCAATGAAATATTTCGTCGGTAAAAAGCATAACATCACTTTTATCGATGAAAATTTTTGTCGGTAAAAGTGTTCTGGGTTTCACTTCGATAATTTTGCTCAGAGTTTTACCGATGAACTAAAACCGTCGGGAATAATATTTTTACCGATGAAAATTTCATTGGTAAAACCATTTTAATTTTTAAGATAGAAAATTTTCACGGTATTTCAAAAATTTCATGGTCAGAGTTTTATCGACGAAACATTCCGTTGGTAAAAAACACCGAATAACTTTTAACGATGAAATATTTAGTCGGTAAAAGTGTATTGTTCTTTTACTTGGAAAATTTTTGCCCTGATTTTTACCAACGAAGTAAAACCGTCAGGAATAATGTTTTTGCCGATGAACATTTTCGTCGGTAAAAATCATATAGTTTTTTACTCCGCAAATTTAATCGCTACTTTAAAAAGCTTCACGATAAGAGTTTTACTGATGGACCAAAGCCATCGAGAATAATGTTTTTACCGACGAAAAAAAGTTCGTCAGCAAAATGCTACTTTTACCGACGAAAAATTTCGTCGGTAAAAATCTTATAATTTTTAAGATAGAAAATTTTTGCACTATTTTGAAAAAACTTCGCGGTAAGTTTTACCGATGAAAATTTTCGTCGGTAAAAACATTTTTCCTAACGAAAAAAAAAATTTGTCGGCAAAATACCACTTTTACCTACGAAAAATTTCCTCGGTAAAAATCTTTTAATTTTTAAGATAGGAAATAAAAATTGTTAAAAAATTCAGAATTTATATTTTAAAATTTTGAGATTTTGAATTAAAATATGAGAAATTTTTTGAGATTTTGAAAATATAAATTCAGAATTTGTATTTTAAATTTTTTTGAAATATTTTATAATTAAAATAACATTTTGTTAAAAGAGTAAAAAAATATACATTTTGAAAAGAATATGCTATTTTTTAAGATAGGAAATAAAATTTGTTAAAAAATTCAGAATTTGTATTTTAAATTAAAATATGATAAATTTTTTGAGATTTTAAAAATAAAAATTCAGAATTTATATTTTAATTTTTTTAAAATGATTTTATAATTAAAATAATATTTTGTTAAAAGAGTAAAAAAATATACATTTTGAAAAGAATATATTATTTTTAAATGGAAATTGAAATTTATCTGTGAAAAATAAATTTACTAAATTATTAGGCACATCCACTAATTGAACCTTTAATCGTTTTTAGACAATCTAATCAGTTCAGATCGAAGAGTAAATAACTTCAGATGTTTAAATCAAATTTCACTGAAATTGTTGATCAATCTTGTATACCCAATATCTTTCTCATATGTAGCCTGATTGAGGTGAGTAACAAGTCAAATTGAGAGTATTGATCAGTAAAATAGAGTGAATGGACCAGACATGTAAAATGGGCCAAATATTGTGGTTAAAATTGTGACTCCACTTACTGACCTCGTGAGAACCTAAGAATTGATGTTAGTAAGTTTTATGGGCTCCATCATGATGTGTGTCAAACATCAGTACCATGGATTTGATGTGTCCCCTTTAGGTTATGAGATATCTTAAAAATCATCTGTATACGAAACTCAAGTGGGCCTTACCATTTAAATCTATGTGAAGACATCCTAAAAATTACAAAAGCACTTGGTTGGGGCCCACATGAGTTTTTAGATGCGGTTGAAAATTGGTCTGACCCCTCATCCAAGTGGGACACATGTAATGAGTGGGTAGGATATGTGAATCACATTTAGGCAGGCCCAATATATGATTATGAATGTTTTAAGGAAACCCTTCTCCACTACGTTTAGGTGAGTTACTCGTTACCCTTACTAGAGTAAACTCTGTGGGGTCCACCATTATTTATTTATTTTATCCACTCCATTCATCCATGTTAACAGATAATTTGAAGTCTAAAGAATAAAAAGGAAGCATATCCAAAGCTCAAGTGGACCACACCACAGGAAATAGTGTGATTGAACCTCTACCATTTAAAATTTCTTAGAGGCCATAGAAGTTTTGGATCAAGTTGATGTTTATTTTTTCTATTCATTCATTTATTTTTGATATTATGAACAACCTTTAACCATTTTTGGACAATCTGATCAGTCCAGATTGAAGAGTAAATAACTTCAGATGTTTAAATCAAAATTCACTTAAATCGTTGATCAATCTTGTTCATATGTAGCATGATCGGGGCGAGTAACTAGTCAAAATGAGGGTAATGATTAGTAAAATAGAGTGAATGGACCAGACATGTAAAATGGGCCAAATATTATGGTCAAAATTGTGACCCAACTTATTGACACCTTGAGAACCTGAGAATTAATGTTAGTAAGTTTTATGGGGGCCATCATGATGTGTGTTGAACATCAACACCATGCATTTGATGTGTCCCCTTTAGCTTATGAGATATCTCAAAAATCATCCATATACGAAACTCAGGTGGGCCATACCATCTAAAACTATGTGAAGACATCTAAAAAAAACATAAAAGCACTTGGTGAGGCCCACATGAGTTTTGAATGTGGCTGAAACTAGGTCTGACCCCTCATCCAAGTGGGACACACATAATGAGTGGGATAGATATGTGAATCACATTTAGGCAGGCCCGATATATGATTATGAAAGTTTTAAGGAAACCCCTCTCCACTATATTATGTGCTGTGGCCCACCCAAGTCATGGATTGACTTTATTTTTAAGCTCTTGGCCCACCTAAGTCATGGATTGACTTTATTTTTAAGCTCTTGGCCCACCCAAGTCATGGATTGACATTCTTCATACCATTCAACGCTTTTCTCAGATCATTTTAAGATATTAACTAAAAAATGGGGTAGGTCTAAGACTTAAGTGGACTACAAAGTGGGGATTGAACATCCACCATTAAAAATAACATTCATAGAAGTTTTGGATCAAGATGATGTTTGTGTTTTCCCTTCATTCATATCTTTTTTATATTATGAACATGTTGGATAATAAATAAACATTACTGTGGGCCCAAGGAAGTTACCAACGGTGGAAATCATTATTCCACATTGTTTTGTGTGGCATGGTCCACTTAAGTTTTGGATTTACCGAAAATTTGGGATCAACCCACATCGTTCATCCATTTTTCGAGATCATTTTACAGAATTATCCAAAAAATGAATCATATCCAGATTAAATGGACCACACCACAAATAAGGGGAACGGATTGACTACTCTCCCTACACCATCCAATGACTGGTGGTTGGTGCTGCGTGGGTCCCACCATGATGTATGTGTTTAATCCATGCTATCCATCTATTTTTAAAGATCATCTTCTGGCATGAGACTAAAATGAGGCATATCCCAATTTGAAATGGACCACATTACAGTAAATAGTGTTGAATGAGCGTCAACCATTTAAAACATTCTGGGGGCCATAAAAGTTTTGGATCGAGATTATTTTTGCTTTTCCCCTTCATCTACACCTGTATGACCTAATAAACAAATTGGATGCCGAATAAATAGTACAGTGGGCCTTATGAGGATTTTAATGCTGGATATCCAATCGTTATTGTTTTCATGTGGTGGGGTCCACCTGATATGTATATACCTCTCATTTTTGGTCCCCACCATGATGTATGTTTTATATCCACACCATCCATCCATTTAGAGAGATCATTTTAGGGCAATATCCAAAGATAAATCCAAAGCTCCAGTGGACCCCAACACAAAAAACAGTGGGGATAGTGACACCCACCGTTAAAAACTTATAAAGGCCACAAAAGTTTTAGATCAAGCTGATATTTATGTTTTACCTTATTTCATGTCTTTTTAAACTTTTGAATAGGTTGGATTTCAAGTAAAAATTATGGTGGGCCTTAGGATAGTTTCAACGGTGGGAATCACTCTCCCCACTATTTTCTGTGGTGAGGTCCACTACATCTTTTTATCTGCCTCATTCTTTGGCTCATGCCCTAAAATAATATCTCAAAATGGATGGATGGTGTGGATATAACACATACATCATAGTGGGGCCCATAGAACTTGGTGACATCACTTCAGTAGTTAACTCGCTATTCAACCTATATCTAATCCGCATCCGTGAGAGAGACTGCCCTAATATGCGAAAGTCTCCTCTCTCTCTCTCTCTCGCACCCTCTCCCTCCTCTCGCTCTTTATCTCCCTTTTCCTCTCTCTCTGATCTTTTCACCTTATCGTCTCTCCATCTCTCCCGCATCCTCTCCCTCCTCTCTCTCTGTCTCTCTTCCTCTCTCTCTGATCTCTCTTGCAGACCATTGCTAAACGCCCTACCCATGTATGCCCTCTCTCTCTCTCTCTCTCTGAAGCTCGATTGAAGGTCATTCACAACAGTGAGGTATCTCTCTCTCTCAATCTCTCTCAATCTCAATACCGATTTAGATTTCATGCTCGCGCGCGGTTTCTTCCTCTCTCTCTCTCTCATGCACCACGTTCCTCTCTACCTGTATCAAATATCACCTTCCTTCCTCCCTCTCTCACACACACCCTCTCTCTCTAAAGCTCGGGTTGAATCAGATTCACATAGGTGAAGTATTTCTCTCTTTCTCTCTCAATCTCTCTCAATATTAATGCCGATTTAGGAAATTGGGAGTTAGTAGTTTGTAGATTCTTGATTTGAATGTGGACCCCAAATTGGCTTTTTCTGATTTTACAAATTGGGGATTTAGGGATTTTAGGATTTTGGGGATTTTAGGACTTTTGAAATTTGGGATTTTCGAATTTTAAAAATTGGGGATTTAGGGATTTTAGGAATCGAGGATGTGAGGATTTTAGGAATTTGGGATTTTAGGATTAATGAAAATAAGTTTTTAATATTGGGTTTAAAGGTTAAGAATTGCCTCCTTGATGTGGGCTTCTGACATAAATGGTTGGCCCCATTGTGGATATGGCATACTTCATTTGTTCCATAGTTGATTGGAGATGCATTAGCTTAAGATTGGTAGTTAGTATTCTACCCACCTACATAATGTTGGCAACGAGTTGTTTTGACTCATTGAAAATTTCAGGTTCAACACCATACCACAAATTTCATGCAACTCTTTAGAACATCTTACACCTGCACATCAGATGTTCGATTAAATTCCTTAAAGAATGTTTAGTAGTATTTCTTAATTTATGTGGTTTGCTAATTCCACACGCATGCACATCCACTTGGGCACATGTATTGGGATGTGAGATCCGAGCTTGGCATCAGGTGATATTTTGGCATAAAAATCTGATTTGAGCTTTCCATCAATTGCATAGTATGATGTTTAATATGCATGCATTTAAAGCTTGTACATGAGGCATGCATTAACTCAAAATAAACTAATTAAAAGTGTAGTTTTTGGATCACGGTGCATCTAAAATGCGAACTTACAATTTGGACTATTTGATTTGAAGTTCTTTCATGCCACATGCAATGTCCAAGTATTTCCAAGTGAGTTTTTGGTTCATATTCATCCACATTCCAAGCCATAATCATATTCTACCATATGCAGCCAAACACTATATGAATTGGATTTCAAGAGAGAGCATGCTTATAATTTAGATTACGTAATTTGTACATAGCCTGATCATGGCGAGACTTGTCTCTTGAGTTGTTCCAAAATGACCAAAATACTATAGATTTCTTTTATATAAGAAAAAATGAAGCCCAAAAAAAACATAATTCCCAGTTATGGATTGAATAGGCTAGCAACTGTTGGTTGAATTGAGTTGGAGAAAAATGTTAAAAGAAAAATGCTAGTCGAAGCATTTTATTGATCGGAAAGAAAATGTTTTCATTTATTTTAGTTTTGCACAAGATGGTTTTAGCCATGGCTTTTGCATGAGGATTAACACTTGTTTATAGCTTGCTCTTCCCTGCTAGTCCACACGGTTGATAGTTCACCTGCTTTCCCTATCCTTTTCATTTCATCTTCTGCTTGAAACAAAATGGATAGGGCTGCCCTATCTATAATTGATTTGGCATCAAACAATTTAGGTGTGGATTATGTAAAAAAAAAACTTAGATGTAATCATCTGCAGATTTTTTTTTGGTCTCGTTTCCTATTTATGCATTTATAAGGTTTTGTGTGGAAAATTTTAGAATTATTTTCTAACGCTATTGCAGAGCCCTTCTACTTGCATTTCCACTGATTGAGAATCATTGAATAATTATTCTTTTCTGTTTCTTTTAAAATTTTGTGTTATTGTTAGTCTCAAGCCATTTATATGAAACTAATGTAATGTTTTCCATGTTCTAGAGGACTATCATGCTAGCATTCATGATGTAACATCAATGGAATCAACTTATAGGCCTATCATATTTACCATTTCTCTATCGTTTCAATTGCCTTATATTTCATTAGGATGTTTGTAGAAATATGGAAAAAATCATGTGTTTGTGTACAAGGCAAGGGTGATTTATAGCTTGTAGACATGGTCATGCTTTTTCTCATGGTTGGTTTGTATGAGATATCTTGTGTTTCCCACTGTCTAATATACATTCAAAGTTTTGTATTAACATGTGTCTCAACCATCCATGTGTCTCCACCCTACCGTTACCCTACCCACGCATGCCCTCTCTCTGTCTCTGAAGCTCAGTGAGGTATCTCTCTCTCTTTCTCTCTCAATATCAATACTGATTTAGGGATTTGGGGATTTACTAATTTGTGGATTCCTGATTCGATGTGGACCCTCATTTATGGATTTCTTCTTATAGAATCCATATGGAAACTTTGGCAATGACCATTATAGATGGGTACTAATATTGCTTGGTTGAAATGATGTGGCTAAAAATGAAAAGAGTATCATAATGCATGATTAGTTGTGTTTTCCCTTCATGTTTGTGTGAGCTTATAAATGGATCTAAGCTGGCGGTTGTTTTTTCCCTTCATTCATGTCTATGTGAGCTTATGAATGGATCTAAGCTAGTAGTTGTGTTTTCCATTCATTCATGTCTGGGTGAGCTTATGAACAAGTTAGATAACAAATAAACATCATTGTGACCCTTAAGTAGGATTCAATAGTGGAAATCATTATTCACACTGTTTTGTGTGCTATTGTCTACTTGAGCTTTGGATATGCCTTATTTTCGATCTCAAGCCCTAATGAAATAGATGGTTTGATTGATAAAAATAACTCAGTAAGAAATCTACTTTGGAGTAGATTAGGTGGGCCCCAACCTCATCCAAAATGGTGTGGCCCCTGCCATGGAGCCCACCTTGTTGCATGTATCTTATATCCAGGTTGTTCATCCATTTTCCATAACATATCATGGTATAAGCCTAAAAATGAAGTAGATACAAGTCTCAGGTGGATTATAGTGCAAGAAACAGTGGTAAATGACCATTAAAAACTTGTGTGCCACAAAATTTTTGGGTCAACTTGATATTTGGTTTTTTTCCTATCTTCTAGGTTTTATGGCCTTATCAAAAACTTAACTTCTATTAGTGAAGCCTATCATAGTTAGTCCTCTCCCAAAAAACTAAAAACATAAAACCCATTAGTGAAAAGCTTTTTACCTCTTAACATGCTCATCTACAACCTATCATAGAAAACATTTAGGAAATCCTAAAAAAAACATACTTTCTCTAACTTTCAAGGTATTTGTAGGCCTACTAACATTACGAACTTTTTCATCTCTTGGCAATTGGCATCCTTGTCTTCATTTTACATTTATCATTCGCATATGAATTAAATCTCTTTTTTTAAGTAGTTGACAGTAGCATTATACATGAGGACTTTCTCATCTTCCATTACTATGGACAAGGCCTAAGTAAGGCTTGCTTCAGCAAAAGTTGTCATGCACCCATCAAAGTACTGGGATAAAAAATTATCAATTATAGTCTTTTATTTGACTTTAAGATATTACATTCTAGAGCTTTTCTTTCATGTAAAAGTTTGTTGAAAATGTTTGTTTACTTAGCATTGTATTTCTATTCTCAGTATGAAGATAAAATGAGTATATTGTTCCATTGCCTTCTGTTGCCTAAAATGGTCCTTGCAAACCTTATGGACAGACTCAGATGTGCGTCGGAGCTATTCAGATGTTGAGCGGGGGTCCATGGAAGGTGGGAACCACTATTATGACCATGATAAAGCTGTTCATTTCCTATGGACATCATTAGAGTGGCCTGGCCATTTGGACAAGCCCGTGTTTATGTATTAGCTTAGAATTGATGGAGCAGACCTGGATGTGCGTCGGAGGTATCCAGTTGTTGAGCGGGGATCCCTGCAAGGTGGGAACCACTGTTATGACCATGATGAAGCTGTCCATTTTTAATGGACAACATTAAAGTGGCCTGGCCATTTGGATAGGCTCGTGTTAATATATTAGCTCAGAATTGATGGAGCAGACCCGGATGTGTGTCAATTCCCTAAAACTTAACCTATAACCTACACTTATAACCTAAACCTAGACCTAAACCTAAACCTGTAACCTTAACCTAAACATAAAGCCTAAAACTAAACCTAAAATGTAAATGTATTCTCAAATCCCTAAACCTAAACCTAAACCTAAACCTATAACCTACAACATTAACATAAACTTATAACCTACAACATTAACCTAAACCTATACTTATAACCTAAACCTATTCGTGAATCCCAAAACTTATAACCTAAACCTATACCTATAACCTTAACATATAACCTAAACCTTAACTTATAACGTATAACATATAACCTATAACCTAAACCTATAACCTATAACCTAAACTCAATTCCCTAAACCTTAACCTATAACCTAAACCTATAACTTATAACCTAAATGTTTTCTCAAATCCAAAAACCTAAACCTACACCTAATCTTAATCTTAACTCCATATCCTATACTTAAACCCAAACTTGAAAACCCAAACCTAAACCCGATCCCTAACCTGAATCTGAATCCCTAAACCCTTAGCCTAAACTTAAACCTATAACATAAGCCTAAAGTTAAACCTATAACCTAAACTTAATTCACTTAACTTAAACCCACACCTTAACCCGAACATATAACCTGAACCCGAGCCCAAACCTGAACCTGAATTTCTAAACCTAAACCTAAACCTGAACATATAACCTAAACCTATAACCTAAACCTATTCTCAAATCCATAAACCTATAACCTAAACCTATTCTTAAATCCCTAAACCTATAACCTAAACCCAAACCTAAACCTATAACCTTAACCTAAACCTATAACCTAATTCCTAAACCTAAACATTAACCTATAACCTAAACCTAAAACCTAAAACCTAAAACCTAAACCCGATCTCGAACCCAAACTCGATTTCCTAAACCTAAACCTTAACCTATTCTCAATTCCCTAAAGCTATAACTTATAACCTAAAGTTAAACCCATAACCTTAACCTAAAACCTAAAACCTAAACCTAACCCTAAAACCTAAAGGTATTCTCAAATCACTAAACCTAATCCTAATCTCAACTGCTTAACATAAACCTAAACTTGAAAACCCAAACCTAAACCCAAACTTGAACCCTAACCTGATTTCCTAAACTTAAACCTTAACCTATTCTCAATTCCCTAAACCTCAACCTATAACTTAACCTATAACCTACACTTATAACCTAAACCTAAACAGAAAACCTAAATGCATTCTTAAATCCTTAAACCTAAACCTCCACCTAATCTTAATCTTAACTCCTTAACCTAAACCTAAACTTGAAAACCCAAACCTATCCCCGATTTAGAACCCGAACCCGATTTCATAAACGTAAACCTTAACCTATTCTCAATTCCCTAAAGTTATAACCTATAACCTAAACATATAGCCTTAACCTAAACCAAAAACTTAAATGTATTCTCAAATCCCTAAACCTAAACCTACACCTAATCCTAATCTCAACTCCTTAACCTAAACCTAAAATTGAAAACCCAAACCTAAACCTAAACCCGAACTCGATTTCTTAAACCTAAACCTTAACCTATTCTTAATTCCCTAAACCTAAACCTAAAACCTAACCTAAACCTAAACCTAAACCTATAACCTACACTTATAACCTAAACCTGTAACCTTAGCCTAAACATAAAACCTAAACCTAAACCTAAAACCTAAATGTATTCTCAAATCCCTAAACCTAAACCTATAACCTACAACATTAACATAAACTTATAACCTAAACCTACAACCTACAACATTAACCTAAACCTATACTTATAACCTTAACCTAAACCTAAACCTAAACCTATAACCTATAACCTAAACCTAAACCTATAACCTATAACCTAAACTCAATTCCCTAAACCTTAACCTATAACCTAACCTAAACCTAAACTTATAACCTACACTTATAACCTAAACCTAAACCTAAACCTAAACCTGTAACCTTAACCTAAACGTAAAACCTAAACCTAAACCTAAAACGTAAATGTATTCTCAAATCCCCAAACCTAAACCTAAACCTAAACCTATAACCTACAACATTAACATAAAATTATAACCTACAACATTAGCCTAAACCTATAGTTGTAACCTAAACATATTCTCAAATCTCGAAACCTATAACCTAAACCTAAACCTATAACCTAAACCTAAACCTTAACCTATAACCTAAACCTTAACCTATAACGTATAACTTATAACCTAAACTCAATTCCCTAAACCTTAACCTAAACATAAAACCTACACTTATAACCTAAGCCTAAACTTAAAACCTAAACCTAAACCTAAAACCTAAATGTATTCTCAAATCCCTAAACCTAAACCTAAACCTAATCCTAATCTCAACTCCCTAACCTAAACTAAAACTAAACTTGAAAACCCAAACCTAAACCCGATCCCGAACCCAAACCCGATTTCCTTAACCTAAACCTTAACCTATTCTTAATTCCCTAAAGCTATAACCTATAACCTATAACCTATAACGTAAACCTTAACCTAAACCTAAACCTATAACCTAAACCTGAACCTGAACCTAAACCTAAACCGAAATCTATAACCTAAACCTTAACATATAACCTATAACCTAAACTTATAACCTATAACCTAACCTTAACCTAAACCTAAAACCTAAAACTAAACCTATAACCTAAACCTAAAACCCAAAACCTAAACCTAAACCTAAAACCTAAATGCATTCTCAAATCACTAAACCTAAACTTACACCTAATCCTAATCTCAACTCCCTAACCTAAACCTAAACCTAAACTTAAAAACCCAAACCTAAACCCGATCCCAAACCCGAACCCAATTTCTTAAACCTAAACCTTAACCTATTCCCAATTCCCTAAACCTATAACCTATAACCTATAACCTAAACCTAATCCTTAACCTAAACCTAAACTTATAACCTTAACCTAAACCAAAACCTATAACCTAAACCTTAACCTATAACCTAAACTTATAACCTATAACCTAACCTTAACGTAAACCTAAAACATAAACTTAAACCTACAACCTATTACCTAAACCTAAACCTAAGACCTAAATGTATTATCAAATCCCCAAAACCCAAACCTACACCTAATCTTAATCTCAACTCCCTAAGCTAAACCTAAACCTAAACTTGAAAACCCAAACCTAAACTCGATCCCGAACCTGAACCCGATTGATGTAATAATGTATAGCCCAATCACATGGCAACAAACAAGAAAATCTTGCTTTGTTGGCAAGCATACTCGAACTCAAGCATCACAATGCAGCTATTTCCATCTCCACTATCTCTTATAGCATTGATTATTTGAGATTTGGATTTATCTCATTTTTAGAGTCATGTCCTAACACAATATGATAATATTAATAGACAAGGTGGATTTTTCACCAACATTATTCCAAGACCCATATAACTTCTCCTTATAGGAAGTTGGGTACGGCACATGCAGCTTGAATCCATCAAAGGAGATAAGGATCACCTCTCATATGTTCTCTCTCTCTTTTCATTTGTTTTTCTCGATTGGATTGTTTATTTTGTGGTGTCTGCATAAATATCATACAACATTTTATCATGTTAATATAATTATAAGTGGCCTAATCTCACATTTCTAAAAAAAACTAATAATAATTTCTACCTGATGAGAAATCACCAAGTACCATTAGGCTCAACCCAAAAGATAAATAAGCATTTTCTTTCTTTCTTTTTCTTTTAACACACACTCACACACTAGAGTCGCTTACGGCCACAATGGGTACTTTAACTTGTGACCTTATATTGAAATTATTTTGAATCTATCATGACGGCATGAGTAAGGAACTAGGTGTGTGTGCACAATCGGCGATGTGTTCACCACATTGAATTTTTTGAGACTCACCAGGAAATAGGCTATGAATAATTTTTTGTATTTTATTTATGATGTTAAACTTATATGTATTTATGAGTGGATGAATGTGATGTTCATAAGATTGTTTGTGTTTGGATGGATGTAGTTTATGTTTGGATGAATGTAGTTTATGTTTGGATGGATTTACGTAATTTGGGTTTAGATGGATGTGAATATGAATATGATGAAATATATTATATAACAGGTGTATATCTGGAAGAATATGATGAAATATATTGTAACAGGTGTATATTAGGAATTTTGTGCTGGAATAGTGAAAAAAAAGAGACTTTTACCTACGAATATTTTCGTAGGTAAAAGTTTTTCACGGTTATTAAAATATTTTTACCTACAAAAACAATCGTCGAGAAAATTTTTTAACTTATTTTTTTACTGACGACCAATTTCGTCAGTAAAAGTTTTTAAAATATTTTTTCCTACGAAAAAAATCGTCGGTAAAAGTTTTCACTTATTTTTTACCGACGAAAAAATTCGTCGGTAAAAGTTTTGTAAATATTTTTACCTTCGAAAAGCATCGTCGGTAAAGGGTTTATGCTTATTTTTTAACGACGAAAATTTTTTTTGGTAAAAGGTTTGTAAATATTTTTACCTATGAAAAAAATCGTCAGTAAAAGTTTTACAATTATTTTTTACCGATGAAAAAATTCGTCGGTAAAAGTTTTGTAAATATTTTTACATACGAAAAAAATCATCGACAAAAGTTTTTTGTTTATTTTTTACCAATGAAAAAATTCGTCGATAAAAATCTTACCATTTTTGACGATTGAAATTTTCATCAGTAAAAACCTTTTGCGATGTGGTTTTATCGACAAATTTACCGTCAAAATTTTTTTTCGGTAAAACTTTTTACCTACGAAAAACTAACTTTTAGAGATTAAAATTTTCATCCATAAAAGTGGGTTTTCTTATAGTGTTCTAAGGTTTGAAAAAGGTAGAGAAGGCCTTGGTGAAGTGCCGACAATGTTCTTCCACTTTGATTTTTTCACAGGTTCTAGTTAATCTTTTTAGTTTTTCTTCTAAGATGTTAGTCTTGTTAGGCTAATCTCTTAGCTAAGGCTAAGGGATGAAGTTTGTCATTCATTGCTTTATTTAGTTTATTTGATTCAACAAGCAATGGTTGGAATTATGATATTAGATTAAATAGATTTGATTTTACTTTAAAGTCAATGAGTTGTTTATTTCTTGATTTATTGTGCACGCTGGTTGTGATGAATGCTTGATGTTTATCCTTGACCTAAAGAAGGAATTAACATGTATAATTGATTGATCCAATAATGCCTAAAAGTGTTTTGGATGCTTTTGATTCCCTAGGATTGATGTCCGAATGTTTTATGAGAGAATTTTTCAATCGAATTCATATTTTAACATTTTTTTATGAATGGCTTAACCACTTTATCTTCCGATTGAATAGATTAGGAATTCCAATTAAGTTATAATTGTTTAATTAATAAAATAGATATTGTGATTGCTATAAGTGAATTTCTAGATCCTTAGGCTTTTGTCTTTATTTATTTCAAAACTCTTTTTATCTTAATGGCTTAAAAACCCAGATAAACCATTAGACTTATATTAGCTCTAGGTCATGTTCCCCATTCCCTGTGGATTTGACCTCGGTCTCACCGAGTTATTACTACATCGAGGCCCTTCATTGAGGGAACACTTAACCATGTTATTCTCCTAATTTTTCTAAGTTGTTTTCATGTTGGACACAACTCCTAAAGTTCAAAGGATGAAGAGTTATAATCAAACTAAAACTTACTATAAATAGTAAAAATGAAAATAAAATGGATTTTCAACTGTCGATCTGATGGAATCTCACAAATTCAACTGGGGCAACCTAGTGTAGCAGGGTTGGGTGGCTAAAGTAGCTTCTCCTACCCTAAAATCATATATGGTACATCAAATAACTCATTCATGTTTACGAGATATGCCTGTTTTAAGGTTCTGACGCCCTGGATCACTTCCGCCTCCGATCGATCCTTCTTTGGTCCATTATGGACATGAAAGTTTCTGTGACCTGATCTACATACAAAACATATTTAATCAAATCAATTTAATGTATATATGTAGGAAAACTAATACATAAGAGGGGATAAATATGCAATACTTGAGTCTCATCACTCCCCCAACCATCATTTTACTAGTGTTGAGTAAAACATGCAAAAGATTTCAAAAATCTAATGTCAAAATTTTCTTAGAAGATATCATTCTGTAGATTCATGTAATCTTTAAATCAATCCAAATAATAGAGTTCCAAGGCACACAAGTTTCAAATTTATATCAACTTAGATTCGGGTACTTGGGAAATAATCAAATTGAGTTCAAATCATTAATCATTCAATTGAAACATCCCAAACATTGAGTTTCATAGTGCACAGTGAATCCAAACTTAACACATCTAAAGGTTCAATTTTCCATAGTAACGTAACATTCATAATTACTTAAAGTGATCTGATAAACCAAATCCAATGAATTAACCCTTCCTACTATTCAATAGAATTTTTCAATTTTTTTACAAAAATTTTTTCACTAACATCTTTTACATTATTTCTTCTTTTCTTCTTTTTATTTTTATTTGTTTTTTTCATTTTTCATTGCCCACTTATTTCATTCTTTTTATTCCATTATGTTTACGAACAATTATTCTTCTTTGTAACATCTTTTTCTTTTTAATAGGTAGCCATTTTTTATGCTCACTTTTTTTTAAATTGGTTTTCAAAATTTTTTTAACCAATTAAGGTTCATCAAGATTGGTTCCTAACACCTTAGTTAATCATCAAGTAAACATTAACATATCAAACTTAATCTCTAAAAGTGTATGCTAGATGTGAAAAGTGAATTATATGACTCATCGATGTTTACGATTTTCCAATTGAAAATTAATAAAAAGAACTCAATTTTAAAATCTATCAAATAACTAGATTCTAGGCTTCAAAAATTCTAAAAATGAATGTCTTTTCATTCTATAATCAAATCTCTTTAAAATCCATTAAATCATAGAATTTAAACTTAAAAAAATCAACCTAAAAATATTAAAAATTTAGCACTTTGAAGAATATTTTCAAAGGAAATCCCACCTCCAACCTAAATGAAACATTGTCCTCAGTGTTAAAAATATATGCAATAAGAATATCATTAGAGTAATAACAATGAAATAAAGTAAAGGGCATAGATTACATAAGATGGCGATTAACGACCACAAATCAAACACTTCTTGGTCGAAACTTCAGCAAACAAAAAACTAAAACTAAACAACCTACCAAAGAAACTATCATAAGAAAGTAAGAGAAAAGATCTCTGTCAGACTATGAGATCAAACATGGTACTCAAGATCTTCTAAAGGAATGGACACATCCTCTAAAGAAAACTTCTCAGCAAAAAAAAAAAATAATTTTTGTCCATTCACATTAAAAACATTGTTGTTTGCCATATTCTCAAGCTCGATAGCCCCATAAGGATAAACAATTTGAATAACAAAAGGGTCGGTACATCGAGATCTCAGCTTACATAGAAATAAATGTAATATCAAGTTATACAAAAAACTTTCTGATTTAATTTAAAATATTTTAAAAAAATGTATTTTTCATGAAAAACCTTCATCAGTTCTTTATATATCTGAGAATTCTCATACGCCTTATTACACATTTCTTCTAACTCATTCAACTAAAAATTGCATAATGAGCTTATCAAGATTGAAGTTAAACTTCTTTATAGCCTAATAAGCCTTATGCTCCAACTCCACAAACAAGTGGCAAGCTTTCCTATAGACAAGTTTATAGGGATACATTCTAATAGGCGTCTTATAAGTCACACGGTAAGTCCATAACACATTGGTTAGTTTAAGAGGCCAATACTTACGATTAAGGTTATACATCGAGCTGAGTCGAATTGAGGTGGGCCAAGCTTGGCTTGACTCGTCTGTGTTCTCCTCAAGTTCGAGCTCGAGCTCGGCCTCGAGCTTACCATTGGAGCTTTACTTATTTTCTAAAAATTTTAAGTCGAGCTAGTGGATCGAGTCGAGGCGAACTTACCTCGAGTCGAGTCAAGCCTGCTCCCAACCCGACCCAACTCGCACTTGACTCAACCCAACAACCTGACCCAATTGACCCAACCCACACCGACCCAACTCCCAAATCAAATATTCAATTAATAATATATATATATATATAATATTTTTTATTTTTAAATATAATATAATATATATTCGAGTCGAGCTGAGCTTGAGCTCGAGCTTTGAGCCGAACCGAGTTTGAGTTGAGTCAAGATCCACTATGATAGAACTTGGCTTGTTTTCAAAATGAGCTGGGTCATTTAAAGCTTGGCTCTCCTCGAGTTGTCGTTTGAGCCAAGTCAAGTCGAGGTAGATTGAGCCGAGTCAAGTGAGCTTTTCGAGCTAGCTTGGCTCGTGTACAACCCTACTTACAATCCAAATTTTCTGTTTTCTCTAAAATGTGTTTAACCTCCCTATTTGAAGTCTCAGCTTGACTGCTTTTTTATAGCTGATAGGGAGTAGCCACTTTATGAGTAATGTCATATTTCTTCATTAAGCTCTCAAATGGCTTATTACAAATGTGGGAGCCTCTATCACTGATAATGGCTTGAGACATTCCAAATCTAGACAAGATTTTCCTTTCAAAATCGTATAATTGTACAATGATCATTGGTTTTAAACCTCAATCCATTTTGAAACATAGTTTATAGCTAGAAGGATATAAAGATGTCCAAAAGATGATGTGAATGGTCCTATAAAATCAATGCCCCAACAATAAAAAACTTCAATGATCAAAATTGGGTTTAAAGGCATCATATTTCTACAATATATTCCACCTAACTTCTGACATCGCTCGCATGATTTATAGAATATATGGGTATCTTTGAAAATGGTTGACGAATAAAAATCACACTGTAAAATTTTCGCAACAGTTTTCTTTATGAAAGAGCATCCACCACATGCAGGAGATTGAATGAAGGAGATTATAATAGCTTGTTCATGATCAGGAATACATCTCCTAATGATTTGGTTTAAACAATATTTGAAAAAATATGGGTCATCCAATAATGTTCCCTTAATGGGTGTCGTTCAATCAATAGGTGAAAATTTTCCTTTTATCTTGTCCAGTCCAATCAATAGGAATTATGCTCGTGGTAAGATAATTTGCAATATCAGCAAACCAAGGTGGATGGGAGATTGAAAACAATAGTTCATCCAATAATGTGTCCTTAATGGGTGTCGTCTCCATGGAAGAGAATAAGGTGAGAGAGATGGTCAGCCACTACGTTCCCTATCCTTATCACAAATTTCTATATCAAATTCTTAGAGTAGCAGGATCCATCTAAGAAGGTGAGGTTTGACATCCTTCTTAGAAAGAATATACTTGAGTGCCGCATGGTCAATAAAAATAATGATTTTGGATCTAATCAAGTAGGACCTAAACTTGTCCAAAGAGAACACTACGCCTAGTAGGTCCTTCTCCGTAATAGAATAATTTACTTGGGCATTGTTTAATGTTCAACTTGCTTAGTAAATCACATAGGGCTTCCTCTCGTTTCTTTGGTCTAACACTGCCCCAACCACATTGTCACTTGCATCACATATAATTTCAAAAGGGATAGACCAAACGGGTGGTTGCATGATAAGTGCACTTGTTAGCACACCCTTAAGATTGAAGAAAGCTTCTTAGCAATCCTCGGCCCACTTAAATAGTGTATCCTTTTGAAGGATATTACACAAAGGATGAGAGATATGGTTAAAGTCCTTTATGAACCTCCTATAAAATCATGCATGTCCTAGGAAGGATCACACATCACATATGCTCTTGGGTAGTTGTAGATTGGCAATTAGATCAATTTTGGCCTTGTCTACTTCAAATTCATTAGATGAGATGAGATGTCTAAGGACAATTTCTTTTTGAACCATGAAGTGAAACTTCTCCAACTAAGTATGAGTTTCTTTTCTTTACACCGAGTTAAGACCGAGCGTAGATGATTTAGGCACTCATCAAACGTACAAGTCCTTTATGAACCTCCTATAACATCCCACGTGTCCCAGGAAAGATTGCACATCACATCTGCTCTTGGGTGGTGGTAGATTGGCATTTAGATCAACTTTGGCCTTGTCTACTTCAATTCCATTGGATGAGATGATATGTCCAAGGACAATTCATTTTTGAACCATGAAGTGACACTTCTCCCAATTAAGCATGAGGTTCTCTTCTTCGTACCGAGTTAAGACTAGATGATTTAGGCACTCATCAAACGTAAAACCAAAAACTATAAAATCATCCACAAAGACTTTTAGAAAATGCCCAACCTTGTCAAAGAATATACTAAGCATGCATCTCTAGAAAGTCGTAGGATTATTACAGAGACCGAATTATATCCTTTTGTAAGAAAAGGTGCCAAATGAGCAAGTAAAGGTGGTCTTATACTGATCTTCTAGGGCAATTTCATTTTGGTTATATCCAGTATAACCATCGAGGAAGAAATAGTATAAATGACACACTAACCTCTTTAAAATCTGATCAACGAATGGTGGATGGAAGTGCTCTTTCATTATCACTGTTTGTGACTCTAGTTGGCACAAGTTCATTATTGACATTAGGAACAATTGTGATAATGGATTTATTAGGAACCACTTAAGTTGGACTCACCCATTGGCTATCAAAAATTAGGTAAATGATACCCACATCCAGTAGCTTTAACACTTTAGCTCTAATCACTTCTTTCATATTTTGATTTAAACGACGTTATGGTTGTCAAGTAGATTTTTCATTGTCTTCGAGTTATATATGGTGAGTACAAATCAAGGGATCAATTATCTAGAGATTCATGATCATCCATTCAATGACTCCTTTGTGTTCTTTGAGTACTTTAATCAATTCACTCTCTTGGTCTTTTTCCAAATATGAAGAAATAATGTAACATCCTGGATTATTTGCCAACTAGGAATTGGATGTCCTTGGGCATTACTTTTGATTTCTTGACTTGAGTGCATGTCCGTGTGTGTATTCACATGTGTTTGGGACTAAAAGGAGTGGCCTTGGATCTACCAAAACTACCCAACCAAGTGAAATTTGAAAATTTTGAAGAACATGGACAACAAGGTTTGGTTGAACTGAGTGGAACTTGGATGCACTGAGAAAATATTAAGTAACCAAACAAATCTGGACAATAGGGTTGGGTTGCACGGAGTCACCATATTTAGTAATATTTTGCATTTTCAGATTTTGACAGTTTCAGTGTACTAATTTCAAAACTTCATATCTATGTTTTTTACAACTCCAATTAAGTTGATTCAAAAGCCAGATTGAAGATTTATGAGTTTAGTTTTATATAAAAATTTAAAAAATTTTAAAAAAAATCAAAAGAGGTTAATTTTAGGGATTTTTGGAAACTATACCAAAATCATTGGTTTCGGATAGTTGGTACTCTTAGAATTTTTAGAATTTGTATAGAACTCGAAATGAGATGAAATTTGGTGGAGATAAATTAGAATTAATGATAAAGTATTATAAAAATTTTGAAAATAATTTGGCTACTAAAATTATCAAAAACATTATAAGAAATAAACCTATTGAAACTGAAAATTTTCTGTAATTACACATTGTCAACGTGTCACTTATATCTTTTTCATCTTAGAGTTTTTATATTTGGTGTCTTATTAGGAATTCCTTCTAATCATACTAGAAATCATCTCATATGATTAAATTAATATTTTATATTTTTAGTGCATTTTATAAATTCGGGTGATTTATAGTGTAATTGAATTAGGGTTCGTGATTAAGGTGATTAGAGTCGAATCACCATTTTCGCTAATTGAAAATATGCCACACATTGAATTTAACTATTCCAAACCCCAACCATCATGCATGAGAAATATTGTTGCCCAATTTATCCCTAAAATGTCCAGATTCACCGAATTACATACAGATTGTACGTTAATGGTCTGCTAGACTCAAAACTATACAATAAAGATCATCTTATCGAGCTTGACATTTATCGGTGATGTCTAGCTAGGATAGTGTCTAGAAACACTCAACTTGGGTCGAAGGTCAGGTGGATGGGACATGAAAATGCCCTAAGAAGAAACCTAAAAATTTAAGCGAATTAGGCTCTCTACTATTTTGTGAAGTTATGACTTTCCAACCATTGGGTTTCAAACAAATTCGAGGTACGAGTTAAGAATATTTTCCTACACATATCTATATATTCGTGGCCTGATCTATCATCGATGACCGTCCATTATAAGTGAGTCCCCCACGATTGAAGTGTCCAATTCCACCCGATTTTGACAAACCATAGATCCTATAGTGAGGCACCTCTCTCATGACACGGATGAGTCAGTGGGATCCCGAAAGGACCCTGTAAATTGAAATCAATCTCCCCCACGACAAGCTTAATAGGAAAAGGAGAACCAAAGCTATTGTACATATTTTTGGCACTATATATAGCCTTATTTACCACCCCCCTCATTCCCATATGAATTTTCATTTTAAGAAAGGGGAGAGAGAGAAGAAGAGAGAAGGGAGAAGCTATGAGAGAGGGATTAGTTTGGAGGATCCTTCTTTCCACCTCTAGTCGACGACATATCCACACCACACCACATTGCCAAGACCTCCCCGACAATAATTAGAGGTAATTAGTAAACCCTTCTTTAAAAATTAGCCTTAAGAGCTGAATCCATGAGCTCTTACAAGCCAACCGTCTTGGTATAGGATGTCAGTGATCCAACTCACAGAGCCCTAGCTCTAGGAGCAAGCCCAAAACTCGGCTCACCACCCTAAGGTCCGGACCATTACCCCTATGTTTCTGTTTATCAAACCCCATGTCATGATTAATGATTTCTATTATGAATGGATGAATGCATGCTAACTTATGTCAAATAATGATTTGTATAATGCATAGATGAATGCATGCTAACCAGTGACGATTATTGATTTGGGTAGTGTATGGACTAATGCATGCTAATTAGTGTTAATTAATGATTTGTGTAATGCATAGACGAGCATGCTAACTAGTGCTGATTATTGATTTTTGAAATGTATGGACGAATGCTTGCTAATTGGTGCAAATTGATGATTGATATAATGTGTAGATGAATGCATGCTAACTAGTGCGCACTTGTATGGTCGCTTACTTTCCATGAATTAACATCTTAGTGTAATGCCACCTGCATGTTTAATGAAATGCACTATAAAGTAGAATTTTTTGATTCGTTATTTATATCCCTTCTAGTTGATCTCAATACATGTGCTAATGGATCTAGGCCTTAACAAATGAAACCATGATTTGGCCTTCTCCTTTAAAGAGAATGAAAATAACTTGAGTTTGATGGTGTCAAGATGAACATTATTAAAGTGCAATGTTATAACAACCTCTTCAAATTCTTTGATATGCAGGTATGGACTTTCTGAATCGAGTCCATAGAATTTAGGAAGTAATTGAATTATCTCTGGATTAAAATTCATGCTTCCTGCATTAGTCTGGAAAATCATGTAGGAAGGGGTTCTTGTTCTCACCGGTTGTAAATAATCTCGTAAAATTAGAACCAGTGGAACCCGATGCACTTCATTCTTACCACGCATTGTCCTAACAGGTGGTGTGTGATGCACATGATCCTCATCAACATAATGTTCTTCAGCCATGATCTCAGATGATGTTTCAGGAATATTTGGGGGTTTTCTAACTCGTCAATAGATTGTGAGTCCTTCAACCAAACCTCCTTCACTCAAAAGTCTCTGAGTGTTGTCACGAACCCACTTAAGCATGAAATACTCACAACCTTCAAGTTCTAAAAAACTAAAACCTAAGAAAAAACTATAGAAATTATAAATCTGAAAAGAAGAGAGTTAGAGAGGAGTTACCGGATTGGAGTTACTATGTAAGTTGCTACAAAACAGAAAATAAGGTTAGTTTCTAAAAAAAAAATTGAGAAATACCTAACCTAAAAACATAGGAAAAAAATTAGCTCTAATCCTAAACTAATTTCAATACTAATCAATCTCAGAAAAATGTAGCCGAAGTCCCTGACAACAACGCTAAAAACTTGTTCACAACCACAAGTGTAGGGTCGTGATGTAGTAATAACTTGCACTGAGGATCCACTTGTAGCTATTAAGATGCTACCTCACTTGATTCAACAAACACAACTAGAATCGAAGTCCTATCCTATCTAGTTGGATGATAGGGTAGTTAAACCAAATTTGAACTTTTCATTAAATGAGTTCCCACATGAAACACCATTGTGATGATTGTAGGAAATTCAACCATCCACCATGCCCAGGAGATAATGGTAGATCATGAATTTTATAGATCTCATAATTACAAAACAAGATAAGAATATATCAAAAGCTTTGCAAGCATCTACTGTAATCGAAGTCATAATAAACCATAGAAAAATAAAAATATTCCTTCGGTCAAACTATAAATCAATACAATTCAATATAAATATGAATTAAAGTAAGATAATCATCTAAACAAACTACAAGCTTCACCACTTAGCTCTAGTTAAGAGATTAGCCAACCAAAGACATGATTGAAACTAAAACTCTTAAAGAAAACATAAAAACTAACTAGAAGAAAAAGATTGGGGTAGAAGGAATGACTCCTTTAAGTTCTCCTACTCTTTGCTCCACTCTTCCAACCCTAATTCGTGCCTAGAAACTCCTAAAAAATCCATATTTATAACCTTTGCTTGGACCGACTTTGAAACTGCCTCAAATTTTTACAAAAAGTAACGATTCAGTTGGACCGAAGTTGGGTTTGGTCGGACCGAATTAAGGCTGAAAATTCCACTCTCGCTGAAAAATTTTGTGCAATTTCGGTCAGACCAAAATTGAACTTCGGTGGGACCGAAAGTCTGTTTCAGGACCTTTTTGTTTTAGACTCGGAATTCCATAATATATTTTTTCTAGTCAATTTTCAAGATTCCTTTTAATTACTTCAAATCTTTGATTTTTTTCATTCCTTGGTTTTTTTGGATCTTTGACATGTGAATTCTTCATTAATGACTTCTAAATCTCCAAATCTTTATTTAGTAATCTTTTGAGCATAAATCTTCCTTTTAGCATCGATTTCACCTTATGTTATCAAAATCACATCACACATGAAAACATGCATAATTAGATCGATCAATCGCTATCATGTTTATAAAACCAAGGCATAAATAGGAGGAATATGCAATTATTCACACTCAATAGTGACAAGCCCACACCTCGAAACTGGGTGATCATACTCGGTGTTTGTGTGACGACATATACCAAGTTGATCCTCATACCTTTAGGTATCATGACGTACCTTTGGAATTATTTATTTACGAGATAAATGGGTGATACCTAATTTGGATCATTGATCACAGGCTTAAAGTCGCTACAGCCGCCCTAGGCTTAGCAATCTAGATGAGGCTATTTATTAAATGGAGGTGTTCCAACTTCCTCATTGTTTGCTGGATGAGTAGACTTAATTAATTTACTCAGCTAACATGAATACTCATTGTACGCATTAGTCTAGGCTGTGACAACTTGGGAGTTGTGGTCGCATATTAAGGGAGTGTTGGCATTTGCAAATGTGGTGTTAGGGTCGCTTATGAGAGAGTGTTGGATTGTGAGGGCATGAATCATCTCATGACAACATGCATGTACATTAATAAGAGCATTTAGGAATTGGGTGTTTAAGTTGCTTTATCATTACTTGTGCTAGCAGAATTGATAACATGCATAACTTAGAATTAATGGAACCACTGAGTTGATTACTCACTCCCACTCTGGGACGGTGTTTTAAAACACTAACTAGGCGATATTATCAATGTGGTACTATCAAGATCTTAAACGGGTAGGCTTAGAGTAGCTTTCATCACCGACATTGTGTTTTAGAGGATTGGACCAAACTGAAAACTTACACTTTAATCATTTTGGGTATGTATATTGTGGCTTGTATAATCCCATTTGGGCAAATACTATATTTTAATTTTACTTGACTGTTAGCCTCATAATTATCTATTTATTATTATCTCTACCTTACTTTGGATCTGATAATTTAGATTGCGCTAGTCAAATTGCTTATATGTGAATATAAACGAGGTCACACGTGCATTTTTATTTGGTTAACACCCGAAAACTCGAGATCAGGTTCTCTATAACTCAAGCGTCAATTTTTGGGGTGTTACAGTTATAAAAAATGTATCTACTTGACCTAAGTAGACGTATTTCAACTCATGTGGTAATGGTTTAAGGTCAAGCTTCAGCGCTTCGATACTAGAAGGTAGAGGCTTAGAATTAGTTAATGGTAACATTTTAAAATGGGGTGTCCACTAGTTAGTTTCAAGTACCAATGTGAAATCAAGTAAAGCATTCACAACTTTTAAATCATGTTATCATTCGAATTAGGGAAGTGAGCCAAACATGCTTCTAAGGGATCAAAATACGAGGTGAGAAGGAAATTGTCTGCCATAATGGAATCAATCATGTTTATCTCGTGGACTTCATCTCCATCCCCCTGTTGTTTTGACATATTAAACACATTTAGCTCTAATGTCATGCTTACAAAGGATAATTTCATAACTCCATTTTGGCGATTGATCACAACGTTTAAAGTGACCAAGAATGGTTGGCCTAAGATTTCAGGTATTTGAGTGCTAGCATCCATCACGAGTTTTGTATCTAAGATAATGAAATCTACTGGATAACATAATTTTTTGAGTTGTATCAACATGTCATCAATTATCTCTCTTGGTATTCAAATTGAGTGATCAAACAATTTTAATGTTATCTTAGTGGGTTTCAACTTACCAAGGCATAACTGCTCATATATTGAGTGTGGTATGAGGTTCGCGCTCGCCCCAAGATCGAGAAGCGCTTTTTCAATCCGAAAGTTACCTATTTTACAAGAGATCATAAGACTTTTAGGATTCTTGTATTTTGGGGGAGTTTTATGGTTTGTGATGGTGCCCACTTATTCATTCAGGAATGCCTTTTGTTGCACATTGTGCCTTCATTTGACCGTATAAAGGTCCTTTAGAAACTTGTCATATGAAGGGATTTATTTTATGACATCTAATAGGGGTATGTTTATTTTCACATATCTGAAAACCTCCAAAATATCATGGGTGTTGCCTGGAGGTTTTAGTGAGATTAGCCTTTAGGGGAATGGGGCCACAGACTTGTATTCATGCTCTGGCTCTTTGTCATGTGGAGCAATGCTAAGTTCATCACCCTTAGGTTTCTATTAGTCCTTAAGTTTTTCAACCTTCGTCGAGATAGTTTTATCGATCGTTTTTTCACTTCTGAGAGTGGTGATAGATTTAGCTTGCTCAATATGTGGGTTAGGAGGATTAGAATCACTCACTTCAAATTGTCCCATTAGATTAGACTAAGGTTGGGTCGGAAAGGTCCCTTTCACCTTTACCACTTAAGTGTTATTTAATCCTAGTAACCAAAGTTTACAGCTTATTGATGGCATGCATGGTGTTTTGATTGAATGGCATTTGGCCTTATATAAACACTTACAATGTGTCCTCAAGGGACATCTTCGATGGGTGTACATTAGGTGTACTAGTAGAGGAACCATGGGGCACATTGTTAGCATTTGTACTAGGTCCATTCCTCCAAATAAAATTTGGATGGTTCCTCCAATTAGGAGTATACGTATTTGACATGGGCATGCTGAACTTCCGTTGAAAAGAGTTCATGGCATTAGCTTGATCATGTAACACCTCTTGAAACGTAAAAATTGTGGGACAATCCTGTTTGAGTGCACATTACTTGCACAAATACCACATACACTTTCAACAGTCTTACTAGCTTTAACTACTTCCACCTTCCCAAGTTTCATGGCCTCGACCTTACGTGTGAGACCATCTTTGCATTCACATCATCTTCCTCCTTTAGAACATAAATTTCTCCATTCTCTTTGGCCTAAGGTGGCTTGGTATTGTTTGATTTGTTTGAAGTATCCCATGACTAGGCATTCTTCAGTAGCATCTCAAAATAATCCCATGCTTCTTTGGGATCCTTGCTCATAAACTCATTGTTGCACATCATCTCTACGAATTAACACATATTTGAAGTTAAACCATCATTAAAAAAAGGTTGATCACATGCCATATTTCGTAACCATGATTTGGGCAGGTGAGCAATAACTCTTTGAATCATTCCCAACATTGAAGGAATGTTTCACCCTCCTTAATAGAGAAATTCATTATGTTTTGTCTTGGGGTGTTGGTTTTATGATTGAGAAGAGCTTTTTAAAGAACTCCCGAGTCATCTCAGTGTTCATAACCCCAAGTGTAGGGTCGCGAGGTAGTAATAATCTGTAACACCCCAGATTTTGGCCAATTTGGGATTTGACGTCCTTAGGCAGTGGGTCAATTAAAACACCTGAAAAATTGCTCAGAACCCAATTCCATAGCCAAAGAAACCACTTAGGATTAATTCCTTTAGAAACTAAGCATAAGTTAGCTAGCGCAATGTTGGAGTAGCTAGGAAACAGTCCCTGATCACTTTAAATACGTTCTACAAGACCCAAATCGAGTAGAACCAATGACTCTATAATACTCTATAACCTAGGGTCAAACTCTAAGCAGGTTTGTTCTCTGGACCACTTTGAAATTTTATATTAAATTTAGACCGCTCGTCGAAAGTCCGATACCTCCTATCTTAGACCGTTAGAACCGCCTAGCTGGAAATGATACTCATTTCGAAAATCAAGTCAAACCGATAATCACAAGCCATTTCATTGAGCCCTGACCGAAGAGAGTGCGAATAGGGACAGAATTGGAATTTCAAATTCAAATCTGGCACACGACTTGACTCGTCAGTATTGAGCGTTCTGACCGTCAGAATTCAGCCAGATTACACCCTCGGATCAGGAGAAATTTCTATTTTATATCATGAGACTTTCAGCCCTGATATACGTGCGGTGACCGCTAAACTGAAACTGGTCCGCCACGTGCGATCTGCGAACCCTGCCGGACTGAAAACTTAATACGTGCTAGATCTGGTACGCATGAGCTCAAGTCCGATCGCATTCAGCCAGGGGACCATCAGAAAGCATCGTTTGGACCGAAACAGCCCTGATTTGGATATGCACTAAGTGAACTTTGTACCGGAGCCTATTTCGGGCAAGTTTGGGCTTATAAAAGGGGTTAAAACCCTCACTCCTCTCTCCCATCCGAAATTACAAAAAGCCCTAGTTTGGGAGAGAGAAAAGGTGAGAGTTTGTGAGAGAGAGTGGGAGTGATTTTCCTGCCACCTGCTGCTGCTGCTGCACGTGCTTAGGCGACACACTCCGATCACTTTCCCACCGATTCCAACGCACTTCTAGGTAAGGAAAACCCTAACCACTTGCTGATTTGGGGAGTTCTTCGATTCAAATAGAATAGTAGCTGATGTACATGTGTATCAGGTTGTCTGATCGCCGTAGACGAAGCGTATACGCTCCGTTCGAATCGCTTCACCTATAAGAGAAAAGGTACGGATTTTAGACGCTTTGATTGACTGTTTCCAAAGCTTTCAATGTCATTTAATAGTAGATTCTTGACGGCAATGCCGTTTGACATGTACAACATGCTGTCCGTTTCCTGTTTCGTAAACCAACGAAGAATATGAGATTTAGGGAATTTTAGTCATTTGTAGGAAGTACTATTTTTACTCATATTTTACTGATGTAATTGACAGGTTTATTGTCGCATTAGAATGTTAGGAATATGTGCATAATTAGTTTGGCGAAGAGATTCGCCCAAATGCGCACTTCGGGTCGACATACTATATGTAGACTTAAGTGTGTAGTGTAAGTGTTTGTATAAATGCTTGTATTAGTATGTATTGAATTAAATGGTGTTATGAATTAGTTTGAGATTAATTTCTCAATTAATATGCTGGTGTAAATGGTTTCCTACATGTTAGCCATATGCATGATTTCATGATATGAATGAAATGCATGTGCTTGACGATTCGCTTAAGCTGTATGTTATAACATGTGCTTGATGATTTCATTTTAATTTAGTTTGAGATTGAATTCTCAATTAATATGCTGATGGAAATGATTTCCTATATGTTGGCGATATGCATAAGTTCATTATATGTACGAAAGGCATGTGTTAGATGATTTACTTAAGTTGTACGATATAACATGTGTTAACATGCTCACATGGTTGTGTTTCATTTCCAAAACTCTCACATGATCGCTGACGTGGATTCATATGTGTTTTGGACTATACTTAGTCCAGGCAGTCGGTAACCGAGTGAATTCGTGGTTGGCATATATTTGCCACGAACGACATGTCGATGAACGCGAGTCGTGTTGGAGTTGGCGGCAGTGGTTAGGCCACGTGAAGTGTTTTACGCACTTCATGTCGTTCGACTTGCGATGCGATCGTGCTAGTCGAGCCCGTCAAGTAACCCGACTGGCCGTTGTATGTTCACCCTGCAGAGTCATGACTGCTTGAACCTAGGGTACTGAACTTACCATTGTAAACCCTGTTAACCATGGTACCTTGATCCATAAAGACTCATGAGCCGGGCATGGTGGTATGGGACACCGTGGTCGAGCTGTCGGCCTACGCTGGGGCCAAAAACCTCCCCGTAGTGACCAGTGAGCACCTAGACTCGTGAACAGATTATGGTGGTATGGGACACTATATTCTTGCTGTCGGCCTATATTGATAAGGTGATGGGGGAGCGGTGCAACGAGTGCGAGCAACAGCCCTGACAGCCCTTTATAGTGACCGCGAGCATATTCTGAGTCTACGGGAGGCGACGACCCTTCAGTAGCAGTAGAGTACAGTAGGCCTGTATTGATAAGGTGATGGGGGAGCGGAGCAACGAGTGCGTGCAACAGCCCTGGCAGCCCTTGCAGTGACCTACGAAATATACACCGTATGAGATTACTAGGAGTGACGACCCTAGACAGGATCTGTGTTGGGATTAATATAAGGGAAGTACCTTAGTTTCCCAATCCTGCTGTTTGAATGGACTAATAACAACTCGAAAATCATATCACCATAACATTGCATGTGCCTGGAAGATGTGGAGCACTCTAGGGAGTGTGGTATGCCGCGGTCGTAAGATGTTGCCGTATGAGGGAGATCGTCGGTGAGGGCATACATCACGTCATGTCATAATTGCATTAACAACAGTATTAGGAATGTTTGAATTACTGCTTTACTATTATTGCATGATTGATTTGAGAACATGTTAATCCTTGCTCTATTATTCCACTGAGTTAGCTACTCACTCCCACGTTACGGGACGGTGTTCCTGGACACCCACCAGACCTTTTTGTGATTGCAGATGATGGCGCGGCCTGCGAGGTAGAGCTGGACTTGATGATGATGAGGAGGATCCCTCCTTTATGCGTGTTCTGTTTGACGGGATTACAGGGAGGTTGATTAGATACTTTGACACTTGTCATTTTATATTTTTAGCACACTCATGTATATTCGTTTTTTCTACTTTTGGAGTATACATGTATATATATAACCTGGTAACATATCCACACTCTGGAGGCATACAACAGTTTATATATGTTATACATACTATCACAGTCTTCCGCTTGTTAATTTAACTGTCTCTGGAGTATGATATGTTGTTCTAGCTTAATCTCACTTATGTTTATGCATTATCACAGACAAGATTCAATCATACATATCTATGTTGCATAAATAACATTTTGGAACTCGGAGTTGGGTTTTTGCTCGACCCCCCGATTTTCGGGATGTTACAGATGGTATCAGAGCATGATTTGGATTAAACCGGGCCTGGGTTATGGTCACGCGACGCACGCTGTCACTTCCTTTGACTTAGGTGGGTGCGAGAAGGGTCTAGAAACACTTCTAGGATCCTAGATTCGCCAATAGGCGAAGTCTATTCATTTCGATCGCGGGATCGAGTCCGTAACGCATCTAGGGTCGCGTGAAGCAACCCGAATAGCTCCTAGGTTGTAGGTAAGTGGGTTGAGACGTTCTTTGAACGATTCTAAACCCGTAAATATGAATTTTTGGGCCGTGGGACAACCACGACCCCTGTATTCAATCGTCAGGGCTTAAAAACCCCGTTTCACCGAAAATCTTCGAAATTCTTCCTCTTACCACTCCAATCTTTAATTTTCTCTTATATGTTTCATGTTAGGCATCAATACTAATGTGAAAATAACATAAAATCATACTTTCATAAAATTTTACAGTGAATAGTAAAATTTCATGAAAAATGGTCATAAGGTCATTCTAACTTCGCTTTCTTTAGAAAATAATGAGATAAATGGATGTACTAGCTCCTTCTACCCTAAAATCATATGCTGCATATTAGGGTTTTGTATTCAGGATTACAGATTGGCCCCGAAAAGCCTCGGATGGATGTTTGGGCCTCCCTAGGGCAATCTACAATGAACCAAAGTGGGAACCATACCTTTTTGGAATCCCTAGGGCAAGGGGAACCCATCCCATATGGCCTCAATGGCCAATTTTCAAGTTCACCGGTGATTCCATCGCCGATTCGGCGATGCATCGCCGGTCAAACTCGTCAGATGGGTCTGGCCTTTGGGCTGGAGGAGTTTGGGGGCTAGGGTAGCCCCCTAGTATGTGGTCCGTACCTTGAAACCCCCCAAAATATGTACATCCTTGACAAAAAGCCCCATCCATAGCTCCATTTTTGTTCTCTAGCTGCCCTCTCCCAAATTCGTGGTTCCAAACCACCCCCAAATCCATTCCTGGCCTAAAACGACCACATTCCATCATCCCATTGAAGTTTTCAGCCTTCCCTCTTGAAGATCTCATTGTTTGGAGCTCTTACAACCCCCGAATCGAGCTGAAATCGTGAGGTGCTCCATTTCCCTTTTTCATTCTCTTTTCTTTCTAAAAATACATCCTAGGGGAGTTTGAAGCATCCCTCTACAACGCCTAGATCTCCCTTTTCTAGTTTGGTTAGCCATTTCCTTGCATTTTCTCCATTTTCCATGGCTATTGTTAAGCTGTTTTAGCCTTTTTCTATCTTTTCACCATCCTCCCTCTCAATCCTATTTCTCCATTTTCTTTGCTTAAGGGATACTGAAAATATATGGCCGAGAGAGCTCTAGTGAGCAAGAGACAGTTTTAGACTCGACAGGGATAAAGAAGGTAAGTCGAGACTGTGGTAAAGTCCTTTGGTAGAGTTAGACATCTATGCCTTTGCCCTATAGATGGTTTGATTTTTATTTTAAGGATTTCTGTGTTTTGTTGTTATTGGGTCTAGTGACGTCACTGGTAGACAATGTGTTGCGTCAGTGGTTTGGGCTTAGCATAGCCGAATGCATCTCTGTCATAATCCATGTGGAACTTTATTCCATGTATTGTGACGAAATTTGGTTAGATGGAATACATGCCGTTCATTTCGCTGTAAAGTATTGTCCCTAGATTGGGAGTATAGTAACTCCCGGGATTCAGTCTACAAATGAATTTTTATCCCACCCCACCCTCCTACCAAGCATGCCACTCCCTATCCTAACATGGGATTAGGAATGCAGTTCCATTTAATACAACTTAATGCTACTGGCCAATAGGCCCTTGGCGTCTTTGACCTAGCAATAGCACTCCTAGATTTGAAGGATCTGACGACATAAGAAATCCAATTCCATTTAGATAATCTTGACCCTAAGCAATAGAAGACTTCCCTGTAGTAGAAATAGTATGGAACCATTTAACGTATAATCTTAGGCTTTGGATTATAGCTTTCTTAGGCTTTGGATTATAGCTGCTGAGTTACAGACTAGCCTATTAGTTACCTTAAGTAGTGTAAAGCCTGTATATGCTGAGGAATTGTAGGTTAGATTTGGTTGAAGTAGAACCTTATTCCTTCGATAGATCCCCTTATGACTTATAGACTTCTGTTGTTGCCCATAGGAAGGAACCATTCACTCTCAGGGAACATTTAGAACTCCCTCAGATTGAACTTAGAATGTCTAGCACGCCCCTTAAAATTGCCTTCCCCAAGGGCTTATTGCATTCGAGAACGCGGAATAAAGGAACTACATGTAAGCGATGTATTCGCGGTTTGAATCGACTTCCTAATCCTAGTGGTTACCAATAAATCTAATGCTCTGATCAAGCAGAAGATCGACATCGACTCAGATTAAGAATTGATACAATAAATCTTCTGTCCTAGCTAGACAGAAAGTCTATGTATCCGGCTCAGACCCACTATACTACTTTTCTTCCGTGTTGGCTCGACCACATACAACCAAACGGGATCACAGTGTCTTTGGGAAATGGCGAGGACTTAAAGCCAGTAGAGAATTCGACATCTTGCCACCAAGTCATACCTGCCCCTGAACTTAACCACAATAGGGATTAGGCTCATCTCTATGATCATAGGTACCAATGCCATAGAACGCATCATCAGCAAGGAAAACCATGTAGAGAAGTTGTTTTCCAATTTATGTCAAGGATAGGTCTTAAGTTGCACCTCGTTCTGATGTACGGAGCGACGCATAGACTCTTGAACTTTAAGTAAAACCAAGTTTTAAGGGGGGTAGAACGAATTAAGTCCAATCCAGTTAAGTTAGTCAACGCTACCGTTCGATCAGAGTGGCGCAGCGGAAGCGTGGTTAGGCCCTTACCCACTGGCCCAAGATCGAAACATTTGATTTAGGTTGTACGTACGGTTAGATTATTAAATAGGATTTGAACCTTCCTTAGAAAAAGTATTCCTTGCCCTTCGCCAATTTCGGGGATAAAATTTTATTTTAAGGGGGGTAGATTGTAACACCCCGGATTTTGGCCAATTTGGGATTTGACGTCCTTAGGCAGTGGGTCAATTAAAACACCTGGAAAATTGCTCAGAACCCAATTCCATAGCCAAAGAAACCACTTAGGATTAATTCCTTTAGAAACTAAGCATAAGTTAGCTAGCGCAACGTTGGAGTAGCTGGGAAACAGTCCCTCATCACTTTAAATATGTTCTACAAGACCCAAATCGAGTAGAACCAATGACTCTATAATACTCTATAACCTCGGGTCAAACTCTAAGCAGGTTTGTTCTCTGGACCACTTTGAAAATTTGTATTGAATTTAGACCGCTCGTCGAAAGTCCGATACCTCCTATCTTAGACCGTTAGAACCGCCTAACTGGACTTGACACTCATTTCGAAAATCAAGTCAAACCGATAATCACAAGCCATTTCATTGAGCCCGGACTGAAGAGAGTGCGAATAGGGACAGAATTGGAATTTCAAATTCAAATCTGGCACACGACTTGACGCGTCAGTATTGAACGTTCTGACCGTCAGAATTTAGCCAGATTACACCCTCGGATCAGGAGAAATTTCTATTTTATATCATGAGACTTTCAGCTCTGATCTACGTGCGGTGACCGCTGAACTGAAACTGGTTCGCCACGTGCGATCTGCGAACCCTTCCGGACTGAAAACTTAATACGTGCTAGATCTGGTACGCATGAGCTCAAGTCCGATCGCATTCGGCCAGGGGACCATCAGAAAGCATCGTTTGGACCGAAACAGCCCCGATTTGGATATGCACTAAGTGAACTTTGTACCGGAGACTATTTCGGGCAAGTTTGGGCTTATAAAAGGGGTTGAAACCCTCACTCCTCTCTCCCATCCGAAATTACAAAAAGCCCTAGTTTGGGAGAGAGAAAAGGTGAGAGTTTGTGAGAGAGAGTGGGAGTGATTTTCCTGCCACCTGCTGCTGCTGCTGCACGTGCTTAGGCGACGCACTCCGATCACTTTCCCGGCGATTCCAACGCACTTCTAGGTAAGGAAAACCCTAACCACTTGCTGATTTGGGGATTTCTTCGATTCAAATAGAATAGTAACTGATGTACATGTTTATCAGGTTGTCTGATCGCCGTAGACGAAGCGTATACGCTCCGTTCGAATCGCTTCACCTATAAGAGAAAAGATACGGATTTTAGACGCTTTGATTGATTGTTTTCAAAGCTTTCAATGTCGTTTAATAGTAGATTCTTGACGGCAATGCCTTTTGACATGTACAACATGCTGTCCGTTTCCTGTTTCGTAAACCAACGAAGAATATGAGATTTAGGGCATTTTAGTCATTTGTAGGAAGTACTGTTTTTACTCATATTTTACTGATGTAATTGACATGGTTTATTGTCGGATTAGAATGTTAGGAATACGTGCATAATTAGTTTGGCGAAGAGATTCGCCCAAATGCACACTTCGGGTCGACATACTATATGTAGACTTAAGTGTGTAGTGTAAGTGTTTGTATAAATGCTTGTATTAGTATGTATTGAATTAAATGGTGTTATGAATTAGTTTGAGATTAATTTCTCAATTAATATGCTGGTGTAAATGGTTTCCTACATGTTAGCCATATGCATGATTTCATGATATGAATGAAATGCATGTGCTTGACGATTCGCTTAAGCTGTATGTTATAACATGTGCTTGATGATTTCATTTTAATTTAGTTTGAGATTGAATTCTCAATTAATATGCTGATGGAAATGATTTCCTATATGTTGGCGATATGTATAAGTTCATTATATGTACGAAAGGCATGTGTTAGATGATTTACTTAAGTTGTATGATATAACATGTGTTAACATGCTCACATGTGTGTTTCATTTCCAATACTCTCACATGATCGCTGACGTGGATTCATATGTGTTTGGGACTATACTTAGTCCAGGCAGTCGGTAACCGAGCGAATTCGTGGTTGGCATATATTTGCCACGAACGACGTGTCGATGAACGCGAGTCGTGTTGGAGTTGGCGGCAGTGGTTAGGCCACGAGAAGTGTTTTACGCACTTCATGTCGTTCGACTTGCGATGCGATCGTGCTAGTCGAGTCCGTCAAGTAACCTGACTGGCCGTTGTATGTTCACCCTGCATGAGTCATAACTGCTTGAACCTAGGGTACTGAACTTACCATTGTAAACCCTGTTAACCATGGTACCTTGATCCATAAAGACTCATGAGCCGGGCATGGTGGTATGGGACACCGTGGTCGAGCTGTCGGCCTACGCTGGGGCCAAAAACCTCCCCGTAGTGACCAGTGAGCACCTAGACTCGTGAGCAGATTATGGTGGTATGGGACACTATATTCTTGCTGTCGGCTTACATTGATAAGGTGATGGGGGAGCGGTGCAACGAGTGCGAGCAACAGCCCTGACAGCCCTTTGTAGTGACCGTGAGCGTATTCTGAGTCTACGGGAGGCGATGACCCTTCAGTAGAAGTAGAGTATAGTAGGCCTGTATTGATAAGGTGATGGGGGAGCGGAGCAATGAGTGCGTGCAATAGCCCTGGCAGCCCTTGCAGCGACCTACGAAATATACACCGTATGAGATTACTAGGAGTGACGACCCTAGACAGGATCTGTGTTGGGATTGATATAAGGGAAGTACCTTAGTTTCCCAATCCTGCTGTTTGAATGGACTAATAACAACTCAGAAATCATATCACCATAACATTGCATGTGCCTGGAAGATGTGGAGCACTCTAGGGAGTGTGGCATACCGCGGTCGTAAGATGTTGCCGTATGAGGGAGATCGTCGGTGAGGGCATACATCACGTCATGTCATAAATGCATTAACAACAGTATTATGAATGTTTGAATTACTGCTTTACTATTATCGCATGATTGATTTGAGAACATGTTAATCCTTGCTCTATTATTCCACTGAGTTAGCTACTCACTCCCACGTTACGGGACGGTGTTCCTGGACACCCACCAGACCTTTTTGTGATTGCAGATGATGGCGCAGCCTGCGAGGCAGAGCTGGACTTGATGATGATGAGGAGGATCCATCCTTTATGCGTGTTCTGTTTGACGGGATTATAGGGAGGTTGATTAGATACTTTGACACTTGTCATTTTATATTTTTAGCGCACTCATGCATATTCGTTTTGTCT
Source organism: Magnolia kwangsiensis (assembly GCA_037074715.1). NCBI lineage: Eukaryota > Viridiplantae > Streptophyta > Magnoliopsida > Magnoliales > Magnoliaceae > Magnolia > Magnolia kwangsiensis. Next base: position 60,921,942 of record CM073573.1, read on the forward strand.
ACTTTTGGAGTATACATGTATGTATATAACCTGGTAACATATCCACACTCTGGAGGCATACAACAGTTTATATATGTTATACATACTATCACAGTCTTCCGCTTGTTAATTTAACTGTCTCTGGAGTATGATATGCTGTTCTAGCTTAATCTCACTCATGTTTAATGTGTTATCACAGACAACATTCAATCATACATATCTATGTTGCATAAATAACATTTTGGAACTCGGGAGTTGGGTTTTTGCTCGACCCCCTGATTTTCGGGATGTTACATAATCTCTGTGAGACCGAGGTTAAATCCACAGGGACTAATTTCTTGAGTATTCTGAAAGCAACTAGAAGAAGATGTGAATATAAATTTGAAATTAAAGGGAGTAATTGCGAAGGATTGAAACTTAAGAATTTAAAGATGAGAACAAGGGTTTCTAAGGATCCACATAGAGCAATCAGAGAGATCTATAACTTGATTTAAGGACACAACTGGAATCGGAGTCCTATCTTATCCAGTTACAAGATATCCCAATAAAACCAAATATGAACTTCCTTTGACCTATTTCTCATTGGATGAGAGTTGTGAGGATTGGATGTGATTTCATCACAAAACCATGCCTAGGAGAAGATGGCTTACAATAGGATATGCCAATTCCAAGATTAGAAGGGATTCCATCATCCAGCCATGCCCAAGGAATGACGGTGAACAATAGGATTTCCTAGTTTCACAACCTCAAATCATGAAAAGAGATACTCAAAGCTATTGTAGATCTATCGTAATTTGAGTCAAAACAAACCAATAAGAACTGAAAGTATTCCTTAAGAATTAAATTAGAATCAAAGAGTGTTTAACATAGACATGAATCAAAGTAATAGAAAACATCTCATCATATTACAAGCTTCACCTCTTAGCCCTAGCTAAGAGGTTTAGCCAACCATAGACATGATTGGATCTGAAACCCTAGAAGAAAACATGAAAAACTAAGGAAGAAAGAAGAAAAATGCTTGGTGACGGCTCTCCGACCTTGTGCTTCGTTCCTCCAAACCATAGATTAATTAGATAGATCCCCACGGATGCCCTGGAGACTCTTATTTATAGTTGTGCATCACTTCCTTTCGTACCCCCTTAGAAAAATCCAAAAATTGCCTTAAATTTATGCACTCCACGTAACTCTGCGTAACTTCACACGATTCGTTTGATGACATTGAACTACCTTCGATGTCATCGAAGGTGTCTTTTATAAGTTCTTTTTCCATGTTTTTGTAATTTCATCTAAACTCTATAACCTTCCATGTCATAAAACGTTGTTCGAGGAATCGATAATGTGTCCAAAACAGTCTAGCGAGTTTATTCAATTTCTTCAATAAATTTGATGTCATCGAAGAGGCCTTCCATGTCATCAAGCAGATCTTCAATATCATTGTGGAAGCCTTCGAGTAATAAAAAATGGTGCCCAATGTGTCCAGTGAGTTTTGTCAAATTTCCACAGAAAATTTGATGTCATCGAGCAAGGTTTTGAGTCATCGAACTACATCTTCAATTTGTCTAGCGACCAACTCGATTTTCTTTCATAAATTCGATGTTATCGACCCGTGTTCGATGTCATCGAATGGTGATCGATGACACAGTCAATGTGACTTTTGCACTTGTTCTTTCGACTTCATTCCTTCTCCACTTGGTTTTCTTGAATCTTGGGACCTTGAAATTGTTCACAACCCCAAGTGTTGGGTCACGATGTAGTAATAATCTCGGTAAGACTGAGGTCAAATCCACAGGTATTGAACCTTATACGTATTCTGAAAGTAACCAGAACTAGAACTAGAAGAAGATGTAATCTAAATCTGAAGAATTTCAGAGAATAATTGTAAACTATTTAACTAAAACTTATTAAATTCAAAGGTGGGAAACTAGGGTTTCCAAGGGCCCACTTGTAGAGATCAGGGCGATCTATGCTTGATTCATGAGCACAACAGTAATCAGAGTCCCATGTTCATCCAATTGGAAGATATCTCATTAAAAAACAAATCTAAACTTCCTTTGATCTAGTTCTCAATAGATGAGAGGTATCAGAACTACAATTGATTTCATCACAAAACCATACCCATAAGATAAAGCAAACAACAAAATTTACCAATCCATAACTAGTCAGAGAGAATTGTGAGAGTTAGGGAGGATTCTATCATCCAACCATGCCCAGGGGACGATGGTGAACAACAGGATCTCCTAAATTCAAAAATCTCAATAAAAAGAACATAATACTCGAAGCTATCACAAATTCATTGTAATTTAAGTCACAACAAATCATAAAATAAAATGAAAGTAAGATAAAAGAGAGTTTAATATAAACATGAATCAAAGCCATAGAGAATATCCCATCATGCTACAAGCTTCACCTCTTAGACCTAGCTAAGAGGTTTAGCTAATCACCGAGATGATTGATCTAAAATCTTTTAAAAAATAAAAATAAACAATTGAAGAAAAAGGAATAAAAACCTCTTAAGGCCGGTCGCTCCATGCTTGCTCTATGCTCCTCCTTTCTTCTCAATTTCATTCTCTCTTTCCCCCCACGTCCTTTTTTATAGTAGCAGGGAGGGCCTGCAAAATCCTCATGCAATTCCTTGCGCAACGAGTAAACAACATGTTATTTCTTATGTAAATCTATTTTACTGCGTAACCATGATTAAGGCCACCTACATAACACCACTCTTCTTCTAAAAAACTATTGCTAATGTGGATAGAGTCGAACCTCACGTTTCTAATGTGTGGATGGTCCAGATCATCCATCCAGATCGTCGTGGTGGGCCACAACAATTCCTTTAGGAACAGTTGCTACGTGCGGTGCAAAAATTGATTTACATTGTTGGAGTTGTGCTATTAGTGGGGTCCACATACTCTAGTGTCTAAGAAATCCATGTCGTCCATTAGTTTCACCTCATAATTTCGATCGGAGATGGTGTGATTCCGTTCAGATTCGGTATGGCCCACGAAATTTCTCTTGGCATCGTCTGTCTTCTATTTGGACAGTTGAAAATTATTCTTCATTGTCTTTCTTCAATTTCTCTCCTAGACCTATATCAGATGGCTTGTTTACATCTGATGGACAGTCCCAATCAGCCGTTTGGGCCGGGATGGCGACCCATCTACAATCATTTGCAAGTCCCTATTTCCGTTTGCGCAATGGGAAGAAGGATTTCTAAATCCTTTCCAAATTCGTTGAGTCAGAGGTCTCTGACTGCTCTGGCTGATTCGGTGCACAGCGGATGCATGCGTAGGACGTGCGCATGCATCACAGGTGGGGTCCTCCGAGATGTCCTTTGCATAATCTACAACGTCCATTTGTTTCTCCATTCAATTTAAGTGGTTGAGTCCAAATTTTGAAGCATATCCAGAGATTAAGTGGCCCAAAGTTGATCTGTCCACTGGTTTTGGCAATTCTAGCATTAAATCCATACTTTTAGCATCCTTTTCAATCCAAGCTTTTGAATTTACCTTGCAACACAAACATGATTAAAATGGAACATTAAGCATTATCATTTTCATAAAACCAAGCAATAAGTGGGGTCCAATATGCAATATTTGACTCTCAACACAATCTCCAACCAACATTTTGCTACTCCCGAGCAAAGTATATGAAAAATAAGTTTAATGTGTAATGTTCAATCTTTTTCAAAAAATAATCTTTCTTGTATTAAGTATGCATGAGTAGACCCAGATGGTGTATTATCACATGTTAGATCCCTTGGTGTAATGTACATTCCTGGAAGTTGTATTATCACACATTAGATCCCTTGGATATCTCAAGCTCCAAAATCCCTTCTACAGTCTTCAGAGGGTGAGTGTATTGCCTTGGATGTGATTTTCTATGTGGGTTGTGGGGAATGTGTTCTTTCTTATGTTTCTGTCTTAAGGCTATGAAAAGTATAGGAAAGGAAATACTATTTCTTGGGAAACTTTATTTATAGGAAGCTGTGAAAAATGAATTTTTCTCCCCTATTTGTTTTTCAACAAGACTTTTCTAAAAATTTAGGATATATTTTGAAATTAGATTTTGGCAAAATAAAAATTTTTATAGGGAATTTTTTTAGGTAGTCACTAGAAAATGTGACAAATTAGCACGTGGCATGTGAGATGCTTGTAAATGGATAGTAACAGGTGGTATGTGTGGCAGATGTGGGTGCTTGAAGCTTAATCATGGCACGAATATTTTGTGTGAGGTGCTTGAAGTTGTACAGTGGCACATGTGGCACAATACATATATTGATACATTTAACATATGGGTACTTGACGCTAGATGGCAACACTTATGCACATTGGCACATGTGGCATATTTGGAGTGATTGAAGATGAACAATGGCGTATATGGCAAGAATGTATGGTGCTTTACAAATCGGGGTGCAAGAAGAGATGAATGGTGGTGCATGTGGTGCATTAGCACGTGGGGTGCAAGAGAAGATGAATGGTGTCATACGTGGCACATTAGCACTTGTGAAATGCTTTACACATGTGGGACACAAGAGAAGTGCAAGAGAAGATGAATGGTGTCACATGTGGCACATTAGCACCTGCGGAAAGCCTTGTAAATGTGGGACACAAAAGAAGATGGATGGTAACATGTGACACATTGGCACATGTGGCATGGTGGCACATCTAGGGTATAATTGAAGATGGAAAGGGCTCATTTGGCATATCGACACATGTGGTATACGTAAGGTGATTGAAGGTGATGGTGGAGCAAAAGTCGCTCGGGTCGCTGGAGCGGAATGAGAACCACGTCCACGGGCATCACAGTCATGGGAACCTTGACTAGACGGCATGGTCTACAGAAAGAACAAAGGTGATGGAAACCTAGGGATTAGAATCCTCAAAAGCTCAAACGGAACGAGGGAAATGCACTCGGGACACTACTTATCCTAAGCTTGCAATAGACATGTGATGTTATCCCAGGTTATTTCAAAATTACTTGCAATGCTCTGATACCAACTCTTATCACGCCTCAGACTCAGTAACTAGATTCACAAGGAACCCGATAGCTGGTTTTGGCCGCAACAACCTCCGTAGTACCACATTCTTGGCTCCTAAGGTAGGTTCCGATCCTGAGATCCTACTAGGAGAATTTTCATAACCGTATATTCATTCTAATACGAGCATACCCAAGATCACAGCAAGTAAATATCAGAAATAACAAAGGGGCACATTACAAAATCTACTATAAATTTGAACTTTAGATACAAGGCTGAAAGGAAATACATCAGATGACAGAAGAAGAAGGAAAGAAGATTTTCAATACCGGGTCTTCGACTCATCGACTCAACTCCTATCTAAGCTCTGCTATTAGGACGCCGACCTAGGATCTCCTGTACACATCAATCATGCAAAAGCTTATAGAAAGCTTAGAGGGTGGTGAAAGTGTGTGACAATAGTGCGTAGAAGAATAATAGGGGATATAGGAAGGAAACATAATCAAAGTCAACACCCCTAGCCTTACCAAGGCTGCTATGAATGCAAGAAGCTATACCAAGGCAATATGATAATGCAGGAAGCCATACTAAGGCTATATAATGTAATGAGCACTGGGCACCATGCCAAGGTGATTCAATATAAGGCTTATACAGCCAATGCAAATGCAATGACAAGTAATGCCCGTCCCCATATCTAAACCACATATCAGTACTGTTCCATCATAAGGGATCTATTGGGGTCAAGTACACTACAGGATGACTGCCGCTTTCTAGACCTGCATAGTCAAATGACCATAATAGACCTCACTACCCGCCCGTGGTCAGCCAATCACCAGCAAGGCTCGACGGTAGTGGAAACATTCACGAGCTTGTCAAACTCAGCCTAACTATTGCCCACTTTCCCTCAGGCAGGTATGGCCACTCCCCATCCCAACTGACTACACAAAAGTGAGAGTCGCAACCTAATGGTGTAAGGCCCTTGTGCGCTCATGGTTCCACCTGGTCAAGGCGCTGGGGCAAATCCTTAGTACCTTGAAAGTTTTGGGGTTTTCACCTAAGGTCATCTTATGTATCCCATATGTTCAGGTAACATTTTCAGTGTCCAATCATGGCCATCTACAATGTAATTGTGGAGGCTACAACCCTGATGAAGCAAGGGCAAAAATTCACATACTATACAATGTCGGATGCATGAATGATACAATTAACATTCTTAATTTCCAAGCATCCAACGTGCTCAAGAGGGGATACTACGTCCCTCAGAGAAGGTAATATGCAATGCCCAATGGCATAACCATGACCACATATACGTAGTGTCAACCAAGCATGCAGTGATGTACATGGGTCATAAGGATAATCTAAACATACTATGTGGCGATATACAATGCAGTACACTCCTCCTATCCAAGAAGGAACGAATACTAGGTACTTAGACAGTATCCATAAGGAATCCAATCTCTAGTGGGGCCTATTTACCTGGGGTAGCCCACGAGACTAAGCATACAAGCTATAGGTTTAAGTAATATAGAAGGAGCCTAGCGAGAGTTTAAGATGAGCACTCAATCACACTTAGATACAATCGGGCCTAGAGGGTTCCATAACGGGGACATTTAATCACCATTCCCCAAAAGGCATAAGAACCATGAACCATATGGATTGAAGGCCTAAAGCCCACATTCAAGATTAAAAATAGGTGGTCACATATATATATATATATATATATATATATATATATATATCCCTCATAATGGGTCATACGAACAGGGGTCTAATGCTACATTCAACAATATGGGCCTCAAGAGAGGACTTAAGGCCCAAGGCTCAATTCCCAATGGCCATAGAATTTTATATATTAAGTTGGACTTGGTGGGTAGCCTGTGTACACAATGTATGGTCCCAAAAATAAGTTTAAGTTTAGATGAAATGAGCCCCACTACATCAGCCCAATAACTAGCAATTTAAGTGGGAAACCTAACGGCCCAATACCATCCATATCTCAACCCACAAGTCCATTAAAATAGAGGAAGTCAGCCCAACATATGGTTGGACCAAGCTGGGACGTCCTTGGCCACTTTGGGCCCATTGGATGTCTAAAAAATCTGATCTAAAATGGGGTCCTCATATGATCACTAAAGGTGACCCAAAAGAATGTACTAATTAAGCTAAAAGATTCTAAGAAAAATATAAGCATGTAACATGTACACAAGTTTCTCAATATGGTGCGCCCCACATCTAATAAAGTTTTAGCCATAACAATGTACATTCAAGGCCCCTTGATAAACTTTTGGCCTACTCAACTCCCTGGGCCTGTTAAGGCCCAAAAATTAGCCAAACTATGTGAAATAATCTCATGAAGACCGACAATACTTACATGGGCCACACCAAATGGAGAGTGTGTATACATCATAAAAGATCAAGTGGGCCTGCTACTAGACTATGAGTCCAGAAGTAGCCCAAGGCAGAGAGTGCCTCCATGATCAGGTGATCCAAGGCTTGGACGGCCGGGACCAAACACAAGTTAAGGTAGGCTACACATACATTCACATAATGCCTCAAATAAATGGCCTAGGATTTTTGGTGGGCCTTTAACAACCCATAGAGGAACCCATGGGCCTACCTTAGGATTACCCAGGAGGACATCCAACCTCAACTGGTTCCCAAGAGGTAGCTGCCTGTAACCAAATACAAATCAAGGCCTAAGGCCTAAACCAATCATGGGCCTAGTGGGCAATTATACAAAGCTCAACTCATAAGCAATATCATGTGCCCATAGGCAAGGTTGGAACCAAGCATAAAGTTCATAAACCCAGATATTATGGTCGCCCTAATGGGCAGCCCATTACTCAAGGCATATGGGCAAATCCTCATGTTTAAATCAAGCGAATTGGGCCTTACATCTTAGCCCAAATACAAGGTTGATTTGGTGGGCAACCAATGGCCCAACTACTTATGTACTTTGGCCCATAAAACCATCATAATATGTAGTGAAATATAAGCCCAAAGGTTGAATGGATATATCTAGAAAGTTCCAGCGCAAATGGGCATAGAAGATCCAACGAATAGCTATGAACATTGATCCAATAAAATCCAACTTGTGTGGGCCTCAAATGTACACAAATGAAGCCCAAATGCACCTCAGAAAATGGTAAGCTTATGTGAATAATTCATTCTTAAATCTAGTGGGCCATGCTACCCTAAATCATACCATTAGGGGCAGCCAATATGGGCCTATTGCTGGAATTTCCAACCCACCCATTTCTAAGCTTGGTGGAATCCAACAATAACAAATATAAATTAAGTTTATGTTCATTGGTGGCCACATATGTCCCTATGGGTCCCACTAGATGAACGTAATGGATCACACACATAAATCAGGTGGACCATGCTGCTAGACTGAAAGTCCAGCAACAGCATAATAGGCCTGGGCGTCCCAAGGTGGAAGGTCCTATGGGCCTGGGAAATTAGCCTAAAGACACAACCAAATGGGTCTAAAAAATGGATGCCACTGAGGGAGATGATCATGTCCCACATGGACCACAAATGGATGGACGGTGGGGATAACAAATACATCATGGGGGGCCCACAAAGAGGGTGGACGGCCCAGCCTGGGCGTCCCAATCTGGTGGGCCGGTCCAGCCCACGCCACGGTCAGCACAGGTGTTCGTTGACACCCAAACTTGGCAGGTGGGTCCTACCATAGGTGGGTCACCTCTATGTAAAATTTCATAATTTTGGATTAGCGAAAGTATTTTAATTAATTTAAAGAAAACAAACTATCCAGAAAATATGTTTAGTGCAGATTTTTGATAGGCCCTAATCTGAGCTTCTAATGGTGTGGATTAATGGCCCCTAAAAATTGGAGAAAATTAGTTTTTGTATCTCCTCATATGTGTACTATAAATTTGGGTCCACGAATGTGGCCCACCAGTGGAAAAATTATTTTATATTTAAGGAATTCCACACTGATATGTTGCTGGAACAGTGCAAAAATTATTGACTAACCACCTCACTTGGGCCACACCATTGGGACCTTAACCAGGGTCATATGGGGCTGAAATTTGGGTGACATCAAGGTGAGATCCCCACCTTTCAGAAAAGTATATTTTATGGGTATGAAAAGGCCCCCAATCAATCGAAATTTCAGGCCCAAAACCAACAGAAATCTGTCCCAAAAAAATCTGGATAGCAATACATTCTTGAATTGAAATAAATGTAGAAGTCATTTAAGTAAAGGATTAGCCCATAAGTTTGGTGCCATGGCCCACCCTAGTGGGCTCTACAATTATCCATATCGAATCCAAAATTTTTCACTCTTGCATGTAACATTTATGGTGGCAAATGGGACACCCTAACCGTAGCGTAGGTTGGGTAAGGGCGTCCCGCCCTTGTTGGGCTTTCCTGGACAATCCAAGCCCACTAAGTGGACCACACATACATCATTTGAAATACAAGAGAAGGGAGAGGAAATGAAGGATATCCGGCCATCTGGGGAAGGCTCCGCCACTATTGACCCTTCCCCAACACAATCACAACCACATATACTATACATATACAATGTACAACATTGATTTCATCATGCATGGCCTAGATCTACGATGAATGGTTGTGATGCCATCTCAACCATGATACAAGGGTCTAGATGACCCATCATGCCTAAGGAATGCGAAGAAATCACCATGAAAGGAATCCATCAAAGGAATCCCCATGCATGGACATGCATGCACAAGATGGGCCCAATGGCCACATTTGGAAGGTTGTGTAGAATCTTCACCATTGATTGGTGGGTCCTACACATCCCAAATGAGAAAGAGGGAAGGATCTATATTAAGAAGAAGAGATCTACACGATATGGAGAGCACCCACCTTAATCCTTATAAAAATCTAGGTCTTCTTACTCCTAACACTCCAAGGAATATGGATGGATGGGTGAGATGAACTTGTGATGGATGGATTTAGAGAGATTAGGGAGAGAAGAGGCTAGAAAATGGAGAGGGAGAGGTGCAGATGTCCCACCTTCTTCTAGCAAGAAGGAAGAATAAGAAAAGAGGGAAAATGAGAGGGGGGGTGGGAGAGAGAGAGATAGAGAGAGAGAGAGAGAGAGAGAGAGAGAGGTGTTTATAGGAAGGAAACGATTATAACTTGTTTAGGGAAGAGAAATTTTAGCATTTTCTCTTGAGAAATGGGCCTTTGGTTAGAGAGATAATGATAGGCTAACAAAAGAGGACCTAAGGGAGATTATAGGTTAGGGTTGTGGGTGGTGTATGAGTGATGGGTATGTAGAACATGGGATTTGGGTAGTGTGTGTGGTGTGGGTGTTGTAACTTGTGCCAAAAGATGGGACCACCTAAAAATTCATGCACACCACCCCTAGGTGGGCCACATGATCATGATCAAGGGCTAAAAAATGACATGCACCAACTTAAGGATGTATGCACAAGACACGTCATCTGAATCAAAATGATGATGCGAACAAGATGGCATATGTTTCGGCTCGATCCGAGTAGGGTCAACATGACCAGAATTAAGGATGACCGCAAACACTATCTGAAGGTCATGGTTCACCGGGATTCAACCAGTAGGACCACAGGAATAAGTGAAAAAAAATACACACTCATACACACACATACACTCGGGTCGGGTCTTATAATCCTCCCCACCAACATAGAAATTTCGTACTCAAAATTGACCAATCCAAGACAAGATGAAAGGGTAAAACACCACCATCATATAACAATCATCAAAGAGAAGGCAATGCATACAATCATATATTAATCAACAAATAAATGGGGATAACGCTCTCTAATCTCAGCCTCATGTTCCCAAGATGCCTCGGCTTTCGAATGATGACTCCACTGCACCTTTACCAAGGGAATGGCCTTGATCTTAAGGACCTGCTCCTTCCGATTAAGAATACAAATTGGCTTCATAATGTAGGAGGCATCCTCACGAACCTCGAGTAGCTGCCAATTAATCACAGGAATGGTGTCTGACCCACTCTTCCACAACATAAAAACATGAAACAGGTCATGGATCTAAGACAACTCAGAAGGTAAGGCAAGCTTGTAGGCCACATCACCCACTCACTCGGTAATCTTAAAAGGTCCGATAAATCTCAGGGCAAGTTTGTCCTTCACATCAAATCGAACCACGCCTTTCATAAGCAAGACCTTAAGATATACCATGTCCCTAACTGTAAACTCGAGGGGTCGATGACGATGATTAGCAAAACTCTTCTGTCGGCTATGAGCTGTGCGCATCCTCTGCTTGATAACATTAATAATCTCTGACGTCTACTACACAATCTCTGGTCCTAGGAGATGACACTCTCTAACCTTGGTCCAATAGTTAGGAGATCTGCACGGTCTACCATATAGTGCCTTAAAAGGAGTCATACTGATAGTCGCCTGATAATCATTGTTGTGAGCAAATTCAGCAAGGCACAAGTGCTTATCCCAACTACCTGCAAAGTTAATCAGACAGGCTTTGAGCATATCCTTAAGGATTTGGTTGACCCTTTTGGTCTACCCATCTTTCTACGGATGATAAGAGGTGCTGAGATGCAAGGTAGACCCCATCGACTGCTGGAAACTCCTCCTAAAATTGAGATGTAAATCTGGGGTCTCGGTCAGATACGATCGAAATCGGAATGTCATGCAGTCTCACTATCTCCTCAATGAAGATCCTCGTTAATCAGTCCATAGACCAGGAAGCATGCATTGGAGTAAAATGCACCGACTTCATCAGACAATCAACAACAACCCAAATGGTTTCGTGATCGCATTGAGTTCTCGGCAAACCTGCGATGAAATTCATCGACACATGCTCCTATTTCCACACTGGAATGCTTAATGGCTGCAAGGGACTAGGGGTCTCTGGTGATCAGCCTTAACACGCTAATAAGTGTCACACTCGGCCACAAAGCTAGAAATCTGGCATATCATCCCTAACTAGAAATACTTCCTTAACAACAAAACAAGCCAACAAGCTCGACATCGGTAATACAAATAAATCAGCGGACAGGAACATCTCACCAACCAAGACGGAACACGATAAACAACATTATTCTAACACAGCGGTCTTTCCAAAATGACGACGATATTGACAATCGCTTACGGTAGACTCTATTAGCAATCTGATCGAATAAAAGCCCTTGAATATAAAAAGGTGCGATGCACCAGAGTACAAGACTTACACATGGAGACATGGAGAATACCCTCAACGTTAACTAAGGGTTTTGCTAAGTTGCATAAAATAAATCAGACCTATGCTAGCCGGGAAGGTGCCTATCCCCTTAGCGGTCTCTACCACTACTAGTGTTAATGCGACGGTCCATACTGCTGTCTCGGTTGCTATCAGGGTCTCAGCGATGAAAGCCACTGTCGCTGCTACAAAGGAAGAGGGCACTTGTGCCTCCGATGCCCTATCTGCCTACATCCATAACAAATACCAGAAAATGGTCTGGAAGGAGTTGTTGGCTATACCGATAATGAAGCTAACTGGGAAGAAGATGGTACTAGCTGTGCTGCTAGCATTCGAAACCCTGAATGTCTTATACGTCGATGATGCTGACATTGATAGTAGCTACTGAAATACACCTTCCTCTTTCGGCCTTCTCTTTGAAGTAAAAATACCGTCACAGGAGCTTACAGAAAAGTTGAATCTAGCAAAAGGGAGCTCGCATGCTCCTGTTCTGCCTTTCTGGGCATCTCAGGAACGGGTTAACAGGTCTGAAGAACATCACAAATGATCTGCATCAATTGTTGGAGATGCTCAGCTCCTACAAGAATCTACAGATAAGCGCGGGCAGTACTGGCCTCTGACGGAGGCACAGGTGTGACGGGACCATCAGGAATAGGTCTGGCAGGCTCAAGAGGAGGAACAAGAATCTCAGATGGTGGAGTAAAAGTCGCTCGGGTCGCAGGAACAGAATGAGAACCACGTCCACAGGCACCATGGCCACGGGCGCCACAGCCATGGGCATCTCGACTAGACGATATGGTTTATAGAAAGAACAAAAGTGATGGACACCTAGGGATTAGGATCCTCGAAAGATCAAACAGAACGAAAGAAATTCACTCGAGACACTACTTATCCTAAGCTTGTAGCAGACATACGATGTTATCCCAAGTTATTTCAAAATTACTTGCTATGCTCTGATACTAACTCTTGTCACGCCCCAGACTTGGTAACTGGAGTCACAAGGAACCCGATAACTGGTTCTGACCGCAACAGCCTCCGTAGTACCCCATTCTCGGCTCCTAAGGCAGGTTCTGACCCTGGGATCCTACAAGGAGGATTTTCATAACCGTATATTCATTCCAAGATGACCATACCCAACATCACAGCAAGTAAATATTAGAAATAACAAAGGGGCTCATTACAAAATCCACTATAAATTTGAACTTTAGATACAAGGCTGAAAGAAAAGACATCAGATGATAGAAGAAGAAGGAAAGAAGATCTGCAACACTGGGTCCTCGACTCAACTCCTATCCAAGCTCTACTACTAGGACACTGACCTAAGATCTCTGACATGCATCAATCGTGCATAAGCTTATAAAAAGCTTAGAGGGTGGTGAAAGTGTGTGACAATAGTGCGTAGAAGAATAATGGGGGATACATGAAGGAAACATGATCAAATTCAACACCACTAGCCTTATCAAGGTTGTCATCAACACAAGAAGTTATACCAAGGCAGTATGATAATGCAGGAAGCCATACCAAGGCTATATAGTGCAATGAGCACTGGGTGCTATGACAAGGTGATGCAATATAAGGCTTATACAGCCGATGCACATGCAATGCGGAGTAATGCCGGTCCTCATATCTAAACCACATATCAATATTGTTTCATAATAAGGGATCTACCGGGGTCAAGTACACTGCAGGATGATAGCTGCTCTCCAGACCCGCATAGTCAAACGAGCATAAGAGACCTCACTACGTGCCCATGGTCAACCAATCACCAGCAAGGCTCGACGGTAGTGGACCCATTCACGAGTTGGTTAAACTCAGCCTAACTATTACTAACTTTCCCTCAGGCAGGTAAGGCCACACCTCATCCTAACTGACTACACAACGGAGGGAGAAGCGGCCTAATGGTGTAAGGCCCTCGTGCACTCTTGGTTCCACCCGGTCATAGCGCTGGGGTGGATCCTTGGTACCTTGGAAGTTTTAGGGTTTTCACCCAAGGGCACCTATGCACCCCATATGCTCAAGTAACATTTTTCGGTGTCCAATCATGGTCACCCATGATGTATCTGTGGAGAATACGGCCCTGACGAAGTAATGGTGAAAATCCACATACTATGCAATGCCAGATGCATGAATCACACAATCAGCATGCATAATTTTCAAGAATCCAACGTACTCAGGAGGGGATACTACATCCCTTGGAGAAGGTAATATGCAATGCCCAATGGAACAACCATGACCACACATACACAGTGTCAACCAAGCATGCAATGATGTACATGGGTCATAAGGATGAATCTAGCACACTATGTGGCTAATACAATGTATTACACTCCTCCTATCTAAGAAGGAACTAAGACTACGTACTTAAATAGTATCCATAAGGAATCTAACCTCTTGTGTTGGCTCATTTACCTGGGGTAGCCCATGAGACTAGGCATACAAGCTACGGGTCTATGTAATACAGAAGGAGCCTGGCGAGTGTCTGAGATGAGCACTCAATCACACTTAGATACAACCGGGCTTAGAGGGGTCTATAATGGGGACATTTAATCACCATTCCCCAAAAGGAATAAGAACCATGAACCATATGGATAGAAGGCCTAAAGCCCATATTCAAGATCAAAAATAGGTGGTCATACACACACACACACACACACACACACACACACACACATATATATCCCTCATAATGGGCCATAAGAACAAGGGTCTAATGTTACATTCAACAACATGGTCCCCTAGAGGACACTTAAGGCCCAAGGCTCAATTCCCAATGGCCATAAAATTTCATACATTAAGTTGGACTTGGTGGGCAGCCTATATATACAATGTATGACCCAAAAATAAGTTTATGTTTGGATGAAATGGGCCCCATTACATCAGCCCAATAACTAGCAATTTAACTGGGCAACCTAACGGCCCAATACCATCCATATCTAAGCCCACAAGTCCATCAAAATGGTGAAAGTCAGCCCAACATATAGCTGAGCCAAGCTGGGACATCTCTGCCCACTTTGGGCCCACTAGATGTCCCAAAAATCTGAACTAAAATGGGTCCTCATATTATCACTAAAGGTGACCTAAAAAATGCACTAATTAAGCCCAAAGATTCTAAGAAAAATATAAGCATGCAACATGTACACAAGTTTATTATTATGGTGGGCCCCACATCCAATAAAGTTTCAGCCATAACAATGTACATTAAAGGCCCCTCGATAAAATTTTGGCCCACTCAACTTCCTGGGCGTGCTAAGGCCCAAAAATTAGCCAAACTATGTGGAAATAATGTCATGAAGATCAACAATACTCATAGGGGGCCTCACCAGATGGAGAGTGTGTATACATCATAAAAGATCAAGTGGGCTTGCTACTGGACTACGAGTCCAACAGCAACCTAAGGCAAAGATTGCCTCCATGATCGAGCGATCCAAGGCTTGGACGGCTAGGACCAAACATATGTTAAGGTAGGCTCCACATACATTTATATAATGCCTCAAATAAATGGCCCAGGATCTATGGTGGGCCTTAACCACCCATAGAGTAACCCATGAGCCTACCTTAGGATCATCTAGGAGGACATCTAACCTCAACTGTTCCCAAGAGGTAGCCCGCCTCTAATCAAATACAAATCAAGGCCCAAGGCCTAAACCAATCATGGGCCTAGTGGGCAATCATACAGAGCTTAACTCATAAGTAATATCATGGGCCCATAGGCAAGGTTGGGCCCAAGCATAAAGGTCATAAACCCACATATTATGGTGGACTTAATGGGCAGCCCATTACTCAAGGCATATGGGCAAATCCTCATGTTTAAATCAAGTGAATTGGGACTTACATGTTGGCCCAAATAAAAGGTTGATTTGGTGGGCAACCTAGGGCCCAACTACTTGTGTACTTTGGCCCATAAATCCATCATAATATGTAGTGAAATATAAGCCTAAAGGTCCAATGGATCTATCTAGAAAGTTCCAGCCCAAATGGGCATAGAAGATCCAACAAATATCAATGTACTTTGATCTAATAAAACCCAACTAAGGGGCCGTAAATGTACATAAATGAAGCCCGAATGCTCCTCAGAAAATGGCAAGCTTATGTGCATAATTCACCCTTAAATCTAGTAGGACACGCTACCCCAAATCATAACATTAGGGGTAGCCAATATGGGCTTATTGTTGGAATTTTTAGCCCACCCATTTCTAGGCTTGTTGGAGTCCAACAATAATAAATATAAAATAAGTTTATGTTCATTGGTGGCCCACATATGTACTTGTGGGTCCCACCAGTTGAGCGTAATGGATGACACATATAAATCAGGTGGACAATACTCCTGGACTGGAAGTCCAGCAACAGTACAATGGGCTTGGGCGTCCTAAGGTGGAAGGTCCTATGGGCCTGGGAAATTAGCCC
Source organism: Magnolia kwangsiensis (assembly GCA_037074715.1). Taxonomy (NCBI): domain Eukaryota; kingdom Viridiplantae; phylum Streptophyta; class Magnoliopsida; order Magnoliales; family Magnoliaceae; genus Magnolia; species Magnolia kwangsiensis. The sequence goes on from CM073573.1 coordinate 60,938,497, forward strand.
AAAGATGCAACAAAATGGGTCAAAAAAATAGATTCCACTGAGGGAGATGGTCATGTCCCACATGGACCACAAACGGATGGACAATGGGGATAAAAAATGCATCAAGGTGGGCCCACAAAGAGGGTGGACAACCCATCTATGGCTGGACGCCCAGCCTGGGCGTCCCAGTCTGGTGGGCCGGTCCAGCCTGCGCCACGGTCAGTACGAGGGTTTGTTGACCCCCAAACTTTGCAGGTGGGTTCTACCATAGGTGGATCACCTCTCTAAGAAATTTGAGAATTTTTAGATTAGTAAAAATATTTTAATTAATTTAAAGAAAATAAACTATCCAGAAAATCTGTTTAGTGCAGATTTTTGATAGGCCCTGATCTGAGCTTCCAATGGTGTGGATTAATGGCATCTAAAAATTGGAAAAAAAAATAGTTTTTGTGTCCCTTTATATGTGTACTATAAAGTGGGTTCCACGGATGTGGCCCACCAGTGGAAAAATTATTTTATATTTCAGGAATTCCACACTGATATGTTGCTAGAACGGTGCAGAAATTACAAACTAACCACCTCGCTTGGGCCACACCTTTGGGACCTCAACCAGGGTCGGATGGAGCTAAAATTTGGGGGACATCAAGGTGAGATCCACACCTTTCAGAAAAGTATATTTTATGGGTATGAAAAGGCCCCCAATCAGTCCCAATTTCAAGCCCAAAACCAACAGAAATCTTTCTAAAAAAATCTGGACAGTAATACATTCTTGAATTGAAATAAATGTAGAAGTCATTTAAGGAAAGGATTAGCCCATAAGTTTGGTGCCATGGCCCACCATAGTGGGCCCCACAATTGTCCATATCTAATCTAAAATTTACCACTCTTGCATGCAACATTTAGGATGGCAAATGGTATACCCTAACCATAGTGTAGGTTGGGTAAGGGCGTCCCGCCCTTGTTGCGCTTTCCTGGACAATCCAAGCCCACTAAGTGGACCACACATACATCATCAGAAATACAAGAGAAGGGAGAGTAAAGGACGGATATCCGGCCATCTGGGGAAGGCTCTGCCACTATTGGCCCTTCCCCAACACAATCACAACCCCATATACTATACATATACAATGTACAACATGGATTTCATCATGCATGGCCTAGATCTAAGATGAATGGTTGTGATGCCATCTCAACCATGATACAAGGGTCTAGATGACCCATCATGCCTAAGGAATGAGAAGAAATCACCGTGAAAGGAATCTCCATGCATGGGTATGCATGCACAAGATGGGCCCAATGGCCACATCTACAAGGTTCTGTAGGATCCTCACCATTGATTGATGGGTCCTACACATCCAAATGAGAAAGAGGGAAGGATTTGCATTAAGAAGAAGAGATCTACATGATATAGAGAGTACCCACCTTGATCCTTACAAAAATTTAGGTCTTCTTGCTCCTAGCACTCCAAGGGAGATGGATGGATGGGTGAGATGAACTTGTGATGGATGGATTTAGAGAGATTAGGGAGAGAAGGGACTGGAAAATGGAGAGGGAGAGGTGGGGACGTCCGACCTTCTTCTAGTAAGAAAGAAGAAAAAGAAAAGAGGGTAAAAAAAGAAAAGAGAGAAAAATGAGAGGGAGAGAGAGAGAGAGAGAGAGAGAGAGAGAGAGAGAGAGAGAGAGAGAGAGAGAGAAAGAGAGAGAAAGGTGTTTGTAGGAAGGAAATGATTGTAGTTAGAAATTTCACCCTTTTCTCTTGAGAAATGGGGCTTTGGTTAGAGAGATAATGATAGGCTAGCAAAAAAGGACCTAAAGAAGGCTATAGGTTAGGGTTGTGGGTAGTGTATGAGTGATGGGTAGTGTAGAACATGGGATTTGGGTAGTGTGTGTGTGGTGTTGTGTTGTAACTTGTGCCAAAAGATGGGACCACCTAGAAATTCATGCACACCACCCCTAGGTGGGCCACATGATCATGATCAAGGGTTAGAAAATGAAATGCACACAACTTATGATCTACACATCAGATGGATGCACAAGATGCATCATCGGAACAGCAACGACGATGCGAATAAGATGGCATAGGTTTCGGCTCAATCCGAGTTGGGTCAACATGGCTGGACTTAAGGATGATCACAAACACTATCCAAGGGTCGCGAGTCACTGGGATTCAACCGGTAGGACCGCGGGAACAAGAGAAACGAAATGCACACTCATACACACACATGCACACATATGCACTTGGGTCGGGTCTTACAACACATTATAAAAATGTGAAACCCCACACTAATGATATCTCAAGGCGTTCTGAACAAGGAAAAGATGTTCTCTTTTAAGAATTTAATGACTTTTTGATGGTCATTGTTCCGACATGAAATCGCTTCGACCCATTTAGTGACATAGTCTACTGCGAGTGAAACATATAAATGGCCAAAATATTGGGGGAATGGTCACAAGAAATCAATGCCCCAACAATCAAATGTTTCTATGATAAGAATGGGGTTCAAAGGAATCATATTTCGATGGGACAATGCTCTCAACTTCTGACAAGGCTCACAAGCCTTGAAAAACTCATGAGTGTCCTTGAACATAATGGGACAGTAATAACCACACTGCAGAATCTTGGTCGTGGTCTTTTTTGTAGAAAAGTGACCACTATAGGCCCAAAAGTGATAGAAGGAGATGACACTTTCGTGTTCATTGTCTGGCACACATCTCATTAAGATTTAGTTTGGGTAATATTTAAATAAATACGGATCATCCAAGAAGAATTTTCGCACCTCAATGAAAAATTTCTTCTTATCTTGTTCAGTTTAATGTGTCGGTGTGAAACCTATGGCAAGATAATTAGGAATATCAGCAAACCAAGGTGAATGGAAGACTTTGAACAATTTTTCATCAGGGAACATGTCATTGATATGTGTCATCTTAGGAGAATTAGGGAGATCAGGGTGAGAAAGATGGCCAGCCACTATGTTCTCTACTTCCTTTTAATCTTTTATTTCCAAATCAAATTCTTAGAGTAGGAGTGTTGTGGTATAAAAAATGATGAATGGATTGGAGAAAAAGAAGATTGGAGAGTAAGATAATAGAAAGGAAAAAGAAAGAAGAAAGAGAAGTGTCTTTGAGGTTGATTGCGCGGGTCTGTGCAAACGACATTGGTTGCACGGGTCCGCGCAACCAAAGATCAGTTGCGTGGGTTTACGCAACTGGTTTCAGAAAGTGATTTCATTAAATGGTTAAGGTGGGTCCCATGACACCAAAATTGAGGTACCACACGTGCGAGGGCCTATAAATACCCCCTCCCCTCCTTCATTTGGACCGATTGAAGATTTTGGAGAGGAAGCGGAGTAAGGAGGAAGACTGAAGGTGTGAGAGAGAGAAGGCACCGGTGGTTAGTGCGGACCGGCGTAAACCATATCGGTTGTGTGGGTCCACGCAACTAGACTGCCCTGCAGTCTTCAAAGCTAGAAGAGCTGAAATGCTACTGAAATGGCCAAGTTACCAGATTTCTTCTGTTCAAGCTTCAAGAGGAGAAACTAGTAGAAGAGATATTTGAGTCATATTCCTCTTTAAGAGTTGATCAAATCGTGAATTGAAGTACTGTCGGATTTGAAATCTGACTTGAATATTTGAACTTTGTCAATTTTCATATTTAAAATTATCTATCTTAGAATCAAGGAATGTTTGAGGATGTAAATGAACTCGGTTGAAATAAAATATGATGATTGTCTTAAATACTCTCTCTGTTATATTTGAATAAGATAATATCCCAAATTAAATGCATTTTTTTCTTGTTCAAAGCAAAATGGAAACTCCACTGGGGAATTCTTTTATCTTATTTAACATTAACATTAAGATAGTATAAAACTTTCGTCATAGTTTGGCATCTTTCCAACGCCAAAATGGTGACTCTCAGCGGGAACATCTTCCCGTTCATCTCTAAGATAGATTATTTGATTTTTTAATACTAACTGTAGTTATGCTTTATAACTAAAGGTTTATGAATTCAACTACAAGCTACAACCAATGACAACTTATGTAAGAAAAGTAAGCTTCCATTTCACTCCAACAGGATTCATGATAGAGTACGCACCAAACCAACCTTCGGAGTCCATGACTCAACTTCCTACAAGCAAAGATAACATGACTCGAGTGACGGCTGGGGTGGTATCTGCTTTGCCTCAACTGCTGGAAAGAAATAAAGGCTGGACTGTCATAATGTCTCATAGAATGAGAGCATGAAATGCAAGAAGCCCCAGGATGGATCTGCCTTCACAAAGAGTTAGAGGGCCAAAAATGTGCAATACAACTAGAAGGAATCCTGAACTCGCCCCTCCTGCGATATATCCTGAGTGAATAGTCCTGCAGTTAGCGTCGCGTGACTTTCTAGCTTTGGTCGCCCCAAGAATCAGATGGACGAGAGAACAGAAAGGTAAAGCATTAATGGCCAATTCACCAATGTCCGTGTCGCCCCAGGCAAGTTCACCAAGGTTTGTATTGCCTCAATCGATCAAAGGCACCGGCAGCATAGAGAAGTTGAATGAAACTCCATCCTCTCCTCTCTTCGTAAGTCCCATTACGTCGACATATTCCTGCCCTACTCCAACTACGACTTCATCAAATAGTGAAGCTATAGTACATATGGTCGGGACAAATCAGGACAATATACCAACTATAGAAGATCATATGAATGTCATGGAAGAAGCACAAAGAACACTCATGGAAGAGTGCAAAAATATTAGAGAGGCTTTAACAACCATTGGACATAATATAGCCCATATAGGGGCTCCACCAATGATGGGCACAATGAACAGACATGAAAATTAACCCAAAGGCTTTCAACCACAAGGACAGGTTCACGAGGGTCTATTACAGCTGCGAGAATCGTAACATAAGATGAAGTGAGACATGTCATTGAATAAGCTATCAGAGTAGAAAGTGAATGTGAAAATACTGGCCGTTTCAAGTACTGAACACCATATCTGAGGGAGGTAGAAGATATCCCCTTTCCTGCCAACTTCAAGCATTCAGATTTTCAGAAGTTTAATGGGGAAGGATTGCCAGAAGAGCACTTAATGTATTTCATTACTAGTATGGAGAATTTTTCTATGATACCGCAGTATTTCTTACGATTGTTCAGGTCATCACTGATGCACAAAGCATTTCGATGGTGTTCTAGCCTGGCTCCAGGGTCGATACATACTCAGGAGCAAATGCAGGATGCCTTCATGTCAAACTTCTTCTCTTCAGAACGAGATGTTAGTATTACGGAATTGGCTTCCATACGACAGAGAAGGAGAACCGGTAGAAAAATTTATAGACATATGGTAAACATTAGGAGCCTCGTGTAGGAAGCTGCCGGAAGAAAAAGAACAGGTTAAAATGTGTCTAAATTCTTTAGAGACGGGAATCGTGTTCGGACTCACTAGCGATACATCAAAATTTTTCGCGACCTGGTCACTAAGGCTCATGCTTTGGAATTGATGACTCGTAAGATACCAGCATTTCATCATGAGACAGCTAAAAGAGTGCCCAGTAGGATGGCTGCAAATACCATCGATCGTGACAAGAGAAGTAAAGATACAAGGGACTCAAGGAAAAAGAAGCCGAAATAAAAAGAAAATTGGAACCAATCAAGAGATAAATATAGTGGAAAGAGGCCCAGGAGGTGTAATTCTCATGAGGGGTTCGCATTGGACAGAGAAGATGTCGTTCCTATGATGAACCAACTGCTAAAAGCCGGCACGATCAAATTGTAAGAACCCAAATGCCCTAAAGATGTGACAAGAACCAGAGAGAGATAATTTTTACCACTATCATCACCGGGCAGGACATCCGATGGAGAATTGTTATACATTGAAATATATAATACAACGAATGATAGATAGGGGTGAAATAGTAATTGGTAAAGAAAAACAAAGGGACATGATGGCGACAGTGAATATGCTCACAATCCGAGAAAAAACCCAAGAAATGAAAGAGAGAGGACCGTAAGGCGACAAAGAAAGTAGCAGTGATTACATTGCGGTCAGGAAAGAAGATAACAAGTCCTGTGAAGCAAAAAGAAGGAATTATAAGATGAGAATTCATTGAAAGGTAGAGTGATGATGATGAGAAAGAAAATAAGAATGAGACAGCAAAAGTGACTATGATGTAATAAGTCATTTAAAGGGCATACCGGCTACACTAAGCATCTATGATGCACTTAAGTTGTTAGAGAAATTTCGACAGAGCTTGGCCCAAGCATTGTCCAATCACGATGTCAAAGAAACTTTACTGGTGGAACTAGAACGTGAAGAGCACGATGAGCAAGTAAACTTCTTACCAGTCGTTTCCTTCTCTGATGACAATTTGATTTGCAAGACAGAGCATAACAGGACGCTAATGATAGAAGGTCATATATGTGGGAAGAAGGTTAAGCGGATTATGATAGATAATGGGTCTGCGGTGAACCTTTTACCACTTTCGATGTTGAGTAAACTAGGTTATCGTTGATCAGATCTACGCCCTAGTGGAATGATGATACAGGGCTTCAATCAGGATGGAAAGTGCGCACTTGGTAAGATTACAGTGACACTAGCTATGAGAAGTCCAATGAACTCCTAAGAGTTATAGAGACCATCACGTGAGACCCGACTCCACTACTCAAGAGTCTTAAAAAATGTGTGGGCTCCACTACTCAAGAGCTTAAACAGTGTGTAACTGACTAAATTAAAACTTAGCACCGCCAATAAAAAGAAATCCATATAGGAAATCCCGCGCTAACAAACATAAAATATTGGTGTTTGATAATTAGTTCCTTATCAAATGCGATGTCAAGATTACTACATAGATAAATATGTTTGAAATGATCTGCAATGAAGAAATGTATAGAAGAATGAAATATCTCAAAATATTGTCATGAATTCATTGGTGAGAATCAAAAGAAATTACTTGTCCAAAAAAGCATATACACAAAAGAAATTACATGCTTAAAGTTCTTCTATAATTCCTATTATCCCCATATACCTTTACAAGTCCTCCTTTAATTGCATCTGAGCTGTGACATGTTTTGACTTTTCCTCGAGAATGATCTTTGCTTGATCAGGAATGCCGACCATCTTATCTTCCAATGATGTGATCATTTCTTTGCTCTTGAGTAGCTCAGACTTTTCAACATTAACAGATTGAATATTAACTTGTATCTTCTCTTCAATCTCCTTTATAGATGATTCCTTCTCACGATCCTTTAACTCTAGTTGAGAAATCTCCTCTTTCAGAGCAGTGATGCAGTCCCGAATAATCACTCTGTCATCAGTATAAGTCTTCAACTTTCTTAAAGAACTAATTGTTCCTAATCAATTTTAGAAATAGTGGATGTAATAAGAGAAGACTTTTCCTTAGACAAAGTTAGTTATTTCTCATATCCAAGATTTCTGGAGCAATTGTAATATTCTCCGTTGATGCTAGAGAGATTATTGAATCACGAAACTTAAAAAGAGAATCATGGAGAGTGGAGATGTTGATTTTTGCCATCCTTACAGAACTTTTGAGAATTTTAATGGCAATATACAGGTCTGACCATTGTTCAGGGTCTTTGAAAATGTGAGCTACTACTGACAGAGAATTCTTCATTAAAAGCATCTTATGTGTGGGAATCTTCACGAATGACAGTAGCTCAGACGCTGTGGCATAGACTCAGAACTTTTCGCCCCACTGGAAGGGGGAGTTCCTGTAGTACAGAGAAGGGAAAGAATTCAGAAATAGTGATAGAAAGTTAAAAGACGTATAGCTTTCAATAAAGTGATTAATATATATCTTTACCAGCCGTCGAAGTATGACTAGTAGGAGGCAGGATTTCTTAAGCCGTAGAAAGACCAACTCCTACCATGTCAGTAAAGGAAGGCACCCGGGCCTCCGTACTCGAATGTCTAGTAGTCGGAGTGGGCAAATCATTAGCCTCTACCGAAAAGATAATTTCACGGGCTACCACTTTTGGTGTCGCCAATGGAACTAGAGGAACCCTAGGGGAAATAACCGGTGCAGTTACAGGAGGATTTAGAGGAGGATTATCACCCATCTTGACATTTGCAATATGAGCACCTGAAATAAAACATGATGATGATAATGAGATAATTATCACTAAATATGCATTTATAAATATATATGAAATTAAATTTCCCTTACCAGGTGAATATCCGTACTCCCCATAATCTAAAGGTTCTTCCTCCTCCTCTATTGTCACAGGAGACTTTATAGGAATATCGGCACTAGGAAGAGTTTCAGAAGCCATAGGAGGACGTTCTGTTTCAACATTTTCTGCAACTACATCCTCCTCTCCACCTACATCAACCTCTCCTTCCATGAAATCATCATCTTTATTCTCGTCAGTTTCTTTGTCCTCATCATCTTCATGTTCCATAGAAGCAAACCCTCTGATGAAGAAGCCAAACTTTCGTCCCCTAAGATTTCTTCATCTACTTCTTCAATCATAACTTTCTTTCCTTTAGAAGCAGCTCGGCTACTTTTTGGTGGAGGTTCCCTTCTAGCTGGGACTAAAGGGGATGTAGATGCCTATCTACCTCCTTCCTGAGGAACAGATGGCAACGCTTACAAGCACACTCGAGATCTGATCACAGGAGATGATGAACCAGGAGGAGTAGGTTATGAAGGAGGGGCTAGTTCATCTTGAGCTGGCTTATCCTCAGCTACCGCAGTTTCTACATGAATAGGAGAAGATGTTCCTTCAACATCCTTTGTGACCCGACCACTAAATTTATGAGGGACTTTCTCAAATTCCATCAAGAATTCGTAAGCAAACCAGCCATCCAAAGTATTAATGAGGTTCTTCTTACGGATTGGATCTTCTAGCAATATCTTTCTGCAAATTTCATTATGATGAGATGCGTGCCTCTTTTCTGGTATATAATCAATTCTGTCTTTAAGTTTGCTACCCCTCATTCTAGGCGGATGAAGAAATATGGGTGAATCCACTAGTAAGCAATTGTTAACCAAAAATGACTGGTGATCCCACCACCGCATCCAACTATAAGAAGTACGAACTATGCGGTCGCAGCTAGGGATTATGAAGAAAGAATCAACACGGCCACCTAGCAATTGCTTCCATATCATGGCTCACTTGATAGGACCAGTTTCATAGCAATGCATCCTCTTAATGACCAATCCGCAGTCTTTCATCAGAGCTTGGTCGTAGCTAAATTGGTGAGCGAAGCGACTAGGATAATAGGGTACTCACTAGAACTCCATTCCTTCTCGAAGTGGTAGACTGTAGGAGCAAATAGAGAGAAAGAAAGATCTTTTTGCTATGGTGAGTTTAGCCTCGTGCACCATGTCTGTATCTTATATATAGCAATGGAGACAAAATTGGAAGAAGTCCACTTGGTCAGTATCTTGGATTTTGTTGGCTACCCAGTCGTATGACCTTTTGGCCATAGCCCTTTGTTGGAAGAACCAAAGCGGGAGATGCGTAAGATGAACATACACCTTCTTTGGCGCTTCAAAAGTTCAAGGAAAGTAGACTCCCAGCCAGCTTGTGATGTAGTGCCATGAAGTGTGCGCTAATGGAGCTCTGATGATAGGGTTCTTAACATGGGTGGGTATTTCTCTCAGGATTCTGTAAATGGAACATAGCATTGGAGGAGCGATAGAATATTTGTATCCTTCTGTCAAAGTTTCGGCAACAACAAAGACTATAGGATGAATAACATCTGCCCATTTGGAGCTTAGAAGTACCACGATACTCAGCCAATAAGCTAAGAAGGCATAAGTTCTCCGAATGAACTGTAATCTGCTCCCTCCATATTATCTCGGAGCTCTATTAGCTCCTTATAATGATAATTACAGAATCTGCAGGAAAAGGTAAAAGATTGGTATAAAGAAATGTATAATAAAAGGAAAGAAAGAAAAAAATAGGAAGTTGATTCCTAGACTTGAAAATACCGGAGGGTCCTAGTGAAATGTGTCATCCACTACAGAGGAGAAAGCTTGTGGATGTTTGAAAATTTTTCCATCTCTTTGAAGAGTTTAAAGGTGGTCTCAGAGATGGAAGGCTTGCAATCGGGAGAAGATATGAAGGCCAGCTCTCTATTTGATGGAACGAATTCATCATAGGACTTGCACGTTAATGGAAGACCCACTATTCGATGTAGATCCCAAAGTGTGATACTCATCTCACCAAATGGTAGGTGAAAGAGTTGGTAGTGGGTGACCAATACTCAAGAAAACCATTTAGCACAGTGGGCTCCTTATGAAAATGCTGGGATGTAACTTCTATAGCATCGTACAAGCCGATCTTGGCGAGTGTACTTGCATGCCTCTGTAAGATGGCTTCTATCTAGTCGAAATAATAGAGTCAAGACCCCTTGTTCAGAATTCTTTCGATCCCCAGAGTTGCTCGCGATCACGGAAGCGCTGCCTGATGGTCTCATAGAAATACATGGGGAAGAGGTTATGAGGATTGGAAAGGGGGTAAGTAAGATCATGGGGTGGACTTCCCCAATACTTTGCCATGGCTTGTACACTTGTAATATCCACTAAGGATGTATGGTTTTCTTATCACCCACGAGGCAATGTACATCATCTTTTCTCCATCTATGTAATCCCTTGGCTCGCAGTTAAGAAAGGATTGGTGGCGATGAAGACTGATGGGAATCACTATCATACCCTCCGAGTGAGGATTATCAAACTTCATGATGCTCATGATGACTCAGACCGATTCCTATGAGTTCTAGAGCTTTTTCTTATTGTGCTCCTTAATTTTCTCCTCAAACTCTTTCACCTTGTTTCGGCCAGTCTTCTTCAAATGAGAAGCAGGCGGAGTGTCCTCTCGAAGGGGGGGGGGGGGGGGGGGGGTCTTTAACTGTTCGTGCGGATGTGGGCAGTAGTTTTCAACCATTCGCCCCAATCATACTCTCTACCCTACTTTGGAGGGCATTTTAGATCTCCCAATGCAATTGCTCGATGGATAGGAGAGGGCAGAGAAGAGATCCGGTCAGTGAAGTTAAAGGTTGGAAGAACAGGTTCTTTAAAATATGCAGGATTGCAGGTAGTGGTCTTGGTACATTTTGCTAAAGGTTGATCTGAAGAAGGAAAAGGGAGAAAAGAAGATGGGTCAGGCAAGTCTGGATGAGAGGGTTAGTCTGTAGGAGGGTCTACAACACGGTATGTTCGCTTAATACAAGCCATGATGGAAAAAGGGAGTTAAGTATTTGAAGGTACTTGAAGAAGTTCAAAGAAAGAAACTAGAAAATTTTCTAAGTTCTGATTGTGCGGTACCATGTAATCAAAGTTAGTTGCGTGGGTCAGCGCAAAGGTTATAAGGATTGCACAGAACAGAAGGTTGTTGCGTAGGTCCACACAAACGAAGTCTGTTGCATGGAAGAAAATCGCAAAAGTGCAAGAGTTTCATTGTAGTAAGGGAAAAGTGGAGAATGAAGAGGGGTCAGGGTATTTATGGGAGGAGCGGCCAAGTACGCCGCAGGGGTTTCGGTTACACAGACCCACTCAAACCCTGTCAGGTAAAAAAATTGATCCTTTTTTTTATTTTGGGGAAATAAAGAAAGGATCAAGGGGGCATCTATTGAGGTATAAAAAATTTTGAAAGGATTGGAGAGTAAGATAATAGAAATGAAAAAAGAAAGAAGAAAGAGAAGTGTCTTTGAGGTTAATTACGCGGGTCCGAGGAAACGACATTGGTTGTGCGGGTCTGCGTAACCAAAGATCAGTTACGCAGGTTTTCACAATTGGTTTCAGAAAGTGATTTCGTTGAATGGTTAAGGTGGGTCCCATGGCACCAAAATTGAGGTACCACACGTGCAAAGGCCTATAAATACCCCCTCCGCTCCTTCATTTGGATCGATTGAAGATTTTGGAGAGGAAGTGGAGTGAGGAAGACTGAAGGTGAGAGAGAGAAGTCACCAGTGGTTTACGTGGTTGCACAGGTCTGCGCAACCAGACTACCCTACAGTCTGCAAAGCTAGAAGAGCTGAAATGCTGCTGAAATGGCCAAGTTACCATATTTCTTCTGTTCAAGCTTCAAGAAGAGAAACTAGTAGAAGAGATATTTGAGTCATATTCCTCTTAAAGAGATGATCAAATCGCAAATTGAAGTGCCGCTGGATTTGAAATCTAACTTGAATATTTGAACTTTGCCAATTTTCATATTTTCAATTATCTATCTTAGAATCAAGGGATGTTTGAGGATGTAAATGAACTCAGTTGAAATAAAATATGAGATTTTTTTAAATACTCTCTCTCTGTTATGTTTGAATAAAATAATATCCCAAATCAAATGCATTTCTTTCTTGTTCGAAACAAGGAGGATCCATCTGATTAGGCGAGGCTTAACATCATTCTTAGAAAGAAGATACTTGAGCGCCGCATGATCTGTGTAAATGACGATCTTGGAACCGATCAAGTAAGATCTAAATTTATCCAAAGTGAACAATATGGTTAAGAGTTCCTTTTGTAGTCAAGTAGTTCACTTGAGTAGGATTTAGAGTTCTACTTGCGTAATGAATAGCATAGGGCTTCTTTTCTTTTCTCTGGCCTAAAACCGCCCCAAAAGCATAGTCAGATGCGTTGGACATAAGTTCAAAAGGAAGGCTCCAATTAGGTGGCTACATGATAGGTGTGGTAGTTAACATGCCCTTAAGCTTAGTGAAAGCTTCCTGGCATGGCTTAGTCTACTCGAATGGTGCATCCTTTTAAAGTAGATTATATAAAGGATGAGAAAGGAGACTAAAGTCCTTTATGAATCTTTTGTAAAAGCTGGCATGTCCTAGGAAGGACCGCACATCTTGTATGTTCTTGGGTGGAGGTTGGTTAGAGATAAGATCAATTTTAGCCTTATCTGCCTCAATTCCCTTAGACGAGATGATGTGTCCAAGGACAATTCCCTTACAAACCATGAAATGAAACTTCTCGTAATTCAGTACCAAGTTCTTTTTCTCACATCACCTCAACACATTTTCAAGATTCTCTAAGCAATCACTGAAAGATGGACTAAAGATAGAGAAGTCGTCCACGAAGACCTCTAGATATTGCCCCACCATGTTAGAAAAAATACTCATCAAGCATCGTTGAAAGTGGCAGGAGCATTACATAGTCTAAATGACATCCTTTGGTAAGCAAAGGTGCCAAAAGGACATGTGAACGTGGTCTTTGCTTAATCTTTAGGGGCTATCTTGATCTCATTGTAGCCTGAATATACATCAAGGAAACAATAATATAAATAACAGCTAGCCTTTTTAAAATTTGATCAATGAAGGGCAAAGGAAAGTGGTCTTTCCTCGTGACGGTATTCAACTTCCTGTAGTCAATGCACATTCTCCAACCAGTAGTGTCAGGCTCTTATCCTATTGTCCATCTCATTCCTTAGGATCCCATGGTCCTTCCGGTTAAATTCTGGCGACTCGCGACCCTTAAATTTCATTTGCACGTGACCTTGAGTTCCATCCTGTAAACCTAAAGCGATTCATCCTGAGACCTACACCATTGGGACCGCATCGTCGTCACGTCTCGTGCGCCAATCCGACGTCTAAATCATAAGTTGTGGCCCGCACACTATAAAGGCCGTGGACCGCATGTTGCGGGACCCACTTATCACATGGTACCATTCCTGACTGGGGTGACATCACCCAAAGTCATCATTTCTTTTTAGTCAAAGCAATGATTGTCTTACATCTCATTATGGCATGCCTCCTTAGAATTAATGATGGCCTTATAAAGCCATCATTACATATCTCTCTCTCTTACCTCTCTCTCTCCTTCCCCATTTCTATTCATTGCAATCTCCAACTATTCATAGAAGCCCCCATATCTAGCACCTTCAAGCTTTAGCCCCTCGTGATCCAACCCTCCAAACCCCATCTCCACTGTTAAAATCCTTCCCTTGAAGTTGAGAAGATCGAAGGTGGAAGAAGAAGGAGATCTCTCTGTCTCTCTTTCCCATATTCTATGGCCTACCTTGATGTACAATCCATGTCATCCGTTGGTGGTGAAACCCACCCCGCTGCCTATCCAGCGGACAGGCCTGCTATTCATCCGTCTGGACAGGCCTGCTGCCCATTCGTCTGGACAGGCCTAGATGAAGAGAAAACATAAATATCAGCCGATCCAAAACCTGTGGGCCACCCTCGTGTGGACCCACCTTGATGTTGTACTAGATATATACTATCCAAGCTAGGACGATGGATCCCATGTGTAATACCCCGGATTTTGGCCAATCTGGGATTTGACGTCCTTAGGCAGTGGGTTAACTAAAACACCCGGAAAATCGCTCAGAACCCAATTCCATAGCCAAAGAAACCACTTAGGATTAATTCCTATGGAAATTAAGCGTAAGTTAGCTAGCGCAACGTTAGAGTAGCTGGGAAATAGTCCCTGATCACTTTAAATACGTTCTACAAGACCCAAATCGAGTAGAACCAATGGCTCTATAATACTCTATAACCTCATATCAAACTCTAAGCAGGTTTGTTCTCTGGACCACTTTGAATCTTTGTATTGGATCTAGACTGCGCGTCGAAAGTCCGATACCTCCTATCTTAGAGCGTTAGAGCCGCCTAGCTGGACTTGACAATCCTTTCGAAAATCAAGTCAAACCGATAATCACAGGCTATTTCATTGAGCCCGGACCGAAGAGAGTGCGAATAGGGACAGAATTGGAATTTCAAATTCAAATCTGGCACATGACTTGATGCATCAGTATTAAGCGTTCTGACCATCAGAATTTGGCCAGATTACACCCTTGGATCAGGAAAAATTGCTATTTCATATCATGTGACTTTCAGCCCTGATCCACGTGCGGTGACCGCTGAACTGAAACTGGTTCGCCTCATACGATCTGCGAACCCTGCCAGACTGAAAACTTAATACGTGCTAGATCTGGTACGCATGAGCTTAAGTCCGATCGCATTCGACCAGGGGACCACCAGAAATCATCTTTTGGACCGAAACGGCCGCGATTTGGATATGCACTAAGTGAACTTTGTATCGGAGCCTATTTTCGGCGTTTTTAAGCTTATAAAAGGGGTTGAAACCCTCACTCCTCTCTCCCATCCGAATTTGAGAGAAACCCTAGTTTGGGAGAGAGAAAAGGTGAGAGTTTGTGAGAGAGAGTAGGATAAATTTTTCCTGCCTTCATGCCACCTGTTGCACGTGCTTCAGCAACACATCTCAATCACCTGGCCGGTGATTCTTCCGCATTTTTAGGTAAGAAATAACTCTAAAAAGTTTCTGATTTGAGGTCTACAAGGATTCATAGCATGTTAGCTAACGTAACTCGAAAATTAGGTTCTCTTATCGTCGTAGACGAAGCGTATACGCTCCGTTCGAAACGACGCATCCATAAGAGATAAGGTGAGGATTTTAGACGCTTTGATTGACTGTTTCCAAAGCTTTCAATGACGTTTAATAGTAGATTATCATGTACAACATGTTATCCGTTTCCTGTTTCGTAAATCAATGAAGAATATGAGATTTAGGGCATTTTAGTCATTTATAGGAAGTACTGATTACATTCATATTTTGCTGATGTGATTAACATCGTTTGTTTTCGCATTAGAAAGTTAGGAATACGTGCATAATTAGTTTGGTGAAGAGATTCGCCAAATTGCACACTTCGGGTCGACATACTATATGTAGACTTAAGTGTGTGGTGTATGTGTTTGTATAAATGCTTGTATTAGTATGTATTGAATTAAATGATGTTATGAATTATTTTGAGATGGATTTCTCAATTTATATGTTGACATAAATGATTTTCTACATGTTGACTATGTACATGATTCCATACTATGCATGAAATGTATGTGTTTGAAGATTTGCTTAAGTTGAATGTTATAACATGTGTTAACATGCTCACATGATTGTATTTCAATTTCAATACTCCTACATAAATTGCTGATGTGAATTCATATGTGTTTGGGACTATACTTAGTCCAGACAGTCGGTAACCGAGCGAATTCGTGGTTGGCTGGTCTTGGCCACGAACGACTCGTCGATGAACGCGAGCCGTGTTCTGGAGTTGGCGGCAGTGGTTAGGCCAGGCGAAGTGTTTTACGCACTTCATGTCGTTCGACTTGAGATGCGATCGCGCTAGTCGAGCCCGTCAAGTAACCCGACTGGCCGATGTATGTTCACCCTGCATGAGTCATAACTGCTTGAACCTAGGGTACTGAACTTACCATTGTAAACCCTGTTAACCATGGTACCTTGATCCACGAAGACTCATGAGCCGAGCATGGTGGTATGGGACACCTGGTCGAGCTGTCGGCCTATGCTGGGGCCACAAACCCCCCCGTAGTGACCAGTGAGCACCTAGTCTCGTGAGCAGATTATGGTGGTATGGGACACTATATTCTTGCTGTCGGCCTACACTGATCAGGTGACGAGTCCTTTGAAGTGACTGCGAGCGTATTCTGAGTCTACGGGAGGCGACGACCCTTCAGTAGCAGTAGAGTACAGTAGGCCTGTATTGATAAGGTGATGGGAGAGCGGTGCAACGAGTTTGAGCAATAGCCCTGACAGCCCTTGCAGCGACCTACAAAATATACATCGTATGAGATTACTAGGAGTGACGACCCTAGACAAGATCTGTGTTGGGATTGATACAAGGGAAGTACTTTAGTTTTCTAATCCTGCTGTTTGAATGGACTAATAACAACTCAGAAATCATATCACCATAACATTGCATGTGCCTGGAAGATGTGGAGCACTTGAGGGACGATTGTATACCGCGGTCGTAAGATGGTGCCGTATGAGGGAGATCGTCGGTGAAGGCATACATCACGTCATGTCATATTGCATTAACAACAGTATTAGGATTGTCTGATTTACTGCTTTACTATTATCGCATGATTGATTTGAGAACATGTAAATCCTTGCTCTATTATTCCACTGAGTTAGCTACTCATTCCCACGTTACGGGATGGTGTTTGCAACACCCACCAGACCCTGTTGTAGATGCAGGTGATGCTGAGATCCAGGAGGCAGAGCCAGACTTCGACGAGGACCAGGACGAGTTCTCGTACATACAGTATCATGATGGCTTTGCTTAGGCAACCTGGGTTGACGGGACTTCAGTGGGACTATTTTGAACATTTATTTTTATCATTTACATGTATATGAGACTCAGTGATGTATTCATACTTTAGTGACAGTTGAGATCCACTTTATTTTTCCATAAGTGATATATATATATATATATATATATTGTTTAGTCTTCCGCTTACTTTTATCACTGGACCTGGAGTATGAATTACAATTTTGGTATACTTTTACTCATGTGAATGCTTTAACTCAGACAACATTGAAACATAATCATTTTTTTGCATAAGTGACGGTCTGGAATTCGGGAGTTGAGTTTATACACGACCCCCGATTTTCAAGGTGTTACAAGTTGGTATCAGAGCATGAATAAGAGTATACTGGGCCTGGGTTATGGTCTCGCGACGTACGCTGTCGCTTCTTTTGACTTAAGCGGGTGCGAGAAGGGTCTAGAAACATTTCTAGGATCGTAGATTCGCCAATAGGCGAAGTCTATTCGAATCGATCGCACGATCGAGTCTGTAACGCAACTCGGGTCGCGTAAAGCAACTCGAATAGCCCCTAGGTCGTAGGAAGTCGGGTTGAGACATTCTTTGAACAATTTTAAACCCATAAAAGTGAATCCTTGGGCCGTGGGATGACCACGACTCCTGTATTCAATCGTCAGGGCTTAAAAACCCCATTTCACAAAAAATCTTCAAAATTCTTCCTCTCACCACTCCAATCTTCATTTATTTCTTATACTTTTCATGTTAGGCATCAAACCTAATGTGAAAATAACATAAAATAATACTTTCACAAAATTTTATAGTGAATAGTAAAATTTCATGAAAAATGGCCATAAGGCCATTCTAACTTCACTTTATTTAGCAAATAATAGTCTAGATGGATGTACTAGCTCCTTCTACCCCAAAATCATATGTTGCATGATAGGTTTTTGTATTCGAGATTGTGGATTGGTCCCGAAAAGCTCCGAACACATGTTTGGGCCTATATAGGTCAAAATACAATGAACCAAGGTTGGGACCATACGTATCTGGGGTCCTTGGACCATGAGGGACCAAACCCATGTGGTCCCACCGGTCGGCGATGCCATCGCCGATCCTGCGATGCATCGCCGTACAGGTGGGCCCACTTGCTGCAAATTTCGGGCGCACGCCCTATCTTGGGTCGTGTACACCCCCCATGTAGGGTTCGTCCATAGAAAACTCCTAAAACTTGCACTTCCTTCACAAACAGCCCTCCCCATAGCTCCATTTTCATTTTCCAGCAACTATCTCCAAAATTTATGATTCCAAACCACCCCTAGATCCATCCTTGGCCAAAAACAACCACCATCCATCATTCCTTTGAAGTTGGCAGCCCTTCCTCTTGAAGATTTCATCTTTTGGAGCTCCAAAAACCCCCAAATCGAGCTGAAATCGTGAGGTGCTCCATTTCATTTTTTCATTTTCATTTCTCCTTAAAAATACATCCTAGGGAAGCTTGAAGCATCCCTCTACAACGCCTAGATCTCCCTTTTCCAGTTTGGACAGCCACTTCTCCGCATTTTCTCCATTTTCCATGGCTTTCGTGGAAGCCATTTTAGGCCTTTTATCACTCTCCTCCATCTTATCTTTGATGGGTAAAAGGAAGACTACAGTAGACGAGGCTGGGCCAAGTCGCCCTGCTCAATCGAGAAGACCGCGGGGTGGTGCCGCAAGTTCAAGCGCTGCCACAGGTGCAGCTACAGCCCGAGAGTGTTGTACAAAGCGGGATTTGGATCCCCATACTCACCTTGGGTGAGTAATTCTATCAGAGATGCCTCATGGCCAATACACTGATCGTAAAGAGTTGTTTGAGGTAGACGTGGAAGGGCGATTGTTCGGTGAATTTTTGTTGTTCGAGCGCATTGAAGCTGCGCATTGGGGTTCGATCTTTGAAGCTCACGCTCGTGCTAATGTGAGCACCGTTCGTGCCTTCTACGCTTGTATCCAGAATCCTACCTTGGAGCCATTGCAGTTCAAAATCCCTTTTGGTAGAGATCAGATGGCTACGATTGATGTGCAACTGATTGCGCGACTTCTGAACGTGCCTCTTGGTGATGTTCATCCTAGTGAGAAGAATCTGAGGAGTAGGCGTGAACGAGATCGCTGCACCAGGTTTCTGTGCGGTAAGTTGGTTCCTTGGCAGTCTAATAATAGCCTCAAGGCGACGTATATGTCTGATGATTTGTGCCTGCTGCACCATATCTGCACGTTTAATGTTTATCCCAGGTCAACGAATCGCATTGAATGTACACGCCTTATGGTCAATTTCTTGTATCTGGTGGCCCAGGGAGAGAACGTATGTATAGCCACTTTCATCTTACGACAGATAATCCTCATAGCCAAGTCAAGAAGAACATCCGAATCACTTCCTTTTGGCCGACTGATATGCAAGATCGTGCTTGAGTTTTCTTACAGACTTGGGCCAGAATTGCCAGTTTCGATTCATAGCATTGATGAGTCGACTATGGTCAAGATGAAGATTAGGTCTCAGTACCGTGAAAATCAGCTTGAGGAGGATAGCGAGGATGACTTTGATGATGAGGAGGATCCAAGTGAGGGAGAACCTATAGCAGAAGTTCAGGAAGAAGTCCAGGAAGAGGCAGAAGAGGAGGCTCAGGATACAAATGAGAGCCCTCCTCCTTCTGCGTAGGCTACTAGCGATGATCGCATTGCTCGGATTGAGGAGAGTCAGGTCACCTTGCGAAGGGAAGTTCAGGAACTTCGCCCTGAAGTCGAGGATGCCAAGGCCGTTATGAAGAGGAAATTCGGTAAGGTGACTCGTACCTTGAAGGCGATCCTGTGCTGCTTGCGGGATAAGGGTGCTCCTCCTCCGTCACCTGATTCAGACTAGCGATGAGATCATTGATGTTGTTATCAGTAGTTAGTCATTTCCTGCTTTAAGTTGTGTAAGCCTGTTAAGGCTAGTGCTTTGCTTATATTGCAGTTGTAATTTTAACTGTCTTAGTTTTCATGTATTTTTCGTCATGATGCTTGTAAGGACATATCCCTTGTATTGTGACAATTTTGATTAAATGAAATGCATGGAATGCTTTTGACTCTTGTATGAATGATTGCGATGCATTTGTGCTATTGAGACTGACAAGGTTGCGCCCTATTTTGAATATAGGGAATGCCGCCTAAGGTTACGCGAAGCACGGCTCGACTTGTATTGACTGAGCCTATGGATCAGGCTCCTTCACAGTCTGACACACATGCGGACCCTGTTGTGGGCCCGATTCCTGAGACAGTTCGTGCGTCTCAGCTTACTGGTGGTCCTACAGTTGGACCACAGCCGTTCATACCGCCAGTCAGGGAGCCTTATCGTGCATCTACTTCGACGCAGCACACGCCACAGCCTGCTCCACCTCCCGACAGATTCGAGCAGATGATGGCCATGATGCTACAGTAGCAGCAGCTCCTGACTACTATTGTGGGGACACTAGCCCAGGGCGGGGGTGTGACTCCACCTGCACCACCTGCGCATCCAGCTGAGGATGCTGATGTATATGCCCAGGATGAGGGCATGGCTCATCCTGCACCACCTTCTTACCTTACGGGGAATGCTGCAGATACACGGGGCTTGTTAGAGCGATTCCAGCGCTTACGGCCTCCCACTTTTACTGGTTCTCATAGACCCGAGGAGGATGAGTATTGGCTCGACCGTGTGTCGAAGATATTGCGGATGCTTCATTGTATAGAGGCTGAGCAGGTAGAGTTGGCTACGTTCCTGTTTGAGAGAGAGGCTAGCTTGTGGTGGGACAGCATATTGCGGACCGTTGCCGACGACTTTGTATGGACATGGGCAGCGTTTGAGTTCCGCTTCCATGAGAAGTATTATCCCCAGACGTACAGGCATGACCGGGAGAATGAGTTTCTCTGCCTCAGACAGGGAGCCATGACAGTCACGAAGTATGAGCATCGGTTCACGGAGTTGGGCAGATAAGTCCCGACTATTTTGGCTGATGAGCAGATGCGCATACGGCGCTTTTCAGAGGGTTTGCGACCGGATATTTTATCGAAGATGTGCTGCGTGAGCATTCCCTCCTATGCGGAGCTGATTCACATGTCCATGCGGGCAGAGCAGGATGTGGATCGGCTTACGCAATCTCGTGGCCCTGTTGCTCCTATGCCACGACCAGAGATGCAGGACAGGCCCTCTGCGGGCAAGAGGCCTCGCGTCGACCCTCCTACTAGGGCTACCATGCCAGTACCCCCGATGCGGCGCTCTGATTTACTATGCACATATTGTGGGAGAGAGGGCCACTTGGCACAGAGTTATTTTTCTAGGATGCGGGACAGTGGGTTCTCGCCGCCGCAGAAGATCGACCGTACACGTCCACATGCGATATCGGCACCGCCTATACGGTTGGCTCCTACGCACCCTTCCTTCAGACCTCCGGTATCGCAGATCAGGCAGTTTTCACGGCCCACGACGCAGCGGCTGAACCGGCCACAGCAGGCTCGGGTACATGCCTTGACAGCGGAGGCAGCTGCGACACAGACTTCTCGGCATTCAGCCTTCGAGGTCACTGCCCATATTGGAGGTACTCCTATCCTCGTGATGGTGGACACTGGTTCCACGATTTCTTTGATATCACGTGTTGTAGTTGGGCGTCTTGGGCTACAGACCATTACTATGGACGGGGTACGAGTTTATGCAGCTCTTGGGTCCTTTACAGATGCCACCCAGATGTGTGAGGGTTGTTTGGTGGATCTGGGGGGCAAGACGATGGCTTTAGATCTCGTCGTCAATCCCGCTCTGGTTTATCTCGATGTCATTCTTGGCATGGACTGTTTGACTGTAGCGAGGGCCGAAATCGACTGCGAGACTCGTATAGTGACAGCCTACGAGCCAGAGGGTACATCCTTCACGTTTCCAGTGCGAGTAAATCTCCCTTTCCGCATACTTAGTTACGCCACCTTATTGCGAGACGCTGGTGCCCAGATGCTTGAGCATACGCCAGTCGTTTGTGAGTTTGGGGATTTGTTCAGGAAGATCCCTAGCTTGTCGCCCCGACGAGTGATCGATTTCACTATCGATTTGGTTCCTGGTTCCTCGCCCGTCTCACTGCCGACGTATTGCATGGCACCGTGTGAGATGGGGAAGTTGAGGACGCAGATTGAAGGGTCTGACGACATAAGAAATCCAATTCCATTTAGACAATCTTGACCCTAAGCAATAGAAGAATTCGCTGTAGTAGAAATAGTATGAAACCATTTAACGTATAATCTTAGGCTTTAGATTATAGCTACTGAGTTATAGACTAGCCTACTAGTTACTTTAAGTAGTGTAAAGCCTGTATATGCTAAGGAATTGTAAGTTATATTTGGTTGAAGTAGAACATTATTCCTTCGATAAATCCTTTATGACTTATAGACTTATGTTGTTGCCCATAGGAAAGAACCATTCACTCTCAGGGAATATTTATAAATCCCTCAGATTGAACTTAGAATGTACAAGCACGCCCCTTAGAATTGCCTTCCCCAAAGGGCTTATTTCATTCGGGAACGCGGAGTAAAGAAAATATAATTATCTGCGAAGTATTCGCAGTTTGAATTGACTTCTCAATCCTGGTATTTGCCAATAAATCCAATGCTCTGATCAAGCAGAAGATCGGCATCGTCTAGGATTAAGAACTGATACAATAAATTTCTGTTCTAGGCAAAAAGTCTATGTATCCGGCTCAGACCCACTACACAACTTTTCTTCCGCTTTGGCTCGACCACATATAACCAAAAGTTATTGCTTTGTCTTTGGGAAATGGCGAGGACTTAAAGCCAGTAGAGAATTCGATATCTTGCCACCAACTCATACCTGCCCCTAAACTTAACCACAATAGAGATTAGGCTCATCTCTAAGATCAAAGGTACCAATGCCATAGAACGCATCATTAGTAAGGAAAACCCTGTAGAGAAAGGTTGTTTCCATTTTAGGTTAAAGATAGCCCCTAAGTTGCGCCTCGTTCCAATATACGGATCGATGCGAAGATTCTTCAACCCTAAGTAAAACCAAGTTTTAAGGGGAGTAGAACGTAATGAGTCCAATCCAGTTAGGTTAGTCAACGCTGCCGTTCGTTCAGAGTGGCGTAGCGGAAGAGTTCTTGGCCTCTTTCCCACTGGCCCAGGATCGAAATATTTGAGTTAGGATGTACGTACGGTTAGGTCATTAAATGCGATTTGAACCTTCCTTAGAAAAAGTACTCCTTACCCTTCGCTAATTTCGGGGACAAAATTATGTTTTAAGGGGGGTAGATTGTAATACCCCGAATTTTGGCCAATCTGGGATTTGACGTCCTTAGGCAGTGGGTTAACTAAAACATCCAGAAAATCGCTCAGAACCCAATTCCATAGCCAAAGAAACCACTTAGGATTAATTCCTATGGAAATTAAGCGTAAGTTAGCTAGCGCAACGTTAGAGTAGCTGGGAAATAGTCCCTGATCACTTTAAATACATTCTATAGGACCCAAATCGAGTAGAACCAATGGCTCTATAATACTCTATAACCTCGGATCAAACTCTAAGCAGGTTTATTCTCTTGACCACTTTGAATCTTTGTATTGGATCTAGACCGCACGTCGAAAGTCCGATACCTCCTATCTTAGACCGTTAGAGCCGCCTAGCTGGACTTGACAATCATTTCGAAAATCAAGTCAAACCGATAATCACAGGCTATTTCATTGAGCCCGGACCAAAGAGAGTGCGAATAGGGACAGAATTGGAATTTCAAATTCAAATCTGGCACAAGACTTGATGCATCAATATTAAGCGTTCTGACCGTCAGAATTATGCAGATTACACCCTCAGATCAGGAAAAATTGCTATTTCATATCATGTGACTTTCAGCCCTGATCCACGTGCGGTGACCGCTGAACTGAAACTGGTCCGACTCGTGCGATCTGCGAACCCTGCCAGACTGAAAACTTAATACGTGCTAGATCTGGTACGCATGAGCTTAAGTCCGATCACATTCAACCAGGGGACCACCAGAAATCATCTTTTGGACCGAAACGGCCCCGATTTGGATATGCACTAAGTGAACTTTGTACCGGAGCCTATTTTCGACATTTTTAAGCTTATAAAAGGCGTTGAAACCCTCACTCCTCTCTCCCATCCGAATTTGAGAGAAACCCTAGTTTGGGAGAGAGAAAAGGTGAGAGTTTGTGAGGGAGAGTAAGATAGATTTTTCCTGCCTTCGTGCCACATGTTGTACGTGCTTCAGCAACACATCTCAATCACCTGGCCGGTGATTCTTCTGCATTTTCAGGTAAGAAATAACCCTAAAAAGTTACTGATTTGAGGTCTACTAGGATTCATAGCATGTTAGCTGACGTAACTCGTAAATTAGGTTCTCTTATCGCCGTAGACGAAGCGTATACGCTCCGTTTGAAACGACGCATCCATAAGAGATAAGGTGAGGATTTTAGACGCTTTGATTGACTGTTTCCAAAGCTTTCAATGACGTTTAATAGTAGATTATCGACGGCATCGCCGTTTGACATGTACAACATGCTATCCGTTTCCTGTTTCGTAAATCAATGAAGAATATGAGATTTAGGGCATTTTAGTCATTTGTAGGAAGTACTGATTACATTCATATTTTGCTGATGTGATTAACATGGTTTGTTGTCGCATTAGAAAGTTAGGAATACGTGCATAATTAGTTTGGCGAAGAGATTCACCAAATTGCGCACTTCGGGTCAACATACTATATGTAGACTTAAGTGTGTAGTGTATGTGTTTGTATAAATGCTTGTATTAGTATGTATTGAATTAAATGATGTTATGAATTAGTTTGAGATAGATTTCTCAATTTATATGTTGACATAAATGATTTTCTACATGTTGACTATGTACATGATTCTATACTATGCATGAAATGTATGTGCTTGAAGATTTGCTTAAGTTGAATGTTATAACATGTGTTAACATGCTCACATGATTGTATTTCAATTCCAATACTCCTACATAAATTGCTGATGTGAATTCATATGTGTTTGGGACTATACTTAGTCCAGGTAGTCGAAAACCGAGCGAATTCGTGGTTGGCTGGTCTTGGCCACAAACGACGCGTCGATGAACGCGAGCCGTGTTCTGGAGTTGGCGGCAGTGGTTAGGCCACGCGAAGTGTTTTACGCACTTCATGTCGTTCGACTTGAGATGCGATCGCGCTAGTCGAGCCCGTCAAGTAACCCGACTGACCGATGTATGTTCACCCTGCATGAGTCATAATTGCTTGAACCTAGGGTACTGAACTTACCATTGTAAATCCTGTTAACCATGGTACCTTGATCCACGAAGACTCATGAGCCGGACATGGTGGTATGGGACACCGTGGTCGAGCTGTCGGCCTACGCTGGGGCCACAAACCTCTCCGTAGTAACCAGTGAGCACCTAGTCTCGTGAGCAGATTATGGTGGTATGGGACACTATATTCTTACTGTCGGCCTACACTGATCAGACGATGAGTCCTTTGTAGTGACCGCGAGCGTATTCCGAGTCTAAGGGAGGCGACGACCCTTCAGTAGCAGTAGAGTACAGTAGGCCTGTATTGATAAGGTGATGGGGGAGCGGTGCAACGAGTGCGAGCAACAGCCCTGGCAGCCCTTGCAGCGACCTACAAAATATACATCGTATGAGATTACTAGGAGTGACGACCCTAGACAGGATCTGTGTTGGGATTGATACAAGGGAAGTACCTTAGTTTCCCAATCCTGCTATTTGAATGGACTAATAACAACTCAAAAATCATATCACCATAACATTGCATGTGTGTGGAAGATGTTGAGCACTTGAGGGACGATTGCATGCCGCGGTCGTAAGATGGTGCCGTATGAGGGAGATCGTCGGTGAGGGTATACATCACGTCATGTCATATTGCATTAACAACAGTATTAGGATTGTCTGATTTACTGCTTTACTATTATCGTATGATTGATTTGAGAACATGTAAATCCTTGCTCTATTATTCCACTGAGTTAGCTACTCATTCCCACGTTACGGGATGGTGTTTGCAACACCCACCAGACCTTGTTGTAGATGCAGGTGATGCTGAGATCCAGGAGGCAGAGCCAGACTTCGACGAGGACCAAGACGAGTTCTCGTACATGCAGTATCATGATGACTTTGCTTAGGCGACCTGGGTTGACGGGACTTCAGTGGGACTATTTTGAACATTTATTTTTGTCATTTACATGTATATGAGACTCAGTGATGTATTCATACTTTAGTGACAGTTGAGATCCACTTTGTTTTTCCATACAGTGATATATATATTGTTTAGTCTTCCGCTTGCTTTTATCACTGGACCTGGAGTATGAATTACAATTTTGGTATACTTTTACTCATGTGAATGCTTTAACTCAGAAAACATTGAATCATAATCATTTTTATTGCATAAGTGACGGTCTGGAACTCGGGAGTTGAATTTATACACGACCTTCGATTTTCAGGGTGTTACACCATGCTACACGTAACAGCTGCTGTCTCACACAACAAGTTCTGTACACCCGATCATGATGCATGTGTTTTATTTTAACCGTCCGTCTGGACGGTGGGTCAGTAGGCTACACCAGCAGCTAGGCTATCTATTGACGTCAGCAGGCCCTGTCAGCCACCTCAGCGATGTATTTATTTCATCCACATCGTCCAGACCATCTGGACGGTGCTGGATTGTTTGAATGGTGCTCCACTACCATCGTGATGCATTTGAAGTTGTCCATCTCCTAGGGACGGTGAGCCCCTTTGAGGCATTTATTCTATCCATTCGTCCATCCATTTTTCTAGCGTATAGTGGCCCACCTTGATCATTGCTACTGCTTTCCGTCCATTTTTCTCAGATCAAGGGATGATCATGATGCATGTGGTTGGTCCACACTGTCCAACCTCTTGAACGGTGTGACCCACCTCTTTCTTTTATATATATATATATATATATATATATATATATATATATATATATATATATATATATATATATATATATATATATATATTAATAAAAGATTATGGTGGCCCCACGTGGGACCCACCTTTATCTCACCGTCTACAGATATATTATATATGATATTATATTACTATGTATACATACTAATAATATAATATTTATATATGAATGCTGTGGTGGGCCACTGTTATGTGGGACCCATCTTTATCATGAAGCCTACTACCACATGCAGACATATATAGTATATAATATTTTATATATTAATAATGTCTAGTCAGTGGGCCACCTAGATGTGTGTATGGTGGGCCCCATGTGTGACCCACCTGTTGATGGGATGTCTGGTGTGTGTAACCAGCTGCATTCATGTTAGGAAGTTCCGTGGGACCCCTTTGATGTATGGGTCTTGCACTACACCATCCATCCATTCATCTAGCGAGCCGTTTTAAGTGGGCCACATGGGTGGACCCCACCCCTGATGTATGAGTTTCATTCCATGCCGTCCAACTATTTATCCATCTCAACCGCCCATCAACTGGCGTGCCACGCCAGGTACAGCCTCAGCATGATGCATGTGCTATATCCCTACCATCCATCCTCTCGGCAACCTCGTCTCACGACTTGAGACTAAAAATAAGGCAGAACTAATATCAAGTGGACCACCCTACAGAAAACAGTGGTGTTAAACGCCCACCCTTAAAACCCCTTTGGATTACAGAAGTTTTGATTCAATATAATATAGTTTTCCTTCCCAGTTCAGGTCCTTGTGACCTTATGAATAGTATGGATGGAAAATAAATACTATGGTGGGCCCACTAAAAATTTAACTGTGGAAATTATTATCACCTCTGTCATTCGTGGTATGGTCAGATGATCCTTTAGACATGATTCATTTCTTTTATGCTCTATAATGATCTCTAACAATGGATGAATGGCGCATTCAACTCGGCCTATTTGACTTGGCCCATTGATTCGGTTCATTTGAATTGACCCATTTGATTGGCTCATTTGATTCGGCCTATTTGAATTGGCCCATTTGAATCGGCCCATTTGATTAACCCATTTGTTTTGGCCCACTTGAATCAGGATTTTTGGTGTGGTCCAAGCCCACTTGAGGGACCATTGGCACGGCCCATTGATGCGGCCCACTTGATGTATATGATGGTCCATTGGTGCGGCCCATTGATGTAGCCCATCTTGATGTATTTTTTTAGCCCATGTACGGGCCCCACCTTTTTTTTTATTTTTGGCCCATGTGATAGGGCCCACCTATTGTGTGTTTATGGCCCACTAGCGAGACCCATTGTAATGTAATTCCAGCCCATATGTCGTGGTCCATTGTGATATGTTTTCAGCCCATACGATTAGGCCCATTGTGATGTACTGAGGCCAATGGGTCATGGCCCATTGAGATGTATTAATGGCCCATATGCAGGGCCCACCTATTATGTATTTAAAGCCCGTACGACAAGGCCTATTGTGATGTATTCCCGACCCATAAGATGCAGCCCATTGTGATATATATAGGCCCATGTATGTGGCTTGTTGTAATGAATTTGTGGCCCATTTGGTGAGGCCCGATGTGGTGTATATGTGAGGCCCATTGCGAAGTATATTAGGCCCCTATGCGAGGCCATGGGCCCACTATACGTTTGGCTCTTTGTGGGCCACTCCTTGGGAGCAATGTTTGTTAAATGTCCACATTGATGGGCAATGATGGTTTAATGTCTACATTGTGACCTTCCCATAGGCCTTGTTCATCCAATTATCGAGGCTGATTATTGATCAATTCCGATTGTCGATTAGCTATTGTGGCTATTATCATGACCAATGGCCGATTTCAATTTGTCGAGGCCAATTTCGATTGTCAAGGCCAAGTATCTTGGTCGAGTCAGATTGTCGAAGCTGATTCTGATTTCGATTATCGAGGCCGATTCCAATTGTTGAGGCCAATCATCGAGGTCGATCCTGATTGTCGAGGCTTAATGTAATGTATACAAGGCTGTGGAGCCCTATGTGGTGTATATTAGGACCGTGTTGGAGGCTCATTGTGAAGTATGTGGGCCATATGATGCGACCCACTTGATGTATATGAGGCCCAATGTCACGTATTTATGGCCATCCATTAAGGCCCACCTCGATGTGATGCATAATGGACCCATGTGAGAGACCCATTGCGATGTGCTTGGGACCCATGGGTTATGGCCCATTATGATGTATTCGGGGCCTATGGGATATGACCCATCCGATGTATATATGCCCATGTGATGCAACCCATGTGATGTGTATTAGGCCCATGTGATGTGACCTATTATGATTGTATGAGGCCCACTGTGGTGTATTTGAGGGCCAGGTTATGGAGCCCATTGTGATGTATGTTAGGCCCATGTGAAAGGCCTATCGTGATGTGTATTAAGCTCTTAAGTAAGGCCTTGGGTGTTGTGTTTTTGGCCCTATTGTGAGGCCATGGGTCCACTATATGTTAGGCTCTATGTGGGCCATTCCTTGGGGGAAATGTTAGTTAAATCTCCACGTTGTCGAGGTCGATTAATAATGCTGGTTACTAATATTGATTATGAGTATGTGATAGCATAGCATCATGATACATGCCTATATGAATCATCTGCATGTTTGTTATGAGATGTGGTTGACCATTGCATATGACATTGAATAGGTTGTTATGAGACTCCCAGATAAGCGAAGGTCATCTCACATGAGCACACGATATGCGTAGGATTGATGCCTGACTAGATTGTATGACTCATGCATCTTGCATTGTGATTATTATATGCCTTAGCGACATCAGGGCCATAGCCTCTACAAGCATATCGTGGATGGCCAGATGGGACACTAGAAATCTGTTACTAGCATTGAACCACCATAGATAACCCTGAGTGAAAATCTTTAAACCCTTTTAGTACCAGAGGACGCCCCAACGTCGAGACCGAGTGGATATATATGAGCGCATGAGGGCTGAATACTAGGTGGCCGCGTCTCCCACTGTGTCGTGGTCAGTTGGGAGGGGTGTGGCCCTACCCGCCCGAGGGTAGGGAGCATTGCTAGGCCGAGTTTGACCAGCTCATGAATGGGTCCACTATCGAGGTGTCGGGTAGATATTGGCTGACTACTAAACAGACAGATAGTGAGGTCTCTTCTACTTGCATGGTCATGTGTCAGGGGCGACGATTTACATGTAGAGTGTACTAAAACCCGGTGATGATCCCAAAGATGAACTGTACTGATATGTAGACTTACTAAGTAGGAGTTGCATACTTATTCATTCATTCACTATTCACTTGAGCTGGTGGTGCGTAACTATTCATTACATGTACCTTCCCAATGACCTGAATTTTGGTTGGGGCGTGCGACTAACCTGAGATCAGGAGTTTACCACATCGAGTCTAACTACCCAAATTTAGGTATGGAACTAGTTTGGATAGAAGTCCCTTATGATGGACCCCATAGCCTGCTATACTATGTACTATCATCCTGACTTCACACTCCAGTGTAGTCATTCCATTCACACCGCATATTGCATTACATCCGCAGCATATGACATTTTGGGTTACTGTGTTTCTGCATTTATGTGGTATAGGTACGACTGACGCTCTTTGTGAACTCATCAGGAATTGTATATTGCATTACATCATTGGCATCTGATATTTGGCTCTTTATGACTCATTTGCATAGTTATCCTATATTACGTATTCTGATATTGATTGACTCATGGACTTGTCCGTATTTTTGCTTACTCTGTTATCGTATGATTTATGATCTTGTCAATATTTCTGTTTACTCTGATGATTTCTGCCCTTGTTAGTATTTCTGCTTACTCTGATAATTCATGATCTTGTTAGTATTTCTGCTTATTCTGATATTGTACGATTTATAGATTACCAGTAATTCCGGTACTGTATGATGATGGCATTGTATTGAATACTTGACACTTACCTTATGCACACACTTACACCACCCTCTAAGCTTTTTATTAGCTTATGCACGATAGATGCGTTTAAGTAATTTAGGTTGCAGCAGCATCGAGCTTGGAGCATGCAGCCGTCTTCTAGAGCTTTGATTTTTGATATATGTATTTCTCTTTTAGCACTATATTCAAATGTTTATATTAGTGGATATGTGATGATGATGTTGCCTTTGTAATTTAGGTATACTTGTGGTTATGCTTCTTATGAGTAAAATGTACATTGAAAAATCCTCCTGGTAGGATCCCAAGATTGGAACCTGGCATACGGGAGCTGGGAGCCGAGAATGGGGTACTACGGAGGCTGTCGGCACCGAATTTGGCAATAGGGCTTCTTGTGAATCCAATTTTCCAGGTTTGGGGTGTGAAAGTAAATTGTATCAGAGCATAACTTGGGAGTACCTGAGCATAACATCATATATCTGCTATGAATTTAGGACGGTTAGGTCCCAAGTGCATTACCTTTCGGCTTAGTTCCCTATCCTATATGCCATCGAGAGTTCCCAAGGCTGATAGGCCTCTTGCTCCTTTATATAGGAATGACGCTTGAGAGAGTGAGCCAAGTTGCTCCCGCGTTCGAGACCAGGGCGACTCTGACTATATCAGTGAGTGCGAATCAACTTCAGTCGGTGCTGCAGGTGATGATCGCGATTCTTCAGGGGCAGAGTAGGAAACCTTCTCATAACAGTGTAAATTTCAAGGATAAAATTTTTATTAGGAGGGGAGAGCTATCAGGCCTGTGTCCTAGTGTCCATCTCGTTTCGTAGGATCCCGTGGTCCTTCCAGTCAAATTTCGGTGACTTGCGACCCATAAATTTCATTTACGCGTGACCTTAATTTCTATCCTATAAAACTGAAGTGATTCAGCTCGAGACCTACGCCATTGCAACCGCGTCATCGCCACTGTTCCGATGCCACATCTCGTGCGCCAATCCGATGTCTAGATCATAAGTTGTGGCCTGTGCACTATAAAGGCCATGGACTGCATGTTGTGAGACCCACTTATCACATGGCATCATTCCCGACTGGGGTGACATCACCCAAAGTCATCATTGCTTTTTAGTCAAAGCAATGATTGTCTTACATCTCATTATGGCATGCCTCCTTACAATTAATGATGGCCTTACAAAGCCATCATTACATATCTCTCTCTCTCTTACCTCTCTCTCTCCTTCTCCATTTCTATTCCTTGCAATCTCCAACCGTCCATGGAAGCTCCCAAATCTAGCAACTTCAAGCTTTAGCCCCTCCTAATCTAACCCTCCAAACCCCATCTCCACCGTTAAAATCCTTCCCTTGAAGCTGAGAAGACCGAAGGTGGAAAAAGAATGAGATCTAGAGCCTTGAGGTGGGTTCCTCTCTCTCTCTCGCTCTATCTCTCTCTCTTTCCCCTATTCTATGGCCTACCTTGATGCACAATCCATGCCATCCGCTGGTGGTGAAACCCACCTCGCTGCCTGTCCAGTGGACAGGCCTGCTGCCCATTCATCTGGACAGGCCTAGATGAAGAGAAAACATAAATATTAGCCGATCTAAAACCTGTGGGCCCCCCTTGTGTGGACCCACCTTGATGTTGTACTGGATCCACACTATCCAAGCTAAGACAGTGGGTCCCATGTTACACGCAACAGCTGCTGTCTCACACAGCAAGTTCTGTACCCCCGATCATGATGTATGTGCTATATTTCAAAAGTCCGTCTAGATGGTGGGCCAGTTTGCCACACCATCAGCTAGGTTGTCTATTGACGTCAGCAAGCCTTGTCGGCCGCCCTAGCGATGTATTTATTTCATCAACATCGTCCAGACCATCTGGACGGTGCTGGATTGTTTGGATGGTGCTCCGCTGCCATTATGATGTATTTGCAGCCGTCCATCTACCAAGGACGGTGGGCTCCTTTGAGGAATATATTCTATCCAGTAATCCATCCATTTTGCTGGCATGCAGTGACCCACCTTAATTACAGTTGCTTCTTTGACGGTCTGGGTTTCATCCAGACCGTCGGTCCATTTTTCTTAGATCAAGCGATCACCGTGATGCATGTGGTTGGTCCACACTGTCCAACCTCCTGGACTGTGCGACCCACCTCTTTATATATATATATATATTATTAATAAAATATTATGGTGGCCCCACGTGGGACCCACCTTTGTCTCACCATCTACAGATATATTATATATAAAATGTTATATTATATATGACATTATATTACTATGGATACATACTATATAATATAATATTTATATATGAATGTTGTGGTGGGCCACTGTTACGTGGGACCCACTTCTATAATGAAGCCTACTGCCACGTGCAGACATATATAGTATATAATATTATATTATATAATATTTTATATATTAATAATGTATATTCAGTGGGCCACCCGGACATGTGTATGGTGGGCCCCATGTGTGGCCCACCAGTTGATGGGATGTCTGGTGTACGTCACTAGCTACATTCATGTCAGGAAGTTCCGTGGGACCCCTGTGATGTATGGGTCTTGCACTACACCGTTTTAAGTGGGCCACATGGGTGGACCCCACCCCTAGTGTATGAGTTTCATTCCATGCCGTCTAACTATTTTTCCATCTTAACCTTCCATCAATTGGCGTGCCACGCCAGGTACAACCCCACCATGATGCATGTGCTATATCCCTACCATCCATCCTCTTGGCAACCTCGTCTCACGACTTGAGACTAAAAATAAGGCAGAACTAATATCAAGTGGACCACCCTACAGAAAAAAGTGGTGTTAAACGCCCACCCTTGAAACCCCTTTGGATTACAGAAGTTTTGATTCAATATAATATAGTTTTCCTTCCCAGTTCAGGTCCTTGTGACCTTATGAATAGTATGGATGGAAAATAAACACGATGGTGGGCCCACTAGAAATTTAACTGTGGAAATTATTATCACCTCTGTCATTCGTGGTATGGTCAGATGATCCTTTGGACATGATTCATTTCTTTTATGCTCTATAATGATCTCTAACAATGGATGAATGGCGCATTCAACTCGGCCTATTTGACTTGGCCCATTGATTCGGCTCATTTGAATCAACCCATTTGATTGGCTCATTTGATTCGGCCTATTTGAATCGGCCCATTTGATTGACCCATTTATTTTGGCCCACTTGAATCGGGATTTTTAGTGTGGTTCAAGCCCACTTGAGGACCCATTGGCACAGCCCATTGATGCAGCCCACTTGATGTATATGATGGTCCATTGGTACAACCCATCGATGTGGCCCATCATGATGTATTTTTTTGGCCCATGTGTGGGGCCCACCTTTTTTATTTTTTTGGCCCTTGTGATGGGGCCCACCTATTGTGTATTTTTGGCCCATTAGCGAGACCCATTGTAATGTAATTCCAGCCCATATGTCGTGGCCCATTGTGATATGTTACTGACCCATACGATTAGGCCCATTGTGATGTACTAAGGCCCATGGGTCATGGCCCATTGAGATGTATTAATGGCCCATATGTAGGGCCCACCTGTTATGTATTTAAAGCTCGTGTGACAAGGCCTATTGTGATGTATTCCCGGCCCATAAGATGTGGTCCATTGTAATATATATAGGCCCATGTATGTGGCCTGTTGTAATGAATTTGTGGCCCCTTTGGCGAGGCCCGATGTGGTGTATATGTGTCCCTTGGGCGAGGCCCTTATGTGAGGTCATGGGCCCACTATACGTTTGACTCTATGTGGACCACTCCTTAGGAGAAATGTGGGTTAAATGTCCATACTGATTTGCAATGATTATTTAATGTCTACATTGTGACCTTTCCTTAGGCCTTGTTTGTCCAATTATCAAGGCCGATTATTGATCGATTCCGATTGTCATGGCTAATTGCCGATTAGCGATCGAGGATGATTATCGTGACCGATGGCCGATTCCAATTTGTCGAGGCCTATTGTATAGGCCGATTTTGATTGTCAAGGCCAAGTATCTTGGTCGAGTCAGATTGTCGAGGATAATTCTGATTTTGATTATCGAGGCCGATTCCATTTGTTGAGGCCGATCGTCGAGGTCGATCCCGATTATTGAGGCCTAATGTAATGTATACAAGGCTGTGGAGCCCTTTGTGGTGTATATTAGGCTCGTGTTAGAGGCTTATTGCGATGTATATGTGGCCCATGTGATGCAACCCACTTAATGTATATGAGGCCCAATGTGACGTATTTATGGCCATCCATTGAGGCCCACCTCGATGTGATGCATAATGGACCCGTGTGAGAGACCCATTGCGATGTGCTTGGGACCCATGGGTTGTGGTCCATTGTGATGTGTTCTGGGCTTATGGGACGTGACCCATCCGATGTATATATGCCCATGTGATGCAGCCCATGTGATGTGTAATAGGCCCATGTCACGCAACCCATTATGATTGTATGAGGCCTATTGTGGTGTATTTAAGGTCCAGATTATGGAGCCCACTGTGATGTATGTTAGGCCCTTATTAAAGGGCCATCGTGATGTGTATTAAGCTCTTGAGTGAGGCATAGGGTGTTGTGTTTTTGGCCCTATTGTGAGGCCATGGGTCCACTATATGTTAGGCTCTATGTGGGCCATTCCTTAGGGGCAATGTTGATTAAATGTCCATATTGTCGAGGTCGATTATTGATGTCGGTTACTGATACCGATTATGAGTATGTGATAGCATAGCATCATGATACATGCCCATATGCATCTCTGTATGCTTGTTATGAGATGTAGTTGACCATTGCATACGACATTGGGTAGGTTGTTATGAGCCTTCCACTTAGGCGGAGGTCATCTCACATGAGCGCGCGGTATGTGCAGGATTGATGCATGACTGGATTGTATGACTTATACATCTTGCGTTGTGATTATTGTACGCCCTAGCGACATCAAAGTCATAGTCTCTACAAGCATATTGTGGATGGCCAGATGGGACACCAGAGATCTGTTACTAGCATCAGGCAGTCGTAGATGGCCATGTGTGAAAATTCCTAAACCCTCTTAGTACCAGAGGATGCCCCAATGTCAAGATCGAGTGGATATATTTAAGCGCATAAGGGCTGAATACCAGGAGGCAATGTCTTCCACTGTGTCGTGGTCGGTTGGGAGGGGGTGTGGCCTTACCTGCCCAAGGGTATGGGACATTACTAGGCTGAGTTAGACCAACTCGTGAATGGGTCCGCTATCGATGTGCCGAGTAGATATTGGCTAACTACTGTTCAAGTAGATAGTGAGTCTCTTCTACTTGTATGGTCATGTGTCAGTGGGCGACGATTTGCATATAGAGTGTACTAGACCCCGGTGATGATCCCAAAGATGAACTGTACTAATATGTGGACATATTGAGCAGGAGTTGCATACTCATTCATTCATTAATTCACTATCCACTCAGGTTGGTAGTGTGCAACTATTTGTTACGTGTACCTTCACAATGGCCAGGCTTTCGGTTAGGGCGCACGACTAACCTGAGATCAGGAGTTTACCACATCGAGTCTAACTATCTAAATTTAGGTATGGGACTTGTTTAGATAGAAGTCCCTTATGATGGACCCCATAACCTGCGATACTACGTACTATCATCCTGACTTCACACTCCAGAATGGTCATTCCATTAACACCATATATTGCATTACATCCGCGGCATATGGCATTTTGGGTTATTGTGTTTTTACAATTATGTGGTCTAGGTACGACTGAAGCTATTTGTGAACTCATCATGAATTGTATATTGCATTGCATCATTGGCATCTAATATTTGGCTCTTTATGACTTCTCATTTGTATAGCTATCCTATATTGCGTATTCTGATGTTGATTGACTCATGGACTTGTCCGTATTTCTGCTTACTCTGTTATCATACGATTTATGATCTTGTCAGTATTTCTGTTTTCTCTGATAATTCCTGCACTTGTCAGTATTTCTGTTTACTCTGATAATTCATGATCTTGACAGTATTTCTGCTTATTCCGATATTGTACGATTTATGGATTACCAGTAATTCTAGTACTGTATGAGGATGACATTGTATTAAATACTTGACACTTATCTTGTGTACACACTTACACCACCCTCTAAGATTTTTATAAACTTATGCACGATTGATGCATGCAGGTAATGTTAGGTTGCAGCAGCGTCGAGCTTGGAGCATGCAGCCATCTTCTAGAGCTTTAATTTTTTATATATGTATTTCTCTTTTAACACTGTATTCAAATGTTTATATTAGTGGATATGTGATGATGATGTTGCCTTTGTGATTTGGGTATACTTGTGGTTATGCTTCTTACGAGTAAAATGTACATTGGAAAGTCCTCCTAGTAAGATCCCAGGATCGGAACCTGGCATACGGGCGGTGGGAGTCGAGAATGGGGTACTACGGAGGTTGTTGGCACCTGATTCAATGATCGGGTTTCCTGTGAATCTTATTTTTTGAGTTTGGGGCGTGACAAGTAGTAACTCTAGTTGGTATAAGTTCATTGTTGCCATTGGCTACGATGGTGATTCCAGACTTCTTAGGAACCACATGAGTTGGACTCACCCATTGATTATCAGATATCGGGTATATTATACCCACATCCAATAGTTTTAGAACCTTAGCATTAACCACTTCCTTTATCTTTGGATTTAGTCTACGTTGTGGTTGTCGTGTGGTCCTCGTATTATCCTGTAGATGAATGTGGTGAGTACAAATCAAATGGTCAATTCCTTTGAGGTCCACAATCAACTATCCAAGGGCTCCCTTATGGTCAATGAGAGTGGATATGAGCATACTCTCTTGTTCTTTCTTAAGGTGGGATGAAATCACCACCGGGTATGTCTCATCTTGACCTAAGTAGACATATTTCAAATCTAAGGGCAACGACTTTAGGTCAAGCTTCGGCTCCTTGAGGCTAGATGGTAAAGGCACTACTTCGTTTTGGGGCAATTCTTCAAATTGTGGCCTCAACCGATTAACTTCAAGTACTGGTACGGTATTAAGTATGACACTTGTCTCCCTAATTATATCATCATCTAAATCATAGGAGTGGGCCAGGCACATCTCCAGAGGATCAAAGGATAAGGTCATCAAAATTCTATCTTCCACGAAAGAGTCAATCATATTAATGTCGTGAAAATCTTCATCATCCTCTAACCGTCTGCCTGTATTGAAAAATATGTTTAACTCCAATATCATATTTCCAAAAGATATACTCATGACTCCACTCCTGCAATTAATGATTGCGTTTAAAGTGGCAAAGAATAGATGACCATGAATGACAAGAATTTGAGTGCTCATGTTACTGATGGGTTCCGTATCCAGGATGATAAATTCTACCAGGTAGTAGAATCTATCAACCTGGAATAACACATCCTCAATTATCCCTCTTGGTACACGAACTGATGATCAACAAGTTGTAATGTAGTTAAGGTGGGTTTCAATTCACCCAAACCTAAGTGTTTGTTGACCGAGTAGGGAATCAGATTTACGCTTGCTCCTAAGTCAAGATGTGCGTGCTCAATGCAGTAATTCCCAATTACACAAGCAATGGTTAGGCTAACGGGATCATTGAATTTCTCTGGCACATCTTGCTTTAGGATGACACTCACCTTTTCAGTTAAACAAATTTTCTTTTGAATATTTTGTCGTTTTTGGTAGTACACAAGTCTTTCAGAAATTTGGCATATGAAGGTATTTATTTTACAGCATCAAGTAGAGGAATATTGACCTTCACTTACTTCAACACCTCTAGAATGTCCTGAGGTTAGAGAGAGGTTTTGGTGCAACCAACCATTGGTGGAATGAGGCAATCGACTTGCCTTGAAGTTCTGGTTCCAATTCTTGTGAAGTAGTGATAGGTCTATCATCATTGTCCTCTTACGGGTCCTTAGGCTTTTCAGCCCTAACTGGAATAGTTTTGTCAATGGTCTTCCCACTCCTAAGAGTGGTGATAGATTTAGCTTGCTCCATCTGATTTAAAGAGCTTGCATCACTTATCTCATATTGTGGTCTAGGTTGGGGAGAGATTGAGCAGGAAGCATCCCCCTTTCTATAACTGTAACACGTGAATCCATCTTTTGCATATATTTTTCAAGTTCTCATATTGCTTGAGTAAGCTCTTGAGTTTGTGTGAATTTTTAACCAGTTCTTCTTGGGGTTTCACTTGATTTGGAATTTGATTAAAGAAACCTTGAGAAGTAGTAATTTGTCCAACTGAAGTTTGGATGATTTCTCCAATTATGATTATATGTATTGGAGGTAGGTCCATTGAAAAGTCTTTAGTAATTGTTCACGACATTGGATTGCTCATTCAACACCTCTTAAAAAGTAGGTATTGTTGGACAATTTTTAGTTGTGTGAAAGTTTCAAGCACAAATACTGCAAATAGTTTCCTTAACCTTATCCTTTTTTAGTTCCATGGCCTTAAATTTCCTTATGAGATTAGATAGTTTAGCATTAATATCATCATCCTCTTTTAGCAGGTATATTTCGCCCCTCCTTTGATTGAGCGTGCCTAGAAGTGGTGCTTGATTTTGGGTAAGTGTCACGCCCTAGACTCAGTAACTAGACTTATAAGGAACTCGATAGTCGGTTCTGGCCGCAATGACCTCCGTAGTACACCATTCTCGGCTCCTAAGGTAAGTTTCGATCCTGGGATCCTACAAGGAGGATTTTCATAACCGTATATCTATTCCAATACAAGCATACCTAAAATCACAACAAGTAAATCTCAGAAATAACAAATGAACACAGCAAAATCCATTATGAATTTGAACTTTTTAAAATTTGAAATTTTCAAGTACAAGGCTGAAAGGAAATACATAAGGTAATAGAAGAAAGAAGGAAAGATCTATAACAATGGGGTCCTCGGCTTAACTCCTATCCAAGCTCCACTGCTACGACACCGACCTAGGATCTCATGCATAAGCTTATAGAAGCTTAGAGGGTGGTGAAAGTGTGTGACAATGGTGTGCAGAAGAATAATAGGAGATACAGAAAGGAAACATGATCGATGTCAATGCCACAGGCCTAACCAAGGCTGCCATGAATACAAGAAGCCATACCAAGGCTATATAATGCAATGAGTACTAGGAGTCATACTAAGGCAATGCAATATAAATCTTATACAGCTGATGCAAATGCAATGCGAAGTGATGTCAGTCCTCATATCTAGTCCACATAACAAGTATGGTTCCATCATAAGAAATCTACCGAGGTCTAATGCAATATAGGATGACTGTCGCTTTACAGACCCATGCAGTCAAATGAGCGTAGGAGACCTCACTCACCTATGGACAACCAATCACCAGCAAGGCTCGATGGTTGCAGACTCACTCACAATCTGGTCAGACTCATCCTAACAATGCCCACTCGCTCAGGTGGATAAGGCTACATCCCATCTCAACCGACTACACGACAGTGGGGGACGCGGCCTAACGGTGTAAGGCACTCGAGGCTCATAATTTTCACTCGGTCATGGCGTTAAGGTGTCCTTTAGGTACCTTGAAGTTTCAGGAGTTTCACCCAGGGGTATCCTATGCACCCCAAATGCTTAAATAGAATATTTCTGATGTCCACATACAGCCATCCACGAATACTCCCGTAGAGGCAAGACCCTGATGAAGCAAGGGCAATAATATCCATGAGATATGATACCAAATGCATGAATTACACATACCAATCATGCACTAGATCCAAGCACTCGATGTGAACAAGAGGGGAACTTCATCCCTCTATCATATCAACCCAATGACCATGCATAAATGAAATTCAAACACACCATGATACATGTAACGCCCGGGAAAAATTCATACTTGGACTCGAGTACCAACTCAACCCGAAATTGCATAGAATTAATTCCTTTAGAAAATAAGTCTAAGTTAGCTAGCGCAACGCTAGAGTAGCTGGGAAATAGTCCCTGATCACTTTAAATATGTTCTACAAGACCCAAATCGAGTAGAACTAATGACTCTATAATACTCTATAACCTCGGATCAAACTCTAAGCAGGTTTGTTCTCTGGACCACTTTAAAACTTTGTATTGGATCTAGACCGCGCGTCGAAATTCCAATACCTCCTATCTTAGACCGTTAGAACCGTCTAGCTAGACTTGACAATCATTTCGAAAATCAAGTCCAACCGATAATCACAGGCTATTTCATTGAGCCCGGACTGAAGAGAGTGCGAATAGGGACAGAATTGGAATTTCAAATTTAAATCTGGCACACGACTTGACGCGTCAGTATTAAACATTCTGACCGTCAGAATTCAATCAGATTACACCCTCGGATCAGGAAAAATTTCTATTTCATATCATGGGACTTGCAGCCCTGATCTACGTGTGGTGACCGCTGAACTGAAACTGGACCGCCACGGGCGATCTACAAACCCTGCCAGACTGAAAACTTAATGCGTGCTAGATCTGGTACGCATGAGCTTAAGTCCGATCGCATTCGGCCAGGGGACCACCAGAAAGCATCTTTTGGATTGAAACAACCCTGATTTGGATATGCCCTAAGTAAACCTTATACTTGAGCCTATTTTGGGCATTTTTAAGCTTATAAAAGGGGTTGAAACCCTCACTCCTCTCTCCCATCTGAATTGGAGAAAAACCCTAGCTTGGGAGAGAGAAAAGGTGAGAGTTTGTGAGAGAGAGTAGGAGAGAATTTTCCTGCCTTCGTGCCGCTTGTTGCACGTGTTGTAGCAACACCCTCCGATCACCTGGCCGGTGATTCCTCCGCGTTTTCAGGTAAGAAATAACCCTAGAAGTTACTGATTTGAGGTTTATTAGGATTCATAGCATGTTAGCTAACGTATCTTGTAAATTAGGTCCTCTTATCGCCGTAGACGAAGCGTATACGCTCCATTTGAATTTACACATCCATAAGAGACAAGGTAAGGATTTTAGACGCTTTGATTGACGGTTTCCAACGCTTTCAATGACGTTTAATAGTAGATTATTGACGGCATCGCCGTTTGACATGTACAACATGCTATCCGTTTCCTGTTTCGTAAATCAACGAAGAATATGAGATTTAGGGCATTTTAGTCATTTGTAGGAAGTGCTGATTTCATTCATATTTTGCTGATGTGATTGACATGAATTGTTGTCGCATTAGAATGTTAGGAATGCTTGCATAATTAGTTTGGCGAAGAGATTCACCTAAATGCGCACTTTGGGTCGACATACTATATGTAGACTTAAGTATGTAGTGTAAGTGTTTGTATAAATGCTTGTATTAGTATGTATTGAATTAAATGGTGTTATGAATTAGTTTGAGACTGATTTCTCAATTAATATGCTGACGTAAATGATTTCCTACATGTTGACTATATGAATGATTTCATTATATACATGAAATGTATGTGCTTGATGATTTACTTAAGTAGTATGTTATAACATGTGTTAACATGCTCACATGGTTGTATTTCAATTTCAATACTCTCATATGATTTGCTGATGTGATTCTATAATTGTTTGGGACTATACTTAGTCTAGGTAGTCGATAACCGAGCGAATTCGTGGTTGGCTTATCTTGGCCATGAACGACGCGTCGATGAACACGAGTCGTGTTTTGGAGTTGGCGGCAGTGGTTAGGCCACGCGAAGTGTTTTACGCACTTTATGTCGTTTGACTTGAGATGCGATCGCGCTAGTCGAGCCCGTCAAGTAACCCGACTGGCCGATGTATGTTCACCCTGCATGAGTCATAACTGCTTGAACCTAGGGTACTGAACTTACCATTGTAAACCCTGTTAACCATGGTACCTTGATCCATGAAGACTCATGAGCCGGACATGGTGGTATGGGACACTGTGGTCGAGCTGTCGGCCTACGCTGGGGCCACAAACCTCTCCGTAGTGACCAGTGAACACCTAGTCTCGTGAGCAGATTATGGTGGTATGGGACACTATATTCTTACTGTCGGCCTACACTGATCAGGCGACGAGTCATTTGTAGTGACCGCGAGCGTATTCTGAGTCTACGGGAGGCGACGACCCTTCAGTAGCAGTAGAGTACAGTAGGCCTGTATTGATAAGGTGATGGGGGAGCGGTACAACAGTGCGAGCAACAGCCCTGACAGCCCTTGCAGCGACCTACAAAATATACATCGTATGAGATTACTAGGAGTGACGACCCTAGACAGGATCTGTGTTGGGATTGATAAAAGGGAAGTACCTTAGTTTCCCAATCCTGCTGTTTGAATGGACTAATAACAACTTAGAAATCATATCACCATACCATTGCATGTGCCTGGAAGATGTGGAGCACTTGAGGGTCGATTGCATGTCGCGGTCGTAAGATGGTGCCGTATGAGGGAGATCGTCGGTGAGGGCATACATCATGTCATGTCATATTGCATTAACAACAGTATTAGGATTGTCTGATTTACTGCTTTACTATTATCGCATGATTGATTTGTGAACATGCTAATCTTTGCTCTATGATTCCACTGAGTTGATCACTCATTCCCACATTACGGGATGGTGTTTGCAACACCCACCGACCCTGTTGTAGATGCAGGTGATGCTGAGATCCAGGAGGCAGAGCTAGACTTTGACGAGGACCAGGACGAGTTCTCGTACATGCAGTACCATGATGGCTTTGCATAGGTGACCTGGGTTGACGGGACTTCATAGTGGGACTCTTTTGGACATTTATTTTTGTCATTTACATGTATATGAGACTCAGTGATGTATTCATACTTTAGTGACAGTCGAGATCTACTTTGTTTTTCCATACAGTGATATATATATTGTTTAGTCTTCCGCTTGCTTTTATCACTGGATCTGGAGTATGAATTGCAGTTTTGGTATACTTTTACTCATGTGAATACTTTAACTCAGACAACATTGAATCATAATCATTTTTGTTGCATAAGTGACGGTTTGGAACTCAGGAGTTGAGTTTATACACGACCCCAGATTTTCAGGGTGTTACAATGCATATAGGTCATGAGGGTGTGTCATACGGAGATGATGACTTAGAACATACTCCTCCTTCTTAAGGAGGGAATCAAGTTTAGGTACTTAGAAAATTAATTTAAGGAACAATCCTCTAGTGGGGACCCAATACTTTGGGATAGCACACAAAGGTAAGGATGACAATCTATAAGCCTAAAGGAATAAGAGGTCATAAACAGGACCTATGGTGGGCCTTAAACCACCCATATCAACCCATGGGCCTACCTTAAGGCCACCAAAGGAGACATTTAACCTCAATTGGGTCCCAAAAGGTAGCCTGTCACTACTTGAATATGAAACAAGGCTTAAGGCCTAAGCAATCCACAGCCTAGTGGGCTATACACCAAGCTCAACTCATAGGCAATATGGTGGGCCCTCAAGCAAGGTTTGGACCCAACCATAAAGGTCATAAACCCACATATTGTGGTGGGTCTAATGGCCAACCCGATAAATCCAACCATAAGGGCAATCCTTATACTCAAGTATAATGGTTATTTTGGTGGGAAACCAAGTGCCCAACTACTTGAATATTATGGCCCACAAACCCATCACAATAAGCAGTAAATATAGGACCAAAGGTCAAGGGGCCTATCTAGAAAGTTCCAGGACAAATGTACCTAGAAAATCCAACAAATAGCTATGAACATTGATCCAATAAAAACCCAACTGGGGTGGGCCTCAAGTGTGCACTAATAAAGCCCAAAGGCACATCAGGGAAATGGCAAGATATGTGCATATAGCATCCTTAAATCTGGTGGGTCATGCTACCCCAAAACATGCCATTTAGGGCAGCTAGTTTGGGCCGATTACTAGAATTCCA
Organism: Magnolia kwangsiensis; assembly: GCA_037074715.1. Lineage (NCBI taxonomy): Eukaryota > Viridiplantae > Streptophyta > Magnoliopsida > Magnoliales > Magnoliaceae > Magnolia > Magnolia kwangsiensis. Next base: position 60,983,217 of record CM073573.1, read on the forward strand.
ACCCTCTTGCTTTTAGGACTGCTAGAGTCTAACAATAAACATTAATTTATAAAATTATACTTTCCTGGTGACCCACACATATCACTGTGGGCCCCACTAGACAAATGGAGTACATGAAACACATAGATCAAGTGGGCTATGCTGTTGGACTGGACGTCCAACAACAGCCCAATAGGACTAGGAGTCCTTGGATGGACAATCATGGGGGCCTGGATGGCAGCCCCCAAAACACATCAAAGTGGGCCTCATATGTGGACCTCCCACTGGGAGGTGGGCCACGTCCCATGTGGACCACATCATGGATGAATGGCGTAGATATAAAACACATCAAGGTGGGCCTAAAATAGGGTGGACGACCACCCATGGTGAACGTCCCAACCTTGGGCGTCCAGCCTGGTGCGCTGGTCCAGCCCTCGCCGAAGATCATTCAGGGGTCCGTTGGCCGTAAAATTTAGTAGGTGGGTCCTATCATAGGTGGGCCACTCCCTGGAAAAATTTTAGATTTTATTAAATTAGGAAAATATTTATTTGAATTAAAAGAAAACTGCCTACCCAAAAATCTGGTTATAGTAGAATTTAGACTAGCCTTGGTCTGAGCTTCCAATGGTGTGGATTAAAGGCCTCCAAAAATTAGGGGAAAATGGTTTTTACATCCCGGGGTCCACAGAAGTGGCCCACTAATGCAAAAGATATATTATAATCAAAGATTTTCAAACTGACATGTTGCTGGAATAGTCCAGAAAATCTAGACTATCCACCTCACTTGGGCCACACCTTTGGGACCTCAATCAAGGTCAGATGGGGCTGAAATTTGGGGGACATCAATATGGGATCCCCAAATTTTAGAAAAGTATATTTGATGGGTAAGAAAATTCCCTCAAACAGTCTCAAAATCTGGTCCAAAATCAACCAGAAACTGCCCAGAAAATTCTGGACAGCAACATACACTTGGATTAAATTAAATGTATGAGTTAATTAAAAAGGGAATTACCCTAAAAAATAGGTGTTATGGCCCACCCTAGTGGGCCCCATAAAGGTACAAATTAAATTCCAAAGTTACTACACTTGCATGCATCAAAAAGTTAGCAAATGGACATCCCACCCTAGCTGAACTTTCTGGACTATCTCGGCCCACCAAGTGGGCCACACTCATCATCATCAGAAATAGAAGAAATGAGAGAAAAGAGGACGAACATCCTGGCCATAGGGAGAAGGCTCTGCCTCTATTGAGCCTTCCCCAACATAATCACACCCACACATTTCATTCACATTTATATTATATCATGGATCTTCATCATGCATGATCTATATTTAAGATGAATGTTTGAGATGCCATCCCAACCATGATGCAAGGGTCTAGATGACCCATCATGCTTAAGAAACTAGGAGAAACCTCCATGATGGGGTCCATAAAGGAAAAACCTCATGCATGGGACATGCATGCATAAGGTAGGCCATTTGGCCACATCCAAGAGATTGTGTAGAATCTCCACCATTGATTGGTGCATCTTACACTACCCAAAAGAAGAAAAGAGAAGATCTAAGCTATGGAAAAAGGAATGTGCACATTTAGAGGAGCACCCACCTAAAGATCTTCACCAAAACTTCGATCACAAAGCTTCAAATGCTCCAAGGAATCAATATTGATGGATAAGATGGGATTGAGATGGATGGATTAAGAGAGATTAGAGAAGAGAGGAACTGGAATGGTGTGGATGTCCCACCCTCTCTAGCTTGGGAGAATGAAAATGAGAAAGAGGGAAAATGAGAGGGAGAGAAGAGAGAGGGAGACGCTTGTAATAAAGCAATGATGGTCTTTCTAAACGAGACCACCTAAATAAGAGAATTTCATCATTTCTCTCTAGGGAAGAGTGGCTTAGATAGAGAGCTCCATGATGAGCTAGCAAAAGAAAGCCTAATGGAGGCTATAGGCTAGGGTTGTGGGTGGTGTTTGGGTAGTGGGTAGTGTAGGATATGGAACTTTGGGTGTTATATTAGTAGTGTGTGTTGGAACTTGTGCATAGGGAGGGAGCCATCTAGAAAAATGTGTGCACCACTCCTAGGTGGGCCACATGATCATGATCAAGGGCTAGAAAATGAGATGCATACAACTTATGATCTACAAGTTAGATGGACGCACAAGACACGACGTCGGAATCGCAACGATGATGTGAACAAGACGGCATAGCTTTCAGCTCGATCCGAGTCGGGTCTACATGATCGGACTTAAGGATGATCGCAAACACTATCCAAGGGTCGTGTGACTCCATGATTTGACCGATAGGACCGCAGGAATAAGAGAAACGAAATGCATACTCATACACACACATGCACTCGGGTCAGGTCATACAGTAAGTGTCCCATGATTGTTCATTTTTAGCAACTCTATCCAAGCACTCCCACACATCATCAACATTTTTATTCATGAATTCCCCATTGCACATTGTCTCAACCAATGGCGCATGGAAGATGTCAGTCCATTATAGAAAAAGTGTGTAATGCGCCAGGTTTCAAAACCGTGTTGTGGGCATGAACTGATAAGATCCTTGAACCTTTCCCAACATTGGAAGAAAGTTTCATCCTCCTTTTGGATAAAGTTCATGATTGACTTTCTAAGGGTGTTTGTTTTATGATGTGGAAAAAATTTCTTTATGAACTCCCTTATCATGTCATTCCATGTGCCAATAGATCTGGGACGTAGACATCTTAGCTTTTTCTTTCAAGGAAAAGAGAAAGAGTTTCAATATGACCGTGTCCTCAGACACGTTAGGAAAATAAAAGGTGGTTATGATCTCATCAAACTCTTTTAAGTGTATATATGGACTTTCAGATTCAAGTGCATGAAATTTCGGAAGGAGTTGGATCACCCTTGGCTTAATATCCATGTGCCCCGTATTTTTTGGAAAAACTATGCATGAGAGCGTGCTCACCGTCGTCGGTTGTAAATAATCTCGCAAAGTACAAGGCGGGAGTGCTTGATGCACCTCATTCTCATCCTGGACTTCCTCAACCCGAGGTTAAGGTTGTCTTCACAGATGATTGACTGATTAATTTGTAGTCATCACTTCAATTAACTCTAAGGATCTCAAGTGGTGTTAAATCCTGTGATGGATAGATAATGCCATAGATAACCCCTCAACCAATCCTCATTCACTTAAAAGATGTCGAGTGTTATCACGGACCCACTTGGGTATAAAATATTCTCAGCCCTCAATTTTAGATTCTAACCTAAACCTAAAAGATTGAAAGGAAATAGAAATCTAGAAATAGGGAATTAGAAAGAAGTTACCAAATTAGAAGTTCCTAATTAAAATCCTGTAAAACAAAACAAAATTTTTCAGTTTCTAAAAATAGAAAATAACAAGTTTTTAAATCTAAAATTAGGAAGTAAGTTAGTTCTAAAAACAAAAGAAATTCGAGAATTAGAAAGTTTCTAAAAATAGAAAACAAACCCTAACAGAAAAAAAATAAAATAAAAAGAGATTACCAATTTAGAAGGTCTATATTAGGATCCCACAAAACAGGAAAGTTGGGTTAGTTTCTAAAAATTAAACAGAAAAACCTAATCCTAAAATTAAAAAATATAAAAACCTAATCTTAAACTAATTCCAAATCTAGTTAATCTCAGAAAAACTCACCCATTAGTCCCTGACAACAATGCCAAAAACTTGTTCACAACCCTAAGTGTAGGGTTGTGATGTAGTACTAATCTCGGTAAGACCGAAGTCGAATCCACAGGAACTGAACCTTGTACGTATTCTTAAAGTAACCAAAACTAGATCTAGAAGAAGATGTAATCTAAATCTAGAAAGTTTAAGAGAATAATTGTAAACTATTTAACTAAAACATGTAAAATTCAAAGGTGGGAAACCAGGGTTTCTAAGAGTCCAGTTGTAGAGATCAGGGCGATCTATGCTTGATTCACGAACACAACTGGAATCAGAGTCCCATCTTCATCCAATTGGAAGATATCTCATTAAAAATTAAATCTGAACTTCCTTTGATCTAGTTCTTAATAGATAAGAGGTATGAGAACTATAATTATTCCATCACAAAACCATGCCCATGAGACAAAGCAAACAACAGAATTTACCAATCCACAACTAGTTTGAGAGAATTGGGAGAGTTAGGGAGGATTCCATCATCCAACCATGCCCAGGGGACGATGGTGAACAACAAGATCTCCTAAATTCACAAATCTCAATAAAAAGAACATACTCAAAGCTATCACAAATTCATTGTAATTTAAGTCACAATAAATCATAAAATAAACTAAAAGTATTTCTTATAATCAAACTAAGATCAAAGAGAGTTCAATATAAACATGAATCAAAGCCATAGAGAATATCCCACACGCTACAAGCTTCACCTCTTAGCCCTAGCTAAGAGGTTTAGCCAATCACCGACATGATTGATCTAAAATCTCTATAAAAAAAAAAAACATAAATAAACAATTGAAGAAAAAGGAATAAAAAAAACTCGCAAGGCCGGCTGCTCCACGCTTGCTCTCTACTCATCCTTTCTTCTCACGTCCATTCTCTCTTTCCCCCCACGTTCTTTTTTATAGCAACAGGGAGGGCCTGTAAAATCCTAACTTAATTCCTTGCACAACGAGGAAACAACATGTTGTTTCTTACATAAATCTATTTTACTGCGTAACCATGATTAATGCCACCTACATTACACCACTCTTCTTCTGAAAAACTATTGCCAGCATGGACAAAGCCGAACCTCATGTTTCTAACGTGTGGATGGTCCGGATCATCCATCTAGATTATCGCGATGGGCCATAACAGTTCTCATTGGAACCGTTGCTGCGTACGATGTGAAAATTGATTTACACTGTTGGAGTCGGTGGTATTAGTGGGGTCCACATACTCCAGTGTTTGAGAAATCCATGTCGTCCATTAGTTTCACCTCGCAAATTTGGTCGGAGATGGCGTGATTCCATTCAGATTCAGTGTAGCCTAAAGAATTTCTCTTGGCACCGTCTCTCTTCCTTTTGGATGGTTAAAAATCATTCTTCATTGTCTTTCTTTAATTTCTCTCCTAGGCCTAAATTAGATGGCTTGTTTACATCTGATGGACAGTCCCGATCAGCCGTTTGGGCCGGGATGGCATCCGATCTACAATCGTCCGCAAGTCCCTGTTTCCGTTTACGCAGTGGGAAGAATGATTTCCAAATCCTTTTCAAATTCATTAGGTCAGCGGTCGCTGATTGCTCTTACTGATTCGGTGCACAGTGGGTGCATCCGCAAGACGTGCGCATGCATCACAGGTGGGGTCCTCCAAGATGTCCTTTGTGCAATCTACGTCGTCCATTCGTTTCTCCATCTAATTTAAGTGGTTGAGTCCAAATTTTAAAGCATATCCAAAGATCAAGTGGCGCAAAGTTGATCTGTCCACTGGCTTTGGCGATTCTTCAGCATTAAATCCATACTTTTAGCATCTTTTTCAATCTATGCTCTTGAATTCACCTTGCAACACAAACATGATTAAAATGGAACATTAAGCATTATCAAGTTCATAAAACCAAGTAATAATTGGGGTCTAATATGCAATATTTGATCCTCAATAGAAATCTTCAATCTTTATCTCCTAAGATCCATTCTTCGCCTTGGTGATCTTTGAGCGACAAATCCATACTTTTAGCATATTTTTCAATCCAAGCTCTTAAATTCACTTTGCAACACAAACATGCATAAAATAGGACATTAAGCAATACCATGTTCATAAAATGAAGACATAAATGGGGTTCAATATGCAATATTTGACCCTTAACACAATCCCCAACCAACATTTTACTAGTCCCGAGCAAACTATGCGTAAAATAAATCTCAATGCTTAATGTTAGAAATCTCTTTCAAAAAATAATCTTTTGTGCACTCAAGTATGAAAGGGTAAAAATAAGATATGAAAGCGAGATTTTGAAAACCTAAAACCAAACCACATAAGTAACCAATCAAATTAGTTCTGTGTCCAATAAATCGAAGCATAATTTGCATATTAAGTTTTTCAATGTGCTTAGTAAAAGTCAACTTACTTCCTGTTTGAATACTATTAATTCATCATGTTAGCCATGCTCATCATTTCAAGACTCGTCTGAAATTCAAGTACTGATTCCGAACGTATCCCCTTCTTCTTTTTCCAGTTTTTTATTTTATATCGACGGTCAATTTTTATTCATTCTTTTTATTTTTACATTCTTTTCCAGATTTTTCATTCTTTTTCATGACTTCTTTGTCGACTCCTATTTTTAAACTGGTTCTTTTTTTTTTCTTTTAAGGTGGATAAAATTCTCCATACTCGCTTCTCACCATCTATCAATGATTCACATACTAACAATCAAAACTTCTAGTATATCTTACAAAAGGTAGATTAAGTGTGTCATGTGATCTAGATTAACATGATATTCAAACTTCCTCTTAATCAATTGAGCACAGAAACTTAGGTGATAGGTTATTTAGTTAATTAGACTCTAGCAATTTAAAATTCAATCTCTATCTTATCATACCCAAAACATTCCTAAGTAACACCATTCATTGCTTCCCAAACAGATTTCAACTTGAAACATTGAAATTTTTAAAAATTTTTGCTCAAAACTGAGAAAATACTAATTAGTTTACCTAATCCCCCATCCCCAACCCAAAAATCTACATTATCCTCAATGTAAAAGAATTAAACATATAATGTAAAAGAGGCAATGAAAAGAAAAAGGAAGTGATGGATAGGTAAAACCTGAAAAAGGAATTCTGAGGCTTTTCCAATAATCTTAGTGTGAAGATAGGTTAGAAAAAAATAAAACTCAATAGAGTATAAGCAAACTATCCTAAACAGCAGAAGTAAACTACCCTAGTCATATGAAAGGGATGAACCTACCTATACCTCCATCAGACTAGGAGATCAATCCTCGTACACAGAATCAGTCAGAGGTGTGGACATGTCCTCTGAATCAAATTTCTCAAAAAATGACTTCAATCGATGTCCATTTACTTTGAATTCATTGCCATTGTTTGAATTATGGATCTCAATAACCCTATGAGGATAAACATTAGTAATAGTAAAAGGATCGGTCCAACGAGATCAGAGTTTATCTGGGAAGAGATGTAACCGAGAATTGTACAAGAAGATCTTCTGACCTGGTGTGAATAATTTCTGAAGGATATGTTGATCATGAAACACCTTCATCCTATCCTTGTAAATTCTAGAGTTCTTGTATACATCATTCTGGATTTCTTCAAGTTCATTCAATTGAAGTTTGCATAGTAAGCCAGCATTGTCCAGATTGAAGTTTAGATTTTTAATAGCCTAGTATGCCCTATGTTCTAACTCCATAAGCAAGTGGCAAGCCTTCCCATAAACAAGTCTAAAGGGAGACATTCTAATAGGAGTCTTAAATGCAGTACGATAAGCCCATAAGGCAACGGTCAAGTGGATTGACCAATCCTTATGGTCAGGATTAACCTTTTTTCCAGAATATGTTTTATTTTTTGATTGAAATCCTAGGTTGTTCACTTGTTTGTGGGTGGTATGGAGTGCTCACTTTGTGGGAGATGCCATATTTCTTCATTAAGTTCACAAATGGCTTGTTACAAAAATGTGAACCTCCACTACTAATGATGGCTCGAGGCGTTCTGAACCGAGAAAGGGTGTTCTCTTTTAAGAATTTAATTACCATTTCAAGATCATTATTCCAACACGGGATTGCTTTGACCCATTTAGTGACATAGTCTACCACTAGCAAAATATACAAAATTCTATAAGATTGGGGGAATTGTCCCATGAAATCGATGCCCCAGTAATCAAATGCTTCAATGATCAGAATGGTGTTTAAGGGCATTATATTTTGATGGGACAATGCTCCCAATTTCTAACAACGCTCACATGCTTTACAAAAATCAAAAGTGTCCTTAAACATAGTGGGCAAGTAAAAGTCGCACTGTAAAATTTTGGCCGTGGTCTTTTTGGCAGAAAAGTGACCACCACAGCCCTAAGAATGATGGAAGGAGATGAAAATTTACTATTCATTATTTGGCACACATCTCCTTAAGATTTGGTTTGGGCAATATTTAAATAAATATGGATTATCCCAAAAGAATTTACTTACATCGATGAATAATTTTTTCTTGTCCTGCGTAATCCAATGTGTTAGCGTGAAACCTGTGGCAAGATAATTAGCAATATCCACAAACCAAGGTGAATGAGAGACTTTAAATAATTGTTTGTTAGGGAACACGTCGTTTATATGTGTTGTCTGAAGGGAATCAGAAAGATTAAGGTGGGAAAGATGGTTAGCCACTACGTTTTCTACTCCCTTTTTATCTTTTATTTCCAAATCAAATTCTTAGATTAGGAGGATCCATCTTATCACGCAGGGCTTAACATAATTCTTAGAAAGAAGATACTTGAGCATTGCATAACCTGTGTAGATAATGATCATGGATCTGATTAAGTAGGACCTAAATTTGTCCAAAGCGAATACTACAGCTAAGAGTTCCTTCTCCGTAGTTGAGTAGTTCAGTTGGGCAGGATTTAGAGTTCTACTTGCGTAGTGTATAACATAGGGCTTCTTCTCTTTTCTCTGGCCTTAGACTATCCCAAGTGCATAGTCAGATGCATCACACCTAATCTCAAAAGGGAGGTTCCAGTCGGGTGACTACATGATAAGTGCAGTGGTTAACATGCCCATGAGTTTAGTAAAAACTTCCTGGCATTGTTTAGTCTACTCGTATGGTAATTCTTTTGAAGTAGATTGTATAAAGTATGAAAGAGGTGATTAAAATCTTTTATGAATCTCCTGTAAAACCCTGTATGTCCTAAGAAGGATCACACGTCTCATATATTCTTATGTGGGGGTAAGGTAGAGATAAGATCAATCTTAGTCTTATCTACCTCAATTTCCTTACGAACCATGAAATGACACTTCTCCCAATTCAATACTAAATTCTTTTCCTCACATCTGTTTAGCACACATTTAAGATTCTCTAAACAATCGTTGAAGGATAGACCAAAGATAGAGAAGTCATCCATGAAGACCTTTAAATATTATCTCACCATGTCAGAAAAAATACTCATCATGCATCGTCAAAAAGTGGCGAAAGCATTACACAGTCCAAATGGCATCCTTCGGTAAGCAAAGGTGCTAAAGGGACATGTGAATGTGGTCTTTTCCTGATCTTCATGGGCTATCTCCATCTGGTTGTAGCCTGAATACCCATTAAGGAAACAATAATATGAGTGACCAACTAGCTTTTACAAAATTTGATCAATGAAGGGCAAAGGAAAGTGGTTCTTCCTTGTGACGGTATTTAATTTCCTTTAGTCAATGCACATTCTTCAACCAGTAGTAACTCTAGTTGTCACAAGTTCATTATTGACATTGGCTACAATGGTGCTTTCGGACTTCTTACTGAGTTAGATCACCCATTGACTATTAGGTATCGGGTATATGATACCCACATCCAATAGTTTAAACACCTCAGCGTTAACCACTTTCTTCATGTTTGGATTTAATCTACGTTGTAGTTGTTGGGAGGTCTTCGCATTATCCTCTAGATAAATGCAGTGGGTATAAATAAAAGGGTCTATTTCATTAAGGTCCGCAATCGACCATTCAAGGGCTCCTTTGTGCTCAATGAGAGTAGAGATAAGCATACTCTCCTATTCTTGCTCAAGGTGGGAAGAAATCACCACCGAGTATGTCTCATCTTAAACTAAATAGATATATTTCAAATCAAAGGTCAAGCTTTGGTGCCTTGTGGTTAGACGGTAGAGGCACTACATCAGTTTGGGGTAAATTTTTAAATTGTGACCTCCACCAGTTAACTTTAAGTACCGGCACAGTATCAAGTATGGTTCGCATCTCCCTAATCATATTATAATCTAAATCATGGGAGTGTGCCAAGCACATCTCTAGATAGTCAGAGGATAAGGTTAGAAGTGTTCTATCTTCCCTGAAAGAATCAATCAAGTTAACATCATAGGCATCGTCATCATCCTCTACCTATTTGTTCATGTTGAAAAATATATTGAGCTCCAATGTCATATTCCTAAAAGATAAATTTGTGACTCTATTTCTATAACCAAGGATGACGGGAATTTGAGTGCTCATATCCTCGATGAGTTGAGTATCCAGGATAATAAAATCTACTGGGTAGTAGAATTTTTCAACCTAAACTAACACATCCTTAATTATCTCTCTCAGTAGACGAACTGAGCGATTAGCAAGTTATAATGTGGTCCGAGTGAGTTTTAATTCACCTAGACCCATTTGTTCGCAGACAAAGTATGGGATCAAAATTACGCTTACTCCTAAGTCAACAAGTGTGTGCTCAATCCGGTAATTCCCAATTACACAAGCGATGGTCGGGCTACCTAGACTTTGTACTTTTGTGGAACATCTTGCTTTAGGATGGTACTCACTTTTTTTTTCAAGAAGATTTTATTTTGAATATTTTGCCATCTTTTGGTCGTACATAAGTCTTTTAAAAATTTGGCATATGAAGGTATTTGTTTAACGGTATCTAGCAGAGGAATGTTGACCTTTACTTGTTTTAGAACCTCTAAAATGTCCTGAGAGTTAGAGAGAGGTTTTGGTGTAATCAACCATTGAGGAAATGGAACAATTGGCTTACTTTGAAGTTCCAGTTCTACCTCATGTGGAGTATCACTAGGTCTATCAGTCTCATCTACATCCAGATCCTTAGTCTTTTTAGCCATTATCGAAATAGATTTATCAATTATTTTCTCACTCCTAAGGGTGGTGATAGACTTAGCTTGCTCCATTTGATTTGAAGAGCTTGGGTTGCTGACTTCATATTACAGTTTTGGATTGGGAAGAGGTTGAGCTGGAAGGCTTCCCTTGTTACCAATCGCATTTTTTTTTATCTCAAGCCCTTAAATGGACTTTGTACGGTCTTAAAAGACTTATAGCATACCCTGATTGAAAAGCTCTTAATTTTAAAGATGCTTTAGAATCGAATCTTCTTGAGGTTTCCCTTGATTTGGAATTTGATTAAAGAATCTTTGAGGAGTAGCAGTTTGTCCATGAAGTTGGGATGATTTCTCCAACTAGGATTGTATGTATTGGAGGTCAGTCCATTAAAAGGTCTTTGGAAGTTATTCACGGCACTAGATTACTCATTCATTACCTCTTGAAAAGTAGGTATTGTTGGATAATTTTTAGTTGTGTGAATGCTACAAGCACAAATACCGCAAACAGTTTCCTTAGCCTTATCTTTCTTTAATTCCATGGCCTCGAGTTTTCTTGTGAGATTAGCCACTTTAGCATTGATATCATCATCTTCTTTCAGAAGGTATATTCTGCCCCTCTCCTTTTATTGAGCAGGTTTAGAAGTGGTGCTCGATTTCAAGAGATGTCCTATGATTGTGTATTTTTAGTAAGCTTATCAAAATAGTCCCACACATCATCGACATTTTTATTCATGAATTCCCCGTTGCACACTGTCTCGACCAATTGACACATGGCAGATGTCAGTCCATCATAGAAAAAGTTTGTGATGCACTATGTTTCAAAACCATATTGTGGGCATGAACTAACAAGATCCTTAAACTGCTCCCAACATTGGAATAATGTTTCGTCTTCCTTTTGGGTGAAGTTCATGACTGACTTTCTAAGGGTGTTTGTTTTATGGTATGTAAAAATTTCTTTATGAACTCCCTTGTCATGTCATTCCATCTACCAATAGATCATGGACTTAGTGAATGCAACCACGTCTTACCTTTCTCTTTCAAAGAAAAGGAAATGAGTTTCATCCTGACCGTGTCATTAGACACATTAGGAAAATATAAAGTGGATATGATCTCATTAAAATCTTTCAAGTGTAAATATAGGTTTTCAGATTCAAGTCAATGGAATTTTGGAAGGAGTTGGATCACCCCTGTCTTGATGTCTATATGTTTCATATTTTCTGGAAAAACCATGCATGAGGGCGTGCTCACCCCTACTAGTTGTAAATAATCTTCATAAATTACGAGGTGGGGTTGTTTGATTGTAACACCCCAGATTTTGGCCAACCTGGGATTAGACGTCCTTAGGCAATGGGTCAATTAAAACACCTGAGAAATCGCTCAGAACCCAATTCCATAGCCAAAGAAACCACTTAGGATTAATTCCTTTAGAAATTAAGAATAAGTTAGCTAGCGCAACGCTAGAGTAGCTGGGAAATAGTCCCTGATCACTTTAAATACGTTCTACAGGACCCAAAACTTGTAGAATCAATGGTGCTATAATATCCTAAAACCTCGGATCAAACTCTAAACCCATTTGCTCTCTGGAGCTCTTTGAAACTTTGTATTGGATCTAGAGCGCGCGTCGAAAGTCTGATACCTACAATCTTAGACCGTTATAACCGCCTAGCTGGACCTGACAATCATTTCGAAAATCAAGTCCAACCGACATTCACAGGCTATTTCCTTGAGCCTGGACTAAAGAGAGTGAGAATAGGGTTAAAATTGGAATTTGAAATTCAAATCTGGCACACGACTTGACGCATCAGTATTAAGCGTTCTAACCGTCAAAATTCAGCCAAATTACACCTTCGGATCAGGAAAAATTTCTATTTCATATCTCGAGACTTGTAGACCTGATCTACGGGCGATGACCGCTGAACTGAAACTGGGCCGCCACATGTGATCTAGGAACTCTACCGGTCTGAAAACTTGATGTGAGCGACATCCGACGAGCATGAACTTAAGTTCGATCGCGTTCGGCCAGGGGACCACCAGAAATGTCCTTTTAGACCGAAACAGCCCCGATTTGGATATACCTCAAGTATACATTGTTCCCGAGCCTATTTTGGGCACATTTGGGCTTATAAAAGGGGTTGAAACCCTCACTCCTCTCTCCCATCCGAATTTGAGAAAAACCCTAGATTGGGAGAGAGAAAAGGTGAGAGTTTGTGAGAGAGAGTAGGAGAGAATTTCCTGCTGCTTGTGCTACCCGTTGCACGTGCTTTAGCAACACGCTCCAATCACTTGACCGGTGATTTCTCCGTGTTTCTAGGTAAGAAAACATCCCTAATAGTTGTTGATTTGCTGATCCCTTGGTTCCATAGTGAAATAGCTAATAGATCTTGTGTATTAGGTTCACAGTTCGCCGTAGACGAAGCGTATACGCTCCGTTCGAATTCACACGCCTATAAGAGAAAAGGTGCGGATATTAGACGCTTTGATTGACTGTTTTCAATGCTTTCAATGTCGTTTAATAGTAGATTATTGACGGCAACGCCGATTGACATGTACAACATGCTGTCCGTTTCCTGTTTCGTAAACCGACGAAGAATATGAGATTTAGGGCATTTTAGTCATTTGTAGGAAGTACTGTTTTCATTCATATTTTGCTGATGTGATTGACATGGCTTCTTGTCGCATTAGAATACTAGGAATGCGTGCATAATTAGTTTGGCAAAGAGATTCATCTAAATGCGCACTTTGAGTCGACATACTATATGTAGACTTAAGGGTGTAGTCTAAGTGTTTGTATAAATGTTTGTATTAGTATGTATTGAATTAAATGGTGTTATGATTTAGTTTGAGATTGAATTCTCAATTAATATGCTGATAGAAATGATTTCCTACATGTTAGCTATATGCATGATTTCATTATATGCATGAAATGCAAGTATTAGATGATTCACTCAAGTTGTATGTTATAACATGTGTTAACATGCTCACATGGTTGTATTTCATTTCCAATACTCTCACATGATTGCTGATGTGGATTTATAATTATTTGGGACTATACCTAGTCCAGGCAGTCGGTAACCGAGTGAATTCATGGTTGGCTTATCTTTGCCACGAAAGACGCGTCGATGAACGCGAGTCATGTTTTGGAGTTGGCGGCAGTGGTTAGGCCACACGAGGTGTTTTACGTACTTCATGTCGTTTGACTCGAGATGCGCTCTGCTAGTCGAGCCCGTCAAGTAACCCGACTGGCCGTTGTATGTTCACCCTGTATGAGTCATAACTGCTTGAACCTAGGGTACTGAACTTACCATTGTAAACCCTGTTAACCATGGTACCTTGATCCACGAAGACTCATGAGCCGGGCATGGTGGTATGGGACACCGTGGTCGAGCTGTCGGCCTACGCTAGGGCCACAAACCTCCCCGTAGTGACCAGTGAGCACCTATGTCTCGTGAGCAGATTATGGTGGTATGAGACACTATATTCTCGCTGTCGGCCTACACTGATCAGTCGACGAGTCCTTTGTAGTAACTGCGAGCGTATTCTGAGTCTACGGGAGGTGACGACCCTTCCGTAGTAGTGAGAGTACAGTAGGCCTGTATTGATAAGGTGATGGGGGAGCGGTACAATGAGTGCGAGCAACAGCCCTGGCAGCCCTTGCAGCGACCTACAAAATATACATCGTATGAGATTACTAGGAGTGACGACCCTAGATAGGATCTTTGTTGGGATTGATATAAGGGAAGTACCTTAGTTTCCCAATCCTGCTGTTTGAATGGACTAATAATAACTCGACAATCATATCACCATCACATTGCATGTGCCTGGAAGATGTGGAGCACTGAGCGGGATGCAAGCATGCCGCGGGCGTAAGATGGTGCCGTATGAGGGAGAACGTCGGTGAGGGCATCCATCATGTCATGTCATATTGCATTAACAACAGTATTAGGATTATTTGATTTACTGCTTTACTATTATCGCATGATTGATTTGATAACATGCTAATCTCTGCTCTCTTATCCCATTGAGTTGATAACTCACTCCCACGTTACGGGATGGTGTTTCCGGACACCCACCAGTCCCTATTTTGGTTGCAGATGATGGTGCTGCTTGAGAGGCGGAGCTGGACTTGATGATGATGAGGAGGATCTCTCCTTTATGCGTGTTCTGATTGACGGGATTACAGGGAGGTTGATTAGATACCTTGACACTTGTCATTTTATGTTTTTAGAGCACTCATGCATATTCTTTCTTTCTATTTTGAGGTATACATGTATGTATATAACCTGGTAACATGTTCACACTCTGGAGACATACAACAGTTTATATATGTTATACATACTATCACAGTCTTCCGCTTGCTAATTTAATGGTCTCTAGAGTATGAAATGATGTTTTGGATTAATCTCACTCATGTTTAATGCATTAACACAGAAAACATTCAATCATACACATTTATGTTTCATAAATAACATTTTAGAACTCGGGAGTGGAGTTTTTACTCGACCCCCCGATTTTCGGGATGTTACATTGATGCACCTTATTCTCATCCTGAATTTTCTCAACCCTAGGTTGAGGTGGATTTGGAGGTTGATTAGCCAGTTGATTTGCAACCATAACTTCAATTAACTCTGTGGATCTTAAGTAGTGTCTAATCCTGTGATGGATAGATAACCCCTCAACCAATCTTCATTCATTCAAAAGACGTTGAGTGTTATCACGAATCCACTTGGGCATGAAACACTCTCAACCGTCAATTTCAGAATCTAACATAAACCTAAAAGGAAAGCGGGAAATAGAAATCTAGAAATAGAAGAGAGAGAGAGAGAGAGAGAGAGAGAGAGAGAGAGAGAGAGAGAGAGAGAATTAGAAAGAAGTCATCAAATTAGAAGTTTCTATATTGGGACCCTGCAAAAGAAAAAAGGTAAGTGAATTAGTTTCTGAAAAGAAATAAGAGAGTTTCTAAAAATAGAAATAGAAAGATGAGTTTGTTTCTAAAATAGAAAGGAAAGTTTCTAAAAAAAAAAGGAAACGTTACTAGTTTCTAAAAACAGAAAAAAGAAAGTTTCTAAAAAGGTTAGTTTCTAAAAATAAATTAGGAAAGTTTCTAAATCTAGAAATAGAAAGTAAGTTAGTTTCTAAAAATAAATCAAAAAAATCCTAACCTAAAATTAGAAAGTAAACAAATCCTAACCTTAAACTAATTTAAAAATAGTTAATCTCAGAAAAACACAACTGTTAGTCACTGGCAATGACGCCAAAAACTTGTTCACAACCCCAAGTGTAGGGTCGCGATGCAGTAATAATCTTGGTGAGACTGATGTCGAATCCATAGGAACTAATTTCTTAAGTATTCTAAAAGAAACTAGAAGAGAATTTGAATTTAAATATGAAATTAAAGGGAGTAATTGTGAAGGATTGAAACTTAAGAATTTAAAGGTGAGAACTAGGGTTTCCAAGGATCCACTTATAGCAATCAAGGAGATCTATTACTTGATTCAAGGACACAACTAAATCGGAGTCTTATCTTAACCAGTTGGAAAATATCTCAATAAAATCAAATATGAACTTCCTTTAACCTAATTCTCAATGAATGAGAGTTGTGAGGATTGGAAGTGATTCCATCACAAAACCATGCCCAGGAGACGATGGCTCACAATAGGATATACCAATTCCACAACCAATCATATGAGACTTGTGAATATTAGAAGGGATTCCATCATCCAGCCATGCCCAAGGGACGATGGTGAACAACAAAATTTCCTAATTTCACAACCTCAAATCATGAAAAGATATACTCAAAGTTATTGCAGATCTACCGTAATTTGAGTCACAACAAACCATTAAGAATTGAAAGTATTCCTTAAGAATCAAACTAGAATAAAAAAGAGTTTAAAATAAACATGAATTAAAGCAATAGAAAATATCCTATCACATTACAAGCTTCACCTCTTTGGCCTAACTAAGAGGTTTAACCAACCATAGACATGATTGGATCTAAAATCCTAGAAGAAAACATGAAAAACTAATGAAGAAAGAAGAAAAACGCTTGGCGACGGCTCTCCACCCTTATGCTTTGCTCATCCAAACTGCCTAGGGACTCCTATTTATAGTTGTGCATCACCTCCTTTCGCACCTCAGGGATGCCCTGGGGACTCTTATTTATAGTTGTGCATCACCTCCTTTCTTAGCCCCTTAGAAAAATCTGAAAACTGCATAAAATTTACGCACTTCACTGAAAAATGCCTTGAGTCATCGAACAAGTCCTCGAGTCATCGAACAAGTCCTCGAGTCATCAAAAAACATCTTTAATTTGTCCACTAACCAACTCAATTTTCTTTCATAAATTTGATGTCATCGACTCATGTTCAATGTCATCGAATGGTGATCGATGATACAGTCAATATGACTTCTGCACTTGTTCCTTCTAATTCGTTCCTTCTTCACTTAGTTTTTTTGAATCTTAGGACCTTGAAATCTTCAATCTTTGTCTCCTAAGATCCATTCTTTGCCTTGGTTATCTTTGAGCAACAAATCCATACTTTTAGCATCTTTTCCAATCCAAGCTCTTAAATTCACCTTGCAACAAAAACACGCCTAAAATAGGACATTAGGCAGTACAATGTTCATAAAACCAAGATATAAATGGGGTTCGATATGAAATATTTGACCCTCAACATTCAGCCCATGTACCAATGGATTTAGGTCTTAAGGAGTGAAGCCATCATTTAGCTCTCTCCTTTGAAGAGAAAGGGCACAGCTTAAGTCTAATCACGTCTTCAGATACGTTGTTATAGTGCAAAGTAGCCACAATGTCATCAAATTCTTTAAGGTTCAAGTATGAGCTCTCAGAGTCTAGTCCATGAAACTTAGGAAGTAATTGAGTTACGCCTGGTTTGAAATCTATGTTTTCGACATTTACTAAAAAAACTACACAACAGCGTATGCTAGCTCTTGTAGGTTATAAGTAATCATGCAGTGGAACATTATTTACCTCGTTCTCATCTTACATTGGTTGATTAGGTTGGCTCGGTTGATTTTCATCTAAGTTTCCAGATAATTTAGAACTATTTGGTTGTTTTCAAACTCGGTTATCGATCAGTCCTTCAACCTATAGTCTATCTCTCACCCAGAAATGCACCGAAAACTCACTCCGGATGGAAGAGATCGGTTGCTAGCAACTCCCTTCCTAAAAGGTCATTTGTCCAGGGCAGCGAATAAAAGTCATTAGTGGTTGCTAGTATTGAAGGGAGTTGTCATTGATGGTCTATTTGACCTACCTCATGTCTAGTCAGGCATGAACATAACAAAACCCTAACTAGTTCTACTTCTACTTCTAAACCGATAAGACCTAAAAAAATAAAAATTATATAAGAATGTAAAGATATAGTTAGAAGGATAGTACCCGATATGATGAACTAAGTTAGAAATTCCTATAAGACAGCAAACACAAAACCTATGTTAATATTCAAGGACTATGAAAAATATGAAAAAACCTAAACTAGAATTCTAAAATTTAAAACCCTAAAAGAAAAAAAAAACTAATGTAGAAAAATTTTAAAAACAAAATCCTAATCTAAACTATTATATACTTGGCATAATCAAGCCTAAATATTACATATTTATCCTCTCAATTGCACTAGCTTCTATGCCTTTAAATGTTAAATTGAGATACTAATGAGTATTTTTTTACATGTGAGGTAATTCGGGAACCAAGACTGAGTGAGTGCTTAAAGTACATGAATTAAAGATTAAAGGAAGTTATGATGAAGAACTGAAGATTTGGATAAAGGGAATGAGGATTTGAAGAGTTAAAGACATTAAGTAATCAAGTACAAAGATGGTAGAAGCAATTGAAATAAAGTAGTGAAGATTCAAAAACATTCAGAAACTCTCAATCCCAACGATGGGAGTTTGATGCCATCGAGTGAATTTCGATAGGAGTTCGATCCCTCATGCAAAAATCAAGGAATTCTATGATTTTTTAGGAAACTTGCTTTAACATTTTTGTGTTATTACTCGATGCCATCGAAAGAGCTTTGATGCCAATGAAAACTTCTGAAAGTTCAAAAACTCGTTGCTAGATGAAATCTGTATTTCTACTTAATCCCTCAAGGAGATCTTTGATGTCATTAATAGAAGTTCGATGATATTTCGATGCCAATGAAGACCCATCAACGATGTGTGTGACTGCGTAAATTCAATGTCAATTTGTGATAGTTTTAGAAGATGCTTAAATTTGAGTCTCAAAAACTATATAAGGGGATGATTTACGCATTCCTAAGTATCGCATTAGGGTTTAAGAGATGATTTCAAGTGAGGTGAAGCTCTTGGCATTCTTCCTCAATCCATCCATCCTAGTTTGTTTTTCTTTTTCTTTTATTTAAGTTGTTATCCATGCTTGGCTAATCTCTTAGCTAAGGATAATGGATGAACCTTTTAATAGATATTTAATATTTAATTTGTTTTCATTGAAATTTATTATTTTTTCATGTTGAATTGTGATTAGATGTGATTGAATTCCTAAATTGGATAAGGACTCAATATGTAAAATTGATTGATCTATTATTGCATCTGGGTACATTAGATGCTTTTAGTTCCCTACGATTAATTGTCTAGATCTTCATGAGAGATTAAACTTATCGTGATTCTAATATATGTTGGATGTTTCTGATTGATTTTATTGTGTCATCTTCCAACTAGGACAAATTTAAATCCAGTTCTAATTGAGGAGATGAATTAAGTTCAAATTCTATTGACTGGGGATTTCTGGATCCTTCGTCATTTTTATTAATTATTTAAAACCCTTTATACTTCACTAGATTAAAAACCCAGACTAACCTTTTAGTTCTAGTTGTGTTCTCACCAACTTTTTTATGGATCGAACTCTAATTCTTGAGTTATTACTACATCCCAACCATAAACTTGGGGTTGTCAACCCTTGGGTTCAATCAAGTTTTTGGTGTTGTTAATTCCGCTAAGAATACTTAGGATTAGATTAAGTTTTATTTTTTAGTCTAATCCTGGGTTTTAATTTTAGAATTTCTAATTAGTTTTTTCTCAAGGCTTTTTTCTAAAACACTAGCAGTTTTTATGATTTTACAAAATTCTCTAACCCTAGTGTTCTTCTAAACCAGTAACACATTCACGTCCATTCCTAGCTACTTCAAATGTTAGAATGTAATGATGAAGTTGTCCTTTAAACACATTCATGAGATAAACATGATTGATACACTCATGGAGGATGAGCTTGTTTTGACCATAATCTCTGATCCCTTAGAAACTTGTCTCACTCACTTTATTGATTCTAATTATCACATGATATTATATATAATGTGTGCATTGTTAGATTCCATGCCAGTATTTGAAACTAATCGGTAGAGGTCGTGCTTTGAAAAAATTGCCCCTAACCAACTTAAAACCTCTATCATCTAGCATCGAGGCACTGAAGCTTGACCTAAAACTATTGCCATCCAAGCTGAAATACTCTTATTTAGGTCAAGGAGATACGTATCCAGTAGTGATTTCTTTCCACTTGCATGATGAGCAAGAGAGAAAGTTGATTACTATTCTTAAGAATCACAAGTGTCATAGGATGGACTATTACAAATCTTAAGGGAATTGACCCCCTAATTTGTACTCACTGATTATACCTAGAAGTGAATACCAAAACATCGAGATAACTACAACACCAATTAAATCCAAACATGAGGGATGCAGTTAAGGCAGATGTGTTAAAAATGTTGGATGGGGGTATCATCTACCCTATATCTAATAGTCAGTGGGTGAGTCCAACTCATGTGGTGCCCAAGAAGTATGGGATCATCGTCATAGCCAATACCAACAATGAACTCGTGCCAACTAGAGTTACCATTGGTTGGAGAATTTGCATTGACTACAGAAAGTTGAATACTGTCATGAGGAAAGAACACTTTCCCTTGCCTTCTATTAATCAAACTTTGGAAAGGTTGGTCGGTCATTCTTATTACTTCTTCCTAGATGAGTACTCGGGCTACAATCAGATTGAGAAAACCCCAAAAGATTACGAGAAGACCACATTTACATGCACCTTTGGCACATTTTCTTATCGAAGGATTTCATTCGAACTATCTAATACTCCTGCGACATTCCATAGATGCATGCTTAATATTTTCTTAGATATGATCGGGCATTTTCTAAAAGTGTTCATAGATGACTTTTCCATCTTTGGTAGTACATATGATAAGTTCCTTAAGCACTTGAATTTGGTTTTGAGAAAGTATGAAGAGAAAAACCATGTCTTGAATTGGGAAAGGTGTTGTTTCATGGTTCAAAAGAGAATTGTCCTTGGACATGTGATCTCATCCAATGAAATTGAAGTGGATAAGGCCATAATAAACTTGATTGCTAATTTACCAGCTCCCTAAAGCATTCATGACATTCACTCTTTTATAGGTCACACATGATTTTATAGGAGGTTCACTAAGGATTTCAATCTAATTCTAGACCATTGAGTAACCTCCTTCAAAAGGATGTCCCATTCGAGTGGACTGACTCACGCCAAGAGGCTTTTACAAAACTAAAGTATATGTTGACAACCGCACTAATCATGTAACCACCCGATTAGAGCATTCCTTTTGATATCGTGTGTGATACTAGCGACTATGTGATTAGGGTTGTGTTAGGCTAAAGAAAGGATAAAAAGCCATATGTTATCCACTACGCAGGTAGAACGCTGAATGGTGCCTAAATAAATTACTCTACCAAGGAAAAGGAACTCCTTGCTATAGTCTTTGGTCTAGACAAATTTAGTTCTTACTTGATTGGCTCCAAAATTGTAATTTTCATCTACCATGTGACACTCAAGTATCTTCTCTCAAAGAAGGATGTTATGCCCCATCTTTTGAGATAGATCTTCCTACAATAAGAGTTGAACTTATTGATACATGATAAGAAATGAGTAGAGAATGTAGTGTTGGAGCATTTGTCTTGACTTGTCCTTTTAGATTCTATTAAGATTTCATCAATTAAAGACACTTTCCCAGATGAACAATTATTTTTTGTTTCACAATTACTTTAGTATATTGACATATCTAATTATCTTATGACAGGTAAATTTTCAAACTATTAGACGTCATAAGATAAGAAGGAATTTTTAGCTAAGGTATGTAGCTTTTTATATGTGTTTAAATATTGTCTGAACCAAATCATTAGGAGATGTGTTCCAAACAATGAAGAATCTAGTGTCATTTCCTTTTGTCACTCACAAGATATGGAGGTCATTTTTTGTCACACCCCAAACTCAAAAATCGGGCTCACAAAATTCCCGATCGCCGAATCTGGTGCCGATAGCCTCCGTAGTACCCAATTCTCAGCTCTTGGCACCCATTTACCAGGTTTCAATCCTGGGATCCTACAAGGAGGATTTTTAATATTGATTTGATTGGTAATAAGCATAACCAAAGGCATAACCCACAAACAATAACTAAAAACTCCATCACATTTCCACTATAATCAAACACTTATAATTATAGTGTACGTAAAGGGAAATATAATGATGATACATAAAAGCTCCAAGATGATCTATTATGCGCTCTTGCCTCAGCGCTGCTATGATCCAACGTCACCTGTACACAACAGTCGTGCATAAGCTTATAAAAAGCTTAGGGGGTAGTGAAAGTGTGTGCGTAGTGTAGTAATACAATTATGCAATATCAGAGTAATGCGAAATATGCTAATGATTACATGAATACTATTGGCCGTACCAAGGCTATGCAATGCAAGGCATGAATGATGTTGGCCATACCGAGGCCATGCAATGCAATAGGTAACTCAAGCATATCAATACAGCTCAACTCTGGAATATCACTGGGGTCTAGTACACTCCAAATCAGACTGCCGCCCCATTGCGCGCAACAAATTGAGTGGAAGAGACCTTACTATCAACCTGCCAATATTGGGCCCAGCTCATCAATAACGGATCCATTCCTCGAGCTAGTCAAACTCAGCCTAGCTTTGTCCCCTCCTCTTGGGCGAGTAAGGCCGTACCCCCTTCCAACCAACCACGACATAGTGGAAAGCGTGGCCTTCTGGTGATCGGCACTCGATGCTCATGCATTCACTCAGTCTAGACGTTAGAGAAACCTCCTGATACCATAAGGGTTTAGAAAATTTTACCTAGGGACATCTACAGCATCCCATGTAGAATAAGATTTTTGGTGTCCAATCCTACCAACCACGATACACCTGTATAGGATACGGCCCTGATGTCGCTAGGGCGTAAAGTATACATGTCACACAATGCGAGATACATGAATATGCAATCTAATCATACAACAATCATACGTGTACCGTGCACCCATACTGTAGTCTTCCCCAAGGGCGTCGATACGGTCAACCCCTCTCGAGCAGACTCTATCGGCAATCCAGTCGAACAACAGAATTCCTCAGACAAACAAGTGTGAAGCACCGAAATCAAATAAAACTCAAGCGATACATGCAGAGACTGGAAGTATACCCTCAACGACTCCTACGGAGGTTTACGGGTCTTGCTAAGCCACGTAGAACCTAGCCTAAGCTAGTTGAGGAGATGTATATCCCCTCTAAGGCCCTGGTGCTGTTGTTGTCTCTGCGGTGCCCTGTACTACCGTCTCTGCTGCTGATGGGGCCTTGACGGCTGAGGTGGCTGCAGGCGCTGTTGATGAGGTCACTGCTGCTGCGGTCGTTGCTGCGTTGGAGGCTGTTGTGGCCCTCTTGGCTATTACAGATGAGGGCAGGGGCACTCATATAGGCGGTGTCCTATCCCACCACATCCATAACAAGTCCACGTAAATTGTTGCTGGGGTGGTGCGGGAGCTGTCACCGGTGCTGCGGGTGCTCTAGCAGATTGGTGGATCCTGTGTATCTGTGGCCGTCGATGCTGCTGGGAACTACTGGAGGGGGCCTACCTCTTCTATCCTCTCGTTGATCTCGATCGCTCTGTGTGCCGGCCCACTCAGTCTCATAAATTTGAGCCCTCCGTACTACCACCTGAAAAGTCAAGGGCTCATGCCCAATAACACGGTCTTACAGACCGTAACGTAAGTCGTTCGTGAAACAGCTGGCCTTTCGCCCCTCATCATCAACCAAATATGGCACGAACCTCGATAGCGCCATGAAATGAGCCACAAACTATGCCACAGACATGTCCCCCTGCACCAAAGTCTCAAACTCTAATGCTCTCTAACGATGAATTTGGTCAGGGAAGTACTGCTGCTCGAATCGATCAATAAAATTCTCCTGTGTCTAGACAAAATCAGGCCCTGCAACACAGGTAACAGAGGTCCACCAGTGCTCAGCCTTACCTTGGAGAAGAAATACGACCAACCAGACTCGTTGTTGGGTCATACATGTCATAGTATCAAAAAATCTTCTTCACATCGGAGTGTTATCTCTCGACTGCAGTTGGATCTGGTTCGCCCTGAAAATGTGGAGGATCAAGCTATCTGAACTCTCAAAGAAGGGCACTCGCACGCTCTGCTCTAACTAGGCTGGAAAAACAACTGGGTGCCTACCCTGTCCTTGAAGCACTCCGTCATAGCCTGCAACATCTGCTGTAACTGAGAGGCACTCATAGGTACGGTCGGATCCGCACCGCTCTCAAGTTGAGGAATGACATCCTCAAGATGGGGTGCATGGATATCTGAGGGTGGAATGAGAGTCATAGGTCGTAAACATGGAGCCTTAGGTGGTGGAGCAGGAGTCGCTCGGGTCGCTATGATGAGCGGCATGTCTTAGAAAAGAACAAATGTGCCTATTAATCCTTGAGAACTCTCAAAGGCACGTTAGGGAACTAAATCAGAAGGTTATGCACTCGGAACCTAATTGTGTTAAATTCATAGCAAACAGGTGATGTTGTTCTCAGTTATTCCCAAGTTATGCTCCAACTCCAACTTCTGTCACGCCCCAAATCGCCCCTAGTTATGCATGACATTTTCTCATTTACGTAAAACGTGTTTACACTGTGTATTTAAAATTTTCTTAGTATGGCCTACTCCACATTTAAATCATCAATCCATACCATCCATTGTGTTCAGAAGGAAGATTTAACCCTTGCCAAAATGGCATTCTGAAACCATGCAAGCTGTTGCAACATCCTAGCCGTTAAATATAAGATGGACAGCGAAGTAGACAAACCTATAGACTGCACGGATTTCACTCCAAAACAGTCCTTTTTGGATGGTTTTTAGTCCTGAAATC
Organism: Magnolia kwangsiensis; assembly: GCA_037074715.1. NCBI lineage: Eukaryota > Viridiplantae > Streptophyta > Magnoliopsida > Magnoliales > Magnoliaceae > Magnolia > Magnolia kwangsiensis. The sequence continues at coordinate 61,008,141 of CM073573.1, forward strand.
AATGGATGGAGTGGATAAAACACATATGTATCGTGGTGGGTTCCACCTCATGATGAACGACATGAATGAAACACATGCACAATAGGGGGGCCCACCGTCCGGGGGCAAGTGGACGGTGTGCATATAGATTTCATACATCAAGGTGGGTCCATCCCACATGTGCAGCACATGTGGGGTGGGCCCCCACACGTCTGCCATAAGGGTGGGCAGTAGGGATGGAATACATATATCATGGTGTCCCACGAGGCTGGGCAACGTGAATATACAACACATGCACCATCTTGGGCCTCGCAATACATTCCACAGTGGGACGCCCCAAGTGAATAATCTAATCTGTTCACCATCTTGGCCACCTTGAATGAGGTCAAATAGACTCTGACTACGACTGATTTGGATGGCAAGGGACTCTAAAGAGGGCCCTAGAGTGTTTCAACAGATGGGCATTAATACCCTTAGTACGGCTCATTTGAGACTCATATTTACCCCAAAATTTAGCACATGGCCTAAAATTATAAGAAGTAGATGGTGGATGGTGTGGATTAAACAAATCCACCATGGTGGGGTCCACATGTGGTGGTAGCCCAGTAATGCTTTCACATTCACCGTCACTGGACAAAAACGTCCAGGGACTACTCTTTTTTTCTTCTCTTTCTTCCTTTATTATTATTTTTTTTATTCTACTATGTGGGGTCCACTAGTGGGTAATCCATTTCGTCTATAATATCGACCATCTCTCTACAGAGCAAAAGAGCCTAATGATGGATAGGTTCACCACTTATACACATAATAGTAGGTATTAGAAAGTTCCAATAGTGGGAATTTATTTCCCTCGGTGCGGTCCACTAAGAGCTAAGATTTGTCCAATTTTTCGACTAATAGCCTAAAACTACATGAGGAAGGTGGTGGACGGCATGGATTAAACAATTACATCAAGGTGGGGTCCATGGTTGGGACGCCCCCACCCACGTCCGCATGGTTGACGTGAGGGAGGTGCTCCCACTACCACCATCGGTTGTGGTGTGGTCCACCTGATGGTTAGATCTAGTAGAGTTTTGGGCTCCACGGCTAAAATATCCCAGAGAATGAACATATGGTGTGGATCTAAGAAATACATTGACATGGGTCCCATGAGTGAAAACTCACTTCAAACCTCCCATGCAAAAAGGTAAGAAATGACGTGGGTACCTCAACCACTTAGCATTTGTGGTATGGCCCACCTGGGATTCGGATCAACTTCATTCTTGGGCTCAACGTCTAAAATGATCTAGGGATCGAGATGGACGGCAAGGATTGGATACATACATCAAAGTGGGGCTTACATGAGCGGCCCTTCTCCAATGCTTGGAAAGCCAAGCTCATATTTTTATTTTCATTCCAGCAACGTCCAGACGCTGGACGTTCTTGGGCTTAACAAGCAGGTGGGCCCTGCTTAGGTGGGCCACCACATGACGGATGGTGTGGGTACAATACATATAAGGTGGGCCCCACTTTTAGATGGCTTGGGTAAATACATACCTAATGGTGGGGTCCATCCAAGTGGGCCACATGGCCACCTCATCATACACACAAAAAAATAACTAAAAAGAGAGGGAGAAAGAGAGAAAGATAGAGGGACACGCATGATGGAGGGACCCCGACACTGTGGGCCCTCCGTTTCAAGCATCCAATCATACATCAATAGGTCCCATTGCATATGGGCCCTCCAAATAAACGGTGGAGATCCCTCTCTACCCAAAATGAACGGTCTATATGACCTATTTATGCAAGAAAATATAAACATCATGATGGGGTCCATGGAGAATGGCCCCATCATGGAATAATCATGAGGATCAAGGTAGGCCATCAGTCACACCTAGGGTCCAAAGTGAGATCCATACCATAGATCGGTAGGCCTCACTTGACCCATCTTAAAAACATAAAAACTAGGTTATGGAAGCAGCCACCTATCGATCTTCTCGGTCCGTTGGAAAGCATATCTCCTTGTGCTTCTCTTTGATGGTGGAAGATGAAAAATGGATGGATAAGATGGAGGTTTTTGGGAAGGAAAAGGTGGACCACACAACTCACATTTCTCCCTTGAAATGCTTGGACGTCCACCTCTCTTTCTCTCCTTTGTTGCTTGGAAAATGGTGTAGAGAAAGAGAGAGAGAGAGAGAGAGAGAGAGAGAGAGAGAGAGGAGAGAGAGAGAGATGGGATGTAAGGAGAGAGAGTGATGAATGTGGTGATGGGTGAGGTGATGGATGTAAGGTGAGTGATGGGTGAGGTGAGAGATGGGTTGACTTGGTGGTTTCTTAACTTGTGGAGAAAGGAAGCATGGGTGCTTTGTACTTGACATGTGAGGTGATTGATGAGATTGATTTAACATGTTGTAGAGATTCTCTTGGGATTGTAAACGCACGGCATTTTCTACGAAATAAACGCCGACCCACATCTCTTAGTCAGGGTATCGGATCAGTATGCGAGTCGCGGCGTTGGAACCGCGGCCACGGTGCAGTCGCAATGGTATAAGTCTCAGATTAAATCGATTCAAATCTACATGATACGACTTAGGGTCACACGCAAACATTGATTATACATCGCAGGTTACCAGACTTTGACGGAAAGGATCGCAGGAGTTGATGGAACAGTACAGACTAGGATATGGGTCTTACAGTTGCGACCTAACATCACCTGCACGCATCAATCATACATAAGCTTATAGAAAGCTTAGAGGGCGGTGTAAATGTGTGCGTAATATGAATGTGCTCAGAATGTAATGTCAGAATAATGCAGAATCATGCTAATGAGTACATGAATGCAATCATCTGTACCAAGGCTATGCCGTGCAAGATATGAATGCTATCAGCCATATCAAGACCATGTGATACGAGATGTAAATCAAGCATATCAATCCTCATCCAAATCTATCTATCAATGCAGCTTATCACTAGAGCATCAAATATCAGTACAGTTCTCCTTTTGGATAATCACTGGGGTTTAATACACTTGAAATGGAACTGCCCATTTCCCAGGAGCGCAGTCCAAGTGAGCATAAGAAACCTCCCTATCCGCTGGGCTAATAGTCTGCCAATACCTATCTGCCACATCGATAGCGGACCCATTCACGAGGTGGTCAAACTCAGCTTTATAATTGTAACACCCTAAAAATCGGGGGTCGTGTATAAACTCAACTCCCGAGTTCCAGACCGTCACTTATGCAAAAAAAAATGATTATGATTCAAGGTTGTCTGAGTTAAAGCATTCACATGAGTAAAAGTATACCAAAACTGCAATTCATACTTCAGATCTAGTGATAAAAGCAAGCGGAAGACTAAACAATATATATATCACTGTATGGAAAAAAGTAGATCTCGACTGTCACTAAAGTATGAATACATCACTGAGTCTCATATACATGTAAATGAAAAAAATAAATGTCCAAAAGAGTCCCACTATGAAGTCCCGTCAACCCAGGTCACCAAAGCAAAGCCATCATGGTACTGCATGTATGAGAACTCGTCATGGTCCTCATCAAAGTCTGGCTCTGCCTCCTGGATCTCAGCATCACCTGCATCTAAAACAGGGTCTGGTGGGTGTTGCAAACACCATCCCGTAACGTGGGAATGAGTGATCAACTCAGTGGAATCATAGAGCAAAGATTATCATGTTCACAAATCAATCATGCGATAATAGTAAAGCAGTAAATCAGACAATCCTAATACTGTTGTTAATGCAATATGACATGACGTGATGTATGCCCTCACCGACGATCTCCCTCATACGGCACCATCTTACGACCGCGGCATGCAATCGATCCTCAAGTACTCCACATCTTCCAGGCACATGCAATGGTATGGTGATATGATTTTCGAGTTGTTATTAGTCTATTCAAAGAGCAGGATTGGGAAACTAATGTACTTCCCTTATATCAATCTCAACACTGATCCAGTCTAGGGTCGTCACTCCTAGTAATCTCATACGAGGTATATTTTGTAGGTCGCTGCAAGGGCTGCCAGGGCTGTTGCACGCACTCGTTGCTCCATTCCCCCATTACCCTATCAATACAGGCCTACTGTACTCTACTGCTACTGAAGGGTCGTCGCCTCCCGTAGACTCAGAATACGCTCGCGGTTACTACAAAGGACTCGTCGCCTGATCAGTGTAGGCCGATAGCTAGAATATAGTGTCCCATACCACCATAATCTGCTCACGAGACTAGGTGCTCACTGGTCACTACGGGGAGGTTTGTGGCCCCAGCGTAGGCCGACAGCTCGACCACGGTATCCCATACCACCATGCCCGGCTCATGAGTCTTTGTGGATCAAGGTACCATGGTTAACAGAGTTTACAATGGTAAGTTCAGTACCCTAGGTTCAAGCAGTTATGACTCATGCAGGGTGAACATACAACGGCCAGTCGGGTTACTTAACGGGCTCGACTAGCGCGATCGCATCTCAAGTCGAATGATATGAAGTGCGTAAAACACTTCGTGTGGCCTAACCACTGCCGCCAACTCCAAAACACGGCTTGCGTTCATCGACGCGTCGTTCGTGGCCAAGATAAGCCAACCACGAATTCGCTCGGTTATCGACTGCCTGGACTAAGTATAGTCCCAAAAAATTATGGAATCACATCAGCAATCATATTAGAGTATTGGAAATGAAATACAACCATGCAAGCATGTTAACACATGTTATAACATACACCTTAAGTAAATCATCAAGTACATGCATTTCATACATACAATGAAATCATGCATTTGGCTAACATGTAGGAAATCATTTACATCAGCATATTAATTGAGAAATCAATCTCAAACTAATTCATAACACCATTTAATTCAATACATACTAATACAAGCATTTATACAAACACTTACACTACACACTTAAGTCTACATATAGCATGTCGACCCGAAGTGTGCAATTAGGCGAATCTCTTCGCCAAACTAATTATGCACTTATTCCTAACATTCTAATGCGACAATAAACCATGTCAATCATATCAGCAAAATATGAATGAAATCAGTACTTCCTACAAATGACTAAAATGCCCTAAATCTCATATTCTTCGTTGATTTACGAAACAGGAAACGGATAGCATGTTGTACATGTCAAACGGCGATGCCGTCGATAATCTACTATTAAACGATATTGAAAGCGTTGTAAACAGTCAATCAAAGCGTCTAAAATCCGCACCTTATCTCTTATAAATGTGTGAATTCGAACGGAGCGTATACGCTTCGTCTACAGCGAATAGAGAACCTAATTTACGAGTTATATCAGTTTACATGCTATGGAACGGAACGAATGCCAAATCAGCAACTTATTAGGGTTATTTCTTACCTGAAAATGCGGAGAAATCACCGGCCAGGTGATTAAGGTGGGTTGCTGAAGTACGTGTAACAGGTAGCACAAAGGCAGGAAAATTCTCTCCTACTCTCTCTCACAAACTCTCACCTTTTCTCTCTCCCAATCTAGGGTTTCTCTCAAATTCGGATGGGAGAGAGGAGTGAGGGTTTCAACCCCTTTTATAAGCTCAAAAATGCCCAAAATAGGCTCAGGAACAAAGTTCACTTAGGGCATATCCAAATCGGGGCTGTTTCGGTCCAAAAGTACATTTCTGGTGGTTAGGATCGGACTTAAGCTCATGCATACAGGATCTATCATGCATCAAGTTTTCAGTCCGGCAGGGTTAGTAGATCGCACGTGGCGGTCCAGTTTCAGTTCAGCGGTCAGCGCACGTAGATCAGGCCTGCAAGTCTCATGATATGAAATAGAAATTTTTTCTGATCCGAGGGTGTAATCTGGCTGAATTCTGACGGTCAGAACGCTTAATACTGACACGTCAAGTCGTGTGCCAGATTTGAATTTCAAATTCCAAATCTATCCCTATTCACACTCTCTTCAGTCCGAGCTCAATGAAATAGCCTGTGATTATCGGTTGGACTTGATTTTCGAAATGTTTGTCAAGTCCAGCTAGGCGGTCCTAATGGTCTAAGATAGTAGGCATCAGACTTTCGACGCGCGGTGTAGATCCAATACAAAATTTCAAAGTGGTCTAGAGAACAAACCTGCTTAGAGTTTGATCCGAGGTTATAAAGTATTATAGAGTCATTAGTTCTACTCGATTTGGGTCTTGTAGAACGTATTTAAAGTGATCAGGGACTATTTCCCAGCCACACTAGCGTTGCGCTAGCTAACTTACTCTTATTTTCTAAAGGAATTAATTCTAAGCAATTTTGGGTCGAGTTGGTACTCGAGTCCAAGTACGGATTTTTCCCGGGCGTTACAATCTACCCCCCTTAACAAATAATTTCATCCTCGAAATTTGTACCTTTTCGTACTCCTCGAGAAGCTGTGGGTAGTTCTTTCTGATCTCGGCTTCTGTCTTCCAGGTAACCTCTTCCTCAGAGTGATGCGTCCACAATACCTTCACAAGGGGAATCACCTTGCTACGCAGTACCTGCTCCTTCTTGTCTAGGATACGTGTCGGTCGCAGGATATATGTAACGTTCTCTCCTAACTGCACCTGCTCCCATCTGATGATATGGGAAGGATCAACAACGTACTTCTTCAGCATAGAAACATGAAATACATTGTGAACGCTCGCGAGAGGCGTGGGTAAAGCCAATCGGTAAGCCACTGCTCCCACACGATCGAGGATCTAGAATAGACCAATGAATAGCGGTGCCAGCTTCCCCTTCTTCCCGAACCGAAGGACTCCCTTCATAGGGAAAACTCACAAAAACACATGATCCCCAACTGTGAACTCTAGTGGCCGTCGTCTCGTATCGGCATAACTCTTCTATCTGCTCTGCGCTGTGAGAAGCCGACGTCTAATGATATCAATCTTCTCTGACGTCGCCTGCACTAACTCTGGGCCAATCAAGCTACGCTCACCGACCTCAGCCCAGCAATGCGGTGCGCGACAAGGTCGCCCATACAGCGCCTCGTAAGGTGCCATACCGATACTCACCTGATAATTGTTGTTGTACGCAAACTCTACATAGGCAAGACAATCATCCCAACTGTCCTTGAAGTCCAATGCACAAGCTCGCAACATATCCTCTAAGATCTGGTTCACCCGCTCTGTCTGTCCGTCCGTCTGTGGGTGGAAAGCAGTACTGAACTTCAACTTTACACCCATAGCCTCCTGAATGCGAGTCCAGAAAATCGAAGTGAACAGCGTGTCTCTGTCCGACACAATCTCTAACGGAACTTCATGTAGACGCACAATCTCTCTGATATACAATCTAGCCAGCTCGTCTGCAGAGTTCGTAACTCTAATCGGTAGGAAGTGTGCCGACTTCGTCAGACGGTCGACGATCACCCAAATGGAATCATGTCCCTTCCTCGCCTTCGGCAGCCCAGAAATGAAGTCCATGGAAATGAAATCCCACTTCCACTCTGCGATTGGCATAGGCTGCAAGAGTCCAGGTGGTCGGCGATGCTCTGCCTTCACCTGCTGACAAGTGAGACAACGGGACACGAACTCTGCTATGTGGGTCTTCATACCTTCCCATCAATATGTCCTCTTCACGTCACGATACATCTTCGTACTGCCTGGATGCATCGCAAGTCTGGTATAATGCGCAGCCTCGAGAATCTCTCGTCTCAAGTCAGGGACGTCCAGGACGCATAGGCGGCCACGATATCGTAAGCCCCCATCCATGCCAACTCGCCACTCTGCGTCAGCATCATCACTGGCCTGCTCTCGAAGCTCAGCTAGATGCGCATCGTCCCTCTACGCCTCGCTGACCCGGTCATCGATCTGAGATCGCACCTGTACATGTGCGATGAACTCATACGGCTCCTCTACGGTGAGTTTCTGCTCAAAGTCTCGCAAAAACTCAACCATATCCCACTCAGCAACCATCAGCGAAGCCGCAAACTCTATCGCCTTCTTGCGGCTCAACGCGTCAGCCACAAGGTTTGCCTTCCCAGGATGATAAGAGACTTCGAACTTAAAGTCCTTCAATGTCTCCATCCATCGTCGCTGCCTCATATTCAAGTCTCGCTGCGTGAATATGTACTTGAGGGTCTTGTAGTCGTAAAAGAGCTCGAACTCCTCTCCATAGAGGTAATGTCTCCAGAGTCTAAGTACGAATATGATGGCTGCCAACTCTAGGTCGTGTGTAGGGTAATTCTCCTCGTGCTTCCTTAATTGTCTCGAGGCATACGAAATTACCCTGTCCCTCTGTATAAGGACACAACCCAGACCAACGCTAGACGCGTCAGTGTATATAGTATATCTAACCCCTTGCTCTGGCAATACTAGCACAGGGGTGGACGTAAGTTTGTCCTTCAGCTCCTGAAAAGCTGAATCCACCTTATCATTCCAAGTGAACTTCACGTCATTCCGTGTCAACTGAGATAAAGGTCTCGCGATCTTTGAGAAATCCTGAATGAAGCGCCAATAGTAGCCAGCGAGACCCAAGAAACTCCTCACCTCAGTGACAGAACCAGGCTGCTCCCAGTCCTGCACCGCAGCTACCTTAGACAGGTCAACTGCCATGCCATCCTTAGACACCACGTGTCCCAGGAACTTCACTTCCTACTTCCAGAAGTCGCACTTCTTGTACTGTGCAAACAACTGATGCTATCTAAGCGTATCCAGGACCAAACGCAAGTGCTCCTCATGCTCCTCTCGACTCCTGGAGTACACCAAAATGTCGTCAATGAAAACAACGACGAATCGATAGAGGAAAGGCCGAAATACCTGGTTCATCAGATCTATGAACACGGCTGGTGCGTTCGTAAGACCGAACGACATCATGAGGAACTCGTAGTGGCCAAAACTGGTCCTGAATGCTGTCTTCTGCACGTCCTCATCCCTGACACGCAACTGATGATATCCTGACTGAAGATCAATCTTCGAGAAGTACTGCGCTCCTCTCAACTGATCAAACAAGTCATCGATCCTGGGTAAAGGGTACTTGTTCTTCACCGTGATCTGGTTCAGCCTGCGATAATCAATACACAATCGCATCGAACCATCCTTCTTCCTCATGAACAGGACCGGTGCTCCCCAAGGAGACACACTAGGCCATATAAGGCCAAGCTCCAACAAACCATCAATCTGCATCCTTAACTCCTCCATCTCACACGGTACCATGCGATACGTCGGCAGTGAGACGGGCGAGCAACCAGGAACTAGATCGATAGTAAAATCAATCTCTTGTCGGGGTGGCAAACCGGGGATCTTCCTGAACAGATCCCCAAACTCAGAAACGACTGGCATATGCTCAAGTATCTGGGCACCAGCGTCTCGCAGTAAAGTAGCGTAACTAAGTATGCGGAACGGAAGATTTACCCGCACTGAAAATGTGAAGGATGCACCCGCTAGCTCGTACGCAGTCACTATACGAGTCTCGCAGTCAATCTCGGCCCTCGCTACAGTCAACCAATCCATGCCAAGAATGACGTCGAGATAAACAAGAGAGGGGTCGACGACAAGATCAATAGCCATCGTCTTGCCTCCCAGATCCACCAAACAACCCTCACACATCTGGGTGACATCTGAATAATCCCCATGAGCTGCAAGGACTCGCACCCTATCCATAGTAATAGTCTGTAACCCAATGCGTCTGACTATAGCACGTGATATCAAAGAAATTGTGGATCCAGTGTCCACCATCACGAGAATAGGAATACCTCCAATGTGGGCAGTGACCTCGAAGGCTGAATGCTGAGAAGTCTGTGTCGCAGCTGCCTCAGCCGTCAACGCATGCACCCGTGCCTGCTGTGGCCGGTTCGACCGATGTTCCATGGGCCGTGGAGGCTGCCTGATCTGTGATACCGGAGGTCTGAAGGAAGGGTGCGCAGGAGCCAACCGTATAGGAGGTGCTGATATCGCTTGTGATAGGGTATGGTCGATCTTCTGCGGCGGCGAGAACCCACTGTCCCGCATCTGGGCAAAACAACTCTGCGCTAAGTGGCCCGATCTCCCACAGTATGTACATGATAACTCGGGGCGCCGAAATGATGGTGCTGGCGCTAAAGCCCGAGTAGGAGGGTCGGCGCGAGGCCTCTTGCCCGCGAAGGGCCTGTCTGGCAACTCTGGTCGTGGCCTAGGAGCAACAGGGCCACGAGATCGGGTAAGACGATCCACATCCTGCTCTGCCCGCATGGACATGTGAATCAACTCTGCATAAGAGGAAATGCTCACGCAACACATCTTCGACAGAATATCCAGTCGCAAACCCTCCGAAAAGCACCGTATGCGCATCTGCTCATCAGCCAAAATAGTCAGGACGTATCTACCCAACTCCGTGAACCGATGCTCATACTTCGTGACTGTCATGCCTCCCTGTCTGAGGTGAAGAAATTCATTCTCCCGGTCATGCCTTTACGTCTGGGGATAATACTTCTCGTGAAAGAAGAACTCAAACGTTGCCCATGTCCATATATAATCGGCGGCAACGGTCCACAATATACTGTCCCATCACAAGCTGGCCTCTCGCTTAAACAGAAACGTAGCCAACTCTACCTGCTCAGCCTCTGTACAGTGCAACATCCGCAGTATCTTCGACACACGGTCGAGCCAATACTCGGCCTCCTCGGGTCTATGAGAACCCGTAAAAGTGGGAGGCCATAAGCGCTGGAATCGCTCTAACAAGCCCCGTGTATCTGCGGCATTCCCCGCAGGATAAGCAGGTGGTACAGGATGAGCCATGCCCTCATCCTGGGCATAAGTATCAGCATCCTCAGCTGGATGCGCAGGTGGTGCGGGTGGAGTCACACCCCCACCCTGGACTAATGTCCCCACAATAATAGTCAGGAGCTGCTACTGCTGCTGCATCATAGCCATCATCTGCTCAAATCTTTCTGGAGGTGGAGCAGGTCGTGGCGTGTGCTGCGTCGAAGAAGATGCACGATAAGGCTCTCTGACTGGCGGTGTGAACGGCGGTGGTCCAACTGTAGGACTATCAGTAGGCTGAGACGCGTGCACTATCTCAGGAATCGGACCCATAGCAGGGTCCGTATGGATATCAGACTGTGAAGGAGCCTGATCCATAGGCTCACTCAATGCAAACCGAGCCGTGCTCCGTGTAGCCTTCGGTGGCATTCCCTATTTTCAAAATAGGGTGCAACCTTGTCAGTCTCAATAGCACAAATACACCGCAATCATTTACACAAGGAGTCAAAAGGCATTCCATGCATTTCATTTAATCAAAATTGTCACAATACAAGGGATATGTCCTTACAAGCATCATGACGAGAAATACATGGGAACTAAGACAGTTAAAATTTACAACAGCAACATAAGAAAAGCACTAGCCTTAACAGGCTTATACAACAAAAGCAGGAAATAACTAACTACTAACAACAACATCAAAGATCGCATCGCTAGTCTGAGTCGGGTGACGGAGGAGGAGCACCCTTATCCTGTAAACAGCACAGGATTGCCTTCAAGGTGCGAGTCACCTTGCCGAATTTTCTCTTCGTAACGGCCTTGGCATCCACGACTTCAGCATCATGTTCCTGCACTTCCCTTCGCAAGGAGATCTGTCTCTCCTCAATTCGGGCGATGCGATCATCACCAGCAGCCTAAGCAGAAGGAGGAGGGCTCTCATTTGTATCCTGAGCCTCCTCTTCTACCTCTTCCTGGACTTCTTCCTCAACTTCTGCTCCAGGTTCTCCCTCACTTGGATCCTCCTCATCATCGAAGTCATCCTCGCTATCCTCCTCAAGATGATTCTCACGGTACTGAGACCCGATCTTCATCTTGACCATAGTTGACTCATCAATGCTATGAATCAGAACTGGCAATTCCGGCCCAAGTCTGTAGGCAAACTCAAGCACGATCTTGCATATCAGTCGGCCAAAAGGAAGCGATTCGGACGTTCTTCTTGATTTGGCTATGAGGATAATCTGTCACAAGATGAAAGTGGCCATACATACATTCTCTTCCTGGGCCACCAGATACAAGAAATCAACCATAAGGCGCGTACATTCAATGCAATTTGTCGACCTGGGATACACGTTGAACATGCAAATGTGGTGTAGCAGGCGCAAATCATCAAACATATGAGACACCTTGAGGCTATTATAAGGCAGCCACGGAACCAGTTTACCGCATAGAAACCTGGTACGGCCATCTCGCTCACGCCTACTCCTCAGATTCTTCTCACTAGGATGAACATCACCAAGAGGCACGTTCAAAAGTCGCGCAATCAACCGCACATCGATCGTAGCCATCCGGTCTATTCCAAAAGAAATTTTGAATTGCAATGGCTCCAGTGTAAGATTCTGGATACGAGCGTAGAAGGCACAAACGGTGCTCACATTAGCACGACCACGAGCTTCAAAGATCAGACCCCAATGCGCAGCTTCAATGCGCTCGAATAGCAAAAATTTACCGAATAGTCGTCCTTCCACGTCCGCCTCAAACAACACTTTACGGTCAGTGTATTGGCCGTGAGGCATCTCAGCTAATATCACTCGCCCAAGTTGAGTATGGAGATCCAAATCCCGCTTTGTATGGAACTCTCGGGCTGTGGTTGGACTTGCAGCGGCGCTTGAACTTACGGCACCACCCCGCGGTCTTCTTGATTGAGCAGGGCGACTTGGCCCAGCCTCATCTACTGCAATTTTTCTTTTACCCATCAAAGATAGGATGGTGGAGAGTGACAAAAGACCTAAAATGGCTTCAACAAAAGCCATGGAAAATGGAGAAAATGCGAAGAAGTGGCTGTCCAAACTGGTAAAGGGAGATCTAGGCGTTGTAGAGGGATGCTTCAAGCTCCCCTAGGATGTATTTTCAGAAAGAAATGAAAATGAAAAAGGGGAATGGAGCACCTCATGATTTCAGCTCGATTTGGAGATTTTTAAAGCTCCAAAAGATGAGATCTTCTAGAGGGAGGGCTGCAATCTTTAATGGAACGATGGAGTGTGGTCTTTTTAGGCCAAGAATGGATTTGGGGGTGGTTTGGAACCACGATTTGGAGGTAGGGCAGCTAGAAAATGTAAATGGGGCTAGGGGAAGGGCTGTTTGTGAAGGAAGTGCATCATTTTGGGATTTTCTACACATGAACCGCACATGGGGGGTGTGTACTACCCCAACCGACCACACGTGCCAAAGCACACATCGAGGAGACCACAATGGCCGGCGATGCATCGCCGGATCGGCGATGGCATCGCTGACCATCTCTCTGTTTGGGTGGTAGGACCATATGGGTTTGGTCCCCCATGGTCCAGGGACTCCAAATAACTATGGGCCCCACCTTGGTTCATTGTATATTGATCTATATTGGCCCAAACATGAGTTCAGGAATTTCTGGGGCTAATCTATAATCCAAAATACAAAACCCTATCATGCAGCATATTATTTTGGGGTAGAAGGAGCTGTTACATCCATCTAGCTCATTAGTTGCTAAAGAAAGCAAAGTTATAATGGCCTTATGGCCATTTTTCATAAAATTCTACTATTCACTATAAAATTTTGTGAAAGTATGATTTTATATTATTTTCACATTAGGATTGATGCCTAATATGAAAAGGATAAGAAGTAATTGAAGATTATAGTGGTAAGAGGAAGAATTTTGAAGATTTTAGGTGAAACGGGGTTTTTAAGCCCTGACGATTGAATACAGGGGTCGTGGTTGTCCCGCGGCCCAAGGATTCACATTTATGGGTTTAGAATCGTTCAAAGAATGCCTCAGCCTAACTACCTACAACCTAGGAGCTATTCGGGTTGCTTCATGCGACCCTAGACGCGCTACGGAGTCGATCGCGCGATCGATACGAATAGACTTCGCCTATTGGCGAATCTGCGATCTTATATGTGTTTCTAGACCCTTCTCGCACCCACCTAAGTTAAAGGAAGCGACAACGTATGTCGCGTGACCATAACCCAGGCCCAGTATACTCTTATTCACGCTCTGATACCAACTTGTAACACCCTAAAAATCGGGGGTCGTGTATAAACTCAACTCCCGAGTTCCAGACCGTCACTTATGCAAAAAAAATGATTAGGATTCAATGTTGTCTGAGTTAAAGCATTCACATGAGTAAAAGTATACCAAAACTGCAATTCATACTCTAGATCCAGTGATAAAAGCAAGCGGAAGACTCAACAATATATATATCACTGTATGGAAAAACAAAGTAGATCTCGACTGTCACTAAAGTATGAATACATCACTGAGTCTCATATACATGTAAATGACAAAAATAAATGTCCAAAAGAGTCCCACTATGAAGTCTCGTCAACCCAGGTCACCTAAGCAAAGCCATCATGGTACTGCATGTATGAGAACTCGTCCTGGTCCTCATCAAAGTTTGGCTCTGTCTCCTGGATCTCAGCATCACCTGCATCTAAAATAGGGTCTGGTGGGTGTTGCAAACACCATCCCGTAACGTGGGAATGAGTGATCAACTCAGTGGAATCATAGAGCAAAGATTATCATGTTCACAAATCAATCATGCGATAATAGTAAAGCAGTAAATCAGACAATCCTAATACTGTTATTAATGCAATATGACATGACGTGATGTATGCCCTCACCGACGATCTCCCTCATACGGCACCATCTTACGACCGCGGCATGCAATCGACCCTCAAGTGCTCCACATCTTCCAGGCACATGCAATGGTATGGTGATATGATTTTCGAGTTGTTATTAGTCCATTCAAATAGCAGGATTGGGAAACTAAGGTAGTTCCCTTATATCAATCCCAACACTGATCCTGTCTAGGGTCGTCACTCCTAGTAATCTCATACGAGGTATATTTTGTAGGTTGCTGCAAGGGCTGTCAGGGCTGTTGCACGCACTCGTTGCTCCACTCCCCCATCACCCTATCAATACAGGCCTACTGTACTCTACTGCTACTGAAGGGTCGTCGCCTCCCGTAGACTCAGAATACGCTCGCGGTTACTACAAAGGACTCGTCGCCTGATCAGTGTAAGCCGACAGCTAGAATATAGTGTCCCATACCAACATAATCTACTCACGAGACTAGGTACTCACTGGTCACTGCGGGGAGGTTTGTGGCCCCAGCGTAGGCCGACAGCTCGACCACGGTGTCCCATACCACCATGCCTTGCTCATGAGTCTTTGTGGATCAAGGTACCATGGTTAACAGGGTTTACAATGGTAAGTTCAGTACCCTAGGTTCAAGCAGTTATGATTCATGCAGGGTGAACATACAACGGCCAGTCGGGTTACTTGACGGGCTCAACTAGCGTGATTACATCTCAAGTCGAACGACATGAAGTGCGTAAAACACTTCGTGTGGCCTAACCACTGCCGCCAACTCCAAAACACGGCTCGCGTTCATCGACGCGTCGTTCGTGGCCAAGATAAGCCAACCACGAATTCGCTCGGTTACCGACTGCCTGGACTAAGTACAGTCCTAAACAATTATGGAATCACATCAGCAATCATATTAGAGTATTGGAAATGAAATACAACCATGTGAGCATGTTAACACATGTTATAACATACACCTTAAGTAAATCATCAAGTACATGCATTTCATACATACAATGAAATCATGCATTTGGCTAACATGTAGGAAATCATTTACATCAGCATATTAATTGAGAAATCAAACTCAAACTAATTCATAACATCATTTAATTCAATACATACTAATACAAGCATTTATACAAACACTTACACTACACACTTAAGTCTACATATAGCATATCGACCCGAAGTGCGCAATTAGGTGAATCTCTTCACCAAACTAATTATGCACTTATTCCTAACATTCTAATGCGACAATAAACCATGTCAATCACATCAGCAAAATATGAATGAAATCAGTACTTCCTACAAATGACTAAAATGCCCTAAATCTCATATTCTTCGTTGATTTACGAAACAGGAAATGGATAGCATGTTGTACATGTCAAACGGCGATGCCGTCGATAATCTACTATTAAACGACATTGAAAGCGTTGTAAACAGTCAATCAAAGCGTCTAAAATCCGCACCTTATCTCTTATAAACGTGTGAATTCGAACGGAGCGTATACGCTTCGTCTACAGCGAATAGAGAACCTAATTTACGAGTTATATCAGTTTACATGCTATGGAACGGAACGAATGCCAAATCAGCAACTTATTAGGGTTATTTCTTACCTAAAAATGCGGAGAAATCACCAGCCAGGTGATTAAGGTGGGTTGCTGAAGTACGTGCAACAGGTAGCACAAAGGCAGGAAAATTCTCTCATACTCTCTCTCACAAACTCTCACCTTTTCTCTCTCCCAATCTAGGGTTTCTCTCAAATTCGGATGGGAGAGAGGAGTGAGGGTTTCAACCCCTTTTATAAGCTCAAAAATGCCCAAAATAGGCTCAGGAACAAAGTTCACTTAGGGCATATCCAAATCGGGGCTGTTTCGGTCCAAAAGTACATTTCTGGTGGTTTCGATCAGACTTAAGCTCATGCATACAGGATCTAGCACGCATCAAGTTTTCAGTCCGGTAGGGTTAGTAGATCGCACGTGGCGGTCCAGTTTCAGTTCAGCGGTCACCGCACGTAGATCAGGCCTGCAAGTCTCATGATATGAAATAGAAATTTTTCCTGATCCGAGGTTGTAATCTGGATGAATTCTGACGGTCAGAATGCTTAATACTGACACGTCAAGTCGTGTACCAGATTTGAATTTCAAATTCCAAATCTGTCCCTATTCGCACTCTCTTCAGTCCGGGCTCAATGAAATAGCTTATGATTATCGGTTGGACTTGATTTTCGAAATCATTGTCAAGTCCAGCTAGGTGGTCCTAATGGTCTAAGATAGTAGGCATCGGACTTTCGACACGCGGTCTAGATCCAATACAAAATTTCAAAGTGGTCCAGAGAACAAACCTACTTAGAGTTTGATCCGAGGTTATAGAGTATTATAGAGTCATTAGTTCTACTCGATTTGGGTCTTGTAGAATGTATTTAAAGTGATCCGGGACTATTTTTCAGCCACACTAGCGTTGCGCTAGTTAACTTACTCTTATTTTCTAAAGGAATTAATTCTACGCAATTTCGGGTCGAGTTAGTACTCGAGTCCAAGTACAGATTTTTTTCGGGCATTACAGTAATGCCCCCTACGCTCGGACGGGTAAGGTTACACCCCTTTCCAACTAACCACGACACAATGGGAGACACGGCCTCCTGGTATTCGGTCCTCATGCGCTCATGTATCCACTCGGTCTCGACGTTGGAGTTATCCTCTGGTACCATCGGGTTTAGGGACTTTCACCCAGGGATATCTATTGGGCCCTGATGCTAGAAACAATATTTTTGGTATCTAATTCAGCTACCCACGATGTGTCTGTGGAGGCTATGACCCTGATGTCACTAGGGCGTACAATAATCACAATCACACAAATGCAAAGTGCATGAGTTACGTAGTCCAATCATGCATCAATCCTACACATACCGTACGCTTATGTGGGATAACTCTACCAATCAGGAAGTCCCATAAACCACCTTCAATAAGGCATATGTAATGGCTAATCACATCACATAACAAACATACTGATGATGTGTATGGGCATGTATCATAATTCTATTCTGTCACAATCTCATAATTGGCAACGATAGCCGGTATCGGTAATTGACACCAATAATCAACCTTGGCGTGATGCGGGGTCCATAGATAGATGGTCAATGATGGACCAATTAAAATCAATGGGGCCCAAGCGTTTAGGTTAATCGGCGAGAGAATGATGAGGAATGGCCTAACCAGGCCTAAGGAAAGGTCACAATGTGGACGTCCAACCATCATTGCCCATCAATTGGGACCTTTAACCAACATTGCTCCCAAGGAATGACGCTCATAAGGTCAATCGTATAATAGGTCCACGGTCTCATACAAGGGTCTAATACACATCATCATGGGCCTAGCTTATGGGGCGTATACGCATCATATTGGGCCTCGCCCATGGGCCAATGTATATAACATTGGGCAGTATCAACAGGTCAAATCAAATGGGTTGGTATCAATAGGCCAATTCAAATGGGTTGATCAAATGGGCTGATACAAATGGGCCAAGTCAATGGGCTGAATCAAATGAGATAAGTCAATTGGGCCAATACAAATGGGCCAAGTCAATGGGCTGAATCAATTAGGCCGATCAAATGGGCCTAATCAATTGGGCCAAGTCAATTGGGCTGATCTAAT
This sequence comes from Magnolia kwangsiensis, assembly GCA_037074715.1. Classification (NCBI taxonomy): domain Eukaryota; kingdom Viridiplantae; phylum Streptophyta; class Magnoliopsida; order Magnoliales; family Magnoliaceae; genus Magnolia; species Magnolia kwangsiensis. The sequence continues at coordinate 61,026,250 of CM073573.1, forward strand.
GAGCCTAATACACATCACTATGCCTCTACCCATTGCCTTCAAATACATCACAATGGGCCTCAATCCATGGGCCCCGAATTCGTCATATTAGGCCTCTCAAATACAATAAGTAGGTCGTACAACTTGGGCCGAACCATTCATCCATCTATAGAGATCATTTTAGAGCATTATCCAAACAATGGGTCGGATCAAAAGATCATCTGGACCATACCACATATAGCAGTGGTGATAATGATTCCCACAATTAAAAATTTAGAGGGCCCACCATAGCATTTATTTCTCATCCAGACTATTCATAAGGTCACAAAGACAGAAACTGAGAGGGAAAAAATAAATAAATATCATATTGGTCCAAAACTTCTATAACCCAAGAGGGGTTTCAATGGTAGACGTTTAACTTCACTGTTTCTGTAGTGTGGTCCACCTGATAACTGAATCTGTCTTATTTTTAGTCTTAAGCCTTGAGATGAGTCACTAAATGGATGAACGATTTAGATGCATCACGTACATCAGTGGGGCCCATAGAACTTGCTGTCATCAATCCATCAGCTAATCAGCTGGTGGGTGGATAGTCTGGATGTTGCGCATGCATCAGGGGGGCCCCAACAGATAGACGACATTGATGAAACTCATATGGGGTGGGTCCCACCCGTCCAAATTTTTAGATGGTGTGGATAATACCCGTACATCACTGTGGTCCCACTTACATGGATGGACAATGGATATCAGGTTAGTTACACCATCTAGCAACTGGATGATACAGATAACGCCATACATCATGGTGTGGTCCATGTAGTGGCCCACCTCTAGTATATAACATATATATATATATATATATATATATATATATTATAATATTAAAAATTATACATATACCAATGGCAGAGATTACCCAGACCTACCATCCAGACCCATCTGGACAATGATTGTTTACATATTAAAGGTGGGTCCCACATGGGAGTGGCTCACCATAGCATTATGTAATATAAAATATTATATTATAAAATAACATAAATCATATATGTATATATACATGTGTGTGTGTGAGGGTGGGAGTGTCAGCGTCTAGCATCCAGAGACGCTGAACGGACAGATGGATGTTCACATACATCATGGTTGGCCCCACACGCAGATGTGGTAGGCTCCACGTCCATTCAATGGACGGCTAGGATGTTCACGTACATCATGGTTTTCCATATAATACCATCAAGATGGACGATGCTAGTGAATTACAAACAGTAAAGTGGACCCCACCATGACAGTGTGGGTTCAACTCCATTAAGTGGGCCACAAAATCTGAGAAAGAGAGAGAGAGAGAGAGAGAGAGAGAGAGAGAGAGAGAGAGAGATCGTGATGGAGAGGAGGGACCCCGCCACTATGGCCCCTCCATTTCTTACATTACATACTTCAAATGGGTCCCACCACATGTGGTCACAAAAAATGAAATTTAACAGTGGATCACCCACCTGTCGACCTTATTCTTTAGCTCCTTGGACTCATATGCTCCTTGCCTTCTGTTTTAATAGAAGTTGATAAAGATTGGAAGGTTGAGATGGGGGATGAGAAGGTGGAAAGTGGGCCACGCTTATTGTTTTGGAAAAGCTTGGGGAGGCTTGGGGATATTTTTTTGTTGCTTGGGAGTGAAGAGAGAGAATGAGAGAGAGAGAGAGAGAGAGAGAGGGAAGTGATTGGATGAAGAGAGTTGGAATGATAGAGTTTTAAGGAAGGGATGGGTGGAGAGAGAGAGAGAGAGAGAGAGAGAGAGAGAGAGAGAGAGAGAGAGAGAGAGAGAGAGAGAGAGAGTTAACTTTGGGAAAGGGAAAGAGATATGTTACTTGTACTTTTGGTATGGTGTGTACTTGACTTGATTAATTGATTGATTGATTGAATAATTGATGAGATAGGTCGTAGAGATTCTCTTGGAATTCGAACGCGTGACGTTTTCCTCGAAATGAATGCGAGCCCACATCTCCTGGTTTGGGTATCAGATTGGTGTGTGAGTCATGGCATTGGAACCGACTTCAGTATGTAGAACTTAGATTAGGATCGCACGTAAACCTCGGATATAAGTCAAGAGTTGTCAGAATTTGATTGGGAGGACTGCGGAAGCCTATAGAACGATATGGTCTAGGGTATGGGTCTTACACAGCTCCCTTTCCCAGGGAGTCCCATAATAATCTGCCCAATGGCATGTTCTATGATCAATCACTCATCTCATCACAAGCATGCAGATTATGCGTATGGGCATGTATCATGATGTTATGTTGTCATATACTCATAATCGGTATCGATAATCGACATCACCCTTGATAATCGGCACTGATAATTAGCATCGATAATCGGCACTGACAATCAACATATAAATAAGGCAGGGTCCATAGATGAACAGCCGATCAATCATAATATAAATATCGACCCTCGGCTATGGTTATATCCAATCGATAGCACGGAGCCATCCGACTATGGCGTATGGGGCCCACTTATTTGGGGTAACCCACTAAGAGAATGGGCCTAATAAGGCCTAAGGGAAGGTCACAATGAGGACTTTTAACCATCATTGCCCATCAATGCGGTCGTTTAACCAGCATTGCCATGGAGTGGCCCACACAAGGGATTCATACACAACATAACGACCACACATACATTACATTGGGCCACCCTCATGGGCCTCACATACATCGCATTGGGCTTCATTCAAGGGCCTCAAATGTATCACAATGGGCCACGCCCATGGGCTTCGAATATATCACAATAGGCCTCTCCCATGGGCCTGATATATCACATCGGGCCTTATCAAATGGGCCCCAAGTACATCACATCAGGCCGTATCAAATGGGCTGAATCAAACAGGCGGAATTAGATTGACCAAATTAAATAGGCTTAATCAAATGGGCTAAATCAAATGAGCCATTTCAAATGGGCTGAATTAGATGGGCCCAAACCAGCACACCATTCATCTATTGCTAGAGATCTTTTTAGAGCATTATTACAAAAAATGAATCATGTCCAAAGGATCATCTGGACCATACCACACTTAACAGTGGTGATGATGATTTCCACTATTAAATTCTAGTGGGCCCCACCATAGTATTCATTTCCCCTCCAGTCTGTTCATAAGGTCACAAGGACCTGAACAGGGGGGAAAAATAAATATTATATTGACTCAAAACTTCTGTAACCCAAAGGAGTTTCAATGGTAGACATTCAACTCCACCGTTTTTTGTAGTGTGGTCCACCTGATAACTGCATTTGTCTTATTTTTATCTCAAGCCTTAAGATGAGCTCACCAAATAAATGGACGGTTCAGGTGTAACACATACATCGGTGTGTACGTCCCACCGTCTAGCTATCTGGACGGTGTAGCTAAGACCCATACATCACGATGGTCCTCATGTAAATGGATGGACGGATGAGATATGGGGACCATAACATTATAATATATATATATATATATCACAGCAGGTGGGTCTCACGTGTGGCCCACCATATACAATATTATATATATATATATATATATATATATATATATATATATATATATATATATATATATATTTAAAACAAGGCAGCAACATCCAGCATCCAGATGGATGGCTGGATAAAATACATACATCCATTTGCCCACCGTCCCACCCCTACTGGACAGATGGCTGGATATAAGGCTCATACATCTGGTGGGCCCTACCCTCACACGTGTCACACGTGTGGGGTGGGTCTCACATAAATAGATGGATGATAAGATAAAACACATATCTCATGGTAGGGCCCACAATTTGGACGGTGCTAATACAACAGCCATCCTGCTGTTGTAAGATGGATAGACGGCGTGGAAGATATCATGCATCAAGGTGGGCCACAAGCCATCACAAAAAAATAGAGAGAGAGAGAGAGAGAGAGAGAGAGAGGAAAAAGGAAGATCAGATGGTGATGGAGGGACCCCGCCACTATGGGCCCTCCATGATTTTAATACATACATAAAAATGGGTCTCATCACAAGTGGGCCTTCTAATAGAAAATCAACAGTGGATCACCCACCTATTGGCCTCCTTCTTGGTCTGATGGAACGTCGAACTCCTTGGCTTCGATCTTGTTGGAAGATGATGAAAAATGGAGGGTTGAGATGAGAGGGTAGGAAGTGGGCCACACTAAAGCTTCTCCATGAGAACTTAGGAAGCTTGGACGTGGGATATTTTTGGTTACTTGGAAATGGGTTTGAGAAATGAGCGAGAGTGGATTGTAAGGAGAGAGAGATGGGTGATGGAGTGATGGATAGGAGAGAGGAATTGGTTGTGTAAGAAATTGTTGACTTTTGGGGTTGTTGTGTAAGTGAGGTATGGGTTATGATGGGTTGAGTGATAGGTTGAGTGATGTGTGTACTTGACATGTACTTGACCCTTAATGGGATTGATTGATTGATTGATGTGACTTTTGGGCAGAGATTCTCTTGGGTTTTACAATGCGTGGCATTTTTCTCGAACTGAAGGGCCCACATCTCCTTACCTAGGTATCTCCTTGGTGTGCAAGACGTGACATCAGAACCGCGGAGATGGTGTGGTTGCTAGGTTACAAGTCTTGGGTTGAGTTGACTCAGATTGTAAGGGTGCAACTCAAGGTCACACGCAAATGTCGATTATAGGTCGGGTGTCGCGGGAATTTTACAGGGAGGATGTGGGGATCATCGGAATGGTACGGACTAAGATACGGGTCTTACAGCTCTCCCTTCTAAATAAAAATTTCATCCTCGAAATTACACAATCATCGCAACTAGACATAACTCATGAGGAAGAAGCAAAACATCATTATATAAAATCAGAGACAGGATACAAAATACACCACATAATCAATCATCAAAGAGATGGGGATAGCGCTCTTGAATCTCGACCTCGCGGTCCTATGAAGCCTCCTCAACAGAATGGTGACCCCACTGAACCTTTACCAACGAATTGACCTTAGTCCGAAGGACCTGCTCCTTTCGATCAAAGATATGAACTGACTGCTCAATGTAAGAAGCATCCTCACGAACCTCTAATGGCTACCAATCAATAACAGGAATGATGTCTAACCCACACTTCATCAACATAGAGACATGGAAAAAGTTATGGATGCTAGACAACTGAGATAATAATGTAAGATGATAGGCCACAGTGCCAATGCGCTCAGTGATCTCAAAAGGTCCTATGAATCTTAAAAAAATCTTACCCTTTGCTCCAAATCGAACTACGCTCTTCATGAGTGAGACCTTGAGATATACATAGTCCCCTACAACAAACTCCAAGGGATGACGCCAACGATCAGCAAAACTCTTCTCCCGGCTCTGAATTGTGTCCATCCTCTGCCTGGTGATATCGATAGCCTTTGATGTTTCCTGCACAAGCTTGGGACCTAGGAGACGACGCTTTCCAACCTCGTTCCAACAACTCAGTGATCTTCATGATCTGTCATACAGTGCCTCTCACCTGATAGCTGTTATTATATGCGAACTCAGTCAATTACAGATGCTCATCCCAGCTATCCCTGAAATCAATCTCGCAGGCTTGAAGCATATCCTCAAGAATCTGGTTGACCCTCTCAGTATGGCCATCGTTCTGTGGATCATACAAGGTGCTGAGATACAAAATAGTCTCCATCGCTCTCTAGACGCTCCTCCAAAACTGAAACATGAACCTCGGGTCTCGATAAAAAATGATCGAGACTGAAATGTCATGCAGTCTCACAATCTCCTTGATGAATAACCTCGCAGGCCATCCATTCACCGAATCACATGCACGTAAGAAAATGTGCCTACTTCGTCAGATAATCCACAACAATCCAGATGGTGTCATGACCGCACTGAGTCCTCGACAAGCCCATAATAAAATCTAATGACACATGTTTCCTCTTCCACGTCGGGACGCTCAATAGTTGAATAGACCATGGGGTCTCTAATGATCGGCCTTGACATGCTAGCATATGTCACACTCGGCCACAAAACTAGCAATTTGGTGATTTATCCCTGCTCAAAAATATTGTCGCCTCATGTCACGGTACATCTTCATCGAGCCAGGGTGGATAGAAAATCGCGATCGATGTGCCTCGGTCATAAGGTCTCTTCTTAACTCAAGAACATTCAGGATACATAATCGACCTCTAAAGTGAAGCCCACCATCAGAACCAATCTGCCAATCTAACTGCCTCTCAGATGCCACCTTAGCCATATAACTCTACAACGACTTATCAGTTTACTGAGCCTCGATCACCCTTGCGATAAGAGAGGGTTGAATCAACAGGCTCGATAACTGCACGATAGAAGACTACAGACCGAACTTAAAATCATACTCTGTTATATCGTTGAGCATTCTCCACTCCTGAATCATCATATGAGCCATCCGGCCTTGTGGTTGACGGCTGAGGGCATCCGCTACTACGTTCGCCTTGCTTGGGTATTACTGAAAGTCAAAATTATAGTCATTCAGGAGCTCCATCCAGCGCCTCTGTCTCGTGTTCAACTCAGACTGCGACAAGAGGTACTTCAAGCTCCCTGGTAAGAAAAAAAACTCGAACCTAACCCCATAGAGATAGTGTCTCCACACCTTCATTATGAAGACAACTGTTGTCATCTCCAAATCATCCGTGGGGTAGTTCTGCTCATGGACCTTGAGCCGGCGAGACGCGAAGACCACTGGTTTCTCGTGCTGCATTAGGACAACACTTAAACCAATATGTGAGGCATTGGTAAAAAGTACAAATCCATCACTCCTAGAGGGAAGAGTGAGGATAGGGGAGAATGTCAGATGGTCCTTCAGTTCTGCTAATGCCTGCTCACAAGCGTCGACCCAAACAAACTCTGCGCCCTTTCGAGTTAACCTAGTTAATGGGACTGTAATACGGAAGAAGCCCTCAATGAAACGCCGATAGTAGCCAGCTAAACTAAGAAAACTGTGAATCTCGGAACAGTTGTGGGCTAGGCCCACTGATGCACTGCCTCAACCTTCAAGGGGTCCACTGCAACAACCTTACTCATCACCACATGACTGAGGAACTTCACCTCCTCCTACCAAACTCACACTTCTCTAGCTTCGCATACAGCTGGTGGGTTTGTAGGGTTTGCAATGAAATTTTCAGATGCTACTCATACTCTTCACCGGTCCTTGAATAGACCAAAATGTCATTGATGAAGACTATAACAAACTGATCAAGATACAGATGGAAGCCCTCGTTCATCAACTACATGAAGACCATGGGTGCATTGGTCAGTCCGAAAGACACGACCTGAAATTTAAAATGACCATAACGCATCCTGAAAGCCATCTTCGGGACGTCCTCCTCTCGGACCCAAATCTGATGATAACTGGAACATAGGTTGTAACACCCCATATTTTTACCAACCTGGGATTATACATCCTTAGGCAATGGGTCAACCATATCACTCTCAGAACTCAATTCCAAAGCCAAAGAAATCATTTAGAACCTAATTCTTTAGAAATTTAATGTGAATTAGCCAGCGCTACACTATATTTCCTGTAAAACTAGCACTAACCACTTTAAATACGATCTGTAAGACCCAAAACCTATAGAATCATTGACGCTACGTTACCCTAAAACTTAGGATCAAACTCTAAACCTGTTTGTTCTCAGGAACCCTTTAAAACTTTGTATTGGATCTAGACCGCGCGTTGAAAGTCCAATATCTATAATCTTAGACCATTATGACCGCCTAGTTGGACTTGACAATCATTTCGAAAATCAAGTCCAACTGATGTTCTGAGGTTATTTCATTGGGCATGGAGCAAGGAGTGTGAGAAAGAGTGAAATTCTTTATAAATTAAATGTGATTTAAATAAATCTGGCACGTTTCGCTTGCAGGTTAAGTTTAAGCATTCAGACCATCGAAATCTGACCCAAATACACCCTCGGATCAGGGAACATTTCCCACTCAGGTCAGTGTACTTGGAATCTCTGATCGAGTCTTAGTGATCGCTGAACTGAAACTGGTCCGCCACGTGTGATCTGGAAACTCTATCGAACTGAAAACTTAATGTGATCAGGATCCAACATTCATGAGCTTAAGTCCCGCATTCATTCAGGGGACCTCCAGAAACGTTCTTTTGGATCAGGAAAGATCCGATTTGGCTGTAACCCAAGTATGCTTTGGTCCTAAGTCTATATAGGTGAGTTTTTAGCCTATATAAGGAGCTTAAACCCTCTCCCATTCAGCCCATACGAATTTGGGGAAAACCCTAGGAGAGAGAGGAGAGAAAAGAGAGACAAAGTGAGATAGATTTGGAGTTTTTTCCTGGGATTCTTCCCTACTGCTCTACGTGCCAAATCCACCTTCCTGTATCGCTTTTCCGGTGATTCCAACTTCGTTCTTAGGTAAGAAACCCTAACCCTAACCTGTTTTGACGCTTAGAATAACTGTAGTGATGTTATAGCTAACCTGTTTCATGCCTTAGGTAACCTATTCACCGTTGACGAAGACTTATCGTCTGAATCAACTCCGTTTCACAATTTCTGGTTTAAGGTACGGATTTTAGACGCTTAGATTACTTGTTTTTAAAGCTTTCAATGTCATTTAATGGTAGATTGCTGATAAGGATGTTGTTTGACATGTAGAACATGCTGTCCATTTTTCATTTCGAATACGTACGAAGAATATGAGATTTAGGGTATTTTAGGTATTTGTAGGAAATATTGTATGCGTACGTATTTTGCTGATATGATTGCCATGAGTATTTACCGTGTACCTATAGTAGTTATACGTGTATGATCTGTTTGGCGAAGAGATTCGTCCTAATGCACATATTGACCGACATATGCTGTGTAGACTAAGTGTTTGTTGAAATGCCTAAATCAATATGATATATGCCTGCCATATGTTTTGAATGTAAGAACATGATTGTTGTGTATTAGACATCTCCTTGATATAAGGATCTGTCATATTATATGCGGAAATCAACATAGGTCAAGTACGTTGGAGTTGTGTAGTCTAAGTGTTTGTGTAAATGTATGTATTAGTAACTATTGAGTAAATGGTGTTGTAGATTAGCGTTGAGACTGGATTCTCAACTAATTTGATGATGTACATGATTTCCTCCATGCTTGTTGTATTTCAATTGATTACCTTATGTGTGAAGTACTTGTGTATGGTTAAATTGCTTCTGTTGTATCTTATAACATGGTGCTAACACGCTTGAATTAATTTTTATTTCAATTTTTTTATCTCATATGATTACTGATTCACATTACAAGTGTTTGGGGCTATAATCTAGTCCAGGCAGTCAGTAATAGATCTGAATTCGTGGTTGGATTATATTCACCACGAAGGATGTGTATGACGAACCAGAGTCATACTAGAGTTGTCGGCAGTGGTTAGGCCACACAAAGTGCTTGTGCACTTCATGCCGGTCGATTCAACGTGCGCTCACGGTAGTCGGACTCATCAAGTAACCTGATTGACCATTGTATGTTCACTTGTATTTGTCATAACTGCTTGAACCTAGGGTACTGAACTTACTAGTGATAACCCTGATAACTGTGGTACCTTGATCCACTAAGACTTATGAGCCGGGCATGGTGGTATGGGACACCGTGGTCGAGCTGTCGGCCTACGTTGGGGCCACAAACCTCCCCATAGTGACCAGTGAGCAACCTAGACTCGTGAACAGATTATGGTGGTATGGGATACTATATTCTTCCTGTCGGCCTACACTGATAAGGTGATGGGGGAGTGGTCCAACGAGTGCGAGTAACAGCCCTGACAGCCCTTTGTAGTGACCTTGAGTGTACTCTGAGTCTACGTGAGGCGACGACCCTTCCGTAGCAACAAGAGTGCAACTAGGCCTGTATTGATAAGGTGATGGGGGAGCGGAGCAACAAGTGCGTGCAACAGCCCTGACAGCCCTTGCAGCGACCTAGAAATATATCATCGTATGAGATTACTAGGAGTGACGACCCTAGACAGGATCCTTGTTGGGAATGATATAAGGGAAGTACCCTAGTTTCCCAATCCTGTTGTATGAAAAGGACTAATAATAACTTGATAATCATATTCATATCGCACTGCATGTGCTTGGAAGATGTGGAGCACTGAGGGAAGAAAGCGTGTCGCGGACGTAAGATGGTGTCGCATGAGGGAGTATGTCGGTGAGGGCATCCATCATGTCATTTTATTCTTGCATTAATCACAGTAGTTAGGAATATTTGAATTGCTTGCTTTATCATTATCGCTTGATTGATTTGATAACATGTTAATCTTTGCTCTATGATTTCACTGAGTTAGCTACTCACTCCCACGTTACGGGACGGTGTTGCGCACACTAACCAGTCCCTATTTTAGTTTCAGATGATGGCGATGCTTGCGAAGTAGAGCCGGACTTGATGATGATGAGGAGGATCCCTCCTATATGCAGGTTCTAATCGACGGGTTTACAGGGTTACTGATTAGATGCCAATACACTTGGTATTTTGCCTTTTATTTTCACACCCATGTATATTCTTTTCTTTCTATTTTTGAGTATACATATATTTAGTTAACCTAGTAACATGTTCACACTCTGGAGACTTACAACCATTTATATATTTTATATATCTATCACATTCTTCCGCTTGCTAATTTAACTGTCTCTGGAGTATGATATGCTGTTTTGACTTAATCCACTTCATGTTTTATGCACTATCACAGCCGACATTCATCCATCATTGAAAATGTTACATAAGTGATGTTCTGGAACTCGGGAGTGGAGTTTATGCTCGACCCTCGATTTTTGGGATGTTACATAGGTCAATCTTCAATAAGAACTGTGCACCCTACAGTTGATCAAATAAATCATCAATCCTCGGGAGTGGATACTTGTTCTTGAACATGACTTTGTTGAGCTCATGGTAATCTATGTATAGCCTCAACGAGCTATCCTTCTTCTTCACGAAGAGTACCAATGCTCCCCACGGTGAACTGCTCAGATGCATAAAGCCTAACTCGCGCAACTCGTCCAATTGCTTCTGTAGTTCCCACAACTCTAACGGTGTCATACGATATGGGGCCTTCAAAATAGGCACGGTATCGGGCATGAGATCAATCTGAAACTCGGTGTGTCGACGAGGCGGTAACCCCAGAATCTCCTAGAACACATCAAGAAAATCGTAAACTACAGGCAACTGATCGATGCTCACTATAATGGGCTCCTCTAGGACACACAACATCATACAAGACAATGACTCTCCTCTAGGCATAACAATGAACTGGAATTGTAACAAATCGGGTATACAGAACGTGAATGTTCTCATGGAGCAGCCTAATATGGCGTGACACTCGGCAAGCCAATCTATGCCCAGGATGACATCAAACTCGGACATCAGCAATACAAACAGATGGTAGGCAAAAAGATATCCCCAACTAGAACAGGGAAAGATGACAAAAATTGGCCCAACACTACAGTCTTCCCCAAAGGAGTTGATAATGACAAGCCCTCACGAGTAGACTCCAATGGCAAACCAGTCGATCGGCAAAATCTCTTGGCCACAAAGAAATGCGATGCACTAAAATCAAACAACATACGTGTAATGCATGTAGAGACTAAATGTATACCCTCAATGACTCCTCTGAATGACTGCAGGTCCTGTTGAGCCACATGGAATCTAGCCTGAGCTAGCTAGGGAGGTATCTGTCCCCTCTGAGCATGCTGCTGCTTCTTCTGCTGTCGCTGAGGCGGTCAAAAATGTTACCTCTACTGCAACGGCCTCAAAGGCTAGTGTTAATGCTGTTGCTGAGGGAGCCTCAATGGTTGGGGCTACTGTAGGAGTTCTGCCACTGCTGAGGTGGATGATGTTGTGAACCTCTCTGCTATTACTGCTTCTGGGGGCGGGGACACTCTTAGATACGGTGCCCTGTCACACCACACCCAAAATAGGTGTAGGTGAACTGCCTTGGAGGTGGTGTTGGAGGTGCTACTGGCACTCGGAAGGTTGGGCGACCTATGCACCTCTGCTGTGGTCGACCCTGATGGGAGTCACCGGAAGGAACCTACCTCTTCCGATCTCTCCTCTGACCACGATCACTCTAAGAACTGGCCCACTCAGCCTCAAAAATTTAGGCTTTCCGTACCATTCCCTCGAAAGTCGAGAGCTCATGCCCAATAACACGACCTCAAAGACTGTAATGCAAGTCATCCTCGAAATGGCGGATTCTCCGCTCCTCATCATCTACCAAGTACGGCACAAATCTGGAAAATGCTATGAAATGAGCCACATTCATATCTCCCTACACCAGGGCCTCGAACTTTAATGCTCACTAACGTCGGATGTGATCAAGAAAATACTGTTGGTCAAACCGATCTATAAAATCCTCCCAGGTCCACTCAAAATCGGCTCTTGTTACTCAGGTGACTAATGCCCACCAATGCTCAGCCTCTCTCTAGAGAAGAAATATAGCTAACTGGACTCACCACTGGGTCGTACATCCCATCATATCAAATATCTTCTCCATATCGGAGCTCCATCTCTTGGCTACTATCGGGTCTGACTTGTCTTAGAAACGTGGGGGATCGAGCTACCAAAACTTTTGAAGAAGGGCGCTCGCGTGCTCCTGCTCTGACTGGGTTCGTAAAACAACGGGGTGCCTGACCTGCCCTGCCTTAATGGGTGGACATCACAACATGCAACATTTGCTATAACTGGGAGACACTCACAAGTACGGTCAGATTCGCACTGGTCTCAGGTGGAGGAACGACATCCTCAGGCTGGGGGGTAGGAATCTCTGGTGCTAGAGTGGGGATCATAGGTGGTAGGGTGGGAGTCGCAAGTGGTGGAGCAGGAGTCTCTTGGGGCACTCTCTATAACGCCCTAAAAATTGGGGGTTGAGCATAACTTAACTCCCATGCTCAACCCCCAAGTTCCGAAACATCACTTATGAAACATTTTCAATGATGGATGAATGTTGTCTGTATTAGTGCATAAAACATGAAGTAGATTAAGCCAAATCAACAAACATAATCTAGGGACAATTGTAATATGCAAGTGGAAGACTAAAAGAAATATATAAACCAGTATAAGTCCCCAAGATATGTATGCTCTGCCCACTCATAATTACAAGTATTATTTCAATATACAAATATCAAAATGTGAGTCCACTGCAAACATAACCCTGAATCCCTTCCAATCAGGACACGGCTCACATTAACCTGCTTGAGAACTGCATGTAGGAGAACGCCTCCTCATCATCCTCATACTCCTTCTCTGCCTCGTGGGTCGCATCATCATCTGCAACTAAGACAGAGTCTGGTTGGTGTTTAACACCGTCCCAGAATGTGGGAGTGAGTGATCAACTCAGTGGGGCTATACAGCAAAGGTTAACATGTTATCAATTCAATCAAGCAGTAATGATAAAGCAGTACAATCAAACATGCCTTAGATACTCTTGTTAATGCAAGGATGATATGAGGTAATGATGCATGCTCTCGCCTGCACTCTCTCTTGCGACAACATCTAACGATCGTGACATGAATCACTATCACTATGCTCTACACCAACACCAATGGCACATGCAGTGTGATGTTATGAGCATGATTACCAAGTTCTTATTATTCCTTTTCATACAGTAGAATTGGGAAGCTAAGGTACCTCCCTTGTACCATTTCCTAAACAAGGATCCATTCTAGGGTCGTCAGTCCTAGACAATCTCATACAATGTTATGGTTCTAGGTCGTTGCAAAGGGCTCGTCACCAATCAATGCATGCCTAGTTATACCCTAGTTACTACAATAAGGCTCGTCGCCTCAATGCAGTGTCAAGGTATGCTTGAGGGCACTACAAAGGGCTCATCACCAATCAATGTAGGTTGATAGCACGAATATAGTGTCCCATACCACCATGTTCAGCTTAAAAGTCTTAGGGGATCATGGTACCAAGGTTAACGAGATCTCATTGGTAAGTTTGGTACACTAGATTCAAGCAGTAGTGTCCAAACATGGTGAACATACATCGGGTCAACCGTGTTAATTGAGGAGCTTGACTAACACGAGCGCACATTGAGTTGATCGACATGAAATACATAAGCACTTCGTGTGGACTAACCACTGCCGACATCCCAAGTACGGCTCGGATTCATCGAACACATCCTGTGTGGCGAAAGAAACCTCAGCCACTAGTTCGAGAACTATTACCGATTACCTATACTGTGGTATAGTCCCAACCACGTACAATCACAATAATGAATATTCAATTCAAATTCTACATTCATATAAACATGTTATGGCATATAACTTAAACATGAATACACAACATATGGAGGAAATCATACACACAATTAAACAGGAGTACATAAACAGGAGTACATAGGTTATATAGTTCATGGAGGGAATCATACACACAGTTAAGGTAGTTGAGATTTATATCTTAACTCCCTTATAAATCACACTTTACTAACTATTAACTCATTTAAACATTTTCAGAAACACTTAGACTACACTTTCCAACATACATCACGTATGTTGGCCATATTACGTATTAGGGCAAATCCTTTTTCCAAGGAGTTGTCGCATACATATCAATCATGTACCTATGACAATTAATCATGGCAACCACAACATCAGATTTCAAATGTACACAAAAATTTCAACAAATACATGAATTTCCCTATAGACTACAGAGTTCATATATATACGTAAAACAAAACAGATATTGCATTTGGCATGTGAAATAGCATCCATGTCAGTAATAAACCATTAACCGACATTGAAAACTTTGAAAACCATAACCTATACATATATAGTCCGCACCTTAAACCGGAAAATACGTAAAGGATATGATTTAGACGCTAAGTCTTCCTCAACGGCGGTTTAGCAACCTAAAACATGAATTTGGTTAGCTATAACATCACTTAAACTATTGGAAACCCTAGAACAGGTTAGGGTTAGGATTTCTTACCTATGTATGGTATTAGAATCATCGGAATAACGATCCAGTAGCGTGGGATAAGCATGTGGAGAGGCAGGGTAGAATCCCTAGGAGAATCTCCAACTCACTCTCTCCCTTTCTCTCTCTTTTTCTTCTCTTTCTTAGCTAGGGTTTTGAAGTTCGTATGGATTATGTGAGAGAGGGTTTAAAACCCTTATATAGGCCCAGAGTTGACGAAAACAGTCCCATGACCATGGTATACTTAGGTTATAACCAAATCGGGTCTGCTCCGTTCAAACGGAGCAGTTCTGGAGGTCCCTTTGCTGAATGCGGTCGGACTTAAGATCCCTGATATTGGATCTTGGTCAAGTTAAGTTTTTAGTCTGATCGAGTTTACAGATCGATCGTGGTGGACCAGTTTCAGTTCAACGGTCACCGACACTCGATCAGAGCACAAGCACATTGGCATGTGTGGGACATTTTCCCTTATCTGAGGGTAAATTTGGGTCAAATTATGATAGTCTGAACGCTTATAATCGGCCCGTAAGCGACACGACTCAGATTACTTAAATTCATATTTAATTTCTTAAAATATTCACTTTCTCACACACTTCACTCCGGACTCAAGAAAATCATCTCAGGACATCATTGAGACTTGATTTTCGTGGTGATTGTCAAGTCTAACTAGGCGGTCATAATTGTCTAAGTTCATCGCTATCGGACTTTTGATGTGCGGTCTAGGACCAATATGGAGTTTCTGAATGCTCCCGAGAGCAACTGGGTTTAGAGATTGTTCCTAAATTTTAGAGTAATGTAGTGTTAACGATTCTACAAGTTTTGGGTCTTGCAGAATGAATTTAAAGTGATTGGTGGTAATTTCACAGGTAATCTAGTTAAGCGCTAATTAATTCTCGTTAGATTTCTAAAGGATTTAGTCCTAAAAGATTTCTGTTTAAGGTGGTACTTGGGTTTTCGTACGAATTTTTCCAGGACGTTATAATCTACCGCCCTTAAAGAAAAAATTTCATCCTCAAAATTTGTACCTTCTCATACTCCTCGAGGATTCGAGGGTAGTTCTTCCTGACCTCACCTTCAGTCTCCCAAGTAGACTCTTCTTCACTGTGATGCGTCCACAGTACCTTCACAAGTGGGATGACCTTGTTGTGCAATACCTGCTCCTTCCTATCCTGGATACGCGTCGGTCGCAGTACATATGTGGCATCCTCACTCAACTGCACCTGCTCCCAAATGATAATGTGCGAAGGATCAGGTCCGTACTTCTTCAACATGGACACATGGAATACGTTATGCACGCCTACGAGTGGTGTGGGCAAAGCAAGGCAATATGCTACTGCCCCCACTCGGTCTAAAATCTGAAATGGGCCAATAAATCTCAGCGTGAGCTTTCCTTTCTTACCAAACCGAAGGACTCCCTTCATGGGGGAAACCTTAAGGAATACATGGTCCCCAACTTCAAACTCAAGCGGTCACCATCTCGTATCGGCGTAACTCTTCTGCCTGCTCTGTGCTGATAGAAGTCGACGCCTAATAATGTCGATCTTCTCTGAGGTCTACTGAACTAACTCTGGGCCAATCAGAGTCTTCTCGCCCACTTCTACCCAGCAATGCGGTGCTCTACACGGGCGACCATACAGTGCCTCATAGGGAGTCATGCCAAAACTCGCCTGAAAACTATTGATATACGCGAACTCTGCATAAGGAAGACAGTCATCCTAACTGTCATTAAAATTCAATACACAAGCTCGCAACATATCTTCTAGCACCTGATTCGCTCGTTCCGTCTGCCCATCTGTCTGTGGATGGAACGCAGTGCTGAACTTTAATTTCACACTCATTGCTCTCTAGATACAAGTCCAGAAGATAGATGTGAATCGCGTGTCTCGGTCCAACATGATCTCCAAGGAAACTCCATGCAGACGTATAATCTCCTTAATGTACAACCTAGCCAACTCGTCTGCAGAGCTCGTAACTCTGATCGGTAGGAAATGAGTCGATTTCTTCAATCGGTCAACGATCACCCAAATGGAGTCATGTCCCTTCCTCGTCTTTGGTAGCCCTGATATGAAATCTATAGAGATGAAATCCCACTTCCACTCAGCTATAGGCATGGGCTGAAGCAGTCCAGGAGGTCAACGATGCTCTGGCTTGACCTACTGGCACGTGAGACAATGGGACACAAACTCTGCAATGTGAACCTTCATGTTATCCCACTAGTACGATCTCTTCATGTCTTGATACATCTTCATGCTACTAGGATGCATCACAAGCCTCGAATTATGTGTTGACTCGAGAACCTCCCGTCTCAAGTCATGATTGTCTGGGATGCATAGGTGGCCATGATAATGTAAGCCCCCATCTGAACCAACACTCCACTTGGAGTCCTCATCTGTACTAACCCGCTCTCTCATCTTCGCCAATAGCTCATCGTTTGCCTGAGCTGCAATAATCTTATCGTCAATGAGGGGTTGTACTCGAATGTGTGGGATAACCTCATATGTCTCCTCAACAGTGAGTTTCTGCTTAAAGTCTCACATAAAATCCACCATGTTCCACTCTGCTATCATCAGTGGAGCCACAAACTCTATAGTCTTCTTGCGGCTCAACGTGTCTGCCATAAGGTTTGCCTTGCCCGAATGGTAGGAAACCTCAAACTTAAAGTCCTTCAAGGTTTCCCTCCACCGCCTCTGTCGCATATTCAGGTCCCACTGAGTGAATATGTACTTAAGGCTCTTGTGGTCGCAAAAGAGCTCGAACTCTTCTCCGTAGAGGTAATGTCTCCAGAGTTTCAGTGCGAAGATAATGGCTGCCAACTCTAGATTGTGTGTACTTAAGGCTCTTGTGGTCGCAAAAGAGCTCGAACTCTTCTCCTCGTGTTTCCTCAACTGTCTCGAGGCATATGCAATCACCCTGTCCTTCTGCATAAGGACACAACCCAGACCAACGCGAGATGCGTCAGTGTATATAGTATACTTAACTTCTTGCTCTAATAATACTAGCACAGGGACAGACGTCAACTTGTCCTTCAGCTCCTAAAAAGCTGCTTTCGCCTTCTCATTCCAGGCGAACTTCAGATCTTTTCGTGTCAACTGAGACAGCGATCTGACAATCTTGGAGAAATCCTGAATGAATCATCGATAATAACCCGTCAGCCCAAGAAAACTCCTCACCTCAGTAATTGAATCGGGCTGCTTCCAATCCTAAACCATAGCTACCTTAGCGAGGTCGACTGTTATCCTATCCTTCGACAACACATGTCCTAGTAACTTAACTTCCTCCTTCCAGAAGTCGCACTTCTTATAATACACAAAAAGGTGATTCTTCCTGAGAGTATCCAAGACAGCTCTTAGGTGCTCCTCGTGCTCTTCCTGACTTGTGGAGTATATCAAAATGTCATCAATAAATACGATGATGAATCGGAACAGAAACAGCCGAAATACCCTATTCATCAGGTCTATGAACACGGTTGGTGTGTTCGTAAGGCCGAACGACATCACAAGGAACTCATAATGGCCAAAGCTAGTCCTGAATGCTATCTTCTGCACGTCCTCATCCCTGACACGCAACTGATGATAACCTAACTGCAGATCGATCTTCGAGAAGTATCCTGCCCCCTTCAACTAATCAAACAGATCATCTATCCTGGGCAAAGGATACTTGTTCTTTACCGTCACCTGGTTCAACCTACGATAATCAATACATAACAGCAGGGAATAGTCCTTCTTCTTCACAAATAAGACTGGTGCTCTCCAAGGAGACACACTAGGCCGTATAAAATCAGCATCCAACAGATCATCGATCTGTTTCCTCAGCTCCTCCATCTCACATAGAGGCATGCGATATGTTGGCAACGAGATAGGTGTCATGCCAGGTGTCAGATCAATAGTAAAAGCAATCTCGGGCGGTGGAGGTAATCCAAGTTTCTTGTTGAACACATCCTCAAAATATCAAACTACAGGCATAGCTCCAAGTGTTGGGCCTTTCACATTCTTCAACAAGGACATATAACAACGTAAACGACAGGGCATATTGACCTGAACTAGAAAAGTAAAGGCCATACCCTCGGATTCATAGGCTGTCACCACCTTAGTCACGCAGTCGATCTCCGCTCGCATCTCCGTGAGCCAGTCCATACTGAGAATCACATCGTAATGCCATACTAGGGTAACAATCAGGTCGACGTGAACTGTCCTGCCTCCTAAGTCTACCAAACAATCCTTACACATCTTGGTAATGTCTAAAAAAGTTCCTATGGCTACAAGGAGTCTCACCCCCTTCGTAAGACTAGTTTCTAACCCCAGATGCTTGACTGTAGCGCAGGACACTATAGAGGTAGTGGAGCCAGTGTCCACTAATAAAAAGACCAGTATACCTTGGATGTGCACCGTGACTTCAAAAGCTGGTGGTACCGTAACTGCTATCTCGGATGCCTCAGCTGTAAGCGCGTGAACTCGAGACTGTTGTGGGCGGTTCGATGGTGTTACCATAGGCCGTTGTGGTGGCCTAAAGCGAGGATCAGATGGCCTTAAGGATGAATGCACTGGTGCAGTCCTCAGTGGTGGTGTTGATATGGCCTGAGGGAACTAGCGGTTGATCCTTTGGGGTGGCGAGAATCCACTGCCCTCATCCTAGTGAAACAAGTGATCTCAGTGTGGCCCAATCTCTAACAGTAGTTACGCCACATGTCTATTCATCTCAGGTGATTCGATGGAGCTGCAAGCCTGGACGGAGAATCTGTCCGCAGCTTCTTTTTCGAGAAATGGTCTGCTCAGAAGATCAGGTCATGGCCTAAGAGCCATAGGTTCTCGCATACGGGATAACCTGTACCCATCTTGCTCAACTCGCAGGGACATGCCCACCAACTCGGCATAAGTAGATATGCTAGTGCAGCACATCTTCGACCGGATCTCAGGTCTCAGCCCCTCAGAAAAGCGCCGCATCCGCATCAGCTGATCACCCAATAACAGTGGAGCATACCTGCCGAGCTCCGTGAACCGATTCTCATATTCCATCACTGACATCCCTCCCTGACGGAGGTGAAGGAACTCACTCTCCTTCTCGTGTCGGTAGGTGACAGGGAAATACTTCTCATGAAAGTGAGCCTCAAATGCCTCTCACGTCCACACAAATCCTTCCACAGCAGTGCGGAGAATACTATCCCACCACAAACTAGCCTCCTTCTCAAACATGAAGGTGGCAAACTATACCTGTTCCTCCTCAGAATAGTGTAGCGGTCTCTGCATCTTAGAGATGAGGTCAATCCAGTACTCGGCCTCCTCAGGTCTATGAGTACCCATGAAATTGGGAGGCCGTAAGTACTAGAATCGCTCAAATGTGCCGCTAGCACTAGCATTCCCAGCTAGGTGCATATGTGAGGCAGGTGGAGTGGCCCCCATAGTCTGAGCAAAGGTACTAGCCATGGAGGTCAAGAACTGTTATTGTTGTTGCTACTGCTGTTGTTGTATCTGTTGTTGCTGCATTAACAACATCATCTGCTTTAGCCTATCAGGAGGCAGAGTGGACTGAGATGCATGTGGCATCGATGTAGACACACAGTTCGACTAAGGAACTGAATGAGTGATAGGTGGTACCACTGATGGTGTGACAGGCGTGGACCCAGAGTGGGGCCAGTAGCCAGCTGAGAATCTGACATAAAATTAGAATGAGACGGGCCCGAATGGGGGTCCGTATGACTATCACTTAGGGGAGAGACCCCGTCCAGCGACTCGTCCAAAGAGAGACAGGCCGAAGTCCTTGTGCCCTTAGGTGGCATACCCTGCATTCAACAGAGGGTGCAACCTGTGAGATTTAGCATACACACAATCCACCCACACAGCATTCACAGCTCAACTCAAGGAAACATCATGCATTTCATTTAACAAAATTATCTCAATACATGAGGTACAAAATCACATGGATCGCGACAGAGAATGCATGTGAGCTAATACAACTAAGCTTCAAACACTAAAAACAACTACCAAATTACTATGCCTATAAAGGCCACACACAAGAACAAGCAATAAAGAAAAACAACGACGACTATATATTCAACTATTCATCGGAATCTGACGATGGAGGAGGGGCACCCTTATCCTGCAGGCAGCATAGGATAAACTTCAAAGTGCGAGTTACTTTCTTAAACTTATGTTTCACGAGGCCCCGTAGATTGATAATATCCTGTCGTGGGGTGGCCTGACCCTCCTCAAGCCTAACTAAACAGGCTTCCCTATCAGCCCGATCAGGATCCTGCTCTCGAGTCACAGGCGGAGGGCTCTAATCCGTATCCTGGGCCTCCTCTTCTTCCTTGACCTACTCTTCTTCTTCTTCTATTTTAGCTCCACCTTCAATGCTCTCTACCTCTTCACTTTCGGTCTCATTCTCACTTTCCTCAAGTAGGGCTTGTCGTTGTTATGGCTCAATATCCATTTGATGGAAAGTAGTCTCATTGATGTAATGGATCTGTGCTGACAATTCCACCCCAAGTCTGTAGCCAAACTCGAGTGCAATCCTACATATGAGTCGGCCGAATGGAAGTGATTCAGTCCTTCTATTAGAGCATGCGGTAAGGATTATCTGTCACAAGACATATGTAGGCACACATAACTTCTCTCCCTGCCCCACCTGATATAGGAAGTCCACCATCAGGCACGTGCACTCACTACGGTTGCTCCACATGGGATAGACGTTAAACGTGCAGATATGGTGAAGCAGGCGGAAGTTGTCCGTCATATTTGTCACTAAAAAGCTTTTACTTGGCTGTCATTCAATAGGAACCATGTGCGGCGGTCCCTTTCACGTGCACTACTTAAATTCTTCTCACTTACATGTACCTCTCTAAGTGACACATTCATAAGCTGAGATATGAAAGCAACGTTGATTGTGGCCTCCCGATCTCTTCCAAATAGAATTTTAAACTGCAAGGGCTCCAACGTTGGCTCTCGAATGTGGACATAGAAAACTCGGACAGTGTCCACATTTACACAGTGCTCACCCTCAAATAGCAGACCCCACTTGGCTTCTACCAGGCGCTCGAATAATAAGTATTCTCTAAATAGTCGTGCATCTACATGAGCTTCAAAAAGGACCCTACGACCCTCATAAACTCCATGAGATAACTCCGCCAACAAAGCCCTTCCTATGGGAGCCTGGGGATCTAGATCCCGCTTCGTCTGTAACTCCCGACTGGCGCTTGAACTCGCGACAACACCTCTCTGCCTCCTAGAACGGGTGGGGCGACTAGGCCCGACTTCATCTATAGGAGCTCTCTTTTTTCCCATGAAAGAGAGAATGGTGAAAATAAAAAATATGGCCGTAACAAGCTCGAATAGGGCAATGGGAAAGGAAGGAAAAGAGGAAAATGGAATGGGTATTGGTTTCCCATGAATTTGATACTCAAAGTAGGGATTTGAGTGCCTAAATGGAAGAAAAAGAAAGGGAAATCAGCAATGGAGGTGGGTTTTGAAATGTGTAGAGTGAGGGTGCATGAAAATGAAAGAAGGAAGTGCTTAGAAGGTGATTTTTGGGAAGATTTGAGAGATTTTTGAAGAAAGGAGAGCTTGGAGGGGTGGTTTGTGAAGGGAAGACGATATAGGAGGGGTTTTATTCAACCAACCATGGATCAATGGGCCATACAATGCCCTAGAGGCATCGGCCCGATCGGCCCAACCCAGACTGTCAGGCCCTCGCCGGTCTCTGGACAGTCTAGTGAGGACTTGTCAGTGGAGCGATGTCCTCCTACCCCCTAGGTCCAAAAAAGGTGTGGGTCCCAGCCTGAGTCCCCCTAAAGATGTCCCATTGGGCCCCTTATTTCATTTCAACACGTTTCGGGTCATTTCGAGTGATTTCCGATGCATATTCACACTTACCAATTTTAAACGTCTGGGATGGGATGAAACACAGTCTAAATCCATCGATTGATGGTCTAAAAGTGGATTGGGATCATTTTGCATGATCATGGGTGTGTACGGACATGATCTCGGTGATCGTTTTCAGTAATCTTTCGCCAATTGGTGAAACTGGGAAACCTAAACTTGTTTCTAGATTTTTCTCACACCCGCCTACATTAAATTGGTGTCAGTGTATATCATGTGACCATAACCTAAGTCTATTTTAATTCAAATCATGCTCTCATACCAACTTATAATGCCCTGAAAATCGAGGGTCGAGCATAACTCAGCTCCTGAGTTCCAAAACATCACTTATGCAACATTTTCAATGATGGATGAATGTTGTCTGTATTAGTGCATAAAACATGAAGTAAATTAAGCCAAATAGCAAACATAATCTAGGGACAATTGTAATATACAAGCGAAAGACTAAAAGAAATATATAAACCAGTATAAGTCTCCAAGATATGTATGCTCTGCCAGCTCATAATTACAAGTATTATTTCAATATACAAATATCAAAATGTGATAGTCCACTGCAAACACAACCCTGACTCCCCGCCAATCAGGACACGACTCACATGAACCCGCCTGAGAACTGCATGTAGGAGAACGTCTCCTCATCATCCTCGTACTCCTGCTCTGCCTCGTGGGTGCATCATCATCTGCAACTAAGACAGAGTCTGGTTGGTGTTTAACACCATCCCAAAACATGGGAGTGACTGATAAACTCAGTGGGGCTATACAGCAAAGGTTAACATGTTATCAATTCAATCAAGCAGTAATGATAAAGCAGTACAATCAAACATGTCCTAGATACTCTTGTTAATGCAAGGATGATATGAGGTAATGATGCTTGCTCTCGCCTGCACTCCCTCTCGTGAAAACATCTAACGATCGTGGCATGAATCACTACTACTGTGCTCTACACCAACGCCAACGGCACATGCAATGCGATGTTATGAGCATGATTACCAAGTTCTTATTAGTCCTTTTAATACAGCAGGATTGGGAAGCTAAGGTACCTCCCTTGTATCATTTCCCAAACAATGATCCATTCTAGGGTCATCAGTCCTAGACAATCTCATACGATGTTATGGTTCTAGGTCATTGCAAAGGGCTCGTCACCAATCAATGCATGCCTAGTTATACCCTAGTTACTACAATAAGGCTCCTCGCCTCAATGCAATGTCAAGGTAAGCTCGAGGTCACTACAAAGGGCTCGTCACCAATCAATGTAAGTTGACTGCATGAATATAGTGTCCCATACCACCGTATTCGGCTCACGAGTCTGGGTTGGTCACTGGTCACTACGTGGAGACTCGTCGCCCCAACGTTGGCCTACAGCTCAACCACGGTGTCCCATACCACCATGTCCAGCTCATGAGTTTTAGGGGATCATGGTATCAAGGTTAATGGGATCTCATTGGTAAGTTTGATATCATAAATTCAAGCAGTAACGTCCAAACATGGTGAACATACATCGTGTCAATCGGGTTAATTGAGGAGCTCGACTAGCATGAGCGCACGTTGAGTTGATCGACATGAAATGCATAAGCACTCCGTGTGGCTTAACCACTGCTGACATCCCAAGTACGGTTCGGATTCATCAAACACATCCGGTGTGGTGAAAGCAACCTCAGCCACTAGTCCCAACCACGTACAATCACAATAATGAATATTCAAGTCAAATCCTACATTCATATAAACATGTTATGGCATATAACTTAAACATGAATACACAATACATGGAGGAAATCATACACACAATTAAACATGAGTACGTAGGTTATACAGTTCATGAAGGGAATCATACTCACAGTTAGGGTAGTTGTGATTTATATCTCAACTCCCCTATAAATCACACTTTACTAACTATTAACTCATTTAAACATTTTCACAAACACTTAGACTACACTTTCCAACATACATCACGTATGTTGGCCATATTACGTATTTGGGAAAATCCTTTTTACAAGGAGTTGTCGCATACATATCAATCATGTACCTATGATAATTAATCATGGCAACCACAACATCAAATTTCAAATGTACACAAACATTTAAACAAATACATGAATTTTTGTATAAACTACATAGTCCATATATATATATATATATATATATATATACACGTAAAATGAAACAAATATTGCATTTGGCATGTGAAATAGCATCCATGTCAATAATAAACCATTAACCGACATTGAAAGAAAACCACTACTTATATATATATAGTCCTCACCTTAAACTAGAAAATGCGTAACGGATATGATTTAGATGTTAAGTCTTCGTCAACGGCGGTTTAGCAACCTAAAACACAAATTTGGTTAGCTATAACATCATTTAAACTATTGAAAACCCTAGAACAAGTTAGGGTTAGGATTTCTTACCTATGTATGGTAGTAGAATCGCCGGAATAACGATCCGGTAGGGTGGGATAAGCACGTGGAGAGGTAGGGTAGAATCCCTAGGAGAATCTCCAACTCACTCTCTCTCTTTATCTCTCTTTTTCTTCTCTTTCTTGGCTAGGGTTTTGAAATTCGTATAGATTATGTGAGAGAGGGTTTAAGACCCTTATATAGGTCCAAAACTGACGGAAACAGTCCCAAGACCATGGTATACTTAGGTTATAATCAAATCGGGTCTATTTCGATCCAATGGAACAGTTTTGGAGGTCTCTTTGCTGAATGCAGTTGGGCTTAAGCTCCCTTATATTAGATCTTGGTCAAGTTAATTTTTTGATCTGATCAGGTTTACAGATCGACCGTGGCGGACCATTTTTAATTCAACGGTCACCGACACTCTATCAGGGCCATAAGCACATTGGCATGTGTGGGACATTTCCCCTGATCTGAGGGTAAATTTGGGTCAGATTCTGATGGTCTGAACACTTATAATCAGCCCACAAGCGACACGACTCAGATTACTTAAATTCATATTTAATTTCTAAAAATATTCACTTTCTCACACACTTCGCTCCAGACTCAAGAAAATCGTCTCAGGACATCATCTGGACTTGATTTTTGAGGTGATTGTCAAGTCTAACTAGGCGGTCATAATTGTCTAAGTTCATCACTATCGGACTTTCGATATGCAGTCCAGGACCGATATGTAGTTTCTGAATGCTCCCAAGAGTAACTGGGTTTAGAAATTGATCCTATATTTTAGGGTAATGTAGCGTCAACGATTCCACAAGTTTTGGGTCTTGCAGAATGAATTTAAAGTGATTGGTACTAATTTCACAGGTAATCTAGTTTAGCGCTAATTAATTCTCATTAAATTTCTAAAGGATTTAGTCATAAGAGATTTCTGCTTGAGGTGGTACTCAGATTTTCGTATGAATTTTTCTAGGACTTTACACTCTCCTAGGTGGCATGTCCTATAGGAAAGAGTAAAGGTGTCTATCAATCTTGAAAACTCTCGAAGGCACTCACGTTAAGGGTATGTAACAGAAGATCGCTAAGCTATCCAAACTCAAGACTTAACTATTCTAAACTTATAGCAAACATGTAATGTTGTTCTCAATTATTACCAAGTTATACTCTGACACCAACTTCTGTCACCCCCCAAACTCAAAAATTAGGCTCACAAAATTCTCAATCATCGAATTCGACACCGACAGCCTCTGTAGTACCCCAGTCTCAGCTCTTGGCACCCATTTACCAGGTTTCGATCCTGGGATCATACAAGGAGGATTTTCAACATTAGTTCGATTCGTAATAAGCATAACCAAAGGCATAACTTACAAACAACAACCAAAAACTCCATCACATTTCTACTATGATAAAAAACTTATAAGTATAGTGCGCGTAAAGGAAAATATAATGATGATAGATAAAAGCTCCAAGATGATCTGTTATGCGCTTCTGCCTTAGTGCTGCTGCAGTCCAACATCACCTGCACGCAACGGTCGTGCATAAGCTTATGAAAAGATCAGAGGGTGGTGAAAGTGTGTACGAAGTGTAGCAATATAATTATCCAATGTTAGAGTAATGCGGAATATGTTGATGATTACATGAATACTATTGGTTGTCCAAGGCTATGTGATGTAAGGCATGAATGATGTCAGTCGTACCGAGGCCATACAAGTAAGATGCAACTCAAGCATATCAATACAGCTCAACTCTGGAATATCACCGGGGTCTAGTACACTCCAAACCAAATTACTGCCCCATTGCACACAACAAAGTGAGTGGAAGAGACCTCACTATCCACTTGCAAATATCAGGCTCGGTTCATCGATAGTAGACCAATTCCTCGAGCTGGTCAAACTCATCCTAGCTTTCTCCCTCCTCTTGGGTGGCTAAGGCTATACCCCCTTCCAATCAACCACGACATGGTGGAAAGCACGGCCTTCTGGTGATTGGCACTTGGTGCTCATGCATCCACTCAGTCTAGACGTTGGAGAAACCTCCTGATACCATAAGGGTTTAGGAAATTTCATCTAGGGATATCTATAGCACCCCATGTAGAATAATATTTTCAATGTCCAATCCTTCCAACCACGATGCACTCGTGGAGGCTACGACCCTGTTGTCGCTAGGGCGTAAAGTATACATGTCATACAACGCGAGATACATGAATCACATAATCTAGTCATATAACAATCATGTGCGTACTACGCGCTCATGTGGACAACTCCCTTTACCAGGGAGTCCCATAACGATCTGTCTAATGACATGTGTTATGATCAATCACTCATCTCATCACAAGCATGTAGATGATGCGTATGGGCGTGTATCATGATGCTATGTTGTCATCTACTCATAATCGGTATAATAATTGACATTGGCTTCAATAATCGAGACTGATAATTAGCACCAACAATTAGTATCGATAATCGACACCAACATTCAGCATCGATAATTGGCATCGACAATTAGCATATAAATAAGGCGGGGTCCATAAATGAACAACTGATCAACCATAATATAAAGATCAGCACTCGGCCATGGTTATATCAAATCCGATAGCATAAAACCATCCATCCTATGGTGAATGGGGCCCACTTATTTGGGTTAACCCACTAAGAGAATGATGAGAATGGGCCTAACAAGGCTTAAGGGAAGGTCACAATGAGGACTTTCAACCATCATTGCCCATCAATGCGGTCGTTTAACGAGCATTGCTCCCACAGAGTGGCCCATAGAAGGGATTCATACACAAAATAACGGCCACACATACATTACCTTGGGCCTCCCTCATGGGCCTCACATACATCGCATTGGGCTTTATTCAAGGATCTCAAATGTATCTCAATGGGCCATGCCTACGGGCCTCAAATACATCATAATAGGCCTCGTCCATGGGCCTCGTATATAACATCGGGCCTTATCAAATGGGCCCCAAGTATATCACATCGGGTCGTATTAAATGGGCCAAATCAAATGGGCCATTTCAAATGGGCCGAATTAGATGGGCCGAATCAAATGGGCCGAATTAGATGGGCCGAATCAAATGGGCCATTTTAAATGGGTCGTTTCAGATGGGCCGAATCAAATGGGCTAAATCAAATGACCCATTTCAAATGGGCCGAATCAGATGGGCCCAAACCAACATGCCATTCATCTATTGCTAGAGATCTTTTTAGAGCATTATTACAAAAAATGAATCATGTCCAAAGGATCATCTATACCATACTACACCTAATAGTGGTGATGATGATTTCCACTGTTAAATTCCAATGGGCCCCATCATAGTATTCATTTCCCCTCTAATCTGTTCATAAGGTCATAAGGACCTGAATAGGGAGGAAAGACAAATATTATATTGACTCAAAACTTCTGTAACCCAAAGGGGTTTTAATGGTAGACGTTCAACTCCACTATTTTTTGTAGTGTGGTCCACCTAATAATTGGATCTGTCCTATTTTTAGTCACGAACCTTGAGACGAGCTCACCAAATGGATGGATGGTTCAGTTATAACACATATATCAGTGTGTAGCTAAGATCCATACATCACGGTGGTCCTCGTGTAAATGGATGGATGGAGGAGATATGGGGACCACAACATTATATATATATATATATCACAGCAGGTGGGTCCCCACACGTGGTCCACCATATACAGAGTATTATATTATATATATATCACAGCAAGTGGGTCCCCACGTGGGGCCCACCATATACAATATTATATATATATATATATATATATATATATATATATATATATATATATATATATATATATATATATATATATATATATATATATATATATATATATAATAAGGCAACAACGTCCAGTGTTCAAATGGA
Organism: Magnolia kwangsiensis; assembly: GCA_037074715.1. Lineage (NCBI taxonomy): Eukaryota > Viridiplantae > Streptophyta > Magnoliopsida > Magnoliales > Magnoliaceae > Magnolia > Magnolia kwangsiensis. The sequence continues at coordinate 61,055,286 of CM073573.1, forward strand.
CGGCTGGACAAATTACATACATCAAGTGGCCCGTTGTCCCACCCCTGCTAGACGGACGGCTGGATAAAAGGATCATACATCTAGTGGGCCCCACCCTCACAAGTGTCACACATGTGGGGTGGGTCCCACGCAAATAGATGGACGACAAGATAAACCACATATCTCATTTTAGGGCCCACAACTTGGATGGTGCCAATACAGTAGCCATCCTGCTGCTGTAAATGGATAGACAGCGTGGATGATATCATGCATCAAGGTGGGACATAAGCCATCACACAAAAAGAGAGAGAGAGAGAGAGGAAAAAAAGGAAGATCGGATGGTGATGGAGGGCCCCCGCCACTATGGACCATCCATGATTACAATACATTCATCAAAAATGGGTCCCATCACAAGTGGGCCTTCTAATAGAAAATAAATGGTGGATCACCCACCTATTGGCCTCCTTTTTAGTTCAATGGAACGTCGAACTCCTTGGCTTCAATCTTGATGGAAGATGATGAAAAATGTAGGGTTGAGATGGGAGATGAGAGGGTAGGAAGTGGGCCACACTAAAGCTTCTCCATGAGAGCTTGGGCAACTTAGACGAGGGATGTTTTTTATTACTTGGAAATGAGTTTGAGAAATTGGAGAGAGTGAGTTGTAAGTATAGAGAGAGAGATGGATGATGGAATGATGGATGGGAGAGAGGGATGGGTTGTGTAAGAAATTATTGACTTTTGGGGTTGTTGTGTAAGTGAGGTATGGGTTGTGATGGGTTAAGTTATAGGTTAAGTGATATGTGTACTTGACATATACTTGACCCTTGATGGAGATTGATTAATTGATTGATGTGACATTTTGGGTAGAGATTCTCTTGGGTTTTACAATGCGCGGCGTTTTTCTCTAACTGAACGCTGGCCCACATCTCCTACCCTGGGTATCGCCTTGGCACACGAGATACGGCATCGGAACCACGGCGACGGCACAGTTTCTAGGGTACATGTCTTGGGTTGAGTCGACTTAGATTGATAGGGTGCGATTCAGGGTCCTGCTCAAACGCCGATTACATGTTGTAGGTCTTCAAAATTTGACAGGGAGGATCGTGGGGATCATTGGAATGGTATGGACTAAGATACGTTTTTTACATTTTTCGACAAAGAAAATCACCACCAAATTTCTTCAATGTGGTTTTCATTGGCCTATAATATTTAAAGATACCCATGAGTTTTACAAAGCATATGAACAATATTAGAAAATTAGAAAAATGTCCTAAAGAAACATGATGCCCAAAAAATTGATTCTAATTATATAAATTTTCAATTATTGGGGTATTGATTTTATAGGACATTTTCTCCCATCTTTTAGTCATCTTTATATTCTCCTAGTTGTGGATTATGTTTCCAAATGGGTGGAGGCAATTCCTTGTAGAACTAATGATTACAAAACAATTCTACAGTTCTTAAAAGATTTTTTTATTTTTATTTTTAAAAAAAAAGATTTGGAAGGCCAAGATCCATAATCAGGGATGGTGGTTCTCACTTCTGTAATAAGCCATTTAAGAATTTAATGAAGAAATATGACATTACCCACAAAGTGGCTACACCCTATCATCCACAAACAATTGGTCAAGCTGAAGTTTCCAATAGGGAAATCAAACAGATTTTAGAGAAAGCTATGAATCCAAAATGTAAGGATTGGTCTTTAAGGCCGACTGGCCCGTTATGGGTTTATCAAACTACATTCAAAACCCCTATTGGAATGTCTCCCTATAGACTTGTCTTTAGAAAATCTTGTCACTTGCCATTTGAATTAGAACATAAGGCATATTAGGCCATAAAAAAAAATTAACTTTGACATTAATAAAGGAAGCACTCTTTTATAGACTTTGTGAGTAATTAAATTTAACTTTGAATTAGAACATAAGGAATATTAGGCCAGGATTTTTAGCTTGTTGAATATGTTCTTTTTTGTGTGTAATTAAATTTATAGATTTTGTTATTAAAACTTATTTTAGCTGGTTTATATCTCTAATTTTTGGAGGACTGATAAATTCAAATGTTAAATCCTGGCCTAATAAATTAGTTTTTATTCCGAAGTTATCTACTCTAAATGGTTTGATTAATTCTAAAAATGGTATCGGAGCCATGATGCGAGCCAGAAACATTAAAAAAAAAAAAAAAAAAGAGTACCCAGTGTCGGGAAAGTTCGTCCGTGATTAACATTATTAAGTTCGTCCGTGATCAACATTATTTTATGATATCTATTTAGATTGATCTGCTGCTCTAAGGTGAGGACCCGAAATGGCTTCAGGGCAAAATAGCCAAATTGCCGCCAGGATCCCTAATTGAACAGTTCAGTCTCTAAACAATATCATAAGTAGTCGCATGATGGACAAGTTATTCCGCACTAATAGTAATATTTCACGCTCATCAGAAGCAAGTTCTTCCTCTCTCTTAGACGACAATATAATTAACAGTTGTTAAATAAATCATGAAAATATTAATAAAATCCTAGCAAATTAGCATTTACCAAAAGTACTAACTAAAGAAATTTATAAAATTGGAACATTTGAATTCATCTCAGATTATGCTATTAAGACCAGAGAACAAACTATAGGATTAAACAATGAGTATGAAACTTTAAGACTGTTTAGTGAAGAAGCAATTATAGAACATATAAAAAAAATATAGTTATCTACATATAGGATTAGTACAAGTAGCAATTATACCATTAACTAGAGATGGGTTAAATGTTAGTACTTTAATATGTTTAAGAGACTGTAGGCATTTAAATTTTCATGACTCTGTATTAGGAATCATAGAGTCCAGCTTATGTAATGGACTTATTTACTTTAATTGCTATCCAAATTTTGGTGTAAGTTTAAAGGATCCTAATATCTTACATGCCTTAACACTAAACATTAAGACAATCAGGTATCATTTGATGGATGGAAGTTTACCATTAGCTTTAGTGTACCGAATCTTTTATAAAGTAATGAATACTAGCATAGAACTAAGATCAATTAAAACAAGCCAAAAGGGTCAAACTATATTATTACAAACAGACATGACTAAAGCTAATACAGTAGTTCCAAAAGCAATCATATCGAACCAAATCCAATTATCGCAAAGTTGGAATCTAACACAATTATAACTTCCCCAACAAGTTGCGAATAGAAATTTAGAACAATAATAGAACACTCAGATGGATCTGTAGAAATCCGATTTAATCCCACCAGACATGTTACCCTAAACATACAAAATATTGACATTTGTAGAAGATCATCATTTTCTAGAATAGAAACACCGCAAATTCAAACAGACATCCTAATATGAAATACATGATTAGAGATAAAACAAGAACTAATATTACCGTTGAACCTCGAATACAAGAGACCAGAACATAATCTAATATTACTCAGCCATACTATAAAACACATTAAAAAGATCGAGAAACTCTATCACCAACACAGTCCTAAATGGACCCAAGAATATTTGTCCTAGAAAAGGAATTTATTATAAATGAGCAAAAGATAAGTGATGAGTTTAATCAAGATTATAATAAACAAAATAGAGAAATTTTTTACAAAATATTCCCACAACAATATAAACAAGAATATATGAAGGAATTACACATTAAATATTATAGACAATATAAAGAAAGTATCCCGTTCTTCGAATGGTTTACTAATTTGCGTAATAAAGTTTATTTTGCACAAACAAAACATAGACAAGTAAATGTAACTACAAAAACAACTCAAGAATGGAAGACAACCGAAAATAAAACTATTACTTCCATACATCTGCCTTCTGATGCAATTCAACTAAATATAATGAATACTGAAATACAGGCTACACCTTTTAGAAGCATACAGAATAGTGACCTCATTACTCCAACTAATTATACTATTATGAAAGGGATAAAAACTATAATAGACCAGAATAATAATTCAAATCAATACTTACAAACCATAGGAGAATAAACTAATCGAATCAAAAATATTACAAATAAGATAGAACACCTCACTGAACAATTACACAATGTTTCCTTAGACTCTACTCCTATACAATTTTTGTCTGACATCAACAACCAAACACCCCTATCAAACCCCACGAATTTTTTAAAAATATGCAATTTGCACTCAAAGACTCCATAGAAGAAATGTTAGAAGAAATCACAAAAAAATTAGCTAATATCTCCATTTCCGAACCAATCAACAATACTGACAAACATATATCTTCTTTAGAACGAACTCTCCCTGATTTCGAATGTAATGAAATTACGTATACTATCCCTTTTTCCTACAACTAGAAATTATTACTCTAGACCCACTCCAGTAGATCTCCAATTTGAAGAACGGATCAGATAACTCAGAGTTCTTATTCTAGTAGCTCTATATATGAATGGAATATAGATGGAATGTCTGAATACAATATTATTAATCTAGTTCATAAAATGACCATGGTTGCCACTGTTTATAAGTAAAATTGCGGAGTCGATGATTTTACTGCCGCTCAATTAATTGTTTCTAACTTTACTAGTCAACTCAAAGGCTGGTGGGATAACTATCTGACCTTACAAGATCGAGACCGGTTACTATCTACTATTAAATTAGAAGCCACAGGACAACCTATTTTAAACTAAGGACAACCTCTTCAAGATGTCGTTAATACCCTTTTATATACCATTATTAAACATTTTGTAGGAGATTCAAATAATATTCGGCAAAGAACTAGTGAGATCTTAGATAATCTTTGATGTCCAACATTAGATGACTTTAGATGGTACAAAGATACTTTTATCAGTAAAGTAATGATTCCACAAGACTGTAACATGTCATATTGGAAAGAACATTTTATTTTAGAGTTACCAAAACTATTTGCAGAAACAATCCGACAAAAATTAAGACAACTCTATAATGGGAATATACCCTACGATCAAATAACATATGGAGATCTAATAACATTTATTATAAATGAAGGACTAGCCTTATGTATAGATATTAGACTTAAAGCTAAAATAAAAAGAGAAAGAAAACTAACTAGACATGAACTAGGGAATTTTTGTGAACATTTGGATACCAAAAAATTGTGGCTCCCTCTGAAATAAAAAGGAGATTAAAATAAAATTATTTTAGAAAGAAAAAATACAAATAAAATTCTAAAAAATTATATTATTGGAAACAAAAATACCAAACCCCTAAAAAGAAATTATATAAAAATAAGAAGGCTTACCATCCTAACTTTAATAAGAAAAGACAATTCCGATCCAACTTCCAGAAAAAACCAATCTGCTACAAATGTAGTAAAATAGGCCATTTCGTAAAGAACTACAGCCTAAAACATTAAATTAATGAACTATAAATAAATAAAAAATTAAAGCAAGGATTATATAATATCTTAAAGGAGTATTCATCCTCTGACTCCTCAGAATCCAACCAAATAGACTCGGGAGAATTAGAAAATAATATTCAAAATATTAATGAAAATACAAGTATCATAAAAACAACAGACTCTGAACAAGAAGCAAATTCTAGTTCAAGAGAAGCAGAAAAATCAGAACAAGAAGAAAAGATTGGTACATGCTTAAAATGCTCATCAAAATCTATATGCACACTAACAAAAGAATAGAGATCTTTATTAGATTTTGCAGAACACTTACATGATCCAGATTTAAAATGAATGTACTTACAAAACTTACAAGAATCTCTATTTAAGCCAATAGAATTAAATAATCCATTAACTCCATACAATATTACAGAAATTCTAGATAGATTTCAACCAACCCAAGAAAGAACACTAACCTTAAATGATTTATATCTAGAAGTAAAAGAAAATAAAAGAGAAATACAAGATTTAAAGAGATAGATTAAATACTTACTAGAAAACCATAATAGATTAAAAGAATAAGTGTACCTCTTGGAATCCAATAAAGAACATTATATAGAAAATGTTACTGATAACCAAGTAGATGCATTAAACATAATCACCAGCATAGACTACCAAAAATGACATGTCAACCTAACTATTGTCATAAATAAAGAATTCTATATCCACACAATTGCTTTAATAGACATTGGGACAGATATGAATTGTATCCAAGAAGGACTAGTACCTAGTAAATATTTTAAGAAAACTTTAGAACAATTAAAAACTGCCAGTGGATCAAAACTACGAATTAACTATAAACTGTCAAAAACAGAAGTATGTAATCAAGGAATATGTTTAAAAATAATTTTTTATTAATTAAAGACTTAACATAACCTGTCATACTAGGAACACCATTTTTATAATTAATCAAACCATTTAGCGTAGATAACTTCGAAATAAAAACAAATTTATTAGGCCAGGATTTAACATTTGAATTTATCAGTCCTCTAAAAATTAGAGATATAAACCAGCTAAAATCAGTTTTAATAACAAAATCTATAAATTTAATTACACACAAAAAAGAATATATTAAACAAGTTAAAAATCAAATCAAATATATTAAAATTAATGAAGACCTGAAATTACCTGAAACAAAAAATTGAATCCAAAATTTTAAAGAATTATTAAAAAAGGAAATATGTTCTGATCTACCAACAACATTCTGGAATAGAAAATGGTACATAGTCAAATTACCATATGAATCAGACTTTCATGAATCACAAATACCTACAAAAGCCAGACTGATCCAAATGTCAAAAGAATTATTAGAGCATTTTAAAAAAGAGATAAATGAACTATTACAAAATGATTTGATAAGACATAGTAAATCACTATGGAGTTGGTCAGCATTTTATGTTAACAAATCAGCTGAAATAGAAAGAGGAGTTCCAAGACTAGTAATAAATTACAAACCACTAAATAAAGTACTACAATGGATACGATATCCAATACCAAACAAAAAAGACTTATTAGGGAGATTATATTTAGTAAAAGTTTTCTCGAAGTTTGATATGAAGTCAGGATTTTGACAAATACAAATTGCAGAACAAGATAGGTATAAAACTGCTTTTAATGTACCTTTTGGTCAATATGAATGGAATGTCATGCCCTTTGGATTAAAAAATGCACCATCAGAATTTTCAAACATTATGAATGATATTTTTAATCCCTATATTAACTTCACTATAGTATATATAGATGATGTATTAGTATTTTAAGATTCTTTAGAACAACATTGGAAACATTTAAGAATATTTCTAAATGTTATCAAAACAAATGAGCTAGTTATTTCAGCGACCAAAATTAAATTATTTCAAACCAAAATTAGATTTTTAAGACACCATATATCTCAAGGCACAATCATACCCATAAAACAGAGCCTAGAATTTGTAGATAAATTTTCCAATGAAATTAAGAATAAGACACAATTGCAAAGATTCCTAGGTAGCCTTAATTATATAGGAGATTTTTATCAAGACCTGCATAAAATATGTAAACCATTATATGAAAGACTAAAAACGAATCCGACTCCATGGACCCAACAACACACCAATATAGTAAAAACTATTAAAATCAAAATTAAACGGTTACCATTATTATATATAGGCGATCCATTAGCCCCTAAAATTATAGAGACTGATGCATCAGAGATAGGATACAGAGGAATCCTAAAACAAAAGAAAAATGAATCAGAACAATTAATAAGATTTACTTATGGCTCTTGGAATGAAACTCCAAAAAATATAGTATGATCAAAAAGAAAATTCTCTCTATTGTATTATGTATTTCAAAATTTCAAAGTGATCTTTTAAATCAGTGTTTTCTTCTTTGAATAGATTGCAAAAGTGAAAAATATATTTTAGAAAAAGATCTTAAAAATCTAGCCCATAAACAGATTTTTGCCAGATGGCAAGCTATTTTATCAAGTTTTGACTTCCAAATCGAATTTATTAAAGGTGATTCCAATTCTTTACCGTATTTCTTATCTAGAGAGTATTTACAAGGCAACAATGGTTGATAGGTCGAAGCCTACAAGTAAATAAGACTATGCTATGTCTTCTCCATTAAATACAAGACCAATCTCTCCTTCTCCAACCACACCTTCTCCAGCAAAAACAAGATTAGGGAGTCCTTTTGGAGGACAATTAGGATCCTCTATTGGAATAAGACTAAGACCTACCATACCCCTTTCCACAAATCCTTTTAGTCCCTTAACTTCTCTGACCTCTTCTTCTTCTTCTACTCCTCAAACATTTGCAAATAAACTAGTCGATACCAATCCAGGACTACAAGATCATCCCTCTTTCCAATTAATCTCTCATTCTCCTCCTTCCCCTACCAACGTTTTTACTCTAGAACCACAGTATTTTTATAAACCAGAAATCTACCCTATAATACCCATTGAAGCATAATTCAAAGATAACCCTATCCCCTTCATTATCCAACGATGTTTGCATCCATCCTAGCATTGGCCAGCAACCATTGGGAGTAAAATACAAAAGTACTATGAATTTATCCTGGTAGATATTGATTCCTGCATCTTTACTCATGTACTAGATAAACAAGATAACTCAAAAATTGCTTATTCAAAATGCCAAATTTTAAAGGTCCTTACTTTCTCAGGTTGGGGACCAAATCCCAACTCAACATGACAGTTTTTTCAAGTATTTATTCCACCTAGTTTTACATATTATGATTATCAAAAGGCATGGTTATATGCATTTTTCTATCAAAATCCTAGTCTTTCACATTCATGGTTTTTCCATTTTCACCAAAAAATAAATTTAAATTTTTCTTTATGGTTTCATGCATTTTGGAATTACTTTGGACCAGACCTAAGGATTTTACCCCCTCCAGTACAAGAAGGATTTACTTACTTTTTAGACAATTACAAGTTTTCTAAGCAACAAGACCAATTACCAAAATCTTTAGTGTTTTTCTCATTATTCTCAATCACATGGATTAACACATGGGAATACAATATCTAACAAGTTTCTTCATCTCCAGCCTTGCATTTAGTTAGACGTTTCAAAAGTAAATGGTGAAAACAACTTAAACTAGATAGATTTCTAAAACCAGCACTCGAAAAGTATTTTCAAAAAAATCTTCATCTTTTCCAAGCTTGATAAGGTTTCATCACAAGATCAACAGTTCCTAGTCTCAAAGTCCTCTATTCAAGCAAAGTTAGCGGCCACCAAGACTAAAGCTGAATATATGGCCATTTTAAGTGAAGCAGCATCAGCCTTAAAGCCATAAGAAGATTCAAATGTTTCTAATACACATTATTTACAACCAAATGAAGATGACTATTATGGGATAGACGGGGTACCTCAATTGTAATAATGCATTAATAGTAATCGAACTTTCAAGATTATTCTCACGATGTCATCATCACAAGACAACAAGAATGCGACAAAAGTATCAAAGCAAGTACAACTGTAGCAAGCTAAAAGACAAGGATACTGTAGCAACAAGAAGACAAAGGCAACACCTTTTGCGAACCTTCCGGACTTCATCGTCTTTCCAATCCATATCACAGTACGACCGGATTTCAAACATGCTTAAATCCGAGCCATTCTCGAAGCGAGAAAGAGAGAGAAAGAGAGAGTGCTTGTTAAACTAAAAGAGAGAAAGAGAGAGAGAGAGAGAGAGAGAGAGAGAGAGAGAGAGAGAGAGAGAGAGAGAGAGAGAGAGGAAAAAAGGAAGATCAGATGGTGATGGAGGGACCTCGCCACTATAGGCCCTCCATGATTACAATACATACATAAAAAATGGGTCCCATCACAAGTGGGCCTTCTCATAGAAAATCAATAGTGGATCACCCACCTATTGGCCTCCTTCTTGGTCTGATGGAACGCCAAACTTCTTGGCTTCGATCTTGATGGAAGATGATGAAAAATGGAGGGTTGAGATGAGAGGGTAGGAAGTGGGCCACACTAAAGCTTCTCCATGACAACTTAGGAAGCTTGAACGTGGGATATTTTTGGTTGCTTGGAAATGGGTTTGAGAAATGAGAGAGAGTGGGTTGTAAGGAGAGAGAGATAGGTGATGGAATGATGGATAGGAGAGAGGGATGAGTTGTGTAAGAAATTATTGACTTTTGGGGTTGTTGTGTAAGTGAGGTATGGGTTGTGATGGGTTGAGTGATAGGTTGAGTGATGTGTGTACTTGACATGTACTTGACCCTTAATGGGATTAATTGATTGATTGATGTGACATTTTGGGTAGAGATTCTCTTAGATTTTTCAATGCGTGACGTTTTTCTCAAACTAAACATCTCCTTGCCTGGGTATCTCCTTGGCATGTGAGATGCGGCATCAGAACCGCGGCGATGGTGTGGTCGCTAGGTTACAAGTCTTGGGTTGAGTTGACTCAGATTGTAAGGGTGCGACTCAAGGTCACGCTCAAATGCCGATTACAGGTCGGGTGTTGTGGGAATTTGACAGGGAGGACCGCGAGGATCATCGGAATGGTACGAACTAAGATATGGGTCTTACAACTCTCCCCTCCAAATAAAAATTTCATCCTCGAAACTACACAATCATTGCAACTAGACATAACTCATGAGGAAGAGAATCATAACATCATTATATAAAATTGGAGACAGGATACAAAATACACCACATAATCAATCATCAAAGCGATGGGGATAGCACTCTCGAATCTCAACCTCGCGATCCTAAGAAGCCTCCTTAACAGAATGGTGACCCCACTGAATCTTTACCAATGAATTGACCTTAGTCCAAAGGACCTGCTCCTTCCGATCAAGGATATGAACTAACTGCTCAATATAAGAAGCATCCTCACGAAGCTCTAACGGCTACCAATCAATAACAAGAACGATGTCTTACTCACACTTCATCAATATAGAGACATGGAAAACGTTGTGGACGCCAGACAACTGAGATGACAATGTAAGACGATAAGCCACGGTGCTAATGCACCCAGTGATCTCAAAAGGTCCTATGATCCTTCGCTCCAAATCAAACTACTTCCTTCATGGGTGAGACCTTGAGATACACATGGTCCCCTACAGTAAACTCCAAGGGATGATGCCAACGATCAAGAAAACTCTTCTCCCAGCTCTGAGTTGTGTCCATCTTCTGCTTGGTGATATCGATAGCCTTTGATGTTTGCTGCACAAGCTCGGGACCTAGGAGACAACACTCTCCAACCTCGGACCAATAACTCAATGATCTTCACGGTCTGCCATACAGTGCCTCAAAAGGACTCATACTAATGGTCACCTGATAGTTGTTATTATATGCGAATTCAGCCAATCACAAATGCTCATCTCAGCTACCCCCAAAATCAATCTCGCAGGCCTGAAGCATATCCTCAAGGATCTGGTTGACCCTCTCAGTATGGCCATCATTCTGCAGATGATACACAGTGCTAAACTGTAAAATAGTCCCCATCGCTCTCTGGAAGCTCCCCCAAAACTGAGACGTGAACCTCGGGTCTCGATCAGAAATGATCGAGACTGAAATGTCATGCAGTCTCACAATCTCCTTGATAAATAATCTCACAAGCCATCCATTGACCAAATCACACGCATCGCAAGAAAATGTGCCAGCTTCGTCAGACAATCCACAACAACCCAGATGATGTCATGCTAAATAATAAAATCTGTCGACACGTGTTCCCACTTCCACGCCGGGATGCTCAACGGTTGAAAGACCAGGGGGTCTCTGATGATCGACCTTGACATGCTAGCATGTGTCACACTCGGCCACAAAACTAGCGATCTGGTGCTTTATCCCTACCCAAAAATATTGTCGCCTCATGTCACGGTACATCTTCGTCGAGCCAGGGTGGATAGAAAACCGCAATCGATGTGCCTCGGTCATAAGATTTCTTCATAACTCAAGAACATCCAGGACACATAATCGGCCTCTGAAGTGAAGCCCACCATCAGAACCAATCTGTCAATCTGACTGCCTCTCAGATGATACCTTAGCCATATAACTCTGTAGCGACTCATCAGTTTGTTGAGCCTCGATCACCCTTTCGATAAGAGAGGTTTAAATCGACAGGCTCGATAACTGCACGATAGAAGACTACAGACTGAACTCAAAATCATACTCTGTTATATCCTTAAGCATCCTCCACTCCTGAATCATCATATGTGCCACCCGGCCTCATGGTTGACGGCTGAGGGCGTCCACCACTACGTTCGCCTTGCCCGGGTGGTACTGAAGGTCAAAATCATAGTCCTTCAGGAGTTCCATCCACCGCCTCTGTCTCATGTTCAAATCAGACTGCGATAAGAGGTACTTCAAGCTCTTGTGGTAAGAAAAAACTCGAACCTATCCCCATAAAGATAGTGTCTCCACACCTTCATTGTGAAGACAACTGCTGCCAGCACTAAATCATCTGTGGGGTAGTTCTGCTCATGGACCTTGAGCTGGTGAGACGCGAAGGCCACTGATTTTCCTTGTTGCATCAGGACAACACCTAAACCAATATGTGAGGCATTGGTAAAAACTACTAATCCATCACTCCCGAAGGGAAGAGTGAGGATAAGGACGAACGTCAGATGGTCCTTCAGTTCTGCGAATGCCTACTCACAAGCGTTGACCCAAAAAAACTCTGCACCCTTCCAAGTCAACCGAGTCAATGGGGCTGCAATAAGGGAGAAGCCCTCAATGAAACACCGATAGTAGCCAGCTAAACTAAGGAAACTGCAGATCTCGGACGCAGTCATGGGCTAGCCCCACTAACGCACTGCCTTAACTTTCAAGGGATCCACTGTAACACCCTTCCTCATCACAACATGAGCGAGGAACTTCACCTCCTCCTACCAAAACTTACACTTCTCTAGCTTCGTATATAGCTGGTGGGTTTGGAGGGTTTGCAATGAAATCTCCAAATGCTGCTCGTGCTCCTCACGGATCCTCGAATAGATCAAAATGTCGTTGATGAAGACTATAAAAAACTGATCAAGATACGAATGGAAGACCTCGTTCATCATCTACATAAAGACCATGGGTGCATTGGTCAGTCTGAAAGACATGACCTGAAATATAAAACGACCATAACACGTCCTGAAAGCCATCTTCGAGACGTCCTCCTCTCGGACCCAAATCTGATGATAACCGGAATGCAGGTCAATCTTCAAAAAGAACTGTGCACCCTACAGCTGATCAAATAAATCATCAATCCTCGGGAGAAGATACTTATTCTTGATCTTGACTTTATTGAGCTCGTGGTAATCTACACATAGCCTCAACGAGCCATCCTTCTTCTTCACGAAGAGTACCAGCGCTCTCCACAGCAAACTGCTCAGACGGATAAAGCCTAACTCGAGCAACTCGTCCAATTACTTCTGTAGTTCCCGCAACTCTAATGGTGTCATACGATACGGTGCCTTTGAAATAGGCGTGGTATCGGGCATGAGATCAATTTGAAACTCAGTGTTCAACGAGGCGGTAATCCCAGAATCTCCTAAAACACATCAAGAAAATCGCAAACCACAGGAAACTAGTTGATGCTCACTATTATGGGCTCCTCTATGGTACACGACATCATACAAGACAACGACTCTCCTCTAGACTCAGCAATGAACTGGAACTGCAACAAATCGAGTATACAAAACGTGACTGTCCTCGTGGAGCTGTCTAATATGGCGTGGTACTCGACAAGCCAATCTATGCCCAGGATGACATCGAACTCGGACATCGGTAATGTAAACAGATTGGTAGGCAGAAAGATATCTCCAACTAGAACGGGATAAGATGACCAAAATTGGCCCAACACTACAGTCTTCCCCAAAGGAGTTGAACTGACAAGCCCTCACGAACAAACTCCAATGGCAAACTAGTTGATAGGCAGAATCTCTCAGCCACAAAGGAATGTAATGCACCAAAATCAAACAACATACATGTAATGCATGCAGAGACTAAAAGTATACCCTCGATGACTTCTCTAAATGACTGCAGGTCCTGCTGAGCAGCATAGAATCTAGCCTGAGCTGGCTAGAGAGGTGTCTATCCCCTTTGAGCATGCTGCTACTTCTGCTGCTGTCGCTGAAGCGGTCAAAACTGTTGCCTCTGCTGCAACAACCTCAGAGGCTAGTGCTAATGCTGCTGCTGAGGGAGCCTCGATGGTGGGGCTACTGTAGGAGTTCTGCCGCTTCTGAGGTGGATGATGTTGTGAACCTCTCGACTGTTACTGCTTCTGGGTGCGGGGACACTCCTAGATACGGTTCCTCATCACACCGCACCCAAAATAGTTGTAAGTGAACTGCCTTGGAGGTGGTGCTGGAGGTGCTACTGGTGCTCGAAAGGTTAGCCGACCTATGCACCTTTGTTGTGGTTGACACTAATGGGAGTCACCGGAAGGAGCCTGCCTCTAACCATGATCACTCAAAGAACCGGTCCACTCAGCCTCAAAAATCTGGGCTTTCCGTACCATCCTCTCGAAAGTCGAGAGCTCATTCCCAATAACACGACCTCGAAGACCATAATGCAAGTCATCCTCAAAATGGTGGGTTCTCCGCTCCTCATCATCTACCAAGTACTGCACAAATATGGACAACGCTATGAAATGAGCCGCATACTGAGCCATAGTCATATCTCCCTTCACCAGGGCCTTGAACTATAATGCTCATTGTCGTCAGATGTGATTAGGAAAATACTGTTGGTCAAACCAATCTACAAAATCCTCCCAGGTCCACTCAAAATCGTCTCCTGTTGTTGAGGTGACTAATGCCCACCAGTGCTTAGCCTCTCTCTGAAGAAGAAATATAGCTAACTGGACTCGCCGCTGGGTCGTACATCCCATCATATCAAATATCTTCTCCATATCGTAGCACCATCTCTTAGCTACTATCGGGTTTGGCTTGCCCTGAAAACGTGGGTGATTGAGCTGCAGAAACTTTCAAAGAAGGGCGCTCACGTGCTCCTCCTCTGATAAGGTTGGTAAAACAATACGGTGCCTGCCTTGCCCTACCTTAAAGGGTGGACATCACAGCGTACAACATCTGCTATAACTGGGAGACACTCACAAGTACAGTCAGATTCGCACCGGTCTCAGGTGGAGGAATGACATCCTCATGCTGGGGGCTAGGAATCTCTGGTGCTAGAGTGGGGATAGTAGGTGGTAGGGCGAGAGTCGTAGGTGGTGGAGCGAGAATTGCTTGGGTCACTCTCTGTAACGCCCTAAAAATCGAGGGTCGAGCATAACTCAACTCCTAAGTTTCAAAACATCACTTATACAACATTTTCGATGATGGATGAATGTTGTCTATATTAGTGAAGAAAACCTGATGTAGATTAAGCCAAATCAGCAAACATAATCTTGGGACAATTGTAATACGCAAGCGGAAGATTAAAAGAAATATATAAACTAGTATAAGTCCCCAAGATATGTATGCTCTGCCAGCTCATAATTATAAGTATTATTTCAGTATACAAATATCAAAATGTGATAGTCCACTGCAAACATAACCCTGAATCCCTGCCAATCAGGATAAGGCTCACATGAACCCGCCTGAGAACTGCATGTAGGAGAACGCCTCCTCATAATCCTCGTACTCCTGCTCTGACTCATGGGTCGCATCATCATCTGTAACTAAGACAGAGTCTGGTTGGTGTTTAACATAGTCCTAGAACGTGGGAGTGAGTGATTAACTCAGTGAGGCTATACAGCAAAGGTTAAGATGTTATTAATTCAATCAAGTAGTAATGATAAAGTAGTACAATCAAACATGTCTTAGATACTCTTGTTAATGTAAGGATGATATGAGGTAATGATGCATGCTCTTGCCTGCACTCCCTCTTACGACAACATCTAACGATCGCGGCATGAATCACTACCACCGTGCTCTACACCAACGCTAATGGCACATGCAGTGCGATGTTATGAGCATGATTACCAAGTTCTTATTAGTCCTTTCATACAAAAAGATTGGGAAGCTAAGATACCTCCCTTGTATTATTTCTCAAACAATGATCCATTCTAGGGTCGTCAGTCCTAGACAATCTCATATGAGGTTATGGTTCTAGGTTGCTGCAAAGGGCTCGTCATCAATCAATGCATGCCTAGTTATACCCTAGTTACTATAATAAGGCTCGTCACCTCAATGCAGTGTCAAGGTATGCTTGAGGTCACTACAAAGGGCTCGTCACCAATCAATGAAGGCCGACAACACGAATGAAGTGTCTTATACCACCGTATTCAGCTTACGAGATTGGGTTGCTTACTGGCCACTATAGGGAGGCTCATCGCCCCAGCATAGGCCGACAGCTCGACCCTGGTATCCCATACCACCATGTCCGGCTCATAAGTCTTAGGGGATCGTGGTACTAAGGTTAACGAGATCTCATTGGTAAGTTTAATACCCTATATTCAAGCAGTAGCATTCAAATATGGTGAACATACATTGGGTCAATCGAGTTAATTGACGAGCTCGACTAGCACTAGCGCACGTTGAGTTAATCGACATGAAATGCATAAGCACTCCGTGTGGCCTAACCACTACCAACATCCCATGTACGACTCGTATTCATCGAACACATCCTGTGTGGCGAAAGCAACCTCAGCCACTAGTTCAAGAACTATTACTGATTACCTAGACTGTGATATAGTGCCAACCACGTACAATCACAATAATGAATATTCAAGTCAAATTCTACATTCATATAAACATGTTATGGCATATAACTTAAACATGAATACACAATATATGGAGGAAATCATACACACAATTAAACATGAGTACGTAGGTTATATAGTTCATGGAGGGAATCATACACACAGTTAAGGTAGTTGTGATTTATATCTCAACTCCCTTATAAATCACACTTTACTAACTATTAACTCATTTAAACATTTTCACAAACACTTAGACTACACTTTTCAACATACATCACGTATGTTGGCCATATTACTTATTAGGGCAAATCCTTTTTCTAAGGAGTTGTCGCATACATATCAATCATGTACCTACAACAATTAATCATGGCAACCATAACATCAGATTTCAAATGTATACAAACATTTCAATAAATACATGAATTTCCCTATAGACTACATAGTTCATATATATACGTAAAACGAAACAGATATTGCATTTGGCATGTGAAATAGCATCCATGTCAGTAATAAACCATTAACCGACATTGAAAACTTTGAAAATCATAACCTATTCATATATAGTCCGCACCTTAAACCAGAAAATATGTTACGGATATGATTTAGACGCTAAGTCTTCGTCAACAGCGGTTTAGCAACCTAAAACATGAATTTGGTTAGCTATAACATCACTTAAACTATTGGAAACCCTAGAACAGTTTAGGGTTAGGATTTCTTACATATGTATGGTATTAGAATCACGGGAATAATGATCCGGTAGCATGGGATAAGCACGTAGAGAGGCAGGGTAGAATCCCTGGGAGAATCTCCAACTCACTCTCTCTCTCTCTCTCATTTTCTTCTCTTTCTTAGTTAGGGTTTTAAAATTCGTATGAATTATGTGAGAGAGGCTTTAAGACCCTTATATTGGCCCAGAACTGACGAAAACAGTCCCAGGACCATGGTATACTTAGGTTATAACCAAATCGAATCTATTCCGATCCAACGGAGCAGTTCTGGAGGTCCCTTTGCTGAATGCGGTCAGACTTAAGCTCCCTGATATTGGATCTTGGTCAAGTTAAGTTTTCAGTCCTATCAGGTTTACAGATCGACTGTAGAAGATCAGTTTCAGTTCAATGGTTACCGACGCTGGATCAGGGCCACAAGCACATTGCATGTGTGGGACATTTTTCCTGATCCGAGGGTAAATTTGGGTCAGATTCTGACGGTCTGAACGCTTATAATCGACCCGCAAACGACACAACTCAGATTACTTAAATTCATATTTAATTTCTAAAAATATTCACTTTCTCACACACTTCGCTCCGAACTCAAGAAAATCGTCTTAGGACATCATCTGGACTTAATTTTTGAGGTGATTGTCAAGTCTAAGTAGGTGGTTATAATTGTCTAAGTTCATCACTATTGGACTTTCGATGTACGGTTTAGGACCAATATGGAGTTTCTGAATGCTCCCGAGAGCAATTGGGTTTAGAGATTGATCCTAGATTTTAGGATAATGTAGCGTTAATGATTCTACAAGTTTTAGGTCTTGCAGAATGAATTTAAAGTGATTGGTGCTAATTTCACAGGTAATCTAGTTTAGCGCTAATTAATTCTTGTTAGATTTCTAAAGGATTTAGTCCTAAGGGATTTCTGCTTGAGGTGGTACTCGGGTTTTCGTACGAATTTTTTCAAGACGTTAAAATCTACCCCCCATAAAGAAAAAATTTCATCCTCAAAATTTATACCTTCTCGTACTCCTTGAGGATCTGAGGGTAGTTCTTCCTGACCTCAGCTTCAGTCTCCCAAGTAGCCTCTTCTTCACTGTGATACGTCCACAGTACCTTCACAAGTGGGATGACCTTGCTGTGCAATACCTGCTCCTTCCTATCCAGGATACGCGTCGGTCGAAGTACATATGTGGCATCCTCGCTCAACTGCACCAGCTCCCAACTGATAATGTGCGAAGGATCAGGAATGTACTTCTTCAACATGGACACATGGAATACGTTATGCATGCCTACGAGTGGTGTAGGCAAAGCAAGGAGATATGCTACTGCCCTGACTCGATCTAGAATATGAAATGGGCCAATAAATCTCGGTGTGAGCTTTCCTTTCTTACCAAACCGAAGGACTCCCTTCATGGAAAAAACCTTAAGGAATACATGGTCCTCAACTTCAAACTCAAGCGGTCATTGTCTCGTATCGGCGTAACTCTTCTGCTTGCTCTGTGCTTATAGAAGTCGACGCCTAATAATGTCAATCTTCTCTGAGGTCATCTAAACTAACTCTGAGCCAATTAGAGTCTTCTCGCCCAGTTCTACCCAGCAATGTGGTGCTCTACAAGGGCGACCATACAATGCCTCATAGGGAGCCATGCCAATACTCTCCTAAAAGCTATTGTTATATGCGAACTCTGCATAAGGAAGACAGTCATCCCAATTGTCCTTGAAATCTAACACACAAGCTCGCAACATATCTTCTAGCACCTGATTCACTCATTCCGTCTGCCCATCTGTCTGTGGATGGAACGCGGTGCTGAACTTCAATTTCATACCCATCGCTTCCTGGATACGAGTCCAGAAGATAGATGTGAATCGCATGTCTCGGTCCGACACGATCTCCAAGAGAACTCCATGCAGACATACAATCTCCTTAATGTACAACCTAGCTAACTTGTCTGCGGAGTTTGTAACTCTGATCTGTAGAAAATGAGATGATTTAGTCAATCAGTCAACGATGACTCAAATGGAGTCATGTCCCTTCCTCATCTTCGATAGCCCTGATATGAAATCCATAGAGATCAAATCCCACTTCCACTCAACTATAGGCATGAGCTGAAGTAGTCTAGGAGGTCGGAGATCCTCTGCCTTGACCTGCTGGTACATGACACAATGGGACACAAATTCTGTAATATGAACCTTCATGTTATCCCACTAGTACGATCTCTTCATGTCTTGATACATCTTCGTGCTACCAGGATTTATCGCAAGCCTCGAACTGTGGGCTGACTCGAGAACCTCCCATCTCAAGTCATGATCGTCTAGGATGCATAGGCAGCCACAATAACGTAATCCCCCATCTGAACCAACACTTCACTCGAAGTCCTCATTTGTATAACTCACTCTCTCATCTTCGCCAATAGCTCATCGTCTGCCTGAGCTGCAATAATCCTAGCATCAATGAGGGGTTATACTTGAATGTGTGTGATAACCTCATACGGCTCCTCAAACATGAGTTTCTGCTCAAAGTCTCGCACAAACTCCACTTATCATCAACGGAGCCATAAACTCTATAGTCTTCTTACAGCTCAATGCGTCTGCCACAAGGTTTGCCTTGTCCGGATGGTAAGAAACCTCGAATTTAAAGTCCTTCAAGGTTTCCATCCACCGCCTCTGTCGCATATTTAGGTCCCGCTGAGTGAATATGTACCCAAGGCTCTTGATGTCGCAAAAGAGCTCGAACTCCTCTCCGTAGAGGTAATCTCTCCAGAGCTTCAGTGCGAAGATGATGGCTGACAATTCTATATCGTATGTAGGGTAATTCTCCTTGTGTTTTCTCAACTGTCTCGAGGCATAAGCAATCACCCTGTCCTTCTGCATAAGGACACAACCCAGACCAATGTGAGATGCGTCAGTGTATATAGTATACTTAACTTCTTGCTCTGGCAATACTAGCACAGGGGCAGACATCAACTTGTCCTTCAGCTCCTGAAAAGCTGCTTTCACCTTCTCATTCCAGGCAAACTTCATATCTTTCCATGTAAACTGAGACAACAGTCTGGAAATCTTAGAGAAATCCCAAATGAATGGTCGATAATAACCTGCTAGCCCAAGCTAGCCCAAGAAAATTTCTCACCTCAGTAACTCAACCGGGTTACTTCCAATCCTGAACCGCAGCTACCTTAGCGAGGTCGACTGTAATCCTATCCTTGGACACCACATGTCCTAGGAACTTGACTTCCTACTTTCAGAAGTTGCACTTCTTGTACTGCGTAAAAAGATGATTCTTCCTGATAGTATCCAAGACCGCTCTTAGGTTCTCCTCGTGCTCTTCCCGACTCGTGGAGTATATCAAAATGTCATCAATAAATACGATGATGAATCGAAACAGAAATGGCCGAAATACCCTGTTCATCAGGTCCATGAACACGGCTGGTGCGTTCGTAAGGCCGAACGACATCACAAGGAACTCGTAATGGACAAAGCTAGTCCTGAATGTTGTCTTTTGCACATCGTCATCCTTGACGCGCAACTGATGATAACCTGACTGCAGATCGATCTTCAAGAAGTATCATGCCTCCTTCAACTGATCAAACAGATCATCTATCCTGGGTAAAGGATACTTGTTCTTTAACGTCACCTGGTTTAACCTATGATAATTAATACATAACTGAAAGGAACCATCTTTCTTCTTCATAAATAAGACTAGTGCTCACAAGGAGACACACTAGGCCGTATAAAATCGGGGTCCAAAAAATCATCAATCTGTTTCCTCAACTCCTCTATCTTATGTGGAGGCATGCGATATGTTGGCAACGAGATAGGTGTCACGCCAGGCGTCAGATCAATAGTAAAAGTAATCTCATGCGGCGGAGGTAATCCAGGTATCTTGCTGAACACATCCTCAAAATCTCGAACTACAGGCATAGCTCCAAGTGTTGGGCCTTCCACATTCTTCAACAAGGACATGTAACAACGTAAACGACAGGGCATACTGACCTGAACTGGAAAAGTAAAGGCTATGCCCTTAGATCCATAGGCTGTCACCACCCTAGTCTCACAGTCGATCTTCACTTGCATCTCCGTGAGCCAGTCCATACCAAGAATCACATCGTAATGCCATACTAGGGCAACGATCAGGTCGACGTGAACTTTCCTACCTCCTAAGTCTACCAAGCAATCCTTACACATCTTGGTAATGTCTGAAAAAGTTCCTATGGCTGCAAGGAGTCTCACCCCCTTTGTAGGACTAGTTTTTAACCCCAGACGCTTGACTGTAGTGCAGGACACTGTAGAGGTAGTGGAGCTACTGTCCACTAATAAAAAGACCGGTATACCTTGGATGTGCACCGTGACTTCGAAAGATGGTTGTACTGTAACTACTGCCTTGGATGCCTCAGCTTTAAGTGCATGAACTCGAGCCTGGTATGGGTGGTTCAGTGGTGGTACCATAGGCCTTTGTGGCAGCCTGAAGCGAGGACCAGATGGCCAGAAGGATGAATGCGCTGGTGTAGTCCTCAGTGGTGGTGCTGATATGGCTTGAGGGAACTAGCGGTTGATCTTTTGGAGCGGCGAGAATCCACTGTCCCTCATCCTAGTGAAACAAGTCATCTCTGTGTGGCCTGGTCTCTTGTATTAGTTACACTACACGTCTAGTCGTCTCAGGTGAGTCGGTGGAGCCGTAAGCCTCAGCGGAGAATCTGTCCGCGCCTCTTGCTGAGAAATGGTCTGCTCGGAAGATCAGGTCACGGCATGGGAGCCATAGGTGCTCGCATACGGGACAACTTGTCCCCATCCTTCTCAGCTCGCAGGGACATACCCACCAACTCAGCATAAGTAGATCTCAGGTCTCAGTCCCTCAGAAAATTACCACATCCGCATCGGCTAATCACCCAATAACAGTGAAGCATACCTGCCCAGCTCCATGAACCGATTCTCATATTCTGTCACCGACATCCCTCCTTGATGGAGGTGAAGGAACTCACTCTCCTTCTCGTGTCAGCAAGTGATAGGGAAATACTACTCGTGGAAGCGAGCCTCAAATGCCTCCCACATCCACACAAATCCTTCCGCAACAGTGCGGAGAATACTATCCCACCACAAACTAGCCTCCTTCTCAAACATGAAGGTGACAAGCTTGACCTGCTCTGACTCAGAACAGTGTAGTGGCCTTAGCATCTTAGAGATGCGGTCAATCCAGTACTCGGCCTCCTTGGGTCTATGAGTACCCTCAAAAGTGGGAGGCCGCAAGCGCTGGAATCGCTCAAATGTGCTGCTGGCACTAGCGTTCCCATCTGGGTGCATAGGTGAGGCAGGTGGAGTCGCCCCCATAGTCTGAGAAAAGATACTAGCCATAAAGTCAAGAACTCCTGTTGCTGCATCAACAACATCATCTGCTCTAGCCTATTAGGAGGCAGAGCGAACTGAGATTCATGTGGCGTCGACGTAGACACACAGTTCGGCTCAGGAACTGAAGGAGTGATAGGTGGTATCACTGATGGTGTGACAGGCGTGGGCCTAGCAGCGAGGCCAGTAGCCGACTAAGAATCTGGCATAAAATCAAAATGAGACGGGCCTGAATGGGGGTCCGTATGGCTATCGCTTAGGGGAGAGGCCCCGTCAAGCGACTCGCCCAAAGAGAGCCGGGCAGAAGTCCTCGTGCCCTTAGGTGGCATACCCTGCATTCAACAGAGGGTGAAACCTATGAGATTTAGCATACACACAATCCACCCACACAACATTCACAGCTTAACTCAAGGAAACATCATGCATTTCATTTAACAAAATTATCACAATACACGAGGTGCAGCATTACATGGATCACAACAGAGAATGCATGTGAGCTAATACAACTAAGCTTCAAACACTAAAACAACTACCAAATTACTACGCCTAAAAATTTCACACAGATGAACAAGCAACAAAGCAAAACAACAACAACTACATATTCAACTACTCGTTGGAATCTGGTGATACAGGAGGGGCACCCTTTTCCTGTAGGCAGTCCATGATAGACTTCAAAATGCGAGTTACTTTCTTAAACTTGTGTTTCACGAGGCCCCGCAGATCGATAATATCCTGTCATAGGGTGGCCTGGCCCTCCTAAAGTCTAACTAAATGAGCTTCCCTATCAGTTCGATTAGGATCATGCTCCCGAGCCGCAGGAGGAGGGCTCTCATCCATATCCTGGGCCTCCTCTTCTTCCTCGACCTGCTCTTCTTCTTCTTCTATTTCGGCTCCACCTTCTTCATCGCTCTTTACCTCTTCGCTTTCGGTCTCATCCTCACTTTCCTTAAGTAGGACTTGTCGTTCCCGTGGTCTGATATCCATCTAATTGAGAGTAGTCTCATTGATGTAATGGATCGGTGCTAGCAATTCCGCCCCAAGTCTATAGCCAAACTCGAGTGCAATCCTGCATATGAGTCGGCCGAATGGAAGCAATTCAGTCCTTCTATTAGAATGTGCGGTAAGGACTATCTATCGCAAGACATATGTAGGCACACACAACTTCTCTCCCTGCCCCACTTGATACAGGAAGTCCACAATCAGGCATGTTCACTCACTACAGTTGCTCCACCTAGGATAGACGTTGAACGTGCAGATATGGCGAAGCAGGCGAAAGTTGTCACCCCCCGAACTCAGAAACCGGTCTCACAAAATTCTCGATCGTCGAATCAGGGGCCAACAGCCTCCGTAGAACCCCATTCTTGGCTCCTAGCTCCCATTCGCCAGGTTCTGATCCTGGGATGCTACGAGGAGGATTTCCAATGTCAGTCTGATTCGTAATAAGCATAACCAAAGGCATAACCCACAAACAACAACCAAGTACTCTATTACATTTCCACTATGATCAAAAACTTTACAAGTACAATGAGCATAAAGGGAAATATAATGGTAAAGAACAAAAACTCCAAAATGCTCTGCAACGTGCTCTTGCCTCAGCGCTGCTGCGAACCAACATCACCTACACGCAACGGTCGTGCATAAGCTTACAGAAAGCTTAAAGGGTGGTGAAAGTGTGTGCGTAAGGTAGTAATATGAACATGCAATGTCAGAGAAATGTGGAACATGCAGATGGAACCATAATATCATGAGCCGTACCAAGGCTATGCGATGCAAGACATGAATGGTATCGGCCACCCCAAGGCCATGCGATGTGCAATGCAACTCAAGCATACAGATCCTCATCTATGTCCACACATCAATACAGCTCAAATATAGAATATCACCGGGGTCTAGTACACTCTAAACCAGATTGCCACCACATCGCGCGCAATAAGGTAAGTGGAAAAGACCTCACTATCCGTCTGCCAATATCGGGCGTGACTCGTCAATAGCGGACCCATTCCTCGAGCTGGTCAGACTTAGCCTAGCATTGCCCCCTACTCTCAGGCGGGTAAGGCCGCACCCCCTTCCAACAGACCACGACACAGTGGAGAGCACAGTCAACTGGTATTCGGTACTCAGCGCTCATCTACCCATTCGGTCTAGACGTTGGAGCAACCTCTTAGTACCATAAGGGTTTAGGGACTTTCACCTAGGGATATCTATAGTACCCCATGTAGAATAAGATTTTTGGTATCCAATCCTGCCAACCAAGATGCGTCTGTGGAGGCTACGACCTTGATGTCACTAGGGCGTACAATATCCATGTCATACAAATACGATATGCATGATTCACGCTATCCAGTCATGCATCAAATCCTGCGCATATCGTGCGCTCATGTAGGGCAACACCGCCTAACCGGGAGCCCATAAACAACCTGCCCGAAGGCAAATGCTATGATCAGAAAATTCTCACATCAAGCATACATATGATGCGTATGATCATGAGTCATGAAACTGTACTAAACATGTTATAATAAAATGAACTATCTTACAATGCAGATGGGCCTGGACGGCCTATACATGATAAGTACGGCCAGTAATGGGCCCTAAGGAGAGTCGTAATGTGGACATCCAACCAACATTACACTCGCAATGTGGACGTCAAACCAACATTGCTCCCAAGGCACGATCTTTGTAAACATCAGTACTTAGTCTGTAATGGATTTACACATTGCAATGGACCGTAGGTTGTCCCCATTGGACCTTACATATATGTCAAATGGGCCATATCCTATTGGGCCTTTTATTCATCAGATGCGCCACATAAATGGGCCACACCAATGGGTCTTATGTGCATTGCAATGGGTCAAACCCGTGGGCCTTGGATTGCATCTAATGAGCTTAGTCTCATGAGTCTAATGTATGACCAATGGGCCACACCAATTGGGCCCCACATGTAGATCAAGTGGGCCTCAACCCATAGACCTAACATGAGTTCAATGGGCCTAAACCCCTAGGCCTTAATCAAATAAAATGGGCCTAACTCATGGGTCTCAAATAAGTCCAGTGGGCCTAATCCCATTGACCCTTTTTATAATCAAATGGGTTCACTCCCATGGGCTTTAAGAATGCAACAAATGGGTCCAATTTTTATGGGCCTTGGAACACATCAAAAGGGCCTATTCCTATGGAATTGGAACATATCAAGTGGGCCTAAACCCATAGGCCTTAAATATCAAGTAAGCCTAAGCTCATAGACTTTACATATCAGGTGGGCCCAAGTTCATAGGCCTTAAATGAATCAAATGGGCCTAGCCCATAAACATTTCATAGATCAAATGGGCCTAGCCCATAAATGAATGGCCCACCCCACCACTAGCTCAAGTCTTAAAATGGTCCCATCAAGTGGATGGACGGTCTGGATGCACTACAGGCATCATGGTGGGTCCCACTGTCTAGTGGACAGTGCAGGTAAGGCACATACATCACCCAGGGCCCCACCGTCCGTGGACGTGGTGGCAGCACGTGTGCAAGGAGGGTGAGTGCCACCGTCCGCCTGGACGGTGGACTACCACACATACAACAATGTGGGTCCCATGTGGGGCCCACCCAGTAATGTTTAAAAGCCATCCGAACCGTTCATAAGGTCGCTCGGACCTGGATGAAGGGGAAACATAAATTTCAGCTTGATCCAAAACTTCTGTGGGCCCTAAAAATTTTTTAATGGTAGAATATATAAGTCCACTATTTCAAGTGGTGTGGGCCACCTGAGTGTTGGATCGGTCTCATTTTTGGAGGGGGGCCACTTTAGGGGGTGGCCCACCTCATGAACGGGTTGGAGTTCAAATAAACATCATGGTGAGGCCCACACGCAGGGCCATGGGCCCTCCTGCGTCCGTCCGCGTCCTCACGCAGGCAGCGTCTGCTGCTTCTGACGGTGGCAGCAGCGCTGCCACCTTTACTTCTTCTTCTTTTTTTTTTTTGAAAAACTTACATGTGGGGCCCACACATTGATAATCCACTCCACCCAATAAATTCTAGGGCCCAAACATGCTGTGAAAATCCAAGGGTTGACATTTAATTGGCGTGTAGAAACGACTAAATGGGCACTAAAAGCCTTAGAAGGGTAAAAGCATCATTTTCTCTAGTATGGCCCGCCTGATCATCGGATTGAACCCATTCTTTGGATCAACGCCTAAAATGTTATGGGAAAGAGGGTGGACGGCTTGGATTACACTCATACATCAAGGTGGGGCCTACACAAGGGGGACCACCCCAAAACTTCTCTTTTTCACCCCTTTTTTGTTTTTTTGGTTACAGGGACGTCCAGCGTCCCAGACGCTGGACGGTGGGCTCTCCCAAAATGCATTGTGGTGGGCCCTGATGAAGTGGGCCACCATGGATGTTTGATGTGGGTACAACGTCTAAGGTGGGCCCTACTTGAATAAAAAAGCACCTCAAGGTGGGATCCATTCAAGTGGGCCACACAATCCTATAAAAATAAAATAAAATAAAATACAAGAAATAAAAGAGAGAGAGACATGGAGAGTGGGACACAGCTTGTGATGGAGGGACCCCGTCATTATGGGCCCTCCCTTACATGAAATCATACATCAAGCGGACCCCTTTAAACATGAGATCATCGAAAATGTAAATCAACGGTGGAGATCCATTCCCCACCGATATGGACGGTCTAGATGACCTTTCTAAATGAAATAAACATCATGATGGGGTCCATGGAGAATGGCCCCATCATGGAATGATCATGATGATCCAAGTGGGTCATCGGCCACAACTTAGGGTCCCAAGTGAGATCCACACCATTGATCGGTGGGCCTCACTTGGTCCACCATAAAAACAAGAAAAACTAGAATGATCTAGTACCCACCGTCCGATCTTCTTGCTCCTAGGAATTCCTTGGCACCTTAGCTTGGTTTTCAACGGTTAAGATGAGGAATGGAGGGTTGAGATGGGAGATCTTGGGATGAAGAGGTGGGCCACTTGGAGTTTAGGAAGAGAGGGAGAATTCCATACGTATGGGCTCTTGGAATTTTTTGTTGCTTGGAAATTTTGAAATGAGAAAGAGAGAAAGAGAGAGAGTGATGTAAAGGGAGAGAGAGAGAGTGATGGATGGATGTGGTGAGTGATGTTTGTGTAAGAAAAACTTGACTTTTGAGGCTTTTGTGTAAGGGAAGTATGGGAGGTGTAAGAAAAGCTTGACTTTTGTGTAAGAGAGGTATGGTTTTAGGAGACTTTTGTGGTTGCTTGGGAAAAGGGATGAAAGTGATGTGTACTTGACTTGTGATGGCTTGATGGATTGATTGATTGATGGGATTGATGTGATTGATGTGACATATCGTAGAGATTCCCTTAGTTTTTGCAACGCGCGGCGTTTTCTCGCACCGAACGTTGGCCCATATCTCTTGACTAGGGTATCGCCTTGGCGCCCGGGTCGCGGTATCAGAACCGCAACGACGGTGCAGTCGCTATGGTATTGGTCTCGGGCTGAGTCGACTCGGGTTGTCGGTACATGAATCAGGGTAGCGCGTCGATATCGATTAAGGGTCGAAGGTTGTCGGAATTCGACCGGTAAGACCGCGGAAGTGTACGGAAAGGTACAGACCAAGATACGGGTCTTACAAAAGTTGTCCGTCATATTTTTTGCTAAAAGGCTTTTTTTGGCTGCCATTCAACCAGACGACCACAAAGGAACCGTGTGCGGCTATCCCTTTCACGTGCACTACTCAGATTCTTCTCACTTGCATGTACCTCGCCAAGTGGCATATTCATAAGCTGAGATATGAAAGCAACGTTGATTGTGGCTTCCCGATCTCTTTCAAATGGAATTTTAAACTGCAAGTGCTCCAGCGTTAGCTCTTGAATGTGGGATAGAAAGCTAGGACAGTGCCCACATTTGCACGGTGCTCACCCTCAAATAGAGGACCCCACATGGCTTCTACCAGGCACTCGAACAACAAGTATTCTTCAAATAGTCATGCATCTACATGAGCTTTAAAAAGGACCTTATGGCCCTCATAAACTCCATGAGATAATCCGCCAACAAAGCCCTTCCGATGGGAGCCTGGGGATCTAAATCCCGCTTCGTTTGCAACTCCCGACTGGCGCTTGAACTCGCGGTGGCACCTCTCGGCCTCCAAGAACGGGTGGGGCGACTAGGCCCGGCTTCATCTATGGGAGCTCTCTTCTTTCCCATGAAAGAGAGAATGGTGAAAATTGAAAAAATGGCCGTAACAAGCTCGAATAGGGCCATGGGAAAGGAAGGAAAAGAGGGAAATGGAATGGGTATTGGTTTTTCACAAATTTGAGACTCAAAGTAGGGATTTGAGTGCCCAAATGGAAGGAAAAGAAAGGAAAATCAGTAATGGAGGTGGGTTTTAAAATGGGTAGAATGAGGGTGCACAAAAATGGAAAAAGGAAGTGCTTGGAGGGTGATTTTTGGGAAGATTTGAGAGATTTTTGAAGAAAGGAGAGCTTGAAGGGGTGGTTTGTGAAGGGAAGACACTATAGGAAGGGTTTTATTTGACCAACCATGGATCAATGGGCCATACAACGCCCTAGAGGCTTTGGCTCGATTGGCTCAGCCCGTCCGGCCCCACTGGGCGGCGAGGCCAGCGAGGACTCACTGGTGCGGCGATGTCCTCCTGCCCCGTGGGTCCCAAAAAGGTGTGGGTCCCACCCTGGGTCCCCTTAAAGATGTCCCATTAGGCCCCCTATTCCGTTTCAACTCATTTCAGGTCATTTCGAGTGATTTCTGATGCATATTCACACCTACCAATTTTAAACGGCTGGGATGGGATGAAAAATGATCTAAACCTGTTGATTGATGGTCTAGAAGTGGATTGAGATCATTTTGAATGATCACGGGTGTGTACGGACACGATCTCGGCGATCGTTTTCAGTAATCTTTCACTAATTGGCGAAACTGGGAAACCTAAACTTGTTTCTAGATTTTTCTTGCACCCTCTTGCATTAAATTGGCATTAACATACATCGTGTGACCATAACCCAGGTCTGGTTTAATCCAAATCATGCTCTAATACCAACTTGTAATGCCCTGAAAATCAGGAGTCGAGCATAACTCAGCTCCCGAGTTCCATAACATCACTTATACAACATTTTCAATGATGGATGAATGTTCTCTATATTAGTGCATAAAACATGAAGTAGATTAAGCCAAATTAGCAAACATAATCTAGGGACAATTGTAATATGCAAGCGGAAGACTAAAAGAAATATATAAACCAGTATAAGTCCTCAAGATATGTATGCTCTGTCAGCTCATAATTACAAGTATTATTTCAATAACAAATATTAAAATGTGATAATCCACTACAAACATAACCCTGAATCCCCGCCAATCAGGACACAGCTCACATGAACCCGCCTGAGAACTGCATGTACGAGAAACACCTCCTCATCATCCTTGTACTCCTACTCTGCCTTGTGGGTCGTATCATCATTTGTAACTAAGACAGAGTTTACTTGGTGTTTAACACCATCCCTGTAAGACCCGTATCTTGGTCCGCACCTTTCCGTACACTTCCGCGGTCTTACCGGTCGAATTCCGGCAACCTTCGACCCTTAAGTGATATCGACGCGCGACCCTGATTCATGTACCGACAACCCGAGTCGACTCAACCCGCGACCAATACCATAGCGACTGCGCCGTCGTTGCGGTTTCGATACTGTGACTCGCGCACCGAGGCGATACCCTGGTCAAGAGTTATGGGCCAACGTTTGGTGTGAGAAAATGCCGCGCGTTGCGAAAACCAAGGGAATCTCTACGATGTGTCACATCAATCCCATCAATCAATCACCCATCAATCCATCACATGTCAAGTACACATCACTTCCATCCCTTTTTCCAAGCAACCATAAAAGTCTCCCAAACCCATACCTCTCTTACACAAAAAGCCACAAAAGTCTTCACCACCCATACCTCTCTTACACAAAAGCCTCAAAAGTCAAGCTTTTCTTACACAACCATCACTCACCCATCCATCCATCACCCTCTCTCTCTCCCTTTACATCACTCTCTCTCTTTCTCTCTTTCTCATTTTAAAAATCCCAAGCAACAAGAGCCCCAACGTATGAAATTTTTCCAAATTCCTAAGCTCCAAGTGGCCCACCTTCCTACCCCAAAATCTCCCATCTCAACCCTCCATTCTTCATCTTAACCATTGAAGTTGAAGCTAAGGTGCCAAGGAACCTCTAGGAGCGAGAAGATCAGACGGTGGGTGCCTCTATAGGGTAGCTTTCCTTATTTTTATGGTGGACCAAGTGAGGCCCACCGATCAATGGTGTGGATCTCACTTGGGACCCTTATTTGTGGCCAATGGACCACTTGGATCATCATGATCATTCCGTGATGGGGCCATTCTCCATGGACCCCATCATGATGTTTATTTCACTTAGAAAGGTCATCTAGACCGTCCATATCGGTGGGGAATGGATCTCCACCGTTGATTTACATTTTTGATGGTCCCTTGTTCAAAGGGTCCGTTGATGTATGATTTCATGTAAGGGAGGGCCCATAATGACGGGGTCCCTCCATCACAAGCCGTGTCCCACTCTCCATGTCTCTCTCTCTCTCTCTTTTATTTTATTTTATTTTATTTTATTGTAATAGGATGGTGTGGCCCACTTGAATGGATCCCACCTTGATGTAATTTTTATTCAAGTGGGGCCCACCTTAGACATTGAGCCCATGGCACCCATCAGTGGTGGCCCACTCCATCAGGGCCCACACTAAAAAAAAAAAGAATAAATAATAAAAGACCGTCCAGCGTCTGGGACGCTGGACGTTTCAACAGAAAGGGGATAAAGGAAGAAAGAAAAAGGAAAGGGAAATGGTGGGCTGCTCCAACATGGCCCCACCTTGATGTATATTTTTAATCCAAGCCATCCATTTTATTCTCGGGATCGTTTTAGGCGTTGAGCCGAAAAATGAGATCGATCCAATTATTTGGCGGGCCGTGGCATTAAGAATACTAGTATCTTCCTTTAAAACTTAGAAAAATGATTTCTGAGGTCCACCAGAAGCTTGGACCTACCTGAAACTTGTTTTGGACCCCTATTTTTGTGGAAAACATGCAATGGATGGGGTAGATCTGGTTAATGTGGGTCCCACCTAGGATAAAAATATATATATATATATAATTTTTTTTTTGGCATGACTTTGTGCCATGACGTCTAGAGACGTCCACGTTAAAAAGGGTGGCCACATTGGCCCACTTGTAGACTCCACCATGATGTATGTTTTACATCTATACCGTTCATTTAATAGGTCCCCTTGAATGGTGCGTTGACTCCAAAAAAATCATCCACAAACTGAACTCAGGTGGACCATACCATCCAAATCATGTGAAGACATACCTAAATCATATAAAAACACTTGGTGGGGCCTACCTGAATTTTTAATGTGGCTGAAATTTGGTGTGAACCCTCAAACAGGTGGGACACACGTAATGGACGAGTTGGATTGCAAATAAACACTTTGGTGGGTCCTGCATGGGACCCACTATGGTATGTGTGGCTTACCACACCGTCAAAACAGTGGGTGGTGACACCCACTGTGATGCAAGTGTTTCACTCACGCAGTCCGTCCACGGCAGTGGACGGTGGCCCCCACTCAGATGTATGTATTGTGTCCACGCCGTCCATCACGTGGGCCCCTGGCCACGTGACGTTATGAACAGGTTTGGATGGCAATAAACATTACAGTGGGCCCTAAGCCATGTGATTCAATGAACAGTTTGGATGCAAATAAATAGTATAGTGGACCCAGGTTGGGTAGAAAATATACATTTCGGTGGGCCCTGGGTCTATATGACCTTATCAACAGGTTTGAATGGAAAATAAATATTTTGGTGGGCCCCTTGCTACATGGCCTTATCAACAGGTGGGATGTAAAATAAACATTTTGGTGGGCCCCTTGCTACATGGCCTTATCAACAGGTGGGATGTAAAATAAACATTTTGGTGGGCCCCTTGCCACACGGCCTTAACAACAGGTTGGGTGGCAAATAAGCATTTCAGTGGGCCCAGGATTGGCTGGAAAATAAATGTTATAGTGGGCCCACATGGGAGTCTACCATGATGCATGAGTTTCATCCAAACCGTCTAACCATTTTGAGATCATTTTAAGGCCATTGTTGAGGCCCATCTTAATGTATTTGTGGCCCGCCCACTAAGGCCCACTTTGTTATTTATGGGCCCATGTGTGTAGGCCCAATTGATGTATTTGTGGCCCATTGTTGAGGCCCACTTTGGTATATATAAGGCCTATGTGATTAGGCCCATAAAGCTCATGTGATTGGGCTCATTTTTAATGAATTCTAAGGCCCATGGGTTATGACCCATTGCAAAGGACCTCAGACCCATTGGTGTGGCCCATTTACGTGGCCCATCTGATGAATAAAAGGCCCATAAGATATGGCCCATTTGATATATATGTAAGGCCCAATGGGATGAGCCTATGGTCCATTGCAATGTGTAATTCCCATACAGTCTATCTAGCGCTGTTTACAAAGATCGTGCCTAGGAAGCAATGTTGGTTTGACGTCCACATTGCGAGTGTAATGTTGGTTGGATGTCCACATTACGACTCTCCTTAGGGCCCATTACTGGGCCGTACTTATCGTGTATAGGCCGTTCAGGTCCATCTGCATTTTAAGATAGTTCATTTTATTATAACATGTTAGTACAGTTCCATGACTCATGATCATACGCATCATATGTATGCTTGACGTGAGAGTTGTCTGATCATAGCATTTGCCTTCGGGTAGGTTGTTTATGGGCTCTCGGTTAGGCGATGTTGCCCTACATGAGCGCGCGATATGTGCAGGATTGGTTGCATGACTGGATAGTGTGATTCATGCATTCCGCATTTGTGTGACATAGTTATTGTACGCCCTAGAGACATCGGGGCCGTAGCCTCCATAGATAGATCGTGGTTGGCAGGATTGGATACCGAAAATCTTGTTCTACATGGGGTACTATAGATATCCCTGGGTGAAAGTCCCTAAACCCTTATGGTACCAAGAGGTTACTCTAACTTCTAGACCGAGTGGGTAGATGAGCGTTGAGTGCCGATTACCAGACGGTTACACTCTCCACTGTGTCGTGGTCGGTTGGAAGGGGGTGCGGCCTTACTCGCCCGAGAGTAGGGGGCAATGCTAGGCTGAGTTTGACCAGCTCGAGGAATGGGTCCGCTATCGACGAGTCGCACCTGATATTGGCAGACGGATAGTGTGGTCTCTTCCACTTACCTTATTGTGCGTGATGTGGCGGTAATCTGGTTTAGAGTGTACTAGACCCCGGTGATATTCCATATTTTGAGCTGTATTGATATGTGGACATAGATGAGGATCTGTATGCTTGAGCTGCATTGCACATCGCATGGCCTTGGGATGGCCGATACCGTTCATGTCTTGCATCGCATAAGCCTTGGTACGGCTCATGATATTATAGATCCATCTGCATATTCCGCTTTACTCTGACATTGCATGTTCATATTACTACTTTGCGCACACACTTTCACCACCCTCTAAGCTTTCTGTAAGCTTATGCACGACCGTTGCGTGCAGGTGATGTTGGATCGCAGCAGCGCTGAGGCAGGAGCACGTTGCAGAGTGTTTTGGAGTTTTTGTTCTACACCACTGTATTTCCCTTTATGCTCATTGTACTTGTAAAGTTTTTGATCATAGTGGAAATGTAATGGAGTTCTTGGTTGTTTTTTGTGGGTTATGCCTTTGGTTATGCTTATTATGAATCAAACTGATGTTGAAAATCCTCCTCGTAGCATCCTAGGATCGGAACCTGGCGAATGGGAGCTAGGAGCCGAGAATGGGGTTCTACGGAGGCTGTCGGTGCCGGATTCGGCGATCGGGAATTTTTGAGCCCGGTTTCCGAGTTTGGGGCGTGACAATCCCAGAACGTGAGAGTGAGTGATCAACTCGGTGGGGCTATACAGCAAAGGTTAACATGTTATCAATTCAATCAAGAAGTAACGATAAAGCAGTATAATTAAACATGCCCTAGATACTCTTGTTAATGCAAGGATAATATGAGGTAATGATGCATGCTCTCGCCTGCACTCCCTCTTGTGACAACATTCAACGATCACGGCATGAATCACTACTATTGTGCTGAACACCAATGCCAATGGCACATGCAGTACAATGTTATGAGCATGATTACTAAGTTCTTATTAGTCCTTTTCATACAGCAAGATTGGGAACCTAAGGTACCTCCCTTGTATCATTTCCCAAACAATGATCCATTCTAGGATCGTCAGTCCTAGACAATCTCATACGATGTTATGGTTCTAGGTTGATCAATGCATGCTTAGTTATACCCTAGTTACTACAATAAGGCTCGTCGCCTCAATGCAGTGTCAAGGTATGCTCGAGGTCACTATAAAGGGCTTGTCACCAATCAATGTAGGTCGACAGCACGAATACAGTGTCCCATACCACCGTATTTGTCTCACGAGTCTGGGTTGCTCACTAGTCACTACGGGGAGGCTCGTCACCCCAGCGTAGGCCGACAGCTCGACCACGGTGTCCCATACCATCATGTTTGGCTCATGAGTCTTAGGGGATTGTGGAAACAAGGTTAATGGGATCTCATTGGTAAGTTTGGTACCTTAAATTCAAGCAGTAGCGTCTAAACATGGTGAACATACATCGGGTCAATCGGGTTAATTGACGGGCTCAACTAGTACGAGCGCACATTGAGTTGATCAACATGAAATACGTAAGCATTCCGTGAGGCCTAACCACTGCCGACATCCCAAGTACGGCTCAGATTCTTCAAACACATCTTGTGTAGCGAAAGCAACCTCAGCCACTAGTTCGAGAACTATTACCGATTACCTGGACTGTGATATAGTCCCAACCACGTACAATCATAATAATGAATATTCAAGTCAAATCCTACATTCATATAAACATGTTATGACATATAACTTAAACATGAATACACAATACATGGAGGAAATAATACACGTAATTAAACATGAGTACGTAGGTTATACAGTTCATAGAGGGAATCGTACACACAGTTAAGGTAGTTGGGATTTATATCTCAACTCCCTTATAAATCACACATTACTAATTATTAACTCATTTAAACATTTTCACAAACACTTAGACTACACTTTCCAACATACATCACGTATGTTAGCCATATTACGTATTAGGGCAAATCCTTTTTCCAAGGAGTTGTCGCATACATATCAATCATGTACCTATGATAATTAATCATGACAACTACAACATCATATTTCAAATATACACAAACATTTCAAAAAATACATGAATTTCCCTATAGACTACATAGTTCATATATATACGTAAAACGAAATAGATATTACATTTGGCATGTAAAATAGCATCGATGTCAGTAATAAACCATTAACCGACATTGAAATCTTTGAAAACCATAACCTATATGTATATAGTCTGCACCTTAAACCAAAAAATGTGTAATGGATATTGTTTAGATGCTAAGTCTTCGTCAACGGCGGTTTAGCAACCTAAAACATGAATTTGGTTAGCTATAACATCACTTAAACTATTGGAAACCCTAGAACAGGTTAGGGTTAGGATTTCTTACCTATGTATGGTATTAGAATCGCCGGAATAATGATCCGTTAACGTGGGATAAGCATGTGGAGAGGCAGGGTAGAATCCCTGGGAGAATCTCCAACTCACTCTCTCTCTTTCTCTCTCTTTTTCTTCTCTTTCTTAGCTAGGGCTTTGAAATTCGTATGGATTATGTGAGAGAGGCTTTAAGACCCTTATATAGGCCTAGAACTGACAAAAACAGTCCCAGGACCATGGTATACTTAGGTTATAACCAAATTGGGTCTGTTCCGATCCAATGGAGGAGTTCTGGAGGTCCCTTTGCTGAATGCGGTCGGACTTAAGCTCCTTGATATTGGATCTTGGTCAAGTTAAGTTTTCAGTCCGATCGGGTTTACAGATCGACCGTGGCGGACCAGTTTCACTTCAACGGTCACCGACAATCGATCAGGGCCACAAGCACATTGGCATGTGTGGGACATTTCCACTGATCCGAGGGTAAACTTGGGTCAGATTCTGACGGTTTGAACGCTTATAATCGGCCCGCAAGCAACACGAGTCAGATTACTTAAATTCATATTTAATTTTTAAAAATATTCACTTTCCCACACACTTCGCTCCGTACTCAAGAAAATCGTCTCAGGACATCATCTGGACTTGATTTTTGAGGTGATTGTCAAGTCCAACTATGCGGTCATAATTATCTAAGTTTATCACTATCAAACTTTTGATGTGTGGTCCAGGATCGATATGAGTTTTTAAATGCTCCCGAGAGCAACTAAGTTTAAAGATTGATCATAGATTTTAGAGTAATGTAGCGTTGACGATTCTACAAGTTTTGGTTCTTGCAGAATGAATATAAAGTGGTTGGTGCTAATTTCACAAGTAATCTAGTTTAGCTCTAATTAATTCTTGTTAGATTTCTAAAGGATTTAGTCCTAAGAGATTTCTGCTTGAGGTGGTACTCGGGTTTTCGTAAGGATTTTTCCTGAATGTTACTCTCCTAGGTGGCATGTCCTATAGGAGAGAGTAAAGGTGTCGATCAGTCTTGAAAACCCTCGAATGCATTCACGTTAAGGGTCTGTAACAGAAGATCGCTAAGCTATCTAAACTCAAGACTTAACCATTCTAAACTCATAGCAAATATATAATATTTTTCTTAATTATTACCAAGTTATACTCTGACACCAACTTCTGTCATGGCTCAAACTCAAAAATCGGGCTCACAAAATTCTCAATTATCGAATTCAACACCAACAGTCTCCTAGTACCCCATTCTCAGCTCTTGGCACCCATTTACCAGGTTCCGATCCTGGGATCATACAAGGAGGATTTTCAACATCGATTCGATTCGTAATAAGCATAACCAAAGGCATAACTTACAAACAACAACCAAAGGCTCCATCACATTTCCACTATGATAAAAAACTTATAAGTATAGTGCGCGTAAAGGAAAATACAATGATGATAGATAAAAGCTCCAAGATGATCTGTTATGCACTTCTGCCTCAGCGCTGTTGCAGTCCAATGTCACCTGCACGCAACTGTCATGCATAAGCTTATAAAAAGCTCAGGGGGTGGTGAAAGTGTGTACGAAGTATAGCAATACAATTATCCAATATCAGAGTCATGCGAAATATGCCGATGATTACATGAATACTATTGGCTGTACTAAGGCTATATGATGCAAGGCATGAATGATGTCGG
Source organism: Magnolia kwangsiensis (assembly GCA_037074715.1). NCBI lineage: Eukaryota > Viridiplantae > Streptophyta > Magnoliopsida > Magnoliales > Magnoliaceae > Magnolia > Magnolia kwangsiensis. The sequence goes on from CM073573.1 coordinate 61,093,141, forward strand.
CCGTACCGAGGCCATACAATGTAAAATGTAACTCAAGCATATCAATACAACTCAACTCTGAAATATCATCGGGGTCTAGTACACTCCAAACTAGATTGCTACCTCATCGCACACAACAAAGTGAGTGGAAGAGACCTCATTATCCTCTTATAAATATCGGGCCCAGCTCATCGATAGCGGACCTATTCATCGAGCTGGTCAAACTCATCCTAGCTTTTCCCTTCCTCTCGGGCGACTAAGGCTGTACCCCCTTCCAACCGACCACGACATAATGGAAAGCATGACCTTCTGGTGATTAGCACTCGGTGTTCATGCATCCACTCGGTCTAGACATTGGAGCAACCTCCTGATACCATAAGGGTTAACAAAATTTCACCTAGGGATATCTATAACAACCCATATAGAATAAGATTTTCGATGTTCAATCCTGCCAACCACGATACGCCTGTGGAGGCTATGACCCTATTGTCGTTAGGGCGTAAAGTATACATGTTACACAATGCGAGATACATGAATCACACAATCCAGTCATACAACAATCATGTGCGTAATATGGGCTCATGTGGGCAACTCCCTTTACCAGGGAGTCTCATAACGATCTGCCTAATGGCATGTGTTATGATCAATCACTCATCTCATCACAAGCATGAAGATGATCCGTATGGGCATGTATCATGATGTTATGTTGTCATATACTCATAATCGATATGATAATTGACATTGGCTTCAATAATCGGGACCGATAATTAGCACCAACAATCAGCATCGATAATCAGCACCGACAATCAGCATCAATAATCGGCATCGATAATTAGCATATAAATAAGGTGGGGTCCATAGATGAATAGCCGATCAACCATAATATAAAGATCAGTGCTCGTCCATGGTTATATCAAATCCGATAGCATGAAACTATCCATCTATGGTGAATGGGGCCCACTTATTTGGGTTAACCTACTAAGAGAATGATGAGAATGGGCCTAACAAGGCCTAAGGGAAGGTCACAATGAGGACTTTCAACCATCATTGCCCATCAATGTGGTCATTTAACCAGCATTGCTCCCACAGAGTGGCCCACACAAGAGATTCATACACAACGTAATGGCCACACATACATTACCTTGGGCCTCCCTCATGGGCCTCACATACAACGCATTAGGCTTCATTCAAGGACCTCAAATGTATCACAATGGACCATGCCTATGGGCCTCAAATACATCACAATAGGCCTCGCCCTTAGGCCTCATATATAACATCAGGCCTTATCAAATGGGCCCCAAGTATATCACATCGGGCCGTATTAAATGGGCCAAATCAAATGGGCCGAATCAAATGGGCCATTTTAAATGGGTCGTTTCAGATGGGCCGAATTAAATGGGCCAAATCAAATGACCCATTTCAAATGGGCCAAATCAAATAGGCCCAAACCAACACGCCATCCAACTATTTCTATAGATCTTTTTAGAGCATTATTACAAAAAAAGAATCATGTTCAAAGGATCATCTATACCATACTACACCTAATAGTGGTGATGATGATTTCCACTGTTAAATTCCAATGGGCCCCACCATAGTATTCATTTTCCCTCCAATCTGTTCATAAGGTCACAAGGACCTGAATAGGGAGGAAAAAAAAATATTATATTAACTCAAAACCTCTATAACCCAAAGGAGTTTCAATGATAGATGTTCAACTCCACTATTTTTTATAGTGTGGTCCACCTAATAACTGAATTTGTCATATTTTTAGTCACGAGCCTTGAGACGAGCTCACCAAATGGATAGACGGTTCAGGTATAACACATATATCGGTGTGTACGTCCCATTGTCCAGCTATCTGGATGGTGTAGCTAAGATCCATACATCACGGTGGTCCTCATGTAAATGGATGGACGAAGGAGATATGTGGACCACAACATTATATATATATATATATATATATATATATATATATATATATATATATATATATATATATATATATATATATATATATATATATATATATATATATATATCACAGCAGGTGGGTCCCCACGTGGGGCCCACCATATACAAAATTATATATATATATATATATATATATATATATATATATATATATATATATATATATATATATAAAATAAGGCAGCAACGTCCAGTGTCCAGATGGACGGCTGAACAAATTACATACATCAAGTGGCCCGCTGTCCCACCCCTGCTGGACGGACGGTTGGATATAAGGCTCATACATCTGGTGGGCCCCACCCTCACAAGTCTCACACATGTGGGGTGGGTCCCCCACAAATAGATGGACGAAAAGATAAACCACATATCTCATTGTAGGGCCCACAACTTGGATGTGCCAATACAGTAGGCATCATGCTGTTGTAAATGGAAAGACAGCGTGGATGATATCGTGCATCAAGGTGGGCCATAAGCCATCACACAAAAAGAGAGAGAGAGAGAGGAAAAAAAGAAAGATCGGATGGTGATGGAGGGACCTCGCTGCTATGGACCCTCCATGATTACAATACATTCATAAAAAATGGGTCTCATCACAAGTGGGCCTTCTAATAAAAAATCAATGGTGGATCATGTCACGCCCCAAACCCAGAAATCAGATTCACAAGAATCTCGATCGCTGAATCCGGTGCCGACAGCCTCCGTAGTACCCCATTCTCGGCTCCCAGCGTAACATACGCCAGATTCCGATCCTGGGATCCTACAAGGAGGATTTTTATTTATTTATTTATTTATTTATTTATTATTTTTTTTAACGTACACTTGTCTTGTAATAAGCATAACCACAAGTTTACCCAAATTATAAAGGAAACATCATCATCACATATCCATTAACATCATCATTCGAGTACAATGCTGAAAGGGAACACATAAATAAAGAAAAATCAAGCTCCAGAAGACCACTGCACGCTCCAAGCTCAACACTGCTGCAACCTAACATCACCTGCACGCATCTATCGTGCATAAGCTTATAGAAAGCTTAGAGGGTGGTGTAAGTGTGTGCACAAGGTAAGTATCAAATGTTCAATATAATACCATCATCATACAATACCGAAATTACTGGTAATTCATAAATCGTACATTATCGGAATAGCCTGAAATACTGACAAGATCATAAATCATACAATGACAGAGTAAGCGAAAGTATGGACAAGTTCATAAGTCAGTCAATTATCAGAAACGTAATACAAAACAGATATGCACTAAAGAGTCATAAAGAGTCAAAATCAGATGCCGAGGATATAATGCAGTATACAAATCCTGCTAAGTTTGTCTAGGCCATATAAGTACAGAAATATAGCAACCCAAAATGCCATATGCCTGCGAATGTAATGCAATATGCGATGCGAATGAAATGACCATGCTGGAGTGTGAAGTCGGGATGATAGTACGTAGTATCGCAGGCTACGGGGTCCACCACAAGGACTTCTATCCAAACCAGTCCCATACCTAAATTTGGATAGTCAGACTCAATGTGGTAGACTCCTGATCTCAGGTTAGTCGCGCGCCCAACCGAAATCCTTGCCATGACGAAGGTACACAACAATTAGTTGCGCACCACCAGCCCGAGTGGATAGTAAATGAATGAATGAATGAGCATGCAACTCCTACTCAATAAGCCCACATATCAGTACGGTTCTTCTCTGGGAAATCACCGGGGTCTATTGCACTCCAAACCAGATTGCCGCCCCATCGCGCGCAACAAGGTGAGTGGAAGAGACCTCACTATCCGCCTGCCAATATCGGGCCCGGCTCGTCAATAGCGGACCCATTCCTCGAGCTGGTCAGACTCAGCCTAGCATTGCCCCCTCCTCTCGGGCAGGTAAGGCCACACCCCCTTCCAACCGACCGCGACACAGTGGAGAGCGCAGCCATCTGGTAATCGGCACTCAGCGCCCATCTACCCACTCGGTCTAGACGTTGGAGCATCCTCTGGAACCAAGAGGGTTTAGGGACTTTCACCCAGGGATATCTATAGCACCCCATGTAGAACAGATTTCCGGTGTCCCATCTGGCCATCCATGATATGCCTGTGGAGGCTACTACCCTGATGTCGCTAGGGCATACAGTGGTCACAACACAATGCAAGATGCATGAGTCATGCAATCCAATCATGCATCAATCCTGCGCATGCCATGCGCTCATGTGGGAGAACCTCCGCCTATCCGGGAGTCTCATATCATCCTGCCCAATGACATGCAATGATCAATCACATCTCATAACAAACATGCAGATGATGCGTATGGGCAGGTACCATGATGTTGTGCAGTCACATACTCATAATCGGTATCACAATCAGCCTCGACAATGTGGACATCTAACCAACATTGCCTCAAGGGATGGCCCACATAGAGCCAAACACATAATGGGCCCACGGCCTCATACAAAGGCCTAATATACAACACGATGGGCCTTACTCAAGGGTTTAATACACATCACGATGGGCCTTTTGCATGGGCCTAACATAGATCACAATGGGCCTTGCCCATAGGTCATGAATACATCCCAATGGGCCTTGCCCATGGGCCATGAATACATCACAATGGGCCTTGCCCATGGGCCATGAATACATCACAATGGCCTTGCCCATGGGCCCCAAATACATGACATGTGGGCCCTACACATGGGTCCTGAATACATCAAATGGGCCATGCATCATGGGCCTAATACGAGTCACAATGAGCCTCAACTACAAGTCACATGTACATCATATAGGTCTTGGAAATCAAAATCGAAATCGGAGTAGGCCTTGGTAATCGGAATCTGTCACGACAACCAAAATCGATCGATACTCAGAATTGGCAAATCGGTCATGTCACTCAAAATCAACAATTGGTCACGATATATCGATAGTCAGAATCGACAAATCGGTCACGTCAATCGGCAATCGATCACGACAATCAAAATCGATCAATAATCAAACTCGAAAAATCGGTCACGTCAATTGGAATCAGCAATCGGTCATGACAAACGGCCTTGATCGCTAATCAGCAATCGGCCACGACAATCGAAATTGGTCAGTATTCGGAATCAGTAAATCGGTCACGTCAATCGGAATCAATTGATAATCGGCATCGATATCAGGGTCGATAATCGGCGTCGGCCTCGATTATCGACACCGATAATCAGTAGTTAAACAAAGCGGGGTCCATAGATGTCCAACCAATCCACCATAGTATAAAATCGGCACTAGGCCGTAGTTATATCAAATCTGATAGTGCGAAGCCATCTGTCTACGACGAGTGGGGCCCACTTGTTTGGGTTAATCCCACCAAGAGAATGAGCCTAACAAGGCCTAAGGGAAGGTCATAATGAGGACATCTAACCATCATTGTCCATCAACGTGGACGTCAAGCCAACATTACTCTCAAGGAATGGTTCACATAGGGCCGAACATACAGTGGGCCCATGACCTCATACAAGGGTTTGATATACATCATAATGGACCGAATACATGGGCCTAATATACATCACCATGAGCCACGACCCATAGTCCTCCGACACATCATAATGGGCTATAGGCTGCGACCCATAGACCTCAATATCCATTAATGAGTCTCATATACATGTCAAGTGGGCCCTGCACATGGGCCTCAAACATACAGCATGTGGGCATGGGTCTTGAATACATCAAATGGGTCACGTACCTAGGCCTCGAATACGTCAAGGGCTACACATCATGGGCCTAGTATATATCACCATGGGTCTTGCCCATAGGCCACAAATACAACTTATTGGGCCTCTTAAATACAATGAGTGGGCCACACAAGTGGACGGTATGGGTGAAACACTCACATCATGGTGGACCCGTATAGTGTAGACGGGCCCAACACATGTAGGAAGTTGGCCCTGTGCCATCAAGACGGGTAGATAGTGCGGATATAAAATACATACCTCGAGGTGAGTCCCACCATTCAGCGGCTGGGTGGTGCAGATATACAATATACTTATCATGGTTGGATCACACATTGAAATGGGCCTTATGTACATCCCATTGGATCCCGACCCATGGGCCTCCTAACATGGGCCTCATATACATATATATCAAAGTGGGCCTCAACAACGGGCCACAAATACATCAAAGTGGGCCGCATAACCTGGACAGCCCGGATTAAGCACGTACATCACGATGGGGCCACATGAATGGATGATGTGGATATATAACACATATATTACGGTGGGTCCAACATCCTGATGGATGGGGTAAGCTTGGATTACATCAAAAATCATCTCAATAGTGCCAGGTGCAAGATCCGTATCACTGTATACTATCATAGGAGTACATGGCTCACTAAAGTGAACAAAACTGCCCACACATTGACCATGTACATCAGCACTGTCCAAACCTCGCCCAGCACCGTCCAACACAATCTGGACGGTGTGAATGGAACAATTACATCACTGTGAGGCATCCACTGTCCAAACGATGGACGGTGTGGAATATCACATAAATCATGGTGGTCTGCACCGTCCATATGAGGACGGTGTGGATATCAAAATACATATATCACAGGTGGGTACCCACCAGATATTTGAATCTACCTCAGTTCAGATGAGGTGAGTCCCATAAAGCTTGGTGACGTCATGACAGCAGCCATGCTGCTGCTGGGGTGGATGGACAGTGTAGATAAACACATGCATGATGTGGGGCCTGCACGGATGGACGGCACATATAAAACACTTGCATCAGGAGGGGCTCCACACGTACAGCACGTGGTTCCCACCTACCATCTCAAAATGGTTGGACGGTAAGAGATAAAACCGATACATTGCGGTGGTATCCCACCGTCCAAAAAGATAGACGACTGGGATAAAACACTTACACGTGGGCTCCACACGTGTGGAAACACCACATAGATCATAGTGGAGTACATAGCACTGTCAAGCTGTTCGGTGCAGGAAAAGCACGAGTATCATGGGGTGGATTTCCACCATTGGAAGAACGGCTGGGATGTGCTGAACGTGAAGCACATACATTGTAGTGGAGTCCACGTCATCTGGACAGATGGATGAAGTGGATATACTATACATGCCACCAGGTGGGTCTCATCCCACACGTGTCACTATGTGGGGTGGCCCCTACGTCTCAACAGATGGACGGAATGTATAAAGCACATACATTGTGTTAGGGTCCACCGTTTCGAAAACGGACAGACGGCTAGGAAAAAAAAAAACATCTAGTGGCCCACATGACTTGCTGTCGTCAGTCACCAGTGGGACCCACCGTCCAAAAAAAAATGGACGGCAGGAATGCATATATTAGGGTGGACCCCACCCTACACGTGTGAGGTGGGTCCACGTCCAGGGAAAATGGATGGACAGTATGATATAACATATATCTCGTGGTGGAGGCCCACGTGTCTCACTGACGTAATCTGCAGCAGCAGCAACTGCGTGCTGCGTGGAACCTGCCGTTCGGCTTGGACGGTGTGGGTACACCACATATGTGAAGTGGGGTCCACGTAGTGGCCCATCCCACGGACGAACGACGTGGATTAAATACATACATCACAGTGGGTTTCCACCGTCCAGAAGGCTGGACGGTGTGGATATAAAACATATACATGAGGTGGGGTCCACGTGGTGGCCTAGGGCCCCACGGACCAAGCTGATGTTTATTTTTCCCCTTTCATACAGTCCAGCAGCATTGCTGCTGGACGCCTGAGCATGGATGGTCAGGATCAGGTGGGCCGTGGCCTAGACAAAATGGATGGACGTGTGGGTGTGGAACACACATCATGGTGTGTCCAGCACACACTCATCAAGATGGGTCCATGCAGTGGCCCACCAAAGCTTTGGATCAAAATGATATTTGTATTTTCCTGCATTCATGCTGGTTTAAATAGACAGGCAGCAATGGTGGGTCCCACAATCGGATGGTGTGGATTAGACTCATCATGGTGGGCCACACACCTCATCAACATCATCACAAAAAGAGAGAGAGAAGGGAGAGAGAGAGAGAGAAAACATGAGGAGGGGAGGGACCCCGCCACTATGGGCCCTCCCTATACATCGCATTCATCAAGATGGGTCCACCAAATGTGGGCCCTTAAATTAAAGAAAATAAAATAAAAAACTATCACCCACCTTTGATCTTCTTGGATTTCTTCTTCCATGAACGCCTTTTTAAGCTCCAATGGTTGAGATTTAACGGTCGAGATGGATCATGGATGGTGGAGATGGAAGTTAGGAAGTGGGCCATACATGGCCTCTCATGGAGGCTTGGACGATTCTTGCATGGAGAATGAGAGAAATGAGAGAGGGAGAGAGAGTGATGGGAGAGAAATAATGGTGAGTGATGTAAGCATGTACTTTGTTGTAAGAAATGTTGACTTTTGGGGAGGGGTGGTTGTACTTGGCATTAATTGGTGATGTGTACTTTGATTGATAAGATTGAAGGGATGTTTCGTAGAGATTTCCTTAATACTTGCAACGCGCGGTGTTTTCTCGAACTGAGCGCGGGCCCATATCTCCTGGCCTGGGTATCACCTCGGCGCACGAGACGCGCCATCGGAACCGCGGCGACGACGCGGTCGCTAGGGTACAAGTCTCGGGTTGAGTCAACTCAGGTTAACGGCGCGTGAATCAGGATCATGCGCAAATGCCGGTTAAGGGTCGAGGTTACTGGGATTCGACCGAGAAGACCACGAAAGCCTACCGAACGATACGGTCAAGGTTACGGGTCTTACAGATCACCCACCTATTGGCCTCCTTCTTGGTTCGATGGAACATCGAACTTCTTGGCTTCAATCTTGATGAAAGACGATGAAAAATGTAGGGTTGAGATGGGAGATGAGAGGGTAGGAAGTGGGCCACACTAAAGCTTCTCCATGAGAGCTTGGGAAGCTTAGACGCGGGATATTTTTGGCCACTTCGAAATGAGTTTGAGACATTGGAGAGAGTGGGTTGTAAGGATAGAGAGAGAGATGGATGATGGAATGATGGATGAGAGAGAGGGATGGGTTGTGTAAGAAATTGTTGACTTTTGGGGTTGTTGTGTAAGTGAGGTATGGGTTGTGATGGGTTGAGTGATAAGTTGAGTGATGTGTGTACTTGACATATACTTGACCCTTAATGGAGATTGATGTGACATTTTGGGTAGAGATTCTCTTGGGTTTTGCAACACGCGGCGTTTTCCTCTAACTGAACGCTGACCCACATCTCCTGGCCTGGGTATCGCCTTGGCACACGAGACACGGCATCGGAACCACGACGATGGCACGGTTGCTAGGGTACATGTCTTGGGTTGAGTCGACTCAGATTGATAGGGTGCGATTCAGGGTCCCGTGCAAACATCGATTACATGTTGCAGGTCGTCGGAATTTGACAAGGAGGATTGCCGGGATCATCGGAATGGTATGGACTAAGATACGTTTCTTACATTTTTCGGCAAAGAAAATCACCGTCAAACTTCTTCTATGTCGTTTTCATTGGCCTATAATATTTAAATAGACCCATGAGTTTTACAAAGCATATGAGCAATATTAGAAAATTAGAAAAACGTCCCAAAGAAACATGATGCCCAAAAAATTGATTCTAATTATATAAATTTTCAATTATTGGGGTATTGATTTTATAGGACATTTTCTCTCATCTTTTAGTCATCTTTATATTCTCCTAGTTATGGATTATGTTTCCAAATGGGTGGAGGCAATTCCTTGTAGAACTAATGATCACAAAACAATTCTACAGTTCTTAAAAGAATTTTTTATTTATTATTTATTTTTTTTTTGAGATTTGGAAGGCCAAGATCCATAATCAGGGATGGTGGTTCTCACTTCTGTAATAGGCCATTTAAGAATTTAATGAAGAAATATGGCATTACACATAAAGTGGCTACACCCTATCATCTACAAACAATTGATCAAGCTGAAGTTTCCAATAGGGAAATCAAACAGATTTTAAAGAAAGCTATGAATCCAAAATGTAAGGATTGGTCTTTAAGGCCAACCAGCCCATTATGGGCTTATCAGACTACATTCAAAACCCCTATTGGAATGTCTCCCTATAGACTTGTCTTTAGAAAATCTTGTCACTTGCCATTTGAATTAGAACATAAGCCATATTAGGCCATAAAAAAATTTAACTTTGACATTGATAAAGGAAGCACTCTGTGTAAACTTCAGCTTATTGAGTTACATGTAATTAGGAAATATGTGTATGACAATGTGAGACTATACAAGGATAGAATGATGGCATTCCATGACAAGAATATTTTCAGAAAAACATTTGAGCTGAAACATAAAGTTCTCCTTTATAATTTTCATCTCCATCTCTTTCCTGAAAAATTGTGTTCCAGATGGATCAGCACTTTCATAGTAATGAATGGTTATCCATATGGGCCCATGGAAGTTGTAAATCCCATAAATGGTAACGTGTTGATGGTAAATGGACAAAGGTTGAAACCGTTTGTGGAAAAAAAATATTTCAAAGGATATATCCATTCCTCCGGAAGATCTTGTGTATCAGGATTGATCTCCTAGTCTGATAGAAACCATTTCCTTTACTTTCTTAGGATTTTATTTCTTTGTTAGAATATTATGTTTTGTTTTTAGTTTTTATTTTGCTAAAGCACCAATTAATGAAGTTTTCTCATATACATGCCATCTTGTGGGTACTTTCTCGCCCACTCCTCTTGATATGGTTACTCCCATATTATTTATATTGCATATATTTCATACAGTGAGGGCAACGAAGAATTTAGGTTAGGGGTGAGGTCTCCTTTGGAAAAACTTCAAATTTTTTCTAAATTGTGCTGAATTATGAACTTTGAGCTGAAAATAATGAAATTTTATGAAAAATTTAAAATTCTTATAAATTGAATTTTATAAGTTCAAGTTTTTTTTAAAAGATAATCTATCACGCCCTAAGCTCAGAAACTGGGTTCGCAAAATTTTCACTCGCCGAATCCGGTGCCGACAGCCTCCGCAGTACCCCATTCTTGACTCCCAGCACCCATATACCAAGTTTCGATCTTGTGCTCTTACAAGGAGGATTTTTAACATGAATTTTGTCCATAATAAGCATAACAAAAGGCATAACCCACGAACAATAACCAGAACTCCATCACAAAATCTACTATGATAAAAAAAACTTTAAGATATAATGCGCGTAAAGGGAAATATAATAACAATATCGAAACTCCAAAAGCTCGGTTGCACGCTCCTACCCCAGCTCAGCTACTACTGCTTCCTGGCATCACCTGCATGCATCTATTGTGCATAAGCTTATAAAAAGCTTAGAAGTTGGTGAAAGTGTGTGCGCAAGGTAGCAATGCAATAATATAATATCAGATTAATGTGGAAACATGATGATAAGTCCATGAATACTACCAGTCATACTAAGGCTATGTGATGTAAGGCATGAATGCTATCGGCCATACCAAGGCTATGCGATGCAAGGCCTACATGGCTAATGTTATATGCAAGATGCAACTCAAGCATACCAGTGCTCATCTGAATCCACATATCAATACAACTCATCTTTGGGATATCACCGGAGTCTAGTACACTCCACATTGGCTGTCGCCTCCCTAACTACACAACCAAGTAAGTGAAAGAGACCTCACTTCCTACCTACCAATACCGGTCAGGCTTGTCGGTAACGGATCCATTTACAGGCTAGTCAAACTTAGCCTAGTTATGCCCCCTCACTCTGGTGGATAAGGCTACACCCCCTCCCAACCAACCTCGACATAGTGGGAGACGCGGCTTACTAGTATACGGCCCTTATGCACTCATGTATCCACTCGATCTGGATATTGGAATCATCCTCTGGTACCATCGGGTTTAGGGACTTTCACCTAGAGACATCCTTCTCGCCCCATGTAAAGAGAAGATTTTCGGTGTCCAAACCTACATTTCACAATATGCCTGTGGAGGCTATGGCTTTGATGTCACTAGGGCGTATAACAATCACAACATACAATGTAAGATGCATGAGTCACACGGTCCAATCATACATCAATCCTACCCATACCATGTGCTCATGTGGGACAACTCCGCCTATGAGGGTGTCCCATAAACAACTTGCCTTATGACATATGCAATGGTCAACCGCATCTTATAAAAAACATGCAGATGATGCGTACGGGCATGTATCATGATCATATACTGTCACATACTCATAATCGACACCAATAACCAGCCTATATACAAGCAAGGTGCCATAGATGGACAGTCGATCTAAACCATAACATAAAGATCGACCCTCAACTGTGGATATACCAAATTCAGTATCACGGATCCCTCTGTCTATGGTGATGATGAACTCTCCTCATATCAAGGTTGGGGCCTAGGTGGCCTACCTACAATCTAGAGGATTCAGAATGACTTCCTTCACCATACTAACATGTGGCCCGCTAGATGCCCTAGGGGGCCCAAATGAGTCCTAGATGGACTCCAAAATTAAGAAGAAACAATCCTACAAGTAACCAATGGGGGCCCCAACATTTGGGTTAGCCCAAAAAGAATAGATGGATCATGCAATATCAATGGGGCCCAATGATTTGGGTTAACCCACTTAGAGAATGATGAGAATGGGCCTAACAAGGCCTAAGGAAAGGTCACAATGTGGACATTTAACTATCATTGCACATCAATGTGGACATATAACCAACATTGCTCCCTAGGAATGGCCTACATAGAGGGCCTCAATAAGGGCCTAATACACATCCCATTGGGCCTTACACAAAGGCCTCATACACAACATAATGGGCTTCACATAAAGGATCTAATGTACACTATGATAGACCTTGCTCATGGGCCACATATGCATCATAATGGGCCTCATTCATGGGCCTCAAATACATCTCATTAAGCCTTACCAAATGGGATTTATACATCACATTTGGCCTCATCATATGGGCCTCAAATACATCTCATTGGGCCCTATTCAAAGGCCATAAATACATAGCATGGGCCTAATTTAAAGGCCATAAATACACCACATGGGCCTAATTCAAAGGCCATAAATACATCACATGGGCCTGATTTTTAAGCCTTAAATACTTCACAATGGACCTCATACAATAGGTGGGCCTCATATATATATCGAGTGAGCTTGATGGGGAAGCCCATGGTTTAATAAAAACAAATGGACAACATGGTTAAAACATACATCATAGCTGGGATTTCCATGTGGACTGTATGGATATACACACATCTCAAGGTGGGCCCCACCCTCACACATGCAGCACCTGTGGGGTGGGTCCACGCCTAAAAATGGATGAGCAGCATGGTTGAAACACATACATTCAAGGTGGGTTTTCACCATCTAGATCACTAGACGGTGCGGATGCAAGGCATATACAACACGGTCGGCCCTACACAGCCCGTCTATATGACGGTGCTGATATAATACATATATTAGGGTGGGCCTCACTCCCACACGTGCAACACATGTGGGGTGGGTCCCAGCCCAGCAAATGGAAGGACATTGGGGATATACCCATACATCATGGTGTGGCCCATACAGCACCATCCAGAAGTGGAAGGTGTGGAAACATAATACATACAGCAAGGTGGGTCCCATGCCCACACATGCCACACATGCCACACGTGTGCGGTGGGTCCCATGTCCAAGAAAGATGGATAGCTGGGATATAACAGATACATCATGATTAGGCTCCATAGGAGCACTGTCTAGATGGACGGTTGGGAGAAACACATACATCTTGGTGGCCCACAGAACTTACTGCCGTTAATGCAGCAGTAGCTGCTGCTGCGTGGGACCCAAAACAGATGGATGGTCAGATAAAACACATGCATTGAGGTGGGTCCACACGTGTGGGACTCACCAGATCAGCTGATATATGTGTTTTCTCTGCATTTGGGCCTGTCCATCTGCAAGCCCGTCCACTAGACAGTCCAGTGAGGTGGGCCATATAGGTAAATGACATGGATATAATACATTATGGTGGGCCACACACCACATCATCATCATCACCATACAAAAGGAAAAGAGAGAGAGAGAAAGAGAGAGAGAGAGAGAGAGAGAGAGAGAGAGAGAAGGGGGGGGGGGGGGGGGGGGGGGGGGAAGAAGGAGAAATGTGTGATGGAGGGACCCCGCCACTATGGGTCCCTTAATACATGAATCATACACCATACATAAATATAAAAAAATGGACAACAACATAACATAAAAATTTGAGGTGGGGAAACCATCATCACCATGCAATAAGGGGTCTAGATGACCCTTAAAGGCATAGATTAACTCAAAACATCATGATGGGATCCATGGAGAATGGCCCCATCATGTGTCATACATGCATCAAGGATGGGCCATTGATCACATCTAAAGGGTCAAATAGGACTCTCACCATTGATTGGTGGATCCTACATGATCGTATGCAAGAAAAAAAAAAGGAGATCTACCCTAAACATGGCACCCACCTTCAAATCTAGGACTTCTACTTCCACCAATGGCTTCCAATGCTTCAAGGGAGCAAGGTTCAATGGTTGAGATGGTCTCTTGATGGTTGGATTGGGGGAAATGAGCTTGGGATGTGGCTGAATTTTTAAGAGTACATAGCTTATCTCTTGCTAGGGGAGATGAGAAATGAGGGAGAAAGGGAGGGAGAGAGAGTAGCTAGGTAGGCTCTCTCTCATAGGTAGGTAAGATTGGTTTGGGGAAGAGAGGTGGCTAGATAATTATTAGTTGTAAGAGATTGGACATAGGCAGGGTGCCTATAGAGTAAGGTAGTAGGGTGGCTAGGTGTATGGGTGATGTCATCCTCATAATGACCTCGAAAAATGTGTAAAATGGATAGGTGGGTCATGCAATGTGCAGTCCACGACCATGATCATGCGCGGCCCACATCTCATGATCTAGACATCAGATTAGCGCACAAGACGCGGTGTTGGAACTGTGGCGATGATGCGGTCGTAATGGCATAGGTCTCGGGTCAAGTGGACTCGGGTTTACAGGATATGACTTAGGGTTAAGCGTAAATGAAATCTACAGGTCGTGGGTTGCAAGGGATCCTATGGAATGGAATAGACACTAGGACATGAGCCAGATAGCTCTCCCCTCCTAATAAAATTTCATCCTTAAAATTTACTATCATACAGGACAAAAAAAGGGAAGAAGAGAAAACATCATCACACACACACATATATAACAATAAATGCAATACAAAGCATAATAAAGCACAATCAATCTATAAACAAATGAGGATATCGCTCTCTAATCTCATCATCGCAGTCTCAAGATGCCTCCTCAACTGAATGATGACCTCACTGAACCTTCACCAAAGGAATGACCTTAAATCAAGGATGCAAATAGGCTACTCACTGTATGAAGCATCCTCATGGACCTCAAGAGGTTGTCAATCAATCACTAAAATAATGTCTGACCCACACTTCCGCAGCATAGAAACATCAAAAATGTTGTAGATGTCAGACAACTCAAGAGGTAAGGTGAGCCTATAGGCCACAACGCCAACGTGCCCAATGATCTCGAAAGGTCCAATAAACTCCAAATCGAACAATGCCCTTCATGGGTGAGACCTTGAGATACACACTATCCCCAACTACAAACTGCAAGGGACGATGCCGACAATCAGTAAAAATCTTCTGCCGGCTCTGAGCTGTGCTCATTCTCTGCTTGATGATGTCAATAACCTCTGATGTCTGTTGCACAAGCTCGGGGCCTAAGAGACAGTGCTCTCCAACCTCGGCCTAATAACTGGGAGATCTACACAGTTTGCCGTACAAAGCCTCGAAGGGAGCCATATCAATAGGCACCTGATAGTTGTTATTATACGCGAACTCGGTCAGATGCAAATGCTCATCCCAGCTACCCGAGAAGTCGATCGCGTAAGATTTGAGGATATCCTCAAGGATCTAGTTGACCCTCTCGGTCTGCCCATCTATCTGTGGATGATGCATGATGCTGACCTGCAAGGTAGACCCCATCGCTCTCTAAAAGCTCCTCTAAAACTGAGATATGAACCTTAAGTCTCGGTCGAAAATGATCGAGACTAGAATATTGTGTAGTCTCACAATCTCATCAACAAACATCTTAGCAAGCTGATCCAAAGGCCAAGTCACATGAATCGTAAGTAAATATGCCAACTTCATCAGACGAACCATGATAATCCAGATGGCGTCATGACCGCACTGAGTCCTCAGCAAGCCCATAATAAAATCGGTGGATACATGCTCTCACTTCAACGTTGGGATGCTCAACGACTATAATGGACCCGGGGGTCTCTAATGATCGGCCTCGACACACTGGAAAGTGTCACACTCGGCTACAAAACTAGCTATCTGGTGCTTCATCCCTACCCAAAATACTGCCTCCTCATATCACGATATATCTTGATCAGGCCAGGGTGGATAGAAAACCGCGATCGATGTGCCTCGATCATAAGATCTCTGCACAACTCTAAAACAACCGGGAAAAATAACCGGCCTCTGAGGCGAAGTCCACCATCAGAACCAATCTGCTAATCTGACTAACTCTAGATGCTACTTCTGCCCGATAACTCTACAATGACTCATCTGCTTGCTGACCCTTGATCACCCTTGTGACAAAAGAGGGTTGAATCGACAGGCTTGATAACTGCACAATATAAGACTGCAAGTCGATCTTGAAGTTGAATGCTAACACATCCTCAAGCATCTTCCACTCCTGAATCATCATGTGCGTCATTAGGCCTCGTGGCTGACGGCTAAGGGCATCCGTTACCACTTTCACCTTACCTGGGTAGTACTGGAGATCAAAATCATAGTTCTTCAGGAGCTCCATCTAACGTCTTTGCCGCATGTTCAACTCGGACTACAAGAAAAGATACCTCAAGCTCTTATGGTCGGAGAAGAGCTCGAACCTAACCCCATAAAGATAGTGCCTCCACAACTTCAGTGTGAAGAGAACTGTTACCAGCTCCAAATCATGCGTGGGGTAGTTTAACTCATGAACCTCGAGATGACAAGATGTAAAAGCTACCAGTTTCAAATGCTACATCAGGATGACACCCAAACCAATACGCAAAGCATCGAAAAATACAACGAAGCCTTCACTCCCAGAGGGAAGAGTGAGGATAGGAGTGGATGTGGGGAGGTCCTTTAACTCCACAAATGCTCTCTCACAGGCATCACTCCACACAAACTCTACACCCTTCCAGGTCAACCTGAGTAGCGGTACTGAAATACAGAAGAATCCCTTAATAAATCCTCGATAATATCCCGTCAAACCAAAAAAACTATGAATCTTAGACGCGTTCGTGGGCTGGCCCCACTGACGCACTGCATCAATCTTTAAGGGGTCCAGTGCAACACCCTCCCTCGTCACCACGTGACCAAGGAACTTCACCTCCTCCTGCCAAAACTCACACTTCTCCAGCTTCACAAACAACTGGTGGGCATGAAGGGTTTGCAAGGCAATCTCCAAACGCTGCTCATGGTCCTTGCGAGTCCTCGAATAGATCAAAATGTCGTCGATGAAGACTACAACAAACTGATTGAGATAAGGACGGAAGACCTCATTCATCAACTGCATGAAGACCAAAGGTGCGTTGGTTAGTCCAAAGGACATGACCTAGAACTCAAAGTGACCAAAGTATGTCCTGAAAGCCGTCTTTGGGATGTTCTCCTCTTAGACTTGAATCTAGTGGTAACTAGACTGGAGGTCAATCTTCGAAAAGAATTGTGCACCCTACAGTTGATCAAATAAATCACCAATCTTTAGGAGTGGATACTTGTTCTTGATCATGACCCGGTTAAGCTCGCAGTAATCCACATAGAGCCTCAACGAGCCATCCTTCTTCTTAATAAATAGTATCGGCGCTACCCTCGACAAACTGCTTAGACGAATGAATCCCAACTCTCGTAACTCCTCTAGCTGTTGCTGCAGCTCTCGCAACTCCATCATTGTCATACGATACGGGGCCTTCAAGATAGGCGCGGTACCATGCAAAAGATCAATCTAGAACTCTAAAAAGGCTAGCTATATATCCTAGAGGGGGGTGAATAGGACTATGCCAAATTAAAAAGATAACAGTGAAATTTAATCAATTAAAGGAAAGATAGCACTATAATCAATCCACAATAAGGAAATGTAAAATAACCTCCAAATTCTAGTATTGAGAGGTTGATACAAATGTTATTTTAAGGACAACCTTACACCATAAAAATAAAGGATTTATGGTAGGACAACCTTAATAGAATGATTTATATATCAAAATCTCAAATTGAAGAGGAATAAAAAGGAAACAGCTAGAAAGGAAATCTAAGTTATTACAACATTCCCCACAATGCTTAAAATGGAAAGATTACAACATTCACATCCACAAATACATCCCACAATATTGAATGATAAAGGATATAGAAAATAAACCACACATCTACAAAACCAAAGAGTTATAATGGTTCTCCTGTGTGTACACCAACTATTAAACAATAGCCACGCAGCTACTTCACTCCTAATATCCTCACACAGTGGATATTAGCGTTTACTATGAAAATAAGTTTTTCTAGGTTCACCTAAAACCCTCACAATTGTGTTTTTCAAGTAGGCTTACATAATTCAAAAACCCCCACGCTCTGAGTTTTCTAGATCTCCTCAGATAACTAAAAGAATGAGATTTTTCTAGCTCAATCTCAAAAGAAACTAAAAGATTTACCCAAATGTAAAATACCTGAATATTCTGCTTTTGTTGCAGCTCGGAAGAACCAAATCGGAGTAGAAGTTCAACGTTGAAGTTCAATGAACAAACTCACTTATGAAATGGTTCTAAGTTCTAGATTGATTTTAAATTAAATCAAGTTGAGCTAG
This sequence comes from Magnolia kwangsiensis, assembly GCA_037074715.1. NCBI lineage: Eukaryota > Viridiplantae > Streptophyta > Magnoliopsida > Magnoliales > Magnoliaceae > Magnolia > Magnolia kwangsiensis. The sequence continues at coordinate 61,111,924 of CM073573.1, forward strand.
CTCTATTTGATTTTGATTCCAAGAAGTAGGAATAATCCCTCTTTCAAATCAGATTGGAATGTAGAATACAAAATTAAATATAAAAAGCTAATAAAAGAGAATATGAAATATGCACAATATAGCTTAAGAAGTTTACAAACTTATCTCTCAGATTGATGTCTTAATTTTACTTAAATTGAATTAAAATACTCTAAAATTCATTGTTTTTTTATAAGTGTAGAAGTCGCACTTTCGACTGGTCATGTGGACACTATGACTGGTCGTAGGACTAACGGATTTTTGAAATTTTAAGCGTGATCAGATAAAGTCATTCCACGACTAGTCGTAGGCCTTACACGACCGGTCGTGTGACCTTCACAACTGGTCGTGACCTGTCCACAACTAGTCATAAGGAACTAGAAATAGTTGCTGGAGTTTGTGTAATGTCCCGAAAAAATCCATATAAAGACCCGAGTACCACCTCAGGTAGAAATCATTGGGACCAAATCCTTTAGAAATTTGATGAAAATTAATTAAGTACTAAACTAAATTAATCAATAGATTAGCTTGAACCAATTTCTATACAATCTGTTAGACCCAAAACCAGTAGAACCGTTAACGCTACACTACCTAAAAACTTAAGATCAATTTCAAAACCCAGTTGCTCTTAGGAGCACATTGAAACTCCGTATCAGACCTGCACCACGCGTCGAAGGTATGATCATTATAAAACTATACGGTTACAGCTTCCTTGTTGGACTTGACAACCAGCTCGAAAATTAAGTGCAAATGGCATCCCGAAACGTACAACTTGAGCTCGGAGCGAATTGTGTGTGAATACCTTTAGAAAATGAACTGAAACTTAAGTGAATTGAGTCATTCACTTGCAGGACAATTGTAAGGTTTCAGACCGTTAGATTCTAACCCAATTACACCCTTAGATCAGGGAAAATTTTTAACACATGTCAATATACTTGTGGCCCTTAACAAGAACCGGTGACCATTGAACTGAAATAGGTCCTCCGCGGTCGATCCACTGATCCGATCAGATGGAAAACTTAACCTGACCTAGATCCAATGTCAGGGAACTTTCCCCGGATCGTAAGTAGAAAATGGGCCTCCAGATGAGCTCCGGTGGACTGAAACAACTACTCTTGGGCTATAACCTAAGTATACCATGGTCCTGGGGCCATTTTCATAGTTTTGGGCCTATATAAGGACCTAAACCCACCCCATTTTTATTCCATACGATTTTTCTAGTCCTAGGAGAGATAAGAGAGAAAAGAGGAGGAGAAAGTGAGGAAAAGTGAGAGAGATCTGGAGTTAGTAGCCGGGATTCGTTCCCACTGCTCCACATATCAAATCATCTCTTTCGTGTCGCTACACCATCATTTTCAACTCTATTTTTGGGTAAAAAATCCTAACCCTAATCTAATTTAGGAATCCAAATAGTATAATCGGTGAAATATCTAACCTATTTCGTGATTCAGGTAGCTGTTATGTTGTAGGCAAAGACTTAGTGTATAAGCTGAGTTCGATACGAGTATATCGATGAAAGGTGCGGACTATAAATGTTTAGGTTATGGTTTACAAGGCTTTCAATGCCAGTAACAATTTATGACTGACTTACTTGCTATCACATGCACCTAAATTCGACGTTTTCAGCGTCTTACACATATATATGAATTATGTAGAATATAATGCATTCCATGTGTTTGTTGAAATATCTGAAAGAATATGGAATTATGATTTGTTCTTGTCATGCTTATTAAATTGAAAATACATGATCGTTGTATGTGTGGCAACTCCTTTGTGAAAGGATTTATCATAATATAGGTTATATCTAATATATTACATGTATGTTGTGGTGTGTAGTCTAGGTGTTTGATAAAATGCCTGAATGAGTAATTGTTCGATAAAATGTATTTATTAAAGGTGTTGGGATGAGACCCTCAATTACCTTAGTGATTCAAATAGATTTCTCCATGTAATTTACATTAGGCTTAATGATTGATGTATGAAATGTACGTGTGTGATGTCATGTTCACTATGTGTTTATAGAATGCTCAAATGAATGAAATGCACGAGTTGGTTTCTAAATCCTATTATGACTACTATATGAGAATGCTATTACTTGGAGTGTGATTAGGCCTACGATATAGTCCAGGCAATCGGTAATGGTTTACGATCGGTGGCCTAACTGTTTTAGCCATAATGGATACGTTCGAGGAATCTGAGTCGTACGCTGATTATCGACAGTGGCTAGGCCACGAAGAGTGCATATGCACTCCATGTCGATTAATTTAATGTACGCTCATACCAGTTGAGCTTATCAAGTAACCCGGTTGACCCAGAGTATGTTAACCATGTATGGACGCTACTGCCTGAACCTAAGATACCAAACTTACTAGTGAAAAGTCCGTTTAACCTTGGTACCTCGATCTGCTAAGACTCATGAGTCGGGCATGGTGGTATGGGACACCATGGTTGAGCTGTTGGCCTACGCTGGGGCGACGAGCCTCCCAGTACTGACCAGTGAGCAATCTAAACTCATGAGCTGAATATGGTGGTGTATGGGACACTATATTTGAGCTGAGGATCTACACTGGCATATCCTAGTTATGGTCCCTAGTCAGGATGGTGATGAGCCTTCTAAAATAGACTGTCAGTTGGTAAGGCGTTGGTGGAGTGACCTCGAGTATACACTAGGACTACGCTAAGGTGACAAGTCTCTCCGTAGTGACCTCAAGTATAAACTAGGCCTGCGCTGAGGTGACGAGCCCCTCCGTAGTGACCTAGAATTGCCATCGTATGTGATTGATTAGGATTGACCACCCTAGATGAATCATTATTTGGGTAATGATATAAGGGAGGTACCTTAGCTTCCTGAATCTGTTGTATGAATAAGCCTAAATAAGAACTTGGCTAACATGATCATGCACCGCATTGCATGTGCTTTAGCAAGGAAGCGCACGTTTACCGAGAGTTTTGCATGCACGACCGTGAGATGAAGTCACCTAGGGAGTGCAGGCAAGGACATGCATCATTATAACATGTCATCCCTGCATTAATAAGAGTAACTAGGACTGTTTGATGTATTATTTTATCATTACTTCTTGAATGAATTGATAACATGTTAACCTTTACTTTATATTTTCACTGAATTAGCTACTCATTCCTACCTGGGGTGGTGTTTTAAAACACCACCCAGACTCTGGTTTAGATACAGGTGATGGTGAGATCTATACAGTAGAGTTGGACATCGTAGGCGAGGAGGAAGGATTCTCCTACGTTCAACTATCAGGCAGATCTATATATATCTCATACCAATGCGCAGGGACTACTAAGATACTTATTTAGTTGAAAGCATTTACTTCCTGTATTTTATATGGTTAGAAACAACACATATATATATATTTAGCCCAATTTCATACTCATACTCTGAAATTTGTAAAAATTTTTCATAATTAAATGCATATATTTCAGTCTTCCGCTTGCCAAATTACATTAACTCTGGAGTATGATATGTTGTTTTAGTATAATCCCACTTATATTTAAATGTACTAATATGGACAACATTCAATCATCATTATCTATGTTGCATAAGTGATGCGGTGGAACTCGGGAGTAAAGCTTTACTCGACCCCCGATTTTTAGGGCATTACAGTTTGAGTCGTACCTGCAAGATTGGTCATGGCCGAGTCGTGCACTGTTCATATGACTGGACTAGCAATCTCTAGGACTAGTCATGCACTGTTCAGCAAACTTAGGATTAGTCTTAGAATTTTTTGGACTAGTCGAGCTAATGTTAGGACTAGTTGAACAGAGTCTAGGATTAGTTGAAGAATAGACCAAACACTTATAAAATGAGCAATTGAATTATGTATTCAACATGACCTACCCCAACGTCAATCTGAGGTCATCCAAACTTGTTAGTGAAGAATGAATATTGAGTCTTCTTTTTCTTTAGATGACAGTCGCTCTTTGAAGTTTATGAAGCTTGATATCTCGACACATAATGAAGCTTGTACTTAAGATCTTTTGAAGCTTGAATTTGTAGTACATGAGGTGTACTTCACCTTAGTCTTGAGTATGAACAGTTCACTTAACTTTTGATGTCTGTAACGCCCTGGAAAAATCCATACTTGGACTCGAGTACTAAGTCGACCAAAATCGCGTAGGATTAATTTCTTTAGAAAATAAGTGTAAGTTAGCTAGCGCAACGCTAGAGTAGCTAGGAAATAGTCCCTGATCACTTTAAATACGTTCTACAAGACCCAAATCGAGTAGAACCAATGACGCTATAATACTCTATAACCTCGGATCAAACTCTAAGCCGGTTTGTTCTCTGGACCTCTTTGAAACTTTGTATTGGATCTAGACCGCGCGTCGAAAGTCCGATACCTACAATCTTAGACCATTAGAACCGTTTAGCTAGACTTGACAATCATTTCGAAAATCAAGTCCAACCGACATTCGCAGGCTATTTCATTGAGCTTGGAATGAAGAGAGTGAGAATAGGGTTAGATTTAGAATTTGAAATTCAAATCTGGCACACGAATTGATGTGTAAGTATTAAGCGTTCTGACTGTTAGAATTCAGAAAAATTACACCCTTGGATCAGGAAAAATTTCTATTTCATATCATGAGACTTGTAGACCTGATCTACGTGCGGTGACCGCTGAACTGAAACTGGACTGCCACGGGTGATGTACGAACACTGTTGGACTGAAAACGGGATGTGAGCGACATCCGACATGTACGAACTTAAGTCCGATCGCGTTCAGCCAGGGGACCACCAGAAATGTCCTTTTGGACCGAAACAGCCCCGATTTGGATATACCTTAAGTAAACTTTGTTCTTAAGCCTATTTTGGGCACATTTGGGCTTATAAAAGGGGTTGAAACCCTCACTCCTCTCTCCCATCCGAAATTGGAAAAAGCCCTAGATTGAGAGAGAGAAAAGGTGAGAGATTGTGAGAGAGAGTAGGAGAGAAAACAGCCCTAGATTCCTGCTGCTGCACTACCTGTTGCACGTGCTTTAGCAACACGCTCCAATCACTTGGCCGGTGATTTCTCCATGTTTCTAGGTAAGAAAACATCCCTAATAGTTGCTGATTTGCTGATCCCTTGGTTCCATAGCGAAATAGCTGATAGATCTTGTGTATTAGGTTCACAGTTCGCCGTAGACGAAGCGTATACGCTCCGTTCGAATTCTCACACCTATAAGAGAAAAGGTACGGATTTTAGACCCTTTGATTGACTGTTTCCAACGCTTTCAATGTCATTTAATAGTAGATTATCGACGGCAAGGCCGTTTGACATGTACAACATGTTGTCTGTTTCCTGTTTCGTAAACTGACGAAGAATATGAGATTTAGGGCATTTTAGTCATTTGTAGGAAGTACTGTTTTCATTCATATTTTGCTGATGTGATTGACATGGCTTCTTGTCGCATTAGGACTCTAGGAATGCGTGCATAATTAGTTTGGAGAAGAGATTCGCCTAAATGCGCACTTTGAGTCGACATACTATATGTAGACTTAAGTGTGTAGTGTAAGTGTTTGTGTAAATACTTGTATTAGTATGTATTGAATTAAATGGTGTTATGAATTAGTTTGAGATTGATTTCTCAATTAATATGTTGATGTAAATGATTTCCTACATGTTAACTATATGCATGATTTCATTATATGTATGAAATGCATGTGCTTGATGATTTACTTAAGTTGTATGTTATGACATGTGTTAACATGCTCATATGGTTGTATATCATTTCCAATACTCTTACATGATTGCTGATGTGGATTCATAATTGTTTGGGACTATACCTAGTCCAAGCAGTCGGCAACCGAGCAAGTTCGTGGTTGGCTTATCTTTGCCACGAGCGACGCGTCGATGAATGCGAGCCGTGTTCTGGAGTTGGCGGCAGTGGTTAGTCCACACGAAGTGTTTTACGCACTTCATGTCGTTCGACTTGAGATGCGATCGTGCTAGTGGAGCCCGTCAAGTAACCCGACTGGCCGTTGTATGTTCACCTTGTATGAGTCATAACTGCTTGAACCTAGGGTACTGAACTTACCATTGGAAACCCTATTAACCATGGTACCTTGATCCACAAAGACTCATGAGCCGGGCATGGTGGCATGAGACACCGTGGTCGAGCTGTCAGCCTACGCTGGGGCCACAAACCTCCCCGTAGTGACCAGTGAGCACCTATTTCTCGTGAGCAGATTATGGTGGTATGGGACACTATATTCTTGCTGTCGACCTACACTGATCAGTCGACGAGTCCTTTGTAGTGACCGCGATCATATTCTGAGTCTACGGGAGGCGAGGACCCTTCAGTAGCAGTGAGAGTACAGTAGGCCTGTATTGATAAGGTGATGGGGGAGCGGTGCAACGAGTGCGAGCAACAGTCCTGGCAGCCCTTGCAGCGACCTACAAAATATACCTCGTATGAGATTACTAGGAGTGACGACCCTAGACAGGATCTGTGTTGGGATTGATATAAGGGAAGTACCTTAGTTTCCCAATCCTGCTATTTGAATGGACTAATAATAACTCGAAAATCATATCACCATTACATTGCATGTGCCTAGAAGATGTGGAGCACTTGAGGGACGATTGCATGCCGCGGTCGTAAGATGGTGCCGTATGAGGGAGATCGTCGGTGAGGGCATCCATCACGTCATGTCATATTGCATTAACAATAGTATTAGGATTGTTTGATTTACTGCTTTACTATTATCGCATGATTGATTTGAGAACATGTTAATCCTTGCTCTATTATTTCACTGAGTTAGCTACTCATTCCCACGTTACGGGATGGTGTTTGCAACACCCACCAGACCCTGTTTTAGATGCAGGTGATGAGCGATCCAGGAGGCAGAGCCGGACTATGATGAGGACCAGGATGAGTTCTCATACATGCAGTACCACGACGATTTTTCTTAGGTGGCCTGGGTTGACGGGACTTCTCAGTGGGACTTCTTTTGGACTTTGATTTTATTTATTTTCATGTATATGAGACTCAGAGATGTATTCATACTTTAGAGACAGTCGAGATCTACTTTATTTTACCATACAGTGATATATATACTCTTTAGTCTTCCGCTTGCTTTTATCACTGGATCTGGAGTATGAATTGCAGTTTTGGTATACTTTTACTCATGTGAATGCTTTAACTCAGACAACATTGAATCATAATTATTTTTGTTACATAAGTGACGGTCTGGAACTCGGGAGTTGAGTTTATACACAACCCCTGATTTTCAGGGTGTTACAAGTTGGTATCAGAGCATGAATAAGATTATACCGGACTGGGTTATGGTCACGTGACGTACGCTGTGGCATCCTTTGACTTAGGTGGGTGCGAGAAAGGTCTAGAAACACTTATAAGATCGTAGATTCGCCAATAGGCGAAGACTATTCGTATCGATCGCGCGATAGAGTTCGTAACGCATCTAGGGTCGCGTGAAGCGACCTAAGTAGCTTCTAGGTTGTAGGTAGGGGGGTTGAGACGTTCTTTGAATGGTTCTAAATCCATAAATGTGAATCATTGGGCTTTGGGACAACCACAACCCTTACATTCAATCGCTAGGGCTTAAAAACCCCGTTTCACCTAAATTTTTCAAAATTCTTCCTCGTACCACTCCATTCTTCAATTCTTTCTTATTCTTTTCATGTTAGGCATTGATCCTAATATGAAAGTAACATTAAATCATACTTCAACAAAATTTTACAGTGAATAGAAAAATTTCATGAAAACTGGACATTAGGCCATTCTAATTTTGTAATCTTTAGCAACTAATGGGCTCGATGGATGTATTAGCTCCTTCTATCCTAAAATCTTATGCTGCATGATAGGAAATTGCATTCGGGTTTGCAGATTGGCCCCGAAAAGCCCTGAATGCATGTTTGGGCCTCCATAGGGCAATCTACAATGAACTAAGGTGGGGCCCATACATTTTTGGGGTCCATGGACCATTGGGGACCAGACCCATGTGGTCCCACTGACCAACATGAGAGATGGTCGACGATGCCATCGCCGATCCGGCAATGCATCACCGTCCGATGTGGCCCACTCGCTGTAATTTTTGGTTTGTGTGGGTATTTCGGGTAATACACCCCCCATGTGTGGTTCGTCCATAGAAAACCCCTAAATGGGGTACTTCCTTCACAACAGCCCCCTTCCCTAGCTCCATTTTCATTTTCTTGCTGCCCTCTCCCAAAACTGTGGCTCCAAATCCTTCCTAAACCCATTCTCTGTTGAAAACGACCCCACTCCATCACTCCATAGTGATTTACAGCCCTCCCTCTTGCAAATCTCATCGTTTGGAGCTCTTACAACCCCCAAAACGAGCTGAAATCGTGAGGAGCTCCATTACCCTTTTTCATTCTCTTTTCTTTCTGAAAATTCATCCTAGGGGAGCTTGAAGCATCCCTCTACAATGCCTAGATCTCCCTTTTTCAGTTTGGGCAGCCATTTCTCAACATTTTCCCCACTTTTCATGGCTTTTGTTGAAGCTATTTTGGGTCTTTTATCTCTCTCCACCATCCTCTCTTTGATGTGAAAGAGAAAGATTGCAGCGGATGAGGCTGGGCCTAGTCGCCCTGCTCAATCAAGAAGACCGAGGGGTGGCGCCGCGAGCTCAAGCGCCGCCGTAAGTCCAAGCACAGCCCGAGAGTTCCATACAAAGCGGGATTTGGATCCCCATACTCAACTTGGGCGAGTGATTTTAGCAGAGATGCCTCACGGCGAATACACTGACCTTAAGGTGTTGTTTGAGGCAGACGTGAAAGGACGACTCTTCGATGAATTTCTGTTGTTCGAGCGCATTGAAGCTGCACATTGGGGTCCGCTCTTTGAAGCTCGAGCTCATGCTAATGTGAGCACTGTTTGTGCCTTATACGCTCGTATCTAGAATCCTACACTGGAGCCATTGCAGTTTAAGATTCTTTTTGGTAGAGATCGGATGGCTACGATCGATGTTCGGTTGATTGCGTGACTTCTGAACATGCCTCTTGGTGATGTTCATCCCAGTGTGAAGAATTTGAGGAGTAGGCATGAGCGAGATCGTCGTACCAGGTTTCTATGTGGTAAACTGGTTCCATGGCAGCCTAACAATAGCCTCAAGGCGTCTCATATGTCTGATGATTTGCGCCTGCTGCACCACGTTTGCACGTTCAACGTGTATCCCAGGTCGACAAATCACATTAAGTGTACGCGCCTTATGGTTGATTTCTTGTATCAGGTGGCCCAGGGAGAGAATGTGTGTATGACCACTTTCATCTTGCGACAGATTATCCTCATAGCGAAATCAAGAAGAACGTCTGAGTCACTTCCTTTTGGCCGACTTATATGCAAGATCGCGCTTGAGTTTGCTTACAGACTTGGGCCGGAGTTGCCAGTTCCGATTCATAGCATTGATGAGTCTACCATGGTCAAGATGAAGATCGGGTCTCAGTACCGTGAGACTCAGCTTGAGGAGGATAGCGAGGACGATTTTGATAATGAAGAGGATCCAAGTGAGGGAGAACTTGGAGCTGAAGTTGAGGAAGAAGTTCAGGAACAGGTAGAAGAGGAGGCTCAGGATACAGATGAGAGCCCTCCTCCTTCTGCTCAGGCTACTGGTGATGATCGCATCGCCCGAATTGAGGAGAGCCAGGTCGCCTTGCGAAGGAAAGTTCAGGAACTTCGGACTGAGGTCGAGGATACTAAGGCTGTTATGAAGAGAAAATTCGGCAAGGTGACTCGCACCTTGAAGGCGATCCTGTGCTGCTTACAGGATAAGGGTGCTCCTCCTCCGTCACCCGACTCAGACTAGCGATGATTTTAGATGTTGTTGTTAGAAGTTTGTCGTTTCCTACTTTAAGTTGTGTAAGCCTATTAAGGCTAGTAGTTTGCTTATGTTGCTGTTGAAACTTTAACTGTCTTAGTTCCCATGTACTTCTCGTCATGATGCTTGTAAGGAAATATCCCTTGTATTGTGACAATTTTGATTAAATGAAATGCATGGAATGCCTTTGACTCTTATGTGAATGATTGCGGTGTGTTTGTGGTATTGAGACTGACAAGGTTGCACCCTATTTTGAATATAGGGAATGCCGCCGAAGGCTACACGGAGCACTGCTCGGCTTACATTGGGTGAGCCTATGGATCAGGCTCCTTCACAGTCTAATGCTCATGCGGACCCTTCTGTGGGCCCGATTCCTGAGACAGCACGTGTGTCTCAGCCTACTACTGGTCCTGCAGCTGGACCACCGCCTTTCACACCACCCGTCAGAGAGCCGTATCTCTCATCTTCTTCGACGCAGTATACGCCACATCCTGCTCCACCTCCAGATAGATTTGAGAAGATGATGGCTATGATGCAGCAGCAGCAGTAGCTCCTGACTACTATTGTGGGGACTCTAGCCCAGGGTGGGAGTGTGCCTCCACCCGCACCACCTGCGCATCCGGTTGAGGATGCTTATACATATGCTCAGGATGAGGGCATGACTCATCCTGCACCACCTGCTTACCCTGCGGGGATTTTCGCAGACACATGGAGCTTGTTAGAGCGATTCCAGCGCTTACGGCCTCCCACTTTTACGAGTTCTCATAGACCCGAGGAGGTCGAGTATTGGCTCGACCGTGTGTCGAAGATACTGTGAATGCTACACTGTTCAGAGGCTGAGTAGGTCGAGTTGGCTACGTTCTTGTTCGAGCGAGAGGTCAGCTTGTGGTGGGACAGTGTATTGCGGACCGTTGCCGCCGATTATATATGGACCTGAGCAGCGTTCGAGTTCCACTTCCACGAGAAATACTATCCCCAGACGTACAGGCATGAGTAGGAGAATGAGTTTCTACACCTCAGACAGGGAGGCATGACAGTCACTGAGTACGAGCATCGATTCATCGAGTTGGACAGATACATCCCAACTATTCTGGCTGATGAGCAGATGCGCATATGGTGCTTTTTGGAGGGTTTACGACCGGATATTCGGTCAAAGATGTGTTGCGTGAGCATTCCCTCTTATGCAGAGCTGATTCACATGTCCATGCGGGCAGAGTAGGACGTGAATCGACTTACCAGATCTCGTGGCCCTGTTGCTCCTAGGCCACGACCAGAGTTGCCGGACAGGCCCTTCGCGGGCAAGAGGCCTCGCGCCGACCCTCCTACTAGGGCTACAACGCCAGTACCCCCGATGTGGTGCCCTGATTTATTATGCACATATTTTAGGAGAGCGAGCCATTTGGCACAGAGTTATTTTGCTTGGATGCGGGATAGTGGATTCTCACCGCCGTAGAAGATCGACCGTACACGCTCACAGGAGATATCAGCACCGCCTTTACGGTTGGCTCCTGCGCACCCTTCCTTCAGACCTCTGGTGTCTCAGATCAGGCAGCCTCTACGGCCCACGGCACAACGGTCAAACCGCCCACAGCAGGAAGGGGTGCATGCTTTGACAGCTGAGGCAGCTGCGACCAAGACTCCTCAGCATTTGGCCTTTGAGGTCACTGCCCACATTGGAGGTATTCCTATTCTCTTGATGGTGGACACTGGGTCCACAATTTCATTGATATCACGTGCCATACTCAGACGCATTGGGTTACCGACTATTATGATGGACGGGGTGCGAGTTTATATAGCTCACGGGTCCTTTACAGATGCCACCCTGATGTGTGAGGGCTGTTTGGTGGATCTGGGAGGCAAGACGATGGCTCTGGATCTTGTCGTCGACCCCTCTCTTGTTTATCTCGACGTCATTCTTGGCATGGACTGGTTGACTGCAGCGAGGGCCGAGATTGACTGCGAGACTCGTATAGTGAATGCCTACGAGCCAGAGGGCGCATCCTTTACATTTTCAGTGCGGGTAAATCTCCCCTTCCGCATACTTAGCTACGCTACTTTACTACGAGACGCTGGTGCCCAGATACTTGAGCATACGCCAGTCATTTGCGAGTTTGGGGATCTGTTCAGGAAGATTCCTGGGTTGCCGCCTAGACGAGAGATTAATTTCACTATCGATCTGGTGCCTGGTTTCACGCCCATCTCACTGCCGACGTATCGCATGACACCATGTGAGATGGAGGAGTTGAGGACACAGATTGATGGTCTGTTGGAGCTTGGCCTTATACGGCCTAGTGTGTCTCCTTGGGGAGCACCAGTTCTGTTCGTAAGGAAGAAGGATGGTTCGATGTGATTGTGTATTGATTATCGCAGGCTGAACCAGATCACGGTGAAGAACAAGTACCCTTTACCCAGGATCGATGACTTGTTTGATCAGTTGAGAGGAGCGCAGTACTTCTCGAAGATTGATCTTCAGTCAGGATATCATCAGTTGCACGTCAGGGATGAGGACGTGCAGAAGACAGCATTCAGGACCAGCTTTGGCCACTACGAGTTCCTAGTGATGTCGTTCGGTCTCACGAATGCACCAGCCGTGTTCATGGATCTGATGAACCGGGTATTTCGGCCTTTCCTCTATCGATTCATCGTTGTGTTCATTGACGACATTTTGGTATACTCCAGGAGTCGAGAGGAGCATGAGGAGCACTTGCGCTTGGTCCTAGATATGCTTAGACAACATCAGATGTTCGCACAGTACAAGAAGTGCGACTTCTGGAAGCAGGAAGTGAAGTTCCTAGGACACGTGGTGTTCAAGGATGGCATGACAGTTGACCTGTCTAAGGTAGCTGCAGTTCAGGACTGGGAGCAGCCTGGTTCTGTCACTGAGGTGAGGAGTTTCTTGGGTCTCGCTGGCTATTATCGACGCTTCATTCAGGATTTCTCGAAGATCGCGAGACCTCTATCTCAGTTGACACAGAAGGACGTGAAGTTCACCTGGAATGATAAGGCTGAGTCAGCTTTTCAGGAGCTGAAGGATAGACTTACGTCCACCCCTGTGCTAGTATTGCCAGAGCAGGGGGTTAGGTACACTATATACACTGACGTGTCTAGCGTTGGTCTGGGTTGTGTCCTTATACAGAGGGACAGGGTAATTTCATATGCCTCGAGACAATTAAGGAAGCACGAGGAGAATTACCCTACACACGACCTAGAGTTGGCAGCCGTCATATTCGCACTGAGACTCTGGAGACATTACCTCTATGGAGAGGAGTTCGAGCTCTTTTGTGACCACAAGAGCCTCAAGTACATATTCACGCAGCGAGACTTGAATCTGAGGCAGCGGCGATGGATGAAGACGTTGAAGGACTTCAATTTTGAAGTGTCTTACCATCCTAGGAAGGTGAACCTTGTGGCTGACGTGTTGAGCCGCAAGAAGGTGATAGAGTTTACCGCTCCGCTGATGGTTGCTGAGTGGGATATGGTTGAGTTTTTGCGAGACTTTGAGCAGAAACTCACTGTAGAGGAGCCGTATGAGTTCATCGCACATGTATAGGTGCGATCTCAGATCGATGACCGAGTCATCGAGGTGCAGAGGGATGATGCGCATCTGACTGAATTTTGAGAGCAGGCCAATGATGATGCAGACGCCGAGTGGCGAGTTGGGATGGATGGAGGCTTACGTTATCGTAGCCGCCTATGCGTCCCAGACGTCCCTGACTTGAGACGAGAGATTCTCGAGGCTGCGCATTGTACCAGACTCGCGATGCATCCAGGCAATACGAAGATGTATCGCGATGTGAGGAGGACCTATTGGTGGGAAGGTATGAAGACCCACATAGCGGAGTTCGTGTCCCGTTATCTCACTTGTCAGCAGGTGAAGGCAGAGCATCGCCGACCACCTGGACTCTTGCAGCCTATGCCGATCGCAGAGTGGAAGTGGGATTTCATTTCCATGGATTTCATTTCAGGGCTGCCAAAGACTAGGAATGGACATGATTCCATATGGGTGATCGTCGACTGTCTGACGAAGTCGGCGCACCTCCTACCGATCAGAGTTACGAACTCTGCAGACGAGCTGGCTAAACTGTACATCAGAGAGATTGTGCGTCTGCATGGAGTTCCGTTGGAGATCGTGTCGGACAGAGACACGCGGTTCACTTCTATTTTCTGGACTCGCATTCAGGAGGCTATGGGTGTGAAGTTGAAGTTCAGTATTGCCTTCCACCCATAGACGGATGGACAGACAGATCTTAGAGGACATGTTGCGAGCTTGCACATTGGACTTCAAGGACAGTTGGGATGATTGTCTTGCATATGCGGAGTTCGCGTACAACAATAGTTTTCAGGCGAGTATCGGTATGGCACCTTATGAGGCGTTGTATGGGCAACCTTGTCGCACACCGCATTGCTGGGCAGAGGTCGATGAGCGTAGCTTGATTGGCCCAGAGTTAGTACAGGCGACGTCCGAGAAGATTAATATTATTAGACGTCGGCTTCTCACAGCGCAGAGCAGACAGAAGAGTTATGCCGATACGAGACGATGGCCGCTGGAGTTCACAGTTGGGGATCATGTATTTTTGTGAGTTTTCCCTATGAAGGGAGTCCGGTTCGGAAAGAAGGGGAAGCTAGCACCGCGATTCATTGGTCCATTCCAGATCCTCGATCGTGTGGGAGCAGTGGCATACCGTTTGGCTTTACCCATGCCTCTAGCAATCGTTCACAATGTATTTCATGTTTCTATGCTGAAGAAGTACGTTTCTGATCCTTCCCATATCATCAGATGGGAGCAGGTGCTGTTAGGAGAGGATGTTATATATATCCTGCGACCGACGCGTATCCTAGACAGGAAGGAGCAGGTACTGCGTAGCAAAGTGATTCCCCTTGTGAAGGTATTGTGGACGCATCACTCTGAGGAAGAGGTTACCTGGGAGACAGAAGCCGAGATCAGAAAGAACTACCCACAGCGACCGACGCATATCCTAGACAGGAAGGAGCAGGTACTCCGTAGCAAGGTGATTCCCCTTGTGAAGGTATTGTGGACGCATCACTCTGAGAAAGAGGTTACCTGGGAGACAGAATCCGAGATCAGAAAGAACTACCCACAGCTTCTCGAGGAGTACGAAAAGGTACAAATTTTGAGGATGAAATATTTGTTAAGGGGGGTAGATTGTAACGCCTTGGAAAATTCGTACTTGGACTCGAGTACCAACTTGACCAGAAATCACGTAGGATTAATTTCTTTAGAAAATAAGTGTAAGTTAGCTAGCGCAACACTAGAGTAGCTGAGAAATAGTCCCTGATCACTTTAAATACGTTCTACAAGACCCAAATCGAGTAGAACCAATGACGCTATAATACTCTATAAACTCGGATCAAACTCTAAGCCGGTTTGTTCTCTGGACCTCTTTGAAACTTTGTATTGGATCTAAACCGCGCGTCGAAAGTCCGATACCTACAATCTTAGACCGTTAGAACCGCTTAGCTGGACTTGACAATCATTTCGAAAATCAAGTCCAACCGACATTCGCAGGCTATTTCAATGAGCCTAGACTGAAGAGAGTGAGAATAGGGTTAGATTTGGAATTTGAAATTCAAATCTGGCACACGACTTGACGCGTCAGTATTAAGCGTTCTGACCGTCAGAATTTTGCAAATTTACACCCTTGGATCAGGAAAAATTTCTAGTTCATATCATGAGACTTGTAGACCTGATCTACGTGCGGTGACCGCTGAACTGAAACTGGACTGCCACGGGCGATCTACGAACACTGTTGGACTGAAAACGGGATGTGAGCGACATCCGACATGTACGAACTTAAGTCCGATCGCGTTCAGCCAGGGGACCACCAGAAATGTCCTTTTCGACCGAAATAGCCCCGATTTGGATATACCTTAAGTAAACTTTGTTCTTAAGCCTATTTTGGGCACATTTGGGCTTATAAAAGGGGTTGAAACCCTCATTCCTCTCTCCCATCCGAAATTGGAAAAAGCCCTAGATTGAGAGAGAGAAAAGGTGAGAGATTGTGAGAGAGAGTAGGAGAGAATTTTCCTGCTGCTGCACTACCTGTTGCACGTGCTTTAGCAACACGCTCCAATCACTTGGCCGGTGATTTCTTCACGTTTCTACGTAAGAAAACATCCCTAATAGTTGCTGATTTGCTGATCCCATGGTTCCATAGCGAAATAGTTGATAGATCTTGTGTATTAGGTTCACAGTTAGCCGTAGACGAAGCATATACGCTCCATTCGAATTCTCACACCTATAAGAGAAAAGGTGAGGATTTTAGACGCTTTGATTAACTGTTTCCAACGCTTTCAATGTCGTTTAATAATAGATTATCGACGGCAAGGCCGTTTGACATGTACAACATGCTGTCCGTTTCTTGTTTCGTAAACCGACGAAGAATATGAGATTTAGGGCATTTTAGTCATTTGTAGGAAGTACTGTATTCATTCATATTTTGCTGATGTGATTGACATGGCTTCTTGTCGCATTAGGATTCTAGGAATGCATGCATAATTAGTTTGGCGAAGAGATTCGCCTAAATGCGTACTTTGAGTCGACATACTATATGTAGACTTAAGTGTGTAGTGTAAATGTTTGTATAAATGCTTGTATTATTATGTATTGAATTAAATGGTGTTATGAATTAGTTTGAGATTGATTTCTCAATTAATATGTTGATGTAAATGATTTCCTACATGTTAACTATATGCATGATTTCATTATATGTATGAAATGCATGTGCTTGATGATTTACTTAAGTTGTATGTTATGACATGTGTTAACATGCTCACATGGTTGTATATCATTTCCAATACTCTTACATGATTGCTGATGTGGATTCATAATTGTTTGGGACTATACCTAGTCCAGGCAGTGGGCAACCGAGCAAGTTCGTGGTTGGCTTATCTTTGCCACGAGCGACGCGTCGATGAATGCGAGCCGTGTTCTGGAGTTGACGGCAGTGGTTAGGCCACACGAAGTGTTTTACGCACTTCATGTCGTTCGACTTGAGATGCGATCGTGCTAGTCGAGCCCGTCAAGTAACCCGACTGGCCGTTGTATGTTCACCCTGTATGAGTCATAACTGCTTGAACCTAGGATACTGAACTTACCATTGGAAACCCTGTTAACCATGGTACCTTGATCCACAAAGACTCATGAGCCGGGCATGGTGGCATGGGACAGCGTGGTCGAGCTGTCGACCTATGCTTGGGCCACAAACCTCCCCGTAGTGACCAGTGAGCACCTATGTCTCGTGAGCAGATTATGGTGGTATGGGACACTATATTCTTGCTGTCGACCTACACTGATCAGTCGACGAGTCCTTTGTAGTGACCGCGATCGTATTCTGAGTCTACGGGAGGCGAGGACCCTTCAGTAGCAGTGAGAGTACAGTAGGCCTGTATTGATAAGGTGATGGGGGAGCGGTGCAACGAGTGCGAGCAACAGCCCTGGCAGCCCTTGCAGCGACCTACAAAATATACCTCGTATGAGATTACTAGGAGTGACGACCCTAGACAGGATCTGTGTTGGGATTGATATAAGGGAAGTACCTTAGTTTCCCAATCCTGCTGTTTGAATGGACTAATAACAACTCGAAAATCATATCACCATTACATTGCATGTGCCTGGAAGATGTGGAGGGCTTGAGGGACGATTGCATGCCGGGGTCGTAAGATGGTACCGTATGAGGGAGATCGTCGGTGAGGGCATCCATCACGTCATGTCATATTGCATTAACAACAGTATTAGGATTGTTTGATTTACTGCTTTACTATTATCGCATGATTGATTTGAGAACATGTTAATCCTTGCTCTATTATTCCACTGAGTTAGCTACTCATTCCCACGTTACGGGATGGTGTTTGCAACACCCACCAGACCCTGTTTTAGATGCAGGTGATGTAGCGATCCAGGAGGCAGAACCAGACTATGATGAGGACCAGGACGAGTTCTCATACATGCAGTACCACGACGGCTTTGCTTAGGTGGCCTGGGTTGACGGGACTTCTCAGTGGGACTTCTTTTGGACTTTGATTTTGTTTATTTTCATGTATATGAGACTCAGAGATGCATTCATACTTTAGAGACAATCGAGATCTACTTTGTTTTACCATACAATGATATATATACTCTTTAGTCTTCCACTTGCTTTTATCACTGGATCTGGAGTATGAATTGCAGTTTTGGTATACTTTTACTCATGTGAATGCTTTAACTCAGACAACATTGAATCATAATCATTTTTGTTGCATAAGTGACGGTCTGGAACTCGGGAGTTGAGTTTATACACGACTCCCGATTTTCAAGGTGTTACAATGTCGCTTTAAAACATTGAACTTTGAAGGAGTGAACAATGTACTGGACCTTGCTTTTCTTGAAGTAGATCTTTATTCTTACCTTAAAGCATTATCCTTGTACATGTATGCATTGCCCTGAACATATATAACAATGTCCTACACAAGACACAGATAGTGGTCTTGGCACTACAAAATTTGACAATCAAAGGACCAGTAAACTATAGGAATTACAAACTCAATATGCCAGCACGACGGTAATCCTGAAATCTCCTAGAATACATTAGGGAAATCGTAAACAATCGGTAACTAATCAACCCTCACTGCCACGGCCTCCTCTACTTCATATGACATCAAACAAGACAACAGCTTTCCTTTGGGCTCGACAATGAACCAGAATTGCGGCAAGCTAGGTATACAGACGTGACTATCCTCACGGAGCAGTCCAAGACAATGTGGTACTCAGAAAACCAATCATGCCTAAGATGATGTCGAACTCTGACATCGGTAATACGAACAAATCGGCAGGCAAGAAAGTCTCCTCGACCAAGACAGTGTAAGATAAACAGCATCAGCCTAACACTGTAATCTTCCCCAAGGGCATCGACACTAATAATCCCTCATGCGCATATTCTAATAGTAATTTGGTCGAATAGCAAAAGCCCTTGGATATAAAAGAGTGTGTTGCATCGGAATTAAACAAAACACGAGTTATACATGGGGAGACAGGAAGGGTACCGTCGACAACTACTCCTGATAACTAAGGGTCCTTCTGAGCTAAGAAAAATCTGATCTGACCCGAATGGGGAGGTGCTTGTCCCCTCTTTAGTTGCTCCTGCTACTACTACTGTAAGGGTCTCTGCTGCTGTTGTGGTTGGAGACACTCGAACCTACGATGTCCTAACACATCGCATCCAAAGCAAGCACGTGGGTACCTTCGCAGAGGTGGTGCCGTAGATACTATTGGTGCTCTTGGCTGCTGTTGCTGCCACTGTGGCAGCCTATACCACTACCTCGACTGCTGCTGGGGTCTTAGCAACTGATGTGGCTACTACTGTTGTGGATGGGGACACTCTCACCTATGGTTTCTTATCCCACCGCATCCATAACAAACACCGCAGAGCTATCTCGGAGGTGGTGCTGAAGGTGTTAGTAGTGCTCTGACGGCTCGGTGGGCTACTCACTTCTACTTTTGTCGACGCTTCTAAGAGCTACCGAAGGGAGCCTGCCTCTTTTGACCTCTCCTCTAATCATGATCCCTCTGCGAACTGATCCACTCGGCCTCACCCTGAAGTAAAAATAGCATGAGTGGGACTTGATGCTGAGTCAAGTCTCGAAAAAGGGCGCTCCTACTCTACCTGCTCGGGCATCTCAGCGGGATGCCTGTCCTGCCCTTGGAGGGTAGCGGTCACAACCTGCAACATCTGATGTAACTAGGTGGCACTCACAGGTACAGTTGGAGCCACATTGGTCTTAGGTAGCGGAGTGGAATCCTCAGGCGGGGGAGTAGGAATGATAAGAGGGGAAGTGAGAATCTCAGGTGGTAGAGTGGAAGTTGCTCAGGTCGCTCGGGTATCTCGGGTGCCTCGTCTAGGCGGCATAGTTTATAGAAAGATGCGGCATAGTCTATAGAAAGATCAAAAGTGTCTATTAGCGTTGAGAACCCTCGAAGGCTCAGACGTTGTGAAACCAAATTAGGAAGATACACACTCGGGACCTACTCGTCCTAAGCTTGTAGCAGATATGTGATGTTGCCCTAAATTATTCCCAAGTTATGATTTGATACTAACTCTTGTCACACCTCAAACTCAGAAATAGGGCTCATAAAATTTTTGATCGCTGAATCCGATGCCGACAGCCTCCGTAGTACCCCGTTCTCGGCTCTTAGCACCCATATACCAGGTTCCGATACTGGAATCCTACAAGGATGATTTTTTACATGAATTTAGTCCATAATATGCATAAACAAAGGCATAACCCATAAACAATAACCAGAACTCCATCACAAAATCTACTATGATCGAAAACTTTAAGATATAATACATATAAAGGGAAATACAATAACAATATTAAAACTCTAAAAGATCTACTGCACGCTTCTGCTTCTACTCAGCTACGATTAAGTCCTGGCATTACCTGTATGTATCTATCATACATAAGCTTATAGAAAGCTTAGAGGCTGGTGAAAGTGTGTGCATAAGGTAGCAATGCAAGAATGTAATATCAGAATAATACAGAAACATGATCATAAATCCATGAATACTACCAGTCGTACCAAGGCTATGTGATGCAAGGCATAAATGTTATCGGCCATACCGAGGCTATGCGATGCAAGGCATGAATGTTATCGGCCATACCAAGGCTATGTGATGCAAGGCATGAATGCTATCAGCCATACCAAGGCTATGCGATGCAAGGTATGAATGTTATCGGCTATACCAAGGCTACGCGATGCAAGGCCTATATGGCTAATGTTATATGCGAGATACAACTCAAGCATACTAGTCCTCTTCTGAATTCACATATCAATACAGATCATCTCTAGGATATCACCGGGGTCTAGTACACTCCACACTGGCTACAGCCTCCTTAGCCACGCAACCAAGTGAGTGAAAGAGACCTCATTACCCGCCTACCAATACCGGCCTGGCTCATCAGTAGCGAACTTATTTACAAGCTAGTCAGACTCACCCTAGTTATGCCCCCTCACTCAGGCAAACATGGCCACACCCCCTCCCAACTGACCTCGACACAGTGGGAGACCCGGCCTACTGGTATACGGCCCTCATGCACTCATGTATTCACTCGGTCTAGATGTTGGAGTCGTCTCTAGTACTATTGGGTTTAGGGACTTTCACCTAGGGACATCCTTTGTGCCCTATGTAAAGAGAAGATTTATGGTGTCCAAACCTGTCATCCACGATATTCCTGTGGAAGCTATGACCCTAATGTCACTAGGGCATATAACAATCATAATACACAATGCAAGATGCATGAGTCACATAATACAATCATGCATCAATCCTATGCATACCGTGCGCTCATGTGGGACAACTCCGCCTATAAGGGAGTCCCATAAACAACCTTCCCTATGGCATATGCAATGGTCAACCACATCTCATAAAAACATGTGGATGATGCATATGGGCATGTATCATAATGCTATACTGTCACATACTCACAATTAGCATCGATAACCGGCCTATATATAAGGCGGGGTCCATAGATGGATAGTCGATCTAAACCATAACATAAAGATCAACCCTCAACTATGGATATACTAAATCTGATGTCACTGATCCATCTGTTTATGGCGATGATGAACTCTCCTCATATCAAGGTTGGGCCTAGGTGGCCTACATACAATCTTGAGGATCCAAAATGGCTTCCTTCACCATAATTCATGTGGCCTGCTAGATGCCCTAGGGGGCCCAAATGAGTCCTAGATAGACTCTAAAATTTAAAAGAAACAACCCTACAAGTAACTAATGGGGGTCTAACATCTTAGGTTAGACCAAGAAGAATAGATAGATCATGCAATATTAATAGGCCCCAATAATTTGGGTTAACCTATTTAAAGAATGATGAGAATGAGCCTAATAAGGCCTATGTAAGGCCCACATCCTAGATCATACCATTCTGTAGACTCCCACAGTCCTCTCGGTCGAATACCGATAACCCATGACAAGTAATCAGCATTTGCGTCGACCCTAAGTCGCATCCCGAAGATCTGAGCCATCTCGACTTGAAACTTGTATCCTAATAACCGCACCGTCACCATGGTTTCAACGCCACGCCTCGCGTGCCAATGCGATACCCAGGCCAGGAGTTGTGGGCCCACGTTCATTTCGAGGAAAACACCACGTGTTGCAAATTTGAAGAGAAACTCTACCAAATGTCAAATCAATCAATCAATGTACAAGTCAAGTACACATCCTATCATAAGTATAAGCAACCCATATCCTACCCATCCCTCTCTCATCCAAAGTCAACTCTTTCTCTCTCTCCACCATCCTTTCCTTACACCCATCACCCATCACTCCACCTTTTCATCCCATTACTTCTCTCTCTCTCTCTCTCTCTCTCTCTCTCTCTCTCTCTCATTTCTCTCTTCACTCCCAAGCAACCAAGAGACCCAACGTCCAAGCTACTCTAAAGAGCTAGGTGTGGCCCACTTCTTACCCCCCCCCCCCCACATCTCACCATCCAACCATCCAAATTTCATCATCCTCCATCAAAGAAGGAGCTTAGGAGATTAACATTCCATGGAGCTAAATAAGAAGGACAATAGGTGGGTGATCCACCATTAATTTTCATTTAAGGGCCCACTTATGATGGGACCCACTTTGATGTATGTGTTGCGATCAAAGAGGGGCCCATAGTGGCAAGGTCCCTCTACTACATCAATCTCTCTCTCTCTCTCTCTCTCTCTCTCTCTCTCTCTCTCTCTCTCTCTCTCTCTCTCTTTGATGTATGGCCCACTTGATGGTGTGGTGTGCACACCATCCAGCAAGGGACAATGGGACCCACCAGACATATATGTTTTATCCACACCATCCAGTGTTTCTAGATGGTGGGGACCCCAGCTTGATTGTGGTTTATCCACACCATCCATAGAATTGGACGAGGGAAGGAGGGACCCACTGTTGTATGACGTCAGGAAGTTCTGTAGGTCCCACATGGACGTCATATCCAGACCGTTCATCAATGGATGTCCAAAGACTGGATGTCTGATACAAAATAATAATAATAATATAATATAATAAATAATATTTTATTATATTATATACATATGTTATATATAATGGTGGGCCCCATGTGGGACCCACCTGCTGGACGAATTGGCTCGAGTACCCACACCAACTATCTAGTTGAGGTGGTTACCTTAGCAAGTTCCGTGGACCCCACCATGTGGTAGTGTGAAAGCCACACCGTCCTTTTTTAACATGTAGGAGTCCACCATGGTATGTGTTATATCCCATCCATCTGTCCATTTGTTGGACGGTGGGACCCACTCTGCACGTATGGGACCTCCACCGTCCAGCTAGGATGTGGATGCCCCACTTGATGTATATGTTTTATATCCTGACCATCCATTTGGACAGTGAGGACCCACGAGCAGCTTAGCTATTGTGTTAACGACAGTAAGTTCTGTGGCTTTAATCAAGATGTATGTTGATCCAAACCGTCTATCAGGTGGACCACATTGCAAAGAATCAGTAGAGGATTGAATGCCTGCCATTGAAACCTGTTTGGGGTTCCTGAAGCTTTGGATCAATATGATTTTTTTCCTCTTAGTTTAGGTCTTTGTGACCTTATGAATAGATTGGATGGAAAATAAACGTTATGGAGGGCCCTGACAATTTTAAGGGTGGAAATCATTATCTCCACTGTTATTTGTGGTATGGTCCAAATGATCTTCTGACATGATTCATTTTTTTTAAGTAACGCTCTAAAATTATCTCTAAAATATATGAGTGGTATAGATGGAGCGGCCCACTTGATGTATTTGTGGCCCATCTGTGAGGCCCACTTTGATGTATTTTTATGGCCCATCCATGAGGCCCACTTTAATATATTTGTGGCCCATCCGTGTGGCCCCATTTTGATGCATTTGAGGCCCATGGGTGAGGCTAGATATGATGTATATATATGGCCCTTGAGTAAGTCGCATCATGGTGTACATTAGACCCTTTATGTGAGGCCCATTATGTTGTGTTTGAGGCCCCTGCATGAGGCCGTGGGCCCACCATGTGCTTGGCTCTATGTGGGCCACTTCTTGGGAGCAGTGTTGGTTAAAGGACCACATTAATGGGCAACGATGATTGAATGTCCACATTGTGACCTTCCCTTAGGCCTTGTTAGGCCCATTCTCATTATGTTTAAGTGGGTCAACCTAAATTACTAGGCCCCATTGATATTGCATAGTTCATTTATTATCATGTTAACCCATAATGTTGGGTCCCATTAGTTGTTAGTAGGGTTATTTATTTTATTTTGGAGTCCTCCTACGACTTATTTTGAGCCCCCTAGGGCATCTAGCGGGCTATGAAATAGTATGGTGAAGGAACCCTTTCTAGATCCTTAGGTCCTTGTTAGGCCCAAACTTGGTATGGGAGAGTATATCATTATAGACCAAATCCGTGGTCCTTTCGTGGACCCCGCTTCATTTATAGGCCAATTATCGATGTCGATTATCAATGCTAATTATCGATACCAATTATGAGTATATGACAACATAACATCATGATACATGCCATACGCATCATCTATATGCTTATGATGAGTTGAGGTTGACCATTACATATGCCTCTTAGCTAGTTGTTTATGGGACTCCCTGATAGGAGATGTTGTCCCTCATGAGCACACGGTACATGCAGGATTGATGCATGACTAGATTGTATGACTCATGCATCTTACATTGTATGACGTGGTTACTATACGCCCTAGCGATATCAGGACCGTGGCCTCCACAGGCATATCGTGGAGAGCTGGGTTGGATACTAGAAATACTGTTACTAATATTGGGGCACCATAGATGTCCCTGGGTAAAAATCCCTGAACCCGATGGTACTAGAGGATGACTCTAACATCGAGACCGAGTGGATACATGAACGCACTAGGGCTGAATACCACGAGGCCATATCTCCCACTGTGTCATGGTCGGTTGGAAGGGGGTGTGGCCTTACCCGCCTGAGGGTAGGAACAATTACTAAGCTAAGTATGACCAGCTCGTAAATGGGTCCGCTATCGACGTGCTGGATAGGTATTGAAATGCTATTGGATAAGCGGATAGTGAGGTTTCAAACACTCACTTGGACTACGTGCATGGGAAAGGGGTAGTGCCATTTGGAGTGTACTAAACCCCAGTAATTGTCCAGTGTGAAAACTATACTGATATTTGATGCTCTAATGATGAGCTGCATTGATATGTGGATTCGGATGAGGATTGGTATACTTGAGTTGCATCTTGCATCACTTGGCCTTGATATGGCCGATAGCATTCATGCCTTGCATCGAATAGCCTTGGTACAACTAATAGCATTCATGGACTTACCAGTATATTTTACATTACTCTGATATTACATTCTGAGCACGCTTATATTGCGCACATACTCTCACCACCCTCTAAGCT
This sequence comes from Magnolia kwangsiensis, assembly GCA_037074715.1. Taxonomy (NCBI): domain Eukaryota; kingdom Viridiplantae; phylum Streptophyta; class Magnoliopsida; order Magnoliales; family Magnoliaceae; genus Magnolia; species Magnolia kwangsiensis. The sequence goes on from CM073573.1 coordinate 61,137,180, forward strand.
TTCTATAATCTTATGCATGATTGATGCATGCAGGTGACGCCAGGACTCAGCCATAGCTTAGTAGTAGCAGGAGTGTGTAGCCTAGCTCCAGGAGTTTTCGTTATTATTATCATTATATTTCCCCTTTACGCGCATTGTACTTTAAAGTTTTTTATCATAATAGGTTTCGTGATGGTGTCTTGATTATTGTTCGTGGGTTATGCTTATAGTTATGCTTTTTGTGGAATAAAATTCCTCCTTATAGGATCCCAAGATCGGAACCTGGTATATGGGTGCCAGGAGTCAAGAATGGGGTACCACGAATTCTGTCGGTGATGGATTCGGCGATTGAGAATTTTGTGAGCCTGATTTTTAAGTTTGGGGCATGACAGCCTAAGGGAAGGTCATAATGTGGACATTTAACCATCATTACCCATTAATGTGAACATTTAACCAACATTGCTCCCTAGGAATGGCCCACATAGAGCTTAACATATAGTGGGCTTCACATAAAGGGCATAATGTAAACTACGATGGACCTTGCTCATGGGCCACATATGCATCATAATGGGCCCATTCATGGGCTTCAAATACATCTCATTGGGCCTTACCAAATGGGCCTTATACATCACATTGGGCCTCTTCATATGGGCCTCAAATACATCTCATTAAGCCTCATTCAAAGGCCACGATGAGGCCATAAATACATTGCATGGGCCTGATTCAAAGGCCATAAATACATCACATAGGCTTGATTCAAAGGCCATAAATACATCAAATGGGCCTGATTTTTGGGCTCAAATACTTCACAATGGGCCTCATATAATAGGTGGGCCTCATATATAACGAGTGGGCCTGTTGGGGCAGACCATGGTTAACAAAAACAGATGGATAGTGTAGTTAAAACATACATCACAGGTGGGATTTCCATGTGGACGGTATGGATATACACACATCTCAAGGTGGGCCCCACCCTCACACGTGCAGCATGTGTGGGGTGGGTCTACTCCCAAAAATGGACGGGCAACATGGTTGAAACACATACATTCAAGGTGGGTTTCCAATGTCCAGATCACTGGACAGTGCAGATGCAAGGCATATACATCATGGTCGGCCCCACGCAGCCCATCCATATGGACGGTGCTGATATAATACATACATTAGGGTGGGCCCCACCTCCGCACGTACAACACGTGTGGGGTGGGTCCTAGCCCAGCAAATGGAAGGACGGTGGGGTTATACCCATACATCATGGTGCAACCCACACAACACCGTCCAGAAGTGGACAATGTGGATACATAATACATACAGCAAGGTGGGTCCCACCCCCACATGTGCCACACGTGTGGGGTGGGCCCCACGTCTAAGAAAGATGGATGGCTGGGATATAATAGATACATCGCGATTAGGCTCCATAGGAGCACCGTCCAGATGGACAGTTGGGAGAAACACATACATCTTGGTGGCCCACAGAACTTGTTGCCGTCAATGTAGCAGTAGTTACTGCTACATGAGACCCAAAACAGATGGATGGTCGGATAAACCACATTCATTGAGGTGGGTCCACACGTGTGGGAGCAACCAGGTCAGCTGATATATGTGTTTTCTCTACATTTAGGCCCATCCAGACGGACAGACAGCAAGCCTATCCGCTGGACAGTCCAGTAAGTGGGCCCTATAGGTAAAGAGGTGGCTAGATAATTATTAGTTGTAAGAGATAGGCTATAGGTAGGGTGCCTATTGAGTAGGGTTGTAACGCCTCGGAAAAATCCGTACGGAGATTCGAGTACCACCTCGATCAGAAATCACTTAGGAGTAATTCCTTTAGAAATGAAGCATAAGTTAACTAGCGCTATGTTAGATTAGCTGTGAAATTAGCACAGATCGCTTTAAATACGTTCTGCAAGACCAAAACTTGTAGAATTAATGACGCTATAATATCCTGAAATCTAGGATCAAACTCTAAACCCGTTTTCTCTCAGGAACCCTTTGAAACTTTATATTGGATCTAGACAGCGCGTCGAGAGTCCGATATCAACAATCTCAGACCATTAGGACCGCTTAGCTGGACTTGACAATCGTTTCGAAAATCAAGCCCAACAGGTGTTCTAAGGCTATTTCATTGAGCCTGGAGCAAGGAGTGTGAGAAACAGTGAAATTCATTAAAAATTAAATGGGATTTAAATAAATCTGGCACGTTTCTCTTGCGGGTTAAGTATAAGCATTTAGACCGTCGGAATCTGACCCAAATACACCCTCGGATCAGGGAACATTTCTCACTCAGGTCAGTGTACTTAGAATCCTCGATCGAGTCTCCATAACTGCTGAACTGAAATTGGTCTACCACGTGCGATCTGGGAACACTACCGGACTGAAAACTTGATGTGAGTAGGATCCAGTATTCATGAGCTTAAGTCCGACCGCATTCGGCCAGGGTACCTCCCGAAATGCCCTTTTGGATAGGGAAAGACCCGATTTGGTTATAACCGAAGTATACCTTTGTCCCAAGTCTAAATAGGTGAGTTTCTAACCTATTTAAGGACCTTAAACCCTCTCATATCTCTCCCATCCGAATTTGTAATAAACCCTAGAAAGAGAAGAGAGAGAAAGAGAGAGATTGTGTGAGAGTTGCGGGAGAAACTTCCTGCCACTAGCTACAGCTTCTACACATGTTTGATCACCGCATTCAAATCACTTTCCCAGTGATTCCAACTCATTTCGAGATCAGAAAACCCTAACCTCTACCTGTTTTAGGGATTTCATAGATACAATTAGCGAAGTAGCTGATTCATCTTGTGATATAGGTCGACATATCGCCGTTGACGAAGCGTAGACTTTAGAAGAAAGGTGAGGATTTTAGACGCTTAGATTGACTAATTTCAAAGCTTTCAATGTCGTTTAATAGTAGATTATCGACGAGAGTGCCGTTTGACATGTAGAACATGCTGTCCGTTTTTCATTTCGTATACGTACGGAAAATATGAGATTTAGGGTATTTTAGGTATTTGTAGGAAATACTGTATACATCTGTATTCTGTAAAAATGATTGTCATGTTTATTTGTCGTGTTATGATATTAGATATGCGTATATGATCTGTTTGGCGAAGAGATTCGCCCTAGTGGGCACTTTGGTTCGACATACGCTATGTAGACTAAAGTGTGTAGACTAAGTGTTTGTATTAGTATGTATTGAGTAAATGTTGTGGTAGATTAGTTTTGAAATTGAATTCTCAATCAATATGATGATATACATGATTTCCTCCATATTGTTATATGAATTGATTTCATGATATATATGGAATACATGTGTTAGTTGATTTGCTTACGTTGTATGTTATAACATGTGTCAACATGCTTGTATTGTTTGTATTTCATTTTTGTTACTCTCACATGATCACTGATGTTGATTACAAATGTTTGGGGCTATACATTAGTCTAGGCAGTCAATAATGGATTGAATTCGTGTTTGGCTTCTATTTTCCACGAAGGACGCGTCGATGAACGCGAGTCGTGTTTTGGGTTGGCGGCAGTGGTTAGGCCACACGAAGTGTTTTATATACTTCATGTCGCTCAGCTTGAGATGCACTCGTACTAGTCAAGCTCGTCAAGTAACCCGATTGACCGTTGATTGTTCACCTTGTATGAGTCATAACTGTTTGAACCTAGGGTACTGAACTTACCAGTGGAACCCCTGATAACCATGGTACCTTGATCCATAAAGACTCATAAGCCGAGCATGGTGGTATGGGACACCGTGGTTGAGCTTTCGGCCTACGCTGGGGCCACAAACCTCCCCGTAGTGACCAGTGAGCAACCTAGACTCATGAGCCGATTGTGGTGGTATGGGACACTACATTCGAGCTGTCGGCCTACTCTGATTGGTGACGAGCCCTTTGTAGTGACCTCGAGCGTATTCTGAGTCTACGGGAGGCGACGACCCTTCCGTAACAACAAGAGTACATTAGGCCTGTATTAATAAGGTGATGGGGGAGCGGTGCAACGAGTGCGACCAACAACCCTGGCAGCCCTTGCAGCGACCTATAAATATAAAATCATATGAGATTACTAGGAGTGACGACCCTAGACAGGATCTGTGTTGGGATCGATATAAGTAAGGTACCTTAGTTTTCCAATCCTGCTGTATGAAAAGGACTAATAACAACTCGGTAATCATTATCCATATCACATTGCATGTGCCTGGAAGATGTGGAGCATTGAGGGAAGAAAGCATGCCGTGGACGTAAGATGGTGTCGCATGAGGGAGTATGTCGGTGAGGGCATCCATCATGTCATTTCATACTTGCATTAACAACAGTATCTAGGAAGGTCTGATTTATTGCTTTACTATTATCGCGTGATTGATTTGATAACATGCTAATCTTTGCTCTATGATTCCACTGAGTTGATCACTCACTCCCACGTTACGGGACGGTGTTTGCAACACCTACCAGACTCTGTCTTAGATGCAGGTTGCGAGGTGATTCAAGATGCAGAGCTGGACTACGACGAGGACCAGGATGAGTTCTCGTACATGTAGTTTTTCAACAGCTTTGCGTAGGTGGCCTGGATCGGTGGGACTTGCTAGTTGGACCATATGAAATTTTAGTTTTTGATTTTTATATGTATATTGTGACTCAGAGATGTATTCATACTTTGGAGACAGATCGAGATTGTGTTGTTTTTACATATAGTGATATATATATATATATATATATATATATATATATATATATATATATATATATATATATATATATATTCTTCAGTCTTTCGCTTGCGTTTTATCACTGGATCTGGAGTATGAATTGCAGTTTTGGTATAATCCTACTCATGTAAATGCTCTAACTCAGACAACATTGAATCATAATCATATTTGTTGCATAAGTGATGGTCTAGAACTCGGGAGTCGGGTTTCTACACGACCCCCGAATTTCAGGGTGTTACAAGGATGTAGGGTGGCTAGGTGTAGGGGTGATGTCATCCTCATAATGACCTAAGAAAATGTGCAAATATAGATGGGTGGGTCCCATAACATGTGGTCCATGGCCATGATCATGCGCGGCACACATCTCATGATCTAGATGTCGGATTGTCACACGAGATGCAGCGTTGGAACTATGGCGACGACACGGTCGTAATGGCATAGGTCTCATGTCGAGTCAACTCAAGTTTACAGGATATGACTTAGGGTCGTGTGTAAATGAAATCTACAAGTGGTGGGTCGTCGAAATTTGACTGGGAGGATCATGGGATCCTATGGAACGGAATGGACACTAGGACATGGGCCTGACATAACCTAAGAGATTAGAATGATAAGACACATAGTATTGAGGATTTCAAGTTTGAGTTTAGTTTAATAAATTTTAATTGAAAAGTTTAAACATCGATTGAGTCATGAATATAACATATCGTATCTACACTTTAGAGTTTAGTTAGATACTGAATTATTGAGTTGATGATTATTAAGAATGTTATGAACCAAGCCTGAGGAATTTATCCATCATGATCAATTAAAAAAACTTGTTGAAAAGGGATACCTATTGAATTGTCCATGAAAGAACTGTTTGGTATAATAATAAATAAATAAATAAATAAGAAGAAGAAGAATGTATGGATAGAGAGGAGAAATAGTGTGAAAGTTGTAAATGAAAAATCCAAAACCTGGAAAAGTGTTGAACTAAAAGTTAGCTAGGTTTTGGTTTAAGATTTGGTTGATCTGATCATTCCCTTGATTATTATTTTGAACATGAAAGTGAAAGAACTGAACCTGTAGTTGTCACAAGACTAGATTATATGGTGCATTCATGAAACGCAGTGTTGGGATTTATTCAATTTTATAATTATTACTCTAAACTTAATTGAGAATTCTACCAAGTACTAGAATTTAGGTGAATCTTATGCTCATTATTAATGAATTTGGTTTTCTTTAGATTAGATTGGTTTTGAGAATTACATGAGATTATAGGATTAACTGTTCTAAGAATTTATTTTTGGATTTAGAATCTTTCGCATGTTTTGCTCGAGACTAGAAAAATACTAGTTGGGGGTGTGATCAAGCCAAAATATTGCATATTTATCCTCCCATTTGCACTAGTTTTCATGTATTTAAATGTTAAATCGAGATACTAATGAGTGTGTTTTGCATGCGAGGTAATTCGAGAACTAAGATTGAGTACGTGCATAAAGTAGATGAATTAAAGCTCAAAAAATTTATGATGAAGAACTGAAGATTTGGATGAAGGGAATGAGGATTTGAAGAGTTAAAGACCTAAAGAAATCAAGTACCAAGGGGGTGAAAGTAATTGAAATCAAGTAGTGAAGATCAGAATAAATTCATAGACTCTCGATCCCATTGATTGGAGTTCAATGACATCGAGTGGATTTTGATGAGACTTCGATCCCTTGAGCATAAATCGAGGAATTCTGGGATTTTTGATAAAAATTGTCAGATAGTTTTTGTGTCATCACTTAATTCCATCAAAGGAGCTTCGATGCCATCAACTAATTCTGAAAGCTTGAAAAACTGTTGCTTGATGTAATATGTGTTTCTACTCGATCCCTGAAGGAGATCTTCGATGCCATTGATAGATGTTCGATGAGAGCTCGATGCTATCAAATACCCATCAACGATGTGCACGGCTGCATAAATTCAATGTTGTTTTGTGATTTTTCTAGAATATGCATAAATTAGAGTCTCAAAAACTATATAAGGGGTTGATTTACACCTTCCTAGGTATCAGTTTAGGATTTATAAGGTGATTTCAAGTGAAACAAAGCTCTTTCAACAGCATTCTTCCTCAATCCATCCTCCATAGTTTGTTTTTCTTTTACTTTTATTTAAGATGTTAGCCATGCTTAGCTAATCTCTTAGCTAAGGTTAAGAGATGAACCTTATGATAGATATTTAATATTTGATTAGTTTGCATTGAAAGATATTATTTTTTCATGTCGAATTATGTGTGGATGTGATTGAATTCCTAAATTGGAGAAGGAATCAATCTGTAAAATTAATTGATTTACTGTCACCTCTAGGTACTTTAAATGCTTTTGGTTCCCTACGATTAATTGGCTAGATCTTCATAAGAGATTAAATTTATAGTAATTCTAATCTATATTGGATGTTTGTGATTGATTCTATTATCTCATCTTCCATCTAGAATAGATTGGAATCTAGTTCTAGTTGAGTTATCAACTCGAGAACACAAATTAAGGTCAAATTCTATTGACTGGGGATTCCTGGATCCTTAGTCACTTTTATTAGTTGTTTTAAGCCCTTTCTACTTCAATGGATTAAAAACCCAAACAAACTTTTCAGTTCTAGTTGTGTTCTCACCAATTTCCTAGTGGTTCGATCTCAGACTCCCCAATTATTACTATATCGTGGGCCTATACTTGGGGTTATTAACCCTTAGTTTTATCAACCCTTAGTTTGATCACAACATAAAAAAATCATCGACAATGGTGCTAAAAACTTGATCGAATGTATGCTGCGATGTAGTAATAACTTTATGAGACCAAGATCATTCTGTATGAATTTTTGACTTAGAACAAAACTAAAACTAAATGGGTTATCTGGCCTTTTAGTCCAGTGGAATTAAAAAGAAGATTTAAACAATAATTCAAAATGCTAAGGATCTAGGAATCCCCACTTAACAAACTCTTCAATCAATTCATCATTTTCAAGTAGACAACTCAACTAGTACTAGATTCCAATCCGTTCTAATTGGAAAATAAATCTGTAAATTCAATCACAACATACAACAAGATATATGAATTGAGAAAGATCAATCTCTCATGAAGAACTAAGCAATTAATCTCAAGGAATCAAGAGCATCTATTATGGCCTAAGTTCACAATAAATCAATCAATTTTACAGATCAATTCCTTCTCCAATCCAGGAATTCAATCAAAAGAATCACAATTCAACATTAAAAACCAATTAACTTAAATTAAAAATGAATTAAATAAAAGAACTCATTAAGAGAATCATCCTTGAGCCTTAGCTAAGAGATTAGCCTAGCATGACTAACATCTTAAAGCAAAAACAAAGAAAAACAAACTAGGAAGGAAGTATTAAAGAAGAAGAATGACACTCGAAGAGCTTCACCTTCATTTTGTATCTCCCTCAAGACCTAGTTTGTACTTAGAATAGCCTAAAGCCTCTTATTTATATAAAAAATTTCAAACCAACTTAAAATTTACATATTTGTGCGAACGGTCGACCGAACTCTTCCAAAAACTTTTAGCGACAAAAATTAAATAAAAAAATTCGTTGGGGTTACGATCAATCGAACCCTGGACTTCAATCGATTGAAAATAGTGAAATATGTCCAGTGAGTTCCTAACATAATTCAATTAATTTACATACTTCTACTTGATCAATCGAGATAGCTCGAGAAAGTGTTGATCGATCAAACCCTATTCTCGATCGCTCGAAGCTTTGCTGTAAATTTCAGTTTCAATGCACATGTTCTTCAGTCACTTCCTTAGCCTTGGTACTTGATTTTCTTGGATCATTGGGTCTTTAAATCTTCAACTTTAGCTTCCAATTCTTCAATTCTTCAACTTAAGTTCTTTTGAGCTTTGATTCAGCATTTTAAGCATAGATTCAATTTAGACATCGCAATAATTTCGCATGTTGAAAACATATCTAATCAGATCAATTTAATACATATATACTAGGAAAACTAATGCATAAGAGGGGATAAATATGTAATATTTGAGTCTCATCATCACACACACATGGTGGGCTATGAGCCTAAAAATCAGGTCAATCCATGACATAAGTGGGTTATACCACAAACAATAGTTGAGAGGGGTTACCCACCCATTAAAACATTCATAATCACAACCCATCATTGTGTGTGTCCCACTTGGATGAGGGGTCACACCAAGTTTCAACTATATACAAAACTCAAGTGGGCCCCACCAAGTGCTTTTAGATGTTTTAGGCATATTTCACATGGTTTTAGATGGTGTGACCCACCTAAGTTCCATATACGACTGGTTTTTAGAATTTCCCATAACCTAGAGGGGACCCACCAAATGCACGGTGTGGATTTCTGACAAGTATTAGAGTGGAGCCCACATGGCTTGACCTTTTATATATATATATATATATATATATATATATATATATATATATATATATATATATATATATATATATATATTCTTTTAGTTTTATATTTAGAAAGGTTGTTTTAACATTTATTTGAAACAATTCTAAGTTTAGATTGACAATTGTGCATTAATATTCTAATGAATGTGAATCTAGTTATAGTGGAACATGTTTCATCATAGTTTATTCCTTCCTATTAAATGTAATCTTTAGCTGCTAATCTTTCTTTATTTTTATCTATTGTTTCATCTAGTTTTATTTCATTCTTTAGTATCCATTTACATCTTATGGTTTTTCTGTTCTTTTGATAATTCGACTAATTCCTATATTTCATTTTTAATAATTGATTATATTTCTTCATTAATCACTTTTTGTCATTCTATTGCATCTTTAGATTTCATGGCTTTTTTTATATATAATTTATAGGACCAAATTCAAATGGTTCTTTACAAACTAATGTATAAAAGTCTTTCACATATGATAATGGAATCCTTTTTATGAATATTCTAGATATTGTATCTTTTTTAGGTTAAGGTGATACACCTAATTCTACCTAAGTTATATTATCTTTATCTTCATAAATTTTAAACAATTCTACCATTTTATTCTATATATTAAAGTCGAAATTTTCTTTAATGAAATGAGCATCTCTAGTTTCTAAAAGTCCTATAGATTCATTTGCATAATGTATTACAAACTTATAGCTCTTTACTTGTGTAAAGTATTTAATAAATATGCATTTAATAGTTTTATGGTTCATTTTACTCATGTTTTGGTATGAAATTCAACATGTGCATTAAACCCCCATATCTTAAAATTATCCTAATCTAGTTTTCTTCGAGTCAACAACTCATATAGTTTCACATTTATTGGTTTAAAAAGAACCCTATTCAAGATGTACATTGTAGTACTGTTTGAGGCTTCTCCCCAAAGGTAAATACCTAAGTTTGAATGACTTATACTTCTTATCATATCTATTAGGGTTTTGAATGACTTATACTTCTTATCATACGCTCAACTACACTGTTTTTTTGCAGTGTGTGAGGCATTATATATGATGGATTATTATATTATTTTACTATATATTCCAAATATTTGTAAACTATATTCTCCACCTCTATCTATTTTAAGTATTTTAATCTCTCTTCTTAATTATTTTTCTACCTTAATTCTATGTTCCTTAAATATATCCAATGCATTTGATTTCCTATGAATTAAATAGATATAACCATATTTAAAATAGTCATTTGTAAAAGTTATAACGTACATCATTCCTATATATGTTTTTACATTTATAGAGCTACATATATTTAAGTGTACTATGTTAATAATTCATTTGATCTAATAACCTTCCTAAAAGACTTCCTGGACATTTTTCCTAATAAACAAGATTCACAAGTTATAAAAAAAATTTCTAACTTACATATTAATCCATATTTTGACATACATTTTATTTTATCCTTATTACATGTCATGGTTGTATATGTCAAATTAACAATTTAAAAGTGTTAAGCACATTCGAACTAAAATAATTGTAATCATGAGAATAATCAATATAAACAAAAGGAGTGGTCTTATTTTAAAATTTTTTTTGAAATGATACAATACATCAACTTTGATTGCTAGTTTTAACTCCTTTATAAGACTTTACAACATTCCTGGATGATACGGAATTGATCCACCAAGCATCAACATCACAATCAATAAACTGGGATTTCAAGGCAACACAAATAAAATCTCTTAGAACATTGTGTTTAGAATTGTTGTTTTTTTAATGGCATTCAATAATGTGATATCTCGATTTTTCACAATTATAGCACTTGCCCTTCATTTTCTTATTAAAATGCCACTTCTTATAATTATTTGGTTTGAAGTCTCTTTTAATAGGATCGTGAATATATGATTTTTCAAAGACACTTGTTACATTTACATGCGATACTAATTGATAAGTTATGTTGGCTTGAGAAAGATTCACTTGGGAGGATGAAGATCCCTTCTTTCAACATAATTGGGCTTCCACGATAAACATTATGGGCAGTTCCTGCATAGTGACTATCTTATATGACATATTATGATCATTGTGTAGCTTCCGATGGATCTGGCAGGCTGTGAAAGACAAAACTTCCATCTTATTTGAGATATGGTTTCCAAATGCAGCTAGGTTTTGATAATTACAATCTTCTTATGCATGTGACTTACCACTAAATCTGACTCCTTCATTTAAGTAGAATTGAAATTTTTCACTAATAACCGGATACATGTGTTGATGCATTTCCATAAGCTTGTCCAATTGCATCAAACATGTTTTTCGCAGTTATATAGGATTCATATTAAATTTTCAAATTCAGGTCCATCAAGGCTAGCATGGTGAACCTAACTAGCTTGTCATGAACTACAATAAACCAATTACATGATTTTAGCCATTTGATCATATGCCAAAGAAAAATGGACTATTATGATAATTTATCAAAGATAGTCAATTCAAGTCATATGTTTGTTGGGGATCGCCATTGATTGATTAGGGCCTGTTTGGTGTAAAGGATTAAAGAGGGTTTCCCTCCTAAAAGTCGTCTAGTGATGATAATTAAACTCAAGGATTGTTGCCTCAGAACCTATGTATATACTATGGATGGAATGGTGATGGATTTTGGCAGCATGCAGCCAGGATCTCTGGAATCCATCAACTTTTAGAGATAGAATGAATAGAGGATTTTCAATCCAGGAAGCGGATTGCATGGGGTGCCACACACCACCGACCTCGATGTGTGTTGATGTCACCAAGTTTTGTGGGGCCCACTGTGATGTTATGTTATATCTACATCGTCCATCCATTTGGCAAGATCATTTTATTTCAGGAGCCCAAAAATGAGATAAATCCAAAGCTCAAGTGGACCACACCACATAAAGAAGTGGGGACAATGATTCCCACTATTGAAACCCTCTTATGGCTCACCATTATGTTTGTTTGTCGTCCAATTTGTTCATGTGGTCATAGAGACTTGGATGAAGGGAAAAACAAATATCAAATTGATCTAAGACTTTTTTTGTCACGTCCCAAACTCAGAACACTACCAAAAAAAGGGGCAAAGGCTACGGCTAAAAACTGCAGCTAAAGACCTTTTGCTACGGATATAGTTCGTAGGACGTCCATAGCTATTGGTGGGGTAGCTAAAGGTCAAAAAATCAATAGCTACGAATTAGATCCGTAGCAATAGGGATCAGTAACTACGCACAAAAGCGGTCGCTATAATTTCTGTAATCAAATGTACCTATGCCTACAGATTAACTCCGTAGCAATAGATATCAATAGATACGGATAAAGGCCGTAGCTATACTTGCTGTAGCGAAATATACCTACAGCTATAGATAACATCCGTAGCAATAGGTATCATCAACTACGGAAAGAAGCAGTAGCTAGACTTTTTGTAGCGAAATGTACCTACGGCTACGGATAATATCAGTAGCCAAAAGTGGGTTGAAATCCGCAGCAATATTCTGATTTTAGCAATTGCTACGATTTTTGGAAAAATGTTATGGCTGAAATCCGTAGCTAATGTAAAAAAAAAAAAATAATAATAAAAAAAAAAAAAAAAAAAAATTTATAATAATGGCGCCTGTTTCCATTGCAAAAACCTACTTAATGCTGATATGAATAGTACATAAAATGCAATCAAGAAAAAAAATAATGCATTTATTACAAATAGAATCAAATCATACAATGCATCCCAGATTCACATTCTTTGGGAAAATTATAGAAAAATAGCAATCAAAGTAGTTTAAAATTGATCATCTGCCATTACTTACTCCTACAACCTCAAAAACATAGGTTCCATCAGATGTACAGAGTTACAATCTGTGAAGCATTAAATTATAAACACACACACGAGTGTGCGCACAAACACAGAGAGATGGGGTGAAACCTCGTGTCCATGTGTATAAAGCCATTCACAGGCAGCTAAGACAGAAGCAACAACTCCTAACTATCCAATCTCTAGAAGGTCCTTTATTTTTTGACCAAGATCCTCCCAAATCAAGTCCACCTACAAAACAGATTGAAAAATTTGTGAGGAAATCGCCAATCATTTCTCACAAAAATAAATTATTCTTTAGTTTCCACTCATGTGCACCTGAAAGATAGTCATAAAATATCAACAGGAAAAAAACATTGTAGCTATGTGTAAAAATATTACTAATGTAGAAGGTATTGTTTCTATTTATGAGAAACAGAAGGGACGAGGATTGCCACTACCCCGCCCGACTCTAGCCACAAATGCCCAGTTATGTGGGTGAGCCCGCCATAATATATTTATTTATCCATGCCGTTCATCCCTTTTCTCATGTCATTTTGAAATATGAGGGCAGAAATGAAGTAAATCTAACGATATATCAAATCACAGATGACTTTTGAGTTTAATACTTTGTGCATCTAATACAATCCAAGCTTATTATTTAGTGTGGTACATTTGAGTGTTGGATCTGCTTATGTTTGTGTATATGACTTTTAATGATATGAGAGAAAGGGATGGACGACGTGGATAAACAGATATGTCACGGTGGGCCCGCCCATAATACAATCCAAGCTTATTATTTGGTGTGGTACATTTGAGTGTCGGATCTGCTTATGTTTGTGTATATGACTTTTAATGATACGAGAGAAAGGGATGGACGGCGTGGATAAACAGATATATCACGGTGGGCCCGACCATAGAACTGCCCATTGGTGGCTAGAGAGATGGGCGTAGAGGTGGGGTAGTACGCAATGCGCATCCAAACAGAAGACAAAAAACTGCTAACGATTACACCGAAGTTAGGCTTTGCTTTTAATCTCAACAGTGATTTTTTTTCAACAGGATCTGAAGAGTAAAAAAGTAAGGATTCTGGATATGGGTTTTCTACTTTTTCGGTCAGCTTAATCAGCTTTTTTTTTAATCTCAGGGGTTAAACTATAAAAAGGTAGAAATCTAGAGGTGGTTTCAATCCTTTCTGACGAAAAAACTATATACTGTGAAAAATACCTTATAGACAGTCTCACGACTCAAAATAACTTGAGGTTTTTGCATGGTAGTTTCATCTTCACTGCTTGAGCCTTCACTATCCTCGGCTTCTTCCATCTGATCGTAACCAAGTAGGAAAGATATAGCAGCAACCATAATCCTAAAGATTTTAGATATTAATATTTTGTTGAGCTAATCAAGGTTGATGACTACATGTCAAGGATCTAGTTAGATAGAAAGTGGACATGTATACCTGGAAGACGTATGAAAGCACGCTCTGCAAATCACATTAGCTGTCCTATCATCAAACTAAACCCTTCGGCGGTGAAGATCACACCGTACAATAAAAGACCTTTTCAGTCTCAATTCATCCTCTTCCTAAAGCAGCATGCATTGCAGGGATAAATGACAAAGTAGCATGACCAAATAATTTTATTTGAAGGACAAAGCAACAATAAGACTGAAAAGATGAGCACAAAAAGATACATATATGTATGGAAACATGTCAAGTTAGGACATACGATGAATACTGTGCACAACATGTGAAAAGGCCAGCATCCTTAAAGCTCTGTCCCCTAGGATTTGAAGTTCCATAAACAGCGCAAGAGTTTCTAAGACATCAACAATCTGTGAAAGAAAGATATGGGTCATAGATGGTGATCAAGAAACCCAAAAACCTATAATATAAAAAAAAGAAAAAGAAAGAAGAAGTACAACTCCTACAAATGATGCATTGTAACCATATCATGAATGTATAATCTCCAGCATTATTTTGCAAGCCCAGGAGTTTATTCTTTCCAACTGATATTAACTTGATGTGTAGCAACCAATACATGAATGAAAATGAGTTTGGTTAAGGTCCAAAACAATCCCCCAAAATTGAAATTAGGATTGATTCCAGTTCCAATGGAAAAACATGCAGTTTGGTTTCAGAGTTTAAAATATCAGCCTATAAGAAATGTATGAAATGTATGGTGTATTGGTCTTCACTGATGTGAAAAATCGATACATGAAAAAAATGGGTGGTGAAGCATATCAAGGTAACACAACATCTTGACATCTCAACACTCTTAAATACGAGGGCTAAATAGGTACCTTTCAAAAACCTAAAAAAGAAAAAGCAAACAAGAGAGAGAGAGAGAGAGAGAGAGAGAGAGGCCAAGTTCCCTGTTTGTTCCAAACTGAGAACTTCCCCAATCGGAACTTGGTTTGGATATGTGGTGCTCATTGTCAGCCTTTCCAAGTCATTGATCTGACAACCCCCATCATGGATGGACCAGCTCCGCCCGAATAGGGAACTCAACCACAAAAAATAAAAAATAAACATGATGATTATCATCATCATCATCTAAGCCTTATCCCAACAAATTGGGGTCAGCACAAGAAAACAAATGAAACAAAGCAAAAACAAAATCAAAATCAAACCGTAAAAGAAAAGAGAGAGAGAGAGAGAGAGAGAGAGAGAGAGAGAGGATCATACATGTAGCATATTAACTATAGATTTGTTTATATATTGTAGTTTCAGGAAGCAGTCAGTCTACATCTCTAGAGATGGTACGGCCAATGTTAGAAATTAGTACATTACTCAGTTCCACCTCAATCTCCTATAGAAAATTTCTGAGGCTTGAATCAAGGACGTTTGAACCTGAGCTATAAGTCATGCTCATGATTCAGAATGACATTGAACTAGCACATTGCATATTTCCAAAATCATCATCATCATGATAGCCTTGTCCCAGCTATTTGGGATCAGCTTTCCAAAATAAAGGACCCATTTGATTTTTTGTCTGAAAGAAACACAGATAGAGAAATTTCTATTTCTTTAGTGGGTAGAAGTGCTAAGTATTAGAACTCACAATCAAAAGCTAGGAATCCCAAGGGAAGTAGATAAAGGCAGTTTCGCAAAGCTACCAAGGCAGTTCTCTGACCAAAAGGATCAACAAGAGAGATCATCTTAAAGCTGAAGGACACACAATCAACAATAGAAAATGAGCACAAGCCATATTCATTTGATCCCTGCATCTGTTGAATAGAAACGACTTTTGAAAAGTAGTAGCACACATACCCGCCAGTAGCATAATCATTGCGGTAGAAGTATGCAAGGCCATAAAATGGGGTATTTGCCAAAAATAGAGGGCAGCATGTAGAATCATCCCATTGAGTGAAATCTCACCAGAAGCTGCTGCCCACCTGAAAACTCATGACAGATATGTTGTGAGCAGAATATGTACATAAATGTAAAGAGTCCATAATCCTAACTTAACCATTTCTAAAATTATCATTAGGTGAGAGACTAAACAGCCGACCCCAAATAGCTGGGACAAGGCTATGTGATGATGATGATGATGATGATCTAACCATCATCATCCACGAACTTCACTAGGAGTGTAAAACCTATTCATTATTCAGGTACCTAAAGAAAAGTAGAGAAAAGGAATAATAGGAAGGGAAAGTTTTACATCCACATGTCCATGAACATCAAATGATAGTAAGTAACAACAATCATTCTGCCATAGTGACAAATCTCATTCTTTAAAATTTCTCGACCAGATATTTCTTAGGAGATTTTCATATATATATATATATATATATATATATATATATATATATATATATATATATATATATATATATATTTCTCATGATATTATCTAATATCAGGAAATATTGGTATTATCTAATATTTTTCTCACAGAAAATAAAACGTTAAAAATATTTATAATAATTTTTTAAATGATTTCAAATTTTGGGAAATATTGGTATAAAATGATTTATTTTAACTTTCAAATAAATCGTCCTATATCATGACAATTTCATGATAATTACCAAAAATAAAAAATTCATGATAATATTGCGACATTTACAAAATCTCGGTAACTGAATACCGCTAGTTATTTAAACATATTTCAGTTCTTGTTCAAGTTCTGAGATATCTTTGTTTATCAGTAAAATACATAGTAGGAGACTAACTTGGGTTAGATATGAGCCTAGTTGTTGTAAGGGCCACCAGTCCCCCAAACTTGGGGAGCCAGGCCAGCCACTAGGTGTCTAGCTGCTTCTCATCCCACTAGGCTAGCAGCTTATTTCCTCCTTTCCAATATTCTAATGTTTCCTTAAGATAGCGCTTGTTGTGTAGCAAACAGGGTACAACAATTTAGTGAATTGATCACCAGCAAGCGAGGCACAACTTGTGGTATAGTAAAAACAAGCCACTTTTGTAGCCCCCCCACCATGAAGATCACCTCTGCTCATCTAGTGGGCCACGCCGTTGGAATCAATGGACAAGATGGACTGGCTCAACACACAGGTGTGGCCCACCGAGTGAGAGGATATGTAATCACCATGGTGGGGCCTCTAGCTTTGATGGCACTTTCCTAAACAAGTGGCATGTTGGAGGGAAGGATGGTATAGTGCCACAAGTTGTGGTATCATTGCCTGTTCATTATCAATTCTCTTTACTAGCCACTAATTAAGCACCGAATGAAAATTTTATGAAAATTATCCAGTGGTTGGCCCCAACTATCGATAGCCATCCCATACTAGATAGTGGCTGAAATAACCATGAGATGATAAAATTACATCAACATAAGATGCAAAAAGCTTATTCTAAAAGTATAAAGATTATTTCCCTCCTAAAGCTGAGGTTTCTAGCAACCTGTGCTCACAAGCAAACTTATGAATGGCAATTGAAAAGATAAAGCCAATTATGCAAACAAAACTCATCTCCCTACAGAATATGACCACAATAACAAATTCCACTGTAAATAGCAAGACACAAAATCAATTTAAGGACCACCAAGAGTGAAAAAGTGAACTAAAGGAGAAGGCATTACCCAAGAAGTGGAGGAATGGAGCCAACAACAGCTCTAACCTAAGTATTTACTGGGTGTATTTGCTTTAAAGGGGTGTATACACATGCATAAAGAGAAAGATTATAAGCTACAATCCCTGCTGCCAAGGCATTAGCCTGCAACAACCTTGCGAAAGTTTGCAATCATTAGGCCCATATTCCACAACTGTTTCCCATATTCCATAAGTAGCCAGTTCTTAGCTCTTACAATCAAGAGGGATCGGGCTTCCTTTTCCATTGAAGGAAGAAGAAAACTAAAGAAAGCATCCTTCAATATCAACTTCTGCTGCTCGTTCCAAAGCTAAGCAGACTTACTAACTCCATCACTGATGTAATAATCATTTGAATCACTTATTAACTTAGTTTGAATATTTTCCAGCAATTTTATGGTAACCTGAAGGAGTTTCTCTTCTTCCGCTTTTTGGATAAGAAGCCATTGTGCATCTTTGAATTGATAGAATGGCTTCTCATCCAACCACTTGACAGTTGCAAACTGATGAAAATAATCTATTGCAGTTTTCCCATCAGGTGTAGGACTAGTTGAGACCACAGCTTTCTCCATGAATATACCGTGAACATGTTTCCTGACAGATGGCTCACAGCCGATCTCTACTGCCGCCTAGAGCATGCAAAAAAAAAAAGAAGATGAAAATGCTAAAAATGCCAAGCAAAATATGCTGTAAATTCCACACGGATATTGAAACTTAAGATTCAGGGTAACAATAAAGTAGAATTCATACCATGTGCCTGGCACCTTTGAGCACATCTTGAGGAGTCTCAAACATCATGCAAGTAAAGTTCACAGCTATTTCATCAGGAGTTTCCTTGGCATCTTCCAATTCATCCACCCGCTGGAATCAAGTGAAGTGGGGCATGGTTACACTTTATGTTCAAAGCCAATGCAAGGTTATGATAAGAATATACATACCATCTTTTTCAGGTTTAGGAGCAACCTAAATTGTTCTGAACTAAACTCAAACTTGTTTGCTACCTCCCATAGACCAGCCTTACTGCAAATACTATACAGAGATTTTCGTTTTGGCCTCTTAAACTTCCCTTCTTCCACTTCCACTTCACCTGGAGGGAAATGAAAATTAAATTTTGCATCAACATCATCAACCTCTCTTTCAGATTCAGCAACCTTAAGAGACTCAAGAATAGAGTCAAAAACCTACTGATTCAATGCAAGCCTCGTCTCATCGTCAATCCTTCGAGCTTCTTCCTGAAAGCGCTTATCGTAGTACAACTGAAGAGTACTCTTCCTCTTTTGAAGCAACAACCACTTTTTATCAAGGTTCTGAACAGCCTAAAGTTTTTGAAAAAGGAAAGTAGCAGTTATCTCTTCAGCACTCCATGAGATTATAATGCAATAGTCACACTCTATGCATGAGCAAGAGAATTACCTTGTGCCACTTCAGCTTATGCGTTCTCTCAGCTCTATCTTCACCATCTGCCAAATCTTGCTCAGGGTCTTTCAGTAGGCTAAGGTAGAGCTCCTTCCGAAAAGTAGAAATAAAAGAAATCTACAATATTGGATTCAAAATTGCCAATATCACTCTCAAACCATATGTTAATGTCAAGAATCTTCCGAAATGTAAAACAATGAAGCCTTACATCAAACCTCTGGACATGTAGCATCCCTAATACATTTCCAATGTCTTCCTTGTTAATTTCATCTACAAGAAGCATGTTGCCAAAAAATGGGGAACTATCAAAGACAGTAAGCTGGTTATATATCTAGGATTAAGTGTGTCTGGTCTTGCATCAGGTGTAAATTTAACTGCTAACAGTGGATCGGGAGGTCTCGGTGTACAAGGACCCAGCAGATTGATGAGTGGTGTGCTTCAACAAGGTAGTGGCTTTAATTTCATGAGAGAATCATCTCATTAGGTGTTTACAAAATAAAAATACAATTGGAGTTATTTTTGTCAAATTGCATTTCTTAATGGCTCTCTTTGGTATTTGCAATATGGATATCTTCTGAAAGAGAGCAGTTAGCGATTCATCTTGTAAATTTCTTAGCCAACTCAGCACATCTAAGTCAGTTCTAGCTGTCTGTAGAAGGGGAAAAATGCTGCATTTTCATTTATCATGAAGCATTTATAGGGAAGAGTTCATGAGTTTTATTGACATGGCTTTTAGGACCTTGTTGAAACCCAATTTTCTTTTCTATGTAAAAGTGTCAGCATTCTAGGGGCAGTCAAAGGATCTGTCTCTGGTATCTTATTTGATCAATGTAATAAATTTTCTGTTTTATGTCTCATGACATGGAAAACTTGTAAGAGCAGCTATGCATGTAACCATAATTTTCCAGAGACCTCTAGAGCTAGAGAAGAAGCCTGAGGGAGATGTGTTAACCATGATAGAGAAGGATGCATGGATATGCATTCCTTGATCCCGTATTTCGCATCAAATAAAGAAATAAGTCCCAGTCAACATATTTCTCTACATCCACTTTACACAACAACCCTGCTCATTGATTTTCCCACTAGAATGTATTTAAAATTACAGAAGATTAAAAAAAAAAATCTCATCCACCCATTTAAACAAACAGATAGCATGCCATTTCATCAAATAGTTAGCGCATATCATATTTGAAAGACAGGAAAAGAGATACAAGTAGAAGAAGATATCAAACCTATGGAGAGGAACTTCACAGCGTGTGTTTCTTTGGGTAGGAGATTCACGACTGCTACAATGGAGAGAGAGAGAGAGAGAGAGAGAGAGAGAGAAGAGGGCGTTCACGACCTGTGTTCTTCACGGTTGATGCATTGGAAGAGAGGGAGGAGAATGAGAGAGATGGAGCAGAGATTGGGAGGGAGAGAGAGGATTAGGGAAAGGAGCTTTGGCAACGCTCTGATTAGGGAACAAAGAGAGAGAGAGAGAGAGAGAGAGAGAGAGAGAGAGAGAGATACCCATTGTTGGGCGTGGCTCTATTTTGAGCGCGCGCCCAAATTTTGGGCGTCCTCTCACGGACAGTCCTAACAGGAGCTCTGTGGGGCCCACCATGATGTATTTGGTCCATCCATTCTGATGAATAATTTTAATAAATTATTATAACTTATAATGTCAAATTTCAGTTATATTGAAGGCCCAAGTGGACCACACCATAAGAAGCAACTGTAATTTAATAACCATGTTTCCAACCATGTGGTCCACCTGAGCCTTTGATCTATTTGATATTTTTTATTCATCCTCTAACGTAATATTTACAAATATATAAATGGCTTAAATAGAAATATAAGTTTTTATATGCATCATAAAGCCCCTTATAACACCATTAATTATTAATGTTGTGTCAATTTTTTAGCTACAGATTAAAAGCGTAGCAACTATAGCTAAGGTTTATATCAGTAGTAGAAAACTAATGGGGTTTGTATCCTTTACCCCTTTTTTGGTAGTGAAACCGGGCTCACAGAATTCTCGAATGCTGAATCCGGTGCCGACAGCCTCAATAGTACCCCATTCTTGGCTTCTAGCACCCATACTCCAGATTCCAATCTTGGGATCCTACAAGGAGGATTTTTAGTGTGATTATTTTGTAAAGGAACATAATCACAAGCATAACCAAGTCACAAACAACAACATGAATACCACATATCCACTTATATAAACATTTGAGTACAATGCTGAAAGGAAAATACATAAATAACAAAATCTCCAAAGTGATATGCCACAAGCTCATGCCTCAATGCTGCTCCGACCTAACGTTACCTGCATGGAACAGTCATGCATAATCTTATAGAAAGCTTGGAGGGTGGTGTAAGTATTTGTGTAAGATTAAGTGTCAAGCACACAAATATCAGAGTAAGCGAAAATACTGGAAAATCCATAAGTCATACAGTATTAGAGTATGCAATGCAGATTGATTATGCAAATGTGAAGTCATAGAGAACCAAATATCAAATGCCGAGGATGTAATGCAATATACAATTCTTGACGAACCATGATACCATCAGCCTCATCTAGGCCATATAAATGCAGAAACATAGCAACCCAAATGCCATATGCCACGAATGTAATGCCATATGCATATCTTAGTGAGTCCATAATACCATCAACCTTATTCAAGATATGCAACACAAAAGCTTAATAAACCAAATGCTATGTGTTGAGGATACAATGCAATATGCGGTGTGAATGGAATGACCAAGCTAGAGCATGAAGTCGGGATGATAATACTTAGTATCGTAAGCTGTGGGGTCCATCACAAGGGACTTCTATCCAAATTGGCCCATACCTAATTTGGATAGCTGGACACAATGTGGTAAACTCCCGATCTCAGGTTAGTCGTGTACCTAACCGAAATTATGGCCATTGTGAGGGTACACATAACAAATTAGTTACGCACCACCAGCCCGAGTGGATAGTGAATGAATGAATGAATGAGTAAAATGCTAAGTATGCAACTCCTACTCAGTAAGTCCACATATCAGTACCGTACTTCTCTGGGATTATCACCGGGATCTGGTATACTCTACACCACTTGCCGCCCCATCAAGCACACAACTGGGTAAGTGGAAGAGACCTCACTATCAACCTACCAATATAGGCCCGGCTGGTCGATAGCGTACCCATTTATGAGCTGGTCAGACTTAGCCTAACATCGCCTACTCCCTCGGGCGAATAAGGCCACACCCCCTTCCAACCGACCATGACACAGTGGGAGACACGACCTACTGGTATACGCCCCTCATGTGCTCATGTATTTTCACTCAATCTAGACGTTGGAGTGTCCTCTGGTACGAAGAGGGTTTAGGGAATTTCACCCAGGGACATCTATAGCACCCCATATAGAAAAAGATTTCGGGTATCCCATTTGGCCATCCACGATATATCTATGGAGGTTACGGCCCTGATGTCGCTAGGGCATACAGTGGTCATATCATAAAATTCGAGACGCATGAGTCATACCATCCAGTCATGCATCAAACCTGCCCATACCACGCGCTCATGTGGGGAAACTCCATTTTACAGGGAGTACCATAATAAACTAACCCAACGGCATATGCTATGATCAAGCACTCCTCATAAAAAGCATACATATGATGCATATAGGCATATATCATGATGTAATAAAGTACATAAGCATAATTATCTGATAGGGCAGACAACAATAATCCATAATCGACCATCACTGGCATATCTCATACAAAGTAGGAGCTAAACGACATGCCCCTTCTACAACTATAGGAGTCCATGTGGTATGTCCTATGTTAGATTAACTTTCTAAAGCACTAATATATCATATATCCCAAGATAGGGTGCACTGGAATGATGATGGGTCTAACCCATACATCGAGATAGGCTCTACATAGTGGATATACTATATCTGATACCACATATTCTCTCATATACGGCAAGAGGTGATGGTGTACTAGCGTCAAGTATAGGTCTCGCACTTGTCCCGAAGAAGTAAATGGACAGTGTGACAATATATATGTGACACTGAGGTCCTAACAACTAGATACAATGATAAGATATGTCTCATGGGGGGAGTCAAGTGGGTATACAACAAGTGGGCTTCCTCACTCCCTTTGTCATGACAACTAGGCTTTCTTATGAGGGCCTGATGCGAATACAAGGAGGCCCTTGGTAGGATCCACACATCCAGGACTACGTAACCCTACAAATGGCCCCACTCATCATCTAAGTAGGCCTCGGGTTGGACAAACACATGCATCTAAGTGGGCCACATTCCCTATGGAAGGCCCAGGAGACGATGGTGAATCATGAGTTTTACCAATCTCACAATCTCAAAACAGAAAATGAAGATATTCAAAGCTATCCAGCATCTACTGTAATTTGAGTCACAATAAATCATAGAAAATTAAAAATATTCCTTAAATTCAAACTAAAAATTAATGATGTTTAATATAAACAATAATCAAAGAAAAAGAAGCATCAAAATAAACTACAGCTTCACTTCTTAGCCATAGCTAGGAGATTAGCTAGTCATAGTGAACTCAAAAAAAAGAGTAAAAGATAATTTAGAATCCATGAAGAAATCAAAGTGGAAGAATGTTGTTAGCACTTCTCCTAGGATTTCTCTCCCTTTTCAAACTCTAAAAGATATTTGAAAACATCATAGGGACTCCTATTTATAGCTGTGGAACTCCAACTTTCTCACCGAATTGAAAATTCCAAAAACTGCCTCAAATTTACGCACTTTACGCAGTTCCAAAAATAGACTTTCACAACTTTCATTTTTTAAACTCAGAGTTTTAGAATATGTTTTTTAGGACAATTTTCAGGAATATTTTTTAGGACAATTTTCAGGATTCATTTTCTTCAATTCAAATCTTCAATTCTCTTCATTCTTCACTTGGTTTCCTTGGATCTTTGGCATATGAATTCTTCATTAATGACTTCCAAATCTCCAAATATTTATTTAATAATATTTTGAGCATAAATCTTCCTTTTGACGTTAATTTTATCCTAAGCTCTCAAAATCACCTCGCACATGAATACATGCATAATTGGATCGATTAAGCACTATCATGTTTATAAAATAAACATATAAATAGGGGAACATGTGCAATATTTTACACTTAACATATGCATGAATGGTTGAAAAGGGAATTTTTTAATTTAAAAATAAAATTCTATACGGAAAATGAAAATGAAATGAAAAATTTTGCGCCATATATGTTTATGTGTGCTTGTGTCTAGACTTGTGCCTTGATGGTGGACTCAGAGTATTGGACTCAACACATAGTGAATTTGGTATTCTGAGTTGTTTACTAGGGATCCCGATTCCTTGAGAGTTGACACATACTAGAATCACACCCTTTAGATTTGGGTAGAGTCTGATAGAATTCCAATCCTGGACTTATCTTTTCTTTGTACTTCTTCATTTTTCTCATTACATTGGCTTCCTATGTACCCACTTTTTTTATTTTCTTTTCTGTTCTAGCCATTATTGCTCATAACGCCCTTTTGGGTTTTCACCACAACTGACCTTCCTGTCATTTTTGCTCGTGGCTTCCCTTTGGATTTTCACCACGTCCCAGGTTTTTACTCTTACCTGCCCCTTGGTAGTTATGCCTTTTTACCATTAGCCCCTTTTTAGATTTTCACCAAGTCTGCTGCGTGCCAGCTGTTTTTACTCGAGGCTCCCTTTCGGGTTTTCACCTTGCCTGCTTTGCTTAGGCACACTATTTTCTTCTCTCGAATTTTTTTTAAATTTTATTTTTATAAATAGTAAAGGTTAGAGGCAGGATTCCATTCATTGCCAACCGAGTAGATACTTTCCTGACTTCATCTCCATCTCTAATCACAATTATAAAGTCGTTGACTATATCAGACCATCCTGCAGGGGGGAATGGGAGAATTTGGTGAGACTTGTGTCTTTTTAGGGTTCGACTCTTTCCCTTTTTCTCTTTTCTTTTTTCTAGACTGTTCACTTTTATTGGTCCATTTTTCAATGTTCTTCTATTTTTTATTTTTTTTTGGAACCCTTTCCAAACACTTATTAGATGAAAGAAATGGTGGGTGTATCTTAGGATGATTTGTCCTTTGTTGTTTGACTTTGGCTTTACAATTGTGGTTGTTGATGTAATCAAATAAGATTGTTCATTATAGATCTTCATTTCATGCCCCGAAATCCGGCACCTGGGTATATCCGACCCCGATTCTGTACCTGAAGACATGACTTATGTTTTATATGTTTACATTTTATAATGCACACATATATTGATAAAATGATTCTCATTATAAAATATAACCATCCAAAAATTAATAATCAAACATTTATTTAGAGAATAATAAAATATCCATGTTCCAACTATTCAAGATTATCACCAAACTCATGTTATCTCCATACTATCATACTATACTTAATGTTTATTACACTTATTTAGAAAATGCTAAAGAAATAAAATAAATAAATGCAAATCTCTTTAAGCACCTCCACGAGATCATGATCCTGAAATTTTAAAATCCCAACAGGGTAAGTTGCGAAGCCTAGTGAGTAATCTCAACACAGGTTTAAAAAATAACCTTATATAATCTAAATAAAATGTACTAAAAGACACGATACCTATTTATGTAAAGCAACAGATGAGGAGATTAATAAACAAGATTTTTCAATGTAAATTCAAAGAAAAATGAATGAATGAAATTAACATATGCTATGCTCTATAATAACAAATGCAGTTTATTCTTTTTAACACCAGAGACAACTTACACTGGTTGGCCAACACCTGCGTCAATACAACACCTAGCTTGACAATGGGAACCTCTTGCATGACATGCTCACCCATCCAATGGGCACTTGGTGAGTGACACATTTGTACGTTAGCTGGTTAGACTATTACCTTACTGAACTTGACAACAGAAACCTTTTGCAATCCTAACATGCTCACCCACTCAAAGGGTACAGTAGAGGTTCTAAGAGATACCAGTGACTGTTATTCTTCGAGCAACCCATAATACTTATTATTCATAATTTGTCAAACTAAAAATAAGATTTTTGATCAATGTAAATTGTCCGTATATGATTAAAGTTCTACGCTAAACAATAAATATGCAACGTGATTTATTAGATCTAAAAAATTTTGATTTTTACAATAATTTTAACAAAACAATGTCAAAATGCAAAAAAAATAATAATAATAATAATTGAATTTTAAATGTAGGATTAACAATAAGACAATATAAAACTTCAATTAAGGCATATTAAAATAATGAAAACTGATGTGTAACACCCCAGATTTTTTCCAACCTGAAATTAGACGTCCTTAGGCAATGGGTCAACCATATCACTCTTAGAGCTCAATCCCAAAGTCTAAACATCGCTTTACAACCCATTTCCTTCAAAAATCTCACCTTTCACCACCTCATTCTTCAAATTTCTCTAAGTACTTTTGTATTAGACATAAATCCTACATTTAAAATGAGGAAGAACAATAGCGAAACTAAAACTTATAATAAATAGTAAATAAATAGATAAAATGGGTTTTAACCCTTAACCTTTTGAAATATAACAAAATAAATAGGTTAGTTGGATAGATTAGCGTCTCCTACCCTAAAATCATATGCTACACATCATATAAACTCATTTCTGTTTAGAAATTAGCCCTAAAAATGTCTCAAATTAAGTCGGGGGCCTACCCATGCAAATCTAGGAGGAACAAGGGTGGGCCCCACACCTTTTTGGGACCCAGGGGACAAGAGAACATCGCCCAGATGGAGAGACCTCGCCAGATGGCCCAGTGGTTGGCGAGGACCTCACCGGTAAACGGGATGGGTTCGGTCGGGCCTTCGGGCCGATGGTCTTTGAGGGTTAGGGTAACCCCCCGGTACATGGGTCGTCCCTTAAAAACATCCCAATCACCTACTTCCTTCACAAAGTGACCCTCCAATCTCTCCTTTCTCTCCCAAACGTCTGATTTTTGGCAAAAACCACCCCTGCAAACTCTTCCTTCTTCCGTTTCCAAGCACCCTCACTCCACCCTTCAAATCTCATCTCAAAAAAAAATCAATAAAGGCTACTTCCTTTAGAAATCTAATGAGAATTAACTAGCGCTGTACTAGATGACCTACGAAATTCTCACCAATCACTTTCAATACGATCTGCTAGAACCAAAACGTATAGAATAGGTGATGTTACAATACTCTAAAACCTAAGATCAAACTCTAAACCCGGTTGCTCACGGGAGCATTCGAAAACTTTATATCGGAACTGGACCGCACATCGAAAGTCTGATTATCCCGAACTTAGACAATCCTGACCGCCTAGTTGGACTTGACAATCACCTCGAAAATCAAGACCAAATGATGTCCCACGGCGATTTTCTTGAGCCCAAAGTGAAGAGTGTGAGAAATGATAGAAATTAAATATAATTTATGAAATCTGGCACGTGTCGCTTGCGCACATTTTTCTAAGCTTTCTGACCGTCAGAATTTGATCAAATTTTACCATCGGATCAGGATAAGTGGCCCTTACATGTCATAGTACTTGTAGCTCTGATCGAGTACCGGTAGCCGTTGAACTGAAACTGGTCCGCCACAGTCGATCTGAATTTCCGATCAGACTGAAAACTCTGCCTGACCTAGATCCAATGTCAGGGAGCTTAAGTCCGACCGCATTTGATAAGAGGACCTCCAGAAGTGCTCCGTTGAGACGGAATAGTCCGTATTTGGACATAACATAAGTATACTTTGGCCCTAAGTCTATTTTCATCTCTTTTAGACTTATAAAAAGGGCTAAAACCCTTACTCTCTCATTCCATACGAATTTCCTAAGCCCTAGGAGAGAGAAGAGAGAAAAGAGGGAGAGAGTGGGGGAGAAGATGGGATTTTTCTTCCATGGATTCTTCCCTGCTACTCCTTGTGCTTCAATGTCGCTTCTGCACCGCCATTCCAGTGCTTTCAGCTTCGCTCTTAGGTAAGAAATCATAACCCTAACATGTTCTAGAGTTCCAAATAACATAAGTAATGATCTGGCTAACTTATTTCGTGGTATAGGTTTCCGTTAAGCCGTTGACGAAGACTTATCGTCTGAATCAACTCCGTTTCGCAATTTCTGGTTTAAGGTGCGGATTCTAGACGCTTAGGTTGTTATTTTTCAAAGCTTTCAATGTCGTTTAATGGTAGATTGTTGACAAGGATGTTGTTTGACATGTAAAACATGCTGTCTGTTTTTCATTTCGAATACGTACGAAGAATATGAGATTTAGGATATTTTAGGTATTTGTAGGAAATACTGTATACGTACGTATTTTGCTGATTTGATTGCCATGAGTATTTGTCGTGTACCTATGTTAGTTATGCGTGTATGAACTGTTTGGTGAAGAGATTAGCCCTGATACACATTTTAGCTAACATATGCTATGTAGGCTAATGTGTGTAGACTAAGTGTTTGTATAAATGTTTGTATAAGTAAGTATTGAGTAAATGAGGTTGTAGATTAGCCTTGAGATAAGATTCTCAACTATTTTGATGATGTATATGATTTCCTCCACGTTTGTTATATTTGAATTGATTACTTTATATATATGAAATGCTTGTGTATGGTTAAATTGTTTATGTTGTATCTTATAACATGTTGCTATCATGCTTGAATTACTTGTTATTTCAATTCTGTCTATCTCATATGATTACTGATTCAGATTACATGTGCTTGGGGCTATACTCTAGTCCAGGCAGTCGGTAACAGATTTGAATTCGTGGTTAGATTCTATTCACCACGAAGGACGCGTTGACGAACCTGAGTCGTGCGTTGCTTGTCGGTAGTGGTTAAGCCACACGAAGTGCTTATGCACTTCATGTCGTACAACTCAACGGGCGCTCGTACTAGTCGAACTCGTCAAGTAACCCGACTGACCATTGTATGTTCACCTTATATTGGTCATAACTGCTTGAACCTAGGGTACTGAACTTACCAGTGAAAACCCTGATAACCGTGGTACCTTGATCCACTAAGACTCATGAGCCGGGCATGGTGGTATGGGATACCGTGGTCGAGCTGTCCGCCTACGTTGGGGCCACAAACCTCCCCGTAGTGACCAGTGAGCAACCTAAACTCGTGAGCCGATTATGGTGGTATGGGACACTATATTCGAGCTTTCGGCCTACATTGATAAGGTGATGGGAGAGCGGAGCAACGAGTGCGTGCAACAGCCCTAACAGCCCTTTGTAGTGACCTCGAGCGTACTCTGAGTCTACGTGAGGTGACGACCCTTCCGTAGCAACAAGAGTACAAACTAGGCCTGTATTGATAAGGAGATGGGGGAGCGGAGCAATGAGTGCGTGCAACAGCCCTGACAGCCCTTGCAGTGACCTAAAAATATATCATCGTATGAGATTACTAGGAGTGACGACCCTAGACAGGATCCTTGTTTGGAAATGATATAAGGGAGGTACCCTAGTTTTCCAATTCTGCTATATGAAAAGGACTAATAACAACTCGGTAATCATATTCATATCGCACTGCATGTGACCGGAAGATGTGGAGCACTGAGGGAAGAAAGTATGCCGCGAACGTAAGATGGTGTCGCATGAGTGAGTATGTTGGTAAGGGCATGCATCATGTCATTTCATCCTTGCATTAATTACAGTATTTAAGAATGTTTGGTTTGCTTACTTTATCATTATCGCTTGATTGATTTGATAACATGTTAACCTTTGCTCTATGATTCCACTGAGTTGGCCACTCACTCCCACGTTACGGGACGGTGTTGTACACACCAACCAGTCCCTGTTTTAGTTTCAAATGATGGCGCTGCTTCTGAAGCGGAGTCGGACTTGTTTGATGATGAGGAAGATTTCTCCTATAGGCGGTTATCAGGGGGGTCTAGGTAGACCGTGTTCTGATCGACAGAATTACAGGGAGGTTGATTAGACGTCATGACACTTATCATTTTATATTTTTGGAGCACCCATGTATATTCTTTTTTATCATTTTTGGAGTATACATGTATATGTTTAACCTAGTAACATGTTCACACTCTGGAGACTTACAACAGTTCATATATTTTATATATCTATCACATTCTTCCGCTTGCTAATTTAACTATCTCTGGAGTATGATATGTTGTTTTGGCTTAACCCACTTCATGTTTTATGCATTATTACAGCCGACATTCATCCATCATTGAAAATGTTGCATAAGTGATGTTCTAGAACTCGGGAGTGGAGTTTATGCTCGACCTCCGATTTTCGGGATGTTACATGATGTAATAAAAATAAAAAATAAACAACATTTTAAGAAACAGGGTAAGTAATTACATCAAATTAAAAAGAACATTTAAGATGGAAAATTTTTATTATATGTACAAATGAATTAACATATAAAATAAAATAAATTATATAAATTTTTCATAAACATCAAATGAGAGAGAAACTCACTTTTTATAAAATAAAAACTCTCCTTTGTTTTTTCTCTTCCTTTTTCTCTTTCCTCTTTTCTTTTATTTTCTCTTTCTTTTTCTCTCCTCCGTTTCTTTCTTCCTTTTTCTCTCTCCACTCCTCTCTTTATTATATCTCATGTCAACAACCACATGGAATTACTCTCTCTCCACCCTTCTCTCTCTCTCTCTCTCTCTCTCTCTCTCTCTCTCTCTCTCTCTCTCTCTTCGTGTCACACCCTACCACCACATGGCTCCCTTTCTTATTTATAGTGATTTCTTTAACTATTTATTATTCTTTTCATCACATTTTTCTTTTACTTTTTTGTGTGTTTTTTTGCAACGTGGGATGGTCTAGTGCACATGTGCACCATGCATCTCATGCATGTGCCATGTGTGTGCATGTGTATGGACATGAGGTGCATAAGATGCATGCATGACACATGTGTGGAAGGTGTGTACATGTAATGAGTGTACATGGTGGCTAGTATTTGATGCATAAATTAACATATGCTTGTGATGTGTTCAATGGTGCATAAATGGATTATGTAGATGGATAGACGGATCGATGTATACATAGATGGATAGATAGATGTATGCATAGATGGATGGATAAATGTACGGTTAAATGAGTTCATGTGTGATTGGGGAATGGACTTCGTGATGTACTTATGGATTGGTGGTGAGATGGACAGGTAGAATTGTAAGTGACCACATGACAAGCGATAGGGATGGACAAGTATTTTGATAATTTCAGCATATGGATGGTTTGATGGTTGTTGGATGGATGGTTAAATGTATGGTTGGATTTATTAGTTAATGAACAGTTGGATTGGATATGTCCAAATCAACAGTTGAGATTGGACCAGTTGATCTTGTAGATCAACGGTCATATCGGACTAATTAGGTACATCGATCAATGGTTAAAATTAGATGGTCAAGATTAATTTGGGCTATTACATTCTACCCTCCTTAAAAGAAATTTTGTCCTCAAAATTTACATACCTATAATACGAACAAGTGAGGGTATTTCTCTTTGATCTCGACCTCTCATTCCCAAGAAGCCTCTTCCTTGGTATGGTGACTTCATTAAACCTTTACTAACGGTATACCTCTGGATCGAAGCACTTGGTCTTTCCCGTCAAGAATACGCACTGGTTGTTCGATGTACGAAGCATCTTTCTGGATCTCTAATGGTTGTCAGTCTATAACATGAAAAACATCCCGCTCATATTTCCTTAACATCGACACATGGAAAACATCATGAATACCGGACAACTAAGGTGGTAAAGCAAGCCTATATGCAATAACACCAACCCTCTCCAGAACCTCAAACGAACCTATATAACTTGGAGCTAACTTTCCCTTTTTACTGAATCTCATGACGCCCTTCATAGGAGAAATCTTTACGAAAACATGATCTCTAACTACAAATTCTAGATCTCTTCTGCAATTGTTGACATAACTCTTTTGGTGACTTTGGGTTACGTGTAAATAGTTTCTAATGATAAAAATATTCTTTATTGTCTCTTGTACAATCTCTAGTCCAAGCAAGCTACCTTCTCCAACTTCTGCCCAACAATTTGGAGAACTACAAGGCCTCCCATACAAAGCCTCATATGGTGCCATGTCGATACTTGTCTGGTAGTTATTATTATAAGCGAACTCAATCAATGGTAAATGGTCATCCCAACTCCCTTTGAAATCAAGCACGCAAGCTTGCAGCATGTCCTTAAGGATCTGATTCACTCATTTAATCTTCCCATCAGTATGAGGGTGAAAAGTGGTGCTGAAATCAAGAGTGGTTCCTAGTGCCTTCTGTAAACTTCTCTAAAAATGAGACATGAACCTAGAATCCTGATCAGATATGATAGATATAGGCACTCCATGTAGTCTAATTATTCATTTAATATATAACTTACATAATTCCTCTAGGGGACAAGTAGCACGTATAGGAAGAAAATGTGAAGACTTAGCTAACCGGTCGACGATGACCCAAACTGCACCATGATTATTACGTGTCCATGGCAATCCCATAATGAAATCCATTGATATGTGTTCCCAATTCTACTCAGCAATTGACAGTGGCTGTAACATCCCTGATGGCTTTTAATGTTCTGCTTTCACCTGTTGACACATGAGACATTTGGCTACAAAATCAACGATCTCCCTCTTCATATTATTTCACCAATATTGCCTATGCATATTGCGATACATCTTCGTACCTTCATGGTGGATTGTGAACTTAGTGCGGTGTGCCTCGTCCATAATTTTATTCTTTAATTCAGCCACGTTTGGTATACATAATCTTCCTTAGAACCTTAATCCACCATCAGTACCAACTTTTCATGCCAACTTACCACCTTTTTCAACTTCTATTACCGTGGCTTGCAGCCATGCATCTTGTTGTTGAACTTCTATAACCTTACTAATTAAGGAGGGTTAAACTGCTAGATTAAATAAATGAGCTACAAATGTTTGTAGATTCAATTGGACATCAAAATCCTTCATTGTATCTAACATCTTCCACTGCTGGATCCTGAGGTGAGCGATTACTCTATGTGGCTTATGACTTAAGGCATCTGCTACTACATTAGCTTTACCTGGATGATATTGGAGGGTGAAGTCATAGGCCTTCAACAATTCCATTCACCGACGTTACCTCATATTCAATTCTTTCTGTGAGAAAAGATACTTCAAACTCTTATGGTCTGAAAATAGCTTAAACTTCTCTCCATATAGATAATGCCTCCATACTTTGAGTGTAAAAACCATGACTGCCAACTCCAAATCACGAGTAGGGTAATTATGTTCATGCACTTTCAGCTGCTTAGAGGCGTAGGCTACGACCTTACCTTGTTGCAGAAGGACACAACCTAAACCTCTATACGAAGTATCACTGAAGATTACAAACTTTTCACCACTCGAAGGAATGGTGAGGACATGCGTTGTCGTCAACTTGATCTCTAACTCTGAAAATGGTTGATCACAAGTATGATACCAAATGAACTTTACACCCTTCCTGGTTAATCGAGTTAATGGTGCCGCAATTCGAGAGAAATCTTCAATAATACCCTACTAAACTAAGAAAACTATGTATTTCACTCACACTTGTGGGTTGTTCCCACTTCAATAGTGCTTCTATCTTTGATGGGTCTACCAACATGCCCTTCTTCAAAACTACGTGGCCTAAAAATTTCACTTCCTCCTTCTAAAAGTCACACTTTTCAAATTTAGCATAGAATTAGTGCTCTTGCATGGTTCGAAGAGTAACTCTAAGATGTTGCTCATGTTCTTCCAGGGTCTTAGAATATATAAGAATATCATCTATGAATACTATGACAAACTGATCTAAATGTAGCTTAAATACCCTATTCATCAGGTCCATAAATACTATTGGTGCATTTGTTACCCCAAACAACATCACCAGAAACTCGTACTGGCCATAACAAGTCCTAAAGGTTGTCTTTGGTATATCCACTTCTTTAATTCTAAGTTAGTGGTATCCTGACCACAAATCTATTTTGGAGAAAAACTTGGCTTCTTTCAACTAGTCAAAAAGGTCATCTATCCCAGGCAGTGGGTATTTATTTTTAATGGTGACCTTGTTCAGCTAGCAATAATTAATACATAATTTCATCGAGCCATCCTTCTTCTTCACAAATAATACTAGCACACCCCACAGCAATGTACTCGGCCGAATGAAACCCTACTCCAATAACTTTTGAATCTGCTCCTTTAGTTCCTTCAGCTCTACTAGTGTTATACGGTACAGTGCCATGGAGATCGATGAGACCCCGGGCATAATATCTATACCAAAATCAATCTCTCTTTTTGGAAGCAACCCTAGTATGTCTTGAATACGTCAGAAAACTCACATACGATTGGAATCTGATCGGTACCCACTTCATGTGGTTCGTCCTCCAAAAGTGCTAAGAAATCGCATAGCGCTTCGTCCTTTTGCTTTCCAAGAAACTGGAGTCTCGGTCGCCCAGGAATAGAGAGTGATAGTCTTCTTAAAACAATCCAACTTTGCATGGAATGAATCTAACCAATCCATTTCCAGAATAACATCAAACTCTTGCATCTTTAACACGGTAAGGTCAGCTAACAGTACAGAATATCCAACCATGACAGGGCAAGATCTACATATTTGATTTAGGACTATGAAGCTTCCTATCGGTGTAGCAATTACTAAATTCATATCTAGGAGTTCAGGAGATAGACCCAATGTATGCACAAAAAGAGTCAAAATAAAAGAATATGTAGCTCCTGAATCAAATAAAACTTGAATGAGCGAGGAATAGATTATTATGGTACCTTCCACCATTGCTCCATTAACATTTGTGTTTAGTGGTACTAAGGCAAACACATGACCCTGGGATGACTGTCGAGAAGCCTGACCTTCTTGCCTTAGCTGGTGTTGCTGGTGCTGTGGACATTGTTGCTGATCAACGGGTTTTTGCTGCAGAGGTCTCTGATACTGTTTTAATGCTTGATGATATGGAGGTCTTTGGTACTATGGCTGAGGTGTTTGGTACTGTGGCTGAGGCCTCGGGTGCATTTGTGGGGGTGCTTGATAATGTGGCTGCTGAGGTGGTCGTCTATAAAAATGAGTGGAGTGACCCTTCATTCCACAATAATAACATTTACTCATAAATTTGTTCATTGGCTAAGCTGGAGCTGAGGTGTTTAGTACCATCATCTTCTACTTCTTATAAGCATCACCCTGTGCTTGAGATGTTTTCGGTGTAGCCCTAGCTTTGCTCTTTACTTCTCTCTTTTGGTTACGACTTTTCCAGAATTCTTCATTGTCTCACTCTATCATTAGGGCCCATTTTACTACATCGACATACAATCTAAGCTTAAGTGGAGTTAGCTTATTATGAATTGACCCTCTCAGACCTCACTCAAACTTCTTAGCTTTGTGAGCTTCATCCTGAATCATATATGGGGCAAAACAGGATAGTTCAATAAATTTGGACCCATATTGGCCCACAGTCATCCCCCCCTATTCTAAGCTGATGAATTCCTCTACTTTCTGCTCCCGTGCACACTAAGGAAAGTATTTCTCATTGAACTTCTCACAGAACATATCCCACATCCATGCGGTATCTTCTTCAATTGTTCTAGCAATTGTCTCCCACTAGTGGTCAACCTCTCCCTCTAACATGAAAACCGCAAGTGTGACCCTCTATTTATTTTTTCTACTTTTCTGCCTCCATAGGGTCTGAAAAACTCTCAAAAGCAGTTGGCTTCAATCTCTTAAATTTATCTATTAACCCCCAACTCCATCCAACACAACTGGGGAAACTCCATTATCATTACGAATGTGTTGTCCAAGAACGGCAGGCATGTCGCCTCAAGCACGAAAGATCCCATCAACTGACTAGTCACTTTCGGTGGACCCCGGTGTGGCCAACACGAGACTGGTTCTACCTCTACCTCTATCTCAATGCCTTCTCCTAGACATGTTCTAAATCAAATAATAAGCTTTAGATGTCACATAAGGGTGGATCACTAAAAGATAATACAAGTTAAGTTTTGATCACAATTACACTCGTAGGGGATATATCCTAATTTTCAAAGTGGCTAAGTTTTCAAGTAAAACCCTAGGTCCTCAATGATTTTAAACCTAAGCTTTGATACCAATCTGTCATGCCCCAAAATCTGGCACCTGGGTATATCCGACCCCGATTCCATACCCGAATGCATGACTTATGTTTTGTATGTTTATAATTTATAATCCACACATATATTGATAAAATGATTCTCATTCATAAAATATAATCATCCAAAAATTAAATAATCAAACATTTATTTAGAGAATAATAAAATATCCATGTTTCGACTATTTAAGATTATCACCAAACTCATGTCATCTCCATACTATCATATTATACTTAATGTTTATTACACTTATTTAGAAAATGCTAAAGAAACAAGCAAATCCCTTTAAGCACCTCCAAGAGATCCTGATCTTGAAATTTTAAAATCTCAACAGGATAATCTGCAATGCCTAGTGAGTAATCTCAAAACGGGTTTAAAAAAACCCTCATATAATCTGAATAAAATGTACTAAAAGATACAATACCTATTTAGGTAAAGCAATAAATGAGGAGATTAATAAACAAGATTTTTTAATTTAAATTCCAAGAAAAATGAATGAAGAACATATGTTATACTCTATAATAACAAATGCAGTTTATTATTTTTAACACCAGGGCCAGTTTACACTGGTTGGCCAACACTTACGCCAATACAACACCTAGCCTGGTAATAGGAACCTCTTGCGTGGCATGCTCATCCACCCAAAGGGCACTTGGTGATGGACCCATTTATACGTTAGCTAGTCAGACTACTACCCTACCGAATGTGATAGTAATAACCTTTTTTCATCCTGACATGCTCACCCACTCAAAAGGTATGTTAGAGGTTCCAAGAGATACCATTTGGGTTTCTAGGACTTTCAACTCAAGGGTCTTGATCGCCCTACCTATTTACGCTTTAGATATTTTTAACCTAGAGGACTTGATCGCCCCACCTATTTTGTGGCGTTTCATAATTATTTTAGTGATGCATGAATTTAGTATTACATAGATCAAATATTTCTATAAATCTTCAATGACCGTTATTCTTCGAGCAACCCATTATACTTAATATACATAATTTGTCAAACTAAAAATAAGATTTTTGATCAATGTAAATTGTCCGTATATGATTAAAGTTCTACATTAAACAATAAATATGCAACGTGATTTATTAGATTTAAAAATTTTAAAATTTATATATAAACTCAAGATTTTTATAATAATTTTAACAAAATAAAGTTAAAATGCAAAAAAAAAAAAAAAAAAATTTAATGTAGGATTAACAATAAGACAATATAAAATTTTAATTAAAGCATATTAAAATAATAACAATCGATGCAATTAAAAAAAAAATAACATTTTAGGAAAAAGGGTAAGTAATTAAATCAAATTAGAAAAAAAAAAAAAAAAAACATCTAAGATGGAAAATTTTTATTATATGTATAAATGAATTAACAAATAAAATAAAATAAATTATATAAATTTTTCATAAACATCAAGTGAGAGAGAAACTCACTTTTTATAAAAGTGAGAGAGAAACTCACTTTTTTTCTCTTTCTTTTTCTCTCCCCTCCTTTTCTTTCTTCCTTTTTCTCTCTCCACTCCCCTCTTTATTATATCTCATGTCAATTGCCACATGGAATTACTCTCTCTCCACCCTTCTCTCTCTCTCTCTCTCTCTCTCTCTCTCTCTCTCTCTCTCTCTCTCTCTCTCTCTTTCTCTCTCTCATCACATCACACCCTACCACCATATGGCTCCCTTTCTTATTTATAGTGATTTCTTTCACTATTTATTACACACATGAAAGAAGTGGCAATGGTTGTTGCTTCCATTTTGAATTTCTTTTCATCACGTTTTTTTTTTTCTTTTTTTTTCTTTTTTTTTTGCAATGTGGGCTGGTTTAGTGCACATGTGCACCATGCTTCTCATGTGTGCCACATCATGTGCCATGTGTGTGCATATGTATGGACATGAGGTGCATATGATGCATGCATGACATGTAAGGTGTGTACATGTAATGAGTGTACATGGTGTTTACTATTTGATGCATAAATTAACATATGGTTGTGATGTATTCAATGGTGCAAAATGGTTACGTAGATAGCTGGATGGATCAATGTATACATAGATGTATGGATGGATGTATGCATAGATGGATGGATAAATGTACGGTTAGATGAGTTCATGTGTGATTGGGGAATGGACATCATGATGTACTTATGGATTGGTGGTAAG
This sequence comes from Magnolia kwangsiensis, assembly GCA_037074715.1. NCBI lineage: Eukaryota > Viridiplantae > Streptophyta > Magnoliopsida > Magnoliales > Magnoliaceae > Magnolia > Magnolia kwangsiensis. The sequence continues at coordinate 61,175,802 of CM073573.1, forward strand.
ATGGACGGCTAAAATTGTAAGTGGCCACATGAAAAGTGAGATGGATGGACAAGTATTCCGATGATTGCAACATATGGATGGTTTGATGGTTGTTGGATGGATGGTTAAATATATGGTTGGATTTATTAGTTAATGAACAGTTGGATTGAATATGTCCAAATCAACGGTTGAGATTGGACTAGTTAATCTTGTAGATTGATGGTCATATCAAACTAATTAGGTATGTCGATCAAAGGTTAAAATTAGACAGTCAAGATTAATTTGAGTTATTATACTTCATGTTGTCGGCGTTGATGGGCTCTGGAAGATCTTCACCCCTCATGTTGGTGAGACGAATGGCACCTTCTTGAAGAATCTCATGGATGATTAACTAACCGTCCCAAGAAGCCTTAAACTTGCCGCTAGAATTTGGTAAGTGTGACGACAGGATGCACTTCATGAACATGTCACCTACCCTAAAGCTCCTCTTCCGGGCCATCTTATTATAAGCTCGTGCGATCCTTTTTTGGTAGCATTGTGAGTGGCTTAGCTCACGCATGTGTTTTTCATTTGTCAGGTGCAATTAATCGTATATTTCTTGATGCCACTTGCCTTCCTCAATTTTTCTTTCTAGCAATACTCGTAGAGATGACATTTCAAGTTCGATGAGCAGAACTACCTACATTCCATATGTGAGCTCGAAAAGAGTTGCACCCTTAGCAGACCATATGGATGTTCAATAAGGCCAAAGTGCTTATGAGAGTATTTTAGACCAGTTACAATATATTTTGACTATCTTCTCAAGTATCCCGACAAGTGTTTTGTTCGTAGCCTTGACCCCACCATTCATCTGAGGGTGGTAAGGACTTGATCGATGGCGTTGAATTTTGAATTTCTTGATGAAGTCATCTATCCTTTTATTGATGAAAGACAACATGCTGTCTGCAATGATGGTGTGAGGGAATCCATACCGGCTAATGATATTGTTTTTCATAAATTTTATCATTAAGATGCTATTCTGGTGGTGTAAGATGTTACTTCTCCACTTTGTGAAGAAATCGTCTACCACCAATATATACTTGTGACCATTTGAAGCCTTCAAGTTGATTTTTACAATGATGCCGAGGCCGCACATAGAGAAAGGCCATGGTGTTGTTAGGTAATTGTAATGTTCAAAAGCAGGATCATGAATTTGGTTTACATGCTCCAGACATTTAAAACATTTTCTGACGTGTTGGTAGTAGTTTGTCTCCATCAGTAGCCAATAATGGTTGATTCATAGAATCTTCTTCGTCATCATGTGACCATTCATGTGCGGGCCACAAACTCCATCATGGATTTCTAATATATCTTGACTTCTTCAGTTTCATCCACACAATGAAGGAGGATTTGATTGAAGGATCGCCTATAAAGGATACCCCCACTGATTTTGAATTGATCCACCAACCGTTGGATGGTGCGGTAGTCAATTGGCGTAGCTTCTTCTGGATATTCTTGGCGCTCCAAATATCTTTGGATATCAGTATACTAGGGGCAGCTATTAGGAGATGCTTTGAATTTCTCGATTTGTAAATAGAAAGAAGGCTCTTCTTGAAGCTCCATAATAAATTCTCACTCAGAAGCTCCCTTGGGAATCTATAACATTGATGTAAGGTTGGAGAGTGCATCTGCAAACTGATTCTTAGCTTAGGGCATGTATGAGAAAGTGACCTCATTGAACTCCTCACTTAGATTTTCAATATAAACATGATTAGGGATCAATTTTTCATCTTTAGTCCTCCATTCACCATTTGTTTGGTTGATGATGAGTTGCAAGTCTCTGAAGACCCACAACTTCTGTACACTCAGGATAATAGCTTCCTTTAGACCAATAATGCATGTTTCATACTCGGTCACATTGTTCATGCAATTGAATGCTAAGGGCCTTGATATAGGAATTGAAACGTTATTAGGGGAGTAGAGAATTGTTCCTACTCCACTCCCCTTTGAATTAACTTCTCCATTGAAGAAGAGGGTCCATTCTCTTGCCTTTATTTATTCTTCCCCTTTGATGAGGAGTATGTCCTCATCAGGGAAGAAGGTCTTTAAAGGTTGATAATTGGATAGGGAATGTGCTACTAGGTGGTTGGCCAATGCTTGCCCCTTGATTGCTTTCTGAGTGAAATAGGTGATGTCAAACTCTAAGAGTAGCAATTGCCACTTCATGATTCTACTTGTTAGTGCTGTCTTTTCAAACAGGTACTTTAATGGGTCCATGTGGGTGAGCAAAAGGATTGGATAGGCGACCATGTATTAACGAAGCTGTTGAGTTGCCCAGACTAGAGTGAGGCAAGTTTTCTCTGAAGTTGAATACCTGGACTCATAGTCAATCAATCTCTAACTTAAGTAATAAATTTCTTTCTCTTTCCTTTCTGAGACATCATGTTGGCCAAGAATACATCCAATTTCTTCTGTTGCGACAAAGGTATAAAATAACAATGACCTACCTGGTGTAAGTGGCATTAACACTGGTGGATTTAGTAGTTACCTCTTGATTTTGTTGAAGGCGACTTGGCAGTCATTGTTCCACTCCTTTGGTGAGTTTTTCCTTAGGAGTTTGAAATGGGCTCACAAATGGGGGTGAGCTGAGTGACGAATCGGATGATGCACTGTATCCGGCTGAGGAAGCCCTGAATTTCCTTCTTGATCCTTGGAGGTGGCATCTTGATGATAGCTCTTATTTTGGTTTCATCAACCCTGATACCATCCTCACTAACAACAAAGCCCAACGGTTTGCCCCTGGTTACACTGAAGACACATTTCTATGGGTTGAGGTGGAGCATGAACTTTTCCAACTGATAGAAGAGCTTCCTGAGATCTTGAAGGGTATGGTCCAACAATGTTGGTGAATTATCATAGTTAAGCCCAATGACCATGATGTTTGTTAGGTTGGGTTTAGAATCTGTGTCCGATCCAGTCTCCTTGACTTCTTAGTTCAGAATTTGGAGCTCTTCTGGTTCCTCTGGTCCACTTTCATGAGGAATCTTGATATCAAACTAATTTAGGGTGGGCCACTTTCCTTTCTTAGTCTAATGAATGGGAATTTTCTGCCCCTTGCTGCTTTGACTAGCTAGCAGGAGATTCTTCCCTTGGCTAAAGCTAGAGATGGGTGATTCCTGCCTCTCGTCGTTTTCTCTTGAAAAGGGCACCCCTTGCCCCTTGCTTTTGCCTTTTGAGGGTGGCCCTCTTCAATGCCCTTGGTCCTACCTAGTGGGTTAGGCAGCCTTACCACTTGTATTGAGTGCCCTTTTGGAATTCCAATGATTCTGTCCCACCAAGTCGGGGGCCAAATTGACTACTGATATTGGATGGGAGGGTTTTGGTCTTCCATCAACCTCAACCCCTACAATTTCTCTTCTAGGGTTAGCTCCTTGTCTTCACAGATTGCCCCATATTTGACAAACTAGATAGACGTGCTTTGAATGTCTGCGTCTTTTTGGACTTTGTAGTCTTCTCCTCTGGTGACAGTTGATATCCCAGCCCCTATCTTTGCTTATTCGTAGGGATTTTCTCAATTATCATACATTTTTCATGGAACTCAATATGGTAGTTGAGTATTTGATGCTTAGTAGGGGAAATGATATAGTCTAGAGCGAGATGACATGGATTGGTGATAGAGTTTATGGTTTTAAATTTGCAAGTGTGATATGGTATGCCACCCTTAGAGTGTTGGATGTCGATCACTGGGATATTTAGATCTGAAGCAATGCCACATGCAAGATGAATTGAAGCTCAGTTATAATAAAGATGACCCAATTCCCAGAGGGATATTTAACCCTTTGATGGAGAGTTGATGGGATGGCTCCGATTCCATGAAGTCGGGGTTATCCTAATAGGAGGTTGAATGAGGCGGAGATGCTGAGGACCTAAAAAGTAATTGTTGTTACCTCTATCCGATTTATACTTCTATGTCTATTTCCATCTTTACTTGCCTCCAGGATTTGTTGAAGGCTCTTACGCTCATATTGTTGGGTCCGTAGGAGAATGGTTCGATTCCTAGATGATCAACGGTCCTCATTGGGCAAATGTTTAGGCTTAATCTGTTATCAATGAGGACCAATGGGACCTTGAGATCCTTATAATGAACAACAATGTTGAGTGAATGACATGTTTGCGGCCTTCTTGTGGTAGCTCATCATTGGGAAATCTAATTTCTTGTGAAGCAAGGAGCTGCCCTATCATGTGGGCAACCTTTTTTAGGTGGTACATTTGCAGGGAAGTGCGCATCATTTAGGGTTTTTACAAATATTTCTCGGTGTGCACTTGATGTACATAATAACTCCCAAATGGAGATTTGCATAGGGATGGATTTAAGTTGAGTCACTACATCATAAGTGGCCTTAGTCTTATTAGTTGTAACGCCCCAAAAATTGGCACCCAAGTACATAAACTCTGATCCTGAGTTTCCAAGTATTAACCAAATGAAAATACACATGTGACCTTGTTCAGATTCACATTTATTTCACAAACGAGCAATCAAAGTAGTGTAATTCAATTTAAGGGATCTAAAGCGAGGAGAGATAACAAAAATCAGTAAATATAGGTCTAACAGTCAAAGTACAATTAAAAAGTAGTGTCCTCCCGAATGGAGATTATACAAGCCATAATATACATACCCTAGATGATTAAAATGTAAACTTTTCAATTTTCGTCCAATCCTCCAAAATATAATAGTTGGTGTTTTAAAACACCACCATCCCATGTGGGAGTAGCTAACACAGTGGTTCCATTAGTTCTAAGTCACACATGTTATTGACTTAATTAACACAGTTAATGATAAATAAGACATCAAGTATTTCCTAAATATTCTTGTTAAATGCATGAATGAGATTATGAAATGATGCATGCACCTTACAATCCAACACTCCCTCACAAGCAATTTCAACGCCTATTTTGCATATGCAAACACTCCCTAATAAGTGACTCCAATGCCAAATCATAACCTATCCTAGGGTATGCATGACTAACCAAGCAATTATTATTTCCAATTCATACAGTAGGTTGGTGAAGCTAGGGTACCGAAGTTATATCACGACTCCTTATTTAGATCACGTGGCTTGTTGTTGTACATAGCGACTCCTCATTAGTGTTCCTTAATCCAAATTTAAGTATCACCCATTTATCTCACAAATCAACGATTCCAAAAGTATGACATGATACCCAAATGTATGAGGATTAACTCGTTATGGGTCGTCACCTAAATATCGAGTATGATCACTCAGTTCTGAGGTACAGACTTGTCACATAAAACCAAATCACAAAGGAAATGGCTCGTTACCCAATTTCATTCACACCCGGGTCATTCGAAGGGTACTTTGACACGAAACCATCAGCCGAGTAATTTGACGAGGGACATTTAAACAATGATCTATCACCTCAGGGAAGACTCGTCACCCCAGTATAGGCTGACAGCTCAGACACCGTATCCCATACCTCTATGCCCAACTCATGAGTCGTAGTCGGATTATATTGCACTAATGGATATGAATGGACTCATCCATTAGGAATGAGGTATCCTAGATTATATTTAGTCGTGTTACACATTTTAAACATACATCATCATTCGGCTAGTGGACTAATTTGAATGACCACGAAAAATCTCGACGCAACTAGCATTGGGTGCAAGCATCCCATGTAGTCCAACTATTGTCGGTTGTCCTTGTTCAACATAGGTCAATTGAACAAGCCTAGGATGTTCACCCTAACTTAGGTCACCATTTTAGTTTAGGTGGTTAGTCAACTGACCTAACATCATAGCAATCCTAAGTATCGCTATGGACTAATACTACATGACACAATTATAGCATAAGTTTCACTACACAATCACTTTGGCATTTCATCGAACATGTGAGTTACCATAGGGTACTACGTTCACTAAAGGATTAAATCAAGCATATGAACATGCATAAAGTAATACAACCACCTAAGCATTAAATTAAGCATGTGAGCATCAACAAAGCAAGATATTCCACCACTCAGACATTTTATCAAACATGTGAGCATTCACATTCAAGCAATAACATATATTATAGTAAAATCAAGATGCTAACATATTAATATGCACAAATTCATATGCAAGAAACTAATCATTAACTAAGACCCTAAAGGGTCGATAAATGGAAACCTAGGCATAATTATCCACACCTTTGCAATGATTTGTCCGACTTAGAGCCTACAAGGTTGGGATTTTAGAGAAAAACACCAATTCCTAATCAAATAAAAGAAAATTTAGGTAAGAATCATAGAATCTAAGATGAGATAGTTTAAATAGGAGGTAGGAAGCATTTCTTACCTCTGATTGCGCATAGGGGTGGATTCGACAAAGGAAACCGGTAATATCTTGGGTTTTGTTAAATGAATTTTGGTGTAAGCAAACACCAAGGACCTTATTTTCTTTCTCTTTTCTTCTCTTTCTCTTTCTCTCTCCCTTTCTCTCTTTCTCCCCAATTTCTAGGAAATATTCATATGAGGAGAAGGGGTGTGAAATGAAATGGCATTTATAGTGCCAGATGGTGTAAAAATGCCCTCAATTGCCCTTTATTCATTATATTAACCCTTTAAGGGGTTTTTTCCAATAAATGTGACCCACCGAGAGCTATACGGGTCAATTTGAGCCATGGAATAAGTGTCCTAATAGGCGATCTATGTTTGGACACAACCATCCGATGATCGGACGTGTCGATCAACTGAAAAGGCCCTAACCCAGATCGACAGTCACCGAGCGTCGATCGGGTCTATAACTATATGGATATGCGTAGAGAAATGTCTTTAGTCGGTACCCCGACTTTGGCCATGAGTCGATGGTTTAAAAGTTATAACTTTACAAAAAAGGAAATGTGATAGTTTTACTTAAGTTCTAGATTTTCATCTAAGGTATTCGCACAACTCAGGCACTCCCCTTATGAGTCCAAGTTGAATAATTCAAGACATGATCTCAGCTCAATGTCATATGATGGACGCCAAGCCCACTAAAATGAACATATTTCTATAGCCTCGGGTTTAGTGGCCTAATAACGAGTAATCTGGAGCTTGTTAAATAATCAGGGCATTTTTGGAATGAATTGGGTAGTGAGATTTCTTGTACGTAATGATTAGGGTTTGGATTAGCTCAGTTCATAGTGTGGCCTATTCGTAAGTAGTGAAAATATGATTCAATTATAATCACCCTAAACCGTCAATTCTTAGGCTAAAAGGATACTAGGTTAGTTTGGTTTATTAATTAAGATCTGACCTCTAGTTGTCCCGGCTTTAAGTAGATCTTTATTTAGTTATAATTGTCTTGATTAGTCAGTGATAGGTTAGCTAGATTTAGGCCTTATATGAACAAATCATGAGGCTGAACTCGATGTTTAAGTAGTCGGACGGATTAGTTGGCTGCATACAGTTGATTAATCAGATTTGGGCGGTTCTTTACTGGTACCACCCACGTATAGGCTCACCTTAAGCGTTAAGGGTTAGTCAGACACAATGTAAGCTAAGTATATAAAAAATTTTCAAGGATTTTTAGAAATTCAAAATAACAAAAATTTAGGATGTTATATTAACGGACCCTAGAAAAGCTCCCCGAGCTTCATTTATGTTCTGATTATCTCTCTGGAAACACCACTCCATTAGGGTTCATATTTTTAACTTTAACATACTCAGGGTAATGCCATAGGACTGGTTTTTCGTTGTAGGAAGGGACTGTCCTCCCTTCCAAGAACACATGCCCTTGACGAGTTTGAAGTAGCGGTGTCATTACAAGTGTTGGCATATTTCTGTGGTAGATGTGGAGGCCTCCTTAGAGCATAACCATTTATCCTGCGAAAACTGAGTTTTCTTGGGTAGTCGGTTGCTCAATGGTGGGACCTGTCGCTCCGCCTTAAGGTGTGTTTTGCAACAAGGGAGACCTTCTGACATGTGTCAAGCGATGGGGTAGGAAGAGAGGGTTTGGGGATTGTGGTTGGATTGGAGGTGCCCCTTGTAGGATCAATGGAGTGGGACTTAAAGGTGCCCCTTGCAAAATGATAGGTTCAAAGTTTGACCTGGTGGAGCTGCATTCCTTGTCGAAAGATGAAATCTAACACCAAAGGTGCCCCCTGTAAAATGAGAGGCTCTGACATGGAGCTTACCAGCATTGCTTTTAAGAACACCAGAGGTTGAGACAATGAGTGGAGTGAGGGTTCCCCTTTATATCCCCATGGACAGCTTGCCTAGTCAGATGAAATTGCATGAATGGATTGATCGGGAGGGGAGTATGAAAAACATTCCTCCCCAATGATATTGATGGTAGAGTTGTCTGGTGAGCTAGGTCCTGCTTGATGTTGTGACATGAGATTTTGGAGGATGTTAGCCTAAGTCATAACATCGGCTTGGGGGTTGATCATAATCTTTTGGCTGTCAATCAAATCTTGGACTACATTCTTTAAAGTGAAACAACAATCCATGGAGTGGTAACAAGATTGATGATATACACAGTATTCATTCTCATTATAATTGGGTGGTAAGTGATTTGGTGGAGGCCTGGGTTGGAGTGGTGTGAGAGGTTATTTTTACAACAACGCTGCCATGATCTGGCTATATGTTTGTGCTAGTGGAGTAAACTTCCTGACTAACATCGCATGCCAATTTTGATAGGGATATTGTGCATTCCTCCCTTAGTTGTTGTTGTTGCTATTAGAGTGGCCGTGGTTGATATCCAAGTTGAGGTTGCTGTGGACGGTATTGCTGGTATTATAGACGCTATTTTTGGGAAGCATATTAATTACCTTGGGCATAGGCAATGATATTGTTTACTTCTGTTGTGTGCAATCTGGGGACATTGTTGTTCCCATTCCCATATCTAAAGGGTTTTCCCTCAACCTTATTTAGTTTTGTTGGTGAGGTTTGATGAGGCCACAGGAAGATCATCTTAGCCTTATTCTAACTTCTACGTATTCCTCGATGTGAATAAGTTGGAAGAAATTCGCATATGGATATAAGATCAGGTATCCAAAAATATTTAGGTTTTTCGAGTGGAAGATAATGGAAATTTGTTCCTCATCGTCAATGGGATTTCTCATTCTAGCAGCCATGACTCGCCAACGCCCAACATATGCAGATAATTATTTTCCACTTTTTTTGTCTCAAGGTATGTAAGTCTACTCTCATTAGTGTCATGTTCAAATTGTAAGAAAATCGATCATTAAAAGCTTGGGAAAATTGTTCCCAGGTTCAGATTTGGTGGCTATCAAGCGATGTATACCAATCTAAGGCATCATGTCATGCCCCAAACTCAGAAACCAGGCTCACAAAATTTTCGATCGCTGAATCCAATGCCGACAACCTTCGTAGTACTCCATTCTCAGCTTCTAACGTCCATACACTAGATTTCGATCCTGGGATCCTACAAGGAGGATTTTTAACGTACATTTGTTTCATAACAAGCATAACCACAAGTTTACCCAAAGCACAAAGATAACATCATCATCACATATCCACTAATATAAACATTTGAATATAATGCTGAAAGGGAAATACATATGTCAAAATCAAAGCTGCAGAAGTCTGCTACATGATCCAAGCTCAAAGCTGCTGCAATCTAACGCCACCTGCACGCATCTATCGTGCATAAGCTTATAGAAAACTTAGAGGGTGGTGAAAGTGTGTGCGAGGTAAGTGCTAAGTATATAATAAAGTACATAAATCATACATCATCGAAAATACCGATAAGATCATGAATCATACCATATCAGAGTAAGCGAAAATACTGACAAGTCCATGAGTCATACAATATCCGAGTACGCAATACAGATCAATTATGCAAATATCAGATGGAGAGGATGCAATGCAATATACAATTCCTGATGAGTTCACGAATACCGTCAGCCGTATCTAGGCCATATAAATGCTGAAACATGACAACCTAAAATGCTAAATGCTGCGGATGCAATGCAATATGTGGTGCGAATGAAATGACCAAGCTGGAGTGAAGTTGGGATGATAGTACGTAATGTCGCAAGCTATGGGGTCCATCAGAGGGGAATTCTATCCAAACTAGTCCTATACCTAAATTTAGATAGTCAGACACAATGTGGTAAACTCTTAATCTCAGGTTAGTCGTGCACCTCAATCGAAATCCTTACCATTACGAAGGTACACAACAATTAGTTATGCACCACCAGCTCGAGTGGATAGTGAATGAATGAACGAATGAATGAGTATACAACTCCTGCTCAATAAGTCCACATCAGTACCGTACATCTCTGGGATCATCACAAGGGTCTAGTACACTCCAAGCTAGGGGTGCACATTGAACCGTTAGATCCGTGTAACCGGACCGAAACCGTTGGATCGGTCTGGTTTGGTCTAGTTCTAGGATGCTAACAGTCCGGTTCTGGTTCCGGTTCCAAAATTCCCAAAACCGTTGATTACGGATCGGTTCCGGTTTATGGCCTTGTAGAACCAATCTGAACCGTTGATCCAAACCGTACAACGAACCGTAGTTCCATGCATTCATTTAAATAAATAAATAAATAAATAACCTAAGGGCCTGTTTGATTTTCATCATTTCACCGAGAAATGGTAAATACCCTGGAAATGGGTGATTATTACCGTTTCACCTGTTTGAATATTCATGGGAATTACATTTCTTGGAAACTGGTTCAAAAGTAGTAGTGGCCATTTTAGGACCTCATCTTGATGTATATAATATATTTGCTCCATCCATCCATTTTATCACAACATTTTGAGATATGAGAAGAAAAATGAGCCAGATCCAACACTCAACTGGCCCAAACCAAAAGAAACAATGGCCCAAGGAAGTTTTTAATGGTAAGTATTTAATTAACATTTTTCTATGGCGTGGTCCTGAGCTTTAGATATGCCTTATTTTTTGGCATATATCATAAATCCATATGACATAATGGGTGAATGGTGTAGATATATGATATGCATCATGGTGGGACCCACAAATATTTCATAATATTTGTCAATTTTACATTGAAAAAAGTAATCCATCCAATCAACTATGGGGAAGTGTGAGGCAATTGAAGAGGGAAATATTTATTACCATTCAAGGGCACTTCCCTGGGAATTCCCAAAATTAAACATGCCCTAAAGTTCTTTAGCGCCCCCCTGCGGCCCTGCCTCTCACCACTCTCGCCCCTGCAAAAAACCCTAAAGTCCCTCTACCCCCTCTCTCTCTCTCGCCCTCCCTCAGTCCCTCTGCCCTCTCTCTCTCTCTCTCTCTCAATCTCTCTCCCTCTCTCGCTCACTCGTCGTCCCAGACACCGGCAGCCGTGTGGTGCCCTGCCTTTATGGCTCGACCCCTCTCTCTCTCTCTCTCAATCTGCATCTCTGCCACTAATGTTTCTTTTTCTTTCTCTTTTTTGGGTCATTGCAGAAACGGGTAGGAGAGGAAGAACATGCTTGGAGGAGATTACTCGATGCAAACACAGGGAGGGAGATTTATCAATCAATCCCAGGTGCAAACACCACCTCTTACCCGTTTAAAATTAGGGTACCTGTTAGGTATATTAATTAACCTATGGATTCATGGGAAACTGTTGAAGATCCATGTTGAGAATGATGCTTTCACCATGACAGGTTTTCTTGAGTTTTAACTGGGTATTAGGTATACGAATCCTCACCCGGTAGGTGTTTGATAAAATGCCTGTGAAACATGTGTGTTGTCTGTTTCTACACCCATTTGGGCATATGTTAGATAGAATGTCTAATGGTTGTTTGATGAAATGCTCTTGAAGGAACTTGCAGCATGAAATACAATTGATTGATAGATATGCAAAAATTGGTGTAGCCCAGAACCGTGGAACCGAACAGTTTTTCATGGTCCAATTCCGGTTCAGTTCTAGGGTGCTAATGGTTCGGTTTCGGTTCCAAAAATTTTAGAACCATCGGGAACGGTTCGATTCTGGTTTCACCCTAGAATCGGACCAAACCGACCCGTGTGCACCCCTACTCCAAGTTGTCTGCCGCCCCAACCAGCCGCGCAGCCTAGCGAGTGGAAAAGACCTCACTACTCACTTGCCAGTAGTATACCAATGCCTACCCAACTCATCGATAGTGGATCCATTCAGGATCTGGTCAAACTTAACTTAGCTTACAGCCCCTTCACTAAAGTGGATATAGCCGCACCCCCTCCCAATCGACCACGACATAGTGAGAGATACGGCCTACTGGTATTCTGTACTTAGGTGCTCATGCATCCACTTGGTCTAGACGTTGGGGCATCTCCTGGCCACAAAGGTTTAAGGACTTTCACTCACAGACATTCAAAGTGCTCAGATGCTCGAACTAACATTTTTGGTGTCCCATCTAGCCATCCACGACATGCCTGTGGAGGCTACGACCCAAATGTCACTAGGACATATAGTAATCATAACACACAATGCAAGATGCATGAGTTATAAAATCTTGTCATGCATCAATCTTGTGCATACCGTGCACTCATATGAGACAATCTGTGCCTATCAGGGAGTCTCATAACAACCTGTCCAATGACATATGCAAAGGTCAACCACATCTCATAATAAACATGCAGATGATATGTATAAGCATGTATTATGATGTTATGCTGTCACATACTTAATCGATATCAACAATCAGAATCGGCCTCGACAATCGACCCTAACAATTGGAATAGGCCTCAACAATTAGAATCGACAATCATAATCAACCTCAGTAATAGGCCTTGATAATCGGAATCGCCCTTGATAATCGGAATCGGCAATCAGAATTGGCATCTATAATCAGAACCGACCTCTATAATCGACCTCAACAATTAGAATCGACCTCAGAAATTGCCCTCGATAATCGAAATCAACCTCGTCAATCTGTCTTGATAATCGAAAATGGCCTCGAGAATCAGAATCTTCCTCGACAATTGAAATTGGCCTTAATAATCAGAATCGGCCTCAGCAATTGGCCTTGATAATCAAAATTGACCTCGATATTCGACCTCAATGATTGAAATTAGCTTCGAAATCGGCCTTGATAATCAGAATTGGCCTCGATAATTGAAATTGGCCTCGATAATTGAAATCGGAAATCAGAATCGACCTCAGCAATTAGCCTTGATAATTGAAATTGGCCTCGATAATTGAAATCAGTCTTAACAATCAGAATTGGTGATTGGCCTAACAAAGGGCCTAAGGGAAGGTCACAATGTGGACATTTAACCATCATTGCCCATCAATGTGGACATTTAACCATCATTACTCCCATAGAGTGGCCCACATAGAGACAAATAGATTGTAGGTCCATGGCCTCACAAAAGGGCCTAATATACATCACAATGGGCCTCATACAAAGGCTACATACACATCACTATGGGCTGCATCATGTGGTGCTAATACACGTCACGGTGGGCTGCATCACATGGGCCTAATATGCATCATGATGGGCTGCATCACATGGACCTCGAATACATTCTAATGGGTCTCACTCATGGGCCTCATATACACAACAGGTGGGCCCCTCTCATGGGCCTCAAATACATAACATGTGTACCCAGTGCATGGGTCTCAAATTCATTAAATGGGCCACATATCTACTAGCCAAATACACCTCAATGGGCCACACCACGGTGAGCCACAAATACATCACAATAGTTGCATCCTATGCACCTCAAATACATTGCATTAGGCCTCATATACGGGCCTCAAATGCATCTCATTGGGCCCCAAACATGGCTGCATATACATTATAATGGGCCTAATCACCCAGGCCATTAATACATCACATTAGGCCTTGCCTATGGGGCCTTGAATACATCACAATGGGCCACAGCCCATGGGTTTCAAATACACAATAGATGGGCCGTACACATGAGCCTCATACATATCAAGTGGGCTGCATCAATGGGTTACACTAATGTGCCTCATACACATCAACTGGGCCTCTCAAGGTAATTAGGCCTATGGCTCAAAAATAAATGAAAAGTGTGTGTGGATTAAATACATGCATCAAGGGTCCCATGTCCAACTGAACCACGTGGCTAAAATACTTAGTGGGTCATGTTTGGACGACACAGATAAACACATATATATCATGGTAGGGCCTCACCAGCACCGTCCAGATTTGGATGGTGCAGATACAGAATACATACGGTAAGGAGGGCCTCACCATAACGTTTATTTCCCATTCAATCTATCCATACGGTCACAAGGACCTGGTTGGAGAGGGAAAAAATAATATAACTTAGATCCAAAACTTCTGTGACCCAAAAAGGGTTTTAATGGTAGACATCCAATCTCCACTATTTTCTGTAGTGTGGTCCACCTAATAGATCTGCCTCATTTAGGATGGACGGTGTTTATACAACACATACATCATGTAGGGCCCACCATCCTATCTGGACGGTATGGGTAAAACAGATACATCACACGGTGGGCCACAGAAGGTGCTGGACAACAGTCCACGTCCCACATGGACGGACGGTCTGGATAAAACACATCTAGCATGGTGGGCCGACGCAGATGGACAGATGGTGGGGTTTACAGCACCGTCCAATTGGACGGTGTTGATACAAGATGCATACATCAAGGTGAGTCCCACCTCGACATGTGTCGTACATGTGGGATGGACTGCACGCATCCAGAAATGGACGGTTGGAGTGTATATATAACACATACATCGAGCTGGCCCCATAGCACTTGCTATGTCAATATGCCAACTGTATAGGTGGGTTGCATCATCCTCAAATGGACGGTGGATAAAACACACATCAGGGTGGGCTCCACCTACTGTTGGAGGGTGCGAGTACAACGCCTATATCAAGGTGGGGTCCAAAGAACCACTGGACGGTTCGGATGAAACACATTCATCATGATGGGATCACAAAACCTGCTTGCGTCCATCCAGCAGCCACTGCTGCTGGGACCCACTGTCCACGAGGATGATAGGATATATAATACATATCTCAAGGTGGGCCCCACCCTCACACGTGAAACACGTGTGAGGTGGGTCCCACACCCAAAAAATGGGCAGACGACATGTATATACCACATACATTACGACGTGGGTCCCACCGTCCAGGGACTAGACGGTGCAGATACACCACATACATCACTAGTGGGCCCCACAGTTGGACGTGTGGGTGCTACACACACATCACGTGGGCCCTCACCGTTTGGATGGTGTGGATAAAATATAAAAATCATGGTGAAATTCCACAACTGCTGGACATTGATCTAGCAATGTCTGTTAATGGACTTATGGAGTGGATAAATACATCAAGGTAGCCCTACACATTGCAGGTGGGCTTGGCACCGTCCGAACTGATCCAACAGATGGACGACTGAATGCACACTTACATTGAGGTGGGTCCTCATGGTTGTACGGTGTGGATCAAGCGGGCCACACCCATTATCATCTTCACCATAAAAGAAAAAGGGAGAGAGGGAAAGAGAGAGAACGGTGAAAATGGGAGGGACCCCGCCACAATGGGCCCCTCCTAGATATAAAACATATATAAAGATAGGTCCCAACATAAGTGGGCCTTAAAATCATCACAATCAAATCATAAATCACCCACTGTAAGATCTTCTTCTTCCTTCTTCCACCAACGTGTTCTAGAGCTTCAAGGGAATAAGATTCAATGGTTGAGATCGATTTTGGAGGGTGGGATTGGGTGGTAGGAAGGGAGTCACACATGGCTTCTCCCTTGGGGAGCTTGGACGGTTTCTCCCATGGGAGTTTACTTGAAAAAAGGAGAAATGAGAGAGAGGGTTGTAAGGAGAGAGAGGGATAAGTGATGGAGTGATGTGTACTTGACATGTGAGGGATGGGTTGCTTTGACTTTAGGGTTGCTTTGGTAAGGGAGTGATGGGATATGTACTTGATAGTGATATGTACTTGATTGATGTGATTGATTGATTGATTTGACATGTTCTCTTGGGTTTTGTAAAGCACCACATTTTTCTTGAACTGAATGCGGGCCCACATCTCCTAGCCTGGGTATTGCATTGGCGCGTGAGACGTGGCATCGGAACTATGGCGATGGTGCGGTTGCTAGGGTAAAAGTCTTAAGCTGAGCCAACTCTAGAATACAGGATATGACTTAGGGTCGCGTGCAAATCCTATCTACGCGTCGCAGGTCACTGGAATTCAATCGTGAGGACCGCGAATGCCTACGGAATAGTATGGGCTAGGATACGGGTCTTACACATCACCCTTCAAGAATTTTTAAAAGAAACTTATCAACGCTTTATCATTCCCTGCTACTGCATTGAGTTCCCCCACAAAATGCTTGCAGATGTCCTATAGGGTACCCGTTTCCATCATATCTCTTAAACTTTGGTACCTCAAAATTTTGAGGCACTCTAGCATTTGAAAATGGACACAAATCCCTAAATTTGGTAGATGGATGATCCACTCCTTATTGCCTTTGCTGTTAAGTTTGCACTAATTGGAGATGTTCACGTAGCTCCTCAATTTCGGATAGGCTCGTTTGAGGGGGGTGTTACCCCTTGTGATGTGGCCTGTTCCACTTCTTCATCATAGAGATCTATTTCATTGACCCAATGACTCCTAGGAGGGAGAGGATGCTAGAAAGATATTGGGCTCCTGGTTGTAGGAGATGGCTAGAATTGAATGCCACACCCTTTAGGAGGAGGGTATGGAACTCGAAAATGGTTCCCACCTGGGGTATCTACCAAATTCTGATTGTTTCTCCCATTAAGGAGAGTATGATGGAATTGAATTTGACCCCCCTTCATGGGCATCCGCCAATTCTTATTTGTGGCTTCCATTAGGGGGAGCTTGTGCTGGAATTTGGTTATCGTTCCCACTTACAGGAAAATGTGGTGGAAGGTTGTTCCCGTTTATGAGAAGATGCTGGAGATTTTTTGCAGACCTTAGAGGAAAAGATGGAATTGAATTTACTGCTAGAGGAAGTGAAGAAGCAAAAGGGAGTTATGAGATTGAGCTGTTTTGACCACTAGGTTGTGGTGCTTGCATGCTTGGTATAATCCCTGGCATGAGGTGGAGTAGTAATTCTTGCATTTCCTTGAGATTTTGGGCTACTTCATTCATAGTCATGGTGGTTGCTGGATTTGTTAAATTTGTTGGTGTCAAATCTAGTGTTTTAGTGCTGGAAGGGTTATTGGTTCTTCTTCTTGACTTATCATGGTTGCATGAGACTGGGTCACCATGGAGGAAGTGAATGCCTAAACAAGTGTAGAACGAAGATCGATGCTTTTTTTTTTTAATGCGAATTATGAATGCAAAAGTGTATGTGCAAAATATCCCCTAAGATTAGTTTAGCACACTCCTTCAAGTTGGGTCTCAATTAGTGCAAGCTAGCAAAGTCCCCAGTGGAGTCGTCTGTCTGTGAACACTAGAAATCGATGCCTACACTTTTATCTTTGGTTTTGAGGTGTATGAGGTGATTTGGATTGATGATGTAGTAGACTTGAAGTCACCACTAGCCAATTAGCTTAAAATCCCACAGTCAGCTAAAACCTGTAGAATTTGTAAAAGTCAGAGAATCTGAAGAATCTCTTGCTTTAAGTTAACTCCTAATCTATGACTTGGGATACTGAGTAAGGGACCTCAGTTATAAAGAGGGAAGGTATTAGGCACCCTCTCTGCCCATATGGGTATAAGGTATCTACCTTGTGTGGTAAGTTAATCTTATGGGATAAAATGATAGGATGTAAATTATTAAAATGAAACTAGGAAAATTTGAATTTCTGATGTGGCAGGGTTCGGTATTCCGGCAAGACACAAAGCATAAGTCCAAAGAATTTCTAGAAATGATATTTAAGAAGAGATGTGATGATATTAGAATATTATGTAAGAGGACTAAGCTACCATGAGTTTATGATGCGATATGATTCAAAGTTCTAGCAAGTCACAAAGCATATATTCAATGATAACTTAGACAAACAGGCGGGTTAAGAAGGGAAGTAATGATGCGATTGATAAAGTATGAATGCTAGTGATGATGGCATGATCTTTGGCTTGCACTTGAAGTGGCTTGAATGGAGTATGTGAACTGTGGTTTGGAAGGGTTGACCTAAGCGGGTGTAGGAGGCTGAAAAAAGGTTAGAGGAAGCTAAAGGGGGTTGAAGAAGATAAGAGCTTGAGAAATCAAGCACTCCCTCTCACTCTCACTCACTATCTCTCTCACTCTCCCTCTCTTGTTGAGAGTTAATTGGTTGTGAAATTAAGAGAGGAGCGAAGTATTTAAAGCCCCTTTAGGACTTTTTTTTATTATTTTAAAAAAAACTAAAAAAACATACCATTTGGCCATCACTCATACCCACATAGAGTAACAAGGTAGCTTGAAGTCATCATCCCCATCCCTACTTTATTTGTTGTGATACTACTGATCAATGTGTTGACAGTACTATGCTTAGGTTATTGATTGCTCGTACCAATGAAGGTACTCTTTCACATATCTTTGATAGTCATCCTTTCTAAACTGTATGAGTATGTCCAAATGTGTGTATTACATGATGAATATCGATTGTGGCTGTGTAGAGTCTTAATGGTACAAATTAATGCTGACCTTGGCCCTCTAATAATATTGGGCCCAGTTATATGACAAGTATTACATGATGAATATCGATTGTGGCTGTGTAGAGTCTTAATGGTACAGATTAATGCTGACCTTGACCCTCTAATAATATTGGGCCCATTTATATAACGAGTATCTCAAATATCCTCCTTTATATCTATAACTAGAAACTCTATTCGTCAACTACACATATTTATAGGTGGACGAGTGTAAATAAGTGTCGGAGTTGTCATACACATAATTGTGATATCCCCCATGTGGATAAGGTGGAATGGGAGTGGATTTTTCCTGCTCTGAACTAATATTCATGGATGACAAGCTGCATGCAAGAGATTTCTCCTTGGTGTGTGACACATTTTTCTTCAAATAATGAAAATTCTGATTGGGCAATGTTGATGTATGATTATTTATCCTGAACAACATGGTCAAAGTGGGCATCCATAGTGAATTGGCTAATAGCTTATTAACTCTGACTCATCGTGTAGCCCTCACCATTGTCGCCTTCACCCCCTCCACCTCCATCCCATTGGTACTAACCTATATCGATGTCGGTGTCAATACCACCTTAATTGAACTGGCCTCTCTCCCTTCCTTCACTACTGCCATTGTTGTCCTCATTCCCCCCACCATCATTAAATGGAGATAAAGTCTCATCATTACTCAATATGACCCAACAATGGAGAGGGTGATATGAAGGTGCCTCACCACACCCATTAGGGATACTGTAGCGCCCCGAGTTTTTGAAACCTGAGTATATGACCCGTTCTCTAAAAACTCGAGTGTTAACCTTTAAAGATAGTCAAATTGAGTTTTTTTTTCTTTTCCTTTTCTTTCAAAGTTAGCGGTTTAGTGGAAGATGGTCAAATCAATCATAAAGAAAAAATTACATTCACATTCAGAATATACGAGTGGCTGCCCATAATGACTTATACAAACCAATGTCTCTCATAATAGCAAATACAAAAATTACACAATTTACATATGAGAATTAATAAAATGCATATAAACTGGAGCTGCAAGATCACGCAGCTTCTCTTGGCAGATGCAACCATACATCCCTAATAATTGCACCCTTCTCTATATCAATATGGACATGAACATCTTTTAAACCACCTGTGCTACCTATACGGTTATATATTCGATGGATGAGTGGCCAACTCAGTGTGAATTTCTCTCAAGATTACACAATGCTGCCTTAGCTAAGCATAGTTAAAAACAACAAGCATTCAAAATAATACATGATATAGTCTTATTTAAATGCATGGATGCGTGAATGCACATCGACCTGGGGATGCTCATCCAGTTGGACTTGGGCTCGTCACCCATGCATATGACTAGTCACCAGTGCAACACATCACGTGCGTACATCACATACAACATAATGACCAAGCTATCATATATCACGTACATAGGTCGATAGTCGATGGTCTAGGAGCTAGAAAAATAATACCCCACTAATCCTAAAGGCATGTGCTACAACATCCAGAATTAGCCACCCGTCATCGCCAGTATGCTATGAATGCATGATTAGCCAAATCATTATTATTCCAATTATAATAAGCCAATTTAAGTAACTTAAGAGTCACTGCGGGGGGCACGTCACCCAGCATAGACCGACAGCTCAAGCATAGTGTCCCATGAACACTATCCCCAACTCATGAGATTTTTTCATCTTAAGATGTTTAATGGATGCCTGTCGACCAGTGACCAATCGAATTCAATAAGTAGGGATTACCATCACATGGTTATAGGTCATCAAAGCCATGCAAGACAACCATCAAACATGGGACAGATGTTAAATTATAGCGGTAAAAGGGTTCTCGGAACATTATATTAAGATGACAAAGGGGTCAGGTAAGGTTAAATTAGAGCGATTAAAAAGGTCATTTCTAAGCCACTCAAGTCGTATGACCTATGGATGGTAAATCCCACATTAGTGTTTCATGCCCTATATAACCTCTAAATCGAGAGTCCATTTCTTACCACACACCATCTTGTTATATCCTAAGTATGAGTTCACATACACAAGAGGGATTACCCACTAGTAAGTGTAGTGAATATAGATCCGTAAGTGACTTACAACAATTCATGTTAAGTTATATAGTTATAGCATGGTAGACATATGTTAAGCATAATAGTCATAATAGGTCATGATGTGAACTATCGATTAAAATGGGAGTTATCATGTAAGTAACTATCACATGTAATCATGGTTTACAACTATCAACTATAAATTAAATATAAATCATGTCTTAAGAATTCATAACTAGTGTAAGAGGTCGCATGTTATGAGATAACAATTGTGATTCTAATAAAGACTATTACTTAAACTAATTTGGAAATGGAAAACTTAAGGGGAAAAGTCATCACCTTATGTTTTGAATCACCTGCATCATTGCTAAGAAATTTGTGCACCTTTAGAGTCTTCCTGAGATGGACTTGACTCAACTCACTCTCATCTTAATCAAGGTGAAACAAAAGATGTAATATTAGGCTACCTCATAAGTGAGGTTAAGAAATCATTTAGCTAACCAAAGTTGTAACATCCCGAAAATCGGGGGTCGAGTAAAAACCCAACTCCCGAGTTCTAAAATGTTATTTATGCAACATAGATATGTATGATTGAATGTTGTCTGTGTTAATGTATTAAACATGAGTGAGATTAAGCCAGAACAGCATATCATACTCCAGAGACAGTTAAATTCACAAGCGGAAGACTGTGATAGTATGTATAATATATATAAACTGTTGTATGTCTCCAGAGTGTGAACATGTTACCAAGTTATATGCATACATGTATACTCCAAAAGTAAACAAAAAGAATATACATGAGTAATCTGAAAATATAAAATGACAAGTGTCAAGGTATCTAATCAACCTCCCTGTAATCCTGTCAATCAGAACACGCATAAAGGAGGAATCCTCCTCCTCATCATCAAGTCCAGCTCCGCTTCTCAAGCAGCGCCATTATCTGCAACCAAAATAGGGATTGGTGGGTGTCCGGAAACACCATCCTGTAACGTGGAAGTGAGTAGCTAACTCAGTGGAATAATAGAGCAAGGATTAACATGTTCTCAAATCAATCATGCGATAATAGTAAAGCAGTAAATCAAACAATCCTAATACTATTGTTAATGGAATATGACATGACGTGATGGATGCCCTCACCGACGATCTCCCTCATACGGCACCATCTTACGACCGTGACATGCAATCGTCCCACAGTGCTCCACATCTTCCAGGCACATGCAATGTAATGGTGATATGATTTTTGAGTTGTTATTAGTCCATTCAAACAGTAGGATTGGGAAACTAAGGTACTTTCCTTATATCAATCCCAACACAGATCCTGTCTAGGGTCGTCACTCCTAGTAATCTCATACGATGTATATTTTGTAGGTCGCTACAAGGGCTGTCAGGGCTGTTGCTCGCACTCGTTGCACCGCTCCCCCATCACCTTATCAATACAGGCCTACTGTACTCTCACTGCTACGGAAGGGTCGTCGCCTCCCGTAGACTCAAAATACACTCGCGGTCACTACAAAGGACCCGTCGCCTGATCAGTGTAGGCCGAAAGCAAGAATATAGTGTCCCATACCACCATAATCTGCTCACGAGACATAGGTACTCACTGGTCACTACGGGGAGGTTTGTGGCCCCAGCGTAGGCCGACAGCTCGACCACGGTGTCCCATACCACCATGCCCGGCTCATGAGTCTTCGTGGATCAAGGTACCATGGTTGACAGGGTTTACAATGGTAAGTTCAGTACCCTAGGTTCAAGCAGTTATGACTCATACAGGGTAAACATACAACGGCCAGTCGAGTTACTTGACGTGCTCAACTAGCATGAGCGCATCTCAAGTCGAACGACATGAAGTGCGTAAAACACTTCATGTGGCCTAACCACTGCCGCCAAGTCCAAAACACGGCTCGCGTTCATCAACGCGTCTTTCGTGGCAAAGATAGGCCAACCACGAACTTGCTCGGTTGCCGACTACCTGGACTAGGTATAGTCCCAAACAATTATGAATTCACATCAGCAATCATGTGAGAGTATTGGAAATGAAATACAACCATGTGAGCATGTTAACACATGTTATAGCATACAACTTAAGTAAATATTCCAAGCACATGCATTTCATACATATAATGACATCATGCATATAGCTAACATGTAGGAAATCATTTACATCAGCATATTAATTGAGAAATCAATCTCAAACTAATTCATAACACCATTTAATTCAATACATACTAATACAAGCATTTATACAAACACTTACACTACACACTTAAGTCTACATATAGTATGTCGACTTAAAGTGTGCATTTAGGCGAATCTCTTCGCCAAACTAATTATGCACATATTCCTAGTATCCTAATGCGACAAGAAGCCATGTCAATCACATCGGCAAATTATGAATGAAAACAGTATTTCCTACAAATGACTAAAATGCCCTAAATCTCATATTCTTCGTCTGCTTTCGAAACAGGAAACGGACAGCATGTTGTACATGTCAAATGGCGTTGCCGTCGATAATCTACTATTAAACGACATTGAAAGCGTTGGAAACAGTCAATCAAAGCGTCTAAAATCCGCACCTTATCTCCTACAAGGGTATTGATTCGAACGGAGCGTATACACTTCGTCTACGGCGAATCGGGAACCTAATTTACAAGATGCATCAGCTAACATGCTATGGAAATGAAAGAACACTAAATCAGCAACTATTTAGGGTATTTTCTTACCTAGAAATGTGGAGAAATCACCGGCCAAATGATTGGAGCGTGTTGCTTAGGCACATGCAACAGGTAGCACAAGCAGAAGGAAAAACTCTCCCACCTTCTCTCACAATCTCTCACATTTTCTCTCACTCAATCTAGGGCTTTTTCCAAATTCGGATGGGAGAGATATGAGAGGGTTTAAGCCCCTTTTATAACCTAAAACTTGCCCGAAATAGGCTTAGGAACAATGTTTACTTGATACCTAACCAAATCGGGGCTGTTTCGGTGCAAAAAAGCATTTCTGGTGGTCCCCTGGCCGAACGTGATCGGGCTTAAGTTCATGCTTGTCGGATGTCGCTTTCATCCCATTTTCAGACCAGCAGTGTTCGTAGATCACACGTGGCGTTCCAGTTTCAGTTCAGCGGTCACCGCACGTAGATCAGGTCTGCAAGTCTCATGATATGAAATAGAAATTTTTCCTAATCCAAGGGTGTAATTTGGCTAAATTCTGACAGTCAGAACGCTTAATACTGACGCGTCAAGTCGTGTGCCAGATTTGAATTTCAAATTCCAAATCTAACCCTATTCTCACTCTCTTCAGTCCAGGCTCAATGAAATAGCCTGCGAATGTCGGTTGGACTTGATTTTTGAAATGATTGTCAAGTCCAGCTAGGCGGTTCTAATGGTCTAAGATTGTAGGTATAGGACTTTCGACGCGCAGTCTAAATCCAATACAAAGTTTCAAAGAGGTCCAGAGAACAAACCGGTTTAGAGTTTGATCCGAGGTTTTAGGGTATTATAGCACCATTGGTTCTACTCGCTTTGGATCTTGTAGAATGTATTTAAAGTGATTAGGGACTATTTCCCAGCTACTCTAGCATTGCACTAGCTAACTTATGCTTAGTTTCTAAAGGAATTAATCCTAAGTGATTTCTTTGGCTATGGAATTGGGTTCTGAGCAATTTCCCAGGTGTTTTAGTTGACCCATTGCCTAAGGACGTCTAACCCCAGGTTGGCAAAAATCTGGGGTGTTATAAAAGTCCTAATTAGAACTTTAATGCAAAGTTTGAGAGAGAACGCACCTAGTCGATTCAACTTAAATCAGCTCAGTTTGACACCCAAGTTGTAACATCTTGGATTTTCACTATTTTGGATTTCCAAAAATCCTTAAATTTTTTTATGTAATTAACTTATATTATCACTTACTAGCCATTGTCACTCAATGTTAGTTTATACACGGGTGATACCAGTAAAAAACCGCACAAGTCCGTTTAATCAACCGTAGGAAGCCAACGAATCTGCCCGATCACTTGAACATCAAGTTTAGCCCCATGATTTACTGATATAGAGCCCAAGTCTAATCGACCCATCACTAAATAATCAAGACAATCATAACTAAATTAAAGATCTAACCAAATCTGAGTCAGATAAGGCCCGGATCTTAACTAATAGACCAAATCAACCTCGTTAGTCTTTTAGCCTAAAACCGACTGTTTAAAGTAATCATGACCAAATCTCCACTTTCACTAGTTATAAATAGGCCACAATATGAATATAGTTAATCCAAACCCTAATCATTGCGCATGAGAAATCTCAATACCTAATTTATTACAAAAATACCCCAATTGTTTGAACAAGCTCTAGACTGCTCGTTGGTGAGCCACTAGTTCCAAAGCTATAGAATAATGTCCGTCTTACTGGGCTTGACATCCATTGCGGGAGTCAGACCTGGGTACTGTTCAGAACCACTCAACTTGAGTCAAAGGATGAATGCATGAGAAGTGCAAATACCCTAAAGGAAGAAGCTGAAACTTAAGTGGATTGGGTCATCCACTCTTATGCAAAGTTGAGGATTTTACACCGTCGGTTTATGACCAAACTTCACATGTGGAGTAAGGATATTTCTCTACTCATATCGGTATAGCCGCGGCCCCGATCGACCATCATCGACCGTTAAACAGACTTATAATCATATTTGTCGATTGGCGCATCCAAATGGCAGGTTGAACATGTGCATACGTAGATCATCATTAGGGCTAACTATCCTATGGTGTATATCAATATATATACCCCATAGTAGGCCCTAGAGACTAGAAAAATCCTCCCATAGGGTAGTATAATAAAAACCCAACCCTTGGGGCTATTTACACCAAATCTAGCATTATAAAAAGGCTTCATTTGGGTACCCCCTCACCCCATACGAATTTTTCCTAGAGTAAGAGAAAAAAAAAGAGAAAGGGAGAAGAAAAAGAGGAGAAAGGAGAAGAGAGAGACCTTAGGGTGTGGGTATTGGTGCACCTCCGCCCTCTCATCTCCTCTTTAGCCACCTCGCAGTAGCCGAAGTCGTCGTTGGAGCTTTCCCGATAATAGTTGGAGGTAAGTGTTGAATCTCAAATATAATTTAGTATTTTAATAGTTGTTTATCCTAAATTTCATAAGCTTGTATATTTGTTTAAGTCTTTCAACAATTTTCTCTAAAAACCTAACCCTAGGAGCTCAAAATCGGAGATTCCTTCTTAAAGGTGTAGACTATTACTCTTAGGTGGCCCAGCACTAATTTTAGTATGAATCTAATGATTATGAATGTGTTGGTGATGTTTTTGGATAATCTAGAGAAAACCTATGAAAGACCACACCTTTGATCCTCTCAATCAACATGGAGTGGTTATGGAATGTTTATTGTATCTCATATGATTGGGTATGAATTTGTTGATTGCATGTTCATGTCTTGTTTGATTCTTGTACAATATTTTCTTATATCATGTATGATGCATTAACCGTTGTGTATTTTTATACTATGAGATATATGAAGTTCTCGACTTCCTCACTAACTCATACAACACACATGCACATTTATTTCATAATATTGTTAGTAGTTTGCATTTATAATAAATTCTGAATTTATATGTTTAATGCGTGATTACATGACATCACTTGTATAAGATGATATTTTCTAACTTGTTGAAGTGCTATTAAATACCATCAAATCCCTAAGTTGGTCAGGAAACTGGGGTGAGAGAAGGTGGTCCCATTGGTAGGACTATCCTGAAGCTGAACCAACGGATTTGGTTGGATGCAAATGGGTGATACTAGTTGGACTACATGGGTCGTGTGTACCCGATGTTGTCCATCACATGCCTAAATTCGCACAGTCTGGTCCACATACTGACCAACTATATTTGTTAACCCTGTCTGATCAAGCCTGTATGGAACCTAGAACACCCTTCAACCATTGAAGCCCATTGATAACCATTTGAAACCGATCCATTGACTCAAGAGCCGGGCATGGTGGAATGGGACACTGTGTCTGAGCTGTCAGCCTATGCTGTGGTGACGAGCCTCCTCGTAGTGACCGCGAGCAATCCTCTTCTCAACACTCCCCATGTGCTTGAAATCAGGGATGGGGAACCGAATGAGATCAAGGATTGTAAGGTCCTGGCCTCACACGTTGAGGGGTCTTGGCCTCGTAACCAGTTGAGGGCAATGATACGTGAGGTGTACCAGTTTCTTCAATCTGCTAGATGAACGAAATTAACTAAATACTCAGCTAGCATTATCCATGCATCGCATTAATTAGGATTTGGTGACTAGGCAGTTAAGGTCGCAATGAGGGTGGTTGATCATACGTGATTGTTAGACGAAGTCGCTCGAGGGAGTGTTGTTGTGAGGGCATACATCATATCATAATACATGCATATGCATTAACGAGATTAGTTAGGGATTTGTGAATGTATACCTTTCATTAAATTTATTGTATAATTGATGCTTGTTGTAACTTAAGGCTAATAGTAACCACTGAGTTAGCTACTCACTCCCACTCTAGGATGATGTTTTAAAACACCAACTAGCTCTTTTACTAGATGCAGGTGAGGCGGAGCTCGACGGCCTAGCGATGTGAGCATGGATAAGGAGGAGGATCTTCCTTGCTTCCAGACTTTTGGCGAATCCTTTTAGTTTGAGTTCGGGCTACCGTGAGGTATGGGCCAGGGCTTTAGTCGCTTTGGGTCATGTATGGGTGGGACTAGTTCCCTAATTAGATGACTTAAGATTTGTGGTTTAGATACTTTTATATTTAATGGTACTCGATACTGTTTTATGATTTAATTATGTTGCATGCCTTGTTAAACTCTCCATTATTTATGAGATTATACAAATGTAATTAAAATCTGGAAGTCATTAGGGTACCCATGACACCTGGGAGTTTGGGAGCCAAGTCCCTACATAGCCCTTGAAAACCCACGGTGTTACACAAGTCAACTCAACCCAACATAATTGCCAACTCCTTTCTCTACCACTTTCTTTCTCCTTGCTTCCCTCAATGCAACCGCGACTGACAGTTGGCTGGACCCAACCGACTCAAAAAGCCAGCGAGTCAAGTCCTGACTAACTTGACAGTGAGTTACACTCCCTAACTCGACTTGACGGGTCGAGTCTAGTTGACCCAACTTTAACCATCCTTCTCTTTTCTCTCCCTTTTCTTCTCTCCATGCTAGAACTCCAGCCGAACCGAATCTAGGCCCAAGCATGACCCAACTCAGCTAGACTCAGTTCCAGTTGAGTCGACTCGGTTCCGACTTAGGTTTTTCTTCTTTCTCTTCTCTCTTTCCTTCCTATACTTTCTTTTCTCTTTCTTTATTTTCTCTTTCTTTATTTATTTATTTATTTTTTTTTTTGCTACTGGAAGTCTAGTAACTACTGACTCAGACAAGGCCCATCCAAACGTGCCCAACATTTTGACCCAACCCACAACTCGACCGGGCGAAGTTGCATGACACAACTCTCCCATCTCTCTCTCTCTCACTCATTTTTCCTCTGATTCCCTCTCCCTATACCTCTTCTCATTTCTCTCCAACCCTCACTACACTAGAGTCGGACTTGCCTCGGTGTGCCACAGAACTCAGCCCAACTCGAACTGGGCTGTGGCCGTTTATGATCACCCGGCGAAAGGTGTGGATGCTCGTTGCCTTGATTGGAGTTTCATCACAAAAACCTAGATTAGCTTTGGGATGATTAGTTTTGATCTGATGAGATTCGGAAGGCCCACCTGATGGACATCTAGTGGCCACACAACTCAATGGTGGCTGCTTTCCGATGAAGAAGGAGGTGAGCTTTAATGGCAGCTTCCTCATAGTGGTGTTTCTCTTCAATCTGGCTTTCATGGATAGTCTGGATTAGCTCCAAGGAGCTCGTGGAGGAGAGAAATCAATGGGTTCGATGCTTGAAGGTTGGCGGCATGTTTTCACGGGTTTCTTTGCAATGATGAGAAAGAGGCATTTACACTTCCTTCTTATAGAAAACTCTAACTCTCCTAGCCCGTTGGATGAGAAATCAATGGCCTGAATGTATCTTTTTGATGGGAGGTATTTACAAATAGCTGGTGCGGTAAAACCGATCGTGGTTCATGGTTTTCGGTTTGCTAAGGAAACCCTAGGTAAGGTGAGACACATGGCTAAGATCCTTTAAGAATGGAGGGTTAGGATCTGTCCAAAAATGGTTGTCTTGATTGCCAGCCTGGCGTTGAAGTAGATTTCCATTTTCAGAAACTACCTATGCATAGCTCGACTTATGCTTGAGGCTGAGCACCCATAGGTGTGCATCGTCAGGTGAAAGTTGCATGGTTTCGACCGAAATCCCCTGCGTAACATGATGGACGGTTTGGATCATCTAAGTGGGTAGTGGAAGTAGGCCATAACTTGAATAGATGAACAGTTGCTTGCTCGTTCAAAACGTGCTGAGCGTGGGAGTGAAAAAGGAAGAAGATATCTTCCTCCTTTTGGAAATCCCGGTCAAACCGTTTTGTCGGGTCTGGTGTACCGAGGGTGCACACCATTGTGGTGCACGCTCAGAAAAGTGTTGGGTCCACACTAATGTTACATCATAAGTCCACACCAACCATCAAGTCCTCTATTTCTGTCATGGACCTCAGGCTAAAGATGAGGCAGATCTATACCTTAGGTGGGCCATCCTACTCAATTCCATGATTCTAACTAGCAATTACCAACACTTCAACAGTCAGATTATTTCTTGATCGGATCACCAGCATTCCTGAACATTCCCAAGCTTATTTGAATAGATTCCAGTGGTTACTTTCACAACTTGGCACCCATGTGAATAATTTTGTCCCACGGTAGTGTTTAGTGAAATCCACTTCGTCCTGTCATCCCGAATAAAACTATTGGGCCATCAGACCGAGGATCGGGCATATCTAAAGCTTAGGTGGGCCATTCTCCTATATTTTAAGTCCTCACTTATGGAATTTCATCGATCTGATAGTCAGATAACTCTACCTTTGAAAATTAATGGTTAAAAGGGTCTTAGGGCTTATTTAAGTGGGTTTCAACGGTACATTCCATTACTAGAAGTTGGGATAAGGATGTTCAATTAGTGGGCTATGAACTTGAGTGTTGTAGAGCCATTAATGGTGTGGGTGTATAATTATATTTCTAACTCAATGATCAAATTGGCCTTGAATTGGATTTGGAGTGTCCACGGGGTTTCTCCCCAAGGATCAATAGTTGGATGATTTGATTAAATTGAAACAAATGATCATTTGCGCTCCTTAGAATCCTACGATGTGAATGCATGGGTAGGTCCTTAGATCGACAATCATTTCACGTAACCTATGGTTGGATTGTTTCTAAGAAACCAATTTATTGTCTTAGGATCTCTTAGAGGTGTCTAAATGGAATTGATTTACCTGATCTAAAACCAAACAGTTATTTTAACATGAATTCTAAGTAGATATGGTAAAAATCAGCTAGGATTGTCCAATTATAACCTAAAAGCTCAATTTATAATTTGGTGATTGGATTAGGGAAATCAAGTGTTAGAGCGATTGACAAAATATTATGGATTTGATGACCGGTGGATCTCACGATTTAGATTTCCAAATCTACGGTGAATGATTTGATTGATCTATCCAAGAGATGGAAATCTTGAAAATAGATTCCTACGTCAATGTGGAGGTACATCTTGAATAATAATGGATGGATAGCTTAATATATGGATGGAGATTGCTTTCAATGGTCGAATTGATACTAGAATGAGTGTGAGTGTTCACTGACACAGTAACACCTGAGTACTAAAAAGTACGGGGTGTTACAGATACCGAACTCCCATTAAAGCATTGAAGGGGTCTACCTCGATCCTTTGTTAGCTAACTTAATTGACTTTAATACCAAAAGATGCTGCTCCATCGTCTATCTCTGGAGCATGGCTCCCTCAACATCCTTTAAATTAGTTGACTTAACCTATATATAAAATCGGTCCTCTATATCATCACTGAACTGTACTATCGTGTTTATCAACAATAGGTCGAGTGAGTCCTGATGTCTCTCCATGTCTCGATCTATCCGTAGCTACATTTCTTTTAACTTCATATCATACTGATAGTATATGAGCCTTTATAAATTTTCATATCTCAATTTATTTATCCTATTAATGTGTAGGAGCAACTATGTGGTCCATTTCCTCTTTTATGGATTAAGAGGAGACAGTTTGAGCGAGAACAATGATGACACATAACTATAGTATGAGTACATTACCTCCGTATATCACCCAAAGCTCACTTGTCTATCCATCGAATGTATGTTTTAGTTTAAACCATCATATATCTCATGCTCTAAAGATTTGGGCATGAGATATATTCAACACATACATTTCAACCATCACATCTTCATTTTAAATAAATAAACATCCACACATCAAATATATATATATATATATATATATATATATATACACGTTTCAAAATATTCAATATCCAATTCCCATGATTACTAATTCAAAACTAAAATATAAGTTATTAAAGGAAATATTGGATTACATCAAGTACAATGCCATGTTAATGTGTAAGCGGCCGATGAAGAAGCAATCGTGAAGAAATGGTTACATGACAGATGGTAAAGGAAGAAACAAAGGAATTCAAGTAGTGGGGAATGGTTATGGCAACCGTTAGAACATGAGAAAGATCCAATTGATCATATTAAAGCTATAAATAGTAAATGAATTCAGTAGGAAAAGCTTGTCTCATACTAACCCAATCAAACCGGACATTACATTTCAATTACCCTTTCAAAACTATTAGTCAGTTTACATTCCATAGTGTAATTCTTTACCGTTCCTATCATGCAAATTACATTTCTTAGTGTAATTTTTTTACTTTTAGCTCGTTGTTTACATTCCGTAGTGTAATTCATAGCGCTAATAAGTAGTTGATAATTTTACTTATAATGTGAGTCTATGCTCGCACGCTAGATTCAGTTATTCATTCGGAAAGATGTTTTACAGTTGTTCTTCACGACCAACAGTAAGAATTCCTTTCTCATTTTACTTTATCTGTATTGAAAAATCTTTTCGCATGGAAGGCAAAGATAAGATAAACCCCACATTCTAAATATCGTCTAATCTTATATACACTTTGAGCGAGTGGTTGAATAAGTGACCGATCTCATCATATATCGGTCATATACTATGTGTCTGCTGATCTTGATGTGTAGGGTCATGATAGTTGTTTGGGTTGAATTGAAGCTGCAATTTCAATACTATCACGCCGTAAACGTCACTACACATTCACATGTAGAATTAATCATCTACATTATCTGCACCAAGATATATGATTCTACATACAATGGAAAAATCCTCAGGAATATCCAAAACAAACCACATGTGCGGCCACTGCTGACGTGACAGTGACCCCACACAAGGTTACCCGTGTGGCAGCGAGTGAGGCCCACGATGCTGCCACGTGGACAATATGTGGGTCCCACAAGTCCGGCCATGTGGCCAGCATGTGGTGGCCACAGCATGGATCCCCCAGTGTGTGGTCCACTTGATCGTTGACAATGGTTTGCGCATAAGATCTATAATATCAGCTTTCGAAAGAGATTTCTCTAGATTCTAATCGTTTGATCACAAAGTATAAACTAGAAGAGTACCTTTACTGGGTGCAAAGAGGACGTTGGATGGTTCAGATCGTGGGCGCACGCCTCTTTTAAAAAGATTCCTCGGTGTAATCCAAGAGAGAGGAGATTGTGGAGAGATTTTAGCAATGGGAGAGATCTTAAGTGCATTAAGGTTTAGGGTCTAGTTTTAGATTCATACACATGCCATTGTCTAAATGGGCCCTACATAAATGATCACCACTATTTGAATTGTCCACCCCATCACTAGAGATGGTTTTAACATTCTAAAATATCTCCATTGGTTAAATGACGTGAGTTTCATCTTAATACTCATGATATAAATGCTTAGGAAAAATTACTTTGATAAATCAAATATGCATAATGGATGGTATATTCAATGGTCATGATAATAGGCCATGCACATGCACGTAATAATCATAATTCCACATAATTTTTACAAGATCTAATCACATGCATCGGTAGATCTAAGAATAACTAACATACTTAATGGACTAAATTACGTATTAGCCCACTACGTCAAGCTAGAAAATCAATCAATCATGGCTGTCCACACTTTCGGCCTAAGATCAAGAGTAGTCCTCAGGATAAAATTATGAAAATCATATCATTTTGAAGCTAATGACAGGGAGAATAAAATAAATGGTGAACATTAGATGGTTCATTAGTCTAAATAATCAATTTCAATGATCTAAGTGATTCGTCCATTAATTTGATAACTTTTAATGGCTAAAATGTCAATATGAAGGCCAAGCATTAATTTAGATAGTATGGATGGATGATCCATGGTGTGGATTGGTATTTTAACGGACAGATTGACATGGATCTAAGTTAAAATGGCCAGATGGCCCTCGTGATGATCAATTTTAGTAAGTAATTTGGAGAAAAAAGTTTGCACCCTTACAAAATTGTCAAAAGTATTACACACACATTTCAAATAGTGAACAAGGCAACACTCACCCTCCAAACTGTTTCCCTTAGTGTGGCCCACCTGAATCAGGTATGGGCTTGATTTTTATGTCCCATGCTCGAATTTTAGTGTGGCATATAATAGTTTGAGTGGATTTCACATAATCATCATGATGAGCCTTGTTAAAAATCAAATGTGGACATTTCTCTCCTAACTATTTCCTTCAATAGGGCCCACCTAAATCAAGAATCAAACTAATTTATTAGCCCTAGGCCTAACATGGGATGGCATAAGTAATGGTCAAAGTGGATTTTACATACACATCATGGTGGGCCTATAAAATATCAAGGGTGGGTCACATAGCTCCCCTGCACTATGATTTATAGGGAAGAACTATTCCATATATGTGTATATCTATCAAATGAAATTTTCTTCAATAAATAAATATTTTTATTATCATTAAAAGAAAAACTTGATTTTTCATTAAATGCAACCCATTGATTATAAGCATGGACCATATCAATATAAATAATAAAACATCATAAGAAAATGGCTAGTTAGGAACGTTGATGGCCAAAGAACGGTGTTTTGGTATTGCTCCACTCGACAATACCGATATTATTAGTGCTATTTAGGAACATTGATGGCAATAATGAAATGGCTAGTCATTGTTAATCAATAGCAAATAATAAACAATTCATTGTTACAAAGGAGTTGGAAGTTGACTCCCCAAACATGAAAGATTGCAAAGAAAGGCTCATCATAAGTATAAAATTTAAATCCATCTTATAGGCCTTCTCCATCAATTGATGCCGAAAATAAAGAAAGCGTGCTATAAAGGCAGGTGATTGCTATGGGCTACTACTATTCTAAATTAAGAGATGAGTTTAATTTTTTAAGCAGAGGGCTTTAGAGCTTACTATAGCTTTCGATGACTAGAACTTTGTGACCGATCATCCATTTCATATGTATAATATATTATTGAAAAGCTATCAACAAGCTCTACATGCTTGCCAGTGCTAAAGACAATTCGCTAGCCAATGCCAAAGACAATTATTCCCATAGTGATTTTTCAAACATATTCATTTTAAGGGTTAATTTTAAGTTAAAAGTTAAAACTATGCATGTATTCTAATAGTTATGATCCTCTACGAAATATTTGTAACTCATTGCAATGTGGATACCTCTATAGGGTCCATATTGGCTCGCTTATTATTAATAAAAACTTCTATATAGAGGAATTCATTAGGTTTTTTTAAACATGCATACTCACACCCCCACATGCACCCACGCACTCACAACATAGTGGGATTTCACCACAATGGGTACTCGAACCCATGACCTTGTGTTGAAACTCCTGTGAGTTTGCAACTGAGGTATGAATAAAGACTTAAGGAATTCATTATTTGCATGCAAGGCCTATTTGGAAATCAGGAACCCATTTTGTGGAAGGTTTTTGTGTGTGTGTGTGTGTTTTGTAGGAAGTTACTTTTCCACTATTGTAAGCCTAGAAAATAGATTTCCCAACGAGTTGAAAATATAATTTTCCATGAATAATCTCCTAATTATTTTCCAAATAAAAGAAGGCTCATGAAGGACTCTCTCTCTCTCTCTCTCTCTCTCTCTCTCTCACACACACACACACACACACACACATCTCATCTCATATTAGAGGTGGCAATCAATGGTGGGCCTCCATCATGCATGGTCTAGATCAATAATTAGATCTCCATTATGATTAAGATAATCTCTTCATTTTTTTCCTAGTGATTTAATAAATTTTAGATTAAAGAAGAACCCATATCATTATTAACTAAATCAATGATTATACCTTCTCTATTATAATCAATATATACCATTCCTTATCCTAGTGAGTGAATGAATAATTAGAATTATCCAATCAGAATTATCCAATCAAAGTGACTTTTTGGGAGGAACAATAATAAAGGTAGCCCATATCATGTATTGTCTTGGACATTCTTATTATACTCATTATTGTTCCTCATTCTCTTAGCAAATTGATTAGATGGGCTAGAACATCCGTGTGACTTTTTGGGAGGAACAATAATAAAGGGAGCCCATATCATGTATTGTCTTTGGACAGTCTTATTATACTCATTATTGTTCCTCATTCTCTTAGCAAATTGATTAGATGGACTAGAACATCCGTTTAAAGTGGTGATAATGTAAACTCCACCCCCATAACATTGAATCCACATGGGCTAGAACATCCGTTTAAAGTGGTGATAATGTAAACTCCACTACATGGGCTAGAACATCCGTTTATATAGGATTAAAATAAAAAAGAAGTCCTAATAATAATAATAATAATTTATCAAACTGACCTTGAATCCCAACCTTATATAAATGGGCCATAACTCACTCAAATAGAGTCGAAATTGCATACTCTTTGGCTCGTTTAAAAGCTAACTCAATGGGCTATAAAATGAAACCAATCTCACATCATTCAAACATTGTTTAGTGCCTGAAAAGTGACTAGAGTGTACAAAAACTGAGTTAGCTCAGTTAACTCACTTGACTCGACTAAAAAAAGCTCGACTCGACTCAAAACTAGGTTCGAGCTGATTTTTTTATCTCAAAATTTTTTTGAGCCGAGTTCAAGCTTGATCGAGCTCGTCTAAAATTAGCTCGAACTTGACTCAGATTGGGTTTATTTTATAAATATTTATATATTTAAATAAATTATATATTATAATATATAATACATATTATATATATATATATATATATATATATATATATATATATATATATATATATATTAAAAATCCTAAAACCTAAACTCGAACTCAGCTCGTAGGCTCGAACTCAAACTCAACTCGAATGATCGAGCTCAAGCGTAGCTCGAATTGGCTCGAGCTGTTGAGACAATGTAACACCCCAAAAATTGGGGGTTGGGTAGAAACCCAACTCCCGAGTTCCAGAACATCGCTTATGCAATATTTTCAATGATGGGTGAATGTCGACGGTAATAGTACATAAAACATGAGGTGGATCAAGCCAAAATAGCATATCATACTCCAGAGACAGTTAATTTAGCAAGCAGAAGAATGTGATAAATATATAGAATATATGAACTATTGTGAGTCCAGAGTGTGAACATGTTACCAGGTTAAACATATACATGTATACTCCAAAGATGAGCAAAAAGAATATACATGGGTGCGAAAATAAAGGGCAAAATGCCACGTGTACTGACATCTAATCAGTAACCCTGCAACCCCGTCAATCAGAACCTGCATATAGGAGGGATCATCCTCATCATCATCAAGTCTGGCTCTGCTTCGCGAGTATCGCCATCATCTGAAACTAAAATAGGGACTGATGGGTGTCCGGAACACCATCCCGTAACGTGGAAATGAGTAGATAACTCAGTGGAATCATAGAGCAAAGGTTAGCATGTTATCAAATCAATCAAGCGATAATGGTAAAGCAAGCAAAACAAACATTCCTAAACACTGTGATTAATGCAAGTATGAAATGACATGATGGATGCCCTCACCGACATACTCCCTCATGCGGCACCATCTCACATCTGCGGCATGCTTTCTTTCCTCAGTGCTCCACATCTTCCAGACACATGCAGTGCGATATGAATATGATTACCGAGTTGTTATTAGTCATGTTCATACAGCAGGATTGGGAAACTAAGATACCTCCCTTATATCAATACCCAAACAATGATCCTATCTAGGGTCGTCACTCCTAGTAATTTCATACGATGATATATTTCTAGGTCGCTACAAGGGCTGTCAGGACTGTTGCACGCACTCGTTGCACCGCTCCCTCATCACCTTATCAATACAAGCCTAGTTTATATCCTTAAGACTGCATCAGGACTCGTCGCCCCCATGCGGTGTCAGGATAAACTCAAGGTCACTACAAAGGACTGTCAGGACTGTTGCTCGCACTTATTGCTCCACTCCCCCATCACCTTATCAATGTAGGCCAACAGCAAGAATATAGTGTCCCATACCACCATAATCTGCTCAGAGTAGGGTGCTCACTGGTCACTATGGAGAGGTTTGTGGCCCCAGCGTAGGCCGACAGCTCGACCACGGTGTCCCCTACCACCATGCCCGGCTCATGAGTCTTAGGGGATCGAGGTACCAAGGTTAGAGGGACTTTTCAATGGTAAGTTTAGTACCCTAGGTTCAAGCAGTTATGACGAATACAAGGTGAACATACAATGGTCAATCGGGTTACTTGATGAGTCCGACTAGCACGAGTGTACGTTGAATCGACCGACATGAAGTACACAAGCCCTTCGTGTGGCCTAACCACTGCCGACGACTCTAGTACGACTCGGGTTCATCATACACATCCTTCGTGGTGAATAGAATCCAACCACGAATTCTAAACTGTTACCGACTGCCTTAACTAGAGTATAGCCCCAAGCACAAAGATGTGAATCAGTAATCATATGAGATAAATAAAATTGAAATAACAAGTAATCCAAGCATGTTAGCAACATGTTATAAGATACAACATAGGCAATTAAACCATACATAAGTACTTCACACATAAGGAAATCAATTGAAATACGAAAAGCGTAGAGGAAATGATATATATCATCAAATTAGTTGAGAATCCAGTCTCAACGCTAATCTACAACACCATATACTCAATACTTACTAATACATACATTTATACAAACACTTAGACTACTCAACTCCAACGTACTTGACGTCTGTTGATTACAACATATAATATGATAGATCCTTATATCAAGGAGATGTTTAATACACAACAATCATGTTCTTACATTCAAAACATATGGCAGGCATAAATCATATTGATTTAGGCATTTCAACAAGCACTTAGTCTACACACATTAGTCTACATAACATATGTCGGCTAATATGTACATTAGGGCGAATTTCTTCGCCAAACAGATCATACACGCATAACTAGTATAGCTACATGGCAAATACTCATGACAATCATATCGGCAAAATACGTACGTATACAGTATTTCCTACAAATACCTAAAATATCCTAAATCTCATATTCTTCGTACGTATTCAAAATGAAAAACGGACAGCATGTTCTACATGTCAAACAACATCCTTATTAGTAATCTACCATTAAAAGGCATTAAAAGCTTTGAAAACAGGTAATCTAAGCGTCTAAAATCCGCACCTTTCGCCGTAGAAGTGTAACGAATCGAACAGGAAGTCTACGCTTCGTTAACGGTGATATGATGACCTAATTCACAAGATACATCAGCTACTTCGCTACTCGTATTGATAGAATCCCTAAAACAAGTTAAGGTTAGGGTTTTCTTACCTAGAATGAAGCCGGAGTCACCGAAAAAGTGATACAGAAGGGTGGATTTGGCACGTGAAGCAGCAGGGAAGACTCCCTGGAAGAATCACCAGCTTTTCTCTCACTTTCTCTCTCTTTCTCTCCTCTCTCTCCTAGGGTTTTCTTCAAATTCGTATGGGTTAGAAAGCTAAGGGTTTAAGCCCCTTTTATAAGCCCAAACATAACCAAAACAGACTCCAAGTCAAGGTATACTTGGGTTATAGCCAAATCGGGTCTTTTCCGATCCAAAAGAGCATTTCGGGAGGTTCCCTGGCCGAATGCAGTCGGACTTAAGCTCATGGATATTGGATCCAGCTCACCCCAAGTTTTCAGTCTGGTAGAGTTCCCATATCGCACATGGCGGACCAGTTTCAGTTCAGCGGTCAGGGAGACTCGATCGAGGATTTCAAGTACACTGACCTGAGTGAGAAATGTTCCCTGATCCGAGGGTGTATTTGGGTCAGATTCCGACGGTCTGAATGCTTATACTTAACTCGCAAGCGAAACGTGCCAGATTTATTTAAAAGATATTTAATTTTTAATGAATTTCAGTCTTTCTCACACTCCTTGCTCCAGGCTCAATGAAATAGCCTCAGAACATCGGTTGGGCTTGATTTTTGAAACGATTGTCAAGTCCAACAAGGCGGTCGTAATGGTCTAAGATTGTAGATATTAAACTCTCGACGCACGGTCTAGATCCAACACAAAGTTTCAAAGGGTTCCTGAGGGCAAACGGGTTTAAAGTTTGATCCTAGATTTTAGGGTAACGTAGCGGTAACAATTCTAGAGGTTTTGGGTCTTACAGATCGTATTTAAAGTGGTTAGTGCTAATTTCACAAGAAATCTAGTGTAGCGCTGGCTAATTCACGTTAAATTCTAAAGAATTAGGTTCTAAATGATTTCTTTGGCTTTGGAATCAAATTTTAAGAAACTACCAAGGTACTATGGTTGACCCATTGCCTAAGGACGTCTAAACCCAGGTTCACAAAAATTTAGGGTGTTACAGATGAGTTGACCAATCAGGCTCGAGGATTGAGTTGAGTCAAGTTCGAGCTGGGGTAGCCTGTTGGCCGAGCCAAGTTCGAGCTGGGGTAACCCGTTGGCTGAGCAGAGCCAAGTTGGGCCAAGCTCAACTCGGTTCAGTTCGTTTACAACTCTAAAAGTGACCCATTGAAAAAAGTGATGAAAATATATAAAAAAGGAAAACATATTATATACTTAATAAAATCCTAATAACTAACTAAAAAAATAAATAAATCTTAGAAATATAATGATCATTGACTTGATCCTCTTTACCCACAATGTCATCTAACTGTTGATTGTATCAGATTAATAATTAGACCATAGATATGGTCCAAATCATCAATTAAGACATTTTTTAAAGGTATCAATTAAGACAATTTGAACAGGTGGATTCTTCAAATATTGATAAATTGACTTATGGGCCATTTAGTTACATCGATTCCACTGGGCTTTGAAAAGAGATCATCCTCAAGTTTATATTGGTGCTTATAATCTCCTGTGAAGATCCTCATTTGTGGCATGTCTTCTTTGGCTTCCTAACAATTAATGGTAGAGACCTACATAACTGACATGCAACTTGTGTATAATACGATGTTGAAATAAACACCATCTTTTCTTTTTCTTCTTGGTGGTCCTCCATGTTCTAGACATTGATTGTGGCCCATTCATCATGGTTAGCTTTTGATTTCTTGGCCTTGATTAACACTGATATGGCACCATGGTGATCATGTAACTATCCATCTCTTCAACCATCGAATCGTCAATACTTTTTAGTGCTTGAATCTCCTATGTTGTGTAATTTGATGATTAGTTATCCATTTTCATTGACACTTCCTTTGATTGAGTTTTTGATTCATCAGTAGGTGCATTCATGGATCCATCGAGCAAGCCAATACTAGATTCCTCTTGAGTCACCACATTTTTCATAACACTTTTCTTGTTCAATCAATAACTCGAAGAAAACTCTTATAACCTCACTGAATTCCTTGAATTCTTTTAGAATATCTTCCTTGAACATTCTAATCTCCTTTTCGAGTTCTCACAGATTCTTCTCCCATGTTTCTTGAACATTTTTAGCCATCACTGACAATTATTTTTTTATTTTTTTTTGGTGATAGGATGCTTTTAAATAACTGACATGTGTCCATCGTTATTCTTAACATCAGGAAGGGTGTTGAAAAGAATCACCGTAAGGAACATATGAAGATGTGTATGACATGGGGTGATACAAATGATGATCTTAATAATTAAAGTAACTCATATAAGAATAACATGATGAGTATGGATAGACATGAAAGTCCAAATAGGGACAATTGCACTGGGCATATGAACACTTTTCTCTCCACGAAATCTCTAAGAAAGAACATAAACTCATATAGGTTGAACTTTAGGCTTGAGTTTTAGATACGAGGATAGTGGGAGTTTGGAATAAGTTTTGTGGAAGGAAAAAAAGGATAAGGAAATTAATGGGTTGGAATGAGATTAGGTATGATAAGGGTTTAATGTTTTTTATGGTTTTTTCTTTTTCTTTGTAAGGTTAGAGTTTGGTGATTTGGGAAGGAAAAAAGGAAAAGAAAATGGAAGATGAATTATTAAGAAAGAAGAAAAAAATGAAAGGGAATAATTGAGATGAGGAAATTACCTAATTTTAGTTTCTCAAGAGCAGAACTTGCTCATCTATCTATTAATGTAAACATGAAAAGGGAATGCTAATAGATAAAAAGAAGAAGAAGAAACTGATTGTGGGAAAGAGCTCAATAGTCATTTAGCCAAATTTTAGAGTCCACGAAAAACTTTATCCAAATCTTCTATTAAGTAAAGAAACAACAAGCCAAATAAGTTTTTTTTAAAATAATCATAATAAAGCCTTAAGGCTTAAAAAAGAAAGAAGCCCTAATAATAGAAACTAGCCAAGTTGATCTTGAATCCGTTCACTATCATATGGACCTTATACAAATGGGCCATAACTCTCTCACATGGAGTTAGAATTGCATAATCTTAGGATCATTTGAAAGCTAAATTTATTAAATACTTAATTAAACCCTAATAACTAATTAAAATTAATAAATCATAGAAATGACCATTCAAATGATCATGTTAGCCTCATAATATAATCTAATCGTTGATCACATTAGATTAATCATCAGACCATGAATTTGGTACATATTATCAATTAAAATATATATATATATATATATATATATATATATATATATATATATATATATATATATATATATATATATATATATGTATATATCTTAATTGATAATATGTAAGAGAGAGAGAGAGAGAAAGGTTTCAATTAAGACATTTTTTAGAAAGGTATCAATTAAGAATTTTTTTTAAAGACAAGCAAGAAAATTTTCTTATTACTAACTAAGAGCAAAAGCCTAAGAATTACAAAGAAACATTAGAAGCCAACACCCGAGTAAGAAGAGAAGGTAAAAAAAACAGGATTAAGAAAGAAAAAATCCCACATCCCAAGCCAAGGAGAAAAAAATCACCCACACCCAGAGTTAGGGAGAAGAAACCACCCACGCCCCGAGTCAAGGAGAAAAAACTAACCACCCCTTGGGCCAGGAATAAAACTACATAATAGGTGAGGCTCCTACATCAACATAACAATATTAGTTAAAAAATGACCTATGTAGTAGGCCCAAGGGACCCTTATGCACAAGCTTTGCAATAGCCTTCTTACACGAAGAGCTTATAAGAGTGGTAGAAGCCTAGATCAAAAAGAGTAATTTTTCAGTAGCTCAAGCTTTAAGGCGTAACCTCTAAGGCGTCTTAAAAGGACTAGTGATGATTTTCTACATATGAGCATTTGGTACCTTAACATTGGAACCTGAAATATTAACTTCAAATAAATTTGTCAAGCCAAGATAAATGGAAGAAAGGAAAGAAAGGATATGTCGTCCCCACTAACCTCTGAAATAATGCCCCAAGTTGCTCTTAGGTAGGGAGAGAGGAAGCAGAGAACACCAATTGGATAAAGGGGTGTAAGAGGTATTGATTCCCAAATAGGTCAAAGGTATGATTAGGAGACACATCATGGGAACAGATAATACGATTAGGGCTGTACATGAGCCAAGATAGCTTGAAAAGCTTGCTCCGCTTGGCTCGATCTAACTCGACTTGACTCGACTTGAACGACGACTCGAGGCAAGCCATACTTCATATGTCCCAGTTCGTTTTGAAAACAAGCCAAGTTCGAACATAGTAGAGCTTGACTCGACTCGAACCTAGCTCTGCTCGAAGCTCGAGTTTGGCTCGACTCAAATATATATTATATTATGTTATATATTATTATATTTAAAAATTTTTAAAAAAACTTAAACCATACCCTACCCATCCGTCCCTTTCTTACCCTTTCCCTTCCTTACCTAACTCGCCGCTCGAGCTCCTCTCTCTCTCTCTGCCACTTGCTCGAGCTTGACACAATGTCTACCTGACTTGTCTCAACCATATGGCCTACACTTTCCTGAGCTCTCCTCTCTCTCTCTCTCTAAGCACCAACAACAAGGTACCCTCTATAGCTCTATCTAATACTATATATATAAATTAATTAAATATTTGATTTGAGGGTTAGGTCAATTGGGTTAGATTGCTGGGTTAAGTCAGGTGCAGGTTGGGTGCTGGGTTGGGTTGGTTGGGAGCAAACTCAACTCGACTCGATCCCCTCGAGCTTGACTCGAAAGGTTTGCAAATAAGCCAAGCTCCAATGGTAAACTCGAGGTCGAGCTTGAGCTCGAGCTCAAACTCGAGGAGAGCATGGACGAGCCAAGCCAAGATTGACCCACCTTGACTCGACTCAGCTTGATGTACAGCCTTAGATATGATGTGTAAGACCCACATCCTATCCCATACCATTCCGTAGGCCTCCGTGGTCCTCCAGGTAGAATTCTGGTGACTCGCGATATATTATCGACATTTGTGCATGATCCTGAGTCATGTCTCGTATATCAGAATTAGCTCGACTTGAAACTTATACCCTCACGATCGCGTTATAGCTGCAATTCCGACGTCGCGTCTTGCGCACCAAAGTGATACCCGGACCAGGACATGTGGGCACGTGTTCAATTCGAGAAAAACACCGCGTGTTGCAAAACCTAAGAGAATCTCTAATTAAATCAATCCCATCACATCACATCAAATGTCAAGTACCACATCTCATCCCCAAGTACAAGTAACCTTTATCTCTCTCTTACACAAGTACCCTAAAGTCAACTCTCCCCATCACCCATCACTCACTCACCCATCCCTCTCTTTTACATCTCATCCTCTTCTCTCTCTCTCATTTCAAACTCCATCTCCCAAGCAACTAAGAGAGTGGACGTCCATGGCTTCTAAGGAGATGAGAGCCTAACGTGGCCCACCTCCTACCTCCCATCTTCACCATCTAAAGTCCATCTCAACTGTCAGAATCATTTCCTTAGAGCTCTAGAGGCTACAAGCGGAAGAAGGAAGAGG
This sequence comes from Magnolia kwangsiensis, assembly GCA_037074715.1. NCBI lineage: Eukaryota > Viridiplantae > Streptophyta > Magnoliopsida > Magnoliales > Magnoliaceae > Magnolia > Magnolia kwangsiensis. Next base: position 61,219,704 of record CM073573.1, read on the forward strand.
AGATCAAAGGTAGGTGTTCATAAGTACTTGATTTTATGATTTTAGGGCCCACATATGGTGGGATCTATCTTGATGTACGATTTGTATCAAAGAGGGACCCATAGTGGCGAGATCCCTCTGCTACTTTGATCTCTCTCTCTCTCTCTCTGGTTGTTTTATGGCCCACCTAATGCGTGCATCCATAGCCATCTGTGGGGCCCACCTTGATGGGTGTATTATACTCACTCCGTCTATCTGTAACGGTGTAGATCCAGAGCTCTGGTGGGCCACACCAAAGTAACAGCAGGACTGTCTGTGCTAGTAACCGCATGAAGAAAGGGAAACCACAAATATTAGCCTTATCCCAAGCTGCTGGTGGGTCCCACGTGTGTGGACTCACCTTATGCATGCAGCAGATCTAGACCGTCCATCATGGGATGGCCAGCAACCGGACGTTGCTGTTGTGCAACGTCACCAAGCTCTGTGGGAGCCCATCATTGATGCATGTGATGTATCCGCTCTATCCTCTAGCGTGGCCCACCCCACACGTGTGGTGGGACCCACCTTCATGCACGTGTTATGTATCCTCATCGTCCAGGATGGTGCGGTGGATTCCAACATGATGTATGTGCTTCAGATCCACACCGTCCAGACCTCTGGATGGTGGGTCTAGACCATGATGTGTGGTTTGTATTCACGTTGTCCATACATGTGGACCCTACCATGAGGTATGGATCGCATCCAGACCATCCGTCCAGATGTTGGGGTGTGATCATGTGGTATGTGTTAAACTCCAAACTGACCATCTGTTTCATCCAACTGGGTCATGGATGGATGATGTACGTGTTTTATATGTGTATATATAATATATTATATAATATAATATTATATAATATTAATATGAGAGAGGGATGTAGTGGGTGGCCCACCACGTGGGACCCACACATGTGTTGTATCCACACCGTCCAGATGGCTGGACGGTGGGACCCACGACTAATGGATGTGTTTCATCCAAACCGTCCATACATTTGGCAAGCTGGTCTTAGGTGGGCCAGGGACGTGGATCCCCACCCTAATGTATGTGAATCATCCAAACTGTCCATCCATTTGATCAGCTCGTCCTAGAGCTTGGGATGAAAAATAAAACAGATCTAGTTATCAAGTGGACTACACTGCCAAAAACAGTGGAGATTGGACGTCTACCATTGAAACCCTTTTGGGTCATAAAAGTTTTAGACCAATATGATATTTGTTTCTTAGGTTGGTTCAGGTCCTTATGACTTATGAATATACTAGATGGAAAATACATGTTATGATGGCCCCTGTGAAATTTTTTACAGTGGAAATCACTGTCTCCACTGCTATTTGTGATGTGGCCCAACTGACCTTTTGATCACTAACACCATTGTTATTTGTGGTATGGTCTAGATGATCTTTTGATATGATTCATTGTTTGGATAATGCTCTAAAATGATCTCTATAGATGGATGAATGGTGTAGTTGTTGTGGTCCATTTGATACGACCCGTTGAATCTATTTGGGGCCCATGGGTTGAGGCCTATTGTAATGTATTTGGGGCCCATGGGTTGAGGCCTATTTTGATATATTTGGGACCCGTGGGTTGATGCCCATTGTGATGTATTTGGAGCCCATGGGTTGAGGCCCGTTATGATGTATTTGGATCTCATGGGTAGAGGCTCATTGCGATATATTTAAGGCTCATGGGATGTGGCCCCTTTGTGATGTATATTAGGCTTGTGTTAGAGGCCTATTATGATGTATATGTGGCCCATATGATGCGGCCCACCTGATGTATGAGGGGCCCATGGATGTGACCCATCGTGATGTGTGTTAGGCCCTTATGTGAGGTCATGGGCTCACTATATGTTTGGCCCTATGTGGGCCACTCCTTGGGAGCAATGTTGGTTAAATGTCCACATTAATGGGAAATCATGGTTAAATGACCACATTTTGACCTTCCCTTAAGCCCTTTGTTAGTCCGATCATCGAGGTGGATATTGTGACCGATTCTGATCATCAAGGCCGATTTTAATCATCGAGGTCGATTGTCGAGGCTGATTTCGATTGTCGAGGCCGATTCTGATTATCGAGGCCAATTCTGATTTCGATTGTCGAGGCTGATTCCAATTATCAAGGCTAATTTTGATTTTCGAGGCTGATTCTGATTATCGAGGCCGATTCTAATTTTTAAGGCCGATTATCAATGTCGATTATGAGTATGTGACAGCATAGCATCATGATACATGCCCATATGCTTCATCTACATGTTTGTTATAAGATGCGGTTGACCATTGTATATATCATTAGGCATGTTGTCATGAGATTCCCTGATAGGTGAAGATTGTCTCATATGAGCACATGGTATGCGCAGGATTGATGCACTGGATTATATAACTCATGCATCTTGCATTGTGTGTTGTGATTATTGTACGCCCTAGTGACATCAGGGTTGTAGCCTCCTCAGGCATATTGTGGATGGCCAGATGGGACACCGAAATCTTTTACAAGCATCGGACAGCTATAGATGGCCCTGGGTGAAAATTCCTAAACCTTCTTGGTATCAGAGGATGCCCTAATGTCTAGATCGAGTGGATATATATAAGCGCATGAGGGCCATATACTAGCAAGTTCCGTCTCCCACTGTGTTGTGGTCAGTTGAGAGGGGGTGTGATCTTACCCACCTGAATGAGGGGGCAATATCTAGGTAGAGTTTGACCAGCTTAAGGAATGGGTCCGCTATCGATGAGCTGGGCCCAATATTGGTAGGTCGATAGTGAGGTCTCTTCCACTTACCTAGATGTGCGCTCGAATAGGGGCGACAAGCTGGTGTAGAGTGTAATAGACCCTGGTGATGATCACAGAGATATACTATACTGATATGTTGACTTATTGAGCAGGAATTGCATCTCATTCATTCATTCATTCACTATCCACTCGGGTTGGTGGTGTACCTTTGCAATGACCATGATTTTGGTTGGGGCGCACAACTAACCTGAGATCAAGAGTTTACCACATTGAGTCTGACTATCCAAATTTAGGTATGAGACTGTTTTAGATAGAATCTCTTGTGATGGACCCTGCAGCCTGTGATACTGCGTACTATCATCCCGACTTCTCACTCTAGCATGGTCATTCCATTCGCACCGCATATTGCATTACATCCGCGGCATATGGTAATTTGGGTTACTATGTTTTTGCATTTATATGGCCTAGATATGACTGACAGTATTTATGAACTCATCAAGAATTATATATTGCATTGCATCCTCGGCATCTAATATTTGGTTCATTATGACTCCTCATTTGCCTAACTGATTTACATTACGTACTCTAATATTATATGACTTGTAGGCTTACCAGTATGTTTTTGCTTACTCTGATATCAAATGATTTTTTATCTTGACAATATTTTCGACATTGTATGATTATGGTAATATATTGAATATTTGACACTTATCTTGTACACACACTTACACTACCCTCTATACTTTTTATAAGCTTATGCATGATAGATGCGTGCAAGTCGCGTTAGGTTGCAGCAGAGATGAGCTTGGAGCGTGGAGCTGTCTTCTGGAGCCTTGATTTTCGATATATGTATTCCCCTTTCAACACTATTCAAATGTTATATTAGTGGATATGTGATGATGATGTTACCTTTGTGATTTGGATAAACTTGTGGTTATGCGCTTCTTATGAGACAAATATATGTTGAAAAATCCTCCTTGTAGGATCTCGGGATCAGAATCTGGTGCATGGGCGCTGGGAGCCGAGAATGGGGTACTACAGAGGCTGTCGGCACTAGATTTAGCAATTAGGAATTTTGTGAGCCCAATTTTTGGGTTTGGGGCATGACACGATGGATAATTAGAGGAATATCCTAGTGAGCTATAATAGTAGTAGGTAAAATGTTGATCGAGTGCCTTTAATCTAGTACAGGTGTAGTTGGGTTAACCAATGAATTAGTGGGTTGATTGAAGCACGCCGTGATGTTCCCGGTCAACCTAGGTTTGTTACAGTTGACCAATAGTCCTAGTTGATATCTCGGTCGATCAATGGCCCATTTGGGTCAACCAAAAGAATGCGTAAGTGCGCATAAGTTTTGCGTGTGGGTTTTGTTTCTAATTATGTATGAAAGTCTATATAAGCCTTTGTAATGCAGGATTAGGTTTAAGAAGAAATGAGTGCTTAACACAAGGAGAGGATTTTGAAGGAGGATCTAGGGTTTCGAATCTATAAGTTATTCCATCTCTTGTAACTTTCTAATTCTAGTGGATTGTTTGTCGTTTTGTACTGTGGTTTTTACCCGTAAGGGTTTTTCTACATAAAATTGGTGTGCTCTCTATGGTTGCATAAAATTTCTTTCTCTTTCACATTGTTTAATTTTGTATGAGGTTGCTTCCGCGCCCGACAAGTCATGTTAGGGCTTATCATGTTCCCAACATAAGACATCCTTACTACTAAACTATAGAAAGAGAATATGCCTCCTTATATCCTCTTGAGCCTTAATAGAATTTTCTTACCCACTTTTTTTTTAGAGAAGATATGAGAACTTCTTTATTTCCATCCATGCTAAACAAATGCAGAGAAGTAAAGTTTGGTAATGGAAGAGTAGACCTGCCTTGTTAGCACACTATTAGTAAGAAAACTAACAGTAACAAAAATATTAGTGACAATTGGATTACCTACATTAATTTTAATATGCAAGCTCTTCCATATCTAAGAAACATTGGTACGATTAAAGAAAATATGCTCGTTTGATTTAATAATTCATGGTAAAAAGAGTATTTAGTATTGGTAGAATTGACACCCAAGTGAAAGAGTTTACATGTGATCTTTAACCTCCCACAAAAGCTAGCCAAGTAGAGAAAAGATGCTTTAGGATGTGAGGTCATACTAAGGCATATGAGAGGAAAGAGCTTGATAGATGTCAATAACAAATGCAAAGGTTAGCCTACCTTTAATATCGAGCTTCCAGATGACCCCATCTTTAACCTAATAAATTTCTATCTCTTTATTATTATTATTATTATTCTAGGCAAGGTCCCTTGAAGGAGAATGGGAGAGGATCCTATTTCCATCTTGAACAAGAGTGCTAATTATGGTATTTTCCCTAATGCATAGACCATAATTCTCCTACCAAACCATGTAAAGAAACTGTCATTGTCTAGTCAAGGGTTTTATATATATATATATATAAAAATTAATGTTTGTACCATTGTCAAGAAGGAATTTAATTTGTTTTTATCAAAGAAACGGGGAGACCGATCAACATCCTTCTTCATATCTAAGAGGAATTTGAAGGGACTTTCAAAGACTAGATGGACCTTCCATGAATTTATTTTCTTTGGATCCAAAATCCCCATAAGCTTTACTCTTTATTCAGAATTCTCCATAATTACTTTAACAAACAAGCTTGACTAAAGAGCTCAGGAGGAATAATGCTAGATCATCTTCTTCCTTAGGATTATAAGACCACCCCGAAGGAAATGCTTCACGTGTTTTTCTATGATTGTCATACATCCTTTTAAAAGAAAAAAAGCATTACTCTAGAAAAGATAGAGACTTGAGATTGTAGACTTAATAAGCTCTAGATTCCCTTCAAAAGGAAGGAGAGATATTATCCATCCTCCTAGCCTCTTGGTCAGGTTATCAATAAGGGATTGACAATCCATCTGGTGAAGTTTAACATAATAAAGGTTAAGACCCAAATATCTTATTGGGAGATCACCCCCTTTAATAGAAAGGATGGAAGAAATGGCTTCTCTGCATTTACATGAAGAAAAACAAATCTCACTCTTAAAAAAGTTTGCATACAAACCTAAATGATGGCTAAAATTGTTAAGTAATCATTTAAGGTTCATAGAAATTATTGCACTAGCATATGAAAAAATCATTAAGTCATTAACAAAGAGAAGATGAGAGAGCCATGGCCTCACCTTGGAAATGGCGTTCTAATGAATCCATTATTATGACATTTTATGATCAAACCTGTGAATATTTTCATAATAATGGACAAAAGAAAGGGAGATATAAAGGGTCCCCTTAGCAAAGCCCTTTATTTCTTTTAAAGGACTTGTAAGTTTTTCCATAACAATAATGAAGAAAAATGGATTTAGAATGCAAGCTTTAATCCACTATATCTATTTCTAGGGAAAATTCAAAATCTCGACGAATTTGAAAAGAAATTCCCAACTAACACTATCAAAAGCCATATGAAGATCTACATTAATACACATCCTAGGAGGCTCAAATCTCTATGAATTCCTCAAACCAAATCATGCATATTATTGGATATATCCCTCACAGGATGAAAGATGATTGGGATTAGCTTATGATGTGAGGAATAATAGATTTCATTATAGTCATAAGAATTTGAGCTATAATCTTATAAATCCTATTTGTTAAAGATATAGGTCTGAGATCATTGGTGCTTTCAACTTTGTCAAACTTAGGAATTATCACAATAAATGTGATCTTGACTTGATTTAAGAGAGAAGAAGAATAAAAGAAGCTAGAAATGGCTCTAGAGATATCAACTTCAATGATTAGTCAACAGACTTTATAAAAATGGGTATTAAAACCATTAGGCCAACAAGCCTTCTTGGAACTAGTCAACATTATATCATTTTCAATCTTTGCCTTAGAAATTGGTTTGCAAAGGCATCCTCCTTAAGCATTTGAGATTTTTAAATATTATCGGTAAAACTAAACTTCAAATGAAGCCGAGCTAAGGACTTTATGAAAATGATTAACTAAGGTTTCTTTAACTTCAACTTGATCAATGCAATGATTACCATTTGCATCTGTAATTTACCAAATTCTAGAAGATGATTTCTTAACATTAATCAAAGTGTAGAAGAACTTGGAGTTTTGATCACTAAGATTAATATTATAAGATTGAGCCTTTTTCTTTAGTATAGATAGCTCAAGAGCTTGGAAATGGGCATGATTAGCTTTTGTATCCATCTCAACTTCCAAATTAGACTAAAAGGTATTAAAACGAATATCAAATTGGATATTAACAAGCAATTTGTTTTTACATTTTGAATATAGATTTTTATAGGAGATCTTGCCCTAAGCTAAGTCGCATTTTTAACATATCCAAGTTTACTGGGAACAACATACATAGGAGTTCCTTTAACCTGTCTATCCCAAGCCTTAACAACCACTTAAAAAAGAAATGATCCATTTTTTGCCAATGATTAAAGAATGTGAAGGGAGACCTAATGCAGAGGGAACTACCATTTTGATCAATGAATATCGGCAAATGATCTGACATGCTACTATTTAGATAGAAGGATTTATATACTGGAAAAGAGCGAAGGAATGAAAAATTCATCATGGCCTTGTTCAATTTGCAAGTTATCCTATCTTTCCCAACACTGCAATTCAACCAAGAAAGAGTTGTTTGTGATGATGATATCGTCAATTACTACCATATTCAGACATTCATTCATTTCTTCAATCTTATGTCATTTTGGAAGGCGTTCCACCTTGCTTTTCTCCAATAAATCCAATGCAATTTAGTTAACCAATAATCAACCAAGGGCAAGAGAGACTCTCACCAATTGATAAGAGGTCTTTCCACAATTTCTTTTAATTAACATATCATTTGACACATAGATCCCTATGAACTTATAAGGCATGAAAATGAAATGGGTTTAAGAGAACAATAAATAAGGCAATCAATGATTTTGATAACATTAAGGAAGATATTATTATTCTAGGACATACTAATCGTACAACAAGAGAAATAATCAACATTATAGATGTATTGTCAATAACTAGGAAAGATAGAAATACAAATGCCATACGGGTTGGGTTTATGAATAGGAGATTCTAAAATACAAATAAGGGAAAGATTAAGGTTAGCAATGTTATCCTTAACTTCCTTTTGCATAGATATCCTATTCAAACCTCTTATATTCCAAGTAAGAACTTTTATTTAATATAGTTGAATGCCAAGGAGAGGTAAATAGTGAGGATGAAGCATTATGAATTGCTAGACCAACAACTTCATTTAGTTCGGATAGAATAAGAGCATCTAGGCAATATTTCCATCTAAGTTTTTGAAAGAATGTTTAAGTTGTTTTAATGTCTATCTGAGGCTTTTTTCCTTGGTGACCTTGAGGATCTATGAGAAATTCCATTTCCAGTGTTAGCCTTTAAAGTATCCAAACATAGAGATTCTACAATCGCTCTAAATTCCAAAAGGATAGAGCATGTAGCTGAATCTCTGTCTTTTTTCTACCCAAAACATTTTGAAGTTCCAAATGAAACTTATCTATTTAAGTCAATTTATGTGAATCACTTGAATTTGGGGGGAGCCCATTAGGTCAAGTAAATGAAGAGATCACTGGAGGTACTTGCAATGTACGTACAACATCCGAATAATTAAAGATGTGACATTTCTCGTGTCACACCCCAAACTCAAAAACCGTGCTCACAAAATTCTCGATCACCAAATCCGGAGCCGACAACCTCTGTAGTACACAATTCTCGACTTCCAGTGCCCATACACTAGATTCTGATCCTGGGATCCTACAAGGAAGATTTTCAGTGTGAATATATATATATATATATATATATATATATATATATATATATATATATATATATATATATATATATATTTACAATGGAGCACAACCAAGTTATAAACGACAATATCAACACCACATATCCTTTAATATAAACATTTGAATACATTGCTGAAAGGGAAATGCATATGTTAAAAATTAAAACTCTAGAAGAGAGTTGCGCGCTCCAAGCTCAATGATGCTGTGACCTAACGCCACCTAAACACATCTATCGTACATAAGCTTATAGAAAGCTTAGACGGTGGTGTAAGTGTGTGTGCAAGGTAAGTGCCAAGTATGCAATATCAGAGCAATACGAAAATATGGTGGTAAGTCCATAAATATCACCAACTTTATCCAGGCTATACGATTCAAAAACATAATAAGCCAATATTATATACTGAGGAAGTAATGCAATACGCAAATCCTGACGAGTCCACGAATATCATCAACCTCATTTAGGCTATATAAATGTAGAAACATAGCAACTCAAAATGTTATATGTCGCGGATGCAATGAAATATGCAGATCCTGGAAAATCCATAATTGCATCAACCTTATTCAGGCTATGTAATACAGAAGCATAGTAAACCAAATGCTATGTGCTGAGGATGCAATGCAATATGTGGTGTGAATGAAATGACCAAGCTGGAGTGTGAAGTCAGGATGATAGTACGTAGTATCGCAGGCTACGTGGTCCATCACAAGGGACTTCTATCCAATCTAATCTCATACATAAATTTGGATAAATAGACTTAATGTGGTAAACTCTTAATCTTAGGTTAGTCACGTGTCCCAACCGAAATCCTAGCCATTACGAAGGTACACATAACAATTAGTTGTGCACCACAAGCCCGAGTGGATAGTGAATGAATGAGTATAATGCTGAGTATGCAACTCCTGCTCAGTAAGTCCACATATCAGTACTGTACATATCTAGGATCATCACTAAGGTCTAGTACACTATGCCACCTGCAGCCCCATCAAACGCACAATTGAGTAAATGGAAGAGACCTCACTATCCGCTTACCAATATCGGCCTGGCTCGTCGATAGCGGACCCATTTATAAGCTGGTTAGACTTAGTCTAATTTTACATACTCCCTCGGTCAGGTAAGACCACACCCCCTCCCAACCGATAACGATATAGTGGGAGACGTGACCTATTGGTATACAGCCCTTATGCGGTTATATATATCCACTTGGTCTAGATGCTGGGGCATCCTCTAGTACCAAGAGGGTTTATGAACTTTCACCCAGGGACATCTATGACACCCCATGTAGAAAAAGATTTTCGGTATCCCATCTAGCCATCTACGACATGCCTGTGGAGGCCACGACTCTGATGTCATTAGGGCGTATGGTGGTCATATCATAAAATGTGAGATGCATGAGTTATATCATCCAGTCATGCAATAATCCACCTAATGACATGTGCTATGATCAATCAATCCTCATAACAAGCATATATATGATGCGTGTGGGTATGGATTATGGAGCTATACTAAGCATGTTATATGACAATGATGTACTCTCCTCATATCAAGGATGGGCCTAGATAGCCTACTCATATCAAGAATGGGCCTAACGAGGCCTAAGGGAAAGTCATAATGTGGACATTTAACCATCATTGTCCATCAATGTGGACGTTCAACCAACATTGCTCCCAAGGAGTGGCCCTCATAGGGCCAAATATATAGTGGGGCCCATGGCCTCACATAAAACATAATGGGCCTCAAATATCACAATGGGCCGCATCACATCGCAATGGGCCATAATTCATAGGCTTAATACACATCACAATGGGCCACATTACATGGGTCCTATATACATCACAATGGACCTCTCACACAGGCTTAATATACTTCACAATGGGCTACTCACACAAACCTAATATACATCACAATGGGCCACTCACACGGGCCTAATATACATCACAATGGGCTAACCCTAGTAAAATTCACCTAAGTGGGACTTCTAAATATTTAGGCAATGGTATACTAAGATTACTTAAGTCTAACATTTAAAGAATGGTGGAGTTCAAGCACATCTTTAATATTAAAGTTGGAATTCTCATTAGAGTGTTAATCTTAAGGAAGATGACTTAAAACTCAACGGTATAAAGGCTTAGGATGAGGAGTATGAACATGGATTCATCAAAGCTTTTATTATATCAAAACTCACTTAAAATGCACAAGAACCGAATGACCTTTATAAAAAGATTGAATTTCAATGGTTAAAAAAAAAGGATAGAAAATGGCTCTGTCGATGTTATCGAAGGATTCCTTAATGCCATTGAGATATTAGATATTCTTAGTAGACATATCGGACTCGCTTGTTCGATGTCATTGATAGACCTTCAATACCATTGAACTTGACTTTCGATGCCATTGAAGGTGGCCTTGATATCATTGAGAAAATTAGAATTTAAATGTGATTTCTTATTGGACATTTTTTACTCTCAATCGATACCATCGACGGAGCTTTGATGTCACCAAACTTAGCCTTCGATGCCATCGAAGGTGGCCTCAGTGTCATTGAGAAATTTAAAATTAAATGTCATTTCTTGTTAGACATTTTTGATTCTTAATCGATGTATTGAGGGAGCCTTTGAAGGCAACTTGATGAGATCGAAAAACCATCGAAAAAACTACTTTTTGGGGTGATTGTTTTCATAACAACTTCACACCTCTTCTAACCTTATTTATCATGTTCCACTTGGGTTCCTAAGGCTAAGAGATGATCAATTAGGTATTCCTATTAGGTCAAGATCATGTATAGGTATATGGGTTATTTTTAGTAAAGGGTTAAGATCATAAAGGAAACTCATTTACTTATTATTTGCTCCTTGATGTTCCATCTTTACTTGTGTCTTTGATCTTCACTTTCCAAGGGCTCAACCAACTACGTGACACAAAGACTCACGTGATTGATAAATAAGATGTTCAAATTAATGCACTAACAATCTCCCTTTTTTTTAATTATGTAACAAAAACGTAACCTAAGACCATGTCATGGTCCATACTAATGACAAACCAAAATAACTCAAAATATTACATGTCAAATATAAATGATTTACAACTCGATATACTAAGACATGTAACACTAGTATTTCTTCCCCATAATTACTCTCCCTATCTTATCAATCCCTGTAACAACAAACAAATCCTGCAAGAAAAAATTCATATTTTGGGAAGATATGATATTTCTCCTCATTTTTGTTAGTATTTGACAAAGAGTTAGTTTTAATAAATATACTAATACAATCATATATGAAATAACTCTACAACTTATAGATTTATCAATTATAATGCTTATACTAATCGGGGTTAAGGGTGCATATTATCATTAACATCATAGAGCATGCTTACTATGGTCATTCAAAAGATATACCAACGAAAAATGATAATGACCAATGATAATTTAAGCTATAAACATGTTATATGTAAAATTTAGCAACTTTAAGGCTTAAATTATCAAGACAAGTGATGTTAAATCCTCAAATTTATCAATTAAATACAATATGAGGCTGAAATCCTCCGATTTAACAATTATGCTCAAAAGTGAGGCTTAATCCTCTGACTTAACATTTCAGCTCAAAGGGGACCTTTTAAGATCACCTTCTTGTAGTGTTAGGGTCGCATAAATTGTACGACCCGTATCTTAGTCCGTACCATTCCTTAGATTCCCGCGATCCTCCCTGTCGAATTTTGGCAACCCTCAACCTGTATCTAACGTTTGAGTACGACCCTAAGACACACACTAGCAACCAGAGTTGGCTCAACCCGACACTTGTACCCTAGAGACTGCGATGTCACCGTGATTTTGATGTCGCGTCTCGCGCACCGAGGCGATACGCAGGCTAGGAGATGTGGGCTCACGTTCAGTTCGAGGAAAACATCGCGCATTATAAAACTCAAGAGAATCTCTACAATATGTCACCTCAATCAATCAGACAATCTCATTAAGGGTCAAGTACATGTCAAGTATACATCACCTCACACCCATCCCCAAGTAACCCCACAAGTCAACAAACCCTTACACAACCCATACCCTTCTTACACAAATTTTCTCAAAAGTCAATAAAGTTCTTACACACCCATCACTCACCTCATCCATTACTCCATCACCCATCTCTCTCTCTCTCTCTCTCTCTCTCTCTCTCTCTCTCTCTCTCTCTTTACAACCCTCTCTCTCTCTCATTTCTCAAACTCACCTTTCCAAGCAACAAAATATCACACGTGTGTGTGACCCACTTCCTAACCCTTCATCTCCCATCTCAACCCTTCATTCTTCATCATCTTTCATTGAGTTCGAAGCCAAGGAGATCACCTTTCCATCAGACCAAGAAGAACGAACGGTTGGTGTTTCTATATGACTAGATTTTACGCTTTGATGATGGGCCAAGTGAGACCTACCAATTGATGGTATGGATCTCACTTTGGACCCTAGGTGTAGTCGATGGCCCATCTTGATCCTCATGATCATTCCATGATAGGACCATTTTCCATGGACCCCATCATGATGTTTATTTTCCTTGCATGAATAGGGACATTTAGACCTTTCATTTTTAGTAGAGAAAGGATCTCCACCATTGATTTTGATCGGTGGGCCCACATGTATTGGGACCCACTTAATGTACGATTGGATGTATGGAAGGGAGGGCTCATGGTGGCGAAGCCCTCCATCGCATGTGTTCATTGCTCTCTATCTCTCCCTCTCTTTTTTATTTTTTTGTGTGATGATGTGGCCGTGTGGCCCACCTGGATGTACCCCACATGATGTATGTCTTATCCACACCATTTAGCCATGTGCTGGCCCACCTGAGCAGGGCCCACCTTAAGTATGTGTTGTGCCCAAACCATCCAATGTCTAGGGACACTGGACGTGAAATGAAAACAAAAATATCACCTTGGTTCATGACATTGGGGTGGACTACTCATGCAGGCCTCACCTTGATGTATGGAATTAATCCACGACGTTTGTCCTATTTCTAAGCCCCTTTTAGGCATTGAGCCGAAAATGAAGCCAATCCGATTTTCTAGCAGGCCACAGTATAGAAAATAGTGATTCTACCATTTAAATCTGTTAGGACCCACCTTGATGTTTCTACCCATCAGAACATGTTGAATATTGGGCTCATTTAGACTGTCTTGAGCCATAGAATCCAATGGTTGGGTTGGATTTTTTAGATGCGAGCCTCACTTAGGAAAAACTGCAAAATATCATGAAATTATATATATATATATATATATATATATATATATATATATATATATATATATATAAAGCAGCTGGCGCTACTGTTACAGCAAGACGTTATGTAGGCACAAAGGGCCAGGGACGTGGGTCCCACTCATAGACCCCACCATGATATGTGTTGGGTATCAACACCATGAATTTGATGGGGGCCCTTAGGGCAGTGGGCCACCCTAAAAATCATCTGTATGTGGAACTCAGGTGGTCCACGTTACAGGGAAGCAGTGAGGATTGAACATCCCTTTTGGATTTCACATGAGTTTTGGATCATTATGAAATTTGTTTTCCTCTTCATTCTGAGTCTGTGTGACCTTATTAACAGATTGGATGGAAAGTAAATGTTATCGTGGGCCCCCACATGGGACCCACTGATGTATATGTTCCACACTTTCCATCAGTGTGGCCCCCACCATGAGGTATGTGCATTATCTATGTTGTCCATCCCTATAGGACCCACCATGATGCACGTGTTGCATCCAAACTGTCCAACCATTTTGAAAGATAATTTTAATGCTTGAGACTATAAAAAAATGAGGTAGATTTATCAGGTGGACCACACCATAGAAAACAGTGGAGGGATAAGCGCCTACCATTGAAGTCCTTTTGACCTCGATAATTTTGGATTAAATTAATATTTATTTTTCCTCCCAACCAGGTCTTTGTGACCTTACAATAGACTAGATGGAAAATGAACTTGATGGTGGGCCCTGAAATTTTTATAACGTTGAAAATCATTATCTTCACTACCATCTGTGATATGGTCCAATTGATCTTTTAATATGATTCATTTGTGTGTGTGTGTTTGTGTGTGTGTGTATTGATTTCTAAATAGTTGAGTTGGGTTCGACCTTTTTGAATTGGCCCATTTAACTCGGTCCATTCAACTTGGTCCATTGATCGGCCCATTTGATGTGTATAAGGCCCAATAAGATGTATGTGAGGCCTATGTGTGGGTCGAATGTGATGTATATGAGGCCCATTGCGGTGTGAGATTCTACCATGATGTATGTGATGATGTTTTTGGCGGTCATACCTTTGGAGTAATGATGGTTAAATATTCGCATTGTAACTTTCCCGAGGGCCCATTGTTAGGCCCATACTTGTAGTGTGGAGGTCTTCTAGGCCCATCTTAGTTACGAATAGGAATCCATCGCCATGTAACATGTTTAGTATAGTTTCATGATTCATGATCGTACGCATCATATGTATGCTTGATATGAGAAGTGATTGATCATAGCATATGTCTTTGGGCAGATTGTTTATGGGCTCCCGGATAGGCGGTGTTGCCCTACATGAGTACATAATACGCGTAGGATTACTGCATGACTAGAAGTGTGATTCATGCATTTCGTATTGTGTGACATGGTTACTGTACACCCTAGCGACATTAGGGTCGTAACCTCCACAAGCATATCGTGGTTGGAAGGATTGGATACTAGAAATCTTATTTTACATTGGGTGTTATAGATATCCATGGCTGAAAGTCCTTAAACCCTTATGGTACTAGGAGGTTGCTCTAACATCTAGACCGAGTGGATGCATGAGCGTCATGTGTTGAATACCAGAAGGTCACACTTTCCACTGTGTCATGGTCAGTTAGAAGGGGGTGTGACCTTACCCACCCGAGAGGAGGGAGAAAGCTCGGCTGAGTTTGAATAGCTCAAGGAATGGGTTCCCTATCGATGAGCCGACCTGAGCTTAATATTGGCAAGCGGATAGTGAGGTCTCTTCCACTCACCTTATTATGCGCGATGGGGCGACAATTTGGTTTGGAGTGTATTAAACCCCGATGATATTCCAGAGTTGAGCTATATTGATATGTCGACTTAGATGAGGATTCGTATGCTTGAGTTGTATCTCGCATCGTATGGCCTTGGTATGGACGACATCATTCATGCCTTGTATCAGATGGTCTTGTATGGCCAATAGTATTCATGGATTGATCAGCATATTCTGCATTACATTACGTACACACTTTCACCACTCTCTAAGATTTCTGTAAGCTTATGCATGAATGTTGCACATAGGTGGCGTTGGATCGCAACAACATTGAGGCAGAAGTGTATAGTAGATCATCTTGGAGTTTTTGTCTATCATCATTGTATTTCCCTTTATGTGCACTATACTTATAAGTTTTTATCATAGTAGAAATGTGATGGAGTTTTTGGTTGTTGTTTGTGGGTTATGCCTTTAGTTATGTTAATTACGAATCAAACTGATGTTAAAAATCCTCCTCGTAGCATCCCAGGATCAGAATCTGGTGAATGGTCGCTTGGAGTTGAGAATGGGGTACTACGAAGGCTGTCGGTGCCAGATTCGGTGATCAAAAATTTTGTGAGCCCCATCTCCGAGTTTGGGGCATGATAGAACTTAGGAATAACTAAGAACAACATTACATGTCTACTATAAATGATTAAGTCCTAAGTTTGGATAGCTTAGCAATCTTTTATTATAGACCCTCGAGATTTTTTAATGTTAATAAGTATCTTTGCTCTTTCCTGTAGGACATGCTGCCCAGGAGAGTGACCCGATCAACTCCCGCTCCACCACCTGTGACTCCCGCCCTACCACCTACGATCCCTACTCCACCACCAAAGATTCCTGCTGCCCAGCCTAAGGATGTTGCTCCTCTACTAGAGACCGATGCAAATCCGACCGTACCCGTGAGTGCCTCCCAGTTATAGCAGATGTTGCAGACTGTGACGTCCGCCCTTCAGGGGCAGGGCAGGCACCTCGTTGTTTCGTCAGCCCAAGTAGAGTAGGAGCACGCAAGCGCCCTTCTTCAAAAGTTCTGATGACTCGATCCTCCACATTTTCAGGGCGAGCCAGACCTGAAAATAGCTAAGAGATGGTGCTATGATATGGAGAAGATATTTGATATGATGAGATGTACGACCTAGCGACAAGTTCGATTAGCAGTACTTCTTCTCCATGGTGAGGCTAAGCACTGGTGGACATCAGTCTTCCAAGCAACAGACGCCAATTTTGTGTGGACCTAGGAGGATTTTGTGGATTAGTTTGATCAACAGTATTTTCCTGGTAACATCCGACAATAGTGAGTGTTGGAGTTTGAGGCCCTGGTGCAGGGTGATATGACAGTGGCTTAGTACGCGGCTTGCTTTGTAGTGCTGTCAAGATTTTCACCATACCTGGTAGATGTTGAGAGGTGGAGAGCCCATCATTTTAAGGATGGTTTGTGTTACAGTCTTCGAGGTTGTGTTATTGGGCATGAGCTCTCGACTTTTGAGGGGGTGGTACGGAAGGCCTAGATTTTTTAGGCTGAGTGGGCTAGTTCTCACTCTAATCACGGCCAGAGGAGAGACCGGAAGAGGTAGACTCCTTTCGGTGACTCCCATCAGCGTCGACCACTGCATCAGAAGTGCACAGGTTGCTCAGCTTTTCAAGCACCAGTAACACCTCCAGCAGCACCTCCAAGGCAGTTCATTGGCACCTGTTTTGGGTGCAGTGTGACGGGGCACCATATGTGGGAGTGTCCCTGCCCCTGGCAGCAACATTCGAGAGGTCCACATCAGCCTCCACCACAACAGCAGCAAAGACCCCCACAGCAGCAGCGACAATAACCCCCACCACTGAGGCCACCTTAGCAGTAGCATGAGCACTAGCCTCCGAGGCCGCATTAACAGAGGCAACAGTTTAGACCGCCTCAGTGAAAACAGCAGCAGGAGCACACTCAGAGGGGATAGAGACCTCCCCAGCTGGCTCATGCTAGGTTCTACATGGCTCAGTAGGATCCGCAGTCCTCTGGAGGAGTCGTCGAGGGTATACTTTTAGTCTTTGCATGCATTGCACGCATGTTGTTTGATTCTAGTGCATCACATTCTTTTGTGGCCAAGAGTTTCTGTCGATCGACTGGTTTACCATTAGAGTCTACTCATGAGGGCTTGTCAGTATTGACTCTCTTAGGGAAGACTTCAGTGTTGGGCCGATTTTGCTCGTCTTGCCCCGTTCTAGCTTGGGATACCCTTTTGCCTTCCGATCTGTTTACATTGCCGATGTCCGAGTTCGATGTCATCTTGGGCATGGATTGGCTTGCGGAGTGTCATGCTATATTGGATTACTCCGCGAGGATAGCCACATTCTGTATACCCATCTTGCCGCAGTTCCAATTCATTGTTGAGCTCAGGGGAGATTTTTTGTCTAATATGATGACGTGTACCATAAAGGAGCCCATAGCTGTGAGCATTGACCAGTTGCCTGTGGTTTACGATTTTCCTAATGTGTTCCAGGAGATTCTGGGATTACTACCTTACCGACACACTGAGTTTCAGATTGATCTCATGTCTGATACCGCGCCTATTTCGAAGGCCCTATATCATATGGCATTGTTGGAGTTATGGGAACTGTAGAAGTAATTGGATGAGTTGTACGAGTTGGGCTTTATCCGTCCAAGCAGTTTACTGTGGAGAGCGTCGTTACTCTTTGTGAAGAAGAAGGATGGCTCGTTGGGGCTCTGTGTGGACTACCACGAGCTCAACAAGGTCACAATCAAGAACAAGTACCTGCTCTTGAGGATTGACAATTTATTTAATTAGCTACAGGGTGCACAGTTCTTTTCAAAGATTGACTAGCGTTCCGGTTATCATCAGATTCAGGTCCGAGAGGAGGACATTTCGAAGACGGCTTTCAGGACATGCTACAGTCATTTTGGGTTCCAGGTCATATCCTTCGGACTGACCAATGCACCCGTGGTATTCATGCAGTTGATGAACGAGGTCTTCCGCCCATATCTCGATCATTTTGTTGTAGTGTTCATCAACGACATCATGATTTATTCGAGGACCCATGAGGAGCATGTTCAGTATAGGAGGTTACCTTGCAGACCCTTCGTGCACACCAGCTCTATCGAAGTTGGAGAAGTGCGAGTTGTGGTAGGAGGATGTGAAGCTCCTCGGTCATGTGGTGATGAGGGAGGGCGTTGTAATGTACCCCTCGAAGGTTGAGGCAGTGCGTTAGTGGGGCCAGCCCACGAACGCGTCTAAGTTTCATAGTTTCATTGGTTTGACGGGCTACTACCGGCGTTTCATTGAGAGCTTCTCCTGTATTGTAACCCCATTGACCAAGTTGACTCAGAAGGGCATAAATTTTGTTTGGAACGACACATGTTCGTAAGAATTCACAGAGCTGAAGGACCATTTGACGTTTGCCCCTATTGTCACTCTTCCCTTTAGGAGTGATGGATTTATTATATTTATTGATGCCTCACATATTAGTTTGGGTGTTGTCCTGATGCAGCACAGGAGACCAGTGGCCTTTATGTCTCGCCATCTCAAGGTTCATGAGCTGAACTACCTTATGCATGATTTGGAGCTGGCAGCAATTGCCTTCACACTAAAGGTGTGATGACACTATCTCTATGGGGTCAAGTTCGAGCTCTTGTCCAAACACAAGAGCTTGAAGTACCTATTCTCTCAGTCCAAGCTAAACATGAGGCAGAGGCACTTGATGGAGGTCCTGGAGGACTATGATTTCAGTCTTCAGCACCACCCGGGCAAGGCAAACATGGTGGTGAACGCCCTCAACCGCCAGCCATGAGACCTGGTGGCGCATATGATGATTCAGGAGTGGAGGATGCTTAAGAATATAGCCGAATATAAATTTGAGTTCGGTCTATTATCTTTTATTATGCAGTTATTGAGCCTATCGATTCAACCCTCTCTTGTCGCAAGGGTGATCGAGGCTCAACAAGCTGATGAGTTGTTGCAGAGTTATAGGGCTGAAGTGACATGTGAGAGTCAGGCAGATTGACAGATTGGTACATATGGTGGACTTCGCTTCCAAGGTTGATTATATGTCCTGGATATTCCTGAGTTACACAGAGATCTTATGACCAAGGCATATCGATCACAGTTTTGTAAGTGTTATGATTTCATATCCCTTTGGTTGTCAAATTTTGTGGTGCAAAAACCTATATCTATGTATTGTATATCTTGTATTTTATGGTTGAGACTATTCATTGCTTCAAAACACCGTATTTCAAGATAAGAACTTAAATGAAGAAAGTTTCAAGTCATGGATGAAGAATTCAAGAATAGAAGTCTCCAAGTATGCGTGTTCAAGATTCAACCAAGTACAAGTATTGTAAAAGACTTTGTCAACTCAAGAAAGGATCAAGCTCGAGAAGGCCTACTATAAGATTCGTATATTCTCAAGCTTCTCTTAAGGGTCATCTGAGTGTACAGAGTATCAATGTCCATCTCACTTTTAAGGTTTGTTTGACCTTAGATTGACCTTAGGATGGGCTTTACTGTAGGTCATTCTGGATACATAATTCGTATATTTTAATATACTTATTTAGGCTGTTCTAAGACCAGTCATAGGGACTTCAAGACCAGTCCTAGATCTGCTATGACCAGTCTTAAGTTTTTCAGGACCAGTCCTACGTTGTTGAAGATTTTTGAATTTTTTTAGTTGTCCAAAAACTAGTTCTGGACATCGTACGACCAGTCCTGTGAGCTGTACGACTCGTCCTTCGACCAGTCTTAACCCTACGACTCAAACTCCAACAACTAAATTGGGGGTCCTATGACCGATCATAGGTGGCCCACGACCGGTCGTAGGCTACCTAAGACCAGTCGTGGAATAGCTAATCCTTATCCCGCGGAAATCTTTGAAAATCTTTGATGCTACGACTAGTTCTAGGATCCTAAGACCATTCGTAGATGGAAATTTTCAGGCTATAAATAGAGCACGAACTTCAGATTTTTTTAATTCAATTCAACTCTATTCAAGCATTCTTTAGGCTATACTCTGAGATAAGTTTGTGTGTTTTTAAGCTACTTTGTGCTCATTTAATATTCCTTTTGCTAGCTTGTTTATTATTTGATTTTGATCTACATTCCAATCTTATTTGAAAAGGAGAATTTCTAATATTCCTTCTTCTTTGATTCAAAATCAAATAGAACTAGCCTTTTTTATTTAAAATCAATTAGACTTAGAACCATTCATAAAGTGAGCATTGGACTTTGAACGTTGAATCAAACTTCTACTCTGATTGGTTCACCGGGCTACTTCAAAAGGAGATTCAGGTATTTTACATGTGTAATTTACTTTCTTTTGTTTTGTTTAAGATTTGCCAGAAAAATCTCATTGTTTTGGTTATCTGAGGAGAGCCAAAAAAACTCAGATTGTGTGGGTTTTTGGATTGTGTAAGCCCAAGATAAAAAAACACAATTGTGAAGGTTTTAGGTAAACCTGTGAAACCTATTTTGATAGTGCATGCTAATATCCCCTGTGTGAGGATATTAGGAGTGGAGTAGCATTCTGTGTGGCTGTTGGATAACAGTTGGTGTACACACAGGCAAACCACTATATATCGTTGTGTTGTGGATGTGCTTTATTCTTTCATTCCTTTATTCAGTTTTGTGATGAATGTTGTAATCATTTTATTTCAAGCAAGTGTGGGGAATGTTGTAATAACTTACGATTTATTTCTGCAAGTTATTTTGGTTACTTTGCTTTTTATTCCTCATTGGTTTGTGATACAAAGGACGTTCTAGAAATAAGGTTGTCCTACCTTAAACCTTTGGTTTTTGGTGTAAGGTTGTCCTTAGAACTGATATAGTATCATTCTCTTAAATCTAGTTTATTGAGATTGATTTTTAATTCAGCATTGTCTTTATTTCTTTTATTATTCCGTTGTTTTAAGTTTTATTTGGTATTGCCCTATTCACCCCCCCTCTAGGGCATATAGCCAGGCCCTTTCAGGTTTTCTATCCACCCTAACTCCATGAAGATGTACCGTGACATGAGGCGACAATATTTTTGGGCGGAGATGAAGCACTAGATCACCAATTTTGTGGTCGAGTGTGACACATACCAGCGTGTCAAGGCCGATCATCTGAGACCCCCTGGTCTATTGCAGCTGTTGAGCGTCCCGACGTGGAAGTGGGAGCACATGTCGACAGATTTGTTTATGGGCTTACCGAGGACTCAGCGCGGTCATAACGTCATCTGGGTTGTTGTGGATCGTCTTATGAAGTCGGCACATTTTCTTGCAATGAGTGCAATTTGGTCTATGGACCTGCTTGCAAGGTTATTCATCGAAGAGATCGTGAGACTTCATGACGTTCCAGTTTCGATTGTTTCTGAACGAGACCTGAGGTTCACAACTCAGTTTCGAGGGAGCTTTTAGAGAGCAATGGGGACTGATTTGTAGCTCAGCAACACGTACCATCCGTATATCGATGGCCAGATCGAGAGGGTCAACCAAATCCTTGAGGATATGCTTCGGGCCTGTGCAATTGATTTTGGGGGTAGTTGGGATGAGCATTTACGATTAACTAAGTTTGATACAACAATAGCTATCAGGCGACTATCTGCATAGCTCCTTTTGTGGCATTATATGACAAACCATACAGATCACCGAGTTGTTAGACCGAGGTTGGAGAGCACCGTCTCCCAGGTCCTGAGCTTGTGCAGCAGACGTCAAAGGCTATTGATATCATCAGGCAGTGGATGCGTACAGCTCAGAGTCAGCAGAAGAGTTTTGCTAATCGCCAGCATTGTCCCTTGGAGTTTGATGTAGGGGACCATGTGTATCTCAAGGTCTCACCCGTGAAGGGCGTAGTTCAATTTGGAGAAAAGTGAAAGCTTGTCCCGAGGTTCATAGGACCTTTTGAGATCACTGGGTACATTGGCTCCGTGACCTATCGGCTTACCTTTCCATCTCAGTTTTCTGGCGCCCACAATGTTTTCCATATCTCTATGTTGAGGAAGTGTAGGTTAGACATCATTCCTTTTATTGATTGGCAGCCATTAGAAGTTCGTGAGGACGCTTCCTATATTGAGCATCCAGTTCGCATCCTTGATCGGAAGGAGCAAGTCCTCCGGACCAAGATCATTCCATTGGTGAAGGTTCAGTGGGGTCACCATTCTATTGAGGAGGCTTCTTGGGAGCACAAGGCCTAGATTCGAGATCGTTATCCCCATCTCTTTGATGATTGATTATGTGTTGTATTTTGTTTGTTGTCTCTAATTTTATATGATGATGTTATGTTTCTTATTCCTCATGAGTTATGTCTAGTTGCGATGATTGTGTAAATTTTGAAGATAAAATTTTTCTTAGGTGGGGAGAGTTGTATGACCTGTATCTTAGTCTGTACCATTCCATAGGCTCCCACTATCCTCCCTGATAAATTCCATCAACCCTCGACCTGTATCTAACATTTGCGCGTGACCTTGAGACACATGCTGGCAATCAGAGTCGGCTCAACCAGAGACTTGTACCTTAGCGACCGCGTCGTCTCTGCGGTTTGGATACTATATCTCATGCACCGAGGAGATACGTAGGTTAGGAGATGTGGGCCCATGTTCAGTTCGAGGAAAACACCGCGCATTATAAAATTCAAGAGAATCTCTACAACATGTCACCTCAATTAATCAATTAATCCCATCAAGGGTCAAATACATGTCAAGTACACATCACCTCACTCCCATCTCCAAGCAACCCCATAGGTCAACAAAACCTTACACAACCCATACCCTTCTTCACAATTTTCCTCAAAAGTCAACAAAGTTCTTACACACCCATCACTCACCTCACTTTGGATCCTAGATGTGGTCGATGGCCCACCTTAATCCTCATGATCATTTCCTGATGGGGCCAATTTCCATGGAACCCATCATGATGTTTATTTCCTTGCATGAATAGGGTCATCTAGACCTTGCATTTTTGGTGGAGAAAAGATCTCCACCGTTGATTTTGATTGATGGGCCCACATGTATTGGGACCCACTTAATGTACGATTGGATGTATGGAAGGGAGGGCTCATAGTGGCAAAGCCCTCCATCGCATGTGTTCCTTGCTCTCTCTCTCTCTCTCTCTCTCCCCCTCTCTTTTTCATTTTTTATGTGATGATGTGGCTGTGTGGCCCACCTGGATGTACCCCACATGAGGTATGTCTTATCCACACCATCTAGCCATGTGGTGGCCCACCTTAAGTATGCGTTGTGCCCAAACCGTCCAACGTCCAGGGACACTGGACGTTAAATGAAAATGAAAATATCAGCTTAGTTCATGGCATTGGGGTGGACCGCTCATGCAGGCCCTACCTTGATGTATGGATTTAATCCACGCTGCATGTCCTATTTCTAAGCCCCTTTTAGGCATTGAGCCTAAAAATGAATCCAATCCGATTTTTTGGCAGGCCATAGCATAGAAAATAGTGATTCTACCATTTAAATCTGTTAGGACCCACCTTGATGTTTCTACCCATCAAAACATGTTGAATGTTGGGTTCATTTAAACTATCTTAAGCCATAGAATCCAATGGTTGGATAGGATTTTTTCAGATGCGGGCCTCACTTAGGAAAAATCGGGGAATATCATGAAATTATATATATATATATATATATATATATATATATATATATATATATATATACATACATATATATATATATATATATATATATATATATATATATAAAGCAGCTGACACTGCTGCTACTGTAGCAGCAACAGGACACTACGTAGGCGTAAAGGGCCAGGGACCTGGGTCCCACTCCCACTCCCCACTGTGATATGTATTAGGTATCAACACCGTGCATTTGATGGGGGCCCTTAAGGCAGTGGGCCACCCCAAAAATTAGTTGTACGTGGAACTCAAGTGGTCCACGTCGCAGGGAAGCAATGAGGATTGAACGTCTACCATTAAAATCCTTTTGGATTTCACATGAGTTTTGGATCATTATGAAATTTATTTTCCTCTTCATTTCGGGTCTATGTGACCTTATTAACATATTGGATGGAAAGTAAATGTTATGGTGGGCCCCCACGTGGGACCCACTGATGTATGTGTTCCACACTTTCCATCAGTGTGGTCCCCACCATGAGGTATGTGCGTTATCTACGCTGTCCATCCTTATGGGACCCTCCATGATGCATGTGTTGCATCCAAACCATCCAACCATTTTGAAAGATAATTTTAAGGCTTGAGACTACCAAAAAAAATGAGGCAGATTTATCAGGTGGACCACACCATAGAATATAGTGGAGGGATGAACGCCTACCATTGAAGTCCTTTAGAACTTGATAGTTTTAGATTAAATTAGTATTTATTTTTCTCCCAACTAGGTCTTTGTAACCTTACAACAGACTGGATGGAAAATGAACTTGATGGTGGGGCCTGGAATTTTTAAAATGGTGAAAATCATTATCTCCACTGCCATCCGTGATATGGTCCAATTGATCTTTTGATATGATTTATTTGTGTGTCTGTGTATTGATTTCTAAATAGTTGAGTTGGGTTCGGCCTTTTAGAATTGGCTCATTTGACTTGGCCCATTCAAGTTGGCCCATTCGACTTAGTCCATTGATTGGCCCAATTCGATTAAGCCCATTTGATTCAACCCATTTGATTCAGCCCATTGATTCGGCTCATTCGATCGACCCATTTGAATTAGCACATTTGATCAACCTATATGATCGGCCCATTTGATATAAATGAGGCCCAATGAGATGTATGTGAGGCCTATGTGTGGGCTGAATGTGATGTATATGAGGCCCATTACGGTGTGAGATTCTACCATGATGTATATGATGATGTTTTTGTCTGTCATACCTTTAGAGCAATAATGGTTTGACGTCCACATTGTAAGAGCAATGATGTATATGTATGCTTGATATGAGGAGTGACTTATCATAGCATATGTATTCAAGCAGATTATTTATGGGCTCTCGGATAGGCGGTGTTACCGTACATGAGTGCACAATACATGCAGGATTGTTGGATGATTGGATAGTGTGATTTATGCATTTTGCATTGTGCGACATGGTTATTATATACCCTAGCAACATCAGGGTTGTAGCCTCCACAGGCGTATCGTGGTTGGTAGGATTGGATACTAAAAATCTAGTTCTACATGGGGGTTATAGATATCCATGGGTGAAAGTTCTTAAACCCTTATGGTATCAAGAGGTTGCTCCACCATCTAGACCGAGTGGATGCATGAGCGCCGAGTGCCAAATACCAGAAGGCTGCACTTTCCACTGTGTCACGGTCAGTTGGAAGAGGGTGCGGCCTTACCCACTTGAGAGGAGGGGGCAAAGCTCATCTAAGTTTGACCAACTCGAGGAATGCGTCTGCTATCGACGAGTAAAGCCCGATATTGGAAGGCGGATAGTGACGTCTCTTCCACTCGCCTTATTGCGCGATGGGGTAGCAATCTGGTTTGGAGTGTACTACACCCCGGTGATATTATAGTGTTGAGCTGTATTGATATGTGGACTTAGATAAGGATTCGTATTCTTGAGTTGCATCTCACATCGCATGGCCTTAGTATGGCTGACATCATTCATGCCTTACATCGCATGGCCTTGTACGACTAATAGTATTCATGGATTTTTCAACATATTCTGTATTACTTTGATATTGCATAATAGTATTACTACATTGCGGACACACTTTCACCACTCTCTAAGCTTTTCATAAGCTTATGCACAACCGTTGCATGTAAGTGACATTGGATCACAGTAGCGCTGAGATAGGAGCGCATAGCAGATCATCTTGGAGCTTTTGTTTATCATCATTGTATTTCCCTTTATGCGCACTATACGTATAAGTTTTTTATCATAGTGAAAATGTAACGGAGTTTTTGGTTGTTGTTTATGGGTTATGCCTTTGGTTATGCTTATTACGAATCAAACTGATGTTGAAAATCCTCCTCATTGCATCCCAGGATCAGAATCTAGTGAATGGGTGCTGGGAGCTAAGAATGGGGCACTACGGAGGCTGTAGCAACCAGATTCAGCGATAGGGAATTTTGTGAACCCAGTCTTCAAGTTTGGGTTGTGACACAAATTGTTGAGGGATGGTGTGGTGTAAGCTGATAAGACATGTAAGTGGCTAAGGTCTTCCACAATAGAGGAATCTTTTAAAGTAGATTCGGACTCCTTCATATCATCCCATGTACCGCCACTACCTTTCCTTTAGATCTTATTTTGCTAGGGCAATCAGGGGCAAAATGTTCATAACTCACATAGTTATAACAATGGACTGATTTAGGTGGTTTAATAGATTTACCTTTATGTTTATCAACTACTTTGTCCTTCTTGTCACTAGTGTTTTAAATATCAATGACATCGGCCAATATATCCCATGATATCTTGTATCCCACCAGTGCGATACAAAACCCACAAGTAGCGCGATATATCCCACATGTTCGATCCGGTGAGCATTTTCAAATTTCAGTCCTTTTATTTTTTATAAATCATGATAAATTAGTGTCAAATTGTTAAAATCCATAATTTTTTATGTTTTGCATGAAAAAACATGGATTGGGAGCTTCAATTTTGAGATTTGGAGGAGATGGACCAAGTTGCGGAAAATTGAAAAAAAGAAATTAAATTTTCTTAATTTTTTGCAAATCGTTTGCAATCTGTGTCCAAACATCAAATTAGACATGTATGCAACCTAATCTAGTGATTCTTCTTTTGTTGTTGAGTGCATTGCTTGTGTTTCCACACGTCTTCTTAGATTTATAAATTGTATGAATATACATTGAATATACTTGTATTAATTCAGTTAAACGACGCATAGATTAGGATCCTAATATAAAGAAAATATATTATGCATACTTTTTGATAATGTTTTAATTTATAAATGTGTATTGATGTCTTTTTTAACAATCACCAAAGTTTCATTGAAAAATTTGACCAATTTTCCAGTGTTTCCCCATGTTTCCAACAATAGTGATACATTACACGATACAATCGATATATCCCATGCGATAACCATGCGTATCCATATCTCAAGAATACAATACGTAATGCGATACCGATATTTCGAACACTGCTTGTCACAACTCTTCCCTCTAGTAAAAATGATGAATTTCTTAAATTTTTTAGGTAATTCCTCCTCATCACTATCACTTTCGGATTTAATTTCTTTATATTTATGTGAATGCCCCAATAAAATATTTTGATGACGGATAATTTCTCTGCTTTAGAGGGAGTCTTAAAGTGTAGGTTAAGTGTTTAAAGGGAACCTAAATGTAAGACCTGCATCCTAGCCCGTACCGTTGCGTAGACTTCCTCAGTCCTCCCAGTTGAATTTTGGTGACCCGTGATGCGTAGACTACATTTGTGCGCAACCCTAAGTCATGTGCCATATTCTAGAGTCAGCATGACCCGAGACTTAAACCCTTGTGACTGAGCTGTCACCATGTCTCACACACCGAGGTGATACCCAGGCCTAGAGATGTGGGCTCGCATTCAGTTCGAGGAAACGCCGCGCGTTTGTAATCCTAGGAGAATCTTTACAACATGTCCCATCAATCACCACATCATGTTAAGTACAATACCATCCCCAAAGCCAACTCTCTCTCTTACACACCCTTATATGTTGTTTCGAACAAGAAATAAATGCATCTGATTTGGGGAGATTATCTTATTTAAACATAATAAAGCAAGAGTATTTGAAACAATCATCACACTTTATTAATACTGAGTTTATTTACATCCTTTAAATATCCTTTGATTCTAAGATAGATTATTTTAAATAAAGGAATTATTATAAGTTCAACTGTCATAGCCAAGTATTAAATCCGACAGCATTTAGACGCTTATTTCAATCATCTCCTAGGACTTAGGAGGAATATGCCCTTCTGCTAATTATTCTCCTTTAAACTTGAACAGAAGGAACTTGAAGACTTCAAATAATCCAAAAACATAACAGCCCTTTATCTTCACAGACTGCAGGGCAGTCTGGTTGTACAGTCCTACGCAACCGATGTTGGTTGCACGAACCTACGCAAACTACCGTCTCTCTCTCTCTCACCTTCAATCTCCCTTCTTGCTCTGCTTCCCCTCAAAAATCTTCAATCGGTCCAAATGAAGGAGGTGAGGGGGTATTTATAGACCTTCGCATGTGTGGTACCTTGATTTTGGCTCCATGAGATTCTCCTTTTAGTGTTTAAGACTTTCTTATGAAGAATCATTCCTGGAACTCATTGCACGGACCTACGCAGTTCCCATTTTGGTTGCGTGGTCCTGCACAACAATTATTTGGTTACACAGTTCTACGTAACTGATATCCTTTGCGCGGACCCGCGCAAACCATCCTCAAGTCAGCTCATTCTTCATTACCTTCATTTTTCTTTCTCAATTTCAATCTTTCTTTACTTCAACCCTTTATCATTTTTTATGTCTCAACAGATGTCCCCATGATCCTTTCTTTGTTTTCCCAAGAATCAAAGAAAAGGATCAAAATAATCTCTTCTACAAAGTTTGCATGGACCTGCGCAATGGAAACCTGTGCACTGCACTCGATCCCTTGAGTATAAATATCCTAATCATCCAGTCACTTCCCACATACTTGCACTGTAGAAAATCTTTGGTTCTTTACGATTTTCCGTTCAACAGATCCCTGTTTGTGCAAGGCCTTCTGATCTTTGCGCAAACCCACGTAACTAATCTTAATTGCGCGGGTCCGCGTAACCAAGACTGAACTTCTAGCGTCTAGTTTCCTTCTTCTTCAAATATTTTCAAAATTTGAAACTTCTTATCACCATGGTCCATTCTTCAACCTCCTCTTCTAGAAGAAAGCATTGCCATCCTCTTCTAGGCGGAAGTAACCTCCACCTCATTCTTAGAAACATGTAGAGAAAAATGAAGAATCCTTGGATATCTATAACCCTTTCACCAATAATCGAACCATTATCCCTATGAATTTACGACATCATTAGTCGATCCTACACAGTGAACCCTTTGATCGAAAAAATACTTTCATCTCAACAAATGACTGGGTTACAAGAGAACCGAGGATGCTAACAGGATATCTGAGAGAGAATGGACTTTGTCAAAGAGCAGGTAGAATTCACAAGATGAGATTTTTGCGTCCTCATTGTGATCCTCATCAACCTTTCCCTTTTCACTACTTTGAAATAGCTCAGCAACTCTTCTTTCTTGAGAAATTACCCTGGAGTACAGGGAGATTCACAATCGCAAGCCTACTATCTATTCATAATTTTTGCAGTGGTTGGGCCCGCACTGTTGTTCGGAGACATACTGCCAAACTAGAGCAGATTGCACTTTCTGACTCAATCATAGCCACATCGGAACACTTTCACGCAGATACTACTATTTTTAGATGTTTTCTTGATCATTGGTCTCCAACTATCAACTCATTTCATCTTCCCTTAGGTGAAATGAGCATTACTTTATGGGATCTGTTTTGCATAGCAGGTCTTCCCATCATGGGTAATGTCTTTGACGCGTATATACCTTCCAATGAAGAGCTTGCTCTTGCATCTGAAGGAGACGTATCCACAGTTTCTAGAACTACCCTTGAACTCTTGAGTGCACTAGTTACCTTCCCTCATTTGGATTGCATCTTTACTCTTGAATGGCTAGCTTACTTTTCTCAAAAATTGCAGTATGCTTCTTTCTTCTCAACTTCTTTCCTTCATAACCCCATTCTTTATATGATTTTTACTAAGGTGGTGTATCTTTATTTTGACAGCTTTGCAGGTCACAATCACTTAAAACTTAAGGACATTCATAGGAAAACAAAACATTCTACAGAATACAATCCCTCCTGCGAATTAGCCGCCTTTCTTGTTTACTGGTTGAGCCTAGTGATATTCGCTGATCCCGATTAAGTGGATACCATTAGGCCTTCATTCTTCGTGGTTGCAGGAGCAATGGCGGAAGGTCAGAAATATTCGCTAGCTCCTCCAGTGTTGTGCTCTCTCTATCTCACTTTTGGAGACGTTATTTATGGTTTAAAAGATCCTGTCCCTAAAACCTTTCCTATCTATGCTCCTTGGCATTTTTTCATAGGTTGGCTGGGAGTGTATTTTCCTTGGACATTTGCTGACACTAGAAGAGCATATTCGAACCCAGATCGGCTTCCTCTCAAACATTTCAAGTTAAGAAATATGATTAAGAAATCAAGCGGATGGATTTTGAGAAAAATAAAAAGCGACAACCCCATTGACTTTCACCAATTCCCATTGATCAACTATCCCGAGGACATGGATGCAATCGTTGATGATTCCATCTCCTTCAATGAAATTTCTTTTCTTATTTCCATCAGATCTAGCACTCTTCCGTGAAGAGAAGGTAATGTATTCTGGCGCAAACCATATTACCCCAGTAGGTTTGCTCGCCAATTTGGCTTTGATCAAGCTGTTCCTGAGACTCGTGACATTATCACAAGAGTGATGAGAAGTTATGACATTGGACCATATAATTGGGCCTTAATATGGAAGCAACTCTTGATCATTCAAACTGGCTCACATTTCATAATTCTTGGGTACAATTACCCGGTTAGCACTTCTTACTGGTGGATGCGATGGTGGGCTCATCAGCATTACTTGGTAAATAATTATCATTGAGTGGATCATGCAATGTGGATTCCTCCTCCCTGCCTTCTGGATTATCAGAAAGATCTGGGCATCGGCTATTTTGAAGAAACGAGCCCTCCCCCCTTTCCAGATCAACTTGGTACAAGGATCTATTTGGAAAATGCCACTTATGAAGCAAAGTCTGCCGATATTCTTGAAGGGTGAATAGCTCTCGGTACTCCTCCGACGGATGTTCATGAATTTTCTGCATAAAATGATGATCCCTTATAATTCCACCTTCCTCCACCTATACAGATATTATGCAATAATCCTCCTTCATCAAGAAAGTAGGAATTGTCAGAACATCATCATCCTTCTTAGAAGGATAAGCATATTGTTATTGAAGACTCATCTTCTACAGAAGGATAAATGTATTCTAAAAAATTTGACTTTAAGTTAAAAGATATCAAACATTAAATATTTTTCTATGATTTAATACAACTGTGATTTTATTTTGCATATGAAACTTCGTAATTCCTATCATTATATCAAATGATTGACCTATCTTACCATACTTCCATTACAAGAATACATGGCCATATATTCTTGTAATCTTAATATTGCACATGTTTATTTACATGCAACAATTATATATATATATATATATATATATATATATATATATATATATATATATATATATATATATATATATATATTCCTAACTCACATTATCAACAAGATTGAAATATTCATAAACTTCCAATTTATAACAAATTTCAAGCGTATTTATCTGTGCAACAATCTTAACATAACATCTAATAAAGAACTAATTACAACACTTAACTTTTTTATGCTTGTCAGTGCGGGACTTCCTATATGATGATTTTTATTTTATTTGGCGGTACTAAATTTCAAGTCAGTTGGTTACACACAGTTTAAGCTCATGAGTAGTGGAGCTAGGTCTCACGTGATGGCCTCTATAACTCTTACGAGTTCACTGGACTTCTCACAGCCTAGGGAGTTCACAAACCGCAATCCATCAAAGGGGCCCAATGAAGCTACCGGGGCCATGAACTCCGTTAGAATTACGCAAAGGGTTGGCCGCAGTAACTCTTTAGAGTTCACGGGGTGCACAAAGCTACCTTTGGAGTACCAAATATAGGGCCGCCGGTCTGTGAATGAGTAGGTTTAAGCCCTTCCTCATGAGTTAGTACTGAAATCAAACTATAGATCTGGGGGGTCTTATGCATGGTTGGCCTATTTAAAGCTCACACTACGGCCCTCATTTTCTTCATCTGCAAGGTCGAGCCCATTCACGGGAGGGCATTTTCCTCCATTCCCCATGACGCTGTCGGAAGGCTATACAGATGGCATGGGGGTTATGCATGACTGGCCATTGAGGACTTTTGGCCTCCCTTTTTTTAGGCTTTTGGTCATTGGCTCCATTAGCTGCCTGCATGGGTATGCATACGATGGCTGTCACGGGCTTTTTAAGGCCATTGGCTTCTCACCGCTGCCCGAATGACGATCTTGATAGTCTTATGCACAATTGGCCATTAGCTTAATTAGGCCTCCTTAAAATGTCTTAAAGGACAATGACAAGTATAATCAGTTGTTGTGAGAATGATAGTAGAAGTTTCTGACTGAAATTGACACATCACCACTTCTGACAATATCTTCAATTGCACCAATCCATCTGTCTGTATTGTCTATAATATACCAGCTAGATGATAGTATCAATTTCAGGTAGAATCTTCTGGGGCTCACTTAATGATGGTGATGTTCACTTTCCTTTTTGCAATATTGTTATTACATGGTCTTGATATGCTCCTGAACTTCTTCTTTATTCATTCATCTTGCCCCCTTTTGATACAGAATCATTATTTCGATAATTTTCTGGAGCAAAATCAAAAGTATTTTATGGACGGTATCTCTTAAGGAAGCGAGCATTAACCGGTATACTGATTCCTTGCCCATCTCGATCTACAACTCTATATGCTCTATTGGAATATACTTCTTTTATTATGTACGAGCCATCCCATTTAGGTTCAAATTTGTCCCATGTTCGAAGGGTGACTACGATATGTCTTTTCAGCACCATATCCTCCTTTTTAAAAGAATGATACTTGACTCATTTGTCAAAGGCAGTTGATATTCTTTCCTGATACGCTTGCAATCGCTGTTAGGCAGCCAGACGTTTCTCATCAAGCAAATCCAGCTCTTTTAACCTTATTTTTATGTTTCCATCATCAGTTATAGACTGGTGTACTGCCACTCTTAATGATGTTACTTGTATTTCAATTGGGATCACTGCTTCCACACTATAGATTAGTGAATATGGTGTTGCTCTTGTCGTTGTCCGGTGAGTAGTTTTGTATGCCCATAACACCTCTTGTAACCTTTCGTCCCAATCACGTTTGTTCCCTGTTACTATTTTCTTTAGTATTTTGACTATTATTTTATTAAATGCTTCTGCTAACCCATTAGCCAGTTGATAATAAGGTGTTGAGAATGAATGATGAATACTGAATTTCTGACATAACTTTTCCATGCCTCTATTTTTGAAGGGAGTACCATTATCTGTAATAATTTTTTTTCAAAATGCCATGACGGTATATTATTGTGTGTCGAATGAAATTGACCACATCCTTCTCTTTAACAATGCGTAATGTAATTGTTTCAGTCCATTTGGAGAAATAATATGTCGCTGCCAAAATATATTGCTTCCCTTTGGTTGAAGGCGGATTGATTGGACCAATAACATCAAGCTCCCAAGCAAAGAAGGGCCAAGAAGCAACTGACTGATGTAGATCTTCTGGTGGAGCATATATAACATCTCTGTGAATCTGATATTCATGGCATCGTTTCGCATAATCCATCGCGTCTTTAAACATGGTGGGCCAATAATACCCATCTTATGTACTCGATGAAATAAATTTCGACCAGCTTGATGTGCCCCGCATTCTCCAGAGTATGCTTCTCGCAATACATGACTTATCTCTTGCTCATCTAAACAACACAACAGTATTCCATTATAAGACCTTTTATACAACACTTCACTACATATAACGAATCCACTTGATCGTTGCCTAATTTGTTGTCTTTGCACGGGTTCTTCCAATAGAATGTTAAATTTTAGATAATCTATAAAAGGCTGTCACCAATCATTTGTTATGATCTTTAGGCACAATACAGGAAGAGTCTCAGTAATGCCTTCGATAACTTCTAGTGACGGTAAAAATCTCTTTTCTTCTATAGTCACTTGAAGAGGGCTTCGATTTAGATAAGACAGAGCCACTGCCAAACTAGCCAAAGCATCTGCTCTTGCATTTTCTGACCGAGGGATATGCTTGATTTGAACATGGGAGAGCCGCTCTAATAACTATTATGCCTTCCAATAATATGGCAAAAGCGCTTGCTTTCTTATCTTGAATTCAGTTGTCAATTGATTTATAATCAATTTAGAATCCCTAAAGATATTTAGCGTTCGTATTTTCATTTCTTTAGCCATTTTCATTCCAATAATCAGTGCTCTGTATTCAGCCTCATTATTCGTACATACAGTTCCCAATGTAAAGGAATGAGGTAGTAAATCACCTTGGGGAGTAATGAATATCACTCCTGCCCCCACTCTCGATGTTCAAGAAGCACCATCAAAATACATCTACCACGGGTTCTACGATTCAGCTAACATAACCTGCTCATCTGGAAAATCATCATTAATGGCCTCAAATTCTACTACCGGATGCGCCGCAAGGAAATCCGCCACTGCTTGCCCTTTTACTGCTCTTGTTGGTTCATATGTAATAGTATACTCTGAAAGTAACAGCATCCATTTGGCCAATCTTTCGGACAACATCGGTCTTGTCATCAAAAAATTTATTGGGTCAACCCTTGAAATCAGTGTTATATGATGAGATAAACAATAATGTCTCAACTTTTGTACTGCAAATATCAACGCCAAACATTTTTTCTCAATTAGGGAGTAATTGCGTTCTACCCTCATTAGGGTCCGGCTTAAATAATACAGAGCGGTTTCTTTTCCAGATTCATTCACCTGCACCAACAAAGATCCTAAAGAATGTTCAGTTGCAGATATATATATATATATATATATATATATATATATATATATATATATATATATATATATATATATATATATATATATATATATATAATAAGCGGTTTTCCTTTCACTGGGGCTGCCAAGACTGGAGGTTGTTTCATCAATTCCTTTATTGAATCAAACGCATTCTGACAGGCGTGATCCCATACGAAATTTGTATCCTTTTTCATCAAATGGGAAAATGGCTGACACCTCCCTACCAAATTCGAAATGAAACGTCGAATGTATGCCAATTTTCTCTGTAAACTTTTTAATTCTTTCAATGTCTTCAGTGGCAGCATATCTTGAATAGCCCTGACTTTCTTTGGATCAAGCTCAATGCCCCTATGCCGGATGACAAAACCAAGAAATTTATCGGAGGACACCCCAAATACACATTTACCGAGATTCATTTTCAATTACTTCATTCTAAGTCGACGGAAAACCGATGCCAAGTGCTCACGATGCTCCTGATGGCCCGTAGACCTGACTACCAAATCATCGACATGACATTCAACACGTTGGTGCATCATGTCTTGAAAAATATTTTGCATCACTCTTTAATATGTTGCCCCGACATTTTTGAGTCCGAATGGCATAACCTTATAACAACAAATTCCCAGCGAAGTCCTAAATGTCGTTGCTTCTTCGTTTCAAGGGCCATTCGAATCTAATTATATCCTGCATAACCGTCCATAAAGGACATGACAACATACTGAGTTGTACTATCAATTACTAGTTTAGTTATTGGGAGTGAAAAATCATCTTTTGGACAGGCTTCATTCAAGTCTCTAAATTCGACACACACCCTGACTTGTCCTTTTTTTTCCTCACCGGGACAATATTCGATATCCACTTGGGATATTTAACCTCCCTAATGAACCCGACCTTTATCAATTTATTGACTTCTTCTTCAATCAGGGGGACTAGGTCCAGACGAAATTGCCTTTGAGCTTGTTTAACTGGCCTTTTCTCCTTAGAAATATTCAATTGATGCCATGATATAGAAGGCTCTAAGCCAGGCATCTCTGCATATGTCTAAGCGAAAACGTCTTTATTTTCCCTGAGAAGCTAAACGTATTCTACAGATTCTTGTTCAAAAAGGCCAGCACTAATGAACATGCTTCGTGGCTCTTCTTTTGTACCCAAGTTTATCTCTTGCAAACTGTCTGTCATCAATTGCCCTCCATCTTCCATCTATTTCGAAGCTTCCTCAGGACGTTCTACTATCCTAGAATTTTCTTCTGCCAGCTGCTCAACCATAACCATATGTACTGATGACTTTGCCCCCATGTCTTGAAATATTCTTTGCTTCTCTTGACCGTCCCCAATAGGAACTTACATTCCCCTCCTATGATTTAAGACAGTGTATTCTTCACAGTCAAAACTCATACTTTTTATGGCCCTCTTGCTTATTTTTTTTCCAATTATTATTTCAACTCTATCTATCATCTGTTGTATTATACTTTTCAACGTATGACAATCCTCCGTTGGATGTCCCACTAAGCGATGATAACGACAAAAATGCCATTCTCCAATTCTTGTCACGTCTTCAGGGCATTTGGGCTTTGGCAATTTTATTGCGCTGACCTTCAATAGCTGGTCCATCATTGGGATGACATCTTCTTTATCGAATGTAAATGTTTCATGTGAATTGAGCATCCTGGATTTTTTTATACGTTCCTAGCTGAATCGACCCTTCTTTTCATTCTGTTTTTTCTTCCTTTAAATCTCTTACACTATTATGTTGTTTATCACAATCAATAGAATTTACTATTATCTTGCTGCGAGCCTTCTAAGCTATATCATGGCAAAACGCTGGCACTATCCGATTTATCAACTCTGAAGCATATGCCTTAGTCACTAAATCATGAAAGGTTCTAATGTCGGCACTGGCAAGTCCAACTATGAATTCTGTCTTCATAGAGTTTAGACACATCTTGACTTGTTCACTTTCTTCTGGTAGCTGTTTTCATGAAGTTCCCAATATCCTCCATCTGTCTATAAACCTTCCTATCGATTCACTTTCACCTTGTGGCACAGAAGTCAATTCAACAATACTGACCTCTCGTACTGGAGAATAAAAATTAGCCACAAAAGTATCTTGCATTTTCTCCCAATTGCGGATCGACCCTGGAGCCAAGCTAAAATACCACCGGAATGCCTTGTCCGTTAGTGATGATCTGAACATCCGTAAGTAATATTGTGGTATGGTGGAAAAATTTCCCATGTTAGTAACGAAATGCATTAAATGCTCCTCTGGAGACCCTTCTCCATTGAACTTTTAAAAATTTGGATGCTTGAAATTGGCTGGAAAGGGAATATCATCTACCTCTTTTGGATACGACATTCGATACCTGAAAGACCTAATAGTTTTGCATTCCCTTTCTATTCTAACAACTTCTTCAACAATTTGCCTTACCTCATTTCACGTTATGACCCTTGTGTCTGGAACAGACTCCCTTGATCTCGCACCTTGTTACTGAGGGTTTTCAGATTGACTCCCTTGACTATTCACTAGGCCTGCCATCAAGAAAGCTTCTATTTGGGCTACATCATGTGCAAGGCTTGCTAAAGCTTCTTTAACGTTTCTGCACTCATTCATTAAGGCTTTTTGCGCTTCTACCATCTCATCCTCATGGTCCTCTGCAGTTGTCATATTGTTTGAATTCAACTTCTTCATGCTTTCGATGACATCAGTTGAATGAGGCGATACAAACAACGGCGAATTTACCTGGGATGATGTAAATTTTGGCGAGCTTGTCATTAGTGCTTTACCTTTCTATTCCCTTATCCATCTAGTCCTTGAAATACCTAAAGCTGCTATAGGCTCTCTGACTTTTGGTAAAAATGAATTCATTCGGAGACTTCTTGCGTTTCGTATCCTCACCTTGCGGGATGTTACAATAGTCCAACCTTCATTGTCTCCCAGTGGTTTAGACAAAGCAGATGCTACCCCAGCTGTCACTCGAGTCTTGCTGTTTTTAATTGTAGGGATTTGAGTTAGTTGCTTCAGAATTTGATTCGGTGTATATTCTATCACGAACCCTGTCGAAGT
Source organism: Magnolia kwangsiensis (assembly GCA_037074715.1). Classification (NCBI taxonomy): domain Eukaryota; kingdom Viridiplantae; phylum Streptophyta; class Magnoliopsida; order Magnoliales; family Magnoliaceae; genus Magnolia; species Magnolia kwangsiensis. The sequence continues at coordinate 61,258,017 of CM073573.1, forward strand.
GAATCGGAAGTTCACTTTCCTTATGGAAGTTGCCATGAGTAGTAGGCTATAATCGGGTGCAAAAACTGTCGAACACAAAATATAATTGTAATTAGTGGTTAAAGAATTAAATAATCTATCTTAGGGATGAAGGGGAGGATATTCCCACTGAGAGTCGTCATTTTGGCGTCTTCCAGACGCCAAAATATGATGAAAGCTTCACAACGATTTCACTGTTAATATTAAATAAGATAAAAGGTCCCCAGCGAAGTCACCATTTTGTTTCGAACAAGAAACAAATGCATCTGATTTGGTGTAAGACCCGTATCCTAAAACCGTACTGTTCTGTCAATTTTCGAGATCCTTCCCATCGAATTCTGGCAACCTGCGACTGATAATCGACGTTGCGCACGACCGTAAGTTGTATCCTATACATTTGAGTTAGCTTAATTCGAGATTTGTACCACTGCGACCGCACCGTCACCGCGGTTCCAACGCCTCAACTCACGCACCGATCCGATACCCAGACGAGGAGATGCGGACCCGCATTCAGTTCGAGCAAAAATATCACGCGTTGCAAATCCCAAGGGAATCTCTACAATATGTCCCATCAATCCCATCAATCACCTCTCATGTCAAGTACACACACCCATGCTTTCTTTCTCCACAAGTTAAGCAAGCCCAAAAGTTAACTAACCTCTCACTTCACCCATCACTCACTTCACATCACTCCATCACTCTTACAACTCTCTCTCTCCCTCTCATTTCTCAACACACCAAACCCAAGCAAGGGAGCACTCCCACATCTAAGCCCTCCCCATGAGAAAAAAAGATAATTTTGGTGGCCCACTTCCTATCCCAAAAACTTTAATCCTAGCCATTCATCTCCCATCTCCACCATCAAAGTGAAGCTCTAGAAGATAGGCGTTCCAGCGGACCAAGTAGATCATAAGGTGGGTGCTTCTATAGGGTAGTTTACTTGTTTTTATGATGGACTAAGTGAGGCCCACCGATCAATGGTGTGGATCTCACTTGGGTCCCTAAGATGTGGCCGATGGCCCATCTTGATCATCAAATCATTCCATGATGGGGCCATTCTCCATGGACCCCATCATGATGTTTACTTTTCTTGCATTAAGAGGTCATATAGACCGTTCATTTTGGATGGAGATGGATCTCCACCGTTGATCTTTTGTTTGATGGTCCATATGCAATGGGCCCTTTGATGTATGATTAGATGATTGAAACGGAGGGCCCATAGTGTCGGGGTCCCTCCATCACTCGTGTCTCACTCTATCTCTCTCTCCCTCCCTTTCCATTTATTTTATTTATTTATTTATTTCTTCTTTGTGTGTGATGAAATGGCCGTATGGCCCACTTGGATGGACCCCACCTTGAGGTAAGTATTTTATCCAAGTCATCCATGAGTGGGGCCCATCTGATATATATTATACTCACACCAGCTATCATGTGGTGGTCCACCTAAATAGGGTCCACCTTGAATATGTTGATCAGCCCAACAACATCCAGCGTCTGGACGTCGCTGGAAAGAAAAACACAAATATGAGCTTTCCAGGCATTGGAGGTGGGCCACTTGTATAGGCCCCACCTAGATGTATGTTTCTAATCCATGTCGTCCATCCTCTTTCCCGACCCATTTTAGGCGTTGAGCCGAAAAATGGTGTCGATCCGATATTCAGGTGGGCCATAGCATAGCAAACATCGTCTTTACCGTTAAAAATTGGCTAGGGCCCACCTTGAGTTAAAAAAAAATACCGTTTATTGGACTTGTTTGAATTGTATTGAGCCATGGAATCCAATGGCTGGACTGGATTCATCAGCTGCGGGCCCCACATGATAAAAACCCCAGAAAATTGGGTTTTAATATTTTTTTAAAAAAAAATCACACAGCAGCTGGCCGCGCCAGCGGCGCTAGTGGACGGACGGGCAGCAGCCCACGTCCCCGGCCGTGGGCCCCACCTTGATGTTTATGTTCCATCCAATCCGTTCATGAGGTGGGCCACTCTTTGAAGTGGGCCTCCTCCAAATTCTAGCCATATCCAACACTCAGGTGGCCCACATCACAGGAAACAGTGGGATTAAATATATGCCATTGAAACCCTTTTTGGATTAACACAGAAGTTTTTGATTAAGATGAAATTTATTTTCCCTTTTTCAGGTCCGTATGACCTTATCAACCGTTGGATGACAAATAAATGTTATGGTGGGCCCCACGTGGGACCCACCTTTACCGTTTGAAGCAGCTGATGCTGCATCGTACAGAAGCTCTATAGCTGTTGTACTAAAGTCAGCAAGGCAGTGGGAATGGATTGGCTAGCCCCACAATGATGTATATGTTTAATCTAGGCTGTCCATCATTTGGATGGTGGGGCCACCATGATGCATGTGTGGCATTTAAGCCGTTCAACCATTTTGAAAGTTCGTCTTAAGGCTTGAGACTAAAAATAAGTGAGATCCATGGTTCAAAGCGGACCCCCACCATGATGCATGAGTTGTATCCTAACCGTCCATCCATTTTAATAGCTAAAAATGAGGCAGATCTATGGTTCAAATGAGCCCACTTTGGTATGTATATAGGACTCATGTTGATCCATTTATGGCCATTCATTTAGGCCCACCTTGGTGCACATTTAAGGCCATGGGATTAAGCCCATTTGGCATATGTAATGCCCATGGGTTTCGGCCCATTTGACATATGCAATGCCCATGGGATCCAGCCCATTTATTCCATATAAGGCCCAAGGGATTCAAGCCCATTTGATATATATATTATAGCCCATGGGATCAAGCCCATTTGATGTGCATGGGGCACAAATGGAGTGGCCCATTTGATATATTTAGAGCTTTTGTGTGTAGGCCCATCTGATATATTTAAGGCCCAGGTTGTGAGGCCCACTTTGATGTATTTCAAGGCCCATGGGTCATGGACCATTGCAATGTACATAAGGCTCATTGGTAAGGCCCCTTAACGCAGCCATTTGATGAATGTAAGGCCATGTGATACGGCCCTTTTGATGTATCTAAGGTCCATAGGTTGAGGCCCAAAGGGATGTCCTTAGGGTCCATTGCAATGAGTGATTTCCCATGGTTCATGTAATGATATTTATGGCGGGTCGTGCCTAAGGAACAATGTTGGTTTGACGTCCACATTGTATGTATAATGTTGGTTAAATGTTCGCATTGTAACTCTCCTTAGGGCCCATTGATTGGCCCATACTTGTTAATATTCATCGTTTTATAACATGCTTAGTATAATCTCATGATTCATGCTCATACGCATCATATGTATGCTTGATATGAGGTATGTTTGATCATAGCATAAGCCGTTGGGCTGAGACACTTACAGGACTCCTTATGAGATGGAGTGCCCCACATGATCGGGCAGTACGCACTGGATTGCTGCATGATTTGACGGTGTGATTCATGCATCTCGCATATGTGTGACTTGATTCACTGCACGCCCTAGCAACATTAGGGCCGTGGCTCCACAGGTACATAGTGGATGGTCGTATCGGATACCGAAAATACTTGGTTCTAGCACTGTGGGCACTTAGGATGTCCTTGGGTGAAAGTCCTAGAACCTTTTTGGTACCAGGAGATGCTCCAACGTCTAGACCGAGTGGATACACGAGCGCCCAAGTGCCGAATACCAGTATGCCGCGTCTCCCACTGTGTCGTGGTCGGTTGGAAGGGGGTGTGGCCTTATCCACCTGAGTGAGGGGGCTATAAGCTAGGCTGAGTTTGACCAGCTCATAAATGAGTCCGCTATCGACGAGCCGGGCAGGTATTGGCATACTACTGGTCAGGCGGATAGCGAGGTCTTTTCTGCTTGCTTGACTGTGCAGCTAGGGAGGTGGCAGTCACTGCGAAGTGTATTAGACTCCGGTGATATCCTGAAAGGAATTGTACTGATATGTGTACATGATGAGTACCGACTTGCTTGGATTACATTTCGCATATGACATTCGGCTATATAGGCCTTGCATTGCATCGGTGTGGCCGATGACATTCATATCTCGCATCGCATGGCCTTGGTATGGCCGATAGCATTCACGTCTTGCATTACATAGCCTTGGCATCGATGATTCTATGGACTTACCGCATACTTTCGCATTGCTCTGATACTGTATACTTGACACTTTCCTTACGTACACACTTACACCACCCTCTAAGCTTTTGTAAGCTTATGCACGACAGTTGCGTGCAGGTAGCGTTGGACAGCAACAGCGCTGAGGCAGGAGCGCGTATCAGACCAATTTGGAGCTTTTGATCATCTTGTATTTCCCTTTCCATATTGTACTTAAAAGATTTTGATATAGTGGATATGTGGTAATGTTGTTTTGTGACTTGGTTATGCTTGTGGTTATGCTCCATTACAAAAAAAATTTCATTCTGAAAATCCTCCTTGTAGGATCGTAGGATCGAAATCTGGTACTTGATTGTCAGGAGCCAAGAATGGGGTACTACGGAGGCTGTCGGCACCAGATTCGACAATCGGGATTCATGTGAATCCAATTTTCAGGTTTGGGGCGTGACATTTGGGGAGATTATCTTATTCAAACATAATAAAGAAAGAGTATTTGAAACAATCATCACACTTTATTAATACTGAGTTCATTTACATCCTTTAAATATCTCTTGATTCTAAGATAAATTATTTTAAATAAAGGAATTATTGTAAGTTCAACTGTCATAGCCAAGTATTAAATCCGACAACATTTCGATGCTTATTTCAGTCATCTCCTAAGACTTAGGAGGAATATGCTCTTCTGCTGATTATTCTCCTTTAAACTTGAACAGAAGGAACTTGAAGACTTCAAATAATCTGGTAGCATAACAACCCTTTATCTTCACAGATTGTAGGGCAGTCCAGTTACACGGTCCTGCGTAACCGATCTTGGTTGTGCGGACCTGCACAAACCACCATCTCTCTCTCTCACCTTCAATCTCGCTTCTTGCTCCGCTTCCTCTCAAAAATCTTCAATCGGTCCAAATGAAGGAGGTGAGGAGGTATTTATAGACCTTCGCATGTGTGGTACCCCAATTTTGGCGCCATAGGATTCTCCTTTTAGTGTTTAAGACCCTATTATGAAGAATCATTCCTGGAACTCATTGCACGGACCTGCGCAATTCCCATTTTGGTTGCACGACCTGCGCAACGCTTATTTGGTTACGCAGTTCCGCGCAACTGATATCCTTTACACAGACCCACATAAACCATCCTCAAGTCAGCTCATTCTTCATTTCCTTCAATTTTCTTTCTCAATTTCAATCTTCCTTTACTTCAACCCTTTATTATTTTTTATGTCTCAACACATGTCAAGTACATATCACTCACTCCATCACCCATCCCTCTCTCTCTCTCTTTATATCCCATCCTCTCTCTCTCTCTCATTTCCCCATTTTCAAGAAAGCAACCCCATGAAAGGAGTAAATGTCCATGCTCCATGTGAAAGCTAGGTGTGGCCCACCTCCTTACCACCCAATCCCACCCTCTATAGATCATCTCGACCATTGAATTGAATCCCTTGGAGCTCTAGAACGCGTTGGAGGAAGAAGGAAAAAGAGATCGAAGGTGGGTGCTATTATTTTTTTATTTTGTGATCTGAGGGTCTACTTATGGTGGGACCTATCTTGATGAATGCATGTATAGGGAGGGCCCATAGTGGCGGGGTCCCTCCCCTCTCATGATTGTCTCTCTCTTTCTTTCTCTCTCTTTTTCCCTCTCCCTCTTGATGTGCGGCCCACCCGATGCGTGTGACATATCAACGCCATCCATCATTGTGGAGCCCACCATGATGCGTGTGTTGCATTCAAACCATCCAATGGTGGGACCCCAACCGTCTGACTGACGTCAGTAGGTTTTGTGGGTCCCATGTGATACATGTATTATATCTAAATTGTCCGGATGGTGGGACCTATCTACTGACTGTCATCAGCAAGTTCATTGGGTCCCACGTGATTAAATGTGTTGGATCCCAACCGCCCACCTGCTATTAGGCCACATAATGATGTATTTGTTTCATCCACACCGTCCAGACCATTTGGACAGTGCTGGACAGGTTGGACTGTCCTGTGGACCCCACTCATGATATATGTGTTTCATCCTATTGCAACAGTGGACACGGGACCCACGTGTGTGTGAACTCCACGAGATGCATGCGTTGTATCAACGCTGTCCATCTATTTTTACTCCATGCCGCCCACCTGTTTGCAATCCCCACTGTCCAGATGGCTGGATGGTGGGCCAAACAACTATGTATGTTGAAATCCTCACCATCCAGATCTCTGGATGGTGGGCCCCCCTTGAATGTATGGATGGAATCCAACCGTCCAGACAGTCCATCTAGACATTGGAGGGCAGTGTCATTGGCTTATATAATAATAATAATAATATATATATATATATATTATAATATTCATATATATAATATATGTTAATGTGTTATTATGGTGGGCCCCACGTGGGGACCCACCTTGATGTATCGAATCATCCCCCCCCCTCCAATGGCTTTGGACGGTGGGTCATTGGACCATCCAAATCATGGGTCCCACGTGGGACTGCATGATGTATACATTCCATCTATGTTGTCTGTCCACATACACGGACATGGGGCCCACCTCGAAGGTTGTTTACATCCACACATGTGGGGCCCCACCTTGATTCATGTGTTTAGCCGTCCATCTAGACAATTTATGTGGTGGACCCACCTTTGATGTGTTTTGATCCAAGCCGTCCACCCATTGGCAAGCTCTTCTTTAGGCTTGAGACAAAATGAAGCAGATTCAATTCTCTGGTGGGCCACATGTGTGGACCCCACCCTGATGTAAGTGTGTTATCCACGTCATCCGAGGACCGCACCATGATGTAAGTGTTGTATCCTCACCATCCAGTGCAAGGACGGTGGGATTCCACCATGATGTATGTGTTTCTCCACCCTATCCATTCATTGGACGTGGCCCCACCATGACAGCGTGTGGGGCCCACCTTGATTTAATGTATTTCATCCACATCGTCCAATCCATGGACGGTGGATGCGGATTGACTGGAGTACCTCACACCAACTTGATAGCTGAGGTATGGACGTTAGTAAGTTCCGTGGGGCCCACTTGATTTATGTGGTGTATTCCATGCCATCCACCTATTTTGCATCCATGTCAGCCATCTGTGAGATCCTCCGTGATATATGTATTGTATATCTATGCCGTCCATCCAGTTTTATTTTTTCCAGATCATTTTAAGGACGGCTCACCTTGATTGTATGTATTTTATAGCCACACTGTCTGTCCATTTTGATGGACGTATGGCCCACCTTGATGCATGTGTTTTAGCCACGTTATTCAGTCCAGCTAGGATGTGGACCCCACCACCATGATACATGTGGTTTATATCCGTACCATCCATCTATTTTAGCAGCGGATGGGGCCCACCATGTTGTGCGTATTTCATCCATGCCGTCCATTAGTGCAGCCCACCTTGATGTAATTGCGGCCTATGTGATGAGGCCCATTGTGATATGTATTAAGCCCATGTCGTGTGGCCTATTTGATGTACTTAAGGCTCATGGGCTAGGCCTATTGTGATGAATTCGAGGCCCATGGACAAGGCCCATTATGATATGTTTTCGGCCCATATGATGAGGCCCATTGTAATGTATTTACAGGCCCATGGTTGAAGCCCAAAGTGATGTACATGGCCCTTATATGGGTCACTCCTTGGGAGCAATGTTGGTTAAATGTCCACATTGTGACCTTCCCTTGGGCCCTTTGTTAGGATAGTTCTGATTGTCGAGGCTGATTCTGATTATCGAGGCCGATTCTGATTGTCGAGGCCGATTCCGATTGTCGATACCGATTCCAATTGTTGAGGCTGAGCATCGAGGCCAATTTTGATTGTAGGGGCCAATTTCGATTATTGAGGCCGAGCATCGAGGCCGATTTGATTATCGAGGCCCATTGTGATATGTTTTCGGCCCATGTATGCTGCCTGTTACGATGTGTATGGTGATGTATATAAGCGGCCCATTATGATGTGCATTTGGCCTGTGTTTTGAGGCCCAATGTGATGTATAAGCAGCCCATATTTGAGGCTCGTTGTGATGTGTATTGAGCTCATGTTTAAGTCCTAATGTGATGTGTATGAGGCCTATGTGATGAAGCCATTGTGATGCATTTGAGGGCCAGGTGATGGAGCCCATTATGATGTATGTTTGGCCCATGTGAAAGGCTCGTCGTGATGTGTATTAAGCTCTTGAGTGAGGCCCATGGTATTGTATATTTGGCCCTTGTGTGAGGTCATGGGTCCACTGTATGTTAGGCTCTATATGGGTCATTCCTTAGGGGCAATGTTGGTTAAATGGCCAAATTGTCGAGGTTGATTGTCGATGCCAGTTATTGATACCGATTATAAGTATGTGACAACATAGCATCTTGATATATGCCCATACGCATCATTTGTAGGTTTGTTATGAGATATGATTGACCATTGCATATGTCATAGTGTCGGTTGTTATGAGACTCTCTGGTAAGCAGAGATTGTCTCACATGAGCGCATGGTATGTGCAAGATTGATGCATGACTGGATAGTATGATTCATGCATCTTGTATTGTGTGTTATGATTATTATACGCTCTAGCGACATCAAGGTCATAGCCTCCACAAGCATATCATGGATGGCTAAATGGGACACTAAAAATCTTTTCTATATGGGGGTACTATAGATATCCCTCGGTGAAAGTCCGTAAACCCTCTTAGTTTTAGAGGTTGCTCCAACGTTTAGACCAAGTGGATGCATGGGCGCATGAAGGCCATATACCGTTAGACCGCGTCTCCCACTGTGTCGTGGTCGGTTAGAAGGGGGTACAGCCTTACCTACCTGAGAGGAGGGGGCAATGCTAGGCTGAGTCTGACCATCTCGAGGAATGGGTTCGCTATCGACGAGCCGGGCCTAATATTGGTAGGCAGATAGTGAGGTCTCTTCCACTCACCTTTTTGCGCGCGATAGGGCGGCAATTTAGTTTGGAGTGTAATATACCCCAGTAATTTTCTAGAGAGAAACTGTACTAATATGCGGACTTATTAAGTAGGAGTTGCATACTCATGCATTCATTTCATTCACTATCCACTCGGGTTGGTGGTGCACAACTAATTGTTATGTACCTTTGCATGGCCAGGATTTCGGTTGGGCATGCGACTAACCTGTGATTAGGAGTCTACTGCATGGAGTCTGGCTATCCAAATTTAGGTATGGGACTGGTTTGGATAGAAGTCCCTTGTGATGGACCCCGTAGCCTACCATACTACATACTATCATCCCGACTTCACACTCTAGCTTCTTCATTTCACTTGCATCGCATATTGCATTGCATCTTCACCACATAGTATTTGGCTTACTGTCTCTTCATTGCATAGATGATCTACATTGCTTCTTCAGGATATGATATTGATTTATTATATTTTTTTGCATCGCATAGCCTGGATAAGGCCGATAGTATTTATGGGCCTATCAGCATGTTTTCGCATTATTCTGATATTGTATGATTTACGAGCTTGTCAATATTTCCACTCACTCTGATTACTCTGATATTGCTTACTTGACACTTACCTTGTGTACAAACTTTCACCACCCAATAAGCTTTCTATAAGCTTATGTGCCATAGATGCGTTCAAGTGGCATTAGGTTGTAGCAGCGTTGAGTTTGGAGCATGTAACGCACCTCTGGAGCTTTGATTCTTACATATATATTTCTCTTTCAACATTATATTTAAATGTTTATATTAGTGGATATGTGATGATGATGTTGCCTTTGTAATTTGGGTAAACTTGTGGTTATGCTTCTTACGAGATAAATGTACATTGAAAAATACTCATTGTAGGATCCCAGGATCGAAATCTGGCGTATGAGTGCTGGGAGCTGAGAATGGGGTACTACGGAGGCTGTCAGCATCAGATTCGGCGATCAGGATTCCTGTGAGTCTGATCTCTGGGTTTGGGGCGTGACACTAAAAGTTCTTCTCCTTTCATCTCATCTATATTTCTACTCTTCTATAGAGGTTACCTTGGGAGAGACCCTATTCAATAGGGATTTAAGAATTTTCCTACATATACATCCTTTTGGTATTGTTTCTCCTAACCCATATGTAGAGTTACAAATATCATTTAACTTAAAATAAAACTCTATGAAGGTTTCAGAATTTTCCATTTTAATATTTTCAAAATGGGTCATCAAGAGTTGAAGCTTAGACCTCTTTATTGTGCTAGTTCCCTCATGAGAGATTTCCAATGAGTCCCACGCTTCCTTCCTGGTTTCACATGTGCAAATGCATTTGAATTCATCAGGGGAAACCACATAATGAATAACAATGAGAGCTTTGGCATCATAAGTATACCACATTCTCTCATCAGCACTCCATTTGGATTTATCTTTAGGAGCGCTGATGGTTTTACCATCAACCACGACTTGTTCCATGGGCATCGTCCAACCTTATTCAATAATGGCCCGAACTATAGGGTTAAGGGATCTTAGAAAGTCCCTTATCTTAGATTTCTAATAGGCATAGTTAAACCCATCAAAATATGGTGGTCGCGTGATGACACCTCCCTCTTGATTAAATATCATTCTTAAGTTTTTTTAGATCAACTCAAGGAGATTAAGCCATTCAAGAGCTACCCTCCCTAATACCAATTGAAATCGTGCTTGTGATGTAATGTGATTACCACGACTGTAGTTGTAGAACCTTGGTGAAGGTAAGGAATAAAGGCTATGTCCTGGGGGGGGGGGGGGGGGGGGGGGGGGGGGGGGGAGGGACTGGGGACTATGACATTTTTTTTTTTTTAAATTATGCATTTTTAAATCCAAATTTCCTAACTTAAAGGAAATTTAACTCTAGGGCTTCCAAGCCATTAGAGGGTCTAATAACATACACTACAAATGATATACAAGTTAAGAAACTAGTATACAACATGATAGTGTACATGTTCGTGTTGGATGTGCTAACTATTAATACCTAACATTCATCAAATTATGCATGCATATACTTAAGCAATCAACATATAAGTATAATTAAATAGATGTGCCAATAACATTCCCATTCAAGAGCTACCCTCTCTGATATTAATTGAAATTGTGCTTGTGATGTAATGGGATTACCCCGGTTATGAAGGCTATGTCCTGGGGGGGGGGGGGGTGGGGTGCTATGACATTTTTTTAAAAAAATTTATGCATTTTTAAATCCTAATTGGCTAACTTAAATGCAATTTAACTTTAAGGCTTCCAAGCCATTAGAGGGTCTAATAACATAGACTATAAATATTATACAAGTTAAGCAACTAGTATACAACATGATAGTGTACATGTTCGTGTTAGATGTGCTAACTATTAATACCTAACATTCATCAAATTATGCATGCATATACTTAAGCAATCAACATATAACTATAATTAAACCGATACAGTAATAACATTTCCAAACACAATCATGTATAGTGGTTTGGGTACTTGACTACTCCACTCCTAGCGAACGCACTCAACCCATGAGTGTACCGCATTTCACTATCGAAGGTTTCAAATCAAGTTAACTTCTAACCTTTACCGCCCTACATAAGGACTCTAAGATTATGCACTGTACAAGAGCCAAACTTTTAAAAAAGAACTTGGATTTAGGCCCTACACAAGCACCAAGGTCCTATACAAAAACCCAATACATACACTCCTGCTGGAGGCTCCTGCAAGAGACTTTAGTTGGTTTTCCTTAGGCTGACCAACAACCTTGATCTTACACAAGGACCTACATTTGCTCGACCAGAAGCTCCCAAGGAGATTGACATGGAAACACTCATGTCGGATGACCTACATAAGGATTTGATTTACGCCCTACACAAGAGCTAAGGTCCTACACAAGAACCTAGTCGAGTTTAGATTACAAAATCTTACCCTCAATCCTATACAAGGAAAGATATTACATAGACTCCTACACTTGAAAACTTACTTGTCAGATTAAGTTCCTTTTGCAGATCCTTCTTAGGTAGCTTAATCATCACCCTCATGTACTTCAATCAGCTCCTTGATGCTTCCCCGATCATGATGTCGATGGTTTGTCAAGGCCTCAGCTCCTAGATCAAACACCTTGCATATGATGCACCTTTGAGGTAACCAAGGTGATGGGAGGTTAGTGAATCTCCTACAACTAGTGTGAGTGTTGTAATCCTAGGGGAATTCACCTAAGTGGGTCTTATTGAAGATTTAGGCAATGATATACCAATATTGCTTAAGTCCAACTTCTAGAGAATGTTAGAGTTCAAGCACATCTTCAATATTGAGGTTAGAATCCTTGTTAGAGTATTAATCTCATGGAAGATGACTTAAAACTCAATGGTATGGAGACTTGGGATGAGAGATATGAACATGGATCCACCAAAGCTTCTATTACACCTAAAACTACTTAAAATGTCTAAGAACTAAATGTCCTTTATAAAAATTTTGAATTCCAATGATTAAAAAATGGGTAGAAAATGATTCTATTGATGTCATTGAAGGCTACCTTGATGCCATCGAGAAAATCAGATGTTCTTGTTGGACATATCTGACTCACTTGTTTGATGTCAACGATGAACCTTCGATGCCATCAAACTTGACCTTCAATATCATCGAAGGTGTTCTCAATGTTATTGAGAAAATCATAATTTAAATGTGATTTCTTACTAGACATTTCTAACTCTCGATCGATGTCATCGATGAACCTTCGATGTCATCGAAAGAAATTTCCAGCAATAAATGACATTTAATTTTAAATTTCTCAATGACATCAAGGCCACCTTCGATGTAACACCCTGGATTTTTTCCAACCTGAAATTAGACGTCCTTAGGCAATGGGTCAACTATAACACTCTCAAAGCTTAATCCCAAGCCAAAGAAATCGCTTTTCAACCCATTTCCTTCAAATCTCATCTTTCACCACCTCATTTTTCAAACTTCTCCAAGTACTTTTATATTAGACACGAATCCTTAAGTTTAAATAGTGAAGAACTATACTTAAACTAAAACTCACTGAAAACAGTCGCGAGATTGAGTCCGTGCACACTCCTGATCACACACAACGACCCCAAATCACTTCTAGACCATCAATCGAAGGGTTTAGATTATGTTTCATTCCATTCCAAACCTAGAAATGAATGTCCTTAGGTGGTAGGTCAACCCCAACATCTTACACTCAATCTCAAAGCCTAAAACCTCTTTTTATCCAATTCCTTCAAAATCTCACCCTCCACCACTTTATTCTTCATTTTTTTAAGCACATTCATAATACACACCAATCCTAGGGTATAAATGAGGAAGAACAATACCAAAACTAAAACTTATCATAAATAGTAAATAAATGGATAAAATGGGTTTTGACCCTTAACCTTTTGGAATCTAACGAAATAAATGGGTTAGTTGGATAGATTAGCATCTCCTACCCCAAAATCATATGCTACACATCGCATAAACTCAACTTTGTTTGCAAATTAGCCCTAAAAATGCCTAAAATGGAGTCGGGGGCCTACCCAATCCAATCCAGAGGGACCCAAAGTGGGCCCCACACTTTTCTGCGACCTAGGGGGTAGAAGGGCCTCGCCCAAATGGCGAGACCTCGCGAACCACTCTAGTGGTCGGCGAAGACCTCGTCGGTTCAGTGAGGCCTCACCGGTTAGGCGGGCTCGGCCGGGCTGACATCGTGCGGGGACTTGTGGACCCCCTTGATGCAGGGTTCGACCCTCCTTTCCTCTCGAATCACCTACTTCCTTCACAAAGTCCACCTTCAAGCTTTCCATTTTTTTAAAAATCTTTCGAATCTCCCCCAAATTCCTTCTCCAAACACTTCCTTGTTCATTTTCATATACCACTCACACTACCCTTCAAATCCCACCTCAAACAAAAATCATTAGGGGCTACTTCCTTTAGAAATTAGATGAAATTAACTAGCACCAAACTAGACGACCTGTGAAATTGCCACAAATCACTTTAAATACGATCTGCTAGAGCTAAACGTGTAGAATAGTTGACGCTACATTATCTTAAAATCTTGAATCAAACTCTAAACCCGGTTGCTCACGGGAGCATTCGAAAAATTCGTATCGGATCTGGACCGCATATCGGAAGTCCAATTACCCCAAACTTAGACAATCCTGACCGCCTAGTTGGACTTGACAATCACCCCAAAAATCAAGTTCAGATGATGTCCCACGACGATTTTCTTGAGTCCAGAGTGAAGAGTGTGAGAAATGTTAGAAATTAAATAAAATTTATGAAATTTGGCACGTGTCACTTGCGCGACATTTTCTAAGCATTCTGACTGTCAGAATCTGATCCAAATTTACCCTCAGATCAGGGATGATGGCCCACTCATGTCATAGCACTTGTGGCCCTGATCGAGTTTCGGTGACCGCTGAACTGAAACTGGTCCACCACGGTCGATCTGAAAATCTGATCGGACTGAAAACTCTGCCTGACTTAGATCCAATGTCAGGGAGCTTAAGTTCGACCACACGTAGAAAAGAGGCTGCCAGAAGTGATCCGTTGGATCAGAACAAACCCATTTTGGATATAAAATAAGTATCCCTTGGCCTTGGGGTCATTTCCGTCGATTTTGAGCCTATATAAGGGCCTTAAACCCTTACTCTCTCATTCCATACGAATTTCCTAAGCCTTAGGAGAGAGAAGAGAGAAGAGAGAGAGAGAGAAAAGGGAGAGAAAGAAAGAGAGATTTGGAGCTTTTCTTCCATGGATTTTTCTCTGCTGCTCTTTGTGCTTCAACGCCGCTTCTGCATCGCCATTCCGGTGCTTCCAGCTCCATTCTTAAGTAAGAAAGCCTAACCCTAACCTATTCTAGGGTTTCAATTGGTGCAAGTGGTGTAGTAACTAACCTAAATCATACTGTAGGTTGTCAATCAGTCGTTGACAAAGACTTAGAGTCTCTGTTGAATTCATTACACTTTTATGGTGTAAGGTGCGGATTCTAGATGCTTAGATTACCTGTTTTCAAAGCTTTCAATGCCGTTTAATGGTAGATTGCTGACAAGGATGTTGTTTGACATGTAGAACATGCTATCTATTTTCCATTTTGAATACGTATGAAGAATATGAGATTTAGGGTATTTTAGGTATTTGTAGGAAATACTGTATATGTACGTATTTTGCTGATATGATTGCCATGAGTATTTGTCGTCTACCTATGCTAGTTATGCATGTATGTTCTGTTTGCTGAAGAGATTCACTCTAATGCACACTTTAGCTGACATATGCTATGTAGACTAATGTGTGTGACTAAGTGTTTGTATAAATGTACGTATTAGTAGGTATTGAGTAAATGGTGCTGTAGATTAGTGGTGAGACTAGATTCTCAACTAATTCGATGATGTACATGATTCCTCCATGCTTTTTGTATTTCAATTGATTACCTTAGGTGTGAAGTACTCGTGTATGGTTAACTGCTTATGATTTACGTTATAACATGCTGATAACATGCTGGAATTACTTGTATTTTCAATTCTGTCTCTCTCATATGATTATTGATTTAGATTATAAGTGTTTGGGGCTATACTTTAGTCTAGGCATTCGGTAACAGATTTGAGCTCGTGGTTGACCTCTATTCGTCACGCAAGACTTGTTTGACGAACCCGAGTCGTGGGTTGCTCGTCGGCAGTGGTTAGGCCACACGAAGTGCTTATGCACTTCATGTCATACAACTCAACGGGCGCTCGTACTAGTCGAACTCGTCAAGTAACCCAATTGACCATTGTATGTTCACCTTGTATTGGTCATAACTGCTTGAACCTAGGGTACTGAATTACCAGTGAAAACCCTGATAACCGTGGTACCTTGATCCACTAAGACTCATGAGTCGGGCATGGTGGTATGGGACACCGTGGTCGAACTGTC
Source organism: Magnolia kwangsiensis (assembly GCA_037074715.1). Lineage (NCBI taxonomy): Eukaryota > Viridiplantae > Streptophyta > Magnoliopsida > Magnoliales > Magnoliaceae > Magnolia > Magnolia kwangsiensis. Next base: position 61,273,933 of record CM073573.1, read on the forward strand.
GGCCTACGCAGGGGCCACAAACCTCCCCGTAGTGACCAGTGAGCAACCCAAACTCGTGATCAAATTATAGTGGTATGGGACACTATATTCTTGCTGTCGGCCTACACTAATAAGGTGATGGGGGAGCGGTGCAACGAGTGCGTTCAACAGCCTTGACAGCCCTTTGTAGTGACCTCGAGCGTACTCTGAGTCTACGTGAGGCGACGACCCTTCCGTAGTAACAAGAGTAAAAACTAGGCCTATATCGATAAGGTGATGGGGGAGCGGTGCAACGAGTGCGTGCAATAGCCCTGGCAGCCCTTGCAGTGACCTAAAAATATATCATCGTATGAGACTACTAGGAGTGATGACCCTAGACAGGATCCTTGTTTGGGAATGATATAAGGGAGGTACCCTAGTTTCCCAATCCTGCTGTATGAAAAGGACTAATAACAACTCGGTAATCATGATCATATCGCACTGCATGTGCCTGGAAGATGTGGAGCACTGAGGGAAGAAAGCATGTCGCGGACGTAAGATGGTGTCGCATGAGGGAGTATGTCGGTGAGGGCATGCATCATTATTACATCTCATCCTTGCATTAATTACAGTATTTAGGAATTTTTGATTTGCTTGCTTTATCATTATCGCTTGATTAATTTGATAACATGTTAACCTTTGCTCTATGATTCCACTGAGTTGATCACTCACTCCCACGTTACGGGACGGTGTTATACACACCAACCAGACTCTGTCTTAGCTGCAGGTGTTGGAGATGCTTTGAGGCAGAGCCTGACTATTCGATGACGAGGAGGATCTCTCCTATGTCCAACTCTCTGGTGGGTCTAAGCAGACCTGGAGTTACGATGGCGGGACTATAGGGTTTTGTAACGCCCCGAAAATTGGGGGTCGGGTAGAAACCCAACTCCCGAGTTCCAGAACATTACTTATGCAACATTTTCAATGATGGATGAATGTTGACAGTAGTAATACATAAAACATGAGGTGAATTAAGCCAAAACAACATATCATACTCCAGAGATAGTTAAAATAGCAAGCGGAAGAACGTGATAGATATATAGAATATATGAATTGTTGTAGGTCTCCAGGGTGTGAACATGTTACCAGGTTAAACATATACATGTATACTCCAAAAATGATCAAAAAGAATATACATGAGTGCATCAAAAAATATATATAAAATGACAAGTGTCATGACGTCTAATCAACCTCCATGTAATCCCGTCGATCAGAACCTGCATATAGGAGGAATCCTCCTCATCATCATAAAGTCCGGCTCCGCCTCACAGGTCGCGCCATCATCTGAAACTACAATAAGGACTGGTTGGTGTGCGCAACACCTTCCCGTAACGTCGGAGTGAGTAGCTAACTCAGTGGAATCGTAGAGCAAAGGTTAACATATTATCAAATCAATCAAGCGATAATGGTAAAGCAAACAATCAAACATTCCTAAACACTGTGATTAATACAAGAATGAAATGACATGATGGATGCCCTCACCGACATACTCCCTCATGCGACACCATCTTACGTCCGCGGCATGCTTTCTTCCCTCAGTGCTCCACATCTTCCATCCACATGCAGTGCGATATGAATATGATTACCGAGTTGTTATTAGTCCTTTTCATACAGCAGGATTGGGAAACTAGGGTACCTTCCTTATATCATTCCCAACAAGGATCTTGTCTAGGGTCGTCACTCCTAGTAATCTCATACGATGATATATTTCTAGGTCACTGCAAGGGCCGTCAGGGCTGTTGCACGCACTCGTTGCTCCACTCCCCCATCACCTTATCAATACAGGCCTAATTTATATCCTTAAGACTGCATCAGAATTCGTCGCCCCCATGTGGTGTTAGGATAAACTCAAGGTCACTACAAAGGGCTGTCAGGGCTGTTGCACGCACTCGTTACTCCACTCCCCCATCACCTTATCAATGTAGGCCGACAGCAAGGATATAGTGTCCCATACCACCATAATCTGCTCAGAGTAGGGTGCTCACTGGTCACTACGGGGAGATTTGTGGCCCCAGCGTAAGCCGACAGCTCGACCACAGTGTCCCATACCATCATGCCCGGCTCATGAGTCTTAGTGGATCAAGGTACCACGGTTATCAGGGTTATCACTGGTAAGTTTGGTACCCTAGGTTCAAGCAGTTATGACGAATACAAGGTGAACATACAATGGTCAGTCGGGTTACTTGATGAGTCTGACTAGCACGAGCGCACGTTGAATCGACCGACATGAATTGCACAAGCACTTCGTGTGACCTAACCACTACCGAAGACTCTAGAACGACTCGGGTTCGTCATATACATCCTTTGTGGCGAATAGAATCCAACCACGAATTCTAAACTGTTACCGACTGCCTGGACTAGAGTATAGCCTTAAGCACATGTAATCTAAATCAATAATCATATAAGAGAGACAGAATTGAAATACAAGTAATTTCAGCATGTTATAACGTACATCATAAGCAGTTAACCATACACGAGTACTTCACACCTAAGGTAATCAATTGAAATACAACAAGCATGGAGGAATCATGTACATCATCAAATTAGTTGAGAATCCAGTATTAACGCTAATCTACAGCACCATTTACTCAATACCTACTAATACGTACATTTATACAAACACTTAGACTACACAACTCCAACGTACTTGACGTATGTTGATTTCCGCGTATAATATGACAGATCCTTATATCAAGGAGATGTCTAATACACAACAATCATGTTCTTACATTCAAAACATATGGTAAGCATAAATCATATGGATTTAGGCATTTCAACAAACACTTAGTCTACACACATTAGTCTACATAGCATATGTCGGCCAATATGTTCCTTAGGGCGAATCTCTTCGTCAAACAGAACATACATGCATATCTTGTATAATAACATGACAAATTAATATGAAAATAATTTTAGCAAAATACGGACGTATACAGTATTTCCTACAAATGCCTAAAATACCTTAAATCTCATATTCTTCGTACGTATTCGAAATGAAAAACGGACAGCATGTTCTACATGTCAAACAGCATCCTTATCAGCAATCTACCATTAAACGGCATTGAAAGCTTTGAAAAATGGTAACCAAAGCGTCTAAAATCCGCACCTTACGCCGTAGAAGCGTAAAGGAGTCGATGGAATCTCTAAGTCTTCGTATACATGGAATATTAACCTGTAATACAAGCTAGGTTAGCTATCTAGCTACTAGCATTAATGGAAACCCTAAAACAAGTTAGGGCTAGGCTTTTCTTACCTAAGAATGACGCCAGAATCGTCGGGATAGCGATTGTAAAGCGATGGATAAGCCCGTAGATCAGCAGGGAAGAATAGAAGGAAGGTTCTCCCACTTCTCTCACACTTTCTCTCTCTTTTCTCTCTTCTCTCTCCTAGGGTTTTTCCAAATTCGTATGGGTTAGAAGGCTAAGGGTTTAAAGCCCTTTTATAACCCCAAACATAACCAAAACAGACTCCAAGTCAAGGTATACTTGGGTTATAGCCAAATCGGGTCTTTTCTGATCCAAAAGAACGTTTCTGGAGGTCCCCTGACTGAATGTGGTCGAACTTAAGCTCATGGATAGTGGATCCTAATCACATTAAGTTTTCGTTCCGATAGTGTTCCCAGATCGCAGTGGCGGACCAGTTTCAATTCAGCGGTCACAAAGATTCGATCAAGGATTTCAAGTACACTGACCTGAGTGAGAAATGTTCTCAGATCCGAGGGTGTATTTGGGTCAAATTTTGACGGTCTGAATGCTTATACTTAACCCACAAGTGAAACGTGCCAGATTTATTTAAATCACATTTAATTTTTAATGAATTTCGCTCTTTCTCACACTCCTTGTTCCAGGCTTAATGAAATAGCCTCAGAACATCAGTTGGGCTTGATTTTCGAAACGATTTTCAAGTCCAGCTAAGCGGTCATAATGGTCTAAGATTGTAGATATCGGACTCTCGACGCGCGGTCTAAATCCAATATGAAGTTTCAAAGGGTTCCCGAGGACAAACGGGTTTAGAGTTTGATCCTGGATTTTAGGGTAACATAGCGGTAACAATTTTAGAGGTTTTGAGTCTTACAGATCGTATTTAAAGTAGTTGGTGCTAATTTTGCAGGAAGTCTAGTATAGCGCTGGCTAATTCACGTTAAATTTCTAAAGAATTAGGTTCTAAATGATTTCTCTGGCTTTGGAATTGAATTTTGAGAAGCTCCCAAGGTGCTATGGTTGACCCATTGCCTAAGGACGTTAATTCCAGGTAGGCAAAAATCTGGGGTGTTACAATCTACCCCCCTTAAAATAAAATTTTGTCCCCAAAATTGGCTAAGGGTAATGAGAAAAGATTAATCATTTCCTTCACCTAAGTTTTATTGATTTCATGTTTCTATACATGGTAAGGTGTATACGATCCATATAAGTCTGGTTCCTTTCTGTCTACCCCCCTTAAAACTTACTTCTTTATGCATTACTTAGACCCTAACGGTTTGCTACAATTTATTTCTCTACCTGTTTGGCATCTTGACGATAATTTCCATCTACTTAGAGTAAGATATATATTTTCAGTGGTTGACCAGTACAGAGAGACGATTGTAGTGGGCTTGATCTCGATACGTCGAATGTCCGCTTGGCCAGGGTAGACAACGTTGTATCCCTTCCTAATCCTGGTGGATCCTGGTCTTCTGCTCGGCTAAGCAGTGAGTCCATTGGTAGTCGTCCAGGATTGAGAATTTGGGTCAAGCTGCGAATGTTTCGTATTTGTTCATTCCAGTAACTCCGTAGTCCGATCACTCTAAAAGCTTAGGGAATGTCAATCACTAAAAGGTTCAAAAGTCTTATTTATAAGGTTGTGCTTTGGATCTTGATCTAGGAGAGTTCTCGCCTGAATTTATGTCCAAGGTAGGGATTAATAAACACTTTAATAGATCATCCTAAAGGATTCCTAATCATACAGAATCAACCAAGGTTTCTATTATGCTCGTATTTAACGAGTAGGTTTATGGATACACTAACCTTCACCTGCTCACACTGCTAGGCCTATGATTTAATATGCATGGGTTCAACACTTAAGCCTTAATTGTTTCCTTGAATTTTCTTCGATCTTGGGCCAGTGGGGCAAGGGCCCACCACGCTTCCGCTGCGCCACTCTGATCAAAAGGATGACTTAACTAGGTTAGGTTCTTAATGTTTTACCCCCCTTAAAACTTAGTTCTACTTAAGGTTCAAGAATCTATGTCTCGATCTGTATATTAGAATGAGGTGTAACTTAGGGCCTATCCTTGACATGAAATGGGAAACAACCTCTCACTACATTAGTTTTCCTTTGTTAATGATGCGTTCTATGGCATTGGTACCTATGGTTGTAGAAAGAAGCCAAATCTCTATTGTGATTGAGTTCAGGGGCAGGTGTGAGCTTATGACAAGATATCTAATTCTCTACTGGCTATAAGTTCTCGCCATTTCCCAAGGACAAAGCGATAACTTTTGGTTGTAGGTGGTCGGGCTAACACGGAAGAAAAGTTATGTAGTGGGTTTGAGCTGGATACATAGACTTTTTACCTAGGACAGAAAATTTGCCATATCGGTTCTTAATCCGAGTCGATGCCGATCTTCTGCTTGATCAGAGCATTGGATTTATTGGTAACCACTAGGACTAAGAAGTCGATTCAAACCGCGAATACTTCATTTATATATACAGTTCCTTTACTCTGTGTTCCTGAATGCAATAAGCCATTGGGGAGGCAAATCTAAGGGGAATTCTAAGGGGCGTGCTGGTTTATTCTAAGTTCAATCTGAGGGATTTATAAGTGTTCCCTGAGAGTGAATGGTTCTAAGTTAAAACAACTTTCCTAAGGGATCTATCGAAGGAACGAGGTCTACTCTAGCCAAATCTAACCTACTATTCCTTAGCATATACAGGCTTTACACTACTTAATATAACTAGTAGACTAGTCTTTAACTCACTAGCTGTAATCCAAAGCCTAAGCTTATACGCTAAATGGTTTCATACCATTTCTATTACAGTGGATTGTTCTATCGCTTAGAGTCAAGATTATCTAATTGAAATTGGATTTCCCATATTGTCAGATCTTTCAAATCTAGGAGTACTAACTCTAGGTCCAAAACTCTAGATGTCCTAGCACTAGATGGTCGCTGTTTATGGACTAAGCTACTGCGTTTGGTCACACCCGACGGTAGAAGCGTAGGGGTCGAGAAGACGGCTATAACTAGCTCAAAAGAGCCTTGGAAAGTGAAGCAAATGAAGAAAAAGGGCTGACCTAATGGGTTACCACGAATCTAGGTCTAATAGAGGAGGGAAACAAGCCCCAAAAAGCTGGGATTACAAAGGGAAAAGGGTGAAATGGGTTGGGTTAGAAGCTCACACGATTTTTAGCCTCAAATGAGAGCTTGGGAGCTCCAATCACAGAAAATGGATTAAGTAGCTGTTGGATATGATTGAGAACAGTGGAGGGATGATGGAAATAATGAAAAATGAAGGGAGAAACAATTGGAAGGGAGGTTGGAGAGAGAAAACAACAGCTTTGAAAGAAAAAGAGAGCTTGGGGGGTGATTTTATGAAGGAAGTAGGTGATTTTGAATGAACGGAGGGTCGGACCCTGGACCATTGGGTCCCATTAGGCCCCAAACTCAATCGGCCCAAAGCCCGGACCTAGCCGAGACCGTTGACCACCGAGGCCCTCGCTGACTTTTGGTCAAACTGGCGAGGGGTCTCCCTTTGGGCGAGGTCCTCCTTACCCCTAGGCCCTAAAAAGTTAGGTTCCCACCTCGGAACCCTCCGGAAGTTAATTGTTTGTTCCCCCTCCATTTGAGGCATTTTCAGGGCCAATTTGCAAACCAGAATGAGTTTATATGTCATGTAGCATATGATTTTGGGGTAGGAGACGCTAATCTATCCAACTAACCCATTTATTCCATGAGATTTCCTAATTAGAATGGCCAAAGGTAAAATTTTTATATATATTTACTATTTATAGTAAATTTTTATTTAAGTATGATTTTACATCATTTATACGTTAGGATTTATGTCTATTATGAAAATACTTAGAAAAAGTTAAAGAATGGGGTGGTGGAAGGAGAGATTCTGAAGGAATTGGATAAAAAGGGGTTTTAGGCCTTGAGATTGAGTGTAAGGGTTGTGGTTAACCCACAACCGAAGGACATTGATTTCTAGGTTTGGAATTCTAAAGGGAATGACTCAAACCCGTCGACTGACGGCCTAGAGGTGACTTAGGTCGCTTCACGCGATCAAAGATATATTATGCCCTAAATTACAGTATAGTCTCACCTGTCGGTGAAACTTGGGATTCTAATGTGGTTTCTAAGTTCCATCGCCCCCTTCCTATATCAGAGTGCATCAGTGTGCATCCTGTTACCATAACCCAGGTCCAGTTTAATCCAAATCATGATCTGATACCATCTGTAACGTCCCGAAAATCGGGGGTCGGGTAGAAACCCAACTTCCGAGTTCCAGAACATCAATTATGCAACATTTTCAATGATGGATGAATGTCGACGATAGTAGTATATAAAACATGAGATGAATTAAGCCAAAATAGCATATCATACTCCAGAGATAGTTAAAATAGCAAGCGGAAGAACGTGATGGATATATAAAATATTTGAACTGTTGTAGGTCTCCAGGGTGTGAACATGTTACCAGGTTAAACATATACATGTATACTCCAAAAATGATCAAAAAGAATATACATGAGTGCTCCAAATAAAGATATAAAATGACAAGTGTCATGACGTCTAATCAACCTCCATGTAATCCCATCGATCAGAACCTGCATATAGGAGGAATCCTCCTCATCATCATAAAGTCCGGCTCCACCTCGCAGGCCGCGCCATCATCTAAAACTATAATAGGGACTGGTTGGTATGTACAACACCGTCCCGTAACGTGGGAGTGAGTAGCTAACTCAGTGGAATCGTAGAGCAAAGGTTAACATGTTATCAAATCAATCAAGCGATACTGGTAAAGTAAACAATCAAACATTCCTAAACACTGTGATTAATACAAGAATGAAATGACATGATGGATGCCCTCACCGACATACTCCCTCATGCGATACCATCTTACATCCGCGGCATGCTTTCTTCCCTCAGTGCTCCACATCTTCCATGCACATGCAGTGCGATATGAATATGATTACCGAGTTGTTATTAATCCTTTTCATACAGCAGGATTGGAAAACTAGGGTACCTTCCTTATATTATTCCCAACAAGGATCCTATCTAGGGTCATCACTCCCAGTAATCTCATACGATGATATATTTCTAGGTTGCTGCAAGGGCTGCCAGTGTTGTTGCATGCACTCGTTGCTCCACTCCCCCATCACCTTATTAATATAGGCCTAGTTTATATCCTTAAGACTGCATCAGAACTCGTCGCCCCCATGCGGTGTCAGGATAAACTCAAGGTCACTACAAAGGGCTGCCAGGGCTGTTGCTCGCACTCGTTGCTCTACTCCCCCATCACCTTATCAATGTAGGCCGACAACAAGAATATAGAGTCCTATACCACCATAATCTGCTCAGAGTAGGGTGCTCACTGGTCACTACGGGGAGGTTTGTGGCCCCAGGGTAGGCCGACAGCTCGACCACGATGTCCCATACCACCATGCCCCGCTCATGAGTCTTAGTGGATCAAGGTACCACGGTTATCAGGGTTATCACTAGTAAGTTCAGTACCCTAAGTTCAAGCAGTTATGATGAATACAAGGTGAACATACAATGGTCAGTCAAGTTACTTGATGAGTCCGACTAGCACGAGCGCACATTGAATCGACTGACATGAAGTGCACAAGCACTTCGTGTGGCCTAACTACTATCGACGACTCTAGAACAACTCGGGTTCGTCATACACATCCTTCGTGGCGAATAGAATCTAACCACAAATTCTAAACTGTTACCGACTGCCTGGACTAGAGTATAGCCCCAAGCACATGTAATCTAAATCAATAATCATATAAGAGAGACAGAATTGAAATACAAGTAATTCCATCATGTTATCAACATGTTATAACGTAAATCATAAGCAGTTAACCATACACGAGTACTTCACACCTAAGGTAATCAATTGAAATAAAAAAAGCATGGAGGAATCATGTACATCATCAAATTAGTTGAGAATCCAGTCTCACCACTAATCTACAGCACCATTTACTCAATACCTACTAATACGTACATTTATACAAACACTTAGACTACACAACTCCAACGTACTTGACGTATGTTGATTTTCGCATATATTATGACAGATCCTTATATCAAGGAGATGTCTAATACACAACAATCATGTTCTTACATTCAAAACATATGGCAAGCATAAATCATATGGATTTAGGCATTTCAACAAACACTTAGTCTACACACATTAGTGTACAAAGCATATGTCGGCCAATATGTTCATTAGGGCGAATCTCTTCGCCAAACAGAACATACATGCATATCTTGTATAATAACATGACAAATAAACATGGCAATCATTTTACCAAAATACGGACGTATACAGTATTTCCTACAAATGCCTAAAATACCTTAAATCTCATATTCTTCATACGTATTCGAAATGAAAAATGGACAGCATGTTCTACATGTCAAACAGCATCCTTATCAGCAATTTACCATTAAACGACATTGAAAGATTTGAAAAATGGTAACTAAAGCGTCTAAAATCAGCACCTTACGCCGTAGAAGCGTAAAGGAGTCGATGGAATCTCTAAGTCTTCGTATACATGGAATATTAACCTGTAATATAAGCTAGGTTAGATATCTAGCTACTAGCATCAATGAAAATCCTAAAACAAGTTAGGGCTAGGCTTTTCTTACCTAAGAATGACGTCAAAATCGTCGGGATAGCGATTGTAAAGCGATGGATAAGCCCGTAGATCAGCAGGGAAGAATAGCAGGAAGGTTCTCCCACTTCTCTCACACTCTCTCTCTCTCTCTTCTCTCTTCTCTCTCCTAGGGTTTTTCCAAATTCGTATGGGTTAGAAGGCTAAGAGTTTAAAGCCCTTTTATAAGCCTAAACATAACCAAAACAGACTCCAAGTCAAGGTATACTTGAGTTATAGCCAAATCGGGTCTTTTTCGATCCAAAAGAACGTTTCTGGAGGTCCCCTGACTGAATGCGGTCGGACTTAAGCTCATGGATAGTGGATCCTGATCACATTAAGTTTTCGTTCCGATAGTGTTCCCAGATCGCAGTGGCGGACCAGTTTCAATTCAGCAGTCACGGAGATTCGATCAAGGATTTCAAGTACACTGACTTGAGTGAGAAATGTTCCCTGATCCGAGGGTGTATTTGGGTCAGATTTTGATGGTCTGAATGCTTATACTTAATCCGCAAGAGAAACGTGCCAGATTTATTTAAATCACATTTAATTTTTAATGAATTTCACTCTTTCTCACACTCCTTTCTCCAGGCTCAATGAAATAGCCTCAGAACATCAGTTGGACTTGATTTTCGAAACGATTGTCAAGTTCAGCTAAGTGGTCATAATGGTCTAAGATTGTAGATATCGGACTCTCGATGCGCGGTCTAGATCCAATACAAAGTTTCAAAGGGTTCCTGAGGACAAACGGGTTTAGAGTTTGATCCTAGATTTTAAGGTAACGTAGCGGTAACAATTCTAGAGGTTTTGGGTCTTACAGATCATATTTAAAGTGGTTGGTGCTAATTTTGTAGGAAGTCTAGTGTAGCGCTGGCTAATTCACGTTAAATTTCTAAAGAATTAGGTTCTAAATGATTTCTCTGGCTTTGGAATTGAATTTTGAGAAGCTCCCAAGGTGCTATGGTTGACCCATTGCCTAAGGACGTCTAATTTCAGGTAGGTAAAAATCTGGGGTGTTACAGGTTTGGATAGAAAACACTACTTTTCCTTATTGCACATTTCATGTAATTATTTAACCTGGTGATAATCATACTCTGAGAGCTTACCATCATTTTTATATAATTTATATACATACCACAGTCTTTTACTTGCATAATTTAATTGCGTCTCGAGCATGATTTACTGTTTGGCTTAATCTCACTCATGTTTACTGTACTAACAGACAACATTCAATCATCATCATCATATATGTTGCATAAGTGATGTTCTGGAACTCGGGAGTTGGGTTTCTACCCGACTCTCGATTTTCGAGGTGTTACATTCGATGTCATCAAACTTAGCCTTCGATGCCATCAAAGGTGGCCTCGATGTCATCGAGAAATTCAAAATTAAATGTCATTTTTTGCTGGACATTTTTTATTCTCAATCAATCATCGAATGCCCTTCAATGGTAGCTTGATGGAATCGAACAACCATCAAAAAATGCTATTTTAGGTGTTTGTTTTCACAGTTGCTTAGCACCTCTTCTAGCCTTATTTATCATGTTCCACTTGGGTCTTAAGGCTAACGGATGATTAATTAGTTATTCTTATTAGGTCATGATTATCTAGAGGTATATGGGTTATTTTGGGTAAAGGGTTATGGTCAATAAGGCACCTCATTTACATGTTCTTTGCTTCTTAATGCTTTATCTTCACAGGCTCAACCGACTATGTGACAAAAGGACTCACATGATTGACAAATAGGATACAAAAATTAGTGCACTAACATTGTTGACCTGTCACGTCTGATGTGCATGTAGAACTCATCAGATCAATTCCTACTTATACTAGAACTTCAAGTGTTTGACATTCCATGGATGAGGTAGTGCCCGCCCCTGCAAGTCCTCCAACTGATATGTCCATGGCCGGGCTATACAGGTGACCTTGTAGGGTCCTTCCCAACTCAGTATTAGGGCTCCTGAACCGAGTTCCTTGGTACTCAGGGAGACTTTTCAGAGTACCAGATCTCCTACCTTGAATCTTTGCTGGTTGACTCTAGAATTGTAGTTCTTGACAACTCTTTACTGGTAGTCGGTGACTATTATTTACAAACCATCTTTGAGTTGCTTAAGCAAGTCGAGACTCTGTAGCATTTTCTAATCTAGATGGCATTCTAATTTTCACTGGGACCACTACCTCTGCCCTAAAGGCTAAAGAGAAAGGAATCTTCCCAGTAGTTGATCGAGTTGGCCCACTTGGTGAAGTACTCGACAACAATAATAGCAAACTTGGTATGCCCCTTGCCGGTCTGATGATATCAACTCCCCACTGTGTGAATGGCCAAGGTCTACTCATCAGGGTCAACTACTCGAGCGATTGATGTGGCACTACTGTGAAGAGCTAGCACATGTCACGTTTCCTTGTGAACCGCTTGGCATCCTTGTGCATCGTGGGCCAATAATACCCTTGTCAGATCACTTTATGTCCTAGGGCTCTTTCGCATGAGTGATTTCCACAAACACCTTCATGGATTTCTCTTAAAACGTATTCGACTTCATCTAGTTGTAGGCATCTCATGTAGGGTAGTGAAAACCCTTTCTTGTATAAGACATCTCCCACTATTGTGTATCGAGCATATCGATATCGAATTTTTTGAGCCTCCAGTTTGTCTTCAGGTAGCTCGCCCTGGATCTATTTAGGTTAATGAGTGGCTAACAGGGAGGGCTGCTCTCTGGTGAAGATGATTGATACTTGGCTCAGGCAAGAATTCAATTGGGACGGTCCTAACGAGTTCGATATCGATGGTTGAGGCCAACCTTGCCAAAGAGTTCGCATTAGATCTTGAGACTTGTATGATTTTGTACCTACCAAATTCATCGAGTAATCAGTAAGCCCTAGTTAGGTAGGCAATCATCTTGTCTCATCTGGCATGATATTCTATGGTGACTTGGTTTACTACCAATTGCAAGTCGCCATGGATTTTAGTATTTTCGCTTTCATTCCATTACTTTGGCCAATCTCAAGATGGCCATAAGTGCTTCGTACTTAGCCTCATTGTTGGAGGCTTGAAAGCCAAATCGCAAGGGGTACTCAATCTTCACTTTTCCAAGAGAGGTTAGAATCAGTCCTGCTCCACTTCTCTAAGCATTCAACAATCCGTCTACATGGAGAGTCCACATTTATGGTGCTGAGTCCTGCTTAGTTTTCTCTGTGGATAGCTGGTTCGTGGGGGCAGGTGAATTTCACAATAAAGTCAACGATGGCCTACCCTTTAAATATTGTTTGGGACCGAGACACGATGTGAAATTCATTGAGCATGATTGCCCACTTGGCAAGTCATCCTAACACCTCAGGTTTGTATAATACTTGATGGAGAGGTTGATTAATCGAGATGACATTGGTGTGAGCTTGGAAGTAAGGTCTAAGTCACCGAGACGATGTGATCCGGGCTAGAGCCAACTTTTCTCTCTTTGTAGTGTGTCTCTGCATCGACCATGGCTTTACTCACATAGTAGACCAGTCGCTAGGTGCCTCCTTCCCTAGCTAGGGTCGAGCTAACTGTCATTGGTGAGATAGCTAGGTATAGCACTCCCCTTGCGTAGGCTTTGAGATCAGTGGAGGGGACCTTAAGTAGGCCTTGAGTTATTGGAACGCCTATTTGCATTCCTCTGTCTAAGTTGGCTTTTTACTCAGCTGCTTGAAGAAGGGTAAGCCCTTGTCTATGTCTCGAGAAACAAATCTGTTTAGAACTACCACTTTACCCATGAGGCATTGACTTTCTTTTATCAATTTGGGAGACCTCATTTTTATAAGAGCTCAAACTTTGTCGAGATTCTCCTCTATCCCTCTTTGATGGACCATGAAACCTAGGAATTTGCCTGAGTTGACGCCAAAGGCACATTTGCTCAGATTAAGTTTCATTTGGTATTTTCTCAGGATCATGAACATCTCTCTCAAGTTTTTTGCATGGCCCTTGGCCATGGTGCTCTTGATAAGCATATCTTCGACGTAAACCTCTATGGCCTTTTCAATTTTCTTGGCAAACATCTTATTCACCAGTTGTTGATACGTTGCTCCGATGTTTTTTAATATGAAAGGAATTACTCGATAGCAATACAACCCTTTATCGATGATGGTGGTTTCTACTTATTGTGCTCGTGTATGCCGATCTGGTTGTACCCTGAGTACGCGTCCATAAACCTAAGGAGTGCATACCCAATAGTAGCATCTACCAACTAGTCGATCCTCGGTAATGAAAAACTATCTTTTAGGCAAGCCTTATTCAAGTCGGTTTATTCCACATAGACTCGCCACTTTTCGTTGCCCTTTTTCACCAGTACCACGTTGGCCAGCCAATTGGGACATTGTACTTCCTCAATAAAGTCAGCCTCAAGGAGCATGATGGCTTCCTCATTAATTGTTGCGTACCTTTCTAAATCGAACACTCGTCTTTTTTGTCAGATGGATTTGTGGGTAGGGTTTACGTTCGGTCGATGAATTGTACTCTCGAATCTATACTGAGCATATCATGGTGAGACTAGGCGAACACGTCAACATGTCCCCTCAATAGGTCTGCTATCTTTTCCTAGAGTTTCTATTCAAGTAGCGACCCGACCTGAGATAAGGTCTTTTACAGGCGACCCAATGCTCAGTTGGAAATTTCATGGTGAGGTGATAGGTGGAGAGTACAGTCCGCATGACATTTAAGAACAGTCTGCCCAGAATTACATTTTACATTGAAGGGTAGTCGATTCTTATCCAAGACTTGTATCATTTGATGATGCCATGTGAATCGCTATAAACATGTGAAGTGTATGGCTAACTCAATCACAAAAGTTTTGTAAGGGGACTAGAGCAGGCTACCATGAGATAAAAGATCTTCTTTATAAAGATATTCGATTTAGAACTATTATATGTCCAAGGTCCAATATCAAAATCATTTTAGAGGTTTCCCTTACTTTGTCCACGTCAACAAACATTTTGAAATACCTCAACTTTTTCAAAATAGTTCCAAGTCAAATAACCAAAAAATCCACCATAGTGGTGACCTGGTTGGTGCCTTCTCCAGTCGTTAATGGCAGGAGGACACTTCCTTCTAAGGTCAACTTTTCCCCTGTGAAGCCGAGCAAAGTGGTCCACATAGGTCGCACTCTCAATCTTCCAACTCCTATTTGATTGAAAGTGGCTGCAAACATGATGTTTGTTGAGCTTCCTATGTCGATCAATATTCAATGTACCTTGTGGTTGGCAATGGTCATGGCGACCACTACTGCATCATTGTGGGGATCCCCGAGCATCTTCCTTTATAAAGGCGATAGTGCTTAAATTCATACTAGGCTCTTTCCTAGGTCAATGAATGAGGTTTATTTAGTGTTCCTCTTCGGTAGTGTTTGCACTCCAAGTATGAGCTCAGCATGTGTGGTTCGAATCACCACCCCCGATGGATCCACTGAAGATTGTGCGTATTTCTTCGACTACTTTTTTGTCGGTATGCTCCTCACGTCTCTCCTATTGAGGAGCTAGCAATCTTCTCTACGCCTAGCGATAAACTCGTGCAAGTATCCCCTTTGAATAAGGGATTCATTCTCTTCATTGAGATCAAAACATTTAGTTATATTGTTGTTGTGGTCTCGATGGAAGTGACAATATTTCTTCCTGACTATTTTTCTCGTGTCGGCCCTTATCTTGTTTGGCCATCTCAAGATCCTCTTTTCTTTAACATCTATGAGCACCTGTTCTAGTGTGGTGTTTAATAGGGTGTACCAATGAAACTAGTTTTCTGAAACTTGATTATCTCGGGGGGCTCTACTTTGATCATCGTCTCTTTTCTTTTTCTTTTCTTTTTTAAAAAAAAGCTTTTGTTAGATCCCACCTTGTTTTCCTGTCTTTTCTTTTCTATTGCCGAGCTTCCTTCACCTCGGTTGTTTCTGCATGCACTGAACAACTCCTGGACATTATAGATTTTTAAAGTTGGTTAAGGAGGTCGAAAAAAGATTGGGGTGGGGGTGGGGAGGGGTCTTTCCAATTGAGAAGAGGAACTTTCATTCCTTCAACCCAACCGTCATTGTTATGAGAGCCATGCGGTCGGAGTAGCTATCTACCTGGACAGTTTCAGCATTAAAGTGGATGATGTAATCTTTTAGTAGCTCATCTTCCTTTTGGGTTATCATGAGGTGGGTTGAAGGTTTCCTTATGGCCTTACCCCCAATAACTTAGATGGAAAAATTCCTGCTAATTTGGGTGAACGAGCTTATGGATTTTAGTGTCAAGTGTCAGTACCACTTCTGAGCTGCCCCAGTAAGTGTCAGAGAGAATGCCCTGCACATCACAGGTCCAGAAGTGTTGTAAAGTTCCATCCATGCTCTAAATTATTCCTTGTACTCATCAGGGTCTCCCGAGCTGGAATAGGGCAATATTCGGGGCATCCGAAACCTAGGTAGCAACTCCGCTTGCATGATGTCATATGTAAATGATGGGTTGATCTGTTAGAGAAGTGCATCAACAAAAGTTGGAACCTTTTCTCGGTAGGCTTGTTGTATATCCTTGAGCTGATCCTAGATTTCTTTATTTCTTCCCCCAGGGGACTTCATTTTCAGCCATGATCTCTGAAGCCTTTCCCTGAGCTTGCCTCCTCTGGTCCAAGGTGTGGCACAAATCTGACTCAGCAAACTCAGTGGCTTTCGAGGTCTGTGTCGAGCCTTCTCTTGGTGAGGCTCATGACGCGACGATGTCGGGCAGGATTGCTTGGCTCCTACCTCCACCTCTCCTTATTGGCTGGTTGGGGATATGTGTTGCCTTTCCAACAGGTTCATGATATGCTCTACGTTGTTGGTCAGGGCTCCAACCTAATTCTCGAGGGAGATGAGCCAGCTACTCCTGTTCTAAGACCTTTGTGCTATCTCTTGTGACGGTAGGAGGGATTAGGGGGCTGACTACAAAGCTTGGGCGTCTTCAAGCTACACCCCATGAGAAGACTCAGTCATAGATGCGGCTTTCCCTTTTCTCTTAGCCATCGAGGAGGAGCGAAACAAGTAATAGCTCAAGCTAGATGTAACACCCTAAAATTTTGAGGCCCGAGTCTTGATCATCCTGGGAATTCTAAGCATTAATTTCATTCACACATCATTTAGATTGCGTGGTTTCAATTGCTTTACACACCTTGTGCATACAAGTACAAATTCATGATAAGGAAATTTACTACATCTATTATTCCATTTAAAGGTAAAAAGTTCAATGAATCATCAAATGGTCTCTCTCAATGGGAGCTTATTACATAATTTGAGTTTTGTAGCAGAAATATAAATAAAACTAAATTATGAAACTATTTTATTTATTTATTTAACATAATCTTCCATAGAAAGATGATCCTCTAGGTCTTTAATCTATATGTCACCTGCATCATCTGTATGGTTGGAGAGGGTCAACACCCTACTCATAGTGATGGTTATCCTCCAAGGTTTAAAATAATTCAAATGATTTATAAGAAATCAAAAGGGTAGTGATATATCTCATAGTCTACGTATACAAGGGGTATCGATATGCGCAAACATTCTATGTTGTATGCATGCCTAGTAAAGTATTGCAGTTCATCACACTCAGCGATCATGGTCATAATGTGGAAGAAGTTTAAGATATTCAAATCGCCCTGCATTCTTACACTATGAAGATTTGCCGGCGTGTCCCACGTTAACTTGGATTTACGTGAATATTTCAAGGTGACACAACAACAAGATTGGGGGATTTATATGACACGATATGTTTATGGAGCGATTATTTGCAACATCCAATCCCAAAAAGTGATATAACACGCATGACGATTTACTTACATTGATTGTACACCACTCACCAACTCACGAGATTACGTGCCGACGAAGAAAGCCGCTACCCATAACGCATTACATCCACGATATTATATTGATCATTAGAAGTAGGATTTCCAACGTCATATTTGCATGCAAGATACTAATATAGTGATGTGAATTATGTAACACTGATTCATATGGTGAAGATAAACAATAAATAAAACTTGGAACATATGAGAAGATGTAGTCAATTAAATTGCAAAAGGAAAAATCCTCACCTGAAGTTGTTTAATCGTCTTCTACTCAGTTAAATTTGCTAGGATGTATTTTAAGGTCAGATTCTACTTTAATTCACCTGGTTTGGATTGTTTAGATTTCAATTAGGTTTAGTAAGTCTAAGGAAACTTGATTTAGATTATACCCAAGACAAGTTATGTATCGATAAGTTCCAACTTACCATGTTTAGGTCCATCCTACCACCGAGTCGACTTGGTTTGGTGTGATGGAGACAATTGGATTTGGAAAGAAAAGGAAAGAAAAGAAAAGAAAGAAAATTAGGGGAGGCCTGATCTGAACCATACTTCAAGTGGTAACTTGGTGGATCGTTACACACCAGCTTCTTCTTCCTCTTCCGTCGTTGCTTGTTAGCTGGTTGGACCCGAGTCGAAGTCATCAGCAATTTAGTGAAAATCAGGCAGTCTTCCCGGCGTCCGACTCTCTCTCTCTCTCTCTCTCTCTCTCTCTCTCTCTCTCTCTCTCTCTCTCTCTCTCTCTCTCTCTCTCTTGTCGTGTATCCCCTGACGAGGTGATAGGGGATTTTATAGCACATCCAAATTTCTAGATTCTTCTTATGTAGTCCGTATGCGTAGCCTGGTGTGCGTAACAGCAATGCGACTCGTTTGGTTGTGGTGTGCGGAACGAGTAATGCAACTTGTCTGTAATCTTTAGCTTCGATCTTCTCGGGATCGTCCTTTCTTCAAGTTTTCTGGGCCCACTAGGAGCCCGAAGATCTACCAACGGGTGGTTTGGATCTCTGATCAGACGGTTCTGTTGGTGAGGGACCCTTTTTGGTTTTAATGGTGGGTTTTTCCCGATCCACTTTTTCTCCAAATCAGACGTCTCTAGGTGGATCGGATTGGCCATCCGATGCTTCTTGGCCCATAAGATCTATGGTGGATATAGGATTTTTAGACCCGTTGCGACGAAACTCATTCTGCAGGTTGCGTCGAAACCAACGGAACTGCTGTGAAAGCCTGCGAGAATTGTGGACAACTTCTCTTTCTTATTAAGGAAGGATCTAGCTGTCTTGCCTGGGTAGGTGCATAGATTGATACACAAGAAACGGAAGTCTCTGTTGTAGCGTCCGCAAGGCCTGTGATATTGCCGGAATCAGCATGTGGGCCATGATCTTTCCTCGTGTACATGACCCCTCTCGTACAGAATTTGAAGTGGTGGTCGAGGGGCGGTTCTGATTTCCCATCTCTCCATGATGGTGGCCCAAATCAGATCCGGTCGGAGGCTTCACGTTTGAAATGTTGAAGGCGGGAAGAGAAGGAAAGAAGAGAAATCCTTTCTCTTTATGATTTTCCAGGTAAAACGTTGTTTTACCGGCTTTAGCTTTTGGTGTTCTGTGGCCGCACACTCTTTTGTGTACATGCACACCCCGTACGGTACCTATCGGGGTGTTCTTGTTTAATCTGCCCCATCCATTCGATTTCTTGATACATGTATGACCTCTGGGTTGTAAGAGTGAGTATGGTCTAACGCTTTGGTGGGCCAAGCTTTAAGGTATCTGGTTTCTAATCCTAGATTCTCCCTAATCTGTCAGTCAGATTTCTCTAAATCGGGTTGTCAACGCTCTTACTGGTTAGTGATTGGTTTTATGGTGATCATGACACCTATTCTTAACTTTTAGATCTATGGATGAGGGTTAACTGAGAGGTCAGACTCGGTAAGGACAGAAAAGTGTCCAGGGTGATTGAAGGTGTGTTTCCACTTTTCTAGGTGCTTATTGTTTGGGTACTAAAAGTTCGGAGTGTTACACCAGGGTTGGTGAGAACTTAGTTTTGCTATCGTTTTCCACAAATGACCCTAATGTGTTGTCATCAAAATATGGACGAATAGATATGAACGATCACAGATGTGAGTCCAGCAAAGATAAGATGAAGTACATAATGAGGGTGTCGATAACAGTTGTGGACCCTGCGATGCTTAGATTAGATAGGTAGACTTAGATTGAAAAGACTTGAGCTTGGGGTTTTGTCTATTACCTACTACAAGAAAAGGGGGCATTAGCATCAGTTCAAAATTAAGGCTAAAAAGGTTAAAAACTAAGGCTAAAGCCTTTAGCCTCAGTTTTGTCTCATTTATCCAAACCGAGGTTGAAACCCCCGTGGCTAAAGGCTTTAGCCTCAGTTTTAGCAACTGAGGCTAAAATGACTTTTATAGCCTCGATTCTTCAAGTGAGGCTAAAAGATCTTTTTAACTTCAGTTTTCTTGAAATGGGGCTAAATCAAAATTTTAGCCTCCATTCTTTCCAACTGAGACTAAATTCAAATTTTAGCCTTGGTTGCCTCCAATTGAAGCTAATTTATTTTTAACCTCAGTTCTCAACAACCGATGCGAAAGCCTGTAGCCACGGGAATTTCAGTCTTGGTTCTCAACAACCGAGG
This sequence comes from Magnolia kwangsiensis, assembly GCA_037074715.1. Classification (NCBI taxonomy): domain Eukaryota; kingdom Viridiplantae; phylum Streptophyta; class Magnoliopsida; order Magnoliales; family Magnoliaceae; genus Magnolia; species Magnolia kwangsiensis. The sequence continues at coordinate 61,294,256 of CM073573.1, forward strand.
CTAAATCCAGGCTAAAAATGTTTATTTTTTAAAATATTTATTTAAACTACTAATCCATTCATTCAATCCACTCATGAAACAATCAATCATGAAAGTCATAATACTTACAAAATAGTTAACAACTCAATCAAACAATTAATCTCACTTGTTTACTATTGAAAGTTTTCAAAACAAACTCAATCAAACTATTACACAACATTAGGCTCTACAAATAATACAAAGTCACAACGCAAGATTTGGGTATGACTTTTGCTTGGCTGATGAACAACTACAGCTTGTTCGATTTTCTGAAAGCATCTGCAAAGAAGAAGAACTCGCCATTAGCAATAATTTTGTGTGCGGCTGTCCATGTGTCAAATGAACACAACTCCCCGTGCTATCTTCCCTATTACAACCCGTGTCGAATGAATCAACACTAAACTGAAATAAAATAACTGACCAAAAAGACTAACAGCTATCAGTATATGAGTTTCCAAGATTGTTGCAAGTTTTGATTCCCTTCAACCCTCAATAAATCAATCCATTAAAAATACAGGCAACAAATCACATGCAATATAGCAACAAAAATAAATAAATAAATAAATAAAGGAAAAAAAAAAAGGTCTTGGACATACATGTTTGTAGTTCAATTTTTTTGCCCAAGCAATCCACATGGTAGAGCTAACTAATTGTCAGGTTGGTCTTGGACATGGGTACCATACTGAAATGTGTCAAGGCATTTAGACGTGTTGGACAACTCAATTTGATTAATAGAACCCCTTCAATAGTATGTTTTACTTTTGTTTATTTAAAAAACCTGTGCTAACAGTACTAACAGATAATTTTGTTTTAGTTGAAATACAGGTTGTGAACATGACCGATTTGGTTTCAAGTCGTGTAAATGCATATTTTGCCAAAAAGAAGAATGCAACTGACCAGGCGGTGCAATCAAAATGTTATAATATTTACATTTTAAAAAAAAAATTTAAAAAAAAAGAACTGGTTTGGGGGAAGAAACCAGAGCACACAACCCGCCAAGTTCAGCCACACAAGTCAAAACAACCAATCCATTCCAGTTTCTAAAACACTATTTATTTTTCACCTTTTATCATTCAACATAAAAGAACTTTAAAAATCATTTGTGAATGATTTTCCTATGATATCCAAATCATTATAGGGTTTGAACCAGAAATTAAAGAATTTTCAACATTAGCTTTAATTCATAAACTAAGCTAAACAGTTCAACGCCTCTAAAGAACAACCAGAAACCAAATGCAGTTCAACAAAATTGATGTGCTTACTTAACCAGGCTTACCACTTCAGTCATGAATGCAGAGATGGAGACATCAGTAAGACTGGGTTCAGTTGTTGGCTCAACATCTTTTCTATCAAATGATGGGACTTCCAACTTGATTTGGGGGATTGAGGTGGAATTTGATGATTTCTCCACGGCAACCTTTGATGTAGAAAAAAAGCACAGTAAAGGCCAAAAGCAACATTTCAAATAAAAAATAATGATGACAACAATGAATTGCTTCCAATAACATACTTCATTAACTTTGGCCTTGTAAACAATTGACTGATTTCTATAAGGACCCTACAAAACACATGGAAAATTAGATATCAAATAAAAGAATGATTGAGGCATCCTATTCAACATCAAACAGCTGTGTAAGAACATGGTTTTCCACATTTTAATGGAACCAAAATTTTCATTTTAAACTTGTGTTAGTGTGAGATCATACAGTTGGCTATTAGAAGTTAACCTGCGACCCCACCTTTTTGGTTTAAGAGAGAACATACTACCATTAATGATACCTACTAGGACCAAGATATTAACACCCAATGATCACACGTGTCAATTTGAGCATGAAAGTGATCATTCCCAACTACAACCATGGATGATTATATGAGCTCTCAAAACAATCTAATTCTTCAAGAAAGTTTAAACTACACACATGGATCTTGTAAATTAATTTTAATGCCTGCACAGCTTCCCATAAAGCAATATGAAAACCCAAGGATAACAATCATACTGAGAATTCACGAATCTTGTATTACTGGATTGTCCTTCCATCTGCATTCATAATGCCAATCCATTAACCAAAATGAGAAATGGTATCCAAGATACAACATCCAACTTCGAAAAAGGAAAAGGGAAAAAATATCTAAAACACTGCAATGCAAGCATAGTTTTCTTCAAAGAAAAACTACAATAAGGTTGGACATACAAGCTTCAACTAAGATAATAAGATGCAACAGAGTGGAAATAAACAATCGTAACAACTTTCTGATTATAGATGCAGTTTTCTCTCAACATTGCTGCAATTGATTTTGTTTCAAGTCCAACTTAAAATAAATGCAATTGGGGATACATTAGCAATACAAGCGACACCTAGAATTTGCACAGTAAAAAATAAGGATCGTAAGCCACGGGCCCCGGTGTTTTTGGCCATTGTTTTTCTTACAATTAGCCTCAAAGCATTTTCTGTGAAATGCAGTTTGACCTGAGACACACAGTTAATATTGATACAAATCAAAACACTTTTTAGGCTTTGTTGATCCATCCAAAGCAGTAAAAAATCCTTCACTGTTTGATTATGTATGGGTTTTAATAATGCATTTGAAAAAGTGAATGCACGGACAGTGATTTCTTTGCGGATTCAAAGTGTGAAAACTTGCTAAATGAAGATGCCTACTAATTACAAATTATAATTTAGAAGTATACATAGAGAATGATTATGGTTTTGCCTCTGTTTTGATTGGACTGTACTGTGGTTCTAGGATCCTAGCCTCATTATGGAATGGTAGTTGGTTCTAGGATTCGTAGCCATAGAACATAAATAACAGTGAATATTATATGAAATCTGATAGTGACACCCACCATTGAAACGTTCATAGGGCCCACCATGATGTTTGTTTTCCACGCAACTTGTTCATAAAGTCACCAAGATGAAGGGAAAACATAAAAATTATCTTCATCTAAAGCTTCTGTGGCCCACAAAAAGTTTTCAATGGTAGGCATTCAATCCCCACAATTTCCTATGGTGGGGTCCACTTGAGCTTTTGATGTCTCATTTTTCGGAAGATGCCTAAAAATGAGTTGGAAAAATAGATGGATAGCAAGGATAAAACACATACATCATGGTTGGGCCTATAGAGCTTAGATCAGTACCAACCAGTACCCCAAACACATACATCATGGTGAGTCAATGCAGAATCCGAATCTAGAAATTCAGCCCCTTGCTCACGTCGCTCCTCTTCCTCGGTTCTTTTCCAAGCATCCTGAGAAAAAAAAAAAGATTAACAAAGTAAGGAAAAATAAAAATAGAAAAAGAAGCTGATTAAGAAAAATGTGAAAACAAGAAACAGAGTCTACTAATCTAGAACTACTTACTCTTTAAAAACCTCCTTAATACGTCTCTCCATTGGACTTTGTGGCTTGTAGTCATCATACTTGGGCAATTTGGAAACCCCAGGCCAGTTGTCTTCATCAGCAGATCCACACAACAAATCAATTTTATGCAATTGATCTGCCTACAGCAAGCAAAAACAAGAGAACAAGCATCAACCTTCTCTACTAAGATCACAAAGTAGGAGGCTTACTTTTCAAATCAGTACAATTAAAACCCCTATGGAAGTTTTTTTTATATACATAGCACCAAAGGTCACATAATTTGGCATAAAGACGCTTTCAATTGATACAATATTCAACCACTAGGATCCATTTGAAGTATTAAAAAAATGAACTAAGTTTTGACATGCAACATGCTTCCATTGACCAACAGGAATTACTTAAAGAAATATCTCCAACAAGAATTACTTTCCAAGAAAATGTTGTTATGTGAAAGTCAATGAACAACCAATGTAGTTTGTGTATAGTAACCTATTTGCCCTGATAGTGCCCAATCCGGTCAGGAAAAAAAGGTTTTGCATGCTAAAATATAGCATCTGTATGCATAGTAGTTTGTGTATAGTAACCTATTTGCAATGTGGTAGACTCCTTAGAGTTTCAAAACCGGGTCAAGGGTTCGAGTACCCATGGTGGTGAAATCTCACGGTGTGCGTGTGTGGGGTGTGTGTGCATGTGGCGTGAGTGTGTGGGGGTGTGTGTGCGTGTGTAAAAAATAAAAAATAATAAAAAATAAAAAATAAAAACCTATTTGCAACTGTGTATGCAGCTGTACACACGGCGGTATGGCTGTGTATACAACCCATAGTCAGTGGTGGGTTGTATTAAAAAAAATTTCCACAAAGGCCAATATGAATATTCATATACAGATAGTGTAGAATTAATAAATATTGGTAGATGCACTGGTTAAAAAAATCATACATTTCTAAGAATTGATAAATCCAACAATAATGAAATAAAAATAAGAAGAGGTCATATATCCTTTACACAGCCAACTGATACCGACTGTTCATCTGGTGGACCCACGTCTGTATATATAACATGTAATGACATCTCCATCAAAGCTTATGTAAAATCAAGATAAACTCAATCCAAATAAGATAGAAAAGACTCAGAAACAAACATTCAAGGCAACCATATCTCACTTGATCATGAGATTGCGAGTATCCACCATTGCCACTGACTTTACTTTGCTAAACACTCCCTGCAACGAAAATTGGATTAAAAGACCTAATCTACTGCATGGATTAAAATTCATCCTATATCTATTCCAGCAAACTAGAAAGAAAAGAAATTGAAGACTTACATCCTTTTCAAATTTTCTCCAAAATGCAAAATGGCGTACAAAACTTTGATTCATCCAAGTCGCCCAAATCGAGTGTTTTAATCCGCATTAGTACACCTTTCTATATATAAAAAAAAACTATTGCAAGGATGATGCTAAGGCATTGTTGCAGCTTTCAAAGTTGTCCTTAGGGTTTATGAGGGACTTCTTAATAGATGAGGAGATTCGGGGAACACAGTCTTTAGCAGAAAAAGTAAAAGAAAATGAAAAATAAATCCTAGGCCATGTTCATTGGCAACAATGGTAACACTTTATTTAGTGGGCAATCTCTGCTCCAACATAATTTCTACTTTTTACTTCTTTACTTATTAAAGACTGTTGACTTTTCAAAGAAAAGATGAGTGCATTTACTAACAGAAAAAACTGAATGAGTTTTGTTTAGCTTGACTGTACTATGAAAACTAGTGTATGTGTCAGCAAGTCCAAAAGAAGCACATTAGGAGATAACTTGGGCATATATAATTTTAGCAGAATGACACTTATTATTGATTTGAAGGATATTGTATTCCTCTTGGATGTATTGGCTGTACAAATCCTATCAATGAGCTTGTGGTTGTGTCATGGAGTATGCTCTACCATATAAATATGGAAGATTGTGTACAACTCTCTGTATTCACTGGGAAATTACTACAGCCACAGAAGTACGCTCTTTAACTTTTAAAAAATACAAAACCATGGCCTATACCTATAAAGTGTGTAAAAGATTACAAGTTGCTTATGGAAAATCGGGGTGTAAAAGCAATGCTTGCTTATAACTCTTAATTGCTGCTTCAACATGCCCACTGCAAAGAACAAAATAAAAAGTTCAATAATATTATAATAGTCCAGCCATGGCCTTTGATGCTAATTGAAGAAGAAACAATAGCCTTACCTGTCTTTGTAAGCCGAAGCTAGATTTGCATGAGCTTCATCCATGGTTGGTCGGATAGTAACAGCTCGTAAGTAGTCTTGAATTGCTTCACTAGCTCGTAAGTAGATAGTCTTGAATTTGACTATCTATATGAGTCTTCGCACATTTGCTGGTTTTGGAAGGTAATGTGAAAATCTTTAAACTTTTTATTTATGTACTTGGGGCCTGTTTGGATTGATGGAATTCAGAAAGTAAATTTGGAAAGGGAAACTTCATTGTGGAGGAAATATGTGGAAGTAGAAATTTGTGGGAAAGAATCTTAAATAAAATGTTTGTTTTATAACCATGATTTCATCCAAATGTGTATAGGTCAATGGTAAAAAAGTGAGAGCTCTCTCTTTCAAAAAATATGGAAATCTCCATTTCTTAAGTTCTATTTTGAGGAAATGGAAATCGCCAGTTTTTGAGGAAATTTACACAAATGGAAATTGATATTGGCTAAATGGCAAAAAATGTTATTCCCAAAGGAAAATGATTTCTTTTCCACAGTAGGAAAAAGCATTCCACTAATCCACGTAGGGCCTACTCACATCAAAACCTAGTGGAGCTTATGTTATTGATCATCTTAAAGAAAATATCTCAGTTATGCCCCATGATGTCCTTTAATTTGTAAATACTACTTTGTTTGCAAGATGGAAATGGTTGGAATCAAAATCATTTTCCATGAATATGAGGTCTTCTACTGTTTTTATTACAACAGATAGCCAAGGAAATCGATTGTCGCTATTACTCTTTTCCTCAGAAAATAAGTGAATTGAAGTCTCTCAAAATGTTAATCCAGAGGCATTTTATTGGACACCAACCAACCACTGAGGGTTCTTTTTTTGTTTTTCTCACTAAAAAGAATTTTCTATCCAAACCCTTGGCTGGGTAAAGTGTGCTATATAAAACCATCCTTGTAATAACCTTCTTCTTGGTGTTTGTACCCTTTTGCTGCTAGTATGAGTACTAGCTAATGTTAGCTACCCATACCAACAACAGTCAACTAATATTATTTCTATTCAGAGGATGTAAAGAGCCATGAAAAAGATTAAAGAAATTAAGAAAAAGATGTTTTCAACAACTTTTATCAAGCCAAAGTGCCTCAATTGGGCCTCTCCTTTGCCTTTCATTACAGTGGAGATGGTTGAAATAAAAAAGAAAGAAAATAAATAAATAAAATCAAAACTCCAAACAATGAGATCTGAAAGGAAAATAGATTTATAATTTTCCATTGCATCATCAAAAAAGCGACTGATATGGTAGATCACCTTCCATACTAACCAAACAGTACATCTCCTCTACTCCATTTCAGTAAAAAGACAATAGAACAAAATTGATAACCATAATCCAAACATAAAATATACGAACAGATCTACCATAAAATCAAACCACTATAAGCACCAAAACCTAACCTTAGATCGTTCCGTTCTATCAGATTTAGCAAAATCTCCCAAAAATAGTAGAGAAAACCTAATCTAGAGATAGGGAAGCTCAAATCTCAATAAGAAAAGCTAACAAAAAGCTAAGATTCATCTAGCGTGGGAAGAAAATTATGACCTACCTGGCCTGCATGGAAATCGGTGTATATGCCCCTTGTTTATCTAGCGTGAGAAGCAGATTGTGACCTACCTGGCCTGCACGAAAATCGATGTATACTCTCATGGTAAGTAGCAAATAAGTTAAGTAGCCATCATTACATTTTAAAGGTTTATGGATTACATGACAACTAATATCAATTTTCTCTAATAATGAGATAATGAAGAACTCGGATGAGCTGCATTCACTTACCATGATTTAATGCTAGATGCAGCATTTTGTGAAATGAAAAGGCACAATTATAGGAGGAAATAACAATAGAAAACCCATTCATAAAAAACTAGTACAACTCAACCATTTATTGTAAACATGCAGAATAAAATGACATAGAAATTTAAATATTTCTAGATTATTGCAGATAGCAAGGACTCAGAAGCAAACAATTCCTTCAAATTACCTCCAAATGCAGGACGAGAAAGTAAATTTCTCAAGGTAGAAGTTGCAATCACTCCAATCGCATTAGATCAAAGATATAGACCTCGAAAGAGGATATCTGCACCGCTGACGTGTGTAAAAGCTTTCTTTCGAGTAAAATCCCTAGATCTGAAAGAACATAGCAAAAAGCAGGAGATCTCTCCCACTTAAAAAATCGACAATCAGAACCTCAGAAATCGCAGATCGATTAATATCCCTTTCGATAAGTGTTGAGGGTCAAATATTGCATATTAGACCCAAGTTATTATCTGGATTTACGAACATAATACCATGTAATGACCCACTTTAATCGTGTTTGTGATGCAGAGTGTAATTACAAGCTCGGACTGAAAAAGGATGCTTAAAGCTGAGATTTAGTGCTCAAAATTCACCAAAGCATGGAACACATTCCAGGGGACCAAGATCGATGGAATTACACGGCAGAGATTTGAGGAAATTGAGAAACTGAGGGTCAATGGCCCGAAATTGGCTCAGAATGCAAGATCACAAGGTTCTCACCATCCGATCAGCTTGAAACTTCATACATGGCCTGAGGACCATAAATGAACCATACAAGTCAAATTTTAGCTATTGAAGATCTTTGGAAGTGGGCCAACGGACTGATCAGCGCCTTAATTCATTAAGTGGGGCCCACCTGATATCTGGAACTGCCTTAAAATTGTTATCGATGGTTAAAATAATATGAGGAAGAGGATGGACAGTGTAGATTTCTCGTAAACATCACGGTGGGCCCTGTGTATAAGGTGTGTGCACACTGCACAATGCACGCACGCGTGTACCAGAGACAACGCACGCGGGTCAGCAGCGCTGACCCCCACCTTTCTAAAACAGCAAGTGCTGTTTCCGTTTTCACTTACGCACCGACGGACAACGTCCGTTTTGCGATCGACTGCGGGCCCTACCTATGGACCGTATGACTCATCTGATCCGACCATCTTGTAGAGAGCTGCAAACACTACAAAACTATGTTGACTCTTCTCATTCATGCGTACACACGTGTGCGTTACACAGGCCACAAAAGAGCTGACCTGCAACATTCAAAACTGATCCTTTTGTGATTTCCTCTCTGAGTAGCGCCAATAGATGTTCAAAACCACTTATTCTTAACTGAAATTTTGTTCTGAATGCAATGGATGGGGTGGATTTTCCAGAAAATGCTTCTGTGGAGCCCACCGATCACAACAGCGAAATGGTGCGAAAGGTTTCGCACATCCGCGAAAAACTGACCTTTCCAGGCGGTTGTGGCCCACCATCTTTGATCATAAGACAGATTTGAACCGTCTATCATATAGAGGACCCAAGAAAGTCCTAAGGGATAGTATTTCTTTGAAATTTGAGCGAGAAAAGTGGTGATTTTTGAGGCACTGAACTTGGCTGCGAAAAGGCTTTCGCTGCGCATGCGATAGCTTTCCAAATCCGATTCAAGTCCGATTTTCACCACTTCAGCAGCTATATAAGGAGGTTTTGGATGTGGGGAGTAATTATTCAGACCTAGGGAGGAAGATCCTCAGCTTGGGCAGGAACGTGGAGAGAAGAGCAGGGTGTTTTCCTTCTTTTCATCTATCTTCTGTTTTTTTCCTTCGTTTCTTTTCCTTTATTGAGATTAGCCTAATCATCATGGTCGGCTAAACCTCTTAGCTAAGGCTAAGAGATGAAGCTTGTAGTAAGATGAGAGATTTCATTTTATATTTTCAATTTAATTTTAATTCATGAATTGACGTTGGTTTTAGTTGATTATTATGGGAATGTTTTTAGTTCTTAATGGTCTGTTGTGACTGAAATTATAATGGGTCTGCAATGGCTTTGAGCATATCCTTTTTCTTTCCATGTTTATGATGTCAGGAAGCCCTGTTGTTCACCATAGTCTCCTGGGCATGGTCGGATGTCGGTACCCTTCCTAACTTTCATAACATGTTGATTGGTTGGTAATTAGTTTAATTCTGTTATTTGCCATAGTCTTTTGGGCATGGTTTGGTGATGAAATCCATTCTAATTCATATACCTTTCATCTCTTTGAAAACTAGATCAATGGCAGTTCAGTAATTTCCATGATTTTTGATGTAAGTATAAAGATTTCCCTGATCTCTACAAGTGGATCCTCTGAATCCTTAGTTTCCTTACCTCTGATTTCTCCTATAAGTTTTAGATTAATAGTTTACAATTATTCCTCAATTTATAATTCAATTCAGAATTCATCTTATTCTAGTTCAAATCCTACTTAATTTTAGATTACGTACAGTTTCAGTCCCTTGGGATTCGACCTCGGTCTTACCGAGTTATTACTACATCACAACCCTGCACTTGGGGAGTGAACAAGTTTTTGGCGCCGTTGCTAGGGACTGTCGGTTACGTTTTTTTGAAATTAATTAGTTTTATGATTAGTTTAAGATTAGATTTTCTTTTTAGAATTTTTTTTAATTCTAGGCTTAGTTATTTTCCTTGTTAGAAATTTTTCCTAACTCTAGAAACTTTCTATTCTTCATTCTATCTGATTTTTAGAACTAACCTAATTTTTCTGTTTTGTAGGAAACTTCCAATTTAGTAAGATCTTTCTAATTTCTCTTTCTTTGGAATTTCTTCTTTTCTCTAGAAATTAGTTTACTTTTAACTAGGACTTTCTATTCTTAGAAACTAACTTGTTTTGTTTATTCTGCAGGTTCTTAACCTAGGACTTCAAAATTTGGTAACTTCTTTCCATCTTTTCCTTTTATTTTCTAGATTTCTACTTCTTTTCTCTTAGGTCTAGGTTAGAATTTAAATCGAGGGCTGAGTGTGTTTTATGCTCCAGTGGACACGCGACAGCACTCGACGTCTAGTGACTGAAGGAGGATTAGTTGAGGGGTTGACTGTCCATCGCAGGACTAGACACCACTTGAATTCTCTTGAGCTAGTTGAGGTTATGGCTGAAAATCAACCTCAGGCACTGCCCCAACCTAGGGTTGAGGAAGTACATGATGAGAATGAGGTGCATCAAGCACCCCCGCCTCGTACTTTACGAGATTATTTACAATCGGCGGGGGTGAATACGCCCTCATGCATGATTTTTTCTGCGAATACAGGACATATGGACATCAAGCCAGGGGTTATCCAACTCCTTCATAAGTTCCATGGGCTTGAGTCTGAAGAACCATACTTGCATCTGAAAGAGTTCGACGAAATCATAGCCACTTTATACTTCCTTAATGTATTTGAGGATACAATTAGGTTGAAACTCTTTCCATTTTCCTTAAAAGAGAAGGCCAAGACGTGGTTACATTCACTGCGTCCTAGATCCATTGGCATATGGGATGACATGCAGAGAGAATTTATAAAGAAATTTTTCCCACATCATAAGACAATTACCCTCAGGAGAGCAATCATGAACTTTGCCCAAAAGGAAGACAAAACATTCTTCCAATGTTGGGAAAGGTTCAAGGATTTGGTCAGTTCATGCCCACAACATGGCTATGAAATATGGCACATTACAAATTTTTTCTACGATGGACTGACATCTTCCATGCGCCAAATGGTCGAGACAATGTGTAATGGAGAGTTCATTAATAAAAATGTTGACGAGGTATGGGATTACCTCGATAGTCTTACTGAAAAGACTCAATCATGGGATTATTACCCAAGTTCAAACACCATGTCTAGGCCGACTCAATCCAAGGAGAAAGGAGGAATATATCTCTTGAAAGAAGAAGATGACCTTAAGTATAAAGTGTCTACACTCATAAGAAAATTTGAGGCCATGGAAGGAAAGAAGGAAAAGGTTAATGAAAGTGTTTGCGGCATCTGTGATTGCAACATTCATACTATTGAAAATTGTCCTACAATACCTGCCTTTCGAGAAGCATTGAATGAACAATCTAATGTCGTAAATAACTATCAAAGACCTTTCAATGGATCAACCTCTAATACGTACAATCCTGGCTGGAAAAATCATCCCAACTTTAGCTGGAGGAATGGACAAACTGCTACCCCTCAAGGTTTCTTCAATCAAAATCCAAATCAGGGGAGACCTCAAGAAGAACCGGCTCAAAATTCTGTGCAAGAGCTGACGCAGATAATGCGAGATTTTATACAAAAGATACATTCACTTATGACGGCTATAGAAAAGGGGATGCTTCCTGCACAACCAATCCCCAATCCTAAACTGCAATATGAGACAGGTAATCCCAGCTCTTCAAATCAAATGGGGCACGCTAAATCCATCACCACTCTTAGGAGTGGGAAGGTTATTGATAAAACCCTTCCGGTTAGGCCCGAAAAGCCTCAAGAACCAGAAGAGGACAACAATGATGGATCTAGTGACGCCCCACAAAAATTTGAACCGGAACCTCTAGAAAAGCCAGTTGCTCCTTTTCCCCAACGATTGGTTGAACCAAAACGTCTCTCTAACTCTCAGGATATCCTAGAGGTGTTAAAATAAATGAAAGTCAACATTCATCTGCTTGATGTTGTAAAACAGATACCTTTATATGATAAATTTCTAAAAGACTTATGCACAACCAAACGACAAAAAAGTGTTTAAAAGAAAATTTCCTTAACTGAGAAAGTGAGTGCCATCTTAAAACAAGATGTGCCGCAAAAATTTAAAGATCCCGGTTGCCCAACCATATCATGTGTAATCGGAAACTATCGAATTGATCACACACTTCTTGACTTAGGAGCAAGCGTCAATCTGATTCCCTACTCAGTATACCAACAGTTAGGTTTGGGTGAATTAAAACCCACTCGAACCATACTACAACTTGTTGATCGTTCTGTTCGTGTACCAAGAGGGATAATCGAGGATGTGTTGGTCCAGGTTGATAGATTTTACTACCCTGTAGATTTTATCATCTTGGACACCGAACCTATCCACGACACGAGCACTCAGATTCCCGTCATTCTTGGTTGCCCATTCCTGTCCACTTCAAATGTAATTATCAATTGCAGGAATGGTGTCATGACTATGTCCTTTGGAAATTTGACATTGGAATTGAATATCTTTTTCAATAACGGCAGCAACTCAGAGGATGGTGACGATTTTCACGATGTTAACATGATTGATTCTTTTGTGAAAGATAGAACGCCTCTCACCTTATCCTATGATCCTCTAGAGACGTGTCTGGCCCACTCCCATGATCTTGATAATGATATAATTAGGGAGACGTGTGCCATGCTTGATACTGCACCGGTACTTGAAGTTAACCGGTGGAGGCCACAATTTGAAGAGTTGCCCTAAACTGAGGTAGTGCCTATACCGTCTAACCTCAAGCCACCGAAGCTTGACCTAAAACCTTTGCCCTCTGATTTAAAATACGCCTATTTAGGTCAAGATGAGACATATCCGGTGGTGATCTCTGCCCACCTGGAGAAAGAACAAGAGAGTATGCTCATATCTACTCTCATTGAGTATAAGGGAGCTCTTGGATGGACGATAGCGGACCTCAAAGGAATTAACCCATCGATTTGTACTCACCGCATATATCTTGAGGATAATGCAAAGGCTGTTCGGCAATCACAATGTAGACTAAATCCAAACATAAAGGAAGTGGTTAAGGCCGAGGTTCTCAAACTATTGGAAGTGGGGATCATATACCCCATATCCGATAGTCAATGGGTGAGTCCAACTCAGGTGGTTCCTAAGAAGTCCGGGATCACCATCGTAGCCAATGCCAATAATAAACTCGTGTTGACCAGAGTTACTACTGGTTGGAGAATGTGCATTAACTACAGGAAGCTGAATACCGTCATAAGGAAAGACCACTTTCCTTTGCCCTTCATTGATCAAATCTTGAAAAGGCTAGCTGGTCATTCCTATTACTGTTTCCTTGACGAATATTCAGGTTATAATCGATTGAAATTGCCCCTGAGGACCAGGAAAAGACCACATTTACATGTCCCTATGGTACCTTTGCTTACAGAAGGATGTCATTCAAGTTATGTAATGCCCCTGCCACCTTTCAGCGATGTATGATGAGTATCTTCTCTAACATGCTGAAAAAATATCTAGAGGTCTTCATGGACGATTTCTCTATTTTCGGTTCATCTTTCAGCGAATGCTTAGAGAGTCTTAAATGTGTGCTGAAAAGATGTGAAGAAAAAAATCTGGTACTTAATTGGGAGAAGTGCCATTTCATGGTTCAGAAGGAAATTATTCTTGGACATATCATCTCATCCAAAGGAATCGAGGTAGATAAAGCAAAAATCGATCTTATCTCTAACCTACCTCCACCCAAGAACATTAGAGACGTGCGATCCTTCTTAGGACACGCAGGGTTTTACAAACGATTTATAAAGGACTTTAGTCTCCTCTCTCGTCCTTTATGTAATATTCTTCAAAAGGATGCACCATACGAGTGGACTGAGCAATGCCAAGAAGCTTCACTAAGCTTAAGGGCATGTTAACCACTGCACCTATCATGCAGCCACCCGACTGGAGTCTTCCTTTTGAACTCATGTGCGACGCCGCTGATTATGCTCTTGGAGCGGTTCTAGGCCAAAGAAAAGATAAGCGGCCTTACGTCATTCACTACACAAGTAGGACTCTAAATCCTACCCAAGTGAACTATTCGACTACGGAAAAGGAACTCTTAGCCGTAGTGTTCGCTTTGGACAAATTTAGGTCCTACCTGATCGGATCCAAGATCATTATTTATACAGATCATGCGGCACTCAAGTATCTTCTTTCTAAGAATGATTTTAAGCCCCGCTTGATACGATGGATCCTTCTACTCCAAGAATTTGATTTAGAAATTAAAGATAAAAAGGGAGTAGAGAACGTAGTGGCCGATCATCTCTCTCGCCTTAATACCTCTGATTCCCTTGAGGCGACTCATATCAATGACATGTTCCCTGATGAATAACTGTTTAGAGTCTCCCATTTACCTTGGTTTACTGTTATTGCTAATTATCTTGCTACAGGTTCCATACCGACACACTGGACGTCGCAAGATAAGAAGAAATTCTTTACCAAGGTGCGTAACTTTTTTTGGGATAACCCATATCTGTTTAAATATTTCTCAGACCAAATTCTAAGGAGATGTGTGCCAGACGATGAGCATTAGAGTGTCATCTCCTTCTGTCACTCACAGGCCTGTGGTGGTCACTTTTCTGCTAAAAAGACCATGGTCAAGATTCTACAGTGTGGCTTTTACTGGCCCACTATGTTCAGGGACACTAATGAGTTTTGCAAGGCTTGTGAGCGTTGTCAAAAATTGAGAGCATTGTCCCGTCGAAATATGATGCCCTTGAATCCCATCCTTATTATAGAAGCATTTGATTGTTGGGGCATTGATTTCATGGGACCTTTTCCCCAATCCTTTGAAAATTTGTATATTTTGCTCGCCGTAGACTATGTCACTAAATGGGTCGAAGCAATTTCGTGCCATAACAATGACCATCGCACGGTCATTAAATTCTTAAAAGAAACATCCTGTCGCGGTTCGGAACGCCTCGAGCCATCATTAGTGACGGGGGCTCACACTTTTGCAATAGACCATTTGAGAGCTTAATGAAGAAATACGGTATCTCTCATAAGGTGAGCACTCCATACCATCCACAGACAAGTGGACAAGCTGAGATTTCCAATAGAGAGATCAAACATATTCTGGAGAAAACGGTTAACCCTAACCGTAAGGATTGGTCAATCTAATTGACCGATGCCTTATGGACATATCATACTGCTTTTAAAACCCCTATTGGAACATCTCCCTTCAGACTTGTCTATGGGAAGGCTTGTCACTTGCCCGTGGAATTGGAACATAAAGCATACTGGGCGATCAAAAATTTAAATTTCAATTTGGACAACGCTGGCTCGCTACGCAAACTTCAATTAAATGAACTTGAAGAAATTCGGAACGATGCGTATGAAAACTCGAGAATTTACAAGGATAGGATGAAGGCGTTTTATGATCAACATATTCTACGAAAATCATTCACGCCAGGTCAGAAAGTCCTTTTGTACGATTCTCGACTACATCTCTTTCCAGGTAAGCTTCGATCTCGTTGGACCGGCCCTTACATTGTTGTTACCGCTTATCCTCATGGGGCCGTCGAGATAAGAGATCCCGACAATGGCAAGGAGTTTAAAGTAAATGGACATCGATTAAAGCCATTTGTCGAGACATTTGATTCAGAGGACATGTCCATGCCTCTGACTGCTCCTGTTTACCAGGATTGATCTCCTATTCTGAAGGAGGTATAGGTAGGTTTATCGCTTTCATAGGACTAGGATAGTTGGTTTATTTGTCTGGCTGAAGACGGTAAACTTAGCGCTCCTGGGAGGCAACCCAGCTTTTTATTCCATTTTATTTTTTCTAGTTAGTTCGTTCAATGTTTGTGGATAAAATTACTGCAAACCCTCACGAGACTACAACTCGTCCACTAGGGGTAACCTAGGGGTTTAAAGGCTTATTGCATACGCTAAATGCAATCGAGAATACCTACAAAAGTGGTATAGGTAGGATTTTATTTTTGTTATTTTTGTTCTACTTTCTCTCTCATGCTGACAAGCTTCCATGCTGTGATCTTTTGGAAACTCTCTTGATTCGTTATTCAGGTACTATCCTCCCATCACTTCTCATTTACTTTCGTTGTCTCATGTGCATTGCATGCTCATTTCTTTCACATTGAGGACAATGTGGATTTTTGGTTGGGGGTGGGAGATTAGGAAATCTAATCAGTGTTTTCTTGGTCTTGACCAAAAATTGTGAAAATTTTTAAAAAATTTTTCTGAAAATTCCTGCGAATTCGAAGTGATTTTGAGAGATATCCCTAATTTAGATTTTTAAGATTCGTGATGTTGATAATTTATGAGTCTTGGATTCAGTATCTGTTAGACTTCACAATTAAGTTTGAATCATTAAGCCATGATTAGAAGTTTTAAACATTGATCACGTCATGATTTCACATGTCACATCTCGCTTTCACATCAAGGTTTCAGTTCGATATTGAAAGGTTATCTTGGTAATAATTCAGTATGAAAGGAACTAGCCTGGAACATTTGCATAACAGGATCGATATGAAAAAAAGAAGAAGATGTCTTTGGAAAGATTTGAGCGAATAATCTTCACCATAGGTTTGCTCCCTAGAGGTGTAGATTTAATACTCCTTGAATGATATGTGAAAAAGTGTCGGGTGTACAGTCTTCGCCATAGGTTTGCTCCCTATAGGTGAGGCTTTGATTCCCCTTCTTGATGTACTTTTAATGAAAAAATCAAAAGTTGAAAGAATGACAAGAAGATCTGTGAGGCAAGTTTTTTTTTTTCATAAATTCTCTTGCTGGTTACCAATGAGATCCTGAAATAGAGAAGTGAATTTTAATGTCGATAAGCCAAGATTACACTATACACCTACGAAACTCAATGTTTAGAATTATTCTAATTGATGGAGTAATACTTTGAACTTGATTATGAAATCTACCGAGTGCTTGAGTCCAGGAGAAGGCAATATCTAACATTCATGAATCTTAGATTTTTCGTATCTAATTCGTTTTTCAAAATATCACCCGATTTCATAGGAAATTATCCTGTAATTCTCAACTTATTTTTCGCATACTTTGCTCGGGACTAGCAAAATACTGGTTGGGAGTTGTGTTGAGGGTCAAATATTGCATATTAAACCCTAGTTATTACCTGGATTTATGAACATAATACCATGTAATGACCCACTTTAACCGTGTTTGTGATGCAGAGTGTAATTACAAGCTTGGACTGAAAAAGGATGCTTAAAGCTAAGATTTAGTGCTTAAAATTCACCAAAGCATGAGACACATTCTAGGGGACCAAGATCGATGGAATTACACGCCAGAGATTCGAGAAAATTGAGAAATTGAGGCTCAAGTGGCCCGAAATTGGCTCAGAATGCAAGATGACAAGGTTCTCACCATCCGATCAGCTTGAAACTTCATACATGGCCTGAGGACCATAAATGAACCGTACACGTCAAATTTTAGCTATTGAAGATCTTTGAAAGTGGGCCAACGGGCTGATCAGCCCCTTAATTCATTAAGTGGGGCCCACCTGATATTTGGAACTGCCTCAAAATTGTTCTCAATGGTTAAAATAATATGAGGAAGAGGATGGACGGTGTAGATTTCTCGTAAACATCACGGTGGGCCCTGTGTATAAGGTGTGTGCACACTGCACAATGCACGCACGCGTGCACCAGAGACAATGTGCGAAACCTTTCTAAAACATCCAGTGTTGTTTCCGTTTTCACTTACGCACGAACGGACGGCGTCCGTTTGCGATCGACTGTGGGCCCTACCTATGGACCGTATGACTCATCTGATCTGACCATCTTGTAGAGAGCTGCAAACACTACAAAACCATGTTGACTCTTTTCATTCATGCGTACACACGTGTGTGTTATAGAGGCCACAAAAGGGCTGTCATGCAACATTCAAAACTAATCCTTTTATGATTTTCTCTCTGAGTAGCGCCAATGGATATTCAAAACCACCTATTCTTGACTGAAATTTCGTTCTGAATGCAATGGACGAGGTGGATTTTCCAGAAAATGCTTCTGTGGGGCCCACCGATCACAACAGCGAAATGGTGCGAAAGGTTTCGCACATCCGCGAAAATCGACCTTTCCAGGCAGTTGTGGCCCACCATCTTTGATCATATGACAGATCTAAACCGTCTATCATGTAGAGGACCCAAGAAAGTCCTAAGGGATGGTATTTCTTTGAAATTTGAGCGAGGAAAGTGGCAATTTTTGAGGCACTGAACTTGGCTGCTAAAAGGCTTTCACTGCGCATGCGATAGCTTTCCAAATCCGATTCAAGTTCGATTTTCACCACTTCAGCAGCTATATAAGGAGGTTTTGGACGTGGGGAGTAATTATTCAGACCTAGGGAGGAAGATCCTCAGCTTGGGCAGGAACGTGGAGAGAAGAGCAGGGTGTTTTCCTTCTTTTCATCTATCTTCTGTTTTTTTCCTTCTTTTCTTTTCCTTTATTGAGATTAGCCTAATCATCATGGTCGGCTAAACCTCTTAGCTAAGGCTAAGAGATGAAGCTTGTAGTAAGATGAGAGATTTTATTTTATGTTTTCAATTTAATTTTAATTCATGAATTGACGTTGGTTTTAGTTGATTATTATGGGAATGTTTTTAGTTCTTAATGGTCTGTTGTGACTGAAATTACAATGGGTCTGCAATGGCTTTGAGCATGTCCTTTTTCTTTCCATGTTTATGATGTCAGGAAGCCCTGTTGTTCACCATAGTCTCCTGGGCATGGTCGGATGTCGGTACCCTTCCTAACTTTCATAATATGTTGATTGGTTGGTAATTAGTTTAATTCTGTTATTTTCCATAGTCTTTTGGGCATGGTTTGGTGATGGAATCCATTCTAATTCATATACTTTCATCTCTTTGAAAACTAGATCAATGGCAGTTCAGTAATTTCGATGATTTTTGATGCAAGTATAAAGATCTCCCTGATCTCTACAAGTGGATCCTCTGAATCCCTAGTTTCCTTACCTCTGATTTCTCCTATAAGTTTTAGATTAATAGTTTACAATTATTCCTCAATTTATAATTCAATTCAGAATTCATTTTATTCTAGTTCAAATCCTACTTTATTTTAGATTACGTAGAGTTTCAGTCCCTTGGTATTCGACCTCGGTCGTATCGAGTTATTACTACATCACAACCCTGCACTTGGGGAGTGAACAATAAGGAAAACACAGCTTTTATATATATCATCAATCGAAGATCTAGGCTGCGGAAATCACAAATCTTCACAACTAAGAGCTTCCGCAACTAAATCTGCTTCTATTTCAGCCGATTGAAGATTCTGAGTTCAGAAGACATGAATTTTCACATCTACGAGCTTCTCGGGTATGAATCTCTCGATTAGAGATCAGAAATCGCCAAAAAAATGGAAGGAGAGATAGAGAGAAAATGGGCGGAGACTAGGGTTTTAGCTCTCTTTCGAGAAACTGAGATAGAGAGAAAAGGAGAGGAAGGAGCAAAATGAAAAGAATCAAGCTTACCTTGAACTGATTTGGATATGGATCTGAATGATAAGGAGGTCTTCTAGCAGCTCTCCTTCTTCCAATCGAGAGAGAGAGAGAGGGGGAAAGGGCGAGGGCGTGGATTGAAGCAGAGAATAGGAAGTGGAGTGGGGTTGCTATTGTCAGCTTATTAATTGAGAAATGCTAGTGTATTCCTTCGACTAGCCTCACACGTGGAATCAAGGCACACGTGTGTAAAATCAGAGTCACTCGTCAGGCAATCCTTAGTGTACGGATATGATCTCTAAGATGATTTTAGACCATGACCCAATGTATGGTAATTACCATAACCTCAGGCTATGAAATGGCCCACTTGAGTTATGGACAGGAGTGATTATTGAGATGTACAGTCCAAATGAGGAGTGAATTCATCAAATCTAATTGGTCCGATGAGTGATGCATAATTTAGGTGGACCACATCAAAGGGAACTATAATGGACATTGGGTAGAGTGATGGCCAAATATTCTAATTGGTGGTTGGGATCAACCTAACTTAGTTTTGTTAATGGGCCCATCCATGGTAAGTTTAGACAAATGAACAATCTGGATATCACACACGTATGACGTGTGTACTAAGATGGTGTGGTTGATAACTATGGTTTAAATGGTATGCTTTTAGCCTCATTTATGTAATTGAGATTAAAAAGTTGACTTGTCGCCTCGATTCCTATGCAAGTGAGGCTAAAAAGTTAACTTTTTGCCTCGTTTCCTATGCAAGTGAGGCTAAAAGGTAGACTTTTTGGCTCTGTTCCTATGCAATTCAGGCTAAAATGGAGACTTTTTGCCTCGAATCTTGTGCAATTGAAGCTAAAAGGTAGACTTTTTGCCTTGGTTCCTATGTAACTGAGGCTAAAAGGAAAACTTTTTACCTCGGTTCTTGTGCAACTGAGGCTAAGAGGTAGACTTTTCACCTTAGTTCCTAGTAAATGAGGCTAAAAGGTAGACTTTTTGCCTTGGTTCCTATGCAACTAAGGCTAAAAGGTAGACTTTTTGCCCCGGTTCCTATGCAAATGAGGCTAAAAAATAGACTTTTTTGCTTGGTTCCTATGTAAATGAGGCTAAAAGGTAGACTTTTCGCCTTAGTTCCTATGCAACTGAGGCTAAAAGGTAGACTTTTCACCTCGGTTCTTATGCAACTGAGGCTAAAAGGTAGACTTTTCGCCTTGGTTCCTATGCAAATGAGGCTAAAAATAGACTTTTCGCCTCAGTTCCTATGCAACTGAGGCTAAAAGGTAGACTTTTTACCTCGATTCCTATGTAACTGAGGCTAAAAGGTAGACTTTTCGCCTCGATTCCTGACAACTGAGGCTAAAAGGTGGACTTTTTTCCTCGGTTCCTATAAAACTGAGGCTAAAAGGTAGACTTTTCGCCTCGGTTCCTATGCAATTGAGGCTAAAAGGTAGACTTTTCGCCTCGATTCCTATGAAACTGAGGCTAAAAGGTAGACTTTTCACCTCGGTTCCTATGTAAATAAAGCTATAAGGTAGATTTTTAGCCTCAGTTCCTCTACAACTGAGGATAAAAGGTAGACTTTTCACCTCAGTTGTTTAGCAACCGAGGCTAAAAGACACATTTGGCCTCCATTTTTTCAAATGAGGCTAAAAAATTGTGGCTAAAGGCCTATTTTCTTGTAGTGTCTATTCCATTACAGTGGGGGTACTTAATCTTATCTAGATATATATCTTCCCTCAAATTTATTGTCGATCTTGCCTCTATTGGTGTGATTTTTTGGTAGAATCATCTCAGATCTGTTCTCTTGGTTTTAGGCAGGATTTTCTTCGAGATCTTCACCCTGCCCTAGTTGTAGTCGATCTGCTCAGCTTAGGAGATGGATCTTGCAACCGAGCTCTATCCTTATCCATCTCAACTTGGGTCGGGTCGGGGCCCATCTCTCTATCAGAAGAATCATTAACCATATCTTCTGAGCTCTATGTCCTACCAATTCGGGAAGCTCATCTCGATATTTTAATAAGTTCAGTTCTGAAATATTTTTCTTATGGTCGGTTACCCTTTCATTAAAATGTACAAGTTTGATTTTTTCCATAAAAATCTTGATAATGTACTTGACATAATTATCATATTGCATATTTTAAGTCATTGATTTCCCTGTGATAGGTAGGATGTAAATAAAAGACTGTGCAAGGGTATGGATATTTGGTCCCAGCCATTGCCGAACAAAAATTTCTAACGATGTGTGGCCCACTGTCTCTTGTGCATGACATCCGCTCCTTCAATCAGGTGATGCTTCTCATGTCCACCGTACAACCTAAAAGCTAGCTAGATCCAAAATAGAGGAAAACCACACCAGGGATGCTTGATTTTACACTATTTCCCCTCGTTCGTCCAATTCAAGCCTAAAATTAGCTCGATCAAAAATTCAGGTTGACTCAAGCTCGTAAAGACCGATTAGTTTGCCCTTAGTGGTAGACTAACAGTTGTTTTAACAAAGTCATGGGTTCGAATACCCACTACCGTGAAAACCTGTTAGGGCCTGTTTGGATTTGCGTATAGTATTATATTGTATTGTATTTGGGTATTGTTCATGTATACATTGGACAGTTTTCAGAATACATCCAAATCAATCTGATACTAATTAATGTTTGGATATGAGGTATTGTTTGGCATAGTATACAATACGTTATACAGATCAATGTTTGGATAGGACGTATTATGTCTGCGTATTGTACAATCTTAATTGGGTCGGGTGGCTTGTTTGACGTATGGAACTTTCTGATTTCTAGTCCAGATGATTTTCACGTTGAAATGTACCAAATGAACGGTCCTGATCTTACACTGCATCGATACTAGATATCTTGTAATCGTACAAATTTTAAACTTTCATCCGCTGCCGAATACAGCGCAATGAATACGAAGTATTGACAGTAACAGAACCCACTGAGAATACTCTACTGTCGGTTCAAAAATTTGGCTGGAATTTGTATTCGCACGCATGGGTTTCAACTCCTACTCACTCCAATCCAAACATGGTAAACGTCAAATCATAACTTCTAATACGATACAATACATCCCAAAACGCTATCCAAACAGGCCCTTATGGTATGAGTGCATGAGTACGCGTGGGTGTGAGTGCGTGTTTTATATATATATATATATATAAAGAGAGAGAGAGAGAGAGAGAATATATATATAGAGAGAGAGAAAAGGTATTATGCGCTCGACCTCACGATAAGCTTATCGTGAGGTCGAGCTGTGTGGGCCCCCCGTGATGCGTGTCGCCAATCAATACCGTGCATTTGATGGGTCCCCTTTAAATTATGGGATATCCCAAAAATCAGCCGTATACGGAACTTAGGTGGGCCATAACATCTAAAATCATGTGAAGACACCGTTAAAACATATAAAAGAACTTGGTGGGGCCCACCTGAGTTTTGAATGCTACTGAAACTTGGTATGACCCCTAATCCTAGTGGGACACACATAATGGATGGTCTGGATTTGCAAACCACATCTCAATGGGACCCAAAAAATGATTATGAATGTTTTAATGGTGCACGGCCCCTCTCCACTTCTGTATGTGGTGTGACCCACAGAAGTCACGGATTGACTTGATTTTTGAGACCTAGGTCCACAATGGAATGGTGCGTCTGACTGATGGGGTAGATGTTCGAAACACATCATGGTGGGGCCCACACAGCTCGACCTCATGGGATGGACTGGTGAGGTCGAGCGCATAGTACCTTTTCCGATATATATATATATATATATATATATATATATATATATATATATATATATATATATATATATATATGATTTTTAGAATTTCCCACGGCTCACCAGAAACAGATGGGATGGCATTTTCTTACCAAGGTTTAACATCGAAGGCTGCATCTAAATAACGGAATCCATGGCACACGCGCAAAACATGTTGGACTATGGAGTCAGGTGTTGTCCACGCTGCGTGTTACACACGCGCGCGGATTAGGTACTACCCTCGCCTGTTCGGAGCTCGGGACAGGCGGAGGCTTTGATGGCCGCTGAGGGGCCACTGTGATGTATGAAATTTATCCAGACCGTCTATCCATTTTTTCATATTATTTGGGTATATTATTCCGAAAATAGCGAAGAACTAGATCTCAAATGGGCCACACGGTGTAGATTAAATTTCTACCATTAAAAAACTCTTAGGGACAACAAAAGTTTTGGATCAAGATTATATTTTTATTACACTTCATCTGGGTTTATATAACCTATCAAGGGTTGGATGGAAAATAAACGACAAAATGGGCCCTAAGAAGCTTTCCACAATGGGCGTCCTTAACACTGCTGCTTGTGTGGTGCACTTGAGCATTGGATTTTTTTTATTCTTTTTAGTGTGGATAAGAGTCGTACATAACGGTAGCTCCTCAGGGAGCAGATTTGGTACTGCCCCTGCCCGTCCAAAGCCCAAGACGGGCTGGACGTGTAACACTTAATTAGTGAAGAGTTGTTACGTCAGATGGCGGAGTACATGCCAGCAAATGGTACAGAGCTTTTCCAAAAAAACTCCAAATGGAACGGAGTTTTTCAAAAACATAACTCTAAACGTTTCTTTTTTTTTTTTCCATTTTCAACTGAAGTGATGTCATCAACTTGTGTGAGCTCCATCATGATGTATGTTTTATACCCACACCATCCATCCATTTGGATAGATAATATTAGGGCATAATACAAAGAATGAATGAGTCAGATTTAAAGCTTTAGTGGACCCCACCACAGAAAACAGTTGGAAAATTGATGCCCACCATTAAAAAGTTCTAAGGGCCATGAAAGTTTTTGATCAAGATGATATTTATGTTTTCCTTCTTTTATGTCTACTTTAGCACATGAACAGGTTGGATCTGAAATAAACATCATGGTAGACCTTCGAAAGGTTTCAACTGTGGGCGTCACTCTCTCCACTATTTTCTGTGATGGGGTCCACTACAGCCTTGGATTTGCCTCATTCTTTTTATCATGCCCTCAAATGATCCCTTAAAATGTATGGACATGTGGATACAAAACATACATCATGGTAGGCCTACAGAAGTTGGTGAAGTCACTTTGGTAGCTAGTCTCGCTACTCAACCTTTTAGTAGCTAATTCAAGAATCCTATCCAGGTAATTACAGGACGCGGGTTGCCTACTGACTAATGTACGCTAACCGTACTGAGTAAAATTTATGGGGTCCACCGTTGTTCATGCATTGTATAAACTTCGGCCATCCATTTTATCATGTAAATTTAGGGTTTTAACCCAAATATTAAGCATATCCAAATTTCAAGTGGACCACACCATTGGAAATAGTTGAATTGAAGTCTACTGTTTAAAAATTCTTAATGGCCAATTTGGATTTTCTTATAGTATTGTATTGTATTGTATTTGGGTGTAACGCCCGTGAAAAATCCATACTTGGGCTCGAGTACCAACTCGACCCGAAATTTGTGTAGAATTCATTCCTTTAGAAAATATGACTAGTTTAGCTAGTGCAACGTTAGAATAGCTGGGAAATGGTCCCTGATCACTTTAAATACGTTCTACAAGGCCCAAAGCGAGTGGAACCAAGGGTGCTATAATGCTCTAAAGCCTCGGATCAAACTCTAAACCGGTTTGTTCTCGGGACCTCCTTGAAACTTTGTATTGGATCTAGACCGCGCGTCGTAAGTCAGATACCTACCATCTTAGACCGTTATGACCACTTAGCTGGGCTTGGCAATCGTTTCGAAAATCAAGTCCAACTGACGTTCAGAGGCTATTTCATTGAGCCTGGAGTGAAGAGAGTGAGAATAGGGTTAAAATTGGAATTTGAAATTCAAATCTGGCACACGAAATTGACGCATCAGTATTAAGCGTTCTGACCGTCAGAATACAGCCAAATTACACCCTTGGATCAGGAAAAATTTCTATTACATATCACGAGACTTATAGGCCTGATCTTGGTGCGGTGACCGTTAAACTGAAACTGGACCGCCACGTGCGATCTGTGAACCCTACCGGTCCGAAAACTGGATGTGTGCTAGATCCAGTATGCATGAGCTTAATTCTGACCGCATTTGGCTAGGGGACCATCAGAAATGCTCTTTTGGACCGAAATGGCCCCGATTTGGTTAAGCACCAAGTAAACATTGTTCCCAAGCCTATTTTGGGCATGTTTTAGGCTATAAAAGGGGTTGAAACCCTCACTCCTCTCTCCCATCCGAATTTGAGAGAAACCCTAACTTGGGAGAGAGAAAAAGGTGGGAGATTGTGAGAGAGTGGGAGAGTTCTTCCTGCCACTTGTGCTACGTGTTGCACGTGCTCAAGCAACACACCTCTACCGTTTTCCCGGCAATTTCACCACGATTCTAGGTAAGCAAATACCCTAAATAGTTGCTGATTTGAGTTTCCTTTGTTTCCATAGCAATGTAGCTTATGGATCTCGTGTATTAGGTTCCTTATTCGCCGTAGACGAAACGTATACGCTCCGTTTCAATTCACTAGTCTACAAGACATAAGGTGAGGATTTTAGACGCTTTGATTGACGGTTCCCAACGCTTTCAATGTCGTTTAATAGTAGATTCTTGACGGTATCGCCGTTTGACATGTACAAAATGCTCTCCGTTTCTCGTTTCGTAAATTAACGAAGAATATGAGAATTAGGGTATTTTAGTCATTTGTAGGAAGTACTGTTTACATTCATATTTTGCTGATGTGATTGACATGGTTTGTTGTCGCATTAGGAAGTTAGGAATACGTGCATAATTAGTTTGGCGAAGAGATTCGCCTAATTGCACACTTCGGGTCGACATGCTATATGTAGACTTAAGTGTGTAGTGTATGTGTTTGTATAAATGTTTGTATTAGTATGTATTGAACTAAATGATGTTATGAATTAGTTTGAGATGGATTTCTCTACTAATATGCTGACCTAAATGATTTTCTACATGTTGACTAAATGTATGATTTCATTACGTACATGGAATATAAGTGCTTGAGGATTTGCTTAAGTTGAATGTTATAACATGTGTTAATATGCTCATATGATTGTATTTCAATTCCAATACTTTTACATATATTGCTGATGTGATTCCATAAGTGTTTGGGACTAGACTTAGTCCAGGCAGTCGGTAACCGAGCGAATTCGTGGCTGACTGGTCTTAGCCACGAACGACGCGTCGATGAACGCGATTCGTGTTTAGAGTTGGCGGCAGTGGTTAGGCCACGCGAAGTGTTTTACGCACTTCATGTCGTTCGACTTGAGATGCGATCGCGCTAGTCGAGCCCGTCAAGCAACCCGACTGGCCAATGTATGTTCACCTTGTATGAGTCATAACTGCTTGAACCTAGGGTACTGAACTTACCATTGTAAACCCTGTTAACCATGGTACCTTGATCCACGAAGACTCTTGAGCCGGGCATGGTGGTCGAGCTGTCGGCCTACGCTGGGGCCACAAACCTCCCCGTAGTGACCAGTGAGCACCTAGACTCGTGAGCAGATTATGGTGGTATGGGACACTATATTCTAGCTGTCGGCCTACACTGATCAGGCGACGAGTCCTTTGTAGTGACCGCGAGCGTATTCTGAGTCCACGGGAGGCGACGACCCTTCCGTTGCAGTAGAGTACAGTAGGCCTGTATTGATAAGGTGATGGGGGAGCGGTGCAACGAGTGCGAGCAACAGCCCTGGCAACCCTTGCAGTGACCTACGAAATATACATCGTATGAGATTACTAGGAGTGACGACCCTAGACAGGATCTGTGTTGGGATTGATACAAGGGAAGTACCTTAGTTTCCCAATCCTGCTGTTTGAATGGACTAATAACAACTTGGAAATCATATCACCATAGCATTGCATGTGCCTGGAAGATGTGGAGCACTCTAGGGAGTGTGGCATGCCGCGGTCGTAAGATGTTGCCGTATGAGGGAGATCATCGGTGAGGGCATACATCACGTCATGTCATCTTGCATTAACAACAGTATTAGGATTGTCTGATTTACTGCTTTACTATTATCGCATGATTGAATTGTGAACATGCTAATCTTTGCCCTATGATTCCACTGAGTTGATCACTCACTCCCACGTTACGGGATGGTGTTTGCAACACCCACCAGACCCTGTTGTAGATGCAGGTGAGGCTGAGATCCAGGAGGTGGAGCCAGACATCGACTAGGACCAGGACGAGTTCTCGTACATGCAGTATCACGATGGCTTCGCGTAGGCGACCTGGATCGATGGGATTTCAGTGAGACCATTTTGGATATTTATTTTGTTCATGTATATTATATGAGACTCAGAGATGTAGTCATACTTTGGAGACAGATGAGATTTACTCTGTTTTTTTTCCATACAGTGATATATATATTGTTTAGTCTTCCGCTTGCTTTTATCACTGGATCTGAAGTATGAATTGCAGTTTTGGTATACTTTTACTCATGTGAATGCTTTAAATCAGACAACATTGAATCATAATCATTTTTATTGCATAAGTGACGGTCTGAAACTCGGGAGTTGAGTTTATACACGACCTCCGATTTTTAGGGTGTTACATTGGGTACTGTTCATGTATACATTAGACGATTTTCAGAATAAATCCAAATCAATAAGATACTAATTAATGTTTGGATAGGAGGTATTGTTTGGCATAGTATACAATACGTTATTGTAAGGCCCACCCCCACAGCACATGATATTGTCCGCTTTGCCCGGTGGGCTCACGGCTTTAAAACGTGTCATGTCTGTTAAGCGAGGAACCCCACATATAACCACCACAACTCTAGACAACTCTTCTGATGTGGGACAAGTTACGCTACAGTCAACTGCAACAGTAGCTCGCCCAGCACAGTAGCCTGCCAGCCAGCTTGGGGCCTGCCCACATGTGCGCCCACCCACATATGCCCGCCCACATGAAGCAGTGACCGGGGCGTCACATTATCCCCCACCGAAGGCAGAGCCGTCCAATAAATGTCCACTAATCTTTTTTTTTACGCACTCACGCCACACGCACACACACCCGTGGGATTTCACCACATGGGCACTCGAACCCTTGACCCGGTGTTGAAACTCCAACGAGTCTACCACCCGGTGTTGTAAGGCCCACCCCCACAGCACATGATATTGTCTGCTTTGCCCGGTTGGCTCACGGCTTTAAAACGCGTCATGTTTGTTAAGGGAGGAACCCCACATATAACCACCACAACTCTAGACAACTCTTTCGATGTGGGACAAGTTACGCTACAGTCAACTGCAACAGTAGCTCGCCCAACACAGTAGCCTGCCAGCCTTCCTTGGGGCCCGCCCACATGTGCCCGCCCACATGAAGCAGTGACCGGGGCGTCACATTATCCCCCACCGAGGGCAGAGCCGTCCTCAGCTCTGATACCTTTTGTAAGGCCTACCCCCACAGCATATGATATTGTCCGCTTTGCCCGGTGGGCTCATGGCTTTAAAATGCGTCATGTTTGTTAAGGAAGGAACCCCACATATAACCACCACAACTCTAGACAACTCTTCCGATGTGGGACAAGTTACGCTACAGTCAACTGCAACAGTAGCTTGCCCAACACAGTAGCCTGCCAGCCTTCCTTGGGGCCTGCCCACATGTGCCCGTCCACATGAAGCAGTGACTGGGGCGTCACAGTTATACAGATCAATGATTGGATGGGACGTATTATGTCTGTGTATTGTACAATCTTAATTAGGTCGGGTGGCCTGTTTGACGTATGGAACTTTCTAATTTCTAGCGCAGATGATTTTCACGTTGAAATGTACAAAATGAACGGTCCCGATCTTACATTGCATAGGTACTAGATATCTTGTAATCGTACAAATTTTAAACTTTCATCTGCTGCCGAATACAGCGCAATGAATATGAAGAATTGACGGCAACAGAACCCACTGACAATACTCTACCGTTGGTTCAAAAATTTGGTTACAGTTTGTATTCGCACGTATGGGATTCAACTCCTATTCACTCCAATCCAAACACGGTAAACGTCAAATCTTAACTTCTAATACGATACAATATATCCCAAAACACGTATCCAAACAGGCCCTAAGAGGCAAGATAAGTTGTAGACCAAGCTGATATTCGTGTTTTCCTTTCATCTATGTCATTGTGACCTTATGAACCATTTGGACGACAAATAAACATCACTGGGCCTTAGAAATGTTTCAATGGTGGAAATAAATAATTCCACTATTTCCTATAATATGGTCTATTTAAGCTTTAGATATACTTTAAATTTGGGTTGGACCCCTAAAGTGATCTGAAAAATTAGATGGATGGCAGGGATAAAACACATGAATTCATAGTGGGCCAAACAGAGTTTACTCAATACAATAAGGTGTACTCAAAATGCAATCTGATTTCGTAATTGTATTTGGGTTTCTTGGAATGCACATTATCTATTTGGTGTGCGGATTGAGCAGCCATACTGGCTATGAAGTGAAGTAACCTAGTTCTATGGGCCCCACCATGATATATGTTTGGTATCCACACCGTCCATTCATTTGGAGAGATCATATTTGGGCATGGTCCAAACAATGATTAGATCCAAATCTCGAGTAGACCCCACCATACAAAATAGTGGAGAGAGCGATGCCCATCAAAGTTTTTAATTAAGCTATTATTTGTGTTTTCCTTTCTTTCATGTCTGAGTTAATACACGAACTAGTTGGATCTCAAATAAACATCATGGTGGACCTTCGAAAGGTTTCAACGGTAAGCATCACTCTCCCCACTATTTTTTTTTGTGGTGGGGTCCACTCTAGCCTTGGATCTGACTTATTCTTTGTATCATGCCCTAAAATGATTTATCCAAATGTATGGATGGTGTGGATATAATACATGCATCGTTGTGGGGCGCACAAAACTTGGCGACGTTACTTTAGTAACGAGTCTTGCTACTCAACATCCGCGCACAAAAAAAGGTAGAAAATAAAAAATAAAATAAAATAATAAGAGATAGTTGGGGATCCCTGTAGACCGAGTATAAACGCGGGCTAATGCCTCTGTTTACTGACATGGCCTCTTTCCTTCTGACGTAACCACTTACCACCACTCAACGAGCTCCACGTCCAGCCCATCCTGAGCTCCAGACGGGCGGGGGAAGTACCTAATCTGTGCCCGCCCTCAATGGCCCTCAGAGCCTCCACCTGTCCGGAGTTCAAACAGGTGGGGGCAGTACCTAATCTGTGCTCGTTACTAATGTTGTAGGCTATCCTGGTCGGGCAGTGTATATGCTTTTGGGACATGGATCTGTGTGTAACACACCCCCAATCTCGGTGGTGAGTTGATGTAGCAACCCTACCGTGATGCATACACCCAGATCCATAGCTCAACTGGAAAACTGAGTGGAGATACCTCGTTTCAACACTTGAGGTCTTGGTATCGATCCCTAGCGTGGGTGGCTAACATGGAGTGGGTGTGCTGACATGGTTGTGTACTAACAAGCTAACCCCCCCCCCCCCCAACCCTACCATGATGCATGTGTCGTATCTATACCACTTATACATTTTTTTCAAATTATTTTTGTATATAAGCTCAAAAATTGAGATCGATCCAAACCTCAAATAGACCACACTATTGAAAATAGTGGGTATTGAACGCCTACCATTGAAAAATTCTTAAGGCCACATAATTTTTTATCAAGATGGTATTTGTATTTTGCTAGGTCTTTGTGACCTTATAAATAGGTTGGATGGACAATAAACATTATGGTGGGCCCTAGTAAGGTCTCAACAGTGGGCATTATTATCCCCACTATTTTTGTTTTGTAGTGTAGTGCATGTTATGGGAAGGTTCGAGCCCTTTCAACTCCAAGGTCCAATGCCACACTAATCAGATCGGATACATAAGAGTAAAACGAGACTAATCTAAACGATAATGCTCAGCTCAGTCTCAGTGGAGCTTTAACACTGAGGTTGTCAGTTTGGAGTAATCTAATACCGAGGCAGTTGGTACGAAGATCATACCAGAATCTACTTGTGAGATCTCGGACCGCTCTGCAACTGCCCAACCAAAGATGAGTCGTTCAACCATTCACATCTGTGTTATCTGTTGCGAGGGAACTCAACCCGATAAGTCAAGTCGACTGCCTACCTTGAAATATGGAGGGAAGATCTCCGGAACACCTTATAGATATGTAAGGTCGAGCCCGCCATAAGACCAGGCCGAAGCTCGACTCGAACTTAGGACGCTCCACACACTAAACTAAGAAACTACCTTAAGCAGACACGACCAATTGTTTCGCCCGCATATATGCACGATATGTTACACGATCCCTGGATTATAGATAATATCTTCACGATCACAGTATCCCACTGATTGAGTGAATCGTGCTGAGATTAATGGACCCAGACTGTCCGATAGTCATGTATAAATACAATGAGACTCCATCGCTATAGGTACGCAAGATCTCACACCCTCTCTCTATAATTAACTTAGACCCAGATTCTCTTAACCTGACTTAGGCATCGGAGGGTCCGCCGGCTTAGCCAGAGTCTCCTTTGCTTACTCTCTGTGTAGGACTAGGGTTCTCTAGAGGTTCACCATACCAAGTGGAGGAAAGTCCATATTTTGACATCAACATCTTTTAGTGCTTTCTATGGGAATCTGATACTAAAGGTCAGGTTCCTATTCTTAAGCATAATGACAAGAGGAAAGAAGAAAGTGGTAGCTGCAGACCGGACCAAATTGATCAGACCCATTCTTCTTCACTCCTTCACATCGAATCAGCCCCAGGGCCTTCCCAACGTTCTCACAATCGGGCTAATAAGTATCAAGCTATGCAGAGTGAGATACAAGCTCTACGCGATGAAATTAACTAGATGAAGCAACAACAGGAGCAACAACCACATCCTACTCAGGAGAACCGTATTCCAGAAACGGTCGGTCCGGTTGTAGAAGCCTACTCCGCGCCGAGGAGTTTGAGACTCGAAGGATCTCAACGTTAACCCACTCGGGCGCTAACTTCAGTTCAGAACCCTCCCTCGACCCGAATCCGAGTTCCAACTCGGAGCATAGCGACTCGAGTTCTAACTCGGAGCATAGCGACTTGAGCTCCGATGAATGCCTTGGTCACCTCAGCCCTGACACCAACAGATCTCCAACATGAGTTAGAAAGGAGGGGGAGGAGAACCCCCGAAGTAGAAAAAACTCAAGAGATGGTGGCATAAAATAAAGACCCATGGGAGACAGTTTGTAGAGCTCAACAACAAGATTTTGACACTAAAAAAGAAACAGCAACCATCGTCAATTCCCACCGCTATTCAGGTAATAATGGACGAGACCAAGCCTCCCTTCACCTTAGCGATCATGAGCGAGGTGATGCCACACCCCTTCCCAACCGACCATGGCACAGTGGGTGACGCGGCCTCCTAGTATTCGACAATCGAGCGCTCATGTATATCCACTCGGTCGGGATGTTAGGGCATCCTCTTGTACCAAGTGGGTTTTAGATATTTTCACCCAAGGCCATCTATGGCAGCCCGATGCTCGAACCAAACATTTTCGGTGTCCTATCTGGCCATCCACGATATGCCTGTGGAGGCTAAGGCCTTGATGTCGCTAGGGCGTATACTAATCATAACACATAAGATGCATGAGTCATACAATCCAGTCATGCATCAATCCTGCGCATACCATACGCTCATGTGAGATAACCTCTGCCTATCGGGGAGTCTCATAATAACCTGCCCAATGACAAATGCAATGGTCAACCACATCTTATAACAAACATGCAGATGATGCGTATGGCCATGTATCATGATGCTATGCTATCACATACTCATAATCGGTATCAATAACCGACATCGACAATCAACCTCGACAATGTGGACATTTAACCAACATTGCCTCCAAGGAATGACTCATATAAAGCCTAACATACAGTGGACTCATGGCCTCACACCAGGGCCAAATATACAACACCATGGGCCTCACTCAAGAGCTTATACACATCGTGAAGGGCCTCACTCATGGGCCACATATACATCAAGTGGGTCACATCTCATGGGTCTAATATGCATTGCAATGGGCCACTCCTACCAGCCTAATATACATCAAGTCGGGCCTCATCATATGGGCCAAAAATATATCACAATGGGCCATGTCCCATGGGCCTCGAATACATCACAATGGGCCTCGATAATCAGAATCGGCCATAACAATCGGAATCGACACTTGAAATTGGCCTCGACAATCGGAATCGTCCTATACCATCAGCCTTGACAATCGGAATCAGTAAATTGGTCAAGTCAATCGGAATCGGCAATCAGCCACGACAATTAAAATCGAAAAATCGAACATGTCAATCAGAAATCGGTCACGATAATCAGTCTCGATCGATAATCGACAATCGACCACGACAATTGGAATCGATCGATAATTGAAATCGGCAAATCGTTCACATTAATCAAAATCGATAATCGGTTACGACAATCGGCACCGATACTCAACATCGATAATCAACACCAATAATCAGGGTTGATAATCGGCGTCGACTTGATAATCGGCATCGATAATCAGCATCGATAATCGGCATCAATAATTAGCATCGATAATCGGCTTCGACCTCCATAATCGGCACCAATAATCAGTAGATAAAGAAAGCGAGGTCCATAGATGATCAGCCGATCAACCATAGTATAAAGATCGACACTCAACGATGGTTATATCAAATTCGATAACACAGAGTCATCCGTCTACAGTGAATGGGGCCTACTTATTTGGATTAAACCACTAAGGGAATGATGAGAATGGGCTTAACAAGGCCTAAGGGAAGGTCATATGTGGACATCCAACCATCATTGCCCATCAATATGAACATCTAACCAACATTGCTCAAGGAGTGGCCTATATAGGGCTAAACATATAATGGGCCCATTGCCTTACGTACAATCACGATGGGCCTCATTTATGTTACATAGGCCTTGTCATATGGGCCAACATACATCTCATTGGGCCTCGAATACACAACAGGTGGGCCTCACACCTAGGCCTCAAATATATCATAACGGGCCTCGCGCCTAGGCCTCATCACTAGGCCTCATATGTTAAGTGGGCCACATCACATGGGCCGCATTATGTGGGTTGCACCATCGGGCTTCATGTATATCAAATAGGTCACACGGATGGGCCTCATATATATCAAGTCGGGCCCGCCTTTACATATTTTAAGACCCGATCTATTCATAAAATAACATAAAGATAAATGAAGTGAAAATAATATCAGCTTATTTGGAAACTACCATGGCCCTTAGAAGTTTGAACGGTGGATGTCACGGTTCGCTATTTAAATGGTGGGGCCCACTTGAACTTAGATCTGACCCACCCTTTGTTCATGCCAAAAAATGATATCTTCAAATGGTTGGACGGTTCGTATACGACACATGCGTCATGATGGGTTCCATAGACGGACAACGTGGATGGAATAAGTGGGACCTATAGAGCTTGCTGCCATGTACAACAGTTGGTTGCACGATAACAGAACAGCCATGTAGCTGTCATACATGCAGCTATTGCTGCTTAAAGCAAGGCAAAGGTGGGTCCCACGTAGGGCCCACCCTTCCTAGCTAATATAAGATATTATATAATATTATAATATAATATATAATATATAATATCATATATCAATATAATATAAAATAATATATTAATATTATATTTATAAAAACAACATCTAGGCTGTGGACGACCTGGACATACACATACATCAATGGAGGCCCCACACGTGGGGTGAGTTCCACCGTTCTGGGGTGGTGGACGGCTCACATGTAGCACGTGTGGCCCATCCAAACGAGTGGACGACATAGGATATGG
The DNA here is from genome assembly GCA_037074715.1 of Magnolia kwangsiensis. Classification (NCBI taxonomy): domain Eukaryota; kingdom Viridiplantae; phylum Streptophyta; class Magnoliopsida; order Magnoliales; family Magnoliaceae; genus Magnolia; species Magnolia kwangsiensis. The sequence goes on from CM073573.1 coordinate 61,329,684, forward strand.
TGGGTCCCACGGACCCCAACTAATCTCAGTGTTGAAACGAGGTACCTTTCACTCCACCTAGCACTAGAGCTAAGGTCTGGGCACTAGCGTTGAAACGAGGTACCTTTCACTCCACCTAGCATTAGAGCCAGTCTGCCAGTTGAGCTATGGATCTGGTGCGGACAGACGCATCAAGGAGGCCCCACACGGACGTGGGTCCCACCGTCTAAGGGTGTTGGACGGTCTGGATAAAGCATATACACCGTGGTGTGGCCCATTTAAAAGGATGGATGGCATGGATGGGTCCCATAGACCCCACCGTTAGCACCCCTCCATGGCTAGCACACCCATTGACAATACACCACCACTATCAGTTAACACTTCACTGTTAGCACACCCAATGTCAGTCCACACCTCACTGTGATGCACGTCCAGTGTCCCTGGACACTAGACTGGATACAACACAGGCATCATGGTGTGTCCCACTTGGATGTAGCCCACCGTATTTGGATCAATCTTATATTTGTGTTCTCCTACATCCAGGCCTACACAAAGGCGATCAGCAAGGTGGGCCTTATGATGGGACGGCGTGGATCATACTTCATTGTGGGGTCCACAAAACATGAGAAAGAGAGAGAAGAGAGGAAGGTGAAAAGAGAGAGAAAGATCGGAGATAACGAAGGGGCCCCTCATGGATACAAGCATACATCAAAGTAGGTCCCACTACATGTAGCCCTTTAATCACATAAAAAAAATGCAAATGTGGGACTAAGATCACCCACCGTCCACTCCTTCTTACTCCCTTGGCTTTCTTTTCTCCTTAGCTTCGATCCTAACGAAGGAGATGGAGTTTGGATGGTTGAGATGAGAGATGGGAGGGTAGGAAGTGGGCCACACATAAAGCTCTCTCTTGGGGAGGTTTAGGAGAGGTTGGACGTATGGTGTTTTCTCTTGCTTGGGAGAGTGGTTTGAGAATGAGAGAGAGACAGAGAGGGTTGTAAAGGGAGAGAGAGATGGGTGATGGATGTGTAAGAGACTTTTTTTTTACTTTTGTGGTAGATGGTGTAAGAAAAGTATGGGTGTGTAAGAACCTTTTTGACTTTGGGGGTTGCTTAGAGAAGGGTGTGAGGTGATGGTGTACTTGGTTGAGGTGATTGGTTGATGGATGTGACAAGTTGTAGAGATTCCTTTGGAATTCCTACATGCGGTGTTTTTCTCGAACTGAATGCGGGCCCACATCTCCTAGCCTGGGTATCGGATCGGTATGCAAAATGTGACATTGGAACCTCGACGATGGTGCGATCGTAATGGTACAAGTCTCGGATTAAGCCAACTCAAATCTATAGGATATGACTTAGGGTCATGCACAAACATTGATTATAGGTCGCAGGTTGCCAAAATTCGACGGGAAGGATTGCGGGAATTGATGAAACAGTAGAGACTAGGATACGGACCTTACATTGATACTATAACTCAAACCCAATTAAATTAGTTCCTTCACAATACTTAGCCGATTATTCCTTACCCAATTCATAAGTGGCAAGAAGAGTCGAAAGTCAAATACTTATCTGTTCACCATTAAGAAAGAGCTTAATGAGTCATTAAAGGACTACATCACTCGCTTCAATGAGGAAGCATTACAAGTGGAGGACTACGATGACAAGATGACACTCTCTGCCATATTCGGTGGTCTAAAGGAGAGAAGGTTCACCTTCTCTATTGGAAAGAATCTCCTAAAGACGTTAGTTAACCTCATCGCTAGAGCTCAGAAGAATACTAATGCTGAGGAATTCTCTAATGCCGGTAAGAATGTTCAAGTGATAGAACCGACTGGTAAGGAGAAGAGGCCAAGGAATAAAGAACCTTAGCCATCCAGGAAAGGACCGGATGACCGTGCTCCTCGTGATCGTCATTCGAATAAAAAATTGGAAGAAAAATTTTGTTCCTACACCCCCCTCAACACATCTGCCGAGCAAATTTTGTTGGACATCAGAAGGCACAAGCTTCTGAACTAGCCTATTTGCATGAATGCCTACCCAGATCTGAAAGTGCCCTTGCACGTGCCCTGGTTTATCAATTAGCGTGTGTGTTGAGTCTGTCAGAATACAGAGCCTCATAGGAAGATCAAGTCAAGTGTCTACCTCAACCGGATATGTGGAAGCTCGCCATAGGTAAATCTAAGCCTCACATCCCATGTCCCAAAACACTAGGTGAATAAAATCCTTAAAAATAAGTTAGACATTATAGGGTTTTTAAGTGAGAAAACTTCTTTCAAAAATAAAAAAAATCCCTAAGTTTTCTTGCTCTGTCGATTGTATCAAACACATCTCGATATGATCAACCTGCACTGTCGATCTCCTCGGAAGACCAATCGATAAAATCGAATGAGGACTTAATGTGTCTAGCAACCACATACATATTTGGATGGAATTATCAAAGTATTGACACATTTATCGATATCATCGATATTTGAATCTCGAGTCGATCGAAGGTGGCTCGATAACATCGATAGGAAGATCCAGTCCCCTATTTTTTCTTAAGAATATAATGTATGCTTCAATATATCGAAGCCATCATCGATACCATCGGAGTTCAAATCTCGATGATATCGTTTGGCTCTCGATGATATCGGTCATGGGCGCGAAGTTGTTCAGCAATGTTTTTCAGGTGGCTTTCAATTCTAATCGAGGGTCACTCGATAAAATCGATATTCTAATATCGATGATATCGGGGCCGGATCGATTACATCGAGAATGGACAAAACCGTCCAGCAAGCTCACTGATAAAATCTTTAAATTTATCGATGCATCGACATGACTTTCGATATCATCAACATTCAAATTTCAATGATATCAAGTATCCCCCGATCATATGTGATAACCTGAAAATTTTTAAAGCAAGTCTCTCTCATTTTCAAATGTTGAGGAATCGAAACTTGCATCGATAATATCAGAGTTCAAAATTTGATGGCATCGACACGAGTATCGATTCCCTCGACCAACTGGTAAGAGGTTTTCCAAAAGTGTATGACATTGAGTTTATGTCATCGAGTGGACCATCGATATAATCGAGAGTATACGCTCGATGATATTGAACCCTGTAACATCTCGAAAATCGGGGGTCGAACATAAACTCCACTCCTAAGTTCCAGAACATCACTTATGCAACATTTTCAATGATGGATGAATGTCGGCTGTAATAATGCATAAAACATGAAGTGGATTAAGCCAAAATAACATATCATACTCCAGAGACAGTTAAATTAGCAAGCGGAAGAATGTGATAGATATATAAAATATATGAACTGTTGTAAGTCTCCAGAGTGTGAATATGTTACCAGGTTAAACATATACATGTATACTCCAAAAATGATAAAAAAGAATATACATAGGTGCTTCAAAAATATAAAATGCTAAGTGTCATGGTGTCTAATCAACCTCCCTGTAATTCTGTCGATCAGAACACGGTATGCCTAGACCCGCCTAATAATCGCCTATAGGAGAAATCTTCCTCATCATCAAACAAGTCCGGCTCTGCTTCACAAGCAACACCATCATTTGAAACTAAAATAGGGACTGGTTGGTGTGTACAACATTGTCCCATAACGTGGGAGTGAGTGTCCAACTCAGTGGAATCATAGAGCAAAGGTTAACATGTTATCAAATCAATCAAGCGATAATGATAAAGCAAGAAAATCAAACATTCCTAAATACTGTAATTAATGCAAGGATGAAATGACATGATGCATGCCCTTGCCAACATACTCCCTCATGCGACACCATTTTACGTTCGCGACATGCTTTCTTCCCTCAGTGCTCCACATCTTCCAAGCACATGCAGTGTGATATGAATATGATTATCGAGTTGTTATTAGTCCTTTTCATACAATAGGATTGAAAAACTAGAGTACCTCCCTTATATCATTCCCAAACAAGGATCCTGTCTAAAGTCGTCACTCCTAGTAATCTCATACGATGATATATTTTTAGGTCGCTGTAAGGGCTGTCAGGGCTGTTGCACGCACTCGTTGCTCCGCTCCCCCATCACCTTATCAATACAGGCCTAGTTTGTACTCTTGTTGCTACGGAATGGTCGTCGCCTCATGTAGACTCAGAGTACGCTCGAGGTCACTACAAAAGGCTACCAGGGCTGTTGCACGCAATCGTTGCTCCGCTCCCCCATCACATTATCAGTGTAGGCCGACATCTCGAATATAATGTGCCATACCACCATAATCGGCTCACGAGTCTGGGTTGCTCACTGGTCACTACGGGGAGATTTGTGGCCCCAGCGTAGGCTGACAGCTTGACCAAGGTGTCCCATACCACCATGCCCGGCTCCTGAGTCTTAGTGGATCAAGGTACCACGGTTATCAGGGTTTTCACTGGTAAGTTCAGTACCCTAGGTTCAAGCAGTTATGACCAATACAAGGTGAACATACAATGGTCAGTCGGGTTACTTGATGAGTTCGACTAGTACGAGCGCCCTTCGAGTTGTACGACATGAAGTGCATAAGCACTTCGTGTGGGCTAACCACCGCCGAGAAGCAACGCACGACTCGGGTTCGTCAACGCATCCTTCATGGTGAATAGAATCCAACCACGAATTCAAATCTGTTACTGACTTCCTGGACTAGAGTATAGCCCCAAGCACATGTAATCTGAATCAGTAATCATATGAGATAAACAGAATTGAAATAACAAGTAATTCAAGCATGATAACAACATGTTATAAGATACAACATAAACAATTTAACCATACACAAGCATTTCATATATATGAAGTAATCAATTCAAATATAACAAACGTGGAGGAAATCATATACATCATAAAAATAGTTGAGAATCCTATCTCAATGCTAATCTACAACCTCATTTACTCAATACTTACTTATACAAACATTTATACAAACACTTAGTCTACACATATTAGCTGTAACGCTCGGAAAAAATCCGTACTTGGACTCGAGTACCAACTCGACCCGAAATCGCGTATGATTAATTCCTTTAGAAAATAAGTGTAAGTTAGCTAGCGCAATGCTAGAGTAGCTCGGAAATAGTCCCTGATCACTTTAAATATGTTCTACAAGACCCAAATCGAGTAGAACCAATGATTCTATAATACTCTATAACCTCGGATCAAACTCTAAGCAGGTTTGTTCTCTGGACCACTTTGAAACTTTGTATTGGATCTAGACCGCGCGTCGAAAGTCCGATACCTACTATCTTAGACTGTTAAAACTGCCTAGCTGGACTTGACAATCATTTCAAAAATCAAGTCCAACTGACATTCGCAGGCTATTTCATTGAGCCTGGACTGAAGAGAGTAAGAATAGGGACAGATTTGGAATTTGAAATTCAAATCTAGCACACGACTTGACGTGTCAGTATTAAGCGTTCTGACCGTCAGAATTCAGCCAAATTACACCCTCGGATCAGGAAAAATTTCTATTTCATATCATGAGACTTGCAGCCCTGATCTACGTGCGGTGACCGCTGAACTGAAACTAGACCGCCACGTGCGATCTGCGAACCCTGCTGGACTAAAAACTTGATGTGTGCTAGATCCTGTATGCATGAGCTTAAGTCCGATCGTGTTCGGCCAGGGGACCACCAGAAATAATCTTTTGGACCGAAACAACCCCGCTTTGGATAAGCATCAAGTGAACTTTGTTCCCGAGCCTATTCTGGGTATTTTTAGGCTTATAAAAGGGGTTGAAACCCTCACTCCTCTCTCCCATCCGAATTTGAGAAAAACCCTAGATTGGGAGAGAGAAAAGGTGAGAGTTTGTAAGAGAGAGTAGGAGAGAATTTTCCTGCCGTTGCACCACCTGTTGCAAGTGCCTAAGTAACACACTTCAATCACCTGGCTGGTGATTCCTCCGCGTTTTCAGGTAAGAAAATGCCCTAAAAGTTGCTGATTTAGTGTTCTTTCATTTCCGTAGCGAGATAGCTGATGCATCTTGTAAAATAGGTTGTCTAGTCGCCGTGGACGAAGCGTATATGCTCCATTCGAAACGATACGTTTATAAGAGATAAGGTGCAGATTTTAGACGCTTTGATTGACTGTTTCCAACACTTTCAATGTCGTTTAATAGTAGATTATCGACGGCATCGCCGTTTGACATGTACAACATGTTGTCCGTTTCCTTTTTCGTAAACCAACGAAGAATATGAGATTTAGGGCATTTTAGTCATTTGAAGGAAGTACTGATTTTATTCATATTTTGTTGATGTGATTGAATGGCTTATTGTCGCATTAGAATATTAGGAATGCGTGCATAATTAGTTTGGCGAAGAGATTCGCCTAAATGCGCACTTCGGGTCGACATACTATATGTAGACTTAAGTGTGTAGTGTAAGTGTTTGTATAAATGCTTGTATTAGTATGTATTGAATTAAATGGTGTTATGGATTAGTTTGAGATTGATTTCTCAATTAATATGCTGATGTGAATGATTTCCTACATGTTAGTTATATGCATGATTTCATTGTATGTATGAAATGCATGTGCTTGATGATTTACTTAAGTTGCATGTTATAACATGTGTTAACATGCTCACATGGTTGTATTTCATTTCCAATACTCTTACATGAATTGATGATGTGAATTCATATGTGTTTGGGACTATACCTAGTCCAGGAAGTCGGTAACCGAGCGAATTTGTGGCTGGCTTATCTTGGCCACGAACGACGCGTCGATGAACGCGAGCCGTGTTCTGGAGTTGGCGGCAGTGGTTAGGCCACACGAAGTGTTTTACGCACTTCATGTCGTTTGACTTGAGATGCGATCATGCTAGTCGAGCCCGTCAAGTAATCCGGCTGGCCGTTGTATGTTCACCCTGCATGAGTCATAACTGCTTGAACCTAGGGTACTGAACTTGCCATTATAAACCCTGTTAACCATGGTACCTTGATCCACGAAGACTCATGAGCCGGGCATGGTGGTATGGGACACCGTGGTCGAGCTGTCGGCCTATGCTGGGGCCACAAACCTCCCCGTAGTGACCAGTGAGCACCTATATCTCATGAACAGATTATGGTGGTATGAGACACTATATTCTTGTTGTCGGCCTACACTGATTAGGCGACGAGTCCTTTGTAGTGACCGCGAGCGTATTCTTAGTCTACGGGAGGCAACGACCCTTCCGTAGCAGTGAGAGTACAGTAGGCCTGTATTGATAAGGTGATGGGGGAGCGGTGCAACGAGTGTGAGCAACAGCCCTGACAGCCCTTGCAGCGACTTACAAAATATACATCGTATGAGATTACTAGGAGTGACGACCCTAGACAGGATCTGTGTTGGGATTGATATAAGGGAAGTACCTTAGTTTCCCAATCCTGCTGTTTGAATGGACTAATAACAACTCGAAAATCATATCACCATAACATTGCATGTGCCTGAAAGATGTGGAGCACTTGAGGGACGATTGCATGCCACTGTCGTAAGATGGTGCCGTATGAGGGAGATCGTCGGTGAGGGCATACATCACGTCATGTCATATTGCATTAACAACAGTATTAGGAATGTCTGATTTACTGCTTTACTATTATCGCATGATTGATTTGAGAACATGTTAATCCTTGCTCTATGATTCCACTGAGTTAGCTACTCATTCCCATGTTTCGGGATAGTGTTTGCAACACCCACCAGACCCTGTCTTAGATGCAGGTGATGCAGAGATCCAGGAGGTAGAGCTGGACTTTGATGAGGACCAGGACGAGTTCTCATACATGCAGTACCACGACGGCTTTGCTTAGGTGGCCTGGGTTGACGGGACTTCTCAGTGGGACTATTTTTGGCATTTTAATTTGTTTATTTACATGTATATGACACTCAGAGATGTATTCATACTTTAGTGACAGTTGAGATCTACTTTGTTTTTCCATACAATGATATATATATTCTTTAGTCTTCCGCTTGCTTTTATCACTGGATCTGAAGTATGAATTGCAGTTTTGGTATACTTTTACTCATGTGAATGCTTTAAGTCAGACAATATTGAATCATAATCATTTTTGTTGCATAAGTGACGGTCTAGAACTCGGGAGTTGAGTTTATACACGACCCCCGATTTTCAGGGTGTTACATTAGCCTACATAGCATATGTTAGCCAAAATGTGTATCAGGGCGAATCTCTTCGCCAAATAGTTCATACACACATAACTAACATAGGTACACGATAAATAATCATGGCAATCATATCAACAAAATACGTACATATACACTATTTCCTACAAATACCTAAAATACCCTAAATCTCATATTCTTCGTACGTATTCGAAATGAAAAACAGACAGCATGTTTTACATGTCAAACAACATCCTTATCAACAATCTACCATTAAACGACATTGAAAGCTTTGAAAAATGACAACCTAAGCGTCTAAAATCCTCACCTTAAACCAGAAATTACGAAACGGAGTTGATTCAGACGATAAGTCTTCGTGAACAGCTCAACGACAACCTATATCACGAAATAGGTTAGCTACATCATCACTTATGCTATTTGGAACTCTAGAATAGGTTAGGGTTATGATTTCTTACGTAAGAGCGGAGCTGGAAGCACCAGAATGGCGGTGCAGAAGCGGCGTTAAAGCATAAGGAGTAGCAGGGAAGAATCCATGAAAGAAAAACCCCATCTTCTCCCCCACTCTCTCCCTCTTTTCTCTCTTCTCTCTCCTAGGGCTTAGGAAATTCGTATGGAATGAGAGAGTAAGGGTTTAAGCCCTTTTTATAAGTCCAAAAGTGATGAAAATAGACTTGGGGCCAAAGTATACTTATGTTATGTCCAAATACGGATTGTTCCGTCTCAACGGAGCACTTTTGGAGGTCCTCTTATCAAAAGCGGTCAGACTTAAGCTCCCTGACATTGGATGTAGGTCAGGAAGAGTTTTCAGTCTGATCAAAAATCCAGATCGACCGTGGTGGACCAGTTTCAATTCAACGGCTACCGGTACTCGATCAGAGCTACAAGTACTATGACATGTAAGGGCCACCTATCCTGATCTGATGGTAAAATTTGATTAAATTCTGATGGTCAGAACGCTTAGAAAAAGGTGCGTAAGCGACACGTGACAGATTTCATAAATTATATTTAATTTCTAACATTTCTCACACTCTTCACTCTAGGCTCAAGGAAATTGTCGTGGGACATCATTTGGTCTTGATTTTCGAGGTGATTGTCAAGTCCAACTAGGCGGTCAGGATTGTCTAAGTTCGGGATAATCGGACTTCCGATGTGCGGTCCAGATCCGATATAAAGTTTCCGAATGCTCCCGTGAGCAACCGAGTTTAGAGTTTGATCCTAGGTTTTAGGGTATTATAGCATCACCTATTCTATACGTTTTGGCTCTAGCAGATCGTATTGAAAGTGATTGGTGAGAATTTCATAAATCATCTAGTGCAGCACTAGTTAATTCTCGTTAGATTTTTAAAGGAAGTAGCCTTTATTGATTTTTGTTTGAGATGAGATTTGAAGGGTGGAGTGAGGGTGCTTGGAAATGGAAGAAGGAAGAGTTTGGAGGGGTGGTTTTTGCCAAAAATCAGACGTTTGGGAGAGAAAGGAGAGATTGGAGGGTCACTTTGTGAAGGAAGTAGGTGATTGAGATATTTTTAAGGGACGGCCCATGTACCAGGGGGTTACCCTAACCCCCAAAAACCATCGGCCTGAAGGCCCAACTGAACCCAGCTCGTTTACCGGCTAGGCCTCGTTGACCACTGGGCCATCTGGCGAGGTCTCGCCATCTGGGTGAGGTTCTCCTATCCCCTGGGTCCCAAAAAGGTGTGGGGCTCACCCTGGGTCCTCCTAGATTAGCGTGGGTAGGCCCCTGATTTTGGCGTAGGAGACGCTAGTCTATCCAACTAACCTATTTATTTTGTTAGATTTCAAAAGGTTAAGGGTCAAAACCCATTTTATCCATTTATTTACTATTTATGGTAAGTTTTAGTTTCGGTATTGTTCTTCCTCATTTAAACTGTAGGATTTATGTCTAATACGAAAGTACTTAGAGAAATTTGAAGAATTAGGTGGTGAAAGGTGAGATTTTTAAAAGAAATGCGTTGAAAAGCGATGTTTAGACTTTGGGATTGAGTTCTAAGAGTGATATGGTTGACCCATTGCCTAAGGACGTCTAATTCCAAGTTGGAAAAAATCTGGGGTGTTACAATTTACCCCCCTTAAAAATAATTTTTTCCCCGAAATTGGCAAAGGATAATGAGTAAAGATTCTATTATGCCTTTTGCCTAAATTGTACTGATTTAAGTTTATATACATGGTGGGTTTTATACATCTATACTAGTCTGGCGCATTTTTATCTATCCTCCTTAAAATTTACTCTTTATTCTTTGCTTATACCCTGATGGTTTGCTACAATTTATTTCCTCATCTATTTGGAGTCTTGACGATTATTCCCAACTACTTAGAGTAAGATATATGTTCTCAGTGGTTGACCAGTATGGAGAGACGGTTATAGTGGGCTTGATCCCGATGCATTGAACATCTACCTGACCAGGGTAGAAGGGTCATCGTATCCCTTCCTAGTCCTGGTAGATCCTGGTCTTCTGCCCGGTCAAAGCAGTGAGTCCATTGGTAGTCTCCTAGGATTGAGAAATGAGTCAAGCCGTGAATGCTTCGCCATTTTATATTTCAGTAACTTCGTATAATCCGATTACTCCAAAGCTTAGGGAATGCCCATCATTGAAAGGTTCCAATTTCTTATTTATAAGGTTGCTCTTTGGGTCTTGGTCTAAGGGAGTCCTCGTCTGAATCTATGTCCAAGGTAGGGGTTAATATGCACCCTAATAGATCATCCTAAAAGGATTTCTAATCGTATAGAGTTGGCCAAGGCTTCTATTATGTTCGTATTTAGTGAGCAGATTTATGAATACTCTGACCTCCGCTCGTTCCCATTGTTAGGCCTATGATTTAATATGTATGGGTTCAACACTTAAGCCCTAATTGTTTCCCTATAAAGACTTCAGTACTGACATTCTAAGGAAGGTTCAAATCCTATTTATTGACCTAACCTTACATATAACTTAAATCACTTTCTTCGATCCTGGGCCAGTGGGGAAAGGGCCAACCACGCTTTCACTGCGCAGTTCTAACTCAACTGTTGTATTAGCGGACCTTACTAGATTGGGCTCATAAGGTTCTACCCCCCTTAAAAATTTATTTTTACTCTCAAGGCTCAAGAATCTTTGTCCTGATCCGTATGTCGGAACAAGGTATAATTTAGGACATATCCTTGACATGATATGGGATACAATCTCCTAATACGTTGGTCTTCCTTCGTTAATGATGCGTACTATGACATTGGTACCTATAATTATAGAAAGGAGAAAAAAAGATGGGTGTTGTGGTTGATTCCAGGGACCGGTGTGATTTGGTGGCAAGATGCCTAATTTTACCAAAGAAGGACTCTTACTAGGGTCCCGACTTACCCTCTTTAATCATGTACAGTTTAATACTATAAGATAATCTACACATTATTAGTACGTAATGCATTTGGACACAAAATATGTTAATGGGAAAACTAACTTTCTAAGTCCATATGTAAGCCAGAAGGGTCTGTGATTCAGGATCTAATTCCTAACTATCTGTTGCCCGAATTTGAATTTAATTGCACTCGAGCACTACATACATGTCCATACTAGCTAAGGAGGTCATAGGGTTCATGTTATTACTTTATCGAATCTCCTATACTGACAGGTCATTCTAATTCTAAGAGTACCAACTCTAGGTCCAAAACACCAAGGGCCTATGTGGCCAATGGTATTAAGTTGTATTAAATGGATTGCGTTGCTAATCCCACCTCGGGATTAGAAATGACGTGTTTGGTAGGAGGGTGGGAAGGGATTAAAATCAATTACATAGACTTTGGAAAATGAGCCTTGCGTTAGAAAGAGTGAGATGGGATTTTCAAATCCCATGATAATGAATTTTTAAGGGTAATATGAAAGAACCCGGGATTTACTTTTAATTGCATACATTCCAACCATGGCATTAGAAACCATGGGATACACCCAATTTAGGGACAATACATTACACATACATTTCTTATTACTTTTACATTTCCATCTGTCCTAATCTTACCTAATGCAGTTGGTCGAACGACCCTAAATGTCCCATCATTTGGAAGTTGTGCAGGTTTTGGGACACAAAAATGTGAGTTTTGTGCCCATATGAGAGGGTATAAGGAAGGTGAAGAGTTGTAAAGAATAGTGGTCGATGGGTGTAGGATGTAGAAGAAGATGGAAGCTTGAGTGAATAGAAGTGGGGATATGAGATCATTTTATATGGTCTCGGTTACGTATGAGGTGTTCTACGGTAGTTAATCTCGCCAATCGGCGACACTTGGGATTCTAATGTGATTTCTAGATTCCATCACCCCCGTCTTAAGTCAGAGTGCGTCAGTGTGTATTGTGTTACCATAACCCAGGTCCGGTTTAATCCAAATCATGCTCTAATACCATCTGTAACATCCCAAAAATCGGGTGTCGAGCATAAACTCTACTCCAGAGTTCCAGAACATCACTTATGCAACATTTTCAATGATGGATGAATGTTGGCTGTAATAATGCATAAAACATAAAGTGGATTAAGTTAAAACAACATATCATACTCCAGAGACAGTTAAATTAGCAAGTAGAAGAATGCGATAGATATATAAAATATATGAACTGTTGTAAGTCTCCAGAGTGTGAACATGTTACCAGGTTAAACATATACATGTATACTCCAAAAATGATCAAAAAGAATATACATGGGTGCTCCAAAAATATAAAATGATAAGTGTCATAGCGTCTAATCAACCTCCATGTAATTCCGTCGATCAGAACACGGTCTACCTAGACCCGCCTGATAATCGCCTATAGGAGAAATCCTCCTCATCATCAAACAAGTCCGGCTCCGCTTCACAAGAAGCGCCATTATCTGAAACTAAAACAGGGACTGGTTGGTGTGTACAACATCGTCCCATAACGTGGGAGTGAGTGGCCAACTTAGTGGAATCATAGAGTAAAGGTTAACATGTTATCAAATCAATTAAGCGATAATGATAAAGCAAGAAAATCAAACATTCCTAAATACTGTAATTAATATAAGGATGAAATGACATGATGCATGTCTTCGCCAACATACTCCCTCATGCGAAACCATCTTACGTCTATGACATGCTTTCTTCCCTTAGTGCTCCACATCTTCCAGGCATATGCAGTGCGATATGAATATGATTACCGAGTTGTTATTAGTCTTTTTCATACAGCGGGATTGGGAAACGAGGGTACCTCCCTTATATCATTCCCAAACAAGGATCCTGTCTAGGGTCGTCACTTCTACTAATCTCATACGATGATATATTTCTAGGTCGCTGCAAGGGCTGTCAGGGCTGTTGCAAGCACTCGTTGCTCCGCTCCCCCATCACCTTATCAATATAGGCCTAGTTTGTACTCTTGTTGCTACGGAAGGGTCGTCGCCTCACGTAGACTCAGAGTACGCTCGAGGTCACTACAAAGGGCTGTCAGGGCTGTTGCACGCACTCGTTGCTCCGCTCCCCCATCAACTTATCAGTGTAGGCCGACAGTTCAAATATAGTGTCTCATACCACCATAATCGGCTCACGAGTCTGGGTTGCTCACTGGTCAGTACAGGGAGGTTTGTGGCCCCAGCGTAGGCCGATAGCTCGACCACGGTGTCTCATACCACCATACCCGGCTCATGAGTCTTAGTGGATCAAGGTACCACGGTTATCAGGGTTTTCACTGGTAAGTTCAGTACCCTAGGTTCAAGCAATTATGACCAATACAAGGTGAACATACAATGGTCAGTCGGGTTACTTGATGAGTTCGACTAGTACGAGCGCCCGTCGAGTTGTACGACATGAAGTGCGTAAGCATTTCGTGTGGCCTAACCATTGTCGACAAGCAAGGCACGACTCGGGTTCGTCAACACATCCTTCGTGGCGAATAGAATCCAACCACGAATTCAAATCTGTTACCGACTGCCTGGACTAGAGTATAGCCCCAAGCACATGTAATCTGAATCAGTAATCATATGAGATAGACAGAATTGAAATAACAAGTAATTCAGGCATGATAGCAACATGTTATAAGATACAACATAAACAATTTAACCATACACAAGCATTTCATATATATGAAGTAATGAATTCAAATATAACAAACGTGGAGGAAATCATATACATCATAAAAATAGTTGAGAATCCTATCTCAACGCTAATCTACAACCTCATTTACTCAATACTTACTTATACAAACATTTATACAAACACTTAGTCTACACACATTAGCCTACATAGCATATGTTAGCTAAAATGTGTATCAGGGTGAATCTCTTCGCCAAACAGTTCATACACGCATAACTAACATAGGTACACGACAAATACTCATGGCAATCAAAATAGCAAAATACATACGTATACAGTATTTCCTATGAATACCTAAAATACCCTAAATCTCGTATTCTTCGTACGTATTCGAAATGAAAAATAGACAACATGTTCTACATGTCAAACAGCATCCTTGTCAACAATCTACCATTAAACGACATTGAAAGCTTTGAAAAACGACATGTACCAGGGGGTTACCCTAACCCCCAAAGACCATCGGCCCGAAGGCCTGACCGAACCCAGCCCGTTTACCGGTGAGGTCCTCGCTGACCACTGGGCCATCTGGCGAGGTCTCACCATTTTGGCGAGGTTCTCATGTCCTCTGGGTCCCAAAAAGGTGTGGGGTCCACCCTAGGTCCTCCTAGATTAGCGTGGGTAGGCCCCCGACTCCATTTGAGGCATTTTTGGGGCCAATTTGTAAACCGGAATGAGTTTATATGACATGTAGCATATGATTTTGGGGTAGGAGACGTTAATCTATCCAACTAACCCATTTATTTTGTTAGATTTTAAAAGGTTAAGGGTCAAAACCCATTTTATCCATTCATTTACTATTTATGGTAATTTTTAGTTTCGGTATTGTTCTTCCTCATTTAAACTGTAGAATTTATGTCTAATATGAAAGTACTTGGAGAAATTTGAAGAATGAGGTGGTGAAAGGTGAGATTTTTGAAGGAAATGGGTTGAAAAACGATGTTTAGACTTTGGGATTGAGCTCTAAGAGTGATATGGTTGACCCATTGCCTAAGGACGTCCAATTCCAGGTTGGCAAAAATCTGGGGTGTTACAAATTCGCTCGATAATATTAAACTCTATCATAAATGTGACCATTTTATATCCGTTGGTACCTTTTGCCTATAGAAAGAGAACTTGTCTGTAGTTGCTGGTAGAGAAAGAAGAGAGTGCTTTTGTGTGTTTAACCTTACATCATATACCCAAAGCCCTTTCTCTCAAGGAAGTTCATCCTCCAATCCACCCTCATATTGATATTCTATAGAGTGGATTGGGTAATGAACTTTTGTATTCGAGGATCCTCCAGCTACTACCTTAATAACAAATCATTAAGCTGGAATGCCTTAAATGCATAGATGATTGGAATCACTCTATCTTCCTGATAGGAAAATATTTAGAGAGTAGGATTCCATCATAACCTTGACCCAACCTGTCGCCTTAAATTGGTACATCATTTGTGTTGCGGATCAAGGGAGTAGAAGACTCTTCATCAATAAGGAGGAGATCTTTGTCAATGTGCTTAATGGGACTTATCAACTTATTTATAAGTATCTAGAGTCCAGAGGACCCTTTGATCATTCCTTTGTAGGATTAGGTCTAAGGTGTTTGTCACCCTTTGAAGTCCTCAAGGAGGCCTCCGTCGGGAATGTACGTGGTGGGTGCATTGTGTAGACCCTTGCTCTGTGGAGAGCATAAACATCTAGTTGAAGGTGAAGTAGTTAAAACCTTAGGTTTGAGGTGAACCGCTGTGAAAGCTCGGGTTTGAGGTGAATTGTGTAGAAACCTCCGTTAGGGTCTTATGGAAGATCCTTGGCCAGTGTGCCTAAAAATGGGTGCGTCGTGTCGACCCTTGCTCGTGAGAGCATAAACAGTCAGCCTCAGTATATGTTGTAAAGGTTGAAGGTAAACCTAATTTAAAACCTTAGGTTAGAGGTGAACCACTGTGAAACCTCCTTAGTGAAATCCGGTACACTCAAGGGTTGAGTGCAGTTACCGGGAGTGGAGTAGACAAGTAGTCAAACCACTATAAAAATGACTGTGTTGAGATTGCTATTCTTTGGTTTGTGTGATTTTCTTTAATACATTCATATCTATATATCTGAGATCACACCTCACACACATACACAGTCATATCCATCATAAACTAGGTTGTATATTATTATCGCTTGAATAGTTTGTGATTGGATCCTCTACCAGGCTTGGAAGCCAGTAGAGTTACATTTGAGTAATCCTGATGAATGCATATTGATAGGATTAGTGACATAAGATTTTTAAATAAACTAAAAAAACATTAAAAATTCCTATTCACCCTCCTCTAGGATATATTGGCATATTCCTACTTCAACTCAAGTGGTCTTCACCGCTATTTCAGGATCATCGAGACAAACACAAGTATTGCTGTTTTCATCGAGATTACGGCTACACCACGACCAACTGAGTGGATCTCAAAGATGAGATTGAAACCCTAATTCCCAAGGGTCATCTACGCCGGTATACCAAGGAAGAGAGAACCGATCAGAAAGAAGAGCAAGAACAGCTGAATAACACCATGGAGGAGCCAGCCAAAATCCGCACCATCGTCGAGGGCTCATCTGGTGGAGGAGATTCAAACAAGGCTTGAAAAGCCCATTCTCAGAAGTCTGATCCGGAACACTACATCCACTTGACCGAGTGGCCAAACAAAGAACTCCAGGTCAACCCGTGCAGTGTGACCTTCTCGAAGGACGATGCATGAGGAATCCAGCATCTGCACGATGATACCCTAGTGGTTACAATGACCATAGCCAACTACAAGGTGTACCGCATCCTGATCAACATCGAAAAGTCAGCAGATGTAATCTACTCTGAGGCTTTCGAAAGAATGAAGATTCCAAGGTTGCTCCTCAAACCTGTGAAGACCCCCTACACGGATTTGCCAGAGAAAGGGTGATCTCTGAGGGAGCCATCTCCCTCCTTATGACTATGGGAGAAGGACAACATCAAGCCATCCTCTGGTAGACTTCCTCGTTGTCAATGTGCCATCAGTACACAACATCATTCTGAGCAAACCTTCTCTCAATGCAATGAGGGTAGTCGTCTCTACCTATCATCTGATAATGAAGTTTCCCACTGAGGGAGGAACATGTTACCTCTAAGACAATCAGCACGAGGCTCGAAGATGTTATGCGATAACAGTAAAGAAAGGGTCCGTAAAGTAAGCACTCACTGTCAATGTCCTAGATCTTATAGGACCCTCAGAGGACTCATCTGTAGAAGACCTGGAGAAAGTACCGCTCGATGAGGCAGACCCGAGTAAGACAATTCAGCTCGGAATGTCATTAAGTTATGAGTAGTGATCTGAAATGCTGACTTTCCTATGACGACATATGTCACACCCCAAATTTGAAAACTGGGCTCACAAAATTCCCAATCACCGAATCCGGTACCGATAGCCTCCGTAGTACCCCATTCTCGGCTCCCAGTGCACATATGCCAGATTTCGATCCTGAGATTCTACAAGGAGGATTTTTCAACCTACATTTATCTCGTAAGAAGCATAACCACAAGTTTACCCAAATCACAAAGGAAACACCATCTTCACATATCCACTAATAAAAATATTTGAATACAATACTGAAAAGAAAATACATATGTCAAAGATCAAAGCTCCAGAAGTCCGCCGCATGCTTCCAAGCTCAACGTTGTTGCGACCTAACATCACCTGCACGCATCTATCGTGCATAAGATTAAAGAAAGCTTAGAGGGTAGTATAAGTGTGTCCAAAATATCAGTGCCAAGTATTCAATGCAATGCCATAATCATACAATGTCGAAAGTAATGGCAAGATCATGAATCATACGATAACAGAGTAAGTAAAAATACTGACAAGTCCATGAGTCATATAATATTAGAGCACACAATACAAACCAGTTATGGAAATGAGGAGTCATGAAGAACCAAATATCAGATGCTAAGGATGCAATGCAATATACAATTCCTGATGAGTTCATGAATACCTTTAGCCATATCTAGACCATATAAATGTAGAAACACAGTAACCCAAAATGCTATATACAGCGGATTAATACAATATGCAGTGTAAATGGAATAACTATGCTGGAGTGTGAAGTCGGGATGATAGTATTTAGTATCGCAGGGTATGGGATCCATCACAAGAGACTTTTATCCAAACCAGTCCCATACCTAAATTTGGATAGTTAGACTCAATGTGGTAAACTCCTGATATCAGGTTAGTCGCGCACCCCAACCGAAATCTTGGCCATTTTGAAGGTACACGTAACAAATAGTTACACACCACTAGCCCAAGTGGATAGTGAATGAATGAATGAGTATGAAACTCCTACTCAATAAGTCTACATATCAGTACGGTTCCTCTCTGGGATCAACATCGGAGTCTAGTATGCTCTACATGCAACCGTCCCCCACTGACACGTGACCATGCAAGTGGAAGAGACTTCACCATCCGCCTGGCCAGTAGTCAATCAATATCTACCCGGCACGTCGATAGCGGACCCATTTATGAGTTGGTCAAACTCATCCTAGCTATGCCTGACCACGACACAATGGGAGACGCGGCCTCCTAGTATTCGACACTCGATGCTTATGTATCCACTCGGTCTCGACGTTGGGGCATCTCCTGGCCCGGTGATATTTTATTTAAACTAATCTGATTTAAATGATTTTTTAACTCGCCAGTATATCAAATGTGGATACTGTATGTATTACGAGATCGTTCCCACGAAGACTGGTTGTCACAATTCAAAATTTATGATTTCTCTTAACTAATCCAACAAATAGTTTTACTAACAATTATGTAAACTAATAAAAGTCTATGAAAAACAACTGAGAATAATAAGAAAAATTCAATTAAGGAGAGTACTAGGACTTTTGAATACACCCCTAATTATCCTAACCCTTGTTTTACCTGTTGATTCACCCTAATTTAGATTGATATAAATTTAATAAATAAAGCACACTCTATGTCCTTGGTCGAGCACATAGAATGTATAATCCCTTAAAGCATGAGAATCACATCTTTCCATCCATGGTCAGGCATGAAGAGATGTAGATTCCTATTTCTTTCTCTATCGAAAACCTGTTAATGGTCAGACACAAGCACCTAGAATAAGATTACAAACAACATCCACATCTACACTTTGGTTAAGCTCATAGAATGGAGAAGTATAAAAATTTTAGTTAAACATACTAGAGAAAGAAACAAATCAATCAAATTAGATGAATTCAACACATCACAAGAATTATTCAAATTAGGGGCTTCATCTCAGCCCTAGCTAATAGATTAATAATCCATAATTTTAACTAAAAAGAAGGAAAAATAAAATTTTAAAAAATAAAAACATCTCCCTTCTTCCTTCCTCTCTTTCTCTCCCACTTCTCTTTCTTCTCTCCCCAGCTCTGGATCTCCTCTCCTTAGCTTCCCCCCTGCTCCCTTTGCTTCACAAGTCCTTTTATAGTTGTTAGAGTCGATGGTGCAACTGTCACAGCAACAGCCACGCAGCGAAAGCTTTTTCGCAGTCAAGTTTGGGATAAAAAATGGTTGTACTTTCCCTGTTCAATTTCTAAAGAAATATCATCCTTTAGTACATTTTTGAGTGCTCTACATGATGGATGGATTAGATCTTCCATCTAATCAAAGATGGTGGGCCACAATCGCCTGGAATTTCATTTTTCACGGACATGCATAAGCCTGCGCACATCCTTCGCTGACGTGATCGATGGACCCTACAAAAGTATTTTCAGGGAAATTCACCCCATCCATTGGATTCAAAATGAAATTTCGGTCAAGAAGGGATGGTTTTGGTTGTCTGTTGTTGCGGTCTAAAGAAGAAATCACGTTAAGATCATTTTAAATGTCACAGGGCAGCCTGTTTGTGGCCTCTGTATCGCACACTTGTGCACGCATGGGTGTGAAACGCCAGCTTGAATTCGAAGCTTTCGAATCCCTCTACACGATGGACGGCTTGGATGAGCCATACGGGTGATGGGTGGGGCCCACTACCTTCTGTAAAATGGACGCTGTCTGTCTGTTAGGCAACAGGAAACTGTGGTTTCCTTTTTAGGAAGAAGGTCGGGTCAGCTCTTGCGCTGACCGCCTCAGCCGTCTGGTGCACGGCTCTATTGCATGTACGGTATACACACGTTGCACATACAGGGCCCAATGTGATGTTTATGCAATATTTGATCCGACCATCTGATTGGTCTCCCCATTTAAGGTGTTGATACCAAATTTGAGGCAATTTCAGATATCAGGTGGGCCCCACTTAATGAATTAAGGGGATGATCTGATTGTTGGGATACTTTCTCAATGATTCAATGGCTGAAATTTAATATGCTCGGTTAATTTATGGCCCCCGGGCCATGTATGAAGCTTCCTGTCAATCGGATGGCGGGAACCCTGTGATCTTGCATTCTGCACCAGTTTTGAGCCTCTTTAACGTGAACAGTTTGATTTCCTAGGATCCCTGGCGTGTAAATTCTTCAATATTGGTCTTCTGGAGTCCGTCCCTTACTTTGGTGACTCCAGAGCATCAAATCCACGCTTGTAGTGTTCTTTTTCAGTCAACGCTCCTGATTATATACTGTAACAAAAACATGATTAAAATATTCCATTAAGCATTATCATGTACGTAAAATCAAGTAATAACTGGGTCTAATATGCAATATTCGACCCTCATCACCCGGAGGTTTAGGGATTTTCACCCAGGGCCATCTATGGCAGCCCAATGCTAATAACATATTTTCGGTGTCCCATCTGGCCATCCACAATATGCTTGTGGAGGCTATGGCCCTGATGTCGCTAGGGCATACAGTAATCACATCACATCACATAATGTAATATGCATGAGTCATACAATCCAGTCATGCATCAATCCTGTGCATACCGTGCACTCATGTGAGATAACCTCCACCTATCAGGGAGTCTCATAACAACCTGCCTAATGACATATGCAATGGTCAACCGCATCTCATTACAAACATGCAGATGATGCGTATGGGCATGTATCATGATGCTATGTTGTTGCATACTCATAATTAGTATTAATAACGACATTAACAATCGGCCTCGACAATGTGGACATTTAACCAACATTGCCCCCAAGGAATTTCCCACATAGAGTCTAACATATAGTGGACCCATGACCTCACATAAGGACCTAATATACAACACCTTGGGCCTCATTCAAGAGCTTAATACACATCAAGATAGGTCTCTCACATGGGCCTAATACACAGCGCAATAGACTCCATCGCCTGGTCCTCAAATGCAGCACAATGGGCCTCATCACATAGACCTCATATTCATCACATTAAGCCTTAAACAGGGGCTGAATACACATCACAATGGGCCTCAAATACGGGCCGCATATACATCACATTGGGCCTCAAATACAGGCCGTATATATATCACACAGGCTGAATACACATCACAAAGGGCCTCAACTACGGGTCGCGTATACATCATATAGGTCTTGACAATCAGCCTTGGCAATCAAAATTGGCCTTGACAATTGAAATCGACCTCAACAATCGGAATCAACACTCAGAATCGGTCTCGATACTCAGCCTCAACAATCAGAATCGGCCTATACAATAGGCCTCGACAATCGAAATAAGCCTCAATACTCGGCCTCGACAATCAAAATCGGCCAATACAATCGGCCTCGACAAATTAAAATCGACCTTAATACTCAGCCTCGACAAATCAGAATCAACCTTAATACTTTGCCTCGATAATCAAAATCGACTTTAACAATCGAAATCGGCTTCAACAATTGGAATCGACCTATATAATCGACCTGGACAATCGGAATCAGCCTATACAATTGGCCTCGACAATCAGAATTAGCCTCAATACTCGGCCTCAACAATTGAAATCAGCCTATACAATCGGCCTCGACAAATCAAAATTAGCCTTGATGCTCAGCTTCAACAATCAGAATCAGCCTATTCAATCGACTTCGACAATCGAAATCAATCTCGTCAATCGGAATAGGCCTCGATACTTAAACTCGACAATTGAAATCGGCCTATACAATTGACCTCGACAATTGGAATCGACCTTGACAATCAAAATTGGCCTATACAATCGGCCTCGACAAATCAGAATCGGCCTTAATACTAGGCCTTGACAATCAGAATCGGCCTATTCAAACAGCCTTGACAATCGGAATCGGCCTCGACCTTGACAATCAGAATCATCCTCGATACTCGGCCTCGACAATCAGAATCGGCCTCGACAATCGGAATTGGCATATACAATCGGCCTCGACAAATCAAAATCGGCCTATACAATCAGCCATGACAATCGAAATTAGCCTTGATACTCGGCCTTGACAATCAAAATTGGCCTAATAAAGGGCCTAAGGGAAGGTCATAATGCGGACATTTAACCATCATTGCCCATCAATGTGGACATTCAACCAACATCGCCCCCAAGCAATGGTCCACATAAACATCATTACATATATTATAGTGAAATCACACATTACATCGGTCCACACATTCATCGCATTGGGCCTCACTCAGGGGCCACATATACACCACATCGAGCCTAGCCATACGGGCCACAAATACATTACAATAGGTCTTATCAATTGGGCCATAGATACAACATAATGGGCCTCTCGCGCGAGCCAAAATACATCACAATAGGCCGCACCAATGGGCCTTATACACATCAAGTGGGTCGCATCAATAGGCTGTACCAATGGGTCGGAAGTACATCATAATGGGCCACACATACATCAAGTCGGCCATATCCATGGGCTGCGCCCATGGGCCTCGGATACATCCCAATAGGCCATAAATTTATCACATCAAGCCTTTCCCCATGGGCCTCGAATACATCACAACGGGCATTGCCCATGTACATTAAATCGAGCCAGGCCAATGGGCCTCATGTATATCAAATCGGGCCTACCCTTATGTATTTTTAAGATCCAACCTATTCATAAGTTAACATAGAGGTAGATGAAGTGAAAACAAATACCAACTTAATTAGAAACTACTGTGGCCCTTAGAAGTTTGAACGGTGAATGTCACTGTCCACTTTTTAAATGATAGGGTCCATTTGGACTTTAGATCTAACCCATTCTTTTGCTCATACCATAAAATGATATCTTAATATGGTTGGACAGTATGGATACAACACATGCATCATGGTGGGTCCCATAGATAGACGGTGTGGATGAACCGGGTGGGGCCCATGGAACTTGCTGGCTCCTGTACAATAGCTTGGTAGTTATGTGTGATGCAGCTGTTACTGCTTTATGTGGCATTGGTGGGTCTCACGTAGGGCCCGTCACAACATATATTAATAACACATATATAATATTTATATTTATATATATTATTATCTTTAATATACTAACAACGTCCAGGGCGTGATGATCTGGACTAACGCATACATCTAGGTGAGCCCCACACCAGGGGTGGGTCCCACCGTCCATGGACGGTGGATATACCATATGCATCATGGCATGGCCCATCTAATGGATGGATGACGTGAATGGTCCCATGGACCCTGCTAGCGGTAATAGGTGTTGCACGTTGCAGCCTGTAGAAAACAACAGAGGTGGGTCCCACGTGATGGGCTACCCCCCTTTATAATAATATAATATATTTTATTATTTATTATTTTATTTTTATTTGATGCCGCAGGTGAGTACACCCCACTGTCAGTTAACACTTCACTGTCAGCCACCTCCACCATCAGTTCATACTTCACTGATAGCCACACCCACCATCAGTTACGTCCAACTTCCCTAGACGGACGGTGTGGATATACACCTCATCAAGGTGGGTCCCACATGGCCCACCTATTTTGGATCAGTCTAATATTTGTATTTTTTCATCATTCAGGCCCGCTAGATGGCCTAGATAAAACAAATGGATGACGTCGATAAAATACATAAATCATGGTGGGCCACGCCGATTAGGGTGGATGTACGAGGTGGATTAGGATAAATACATCACAGAGGGCCCCACCGACACGTGTGGGGTGGGCCACATCCTAGATGTATGGTTGGGATGACATATAAACATGTGTCCCACATGGATGGGGTCCACTGGTGGATGGCTTGGATGTAAACGTCATGGTGGGCCACACACCTCGTCATCATCATTATCATAAAAGAAAGAGAGAGAAAGATAAAAAGGAGAGATCGGATGGTGATAGAGGTACCCTGCCACTATGGGCCCTCCATGATCATAATACATACATAAAAATGGGCCCATCAAAAGTAGGCCTTCTAATAGAAATCAATGATGGATCACCCACCTATTGGCCTCCTTCTTGGTCTGATGGAACGCCAAATTCCTTGGCTTTGATTTCAACGGAAGATGATGAAGTTTTGATGGTTGAGATAGGAGATGAGAGGGTAGGAAGTGGGCCACATTAGAGCTTCTCCATGAGAGCTTGGGAAGCTCATACATTGGAGCTTGGTTGCTTGAGAGTGAAGATAAAGAATGAGAGAGATGGAGAGAAGTGATAGGGTGAAAAGGTGATGGAATGAGTGATGTGTACTTGACATGTAAGGGTGCGTAAGAGAGAGAGTTGACTTTGGGAATGGTGTTGTAATTGACATGATGTGGTGATTGATGGGATTCATTTGATTAGAGATTCTCTTGGGATTTACAATGCGCAGCATTTTCCTTGAACTGAACGCGGGCCCACATCTCCTGGCTCGGGTATCGCCTTAACATGTAATACACGGTGTCGACATGGTTGCAATGATACAAGTTTTGAGTTGAGCAGACTTTGAATACGGGACACGACTCAGGATTGTGCGTAAACACCGATAACAAATCACGAGTCACCAGAATTTGATCGGGAGGACCGCGGAAGCTTACGGAACGGTACGGCTAGGATACGGGTCTTACAAGATAGGGATGTCTTTGTATAGTTGCATAAGGACATGCTCGAGATCTCCCCGAATCTAATGGTCCACAGGCTGAATGTGGACCTGGATCACAAACCCATGAAACAAAAGAGGAGACCTTCGATGCCGAGCGATATGAAGCCATAGCCGACGAGGTCTCCATTCTGCTCGACTCCGGCTTCAAAGAGGAGGTAAACATAGTCCTCGTCAAGAAAGCCAATGAAAAATTACGGGTCTGCGTAGATTACTTAGATCTTAATAAAGTGTGTCCAAAGGATAGCTTCCCTTTGCCTTGGATTGATCAACTAGTGGATAGCACAGTAGGGCACGAACTACTCTCCTTCCTGGACGCTTACTTCGAGTATAACCAGATCACAATGCATCCCCTAAATAGGCAGACGACTACGTTCGTCACTAACAAGGGACTCTACTATTATCGGGTCATGCCGTTTGGCCTGAAAAATGCTGGGGCCACATATCAAAGGCTGGTGAATCAAATGTTTGCCAAGTAGATTGGACACACTATGGAAGTTAACATCGACGACATGCTTGTGAAGAGCATCAAAGTGTTTGACCACTTGACAGATCTCGGAGAAACTTTCACCATTCTCCGAGAATACCAGATGAAACTGAATCCAGTGAAGTGCACCTTTAGAGTTGGCTCTAGCGAATTCCTCAGGTTTCAAGTCAGCCAAAGGGGCATTGAAGTGAACCCCAATAAGATCAAAGCACGCCTCGATATGAGTTCACCTCAGACTATCAAGGAGATACAATGCCTCACCGGACGTGTAACAGTGCTCAGACGTTTCATATCCAGAGCCACCGGACGTGTAAAAGTGCTCAGACGATTCATATCCAGAGCCACAGACAAGTGCCTCCCCTTCTTTCAACAGTTGAAGGGTCATAAGAAGGTAGAATGGACTTCAGAATGCGAATAAACTTTTCAACAGCTAAAACAGTATTTTGGTTCGCCACCCTTACTGTCTAAACCCGAAGAAAGCAAACACTTGATCTTATATCTCCCAGTCTCAGCCTTAGTGGTTAGCTCAGCACTGATTAGAGAGGTAAGAGGTAAGCAACGTCCTGTTTATTATGTGAACAAGGCTATGGTGCCCATTGAGACAAGATATCCTGCCATGGAAAGGTTAGCGCTTTGTCTCATTGTCTCAGCTCAGAGGTTGTGTCCATTCCATCATTGTCTTGACCGACTCTCCCCTCAAGCAAATCCTCTATAGGCCCAAAGTGTCGGGTTGGTTAACTAGGTGGGCCATCAAACTTAGGGAGTTCGACATCCAGTTCTGACCAAGGACAAAAATAAAGGACTAAGCCTTGATCGACTTCATTGTGGAATTCACCACTCCGAACAAAGAAGGGATCAATGATGAATTCAAGATGACTCCTTCGCCTGACCAAAAGGTGATATCAGAATCAGGGTGGGTTCTATATGTTGACGGGTCGTCCAATGCTAAGCATGCTGGGGCGGGAATCTTCCTAGTCGTGCCCGATTCTACACCCATCTAGTATGCGATCAGACTTGGTTTCAAGGCATCTAACAATGAGGCGGAGTATGAGGCTCTATTGGCTAGACTCAGACTGGCGGCCAGTTTGGGGGGTCCAGTCTCTCTAAGTGCAATGTGACTCTCAGTTGGTGGTAAATCATATCTCCATCGAATATGAGGCTAAGGAGGCTAGGATGGTGGCATATTTGGTCGAGGCAAGAAAACTGATAAAAAGATTTTGAAGCTACACTATCAGTCAAATTCCTAGGACTGAGAATTCCTGGGCCGACGCCCTACCAAAGCTAGCCTCAACCACGGAAGGGAAGATCCCGCGAGTCATTCTTGTGGAATTCATAGAACATCTGAGCATCGATCAGGCAGAGAAGAAAATGGTCAATCCAGTAGATGATACTCCGAGCTAGATGGACCCAATTTATAGCTACCTCACATCCGGTGACGTTTCCTCAAATAATTTGGAAGTTAGGCGCCTAAGAGTCAGAGCAGCATGGTACGCAGTCCTGGACAGGATATTGTACAAAAAAAGGCATTCACAATCCTATCTTAGGTGTCTCCAATCCGACGAAGCGGATTATGTGATTTGGGAAATTCACAGAGGCATATGTGGAAATCATTCTAGCGGTCAAGCACTACCTCAGAAAATACTCTGCCAAAGATATTTTTGGCTGAGCATCAGGGAGGACTTGAAAAACTATGTCCAAAGGTGCGACAAATGTCAACGGTAGGCGGCTGTGCCGAGGCAACATGCAGAAGAAATGACTCCTATAAGTGATCCGTGGCCATTCGCTCAGTGGGGGATTGACATCATCGGACCTCTACCCACAGGGAAAGGGCAAGTCAAGTTCGCCATTGTCGCAATTGACTACTTCACCAAGTCGACCAAGGCCGAGCCCAAAGTAAAGATCACAGAATAAAAAGTAGTTGATTTTGTATGGAAAAATATCATCTGTCAATTCAGGATCCCATCCCAAGCACCATTATGTCTGATAACGGCAGGCAGTTTGATAATGACAAGTTCCGAAGTATGTGCTAAGGGCTCGGCATCACGAATGTGTATTCTTCGCCTCAACACCCACAATCCAATGGACAGGTAGAGACAATTAAAGGTCATCAAACACCATCTCAAAATAAAATTAGATAAATTGAAAGATAACTGGGCTGAGGAGCTCTCATTCGTCCTCTAGGCTTACAGGACTACAGCTCAGTCATCTACTAGGGAAACCCCATTCTCACTTTCCCACGGTTCGGAGGCTATGGTGCCGATCGAGATTAGACTCCCCACAGCTTGGGTCAGAAATTATCAAGAGAATCAAAATAATGAACAAATCACGGCCAACCTGGATCTAATTGAAGAAGTAAGAGACACCTCTAGACTCCAAGTGGCTGCTCGACATCAACAGGTGGCAAGATTCTACAATTCTAAAGTCAAGACCAGGAAATTTCATCCAGAGGACTTAGTCCTTTGCCGAGTCTTTCAGAACACCAGAGAGCTGGGGGCTGGGGCACTCAGGCCTAACTAGGAAGGGCCTTACAGTGTGGTCTGATCGACCAAACCAGGCTCCCACCACTTAGAAGACCTCGAGGGTCGTCAGCTCCCCCACCCCTGGAATGCCAAGCACCTAAAAGTTTATTATCCTTGATGATATAACCTTTAAGCCCCCAATAAATGTACGCCTCTGAGTGACCAACCTTTAAGGCTCTTAATGAAATTCACATTTCTTCGTATCTACTCGAGCTGACTATCTATTATAAATAAGTTGCCTCTCACAAGCAGGAGCCTACTCAATGGACTGATCCCTTAAAGAAGGGATTAGTACGTTATTCCACAAAAATTCTACAGGGCATCTCCTCATGTTTGAGGGAAAAGCCAATAGATGAACTGACTCCCTGACGGAGATGTCAGTTTGTCGCACAACTAACAAGTTTACCACACGTTGCTTGCCAATCGTGGGAGGAACCAATCCCCTAGGGGTCAGGTCCTAACAATTATAATACTACGAAGTTCAAAGTCCTACGAGACGACATTGAAATGGGTTGACCAGTCAAGGAGTCAGCTTGGAAATGCCTTGAAATGATCCGACCTGTTAGCAAATCAGCTCAGAAACCAACAATCATCATCCAAGAATCAACTATGGATTAACATATAAAAAATCATCATCCACACGCCCTCTCCAGAGGGTCAATAAATATCATCCACCAAACGATTCATCAAAAAGACTTAACTTAAGAAAAACTATAAAAGGAGAAACATTGGAAACTATTTAGTCAGAGGAGGAGGAGGAGCTTGGGAGCCAGGGGTTTGATCCGGGAGAGCATCTTCAAAGGGTTTCTCTCCTATGTCTTCGGGTAACAGAGGCTCAAGGTCAAGGTCCGGATACAAATCCTAGACTGCTTCAATGTAAGCGTCGAAGCCACAGTTGTAAAACTTGATAACTTCAGCGACCCTCTCCTCTGAAGCCTTAAAGGCATCCACTCCAATAGTCACCGCCAAGGCTAGGGAGGCCTCATCCTTAGCCCGTTGAGCCTCCTTCGCCTAGGAGACGACTCAGATCTGTTCTTCTGCTGCCTCGGCTCTCGTTTGCTCTAGAACTTCCCCTAATTGGGCGTTCTCCTTAACGAGCGAGTCTATATGGGCTCTGGCTCAAGTCAGCTCAGCTGCAGCAGCACCGCATCGGGCTTTGAGATCACTTACGACCCCCTGTAGGTGGAGCTCTCAAGCCCTTCCATCATCAAGCTACCGAGAAAGTTCCACCTGCTCCATCCGGAGGAAGGCGACCTCATCTCGCAAGGTCCCAACCTCGCCCCTAAGGATTTCCTCATCGGCTTCTTTCTTCGCAAGCTCCCTCAACCTCTCCCGTGTTAGAAGGAGCCTCGGAATGGATTGAATAAAAATAAGAGAATAAGCGTTTGAAAGCAGTAAAAACTGAAGACAAGAAAAGTCGATAGAAGTACCTTGTAACACCCCAGATTTTGGCCAACCTGGGATTAGATGTCCTTAGGCAATGGGTCAACTAAAATACCTGGGAAATCGCTCAGAACCCAATTCCATAGCCAAAGAAATCACTTAGGATTAATTCCTTTAGAAACTAAGCATAAGTTAGCTAGCGCTACGCTGGAGTAGCTGTGAAATAGTCCCTGACCGCTTTAAATACGTTCTACAAGTTTGGCGAAGAGATTCGCCTAAGTGCGCACTTTGAGTGGACATACTATATGTAGACTTAAGTGTGTAGTTTAAGTGTTTGTATAAATGTTTGTATTAGTATATATTGAATTAAATGGTGTTATGAATTAGTTTGAGATTGAATTCTCAAATGGTATGCTAATGTAAATGATTTCCTACATGTTGGCTATATGCATGATTTCATTATATGTATGAAATGCATGTGTTAGATGTTTTACTTAAGTTGTATGTTATAACATGTGTTAACATGCTCACATTGATGTATTTCATTTTCATTGCTCTTATATGATTGCTGATGTGAATTCATAAATGTTTGGGACTATATCTAGTGCAGGCAGTCGGCAACCGAGTAGATTCGTGGTTGGCTTATCTTTGCCACGAACGACGCGTCGATAAACGCGAGCCGTGTTTTGGAGTTGGCGGCAGTGGTTAGGCCACACGAGGTGTTTTACGCACTTCATGTCGTTCGACTTGAGATGCGCTCATGCTAGTCGAGCCCATCAAGTAACTCGACTGGCCATTGTATGTTCACCCTGTATGAGTCATAACTTCTTGAACCTAGGGTACTGAACTTATCATTGTAAACCCTGTCAACCATGGTACCTTGATCCATAAAAACTCATGAGCCGGGCATGGTGGTATGGGACACCGTGGTCGAGCTGTCGGCCTACGCTGGGACCACAAACCTCCCCGTAGTGACCAGTGAGCACCTATGACTCGTGAGCAGATTATGGTGGTATGAGACACTATATTCTTGCTGTCGGCCTACACTGATCAGGCGACGAGTCCTTTGTAGTGACCGCGAGCCTATTCTGAGTCTACGGGAGGCGACGACTCTTCCGTAGCAGTGAGAGTACAGTAGGCCTGTATTGATAAGGTGATGGAGGAGCGGTGCAATGAGTGCGAGCAACAGCCCTGGCAGCCCTTGCAGCGACCTACAAAATATACATCGTATGAGATTACTAGGAGTGACGACCCTAGACAGGATCTTTGTTGGGATTGATATAAGGGAAGTACCTTAATTTCCCAATCCTGCTGTTTGAATGGACTAATAATAATTCGGCAATCATATCACCATCACATTGCATGTGCCCGGAAGATGTGGAGCACTGAGCGGTACGCAAGCATGCCGCGGGCGTAAGATGGTGCCGTCTGAGGGAGATCGTCGGTGAGGGCATCCATCATGTCATGTCATATTTCATTAACAATAGTATTAGGATTGTTTGATTTACTGCTTTACTATTATCGCATGATTGATTTGAGAACATGCTAATCTTTGCTTTATTATTCCACTGAGTTAGCTACTCACTCCCACGTTAGGGGATGGTGTTTTCGGACACCCACCAGTCCCTATTTTAGTTGCAGATGATGGCGCTGCTTGAGAAGCGGAGCTGGACTTGATGATGAGGAGGAGGATCCCTCCTTTATGCGTGTTTTGATTGACGAGATTACAGAGAGGGTGATTAGATAGTCTGGTTCATCCCAGTGCGAAGAATTTGAGGAGTAGGCGTGAGCGAGATCGCCGTGCCAGGTTCCTATGCGGTAGTCTGGTTCCATGGCAGCCTAACAATAGCCTTAAGGCGTCTCATATGTCTGATGATTTGCGCCTGCTGCACCACATTTGCACGTTCAACATGTATCCTAGGTGGATAAATCACATTGAGTGTACCCGCCTTATGGTTGATTTCTTGTATCAGGTGGCCCAGGGAGAAAATGTGTGTATGGCCACTTTCGTGTTGCGACATATTATCCTTATAGCAAAATTAAGAAGAACGTCTGAGTCGCTTCCTTCTGGCCGGCTTATATGCAAGATCGCGCTTGAGTTTACTTACAGACTTGGGCCGGAGTTGCCAGTTCTGATTCATTGCATTGATGAGTCTATCATGGTCAAGATGAAGATCCGGTCTCAGTATCGTGAGACTCAGCTTGATGAGGATAGTGAGGGCGATTTTGATGACGAAGAGGATCCAAGTGAGGGAGAACCTGGAGCAGAAGTAGAGGAAGAAGTCTAGGAAGAGGTAGAAGAGGAGGCTCAGGATACTGATGAGAGCCCTCCTCCTTCTGCTCAGGCTACTAGTGATGATCACATTGCCCGAATTGAGGAGAGCCAGGTCGCCTTGCGAAGGGAAGTTCAGGAACTTCGGGCTGAGGTCGAGGATACCAAGGCCGTTATGAAGAGAAAATTCGGCAAGGTGACTCGCACCTTGAAAGCGATCCTGTGCTGCTTGCAGGATAAGGGTGCTCCTCCTCTGTCACCCGACTCAGACTAGCGATGAGATTTTAGTTGTTGTTGTTAGTAGTTAGTCGTTTCCTGCTTTATGTTGTGTAAGCCTGATAAGGCTAGTAGTTTGCTTAAGTTGCTGTAGTAGCTGACTGGCTTAGCTCCCATGCATTTCTTGTCATGGTACATGTAAGAATGTCTCCTATATTGTGGCAATTTTGATTTAATGAAATGCATGGCATTTTTTTTCAGCTTTTTATGTGAATGTTTGTGTTGTGGTTTGGGCTTAATATAGCCGAATTTGGTTAAATGGAATGCATGCCGTTTCGTTCGCTGTAAGGTATTGTCCCTAGTTTGGGTGTATCCTATGGTTTCCACATCCATATCGAAAATCCTGGGATTAAGCCTACAAAATTAGTTTTTATCCCACCCCACCCTCCTACCAAGCATGCCACTTCCAATCCCGACATGGGACTAGGAATGCCATTCCATTAGGCTATAGATTACAGACTAGTCTACTAGTTACCTTATGTAGTGTAAAGCCTGTATATACTAAGGTATAGTAGGTTAGATTTGATTGGAATGGGACTCCCTTCCTTGGATAGATCCTCATAACATCCATAGACTCCTTTAGTAACTCTCAGGAAGCTTATGTAACTTAGAACCATTCACTCTCAGGGAAGACTTATAAATCCCTCAGGTCGAACTTAGAATAAACCAACACACCCTTAGAATTTCTTTCTCCTAGGGCTTATTGCATTCGGGAACGCCGAGTAAAGGAACTGCATGTAAACGATGTATTCGCGGTTTGAATCGACTTCTTAATCCTAGTGGTTACCAATAAATCCAATGCTCTGATCAAGCAGAAGATCGGCATCGACTCGGATTAAGAATTGATACAATAAATCTTCTGTCCTAGCTAGACAGAAAGTCTATGTATCTGGCTCAGACCTACTACACAAACTTTCTTCTGTGATGGCCCAACCACCTACAACCAAACGTGATCACATTGCCTTTGGGAAATGGCAAGGACTTAAAGCCAGTAGAGAATTCGACATCTTGCCACCAACTCATACCTGCCTCTGAACTCAACCACAATAGAGATTAGGCTCATCTCTATCACCATAGATACCAATACCATAGAACGCATCATTAGCAAAGGAAAACCACTGTAATGAGAGGTTATTTCCCAATTCATGTCAAGGATAGCCCCTAAGTTGCACCTCGTTCCGATATACGGATTGATGCATAGATTCTTGAACCTTAAGTAGAACTAAGTTTTAAGGGGGGGTAGAACGTATTGAGTCCAATCCAGTTAGCTCAGCCAAGGAAACCGTTCGATCAGAGTAGCGCAGCGGAAGCGTGGTTGACCTCTTCCCCACTGGCCCAGGATCGAAACATTTGATTTAGGCTATACGTACAGTTAGGTCATTAAATAGGATTGACCCTTCCTTAGAATGTCAAGACTGAAGTCTTGCTAGATACTCCTTACCCTTTGCCAATTTCGGGGACAAAATTGTGTTTTAAGGGGGGTAGATTGTAACACCCTAGATTTTGGCCAACCTGGGATTAGACGTCCTTACGCAATGGGTCGACTAAAATACCTGGAAAATCGCTCAGAACCCAATTCCATAGCCAAAGAAATCACTTAGGATTAATTCCTTTACAAACTAAGCATAAGTTAGCTAGCGCTACGCTGGAGTAGCTATGAAATAGTCCCTGACCACTTTAAATACGTTTTACAAGACCCAAAACTTGTAGAATCAATGGTGCTATAATACTCTAAAACCTCGGATCAAACTCTAAACCGGTTTGTTCTCTGGACCTCTTTAAAACTTTGTATTGGATCTAGACCGCGCATCGAAAGTTCGATACCTACAATCTTAGACCGTTATAACCACCTAGCTGGACTTGACAATCATTTCGAAAATTAAGTCCAACTGACATTCACAGGCTATTTCATTGAGCCTGGAGTGAAGAGAGTGAGAATAGGGTTAGATTTAGAATTTGAAATTCAAATCTGGCACACGACTTGACGCATCAGTATTAAGCATTCTGACCATCAGAATTCAGCCAAATTAAACCCTTGGATCAGGAAAAATTTCTATTTCATATCATGAGACTTGTAGACCTGATCTATGTGCGGTGACTGTTGAACTAAAACTGGACCGCTACGTGCGATCTACGAACACTACTGGTCTGAAAATGGGATGTGAGTGACATCCGACATGCATGAACTCAAGTCATGTCATATTGCATTAATAACAGTATTAGGATTGTTTGATTTACTGCTTTACTATTATCGCATGATTGATTTGAGAATATACTAATCTTTGCTCTATTATTCCACTGAGTTAGCTACTCACTCCCACGTTACGGGATGGTGTTTTCGGACACCCACCAGTCCCTATTTTGGTTGCAGATGATGGCGCTACTTGAGAAGCGGAGCTGGACTTGATGATGATGAGGAGGATCCCTCCTTTATGCGTGTTCTGATTGATGGGATTACAGGGAGGGTGATTAGATACCTTGACACTTATCATTTTATATTTTTAGAGCACTCATGTATATTCTTTTTGTTTACTTTTGAAGTATACATGTATGTATATAACCTGGTAACATGTTCACACTCTGGAGACATACAACAATTTATATATGTTATACATACTATCGCAGTCTTCCGCTTGTAAATTTAACTGTCTCTGGAGTATGATATGTTGTTCTGGCTTAATCTCACTCATGTTTAATACATTAACACAGACAACATTCAATCATACACATTTATGTTGCATAAGTGATTTTTTGGAACTCGGGAGTGGAGTTTTTACTCGACCCCCCGATTTTCGAGATGTTACATACCTAGTAAAGGACGAAAGTTATGTCATTGACGAAAGACTCGTCCGATTTGGTGAAAAGCCTGGAAATCTCTTCCTCCGGGGCATGCTTGAAAGCCCAGCAGACCAAACAAGACATGTGATAGCCTGACTGGAACCTCTCTCCTCTCATTCCCACCTGAGTGGACTCGACCGCATCCCCGACCCCAGTCCTACTACCTGTTGAGGCCTGAGCCTCAGCCCTAAGATCATTCCTAACTTCGAGAGGGGAGAGCATGATGTCATCCATTCGAACAACCTCCTCCTATTCAGATGAGGATGGGACAGCTATGTAGGGCTCGGGGGTTGCAGGAGGCACTTCAACTACCTAAGGGGCGATGACGAGGGGAAGGGTTCAAGATGGAAAAGTGACAACAACGATCTCAGCGGCAACAAGCGTTGTAGCCGGAGCTGCAGCAACAGAAATTAAAGCATGACAG
Source organism: Magnolia kwangsiensis (assembly GCA_037074715.1). Lineage (NCBI taxonomy): Eukaryota > Viridiplantae > Streptophyta > Magnoliopsida > Magnoliales > Magnoliaceae > Magnolia > Magnolia kwangsiensis. Next base: position 61,364,939 of record CM073573.1, read on the forward strand.
AAATTGGGGCCGAGGGGCCTTCGTTGCGAGGAGCCGTTGGCCTCCTTCGAACAGTTGTCTTTGTTCAGGGTTCGGCCCTTAACATCTCGTCGACTGTGGGGGCGGCTTTCCTCCTCTAAGACCCAGATGCCTCGGCCATGCCTGCTTATAAAGTAATGAATTAGCAACCAAGATCAAGGGACCCTACCCTTTCAAAGTAAGGAACGAAGGAGAAACTTACTGAAGGAAGTGGGGAGGGGCTTGGACTTACAAAGTTCGGATCAATGAAGGTTGGTAGCCGTGATCAGATTCGACCAGGAGCAGAGGTCTCCTGATGGTGCCTTAGCCTTGACGACCCAATTCTTTTGGTCCGAAGTAAGGAGGGGCGAACCTCTCGAAAAATCTACAGAAATAAAAGGAAAGCTTCAGTCCAACCACAACTGAAGGGAGAGGGGCGTAAAAGGAAATATGTACGAGATTCGACCTGGTGTAGTAAATCAGGTGAGGACTCGAGTCTTCAAGTCCCCGAATTCTTCCGCATGCGCTTCCCATTCGCCTGAAGTCTAGAACCATTTGTTCTTCCAATCCTTATTAGAGGATGGAAGATTCATGACCAACCCTAACCCTTTGCTGCCGCGAGTCACGAAATAGTACCACGTCTCATGGCTATCGTGCTTGACTAAGTACATGCTTATTAATTCTTCTAGAGTCAGCTCAGGGTTCCCAACTTGGCGCCAGATGATGTAAGAAGAGATCAAAACCCTCCAAGCATTGGGGGAAAATTGATCGGGAGCAAGTCCCAAGTAGGCTATCAGGGCTCGGACGAAGGGGTGCATAGGAAGTTGGAGCCCACACTGTAGAGCACAAAGGAAAATTGTAACTTCCCCATCAGCAGGAGAACCGATGGTGTTAAGGGAATCTAATGCCCTTATATGTACGGCGTCCGGGATCTCGAACTCCGATCGGATCCACCCCATCTAGGACTCCTCCAGCATGGAGCTTCCCGGGATGACCTTCGAGGCCCGCTCACTCCCAGGCATCTCAGCATCACCCGCCACAGAGTCTCGGGCGGCCCTGTTCTTGCCTGTGCGATGCGTCCGAGCCCCCGCTTCTTTGCCCCTTCTGGGTTTAGGGAAGAAAGGCACTACTTCGAAGGGGCCTTCAGATGCCCCTCTCTATTATCCAAGCTTCCCGGCTCGGAATCATCATAATCTTCTTGGACTATATCCAAATCGGACGACATCTCACAGGAAGAAAGAGAAAAACACTAGAACAAAGGTGGACTCACCGGATGGTCACTGGGAATCGCCTCCATCGTAAAACCCTTGATCGGCTGTAATCGCCTCACTGGAAGCTTCGAATCGACTGGAATCGCCTTTATTAGAAATCGCCTCCTCAGGGAACACAAATTCAAAATGCAGAAGTGAGAAGTGTTTTCGAAAACGCTAAGATTTATATAGCATGGGAAGGATCTCCGCATTAATGGCGAGGCATAATGTCTGTAGCCAAATCTTCGCGAGCCGACTCCAGGACATATGTGGCTGCAGATCACTGGTTCAAGTTCTGCCAGACCACATGCGTCTAACAGCGGTGGCGAACTCTGAGTAGCGAAAACGGCACCTAGGCAAGGGAAACGTCGCTCAAACGCCTCCCAGGGTATACGTGGCAGTCAGCCATAGGCCAAACAACTATTCAAAATCTTAACCATCACAACGCATCTGATAGAGGTTAACCCACAGATGAAACACACCGAGGATGTGTCTCTTCAACATAGAAATCATAATGGCAACCACATGCATGGAAGATATGACAGAAGAAGTGGTTGATCTTCCATATATGTTTACTCTCCAAGTCCGAGGCTGAACTCGAAGAGTAGAGGGCTTCTGTTATGGGAAGATCCGAGCCCTTTCAACTCCGAGTTCCGACGCCACACTAATCAGATCAGATACATAAGAGTAAACGAGACTGATTTGAAGGATGATGCTCAGTGGAGCTTTAGCACCGAGGTTGTCAGTTCAGAGTAATCCAATACCGAGGCAGTCCGTACAAAGATCATACCGGAATCTACTTGTGAGATCTCGGACCACTCCGCGACTGCCCAACCAAAGAGGAGTCGTTCAACCACTCACATCTGTGTTATTTGTTGCGAGGGAACTCAACTAGACAGGTCAAGTCCGCCCCCCACCTCGAATTCCAGATGGAAGATCTCCGGAACACCTTACAGATATGTAAGGCCGAGCCTGCCAAAAGGCCAGGCCGGAGCTCGCCTCGAACTCAGGATGCTCCACGCACTAAACTAAAAAACTACTTTAAGCAAACACGACCGATTGTTTCACCCACAGATATGCACGATACGCTACACGATCCCCGGATTACGGATAATATCTCCAAAATCACAGTATCTCACTGATTGAGTGAATCATGCCGAAATTAATGGACCCAGACCGTCCGATAGTCTGGTATAAATACAATGAGACTCTCTCGCTATAGGTACGCAAGATCTCACATCCTATCTCTACAATCAACTTAGACCCAGATTTCATTGACCTGACTTAGGCATCGGAGGGTCTCCTTTGCTTACTCTTTGTACAGGACCAGAGTTCTCTAGAGGTTCGCCATACCGAGTGAAGGGAAGTCCAGATTTTAACATCAACAATGCACTTTTTGGGCTCATGCGCTGTACTGATCTAGAAAAATGTATGGACAGCGTGGATACGACACAAGTATGCGAATTTACTAAAAAAGCATTTGGCAGGAAGTTCCAGCCCGGATGCAGATTAGATACTGACAAGTTGAGTAGTGAATCGGCTACTGAAGTGACGTCACCAAGTTTTGTGGGCCCTTCTATGATATGTGTTATATCCACACCGTCCATCCATTTTTAGATATCATTTTAGGGTATGAACCAAAGAATGAGGAAAATAAAAATTTGTAGTGGACCCTACCAAAGAAAATAGTGGGGAGAGTGATTCCCACCGTTGAAACTATCCTAAGGCCCATCATAATGTTTATTTGAAATCCAACATGCTTAAAAGTTAAAAAAGATATGAAATAAGGGAAAACACGGATATCAGCTTGATCTAAAACTTTTGTGGCCTTTAGAAGTTTTTAATGGGGGGCGTCACTGTCCCCACTATTTTCTGTGCTGGGTCCACTGGAGCTTTTGGATTTAAACGGTGCTTTGGATATTGCCCTAAAATGATCACTCCAAGTGCATGTAAGGTGTGGATACAAAATATACATCATGGTGGGTAGCATGGAAGTTGCTAACGTAACTTCAGTAGCTAGTCTCGCTACTCGACCTGTCAGTAGCTAATCCGCGCCCTTCCTGCCCTGATAACCTACGTGGTGCTCACCTTGGTGTTTGTGAGAAATCTACCGGTCCATCTTTTCTGAACTCATTTTAGGACTTAGAAACTAAAAATGAAAAAGATACAAGACTCAAGTGAGCCTCATTAAAGGAAAAGATGGGGTTAAGGTGGGCCTATAAAACTTTGCCACGTCCCCTCACCACCAAGGTCAGTGGTTTGCGCTCCACTTGCCTAATCAGAATCCGTGTATTCGGGAACGGATAAGATTTTACTGGGTAAAACCGCTGTGTATTCATCCATCTTTGCACGAGTGCATGATATGCCGCCACCTGAAGTAAATACTAGATAACACCTCAATCAATGTCATCTAGGTGGACTCGGGACTCGGATTTACTGCCAGGGACTTTGGCATGTAGTCCCTGCTCAGGGATGCTGGGAAAATAGGGAAAGAAATTCAACGTTGAAACCTTCCTAGACCCCACTTGATGTTTATATGCTATCGGTTTATAAGGTCATTCCAAGTGGGATGAAGTGAAAACACCTAAAATATAACCCCATTCATAACTTCTATGGCCATGAGAATGCTTCAACGGTGCTCATTGAATGCTCACTATTTCCTCTCGTGTGGCCCACTTGAGTGTTCGGTACACTTCTTTTTTGATTGCACATACTAAAATGAGCTCTCAAACCCGATGGATGGGGTGGATTTAACACAAACACCTCGGTGGCCCCACCAATCATCCTTGCGCAGGAATTCCCCGCAAAAGCCTTTGGCAGGAAATCCGCGTCCATCGACTCCCCATGTTTTTCCCCTTCTAGCGGAATACGTATGGCTACGGCCTCACCTAATGAGATGCCGCACTCACCGTGGAGCCCACCTTGATCGTACTCATTAGTTATATATTCACGCAGTTCATCCGCTCTTTCGTAATATTAAAACATGTTCCCAAAAAACGAAAGCTCATCGAATTCTCAGTCAGCTAATCCACCCTATTCGCTAAAATGAAAACATAAAAAATGGGTCGAATTGCAGTGCAATCCGGACTGCGGTCACGCAAATGCAATCTTGTCGGTTGTGGACTGTCGCGAGGTGACTTCGCGCACACGTAACAGCTCCAATCAATTCATGTTGGTTTTGCCGGTTCAAATGCGCTATGATAAATATGATAATGATCTGGTCACCGGTGGATCTTATGTGGTTCATTAACTTTATTCTTTATCAATCATTTTGGTAAGCATATGCACCACAAGAATCGGCCCATTTTTTCACACGAGAATATTATGTATTGAGTAACTCAGTAGTATACTAAGTAAATTTTTTGGCCTACTATAATATGTCTTATCGACACTGATTATCCATAATTTTTCAGCTTAGTCTAGAGCTTGAGCCCAAAATAAGGCATATCCAAAGCTCAAGTGGACTACATTATTGGAAATAATTGGAATTGAACACCTACAGTTAAAACCTTCTTAGGGCCATAGAATTTTTGGATCAAGCTGGTAATTGTGTTTTCCCTTCATTCATGCCTCTGTAACCCTTATGAGCAATTAGGATGAGAAATAAACATCATTCTAGGCCTTGAAAAGGTTTCAACATTGGATGTCATTATTAGAGCCGGACACAAATCAAACTAGCTTGGTTAACTTATCGACTCAATTTGGTTAAGCTTGACTCGGTTTGACTCGAAAGCTGGGTTCAGGCTGAGCCGAGCCAAACTTTTTTATTTTTTTTAACCCAAAAAATTTTCGAGCAGAATTTGAGCTAACCCAAGTTTGACTCGACTCAACTCAATTCAAACAAGGACTAAGATGGCTCAAAAACATCCATATAAAAAAAAAACACTCTTTTATTTTACCATATGTAACATCCCGAAAATCGGGGGTCGAGCAAAAATCCAACTCCCGAGTTCCAAAATGTTATTTATGCAACATAGATATGTATGATTGAATGTTGTCTGTGATAATGTATTAAACATGAGTGAGATTAATCTAGAACAGCATATCATACTCCAGAGACAGTTAAATTAACAAGTGGAAGACTGTAATAGTATGTATAACATATATAAACTGTTGTATGTCTCCAGAGTGTGAACATGTTACCAGGTTATATACATACATGTATACTCCAAAAGTAGACAAAACGAATATACATGAGTGCGCTAAAAATATAAAATGACAAGTGTCAAAGTATCTAATCAACCTCCCTGTAATCCCGTCAATCAGAACACGCATAAAGGAGGAATCCTCCTCCTCCTCATCAAGTCCAGCTCCACCTCGCAGGCCGCGCCATCATCTGCAAACACAATAGGGACTGGTGGGTGTCCGGAAACACCGTCCCGTAACGTGGGAGTGAGTAGCTAACTCAGTGGAATAATAGAGCAAAGATTAACATGTTATCAAATCAATCATGCGATAATAGTAAAGCAGTAATTCAAACATTCCTAATACTGTTGTTAATGCAATTATGACATGACATGATGTATGCCCTCACCGACGATCTCCCTCATACGGCAACGTCTTACGACCGCGGCATGCCACACTCCCTAGAGTGCTCCACATCTTCCAGGCACATGCAATGTTATGGTGATATGATTTCCAAGTTGTTATTAGTCCATTCAAATAGCAGGATTGGGAAACTAAGGTACTTCCCTTGTATCAATCCCAACACAGATCCTGTCTAGGGTCGTCACTCCTAGTAATCTCATACGATGTATATTTCGTAGGTCACTGCAAGGGCTGCCAGGGCTGTTGCTCGCACTCGTTGCACCGCTCCCCCATTACCTTGTCAATACAGGCCTACCGTACTCTACTGCAACGGAAGGGTCGTCGCCTCCCGTGGACTCAGAATACGCTCGCGGTCACTACAAAGGACTCGTCGCCTGATCAGTGTAGGCCGACAGCTAGAATATAGTGTCCCATACCACCATAATCTGCTCACGAGGCTATGTGCTCACTGGTCACTACGGGGAGGTTTGTGGCCCCAGTGTAGGCCGACAGCTCGACCACGGTGTCCCATACCACCATGCCCGGCTCATGAGTCTTCGTGGATCAAGGTACCATGGTTAACAGGGTTTACAATGGTAAGTTCATGTAACACCCCGGATTTTGGCCAATCTGGGATTTGACGTCCTTAGACAGTGGGTCAATTAAAACACCTGAAAAATCGTTCAGAACCCAAATTCCATAGCCAAAGAAACCACTTAGGATAAATTTCTTTAGAAACTAAGCATAAGTTAGCTAGCGCAACGTTGGAGTGGCTGGGAAACAGTCCCTGATTACTTTAAATACGTTCTACAAGGCCCAAAGCGAGTGGAACCAATGGTGCTATAATGCTCTAAAACCTCGGACCAAACTCTAAGCAGGTTTGTTCTCTGGACCACTTTGAATCTTTGTATTGGATCTAGACCGCACGTCGAAAGTCCGATACCTCCTATCTTAGACCGTTAGAACCGTCTAGCTGGACTTGACACTCATTCCAAAAATCAAGTCAAACCGATAATCACAGGCTATTTCATTGAGCCCGGACCGAAGAGAGTGAGAATAGGGTTAGAATTGGAATTTGAAATTCAAATCTGGCACACAATTTGACGCATCAGTATTAAGCGTTCTGACCGTCAGAATACAGCCAAATTACACCCTTGGATCAGGAAAAATATCTATTATATATCACGAGACTTATAGGCCTGATCTTGGTGCGATGACCGTTAAACTGAAACTGGACCGCCACGTGCGATCTGGGAACCCAACCGGTCTGAAAACTGGATGTGTGCTAGATCCAGTATGCACGAGCTTAAGTCCGACCGCATTTGGCCAGGGGACCTCCAGAAATGCTCTTTTGGACCGAAACAGCCCCGATTTGGATATACTTTAAGTATACCTTGACTTGGAGCCTATTTTGGGCATGTTTAGGCTTATAAAAGGGGTTGAAACCCTCACTCCTCTCTCCCATCCGAATTTGCAAAAATCCCTAGATTGGGAGAGAGAAAAGGTGAGAGTTTGTGAGAGAGATTGGAGGAGAATTCCTTGCCGCTTGTGCTACCTGTTGCAAGTGCCTAAGCAACGCAACTCAATCACGTTGCCGGTGATTTCTCCGCTTTTCTAGGTAAGAAAGAACCCTAGAAAGTTGCTGATTTGATGCTTCTTTAGTTCCATAGCTTGTTAGTTGATAAATCTCGTAAATCAGGTTCTCTATTCGCCGTAGACGAAGCGTATACGCTCCGTTCGAATTCTCATCCCTAAAAGGGGAAAGGTGAGGATTTTAGACGCTTTGATTGACGGTTCCCAACGCTTTCAATGTCGTTTAATAGTAGATTCTTGATGGCATCGCCGTTTGACATGTACAAAATGCTCTCCGTTTCCCGTTTCGTAAGCTAACGAAGAATATGAGATTTAGGGCATTTTAGTCATTTGTAGGAAGTACTGTTTACATTCATATTTTGCTGATGTGATTGACATGGTTTGTTGTCGCATTAGGAAGTTAGGAATGCGTGCATAATTAGTTTGGCGAAGAGATTCGCCTAGTTGCGCACTTTGGGTCGACATACTATTTGTAGACTTAAGTGTGTAGTGTATGTGTTTGTATAAATGCTTGTATTAGTATGTATTGAATTAAATGATGTTATTTGATAGTTTGTGATTGATTTTTCAATTATTATGCTGACCTAAATGATTTTCTACATGTTGACAAAAGGCATGATTTCATTACATGCATGGAATGTATGTGCTTGAGGATTTGCTTAAGTTGAATATGCATGGGAAGTATGCCTTGAAGATTTGCTTAAGTTGAATGTTATAACATGTGCTAACATGCTCACATGATGTATTTCAATTCCAATACCTTTTTATAGTGTTAATGTAATTCCATAGATGTGTGGGACTTGACTTAGTCCAGGCAGTCGGTAACCGAGCGAATTCGTGGCTGACTGGTCATAGCCACGAACGACGCGTCGATGAATGTGATTCGTGTTGAGAGTTGGCGGCAGTGGTTAGGCCACGCGAAGTGTTTTACGCACTTCATGTCGTTCAATTCGAGATGCGATCGCGCTAGTCGAGCCCGTCAAGTAACCCGACTGGCCGATGTTTGTTCACCTTGTATGTATTATAACTGCTTGAACCTAGGGTACTGAACTTACCATTGTAAACCCTATTAACCGTGGTACCTTGATCCACGAAGACTCATGAGCCGGGCATGGTGGTATGGGACACCGTGGTCGAGCTGTCGGCCTACGTGGGGCCACAAACCTCCCCGTAGTGACCAATGAGCACCTTGACTCGTGAGCAGATTATGGTGGTATGGGACACTATATTCTAGCTGTCGGCCTACACTGATCAGGCGACGAGCCCTTTGTAGTGACCGCGAGCGTATTCTGAGTTCACGGGAGGCGACGACCCTTCCGTGCAGTAGAGTACAGTAGGCCTGTATTGATAAGGTGATGGGGGAGCGGTGCAACGAGTGCGAGCAACAGCCCTGGCAGCCCTTGCAGTGACCTACGAAATGTACATCGTATGAGATTACTAGGAGTGACGACCCTAGACAGGATCCGTGTTGGGATTGATACAAGGGAAGTACCTTAGTTTCCCAATCCTGCTGTTTGAATGGATTAATAACAACTTGGTAATCATATCACCATAGCATTGCATGTGCCTGGAAGATGTGGAGCACTCTAGGGAGTGTGGCATGCCACGGTCGTAAGATGTTGCCGTATGAGGGTGATCGTCGGTGAGGGCATACATCACGTCATGTCATAATTGCATTAACAACAGTATTAGGATTGTTTGATTTATGGCTTTACTATTATCGCGTGATTGATTTGAGAACATGTTAATCTTTGCTCTATTATTCCACTGAGTTAGCTACTCACTCCCACGTTACGGGACGGTGTTCCTGGACACCCACCAGACCTTTTGTGATTGCAGATGATGGCACGGCCTGTGAGGCGGAGCTGGACTTGATGATGAGAAGGAGGATTCCTCCTTTATGCGTGTTCTGATTGACGGGATTGCAGGGAGGTTGATTAGATACTTTGACATTTGTCATTTTGAATTTTTAGCGCCCTCATGTATATTCATTTTGTTTACTTTTGAAGTATACATGTATGTGCATAACCTGGTAATATATTCACATTCTGGAGACATACAACAGTTTATATATGTTATACATACTATTACAGACTTCCGCTGGTTAATTTAACTGTCTCTGGAGTATGATATACTGTTCTGGCTTAATTTCACTCATGTTTAATACATTATCATAGACAACATTCAATCATACATATCTATGTTGCATAAATAACATTTTGGAACTCGGGAGTTGGGTTTTTGCTCGACCCCCCGATTTTCGGGATGTTACAGATGGTATCAGAGCATGATTTGGATTAAACCGGGCCTGGGTTATAGTCTTGCGACGTACGCTGTCGCTTCCTTTGACTTAGGTGGGTGCGAGAAGGGTCTAGAAACACTTCTAGGATCGCAGATTCGCCGATAAGCGAAATCTATTAGGATCGATCGCAAGATCGAGTCTGTAACGTATCTCGGGTCGCGTAAAGCAACTCGAATCACTTCTAAGTTGTAGGAAGTCGGGTGGAGACGTCCTATGAGTGGTTTTAAACCGTAAAAGTGAATCTTTGAGCCGTGGGATGACCACGACTCCTGTAATCAATCGTCAGGGCTTAAAAACCCCGTTTCACCGAAAATCTTCGAAATTCTTCCTCTCACCACCCCAATCTTCAATTATTTCTTATCCATTTCATATTAGGCATCAATACTAATGTGAAAATAACATAAAATCTTACTTTCACAAAATTTTACAGTGAATAGTAAAATTTCATGAAAAATGGCCATAAGGACATTCTAAATTCACTTTCTTTAGCAAGTAATGGGCTATATGGATGTACTAGATCCTTCTACCCCAAAATCATATGCTGCATGATAGGGTTTTGTATTCGGGATTGAAAATTGGACCCGAAAAGCCTCGAATGGATGTTAAAAATGTATTGGCCTCCCTAGGGCAATCTACAATGAACTAGAGTGTGCACCATACCTTTTTGGAATCCCTAGGGCAAGAGGAATCCATCCCATATGGCCTCAGAGGCCAGTTTGTAACTTCATCGGCGATGCCATCGCCGGTTCGGCGATGCATCGCCGGTCAAACTTGTCGGATGGGCTTGATCTTTGGGCTGGAGGAGTTTGGGGGCTAGGGTAGTCCCCTGGTATGCGGTGCGTACCTTGAAACTCTCTAAAAGATGTACTTCCTTCACAAAAGTCCTCTTCCCTAGCCCCATTTTCGTTTTCTTGCTGCCCTAACCCAAAACCGTGGTTCCAAACCACCCCTAGACCCATTCCCTGCCAAAAACGACCACCCTCCATCATTCCTTTGAAGTTGGAAGCCCTCCCTCTTGAAGATTTCATCCGTTGGAGCTCCTAAAACTCCCAAATCGCGCTGAATTCGTGAGGTGCTCCATTCCCCTTTTTTGTTTCCATTTCTTTCTGAAAATACATCCTAAGGGAGCTTGAAACATCCCTCTACAACGCCTAGATCTCCCTTTTCTAGTTTGGTTAGCCATTTCCTTGCATTTCTCCCATTTTTCATGGCTATTGTTAAGCCGTTTTAGCCTTTTTCTCTCTTTTCACCATCCTCCCTCTCAATCCTATTTCTCCATTTTCTTTGCTTAAGGGATACTGAAAATATATGGCTGAGAGACCTCTAGTGAGCAACAGACAGTATTAGACTCGACAGGGATAAAGAAGGTAAGTCGGGACTGTGGTAAAGTCCTTTGGTAGAGTTAGGCATCTATGCCTTTGCCCTGTAGATTGTTTGATTTTTATTTTAAGGATTTCTGTGTTTTGTTGTTGTTAGGTTTAGTGAAGTTACAGGTAGAAACTGTGTTTGTGTTGTGGTTTGGCTTTATCATAGCCGAATTTTGTTGAATGAAATGCATGCCGATTCATTTTGTGGTGAGGTATTGTCCCTAGATTGGGAGTATTATAACTCTCGGGATTCAGCCTACAAATTAGATTTTTATCCCACCCCACCCTCCAACCAAGCATGCCACTCCCTATCCCGCTATGGGACTAGGAATGCGGTTCCATTTAAGACAACTAAGCGCTACCGGCTACATAGGCCCTAGGCATTTTTGGATCTAGTGTTAGCACTCCTAGATTTGAAGGATCTGACGACATAAGAAATCCAATTCCAGTTAGACAAATCTTGACCCTAAGCAATAGAAGAATTCCCTGTAGTAGAAATGGAATAGAAAGCCATTTACCGTATAATCTTAGGCTTTGGATTATAGCTACTGAGTTACAGACTAGCCTACTAGTTACCTAGAGTAGGGTAAAGCCTGTATATGTTAAGGAATGATAGATTAGTTTTGATTGGAATGAGACTCCCTTCCTTGGATAGATCCCCTTATGACTTATAGACTCCTGTTGTTGCCCATAGGAAGGAACCATACACTCTCAGGGAACATTTATAACTCCCTCAGATTGAACTTAGAATGAACTAGCACGCCCCTTAGAATTGCCTTTCCCAAGGACTTATTGCATTCGGGAACGCAGAGTAAAGGAACTACATGTAAGCGATGTATTCGCGGTTTGAGTCGATTTCTTACTCCGAGTGGTTACCAATGAATCCAATGCTCTGATCAAGCAGAGGATCGGCATCGACTTGGATTAAGAACTGATACAACACATTTTCTGTCCTGATTAGACAGAAGGTTCAACGTATCCGGCTTAGACCCACTACACAACCTTTCTTCTGTGATGGCCCAACCATCTACAACTAAACAGGATCACATTGTCTTTGGAAAATGGCGAAGACTTAAAGCCAGTAGAGAATTAGACATCTTGCCACCAACTCATACCTGCCCCTGAATTCAATCATAATAGAGGTTAGGCTCATCTCTATGATCATAGGTACCAATGCCATAGAACGCATCATTAGCAAGGAAGACCATATAGAGAAAGGCTGTTTCCATTTTAGGTTAAGGATAGCCCCTAAGTTGCGCCTCGTTCTGATATACGGATCGATGCAAATATTCTTCAACTTTAAGTAAAAACCAAGTTTTAAGGGGGGTAGAACGTATTGAGTCCAATCCAGTTAGGTTAGTCAACGCTACCGTTTGATCAGAGTGGCGCAGCGGAAGAGTGGTTGGCCTCTTTCCCACTGGCCCAGGATCGAAACATTTGATTTAGGTTATATGTACGATTAGGTTATTAAATACGATTTGAACCTTCCTTAGAAAAAGTACTCCTTGCCCTTCGCCAATGTTGGGGACGACATTGTGTTTTAAGGGGGGGTAGATTGTAACACCCCGGATTTTGGCCAATCTGGGATTTGACGTCCTTAGACAGTGGGTCAATTAAAACACCTGAAAAATCGTTCAGAACCCAAATTCCATAGCCAAAGAAACCACTTAGGATAAATTTCTTTAGAAACTAAGCATAAGTTAGCTAGCGCAACGTTGGAGTGGCTGGGAAACAGTCCCTGATTACTTTAAATACGTTCTACAAGGCCCAAAGCGAGTGGAACCAATGGTGCTATAATGCTCTAAAACCTCGGACCAAACTCTAAGCAGGTTTGTTCTCTGGACCACTTTGAATCTTTGTATTGGATCTAGACCGTACGTCGAAAGTCCGATACCTCCTATCTTAGACCGTTAGAACCGTCTAGCTGGACTTGACACTCATTCCAAAAATCAAGTCAAACCGATAATCACAGGCTATTTCATTGAGCCCGGACCGAAGAGAGTGAGAATAGGGTTAGAATTGGAATTTGAAATTCAAATCTGGCACACAATTTGACGCATCAGTATTAAGCGTTCTGACCGTCAGAATACAGCCAAATTACACCCTTGGATCAGGAAAAATATCTATTATATATCACGAGACTTATAGGCCTGATCTTGGTGCGATGACCGTTAAACTGAAACTGGACCGCCACGTGCGATCTGGGAACCCAACCGGTCTGAAAACTGGATGTGTGCTAGATCCAGTATGCACGAGCTTAAGTCCGACCGCATTTGGCCAGGGGACCTTCAGAAATGCTCTTTTGGACCGAAACAGCCCCGATTTGGATATACTTTAAGTATACCTTGACTTGGAGCCTATTTTGGGCATGTTTAGGCTTATAAAAGGGGTTGAAACCCTCACTCCTCTCTCCCATCCGAATTTGCAAAAATCCCTAGATTGGGATAGAGAAAAGGTGAGAGTTTGTGAGAGAGATTGGAGGAGAATTCCTTGCCGCTTGTGCTACCTGTTGCAAGTGCCTAAGCAACGCAACTCAATCACGTTGCCGGTGATTTCTCCGCTTTTCTAGGTAAGAAAGAACCCTAGAAAGTTGCTGATTTGATGCTTCTTTAGTTCCATAGCTTGTTAGTTGATAAATCTCGTAAATCAGGTTCTCTATTCGCCGTAGACGAAGCGTATACGCTCCGTTCGAATTCTCATCCCTAAAAGGGGAAAGGTGAGGATTTTAGACGCTTTGATTGACGGTTCCCAACGCTTTCAATGTCGTTTAATAGTAGATTCTTGATGGCATCGCCGTTTGACATGTACAAAATGCTCTCCGTTTCCCGTTTCGTAAGCTAACGAAGAATATGAGATTTAGGGCATTTTAGTCATTTGTAGGAAGTACTGTTTACATTCATATTTTGCTGATGTGATTGACATGGTTTGTTGTCGCATTAGGAAGTTAGGAATGCGTGCATAATTAGTTTGGCGAAGAGATTCGCCTAGTTGCGCACTTTGGGTCGACATACTATTTGTAGACTTAAGTGTGTAGTGTATGTGTTTGTATAAATGCTTGTATTAGTATGTATTGAATTAAATGATGTTATTTGATAGTTTGTGATTGATTTTTCAATTATTATGCTGACCTAAATGATTTTCTACATGTTGACAAAAGGCATGATTTCATTACATGCATGGAATGTATGTGCTTGAGGATTTGCTTAAGTTGAATATGCATGGGAAGTATGCCTTGAAGATTTGCTTAAGTTGAATGTTATAACATGTGCTAACATGCTCACATGATGTATTTCAATTCCAATACCTTTTTATAGTGTTAATGTAATTCCATAGATGTGTGGGACTTGACTTAGTCCAGGCAGTCGGTAACCGAGCGAATTCGTGGCTGACTGGTCATAGCCACGAACGACGCGTCGATGAATGTGATTCGTGTTGAGAGTTGGCGGCAGTGGTTAGGCCACGCGAAGTGTTTTACGCACTTCATGTCGTTCAATTCGAGATGCGATCGCGCTAGTCGAGCCCGTCAAGTAACCCGACTGGCCGATGTTTGTTCACCTTGTATGTATTATAACTGCTTGAACCTAGGGTACTGAACTTACCATTGTAAACCCTATTAACCGTGGTACCTTGATCCACGAAGACTCATGAGCCGGGCATGGTGGTATGGGACACCGTGGTCGAGCTGTCGGCCTACGTGGGGCCACAAACCTCCCCGTAGTGACCAATGAGCACCTTGACTCGTGAGCAGATTATGGTGGTATGGGACACTATATTCTAGCTGTCGGCCTACACTGATCAGGCGACGAGCCCTTTGTAGTGACCGCGAGCGTATTCTGAGTTCACGGGAGGCGACGACCCTTCCGTGCAGTAGAGTACAGTAGGCCTGTATTGATAAGGTGATGGGGGAGCGGTGCAACGAGTGCGAGCAACAGCCCTGGCAGCCCTTGCAGTGACCTACGAAATGTACATCGTATGAGATTACTAGGAGTGACGACCCTAGACAGGATCCATGTTGGGATTGATACAAGGGAAGTACCTTAGTTTCCCAATCCTGCTGTTTGAATGGATTAATAACAACTTGGTAATCATATCACCATAGCATTGCATGTGCCTGGAAGATGTGGAGCACTCTAGGGAGTGTGGCATGCCGCGGTCGTAAGATGTTGCCGTATGAGGGTGATCGTCGGTGAGGGCATACATCACGTCATGTCATAATTGCATTAACAACAGTATTAGGATTGTTTGATTTATGGCTTTACTATTATCGCGTGATTGATTTGAGAACATGTTAATCTTTGCTCTATTATTCCACTGAGTTAGCTACTCACTCCCACGTTACGGGACGGTGTTCCTGGACACCCACCAGACCTTTTGTGATTGCAGATGATGGCACGGCCTGTGAGGCGGAGCTGGACTTGATGATGAGAAGGAGGATTCCTCCTTTATGCGTGTTCTGATTGACGGGATTGCAGGGAGGTTGATTAGATACTTTGACATTTGTCATTTTGAATTTTTAGCGCCCTCATGTATATTCATTTTGTTTACTTTTGAAGTATACATGTATGTGCATAACCTGGTAATATATTCACATTCTGGAGACATACAACAGTTTATATATGTTATACATACTATTACAGACTTCCGCTGGTTAATTTAACTGTCTCTGGAGTATGATATACTGTTCTGGCTTAATTTCACTCATGTTTAATACATTATCATAGACAACATTCAATCATACATATCTATGTTGCATAAATAACATTTTGGAACTCGGGAGTTGGGTTTTTGCTCGACCCCCCGATTTTCGGGATGTTACAGTTCAGTACCCTAGGTTCAAGCAGATATGACTCATGCAGGGTGAACATACAACGGCCAGTCGGGTTACTTGACGGGCTCGACTAGCACGAGCGCATCGCAAGTCGAACGACATGAAGTGCGTAAAACACTTCGCGTGGCCTAACCACTGCCGCCAACTCTAAACACGACTCGTGTTCATCGACACGTCATTCGTGGCAAAGATAAGCTAACCACGATATTTCTTGGTTATCGACTGCCTGGACTAGGCATAGTCCCAAACAATCATAGAATCACATCAGCAGTTGTGTAAGGATAATGGAAATGAAATACAACCATGAGAGCATGTTAACACATGTTATTACATACAACTTAAGCAAATCATCGTACACATGTCTTTCACACATATAATGAAATTAAGCATGTCGCCAACATATAGGAAATCCTCTCCATCAACATATTAATTGAGAATTCAATCTCAAAGTAAATCATAAGAAAATCATCAAGCACATATTATAACATACAGCTTAAGCGAATCGTCAAGCACATGCATTTCATTCATATCATGAAATCATGCATATGGCTAACATGTAGGAAACCATTCACACCAGCATATTAATTGAGAAATCAATCTCAAACTAATTCATAACACCATTTAATTCAATACATACTAATACAAGCATTTATACAAACACATACACTACACACTTAAGTCTACATATAGTATGTCGACCCGAAGTGCGCATTTAGGCGAATCTCTTCGCCAAACTAATTATGCACGTATTCCTAACATCCTAATGTGACAACATATCATGTCAATCACATCAGCAAAATATGAATGAAATCTATACTTCCTACAAATGACTAAAATGCCCTAAATCTCATATTCTTCGCTAGTTTACGAAACAGGAAACGGATAGCATGTTGTACATGTCAAACGGCGATGCCGTCGATAATCTACTATTAAACGTCATTGAAAGCTTTGGAAACAGTCAATCAAAGCGTCTAAAATCCGCACCTTGTCTCTTATGGATGTTGAAATTCGAACGGAGCGTATACGCTTCGTCTACGGCGACTAAGGAACCTGATTTACGAGATTTATCAACTAACAAACTATGGAACTAAAGAAGCATCAAATCAGCAATTTTCTAGGGCATTTTCTTACCTGCAAATGCGGAGAAATCACCGGCAAAGTGATTGGAATACGCCGCTTAAGAACGTGCAGCAGCAGCAGGAAAAGCTCTCCCACCTTCTCTCACAAACTCTCACTTTCTCTCTCACTCTTGCTAGGGTTTCTAGCAAATTCGGATGGGTGAGAGAAGTGAGGGTTTCAACCCCTTTTATAAGCTCAAATGTGCCCAAAACAGGCTTGGGAACAAAGTATACTTGAGGTATATCCAAATCGGAGCTGTTTCGGTCCAAAAGATGCTTTCTGGTGGTCCCCTGGTCGAATGCGATCGGACTTAAGCTCATGCGTACCAGATCTAGCATGCATTAAGTTTTCAGTCTGGCAGGGTTCGCAGATCGCACGTGGCGGACCAGTTTCAGTTCAGCGGTCACCGCACGTAGATCAGGGCTGGAAGTCTCATAATAATAAATAGAAATTTTTCCTGATCCGAGGGTGTAATCTGGATGAATTCTGACGGTCAGAACGCTTAATACTGACGTGTCAAGTCGTGTGCCAGATTTGAATTTGAAATTCCAATTCTGTCCCTATTCGCGGTCTCTTCAGTCCGGGCTCAATGAAATAGTCTGTGATTATCGGTTTGACTTGATTTTCGAAATGATTGTCAAGTCCAGCTGGGCGGTTCTAATGGTCTAAGATAGGAAGTATCGGACTTTCGACGCGCGGTCTAAATCCAATACAAGAATTCAAAGTGGTCCAGAGAACAAACCCGCTTAGAGTTTGATCCGAGGTTATAGAGTATTATGGAGTCATACGTTCTATTCGATTTGGGTCTTATAGAACGTATTTAAAGTGATCAGGGACTGTTTCCCAGCTACTCCAGCGTTGCGCTAGCTAACTTACGCTAAATTTCCATAGGAATTAATCCTAAGTGGTTTCTTTGGCTATGAAATTGGGTTCTGAGCGATTTTTCAGGTGTTTTAATTGACCCACTGCCTAAGGACGTCTAATCCCAGATTGGCCAAAATTCGAGGTGTTACACCATAGCACAACTACCTGAGCCCTTGAGCCGAGTGCCCCCTTCCCCTTTTTTTTCCTTAGCCTGACCCGAGCCCTCCTCTTCCTTCGTCCAACCTCCCCTAGGACTCGAGCGGCTGAGCCCTTGTCACACCTCGACATTCGGATACCCGAATCCCAAGTTCGTGAGTTTTAATATATCGACATTTATTACATTTTATATGATTTAATCAAATTTAACAGATATTCAAAGTCATCTAAAAAGAAAATACTACTAATGTTTATTAAATTCAACTCTCTTAATAGTTTTCTTTTTCTATATCGAATTTGGAATTTAAACTAAACCTAAATAAAAAAAACTGAATTAAAATTTAAACTAAAACCTAATTTTCTAAATAAAAAAAACTAATAGTAGAGGCCCGCCTGCTCGTGGTATTCCAGCTCTGCACCTACATTTTTGTAGTATGGTGAGCATCATAACCTAGTATGGTCATTTCTTACTCAAAATTTAAAACGTTCAGATTATATTAAAATTTTATAAACAAGGGAGAAAAATAGAATATGGATAATAAGAGAACATGAATTTAAGTAATAGAATTATAAAAATGTTATGCATATGATACTTTCCATGAATTCTCATAAATAATATATATCATCTCTTACAACACCGTACCCAAGTGGATGACCACGTTGCATTAACGCCCACGCACTGGTAGCTCATTTTGAGAGACTTATTTATACGTTAGCTGGTTAAACTACTACTCCAGTTGTACCTCTGATGTATGTTCACACATACAATTGTACTCATACGCCATACATAAAAGACACTCCAAAGGATCCAGTGGGTTATAGAGTCTTTCACCCAATGGACACAATCAGCCTACTTGCTAGATTTAGGGTCTTCCGCCTAATGGACACAATCGCCCTACTTGCTTTTATTACATTGAACACATTAGTACCGATAGTCAATTAATGCTAAACATGCATGTAAGACGAATCATTTTTTCACAATCACAAATATTAACACAAAACTATTATGGATTTATTTACATACTTTTACTATTAAAAATTATTATAATAGTTAATAATTATTGAATTATCAAAATATCAATAGTACAAATTTTTATTTATAATTAATAATTCTAGATATAATTTTGTCGAAACATTAATAATTAAAATACTTAAATGAAATATAATTTTTTTTACTATTATTAAATTTAAAAATTATTGAGATATTATAATGTATAAGAAATGTTAATTTGAATTCTAACTTTAATTAAATCATTTTTTTATATTAATTATAATAAATCATATTAGCATAAAATAAATTATTATTATTATTATTTTTTCACTAAATTCTAAAATTTAAAATTTATTTTAGTTACAACATAAACTTAGCAAATAAATTTTTTGATTATTCTAATATTAAATTAAATTTAATAAATTTATATAGATTAAGTATTTTTACACAAAAAAAATAGATTTATATATAAATTTAACTTTTAATGAAATTGATTTAAATCGATCAAATTATAATCTAATTTATTAAATAAATTTCAAAGCTGATGAATTTGTTTATTTTAATAACAAAATTTATTTAAATTATTAATTACTAAAAGTTTAGAATTATAATTGGATTTTATTTATAAAAAAATTAAATTATACTTTCAATAATTTATTAATTAATCTAAGCTAATTAAGTTAATTATATATATATATATATATATATATATATATATATATATATATATATATATATATATATATATATATATATATATATATATATATATATATATTGAATATTAAATTAAAATTTAACTATGAATCAAACCGATTTAATTCAACAATTGTTTTAAGGTATATTTCAAAATTTCAACAATTAAGCTAAATAATTAAATAAAATTTAAATAAAAAGATCAATCACATAAATAATTAATTTAAGCAATATTACTATTAAAATTTGAAATAAGATGACATGATAATAGGATGAAAATTTTAAACTTCAAGTTAAGATCACCTACCTAATTTGAAGTGGTGAACTTAACCTTATGCAAAACAAACATGACATATACACTTAATGTGCACAATGTCTAAAATTGAGTCTTGACTGACTCACACCTATATACCATGCACACACTAAATATTATTCTATGATTCTAAGGGTGGGCCCACACTTAAACTCTACTGGACCCATACTCTTGTTGTAAGCTAATGGCTAGACCCCTAGTTATAGGGTGTATACCATAAATATCCATGCACGTGCTTCATATGTGAAGCAAAATACGTGTTTTGATGTTTCATGCATGAAAATTTAATATTTTTAAAACTCCTATATTAAATACCATTTCATTATTATATTTAATACTAATACTAAAATGTTCCAACCTACATTGTCACCCCTCATGCTAATACCTCTACATTTATTTAAGATAATGTGTACATAAGCAAAATTTAATGTTAGAATATCGTTCATTACATGTATGTTTAGATGGTTTGGATAATTAATGGTTTAAATTTCTAAATGGGCACTCCACATGACATATTTCAATTCAACAGTCTAGATTATACGGTTCGCCACTGTATGGTTTTGATTGGTTAGACCATCTATTGGGAAGTTGGTTAGGGGTTGAACTCTTTGAATGGTTTAGATTGATTTGAGGATACATTGACTAGTTGATAAAGGTGAGTATAGTGAGATGTGGATGGTTCATATGGGTGGAGTGTATGGAATTCAAACGTTATTTATGTTTCTCTAAAATAAAATTTTATTAAATTCATTTATTTCTTCTCTTTTTCGTATAAGGGTCACATTTGTGTGCAATGTGAAATGTGTATGGTGTGTTTGGTTTGATTTGGTACGTGCATGCATTGGTTATATTTTATCCAACTCATTACATTCTTTCCTTCTAAAAAAATATCGTTCTCAAAATTTAATGTACCTATGGTATAAAAAGATGCAGTTATTTTTCTCAAAATTTGTCCTCATGCTCTCGTGAAGCTTCTTCTTTGCCATGATGTCCCAACTGCACTTTTATGAGCTGTCATGTCCCAAACTCAAAAATCGGGTTCACAGAAATCCCGATCACCGAATTCGGTGCCGACAGCCTCCGTAGTACCCCATTCTTGGCTTCTAGCATTCATATGCCGATTCCGATCCTGGGATCCTAGAAGAAGGATTTTTTTTTCAATGTACATTTAACTCGCAATAAGCATAACTACAAGATTACCCAATTCACAAAGGCAATATTATCATCACATATCCACTAATATAATCAGTTGAGTACAATGCTGGAAGGAAATACATAAATAAAAATCAAGTTTCAGAAGACCGTTGTACGCTCCAAGCTCAACATTGCTGCAACTTAACATCACCTGCATGCATCTATCGTGCATAAGCTTATAGAAAGCTTAGAGGGTGGTATAAGTGTGTGCACAAGGTAAGTGTCAAGTATTCAATACAATGCCATAATTGTATAATACCAGAAATACTGGTAATCCATAAATCGTACGATGTCGAATAAGCAGAAATACTAATAAGATCATGAATTATCAGAGTAAAAAGAATACTAACAAGATCAGGAATTATCAGAGTAAACAGAAATACTGACAAAGTCATAAATCACACGATAACAAAGTAAGAAGAAATACTGACAAGTGCATGAGTCATACAATATTAGAATACTCAATAGAAATCAACTATACAAATAAGGAGTCATAGAGAGCCAAATATCAGATACAGAGGATGCAATGCAATATACATTCCTTATGAGTAACATAAATAGCGTTAGTCGTACCATATGCCATGGATGTAATGCAACATGCAGTGCGAATGGAATGACCATGCTGGAGTGTGAAGTCGGGATGATAGTACATAGTATCGCAGGTTATGGGGTCCATCACAAGGGACTTCTATCCAAACCAGTCCCATACCTAAATTTAGATAGTCAGACTAAATGTGCTAAACTCCTGGTCTCAGGTTAGTCGCGCGCTCCAACTGAAATCCTGACCATTGCGAAGGTATACGTAACAATTAGTTGCGCACCACCGGCTCGAGTGAATAGTGAATAAATGAATGAATGAGTATGTAACTCCTGCTCAATAAGTCTACATATCAGTACGGTTCATCTCTAAGATCATCACCGGAGTTTAGTACACTCCAAATGTCACTGCCACTCTCCTAGCAGCACAGTCCAAGTGAGCGTAAGAAACCTCATTATCCGACTGGCCAATAGTCTGTCAATACCTATCTGGCACGTCAATAGCGGATCCATTCACGAGCTGGTTAAACTCAGCCTAGCTATGCCCCGTATGTAACACCCCAGATTTTTTTCCAACCTGGGGTTAGGCGAGGCGATGGGTCAATCATAACACCTTGGTAACCTCTCAGAACCCAATTCCAAAGCCAAAAAAATCACTTAGGATTAATTTCTTTAGAAATTAAGCGTAAGTTAGCTAGCGCTACGCTAGAGTAGCTGTGAAATTGTCCCTGAACACTTTAAATACGTTCTACAATATCCAAAACTTGTAGAATCAATGACGCTATAATACCCTGAAACCTAGGATCAAACTCTAAACCCATTTGCTCTCAAGAACCCTTTGAAACTTTGTATTGGATCTAGACCGCGCGTCGGAAGTCCGATACCTACAATCTTAGACCGTTACGACCGCTTAACTGGACTTGACAATCGTTTCGAAAATCAAGCCCAACCGACGTTCAGAGGCTATTTTATTGAGCCTGGAGTGAAGAGAGTGAGAAATGGATTAGATTTAGAAATTTTAATCCAAATCTGGCACGTGACTTGGCGCGTTATTATTAAGCATTCTGACCATCAGAATTCAGCTAAATTTCACCCTCGGATCAGGAAAAATTTCTCTTTCATATTATGAGACTTGTAGACCTGATTTAGGTGCGATGACCGCTAAACTGAAATTGGACTACCACGTGCGATCTGCCAACTCTACCGGACTGAAAACTTGATGTGAGCAGGATCCAGTATCCATGAGCTTAAGTCCGACCGCATTCGGCCAGGGGAACTCCCGAAATGATCTTTTGGATCGAAAAAGTCCTGATTTGGTTATAACCCAAGTATACTTTTGTCCCAAGTCTGTTTTGGTGAAGTTTTTAGCCTACATAAGGGCTTGAAACCCTCTCATATCTCCTCCATCCGAATTTACTTTAAACCCTAGATTGAATTAGTATGTATTGAGTAAATGGTGTTGTGTATGAGTTTTGAGATTGAATTCTCAAGTAATATGCTGATGTAAATGATTTCCATCATGTTGGCTATATGTATTGATTTCATTATATGTATGAAATACATGTGTTGGATGATTTGCTTAAGTTGTATGTTATAACATGTGTCAACATGCTAACAATGTTGTATTTCATTTCTGTTACTCACATATGCTTACTGATGTTGATGCACAAATGCTTGGGGCTATGACCTAGCCCAGGCAGTCGGTAATGGATTGGACTCGTGGTTGGCTTCTATTTGCCACGAAGGACGCGTCGATGAATGTGAGTCGTATTTTGAGTTGGCGGCAGTGGTTAGGCCACACGAAGTGTTTCATGCACTTCATGTCGTTCAGCTTGAGATGCGCTTGTACTAGTCGAGCCCGTCAAGTAACCCGACTGGCCATTGTATGTTCACCATGTATAAGTCATAACTGCTTGAACCTAGGGTACTGAACTTACCATTGAAAACTCTGTCAACCATGGTACCTTGATCCATAAAGACTCATGAGCTGGGCATGGTGGTATGGGACACCGTGGTCGAGCTGTCGGCCTACGCTGGGGCCACAAGCCTCCCCGTAGTGACCAGTGCGCACCTATGACTCGTGAGCAGATTATGGTGGTATGAGACACTATATTCCTGCTGTCGGCCTACGCTGATCAGGTGATGAGCCCTTTATAGTGACCGCGAGTGTATTTTGAGTCTACGAGAGGCGATGACCCTTCCGTAGCAACGAGAGTACATTAGGCCTGTATTGATAAGGTGATGGGGGGGCGGTGCAACGAGTGCGAGCAATAGCCCTGGCAGCCCTTGCAGCGACCTACAAATATAACATCGTATGAGATTACTAGGAGTGACAACCCTAGGCAGGATCTGTGTTGGGATTGATATAAGCAAGGTACCCTAGTTTCCCAATCCTGCTATATGAAAAGGACTAATAATAACCCGGTAATCATTATTCATATCGCATTGCATGTGCCTGGAAGATATGGAGCACTGTGGGAAGAAAGTATGCCGCGGGCATGAGATGGTGCCGTATGAGGGAGTATGTCGGTGAGGGCATCCATCATGTCATTTCATGCATACATTAACAACAGTATCTAGGAATGTTTGATTGTTTACTTTACTATCAACGCATGATTGATTTGATAACATGCTAATCTTTGCTCTCTTATCCCACTGAGTTGATCACTCACTACCACGTTACGGGATGGTGTTTCGAATACCCACCAGACCCTTTTGTAATTGCAGATGATGGCGCGGCCTACGAGGCAGAGCCGGACTTGATGATGATGAGGAGGATCCCTCCTTTATGCGTGATCTGATCGACGGGATGACAGGGAGGTTGAGTAGATGTCTGGACACTTGTCATTTTATATTTTGGAGCACTCATGTATATTCTTTTCTTTCCATTTTTGGAGTATACATGTATTTAATTAACTTGGTAACATGTTCACACTCTGGAGACTTACAATCAATTATATATTTTATGTATTCATCAAAGTCTTCCGCTTGCTAATTTAACTGTCTCTGGAGTATGATATGTTGTTTTGGCTTAGTCTCAATCTTGTTTAATGCCATTCTACAGACAACATGCATTTATCATTATCTATGTTGCATAAGTGACGTTCTAGAACTCAGGAGTTGGGTTTCTACCCGACCCCCGATTTTTGGGGTGTTACACCCTACCCTCGGGCGGGTAAGGCCACTCCCCCTCCCAACCGACCATGACATAGTGGGAGACGCGGTCTCTTGGTATTCAACACTCAGGCGCTCATGTATCCACTCGGTCTCGGCATTGGGGCATCTCCTGACCATGGAGGTTTAGGGAGGACATCTATGGCGCCCGTATGCTAGAACCAAACATTTTCGATGTCCCATTTGGCCATCCATGATATGCCTGTGGAGGTTACAGCCTTGATGTCGATAGGGCATACAGTAATCGTAATGCAATATGCATGAATCATATAATCCAGTCATACATTAATCCTGTGCATATCGTGCGCTCATGTGAGATAACCTTCACCTATCAGGGAGTCTCATAACAACATGCTCAATGACATATGCAATGGTCAATCACATCTCATAATAAACATGCAGATGATGCATATGAGCATGTATCATGATGCAAAGCTGTCACACACTCATAACCGGTATCAATAACCAGCATCAACAATCGGCCTCAACGATGTGGACATTTAACCAACATTGCCTCCCAAGGAATGACCCACATAGAGCCAAATATATAATGCGTCCCTGGCCTCACACAAAGGCCTAATATACAACACAATGGGCCTTACTCAGGAGCCACATTTACACAACTGGTGGGCCCTACTCATGGGCCTCAAATACATGACATGTGGGGCCTGCACATGGGTCTCGAATAAATCAAATGAGACGTACATCATGGGCCTAATACATATCACAATGGGCCTTGCCCATAGGCCACGAATACATCACAATGGGCCTCAACTACGGGTTGCACATACATCATATAGGTCTCGAAAAACGGCCTTGGCAATCGAAATCGACACTCAAAATTGGCCTCGATACACGGCCTCTATAATTTGGAATCGACTTGTACAAATCAGAATCGGCCACGATACTCAGCCTCGACAATTCAGAGTCGGCCACGATACTTGGTCTCGACAATTGGAATCAGCCATGATACTCGGATCCGACAATCGAAATCGGCCTCGACAAATTAAAATCGGCCACGATACTCGGCCTCGACAAATCAGAATCGGCCATGATACTCGACCTCGACAAATCGAAAATGGCCACGATATTCGGATTCGACAATTGGAATTAGCCTTGACAAATCAAAATCGGCCTATACAAATCAGAATCAGCCACGATACTCGGTCTCGACAAATCGAAATCGGCCACGATATTCGGATCCGACAATCGGAATCGGCCTCGACAAATCGAAATTGGCCATGATCAATAATCAGTCTCGATCGATAATCGGCAATCGATCTCGACGGAAGGCGGGGTCGATAGATAGACGGCCGATGATGGTCCAAGCCATATCAATGGGGGCCCATTCGTTTGGGTTAATCCACTAGAGAATGATGAGAATGGACTAACCATGCTTAAGGGAAGGTTACAATGTGGACATCCAACCATATTGCCCATCAATGTGGACATTCAACCAACATTGCCCCCAAGGAGTGACCCATACAAGAGATTCATACACAACGTAACGAGCCATATATACATAGCATTGGGCCTCAACCATGGGCCTTGAATACACACTAGGTGAGCCCTACACATGGGCCTTATTCACATTAAGGGGGCTACATCAATGGGCTGCACTAATGTACCAAGTTGGACCTCAGGGATGGGCCACAAATATATCAAGGTGGGCCATAAACACATCATATTGGGCCTCGACAAGGGTCACAGACACATCATAAGTGGGCCTTACTCATGGGCCCTCAAATACACCACATGAACGGTCATAAATATATCAAGGTGGGCCCGACAAATAGGATCTTGGATTACATCTAAGATCATTTCAATAGTTGTAGGTTACAACATGTGTATCACTGTGCACAATCATTTCATGGGGCACACGACTCGCCAATGATAATCAGCACCGCCCAAACATTGCCCACCTAAATTAGGACGGTCCAAACATTGTCCAACATCGTCTAACATAATCTGGATCGTATGGATGAAATAAATACATCATGATGGTGTCCATGCTAACAAACAGGTGTACGACACATATATAAAACACATACAGCAGAGAGGGTCCCACCCGACCACCGTCCAGATGCACGAATTGAGTAAAACACATACCTCATCTGGTGGGGCCCACTAATGATGATCAACATTGTCCAGACATCATCTAGGTGAATCAGCACCATCCAAACATCATCCATGCAAATCAGCATCATCCAGGCGTTGTCCAGCACCAACCAAACATTATGGATGGTGTGGATAGGGAATATACATCGAGGTGGGGTCCACAGCACCACCAAACACGTCCAGCACTGTCCAACACTGTCTGGATGGTGTGGATATAACAAATACATCGCAGTGGGCCCACAGCAAGTGGGTTCCACGTGAGGCCACCTAAATATAAATATTATTGTTATTATTATTATTATTCTAAAAATGACCACTGTCCAGTCCAGGCCTGGGACATTGGGGATGGACGGTGTAAGTTAAATACTTATATCACATGGTACCCACCGAACCTACGGATGTCAATTCAGTAGCCGTGTGCTGCTGGGTCCCACGTCTTTTGATGATGGACGGTGTGGATTAAGACACATATATCATGAGTGGGTCCACGGGACCTGCTGACGTGCGGTACCATAGCTATATAGCTGGTGTAAGGTACATCAGCCGATCCACTCCCAAAAAGGTGGAAGTGGGGTGCACCATAATGTTTATCCTCCATCCAATCCGTTCATAAGGTTACAGAGACCTGAATCAAGGGAAAAAAAAGATTTCACGTGGATCTAAAACTTCTGTGATACTCAAAAAGGATTCAATGACAACTGCTCAATCCCACTGTTTCCTCTGACGTGGCCCACCTGAGCTCCTAAAACGGCTAATTTTTGTGGTATCCCAATATCTAGGCGGGGCCCATCAAATGCAAGGTGGAGATGCTCGACAAACATCATGGTGAGGCCTGTGGTGGGGCCCACCATCCCTACCTACATCCCAGGCAGCAGGAGCTGCCGCGTCCTCTAAATACTAGATGTCAGTAGCTGCATGGGCGTCCGCCCCTGCCAACGTATATTTTATTTATTTATTGTCTTTTTATAGTACTTCATAGGCGGGCCCACATCAAGAAGATCCTACCCGCCGATTAGATTTTTGGGCTCGGGACAGTTCAAATGAGTCCAATATTGGGCATTTTTAGACACACAAAATGTAAGACCCGTGTCTTAGTCCGTACCATTTCGTAAGCTTTCGCGGTCTTCCCGGTTGAATTCCGACAACCTTCAACCCTTAATCGGTATTTGCGCGCAACCCTGCGTCACACGCCGTCAACCTGAATCGACTCAACCCAAGACCTTTACCATAGCGACCGCGTCGTCGCAGTGGTTCCGATGCCGCGACTCGCGCGTCGAGGCTATACCCTGGTCAAGAGATGTGGGCCAGCGTTTGGTGCGAGAAAAACACCGCGCGTGCGAATTTTGAGAGAATCTCTACAATAGTCACATCAATCAATCTCATCAAGTGTTAAGTACATGTCAAGTACAAATCACCTCACACCCATCCCCAAGCAACCCCATAAGTCAATAAAGCCTTACATCCCATACCTTTCTTACACAACCACCCCTAAAGTCAACAAACTCTTACACACCCATCACTCATCCATCACTCTATCAACCATCTCTCTCTCTTTACAACCATCACTCTCTCATTTTCAAACTCACCTCCCAAGCAACCCAAGAGCACCATCCGTCCAAGCCTCTCCAAGCCCTCCTAAGCAACAAGTGTGACCCACTTTCATACGCTCTCATCTCCCATCTTAACCATCCAAACTTCATCTCCTCCGTTGGAATCGAAGCTAAGGAGCTAAGGAATCCTAAGTGCAAGAAGGAGCGGTGGGTGATCTTTTATCTTCACCTCTTTGAATTTTTGTGATGTAAGGGCCCACTTATGGTGGGACCCACCCTGATGTAGGCTATGTATCAGAGAGGGGCCCATAGTGGTGGGGCTCCTCCATCCTTGCCGTTGTCTTTCTCTCTCTTTCTCATATTTTTGTGGACCCCACTATGATGTATGATCCACACCATTCCATCCATAGGGCCCACCTTGTTGACCATATTTGGGTGGGCTTGGATGCAGGAGAAACCCATATCAGCTTGATCCAAATATGGTGGCCCACTACGTGAGACCACCATGATGATGAGGGCCACCCAGTAGCAGAAGCATGGTGGGCTGGACGCTCTGTCCAGTGACACCCAGATCCATTGCTCAACTGGCAGACAGAGTGGAGATACCTCATCTCAATACTTGAGGTCTTGGCATTGATCCCTAGTGGGGGTGGCTTGCAGGAAGTGCAGTGCCGTGGGGTGCGCTGACGTGGGTCCATGGGACCCACCCATCACGTCCATCCATCTTGGTGGGCCACCCCACATGTGATCCAAACCATCCCTGGAGGTGGGACCTAGACCCACGGTCCGACGGTAGACCGAGTGAAAGAGACCTCGTTTCAACAGTGGGCCCCATGATCACGTAGTGGACTGGGTGTAAGATACCTCCTTTCAAATGTTGGGGGCCTTGGTACGGCTCCCTAGTGAGGGTGGCTTGCACATGTGTTGACGGTGGGGTCCATGGGACCCATCTCCACCGTCCGTCCATGTGGGTGGGTGTAAGACCCGTATCTTAGTCCGTACCATTCCATAAACTTTTGCGGTCTTATCGGTCAAATTTCGGAACCTTCGACCCTTAACCGATAGTCACGCGCGACCCTGATTCATTCACCATCAACCCGAGTCGACTCAACCCGAGACTAATACCATAGCGACTGCGCCGTCGCCGTGGTGCCAATGCCGCGACTCGCGCGCCTAGGCGATACCCTGGTCAAGAGATGTGGGCCAAAGTTCGGTGTGAGGGAAATGCCGCGCATTAAGAAACCCAAGAGAATCTCTACGATGTGTCACATCAATCACATCAATCCCATCAATCAATCATCCATCAATCCATCACATGTCAAGTACATGTCAAGTACACATCACTTTCACCCCTTTTCCCAAGCAAGCCACAAAAGTCTTCCATGCTCATACCTCTTTTACACAAAAGGCCTCAAAAGTCAAAAAGGTCTTACACACCCATCACCACCACATCCATCACTCCATCCATCCATCACTCACTCTCTCTCTCTCTCTCTCTCTCTCTCTCTCTCTCTCTCTCTCTCTCTCTCTCCCTTTACAACTCTCTCTTTCTCTTTCTCATTTCAAACTCAAAAAAATCCCAAGCTCCATACGTATGAGAGCTCTCCCAAGCACTCCCAAAATTCTAAGTGTGGCCCACCTTCCCTACCCCATGATCTCCCCATCCTAACCTTCCATTCCCCATCTCCTTCATTGAAATCCAAGCTAAGGAGCTAAGGAGCCCATAGGAGCAAGAAGATCGGACGGTGGGTGCTTGATCATACTAGATTTTCATATTTTTGAGATGGGCCAAGTGAGGCCAACTGATCAATGGTTTGGATCTCACTTGGGACCCTAAAATGTGGCTGATGGCCCACTAGAATCATCATGATCATTCCATGATGGGGCCATTCTCCATGGACCCCATCATGATATTTATTTCTTAGAAAAGGTCATCTAGACCGTCCATATTGGTGGGAAAAGGATCCCCATCGTTGATTCGAAATTTTAATGGTCCCATGTGTTAAAGGACCCACTTGATTGTATGATTCAATGCAGGGAGGGCCCATAGTATCGGGGTCCCTCCATCACAAGCGTGTCCCACCCTCCATCTCTCTCTCTCTCTCTCTCTCTTTTTATTTATTTCTTTTTATTTTATTTTATTTTATTTGTAATAGGGTTGTGTGGCCCACTTGAATGGACCCCACCTTGAAGCATTTATTTGGCCCAAGTTTTCTTCAAGTGGGTCCCACCTTAAATGTTGTACTACATCATCCATCAGTGGTGGCTCACCTAATCAGGGCCCACCACAATATTTTTTTAATGCCAAACCGTCCAGCGTCTGAGACGCTGGACGTCCCTGTGTAAAAAAAGAAAAAAAAAAGAAAAGAAGAGAGCTTTGGGGTGAGCCACCTGCATAGGCCCCACCTTGATGTATATATTCAATCCACGCCATCCACCACATTCCTTGGGACATTTTAACCATTGAGCCAAAGAATGAGGCTGACGTGATCATCCAGTGGGCCATAGTATCAGAAACTTGGGTGGTTACCCTTAAAGACATTTCCTGATGAGTCTATGCATCCAAAAATCCTGAACCTTAGACTCATTGGGCTTGTTTTGAGCCATTGAACTCAACGGACGGGGTGAATCATCTTGACACGGGCCCTAGATGTGAAAAACCCCAGAAAATGGGTTTTTCGCAAATTTTGAAGAAAGCGTGCAGAGGCTTGCCTCTCCTCTGATGCAACAGCAGAAGCTGCACACTGCTGCGTGCAGCGGTTGGGGCGGGCGGACGTGAGGGGCCCATAGCCCTGCATGTGGGGCCCACCGTGATGTTTATTTGTCATCCAACCTACCCACGAGGTGGGCCACCCCCAGTAGTGGGCCCCCCTCTGAATTTCAGCCCCATCCAATAGACAGGTGGCCCACACCATAGGAAATAGTGTGAAAGAACATCTACCATTGAAACCCTTTCTGGGGTCCACTGAAGTTTTGGATCAAGACGAAATTTGTGTTTTCCTTCCACTTAGGTCCGCATGACCTTATGAACGGCTTGGATGCCGTATAAACATTTCAGTGGGCCCCACATGGGACCCATAGTGATGTAGTGTAATACCCCAGATTTTGGCCAATCTGGGATTTGACATCCTTAGGTAGTGGGTCAACTAAAACACCCGGAAAATTGCTCAGAACCCAATTCCATAGCCAAAGAAACTACTTAGGATTAATTCCTATGGAAATTAAGTGTAAGTTAGCAAGCGCAACGTTAGAGTAGCTGGGAAATAGTCCCTGATCAATTTAAATACATTCTACAAGACCCAAATCGAGTAGAACTAATGGCTCTATAATACTCTATAACCTCGGATCAAACTCTAAGCAGGTTTGTTCTCTGAACCACTTTGAATCTTTGTATTGGATCTAGACCGCGCGTCGAAAGTCCGATACCTCCTATCTTAGACCGTTAGAACCGCCTACCTGGACTTGACAATCATTTCGAAAATCAAGTCAAACCGATAATCACAGGCTATTTCATTGAGCCCGGACCGAAGAGAGTACGAATAGGGATAGAATTAGAATTTCAAATTCAAATCTGGCACACGACTTGATGTGTCAGTATTGAGCTTTCTGACCGTCAGAATTCAGCCAGATTACACCCTCGGATCAGGAGAAATTTCTATTTTATATCATGAGACTTTCAACCCTGATCTACGTGCGGTGACCGCTGAACTGAAACTAGTCCGCCACATGCGATCTGCGAACCCTGCCGGATTGAAAACTTAATACGTGCTAGATTTGTTACGCATGAGCTTAAGTCCGATCGCATTCGGCCAGGGGACCACCAGAAAGCATCTTTTGGACCGAAACAGCCCCGATTTGGATATGTACTAAGTGAACTTTGTACCGGAGCCTATTTTTGGCATTTTTGGGCTTATAAAAGGGGTTGAAACCCTCACTCCTCTCTCCCATCCGAATTTGAGAGAAACCCTAGATTTGGAGGGAGAAAAGGTGAGAGTTTGAGAGAGAGTGAAGAAGAGATTTTTCCAGCCTTCGTGCCACCTGTTGCTAGTGCCTAAGCAACACCTCCTGATCACCAAGCCGGTGATTCTTCCGCGTTTTCAGGTATGAAACAACCCTAGAAGTTACTGATTTAAGGTTTACTAGGATTCGTAGCATGTTAGCTAACGTAACTCGTAAAACAGGTTCTCTTATCGCCGTAGACGAAGCCTATACGCTCCGTTCAAATTTACGCATCCATAAGAGACTAGGTGCGGATTTTAGACGCTTTGATTGACTGTTTCCAAAGCTTTCAATGACGTATAATAGTATATTATCGACGGCATCGCCGTTTGACATGTACAACATGCTATCCGTTTCCTGTTTCGTAAATCAACGAAGAATATGAGATTTAGGGTATTTTAGTCATTTGTAGGAAGTACTGATTACATTCATATTTTGCTGATGTGATTAACATGGTTTGTTGTTGCATTAGAAAGTTAGGAATACGTGCATAATTAGTTTGGCGAAGAGATTCACCAAATTGCGCACTTCGGGTCGACATACTATATGTAGACTTAAGTGTGTAGTGTATGTGTTTGTATAAATGCTTGTATTAGTATGTATTGAATTAAATGATGTTATGAATTAGTTTGAGATGGATTTCTCAATTTATATGTTGACATAAATGATTTCCTACATGTTGACTATGTACATGATTCCATACTATGCATGAAATGTATGTGCTTGAAGATTTGCTTAAGTTGAATGTTATAACATGTGTTAACATGCTCACATGATTGTATTTCAATTCCAATACTCCTACATAAATTGCTGATGCGAATTCATATGTGTTTGGAACTATACTTAGTCCAGGCAGTCGGTAACCGAGGGAATTTGTGGTTGGCTGGTCTTGGCCACGAACGACGCGTCGATGAACGAGAGCCGTGTTCTGGAGTTGGCGGCAGTGGTTAGGCCACGTGAAGTGTTTTACGCACTTCATGTCGTTCGACTTGAGATACGATCGCGCTAGTCCAGCCCGTCAAGTAACCCGACTGGCTGATGTATGTTCACCCTACATGAGTCATAACTGCTTGAACCTAGGGTACTGAACTTACCATTGTAAACCCTGTTAACCATGGTACCTTGATCCACGAAGACTCATGAGCCGGGCATGGTGGTATGGGACACCGTGGTCGAGCTGTTGGCCTACGCTGGGGCCACAAACCTCCCCGTAGTGACCAGTGAGCACCTAGTCTCATGAGCAGATTATGATAGTATGGGACACTATATTCTTGCTGTCAGCCTACACTGATCAGAAGACGAGTCCTTTGTAGTGACCACGAGCGTATTCTAAGTCTACGGGAGGCGACGACCCTTCAGTAGCAGTAGAGTACAGTAGGCATGTATTGATAAGGTGATGAGGGAGCGGAGCAACGAGTATGTGCAACAGCCCTGACAGCGACCTACAAAATATACATCGTATGAGATTACTAGGAGTGACGACCCTAGACAGGATCTGTGTTGGGATTGATACAAGGGAAGTACCTTAGTTTCCCAATCCTGCTGTTTGAATGGACTAATAACAACTCGAAAATCATATCACCATAACATTGCATGTGCCTGGAAGATGTGGAGCACTTGAGGGACGATTGCATGCCGCGGTCGAAAGATGGTGCCGTGTGAGGGAGATCTTCGGTGAGGGCATACATCACGTCATATCATATTGCATTAACAACAGTATTAGGATTGTCTGATTTACTGCTTTACTATTATCGCATGATTGATTTGAGAACATGTAAATCTTTGCTCTATTATTCCACTGAGTTAGCTACTCATTCCCACGTTGCGGGATGGTGTTTGCAACACCCACCAGACCCTGTTGTAGATGCAGGTGATGCTGAGATCCAGGAGGCAGAGCCAGACTTCGACGAGGACCAGGACGAGTTCTCGTACATGCAGTATCATGATGGCTTTGCTTAGGCGACCTGGGTTGACGGGACTTCAGTGGGACTATTTTGAACATTTATTTTTGTTCATGTACATGTATATGAGACTCAGTGATGTATTCATACTTTAGTGACAGTTGAGATCTACTTGTTTTTTTTTTCATACAGTGATATATATATTGTTTAGTCTTCCGCTTGCTTTTATCACTGGATCTGGAGTATGAATTACAGTTTTGGTATACTTTTACTCATGTGAATGCTTTAACTCAGACAACATTGAATCATAATCATTTTCGTTGCATAAGTGACGGTCTGGAACTCGGGAGTTGAGTTTATACACGACCCCCGATTTTCAGGGTGTTACAAGTTGGTATCAGAGCGTGAATAAAAGTATACTGGGCCTGGGTTATGGTCTCGCGACGTACGCTGTCGCTTCCTTTGACTTAGGTGGGTGCGAGAAGGGTCTAAAAACACTTCTAGGATCGCAGATTCGCCAATAGGCAAAGTCTATTCGAATCGATCGCACGATCGAGTCTGTAACGCATCTCGGGTCACGTGAAGCAACCCGAATAGCTCCTAGGTCATAGGAAGTCAGGTTGAGACGTTCTTTGAATGATTTTAAACCCGTAAAAGTAAATCCTTGGGCCGTAGGATGACCACGACTCCTGTATTCAATCGTCAGGGCTTAAAAACCCCGTTTTACCAAAAATCTTCAAAATTCTTCCTCTCACCACTCCAATCTTTATTTCTTTCTTATCCTTTTTATGTTAGGCATCAAACTTAATGTGAAAATAACATAAAATAATACTTTCATAAAATTTTACAGTGAATATTAAAATTTCATGAAAAATGGCTATAAGGCCATTCTAACTTCACTTTATTTAGAAAATAATAGTCTAGATGGATGTACTAGCTCCTTCTACCCCAAAATCATATGCCGCATAATAAGGTTTTTTATTCAGGATTATAGATTGGTCCCGAAAAGTCCCGAACACATGTTTGGGCCTATATAGGTCAAAAACAATGAACCAAGGTGGGGCCCATAGTTATTTGGGGTCCCTGGACCATGGGGGACCAGACCCATGTGGTCCCACTGACTGAACAAGTGATCGGTCGGCGATGCATCGCCGACCACCTTGCTCCATTTGAGGTGTACTTTGGGGTTTGGGGATATTTTGGGTAATATACCCCCTACATGTAGTGCTCGTCCATAGCAAACCCCTAAATCATACACTTCCTTCACAAACAGCCCTTCCCATAGCTCATTTCTCATTTTTCAGCTGCCATCTCTAAAAATCATGGTTCCAAACCACCCCTAAATCCATCCTTGGCCAAAAATGACCACCCTCCATCGTTCCTTTAAAGTTGGCAGCCCTCCCTCTTGAAGATTTCATCTTTTGGAGCTCTAAAAACCCCTAAATCGAGCTGAAATCGTGAGGTGCTCCATTCCACTTTTTCATTTTCATTTCTCCTTGAAAATACATCCTTGGGAAGCTTGAAGCATCCCTCTACAACGCCTAGGTCTCCCTTTTCCAGTTTGGACAGCCACTTCTCCGTATTTTCTCCATTTTTCATGGCTTTCGTGAAAGCCATTTTAGGCCTTTTGTCACTCTCCACCATCTTATCTTTGATGGGTAAAAGGAAAACTGCAGTAGATGAGGCTGGGCCAAGTCACCCTGCTCAATCGAGGAGACCGCGGGGTGGTGCCGCAAGTTCAAGCGCCGCCACATGTCCAACCACAGCTGAGAGTGCCGTACAAAGTAAGATTTGGATCCCCATACTCACCTTAGGCGAGTAATTCTATCAGAGATGCCTCATAGCCAATACACTGATCGCAAAGTGTTGTTTGAGGTGGACGTGGAAGGGCGATTGTTCGGTGAATTTTTATTGTTCGAGCGCATTAAAGCTGCGCATTGGGATCCGATCTTTGAAACTCGCGCTCGTGCTAATGTGAGCACCGTTCGTGCCTTCTACGCTTGTATCCAGAATCCTTCCTTGGAGCCATTGCAGTTCAAAATCCCTTTTGATAGAGATCGGATGGCTACGATTGATGTGCGACTGATTGCGCGACTTCTGAACGTGCCTCTTGCTGATGTTCATCCTAGTGAGAAGAATCTGAGGAGTAGGCGTGAACGACATCGCCGCACCAGGTTTCTGTGCGGTAAGTTGGTTCCATGGCAGTCTAATAATAGCCTCAAGGCGACGTATATATCTGATGATTTACGCCTGCTGCACCATATCTGCACGTTCAATGTTTATCCCAGGTCGACGAATCATATTGAATGTACATGCCTTATGGTCAATTTCTTGTATCTGGTGGCCCAGGGAGAGAACGTATGTATGGCCACTTTCATCTTGCGACAGATAATCCTCATAGCCAAGTCAAGAAAAACATCTGAATCGCTTCCTTTTGGCCGACTGATATGCAAGATCGCGCTTGAGTTTGCTTACAGACTTGGGCCAGAATTACCAGTTTTGATTCATAGCATTGATGAGTCGACTATGGTCAAGATGAAGATTGGGTCTCAGTACCGTGAGAATCAGCTTGAGGAGGATAGTGAGGGTGACTTTGATGATGAGGAGGATCCAAGTGAGGGAGAACCTGGAACAGAAGTTCAGGAAGAAGTCCAGGAAGAGGCAGAAGAGGAGGCTCAGGATACAGATGAGAGCCCTCCTCCTTCTGCGCAGGCTACTGGCGATGATCGCATTGCTCGGATTGAGGAGAGCCAGATCACCTTGTGAAGAGAAGTTCAGGAACTTCACGCTAAAGTCGAGGATGCCAAGGCCGTTACGAAGAGAAAATTCGGCAAGGTGACTCGTACCTTGAAGGCGATCCTGTGCTACTTGCAGGATAAGGGTGCTCCTCCTCCGTCACCTGATTCAGACTAGCGATGAGATCGTTGATGTTATTATCAGTAGTTAGTCATTTTCTGCTTTAAGTTGTGTAAGCCTATTAAGGCTAGTGCTTTGCTTATGTTGCAGTTGTAATTTTAACTGTCTTAGTTCCCATGTATTTCTCGTCATGATGCTTGTAAGGACATATCCCTTGTATTGTGACAATTTTGATTAAATGAAATGCATGGAATGCCTTTGACTCCTTGTGTGAATGATTGCGGTGTATTTGTGCTATTGAGACTGACAAGGTTGTGCCCTATTTGGAATATAGGGAATGTCGCCTAAGGCTACGGGGAGCACGGCTCGGCTTGCATTGACTGAGCCTATGGATCAGGCTCCTTCACAGTCTGACACACATGCGGACCCTGCTGTGGGCCCGATTCCTGAGACAGTGCGCGCGTCTCAGCCTACTGCTGGTCCTACAGTTGGACCACCACCGTTCACACCGCCAGTCAGAGAGCCGTATCGCGCATCTTCTTCGGCGTAGCACATGCCACAGCCTGCTCCACCTCTCGACAGATTCGAGTAGATGATGGCTATGATGCTGCAGTAGCAGCAGCTCCTGACTACTATTGTGGGGACACTAGCCCAGGGTGGGGGTGTGACTCCACCTACACCACCTGTGCATCCAGCTGAGGATGTTGATGCATATGCCCAGGATGAGGGCATGGCTCATTCTGCACCACCTGCTTACCCTGCGAGGAATGTCACAGATACACGGGGCTTGTTAGAGCGATTTCAGCCCTTACGGCCTCCCACTTTTACGGGTTCTCATAGACCCGAGGAGGCTGAGTATTGGCTCGACCGTGTGTTGAAGATATTGCGGATGCTTCATTGTACAGAGGCTGAGCAGGTAGAGTTGGCTACGTTCCTGTTTGAGAGAGAGGCTAGCTTGTGGTGGGACAGCATATTGCAGACCGTTGCCGGCGACTTTGTATGGACATGGGCAGCGTTTGAGTTCCGCTTCCACGAGAAGTATTATCCCCAGACGTACAGGCATGACCGGGAGAATGAGTTTCTCTGCCTCAGATAGGGAGCCATGACAGTCACGGAGTATGAGCATCGTTTCACGGAGTTGGGCAGATACGTCCCGACTATTTTGGCTGATGAGCAGATGCGCATAAGGCGCTTTTCAGAGGATTTGCGACATGATATTCGGTCGAAGATGTGCTGCGTGAGAATTCCCTCCTATGCGGAGCTGATTCACATGTCCATGCGGGCAGAGTAGGATGTGGATCGGCTTACGCGATCTCGTGGCCCTGTTGCTCCTAGGCCACGACCAGAGATGCAGGACAGGCCCTCTGTGGGCAAGAGGCCTCGCGTCGACCCTCCTACTAGCGCTACCATGCCAGTACCCCCGATGCGGTGCTTTGATTTACTATGCACATATTGTGGGAGAGAGGGCCACTTGGCGCAGAGTTATTTTTTTAGGATGCGGGACAGTGGGTTCTCGCCGTCGCAGAAGATCGACCGTACACGTCCACAGGCGATATCGGCACCGCCTATACGGTTGGCTCCTGCACACCCTTCCTTCAGACCTCCGGTATCGCAGATCAGGCAGCCTTCACGGCCCACGGCGCAGTGGCCGAACCGGCCACAGCAAGCTCGGGTACATGCCTTGACAACGGAGGCAGCTGCGACACAGACTTCTCGACATTCAGCCTTCGAGGTCACTATCCATATTGGAGGTACTCCTATTCTCGTGATGGTGGACACTGGTTCCACGATTTCTTTGATATCACGTGTTATAGTTAGGCGTCTTGGGCTACAGACTATTACTATGGATGGGGTGCGAGTTTATACAGCTCACGGGTCCTTTACAGATGCCACCCAGATGTGTGAGGGTTGTTTGGTGGATCTGGGGGGGCAAGACGATGGCTTTAGATCTCGTCGTCGATCCCGCTCTGGTTTATCTCGATGTCATTCTTGGCATGGACTGGTTGACTGCAGCGAGGGCCGAGATTGACTGCGAGACTCATATAGTGACAGCCTACGAGTCAGAGGGTACATCCTTCATGTTTCCAGTGCGGGTAAATCTCCCTTTCCGCATACTTAGTTACGCCACCTTATTGCGAGACGCTGGTGCCCAGATACTTGAGCATACGCCAGTTGTTTGCGAGTTTGAGGATCTGTTCAGGAAGATCCCTGGCTTGCCGCCCCGACGAGTGATCGATTTCACTATCGATCTGGTTCCTGGTTCCTCATCCGTCTCACTGTCGACGTATCGCATGGCACCGTGTGAGATGGGGGAGTTGAGGACGCAGATTGAAGGGTCTGACTACATAAGAAACCCAATTTCATTTAGACAATCTTGACCCTAAACAATAGAAGAATTCCCTGTAGTATAAATGGTATGGAACCATTTCACGTATAATCTTAGGCTTTAGATTATAGCTACTGAGTTACAGACTAGCCTACTAAATACTTTAAGTAGTGTAAAGCCTGTATATGCTAAGAAATTGTAGGTTAGATTTGGTTGAAGTAGAACATTATCCCTTCGATAAATCCCTTTATGACTTATAGACTTATGTTGTTGCCCATAGGAAAGAACCATTCACTCTCAGGCAATATTTATAAATCCCTCAGATTGAACTTAGAATGTACTAGCACGCCCCTTAGAATTACCTTCCCCAAAGGGCTTATTGCATTCGGGAACGCGGAGTAAAGGAAATGTAATTATCAGTGAAGTATTCACGGTTTGAATTGATTTCTCAATCCTGGTAGTTGCCAATAAATCCAATGCTCTGATCAAGCAGAAGATCGACATCGTTTAGGATTAAGAACTGATACAATAAATTTCTGTTCTAGGCAGAAAGTCTATGTATCCGGCTCAGACCCACTACACAACTTTTCTTTCGCGTTGGCTCGACCACATATAACCAAAAGTTATTGCTTTGTCTTTGGAAAATGGCGAGGACTTAAAGCCAGTAGAGAATTCGATATCTTGCCACCAACTCATACCTGCCCCTAAACTTAACCACAATAGAGATTAGGCTCATCTCTAAGACCATAGGTACCAATGCCATAGAACGCATCATTAGTAAGGAAAACCATGTAGAGAAAGGTTGTTTCCATTTTAGGTTAAGGATAGCCCCTAAGTTGCGCCTCGTTCCGATATACGGATCGATGCAAAGATTCTTCAACCCTAAGTAAAACCAAGTTTTAAGGGGGGTAGAATGTAATGAGTCCAATCCAGTTAGGTTAGTCAACACTGCCGTTCGATCTGAGTGGCGCAGCGGAAGAGTGCTTGGCCTCTTTCCCACCGGCCCAGGATCGAAACATTTGAGTTAGGATGCACGTACGGTTAGGTCATTAAATACGATTTGAACCTTCCTTAGAAAATGTACTCCTTACCCTTCGCTAATTTAGGGGACGAAATTGTGTTTTAAGGGGGGTAGATTGTAATACCCCAGATTTTGGCCAATCTGGGATTTGACGTCCTTAGGCAGTGGGTCAACTAAAACACCCGGAAAATCGCTCAGAACCCAATTCCATAGCCAAAGAAACCACTTAGGATTAATTCCTATGGAAATTAAGCGTAAGTTAGCAAGCGCAACGTTAGAGTAGCTGGGAAATAGTCCCTGATCACTTTAAATACGTTCTACAAGACCCAAATCGAGTAGAACCAATGGCTCTATAATACTCTATAACCTCGTATCAAACTTAAGCAGGTTTGTTCTCTGGACCACTTTGAATCTTTGT
This sequence comes from Magnolia kwangsiensis, assembly GCA_037074715.1. Taxonomy (NCBI): domain Eukaryota; kingdom Viridiplantae; phylum Streptophyta; class Magnoliopsida; order Magnoliales; family Magnoliaceae; genus Magnolia; species Magnolia kwangsiensis. Next base: position 61,406,036 of record CM073573.1, read on the forward strand.
ATTGGATCTAGACCACACGTCGAAAGTCCGATACCTCCTATCTTAGACCGTTGGAACCGCCTAGCTGGACTTGACAATCATTTTGAAAATCAAGTCAAACCGATAATCACAGGCTATTTCATTGAGCCCGGACCGAAGAAAGTGCGAATAGGGACAGAATTGGAATTTCAAATTCAAATCTGGCACACGACTTGATGCGTCAGTATTGAGCGTTCTGACTGTCAGAATTCAGCCAGATTACAACCTCGGATCAGGAGAAATTTCTATTTTATATCATGAGACTTTCAGCCCTGATCTACGTGCGGTGACCGCTGAACTGAAACTGGTCCACCACGTGTGATTTGCGAACCCTGCCGGACTGAAAACTTAATACGTGCTAGATCTGGTACGCATGAGCTTAAGTCCGATCGCATTCGGCCAGGGGACCACCAGAAAGCATCTTTTGGACCGAAACAGCCCCGATTTGGATATGTACTAAGTGAACTTTGTACCGGAGCCTATTTTTGGCATTTTTGGGCTTATAAAAGGGGTTGAAACCCTCACTCCTCTCTCCCATCCGAATTTGAGAGAAACCCTAGATTTAGAGGGAGAAAAGGTGAGAGTTTGAGAGAGAGTGAAGAAGAGATTTTTCCAGCCTTCGTGCCACCTGTTGCTAATGCCTAAGCAACACCTCCTGATCACCAAGCCGGTGATTCTTCCGCATTTTCAGGTATGAAACAACCCTAGAAGTTGCTGATTTAAGGTTTACTAGGATTCGTAGCATGTTAGCTAACGTAACTCGTAAAACAGGTTCTCTTATCACCGTAGACGAAGCCTATACGCTCCGTTCAAATTTACGCATCCATAAGAGACTAGGTGCGGATTTTAGACGCTTTGATTGACTGTTTCCAAAGCTTTCAATGACGTATAATAGTATATTATCGACGGCATCGCCGTTTGACATGTACAACATGCTATCCGTTTCCTGTTTCGTAAATCAACGAAGAATATGAGATTTAGGGTATTTTAGTCATTTGTAGGAAGTACTGATTACATTCATATTTTGCTGATGTGATTAACATGGTTTGTTGTTGCATTAGAAAGTTAGGAATACGTGCATAATTAGTTTGGCGAAGAGATTCACCAAATTGCGCACTTCGGGTCGACATACTATATGTAGACTTAAGTGTGTAGTGTATGTGTTTGTATAAATGCTTGTATTAGTATGTATTGAATTAAATGATGTTATGAATTAGTTTGAGATGGATTTCTCAATTTATATGTTGACATAAATGATTTCCTACATGTTGACTATGTACATGATTCCATACTATGCATGAAATGTATGTGCTTGAAGATTTGCTTAAGTTGAATGTTATAACATGTGTTAACATGCTCACATGATTGTATTTCAATTCCAATACTCCTACATAAATTGCTGATGCGAATTCATATGTGTTTGGAACTATACTTAGTCCAGGCAGTCGGTAACCGAGGGAATTCGTGGTTGGCTGGTCTTGGCCACGAACGACGCGTCGATGAACGAGAGCCGTGTTCTGGAGTTGGCGGCAGTGGTTAGGCCACGTGAAGTGTTTTACGCACTTCATGTCGTTCGACTTGAGATGCGATCGCGCTAGTCCAGCCCGTCAAGTAACCCGACTGGCTGATGTATGTTCACCCTGCATGAGTCATAACTGCTTGAACCTAGGGTACTGAACTTACCATTGTAAACCCTGTTAACCATGGTACCTTGATCCACGAAGACTCATGAGCCGGGCATGGTGGTATGGGACACCGTGGTCGAGCTGTTGGCCTACGCTGGGGCCACAAACCTCCCCGTAGTGACCAGTGAGCACCTAGTCTCATGAGCAGATTATGATAGTATGGGACACTATATTCTTGCTGTCAGCCTACACTGATCAGAAGACGAGTCCTTTGTAGTGACCGCGAGCGTATTCTAAGTCTACGGGAGGCGACGACCCTTCAGTAGCAGTAGAGTACAGTAGGCATGTATTGATAAGGTGATGAGGGAGCGGAGCAACGAGTATGTGCAACAGCCCTGACAGCGACCTACAAAATATACATCGTATGAGATTACTAGGAGTGACGACCCTAGATAGGATCTGTGTTGGGATTGATACAAGGGAAGTACCTTAGTTTCCCAATCCTGCTGTTTGAATGGACTAATAACAACTCGAAAATCATATCACCATAACATTGCATGTGCCTCGAAGATGTGGAGCACTTGAGGGACGATTGCATGCCGCGGTCGTAAGATGGTGCCGTATGAGGGAGATCGTCGGTGAGGGCATACATCACGTCATGTCATATTGCATTAATAACAGTATTAGGATTGTCTGATTTACTGCTTTACTATTATCGCATGATTGATTTGAGAACATGTAAATCTTTGTTCTATTATTCCACTGAGTTTGCTACTCATTCCCACGTTGCGGGATGGTGTTTGCAACACCCACCAGACCCTGTTGTAGATGCAGGTGATGCTGAGATTCAGGAGGCAGAGCCAGACTTCGACGAGGACCAGGACGAGTTCTCGTACATGCAGTATCATGGCTTTGCTTAGGCGACCTGGGTTGACGGGACTTCAGTGGGACTATTTTGAACATTTATTTTTGTTCATGTACATGCATATGAGACTCAGTGATGTATTCATACTTTAGTGACAGTTGAGATCTACTTGTTTTTTTTTTCATACAGTGATATATATATTGTTTAGTCTTCCGCTTGCTTTTATCACTGGATCTGGAGTATGAATTACAATTTTGGTATACTTTTACTCATGTGAATGCTTTAACTTAGACAACATTGAATCATAATCATTTTCGTTGCATAAGTGACGGTGTGGAACTCGGGAGTTGAGTTTATACACGACCCCCGATTTTCAGGGTGTTACATGTAGTGTTTTATATCCACCTTCCAGGCGGACGGTGGAAGCCCACCTTATATTTGTATTTTACCTCCACCGTCCACCGTCCAGCGGACGGTGGAGCCCACCTTGCGCGTGTGTTTGTTCACGCCACCCCCCTCCCCTGGCTGAATAGTTTGGATGGAAATAAACATAGCAGTGGGCCCTTTATAATTTTGGATGAAAATTAAACATTTCAATGGGCCTCTAAGCCTGCAGGATTAGGCCCATTTAATTGCTAAAAGGCCTATGGATTTAGGCCCACTTGATATATAACGGCCTATGGATTTAGGCCCAACTGATATATAAAGCCTATGGGTTAGGCCCATCTGATTTACAAAAGGCCTATGGGTTAGGCCCATTTGATTATAAAAAGGGCCCATGGGATTAGGCTCATTTGATTTATTCAAGGCCTATGGGTTAGGCCCATTTGACTTATAAGAAGGCCTATGGGTTAGGCCCATTTGATTTGAATATGGCCTATGGGTTAGGCCCATTTGATTTGAATAAGGCCCATGGGTTTTGACCCATTGCAATGCATTTAAGGCCCATTGGTGTGGCCCATTGATGTGACCCATTGATGAATAAAAGGCCTATATGATAGAGCCCTTTTGATGTATTTAAGGCCCAATGGGATGTACCTAAGGTCCATTGCAATGTGTGAGCCCAACACGGATTATGTAACGATGTTTACAACGATTGTGCCTTGGGAGCAATGTTGGTTTGACGTCCACATTGCAAGTGTAATGTTGGTTGGATGTCTAAATTCTGACTCTCCTTAGGGCCCATTATTAGGCCCGTACATATTGTGTATACGCCATCCAGGCCCATCTACATTGTAAGGATAGTTCATCTCATTATAATATGTTTAGTATAGTTCCATGACTCATGATCATACGCATCATATGTATGCTTGACGTGAGAATTATCTGATCATAGCATATGCCTTCGGGTAGGTTGTTTATGGGCTCCCAATTAGGCGGTGTTGCCCTACATGAGGGCACGATACGTGCAGGATTTACTGCATGATTGGATAGTGTGACTCATGCATTTCACATTGTGTGACATGGTTGTTGTACGCCCTAGCTACATCGGGGTCGTAGCCTCCACAGGCAGATCGTGGTTGGCAGGATCGGATACCGAATATCTCGTTCTACATGGGGTGCTATCGATATCCCTGGGTGAAAGTCCCTAAGCCCTTATGGTACCAAGAGGTTGCTCCAACGTTTAGACCGAGTGGGTAGATGAGTGCTGAGTGCCGATTACCAGTTGCCTGTGCTCTCCACTGTGTCATGATCGGTTGGAAGGGGGTGTGGCCTTACCCGCCTGAGAGTAGAGAACAATGCTAGGATGAGTTTGACCAGCTCGAGGAATGGGTCCGCTATCGACGAGTCGCGCCCGATATTAGCAGACGGATAGTGAGGTCTCTTTCACTTACCTTATTGCGCGCGATGTGGCGGCAATCTGGTTTAGAGTGTACTAGACCCCGGTGATATTCCATATTTGAGCTGTATTGATGTGTGGACATAGATGAGGATCTGTATGCTTGAGTTGCATTGCACATCGCATGGCCTTGGGATGGCCGATACCATTCATGTCTTGCACTGCATAGCCTTGGTACGGCTCATGATATTATAGATCCATCTGTATATTTCGTATTACTCTGACATTGCATGTTCATATTACTACCTTGCGCACACACTTTCACCACCCTTTAAGCTTTCTATAAGCTTATGCACGACCGTTGCGTTCAGGTGACGTTGGTTCGCAGCAGCCCTGAGGCAGGAGCACGTTGCAGATCATTTTGGAGTTTTTGTTCTTTACCATTGCATTTCCCTTTATGCTCATTGTACTTGTAAAGTTTTTGATTATAGTGGAAATGTAATGGAATTCTTGGTTGTTGTTTGTGGGTTAAGCCTTTGGTTATGCTTATTACGAATCAAACTGACGTTGAAAATCCTCCTCGTAGCATCCCAGGATCGAAACCTGGCGAATGGGCACTAGGAGCCGAGAATGGGGTTCTACAGAGGCTGTCGGCGCCGGATTTGGCGATCGAGAATTTTGTGAGCCTGGTTTTCGAGTTACAGACCCTTAACGTGCGTGCCTTCGAGAGTTTTGAAGTTGATAGGCGCCTTCGCTCTTTCCTATAGGACATGGCACATGGGAGAGTTACCCGATCGACTCTCACACCACCACCTGAGGATCCCGCTCCACCACCTGTGGCTCCCGCATTACCACCTACGATGCCTGTTCCTGAGTATCCTGCTCCTCCACCAGAGATTCCTACTACTCATCCTGAGTATCCCGCTCCTCCACCAGAGACCGGTGTAGAGCCAACCGTATCCATGAGTGCCTCTCAGTTACAGCAGATGTTACAGGCTGTGACAGCCGCACTCCATAGGTAAGGCAGGCAGCCAGTTGTTTTGCCAGCACAAGCAGAGCAGGATCGTGCTAGTGCTCTCCTTCGTGAGTTTCGACGGCTCGATCCCCCACATTTCCAGGGTGAGCCGGACCCGACTATAGCTGAGAGATGACGTGCTGATGTGGAGAAGGTATTTGAGACTATGGGATGTGCGACAGAGCGGCGAGTCCGACTAGTCGTATTCCTTCTCCATGGTGAGGCTGAGCACTGGTGGGCATCAGTTTCTCGAGCAGCAGGCGCCGATTTTGTGTGGACCTGGGAGGATTTCGTGGAACGGTTTGACCGATAGTACTTCCCTGATCACGTCCGATGACAGCGAGCGTTGGAGTTCGAGGCCCTGGTGCAGGGCGATATGACCGTGGCCCAGTACGCGGCTCACTTTGTAGCACTGTCCAGATTTGCCCCTTACCTTGTTAATGACGAGGGGCGGAGGGCCCGACGATTTGAGGACGGCTTGCGTTACGGTCTTCGCAGCCGTGTTATTGGCCATGAGCTTCTGACCTTTGAGGAGGTAGTGCGGAAGGCCTAGATTTTTGAGACAGAGTGGGCCGGTTCTCAGTCTGATCGCGGTCAAAGGAGAGACCGGAAGAGGCAGGATCCTCCTAGTGACTCTCATCAGCGTCGACCACAGCAGCAGAGCCGTACAGGTTGCCCAGCCTTCCGAGCACCAGCAGCACCTCCACCACCACCTCAGAGGCAGTTCACCGGTACTTGCTTTAGGTGCGGTGAGACGGGACACCGTTCATGGGAGTGTCCCAACCCCCAGCAACAGCAGAGAGGTCCACAGTAGTAGAGGGCTCCACAGAAGCCTCCACCGCAGCAGCAGAGACCCCCACAGAAGCAGCGACAACGGCCCCCATCACCGAGGCCACCTCAACAGCAGCATCAGCACCAGCCTCAGAGGCCGCAGCAGCAGAGGCAGCAGTTTCGGCCTCCTCAGCGACCCCAACAGCAGCAGTCGCACGCTCAGAGGGGACAAGCACCTCCCTAGCCGGCTCAGGCTAGGTTTTATGCAGCTCAGCAGGACCCACAGTCTTCTAGAGGAGTCGTTGAGGGTATACTTCCAGTTTTTACATGCATTGCACGTGTGCTGTTTGATTCCGGTGCATCGCACTCTTTTGTGGTCGAAAGCTTCTGCCGATCGACTGGCTTACCGTTGGAGTCTTCTGGTGAGGGCCTATCAGTATCGACTCCCTTGGGGAGGACTACAGTGTTGGGATGATTTTTTTCGTCTTGTCCCGTTCTAGTTGGAGAAATCTTTCTACCTGTCGATTTGTTTGTATTACCGATGTCTGAGTTCGACGTCATCCTGGGCATGGATTGGCTCACCGAGTATTATGCTATATTGGACTGCGTCGCGAGGACCGTCACGTTCTGTATACCCGGCGTGCCACAGTTCCAGTTCGCTGCTGAGCCTAGAGGAGAGTGGTTGTCTTGTTTGATGTCCTGCGCCATAGAGGAGCCTGTTACCGCTTGCATTGACCATTTACCCATAGTATACGATTTTTTCGATGTGTTCCAGGAGATTCTGGGATTACCGCCTCGTCGACTCATTGAGTTTCAGATTGATCTCGTGCCCGGTACCGCGCCTATTTCGAAGGCCCCGTATCATATGGCACCGTTGGAGTTACGGGAACTGCAGAAGCAGTTGGACGAGTTATGTGAGTTAGGTTTTATTCGTCCGAGCAGTTCACCGTGGGGAGCGCTGGTACTCTTCGTGAAGAAAAAGGATGACTCGTTGAGGCTCTGTGTTGACTACCGCGAACTTAACAAAGTCACGATCAAGAACAAGTACCCGCTCCCTAGGATTGATGATTTGTTTGATCAGTTGCAGGGTGCACAGTTCTTTTCGAAGATCGACCTGCGTTCCGGTTATCATCAGATTCGGGTCCGAGATGAGGACATTCTGAAGACAGCATTTAGGACGCGTTACGGTCATTTTGAGTTTCAGGTCATGTCCTTCGGACTGACCAATGCACCTGCGGTCTTCATGCAGCTGATGAACGAGGTCTTCTGCCCATATCTGGATCAGTTTGTTGTAGTCTTCATCGATGACATTCTGATCTATTCGAGGACCCGTGAGGAGAACGAGCAGCATTTAGAGATTACTTTGCAGACCCTCCGCGCACACCAGCTGTATGCGAAGCTGGAGAAGTGCGAGTTCTGGCAAGAGGGGGTGAAGTTCCTCGGTCACGTGGTGACGAGGGAGGGTGTCGCAGTGGACCCCTCGAAGGTTGAGACAGTGCGTCAGTGGGGCCAGCCCACGACTGCGACAGAGATCCGTAGTTTCCTTGGTTTGGCGGGCTATTATCGGCGTTTTATTGAGGGCTTCTCTCGTATTGCATCCCCGTTGACTAGGTTGACTCGGAAGGGTGCAGAGTTTATTTGGAGTGATGCCTGCGAGTGAGTATTTATGGAGTTGAAGGACCGCATGACATTCGCTCCTGTCCTCACTCTTCCCTCTGGGAGTGACAGCTTTATTGATTCACCGATGCCTCGCATATCGGTTTGGGTGTTGTCCTGATGCAGCACGGGAGACCAGTGGCCTTTGCGTCTCATCAGCTCAAGGTCTATGAGCTGAACTATCCTACGCATGACTTAGAGCTGCCTGCAGTTGTCTTTGCACTGAAGGTGTGGAGGCACTATCTTTATGGAGTTAGGCTCGAGCTCTTCTCTGATCACAAGAGCTTGAAGTACCTCTTCTCACAGTCAGAGTTGAATATGAGACAGAGGCGCTGGATGGAGCTCCTGAAAGACTATGATTTTGATCTTCAATACCACCTGGGTAAGGCGAACGTGGTGGCAGACGCCCTCAGTCGTCAGCCACGAGGCCTAGTGGCCCATATGATGATTCAGGAGTGGTGGATGCTTGAGGATATTGCAGCATATGACTTTGAGTTCAGCCTACAGTCTTCCATCGTACAGTTATCGAGCTTGTCGATTCAACCCTCTCTTGTCGCTAGGGTGATCGAGGCTCAGTAGACTGATGAGTCGTTGCAGAGTTATATGGTTGAGACTACATCTGAGAGTCAGGCTGATTGGCAGATTGGTACAAACGGTGGACTTCGCTTCAGAGGCCAATTATGTGTCCCGGATATTCCAGAGTTACGCAGAGATCTTATGACCGATGCACATCGATCACGATTTTCTATCCACCTGGGCTCGACGAAGATGTACCGTGACATGAGGCGATAGTATTTTTGGGCGGGGATGAAGCGCCAGATCGCCAGTTTTGTGGCCAAGTGTGACACGTGCCAGCGTGTCAAGGCCGATCATCAAAGACCTCCTGGTCTATTGCAGCCGTTGAGTGTCCCGATGTGGAAGTGGGAGCACGTGTCGACTGATTTCATTATGAGTTTGCCGAGGACTCAGCGAGGTCATGACGCCATTTGGGTTGTTGTGGATCGTCTGACGAAGTCAGCACATTTCCTTGTGATGCGTGTGACTTGGTCTATGGACCGGCTTGCGAGATTATTCATTGAGGAGATTGTGAGACTACATGGCGTTCCAGTCTCGATCGTTTCTAACCGATACTCAAGGTTCACGTCTCAGTTTTGGGGGAGCTTCCAGCATGCGATGGGGACTGATTTGCAGCTCAGCACCGCGTACCATCCGCAGATCGATGGCCAGACCGAGAGGGTCAATCAGATACTTGAGGATATGATTCAGGCCTGCACGATTGATTTCGGGGGTAGCTGGGATGAGCATCTGCGATTGACTGAGTTCGCGTACAATAACAGCTATTAGGCGACCATCGGAATGGCTCCTTTTGAGGCACTATATGGCAGACCATGCAGATCACCGAGTTGCTAGATCGAGGTTGGAGAGCGTCGTCTCTTAGGTCCCAAGCTTGTGCAGGAGACATCAGAGGCTATTGACATCATCAGGCAGAGGATGCGCACAGCTCAAAGCTGACAAAAGAGTTTTGCTGATCATCGGCGTCATCCCTTGGAGTTTGATGTAGGGGACCATATGTATCTCAAGGTCTCGCCCATGAAGGGCGTAGTTCGATTTGGAGCGAAGGACAAGCTTGCCCCAAGATTCATAGGACCTTTTGAGATCACTGGGTGCGTTGGCGCCGTGGCCTATCGGCTTGCCTTGCCATCTCAGTTGTCTGACGTCCACAATGTCTTCCATGTCTCTATGTTGAGGAAGTGTGGGCCAGACATAGTTCCCGTCATTGATTGGCAGCCGCTGGAGGTTCGTGAGGATGCTTTTTACATTGAGCAGCCAGTCCGTATCCTTGATTGGAAGGAGCAGGTCCTCAGAACCAAGGTCATTCCATTGGTGAAGGTTCAGTGGGGTCACCATTCTGTAGAGGAGGCTTCTTGGGAGCGTGAGGCCAAGATTCGAGAGCGTTATCCTCATCTCTCTGATGATTGATCATGTGATGTATTTTGTATCTTATCCCTGATTCTATATGATGACGTTATGTCTCTTCTTCCTCATGAGTTATGCTTAGTTACGTTGATTGTGTAAATTTCGAGGATGAAATTTTTATTAGGAGGGGAGAGCTGTAAGACCCATATCTTAGTCCGTACCATTCTATAGACTTCTGCGGTCTTACCGGTCAAATTTTGGCAACCTTCGACCCTTAACCGATAGTCACGTGCGACCCTGATTCATTCGTCGTCAACCCGAGTCGACTCAACCCGAGACCAATACCATAGCGACCGCATCGTCGCAGCGGTTCCAATGCCGCAACTCGCGTGCCGGGGCGATACCCTGGTCAAGAGATGTGGGCCAACGTTCGGTGCAAGGGAAACGTCATGCGTTGCGAAACCCAAGAGAATCTCTACGATGTGTCACATCAATCACATCAATCCCATCAATCAATCATCCATCAATCCATCACATGTCAAGTACATGTCAAGTACACATCACTTTCACCCCCTTCTAAGCTTTCTATAAGCTTATGCACGACCGTTGCGTGCAGGTGATGTTGGTTCACAGCAGCGCTGAGGTAGGAGCACGTTGCAGATCGTTTTGGAGTTTTTGTTCTTTACCATTGTATTTCCCTTTATGCTCATTGTACTTGTAAAGTTTTTGATTATAGTGAAAATGTAATGGAGTTCTTGGTTGTTGTTTGTGGGTTATGCCTTTGGTTATGCTTATTACGAATCAAACTGACGTTGAAAATCCTCCTCGTAGCATCCCAGGATCGGAACCTGGCGAATGGGCGCTAAGAGTTGAGAATGGGGTTCTACGGAGGCTGTCGGCGCCGGATTCGGTGATCGAAAATTTTGTGAGCCCGGTTTTCGAGTTTGGGGCGTGACGTGGGCCCACCATGATGCATGCCACGTGTGGGCCACCATGATGTTGTATGTCCAACCGTCCATCTGGACGTTGTACATGCTACATGCATTATATATATATATATATAATATTATATTAATATAGTATATGATACTTATATTATAATATAATATAGTATCTTATATATATGCATAAGGGTGAGCCCTACATGGGACCCACCTCTTTTAAAGGCAGCTATGCTGCTCATTACATCAGCACGTGGCTTCTCTCTCTCTCTGTCTCTCTCTCTCTCTCTCTTAGTACGTAAAGCTGCACTAGCAGCATATATATATAAATATATTAAAATATATATTATACATGTTTTATGTATATATATATAAGGGTGGGCCTACGTGGGACCCACCTCTGCCCTTTGGAGTGCAACAAGCTGCATGTACAGCAGCTATCTAGCTGTTCCTTGTTGGCAGCAAGCCCACAAGTCACTTGATGAACATGTCTTATCTTCACCGTCCACGGTTTGGATGGTGGGCCCACCATGATGCATGTGTTGTATCCATACCGTCCAATCATTTATGAGATCATTTTATGACATGAAAAAATGAGTAAATCAAGATCTAAAGTTTCAAGTGGACCCCACCATTTAACCAGTGGACCGTGACATCCACCGTTCAAACTTCTAAGGACTACAGTGGTTCCCACTCAAACTGACATTTGTTTTCACTTCATTTATCCTTGTTTTAATTTATGAAATGGTTGGATCTCAAATATACATAAGGTTGGGCTGATTTGAAATAAATGAGGCCCATCGGTGTGGCCCAATTGTTATACCCGAAGCCCGTTGGTGTGGCCCATATAATGCGGCCCATGTGATGTGGCCTGCTTGACATAAGAGGCCCATTGTGATACATTTGAGGCCCAGGTGTGAGGCCCGCCTGATGAGTATTCAAGAACCGATGCGATGTATGTGAGGCCCATGAGCGCGGCCCAATGTAATGTATGTGTGTGGCTGTTGCATTGTTTATGAATTCCTTATGTAGATCACTCCTTGGGAGCAATGTTGGCTAGATGTCCACATTGAAGGGCAATGATGGTTAGATGTCCACATTGTGACCTTCCCTTAGGCCTTGTTAGGCCCATTCTCATCATTCCCTCAGTGGATTAACCCAAATAAGTGGGCCCCATTCGCCGTAGATGGATGGCTCCGTGTTATCGGATTTGATATAACCACGGGCGAGTGTTGACCTTTATACTATAGTTGATTGGTTGATCACCTATGGACCCTGTTTTCTTTATCTGCTGATTATCGGTGTGATTGATGTAGACCGATTCTGATTATCGATCAATTCTGTTTATCACGATTGATTACCGATTTCGATTGACGTGATCAATTTTTCGACTCTGATTACCGATCGATTTCGATTGACGTGACCGATTACTGATTTTTGATTATCGTGACCGATTGTCGATTCCGATTGTCATGACCGATTACCGTTCCGATTGGCATGACCGATTTTCTGATTCTGATTATCGATCGATTTCGATTATCACGACCGATTGTCGATTCCGATCGATGTGACCGATTTGTCGACTCTGATTATTGATCGATTTTGATTAACGTGACCGATTGCTGATTCTGATTATTGTAACCAATTGCGAATTCCGATTAACGTGACCAATTTTTTGATTCTTATTACCGATTGATTTCGATTATCATGACCGATTGCTGATTCTGATTATCGAGGCCAATTATCGATCGATTCCGATTGTCATGGTCGATTGTCGACTCTGATTATTATGGTCGATTGATCGAGTAGCGATCGAGGCCGATTATCGTGACCGACTGCCAATTTTGAGTATTGAGGCCGATTATCGATCAATTTCGATTATCGTGGCCGATTAACGACTCTGATTGTCGTGACCGATTCTGATTACTGAGGCCTATTCTGATTTCGATTCTGATTGCCAAGGCCGATTGTCGAGACCTATACGACGTATATGCGACCCATATTTGAGGCCCATTGTGATGTTCATTCGGCCCATGTTTGAAGCCCAATATGATATATATGGGACAGATGTGATGAGGCCCATTATGATGCATTTGAGGGCCAGGCGATGGAGCCCATTGTGATGCATGTTAGGCTCATGTGAAAAGTTCATCGTGATGTGTATTAAGCTCTTGAGTGAGGCCCATGGTATTGTATATCAGGCCCTTCGTGAGGCCATGGGTCCACTATATTTTGACACTATGTGGGCCACCTCTTGAGGGCAATGTTGGTTAAATGTCCACATTGTCGAGGTCAATTTTTGAAGCCAGATATTGATACCGATTATGAGTACGTGACATCATAGTATCATAATACATGCCCATACGCGTCATCTGCATGTTTGTTATGAGATGTGATTGACCATTGCATATGTCATACGGTAGGTTATTCATGGGCTCCCTGATAGGTAGAGTTGCCCCACGTGACACACGGTATGCGCAGGATTTATGCATGATTGCACTGTGTGACTCATGTATCTCGCATTTGTGTGACATGACCACTGTACACCCTAGCGACATCAGGGTTGTATCCTCCACAGGCATATCGTGGATGATCAGATGGGATACTGAAAATCTGTTCTACATGGGGTGTTATAGATATCCTTGGGTGAAAGTCCCAAAACCCTCTTGGTTCCAGAGGTTGCTCCAACGTCTAGACCGAGTGGGTAGATGAGCGCCGAGTGCCAATTACCAGATGACCGCGCTCTCCACTGTGTCGTGGTCGGTTGGAAGGGGGTGCGTCCTTACCTGCCCGAGAGGAGAGGGCAATGCTAGACTGAGTCTGACCAGCTCGAGGAATGGGTCCGCTATTGACGAGCCGGGCCCGATATTAGCAGGCGGATAGTGAGGTCTCTTCCACTCACCTTGTTGCGTGCGATGGGCGACAATCTGGTATGGAGTGTAATAGACCCCGGTGATTTCCCAGAGAGGAACCATATTGATATGTGGACTTATCGAGTAGGAGTTGCATGCTCATTCATTCATTCATTCACGATCCACTCAGGCTGGTGGTGCGCAACTAATTATTGTGTACCTTCGCTATGGCAAGAATTTCAGTTGGACACGCGACCAACCTGAGATCAGGAGTTTACCACGTTGAGTCTGACTATCCAAATGTAGGTATGGGACTGGTTTGGATAGAAGTCCATTGTGGCGGACCCCGTAGCCTGCGATACTACGTACTATCATCCCGACTTCACACTCCAAACATGGTCATTTCATTCGCATCGCATATTGCATTACATCCGTAGGCATATGACATTTTGGGTTGCTATGTTTCTGCACTTATATGGCCTAGATAAACTTAGTAGGATTTGTATATTGCATTGCATCCTCCGCATCTGATATTTAGCTCTTTATGATTCTTTATTGCATAATTGTTCTATATTGCGTATCCCGATATTTATTGACTTATGGACTTGTCAGTATTTCTGCTTATTCCGATGATGTACGAATTACGAATTACCAGTATTTTTGGTATTATATGATTATGACATTGTATTGAATACTTGACACTTGCCTTGTGCACACACTTACACCACCCTCCAAGCTTTTTATAAGCTTATGTACGATAGATGCGTACAGGTGATGTTAGGCTGCAGCAGTGTTGAGCTTGGAACGTACGGTGGTCTTCTGGAGCTTAATTTTCTATTTATGTATTTCTCTTTCAGTATTGTATTCAAATGATTATATTAGTGGATATGTGATAATGATGTTACTTTTGTGAATTCGGTAATCTTGTGGTTATGCTTATTACGAGTTAAATGTACACAAAAAAATCCTCCTTGTAGGATCCCAGGATTGGAATCTGGCGTATAGATGCTAGGAGCCGAGAATGGGGTACTACAAAGGCTGTCGGCACCAGATCTGGCGATCGGGATTCCTGTGAATCCGATTTCTGAGTTTGGGGCGTGACACGAAACATCACAGCAGGTTCTAATAATTTTTTTAACTATTAAAATAATGTTCCAGATGGTGTGACCCACCTGAGTTCTGGATCAGCTTCATTCTTCAACTCAATGCCTAAAATGAGCTGGAAAATAGCGTGTATGGCATGAATTTGATCCTTTCATCAAGGTGGGACCGGCATGAGAAGCCCACCCCAAAAGTTAAATTATAATATATTTTATTTTATATATTTTTGTTAGCAGTTAGTACACACCCATGTCAGTACATGCACACCATGTTATCCACTCCCTGTCCAGCATCCAGGGATGCTGGACGGCATGGATTTAACACAAAAATCCTCCTGGTGGTCCCCGTTTCATCAAGGTGGATCCCATATTAACGTGGCTCACCTAATGGGTCTGTTATATTATGTTTTCTCATCATCCAGGCCCACTGGATGGCTTGGATAAAATAGATGGACAGCGTCGATAAAATACATCCATCATGGTTGGTCCACGATCGGTATAGATCTAGTGGGCCACACCTATTATAAAGAGAGGGAGAGAGAGAGAAGCACCCACTTCAAGATCTCTTCGTCCTTCTTCCGCCAACATGATCTAGAGCTCCAAGGAGACAATTTCAACGGTGGAGATGTTCTCAGGATGGTGGAGATAGGAGGTGGGAAGTGGGCCACACATGAATTCTAATGGGGAGGCTTGGACGATTCTTCCTTGGAGAATATGAGAGAGAGAGAGAGAGGGAGGGAAGTGATGGGTGAAAGGTAATGAGTGTACTTGTTGTAAGGGAAAGTTAACTTTGGAGAGGGGTGGTTGTAATTGGGGATGGTTGTTTTTACTTGAGTTGATTGATTGATGTGAAATTTCATAGAGATTCTCTCAAAATTACAATGCGCGACGTTTTCCTCGAATTGAATGTGGGCCCATATCTCCTGGTGCAACACCCTGAAAATCGAGGGTCGAGCATAAGCTCCACTCCCGAGTTCCAACGCATCACTTGTGCAACATAAATAATGATGATTGAATGTTGTTCGTATGAGTGCATTAAACATGAGTGGGATTATACCAAAACAGCATATCATACTCCAGAGACAGTTAAATTATGCAAGTGGAAGATTGTGTTAGATATATAACATATAAAAACTGTTGTAATTCTCCAGAGTGTGAATATGTTACCAGGTTAAATATATATATATATATACTAAAAAAATGAACAAAAAGAGTATACATGAATGCCCCAAAAGAGAAAAATGGCAAGTGTCATGGCGTCTAATCAACCTCCCTGTAATCCCGTCGATCAGAACACGGTCTACATAAACCCGCCTGATAGTTGCCTATAGGAGAAACCCTCATCATCATGAAGGTCCGGCTCCGCTTCACAAGCAGCGCCATCATCTGAAACTAAAACAAGGACTGGTTGGTGTGTACAACACCATCCCATAACGTGGGAGTGAGTGATCAACTCAGTGGAATCATAGAGCAAAGATTAGCATGTTATCAAATCAATCACGCGATAATGGAAAAGCAAGCAATCAAATATTCCTAAATACTGTGATTAATGCAAGGATGAGATGCAATAATGATGCATGCCCTCGCCTACCTACTCCATCATGCGACACCATCTTACGTTCGCAGCATTCTTTCATCCCTCAGTGCTCCACATCTTCCAGGCACATGCAGTGCGATATGAACATGATTACCAAGTTGTTATTAGTCCTTTTCATACAGCCAGATAGGGAAACTAGGGTACTTCCCTTATATCATTTCCAACAAAGATCTAGTCTAGGGTCGTCACTCCTAGTAGTCTGATACGATGATATATTTCTAGGTTACTGCAAGGGCTGTCAGGGCTGTTGTAAGCACTCGTTGCACCGCCCCCCCATCACCTTATCAATACAGGCCTAGTTTGTACTCTTGTTGCTACGAAAGGGTCGTCACCTCCCGTAGACTCAGAGTACGCTCGAGGTCACTACAAAGGGCTCGTCACCAATCAGAGTAGGCCGATAGCTCGAATATAGTGTCCCATACCACCATAATTGGCTCACGAGTCTGAGGTGCTCACTGGTCACTACGGGGAGGCTCGTCGCCACAGCGTAGGCCGACAGCTCGACCACGGTGTCCCATACTACCATGCCCGGCTCATGAGTCTTAGTGGATCAAGGTACCACGGTTATCAGGGTTATCACTGATAAGTTCAGTACCATAGGTTCAAGCAGTTATGACCAATACAAGGTGAACATACAATGGTCAGTCGGGTTACTTGACGAGTTCGACTAGTACGAGCGCACCTCAAGCTGAACGACATGAAGTGCATAAACACCTCGCATGGCCTAACCACTGCCGTTAGCCAAAGCACGACTCGGGTTCGTCAACGCGTCCTTCCTGGCGAATAGGATCCAACCACGAATTCTAGTCTGTTACCGACTGCCTGGACTAGAGTATAGCCCCAAGCACATATAATGTGAATCAGTAATCATATGAGATAAACAGAATGGAAATAACAAGTAATTCAAGCATGTTAGCAACATGTTATAAGATACAATCATAAGCAATTTAACCATACACAAGCATTTCATATATATAAGATAGTCAATTCAAATATAACAAACATGAAAGAAATCATATACATCATCAAAATAGTTGAGAATCCTATCTTAACACTAATCTACAACCTCATTTACTCAATACCTACTTATACAAACATTTATACAAACACTTAGTCTACACACATTAGTCTACATTGCATATGTCGGCCAAAATATGCATTAGGGCGAATCTCTTCGCCAAACAGATCATACACGCATAACCAGCATAGATACATGACAAATACTCATGACAATCTTATCAGTAAAATTCATACATATACGGTATTTCCTACAAATACCTAAAATACCCTAAATCTCATATTCTTCGTACGTATTCGAAATAAAAAACAGACAGCATGTTCTAAATGTTAAACAACATCCTTGTCAGCAATCTACCATTAAAAAACATTGAAATTTTTGAAAACAGGTAACCTAAGCATCTAAAATATGCACCTTACGCCGTAGAAGCGTAATGAATCGAATAGGAACTCTACGTCTTCGCCAACGTCGATATAACAACATATTACACAAGATAAGTCAGCTACTTCACTACTTGTATCGATGAAAATCCTAAAATAGGTTAAGGTTAGGGTTTTCTTACCTAGAATGAAGTCAGAATCACCGGAAGAGTGATTAGATCGCGATGGTTAAGTACGTATAGTAGCAGGATAGAGTGACAGGAATTTTCTCTCACAACTCTCACACAATCTCTCTCTTTTCTCTCTTCTCTCTCCTAGGGTTTCTCAAATTTGTATAGGATGAGAGAGTGAGGGTTTAAGGTCCTTATATAGGACCAAAACTCTCCAAATTAGACTCAGGGCTATGGTATACTTAGGTCATGTCCAAATACGGACTGCTCCGTCTCAACGGAGCACTTCTAGAGGTCCTGTTACTAAATGCAGTCGGACTTAAGCTCACCAATATTGGAACTAGGTGGAGTTAAGTTTTCATCCCAGTCAGACTTTCAGATCGCACGTGGCGGACCAGTTTCAATTCAGCGGTCACCGAACTTCGATCATAGCCACAAGTACTTTGACATGTAAGGGCCACCTATCCTGATCCGAGGGTGAATTTGAGTCGAATTCTAAAGGTCAGAACGCTTAAAAACAACGTGCAAGTGAAACATGCTAGATTTCATAAAAAATATAATTAATTTTCTAAATATCTTCCTTTTCTCACTCTCTTCACTCCGGACGTAATAAAATGGTCTCAGGACATCGTTTGGGCATGATTTTCATGGTGTTTGTCAAGTCCAACAACGCGGTCAATATCTTCTAAGTTTATTGCTATCAGACTTTCAACGTGCGGTCCAGGTCCGATACGAGGTTTCAAAGTGCTCCCGAGAGCAACTGGGTTTAGAGATTGATCCTAGATTTTAGGATAACATAGTGTTAATGATTCTACAAGTTTTGGGTCTTACGGATCGTATTGAAAGTAGTTGGTGCTTATTTCACAGGTATTCTAGTGTAGCGCTAGTTAATTCACGTTAAATTTCTAAAGAATTTCATTTTAAATGATTTCTTTGGCTTTAAACTTGGGTTATGAGACGTTACCAAGGTGTTATGGTTGACTCATTGCCTAAGGACGTTTAAATTCGAGTTGGTAAAAATTCAGGGTGTTACAATCTACCCCCCTTAAAATAAAATTTCATCCCCAAAATTGCCTAAGGGTAATAAGGAAAGATTAATCAATGCTTTTGCTTAAGTTTTGTTGATTTCAGGTTTCTATACGTGGTAGGGTGTATACGATCTATATTAGTCTAGTCCCTTTTGGTCTACCCCCCTTAAAACTTACTTCTTTATCCATTTCTTACACCTTGATGGTTTGGTAAAATTTATTTCTTTACCTATTTGGAGTCTTGACGACAATCCCCAACTATATAGAGTAAGATATATGTTTTAAATGGTCGACCAATACGGAGAGACGGTTGTAGTGGCTTGATCCCTAATACTTTGATCACCTACCTGACCAGGGTAGAAGGCTCATTGTATCCCTTCCTAATCCTGGTGGATCCTGGTCTTCTGCTCGGTCAAGCAGTGAGTCCCTTGGTAGTCACCCAGGATTGAGATTTGGGTAAAGCTGCAGTTGTATAATTCAGTAACTTCGCAGTCGGATCACTCTAAAAGCTTAGGTAATGCCCATCACAGAAAGGTTCAAATTTCCTGTTTATAAGATTGTACTTTGGGTCTTGATCTAGGAGAGTCATCGTCTGAATCTATGTCCAAGGTAGGGGTTAATAAGCAACCTAATGGATCATCCTAAAAGGATTTCTAATTATATAGAGTTGGCCAAGTCTTCTATTATGTTCATATTTAACGAGTAGATTTGTGGATATACAGACTTCCGCTCGTTCCCATTGTTAGGCTTATGATTTAATATGAATGGGTTCAACACCTAAGCCCTAATTATTTCCCTTTAAAAACTTCATTATTGACATTCTAATGAAGATTCAGGTTCTATCTAATGACCTAACCTTACGTCTAACATGAATCAATTCCCTTCGATCCTGGGCCAGTGGGGTAAGGGCCCACCACGCTTCCGCTACGCCACTCTGATCAAAAGGATGTATAAACTGACTTAACTAGGTTAGGCTCTTAATGTTCTACCCGCCTTAAAACAATCTACTCTCTAGACTCAAGACTCTATGTCCCGATCCGTATGTCAGCACAAAGGTAATTTAGGACCTATCCTTGACATGAAATGGGAAACAGCCTCTTAATACATTGGTCTTCCTTTCACTGACGATGTATACTATGGCATTGACACCTATGGTTATAGAAATGACCCTAGTCTCTATTGTGGTTAATTTCAAGGGCAGGTGTGAGTTGGTGGCAAGATATCTAATTCTCTACTGGCTACTCTATTGGCTATATGTCCTTAACATTTCTCAAGGGTAAAGCAATAACTTTCGGTTATAGGTAGTCGGGTCAACACGGAAGAAAATTTGTGTAGTGGATCTGAGCCGGATACATAGATTTTCTGTCTAGCTAGGACAGAAAACTTGTCGTATCATTTCTTAATCCTAGTTGGTCTCGATCTTCTGCTTTATAGCATTGAGTTCATTAGTAACTACCAGGATTAAGAATCCAGTTCAAACCACGAACACATTGCTTATATACAGTTCCTTTACTCCGCGTTCCCGATTACAGTAAGTCCTTGGGAGGGTAATTCTAAGGGGCGTGCTGGTTTATCCTAGCATTTAATCTGAGGGGTATATAAGTTTTCCCTGAACATGACTAGTTCTAAGTCAAGCAAGCTTTCTGCAAGTTATTAAAGGAGCCTATACATATCAAAGGAATCCAACAAGGGAACGAGGTCTCATTCTAACTAAAGCAAGACAACTAACTACGTCTATATTCCAATTACCTTAGCAACATCAGTCCTCTACATTCCTCAGTATAACTAGTAACTTAGTCTTATCTTATGCGTAGCGACAATTCACTAGTTGTAATCCAAAGTCTATGTTTATACGATAGATGCTTTCATATAATTTCTAATACAAAAAATTATTTTATTACTTGGGGTCAAAGGTCGTCTAATTAAAATTGAGTTACTTAAACTTGAATTTAACTGCGCTTGAGCACTTCACCTCTGCCCATACCAACTAAGGTAATGGGACTACATTGCTAATCCCACCTCAGGATTGGGAATGACATGTTTGGTAGGAGGGTGGGTTGGAATTAAAAATCAATTTCATAGGCTTTGGTAAATGGGACTTGTGGTGGAAAGTGTGAGATGGGAATTCCAAATCCCATGATGATACATTCCTAAGTGGAAGTTGAAAGAAAAGTTCGAAATTACTTTTAATTGCATACACCAAACATGGTGTTGGAAACCATAGGCTACACCCAATCTAGGGACAATAACTTACACAAACATTTCTTGTTGCTCGAATAAGGCCATGGAAAGTGAAGAAAAGGGAGAAAAGAGTTGGATTCTTTAGTCTCCATGGATTTGAGCCCTTAGAGGCTGTGTCAAGGCTCAAATGACAGGGATTGAAGAAGGAAAATGAAGAGATGGGATGGGTTAGAGAGCTTACACGATTTTGTGCCTCAAATGGGACATATAAGAGCTCAAATGAGAGAGAATGGAGAGGGTAGGGAGCAATGGTGAAGGGTCTATATCTGGGAAATGGAGAGGGTGCACGAAAATGGAAAAGGGAACGATTGAAGGGGCGATTTTTGCCAAAAAAAAATCAGAAGTTTGTGAGAGAAAGGAGAGCTTGGGGGTATGCTTTGTGAAGGAGGGGCGACTTTTAGAGGGTTTTCATTGTAAAACCATACACCAGGGGGCCACACTAGACCCCAAAGATGACCGGCCCGAGCGGCTCTCCCGGCCGAGCCCGTTGACCGGCGAGGCCTCGCCGACTCGACGAGGTCCTCGCCACTCCCTGGAGTGTTTGGTAAGACCTCGCCATTTGGGCTAGGTCCTCCTGTCCTAAGGGCCCCAAATGCATGTGGGTCCTACCCTGCGTCCCTTTGGATTAGCGTGGGTAGGCCCACGACTCCATTTGAGTAGTTTCAGGTCGTTTTGGGAAGTTTCTGATACATACTTATATTTACCGACTTTTGACGGCTGAGATGGGGTGAGTTATGATCTAAACCCATCATTTGATGGTCTAGAAGTGATTGGGGTCTACTCATGAGCTCACGGATGAGTACAGGCCCAATCTCGGTGACCGTTTTCGATGAACTTCACCAATAGGTGAAACTGAGATCCTATGAATGTTTCTACGTTTTTTTCGCACCCACCTAAGTCAAAAAGCATCAGCGTGTGTTGTGTGACCATAACCCAGGTCCGTTTTAATCCAAATCATGCTCTAATACCATTTGTAACACCCTGAAAATTGGGGGTTGAGCATAAGCTCCATTGCCGAGTTCCAACGCATCACTTATGCAACATAAATAATGATGATCAAATGTTGTTCGTATGAGTGCATTAAACATGAGTGGGATTATACCAAAAAAACATATCATACTCCAGAGACAGTTAAATTATGCAAGCGAAAGACTGTGTTAGATATATAACATATATAAAATGTTGTAAGTCTCAAGAGTGTGAACATGTTACCAGGTTAAATATATACATATATACTCTAAAAATGAACAAAAAGAGTATACATGAATGCCCCAAAAGAGCAAAATGGCGGGTGTCATGGCGTCTAATTAACCTCCCTGTAATCCCGTCGATCAGAACACGGTCTACATAGACCCGCCTGATAGCTGCCTATAGGAGAAATCCTCCTCATCATCATGAAGGTCCGGCTCCGCTTCACAAGCAGTGTCATCATCAGAAACTAAAACAAGGACTGGTTGGTGTGTACAACACTATCCCGTAACATGGGAGTGAGTGATCAACTCAGTGGAATCATAGAGCAAAGATTAACATGTTATCAAATCAATCACGCAATAATGGTAAAGCAAACAATCAAACATTCCTAAATACTGTAATTAATGTAAGGATGAGATGCAATAATGATGCATGCCCTCGCCTACCTACTCCCTCATGCGACACCATCTTACGTTCGCGGCATGCTTTCATCCCTCAGTGCTCCACATCTTCTAGGCACATGCAGTACGATATGAACATAATTGCTGAGTTGTTATTAGTCCTTTTCATACAGCCAGATTGGGAAATTAGGGTACTTCCCTTATATCATTCCCAACAAAGATCCTGTCTAGGGTCGTCACTCCTAGTAGTCTGATACGATGATATATTTCTAAGTCGCTGCAAGGGCTATTGGGGCTGTTGCAAGCACTCGTTGTACTGCTCCCCCATTACCTTATCAATACAGGCTTAATTTGTACTCTTGTTGTTACAGAAGGGTCGTCGCCTCCCGTAGACTCAGAGTACGCTAGAGGTAACTACAAACGCCTCGTCACCAATCAAAGTAGGCCGATAGCTCGAATATAATGACCCATACCACCATAATTGGCTCACGAGTCTGAGGTGCTCACTGGTCACTATGGGGAGGCTCGTCGCAACAGCGTAGACCGACAGGTCGACGGGTCATGAGTCTTAGTGGATCAAGGTACCATGGTTATCAGGGTTATCACTGGTAAGTTCAGTACCCTAGGTTCAAGCAGTTATGACCAATACAAGGTGAACATACAATGGTCAATCGGGTTACTTGATGAGTTCGACTAGTATGAGCGCACCTCAAGCTACACGACATGAAGTGCATAAACACCTCGCATGGCCTAACCACTGCCGTCAACCAAAGCACGACTCGGGTTCGTCAAAGCGTCCTTCGTGGTGAATAGGATCCAACCACGAATTCTAGTCTGTTACCGACTGTCTGGACTAGAGTATAGCCCCAAGCACATATAATGTGAATCAGTAATCATATGAGATAAACAGAATGGAAATAACAAGTAATTCAAGCATGTTAGCAACATGTTATAAGATACAATCATAAGCAATTTAACCATACACAAGCATTTCATATATATAAGATAGTCAATTCAAATATAACAAACATGGAAGAAATCATATACGTCATCAAAATAGTTGAGAATCCTATCTCAACACTAATCTACAGCCTCATTTACTCAATACCTACTTATACAAATATTTATACAAACACTTAGTCTACACACATTAGTCTACATAGCATATGTCGGCCAAAATATGCATTAGGGCGAATCTCTTCGCCAAACAGATCATACACGCATAACCAGCATAGATACACGGTAAATACTCATAGCAATCTTATCAGCAAAATTCATACGTATACGGTATTTCCTACAAATACCTAAAATACCCTAAATCTCATATTCTTCGTACGTATTCGAAATGAAAAATAAACAGCATGTTCTACATGTCAAACAACATCCTTGTCAACAATCTACCATTAAATGACATTGAAAGCTTTGAAAACAGGTAACCTAAGCATCTAAAATCTGCACCTTACGCCGTAGAAGCGTAATGAATCGAATAGGAACTCTACGCCTTCGCCAACGTCGATATGACAACCTATTACACAAGGTAAGTCAGCTACTTCGCTACTTGTATCGATAGAAATCCTAAAACAGGCTAAGGTTAGGGTTTTCTTACCTAGAATGAAGTCAGAATCACCGGAAGAGTGATTTGATCGCGATGGTTATGTACGTATAGTAGCAGGATAGAGTGACAGGAACTTTCTCTCACAACTCTCTCACAATCTCTCTCTTTTCTCTCTTCTCTCTCCTAGGGTTTCTCAAATTCGTATGGGATGAGAGAGTGAGGGTTTAAGGTCCTTATATAGGCCCAAAACTCTCCAAATTAGACTCAGGGCCATGGTATACTTAGGTTATGTCCAAATACGGACTGTTCCATCTCAACGGAGCACTTTTGGAGGTCCTGTTACTAAATGCGGTCGGACTTAAGCTCACCAATGTTGAATCTAGGTGGAGTTAAGTTTTCATCCCAGTCGGACTTCCAGATCGCACGTGGCGGACCTGTTTCAATTCAGCGGTCACCGAACTTCGATTAAGGCCACAAGTACTTTGACATGTAAGGGCCACCTATCCTGATCCGAGGGTGAATTTGAGTCGAATTCTAACGGTCAGAACGTTTAAAAAGAACGTGCAAGGAAACGAGCCAGATTTCATAAAAAAATATAATTAATTTTCTAAATATCTTCCTTTTCTCACTCTCTTTACTCTAGACTCAATAAAATGGTCTCAGGACATCGTTTAAGCATGATTTTCGCGGTGCTTGTCAAGTCCAACAACGTGGTCAATATCTTCTAAGTTTATCGCTCTCAGACTTTCGACATGTGGTCCAGGTCTGATACGAGGTTTTAAAGTGCTCCCAAGAGCAATTGGGTTTAGAGATTGATCCTGGATTATAGGATAACATAGCGTTACTGATTCTAAAGGTTTTGGATCTTACGAATCGTATTTAAAGTGGTTGGTGCTTATTTCACAGGTAATCTAGTGTAGCGCTAGTTAATTCACATTAAATTTCTAAAGAATTTCATTCTAAATGATTTCTTTGGCTTTGAACTTGGGTTATGAGATGTTACCAAGGTGTTATGGTTGACCCATTGCCTAAGGACGTCTAAATTCGGGTTGGTAAAAATTCGGGGTGTTACACCTGGCTTGGGCATCGCTTCATTGCACGAGATGCGGCGACGGTGCGATCGTACTGGCACAAGTCTCGGGTCGAGCCGACTCTGATATACGGGACACGTCTCAGGATTGTGCACTAACGCCAACAACAGATCGCGGGTCGCCAAAATTCGACCGAGAGGACCGCAGAGGCCTATGAAACGGTACAGACTAAGATACAGGTCTTACAGCTCTCCCCTCCTAATAAAAATTTCATCCTTGAAATTTACAGAACAAACAAGGGAAGATGAAACATCATTAAGTATGTGTCAAGGCTCAATCAATCTACAAAAGATGATAGCGCTCTCTAATCTAAACCTCGCCTTCTTAGGACGCCTCATCAAAGCTATGATGACCCCACTAATCCTCAGATTCTGGATTAGAAACGATTGAAACTGGAATGCTATACATCCTCATAATCTAATGGTAGGGAGCTATGTCAGAAAATCTCTAAGTTATACAAACTCAGGGATCTAACCATTCTAAGTTCTCAACAATCATAACGTGAAGGGGTAGCTATCATCAGATATGTGATGTTATCTTCAGGTATTCCCAAGTTATTCTCTGATACCAACTTCTGTCACGCCTCAAACCCAGAAATCGGGTTCACAGGAATCTCGATCATCGAATTCGGTGCTGACAGCCTCCGTAGTATCCCATTCTCGGCTCCTAGCATTCATATACCAGATTTCGATCCTGGGATCCTACAAAGAGGATTTTTTTTTCCAATGTACATTTAACTCACAATAAGCATAACCACAAGATTACCCAATTCACAAAGACAACATTATCATCACATATCCACTAATATAATCAGTTGAGTACAATGCTGGAAGGAAATACATAAATAAAAATTAAGCTTCAGAAGACCGTTGTACGCTCCAAGCTCAACACTGCTGCAACCTAACATCACCTGCATGCATCTATCATGCATAAGCATATAGAAAGCTTAAAGGGTGGTGTAAGTGTGTGCACAAGGTGCCAAGTATTCAATACAATGCCATAATTATATAATACCGAAAATACTGGTAATCCATAAATTGTACAATGTCTGAATAAACAGAAATACTAATAAGATCATGAATTATTAGAGTAAACAGAATACTAATAAGATTAGGAATTATTAGAGTAAACAGAAATACTGACAAAGTCATAAATCACACGATAACAGAGTAAGCGGAAATAATGACAAGTACATGAGTCATACAATATTAGAATACTCAATAGAAATCAACTATACAAATTAGGAGTCATAGAGAGCCAAATATCAGATACAGAAGATGCAATGCAATATACATTCCTGATGAGTAACACAAACAACGTTAGTAGTACCATATGCCACGGATGTAATGCAATATGCAGTACAAATGGAATGACCATGCTGGTGTGTGAAGTCGGGATGATAGTACGTAGTATCGTAGGCTATGGGGTCCATCACAAGGGACTTCTATCCAAACCAGTCTCATACCTAAATTTGGAAAGTCGGACTCAATGTGGTAAACTCCTAGTCTCAGGTTAGTCATGCACCCCAACCAAAATCCTGGCCATTACGAAGGTACACGTAACAATTAGTTGCGCACCACCAGCCCGAGTGGATAGTAAATGAATGAATGAATATGCAACTCCTGCTCAATAAGTCCATATATCAGTACGGTTCATCTCTGGGATCATCACCGGAGTTTAGTACACTCCAAATGGCACTGCCCCTCTCCCAGCAGCACAGTCCAAGTGAGCGTAAGAAACCTCACTATCCGCTTGGCCAATAGTCTGTTAATACCTATCCGGTACGTCAATAGCAGACCCATTCACGAGCTGATTAAACTCAGCCTAGCTATGCCCCCTACCCTCGAGTGGGTAAGGCCACACCCCCTCCCAACTGACCACGACACAGTAGGACACACGACCTCCTGGTATTCGACACCCGGGTGCTCATGTATCCACTCGGTCTCGACTTTGGGGCGTCTTTTGGCCATAGAGGTTTAGAGATTTTCACTCAGGGACATCTATGATGCTCGTATGCTAGAACCAAACATTTTCAGTGTCCCATCTAACCATCCACGATATGCCTGTGGAGGCTACAGCCCTGATGTTGATAGGGCGTACTGTACTTGTAATGCAATATGCATGAATCATACAATCCAGTCATACATCAATCCTGCGCATACCGTGCGCTCATGTGAGATAACCTCCGCCTATAAGGGAGTCTCATAGCAACATGCTCAATAACATATGCAATGGTTAATCACATCTTATAACAAACATGCAGATGATGCATATGAGCATGTATTATGATGCTAAGCTGTCACACACTCATAACCGATATTAATAACCAGCATCAACAATCGGCCTCAACGATGTGGACATTTAACCAACATTACCTCCCAAGGAATGACCCACAAATAGCCAAACATATAATGCATCCCTGACCTCACACAAAGGCCTAATATACAACACAATGGGCCTTACTCAAGGGCCCAATATACACAACTGGTGGGCCTTGCTCATGGGCCCCAAATACATGACATGTGGGCCCTGCACATGGGTCTCGAATACATCAAATGGGACATACATGATGGGCCTAATACATATCACAATGGGCCTTGCCCATAGGCCACTAATACATCACAATGGGCCTCAACTACGGGTTGCACATACATCATATAGGTTTTGACAATCGGCCTTGGCTATCGAAATTGACACTCGAAATTGGCCTCGATACTCGGCCTCGACAATCGGAATCGGCCTGCACAAATCAAAATCGGCCATGATACTCAGCCTCGACAAATTGAAATTGGCCACGATACTCGGTCTCGACAATCGGAATCGGCCACGATACTTGGATCCAACAATAGGAATTGGCCTCAACAAATCAAAATCGGCCACGATACTTGGCTTCGACAAATCAGAATCGGCCACGATACACAGCCTCGGAAAATCGAAAATGGCCACGATATTCAAATTCGACAATCAGAATCGGCCTTGACAAATCAAAATCGGCCTATACAATTGTAACATCCCAAAAATCGGGGGGTCGAGCAAAAACCCAACTCCTGAGTTCCAAAATGTTATTTATGCAACATAGATATATATGATTGAATGTTGTCTATGATAATGTATTAAACATGAGTGAGATTAAGCTAGAACAGCATATCATACTCCAGAGACAGTTAAATTAACAAGCGGAAGACTGTGATAGTATGTATAACATATATAAACTGTCGTATGTCTCCAGAGTGTGAACATGTTACCAGGTTATATACATACATGTATGCTCCAAAAGTAAACCAAAAGGATATACATGAGTGTTTTAAAAATATAAAATGACAAGTGTCAAGGTATCTAATCAACCTCCCTGTAATCCCGCCAATCAGAACACGCACAAAGGAGGAATCCTCCTCCTCATCATCAAGTCCAGCTCCGCCTCGCAGGCTGCGCCATCATCTGCAATCACAATAGAGACTGGTGGGTGTCCAGAAACACCATCCCATAACGTGGGAGTGAGTGATCAACTCAGTGGGATAAGAGAGCAGAGATTAGCATGTTCACAAATCAATCATGCGATAATAGTAAAGCAGTAAATCAGACAATCCTAATACTATTGTTAATGCAATATGACATGACGTGATGTATGCCCTCACCGACGATCTCCCTCATACGACACCATCTTACGACCGCGGCATGCAATCGTCCCTCAAATGCTCCACATCTTCTAGGCACATGCAATGTTATGGTGATATGATTTCTGAGTTATTATTAGTCCATTCAAACAGTAGGATTGGGAAACTAAGGTACTTCCCTTATATCAATCCCAACACAGATCCTGTCTAGGGTCGTCACTCCTAGTAATCTCATACGAGGTATATTTTGTAGGTCGCTGCAAGGGCTGTCAGGGCTATTGCACGCACTCGTTGCTCCGCTCCCCCATCACCTTATCAATACAGGACTACTGTACTCTACTGCTACTGAAGGGTCGTCGCCTCCCGTAGACTCAGAATACGCTCGCGGTCATTACAAAGGACTCGTCGCCTGATCAGTGTAGGCCTACAGCAAGAATATAGTGTCCCATACCACCATAATTTGCTCACGAGACTAGGTGCTCACTGGTCACTACGGGGAAGTTTGTGGTCCCAACGTAGGCCGACAGCTCGACCACGGTGTCTCATACCACCATGCCCGGCTCATGAATCTTCGTGGATCAAGGTACCATGGTTAACAGGGTTTACAATGGTAAGTTCAGTACCCTAGGTTCAAGCAGTTATGACTCATGCAGGGTGAACATACAACGGCCAGTCGGGTTACTTGACGGGCTCGACTAGCACGAGCGCATCGCAAGTCGAACGACATGAAGTGCGTAAAATACTTCGCGTGGCCTAACCACTGCCGCCAACTTCAAACACGACTAGCATTCATCGACGCGTCCTTCGTGGCAAATATAAGCCAACCACGAAATTTCTCGGTTATCGACTTCCTGGACTAAGTATAGTCCCAAACAATTATGGAATCACATCAGCAATCATATTAGAGTATTGGAAATGAAATACAACCATGTGAGCATGTTAACACATGTTATAACATACAACTTAAGTAAATCATCTGACACATGCCTTTCATACATATAATGAAATTACGCATATCGCCAACATATAGGAAATCATTTCCATCAGCATATTAATTGAGAATTCAATCTCAATCTAAATCATAATGAAATCATCAAGCACATGTTATAACATACAACTTAAGCGAATCATCAAGCACATGCATTTCATTCATATTATGAAATCATGCATGTGGCTAACATGTAGGAAACCATTTACACCAGCATATTAATTGAGAAATCAATTTCAAACTAATTCATAACACCATTTAATTCAATACATACTAATACAATCATTTATACAAACACTTACACTACACTCTTAAGTCTACATATAGTATGTCAACCCGAAGTGCGCATTTAGGCGAATCTCTTCGCCAAACTAATTATGCACGTATTCCTAACATTCTAATGTGATAATAAACCATGTCAATCACATCAACAAAATATGAATGAAATCAGTACTTCCTACAAACGACTAAAATGCCCTAAATCTCATATTCTACGTTGGTTTACGAAACAGGAAATGGACAACATGTTGTACATGTCAAACGGCGTTGCCGTCGATAATATACTATTAAACGACATTGAAAGCTTTGGAAACTGTCAATCAAAGCGTCAAAATCCGCACCTTTTTCCTTATAGGTGAAACGATTCGAACGGAGCGTATACGCTTCGTCTACGACGATTAGAGAATCTAATACACAAGTTCTATTAGCTACTTCGCTAGGAAACGAAAAGAACCTCAAATCTGTAACTTATTGGGGTTATTTCTTACCTGAAAAGTGAAGAAATCACCGACAAAGTGATTAGAGTGCGTGGCTTAACCACTTGCAGCACGTGGCACAAGCGGCAGGGAATTCTCTCCCACCTTCTCTCACAAACTCTCACCTTTTCTCTCTCCCAATCTAGGGCTTTTTGCAAATTCGGATGGGAGAGAGGAGAGAGGGTTTCAAGCCCTTTTATAAGCTAAATCTTGCCTGAAATAGGCTCGGGAACAAGGTTCACTTGAGGGGTAACCAAATCGGGGCTGTTTCGGTCCAAAAGAGCATTTCTGGAGGTCCCCTGGCCAAATGCGGTCAGACTTAAGCTCATGCATACTGGATCTAGCATACATCAAGTTTTCAGTCCAGCAGGGTTCGCAGATCGCACGTGGCGGTCCAGTTTCAGTTCAGCGGTCACCGCACGTAGATCAGGTCTGCAAGTCTCATGATATGAAATAGAAAATTTTCCTGATCCGAGGGTGTAATTTGGTTGAATTCTGACGGTCAGAATGCTTAATACTGACGCGTCAAGTCGTGTGCCAGATTTGAATTTCAAATTCCAAATCTGTCCCTATTTGCACTCTCTTCAGTCCGGGCTCAATGAAATAGCCTGTGGTTATCGGTTGGACTTAATTTTTGAAATGATTGTCAAGTCCAGCAAGACGGTTCTAACGGTCTAAGATAGGAGGTATCGGACTTTCGACGCGCGGTCTAAATCCAATACAAAATTTCAAAGTGGTCCAGAGAACAAACCTGCTTAGAGTTTGACCCGAGGTTATAGATTATTATAGAGTCATTGGTTCTACTCCATTTGGGTCTTGTAGAACGTATTTAAAGTGATCAGGGACTGTTTCCCAGCTACTCTAGCATTGCGCTAGCTAACTTATGCTTAGTTTCTAAAGGAATTAATCCTAAGTGATTTCTTTGGCTATGGAATTGGGTTCTGAACGATTTTCCAGGTGTTTTAATTAACCCATTGCCTAAGGACGTCAAATCCCAGATTGGCCAAAATCCGGAGTGTTACAATCTACCCCCCTTAAAACACAATTTCATCCCCGAAATTGGCGAAGGGTAAGAAGCATCTAGTAAGACTTTAGTACTAACATTCTAAGAAAGGGTCAATCCTATTTATTGACCTAACTGTACGTACATCCTAAGTCAAATGTTTCGATCCTGGGCCAGTGGGAAAGAGGCCAACCAGTCTTCCGCTGCCCCACTCTGATCGAACGGTAGCGTTGACTAACCTAACTGGATTGGACTTAATATGTTCTACCCCCCTTAAAACTTGGTTTTACTTAAAGTTCAAGAAGCTTTGCATCGATCCATATATCGGAACGAGGAGCAACTTAGGACCTATCCTTGACATAAAATGGAAACAACCTTCCTCTACATGGTTTTCCTCGCTAATGATGCGTTCTATGGCATTGGTATTTATGATGATAAAGATATGCCTAATCTTTATTGTGGTTGAGTTCAGGGACAGGTATGAGTTGGTGGAAAGATGTCGAATTCTCTACTGGCTTTAGGTCCTCGCCATTTTCCAAAGACAATGTGATCACATTTGGTTGTATGTGGTCGAGCCAACACGGAAGAAAAGTAGTATAGTGGGTCTGAGCCGGATACATAGACTTTCTGTCTAGCTAGGACAGAAGATTTATTGTATCAATTCTTAATCCGAGTCGATGCCGATCTTCTGCTTGATCAGAGCATTGGATTTATTGGTAACCACTCGGATTAGGAAGTCGATTCAAATCGCGAATACATCTCTTACATGTAGTTCCTTTATTCCGCGTTCTTGAATGCAATAAGCCCTTGGGGAAGGCAATTCTAAGGGGTGTGTTGGTTTATTCTAAGTTCGACCTGAGGGATTTATAAGTCTCCCCTATGAGTGAATGATTCCTTCCAATGGGTGACAACAGAAGTCTATAAGTCATAAGGGGATCTATCAAAGGAAGGGAGTCTCATTCCAACCAAATCTAACCTACTATCCCTTAGCATATATAGGCCTTACACTGCCTAAGACAACTAGTAGCCTAGTCTGTAACTCAGTAGTTATAATCCAAAGTCGAAGTTTATATGTTAAATGGTTCCATACCATTTCTACTACAGGGAGTTGTTCTATTGCTTAGGGTCAAGATTATCGAAATAAAATTGGCTTTCCTATATCGACAGATCCTTCAAACCTAGGAGTGCTAACAGTAGGTCCAAAACGCCAAGGGCCTATATGGCCAGTAGCATTAAGTTGTATCAAATGGAACGGCATTCCTAGTCCCATGTCGGGATTGGAAGTGGCATGCTTGGTAGGAGGGTGGGGTGGGATAAAAATTAATTTTGTAGGCTGAATCCCGGGAGTTACAATACTCCCAATCTAAGGACAATACCTAACAACAAACGAACGGCATGCACTCCATTCAACAAATTTCAGCTATATTAAGCCCAAACCACAACACAAACACATTTTCTACCTAACAACAATAAAACACAGAAATTTCAAACGGTAAACAAACAAGCGAAGAACGTGGAGAAATGGGATGGGTAAGCAGGTTTCCACGAGTCTGAGGATCAAATAAAAGGGACATGAGAGAGAGGACGATGGAAAGGGAGGAAAAGGCTGAAACAGCCTTAACAATAGCCATGGAAAGTGGATGAAATGCGGAGAAATTGTTACCCAAATGCACAGAATGAAATCTAGGCATTGTAGAGGAATGCTTCAAGCTAGGACAGATTGGCCAAAATTCGGGGTGTTACAACAATCGAAATCGGCCACGTTACACGGCCTCGACAAATTAGAATTGTCCACGATATTTAAATCTGACAATCAAAATCGGCCTCGACAAATCATAATCGACCACGATCGATAATCGGTCTCGATCGATAACCGACAATCGATCTCGATGGAAGGCGGGGTCCATAGATAGACGGTCGATGATGGTTCAAGCCGTATTAATGGGGGCCCATTTGTTTGGGTTAACCCACTTGAGAATGATGAGAATGGACTTAACCATGCTTAAGGGAAGGTCACAATGTGGACATCCAACCATCATTGCCCATCAATGTGGACATTCAACCAACATTTCCCCCAAGGAGTGACCCATACAAGAGATTCATACACAATGTAATGGGCCATACATATATCGCATTGGGCCTCAACCATGGGCCTTGAATACACACTAGGTGAGCCCTACACATGGGCCTTATTCCATTAAGGGGGCTACATCAATGGGCCGCACTAATGTACCAAGTTGGACCTCAGGGATGGGCCACAAATATATCAAGGTGGGCCATAAAAACATCATATTGGGCCTCAACAAGGGCCACAGACACATCATAGGTGGGCCCTGCTCATGGGCCCTCAACTACACCACATGGACGGTCATAAATATATCAAGGTGGACCCGACAAATGGGCCACAAAATACATCAAGGTGGGCCCGACAAATGGGATCTTAGATTACATCTAAGATCATTTCAATAGTTGTAGGTTGCAACATGTGTATCACTGTGCATAATCATTTCATGGGGCACACGACTTGCCAATGATAATCAGCATTGCCCAAACATTTTCCACATAAAGCAGGACGGTCCAAACATTGTCCAACATCGTCTAGCATAATCTGGATGGTGTGGATGAAATAAATACATCATGTTGGTGTCCATGCTAACAAACAGGTGGACGACATATATATAAAACACAAACAGTAGAGAGGGTCCCACCCGACCACCGTCTAGATGGACAAATTGAATAAAACACGTACCTCATCTGGTGGGGCCCACTAATGATGATAAACATTGTCTAGACATCATCTAAGTGAATCAGCACCATCCAAACATCATCCATGTAAATCAGCATCATCCAGGCGTTGTCCAGCACCGACCAAAGATTGTGGATGGTGTGGATAGGGAATATACATCGAGGTGGGGTCCACAACACCATCCAAACACGTCCAGCACCATCCAGCACTGTCTGGATGGTGTGGATATAACAAATAAATCGCAGTGGGCCCACAACAGGTGGGTTCCACGTAAGGCCACCTAAATATAAATATTATTGTTATTATTATTATTCTGAAAATGACCACCATCCAGTTCAGGCCCGGGACGTTAGGGACGGACGGTGTAAGTGAAATATTCATATCACATGGGACCCACCGAACTTACGGACGTCAATTCAGTAGTCGTGTGCTGCTGGTTCCCACGTCTTTAGATGATGGATGGTGTGGATTAAGACACATATATCATGTGTGGGTCCACATGACCTGCTGACGTGCGGTACCATAGCTATATAGCTAGTGTAAGGTACATCAGCTGATCCACTCCCAAAAAGGTGGAAGTGGGGCCCACATAATGTTTATCCTCCATCCGATCCGTTCATAAGGTTATAGAGACCTGAGTGAAGGGAAAAAGAAGATTTCACATGGATCCAAAACTTCTGTGATACTCAAAAAGGATTCAATGACAGCCATTCAATCTCACTGTTTCCTCTGATGTGGGCCACCTGAGCTCCTAAAATGGTTGATTTTTATGGTATCCCAATATCCAGGCGGGGCCCATCAAATGCATGGTGGAGATGCTCGACAAACATCATGGTGAGGCCTGTGGTGAGGCCCACTGTCCTTGCCTACATCCCATGCAGCAGGAGCTGCCACGTCCTCAGGACGCTGGATGTCAGCAGCAGCAGGGGCGTCCGCCCCTACCAACGTATATTTTATTTATTTATTAATTTTTTACAGTATTTCATAGGTGGGGCTCACATCAAGAAGATCCAACCCACTGGTTAGATTTTTGAGCTCGGGACAGTTTAAATGAGTCCAATATTGGACATTTTTAGACCACAAAACATCACAACCAGTCCTAATAATTTTTTTAACTATTAAAATAATGTTCCAGATGGTGTGACCCACCTAAGTTTTGGATCAGCTTCATTCTTTGGCTCAATGCCTAAAATGAGCTCGAAAATAGGGTGGACGGCATAGATTTGATCCTTTCATCAAGGTGGGACCTGCATGAGCAGCCCACCCCAAAAGTTGAATTATAATATATTTTATTTTATATATTTTTGATAGCTGTTAGTACACACCCATGTCAGTACACGCACACCATGTTAACCACTCCCTGTCCAGCATCCAGGGACGCTGGATGGCATGGATTTAACACAAACATCTTCCTGGTGGTCCCCGTTTCATCAAGGTGGGTCCCATATAAACGTAGCTCACCTAATGGGTCTGTTATATTGTGTTTTCTCGTCATTCAAGCCCACTAGATGGCTTGGATAAAATAAATGGACGTCGTCGATAAAATACATCCATCGTGGTCGGTCCACGATCGGTGTGGATCTAGTGGGCCACACCTATTACAAAGAGAGAGAGAGAGAGAGAGAGAGAGAGAGAGAGAGAGAGAGAGAGAGAGAAGTACGCACCTCAAGATCTCTTCGTCTTTCTTCGGCCAACATGATCTAGAGCTCCAAGGAGACGATTTCAACGGTTGAGATGTTCTTAGGATGGTGGAGATAGGAGGTGGGAAGTGGGCCACACATGGCTTCTCATGGGGAGGCTTGGAAGATTCTTACTTGGAGAATGTGAGAGAGAGAGAGAGGGAGGGAAGTAATGGGAGAGGGATGGGTGAAGGGTAATGAGAATACTTGTTGTAAGGGAAAGTTGACTTTGGAGAGGGGTGGTTGTACTTGGGGATGGTTACTTGTACTTGACTTGATTTGATTGATTGATGTGATATTTCATAGAGATTCTTTCAAAATTGCAACGCGTGGTATTTTTCTCGAACTGAATGTAGGTCCACATCTCCTGGCTTGGGCATCACCTTATTGTACGAGATGCGGCATCGAAACCGCAGCGACGGTGAGGTCGCACTGGTACAAGTCTCGGGTCGAGCTGACTCTGATATACGAGACACATCTCAGGATCGTGTGCAAATACCAATAATAGATTGCGGGTCATTTAAATTCGACCAGGAGGACCGCGGAGGCCTACGGAACGGTACGGGCTAAGATACGGGTCTTACATGAGCGGTGTGGTCTTGGTTCGAATTACTTGTTCCCTTTTGTCGAGGATACAAACTGGTTATTCTACGTACATGACATTTTCATGAATTTCTAGTGGTTACTAGTCAATAATGTGTGACGCGTACCTCTCATACTTTTGTAACATTGATATGTGAAATACGTTGTGAATGTTGGATAGCTGTGAGGGTAGAGCTAGTTTGTAGGCCACAACACCTACTCTCTGTAGGATCTCGAACGGTCTAATGTAACATGATGCTAATTTCCCTTTCTTCCTGAATTGCATAACTCCTTTCATCGGTGATACCTTGAGTAGAACATGATCGCCCAAAAAGAACTCTAAGTCTTTCCTTTGGTGATCTATATAGCTCTTCTGTCAACTTTGTGTTATACGTAGGTGATCCTTAATGATTTGTATCTTCTCAGTCGGTTCCTGCACAATTTTTGGTCCAAGCATGCTTCTTTCACCAACTTTGGTCCAACAGTTTGGTGATCGATACGGTCTTCAATACAACGCTTCATATGGTGCCATACCGATGCTAGCTTGAAAACTATTATTATACAAAAACTCAATCAATGGTAGAAGATCATCCCAGTTTTCTTTGAATTCAAGGATGCAAACGAGAAGCATATCTTCAAGGATATGATTAACTCATTTAGTTTGTCTGTCCGTCTATAGATGAAAAGCAGTGTTGAAGTCGAGTGATGTCCCCAAAGCTTCCTGAAAGCTTCTCCAAAAGCGTGATGTGAATCCGGAATCTTGATTGGATACAATGGATATGGGAATACTGTGCAGTCTAACGATCTCCTTGATGTAAAGTTTTCTCAACTCGTCTAGAGATGAAGAAACACGAATAGGGAGGAAGTGTGTAAACTTAATTAATCAATCAAATATTACCCAAATAGCATCGTGATTGCGTTTGGTACTCAGAAATTCCACAACAAAATCCATGGAAATGTGCCCCCACTTCCATTCTGCAAATGACAAAGGCTGAAGTAACCCTGAAGGTTTCTGATGCTCGGCTTTGACTTGTTGACATATGTATCACTTAAACACGTAGTCAGTAATTTCTCTCTTCATGTTGTTTTACCAGTATTGTCGTCGAATGTCGCGGTACATTTTTATCCCTCCTAGGTGAACTGTAAATTTCAAGTGGTGTGCTTCGTCCAAAATTTCCTTTTTCAATTCGAGAATGTACAGAATGCATAATCTTCCTTGAAATCTGATTCCATCATCGGGGCCTACTCGTCATTCCAAGCTATCATCTCCATTGCTTTTGCTATTCTGGCGTGTAGCCTGGCGTCATTCTTTTATGCTTCTATCACTTAACTCACTAGAGTGGGTTGCACCACTACGTTTCTGAGATATGCCTGTGGACCATCTGCTCTAAGTTGAAGATTAAAATCATTTATTTTATCAAGCATCTTCCACTCTTGAATCATTAGAGATGCCATAAGTTTATATGTCTTCCTAGTTAATGCATTAGCCACAAGATTTGCCTTATCTGAATGATAACAAATGTTAAAATCATAATCTTTTAAGAATTTCATTCATCTCCTCTGCCGCATATTTAGTTTTTTTTGTCAAAAAGATATTTTAGACTCTTGTGATCAAAATATATTTCAAAATGCTCGCCGTATAGATAATGTCTCCAAATCTTTAGGGCAAATACTATCATTGCTAGTTCCAGATCATGCATAGGATAATTATGTTCATGAGTTTTTAACTGCCTTGACACATATTATATTACTTTACCACCTTGTATGAGAACGCATCCCAACCCTTTGTATGACACATCACTATACACTATATATCTTTTTCCTTTCGGCTAGTAAGGTTAGAACTAGAGCTGAAGTTAACCGATTTTTCAATTTGGCAAAAGTGAATTCATAATTTTCATTCCATTTAAAATGAGTGTCATTTCTTGTCAGATAAATTAATGGTCTAGCGATTTTAGAAAATCCTTCGATAAATCTTCTATAATATCCAGCTAAACCAAGAAAACTACGCACCTCTGTCACATTCTTGGGCTGCTCCCATTTCATTACTACTTCGACCTTTGATGGATCCATGGATACTCCTTTCTTTGAAACCATGTGACCTAAGAATTTCATCTCCTCTTTCCAAAAATCATACTTCGTCAACTTAGTGTATAACTGATTTTCTTTTAATGTCTGCAGAGCGATCCTTAGGTGTCCCGCATGTCCTCTCGGATCTTGGAATATATTAAGATGTCATCTATAAATACAATCATGAATTGATTCAATTACAGTTTGAAGACCCTATCTATAAGATCCATAAATACTACTAGGGCATTCCTTAGACTAAAGGGCATCACTAGAAATTTATAGTTGCCATATTGTGTCCTAAAATCAGTCTTGGGTATGTCCTCATCCTTAATCCTCAACTGGTGATGTTTGGATCTTAAGTCTATCTTCGAGAAATATCGTGTTCCCTTCAACTGATCAAAAAAGTCATCTATCCTTGGTAATGGGTACTTGTTTTTAATGGTCGTCTTATTAAGTTGTCGGTAGTCGATGCACAACTTCATAGAACCATCCTTTTTCCTTACGAATAAACCTGGTGCTCCCCACGATGATGTTCTTAGCCTAATGAAACCTTGATTCAGGAGTTGTTGAATTTGTTCCTTTGTTGAGGGTCAAATAGTGCATATTAGACCCCAAATATTGTCCGGATTTACGAGCATAATAGTGTTTAATGCCCAGTTTTAATCGTGTTTTGTTGCAGGGTGTGATTAGGAGAGTTGATTGAAAAAGGATGCCAAAAGCTTGGATTTAACATTCTGATGATCACTAGGGCAAGGGATGGACTTCAGAGGATCAAGATTGACGGATATACACGGTCAGAAATTCGAGAAAATTAAGAAACTGACGCTCAAGTGGCTTGAAACGCATCCAGAATGTAAGATCACATGGTTCCCGATATCTGATTGGTTCGAAACTTTATACATGAGATAAGGGCCTTAAATTAACTGTACATTTCAAATTTCAGCACTTAGATCACTATAAAAGTACTCCAACTGACTGATCAGCTTATAAACCGTCGATTCTGGGCCTACCTAATATCTGAAATTGCCTCGAATTTGGAGTCAACGCCTTAAATGAGGAGTCAAAACAGATGGACGGTGCAGATTTATCCAAAACAGTGCAAATGACCCCACTTGAGCATGTGGTGCATAGTGCACAAGTGCACTCGCTATGTACAGCAACAAAAATTCGGTCAAACGGACTCTTGACTGAATTTTTTTCTCAAAAATTTCCAAGAACGCAACAGTGTCCTTATGCACCGACGTCAGTTTTTTCTAGTGGACCCCACTC
The DNA here is from genome assembly GCA_037074715.1 of Magnolia kwangsiensis. Lineage (NCBI taxonomy): Eukaryota > Viridiplantae > Streptophyta > Magnoliopsida > Magnoliales > Magnoliaceae > Magnolia > Magnolia kwangsiensis. Next base: position 61,445,954 of record CM073573.1, read on the forward strand.
TTCACTCAGTTTAATGATTTGGACCATTCAACGTGTCCAGAGGGGGGTCGTGACCATCTCCAAGCTCACCTTTTTGGCCCATGCACGTGTACGCACGTGAATCGTCAGCAAACGCAGGATGGACGGCTTGGTTACAGATTTTGTGGGTCACATTGAAATCAAACTGGACTTTGCCTTCCTGGACAGTTTTTCATCCTGAACACAATGGACGGTGTGGATTTTTAAAAAGAAAGCTCAGTGGACCCCACTGATCATCACAGCGGAAGAAACTTCCGCTTTCGCGTCCGCGTAATGCACGGCCGCTGGCCATTTTTGTGATCAGCTGTGGGCCCCACAAGTGCCCCATAAGCTCAATCCAAACCGTCCACCGTGTAGACAGCCGCGAGCACTACAAAATCATCTTCTCACTTTTCACCCATGTGTGCACACGTGTGAGATACAGAGGCCACAAAAGGGCTGCCCTGCAACGTTCAAAACTGATTCTTTTGTGATTTCTTCTCTGGGCCACGTCAATGGACGTTCAAAACCACCCTTTCTTGACTAAAATTTCGTTCTAAATTCAATGGACGGGGTGGATTTTCCAGAAAATACTTCTGTGGGACTCACCGATCACAACAGCGAAATGGTGTGAAAGGTTTCACACATCCGCGAAAACTGACTTTTTCAGGCGATTTTGGCCCACCATCTTTGATCATATAGCAGATCTGAACCGTCTATCATGTAGAGAACCCAAGAAAGTACTAAGAGACGGTGTTTCTTTGAAATTTGAGCAAGGAAAGTGGCGTGTTTCGAGGCACCGAACTTGGCTGCAAAAATTGCACTCCGTGTCCTGCTACAACTCTGTCACAGACTCCAGCCTTCCAGCAGCTATAAAAGGAGGTTTTGGACGTGGGGAGCATTCATTCAGGTCTAGGAAGGAAGAAAAACAGAACTTGGAGGCTCGGGCAGGGACGTGAAGCAGAAGAAAAAAAAAGAGTATTTTTTTTTTTTTTTTTTTTAGTTTATTTCAATTGTAGAGATTTAGCCATCATGTCTGGCTAAACCTTTTAGCTAGGGCTAAGAAGTGAAGCTTGTAGTGAGATGGGAGATTTGATTTTATTTTAATTTTAATGCATGAATTGACGTTGATTTTAGTTAATTATTATGGGAATGTTTTAGGTTTTTAATGGTCTGTTGTGACTGAAATTATAACGGGTCTGCAATGGCTTTGAATATTTCTGTTCTCTTCAATGTTTATGATGTCAGGAAGCCCTGTTGTTCACCATAGTCTCCTGGGCATGGTTGGATGTCGGTACCCTCCCTAACCTTCATACATGTGATGGCTTGGTAATTAGTTTAATTCTGCTGTTTTCCATAGTCTTTTGGGCATGGTTTGGTGATGGAATCCATTCTAATTCATACACCTTTCATCTCTTTGAAAACTAGATCAACGGCAGTTCAGTAATTTTCATAATTTTTGATGCAAGCATAAGTTCTCCCTGATCTCTACAAGTGGATCCTCTGAATCCCTAGTTTCCTATCTCTGATTTGTTTCCTAAGTTTTAGATTAATTATTCTACAAGTATTCCACCATTGCTAATTGATTTAGAATTCATCTTAGCCTAGTTTTAGTTCTAGTTAGTTTTAGATAACGTACAAGTTTCAGTCTCTTGGGATTCGACCTCGGTCTTACCGAGTTATTACTACATCACAACCTTGCACTTGGGGAGTGAACAAGTTTTTGGCGTCGTTGCCGGGGACTGTCGGCTACATTTTCTGAAATTACTTAGTTTTAGAATTAGTTTAGGATTAGATTTTCTTTTTAGAAATTTTTAATTCTAGGTTTAGAAGCTTAGTTATTTTCCTTATTAGAAATTTTTCCTAACTTTAGAAACTTTCTATTCTTCCTTTTATCTGATTTTTAGAACTAACTTAATTTTTCTGTTTTGTAGGAAGCTTCTAATTTAGTAAGCTCTTTCTAATTCTTCTTTCTTTGGAATTTCTTCTTTTCCCTAGAAATTAATTTACTTTTAATTAGGACTTTCTATTCTTAGAAGCTAACTTATTTTGTTTTGTTTTGCAGATTCTTAACTTAGGACTCCAAATTTGGTAACTTCTTTCCATCTTTTCCTTTTATTTTTTAGATTTCTTCTTCCTTTCTCTTAGGTTTAAGTTAGAATTTGAGGGCTGAGTGTGTTTTATGCCCCAGTGGGCACGCGACAACGCTCGACGTCTCGTGACTGAAGGAGGATTAGTTGAGGGGTTGACTGTCCATCGCAGGACTAGACACCACTTGAATTCTCCTGAGTTAGAGGACGTTATGGTTGAAAATCAACCTCAAGCACTACCCCAACCAAGGGTTGAGGAAGTACATGATGAGAATGAGGTGCATCAGGCACCCCCGCCTCGTACTTTACGAGATTATTTACAACTGGCGGGGGTGAGTACGCCCTCATGCATGATTTTTCCTGAGAATACAGGACATATGGACATCAAGCCAGGGGTTATCCAACTCCTTCCTAAGTTCCATGGGCTTGAGTCTGAAGAACCATACTTGCATCTGAAAGAGTTCGATGAAATCATAGGCACCTTATATTTTCCTAATGTATCTGAGGATACTATTAGGCTGAAACTCTTTCCATTTTCCTTGAAAGAAAAAGCCAAAACGTAGTTACATTCACTGCGTCCTAGATCCATTGGCACATGGAATGATATGTAGAGGGAATTTATAAAGAAAATTTTCCCACATCATAAGACAATTACCCTCAGGAGAGCAATCATGAACTTTGCCCAAAAGGAAGATGAAACATTCTTCCAATGTTGGGAAAGGTTCAAGGATCTGGTTAATGCATGCCCACAACATGGCTTTGAAATATGGCGCATTACAATTTTTTTCTATGATGGGCTAGCATCTTCCATGCGCCAAATGGTCGAGACAATGTGTAACGGAGAATTCATAAATAAAAATGTCGACGAGGTATGGGATTACCTCGATAGTCTCGCTGAAAAAACACAATCATGAGACTATTACCTAAGGACGAACACTACGTCTACGCCGACTCATTCAAGGGAAAAAGGAGGAATATATCTCCTGAAAGAGGATAATGATCTTAACGCTAAGGTGACCAATCTCACCAAAAAATTTGAGGCCATAGAAGGAAGGAAGGAAAAGGTTAATGAAAGTGTTTGCGGTATCTGTGATTGCAACATTCATACTACTGAAAATTATCCTTCAATACCTGCCTTTCGAGAAGTATTGAATGAACAATATAATTCCGTAAATAACTATCAAAGACCTTTCAATGGACCACCCTCTAATACATACAATCCTGGCTGAAAAAATCATCTGAATTTTAGTTGGAGGAACGGACAAAATGCTACCCCTCAAGGTTTCTTCAATAAAAATCCAAATCAGGGGAAACCTCAAGAAGAATCGGTTTAAATTTCCATACAAGAGCTGGCCCGGACAATGCAAGGAATTTCAGATTTTATGCAAAAAATAGATTCACGTATGACGGCTATGGAAAAAGGGGTGCTCCCTGCACAATCACTCCCTAATCCAAAACCGCAATACGAGACAGGTGATCCCAGCTCTTCAAATCAAATGGGGTACGCTAAATCCATCACCACTCTTAGGAGTGGGAAGGTTATTGATAAAACCCTTCCGGTTAGGCCCGAAAAGCCTCAAGAACCAGAAGAGGACAACAATGATGGATCTAGTGGTGCCCCACAAAAATTTGAACTGGAACCTCTAGAAAAGTCAGTTGCTCCGTTTCCCCAACGGTTGGTTGAACCAAAACGTCTATCTAACTCTCAGGATATTCTAGAGGTGTTGAAACAAGTGAAGGTCAACATTCCTCTGCTTGACGTTGTAAAACAGATTCCTTTATATGATAAATTTCTAAAGGACTTATGCACTATCAAACGACGGAAAAGTGTTCAAAAGAAGATCTCCTTGACTGAGAAAGTGAGTGTCATCCTGAAACAAGATGTGCTGTAAAAATTCAAAGATCCCGGTTGCCCAACCATATCATGTGTAATCGGGAACTATCGAATTGACCACGCACTTCTTGACTTAGGAGCAAGCGTCAATCTGATTCCTTACTCGGTATACCAACAGTTAGGTTTGGGTGAATTAAAACCTACTCGAACCACACTACAACTTGCTGATCGTTCTGTTCGTGTACCAAGAGGGATCATCGAGGATGTGTTGGTCCAGGTTGATAGATTCTACTACCCTGTTAATTTTATCATCTTGGAGACCGAACCCATCAATGACACGAGCACTCAGATTCCCGTCATTCTTGGTCGCCCATTCCTGTCCACTTCAAATGCAATTATCAATTGTATGAATGGTGTCATGACTATGTCTTTTGGAAATTTGACATTAGAATCAAATATCTTTTTCAATAACGGCAGCAACTCAGAGGATGATGACGATTTTCATGATGTTAACATGATTGATTCTTTTGTGGAAGATAGAACGCCTCTCACCTTATCCTCTGATCTTCTAGAGACGTGCCTGGCCCACTCCCATGATCTTGATGATGATATACTCAAGGAGACGTGTGTCATGCTTGATACTGCACCGGTACTTGAAGTTAACCGGTGGAGGCCACAAATTGAAGAGTTGCCCCAAATCGATATAGTGCCTCTACCGTCTAACCTCAAGCCATCGAAGCTTGACCTAAAACCTTTGCTCTCTGATTTAAAATATGTCTATTTAGGTCAAGATGAGACATACCCGGTGATGATCTCTGCCCACCTGGAGAAAGAACAGGAGAGTATGCTAATATCTACTCTCATTGAGCATAAGGGAGCTCTTGGATGGACGATAGCGGACCTCAAGGGAATTAACCCATCGATTTGTACTCACCGTATATATCTTGAGGACAATGCAAAGGCTGTTCAGCAATCACAATGTAGACTAAATCTAAACATGAAGGAAATGGTTAAGGCTGAGGTTCTCAAACTATTGGAAGTGAGGATCATTTACCCCATATCCGATAATCAATGGGTGAGTCCAACTCAGGTGGTTCCTAAGAAGTCCGGGATCACCATCGTAGCCAATGCCAATAATGAACTCGTGTCGACCAGAGTTACTACTGGTTGGAGAATGTGCATTGACTACAGAAAGCTGAATACTGTCACAAGGAAAGACCACTTTCCTTTTCCCTTCATTGATCAAATCCTGGAAAGGCTAGCTGGTCATTCTTATTATTATTTTCTCGACGGGTATTCAGGTTATAATCAGATTGAAATCGCCCCTGAGGATCAGGAAAAGACCACATTTACATGTCCCTATGACACCTTTGCTTACAGGAGGATGCCATTCGGGTTATGTAATGCCCCTGCCACCTTTCAGCGATGCATGACGAGTATCTTTTCTGACATGGTGGGGAAATATCTAGAGGTCTTCATGGACGATTTCTCTGTTTTTGGTTCATCTTTCAGCGAATGCTTAACAAGTCTTAAATGTGTGCTGAAAAGATGTGAAGAAAAAAATTTGGTACTTAACTGGGAGAAGTGCCATTTTATGGTTCAAAAGGGAATTGTCCTTGGGCATATCATCTCGTCCAAAGGAATTGAGGTAGATAAGGCAAAAATTGATCTTATCTCTAACCTACCTCCACCCAAGAATATCAGAGAAGTGCGATCGTTCTTAGGACACGCAGGCTTTTACAGACGATTCATAAAGGACTTTAGTCTCCTCTCTCATCCTTTATGTAATCTTCTTCAAAAGGATACACCATACGAGTGGACTGAGTAGTGCCAAGAAGGTTTCACTAAGCTTAAGGGCATGTTAACCACTGCACCTATCATGCAGCCACCCGACTGGAGTCTTCCTTTTGAACTTATGTGCGACGCCTCTGATTATGCTCTTGGAGCGGTTCTAGGCCAGAGAAAAGATAAGCGGCCTTACGTTATTCACTACGCAAGTAGGACTCTAAATCCTGCCCAAGTGAACTACTCGACTACGGAAAAGGAACTCTTAGCCGTAGTGTTCGCTTTGGATAAATTTCGGTCCTACCTGATCGGATCCAAGATTATTATTTATACAGATCATGCGGCACTTAAGTATCTTCTTTCCAAGAATGATTCTAAGCCCCGCCTAATACGATGGATCCTTCTTCTCCAAGAATTTGATTTAGAAATTAAAGACAAAAAGGGAGTAGAGAACGTAGTAGCTGATCACCTTTCTCGCCTTAATACCTCTGATTCCCTTAAGGCGACTCATATCAATGATATGTTCCCTGATGAACAACTGTTTAGAGTCTCCCATTCACCTTGGTTCGCTGATGTTGCTAATTATCTTGCTACAGGTGCCATACCGACACACTGGATGTCACAAGATAAGAAGAAATTCTTTACCAAGGTGCGTAACTTTTTCTGGGACGATCCATATTTGTTTAAATATTGCCCAGACCAAATCTTAAGGAGATGCGTACCAGACGATGAGCATCAAAGTGTCATCTCCTTCTGTCACTCACAGGCCTGTGGTGGTCACTTTTCTGCTAAAAAGACCACGGCCAAGATTCTACAGTGTGGCTTTTACTGGCCCACTATGTTCAGGGACACTCATGAGTTTTGCAAAGCTTGTGAGAGTTGTTAAAAATTAGGAGCATTGTCTCGTCGAAATATGATGCCTTTGAATCCCATCCTTATCATTGAAGCATTTGATTGCTGGGGCATTGATTTCATGGGACCATTCCCCCAATCATTTGGAAATCTGTATATTTTGGTCGCCGTAGACTATGTCATTAAATGGGTCGAAGCAATTCCGTGCCGCAAAAATGACCATCGCACGGTCATTAAATTTTTGAAAGAAAATATCCTGTCGCGTTTCGGAACGCCTCGAGCCATCATTAGTGATGGGGGCTCACACTTTTGCAATAGACCATTTGAGAGCTTAATGAAGAAATACGGTATCTCTCATAAGGTGAGCACCCCATACCATCCACAAACAAGTGGACAAGCTGAGATTTCCAATAGAGAGATCAAACATATCCTAGAGAAAACGGTTAAGCCTGATCGTAAGGACTGGTCAATTCGATTGACCGATGCCTTATGGGCATACCATACTGCTTTTAAAACTCCTATTGGAACATCTCCCTTTAGACTTGTCTATGGAAAGGCTTGTCATTTGCCTGTGGAATTGGAACATAAAGCATACTGGGCGATCAAAAATCTGAATTTCAATCTGGACAACGCTGGCTCGCTACGCAAACTTCAGTTGAATGAACTTGAAGAAATCCGAAACGATGCATACGAGAACTCGAGAATTTACAAGGAAAGGATCAAGGCGTTTCATGATCAACATATTCTACAAAAATCATTCACGCCTGGTCAGAAAGTCCTCTTGTATGACTCTCGACTACGTCTCTTTCCGGGTAAGCTTCGATCTCGTTGGACCGGCCCTTACATTGTTGTTACTGCTTATCCTAATGGGGCCGTCGAGATAAGAGATCTCGATAATGGTAAGGAGTTTAAAGTAAATAGACATCGATTAAAGCCATTTGTCGAGACATTTGATTCAGAGGACATGTCCATGCCTCTGATTGCTCCTGTTTACCAGGACTAATCTCCTAGTTTGATGGAGGTATAGGTAGGCTTATCGCTTTCATAGGACTAGGATTGTTGCTTTATTTGTCTGGCTGAAGATGGTAAATTTAGCGCTCCTGGGAGGCAACCCAACTTTTTTTATTCATTTTCATTCTTTAGTAGATGATTCAATGTTTGTGGATAACATTACTGCAAACCCTCACAAGACTACAACTCGTCCACTAGGGGTAACCTAGGGGTTTAAAGGCTTGTTGCATAAGCTAAATGCAATCGAGAGCACCTGCGAAAGTGATATAGGTAGAATTTTATTTTCATTATTTTTGTTTTTCTTTCTCTCTCATGCTGACAAGCTTCCATGCCGTGATCTAATGGAAAATCTCTCTTCATTCATTATCCAGGTACTATCTTCCCATCACTTCTCATTTACTTTCGTTGTCCCATGTGCATTGCATGTTTATATCTTTTACATTGAGGACAATGTAGATTTTAGGTTGGGGGTGGGAGATTAGGCTTCCTAATCCATATTTTCTTGGTCTTGAGCAACAATTGTGCTAATTGTGAAAAAAAAAAAAAATCAAAAATTTTTATGAATTCGAAGTGATTTTGACGAATATCCTTGATTTAGAATTGTGAGATATATGATGTTGATAATTTATAACTCTTGGATTCCATATCTGTGGCATTTTGCAGTTAAGATCGAGTTGTTAAGCCATAATTAGAAGTTTTAAACATTGATCGCGTCAGGATTTCACATGTCCCATCTCGCTTTCACGTTAAGATTTCAGTCTGACATTGAAGGGTTAATTTGGTATTCACTAAGCACAAAAGGAACCAGCCTGAAATATCTTGCCATCATGGTATAAAAATTGGAAAGGTTGGATAATTAATCTTCACCATAGGTTTGCTCCCTATAGGTATAGAGTTAATTCCCCATGAATGATATGTGAAAAAGAGTCAGGTGTACGATCTTCACCATAGGTTTGCTCCCTATAGGTGAGGATTTGATTCCCCTTCCTTGGCATTACTTTGAATAGAAAAATCACAAGTTAATGGGTTAATATATGAGGCAAGTTTTGGTTTAGGTTTTGGTTGTCATGAATTTTCTTGTTGGTTACCAATGATATCATGAAATTGACGATTGGATCTCTTAATGATGATAAGCCGAGATTAGACTATACAACCACGGATCTCAATGTTTAAAATTTTTTTAATTGATGGATTAATACTTTACACTTGATTAATGAAGTTTAATGTGTGCTTGAGTCCAGGAGAAAACAATTTTCAACATTCATGAATATTAAATTTCTCGTATCTTGTTAAAAATCTCACTCGATTTCATAGAAAGTTCTCCTATCATTCTCAACTTATTTTTCGCATACCTTGCTCGGGACTAGCAAGATGCTGGTTAGGGGTTGTGTTGAGGGTCAAATAGTGCATATTAGACCCCAAATATTTTTCGGATTTACAAGCATAATAGTGTTTAATGCCCAGTTTTAATCGTGTTTTGTTGCAGGGTGTGATTAGGAGAGTTGACTGAAAAAGGATGCCAAAAGCTTGGATTTAACGTTCTGATGATCACTAGGGCAAGGGACGAACTTCAGAGGATCAAGATTGACGGATATACACGGTCAGAAATCTGAGAAAATTAAGAAACTGACGCTCAAGTGGCTTGAAACGCATCCAGAATGCAAGATCACATGGTTCCCGACATCTGATCGGTTCGAAACTTTATACATGAGATAAGGGCCATAAATTAACCGTACATTTCAAATTTTGGCTCTTAGATCACTATAACAGTAATCCAACTGACCGATCAGCTTATAAACCGTCGATTCTGGGCCCTGATATCTGAAATTGCCTCGAATTTGGAGTCAACGCCTTAAATGAGGAGTCAAAACAGATGGACGGTGCAGATTTCTCCAAAACAGTGCAAATGACCCCACTTGAGCATGAGGTGCATAGTGCACAAGTGCACTCGCTATGTACAGCAACAAAAATTCGGTCAAACGGACTCTTGACCGAATTTTTTTCTCAAAAATTTCCAAGAACGCAACAGCGTCCTTACGCACCGACGTCAGTTTTTTCTAGCGGACCCCACTCTTCACTCAGTTTAATGTTCTGGACCGTTCAACGTGTCCAGAGGGGGGTCGTGACCATCTCCAAGCTCACCTTTTTGGCCCATGCCCGTGTACGCACGTGAATCGTCAGCAAACGCAGGATGGACGGCTTGGTTACAGATTTTGTGGGTCACATTGAAATCAAACTGGACTTTGCCTTCCTGGACAGTTTTTCGTCCTGAACACAATGGACGGTGTGGATTTTCAAAAAGAAAGCTCAGTGGACCCCACCGATCATCACAGCGGAAGAAACTTCCGCTTTCGCGTCCGCGTAATGCACGGCCGCTGGCCATTTTTGTGATCAGCTGTGGGCCCCACACGTGCCCTATAAGCTCAATCCAAACCGTCCACCGTGTAGACAGCCGCGAGCACTACAAAATCATGTTGTCACTTTTCACCCATGCGTGCACACGTGTGAGATACAGAGGCCACAAAAGGGCTGCCCAGCAACGTTCAAAACTGATTCTTTTGTGATTTCTTCTCTGGGCCACGTCAATGGACGTTCAAAACCACCCTTTCTTGACTAAAATTTCGTTCTGAATCCAATGGACGGGGTGGATTTTCCAGAAAATACTTCTGTGGGGCTCACCGATCACAACAGCGAAATGGTGTGAAAGGTTTCGCACATCCGCGAAAACTGACTTTTCCAGGCGGTTTTGGCCCACCATCTTTATCATATGGCAGATTTGAACCGTCTATCATGTAGCAAACCCAAGAAAGTACTAAGGGACGGTGTTTCTTTGAAATTTGAGCGAGGAAAGTGGCGTGTTTCGAGGCACCGAACTTGGCTGCGAAAATTGCACTCCGTGTCCTACTACAACTCTGTCACAGACTCCAGCCTTCCAGCAGCTATAAAAGGAGGTTTTGGACATGGGGAGCATTCATTCAGGTCTAGGAAGGAAGAAAAAGAGAGACGTGGAAGCTCGGGCAGAGACGTGAAGCAGAAGAAGAAAAAAGAGTATTTTTTTATTTTTATTTTTTAGTTTATTTCAATTGTAGAGATTTAGTCATCCATGTCTGGCTAAACCTCTTAGCTAGGGTTAAGAGGTGAAGCTTGTAGTGAGATGGGAGATTTGATTTTATTTTAATTTTAATGCATAAATTGACGTTGATTTTAGTTAATTATTATGGAAATGTTTTAGGTTTTTAATGGTCTGTTGTGACTGAAATTACAACGGGTCTGCAATGGCTTTGAATATTTCCGTTCTCTTCAATGTTTATGATGTCAGGAAGCCCTGTTGTTCACCATAGTCTCCTGGGCATGGTTGGATGTCGGTACCCTTCCTAACCTTCATACATGTGATGGGTTGGTAATTAGTTTAATTCTGTTGTTTCCCATAGTCTTTTGGGCATGGTTTAGTGATGGAATCCATTCTAATTCATACACCTTTCATCTCTTTGAAAACTAGATCAACGGAAGTTCAGTAATTTTCATAATTTTTGATGCAAGCATAAGTTCTCCCTGATCTCTACAAGTGGATCCTCTGAATCCCTAGTTTCCTATCTCTGATTTATTTTCTAAGTTTTAGATTAATTATTCTACAAGTATTCCACCATTGCTAATTGATTTAGAATTCATCTTAGCCTAGTTCTAGTTCTAGTTAGTTTTAGATAACGTACAAGTTTCAGTCCCTTGGGATTCGACCTCGGTCGTACCGAGTTATTACTACATCACAACCCTGCACTTGGGGAGTGAACATCCTTTAGTTCCTTCAATTCAACTGGAGCTATGCGATACAGTGCTCTAGAGATTGGTATGGTCCCTAGTACAAGATCAATACTAAAATCTACTTCCCTTCATGACAGTAATCTTGGAATGTCCTGAAATATTTCTAAAAATTTGTTAATAACTGGGATTTATTCTATTCCTTCTTCTTACAAGTCTTCTTCCAAAAGAGCTGATAGGCTAACTGGTGCTTCTCTCCTTCGCGTCCCAAAGAACTGTAGCGGCAGTTGCCCAACAACGTTTAAAGTTATCATCTTCTTGAAGCAATGTATTTTGGCCTGATAAAAGGACAACCAATCCATTCTTAGGATAATATCATATTCCCTCATCGACATAACTATAAAATCTACTGACAACTCTACATTCTCAAGCATAATCGGATAGGATTTACATATCTGACCTAAGTTTATTGATGTACCAAGAGGGGTCGCAACTACCAACTTCTTATCTATTAAAACAGGAGATAAGCCTAATGAGCATATGAGGCAATATGAGATAAGTGAATGCGACACTTCATAATTAAAAAATACTCTAACTAGTGATGTGAATATAACAATGGTACCTTCGATTACATCCCTAGTATTGAGTCTGTCAGTGGTACTGGATCCTCACATGTAGGTGTTGGATCGTCGAATTCATACGTCCTATCATCATATGGTTGTATTGAGTCCTCATATCTTTATGATGGGTCATCATACTATTGGGTAGAGTCATTGCATATTCATGTTGTCACTAGGTTGCACTAAGGCGTAAATGCGACCTTGAGCCTGATGACGAGGTGATTGACCTCTTTGTTTCTTCTGCTAAAATTACGAAGATCCATGTTGATGTTATGGTTGATGGGGTGGCCTTTGATATGCCGATGGTAGCCCTTGTTGAGGCGGTCTTAGATGTCATTGAGGAGGTCTTTGCAGATATAGATGAGGCGGTCTCGAATCTGGCTGAGACATTGAAAATTTTTATGGGGGTTGCTGATATGAAGATGATGTCGCATAATGCTACAGTGGCTTGAAAGACGATTGTGGCGGTTCTTGTTTCTGTGGGTACTGAATTCATTGTGGTCGGCAGAAATTATGGGAGATGTGACCCTCAAGTCCACAATTATAACAAACTCCTATAAATCACGGCGAAGGTTGTACTGGGGCTGATCTGGCCATCAGTGTCAACATCATTCTCTGCCTTTTGGTTGCATCTTGCTAGACCGGTGACGTGTGAGGAATGGTTTTGGTACTACTCTTTGCATCCCTCTTCTGATCATGGTTCCTCTAAAATTCATTAATATCTTTTTCTATTGTCAAGGCACGCTCCAGAGCTTCTGCATAGTTTTTAATCCTAAAAGGGGCTAATCTACTTCGAATAGATGCTTTCAAACCACTCTCAAACTTTTGTGCTTTACAGGTTTCATCAAACACCAAAAAAATGGCAAAACGTGATAGCTCCATGAACTTAGCATCGTACTGACGCACTGTCATATTGCCTTGCTCCAAACTCATGAATTCTTCAATCTTCTGATTTTGTACGTAAAGAGCAAAGTATTTTTCATCAAATTCCTTACAGAATGAGGTCCAGGTCCATACTTCGACTCCTGGATTCACTCTAATGACTGAATCCCACTAGTGGTCTGCCTCCCCTTCTAACATAAAAATGTTTAGCTCTAGGGTCTAGTATTTGTCGCACTTCATAGCCATAAAGATCTTTTCAATTTGCTTCTTCCACATTTCTGCCTCGCTTAAATCAGACCCTCCCTTGAATACAGGAGGCCTCTACCTTTTAAATCTTTCTAATAAGGCTCCAGTCCCTTCATATGCAATAGGTGCCACTGTATTAGAACTTTGCGCTTGATTTTTCCTGATCTGATGACCTTTAAGGGTCGTAAGTTCTCCTATATCCATGAGGATCCCACCAATAAGTGGTCCATTTTCAGTAACGTTAAGAGTAGGTGTTCCTAGTGAGGCTCCATCATTCAAGCTGAATTCTACCATGACCTATGATTATTTTAAACAAATAAGATTTAGTACACTAACATCTAAGCAATACACGATATGTTAAGTTTTTTTTAATTATTATTTTTAGGATATCGTTATGGGAATGCATCCTAAGTCAATGTTTTTATTTACAAATCTCCCTTAGGTCCTTAGTTTGATCTTAAACCTGGTCTCTGATACTAACTCGTCACACGCCGACATTCGAATACCCTATTCGAGTACCGTGAATGTTGGGGCGTGACAACCCCCTTCTCTCTCTTCATCTTAAGTTCATGCGGCTATCTCTGGTGTCTTGAGGCCCCTTCGAATTCTCTGTCCCGAGTTCGTCCAACCATCCCTAGTGACCCGAACCCTCTTCTCTCTTCGTTCTAAGCATCTAACTATCCCATTAACCTCCTCTCTCTGCCCCTCTCATTTTTTATTTCCATTTTGAGCGCTTGGATAGTCAAACACCGTGCCACTGACCCTAGGTCCATGAAAACCGGGTCATTCAGCCCCTCCCTATCCTCCATAAGGACTATGAAAACCCATTTGTTAGGCATATCCCTGTCTCCATGATAGCTTGACTTCTGTCAATGGCCACTTGGTAGTTTGGGAGCTTGGATTTAATGTGAATGTTAAATTGTTATTAATGTTAGTTAAATTGTAGTTAATGTGATTGTTAATGTTAATGTTAAGTTGTTGTTATTATTCAATTAGTTAGATTTATTATTATTATTATTATAGTATAAGATAATTAGTTGCACATTTAAGAATTTATACGTTATTAGGTATAGGATACAATATATTTTTTTAAGGTATAGAAATTCTCAAATTATCTAATTTTTTTATAGTTCAAAATTGGATAGATTGAAATGCTTTCATTTATTCTAATTTAAATGTATATATATATATTCTTGTTCATCTCTCCTTTTTTCTCTAGATATGTTTCTTCCATTTATTTCTGTCATTAAATATCCACACTTTGTGTGGATACTTAACGTGGGAATCAAATGCATGATCAATATTTCTAAAGAGATAAGTGGAGATACTGCTGAAATTTTGGCATGACATTTAATTGAAAATAAAAGCATTACAATCTATCTAACCTTGAATGGTTAACTGATTTAGATAGTTAGGCAAGTCTAGTAAAGCGCTATAATCTATGGGGTAGTGTGGTAAAGATTACAATTTAGAAAAATAAAACATTATAATCTATCCAAACTTTATTTTTATGGATGACTGATGAGGAAGTCCCGACTACCCCCAGTGTCGGTGCATCACCTTATCTCCTCTTATTTTGGAGGAAGACATGTTTACCGCTTCATCCAAATGAAATAAAAGATCAACAACGTAAGATGACTTCGAAGAAATCATGGTTAATGGTGTGATGAAGATTAGATGTGTTCATTACAAATCAATATACACAAAGAATTATAAGTGGTCAACTACTCATTTAAAAAGACATAGGCAAAGTTGTTCAAAGAAATGAATAATCTCAATTCCAAGCTAATAGTTATTGTCATTTATAAAGTTTTGAGTGAACAATTCTCAAGGTACACTTTTCACTCATAAGTTTGAAAAAAAAAAGTTGAAAGAGTAGTATGCAAGATTATTGATCGTTGAAGAAAAATCCTTTAGAATGATAGAGAGTAAAGTTTTCATGTATTTTTATAAATTTTTTAACCCTCAACCACTGTGAAGAAAGAGTGCATGAAGATCTATGCAAAATGAGAATATAAAAATGAAAGTATTTTTAGCATTAGTCTCTAGAAAAAGTTTGACTTCTAATTTATGGATGACATCTAATTAAAGAAATGGATACATTTCATTAACTGCACACTATATTGATGAAGATTGAAAACTCTGAAAGACCATTTTGAAGTTCAGTCACATTCCTCTTCCTCATACCAACTTAGTTATTTGATATTGCATTTACAGTCGTCTACAAAAGAGGAGCATTAGAAAGAAAAAATCTTCAATAACTTTAAATAATGCCTCTACAAATAATAATATAATTTCATTATTATGTAACCAGTTGAAGGAAACCAAAATTTATTTTTTAAGGAAAAAATATTTCAGGTTAGATGTTGTATCCACATACCAAACTTGATCATACAAGAAGAGCTTAAAACAATTGACTCCACTCTAGAGAACATAAGAGAGTATAAACTACATATAGGGATCTTCTTTAAAAATGAGTACATAGAGTGATATAATCCAATGTTTGAATATGAAAATTTAAAAAATATTGAAGTTAAATGTATGCACACGTTAAAATTCAACTTTTAAAATGTTAAATTTGGCCATGGAATTGGAGCTTGCATTCCCTGAGTATTTGGTGTGACAAAACATATGCTTAATTGCCTACTAAAGATGATTGAAGTAAAGAAAATAAGTTCACAAATTTCTCAAAGTTATTTATGATTACACGATTTTTTCCTGAAAATAAGTATTCCACCATAAATTTATTTCTTCTTCTCTTTAAAAGATTAAGCAAGTCATAAAAAAGTTCCAGTGAGAGTTCAAATTTTCTACAGTCGATGACACTTAATATGCAAATGAAGTTTGATAAGTACTAGGGTGAATGTCATTCATTAATGGTTATGGCAATTATTCTTGATCCTCGATGCAAGATGGGCATGGTTAGGTTTATTTTTATGAAGATTTATTTTATTGAAAGGACGGTAACTAAAACCTCTAAGGTTTATGATGTAATGAAAGAATTGTACACTTTATATGTCTCTACTTTACCTTCAACCACAACAGGTGATAAAGAATTGGAGCTTCAGGTATTTCTACAAGCGATGACAATGGGCTCAATGAATACATGCATTTCTTAGCACAAAAAGAAATAAATAATCAGATAAAGGAATTAGAGCTAATCATATATCTCAAAGAGTCAATCATAAGCACCCAAACTCAAACTTTGATGTTTCAGGTTAGTGTAAGATGAGAGTTAGTGAATCGAAATACCCTACACTATCTGTCACACCCCAAACCCAGAAATTGGATTCACAAGAATTCCAATTATCGAATCCGGTGCCGACAGCCTCCGTAGTACCCCATTCTCGGCTCTCAGCATCCATACGCTAGGTTTCGATCCTGGGATCCTACAAGGAGGATTATCCAATGTACATTTGTCTCATAAGAAGAATAACCACAAGTATACCTAAATCATAAAGACAACATCATCATCACATATCCACTAATATAATAATTTGAATACAATGCTGAAAGAAAAATACATATATCAAAATCAAAGCTCCAGAAGATAGCTGCACGCTCCAAGCTCAACGCTGTTGTAACCTAACGCCACCTGCACACATCTATCGTGCATAAGCTTATAAAAAGCTTAGAGAGTGGTGAAAGTGTGTATAAGGTAAGTGCTAAGTATACAATAAAGTCCATAAATCATACATCATCAAGATAAGCGAAAATACTGACAAGATCATGAATCATACGATATCAGAGTAAACAGAAATATACTGGTAAGTCCATGAGTCATATAATATCAGAGTATGCAATGCGGATCGGCTATATAAATGAGGAGTCATAGAGAGTCATATATCAGATGCCGAGCATACAATGCAATATGTAAATCCTGCTAAGTCTGTCTAGGCCATATAAGTATAGAAAATATAATGAACCAAAATGTCATATGCATACAGATGCAATATGCGATGCGAATGAAATGACCAAGCTGGAGTGTGAGGTCGGGATGATAGTACGTAGTATTGTATGCTACATGGTCCATCACAAGGGACTTCTATCCAGACCAATCCCATACCTAAATTTGGATAGTCAGACTTAATGTGGTAAACTCCTGGTATTAGGTTAGTCGTGTGTCCAATGAAATCCTAGCCAGCAAATACACGTAACAAATAGTTGCGCACCTAAATGAATGAATGAATGAATATATAATTTCTACTCAATAAGTCTATATATCAGTACGGTTTCTCTCTGGGATCATCACTGGGGTCTAGTACACTCCATGCCACTTGTCGCCCCATCAAGCGTACAACTGGGTAAGTTGAAGAGACCTCACTATCTGCCTGGCCAGTAGTCTCCCAATACCTACCCGGCTTGTCGATAGTGGACCCATCCTTGAGCTGATGAAACTCAGCCTAGTTATGCCTACCCCCTTGGGCGGGTAAGGCCACAACCCCTCCTAACTGGCCATGACATAGTGGGAGACGCGGCCTCCTGGTATTCGGCACTCAGGCGCTCATGTATATTCACTCGGTCTTGACGCTGGGGCGTCCTCTGGTACTAAGAGGGTTTTAGAGATTTTCACCTAAGGCCATCTATGGCAGCCCGATGTTAGAAAAAATTTTTGATGTCCCATCTGGCCATCCATGATATGCCTGTGAAGGCTATGACCCTAATGTCGCTAGGACGTACAGTAATCATAACTCACAATGCAAGATGTATGAGTCATACAATCCAGTCATGCATCAATCTTGTGCATATTATACGCTCACATGAGATAACCTCTGCCTATCAGGGAGCCTCATAACAATCTTCCCAATGACATATGCAATGGTCAACCATGCAGATGATGCGTATGGGCATGTATCATGATGTTATGTTGTCACATACTCATAATCAGTATCAATAATTGGTATTGATAACTGGCACTGATAATCAGCCTCGACAATCGGCCTCAACAAGCAGAATCAGTAATCAGCCTAACAAAGGGCCGAAGGGAAGGTCACGATGAGGACATTTAACCATCATTACCCATTAATGTGGACATTCAACCAACATTGCTCCCAAGGAGTGGCCCTCGTAGGGTCAAATTTATAGTGGGCCTAATCAAATGGGCCTCATATATATATCGAATAGGCCGCACCAATTGGGCCTTACATACATTGCAATGGACCATAACCTATAGGCCTTGCATACATCACAATGAGCCTCATAACATGGCCTCATATATATATATATATATATATATATATATATATATATATATATATATATATATATATATATATATTAAGATGAGCCTCAATAACGGGCCTCATACACATCAAGATGGGCCTCAACAACGGGCCTCATACACATCAAGATGGGCCTCAACAACGGGCCTCATACACATCAAGGTGGGCGTCAACAATGGGCCATAAATATGGCAAGTGGGCCACATCAATGGGCCATATTTTTATCAAATGGGCTAAAAATATATCACAATGGGCCACGTCCCATGGGCCTCAAATATATCACAATGGGCCTTATGTACATCCCATTGGGCCTTGAATACATCAAATGGGTCGTATCACATAGGTCTTACTCATGGGATTCATGTATATCAAAGTGAGCTACATGACATGGACAGCTCAGATAAAGCACGTACACACATAGGGGCCACATGCATGGACGGTGTGAATATATAACATATATATCACAGTGGGTAGTATGTCCTAATGGATGGTGGGAATTTGGATTACATCTAAAATCATTTCAATAGTGGCAGGTGCAACACGTGTATCACTGTACACTGTCATAGGGGCACATGGCTCACTAATGTGATCAGCACTGTCCAAACATTGTCCATGTACCTCAACACTGTCTAAACATTGTCCAACATTATCCAGCAATATCTAGATGGTGTGGATTAAATTACACATCATGGTGTGGCTCACATGGCAAAACAGGTGGACGGCTTGGATAAAAACACGTCAAAGGTGGGTCCACCACATAAATCATCCAGATGGATGGCTGAACACATAAATCAAGGTGGGGCTGCACGTGTGGATGTAAGGCATCCACCAAGGTGGGCCCCACGTCTGTGTATATGGACGGATAGTTGGATCTAATACATACATCTTGATGGGCCCACAGAACTTAGGACATCATGGGACGTCAGTACACTAGCTATATAGCTAGTGATTGTGTACACCAGCCAATCCACTATCCCATCCTATCAGGTGGGTCCCACGTGGGGCCCACTACAATGTTTATCTCCTATCCAACTATTGATAAGGTCACACAAACCTGGATAAAGAGGAAAAATAAACTTCATAATTATCCAAAACTTCTGTCAACCCCAAAAGGGTTTCAATGATAGACGTTCAATCACATTATTCCTTGTGATGTGGGCCACTTGAGCACCACATACAGCTGATTTTTAGGGGGGCCCATTGTTCCAAAGGGGATCCAATAAATGCATGGTGTAGATGTTCTACACACATTAAGATGGGACCTAGGGTCGGGACCCACTGTCTTAGCCTCTAGCGTCCATGCAGCAACTCTGGCGTCAGCGGCGGCAGCAAGCGCTGCTACCTTGATTTATATTTTTTATTACTATTTGATTTGGTTTTTTCTGAGTTTTTTCACACGTGGGACTCGTATCAGCAAAATCCACCCCAACCATTGGATTTTACGGCTCGAGACAGACCAAACGAGCCCAATATTCAATATATTTTGGTGTGTGGAAACATCATGTGAATTTTGATAGTGAAAACCACTATTTTCTATGCTATGGCCCGTGAGAAAGTCGGATTGGTCCCATTTTTGGCTCAACGCCTAAAATGAGCTGGAAAATAATACAACACATATTGAGGTGGGCCCCACCTACAGATGAGCTGTCCAGGTGGGCCACCAAATGGATAGATGATGTGGATAAGACATACATCGTGATAGGGTCCATCTGGGTGGGCCACACGGCCACAACATCGCACAAAAATGAAAAAAGAGGGAAAGAGGGAGCAAGAAAGGGACACGTGTGATGGAAGGACCCTGACACTGTGGGCCCTCCCTTCCATGCATTCAATTGTACATCAAGTGGGTCCCAATACATGTTGGCCCACCAAATAAAAAAATCAATGGAGATTACTTCTCCATCAAAATGGAAGGTCTAGATGACCCTTATCAAACTAGAAAGTAAACATCATGATGGGGTCCATGAAGAATGGCCCCATCATGGAACGATCATGAAAATCAAGGTGGGCCATCGGTCACAACTAGGGTCTAAAGTGAGATCCATACTATCGATCGGCAGGCCTCACTTGGCCCATCATCAAAATAAGAAATCTAGGCCTATAGAAACACTCACTGTTTGATCTTCTTGGTCCGATGGAACGCCGATCTCCTTATGTCCCTCTTTGATGGAAGATGATGAGAGATGAATGGTTAGGATGAAGGATTTTGGGAGAGGAAGTGGGCCACACACAACTCATTTTTCTCACTTGGGAGAGCTTGGACCTGAACCACCTTTGGTTGCTTGAAAATGTGAAGAGAAATGAGAGAGAGAGAGAGAGAGAGAGAGAGAGAGAGAGAGAGTGAGAGGGTTATAAGGAGAGAGTGAGGGGTGATGGATGTGAGGTGAGTGACTTGTCAACTTTTGGAGTAGGTTGCTTGACTTGTGGAGAAAGAAAGTATGCTTTGCTCTTGTACTTGACATGAGGTGATTAATTGATTGATTTGAGTGATTAAATGATGAGACATGTTGTAGAGATTCTCTTGAGATTGCAAACGCATGGTATTTTTCTCAAACTGAATGCGAGCCCACATCTCCTGGCCAGGGAATTAGATTGGTATGCAAGATGTGATATTGGAACCGCGGCGATGGTGCGGTCGCAATGGTACAAGTCTCGGATAAAGCTGACTCAAATCTATGGGATATGACTTAGGGTCGTGTGCAAACGTTGATTATAGGTCGCAGGTTGCCGAAATTCGACAGGAATGATCACGGGAGTTGACGGAATAGTACGGACTAGGATACGGGCCTGACAGTATTGGTGATGGTACACAACATATTATCAATGTTAATTTCAATAGTGGCAATGGAATCCACTTTTAACATGGGGAG
This sequence comes from Magnolia kwangsiensis, assembly GCA_037074715.1. NCBI lineage: Eukaryota > Viridiplantae > Streptophyta > Magnoliopsida > Magnoliales > Magnoliaceae > Magnolia > Magnolia kwangsiensis. The sequence goes on from CM073573.1 coordinate 61,467,119, forward strand.
TAAGGTCATGAGCAAACATTGAAGCTCACTTTTATAAAAAATAATTGAAACATTAATTTGAACGCAAGATTGGTTGCATTTAGTTTAGGGAGGTAGTGATTTTGATATTGAGTACAAGGATGAGAATGTGATCGTGTCTAAAGGCGACACTGCACCAGTAGTAACATTAACATGAAGCAAGTCATAAATTATTGTTATTTGTTAATCTATTAAAAGTGGAGTATTGTGTACTTGAATGTATTATAATTTACACATCTAAAGAATTGCAACAACTTTTATTTCATTTTCTTTATATTATGTTAATTGTTAGAATATATTTCATTATTGCTTTTTTTATTATATTATAGTATTTTCTTTATCTTTTACACCAAGTTGCCAATTTATAATTTTTTTTCTAACTGTGCTAAAATACTATTTTTTTAAACATGGAGTGTAGATATGTTGTCATCTGACCCATCACTGACATTTGGGAGTACGGTTCCCTAGTCCACTTCCCAATGTCTAGAAAAGTGAAGATTATATGTGGTTTGTGTGGGGAAAAGTTTGTTAACAAAACTAATTGACTTCATTTACAACTATCATGTCGGGTGAAAATGCAAAACCGTATCCTAAAGTTCCAAAAGAGGTCCAAATTCTTTTTAAAGCCCTTCTAAATTCAAATAAGAAACCGTCCACCCCATCCAAACCTTACGCAAGAGTTGTAATTTGTGAAAGCTCTTGTACAAAAGAATTAGAGTGTCAGAGAACTACTAGGGAAGAGGTAGAGGAGGAAGCCAGATTATTAATATTGGAAGAAGAAAAATTACAACTCATCTTAAAATGTAATATGGAAGAGGCTTTTAGACATCAACATTGTCCTTCAAGACAATATGATGCCGAAACAAGATTAAGCACAAGCAAAAATAATAAGAGTAACAAACCATCCAAGTTTCTCTCCAATCTCGGTGCATTCCATTGGGTATTGGATACTTTGTATAAATCTACTCACAAAGAAAGTTTGAAAAATCTATTTCAAACTATAAAATAGTATGATGGAAAACTCTCTCATCCTTCTGATTTAAGAGAGATGAACAAGTACCTATATGAAGATAAAAGAAAAAAAAACACATCCAAGGATGAATCAGATGGAAAAAGTGATGGATTCGGTTCAGATGCAGAAGTTAATTATTATGAACATGTCTATAGTTATATGCCAGGAAAGCACTCCTCCTATAGAGGATATTATGTTAATGCAGTGAACGCTATAAGTTTGTAATATTTTCACTTTTTTGTTTGTAAGTTGTCTTTGAAAGTGCACCTATTACGTGCCCTGGTTTGTCAATTACATTGTATGTTGAGTCAGTCGGACGACAGCACCTAACAAGAACATCAAGTCAAGCGTCTGCCTCATCTGGATGTGTGGAAGCTCACCAAAACGTAAATCATAGCCTCACATCCCATGTCCCAAAACACCAGGTGATTAAACCCTTAAAAAGAACTAGAACATCTTATGGTTTATGTGTAAGAAGACTTTTTATCCAAAAGAAAATTTTCTAAGTTGTTCTTACACTGTCGATTATATCGATTCCCCTTTCGATATGATCGACCAGCTCTGTCGATGTCCTCGGCATATCAATCGATACAATCGAGTGAGGACAAAAAGCATCCAGCAATCAAACAATCTTCTGGGCGATTTATCGATATATCGACCTTCGAGTCGATATCGTCGATATTCGAAAATCGATCATATCTGAAGTGGATCGATCGTATCGACAGACTGCTTTCCGGCGCCCCTATTTTTCTAAAGAAAACTATCAATTTCTTCGATATATCGATGACTGTCCAATTCAATCTAAACTCAAATATCGATCATATCGGGAGTCAGTCGATCATATCGACTATGGGGCGCATGTTCTCTCCAGCATGAATTTCAGGTTTCTTTTAATATTGATCGGGGTGCCTGTCGATAAATCGATATTCATATATCGATCATATCGAGACCAAGTCAATTGGATCGAGTCAGGACATAATTCGTCCAGCAAGCTTACATGTAAAATCTATACGATTTATTGATCCCATCGAATGGTCGCCGATATGATCAATGTACAAATTCTGATGACATCGACTGGTTCCCCGATCATATCTGTGATCCTAAAATTCTTCAAGACTTCTTTCTTATTTTTCACCTGTCGATAGATCGAACCATCACTCGATGGAATCGAAGTTCAAAATCCGATATCATCGATGTGTGTCTCGATCCCATCGACCAGTTGGCAGAAGGTTTTCAAAAGCGAAATGACAATTGAGTTCTTATCATCGAGAGGTCGGCCGATACAATCGAGAGTATATGCTCGATCATATTGACGACTGCACGATGATATCGAACTCTGTCATAAATATGACCGTTTATATCTGATGGAACCTTTTGCATTTAAATAGAGAGAGTTGTCTTCATTGCTGGTAGAGAAAGAAGAGAGTGCTTTTGTGTGTTTTAACCTTCCTATCACTTACCTAAGCCCTTTCTCTCGGGAAGTTCATCCTCCAATCCACTCTCATCATTGATATCTTATAGAGTGGATTGGGGAATGAACTTCCGCATTCAAGGATCCTTCAGCTACTACTTTAATGACATATCATTAAGCTGGGATGCCTTGAATTCATAGATGATGAGAACCTCTCTATCTTCCTTATAGGAAAACCTTTAGAGAGTGGTAGTCCATCATAACCTTGACCCAACCTAAGCCTAGCATATATACATCTTCATGTTGCGGATCAAGGGAGCTGAAGACTCTTCATCAACAAGTAAAAGGTCTTCATTATTGTGCTAAAAGGGACTCATCAACTTATCTGTAAGTACTAAGAGTCCAGAGGACACTTGCGATCATTCCTTTTTAGGATTGGGTTTTAAGTGTTCCTCACCATTTGAAGTCCTCGAAGGAGGCCTCCGACGGGAGTGTACGTGCGGGGTGCGTTGTGTGGACCCTTGCTCTGTAGAGAACATAAACATCTGGTTAGGAGTATGCCAGTAAAACTCTTGGGTTAGAGGTGAACCGAGTGGAAACCTCAGGGTGCGTTGTGTGGACCCTTGTCCTGTGTGGGCATAAACATCTGGTTAGGAGTACGCTAGTAAAACTTCAGGGTTTGAGGTGAACCGAGTAGAAACCTCTGTAAAGGTTGAAGGTGAACCTGATTTAAAACCTTAGGTTTGAGGTGAACCATGGGAAACCTCCTTAGTGAAATCCGGTCACTCAAGGGTTGAGTGTGGAAGCCGGGAGTGGAGTAGACTAGTCGTCGAACCACTATAAAATGACTGTGTTTGAGTTAGATACTGCCTCTCATTTATGTGATTGCCTTGTATGTTTTTATATATGATCACATTCTATACACACACAGTCATATCCATCACAATCTCATCTACATTGTTTGTCTTTTAAATAGTTTGTGATTGGACCCTCTATTAGGCTTGGAAGCCAATAGAGTTAATTCTTGAGTAATCCTAATTTATACTCTGTGATATGATTAGTGGGATAGGACTAAAAAATAATGTATAAATCTTTAAAGAAGTCCTATTCACCCCCCTCTAGGATATACTGACTTATTCCTACTTCAACTAAAGCGGTCTTCACCGCAATTTCAGTCTTTTTGATTTTTACTTCTACATATATGATGGATTAAATTTTATGAATTGGATTTTATGTACAATCTCATACTTGACTTGATGGCTCAAACTTGACTTAACAGTTTAAAATGAACTCGATTTGAAAGCTCGATCTTGAGCTCGGCTGGAACTGGCTCGAGTTGTTAACTAAGCAAAGCTGGTCAGTCAAGCTCGAGGACTGAGACAAGCTGAACTTAAGTTGGGGTAAGTTGCTAGTTGAATTAAGCCGAGTTGTGCCATGCTCAACTCAGTTTGACTCGATGTCCAACTCTAGTCATTATCCCAAGGTTTCTTATGATGTAGTCCAATTTTGCATTACACATGCTTTGGGCTCATGCCCTAAAATGAGTTCGAAAAAGTGAATAGCCTAGATAAGACACATAAATTTAGGGGTGTACACAAAACGAGTTAGTTCAGTTAGCTCACTCAACTCAACTCGAAAAAGCTCAATTCGACTTGGTTCGAAATTGAGTTCGAGTCGAGTCGAGATGATTTTTTTAGCTTAAAAAAGTTTTGAGCTGAATTCAAGCTCAACTCGACTCGGATTGAACCCCGACTCCAATCGAACTTGGATCGAACAAGTTTAGTGACTCGATTATTTTGATATTGATGTTACTCAGTAAATGTTTGATGAAATGACTCAACGAAGGCGAGGAAGGTATAGATATGAAATAACTACCCATTGTATCTTAATTTTTATGTTGCTTGCTGAGTGTTTGATGAAATACCTGTAAACCAATCCTAGTGCTTTACATTCCATAAGAAATTGAAGTTGCACTCCATGTGTTTGAGAAAATGCCACAGAGACTCGATCTTGGCCCAAACTCTTCTCGAACTGGCCTAAGCAGCTGACCGAACTAAGCTGAGCTGGCCAATCAAGCTCGAGGACCGAGCCGAGCTAAGTTCGAGCTAGGGTCAGCTAGTGGCCGAGCCGAGTCGAGCTGTGCCAAGCTCTACTCGGTTCGACTCATGTACACCTAGAGCCGGGCAGAATCCAACCCGATCTGACAGATTCGATCCAATCCGAACCAAATCGAAGGCCCAGATCGGGTAGGTCGAGTAGGTCCACTCAGATCCGACTGTACTTCGGATCGCATTCGAATCAGTAGTCAATCTAGACCGATCCAATCCAATCCATTCAGGTACCTATATAAGCTCATTTTACATTTTTTACTTTTACCTTTTTACTACCCTTACCCTCACCCAAACTTGAACAAAACCCTAATCCCTCTCTTTCTCTACCCGAACGAGCAGCGCCGCACGGACTCTCTCTTTCTCAACCCGAACGAGCAACACCGCATGGACCTCTCTTTCTCTACCCAAACAAGCAGCGCCATATGGACCCACCCATCTCGATCCGGCCACTAGTAGCCTAGCACTCATTGGGCATCATCATCATTCATCTCAATCAGGTAGGTACCTTAGTCCGTAGGTTCCATTTTTATTTTATTTTTTATATTTTTTTATGTATCGCAGCCCGCCATAGCTCGCTAGTGGACAACACTAACTCGATGGTGGTCCGACCCTGGTTCGCTGGTGTTCCAGCCCTGGGTTACTAGTGTCTCGTCCCTAGTTCGTTGGTGGTCCGACGCTGCCATGCTAGTGGTCTGGCCCTGGTTCACTAGTGGTCCGCAACCTGACTCGCTGGTGGTCCAGTCCTGGCTCGCTGGTGGTTCGGCCCTTTATGTGTTTAGATGCAATGGATGAATGAAATCAAGTTTGGGAGGAATGGAGTATTTTTTAGTGTTTAAGGCTGTGTTTTGGATCTATTATTGAATTGAATTACATTTATTAAGTTCAATTAGGTGGATATAAGTAAAATGTAATGGACTCCTTAACATTCATGTAATGATTTTATGACTTGGACAAGTCTTATCTAGTTAGATACCTAGATGAAAACATTGGAAAAGAAATTAATTTTAATAGATATAGTCCATGTTTGAGAAAAAAATAAGCATAAAAATCGTTTACTATTTTTAAGGTTTTACTAAAAAATACAATGGACATTAATAAACCCTAAACCCTAAACCCTAACCCTTACCCTAACCTTAACCCTCAACCCTAAACCCTAACCCTAACCCTAAACCCTAAACCTTAAACCATAAACCCTAACCCTAAACCTTAAACCCTAATTGTAAGACCCTTATCCTTATACCGTAGCCTTCCACCAATTCTCATGATCCTATCCATCGAATTCCAGTGACATGTGACCTGTAGACAGTAAATGTGTATGACCTTACATCGCATCCTGAAGATCTGAGTCGACTTGATCTAAAACTTATACCATAGCGATCGCACTGTGGCTGCGGTTCTAACGATGCGTCTTGTGCACCAATGTGATACCCAAACTAGGAGTAGTGAGCCCGTGTATATTTTGAAGAAACACCGCTCGTTGCAAATCCTGAAAGATTCCATTTGTGAGAGAGGAATCTCAACCCATCCTTTCCCATCAACTAGTCAAGTTCAACCTATGACTAGCCCATGCTTTTCTTCCCACCAAGACAAGCAACCCATCCCAAAAGACAACTTAACCCACGCTTTCCATGCCACCTCTCTTACAAACCCATCATTCCTCTTACACAACCCATCCCTCCTCTCTCATTTCAATCCATCCCATCCCATTCCCTCTCATTCTCTAACCATTCCCTAGCAACCAAGAGGAGAGAAAATCTAAGGAGAGAAAAAAAAAGGACCCAAGCAAGACCCATCTCCCTACCACCCAATCTCACCATCCAACCATCCAATCTTCATCATCCACCATTAAAGTGGAAGCTTAGGAGCTAAGGATTTTAAGGAACCAAGAAGAAGAGCAATCGGTGGGTGATATTAGGTTTAGATGTCGATTTTATCCATGAGACAAGTGAGGCCTGCAGGTTAATGGTAGGGATCCCATTTTGGACCCAAGGTGTGGCTAATGGCCCACCATGATACATATGTGTAAATCCATGATGGGGCCATTCTCCATGGACCCCACCATGATGTTTATTTGATAAACGATATGTAGAGGTCAACTAGACCCTTGATTTTGTGGCGGGGATGCCATCCTCACCTTGATTTGCAAATTTGAGGGCACACATATTTTAGGGCCCATCTTGTTGTATGTATTATGTGGCAAGGGAGCTCATAGTGGTGGAGCTCCCTCCACCACTCGATTCTCTCTCTCTCTCTCTCTCTCTCTCTCTCTCTCTCTCTCTCTCTCTCTCTCTCTCTCTCTCTCTCTCCCTCTTTCTCCCTGTTTGATGACCTTCCTGATGAGTGTATGAGACCCATGTTGTCCAATTAGTGGGACTCCCCTGCTGTCCAAATCAAGGCCCACCTTGCTGCCCTTGCTGCCACCGTCCAGTAGGCAAGCCCACCCTTCTGACCATTATGGGTGGCCTGTCTGGTAGAAAACACAAACATCAGCTTGCTCAGTTGAGTGGGGTGGCCCACTGGCATGGACCCCACCTTAATGTATATGTGTTATACCCACTGTGATGCGTATTTTATCCACATCGGCCATCTAGTGGAGAGATCATGAAGATGTGGACCAGATGGGCCAGGTGTAATCAGACAGATTGCTGTCCAGTAGCAGGCCTGGACAAAGGGAAAATATAAATATCAGCTGGATCATTGAGCTAGTGGGTCACACACATGGACCCCACCCTGATGTATGCATTATATCCTCATCATTCATCCATTTTTCAGGCCATGGGCCTGGGAATGAAGCAAACCCAACGCCCAGCCGACCTAGCAGTAGCAGTGGGCTGACACCCACTATTTGAAACTTTTAAGGCCCATTGTGATGTTTGTGGGAGGCCCAGTGGCCGACCCACCTCCTGAATGGCCCACGTCCAGTGGGACCCACCATGTATGTGTTTCAGTCCAGGCCATCCACTGGCTGGACACCCAGCTGGGCCAGGACACTACTGGATTGACCATCCAGCAGCTGGCCACTGTGATGCATGTGTTATATACACACGTTGTCCATCTGGTGGGGCCCATATGCGTTGTGTGAGGCCCATTGTGATGTGTAGGCCCACTATGAGGTGTATGTATTTATCCAAGCCGTCCATTCACTGGATGTCCCGCGGGCCCCCAGGCTGGTGGGCTAGACATCCAGCAATTGGCCCACCTTCATGTATGTATTTTATATTCATGTTGTCTAGCATGTGTGGGGCCCATTAGTGCCTTATGGGGCCTCCTACACTTTGATGTATGTGCTACAAATCTATCCATTCATTTTAGGACCGTGGGTCCCATTTCCTTTAGAGGCCCACCCCAATTTATAGGTTATACACCCAACCGTGGGTCGCTTCGTGAGGCCCACTATAATGTATGTGTTATATACATACTCTTCTCCCAATTTTTGGGCAGTGGGATGCCATGTGAGGGGCCACCATGTGTAAGTGATGTGCGGACGCTGTCCATCCATTTTCTAGAGATTTTAAGGGCCTCGAGCCTCATTGTGATTTAGATTCTGATCCCAAGTGGACTACACACTAGGAGACAATAGTGATTAAATGTCCACTATTGTAAACCTCCATAGGGCCCATCGTTAAGCCCATTTCCACCCTTACCTTATTAGGCTAACCCAAACCATTGGGTCCCCATTGATGTTAGTGATACCCATTGGACTAACCCAAACCATTGGGCCCCCATTAATGATTGTGCCTTCCACCATACCTTGTAGGAATTATCCAAATCTTGGAGCCCACCTTGTGTACGGATCAGGCCTCATAGGAAGGCCTAGTTTATTACATGATAAGAGAGGGTGAGGAAGCCCATTTATTATACATAATTTTACCCCCTCAACTCACCTTATTGTATAGCCATTGGACTTAGTCTGAGGCTCATTCTTGGTGTAAGTATGATGCTTAGGCCATCCATTAAGAGTACATCATCACCCCTTGTCGTAGACAGAAGAATATGTGGTATCATATTTAGTATATCCAGTGTTTAGAGCTTATCTAGATGTTTGGGCTAGATCTGTCGTCCCTCTGTGGACCCTACCATGTATTTAGATCGATTATTGTTTATATCTGATAATCAAGCTAGTGTACTTAGTCTAGTAGGACACACTGAGAACATGCTTAGTATTACATAATGATACATGCCCATATCCATCATTTGTATGCCTGTTGTAAGGAATGATTGATCATAGCATTTGCTCATAGCATTTGCTGTCGGGTTGAGTTATTTAGGGGAATCCTTATGAGTCAGAGTTGCCCCATATGATCGCACAGTACGCGCAGGTTTAATGCATGATTGGATGGTATGACTCATGCATCTTGCAATTTATTTGACATGATCACTTGGAGCCCTAGCGATATCAGGGACGTGGCCTCCATAGGCATACCATGGATAGTCAGATTAGATATCAAAAATATTTAGTTCTAATACTGTGGACGCTTAGGATGTCCTTGGGTGAAAGTCTTAGAACCCTTTTGGTACCAGGAGATGCTCCAACATCTAGATGAGTAGATACATGAGCGCACGAGTGCCGAATAACAGTAGGCCGCCTCTCCCACTATGTCATGGTTAGTTGTGAAGGGGGTGTGGCCTTATCCGCCTAAGTGAGGGGGATGTAAGCTAGGCTAAGTCTGACCAACTCGTAAATGGGTCTGCTATCGACGAGCCGGGTAGGTATTGCAGACTACTGGCCAGGCGGTGTTGAGGGTCAAATATTATATATTAGACCCTAATTATTACCTAGATTTACAAGCATAATACTATTTAATGGCCCGTTTAATCGTATTTGTGATGCAGGATGTAGTTACAAACTTGGATCGAAATAAGGTGCTAAAAGTATGGAGTTAACGCTCAGAATTCACCAAGGCCATGGACGGACTCCAGGGGACCAAGATCAACGAAATTACACGCCAAGGATCCGAGAAAATCTAGAAACTGAAGCTCAAGTGGCCCAAAAATTGTCCAGAATGCAAGATCATAGGGTTCCCACCATCTGTTTAGCTCAAGACTCTATATGTGGCATGAGGACCATAAATTAACTGTACACGTCAAAAATCATCCACTAGATCATCATGAAAGTGTCCCAACGGACATATCGGCCCCTTAAATCCTTAAGTGGGGCCCACTTGAGTTATGGATATGCTTAAATTTTGGTCTTAACATTTAGAATGAGGTGTCAAAGTAGATGGACGGAGCAGATGTAATATATACATCAAGGTGGGTGCCACTTAATGTGGCCGGTGTACACAGAAGGTGTACACTCGCGGAACACCGGACCAACTGAGTCGGTCAGCGTACGCTGACCCGACTTCTATTGGGATTCAAATCCCGTTACCACAATAGGGACTACGGACAAGGTTATGTGGGCCACCATGGTCCACGATCTAGATAATCTGGACCGTTCATTAGGGGTAAAAGGAGCCTCTTATCACTGCCTAGGTGGCAGAGTTGCAAAAGATGGCGAGGAGCGAAATCCAGCCGTTCAAAGCGGAGAATGGACGGTGGAGTGAAAGATAACATGGGCCACACTAAAATAGACCTAAAATTATACATTTCTAACCGGTTTTGTGAGAATAATCCAATGGTCGGAATGCATTTTCCAAAAACCAATGATCATGGGCCCCACCAACGTCACAGCAACCATCTGTGCAAGCTCTGTTACGTAGTAGAGGCTGCGGTTGATCCAGGTGGGCCATTGTTTCTGATTGTTTCAATGATCCAGACCGTCCATTGGGTAGGCCGTTGAAAATCGTCCATAGGGACATTCTTTTGGTATAAAAATAAGACGCACCTGTGTGTATGTACTAGGTCTAACGCAGATCTGTTGCGTTGTATGCTGCTACGTAAGAAACAACCGACCTTTCTTCCTTTCGCACCGACGCATCTCCACCTATTGCTGCAGAAATTCCCAACCAACCAGCCACTGCCCTGCTACCTCTATAAAAGGAGAAGAAATAGGGAGATCAGGGGAGGCTGGGGAAGCTTGGCGTGGACATGAAGCACAAGAGCCGAGTTGTTTTTTATTTTATTATATTTTAATGCTTTTAAGAGATTTTTTCCTACTCATGTCTATGAGTGGCTAAACCTCTTAGCTAGGGCTAAGAGGTGAAGCTTGTAGCGTAATGAGAGACTCTATTTTATGCTTTTAAGTCAATTTTAATGTATGAATTGAATTTGATTTTGGTTTGATTATTATGGGGAATGTTTCTAGTTTTCAATGGTTTGTTGTGACTGAAATTACAATGGGTCTGCGATAGCTCTGAGCATATTCCTATTTCTTTTATGTTTATGACGTCAAGAAGCCCTGTTGTTCACCATAGTCTCCTGGGCATGGTTGGATGTCGGTACCCTTCCTAACCTTCATACATGTGATTGGTTGATAATTAGTTTAATTTTGTTGTTTACTTTATCTTTTGGGTATGGTTTGGTGATGGAATCCATTCTAATTCATATACCTTTCATCTCTTGAAAACTATATCAATGACAATTCAGTTAATTTCCATGATTCTTGAAGTAGGCATAAGATCTCCCTGATCTCTACAAGTGGATCCTATGAATCCCTAGTTTCCTATCTCTGATTTCTCCTAAGTTTTAGATAATAATTTCACAATTATTCCTTAAATTCTAGTTGATTTAGATTTCATTTCATTCTAGTTCTAGTTCTAGTTAGTTTTAGATAATGTACAAGTTTCAGTCCCTTGGGATTCGACCTCGGTCTTACCAAGTTTATCACTACATCATAACCCTGCACTTGGGGTGTGAACAGGCAGGTAGTGAGGTCTTTTCCACTCGCTGGTTTTTCGTCTGGGGAGGTGGTAACCCATGTGGAGTGAACTAGACCCCGCTGATGTTTCAGAGATGAACTGTATTGACATGTAGACTCGATGAGGACTAGCATGCATGTGTTGCATCTTGTATATAACATTTTGTGGCAATGTAGGCCTTGCATCGCATAACCTTAGCATGGCTGATAGCATTCATGGACTTGCTAATATTTCCGCTTACTCTGATTTCATATTCTTGATACATGTATTGCGACACACGCACACACCCTCTAAGCTTCATTGTAAGCTTATGCACAACCATTGCGTGTAGGTGATGGTAGGACAGAGGAGTGCTAAGGCAGGAGTGTGCGGTGATCTTTCTGAAGTTTCATTATACCTGTATATTCCTTTTCTGCATTATACTTAAATGGTTTATTATAGTGGATATGTGGTGATGTTGTTTTATGACTTAGTTATGCTCTTTTACCAAAAAAATCATATTGAAAATCCTTCTTGTAAGATCCCAGGATCGGAATCTAGCATATAGGTGTCGGGAGCCGAGAATGGGGCACTGCGGAGGCTATTGGTGTCAGATTCGACGATCGAGAATTCTGTGAGCCCGGTTTTTGAGTTTGGGGCGTGACCCTAAACCATAAACCTTAACCCTAACCCTAAACCCTAAACCCTGAATTACCATTTACATTGCTTATTACTTATTATTTACTGCTTAATATGTTTGTATAATTGTATATGTATTACATTGATTATTGCTTATTGCTTATTGCTTGTTGCTTAATATGTTTGTATAATTTGCAATTAGTAGTTAATTTGTTGGAATTACCATTTACATTGCTTTTTGGTATTACCATTTACATTACTTACTGCAATTAGAAAATTATTGTGACTTGTAATTGTGATTTGTGAGTTAGATAATTAGTTTCCTATTTGAGAATTTCTATGTGACCATATATAAATATAGTGTGTTTTTTTATGGCATATAAATCGCTCAAATTGTCCCATTTTAAACAGTTCAAGGTTAGATGGATAGTATGTTTTCATATAACCTTTTTAAATGTTCATGCCTGATCTGTGATCCATCTCCTCATTTCTCTTTAGATATGTTTCTTCCGTTTCATTTCTAATAACAAATATCATCACATTGCTTAGATATTTAGCATCGGAATGTAACGGAAGATCAACTTATCTGGAGAGGCATGGGGAGATACTGCCGGATTTTCGGCACGGACGTTTAAATGGAAATATGAAAGTATAACAATCTATCCAACCTTGGATGGATAACTAATTTAGGATTTACTATAACTCTTTTAGTATTAGATTGCTAATGCTAATATGATTTAGTATCTTTCAACTATTAGATGGAAAGTGAGGGTCTTTCCAATACTCTGGGCAGTCTGTCAGTTACATTGTTGATGATCCTTGAAGATGAAGGATTAGGCCTAGAAGCTGAAGAGGTGCCCATTAATACTAGTACCTCACAGTCACATATTGGGGGAAAAGTAAAAAAAAAAAGATCAGTGGTGTGGGACGATTTTGAAGAAGTAACCCTAAAGAATGATACTGTGAAGATACAATACAAGTACTGTAGGACTCAGTAAGCAAGAAGATGATTCAACCACAACTCTGAAGAAACATAGTTTGAAGTGTCATAAAAAAGTGAGAACTCCAACCTCAAGGCAATAGACACTTTCATTTACCCAATCTTTAGTGGGTCCGTCGGAGGGTACATTGTCCATCTATAAGTATAACAAAGAGCCAGGAAATGAGTTGACGACCAAATTAATTATTACCGATAAAAGACTATTTCAGATGGTAGAGAGTTCTACTTTTGTTGAATTAGATGTTCACACCCCAAGTATAGGGTTGTGATGTAGTAATAATCTCGATAAGACTGAGGTCGAATCCACGAAGATTGAACCTTGTACATAATCTAAAAGTAACTTAAACTAGAACTAGGCAAAGATGTAATATAAATCAGGAAATTTTAAGGGAATAGTGGTGAAATACTTTAACTAAAACTTATAAAATTTAAAGGTAGAAAACTAGGGATTCTAAGGATCCACTTGCAGAGATCAGGGATATCTATGCTTGATTTAAGAACACAACTAGAATTAGAGTCCTATCTTCATCCAGTTGGAACATATTTCATTAAAAAAATAATCTGAACTTCCTTTGATCTAGTTTTCAAGAGATGAGAGGTATGAGGATTAGAATTGATTCCATCACAACACCATGCCCATGAGAAAAAGTAAATAACGAAATTTGACCAATCCATAGCCAATCCGAGAGAGTTATGAACGTTAGGAAGGGTTCCATCATCCAACCATGCCCAGGAGATGATGGTGAATAATAGGGTCTCCTAAATTCACAATCATAATAATGCAAAGAACATGCTCAAATCTATCACAGATTCATTATAATTTAAGTCACAACAAACCATTAAAAATTGAAAGCATTCCTTATAATCAAACTAGAATCAAAATTAGTTTAGTTTAAACATGAATCAAAGGAATAAAGAAAAGTCACCCATCTCACTACAAGCTTCACCTCTTAGCCCTAGCTAAGAGGTTTAGCCAACCATAATCATGATTAACTAAAAACTCTTAAAAGGCATCAAGAAAGAAAACTAAGAAAAAGGAGAAGGAAAACTCTTTGAAGGAGCTTTGGCTGATCACCCCACGACTCTCTCTCTCTCTCTCTCTCTCTCTCTCTCTCTCTCTCTATTTTCCCTTCCGTTTCCACGTCCTTGGATGGCTGATCTCCACGTCCAAGCCTTCCTTTTATAGAGTAGGAGGGAGGGCAAGGTCGGTGCTGCTAAAGTCATTTTACGCACAACAGGTGCGTGCGTAGCTGCAAAACGTAAGTCAACTTACGTTTGAATTGAACTTCAGGATAGTACATGGTTAAGAACCCTGTTTGGGCTCCATGGTTAGGGTAAAGACCCCCCTCTAAAGGTTTTGGATGGTTTGGATCAACCATCAGACCACAAGCGGTGGCTCACAACACCCAGCAACGTATGAAAAAATTGGACGTGCATTTCTTATGAAAGGACCTGCGCTGACGTGTTTGGTGGGCCCTATAGTGATGTTTTTGGCGAAATCCAACCTGTTCATTAGATTCATGGAAAAATTTCAGTCGAAAAGGAGTGGTTTTGGTCAAATTTTGGTGCGTTCCACTATATCAAATCAACTTGCCCTTCATCTTACATTTTGAGGTGATCCACGTGTGTACGTGTGCATGGGGCGAAAAGGCCATCTTGGCTAGGGTCATCCCCACCCCGTGAAGCAGATTAATGGTCTGGATCATCTGTTTGGAAGATAGGTGGGGCCCACTCTCAAAACCCAGTCGGTCAGCGTCCATCTATTAGACGCTGGTGAGGAAGGTGATGGGTCAACCAACGTTGACAAGACTGGCTAGTCTGGTGTGGTGCGGGCACATGTACCCTATGTACACGGGATGTACATGTGGGGTCCACTGTGATGTATATACAAAATCTACTCTGTCCATTCGTTGTGCCACCCCATTTAAGGGGTTGAGACTAAAATTGAAGCATATCCAGATGTTAGGTGGGCTATCTGTTGAGATACTTCTACAAGGATCTAATGGATGAATTTTGACTTGTACAGTTAATTTAAGGTCCTCAGGCTGGATATAAAGTTTCGAGCCAAACGGATGGTGGAAACCATGTGATCTTGCATTCTTGATAAATTTCAAGCCGTTAAATGGTATCATGTTTGTAAAATCAGGTAATAATTGGGGTCTATATATGCAATATTTAACCCTCAACATTATTCAGATGCCTTAACCCCAGATACAAGAAGGTATCCTATACAATAATAAAGAGAGTGTGCATGAAGATGTATGAAAGCGAGAAGCTCAAGTTAAAAGGAGAGTTGGAATCAATTTTTCTAATTAGCCTAAGATCAGATTTTTAGACAACATCTAATCAATGAAAGGGGTATATGTCATTAACTTCTCACTACATTGATGTTAAATGGAGGCTCTGTAAGAGAATCATAAACTTTTGTTATCTTGCGCCTCCTCATAGTGGATTGATGATTTCAAACTGCATGTACATATGTCTTGTGGAGTGGGGAATTAAGAAGAAAATCTCCTGAATAACTCTAGACAATGCCTCTGCAAATGATAATGTGATAACAAATTTGTAGAACCAGTTTAAGGTCACCGATGACTTGTATTTTAGTGAAAAGATATTTCATGTTAGGTGTTTTGCCCACATCCTAAACTTAATTGTATAAGATGGCCTTAAAAAAATTGAACCAACGATCAAGAACATAAGAGAGAGCGTGAAGTACATATGGGGGTCACCTTCATCATTACATACATGGAATGAGATTGTGATGCGATTGAATTTATCAACTTAGAGAACGATGAAGCTGGACGTCATGACACGTTGGAATTCAACTTTTGAAATGTTGGATTCAGTGATAGATTTTAGACATGCATTCTCTCACTATGCAGAGCGTGATAGTGCGTATATTTGGTTACCTTCTGAAGATGATTGGTCAAGAGTTGTATTAGTTCATAAGTTCCTTTCAGTTTTTTACAACAGTACGAAGAAATTTTTAGGAAGCGAGTATCTAACAATAAATATATTTCTGCCAAAACTTAGGAAGGTAAAAGATGCCTTGCACAAAAGAAATAGTGGACTAGACTTTTTACAATTAATAACCATGGGTATTTTTGATGAAGTTTTTCAGCTCACCTCCTTTTTAGCACTCGAGTACCTAGTGCCTGCACAGGAAGAGGACAAAGGATACCCTGGCTAGTTTAAGGGATTCTCCGATGCCTAAGTCAGGGCTGAAATCTGGGGCTAATGGTAAAGATTTAGGGGTGAGAAGTGGATTTGTATCTGTACCGTTTACCGTGGGTAGGTCCTCTATTTTTAGAGGTAACGTAATCTAGTGGCGTATAGAAATTTCCCTGAAGGGTTTAATCTATATCTTTAAGGATCTTAAGATCTTTGATCCCCTAGGTATTTAAGATCGGAGTTTATCCTCTCAAGATCTCGGAAGGAGATCGAGCAGTTTTCTTGGCTCGGCTCTAGTACCGTAAAGGCAATAATATTTTAGATTTGGCTAACGGAGGCTCGACCGACTGTTTGTCGATTTTGAATATGTATTTGGATGACTTACGCTGGGAATCTCCCTATCTTGTCAATCGTCGGCAGGTTGTGGATGCCGATCTTCAATCAATGTAGTCAGTCAACCCATAATCGACTCTCCATTGACTGATGGTCAAACCATGACTGACTTAATTAATAGGTTGGGCCGACGTTGGGCCAAGGCACAATTTGTAGCCAATCGATGCACGGAGTCGGCTTGAAGTCACCTCTGAAAGACCTCTTAGGTGTCTATAAAGGTGCATTAGCCTCCGTGGAGGTCTCGCCCTTTAACTCGGGACATGTAGGCCCCGGTCAGGCTCTACGCCTGGTAAATCCGAAGCATGTCTCTCCTTTCAGCATTCTGGATAAGTAGGCATCGGTTAGGCTCGATGCCTAAGTAGTCCGAGCCATGTTAATATAGTTGGTCCACTCCATAAGCCAACTCATCTGACTTGTCATATTTTGCCCCCAACAGTGAGCCCCCTACTCCTTGTGTCAACCTGTAGAGGCCAAGGAGTGGATCGGTGCCATGTCGAATTTTGAGTGATCTGAGCTTATCATGGAACGTTTATTGCTAGTATAACGGCTAGCTCGAATATCAAAGTAGACTACCTCGTCCTGAACACGTGTCGATTCAGTTCTCAAGGTCGCACTAGCGGGTGACAGTAGTCTCAGTGGCGTGGCAAATGAGCAGTGGACGCGTGACAAGGCATTTGATGACTGATCCGTATGGCGTGTGGCATGACGCCACGTGTCGGCCTGGGGAGTCCGAAGGGGCGTCGAGTTGACTTCTCATTTAATGCATGCACTACGTGGCGCTGCTATAAAAGGAATGCCCTAGCCTCTGAATCATCCTCATTTTTGTGTCTCTTCATTTCTACTCTCTGTCTTTCACTTTCTCTACCCTTTTTATGTTTTTTGTCCGTTGTTGTAAACTCTTGTGAGAATTTTTCTCCCTCCCTTTGATTTATTTTGAAAAATGTCAGGCTCTATAAGCCCTCGGGAGGGAGTGTACAGTGATGGAGGTGGAACAAGTAACTTCTGTGCTGCTTCAAAACCACTCATATTG
The DNA here is from genome assembly GCA_037074715.1 of Magnolia kwangsiensis. NCBI lineage: Eukaryota > Viridiplantae > Streptophyta > Magnoliopsida > Magnoliales > Magnoliaceae > Magnolia > Magnolia kwangsiensis. Next base: position 61,484,683 of record CM073573.1, read on the forward strand.
CTGGTGGAGATGATGGCCGGTGTTAATGCCTTATTTCGGCATTCGCAGAGGGTGATGGAGTCCCCAACATAAAGGTTAGTGGCATCCACTGGGGCATCTGACTTGTCTCTTAAGTGGGGGGCAGTGATAGAAACTGCTCTAGGCAGGCCTAACCCTCCTGTTGTGGACGAGGATGACAAAGCTGAGGAGGCTGATGAAATCGCGGCTGAAGAAGCCACGGTCGAGGAAGGATAGAGGGGGCCAGTACCCTCAGTTTTGATTGAGGATGACCTACTTCGGATCCGAGTCAGATATCATATCCCTGACTCTGTCAGCCTTAGCCTTCCTTTACTGAATGAACTGCCCAACTGACCCCCTCCTCACAATTTTTCAGGTCACACTGCAGTGCGGCCTCTGTTTACCGCTGCAGGAGATCGCATGATGTCTTCTGGAATCTCTTGGTTTGGCTCCAGGGAAAATAATTCCAAATGAGTGGAGGGACTTGTTCAGTTGTATACGCCTGTGGGTTGAGATGGATTAGCCAGCGTTGACCATTAGCAGGTTCCTCCATCTGTACTAAGTGCAACCGAATTCTCAGCCGCCTAGATGGTACTACTTCTACTCTTGGCAAAAAAAAGGAGGAGCTCTGATAACCGACCCTCCTTCCTTTAACAAGAACTAGAGGGATTGGTGGTTCTAGGCTTGTGGATACTGGGAGATGACTGGGTCGGAGCCATTCATACCTTTTGTTCCCTAGGATTTTTCGAGCTAGGTGACTTGGCGTTTATTATTTTCCCTTCTTAGTTGGCTGAACCTTTTTAATGTGTCCTATGTCTGTCTATGCTCCTTCAGTCCTCCCTATGCACCATCCAGGAGTTGGACCGAACTCGAGATCTGAGAGTGCTGGACCCAGAGACGAGGTCTAATAAAATACTTCTCCAACCAGAGCATCTCTTTGAGTCGGACTTGGACTTGGCTCTGACATGTATAACCCATAGCTGAGCATTAGTACTTGGCATAATTTCTTTTTTGTCTTGTTTGCAGACACTTGTTGAATCTTGCTTCTGACGTAGAGATGTCTGAGGCTCGGCCGATTCTTTGTCCCCCTTCCAAGGAGAAGGCTCCTCCTTGGGGCGAACGTCGGGTCGACACTCGGCCCTCAAATAGGCTAAAGGTGGCCTCCAAAATCTAAGGGAAGGTGGCCCCTCCTCCTTCGACCGTCATAGAAGTCGCAGATGAGGGTACGAAGGTCGAGAAGGCAGTTCCACCCGAGCCTCGGGAGGTTCCCAAGCTAGGACTTGTTGCAAAATAGGTCCTTGAGAGGAGAGAGGAAGGGGAAGGGGATGAGCCCCTAGCGGGGAGGTGGCTGAGGGAGAGAGGATGGGCTTCCTTTGGAGTGTCGAAGGGATCCTCCATTGGGCGAGTCACCAGAGGACCGAGGAGGATTTTGTCAGCCTCTTCGAGTCCTCCATGGAGCAGATGCTCACCAAGATGACAAGGATGCTCCTCGAGGAAAGTACGAAATCTTCTGTTCTTCGTTCGATTTTTCCATCTAATGGTAACCCCTTTTTTATGTAATTCACGCCGTGTGCACTGAGGGACCGCACCAAGCTATCCATGGCCAATAAACATGCGGATGATGCAGAGGCTCGGCTGGTGACCAACGAGGCCCGAGTTGCCATTGTGACGGCCGATCTGACATCGGCAATGACATCCCTTGATGAGGCAGCAACAGAGAATACTTACCTGGCCTCACGATTGAAAGAGGCTAGGGCAACATACGATAAATGCCACATTGAGTACATCTAAACCTGTGAGGTGGTGAACCGGCTCAAAACGGAGACCAAGGCCGCTCTTGTCATTGTGCAAGATCAAACGCAGGAGGAGGGACGAGCGTAGGCTGTAGAAGCCTTTCTCTCGTCCCAATCATTCACAGAGGAGTGGGAACATCTCTACCGAGATGGTTACATTGAATGCGTGAAGTTGATGAGGGTGAGCTTTCCTCAGCTCGATCTCTCTAGCTTCGACGAGAGTGGGTTGGGATCCGGTCATCTGTGCACTGAGGGGGATACTAATCCCGAGGCTAAGTTGGCTGCAGCTGGTCCTTCGGTGGTCGTAGTTGACCTTAAGGCAACTTTCAAGGCTGCTCCTGAGTTGGCTCCTGATGAAGTGGCTGAGCCTTGAAGCTGAATTTGCAGAGCAAAATTCCTTTCTACTCCCCTTTTAAGCTTCAAGCACTTTATGCATGTTGAGCGCTGAGCTCAAGAGCATTTGCAACCCCAAGCGTCGCCGATCCTTAATACTTGTGCATTTTGTGCCTCTCCTTCTCTATTAATGTAATACCGATGTACATGATGATGTGTTCCCGATGTAAATATTAATTTAATCAATGAATACACTTTTTCCTCGCATTCAATTGTCTAATTTACATGGTTATGAATTTTTTGCATGTTTATCAATAGAACTCGAGCGATGCTTTGTTTGTTGACCGATTTAAGGATAGTAGATCTTGAGATGCTCGGTATTCCAGGGGTGAGGCAGTAGTTGGCTGGTCAAGTCTTCCAGTCAATATGTGCTAGGTCGGATAGTATTAAGGGTCAAATATTGCATATCAGACCTAGTTATTGACTGAATTTATGAACATGGTATCGTTTAATGACTCAATTTAATCATGCTTGTGATGCAAGGTACATTTGCTAGCTTGGACCAAAATAGGGTGTTAAAAGCATAGATTTGACAATCAAAATGTATCAAGGCAAGGGACAGACCCCAGGGGACCAAGATCGACTGATTTGCACGCCAAAGATCCAAGGAAATTGAGAAACTGAAACTCAAGTGACCTGAAAGTCATCCAGAATGCAAGATCAAAAGGTTTCCACCATCCGTTCGGCTCAAAAATTCATACATGGACAAAAGATCGTAAATTAACTGTACACATCAAAATTCATCCGTTGGATCCTTGTGGAAGTGTCCCAATGGACAGATCAGCTTAGAAATCATCAATCTGGGGCCCACTCGATATCCAGATATGCTCCAAAATTGGTCTCAACCCTTTTAATGAGGTGATAAAATGGATGGATGGAGGGGATCTCTCGAGTACAGCATTATGGGACCCATACACGCGATACGTGTACATTTCGTGTACATGGCCACCGTGCACTAAACCATCAAGGCAGCGTTGACTGCCTTGACCTGATCAGTCTCCCATCACGAGACAATAGATGGACGTTCGACTGTGGGTTTATGATTGTGGGCCCCACACATCAACATTTTTATAAATCTAAACCATTAAACGTGTTTAGAGGGGGGGCGTGACCATCGCCTAGCTTTCCTTTTTGGCCCATGCACGTGTACGTGCGTGAATTGTCAGAAAATGCAGGATGAACGGCGAAAGTAAAACGTTAGTGGACCACGTCAACAACAATCCAAAACCATCCATTCCTGACTGGTTTTTGGCCAGGAATTCAATGGACAGGGTGGGTTTTATCAGAAACATCATTGTGGGGTCCACCAAACATCTCAGTGCACCTCTGCGCATAAATCTTATGCACGCTTAACATCTGGTCCTCTGTGGGCCAGTGTATGTACATGATCATGGTCAGATGGGTGATCCTGGCCATGCAAAATCTTCCCCTGGGCCAACCGATCAAAGCTATGAAGCCTGAATGGCTTGGATCTTGCACTTAAAGCCCATTTAGCCGAAAATCCTAATTTGCTGTGTTGCCTTTCGTAGCGAAACGTGTTACAATACCTACTGGCTGTGTAAAGAAGGTTGGTTCTCCGACTCCAGGAGGATCTACAAACAGCCGACTTCCCTGTTGTTATAAAAAAAGAAAGAGGAGAGAGAAGGAGGCATCCAAGATCTGGGACGTGAACGTGGTGCCGGAGAGTGTTTCTTTTAGATTTATTTTTTTTATGTTATTTTTATTCTTATGAGATCTAGCTTAATCATGTTGTTAGGCTAAACCTCTTAGCTAGGGTTAAGAGGTGAAGCTTGTAGTATGATGGGATAACTTTTTGCTATGCCTTTTGTTTAGACTGAACTAATGTTGATTTTAGTTAATTAAGGAATTTTTTTTAGTTTTGAATGGTCTGTTGTGACTAAAATTACAATGGGTCTACCATAGCTGTGAGCATGTTCTTTTCCTTTTGATGTTTATGACGTCAGGAAGCCCTGTTGTTCACCATCGTCTCCTAGGCATGGTTGGATGACGGTACCCTTCCTAACCTTCATACATTGTTGATTGGTGGGTAATTAGTTTAATTTTGTTGTTTATTTTGTCTTCTGGGCATGGTTTGGTGATGGAATCCATTCTAATTCATATACCTTTCATATCTTGAAAACTATATCGAATAAGTTCAGTTTGATTTTCATGGTTACACCCTTCAATTGGATGAAGATGGACTCTAAGTCTAATTGAGTTTTTGATGCAGGCATAAGATCTCCCTGATCTCTACAAGTGGATTCTCTAAATCCCTAGTTTCCTACCTCTGATTTCTTTAAATTTTAGATAATTATTTCACCATTATTCCTTAAATTTATTTGATTTAGATTTCATCTTAGTCTAGTTCTAGTTCTATTTAGTTTCAGATTACGTACAAGTTTCAGTCCCTTTGGATTTGATCTCGGTCTCACTGATTTTATTATTACATGACAACCCTATACTTAGGGAGTGAACAGGTTTTTGGCGCCATTGCCGGGGACTAGCAGCTACGATTCTCTGAAATTAATTGGCTTTAAAATTAGATTAAGATTAGGATTTACTAACTTTAGTTTTAGATTTTTCTTTCTATTTGATTTTTAGAACTAACTTTCGTGTTTTGTAGGGTCGTTGATATATCGTCTAAATTGGTAACTTCTTCCTAATTTCTATACTTTCAGTATTTTTTTAGATTAGGTCTTATCTCCTAGATACTAACTTGGTTTGTTTTGTTTTGCAGGTTTTAACTTACGAATCTCTAACCGGGTAACTTCTTTCTAACTTCTCCCCCTCTTGCTTTCCATACTGTTGTAGGATCCTTTCTTTTATTTTTCTTAGGCTTAGATTCGGAGTTAGGATCTCACTATGTATATGCACAAGTGGGAACGTCAATATGCTGAGAAGAATAATCTATATTGGGATGATGACTATGGTGGAAATCAACATATGTCTCATTTTTTTTTTTGAAACTATCATTGGGAACCAACCAGAATATAATGATCCACTAGTTAAGAAGTCCTTACACGATCATATACAGGAGAATAATTACACTCCACGGATTAATAAAACAGTACGTAAGTGTTGGGGTTATCATAATTATGGGCGTGAGGACTACTATCACCCATCAGATAAGAAGAAAACAATGCGTGATTATATTATAAGTGTAATATGTATTACCAACCATCAGATTCTCCCACTTATGATCCATATGATTATAATCAATGAAAACATCAAAATTGGAGAAATGAACCAACAACATATTATAATGATTATTCTCTTGGATCCCCGACCTTTGAGATCTAACCAGAAACAATCTAAGAGGATTTAATTCAGCGTAGCATAGCCTGTCTTGCAGAAATTATAAAATCGTTGGAAGCGCTTAATTCACACCTTGATAAGGTAGAGGAGGCTCGGTCATCCCAATCACAATTCTTCCTAGAAATACAATGAGAGGAAAGTGATCCTAACTCACTTTTGAAGAACTCTGGAATTTGTAATGAGGAGTTAGATTCCATTAATGAGCATATAGTTCAATTTTTCGATGAGTCGATCTCGATGACTGTTCAAAAGAATGGTGAAGAGACATGGGTGTCTTTTAAATACAATGATGATAACACACTTTACTCACATGAAACACTCAAGTTCAATGATGAGGAAGATTTCAGTTTATTCGAACCTCAACCTAATTTAGGAATAAAATGTGAGGAAAGCAATCCCATCCCAAGTGTGTACTGCATTAAATTGGAAGTTGATAAGTATTAGGATGAGATTCATGAGAGCACAACCTAAATTTTACTGGAATCAACTTCAATTATGGTCCAGGAAGGTGATCACAAGGCACAGGAATTTCTACTCCACCTATCTAACATGGTTAATTTAAATGTGGAGGATGAACCACTTTCACGTAAACCTTCCAACCTTTGCAAAGCATGTTTAGATCACTCTCCTAAATTAGATGCTGATATGATTTAGGAGATGAACGAGCCACCTGATATGACTTTGGAAGTTGAAACCACCTAGTTGAGGTCACCATCTGAGTTATACACTTTTGATGATTCAATGCCTCTTTTGAGTAGTATCAATGAATAGAGTCCTCACATCAATACTTCATCTCCTTACCCTCAATTTGTTTGCACAGGGTTGAAGCAAGAGAGCATACCTCCATCTACTTTTACAGATGAGGGAATCCTTAAACAGATCATCACACAATTCAATGTGGAAAATGAGTAATTCTTAGTTGAATGTCCCAACTCTTTAAACGATTGCTTGGCCCACTTTGCAGATTCAATAGAACTCATGATAGTGGATGCCTCACAAGGTAACACCGCGGTAGATGTCATGGACTGAGAGAACCCTTAATTTGAAGCCCCTCATTCCCCAAACTCTGAATGTTTACCATTAAAGGAAGAAGAGCTGAAAATTAAACCGAAGAGTGAAACTTCGGAATATGTTGAGACTACATCACGTTTTAAGAAGTTTTCTGAACTTTATTTATGTGTAGTCTCTGATTCACCATAGAATACTAATGTTGAAACTTCTTCTATCATAGATGAATCGTATATACTCTGGATACCTCAAGCAATTCAACAAAAAAATTCTTATGAGGTACATATGTTTCTCTGGAAAGTCATGCTCTAGGCATCTAAGCCTATTACAAAAAGGGCTTTTGGATGATCTTACTAGGGAACTTACTGAGAAACTTATCAAGATATTGGCTGGAAGAGGAACCTTGCGGCATGATCGAGTAGTTTTTCTCTACTTTCATAGGACTAGGGTAGTTTTCTTTATACTATTTCAGGATAGACGGTTTTATGCCGTTAGGTTAGTTTGCTTGATACGTTATTTTAGGATAGTTGCTTCTATGTCTTCACTCTCATACTAACTTGCTCTCTCCCAACGATCTCTTGAAAAATCTCTCTTGATCCCTTCATTCAAGTACTATCTTCCCATCACTTCTCATTTACTTTCGTTGTCCTATGTGCATTGCATGCTCATATCTTTTACATTGAGGACTGTAGATTTTAGGTTGGGGGTGGGACATTAGGTTACTTAATCAATGTTTTCTTGGTCTTAAGCAAAAATTGTGAAATTTTTTAAAATTTTCTAGGATTTCTTGTGAATTCGAAGTATTTTAATGGATATCCTTGATTTAGAATTTCAAGGTACGTGTTGTTGGTAATTTACGACTCTTAGATTCAATGTCTGTTAGATTTCATAGTTAAGTTTGAATTATTAATACATGATTAGAAGTTTTAAATATTGATTGAGTCATGATTTCACATGCCACATCTCACTTACATTTGAAGGTTTCAGTTCGATATTAAAGGGTTAACTTGCTAATCACTAAGCACAAAAAGAACCAACTTGCGAAGTTCTGCCATCATGTTTATAAAGAAGAATTGAAAGGGTTGGGCGAATGGTCTTCACCATAGGTTTGTTCCCTATAGGTGAAGGTTGATTCCCTACGAATGACAGTCGGAAAGGGCTAGGCGAATGGTCTTTACCATAGGTTTGCTCCATATAGGTGAGGATTTAATTCCCCTACATGGCATTACTTTTAATAAAATAAAAAATAAAAAATGTGGGAATTTATGAGGCAGATTTTGGTTGTCATGAATCTCTTATTGGTTACCAATGATATCAAGAAATGGAGAAGTAAATCTTAAAGTTGCTAAGCCGAGATTACATTATACACTTATGGATCTTAATGTTTAGAAATTTTCTAATTGGTGGATTAATACTTTGATCTTGACTATGAATTCTACCATGCACTTGAGTATAAGAGAATGTAATTCCCAACATTCATGAATCTTAGACTTCTAATATTTGGATTGTTTTTTTTTTTTAAAAAAAGAAGTAAAATCACTCGAGTTTATAGAAATTGTCCTGTAATTCTCAACTTACTTTTCGCATATTTTGCCCAGGACTAGCAAGATGCTGGTTGGGGGTTGTGATGAGGGTCAAATGTTGCATATCAGACCTAGTTATTGCCTGGATTTATGAACATGGTACTATTTAACGACTCAATTTAATCGTGTTTGTGATGCAAGGTACATTTGCGAGCTTGGACTGAAATAGGGTTTTAAAAGCATGGCTTTGACGCTCAGAATGCACCAAGGCAGGGGATAGACCCTAGGGGACCAAGATCAATAGATCTACACGCTAAAGATCCAAGGAAATTGAGAAACTGAAGCTCAAGTGGCCTGAAAGTCAGCCAGAATGCAAGATCACAAGGTTTCCACCATCCGTTCGGTTCAAAATTTCATACATGGACTAAAGACCATAAATTAACTATACACATCAAAATTCATCTGTTGGATCCTTTTGGAAGTGTCCCAATGGACAGATTAGCATAGAAATCATCAATCTAGGGCCCACTCGATATTCGGATATGCTCCAAATTTGGTCTTAACCCCTTAAATGAGGTAATGAAACAGATGGATAGAGCGGATCTCTCGAGTATAGCATTATGGGACCCATACATGCGATACATGTATATAATGTGTACATAGCCGCCGTGCACCAAACTGTCAAGGCAGTGTTGACTGCCTTGACCCGATCATTCTCCCACTAGGAGACAATGAACGGACGTTCGACTGTGGGTTTGTGATTGTGGGCCCCATTCATCAACATTTTTACAAATCTGAACCGTTAAACATGTCCATAGGGGGAGCGTGACCATTGCCTAACTTTCCTTTTTGGCCCATGCACGTGTATGTACGTGAATTGTCAGAAAATGCAGGATGAACAGCGGAAGAAAAACATCAGTGGACCATGTCAACAACAATCCAAAACCATCCATTCCTGAATGGTTTTTCACCAGGAATTCAATGGACAAGGTTGATTTTATCAGAAACATCACTGTGGGATCCACCAAACATCTCAGCTCACCTCTGCGTAAATCTTATGCATGCTCAATGTCTGGTCCTCCGTGGGTTGGTGTACATATATGATCATAGTCAGATGGGTGATCCTGGCCATTCTAAATCTTCCCTTGAGCCAACCGATCAAAGCTAGGAAGCCTGAATGGCTCAAATCTTGCACTTGGAGCCCATTTAGTCGAAAATCCCAATCTGTTGCATTTCCTTTCGCTGCTAAAGGTGTTGCGATACTGGCTAGCTGCATAAAGAAGGTCAGTTCTCTGACTGCAGGAGGATCTACAAACAGCTGACTTCCCTGTTGTTATAAAAAGAGAGAGAGAGAGAGAGAGAGAGAGAGAGAGAGAGAGAGAGAGAGAGAGAAGAGAGGAGGCATCCAAGATCTGGGACGTGAACGTGGTGCAAGGAGAGTGTTTCTTTTAGAGTTTTTTTATTTTATTTTTATTCTTATGAGATCTAGCCTAATCATGTTGCTAGGCTAAACCTCTTTGCTAGGGCTAAGAGGTAAAGCTTGTAGCATGATGGGAGAACTTTTTGCTATGCCTTTTGTTTAAACTGAACTAATGTTGATTTTAGTTAATTAAGGGAATGTTTTTAGTTTTTAATGATTTGTCGTGACTTAAATTACAATGGGTCTGCAATAGTTGTGATCATGTTCTTTTCCTTTTGATGTTTATGACGCCAGGAAGCCTTGTTGTTCACCATCATCTCTTAGGCATGGTTAGATGATGGTACCTTTCCTAACCTTCATAAATTGTTGATTGGTGGGTAATTAGTTTAATTCTGTTGTTTATTTTGTCTCATGGGCATGGTTTGGTGATGAAATCCATTCTAATTCTTATACCTTTCATCTCTTGAAAACTATATCAAGTTCCACTATGCTAAAATAGTGAAAAAAGGACGGTCGAAAACCGTCTCAAAAGATCATAAAGGACAGTCTTGGACCGTCGCAAGGGCCGTCATATTTTGGGGTGTCGTATTACTTAAAAGACGGTCATAAACCGTTTCTAAAGGAAGGTCATGGACTGTCTCTAAAGAAGGACGATCATGGACCGTCTATAAAGGTAGACATTAGACGTCTATTATGAAGCTAAAAAGGATGGTCGTGGACTGTCCTTGAAATAGAAGCTCCTGGACCGTCCGTAAAAAGGGCAGTCCTAGACCGTCCGTAAAAAGGACGGTCCATGACCATCAATAAAAGAAGACCGTTATAGGCAGTCTCTGATAAACCATAAAACGATGGTCATGGACCGTCCTTACAAAGGACGGTTATGTCATGCCCCAAACTCGGAAACCGGGCTCACAAAATTCCCGATCGCCGAATCCGACGCCGACAGCCTCCTTAGAACCTCATTCTCGGCTCCTAGCACCCATTCGGCAGGTTCCGATCCTAGGATTTTACAAGGAGGATTTTCAACGTCAGTTTGATTCGTAATAAGCATAACCAAAGATATAACCCACAAACAACAACCAAGAACTCCATTACATTTCCATTATGATCAAAAACTTTACAAGTACAATGAGCATAAAGGGGAAATACAATGATGACGAACAAAAACTCCAAAATGATCTGCTAAGCGCTCCTGCCTCAATGCTGTTGTGAGCCAACGTCACCTGCACGCAACGGTCGTGCATAAGCTTATATAAAGCTTAGAGGGTGGTGAGAGTGTGTGCGCAAGGTAGTAATGTGAACATGCAATATGAGAATAATGTGGAATATACAGATGGATCCATGAAAAACCATTAGCCGTACCAAAGTTATGCAATGCAAGACATGAATGATAGAGGCCATCCCAAGGTCATGCGATGTGAAATGCAACTCAAGCATGCAAATCCTCATCTATGTCCACACATCAATACAGCTCAAATCTGGGATATCACCGGGGTCTAGTACACTCTAAACCAGATCGTCGCCTCATCGCACGTAATAAGGTAAGTGGAAGAGACCTCACTATTCGTCTGCCAATATCGGGATCGACTCGTCGATAGTGGACCCATTTCTCGAGTTGGTCAAACTCAGCCTAGCTTTACCCCCTACTCTAGGGTGGGTAAGGCCGCACCTCCTTCCAACCGACCATGACGCAGTGGAGAGCGCAGCCATCTGGTAATCGGCACTCAACGCTCATCTACCCACTCGGTCAAGACGTTGGAGCAACCTCTTGGTACCATAAGGGTTTAGGGACTTTCACCTAGGGATATCTATAGCACCCCATGTAGCATAAGATTTTTGGTATCCAATCCTGTCAACCACGATGCGTCTATGGAGGCTACGGCCCCAATGTCACTAGGGCGTACAGTAATCATATCACACAATGCGAGCTGCATGAATCACACTATCCAATCATGCAGCAAATCCTGCGTGTATCGTGCACTCATGTAGGGAAACACCGCTCAATCGGGGTCCCATAAACAATCTGCCTGAAGGCATATGCTATGATCAATTACTTCTCATATCAAGCATACATATAATGCGTATGACCATGAGTCATGGAACTATACTAAACATGTGATAAAGTAATGAACTATCCTTACAATGAAGATGGGCCTAGATGGCCTATACACAACAAGTACGAGCCTAACAATGGGCCCTAAGGAGAGTCGTAATGTGGACATCCAACCAACATTATACTCGCAATGTGGACGTCAAACCGACATTGCTCCCAAGGCACGATTGTCGTAAACATCGCTATATAATCCGTGTTGGGATCACACATTGCAATGAACCTTAGGTACATCTTATTAGGCCTTAAATACATCAAATGGGCCATATCATATGGGCCTTTTATTCATCAAATGGGTTGCATCTGGGCCTTATGTGCATTGCAATGGGTGATAATCCGTGGGCCTCACATGTGGCCTTATATATACAACAAATGGGCCACATTACTTAGTCTAACAGTACTATCAGGTGGGCTGAGCCGAGCCGAGCCGAGCTGACCAAACAGTACCATAAAGTGGGCTGAGCCGAGCCGACCTTACTTAACAATAGCATCAGGTGGGCCGAGCCGAGCCGACCTGACAGAACAATATCATCAGGTGGGGCTGAGCCGACCTGACTTAACAATAACATCAGGTGGGCCGAGCCGAGCCGACCTCTCAGAACAATACCATCAGGTGGGGGCTGAGTTGACCTGATATCCTAATAAGTTCTCCGAGCTGACTCCTCTTTAATCAGGCTATCATAACATGTATCACCATACACTAAATTCATGGGGCTCATGGCACATCAGAGAGGACCAGCACTGCTCAGACCTTGTCCAGGTACACCAGCACCACCCAAAATGGATGAATGACATGGGTGCGTCCCATAGTGCCCACGCTATCTTGCACTTCACTGCTACCACCGTCACTTAGGGATGGATGCCAAGACCTCAGTGTTGCAATGAGGTAACTCCGCTCAGCCTACCAGTTGAGCTATACATCTGGGTGTCCATGATAGCCATCCCCACTAGGGATGGATGCCAAGACCTCAGTGTTAAAATGAGGCATCTCCGCTCAGTCTGCCAGTTGAGCTATGGATCTGGGTGTCCATGATAGCCACCCCCACTAGGGATGGATGCCAAGACCTCAGTGATGAAATGAGGCATCCTTCACTCCGTCTACTACCTAAGCCATGGAACTGGGTGGGTCCAGCATTGAAACAATGTATCTTTCACTCAGTCCACTACGTGAACTATGGAGCTAGGCCCACGTTAAATCACACTTCACTGGTAGCCACACCCACTACTAGCCATATCAAGGGGGGGCTCCCTATGGACGGCTGGGATGACATATAAACATCATGGTGTGTCCCACATATATGGGGTCCACCGGTAGATGGCATGGATGAAATACGCACATCGCAAGTGGACCAAAATCATAGAAAGAGAGAGAGACATCGGTGAAGATGGAGGGGCCCCGCCACTATGGACCCCTCTTGCATACAAACATACATCAAGGTGGGTCCCACATAGATGGACCCCTTTAAATCAAAATCTAATGGTGGAGATCCCTTCTCCACAAAATAGAGAGTCTAGATGACCTTCTTAATGCAAGGAAATAAACATCATGATGGGATCCATGGAGAATGGCCCCATCATGGAATGATTTTGATGATCAAAGTGGGCCATCGGCCACATCTTAGGATCTCAAGTGAGATCCAAACCATTGATCGGTTGGCCTAACTTAGCCCATCTCAAAAACATGAAAAACTAGTATTATCAAGCACCCATCATTCGATCTTTTTGCTCCTATAGGCTCCTTAGCGCCTTAGCTTTGATTCCAATGGAGGAGATGAGAAATGGATGGCTAGGATGGGAGATCTTAGGATGGAGAGGTGGGCCACACTAGGAGTTTTTAGAACAGAGGGAGAGGCTTGGAGAGCTCATACGTATGGGGTTCTTTGTTGCTTGGAATGAAGCTTGAGAAATGAGAGAGAGTTGTAAAGGGAGAGAGAGAGATGAGAGATGGATGGATGTGGTGAGTGATGGGTGTGTAAGAAAATCTTGACTTTGGTGGCCTTTTGTGTAAGAAAAGTATGGGCTTGTAAGATCTTTTTGACTTTTGTGGTTGCTTGGGTATGGGTGAAAGGTGATGTGTACTTGACATGTGATGTGATAAGATTTGATTGATTGATGGGATTGATGTGACACCTCGTAGAGATTCTCTTGAGTTTCGCAACGCGAGGCGTTTTCCTCACACCGAACGTTGGCCCACATCTCTTGACCAGGGTATCGCCTCGGCGCGCAAGTCCCGACATCGGAACCGCAGCGATGGCGCGGTCGCTATGGTAATGGTCTTGCGTTGAATCGATACGGGTTGACGGCATATGAATCAGGGTCACGTATAAATATCAGTTAAGGGTCGAAGGTTGCCGGAATTCGACCAGTAAGACCACAGAAGTCTACGAAATGGTACGGTCTAGGATACGGGTCTTACAGGTTATGAGTAGTCTTTAGTGAACCTAAAAAGGACGGTCTTAGACCGTCCTTAAAAAAGATTATTTTGGACTGTTCTTAAAAAGGATCGTTATTAGCCATCTCTGATGAACCTAAAAATGACGGTCATGAACCGTCTCAGATTTAAATATTTAGGAAAATATGAATGACCTAATAGCTGTCAAAAAAATTTTTGCGTTAAAAATTAAAGAAAAGCAAAAAATTAGCAACAATTTTCTTTTTATCTTTCATCTAATAAAAAAATATTCTACCAATAAAATAATCATAATTCATAATCATAAAGAATTGCAGAAAGTTCATTCGGGTTTAGGTTTGGGATTTCAATTTTAGGTTTAGGTTAAGGAGTTGAGATTAGGATTAGGTGTAGGTTTAGGTTTAAGGATTTGAGAATACATTTAGGTTTTAGGTTTAGGTTTAAGTTTTAGGTTATAGTTTAGGTTTAAGTTAGGTTATAGGTTAAGGTTTAGGGAATTTAGTTTTAGGTTATAGTTTAGGTTATAGGTTAAGGTTTAGGTTTAGATTTAGGTTATAGGTTTTGAGATTTGAGAATAGGTTTAGGTTAAGGTTATAAGTTTACGTTTAGGAAATCGGGTTCGGGTTTAGTTTTGGGTTTTCAAGTTTAGGTTTAGGTTTAGGATAGGGAGTTGAGATTAGGATTAGGTGTAGGTTTAGTTTTAGGGATTTGAGAATACGTTAAGGTTTAGGTTTAGGAAATCGGGTTTGGGTTCGAGATCGGGTTTAACATTTGGGTTTTAGGTTTAGGTTTAAGTTATAGGTTTAGGTTATAGGTTATAAGTGTAGGTTTAGGTTTAGGCTTTAGGTTTAAGTTATAAGTTTAGGTTTAGGTTAAGGTTAAGGTTTAGGTTATAGGTTTTGGGATTTGAGAATAGGTTTAGGTTTAGGTTAAGGTTAAGGTTTAGGTTATAGGTTTTGGGATTTGAGAATAGGTTTAGGTTTAGGTTATAGGTTTTGGGATTTGAGAATAGGTTTAGGTTATAAGAATAGGTTTAGGTTTAGGTTATAGGTTTTGGGATTTGAGAATAGGTTTATGTTATAAGTATAGGTTTAGGTTAAGGTTATAGGTTTAGGTTATAGGTTAAGGTTTAGGGAATTGAGTTTAGGTTATAGGTTTAGGTTAAGGTTTAGGTTAGAGGTTAAGGTTTAGGTTTTGGGATTTAAGAATAGGTTTAGGTTAAGGTTATAAGTTTAGGTTTAGGTTGCAGGTTTAGGTTAAGGTTATAAGTTTAGGTTTAGGTTGTAGGTTTAGGTTAAGGTTTAGGGATTTAAGTTTAGGTTTAAGTTATAGGTTTAGGTTTAGCTTTAGGTTTTAGGTTTAGGTATAGGCTTAAGTTATAGGTTATAGGTTATATGTTTAGGTTAAGGTTTAGGAATTCCGGTTCGGGTTCGGGTTTGGATTCGGGTTTAGGTTATGGGATTTGGGATTTGAGAATAGTTTTAAGTTATAAGTATAGGTTTAGGTTGGATTATAGGTTAAGGTTTATGGATTTGAGTTAGGGTCATAGGTTTAGGTTAAGGTTTAGGGATTTGAGTTTAGGTTATAGGTTTAGGTTTAAGTTATAGGCTTAGGTTATAGGTTATAGGTTATATGTTTAGGTTAAGGTTTAGGAATTTGGGTTCGGGTTTGGATTCGGGTTTAGGTTATAGGTTTTGGAATTTGAGAATATTTTTAGGTTATAAGTATAGGTTTAAGTTGGGTTATAGGTTAAGGTTTAGGGATTTGAGCTAAGGTTATAGGTTTAGGTTTTGGTTTTAGGTTTAGGTTTAGGGAATTGAGTTTAGGTTATAGGTTTAGGGAAAGGTTAGGTTAAGGTTATAGGTTTTGGCATTTGGAAATAGTTTTAGGTTATAAGTATAGGTTTAGGTTAGGTTATAGGTTAAGGTTTAAGGATTTGAGAATAGTTTTAGGTTATAAGGTTTTAGGTTTAGGTATAGGCTTAAGTTATAGGTTATAGGTTATAGGTTTTGGTTTAGGTTAAGATTATAGGTTTAGGTTAAGGTTTAGGTTTAGGTTATAAGCTATAGGTTATAGTTTTAGGGAATTGAGAATGGGTTAAGGTTTAGGTTTAGGAAATCGGGTTCAGGTTCGAGATCGGGTTTAGGTTTGGGTTTTCAGGTTTAGGTTTAAGTTTAGGTTAGGGAGTTAAGATTAGGATTAGGTGTAGGTTTAAGTTTAAGCATTTGAGAATAAATTTAGGTTTTAGGTTTAGGTTTAGGTTTTAGGCTTAGGTTTAGGTTTAGGTTAGGTTATAGGTTAAGGTTTAGGGAATTGAGAATAGGTTAAGGTTTAGGTTTAGGAAATCGGGTTCGGGTTCGAGATCGGGTTTAGGTTTGGGTTTTCAAGTTTAGGTTTAGGTTTAGGTTGGGGAGTTGATATTAGGATTAGGTGTAGGTTTAGGTTTAGCGATTTGAGAATACATTTAGGTTTTAGGTTTAGGTTTAGGTTTTAGGTTATAGGTTAAGGTTTTAGGTCATAGGTTTTGGTTTAGGTTAAGGTTTAGGTTATAAGTGATAGGTTTAGGTTTAGGTTAGGTTATATGTTAAGGTTTAGGGAATTGAGAATGAGTTAAGGTTTAGGTTTAGGAAATCGGGTTCGGGTTCGGGATCGGGTTTAGGTTTGGGTTTTCAAGTTTAGGTTTAGGTTTAGGTTTAGGGAGTTGAGATTAGGATTAGGTGTAGGTGTAGGTTTAGGGATTTGAGAATACATTTATCTTGTAGGTTTAGGTTTAGGTTTTAGGTTATAAGTTAAGGTTTAGGTTTTAGGTTAAGGTTAAGGTTAGGTTATAGGTTATAAGTTTAGGTTATAGGTTATAGGTTAGGGTTTTAGGTCATAGGTTTTGGTTTAGGTTAAGGTTATAGGTTTAGCTTTAGCTTTAGCTTTAGCTTTAGCTTTAGCTTTAGGCTAAGGTTTATATTATAAGTGATAGGTTTAGGTTTAGGTTAGGTTATATGTTAAGGTTTAGGGAATTGAGAATAGGTTAAGGTTTAGGTTTAGGAAATTGGGTTCGGGTTTGGGTTCGGGATCAGGTTTAGGTTTGGGTTTTCAAGTTTAGGTTCAGGTTTAGGTTAGGGAGTTGAGATTAGGATTAGGTGTAGGTTTAGGTTTAGGGATTTGAGAATACATCTAGGTTTTAGGTTTTGGTTTAGGTTTTAGGTTATAGTTTAAGGTTTAGGTTTTAAGTTTAGGTTAAGGTTAGGTTATAGGTTATAAGTTTAGGTTATAAGTTGAGGTTTTATGTCATAGGTTTTGGTTTAGGTTATGATTATAGGTTTAGGTTTAGGTTTAGGTTATAAGCTATAGGTTTAGGGAATTGAGAATAGGTTAAGGTTTAGGTTTAGGAAATCAGGTTCGGTTTCGGGTTCGGGATCGGGTTTAGGTTTGGGCTTTCAAGTTTAGGTTTAGGTTTAGGTTAGGGAGTTGAGAATAAGATTAGTTGTAGGTTTAGGTTTAGGGATTTGAGAATACATTCAGGTTTTAGGTTTAGGTTTAGGTTTTAGGTTATAGGTTAGGGTTTAGGTTTTAGGTTTAGGTTAAGGTTTGGTCATAGGTTATAAGTTTAGGTTATAGGTTATAGGTTAAGGTTTTAGGTCATAGATTTTGGTTTAAGTTAAGGATATAGGTTTAGGTTTATATTTAGGTTAAGGTTTAGGTTTAGGTTATAAGCTATAGGTTTAAGGAATTAAGAATAGGTTAAGGTTTAAGTTTAGGAAATCGGGTTCAGGTTCGGGATCGGGTTTAAGTTTGGGTTTAGGTTAGGGAGTTAAGATTAGGATTAAGTGTAGGTTTAGGTTTAGGGATTTGAGAATACATTTAGGTTTTAGATTTAAGTTTAGGTTTTGGGATTTGAGAATAGGTTTAGGTTAAGGTTATAAGTTTATTTTAGGGTTGTAAGTATAGGTTATGGGTTTAGTTTAAGGTCAAGGTTTAGGTTATAAGTATAGGTTTTGGGATTTGAGAATAAGTTTAGGTTATAGTTATAAGTATAGGTTTAGGTTATAGGTTAAGGTTTAGGTTTAGGTTATAAGTATAGGTTTTGGGATTTGAGAATAGGTTTAGGTTAAGGTTATAAGTATAGGTTTAGGTTATAGGTTAAACTTTAGGTTTAGGTTATAAGTATAGGTTTTGGGATTTGATAATAGGTTTAGGTTAAGGTTATAAGTTTAGGTTAAGGTTGTAAGTATAGGTTATAGGATTAGGTTAAGGTTATAAGTTTAGGTTAAGGTTGTAAGTATAGGTTATAGGATTAGGTTAAGGTTTAGGTTTAAGTTATAAATATACCTTTTGGGATTTGAGAGTAGGTTTAGGTTAAGGTTATAAGTTTAAGTTAAGGTTATAAGTATAGGTTTAGGTTATAGGTTAAGGTTTAGGTTTAGGTTTAGGTTATAAGTATAGGTTTTGGGATTTGAGAATAGGCTTAGGTTAAGGTTATAAGTATAGGTTTAGGTTATAGGTTAAGGTTTAGGTTTAGGTTATAAGTATAGTTTTTGGAATTTGAGAATAGGTTTAGGTTATAGGTTATAGGTTATAAGTTTAGGTAATTGAGAATAGGTTTAAGTTATAGGTTTAGGGTGTGGTTTAGGTTAAGGATGTGGTCCCTGCAAATACAAATATAAACACGGCCTGTCCAAATGGCCAAGCCCCTCTAATGTTGTCCATAGGAAATAGACAGCTTCATCATGGTCATAACAGTGGTTCCCACCTTCCAGGGACCCCCACTCAACATTCGAATAGCTCCAACGCACATCCGGGTTTGGTCATTTAAATAAAATGAATTATCAAGATCATTTAAATAAAATCAGGTCCAATCAACAATCTGACCTGGAGGATTCTGTTAGCATTGTTGACAGCACTTCGAACCTTGTTTAAATCTAGGTTACAATTGTGGCCACTAATGTTATTTATCTTTCTGTGAAGTTGGTGATGATTTCTGCATCAAACCCAGTGAAAGCAGCATTCTGATTAAAAAAAAAAAAACTAATGAAACAAAAGAAATAGTGAAGTATCCAGACCTTTAATTAATTTATTAATTATTGTAAAAAATAAAAGAAAAAATTTCAAGAAAGAGAAGGAAAAAAAAAAAGGAAAATTCCCTCATAGCCAATAACATTTGTTTCGAAAAAGGAAAATTCCTTCATAACCAATAACATTTGTTTCGCAAACAAAGGAAATGGTGAAGTATCCAGATCTCCATGTAACATCACTATGTGCCAGAGCATACCTCCATCGCAGGGCATGGATTTTTCTTGTGAAGGGAGAAGCCTAGAAGATTCATGTACAAGGCTACCAATTTCACACATCTCGACCAGTTGTATGCTTTGATGTGACTTGCAGATGTGCTAGGATTAAGAGTCGGATGATAGTAAACTACTAATAATTTTAACTAGGATAACCTGGGCATGTTCATGACATGAACGTTTTTATAGCTGGCCTTCGACCAACAGGGTCACTTCTAAGGAAAGTTCGTAGGAGGCTTAGGAAGAGGAACACATAATGCTAGAAATAGAGTGATGAATGTACATGGGGGTCCATTTGGTTGGTTTTGAATTATTATTATTTTTAAGATATTGATTTATGCAATTTAAGATACTGATTTATTCAAATTCACTATTTGTTACATGGTTCAAGTCAAGGTCAGCCCAAGCCCAACTCTTTTATTAAATGGACCTAGAGTTGAGGCCCAAGCATAACCTGTGATCCAAATGAGACGGCCGCACCCAACCCTCGGCCAGATTCTGAATCCCAATCCCAGCCCAGCCCAACCACTTGTAAAGGGGGAGAGAGAGAGAGAGAGAGAGAGAGAGAGAGAGAGAGAGAGAGAGAGGAGAGAGAGAGAGAGAGAGAGAAGCGAGGTTTCATGCAAAGCTTTTCATAAAGTGGATTTTCATAAACATTATAGTGCTACCAAAGGCAAATGAGATATATTTTGAGGCAGGTATAAGTCCCAGTGCTACCCCAAAAGAAAAATAATCTCCTTTGCACTAACTTCTACTTGGGATGAGCATGCCACTAAAGCATTAGCAAACAACCATTCTGAATTGTGATTCACTTACTCCATCCCCATTCAAAGAAAAAAAAAACAAATGGCAAAAATATGAGACAGATGAAACTGAAACAGGATGGGGAAAGGAGTACTGAATTTATACGATTTAACTATTAGAATATTTTGTTTCATTACAAGTCCACAGTATTATAAAATCTTTTCATGCACCTTCACGTTCATCCCCAAAAGACACTACATTGAGGAAATGTATAAACATGTCAATCAGAGCAATACTTCGAATAGTTTCTTTTAGTTAAAATGAGGGAGAATGGTAAAGCAAAACAAAAGGTAAGATCTTAAGACTAAAAAATTCTCTATTTTCCCCTTTGAAGGTTAATGAAAAATCTGTTACAACTCAAATTCAATAGACCTAGAAACCCAGTCCTTGACACCATTAAACCTAGAAAGAGCTCTGATGTAGATGAGTAGGGTTGCTAGACATGCATACAACCATTCAGCCTCAACATTCAAACATGAGCTTCAAAAGTGCAAGTGGAATGTTCAAAGCCACCAATCTAGAGACTCTGGCTTGGACCTGATTGGAATTAATAGTGCTATAATTTAGGCAATTGTTCTAAACAGATGTGGCTCACCTTCCATCAAACAATTACAGCTACTCGACCAGTAGGCTTTTACCCATTAGCAAGTTCAAAATTTTATATAGACGTAGATGCATTCAACACCTTAATCTCCTTCTCTGTGTTTGAAATCTTCAACTTCAATCATATCCACCCCCAAACATGTGAGAAAAGGCCATACATGCATGCTAACTATAGTAGTGTGAAGAAAAAAAACAGCAATTTTAGGTGTGGGAGCAGGGAAGTGTCTCTTTCAAAATGTAAACAGGTATAAATGGGTTAGAAGTGGGGGTATGAGAGAGTCTGAAACAGCAGCAAAATAGAATGAAGTTTGAAGAGAACACCTGCTAAAGATCTATAGGTTTTAGGAGCCAATTTGTCCACTAGTCCCACGGTTTAAGGGGACCGAG
Source organism: Magnolia kwangsiensis (assembly GCA_037074715.1). NCBI lineage: Eukaryota > Viridiplantae > Streptophyta > Magnoliopsida > Magnoliales > Magnoliaceae > Magnolia > Magnolia kwangsiensis. The sequence goes on from CM073573.1 coordinate 61,505,725, forward strand.
GGTGTAGCGAATAACCCGTAGTTTTTCCTCATCTACTATCCACTGCATAAAAGAATATTTATAAAGATAAAATCTAGTTACAACTTTCAACAAACAGAGTTGTTTTCAAAATGAGCATACTTAAAATAAAGAAAATGATTTTTTAGAACTAAATTGAGAAATGACAGGAATTGATATGCTATATGAAGTTGCAGACATTTTCACAGAGATGAGTGCTCCATCCAAAAAGCAAAAATAGATAATTAGCTAGGAATGTTATTTCACAATATGGATTTTTTGTATCTAAACTATCCAAATGAAAGTCAACAGAAGTTTCAAAACTAAAATTGACAAATCAGCCACAGATCTCACACATGGAGTGATCTGATTGGACACTGGACAATTCCAATAGAATAAGAAGAAGAAAAAATCTAAAAGAGATAGATTCAATCATTTTTTTCCTCAAAAAGCACTTCTCGTACTTACAAAAAATTAGGCACCTTTCTACTAAGTGAGAATCCTCTAGCAATTTTGCAGTAAATATCTCTTTCCATTTTAGTTTTGATTTCATAAAACTTACTCAATATATCCCAAAAAAAACCTCAAGATCAGCAAATCTTGGATGATGATATGAACCACAAAAGCACTTGATTATCTCCAACTAGAGGGTGTAAGTGCTATGATTTCATATCCCTTTGGTTGTCAACTTTTGTGGTGCCAAAACCTATATCTATGTCTTGTACATCTTGTGTTTTATGATTGAAGACTATTCATTGCAATCAAGTCATCGCATTTCAAGAAAAGATCATAAATGAAGAAAGTTTTCAAGACATGGATGAAGAATTCAAGTATTGAAGTCTTTAAATTTCTATGTTCAAGATTCAATCAAGTTCAAGTTTAGTAGAAGACTTTGTCAAGTCAAGATCAAGCTCAAGAAGGCCTACTACAAGATTTGTATATTCTCAAGCTTCTCTGAAGGGTCATCTGAGTGTACAGACTTTCAATGTCCATCTCACTTTTAAGGTTTGTTTTGACCTTAGATTGACCTTAGGATAGGCTTTACAGTAGGTCATTTTGGATACATAACTCATATATTTTATTATGCTTGTTTGGAGTGTTCTAAGACCAATCCTAGGGACTTCAAGACCAGTCCTAGCTCTGCTACGACCAGTCTTAAGTTTTTCAGGACCAGTCCTAAGTTGTTGAAGATTTTTGGATCTTTCTAGCTATCCTACTCATCCTTCGACCGGTCGTAGCCCTATGATTCAAACTCCAGCAACCATTTTTGGGGTCCTACGGCCAGTCGTAGGTGTCCCACGACCAGTCCTAGATGGCCCAGGACCAGTCATGGAATAGAAAATCTTATCCCGTAGAAATTTTTCAAAAATCTTTGGAGCTACTACCAGTCCTAGGTTCCTAAGACCAGTCGTAGACGGGATTTTTTAGGCTATAAATAGAGCACGAACTTCAGAGTTTTAGCACTTCAAATCAATTCTATTCAAGCATTCTTTAGGCTATACTCTGAGATAAGTTTGTGTTTATTTTAAGCTACTTTGTGCTTATTTAATATTCCTTTTGCTAGCTTATTTTTATTTCATTTTGATCTACATTCCAATCTTATTAGAAAAGAGGAATTTCTGATATTCCTTCTTCTTAGATTCAAAATCAAATAGAACTAGCCCTTTTGATTTAAAATCAATTAGACTTAGAACCATTCTTAAAGTGAGTATTGGACTTTGAACGTTGAATCGAACATCTACTCCGATTGGTTCTACAGGGCTTCTTCAAAAGGTGATTCAGGTATTTTACATTTTTGTAATTTACTTTCTCTGGTTTTTGTTTGAGATTCGCTAGAAAAATCTCATTGTATTGGTTATCTGAGGAGAGCCAGAAAACTCAGATTGTGGGGTTTTTGGATTGTGTAAGCCCGAGATCAAAGACACAATTGTGAAGGTTTTAGGTGAACCTGTGAAACCTATTTTGATAGTGCATGCTAATATCCCCTGTGTGAGGATATTAGGAGTGGAGTAACAATCTGTGTGGCTGTTGGATAACAGTTGGTGTACACACAGGCGAACCACTATATATCGTTGTGTTGTGGATGTGTTTTACTCTTTCATTCTGTTTTGTGGAGAGTGTTTGTGGATGAATGTTGTAATCACTTTAAGAAAGTGTGGATGAATGTTGTAATAACTTAGGATTTATTTTCTGCAAGTTATTTTGATTTTCTTGCTTATTATTCCTCATTAATTTGTGATACAAAGGACGTTCTAGAAATAAGGTTGTCCTACCTTAAACCTCTGGTTTTTGGTGTAAGGTTGTCCTTAGAACTGATAAAGTATCAATCTCTTTATTTTAAGCTATTGTGATTGTTTTATATTCAGCATTGTGCTTTATATCTTTTATTATTCCGCTGTTATAAGTTTTATTTGGCATTGCCCTATTCACCCCCCCTCTAGGGTATATAGCTAGGCCCTTTCAAGTGGTATCAGAGCCTAATAGCTCATGCTTATTGTTTATTTATTGGATTTATTTCCTAAGCTAACGATCTAAGCTATATTCAGATGTCAAATTTTAATAGCCTATCAGTTACTAGGCCACCACCTTTTAATGGCACAAATTATGCTTATTGGAAAGCCAGGATGAGGATCTTTCTTAAATCCTTGGATGAAAGTGTGTGGTTGGCCACAGTGAATGAATGGAACCCTCCTATCACTGAAGTAACTAATAGCGATGGTTCAAAATCAATGAAAGTAACGACTTATTCTCTTTGGACCACACTTCAGAAAAGTGAAAGTAGTGCCAATGCTTAAGTACTAAATGCAATTACTTGTGCATTATCACCAGATGAATTCAAAAGAATCATCTCTTGTGAAAATGCAAAACAAGCATGGGATGTATTAGAAATGACACACGAGGGTACATCTATTGTCAAGAAATCTAAAGTCCAACTCCTCACAACTAAATTTGAAGAAATTCATATGGAGGAGAATGAGATGTTTATGGACTTCTACACTAGATTAAATGACATTGTGAACTCTATGTGGGGTCTTGGTGATAGAATCTCAGAAAGTAAAGTGTGCGCAAAGATACTACATTCACTTCCTGAACGGTTCAATTCTAAAGTAACTGCGATTCAGGAACTTCATGATACGGATACCATGAGGGTTAAGGAACTAGTTGGTTCACTTCAAACCTATGAGTTATCCTTTAAGGCTCCTAAAGAAAAATCAATATCTCTCAATTCATCAAAAAATGTTTCAAAAGGGAGCACTTCGGATACAGAAAATTCCAAAGATGATATGGCCCTTTTAGCAAAAAATTTTTACAAAATTTTCAAAAACAAGAAAAAAGATGATTTTCAAAAGTCAAATGATAAGAGACGATCTAAACCTAGAGCTCAAAAATCATTGAAAGATAGTCAATGTTACAACTGTCAAGAGTATGGGCACTTAGCTAACAAATGTCCTAAAAAGGACAAATAAAAAAGGAAAAGCATGATGGCTACTTGGGATGAATCGTCTGATTCTGAATCCTCTTCTAAATCAGAAGATTCTGAAACTGAGTCGGGCGATGATGTTAAAGCCCTTATGACTCTAGCTAAGATCACCTATTCAGATCATGATGATATATCTAGTGAAGAAAATCTGAATAGTGATTGCGATAATGAGGATGATCTTCAAGATGCTTATAATGCCCTTTATAAAGAGAGTTGTAAAATTACAGTTAAGCTTAAATTAAAAAAAGAAAAATTTTCTAAGCTTAAGGAAGATTATGAGTCTCTTATTTTAGAAAAGTCTCATATTTTCGATTCTTTTGAAAAAACCAAATGTGATTTAAATTTCAAAAACTCCCAAATTGAAGATTTGAAATCCGAAAAAGAAAGACTCAAAAATGAGGAGCCTCTCTTCTGAGTTTGAAAGACATATGAAGATATGCCCAAGGTGATCCAAAATTGGAAAAATTATTATCTGGATCAAGAAAATGTGGCGATCGATCCGGGTTGGGCTATGATAAAAATATATCTCCTAAATAAAAGAACATTGCTCCTAAATTTGTTAAAGGAGAGTCTTTGACCTCAAAAGAAAAGAATACCTATCAAGGTTTTTCCAAAAATTCTAGCTCTTACCAAAAACCTAAAGGTAGCCATGTCAACTTTAATTTTCAAAGCCGAAATCCATTGGCTGAAAAAATAATTGATCTACTCAAGGAGCTATTAAAGTCTAACTCTATAGGTCACTCCTATAACAACAGGCAGAAAAAGACCATCTATGCTCCTAAACCTAAAACAGTTCTGAAATGGGTTCCTAAAGTCACCAGCTTGGTTGCCCACACTGCATTCAAAGCTACAAGCCATTCAAAGTGGTAGCTAAATAGTGGTTGCTCCAGGCTTATGACAGGTGACAAAGCTTTATTCACTGATCTTAAAGATATGACTGACGGGTCAGTCACATTTGGTGATGGAAGCAATTGCAAGATTATTGGCCAAGGTACGGTTCAGCTTTATAACCTTCCCTTATTTAAGAATGTTTTATATGTTGAGGGCTTAAAATACAACCTATTAAGCATTTCTCAAATATGTGATAACAACCATAATGTGAAGTTTTCTAATCAAGGTTGTGAGATACTTGATAAAAGGGGTTCTGTTATATTAACCGGTCACAGAATTTCTGAAAACTGCTACATCGTTAGTGATGCTAGCTCATCTACTCAATCATGTTACATGGTCCATACCGATGAGACTGAATTATGACATAAATGCCTTGGACATGTACACTATCGGAACTTATTTAGATTGAGCAAAAGAGAACTAATTAGAGGTCTACCCAAATTGCAAAAAGTAGACAAAATATGTGGTGAATGCCAGTTGGGCAAACAGATTAGGAGCTCTCACAAGAAAGTGAACTCCAATACCACATCTAGACCACTCGAGCTTCTCCACATGGATCTTATTGGACCAACCAGATCGGAGAGTCGAGGAGGCAAAAAATATATCTTGGTTATCGTAGATGACTATACCAGATTCACTTGGGTATCATTCTTAAAAGACAAAACTGAAACCCTCGATGAAGTGAAAAAGGTCATCAAACGAATCCAAAATGAGAAAGGTTCTCATGTTAGTAAGATCCGAAGTGATCATGGATCTGAATTCGAAAACAGTAGTTTTGAGAAATTCTGTAGCGATCAGGGAATATCACATGAATTCTCTGCGCCCAAAACACCACAACAAAATGGTATTGTTGAAAGGAAAAACAGAGTGCTTCAGGATATGGCTAATGTTATGTTGAATAGCATGAAGCTCTCTAGAAATCTTTAGGCTGAAGCAGTTAATACCGCATGTTATATCATTAATCAGGTTTATACCAGTAAATCTGATAATAAGACTGCTTATGAATTATGGTTTGAAAAGAAACCTACTGTCAAATACTTTCAGGTTTTTGGCAGCAAGTGTTATATTTTATGAGATCGTGAAAATTTGGGTAAGTTTGATACGAAAAGTGATGAAGGTATTTTTCTTGGATATTCTTTGAACAGTCGAGCTTATAGGGTTCTAAATAAGAGAACTGGTGTGATTCAAGAGTCCATCAATGTGGTCATTGATGATCATTTGAATACACCAGCCCCAAGTTCAGATGATGATGAAGCTCTTATTATTGACAATCAAGATATCTCATCAAGTCAAAAAGAATCTGAACCAAGGACTGTTAAAGATCATTCAACCAATCAAATACTTGGAAACCCTCTCACTAGAGTTCGTACTCGCAAACAACTTGAGAACATATGTAATTATGTTTGTTTTACATCCCAAATAGAACCGGTCAACGTAAAAGAAGCACTTTCTGACGAAAATTGGATTGTTGCTATGCAGGATGAACTTAATAAATTTGTTCTAATGATGTCTGGTATCTTATTCTTAGACCTAAAGATAAACACATTATTGGAACAAAATGGATCTTTAAAAATGAGTCTGATGAGCTTGGAAATATTATTCGAAACAAGGCTAGACTGGTTGTACAAGGGTACACTCAGATTGAAGGTATCGATTACGATGAAACCTTTTCTCCAGTTACTCGCCTTGAATCAATCAGACTTTTTATTTCCATCGCATGCTTTAGAAAATTTAAAATTTATCAGATGGATGTAAAGAGTGATTTCTTGAATGGCGATTTACATGAAGAAGTGTATGTTGAACAACCTTCAAGGTTTGAAGATCCTAAGTTATCTGACCATGTATTTCATCTCAAAAAGGCTCTCTATGGTCTAAAACAAGCACCCAGAGCATGGTATGAGAAATTGACTAAATTCTTACTTAGTTATATCTTTCAAGTAGGAAGTGTCGATAAGGCACTCTTTGTTAAGAAGAATAACAATGATATTTTGATGGTTCAAATTTATGTTGACGATATTATTTATAGATTAATTTGTTCTAACATGTCTATTGAGTTTGCAGATCTTATGAAATCAAGGTTCGAAATGAGCATGGTTAGCAAACTTAATTATTTCCTAGGGTTGCAAGTAAAACAACAACTTGATGAAATTTTCATTTCCCAGACCAAATATGCTTCAAACTTGGTTAAAAGGTTTGGATTTGAGAATGGTAAGAACTTTGATACTCCTATGAGTACAACGTTAAGACTCTCAAAAGATTCTACAGGCAAAGATATAGATCCTAAACTATATCATAGTATGATTGGTAGTTTGTTGTATCTTACTGCAAGTAGACCTGATATCGCATTTAGTGTTGGAATTTGTGCGAAAATTAGTCTAATCCTAAGGAATCACATCTTACTGCTGTTAAATGGATTATTAGATATGTCGCAAGTTCTATAAATTTGGGTCTATGGTACCCTTTTGATACTAGTGTTCAATTAGCTAGGTACTCAGATGCTGATTGGGCCGGTAATGTGATGATAGAAAATCAACCAGTGGTGGTTGTTTTTACATTGGAAATTGCTTAGTTTCTTAGTTCAGCAAGAAGCAAAGCTCAATATCGCTCTCCACTGCTGAGGCTGAGTATATTGTAGCTGGATATGCATGTAGTCAACTAGTTTGGATGAAACAGATGCCTAGCGATTATGGAATTAATCAAGATTCAATGATCTTACATTGTGATAATTCCAGTGCTATAAACATTTCCAAAAATCCAATCCAGCATTCACGTACTGAGCATATTGACATTAGGTATCACTATATACGTGAGTTGGTTGAAGAAAAAGTTATTTCTTTGGAATATATATCAACTGAAAATTAACTTGCTGATATATTTACTACACCGCTCGACAAAAGCAGGTTTAATAAATTGAAATTTGATCTTGGTATGTGCATTTTACATTGAATATTCTTGCTTGCATGTATCATAGTGTACTATATTTAGTATTATTTGTATTTAAATTTTAATTTTTCATTAAAAAATGTATTTTTGGTCGATACTCGACCGGTCGTGGATGTACTCGACCGCTACGACCGGTCGTGAACCACACTCGACCGGTCATGGATATCGTGAATGTGATATATTTGGGGAAAATCCTCTTCTTCCTCATTTCCACACTGACCTACGACGAGTCGTGGCTCGATCAGTCATAAGATTTCCTATTTTTCTTTGAGGTAAGTCCTATTTCATCATTTTTCTTGAAGATTCTTGCTCTCTATGCTTTGATTTGTTCATAGTACAGTACAGCTAGATTTCATCTCTTGATGGGATTTTCAAGGGTTTCCTCTCAATTTGATGATCTAGAGAAAACTCATCTTTCATTTGGACATCTTGCTTGCTCTTTGTATATCTTTTTGAATATGGATGCTAGAGGGAAAAAGAAAACATCCCGTGGTCCATCTTCATCCAGATCTGCACCGATAACTAAACGGCACCTTCGGTCACCCGAAGATGATTCTCAAGATGTAAGAGATTTACGTGTCCGTAACATTATCGTTGAGCATACCGCTGATCTCAATCACATTGCTCCATATGGTGTTATCCCTCTCCTTGAATCTGTAGGATGGACTAACATTTTGTTTTGGGGTGGGCCTGCATACCAGTCCATTACTCAATCGATGGTTGCATGCATCTCTGATTTTTTTCTTGATAATTTAATTTTTTCAATTGATACTAGAGAAGGAAAAGTTGAAGTAGACCGTCATTTGATATCAGGTATTATGGATATACCTGTTAATGATAAAGGTATACCGATTCATACTTTATACGACAAACCATCTGAATCAGAAAAATGCATGTTAACAAGAGATTTATGCAAAATTGATGCGCAATGGACACACAAAGGGAATGCGCTCCCTGCAAAGTACTTGTTACCCAGTTACAGAATATTACATCGTTTCTTCATTTCCAATGTATATCCTTGGTCCGGTAATAAAATCGAGTTGACTTCTTTCATGATTCGTGTGTTGCATTCTATTGTTTCTGGTACCAAGGTCTGTCTTCCTTCTTTGATTTGTCATTCCATTATTCAGTTTCGTCTCCATCCAGGTCATAGTGATATTCCGTTCGGTTATCTTATAACTGTTTTATCCAATCATATGCTTGTCGATAAACCTGTTAATGAGGCACCAATTTCTCATCTAATTTTCAACAATTCTAATCTTAATAAGATGAAATTGGATCTGCTCCCTGGCCAAGTTGATGAAGGTGGTGTTGGTGGTGTTGGTGGTGATGCTGGAAACGAAAGGGAAGCTGGCGATCTTCCTCAACAAGATGTTAATATGGATGACTTATTTGATGATATAGAAACTGATTCACGTAATGATTCAGATTATGATCCATCTGGTTTTGATGCACACCTTCGTGCATTGGAAGAAAAGGTTGATAATATGAATATAGCCCATGATATGCAATTTAAGTACATGTGAAAATATCTTCGTCGCATTAATAAGGGGTTACACCAGATCGATCCGACTATCCCTGCTCCCTCCTCTGGATCAGATTAGGTGAATTATCTTCTCGATAGTGTCACATTATCTTTTTATTTTGGATATGTATTATGGATTATGGTTTGATAACATTATCTTTTGAATATTGTATTTTGGATTATGGATTATGACTTGATGCTTCAGGATTATATTTTGTCCTTTCATATCTCTTTCTCATTATCTGTTTATTTCTCTATATGTTATCCTTCCTATTGTGCCTTTCCCTTATCATTTTGTGACAAAAAGGGGGAGTAGTAAGCTAAAGCTAAAAGGGGAGTAGTATGGAAAGGGGGAGTAAATTTGTTTGAATTGATTGATTGAGAAAGATATGTGGATTGAAGTGTTGAGGTTTTTATGTTGTGTACTGATTATATGAGCAATACTCGTATTACTCAGGGGGAGTAGAGTATTTTATGATTTCATGGCTCATGATTCCTTATTATCTTTTATACTATGTGTTTTGTCACAAATTTGACAAAGGGGGAGATTATAAGTGCTATGATTTCATATCCCTTTGGTTGTTAAATTTTGTGGTGCCAAAACCTATATCTATGTGTTGTACATCTTGTGCTTTATGATTGAAGACTATTCATTGCAATCAAGTCATCGCATTTCAAGACAAGATCTTAAATGAAGAAAGTTTTTAAGACATGGATGAAGAATTCAAGTATTGAAGTCTTCAAGTTTCTATGTTCAAGATTCGATCAAGTTCAAGTTTAGTAGAAGACTTTGTCAAGTCAAGATCAAGCTCAAGAAGGCCTACTACAAGTTTTGTATATTCTCAAGCTTCTCTTAAGGGTCATCTGAGTGTACAGACTTTCAATGTCCATCTCACTTTTAACGTTTGTTTGACCTTAGATTGACCTTAGGATAGGCTTTACAGTAGGTCATTCTGGATACATAACTCATATATTTTATTATGCTTATTTGGAGTGTTCTAAGACCAGTCTTAGGGACTTCAAGACCAGTCCTAGCTCTGTTACGACCAGTCTTAAGTTTTTCAGGACAAGTCATAGGTTGTTGAAGATTTTTGGATCTTTCTAGCTGTCCTACGACCAGTCTTGGACATCATACGACCAGTCCTGTGAGTTCTACGACTCATCCTTCGACCGGTCGTAGCCCTACGACTCAAACTCCAGCAACCATTTTTGGGGTCCTACGACCCGTCGTAGACCGCCCAGGACCGGTCGTGGAACAGAAAATTTTATCCCGCGAAAATCTTTCAAAAATCTTTGGAGCTACGACCAGTCCTAGGTTCCTAAGACCAGTCGTAGACGGGATTTTTTAGGCTATAAATAGAGCACGAACTTCAGAGTTTTAGCACTTCAAATCAATTCTATTCAAGCATTCTTTAAGCTATACTCTGAGATAAGTTTGTGTTTATTTTAAGCTACTTTGTGCTTATTTAATATTCCTTTTGCTAGCTTATTTTTATTTGATTTTGATCTACATTCCAATCTTATTAGAAAAGAGGAATTTCTGATATTCCTTCTTCTTGGATTCAAAACCAAATAGAACTAGCCCTTTTGATTTAAAATCAATTAGACTTAGAACCATTCTTAAAGTGAGTATTGGACTTTGAACGTTGAATCGAACATCTACTCCGATTGGTTCTACCGGGCTTCTTCAAAAGGTGATTCAGGTATTTTACATTTTTATAATTTACTTTCTCTGATTTTTGTTTGAGATTCGCCAGAAAAATCTCATTATATTGGTTATCTGAGGAGAGCCAGAAAACTCAGATTGTGGAGTTTTTGGATTGTGTAAGCCCGAGATCAAAGACACAATTGTGAAGGTTTTAGGTGAACCTGTAAAACTTATTTTGATAGTGCATGCTAATATCCCCTGTGTGAGGATATTAGGAGTGGAGTAGCAATCTATGTGGCTGTTGGATAACAGTTGGTGTACACACAGGCGAACCACTGTATATCATTGTGTTGTGGATGTGTTTTACTCTTTCATTCTGTTTTGTGGAGAGTGTTTGTGGATGAATGTTGTAATCACTTCAAGCAAGTGTGGATGAATGTTGTAATAACTTAGGATTTATTTTCTGCAAGTTATTTTGATTTTCTTGCTTATTATTCCTCATTGATTTGTGATACAAAGGACGTTCTAGAAATAAGGTTGTCCTACCTTCAACCTCTGGTTTTTGGTGTAAGGTTGTCCTTAGAACTGATAAAGTATCAATCTCTTTATTTTAAGCTATTGTGATTGTTTTATATTCAGCATTGTGCTTTATATCTTTTATTATTCCGCTGTTATAAGTTTTATTTGGCATTGCCCTGTTCACCCCCCCTCTAGGGCATATAGCTAGGCCCTTTCAGAGGGGCCCCACATGCAACCTGTTGACATAATGCCAAGGTATCATGTCCACTCATTTGGTAGGCCTAACTTATACTTTAGATCGGCATGTATCAATTTATTTATTTTCCTCTATAATGTGGCCCACTTGATGAGTAGATCAAATAAGTTTTTGCATCATGTGTCCTTCATGCAGGGCCAAATACTGGGAAATGCTACTAAAATTCGAGGTAGAACTCCTCGATATACATATTGGGAAATTTCATTAGTTTTTGTCATTTCCTATAAATTAAACAGAATGACTGTAAATCAATCTACTTTGCATCTAAACGCAACAACAATGTAATAATTCATTAACCAAATTGACAAGTCTGGTTTATAAACAAAATCCAAGGGCAGTTTGAAAGCAATTGCAATACATAATTCCAAAGATAAAGTACTAGTTAAAAGACCAAATACTTGAACTTTGGAGTAGTAAAAGTAAGGAAATAACATCCTAATAATAATTTATCTACATGAAAGTAATTCAAAAAAAAAATCAGCTTTTATCTACAATGATGTAAGAGAATGGTATGGTCAAATCTGTAAGCCCTAAAATTCCCAACTCTGTAAGCCCTAAAATCCCTAAAATCCCCAAGTTTGTAAGCACTAAAATCTCCAAAATTTTTAAGCCCTAAAATAAGCCCTAAAATCTCCAAATCTGTAAGCCCTAAAATCCCTAAAATCTATAAGCCCAAAAATCCCTAAAATCTGTAAGCCCTAAAATCCCCAAATCTGTAAGCCCCAAAAATTCCCAAATCTGTAAGCCCTAAAATCCCCAAATCAAAAGGGGAAGTGAGATAGATAGAGATGAAGAAAGAGAGATCGAGAGAGAGTACCTTCGATTTGATGGTAGCTGTTGTTGACAATGAGGGACGAGTAGCCTCTTGTGATGGTAGCTGTTATTGATAATGAGGGACGAGCAGCCTCTTGTGATGGTAGCTGTTGTTGACAATGAGGGATGATCCGTCGTACACCTTTGGATCCTCCTCCATGATCTCCCCGAGCTGGATTGGAGGCGGCAGAGGCTCCATCTTCTCCTCGTAATCCCTTGACCTCTGCGGAGGAGGCGGAGAATCGAAGAAGTTGGAGACAGCATAGTAGAAGGCCATCGCTAGGGCTAGGACCGTGAAGAAGGTAGTCGGGGAGAGGCCTGTGTAAGCTGTGATGGAATCTTTCAGGGTGGCCCACAGCTGATTGATGGTTGAGACGAGAATAGCCATGTCCGGATTTTAGAGAGAGAGAGATTTTGGGCGCGAGAGAGAGGGTTTGGGTTTTGGGAGGGGCAGGCGCATGAGAGAGATTTAGGGATTTGGGGTTATGGGAGATGGGCGTACCGGATTGGGTTTTTAGGTGGAACGAATTGGCTACTCCCTGTAACGCCCCAAAAATTGAGGGTCGAGCATAAACTCCACTCCCGAGTTCCAGAACATCACATATGCAACATTTTCAATGATGGATGAATGTCGGTTGTGATAGTGCATAAAACATGAAGTGGATTAAGCCAAAACGGCATATCATACTCCAGAGACAGTTAAATTAGCAAGCGGAAGAATGTGATAGATATATAAAATATATAAATGATTGTAAGTCTCCAAAGTGTGAACATGTTACCAGGTTAACTAATTACACGTATACTCCAAAATAGAAAGAAAAGAATATACATGGGTGTGTAAATAAAAGGTCATACACGTATAACTAGTATAAGTACATGGTAAATACTCATGGTCATAGCATATGTTGACCAATATGTGCATTAGGGTGAATCTCTTCGCCAAACAGATCATACACGTATAACTAGTATAAGTACATGGTAAATACTCATGGCAATCATACCGGCAAAATACGTACGTATACCGTATTTCCTACAAATACCCTAAATCTCATATTCTTTGTACGTATTCGAATTGAAAAATGGACAGCATGTTCTACATGTCAAACAGCATCCTTATCAATAATCTACCATTAAAAGGCATTGAGAGATTTGAAAACAGGTAATCTAAGCGTTTAAAATCCGCACCTTACACCGTATGAGCGTAATGAATCGAATAGGAACTCTACGTCGTCGTAAACGACTGATTGATAACCTACAACACAAGGTAAGTCAGTTACTTCGATACTTGGATCGATAGAATCCCTAAAACAGGTTAGGGTTAGGTTTTTCTTACCTAGAACGGCGTTGGAATCGCCAGATTAGCGATGCAGGTGGATGGATTTGACACGTGGAGCAGCAGGGAAGAATCTCAGGAGAAAGCTCTAACTCCTCTCACACTTCTCTCTCTTTTCTCTCTTCTCTCTCCTTGGGTTTTTCCCAAATTCATATGGGTTGGAAAGCTAAGGGTTTAAGGCCCTTCTATAAGCCCAAACATAACCAAAACAGACTCCAAGTCAAGGTATACTTGGGTTATAGCCAAATCGGGTCTGTTCCGATCCAACGGAGCATTTTTGGAGGTCCCCTGACTAAATGCGGTCGAACTTAAGCTCATGAATGTTGGATCCTGATCAGATTAAGTTTTCAGCCCGATAGTGTTCCCAGATCGCACATGGCGGACCAGTTTCAGTTCAGCGGTCACTGAGACTCGATCAAGGATTCCAAGTACACTGACCTGAGTGGGAAATGTTTCCTGATTCGAGGGTGTATTTAGGTCAGATTCTGACCGTCTGAATGCTTATAAAATGTCGTGCAAGCGATGTGCCAGATTTATTTAAATTGAATAAATTTTTTAAATATTTTCCTTTTCTCACTCTCTTCACTCCAGACTCGGTAAAATGGTCTCAGGATATCGGTTAGGCTTGATTTTCGAAGTGATTGTCAAGTCCAACTAGGCGGTCAGGATTGTCTAAGTTTGGGACAATCGGACTTTCGACGCGTGGTCTAGATGCAATATAAAGTTTCAAAGGGTTCCTGAGAGCAAACGGGTTTAGAGTTTGATCCTAGGTTTTAGGGTAACGTAGCGTCAACGATTCTATAGGTTTTGGGTCTTATAGATCGCATTTAAAGTGATTGGTGCTTATTTCACAGGTAATCTAGTGTAGCGCTGGCTAATTCACATTAAATTTCTAAAGAATTAGGTTCTGAATGATTTATTTGGCTTTGGAATTGGGTTCTAAGAGGTTACCAAGGTGTTATGGTTGACCCATGGCCTAAGGACATCTAACTCCAGGTTGGCAAAAATTCGGGGTGTTACACTCCCCCTGACACCAGCCCTGTGGCTAGTGTTCGGTGGTCTGTGGGCCCCACCATGATGTATGTGTTTCATCCAATCCATTCATCCATTTTTAAATATCATTTTAGGCCTTCATCCTAAAATTAAGAGGGATATAAATCTTAGGTGGACCATACCATAGGAAAACAATAATGATTGGATATCCATCATTTAAATCCTCCTAAGGCCCACTGTACTATTTATCTGACATCCAATCTATTGATTAGGTCATAAAGGCCCAGATGAAGGGAAAAAACAAAGATCAGCTTGATCCAATACTTTTATGCCTCCCAAAAAGTTTTTAATTGTCGACATTCATTCAACACTTTTTCCTGTACTGTGGTCCACTTGAGATTGGGATATAACTCATTTTTTTGTAATATCATAAAATGATCTATAAAAATAGATGGATGGCATGGATGAAACACATATATCATGATGGGGCCCACGGACCACCGAACACAATAGTTGAGAGGGGTTACCCTCCATTAAAACATTCATAGTTATTTTTTGGGCCCATAGAGATGTGGTTCACAAACTATCCCATCCATTATGTGTGTGCCACTTGGATGAGGGGTCATACCAAGTTTCAGACGCATCTAAATTTCAGGTGGGGCCCCATCAAGTGCTTTTATATGTTTTAGGCATGTCTTCACATGATTTCAGATGGTATGGCCCACTGAAGTTCTGTATACGGCTGATTTTTGGGATATCCTATAATTTAAAGGGGACCCATCAAATGCACGGTGTTGATTTTCGACACACATCAGGTGGGGCCTACACAACTCGACCTCATGGGGAGTTCCCATGAGCTCAACGGATAGAACCTTTTCCATATATATATATATATATATATATATATATATATATATATATATATATATATATATATATATATATATATATATATAATATTTAAAAAATATAAAAACTTATGATGTATTTGTTATATCTACACCGTCCATCCATTTTGAGATATCATTTTAAGTCAAGAGCCAAAGAGTGAGACAGATAAAATTCTGTAGTGGATCCCACAACTGAAATATTAGGTGCACCACACCACATGAAATCAATCGTAATTAGACCATCATTAAAATCCTCCTAAGGCTTACTGTACTGTTTATTTGACATCCAATATGTTGATTAGGTCATATAGGGCCAAATGAAGGGAAAAAATAAAAAATATCTTGATCCAAAATTTTTATGGCCCCAAAATGGTATGACATCCAATATTGTACTATTTATATTTTTTTAGATGTCTTCACATTTTTTTAGATGGTAATCAACACCTGAGTTTCGTATACGGATGATTTTTGAGATATCTCATAAGCTAAAGGGGAGACATCAAATGCACGGTGTTGATGTTCGACACACATCATGATGGGCCCATTTTACATGTCTGATCCCTTCACTCTATTTTATTGATCATTACCCTTAATTTGAATAGTTACTCGCCTCAATCATCCTACATATGAGAAAGATATTGGGCAAACAAGATTGATCAAAAATTTGAGTGAATTTTGATTTAAACATCTGAAGTTATTCACTCTTCATGTCTGGATTGATCAGATTGTCCAAAAACAGTTAAAGGTTGTTCATAATATCAAAATTATATAAATGAATAGAAAACACAAACATCAGCTTGATCCAAAACTTCTATGGCCTCCAAGAAATTTTAAATGGTATAGGTTCAATCACACTATTTCCTGTGGTGTGGTCCACTTGAGCTTTGGATATGCTTCCTTTTTGTTCTTTAGACCTCAAATTATCTATTAACATGGATGAATAGAGTGGATAAAATAAATAAATAACGGTAAACCCCACAGATTTTACTCTAGTAAAGGTAATGAGTAACTCACTTAAATGTAGTGGAGAAAGGTTTCCTTAAAACATTCATAATCATATATTGGGCCTGCCTAAATGTGATTCACATATCCAACCCACTCATTATGTGTGTCCCACTTGGATGAGGGATCAGACCAAGTTTCAACTACATTTAAAACCCATGTGGGCCCCACCAAGTGCTTTTATATTTTTTAGGATGTCTTCACGTAATTTTAAATGGTATGGCCCACTTGAGTTTCGTTTACCGATGATTTTTGAGATATCTCATAACCTAAAGGGGACACATCAAATCCACGGTGTTGATGTTCGACACACATCATGATGGGGCCCACAAAACTTACTAACATCAATTCTTAGGTTCTCACGAGGTCAATAAGTTGGGTCCCAATTTTAACCAGAATATTTGGCCCATTTTACATGTCTGGTCCATTCACTCTATTTTACTGATCAATACTCTTAATTTGACTAGTTACTCGCCTCAATCAAGCTACATATGAGAAAGATATTGGGCATACAAGATTGATCAACAATTTCAGTGAAATTTGATTTAAACATCTGAAGTTATTTACTCTTCAATTTAAACTGATTAGATTGTCCAAAAATGATTAAAGGTTCAATTAGAGGATGTGCCTAATAATTTAGTAATTTTATTTTTCACAAATAAATTTAACATTTTTTTTCAAAATGTATATATATTTTTTTTACTCTTTTAACTAAATATCATTTTTATTATAAAATATTTCAAAAATATTTAAAATACAAATTTTGAATTTTTATTTTCAAAATCTCAAAAAATTTCTCATATTTTAATTTTTTTTCAAAAATTTCAAAATGCTGATTTATTTCTTCAAAAGCATTTTTTTTGTTCTTAAAATTTTTCTTAAACATAATTAAAATTTCTAAACTTTTCAATATTCTTTTTCATGTGATATTACAAATCATTTAAATATTACCTTTTAATTATATATATAAAAAAATTTCCATTCATATGATATAAAAACTATATATATATATACATTTTTCTGACAAAAATTTTTAAAAATTAAAACATTTTTACATTATTACCCGGCCCAAAAATGGGTTGGAGAAACATAGGGGTGGCAATGATATATAACACATCATCAAAATCTCACTTTTGTTATATAAATTTTCAATTTTTCTTGTCAAAATACAAAATTTAGTTTTCTTTTTTAAAATATATATTTTTTTACAATTTGTCAATTTTTTCATAATTTTTTTAAATTTAAAAAAAAAAAATTTCAAAATATCATTTTTTAAATATCACTTTTGTTAATTAACTTTTAAATTTTTATTGTCAAAATACAAAATTTACTTTTCTTTTTTCAAATATATATTATTTTACAATTTGTCATTTTTTTCACAATTTTATTTAATTTTTAAAAATTTCTTTTTCAAAATATCATTTTTTTTATCGAAATCTTTTTTTTTTTCAAAATTATCAACATTATTCAAAGTTCTTAATTTTTTTTTTTCAAAATCTATATTTTTATAAAATCACAGTTTTTTTTTTTCAAAATTTAATTTTTTCTTAAACATTGTTAATTATTTTTTTAAGCTTCTCAACTTTTTTTTTTTTTTTTTTTTAATTCATAATTTTTTTGAGCTTCTTAATTTTTGACTTGAGCATTAGAGACGGTCTTTAACAGTCTCTAATAGAGACAGTCTTTAACAGTCTTCAATAAAGACGGTCTTTGACCGGAGTATTAGACGGCTAAGGACCGTCTCTAATAGAGACGGTCTTTGACAGTCTTAGATTACAAGTTAAAGACGGCCAATGATCGTCTCTAATGCAAACGGTCAATGACCATCTCAGATAACCACATATAAGACGGTCAAAGACCGTCTTTAATGATTTGTGGACATTCAACAATTTAAGACAATATTAGGAACGGTCAAGAGCCGTCTAAAATTTTAGAGACGGTTTATGGTCGTCTCTAAACCGTCTTTAAACCAAAGAATTTTAGAAATGGTCCACAACCGTTTCCAAATCCGTCCTTTTTTTTTCTATTTTGACAAGAAAAATTGAAATTGGTTGGAAAAACATAGGGGCGGCAAGGATATACAACACATCATCAAAATCTCACTTTTGTTATCTAACTTTTCAATTTTTCTTATGAAAATACAAAATCTAGTTTTCTTTTTTAAAATATATATTTTTTTACAATTTCTCAATTTTTTTACAATTTTGTTTAATTTCTTAAATTTTCTTTTTCAAAATATCATTTTTTTAATCTCACTTTTGTTATATAAATTTTCAATTTTTCTTGTTAAAATACAAAATCTAGTTTTCTTTTTTAAAAAATATATATATTTTTACAATTTGTCAATTTTTTCACAAGTTTGTTTAATTTTTAAAATTTTCTTTTTTAAAATATCATTTTTTTATCAAATTTTTTTTTTTTCAAAATTATCAACATTGTTCAAAGTTCTTATGTTTTTTTTTTTTTTTTTCAAAATCTAGATTTTTATAAAATTATAGTTTTTTTAAAAAAAAAAATAATTTTTCTTTAACATTGTTAATTATTTTTCTAAGCTTCTCAACTCTTTTTTTTCAAAATTCATAATTCTTTTGAGCTTCTTAATTTTCGACTTGAGCATTAGAGACGGTTTAGGACCATCACTAATAGAGATGGTCTTTGACAGTCTCTAATAGAGACGGTCATTGATAGTCTCTAATAGAGATGGTCTTTGACAGAGCTATAAGACGGCCAAGGACCGTCTCTAATAGAGACGGTCTTTGACAGTCTCTGATTATAAGTAAAAGACGGCCAATGACCGTCTCTAATGCAGACGGTTAATGACCGTCTCAGATGACTGTCTTAAATGATTTGTAGACGTTCAAATTTTTAAGATAATATTAAGGATGATCAAGGGCCGTCTAAAATTTTAGAGATGGTTTACGGCCGTCTCTAAAGCGTCATTAAACCATGCAATTTTAGAGACTGTCCAGAACCATCTCAAAATCCGTCCTTTTTATTTTTATTTTTTACGTAGTGTTTAGTTTGATTTTCATGGTTACACCCTTCAATTGGATGAAGATGGACTCTAAGTCCAGTTGAGTTTTTGTTGCAGGCATAAGATTTCCCTAATCTCTACAAGTGGATCCTATGAATCCCTAGTTTCCTACCTCTAATTTTTTTCAAATTTTAGATAATTATTTCACCATTATTCCTTAAATTTATTTGATTTAGATTTTATCTTAGTCTAGTTCTAGTTCTATTTAGTTTCAGATTACGTACAAGTTTCAGTCCCTTGGGATTCGACCTCTATCTCACCGAGTTTATTACTACATCACAACCCTATACTTGGGGAGTGAACAGATGGTGTTGGCAATTATGTAAGGTCCTTCCCAATTGGGCCCTAACATGCTTACACCGACCTCCTTAGTGTTCTGGAATGTCTTTCGAATGACCAAGTCTCCAACTAGAAATCTTCTTACTTGAACTCGAGCATTGTAGAATTGCGACACTTACTGTTGACAGACGATCATCCGGAGCTGAGCTTGTTCCCTACGTTCTTCCAGGAGATCGACGCCGAGCGCTAGGAGTTCTTCACTGTCTTGTTTATTGAACGAGCTTACTCGTGCGGTCGACAGTCTGATATTAACTGGGGTGATGGATTCTACCCCATATGCTAAGGAGAACGGGGTCTCCCTTGTTGCAGTCAGGGCTGTTGTTCGGTAGGCCCATAAAACTTTAGGAAGTTCCTCAGCCCAAGCTCTTTTGACTCGGTCAAGCTTAGTTTAGAGATGCTGTTTGATGATCTTGTTGATGAATATATGTTTCTGATTCCGAGGTTCTCGTACATCTCTCGGTACTGCTTATTGTCTAACTATTTTCCATTGTCGGAGATGATGGTCCGAGGCACACCAAATTAACAGATGATGTATTTCTAAACAAAGTCGGTGATTTTTTACTTGGCTATCTTAACCAATGGTTCAACTTCCGCCCACTTAGTGAAGTAGTCTACGGCTACAACGGCGAACTTTGTCTGACCTTTTCCCATAGGAAAAGATCCAATGATGTCATTCCCCCACTGAACAAAAGGCCACGGGCCGGCCATTGGGGTGAGCTCTTCGGTCAGTTACCGACGGATGGTCGAGAACCTTTGGCATTTGTCACAACTCTGGATGAGCGTCCGTGCATCATGCTAGATTGCCGACCAGTAATATCCTTGTCGTAACACCTTATGAGCCAAGGATCGTCCTCTAGAGTGATTTTCGTAGATGCCTTCGTGTATCTCCCTTAAGACGTAGCTGGCCTCATCTGATCGCAAGCACCTTAGTAGAGGCACATAATATCATTTTTTGTATAGTATCCACTTGAGCAAGGTGTAAAAGGCGGATCGAATCTTCAGTCGTTGGGCTTTGGCTCAGTCTTCCAGTAGCTCGTTCACTTCGCGGTAACGAATGATAGGATCAACCCAAGAGGGTCCCGAATCAATCGGGAGTACGGTCATAGCCTCAGTCTCATCGATCCTTGGCTTAGCAACGTACTCAATGGGGATGGACGTAGGGATCTTATCTTCGTCAGCTATGACAAGCTTACCCAATAAGTCGGCTTGGGCATTCTCTGCTCACGGGATATAGATGACGGTACAGTGTTGAAAACTGTCAATAAGTTCCTTTGCTTTCTGGAGGTAAGCCTTCCGCCGCTCCTTCCTGGTCTGGTAGACATTAGCTATTTGATTGACGACCAACTGTGAGTTGTTGTATACGTCGAGGTGAGTGACCCCCAAGCTAGCCACTAAACGGAGTCTGAGGAGCAGTGCTTCATATTTCACCATGTTTTTGGAAGCTTGAAATCCAAGTCTCAAGGCATACTGCATGTTTGTATGATCGGGAGTTTCCAGGATGACCCCTGCCCGGCTTGCCTTAGAGTTGGATGAACCGTCGACGTAAAGTCATTAATGGGATGGGGCAGGAAGGTAAGCGGGATCGGACTTTTCGGATTCTAAGCATCGGCCGAGCTTTCAGGTGGATTGACCTGGTGAGGATTGGCCACGATTGGATTAGACTGCTACATGACTTCAACGATAGAATTGGCTACTGCTTGGCCTTTGATTGCGACTCAGGGCTTGTACTGAATGTCTAATTCACTCAGCTCGATTGCCCATTTAGTAAGGTGTCTGGATGCTTCTGGTTTCTAGAGTATCTACCGTAACAGTTGGTCAGTTAGAACAATAATCGAATGAGCTTGGAAGTATGACCACAAGCATCAAGAAGAGATAACCAGCGCAAGGGCCAATTTTTCAAAGGTCGAATATCCTGTTTCTGTCGAGACAAGCGCTTTGCTGACATAGTAAACTGGAAACTGCTTCCCCTCATCTTCACGAATCAGAGCTGAGCTTACAACTGCGTCAGATATTACTAAGTAGATCAGTAGTGTTTCGCCCAGCTCGGGTTTGAAGAGCAGTGGTGGTGATCCTCGGAACTGTTTCAACTGCTGGAAGGCCGTTTCGCATTCTTCTATCCAGTTCACTATCTGCCGACCCTTCAACTATTTGAAGAAGGGGAGACATTTATCTGTGGCTTGGGACACGAAGAGATTAAGCACAGCAACTCTTCCGGTTAGCCACTAAATATCTTTGATCGTCTTTGGCTAGTCCAAGTCGTGCAGAGCCTGGATCTTCTCTAGATTTGCCTCGATTCCTTGCTGGCTGACCAGAAATCTGAGAAACTTACCCGAGCCTATGCCGAAAACGCACTTGCTCAGGTTCAACGTCATCTTGCATTTTCGGAGGATGAGGAACATCTCTTCAAGGTCGGCAATGTGCTCGGTTGCTTTGATGCTTTTAATGAGCATATCATTGATGTATACTTCCATCGTCCGCCCTATTTGTTGGGCAAACATTTTATTGACCAACCTTTGGTAGGTCACTCCTGCATTCTTTAAACCAAAAGACATCATTCGGTAACAATAAAGACCTTTGTTAGTGACAAAGGTGGTTTTCAATTTATCAGAGGGGTGCATTATAATTTGGTTATATCCTGAGTAGGCATCCATAAAACTAAGTAATTCATGCCCCGCAGTACTGTTGACTAACTGGTCGATCCTAGGGAGAGGAAAACTGTCCTTCGGACAGGCTTTGTTTAGGTCGGTATAATCCACGCAAACCCACCACTTCCTGTTGGCCTTTTTGACAAGCACGATGTTAGCTACCCGGTCAGGGTAGTAAACTTCTTCGACAAATTTGGCCTTGAGGAGCATGCTGACCTCCTCCTCCATGATGGCATACCTCTCAGGTCTGAGGGCACGCCGCTTCTGTCGGATCAACTTGTAGGTTGGATCGATGTTAAGGCAATGAGTGATGATCGAAAGGTCGATCCTGGGCATGTCTTCGTGTGACCATACGAAGACGTCGGTGTATAGGCACAGTAAGGCCACCAACTTCTCTTTCAGTGGCAGAGTCAGGGACAAGCCAACTCAAACAGTTCTGGAGAGGTCAGACTCATCCAGAGGGACCCGAACAAGGTCTTCCATCGGTTGGCCTCGTTCGGGAGTTTCCTCACGCGAGTCCAGGGACTCGATTGTTACTACTTCAGATGGAGCTTTTAGGGCAATGGTGTAGCAATGTCGGGCATCGGGCTGATCTCCCTTGATGACTCCAACTACTGACACAGTTGAAAACTTCATAGAAAGGTGGTATGTTGAAATTGCTGCTCGGAGAAGACAAAGCGAAGGACGGCCGAGAATACTGTTGTAGACCGAAGATTGGTCAACTAACAGGAAGTCGACCATAGTTGTCGCTTGGTTTGGCGCATCCCCAGCAATGAGTGGGAGCTGAATGATTCCCTCAGGTAGGACTTGTCTGCCTGAGAATCCAATTAGAGGAGTTTGGACGAGCCGTAATGCAGGCCGTTCGATGCTCATTTTATTGAAAGCCTGGGTGAACAGCACGTCGACGGACGACCTTATATCGATGAGGACCCTAAAGAGTTTGTGATTAGAGATGGTGACGGTGACGACCAAAGCATCATCATGTGGATGATGGATGCCTCGGGCGTCGGCCTCGGTAAAGGTCATGCTCTACTATTCCAGTTTCCTTTCCTTCGAGTGTCGGGCTAGGATCATGATCTCAGACTCAGGCCGGCTCATGTTTCTCACATGGATTTTCTGAGTGTTGTTTGAGTCACCTCCACCCTTGTGACCTCCGATGATGGTTCGAATTTCTTCTACTGGTCGATTTTCACTCCGGCGCTCTTTTGGGGTCCTGTTGGCTCCTTGGTCCACGTGCTCACGAGATGGCCTTCACAAATGAGTCTTTTGATTTCCTACTTTAGAGTGTAGCAGTCACTCATGTTATGTCCATGATTGTGATGGAAGTAGCAATATTTGTTTTTGTTGCTTCAGTTAGGATTGCCTCGCAACTTATTTGGCCAGTTAACGAATCATTCACCTTTTATCTCCATCAGGACTTGTTCTTGGGGCTTATTGAGAGGAATGTAGTTGGTGAACTTGTTGTTAGGTCGTTTGATTAACCTTCGCTCGTCTCGAGGCTGATCCTCCTTACACTTTTTGGTGGTGTCAGCT
Source organism: Magnolia kwangsiensis (assembly GCA_037074715.1). NCBI lineage: Eukaryota > Viridiplantae > Streptophyta > Magnoliopsida > Magnoliales > Magnoliaceae > Magnolia > Magnolia kwangsiensis. The sequence goes on from CM073573.1 coordinate 61,529,567, forward strand.
GAATCGGCTTCCTTCTTCGTTGATCCCTTGGCCGAGGAGCTTCTGTTCTGAGCCGCTTCTCATAAGATTCTAGCTTCCTCGGGATTGAAATATTTTTATGATTGGGCCATGAACTCAGCCAAAGTGGATGGAGGATTTTTATCCAGGGAAGAAAGAAACAGCTTGTCTCTTACATAAATATTCAGGGAGGTTTCGTCCGAATATTTCCGAACCTGCAATGACTCGAGGTTGAAATGTTGAATGTAGTCTTTAAGGAGCTCTTCGTCATTCAGGACCACATTGTTGAGATGGGTAGAGGCTTTGAGCCTTTTCTTGCCCCCTATGAAGTTCATGACGAAGGCCTCGCTGAGCTCATCGAACGAGCTAACGGACCTCGGTTTCAATTGGCTGAATCAGAGTTAGGTAGCATCAGTTAAGGTGAGTGAGAAGGCACGGCACATTACCTCATCTGAGGAGTCATGTAATTCCATATAAGTTTGGAAGGAATCTATATGTTCAGTAGGGCAGGCTTTCCCATTATATGATGCAATTTGGGGCAAGTGAAACTGATCAGGGAGCCAAGCGCGCATTATGTCAGCTAGGAATGGTGATTCCTTCTCTTTTAGCCCTGATACATTGCTCATCTGATTTTGTTTCATGTACATAATTTCCTTCTTTAGAGCCAGGAATGCGACCTTCTAGGGTGCTTCGCTATCCACCATTCCCTCAGCTGGGTATCGGTGGAGTCTCCTCCGGTCTATCTCGTTCCATAGGTCAGAAGCGGGCAAAAGAACTATTTTCAAGACATGAGTCGGAATGAGCTCGGGAGGCCTTTGATGCTGGCTCGACTGGAGAGGGGCCCGGGGGCAGACGGTTGAGGATTGGTAAACTGTCAAACGTCACTCGACCGCTCTTCCCCCAGATTGGGTTGCTCCATTTGCGAAGGCTACGTCCATTCCAACATCTGCTTAATGTAATTCATGTCGGCCCTCATATCTTCGACTTCTCTTTCCAGTGAATCACGTCGCCTGTTCCTCCACTGTCTCATTGCCCATACCTAGACGGGCCAGAGGTAGCTCTTCGTGCCAGAGAGCCTTGGCATCTCTCTTGTTGTTCTGGCCGGTCCAGCTGGTGGTAAGGTTGCGATCAGAACCGCCTCTAGAGGGGTATGGGCTTTCTTCTTCCTTCTTGCCATGGCAAAATCGTAGTGCTTTGATAAAGCGGAACACGACCTGTAATGTCGTTCCCACAAACGGTGTCAAATTGTTGATGCAGTTTTTTGACTCATCCCCCTTTTTAACACGTGAGTACCTGACGTTGCACAAGAAGAGGATAAAGGAGGCCCTGGCTAGTTCAGCGGACCCTCCGATGCCTAAGTCAGGGCTGAAATCTGGGTCTAATGGTAAAGATTTAGGGGTGAGAAGTGGATGTGTATCCATACCATTTACCGTGGGTAAGTCCTCTATTTATAGAGGTAACGTATACGTAATCCTGTGGCATATAGAACTTTCCCTGAAGGGGTTAATCGATATCTTTAAGGATCTTAAGATCTTTGATCCCCTAGGTATTCGGGATCGGATTTTATCCTCCTAAGATCTCGAAAGGAGATCGAGCAGTTTTCTTAGCTCGGCTTAGTTCCGTAAAAGGCAATAATATTTGAGATTTGGCTGACCAAGGCTCGACCAACTGTTTGTCAATTTTGAACATGTATTTGGACAACTAACGTTGGGAATCTCCCCCTCTTGTCAATCATCGGCGGGTTGTGGATGCCGATCTTCAATCAGTGTAGTCAGTCGACCCATAATCGACTCTCTACTGACTGATGGCCGACCCATGGCCAACCTAAAAGATAGGTCGGGCCAAGGTTGGGCCAAGGCCCAGTTTTTAACTGATCAATTCACGGAGTCAACCTAAAGTCACCTCTGAAAGACCTCTTGGGTGCCGGTAAAGGTGCATTGGCCTCTATGGAGGTCTCACCCTTTGGCTCGGGACATGTAGGCCCCGGTCAGGCTCTGCGCCTGGCAAATTCGGGCCATGTCTCTCCTTTCGGCGTTTTGGACATGTGGGCATCGGTTGGGCTCGGTGCTTAAGTAGTCTGAGCCATGTCAGTATAGTTAGTCCACTCCATAAGCCGACTCATCTGACTTGTCATATTTTTCCCCCAATAGGTATGCAGGTAAAGTTTGATAAGTATTGGTCTGAGTGTAGTCTAGTATGGCTATTGCAGTCATTTTTTATCCTCGTTACAAGATGATGATGGTTAAATTCATATGTAGTAATATGTATGGTGCAATGAGTGCCCCTGAGATCCATAAGATTTGTGATGTAGTCAATGATCTGTATAATTTCTATGTGTGTGTCGCAAAAGACAAATCTTCTCACGTGGGTTCTAGTTCTGCTATTGATGAACCGCGAGAAGAAACGTTAGATGATTTCATGTCTTTCGTGGCACAACGGAATGAGACTTAAATGCAGACACATGTATCAGAATTTGAAAACTATCTCAATGAGCAACTTGCAAAATTCAAAGGCAATGAATTTGATGTTTTGGACGGGTAGAAGATGAAATCTCATGATTCATAATACTCTGTACTCTTATTAATGACACAAGACATTATCGATTCTTGAAATAGCAGTGAAGACCGCTTGAGTTGAAGTAGGAATATGCCAATATGTCCTAGAGGGGGGTGAATAGGACTTTTTAAAGATTTATGAGTTATATTAAAAATCCTATCACTCTAATCCATTTAGATATGCATTTATCAGGATTACTCAAATGTAACTCTACTGGCTTCCAAGCCTGGTAGAGGATCCAATCACAAACTTTTGAAGTATGAATAATATGAATTCAAGTTATGATGGATATGACTGTGTATGTGTGTGAGGTGTGATTTCAGACATATATAGATCTAGCAGTATGGAAGTAAATCACATGCACAAAATAATAGCAGTCGTAAATAGAGTTATTTTTATAGTGGTTCGACTACTTGTCTACTCCACTTCCAGCTGCCACACTCAACCCTTGAGTGTACCGAATTTCACTAAGGAGGTTTCCCATGGTTCACCTCAAACCTAAGGTTTTAAATCAGGTTCACCTTCAACCTTTACAACCTACACAGAGGCTGACTGTTTATACTCTCATGAGCAAGGGTCAACACATAGCACCCGGTTTAGGCACACTGGCCAAGGATCTTACCCTAAGACCCTAACAGAGGTTTTACACAGTTCACCTCATAACCTAGAGTTTTACTAGTTCACTCTTAACCAGATGTTTATGCCCACACAGAGCAAGGGTCCACACAACACACCCACACGTACACTCCCGTCGGAGGCCTCCTTTGAGGACTTCAAAGGGTGAGCAACACCTACGACCCAATCCTAGAAAGGAATGATTACAAGTGTCCTCTGGACTCTAAGTACTTACAGATAAGTTGATGAGTCCCTTTTAGCGCAATGATGAAGATCTCCTTCTCGTTGATGAAGAGTCTTCAGATCCTTTGATCTGCAACACAAAAGATGTACCAATACTAGGCTTCAGGTTGGGTCAAGGTTATGATGGAATTCTACTCTCTAAAGATTTTTCTATTAGGAAGATAGAGTGATTCTAATCATCTATGCATTCAAGGTATCCCAACTTAATGATTTTCCATTAAGGTATTAGCTAGAGGATCCTTGAATGCAAAAGTTCATTCCCCAATCCACTCTATTGAATATCAATGATGAGGGTGGATTGGAGGATGAACTCCCTGAGAGAAAGGGCTTAAGATAAATGATATGAAGTTTAAAACACTTAGAAGCACTCTCTTCTTTCTCTACCAGCAATAAAGACTAACCTCTATATATTCCAACGGATATAAAATGGTCACATTTATGACAAAGTTCGATATCATTGAGCAAGAGTCGATATGATCGAGCGTATACTCTCGATTATATCGATGATCCCCTCGATGGCACAAACTTCATGTTATTAGCTTTTGAAACCTTTTGTCGGCTAGTCAATGGGATCGAGACACACATCGATGTTATAGGATTTTGAACTCTGATTCCGTCGATTTATGGATTGATCTATCGACAGGTGAAAATAAGAGAGACAAGCCTTGAAGAATTTCAGGTTTTGAAGATATTATCGGGGAACAGCCAATGTCATCAGAATTTGAATGTCAATATATATCGAGACCTTGTCAATAGAATCGATAAATCACATAGATTTACCTATACGCACGCTGGTCAGTTTGTGCCAGACTCGATCCAATCGACCAGGACTCGATGATATCGACATTAGAATATCAATTTCCTCGAATGGCCCCCGATCAACATTTAAAATATCCTAAAATTTATACTGGAGGAAACATGCCCCCATTATCGATATGATCGAATGACTTTCGATATGATCGATATTTGAGTTCAGATTGAATCGGACAATCATCGATATATCGAAGCTTATAGTAATTTTCTTTAGAATAACAAGGGCACCGAAAAACTGTCTATTGATATTATCGATCCACTTTCGATGGGATCGATATTCGAATATCGATGATATCGATTAAGATTTCGATATATCGATAAATCGTCCAGATGAATGTTTAATTACTGGACGCTTTTTATCCTCACTCGATTGTATCGATTGAGATGCCGAGGAAATCGACAGAGCAGGTTGATAATATCAAAAGGGAAATCGATATAATCGACTGGGTAAGAAAAACTTGAAGATTTTCCTGTTTGGTAAAAAGTTTTCTTACACTAAAACCCTAAGGTGTTCTACTTAGTTTAAAGGGTTTTAATCACCTGGTGTTTTGGGACATGGGATGTGAGGCGATGATTTACCTATGGCGAGCTTCCACACATCCAGTTGAGGCAGGCACTTGAATTGATCTTCCTGTTAGTTGCTGTTGTCCGACTGACTCAACTTACACTGTAATTGATAAACTAGAGCACTAGTTGGTGCACTTTCAATCTCCCCCTTTATCAATTACATGACAAAATACCCAAAACAGTCTAGGAAAATATCTAGACAGATACATCCTAAATTATGTGTACATGCATTAATACAATTTTATAAATTCTAATCACCCCTGTACACACCCAGTAATTACTCTCCCTTTCTTAAAAACTCCCCCTTTCTTATTGCAGCTGCTCCCCCTAACACCTACAATATATAAGAGCACAAATATCCAATTTTCTGCATGGAGTGTTTTTAACTGTAACACCCTGAAAATCGGGGGTTGTGTATAAACCCAACTCCCGAGTTCCAGACCGTCACTTATGCAACAAAAATGATTATGATTCAATGTTGTCTGAGTTAAAGCATTCACATGAGTAAAAGTATACCAAAACTGAAATTCATACTCCAGATTCAATGATAAAAGCAAGCGGAAGACTAAAAGATATACATATCACTGCATGAAAAATAAAATAGACCTCAACTGTCTCTAAAGTATGAATACATCTCTGAGTCTCATATACATGTAAATAAACAGAATCAAAAGGTCAAAAATAGTCCCACTGAGAAATCCTGTCAATCCATGCCACCTAAGCAAAGCCGTCATGGTACTGCATATATGAGAACTCGTCCTGGTCCTCATCATAATCCGGCTCTGTGTCCTGAATCGTAGCCTCACCTGCATCTAAGACAGAGTCTGGTGGGTGTTGCAAAACCATCCCATAACGTGAGAGTGAGTAGCTAACTCAGTGGAATAATAGAGCAAAGATTAGCATGTTCTCAAATCAATCATGCGATAATAGTAAAGCAGTAAATCAAACATTCCTAATACTGTTGTTAATGCAATATAACGTGACATGATGGATGCCCTCACCGACGATCTCCCTCATACGGCACCATCTTACGCCCGCGACATGCTTTCATCCCACAGTGCTCCACATCTTCCAGGCACATGCAATGTGATGATGATATGAGTACCGAGTTATTATTAGTCCATTCATACAGCAGGATTGGAAAACTAAGGTACTTCCCTTATATCAATCCCAACACAGATCCTGTCTAGGGTCGTCACTCCTAGTAATCTCATACGATGTATATTTTGTAGGTCGCTGCAAGAGCTGTCAGGGCTGTTGCTCGCACTCATTGCACCGCTCCCCCATCACCTTATCAATACAGGCCTACTATACTCTCATTGCTACGGAAGGGTCATCGCCTCCCGTAGACTCAGAATACGCTCACGGTCACTACAAAGGGCTCGTCGCCTGATCAGTGTAGGCCGACAGCAAGAATATAGTGTCCCATACCACCATAATCTGCTCACGAGTCATAGTTGCTCACTGGTCACTATGGGGAGGTTTGTGGCCCCAACGTAGGCCGACAGCTCGACCACGGTGTCCCATACCACCATGCCCGGCTCATGAGTCTTCGTGGTTCAAGGTACCATGGTTGACAGGATTTACAATGGTAAGTTCAGTACCCCAGGTTCAAGCATTATGACTCATACAGGGTGAACATACAATAGTCAGTCGGGTTACTTGACGGGATCGACTAGCACGAGCGCATCTCAAGTCGAGCGACATGAAGTGCATAAAATACCTCGTGTGGCCTAACCACTGCCGCCAACTCCAAAACACGACTCGAGTTCATCGACGCGTCGTTCGTGGCAAAGATAGGCCAGCCATAAATTTAATCAGTTACCGACTACCTGGACTAGGTATAGTCCCAAACAGTTATGAATCCACATCAGCAATCATATAAGAGTAATGGAAGTGAACTACAACAATGTGAGCATGTTAACACATGTTATAACATACAACTTAAGTAAATCATCCAACGCATGCATTTCATACATATAATGAAATCATGCATATAATTAACATGTAGGAAATCATTTACATCAGCATATTAATTGAGAATTTAATCTCAAAATAATTCATAACACCATTTAATTCAATACATACTAATACAAACATTTATACAAACACTTAGTCTACACATTTAAGTCTACATATAGTATGTCGACTCAAAGTGCGCATTTGGGCGAATCTCTTCGCCAAACTAATTATGCACGCATTCCTAATATCCTAATGAGACAAGAAGCCATGTCAATCATATCAGCAAAATATGGATGAAAACAGTATTTCCTACAAATGACTAAAATGCCCTAAATCTCATATTTTTCGTCTACTTACGAAACAGGAAACGGACAGCATGTTGTACATGTCAAACGGCGTTGCCGTTGATAATCTACTATTAAACGACATTGAAACCGTTGAAAACAGTCAATCAAAGCGTCTAGAATCCGCACCTTTTATCCTAGAAGTGTATTGATTCGAACGGAGCGTATACGCTTCGTCTACGACGAACCGGGAACCTAATACACAATATCTATAAGCTACCATGCTAAGGAACCGAAGAAACCTTAAATTAGCAAGTGTTTGGGGTATTTTCTTACCTAGAAACGCGGCGAAATCACCGAGAAAGTGATTGAGGCGTGTTGCTTAAGCACGTGCAACAGGTAGTGCAAGCAGCAGAAAATTCTCTCACAATCTCTCACCTTTTCTCTCACACCAGCTAGGGTTTCTAGCAAATTCGGATGGGTGAGAGAAGTGAGGGTTTAAGCCCCTTTTATAACCTAAAACATGTCCAAAACAGGCTTGGGAACAATGTTTACTTGATGCCTAACCAAATCGGGGCTGTTTCGATCCAAAAAGATATTTCTGGAGGTTCCCTGGCCGAACGTGATCGGACTTAAGCTCATGCACGTCGGATGTCGCTCACATCCCATTTTCAGACCAGTAGTGTTCGTAGATCGCACGTGGCGGTCCAGTTTTAGTTCAGCGGTCATCACATGTAGATCAGGTTTACAAGTCTCGTGATATGAAATAAAATTTTTTCCTGATCCAAGGGTGTAATTTGGCTGAATTCTGATGGTCAGAACGCTTAATAATAACGCGCCAAGTCGTGTGCCAGATTTGAATTTTAAATTCCAAATCTAACCCTATTCTCACTCTCTTCACTCCAGGCTCAATGAAATAGCCTCCAAATATCGGTTGGACCTGATTTTCAAAATGATTGACAAGTCCAGCTAGGCGGTTATAACGGTCTAAGATTGTAGGTATCGGACTTTCAACGCGCGGTCTAGATCCAATATAAAGTTTCAAAGAGGTCCTGAGAACAAACCGGTTTAGAGTTTGATCCGAAGTTTTAGAGTATTATAGCATCTTTGGTTCTACTCGCTTTGGGTCTTGTAGAACGTATTTAAAGTGATCAGGGACTATTTTCCAGCTACTCTAGCGTTGCGCTAGCTAACTTACACTTATTTTCCAAAGGAATTAATCCTACGCGATTTCTGGTCGAGTTGGTACTCGAGTCCAAGTACGGATTTTTCCAGGGCGTTACATTAACCGCTCTCCCCCTTTTTTTCAGTCATTGGCAAAGGCATAACAAGTGATATTGACTGAATATTTGAAGCATACGAGAGAACCACAGTCAGATAGATGTGTATAAATGAAAACAGTGTAATGCATACATCAATGAAGGTAGGAAGAAAAATGGATGAAGCAATCGGCACAGTCATATGGCAATAAAATAAGAATTGTATACAGCCATATCCAATTAGTATCCTAAAAATATATACTGTCACAGACAGCAGTAGAATGAGCTTTGTCCAAAGCAAAATGCATAACACAACCGCAGACGGGTTGGATAGTCAAAGGATAACTGGACTGATGCTTAATGTCTTTGAGGAAGATCATTCGTGAGCAAGTCTACCATTTGCTGAGTAGTTCCCTGGAGGACATCGAGCTTCTCTTCAATGATAGTGAGACGACTTTCACAATTGTTCAGACGGTCCTCTATACCAACCATCCCATTGAGTAGGTGACGTTCGAGGTGATGAGCTGGGCGATTTGTAATTGACTCAAGACTGACCAATGGCATGTGATTTGATCCTCCATGTGTAGGCCGCATTGTTGGTGGAGTAAGTTGGACGGCCCTTGGTATCGAAGGACTATGCCTGGAGGGAGACAAGGAAGGATAAAATCATTGTGCCACCAGTGTTGCATCACTGTCAAACCATGCTTCAGGATGAACTTCATCAGATGTGGCAGGAAGCCCCACATGATGTGCGAGTTTGCATATGAGCACGGGAAAGGACACTGTCTCCCAATGATTTCCTTAGAATACACGAATGATTTTCTTAAGGAGGAGAGTTGGCAGGCACACTTGATTCTCTTGATATACATCATAGAGTACATTGATCACAGATGGAGAAAGATGATCACCATTGACATTGCAGGGATACACATTTGACCAAAAAATGCTATGAAGAATTTTGAAGGTGGGTCTAAGATGGTTGATATGCAGTAAATTTTCGTCATTTCACGGAACTGTAGTCCCTTGGCACAATGCATGGGTTATTTCTCCTCATACCCCTAACCCATTGAGATTTCGGTTGGTTACCGAAATTCTAGTGACCTCCAGATTGAGGAGTTTTGCCAAAGTGACTGGAGTGATAAGCTTTGAGTAATGTGCAAGAACAATTCAAATGCCGGGGGGATCTTCACAAATGACATGACAATTTTTGAAGAATTCATGGATCACACCCAGTTGGTACGATCCTCCAAGATGTAGAATATTTTGCCAACCGATTACTTTTAGAAGAAGGTCAACTCCAAAAGGCTCAATGACACTATTGAGCACTAATCGTTCAGTGATGACAGACGAACAACCTTCCTTTGGAGTGGGTTGATACCTTCTGGAATTTGATTGCATGCTTTTCTCTGCTAAAGATTGAAAGTAAGCCTTACCTTTTCCTTTGATCATGTTTTGAAGAGGTGAGATGCTGATAGGAACTGGAAGAGGTATTTAGAGAAGGAAAGATATGAGTTCGAGTGCGCCCTTCTCTTTATATAACAGACTTATCGATTGTATCAATCAGTTATTGATAGCATCGTCATGACTTTCACCAAAAGTTACGCTGACGGTTGTTGAAAAATAGCAATAATGCAGTTCAAGGAACGATCGATTGCATCGATGTACCATCTCGATGGAATCGATTATAAAATTGAAACTGCACAGATATTATCGAGGCTGTAAGAATTTTGACATTTGTTCATTATCAGTACGACCATGAACATCTCAGACTTTGTTGAGGCATAAAAAAATATTCCACGTTCGGGGATATTTTGGTAATTTTCACGTCCGGGGATATTTTGATAACATTCCATATCTAAGGGTAGTTTAGGTATTCTGGTAAAAGGGATTAAAGAGGGTAGTTTGGTAAAAAGGGGTGCACATGTGTCATTTTAAGAGGGAAAGGTTATACACCACCATTTAAGAGGTAGCTTGGTGGTCACCATAGTTTAAGAAAAGAAGAAGTTCAAGTGTGAACCGATAGGTGGTGGTGATCACCACTCTGTAAGAGTGGTGGGGCCTATAAATACCCCACTCCTACTCCATTTGAGAGGTTGGATCAGATGAGATCAATTGGTGGGCCAAAGAAGTAAGAGAGAAGCAAGGAAGAGGGTCTTTGCGCGTACCCGTGCAGCCAAAGTCGCTGCTTGCGCATACCCGGGCAACTACAGTTGCTGCTTGCGCGTACCCACACAACCAAAGTTCTGTTGTGCGGGTCGGCAGAACCAAAGTTCCGTTGTGCGGGTCGGCGCAACCAAAGTTCCGTTGTGCGGGTCGGCAGAACCAAAGTTCCATTATGCGGGTCGGCAGAACCAAAGTTCCGTTGTGCGGATCGGCAGAACCAAAGTTCCGTTGTGCGGGTCGGCAGAACCAAAGTTCCGTTGTGTGGGTCGACAGAACCAAAGTTCCATTATGCGGGTCGGCAGAACCAAAGTTCCGTTGTGCGGGTCGGCAGAACCAAAGTTCCATTGTGTGGGTTGGCGCAACCAAAGTTCCGTTGTGCGGGTTGGTAAAACCAAAGTTCCATTGTGCGGGTCGGCAGAACCAACATCCGTTGCGCGGGACCGCGCAACCAGACTACTCTGCACTCAGTGAAGAAAAGGGGCCGTCATGCTGCTAAAATGTCTGAAGTCTTAAAGTTCCTTTTGTTCAAGTTTAAAGGAGAAAGTAATCAGCAGAAGAGCATATTCCTCCTAAGTCTTAGGAGATTACTGAAGCAAGCGTCGGAATGCGGCCGAAATTCCTATCTCCTTGGAGAGTAGTTGATCGATTCGTCAATTCTTCCTAAGTACCTAGGAGATGACCAAAATAGCGTTGGAATGCTGCCAAAATTTCCATCGAGCTATCTTCTCTTTCATTCAGTACATTGTATTAATTGTACTTTATTTTCAGAATTAAGGGAATCAGAGGATGTAAATGAACTCAGATAAATGTGACGAATGTTCTCTCATTCATTCTTTGTTATCATTGAATAAATCTCCCAAATGAAACTCATTTGTTTTCTTGTCGAAACAAAATGGCAACTCCACTGGGGACTTATTATTCGATGGTAACTTGGAAAATATTAAGAGAACATTTATCACTTTTTGGCGTCTACAAAGATGCCAAAATGGTGACTCTCAACGGGAACATCCTCCCCTTCATCTCTGAAAATGAAGCACAATTTTATTTAATAAATTAACTAACATTATTTTTTTATGCTTTCTCTGAGATGGAATGTCTTATCAATTAGACGCCTAATTGTAATTCTTATATTTTGTCTACAAGTAAATAGAAAACGTCAGAAAAATAAAGTCTGTTGTGATCAAGAGTAGTGAATTTCTTGCAATGGACGGAATAATCTCTGTTTCACCAATAGCTTAAGAAGATGAGGAAGAACGGAAGATGGTAACATCCAAAAGTCAGAAAGTTCGATCTACTTTCACAAGAAACAACATCTCGCCAAGTACTAGGTCGATTGTGTGAAGTGTCGTGAGACATAGTCCTGCTTCAGTTATACGATCACCTCATTTGAGCAAAACAGAAAGGCCCATCACTTCGAAAGATCTTTCAATACCGTCAACTATGACCGTAAAGACATCTTTAGCAAAATCATTGTGGGTTCAGAAGAATAAGGGGAAGGCGACCGTAACCAGTGAATATCCACTCACAGCACCTCCTGTAAAAGATTTCAAGAAAACTCATGCATTAAGAATGCCACAATTTGCGTCAGCTAGTCCTTTGAAGCGACAATACTCTGGTTTCAAATCAAATAATAGTTCATCTTATTCAACAGCGTCGGCAGCGCGACGTTCGTTTCCTCGTTCAATATCAAAACAATCGAAGTATAAAGGAATAGAAAGTTCATCGACAGATATTAATCAGCCTGATCAATTTCCACTATATGAGTATGTGGTTGAGGAAGTCGCTAATATGCCTGCAGTGACTGCCGTAAACAACATTGAACCACAAATAGAAAGGCCACAACTGCAAGCGGTTAGATTTCAAGAGCCAATGCCTAATATTACTCAGAATATAACGCAGGAAGAAATCCGACAGATGGTTATTGAATCTATTCATCTAGAGAATGAACGAAGTCAGAATCAAAAATTTCGATATCAGACACCGTATCCCCCTGAAATAGAAGAAATGTCATTTCCCATTGACTTCGAACACCTAGATTTCTAGAAATTTAATGGGAAAAGGTCACCAGAAGAGCATATGATGCATTTCATAGCAAAGATGGGAAATTTCTCTAGAGCTCCTCAATATTGTTTGCGAGTATTCGGGTCTTCTCTAACAGGAAGAGCTTTCACATGGTATTCAAGTTTAATTCCAGGATCTATTCATACCTGGGAACAGATGCAGGATGCTTTTATGTCAAACTTTTTCTCTTCGGACCGAGAAGTTAGTTTGACCGAATTGACCTCTATTCGCTAAGAAGAAAATGAATCAGTTGAAGAATTCATCAGTCGATGGAAGGACTTGGTAGCATCATGTCAACATCCTCTGCGAGAATCAGAACAAGTAGAACTATGCTTAGAAGGCATGAGACCAGAGCTGGCATGCCACCTGATTAGTAAAGATTGGAAAACTTTTTAAAAATTTTCTACGAAGGCTTATACTCTTGAAAAGATGATGAGAAGAGTGTCTGCTTTTCAGTCAAAATCAGCTCACATAACTCGAAAAGAAGAAACCAAAGAAGATTATTAGGATGTGGAAAAAGACAGGGATGAAGAAGATAGAAATGGTCATGCGGTTATAATGACATATAAAAGGACCAGGCAAAATAAAGATCATATGAAGTATTCGTTTGTTAGAAAAGATATACTTCTCATGCTGAATCAATTGTTGGATATGAAGAGTATTGAATTACCTCTGTTAAGACACCTCGAAGAAATTAAAAATACAAGAGGGCTGGATTATTGCCATTATCATCGTAAATTTGGACATCATACGGAAAATTGTAATCCCCTCAGGAAAAAGTTACAAAAGATGATCGATAAGGGAGAAATTGCGATTTAAAGAGCATGACAGAAAGAGAAAATTGACAGAAATTCGATAAAGAAAATTCTGGGGGCATCTACGTTAAAAGACGATAACATACTTCGTATGGTGAACCATCAGTAATTGATAAGATCGAGCTGTCATAGCCTAAGTACTCAAATAAAAGGAAGTGAGTGAGGCAAAAGATGTAAAGCCACAATATAAAAGTATATTCATTGCAGATATGTGTAATGCCCTGGAAAAATCCGTACTTGGACTCGAGTACCAACTCGACCAGAAATCGCGTAGGATTAATTCCTTTAGAAAATAAGTGTAAGTTAGCTAGCGCAACGCTAGAGTAGCTGAGAAATAGTCCCTGATCACTTTAAATACGTTCTACAAGACCCAAAGCGAGTAGAACTAATGACGCTATAATACTCTAAAACCTCGGATCAAACTCTAAACTGGTTTATTTTCTGGACCTCTTTGAAACTTTGTATTGGATCTAGACCATGTGTTGAAAGTCCGATACCTACAATCTTAGACCGTTAGAACCTCCTTGTTGGACTTGACAATCATTTCGAAAATCAAGTCCAACCGACATTCGCATGATATTTCATTGAGCCTGGAGTGAAGAGAGTGAGAATAGGGATAGATTTGGAATTTGAAATTCAAATCTTGCACACGACTTAATGCATCAGTATTAAGCGTTCTGACATTCAGAATTCAGCCAAATTATACCCTCGGATCAGGAAAAATTTCTATTTCATATCATGAGACTTGTAGACCTGATCTACGTGCGGTGACCGCTGAACTAAAACTGGACCGGCACGTGCGATCTACGAACACTACTAGACTGAAAATGGGATGAGAGTGACATCCGACACGTATGAACTTAAGTCCGATCGCGTTCGGCCAGGGGACCACCAAAAATGTCCTTTTGGACCGAAACAGCCCCGATTTGGTTAGGCATCAAGTAAACTTTGTTCCTAAGCCTGTTTTGGGCATGTTTGGGCTTATGAAAGGGCTTGAAACCCTCTCATATCTCTCCCATCCGAATTTGGAAAAAGCCCTAGGTTGAGAGAGAGAAAATGTGAGAGATTGTGAGAGAAAGTGGAGGAGAATTCCTTGCTTCTTGTGCTATCTGTTGCACGTGATTAAGCAATGCACTCCAATCACTTTGTCGGTGATTTCGCCACATTTCTAGGTAAGAAAATACCCTAAATAGTTGCTGATTTGAAGTTCCTTAGTTTCCATAGCGAAGTAGCTGATGCATCTTGTAAATTAGGTTCCCGATTCGCCGTAGACGAAGCGTATACGCTCCGTTCGAATCAATACACCTATAAGAGAAAAGGTGCGGATTTTAGACGCTTTGATTAACTGTTTCCAACACTTTCAATGTCGTTTAATAGTATATTATCGACGGCAACGCCGTTTGACATGTACAACATGCCGTTCATTTCTTGTTTCGAAAGCAGACGAAGAATATGAGATTTAGGGCATTTTAGTCATTTGTAGAAAATACTGTTTTCATCCATAATTTTCTGATGTGATTGACATAGCTTCTTGTCGCATTAGGATACTAGGAATACGTGCATAATTAGTTTGGCAAAGAGATTCACCTAAATGTGCACTTTGAGTCGACATACTATATGTAGACTTAAGTTTGTAGTGTAAGTGCTTGTATAAATGCTTGTACTAGTATGTATTGAATTAAATGGTGTTATGAATTAGTTTGAGATTGATTTCTCAATTAATATGCTGATGTAAATGATTTCCTACATGTTGGCTATATGCATGATTTCATTATATGTGTGAAATGCATGCGTTGGAAGATTTACTTAAGTTATATGTTATAACATGTGTTAACATGCTCATATTGTTGTATTTCATTTCCAATACTCTTACATGATTGCTGATGTGGATTCATAATTATTTGGTACTATACCTAGTCCAGGAAGTCAGCAACCGATCAAGTTCATGGTTGGTCTATCTTTTCCACGAACGACGCGTCGATGAACGCGAGCCGTGTTTTGGAGTTGGCGGCAGTGGTTAGGCCACACGAGGTGTTTTACGCACCTCATGTCGTTCGACTTGAGATGCGCTCGTGCTATTCGGGCCCGTCAAGTAACCCGACTGGCCGTTGTATGTTCACCCTGTATGAGTCATAACTGCTTGAACCTAGGGTACTGAACTTACCACCGTAAACCCTGTCAACCATGGTACCTTGATCCACAAAGACTCATGAGCCGGGCATGGTGGTATGGGACACCATGGTCGAGTTGTCGGCCTACGCTGGGGCCACAAACCTCCCCGTAGTGACTAGTGAGCACCTATGTCTCGTGAGCAGATTATAGTGGTATGGGACACTATATTCTTGATGTCGGCCTACACTGATCAGGCGACGAGTCCTTTGTAGTGACCGCGAGCGTATTCTGAGTCTATGGGAGGCGACGACCCTTCCGTAGCAGTGAGAGTACAGTAGGCCTGTATTGATAAGGTGATGGGGGAGCGGTGCAACGAGTGCGAGCAACAGCCCTTGCAGCGACCTACAAAATATATATCGTATGAGATTACTAGGAGTGACGACCCTAGACAGGATCTGTGTTGGGATTGATATAAGGGAAGTACCTTAGTTTTCCAATCCTGCTGTTTGAATGGACTAATAACAACTCAAAAATCATATTACCATTACATTGCATGTTCCTGAAAGATGTGAAACACTGTGGGACGATTGCATGCCGCGGTCGTAAGATGGTGCCGTATGAGGGAGATCGTCGGTGAGGGCATCCATCATGTCATGTCATATTGCATTAACAACAGTATTAGGATTGTTTGATTTACTGCTTTACTATTATCGCATGATTGATTTGAGAACATGTTAATCCTTACTCTATTATTCCACTGAGTTAGCTACTCACTCCCATGTTACGGGATGGTGTTTGCAACACCCACCAGACCCTGTCTTAGATGCAGGTGAGGCAGCGATCCAGGAGGCAGAGCCGGACTATGATGAGGACCAGGACGAGTTCTTATATATGCAGTACCACGACGGCTTTGCTTAGGTGGCCTGGGTTGACGGGACTTCTCAGTGGGACTACTTTTGACATTTGATTTTTGTTATTTACATGTATATGAGACTCAGAGATGTATTCATACTTTAGAGACAGTTGAGATCTACTTTGTTTTTCCATACAGTGATATATATATATATATGTTTTATTCTTCCGCTTACTTTTATCACTGAATCTGGAGTATGAATTGCAGTTTTGGTATACTTTTACTCATGTGAATGCTTTAACTCAGACAAAATTGAATCATAATCATTTTTGTTGCATAAGTGACGGTCTGGAACTCGGGAGTTGAGTTTATACACGACCCCCGATTTTCAGGGTGTTACAATATGCATTGCAATACCTACCAGTTCAGGAGATGATTGCTATTTTGATTTTGAAAGATATCGGTATGATACTTCCAAAACCAAAAGGGGGCAAGACAGGTAAGATAGGTGAGTAAAAGCTGTGAAATGTATTTCTCACTATAGAATATACTTCTTCTGTATTTGAATAAAATGTAGGCTTTCAAGCATATCAAGTCATCGCCAAATAAAAGCCTCAATGACAATCGTCAAATAAAAGTGTCAAGGATTATCACCAAAAAAGGTGTCGATGATTATTGTCAAAATAAGCAAGCGCCAATGATCGTCACCAAAATAAGTAACTATCGTTATCGTCATCAATGGCTTACGCAAGCTTATCTTATCAAAATTGCTATTGTCACCAAGCTGATAAACTATTTCAAATACACGTGAATATTTTCATAATATATCAGCAACGGCGAAATATCAAATATTGATTCTCAAAATATATCAGTAGCTGGAAAAATATCAGCTATGGATTCACCATTCATGATAATGAAATAAGCAGTGGAATAAACCTATACATGATTAACCACACAGATCTTATGACAGTGATGGTAAAATATCAGTTAAGGCAGCCTGGCCAAGCCTATACGGCCAGCTATGCTTAAGACCTATAATCAATTAAGGCAGCCTAGCCAAGCCTATATGGCTAATTATGCATAAGACCTCCAAAACCCGAAATTGGCGGTAAAGTATTTTGCTTCTTGAGCCCTGCCCAAAATTGGCAGTAAACTATCTTGCTCCTTGAGCCCTGCCCGAAATTGGCGATAAACTATTTTGCTCCTTGAGCCCTGCCCGAAATTGGCGATAAACTATCTTGCTCTTTGAGCCTAGTGTCAAGTCCAGTTCAATCAAATCTAGTCGTCCAGTTCAGTTCAGGTTAAGTCTTGTCCGGTCAAAGTATGGTTAGTCAAAAGTACACTAGTACCACTGCTTAAAAAGCATATGCTATGCATAGCATTCAAAATGCTATAAATACATATTTCAATTTAGATATGCTCAAATATGCAATTGCCTGATGAAAATTTTAAACATTGATTAGAAAACATACAAAAATGCATTTCTCTTGAATCAAGTTTAAATTACATCAACAGTAAATGCCTTCAAGATATTGCCAATTATCTAGTCAAAAGCTCAAGTCTCCAAGGTCAATTACTATATTGACAAGAGTTGTAAGGTCTTTTCGTCTCTCACCTTCTTAATGAATAGAAACATATTATCACGCAAGGTTCTCAAAAGGGGGCAGAGGATAAACTAGTGAAGAATTATCATTCTCTACCAGACAATATAAGGAATCAAATATGTTCCTTGAATTCGTTAAGACAGCAGTAAAGATAATTTATTCTTCAGGAGTATTAGAAAGCTTCACTTCAAAAATATCTTCACTTCGAAAATATTATCTTCTGAAGAAATCTTTATATGATATTGACCTAGAAAGGGGGCAGGATTTAATGTCTTCAAAATAATCTATGCCTTGGTCTTTCTGATAATCTCTTATGCGCGGCAAAGAAATTCATATGCCGAGTATTATGGACAATAATATTGTAAGACTACATGTATCGGATCTGATGGAGGCAAAGAACAAATAGAATCATCATCATCAGTAACTTCTATGACCTTTGAAAAATTATTAAATGAAAATTGAAAAGAGGTCTTGTCTATTTTTTAATTTTTCAGAATCAGCAAAGATCCAAGGGAAAGTTTATGAAGAAATGTTAAGAAGCACAAACTAGAGAAGACTCAGCGGTTGAACCTTTGGAGCTAAAGATGAAATCTCCAAGAGTGCAATATAAAGAATACAATGCGAAGCACGAGGACAAGCATAAAGATTGATTAAATCATATTGCGAATATCACAATCGACTTAAAAAGAGAAGAAACTCTCAATCTATTTCAAAAAATAAATTATCAATGCTTCATAAAGCTACATTGAAAAAATTATAATGAATTAAGATACTAATTTTGATTAAGTTGGCAGGAGAGACCATTGTTTAAAATCTTGGGTTATGCAGATCATGAATAAAGGAAACAATTGAAAAAGGTGTTGCGGCAGGAGTAGCATTAAAGAACAACCCCAGATATAGAGTTGAAGGAAAGAATCGCTGGAGTTGATCAAAGAGACTGTTGTAGCAGCAACGGTGTTGAAAGATAGTTCTCTGATCAAATTGCTCAAATATGAAGTTGTCACAGCTGTTGTAGTAGTGTGCTTCAATAAAAAGAGAATTTTATCCTCTCTAGTGAAACATCTGCTTGACACTACTGACTGGGGGCATTCTAGTCTTCTGCTCGAGTACCATCATTCAAGTCTTCTGTTTGAGCGCAATCATTCAAGTCTTATGGTCGAACGCAATCATTTAAGCCCTTCGTTCGAGCACAAGCATTCCAGTCTTCCGTTTGAATGCGAGCATTCCAGTCTTCCGATCAAACGCGATCATTCAATTTTCTTATCAAGCATGATCAACCAGTCTGCCATACAAGCATGATCATCCAGTTTGCAATACAAGTATAATCATCTGGTCATCCTTCAGTTGCAGTTCATTCAAGTTCTTTAGGCGGAGGAAGATCGATCCTCCATTTAATTTCAGGAATCAATTAAAGAAGGATCGAGGGGGCATCTGTTGAGGCATAAAAAAATATTCCACGTCCGGGGATATTTTGGTAATTTCCATGTCCGGGGAAATTTTGGTAATTTTCACGTCCGGGGATATTTTAGTAATTTTCACGTCCGGGGATATTTTAGTAATTTCCACATCCGGGGATATTTTGGTAATTTTGATGTCCCGGGGTATTTCGGTAAAAATCCAGTTTAAAGGGTAGTTTAGGTATTTTGGTAAAAATTCAGTTCAAAGGGTAGTTTAGGTATTTTGGTAAAAATTCAGTTCAAAAGGTATTTTAGGTATTTTGGTAAAATTCCAATTCCAAAGGTATTTTGGGTATTTTGGTAAAAATTCAGTTCCAGGGGTAGTTTAGGTATTTTGATAACATTCCATATCTAAGGGGTAGTTTAGGTATTCTGGTAAAAGGGATTGAAGAGGGTAGTTTGGTAAAAAGGGGTGCACATGTGTCATTTTAAGAGGGAAAGGTTATACACCACCATTTAAGAGGTAGCTTGGTGATCATCATAGTTTAAGAAAAGAAGAAGTTCAAGTGTGAAGCGATAGGTGGTGGTGATCAGCACTCTGTAAGAGTGATACCCCACTCCTACTCCATTTGAGAGGTTGGATCAGATGGGATCAATTGGTGGGCCAAAGAAGTAAGAGAGAAGCAAGGAAGAGGGTCTTTGTGCATACCTGCGCAGCTACAGTTGCTGCTTACGTGTACCCGCGCAACCAAAGTTCCGTTGTGCGGGTCGGCACAACTAAAGTTCCTTTGTGCGGGTTGGCGCAACCAAAGTTCCATTGTGTGGGTCGGCGCAACCAAAGTGCCGTTGTGTGGGTCGGCCCAACCAAAGTTCCGTTGTGTGGGTCGGCAGAACCAAAGTTCCATTGTGCGGGTCGGCAGAACCAAAGTTCCGTTGTGTGGGTCGGCAGAACCAAAGTTCCGTTGTGCGGGTCGGCAGAACCAAAGTTCCATTGCGCAGGTGGGTAGAACTAAAGTTCCATTGTGCGGGTCGGCGCAACTAAAGTTCCATTGTGTGGGTCGGTAGAACCAAAGTTCCGTTGTGTCGGTCGGCAGAACCAACATCCGTTGAGCGGGACCGCGCAACCAGACTGCTCTGTAGTCAGTGAAGAAAAGGGGTCGTCATGCTGCTGAAATGTCTGAAGTCTTAAAGTTCCTTCTGTTCAAGTTTAAAGGAGAAAGTAATCAGAAGAAGAGCATATTCCTCCTAAGTCTTAGGAGATGACTGAAGCAAGTGCCAGAATGTTGCCGAAATTCCTATCTACTTGGAGATTGGTTGATCGATTCGTTAATTCCTCCTAAGTACCTAGGAGATTACCAAAATAGCGTCGGAATGTTGCTAAAATTTTCATCGAGCTATCTTCTCTTTCATTCAGTACATTGTATTAATTGTAATTTATTTTTATAATCAAGGGAATCAGAGGATGTAAATGAACCTAGATAAATGTTTTGAACGTTCTCTCATTCATTCTTTGTTATCATTGAATAAATCCCCCAAATGAAACGCATTTGTTTTCTTGTCGAAACAGACCTTAAGATTTTCAGTGTGTACCATAGGTCCTAAGATATTATTAATGCGAACAAACACCAATTGACTTTTGGAGGTCGCAGTACCTGTTTGTGTCAAGAGGCTTTGAAAAAATATCAGCAAGTTATTTTTTAGTAGTTACATAATCCAACACAATGGTCTTTTCTTCAACTAGTTCTCGGATAAAGTGATGACGAATGTCAATATGCTTGGTCCGAGAGTGCTGAACTGGATTCTTCGAGATATTTATAGCACTGATATTGTCACAGAAGAGACTCATTGTGGGTTGTGCAATCCCATAGTCAAATAGCATCTGTTTCATCCAAAGGAGTTGAGCACAACAGCTTCCTGTAGCTATATATTCAGCCTCAGCAGTGGATAATGAGATTGAGTTTTATTTTTTACTTTGCCAGGCAACCAAACAATTTCCAATATAAAAGCATCCATCACTTGTTGATTTTCGATCATCCAAATTTCCAGTCAATCAGCATCTGAATATCCTGCAATAATGGTGGAGGTTTTATATGAATACCATAGTCCAAAGGTGGTAGTCCCTGCAACATACTTGATAATCCTTTTAACCGCTGTTAGGTGAGATTCCTTAGGATCCGCCTGATAACGAGCACACACACTAATGCTAAAAGATATATCTAGACGACTGGCAGTGAGATATAGCAGATTTTCGATCATGCTTTGATAGAGATGTTGATCCACACTTTTGTCGTTAGTATCTTTTGAAAGTTTTAGAGTAGTACTCATAGGCTTGTGATAAGTGCGACCAGACTCAAGCCCAAATCTTTTCACTAAGTCTTTTACATACTTGGTTTGATTTATGAAAATTCCATCATCCACTTGCTTGACCTGTAACCCTAAGAAGAAATTCAATTCGCCAACCATGCTCATTTCAAATTCTGATTTCATGAGGTTGGCGAATTTGGATGCCTCATCTCCGCATGTTGATCCAAACATAATGTCATCCACGTAAATTTTTCAATAGGCAATGAGTTCTTTGTTCTCTGGGTGAACAGTGTCTTCTCTACACTTCCTCTACAGAATTCATGGTCTAAAAGAAACTTCGTTAATCGTTCATACCAGGCACGTGGTGCTTGTTTGAGACCATATAGAGCTTTGTCCAAATGATAAACATGATGGGGATGCTTAGGATCTGAAAATCCTTTTGATTGTTCTACATATACTTCTTCAGCAAGGTCCCCATTAAGAAAAGTACTCTTAACATCCATTTGAAATAATTTAAATTTTAGTGCGCATGCAATGAACATAAGAATTCTAATGGACTCTAGACGTGCAACAGGGGTAAATGTTTCATCAAAATCAATTCCTTCAATCTGTGAGTATCCCTGAGTAACCAATCTTGCTTTGTTTCTAATTACATTCCCTGATTCAACAGATTTATTTTTGAAGACCCATTTTGTTCCAATGACATTAGTATCAGTTGGTCTAGGAACCAGTTTCAACACATCATTTCTCTGGAATTGTTGAAGTTCTTCTTGCATGACATTTATCCAGTATTCATCTTAAAGAGCTTCAACAATATTCTTGGGTTCAATCTTTGAGGTAAAACAGAAATGACTATAAACATTGTCTATCTGTCGTCTAATTCTTACACCGTCATTAGGGTCTCCAATAATCTGCTCTCGAGGGTGATTCTTAATAACAGGTATGTCAGATGATTGCTGGGGTTCATTCAATAATGGAGATTTATCATCTTATTTTTCGAGTATGCATGAATCTACATCATCTTCTATCTCATTTGCAGGGGAATTCACATCTTGAGGATGATCATCAATTACCACATTCACAGATTCTTGAATAGTAAGAGTTCTTAAGTTGTATACTCTATAAGCACGATTATTCATGGCGTACCCTAGAAAAATGCCTTCATCACTTTTAAATTCAAACTTCCCTAAGTGATCTCTGTCCCTCAAAATATAGCATTTACTACCAATGACCCAAAAGTATTTCACATTTGGTAGCTTCCCATACCATAGTTCATATGGAGTTTTATTCAGACCTGCTCTAAGATATACTCTGTTTATGATGTAGCAGGCGGTATTAACAGCTTCTGCCCAAAAACTCTTTATCATATCTTTTCCATTTAGCATAACCGACCCCATTTTCTGTAATATTCGATTTTTCCTCTCAACAACTCCATTTTGTTGTGGGGTTTTTGGGACTGAAAATTCATGACGAATTCCTTTATCATTGCAATATTTTTCAAATTCATCATTTTTGAATTCACCACCATGGTCACTTCTAATGCGTTTTATGTCATATCCTTTCTCATTTTGAATTCGTTTTGCCAAGACTACGAATTTTCCAAAGGCATCAGATTTTTCTCGAAGAAATGTAACCCAAGTAAATCTTGTATAGTCATCTACTACCACCAGAAAGTATCTTTTCTTGCCATGACTTTCCACTTTAGTAGGACATACCAGATCCATATGCAGCAGATCCAAGGGCTTGGTTGTTGTTATGGTGGTTGTCATTTTATGTCCAACTCTTATCTATTTTCCTTTTAAACATTTCACACATACTACTTTTTCTTCTTTTCTAATTTTGGGAAGACCTCTAACCATGTTTTTTGAGCTAAGTTTAGCTAAATTCCAGTAATGAACATGTCCCAACCTTTGATTCCATAACTTTGATTTATTCTTTACAGCCATATTGCACTTTGTGGACAACCCATTTTCGTTGGTACTCTCAATGATATAACAGTTATCACTAGTCTGTAAACCTTTTATGAGGGATTTTTCTGTATGATCTACAATTCTATACACATCTTTTGAGAAGGTGACCAGATGTTCCTTGTCACAGATTTGGGAGATACTGAGGAGATTATGTTTCAGACCTTCTACACAGAGAGCATCTTTAATTTTTGAAAGACCCGGTACTGTTATTGTTCCTTGTCCAATGATTTTGGCTGAGCTACCATCTCCAAATGTGACCGATCCACCATCGAAGTTTGAATATTCACAGAAGTGAGTACAATCACCAGTCATGTGTCTAGAACATCCACTATCAAGATACCACTTCGAACTATTTCCAGCTTTAAGAGCGGTGTGGATTATAAGGAAATTATTTTGATCTGTCACATCCTTTGGGACTTTCTTGCTCATGATTCCAACTTCAGTCAAGATCATTCTCTAGGTGGTGAAGCCCTTAAAGAGAGACCTTGCTCTGATACCAATTGAAATAACGATGAAGACCGCTTGAGTTAAAGTAGGAATATGTCAATATGTCCTAGAGGGGGGTGAATAGGACTTTTTAAAGATTTATGAGTTATATTAAAAATCCTATTACTCTAATCCTTTTAGATATGCATTTATCAGAATTACTCAAATGTAACTCTACTGGCTTCCAAGCTTGGTAGAGGATCCAATCACAAACTTTCGAAGTATGAATAATATGAACTCAAGTTATGATGGATATAACTGTGTATGTGTATGAGGTGTGATTTCAGACATATATAGATCTAGCAGTATGGGAGTAAATCACATGTAAAAAATAATAGTAGTCACAAACATAGTTATTTTTATAGTGGTTCGACTACTTGTCTACTCCAATCCCGGCTGCCACACTCAACCTTTGAGTGTACCAGATTTCACTAAGGAGGTTTCTCATGGTTCACCTCAAACCTAAGGCTTTAAATTAGGTTCACCTTCAACTTTTACAACCTACACAGAGGCTGACTGTTTATGCTCTCACGAGTAAGGGTCAACACATAGCACCCGGTTTAGGCACACTGCCCAAGGATCTTACCCTAAGACCCTAACAGAGGTTTTACACGATTCACCTCATAACCCAGAGTTTTACTAGTTCACTCCTAACCAGATGTTTATGCCCACACAGAGCAAGGGTCTACAATACGTACCCACACGTACACTCCCGTCAGAGGCCTCCTTTGAGGACTTCAAAGGGTGAGCAACACCTACGACCCAATCCTAGAAAGGAATGATCACAAGTGTCCTCTGGACTCTAAGTACTTACAGATAAGTTGATGAGTCCCTTTTAGCGTAGTGATGAAGATCTCCTTCTTGTTGATGAAGTGTCTTCAACTCTCTTGATCCGCAACACAAAAGATGTACCAATACTAGGCTTCATGTCGGGTCAAGGTTATGATGGAATTTCACTCTCTAAAGATTTTTCTATTAAGAAGATAGAGTGATTTCAATCATCTATGCATTCAAGGCATCCCAGCTTAATGATTTACCATTAAGGTAGTAGCTAGAGGATCCTTGAATGCAGAAGTTGTAAGCCCCGTATCCTAGACCGTACTATTCCATAGACTTCCGCAGTCTTACCGGTCGAATTCCGGCAACCTTCGACCCTTAAAAAATATTTACGTGCGACCCTGATTCGTATGCCGTCAACCCGTATCGACTCAACCTAAGCCCTTAACCATAGCGACCGCGCCGTCGCTGCAGTTCCTATACCGTGACTTGCTCGCAGAGCGATACCCTGGTCAAGAGATGTGGACCAACGTTCGGTGCGAAGAAAATGCCAGACCTTACGAAACTCAAGAGAATCTTTACGAGGTATCACATCAATCTCATCAATCCATCAATCCATCACATGTCAAGTATATGTCAAGTACACATCACCTTTCACCCATTCCCAAGCAACTACAAAAGTCAAGAATTTCTTACAAGCCCATACCTCTCTTACACTAAAAGCCCTCAAAGTCAAAAATTTCTTACACCACCCATGATTTTCTTACACAAATGGCCATAAAAGTCAAGATTTTCTTACACCCATCACTCACCACATCCATCACCCATCTCTCTCTCCCTTTACAACTCTCTCTCTTTCTCTCTTTCTCATTTTCAAACTCAAAAAAATCTAAGGAGAGAAATCCCATACGTATGAGAATTCTCTAAGCCTCTCCCTCTCTTTCAAAACTTCAAGTGTGGCCCACTTTCCTACCCCATGATCTCTCATCCTAACCATCCATTCCCCATCTCCTCCATTAGAATCAAAGCTAAAGTGTTAAGGAACTCATAGGAGCAAGAAGATCGAACGGTGGGTGCTCCTCTAGATGTAAAAAAATCTGATTTCTATAGCCTAGATGTTTTCTTTCTTTCATGAGAGAAGTGTAGGACCCACCAATCAATGGTGGAGATCCCACACAATCCCATGGTTGTGGCCTAATGGCCTACCTTATGCATGCATGATCCATGCATGAGGCCTTTCTCTATGGGCCCTATCATGTTAGTTTTATTTCATATCATATTATGTTTGGGTCATCTAGACCTTATAACCATGGTGGGGATGGCATCCTCACCATGCATTTTAATTATATGCCATGCATGTGCAAGATCCATGTTGTAAATGTAGATCTAGGTACGATGTGCAGGTGTGATTGATCTTGGGAGGGCTCAATAGTGGAGGAGCCCCTTTCCCTATAGCCGGATTATCCTTCTATCTCTCTTTTTCCTCATTTTATTTTCTGATGTGTGTAGCCCATTAATGTATTTCCCTTTTTATTTAACTGATATAATAAATTTTATCTAAGTACATGTTACTGTCCAGAATTTTCTGGACAGTTTCTGGTTGTTTTAAGACCAGATTTTGGGATTGTTTGGGGGACTATTTATACCTATTAAATATACTTTTCTGAAAGGTGAGGATCTTATCTTGATGTCCCCCAAATTTCAGCCCCAACTGACCTTCATTGGGGTCTCAAAAGTGTGGTCCAAGTGAGGTGGATAGTCTGGATTTTATGCACTGTTCCAGCAACATTCTACCATGGACAGTTGAATTTTTAAAATTTATTGAAATACCTATGGATGTTTAAAAATTATAAAAATTTTCAAAGGGGTGGCCTACTTATGGTAGGACCCACCTATAAAATTTTAGGGCCAATGGACGCCTATACACACCATGGTGATGGCGGGACCGGCCCATTATAATATGGTGTCCAGCTCAGTCCGATTTTCATGACAGATTGATTTATGTAAATGAATTAAAATATTTAAAAATGTCAAAAAATTCTAAAATTTTTTAGTAGTATGTTCCACTTATGTTAGAACCCACCTATCAAATTTTAGGGCCAATGGACCCCTGTACACACCGTGGTGGGGGCCGGACTGGCCCACCACATTGGGACGTCCGGGTCTGTCTGATTTTTCTGAACAGTCTGTTTTGTTTAAATTAATTAAAATACTTAAAGATATCTAAAAATTATGAAATTTTGTAGGTGTGTGGCCCACATATGGAAGTATCACTCTGTGAAATTTCAGCCTCAAATGACCTCGTTTGGGTATCCAAAAGAATGGTCCAAGATGGTTGGACTCCCAGATTTTTTCTGTTGTGCAGCCCAGCAATATGCCTTGATAAAATAACCATAATTCAAAAATATTTCTTCTGATAGTGGGCCACCTTTTTGGGTTTCCTCTCATTTTATGCATGATCAGGGACCTTGGCCCTTAATTTTTAGAGTTTTATAGGCCTTGGACTCACTCCAATGGAGTGCCCAAATTTAGGACAGCAACATGTTATAATTATGCTAGCCTTGGGCTGAAATTTTGAGTGGGGCCCACCATATTATAAAGATCTTAGAAGAAATGATTTATACCTTTAGTTCCTTAAATGGGATTAGGCCCATTTAATATGTATAAGACCCATGGGTCGAGAACCATTTGATGCAATCTACGGCCCACGGGTTATGACCCATTACAATGCACATAAGGCCCATTGGTGCGGCCCATTGATGTGGCCCATTTGATGAGTAAAAGGCCCATATGACATGGCCCATTTGATGTATTTAAGGCCCTTTGGGGTGTACCTAAGGTCCATTGCAATGTGTGATCCTAACCTAGTTTACGTAATGTTATTCACTACGGGCTACACCTTGGGAGCAATGTTGGTTTAACGTCCATATTGCGAGTATAATGTTGGTTAAATGTCCGCATTGTGACTCTCCCTAGGGCCCATTGGTAGGCCCGTACTTGTTGTATGCAATCCGTCTAAGCCAGCTGCGTTGTAAGGATAGGGCATTACTTTATAACATGCTTAGTATAACTCCATGACGCACAGCCCATTTGTATTGGTCCATTTGATCGGCCTGCTCGTATCGGCCATTTAATTGATTTAGCCCATATGATTGATTAGGCCCATCTTGATATATTTGTGGCCTATTGCTAAGGCCATATATGAGGCCCGTTGCTGAGGCCCACCTTGATGTGTATGAGGCCCATTGTTGAGGCTCACCTTGATGTGTATGAGGCCCGTTGTTGAGGCCCACCTTGATGTGTATGAGGCCCGTTGTTGAGGCCCACCTTAATGTGTATGAGGCCCGTTGTTGAGGCCCACCTTAATGTGTGTGAGGCCTGTTGTTGAGGCCCACCTTGATGTGTATGAGGCTTGTTGTTGAGGCCCACCTTGATGTGTATGAGGCCCGTTGTTGAGGCCCAACTTAATGTGTATGAGGCCCGTTGTTGAGGCCCACCTTAATGTGTATGAGGCCTGTTGTTGAGGCCCATGTCGCAAGGCCCATTTTGATGTATGCAAGGCCCATGGGTCATGGCCCATTGCAATGCATGTAAGGCCCAATTGGTGCGGCCTATTCGATATATTTATGGCGTCCATGTCATTAGGCCCATCCTGTTGTATTGGTGACCCGTCCATTGAGGCTCACCCGTGGTATATATTTGAGGCCCATGTGTAGGGCCCACCTATTATTTATTTAAAGCCCATGGGTTGTGGCCATAGTAATGTATATTAGGCCTATGTGATGTAGCCCATACTGATGTGTATTAGACCCAGGTATGTGACTCACCTGCAAAGTATATTTGAGGCCCATTGTGATATATCTGAGGCCCATGGGTGCGACCCATCCAGATGTATTTGAGGCCTATGGGCAAGGCCCATTGTGATATGTGTTAGGCCCATGACCAGGGCCCACCTGTTTTGTATATTTGGCCCTTGTGTGAGGCCATGTGCCCATTATATATTTGATTCTATGTGGGTCATTCCTTGGGGGCAATGTTGGTTAAAAGTCCACATTGTCGATGCCGGTTATTAATACCGTTTATGAGTATGTGACATCATAACATCATGATACATGTCCATTCGCATCATCTGCATGTTTATTATGAGATGTGATTGACCATTGCATATGTCATTGGGCAAGATGATGTGAGACTCCCTGATAGGTGGAGATTATCTCACATGAGCGTATGAAATGCGCATGATTGATGCATAATTGGATTATATGACTCAAGCATCTAGCATTGTATTGTGATTATTGTACGCCCTAGTGACATCCGGGCCGTAGCCTCCACAGGAATATTGTGGATGGCCAGATGAGACACCAAAAATCTGTTCTAACATCGAGCCGCCATAGATGGCCCTAGGTAAAAATTCTTAAACACCCTCTTGGTTTCAGAGGATGCTTCAACGTCTAGACCGAGTGGGTAGATGAGCATTGAGTGCCGATTACCAGATGGCTGCGCTCTCCACTGTATCATGGTTGGTTGGAAGGGGGTGTAACCTTACCCGCCAGAGGGAGTAGGCATGGCTAGGCTGAGTTTGACCAGCTCGAGGAATGGGTCCGTTATCGGAGAGACGAGTACGTATTAGCAGACTACTGACAGGCGGATAGCGAGGTCTTTTCCACTTATCCAGTTGTGCGTTTGATTGGGGCGGCAGGTGATGTGAAGTGTAATAGACCCCGGTGATTTTTTCCAGAGAGGAACCGTACTGATATGAGGACTGACATGATATTATAACACCCCGTCACTGTTGTGCATGTGGGCGGGCTGATGTGGGCGGGTATGATGTGGGCGGGGCTGAGGCCTGGGCGAGCTACCACACTGGGCGAGCTACCAGTGGTTGGCAGGCTACTGTGCTGACAGGCTACTGAGTAGGAGTTGCATACTCATTCATTAATCCATTCACTATCCACTCGGTCTGGTGGTGCGTAACTAATTATTGTGTATCTTCATTATGGCAAGAATTTCGGTTGGGCGCGCGACTAACCTGAGATCAGGAGTTTACCATGTTGAGTCAAACTATCCAAATTTAGGTATGGGACTGGTTTGGATAGAAGTTCCTTGTGGTGGACCCCGTAGCCTGCGATACTACGTACTATCATCCCGATATCACACTCCAGCATGGTCATTCCATTAGCACTATATACTGCATATTCCATTACATCTTTGGCGTGTGGCATTGTGGGTTGTTATGTTTCTGTATTCCTGTGACTTAGATGAGAGTGATGATATTTGTTAGCTCTTTCGAATTGTGTATTATATTATATCCTTGTCATTTGACATTTGATTATCTATGACTCATCATTTGCATATCCGTCATATATTGCGTATTCTGATATTGATTAACTTATGGACTTGTTCATACTTCCGCTTATTCTGTTATCGCATGATTATAATCTTGTCAGTATTTCTGTTTACGCTGATAATTTCTGCTCTTATCAGTGTTTCTGCTTATTCAGTCATTGTATGATTTATGGATTAATAGCTTTCCGGTATTGTATGATTATGATATTATATTGAATACTTGGCACTTATCTCGTGCACACACTTACACCACCCTCTAAGCTTTCTATAAGCTTATGCACGATAGATGCGTACAGGTGATGTTAGGTTGCAGCAGCATTGAGCTTGGAGCATGCAGCTATTTTCTGGAGCTTTGATTTTGACATATATATTTCCCTTTCAGCATTGTATTCAAATGATTATATTAGTGGATATGTGATGATGATGTTGCCTTTATGATTTGGGTAAACTTGTGGTTATGCTTATTACTAGTTAAATGAACAAAAAAAATCCTCCTTGTAGGATCCCAAGATCGGAAATCTAGTATATGAATGCTAGGAGCCGAGAATGGGGTACTACGGAGGCTGTCGGCACCGGATTCGACGATCGGGATTCCTGTGAATCCGATTTCTGGGTTTGGGACGTGATAGAAGTTCATTCCCCAATCCACTCTATTGAATATCAATGATGAGGGTAGATTGGAGGTGAACTCCCTGAGAGAAAGGGCTTAAGATAAATGATATGAAGTTTAAAACACTCAGAAGAACTCTCTTCTTTCTCTACCAGCAATAAAGACTAACCTCTCTATATTCCAACGGATATAAAACGGTCACATTTATGACAAAGTTTGATATCATCGAGCAAGAGTCGATATGATCGAGCGTATACTCTCGATTGTATCGATGATCTGCTCGATGGCACAAACTTCATGTCATTCGCTTTTGAAACCTTTTGCCGGTTGGTCGATGGGATCGAGACACACATCGATGTTATCGGAGTTCGAACTCCGATTTCATCGATATATGGATCGATCTATCGACAGGTGAAAACAAGAGAGACAAGCGTTAAAGAATTTCAGGTTTTGAAGATATGATCGGGGAACAGCCAATGTCATCGAAATTTGAATGTCGATGATATTGAGACCTTGTCAACAAGATCTATAAATTACATAGATTTACCTATAAGCACGCTGGTCAGTTTGTGTTAGACCCGATCCAATCTACCAGACTCGATGATATCGACATTAGAATATCGATTTCCTCGAATGGCCCCCGATCAACATTTAAAACACCCTGAAATTTGTGCTGGAGAAAACATGCGCCCATTATCGATTTAATTGAATGACTTTCAATATGATTGATATTTGAGTTCAGATTGAATCGGACAGTCATCAATATATCGAAGCTTATAATAGTTTTCTTTAGAAAAATAGGGGCACCAGAAAACTGTCTATCGATATTATTGATCCACTTTCAATGAGATCGATATTCGAATATCGATGATATCGATTGAGATTCTGATATATCGATAAATCATCCAGATGAATGTTTGATTGTTGGACGCTTTTTGTCCTCACTCGATTGTATCGATTAAGATGCCAAGGACATCGACAGAGCAAGTCGATCATATCGAAACAGGAATCGATATAATCGACAGGGTAAGAAAAACTTGAAGATTTTCCTGTTTGGTAAAAAGTTTTCTTACACTAAAACCCTAAGGTGTTCTACTTAGTTTTAAGGGTTTTGATCACCTGGTGTTTTGGGACATGGGATGTGAGGCTATGATTTACCTATGGCGAGCTTCCACACATCCAGTTGAGGCAGGCACTTAAATTGATATTCCTGTTAGGCGCTGTTGTCCGACTGACTCAACTTAGACCGTAATTGACAAATCAAGGCACTAGTAGGTGCACTTTCAATTCCAAATTTAACCGTGGCTTTAGAATCTACTTTTAGTATAAGGAGTAGGGTCATGAACAAGTATAGAAGCTCACTTGTACTTGAATCGATTGAAGCGCTCATTTGTACACAGGATTGGCTATGTCCGACATGGGGAAAGGGAACTTTGTTGATGAGGAGTTTGAGGAAGAGGAGAGTGATGAGAAAGATGAGACAGTACTTGCAGCTGTAGGATAAGACACCGCCTTCTATTTCTCTTGTATTTTCTTACAAGTTATATCAGGATATTTGTAATTATTTTTTTATGGATTAAATTATAATATTATGGGTGGATGGATATTTCTCTATTTTCATTTATATTATTAAATTAGTTAGTGTTTCTTAAATCTCTTATTATATTTTTGGGTAATTGCGTTTATTTATCACAATATTTTTTATTATTATTATCTTAACCTAATCAGATATACACATGTAGATATGTCATCGGAAGATGATGCATCGACAGATATTTGAAATTATGGAGTCCAAATCTACTCCCAATATGGAAAGATAAAGTTACAATGTAAGTTGTGTGAAAAAAAATTTGTAAATAAAACAAATCAGCTAAAATTACATTTGGCTTGTTGGGGAGGAGCCACCACACCATGTAGCAAAGCTCCTCAAGAAGTCCAAGATTTATTTCGAGTCATTCTAAACTCAAATACAAAGACTTCCTACACCCCTCCCCTTATAACTTCAACCAATACAACCAGTCACAAAGTATATAGAAGTAGGCCTATTATAAATGAAAAAGGGTTAAGCAGAGGAACTGCCTCTGGTTCTAGGCCTTCCACAATTAGTAGAGAAGAAGAATAAGAGAATTTTTAAGGGAATAAGAATAACTTAATCTCATAAAGAGGCCGTTAAAGAAAGCTTGAAAAAGACATCTAGATTAAGGAGTACCAGACAACAACATCCACCTCCGAAACAACATGATGCTGAAGCAGGCACGAGTAAACCATCAAATTTTCTTAAAAGTCTCGTAGCATTTTATAGGTGGTTAGGAATCCTGTACAAATCATGTCATAAAAAGTGGATGAAAAAACTTGTTGCATCTATGAATAAGGACAATGGGAAGACATCTCCACACCATCGATTTAATAAATGTGAACGACCATCTTTTAGACACCTCCAACTAGAAGTCGCCTAGAGTTCTCTTGCAGTTGAAGCCGTAAAAAGAGAACCAAAGGATGATTCTGGTGACGAGGGTGAAGGTGGAGGAGGGGGTTACTATTACAGTTACGGACAAGTTTTATCTAGTTACATGTTACAAAGGCATTCATCATGCAGATGTTATTGAATGTATGAAACTTTTACCTAATCTGTATATCAATATGTGCATATTAGGTTTATTTACTTTTGATTTTGAGCAGGGTTTATTTACTTTGTTCGTTTTATGGACGTATTTTATTTACTTTGGAAGTTAGATCTGTGATATTTTAAGTTTTTAACAGTTGAATCAGAATGACCTAGCTAAATGGTATAACGTAATAATATATGCAAATATTTGATCATGGCATATGTGATCTGGCACAAATGCAATTGATTTCCATTCCAAGTGGTCTTAATCTCTCTTTTAATTAATTTTATTTCTCTTAAATATATTTTAAATATATGTAAAATTAGTTATTTAATCACTTAGGAAAGTTACTCTTAATTTCTTTTCTTTTTAATATAATTTTTTGGAACTTTTTAGATTTTTTTTTTAAATTTTCCAAAAAAATAGCAGGACCAATCCAAACTGTACCCAATGCAATCCGACTCGGTTTCCTTAACCAAGTTGGACTCGGATCGGATTAGGCTAGCAGTGTAACGGATCAAATCGAGTCAGATGACCCAGACTCGGTCTCGGATCGAATCGAGTTTGGGTCAATCCATGGAAATTTTCGATCGAGTCGAGTCAGACCGAGTTGGACCCAATCCGGTCCAACTCAACTTGATGCCCAGCTCTATGTACACCCCTACATAAATCCACAGTGGATGCCTCTATAATAACCCATTTTTATGCGCGTGTTACCATCCACCTTACACTCATGCATTTCTCCCACTCTACATCCACCACACACATGATCAAGGTATGTAATCACCCTTTTACCCATCCTTTATAAGCCTATATGATCGACCAACCAAATAGATCACAACCATCCACCTATTTATGATATAACTCACTAATACAACATAAGTATTTATATGCGTGTAACATGAATACATATTATGAGCATTCATTCAACATTTTCTTTTTAATTACAGTGTATATTATAAATGTTTTTTATTTAAAAAAATGGCACACCTGCATGTATTAGTCATGTGGGTGTGCGGATTTTAGAGAGTATGAAGTGCATGATTAGGATCAGTGATCAATAATCTATACCATCCATCATACCTAACAACCTAACTATTACAAAATGTCCAAGTTACAAGATTAGCTAACCATCCATTTAGAATCTTAAACCAACAACAGACAACTGTTAAATTCATACACAAAACCATTATTGTCCATAAAACTACAAAATCCATTCACTACCCACATTCATCCATCCATTTGATCCATCAACTCACCCATCTGATCAATTGGCCATTGTATATCAATGATTTCATATGTACAACTATGTCTACATTGCCCACACAAACTTTATATTATAATTTAAATAAATTTTATTTGTTAAGTTTATATTATAATTTGAAATTTTTGTTAGGTAGAGGATCTCAATCTAAAGTTTGAAATTTTCAGCTTACTTGTTTATGTTATTTTATTCAAATTTTTATAATAATATTGCTTAAATTAGTTTCACAATACTTATATAATTATTGATGTGATTAATCATTTTATCAATTAAGATTTATTTATTTATTTAGCTTAATTATTGAAAATATGAGATATACCTTGAAATATTTTTTGAATTAAATCGGTTTGGTTCATAGTATAATTCTAATTTAATATTTAAATTATATATAAAAAATTGAATCTTATTTAGCTTTAAATATAACATAACTCAATTAATAAATTGTTTAAAGCATAATTGATTTAAATTTTAAATTAAAAATCTATTTTTAATTCTAAACTTTGAGAAATTAATAATTTAAATAAATTTTGTTATTAAACTAATTGAATTCATAATCTTTGGAAATTATTTAATAAAATTGTTAGATTATAATTTGATTGATTTAAATCAATTTCACCCAAAGTTAAATCTAAATATGAATTAATTCCTTAATTGTAAAAATACTTGGTTTATATAAATTTGTTAAATTTTGATTTAATATCGGAATAATCAAAAATTATATTTGTTAAGTTTATATTATAATTTAAATAAATTTTAAAATTTAGAATTTAGCAAATAAAAATAATAATTTTTTATGTTAATATGATTTATTATATATATATATATATATATATATATATATATATATATATATATATATATATATATATATTAAAAGAATATATGATTTAAGTGAAAATTTTTATTTAATTAAAGTTAAAATTTAAAATAAATTTTTTTATATACATTATCAAATCTTAATAATTTCTAAATTTAATAATAGTAAATTAAAAATATTTAATTTAAGAAATTTTATTATTAAAGTTTTGACGAAATTATATCTAAAATCATTAATTACAAATAAAAATTTGTATTGTTGATATTTTGATAATTCAATTAAGTAATTGTTAATTCTGATAATAATATTTTAAGAGTAGCAAAAACATGTAAATAAATCCATGATAACCTTATGTTCATATTTGAAATTTTTAATAATGAAGCAATGATTCATCTTATATGTATGTCTAACATTCATTGAGCATTGATATTGATGTATTGGATGTAATGTAAACAAAAAAGTAGGGCAATCGTGTCCCTTAGGTGAAAAACCTTAAAGCTAACAAATAGGACAATCGTGACCCTTGAGTGATATATAAGTACTGGAACAGTAGCTTGACCAGCTAATCTATAAATAAGATCTTATCACGAGGTACTGGTCCAAGGGCGTTAATACAACGTAGTAATCCATTTAGGTACGGTGTTGTAAGAGATGACGGATATCGTTTATGAAAATTCTTGAAAAGTATCACATGCATAACATATTTATGATTCTAGTGTTTAAATTCATGTTCTTTTATTATATGTATTTTATTTTTTTTCTCTTGTTTATAAAAATTTGATATAATCTAAACACTTCAAATTTTGGGTAAGAAACTGTTGCAGTGTTTTTATGGGACAGTTTCCTTCAGACAGACCCTCCTTCACCTGCACAGAAAACAATGTCAAGGGAACCCTGGCTAGAGCCGGGGAACCTCCGATGCTTAAGTCAGTTATCTGGTCAATAGCCAAGAGCTTGTCTCGGTTAGTATTGCGTACCTTCTTCTGTTCCAAGCTTAGAGATTTATACAGTTTGCTAATCCTTATCTTCAGAGGATTCTTCTCCTGGGATTGCTCAGGATCCCGAAAATCTCGGGATCCGCTACCCGTATCCCTGGATTTCCGTAGATCAGCATCTGTCCTCGTTCCGCCACTCTCCGTCTCGGCTAGCTCTCGACCGACTCTGGGGG
Source organism: Magnolia kwangsiensis (assembly GCA_037074715.1). Classification (NCBI taxonomy): domain Eukaryota; kingdom Viridiplantae; phylum Streptophyta; class Magnoliopsida; order Magnoliales; family Magnoliaceae; genus Magnolia; species Magnolia kwangsiensis. The sequence continues at coordinate 61,566,216 of CM073573.1, forward strand.
AGTCTCGGCCAGGTCGTGACCGACCCTGGGGGAGTCTCGGCCGACACAGGAGGATGGGTTCCCAGCCGTGACCGACAGAATCAACTCCCTGAGGGGATCTTATTCTATCGGTTGAATGGCTTTAATACGCTCGGCCTTTAGTGGGTTTATGCAGGCGAGGTTATCACTCTGACAGAGCGACTTTAATCGTCCTTGTTTACACCTCCCGGCCTATCCTCTGTTCTGTCGGTGTTGTCTCGGATTCTTCAGACAGTGTCGGCGAAGCCGACCTACACTCATCCGAGTCTCAGGACTTGACCCGAGCTTGACACATTTTTTCCCAACAGTGAGCCCCCCTTACTCCTTGTGTCATCTATGACAACAAGGAGTACGATTTTCTCGGTCAGTTCGTATTAGCATCCGAGACAATGATGAAGCATTTAATGTTCTTTGAGTCGTCCCTAGCGTGCGACGTTGCGCCTTCCAATGTCGCACGTGCGGCCAGCCATCAATTCGTTCCGTCCGCATATAAAAGGCGGACGCGTGGCCACGATTTCACCGCAGTCAATCAGTGGTTGCCACGTGTCGAACGGGGGAGCTGAGGCGAACGTCGATTTGCTTTTGCCATAATGGCCCGGCCGCGTGGCGCGGCTATAAAAGACCCGGGCGGGAGGGCGGTATGAACTTTGTTTTCACCCTCCTTCCTCCCGTCCGTGTCTGATCCCAAGCGCGTTTTCGGTTGTTCTTCTCCTCCTCCGCTGTCTCCTCTTTCTTGCAGTCGTCGTCGATTTCTTCGGTGAGTCCTTTCCTCCTCCTTTTATCAACTTTAATGGCCGCACACGGCTCTCAAAGCCCTCGGGAGGAAATGTCCGTAGATGAGGGTGTGTCCCAACACCTTTGGGGCATCATAGACCCACCTTCCCTGTTGACGGAGTTCACCGTCGGAGCTGACGCCGTATTTCGGCTTGCCAGAGAATTCGGCAGCCCATCGGCCGAGCGTCCTGCCCAGACCGGTCCATCCAGCGGTGAGACATCTCTGGTAACTCGTCCAGGGAGGCCTAACCCTTGGGTGGATCGGATGGAGGACGAGGATGGAGAGGATGACTTGGTCACGGGCGAAGGAACGGTCGTTCCATACCCTGTGAACCGAATTGCGGAGGCTTCTGGGTTGTCTTCGAAAGGGGAAGGAGACGAGCCCAGCGGTCTCGTTGCCTCTATTCTAAATGAATCTGATTTAAACCGAATCAGGGCTGGATACCATGTCCCTGACTCGGTGGTCCTTCGTCTCCCTCGTCCAGGTGATTTGCCCGACCATCCCCCTGCAGGGATGGTTGCAATTTTCCAAGTCGTGATGCAATGTGGCTTACGCCTGCCACTCCAGCCCATTGCCCGTGAATTTCTCTCTCGAGTCAAAATAGCCCCTGGCCAAATCGTCCCAAATGCGTGGAGAAACTTATTCGGGTGTGCCGTGCTTTGGTCCGAGTTAGAGCAACCTTCTCTCACGGTCGACGAGTTCCTCTATCTGTACCAAGTCCGACCAAACCCCAACTTCCCTGGCCTCTACTTTCTGAGTGCGTGGAGAGGCAAGGGGGGATCTCTAATAACCGACCCACCTACTTCGAACAAGTTCTGGAAGGAGAGGTGGTTTTGGGCGTGCGATCGGTGGGAGTCGGCCGACACGTGGCCGTACGAGCCTCAAGTATCCCGCACGTTCCGTAGAGCAGGTGACTCGGCGCCTCGGTCCACTGATCTTTCCTTTTCTTACTCTTCGTTTTTATATCCTCTTCCGCTGATCTCGACTCTACAATGTCTTGCAGATATCTCGAAGAGGAGAGGGAAGCTCGAGTCCGGGGCTCTGACTCGGATAAGAGAGCTGAGGAAGCTAAGCGCGGAAGAGCGATCTTGGAAGTTTCTTCTGCAACCTGAGCGTCTTCACCTCGCAGGCTTAAACTCGTTCGTCTCAGGTATTCCGTCCTCCTTATATTTATCTTTTTGGTTTCCTGTTTGCTCTCTCATTCTTATTACTCGTCCTTGCAGACCTCCCCGAAGCTCGCCCTATTCTGAGGCCTGTGCCCGAGAGCATGGCCGAGCCTCGCCCCGCATTGAAGCCTCTTTCTAAAGTGAAGGCCCCCCCGAGATCGGCTCTGTTGTCCGGGTCTCGGCCCTCAAAGCAGCAGAAAACCATGGGCAAGGGGAAGGAAACGGTCACTCCACCCGCCGTTGCGCCCGCCGTTCCCCAGGTGGTCGTCCTTTCCGACCCTGATGAGAGGGCCGAGGAAGCGGAGCCGATCCATCCAGTGACTCAGGTGACACCTGAGTCGGGGCCTGTTGCTGAGGAGGTTTCGGGGCCGAGGGAGGCCCCGCGCGAAGGATCCCCTAGAAGGGAGATGACTCAACAGGAGTCCCCCTTCACGAAGATCATTGCGGGGATGGTTCCTTGGGCGCTCGCCCACGGGAGCGAGAGAGACTTCGCCAGCTATTACAACGCCCCGACAGCCCAGACCCTCGGTCATGCAGCGAGGTCGATTTTTGAGGTGAACTTTTCTCCAATCTTGTGTCGCTCCTGGCTAAGTTTTTTAGCACGGCTCACTGTCTTCGTATTGCAGCTGGCTCCTTGCCTTGCCAAAGCAAGCTCGGAGCTGACCGCCTCCCAGAAGCTCGCGTCAAAGGCGGAGACTGCGAAGAAGGTCGCGGCCGAGGCTGAGGGTCGTAGAGAGATCGCTGAGGGCCGTATTGGCATTATGACCGGCGATCTCTCTATCGCTCGGAAGATGGCCGCGGACGCCCGTGCAGCTCTCGAAGGAGTCAAGGCTGACAATGCTCGTCTTACTTCGCTCCTTCAAGAGGCTGAGGAGAGGGAGTGGCGCCTTCTCCAAGTTCACGGTGAGTGCGAGGGTGCTCTTGATCGCGCGAAGGCCGAGGCTACCAGCCTTGTTCAAGAAGCTCGGGAAGAAACGTGCCGAGCCGAAGAGGAGCGAGATCGAGCCGTGGACGCCTTCCTCGAATCTTCTGAGTTTGAGGAGGAGAGGGACCATCTTTATCAAGGTGGTTACAAGGCCTGCGTCTTGGAGATGAGGGCGGCCTTTCCTGATCTCGATCTCTCTGCCTTCGAAGTCGACAGTCCGACCGCCGAGGCTGTCGAGGGCAAAGCCGCTGAAGGAGTTGCCGCTGCTGACGAGGCTGGTCCTTCGGGCGTCGCATAGGATTCGAATTCCGACTGAATGGGACAGTCGGACAATGTACTTTTCTTTTTGTGATTTTTTTTTGTTACTGACCCAACATTGGGTACTTGTATGAAATAGAACTTTTATTGAGTCGACTTCAATTACAGCTCTTTTAATTCTATCTTATGGGTAATAAGTCTTGAGATGCTCGACGTTCCAAGGATGAGGCAACAGCTGCCCACTTAGGTCTTCTAGCCGGTAGGTTTCCGGTCAGATGGTGCCTGAGACGACATAGGGGCCTTCCCAATTCGGCCCTAAAGTGCCCGACCCAATTTCCTTAGTGTTTGGAAAGGTTTTTCGGAGGACCATGTCCCCGGTTCGGAATCGTCGGACTTTAACTCGGCGATTATAAAACTGAGATACCTATCTTTGTCGGACCATCATCTTCAATCGAGCTATTTCTCTTCTTTCTTCCAACGAATCAAGTGCGAATGAGAGGAGTTCACCATTCTCTCGTTCATTATATAAGTTGACTCGGGCTGAACCAATACCGATCTCAACTGGTGCAACTGCTTCCGCACTGTAACATAGAGAAAAGGGGGTTTCTCCCGTTGCGGTCCGTGCTGTGGTCCGATAGGCCCACAGTATATTCGGAAGTTCTTCGGCCCACGCTCCCTTTGCTTCGTCGAGTCTCGTCCGGAGATGCTTCTTTATGATTTTGTTGACCGCCTCGACTTGTCCGTTCGTCTGAGGGTGATGAGGCGAGGCGTACACGTTACGAATCCCGAGGTTACTGCACATCTTCCGAAATTGTTTGTTGTCGAACTGCCTTCCATTGTCGATCACTATCGTTCGAGGTATCCCGAACCGACATATGATATTCTTCCAAACGAAACTCGTGACCCTTTGCTCGGTAATTTTCGCCAATGGTTCCGCTTCAGCCCACTTCGTGAAGTAGTCCACCGCGACCATGGCAAATTTAGTCTGACCCTTCCCCAACGGAAAGGGCCCGATTATGTCTATCCCCCACTGTGCGAAGGGCCATGGTCCCGACATCGGAGTCAGCTCCTCGGGGGGTTGTCTCGGGATCACTGCGAACCGCTGACACTTGTCGCATCTTTGGACGAATCGTTTGGAGTCATGCTGTATGGTCGGCCAGTAATATCCCTGCCGCAACACTTTGTTGGCGAGCGAGCGTCCTCCTGAATAGTTTCCACATATCCCTTCGTGTATCTCTCATAAGATATAGTCGGCTTCTTGGGAGTCGACGCACCTTAGTAGAGGAGCATGAAACCCTTTTTTATACAAAATCTCATTCAAGATAGTGTAACGCGAGGCTCAAATTTTTAACCGCCGTGCCTCGGCGCGGTCTTCTAGCAGTTCACCATTGTTGAGGTAGCGGACGAGTGGGTCAAACCAAGCAGTCACTGGATCGATGGGAAATAGGGCCGAGACTGTCGGCTCATTCGGCTCATTTACGCTTGGTTTAGGGACATGTTCAATCGGAACCAACCGAGGTATGTCTTTCTCATCTACTGAGGCAAGCTTTGCTAATAGGTCGGCTTTGGCGTTGTCGGTTCTGGGTATTCGAATTACTTCACACTTCTGGAATCCGTCGATCAATTCTTTAGCCTTTTCCATGTACGCCTTTAGCTGCTCTTTCCGAGTTTGATAAACACCGAAAACTTGGTTAACAACCAATTGTGAGTCGCTGAAAACGTTCAAATGGGTCACGCCCAGACTCGCGGTGAGTCTGAGGCCTAATAATAAGGCTTCGTATTCTGCTATATTGTTGGACGCTTGAAAGCCGAGTCGCAAGGCATATTGCATACAAGTTTGGTCGGGAGTTTCTAACACTACCCCTGCCCCGCTTGCCTTCGAGTTGGATGATCCGTCGACAAATAGCTTCCATGGTGTCGGCCCGAGAGAGGAGGAAGCCTCGGGTACATTAATTCCCTCTGGTTCGGGCATATTATCGGGATTAGGAACCACTTCGACAAGGAAGTCGGCGACGGCCTGTCCTTTTAAAGCCGCCCTGGGCCTGTAATGTATGTCAAATTCGCTTAATTCGACTGCCCACTTTGTAAGTCGGTCAGAGGCTTCCGGCTTTTGGAGAATTTGGCGGAGTGGTAAGTCGGTCACAACGACAATGGTGTGGGCCTGAAAATATGGCCGAAGGCGTCGTGATGAAACTACAAGAGTGAAGGCTACTTTCTCAAGCTGAGGATACCTTGTCTCGGCTGGCAGCAAGGCTTTGCTAACGTAGTAGACTGGCAGCTGTTTCCCTTGACTCTCTCGTATTAATGTTGAGCTTACTGCGGCTTCAGACACGGCCAAATACAACAACAACACTTCACCAGGCTCGGGCTTAGATAGCAGCGGTGGAGATCCGAGGTAAACCTTCAGTTCTTGAAACGCTTTCTCACATTCGTCCGTCCACTCCATCGTCTGTCATCCCTTCAATTGCTTGAAGAATGGGAGACACTTGTCTGTGGCTCGGGAAAGGAAGCGATTGAGCGCGGCCACTCTTCCTGTTAACCTTTGAACATCTTTGATCATTTTGGGAGATTCCATTTCGAGTAAGGCTTTGATTTTCTCGGGATTCGCTTCGATTCCTCGCTGACTAACGAGGAAACCGAGGAATTTTCCCGAGCTCACGCCAAACGCGCACTTGCTGGGGTTCAGCTTCATTTTATATTTACGCAGAGTCAAAAATATTTCTTCCAAGTCCTTCTCGTGGTTGGACGCCTGTTTACTTTTGACGAGCATATCATCAATATAAACTTCCATCGTTCGGCCTATTTGCCGAGCGAACATTTTGTTCACTAACCGCTGATATGTTGCTCCGGCATTCTTTAACCCAAACGGCATCACTCGGTAACAGTAAAGGCCTTTGTCGGTGACAAAGGCGGTTTTTGATTTATCATTCTCGTGCATTACAATTTGATTATAGCCTGAATAGGCATCCATAAATCTAAGTAGTTCATGACCCGCGGTACTGTCAACCAGTTGATCGATGCGAGGAAGAGGGAAACTATCTTTGGGGCACGCTTTGTTTAGATCCGTATAATCTATACAGACTCGCCACTTCCCATTGGCTTTCTTCACGAGTACGACATTAGCTATCCATTCCGGATAGTATATCTCTTCGATGAATTTGGCTTTAAGAAGCTTGCCGACTTCCTCTCCAATAATAGTGTACCTGTAACACCCCGGATTTTGGCCAACATGGGATTAAATATCCTTAGGCAGTGGGTTAATCAAAACACCTGAAAAATCGCTCAGAACCCAATTCCATAGCCAAAGAAACCACTTAGGAATAATTCCTTTAGAAACTAAGCATAAGTTAGCTAGCACAACGCTGGAGTAGCTGGGAAATAGTCCCTGATCACTTTAAATACGTTCTACAAGACCCAAATCGAGTAGAACCAACGACTCTATAATACTGTATAACCTTGGACCAAACTCTAAGCAGGTGTGTTCTCTGGACCACTTTGAATCTTTGTATTGGATCTAAACCGCGCGTCGAAAGTCCGATACCTCCTATCTTAGACCGTTAGAACCGCCTAGCTGGACTTGACACTCATTTCGAAAATCAAGTCAGACCGATAATCACAGGCTATTTCATTGAGCCCGGACCGAAGAGAGTGCGAATAGGTACAGAATTGGAATTTCAAATTCAAATTTGGCACACGACTTGACGCATCAGTATTGAGCGTTCTGGCCGTCAGAATTCAGCCAGATTATACCCTCGGATATTACAGATGGTATCAGAGCATGATTTGGATTAAACCGGGCCTGGGTTATGGTCACGCGACGTACGCTGTCGCTTCCTTTGACTTAGGTGGGTGCGAGAAAGGTCTAGAAACACTTTTAGGATCCCAGATTCGCCAATAGGCGAAGTCTATTCATTTCGATCGCGTGATCGAGTCCGTAGCGCATCTAGGGTCGCGTGAAGCAATCCAGATAGCTCCTAGGTTGTTGGTGAGTAGGTTGAGACATTCTTTGAACGATTCCAAACCCGTTAATGTGGATCCTTAGGCCGTGGGACAACCACGACCCCTGTATTCAATCGTCAGGGCTTAAAAACCCCTTTTCACCGAAAATCTTTGAAATTCTTCCTCTCACCACTCCAATCTTCAATTTTCTATTATCTTTTTCATGTTAGGCATCAATAAAAATGTGAAAATAACATAAAATCATACTTTTACAAAATTTTATGGTGAATAGTAAAATTTCATGAAAAATGGCCATAAGGCCATTCTAACTTCACTTTCTTTAGCAACTAATGGGCTAGATGGATGTACTAGCTCCTTCTACCCCAAAATCATATGCTGCATGATAGAATTTTGTATTCATGATTGCAGATTGGCCCTGAAAATCCCTGAATGGATGTTTAGGCCTCCCTAGGGCAATCTACAATGAACCAAGGTGGGAACCATACCTTTTTGGAATCCCTAGGGCAAGGGGAACCCATCTCATATGGCCTCAATGGCTAATTTGAAAGTTCGGCGATGCATCACCGGTCAAACTCGTCAGATAGGTTTGGCCTTTGGGCTGGAGGAGTTTGGGGGCTAGGGTAGCCCCATGGTATGCGGTCCGTACCTTGAAACCCCCTAAAAGATGTACTTCCTTCACAAACGGCCCCCATTTCAAGCTCCATTTTTGTTTTTGCTGCCCTATTCCAAAAATCGTGATTTTAAATCACTTCCAAATCCATCCTTGGTTGAAAACGACCACTCTCCACCATTCTATTTCGGTTTGCAGCCCTTCCTCTTGAAGATTTCATTGTTTGGAGCTCGTACAACGCCCAAATCGAGCTAAAATCGTGAGGTGCTCCATTCCCCTTTTTCATTCTCTCTTCTTTCTGGAAATACATCCTAGGGGAGCTTGAAGCATCCCTCTACAACGCCTAGATCTCCCTTTTCTATTTTGGTTAGCCATTTCTTTACATTTCTCCCATTTTTCATGGCTATTGTTAAGCTGTTTTAGCCTTTTTCTCTCTTTTCACCATCCTCCCTCTCAATCCTATTTCTCCATTTTCTTTGCTTAGGGGATACTGAAAATATATGGCAGAGAGAGCTCTAGTGAGCAACAGACAGTATTAGACTCGACAGGGATAAAGAAGGTAAGTCGGGACTATGGTAAAGTCTTTTGGTAGAGTTAGGCATCTATGCCTTTGCCCTGTAGATTGTTTGATTTTTGTTTTAAGGATTTCTATGTTTTGTTGTTATTGGGTCTAGTGATGTCACTGGTAGACAATGTGTTGCGCCAGTGGTTTGGGCTTAGCATAGCCGAATGCATCTCTGTCATAATCCATATGGAACTTTATTCCATATATTGTGACGAAATTTGGTTAGATGGAATACATGCCGTTTCATTTCGCTGTAAGGTATTGTCCCTAGATTGGGAGTATTGTTACTCCCGAGATTCAGTCTACAAATGAATTTTTATCCCACCCCACCCTCCTACCAAGCATGCCACTCCCTATCCCAACATGGGATTAGGAATGCGGTTTCATTTAATACAACTTAATGCTACTGGCCAATAGGCCCTCGACGTTTTGGACCTAGCGATAGCACTCCTAGATTTGAAGGATCTGACGACATAAGAAATTCAATTTCATTTAGATAATCTTGACCCTAAGTAATAGAAGAATTCCCTGTAGTAGAAATGGTGTGGAACCATTTAACGTATAAACTTAGGCTTTGGATTATAACTACTGAGTTACAGACTAGGCTACTAGTTGTCTTAGGCAGTGTAAGGCCTATTTATGCTAAGGGATAGTAGGTCAGATTTGGTTGGAATGGGACTCCTTTCCTTCGATAGATCCCCTTATGACTTATAGACTTCTGTTGTTGCCCATAGGAGGGAGCCATTCACTCTTAGGGACCATTTATAAATCCCTTAGAATGAACTTAGAATGTACTAGCACGCCCCTTAGAATTGCCTTCCCCAAGGGCTTATTGCATTCGGGAACGCGGAATAAAGGAACTACATGTAAGCGATGTATTCGCGGTTTGAATCGACTTCCTAATCCTAGTGGTTACCAATAAATCCAATGCTCTGATCAAGCAAAAGATCAGCATCGACTCGGATTAAGAATTGATACAATAAATCTTCTGTCCTAGCTAGACAGAAAGTCTATGTATCCGGCTCAGACCCACTATACTACTTTTCTTCCGTGTTGGCTCGACCATATACAACCGAACGGGATCACAGTGTCTTTGGGAAATGACGAGGACTTAAAGCCAGTAGAGAATTCGACATCTTGCCACCAAGTCATACCTATCCCTGAACTTAATCACAATAGAGATTAGGCTCATCTCTATGATCAGAGGTACCAATGCCATAGAACGCATCATTAGCAAGGAAAACCATGTAGAGAAAGGTTGTTTCCATTTTAGGTTAAGGATAGCCCCTAAGTCGTGCCTCGTTCCGATATACGGAGCGATGCATAGATTCTTGAACTTAAGTAAAACCAAGTTTTAAGGGGGGTAGAACGTATGGAGTCCAATCCGGTTAGGTTAGTCAACGCTCCCGTTCGATCAGAGTGGCGCAGCGGAAGCGTGGTTAGCCTCTTTCCCACTGGCCCAGGATCGAAACATTTGATTTAGGTTGTACGTACGGTTAGGTTATTAAATAGGATTGAACCTCCCTTAGAAAAAGTACTCCTTGCCCTTCGCCAATGTCGGGGACGACATTGTGTTTTAAGGGGGGTAGATTGTAACACCCCGGATTTTGGCCAACTTGGGATTAAATGTCCTTAGGCAGTGGGTTAATCAAAACACCTGAAAAATCGCTCAGAACCCAATTCCATAGCCAAAGAAACCACTTAGGATTAATTCCTTTAGAAACTAAGCATAAGTTAGCTAGCGCAACGCTGGAGTAGCTGGAAAATAGTCCCTGATCACTTTAAATACATTCTACAAGACCCAAATCGAGTAGAACCAACGACTCTATAATACTCTATAACCTCGGACCAAACTCTAAGCAGGTTTGTTCTCTGGACCACTTTGAATCTTTGTATTGGATCTAGACCGCGCGTCGAAAGTCCGATACCTCCTATCTTAGACCGTTAGAACCGCCTAGCTGGACTTGACACTCATTTCGAAAATCAAGTCAGACCGATAATCACAGGCTATTTCATTGAGCCCGGACCGAAGAGAGTGCGAATAGGGACAGAATTGGAATTTCAAATTCAAATCTGGCACACGACTTGACGCATCAGTATTGAGCGTTCTGGCCGTCAGAATTCAGCCAGATTACACCCTCGGATCAAGAGAAATTTCTATTTTATATCATGAGACTTTCAGCCCTGATCTACGTGCGGTGACCGCTGAACTGAAACTGGTCCTCCACGCGCGATCTGCAAACCCTGCCGGACTGAAAACTTGATACGTGCTAAATATGGTACGCGTGAGCTTAAGTCCGATCGCATTCGGTCAGGGGACCACTAGAAAGCATCTTTTGGACAGAAACAGCCCCGAATTGGATATGCACTAAGTAAACTTCGTCCCCGAGCCTATTTCGGGCGTTTTTAAACTTATAAAAGGGGTTGAAACCCTCACTCCTCTCTCCCATCCGAAATTACAAAAAGCCTTAGATTGGGAGAGAGAAAAGGTGAGAGTTTGTGAGAGAGAGTGGGAGTGATTTTCCTGCCACCTGCTGCTGCTGCTGCACGTGCTTAGGCGACGCACTCCGATCACTTTCCCGGCGATTCCAACGCACTTCTAGGTAAGGAAAACCCTAACCACTTGCTGATTTGGAGATTTCTTTGATTCAAATAGAATAGTAGCTGATGTACATGTGTATCAGGTTGTCTGATCGCCGTAGACGAAGCGTATACGCTCCGTTCGAATCACTTCACCTATAAGGGAAAAGGTGCGGATTTTAGACGCTTTGATTGACTGTTTCCAAAGCTTTCAATGTCGTTTAATAGTAGATTCTCGACGGCAATGCCGTTTGACATGTACAACATGCTGTCCGTTTCCTGTTTCGTAAACCAACGAAGAATATGAGATTTAGGGCATTTTAGTCATTTGTAGGAAGTACTGTTTTTATTCATATTTTGCTGATGTGATTGACATGGTTTATTGTCGCATTAGAATGTTAGGAATACGTGCATAATTAGTTTGAGATTCGCCTAAATGCGCACTTCAGGTCGACATGCTATATGTAGACTTAAGTGTGTAGTGTAAGTGTTTGTATAAATGTTTGTATTAGTATGTATTGAGTTAAATGGTGTTATGAATTAGTTTGAGATTGATTTCTCGATTAATATGCTGATGAAAATGATTTCCTACATGCTAGCCATATGTACGATTTCATTATATGTATGAAATGCATATGCTTGATGTTGTACTCAAGTGGTATGCTATAACATGTACTTGATGATTTCCTTATGATTTAGTTTGAGATTGAATTCTCAATTAATATGTTAATGGAGAGGATTTCCTATATGTTGGCGACATGCGTAATTTCATCATATGTGTGAAAGACGTGTAAGATGATTTTCTTAAGTTGTATGTAATAACATGTGTTAACATGCTCACATGGCTGTATTTCATTTCCATTACCCTTACACAACTGCTGATGTGATTCTATGATTGTTTGAGACTATGCTTAGTCCAGGCAGTCGGTAACCAAGTGAATTCGTGGTTAGCTTATCTTCGCCACGAACGACGCGTCGATGAACGCGAGCCGTGTTCTGGAGTTGGCGGCAGTGGTTAGGCCACACGAAGTGTTTTACGCACTTCATGTCGTCAACTTGAGATGCGATCGCGCTAGTCGAGCCCGTCAAGTAACCCGACTGGCCATTGTATGTTCACCCTGCATGAGTCATAACTGCTTGAACCTAGGGTACTGAACTTACCATTGTAAACCCTGTTAACCATGGTACCTTGATCCACGAAGACTCATGAGCCGGGCATGGTGGTATGGGACACCGTGGTCGAGCTGTCGGCCTACGCTGGGGCCACAAACCTCCCCGTAGTGACCAGTGAGCACCTGTCTCGTGAGCAGATTATGGTGGTATGGGACACTATATTCTTGCTGTCGGCCTACATTGATAAGGTGATGGGGGAGCGGTGCAACGAGTGCAAGCAACAGCCCTGGCAGCCCTTTGTAGTGACCGCGAGTGTATTCTAAGTCTACGGGAGGCGACGACCCTTCCGTAGCAGTAGAGTACAGTAGGCCTGTATTGATAAGGTGATGAGGGAGCGGTGCAACGAGTACGTGCAACAGCCCTGGCAGCCCTTGCAGCGACCTACAAAATATACATCGTATGAGATTACTAGGAGTGACGACCCTAGACAGGATCTGTGTTGGGATTGATATAAGGGAGGTACCTTAGTTTTCCAATCCTGCTGTTTGAATGGACTAATAACAACTTGAAAATCATGTCACCATAACATTGCATGTGCCTGGAAGATGTGGAGCACTCTAGAGAGTGTGGCATGCCGCAGTCATAAGATGTTGCCGTATGAGGGAGATCATCGGTGAGGGCATACATCACGTCATGTCATATTGCATTAACAACAGTATTAAGATTGTTTGATTTACTGCTTTACTATTATCGCATGATTGATTTGATAACATGTTAATCTCTGCTCTCTCATCCCACTGAGTTGATCACTCACTCCCACGTTACGGGATGGTGTTTCCAGACACCCACCAGTCCCTATTGTGATTGCAGATGATGGCGTGGCCTGCGAGGCGGAGCTAGATTTGATGATGATGAGGAGGATCTCTCCTTTATGCGTGATCTGATTGACGGGATTACAGGGAGGTTGATTAGATACCTCGACACTTATCATTTTATATTTTTAGAACACTCATGTATATCCTTTTGGTTTACTTTTGGGGTATACATGTATGTATATAACCTGGTAACATGTTCACGCTCTGGAGACATACGACAGTTTATATATGTTATACATACTATCACAGTCTTCCGCTTGTTAATTTATCTGTCTCTGGGGTATGATATGCTGTTCTAGCTTAATCTCACTCATGTTTAATACATTATCACAGACAACATTCAATCATACATATCTATGTTGCATAAATAACATTTTGGAACTCGGGAGTTGGGTTTTTGCTCGACCCCCCGATTTTCGGGATGTTATAGTACCTTTCCAGGCCGAACGGGCGACGTTTCTGTCGGATGGACCTGTAGGTTGGGTCGATGTTGAGTCGGTGTGTTATGACTAAGGAATCGATCCCAGGCATGTCTTCATGACTCCAGGCGAAGACATCGGCATACCGTCGAAGCAAGGTGATTATCCATTCTCTAAGAGGCGGGCTCAAAGATGAGCCGATTCGGACCACTTTTGAAACGTTCGTCTCGGTTAATGGCACCGAGACGAGTTCTTCCATCGGTTCTCCTCGCTCATGCGATCCGATACGGGGGTCCAGTGATTCAATCATCGAAACCTCAGCCGGGGCTTTTACCGCGGTGGCGTAGCACTTCCGAGACTCTTGCTGATCTCCCTTCACTATTCCTACTCCCGACTCAGTCGGGAATTTCATGGAAAGGTGGTAGGTAGACACCACGGTTTGAAGGAGGCTGAGGGACGGTCGGCCGAGGATGGCGTTATACACTGATGGTTGGTCCACGACCAGGAAGTCGACCATCACGGTCTTTTGATGAGGCGCAGTTCCCGCGGTGAGCGGCAGCGAGACGATTTCCTCTGGGAGTACCTGTCCGCCCGAGAATCCAATGAGCGGGGTTCGGACAGGCCGTAGTATCGACCGACCTATGCCCATTTTATCGAATGCTTGGGTGAATAGGACGTTCGCTGATGACCCCGTATCCACCAGTATCCGGAACACTTTTCTATTCGCGATGGTGAGGGTGACTACGAGCGCATCATCATGAGGATGATGAATGCTTCGAGCATCTTCTTCAGTGAACGAGATACAATATTTCTCTCATTTTTTCTCCTTGGGAGGCCGAGATAGCAGGAGAACCTCGGACTCGTGGCGGTCGAGGCTTCTGGCATGGTTTCTTCTGGCGTTATTTGAGTCCCCGCCGCCTTGATGACCCCCGACGATCGTTCGAATTTCTTCTTGGGGCCGCTCTTCACTCGGTCCTGCGGCGACGCCGGTCCCTACTGTATGTTCTCTCAGCCGGCCCTCTTTAATCAGTCGCTCAATCTCGTCTTTCAAGTGATAACAGTCACTTGTGTTGTGACCGTGGTCACGATGGTAGTGGAAATATTTGTTCTTGTTCCGACGATCAGGATTCCCTCGCATTTTCCGAGGCCAGTTGACGAAGCCCTCGGTCTTGATCTCCATCAGTACTTGTTCAGGAGATTTTTTCAGGGGGTATATGCAGAGAATTTTCTGTCTGGTCGCTTCCCTGGCCTGCTGTCGTCTCGCCCCCGGTCGTCTTTTCGCTTTTTTCCTCCGGCCGAGTCGGCTTCTTTTTTGGCCGACTCTTTTACCGATGGTTTCGTATTCTGGATTTTCTCTCTTAGGAGTCGCGTCTCTTCCGCATCGGCGTATTTGTCCGACCAAACCATAAACTCGCCCAGAGTATCGGGCGGGTTTTTGTCCAGTGACGGCAAAAAAGGCTTGTCTCTAACTCCCTGCATGAGAGCGTTGAGAGCTGTCTCCTCAGAATGCTTTCGAACTTGCAGGGACTCGAAATTGAAGCGTTTAATGTAGTCTTTTAGTAGTTCTCCTTCCCTCTGAACTATGTTGTTCAGATGCGCGGGAGGCTTCAGTTTCTTTTTTCTGCCAATGAAATTGCTGAGGAAGGCGTCACTGAGTTCGGCGAACGACTTTATCGACCTGGGTTTCAATTGCTTAAACCAAAGTCGGGCTACGTCCGTCAAGGTCAGAGAAAACGCTCGGCACATAACAACATCCGAGGCGTCGTGCAATTCCATGTAAGTCCTGAAGCATTCAAGATGCTCTGTCGGATCGGTCTTTCCGGAAAAAGGAGTTATCTGGGGTAAGCGGAACCTTTCCGGCAACCGGGCCCGCATTACCTCGTCCACGAACGGAGAAGCCTTTTCTTCGTGTTTGGTCGAATCTGAGTTCCGACCGTGCTTTATATCCGCCATCTTCTTTGTCATCTTCTCTCGGACCTCGTTCTTGAAGTCTTGTATATCAGCCTTCCAAGGTTCGACGCTCTCTGCCGTTTCTTCAGCGTCTGCAGGTAGCCGACTGCGCCTCCTCTGATCTATTCTGTGCCTCAAATCAGAGGGAGGAAAAATGGCTGTTGCCGAACGAGCAGACGCCGGGTGACTTGGTTCTCGAGGCTGACTCGGTCGTCCAGGCGACTGTAGCGCGGGAGGCTGCGCTACAAACGCTGGTGGATGAGCTTGGCGCTGCATCTGCTGGTTGCACAGTTGTTCCAGCATGCATTTCATGGTAGCCATCTCGGAACGCATTTCTTGAACCTCACGATCCAGGTATACGTTCCCTTGATTGGGCTGGCTTGCAGTTGCAGGCGGTGCTGCCGGGGGAGCTCCCTGAGCTATGCTAGCAGCGGCCTCCCCAGCTTCATCTGGGTCCGTCCTTCTTGTCCTTGCCATTCGAATGGTTGGAGAAAACGAATTTTTGTCCGTTTCCCACAGACGGCGCCAAAATGTTGCAGTGTTTTTATGGGACGGTTTCCTTCAGACGGACCCTCCTTCACCTGCACAGAAAACAATGTCAAGGGAACCCTAGCTAGAGCCGGGAAACCTCCGATGCTTAAGTCAGTTATCTGGTCAATAGCCAAGAGCTTGTCTCGGTTAGTATTGCGTACCTTCTTCCGTTCCAAGCTTAGAGATTTATACAGTTTGCTAATCCTTATCTTCAGAGGATTCTTCTCCTGGGATTGCTCAGGATCCCGAGAATCTCGAGATCCGCTACCCGTATCCCTGGATTTCCGTAGATCAGCATCTGTCCTCGTTCCGCCACTCTCCGTCTTGGCTAGATCTCGACCGACTCTGGGGGAGTCTCGGCCAGGTCGTGACCGACCCTGGGGGAGTCTCGGCCGACACAGGAGGACGGGTTCCCAGCCGTGACCGACAGAATCAACTCCCTGAGGGGATCTTATTCTATCGGTTGAATGACTATAATACGCTCGGCCTTTAGTGGGTTTATGCAGGCGAGGTTATCACTCTGACAGAGCGACTTTAATCGTCCTTGCTTACGCCTCCCGGCCTATCCTTTGTTCTGTCGGTGTTGTCTCGGATTCTTCAGACAGTGTCGGCGAAGCCAAACTACACTCATCCGAGTCTCAGGACTTGACCCGAGCTTGACACATTTTTTCCCAACAGAAACAATTCAACTAAGTTGTTTGCTCACCCTATTAGAAAAAAAAAACACAGATGTAGAATTGGAATAATATGAAATGATCCAATTAAGTTTTGTTTTTTAGGTTTAGTTTAAATTTCAAAATTTAATATAACAAAAAAACTATAAGTAAAGTTAAATTTAGTAAACATTATATCATTTCAGTAGTATTTTCATTTTTAGATGATTATGAGCATCTATAAAATTTGATAGAATTGTGTGAATTATAATAAATATTAATATATTAAAACTAATGAAATTGGGATTCAGGTCTTGAATACCCTACTTCGGTACTCGAAATTTGGGTCGTGACACCCACACTCAGTGCACAATTCTCTTCCTTTTTCACTTGTGTGCGGATCACTGTGTCACAGGCAGGAGAGTAGTATTTGTTGTCGCTTCTGATTGGTAATGTCATTGCCGATGACACTGGCAAAATACAAGAATTTTCTCTTCTCCATAATAAAATGGGTATTGCACGACACAACTTTTAACATATGAGACTTGTCTAAGACCCACAAGGATTTATATGTTAGATCTACACCGTCTATTAATTTTTCAAGATAATTCTAGATCACGAGGCCAAAAATGAGACATATCTAAAGCTTAAGTGGACCATACCTCGTAAAGAAGTGAGGATTTAACGACTACCATGGAAACCTTCTTGGGGCCCACTATGAAGTTTATTATCCATCTAACCTCTTAATAAGGTCACATATACCTGGATAAAGGGAAATAAAAAAAAAAAATATAGCCATATCAGCAATATCAGAGACTTCTGTCTCCAAGAAGCTTTTAATGGCATGCATCAAATTCCCACTTTTTTATAGTGTGGCCCACTTGATTCTTGGATATGCCTCATTTTTAGTCTAATGTGCTAAAATGATACAGGAAAATGGATGGATGGTGTGGATCTGACACATACATTATGATGGAGCCCCGTAGAAGTACCACAAATCAACACTTTTGTTTTATAGTGTGAAATTTGCATGGTCATGCGTTTATTAGACCCACACCGGTCATTCATTTTTTTCATATCTTTACAAGAAATTAGCCCAAAAATAAGGCAGATCTAAAGCTCAAGTGGACCCATCATTGGAAATAATAAGAATCCACGCATACCGTTGGAAACTTTTTGGGCCACAGAAAGCTCTGATCAAGCTGTCATTTAGGTCTTTGCTTCATTCAAGTATGTGGGCTTTATGAACAAGTTAGATGGCAAATAAACCTTGGGTTGGCTTTAGAAAGGTTTCAATAATAGTTCACTCAATCCACATTACTTTATGAGGTATGGTCCACTTGAGCTTTCAATGTCCCTCATTTTTCGGCTCATAATCTCAAATGATCCGAAAATTAAAAATAAATAAATAAAATAAAATTGATCAACAAGATGGATATAACACATAAATTAGTGTGCCATAAAAGATGCACACGTTAAAAGCTGCGTTACGTGGTGTGAAAAAATCAGCGTGTTTTGTGGTTGGTCGCAGGCAATTACCGTGCCTTCAGCACAGACGATCCGCACCCGTTTTTCACAAACGAATTACAGAAACATGGGAACCGCATGAGGAGCTCGTTGTTACAAGTGTTCCAATTTACCACACGTGACAAGCGAATTTCAGGAAAGTACAGTCGCTTGCTCGAGTTCATACATTCCACGATTCGTCTTTTGTCGTCTCTACCCTCTCGCTTCGTGTTTGACGTCGATCCGAATCCCGACGAACGTCCGAATTGTGATCATCGACAATCTCCTTTTAAAAGCGGGCAAAACCCTCCCTGTAGAAACCGCTGAATTCGATGGCGATTCTATCCAACCGTTGAGATCTCGAGACATTCATCGGTTCATCTTCTCATCACGTATCTGAGCCGTTGCCTCGATCAAAGCTTTCAGATCTCTTTTCTTGCCTCTTTGCTGCGATCAAAATCCAGATTTCAGTGGTTTCTCAACGGCAACGCTCCTGAAATTCTAGATCTCTGTTTCTTTGAGAAGATCCGGCGATGATGAAACTGATCAGACTCTTCTCTTCTCTGCCATTGCTGCTTCTTCTATCTGCAGATCTTACCATATCTGCAAGCGCGCCTGCTCCAGCTCCTGGGCCTATATATCATTCGGCGGTATCTCCTCCAGAGACTCCTGGGCCTATATATCATCCGGCGTTATCTCCTCCAGAGTCTCCTGGGCCTATATATCATCCGGCGTTATCTCCTCCAGATTCTCTGGATCATGGATCTCCTCGTCTGCCCCCGGCGTTATCTCCTCCAGAGTCTCCGGATCATGGATCTCCTCGTCTGCCCCCGGCGTTATCTCCTCCAGAGTCTCCGGATCATGGATCTCCTCGTCTGCCCCCGGCGTTATCTCCTCCAGAGTCTCCAGATCATGCATCTCCTCGTCTGCCCCCGTCGCCTGTGCCGGTACCTGCGCCGCCGGCGAATGTTCCTCCTCGTCCGCCCCCGTCGCCCGGCAGCAGTGGCAACAGCAACGCGAGAGACGGAGGCGGCGGAATGACGGCCGGACAGAAGGCAGGGGTCGCGATCGGAGTTATCGCCGCTGCAGGGGTCGTTGGATTAGGAGGGTTTGTATATAAGAAGCGGCGCGCGAATATCCGGCGGTCTCGGTACGGATATGCAGCGAGGCGGCCCCAGCTCTGAGCGTTTTTAGATTTTTATTTTTTATTTTTTTTTTTGTGTTTTTGAAGGCGGGAATTTGAAGTTGCAGACCGGTTTGATTTTAATTTTAAATTTTATTTTTTTTTCTTATGTGTTTCCGTAAGAGCCCATTCAGAGCTGGGGCCCACCATGGGGTAGGTCATGGATCAAATGGAAAATAAGGGGATGTTTGGCCGGGCGGATTGAATGGTATTAGGGTGGATGGATCAAGTTTAGGGCCAGTTTGGCCGGGTGAATCCATGGGATTAGGAGGGATGGGATGAATTTTAAGGTAATGATGGTGGTGTCATTAGTTTAAGATAGATGGGATTGCTATATCCAGGGACAAGTTCACTGGTCTGTTTGGCACGCCTAGCATATTCTAGGATCTTACCTTTCAATCCATCCAACCAAGGCATGAGACCAATTTTAAGGTAATGATGGTGATGTTAGTGAATTCTTTTAAAATTCATGGGATTGATTATATCCCGAGACAAGTTCACCAAGTCTGTTTGGCTTGTCATGCATATCCTGGGATATCGTGATCTCATCCCTCCTAATAACATGGGATCAGTCCTGCCAAACAAGCCCTTAAGATAATGATTGCAGCGTCAGTGGATTGTTGGCAATCCCATGGTATTGGTGTATCCCATGGCCAAAATTCTTGCCTGTTTGGCATGGTTGGCATATCCAGGGATGCCAAACTCCTATCCCGTTTAGGCAGGCGTGGGATTGCATGCAATCCCATGGATTTCAATGGCTATCCGTTTGGGTAGATTGAGTTTAGGTGGGGTGGGATTCAAATTGCTACACTGCCCAAGCCAGACAGCCTATTCGGGTAGTGCTTTGTGGGGCCCACTGTGATGTATTTGTCTCATCCACGCCTTTCATCGCACCACGCAATTGATGTATATACATATTTCAGAAAATGGACCATCTCCATATCTCCAGTGGACCACACTAAAGGAATGTGTGTTGATTATCAAAACTCCAAGCTACACTGCCCATGCCAGACGGCCCGTTTGGGCAGGGCTCTGTGGGGCCTACTTTGATGTATTTGTCTCATCCACGCCATTCATCGCACCACTGGACTGATGTATATATATGCATATTCCAGAAAATGAAGAAGGTCTGTATCTCGAGTGGACCATTATGAAGGAATGTGCAGTGATAACAATTACCGTTGAAGCCATTTAATGGGCCAGTGTTATTTCCTTTATGCCCATCCACAAAAGCAGTGGACCACACCGTAATATCAGGTGTATTCAATCAAAATCACCCTCACGTGGGACATGTCCACGGTGGACCACACCATATGATAGTAGTGTGATACAGAAAGAACGACTGAATATGAAGCAGAAGATAATGTAAACAATTCTCCATGGCTCATATGACCAATGTCATCATAATTCATACACAACAAAGAGACAAAAATAGCAAGTAATAATCTCCAAGTTACAGTACTAGTAATATCTAGAATTTAATAATAACAATCAACGCAAGAAAAAGAACCATGATGACAACTAGAAGTGCACAGAATTTCTCTTCATCTGATGAGATAGGATCATCAGTCGACGTGGACCTGGAAACCATGGCCTCGGTCGTCTGTTAGATAGACGAAGTCGAAGAATGGTGAATGTCCATCTCATCAGAATATACAGCAACCTAAACCGTAGGAAATTCTGTGTGAGGTTTCGACTGTGCATTGGCCTTACTAAAGTGACCATCCCAACATGCAACAGCTTCCTTCCAGTTCTTGAAGGCTCGGTGTCTCCCTCCGCTAAATCCCTCCACCTTCGATCTAGCATCGTCCCATGTCAGATATATACCTGGCTGACATCCCACCAAGACAACATAGTACTACTCCTTTAACATCTGCAATGACATGGAGGGAATTGGCATGAGATTTATGTTTTAGAATAGGATCGCGAAATGAAAAAAAAATGCATTGTTGTCCTACCGAAAAAGAAGTATAAAAAACCCTACTAATTTAAAAATAAAGAAAGTTGTTCATACGTACCCTTTCTCCAATCAAAGTTTGTGGTCCTATCTATCTTAATGTGTATAATGCAAGCATGTGATTCAATATATGAAAGATGTTAAATGGCAAAAAGTTGTCATCATTGCAAAGGTCACTGTGGTATACTCTACGTATACCACGTATATCAATCCCAAAATAATTTAAAAAAAAAACAATCACCATGTCTAACAAAGTTATTACATGCCCGGATAAGAAATAGAAAAACCCAAACTAGGGACCACACCCTGTTAGACAAACCCAATACCTCCATGACCAAAGTTATCATGGAATGTTTTCTTCAACCACTCCATGCAGTGCTCAGGTCGAAGACTGAAAAAGAACGATGTCAGCTACTCATCCCTACTCAAGAGTTGACCAACTTTGATAAACTCTGAGTTGGTCAAGCCTTGTACCTCCTCCAGTACATCAAGTACTTTGTTAGTGCGATTCACCTCTTTGCCTAGGCCAAAATCACGTATAGCCTTTGCAACGGTCTGGAGAGAGGTGCCGAGTACATCATAGGGATGAGGAGGGAGCGATCGTTTTCTTATTGTGGTCCCACATCTGCTACCATTTGAATCAGCAGTGCGAGTAAGAGTGCCACGGGACCCGTGATGTTCCATCAAAGGACTGTCCGACGAAAATGGAATTGTCCATGTGGAGTCTGCTACATGATCCTCTGAGAGGTCAATCGTATCGTCGAGATCTCTCCATGCATCATTAATATCTCATTGAATCCGAGATGATGATGCTAATGCGGCCATACTCCTACTGCCTTACACATAACATCCCGTGGCCTGGTCGGATCCAACGATAACTACAAGGTCATCCATCGTTTCGATGCGTTTCCCACGGAGTCTTTCAACACACGGGTGAGACTGCAATCGTAGAAGACAGTTGTAAGTCAGTAAATAGTAGATATTTATGTATGATGGGATTTCAACTTTTGTAAATCTTACCCTAAGATATTCCTCTCAGACTTTATCAGGAGCCGTGACCACCATCCTCTTATTGTCTCATCCAAACCCGCTGGCCACCAGCATGTCCTTCACTGCATTATACTCTCTTGTAATACCTCAGTTGGTTCAACATGTTCTGCTAATTGATGATTATGTCTGTATGCTTCGTCACTTCTTTGGCAGCTGTTTGGTATGCCTCCTACTTGAAACCATTACAACCTGTTTAAGCAAGGCGTCGAAAAGAACCTGATCCATAACAACGGTCCATTTGATTTTTGGGGCTCGGGACAGATGTTCGGCTTGGGATTTCACCGTCTTCTCATGTGGAGAACATCGAGTGGGCACCGCTGGTGTTTTAACTGGTGATTGTGTTGGTGTTGATGTATCATTGCACCATAAGTCTGTCATTCCATCCGAATGCAGCACATGTCAAGTATGTACGATGTTTTGCAAACGTCAACAGAAATCGTTAGAATGGCAATGATTATAAATGATTGATTATTTATAAATCACGGGTCATTACTTATGATGAATTAACCCAAGAAGATTTTGGGAGACCGTAATTCCATTATTAGGTACTTACTATTTCTCTAGCCTAAATATCAGCAACTAAGTAATGAAAATTAAACATAAAAAATTGACTATCTACTCCTACTATTTTTTTTGCGCATCTGCCCACATTCTGGTTTTAATATCACTGCACACGCGAATCTAAACATATTTTTAACGCTGAGTTGCTCGCAGTAACCATTGTCGCTCGTCATTTGTTAATACTTCATGAGGCGTTGTGTTACTCTCCTCATTGGTAACAGATATACTAGCGTGTTCTCGGTCCTGAGGAGACTCATATCAGGTATGTATGAAATTGTGTAGGACACAACATGCTATCACAATTTTAACTTGTGTGTAAAATTCATACTGTAAAACGCTCTTAAAGATGAGAAATCTGCCTTTCAAAACACCAAAACAACACTTGATTACATTGTGAAATTGTGCATGTCGGTAATTAAACAACTCCTTCATGTTGGCAAGCACTTTCCCAGTTCGTTACTCCTATAAGTGGTATCGAACGGCCCGGTATGGATGTAACACCTCGTACTTTTCAGTACTCGGGTGTTACCCCTTAAATTAAATTTAGCACAAGCACATGTAAGAACACAAAAACCATAATCCATGCAATCAACATCAAGGTCAGCCCGTCTATTTAAATTATTCATCAATCCAACCATTTAATATAATCTTCACCCATAAATTTTCAAGATGATGCACTACAACATCAGAGAAATATTGGATTAATCACCGCACATCAGACCCACAACTCTGATGGGGCGAATAGTCATTTAGTTGAATAAGTTAGCCATTAGGTTATCGTCAACCTCAGGTCATATGATTCACCATTCATCAGGGCCTAAAACACTTAGGACACACTACTCGACTATCGGGACTTCACTTAAAGCATGCCCTAGGAACCTTTTCAGCAATGATTAAACTTGAAAACATCCAATTGCTGAATGAAATCTCCACTTATATACTAAGCTGTCCATCCATTGTTATGGACAACCACATTGTTGGCCACTTGATCACTAAACCTATTGATGACTTTTAGCTAAGCTAGGCTAAGAATCCTGGAAATCATCAACGATCATTTTGGAATTAATCTAATCCGTCCATTAGGCTCATAACATATCATTAGATGATATTCCCTAAGTGACTACCTAACCTAGAAATTCTGGAACCATTGATAGTCAAAGTTGATGAATCTAGCCGTTAGATTAACGTAACACAACATTTAAGGTCCCGCTACATGATCATTAGACCTAGGCTATCAGGCCACCATTTCAACCGTTAAAACTTATCTAGGTGGGCCCTATGACCCTTACAACCGTGGATGATCAGATTGAACGCAATCTGGCCAGCAGATCAATAAAAACCTACAATTTAAAGACGAAAGTCCAAGTTTATGGCCCATCCAGCCACTGGATTGGCTGGAAGTTTGTATGATGACCTGTTAGGAGTAGTGGGATCGAATAAACGTTGTGGATTTCGTTTAAACATCTAAGCAAACCCCACACAGGGGGGTGTGAACACTAGTATTGTTGCACCAGACGTGCATCGGACTACCTGCTCGGTCAAACACTGTTTGACCCGAGCGTTAGCAGCTGAAGAAGAAATCTCCCTATCCGTGATTCCCGCCTTAGGAAAAATTTGAATGGACAATGTAAAATCATCTAAATCCATGGTCCATTTTCATAATCTGAGCCGTCCATCGTGTCGAGGAGCCAAAACCTAGCAGAACCATATCATTAATGAAAATCAATGTATGCGTGTGATCGCACATTTATAGGTGCAAGTGGCTTAGCGTGTGAGCGAATGTGTGTTTCCAGACTCTACAAGATTTACCTATTATGATCAAGGTGGGCCACCTTAAGGCAATCCAAACTGTCACGCCCCAAACTCGGAAACTAGGCTCATAAAATTTTCAATCGCTGAATCTAGAGCCGACAGCCTCCCTAGAACCCCATTCTTGACTCCCAGCGCCCATTCACCAGGTTCCGATCGTGGGATGCTACGAGGAGGATTTTCAACGACAGTTTGATTCGTAATAAGCATAACCAAAGACATAACCCACAAACAACAACCAAAAACTTTATTACATTTCCACTATGATAAAAAACTTTACAAGTACAATGAGCATAAAGGTAAATACAATGATAGTGGATGATAACTCCAAAATGATCTGTAAAGCGCTCCTGCCTCAGCGCTGCTATGCTCCAACGTCACCTGCACGCAACGGTCGTGTATAAGTTTATAGAAAACTTAGAGGGTGGTGAAAGTGTGTGCGCAAGGTAGTAATATGATCATACAATATCAGAGTAATGCAGAATATGCAGATAGATCCATGAATACCATTAGTCGTACCAAGGTTATGCGATACAAGACATGAATGATATCGGCCATACTAAGGCCATGCGATGTGAGATGCAACTCAAGCATACGAATCCTGGTCTAAGTTCACATATCAATATAGCTCAAATCTGAGATATCATCGGGGTCTAGTACACTCTAAACCAGATCATCGCCCCATCGCATGCAATAAGGTAAGTGAAAGAGACCTCACTATTCGTCTGCCAATATCGAGCTCAACTCGTCGATAGCAGACCCATTCCTCGAGCTGGTCAAACTCAGCCTAGCTTTATACCCTACTCTCAGGTGGGTAAGGCCGCACCCCCTCTAACCGACCATGACACAGTGGAAAGCGCGACCGTCTGGTAATCGGCACTCGACGCTCCTGTACCCACTCAGTCTAGACATTGGAGCAACCTCTTGGTACCGTAAGGGTTTAAAGACTTTCACCCAGGGATATCTATAGCACCCCATGTAGAATAAAATTTTTGGTATCCAATCCTGCCAACCACGATACGCCTGTGGAGGCTACATCCCTGATGTCGCTACGGCGTACAGTAACCATATCACACAATGCGAAATGCATGAATCACACTATCCAATCATGTAACAATCTTGCGCGTATCATGAGCTCATGTAGGGCAACACCGCCTAACCGGGAGCCCATAAACAATCTGTCCAAAGGCATATGCTATGATCAGTCACTTCTCATATCAAGCATACATATGATGCGTATGATCATGAGTCATGGAACTATACTAAACATGTAATAAAGTAATGAACTATTCTTACAACGTAAATGGGCCTAGACGGCCTATATGCAACAAGTACGGGCCTATCAATGGGCCCTAGGAAGAGTCGTAATGCGGACATTTAACCAACAGTATACTTGCAATGTGGACATCAAACCAACATTGCTTCCAAGGCGTAGCCCGTAGTGAATATCATTACATAAACCAGGTTGGGATCACACATTGCAATGGACCTTAGGTACATCCCATTGGGCCTTAAATACATCAAATGGGTCATATCATATGGGCCTTTTATTCATCAAGTGGGCCACATCAATGGGCCACACCAATGGGCCTTATGCACATTGCAATGGGCTATAACCCTTGGGCTTTGAGTACATCAAATGGGCCTCAACCCATGGGCAATAAGTACATCGAATGGCCTCACAACATGGGCCTTACATCCACATCAAAGTGGGCCCCAATGGACTACCACAAATACATTAATATGGGCCTCATAACATGCCAAGGTGGGGTCCACTTGGACTATGGATCTGGCTCATTCTTTAACTCATACTATACAATGAGCTCTTAAAATGGATAGATGGTTTGGATGCAGCATATGCATCAAGGGTGGGGTCCATTGACCTATGGACCTAACTCATTTTTTAGCTCATGCCCATAAATGAGTTTTCAAAATAGCTGGATGGATTGGATGTATCACATGCATCATGGAGGGTCCCACTGTTATTGGACAGTGTGAATGAACACATGCATTACAGTGGGCTCCATCGTCCCCTGGACGGTGTGAATAAACAAATATATCATGGTGGGTTCCATCATCCACAGCCGCGGACGGTGTAACAAAACCCATGCATCACTGTGGGTCCCACGTGGGGCTCACCATAACATTTGTTTTCCATCCAAACCATTGATAAGGTCGCACAGACCTGGATGAGGAGGAAAAATAAATTTCATCTTGATCCAAAACTTCTGTGGCCCATAGAAGGGGTTTCAATGGTAGAGGTTCAATCCCACTGTTTCATATGACATGGGCCACCTGAGGCTTAGATCAGTCTGATATTTAGAGGAGGCCTACCTCAGGAGGGGGCCTACCAAATGAATGGGTTAGATAGAAAATACACATCATGGTGGGGCCCATGGTTGGAGCGGTGAACGGCTATCCGCCGGCCCGTCACACACAGCAACGTGCTGCTGCTGTGTCAGAGGCAGCAGGTGCTGCCCTTATTTACATATATATATATATATATATATATATATATATATATATATATATATATATATATATTTTGAAATTGTGGTATTCTCGTGGTTTTTCACGTATGGGGCCCGCATCGGAAGAATCCATCGCACCCAATGGATTCTACAGTCCATAACCCATCCATCAAGCCCAATATTGGGCATCTTTCGGTATGTAAAAAAAATTAAAGTGAGTTTGAACGGTGAAAATCACTATTTTCAAAGGTGTGGCCCGCCAGAGGATTAGATCAACTTCATCTTTCGACTTAAAGCCTAAAATGAGTCGGCAAATAGAATGGATGGTGTGGATTAAGTCCATACATCAAGGTGGGGCCTACATGAGTGGGCCACCCATAAGCTTGGAAATAAGCTGATATTTGTGTTTTCCAAACCACGTCCAGCGTCCCTGGACGTTGGACGTTGTACATAACAAATACATTAGAGGTGGGCCTTGTTAGGTGGGCCACCTCATGGAGGATGGTGTGGATACAACACACACAAAGTGGGCCCCACTTGTAGATGGTTTGGATAGAATACATGCCTCATGGTGGGGTCTATTCAAGTGGGCCACACAACCATATTTTGATTTCATAAAAGTAAATGAAATAGAGAGGGAGAGAGATAGATAGAGAGTGGGACACGCATGATGGAGGGACCCCGACACTATGGGCCCTCCCTTGCAACCAATCATACATCAAGTGGGTCTCATTACACATGGGCCCATTAAATCAAAATCCAATGGTAGAGATCCCTTCTCCACTAAAATAGACGGTTTAGATGACCTTAGGTATACAAGAAAAATAAACATCATGATGGGGTCCATGGAGAATGGCCCCATCATGGAATGATCATGATGATCAAGGTGGGCCATCAGCCACATCTTAGGGTCCCAAGTGAGATCCAAACCATTGATCGGTTAGCCTCACTTGGCCCATCTTAAAAACATGAAAACTACTCTATCAAAGCACCCACCGCTTGATCTTCTTGTTCCTTAGGCTTCCCGGTCTCCTTGTGCTTCTCTTTAATGGAGGAAGATGAGAAATGGATGGCTAGGATGGGAGATCTTGGGATGCAAAGGTGGGCCTCACACATGCATTTTTTTCTCCATGGGAAGGCTTGAACGTATGGGGATTCTCTTACTTGGAATTGAGTTTGAAAATGAGAGAGAGAGAGACTTGTAAAGGGAGAGAGAGAGAGTGATGGGTGATGGATGTGGTGAGTAATGGGTGTGTAAGAGATTTTTTACTTTTGTGGCAAATGGTGTAAGAAAAGTATGGGCTTTGTAAGAACTTTTTGACTTTTGGGGCTTGTTTGGAAAAGGGTAAAAGGTGATGTGTACTTGACATGTACTTGACATGTTGAGATTGATGGATTGATGAATTGATAGATTGATATGACAAGTCATAGAGATTCTCTTGGGTTTTGCAACGTGCAGTATTTTTCTCGTACTGAACATTGGCCCACGTCTCCTGACCAGGGTATCACCTCGGCGAGCGAGACGCGGCATCGGAACCGTAACAAGGAGCACATCTCAGCATCTCCTTCAACGCCAAAAAAGGGCAGACATCGTCTGAGAGGAGAGCGGCGTGGGAGACATGCCCCTTTTAGGAAATCCTCGTTGGCACAAATCCAGACCCCTCTTCAAGCGCTGTGAACTCATCTCCGCCGTCCCTATTAGGGCGGCAACAACTATATACGAGCGAGACTTCTCACCTGCGAGAAGGGGATAGTGACCAAGTTTCTCGTGAGATGCTATCTTACTGTGATTACCAATGGGATAAGTGGGCCCCGCAAGGATCAGGGGTCCCATCCGACCCATACAGATGGTTTGGATCACCAGATGAGACTGTTGATGGCAGTCCTCCATTGACGGCTATTGCATCTTCCCCGTCCAGCCAAAGGACCCACCCTAATGAAATAGGGCCATTTCGGTGTCCTTTCGGTGTCCCTCAGTGGTAAAACCCCATCCCTCATAGCATGTGGGACCCACACATGTAAGAAACAGAGTCCATATCTAAATGACATGAGTGATGTCGCACCAATCGTGACCATTTGTTGTAACAGTGCAAGAGAACCCTAGGGCTATAAATGGGATCCTATTCTCTTAGGGTTCTCACCAAGAGCCTTGAGAGATAAGGATATATATATATAGAGAGAGAGAAACTAGGGGAGGAAAAGTTGGAGAGAGCGCCGGGTAGACTGTGATGCCGCACAACGTCGAGACTGTTCGAGTTAACTCGAACTCAGGACAAGTTGTGGAGGGACCGACTAGTAGCTCTGGCTCCGTGAAGAAAGAGGAGGAGAATGAAGAGAGGGAAGAAATAGAGAGAGAAGAGAGACAGTCAGTCGGGTGGTGGCACCCTCCGGGCTGACCTTACTTGTTGCTGACTCGAATCGAGTCGAGCTGCGTTGGGTAAGGCCAAGCCTAGTTTGGTCCAATAAGCCTGCTGGTGCAGGTTTGAGTGGGGTAGAAGAGAAAAAAAATAAGAAGGGAGAGAAAAGGGAAACAGAGAGAAGAGGAGGATAGAGAGTAAGAGAGTGCGGGTTGATGACTGCCGAGTTGACTCTTCTGAAACCGAGTCGATGCATTTGAGTCGGGTCGGAACTGTCGTCTAGTGGTTCTGGTAGACTTGTAGCAGATAAGAGAAAAGGAAGAAAATAAATGGAAAGAAGGAAAGAAAGAGAAAGAAAAGAAGAGGCGAAGAAGAAGAGTGAGAGAGAGTGCGTGCGTGGGCCGCACAACCCTCCCTGCCGAGTTGACTGGACTAGACTTGGCCAAGTCGCTAACCAAATTACAAGTTGATTGTGGTCCAACAACCATGCTAGAAAGGTTAGACAGAAAGAGGGTAGATATGAGGAAGAAAGGGAATCGACTTGAACGGCTCTAATCGAGTCGACCCGCCGAGTCAAATCGTCAAATCTTTCAATGGGAGTCAACACTCTCTTCTCATATTAGATTATCTTGAATTTCCACTAGTTTCATTACCATGATTATGATAATTATTAAGCTCAAATAGCCATTAGCATGTTATACGTACTAGTACTAACTATTGTAAGCAAAACCATGACTATTAGACATACTATTTTATTTATCATTCCTAAATAATTGTTGTTGATAGTGGACTTCACTACTTGGTGTCATCATAATGACTATTAGTTGATAATAATTATAACGCTAATGTTAATAAATATTTTATAACTATTACTTTTGCACTAAAAATTAATTACACAAAATCTAGCCTAGACCTAAACTCTAAGATATAATTCTAGACCTAAGTGACTAAAAACCTAGGCCTATACTTAAGACATAACTAGTAAGTTAGAGTATGAATCTAATTGTAGAAATTCATAATCATGGTAGGTCATAGTACCTATTATCATGGCTAGATTCATTATTGAAAGTTATGGCTATTATTATTAGAAAATATTATTATTTTCCTTCTGGATTAGTATAATTCTTATTAATATAATTGTTAGTATTGGTCCTTATCATTGTTAGTGAAAATTTTAGTAACATTACTTGTATTACTCAGTAGGTTATTAGTAATTGTAGAAAATATTAGATAATGTTGGAATATTTAAATATGTATTTGAGAATCATCATTATCAATATTGATTGATAAATACTCTCATTATGAATGTTAATTGATCCACTGTACAATAATAAAAATAAAAATAATTTAGGATTTAAATCCTAGCATTTAAGCATTTAAATAAACCCTAGGATAAAACCCTAATTCTACACTAAAACCCTAAAATATAACCCTAGGCCATGATCTTAAACCTTAGGTGGTATGTAGAACCTAGATCTAATTGTACATCCTAATTTATGGTAGGATTTGATTTTAAGGGAACGCGCATTCCCTGGCGATGCTGGTGGGTGATGCAAACTATAAGGTGATGATTTCTTCCTCTTGAGCTTTCCATTTTCCCATTAGCTTAAGTTATAGTTTTATTTTAAATTTATAAATGATATCTTCATCCTATAACCACATGTGTTAATTTAAGGGAACGCGCATTCCCTGCCTAATGTTTATCCTGTGTATTTAATTTATGCTATTGGATTACTTGTGGATTGCTTCTGGAATTTAAACTGGTACATTAGTGAAAAATTCTCACCTATAAATGTACACCCATACTTAGGATGTAACCTAATTGGTTGTGATTGTAATGGACCTTTGGCTTAGTGGTTATTGAATGGTGGTTTGAATTGATCAATGATATGGGCCTACCATCTAGGGTTGTTGTGTCCAAGTGATTTTAAGGATGATCTTTTATCACATGGTTTTGATTACTTGCCCTATGTGGCCTATTTTGAAAATTGCCCAACGTGGCTTGTTTTGATATCGCCCTATGTGGCTTTGTTTTGAGTATTTTTCCTATATGGGTTCGATGTTTTATACCGTGCAAACATGAGATGGTAATCCCCATATACTGTAATATAATTAGCCACTAGTTGACGGGTTTCCACTAAACATCCTAAGGTGGTAGTCTCATAAGTCGGAGATGGTGGTCATAGGACACTATGCCCGAGCTATCGGCCTACACTGGGCTCTGAGCTCCCCATAGTGACCTTTGAGCTTATTAAACCTGCTAGTTGTAAATGGATTAATAATGGTTTGGCTAATCATACATACATGGTATAGACCAGCATCTATTGCTATCGTACATAATGCACGTATTGTTTCGACTAGATGATTTTTCCCAAGTTCGATGATTGTATGGGTAACGAGCCCACTGTCCGCACGGATGAGCATCCTCGGGGTGATGATTACATACTTCACGCATCCATGCATCTAATAAGACCTGCATCATGTATTGTTTTGTATGCTTTGATTTATAATTATGCTTACCTAATACGGCGGTGTGTAATCTTTAGTGGAATTCACACTGAATTGGCCACTCATTCATCAAATATACAACCGTATAAGTAGTACAGGTGGCTTAAGTGATATGTAGGTTCAGAATTCTAAGTCACTATGATGGTCAAGGATGCATGGTTGTACCTGGCAAGGAAGCTGCGCGATCTTGCAGCTTTCGTTTATATAATTTCTTTTATATTTCTCATGTATGTAAATTTTGTATTTGTTAATGTTAAGACATTGGTTTGTATAAGTCATTATGGAAAACCTCTTGTATATTTTAAATGTAATTATAATTTTTTCTTTATACTTAATTGTCCATTCTACGCTCATCTGCTTACTCTGATAGTTGAAAAAAATATACACTCGAATTTGACCATCCTTTAAGGTTAACACTCGGATTTTTGGGAAATGGGTTGTGTACTCGGGTTCTAAAAAGTCGGGTCGTTACAGTTGGTATCAGAGAATAGTTTGGATAAACTAGGCCTTGGGAAATGATCTTATACGAACCTTAAATGTCTCAAGTTAGGGTGTTTGAATTTAGAAATTGAACTTAGGTGAATCTCCCTTGGACCTAGAATAATGGGTGAGGACATAGATACTTCAAACTTTAGGCCCTTTGAAACTT
Source organism: Magnolia kwangsiensis (assembly GCA_037074715.1). Taxonomy (NCBI): domain Eukaryota; kingdom Viridiplantae; phylum Streptophyta; class Magnoliopsida; order Magnoliales; family Magnoliaceae; genus Magnolia; species Magnolia kwangsiensis. Next base: position 61,598,665 of record CM073573.1, read on the forward strand.
TTAGGTTAGACCTTTGAACTTTCACTTATGTAAGAATCCCTTAGAACTGGGAAGAAATGGAAATGTAGAAACTCAAATGTTAGGTTCCCTTTAGAATGGTTTGGGTAATTGTAGAACCGGAAAATGAACTTCAGTCCCTTGAACATTTTAGGTTTGGTTATTTGAACATAGAAACAAAACTTTAGTTTCCATGAAAGCTACCAGAATTATCCTTTGAACTTAGAGATTAAATTCATGTGTCGTGGAAGGATAAGTACCCGCTATGATGCGATTGAGCTGGAATAAGAACATTCCTTGAACGGGACTTTTGATGAACAAATTTCTTAAAAACATAGACTTGACAATTTTAAAAACTTCTTAACTAGAAATAACATTGTCGCAATGATCAGCAAAGGAGACAAACTTAGACTTCGTAGGAAATTCCTTATCCCCTAGATTGTACATAGGATCCAGCATAAACACTCCATAACTTAAGAAATCATGCAATGAATGTAACTTGAATTCCTTAATACATCTCTTTACTTAAAAATAATCTTTCCTGCAAATTCTAGTACATGAAATTAATTAGAAGAGAAGCGATGGAATTTTAAGTAAATTTTCAACCTTAAGCTGCACACATTAGGATTAGATTCGAAATCCTAAGTGAGTTTAGAAATTTCAAGCTCAAATTTCATGTAGAAGTCTTAGCCTTAAAATATTGAGTAGTGCACTAGGTAATTAGAGTGGCGTAGCGGAAGCGAAATGGGCCACATGGACTTATCCTTTATGAGAATATAAGGTTCCTATGATATTTCCCAAAAGTCCAGAACAATCGGGATCATGGACCGATGGAACCATGTTTTAAGCAAAGCTTACGTGGTTTGGCTCAAGATCTAAGTCCTAACAAATCCTCTATTCTACAGGCAGATGATCAATGTATGGGGCTTAAACCCACTACAATCATCTACTCGTGTTAGCTCAAACATAGAAAAATAGAAAACTGCATCGTAGTTTAGACAATGGGGAACTATCATTTAAAGTAAAGGAAAAATAAATAGAAAGATATAATTAATTGCCACCTAAAACAACTCACAATCCTAGTAAATGTTGTTGAAAATAGTGATATTGTTAGACATTGAAATAAATTTCTAGTTTAGTGAATACAAAGAAAAGGGGACTGCCAATCTTTAGGGAAACTCATATACATGCGTGAAGTGACTTGTTCAAATAGACATATGAGAGTTAAATAAAATTTGGAAATAACCTATTCAAATATAAGTTGTGATAGCGCACCTAGACAAATGCGATATAGGGCACACCATTAGGGTAAGGTCAATAATTGAGACGTATGTTATCAAAATATTGAAGGTGAAATTTTCTTCAAGGGGGGTAGGTTGTGATAACCCCAATTTTTATAATTAGTTATATACCTTTGGACAAACACACAACCTTTAAGGGAAAATAACGAATGTTAGAAGCATTGTAACTTAGATTTCCATCGTTCCTATCCACGGTGGAAATACTAAATTTCGGGGATGAAATTCTCTTTAAGGGGGGTAGATTGTAACACCTCGTACTTTTCAGTATTCAGGTGTTACCCTTAAATTAAATTTTCCACAAGCACATGTAAGAACACAAAAACCATAATCCATGCAATCAACATCAAGGTCAGCCCATCTATTTAAATTATTCATCAATCCAACCATTTAATATAATCTTCACCCATAAATTTTCAAGATGATGCACTACAGCATCAGAGAAACATTGGATTAATCACCGCACATCTGACCCATGACTCTGATGGGATGAATAGTCATTAATTGAATAAGTTAGCCATTAGGTTATCGTCAACCTCAGGTCGTAAGATTCACCATTCACCAGGGCCTAAAACACTTGGGACACACTACTCGACTATCGGGACTTCACTTAAAGTCCGCCCTAGGAACCTTTTTCAACAATGATTAAACATGAAAACATTCAACTGCTAAATGAAATCCCCACTTATATGCTAAGTTGTCCATCCATTGTTATGGACCACCACATCGTTAGATAAAACTATTTTATGCCACTTGATCACTAAACCTATTGATGTTTTCAGCTAAGTTAGGCTGAGAATCCTGGAAATCATCAATGATCATTTTGGAATTAATCTAATCCGTCCATTAGGCTCATAGCATATCATTAGACGATATTCCCTAAGTGACTACCTAACCTAGAAATTCTGGAACCATTAATAGTCAAAGTTGATGAATCTGGTCGTTAGATTAACATAACACAACATTTAAGGTCCCGCTGCCTAATCATTAGACCTAGGCTATCAGGCCACCACTTCAAATGTTGAAAATTATTTAGGTGGGCCCTATGACACTTACAACTGTGGATGATCAGATTGAACGCAATATGGCCAGCAAATTGATGAAAGCTTGCAATTTAAAGACGAGAGTCCAAGTTTATGGCCCATCTGGCCGCTGGATTGGCCGGAAGTTTGTATGATGACCTATTAGGAGTAGTGGGATCGAATGAACGAAGTGGATTTCATCTAAACATCTAAGCAAACCCCACATAGGGGGGTGTGAACACTAGTACTGTTGCACTAGGCATGCATCGGACTGCCTGCTTGGTCAAACACTGTTTAACCCGAGCGTTAACAGCTGAAGAAGAAATCTCCCTCATCCGAGATTCTCGCCTTAGGTGAAATTTGAATGGACGACGCAAAATCATCTAAATCCATGGTCCACTTTAATAATCCGAACCGTTCATCATGTCGAGGCACCAAAACCTAACAGAACCATATCTAAAGCGAATCCATGTGCGCGTGTGATCACACATTTACAGGTGCAAGTGGCTTAGCGTGTGAGCGAATGTGTGTTTCCAAACTCTACAAGATTTACCTATTATGATCAAGGTGGGCCACCTTACGTGTAACACCCTGAAAATCGGGGGTTGTGTAGAAACCCGACTCCCGAGTTCCAGACCATCACTTATGCAACAAAATGAATATGATTCAATGTTGTTTGAGTTAGAGCATTCACATGAGTAAGATTATACCAAAACTGCAATTCATACTCCAGATCCAGTGATAAAATGCAAGCAGAAGACTATCATATATATATCACTGTATGAAAATAAAATAATCTCAAACTGTCTCCAAAGTATGAATACATCTCTGAGTCTCATATACATGTCATAAAGCAAAAATAAATGTCAGGTGATAGTCCAACTAGCATGTCCAGCCGATCTAGGTCACCTACGCAAAGCCGTCAGCGAACTGCATATACGAGAACTCATCCTGGACCTCGTCGTAGTCCGGCTCCGCATCATGAATCACATCACCACCTGCATCTAAGACAGGTCTGGTGGGTGTTGCAAACACTATCCCGTAACATGAGAGTGAGTGATCAACTCAGTGGAATAATAGATCAAAGATTAGCATGTTATCAAATCAATCACGCGATAATAGAAAAGCAATCAATCAAACATTCCCAGATACTATTTTTAATATATGCATGAAATGACATAATGGATGCCCTCACCGACATACTCCCTCATGTGGCACCATCTACGTCCGCGGCATGCTTGCGTTCCTCAGTGCTCCACATCTTCCAGGCACATGCAATGCGATATGGATAATGATTACCAAGTTGTTATTAGTCCGTTCATACAACAGTATTAGGAAAATAAGGTACCTTCCTTATATCAATCCCAACACAGATCTGTCTAGGGTCGTCACTACTAGTAATCTCATATAATGTTATATTTATAGGTCGCTGCAAGGGCTGCCAGGGCTATTACTCGCACTCGTTGCACCGCTCCCCCATCACCTTATCAATACAGGCCTAATGTACTCTTGTTGCTACGGAAGGGTCGTCGCCTCCCGTAGACTCAGAATATGCTCGAGGTCACTACAAAGGGCTCATCACCAATCAGTGTAGGCCGACAGCTCGAATGTAGTGTCCCATACCACCACAATTGGCTCACGAGTCAAATGTGCTCACTGGTCACTACGGGGAGGTTTGTGGCCCCAGCGTAGGCCGACAGCTCGACCACGGTGTCCCATACCACCATGCCCGGCTCATGAGTCTTTATAGATCAAGGTACCATGGTTATCAGGGTTTCCAATGGTAAGTTCAGTACCCTAGGTTCAAACAGTTATGACTCGTACATGGTGAACATACAATGACCATTCGGGTTACTTGACGGGCTCGACTAGTACGAGCGCATCTCAAGCTGAACGACATGAAGTGCATAAAATACTTCGCATGGCCTAACCATTGCCGCTAACCCAAAACACGACTAGCATTCATCGACGAGTCCTTCGTGGCAAATAGAAGCCAACCACGAATTTGATCCATTACCGACTACCTGGACTGGAACATAGCCCCAAGCATTTATAAATCAACATCAATGTCATATGAGAGTAATAGAAATGAAATACAATAATATAAGCATGTTGACACATGTTATAACATACAACTTAAGCAAATCATTAAACACACGCATTTCATATATATAATGAAATTAATACATATATCCAACATGATGGAATTCATATACATCCGCATATTAATTGAGAATTCAATCTCAAAACTAATTCACGACACCATTACTCAATACATAGTAATACAATCATTTATACAAACACTTAGTCTACAAACTTTAGTCTACATAGCATAGTCGACTCAAAGTGTGCATTAGGGAGAATCTCTTCACCAAATAGATCATGCACGCATTCCTAATATCCTAACATGACAAATAACCATGGCAAACATTTCAGCAAAATATGGACGTAAACAGTATTTCCTACAAATGACTAAAATACCCTAAATCTCATATTTTCCATACGCAGTCGAAATGGAAAACGGATAGCATGTTCTACATGTCAAACGGTGTTCTCTTCGATAATCTACTATCAAACGACATTGAAATCTTTGAAATCAGTCAATCAAAGCATCTAAAATCCTCACCTTTCGCCTTAGACGTGTATCGATTCGAATAGAACGTATACGCTTTATTAACGGCGTAAATGCGACCTAATGCACAAGAAACATAAGCTACTTCGCTATTGTATCAAAGGAATCCCTAAAACAGCAAGTGGTTAGGGTTTCCTTACCTAGAAGTGCGTTGGAAATGACCAGAAAAGTGATTTGAATGCGATGCTTCGGTACGTGCAATAGCTGATGCAAGTGGCGGGAAATCTCTCCCACAACTCTCTCACAACCTCTCACTTTCTCTCTCTCTCTCTCTTTCTAGGGTTTCAAGAAAATTCGGATGGGAGAGAGATGAGAGGGTTTAAGGCCCTTATATAGGTTAAAATCTAACCTAATTAGACTTGGGAATAAGGTATACTTGAGTTATAACCAAATTGGGACTTTTTCGATCCAAAAGGGTGTTTCGGGAGTTCCCCTGGCCGAACGCGGTCGGACTTAAGCTCATGCATATTGGATCTTGTTCACACGAAGTTTTCAGACCAGTAGAGTTCCCAGATCACACGTGGCGGTCCAGTTTCAGTTCAGTGGTCATCGTACCTAAATCAGGTCTACAAGTCTCATGATATGAAAGAGAAATTTTTCCTGATCCGAGGGTGAAATTTGGGTGAATTCTGACGGTCAGAATGCTTAATAATAATGTGCAACGACACGTGCCAGATTTAGAATTAATTTCCTAAACCTTTACCCTATTCTCACTCTCTTCAGTCCAGGTTCAATGAAATAGCCTCAGAACATCGGTTGGGCTTGATTTTCGAAATGATTGTCAAGTCCAGCTAAGCGGTCATAACGGTCTAAGATTGTAGATATCGGACTTTCGACGAGGGGTCTAAATCCAATACGGAGTTTCAGAGGGTTCCTGAGAGTAAACAGGTTTAGAGTTTGATCCAAGGTTTCAGGGTATTATAGCGTCATCGATTCTACAAGTTTTGGGTCTTGCAGAACATATTTAAAGCGATCAGGGATAATTTCACAGCTACTCTAACGTAGCACTAGTTAACTTACGCTTATTTTCTAAAGGAATTAATCCTAAGTGATTTCTGATCGAGTTGGTACTCGAGTCTATGTACGGATTTTTCTAAGGCGTTACATTAAGGCAATCCAAACCGTTCATAATGTGGGGCATCCCTGTCTGACCAGATCTATGTCGTCTGTACACATTCATGCATCAGTGCATGCACACAAATGCGGGCCCGAGTACAGGTAGATGTGGCAGTTTCTAAAAATGGGAACCTGTTGTGTTGCCATGTCAGCGATCCACGTCCGCCTCATTCCTCCCATCCCAGCCGTTCACAATGAGCACATCTCAGCATCTCCTTCAATGCCAAAAAGGGCAGACATAGTCTGAGAGGAGAGAACAACGTGGGAGACATTCCCCTTTGGGAAATCCTCGCTGGCGCAAATCCAGACCTCTCTTCAAGCACTGTGAACTCATCTCACCCGTCCTTATTAGGGTGGCAATGACTATATACAAGCGAGACTCCTCACCCGTGAGAAGGGGATAACGACTGAGTTTCTCGTGAGATGCTATCATTGGACCGTGATTACCAATGGGATAAGTGGGCCCCACAAGGATCAGGGGTCCTATCCGACCTGTCTAGACGGTTTGGATCACCAGATGAGACCGCTGATGGCAATTTTCCATTGATGACCACTACATCTTCCCCGTCCAGCCAAAGGACCCACCCTGATGAAATAGGGCCATTTCTTGATCAAGGGAGTCCTTTTGGTGTCCCTTAGTGGTAAAACTCCATCCCTCATATTAGATGGGACCCACACACATAAGAAGTAGAGTCCATATCAAAATGACATGAGTGATGTAACAGTGTAAGAGAACCCTAGGGCTATAAATAGGACCCGATTCTCTCGGGGTTCTCACCGAGGGCCTGGTGAGATAAGGATATATATATATATATATATATATATATATATATATATATATATATATATATATATATATATATATATATATATATAGAGAGAGAGAGAGAGAGAGAGAGAGAGAGGGAAACTAGGGGAGGAAAAATTAGAGAGAGCATCGGGCGAATTGTGATGTCAGACGACGTCTGGACTGTTCGAGTTAACTCGAACTCGGGGAGAGTTGCGGAGGGACTGACTAGTAGCTCCGGCTCTGTGAAGAAAGAGGAGGAGATGAGGAGGGGGAAGAAATAAAGAGAGAAGAGAGAGAGTCAGTCGGGTGGAGACACCCCCCTGGCTGACCTGACTTGCTGCTGACTCGAACCAAGTCAAGCTGTGTTGGGTAAAGCCGGGCCTGGTTTGGTCCAGTAAGCATGCTGGTGTAGGTTTGAGTGGGGTAGAAGAGAAAGAAAATGAGAAGGGAGAGAAAAGGGAAACAAAGAGAAGAGGAGGATAAAGAGCAAGAGAGTGTGGGTTGATGTCTGCCGAGTTGACTCGATTGAAACCGAGTCGATGCATTTGAGTCGGGTCGGGATGGTCATCCAGTGGTTCTGCTAGACTTGTAGTAGATAAGAGAAAAGGAAGAAAATAAATGGAAAGAAGGAAAGGAAGAGAGAGAAAAGAAGAGGCGAAGAAGAAGAGTGAGAGAGAGTGCGAGCATGGGCCGCATTACCCTCCCTGCCGAGTCGACTAGAATCGATTTGGCCGAGTCACTGACCAAGTTACAGGTTGATCATGCTCCAGCAACCTTGCTGTACAGGTTAGACAAAAAGAAGGTAGAGATGAGGAAGAAAGGGAATCGACTCGAACGGCTCTAATTGAGTCGACCCGCCGAGTCGAATCGTCAAATCTTCTGATGTGAGTCAACACTCTCTTCTCATATTAGATTATCCTAAATTTCCACTAGGTTCATTACCATGATTATGATAATTATTAAGCCCGAATAGCCATTAGCATGTTATTCGTATTAGTACTACCTATAGTTTTATTTTAAATTTGTAAATGATATCTCCATCTTATAACGACATGTGTTAATTGTTGGAATTGAGTTGCTACATCATATGCTTAATGTTTATCCTGTGTATTTAATTTATGCTATTGGATAACTTGCAGATTGCTTCTGGGATTTAAACTAGTACATTAGTGGAAAACTCTCACCTATAAATGTACACCCATACTTAGGATGTAACATAATTGGTTGTGATTGTAATGGACCTTCGGCTTAGTGGTTATTGAATGGTGGTTTGAATTGATCAATGATGTGGGCCTACCATTCAGGGTTGTTGTGTCCAAGTGGTTTTCAAGGATGGTCTTTTATCGCATGGTTTTGATTACTTGTCCTATAAGGCATATTTTGAAAATTGCCCTATGTGGCTTGTTTTGATATCACCCTATGTGGCTTTGTTTTGGGTATTTTACCTATATGGGTTCGATATTTTATACCATACAATCATTCGATGGTAAGTCACATATACTGTAATATGATTGGCCACTAGTCAATGGGTTTCCATTAAACATCGTATGGTGGTTGTCTCATGACCCGGGGATGGTGGTCATGAGACATATGCCCGAGCTGTCGGCCTACGCTGGACTCTGAGCTCTCCGTAGTAATCTTTGAGTGTATTAAACCAGCTAGTTGTAAATGGATTAATAATATTTTGGCTAATCATGCATATATGGCATAGACTAGCATATATTACTATTGTACGTGATGTACGCATTGTTCCGATGGATGATTTTTTCCAAGTTTGATGATTACATGAGTGACGAGCCCACTGTCCCCACGGATGAGCAACCCCGGGGTGATGATTGCATACTTCACGCATCCATGCATCTAAGAAGACATGCGTCATGTATTGTTTTATATGTTTTAATTTATAAATTTGCTTACCTAATGTAGCGGTGTGTAATCTTAAGAGGAATTCACATTGAGCTGGTCACTCATCCATCAAATATACAATTGTACAAGTAGTACAGATGGCTTAAGTGATATGTAGGTTCAGACTACTGAGGATCCGTTATGATGGTCCGGGATGCGTGGTTGTACCTGTCAAGGAAGCTACGCGATCTTGTGGCTTTTGTTTATATAATTTCTTTTATATTTCTCATGCATGTAAATCTTGTATTTGTTAATGTTAAGACATTAGTTTGTATAAGTCATTATGGGCAACTTCTTATGTATTTTAAATGTAATTATAATTTTTCCTTTATGCTTAATTGTCCATTCTACTCTCATTTGCTTACTCTAATAGTTGAAAAAAAATATATATATACTCGAATTTAACCATCCTTTAAGGTTAACACTCGAGTTTTTGGGAACGGGTCATGTACTTGGGTCCTGAAAAGTCGAGGCGTTAGAATGGAGCCATAAAACTGGGTAAATGAGAGTATCTAGCGTCGACAACATAATATTTTTCTACATATTCGAATTAATGTTCTATTAAGTGGACAATCAAAGAATTCATAGTTATGAAATAGATTGGCAATCTTTAAACAGATAACTAGTACCATGTGGGACAAGCAAGGGATCATCTGATCGGGTTAATGCATTGTGTTGCACCCTCGCATCCGAAGAAGAACCCTCCCAACTAGTCAATACATATGTAAAATTCATATCAAATGAACATACCACCAGTATGTTTTGGAAGAGGACCCCTTTCCGATTGCAGAAGCTCGCCTAATCGACTTCGAGCATATGAGCCTGAATGTGTGTACCATCAATTGCACCAACGCAATCCTAAATGCATTGAATCAAATGACGCTTAGGCTGAAGGTGTGAATGAAGGAAGTGAAAATAACATATATAAAAATTCGACCCAATGAAAATAATACCTGAAAGTAAGCAACCCAATTTACATTTATTTGGATCTCAGAGGGCATCTCTGATCCGGCCTATTTAACAAAATTAAGGTACATTGATACAAGTGCATTTAGTAAACGGTGAAAATGGTGACTCACGGTTTCACCTGACCGAATGAATCCGTGACCTATGACCCGATTTCGAACATTATGCCCCAACATGTGTAGGAAAATAATTATTTGTTCTTCAAGACTCACACTATGAGTATCACACAACTGTGTCTTCTCACGTAGCTTCATACATAGTTCAAAAAATGTCTCCCAATTCATCCTGAGTTGCGTGACATAATCCTGGCCATGGACCCGAATGATAGAGTTGATGAACTTCGCTTGCTCATCATCCCCATGATGAGCCGGTTGTTTGAACATATATATGCGACAGTATTCCCCAATAGCTGCTACACAAGCTGTCATCGCTTGAATAACAATAGATCTCTTCATCTCTTCCTCATCTTCATTTTCCTTCACCAACTGATAACCTATACTCTCAGGTGTGGATGTCTTTTAAATATATATATCTTAAATCATTGGTTTACACTACATTAGTATTCCATGTCCTATTTCATGAAAGTGATAACAGTGTGTAAATATATACACACACACATGTACACACACACATTTGTGTAAAAGTCTCATCAATGTTACATGAATCACATCCTTATAGCCTAAATTCAAATCTGGCTAAAGTGTTATCATAAATTCTTAAAATGGTCAAGACTAATGGCAACAATATATGGCAATCCAAACAACCAAACCTACTGTGGATGGATCTTAGCCAAAAATCAGACTGCCTAGGTGGATCTCTTTTGTATCCGGGGATGGTCAAGACTAATGGCAACAACATATGGCAATCCAAACAACCAACATTTGGTATGAAGCTAGTTTTAGTTTTGGATGCTCAGGAATCATCGTATACAATGAAACTCATCCGTGGAATGTGTATCTAATAATAGAATGTCAATGCATGAATAATAACACAACCAAACAAACTTTGTGATGTTACTGAAATGAAGTGTCTAGCAGAAATTCACACAAATTGAATGCTTATCTTTCATCCCCACATCTTTCGAACATTTTCATTCATCCCACAGTTGTTGATTTCTTTTATCATTGCCTGCAGACTATCCCAAAGTAGAAGCACAAGAAAAATCATAAGCAGATGAATTGGGTATCAATCATCTCTGGAAGAATATCTCATTCAAGGAACCCATAACATTGGAAGATGAGGAAGCGATACTATGTAACGGGGATTAGGCAGTTAAGCTGGGCATCAATCTCTACTATAGAATGAGCCTCTGCAAATCCCCTCTTACAACAAGCAGATGTCATACAATTCAGTCTTATACAAGGCGTTTGGTACACCTGACAAATCCCCAACAAAACCTAAGGTTGTTGAGAGGAGGCTCAATAAGCAAAAGAGATCCACCTAGGCAGTATGATTTTTGGAAACTAAAGAATTTATAGAGATCTACTCAGTCCATGTGAATTAAAGTGGCTAAAGAAGCTCAGCCGATTGCCACTAATTTGACTGAATTTCTGCCAAAGAAATTCCCATTCCATGTAACAAATATAAAGAAAAGTAGGCTAAAGGTGTTCACAATCCATGAAACAGTAAAGCGAAATAGATGAGAGTAACCATACTAGAGGTCTATAACAATTCCCGGGTTGAGATCAATGAACTTCAGGACAATGAAACGCTGCTACGAGTAACCAACGGATTTCCAAAGAATGCGCAGAGCATTAGGTTTGTAAAGTTAGTAAATTTGGAGTATAAAGAAGGAATCCAACTGCACATATTTGGGTCCTAGCTCTTGCTCCAGTGGTAGACTCTTAAGAGTTTCAACACCTGGTCAAGGGTTCGAGTGTGGTGAAATCCCACTACGGCGTGAGTGTGTGTGTGTTAAAAAAAACTGCATATCCATAAGGATTCCAAATGATACACCAAAACACAGAAGACAACAGTATTCATATTTACTGACCGAAAAGAAAACAATTCTTACTTTATATATCATTCAGATTCTAACTACACATATCTATTAGGAATCCAAAAGATACACCAAACCATAAAAGACAACAATTTTCATATATACTGACCATAAAAAAAAAAAACAATTCTTCCTCTACATAATAAAAGAATCAAACTGAGCATGTCTAGGTTGAATCCAAATGATACAACAAACCACAAAGACTGCAATTTTCATATATACCAACCAAAAAGAAAATAACTCTTCCACTATATAAACCAAAAAGAAAACAACTCTTCCACTATATAAACCAAGAAAGTTGATCCAGTTTAAACTGAAACTGAAAAACAGGGTAGTTAAGAATCTTTGCACGTACAGACCACATGACAGATGCAACTAGATGAATTTGCGAGGATCATCCCATAAGAGCATGTCAAAAGAAATTTTTTTTCCAAAATATAATAAGCTATGGAAAATGGCTTTGGTTTTCACCATTTTTCAGAGAATGAATATTTCACTTTCTTCAAATACACTTAATAATCATTATCTTCAATTTGTTTGAGAGACTATTTTAATTTTCTACTATTATACTTTTGTTGAGGGTCAAATAGTACATATCAGACCCCAGTTAATGTCTAGATTTACAAACATGGTACTATTTAATGGCCCGATTTAATCGTGTTTGTGATGCAGGGTGTATTTACGATTTTGGATTGAAATAGGATGCTAAAAGCATGGAATTAATGCTTTCATGTCACTAAGACAAGGAATAGACTCTAGGGGACTGAGATCGATGGATCTACATGCCAAATATTTGGAAAAAAAATCAAGAAACTGAAGCTCAAATGGCCTAAAAAAAGGTCTAGAATGCGAGATCACAGGCTTCCCACCATCCATTCAGTTTGAAACGCCATATATAGCCTGAGGACCATAAATTAAGTGTACATATACAATTTCAACCATTGGATCCCTGTGGAAGTGGCCCAACGGACAAATCAGCTCCTAAAATCCTGATTTGGGGCTCACTTGATCTCTGGATATGCCTCAATTTTGGTTTTAACACCTTAAATTATATGGAGAACCGGATGGATTGTGGAGATTTTGTACATACATCATGACGAATCCCACTTATACACTACATGCGCACAGTGTGTGCATGCACCAGCTGTGCACCCATGCACTCAAAGTCGGTTAGTGGGTGCTGACTAACAAAAATCCAAGATTTTTCAAAAACGCAATAGTGTTAATGCTGTCCGTCGCTGGTTTCAGTTAGTGGGGCCCACCCATCTCACATTTCAAAAATCTGGACCGTCCATTATGTACAGAGGTGGGGCGTGACCATATCTTAGCTTTCCTTTTTGGCCCATACATGTGTACGTATGTGGATCATCAGGAAATGCAGGATGGATGGCAGAAGAAAAACATCAATGGACCGCACCAAAACTCGACCAAAACCATCCCATCCTGATTGGTTTTTCGCCAGGAATTCAATGGACGGGGTGGATCTTTTCAAAAGCATCACTGTGAGGCCCACTGAGCATCCCAGCGCGGGTTCGTGCACATGGAAATGTCCGGACACCGTCCGGTTTTTACGGCCCATTGTGCATCCATGGTAGCGATAGGATGACCGATCTGGACCGTTCACAGGCTGCAAAAGGTGGGGTGCGGATGACCATAACTATGAAGACAAACAAAAACTAAGATATTTAGTTGTCCCAAAAATAAAATCAAACGCAAAAGGGTCTTGGTGTTATTGCGTAACTGGCTGCGTAAACTCCTTTTATGCACTACCCTTTCTGCCATGTAACCGACCTTCACCACGTTTATAAAAGATAGAGGCTGAGATGTATGGGAGGGGGGTAGCCATGGAGGCATTCAAGGCAATATGAACGTGGAGTAAAGAGAGAGAGAAAGAGAGTATTTCAGAGTTTTTTTATTTTCTTTGATTACTATTTTCTTATTATTCTTTTTAAGAGATCTAGTCCAATCATGTTGTAACATGATGGGGGGACTTTTTTCTTGTGCTTTTTATTTTCACTGAATTGAACTTGATATTAGTTTGATTATGGAAATGTTTTTAGTTTTTAGTGGTCTGTTGTGACTAAAATTACAATGGGTCTGCCATAGCTTTGAGCATATCCCTTTCCTTTTTATGATTATGACGTAAGGAAGCTCTATTGTTCATCATCGTCTCCTAGGTATGGTCAGATGACGGTGCCCTTCTTAACCTTCATATATTGTTGAGTGGTTGGTAATTAGTTTAACTCTGTTGTTTACTTTGTCTGCTAGGCATGGTTTGGTGATAGAATCCATTCTAATTCATATACCTTTCATCTCTTGAAAACTATATCAAAGAAAGTTCAGTTTGATTTCCATGGTTACACCCTTCAACTGGATGAAGATGGGACTCTAAGTCCAGTTGAATTCTTGAAGAAGGCATAAGATCTCCCTGATCTCTACAAGTGGATCCTCTGAATCCCTAGTTTCCTACCTTTGAATTCTCTAAATTTTAAATTAATATTTCATCATTATTCCTCAAATTACAATCGATTTAAATTTCATCTTAGTCTTGTCCTAGTTCTACTTAATTTCATATTATGTACAGGTTTTAGTCCCTTAGGATTCAACCTTGGTTTCATCGAGTTTATTACTACAACACAACCCTATACTTGGGGAGTGGGAGATTTGGTTACCTAATTAGTGTTTTCTTGGTCTTAAGCAAAAATTATGAAAATTTTAAAAATTTTCTGGAATATCTTGTGAATTTGAAGTGATTTTGACAGTCATCTTTAACTTAGAATTTTAAGATATATGATGTTGGTAATTTATGACTCTTGGATTCAGTATCTGTTAGATTTCACAGTACGTTCGAACTGTTAATCCATGATTAGAAGTTTTAAACATTGATTGAGCCATGATTTAACAGGACATATCTCGCTTACACATTAAGGTTTCATTTCGATATTGAATTGTAACTTGGTGATCATTAAGCATGGAAGGAACCAATCTGGAGAATTTGTCCATCATGTTCAATAAGAAGAATGAAAGAAAAGGAAAATACCAAGCTACAAGATAGTTGCCTATGGAAAGGGTTAGGTGAACGAACTTCACGATAGGTTTGCTCCCTATAGGTGTAGATTCAATTCCCCATGGTTGACATTTGGAAAGAGTTAGGCGACTAGTTTTCACCATAGGTTTGCTCCCTATAGGTGAGGACTTGATTCCCCTCCTTGGCGTTACTCTTCATGAAAAAATCAAAGGCTGGTAGAATGAAAAGTTGAAATGAAGGGCAAGTTCTAGTCTAGGTTTTAGTTGTCCTGAATGCTCATTTGATCATCAATGTTATCATGGAAATTGACGATTGAATCTCTTAATGATAATAAGTTGAGATTACACTATACACACATGAAGCTCAATGTTTAGAATTTTTCTAATTGATGGGTTAATGCATTGAACTTGATTATGATGTTTACCATGTGCTTGAGTCCAAGAGAGTAATGCCGAACATTCATGAATCTTAGAATTCTAGGATAAGGGTTGTTTTTTAAAAATCACTGAGTTTAGAGAAATCGTTTTATACTCTCAACGTATTTTTCTCATACTTGCTCACTACTAGAAAAATGTTGGTTGGGGGTTGTGTTAAGTGTCTAATATTTCATATCAGACCCCAGTGAATGCCTGGATTTATGAACATGATACTATTTAACGGCCCGATTTAATCGTGTTTGTGATGCAAGGTGTATTTACGAACTTGGATTGAAATAGGATGCTAAAAGCATGAATTTAATGCTTTGATGTCAACAAGGCAAGGGAAAGACTCCAGGGGATCGAGATTGATGGATCTACACCCCAGAGATTTGAAAAAAAATCAAGAAATTGAAGCTCAAGTGGCCTAAAAAAAGGTCCAGAATGCGAGATCCCAAGGTTCCCACCATTCGTTTGGCTCGAAACTCCATATATGGCCTGAGGACCATAAATCAACCGTACACGTAAAATTTCAGCCATTGGATCCCTGTGAAAGTATCCCAATGGAAAAATCATCTCCTAAAATCTTGATTTGGGGCCCATCTGATCTCTAGATATGCCTCAATTTCGGTCTTAACACCTTAAATTATATGTAGAACCAGATGGATGGATGAGATTTTGTACATACATCATGATGGACCCCACTTGTGCACTGCATGCACATAGTGTGCACATGCACCAACCGTGCACCCATGCACTCAAAGTCGGTCAGTAGGTGCTGATTGACAAAAAACAAAGATTTTTCGAAAACGTAACAGCGTTAACACTGTCCGTTGTTGGTTTCACTTAGTGGGGCCCACCCATCTCACATTTCAGAAATCTGGACCGTCCATTGTGTACAGAGGTGGGGCGTGACCATCGCTTAGCTTTCCTTTTTGGGCCATATACGTGTACACACGTGGATCATCAGGAAACACAAGATGGATGGCTAAAGCAAAAATCAATGGAACGCACCAAAACTCCACCAAAACCATCCCATCCCGACTTGTTTTTCACCATGAATTCAATGGATGAGGAGGATCTTTCCAAAAACATCACTGTGAGGCCCACTGAGCATCCCAGTGTAGGTCCGTGCGCATGGAAATGTCCGGACACCATCTGGTTTTTACGTCCCATTGTGCATCCATGGCAGCGATCAGATGACCGATCTGGACTGTTCACAAGCTACAGAAGGTGGGGTGGGGATGGCCATATCTATGAAGACAGACAAAAACTGAGATGTTCAGTTGTCCCAGAAACAAAATCAAACGCAAAAGGGTCTTGGTGTTGCTGCGTAACTGGCTGCACAAACTCCTTTTACACACAACCCTTTCTGCAGTGTAACCGACCTTCACCACGTCTATAAAAGAGAGAGGCTGAGACGTATGGGAGGGGGGCAGCCGTGGAGGCATTCAAGGCAATATGAACATGGAGCAAAGAGAGAGAGAAAAAGAGTATTTCAGAGTTTTTTTTTTTTTGCTTTAATTACTGTTTTGTTATTATTAATTTTAAAAGATCTAGTCCAATCATGTTGGGCTAAACCTCTTAGCTAGGGCTAAGAGGTGAAGCTTGTAACATGATGGGGAAACTTTTTACTTGTGCTTTTTATTTACACTAAATTGAACTTGATATTAGTTTGATTATGAGAGTATTTTTAGTTTTTAATGGTATGTTGTGACTAAAATTACAATGGGTATATGATTGCTTTGAGCATGTTCCTTTCATTTTTATGATTATGACGTAAGGAAGCCCTGTTGTTCACCATCGTCTTCTGGGCATGGTCGGATGACGGTACCCTTCCTAACCTTCATACATTGTTGAGTGGTTGGTAATTAGTTTAATTTTATTGTTTACTTTGTCTCCTGGGCATGGTTTGGTGATGAAATCTATTCTAATTCACATACCTTTCATCTCTTAAAAACTATATCAAAGAAAGTTCAGTTTGATTTCCATGGTTACACCCTTCAACTGGATGAAGATGGGACTCTAAGTCTAGTTGAATTCTTGAAGCAGGCATAAGATTACCTTGATCTCTACAAGTGGATCCTCTGAATCCCTAGTTTCCTACCTTTGAATTCTCTAAATTTTAAATTAATATTTCACCATTATTCCTCAAATTACAATCGATTTAGATTTCATCTTAGTCTAGTTCTAGTTCTACTTAATTTAAGATTACGCCCAGGTTTCAGTCCCTTAGGATTCGACCTCGATCTCACCAAGTTTATTATTACATCACAACCTTATACTTGGGGGGTGAACAACCTTTCACTTTTGTACAAACCATGTTAAAACAAATTTGTGTAGTGGAATCAAGAAGAACTATGAAAAGGCCGAGCAAAATGTCCTAGAGGGGGGAGGGGGGGTGAATAGGACTATGCCAAATAAAAATTAATAATCGGAATATAAACAATAGATAGGAAAATGAAATGCAAATAACTAAAGGAAATAACAATATCAAAAATCAAGTATTGAGAGGTTGATACAAATTTGGTTCTAAGGACAACCTGATACCAAAAACCAATGGTTTATGGCAAGACAACCTTACTAAAATGTGGGTGAGTATCAAAAACTCAAACTGAAGAGGAAATGAAAGAAATAGAATCTAATCTAGTACAATATTCACCACACAATGCTAAAATTTAAAGATTACAACATTCACATCTACAAATACATCCCACAATTTTAAACCATAAAGGATAAAGAAATAAACCACACATCCCTCAAATACAAAGAATTATAGTAGTTCTCTTGTGTGTACACCAATTGTTAAACAACAGTCATACAACTACTCCACTCTTAATACCACTCCCTCGGGATATTAGCGTTCACTAATCAAAATAGGTTTTTCAAGGTTCACCTAAAACCTTCAAAATTACGTCTTTTAAGTGGGCTTACACAATTCAAAAAACCCCAGGCTCTGAGTTTTCTGGATCACCTTAAACAAACCAAAATAGAGATTTTGTGGAACAATCTCACAAACCACAAATGAATTGAATTATAGAAAAAGTAAAAACTTATCTGTATGACGATTTCGAAGCAGTCTGATAGAACCAACTTGATGACGACGTAGATGTTCAACGTTCAGTCTCACAAGTGTATAGGGTTCTAAGTCCATATGATTTTTAATTAAATCAGTAAGGGCTTTGTATTGATTTTGATCTCAAGGAAACGTAAATCGAATATTCCTTTTCAATATAAGAATGGAATAGAGATTCAAAATCAAATTACAAGAGTTACTTTAAACAATCTAAAATATGTACAAAATAGCTTAGAATGTGCTCCAAATAAACTCAGAGTGATTGCTTAAGAATGATAAGAATTGAATAGAAAGCTCTGAAATTCAAGCATTATTTATAGGTGAAAAATCGGTTCGCACGACTGACCTTATCTAAACAAATTTTCAAAAATTCTGGGGCGATAAGATTTTTCAGCTGCACGACTGGCCTAGTGGGTCCCACGACTAGTCGAGTGGCCTGCTTGACTGGTCATGGACACCACACGACTAGTCGTGTGAGTCCAGATTACACGTTGGAAAACGAGTCGAACACTGCACGACTGCTCGAGCACTATTCACATGACTGGTCGAGCAGTTTCCAGGATTGGTTGTAGACCAACAGAAAATTTTTAAAAATTCATAACAAATCCTAGACTGGTCGAAGAGATACTAGGACCGGTCTAGCCAGTGCTAGGGCTAGTCGAAAGTATAGAATTTTACACTTAGAAAATGACCAAAATGATTGACTGAAAGTATGAAATGATCTAATCATAATCTAAGGTCAATCTAGGTCCATCATACCTTACTTGTGAGATAGAACATACGAACCATCAAACTACTGATTACTTCAGTAACTTTAATTCTTGCGATCTTCAATTCTTGAACTCGACATACTGAACATAATTTTCAACTAAGTCTTTAGTTCTTGGAGTTCTCTGGTTCCAGATCTTGAATCACAATGTTCTTGAAAACTAAGTCTTCATGTTCTTCTAGTTTAAAGATCTTAGTAAGTTCGTCGTAGATATCGACAAGATAGATTTAACATGAATAGAATGAACGCCAAAGATTCAATGTGAACAGATGCACAAGCTTGATACAAATCAAGATATAAACTTGAATTGGTTTGTCACACCAAAATTTGAAATACTTAGGGTTATCAACATAACACTTTCAAACTATTTAAGGGTCAGAGCTATGTTGCATCCCCCAGAGGTGTTGCGCTCTACATTTCATAGGTTGGCACTAGTCCAATGCATTGCCCAGTGAATATGATTTATACACGGCATGTGAGTCACCGGCAGTGATGAAATGACTTTCACTAGTGCCATAACATAATGGTATATGTTATCTGAAGCCAATGCTCCATGGGATATATGGCACGTGAGTCACCAGAAGTGATGGAATGACCTTCACTAGTGTTACCTTTATGTATATTAAAGAAAACCCATATGACAAAATATTCAAAGATAGTCAGAGAACCCAAACTTTAGGTAAGATGAAATTGCACAGAATCTAAAAAACAGAAATGATTTGCCCATGGTCTGAGAAACAGTACAACAAAATAGCTGAGAGTAACCATACTGAGATCTATAACTAATCCAATAGATGAGATTAGTGAACTTCAAGTTAATGAAACCATGCTACGAGTAACCAACAGATTTCTGCAGAAAGCTTACGGCATTAGGTTTCGAAAGTTAGTAAATTTGGAGTATAAAGAAGGAATCCAATTGCGCATGTCTGGATTGAATCCAAAGGATACACCAAACCAAAAATGGACAACAAATTTCGCAATAGGGAAACAAAGATAGCTCAAATGGACATCTTTCAGCAAATGAAGATAGCTCTGGGAAACAAAGATTAATATACATAGTTTACATAAGATTTCATAACTGGCATCCAAGGAAAACCAATACTAGTAAATCCATTTGAGATCACTAGTAACAAGAAGAAAAGGCAGAATTTCAAGTCCAATGGATAGACATATGAGATCTACCAAAGTAACTCTCCAAGGAAGTAAATAAAAATACATGAAGAACAATCCAGAACAAATTCAGAGAAATTACTAGATTATATGACATTCTGAGAAACATTAAAGCAAGATAGATGATAGTAACCATACCAGAGATCTATCTCAAATCCAAGAGATGAGATCAATGAACTTCAAGTCAATGAAACCATGTTGCGAGTAACCAACATATTTTCATAGAAAGCTTATAGCATTAAGTTTATAAAGTCAGTACATTTGAAGTATAAGGAAGGAATCCCACTGCACATATCTATTTGGAATCCAAAGGATACACTAAACCAAAAAAATAGATGAAAGTAACCATACTAGAGATCTATAGAAAACAAAAAACCTTACTCTACGAACTTGAATTTTAATTGGTATGGTCCACCAGAATTTTGATAGCCTGATTCAATAGCAAAAAACCAATGGACCCTACCCAATTTTAATTGGTCTAGGTTAAAATCATTTTGGACCAGCAAATAATTGGTTTGGCTTTAAGTCCAAGGCAACGCTGCCCATTAGTACTAGGAGCCATTTTAAAATTAGGTCAGGTTCCAGTGCAATTAGATCATCCTAACCATTTAAATGGAGTCAATTTGTTATAACTATCTATTTTTCATGAGCAATGAATTATTTAAAATCATTGTAAATCAAGGTGTTAATTTGAAATCATAAGAAATATTTAAGGTTTAAACATATTTTATTTCTTGTTTGATCTTGATTATCCATTTGTTATGGATTAAAAGCTTAAAATCACCTTAGTAGCATGATTTTTACGCCATAACTTGAAATGTGAAAACTAAAACACACACAAATGTTAGTGCATTGGGATAAATTGAAAAAACAAATACCAGCGTGATTTGAAAAAAAAAAAAAAAAAAGCTTTTATAGTCTAAAATTGTTGGTTTAAATGGTGGATACCTCTTGACAAGCTACAAATTCCACCATCATCTAGGCTACAGATGTAACAAGAAGAAAGAGCAGAATTTGCAGTCTAATGAATTGACATATGCGATCTACCAAAATAACTCTCCAAGAAGTAAACATAATTCATGAACAACAATCCATAGAAAACATAAATAATCAGAATCCACAAATATATTCAGATAACGCAAAACCCCCAAGATCATGATATTGCAAAGAATCTATGAAACAGATTCCAAGTACCCTCAAATCTAAGAAACACTAATGCGAAAAATCAGAAAACCCAAACGACCATACTCCTACAAGAAAATCCACCATCCGAGATCAATGAACTTCAAGACAATGAAACCATGTGGGGCAATCCATTAGATGTGTAGACAGAAAGCTTAGAGCATATGGAATAAAAAAAAGTATATATGAAGTGAAAAACAGAAATTCGACATGCACATATCTACCACAAAAACTGGAAGCCATGACATCCAGCCAGACATCACAAATACATCTTAGAGGGCCATGGCTCAGTGATAACAGGGATACATCATAGGCATGAAAGATTACAACTGGCCCTCTCAGACGCTTCAAAAAGAAACATATACAGAACATGCAGGACCACCAGAAAGAACACCAGGCATTTCATGCTGGGGGAGAGGAAGAAGACCTACCTCAGCCCTCAGACACCGTCAGCTCATGATGGTAGTGACCCAGTCGATGAAAAGGGCCATCGTGACCTGAAGGAAGCCCTTATAGCGATGATTTTGTGCCAAAAACCCTCCTCCTGCCATGTCTCTCGCAAGCAAGAAACCCTCTCCAATCCGATCCCGCAGTCCGTACGATGGACTGCGGACGGGCATGGGATGGGCTCAAGAAGGAATCAGCATCAGCGGGAAGGTCTAGCATTAGATTTGGGAATCCCTCAGGAGTCCTGTCAATATCCAACGATATTCGCAATCCACAACAATCCTTCGCCGCCCAAACAGCATGGCATACGGAAGGTGGTGGATTTGACAATCTAATCCCGCTGAATCTCTCTTAATACGCCGGAATCCACCCGTCCAAACACCCCCTAATTGAACCATTCGATATTTTTTTTTCTTATTTTTTTTTGTTTCTTTGTTATGATCATGAATCGAATGGAAATTATCTTCTGTGACAACCCATATTTTGCAATAAATTGTTCAAGGTGGGAGCTGCCCCTTGACCGGTTCTGATCATCCATTGGATGACCCAGTTAGTAGTCTGCGTAACGTTCTTATTTTACTTTGATGGCATTAGCTAATTGATGATTTACAGGATTAGTCATAATATAATTTCTTTTCTACGAGTATTCAATTCTTAATCGTAAAAATGGTGGGCCAGAGTCTTTGCAGCTGCTTGCTTAAACCTCACTTCTGGTCATACTGATGCAACTGTTATAATATATTGATTTTAATATATTTTAGATTAAAAATATTATAATATATATAAATATATATATTATAAAATGGTTTACAAAAACCCATTTTTTAGTGTTTTGGGAATAGTCCTATGTTGGAAAAAGAGAAGAAAAGTTTTGTAGTTATGTGAGAAAGGTGCAATACTATTATGTTTACTCACTTGGACCATGTTGCATTGGGCACACGCTCGCACTCGGGCACTGGCACGGGCACGGGGTCGGTCTCGGTCACGGGTACGGGCTCGGTGTGAGAGAGTGGGCATGTGAGGCAGTGTGGCTACAAAGGCGCTAGTGGTGCACTTTACATGCAGAAACTGCTGCATGTGGCTAGCCCAACAGCTAGAAATGGCTAGCCAGTGTCTCACAATGGTCAGCATGTAGCAGCTGTTACGGCACATGCAGAATGGTCAGAAACTGCCAATAACGACTAGTTTCTCCCAAGAGCCAGAAACGATCATTTGGATTAAATTCCCTGGACCATAACTCCCAGCTACCATAGCCTATATATACTAGGCATAAATGAGTTTCCAAACAATCTTAAACATACTCCAAACATACACATACAAAATTCCTTTCTTACAAGCTAGATACTCTAGCAAGACAGCAAGGTTCATCTGAACCATTGCTTGAAGAACAGACCAGCGTTGTGGTCTAGAATGGTTCATCTGAACCATTAGGAGGAGATCAGACCAGTGCAGTGGTCTAACACATTTTTCTTCTTCTTCTCTTTTGGGATTTTCCTTTTTCTTTTTGCCAAAAATTTGTGTACCAGAGTTCCATTTAGTGGATCCTCATATTTACTGAATGCAGATCCACATAAGGCTTGTCGTATCCTAAAAGCTATTTTCCTGAAACCTATCAGCATACTCAATCTATTTGTTTAGGGGTAAATAATGCTTTAAGGATAACGTTCTCATAACGTGCTTCAGCCTGTCCTAATTCCTAATTATTTTTTAGTTTACCAATTTTTGGAAAAAAAATACTTTCTGAATTATTTATTCAACAATCATAAAGCGTTATTGTAATGGAAATCGATAGTGTATCATCTATCAAGTTGATGAATCAGGACTTGATTCATCTTGATTGGTTCGATGGAACCAATTTTACTAGATGGCAAGACAAATTGAAGTTTCTTCTGACGGTGCTGAATATTTATTACATCTTAGATCCAACTCTGCAACCGCTACTTGCTGTAACTGAAGCAGACACACCTAAAAAGATCAATGCCCGCACCAAACAAGATGAAGACGAACTCCTGTGTCGTTGACACATCTTGAATGTGCTCTTCGATCGTCTATACGATCTGTACACACAAACGTCATCTACAAAAGAAATCTGGACCACCCTGGAGTTCAAATACAAGGTTAAAGAAGATGGTACCAACAAGTTCCTAATTTTCAGGTACTTTGACTATATGTAACGTCTCAAAAAAATCCGTACAAAGACCTGAGTATTACTTTAGGTAGAAATCACTAAGGATCGAATTCTATAGAAATCAGGTGAAAATTAATTAAGTACTAAACTGAATAAATTGAAGAATTAGCTCGAACCACTTTCTATACAAACTGTAAGACCCAAAACCATTAGAATCACTAACCTAATATTACTTAGAAACTTAGGATCAATCTCAAAACCCAATTGCTCTCGAGAGCACATTGAAACTCCGTATCGGATCTAGACTGCGTGTCAAAATTTTGATGACTATGAAGCTATAAGGTTATGACCACCTTACTGGGCTTGACAAGCATCGTAGGAATTGAATCCAAATAGTATCCAGAAATGTACAACTTGAGCCTGGAGTGAAATGTGTGAGAAACGTGAATATCTTTAGAAAATGAACTCAAACTCAAGTGAATTGGGCCGTTCACTTACAGGCTAAATTTAAGGTTTCAAACCATTATATTCTGACCTAACTACACCCTCAAATCAGGAAAATTTTCCTGCACTCATTGGTATACTTGTGGCCCTGATCGAGTGACAATGACCGTTGAACTGGAACGGGTCCTCCATGATCGATCCACTAATCTGATCGGACTGAAACCTTAACCTAGCATAGATCCATCGTCAGGAAACTTTTTTCAGACTGTATGTGAGCAATGGACCTCCAGATGAGCTCCCTTGGCCCGAAACAGATGCCTTTTGGATATAACCTAAGTAGACCATGCCCTTGGGGCCATTTACCTCACTTCTGGGCCTATATAAGGGCCTTAACCCACCCCTCTCTCATTCCATACGAATTCTCTAACCCTAGGAGAGAGAAGAGAGAAAAGAGGAGAAAAGAGTGAGGAGAAGTGTGAGGATCTTTGGATTATTACTGGGATTCACTCTCACCACTCCACGTACCTAATCACCTCTTCCGTGTCGCTACACCGTCGAATCCAAATCCATTTTTGGGTAAGAAATCTGTAACGCCCGTGAAAAATCCATACTTGGGCTCGAGTACCAACTCGACCCAAAATTGCGTAGAATTAATTCTTTTAGAAAAAAATGACTAAGTTAGCTAGCGCAACGCTGGAGTAGCTGGGAAATAGTCCCTGATCACTTTAAATACGTTTTACAAGACCCGAATCGAGTAGAACCAACGACTCTATAACATTCTATAACCTCGGACCAAACTCTAAGCAGGTTTGTTCTCTGGACCACTTTGAATCTTTGTATTGGATCTAGACCGCGCGTCGAAAGTCCGATACCTCCTATCTTAGACCATTAGAATCGCCTAGCTGGACTTGACACTCATTCCGAAAATCAAGTCAAACCGATAATCACAGGCTATTTCATTGAGCCCGGACCGAAGAGAGTGCGAATAAGGACAGAATTGGAATTTCAAATTCAAATCTGGCACACGACTTGACGTGTCAGTATTGAGCGTTCCGACCGTCAGAATTCATCCAGATTACACCCTCGGATCAGGAGAAATTTCTATTTTATATCATGAGACTTTCAGCCCTGATCTACGTGCGGTGACCGCTGAACTGAAACTGGTCCGCCACGTGCGATCTGCGAACCCTGCCGGACTGAAAACTTAATACGTGCTAGATCTGGTACGCAAGAGCTTAAGTCCGATCGCATTCGACCAGGGGACCACCAGAAAGCATCTTTTGGACCGAAATAGCCCCAAATTAGATATGCACTAAGTAAACTTTGTACCGGAGCCTATTTTCGGCGTTTTTAAGCTTATAAAAGGGGTTAAAACCCTCATTCCTCTCTCCCATCCGAAATTGCAAGAAACCCTAGATTTGGGAGAGAGAAAAGGTGAGAGTTTGTGAGAGAGAGTGGGATAGATTTTTCCAGTCTTCGTGCCACCTGTTGCTAGTGCCTAAGCAATACTTCCTGATCACCAAGCTGGTGATTCTTCCACTTTTTCAGGTATGAAACAACCCTAGAAGTTGCTGATTTGGGGATCACTAAGATCCATAGCTTTTTAACCAATAGATCTTGTAAAACAGGTTCTCTTATCGCCGTAGACGAAGCGTATACGCTCCGTTCGAAATCACGAGTCTACAAGAGACTAGGTGAGGATTTTAGACGCTTTGATTGACGGTTTCCAACGCTTTCAATGTCGTTTAATAGTAGATTATCGACGGCATCGCCGTTTGACATGTACAACGTGCTTTCCGTTTCCTGTTTCGTAAATCAACGATGAATATGAGATTTAGGGCATTTTAGTCATTTGTAGGAAGTACTGATTACATTCATATTTTGCTGATGTGATTGACATGGTTTGTTGTTGCATTAGGAAGTTAGGAATACGTGTATAATTAGTTTGGAGAAGAGATTCGCCTAATTGCGCACTTCGGGTCGACATGCCATATGCAGACTTAAGTGTGTAGTGTATGTGTTTGTATAAATGCTTGTATTAGTATGTATTAAATTAAATGATGTTATGAGATAGTTTGAGATTGATTTCTCAATTAATATGCTGACCTAAATGATTTCCTACATGTTGACTATATGCATGATTTCATTACATGCACGAAATATATGTGCTTGAAGATTTATTTAAGTTGTATGTTATAACATGTGTTAACATGCTCACATGATTGTATTTCAATTCCAATACTCTTACATAGATTGCTGATGTGATTCCATAATTGTTTGGGACTAGACTTAGTCCAGGCAGTCGGTAACCGAACGAATTCGTGGCTGGCTGGTCTTAGCCACGAACGACGTGTCGATGAACGCGAGTCGTGTTTGGAGTTGGCGGCAGTGGTTAGGCCACGCGAAGTGTTTTACGCACTTCATGTCGTTCGACTTGAGATGCGATCGCACTAGTCGAGGCCGTCAAGTAACCTGACTGGCCGATGTATGTTCACCGTGTATGAGTCATAACTGCTTGAACCTAGGGTACTGAACTTACCATTGTAAACCCTGTTAACCATGGTACCTTGATCCACGAAGACTCATGAGCCGGACATGGTGGTATGGGACACCGTGGTCGAGCTGTCGGCCTACGCTGGGGCCACAAACCTCCCCGTAGTGACCAGTGAGCACCTAATCTCGTGAGCAGATTATGGTGGTATGGGACACTATATTCTAGCTGTCGGCCTACATTGATCAGGCGACGAGTCCTTTGTAGTGACCGCGAGCATATTCTGAGTCTACGGGAGGCGACGACCCTTCAGTAGCAGTAGAGTACAGTAGGCCTGTATTGATAAGGTGATGGGGGAGCGGTGCAACGAGTGCGATCAACAGCCCTGACAGCCCTTGCAGCGACCTACAAAATATACATCGTATGAGATTACTAGGAGTGACGACCCTAGACAGGATCTGTGTTGGGATTGATACAAGGGAAGTACCTTAGTTTCCCAATCCTGCTGTTTGAATGGACTAATAACAACTCAAAAATCATATCACCATAACATTACATGTGCCTGGAAGATGTGGAGCACTCTAGGGAGTGTGGCATGCCGTGGTCGTAAGATGTTGCCGTATGAGGGAGATCGTCGGTGAGGGCATACATCACGTCATATCATCTTGCATTAACAACAGTATTAGGATTGTCTGATTTACTGCTTTACTATTATCGCATGATTGATTTGTGAACATGATAATCTTTGCTCTATGATTCCACTGAGTTGATCACTCACTCCCACGTTACGGGATGCTGTTTGCAACACCCACCAGACCCTGTTGTAGATGCAGGTGAGGCTGAGATCTAGGAGGCAGAGCCAGACTTCGACGAGGACCAGGACGAGTTCTCGTACATGCAGTATCATGATGGCTTTGCGTGGGCGACCTGGATTGATGGGACTTCAGTGGGTCTATTTTGAACATTACATTTTGTTCATGTATATGTATATGAGACTCATAGATGTATTCATACCTTAGAGACAGATGAGATCTACTTTATTTTTTTCCATACAATGATATATATTGTTTAGTCTTCCGCTTGCTTTTATCACTAGATCTGAAGTATGAATTGCAGTTTTGGTATACTTTTACTCATGTGAATGCTTTAAATCAGACAACATTGAATCATAATCATTTTTGTTGCATAAGTGACGGTCTGGAACTCGGGAGTTGAGTTTATACACGACCCCCGATTTTCAGGGTGTTACAAGTTGGTATCAGAGCATGAATGAGAGTATACTGGGCCTGGGTTATGGTCTCGCGACGTACGCTGTCACTTCCTTGACTTAGGTGGGTGCGAGAAGGGTCTAGAAATACTTTTAGGATTGCAGATTCGCCGATAGGCGAAGTCTATTTGAATCGATCGCACGATCGAGTCTGTAACGCAACTCGGGTCGCGTAAAGCAACCCGAATAGCTCCTAGGTCGTAGGAAGTCGGGTTGAGACGTTCTTTGAATGATTTTAAACCTATAAGAGTAAATCCTTGGGCCGTGGGATGACCACGACTCCTGTATTCAATCGCCAGGGCTTAAAAACCCCGTTTCACCAAAAATCTTCAAAATTTTTCCTCTCACCACTCCAATCTTCATTTCTTTCTAATCCATTTTATGTTAGGCATCAAACCTAATGTGAAAATAACATAAAATAATACTTTCACCAAATTTTATAGTGAATAGTAAAATTTCATGAAAAATGGCCATAAGGTCATTATAACTTCACTTTATTTAGCAAATAAGGGTCTAAATGGATGTAATGGATCCTTCTACCCCAAAATCATATGCTGCATGATAGGGTTTTGTATTCGGGATTGTGGATTGGTCCCGAAAATCCCCGAACACATGTTTGGACTTATGTAGGTCAAAATACTATGAACCAAGGGTCAAACCGTACATATCTGGGGTCCTTGGACCATGGGGGACCAAACCCATCTGGTCCCACCAGCCAGATGCATCACCGGTCGGCGACGTCATCGCCGATCCGGCGATGCATCGCCGTACAGGTGGGCCCATTTGAAGTGGTTTTCGGGCACACACCCTTAAATGTCATGTACACCCTCCCCATAGGTTTCCCATCCAAAGAAAACCCCCAAAACATACCTCTCCTTCACAAACAGCCCTCCCCATAGCCCTATTTGCATTTTCTAGCAACCATTACCAAAATTTGGGAATCCAAATCATCCCTAGACCCATCCTTGGCCAAAAACGACCACCCTCCATCAATCTATTTCAGTTGGTAGCCCTTCCTCTTGAAGATTTCATCATTTGGAGCTCCAAAAACCCCCAAATCAAGCTGAAATCGTGAGGTGCTCCATTCCACTTTTTCATTTTCATTTCTCCTTGAAAATACATCCTTGGGAAGCTTGAAGCATCCCTCTACGATGCCTAGATCTCCCTTTTCCAGATTGGCCAGCCACTTCTCCACATTTTCTTCGTTTTTCATGGCTTTCTTGGAAGCCATTTTAGGCCTTTTGTCACTCTCCACCATCTTATCTTTGATGGGTAAAAGGAAGACTGCAACAGATGAGGCTGGGCCGAGTCGCCCTGCTCAATCGAGAAGACCGCGGGGTGGTGCCGCAAGTTCAAGCGCCGCCGCAGGTCTAGCTACAGCCCTAGAGTGCCGTACAAAGCGAGATTTGGTTCCCCATACTCACCTTGGGCGAGTAATTTTATCAGAGATGCCTCACGGCCAATACACTGATCGCAAAGTGTTGTTTAAGGCAGACATGGAAGGGAGACTGTTTGGTGAATTTTTATTGTTCGAGCGCGTTGAAGCTGCGCATTGGGGTCCGATCTTTGAAGCTCATGCTCGTGCTAATGTGAGCACCGTTCGTGCCTTCTACGCTAGTATCCAGAATCTTACCTTGGAGCCATTGCAGTTTAAAATCCCTTTTGGTAGAGATCGGATGGCTACGATTGATGTGCGACTGATTGCGCGACTTCTGAATGTGCCTCTTGGTGATGTTCATCCTAGTGAGAAGAATCTGAGGAGCAGGCATGAACGAGATCACCGCACCAGGTTTCTGTGCGGTAAGTTGGTTCCATGGCAGCCTAATAATAGCCTCAAGGCGACGTATATGTCTGATGATTTGCGCCTGTTGCACCATATCTGCACGTACAATGTGTATCCCAAGTCGACGAATCGCATTTAATGTACACGCCTTATGGTTAATTTCCTATATCTGGTGGCCCAGGGAGAGAACGTATGTATGGCCACTTTCATCTTACAACAGATAATCCTCATAGCCAAGTCAAGAAGAATATCCGAATCGCTTCCTTTTGGCCGACTGATTTGTAAGATTGCGCTTGAGTTTGCTTACAGACTTGGGCCGGAATTGCCAGTTTCGATTCATACCATTGATGAGTCGACTATGGTCAAGATGAAGATTGGGTCGCAGTACCGTGAAAATCAGCTTGAGGAGGACAGTGAGGATGACTTCGATGATGAGGAAGATCAAAGTGAGGGAGAACCTGGAGCAGAAGTTCAGGAAGAGGCAGAAGAGGAGGCTCAGGATACAGATGAGAGCCCTCCTCCTTCTGCGCAGGCTACTAGCGACGATCGCATTGCTCGAATTGAGGAGAGTCAGATCGCCCTGTGAAGGGAAGTTCAGGAACTTCGCGCTGAAGTCGAGGATGCCAAGGCCGTTACAAAGAAAAAATTCGGCAAGGTGACTCGCACCTTGAAGGCGATCCTGTGTTGCTTGCAGGATAAGGGTGCTCCTCCTCCGTCACTAGACTTAGACTAGCGATGCGACCTATGATGTAGTTATCAGTAGTTAGTCATTTCCTACTTTATGTGTGTAAGCCTGTTAGGGCTAGTGCTTTGCTTATGTTGCTGCTGCAATTTTAACTGTCTTAGTTCCCATGTATTTCTCGTCATGATGCTTGTAAGGATATATCCCTTGTATTGTGACAATTTTGATTAAATGAAATGCATGAAATGCCTTTGACTCCTCGTGTGAATGATTACGGTGTATTTGTGCTATTGAGATTGACAAGGTTGAGCCCTATTTTGAATATAGGGAATGCCGCCTAAGGCTACGCGGAGCACAGTTCGGCTTGCACTGAGCGAGCATATGGATCAGACTCCTTCGCAGTCTGACACTCATGCGGACCCTGCTGTGGGCCCGATTCCTGAGACAGTTCGAGCGTCTCAGCCTACTGCTGGTCCTACAGTTGGACCACCGCCATTCACACCGTCAGTCAGAGAGCCTCATCGTGCATCTACTTCGACACAGCATCCGCCACAGCCTGCTCCACCCCCTAACAGATTTGAGCAGATGTTGGCTATGATGCAGGAGCAGTAGCAGCTGCTGACTACCATCGTGGGGACATTAGCACAGGGTGGGGGTGTGACTCCACCTACACCACCTGTGCATCCTGCTGAGGATGCTTATACATACGCCCAGGATGAGGGCATGGCTCATCCTGCGCCGCCTGCTTACCCTGCGGGGAATGCCGCAGATACAAGGGGCCTATTAGAGCGATTTCAGCGCTTACGGCCTCCCACTTTCACGGGTTCTCACAGACCCGAGGAGGCTGAGTACTGGCTCGTCCGTGTGTCGAAGATATTGTGGATGCTTCATTGCACAGAGGCTGAGTAGGTAGAGCTGGCTACATTCCTGTTTGAGCGAGAGGCCAGCCTGTGGTGGGATAGCATATTGCGGACCGTTGCTGCCGACTTTGTGTGGATATGGCAGCCTTTGAGTTCCGCTTTCACGAGAAGTATTATCCCCAGACTTACAGGCATGACAGGGAGAATGAGTTTCTCCGCCTTAGACAGGCAGCCATGAAAGTCATGGAGTATGAGCATCAGTTTACGGAGTTGGGCAGATACGTCCCGACTATTTTGGCTGATGAGCAGATGCGCATACGGCGATTTTTGGAGGGTTTGCGACCGGATATTCGGTCGAAGATGTGCTGTATGAGCATTCCCTCATATGCGGAGTTGATTCACATGTCTATGCGGGCAGAGAAGGATGTGGATCGACTTGCGCGATCTCGTGGCCCTATTGCTTCTAGGCCGCGACCAGACATGCAGGACAGGCCCCTCGAGGGCAAGAGGCCTCGCGTTAACCCTCCTACTAGGACTACAGCGCCTGTACCACCGTTTCGGCGCCCTAATTTGACATGTACATACTGTGGGAGGACAGGCCACTTGGCGCAGAGCTGCTTTTCTCGGATGCGGGACAGTGGGTTCTCGCCGCCGCAGAAGATTGACCGTGCTCGTTCACAGGCGATATCAGCACCGCCTATACGGTTAGCTCCTGCGCACCCTTCTTTCAGACCTCCAGTATCGCAGATCAGATAGCCTCCACGGCCCTTGACACAGCGGCCGAACCGGCCACAGCAGGCTCGGGTTCATGCATTGACAGCTGAGGCAGCTGCGACACCGACTTTTCAGCATTCAGCCTTCGAGGTCACAGCCCATATTGAAGGTACTCCTATTCTTGTGATGGTGGACACTGGTTCCACGATTTCTTTGATATCACGTGCTGTAGTCAGGCGTCTTGGGTTACAGACTATTACCATGGATAGGGTGCGAGTACTTGCAGCTCATGGAGATTATTCGGATGTTACCCAGATGTGTGAGGGTTGTTTAGTTGATCTGGGAGGCAGGACGATGGCTCTTGATCTTGTCGTTGATCCCTCGCTCGTTTATCTCGACGTCATTCTTGGCATGGACTGGTTGACTGCTGGGAGGGCAGAGATTGACTGCGAGGCTCGTATGGTGACGGTGTAAGAGCATGAGGGCATGCCTTTCACATTTTCAGTGCGGGTAAATCTTCCTTTCCGCATACTTAGTTACGCCACTTTATTGCGCGACGCTGGTGCCCAGATACTTGAGCATATGCCCGGCGTTTCTGAGTTCGGGGATCTGTTCAGGAAGATCTCTGGTTTGCCGCCCCGACGAGAGATCGATTTCACTATCGATCTGGTTCCTGGTTCTACGCCCATCTCACTGCCGACGTATCGTATGGAACCATGTGAGATGGAGGAGTTGAGGACGCAGATTGATGGTCTGCTAGAGCTTGGCCTTATACGGCCTAGTGTGTCTCCTTGGGGAGCACCGGTCCTATTCGTGAGGAAGAAGGACAGTTCGATGCGATTGTGTATTGATTATCGCAGGCTGAACCAGGTCACGGTGAAGAACAAGTACCCTTTACCCAGGATCGATGACTTGTTTGATCAGTTGAGAGGAGCGCAGTACTTCTCGAAGATTGATCTTCAGTCAGGATATCATCAGTTGCGCGTCAGGGATGAGGACGTGCAGAAGACAGCATTCAGGACCAGTTTTGGCCACTACGAGTTCCTCGCGATGTCGTTCGGTCTCACGAACACACCAGCCGTGTTCATGGATCTGATGAACCGGGTATTTCGACCTTTCCTCTATCGATTCGTCGTTGTATTCATTGACGACATTTTGGTGTACTCCAGGAGTCGAGAGGAGCATGAGGAGCACTTGCGTTTGGTTCTGGATACGCTCAGACAGCATCAGTTGTTCGCACAGTACAAGAAGTGCGACTTCTGGAAGCAGGAGGTGAAGTTCCTGGGACACGTGGTGTCCAAGGATGGCATGGCAGTTGACCTGTCTAAGGTAGCTGCGGTGCAGGACTGGGAGCAGCCTGATTCTGTCACTGAGGTGAGGGGTTTCTTGGGTCTCGCTGGCTACTATCGGCGCTTTATACAGGACTTCTCGAAGATCGTGAGACCCTTATCTCAGTTGACACGGAAGGACGTGAAGTTCGCCTGGAATGACAAGGCGGAGTCAGCTTTTCAGGAGCTGAAGGACAGACTTACGTCCTCCCCTGTGCTAGTATTGCCAGAGCAAGGGGTTAGATACACTATATACACTGACGCGTCTAGCGTTGGTTTGGGTTATGTCCTTATGCAGAGGGACAGGATAATTTCGTATGTCTCGAGACAATTAAGGAAGCACGAGGAGAATTACCCTACACACGACCTAGAGTTGGCAGCCGTTATATTCGCACTGAGACTCTGGAGACATTACCTCTACGGAGAGAAGTTCGAGCTCTTTTGCAACCACAAGAGCCTCAAGTACATATTCACGCAGCGAGACTTGAATATGAGGCAACGACGATGGATGGAGACGTTGAAGGACTTCAAGTTTGAAGTCTCTTACCATCCTGGGAAGGCGAACCTTGTGGCTGATGCATTGAGCCGCAAGAAGGCGATAGAGTTTATGGCTCCGCTGATGGTTGCTGAGTGGGATATGGTTGAGTTTTTGCGAGACTTTGAGCAGAAACTCACCGTAGAGGAGCCGTTTGAGTTCATCGCACATGTACAGGCACAATCCCAGATCGATGACCGAGTCATCGAGGCGCAGAGGGACGATGTGCATCTGACTGAGCTTCGAGAGCAGGCCAGTGATGATGCAGACACCGATTGGAGAGTTGGTATGAATGGGGGCTTACGTTATCGTGGCCGCCTATGCGTCCCAGATATCCCTGACTTGAGACGAGAGATTCTCGAGGCTGCGCATTGTACTAGACTCGCGATGCATCCAGGCAGTACGAAGATGTATCGTGACGTGAAGAGGACGTATTGGTGGGAAGGTATGAAGACCCATATAGCATAGTTCGTGTCCCGTTGTCTCACTTTTCAGCAGGTGAAGGCAGAGCATCGCCGACCACCTGAACTTTTGCAGCCTATGCCGATCGCAGAGTGGAAGTGGGATTTCATTTCTATGGACTTCATTTCTGGGTTGTCGAAGACGAGGAAGGGACATGATTCCATTTGGGTGATCGTCGACCGTCTGACGAAGTCGGCGCACTTCCTACCGATTAGAGTTACGAACTCTGCAGACGAGCTGGCTAGATTGTACATCAGAGAGATTGTGCGTCTGTATGGAGTTCCGCTGGAGATCGTGTCGGACAGAGACATGCGGTTCACTTCTATTTTCTGGACTCGCATTCAGGAGGCTATGGGTGTGAAGTTGAAGTTCAGTACTGCCTTCCACCCACAGACAGACGGACAGACAGAGCGGGTGAACCAGATCTTAGAGGACATGTTGCGAGCTTGCATATTAGACTTCAAGGACAGTTGGGATGATTGTCTTGCATATGCGGAGTTTGCGTACAACAACAGTTTTCAGGCGAGTATCGGTATGGCACCTTATGAGGCGCTGTATGGGCGACCTTGTCGCGCACCGCATTGCTGGATAGAGGTCGGTGAGCGTAGCTTGATTGGCCCAGAGTTAGTGCAGGCGACGTCAGAGAAGATTGATATTATTCGACGTCGGCTTCTTACAGCGCAGAGCAGACAGAAGAGTTATGCCGATACGAGAAGGAGGCCACTAGAGTTCACAATTGGGGATCATGTGTTTTTGCGAGTTTCCCCTGTGAAGGGAGTCCTTCGGTTCGGGAAGAAGGGGAATCTGGCACCGCGATTCATTGGTCCATTCCAGATCCTCGATCGTGTGGGAGCGGTGGCTTACCGATTGGCTTTACCCACGCCTCTCACGAGCGTTCACAACGTATTTCATGTTTCTATGCTGAAGAAGTACGTTGCTGATCCTTCCCATATCATCAGATGGGAGCAGGTGCAGTTAGGAGAGGATGTTACTTATATCCTGCGACCGACACGTATCCTAGACAGGAAGGAGCAGGTACTGCATAGCAAGGTGATTCCCCTTGTGAAGGTATTGTGGACGCATCACTCTGAGGAGGAGGCCACCTGGGAGACAGAAGCCGAGATCAGAAAGAACAACCCACAGCTTCTCGAGGAGTACGAAAAGGTACAAATTTCGAAGACAAAATTATTTGTTAAGGGGGGTAGATTGTAACGCCCGTGAAAAATCCATACTTGGGCTCGAGTACCAACTCGACCCGAAATTGCGTAGAATTAATTCTTTTAGAAAAAAATGACTAAGTTAGCTAGCGCAACGCTGGAGTAGCTGGGAAATAGTCCCTGATCACTTTAAATACGTTCTACAAGACCCGAATCGAGTAGAACCAACGACTCTATAACATTCTATAACCTCGGACCAAACTCTAAGCAGGTTTGTTCTCTGGACCATTTTGAATCTTTGTATTGGATCTAGACCGCGCGTCGAAAGTCCGATACCTCCTATCTTAGACCGTTAGAACCGCCTACCTGGACTTGACACTCATTCCGAAAATCAAGTCAAACCGATAATCACAGGCTATTTCATTGAGCCCGGACCGAAGAGAGTGCGAATAGGGACAGAATTGGAATTTCAAATTCAAATCTGGCACACGACTTGACGCGTCAGTATTGAGCGTTCCGACCGTCAGAATTCATCCAGATTACACCCTCGGATCAGGAGAAATTTTTATTTTATATCATGAGACTTTCAGCCCTGATCTACGTGCGGTGACCGCTGAACTGAAACTGGTCCGCCACGTGCGATCTGCGAACCCTGCCGGACTGAAAACTTAATACGTGCTAGATCTGGTACGCAAGAGCTTAAGTCCGATCGCATTCGACCAGGGGACAACCAGAAAGCATCTTTTGGACCGAAACAGCCCCAAATTAGATATGCACTAAGTAAACTTTGTACCGGAGCCTGTTTTCGGCGTTTTTAAGCTTATAAAAGGGGTTAAAACCCTCATTCCTCTCTCCCATCCGAAATTGCAAGAAACCCTAGATTTGGGAGAGAGAAAAGGTGAGAGTTTGTGAGAGAGAGTGGGATAGATTTTTCCAATCTTCGTGCCACCTGTTGCTAGTGCCTAAGCAATACTTCCTGATCACCAAGCCGGTGATTCTTCCACTTTTTCAGGTATGAAACAACCCTAGAAGTTGCTAATTTGGGGATCACTAAGATCCATAGCTTTTTAACCAATAGATCTTGTAAAACAGGTTCTCTTATCGCCGTAGACGAAGCGTATACGCTCCGTTCGAAATCACGAGTCTACAAGAGACTAGGTGAGGATTTTAGACGCTTTGATTGACGGTTTCCAACGCTTTCAATGTCGTTTAATAGTAGATTATCGACGGCATCGCCGTTTGACATGTACAACGTGCTTTCCATTTCCTGTTTCGTAAATCAACGATGAATATGAGATTTAGGGCATTTTAGTCATTTGTAGGAAGTACTGATTATATTCATATTTTGCTGATGTGATTGACATGGTTTGTTGTCGCATTAGGAAGTTAGGAATACGTGCATAATTAGTTTGGTGAAGAGATTCGCCTAATTGCGCACTTCGGGTCGACATGCCATATGTAGACTTAAGTGTGTAGTGTATGTGTTTGTATAAATGCTTGTATTAGTATGTATTAAATTAAATGATGTTATGAGATAGTTTGAGATTGATTTCTCAATTAATATGCTGACCTAAATGATTTCCTACATGTTGACTATATGCATGATTTCATTACATGCACGAAATATATGTGCTTGAAGATTTATTTAAGTTGCATGTTATAACATGTGTTAACATGCTCACATGATTGTATTTCAATTCCAATACTCTTACATAGATTGCTGATGTGATTCCATAATTGTTTGGGACTAGACTTAGTCCAGGCAGTCGGTAACCGAGCGAATTCGTGGCTGGCTGGTCTTAGCCACGAACGACGTGTCGATGAACGCGAGTCGTGTTTGGAGTTGGCGGCAGTGGTTAGGCCACGCGAAGTGTTTTACGCACTTCATGTCGTTCGACTTGAGATGCGATCGCACTAGTCGAGGCCGTCAAGTAACCCGACTGGCCGATGTATGTTCACCTTGTATGAGTCATAACTGCTTGAACCTAGGGTACTGAACTTACCATTGTAAACCCTGTTAACCATGGTACCTTGATCCACGAAGACTCATGAGCCGGACATGGTGGTATGGGACACCGTGGTCGAGCTGTCGGCCTACGCTGGGGCCACAAATCTCCCCGTAGTGACCAGTGAGCACCTAGTCTCGTGAGAAGATTATGGTGGTTTGAGACACTATATTCTAGCTGTCGGCCTACATTGATCAGGCGACGAGTCCTTTGTAGTGACCGCGAGCGTATTCTGAGTCTACGGGAGGCGACGACCCTTCAGTAGCAGTAGAGTACAGTAGGCCTGTATTGATAAGGTGATGGGGGAGCGGTGCAACGAGTGCGAGCAACAGCCCTGACAGCCCTTGCAGCGACCTACAAAATATACATCGTATGAGATTACTAGGAGTGACGACCCTAGACAGGATCTGTGTTGGGATTGATACAAGGGAAGTACCTTAGTTTCCCAATCCTGCTGTTTGAATGGACTAATAACAACTCGAAAATCATATCACCATAACATTGCATGTGCCTGGAAGATGTGGAGCACTCTAGGGAGTGTGGTATGCTGCGGTCGTAAGATGTTGTCGTATGAGGGAGATCGTAGGTGAGGGCATACATCACGTCATATCATCTTGCATTAACAATAGTATTAGGATTGTCTGATTTATTGCTTTACTATTATCGCATGATTGATTTGTGAACATGCTTATCTTTGCTCTATGATTCCACTGAGTTGATCACTCACTCCCACGTTACGGGATGGTGTTTGCAAAACCCACCAGACCTTGTTGTAGATGCAGGTGAGGCTGAGATATAGGAGGCAGAGTCAGACTTCGACGAGGACCAGGACGAGTTCTCGTACATGCAGTATCATGATGGCTTTGCGTAGGAGACCTGGATTGATGGGACTTCAGTGAGACTATTTTGAACATTACATTTTGTTCATGTATATGTATATGAGACTCAGAGATGTATTCATACCTTAGAGACAGATGAGATCTACTTTGTTTTTTTCCATACAGTGATATATATATTGTTTAGTCTTCCGCTTGCTTTTATCACTGGATCTGAAGTATGAATTACAGTTTTGGTATACTTTTACTCATGTGAATGCTTTAAATCAGACAACATTGAATCATAATCATTTTTGTTGCATAAGTGACGGTCTGGAACTCGGGAGTTGAGTTTATACACGACCCCCGATTTTCAGGGTGTTACAAAATCCCAACTCTAATCTATTATAGGAATCCAAATAGAGAAATCAGTGAACTATCTAACCTATTTCAATGTTTAGGTAGCTGTTGTGCCGTAGACAGGGACATGGTGTATGAACCGAGTTCGTAATGAGCGTATCGACAAAAGGTGTGGACTATAAATGTTTAGGTTATAGTTTTCAAGGCTTTCAATGTCAGCAATGATTTATGTCTGACTTGATTGCTGACATATGATCCTAGTTACGATGTTTTCGATATATCATGTATGTGTAAACTAGGTTGTATACTAAACGCATTCCATGTGTTTGTTGAAATGTTTGAATGAATAGGAAATTATGATTTATGCTTGCCATGACTATTAATCTAGAATTCATGTTTATTGTACGTATGACAACTCCTTGTGAAAGGATTTGTCATCATATATGTTATAACTAATTTATTATATGTATGTTGAAATGTATAGTCTAAGCATTTGATAAAATGTCTGAATGAGAAAATTCTTATTGAAATGTATTTAATGAGGGTGTTGAGATAGGATTCTCAATTACTTTATCTATAGTTACAATTTCCTTTATGTAACTTATCTTGGTACTATGTGATTTATGTGCGAAATACATATGCATGATAATATATTTACTATGCATTTATTAGTATGCTTAAATGAGATTTATATTTGAATTGGTTGTTAAATGTTATTTTGACTATCACATATGAATGCCTATTGTATTTGAGTATGATTGGGACTAATACGTAGTCTAGGCAATCGATAATCATTTTTAATCGAGTGGCCGAACTAGACTTGCCACAATGGATACGTTCAGTGAGTCCAAGTCGTACGATGATTATCAACAGTGGTTAGGCCACGAGGAGTGTATGTACGCTCCATGTCGATTATTTTAGTGTGCGCTAGTACCAATCAAACTTGTCAGGTAAACCGATTGGCCTAATGTGTGTTTACCATATATAGATGCTACTGCTTGAATTTAAGGTACCATTTACTAATGTAAAGCCCGTTTAACCTTGGTACCACGATTTGCTAAGACTCATACGCCGGGCATGGTAGTATGCGACTCTGTGGTCGAGCTGTCCACCTACACTGGGGTGACGAGCCTCCCCGTAGTGACCAGTGAGCAATCCAAACTCGTGAGTTGAATACAATAGTATGGGACACTGTATTCGAGTTGTCAGCTTACGCTAAGGTGACGAGCCTTCTCGTAGTGACCTCAAGTATAAACTAGGCCTACGTTGAGGTGACGCGCCTCCCGTATCGACTTGAACTTGCCTATCCACTACTTTAAAACCAGGGGTGATGTTGCCCTATAACTTGCCTATTGTATGTGATTAACTAGGATTGACGACCCTAGATGGATCATCATTTGGGTAAATGATATAAAGGGAGGTACCTTACCTTCCCGAATTTGTTGTATGAATAAGCCTAATTAAGAACTTGGCTGACACGACCATGCACATCATTGCACGTGCCTTTGGCGAGGAAGAGCACAATGGGAGTAGCATGTGCGACCGTGAGATTGTGTCGCTATGAGAGTGCAGGTGAGGGCATGCATCATTATAACATATCATTCCTGCATTAACAAGAGTACTTAGGACATGAGTGTTGTACTGCTTTATCTTTAATACTTGGGTGAATTGATAATATGTTAACCTTTTCCTTATAGTACCACTGAGTTGATCACTCACTCCCACTTTAGGACAGTGTTTTAAAATATCAACCAGACTTTATTTTAGCTACAGACGATGGTGATTCTTATGAAGCAGAGCCTGACTTCTACGACGATGAGGAGGAGTTCTCCTATATGTAGTTATCAAGCGGGTCTACGTAGACCATGTACTGATCGACGGGATTACAGGGATACGAATTAGCTGGACATTTCACTTTATCATTTTGTATATTTTGGAACAAACATGTATATATTTATCTTGGTGACATGATCATACTTTGGGAGTTTATAGCCACTTATATACTTTATATATCTATTACAGTCTTCCGCTTGCTTAATTCAATCATCTTTGGAGTATGATATGTTGATTTTGTGTAATCTCATTCATGTTTAATGTGCTAATACGGATAACATTTAATCATCATTATCTATGTTGCATAAGTGATGCGACGGATCTCAGGAGTTAAGCCTTTGCTTGACCCTTGAAATTCGGGGCGTTACACTATAACATGGTAGATAACAAACTGTTACTACTGCAAATCTAAGAATTGTAGCTAATTATAAATAAAATTAAATCCATGAAGATTGATCTTCCTGAATCATTCCAAGTCAGGGTGATTATCACTAAATTGTCCTCGATGTGGAAAGACTATAAAAAGAAGTTGCCGTATAAGATTTAAGATTACACACTGGAACAAATCCAGAAATATCTCAGAATTGAGGAAGAATCCTGTAACCATGATAAAAAGAATAATAACGGGAATTCCTCATCCAAAGTACACGAAATTGAGAATACGAATAATAAGAATCCCGAGAAGGATGATTCCCTAAAATCCAATAAAGAAAAATTCAAGAAAAATACCCATAAGAAGAACGGAAAGTTCAAAGGCCCATGCCATGTCTATGGAAAAACTGGATACTATGCTCGAGTATGCCGATATCATAAATCTAAAAAGGAAGCGAGTGTAGTAGAAGACGATATTGTGGCAATGATCACTGAGGTGAACTCAATCCAAGAAAAAGTTCTTGATTGTTGGTATGATACTACCGCTACCATACATGTCTACTACGACAGATCAACCTTCAAAACCTATGAGGAATTAAACGATAGTCAAGAAGTCCAAATGGGTAACGATGTCCGATCGAAGGTTGTTGGCAAAGGAACCATCGAACTAATATTCACCTTTAGAAAGAAAGTGATTCTAACAAACATACTACACGTCCCAGACATGAGGCAAAACCTAGTTTTTAGGGATCTTCTTGGCAAACCAGGAGTAAGGGTGGTATATGAGTCAGGAAAACTAATTCTATCGAAGAATGAGAATTTTGTTAGAAATGGATATGCTTGTAATGGGATGGTTAACTTTTCTCTGAATGAAAGTAGCACTTCTACGTATATGGTTGAATCCGCTGGACTATTGCATGATATACTAGCCCATATAAGGTATATTACCTTGAAGTTCTTGGCTAAGAATGGTTTAATCTTATACACAGAAAATGAAATCGATAAATGTGAAGTGTGCATACGATCCAAAATAACAAGGAAACCCTTTTCAAATATCAAGAGATCATCTAAAGTATTAGATCTTGTGCACAATGATATCTGTGAGTTAAACGACATCCTTACTAGTGGAGGTAAAAGGTACTTTATAACCTTTATTGATGATTACTCTAGATATGTGTATGTGTACCTATTAAATAGCAAAGATGAGGCATTGAACATGTTTTAGGTATATAAAGCAGAAGTAGAAAACTAACTAAACAAGAAGATAAAGATTATCCGTAGTGATAGAGGAGGAGAATACTTTTTTAATGAATTTGATAATTTCTGTGAAGAAGATGAACAATACATCAATGTACTACGCCATACACAACTCAAAAAAAATAAAATAATATAAAGGAAGAATAGAACAATAATAGAGATGGTCAACTCAATACTAATACGAGCAAAGTTATCACTCAGTCTATGGGGTGAGGAACTGCTTGCAGCGTTTCATATATTAAGTAAAATTTCATCTAAGAAATATAAAATATTTCCATATGAAACATGGAAAGGTAGAAAAACTAACTTAAGATATCTTAAAGTGTGGGGGTGTTTTACATATTGCAAAACTCCTGATCCAAAAGGAACTAAGTTAGGACCCAAAGCTATTAAGTGCGCCTTTGTAAGATATGCAAAAATACTAAAGCTTATAGACTCTTAAATCTAGAGTCTAACACTATAATAGAATCAAGAGACGTTGAGTTCCTTGACAACTCACTATCCTTAGAGTCAAAGGATAATGAAGTCCAAACTTCTGATAGAGAACCAGATAGTATAGCTTCACAAGTAGTGGAAGCTCCTACTGAACCTCATTGGAGTCAAAGGACAAGAATAGAGAAGAGTCTAGATGATGATTATATAGACTCTCAGCGCATCTTTTCCCATCTTATAGAAGGAGATAGAGAAAATGTTATAAGAAAAATATTTATAATAATGACTATAGAAGATGATCCTAAAACATATAAAGAGGCTATATCTTCTAGAGACTTAGCTTTCTGGAAAGAAGTTATTAATGATGAAATGAAAACTTAATGTTAAATCAAACATAAGAACTAGTCAACTTACCTTTAGGTTCTAGACCCATAGGTTGTAAGTAGGTATTTAGGAAGAAATATCACATAGATGGGACTATCCAAACCTTTAAAGCTCAACTAATAGCTAAGAGTTTTATACAAAAAGAATATATATATTATTTTAATACATATTCTCCTATAGCTAGGATAACATCCATTGGGATATTATTTACGCTAGCTTTCATACATCATCTTCACATCCACTAAATGGATGTAAAGACTGCATTTCTGAATAGTGACCTCAATGAGGAGGTATATATGAAACAACCTAAAGGATTCATTCTACCAAGAAATGAAAATAAACTGTGTAGATTAATTAAATTTTATATGGATTAAAACAAGCACCAAAATAATGGCATGAGAAGTTTAATTCCAAAATACCGTCTCTTGGTTTTATGTATAATGTAGCTGATAAATACATATATTCTAAAGTACATGGTAGCTGTATTACTATTATTTTTCTATATGTTGATGACATGTTAATATATAATTAGTAATAAAATGGAAGGTGTGACTGAAACAAAGAATTTTTTATCTTCCGTATTCAAAATGAAGGATTTTGAAAAAGTAGATATCATCCTAAGTATCAAAGTTAAAAAATATTATAGGAGTTATGCTTTGTGTCAATCTCACTATATTGAGAAGATACTACACAAGTTTAACCATCTAAATATAAAAGAAGTAAAAACCCTACTTGTGACACCCCGAAAATCGGGGGTCGGGTAGAAACCCAACTCCAGAGTTCCAGACCAACACTTATGCAACATTTTCAATGATGGATGAATGTTGGCCATAATAGTGCATAAAACATGAAGTGGATTAAGCCAAAACAGCATATCATACGCCAGAAATAGTTAAATTAGCAAGCGGAAGAATGTGATAGATATATAAAATATATGAACTGTTGTAAGTCTCCAGAGTGTGAACATGTTACCAGGTTAACTAAATACATGTATACTCCAAAATAGAAAGAAGAGAATATACATGGATGTGAAGATAAAAGGCAAAATACCAAGTGTACTGGCATCTAATCAGTAACCTTGTAACCCTGTCAATCAGAACATGCATATAGGAGGGATACCAAGTGTACTGGCATCTAATCAGTAACCCTAT
Source organism: Magnolia kwangsiensis (assembly GCA_037074715.1). NCBI lineage: Eukaryota > Viridiplantae > Streptophyta > Magnoliopsida > Magnoliales > Magnoliaceae > Magnolia > Magnolia kwangsiensis. The sequence continues at coordinate 61,642,939 of CM073573.1, forward strand.
AACCCCGTCAATTAGTAACCCTATAACCCTCATCATCATCAAGTCCGGCTCTGCTTCGCAAGCATCGCCATCATCTGAAACTAAAATAGGGACTGGTGGGTGTCCGGAACACCTTCCCGTAACGTGGGAGTGAGTGATCAACTCAGTGGAATCATAGAGCAAAGATTAGCATGCTATCAAATCAATCACGCGATAATAGTAATGCAAGCAATCAAACGTTCCTAGATACTGTTGTTAATGCAAGCATGAAATGACATGATGGAAGCCCTCACCGACATACTCCCACATGCGACACCATCTTACGCTCGGGTCATGCTTGCGTTCCTCAGTGCTCCACATCTTCCAAGCACATGCAGTGCGATATGGATAATGATTACCGAGTTGCTATTAGTCCATTCATACAGCAGTATTGGGAAACTAAGGTACATTCCTTATATCAATCCCAACAAAGATCCTGTCTAGGGTCGTCACTCCAAGTAATCTCATACGATGTTATATTTATAGGTCGCTGCAAAGGCTGTCAGGGCTGTTGCACGCACTTGTTGCTCCTCTCCCCCATCACCTTATCAATACAGGCCTATTTATATCCTTAAGAATGCATCAGTACTCGTCGCCCCCATGCGGTGTCAGGATAAACTTAAGGTCACTACAAAGGGCTGTCACCAATCAGTGTAGGCTGACAACAAGAATATAGTGTCCCATACCACCATAATCTGCTCAGAGTAGGGTGCTCACTGGTCACTACGGGGAGGTTTGTGGCCCCACCGTAGGCCGATAGCTCGACCACGGTGTCCCATACCACCATGCCCGGCTCGTGAGTCTTTATGGATCAAGATACCATGGTTAATAGGGTTTTCAATGGTAAGTTCAGTATCCTAGGTTCAAGCAGTTATGACTCATATAAGGTGAATATACAATGGCCAGTCAGGTTACTTGACGGGCTCGACTAGTACTAGCGCATCTCAAGCTGAGCGACATGAACTGCATGAAACACTTCGTGTGGCCTAACCACTGCCGCCTGCCCAAAACACGACTTGCGTTCATCGACGCGTCCTTTGTGGCAAAAAAAAGCCAACCACGAATTCAAACCATTACCGACTGCTTGGACTAGGTTATAGCCCCAAGCATTTGTAAATCAACATCAATGATCATATGAGAGTACTAGAATTGAAGTTCAAACAATACAAGCATGTTGACACATGTTATAACATACAACGTAAACAAATTAACCAACACATATATTCCATATATATGAGGAAAAAATCATACACATCAGCCTATTAATAGAGAATTCAATCTCAAAACTAATTCACAACATCATTTACTCAATACGTACTAATACAAACATTTATACAAACACTTAGTCTTCACACTTTAGTCTACAAAGCGTATGTCGACCCAAAGTGCGCATTAGGGCGAATCTCTTGGCCAAACAAATTATACACACATATCTAATATCATAACATAATAAAATCACATGGCAATCATTTCAGCAAAATACAGACGTATACAATATTTCCTATAAATGACTAAAATACCCTAAATCTTAAATTCACCGTATGTATACGAAATAAAAATTGGACAGCATATTCTACATGTCAAACGGTGATCTCATCGATAATCTACTATTAAATAGCATTGAAAGCTTTGAAATCAGTCAATCTAAGCATATAAAATCCTCACCTTTCGCCGTAAATGCATATCGATTCGAATAGAACGTCTACGCTTCGTCAACGGTGTTATGAGGACCTAATGCATAAGATACATAAGCTACATCGCTACTTGTATCAAAGGAATCTCTAAAACAGCTAGAGGGTAGGGTTTTCTTACCTAGAAGTGAGTTGGAATCACCGGGAAAGTGATTTGAATGCAGTGCTTTGGTACGTGCAAAAGCTGGAGCAGGTGGCAGGAATTCTCTCTAGCAAATCACTCACAATCTCTCTTTCTCTCTCTCTCTTTCTAGGGTTTATAGCAAATTCGGATGGGAGAGATATGAGAGGGTTTAAAGCCCTTATATAGGCTAAAACCTCACCTAAATAGACTTGGGACAAGGGTATACTTGGGTTATAACCAAATTGGGTCTCTTACAATCCAAAAGAGCATTTCGGGAGGTCCCCTGGTCGAACACAGTCGGACTTAAGCTCATGCACATTGGATCCTGCTCACATCAAGTTTTTAGACCGGTAGAGTTCCCAAATCACACGTGGCGGACCAGTTTCAGTTCAACGGTCACGGAGACTCTATCGAGGATTCCAAGTACACTGAATTGAGTGAGAAATGTTCCCTTATCCGAGGGTGTATTTGGGTCAGATTTCGACGGTCTGAATGCTTATACTGAACCCGCAAGCGAAACGTGCCAGATTCATTTAAATGATATTTAAATTTTTATTAATTTCACTCTTTCTCACATCCCTGCTCCACGCTCAATGAAATAGCCTCAGAGCATCGGTTGGGCTTGATTTTTGAAATGATTGTCAAGTCCAGCTAAGCGGTCATAACGGTCTAAGATTGCGGATATCGGACTTTCGACGCGTGGTCCAGATCTAATATAAAATTTCCAATAGAAAATTTCAAAGGGTTCCTGAGAGCAAACGGGTTTAGAGTTTGATCCTAGGTTTTAGGGTAACGTAGCGTTAATGATTCTATAGGTTTTGGGTCTTACAGATCGTATTTAAAGTGGTTCGAGCTAATTCTACTGATTGTTTAGTTTAGTACTTAACCAAATTTCGACCTAATTATGACAGAATAAGTCCCTAGGAAGTTCTACGCCCTTTCCTGATATTTTTAATTAGTATATTATTTTAATTATTTTTCTAGTAGTTCATCATCAAGTCTAATTCATCTTCACCAAATTTCATGATATTTCATATTGTAGAAAAATTCTAAAAATTCTAGAAGCAGCAGCTATTCAAAACTATACTTTCCGTATAGTTGTCACAATGACCTATTTTTAACTATACTAAATATTTTATTATATTTTTCACTTATGAAAATAGACTCATTTAGATTCAATCTGGCTTTTAAATCACCTAAATCGGAGTTATAACGAGGGAGATATAATTTTTCAAAGTTGAACCAAAATCACAGAAAATGTGGCCGAAAACGGGCCAGCCGATGAACTGCGGTCCGGTCAAGCCCGGTAATCGGCGAGCCCTCGCCGAACCGGCGAGCCCCTCACTGCTCGCTGACCTGTTTGGGGTGATTTCATCGTCTGATATTTGAAATGGGTGTATTTTAGAACATGGGATGAGTTATTTGACATGCAATATATGATTTTGGGGTAGGAGAAGCTGATCTATCCAAATAGCCTAATTATTTCGTGAGATTCAAAAAGGTTAATGGTTAAAAAACTATTTTATTTATTTATTTACTATTCATAGTACTTTTTAGTTTAAGTATTGATCAACATCACCTAAACTTTAATATTTATGTCTAATATGAAAGCTCTTAGAAACTTTTGAAGGATAAAGTAGTGAAAGGTGAGATTTTTGAAGGAAATAGAGATTTGAGACTTTTGGATTGAGTTTTGAGAAGTTAATCGGTGTTAGGATTGACCCATTGCCTAAGGACATCTAAATTTAGGTTGGCAAAAATTCAGGGTGTTACAATCTACTCCCCTTAAAATAAAATTTCATCCCCTAAATTGGCTAAGGGTAATGAGTACTTAAAGAGACTCTCGTATTAACATTCGAAGGAAGGTTCAAATCCTATTTAATGACCTAACCTTACGTATAACCTAAATCAACTGTTTCGATCCTGGGCCAGTGGGGAAGAGGTCAACCACGCTTCCGCTGCGCTACTCTGATCCAACGGTTATACTAGATAATCCTAAGTAGATTGGGCTCAATACGTTCTACCCCCCTTAAAACTTAGTTCTACTTAAGGTTCAAGAATCTATGTCTCGATCCGTATATCGGAACGAGGTGTAACTTAGGGCCTATCCTTGACATAAAATGAGAAACAACCTCTCACTACATTGGTTTTCCTTTGTTAATGATGCGTTCTATAGCATTGGTACCTATGGTTGTAGAAAGGAGCTGAAATGATGGGTGTTGTGGTTGATTTCAAGGACGGATGTGAGTTTGTGGTAAGAGGTCTAATCTCTATTGCTTGTATGTCTTTAACATTTTCCAAGGAAAGGCAATAACTTTTGGTTGTAGGTGGTCGGGCCAACACAGAAGAAAAGTTGTGTAGTGGGTCTGAGCCAGATACATAGACTTTCTGTCTAGCTAGGATAAAAAATTTGTTGTATCAATTCTTAATCCGAGTCGATGCCGATCTTCTGCTTGATCAGAGCATTGGATTCATTGGTAACTACTAGGATTAAGAAGTCGATTCAAACTGCGAATACATCGCTTACATACAGTTCCTTTACTCTGTGTTCCCGAATGCAATAAATCCTTGAGAAGGCTGTTCTAAAGGGCGTGCTGGTCTATTCTAAGTTCAATCTGAGGGATTTATAAGTTTTCCCTGAGAGTAAAAGGTTCTAAGTTAAAACAACTTTCCTAAGGGTTATAACAGAAGTCTATAACCATTAAGGGGATCTATCGAAGGAATGAGGTTCTACTCCAACCAAATCTAACCTACTATTCCTTAGCATGTATAGGCTTTACACTGCCTAATACAACTAGTAGCCTAGTCTATAACTCACTGACTAAAATCCAAAGTCTAGGCTCATACGCTAGATGGTTTCATACCATTTCTAATACAGGGAATTGTTCTATCGCTTAGGGTCAAGATTGTCTAAATGGAATTGGATTTTCCTATATCGTCATATCTTTCAAATCTAAGAGTACTAACTCTAGGTCCAAAACTCTAAGGGCATATATGGCCAATGGTCTCAAGTTATGTTAAATGGGACTGCTTTCCTACTCCCACCTCAGAAATGGGAGTGACATGTTTAGTAGGTGGGTGGGTTGGGTTTCAAATCAATTTCATAGACCATTTATTGTTGCTTTACAATAATTTCCTAGGAAGGAGAAAATGGGATTTGAGATTTATACGATTTTGAGACCAAAAAGAGAGTGTAAAGGCTCAAATGAAAGGGACATGAGAGAGAGGACGGTGGAAAGGGAGAAGAAAGCTAAAATAGCTTCTATAAAGGCCATGAAAATGAAGGAAAGGGGGAGAAAGGGCTGGCCTAAAGGGCCACCATGAATCTAGGTCCTATAGAGGGGTGAAACAGGCCCTCAAAGGTTAAGATTTCAAAGGGAAAGAGTAAAATAGGTAGGGATGGAGGCTCACACGAGTTTCAGCCTCCAATGGAGGATGAGAGAGCTTCCACGGATGAAAATGGAGAGGAAAGGGAATGCCTACTGCTGTGGACGATGGAGTGGCATCGGTTATAGAAGAAAATGGGATTGTGGGCGATTTGAAATGGGTTTTGAGAGAGGAGACAACAGAACTTGAAGAAAGGAGAGCTTGGGAGCATGGTTTGTGAAGGAAGTGATATTTCGGGGGTGTTTTAACAGGCGGTCCCTATGCACAGGGGCTACACTAGCCCCGAAATGACGTCGGCCCGACGCCCGGCCCAATCCAGGCCCAATGTACGGCGAGGCCTCACCGAACCAGCGATGCCCTCGTCGACCAAACTTGTGTTCGGCGATGGTCCACCATCTGGACGTGTTCCCCCTGTCCTGTGGGCCCAAAATTGATATGGGTCCCACCCCAGATCATCGTGGATTAGCGTGGGTAATCCCACGACTCTGTTTCGCACTATTTCAGGTAATTTTACAAACTAGAATTAGTTTATGCATTATGTAGCATATAATTTTGGGATAGGAGACGCTAATCCATCCAACCCATTTATTTCACGAGATTCCATAATTAGAATGGTCAAAAGTCTAATCTATACATATATTTACTATTCATAGTAAATTTTTGTTTAAGTATGATTCTCCATCATTTTTACATGAAGATTTATGTGTAGTTTGAAAGGATTTAGAAAAAGTTAAAGAATGGGGTGGTGGAAGGAGAGATTCTCAAGGAATTGGATGAAAAGGAGTTTTTGGGCCTTGAGATTGAGTGTAAGGGTTGTGGTCGACCCACGACCCAAGGACATCCATTTTCGAATTTAAAATTCTTCAGGGAATGACACAAACCCGTCGACTGACGGCCTAAAGTCGACTTAGGTCGCTTCACGCGACCAAAGATACGTTATGGCCTAGATTACCGCAAAGTCTCACCATTTGGCGAAACTTGGGATTCTAATGTGGTTTCTAAGTTTCCATCGCCCCCTAATTAAGTCAGAGTGCGTCAGTGTGCGTTGTGTTACCATAACCTAGGTCCAGTTTCATCCAAATCATGCTCTGATACTATCTGTAACACCCCAAAAATTGGGGGTCGGGTAGAAACCCAACTCCCTAGTTCCAGAACATCACTTATGCAACATTTTCAATGATGGATGAATGTTGGCCATAATAGTGCATAAAACATGAAGTGGATTAAGCCAAAACAGTATATCATATGCCAGAGACAGTTAAATTAGCAAGCGGAAGAATGTGATAGATATATAAAATATATGAACTGTTGTAAGTCTCAAGAGTGTGAACATGTTACCAGGTTAACTAAATACATGTATACTCCAAAATAGAAAGAAGAGAATATACATGGATGTGAAGATAAAAGGCAAAATACCAAGTGTACTGGCATCTAATCAGTAACCTTGTAACCCTGTCAATCAGAACATGCATATAGGAGGGATCCTCCTCCTCATCATCAAGTCCGGCTCTGCTTCGCAAGCATCGCCATCATCTGAAACTAAAATAGGGACTGGTGGGTGTCCGGAACACCTTCCCGTAACGTGGGAGTGAGTGATCAACTCAGTGGAATCATAGAGAAAATATTATCCTGTTATCAAATCAATCACACAATAATAGTAATGCAAGCAATCAAACATTCCTAGATACTATTGTTAATGCAAGCATGAAATGACATGATGGATGCCCTCACCGACATACTCCCTCATGCGGCACCATCTTACGCCCGCGGCATGCTTGCGTTCCTCAGTGCTCCACATCTTCCAAGCATATGCAGTGCGATATGGATAATGATTACCGAGTTGCTATTAGTCCATTCATACAACAGTATTGGGAAACTAAGGTACATTCCTTATATCAATCCCAACACAGATCTTGTCTAGGGTCGTCACTCCTAGTAATCTCATACGATGTTATATTTATAGGTTGCTGCAAGGGCTGTCAAGGCTGTTGCACGCACTCGTTGCTCCTCTCCCCCATCACCTTATCAATACAGGCCTATTTATATCCTTAAGACTGCATCAGGACTCGTCGCCCCCATGCGGTGTCAGGATAAACTCAAGGTCACTACAAAGGGCTGTCACCAATCAGTGTAGGCTGACAGCAAGAATATAGTGTCCCATACCACCATAATCTGCTCAGAGTAAGGTGCTCACTGGTCACTACGGGGAGGTTTGTGGCCCCAGCATAGGCTGACAGCTCGACCACGGTGTCCCATACCACCATGCCCGGCTCATGAGTCTTTATGGATCAAGGTACCATGGTTAACAGGGTTTTCAATGGTAAGTTCAGTACCCTAGGTTCAAGCAGTTATGACTCATACAAGGTGAATATACAATGGCCAGTCGGGTTACTTGACGGGCTCGACTAGTATGAGCGCATCTTAAGCTGAGCGACATGAACTGCATGAAACACTTCGCGTGGCCTAACCACTGCCGCCTGCCCAAAACACGACTTGCGTTCATCGACGAGTCCTTTGTGGTAAAAAAAAGCCAACCACGAATTTTAACCATTACCGACTGCCTGGACTAGGTTATAGCCCCAAGCATTTGTAAATCAACATCAATGATCATATGAGAGTACTAGAATTGAAGTTCAAACAATACAAGCATGTTGACACATGTTATAACATACAACGTAAATAAATCAACCAACATATATATTCCATATATATGAGGAAAAAATCATACACATCAGCCTATTAATTGAGAATTCAATCTCAAAACTAATTCACAACACCATTTACTCAATATGTACTAATACAAACATTTATACAAACACTTAGTCTACACACTTTAGTCTAGAAAGCGTATATCGACCCAAAGTGCGCATTAGGACGAATCTCTTCGCCAAAAAAATTATACACACATATCTAATATCATAACACGACAAAATCACATGGCAATCATTTCAGCAAAATACAGACGTATACAGTATTTCCTATAAATGACTAAAATACCCTAAATCTTAAATTCACCGTACGTATACGAAATGGAAAATGGACAGCATATTCTACATGTCAAATGCGATCTCATCGATAATCTACTATTAAACGACATTGAAAGCTTTGAAATAAGTTAATCTAAGTGTCTAAAATCCTCACCTTTCGTTGTAAACGCGTATCGATTCAAATAGAACGTCTACGCTTCATCAACGGTGTTATGGCGACCTAATGCACAAGATACATAAGTTACATCACTACTTGTATCAAACGAATCCCTAAAACAGCTAGAGGGTAGGGTTTTCTTACCTAGAAGTGAGTTAGAATCACCGAGAAAGTGATTTGAATGCGGTGCTTTGGTACGTGCAAAAGCTGGAGCAAGTGGCAGGAATTCTCTCCCACAACTCACTCACAATCTCTCTCTTTCACTCTCTCTCTTTCTAGGGTTTATAGCAAATTCGGATGGGAGAGATATGAGAGGGTTTAAAGCCCTTATATAGGCTAAAATCTCACCTAAATAGACTTGAGACAAGGGTATACTTGGGTTATAACCAAATCGGGTCTCTTACGATCCAAAAGAGCATTTCGGGAGGTCCCCTGGCCGAACGCGGTCAGACTTAAGCTCATGCACATTGGATCCTGCTCACATCAAGTTTTCAGACAGGTAGAGTTCCCAAATCGCACGTGGCGGACCAGTTTCAATTTAGCGGTCACGGAGACTCGATCGAGGATTCCAAGTACACTGACCTGAGTGAGAAATGTTCCCTGATCCGAGGGTGTATTTGGGTTAGATTCCGACGGTCTGAATGCTTATACTGAACCCGCAAGCGAAACGTGCCAGATTCATTTAATGATATTTAAATTTTTATTAATTTCACTCTTTCTCACACTCCCTGCTCCAGGCTCAATGAAATAGCCTCAAAGCATCGGTTGGGCTTGATTTTCGAAATGATTATCAAGTCCAGCTAAGCGGTTATAACGGTCTAAGATTGTGGATATCGGACTTTCGACGCGCAGTCTAGATCCAATACAAAGTTTCAAAGGGTTCCTGAGACCAAACGGGTTTAGAGTTTGATCCTAAGTTTTAGGGTAACGTAGCGTCAATGATTCTATAGATTTTGGGTCTTACAGATCGTATTTAAAGTGGTTCGAGCTAATTCTACTGATTATTTAGTTCAATACTTAACTAAATTTCGACCTAATTATGACAGAATAAGTCCCTAGGAAGTTCTACGCCCTTTCCTGATATTTTTAATTAGTATATTATTTTAATTTTTCTTAGTAGTTCATCATCAAGTCTAATTCATCTTCACTAAATTTCATGATATTTCATGTTGTAGAAAATTTCTAAAAATTCTAGAAGCAACAGCTGTCCAAAACTATACTTTCCGAATAGTTGTCACAATGACCCATTTTTAAATATACTAAATATTTTATTATATTTTTCACTTATTTTATATGAAACTAGACTCATTTAGCTTCAATCTAGCTTTTGAATCACCTAAATTGCAGTTATAACGAGGGAGATATAATTTTTCAAAGTTGAACTAAAATCACAGAAAATATGGCCGAAAATGGGCCAGCCGATGAACTACGGCCCGGCCAAGCCCGATAATCGGTGAGCCCTCGCTGCTCGCTGACCTGTTTGAGGTGATTTCACAGTTTGATATTTGAAATGGGTATATTTTAGAACCTGGGATGAGTTATTTAACATGCAATATATGATTTTGGGGTAGGAGAAGCTGATCTATCCAAATAGCCTACTTATTTTGTGAGATTCAAAAAGGTTAATGGTTAAAAACCTATTTTATTTATTTATTTACTATTCATAGTACTTTTTAGTTTAAGTAGTGATCAACATCACCTAAACTTTAATATTTGTGTCTAATATGAAAGTTCTTAGAAACTTTTGAAGGATAAAGTAGTGAAAGGTGAGATTTTTGAAGGAAATAGAGATTTGAGACTTTTGGATTGAGTTTTGAGAAGTTAATCGGTGTTAGGATTGACCCATTGCCTAAGGACGTCTAAATCCAGGTTGACAAAAATTTAGGGTGTTACACTATTTGATCTAAGCATCAAGATAAAAGAGAATAATGGAAGAGCAGTTGCACAACTGGAATATGCGAGTGCTATAAGGAGTCTTATGTATGTTATGCAATGCACTAGACTTAATATCGCATATGATGTGAGTAAACTTAGAAGGTTTACTAGTAACCCTTGTACTGAACACTGGAATGTAATCAGTAGAGTCTTTGGCTACTTAAAAGCAACTAAAGAATTAAGACTATTTTATTCAGAGTTTCTCACCGTATTGGAAGGATATACTAATGTGAGCTGGATATCAAGTGCAGGGGTTAACAAGTCTACTACAGGGTGAGTATTCACCCTAGGAGGTGCAGCTGTATCTTAAGGATCTAAGATATAGACCTACATAACTCACTCGACTATGGAGTTTGAATTTATATCCCTGGCTACAACAAGCAAAGAGGCTGAGTGGCTAAGGAATATTTTACTAGAAGTCTCTTTTCGTGTAAAGCCTATATCATCTATGTCACTACATTGTAATAGTAAAGCCACATTAACTAGAGCCTATAGCGGCACTTATAATGGTAATTTTAGACACATAAGTCCCTGACATGATTATGTTAGACAATTGATTTGAGATGAAATTATTACTATTTCCTATGTAAAATCAAGCAATAACCTAGCAAACCCTTTTACTAAACTTCTACTGAGAGAGGTAGTAAAGGTAACATCTAGAGGGATGGGGTTGAAACTCTTCAACCAAAGTTCCACCAGTGATGGCAACCTAACCTAAAATCAAAAAATCTCTAATTTTAGGTTTAATGGGTAAAAACAAGTTACTAATATATGGAAAGTTTTCAACACTAAAATTGTACATAACCTCATCCATAATAGATAAGTGTTGAGCGTTACGAAAGAGGGTTGACACTTAGAACTCTTAATGAAATCCAGTTTAAAAGGCAAGTCTCTTAAAGTAACGAAGATACTAGACGAATCTCACCTATGTGGACGTAGAGATGGTGTCATCTCTCATAAGAGTTGGAGTTTCTCTCGGGATCGTTTATGAAATATGATAAGCACATGGCCATTAATTATGCTAAGCAATATTGTGAGAACTCTAATATACATAATAGTGAATATGTGTGTAGTTTCTCTACCTCTGTTATATAGGAATAATTAGTTCAATGTTGCGGCTACCAGTCATTTCGAAAGAGCTTGAGATACTTACACTAAGGAAAGATTCAAATCGAAAGATATCTTTCTTTATGCATATAAGCTGTTTTTATTCTGGTAGAAATATTTTTTTTGAAAAAAATATATATTTTAAAATCAAGTGGGGGATTATTGTAATATATTGATTTTAATATATTTTAAATTAAAAATATTATCTATATATTTTATAAAATGATTTGCAAAAAACCATTTTTTTTGTGTTTTGGGAATAGTCCCACATTGAAAAAAGAGAAGAAAAGTTTTGTGGTTATATGAGAATGGTGAAGTACTATTATGTTTACTCACTTGGACCATAGTGCATTGGGCTTGTGTGTTCTAATACGTAGGACTAGAACACCCACGTGCACACTCGCGCTCGCGCTCTAGCTCGGGCACGGGCACAGGTTCGAGCTCAGGCTTGGTCTCGGCTTCAGTCACGGGCACAGGCACAGGCTTGGTGTAAAGGCATGGGCATATGAGGCAGTGTGGCTGTAGAGGCACTAATGGTGCACTTTGTATTTCACATGTCCGTTTCGTGTCACATAGGGTCGCTTCTTCGCGACCTTACGTGAACCAACATGAGTGGACTGCGAGTCGTGGTGCGACAGAGAGCTATGACGAGTGGCTAGAAGTCTAAAGGACTGAATGAGGTCCCTTGGCTTATATAGAATTTGGAAATAAAGATGTTATAGGGAGGTGTAACTCCTCATGCAATTAATTGTTGACCATGCAGAAACTGCTGCATGTGGCTAGCCCAATAGCTAGAAATGGCTAGCCAGTGTCTCACAACGGTCTGCATGTAGTAGCTGTTACAACACATACAAAACGGTCAAAAACTGCCAATGATGGCTAGTTTCCCCCCAACAACTAGAAATGGTCATTTGGATTAAATTCCCTAGACCATAACTCTCAGCTACCCTAGCCTATATATACTGGGCCTAGATGGGTTTCCAAACCATCTCAAACACACTCCAAACATACACATATGAAATTCCTTTCTTACAAGCCAGATACTCCAGCAAGATAGCAAGGTTCATCTGAACCTTTACTTGAAGAACAGACTAGCATCGTGGTCTAGAACTGTTCATATGAACCACTAATAGGAGATCAGACCATTGTAGTGGTCTAACTCATTTTTCTTCTTCACCTTTACAGTCCTACACTAAGGACACCAATTTATGCTCTCCATAAGAGCAAAGGTCCTACATTAAGAAGCCACGTTTAGGCCCACCGACCAAGGTCCTAGACAAGGCACCTCCATTTAGGTGCACCGGCTAAGGTCTCACTCAAGGCGCTTACGTTTGTGCCCACTGGCCAATGTCCTACACAAGGCACCTATGTTTAGGCCCACCGGCCAAGGTCCCGCACAAGGAACCTAAACGAGTTTGTTGATAACAAAATCTTAGCTTCAATCTTACACAAGGAAAGAGACTAAATTTTAAACTCTTAAATATGACACTTACTTGTTGGATAGAGTTCTCTTTTATAGCTCGTCTTGTGATGCTTGATCTTCACGCTCTCATGCTTGAATCAGCTTTCGGTGCTCCCCCAATCGTATAGCTTGGATTTACCTGTTTGGTTTAGCTTCACAATCCAGAACCTTGTATAAGATGTACCTATAAAGGTGACCAAGGTAATGAGAGTTGGTTGAATCTCCTATCTAGGATAATGAGTAGATTGCCTAAGGGATTCAACCTATAGATGATCTAGAGTATCAAAAGACTAAGGATTTACCTATTGGTTTGGTTTTTGTACTATAGAGAAAGCACGAGTTCATGTTCTTCATTAATAGGAGCTTTGAATGCTCATAGAAGTGAAAGATCACAATGAAGAGAGCATGAAACTTGAATGGATAGAGTTTAGATGGGCTAGGATAAGTTTGGGATACACTAGAGACTCTATAATGCTTATTTCCACTCATTTTGCAAGTTTCTACAAGCCACTTTTATAAATCAAAAGTTCCAACAGATAGAAAACAATCAGTTTACAGTGCCTACCAAAGCCAACTTTGGTATTACCAAACTTGCTTTAATGGTACCGAAATATCTTTCGGTAGTACCAAATTAATTCCACAAGTTGCTGAATGAAAACTATCCCTTTCAGTGGCACCGAACTTTGTTCGTCAGTGGCAGTCGGTGACACCGAATTAATGTTGTAATCTTATTGGACTATTTTGAGCTCCTTCGGTAACACTAAAGGTATCTTCGGTGGTATCGAACGTGATAATCGGTGGCACCTTCTTCCTATGAAAGTGGATAGATTTTCTTGTTTTCTCCATTTAATCATTCACCAACATGGGACCTATTAAAGTTAAGACTAAAAGATAAAAACTATGAACTTGTAATTGGCTTTGAATAGATGACCTAAGCAGGTTTTCCTATTTCAGTGGCAATCATTTAATTACAAGGTTAAGATCATAGAACAGTCCTTTGTCTTTGATATGGCTTCGATGCTTCTAATCCAGTTGCATCGCCGATCTTCATTTACCAAGAACTCATCCGACTATAAGACACAAATAGTCACGATTGACAAAAAAGTGTGCAACATTGGGTGCACTTACAATCTCCCCCTTTGTCAATTACGTGAAAAAAACAACCTAACCTATGACCGTGTCATGCCCTAAATCTAGAGATCGGACTCATAGGAATCCCGATCATCGAATCCGGTGCCGACAACCTCTGTAGTACCCCATTTTCAGCTCCAAGCGCTCATACGCCAGATTTCGATCCTAGGATCCTACAAGAAGGATTTTCCAAAGTATATAATCATTTGAATACAATGCTAAAAGGGAAATACATATATTGAAAATTAAATCTCCAAAGGTCTGTTGTAACCTAACATCACCTGCACGCACCTGTCATGCATAAGCTTATAAAAAGTTTAGAGGGTGGTGTAAGTGTGTGCACAAGGTAAGTGCCAAGTATTCAATATAATACCATAATCATACAATATCAAAAATACTAGTAAGATCATGAATCATATGATATCAGTGTAAGCAAAAATACTGACAAGTACATGAGTCATACAATATCAGAGTGCGTAATACAGATCAGCTATGTAAATGAGGAGTCATAAAGAACCAAATTTCAGATGCTGAGGATGTAATGCAATATGCCGTGTAAATGGAATGACTATGCTGGAGTGTGAAGTCAGGATGATAGTACGTAGTATCACAGGCTATGGGGTTCACCATAAGGGACTTCTATCCTAACCAGTCTCACGCCTAAATTTGGATAGCCAGACTTAATGTGGTAGACTCTTGATCTCGAGGTAGTCGTGCACCCCAACCGAAATCATAATCATTGCGAAGCTACATGTAACAAATGGTTATGTGACACCAGCATATGTGGATAGTGAATGAATGAATGAATGAGTATGCAATTCCTGCTCAATATGTCCACATATTAGTACTGTATATCTCTGGAATTATCACCGGGGTCTAATACACTCTATGCCACTTGTCACCCTATCAAGCGCACAACTGGGTAAGTGGAAGAGACCTCACTATTATCTTGCCAATATCGGGCCTAGCTCGTCGATAGTGGATCATTCCTTAAGCTAGTCAAACTCAACCAAGCATTGCCTACTCCCTCAGGCAGGTAAGGCCACACCTCCTTCCCAACCGACCATGATACAGTGGGAGACACGGCCTCCTGATATTCGGCACTCAGGCGCTCATGTATCCACTTGGTCTCAACGTTGGGGCGTCCTCTGATACCAAGAAGGTTTAAGGATTTTCACATAGGGCCATCTATAGCGGCCTAATGCTAGTAATAGATTTCTATTATCCCATCTATCCATCCACGACATGACTGTGGAGGCTATGGCCCTGATGTCGCTAGGGCGTACAGTAATCACAATACACAATGCAAGATGCGTGAATCATACAATCTAGTCATGCATCAATCCTATGCATACTGTGCACTCATGTGAGATAACCTTCGCCTATCAGGGAATCTCATAACAACCTGCCCAATGACATATGCATTGATCAAACACATCTAATAACAAACATGCAGAGATGCGTATGGGCATGTATTATGATGCTATGCTGTCACATACTTATAATCGGTATCGGATGATATACTCATAATCGGTATCAATAACCACCCTCGATAATCGGCCTCGACAATCGGCCTAACAAAGGGCCTAAGGAAAGGTCACGATGTGGACATTTAACCATCATTGCCCATCAATGTGGACATTTAACCAACATTTCTCCCAAGGAGTGGCCCACATAGAGTCAGACATATCGTGGGCCCATGGTCTCATGCAAGGGACTTATACAATCACCATAGGCCGTATCAATGGGCCGCACCAACGAGCCTCATATACATCATGTGGGCCGTATCAGTAGGCCACACCAACATGCCTCATATATATTAAGTGGACCGTATCAATGGGCCGCACCAACGGGCCTCATATACATTATGTGGGTCGTATCAATGGGCCACACCAATGGGCCTCATTACATTAAGGGGGCCGTATCAATGGGCGGCACCAACGGGCCTCATTTAGTGGGTCGTATCAATGGGCCGCACCAACAGGCCTCGTATACATCAAATGGGCCGCAATACATGGGCCTAACAAACATCACTATGGGCTGCATCACATGGGCCTAAGACACATCACTATGGACCACATCACATGGATTGAAATACTTCTCAATGGGCCTCATCATATGGGCCATAAACACATCACATTAGGCCTTGCCCATGGGCCTCCAATACATCATAATGGGCCACAACCCATGGGCTTCAAAAATACAATAGGTGGGCCCTACACATGGGCCTATATACATCACAGGTGGGCCCTACACATTGGCCTATATACATCAAGGTGGGCCTTGCACATGGGCCTCAAATATACATCATGATGGACCTCATGGATGGGACGCACCAATGGGCCTCAAGTGGGCTTGGACCACACCAAAAATCATTTCAATAGTTATAGGTGTAACATGTCTATCAGAGTAAACTATCATTCTATGAGGCATATGGCACTAATGATGATCAACAGTATCCAAACATGTCCAGCACCA
The DNA here is from genome assembly GCA_037074715.1 of Magnolia kwangsiensis. Taxonomy (NCBI): domain Eukaryota; kingdom Viridiplantae; phylum Streptophyta; class Magnoliopsida; order Magnoliales; family Magnoliaceae; genus Magnolia; species Magnolia kwangsiensis. The sequence continues at coordinate 61,659,416 of CM073573.1, forward strand.
TCTAGCACTGTCTGGACGATGTGGATGAAACAAATACATCATGGTGGTGTCCACCGTCTAGATCACCGGACAGTGGAGATAAGACATATATATCACAGTGGGTCGCACCGTCCCACAAAGTGGACGATGTGGATGAGACTCATACATCAGGTGGGGCCACGTGGTGTGGCCCACCAAAGATTTGAATCTGCCACATCCAGGGCCAAGCCTGGATGGACGACATGGAGAAATACATACATCATGGGTAGGATCCACCTACCACCGTCTAAGTACGGACAGTAGATGTAAAACACTTACATCAAGGTGGGTCCCACCCGACACGTCTAAGGGTGGGTCCCATGCGTCCATTGAAATGGATGGATGGGAATAAAATACATACATTTAGTAGGTCCCACTGTCCAGTCCACTTGACGGTGGATGGACGATGTTGATATCACACATACCTTGTGATGGTCCACACAATGGATGGTGAGTATCAAACATCTGATGGGTCCTACCAATCAAGGTAGATGGATGGAGAGGATATAAAATAAATACATCAAGGTAGCCCTGCACGCTGCAAGTGGGCCTGATACCGTCCAAAATGATCTAGCACTGTCCAGATGGCCTGGATGGTGTGGATCAAATAAATACATCATGGTTTGGCCCACGTGCTGCACTCAGCGCGTCATCAAAGTGGGCCCCATATCCCATGCATGGACAAGGTGGATAACATATAAACATCAAGGTGCGACCCACATGGATGGGTTCACCGTCAGATGGACGGTGTTGATAAAACCCATACATTAAGGTCGGCCTTACCCAGCACGTCCAGATGGAGGGCTGGATGGCATGGGTTTACTGATCAGGTGGGCCACATCATCTCATAAAAAGGGAAATAAAGAGAGAGATGGAGAGAGAGAGAGAGAGAGAGAGAGAGAGAGAGAGAGAGAGAGAGATCAGAGTAATGGAGGGAGCCTGCCACTATGGGGCCCTCTTTGATACCAATCATGTATTAAGATGGATCCCACCATAGGTGGGCCCTTAAATCATCAAAATCAAATAAAATCACACACCATTAGATCTACTCTTCATTCTTCCACCAATGCATGCAAAAGCTCTAATGAATGAATTTCAACAGTTAAGATGGATCATGGATGGTGGAGATGAGAGGTAGGAAGGTGGGCCATATTAGGCTCTCATCTCCTTGGAAGCCATGGACGTCCACTCTCCCTTGGTTGCTTGGGAGATGGAGTTTGAAATGAGAGAGAGAAAGAGACAGAGAGAGAGAGAGAGAGAGAGAGAGAGAGAGAGAGAGAATGGGATGTAAGAGAGAGAGGAATGGGTGAGTGACTGATGGGTGATGGGGAGAGTTGACTTTAGGGTACTTGTCTAAGAGAGAGGTAACGGTTGCTTGTACTTGAGGATGGAATATGGTACTTGACATGTGAGGTGACGTGTACTTGTAACGTCCTGAAAAAATCCGTACAAAGACCCGAGTACCACCTCAAGTAGAAATCACTCAGGACCAAATCCTTTAGGAATTAGACAAAAATTTACTAAGTGCTAAACTAAATCATCTACAAAATTAGCTTGAATTACTTTCAATATGAATTGCAAGACCTAAAACTAGTAGAATCGCTAACGCTACATTACTTAGAAACCTAAGATCAATATTTAAACCCAGTTGCTCGTGGTAGCACATTGAAACTCCGAATCAGACCTGGACCGCGTGTCAAAAGTCCAATCACTGTTAGACTATACGGTTATGACCACCTTGCTCGACTTGATAACCATCACGAAAATCAAGTCCAAATGATATCCTGAAGCGCACAACTTAAGCCCGGAGCGAAGTGTGTTCGAACCGCGAATATCTTTAGAAAATGAACCTAGATTTAAGCGATTTCGGCCATTTGTTTACAGACCAAATTTAAGGTTTCAGACCATCAGATTTTGACCCAATTACACCCTCGGATCAGGGAAAATTTCTAACACAGGTCAGTATTCTTGTGGCCTTGATCGAGTGACGATGACCATTGACTGAAACTGGTCCTCCACAGTCGATTCGTAAATCCGATCAGACTGAAATCTTAACCTGGCCTAGATCCAATGTCAAAAAAATTCTCCCAGAGTATAAGTAGAAAATGAGCCTCTAGATGAGCTCTGTTGGAGCGAAACTGCCACTCTTGGGTTATAACCTAAGTATATCATGGCCTTAGGGTCATTTTCATCAGTTCTGGGCCTATATAAGGACCTAAACCCACCCCATTTCTATTCCATACGATTTTCCTAACCCTAGGAGAGAGAAGAGAGAAAAGAGGAGGAGAAAGTGAGGAGAAGTGAGAGAGATCTGGAGTTAGTGGAGTTAGTAGCCGGGATTCGATCCCACCGCTCCACATATCAAATTGTCTCTTCCGTGTCACTACACCGTCATTTTTAACTCCATTTTTAGGTAAGAAATCCTAACTCTAATTTGATTTAGGAATTCAAATAGTAGAATCGGTGAAATAACAAACCTATTTTATGATTTAGGTAGCCATTGTGTTGTACGCGAAGACTTAATGTACAAGCTGAGTTCGATACGAGTATATCTACAAAAGGTGCAGACTATAAATGTTTAGGTTATGGTTTTCAAGGCTTTCAATGTCAGCTAATGATTTATGTTTGATTATTGCCATATGATCTTAGCTATGGTGTTTTCCATGTATTACATATGTATGAACTATGTTGAACACATATGCATTCATTGTGTTTGTTGAAATGTCTGAATGAACATGAGATTGTGATTTGTGCCTCTCACAACCATTAATCTAGAATCCATATTTGTTGTGTGCATGACAACTCCTTTGGGAAAGGATTTGCCATAATATTTGTCGTAACTAATTTAATCTATGTATTAAGTACCGTTTAGTCTAAGTGTTTTTTAAAATGTCTGAATGAGATTTTATCGATGGATTGTACTTATTAGGTGTATTAAGGCAAGATCCTTAATTTCCTTAATCATATGAATGGTTCCCTTCATATAATGTAAATTACCACTGTGTGATTTATGGATGATATACATATGTATAGTAACATGTTCTATGTGTATGATAAAATTCCTGAATGAGGTATTGTTTGATAAATTATATTTAATAAGAGTATTGAGATGAGATTCTCAATTACCTCATCTATATGTATAGTTTCTTTCTTATAATCTTCATTTCGATTGTGCAATTTATGGGTGAAATGCATATGTATAATAACTTGTTCATTAGGTTGATAAAATGCTCAAATGAGTGTTGTACTTGGATTGTTTGTTAAATGCCTATATGATTATCACATGTCTCCACATGCTGCATTTGAGTATGATTGGGACTATTACGTAGTCCAGGCAATTGGTAGCAATTCCTGTTTGAGTGGCCGAATTAGTCTCAACATAGTTGATACGTTTGGTGAATCCGAGTCATACAATGATTGTCGACTATGGTACCACGTCGATGAATTCAGCACACACTCGTACCAGTTGAACCTGTCTAATAAACTGATTGACTTATTGTGTGTTTACCATGTATGAATGCTTTTGCTAGAACCTAAGATACCACTTACTAATGAAAAACCCGCTTCAACCATGGTACTACGATCCGTTAAGACTCATGAGCTGGGCATGATGGTATGGGACATCATGGATGAGCTATTGGCCTATGCTAGTGTGACGAACGTCCTCGTAGTGACCAGTGAGCAACCTAAACTCGTGAGCTAAATATGGTGGTATATGACACTGTATTCGAGCTATCGGCCTACATTGGCGTAACCTGGCTGTGGTTCCTAGTCGGGTTGGTGACGAGCCTTCAAAAATAGACGGCCAGTTGGTATAGCATTAGTAGAGTGACCTCGAGTACAAAATAGGCCTACGTTGACTGTAATGAGCCTATCGTAGCGACCTAGAGTGTAAATTCTCGAACTTGCCTATTGTATGAGACTAATTAGGATTGACGACCCTAGATGGATCATTATTTGGGTAAGTGATGAAAAGGAAGGTACGTTAGCTTCCTGAATATGCTATTTGAATAAACCTAATTAAGAATTAGGCTAACACGATCATACATGCATTGCATGTGCTTTGGCGAGGAAGTGCACATGTTCGGAGTGGTGCATGTCGCGATCGTGAGATGATGTCACTGAGGGAGTGTAGACGAGGGCATACATCATTATCGCATACCATTCTTGCATTAACAAGAGTACTTAGGATATAATTATTGTACTACTTTATCATTACTGCTTAATTGAATTGATAACATATTAACCTTTGCCTTATAGCTCCACTGAGTTGATCACTCACTCCTACTCTTGGACAGTGTTTTAAAACACTAACCAGACCTTATTTTAGTTTCAAATGACGGCGATGCTTATGGGGTGGAGCCTGACTTTTATGATGATGATGATGAGTTCTCCTACATGCAACTCTCTAGCGGGTCTATGTAGACCTGGAGTTGCATTATTGGGGCTATAGGGACATGGATTAGAGCACATTACACTTCATCATTTTGTTTATTTTGAAACTATACATGTAATTATTTAACCTGGCGACATGTTGATACTCTGGGGACTTACCACTTATATGCTTTATATATTTATTAGTCTTTCACTTACGTAATCTAATTGTCTCTGAAGTATGATATGCTGATTTAGTATAATCTCATTCATGTTTAATGTGCTAATGTAAAAAACATTTAATCATCATTATCTATGTTGTATAAGTGATGTGTGGGAACTCGGGAGCTGAGCTTCTGCTCGACCCTCGATTTTCAGGGGGTTACAAGTTAGTATCAAAGCATGATTTGGATTAAACCGGACCTGAATTATGGTAACACAACGAACACTGATGTACTTTGATCTAGGAGGGAGTGACAAAACCTAGAAACTGTCGTAGGATTCCCAGTTTCACCGACAGGTGAAACTGACCGTTGAAATCTGACCCCTAGGCGGCTGTGATCATCCGAGATGATCCCGATTCTTTTCCAGACCATCAATCAACGAGTTTAGATGATGATTCAGTGCATTCTACACACAAACAACTTGAAAAGAGTGATTATACACATAATGGGACCCGAAATCACATCAAATAGACTCGGGGGCCTAAACCGCATAAAACAGTGGGACCCAATGTGGGCCCCACACATTTTCGGCACCCCGGGAGGGGGGTGACCACCAGGCAGGGGCAGCGGCACCGCGCTAGTCCAGTGGACTGCAACGGCACCCCACTGATCGGGGTGCACCCCGGTCCGGTTCATTCGTGCCTGTCGGGCTAAAGAAGGCTGGTCGGGCCGACCCTTGTACACACCCGTGGGGCTCATGAAATCATGTGGGGGGCCCTATTTCTCTACCATTTGCTTCACTTCTCCCATTTTCACCCCTCTAAGCTTTCCAAACTTCTCAAAATTTCATTTTTCTCTCTCAAATCTCCCCTTTATTCTCATATCTTCTTCATCTTCTTCACTACATACCCATCTCCAACATCTCCTTAAAGGGCCCATCTTCTACAACCACCTATCTCCCTAAATCCTTCTCATTTGAGCACACGAAACTACCTTTGTGACTCATACACTTTATAATCCACCAACCCATTCCATCTCTCAAGCTTCCTTGACTTCCATGGCTCTCTTTAAGCTTGTGGCTACAATCTTCTCTCTTTCCACACTTGTTTCCCTCATGGGAAAGAAGAGGGCTTCCATAGATGAAGCTGGGCCTAGCTGCCCGACCTGTCCAAGGAAGAAGGTGGGTGTCGAAGCTAGCACAAGCGTTGCCCGAGAGTAAAGGTCGAAATGGAATCTCAATTTCCAAATTCCACTCGAAAGAGTTCTACTGGTGGGCATTGAACATGGTCGGTTTGGTGGTTGTAGGGTTGTGTTTGAAGCTCATGTAGACGAAAGGCTATCTGGGCTTATCCAATGATGGAGCTCCTGGTGGATGTCGGGTGGGGTCCCATATTCGAGGGCAAGTCTTACGCATGTGAGAACACTATTCGAGCCTTCTATGCCCACATTTTGAATTCACTACTGGAGCCCCTGCAATTCACCATTCTCATGGGAAAGCAAGAAGCAACAGTCAATGTAGATTTGGTGGCCCGAATCGTGGGAATTCCACGAGGTGAGGTGCATGCTAGCGAAAAGAATCTCAAGAGCATGCGAGAAAGAGATCGCCGCACGTGGTTCTTTTACGGCCGACTAGCTCACTAGAGGGGAGGCAGATACCTCCCATCGATGAAATTGACAGAATATTTCCTCCTGCTTCGCCACATATTCACATGTAATGTGTATCTTAGGTGGGGCAACTGTACCGAATGCACTCACTTGATGGTGGATTTCCTGTATAAAGCTGGGCAGGGAGACAAGCTATGTTTGCCTACGTTGACCCTGTTACAGATAGTCCAGACTGCTCGCTCTGTTAGGAATGATGTCTCACTTCCATTTGGCTAATTTTTGTGCAAGATTACTCGAGAGTTTTCCTACAGACTTAACATGGATGACCTTGCACCGATCCACTTCATTAACGAGACTACGCTCAATAACATGAGGATTAGCCCTCGACATTGTTAAGCCTGACTTGACGACTATGGGGATGAGACAGAAAGTGAAGAGGAAGAAAGTATCGAGATAGAGGAAGAAAATGAGTCAGAAGGAGAGAGTGATGAAGAGGAGACCCAAGACACTGATGAGGGCTCTTTTCCTGCTACACGTGGGCGCGACAGTGATTGGGCTGCAATAAAAGCCTACTTGACTCAAACAGAAGAAAATCAAGTCGCCCTGAAACAAGAGATCACAGAGACCGGGCCTTCATGAAACAGAAATTTAAAAAGGTGTCTCGTACCCTGAGAGTCATCCTGTGTGGTGTGCAGGACAAGGGTGCTCCTCCTCCATCACCAGATTCGGACGACTAGTCCTATGTTGTAGTCGTCTTTAGGATTTCTTTATTTTCCTGTTTTCTATGTTACAACCTTGATGAGCTTAGTAGTAGAGTAGAGTTGAGCTCACATGCGTCTTCTATCACGATTCATGTAAACTTATAGCTCATGTATTGTGAAAATTTTGGTTAAATGAAATGCATGCAGCTCCTTTTGTTATGAGATGTGTAGAATGCTTGAGGAATTGAGTGTTGTATGCTAAATTTGATAAGTGTTGCACCCTATGTTGTATATAGGGAATGCAATATGAGGTCACGTATAGTGCGACAAGTCTCACACTTGGTGACTCGATTGACGGGGCATCTCCCCTAAGCAATAGCCATACGGACCCCATTATGGGTCCAGATTACGAGACTATGTTGGATTCACAACCAGCCACTGACCCCACTAATGGGCCTACACCATTTGCACCACTGGCTCCTGAGCAGAACCACGCGTCTACCTTGACACCACACATACCTCAGTTGGCTCCTCCTCCTGATGGGTTAGAGCAGATGATACTCTTGATGCAGCAGCAACAACAGCAGTAATAACAATTTTTAGCCACCATTGCAGGGGCCATTGCTTAGAACATACACACGGTCCCGCTTGCACCACCAGTGCAGCCTGCTGGAAATATGAGTGCTAGCGGCTTATACGATCGATTCCAGTGCTTCCGACCTCTTGCTTTTGTGGGTACTTATAGACCCGAGGAGGCCGAGTATTGGCTTGACCTCATCTCTAAGACACTGAAGCCGCTGCATTGTACTGAGGCAGAGCAGGTAGAGCTGGTCACCTATATGTTTGAAAAGGAGGCTAGTTTATGGTGGGAAAACATCCTACGAAGAGTTTCCACAGGACATATGTGGACCTGGGATGCATTTGAGACACACTTCTATGAGAAGTACTTTCCCCTCACGTATCATAATGAGAAGGAGAGTGAATTTCTTCACCTCCATTAGGGAGGGATGACTGTGGTAGGTATGAGAACAGGTTCACGGAGTTGGCCAGATACGCTCCTTTGATCCTAAAAGATGAGCTGATGAAAATGTGACATTTTTCAGATGGTCTGCGGCCTGAAATCTACACTAAGATGTGTTGTGCTAGCATTTCCAACTATGCTGAGCTAGTCAACATGTCTCTATAAGCCGAACAAGATGGAGACAGAGATTCTCGGACATGTATATCAACGGGCCCGAGGCCTCAGCCCGAATTACAGTACCGGCCAATCCTTAGGTAAGAGGCCACATGTAGACTCGCCTCCCAGACTTGTGACTCGGCCGACCCAGCATATATGAACGGGCCATTGGAGTTCATATTACAACAAAGGAGGACATACTGACCCATTCTATTTTACCAAGATGAAAGACAGCGGTGTCAAGCCACCTCAGAAGATCTACCGTCAGCTGCCACGTGATAGAACGACTCCACCTCTACGATCTGCACTACCAGCGTAGCCATTTTACCAACCTCCTGTACCTCAGAATAGGCCACATCAATGACCTATAGCAGCACAACTAAATCATCCTCAATAAGTCCGTGTGCATGCACTTGCAACTGAAATACCTGATTCAGCAACTGCAGCACCTCTGGCCTTTGAGGTCACTACCCACATTCAATGTACACCTGTATTCCTATTGGTAGATACCGAGTCTATTAAACCAATTCATATGAAAGAATAGGCCCAAGAATGGATTACTATAAGGATTATAAAAATAATATAGTAAGTAGAGGTGACAAATATGTTATAAATAATAGAAGGGTCAAAACGGAAAATTTTTACAACTTCGAGTTGCCAGTAAACTAGTGATATCTTTTCATATTAAAAATTAGTATTTGGTGTCTATTTAGGAATTATTTATAATCATACTAGGAATCATCCTGTGATTAAATTTGATTTACGTAAAGATATATATATATTTAGTTATTTTTGTACAATTAAATTAGGACCGTCGGGTAGGATTGAGTTTCATAGTTTAATACTCCGTAAGCTCATATTAGAGGTAGATTACAGTAAAATGTTATAAGTTTCTTATTCCCTTGTAAATTTAAGTTTCATACCGCGTTGAGGAGATGTCCCTCTTCTTTCCTTTCCCACGGCCTTGTGTTGTTAACACCCCAAACTTCTGAAATATTTTAGAACTCTTGACTCTTCCTTCCCTTCCAAAGTTAATGAAACTGAAGTGTAATTTTCCCATAACCCCCTAGCCATATGATTGAAATGATGATATACAAATATAATTTTAGGAGATTAAAAATCCTTCTAGTATAGTCTTTTGACTATGAGCACCATGGAAGAACTTATTATCCACCAAGTTAAACATAGGTTAAACAAGAACTCTCGTTGAACAAGATCCAAAGGACAATCTTATAGACATGAGGCTTGAACCTCCTAATGAATTATAATACTCCTTAAATACTTAGGATGATCAGGTTTTGAAATTTCAGAACCATATCTCTATGAGGCATTCACGGTTTAACTCAATTCTCAATCCTGCATGATTACCAGAGGACTCACTACTTTGACCGAGCAAAAGACCAGGATCTATCAGGATCAAGAAGGGATACAACGAGCTGTCTGGCCTGGTCAGGCGGGCAATCGACGTATCGAATTTGAGCCTACCACAACTGTCTTTCTATATTAGCTCAATCATAAAGAGTAAATTATACCGCCCTTAGGTAAACTTTATCATCAAACACTTAGCACGATAATAATGATTTAGACATTTATTTTCAAACCTCAAAGGTAAAAACTTTTAAGGATTGTAGAATAATATGAGTTAGGCCGATGTAGTTATTATATATCCTAACATGTATATAAACCTAAAACTAATAAAACTAAGAAAATGAAATAATAAAACTTTTTACTTATTATTCTTAGGAAATTTTGGGGATGAAATTGTTCTTTAAGGGGGGTAGATTGTAACGTCCCAAAAAAATCCGTACAAAGACCCGAGTACCACCTCAGGCAAAAATCACTCAGGACCAAATCCTTTAGGAATTAGATAAAAATTTACTAAGTGCTAAACTAAATCATATATAGAATTAGTTTGAATTACTTACAATACGAACTACAAGACTTAAAACTAGTAGAATTGCTAACGCTACATTACCCAGAAACCTAAGATCAATCTGTAAACCCAGTTACTCTTGGGAGCACATTGAAACTCTGTATCAAACCTAAACCGTGCGACGAAAGTCCGATCACTGTGAAACTATACAGTTATGAATACCTTGTTGGACTTGACAACCATCTCAGAAATTAAGTCCAAATGGTATCTCGAAACGCACTACTTGAACTCGGAGCAAAGTGTGTGAGAAACGTGAATATCTTTAGAAAATGACCGTAGATTTAAGTGATTTGGGCCATTTGCTTGCAGGCCAAATTTAAGGTTTCAGACTGTAAGATTTCGACCCAATTACACTCTCGGATCAGGAAAAATTTCCAACACAGTGCAGTATACTTGTGGCCCTGATCGAGTGATGATGACCGTTGAACTGAAACTGGCCTCCACGGTCGATCCGTAAATCCGATCGGACCAAAATCTTAACCTGGCCTAGATCCAATTCAGAAAACTTCACCCAAACTGTTAGCAGAAAATGGGCCTTCAGATGAGCTCCGTTGGAATGAAACAACCACTCTTGGGCTATAACCTAAGTATACCATGGCCTTAGGGCCATTTTCATCAGTTCTAGGCCTATATAAGGACCTAAACCCACCCCATTTCTATTCCATATGATTTTCCTAACCTTAGGAGAGAGAAGAGAGAAAAGATTAGGAGAAAGTGAGGAGAAGTGAGAGAGATCTAGAGTTAGTAGCCAGGATTTGTTCCCACCGCTCCACGTATCAAATCGTCTCTTTCGTGATGCTACACCGTCATTTTTAACTTCATTTTTGGATAAAAAATCCTAACCCAAATCTGATTTAGGAATCTAAATAGTAGAATCGGTGAAATAACAAACCTATTTCGTGATTTAGGTAGCCATTGTGCTGTAGGCGAAGACTTAGTGTACAAGCTGAGTTCGATACGAGTATATCGATGAAAGGTGCGGACTATAAACATTTAGGTTATGGTTTTCAAGGCTTTCAATGTTAGCTAATGATTTATATCTGACTTGATTGCTCCCATATGATGTTAGCTACGACGTTTTTCATGTATTACATATGTATAAACTATATTGAACACATATGCATTCCATGTGTTTGTTGAAATGTCTAAATGAACATGAGATTGTGATTTGTGCTTCTCATTACTATTAATCTAGAATCCATGTTTGTTGTGTACATGACAACTCCTTTGTGAAACGATTTGCCATAATATATGTCGTAACTAATTTAATCTATGTATAAAGTACTGTGTAATCTAAGTATTTGTTAAAATGTCTGAATGAGATTTTGTCGATAGATTGTACTTATTAGGTGTATTAAGGCAGGATCCTTAATTTTATTAGTCATATGAATGGTTCCCTTCATATAATGTAAATTACCACTATGCGATTTATAGATGAGATACATATGTATAGTAACATGTTCTATGCGTATGATAAAATGCCTGAATGAGGTATTGTTTGATGAATTATATTTAATAAGAGTATTGAGATGAGATTCTCAATTACCTCATCTATATGTATAGTTTTTTTCGTGTAATCTTCATTTCGATTGTGCAAATTAGGGGTGAAATGCATATGTATAATAACATGTTCAATAAGTTGATAAAATGCTCAAATGAGTGTTGTACTTGAATTGATTGTTAAATGCTTATATGATTATCACATGTCTCCACATGTTGCATTTAAGTATGATTGGGACCACTATGTAGTCTAGGCAATTAGTAAAAATTTCTATTTGACTGGCCAAATTAGTCTCGCCACAGTTGATGCATTCGGTAAATTCAAGTCGTATGATGATTGTCGACTGCGGTACCATATCAATGAATTCAGCATATGCTCGTACCAGTTGAACTTGTCTAATAAAACAATTAGCCTATTGTGTGTTTACAATGTATGGACGCTACTGCTTGAACCTAAGGTACGACTTACCAATGAAAAATCTGCTGCAACCATTATTCCACGATCCGCTAAGACTCATGAGTTGGGCATGGTGGTATGGGACACCATAGTCGAGCTATCGGCATACGCTGGGGTGATGACCTCCCCATAGTGACCAGTGGGCAACCTAAACTCGTGAGACGAATACGGTGGTATGGGATACTGTATTCGAACTGTCGGCCTACATTGGTGCAGCCTGACTGTGGTCCCCAGTTGGGTTGGTGACTAGTCTTTGAAAATAGACTGCCAGTTGGTAGGACGTTGGTGGAGTGACCTCGACTACAAAATAGGCCTACGCTGACAGTGACGAGCCTCTTGTATTAACATAGAGTGTAAACTCTTAAATTTTTCTATCGTATGAGACTAACTAGGATTGACGACCCTAGATGGATCATTGTTTGGGTAAGTGACGAATAGGAAGGTACCTTAGCTTCCCGAATATGCTGTTTGAATAAACCTAATTAAGAATTGGACTAACACGATCATACATGCATTGTATGTGCTTTGGCGAGGAAGTGCACGTGTACAGAGTGATGTATACCAATATCGTGAGATGATGTTGCTGAGGGAGTGTTGGCAAAGGCATACATCATTATCGCATACCATTCCTGCATTAACAAGAGTACTTAGGATATGATTGTTGTACTGCTTTATTATTACTGCTTGATTGAATTGATAACATGTTAAACTTTGCCTTATAGTTCCACCGAGTTAATCACTCACTACCACTTTGGGGCGATGTTTTAAAACACTAACCAGACCCTATTTTAGTTTCAGATGATGGCGATGCTCATGGGGCAGATCCTGAATTTTATGATGATGAAGAGTTCTCCTACATGCAACTCTCTGGCGAGTCTATGTAGACATGGACTTGTGTCACTAGGGCTACAGGGAAATGGATTAGAGGACATTACACTTCATCATTTTATTTATTTTGGAACTATACATGTAATTATTTAACTTGACGACAAGTTGATACTTTGGGGACTTACCACTTATATGCTTTATATATCTATCACAGTCTTCTGCTTACGTAATCTAATTATCTCTAGAGTATGATATGCTGATTTAGTATAATCTCATTCATGTTTAATGTGCTAATACAGACACCATTTAATCATCATTGTGTTAGAACTCGGGAGCTGAGCATCTGCTCGACCCCCAATTTTCAAGGCGTTACAGTACTTGATTGATGGGATTGATTGATTAATTTGACATGTTCTCTTGAACTGAATGTGGGTCCACATCTCCTGACTTGGGTATCGCCTCGGTGCGCGAGACGCGTGACGACACAGGTGCATTGGTACAAGTCTCGGGTCAATCCGACTCAAATCAACAGGATGTAACTCAGGGATGTGCACAACTACTATCTACACATCGTGGGTCACCGAAATTCAACTAGGAGGACTGCGGAAGCCTACGAAATAGTACGGGCTAGGATACGGGTCTTATAACCGTGTCATGGTCCATACCAATGACATACCAAAATAATAAGAATAACATATCAAACATAAAAATTTACAACTCAAGACTTGACGTGTAATACAAAATCATGTTCCTTCTCCTTAGTATCTACTAAGAATAACCTGTAACAAGGTAAAAAGTAATTTCTACAAACATAAACATTATTTTGGTGGGTAGGTTTCTTCTCACCCTTTTTGTCAGTCATTGGCAAAGGATTTACCAAGAAATAAACCAATAACATAGACATAATAATCCAGAGGGTAAAAAGGATAGATCATATAATAATATAAGCATAAATGTCATCATCCAAATAAGAAAATATATCATCATAAGCAGTCAAATCATATGTTAGATAGAAAAGATAACCATAAAGAGAGTATCTAACATGAGCAAAAAAGATCATACCATAAATTCATCAGGACTACTACCCCAAGATTGGGTAGATCCATCCATCATCTAAAAAGTAAGGCCTTTAAGGGCATATTAGAACCAACCAAAAAGAATATTTATCCGAATTAGTAGTAGACAACCTAAATTAGTGATAAACGATCAGGCTGTAAGAGTTAAGTTGTCAGATAGGGAGGCAGGAAATCAGAGAGGGCTAGGCTTAAGAGCATCTACAGAGTCATCCTGGCAACATGACAGATGGGCTGCAATGCGTTGCACTGTCCACTGGATAGAATGAACTATTCTCTTCAGACAGGAATGGCGTTCGATGAGCTCCTGCTGCTGCTCTCTAAGATGGGTGAGAGTGACATCTAATGAGGCGAAAGTGCAGTTGTAGCCTCTTCTGGAGGCACGGGAACTTCTTCTGGAGCTTCTTCCTCTTTAGCATGAGTACTTGTCCCTTGTCTAGAGGTAAGTTGCATCCAAATAAGGCTAATAGTTGTGAACCAGGGGGCTCAAAAAATTTTTCCCTACTCTCCCTTGATGCCAAATAGATTTGTCGACCGACATATCAACCTACCAAATGGTATTGGACTAGAATTTGACTCAAAGGTGGACATGAGTTGATCATAAATCAAGGTAGGGAGACACATTGGCTCACTCGTTCCGAGCTTGTATAAGATTTCGACCATAAAGGGGGTAAGCTCGGTGATGTTACCTCCTCGAGGATAAGCATTGGCAACAAATATAACATGGAGGATGTGGTAATCATGAGCCATCTCAGTTACTCGGAGGGCATTTCCCTTGTGCCACTCAATATTGCGACCATTGTAGAGAAACTCGGTCCATACTATGCATTTTTCTCTGGCAATCAAATCTAGTTCCAATGATTGTTTAGTGCAAAAAGGAACTTTGATGAGAGAGGTGATCCTAGCAAGTGTGACATGGTCGACTTTCCCTCGATAGTTAACCACAAAGGCTAGGGAGTCATGATCATCTGGTTGGGTACAATGAGACATGAAGGCCTTGACTAGGTTGACATAAACATCTCCTCCAAAAGATAAAAGTAGGTCCCGTCCAAAATTGTGAAGGATATCGTATACATTGTAAGCTTTAAGACATGAAGTGTTGATTGCCCGTTCACAAATAATTTTTCTAGTTGCAAAGCGGGCCACTATGGGACTCAGTGGAGGAGAGGGCTCTTGGGGGAGTTGAGTATTTTGATGAATACTTCGACCTCTCTTGACAACACATTGCTTTATTCATGCTTCTTTTTAGTATGACCTTCTCTTGGAGGTGCATAGTCTTGGTCAGCCATGGAAGAGAAGGAAGGTAGAAATGACAAAAATGGATGAAAAGGAGGACAACTAATAAGAAATATGAGGAATGAAAAGATGTACCTAGAAAATACCATTGAAACTATTTAGCTCGGTAGAAAATCCTCCAACCGAAGTCCAGGGAGAGCAAGGGAAAAGATTAGGGTAAAAATGAATTGTTTAGAGTCTGACTCTTATAAGCTAGGTATTTAGGGTGCATATACTTAACTTTCAATGCATTCCCTTGGTGCCATGAGATATCTTTGTCCTGACATAGGAATTTTGTGAGTGTAGACCGAGTGATTGGGTTCTCAAGGTCAAGGTCAAACAACCCGATTGGAGACAAGGTCGGACTGAGAATTCTAGAAATGGATTCCACAGTGATGTCAACACTATCATCCCCGACTGTGATAGTAATGGACAGTCAATCTAAGACTAGAGAATGACAATATGCAAGAAAATGGTAGGTTCGCTCTTCATGATATGGACCATCGAAATCAAGAAGGGACAGCAGTCGATCACATCCAACAGAGGTTCCAGATTGTAGGGTTTGATGCACTCCCTATCAATCCTACATTCATGCACCAGGCGCCTCCCTATGTATTTCTCAAGAATATGAAGTGGAGGTCCTACCATAGCATGTGGTGCAGGTGTCGTAACTGGAGCTTCCTTACGTGACGTTTGCCTAGTAGAGGAGCTCCGTTGGCGTGCAGGGGATCATTGAGACTGAGCCCTTCCTCTTTCTCTCGACGCCATGGTTTTCTTTCTGGTAGGCCTGGACGACTCACCGATGACAAGAGATTTCATTTGGACCACAAATAACTCAGAAGGGAATGTCAAAGGAAATAAAATCTGATAGAATTGAAGATTATGAGGACCAAACTGAGATTTCCAACTAAAGGTTATCAATCAATCTAGAAAGACCCAAACATAATGAAGTATATATAACTTCTCAGAAAAATTCATACGAAGACCCGAGTACCACCTCAGGCAGAAATCACTAAGGACCAAATCCTTTAAGAATTAGATAAAAAATTAACTAAGTACTAAACTAAATCATATGTGGAATTATCTTGAATCACTTTCAATATGTACTGCAAGACCCAAAACTAGTAGAATAGTTAATGCTACATTACCAAGAAACCTAAGATCAATCTCAATACCTAGTTGCTCTCGGGAGCACATTGAAACTCCATATAGGACCTATACCACGCGTCGAAAGTTCGATTACTGTGAAACTATATGGTTATGATTGCCTTACTGGGCTTAATAGCCGTCTCTGGATTCAAATCCAAATAGTATCCGGAAACGCACAACTTGAGCCCAGAGCGAAGTGTGTGAGAAACGTGAATATCTTTAGGAAATAAACTCAAACTTAAGTGATTTGTGTCGTTCGCTTATAGGACAAATCTAAGGTTTTAGACTGTCAAATTCTAACCCAACTACACCCTTGGATCAGGAAAATTTTCCTACACATGTCAGTGTACTTGTGGCCCTGATCGAGTGACGATAGTCGTTGAACTGAAACAAGTCCTCCACAGTCGATCCACAAATTCGATCAAACCAAAAACTTAACTTGGCCTACATCTAATGTCAAGGAACTTTCCCTATACCTTATGTAGGCAATGGACCTCCAGATGAGTTCTGTTGGCTCAAAACAGTTGACTTTTGGCTATAACCTAAGTATACCATGGTCCTAGGGACATTTACTTCACTTCTGGGCCTATATAAGACCCTAAACCCACCCTTCTCTCATTCCATATAAATTTTCTAAACCCTAGGAGAGAGAAGAGAGAAAAGAGAAGGAAAGAGTGAGGAAAGAAGAGAGAGAGAGAGAGAGAGAGAGAGAGAGAGAGAGAGAGAGAGAGAGTTGCTGGGATTCGTCCCCGCTACTCCACATATCGAATCGTCTCTCTCTTGTCGCTATACCGGCAATTTATACTTCGTTCTTGGGTAAGAATTCCTAACCCTAATCTGTTTTAGGTATCCAAATAGATTAAATGGTGAAATGGCTAACCTATTTCATGTTATAGGTTGTCGTTGTGTCGTAAACAAAGGCGTAGTGTTCAAACTAAGTTCGATATGAGTTTACTGACGAAAGGTACAGACTATAAATGTTTAGGTTATGGTTTTCAAGGCTTTCAATGTCAGTAATGATTTATGACTGACTTGATTGTTGTCACATGTGCTTAGATACGACGTTTTCTATATATTACACACACATATATAAACTATATTGAATATGATGTATTCTATGTGTTTGTTGAAATGTCTGAATGAATATGGAATTGTGATCAATGCTTGCCATGCTTGTTACTTGAGAATACATGGCTATTGTATGTGTGGCAACTCCTCTATAAAAGGATTTGCCATAATATATGTTATAACTAATATATTACATGTATGTCGTAATGTGTAGCCTAAGTGTTTAATAAAATATCTGAATGAGTAAGTGTTTGATGTATGGTACTTATAAGGGCGTTGAGATAAGATTCTCAACCACCTTAACTATGTGCATTGATTCCTTTATGTAACCTCAATCCAACTACATGATTTAGGTACGAAATGCATATGAGTGATAATATGTTTATTCTATATTTTTATGAATTGCTTAATTGATTGCAATGCTCAAATTGTTTGCTCAATACTGCTATGACTACCGTATGTGAATGCTATTACCTTGGTGTGCGATTGGGAATACGATGAGGTCCAGACATTCGGTAATAGATTTCATTAGAGTGGTCGGATTGGTTCCGCCACCAAGGACACTTTTAATGAATCCGAGTCGTATGGTGATTATCGACAGTGGTTAGGCCACAAGGAGTGCATATCCACTCCATGTCGATTAACATAAGACCTGTATCCTAGCCTGTAGTTTTTCATTAACTCTCGCTATCCTTTCCATCGAATTTAGGTACTTGCTACCTATGGTCGACATTTACACATGACCCTAAGTCGAATCCTGTAGATTTAAGTCGGCTTAATCTGAGACGTGTACCATTACGACCGCACCGTCGCCGCAGTTTCAACGCCATGACTCACGCACCGACCCGATACCTAGGTTAAAAGATGTGGGCCTGCGTTTATTTCAAGAAAATACCACGCGTTTACAATCCCAAGAGAATCTCTACAACATATCAAATCAATCCAATTGATCACCTCACATGTCAAGTACATGTCGCATCCCCAAAAGTAACCTTAAAGTCAACTCTCTCTCACCCTCTCTCTTACACACCCATACATGTCAAGTACACATCACTCACCCATCACCCATCACTCACTCACCCATCCCCCTCTCTCTCTCTTTACATCCCATCCTCTCTCTCTCATTTCTTCAATTTTCAAGCAAACCCCATGAGAGCATCCAACGTCCAAGCTCTCTATGAGAGAAGCCATGTGTGGCCCACCTTCCTATCTACCATCTTCACCATCCAAGCCTCATCTCAACTGTTGGAATTGTTTCCTTGGAGCTCTAGAACCTATAGGTGGAAGAAGGAAGAAGAGATCAAAGATGGGTGAATCTTCATTATTTTTAGGTTCTTCTATAGGCCTAGATTTCATTTTGTTAGATGAAGGGCCAAGTAAGGCCTACCAATCGATGGTAGGGATCTCATTTTGGACCCTAGGTGTGGCCGATGGCCCACCTTGATTCTCATGGTCATTCCATGATGGGGCCATTCTCCATAGACCCCATCATGATGTTTAATTTCTTCGCATGGTTAGAGGTCATCTAGACCATCCATTTTAGTGGAGAAAGAATCTCCACCATTGAATTTGATTTAATGGGTCCACATGTAATGGGACCCACTTGATGTATGATTGATTACAAAGGAGGGACCATAGTTTCAGGGTCTCTCCATCACATGTGTCCTTCTCTCTTTCACTCTTTCTCTCTCTCTCTCTCCCTCTCTCTTTCATTTTCTTCTAATGTATGTGATGATATGGCCATGTGGCCCACCCGGATGAACCCCACCATGAAGCATGTATTTTATCCAAGCCATCTGTAGGTGGGGCCCAATTTACATGTGTTGTATCCACACCATCCATCATTTGGTGGCCCACCTGAGCAGGGCCCACCTTATAGGCGTGGTGAGCCCAAACCGTCCAGTGTCCAGGGGTGCTGGACGTCAATTGAAAAACATAAATATTAGCTTTATTTCAAAGCTTTTAGAAAGGGCCACTCATATGGCCCCACCTTGATGTATCAATTCAATCCAAGCCGCCCCATTTCATTCCTCCGCTCATTTTAGGTGTTGAGCCGAAAAAGGAAGTCTCTTCGACTTTTTGGCAAGCATAGCTTTGAAAATAGAAATTTTCTACCGTTGAAATACCCCCTGACATTTCTGTACCCCAAAACATGCCCAATATTGGGCTTGATGGATTTTTTATATACTGTAGAAACTAGTGTGCGGGGTGAATTCTTTCAATGTGGGCCCCATGTACGAAAAACCTTGAAAATACATATTTTTTTAAAAATAAAATATTTAAGCAACAGCAGCAGACTCTGCTGCTGCTGACAAGTAAGGACGCCTAGCAACGTCGTGGGCGCTGGAAGCAGGGGTCCCATGCGTGGGCCCCATCGTGATGTGCATTAAACATCCACGCCGTGAATTTGATGGGCCCTTAGGGTGGTGGGCCCCACCCCAAAAATTAGCTGTGTACACGGCTCAAGCGGCCCACATCATAGGAAACAGTGAGATTGAATGACTACCATTGAAACCTTCTTTCTATGGTTGGAGAAGTCTTGGATCATATGAAATTTATTTTTCCTATTCATCAAGGTCCGTGCGACCTTATCAATAGGTTGGATGGAAAGCAAATGTTATGGTGGGCCCCACGTGGGACCCACTGATGTATGTGTTCTATGCACACCATCCATGGTTGTGGACGGTCGAACCCACCACGTTGTATGTGTTTTATATATGTCGTCCAGCCTTGCTAGGCTGCTGAATGGTTAGTGGACCCCACCTTTGATGTGTGGGTTACATCTAAACCATCCATTCAGTTGGTGGGCTGCCTTAAGGCCTGAGATAAAATGAGGCAGATCTGCCTGTTAGTGGACCACACAACAATAAGCCGTGGAAATTGAACATTTACCATTGAAACCCTTTTGGGTTGACAGAAGTTTTGGATATAAGAAATTTATTTTCCTCTACATCTAGGTCTGCGTGACCTTATGAACAGGTTGGATGGCAGATAAACATTAAGGTGAGCCCCCACGTGGAACCCACTATGGTGTATGTGTTTTGCCCACATCGTCCATACCATTGGATGGTGGGACCCCTTTATGACGTATGTGTTTTATCTATGTCATCCGGCCACTTTGGCTGGGCTAATTGGCGGCAAGGGACCCACCATGATTTATGTATTTTATTCACGCCCAGTCCCTGGACATGGGGCTCACCTGATGTATTTGGGGCCCATGCGTTGAGGTCTATTGTGATGTATAAGGGCCTGTGGGTTGAGGCCCATTATGATGTATTTAGAGCCCATGGGTTAAGGCTCATTGTGATGTATTAGGGCCCATGGGTTAAGGCTCATTGTGATGTATTAAGGCCCATGGGTTAAGGCCCATTATGATGTATTAGGGCCCATGGGTTGAGGCCCATTGTGATGTATAAGGGCCCATGGGTTGAGGCTCATTGTGATATATTCAAGGCTCGTTATTGAGTCCCACCTTGATGGGTATGAGGCCCGTTATTGAGGCCCACCATGATGTGTATGAGGCCCATTGTTGAGGCCCAACTTGACATATATGAGGACCATATGATGAGGCCCATTTGATGTATCTAAAGCCCATGGGTCGAGGCCCAATGGGACGTGAAAAGGCCTAGCTATATGTCCTAGAGGGGGGGTGAATAGGACTATGCCAAATAAAACATATAATAATAAAAATTAAACAAATATGATAGCCAACAATTAAAGTAAACAAATCTCAATGCAAGAATGTTAAGAATGTAAAGCAACCTCAAAATTCAGATCTTGAGAGGTTGATACAAATGTTATTCTAAGGACAACCTTACACCAAAAATCAGAGTTTATGAAAGGACAACCTTATTTCTAGAAAGGTCTTTGTATCAAATCTCAAATCGAAGAGGAAGGGAAAATAAAATACAAACTGCACTGAAGAATAAATTGCAATCAATTATATACTGTTCTAAGGACAACCATGCACCATAGAAATGGCTGGGCAACCTTACTAGAACAAATAAGAATGCTAATAAAGGAATTGCAGGAAATAAATGCTAAACTATTACAACATTCTCACAATGCTTGAAATAACTGATTACAACATTCACATCCACATATACATCCCACAAATGAATAATAAAAAATATGAAATATAAACCATTCAACCACGAAACACAAGGGATTATAGTGGTTCGCCTGTGTGTTTACCAACTGTTAAACAACAGCCATACAGAATGCTACTCCACTCCTAATATCCTCACACATTAGCATTCACTATCAAATTAGGTTTTTACAGGTTAACCCAAAACCTTACAATTGTGTCTTTTTATGTGGGCTTACACAATTAAAAAACCCCACTTCTGAGTTTTCCTGGCTCTCCTCAGATAACCAATACAATGAGATTTTTCTGGCAAATCCTAAATAAAACCAAAAATAAAAAGGAATTTACAATTAAATGTAAAATACCTGAATATCCCATTCGTTGTAGCAGCCCAGAAGAACCAAGTCAGAGTAGATGATAGAATGTCCAAGTTCAATGTCCAAACTCACATTACAATGGTTCTAGTTCTAATTGATTTTAAATTAAATCAAAATGGGCTAGCTTTAATTGATTTTGATTCCAAAGAAAGGTAAACAGTAATTCCTCTTTTCAGATTAGATTGGAATATAAGAAAAAAAATCAATTAATAAAGCTAATGAAAGAGAATATTAAATACGCACACTTAGCTTAGAATGGAGCACAGTCTTATCTCTCAGAAGGTCGAATTAATTAGCTTGAATTCTTTATTTTATTCTGAGATTCGTGTTCTATTTATAGCTGAGCAAAACACATCTTCGACTGGTGGAAGAATCAACCAAAATTTAAATTTTCGGGCATGATAAGATTTTACAGTTGCACGACCGGTCGTGGGTAGCCTACGACTGGTCGTAGGTTCCCTTCGACTGGTCGTAGGTCACACACGACTGGTCGTAGGTGGCCGAAATTCAATGCTGTACTTTAAATCGAAGGTCTACGACTGGTCGTAGCATAACCAAAAAATTTTAAAAATCCTCAATAACTTAGGACTGGTCATGAAATTTCTTGGACTGGTCGAACCAGTGTTAGGACTAGTCGAACAGGGTCCAGGACTAGTCTTAGAACAAACCAAATTTACTTATAAAATATATATGGATTATATATCCAAAATGTCCTACATTAAAGGTTAACCTAAGGTCAGTCTTACCTCAATAGTGAAGTAAGGACATTGAAACTTGAATACAAGAGACCTTGAGTATAATGAAGCCTGAGATCTTGAATGTGAAAGCTTTTAAGATTTTAACTTGAAAGCTTCTCAGGCTTTGAACTTGAAAGCTTCTGAGACTTTCATCATGACTCTTCAAGTCTTGAATGGATCTTTTGTTCATCATATATACAAGCTTCATAACAGTGTCTTTATCACCATAAATTTAATAATAACAAGGGCTATAAACTATAGCACTTACAGGATGTCCTTAGGGTTCATTGCAATGTGTGATTCCTCCACGGTTTGTGTAATGATGTTTTATGGCAGGCCATGCCTTGGGAGCAATGTTGGTTTGACGTCCACACTATAAGAATAATGTTGGTTAAATGTCCCCATTATGACTATCCCTAGGGCCCATTGATAGGCCCATACTTGTTGTGTGTAGGCCGTCTAGGCCCATTTTTGTTGTGAGGATAGTTCATTACTCTATAACATGCTTAGTATAATTCTATGATTTATACCCATTCACATCATATGCATGCTTGAGATGAATAGTAACTGATCATAACATATCCATTAGGCAGATTACTTATGGGACTCACTGATAGGAGTTACCCATATGAGCGCATGATACGCGCAAGATTGCTGCATCATTGGATAGTGTGACTCATGCAACTCGCATATGTGTGACATGATCATTGTATGCCCTAGCGACATCAGGGTCGTGGCCTCCACAAGAACATAGTGGATGGCCAGACGGGACACCGAAAATACTTAGTTCTAGCACTGTGGGCACTTAAGATGTTCTTGGGTGAAAATTCCAGAACCTTCTTGGTACGAGGAGGTGCTCCAACGTCTAGACCGAGTGGAATATAAGCGTCGGTGCCTATACCATGAGGCCATGTCTCTCACTGTGTCGTGGTCGATTGAAAGGGGGTGTGGCCTTACTTGCCCGGGAGGAGGGGGTAATGCTAGGCTGAGTTTGACCAGCTCGAGGAATGGGTTTGCTATTGATAAGCCAGATCCAATAGTGGCAGGTAAATAATGAGGTCTCTTCCACCCACCTTGTTGCACACAATGGGGCAGCAATTTAGTTTGGAGGGTAATAGATCTCGGTGATTTCCTAGAGAGGAACCATACAGATATGTGGACTTATTAAGTAGGAATTGCATATTCATTCATTCATTCACTATCCACTCGAGCTAGTGGTGCGTAACTATTTGTTACGTGTACCTTCACATGGCCAGGATTTCGGTTCGACACGCGCGACTAACCTGAGACCAGGAGTTTACCACATTGAGTCTGACTATTTAAATTTAGGTATGAGATTAGTTTGGATAGAAGTCTCTTGTGATGGACCCCATAGCCTGCGATTCTACGTACTATCATCCTGACTTCACTCTAGGTTGGTCATTTCATTGGCATCGCATATTACACTTCATCCACGACATATGGCATTTTGGATTGTTACGTTTCTGCATTTATATGGCTTAGACAGACTAGGAAGGATCTACATATTGCATTGCATCCCCAGTATATGATATTTGGCTCATTATGATCTGTATTACATACTTTGATATTATATGACTCATGATCTTACTAGTATATTTCCGCTTACACTGATATCGTATGATTTAGGATATTGTCAGTATTTTCACTCGCTTATTTCGATGATGTATTATTTATGAGCTTTATTGTATACTTGGTACTTACCTTGCACATACTTTCACCACCCTCTAAGCTTTCTATAAGCTTATGCACGATAGATGCGTGCAGGTGGTGTTAGGTTGCAGCAGCATTGAGCTTGGAGCATGCAGCAGTCTTATGGAGTTTTGATTTTCGACATATGTATTTCCCTTTCAGCATTGTACTCAAATATTTATATTAGTGGATATATGATGATGATGATGCCCTTGTGATTTGGATAAACTTATGGTTATGCTCCATTATAAAAAAATCATACTGAAAATCCTCCTTATATGATCCCAGGCTCAGAATCTAGAATGTAAGTGCTGGGATCTGAGAATGGGGCACTACGGAGGCTGTCGGGGCCGGATTCGACGATTGAGAATTTTGTGAGCTCAGTTTATGAGTTTGGGGCGTGACAATTAACTTAGCATGCGCTCATACTAATTGAACTTATCTAATAACTCGATTGGCCCAATGTCTGTTTACCAAGTATGGACACTACTGTCTGAATCTAAGGTACCACTTACCAGTGCAAATCCCGTTTAACCTTGGTATCATGATCCGCTAAGACTCATGAGCTGGGCATGGTGGTGTATGGGACAACGTAGTCAAGCTGTCGGCCTATGTTAGGGTGATGAGCCTCCTTGTAGTGACTACTAAGCAACCCGAACTCATGAGCTGAACATGGTGGTGTATGGGACACTGTATTCGAGCTGTCGAGCTATCGGCCTACAATCAGGTGATGAGCCTCTAGTAGTGACATCGAGTATATACTAGGACTACGCTAAGGTGACGAGCCTTTCCGTAGTGACCTCGAGTATAAACTAGGCCTACGCTAAGTTGACAAGCCTCTTCGTAGCGACCTGAAACAGCCCATCGTATGTGATTAACTAGGATTAACGAATGTAGATGGATCATCGTTTGGGAAAATGATATAAAGGGAGGTACCTTAGCTTCCCGAACCTGTTGCATGAATAAGTTTAATTAAGAACTTGGCTAATCACATACATGCACCACATTGCATGCGCCTTTGGTGTTAGAGTTAAGCACAGTGGGAGTGTTGCATGCGTGACTATAAGATGATGTTGGAGAGGGAGTGCAGGTGAGGGCATACATCATTATCGCATCACATTCTTGCATTAACAAGAGTACTTAAGATATGATTGTTGTACTGCCTTATCATTACTGCTTGATTGAATTGATAACATGTTAACCTTTGCCTTTTAGCACTACTAAGTTGATCACTCACTCCCACTCTAGGATGGTTTTTTAAAACACCAACCAGACTCTGTTGTAGTTTCAGATAACGGTGAGGCTTACTAGTTGGAGCCAACCTTCTATGACGACGAGGAGTTCTCCTATCTACAACTCTCTGACGGGTCTATGTAGACCTTTAGTTGTGTCGCAGGGATCACAGGGATTTGGACTAGTTAAATATTACACCTTATCATTTTATAAATTTTAGAGTTATACATGTAATTATTTAACTTGGTGACGTTCAAACTCTGGGGACTTACAATCACTTATATGCTCTATATATTTATCACAGTCTTCCATTTATGTAATTTAACTGTCTCTAGAGTATGGTATGCTGATTTGGTATAATCCCACTCATATTTATTACACTAGTATGGACAACATTTAACCATCATTACCTATGTTGTATAAGTGATATGTTGGAACTCGGGAGCTGAGCTTCTGCTCGACCCCTGATTTTTAAGGCATTACAAGTTGGTGTGAAAGCATGATTTGGATTAAACTGGGCCTAGTTTATGGTAACATGATGCACACTGACATACTTTGACTTAGGAGGGAGCATTAAAATGTAGAAATGATCATAGGATTCCAAGTTTTGGCCGATGGTGATCATATGACCGTTAATGCAAGAAATGATCGACTGTAGGAACGGGACCTGTAGGCATCTGTGGTCATGCGGGGTGACCCCAATCCTTTTCTAGACCATCAATCGATGGGTTTAGATGATGATTCGGTGTATTCCACACTTAAATAACCCTAAAAGCGTGAATATACATGAGATGGAACCCGAAACCGCACCAAACGGACTCAATGGCCCAAACAGCCCAAATCGAAGGGACCAAAGTGGTCACCACACACATACGGCACCAGGGGGGATACCATCATCCCTAGGGCGATGCCATCATTCTTGTTCCAGTGGACTGTGATGACATCACTCCACCCGGAGGCCTCGTGGTCTGGTTCGTCCGGGCCTGTCAGGCCACGCCGGGCCGGTCGGGCAAATGGGTGTACATGCTATAGGGGCTCATGAAATCATGTGGGGAGCCCTATCCATCCTCATTTGCTTATTTTTCCTCATTTTTATCCCTCCAAGCTTTCCAAACTTTTGAAAATCTCATTTTTCCACCTCAAATCCTCCCTCCATTCTCAAATCTTCTTCTTCATCATCACTACATACACACCTCCCACCATTCCTTTCAAACCTAACTCTTATCTGCCTTATTTCCTCCCATTTAGACACACAAACCTTCCTTTGTGTCTCAAAAATATCAAGGTCCAACAACGCATCCTATCCCCCCATCTTATTTCAATCTCATGGCTCTCTTTGAGCTAGTAGCGGCAATTTTCTCCCTTTCTACACTCCTTTCCCTCATGGAAAAGAAGAGGGCTTCCATAGATGAAGCTGGGCCGAGCCACCCTACCCGTTCAAGGAGGCAGAAAGGCACCGAAGCAAGTTCAAGCATCGATCGGGAGATAAGGATGAAGTGGGGCCTCAATCCCTAGATTCCTCTCGAAAGAGCTCTACTGGCGATATGACACATGGAAGGTTTCAAGGTCGTAGAGTTCTCTTTGAAGCGCATATGAACGAGAAACTATTTAGGATTTACCTGACGATGGATTCCCTATTGGATGCCAAGTGGGGTCCCATATTTGAGGGCAATTCACGTGTAAATGAGAGCACTGTCTGAGCCTTCTATGCCCATATATGAGAGCCGCTACTAGAGCCTCCACAATTCTCTATCCCTGTGGGAAGGTAGGACGCCATTGTCAACATAGACTTGATAGCCCAAGTCATGAGAATTCCCCGTGGAGAGGTGCATGCTAGCGAGAGAAATCTCAGGAGTGTGCATGAAAGAGATCACTGGACGTAATTTCTTTATGGCCGACTAGTCCACTGGAATTAAGGTAATTGCCTCCTAGCATCTAAGATAACTCATGACTTCCACCTACTCCATCACATCTTCACATATAATGTGTATCCCAGGTGGAGCAATCAAAGCGAATGTACGCAGTTGATTGTAGACTTCCTATACTGAGCTGGGCAAGAAGACAAGTTGTGCCTGCCTACATGTGTATTACTATAGATAGTTCAGACTACATGCTCTCCTAGGACAGATATTTAACTCCCATTCGGCCGACTTATATGCAAGCTTACTCGTGAATTCGGCTACAGGCTTGGCGTAAAAATTCTTGCACTGATCCATTTCATCAATGACACTACTCTCAACAACCATGGGTATTAGGCCAAAATAATGTCAAGCTCGACTGGATGACAGTGAAGATGAGACGAGGAGTGAAGAGGAAGAAAGTGATGAAGAAGAGGAGGGAAACGAAATAGAGGAAGGAAGTGAGGAGAGGAAGAGTAGGAAGAGGAAGAAGAGGAGGCTCAAGACTTGGATAGGGGCTCTCCTCCTGCTACACCTGAGCGCCACCATGATCGAGATGCTTTAGAAGCCCGCTTGAATCAGATAGAAGAAAATCAGGCCGCCTTGAGACAGGAGGTCAAGGAGAATCAGACCTATTTGAAGAAGAAATACAAGAAGATATCGCTCACCCTGAAAGACATCCTGTACTGCATGCAGGATAAGGGCGCCCTCCACCATCACTTGAGTAAGACGACTAGTCATAACATGTAGTCGTCTTTGGGTTTCCTTATTTTCTTACCTTCTATGTGATAGCCCATGGACCTAAGGGCACGACCTTTATATTCCCAGTTCAGGTCAGTTGGTACTACTGCATTAGTTATTATGCTACCTTGCTAGAGAATGTTGATGGTCCGACACTTGGGAGCACGCCTATAGTTTGAAATTTCATGGACATGTTCAGGACAATTCCTGGACTACCTCCTCGGTGCAAGATCGACTTTACTATCGACCTTGTGCCTGGTGCGATTCCCATTTCACTACCAACTTATCGCATGCCTCCATGTGAAATGGAGGAGTTGAGGAGACAGATTGATGACTTGTTAGACACAGGTTTCAAACGACCAAGTGTATCCCCATGGGGAGCACCCATTTTGTTTGTGAAGAAGAAGGATGGATCACTGCAATTTTGTATTGATTATCGCATGTTGAACCAAGTGACAATAAAGAACAAGTATCATTTATCCAGGATAGATGATCTGTTTGATCAGTTGAAAGGGGCATAGTATTTCTCGAAGATCGACTTGTAGTTTGGGTACCATCAGTTGAGCGTCAGGGATGAGGACGTGCAGAAGACAACTTTTAGGACCAGTTTTGGGCACTACGAGTTTCTTGTAATGTTGTTTAGATTCATAAACGCACCAGCTGTGTTCATGGACTTGATGAACCAGGTTTTTGGGCCGTATCTATTCCGATTCATCATCATGTTTATAGTTGACATCTTGATATACTCTAAGAGTCGGGCAGATCATAAGGAGCACATGTGAGCAGTCTTTGATACACTCAGAAAGAACCAGTTGTTTACTCAGTATAAGAAGTACGACTTTTGAAAGGAAGAAGTCAAGTTCCTAGGACATGTGGTGTCTGAAGAAGGAATAGCAGTAGACCTTGCTAAGGTGACCACAGTGCAAGACTGGGAGCAGCCCGGATCGGTTACAAAGGTGAGGAGTTTTCTGGGACTTGCTGGCTACTATCATCAATTCATTAGGGACTTTTCCAAGATAGCCAGACCATTGTCTTAGCTGACTCGAAAGGATCTTAAGTTTACCTGAAATGAGAAAGCAGAAGCATCTTTTCAGGAACTGAAGGACAAGTTGACATCCGCCCCTGTGTTAGTACTGCCAGAGCAAGGGGTCAAGTATACGATATATACCGATGAATCTCATGTTGGTTTGGGTTGTGTCCTTATGCAGAAGGATAGGGTGATCGCCTATGCATCGTGACAGTTGAGGAAACACAAGGAAAACTACCCTACACATGACTAGAGTTAACAACCGTCATCTTTGCATTAAAGCTCTGGAGACATTACCTCTACGGAGAGGAGTTCGAGCTCTTTTGCGACCACAAGAGCCTCAAATACATATTCACACACAGAGAAACTTGAATATGAGGCAGTAAAGATAGATGGAAATCTTGAGAGACTTCAAGTTTGAGGTCTCCTACCATCTTAACAAGGCTAACCTTATGGCAGATGTGTTGAGCGGCACTATAGCATTTATGGCTCTACTGATGATAAAGGAGTGGAATATGGTTGAATTTGTGTGAGATTTTGAGCAGAAGCTTACGGTAGAGGATCCATTCGAGAGCATCGCATATATTCGTGTGCAGCCACTTACTGATGACCGAATCATAGTGGCTCAGGGGGAAGATGAATGGCTGGTGAAGATGAGGAAATGAGCGAGTGACGATGAAGACTCTGAATGGAGAGTTGGTTTGGATGGGGGTTTACATTATCGTGGCCGCCTATGCATCCCAAATCGACATGACTTGAGAAAAGAAGTTCTCAAAGCTGCTCACAATTCGAAGATGACAATGCATCCTAGTGGTATGAAGATGTATTGGGACATGAAGCGTTCGTACTGATGGGACAACATGAAGGCCCACATAGCAGACTATGTCTCACATTGCCTGACGTACCAGCAAGTCAAGGCCAAACATCGCCGACCTCCTAGTTTACTTCAGCCCATGCCTATAGCTGAATGGAAATGAGATTTCATCTATGGATTTCATTTCAGGGTTACCGAAGACGAGGAACGGGCATGACTCCATTTGGGTAATTGTTGACCGGTTGAAGAAATCGGCGCATTTTCTCCCTATTAGAGTTTCAAACTCAGCAAACGATTTGGCCAGGTTGTACATCAAGGAGATTGTATGCCTACTTGAAGTACCTATGAAAA
The DNA here is from genome assembly GCA_037074715.1 of Magnolia kwangsiensis. NCBI lineage: Eukaryota > Viridiplantae > Streptophyta > Magnoliopsida > Magnoliales > Magnoliaceae > Magnolia > Magnolia kwangsiensis. Next base: position 61,689,713 of record CM073573.1, read on the forward strand.
TCGTGTCGGATAGAGTCACGCGATTCACATCTATCTTCTGAACTCGTATCGAGGAAGCAATGAGTGTGAAATTGAAATTCAGTACTGCATTCAACCCATAGACAGATGGGCAGACGAAACAGGTGAATCATGTGTTAGAGAATATGTTGCGAGCTTGTGTGCTTGATTTTAAGGACAGTTGGGATGAATGTCTTCCTTATACTGAGTTTGCTTATAATAATAGTTTTCAGGCGAGTATTAGCATGGCTCCCTATGAGGCATTGTATGGGCGTCCGTGTCGAGCACTGCATTGTTAGGTAGAGGTTGGAGAGAAGAGTTTAATTGGCCTAGAGTTAGTAGAGGTAACCTCAGAGAAGATCGACATTATCAGGCGTCAACTTCTGGCAACACAAAGCAGACAGAAGATTACACCGATACGAGACTACGACCCTTAGAGTTTGAGGTTGGAGATCATGCGTTTCTTAAAGTTTTCCCCATGAAGGGAGTCCTTCGATTTGGCAAGAAGGGAAAACTCACACCATAGTTCATTGGCCCATTCCAGATTCTAGACAGAGTGGGTGTGGTAGCGTACTACCTTGCTTTGCCCACACCACTCACAGGCATGCATAATGTATTTCATGTGTCGATGTTGAAGAAATACATTCCTGATCCTTCTCACATTATCAAATGGGAGAAAGTACAGTTGAGCGAAGATGCTACTTATGTACTGCGACCGACGCATATCCTAGACAGGAAGGAGCAGGTATTGCATAGTAAGGTTATCCCGCTTGTGAAGGTACTGTGGACGCATCACACTAAGGAAGAGGCTACTTGGGAAATAGAAGTAAGGTCTGTAAGAACTACCCTCAGATTCTCGATGAGTATGAAAAGGTACTAATTTCGAAGATGAAATTTTTTTCTTAAGGGGGGAGATTGTAATGTCTTGGAAAAATTCATACGAAAACCAGAGTACCACCTCAGGAAGAAATCACTAAGGATTGAATCCTTTAGGAATTAAATGAAAAATTAACTAATTTTTAAACTAAATCATCTATGGAATTAGCTTAAATCACTTTCAATATGTACTGCAAGATCCAAAACTAGTAGAATCGCTAACGCAACATTACCTAGAAACTTAGGATCAATCTCAAAACCCAGTTACTCTTGGGAGCACATTGAAACTTTATATCGGACCTGTACCGCGAATTGAAAGTCCGATTATTGTGAAACTCTACGGTTATGACCGCCTTACTGGGCTTGACAACTATCTCGGGATTCAAACACAAATAGTATCTAAAAATGCAAAACTTGAGCCCAGAGTTAAGTGTGTGAGAAACGCGAATATCTTTAGGAAATAAATCAAACTTAAGTGATTTGGGCCGTTTGCTTGTAGGATAAATCTAAGGTTTCAGACCGTCAAATTTTAACCCAACTACACCCTTGGATCAGGAAAATTTCCCTACACATGTGTAACGACCTAAAAAAATCCGTACTTAGACCCGAGCACCACCTTTAGTAGAAATCATTTAGAATCAAATCCCTTAGAACTTTAATGTTTTTTAGCCAGCGCTAAACTAGATTGCATGTATCAATATCACCGATAACTTTCAATACGATCTGTAAAACCCAAAACCTAGAGAATCATTGATGCTATATTACCCTAAAATCTAGGATCCAACTCTAAACTCAGTTGTTCCTGGGAATGCTTTGTAATTTCGTATTGGATTTAGACCGCACGTTGAAATTCTGATAGCTATGAACTTAGACCATTACGACCGCTTAGTTGGACTTGACAATCACCTCAAAAATCAAGCCTAAACGATGTCTTGAGACCATTTCCTTACGTCCGGAGTGAAGAGAGTGAGAAATCGAAGATTTTTAGAAAATTAATTCTGATTTTAAGTAATCTGGACTATTTCTCTTGCACGTTATTTCTAAGCATTCTGACCATTAGATTTTGACCTAAATTCACCCTCGGATCAGGAAAGGTGGCCCATATATGTCAAAATACTTGTAGCCCTGATCGAATTTCGATAACCGTTGAATTGAAGCTGGTCCACCACGGATGATCTGGAAATCCAATCAGACTGAAAACTTAACTTACTAAATATCCAATACTAGTGAGCTTAAGTCCGACCGCATTTGATAAGAGGACCTTCAGACTCCGTTGGAATAGAAAGAGACCGTTTTAGTTATAACCTAAGTATACCTTGGTCTTACGACTATTTCCGTTGAGTTTAGGCTTATAAAAAGGCTTTAAACCCTTATTCCTAAATTTCATACGAATTTCCTAAACCCTAGTTACTTAAGAGAGAGAAAAGAGAGAAAGTGTGGGAGAACCTGTTGATTCTCCATAGGATTCTTCCCAGTTCATCTATACATCAAACCTGCGTATCTGAATCGTTCTTCCGGCGATTCTGATTCCATTCTTGGGTAAGTTAAGCCAACCCTAACCTATTTTGAAGCCTAGAATAGTTTAAACGAAGTTATATCTAACCTGTTTCATGCCATAGGTAGCATATCCGCCGTTAACGAAGACTTATCATCTGAATCACCTCTTATACGCATTTTCTGGTTTAAGGTGCGGACTATATACGTTTAGGTTATGATTTTCAAGACTTTCAATGTTAGATAATGATTTATTCATGTTATGATTTATTCATTATTCAATGTTAGATAATGATTTATTCATTTAGGTTTCGATTTACGTATAGGTATACTTTATATTATAAATAGTGTATTTCATGTATATGTTAGAATACCTGTATATATATGGAATATGTTGTTTTGAATGCCATGATTAATTGTCATTGTTATATGCTTGATATGTATGCGGTAACTCCTTGGCGAAAGGATTTGCCCTAATATGCAATGGAGTCGATATACGTGATATATGTTGAATAGTGTAATCTAAGTGTATGTATAAATGCCTAAATGAGTTAGTAGTTGTAAAGTGTGATTACTAAGGTTGTTGAGACATGAATCTCTATCACAATATTTGAGTGTATGATTTTGTAACACCTCGAATTTTTGCCAACCTGGGATTAAACGTCCTTAGGCAATGGGTCAACCATAGCACCTTGATAACCTCTCAGAACCCAATTCCAAAGCCAAAGAAATCATGTAGAACCTAATTCCTTTAGAAAATTAGTGTAAGTTAACTAGCGCTAAGTTAGATTACCTGTGAAATTGTCCCTGATCGCTTTAAATACGTTCTGCAAGACCCAAAACTTGTAGAATCAATGACGCTATAATACCTTGAAACCCAGGATCAAACTCTAAACCCGTTTGCTCTTAGGAACCCTTTGAAACTTTGTATTGGATCTAGACCGCGCGTCGAAAGTCCCATATCTATAATCTTAGACGGTTATGACCGCTTAGCTGGACTTGACAATCGTTTCAAAAATCAAGCCCAACCGATGCTCTGAGGCTATTTCATTGAGCATGGAGTGAAGAGAGTGAGAAATGGGTAAAGATTCAAAATTTTAATTCAAATCTGGCACGAGTCTTTGCGCGTTATTATTAAGCGTTCTGACCGTCAGAATTCAGCCAAATTTCACCCTCGGATCAGGAAAAATTTCTCTTTCATATTATGAGACTTGTAGACCTGATTTAGGTACGATGACCGCTGAACTGAAACTGGACCACCACGTGCGATCGGGAACTCTACCGGTCTGAAAACTTAGTGTGGACAAAATCCAGTGACCATGAGCTTAAGTCCGACCACGTTCGGCCAGGGGACCTCCCAAAATGCTCTTTTGGATCGAAACAACTCCGATTTGGATATAACCCAAGTATACTTTGTTCCCAAGTCTATTTAGGTTATGTTTTAGCCTATATAAGGGCTTTAAACCCTCTCACAACCCTCCCATCCGAATTTGCAACAACCCTAGATAGAGAGAGAGAGAAAGTGAGAGAAAGTGAGAGAAAGTGAGAGACTTGTGGGAGAGATTTCCCTCCAATTGCACCAGCTTTTGCACATACCGAAGCAACACGTTCAAATCACTTTCTCGGTGATTTTCAACGCACTATTAGGTAAGAAAACCCTAACTACTTGCTGTTTTAGGGATTCCTTCGATTCATTATCGAAATAGCTTATGTATCTTGTGCATTAGGTCGCCTTTACGCCGTTGATGAAGCGTATACAGTCTATTCGAACCGATACGCGTCTAGGGCAAAAGGTGAGGATTTTAAACGCTTTAATTGAATGATTTCAAAGCTTTCAATGTCGTTTCATAGTAGAATGTTGAAGAGAACGTCGTTTGACATGTAGAACATGCTGTCCATTTTTCGTTTCGTAAACGTATGGAAAATATGAGATTTATGGCATTTTAGTCATTTGTAGGAAATATTGTTTACATCCACATTTTGCTGAAATATTTGCCATGGTTATTTGTCGTGTTAGGAAATTAGGAATGAGTGCATGATCTGTTTGGCGAAGAGTTTCGCCCAAATGCGCACTCTGAGTAGACATACGCTATGTAGACTAAAGTGTGTAGGCTAAGTGTTTGTATAAATGTTTGTATTAGTACGTATTGAGTAGATGGTGTTGTGAATGAGTTTTGAGATTGAATTCTCAAGTAATATGCTGATGTAAATGATTTCCATCATGTTGGCTATATGTATTGATTTTATTATATATATGAAATGCATGTGTTGGATGCTTTGCTTAAGTTGTATGTTATAACATGTGTCAACATGCTTACATTATTGTATTTCATTTCTGTTACTCTCATATGATTATTGATGTTGATATTCAAGTGTTTGGGGCTATACGTTAGTCCAGGCAATCGGGAATGGATTAAATTCGTGGTTGACTTCTATTTGCCACGAAGGACGCGTCGATGAACGCGAGTCATATTTTGAGTTGGCGGCAGTGGTTAGGCCACACGAAGTGTTTCATACACTTCATGTCGTTCAGCTTGAGATGCGCTCGTATAGTCGAGCCCGTCGAATAACCCGACTGGTCATTGTATGTTCACCTTGTATGAGTCACAACTGCTTGGACCTAGGGTACTGAATTTACCATTGAAAACCCTGTTAACCATGGTACCTTGATCCATAAAGACTCATGAGCCGGGCATGGTGGTATGGGACACCGTGGTCGAACTGTCAGCCTACATTGGGGCCACAAACCTCCCCGTAGTGACCAGTGAGCACCTATGACTCGTGAGCAGATTATGGTGGTATGGGACACTATATTCTTGCTATCGGCCTACACTGATCAGGTGACGAGCCCTTTGTAGTGACCGCGAGCGTATTCTGAGTCTACGGGAGGTGACGACCCTTTCGTAACGACGAGAGTACATTAGGCCTGTATTGATAAGGTGATGGGGAAGTGGTGTAACGAGTGCGAGCAACAGCCCTGACAGCCCTTACAGTGACCTACAAATATAATATCGTATGAGATTTCTAGGAGTGACGACCCTAGACATGATCTGTGTTGGGATTGATATAAGAGAAGTACCTTAGTTTCCCAATACTGCTGAATGAAAGGACTAATAATAACTCGGTAATCATTATCCATATCGCATTGCATATGCCTGGAAGATGTGGAGCACTGAGGAATGCAAGCATGCCGCGGCCGTAATATGGTGCCGTATGAGGGAGTATGTCGGTGAGGCCATCCATCATGTCATTTCATGCATACATTAACAACAGTATCTAGGAATGTTTGATTGATTGCTTTACTATTATCGCGTGATTGATTTGATAACATGCTAATCTTTGCTATATTATTCCACTGAGTTGATCACTCACTCCCACGTTACGGGACAGTGTTTGCAACACCACCAGACCCTGTTGTAGATGCAGGTGATGAGGCGATTCAGGACGCAGAGCCGGATTACTACGAGGATTAGGATGAGTTCTCGTATATGCAGTTCGCAGATGGCTTTGCGTAGGTGGCCTGGATCGGTGGGACTGACTAGTTGGACTATTTTATGACATTTCCTTTTTATTTATGACATGTATATGAGACTTAGAGATGTATTCATACTTTGGAGACAGTTTGAGATTATTTTATTTTCATATAGTGATATATATATTCTTCAGTCTTCCGCTTGCGTTTTATCACTGGATCTGGAGTATGAATTACAGTTTTGGTATAATCTTACTCATGTGAATGCTCTAACTCAGTCAACATTGAATCATAATCATATTTGTTGCATAAGTGATGGTCTGAAACTCGGGAGTCAGGTTTATACACGACCCCCGATTTTCAGGGTGTTACAAGTTGGTATCAATGCATGATTTGGATTAAACCGGACCTGGGTTATGGCCACGCGACGTACGCTGTCGCTCCTTCGACTTAGGTGGGTGCGAAAAGAACCTAGGAATACTTATAGGATCGCAGTATCGCCAATAGGCGAAGTCTACTCAAATCGATCTTTTTGATCGAGTCCATAATATATCTTTGGTCGCGTGAAGTGACCCAAGTCGCCTCTAGGTCATTAGGTGGCGGGTTTAAGATGATACCAGAAGAATTCTAAACTCGAAAATGCATCTCCTTGGGTTGTGGGGCAGCCACAACCCTTACACTCAATCTCAAGGCTTAAAAACCCCGTTTCATCCAATTCCTTCAAAATCCTTCCTTTCACCACCCCATTCTTCAACTTTTTCTAAGTCCTTTCTTACTAAACATAAATCCAAATGTGTGAATGATAGTGAATCATACTTAAACAAAAATTTTACTAAAATAGTAAATATATGTAAGAATTGGACTTTTAGGACTTTCCAGTTATGAAATTTCTTATAATAAATAGATTAGTTGGGTGGATTAGCCTCTCCTACCCTAAAATAATATGCTACATGATGCATAAAATCATTCTGGTTTACAAATTAGCCCCAAAATACCCCAAACAGATTCATGGGCCTATCTAGGCTAAAAGACAATGAACAAGGGTGGGTCCCACATATATTTGGGACCTCCAGGGAAGGGGGAACCCGGCTCACATGGCCGGCGATGCCGGATTGCAACTTCACTGACGAGGACCTCGTCGGTTCGGCGAGGGCTCGTCGTACGGTGGGCCCCACTCAGGCTGATCTTCGGGCCGATGCCTTTTTATGGCTAGGGCACCCCTTCCATAGGTGGTCCGTACGTCAAAACCCCCTAAAAGTCCTACCTCCTTAACGATCCAAGCCCCCAAGCTCTCCTTTCTTCACCTTCTTGTTGCCTCCTTCTCAAATCACGTCACCAAACCTCTCCCAATACCATTTTCTATTAAAATCGACGCTAACCCATCGTCCACAGCTGTTGGTGCTCTCTTTACTTTCCATTTTCATCATGTGGAGCTCCCACAACCTCCATTAGAGGCTAAAAATTGGGTGAGCTTCCGTCCCTACCCATTAATCTCTTTTCCCTTTGAAAATCCAGCCTTTGGGAGCTTGATTCATCCCTCTACAGAGCCTAGATTCGTTCCAGTCAATTTGGGCAGCCATTTCTCCCCATTTTCCTCAATTTCCATGGCTTTTGTGGAGGCTATTTTAGCCTTTTTCTCTTTCTCCACCATCCTCTCTCTCATGGGAAAGAGGAAGACCGCTGCAGATGAAGCTAGGCCTAGTCACCCTTCACGTTCGAGGAAGCCGACCGGTGGCGCCGCTAGCTCAAGTGCCGCCGCTAGTCCAAGTGTTGGCAGAGAGCTTCATACGAAGTGGGATTTGGATCCCCATGCTCACATAGGGCGAGCTCTGTTGGCAGACTTGGCTCACGGTGCGTATACTGATCACAAGGTTCTGTTTGAGGCGCATGTGGATGAGCGGCTCTTTGGTGAATTTCTGTTGTTTGAGCGCATTGAAGCTGTCAATTGGGGTCCGCTCTTTGAAGCCCAGTCTCGTGCGAATGTGAACACTGTTCGTGCCTTCTATGCTCATATTCGAGCTCCTACGTTGGAGTCATTGCAGTTCAGGATTCCCTTTGATAGAGATCGGGAAGCCACGATTGATGTTCGGTTGATAGCTCGCATTCTGAAGGTGACTCTTGGTGAAGTTCATCCAAGTGCTAAGAATCTGAAGAGTGTTCGTGAGCGAAATCGCCGCACCAGGTTCTTATGTGGTGGTTTGGTTCCATGGTAGCATAACAAGAGCCTCTTAGCGTCCCATATGTCGGATGATTTTTGCCTGCTGCATCACATTTGCACGTTCAATGTGTATCTTAGGTCGACCAACCACAGTGAATGTACGCGTCTCATGGTCGATTTCTTGTATCTAGTGGGCCAGGGAGAGAATGTATGCATGACCACCTTTGTGTTGCGACAGATCATCCTCATAGCGAAGTCGAGAAGAACATCCGAGTCGCTTCCTTTTGGCCGACTCATATGCAAGATCGCGCTTGAGTTTGCTTACAGACTTGGGCCAGAGATGCCTGTGCCGATTCACTTCATTGGTGATGATACCATGAACCAGATGAAGATAGGGCCTCGGCAGCATGAGGCTCAGCTTGATGATGACAGTGAGGGCGATTATGACAGTGAAGAGGATACTAATGAAGAAGAATCTGGGGCAGAAATAGAGGAAGAAGTCCAGGAAGAAGAGGAAGAGGAGGCTCAGGATATTGATCAGAGTCCTCCTATAGCGACTCGGGCTGCTAGGGATGCTCACATAGCCCGACTTGAGGAGGGTCAGGTTTCCTTGCGATGGAAATTCCAAGAACTCCGGGCCGAGGTGAAACAAGATCTTGAGGATCCCAAGGCCGTCATGAAACGAAAATTTGGTAAGGTGACTCGCACTTTGAAGGCCATCCTGTGTTGCCTGCAGGATAAGGGTGCTCCTCCTCCATCACCAGACTCGGATTATCGATTAGATTTTAGTCGCTTGTTGGTTGTAGTTAGCTATTTTCTGTTTTCGGTGTGTGAGCCTGAGAAGGCTTAGTCGTTGGTTTATGTTGCGGTTGTAGCTTTGACTAGTTTAGTTTCCCATGTGTTTCTTGTCATGATGCATGTAAGGATATATCTCTTGTATTGTGACAAATTTTGATTTAATGAAATGCATGCAGTCCCTTTTGATATGAAGTGTGTGGAATGCTTGAGGGATTGTGTATTGCTATGCTACAACTCACGCTTTCCAACACAAGGCCATTTTCTAAAGCCTACGAAGTTGATTTGAATCCCAACTCACCCACCTACTAAACATGTCATTCCCAATTCTTGGGCGGGAGTAGGAAAGTAGTCCCATTTAACACAACTTGAGACCACTGGCCACATATGCCCTTAGAGTTTTGGACTTGGAGTGGTTCTCGATTTGAAAGATCTGACGATATAGGAAATCAAATTTCAATTAGACAATCTTGACTCTAAGTGATAGAACAATTCCCTATAGTAGATATGGTATGAAACCATCTAACGTATAAGCTTAGGCTTTGGATTACAACTAGTGAGTTACAGACTAGGCTACTAGTTATAATAAGTAGTGTAAAGCCTGTATATGCTAAGGAATAGTAGGTTAGATTTGGTTGGAGTAGGACCTCATTTCTTCGATAGGTCCCCTTAATACTTATAGACTTCTGTTATAACCCTTAGGAAAGTTGTTTTAACTTAGAACCATTCACTCTCAGGGAGAACTTATAAATCCCTGAGATTGAACTTAGAATAAACCAGCACGCCCCTTAGAATTCCCCTTAGAATTGCCTTCCCAAGGATTTATTGCAATCGGGAACGCGGAGTAAAGGAATTGTATATTAGCGATGTATTCGCGGTTTGAATCGACTTCTTAATCCTAGTGGTTACCAATAAATCCAATGCTCTGATCAAGCAGAAGATTGGCATCGACTCGGATTAAGAACTGATATAATGAATTTTTTGTCCTAGCTAGACAGAAAGTCTATGTATCCGGCTCAGACCCATTACACAACTTTTCTTCCGTGTTGGCTCAACCATCTACAATCAGAAGTTATTGTTTTACCTTTGGAAAATGGCGAGGACTTATAGCCAGTAGAGAATTAGATATCTTGCCACAAACTCACATTCGTCCTTGAAATCAACCACAACACCCATCATTTCAGCTCTTTTCTACAACCATAGGTACCAATGTCATAGAATGCATCATTAGTAAAGGAAGACCAATGTAACGAGAGGTTGTCTCTCATTCCATGTCAAGGATAGGTCGTAAGTTACACCTCGTTCCGATATACGAATCGAGACCTAGATTCTTGAGCCTTAAGTAGAACTCAGTTTTGAGGGGGGTAGAACATTTTGAGCCCAATCTAGTTAGGTCAGCCAATGCAACCGTTAGATCAAAGTGGCACAGCGGAAGCATGGTTAGCCCCTTCCCCACTGGCCCAGGATCGAAACATTTGGTTTAGGTTATACGTAAGGTTAGGTCATTAAATAGAATTTGAACCTTCCTTAGAATGTCAATACAAAGTCTCTTTAGGGACTCATTACCCTTAGCCAATTTCGTGGACAAAATTTTATTTTAAGGGGGGTAGATTGTAACACTCCGGATTTTTACCAACCTGGGATTAGACGTCCTTAGGCAATGGGTCAACCATAGCACCTTGGTAACCTCTCAGAACCCAATTCCAAAACCAAAGAAATCATGTAGAACCTAATTCTTTTAGAAAATGAGCGTAAGTTAACTAGCACTACGTTAGATTACCTGCGAAATTGTCCCTGATCGCTTTAAATACGTTCTGCAAGACCCAAAACTTGTAGAATCAATGACGCTATAATACCCTGAAACCCGGGATCAAACTCTAAACCCATTTGCTCTCAGGAACCCTTTGAAACTTTGTATTGGATCTAGACCGCACGTCGAAAGTCCCATATCTACAATCTTAGACAATTATGACCGCTTAGCTGGACTTGACAATCGTTTCGAAAATCAAGCCCAACCGATGCTCTGAGGCTATTTCATTGAGCCTGGAGTGAAGAGAGTGAGAAATGGGTAAAGATTCAAAATTTTAATTCAAATCTGGCACGACTCTTTGCGCGTTATTATTAAGCATTCTGACCGTCAGAATTCAGCCAAATTTCACCCTCGGATCAGGAAAAATTTCTCTTTCATATCATGAGACTTGTAGACCTGATTTAGGTACGATGACCGCTGAACTGAAACTGGACCACCACGTGCGATCTGTTAACTCTACCGGTCTGAAAACTTATTGTGGACAACATCCAGTGACCATGAGCTTAAGTCCAACCGCGTTCGGCCAGGGGACCTCCCGAAATGCTCTTTTGGATCGAAACAACCCCGATTTGGCTATAACTCAAGTATACTTTGTTCCCAAGTCTATTTAGGTTATGTTTTAGCCTATATAAGGGCTTTAAACCCTCTCACAACCCTCCCAACCGAATTTACATCAAACCCTAGATAGAGAGAGAGAGAAAAAGTGAGAGACTTGTGGGAGAGATTTCCCTCCAATTGCACCAGCTTTTGCACATACCGAAGCAACGCGTTCAAATCACTTTTTCGGTGATTTCCAACGCACTTTTAGGTAAGAAAACCCTAACTACTTGCTGTTTTATGGATTCCTTCGATTCATTATCGAAATAGCTTATGTATCTTGTGCATTAAGTCGCCTTTACGCCGTTGACGAAGCGTATACAGTCTATTCGAACCGATACGCGTCTAGGGCAAAAGGTGAGGATTTTAGACACTTTGATTGACTGATTTCAAAGCTTTCAATGTCGTTTAATAGTAGAATGTTGAAGAGAACGCCGTTTGACATGTAGAACATGCTGTCCGTTTTTCGTTTCGTAAACGTATAAAAAATATGAGATTTAGGGCATTTTAATCATTTGTAGGAAATACTGTTTACATCCACATTTTACTGAAATGTTTGCCATGGTTATTTATCGTGTTAAGATATTAGGAATGCGTGCATGATCTGTTTGGAGAAGAGATTCACCCAAATGCGCACTTTGAGTCGACATACGCTATGTAGACTAAAGTGTGTAGGCTAAGTGTTTGTATAAATGTTTGTATTAGTACGTATTGAGTAGATGGTATTGTGAATGAGTTTTGAAATTGAATTCTCAAGTAATATGCTGATGTAAATGATTTCCATCATGTTGGCTATATGTATTGATTTCATTATATATATGAAATGCATGTGTTGGATGCTTTGCTTAAGTTGTATGATATGACATGTGTCAACATGCTTATATTATTGTATTTCATTACTGTTACTCTCATATGATTACTGATGTTGATATTCAAGTGTTTGGGGCTATACGTTAGTCCAGGCAGTCGGTAATGGATTAAATTCATGGTTGGCTTCTATTTGTCATGAAGGACGGGTCGAGGAACGCAAGTCGTGTTTTGAGTTGGCAGCAGTGGTTAGGCCACACGAAGTGTTTCATGCACTTCATGTCATTCAGCTTGAGATGCGCTCGTACTAGTCGAGCCCGTCGAATAACCTGACTGGCCATTGTATGTTCACCCTGTATGAGTCACAATTGCTTGGACCTAGGGTACTGAACTTACCATTGAAAACCCTGTTAACCATGGTACCTTGATCCATAAAGACTCATGAGCCGGGCATGGTGGTATGGGACGCCGTGGTCGAGCTGTCGGCCTACGCTGGGGCCATAAACCTCCCCGTAGTGACCAGTAAGCACCTATGACTCGTGAGCAGATTATGGTGGTATGGGACACTATATTCTTACTGTCGGCCTACACTGATCAGGTGACGAGCCCTTTGTAAGGACCGCGAGCGTATTCTGAGTCTACGGGAGGTGACGACCCTTCCGTAACGACGAGAGTACATTGGGCCTGTATTGATAAGGTGATGGGGGAACGGTGCAACGAGTGCGAGCAACAGCCCTGACAGCCCTTGCAGTGACCTACAAATATAATATCGTATGAGATTTCTTGGAGTGACGACCCTAGACAGGATCTATGTTGGGATTGATATAAGAGAAGTACCTTAGTTTCCCAATACTGCTGAATGAAAGGACTAATAATAACTCGGTAATCATTATCCATATCGCATTGCATGTGCCTGGAAGATGTGGAGCACTGAGGAATACAAGCATGCCACAGGCGTAAGATGGTGCCGTATGAGGGAGTATGTCGGTGAGGCCATCCATCATGTCATTTCATGCATGCATTAACAACAGTATCTAGAAATGTTTGATTGATTACTTTACTATTATCGCGTGATTGATTTGATAACATGCTAATCTTTGCTCTATTATTCCACTGAGTTGATCACTCACTCCCACGTTACGGGATAGTGTTTACAACACCACCAGACCCTGTTGTAGATGCAGGTGATGAGGCAATTCAGGACGCAGAGTCGGATTACTACGAGGATCAAGATGAGTTCTCGTATATGCAGTTCGTAGATGGCTTTGCGTAGGTGGGCTGGATCGGCGGGACTGACTAGTTGGACTATTTTCCGATATTTCCTTTTTTTTTATGACATGTATATGAGACTCAGAGATGTATTCATACTTTGGAGACAGTTTGAGATTATTTTATTTTCATACAGTGATATATATATTCTTCAGTCTTCCACTTACGTTTTATCACTGGATCTGGAGTATGAATTGCAATTTTAGTATAATCTTACTCATGTGAATGCTCTAACTCAGTCAACATTGAATCATAATCATATTTGTTGCATAAGTGATGGTCTGGAACTCGGGAGTCGGGTTTATATAGGATCCTCGATTTTCAGGATGTTACAGATTGCCTCCATGAATTATGTAACTTAGATTATTCAGGTTAAATGTGTGTATGATTTCCTCCATGTACTGTATTTAAGTTTCAGTTATATGACATGAATGTTCAGATGAAGGTAGGATATGAATCATATGCCTGTTAATGAATTTGTACGTGATTGGGGTTGTACTACAGTCCAGGTAATCGGTAACCATTCTGTAAATAGTGGTTGAGGTTGTTTTCACCACACAGGATGAGTTTAATGAATCTAAGTCGTTCTTGGGATGTTCGACAGTGGTTAAGACACATGGAGTGCTTATGCATTCCATGTCGTTCAACTCAACGTGCGCTTGGCCTAGTTGAGCTTATCAACTAACCCGATTGACCAATGTTATTCACCATGTTTGGTCGTTACTGTTTGAATCTAAGGCACTAAACTTAGTAGTGAAACTCCTGTTAACCTTGGTACCGTGATTCCCTAAGACTCATGAGCCGGACACGGTGGTATGGGACACCGTGGTCGAGCTGTCGACCTATGCTGGGGCGACAAGCCTCCCCGTAGTGACCAGTGAGCATCCTACTCTCGTGAGCAGATTATGGTGGTATGGGACACTATATTCTTACTTTCGGCCTACCTTGATTGGTGACAAGACCTCTGCAGTGACCTCAAGTATATCCTAACACTGCATAAAGGCGACGAGTCCTGTTGTAGTATTGAGGATATAACTAGGCCTGTATTGATTTATTGATGGGGGAGTGGTGTAACGATTCCGTGTAATAGCCTTTGCAGTGACCTAGAAACCTAACATCGTATGAGATTTCCTAGGACTGACGACCCTAGAATGGATCAATGTTTAGAGATTGATATAAGGGAGGTGTCTTAGCTTCCCAATCCTGCTGTATGAAAAGGACTAATAAGAACTTGGTAATCATACTCATGACATCGTACTGCATGTGCCATTGGCGTTGGTGTGAGAGTACAGTGGTAGTGATTCATGCCGCGATCGTTAAATGATGTCACATGAGGGAGTGGTGTAATGATTTCGTGTAACAGCCCTAGCAGCCCATGTAGCGACTTAGAAATATAACATCGTATAAGATTTCCTAGGACTGACGACCCTAGAATGGATCAATGTTTGGGGATTGATATAAGGGAAGTGTCTTAGCTTCCCAATCCTGCTGTATGAAAAAGACTAATAAGAACTTGGTAATCATACTCATGACATCGCACTGCATGTGCCATTGGCGTTGGTGTGAGAGCACAGTGGTAGTGATTCATGCCGCGATCTTTAAATGATGTCTCATGAGGGAGTTTGTGGTGAGGGCATGCATCATTCTCTCATATCATTCTTGCATTAACAAGAGTATCTAGGACATGTTTGATTGTACTGCTTTATCATTACTGCTTGATTGAATTGATAACATGTTAACCTTTACTGTATAGTACCATTGAGTTGATCACTCACTCCCACATTCTGGGACAGTGCTTAAACACCAGCCAGACTCTGAGTTAGTTGTAGGTGACGGCGATGCTAGCGAGGTGGAGCCAGACTTTGATGAGGATGAGGAGGCGTTCTCATTTATACAGTTCTCAGGCGGGTTCAAGTGAACCTTGTCCTGACTAGCAGGGTTTTCTGGGATATGTATATGTCGATTTTGCATAGTTGATACATGTATTTTGAGATACAGTTATATATATTACCCTGGGCAGAGCATGCATATTTTGGAGATTCTTTTTTATTATATATGTATTTAAGTCTTCTGATTACATTTCCTCAATATCCTTGAATTATGTCTGCTGATCTGGCTTGATCTAGGTCATGTTTTATGCACTAACACAGATAACATACATCCATCATTGTTTATGTTGCATAAGTGATGTTTTGGAACTCGGGAGCTGAGTTATGCTCGACCCTCGAATTTTAGGGCGTTACACATGTCAGTGTACTTGTGGCCCTGATCGAGTGATGATCGTCATTGAACTGAAATAGGTCCTCCATGGTCAATCCACAAATCCAATCAGATCAAAAACTTAACCTGGTCTGGATCTAATATCAAGGAACTTTCTCCAGATCGTATGTAGGCAATGGACCTCCAGATGAGATCTGTTGGCCCAAAACAAACGACTTTTGGGTATAACCTAAGTATACCATGGCCCTCGGGCCATTGACTTTACTTCTGGGCCTATATAAGACCCTAAACCCACTCCTCCCTCATTCCATATGAATTTTCTAAACCCTAGGAGAGAGAAGAGAGAAGAGGAGGAAAGAGCGAGGAAAGGAGAGAGAGAGAGATAGAGAGAGTGAGAGATAGTTTCTAGGATTCATCCCCACCGCTCCACGTATCAAATCGTCTCTCCCGTGTCACTATACCAATAATTTTGACTCCGTTCTTGGGTAAGAAATCCTAACCCTAATGTTTCAGGTATACAAATAGATTAAATGGTGAAATAGCTAACCTATTTCATGCTATAGGTTACCGTTGTGCTGTAAACAAAGGCATAATGTTCAAACTGAGTTCGATGCAAGTTTACCAACGAAAGGTGTGGACTATAAATGTTTAGGTAATGGTTTTTAAGGCTTTCAATGTGTAACACCCTGAATTTTTGCCAACCTGGGGTTAGACGTCCTTAGGCAATGGGTCAACCATAACACCTTGGTAACCTCTCAGAACCCAATTCCAAAGCCAAATAAATCATTTAAAACCTAATTCTTTAGAAAATTAACGTGAATTAGCCATCGCTACACTAGATTTCCTGTAAAATTAGCATCAATCACTTTAAATATGATCTGTATGACCCAAAACCTATAGAATCATTGACGCTACATTACCCTAAAACTTAGGATCAAACTCTAAACCCGTTTGCTCTCAGGAACCCTTTGAAACTTTGTATTGGATCTAGACCGCGCGTCGAAAGTCCGATATCTACAATCTCAGACCATTATGACCGCTTAGTTGGACTTGACAATCATTTCAAAAATCAAGCCCAACTGATGTTCTGAGGCTATTTCATTAAGCCTGGAGCAAGGAGTGTGAGAAAGAGTGAAATTCATAAAAATTTAAATATCATTTAAATAAATCTGGCACGTTTCGCTTGTGGGTTCAGTATAAGCATTCATACCGTCAGAATCTGACCCAAATACACCCTCGGATCAGGGAACATTTCTCACTCAAGTCAGTGTACTTGGAGTCCTTGATCGAGTCTCAGTGACTGTTGAACTGAAACTGGTCCGCCACGTGCGATCTGGGAACACTACCAGACTGAAAACTTTATGTGAGAAGGATCCAGCATCCATGAGCTTAAGTCCGACCGCATTCAGTCAGGGGACCTCCAAAAATGTCCTTTTGGATCGAAAAAGACCCGATTTGGCTGTAACCAAAGTATACCTTGGTCCTAAGTCTATATAGGTGAGTTTTTAGCCTATATAAGGAGCTTAAACCCTTAGCCTTCTAACCCATACGAATTTGGGGAAAACCCTAGGAGAGAGGAGAGAAAAGAGAGAGAAAGTGAGGGAGAAGCTGGTGATTTTTCCAGGGAGTCTTCCCTGCTGCTCCACGTGCCAGATCCTTCCTCCTGCATCACTATTCTAGCGATTCCAACGCCGTTCTAGGTAAGAAAACCCTAACCTCAAGTTATTTTAGGGATTCCATCGATACAAATAGCGAAGTAGCTAACCTATCTTGTAAATTAGGTCACCATATCGACATTGACGAAGCGTAGACTTTCTATTCGAATCGATATACTTCTACGGCGAAAGGTGAGGATTCTAGATGCTTAGGTTAACTGTTTTCAAAGCTCTCAATGTCGTTTAATAGTAGATTATCGACAAGATCACCGTTTGACATGTAGAACATGCTGTCTGTTTTCCATTTCGACTGCGTACGAAGAATATGAGATTTAGGGTATTTTAGGAATTTGTAGGAAATACCGTATACGTCCGTATTTTTCTAAAATGATTGCCATGTTTATTTGTCATGTTATTATACAAGATATGCGTGTATGATCTATTTGGTGAAGAGATTCGCCCTAATGCACATATTGGCCGACATATGCTATGTAGACTAATGTGTGTAGAGTAAGTGTTTGTTGAAATGCCTAAATCAATATGATTTATGCCTGCCATATGTTTGAAATGCAAAAACATGATTGTTGTGTATTAGATAACTCCTTGATATAAGGATCTGTCATATTATATGTTGGAATCAACATATGTCAAGTACGTTGGAGTTGAATAGTCTAAGTGTTTGTATAAATGTATGTATTGGTAAGTATTGAGTAAATGGTGATGTAGATTAGCGTTGAGACTGAATTCTCAACTACTATGATGATGCACATGATTTCCTCCATGCTTGTTGTATTTGAATTGCCTACCTTAGGTGGAAAATACTCGTGTATGGTTAACTTCTTATGATGTATGTTATAATATGCTGATAACATGCTAGAATTTCTTGTATTTTAATTGTGTCTATCATATGATTATTGATGTAGATTACATGTGTTTGGGGCTATACTCTAGTCCAGGCAGTCGGTAACAGTTTAGAATTCGTAGTTGGATTCTAATCGCCATGAAGAATGTGTATGATGAACCCGAGTCGTACTAGAGTCGTCGATAGTGGTTAGGCCACACGAAGTGCCTGTGCACTTCATGTCGGTCGATTCAACGTGCGATCGTGCTAGTCAGACTCATCAAGTAACTCAACTGACCATTGTGTGTACACCTTGTATTCGTCATAACTGCTTGAACATAGGGTACTAAACTTACCATTAAAAAGCCCCTCTAACCATGGTACCTTGATCCACGAAGACTCATGAGCCGGGCATGGTGGTATGGGACACTGTGGTCGAGCTGTCGGCCTACGCTGGGGCCACAAACCTCCCCGTAGTGACCAGTGAGCACCTATGACTCGTGAGCAGATTATGGTGGTATGGGATACTATTTTCTTGCTGTCGGCCTACATTGATAAGGTGATGGGGGAGTGGAGCAACGAGTGCGAGCAACAGCCCTGACAGCCCTTTGTAGTGACCTTGAGTTTATCCTGACACCGCATGGGGGTGACGAGTCCCAATGTAGTCTTAAGGATATAAACTAGGCCTGTATTAACAAGGTGATGGGGGAGCAGTGCAACGAGTGTGTGCAACAGCTCTGACAGCCCTTGCAGCAACCTAGAAATATATCATCTTATGAGACTACTAGGAGTGACGACCCTAGACAGGATCATTGTTTGGGTATTGATATGAGGGAGGTACCTTAGTTTTCCAATCCTGCTGTATGAAAAGGACTAATAATAACTCGGTAATCATATTCATATCGCACTGCATGTGCCTGGAAGATCTGGAGCACTGAGGGAAGAAAGCATGCCGCGGACATAAGATGGTGTCGCATGAGGGAGTATGTCGGTGAGGGCATCCATCATGTCATTTCATGCTTCCATTAATCACAGTATCTAGGAATGTCTGATTGTTTGCTTTACTATTATCGCATGATTGATTTGATAACATGTTAACCCTTGCTCTATGATTCCACTGAGTTAACTACTCACTCCCACGTTACGGGATGGTGTTGTACACACGTACCAGTTCCTATTTCAGTTTCAGATGATGACGATGCTTGCGAAGCAGAGCCGGACTTGGTGATGATGAGGAGGATCCCTCCTATATGCAGGTTCTGATCGATGGGTTTGCAGGTTACTGATTAGATGCCAATACACTTGGTATGTTACATTTTATTTACACACTCATGTATATTCTTTTCTTTCTATTGTAGAGTATACATGTATTTAGTTAACCTGATAACATGTTCACACTCTGGAGACCTACAACAGTTCATATATTCTATATATCTATCACATTCTTTCGCTTACTAATTTAATTGTCTCTGGAGTATGATATGCTGTTTTGGCTTAATCCACCTCATGTTTTATGTACTACTGCTGCCAACATTCATCCATCATTGAAAATATTGCATAAGTGATGTTCTGGAACTCGGGAGTGGAGTTTATGCTCGACCCCCGATTTTCGGGATGTTACACAATGTCAGTAATGATTTATGACTGACTTGATTGCTGTCACATGTGCTTAGATACAATGTTTTTTGTATATTACACATACACACACACACACATATATATATATATATATAAACTATGTTGAATATGATGTATTTTATGTGTTTGTTGAAGTATCTGAATGAATATCGAATTATGATCTGTACTTGCCATGCTTGTTACTTGAGAATACATGACCGTTGTAAGTGTGAAAACTCCTCTGTAAAAGGATTCACCATAATATATGTTATAACTAATATATTATATGTACGTCGTAATGTGTAGCCTAAGTGTTTGATAAAATATCTGAATAAGTGTTTGATGTATGGTACTTATAAGGGCATTGAGATAAGATTCTCAACCACCTTAACTATGTGCATTGATTCCTTTATTTAACCTCAATCCAACTACGTGATTTAGGTACGAAATGCATGTGTGAAAATATGTTTATTCTGTATTTTTATGAATTGCTCAAATGATTGCAATGCTTGAATTATTTGCTCAATACTGTTATGACTACCATATGTGAATGTTATTACCTTGGTGTGTGATTGGACTATGACGAGGTCCAGGCATTTGGTAATAGATTTCCTTAGAGTGGTCGGATTGGTTCTGCCACCAAGGACACGTTTGATGAATTCGAGTCATACGATGATTATCGACAGTTGTTAAGCCACAAGGAGTGCGTATGTGCTTCATGTCAATTAACTTAGCGTGCGCTCGTACCAATCAGAGTTATTAAGTAACTTGATTGGCCCAATGTATGTTTACCATGTATGGACACTACTGTCTGAATCTAAGGTACCACTTACCAGTGTAAAGCTCGTTTAACCTTGGTACCATGATCCGCTAAAACTCATGAGCCGGGCATGGTGGTGTATGAGACTGTAACACCCCGAATTTTGGCCAATCTGGGATTTGACATCCTTAGGCAATGGGTCAACTAAAACACCTGGAAAATTGCTCAGAACCCAATTCCATAGCCAAATAAATCACTTAGGAATAATTCCTTTAGAAACTAAGCATAAGTTAGTTAGCACAACGCTAGAGTAGCTGGAAAATAGTCCCTAATCATTTTAAATACGTTCTACAAGACCCAAATCGAGTAGAACCAATGACTCTATAATACTCTATAACCTCGGATCAAACTCTAAGCAGGTTTGTTCTCTGGACCACTTTGAAATTTTGTATTGGATCTAGACCGCGCGTCGAAAGTCCGATATCTGCTATCTTAGACCGTTAGGACCGCCTAGCTAGACTTGATAATCATTTTGAAAATCAAGTCCAACCGATAATCACAGGCTATTTCATTGAGCCCGGACTGAAGAGAGTGCGAATAGGGACAGAATTGGAATTTCAAATTCAAATCTGGCACACGACTTGACGTGTCAGTATTAAGAATTCTAACCATCAGAATTCAGCCAAATTAGACCCTCGGATCAGGAAAAATTTCTATTTCATATCATGAGATTTGCAGGCCTAATCTACGTGCGGTGACCGCTGAACTGAAACTGGACCGCCACGTGCGATCTGCGAACCCTGCCGGACTGAAAACTTGGTGTATGCTAGATCCAATATGCATGAGCTTAAGTCCGACCGCATTTGGCCATGGGACCACCAGAAATCATCTTTTGGATCGAAACAGCCCCGCTTTGGATAAGCATCAAGTGAACCTTGTTCCCGAGCCTATTTTGGGAAAGTTGGGGCTTATAAAAAGGGTTGAAACCCTCACTCCTCTCTCCCATCCGAATTTACAAAAATCCCTAGATTGGGAGAGAGAAAAGGTGAGAGTTTGTGAGAGAAGGTGTGAGAGAATTCCCTGCTGCTTGTGCCACGTGCTGCAAGCCACGCGCTCTAATCACTTTGCCGGTGATTTCTCCGCATTTTCAGGCAAGAAAATACCCTAGAAGTTGCTGATTTAGTGTTCCCTTGGTTTAATAGCAAAGTAGCTGATAGATCTCGTAAATCAGGTTCTCTATTCGCCGTAGACGAAGCGTATACGCTCCGTTCGAACTCACACCCCTAAAAGAGACAAGGTTTGGATTTTAGATGCTTTGATTGACTGTTTCCAATGCTTTCAATGTCGTTTAATAGTAGATTATCAACGGTAACGCCGTTTGACATGTACAACATGCTGTCCGTTTCCTTTTTCGTAAACCGGCGAAGAATATGAGATTTAGGGCATTTTAGTCATTTGTAGGAAGTACTGATTTCATTCATATTTTGCTGATGTAATTGACATGATTTGTTGTCGTGTTAGAATGTTAGGAATGCGTGCATAATTAGTTTGGCGAAGAGATTCGCCTAAATGTGCACTTTGGGTCGACATACTATATGTAGACTTAAGTGTGTAGTGTAAGTGTTTGTATTAATGCTTGTATTAGTATGTATTGAATGAAATGATGTTATGGATTAGTTTGAGATTGGTTTCTCAATTGATATGCTGATGTGAATGATTTCCTACATGTTAGCCATATGCATGATTTCATTATACGAATGAAATGCATGTGCTTGATGATTCATGTAAGTTGTATGTTATAACATGTGCTTGGTGATTTCATTATGATTTAGTTTGAGATTGAATTCTCAATTAATTTTCTGATGAAAATGATTTCCTATATGTTGGCGATATGCATAATTTTATTATATGTATGAAAGGCATGTATCAGGTGATTTGCTTAAGTTGTATGTTACAACATGTGTTAACATGCTCATATGGTTGTATTTCATTTCCAATACTTTCACATGCTTTGCTGATGTGATTCCACATGTTTGGGACTATATTTAGTCCAGGAAGTCGGTAACCGAGCGAATTCGTGGTAAGCTTATCTTCGCCACGAAGGACGCGCCGATGAACGCGAGTCGTGTTTGGAGTTGGCGGCAGTGGTTAGGCCACACGAAGTGTTTTACGCACTTCATGTCATTCAACTTGAGATACGATCGTGCTAGTCGAGCCCATCAAGTAACCCGACTGGCCATTGTATGTTCACCCTACATGAGTCATAACTACTTGAACCTAGGGTACTGAACTTACCATTGTAAACCCTGTTAACCATGGTACCTTGATCCACGAAGACTCATGAGCCGGGCATGGTGGTATGGGACACTGTGGTCGAGCTGTCGGCCTACGCTGGGGCCACAAACCTCCCCGTAGTGACCAGTGAGCACCTATGACTCGTGAGCAGATTATGGTGGTATGGGATACTATTTTCTTGCTGTCGGCCTACATTGATAAGATGATGGGAGAGTGGTGCAACGAGTGCGTGCAACAGCCCTGGCAGCCCTTTGTAGTGACCGCGAGCGTATTCTGAGCCTACGGGAGGGGACGACCCTTCAGTAGCAGTAGAGTACAGTAGGCCTGTATTGATAAGGTGATGGGGGAGCGGAGCAACGAGTGCGTGCAACAGCCCTGGCAGCCCTTGCAGCGACCTACAAAATATTCCTCGTATGAGATTACTAGGAGTGACGACCCTAGACAGGATCTGTGTTGGGATTGATATAAGGGAAGTACCTTAGTTTTCCAATCCTGCTGTTTGAATGGACTAATAACAACTCAAAAATCATAACACCATACCATTGCATGTGCCTGGAAGATGTGGAGCACTTGAGGGTCGATTGCATGCCGCGGTCGTAAGATGGTGTCGTATGAGGGAGATCGTCGGTGAGGGCATACATCACGTCATGTCATAATTGCATTAATAACAGTATTAGGAATGTTTGATTTACTGCTTTACTATTATCGCATGATTGATTTGAGAACATGTTAATCCTTGCTCTATTATTCCACTGAGTTAGCTACTCACTCCCACGTTACGGGATGGTGTTTCCGGACACCCACCAGTCCCTATTGTGATTGCAGATGATGGCGCGGCTTGCGAGGCAGAGTTGGACTTGATGATGATGAGGAGGATTCCTTCTTTATGCGTGTTCTGATTGACGGGATTACAGGGAGGTTGATTAGATACTTTGACACTTGTCATTTCATATTTTTAGCGCACTCATGTATATTTGTTTTGTCTACTTTTGGAGTATACATGTATGTATATAACCTGATAACATGTTCACACTCTGGAGACATACAACAATTTATATATGTTATACATACTATCACAGTCTTCCGCTTGTTAATTTAACCGTCTCTGGAGTATGATATGCTGTTCTAGCTTAATCTCACTCATGTTTAATACATTATCACAGACAACATTCAATCATATATATCTATGTTGCATAAATAACATTTTGGAACTTGGGAGTTGGATTTTTGCTCGACCCCCCGATTTTCGGGATGTTACAGAGACACTTTGGTCGAGCTGTCGGCCTACGCTGGGGTGACGAGCCTACCTGTAGTGACTAGTGAACAATCCGAACTCATGAGCTGAATATGGTGGTGTATGGGACACTGTATTCGAGTTTTCGGCCTACGATCAGGTGATAAGCCTCTCTTAGTGACCCCGAGTATACACTAAGACTACGCTAAGGTGACGAGCCTTTCCGTAATGACCTCGAGTACAAACTAGGCCTGTGCCGAGGTGACGAGCCTCTCTGTAGCGACATAGAACTGCTCATCGTATGTGATTAATTAGGATTGACGACCTTAGATGGATCATCATTTGGGTAAATGATATATAGGGAGATACCTTAGCTTTCCGAACTTGCTGCATGAATAATTCTAATTAAGAACTTGGCTAATCACACACATGCACCACATTGCATGTGCCTTTGGCGTTGGAGTTGTGCACAGCAAGAGTATTGCATGCATGACCGTGAGATGATGTCGCAGAGGGAGTGTAGTCGAGGGCATGCATCATTATTGCATTCCATTCTTGCATTAACAAGAGTACTTAGAACATGATTGTTGTACTATCTTATCATTACTACTTAATTGAATTGATGACATGTTAACCTCTGCCTTATAGCTCCACTGAGTTGATCACTCACTCCCACTCTGGAACGGTGTTTTAAAATACCAATCAGACTCTGTTGTAGTTTCAGATAACGGTGAGGCTTACTAGTTGGAGCCAGCCTTCTATGGCGACGAGGAGTTCTTCTATCTGTAACTCTCTGGCGGGTCTATGTAGACCTAGAGTTGCGTCGCAGGGATCGTAGGGATACGGACTAGTTGAATATTACACTTTATCATTTTATAAATTTTGGGGTTATACATGTAATTATTTAACCTGGTGACGTTCATACTCTGGGGACTTACAATCACTTATATGCTCTATATATTTATCATAGTCTTTCACTTGCATAATTTAACTGTTTCTAGAGTATGGTATGCTGATTTGGTATAATCTCACTCATGTTTAATACACTAATACGGACAACATTTTACCATCATTATCTATGTTGCATAAGTGATGCGTTGGAACTTGGAATCTAAGCTTCTGCTCAACCCTTGATTTTCAGGGCGTTACAATATACTTTGAGGGATCAAGAGAATGTACAAGAGATTACCTGATTCTAATCACCCTAGATGACTATTGATTAACAAAGGAGAGAAATAAAGAAGAAACGACGAGAGAAGACAAACAGTTAAGAGGAGAAGAAAAAATGATTTTTTCTCGCTTGCTCGCTTTTTATCGGGCAGTGACCTTCGATATTATCAAGTATGGTTTCGATGTGTGGTCAATGATATCACAGGTCATTTGATTTGACAATTACTCTATCGAGGAGAAGAGTTCAACATTTTATCTCCAAATTTCGATAGACAGACGGACATGCATATCACACAGTATATTCTCATCAGCTTGTATACCTAACAAAATTTGTACAAACAATTATACCATCCAAAATTATAAACTTCAGTAATGCTTATACACAAAAAGAAGTGTTTGAGGTGTAGAAACCTCAGATATATCATGAAAATCATCAAGAATGCATCATTTCGACTATCCATCCAGGTCTAGATGCTATGACCTAGACTTTTTTTCTATGCTAAATTGTTACCGACCACATGGATCGTCCTTCCCATTGCCTTTAATGACATAACAGTGGTCACTTGTGTGACGACCCTTCATCACTAGTTTACGTGATAGGTCTAGGATCTCGCATTCTTGCTTATTGAATGTAACCACATGGTCATTGTCACATATTTGAGAAATGCTTAAAAGATTATGTGTCAATCCATTTATGCAAAAGGCATTCTCATTTTTAAGCATATCCATTCCTTTGATAGTTCCTTGCCCTATTACCTTAGCGATGCTTCCATCACCATAAGTAATTATCCCATCATCAAGATTTGAGTAATTTGAGAGAAGGGATTTGTCACCCGTGACATGTCTTGAGCACCCGCTGTCTAAGTACCACTTAGCACTATTGCCTGTTTTAAGATTTGAGTGAGTCACAAGGCAATTTTTTTTTCCCTTAACTACCCATTTTGTGGCTGAGGGTGGTTCTATCATTTTGCTAGGAACTTGTTTAGGTACACTGGGTAGCTGACTCACTTTTCCTTGTTTTATCAATTCATTTGTCTTCTGATTCAATTGAGCCACTTGACTTAGTAGTTCCTCCATTTTCTTGGTCATTTTAGGTGGAGATGGATATGTCTTACCTTTGGGTATGAACCTTGGTGGACTCTTGACATTTCGTACTATTTTTCCAGTTGATTTAGTCCAATCAAAGGTATGACATTCAAATTTGTAATATACTTAATCTCCACATAAGTGACAAATAGGAGTTACCCTTGTATTACTTCCTGAAGCAGTTATTTTCTTAGTTGTTGTTGCTCCAGGGGTAGGAATTGATTTAAACGTTTCATATCCCATTCCCGTTTTGTCCTTTGGTGGTCTCCCCATTCCCAGAAGTTTTTCTAATTTTTCACTGCTTTGGGAGAATTTTTAACACAACTCAACAGATTTTTTGGATTTTTCTGCATCAAGTATAAGTGTGCGATTTTCATTCTTAAGACGCATGTTTTCATCTTTTAATGACTCAATCTGTTTGTTAAGTCTCACCGACTCAGATTTTAGAAATGAGTTGATTCCTCCAAGCTTATCATTATCTGAGTGGTATTGCTGAAGATCATTAATTATGTGTGTATTGGTTTCTAAAGTTTTATTTAGATCTATTTGCAGCAATTTATTCTTGTTTTCACTAATCTCAAGTCTTTTAAGGATATTGATGCTATGTATGTAAAGTCGATCGTAGGCATCCTGTAATTTATCATTTTCTTCTTCTTCTTTCTCAGCTTCCTCATCATTAGATGGAAATGATCCTATGGCTTAAGGTTCTTTGATATTCTCAGTCTCTATGGGAATGTTGAAGGAAGTAGATGTCATAAGGATTTTCAAATATTTTTTAATCTCCATCACTCTCTGAGTTACTGCATTCAGAATTTGACTCTTTAGTATCATCCCAAGTAGCTGACATCGCCTTTCCTTTTGTAACATCTCAGAAAAATCCGTACAAATACCCGAGTACCACCTCAAGCAGAAATTACTAAGGACCAAATCCTTTGGAAATTAAACAAGAATTAACTAGTGTTAAACTAGATTACCTATGAAATTAGCATTACTCACTTTAAATATGATCTGCAAGATCCAAAACTTATGAAATCGTTAACGCCACATTACCCTAAAACCTAGGATCAATCTTTAAACACAGTTGCTCTCGGAAGCATCATGAAACTCTGTATCGGACCTGGACCGCGTCGAAAGTCCAATAACTACGAAGCCATACGATTATGACCACCTTGCTGGACTTGACAACCACCTTAGAAATCAAGTCCAGATGGTATCTCAGAACTATTTACTTGAGCCCTGAGAGAAGTGTGTGAGAAACGTCAATATTCTTAGAAATAAAATCCAAACTTAAGTAAACTAAGTCGTGTCACTTGCAGGACAAATATAAGGATTCAGACCATTAGAATTTGACCCAATTACACCTCGAATTCAGGAAAATTTCCCACACATGTCAGTGCACTTGTGGCCCTGATCGAATACCTGTGACCGTCTAACTGAAACTGGTCCACCACGAGTGATTTATAAATCCGTTCGGACTGAAAACTTAGCTTGACCTAGATCCAATGTCAGGGAGCTTAAGTCCAACCGCATTCAGCAGAGGGGCCTCCAGAAGTGCTCCGTTGGATCAGAACAGACACTATTTAACTATAACCTAAGTATACCTTGGCCCTGGGGCCATTTCCATCAGTCTTGGGCCTATATAAAGGCTTAAACCCACCCCATTTCTATTCCATATGAATCTCAAAAACCCTAGGAGAGAGAAGAGAAGAAAGAGAAGGAAAGAGAGAGAAAGTGTGAGAGAGAGTTGAAGTTTATTCCTGGGATTATTCCCTGCTGCTCCACGTGTCAAATCCATCCATCCGTATCGTTATACGGCCGATTCTGATTCCATACTTGGGTAAGAAACCTAACCCTAATCAATTTTTAGGGTTTCATATAGCATAAGTGATGAAATAGCTAACCTAATTCATGCTTCAGGTTGTCATTCTACCGTTGACAAAGGCTAAGTGTCTAAAACGAATCCGTTACGCGTTTACTGGTGTAAGGTGCAGACTATAAATTTTTAGGTTATGATTTTCAAGGCTTTCAATGTCAGTAATGATTTATAACTGACTTAATTGCTATTATGTGTGTTTAGATACGAAGTTTCCATATATTACATATAGATATCAACTATGTTGATTTTAATGCATTCCATGTGTTTTTTGAAATGGCTGAATGAATATGGAAATTATGATTTGCGCTTGCCATGTTTAATGACTAAGAATACATGTTTTTTGTACGTATGGTGAACCCTTTGTAAAGGGATTTGCTATAATATTGTTAAAATTACTTTATTACATGTATTTGATATATGTAGCCTAAGTGTTTGATAAAATGCCTGAATGTGAAAATTCTCATTTAAATGTATGTACTGAGGGTGTTGAGATGAGATTCTCAATTCTCGTAATTATGGTATAGTACCCTTTATATAACCCTATGTGTTGTATGGATGAAATGCCTATGTATGATAGTATGTGTAATATGCGTTTGCTACATTGCTCAATTAAGCTTCATATCTGATTTCTGTTGTCACATGCTATTTGGATTTCTTTATATGAATTTATCATTTAGTGTGTGCTTGGGGCTACGATGTAGTCCAGGCAATCGGTAATGGTACATAATCGGTGGCCGAATTGTTTAGCCACGACAGACACGCCCGATGAACCTGAGTCGTACGCTGCTTATCGGCAGTGGTTAGGCCACACAGAGTTGCTTGCTCTCTCCATGTCGATCAGTTCGATGTACGCTCATACCAGTCAAGCTTGTCAAGTAACCTGATTGACCCAATCTATATTCACCCTGTATGGATGCTACTGCTTGAATATAAGGTACCAAACTCACCAGTGAAACCCGTTTAACCTTAGTACCTCGATCCACTAAGACTCATGAGCCGGGCATAGTGGTATGGGATACCATAGTCGAGCTGTTGGCTTGCGCCGGGGTGACGAGCCCACCCGTAGTGACCAGTGAGTAACCGAGACTTGTGAGCCAAATACGGTGGTATGGGACACTGTATTCGAGTTGTCGTCCTATAATGATCAGGTGTCGAGCCCTTTGTAGTGACCTTGAGTATACTCTGAGGCTGCGTTGAGGCGATGAGTCTTTTCGTAACAACTAGAGTATAAACTAGGCATACACTGATCAGGTGACCAGCCCTTTGTAGTAACCTAGAACCATAACATCGTATGAGATTTGCTAAGATTGACGACCTTAGAATGGATCATTGTTTGAGAATTGATATAAGGGAGGTACCTTAGCTTCCTAATCCTACAGTATGAATAAATCTAATTAAGTATTGGCTAACATGAGCATGCACCGCATTGCATGTACTTTGGCGAGGAAGAGCACTTTCGGGTGGTTGTCATGTGCATCGTAAGATGAAGACGCTGAAGGAGTGTAGGCGAGGGCATGTATCATTATTGTATGTCATTCTTGCATTAACAAGAGTACATAGGACCTTATTGTTGTACTGCTTGACTGAATTGATAACATGTTAACTTTTGCATTATCGCTTCACTGAGTTGATCACTCACTCCTACGTTCTGGGATGGTGCTTTAAACACTAACCAGACTCTGTCTCAG
Source organism: Magnolia kwangsiensis (assembly GCA_037074715.1). Taxonomy (NCBI): domain Eukaryota; kingdom Viridiplantae; phylum Streptophyta; class Magnoliopsida; order Magnoliales; family Magnoliaceae; genus Magnolia; species Magnolia kwangsiensis. The sequence goes on from CM073573.1 coordinate 61,719,430, forward strand.
TTGCAGATGACGATGCGACCCATGAGGCGGAGCCAGATTTTGAGGACGATGAGGAGGCGTTCTCCTATATACAGTTATCAGGCTGGTTCATGTGAGACGTGTCTTGATTTTTGGGGCTACAGGGTTTTGGACTAGATGACATTACACAATACACATTTTGTATATTTTAAGAATTTACATGTATTTATTGACCTAGTAACATGATCATACTCAGGAGACCTCTGATTACTTATAGGTTACATATATCTATCACAGTATTTCACTCGCTTAAATTAATCGTCTCTGGAGTATGATATGTTGTTTTAGCTTAATCTCATACTTGTTTAATGTATTAATACAGACAACATTTAATCATCATCATATATGTTGCGTAAGTGATGTTTTAGAACTCGAGAGCTGAACTTTGCTCGACCCCCGATGTTCAGGGCGTTACACCTTTGGTTTTCTTATTTGGGCATTCAGTGGACAGGTGCCCAAACTTTCGGCAAGTGTAGCACTATGGTTCTTTGGAATTTTTACCAGATTTACCTGTATAATGTTTGTTGTCCAACTGTTTTCCTTTAAGTGGTTGGACACGATTTTTATGGAAGAATTTTCTGAACCGTTGAGCCAAATGGGCCACTTCCTCATCTTCATTTTCCCTTTCACTTTCATCCTCCTAATTAGAACTGTTCTTTCAAGTTTTGAGGACAGTATTTTTGGTTTTTTGGAGTTTGCTTGAAGTGTAATTCAAATGTTTGTAGGGAACCTACTAGTTCTTCTACTTTCATTTCATCATTATTTCTACATTCTTCAATGGTTGTAACTTTTAAGTTGAACCGTTCTGGTAGGGATTTTAAAATTTTCCTATAGATTTTGGGGATCAGAACTTTTTCTCCAAATCCACTCATGGAGTTGCAGATGATGTTTAGTTTTGTGAAGAACTCCATGAAGGTCACATGCTCTTCCATTCTGAGACTTTCAAACTGTGATGTTAAGAGTTGCAGTTTGGATCTTTTCACTATGCAGGTTCCCTCATTAGTTGTTTCCAACAAGTCCCATGCTTTTTTAGTTTTCCACACATAATGATTTGATTAAAAACTTCTTGGGACATAACACAGTAGATAACATTCATTTCTTTAGCTTCAGAAGTTTATTTTTCTTTTTTGAGTGTTATCCATATTTCTTTGGATTTTGGTTTGGTGATAGTTGTGTCATATTCAAGTACTATTTGTTCGATTGGCTGCACATATCCTTTTTCAATAATGTCTCAAATATCATGATCCAAAGATCTCAGAAAGTAATGCATCCTAGCCTTCCAGTACGCATAATTTGATTCACAAATACATGAGGTCTAGTTATAGATGGGCCCTCTCCTTTGGCAATATTACCAACTTCAGTTAAGATCACTCTCTAGGTGGTGAAGCCCTTAAGAAAGACCCGCTTTGATACCAATTGAAATTGTGTTAATGACCGCTTTAGTAGAAGTGAGAATATGCCAAGATGTCCTAGAGGGGGGTGAATAGGACTTTTTTAAAATTTTACAATGATTTAAAACCCATCAACCCTATCCTGAACTAATATGCAGTTATCAGGATTTCTTCAATATAACTCTATTGGCTTCCAAGACAAATAGAGGATCTAATCATAAGACTATTCAAAATATAAACAAGATGTAGAACATAATTCATGATGGATGTGACTATGCGTGAGATGTGATTCTTATGAGAACATTTAGAGAAATCACACAAGTATTAACAGTAAATAGCAATCCTAGACACAGTCATTTTTATAGTGGTTCGACTACATGTCTACGTCATTTCTGGTAGATGCACTTAACCCTTGAGTGTACCAAATCTCACTAACAAATATTTCAAATCAGGTTTACCTCAAATCAGTGCAACCTACACAAGGCTGACTCTAAGATCTACACAAGGTACCTAACATGTCTCCACGAGACACAAGTTTATGCCCCACACAGGAGTAAGGGTCAACACACAACACCCAAGTTTTAGGCCACATAGGTCAAGGATCCATACAAGGAACCTAGAGTTTATGCCCTACACAAGAGTAAAGGTCAACACATAACACCTACGGTTTTAAGCCACACAAGCCAAGTATCCACACAAGGAACTCAGAGTTTATGCTCACCAAGAGCAGGGGTCAACACACAGCACCTAGGGTTTTAAGCCACACAGGCCAATGACCTACACTAAGGACCTAAAGTTTATGCTCACCAGGAGCAAGGGTCAACACATAGCACCCACACGTATTCTCCCATTGGATGCCTCCTATGAGGACTTGAAAGGGGTGAGAATCACCTGTGACCCAATCCTACACAGAGGAATGATTAGCAGGGTCTCTGGACTCTAATGACTTATATATAAGTAGATGATCCCCATTAAGCACATTGATGAAGATCTCCTCCTTTGATGATGAAGAATCTTCAACTCCCTTGATTCGCAACACTTATGATGCTCCAATGTAAGGAGACGAGTTGGGTCAAGGTTATGTTGGAATCCTACTCTATTGAATATTTTCCTATATTAGAGACAGAGTGATTCCAAACATGTATGCATTCAAGGTATCCCAACTCAATGATTTTCCATTAAGGTGGTAGTTGGAGGATCCTTGAATGCGGAAGTTCATTCACCAATCCACTCTATTGAATATCAATGAGAATTGAGGAATGCACTCCCATGAGAGAAAAAGGCTTAGGGTAGGTGATCTGAATTAAATACTCAAAAGCCCTATCTATTTTCTCTACCAACTACCTCAGGAAAGCTCTAATTAAATAGGCAAAGAGTTCCAACGAAAATAAAATAATCATATTTTTTGACAGAGTTCGATATCATCGAGCAGGCTTTAATATCATCGAGCATATACTCTCGATAACATCGAATAGCTGCTCGAAAACACAAAATAAATCTGTCAAACGCTTTTGAACCTTTTTGCCAACTGATCAAGGATATCGAACATGCTTCGATGTCATCAAATTTTGAACTCTGATTTCATCGACCCATGGTTCAATTTCTTGACATTTAAAAACATGACAACAGACTTACCTTTGGAACTGAACAGGCATCAATATGATTGAGCATCCCTCGATATCATCTGGTTTTGAATATCAATGATATCGATACCGGTTTTGATTCATCGATATTTTCAAGGATTTTTCCTATAAGCTTGCGAGATAGTTTTGTGTCCCAATCCAATATCATTGAAGGTCCATCGATATTATTGAGATTTGAATTTTGAAGATATCGAGGCTCTCTTCGAGATATCAAAAATCACATGATTTTGCTTTAACTGCTTTCTGGACATAAACTGACCAAATGTCAATTTTATCGAGCCATTTTGATGAACTCAAGATTCGAACATTGATGATATCGATCATGTCATCAATTCATTGATAATTCAGTTCAAGATTCATTTTGGTTGCTGGACATCTGAAGTCCTCATTTCGATAACATCGAGTGAGTATCGAGGACATCGATATCAGAGTCCGATTTCATCGAAGCACTTATCGATAAATCAACAAAGGCTGAAAACTTAGAGATTTTCCTAATTTTTTTAAACAGTTTTCACACCTTAAACCTTATGTTGTTCTAACTATTTTTAAGGGTTTTATATACTTGGTGTTTTAAGACATGGGATGCGAGGCTAAGTTTACCTTTAACGAGTTTGGGGCACACATCCAGTTGAGGCAAATACTTAAATAATCTTCCTATGGGGCTCACTTGTCTTGCTGACTCAACACTCATGCTAATAAACAAACCAAAGCACTTTCAAAACCTACACGAGAAAAGAGACTAAACTTTGAACTCTTAACTATGACACTTACTTGTCGGATAGAGTTCTCTTTTATAGCTCCTCTTGGGATGCTTGATCTTTGTGATCTCGTTCTTGAATCAGCTTCCCGGTGCTCCCCCTGATCGTATAGCTTGGATTTACCTGTTTGATTTGACTTCACGATCAAGAACCTTGCATAAGATATGCCTATAAAGGTGACCACAGTAATGAGAATTGGTTGAATATCCTATCTAGGATGATGAGTGGATTTCCTAAGGGATTCAACCTATAAATGCTCTAGGGTATCAAAGGACTAAGGAATTACAAATTGGTTTAGTTTTTGTACTCTAGAAAAGGCTCCAGTTCATGTTCTTTATTAATAGGAGCTCTGAATGCTCATAAAAGTAAAAGATCACAATGAAGAGAGCTTAAAACTTGAATGGATAAAGTTTAGATGGGCTGGGATAAGCTTAGGATATGTTAGGACTCCATGATGCCTATTTCCACTCATTTTGTAAGTTTCTATAAGCCGCTTTTATAGATAAAAAGTTCTAATAGATAGAAAATGACTAGTTTACGGTGCTACTGAAGCCAACTTTAGTATCATCGAACTTGCTTTGGTGGTATCGAAATATCTTTAGGTAGTACCAAATTAATTTCATAGGTTGCTGAATGAAAATAGTCCATTTCGGTGGCATCGGTGACACCAAAATATCCAGTCAGTGACACCGAATTAACGTCGTAATCTTGCTGGACTGTTCTGAGCTCCTTCGGTAACACTGAAAGTATCTTCGGTGGTACCGAAGTGGCACCTTCTTCCTTCCGAAAGTGGATAAATTTTCTTATTTTGTCCATTTAATCATTCACCAACTTAGGACTTACAAAAGCCAAGACTAAAGGATAAAAACTATGAACTTGGAATTGACATTGAATAGATTACCTAAGTAGGTTTTTCTATTTAGGTTGGGATCATCTATTTACAAAGTTAAGATCTTAGAAGCAGTCCTTTATCTTCAATATGGCTTCGATGCTTCTGATCCAGTTGCGTCGCTGGTCTTCATTTGCCAAGAACTCATCCGACTACAAGAAACAACTAGTCATGTGATTGACAAAAAAGTGTGCAACGTTGGGTGCACTTATGATTTCTGATTTAATTTTGGTTGATAATTGATATCTCTATCTTATAATTACTTGTGCTAGTTGTTGGAATTGAATTCTAGATTACGTGTTCAATATTTATCTTGCATGAACATCTATATGTTGCATTTTTATATTTTCTCATGCTTATGGATTGCTTGTGGAACTTGAATCGGTACATCTATCAGTGAAAGACCCTACTTATATAAGTACATCCAAACTAGGGATGTAACTTAATTGATTGTGACTATAATGGGCCTTTGACCTAGTAGTCATTTTACCTAAGTTTGTCATGGACTTACCATCTTGCGGATCCTTGTACCCTCTGTGGCTTGATACGATATTTTCCATTTTACGGCTTTGATATGATATTTTCCCTTTACAGATTTGATATGATATTTACCCTCAGTGGCTTTGAGTTGATTTTTGCCCCACGTGGCACTGATATAATATTTGCTCATGTGGCTTCCATTTGATATTTGCCCTAAGTGGCTTAATAGATTGTTTTTGTATATTTATGAGATGATAAGATCTACTTGTTATGTTATAATTGACCACTAGTCAAGGAGGTTACCATTAAACATCCTAATATTGGAGTCTCATGAGCAAGGGATGGTGGTATAGGACATTATGCTCGGATTGTCGACCTACGCTGGGTGAAGAGGCCCCCATAATAACCTTTGTTCTTTCTTAAATTTTTTGGTTATAATCAAAATACTAACGGTTGGGTTAATCATACATTCATAGCATATGGACGATGACGGGTGGCTAATTCTGGATGCTATAGCATGTGCTCTTAGTGTGGTATCATTTTGCTAGCTCCCAGACCATTGACTATCGACCCACGTACGTGATGTACGATGAGCTTGGTCACTATGCTTGTACGTGATGTACACACGTGATGTGCTTCGTTAGTGATCGGCTATATGCATGGGCTTCGCCCAAGTCTATCTGGATGAGGATCCCCAGGTCAATGTGCATTCACGCATTCATGCATTTAAATAAAACTACATTGTGTATTATTTTGGATGCCTTATTCTTTAAAACTCTGCTTGATTAATGCGGTAGAGTGTAATCTTGAGGGAAATTCACACTAAGGTGGCCACTCATTCATCGAATATATAACCATACAGGTAGTGCAGGTGGTTTAAATGATATTCATGTTCAGATTGATAAGGAGCAGTGTACAACTATCAGGAATGTGTGGCTATATTTATCTAAGAGAATTTACATGATCTTTTAGCTCAAGACCAACAATATTTTATTTTGTTTCATGTATTAAATTATCCATTCCTGTATTTATTAGTACGAGACATTGGTTTGTATAAGCCATTTGGGCAGTCGCTCGTATATTTTAAGTGTGTATGAAAATTTCATTAATGCCCGATTCGTTAATCTTTCGCTAAGCTGCTAACTCTGAAAGAAAAAGAAAAAAAATGCATGTGAATTTTGAATGTCTTTAAAAGTCAACACTCAAGTTTTCGAAAAATGAGTCATATACTTGGGTTTCAAAAACCGGGGCATTACACGACCTCTCTTCCTTGGCCATTGAGGAGCTCATTGGTCATGACCGATGCTGGCAGACCTCGTGTCCCGCAGAGATATCTGAGCTGATCTCTTCTCTTTAGCCAGTCCATTTTTACCCATAATAGTAAGCCCCCTACTTTCTAGTTCGCGCAGGGGGCTTGGGAAGTAAGTTGGTTTTGGTGAGGTCGGACATTTTAGCCGAGTATAAGAATTGGGGTGAGTTCTTATGCTCTTCCTTTTATTAGGGGAATTTTTCTTTTATCAAACTGATGGGTTAGTTGTAATGACCCCTTCATGAGGGACCGAGCAGTTAGGAGGATTATTTTCTCTTGTACTAAGAGATCCTCATTATTGATCGTGCGATCTGAGTGACGTTGCCAATTAGTGGTCCGACCTCTTCTTTAAGGGTCGGACAATTGGTGAGGACTATTTTTGTTAGGGGTGAGCTCTTGTGCTCTTCCATTTATTCGAGGAATTCTGCTTTTATCAAACTGATGGGTTAGCTGCAATGACCCCTTCATGAGGGGCCGAGCAATTTACTTAGGAGGATTATTTTCTCTTGTACTAAGAGATCCTCATTGTTGATCGTTCGATCTAAGTGGCGTTGCCAATTAGTGGTCCGACCTCTTCTTTCAGGGTCGGACGATTGGTGAGGACTGTTTTTCCCTTGCAGTAAGAGAAGTCCTTAGTAGTTCGTGTAGCTCTAATTATAAAAAAGAAATTTTCTTCCTGATATGGGGAAGCTCTTCTATAGTAGAATTCATGGTAGAAGACTTTTTTCTCCTGCACTAAGGGAAGTCCTCATAGTCGATTTTAAGGCTCGGATAGTCAAAAATTTGAAAGAAGTTTTCTTCCCTTGACCTGGGGAAGTTCTTTTATTATAGAAATGGTCAAATAGTAGAAAGCACGACGGTAGTGTTGTGAGCACCTTTTTCCATTTTAGAAAGGGAGGTCACCCTTGTCGAGTATGTCGGTCAATCAACGCACTCTTGGTCGGAAGACCTCTTGAGTCCCCGGGAGTAGTAGATCTTCAACTAGCTCGGTCGTCAGGTTTCCTACTCAGCTCGGCTTCTTTCAGTATTTGTCCTCTTTCTTTCTTTTGGCCATAACGGAAGAGTGATCCCATTTTTTCCTTTGCTTCGTATCATCAATCAAGTTATTTTCTCTTCGAGCAACTCCTTGTGAACTAAAGAGCTTGATTAAGTAGGTCGGCAATGGTAGTCGGGGGTTCCTACCAATAGAGAAGAGGAACTTTTCTTGTTTGAGACCGGCCACCATGGCGGTCAGAGCTATCTTGTTAGAATAATCATTGACCTAGATGGATAGTTTCGGCATTGAAATGGATGAGGTAGTCTCTTAAGAGCTCATCCTCCCTCTTCTTGATTGTGAGAAGATGAGCTGATGGATTTTGTAAGTGCTATAATGATTAAGCAAACTTTAGTTATCGAATTGCGTATATCCAAAACAACTTGACGATAGATCTTCAAGACCGGTCCATAATCAGGAGAAGATCAAGCTCAAGTTCAAGAAAAGATTAAGCTCAAGATCAAGAGAAGATTAAGGTCAAGATTAGTACATTCTCAAGAGAAGATCAAGCTAAAGATCAACTAATGTTCAAGAATAAGATCAAGCTCAAAAATCAAGATGAAGTTCGTAACCAAGTTCAAGTCAAAGAAGTTCATATATTTGATATATCTCATGTAGTATAAAATCCTAAAAAGACCTTAGGACTAGGTGCTTTCAAAAACATTTAAAATTGGGTTTCTATGCTTATTTTTCTTAGATGTTAACTAGCCTAAATTTTGGTTCGACTAACCTAAGCTTTCTCGACCAATCTAAATTTAAAATTGAAGCAAAAACCAATTTTGCTTGCAAATTCGACTAGTTGAATTTTTGGTTTGACCAGTCATAGCTTGTCCTTTGACCAGATCAAGAAACTTTGGCTCTAAGTCCAGGAACTTCACCATTTCGGATTTTGGAAAATTTGACCAATCGAAAACCAAATTCAACTAGTCGAACAGATCTCTTTGACTAGTCGAACTGCTCCTCGGGCTAGTCAAATTTTAGATAGATCTTATCCCGCACGATCTGAAGTCCGATGAACTGAATCCGGTCTGCTTGGGCTAGTTGAAGATTCAACTTCTTTGCTTAGAATTTAAGTTCTTCTCTCAATCCAAAATATCTAAGTTAATTATCAAAATCCTTCTGTAAGAGAGAAAGAAGCTCGAGTTATTGACAAGCTATTGATCAATATGTATAATTTAATTTATATAGATTTTTTCAATTCCCTTAATTTCAGATTTTTCCATTATGATTCTAAATAGAGTAAATTATACTCTTCTTTTGAGATTTAAGAGAATTAATTCAAGTAGCCATTGATTTAAACTTAATTAAAATTAATAAAACCCTGGACCCTTTCTATTTGACTGAACAAGGAACAATCTACATTCAAGAAAGTGGTTCTTCGGCTACAAGTTTCTGATGTCTTCTACGGTGAAGATAAGTATACCTTCTAATCATTATTTGGTTTTTATGAGATAGCCTGAAAAATTTCAATATAGGTTTTTTCTGAGATAGCCTGAAAATCTCAGTGAGGAGTTTGATTATGATAGCCCATGAAAATCACAAGAATTGAATCAGGTTTTAAGGTAACCCTGGGAAAACCTTTTTCATAGTGAAAGTCAAAATTACATGGAGAGTAATTTTGGGAGTGGAGTAGGTGTTGTTGTTTTAAAGCACCGAACCAATATAATCCTTTGTGTTATGTGGTGAATGGTTATATTTAATTTTTACTTAAAGTGGTGAATGTTGTAATATATTATTTTTATTTACTCTTGCAAAGTTTGAGATTTTGATTTTAAAGAAATTCGTGAAATAAGGTTGTCTTGCCTAAAACTTCAGGTGAAGGTTGTCCTACGAATTATTTGGAATCAACGTTTCAATACTTGAGCAATTTATATCTCTAATTTATTTACATATTCAGCACTTATTTTGATTATTTGGCATAGTCCTATTCATTAAGTTCTCCTTTTCATGTGGTATCAGAGAGGGTTACTCTTTATTTTTTTTAGGATTGACCTCCTTGATGTAGATCCAGAGCTTTATTATGTCAAATTTTGACAGCTTGTCTATTACCAGGCTACCTCCTTTTGATGGTTCCAATTATTCATAGTGGAAAGTTAGGATGAGGATCTTCCTCAAATCCTTAGATAAAAGTGTGTGGTAAGCCAGGATCCCTCCTATGATGGAAGTAACAGCCGATGATGGAACCATATCAATGAAAGAAAACACATTTTCTTTTTAGACTGCGGTTCAGAAAAGTGAAAGCAGTCTAAATGCAATAACTTGTGCTCTATCGCATGATCAATTCAAAAGAATTATTTCATGCGATACAGCTAAGTAAGCATGAAACATTCTCGTAATGACACATGAAGGAACCACTATTGTCAAGAAATCAAAAATTTAAATCCTCACAACCAAATTTGAGGAGATTCATATGGAAGAAAATGAGTCTTTTATGGACTTTTATACAAAACTGAATGACATAGTGAATTCCATGTGGGGTCTTGGAGATAGAATCCCTTAAAGTAAGGTTTGCGAAAAAATACTGTGATCACTACATGATAGGTTCAATTCAAAGGTAACTGTTATACATGAGTTAAGGGATACGGATGTTATGAAAGTGAAGGAGTTAGTTGGTTCTCTTTAAAACTTATGGGCTGAATTTCAAAGCTTCTAAAGTTAAGTCCATTGCTCTTAAATCTTCTAAATCTAATTCAAAAGAAAGTAATATTAATTCTGATTTTGAAGAAAATGAAGATGATATGACAATGTTAGCAAAGAAATTTTATAGAATTTTCAAAAACAAGAAAAGAATATATTTTCAAAAACCATCTGATAAAAGAAAAGGAAAATCAAATTCTTGAAAATGTAAAACAAAATACAATCAATTTTTTAACTGTCATGAATATGGGCACTTGGCTAATAAATGTCCTAAAAAGGATAAAGCTAAAAGCAAGGGCATGATTTCTACTTGGGATGAATCATTTGATTCTGAAACTACTTCTAAAAATGATGAATCAGATCAAGAACATGTAAATGAGTTAAAAGCCTTTATGACAATAGGCAGAGTTACTTCTTTAAACAGTTGTGATATGTCTGATTATGAAACTTTAAGAAGTGACCCTAAAAATGAAGATGATCTTCAAGATGCCAAAATAAGTCAGAGTTGTAAAAATACTGTTAAGTTAAAAATTCAAAAAGAAAATTATGCTAAACTAAAAGTTGAACTTGAAAAAGCAGTTTTAGAAAAATCTCATTTTTTCGATTGTTTCGAAAAAAAAAATTAGATTTAAGTTTTAAATCTTTTGAATTGCAAAAACTCATAATAGAAAATGAGAAACTAAAACTTGAAGTTTCTTCCCTTCAGAGTTCAAAGGACACTTGGAAATATGTCATTGGTGAGCAAAAGCTTGAAAAATTGTTAACCTCATCGAGGTGATGTCATGACAAGTCTGGTCAAGGTTATATTAAAAATAACACTTTAAAAACCAAGGATTCTGCTCCTATCTTTGTAAGAGGAGAATCCTCAAACTCTAAAGGAAATGCTTTAAAAGATGTAAATATAATGATTTTAAAAACTCAAAAACTTCTCAAGTCTCTAAAATAAATAATAATGTCATCAACTATAAACACCAAAGGAATAATAAACCACCACTAGCTGAAAAAATTATGGACTTGCTTAAAGAGCTTCTGAAATTTAACTTAGATAAGATAGGAGTTTATAGAAAAAGGAGAAATCTTAACTTCCAAATATAGCAAAAATTAAGAGATACTCCTAAACCTAGTACCGTAATGAAATGAGTTCCAAAGTTTAAGTGTCTTGTTGCCCACACAGCTTTCAAAGCCATTAGCCACTCAAGATGGTACCTAGATAGTGGATGTTCAAGATACATGACATGTAATAAGACGATATTCACAAATATCAACGAAGTAAATGGTGACTCATTCACTTTCGGAGATGGACGCAACTGCAAAATAATTAGCCAAGGTAATGCACAACTTCCTAACTTGCCTCTATTTGAAAATATACTTTATGTTGAAAGAATAAAACCTAATATTTTGAACATATCTCAAATATGTGATAATAAGCACAGTGTGAAATTTTCAGATCACGAATGTGAGATTATAAATGAGAAAGGTAGTGTAATATTAAATGGTCATAGGACATTTGAAAATTGTTATATAATTGATAACTCTTGGTCAACAAACCATCCATGTTACATGGTCCAAATAGACGAAACTAAACTATGGCATAAACATCTTGGACATGTAAACTATAGAGATCTATATAAATTGGTCAAAAGAGATCACTTATATGGCTTACCCAAGCTGAAAAAGATAGAAAAAGTCTGTAGCACATGTCAAATTACCAAGAAGATTAGGAGTAGTCACAAGAAAGTGAACTCCTTAGCCACGGCTAAACCTCTAGAACTTCTCCACATGGATTTAGTCGGACCAAATAAAATGGAGATAGAGGAGGAAAGAAGTATTTTCTGGTCATAGTTAATGACTACACCAGATATACGTGGATAGCCTTTTTTAAGAAAAAAAATCAGATACTCTTGATGAAGTCAAAAAATTTATAAAACGTATCCAGATTGAAAAAGTGATATCTATAGTCAAAATTAGAAGTTGATACTGAATTTGAAAATAGTAATTTTGAGAAGCAATGTAATAATTATGGTATATCGTATGAATTCTCTACTCCAAAAGCACCTCAACAAAATGGAATTGTGAAAGAAAAAATAGAATTCTATAAGAAATGACTAATGTAATGCTAAATAGCATGAATCTATCAAAAAATTTATGGGTTGAAGCTGTTAGTACTGCATGTTATATTATAAATAGTGTCTATAGTAGAAAAATTAAAAATAAAATAACTTATGAATTATGGTTTAATAGAAAGCCCACGGTCAAATATTTTCAAACTTTTTGAAGCAAATGTTTCATATTACGTGATCAAAAATTTTAGGAAATTCGAAGCTAAGAGCGATGAAGAAATATTTTTAGGTTATGCTCTAAATAGCCTGGCATACCAAGTTCTTAACAAAAGAACTGGGGTGATCCAAGAATCTATAAATGTTGTGATAGATGATCAATAGATCACACATAATCCCAATAAAGAAGATGATGATGTCAATGTGATTAATATACCTAACTCATCATCTAAATTAGTCAATACTGAGATAAGATTAGTTAAATATCATCCGACTAATCAAATAGTTCGTAACCCTCGCACTAGGGTTCAGACAAGAAAACAATTACAAAACATATGCCATTATGTCTGCTTCAGTTTCAAAATTGAACCGGCCAATATAAATAAAGCACTTGCTGATGAAAGTTGGATAAATGTCATGCAAGAAAAATTAAATCAATTTATTAGAAATGATGTATGGTATTTAGTTTTCAGACCTATTGGTAAATATTTGATTGGAACCAAATAGATTTTTAAGAATAAAACTAATGAAATGGGTAATATTATCAAAAATAAGGCACGACTGGTTATACAAGAGTACACTCAAATAGAAGGTATTGATTACGATGAAACCGAAGTTGCGCGCCTTTAATCTATAAGATTATTTATTTCAATTACGTGTCATAAGAAATTTAAAATTTATCGAATGGAGGTTAAAAGTGCATTTTTAAATGGTGATTTGCATGGGGAAGTATATGTTAAACAACCAAAGGATTTTAAAGATCCCAAACTTCTAAATCATGTGTATCATCTTTAAAAGGCTCTTTATGATTTAAAACAAGCTCTCAGAGCATGGTATGAAAAATTGACTAAATTTTTACTTAGTCATAATTTTATTATGGGTAGTGTTGATAAAACCTTTTTCGTCAAGAAACATATCGATCATATTCTGATAATTCAAATCTATGTTGATGATATCATTTATAGATCTACATGCACTAACTTATATGTTGAGTTTGCAGATTTAATAAAATCCAAGTTTGAAATGAGTATGGTTAGCGAACTAAACTATTTCCTTGGATTACAAGTTAAACAACTTGAAAATGGAATGTTTATCTCATAGACCAAATATGCAATGAACCTTGTAAAAAGGTTTGGTTTTAAGAATAGAAAAAAATTTAATACTTCAATGAGTACGACTCTTAAACTCTCAAAGGATGAATCAAGTAAAAGTGTAGACTCTCATTTATACCAAAGCATGATTGGTAGTCTTCTATGCTTAACTGCTAGCAGACCCGATATTGCTTATAGTGTTGGAATATGTGCTAAATATCAATCTAATCCTAAAGAATCACGTTTAATTGCAGTTAAACAGACAATCAGATATGTTGCAAGTTCTGCGAACTTAGGACTATGGTATCATCATGATACGTCTATACAAATTTCTAGATATATTGATGCAGACTAGGCATGAAATATTGATGATAGAAAATCTACTAGTGGTGGATATTTCTACGTAGGAAACTACTTAGTATCTTGGCTCAGCAAGAAATAAAATCCAGTATCTTTCTCTACAGCTGAAGCTGAATATATTACAACAGAAAATGCTTGCACTCAGCTAGTTTAGATGAAAAGAATGCTAGCTGATTATAGAATTACGCAAGATACAATGACTTTATATTGCAATAATTCAAACGCAATTAATATCTCCAAAAATCCAATCTAACATTCTCATACGAAACATATCGATATACAATCCATTATATTCGAGAATTGGTTGAAGACAAGTCTATATTGCTCGAATACATTCAAACTGAGAAGCAGCTTGCAAAAATACTAACTAAGCCACTTAATAGAACTAGATTTTCCAACTTAAAGCATGATATTGGTTTGTGCATTGTTAAATAATTATCTTGTTTCTTTTTATGCATTTTTTTATTTATTTTTGTTAAATGCATAAAATGATATTAAAATAAATTAGTCAAAAAATTAAAATTTTGTGATTTTTCGACTAGTCGAGTACATACTTGGGCTAGTAGAATTCTTCAACTAGTCGAGTATATACTTAGGCTAGTCGACGAATGCCAACTTTCACCTAAAAAGGGGGAAAATTCCCATTTTCCTTTCATTTCACATCTTCTTCCTCGACTAGCTAGTGCCCCATTCGACTAACCCATCATCCATTCTTACTTGTAAGTGTTTTCCTTTCAATTTTCTTCTAGTATTTGTTAACCTATTACTATCGAATCTCTTTTGCGTATTGTATTCATCATTTAAAACCCTATTTGGGGTGAGTTTTTCTTCAAAATCTGATCTAATCTTTCCTTTAGCATTTTCTTTAATTTTTATCTTGTGCAAATTGATATGGAGTTTCGATCCAAGAAAACAACAATGAAAAATCATGCTAGCTCTTCATCTAGATCTACTCCTATTGGTGTGAGAACTCTACAGACCTTGGAAGAGGATTTCGAGCACGTTCGGGATTTTCGCACTAAAGATATTATCATAGAAAGATCAATAAATTTAGACCATATTGCTTCTTTTGGTCTAGTTCCCATTCTCTCAGAAGTCAGTTGGGAACGCATTTTGGGATGGGGTGGAATAGCTTACTACTCCATTGTGCAAGGAATGTATGCATCAATCTGTGATGTCTCCCTTGATAACTTGACATTCATGATTAAATTTGTTGAAGGGACATTCTAAGTTACACTGTGTGTTATTTCGCCATTGATGGAAATCAATGTTACGAAAGATGGCATACCTATAACCACATTAACTGAAAAAATGTCCAATACTAAAAAACAAGTGATAACCCGTAAGTTATGTCGCTTGAATGCAGAATGGAGGTCGGATAATACCCTCCCCGCAAACCAAATGCTCTCAAAATATAGAGTTTTGCATCGAATTTTCACTTCCAATGTCTATCCTCATTCCGGGAATAAGACTGAACTTACTCCCTTCATATTTAGAGTCTTTCATTCTATTGTGTCAGGTATACGTGTCTATCTACCATCTTTAATTTGCTACATCATTATTCAGTATCACTTGCATCCCAATTTTCATGGCATTACAAGGACGAATTCTCCTACATTTAGCTTTCAGGAAGGTCTATGTAGACCTTGTGTAAAACCCGTATCCTACACCGTAGCATTCTGTAGGCTTCCGCGGTCTTCCCAGTCAAATTCCGGCAACCCTCGACTTGTATCCGACGTTTGCGCACGATCCTAAGCCGAGTTCTGCATACCTAAGTCGACTCAACCCGAAACTTATATCTTTGCAACCGTAACTCGTTCACTGATCGATACCCAGGTTAGAAGATATGGGTCCGCATTCATTCTAAAGAAACTCTGCATGTTACGAATTTTGAGAGAATCTCTACAATATATCCCATCAATCAATCAATGTCAAGTACAAGTCAAGTACACTCCATACCCCAAGTACAACAACACATCCCTTCCCATTCCCAAAGTTAACTCTCTCTCTCTCCACCCATCCCTTTCTTACAAACCCATCACTCCACCCATCACCCATCACACCTTTGGACATTGGGTTCGTGGGCCCCACTATAGGTCCCATCGTGATGTGTGTGAAACATCCACACCGTGCATTTTAAGGGCCCCCTTCTAGCCGTGGGCCACCCCAAAAATTAGCCATACCTGGAACTCAGGTGGCCCACATCACAGGGAATAATGTGATTGAACATCTGCCATTGAAACCCTTTTTGCGTAACAGAAGTTTTGGATCATTATGAAATTTGTTTTTCCTCTTCATACGGGTCTGTGTGACCTTATCAATAGATTGGGTGGAAAATAAATATTATGGTGGTCCCCATGTGGGACTGTAACACCCGTGAAAAATCCGTACTTGGGTCCGAGCACTAATTAGACCCGAAATCGCGTAGAATTAAATTCCATGGAAATTAAGAGTAAGTTAGCTAGCGCAACGCTAGAGTAGCTGGGAAATAGTCCCTGATCACTTTAAATACGTTCTGCAAGACCCAAATCGAGTAGAACAAACAACTCTACAATACTCTATAACCTCGGATCAAACTCTAAGCAGGTCTGTTCTCTGGACCACATTGAATTTTTGTATTGGATTTAGACCGCGCGTCGAAGGTCCGATACCTTCTATCTTAGACCGTTAGAACCGCCTAGCTGGACTTGACAATCATCTCGAAAATCAAGTCAAACCGATAATCACAGACTATTTCGTTGAACCCGGACTGAAGCGACCGCGAATAGGGACAGAATTGGAATTTCAAATTCAAATCTGGCACACGACTTGACGCGTCAGTATTAAGCGTTCTGACCGTCAGAATTCATCCAGATTACACCCTCGGATCAGGAAAAATTTCTATTTATTATCATGAGACTTTCAGCCCTGATCTATGTGCGGTGACCGCTGAACTAAAACTGGTCCGCCACGTGCGATCTGCGAACCCTGCCAGACTGAAAACTTAATACGTGCTACATCTGGTACGCATGAGCTTAAGTCTGATCGCAATCGACCAGGGGACCACCAGAAAGCAGCTTTTGGACCGAAACAGCCCCAAAATGGATAGGCACCAAGTAAACTTCGTTCCGGAGCCTATTTCCGGCGTTTTTAAGCTTATAAAAGGGGTTGAAACCCTCATTTCTCTCTCCCATCCGAAAATTGCAACCCTAGAGAAAAGGAGAGAGAGTTTGAGAGAGAGATTGGAAGGGATTTTTCCCGCTTCCGAGCCAACGATTGTTGCTGCTTCAGCTACTCTTCCCAATCACCTGGCTGGTGATTTCTCCATTCTTTCAGGTACAAAACAACCCTAGAACTTGCTGATTTAGGGTTTATCCAGATTTAGGGCGTGTTGGCTAACGTATTTCGTCAATCAGGTTGTCCTACTGCCGTAGACGAAGCGTACACGCTCCGTTCAAAATCCCGCGCCCGTACGAGACTAGGTGAGAATTTTAGACGCTTTGATTGACGGTTTACAACGCTTTCAATGTCGTTTAATAGTAGATTATCGACGGCATCACCGTTTGACATGTACAACATGCTCTCCATTTCCTGTTTCGTAAATTAACGAAGAATATGAGATTTAGGGCATTTTAGTCATTTGTAGGAAGTACGGTCTACATGCATATTTTTCTGACGTGATTGACATGGTTTGTCGTCGCATTAGGGAGTTAGGAATGCTTGCATAATTAGTTCGGCGAAGAGATTCGCCTAGTTGCGCACTTTGGGTCGACATACTATATGTAGACTTAAGTGTGTAGTGTATGTGTTTGTATAAATGCTTGTATTAGTATGTATTGAATTAAATGATGTTATGTAGTAGTTTGAGATTGATTTCTTGGTTAATAATGTGACCTAAATGATTTCCTACATGTTGACCTTATGCATGATTCCATTACATGCATGGAAAGTATGCCTTGAAGATTTGCTTAAGTTGAGTGTTATAACATGTGTTAACATGCTCATATGATTATATTTCAATTCCAATACCTTTACATATATTGCTAATGTGATTCCATAGATGTTTGGGACTAGACTTAGTCCAGGCAGTCGGTAATCGAGCGAATTCGTGGCTGACTGGTCATAGCCACGAACGACGCGTCGATGAACGTGATTCGTGTTTAGAGTTGCCGGCAGTGGTTAGGCCACGCGAAGTGTTATACGCACTTCATGTCGTTCGACTTGAGATGCGATCGCGCTAGTCGAGCCCGTCAAGCAACCCGACTGGCCGATGTATGTTCACCTTGTATGAGTCATAACTGCTTGAACCTAGGGTACTGAACTTACCATTGTAAACCCTGTTAACCATGGTACCTTGATCCACGAAGACTCATGAGCCGGGCATGGTGGTATGGGATACCGTGGTCGAGCTGTCGGCCTACGCTGGGGCCACAAACCTCCCCGTAGTGACCAGTGAGCACCTAGACTCGTGAGCAGATTATGGTGGTATGGGACACTATATTCTAGCTGTCGGCCTACACTGATCAGGCGACGAGCCCTTTGTAGTGACCGCGAGTGTATTCTGAGTCCACGGGAGGCGACGACCCTTCCGTTGCAGTAGAGTACGGTAGGCTTGTATTGATAAGGTGATGGGGGAGTGGTGCAACGAGTGCGAGCAACAGCCCTGGCAGCCCTTGCAGTGACCTACGAAATATACATCGTATGAGATTACTAGGAGTGACGACCCTAGACAGGATCTGTGTTGGGATTGATACAAGGGAAGTACCTTAGTTTCCCAATCCTGCTGTTTGAATGGACTAATAACAACTTGGAAATCATATCGTCATAGCATTGCATGTGCCTGGAAGATGTGGAGCACTCTAGGGAGTGTGGCATGCCGCGGTCGTAAGATGTTGCTGCATGAGGGTGATCGTCGGTGAGGGCATACATCACGTCATATCATCTTGCATTAACAACAGTATTAGGATTGTCTGATTTACTGCTTTACTATTATCGCGTGATTGAATTGTGAACATGCTAATCTTTGCTCTATGATTCCACTGAGTTGATCACTCATTCCCACGTTACGGGATGGTGTTTGCAACACCCAGCAGACCCTGTTGTAGATGCAGGTGAGGCTGAGATCCAGGAGGTGGAGCCAGAGATCGACGAGGACCAGGATGAGTTCTCGTATATGCAGTATCACGACGGCTTCCCGTAGGCGACCTGGATCGAGGGGACATCAGTGAGATTTTTTTTGAACATTATTCTTTTGTTTATGTATATGTATATGAGACTCAGAGATGTAGTCATACTTTGGAGACAGATGAGATTTACTTTATTTTTTTCCATACAGTGATATATATATTGTTTAGTCTTTCGCTTGCTTTTATCACTGGATCTGAAGTATGAATTGCAGTTTTGGTATACTTTTACTCATGTGAATGCTTTAAATCAGACAACAATGAATCATAACCATTTTTGTTGCATAAGTGACGGTCTGGAACTCGGGAGTTGAGTTTATACACGACCCCCAATTTTCAGGGTGTTACAAGTTGGTATCAGAGCATGAATGAGAGTATACTGGGCCTGGGTTATGGTCTTGCGATGTACGCTGTCGCTTCCTTTGACTTAGGTGGGTGCGAGAAGGGTCTAGAAACACTTCTAGGATCGCAGATTCGCCGATAGGCGATGTCTATTAGAATCGATCGCAAGATCGAGTCTGTAACGCATCTCGGGTCGCGTAAGGCAACCCGAATCGCTTCTAAGCTGTAGGAAGTCATGTTAAGACGTTCTACGAGCGGTTTTAAACCGAAAAAGTGAATCCTTGGGCCGTGGGATGACCACGACTCCTGTAATCAATCGTCAGGGCTTAAAAACCCCGTTTCGCCAAAAATTCTCAAAATTCCTCCTCTAAACACTCTGACCTTCATTTATTTCTTATCCTTTTCATGTTAGGCATCAAACCTAATATGAAAATAACACAAATTAGTACTTTCACAAAATTTTACAGTGAATAGTAAAATTTCATGAAAAATGGCCATAAGGCCATTATAACTTCACTTTCTTTAGCAACTAAGGATCTAGATAGATGTACTGGATCATTCTACCCCAAATTCATATGCTGCATTATATGGTTTGGTATTCAGGATTGCGATGTGGTCCCGAAAATCTCCAAACACATATTTGGGCTCATACATATCAAAATACAATGAACTAGGGGGTGGGACATATATTTTTGGAACCCCTGGACCATGGGGGACCAGACCCATGTGGTCCCACCGGCCAACTTAGAGGTTGACCGGCGATGCCATCGCCGGTCCGGCGATGCATCGCCGACCGGTGGGGTCCGTTGGCCTCGATTTTTGGGCGCACGCCCTAAAACGCCTAGTACATCCTCCCCATATGCCTCCCATCTCACGAAAACCCCTAAAACACACCCCTCCTTCACAAACAGCCCTCCCCTTAGCCCTATTTTCGATTTTCAGCAACCATTTCCAAACTCCGGCGTCCCAAATCACTCCTAGGTCCCTCCTTGGCCAAAACCGACCACCACCCATCACTTATTGGGAGTTGGCAGCCCCTCCTCTTGAAGATCTCACCATTTGGAGCTCCAAAAATCCCCAAATAGAGCTGAAATCGTGAGGTGCTCCATTCTACCTTTTTATTTGTATTTCTCCTTGAAATTATAGCCTTGGGAAGCTTGAAGCATCCCTCTACGACGCCTAGATTTCCTTTTTCTGGATTGGGCAGCCACTTCTTCGCATTTTCGCCATTTTTCATGGCTTTCGTGGAAGCCATTTTAGGCCTTTTATCACTCTCATCCATCATATCTTTGATGGGTAAGAGGAAAACCGCAACAGACGAGGCTGGGCCGAGCCGCCCTGCTCGATCAAGAAGACCGCGGGGTGGTGCCGCAAGTTCAAGCGCCGCCGCCGGTCCAGCTCCAGTCCTGGAGTGCCGTATAAAGCGAAATTTGGATCCCCATGCACACCTTGGGCGAACAATTCTATCGGAGATGCCTCATGGCCAATACACTGATCGCAAAGTGTTATTTGAGGCGGACGTAGATGGACGATTGTTCGGTGAGTATCTGTTGTTCGAACGCATTGAAGCTGCGCATTGGGGTTCGATCTTTGAAGCTCGCGCTCGTGCTATGTGAGCACCGTTCGTGCCTTCTACGCAAGTATCCAGAATCCTACCTTGGAGCCTTTGCAGTTCAAAATCCCTTTTGCTAGAGATCGGATGGCTACGATCGATGTTCGGTTGATTGCGTGACTTCTCAACGTGCCTCTAGGTGATGTGCATCCTAGTGAGAAGAATCTGAGGACTAGACGTGAACGAGATTGCCGCACCAGGTTTCTGTGCGGTAAGTTGGTTCCATGGCAGCCTAATAATAGCCTCAAGGCGACGTATATGTCTGAGGATTTACGCCTGCTGCACCATATCTGCACCTTCAATGTTTATCCAGGTCGACGAACCGCATTGAATGCACACGTCTTATGGTCGATTTCTTATATCTGGTGGCCCAGGGAGCGAACGTATGTATGGCCACTTTCATCTTACGGCAGATAGTTCTCATAGCCAGGTCAAGAAGAACATCCGAATCGCTTCCCTTTGGCCGACTTATTTGCAAGATTGCGCTTGAGTTTGCCTATAGACTTGGGCCGGAATTGCCGGTATCGATTCATACCATTGATGAGTCGACAATGGTCAAGATGAAGATTGGGTCACAATACCGTGAAAATCAACTTGAAAGGGATAGTGGGGATGACTTTGATGATGAGGAAGATCAAAGCGAAGAAGAACCTAGAGCAGAGGCTCAGGAAGAAGCTCAGGAAGAAGCAGAAGAGGAGGCTCAGGATACTGATGAGAGCCCTCCTCCTTCTGCGCAGGCTACTATCGACGATCGCATTGCTCGCATGGAGGAGAGTCAGACCGCTTTACGAAGGGAAGTCCAAGAACTTCGCGCAGAAGTCGCTGATGCCAAGGCCGTTACAAAGAAAAAATTCGGCAAGGTGACTCGCACCTTGAAGGCGATCCTGTGTTGCTTACAGGATAAGGGTGCTCCTCCTCCATCACCAGACTCCGACTAGCGATGCGATCTTTGATGTTATTATCAGTAGTTAGTCAATTCCTGTTTTATGTGTGTAAGCCTGTTAGGGATACTGCTTTGCTCATGTTGCTGTTGTTTAACTGTCTTAATTTTCATGTAATTCTTGTCATGATGCTTGTAAGGATATATCCCTCGTATTGTGACAATTTTGATTAATTGAAATGCATGGAATGCCTTTAACTCTTTTGTGGATGATTGTGGTGTATTTGTGCAATTGAGACTGACAAGGTTGCGCCCTATTTTGAATATAGGGAATGCCACCTAAGACTACGCGGAGCACGGCTCGTCTTGCGCTGACTGAGCATATGGATCAGACTCCCTCTCAGTCTGGTACCCATTCGGACCCTGCTTTGGGCCTGATTCCTGAGACAGCTCGATCGTCTCAGCCTGCCGCTGGTCCTACAGATGGACCACCGCCATTTACGCCATCAGTCAGAGAGCCACATCGCGCATCTACTTCCACACCGCATCCGCCACAGCCTGTTCCACCCCCTGACAGATTCGAGCAGATGATGGCTATGATGTTACAGCAGTAGCAGCTTCTGACCACCATAGTGGGGACATTAGCCCAGGGTGGGGGTGCGACTACATCTACTCCACCTGCACCACCTGTGCATCCAGCTGAGGATGCCTATACATACGCTCAGGATGAGGGCATGGCTCATCCTGCGCCGCCTGCTGACACGTGGGGCCTATTGGAGCGATTTCAGCGCTTGCGGCCTCCTACTTTCACGGGTTCTCATAGACCCGAGGAGGCTGAGTACTGGCTCGACCGGGTGTCGAAGATTTTATGGATGTTGCACTGCACTGAGGCCGAGCAGGTAGAGCTAGCTACCTTCCTGTTTGAGAGAGAGGCCAGCATGTGGTGGGATAGCGTACTGCGGACCGTTGCCGCAGACTTTGTATGGACGTGGGCAGCATTTGAGTTTCGCTTCCATGAGAAGTATTATCCCCAGACCTACAGGCACGACAGGGAGAATGAGTTTCTCCGTCTCAGACAGGCAGCGATGACAGTTACCGAGTATGAGCATCGGTTCACGGAGTTGGGCAGGTACGTCCCGACGATCCTAGTTGATGAGCAGATGTGCATACGGCACTTTTTGGAGGGTTTGCGACCGGATATTCGATCGAAGATGTGCTGTGTTAGCATTCCCTCCTATGCGGAGTTGATTCACATGTCCATGCGGGCAGAGCAGGACGTGGATCGACTTGCGCGATCTCGTGGCCCGGCTGCTTCTAGGCCATGACCAGACTTGCCAGACAGGCCCTTCGCGGGCAAGAGGCCTCGCATTGATCCTCCTGCTAGGACTACGGCGCCTGTACCACCGTTTCGGTGCCCTGATTTGACATGTACATACTATGGGAGGACAGGCCATTTGGCGCAGAGCTGCTTTTCGAGGATGCGGGACAGTGGGTTCTCGCCGCCGCAGAAGATTGACCGTGTACGTCCACAGGCGATATCAGCACCGCCTATTCAGTCAGCTCCTGCGCATCCTTCTTTCAGACCTACGGTATCGCAGATCCGACAGCCTCCACGACTCTTGACACAGCTGTCGAACCGGCCACAGCAGGCTCGGGTTCATGCATTGACAGCTGAGGCAGCCGCGACGGGCACTTCTCAGCATTCGGCCTTCGAGGTCACCGCCCATATTGGAGGTACTCCTATTCTCGTGATGGTGGACACTGGATCCACGATTTCTTTGACATCGCGTGCTATTGTCAGACGTCTTGGCTTACACACCATTACTATGGATGGAGTGCGGGTTTATACAGCTCATGGGTCCTTTACAGATGCCACCCAGATGTGTGAGGGTTGTTTGGTGGATCTGGGGGGCAAGACGATGGTTCTAGATCTCGTCGTCGACCCTTCTCTTTATTATCTCGACGTCATTCTTGGCATGGACTGGTTGACTGCAGCGAGAGCCGAGATTGACTGCGAGACTCGTATAGTCACAGCGTACGAGCCTGAGGGTGCATCCTTCACATTTCCAGTGCGGGTAAATCTTCCTTTCCGCATACTTAGCTACGCCACTCTATTGCGCGACGCTGGTGCCCAGGTACTTGAGCAGACGCCAGTTGTTTCCGAGTTCGGGGATCTGTTCAGGAAGATCCCTGGTTTGCCGCCCCGACGTGAGATCGATTTCACTATCGATCTGGTTCCTGGTTCTACACCCGTCTCACTGCAGATGTATCGCATGGCACCATGTGAGATGGAGGAGTTGAGGACGCAGATTGATGGTCTGCTAGAGCTTGGCCTTATACGGCCTAGCGTGTCTCCTTGGGGAGCACCGGTCTTGTTCGTGAGGAAGAAGGATGGTTCGATGCGATTGTGTATTGATTATCGCAGGCTGAACCAGCTCACAGTGAAGAACAAGTACCCTTTGCCCAGGATCGATGACTTGTTCGATCAGCTGAGAGGAGCGCAGTACTTCTCGAAGATTGATCTTCAGTCAGGTTATCATCAGCTGCGTGTCAGGGATGAGGACGTGCAGAAGACAGCATTCAGGACCAGTTTTGGCCACTACGAGTTCCTCGTGA
Organism: Magnolia kwangsiensis; assembly: GCA_037074715.1. Classification (NCBI taxonomy): domain Eukaryota; kingdom Viridiplantae; phylum Streptophyta; class Magnoliopsida; order Magnoliales; family Magnoliaceae; genus Magnolia; species Magnolia kwangsiensis. Next base: position 61,743,927 of record CM073573.1, read on the forward strand.
TGTCGTTCGATCTCACGAACGCACCGGCCGTGTTCATGGATCTGATGAACCGGATATTTCGGCCTTTTCTCTATCGATTCGTCGTTGTCTTCATTGACGACATTTTGGTGTACTCTAGGAGTCGAGAGGAGCATGAGGAGCACTTGCGTTTGGTCCTTGATACGCTCAGACGACATCAGTTGTTCGCACAGTACAAGAAGTGCGACTTCTGGAAGCAGGAGGTGAAGTTTCTGGGACACGTGGTGTCCAAGGATGGCATGGCAGTTGACCTGTCTAAGGTAGCTGCGGTGCAGGACTGGGAGCAGCCTGGTTCTGTCACTGAGGTGAGGAGCTTCTTGGGTCTCGCTGGCTACTATCGAAGCTTCATTCAGGACTTCTCGAAGATCGCGAGACCCTTATCTCAGTTGACACGGAAGGACGTGAAGTTCGCCTGGAATGATAAGGCGGAGTCAGCTTTTCAGGAGCTGAAGGACAGACTTACGTCCGCCCCTGTGCTAGTATTGCCAGAGCAAGGGGTTAGATACACTATATACACTGACGCGTCTAGCGTTGGTTTGGGTTGTGTCCTTATGCAGAGGGACAGGGTAATTTCGTATGCCTCGAGACAATTAAGGAAGCACGAGGAGAATTACCCTACACACGACCTAGAGTTGGCAGCCGTTATATTCGCACTGAGACTCTGGAGACATTACCTCTACGGAGAGGAGTTCGAGCTCTTTTGCGACCACAAGAGCCTCAAGTACATATTCACGCAGCGAGACTTGAATATGAGGCATCGACGATGGATGGAGACGTTGAAGGACTTCAAGTTTGAAGTCTCTTACCATCCTGGGAAGGCGAACCTTGTGGCTGATGCGTTGAGCCGCAAGAAGGCGATAGAGTTTGTGGCTCCGCTGATGGTTGCCGAGTGGGATATGGTTGAGTTTTTGCGAGACTTTGAGCAGAAACTCACCGTAGAGGAGCTGTTTGAGTTCATCGCACATGTACAGGTGCGATCTCAGATCGATGACCGAGTCATCGAGGCGCAGAGGGACGATGCGCATCTTACTGAGCTTCGAGAGCAAGCCAGTGATGATGCTGACGCCGACTGGCGAGTTGGAATGGATTGGGGCTTACGTTACCGTGGCCGCCTATGCGTCCCAGATGTCCCTGACTTGAGACGAGAGATTCTCGAGGCTGCGCATTCTACTAGACTCGCGATGCATCCAGGCAGTACAAAGATGTATCGTGACGTGAAGAGGACGTATTGGTGGGAAGGTATGAAGACCCACATAGCTGAGTTCGTGCCCCGTTGTCTCACTTGTCAGCAGGTGAAGGCAGAGCATCGCCGACCACCTGGACTTTTGCAGCCTATGCCGATTGCAGAGTGGAAGTGGGATTTCATTTCCATGGACTTCATTTCTAGGTTGTCGAAGACGAGGAAGGGGCATGATTCCATTTGGGTGATCGTCGACCGATTGACGAAGTCGGCGCACTTCCTACCGATCAGAGTTACGAACTCTGCAGACGAGCTGGCTAGATTGTACATCAGACAGATCATGCGTCTGCATGGAGTTCCGTTGGAGATCGTGTCGGACAGAGACACGCGGTTCACTTCTATTTTCTGGACTCGCATTCAGGAGGCTATGGGTGTGAAGTTGAAGTTCAGTACTGCCTTCCACCCACAGACGGACGGACAGACGGAGCGAGTGAACTAGATCCTGGAGGACATGTTGCGAGCTTGCGCATTGGACTTCAAGGACAGTTGGGATGACTGTCTTGCATATGCGGAGTTTGCGTACAACAATAGCTTCCAGGCGAGTATCGGCATGACACCTTATGAGGCGCTATATGGGCGACCTTGTCGCGCACCGCATTGCTGGTTAGAGGTCGGTGAGCGTAGCTTGATTGGCCCAGAGTTGGTGCAGGCGACGTCAGAGAAGATTGATATTATTCGACGTCGGCTTCTTACAGCGCAGAGCAGACAGAAGAGCTACGCCGATAAGAGACGGAGGCCACTAGAGTTCACAGTCGGGGATCACGTGTTTTTGCGAGTTTCCCCTATGAAGGGAGTCCTTCGGTTCGGGAAGAAGGGGAAGCTGGCACCGCGATTCATTGGTCCATTCCAGATCCTCGATCGTGTGGGAGCGGTGGCTTACCGATTGGCTTTACCCACGCCCCTCGCGAGCGTCCACAACGTATTTCATGTTTCTATGCTGAAGAAGTACGTTGCTGATCCTTCCCATATCATCAGATGGGAGCAAGTGCAGTTAGGAGAGGATGTTACTTATATCCTGCGACTGACACGCATCCTAGACAGGAAGGAGCAGGTACTGTGTAGCAAGGTGATTCCCCTTGTGAAGGTACTATGGACGCATCACTCTGAGGAGGAGGCTACTTGGGAGACAGAAGCCGAGATCAGAAAGAACTACCCATAGCTTCTCGAGGAGTATGAAAAGGTTCAAATTTCGAGGACGAAATTATTTATTAAGGGGGGTAGATTGTAACACCCGTGAAAAATCCGTACTTGGGTCCGAGCACTAATTAGACCCGAAATCGCGTAGAATTAAATTCCATGGAAATTAAGCGTAAGTTAGCTAGCGCAACGCTAGAGTAGCTGGGAAATAGTCCCTGATCACTTTAAATACGTTCTGCAAGACCCAAATCGAGTAGAACAAACAACTCTACAATACTCTATAACCTCGGATCAAACTCTAAGCAGGTCTATTCTCTGGACCACATTGAATTTTTGTATTGGATTTAGACCGCGCGTCGAAGGTCCGATACCTTCTATCTTAGACCGTTAGAACCGCCTAGCTGGACTTGACAATCATCTCGAAAATCAAGTCAAACCGATAATCACATACTATTTCGTTGAACCCGGACTGAAGCGACCGCGAATAGGGACAGAATTGGAATTTCAAATTCAAATCTGGCACACGACTTGACGCGTCAGTATAAAGCGTTCTGACCGTCAGAATTCATCCAGATTACACCCTCGGATCAGGAAAAATTTCTATTTATTATCATGAGACTTTCAGCCCTGATCTATGTGCGGTGACCGCTGAACTGAAACTGGTCCGTCACGTGCGATCTGCGAACCCTGCCAGACTGAAAACTTAATACGTGCTACATCTGGTACACATGAGCTTAAGTCTGATCGCAATCGACCAGGGGACCACCAGAAAGCAGCTTTTGGACCGAAACAGCCCCGAAATGGATAGGCACCAAGTATACTTCGTTCCGGAGCCTATTTCCGGCGTTTTTAAGCTTATAAAAGGGGTTGAAACCCTCATTTCTCTCTCCCATCCGAAAATTGCAACCCTAGAGAAAAGGAGAGAGAGTTTGAGAGAGAGATTGGAAGGGATTTTTCCCGCTTCCGAGCCACCGATTGCTGCTGCTTCAGCTACTCTTCCCAATCACCTGGCTGGTGATTTCTCCGTTCTTTCAGGTACAAAACAACCCTAGAACTTGTTGATTTAGGGTTTATCCAGATTTAGGGCGTGTTGGCTAACGTATTTCGTCAATCAGGTTGTCCTACTGCCGTAGACGAAGCGTACACGATCCGTTCAAAATCCCGCACCCGTAAGAGACTAGGTGAGAATTTTAGACGCTTTGATTGACGGTTTACAACGCTTTCAATGTCGTTTAATAGAAGATTATCGACGGCATCGCCGTTTGACATGTACAACATGCTCTCCGTTTCCTGTTTCGTAAATTAACGAAGAATATGAGATTTAGGGCATTTTAGTCATTTGTAGGAAGTACGGTCTACATGCATATTTTTCTGACGTGATTGACATGGTTTGTCGTCGCATTAGGGAGTTAGGAATGCTTGCATAATTAGTTCGGCGAAGAGATTCGCCTAGTTGCGCACTTTGGGTCGACATACTATATGTAGACTTAAGTGTGTAGTGTATGTGTTTGTATAAATGCTTGTATTAGTATGTATTGAATTAAATGATGTTATGTAGTAGTTTGAGATTGATTTCTTGGTTAATATGCTGACCTAAATGATTTCCTACATGTTGACCTTATGCATGATTCCATTACATGCATGGAAAGTATGCCTTGAAGATTTGCTTAAGTTGAGTGTTATAACATGTGTTAACATGCTCATATGATTATATTTCAATTCCAATACCTTTACATATATTGCTAATGTGATTCCATAGATGTTTGGGACTAGACTTAGTCCAGGCAGTCGATAACCGAGCGAATTCGTGGCTGACTGGTCATAGCCACGAACGACGCGTCGATGAACATGATCGTGTTTAGAGTTGGCGGCAGTGGTTAGGCCACGCGAAGTGTTATACGCACTTCATGTCGTTCGACTTGAGATGCGATCGCGCTAGTCGAGCCCATCAAGCAACCCGACTGGCCGATGTATGTTCGCCTTGTATGAGTCATAACTGCTTGAACCTAGGGTACTGAACTTACCATTGTAAACCCTGTTAACCATGGTACCTTGATCCACGAAGACTCATGAGTCGGGCATGGTGGTATGGGACACCGTGGTCGAGCTGTCGGTCTACGCTGGGGCCACAAACCTCCCCGTAGTGACCAGTGAGCACCTAGACTCGTGAGCAGATTATGGTGGTATTGGACACTATATTCTAGCTGTCGGCCTACACTGATCAGGCGACGAGCCCTTTGTAGTGACCGCGAGCGTATTCTGAGTCCACGGGAGGCGACGACCCTTCCGTTGCAGTAGAGTACGGTAGGCTTGTATTGATAAGGTGATGGGGGAGTGGTGCAACGAGTGCGAGCAACAGCCCTGGCAGCCCTTGCAGTGACCTACGAAATATACATCGTATGAGATTACTAGGAGTGACGACCCTAGACAGGATCTGTGTTGGGATTGATACAAGGGAAGTACCTTAGTTTCCCAATCCTGCTGTTTGAATGGACTAATAACAACTTGGAAATCATATCGTCATAGCATTGCATGTGCCTGGAAGATGTGGAGCACTCTAGGGAGTGTGGCATGCCGCGGTCGTAAGATGTTGCCGCATGAGGGTGATCGTCGGTGAGGGCATACATCACGTCATATCATCTTGCATTAACAACAGTATTAGGATTGTCTGATTTACTGCTTTACTATTATCGCGTGATTGAATTGTGAACATGCTAATCTTTGCTCTATGATTCCACTGAGTTGATCACTCATTCCCACGTTACGGGATGGTGTTTGCAACACCCACTAGACCCTGTTGTAGATGCAGGTGAGGCCGAGATCCAGGAGGTGGAGCTAGAGATCGACGAGGACCAGGATGAGTTCTCGTATATGCAGTATCACGACGGCTTCCCGTAGGCGACCTGGATCGAGGGGACATCAGTGGGATTTTTTTTGAACATTATTCTTTTGTTTATGTATATGTATATGAGACTCAGAGATGTAGTCATACTTTGGAGACAGATGAGATTTACTTTGTTTTTTTTCCATACAGTGATATATATATTGTTTAGTCTTCCGCTTGCTTTTATCACTGGATCTGAAGTATGAATTGCAGTTTTGGTATACTTTTACTCATGTGAATGCTTTAAATCAGACAACAATGAATCATAACCATTTTTGTTGCATAAGTGACGGTCTGGAACTCGGGAGTTGAGTTTATACACGACCCCCGATTTTCAGGGTGTTACAGGGACCCACTGATGTATGTATTGTAGCCATCCACACCATCCGTCCATTCTATTGGAATGGTGGGCCACACGTGTGGACCCACCTTATGAGGCAGATTGGCTGGAGTGCCACACACCATCTATATAGCTGGTGTACATGGCATCACCAAGTTCTTGGGTCCCACCTATTTCATCCATGTCGTCCATCTATGGGACCCACCATAATGTATGTGTTTCATCCAAACAGTCTAACCATTTCGAAAGAAACTTTTTAGGCTTGAGACTAAAAGAATAAAAATATGACAGATCTAGGATCAGGTGGCCCACATTATAGAAAGTAGTGGATTTGAACATTCACCATTAAACCTTTGGGCTACCAAGTTTGGACCTATATGATATTTATGTTTCCTCTGAATCTAGGTCTTTCTAACCTTATGAATAGGCTGGATGGGGAAATAAACCCTATGATGGGACCCATTGGAATTTAACAGTGGAAAAATCATTATCTCCATTGCTAGTTATTGTATAGTCCATTTGATCTTTTGATATGATTCATTTTGATTTCAAAAAAATGGAAGAGTTGGATTCAGCCTATTTAAACTCGGCCCATTCGATTATGCCCATTCAACTCGACAGTTGATTCGGCCCATTTGGCTAGGCCCGATGCGATATATGAGGCCCAATGTTGAGGCCCATATGGATATATACGAGGCCCATGTGATGCGGCTCATTTGATGTATTTGGAGCCATTGGGTCGAGGCCCAATGGGATGTACATAAGGCCCATTGCAATGTGTGATTCCACCATGGTTTAGGTAATGATATTCATGATGGTCATGCCTTGGGAGCAATAATGGTTTGACATCCACATTGTAAGAGTAATGATGGTTAAATGTCTGCATTTTAACTCTCCCTAGGGGTCCATTGATAGGCTCATACTTGTAGTGTGTAGGTCGTCTAAGCCCTTCTTTGTTATGAATAGAACTCATCACCACATAACATGTTTAGTATAGTTCCATGATTCATGCTCATACGCATCATATGTATGCTTGAGATGAGGAGTGACTGATCATAGCATATTCCTTCGAACAGATTGTATATGGGCTCCTTGACAGGCGGAGTTACCCTTGATGAGCGCATGGTACGCGCAAGATTATTGCATGACTGGTAGTATAATTTATGCACTTTGCATTTGTATGACATGATTTCTATATGTCCTAACGACATCAGGGCTATGGCATCCACAGACACATCCTGGATGGAAGGATCGGACATCAAAAATATTGTTACTAAGCATCGGGATGTCATAGATGTCTCTAGGTGAAAATCCCTAATCCCAATGGTACCAGAGGATGACTCCAACGTTGAGACCAAGTGGATTCATGAGTGCGCAAGGGCCGTATACCAGTAGGCCGTGTCTCCCACTGTGTCATGGTCGGTTGGAAAGGGGTGTGGCCTCACCTTCCTGAGTGAGGGGGTAATTTTAGGTTGAGTTTGACCAGCTTGAGGAATAGGTCCACTATCGATGAGCTGGGCCCAATATAGGTAGGCAGATAGTGATGTCTCTTCCACTCACCCAGTTGCACGTTCGGATAGGGGCGGTAAGCTGGCGTAGAGTGTACTAGACCCTAGTGATTTTTTAGAATGAGAACTGTACTGATATTTAATGAGCTGTATTGATATGTAAATGTGGATGAGGATTGACATACTTGAGCTGCATCTCGCACTGCATGGTCATGATATGGCTGATAGCATTCATATCTTGCACTGCATAGTCTTGGTACCGCTGATTGCATTCATATACCCATCAACATGATTCCACATTACTCTAGCATTGCATTCTAAGCACGTTCATACTGCACACACACTTACACTACCCTCTAAGATTTCTATAATCTTATGCACGATTGATGCGTGAAGGTAACGCCAGGACGCAGCCATAATCTCGCCATAGTTAGAGTGTGCAGTCGAGCTTCTGGTGGATACATATGAGGCCCATGTGATGTGGCCCATTTGATGTATTTGGAGCCCTTAGGTCGAGGCTCAAAAGGGTGTACATAAGGCCCATTGCAATGTGTGATTCCATAATGGTTTAGGTAATGATATTCATGGTGGTCATGCCTTGGGAGCAATGATGGTTTAACGTCCACATTGTAAGAGCAATGATGGTTAATTGTCTGCATTGTAACTCTCCCTAGGGGCCCATTGATAAGCCCATACTTGTAGTGTGTAGGTCGTCTAGGCCCTTCTTCGTTATGAACAGAACTCATCACCACATAACATGTTTAGTATAGTTTCATGATTCATGCTCATGTGCATCATATGTATGCTTGAATTGAGGAATGATTAATCATAGCATATGCCTTCAGCCAGATTGTTTATGAGCTCCCTGATAGACGGAGTTGCCCTTCATGAGCGCACGGTACGCGCAAGATTGTTGCATGACTGGTAGTGTGATTCATGCACTTTGCATTTGTATGACATGATTTCTATATGTCCTAATGACATCAAGGCTATGGCCTCTACAAACACATCATGGATGGCAGGATCGGACACCAAAAATGTTATTACTAAGTATCGGGACACCATAGATGTCTCTAGGTCAAAATTCCTAAACCCAATGGTACCAAAGGATGACTCCAACATCGAGACCAAGTGAATTTATGAGTGCGCTAAGGCTGTATACTAGTAGGCCACATCTTCCACTTTGTCATGGTTAGTTTGAAAGGGGTGTGACCTTACCCGCCTTAGTGAGGGGGAAATTTCTAGGTTGAGTTTGACCAGCTTGAGGAATAGGTCCGCTATTGACGAACCGGGCCCGATATTGGCAGGCAGATAGTGAGGTCTCTTCCACTCACCCAGTCGTGCATTCGGATAGCGCGACAAGCTAATGTAAAGTGTATTAGACCCCGATGATTTTTCAGAATGAGAACTGTACTGATATTTGATGAGCTGTATTGATATGCGTATGTGGATGAGGATTAGCATGCTTGAGCTACATCCCGCACCGCATGGTCTTGATATGGTCGATAGCATTGATATCTTGCACAGCATAGCCTTGGTACGGCTGATTTCATTCATATACCTATCAGCACGATTCTGCATTACTCTAGCATTACATTGTGAGCACGTTTATACTACGCACACATTTACACCACCCTCTAATCTTTCTATAAGCTTATGCAAGATTGATGCGTGCAGATGACGCCCGGACGCAGCCATAGCCTCACCGCAGTTGGAGTGTGTAGTCGAGCTTCTGGGGTTTATGTTATTTTCATTATCTTGTATTTACCTTTCATACGTATGCAAGATTCATACATATTGTACTCAAAGTTTTTTATCATAGTGGATTTTGTGATGGTGTTCTTGTGGTTATTGTTCATGGGTTATGCTTATGGTTATGCTCATTACGAATGAAATCATCTTTGAAATCCTCTGTAGGATCCCAGGATCGAAAGCTGATGTATGGGTGCCGAAAGCAGAGAATGGGGTGCTATGGAGGCTGTCAACGCTAGATTCTGCGATAATGAATTTTTTGAGCCCAGTTTCTGAGTTTGGGGCATGACAGAAGTTGGTATCAGAGCATAACTTGGAAATAACCGAGAATAACATCTCATGTTTACTATGAGTCTAGGACAATTAGGTTCTAGGTGCATAACCTTCTAATTGAGTTCCCTAAACGTGCGATTCTCAAGTTTGATTGGCGTCCTTATTCTTTCCTATAAGACATGCCACCCAGGAGAGCGACCCGAAAGAATCCCGCTCCACCACCTGAGGCTCCAGCTTTATCACTTATGGCTCTCGTTCCACCCCTTGAGATCCCTTCTCTCTAGCCTAAGGATGTCATTCCTCCACCGGAGATGGTGCAGATCTGACAGTACCTGTGAGTGCCTCTTAGTTACAGCAGATGTTATAGGCTGTGACGGTTGCGCTTCAGGGATAGGGCAAGCACCCAGTTGTTTCGCCAGCCCAGACAGAGCAAGAGAGTGCAAGCGCCCTTCTTCAAGAGTTTAGACAGCTCGATCCTTCGCATTTACAGGACGAGCCAGATCCGACTGTAGCTGAGAGGTGGCATTCCGATGTGGAGAATATTTTTGATATGATGGCGTGTACGACCCAGATGCGAGTTCAATTAGCAGTATTTTTTCTCTGGGGTGAGGTCCAGCACTGGTGGACCTTTGTTACCCATGTTGCAGGGCCCGACTTCGTCTGGACATGGGATGATTTTGTAGATCGATTTGAGCAGCAGTACTTCTCCGACCACATTCGTCGATGGCGAGCACTAGAGTTCGAGACCTTAGTGCACGGAGACATGTCAGTGGTACAGTACGCGGCTCATTTTGTGACATTATCGAGGTTTGCCCTGTATTTGGTCGATGACAAGGGGCAAAAGGCCTGTCATTTCGAGAACAGCTTACATTACGGTCTTCAAGGCTATATTATTGGGCATGAGCTCCCAACTTTTCAGGCAATAGTTCAAAGGGCTCAGATTTACAAGATAGAGTGGGCCAACACATAGAGCGATCGAGATCAGAGAAGAGGTCGAAAGAGGCAGCCCCCTGTAGTAGTTCCCAGTAGCATTGAGGACTACAGAGATACAGGAGCCACCCATCCGTCAAGCACCAGCAACACTACCTCTAGAAACACCACCTCAGAAACAGCTTTGTGATACATGCTATGGATGCGGTGGGATAGGACACCATAGGTGGGAGTGTCCCTACCACAGCAACAGTAGCCGAGAACACCACAGAAGCTTCCACAGTAGCAGCTGAGAGCACCGCAGCAGCCTCCACAGCAGCAACGAAAACAGATCCCACCACTGAGGCCCCCTCATCAGCAGCATCAACACCAGCCCCCGATACCACAACAGCAAAGGCAGCAGTTTCGACCGCCTCAATAACATCAATAGTAACAGCATCCTCCGAGGGGACAGGTACCTCTCCAGTCAGCTCAGGCTAGATTTTATGCGGCTCAGCAGGACCCACAGTCATCCAAGGGAGTCATTGAAGGTATAATTACAGTCTCTGCATGCATTGCCCAAGTATTATTTGATTCCAGTGCTTCACACTCATTCACATCTGAGGATTTTTATCGATCAACTGGATTGCTGACATAGTCGGCTAGTGAGGGATTGATCATATTGACGCCCTTGGGGAAGACTATAGTATTAGGCCACTTCTACTTGTCTTGCCCCGTGTTAATGGGAGAGATTTTTTTACCTGCCGACTTGTATGTGCTGCTGATGTCAAATTTTGACGTTGTTTTGGGCATAGATTTGCTTGCTGAGTACTACACTATATTGGATTGGTCCGTGAGGACAGTTACATTCTGCATACCAAGATTACCGCAGTTTCATTTCATTGCCGAGCCCCACGGATAGTCATTGTCTTACTCGATGCCCTATGCCATTGAGGAGCCTGTTACCGCTTGTATTAATCGGTTGCTGATTGTCCATGACTTCCCCGATGTGTTTCAGGAGATTTTGGGATTGCTACCGCGCCGTCATATTGAGTTCCAGATCGATCTTGTGCCCAGTACCATGCCTATCTTGAAGGCCCTGTACCGTATGACACTGATAGAATTGAATGAGCTGCAATGATAATTGGACGAGTTGCATGTGTTGAAATTTATCTATTTGAGTAGTTTTCCGTGGGGAATGCCGGTACTCTTCGTCAGGAAGAAGGATGGCTCATTGAGGCTCTACGTGGATTACCGCGAGCTCAACCGGGTCATAATTAAGAATAAGTACCCACTCCCGAGGATAGATGATTTGTTTGATCAGCTACAGGGTGCACAGTTCTTTTCGAAGATTGACCTACATTCCGGTTATTATCAGATTCGGGTCCGATAGGAGGACATCCCGAAGATAGCTTTCAAGACGCGTTATGATCATTTTGAATTTCAGGTCATGTCCTTTGGACTAACCAATGCACCCGCAATCTTCATGCAGTTGATGAACGAGGTCGTTCGTCCATATCTCGATTAGTTTGATGTGCTCTTCATCAACGATATTCTAATATATTCGAGGACCCGTAAAGACCATATGCAGCATCTTGAGATCGCGTTGCAGACCCTCCGTGCCGACCAGCTGTATGTGAAGCTGAAAAAGTGTAAGTTTTGGCAGGAGGTGAGGTTCCTCAGTCACGTGGTGACGATGGAGGGTGTCGCAGTGGACCCCTCGAAGGTTGAGGCAGCGCGTCAGTGGGGCCAACCCACAACTGTCTCTGAGATCCGCAGTTTCCTTGGATTAGCAGACTATTATCGGCATTTCATTGAGGGCTTCTCCCGTATTACTGCCCTATTGACCAGGTTGACTCGGAAGGGCACCGATTGTGTTTGGACTGATGCATGTGAGCAGACATTCATGGAGCTGAAGGACCATCCGACGTCCGCTCCAGTCCTCACACTTCCCTCTGGGAGTGATGGATTTGTTATATTTACTGATGCCTCACGTATTAGTTTAGGTGCTATCCTGATGCAGCACGGTAAGCCTGTAGCCTTCGCGTCTCGTCAGCTCAAGGTCCATGAGTTAAACTACCCCACGCATGATTTGGAGCTGGTAGCAGTCGTCTTCACACTTAAGGTGTGCAGGCACTACCCTTATGGGTGTAAGTGTTATGGTTTCTTTCTCCTTTGAGTATTAAATTTTGTAGTGCCAAAACCACAATCTGTGTCTTGTGTAGCACATTGATATATATGCCTAAGGCAATGCGTCACATATACAAGGACAATGCTTCAAGTCAAGAACAAAGATCTACTTCAAGAAATGCAAGATCAAGTACATTTTTCACTCCTTTAAGTTCAAAGGTCAATGTTAAAGCAACATTGAAAGACAAGTGAACTGTTCATACTCAAGACTCAACTTGATGTACAACTCAAGTACTATAAAGTCAAGCTTCAAAAGATCTCAAGTTTAAGCTTCATCATGTGTCGAGATGAACTTCAAAGATCGTATCATCTGAAGAAAAGAAGGTTCAATGTTCATACGTCATGTCCAAAGTATGAAAGACCTTAGATTGACCTTAGGGTAGGTCATTTTGAATACATAATTCAAATTAAATCATTTTATAAGTGTTTGGTCTATTTTTCAACTAGTCCTAGACTCTGTTTGACTAGTCCTAGCACTGGCTCGACCAATCCAAGAAACTCCAAGACCAGTCCTAAGTTTGTTAAAAAAAATTGAAATTTTTTGTTAAGCCACGACCAGTCCTGGAGACTGCTCGACCGGTCGTGTGAATAATGCACGACTCGCTCACGACCAATCTTGCAGCTATGACTCAAACTCCATCAACTATTTTTGGTTTCCCATGACCAGTCGTGGACAGGTCACAACCAGTCGTAGAGGTCTCACGACTGGTCGTGTAAGGCCTACGACTAGTCGTGGAACGGCTTTATCCGATTGTGCTCAAATTTTCAAAAATTCGTTGATCCTATGACCAGTCGTAGTGTCCATAGGACCAGTTGAAGATGCGACTTTTACACTTATAAATAAAGCACGATTTTCAGAGTTTGATAATTCAATTCAAGTATAATTAAGACCACTTTGAGAGATAAGTTTGTAAAGTTTTTAAGTATATTGTGCATATTTAACATTCTCTTTTATTAAATTTTTATATTTGATTTGTATTTTGCATTCTAATATGATTTGAAAGAGGGATTGAAGAATTCCTACTTCTTGGAATCAAAATCAAATAGAGCTTGCCCAACTTGATTTAATTTAAAATCAATCTAGAACTTAGAACCATTTCATAAGTGAGTATGGACATTGAACTTCTATATTCAAACTTCTACTCCAACTTGGTTCTTTCGGGCTGCAACAAAAGGAGAATATTCAGGTATTTTACATTATTGTAATTTCCTTTGCTTTGGTTTCTTTGAGATTAAGCTAGAAAATCTCTCAGTTTGGGTTATCTGAGAAGATCTAGAAAACTCAGAGTGTGGGATTTTTTGAATTGTTTAAGCCCACTTGAAAGACACAATTGTGAGGGTTTTAGGTGAACTTGGAAAAACCTATTTTTATAGTGAACGCTAATATCCATTGTGTAAGGATATTAGGAGTGGAGTAGCTATGTGACTGTTATTTAATAGTTGGTGTACACATAGGCGAACCACTATAATGCTTTGTGTTTTGTGGATGTGTGATTTTTTTTCTATATCTTTTATCATTTAAGATTGTGGGATGTATTTATGGATGTAAGTGTTGTAATCTTTACATTTCAGCATTGTGGGGAATGTTATGATGGCTTAGATTTCCTTTCTTGCTATTTTCTTTTTATTCCTCTTTTATTTTGAGTTTTTGATACACAAATCGTTCTAGTAAGGTTGTCCTGCCATAAACCCTTAGTTTTTATGGTGTAAGGTTGTTCTTAGAACAACAATTGTATCAACCTCTTAATACTAGAATTTTGAGGTTGCTTTACATTTCTATATTGTGGATTGTTTATAGTGCTATCTTTCCTTTAATTGATTAAATTCTGTTGTTATTATTTTAATTTGGCATAGTCCTATTCACCCCTCCCCCTTCCCCCTCTAGGACTCTAGCTCGGCCTTTTTAAGTAGTACCAGAGCCTAATAGCTCATTTTAATTGTTATATTTTTGGATTTATTTCCTGAGCTAATCGATCTGAGCTGTTTATAAGATGTCAAATTTTGATAGCCTTTCAGTCACTAGGTCTCCACCATTTGATGGCACCGATTATGCCTATTGGAAAGCTAGAATGAGGATTTTCTTAAAATCCATGGATCAGAGCATGTGGCAAGCCACAGTGACGGGATGGACCCCTCCTACCACTAAAGTAACTGGTATCGATAGATCCAAATCTATGAGAATAACACCTTATTTTTCTTGGACTACTCTTCAGAAAAGTGAGAGTAGTGCCAATGCAAATGCACTAAATGTAATCACTTGTGCACTATCACCGGATGAATTCAAAAGAATTATATCTTGTGATTCTGCAAAGCAAGCCTGGGATATTTTAGAAATGACACACGAGAGAACATCAATTGTCAAGAAATCTAAAGTTCAAACCTCACAACCAAATTTGAGGAGATAGGTATTGAGGAAAATGAAATGTTCATGGACTTCTGTACAAGATTAAATGGCATTGTGAACTCTATGTGGGGTCTTGGTGATAAAATTTCAGAAAGTAAAGTCTGTGCAAAGATACTACGCTCACTTCCTGAACGGTTCAATTCTAAGGTAACTGTGATCTAGGAACTTCGTGCTACGAATAATATGAGGGTAGAAGAATTAGTTGGCTCTTTACAGACTTATGAGTTAACTTTTAAAGCTCCTAAAGGTAAATCTATCACCCTTAAATCTTCTAAAAGTGTTTCTCAAGAAAATAGCAGTAATTCTGATTTAGATAATTCTGAAGATTATATGGCCCTTTTAGCTAAAAAGTTTTACAAAATTTTCAAAAGTAAAAAGAGAGTTTATTTTCAAAAGTCTAATGATAAGAAAAAATATAAATTTAAAACTCGAATAAATTTAAAAGACAGTCAGTTTTACAACTGCCATGAATATGGGTATTTAACAAACAAGTGTCCTAAAAAGTACAAACCTAAAAAGAAAGGAATGTTGGCTACTTAGGATGAATCTTCTGGCACTAAAGCCTCTTCTAAATCAGAATATTCTGAAACCGAGTAAGGCAATGAAGTTAAAGCCCTTATGACTCTAGCTAAGTTCACTTTTTTAGATAATGATGATTCAACTAGTGAAGAAAATCTGAATAGTGATCATGAAAATGAAGATGATCTTCCTTTACCTTGTAAAGGGCATTTTACTTTAGAAAGATCATCTTTCTGAAGATAACCTTTTCCTCAGTAGCTCATCTTGAATCAATCAAACTATTTATATCCATTGCTTACTTTAAAAAATTTAAAATTTATCAAAGAGATGTAAAGAGTGCTTTTTCAAATGGTGATTTACATGAAGAAGTGTATGTTGAACAACCAATAGGTTTTGAAGACCCTAAAAATACTGATCATGTCTATTGCTTAAAAAAGGCTCTCTACAGTTTGAAACAAGCTCCCAGGGCATAGTACAAAAAATTGACTAAGTGTCTACTAATTCATAATTTTCTAATGGGAAGTGTTGATAGGACTCTTTTTGTGAAGAAACATAACGATCATATCTTAATAGTGCAAATCTATGTTGATGATATTATTTATAAATCTACCTGTACTAACATGACTGTTGAGTTTACAGATATTATGAAATCTAAGTTCGAAATGAGCATGGTTGGGAAATGAAATTGTTTCTTAGGGTTGCAAGTTAAATAGCAACCTGATGATATCTTTATTTCTCAAACTAAATATGCTCTGAACTTAGTTAAAAAGTTCAGATTTGAGAATCGTAAAAAATTTAATACTCCTATGAGTACAACATTAAGACTCTTAAAAGACTCTGCAGGTAAAAGTGTGGATCCTAAATTATATCGTAGTATGATTGGCAGTTTACTTTATTTAACTGCAAGTAGACCTGATTTTACTTTTAGCATTAGAATTTGTGCTAGATATCAATCTGACCCTAAAGAGTCATATTTAACTATTGTTAAGCGGATTATACGATATGTCGCAGGCACAGCAAATTTAGGTCTCTGGTATCCACATGATACTTGTGTTCAATTGGCTAGTTACACAGATGTTAATTGGGCTGGTAATATCAATGATAGGAAATCAACCAATGGTGGTTGTTTCTATATTAAAAACTGTTTAGTTTCTTGATTTAGTAAGAAACAAAGTTGCTGAGGCTAAATACATCGCAGCTAGAAATGCATGTACTCAGCTTGTAAGGATGAATAAAATGTTAAGCGATTACGGAATTACATAAGATTCAATAGTTTTATATTGTGATAATTCAAGTGCAATTAATATATCTAAAAATTCAATCCAGCATTCACAAAGTAAGCACATTGACATTAGATATCACTACATTTGTGAATTAGTGGAAGAAAAGACAATTTCATTAGAATACATTTTGACTAAGACTCAATTACTAACATTTTCACTAAACCGCTCAACAAAAGCAGGTTTAATAAATTGAAATTTGATCATGGTATATGCAATTTAAATTGATTATTCATGCATTTTTGTATTATTGTATATATATTTGTTAAATTAACTGTTAAATTTCAAAATTATGTGAAAAATGCATGTTTTTGGAAGTGCACGACTAGTCGAGGACGTACTCAACGACCTGTCGTGTAGCGCACTGGCGCTTTTAATTTGGGGAAAAACTCTTTTCTTCCTCATTTACTCTTCCTCTACAACGAGTCTAAGCTCGACCGGTCATACCCAACTTCTTGATTCTTCGAGGTTAGTCCATTATTTCCAATTTTCTTATAGATTCAAGTTCATATCACTTCATTTTCACACTTGGAGTGATTTATTTTGTGATTCATTAAGATTTTTGGGGTTTTCTTCTCCAAAATCTGATCTAGCAAAACCCCACTCTACATCTTTTGTAAGTTCTTATTTTTTTTTATATTCCTAGTTGCAAATGGATGCTAGAGGTAGAAAGAAAAACACTCGTGGTCCTTCAACATCCAGATTGACACCAATCATAAGGTGCCACCTTCGGTCACCCGAAGATGATCCTCCTTATGTGCGGGATTTGAGGTTGCACAATGTGATAGTTGAACGACCTGTGCATGTTGAACATCTTGCTCCATTTAATCTCCTTCCTCTTCTCCAATTTATAGGATGGGCTTACATTATACATTGGGGTGGGCCGGCATACTGGTCTATTGCGCAGGCTATGTATACTTGTATTTCTGATTTTTTAGCTAAAAATTTAACGTTTATAATAGTAACTAGAGAAGGTCCTTTTAAAGTTGATCGTCATTTGATTTTTGGCTTTATGGACATACCTGTTAATGATGATAGTATTCTAATTAGCAATCTAGTTGATAAACCATCCGAATCAGACAAAAGTATGCTTACTAGAGCATTATGCAACATAGATGCGCAATGGAGTCAAAATGGGAATGTGCTTGCTTCAAAGTACTTGTTACCCAGATACAGGGTTCTTCACAGGATATTTATTTCAAATCTTTATCCATGTTCAAGTAACAAAACTGAACTCACCTATTTCATGGTTTGAATTTTGCATTCCATCATCTCTGGAACCAATGTCTGTCTTCCCTCTTTAATCTGGCATTCCATCATTCAATTTTATCTCCGTCTTGGACATAGTGATATTTCATTTACATATCTTATGACTGTGTTAGCCACTCATATGTTAGTAGTTATGCCTATTGGAGAGGCTCCTATTCATCACCTTATTTTCAATAACTCAAATATAAACTAAATGAAGTTGAGGCTGGCTAATGGCCAAGTGGATGTGGGTGGTGGTGGAGCTGAAGTAGTGAATAAAGAAGAAGGTGGCGATTTACCTCCAAATGATATAAACATGGATGATATCTTTAATGAGCTCGAATCAGATTCTGAGGCTGACCCTGGCTATCAGCCTTCTGATTTTGCTGAGTGGTTGCATTCTCTAGAGGAACAGGCGGCTCAGATTCGTGTAACCTAAGATTCTCAATTTGCTTATATGCATAAATATATGAGACGCATTAATAAGGTTTACATCAAATTGATCCATCTATTCCTGCTCCCTCTTTTGGATCTGATTAGTATTTTCTTATCTTAATTTGTAATAACTCTTATGATACTTTACTTTCTTTCTATTTGTGAGACTGACTTTGGATGAACTTGGTTCAAGTTGGTTACTTATATGAGCACATTATTTGTTTATATCTTGCCTAGATTGCTCCCTTATTCCTCTTTTGTTTATTTTCCTCTTCCACATCTTAGTTTATTCCTTTGTCATATTGTGACAAAAAGGGGGAGAATATTTTGTTATGCTTATGTTTGCTTATGGATATGGATTATAGGTAGTAGCATTTTTTTATTTTTATTTTCTCTTTCGTAATGTGCTTCTCAGTGGGAGTAAGTAAGGAGCTGTTTTGACTATTTTATGATGATGTGTTCTGGTTATTGTAACTAGTGCATTATACTCTCTTGTATATATATGGTGCATGATTCTTTATTAAGCATGTAATGTCTCTCTTATTTTTATTAGAGTGTGTTTTGTCACAAATTTGACAAAGGAGAAGATTGTAAGTGCTATGGTTTCTTGCTCCTTTGATTTTCAAATTTTGTAGTGTAAAAACCACAATCTGTGTCTTATGTAGCACATTGATATATATGTTCAAGGCAATGAGTCACATATATAAGGACAACGCTTCCAGTCAAAAATCAAGATCTACTTCAAGAAATACAAGATCAAGTAAATCGTTCACTCCTTTAAGTTCAAAGGTCAATGTTAAAGCGACATCAAAAGACAAGTGAATTGTTCATACTCAAGACTCAACTTGAAGTACAACTTAAGAAGTCAAGCTTTAAAAGATCTCAAGTTCAAACTTCATTATGTGTCAAGATCTTAAGCTTCATGAACTTCAAAGATCGTATCATCTGAAGAAAAGAAGGTTCAATGTTCATACATCATGTCCAAGGTATGAAAGACCTTAGATTTAGGGTAGGTCATTTTGAATACATAATTCAAATTGAATCATTTTATAAGTGTTTGGTCTGTTCCTCGACTAGTCCTAGACTCTGTTCGACTAGTCCTAGCACTGGCTCAACTAATCCAAGAAATTCCAAGACCAGTCCTAAGTTTGTTAAAAAAATTTAAATTTTTTTAAGCCACAACCAGTCCTGAAGACTACTCGACCGGTCATGTGAGCAGTGCATGACTCATTCACGACCAGTCCTACAGCTATAACTCAAACTCTAACAACTGTTTCTGGTTTCCCACGACCAATCGTGGACAGGTCACGACCGGTTGTGCAAGGCCTACGACCAGTCGTGGAACGACTTTATCCGATCGCACTCAAAATTTCAAAATCCATTGATCCTATGACCAATCGTAGTGTCCATAGGACCAGTCGATGGTGTGACTTCTGCACTTATAAATAAAGCACGATTTTCAGAGTTTGGTAATTCAATTCAAGTATAATCAAGACATCACTCTAAGAGATAAGTTAGTAAACTTCTTAAGCTATATTGTGCATATTTAATATTCTCTTTTATTAGCTTTTTATATTTGATTTTGTATTCTGCATTCCAATCTGATTTGAAAGAGGGATTGAAGAATTCTTACTTCTTGGAATCAAAATTAAATAAAGCTAGCCCAACTTGATTTAATTTAAAATCAATCTAGAACTTAGAACCATTTTATAAGTGAGTGTGGACATTGAACTTCTATATTCAAACTTCTACTCTGACTTGGTTCTTCCGAGCTGCAACAAAAGGAGAATATTTAGGTATTTTACATTATTGTAATTTCCTTTGTTTTAGTTTCTTTGAGATTAAGCCAGAAAAATCTCTCATTTTTGGTTATCTGAGAAGATCCAGAAAACTCAGAGTGTGAGGTTTTTTGAATTATGTAAGCCCACTTGAAGGATACAATTGTGAGGGTTTTAAGTGAACATGGAAAAACTTATTTTTATAGTGAATGTTAATATCTACTATGTGTGGATATTAGGAGTGGAGTAGCTGTGTGACTGTTGTTTAATAGTTGGTGTACACATAGGCAAACCAATATAATTCTTTGTGTTTTGTGGATGTGTGGTTTATTTTCTATATCTTTTGTCATTCAAGATTCTGGGATGTATTTGTAGATGTGAATGTTGTAATCTTTACATTTCATCATAGTGGGGAATGTTGTAATAACTTAGATTTTCTTTCTTGCTATTTCCTTTTTATTCCTCTTTAGTTTGAGTTTTTGATAGAAAAATTGTTCTAGTAAGGTTGTCCTGCAATAAACCCTTGGTTTGTATGGTGTAAGGTTGTCATTAGAACAACATTTGTATCAACCTCTCAATACTAGAATTTTGAGGTTGCTTTACATTTTCGTATTGTGGATTGTTTATAGTGTTATCTTTCGTTTAATTGATTGAATTTCGCTGTTATCATTTTGATTTGGCATAGTCCTATTCAACCTCCCCCCCCCCCCCCCCTCTAGGACTCTAGCTCGGCCTTTTTAATGGACTTAGGTTCAAGCTCTTCTCTGACCACAAGAGCTTGAAGTATCTATTTTCTCAGTCTGATCTGAACATGAGACAGAGACGCTAGATGAAGCTCCTGAAGGACTATGATTTTGATTTCCAGTACTACCTAGGCAAGGTGAATGTGGTGGCAGATGCCCTCAACCATCAGTCACGAGGCCTGGTGGCACATATGATGATTCAGGAATAGAGGATGCTTGAGAATATAGCAAAGTATGACTTTAATTTTAGTCTGCAGTCTTCTATCGTTCAGCTATCGAGCCTGTTGATTCAACCCTCTCTTGTCACAAGGGTGATCGAGGCTCAGCAGAAAGATAAGTCGTTACAGGATTACTAGGATTACTAAGTATAGGCAGCATCTAAGAGTCAGACAGATTAGCAGATTGGTTCTGATGGTGAACTTCATTTAAGAGGCCGATTATGTGTCCCAAATATTCCTAAGTTGTGTAGAGATCTTATAACCGAGGAATATTGATTGCAGTTTTCTATCTACCCTGTCTCAACGAAGATGTATCATGATATGAGGAGACTATATTTTTGGGCAGGAAGTGTCAGATCGTCAGTTTTGTAGCCGAGTGTGACACATACTAGCGTGTCAAGGCCAATCATCTAAGACCCCCTGGTCTATTACAGCCGTTGAGCATCCCGATGTGGAAGTGGGAGAACATATCTACCGATTTTATCATGGGTTTGCCGAGGACTCAGCGCGGTCATGATGTCATCTGTGTTTTCATTAATCGTCTAACGAAGTCGACACATTTTCTTACGATTCGTGCGACTTAGCCTTTAGACCGGCTTGCAAGGTTATTCATTGAGGAGATTGTGAGGCTACACAGCGTTCCAGTCTCAATTATTTTTGACCGAGAGCCAAGGTTCACATCTTAGTTCTAGAGGAGCTTTTAAAGAGCAATGGGCACTTATTTGCAGCTTGGTGCGACGTATCATCTGCAGACCGATGGCCAAACCGAGAGGGTCAACTAGATCCTTGAGGATATGCTTCGGGCCTACGTGATTGATTTCGAGGGTAGTTGGGATGAGCATTTATGATTGACTGAGTTCGCATACAATAACAACTATCAAGTGACCATTGACATGACTCCTTTTGAGGCATTGTATTGCAGACCATGCAGATCTCTGAATTTTTGAGCCGAGGTCAGAGATCGACGTCTCCTAGGTTTCGAGCTTGTGTAACAGACATCAGAGACTATCGATATCATCAGGTAGAGGATGTGCAAAACTCAGAGCCGGTAGAAGAGTTTTACTGATCACCGGCGTCGTCCCTTGGAGTTCACCGTTAGGGATAGAGTATATCTCAAGGTCTCTCCTATGAAGGGCGTAGTTCGATTTGGAGTGAAGGGCAAGCTTGCCCCAAGATTCATAGGACCTTTTGAGATCACTGGGCGCGTTGGCGCCATAGCTATCGGCTTGCCTTGCCATCTCAGTTGTCTGGCATCCACAACGTTTTTCATGTCTCTATGTTGAGGAGGTGTGGGTCAGACATCATTCCTGTTATTAATTAGCAGCTGTTAGAGGTTCATGAGGACGCTTCTTACATTAAGCAGCCAGTTCGTATCCTTGATCGGAAGGAGTAGGTCCTCCGGACCAAGGTCATTCCCTTGGTGAAAGTTCAATGAGGTTACCTTCTGTTGATGAGGCATTTTGAGAGCGTGAGGCTGAGATTCGAGAGCACTATCCCCATCTCTTTGATTATTGATTTCATGTTATATTTTGTATGTTGTCTCAAATTTAAATGATGATGCAATGTTTCATCTTTCCTTATGAGTTATGTCTAGTTGCGTTGATTGTGTTAATTTTGAGGATAAAATTTTTATTTGGAGGGGAGAGTTGTAAAACCCGTATCCTATATAGTACCATTCCGTAAGCTTTCACGGTCCTCCCGGTCGAATTCTGGCAGCCATCGACCTGTATCCGACGTTGGCGCGTGATCCTAAGATGAGTTTCGTATACCTGAGTCGACTTAACCCGAAACTTGTATCTTTGCGACCGCACCATCACCGCGGTTCCAACGTCGCGACTCACGCACTGATCCGATACCCAAGTCAGAAGATGTGGGCCCACGTTCATTCCAAAAAATGCCGCACATTGTAAATTTTTGAGAGAATCTCTACAACATGTCCCATTAATCAATGTCAAGTACAAGTCATGTACACTCCATACCCCAAGTACAACAACCCATCCATTCTCATTCCCAAAGTCAACCCTCTCTCTCCACCCATTCCTTTCTTACAACCCCATCACTCCACCCATCACCCATCACCCCTCATCCCATCCCTTTTCACCCATCATTTCTCTCTCTCTCTCTCTCTCTCTCTCTCTCTCTCTCTCTCTCTCTCTCTCTCTCTCATTCCCTCTCTTCACTCCCAAGCAACAAAAACATCCCACATCCAAGCCTCCCCAAGCTCTCCCAAAAACAACAAGTGTGACAAACCCTCTCATCTCTCATCTCCACCATCAAAACTCTATCATCCACCGTTAAAAGTTGAGTATACGAGCTAAGGAGGTTAAGGGAGCAAGGAGGAGGCCAATAGGTGGGTGTTCTACTGTCAATTTACATTTGAGGTCCACTTATAGGTGGGACCCATTATGATTTATGTGTTATAATTATGACGGGCCTATAGTGGCGGGGTCCCTCCATCACTGTCTCTCTTGTCTTTCTTTCTCTCTCTCTCTCTTTTCTTGTTTTCTTTTTGATGATGTGGCCGTATGGCCCACACAGATAAACCACATCATAAAGTATGTAACCTATCCACACCATCCACCCTCGTGGGACCCACTTGATGGATGTGTTGATCTATAACGCCCAACCCGTTACTGGGCCTGGATGGAAGGAAAACACAAACATCAGATCAATCCAACATAGGTGGGCCACATCCATGTGGAACCCACCACGATGTCTGTGTTGTTTCCACACTGTCCAGCATCCTGGGACGCTGGACATGGAGACACAATGAACTGAGAACTGGCAGTGTGGTGTGTTGATGGGAAACAACAAAGAAAATAAAATAAAATATTAAAATATAAATATTAGCTTGATTCAACAAGCTTGGGTGGACCACTCATGTAGGCCCTACCTTGATGTACAAATCAAATCACGTCGTTCATTCCACTTCTCAACCCATTTTAGGCGATAAGCCGAAAAATGAGGGCAATCCGATAATCAAGTAGGCCATATCATAGAAAACTGTGATTTCTACCGTTCAAGACTGTTAGGACCCACTCTGATGTTTATATACACCAAGACACATCAAATATTGGGCTTATTTAGACTGTCTCAAGTCATGGAATCCAATGGGTGGGTTGGATTTTTCGGATGCGGGCCCTACCAACGAAAAACCACTAAAAATGCATTTTTTTAAAAAAATAGCAAACAGGGACGTTGTTGCTGTCAGCATCCAAAGGATGCTGTAGCAAGCAGCGTCCACTGCTTGGATGTTGGGTCCATGGGCCCCACTATAGGTCCCACCACGATATGTGTGAAACATCCACACCGTGCATTTTAAGGGACCCCCTTGGCCACCCCAAAAATCAGCCATACCTAGAACTCCGGTGGCCCACATCACATGGAACAATGTGATTAAACTTCTACCATTGAAACCCTTTTTGGGTAATAAAAGTTTTGGATCATTATGAAATTTGTTTTTCCTCTTCATACGGGTCCGTCTGACCTTATTAACAGATTAGGTGGAAAATAAACATTATGGTGGTCCCCGCGTGGGACCCACTGATGTATGTATTGTAGACATCCACATCATCCATCCATTCTATTGGAATGGTGGGCCACATGTGTGGACCCACCTTATGAGGAAAATTGGCTGGAGTGCTACACACCAGCTATATAGCTGGTGTACATGGCATCACCAAGTTCATGGATCCCACCGGTTTCATCCATGCCATCCATTTATGGGACCCACCATAATGTATGTGTTACATCCAAACCGTCCAACCATTTTGAAAGAAAATTTTTAGGCTTGAGACTAAAAGAATAAAAATAAGACAGATCTAGGATCAGGTGGACCACATTATAGAAAGCAGTGGATTTGAACGTCCACCATTAAACCTTTGTGCTACCAAGTTTGGACCTATATGATATTTGTGTTTCCTCTGAATCTAGGTCTTTGTGACCTTATGAATAGGCTGGATGGGGAAATAAACCCTATGATGGGGCCCACTAGAATTTAACCATGGAAAAATCATTATCTCCACCGTTAGTTACTGTATGGTCCAGTAGATATTTTGATATGATTCATTTTAATTTCAAAAAAATAGATGAGTTGGGTTCGGCCTATTTGAACTCAGCCCATTCAACTAGGCCCATTCAACTCAGCCCATTTGACTTGGCTCAGTTGATTTGACACATTTGGCTAGGCCCGATGCGATATATGAGGCCCAATGTTAAGGGCCACATGGATATATATGAGGCCCATGTGATGCGGCCCATTTGATGTATTTGGAACCCTTAGGTCGAGGCTTAACGGGATGTACATAAGGCCCATTGTAATGTGTGATTCCACCATGGTTTAGGTAATGATGTTCATGGCGGTCATGCCTTGGGAACAATGATGGTTTGACGTCCACATTGTGAGAGCAATGATGGTCAAATGTCCACATTGTAACTCTCCTTAGGAGCCCATTGATAGGCCCATACTTGTAGTGTGTAGGTCGTCTAAGCCCTTCTTCGTTATGAACAGAACTCATCACCACATAACATGTTTGGTATAGTTCCATGATTCATGCTCATACGCATCATATGTATGCCTGAGATGAGGAGTGATTGATCATAGCATATGCCTTCAGGTAGATTGTTTATGGGCTCCCTGATAGGTGGAGTTGCCCTTTATGAGCGCGCGGTACGCACAAGATTGTTACATAACTGGTAGTGTGATTCATGCACTTTACATTTGTATGACATGATTTCTATACCCCCTAGCGACATCAGTGCTATGGCCTCCACAAACACATCGTGGATGGCAGGATTGAATACCGAAAATGATGTTAGTAAGCATCAGGGTGCCATAGATGTCCCTGGGTGAAAATCTCTAAACTCGATGGTACCAGAGGATGACTTCAATGTCGAACTGAGTAGATTCATGAGTGCATTAGGGTTGTATACCAGTAGGCCATGACTCCCACTGTGTTATGGTCAGTTAGAAAGGGGTCTGACCTTATCCGCCTGAGCGAGGGGATAATTTCTAGGTTGAGTTTGACCAGCTTGAGGAATAGGTCTACTATCGACGAGCCGGGCCTGATATTGGCAGGTAGATATTGAGGTCTCTTTCGTTCACCCAGTTGTGTGGTCGAATATGGGTGACAAGCTAGCATAGAGTATACGAGACTCCAGTGATTTTTTAAAATAAGAACTGTACTGATATTTGATGAGCTGTACTGATATGTGGATGTGGATGAGAATTAGCAAGCATGAGCTACATCTCACACTGCATGGTCTTAATATGGTCGATAACATTCATATCTTACACCGCATAGCCTTGGTACGACTGATTTCATTCATATACCTATCAGCAGAATTTCGCATTACTCTGACATTACATTTTGAGCACATTCATACTACGCACACACTTACACCACCCTCTAAGCTTTCTATAAGCTTATACATGATTGATGCGTGCAGGTGATACTAGGACGTAGCCATAGCCTCACCGCAGTTGGAGTGTGCAGTCGAGCTTCTGGAGTTTCTATTATTTTCATTATCTTATATTTCCCTTTCATACGTATTGTACTCAAAGTTTTTTTATCATAATGGATTTCGTGATGGTATTCTTGTGGTTATTGTTCATAGATTATTGTAACACCCCGAAAATCGGGGGTCGAGTAGAAACCCTACTCCCGTGTTTCAGAACGTCACTTATGCAACATAGATAAGGATAAATGCATGTTGTCTGTAGAATGGCATTAAACAAGATTGATACTAAGCCAAAACAGCATATCATACTCCAGAGACAGTTAAATTAGCAAGCGGAAGACTATGATAAATACACAAAATATATAATTGATTGTAAGTCTCCAGAGTGTGAACATGTTACCAGGTTAATTAAATACATGTATACTCCAAAAATGGAAAGAAAAGAACATACATGAGTGCTCAAAAAATATAAAATGACAAGTATCATGGCGTCTAATCAACCTCCCTATAATCCCGTCGATCAGAACACCCATAAAGGAGGGATCCTCCTCATCATCATCAAGTCTGGCTCCGCCTCGTAGGCCACGCCATCATCTGTAATTACAAAAGGGTCGGGTGGTGTCCGAAACATCATCCCGTAACATGGGAGTGAGTAATTAACTCAGTGGAATCATAGAGCAAAGATTAGCATGTTATCAAATCAATCATGCGTTAATAGTAAAGCAAACAATCAAACATTCCTAGATACTGTTGTTAATGTAAGGATGAGATGACATGATGTATGCCCTCACCGACATTCTCCCTCATATGGCACCATCTGCGTCCGCGGCATGCTTGCGTACCGCTCAGTGCTCCACATCTTCCAAGCACATGCAATGCAATGTGGATATGATTACCAAGTTGTTATTAGTCCATTCATTCAGCCGTATTGGGAAACTAAAGTACTTCCATTATATCAATCCCAACACAGATCCTGTCTAGGGTCACTCCTAGAAATCACATACGATGTTACATTTGTAGGTCGCTGCAAGGGCTGTCAGGGCTGTTGCTCGCACTCGTTGCACCGCTCCCCCATCACCTTATCAATACAGGCCTAATGTACTCTCATTGCTACGGAAGGGTCGTCGCCTCCCGTAGACTCAGAATACGCTCGCGGTCACTGTAAAGGCTCGTCACCTGATTAGTGTAGGCCGACAGCAAGAATATAGTGTCCCATACCACCATAATCTGCTCACGAGTCATAGGTGCTCACTGGTCACTACGGGGAGGTTTATAGTCCCAGCGTAGGCCGACAACTCGACCACGGTGTCCCATACCACCATGCCCGGCTCATGAGTCTTTATGGATCAAGGTACCATGGTTAACAGGGTTTCCAATGGTAAGTTCAGTATCCTAGGTTCAAGCAGTTATGACACATACATGGTGAACATACAATGGCCAGTCGGGTTACTTGACGGGCTCGACTAGTACGAGCGCATCTCAAGCTGAACGACATGAAGTGCATGAAACACTTCGTGTGGCCTAACCACTGCTGCTAACCCGAAACACGACTCGCGTTCATCGACACGTCCTTCGTGGAAAATAAAAACCAACCACGAATTCGATCCATTACCGACTGCCTGGACTAGGTCATAGCCCCAAGAATTTGTGTATCAACATCAGTAAGTATATGTGAGTAACAAAAAAAAAGAATATAAACAATACGAGCATGTTGACACATGTTATATCATACTACGTAAGCAAATCAACTAACACATGCATTCCATATATGTAATGAAATCAATTCATATAGAGAACGTGGTGAAAATCATATACATCAGCATATTAATTAAGAATTCAATCTCAAAACTAATTCACAACACCATTTACTCAATACCTACTAATACAAACATTTATACAAACACTTAGTCTACACACTTTAGTGTACATAGCGTATGTCGACCCAAAGTGCGCATTAGGGCGAATCTCTCCGCCAAACCGATCATACATGTATTCTAATATCATAACACGATAAATTTACATGTCAAGCATTTCAGCAAAATACGGATGTATACAGTATTTTCTATAAATGCCTAAAATACCCTAAATCTCATATTTACCGTACATTTACGAAACGGAAAATAGACAGCATGTTGTACATGTCAAACGGCGTTGCCGTCGACAATCTACTATTAAACGACATTGAAAGCTTTGAAATCAGTCAATCAAAGCGTCTAAAATCCTCACTTTTTGTCGAGAAGTGTATCGGTTCGAATAGAACGCATACGCTTCGTCAACAGCGTAGCGGCGACCTAATGCACAAGATGTATAATCTGCTTTGCTATTTGAATCGACGGAATCCTAAATTAGCAAGTAGTTAGGGTTTTTCTTATCTAGAAGTGCGTTGGAATCGCCGAGAAAGTGATTGGAGTGCGGTGCTTTGGCACGCGTAGCAGCTGCAGCAGGTGGCAGGAAGAATCTCTCCCACACTCTCTCACAATCTCTCACTTTCTCTCTCTCTTTTCCTAGGGTTTCAATCAAATTCTGATGGGAGGGTTGTGAGAGGGTTTAAATCCCTTATATAGGCTAAAACCTTTCTAAATTAGGCTTGGGAACAAAGTTCACTTGAGGTATAACCAAATCTGGACTGTTTCGATCCAAAAGAGTATTTCTGGAGGTCCCCTGGCCGAACGCGGTCGGACTTAAGCTTATACATACTGGATCTAGCACACATCAAGTTTTCAAACCGGTAGAGTTCCTAGATCGCACGTGGCGGTCCAATTTCAGTTCAGCGGTCATCGCACCTAAATCAGGTCCACATGTCTCATGATATGAAAGAGAAATTTTTCTCGATCTGAGGGTGAAATTTGGCTGAATTTTGACAGTCAGAACGCTTAATAATAACGCGCCAAGTCACGTGCCAGATTTAGATTAAAATTTCCAATTCGAACCCCTTTCTCACTCTCCTTACTCCAGGCTCAATGAAATGGCCCCTGAACGTCGGTTGGGCTTGATTTTCAAAACGATTGTCAAGTCCAGCTAAGCGGTCATAACCGTCTAAGATTTTAGGTATCGGACTTTCGACGCGAGGTCTAGATCCAATACAAAGTTTCAGAAGGTTCCTGAGAGAAAATGTGTTTAGAGTTTGATCCTAGATTTCAAGGTATGGTAGCGTCCTTGTTTCTACAAGTTTTGGGTCTTGCAGAACGTATTTAAAGCGATCAGGGATAATTTCACAGATACTATAGCGTAGCGCTAGCTAACTTACGCTTAATTTCTAAAGGAATTAATCCTAAGTGATTTCTTTGGCTTTGGAATTGGGTTCTGAGCGGTTACCAAGGTGTTATGGTTGACCCATTGCCTAAGGACGTCTAATCCCAGATTGGCAAAAATCTGGGGTGTTACAGTTATGCTCATGGTTATGCTTATTATGAATCAAATCATGTTTGAAATCCTCCTTATAGGATCCCATGATAAGAACCTAGTGTATGGGTGCCAAGAGCCGAGAATGGGGTGCTATAGAGGCTGTCACACTAGATTCAGCGATCGAGAATTTTGTGAGCCTGATTTTTGAGTTTGGGGTGTGACACCTTGTACTGATTCGATGGGATTATAAGGATATATGGATTAGCTAGACACTTTACGATTTTATATTTTGTCAGTTTTGAAACAATACATGTATAATACTCATACTCTGGAGGTTGTGAAACACACACATACTTAAATATATATATGTTTCAATCTTTTGCTTGCTTAATTTAATTATATCTAGAGTATAATATATTGTTTTGGTATAATCTCACTCATGTTTAACTAATCATCATCATCATTATCCATGTTGCATAAGTGATGTGTTGGATCTTGGGAGTAGAGCTTTGCTCGACCCTCGAAATCTAGGGCACTACAAGTTGGTATTAGAGCATGATTTAGATTAAACTGGACCTAGATTATAGGTAAAATGACATACTCTAAACGCACTCTGACTTAGGAAAGGGGTAATGAAATGTAGAAATGATCGTAGATCCCAAAGTTTGGTCGACGGGCTAGATTGACCATTGTAGTGTAGCCCGTATGCATCTTAGATCATTTGAAATGATCTCAGACCCTTTTTGGCCATCAATCGATGGGTTTGGACTATAATTCAGTAAATCTCAAACTTGAAACCAGCCAAAAGGCATGAATATGAGCATGTTAAATGACGAAAGTGCATCTTACGGACAAAGGGGCACAAACCGCAAAAGATAGTGGGGCCCAGGGGGTCCCTCACTCGTATGCGGCATCCCGAGAGGGGGTGGCCACCTCCCCAGGGCAGAGCCACCGCCGGACATCCAAGGGGGACAGTGCGGCACACCGTCCGCCTCCCCGGCAGGGTGCAGCTACACCGCACAAGCGGCGGCACGCTGCCTTCCAACCGACTATGTGAGGCCCGCCTAAGTGTGGGACCACCTGTTTAACCCTTCTTTTACCTCCTTTACTCATTCCATCCTACTTCAAACCCTCCAAAACCCCATCTTCTCTCTCAAATCCCCATTCCATACACTCAAGGCTCCCTTTTCTTTTACACTTCACACCCATCCTCCACCATTCTCCCAAAAATATACTTACAAATCTCCATCTTCCTTATTTCCCCTTCATTTGAGATAAAACCCATCTTTTGTGTTTCATAGCTCCTAAACTTTCCCATCCACTTCAATCTCCAAGCTTATCCGCCTTCATAGATCTCTTTGAGCTTATCACTGCCATTTTCTCCATCTCAACGCTCATTTCCCTTATGAGAAAGAGAAGAGCAGCCCCGGATGAGGTCGGGCCAAGCCGTCCAACCCACTCGAGGAAGAAGGTGAGCGCTGAGGCTAGTACAAATGTCGAGCGAGAGCAAAGATCAAAATGGGACTTCTATCCTCGAATCTCATTAGAAAGATCGCTACCAGCGGGTGCCGAACTTGGTAAGTTCCATGACCGCAAAGTTTTATTTGAAGATCATGTTGATGAGAAACTATTTGGGTTGTACCTAGTGATTAAACTTCTGCTGGAGACCAAGTGGGGTCCCATGTTTAAAGGGAAGGCTCTTGCAAGTGAAGGCACTGTACGAGCCTTCTATGCCCACATACGATACCCATTACTGGAGCCACCTTAGTTTATTATCCCTTTGGGGAGGTAGGAAGCCGTAGTCAATGTGGATGTGATGTCCCGTATTATGGGAATTCAGCGTGGTGTGGTACATGCAAGTGTAACTCATCTCACTGGTAAATGAGAGAAAGATTGCCGCACACGTTTTCTTTATGGCTGACTGTCTCATTAGAGGCGAGATAATAGCCTCACATCGACTAAGATGACGGCAGACTTCTGCCTAATCCACCACATATGCTCATACAACATGTATCCTAAGTGGAGTAACCGTACAGAATGCACTCGCCATATGGTGGACTTCCTGTACAGAGAAGGAGAGGGAGACAAGTTGTGCCTGCCTACTTTCACCTTGTCACAGATAATTAGGACTACACGCTCTACTTGGGGAGATGCCTCACTCCCATTCGACCGACTTATCTGCAGGATTGCTCGTAACTTCAGTTTCAGACTAAATATAGATAATCTTGCGCTCATCCACTTTATTAGAAAGACTACACTCAATAATATGGGGATTGGCCCTAGGTAATGCCAATCTCGACTTGATGAGTATAGGGATGAAATAGAAGAAGAAAGTGAAGAGGACGATGAAAGTGAAGATGAGGAAGGAAATGAAAAGGAAGAAGGCAGTGAGGAAGAAAGCAGTGAGGATGAAGAAGGAAGTGAGGAGGAAGAGCAGGAAGAGGTAGAGGAGGCCCAAGATTCAGATGGGGGACCTCCTGCTACACATGAAGACTGCCATGAGCGGGCCGCCTTAGAAGCCCGCATGGTCAGGATTGAAGAAAACCATGCCACCCTGAAGCAGGAGTTCAAAAAGAATCAGGCTTATTTGAAACAGAAATTTAAGAGAATGTCTCACACCTTGAAGACCCTCCTATGTTATATGCAGGATAAGGGTCCGCCTCCACCCTCGCCAGAATTAGAGGACTAGTCATGTGTTGCAGTTGTCTTCTGGTTTTCTTTATTTCTTCCTTTTTTTTGTAATATCCCTGGTCAGCTTAGTTGTTAGTTAAAGTAGTTAGTGTTAAAGCTATTGCTAAATTAGCTTACATGCATCTTCTGTCATAATTCATGTAATACTACATCTCATGTATTATGACAAGTTTTGGCTAAATGAAATGCATGAAGCTTCTTTTGATTTGGAATGTGTAGATTGTTTGAAAAAGTGGATAATATTATCCTAATCTTACACATGTTGCACCCTATGTTGTATATAGGGAATGCCTCCTAAAAACACTCGGAATATAGCACGTCTCACACTTGGCGGATCGATTGACGGAGCACCTCCCCTGAGCGATAGCCATACGAACCCCAATTTGGGCCTGGATATTGAGACTATTCTGGATTCATAGTGGGCCACTGACTGTAACATCTAGAAAAAATCAGTACAAAGGCTCGAGTACCACCTCAGGCAAATATACCTAAGGATCATATCCTGTACAAATTTAGGCAAAAAATTAATTAAGTACTGAACTAGATTAATCAGTGGATTTAGCTCGAATCACTATTTATACAAATCGCAAGACCCAAAACCATCAAAATCACTAACTCAACACTACTTGAGAATCTAGAAAAAATCCTAAAAGCCCTTTACTCTCATGACCACATTGAAACTCTGTATTGGACCTTGACTGGACGTTAAAAGTCCGATGACCGTGAAACTATAGGGTTATATCTGTCCTACTGGGCTTGACAACCAATACGGGAATTGAGCCCAAATAGTATCCAGAAACGTACAACTTGAGCCCTGAACGAAGTGTCTAAGAAATGCGAATATCTTTAGAAAATATAATGAAACTTAAGTAGATTGGGCCATTTGCTTACGCATGAAATTGAAGATTTCAGACCGTCAATTTCTGACCAAACTTCGCCCAGAGAAAAAGAAAATTTCCCTGCTTATAGTTGTATACTCGTGGCCACGATCGAGTAAGCATGATCATTGATCTAACACGGATCCTCCATGGTCGATCAGCCTATCTAATCGTGCCGAAATCACATCCTGCCATAGATCCATTGTCAGGGAACTTACTTTGTGACGTAGGTGAGTAATGGGCCTTCCTATGAGCCCGGTTTGTCAAAAACAGGCACCTTTAGGTTATAAATTAAGTATACCAAGGCCCTGGGGCCATTTGCATCAGTTCTAGGCCTATATAAAGCCCTTAAACTACCTCATTTCTATTCCATATGAATTTCTCTAACCCTAGGAGAGAGAAGAGAGAAAAGGAGATAAAAGAGGAAGGAGAGGAGAGATTTTGGGAGATCATTGCTGGGACTCTCTCCCACTACTCCACATACTGAATCACCTTTTTATTACACTACCCAAACTAATTTGGCTACGATTTGGATAAGAAATCTTAACCCTAATCTTGATTTAGAGATCCAAATAGCGTAATCGACGAAATAGCTAATTTATTTCATTGCTTAGGTGCCCGTTGTTCTGTATTCGGGAATGTAGTGTTTGAATCGAGTCCAAAATGAGTATTCCAACGAAAGGTACGGACTATAAACATTTAGGTTATGATTTTCAATGCTTTCAATGTCAGCTAATTCTTTATGTTTGACTTGATTGCTGCCATATTATTTTAGATACGACATATTCGATATATTATGTATGTGTGAACTATGTTGAATACAAGATGCATCCCATGTGTTTGTTGAAATGTTTGAATGAACATGAAATTTTGATTTTTATTTGCCATGATTGTTAATCAAGGATACATGTTTGTCATATGCATGATGATTTCTTTGTATAAGGAATTATCATAATATATGTCGTAACTAATCTAGTCTATGTATTTGGTGAAGTGTAACTTAAGTGTTTGATAAAATGTCTGAATGAGAAAATATTGATGATTTGTATTTATTAAGTGTATTGAGATAGGATTCTCAATTACCTTAATCATATGTATAGTTTCTCTCATGTAATCATATTTACCGCTACGCAATTTATGGATAAAATGCAAGTGTTTAGTAACATATTCAATGTGTTTGATGAAATGTTTAAATGAGAGATTTATTGAGATTGTTTATTAAATATTGATATGATTATCACGTGTGTCTACCTATTGCATTTGAGTAAGATTGGGGCTACAACGTGGCCTAGTCAATCGATAATAATCCTCGTACAGGTGGCTGAATTAGTCTTGCCATGAATCCCTGTCGTATGGTGATTGTCGACAGTGGCTAGGTCACAAGGGGTGCTTATGCGCTCCATGTCGATTAAGTCAATATGTGCTCATACCAATCGAACTTACCAAATAAATCGATTGGCCTCTTGTGTCTTTACCATGTATGAACATCACTGCTTGAATCTAAGGTATCATTTAACAATGTAAAGATCCGTTTCAACTATGGTACCACGATCCACTAAGACTCATGAGTTGGGCATGGTGGTATGGGATATCGTGGTTGAACTATAGGCCTATGCTGGGGTGACGAGCCTCCCCATAGTGACCAGTGAGCAACCTAAACTAGTGAGTCGGGCATGGTGGTATGGGACACTGTGTTGGAGTTGTTGTCTTACGTTGAGGTGATGAGCCTCCCCGTAGTGACCGTGAGTATAAACTTTTAAATTTTCCTATCCACTGCTTTTCATTAGGAGTGATGCCCTACAACTTGCCTATCGTATGTGGTTAACTAGGATTGACAACCGTAGATGGATCTCGTGTAGGTTAATGATATAAAGGAGGTACCTTAGCCTCCTGAACCTGCTGTATAAATAAACTTAATTAAGTACTCAGCTAATACGATCATACACCACATTACATGTGCTTTGGTGAGGAAGTTACACTTTAGGGCGGTTGTCATGTGCGAACTTGGTTGTTGGAGTCACTTATGAGGGAGTTTCGTGCGAGGGCATGCATCATTACTGCATACCATCCCTGCATTAACAAGAGTATTTAGGATATGATTGTTGTACTGCTTTATCATTACTACTTGATTGACTTGATAATATGTTACCCTTTGCCTTATAGTACCACTGAGTTGATCACTCACTCCCACACTGGAACGGTGTTTTAAAACATTAACCAGACTCTGTTATAGATATAGGTGATGATGGAGTCTATGCGACTGAGTTGGACTTCATAGATGAGGAGGAAGAATTCTCCTATGTTTAGCTATTAGGCGGGTCTATGTAGACCTCGTGCTAATTCGATGGGATCGTAAGGACATGGATTAGTTGGACACTTTACATTTTGATATTTTGTCAATTTTGAAACAATACATACATATATATATATATATATATATATATATATATATATATATATATATATATATATATATATATATATATTCAGCCCGATAACATACTCATACTCTGGAGGTTGTTTCAGTCTTCTGCTTGCTTGATTTAATCGTATCTGGAGTATGATATGTTGTTTTGGTATAATCCCACTCATGTTTAATTCATTAATATGGACGAAATCAGAACATTATTATCCATGTTGCATAAGTGATGTGCTGGATCTCAGGACTAGAGCTTTGCTCGACCCTTGAAATCTGGGGCATTACACTGACCCTACAAATGGGCCAACATCGAATGCACTACCAGTTCTAGGACAGAACCGTGCGTCTTCGTCGATGCCACACATACCTCA
The DNA here is from genome assembly GCA_037074715.1 of Magnolia kwangsiensis. NCBI lineage: Eukaryota > Viridiplantae > Streptophyta > Magnoliopsida > Magnoliales > Magnoliaceae > Magnolia > Magnolia kwangsiensis. The sequence goes on from CM073573.1 coordinate 61,779,967, forward strand.
ATCAGCTAATCCTCCTGATAGGTTGGAGCAAATTATGTTCCTAATATAGCAACAACAACAAGTCTTAGCTACTATTCGGGGGTCATTACCTAGAACATGAATGCGGTCCCGTCTATGCCACCTATGTAGCATGTGGGAGCTATGAACACTAGTGGCTTATTTGAACACTTCCGATGCTTCCGCCCTCCTACCTTTGCTGGTACTCACAGGCTTGAGGAGGCTAAATACTGGCTGGATCACATCTTTAAGATGTTAAAGCCATTGCACTGTACTGAGGTAGAGCAAGTGGAGCTTGTTATTTATATGTTCAAGAAAGAGGCTAGTATTTAGTGGAATAGCATCCTACGAACTGTTCCCTCAGGATACGTGTGGATGTGGGATGCGTTCGAAGTTCGTTTCCATGAGAAGTACTTTCCCCACACCATAATGAAAAGGAGGCTGAATTTCTTCACCATCTAAAAGGGGGGATGACAGTGGCTGAATACGAGAACTGCTTCACGGAGCTAGCTAGATATGCTCCATTGATCCTAACAGACAAGCCGATGAGAATGCGACGATTTTCAGAGAGTCTGTGACCTGATATCTGCATTAAGATGTGTTGCGCTAGCATTTCCAATTATGCCGAGCTAGTGAACATGTCCCTGCGAGCTGAGTAGGATGGAGACAGAGTGTCTTAGACAAGTATACTAATGGGCCCAAGGCCTCAGCCTGAATTGCTGAACCGACCATTTTCAGCAAGAGGTTGTGTACAGATTCGCTTCCCAGGCTAATGGCTTCACCGACCCAATAGAGGCGATCAGATCTTTAGTGCACCTACTGTAAGAAGACGGGCCATAACGAGCCCTTTTACTTTACTAAGATGAGGGATAATGGTTTTATACTGCCTCAGAAGATTAACCACCAACCACATGTTATATCAGCTCCACCTCTATGATCAGCACCACCTTCACAACCATTTTACCGACCACCCGTACCTCAAAATAGGCCACCACAACAACCTATGGCAGCGCAACCAAATCATCCACAATAATCTCGTGTACATGCACTTGCAGCTGAAGCATCTAAGTCAGCAACTGCAGTACCATTAGCTTTCGAAGTCACTACCCATATCCTAAGTACTCCAATTTTTCTGTTGGTGGACACCGAGTCCACTATATTAATGATCACATACTCCACAGTCAAGCGATTAGGGCTATACACTACCCCTATGGTTGGGGTGAGAGTCATTGTGGCAGCAGGAACTTTTACAAATACCACGAAGCTTTGTAAAGGTTACTTAATAGACTTAGGAAGCAGGGTGGTGTGCTTTGACCTGATTGTCACCACAACATATCATTATGACATCATCCTCGACATGGATTGGCTCACTGAGATGAAGGCTGAGATCAACTGTGAAACCATATTAGTGATGGCACATGGGCCCGAGGGAACAACCTTCACTTTCCCAGTTCAGGTTAGTTGCCCCTTCCGCTTCCGTTGTTACTCTTCCTTATTGAAAATGTTGGGGGTCCGAAACTTGGGAACATGTCAGTAGTCCAAGATTTCATGGACGTGTTTAGAATGATCCCTAGACTACCTCAGCGCAAAATTGACTTTACTCTCGAACTTATGTCAAGCGTAACACCTATCTCTTTACCGACATACCGCATGCCTCCATGTGAGATGGAGGAATTGAGGAAGCAGATAGATGATTTGTTGGATGCAGGTTTTATACAGCCTAGCGTATCTCCGTGGGGAGCTCCTGTGTTGTTCGTGAAGAAGAAGGATGGATCGCTATGATTATGTATAGATTATCATAGGCTGAACCACGTAACAGTGAAGAATAAGTATCCTCTACCTAGGATAGATGACCTGTTTGATCAGTTGAAGGGGGCACAGTATTTCTCAAAACTTAACCTACAGTTCGGGTATCATTAGTTGCGCATCAGAATTGAAGATGTGTAAAAAATAACATTTAGAACCAGTTTTGGGCACTACGAGTTCCTTGTGATGTCATTTAGGCTTACAAATGCACTAACCGTGTTCATGGACCTCATGAGCCAGGTGTTTTGGTCGTATCTGTATCGATTCATCATCGTGTTTATAGATGACATTTTAATATACTCCAAGAGTTGAAAAGATCACGAAGAACACCTGCGAGCAGTCTTCGATACTCTTAGGAAGAATCAGTTGTTTGCATAATACTGGAAATACAACTTCTAGAAAGAAGAAATAATGTTTCTATGACATGTGGTGTCCAAGGAAGGAATTACCGTGGACCTTACCAAGTTGACCATAGTATAAGACTAGGAGCAACCCGACTCCGTCACCGAAGTGAGGAGTTTCCTCGGACTTGCTGGCTACTATCACTGATTCATTAAAGATTTTTCCAAGATAATCAAACCAGTCTCAACTCACTTGAAAGGATCTTAAGTTTTCCTGGAATAAAAAAGTAGAAGCAGCCTTTCAATAATTAAAGGACAAGCTGATGTCCGCACCCGTGTTAGTATTGTCAGAACAAGGGGTCAGATATACTATAGACACCGACGTGTCTCGTGTTGGTTTCGGTTGTGCACTTATGCAAAAGGATAGAGTAATTGCCTATGCATTGCGACAATTAAGGAAAAACGAAGAAAATTATCCCACGTACGACCTGGAATTAGCAGCAGTCATTTTCACATTAAAGCTCTGGAGACATTACCTCTACGGAGAGGAGTTCGAGTTCTTTTCCCACCATAAAAGCCTCAAGTACATCTTTACTCAGGCAGACCTGAACATGAGGCAACGACGTTAGATCGAAATCTTAAAAGACTTTAAGTTTGAGGTCTCCTACCATCTTGGCAAGGCCAACCTTGTGGTCGATGCGTTGAGCCATAATAAAATAATAAAATTTGCGGCTCCACTAGTGATAGAAGAGTGAAATATAGTAGAGTTTGTGCGAGACTTCAAACAGAAGCTTACAGTGGAGGAGCCATTTGAGAGCGTCGCACACATCCACGTACAGCTACTTATTGATGACTGAATCATTGTGGCTCAGAAAGAAGATGAACTTTTGGTGAAAATGAGAGAGCGAGCAAGTGACAACGAAGAATTTGAATGGAGAGTTGGCTCGAACGATGGTTTATGATATCGTGGCCGCCTATGCATCCCGAATCTCCATGACTTGAGAAGGGAAGTCCTGGAGCCTCTCACTTTTCAAGGATGGCAATGCATCCAGATAGTACAAATATGTATAGAGATATGAAATGTTCATACTGGTGGGACAACATGAAGGCCCACATAGCAGACTTCATGTCCCGTTACCTTCACGTGCCAGCAGCTTAAGGCCAAACATCTCCGACCCGCTGGTTCACTTCAGCCCATGCACATAACTGAATGGAAATGAGATTTCATATCTATGGATTTCATTTCTGAGTTACTGAAGATGAGAAAGGGGCATGACTCCATTTGGGTGATTGTGGATCGATTGACGAAATTGGCTCATTTCCTCTCGATTAGAGTTTCAAAATCACCAGATGATTTAGTCAAGCTGTACATCAAGGAGATTATATGGCTACATGGAGTTCCTATAGAGATTGTGTTAGATCGGGACACACGATTCACGCGTATTTTCTGGACTGGAATCCAAGAAGTAATGGGAGTGCAATTGAAGTTCAGTATCGTGTTTCACCCACAGACTAATGAGCAGATGGAACGGGTAAATCAGATATTAGAAGATATGTTGCGAGCGTGTGTGCTTGATTTCAAGGACAGCTGGGATAACTGTCTCCCTTATGCCGAGTTTTCTTAAAACAACAGCTTCTAAGCAAGCATTGGCATGGCTCCTTATAAAGCCTTATATAGGCGCCCATGTCGAGCTTCACATTGTTGGGCAGAAGTTGGCGAGAAGAGCTTGGTAGAACCAGACTTGGTTCAGGCAACCTCAAAGAAGATTGATATTATCAGGCATTGACTTCTTACGGGTCAGAGTAGACAAAAGAGTTACGCCGATACCAGACGGTGACAGCTGGAATTTGAAGTTGGGGACTAAGTATTCCTGAAAGTTTTCCCAATGAAGGGAGTCCTTCGATTTAGCAAGAAAGGGAAACTCAAGCCGAGATTTATTGGTCCGTTCCATATTCTAGAGCGAGTGGGTGTGGAAGCATACCGCTTTTTCTTTGCCCACACCAGTCACAGGTGTGCACAATGTATTTCATGTATCGATGTTGAAGAAATAAGTTCCTGACCCTACCCATATTATCAAATGGGAGTAAGTACAGTTAAGTGAAGATGCTACCTATGTACTGCGACCAACATGTGCTCTTGATAGGAAAGAACAAGTGCTATGCAGCAGAGTGATCTGACTAGCGAAGGTCTGTGGACGCACCACACTGAGGAAGAGGCTACTTGGGCAATAGAAGACGAGGTCCGTAAGAACTACCCTTAGATCCTCGAAGAATACGAAAAGGTATTAATTTTAGGGATGAAATTTTTCTTTAAAGGGGGTAGATTGTAACGTCTTGGAAAAATATGAGTACCACCTCAGGCAAAAATCCCTAAGGACCGTAATCTGTAGAGTAATCTGTAGAAATTTAGGCAAAAATTAATTAAGTACTGAACTAAATTAATCACTGGATTTAGCTCGAATCACCATTTACACAAATGGTAAGACCCAATACCATCAAAATCGCTAACTCAACACTACTTAAAAACTTAGGAGAAATTCCAAGAGCCTGTCGCTCTCAGGAGTATATTCAAACTCCATATTGGACCTGGACCGCACGTCGAAAGTTCGATGACCGCGAACTATAGGGTTATGTCTGTCCTATTAGGCTTGACAACCATCGCGAGAATCGAGCCCAGATAGTATTCAGAAATACACAACTTAAGCCCTGAGTGAAGTGTGTGAGAAATACGAATATCTTTAGAAAATGTATAGAAACTTAAGTAAATTGGGTCGTCTGCTCACATGCAAAATTGAGGATTTTGGACCGACAGTTTCTGACCAAACTTCACCCAGGGGAAAAGGAAATTTCCCTGCTCATATCAGCATACTTGTGGCCCCAATCGAGCAAGCATGACCATTGACCTAACACAGGTCATTCATGGTTGATTGGCCTATCCAATCACGTCAAAATCACATCCTGGCATAGATCCATTGTCAAGGAACTTACTCTGTGACGTAGGTGAGTAATGGGCCTTCCTACGATCCCGGTTTGTCAAAAACAAGCACCCTTAGGTTATAAAATAAGTATACCATGGCCCTAGGGCCATTTGCATCAGTTCTAGGACTATATAAACCCCTTAAACCACCCCATTCCCATTCCATAAGAATTTTTTAAAAACCCTAAGTGAGAGAGAGAGAGAGAAGGAGAGAAAAGAGGAAGAAAGGAAGAAAGATTCTTAGAGATCTTTGCTAGGATTCTTTCCCACAACTCCACACACTGATTCACCTCCCCACTTCGCTACACAACCTGTTTCAACTATGATTTGGGTAAGAAATCTAAACCCCAATGCTATAGTTAAGACCTAGAATAGTCGTTTGTCAACCTAGCTAACAGATTTCGTGATTTAGGTAGTCATCATTCCATTTTTGGAAACGTAGAATTCGAACCGCTTTTGAATCGAGTATTCCAATGAAAGGTGCAGACTATAAACATTTAGGTTATAGTTTTCAATTCTTTCAATGTCAGCTAATGATTTATATCTGACTTAATTGCTGCCATATTGTTTTAGATACAACGTATTCGATATATCATGCGTGTGTGAACTATGTCGAATACAAGATTCATTCCATGTGTTTGTTGAAATGTTTGAATGAACATGAAATTGAGATTTATGCTTGTCATGACTGTAAACCTAGTATTCATGTTTGTTGTATGTATGACGATCTCTTTGTGTAAGGATTTGTCATAATATATGTCATAACTAATCTAATCTATGTATTTAGTAATGTGTAGTCTAAGCGTTTGATAAAATGTCTGAATGAAAAATTGTTGATGAATTGTATTTAATAAGGGTATTGAGATAAGATTGTCAATTACCTTATCCATATGTATAGTTTCCTTCATGTAATCTAAATTTCAACTACGCGATTTATGGATGAAATACAAATGCTTGGTAACATGTTCAATGTGCTTGATGCAATGCTTAAATGAGAAATTTATTTAGATTGTTTTTTAAATGCTAATATGATTGTCACATGTATTTAAATTTTACATCTGAATAAGATTGAGACTACAATGTAGTCTAGGCAATTGGTAACAGTTTCGGTTCGGGTGCCCGAATTAGTCTCACCACATTGGATATACTTAATGAATCCGGGTCGTACGACAATTTTCGACAGTGGCTAGGCCACGATGAGTGTTTATGTGCTCATGTCGATTAAGTCAGCGTGCCCCTGTACTAGTCGAACTTGTCTAATAAACCGGTTAGCCTATTGTGTGTTTACCATGTATGGATATCACTGGTTAAATCTAAGGTACCACTTACCACTGTAAAAGCCTGTTTCAACCATGGTACTAAAATCTGCTAAGACTCATGAGCTGAGCATGGTGGTATGGGACACCATGGTCGAGCTATCGGCCTACGCTGGGGTGACGAGCCTCCCCGTAGTGACCAATGAGCAACCCAAACTCATGCGCCGGGCATGGTAGTATGGGACACCGTGTTCGAGCTGTCAGCCTATGCTGAGGTGACGAGCCTCCAGTAGTGACCGCGAGTATAAATAATGAATTTTCCTATCTATTACTTTTCATTAAGGGTGATGCCTTACAACATACCTATTGTATGTGATTAACTAGGATTGACGACCCTAGATGGATCCTTCAGTTGGGTTAATGATATAAAGGGAGGTACCTTAGCTTTCCGAACCTGCTGTATAAATAAGCTTAAATAAGTACTTGGCTAACACGACCATGCACCGTATTGCATGTGCTTTGGCTAGGAAGTTGTACTTTAGGGAGGTTATTAGGCACGAACTTGGTTATTGGAGTCTCTTGTGAGGGAGTTTTTGTGTGAGGGCATACATCATTACTGTACACCATTCCTTCATTAATAAGAGTAGCTAGGAAGTGATTGTTGTATTTCTTTATCATTACTGCTTGATTGACTTGATAACATGTTAACCTTTGTATTATAGTACCACTAAGTCGATCACTCACTCTCACCCCGGAATGATGTTTTAAAACATCAACCAGACTCTATTGTAGATGCAGGTGAGGTCGAAGTCTATGCAATTGAATTGGACTTCATAGATGAGGAAGAGGAATTCTCCTACATTCAGCTCTCAGACGGGTCTGTGTAGACCTTGTACTGATTCGACGGGGATACAGGAATATATGGATTAGCTAGATGCTTTACATTTTGATATTTTTTCATTTTTGAAACAATACATGTATATATTCAGCTCAGTAACATACTCATACTCTGGTGGTTGTGAAACACTTACATACTTAAATTTATATGTTTTAGTCTTCCGTTTGCTTAATTTAATTTTATATGGAATATGATATGTTATTTTGGTATAATCCCACTCATGTTTAACTCATTAATATGGATAAAATCTGAACATCATTATCCATGTTGCATAAGTGATGTGTTGGATCTCGGGAGTAGAGCTTTACTCGACCCTCAAAATCCAGGGCGTTACAGAGTAGTACCATTTAGCTTACAAGAAGCTCCTACTACAAGATTTATTGGGATTACAAGACTTCAATATTGTCATATCTATAATGATAATTGTTTTGTCATGAAATTGACAAAGGGGGAGATTGTAAGTGCTACAATGATTAAGCACACTTTAGTTGTCAAATTTCGTATAGCCAAGATAACTTGACAATAGATCTTCAAGACTGGTCCATAATCGAGAGAAGATCAAAGTCAAGATCAAGAAAAGATCAAGCTGATGATCAAGAGAAGATTAAGCTCAAGACCGGTACATTCTCAAGAGAAGATCAAGCTAAAGATCAACTAATGTTCAAGAATAAGATTAAGCTCAAAAATCAAGATGAAGTTTATAACCCAGTTCAAGTCAAAGAAGTTCATATATTTGATATATCTCAAGTAATATAAAAATCTAGAAAGATCTTTGGACTAGGTACTTAAAAAATTGTTTAAAATTGGGTTTTTATGCTTATTTTTTTGGGATGTCGACCAGCCTAACTTTTGGTTCGACTACCCAAAGCTTTCTCGACTAATCCAAGTTCAAAGTCGAAATAAAAACTAATTTTGGTTGCAAATTCTACTAGTCGAATTTTTAGTTTGACCAGTCGGAGCTTTTCCTTAGACTGGCCCAAGAAACTTTGACTCCAAGTCCAACGACTTCACCATTTCGAATTTTGAGAAATTCGACCAGTTGAAGACCAAATTCGACTAGTCGAACAGAGTTTTTTGACCAGTCAAACTGGTCCTCAGGCCAGTCAAATTTTGGATAGATCTTATCCCACACGATCTGAAGTCCGTTAAACTGAATCCGATCTGCTCGGGCTAGTCGAAGATTTAATTTCTTTACCTATAAATTGAGTTCCTCTCTTAATCCGAAATATCTAAGTTAATTATCAATATCCTTCTGCAAGAGAGATATAAGCTCAAGTCATTAGCAAACTATTGATCGGTATTTATAATTTAATTTATACGGTTTTTTTCAATTCCCTTAATCTCAGATCATTACATTCTGATTCTAAAGAGTATAAACCATACTCTTCTTTTGATATTTAAAAGAATTCATTCAACTAGCCATCGGTTTGAACTTAATTAAAATCAATAGAACCCTGGACCCTTTCTATCTGACTGAACAAAGAACAATCTACATTTAAGAAAGTGGTTCTTTGGCAACAAGCTTCTGATACATCTTCTACGGTGAAGATAAGTATACCTTCTAATCTTTATTTCGTTTTTCCAAGATAGCCTGGAAAATATCAATGTAGGTTTTGTTCGAGATAACCTGAAAATCTCAGTGAGGGGTTTAATTGTGAAGCCCGTGAAAATCACAAGAATTGTATCAGGTTTTAAGGTAACCCTGAGAAAACCTTTTTCATAATGAAATTCAAAATTAAGTGAAGAGTAATTTTGGGAGTGGAGTAGGTGTGGCTGTTTTAAAACAGTTTTTAAAGCACCGAACCACTATAATCCTTTATGTTATGCAGTGAATGCCTTTACTTTTTTATGTGGTGAATGGTTGTATTTAATTTTCAGTTAAAGTGGTGAATGTTGTAATATTTTATTTTTATCTACTCTTTTAAAGTTTGAGCTTTGATTTTAAGGAAATTCGTGAAATAAGATTATCCTGCCTAAAACTTTAGGTGAAGGTTGTCCTACAAATTATTTGGAATCAATGTTTCAATACTTAAAAAATTGAAATCTTTGATTTATTTATATATTCTGCACTTATTTCAATTATTTGGCATAGCCCTATTCACCCCCCCTCTAAGACATCTTAAGCTCTCCTTTCAGGTTTCTTTTGTCACTTCCACCAATGAACTGTGTGAGGAAGGCTTTGCTGAGTTATGAGAAGGAACTGATGGACCTTGGCTTAAGCTGCTTGAACCACTGTCAAGCCGCTCCTAATAAGGTCAGGGAGAATGCTCGGCACATCACGGGGGCCAATCTACCATGAAGTTCCATCCACGCTCTGAAGGACTCGAGGTGCTCGGCTAGGTCTGTGGTTCCAGAATAGGGGGTCATCTATGACATCCAGAACTTGGGCAGAAGCAGAAACGCCATAATGTCATTGGTGAATGGTGGTTTGGTTTCTCCTAACATGGCCTCTACTGAGGTCGCCACGATGGGCTTGTTTGATGTTGTTGATCTGCCCTCGAAGTTTCTTGAGCTCTGCCTCCCAAGGGACCTCGTTCTCAGCCACTGCTTCAGGGGATTTTCCATAGCTCTTCCTCTCTGACGCGGGACACAATTCAGAGTCTGCGAATGTGGCTACCCCTGAAGTATGGGAAAGATCCTGGGCTGGCAGCTAAGGAGGTTGCTTGTTTCTCTGCGAATTGACCTGTGCTTGAGGTGATGTGGTGGTAGCACCCTCCTCTACATTGCGACGGGGGGGTAGATTCTGTCTCTCCAGGAGTTACATGAGTTAATCCATGCCTTTTATTCAGGGCTTCGACTCGATTCTCCAAGGAGACTAATCGACCACGCCAAGTACGAGATCGAGGAGTAGGCGTTGTGGGAGTAGAGTTGGCCCACTACTGGTAGGGCTGGGCACCCTACTCGGTTGATGATTCAGGAAGAGTTGGGATGGCTGCAGCAATGGCAACTAGAGCTTTCTTTTTTCCTTTCGTCATTGTAGTTTTCTGGAAAAGCAGTAATGGCTTTGATGTCGTTCGCACAGATGGCATCAAAATGTTGATGCAAGATCTAGACCGCCCTCTCCTAACCTCCGAGCACTTGCACAAGAGAAGAGCAAAGGAGACCCTGGCAAGAGCAGGGGACCCTCTGATGCCAAAGTCAGGCTAGGAATGTGGGTTTGGTCGTGTTGAAAGGTTTAGGGCGAGAGATTCTACATACCATTCACCGTAGCTAAGTCCTCTATTTATAGGGCAAGAGTTAATTATGTGGGTGGAGACATTTCTTGAATTATAGGCATGCGTTCAGCAAACGTCACTTAACCGTTTCACATGATCTCTGATGAAGATAAAATCAAGTGGTCAAACCCTGAGAAATTTGAGGCAAATGGCCGAGGCTGAGGTCTATGGGGGACTTAACCCACCAAGGCCAATGTCGATGCTGACCTGCCGAGGCCAAGGTGGTTTTGGCCGACCTGAGCTTTCGAGAATAGGCCGAGGTGGTTTTGGCCAACTTGACCTAGGGGTAGTATGCTGACCTGTCTTGGCCAACCTGACCTAGGTACTCAGATGAGCTTTAAGCCTCCCCTTATCATTGGGCAGTTGGCGGACCTGTCGACCTGCCGACCTCTTTTCCTTAGCCATTGAGGAGCTCATTAGTCATGACCGGCGCTAGCCGACCTCATGTCCTGCAAAGATGTCCATGCTGACCTCTTCTCTTTAGCCAGTCCATTTTTACCCATAACAATGACTATGAGTCCTTCAAAGACAACTTGTTGATCCTCAAAGTAGTGTTATCTTTAATTTATATTTTGAGTTGAATGATGAACGATTCCTCTAATAGTCCTTGAAAACTTGAGATTGGACATGATAATCATTGACTAAAGAAAGTTGTGGTCCATAGATCTCGTTGGCTATTTTTTTACCATGACCGTCATAAGTGAGTGGCCCGTGAACATGAGATGTATGGTCATCTTGTGTTAGGAGACTAAATTTGTGTGGATATTGGATCATAGACAGATCACACTTTTCCATGGGCTACCATTCTCATGGGCTTTGTATTGTATGTAAAATGGTGTTATATTTTACTAGAGTCGCCACTAGCCAATTACTCTGTCTTTATAGTCGGCTAAACCATGTAGAAATGCTAGGAAAGAGGATCCGAAGATTCTCAGTCCCAAAGTGACTCCTTGATCTGTGACATAAGATTAGGAGTATGGGACAATGGTTATAGAGGAGGAAGGTGTTAGGCTCCCACACTGCCCATACAAATGTATAGTCTCCACTTCTTAAGATCTGACTAACTTTTGAGGGTTGTGATTAGTTCTTGCATAATGTAGACACAATTGTGTGTGTAATGTTGTATCAAATGAAACGCCTAAGACAAGCTTTATTTTAGGCTAGATAAATCTACATTGACTTCTCTACTTATCGAAGCATAAACTAGTCGACCAGAGTTTTTGATGGGCCGGATCCGTGAAAAGTCACAGAGTTTCTGCTCAAGTCAATTAGGTGCACAGTGCTATGGATGCGATACTAACAAATGAGATGAGAAAATGTGGCTGTGAAGGGAATAGGCATTGCGTGATGCTAATGCTGGGGATTAGACTAAGCATCTTAAAGGTTGGTTTTGATGGAAAGTTATATTGGAAGGATTAGATCGAGTGGCTCATATTGGGACTTGGATGGCTCAAGAAGCTAAGACTTTGGATGGACTAGGTTAGAACAAGGCTGGACTATCTATCCTACAATTTCACTTTCCTTGGTGGAGGGATGATTACCTCTACTGGATGATTTAGGTTCTCTGAGATTACTGGATGATGGAAATGAGAAGAGGAGGGGGTTATTTATAGCCCCCAGGTCCCATTTTTTTTGGTAATTTTAGGGAAGTTTAGGGTTAGAATAAGGTTGAATGGTTGGGATTCCAAATATGGATTTATGGGCTTCGTCAAGAATTTCTTTCCTGAACTCTATTTTTTAAAATGTAACCTTCCATTAATTCTAAGTCCCTCGTCCCTTCCAATTTGCCATTTGGGCTTCTCAACCATTTCAGTCATCTGAGTTTACAACCACAGGTATGATCATTAGGCTTCTATAATTCAGCTTACAAGGGTTGGTTGGATTATTATATTAAACAAGCACATCCTAGTCTCTTGTTCCTTAACTTGGATGTCAAAGTCCCTTAAGGTTTCTAAAGCATTCCATTCCTATACTTGTATTTGGACTACTATAGTTTGTGGTTTACAAATCAATGTGTCTACCACAACATTGGCCTTCTCAGGATGATACTGAAATTCAAAAGTTCTAATCCATCAGGAATTCCATCTAACGCCTTTGTTGTATATTTTTCTAATCCATCAGGAATTCCATCCAACGCCTTTCTTATATATTGTTCTAATCCATCAAGAATTTCATCCAACGCCTTTGTTGTATATTTAAGTCCTTCTAAGAGAATAGGTACTTTAGACCCTTGTAGTCTGAAAAAAATTCAAAATTTTCTCCATACAAATAATGCATCCATACCTTCAATTCAAAAACAATAGCGGTCGGTTCAAGGTCATGAGTTGGATAATTTTTCTCATGCACATTGAGCTACCTCGTTGTGTATGCTATGACCCGATCTTGCTGCATGAGAACACAACCCAATCCCTTGTGGGAGGCATCACTATAGACTATGAAACCTTCACCACCAGCCATTATGGTGGTTAGTCTTATCTTCAACTCTGTAAATGCCTGCTCACATTTAGCATCCCATGAAAACTTCACATCCTTCCTTGTTAGTCGAGTTAACAGGGTCGCGATGCAGGAAAATCCCTCAATAAACCTTCGATAATAACCACTAGATTTATGAAACTATGAATTTCAATCACATTAGAGGGTCATCCCATTTTCACATAGCTTCAACTTTTGAAGGGTCAACCGAGATACCCTTCTCCGAAATCACATTACCTAAGAACTTTACTTCTGCCAAAATTCGCACTTCTCTACTTTAACATATAACCGATGATCCCTGAGTGTTTGAAGCATGATTCTTAAATATTGTTCATGCTCTTCCTCCGTCATTGAATATATAAGAATGTTATCGATGAATATGACTACAAAATAATTGATGTACGGTTTAAACACATGATTTATCAGGTCCATAAATATCGCCTGAACATTAGTTAACTAAGTGGCACAACGAGGAACTCGTAGTGTCCATATCGAGTCCAGAATGCTGTCTTCTGAATATCTTCTCCTCAATTCTCAATTGATTGTACCATGAACGAAGGTTGATCTTTGAGAAATACTTCGCTTCTTTTAGTTAGTTGAAGTGATCATCTATTCTACCTAGAGGAGACTTGTTCTCAATAGTGACTTTATTAAGCCTATGATAGACTATATAAAGCTTCATAGACCCGTCTTTTTTTCTTTACAAATAAGACAGGCACTCTAATATCAAATAGTACTCTAATAGTCTAGGAGAAAGCGGTTAAGTTACCCTTAATAGTGGTATCAGTTATGCTCCCTTTAACTTAGTGGCCAGAGTATATGCTCTTCCTTATGCTGGCAACTATTGATTCTATGCTCCAACTCTATATTGCTGACCTTGCTACTACTAAGGTTGAGATTGACACCCACTTGAACGTGACTAGCCTCCTTTCCTTTATTGTTGCACTAACCTATCTGCTCCTTGTCGTACCTAGAAGTCTCCAGGCCCCCTCTATTGTGGTTGGCTCCTTTACCGATAAGGTTATAATCGTTGCTACTTCGGACGTTAACACTCGTGCGATTTGTGACCTTCTAATCTACAATTGAAATAGGTTCTAATAAATCTTTATGGTGTTGGTGTTCACTGGCAGGTTCTTAGGATCATTTTCGTGGTTATGCGTTAAGTCAAAGACAACCTTTCATTTTCCTTTGTTACCTTTCCTCGGCTCTTTTCCCTTTATGAACTCTTAAGTTATCGTTCTCTATCACTTGCGCCCTCTTGATCACTTCGGCATAAGACTCAAGTCACATCCTAATCACTTCTTTCCTAATAGTTGGTTTAAATACCTTTTCGAACATTCTAACTTTCTTCTTCTCATTTTCTATCAGGTACGGTGCAAACTTGGGTATCTATGTAAACTTTGCTTTGTATACATTTAATATTAGGCTCCCTTGTTCATGCTGTAGGAATTTCATCTCTTTTTCTTCTTGTACATTGCCAAGGAAGTATTTTTCATCAAATACATCACTAAACTTGTCCTAGGTCCATATAGTTCCTGCAGGGACGATCGTCTTCCACCAAAGTACACTTTACCTTGCAAGATGAACATTAATTTCTGCCTTTATTCGTATTACATGACATCAACAATCTTTTCTATCTCCATCTTCCATTATATGGTTTTCATAGGGATTGTCTCTCCTTTAAACACCGGGGGAAGCAACCTTTTGAATTCCTTCACTAAGCTACCTGCCCTTTCTGGTTTTGTAGGCGCTTCCTCATCCAAATCCAAGTGAACTTCCCTTTCATTACTTTTCTTTTTTTGTTGGTTAACGAAGTTGGCCATGGCTTCCAACATTCTGGCCACATCTTCCATAGGTAGGTTTACTCCGATGGTTGCTACATGTGTAAGGGATATCACGGGTGCAGGTGGTGCAGCAGATGAAACCAGTGCTACGAACGCAGATTTTACAACAGATGTAGTTTCTTGAGTAGAGTTTCCCTTACCTATCTTAGGCATTATTTAAATCTATGATAGATAAGAAGGGGTTTAGGCCACATACCAAAAATTTAAGTTTTCTTCTACTATAGGAAGTTTATACTTATAAAATTTTCTAAATTCAAAATTCCAGCCCTAGGTCTAGTTTTCATTTGAAACCTAAGCTTTGATACAGGCTATCACACCCCTAACTTTGGAACTAAAGTACTCTCGGCTTAGTTGCCTAGCCAAGGGTGTGACTCGAGAATAATAGGTAACAATATCTATCTATTTCATCACACAATATTTACCAAAACTAAATCAATGAAGTAACAATTAAATCAATCGAATGCCTTTCTATATCCATTATTCAATAATAATTAAAATATCACTTAATTAAAAAATAACTTAGGGAAAAGAAATAATAAAACTCTTTCCTTATTAAAATATCGAGCTTATCCCACTTCATCTGCTGAACCACCACAATATCACACAATTATACAATTGACCACCAGGGCCCAGTCTATTTCAACTCGGCCTACCAACTCCGACACGGCATGCATAGACTGACCCCTAATAGAGTGAAGGTCTATATACCGAGCATAAAAGCCTCGCATACTGATCAACTCTATATGTATATGTGATTACCCGACTTCGCTCAATGGGAAATGTAATGCCCCATGTTTTCACTACCAAAAAAATGAGCAAAGGCTACAGACAATGTTATCTTTTTGCTACGGATATAAACCATAGCTATATTGCTATAGGTTTAATCCGTAGCTAAAAGCTTGCTACACCACTCGAAATTGACGATCGTGTAAGGGGCTCTATGGGGCCCACCACAATATATGTGTTCTATCTAATCCGTCCATCTATTTTGACATATCAATTTAGTGCATGAACCCAAAAAATTAGGTAGATTGAAGGATCAAGTAGACCACATGGTAGGAAACAATGAAGATTAAATCACATGTGATTTCTATGGTGTGGTCCACTTGGGCCTTCAATATACCTTATTTTTAGGATCATATCCTAAAATTAATTAGCAAAATGAATGGACAGCATGGATAAACTAAATATATCATGATGGGCCCCACAGAGCCCCTAATAGGACCATCCTGGTGGGAACCCAATCCATGCCCAAAAAGGGCGCGTGCTCAAAATAGGGGCGCGCCCAAAAAGGTCTTTTCCTCTCCTCTCTCCCTCCATTCCCTAGCTCACTCTCTCCCGATCTCTACTCCCATTCTCCTCTCTCTCTACCGATCTTAGCTCCCACTCTCTCTCTCTCTCTCTCTCTCTCTCTCTCTCTCTCTCTCTCTCTCTCTCTCTCTTTCTCTCTCTCTCTCACTCTCTCTCTCCCAATCTCTGCTCCCATTCTCCTCTCTCTCTCTCTCTCTCTCTCTCTCTCTCTCTCTCCCAATCTCTGCTCCCATTCTCCTCTCTCTCTCTCTCTCTCCCGATCTCTGCTCCCATTCACCTCTCTCTCTCTCCCAATCTTCTCCCTCTGCCTTCCTCGATCTCTCTCCCTCGTACTCTCTCGATATCTCTCCCTTCCTCTCCCTCCCTCTCTCAATCTCCTTGATTGCCCTCCCTCTCTATCGATGTCTCCTCGTTCGTTCTCTTCGAAGCAGTCATTTGATCGATCTCCCTCCAATAACCGACGGGAATAGAAGAAATCAGAGCACAAAGTCAGAGGTACTCTCTCATTTTCTCTTTTGATGGCTGAAAATTGGACAGGAACCATGGCAGTGGCAGCCATATCCGCCACTATCCATGGCCTCCTACATGTTTGAAGAAATGCTTCAACTAAGAATCTTTTTGGAATGAGTGGATTGAGGAGAGATAAATGGTGGGGATTTCTGCACTCCTCCAACTGTTCCCCCCAATTCCCAATTTACCTCTCCTTGGCTCCCCAAAACCCTAATTAAAAGCCCCAGAAATGAGAGCAGATGAGTGGCATTTGCAACAGAGAGAGGCCCAAACAAGGGTCAGAATGGCAGTGGTTGGGATGATGGCCCTTCATCAGGCCCTTAGGTGCGTCTGTCTTAAATCAGATTCGACTTATTACATCTTCTGGACCATTCGTCCTCTTCATTGTGACTAGTTTTGAGTAGTTTTAGATATATTTTTCTGTTTCTTTATTTGACTTTGTGACTGTTTGGAAGAAGGAACTAATCTTATGAGATAATCTAATCAAGGAAGATTTTGTTCTGATGAGACCATTAATAAGTCACTATACTAGAAGATAATTGTTATGTGCATGACTACCAGAATATACCAGAATAGAAATTCTAATGCATTTGTAGGGATTAAGTCATTTCTTTCTTTTTGTGTTTGTGTGTGGGGGTTGATATTTGAAATCCTATGATATGCCATTTCAAATTTTCTATGCCTACTTAAGTAGCATGTAACTTTATGTTTTGGTCTTCAGGTATATTCATGTTATTAACAACACCCTTAAGTTTTGTATTCTTTGTTGTCATGTGTTGTTTAGAAGATTTCACTAGCTATAAGATATATTCTGTTTTAACAAATGATTAGTTGATTTTGGGCTTTTGAAGCTAATCACATTTTGAAAGTAACTTATGCAACTTAAATCAGCAATAGATTACTATAGGTCTTACCAATCTTCTTGAGGTGTTTGTTTCAGACACAAGTTAAACTGCCTATACTAGTGATATCTCCAAATTCAGGACCAAAATTTAAAGGAAATATTACCTGTCATTGTCTGTAATTCTTTTGTTACGTTTTACCTGTCATTGATATGGGAAAATGCAAAGTTCTTGTATAATACACTCTTTTTCTTCTTTTTAATAAAATGGGATCTTTTTGTGTGCTCAGGAAACCACACCACTGGCCGGTTCGTCAGTCGGTGCCATAATCTCTATGGTGATTGCTTCTGGAAACAGCATGCAAGATGCCCTAAAATTTACCAAAAATTTGGCTAAAGATTGTCGGCTCAATGGCATTGCATTCTGCCTTAGGGTTAAGTATAATGGGTTAAGTATAATATAACACGTAATCACTACCTTTATTAAATCTAGGCCCCTTCTTGTATTGACATATTGTTGATGGAGGCTTACTAGGATTTCTATGTTAATGATAGTGTACTTCTCATGATTCCTAACATCTTTCATGGTAGGATATGCGGGCATACTGAAAATTCCTTATTCCTGATCCAATTTATGAGTGGTATGTAGGACATCTCATGTTCTTCCGCCTACACACAGATGCATATGCATTTTCTCTCAAATACTTAACAAGAAATATTAACTACACTGAGCACAGATTGCATGACAATGGCCAAGATCCCAGCCAAAGTGTCGGTCAACGCCGATATGTTGTTTTAAATAATTGAGATATTAAAAAAATTTACATAGTCTACTTCAAGTGATGATTACTTTTAACATTAGAGGTTGAGTTCCCAATTAGTGACTGGTAGGGAACTCCCTATTGTGCATGAAGTTCATTTTTGTGGGGTTGATGGTTGGGATATCCAAGTCATTGACCTGATGGTCCTCATCATGGATAGACTGCTCACAGAAAATTTTCCCAAATTGAAAGCCTAGCCACCTAATATTTGGCCTTCTTTTCCATTGAGTTTGGATTGCTGTGAAATTCTTCAAAACCATCTTTTTTCTTGCTGCTGATGGAAAGGTTAGCATTGTCTGATTGAAGATATTCTTTGGCCATGGTCCATCCATGATGGGAGCTATGAGCTCAATTGTTTGGATCATCAATCTTGGGCTTCACATGTGCAACTTGTGTTCACAAGAGGAAAATCAACTCATCATTACAAAAAGAAAAAAATCCTTTACATATTAGTTTTGAAGGAAGATCTAGAATGCATTCAGCTAATGCTTTTGAAGTAGAAATTACATTATTCGAGAAGTGAGTAATCATGAGTATTGTAATTCTCATATAAGAATGCTTTTGCATAAGCATTTGTCCCATTCCAGGATAAGCACCTGGTGACCCAGTGCCGTAAGGGTGATATAGCATTCAAATTCACAAGTTACCAAGGATATTTGTGCATGTGTTGTTGTTTTTAGATACATGCATACCAAGACATGTATTCAATGTTATTACGTAAAATATCAATGATCAATAATATTTGTTGTGTCCCCACATGATATTCAATGATTGAACTAGTATTGTTCCAAAATAAAACTGATAACTCTAACTAATGTATGGTGATGGTGCACTTTATTGCAACCTTATTGCAAATGATGTTGGCATGATTCAAGAGGCTGATATTGGTGTTGGTATCAACAACATTGAAGGCATGCAGCTTTGTTGTTCCTACAGTCAGGTTGCCCATATATCTCCCTATAACTATAAGTCACATGTCATATATTTGAGCCATGCTTATACTATAGGATCTTGGAAGCTCTACAACTAGGAATAACAAAATCACTAACTCTTAGATTAATTTGAGTTACTTGAATGCCACATATATCAACCATCACATCTTGCCAAAGTTTTTATGCCTGAAAGCTACCTCTGCAGAAATACTTTACTAGTAAATATATCCCTTGAATTTGTGGATGATGTGATTATGACAATAGATCTCATGATTTACAAGAAAAGCCTATATTTTCCTCATAAAATGAGCTTATGGTCCAATTTTCTTATAATCAATTGTTCCTCAATACAAGTCTTTGATTACAGGACGCTCTTGGTGGAAATTCAAAAACAACATTTATTGTAAAAACAACATTTATTGCAAATGCACACAAGATAGGCTTTGTCATGTGTGCATGTATGTGCCCGCTCCCTTTTCAACATGAACTAATTCCTTGCTATTATTAACAGGGAGCTCATAGGCCCTACCATGTACTTTGGGCTAATGGGTGATGGACAACCCCTTGGCTGGTATGACGACATGTGGGCAGGGTGATGTTCTAAGGTAACTTATCTAAGTTTCTCTGTTTTCCCATCATTTTTTCCTGTAGCGACTTGTTTCCTATGATGAATTTGTTTTTCCCTCTAAAGCAACAAATTTGGGTGTAAATGACAAACCAGAACTTGCAGGGTTCAACATGAAAGTAGTCAAACCAGAATTTTATTTTGGAAAGGATTGGTTACATTGGCACTGTGAGGCAGAAATGTAAATAACATCTATCATTTTTCCTTTTTTCCCCAAATTCATGAGAGAAGTCTATTAATCTATATAAGTAATTTAAATTAAATTACATGTTTCAGGAACTTTTTTTTTTTTTGCGGATTCAATTATTTAAATATCATATTGGTTAGGTCTGGGCTTTCTCTGGCTTAAATTTTGAACTGTTTGGGTTGGGTTTGATAGGCAAGGGCTATTCAAAATTTTGATTTTCCTTGGCCAATTTGGGCCCATTGATAGTCTCATCCATCCCTAGTTCTCAATTTTTATATGTGAAATTTGTCTGTGGTTTTTGTATTTGATATCATTAGCATGTTGTGTCCGATTGTGGACAGGAAATTCTTAATATTTGGAATATGAGGCTCATTCATGGATAGTTAAAATGAGACTTACAAGAACCACTAACTTCAAGTGGGAGAGTTTTGGACACAGGGCTGCCTACGTGGTAACCCTTTCTCAACCTCCTTTTAGTTTTCATTATTTTCTTTTTTCCTTTTTTAGGAGCCACAAATTTTAGGGAATCTCATGAACTAGTCAAAAGAATAGTACTTCAACTACGTAGGCACACACATCAACCTGATACATGTCTACATAAGACACACACATCTTTGGTATTCATGTTTAAATAGTTTTAAGATTGTCAATTCTAATTCCATGCTTTATTGTTCTTAGTCTCACTAGTTGAAATTTGAGTAGCATACTCTTGCTTCAAATGGTCATCCTCTGCTCATATTTTGTTATCGACACTTGAAGTTATTGAGCTTGATCAGATAATAAACCTTGTTCTTGAATTTGATCAACATGTTATGTAATGTGCACATGATCAAAATGGAAACCATGCAGTGAAAAGTAAGGCATGCACATTGAGTTTGGAGAAATGGGCTTCTTTTTCTCATAGAAGAGTGATCTTTTTTATATTTGAAAAATAGAAAAATGGAAATATTAGTAAATATGGATTTTCTTGTTAAGAAGAAAATGGAAGGTAAAGAAAAGACATAACTGAAACTTTACACTGTGAAAAGTAATATTAACCATTTTACTTTTCCCGTTGAATTTGAAGTCCAGGAAATGAAACTTTTTCAGAAAACCATGGATTTAAAACCATTAAATCCTTCTCAAAAATCTGAATTTATTGAACTGAATTGAATTATTACAATATAATTTTGTTGAATATCCAAACGCAAGGTTTCCACAAATTAGGTAAATGAATTCATTTTAACCCATTTTGTTGAATATCCAAACGCAAGGATTTATTATTATTATTATTATTATTATTATTATTTTGTGATATGCAATAACTTTTCAAAATTCATATACAGGTGCATACTTGTGCTCATTCACATGGACTTTGACTATCTTTCTTAAATTTCTTTGATTTTTCTAATTTTTATATCTAATTTTGAATTTCTAGGCCCTAAAACAAGATTCGAGGTGCCGTCAAAAATGCTAACAGAATCCTCCAAGTCAGATTGTTGATTAGACCTGATTTTATTTAAATGATCTTGATAATCCATTTTATTTAAATGAGCAGACCCGGATGTGCGTCGGAGCTATCCGGATGTTGAGCGGGGGTCCCTAGAATGTGGTAACCACTGTTATGACCATGATGAAGCTGTCCATTTCCTATGGACAGCATTGGAGTGGCCTGGCCATTTGAACAGGCCGTGTTTATATTTGTATTTGCTCGAAATTGATGGAGAAGACCCGGATGTGCATCGAAGCTATCTGGATGTTAAGCAGGGGTCCTTGGAAGGTGGGAACCGTTGTTATGACCATGATGAAGTTTTCCATTTTCTATGGATAACATTGGAGTAGCCTAGCCATTTGGACACACCGTGTTTATGTATTCGCTCAAAATTAATGAAGAAGACCCGAATGTGCGTCGAAGCTATCCGGATGAGCAGGGGTCCGTAGAAGGTGGGAACCGTTGTTATGACCATGATGAAGCTATCCATTTCCTATGGACAGCATTGGAGGAGCCTAACCATTTGGACAGGCCATGTTTATGTATTTGCTTAAAATTAATGGAGTAGACCCGGATGTGCGTCGGAACTATCCAGATAGCGAGACTCCCTGGAAGGTGGAAACCACTGTTATGACCATGGTGAAGCTGTCCATTTCGTATGGACAGCATTGGAGGGGCTTGGCCATTTGGACAAGCCGTGTTTATATCTATATTTGCAGGTACCACACCCTTAACCTAAACCACACCCTAAACCTATAACCTAAACCTATTCTCAATTCCCTAAAGCTATAACCTATAACTTATAACCTAAACTTAACCCTAAACCAAAAACTATAACCTAAACCTAAACCTATAACCTATACTTATAACCTTAACCTAAACTATAACCTTAACCTATAACCTATACTTATAACCTTAACCTAAATCTATTCTCAAATCCCAAAACTTATACTTATAACTTAAAGCCAGACCTTAACCTAAACCTAAACTTATACTTATAACTTATAACCTATAACATAAACCTTAACCTATAACCCAAACATTAACCTATAAACTAAACCTATAACCTATAACCTAAACCTATACTTAACCTTAACCTATAACCCAAACCTAAACCTATAACCTATAACCTAAAACCTAAACCCAAACCTAAACCCAATCCTGAACCCGAACCCGATTTCCTAAACCTATAACCTAAAACCTAAACCTTTAACCTAAAACAATTCTCAAATCCCAAAACCCATAACCTAAACCTAAACATATAACTTATAACCTAAACCAAAACCTATAACCTAAACCCGAACCCGAATCCCTAAACCTTAACCTAAACATATAACCTATAACCTATAACCTATAACCTAAGCCTATACCTAAACCTATAACCTAAACCTAAACCTAAACCTATAACTTAAACCTAAACCTATAACCTATAACCTATAACCTAAACCTATAACCTAAACCCTATAACCTTAACCTAAACCTTAACATAAACCTATAACCTAAACCTAAACCTAAACTTATAACCTAAACCTATTCTCAAATCCCAAAACCTATAACCTAAACCTAAACCTTAACCTATAACCCAACCTAAACCTAAACCTATTCTTAAATCCCAAAACCTATAACCTAAACCTAAACCTTAACCTATAACCCAACCTAAACCTATTCTCAAATCTCTAAACCTAAACTTTAACCTATAACCCAACCTAAACCTAAACCTATTCTCAAATCCCAAAACCTATAACCTTAACCTATAACCCAACCTAAACCTATTCTAAAATCTCAAAACTTAAACCTTAACCTATAACTCAACCTAAACCTATACTTATAACCTAAACTTATTCTCAAATCCCAGAACCCATAACCTAAACTTAAACCTTAACCTAAACCTAAAACCTATAACTTAAACCAAAACCCAAACCCAAACCCGAACTCGAACCCGAATCCCTAAACCTTAACCTAAACATATAATCTATAACCTATAACCTAAGCCTATACCTAAACCTAAAACCTAAACCTAAACCTAAACCTAAACCTATAACTTAAACCTAAACCTATAACCTATAACCTAAACCCATAACCTAAATACTAACCTAAAACCTATAACCCATAACCTATAACCTAAACCTATAACCAAAACTCAAATGCCTAAACCTTAACCTATAACCCAACCTAAACCTATACTTATGACCTAAAACTATTCTCAAATCCCAAAACCTAAACCTAAAACCTAAATGTATTCTGAAATCCCTAAACTTAAACCTACACCTGATTCTAATCTCAACTCCCTAACCTAAACCTAAACCTAAACTTGAAAACCCAAACTTAAACCCAATCCCGAACTTGAATCCGATTTTATAAACCTAAACCTTAACCTATTCTCAATTCCCTAAAGTTATAACCTATAACCTAAACCTAACCTAAACCTATAACCTTAACCTAAACCTAAAACCTAAACCTAAACCTAAAACCTAAATGTATTCTCAAATCCTTAAACCTAAACCTACACCTAATCCTAATCTCACCTCCTTGACTGAAACCTAAACTTGAAAACCCAAACCTAAACCTAATCCCGAACCTAACCTTAACCTAATCCTAATCTCAACTCCTTAACCTAAACCTAAACTTGAAAACCCAAACCTAAACCCGATCCCGAACTAGAACCCGATTTCCTAAACCTAAACCTTAACCTATTCTCAATTCCCTAAAGCTATAACCTAAACCTATAACCTTAACATAAACCTAAAACCTAAACCTAAACCTAAAACCTAAATGTATTCTCAAATCCGTAAACCTAAACCTACGCCTAATCCTAATCTCAACTCCCTAACCTAAACCTAAACCTAAACTTAAAAACCCAATCCCGAACCTGAACCTGATTTCCTAAACCTAAACCTTAACCTATTCTCAATTACCTAAAGCTATAACTTATAACATATAACCTATAACCTAAACCTATAAACTTAATCTAAACCCTAAACTTAAACCTAAACCTAAAACCTAAATGTATTCTCAAATCCTTAAACCTAAACCTACACCTAATCCTAATCTCAACTCCTCAAACTAAACCTAAACTTGAAAACCCAAACCTAAACCCAATTTCCTAAACCTAAACCTTAACCTATTCTCAATTCCCTAAAGCTATAACCTATAAACTTATAACCTAAACCTAAACTTAAACCTAAACCTATAACCTTAGCCTAAACCTAATACCTAATACCTAAACCTAAAACCTAAATGTATTCTCAAATCCCTAAACATAAACCTAAACCTAAACCTATAACCTGCAACATTAACATAAACTTATAACCTAAACCTATAACCTACAACATTAACCTAAACCTATACGTATAACCTAAACCTAAACCTATAACCTAAAGCTAAACCTTAACCTATAACCTAAACCTTAACCTATAACCTAAACTTATAATCTATAACCTAAACTCAATTGCCTAAACCTTAACCTATAACCTAACTTAAACCTAAACCTATAACCTACACTTATAACCTACACCTAAACCTAAACCTAAACCTGTAACCTTAACCTAAACCTAAAATGTAAATGTATTCTCAAATCCCTAAACCTAAATCTAAACTTAAACCTATAACCTACAACATTAACATAAACTTATAACCTACAACATTAACCTAAACCTATTCTCAAATCCCAAAACCTATAAACTATCTAGAACTCGAGGCATTGCCACTAATCACTGACATGTCCTACTTATAATTGACAAGCAAATGGAGATTTTCTTTTCATGATGGTCGGCTCTACTTGCACATTTTTCAGGTCATAGATACTCGTGGTCAGTATCTGTTCCACTTGGGAAGTGGGTACTTATGGCTACCGATAGTCCTCCTTGCGAAAATCGTCCAGACGTTTATTTTGGCCCTACAAACCATATAGTGAGACTATTCCTTTTGTGTCAATTTCATTCCTCTTTGAGTTTTTATTAATTCATTAAGAATATAAAAAAGAAAATGGTTATACACGATTCACTTCTTTCACTTTGTCTTTTTTTTCCCCCAATGGTCACTCTGATTCATGAATGCCATGACTATTTGTAGGATAATGGAATATACGAAGTTGTTGTAGGAAGTGACATTGTCATTACTAGAGTCGCATTTTAAGACAACTCTTCAAATGTCTACATAAATGACCATGGAAGTAATTTTATAGAGGTCACTAAGAAATTAAAAGGAAAAGGAGTGGACTTGGACAACAATCGGTTTTTTATTCTTCAGGTTGGTAATGGGCTGATGGCTGAAAAAGGCCTATTTACTTGTGAAAAAAAATCATACCGTCAAAATATATCTTCTCTTTCAATTCTTTATCATTGAAATTTCAGGGTAAAGTCGAACAAATTTCTCTAATGAAGCCAAAGATTTGTATTTACAGCATTATTGTAATTATAACTGTAATTGTAATTGATTCTAATTAAATGAATGAGTGATTGTAACGGAATGAATGAATGATTGTAATAGAATAAATGAATGATTATCCAAGTGGTAATTGAGTGAACAAATGATTATATTTTTTTAATGTACAAAATAGCTACGGATATTGACCGTAGCCGATAATCTAACAGTTGTAGCCATTATTAAATTTGGCATATTGCTACGGACTTTTAGCTACAAATAATATCCGCAGCTGTTTATGCTTATCACTATAGATATAATTGCTACGGATTATATCCATAGCTATTGTAACCTATAGCTACGGATTAAATCCTTAGCTATAGGTTCCAGACCTATTGTAGGCCACCTACGACAACAGTCGTGCCACGGACTAGCTACGGACTAAAACCATAGCCATAGATCTATGGATACGGATTTTATCCGTAGCCTTTGCCCATTTTTCTGGTAATGTTTCAAGACCCGAGTATATGACTTGTTTCCCGAAAACCCGAGTGTTAGCTTATAAAGAGTCAAATTCCATACATTTTTTTTAAAATTATCAGAGTTAGCAGTTTAGCGTAGAATGGACAAATCAACGTAAAGGAAAATTTTATTTACATTTAGAATATACAAGAAGCTACTCATAATGACTTATACAAACTAATATCTCTGAAATCAACAATATAAGATTTACATGACTTAATACATGAGAAATATTAAAATGTATTTAAACATAAGCCGCAGGGTAGCGCAACCTCTCATAACAATACAGTCGTGCATCCCTGGCACTTGTACCCGGCTCCTTAATAGTCTGAACCTGAAAATCACTTAAGCCACCTGTGCTACCTGTACAGTTATATATTTGATGGATGAGTGGCCAACTCAGTATGAATTTCCCTCAAGATTTCACACCGCCACATTAGGTAAGCATAGTTATAAAAGCACAACAAGGCATACAAAACAACACATGATGCAGTCTTATTATATGCATGGATGCGTGAATGCATCTTTGCCCCGGGGATGCTCATCCGTGTAAACATTGGGCTCATCACCCATGCAATCAACGACCTGGGAATGCTCATCCAGTCGGACAGAGGCTGGCCATTAGTGAAGTACATCACATGCATACATCACGAACCGCATAATGACTGCCAATCGTACATCACGTACGTTAACGATAGACACTGGTCTGTGCCATACATGCATGATTAGCCAAACCATTATTAGTCCAGTTACAATCAGCCAATTTAAATAAGCTCAAGGCCACTATGGGGCTCATCACCAGCGTAGGCCGATAGCTCGGGCATAGTTTTCCATGACTACCATCCCTAGCTCATGAGGCTACCACCTTAGAATATTTAATGGAAACCCATCGACTAGTGGCTAATCAAATTCAATATATGGGGCTTACCATCGCATGGTTGCATAATATAAAACATCGAACTAATATATGGCAAATGCTAGAACAAAGCCACCTGTGGCAGATTTTAAAACTAAGCCACATAGGGCAATTATCAAAACTAAGCCACATAGGGCCGATATCAAAACCATGCGATAAAAGACCATCCTTAAAAATCACTTAAACATATCAAACGTTGGATGGTAAGCCCACATCAATATTCAATTCAAGCCACCATTCAATAACCACTAAGTCACAGGTTGATTACAATCACATTCAATTGAGTTACATCCCAAGTATGGGTGTACAATTATAAGTGGAGGTTTCCCACTGATGTACCAGTCTAAGTTCCATAAGCAATCCATAAGTAATCCACAAACATAGGAAGATATAATAATTTACGCATGTGATTATAAAGTGAAGATATCAATTATTAATTGAAATTAAAAATATATATATATATATCATTTAAGCTAATGGAAAATGAAAAGCTCAAGGGGTAGAAATCATAACCTAATGAACCGAATCACCTTCTAGTGTCGCTAAGTACTTGCGCCCTTAGAATTGAATCCTACCACAAACATGAACTGATACGATTAGATTTAAGTTCTACGCACTACCTAGGTTTAAGATCATAGCCTAGGGTTTACTTATTTTTAGGGTTTTGATGTAGAATTAGGTTTTCATCCTATAGTTTAGTTAAATATTTAGATTCTAGGATTTGAATCCTCAATTATTATTAATATTAATATTATTATTATTGTACAATGGGTCAAATAATATTCATAATAGGAGTATTAACCCATCAATATTGCCTAGGTTTAGGGTTTAGAGTTTAAGATCTAATCCATATAATTAATTTGTAACAATATTAGAAATGAGGTAATGATAAGTAATAATTATCAATTGATACTATCAATTCTAATCTTATCATAAATAGTCTACTAATAATATCATAAGAATAATATTAATAATAATAAATGTTAATATCTAATACTAACAACCAAGTATTAGAATTTGTAACGCCCATTAATAGTTCCTAAAAATAGTAAAGTATTGATAATTTGATTTTTAACAAATCCAATGTATGAAGATGGGAAGTTGGCATACCTCCGTTAACCGATTTGATGGACTCAGCTCGATCTAGTGAGAAGGCTAGACTGACACAATGCTGGCCTACACCGGCCTTGACTCAGTCCCGGCCGAGTTGACTCGGCACAACTCAACCACCCACATTACTCTCTCTCTTTCTTCTTCTCCTCCTTGCTTCTCTTCTCTCCCTAGACTTCCCAACAGCCTAGACTGGGCTGACCTGCACCCAACTCGGACAGGCATCAACCCTGACTCACACTCCAGCGAGTCAACTCGGTCCTGAGTCAACTGACCAACTCTCTCTCTCTCTCTCTCTCTCTCTCTCTCTCTCTCTCTCTCTCCCTCTCTCTCTTTCCTCCTCTTCTCTCTTTCCTTTCTCTCCTTTCTTCCTTCTCTCTCTTTCCCTCTCCTTCTTCCTAATTTCTCTTTTCTTGTCTTCTTGCTGGAACGTCCAGCCGAACCAATGCCTAACAACCAGCAGTGGGGCCAGGCTTGGCCTGACTCGGCCCGAACTCGGCTCGGATTGAGCTGTTGCCGCACAGTGCGGCCACACCACCTGCACTCTCTCTTCCTTTCTTCCTTCTCTCTCTTTCTCTCTCCTTCCTGATTTCTCTCTTTCTCTCTTTCTCTTTGGGGTGAACAGGACCTAACTCGGCCTGCCCCAAACCTGAACCGAGTCAACGACGTGGTCCGCTGATTGCAATGTGGTGCAACTCCACCACCCCAACTCTCTCTATTCTCTTTTCTCCTTCCATTTTCTTCATCTCTTTTGCTGCTGCTGGAAGCATCCAGCAACACTCGAACCAGGCCTAAACCTCCGCCAGCACTCACGCTAGCTACTCAGACTTGACAGCAAGTCGTAGTGCCCGTGCTCACACTCACTCTCCCTTTCTTCTTCTTCTTCTCTTTCTTCTCTCCATATTTCCTTCCTTTCTTTCTTCCTGCCTCTACCAATGACCAGCAATGGGTTGGATAGACCCTACTCAGACAGGACACAGTGCGGTTTGGCTGACGAAGACAACTGGCCATTAATGGCATATTTCACTACAGAGCATGTTCCTTTGAAACGAACGTGTTGGAGGGTCTGAATCATTTCTGTAAAGCTTATGGATGCCTCAAACTGAAGCTCCATGAACGTTTGGGTGGTGGTTTTGAAGGAAGAACAAAATGAGTAGGAGAGAGCTGTTTTTGGTTGTTGGTTTTCTACCCAAAACCCTAGCATCTGAAAATGGAATGGACGGCTAAGATAACCCTCCAAGGGACGGTTGAGATGGAAGTGTGCCAAGGCACACGGATTGCTGAGCTGGCTGTGGAGACAGTTTCCATTTTCAAAAATGTAGTGTGCTTCCAGGTCCTGCTTGCGTCGGTCCTCGTGTGCATGTAGGTGCACTCCAGCAAGTAAGACTACTAGGGGTTTGTTCAGGACTGTCGTCCGGCGTGATGAACAATCCAGATGGCCCGCATTGATGGTGCAAATGGGTCATTAATCGATGACAACGTCCATGGTCTGCTAACGTTGTTATAGCGTAAGAAAAATAAAGAAAAGAGGAGAGTTTACTCTTTTAGGCGGGAGGCATTGGGTCAAACCCGATTTAACCAAGACTATGGTCTGGTGCACCATAAGTGCACACTCACCATGGTACACACAACCAATAGTGGGGTCCACAATGATTCTAGACTAAATCCACTCCATCTATTTAGTTTAGGGGGTCCCTATCAAGGCGTCTGGCAGAAAAATTAGGCAGATCTAAAGATTAGGTGGGCCCCACAACTTGATTTGGGTCCTATTCATTAATTCACGTCGATATGATGATCAAGTCATCCCAAAATCAATCATCAACGGTTAAAAGGGTCCAAGGGATTACTTAACTAGAGATTTGTGGCTAGATTGTGGATCGGATGGCCTAATACACATTATAGTTAATTACAATGTTTTTAATATCGTTATTATTATTATTATTATTATCATTACTATTATTTTATTTTTAAGTTGTCTATGTGGGTCTCATCGTGATCAGCACCATTCATTTACTCACTCAGCCCCTATAGGGCTTTGATCAGAAAGGTTAAATTATTTTAATTTGTAAGTGGGCCATACTTGTGATCTCATGGATAACTAATGATTTACGTTAATCCAACGGTTGGATTTCTTCTATATTTGTTCATCACCAAACCAAAGGGTTTTAAAGGCCCAAGGGTTATCCACACTGTGATTATTAGTGGGATTTAAGGCTTGTAAATCTCAGTCGCGTTTACTCCCAACTTAATCTTAAAGCTAGTGAACAATGGACTTGGCAATTTGAGCCACATAGATGGAATTTTCCTAAGATTCCTATTGTCTAGGAAGCTCCATGGGTTTAATTAGTAGACCTGGCCAGAGAGCGTAGACTATTGGACGGTTTGGTTTGTCTATCGAGGTGATTGAAATCCTAAGGGTAGATCTTTCTGGTGGTATGATGATCCATCTTGGAATTCGCTGGGTGGATGGCTTTATATATGGATTAAGATTACTTTCAACAGTCAGAATTAAACTAGGATGTACGTGAATATTTGCTTAAGCTAGATTTTCATTCTGCCAAATCAGGTTATATGGTAACACTCAAGTACTAAAGAGTATGAGGTATTACAAGTGACCATTATAAGCAGGTTAAACTCCTTCCCCACCTAACCTACAGTCCGTGATGGAGGCCTTATTGGTACCAACTAGGGTTGGGAATTTTCTCCTCAGGACCTCTCCTTGTAAGTGCTATAGTGAATAGCCCTTGTGATTGTCAAAGTTGTGGTGAAAAAGATACTTCTTTGAAGCTTGTGTATGTGATGAACAAAAGATCTATTCAAGACACAAGATTGGCTTCAAGTAGACAAGCACAGCTTTTCAAGTTGAAGACCTTTAAGGTTTATGTTGATATCAGAAGCTTTCAAGTTCTCAGAAGCTTTTCAAGCTGGAGATCTCAGAAGCCTTTAAAGTTCAAGTTCTCAGAAGTTTTTACTGAAAATCTCAAGTTAAAGAACTCAAGCTTCATTATACTCAAGGTCACTGGTGTTCAAGTTTCAATGTCCTTACTTCTCGTTTGAGATATGACTGACCTTAGGTGGACCATTAGAGTAGGTCGCTTTGGAAACATAATCCATATATTTTTTTATAAGTAATTTTGATCTGTTCTAAGACTAGTCCTGGACCTTGTTCGACTAGTCCTAGCACTGGTTCGACCAGTCCAAGAAATTCCTCGACCAGTCCTAAGTTGTTGAGGATTTTAGGGATTTTCTGGTTATTCTTCAACCAGTCCTATGAACAGTGTCGACTGGTTCTTCGACCGGTCATTGAGCTTCGACTCAAAGAATAGCGTTAAGATTGGGCATCTTCGACTAGTCGAAGGAGTCCTTCGACCGGTCGTAGGGTACTCACGACCGGTCGAGCAACAGAAAATCTTATCGCACCTGATTTATTTTAAATTCTGTTGGTTCTTCGACCAGTCGTAGATGTCTTAAGACCAGTCGAAGACGTGTTTTTCTCAGCTATAAATAGAGCACGAATCTCAGATTAATGATAAAAAATTCAAGCTAATTATTCTGGCATTCTCAGAGATTGGTCTGTGCTCCATTTTAAGCTAAGTGTGCTTATTTAATATTCTCTTTCTTTAGCTTTATTTAATTGATTTTGTTTCTAGTATTCCAATCTAATTTGAAAAGAGAAATTGTTATTTCCCTTTCTTTGGAATCAAAATCAATTAAAGCTAGCCCTATTTTGGTTTAATTTTAAAATCAATTAGAACTAGAACCTTTGTAATTGAGTACTAGACATTGAACTTGGATATTCATTCATCTACTCTGACTTGGTTCTTCTGGGCTGCTACATCGAAGGAGAAAATCAGGTATTTTACTTTTAAGTATAAATTCCTTTCTGTTTTGGTTTCTTTCGGGATTTGCCAGAAAAATCTCGTTGTTTTGGTTATCTGAGGAGAACCAGGAAAACTCAGAAGTGGGGTTGTTTTAATTGTGTAAGCCCACAGACGAAGACACAATTGTAAAGGTTTTTGGTGAACCTGTGAAAACCTACTTTGTTAGTGAATGCTAATATCCCCTGTGTGAGGATATTAGGAGTAGAGTAGCATTCTGTGTGGATGTTGTATACCAGTTGGTAAACACACAGGCGAACCACTATAATCCCTTGTGTTGTGGTTGAATGGTTTATATTTCATATCTATATTTATTCATTTGTGGGATGTATATGTGGTTGTGAATCTTGTAATCTTTTATTTCAAGCATTGTGGGGAATGTTGTAATAGTTTAGAATTTATTTCTTGTTATTCATTTATCAGCTTGATATTATTTTGTTCTAGTAAGGTTGCCATGTCATTCTTATGGTACATGGTTATCCTTAGAACAATACATATTTGTGATTACAATTTATACTTCAGTGTAGTTTGTATTTATTTTTCTATTCCTCTTCGGTTTGAGACTTAATACAAAGACATTTCTAGAAATCAGGTTGGCCTACCATAAACTCTAGTTTTTGGTGTAAGGTTGTCCTTAGAACAACATTTGTATCAACCTCTCAAGATCTGTATTTTGAGGTTGCTTTACATTCTTGCAGTGTGGTTTATTTAGTTGGCTATCATATTTCTTTAATTTTCGCTGTTATAAATTTTTATTTGGCATAGTCCTATTCACCCCCCCCCCCCCCCTCTAGGACATATAGCTAGGCCTTTTCACTCCTCCCATTTATTTAACGGATATCTCAATTCCATGAGTTGTTCAATATTCACACGCAAGGATTTTCACTTCCATCCCTCACTCATTTCTCATATTCAAATTCTTGATGGGTTATAGACTCTGAATTACCCATCTCAATCCATTGAGAATCTAAATATGAAGAGAGACCTCAACCCATGGAGAATCTGAATATGCTATAAGTTTTGAGATGGAATTTCTCAACCCATCGGGAATCTGAATATGAAGAGAGACCTCAACCCATGGAAAATCTAAATATGCTATAAGTTGAGATGGAATTAAGATCAATAGACAAAGGATAGTGAAAGAATTAAAATAATTTTTAAAAAAATGAAAGAAAAGAAAACACTAGTACCCACATTCTCAATTAAGGAGATTTAATTGCCTGTAACTTTTATTAGTTGTAGAAGGGTTTACAGGAACTCACTTTTAGCTGGTGCTTGGATAGACCCCTGCCACACCGACCCCCCCCCCCCCCCCCCCCCTTCTCTTCTCCAAGTTACCCAAAAGTAGAAAATTGATTATTTGCAAGAAATTTACACTTAAATCCAAACAAAGCAGCATGTAAATAGTTTACACCTCCAAATGACTCCTACAAAAATTGTAAGAAGTGTTAAAGAGGTACCTTCTTATCATGCCTCACTATCAAAAGTTGGAAATGACTACACTGTCTAAAGGTACTTGGAAGTGTTTTGAGCTGTGTTTGAATTCAAGGATGAGGCCAGTGATGGATTTGAAGTGCTTCCAAGAGCATGGATGGCTCTCTTTAGTGGAAGCTGGAGATAACATGTTGGGAGTGTTAGAAATGATATACAGTAGAGAATTAAAGGGCTCCAATTGCTATCGCTAAATTAGTTTTTTGGGGAGAAATCAATCTACCCGATTTCTTCAAATAAAATTATGACTTTGGATTCCTCACCTCATATTAGGAGTTGATAAAGGATATTTTTGCAACAATTATTACTCCACTATAAAGTTTACAAATGCAATAGGGATATACCAACATTAATTTATCATTATGCATTACATACATCATATAGAAGGATTCAGAATTTATTAATCTCTTGAATTTAGGTAACGCATTTCAACCATGTAGCACATAAACACTTGTCTTTTCCCATTGAACTAATTCTTGAAATCTCCAATCATTTTCGTTTAGAATTTTTGATAATTCATTTTTCTACGAGCTTTAATCCCTTTTCTCTCAAAAACTTTCACACTTTTCTTTAGTTATATGCCTTTAGTTAATGGATTTGTTATTTTTCTTGGCCTATATCATATTTTGCTTTCCATTTTATATGTATTGCCTACAAAAGAAGAGGGTTTTATTGGAATTACTAGTATAACCTATTTTTTTTATTACACCTGTGAAGAAAGTTGTGGCTTTCGGAATTATGTGTATGTAAAATGTGTTGAGGTGTGGAGCCAGCACACCAATAGCTTGACCGACCTGCTCGACCGGTCGAGTGGGTTGCTCGACTCAAAGTCCAACGAGTGGGATTTTTTAGGCACGACCAGTCGAGGGTCTGGCTCGATGAGTCGAGGACCTGTCTTGACTAGTCAAGGGTTACACAAATTGTGCACGAATTTAGCACGAACTGCATAAATTTGAGGCAGTTTCGCAGAGGTACAAAACGGAAGTTTCCTAAACTATAAATAGGGGTCCTAGGGCTATTCTAGTGTATGAAAAAGGGTTTTCTAAAGCAAGGCTAATGGTTTTCTATATGACTAAGGTAAGTACATTGCTTGTAATCTCATTTTTCTTCATAGTAAAAGTTTGCATCTGTGATTTTTTACCCTTGTTGGGGTTTTTCCACGTAAATTATGTCTTGTGGTTTGTTTAGATGCTTTAATTCTACTTCTAGATTATATTTTTTCTTGTTTATCATTTGTATGTGAGACCGGAGATTGGATCTATGTTCACTGCGTTGTTGGCATGCTGCGCAATAACTGGTATTAGAGTTATTCGTTTAGTTCAAGTGGAAGCGATGACGGAAGAAGGGAAGACTAGAATTGAGAAGTTTGATGATTCAAACTTTGTCTTCTAGAAGATGCAGATGAAGAATTATTTATATCAGAAGGACCTCTATATTCCTCCAGGAGAAAAAGAGAAGAAACCAATAAAGATGACAGATGATGAATGGTCTTTATTGGATCAAAAGGATTTAAGAATGATCCAACTCCCTTTGTCTAAGAGTGTCGCCTTCAATATATCCAAGGTGAAGACCACAAAAGAATTAATACAAGCTCTAACTATGATGCATGAGAAACCCTCAGCATCCAACAAGGTTCATCTTATTAATTTGCTTTCCAACATGAAGATGTCAGATGGTGGGAGCGTGACTGAACATGAAAATAAGTTCAATACAGTCAAGAGCCAATTGGAATCCGTTGGCATCACTTTTGAGAATGAGGTCAAAGCATTATTGATCTTGTCCAGTTTTTCAGACAGTTGGAATGGTTTAGTGATTGTCATGAGCAATTATTCAGGATCAACTAAGCTGAAGTTCGATGAGATGTGGCAGGTCTAATTCTCAGCGAAAAATTTAGAAGAAAGACATCATGAGTTTTAGAGAATTTGGGGAATGCTCTAAACGTTGAAGGAAGAGGAAGATTGTTGAACAAAGGAGACAATAAACACGGACATTCTAAGTCGAGGAAAAAGTCCAAGGGACCGAAAGACAAGGACGAGTGTTAGCATTGCGGGAAGAAGGGACACATAAAACATGATTGCAGGGCGCTTAAGAAACAAGAAGAAAACTCTTGAGGTGGGAAGGATTCAGTGAATCTATCTAAGGAGAGTGACAGAGAGCATTAATCTTGTCTCTTGATGCATGGAATGAGTCTTGGGTCATAGACTCGAGTGTTTCGTTTCATGCCACTTCATGTAAGGAAGTTATGCGTGTTATATGTCAGGTGACTTCAGGAGAGTCTACCTGGGTGATGTGTAGTATTGTTGGAAAGGGCGACATTTATATAAGTCAGGAAGATGGAACGGTTTTGAAATCGAAGGATGTCAGACATGTACCAAGTTTAAAACGAAATTTGATCTCAATGGGGCAGTTGGTCGATACTGAATATGTAATGACATTCACTAGTGATTCCTGGAAGATCACAAAATGTGACTTGGTGATATCTCGAGGCAAGAAGGAAGGTACTTTGTACGTGACTTCCGGATCGTATAGTTCACTCGCAGTCGCATCAACTGAAGTGAATG
The DNA here is from genome assembly GCA_037074715.1 of Magnolia kwangsiensis. Lineage (NCBI taxonomy): Eukaryota > Viridiplantae > Streptophyta > Magnoliopsida > Magnoliales > Magnoliaceae > Magnolia > Magnolia kwangsiensis. Next base: position 61,816,311 of record CM073573.1, read on the forward strand.
GGTACTTATGGCATCAGAGGTTGGGACATATGAGTGAGAAAGGAATGAAATTGTTATTGTCAAAAGGGAAGCTACCATGAGTAAAATCTATTGACCTGGAATTCTACGAGGACTGTGTGTATGACAAGCAGAAGAGAGTAAGTTTTAAGAAAACCAGACGCAATTCAAAGACACATCTGTTGGAACTTATAAACACTGATGTGTGGAGACCGGCACAGGTATCATCTTTTGGTGGCTCACATTATTTTGTTTCTTTTATTGATGATGCTAGTAGAACACTTTGGGTTGATTTCTTAAAGCACAAATCTGATCTATTTATGAAATGGAAAGTAATAGTAGAAAACAAGACAGGTAAAACAGTAAAATGTCTCAGATCAGATAATAGGGGAGAGTATTGTGATAAGAGGTTTGAGGAGTATTGTCCAGTAAATGGAAGTAAACATCAGAAAATGATTGCAGTGACGCTGCAGCAAAATGATGTGGTTGCGCTCATTAACAAAACTATTCTTGAGCGCACCAGGAGTATGAGGTTACATGTAGGGTTGCCCAAGACATTTTAGACAAATTCTGTGAATACTACCGCATATCTCATCAATAGAAGTCCCTCAGCACCATTGGATCGTGGGCTACTAGAAGAAACGTGGACTGAGAAAGAAGTAAACCTTGCACATCTCAAAGTGTTCGGTAGCACTTCATATGTTCATATTGATGCAGAGCACAGAAATAAGTTAGATACGAAGTCCAGGAAGTGCACGTTTATAGGCTACAGGCAGCATGATTTTGGCTACTATTTTTGGGATACAGAGAATCGAAAAATCATCAGAACCAAAGACATAGTCTTCAATAAAAAAGTGATGCACAAGGACAGTGTGCAGCAAAACAGAGATAAGGCCTATGAGAAAGAATTCGTAGAGTTGGAAGAGTTATCGGACATAGGTGTTACAGTGCTACATGATGAGCATGCACCGGAGCACAATGAGGTAGAGCCGCAGACACCAGTTGTAAGAAGGTCTACTCAGGAGAGGAGATCCAAGGTCTGATACTCACCCTTCATACATTATCTATTACTGACAGATAATGGTGAACTAAAGTGTTTTGAAGAGGCATTACAATTAGATACACGGGTTAAGTAGGAGTAGGCTATGGATGATGAGATAGACTTTCTGGAGTCAAATCGTACATGGGAGCTAGTCACTCTACCTAAGGATAAAAAAGCTCTTCATAACAAGTGGGTTTACAAACTGAAGGAGGAGCACGATGGTTCGAAACGGTACAAGGCCAGATTGGTTGTGAAAGGGTTCCAACAAAAGGCAGGTATCGACTTCACTGAAATATTTTCACCAATGGTGAAAATGTCTATGATTCGCATGGTCTTGAGTATAGTGGCTATAAAGGATTTACATCTAGAGCAACTAGATGTTAAAACAGCTTTTCTTCATGGGGACCTTAAAGAAGAGATAAATTTACATTAACCGATAGGATACATGGCACTAGGAAAGGAGAATAAGGTATGTAGACTGAAGAAGAGTCTATATGGCCTGATGAGAAACGGTTTCATGCAGGCCTCGAGGCAGTGGTACAAAAAGTTCGACAGTTTCATGTCGGGAAATAGTTTTAGGAGATGTCATGCAGACCACTGTTGCTATTTGAAGAAGTTTGATACATCGTACATCATCCTTCTTCTGTACGTTGATGATATGCTTGTGGCCGGATCAAGCATAAAGGACATCTCAGATCTCAAAAGACAACTGTCTAGAGAATTTTTCATGAAGGATTTAGGAGCTGTAAAATAAATCCTAAGCATGAGGATAAAGCGTGACAGGGAAAACAAGAAACTAGTTTTGTCACATGCAGAGTACATAGACAAGGTACTTGATCGATTCAGTATGGGAGGTGCTAAGCCGGTTAGCACTGCATTAGCCAACCACTTCAAGCTTTCTAATGAACAAGGTGCGAAGACGCAGGAGGAACGTGACTTCATACATTCGTTACTAGAAGATGGATCGATTGCTCTGGAGAAAATCCATACAAGTGAGAACCCTGCGGATATGCTGACCAAGGCGGTCACACGGGAGAAGCTGAAGCTCTATTCAGCTTTCATTGGACTTTAGGTTTGAAGACAAAAAGGTGGTGCACTCTGGATGTACAAGATGAAGGTTTATGGTAATGTGTCTCTAAGTGGGAGATTGTTGAGGTGTAGAGCTAGCACACCAATAGCTCGACCGCACTGCTCAACCGATCGAAGGGCCCTACTCGACCAGTCGAGGGTTGCTAGACTCAATGTCCAACGAGCAGGATTTTTTGGGCTCAACCAGTCGAGGGTCCCCTCAACTAGTCAAGGACCTGGCTCGACTAGCCAAGGGTTATGCAGATTGTGCACGAATTTGGTGCGAACTGCGTAAATTTGAGGCAGTTTCGCAAAGGTGCAGAACGGAAGTTTCATAAACTATAAATAAGGGTCTTAAGGTTATTTTAGGGTATAAAAAAGGATTTTTTAAAACAAGTCTAAGGGTTTTTTATACGTTTAAGGTGAGTACATTGCTTGTAATTTCATTTTTTTTCATAGTGGAAGTTTGCATCCGTGATTCTTTACCCTTGTTGGGGTTTTTCCACATAAATTTTGTCTTGTGGTTTGTTTGGTATGCTTTGATTCTACTTCTATATTATATTTTTTCTTGTTTATCGTTTGTGGGTGAGACCGGAGATTGGATCTCGGTTCACTGTGTTGTGGCGTGCTGCGCAACAAAATGGGTAAACCGCCATCTAAACATCTAGTTGTATTCAGGTCGGGTCTCACCTTTTGGACCCAGTTAAAAGATTGGTATAGTTGTGTTTGGGTTGGGTCCATGTGATTGACCTGGTTAAATTCAGGACGGGTTGGGTCCACATGATTGACGATGGGTCAAGTACAAGTAGTTCTAATAGTACAATTATATATACTTCATATGCATTGGTTATTTGGTAAAGAAATGAGCTTCTCTAACCCACAAATATACATGTAAGAGGGCCCATTTAAACACTAGTGGTGCTGGTGTGCATGATCTAAGACATCCATGGTGTAGGTCCAATCATGTAAATAGTCTTAATTGTCCTGAACCCATGCCGAAACCTAGATCCAAAGACCCAATGAGTACATGACAGGTACGAAACCCCTGTTGGATCTGGGTCTGGGTCTCGAAGTCTAGATCCAGGCCAGCAAGACTGGAATCCGGCTAGCCCAGGAAGGGGTATTATAGGACCAAATCCAAACCTAACCCATTGACAGCCCTAGCTAATATAAAAGGGTTAACATCTTTCAACTGACCCTCTTGCGCGCCCCCCCCCCCCCCCCCTCTCCTTTATTTGATGGACATCTAGCATATGCTTAAGATGGTCCATTATGCAAATGACTAAATATCTCGGTGAGTATCATGCCAAGCTGCTGCAGCTTAAATGAAAATTCCAAAGCTAAAAATAAAGTGGTAGACAAACAATGGTTATAAAGGTGGGAAATTCAAACCCAAGACTCCTGCTAGGAAATCCAGCCACCTTTTCAAATTTCTAGATTTTATTACTAGGGAATAGCAAATGGTACTGATCCATATACAAAACAATGGTACTGATCCATATGCAAAGACCAATAGATTTTAGTAAACTAAAGAAATTTTCCATCCCACGGAAAGGGGTTTGTCTTTTTTAAGCTATGATATAATGCCTATGTTGTTATTAAGAGATAGTTAGGAATGTAACACTGAGAGATCTTGTAGTATTTGCTCCATCACTATCCCGCAAGCAAATAGTCCAACTGCAAGAAGCACAGGCTTTGCTGCAGACAATACCTTTCGACCATCTTCGCCGCCATTGCTGTTGCCGCTGTGGCATGATTTGGAATGCATTGCCCATGCCATTGCTGGTGGGAGGACTCCAAATAGCATTGTCATGCAATAGCCTCCCTTAGCCACATGAAAGTAGAAGTGAGTGTCCAATAACAAGATTAAGGGAATAATACTCCTTTTGGGTAGTAGTTAAGCCGTCCGACTATTGGTACAGAGTAGTTTTTCCATTTAAATAGGAAGAATCCAAAACATGAACATAAAAAACCCCTCTAGAATCCTAAGAAAGTGGAAAACTGCAGAACTGTTTCCTTATTTGGTTTGGAGTTCTGTTGTCCAGGCAAATGTGGAAAGATCAATGATTTAACAAGGAGACTTGTCTCACTTAACTGTGTGAAGAAACAGTTGACAATTCTTTTGGAAAATTGTTCTACTCTTTTTTCTTTTGAGAAAAAAGTTAGGAAAAAAAAACAATTTCCCTTCTTTTTATGGCTTCTCAAACAGAGGAAACTGTTGAAATTTGTATTGTTTTCCATAGTTCCCACCTTCAAAAGGAAAAGGGTGGTGCGAAAAGAAGTTGACCAATAGTTCACATTTATCGCACAAAATCTTCCCTTCGAGTGGTTAGCATCAACCCAATTTTTACTGGGGGCCACTAGTCCGTGATGTAACCTGCTATGTTCATGTGCAACACTAGACACATGGAGTTCATATGGCATTTGAGGGCCTTTCTTTCGGCAGTGAATTTTATTGCATATGATAATCATTTTCCAAGACTCATGGTTTTTCGCAAGGGTTCTCTTTCACTCACAGCAAAGTCGGTCGCAGCTGAGAAGGCGTCTGGTACAGTGGTCGAGATGAGTATAGGCGGAGCAACTACCATTACAGTCGCCACGAAGTTAATCTTGTTACTTCCCCACCAATTTCTTAGGCCGAAAAATCCACTCTCAGTTCCATCCAACTTCTCCTAGCAGAGCAACTGGTAAATATATACTAGCAGAAACAGTCTGCAAGTAACCAAACAAGAACATATGCAAAGCAAACTAGTTACTTGTAGTGATTCGGTTGGGGTAGAAGGAAGTGAGAGGTTGGTGAGTTGCTCCTCGAAGAACTGAGAGAAGCCAAGCATTGTTCCGATCAACGACGTTCCGACTGCCAAAAGTGAGAATCCTTCAACCATGGCCGACACCCCATGCCACTCCACCCTGAACCAGAGCAAAGCCATCAGTTGGATAGAATTTAAATGACACACATCAGAGTTTTAGTAAAACCTAAACTTCAATTCTAGTAATTGGTGTTGGCATGTGAGTCTGCGTTGGTGATTTAATGTATGTGCTTTACCCTTCTATGCAGGGACTGCCGAATCATGCTGGTGGGATTGAGTCATCCAAGTCAACTTGGACTCTGTCAAGTCCAACTCAGCTCGGCCCTATGGCCTGACTCGAACTAGTCACCCCTAACTAAGCAGTCCTGACTCAAGACTAAGTACTGAACGAGTCAGCCCGATTCACCAAGTTTTCAATCATCCTATATGCATGCCTGTATTTACATGAGAAGATTCGCAAATGTTCCATCTTTATATATTTTTCTCGAGGGGTAATGAGTTGAGTGTGGCCAAGATCAGGCCAACTGCACCCCTGCCCATTTCCTCAACAGACAGGTAACGAAGGCCTGAGCTCAGCCCATGTGTCTACAACTTCATCCTTAGTGTAGCCCATGACAGCCATAAATGAGCTTGGACCTATGCTCAGCTGGGAAATCAATACAGAAGGCCCTGACCGGAGGCCAAGCCTGGCCCATTATTTGGCAAGCCTGACAATCAAATCAAAGCCTTTGGAACGAGCCTGGCCCGTTGCCTGACCGGACAATGTACTGAACTTTAGAGAGATTTGACAACCGCATGAGCAAGTCAACAGGATCGATCCCATCCGCACTCTGCGAGAGCCCAAGTGCAACTGCATCCCAGACAAGCAAAGCCACCAATGGCACGAGGCTGCCGAGGACTACCGACACCCTTATACGGGTGAGATCGCCACCCAAGTACGTGCAAATAACTGCAAGAAAAGAAATTGTCACTGGGCCTTGTAGCACCATTTCTCACTCAGCCACACTGATCATTAGCAGTTGATTTTTACCGGGTGCTAGATCATGATATACAAGAGAAAAGATGATTACTGGGACCGAGGCTGGAACTCTAGCCCAATCAGCCATTGATGACAAACCCGACCACCCCCCAGAGAGTGCAGCTATCACCTCAATCACCACCAGTAGCCCTGTCCATCCATTTCTTTTGCATTAGGGTTTGAACACCATGCAACAATCCGTCTTGTAAAGCTTCCAGTAAAAGAAATGTGAAGAGCACTGGAGGGAGTATGATTTGAAATCATACTCCCCCATGTAGCACTTATATGCAAGATCAGGGTCATTCATCAAGTGGGCCCCACTGTGCATGTGACATGGTCCAAAAATCAGAGCCAGTCCATTCATAAAGTGGCCAGGTTGCAGAAAAATAATAATAGTAATAACAAACGGTTTTAAGACTCAGCAACTCAGTCAAATCGCTCAGTCCTAAGTCCAGTTGCAACTCGGCCAAATCAGGGGTGACTCATCTTAGTCAGGCCTATATTTCACTGTTGTTGACTCACAGTGCCCAACTGGAATGGACTTGAATGAGTCCGAGGTAACTCATACAAGCTGTCGATCCATGATTAAAAGAAAAGAACAGCCACCCCATAATATATGGCCATGGCCCACCACCAGATCACCAGGCCAGCCTGATTTTCAGGTCAAAGCGCACTGTGTGGCCCACCTTATGAAGTAGCTTTAGAAGTGTTCATCAAGGAAAATAAAAGGAACTGAAGCATGCCAGGCAACAAACCTATCATAAAGGCCGTTAACCATCGGTTGATCCGGTCTGTGAGGTGGGTCCCACCAACAGAGATGAGAAGTGTGAAAAAAAGGGTGAAGAAGACACCAGAGACAGAGATCGGGAGATTGATCAAATGGGAGAGGATTTCTCCAGACTTGGATGTGTAGGCTACCAAAGAAGTGTATGCTAAGAAAATGTAGGTAATAGTAGCCAAGGTCCCACCCCATTGGCCCAGTGTCTCTTGGGCCATGGTCCTTATAGATATTATTTCCACCGGACCATCTTCTCCTTGTCTCTTCTTATTATTCCTCAGACCCACGTTTATTTCAGCTAACAAGAGAGCTTCAATCAGGAGAAAACCCCAGCAAACGATCATACACGTTGCACTTGGTATGAAGCCCTGCAGCATTCAAATTCCTTAATGCCAGATCCACACTTCCATGCAGCAACCTTGTGTTTCCATGTGAGAGTAAGGAATGCTACTTCCATGTCCATCTGGATACACTTCTCATCAAGTGGGTCCCATGGTGAATGTGCATTTATCAGGTGGGCCACGTGCACAAAGAGATGGATGGTTAGAAATGAAAACATATAGTGGCCCACCTGATAAGTGGGCAGGTCATCTTTGGGCAAGGGCAAATTAACCATAGGGCCCACCTGACGAATGGCCTGGATTGCGCACACATTGGTAGATTCGATGTGCTTGCAGCTTGCCAATTTCAAAGTAAGCATTGTCAAAAGACGTAAGGAGAAAAAATAGGGAGAGATGGTATACTGCAGGAGAAGTTTTCTGTGGAAGAGCAAGAATTCCAGAGCCGATAGTGGTCCCGATTATCAGAGCGACAGCACCAACCACCGTACCCTTCTTCTCCTTAACTGGATCATCTATCAATTGCTCCGTGCTCTCGCTGGCATTTGCTATGAATGAATTTTGGTGGGACGGTAACAGACGACATCTCGAGTGGGCGCTGCAATTTCATACCACAATGCCCGCAGTCTCTGGCACAAGAATTCAACAGGTGGGGAAAGAGAACAAATGAAAACAGAGAACTTGTAGATAGGAAGGGCACCCTACATCTTTGCTGATGCCTTGTTGAGGCAGTTGATTACTGTGGCTTCTTGATGATTCCATGCCCAAAATGAATTTCTGTTTCCTATTCTCCTTCGGAAGCTGTTGCTCTTGGGATAGAAAGATTTCATTAAACAATTAATCTCCATTTGGAGAGAGAGAGAGAGAGAGACAGTTCGGCTGTTTAGAAAGGAGGGCGATGGAGGGAGAAGTCGGCTGTTTAGAAAAGGGCCAAGGCGTTTCGCTAAAATATCTTGAGGAGAACTGAACCACACAAGCAAAAGCGATCGATTGGTCCCTAAATTCGACATTTTCTACGCGGTTGAAAAATACAAGTGCCCCGAGAACTGAGAGCGAGCTGATATGGCATCCTCTTAGAAATGAAATATCTCGGGGCGGTGGCCCCACACGCGTTGCACGTGATATGTTTCCTGGATTCGAGATGCTTCTAGCCCGGTACTCGTCAAGAAAGATGGCTCATCTGCCGTATTGAAACTCCCGTGACAATAATCCCTGAAACATTGAAGTGATGGGATTTTTTGACCCATCGTCAACCGGTCATGAGCCCTGTATGACCGGTCATAGGTTTGAGTCATGACACGACTCAAAGTCCAGCGAGTTTGGATGATATTTCTCTAGGGTGCTCGACTGGTCGTAGGTGGCACTCGACCGGTCGTAGGTAGCGTACGACCAGTCGTGGTTACGCAGATTCGTTCCGTGATTTTGCACGGATTTCGTGTCGCAAGTCCTTTCGCAACTGAGATGCGGAAGAGAGCTTCCTAAAACTATAAAAAGGGGTCCCTAGGATTTTTCTAAGGTATGATGTGTATAAGAAAAATACAAGAAGGGTTTCCTAAAAGCTTTGCAAGGGTTTGCTAAAGGGTTTAGGGTGAAAGAGTAAGAGAAAAGAGAGAGAGAGAGAGAGAGAGAGAGAGAGAGAGAGAGAGAGAGAGAGAGAAAGAGAGAAGAAGAAGCTTGTGGAAGGGAGTCGTCGTCTCAGCGCTTATACATCCTCGTGATCGGTGAGATCTCTATGTTTTTCTTTATTCTCTTATTGTTTATCCACTCCTGCGAAAGTGAAGAAGGTTGTAACGTTCTACTTCATGGTATATTGTTGATGTGGACGAGATCCCGTAGTTTTTACCTCTTTGGGGGTTTTCCATGTAAAAATCTCTTGTGTGGTGTGTGATTGATGCTTTGATTTATTCCATTGCTTTGTTATTCCATAATTCTGGTTTGTTCTAGAGGGCTAGATCCTAAGGTTTTGTTCAAAGCACCCAACAAAGTGGTATCAGAGCTAAGTTCATTGAACGGGTAGGATCGGTTTGGAATTATGGAAGGTGGCTCATCAAGGATGATCAGCCTCAATGGTTCTAACTGGACCATATGGAAGGTGTCTCATCAAGGATGATCAGCCTCAATGGTTCTAACTGAACCATATGGAAGGCTAAGATGGAGGACTTGCTTTATTTCAAGGACCTATATTCTCCAATTTTAGGCATATCAGAAAAATTCAAGGATGTGTCTGATGATGATTGGAAGAAGATGGACTGGAAGGCGGTGGGGTTTATTAGAAAATGGCTGGATGATTCTGTGTTCCACCATGTGTCTATGGAAACCTCAACTACTAGCCTATGGCTGAAACTAGAAGGGCTGTATGAGAGGAAGACAGCCGGTAATAAAAATTTTCTGATAAGACAACTTGTGAATCTCAAGTTTAAGGATGGTGGTTATGTGACTGAGCACATGAATGATGTCAACAATATAGTGAACCAACTCTCCTCTATGAAGATGATCTTGGATGATGAATTGCAGGCTTTACTTTTTCTTAGTTCATTGTCTGATAGTTGAGAGACATTGATGGTGTCTCTAAGTAACTTCGCGCCAGACGGAAAGATATTCACGGAACAGGTTACTAGCTGTCTCTTTAATGAAGAGACAAGGAGGAAGTCTCAGCGGTCTACTCAGCAAGAGGCTCTTGTGACATAGAAACGGGGGAGAAGAAAGAACGGGAAGGGCGGGAAGGCCCGAGATAAATCAAGAGATAAGTCGAGTAATAGAAAAGATATTGAATGCTGGAATTGTGGCAAGAATGTCCATTACAAGCATGAATGTCGTAAGGCTAAGAACGACAAAAAAGAAAAAGGAAAGGAGAAAGAATGTGAATCAGATTTCACTGCAGTCGCTTCAGATGGCGACGTTGTAGTTATTCTTTCTGCAAATCATAATGTATGTCTCGTGGCTACGAGTCAGGACACCGACTTGATGATAGACTCGGGAGCATCTTTTCATGCGACTCCACACAAGGATTTCTTCACAAGCTATAAGTCAGGTGATTATAGGATCATGAAGATGGGAAATTGTGGTGTATCGAAGATTGTAGGGGTCAGTGATATTTGTGTGAAGACGGATGTGGGCTGCACATTGGTTCTCAGCAATGTGAAGCATATCTCAGACCTTCACCTCAACTTGATGTCAATGAGAAGGTTGGATGATGATGGCTATGAAAGCTAGTTTGCTAGTGGGCGCTGGAAGCTCATCAAGGGTTCGCTGATCACAGCTAAAGGAAAGAAGTGTTGTACCCTTTACAAGGCATGTCTCAATGTATGCAAGGGTGGGTTGAACGCAGCAAAAGATTCCGCTATTGACATGTGGCACAAGCATCTAGGCCACATGAGTAAAAAGGGGCTTCAGCTACTAGCGAGGAAGCGGCTCCTTTCAGACGTGACAGGTACACCTCTCAAAACTTGTCTTGATTGTTTATCAGGGAAACAACATAGAATTTCATTTGTTAAAACTGCTTCTCAGGTTAATAAAGTGCATGCATTAGATTTGGTTTATTCTGATGTTTGTAGTCCTATGAGGACAAAAACCTTGGGTGGGGCATTGTATTTTGTTACTTTTATAAATGATGCATCTAGGAGGGTTTGGATTTATACATTGAAATCCAAGGACGAGGTCTTTGGTGTGTTCAAATTATTTCATGCTATAGTCGAGAGAGAGACAGGTAGATCATCGAAGTGCATCTGCACTGATAATGGTGGTGAATACATTGGAGACTTTCATGAGTACTGCAAGTCCCTGGGTATACGGCATGAACAAATGATTCCCAAGACCCCCCAGCATAATGGTGTAGCTGAGTGAATGAATCGCACCATTGTTGAGAGAATCAGATGCATATTATCCCATGCGAAGTTGCCTAAGTTGTTCTAGGGAGAAGCAATGCACACGGCAGTGTATCTGATAAACAGGTCTCCATCAGCCCCATTGAATGGAGAAGTACCTGAGAAGGTGTGGACTAGATAAGATCCATCGCACAGTCATCTCAGAGTGTTTAGATGCAGGGCATCCGTTCACGTACCAAAGGATGAGAGGTCCCAACTCGATATGAAAATCAGGCAGTATGTGTTCTTAGGGTACGGTGATGAAAAGTTCGGTTACAGATTATAAGATCCGACAGAGAGGAAGCTCGTCAGGAGCAGAGATGTGGTTTTCTTTGAAAATCAGTCTATAAAAAACATTAGTAAGCCAGACAAGAACCAGCCTAGTTCAGGTGAGCTAGAGGACATGGATCCGGTTATTCCTTCCGTGGTGCCTGATGACGGGGGAGTACAACATGGTGTAGAGGATGAGGGAGTTCCTACAAAAGATGGACCGGGGGAGCAGCCTCCACCTGATCCACCTGTTGAGCCATAGGTGAGGAGGTCATCTAGGGACAGGCAGCCGTCTAAGAGGTACTCGCCACATAAGTACATTATGTTGACTGATGGGGGAGAGCCAAAAGACTATTCTGAGGCCCTAGCCGACGAGCATAAGAGGGAGTGGTTGAAAGCTATGCAAGAGGAGATGGAATCCTTACACAAGAATCATACCTTTGATATGGTGAAACTGCCAAAGGTAAGAAAGCTTTGAGCAACAAGTGGATGTCCAAAAAGAAGGTTGAGCAGAAGAATTCATAGATGAGGTTTAAGGCCAGACTTGTGGTAAAAGGGTTTGGTCAGAGGAAAGGCATAGACTTCGAGGAGATATTCTCACTAGTGGGGAAGATGACATCCATACGGGTGTTGCTTGGGTTGGCGGCTAGCATGGATTTGGAGATAGAGCAGTTAGACGTTAAAACTGCCTTTCTGCATGGTGACCTGGAAGAAGAGATCTACATGCACTAACCAGAGGGGTTCAAAATTAAGGGCAAAGAGGATATGGTGTGTAGGCTGAGGAAGAGCTTGTATGGGCTGAAACAAGCTCCACGACAATGGTACAAGAAGTTTGATTCATTTATGTTACAGCATGGGTATGACAGAACGGAGTCAGACCACTGTGTGTTCACGTGCAAGTTCTCAGATAATGATTTCTTAGTTCTGCTATTATACGTTGATGACATGCTCATCATGGAAAAATACATTAAGAAGATCGACAAGCTGAAATAGGAGTTGGGCAAGTCTTTTGCGATGAAAGACTTGGGCCCGGTTAAACAGATCCTAGGAATGGAGATAACCCGTGACAGAAGCAGCAGGAAGCTTTGGCTGTAATAAGAGCTGTATATTGAGAAATTCCTAGAGCGGTTCAATATGAATGCAGCGAAGCCGATCTGTACTCCACTTGATGGTCACTTCAGATTGAGCGACAGACAGTGTCCCAAGACGAAGGCAGAGTTGGAAGAGATGCAGAAGATACCCTACGTGTCAGCCGTATGAAGTTTAATGTATGATATGGTGTGTACATACCCAGACATAGCATATGCGGTTGGTGTTGTCAGCCGGTATCTTACCAATCCTGGCAAAGAGCATTGAGCAGGGTGAAATAGATACTGCAGTATCTAAGAGGCTCATCCAGGTTGAGCTTATGCTATGGTGACGGTAAACCTGTGCTAGAGGGCTACACAGATGCAGATATGGTAGGTGACATAGACTCTATGAAGTCTACATCGGGGTTCATGTTCACGTTTGCATGAGGAACTGTTTCTTGGTAGAGCAGGCTACAAAGGGTCATAGCATTATCGATGACAAAGGCCGAGTACATTGTAGTCACGGAGGCATGTAAAGAGATGCTTTGGATGAAGAGATTCCTATAGGAACTTAGCCTGAAGCAGGAGGAGCACGTAGTCTATTGCGATAGTTAGAGTGTTATACACTTGAGCAAGAATCCAAGTCAGCATTCCAAGTCGAAACGCATAGAGATTCAGTATCACTGGATCAGGGATACTTTGGAACAGAAGGTGGCTTGAGAAGGTCCACGGACGATAATGGATCAGACATGATGACCAAGGCTTTACTCAAGGGCAAGTTTGAGGTTTGTACAAACCAGGCTGATTTGAAAAATGTGAATCCCTCCTAGGTCAAAAAGGGGGGATTTGATGGAGTTTTTTAACCCATCGTCGACTGGTCGTGAGCCCTGTACGACTGGTCGTGGGCTGGTGTTCGACCAGTCGTAGGTTCGAGTCGTGACACGACTCAAAGTCCAGCGAGTTTGGACGATATTTCTTCAGAGTGCTCGACCAGTCATAGGTGGCGTTCGACCGGTCATAGGTGGCACTCTACCGGTCATGGGTGGCGCAGGACTAGTCGTGGTTACGCAGATTCGTTCCGCGATTTTGCACGGATTTCGTGACGCAAGTCCTTTCGAAACTGGGATAAGGAAGGGAGTTTCCTAAAACTATAAAAAGGAGTCCCTAGGATTTTTCTAGGGTATGATGTGTATGAGAAAAATACAAGAACGGTTTCCTGAAGGCTTTGCAAGGGTTTGCTAAAGGGTTTAGGGTGAGAGAGTGAGAGAAAAGAGAGAGGAAGCTTGTGGAAGGGAGTCGTCGTCTCAGCGCTTTTACGTCCTCTTGATCGGTGAGATCTCTCTGTTTTTCTTTATTCTCTTATTATTTATCCGCTCCTGTGAGAGTGAAGAAGGTTGTAACATTCTGCTTCATAGTGGATTGTTGATCTGGACGAGTTCTCGTGGTTTTTACCTCTTTGAGGGTTTTCCACGTAAAAATCTCTTGGTGATGTGTGATTGATGCTTTGATTTATTCCATTGCTTTGTTATTCCATAATTCTGGTTTGTTCTGGAGGGCTAGATCCTAAGGTTTTGTGCAAGGCCCCCAACACGAAGTGCCTTAGAAATAACTCAACGAGGGATAATCTTCTCTCTTGACACCGATAGCATGTCCCAGGCAGGGCTGTGAATCCAAATCATCCACTTGATGGGTCTCATCCATGGCCGGCCTAGTGTTGAAAACCACACCCATTTAATGATCCTAGACATGAAAAATTGTAACCTTCAAATAGCCAAAAACTATTAATTGCCAATTCTCAGCATTCAAGGACAAAAATATAGCCAACTATTGTACCCTATTTTCTGCTATTACGAGAAAGCCAGTAGAAGGTCCATGCATGGTATTACATGCGAAATATAAGTGAATGAAAATATTTCAAAGATTTAAAGCGTTTTATAAATTCAGTTATGCACATCCGTGGATGGTCGACGGAGTAGTGCAGTCGATCTACAAGAAACAAGATTGAGTTGTTTAAAATATAAAAGACGACCAATGACAACAAATCTTTGGCTGACAGAAGTGAAACAAGAGGCCAAGAGACGTTCAAAAATAAAACAGATAGAAGAAAACTTATCAAGAAAGATAAAAATTTAAAAGACTACGTGCCGATAGTTCATCTACCATATTAAAGAGAGACATTTAGAAGAATTAATCTTACACAATATTAGATGACCAACGAAAGCAATGCAGCTGATGTTGGGCCAATGAACAGTTAATGACCAAAACAAAGCTTGGTTGAGTGGAAGAGGAATAGTCATAAAAGATAGATCTAGATAAAAGAATAATCTAGAAAGGCTTTTCAACTACCGTAATCATTGTAATAATGGAAGAAGAATTTAGAATAATAAGTTGCAACAAAAATTTATAAATACCAGAGGAATTCAACAAAACAACTAACCTAACAAACAACAAACAAATCAATCAATCTATCAATTTATCTTTTATCTCAACTTATCCTAAGAGTATCGATATTTCTTAAACACGATCTTTAGTTGTAATCCAAGTCTACGCTCATATGCTAGATTTCTTCTCTATCCAATATCAAGCAGTTCTTTCAAGAGAGGCATTCTCGCAATTGCTCCTAATGACCGATTCTGAGTGCTTCCTTTTGTTTGATTTGCACTGGTATTCCAAAAGTCATTTCTTGTGGAAGGCACAAAATAACTAATCTTTGGAGCAAGAACCCCATCCTTCGATTATCGCCTGATAGTGATAAAATTTTGCAAGTGGTTGATTAAGCGACCAATCTTTTCAAAATCCTATCATATACATTCATATCGGATTTATTTGCTTATTTGGGTGCTTTGGGTTAAAGTTGATCGGTTTAGATCGAGCCACTGTATCGATTCTGACACATCCGCACAACAGAAACAAACCGAGCGACCAACATTTTTTGGCACACCTAGTGGGACAACAAATAACTTAATTGCTACAACATTTAGTTGACACAAGTATGTTTGTCACTGCACTAATCATTCAGAATCATAAGCCGAATGGGTGGTCATAATACTTCAATAACCGTTGTTGTGACTAACAAGTCTCTTACTCATGAGGAGTTGCAAGTCCAACAAGTGTCCAAGCAAGGAAATCCGCTACCTAGTCCGGTGCCTATTCCTATAAATCCAGACCATCAACATCTCGGATTAAACAGCTTGAGATTATGTCAGTTGGGATGGTTGATATGTGAAGGGGGATTTAGCACATCTCATAACTATCACGAGTTCAAGTAGAACACTCGCAAGTTCAAACCGAGGCTTTCAATAGGTGGATGGTCGGCCACACCAAGAGCATGAATTGGTTGGTGGATGTGTTCGGTAATAGGGAACTTGTTGCACCTCAATAACAGGCTGATGCAAGTTCTGTTGGAAATCAGGCACTTGTACCACCAATTCAACTGAAGCCACATGCATTATAGGAAAGCACACCAGCTATTCCTATCGCTACTCCAATCCAAGATGTAGATACCGGTAGATTTCAGGACATGAGAAATTCATCACCATCGATAGATTCTAGACATTTTGAATGTGAAAATATGAACATAATTATGAAGGTAGGAATAAAGGGATGCCTTGGGGGTAGACCTGGGTAGAAACCGGACTGATCCGATCCGAACCGAACCGAAGGCCAGGATCGAGTTGGTTCGAGTTGGCCCAATCAGAACGTACATCGGATCGAGTTCGGATCAGTGGTAAATCCAGACCGATCCGATCCAATTGGATCCGATCCAATCCCGTCGGGTCTATATAAGTCATATTTTAATTTTTAATTTTTACTTTTTAGTTTTTACTTACCTTGCCTAGCAACAGCTACCCTCACCCGAACCCCAATGCCTCATCTTTTCTTTCTCTTTCTCTACCAGAACGAGCACTGCACGGCCCACACTCATCTCATATCCACCCACTCATCATCATCGTTCTTCACCCGGCCCACTCATCATCACCGTTCTTCACCCAAACCCGAACCTTAAACCCCTAATCTTTCCTTTCTCTTTCTCTACCCGAACGAGTGCCGCACCCATCTCAGATCCGGCCACTCAGTAGCCTGGCCCACTCATCATCACCGTTCATCTTCTCTATTGATCAAGTAGGTATTGTAGGTTTCATTTTTATTTTTTACTTTTTTTATTTTATCCTATATTTTAGAGTATTTTGCCCGCCCTGCCTCGCTGGTGGACCACATTGGCTAGTTATGCGGTCATGGCTCGTCGGCCGGCCATGGCTCGCTGTACAGTCATGGCTCGTCGTTCGCCCTGCCTCTCTGTTGGTAGGTATTACAAATGATTAAAGGTTGGATATTGTGATGGATCTAACATTTGTGAGTATTTCATTGCTTCTTGTACACATGCACATATGGAAATAATCTAGATTTTCCAAAAAAAAAAAAATGATCTGAATCGTATTGTAACACCCCAAAATTTGAGGGTCGAGCAAAATTCAACTCCCTAATTCCAACGCATTACTTATGTAACATAGATAATGATGATTAGATGTTGTCCATATTAGTACATTAAACATGAGTGAGATTACACCAAATCAACATATCATACTCCAGAGTTAATGTAATTAAGCAAGCAGTAGTCTGAGGTAAATATATAGAGTATATACATGTTTCATAACCTCCAGAGTATGAACATGCTACCAGGCTGAATATATACATAATTTGTTCCAAATTATACAAAATATCAAAATGTAAAGGTTCATCTAATCCAATGTCCCTGTAATCCCTGGCAACACAGCCTAGGTCTATACAGACCCGCCTGAGAATTGAAAGTAGGAGACCCCCTCCTCCTCGTATATGAAATCTGGCTCCATCGCATAAGCCTCGCTAGAACCTGCATCTAAATCAGAGTCTGATTGGTGTTATAAAACACTAACCTAAGTGGGAATGAGTAGTTAATTCAGTGGAACTATAAAATAAAGGTTAACATGTTATCAATTGAGTCAAGCAGTAATGATAAAGCAATACAACAATCATTTCCTAAGCACTCTTATTAATGTAAGAATCGTATGCTATAATGATGCATGCCCTCGCCTGCACTCCCTCAGCGACACTATCTCATGGTCGCACATGGCAACTCCCACTGTGCACTTCCTCGCCAAAGAACATGCAGTGCGATGCATGATAGTGTTATCCAAGTTCTTAGTTAGGCTTATTCATACAACAAATTTGAAAAGCTAAGGTACATCCCTTTATATTATTTATCCAAATAAATGATTCATCTAGGGTTGTCAATCCTAGTTAATCGCATACGATAGACAAGTTGTGGGGTCATCACTCCCAGTTAAAACAGTGGATAGGCAAGTTCATGAGTTAATACTTGAAGTCACTCTACCAATGCCCTACCAACTGAAGCGCTATTTTCTAAGGGGGTCTGGATTAGACAGCTCACCCCAACCCATGCTAGGACCACAGACAGGCTACGCCAGTGTAGGCTAACAGCTTGAATACAATGTCTCATACTACCATATTCAGCTCACGAGTTTGGGTTGCTCACTGATCACTTAGGGGAGACTCGTTACCCTAGCGTAGGCCGATAACTCGACCACGGTGTCCCATACCACCATGCCCGGCTCTTGAGTCTTAGCGGATTGTGGTACCATAGTGGAAACGGGCCTTTACATTGGTAAATGGTACCTTAAATTCAAGCAGTAGCGTCCATACATGGTAAACACACAATAAGCCAATCAGTCTATTAAACAAGTTCGACTGGTATGAGCATACACTGAATTAATCGACATGGAGCACATAAGCACTCCACGTGGCCTAACCACTATCGAAAATCATCATACGACTAGAATTCACTGAACACATTAAATGTGATGAGACTAATTCGGTCACTTAAACAGGAATTATTACCGATTGCCTGGACTACTTAGTAGTCCCAATTATACTCAAATACAGTATGTGAAGACATGTGATAATCATATAGGCATTTAACAAACAATCTAAGTACAACACTCATTCGAGCATTTTATCAACATATTGAACATACTACTGAACATTTTGATTCATCCATAAATTGCATAGTTGAAATTTAGATTACATGAATGAAATTGTATATATAGATAAGGTAATTAAGAATTTTATCTCAAAAACCTTATTAAATACAATTCATCAAACAATATCCCATTCAGACATTTTATCAAACACATAGAACATGTTATTATACATATGCATTTTATACATAAATCACATAGTTGAAATTAAGACTACATGAAGGAAATTATATATTTAGATAAGGTAGTTAAGAATCCTATCTCAACGCCCTTAATAAATACAATTCATCGGACAATCTCATTTAGACATTTTATTAAATACTTAGACTACACATTACTACATACATAGACTAAATTAGTTACGACATATATTATGACAAATCCTTTCATAAGGAGATTGTCATACATACAACAAACATGAATTCTAGGTTAATAGTTATGGAAAGCACAAATCATGATTTCAAGTTCATTCAAACATTTCAACAAACACATAGAATGCATATTTGTCCAACATAATTCATACCGGTATAGTATATGGAAAATATCGTAACTAAAATCATATGACAGCAATCAAGTCAGACATAAATCATTAGCTGGCATTGAAAGCCTTGAAAACCATAACTTAAACATTTATAGTCCGCACCTTTCATCAAAAAACTCGTTTCGAATTCGGTTCGAATCCAACACCTCCGTATATAGAACAACGGTACCTAAATCATGAAATAGGTAGTTATTCCATTGATTCCTCTATTTGGATTCCTAAAATGAGATTAGGGTTAGGATCTCTTACCCAAATCATAATCAGAGACGAATGTGTAGCGAGGTGGGGTGGTAAATTGAGGCATGGAGTTGTGAGAGTGAATTTCAGCGACGATCTCCTGATCTCACTCTCTTCTCCTCACTCTTTTCTCTCCTTTTCTCTCTTCTCTCTCCTAGAGTTTGGAGAAATTCGTATGGGAGAGAGAGAGAGAGGTGGGTTTAAGGGCCTTATATAGGCTCAAAAGCGATACAAATGGCCCCAGGGCCATGGTATACCTAGTTTGTATCCAAAGGGTGCCTGTTTCACCTAAACGGGGTTCATCTGGTGCTCTATTACTCATTTGTGGTGTAGGGTAAGTTCTCTGACCTTGGATCTAGGATAGGTTATGATTTTAGTACGATCGGGTTAGGGGATCGACCGTGGAGGACCTGTATCAGATCAACGGTCGTTGTCACTCGATCAGGGCCACAAGTATACAGATAATGGAAAAAAAATTTTCGTAATCCATGGGTGAAGTTTAGTCAGAATCTGACGGTTAGAAGTCTTCAATTTCGTTCGCAAGTGAATGGTCCAATTCACTTAAGTTCTGGTTCACTTTCTAAAGATATTCATGTTTCGCATACATTTCGGTTGAGGTTCAAGTTATACATTTTTAGATACTATTTAGGCTTGATTCCCTTGATGGTTATCAAGCCTAATAAGGTGGTCATAACCTAATAGTTTTGCAGTAATCGAACTTTCGACGCGCAGTCCAAGTCCGATATAGAGTTTCAATGTACTCTCGAGAGCAATTGGATTTTGAAATTGCTCCCAGGTTTTTAAGTATTGTTGAGTCAGTGATTTTGATAGTTTTGGGTCTTTTTATTTATATCAATAGTGGTTCAAGCTTAAGCCACCAATTATTTAGTTTAGTATTTAACTAAATTTCGTCCTAAATATGACAAAATAAGGTCCTAGGGTGGTTTTATGCCCCTTTTTGGCACTTTTAGTTGGTATATTATTTTAATTATATTTTTAGTAGTTCATCATCAAGTATAATTTATCTCTACCAAATTTTATTAGATTTTTTTTGTAAAAAATTTTTAAAAATTCTAAAAGTAGCAGCTGTTCGGACTAATAATTTTTAGATAGTTGTCACATCAACCTGGATTCAATTATATGAAAATTTTTATCATATTTTTTTACTTATTTTTATATAAGACTAGACTTATCAAACTTCAATTTGGCTTTTGAATCACCTAAATCGGAGTTATAAAAAGGGAGATATGACTTTTTGAAATCGGTCGAAAACTGCAGCAGGGGTCCACCGAATTTTCAGTGCACCGGCGATGCCTCGCGGTTGGCGCGATGGCATTGCAGTCCGCTGGACCAGATTGCGAGGCCTTGTAGTAGGTGTGATAGCATCACACTCACTTGGAGGTGGTTCTGCCACTCATTTTCTTGAAATGGGCGTATCTTCCACTCCAGAATGAGTTACGTGACATGTCAAATATGATTTTAGGGTAGCAGAAGCTAATTTATTCAAATAACATATTTATTTTGTGATATTCCCTAATTTTAATGGTTAAAAGTGTATTTTATTTATATATTTAATATTTATAGTAAATTTTAGTTTAATTATTGTTCTTCATCATTTAAACTTTACAATTAGCATCTAATATGAAAGTACTTAGAAAAATTTGAAGAACAAGGTGGTGAAAGGTGAGATTTTGAAAGAAATGGGTTGAAAGGGGATTTGAGACTTTGGGATTAAGTTCTGAGAATTCAATAAGGTGTTATGATTGACCCATTGCCTAAGGACGTCCATCGCCAAGTTGAAAAAAATTCAGGACGTTACACATACCCAATCCGATCTGACTTAGTTTCCCTGACCGAGTCGAACTCGGATCGGATCAGGCCAGTAGTTAACCGGTTCAGATCGAGTTTGGGTCAAGCCACGGAAATTTTGGACTGAGTCGAGTTGGACGCAATCCGGTCCAACTCGACTCGATGCCCAGCTCTACTTGGAGGGGGGGGGGGGGGGGGGTTCTAGAAATTCATCATAAATAAAAACAGTATTAGGACAGTCTTGAAGTACCTCCAATTGCTGCACAACAATACTGAGAGCGTAACCAAATTGTTCAACTGTCTAGGAAGTAACAGGTCAAGTTCTCATCCAAAGTACTACTCTAATTTATCATAAGCCATATCTTAACTGAATCAATCGGCAATATCCATTGTCGAGGAACTATCGACATGACTTTACGTTGTTTATAAGTGATACGGGTTAATCTACCGTAGAACGCGTATGTCGATTTACAATACAATGTAGAGAATTGGTCAATAATGAGTATTATAAATTATAATTATTTGGTCATTTACTTACTGGGATAATCTTTACTTGGTATTCCAATTTACTACCAAATTCTATATAAAATTAGCAAGAAATAAAAGAAATTTTTCATATTTAGTTCTTGCTCGTTTTTTACAATTAACAAGGGAATTAATCGAGAGTTATATTATTTGGTTTAAAAGAAGAAAAAGCTGACGCAAGGTAGTTATGACTAAGGTAGAATTTATCCAATTGGCTCAAGATGGACTAGAATTCAAGCTTCAAAAGAAGTTTTATCAGAACAAAATTTACAGATCTTTACAATTTGATCAGGATGTCTCAATATGAGGTTATGCTTTAAGAGTTAATGAGTTAAAAGAATTCATCGACAGGGATATATTATTATGACCCTAATTATGATGTTGCAGTGGCTGAAATAGTGGTTAAATTAACAACCATTCACATGTTCGGCCTTAATTAAAGCAGAGACAGTGACATCATCTAATCAGAAAGTTTAAAAATCCTACACATTTGATATTTCTCATGCTGATGAAAATTTTGATATTATGTTAGCTGAAAAATTAATTAAATTTTTAGTTAATCATAGGATTCCAATAGCTGAAGAATTGAAGAAAATTAATTACTGTAAATGGCATGGAATTCAATTGTGTTCCAATAATAAATGTGTTGTTTTCAGAAATGTTATTTAGGATAATATCGATAAAGGATTGATGAAATTCCTTGAAAAAAGAAAAAGAAGTAACGCTAATCAATATTGATATGTTTCCATTCAATATAGAGATTAATATGGCCACCATGAATCCTCAAAGGCTGGTTCAGCTATAACAAATGATTGATCTTGGAGTTCAGACAAATCAACCCAAGGAGAAAAATGGCATGAGGGGCGTGAGGTCTAAGACTACAGTCGACCAGACTGAAGTATATCCATAGGCAACAATGTCAAATTATCAGCTCATTTATGAGAAATGTGCGAGGCTGACTTGATCAAATATGAGATCTTATTGACCAAAAATATCTAGCAAGATAAACGGTCAATTAGAATTATGAGGAAGGAAATGTATTTTATCCTCAAAATGGCAAAAATGCCAGTGATTACTCTCGAACTGTTTAAGGGCCAAGGATGGTTGAACCAGAATCTAACCAAGAAGGTGTTTAGAAAATTCGGAGTCATCTAAAATTTTCAGAAATACTTGAGGAGATGACTTGTACTTAGAAATGACATTGTCAAAGACAACATGCAGCAAAAAGAAGCTAGTTAGTCATTGTTTTGGATCAATCCTAGACGTATCAGCCAACTCGATCAAGGTTGGTAGTGCCAAGGTCAAAAGGAGAAGAACATATATTGGCCGATATGGAAGAATCGATTATATTTCGCGTGAATCATCACTCGATCGAAAATCCTAATTATTTTAAGATAGGGGTGAACATGGAAGGATGACCGAATAGTTCAATGATGAGGAATTCTCGAATGATCTTCTGATTGAAGAGTTGCTTGCTAAGGCAAGGGCATTAGAATCATCTTCTTCTAAATTAATTAGAGGAAGTATAAACAAAGCTGCATATGAAGTTAATACTCAACTAAATTCAGAAACACTTGGTGGGGGGGGGGGGGGGAGGGCGTCCGAATTTAGTCATATAATTTTGGCTCATTTCTACCAATTACATTGGATTGTAATATGATGTTGACTATGCCATTAAGTTTTTAGGCTAAATTGTCTCAACCAAGAATGGCGGAAGGAGGTGTGGAAGAATTAAGCCCTCCAATAATTGTATAACATGGATCTTTTGACTCTGATGACGAAGTTAAAAAGGTGTCAACTGTGACAGTTGAACTAGGGTCCCCTTCTGGAAAAAAAAATCATTATTGAAAAGTGTACTCTTACATGACCCAACATTTGAAGTCGTTGTATATCTCTGTTCACTTGTAAAGATGCCTGACCACTCAGGTTCTAGTTAATAATGAAGCTGTTATTAACATTTATCAATCAGAATGATAGCTAAGTTAGGAAAGACTCAAGATGACCTTATCCCGACTGAGGTCACAATGAGTAATTTTACCGAAGGAATAACATAAATGCAAGATGTTTTATCGGTTAAATTAATGTTGGAAACTAAAAAAGTGTTATCCACTTTCTATGTGGTTGATACTTCATCAAACTACAATGCTTTGCTTGGATGAGATTGGATTAAATTGTTCTCGTGTATTCCATCATCATTACACCAATTCATGATTTTCTGAAATCAAGACATAGTAAAATTGGTTTTGACTAATAAAAAATCATTCTTATCTATGTCTAATGTAGTTGGGGCTTATTTTTATGGAGACGAGATCGGACCTATACGATTTGAACAATAATGGTAAAGCAATTCGGATTGATGCTAGACTCCACCCTGATAATATTGTACAGGATATTGCTACCATGATTTGATTAAGCGAATAGTTTTCAAATATTATGGTTCCCTTCCATGCGAGTACGAGATGTACTATTGAAGAAATTCCATAATGAAACAATTGTCGTTTAAGGCCGAGTTCACAGCCAGAGTGTGGCAGCTCAATGAAACTTTGTGAAATCATAATAATGGATGTTTTTTTTATATGGCCGATGTAGTTGTATCAATTGATCAAGAAATTGAAGACAGTACTAAAATGAAGTATTTGAAACTAGCTCAAGAGATATTGGAGGATTTTTAAGCTCAGGTTCAAGATCTTCTGCTAGTAGTAAATTTCAGGACCAACTAACATCCCAAACCTATATTTATTATTGGATTGATAAATTCCCAAACACAGGTCGAACACTTTAATTTACTTAAAGAGTTAGTTGATAGCTTTGCTTGGGATTGTCATGAGTTTCCTGGACTATCAACATCTGGTTGAACAAAAATTTCCCATAAAAGAGGGATATCGGCCACATAAGCAGCCTCCTAAGCAGATATTGGCCAAAGTAACACAAAAGATAAATGAAAAAATTGAACAACTTTTACAAGTAGGTTTCATTAAACCCATCAAATATGCCAAATGGATTTCGAATATAGTATCAATTATCAAGAAGAACAATAAGCTAATATCGTGCATTGATTTTTAGAATTTAAATTGAGCCACAGCAAAGGATGAGTATCCCATTCCTATGGCCGATCAGTTGATCAATCGGGTAGCTGGACATCAAATGATATCCTTTATGTATGGTCATTTAAGATATAATCAAATATATACTGTAGTATATGATGTCCCAAATACAACATTTAGATGTCCTGGTCCTCTAGGTATGTTTTGTTAGGTTACAATGCCTTTTGTGCTTAAAAATGTTGAAGCTACTTATCAAAGAGTCATAAACGTCATTTCCATGATATGATTAACCGATTCATGAAAATTTACATCAATGACATAGTGATCAAATCGACTAGTTTGACTGAACATATCGACCATTTACGAAAGTTGTTCGAAAGAATAAGGATTCATAAATTGAAAATAAACCCTCTTAAATGTGCTTTTGGTGTATTGGTCAAAAATTTTATGAGTTTTATGGTATATCAGAGAGGAATTGAGATTGATCAGCATAAGACATGATCAATAATAGAAGTTTAATTTCCAAAAACCAAAATTGATTTACAAATGTTTTTTAGTAATGTTAACTTTATGTGGCGATTTATTTTCAATTACGCTGGAAAAACTAATGTGTATTCTTCTTTATTGAAGCTGAAACAAGGGGATGTGTTCAAATGGGAGGCAGAGCATTAATTGGCTTTCGACGACATTAAAGAGTATTTATCTATGCTATCAGTGTTAATGTCACTTGTAAATGGTCGACTGCTTACAAGGAAAAATCCTTGATGCGAGACTTGGGCCTTAGTTACATCCTCAAACATGCATGTATAAATGATTGTGTATTGTATTGAAAAGAGCATGAAAATGTTGAAGAGTATCTAGAATGTGGAGAGTCTAGGTAGAAGTATGACGAAGCCAAGCGTAAGAAAATCCTGCAAAAGTGTTAAGGTACTTTTCATTGAAACCCAGATTGCAAAGATTGTTTACGTCTCGTAAGATGGCTGAAGATATGAGGTGGTATTAGGAGAAATGTGTTCATGATAATAATACACTGAGGCACCCTGCGGACTCTGAAGCCTGGAAAAATTTTGACAAGCAATATAACTAGTTTGCAGAGGATTCTTGTAATGTTCGACTAGGTCTTGCAAGTGATGATTTTAATCCATTTGGTAATATGATTAGCTCGTACAGTAGTGACCAGTGGTACTTATGCCCTACAATTTACCTCCTTAGTTGTGTATGAAGGAGTTATATTTCATGATATCATTGCATATTCCTAGACCCAGGTCACCCGGGAATGACATTAA
The DNA here is from genome assembly GCA_037074715.1 of Magnolia kwangsiensis. Classification (NCBI taxonomy): domain Eukaryota; kingdom Viridiplantae; phylum Streptophyta; class Magnoliopsida; order Magnoliales; family Magnoliaceae; genus Magnolia; species Magnolia kwangsiensis. The sequence continues at coordinate 61,842,042 of CM073573.1, forward strand.
TGTGTATTTGTGACCGTTAGTAGATGAGTTAGACGAGTTGTGGAGTCAAGGTTACAGACGTATGACACATTTGTAGGATAGACATTTCGATTGCATGCAATGGTCTTGTGGAAAATAAATGACTTCCCCGTGTATGAGAATTTCTCTGGGTGGAGTACGAAAGAAAAGTTAGCTTGTCCTACATGTAGTATTGAGACTTGTTCATTATTATTAAAGCATGGTAAAAAATTTATGTTATATGGGCCATCGTCGCTTCCTTCCGAGTGATCATAGTTGGCGTAGGAAGATGATGATCTTTGATAGCAAATAAGATCATAGGTTACCACCGAAAGAGCTATCTGGAGAAGATGTGATACAACAACTGAGTAACATTGGAGAAGTTAGATTTGGTAAGGCACCGCACTTGAAGAAGAGGAAACATACAATATTGGAGTATAACTAGAGGAAGAAGAGCATTTTTTTGAGTTTTCCTATTGGAGTGATCTAAAATTACGTCACAACTTGGATGTCATGCATATTGAGAAGAATATATATGATAATGTCTTTGGAACATTGATGAACATAGAGAAAAAAATAAAAGACAGTTTTAAGGTTCGATTGAATCTACAAGAAATGAGTTTAAGAAAAAAGTTACACTTGCAACCGCATGAAAATTCATATACTATACCAGCAACCTGCTATACATTAACAAAACTAGAGAAAAAGTATTTATGTAAATGGTTAAAATTGGTGAAGTTTCCCGATGGGTATATGTCAAATATCTCTCAGCCCATAAACATTACGGACTGTAAGGTAACAGGAATGAAAATTCATGATTGTCACATCCTTCTGCAACATCTACTACCGGTTACGATTCGTGGATTCCTAAGCAAGGATATTAGTGCAGCGCTAACTGAGTTGGGGATATTCTTTAAGGATTTGTGTTTAAAATCATTGAATGTAAAGGTTATTAAATGACTGGAGTGGGACATTATCGTTATACTTTGTAAACTTGAAAGAATATTACCACCTGCATTTTTCGATGTCATAGTACACCTAGCGATTCACTTACCGAACGAGGCAAAGCTTGAAGGCCTAGTACAATATCGTTGGATGTATCCAATCGAAAGGTAGTAAAACCTATTAAAATTTTTATTCATTCCATAAACTATATATATCCATGTTTTCATACGTATAACATAGTGGTTTTGTGTACAAATACCTTCACACACTAAAATAATTTGTGAGGAATAAGGTACGTCCAGAGGGATCCATTACTGAGGCATACATTGATAATGAGTGCCTGACATTTTGCTCCATGTTTCTTCGTGACATAAAGACCAGATTTAACTGAGAAGATCAGAATGCCAACGAAGGGTAGGAGCATGAATAAGGAATCATATCTGTATTCATACATAACATCCATCCTTTAGGATCCCCGATGTTTTAGGATATGGACCTTTAGGATCAAGTAAAGGCATGGTGGTATATGTTACATAATTGTGAAGAAATAGAATCATACTTAAAACAAGTCAAATCCCTCAATAATTGTATCTCTACATACGATGATCTTAATGTTTCTTGCTAATGACGTGCCAATTATGTGTAGTGAACACATCGAGGAGACGAAGTCCCAATACCCTACAAATTATGATCGAATGCATCAGGATCAATTTCCAGAATGGTTTACAAAACATGTAAGATTTCACCTTGTATCTCACCACACTTAGAATTTTGTTGTATTGCATAATATTTAAACCTAGAAAAAGTCCTAAACAATTATGTTCCATATGGGATAATAGATGAAGACGTTGTACGCTAGCAACTCTGAAGATGCGTCTGATTCACTCTACTCACTGGCGTGTAGCCCTGATAGATGTGTATCTAAATATACAGGTTGTATTATAAATGGGATTCGGTTCCACACTGAAGAGTGTGAGAAGTATATGACCACAAAAAATAGTGGGGTAGTTGTGAAGGGAATGCATGAGGAGGAAGAAATTGACTTTTATAGCGTTTTGACCAATATTATTGAGCTAAGTTATTGTTGAGAAAATGAGTATACTTATTTAAATGTGATTGGTGGGACATTGGAAATAAGAAGTTGGAAATACAGACTAATGACTACTTTACAAGCATAAATTTATCTCGAAAGTGGTTTAAGGATGACCCATTTGTCATCGCCAACCAAGCCGAACAAGTATTTTGCCTTGCTAACACCAAGTTAGGCGGCTCTTAGTGCGGGGTGCAGAAAATAAAGCCCAGGAACGTATTTGATGTTCCCGAACCAGACATTGAAAATAGCGAGGATGGGGGAAATGAAACATCTAGGGTTGAACAAACATATCAAGAAGACATGCTATCTAAAGATACAGGGACAGATCCAAATGTTGATATTGATGTGGTGCAATTGGATAGAGATGATGTGCCACCTAATCATGTTGATGTCTCAATAATACATGACATTATTAGAGATGATAACGGTTTCATTGATGATGACGTTGCAGACGATGAAGAAGAAATACTGATCAGCGATAGTCATGGTGGAGAAGAAATAGTCTTAAGCGATAGTGATAAGACGACAATTATTAAATGTACACATGATTTACATGTTATTTTTTAATTCGAATAATTTGATTATTACATGTATACATGAAAATTACAGGTCATGATTTATTCCTTTAATTAACTTGTTTATAATCTACATTTGCAATTGAGTCAATTTCTAATCATGTCCTCCTCAAATCGGAGCGTAGTGAAAGCACATAGCATACTTCATTAGTTGTTGTGGATGGACTTTTTGGCCCTATCTTCTTCTGGTATGGCCAAAGAGATTCTCGGTCTGGTCAATGAGTGTAAGGAGGAATATATCGACAATGACTTAGATGAAAGATTATACAATCTCAAAGAAATTTCAGACCTGATGGAGAAATATAACCACGAGAAACTTCATATAGAAGATGAGGTTTTATCACTTGCACATCTGAATGGAGTCTCGAGAGACTAGATTTCTCCTATTGTGACTGGCATGTTGGCTATAACAATGTCGAGTGCTTCACACAGCTTGACATATACTTCTGCAACGTACAATAATTTACGCAGGGAGTACTTCGGATAGTTGATCCGAAGTTGTTTCATATTACAATGAAATATATGCGTTTAATATAGAATGACAATGTGTAATGAAATTTTCAAATTTTACTAGAATGATTACGATTTTATTATATTCTGCTTGCATTATAGTGTAATGGTCTAATCATATTTTAATCATCTCTCTAAGCATAAGCACAAATTTATTCTACCATTAACACTACTTGTATAATTTTTTAGCATATTTCACTTGCACTGTAAAGTTTAATGTGTTTATTATATTGGCGTTCATACACTTTCACTGACATTGTTTAAATTTATATGTTCGTATTTCGCATATATTCAGTCATGGCATTAGGTAGGAAATTAAGTCGTTCACGCATTGGATCTACTCTTTCCATCCGTGATGTGATGAAGACAGCATCGACATCGCATGCTGCATCAGAGGCATTTAAGCCCTCGGTTGAGCATACACCAGGCATTGCATGTAAGTCTAAACATATATTCATTTAGTGACTTCTGTTTATGTTTAAACCTACATATTTCTTTTGCGACAGCATTGTCGACCAGTTGATGAGGACGTGGACCCATGTGTGGGTTAGTTTTAGAGCAACTTACGCGTGAGGATAGGGTGACGATAGAGTTCCCACAGAACTTCCTTAGACCTGTTGGGGACAATGTCAGGTTGTTTACATATGAAGTCAGTGTCTTATGCCGATCTCTGATCCCCGCTATAACCCCCCATTGGGCAGACGTGATAGATGATGTGTGGTAGCTCATCCGTCAGCGCCTTTAAGTAAATTAAATTTTCTTTTGTGAAAGTTCATTTAAGGTTGAGTTATTTTCTTAATAAGTTTATTGCCTTAATCTATTATTTATGAAACTGCAAGATAAATTTATCTTAGATCTGAGTTTTCCCTACATTTCCTATGTCATCGAAGACATGATTAGGGAACAGTTCAAGGAGTACTGCAGAGACTTACACCAGCGGTGCAGGACCCATAATGATGCCATACTGTCTGCACCGCCACACGTGACTATAGACAACTGGCAGATACTCTGCGAGAGATTTTCATTTGAGACTTTTCAGGTAATATTTATATATTTATGATATCTTAAGGTAATAATTAAATTTATAATTAATACAATGTATTATGAATAATGTGTTCAGAAGAGGAGCAGAATAAATTCTACGAATAAGGAAAAGTTACAAGTAAACCACGTAGCTAGTTCAAAGTCATTTGTACAACATCGTTACGACATGGTAAGAAATTACTGGTGATTATGAAGTTAATATATTTTTTTGATGCATTTATATTAACTCTATTGTCCTTTTAATTGTGCATCGAGATTCCGTCATGGGCCAGGAGCTTGGACTAGTAGACCTCTACAGAGGGACTCACAATCAGCAGGCGACAGGATCTTGGGTTCATCCTAGAGCCAACGAGAATTGGGTAAAAATTCTTACATTATAAAATTTAATTGCATTAAATTATAATAATGTTATTCGTTGTGAAAATTCATATGTTTTCATTATAGACAGTGATGGACACCATACGCAGTCAGCCCACTCCCGATGGTAGTCAGCGAAGTGAGCTAGATATCCTGAGCGAGGTGCTTGGCACCCGTTCTGGATATGTGTGTGGGCTTAGCCATGGTGTCAAGCTCATGGCACCTACTAGAGCTACCTCCAGTCAATCCGTCGCTGAGGAGAGCACCCTACGTCGAGCTAATATCGTAGAGAGAGAGGTTTAACAGCTACAAGTCATCGTCGATGAGATCAAAGAGTAGCTGGAGAGGCAGAGGGAGGAGCAGAGGCGTAGGGAGGAGGAGGAGCAGAGGTGGAGAGAGTAGGATAAGCAACAGGAGGAGGAGGAGTAGAGGTGAAGAGAGGAGGAGAAGCGACAGGAGGAGGAGGAGCAGAGGCAGAGAGAGGAGAGGCGACAGGAGGAGCAGGAGAGGAGGATCGAGGGGTGTGGGTGGAGCATGAGCGACGGATGTAAGAGATATTTTAGGCTCTCGCTGCATGCTTTGCCACCGATACCTCACCACCTCCGTCTTCATCTTCATGATTTTTTTATTTATGATTTTTTTTTATATACGAATGTTAAACTTATATATATTTGTGCGTAGATGAATGTGATGTGGATAAGATTGTTTATGTATGGATGGATGTGATTTGCGTTTAGATGGATGTAGTTTGTGTTTGGATGGATGTGGATGTAAATATGATGAAAATGTATTGTAACAGGTGTATTTACAGGTATATATCAGGAATTTTTTTCTGAATTTTAAAAATAAATGAAATCAGGAAGAAATAGACTATTATCGATGAAATATTTTGTTGGTAATAGTAGGTTGAAAACTTATACTGACAAAATATTTCGTAGGTAAAAATTAATACAAAAATTTATACCAATGATCTATATATGAGATATACCGATGAAATAATTCGTTGGTAATAGCGGGCTTATGCCGACGAACATACTCATCGGTAATGTCGGTTTTAGCAGGCTTATGTTGACGAACATACTTGTCGGTAAGAGTGGGCTTATACTGACGAATTATTTCGTCGGTATTATTATTTTACTGATAAAGAATTCGTCAGTATAAGTTGTGTTTACTGATGAAATATATGGTTTCTCTACCAAAAGTAACATGTTTGGCCGACAATTTTAGTCGTTAGTATTTGTTTTATCATTACGGATGAAGTCATATTTCGTCGGGAAAAGCCTTTAGTCACGGTCTTATTGCGCCGATTTTAGCGACGGCATATTTCGTCGGTAATAATCATTACCGACAAAAAAAAAAAGATGAAATACTGACAAATTATGTCGCCGGTAAAAGAGCAATTTTCTGTAGTGTATTAGTATTTTTGACTAGTAAAAAATATTCTATACTAGCCATGGGTGAATTACATGATGAAATTTGTGGAGTACACCAGGTTGGAAGGAAAATGAGACTTACACGTCGATATTATGGGTATTTTTGACCAAGCATGTGTACCAATTATGAATAATAGGGTATGAAGCATGTCAAAAACACGGGCCGATATAACATGTGCCCCCGACCGAGTTGCATCCTATTATTAAATATTGGCCATTTCAATGATGGGCTATTGATTTGATATGGAAGATTTACCATTCATCATCTAAGGGGCACAATTTCATTATTGTGGCGACCAATTATTTCAGTAAATGGGTAAAAGCAAAGTTGATTTTAGGAACAGATCATCAAGAAATATTGAGTTTATTTAAACTCGTATAATTTATTGGTTTGGAATTTCTAAATCGATCATAATGGATCATGGAGCAACATTTTCATACAAGCAAGTCAAGGCAATCACTGATCAGTATAAGATCAAGTTGATGCATTCATCACCTTATTATTCTCAGGCTAACAGTTAGGCCGAGGCTGGTAATAAGGTTATTAAGAATATTTTACAGAAAATGATTGATGAAAATCATAAGCAGTGGCATGTTAAGTTGTCAGAGGCTCTTTGGGTGTATCGTAATTTGTTTCGAACGAGTACAGGGATGAATCCATTTAGATTGGTATATGGCATGATGTTGTGTTACCATTAGAAGTGATTGTACCATCATTATGGGTAGCGTATCAAGGTAATTTGACCCTAGCCGAGTTCACAGAAGTATTGTTAGTTGAACTTAAGGGCTTAGATGATATTTGGCTAAAGGTAAGCTTTAAATTCTATTATGACAAATAATGCCAGAGTTGCTTGAGCATACAACAAAAAAGTGAAAAAGAAAGCTTTTGATGAGGGTGATATGGTTTGGAAAGTAATTTTACCTATATGAACTAAAGATGTTGCATTCCATAAATGGTCACTTCATGAGATGGATCATATACAGTGGTAAAAGTTCTTCATGGAAGAGTTTATGTTCTTCATGACATGGATGGAAAGATGGTCAAAAATCATATTGATGGTCAATTTCTAAAAATGTATCATCTCAACTTGTGGGAAATAAATAAATATTAGGCCAATAAGTTGTTAGACTAATCGCAAATGGCAAGTAAAGACCGAAATCAATCGAGAAATAGGAGTAAGTATAAATATAAATATTATATTAACAATCGAGGCGCAAAACACGGCCGACTGGCCGATTACATCTATATTTTAAAAAAAATGAGAGAATAATGAAAGTGAAGGCTCGACCAAAGTATGAATTAGGTATAAGCAATCTTCATCTCATCAAATTATTTGACAGTGCATTCTTTGATGAGTTCAATTGTTTTCCTTTTAGCTTTCCAGGATTCTCCTCTTTCTAAAACTTGGTCAAGAAAGAGCAAGACTTGGTCGATGTGGAGACAGATGACCTCATCTTTATGTTCTTCTTCTCTCTTCTATTCATTGCTCTCATGTGAACGAGGTTGGTAGAGGTTGACCTGAGAATTGATGAAGTTCAGGAGGGTCTGGGAGTATTCCGAACATCTTTCAGGATAGATTTGTTTACTCTCATAGAGATCATCATTGATTTTGTTACGTTGAAATTGCAAAGTTCTCAACATTACTTTGTTAAGTGTTGTCGAGTCAGTACATGTGATTGTATCAAGCCCAATCATACTGATCGAAAAGAATATTTATCTCCTTGTGAATGACAGTGCACTTGTTCGAGCATCGAGTTTTTTTTAGATCTTTTTAGGCAACGAAGTACACGTCGCTGATGTTCTGGAGTTTTGTAAAAGCATTCAGAAGTTTAGTCAAGGAAGCATTATCTCTAGTAGTGAAACGAAGGTCGTGAACAAATGGATAAATGTCATATTAAAGAGTAGAATGAGTGAAAGTTTCGATATCCATGGCGAGGGATTCTCTCTAAAACCTTTGAGCCTAACCGACATCAATCATAGGTGTAGCAATCATTAGAAAAAGAAAGAATTCTTGAATATGAGAAGAAAGGAAATTTGGGTATGCGGAGGAATAAGCATCATAAGTTCCTTTAAATAGGCATTCAGAATGAGCACTCACACACGAAGATAAGGCATCGTGTTGGTCGAAGTGCTTCATTGATTGTATGAAACATTTTCTAAAGAAAGGATGTCACGCCCCAAACCCGAAATTGAATTCACAGGAATCCCGATCGTCGAATCCGGTGCTGACAGTCACCGTAGTGCCCCATTCTCAGTTTCTGACAATCATATGCCAAATTCTGATCCTGGGATCCTACAAGAAGGATTTTCAGAATATTTTTTTTTTGTTTAATGGAGCATAACCACAAGCATAACCAAGTCACAAAATAACAACACCACATATCCACTATATTAAAAACTTTAAGTACAATGCGGAAAGGAAAATACAAGGTAATCAAAAAGCTCCAAAAGATCCTGATACGCGCTCCCACCTCAGCTCTCTGTTGTCCAACGCTACCTGCATGCAACTGTCATGCATAAACTTACAAAAGCTTAGAGGGTGGTGTAAGTGTGTGCGCAAGGCAAACGCCGAGTGTACAATATCAGGTAATATGGATATCACCAAGGTCTAATACACTTCGCAGTGACTGTCACCTCCCAACTGCACAGTCAAGCAAGCGGAATAGACTTCACTATCCGCCTGACCAGTAGTCTGTCAATACCTACCCGACTCGTCGATAGCGGACTCATTTGTGAGCTGGTTAAACTCATCCTAGCTTATAGCCCCCTCACTTAAGCGGATAAGGCCACACCACCTTCCAACCGACCACGACACAGTGGGAGACGCGGCTACTGGTATTCAGCACTCGGGCGCTCGTGTATCCACTCGATCTAGACGTTGGAGTGTCTCCTAGTACCAAAAAGGTTCTGGGACTTTCACCCAAGGACATCCTAAGTGCCCACAGTGCTAGAACCAAGTATTTTTGATATCCAATATGGCCATCAACGATGTACCTGTGGAGCCACGACCCTAATGTCGTTAGGGCATGCAGTGATCAAGTCACACATATGCGAGATGCATGAATCACACCGTCAAATCATGCAGCAATCCAGCGCGTACTGCGCGATCATGTGGGGTACTCTGTCTCATAACGAGTCCCGTAAATGTCTGCCCAATGGCGTATGCTATGATCAGTCACTACTCATATCAAGCATACATATAATGCGTATGGGCATGAGTCATGGGATTATACTAAGCATATTATAAAGCGATGAATATAACGAGTATGGGCCTATCAATGGGCCCTAAGGAGAGTTACAATGAGGACCTTTAACCAACATTGTATATACAATGTGGACGTCAAACCATCATTGCTCCTAAGGTGCGACCCACCATAAATATCATTACATGAACCATGGGGAAACACACATTGCAATGGACCCTAAAGACATCCCATTGGGCCTCAACTCATGAGCCTTAGATACATCAAATGGGCCGTATCACATGGGCCTTACATTCATCAAATGGGCTGCATTAATGGGCCTCACCAATGAGCCTTATGTACATTGCAATGGTCCATGACCCATGGGCCTTGAAATACATCAAAGTGGGCCTCACAAGTTGGGCCTTATATGTATCAAATGGGTCGGATCCCATGGGCCTTATATATGTCAAATGGGCCTAATCCCATGGGCCTTATATATGTCAAATGGGCTTAATCTCATGGGCCTTATAAATGACAAATGGGCTTAATCATTTGGGCCTTAGACATATACCAAGGTAGGCCTCAATGAATGGCCATAGTTAAATCAATATGGGCCCTATACACATGCCAAGGTGGGCTCACTTGAACCATAGATCTGACTCATTTTTAGCCCAAGCCAGAAAATGAGTTTATAAAGTAAATGGACTGTTTGGATGCAACACATGCATCATGGTGGGGGTCCACATGAAAGCCCACCATCTTGTATATATTATATATATAATATAATATATAATCTATATATTATATATATGATATATACAATATAATATAGTATATACACATACACACACACACTACACTAAGGTCCCACCGTCCACCATGGACGATGCGGATGAAACACATATACCACCGTGGGCTCCACCGTCCGCTGGATGGTGGGAATATAATACATACATCACAGTGGGTTCCCACGTGGGGCCCACCATAATGTTTACTGACCATCCAACCTGTTGGTAAGATCACAAAGGCCTGGATGAATGGGAAAGACAAATATCAGATTGATTCAAAACTTACGTGGGCCCAAAAGGGTTTCAATTGTAGAATTCAAACACTGTTGTTTCTTGTGGTGTGGGCCACCTGAAATCTGGATCTAGCTGATTTTTGGGTGGGGCCTACTTAAGGTGGGACCCACCATATGGACGGCTTAGATGGAAAATAAGCATCAAGGTGGGGCCCACGGCTGGAGCCGTGGGTCTACCTCCGTTTAACGCTGACGCTGACAGCGTCCTACTGCTTGGCAGGCGCTGCACCTCCTTCTTCCTTCTTTTTTTTTTGAAAAAATCATTTTTCTACGGTTTTTCATACCTGGGGCCCACATCTGATGAATCCACTCCATCCATTGTATTCCAAGGCCCATAACAAATCTATCAAGACCAATATCGGACCTTTTTCAGCGTGTAAGAAAATTCTGGATAGATTTCAACGGTAATGATACTATTTTTAGAACTATGGCCCACTAGATACCCAGATCATCCTCATTTTTTGGCTCAAAGCGTAAAATGAGTTGGGGAAGAGGATGGATGGCTCGGATTGTATACATACATCAAGGTGGGTCGTATACAAATGACCCACCTCCAATGCCTTGAAAAAAAATAATATTTGTATTTTGCTTTACAAGTATAGAGAGTCCCTGGACTCTCTCCCCTATTTCTTTTGTTTGGGCGTGTAAGCCATTAAGGTGGGCCCTTCATAGGTGGGCCACCACAGGGTGAGGTGGTGTGGTTATAATACATATGTAAAGTGGGCCCCACCTTTAAATGGTTTGGATCCAATACATGCACCATCGTGGGGTCCATCCAAGTGGGCCATAAGGCCATTTCATCACACACAAATAAATAAAGAAATGAAAAGAGAGGGAGAGAGAGATAGAGTGGGACACGCGTCTGATGGAGGGACCCCGACACTATGGGCCCTCCATTCCATGATCTACATCATAAATCAAGTGGGACCCATTACATGTGGGCCCATAAAATTTAAATCCAATGGTGGAGATCCCTTCTCCACGAAATTAGACGGTCTAGATGACCCATATACAAGCTAGGAAGGTAAACATCATGATGGCGTCCGTGGAGAATGGCCCCATCATGGAATGATATTGATGATCAAGATGGGCCATTGGCCACATCTTAGGGTCCAAAGTGAGATCCATACCATTGATCGGTAGGCCTCACTTGGCCCATCTTAAAAACATAAAAAAAATTAAGCTATGTAAGCACCAACCACTTGATCTTCTTGGTCTGTTGGAAAGCTACTCTCCTAGAGCTTCACTTTGATGGTGGAGATGGAAAATGGATGGCTAGGATTAGAGCTTTTGGGATGAGAAGTGGGCCACCACAATCACACTTTCTCTTGGAAAAACCTTGGACGTGTGATGCTCTCTTGGTTGCTTGGAATTGTTGAGAAATGAGAGAGAGAGAGATGGGATGTAAGGAGTGATGGAGTGATGGGAAGTGAGTGATGGGGTGATGGACATGTACTTGACATGTATGGGTGTGTAAGAGAGAGAGAGAGAGAGAGAGAGAGTTGACTTTGGTGGTTGCTTGGGAATGGGGTGAAAGGTGATGTGTACTTGACATGAAGTGATTGATGGGTTGATTGATTGATGGGATTAATTTGACATGTTGTAGAGATTCTCTTGGGATTACAAACGCGCGGTGTTTTTCTGGAAATAAACGCCGGCACACATCTCTTAGTCAGGGTATCAGATCGGTACATGAGTCGCGGCATTGGAACCGCGGCGACTGTGCGGTCATAATGATATAAGTCTCGGATTAAGCTGACTCAAATGTATAGGATACGACTTACGGTCATGCGCAAACGTCAATTATCAGTCCCAGGTTGCCGAAATTCGACGGGAAGGATCGCGGGAGTCGACGGAATAGTACGGACTAGGATACGGGTCTTACAGCTCTCCCCACCTAATAAAAATTTTATCTTCGAAATTTACACTACCATCGTAACTAACCATAACTCAAAAGGAAATAGGAAACATAACATCATATATAATCAAACATAATACACCATACAATCAATCATCGAAAAAATGAGGATAACGCTCTCGAATCTTTGCCTCGCGCTCCCAAGACGCCTCATCCACACTATGATGGCTCCACTGCACCTTCACCAAGGGAATGACCTTAGTTATGAGGACCTGCTCCTTTCGATCAAGGATACCAATGAGCTTCTCAATATAAGAAACGTCTTCACGAACCTCCAACGGCTGCCAATCAATAACCGACACGATGTCTGACCCACACTTCCTTAACATAGAAACGTGAAAAACGTTGTGGATGCCAGACAACTGCGATGGTAAGGCAAGTTGATAGGCCACGGCGCCAATGCGCCCATTGATCTCGAAAGGTCCTATGAATCTCGGGGCAAGCTTGCCCTTCATCCCAAAAAGAACCACACCCTTCAAGGATGAGACCTTGAGATACACATAGTCCCCAACGGTAAACTCTAAGGGACGACCCCGACGATCAGCAAAACTCTTCTGCCGGCTCCGAGTTGTGCGCATCCTCTGCCTGATGACGTCGATAGCCTCTGCTGTCTGCAGCACAAGCTCGGGACCTAGGAGACATCGCTCTCCAACCTTAGTCCAACAACTCAGAGATCCACACCGTCTGCCATATAATGCCTCAAAAGGAGTCATGCCAATGGTCGCCTGATAGTTGTTGTTGTATGCGAACTCAGCAATCGCAGGTGCTCGTCCCAACTACCTGAGAAATCAATCACGTAGGCCCGAAGCATATCCTCAAGGATCTGGTTGACCCTTTCGGTCTGCCCATCAGTTTGTGGATGATACGCGGTGCTGAGCTGCAAATCAGTGCCCATCGCTCTCTGGAAGCTCCTCCAAAACTAAGACGTGAACCTCGGATCTCGGTCTGAAATAATCGAGACAGGAACATCGTGCAATCTCACGATCTCATCAACAAACATCTTGGCGAGCCGATCCGTATGCCAAGTCTCACGAATCGTAAGAAAATATGCTGACTTCGTCAGACGGTCCACAACAACCCAGATGGCGTTATGACTGCGCTGAGTCCTCAGCAAACCCATGACAAAATCAGTAGATATATGCTCCCACTTCCATATCAGGACACTCAGCGGCTGCAATAGACCACGGGGTCTCTGATGATCGGCCTTGACAAGCTGGTAGGTGTCACACTCAGCTACAAAACTGGCTATCTGACGCTTCATCCCTGACCAAAAATACTGACGCTTCATATTGCGATACATCTTCGTCAAGCCAGGGTGGATAGAGAAATGCGATCGATGTGCCTCGGTCATAAGATCTCGGCGTAACTCAGGAATATATGAGACACATAATCGGCCTCTAAAGCGAAGTCCACCGTCAGAACCAATTTATTAATCCGTCTGACTCTAGATGCTGCCTCTGCTCGGTAATCCTGTAACGACTCGTTTGTCTGCTGAGCTTTGATCACCCTTGCGACAAAAGAGGGTTGAATCGATAGGCTTGATAGCTGAACAATAGATGACTGTAGACCAAACTCAAAGTCGTACTCTGCTATATCCTCGAGCATCCTCCACTCCTGAATCATCATATGCGCTACCAGGCCTCGTGGGTGACGACTGAGGGCATCCGCCACCACATTCGCCTTGCCCGGGTGGTACTGAAGATCAAAATTGTAGTCCTTAAGGAGTTCCATCCAACGCCTCTGCCTCATGTTCAGCTCAGACTGAGAGAACAAATACTTCAAGCTCTTGTGGTCGGAGAAGAGCTCAAATCTCACCCCATAAAGATAGTGCCTCCACACTTTTAGTGCAAAGACAACTGTTGCCAGCTCCAGATCATGCGTGGGGTAGTTCAGCTCATGGACCTTGAGCTGACGGGACGCATAAGCCACCGGCGTCCCGTGCTGCATTAGGACAGCACCTAAGCCAACTCGTGAGGCATCAGTAAATACAACAAATTCATCACTCTTAGAGGGAAGAGTGAGGACAGGAGCGGACGTGAGGTAGTCTGCTCACAAGCGTCACTCCACATGAACTCTGTACCCTTCCGGGTCAACCTAATCAACGGGGCTGCAATGCGAGAAAATCCCTCAATGAAACGTCGGTAATAGCCCGTCAAACCAAGAACATTGTGGATCTCATATGCGTTCGTAGGCTGGTCCCACTGACGCACAACATCAATCTTCAAGTGGTCCACTGCGACACCCTACCTCGTCACTACATGGCCGAGAAACTTTACCTCCTCCTGCCAGAACTCACACTTCTCCAGCTTCGCGTAAAGTTGGTGTGCATGGAGGGTCTGTAATGTAATCTCAAGATGCCGCTCATGCTTCTCACAGGTCCTCAAATATATCAGAATGTCGTCAATGAACACCACAACAAACTGATCGAGATATGGACGGAAGACCTCGTTCATCAAATGCATGAATACTGTGAGTGCATTGGTCAGTCCGAAGGACATGACTTGGAACTCAAAATGACCGTAGCGCGTCCTGAAGGCTGTCTTCGGGATATCCTCATCTCGAACCCGAACCTAATGATAACTAGACCGCAAGTCTATCTTTGAAAAGAACTGTGCCTCCTGCAGCTGATCAAACAAGTCATCGATCCTCAGAAGCGGGTATTTGTTCTTAATCGTGACCTTGTTGAGCTCGCGGTAATCTATACAAACCCTCAACGATCCATCCTTCTTCTTCACGAAGAGTACCGGTGCTCCTCACGGTGAACTACTCAGACGAATAAAGCCTAGCTCTCGTAACTCGTCCAACTGCTTCTGCAGTTCCCGTAACTCCAACGGTGTCATACGATATGGGGCCTTCGAGATAGGCGCGGTACCGGACACGAGATCAATCTGGAACTCAATGTGCCGAAGAGGTGGTAATCCCGAAATCTCCTGGAACACATCGGGAAAATCATAAACAACAGGCAGCTGGTCGATACTCAAAAAGCTGACTCCTCAATGGCACATGATAGCAGGCAAGAAAGCTGCTCTCCTCTTGGTTCGGCAACAAACTGAAACTCTGGCACGCAAGGTATACAGAACGCGACTTTCCTCGCGAAGCAGTCTAATATGGCGTGGTACTCAGCGAGCCAATCTATACCCAGGATAACATCAAAATCGGACATTGGCAATACAAATAGGTCGGCAGGCAAGAAGATATCCCCAATCAGAATGGGGCAAGATGAGCAAACTCGGTCTAATACTGCAGTCTTCCCCAAGGGTGTCGATACTACTAAATCCTCACGGGCAGACTCCAGCGGCAAACCGGTCGATCGAAAAAAATCATCGGTGACAAATGAATGCGATGCACCAGAATCAAATAATACATGTGCAATGCATGCACAAACAGGAAGAGTAACCTCGACGAGCCCTCCTGATGACTGAGGGTCCTGATGGGCAGCATAAAATCTGCCCTGAGCCTGCTGGGGAGGTGCAGGTCCCCTCTAAGGTCTCTGCTGATGCTGCAGTGGTCGTTGTGGGGGCCCAACCTACTGCCTTTGCTGCTACGGGGGAGGTACACGAGGCTGGTGCTGCAGTCGCTGCTGTTGTAGTGGCTGTCGGGAAGGTGGATGTGGTGCCCTCGGCTGCTGCTGCTGAGGATGGGGACACTCGTTCCTACGATGTCCTTTCCGACCGCATCCAAAGTAAGTACTTGTAAACGGTCCCTAAGATGGTGTTGGGGGTACTACTGGTGTCCGAAATGCTGGACGGGTCATGCGCTACTGCTGTGAACGATGCTGCTGGTGGGAACTACTAGAGGGTGCCTTCCTCTTCTGATCTCCCCTCTGATCACGGGCTCTCTGTACGCCAGTCCAATCTATCTCATATATCAAGGCTCTCTCTACTATCTGCTCAAATGTTGGAAGCATATGTCCAATCACACAACTTTGAAGGACAGGACGTAAGCCGTTCTTAAAATGGCTGGCCTTCTGCCCCTCATCATCAATAAGATATGTCGCGAACCTAGATAGTGCGACGAACCGAGCCTCATACTGGGACACTGTCATGTTTCCCTGACCAAAGTCTCAAACTCTAGTGCGCACTGCTGTCGCACATGCTTGGGAAAGAACTTTCGGTCAAATCGGTCTACAAAGTCCTCCCAGGTCCACTCAAAATCAGCCACTACCGATCGGGCCACAGATGCCCACCAATACTGAGCCTCACCCTGTAGAAGAAATACGGCTAATGGGACTAGCTGCTGGGTAGTACATCTCATGGTGTCAAATATCTTCTCCACCACGGAGCACCATATCTCTGCAGCAGTAGGGTCTGGCTCACCCCGGAAATGTGGGGGATCACGCTGTCAGAAGTCCTTGAGAAGTGCGCTTGCATGCTCCTGCTCGACCTCAGCTAGTGTAACAGTGGGATGCCTGCTCTGCCCCTGAAGAATGGCGGTCATCTCCTGTAACATCTACTGCAGCCGAGTAGCACTCACGGGTACGGTCGGATCCACACCGGTCTCAGGTAAAGGAGTGGCATCCTCAGGCTGGAAGGCAGGAATATCTGGTGGTGGAGCAGGAGTAACAGGTGGTAAAGAAGGAGCTGCAGGTGGTGGTGTGGGAGTCGGAGGTGGTGGAGCGAGATTCGCTCGGGTCGCTCTTCTAGCCATAACGTCCTACAAGAAGGAACAATGACCTATTAACCTTGAGAATTCTCGAAGGCCTAAATGTTAAGGGACTATGTCGAAAAATCGCTAAGTCATTCGGACTTGGAACTTATTTATAGTACATATGTGATGTGATCTTCAGGTATTCCCAAGTTATACTCTGATACCAACTTCTGTCACGCCCCAAACCCAAAAATCGGATTTACAGGAATCCCGATCGTCGAATCCGGTGCCGACAGCCTCCGTAGTGCCCCATTCTCGGCTTCCGAAAATCATATGCCAAATTTCGATCCTGGGATCCTACAAGGAGGATTTTCAGAATAAATTTTTTTTGTTTAATGGAGCATAACCACAAGCATAACCAAGTCACAAAACAACAACACCACGTATCCACTATATCAAAAACTTTAAGTACAATGCGGAAAGGGAAATATAAAGTGATAAAAAAGCACCAAAAGGTCCTGATACGCGCTCCCGCTTCAGTGCTGCTGCTGTCCTATGCTACCTGCAAGCAACTGTCGTGCATAAGCTTACAAAAGCTTAGAGGGTGGTGTAAGTGTGTACGCAAGGCAAACGCCGAGTGTACAATATCAGGTAATACGGAAGTATGCGGTAAGTCCATGAATAAAAGCAACCATACCAAGGCTATGTAATGCAAGGCATGAATTCTATCGGCCATACCAAGGCCATGCGATGTGAGACATGAATGCCATCGGCCACACCGATGCAATGCAAGGCCTACATAGCCGAATGTCATATGCGAAATGTAATCCAATCAAGTCGGTACTCATCAAGTACACATATCAGTACAGTTCCTCTCTGGATATCACCGGGGTCTAATACACTTCGCAGTGACTGCCACCTCCCTAGCTGCACAGTCAAGCAAGCGGAATAGACCTCACTATCCGCCTGACCAGTAGTCTGTCAATACCTACCCGGCTTGTCGATAGCGGACTCATTTGTGAGTTAGTCAAACTCAACCTAGCTTATAGCCCCCTCACTCAGGAGGATAAGGCCACACCACCTTCCAACCGACCACGACACAGTGGGAGATGCGGCCTACTGGTATTCAGCACTCGGGCGCTCGTGTATCCACTCGGTATAGACGTTGGAGCATCTCCTAGTACCAAAAAGGTTCTGGGACTTTCACCCAAGGACATCATAAGTGCCCACTGTGCTACAACCAAGTATTTTCGGTATCCGATACGGCCATTAACGATGTACCTGTGGAGCCACGGCCCTGATGTCGCTAGGGCATGCAGTGATCAAGTCACACATATGCGAGATGCATGAATCACATCGTCAAATCATGCAGTAATCCAGCGCGTACTATGCCATCATGTGGGGCACTCTGTCTCATAATGAGTCCCGTAAATGTCTGCCCAATGGCGTATGCTATGATCAGTCACTACTCATATCAAGCATACATCACAGTGGGCTCCCACATGGGGCCCACCATAATGTTTACGGACCATTCAACCTGTTGGTAAGGTCACAAAGGCCTGGATGAATGGGAAAGACAAATATCAAATTGATTCAAAACTTACGTGGGCCCAAAATGGTTTTAATGGTAGAATTCAAACACTGTTGTTTCTTGTGGTGTGGGCCACCTGAAATCTGGATCTAGCTGATTTTTGTGTGGGGCCTACTTAAGGTAGGGATCCACCATATGGACGGCTTTGATGACAAATAACCATCAAGGTGGGGCCCACGGCTAGAGCCATGGGTCTGCCTCCATTTAACACTGATGCTGGCAGCGTCCTGCTACTTGGCAGGCGCTGCACCTCCTTCTTCCCTTTTTTTTTTTTCAAAAAATTATTTTTCTACGGTTTTTCATACCTGGGGCCCACATCTGATGAATCCACTCTAGCCATTGTATTCCAACGCCCATAACAAATCTATCAAGATCAATATCGAACCTTTTTCAGCGTGTAAGAAAATTCTGGATAGATTTCAACGATAATGATACTATTTTTAGAACTATGGCCCACTAGATACCCAGATCATCCTCATTTTTTGGCGCAACGCCTAAAATGAGTTGAGGAAGAGGATGGACGGCTCGGATTGTATACATACATCAAGGTGGGTCCTATACAAATGGCCCACCTCCAATGCCTTGGAAAAAAAATAATATTTGTATTTTGCTTTACACGTCCAGAGAGTCCCTAGACTCTCTCCCCTATTTCTTTTGTTTGGGCATGCAAGCCTTTAAGGTGGGCCCTTCATAGGTGGGCCACCACATGGAGAGGTGGTGTGGTTATAATACATATGTAAAGTGGGCCTCACCTTTAGATGGTTTGGATCCAATACATGCTCCATTGTGGGGTCCATTCAAGTGGGCCATAAGGCCATTTCATCACACACAAAAATAAATAAAGAAATGAAAAGAGAGGGAGAGAGAGATAGAGTGGGACACGCGTCTGATGGAGGGTGGGACACGCGTGTGATGGAGGGACCCCGACACTATGGGCCCTCCATTCCATGATCTACATCATAAATCAAGTGGGACCCATTACATGTGGACC
Organism: Magnolia kwangsiensis; assembly: GCA_037074715.1. NCBI lineage: Eukaryota > Viridiplantae > Streptophyta > Magnoliopsida > Magnoliales > Magnoliaceae > Magnolia > Magnolia kwangsiensis. Next base: position 61,861,350 of record CM073573.1, read on the forward strand.
CATAAAATTTAAATCCAATGGTGGAGATCCCTTCTCCATGAAATTAGACGGTCTAGATGACCCATATACAAGCTAGGAAGGTAAACATCATGATGGGGTCCATGGAGAATGGCCCCATCATAGAATGATATTGATAATCAAGATGGGCCATCAACCACATCTTAGGGTCCAAAGTGAGATCCATACCATTGATCGGTAGGCCTCACTTGGCCCATCTTAAAAACATAAAAAAATTAAGCTATAGAAGCACCCACCACTTGATCTTCTTAATCCGTTGGAAAGCTACTCTCCTAGAGCTTCACTTTGATGGTGGAGATGGGAAATAGATGGCTAGGATTAGAGCTTTTGGGATGGGAAGTGGGCCACCAAAATCACACTTTCTCTTAGGAAAACCTTGGACGTGTAATGCTCTCTTGGTTGCTTAGAATTGTTGAGAAATGAGAGAGAGAGAGATGGGATGTAAGGAGTGATGGAGTGATGGGAAGTGAGTGATGGGGTGATGGACATGTACTTGACATGTATGGGTGTGTAAGAGAGAGAGAGAGAGAGAGGGAGAGAGTTGACTTTGGTGGTTGCTTGGGGATGGGTTGAAAGGTAATGTGTACTTGACATGAAGTGATTGATGGGATTGATTTGACATGTTGTAGAGATTCTCTTGGGATTACAAACGCGTGGCATTTTCTTGAAATAAATGCCAGCTCACATCTCTTAGTCAAGGTATCGGATCGGTACATGAGTCACGGCGTTGGAACCGCGGTGACTGTGCGGTCGTAATGATATAAGTCTCGGATTAAGCCGACTCAAATGTATAGGATACGACTTACGGTCGTGCGCAAACGTCCATTATCGGTCGCAGGTTTCCGAAATTCGACGGGAAGGATCGCGGGAGTCGACGGAATAGTACGGACTAGGATACGGGTCTTACAAAGGAAATGAATGGGTGCACGACTTCTCATGAATAACTTGCTATTAATACAGTCATGCATACAAGAGAAAAAGGCTAAGTATCAGAGAGAAAACAATACAAATGAGGAGTATGTTTTCTGGTCGATTGTATTAAAAATAACAAAGTTACAAGATTGACAGTAGACAAGTACAAAGCAATCAGAAATTGAAAGATGAGAAAGATGTAATTAATTCTTGAAGATTTAACTACTTGACTTCCTATCAATGGAGAGCAGCTTTGGTTTAGGCTTCTGAGCATGCATTCTCACCAGTCAATGGAGTATATTCTTGCATGAAGGCACCCAGTTGATTGATTTCAGCCTTTTGACTCTGTCTATGCTTGGTCAAAGATTTTCATTCTTCTTTTAGCAATCCCGGTTTATCTTTCATGGCCGAGATTTGAGCCTTTAGATAAGTCAAGGATGCATTTGACTCTCTCAGGTTACTATATGCTACAACAAGTTACTCCCTAATAGTTATGATCATAGTTATCTTTAGGGAGAGGACCGAATGCTTAGCTTCAAGTTTGTCAACCGCAGCGACTGTATCTTGGTGTTCGTAAATCAAGGCTAAAAATTCATAAAGTGCATGTAACTCAGCCTACAAGGATTCATCCGATTGAGTAAGATTTTGGTATCGATGAACGAGGAAGTTAAGTCTCTCGATCTATCCTTATGCAAAGATGACAGTGGCACTATAATGAATGAGGGTTCATAATTCTTCTTGCAGTTGCTAAATCTCTGTTGAAGGTAAAGGAGACTAGAATGCTAAGAAGTCGCATGGGAAGGCTTGATCGAAGGAAGATAATGTCTTCCACAGGAAGCAGTTCCTCTAAAGAAGAAGACAATGCATAAGAATCATCTGCTAACGGGACTAAAGGAGTGGAGACGTCGACCATTAAAAATTTTGTACCTCAACCAGGAATAATTTCAGCTGGTCGAGATATCTCTTGTTCAAATGTTTTTGCTTTATCTAGAAGAACAATCCCAGGTTTATTGCCCAGAGCAATTACTTGATTGGTCAATTCTGAAGAAGCAAGTTGAATGAAAGATAAGGTTATTAGAGTGACTGACTCCATAACCTCTTGACCTTGATCAGGTGCAAGTGACACAATTATTAATTGCAAAAGAAGACTGAAGGACGCCACATGCTAGTATATTATTACCTTATCTTGAGTTTGATTTTTAGTTTGATCTGCTAATTAACGAATATCGCTCGTGATCCTTTCTAAATCAGAAACTTTAAGTGTTTCAACCAAGGACTGAGCAGTGTCAATCGAAATGCTTGAAATAGACACCTTGACCTAATAAGTTGATACGACAATTGACTTGTCAGCAGCCACGAGTTCCTTAGTTATTGTGAAAAAGAAAGAAAGTGAGCAAATTGAACTACACAATCATTACAAAAAGGAAAGGGCGTAATGTCAAAATAAAATCCTCCTATATCTAATCAAACAATGATGATAACGAAGCATTCAACTGCTAGTGAAATTTTGGTAGGATCAGCGACCAAAGCCAGAACTCGGTTGGGGCAAGAAAAATGAGGATTAGGACGATATGGCTTGAGATGTCGATTAAAAGGAAGATTAAGATTGTTTAATCTTTCTTTTTTCACGTTGACATTTATTAAATGACCTATTAAAGTGAGCATCTTAATGTCTCTAATACGCATCTTCCATCACCCAAAAACACTTAGCAAGTGGGATACTTGGCCAGAATTTAGTTTTGTAATACTTCTCACAGTTTGTGATAGCTTTGGCCGAAGAGGAAATACCAGTAGTTTGACCATATGTTATAGGCAGAGCTAGGCGAGGCACTACAAGAGGTCCATGTTCAGAGATCTTCGAAATGGTTGAAGGCATTGTAAGAATTGTGATTGAAGTGGTAGTTGGAACTATCTTAGCTAGATCTACATTGTGGTCTTGTAACGTTTTAGCTCAGGTTGAACTAGTTCGACCGTTTTTATTAAAGAAAAAGAAGGATCAACCGTCTTTATTGGTGTTAGAGATGGGATGGTTGATGTGGTTGATGTGGTCGATATCGTTGATGTTGTCTTCCTTAATCTTGCCTTTCTCTAGATAGCAGGCACGGCCGACTGAGGAGCAGTCAACTTCCTAGTTCTTTCTTTATTTTTTCTCTTGGTGTAAGCCCCGTATCCTAGACCGTACCGTTTCATAGACTTCCACGGTCTTCCTGGTCAAATTCCGGCAACCTTCGACCCTTAACCGATATTTACGTGCGACCCTGATTCATATGTTGTCAACCCATATCAACTCAACCCAAGACCTTTACCAAAGAGACCGCACCGTTGCTGCGGTTCTGATGCTGCGACTCGCGCGCCGAGGCGATACCCTGGTCAAGAAATGTGGGCCAACGTTTGGTGCGAGGAAAACGCCACACGTTGCGAAACCCAAGAGAATCTCTATGACTTGTCACATCAATCCAAGAATCTTAACATGTCAAGTACACATCACCTTTCACCCTTTCCCAAACAAGCCACAAAAGTCAAAAAGTTCTTACAAAGCCCATACCTTTCTTACACCAAAAATCACAAAAGTTAAAAAGGTTTCTTACACCCATCACTCACCACATCCATCACCCATCACTCCTCTCTCTTTGCAAGTCTCTCTCTCCTTCATTTTCAAATCATTTTCTTAAGCCAACAAACTCCATACGTCCAAGCCTCTTCAATCTCTCCAAGAGAGCCACAAGTGTGACCCACCTTTCCATCCCAAGATCTCCCATCTCAACCATCCAAACCTCATCTCCTTCGTTGGAATCGAAGCTAAGGAGCTAAGGAACCCATAGGAGTAAGAAGATCGAATGGTGGGTGCTTTGTTAGAGTAGTTTTCATGTTTTTTTTAAGATGAGCCAAGTGAGGCCAACCGATCAATGGTATGGATCTCACTTGGGACCCTAAGATGTGGCCGATGGCCAACTTTGATCATCATGATCATTCCATGATGGGGCCATTCTCCATGGACCCCATCATGATGTTTATTTTCTTGCTAATTAGGGTAGAATTTGGTTAAGTACTAAAATGAATACTCAGTAGAATTAGCTTGAACCACTTTAAATACAAACTACAAGACCCAAAATGAGTAGGACCGCTAATGCTACGTTACCTAGAAACCTAGGATCAATCTCTAAACCTAGTTGCTCTTGGGAGCATCATGAAACTCTGTATCGGACCTGGACCACACGTCCAAAGTCCGATAGCGATGAACTTAGACAATTATGACCGCCTAGTTGGACTTGACAATCACCTCGAAAATCAAGTTTAGAAGATGTCCTAAGAACATTTCCTTGAGTCCGGAGTGAAGTGTGAGAAAGTGAAGTTTTTTATAAAATTAAATATGGATTTAAGTAATCTGAGTCATTTCTCTTGCACGTCATTTATAAGCATTCTGACCATTGGTTTTTGACCCAAATTCACCCTCGGATCAGGGAAGGTGGCCCATACATGTCAAAGTACTTGTGGCCCTGATCGAGTTTCGTTGACCATTGAACTAAAACTGGTCCACCACGGTCGATCTGAAAACCCGATCAGAGTAAAAACTTTACTTATTTTAGATCCTATACTAGTGAGCTTAAGTCCGACCGCATTTAATAAGAGGACCTCCAGAAGTGTTCCATTGGATCAAAATAAGCTCGATTTGGTTATAACCTAAGTATACCTTGGCCCTGGGACTGTTTTCGTCAGTTCTGTGCCTATATAAGAGCCATAAACCCTCTCTCACATATCTCATACGAATTTCTAAACCCTAGCTAAGTAAGAGAGAGAAAAGAGAGAGAAAGAGAGAGAGAAGTTGGTGATTCTTCCTAGCTTTACTACGTGCCTAATCCACCTATCCGTATCGCTATTCCGGCATTTCTGACTCCATTCTTGGGTAAGAAATCCTAACCCTAACCTGTTTTAAGGCTTAGTATAGTTTAAGTGATGATGTAGCTAACCTATTTCATGTTCTAAGTTACCAATCCGCCGTTGACGAAAACTTATCGTCTAAATCATATTCGTTATGCATTTTTCGGTTTAAGGTGCGGACTATATACATTTAGGTTATGGTTTTCAAGAATTTCAATGTTAGATAATGATTTATTACTGACGTGGACGCTATTACACATGTCAAATGCGATATCTATTTTGTTTTACATATATGTATAACCTATGTTGTAAATAGAGTATTTCATGTGTTTGTTAAAAAGTTTGTATGCATATGAAATCTAATATTGTGATTGTCATGATTAATTATCGTTAGTACATGATTTTTATATATGCAACAACTCCTTGGCAAAAGGATTTGCCCTGGCCGACATACGTGATGTATGTTGAATAGTGTAGTCTAAGTGTTTGATAAAATGCCTGAATGAGAAAATGCATGTTGTAATGTATTTAATAAGGATCTTGAGATGCGATCCTCAATCCCCTCATGCATTGTAACACCCCGGATTTTGGCCAACCTGGGATTAAATGTCCTTAGGCAATGGATCGACTAAAACACCTGGGAAATCGCTCAGAACCAAATTCCATAGCCAAAGAAGTCACTTAGGATTAATTCCTTTAGAAACTAAGTGTAAGTTAGCTAGCGCAACGCTGGAGTAGCTGGAAAATAGTCTCTGACCGCTTTAAATACGTTGTACAAGACCCAAAACTGTAGAATCAATGACTCTATAATACTCTAAAACTTCGGATCAAACTCTAAGCCGGTTTGTTCTCTGGACCTCTTTAAAACTTTATATTGGATCTAGACCGCGTGTCGAAAGTCCTATACCTACAATCTTAGACCGTTAGAACCGCCTTGTTGGACTTGACAATCATTTCGAAAATCAAGTCCAACCGACATTCACAGGCTATTTCGTTGAGCCTGGAGTGAAGAGAGTGAGAATAGGGTTAGATTTGGAATTTGAAATTCAAATCTGGCACACGACTTGACGCGTTATTATTAAGCATTCTGACCGTCAGAATTCAGCCAAATTACACCCTCGGATCAGGAAAAATTTTTATTTCATATCATGAGACTTGCAGACCTGATCTATGTGCGATGACCGCTGAACTGAAAATGGACCGCCACGTGCGATCTACGAACACTGATGGTCTGAAAACGGGATGTGAGCGACATCCGACGCGCACGAACTTAAGTCCGATCGCATTCGGTCAGGGGACCACCAGAAATGGTCTTTTGGACCGAAACAGCCCCGATTTGGATATACCTCAAGTAAACTTTGTTCCCGAGCCTATTTCGGGCACATTTGGGCTTATAAAAGGGGTTGAAACCCTCATTCCTCTCTCCCATCCGAATTTGAGAAAAACCCTAGATTGGGAGAGAGAAAAGGTGAGAGTTTGTGAGAGAGACTGGAGGAGAATTTTCCTGCTGTCGTGCCACCTGTTGCACGTGCTTTAGCAACACCCTCCAATCACTGGGCCGGCGATTTCTCCACATTTCTAGGTAAGAAAATACCCTAATAAGTTGCTGATTTGAGGTTCCTTTCGTTCCATAGCATGTTAGCTGATAGATCTTGTAAATCAGGTTGTCTAGTCACCGTAGACGAAGCGTATACGCTCCGTTCGAAACGATACGCTTCTAGGAGATAAGGTGCGAATTTTAGACACTTTGATTGACTGTTTCCAAAGCTTTCAATGTCGTTTAATAGTAGATTATCAACGAAAATGCCGTTTGACATGTACAACATGCTGTCCGTTTCCTGTTTCGTAAGCAGACGAAGAATATGAGATTTAGGGCATTTTAGTCATTTGTAGGAAATACTGTTTTCATTCATAATTTGCTGATGTGATTAACATGGCTTCTTGTCGCATTAGAATGTTAGGAATATGTGCATAATTAGTTTGGCAAAGAGATTCGCCTAAATGCGCACCTTGAGTCGACATACTATATGTAGACTTAAGTGTGTAGTGTAAGTGTTTGTATAAATGCTTGTATTAGTATGTATTGAATTAAATGGTGTTATGAATTAGTTTGAGATTGATTTCTCAATTAATATGCTGATGTAAATGATTTTCGACATGTTTGCTATATGCATGATTTAATTATATGTATGAAATGTGTCACGCCCCAAACCCGAAAATCGGATTCACATGAATCCCGATTGCCGAATCCGGTGCTGACGGCCTCCGTAGTGCCCCATTCTCGGCTCCTGACAATCAAATGCCAGATTCTGATCCTGGGATCCTACAAGGAGAATTTTCAAAATGAATTTTTTTTTTTTGTAATGGAGCATAACCACAAGCATAACCAAGTCACAAAACAACATCACCACATATCCACTATATCAAAATCTTTAAGTACAATACAGAAAGGGAAATACAAGGTGATCAAAAATCTCTAAAAGGTCCTGATACACGCTCCTATCTCAGCGCTGCTGCTGTCCAACGCTACTTACACGCAACTATCATGCATAAGCTTACAAAAGCTTAGAGGGTGGTGTAAGTGTGTGTGTAAGGCAAACGCCAAGTGTACAGTATCAGAACAATACGGAAGTATGTGGTAAGTCCATAAATATACTAAGGCTATGTAATGCAAGGCATGATGCTAGAAATGAGTGCCATCGGCCACACCGATGCAATGCAAGGCCTACATAGCCGAATGTCATATGCGAAATGCAATCCAAGCAAGTCGGTACTCATCATGTACACATATCAATACAGTTCCTCTCTGGATATCACTGGGGTCTAATACACTTCGCAGTGACTGCCACCTCCCTAGCTGCACAGTCAAGCAAGAGGAAAAGACCTCGCTATCCGCCTGACCAGTAGTATGCCAATACCTACCCGGCTCGTTGATAGCGGACTCATTTGCGAGCTAGTCAAACTCAGCCTAGCTTATAGTCCCCTCACTTAGGCGGATAGGGCCACACCCCCTTCCAACCGACCATGACACAGTGGGAGACGCGGCCTACTAGTATTCGGCACTCGGGCGCTCATGTATCCACTCGGTCTAAACGTTGGAGCATCTCATGGTACCAAAAAGGTTCTGGGACTTTCACCCAAGGACATCCTAAGTGCCCACAGTGCTAGAACTAAATATTTTTGGTATCCGATACGGCCATCCACGATGTACCTGTGGAGCCACAGTCCTGATGTCGCTAGGGCGTACAGTGATCAGGTCACACATATGTGAGATGCATGAATCACACGTCAAATCATGCAGAAATCCAGCACGTACTGCCCGATCATGTGGGGCACTCCGACTCATAACGGGTCCCATAAGTGGTCTGCCCAATGGCATATGCTATGATCAGTCACTACTCAAATCAAGCATATATATGATGCGTATGGGAATGAGTCATGGGATTATACTAAGCATATTATAAGGCGGTGAATAGCAACGAGCATGGGCCTAACAATGGGCCCTAAGGGGAGTTACAATGCGGACATTTAACCAACATTGTACATACAATATGGACGTCAAACCAACATTGTTCCCTAGGCACAGTCCGCCATATATATCATTACATGAACATGGAAAGTCACACATTGCAATGGACCCTAAGGTCATCCCGTTGGGCCTCGACCCATGGGCCTTAAATACATCAAATGGGTTGCGTTAATGGGCCTCACCAATGAGCCTTATGTACATTGCAATGGTCCATGATCCATGGGCCTTGAAATACATCAAAGTGGGCCTCATAATATGGGTCTTACAACTATCAAAGTGGGCCTCAATCACGGGCCACAAATATATCGAATGGACCTATAACATGGACTCACATTCACATCAAAGTGGGCCTTAACAATGGGCCATAATTGTGACAAGATGGGCTCGATCACTTGGGCCTTATATATACACCAAGGTAGGCCTCAACAACGGCTACCATTACATCAATATGGGTCTCCTCATATGGGCCTTATGAATGCCAAGGTGGGCCTTAAAAAAATAGCCACAAATATATACGTACATGCATACATACATATATACATACATATATGTATATGAATCATGTCAAAGGATCAACCGATCCTCACTTCAAATAATAGTGGTGGGACCCACTTGAACTACGGATCTAACTCATGCTTTAGCTCATGCCACAAATGAGCTTTCCTAATGGTTGGAAGGCTTGGATGCAACACATGCATCATGGTGAGCCCCACTACCACTAAATAGTGTGAATAAAACACATTTGATTGGGGTTCCACCATCCACTGGACGTGCAAATAGAACACATATATCATAGTAGGCTCCACCATCCGCCTGGACGGTGGAGGCACCACACATATATCACTGTGGGTCCCATGTGGGGGCCCACCATAATGTTTACTTTCCATCCAGCCTGTTGGTAAGGTCACAAAGGCCTGGACGAATGGAAAAACAAATATCATCGTGATCCAAAACTTTTGTGGCCACTAAAAAGTTTCAATGGTAGGCACTCAATCAATACTGTTTCCTATGATGTGGGCCACTTGAGCCTTGAATGGACTTGATTTTTGGGTGGAGCCTTCTTCAGGTAGAGGCCCACCATCTGGATGGATTGGATGACATATAAACATCAAGGTGGGGCCCATGGCAGGGGCCGTGGGTCTGCCTCGTCCGCCCGCCCACTGAAGAGCGCAGGATGCGCTGACGTCCTGACGTCCAGAGGCAACAGCCTCTGCTGCTTGCCTTTTTATTTTTATTTTTTTTAAAAAAATCTATTTTTGTGAGGTTTTTGGTACGAGGGGCCCGCTTCAAATGCATCCACTCCATCCATTGTGTTCCCAAGCCCGAAACAAATCTATCAAGACCAATAACGGACATTTTCCAGTGTGTAATAAAAATCTGGGTAGGTTTCAACGGTATTGATATTGTTTTCAACACTATGGCCCACCAGGTACTTTGATCAACCTCATTTTTCAGCTCAACGCCTAAAATGAGTTAGAGGAGAGGATGGACGGCTTGGATTATAAACATACATCAAGGTGGGTCCCGTACAAGTGGCCCACCCCATTGGCCTTCATTTTATATATATATATATATATATATATATATATATATATATATATATATATATATATATATATATATATTATTTTTTTCTTCCAGGGACGTCTAGCGCCTGGACGTCTTTTCCCTTTTTTTTTTTTTTTTTGGATTGTATCAAATACATTCAAGGTGGGCCCTGATTAGGTGGGCCACCCCAAATGGATGTACATTTAAGATGGGCCCCACCCATGGACGGTTTGGAAAAAAATACGTATTTCATGGTGGGGCTCATTCAAGTGGGCCACATGGCCTCATCAACATAAATATAAAAAGAGAGAGAGAGAGAGAGAGTAAAGAAGTGGGACACGCGTGATGGAGGGACCCCGGCACTATGGGTCCTCCGTTTCAACCATCCAATCATACATCAATGGGTCCCATTGCATATGGGACCATCCAAATAAAAGATCAACGGTAGAGATCCCACTCCACTAGAAATGGACAGTCTAGATGACCTCTTTAATACAAGGAAAGTAAACATCATGATGGGGTCCATGGAGAATGGCCCCATCATGGAATGATTTGATGATCAAGATGGGCCATTGGCCACATCTTAGGATCCCAAATGAGATCCACACCATTGATCGGTGGGCCTCACTTGGCCCATCATAAAAATATGAAAATCTAGCTTATGGAAACACCCACCACTTGATCTTCTTAGTCCGTTGGATAGCCGGTCTCCTCGAGCTTCACTTTGATGGTGGAGATGGGAAATAGATGGCTAGGATGGGAGATTTGGGAATGGAAAGTGGGCCTCACACATGCACTTCTCTCATGGGAAGCCTTGGACGTGGGAGGCTCTCTTGGTTGCTTGGGTTTGGTGTGAGAAAAGAGAGAGAGAGAGAGAGAGAGAGAGAGAGAGAGAGAGAGAGAGAGAGAGAGAGAGAGAGAGAGAGATGTAGGGAGATGTGAGGTGAGTGATGGGGTGATGGTTGATGGATGTGAGTGATGGGTGAGGTGATGTATTAGTTGACTTGGGTGGTTGCTTGACTTGTGGAGAAAGGAAGCATGGGTGCTTGTACTTGACATAAAGTGATTGATGGGTGATTGATTTGACACTTTGTAGAGATTCTCTTGGGATTTACAACGCGCGGTATTTTTCCTTGACAGTATGTATTGAATTAAATGATGTTATGAATTAGTTTGAGATTAATTTCTCAATTAATATGCTGATGTAAATGATTTCCTACATGTTTGCTATATGCATGATTTCATTATATGTATGAAATGCATGTGCTTGATGATTTACTTAAGTTGTATGTTATAACATATGTTAACATGCTCACATGGTTATATTTCATTTCCATTACTCTTACACGATTGCTGATGTGGATTTATGATTGTTTGGGACTATACCTAGTCTAGGCAGTCGGCAACTGAGTAAATTTGTGGTTGGCTTATCTTCGCCACGAACGACGCGTCGATGAACGCGAGTCGTGTTCTAGAGTTGGCGGTAGTGGTTAGGCCACACGAGTTGTTTTACGCACTTCATGTCGTTCAACTTGAGATGCGATCGTGCTAGTCAAGCCTGTCAAGTAATCCGACTGGCCGTTGTATGTTCACCCTGTATGAGTCATAACTGCTTGAACCTAGGGTACTGAACTTACCATTGTAAACCCTATTAACCATGGTACCTTGATCCACAAAGACTCATGAGCCGGGCATGGTGGTATGGGACACCGTGGTCGAGCTGTCGGATTACACTGGGGCCACAAACCTCCCCGTAGTGACCAGTGAGCACCTATGTCTCGTGAGCAGATTATGGTGGTATGGGACACTATATTCTTGCTGTCGACCTACATTGATCAGGCGACGAGTCCTTTGTAGTGACCGCGAGCGTATTCTGAGTCTACGGGAGGCGATGACCCTTCAGTAGCAGTGAGAGTACAGTAGGCTTGTATTGATAAGGTGATGGGGGATCGGTGCAACGAGTGCGAGCAACAGCCCTGGCAGCCCTTGCAGTGACGTACAAAATATACATCGTATGAGATTACTAGGAGTGACGACCCTAGACAGGATCTGTGTTGGGATTGATACAAGGGAAGTACCTTAGTTTCTCAATCCTGCTGTTTGAATGGACTAATAACAACTCGAAAATCATATCACCATTACATTGCATGTGCCTGGAAGATGTGGAGCACTTGAGGGACGATTGCATGCCGCGGTCGTAAGATGGTTCCTTATGAGGGAGATCGTCGGTGAAGGCATACATCACGTCATGTCATATTGCATTAACAACAGTATTAGGATTGTTTGATTTACTGCTTTACTATTATCGCATGATTGATTTGAGAACATGTTAATCCTTGCTCTATTATTCCACTGAGTTAGCTACTCACTCCCACGTTACGGGATGGTGTTTTCGAACACCCACCAGTCCCTATTTTGGTTGCAGATGATGGCGCTGCTTGAGAAGCGGAGCTGGACTTGATGATGATGAGGAGGATCCCTCCTTTATGCATGTTCTGATTGATGGGATTACAAGGAGGTTGATTGGATACCTTGACACTTGTCATTTAATATTTTTAAAGCACTCATGTATATTCTTTTGTTTACTTTTGAAGTATACATGTATGTATATAACTTGGTAACATGTTCACACTCTGGAGACATACAACAGTTTATATATGTTATACATACTATCACAGTCTTCCACTTGTGAATTTAACTGTCTCTGGAGTATGATATGCTGTTCTGGCTTAATCTCACTCATGTTTAATACATTAACACAGATAACATTCAATCATACATATCTATGTTGCATAAATAACATTTTGGAACTCGGGAATTGGGTTTTTACTCGACCCCCGATTTTCGGGATGTTACATGCATAGTTACAGTTTTCTCTATGTAATTTATCTTACTACTATGTGATTCATGGGCGAATTACCTATATATGATAACATGTCTAATACGTGCTTGTTGAAATATTTGTATGCATTTAAAATCTGGATTTGTGATTGTCATGATTAACTGTCGAAGGTACATGCTTGTTATATATGCGACAACTCCTCGGTAAGAGGATTTGTCCTAATACGTAATATAACCAATATACGTGATGTATGTTGGAAGGTGTAGTCTAAATGTTTGTAAAAATGTCTGAATAAGTTAGTAGTTAGTAAATTGTGATTTATAAGGGAGTTGGGATATGAATCCCAACCACCTTAGTTGTGTGTATGATTTCATCCATGTACTGCATATGATTCATATTTAGCTGTGTGTATGATTTCCTCCATTACTGTATATTCATGTTTCCATAGTGTGCTCAAATGATTGCAGGATGAACTTATTTATTCATTACTGCTTTGACAATCCCATATGTTTACTTCTTGTAATTGCACATGGTTGGGACTATATTATAGTATAGACCATCGGTAACAGGCCTCGAACTGGTGGTTGAGGTTGTTTTCGCCACACAGGATGTGTTCGATGAATCTGAACCGTACTTGGGAGGTCGGTAGTGGTTAGGCCACACGGAGTGCTTATGCACTTCATGTCAATCAACTCAACGTGCGCTCGTACTAGTCGAGCTCGTTAAGTAACCTGATTGACCCAATATATGTTCACCATGTATGGACGTTACTGCTTGAACATAAGGTACCAAACTTACCAGTGAAATGCCCGTTTAACCTTGGTACCACGATCCGCTAAGCTCATGAGCCGGGCATGGTTGTATGGGACACCGTGGTCGAGCTGTCAGCCTACGCTGGGGCGACGAGCCTCCCCGTAGTGACCAGTGAGCAACCCAAACTCGTGAGACGAATACGGTAGCATGGGACACTATATTCGAGTTGTCGGCCTACACTGGCGCAGCCTAGCTGTGGTCCCAGTCGGGTTGGTGATGAGCCTTCGAAAATAGACTGCCAGTTGGTAGGGCGTTAGTGGTAGTGACCTGAACTTGCCTATCGTATATGATTAACTAGGATTGACAACCCTAGATGGATCAATGTTGGGAAAATAATATAAAGGGTAGTACCTTAGCTTCCCAATCCTACTGTATAAAAAAGACTAATAAGAACTTGGTAATCATGTTCATAACATCGCACTGCATGTGCCGTCGGCGTTGTTGCAGAGCACAGTGGAGTGATTCATGCCATGATCGTTAGATGATGTCACAAGAGAGAGTTTGTGGTGAGGGCATGCATCATTTTCTCATATCATTTTCTCAGGACATGTTTGATTGTATGCTTTATCATTACTACTTGATTGAATTGATTACATGTTAACCTTTGCTGTATAGTTCCACTAAGTTGATTACTCACTCCCACGTTACAGGACGGTGTTTGCAACACCAACTAGTCCATGTTTTAGTTTCAGATGATGGCGATGCTTGCGAAGTGGAGGCGGACTTTTATGATGATGAGGAGGGTGCCTCCTATATGCAGTTATCAGGCGGGTCTTTGTAGACCATATTCTGATCGACGGGGTTACAGGGATGCTGATTAGATGCCATTACAATTGTTAGTTTACACCTTTGGAACACCCATTTATATTCATCTTGTTCATTTTTGAGTATACATGTATATATTTAACCTAGTAACATGTTCACACTCTGGAGACCTACAACAGTTATATATTTTATATATCATCACAGTCTTTCGCTTGCGAAATTAAACTGTCTCTAGAGTATGATATGCTGTTTTGGTATAATCTTACTCATGTTTAATGCATTAATATGAACAACATTCAATCATCATTATCTATGTTGTATAAGTGATGCGTTGGAACTCGAGAGCTGAGCTTTTGCTCGACCCCCAATTTTCAGGGTGTTATAAGACCGGTGATGACTCGCCGGTGGGGCGAGGCCTCGCCGCCCAGCGGGCCGGCCAGGGCCGATGCCCCTAGGGCCTAGTGTGGCCCACTCCTCCACAGTTAGTCGATTAAAACCCCTCCTACAACATCTTCCCTTCACAAACCATCCCTCCAAGCTCTCCTTTCTTCAAAATATTTCTTAAATCTTCACAAAAATCACCCTCCAAGCACTCTCTTTTCCCATTTTCGTGCACCACCTACACCACCCTCTTAAAACCCTCTCTCACACTTGTCCCTCCCTTCCTTTCCCTCTCAATTAAGCATCTCAAACCCCTTTTGTCTCAAATTCATGGGAACCCAAAATAGCCCATCTAAATCCTCATTTTCTTTCCTTTGCCATGGCTCTTTTTGAGCCATCTTCTTGATCCCTACACTTCCACCGATGGGTGAGACCAAACATTGTAGCTTAGTCCATAAACAGTGACCATTAAGTTCTAGAACATCTAGAGTTTTGGTCCTAGAGTTGGTACTCCTAGATTTTGAAAGATTTGACGGTATAGGAAATCTAATAAATTAATAATGTAAACTCTAGGACCTCCTTAGCTGGTATGAGCATGATGTGCTCGAGCGCAATTAAATTCAGGTTCGGGCAACTCAATTCTAATCAGATGACCTTTGAACCTAAGTGATAAAATAATTCCTGTATTAGAAATTGTATGAAAGCATCTAGCATATAAACATAGACTTTGGATTATAACTAGTGAATTACCGCTACTCATAAGTTAAAGCGAGGCTACTGGTTAGACTAAGGAATGTAAAAGACTAATTATGCTAAGGTAATCGAAAAATAGACTTAGTTAGTTGGCTTGATTAGGTTAGAGTGAGACCTCATCCCTTCGTCAAATCCCCTTAATACTTATGGGCTTCTTTAGTAACTCTTAGGAAGCTTGTTTTGACTTAGAAACTATTCATGCATAGAGAAACTTATATATCCCTCGGATTGAACTTAGGTCAAATCAATACACCCCTTTAGAATTACCTTCTCAAGGACTTGTTACAATCGGGAACACGGAGTAGAGAAACTATATATAAACGAAGTATTTGTAGTTTGAATCGAATTCTCAATCCTAGTAGTTACCAATGAACTCTATGCTCTGATCAAGCTGAAGATCGAGATCGATTAGGATTAAGAACTGATACAACAAATTTTTTGTCCTAGCTAGGTAGAAAGTCTATGTATCCGGCTCAGACCCACTACATAACTTTTCTTCCGTATGGGCCCGACCACCTACAACCAAAAGCTTATTACTTTGCCTTTGGGAAGTGTTAAGGGCATATAGCTAATAGAGATTAGGCATCTTGTCGTAAACTCACACCCGTCCCTGGAATCAACCACAACACCCATCCTTTTTTTTCTCCTTTCTATAATTATAGGTACCAATGTCATAGTACACATCATCAACGATAGGAAGACCAATGTATCAGGAGATCGTATCCCATTCCATGTCAAGGATAGGTCCTAAATTGCACCTTGTTCCGACATACGGATCGAGACATAGATTCTTGAGCCTTGAGAGTAGAAATACATTTTTAAGGGGGGTAGAACATTCTGAGCCCAATCTACTTAGGTCAGCTAATACAACCGTTGGATCAAAGTGGCACAGCGGAAGCATGGTTGGCCCTTTCTCCACTGGCCCAGGATCGAAGGAAATTGATTCAGGTTATACGTAAGGTTAGGTCATTAAATAGAATCTGAATCTTCCTTAGAATGTCAATAACGAAGTCTTTAAAAGGAAACAATTAGGGCTTAAGTGTTGAACTCATTCATATTAAATCATAGGCCTAACAATGGGAACCATCGTCAAGACTCCAAATAGATAAAGAAATAAATTGTAGCAAACCATCAGGGTATAAGCAAGTGGTAACGAGTAAATTTTTAAGAATGATAGACAAAAATGCGCCAGACTAGTATAGATGTATATACCCCACCACACATATAAACTTGAATCAATAAAGTTTAGGCAAAAGGAATAATAGAATCTTTACACATTACCCTTAGCCAATTTCGGAGATGAAATCATTTTTAAGGGGGGTAGATTGTAACACCCCGAATTTTTGCCAACCTGAAATTAGACGTGCTTAGGCAATGGGTCAACCATAACACCTTGATAACTTCTCATAACTCAATTCTAAAGCCAAAGAAATCACATTTCAACCCATTTTCTTCGAAATCTCACCTTTCATCACCTCATTCTTCAAATTTCTCCAAGTATTTTCATATTAGACACAAATCCTAAAGTTTAAATAGTGAAGAACTATACTTAAACTAAAACTTACTGTAAATGGTAAATACATGAATAAAAATGGGATTTTGACTATTGGCTTTTTGAAATCTCATGAAATTTGATGGAGACGGGGTAAACTTGATGATGAACTACTAGAAAAATAATTAAAATAATATAACAACTAGAAGTTCCAAAAACGGGGCATAGAATGGCCTTAGGACCGTATTCTGCCATAATTAAGGTAGAATTTGGTTAAGTACTAAACTAAATACTCAGTAGAATTAGCTTGAACCACTTTAAATACGAACTACAAGACCCAAAATGAGTAGGACCGCTAATGCTCCGTTACCTAGAAACCTAGGATTAATCTCTAAACCCAATTGCTCTTGGGAGCATCGTGAAACTCCGTATCGGACCTGGACCGCACATCGAAAGTCCGATAGCAACGAACTTAGACAATTATGACCGCCTAGTTGGACTTGACAATCACCTTGAAAATCAAGTTCAGAAGATGTCCTGAGACTATTTCCTTGAGTCCGGAGTGAAGAGTGTGAGAAAGTGAAGTTTTTTATAAAATTAAATATGAATTTAAGTAATCTGAGTCGTTTTTCTTGCGCGCCATTTATAAGCATTCTGACCATTAGTTTTTGACCCAAATTTACCCTCGGATCAGGGAAGGTGGCCCATACATGTCAAAGTACTTGTGGCCTTGATCGAGTTTCGGTGACCATTGAACTGAAACTGTTCCGCCACAGTCGATCTAAAAACCAGATCGGAGTAAAAACTTATCTTGCTTAAGATCCTATATTAGTGAGCTTAAGTCCGACTGCATTTAATAAGAGGACCTCCAGAAGTGTTCCCGATTTGGTTATAACCTAAGTATACCTTGGCCCCGAGACTGTTTTCGTTAGTTTTGTGCCTATATAAGAGCCTTAAACCCTCTCTCACATATCTCATAAGAATTTCTAAACCCTAGCTAAGTAAGAGAGAGAAAAGGGAGAGAAAGAGAGAGAGAAAGAGAGAGAAGTTGGTGATTCTTCTAGGGATTCTTCTCAGCTTTACTATGTGCCTAATCCACCTATCCATATCGCTATTCCGACGTTTCTGACTCCATTCTTGGGTAAGAAATCCTAATCCTAACCTATTTTAAGGCTTAGTATAGTTTAAGTGATGATGTAGCTAAACTATTTCATGTTCTAGGTTGCCAATCCACCATTGACAAAGACTTATCATCTAAATCATATTCGTTACGTATTTTTCGGTTTAAGGTGCGGACTATATACGTTTAGGTTATGATTTTCAAGACTTTCAATGTTAGATAATGATTTATTACTGACGTGGATACTATTACACATGCCAAATGCACTATCTGTTTTATTTTACGTATATGTATAACCTATGTTGTAAATAGAGTATTTCATGTGTTTGTTAAAAAGTTTGTATGCATATGAAATTTGATGTTGTGATTGTCATGATTAATTGTCGTTAGTACATGATTGTTATATATGCAACAACTCCTTGGCAAAAGGATTTGCCCTAATATGTTATATGGCCGACATACGTGATGTATGTTGAATAGTGTAGTCTAAGTGTTTGATAAAATGCCTGAATGAGAAAATGCATGTTGTAATGTATTTAATGAGGATCTTGAGATGCGATCCTCAATCCCCTCATGCATAGTTACAGTTTCCTCTATGTAACTTATCTTTCTACTATGTGATTCATGGGCAAATTACCTATATATGATAACATGTCTAATACGTGTTTGTTGAAATGTTTGTATGCATTTGGAATCTGGATTTATGATTTCCATGATTAACTATCGAAGGTACATGCTTGTTATATATGCGACAACTCCTCGGTAAGAGGATTTGTCCTAATACGTAATATAACCAATATACGTGATGTATGTTGGAAGGTGTAGTCTAAATGTTTATAAAAATGTCTGAATAAGTTAGTTGTTAGTAAATTGTGATTTATAAGGGAGTTGAGATATGAATCCCAACCACCTTAGCTGTGTGTATGATTTCATCCATGTACTGCATATGATTCATGTTTAGCTGTGTGTATGATTTCCTCTATGTACTGTATATTCATGTTTCCATAGTGTGCTCAAATGATTGTAGGATGGACTTATTTATTCATTACTGCTTTGACAATCCCATATGTTTACTTATTTTAATTGCATGTAGTTGGGACTATATTATAGTCCAGGCGATCAGTAACAGGCCTCGAACTGGTGGTTGAGGTTGTTTTCGCCACACAGGATGTGTTCGATGAATCCGAGCTGTACTTGGGAGGTCGGCAGTAGTTAGGCTACACGGAGTGCTTACGCACTTCATGTCGATCAACTCAACGTGCGCTCGTACTAGTGGAGCTCGTCAACCCGATTGACCCAATATATGTTCACCATGTATGGACGCTATTGCTTGAACCTAAGGTACCAAACTTACCAGTGACATGCCCGTTTAACCTTGGTACCATGATCCGTTAAGACTCATGAGCCGAGCATGGTGGTATGGGATACCGTGGTCGAGCCGTCGGCCTACGCTGGGGCGACGAGTCTCCCCGTAGTGACCTGTGAATAACCCAAACTTGTGAGCCGAATACGGTGGTATGGGACACTATATTCGAGTTTTCGGCCTACACTAGCCTAGCCTAGCTGTGGTCCCCAATCGGGTTGGTGACGAGCCTTCGAAAATAGACTGTCAGTTGGTAGGGCGTTGGTGGTAGTGACCTAAACTTACCTATCGTATATGATTAACTAGGATTGATGACCCTAGATGGATCAATATTGGGTAAATGATATAAAGGGTGGTACCTTAGCTTCCTAATCCTGTTGTATGAAAAATACTAATAAGAACTTGGTAATCATGTTCATAACATCGTACTGCATATGTCGTTGGCATTGGTGCAGAGCACAATGCTAGTGATTCATGCCGCGATCATTAGATGATGTCACAAGAGGGAGTTTGTAGTGAGGGCATGCATCATTTCCTCATATCATTCTTGCATTAACAAGAGTAATCAGGACATGTTTGATTGTACTGCTTTATCATTACTGCTTGATTGAATTGATAACATGTTAACCTTTGTTGTATAGTTCCACTAAGTTGATCACTCACTCCCACGTTACGGGATGGTGTTTGCAACACCAACTAGTCCCTGTTTTAGTTTCAGATGATGGCGATGCTTGTGAAGCAGAGCTGGACTTTTATGATGATGAGGAGGGTTCCTCCTATATGCAGTTATCAGGCGGGTCTTTGTAGACCATGTTTTGATCGACGGGGTTACAAGGATGCTGATTAGATGTCATTACAATTGTTAGTTTGCACCTTTGAAACACCCATTATATTCATCTTGTTTATTTTTAAGTATACATGTATATATTTAACCTGGTAACATGTTCACACTCTGGAGACCTACAACAGTTATATATTTTATATATCTATCACTGTCTTCCGCTTGCAAAATTAAACTGTCTCTAGAGTATAATATGCTCTTTTGGTATAATCCTACTCATGTTTAATGCATTAATATGAACAACATTCAATCATTATTATCTATGTTGCATAAGTGATGCGTTGGAACTCGGGAGCTGAGCTTCTACTCGACCCTCGATTTTCAGGGAGTTACAGTGGGAAAGTGGGCCATACTTGGATTGTTTTTGGAAATGTTTGGACGTTGAAATTGTTTCTTGGGAGAGTGTTTGAGAAAATGAGGGAGAGAGAGAAGTGATGAGATGATATGGGATGGGTGTTATAAGGAAAGAATGGTTAAGGTATAGGCTTGGTTAAAATTTGGGTGAAAAGGGGATGGGTGGAGAGTGAGAGAGTTGACCTTGGAAAGGGAAAGGGATGGGTTGCTTATACTTATGGTATGGAGTGTACTTGATTGATTGATTGATTGATGGGATATGTTGTAGAGATTCTCTTGAAATTTACAATGTGAGGTGTTTCTTCAGAATGAACGCTAGCCTACATCTCCTGGCCTGGGTATCTGATCAATGCGCAAGTCACAGCGTTGGAACCGCGGCGATGGCTCGGTCGTTAGGGTACAAGTTTCGGGTCGAGCCGACTTCGATAAGCAGGACTTGGCTTAGGATTGTGCGTAAATGTCAGATATAGA
This sequence comes from Magnolia kwangsiensis, assembly GCA_037074715.1. Taxonomy (NCBI): domain Eukaryota; kingdom Viridiplantae; phylum Streptophyta; class Magnoliopsida; order Magnoliales; family Magnoliaceae; genus Magnolia; species Magnolia kwangsiensis. The sequence continues at coordinate 61,882,431 of CM073573.1, forward strand.
TCGAGAGTTGCCAGAATTTGACTGGGAGGACAGCGAAAGCCTACAAAACGATATGGTCTAGGATACAGGTCTCACGGCCAGATCGGTGGATGAATGAAATGGGGATGCCTTGAGCCAAGCCAAATTGACAGGCAAGAAGATTGGGGCAATACTGTTTGATGCTGGCGTTGGCATTAATACCTGTATCTAATGTGTCACCATATGGAAGGTCTCTATAAATCAGATAGCACTTCCAAGCTGCATCCCTGCGGCTTTCCATCTCGATTTCAGTCGGCTCGTAGTCTTTAGTGAACCAGGTCGGACCGAACTCTATCTTTAAAGGGGTAAAAAGAATGGTTGGACTTCTCAAGGGTGAAAGAAAAGAAAAAATTCATATATTCAGCAAAATAATAATTAATTTTGGGGCAGAGGATGTTACGATCACTGAATGAAGTAAAATCCACATTTTTTGGAACAGATATAATGAATTTTGCTCCAAAATATTCATAGAACCACATCCGGACATGCTAGATAGGCTCACTAGAGTGGTAAAATCCCTTTGTAGTTGCTTCAAACATGCAAATGTAAATGTGGTTAAGCACGAAAGGGGTGAGAGCAAGCTGACGTCCTTGAGCGAGTGCCTCGGCTAGATGGATATATTCCTTGGTGATTTACAGGGCACCTACATAGAACAGGAATCGACAAATCCACATCAAAAGGAAAGTCGTGTGTTTTTGCTCATCTACTTCATCCTAAGATTTGCGTTGCGGGGCCATGAAAGTGGAATACACTTGTTGGTTTTGTCCGGAAGGGTGAAGGAATGTTTATTCTTTAAAGCGAAGCCCAGATAGATGAGCTCCCTAAAGGGCATAAGGTGGGTGAATGCTGTCACGCCCCAAACCTGGAAATCGGATTCATAAGAATCCCGATTACTGAATCTGGTGCCGACAGCCTCTGTAGTACCCCATTGTCGGCTCCTAGCATTCATATGCCAGATTTCGATCCTGAGATCCTACAAGGAGGATTTTTTTTTTGTACATATAACTAGTAATAAGCATAACCACAAGATTACCCAATTCACAAAGGCAACATCATCATCACATATCCACTAATATAATCGTTTGAGTACAATGCTGAAAGGGAAATACGTAAATAAAAATCAAGCTTCTAGAAGACCACTGCATGCTCCAAGCTCAACACTGCTGCAACCTAACATCACCTGCACGCATCTATCGTGCATAAGCTTATAGAAAGCTTAGGGGGTGGTGTAAGTGTGTGCACAAGGTAAGTGCCAAGTATTCAATACAATGCTATAATCATACAATATCGGAAAATTAGTATCCATAAACCATACAATGTCTGAATAAGCAGAAATACTGACAAGAGCAGGAATTATCAGAGTAAGCAGAAATACTGACAAGATATAAATCATACGATAACAGAGTAAGCGGAAGTATGAACGGGTCTATGAGTCAATCAATATCAGAATACGCAATATAGAATAGTTATGCGATGAGGAGTCATAAAGGGCTAAATATCAAATGCCGAGGATGCAATGCAATATACAAATCCTGTAAAGTCTGTCTAGGCCATATAAGTTCAGAAACATAGCAACCCAAGATGCCATATGCCTGCGCATGCAATGTGATATGCGATGCGAGTGAAATGACCATGCTGGAGTGTGAAGTCGGGATGATAGTACGTAGTATCGCAGGCTCTGGGGTCCACCACAAGAGACTTCTATCCAAACCAGTCCCATACCTAAATTTAGATAGTCAGACTCAACGTGGTAAACTCCTAATCTTAGGTTAGTCGTGCGCCTAACCGAAATTCATGCCATAACGAAGGTACACAACAATTAGTTGCGCACCACCAGCCCGAGTGGATAGTGAATGGATGAATGAATGAGCATGTATCTCCTACTCAATAAGTCCACATATCAGTACGGTTTCTCTCTGAGAAATTACCTGGGTCTATTACACTCCAAACCAGATTACCGCCCCATCGCGCGCAACAAGGCGAGTGGAAGAGACCTCACAATCCGCCTGCCAATAACGACCTCGACTCGTCGATAGCGGACCCATTCCTCGAGCTGGTCAAACTCAGCCTAGCTTTGCCCCCTCCTCTCGGGCAGGTAAGGCCGCACCCTCTTCCAACCGACCACGACACAGTGAAGAGTGCAGCCATCTGGTAATCGGCACTCGACGCTCATCTACCCACTCGGTCTAGACTTTGGAGCAACCTCTGGAACCAAGAGGGTTTAGGGACTTTCACCCAGGGATATCTATAGCACCCCATGTAGAACAGATTTTCGGTATCCCATCTGGCCATCCACGATATGCCTGTGGAGGCTACCACCCTGATGTCGCTAGGGCATATAGTGATCACAACATATAATGCGAGATGCATGAGTCATACAATCCAATCATGCATTAATCCTACACATACCGTGTGCTCATGTGAGACAATCACCGCCTATCAGGGAGTTTCATAACAACCAGCACTATGACATTACAATGGTCAATCATATCTCATAACGAACATGCAGATGATGCGTATGGGCATAGATCATAATACTATGCAGTCACATACTCATAATCGGTATCAATAACCGACATCAACAATCGGCCTCGGCAATGTGGACATCTAACTAACATTGCCCCAAGGAGTAACCCTCATAGATCCAAACATATAATGGGCCCATGACCTCACACAAAGGCCTAATATACAACACGATGGTCCTTACTCAAAGGCCACATATGTACAATAGGTGGACCCTACTCATGGGCCAATACATATCACAATGGGCCTTGCCCATAGGCCATGAATTCCTCATAGTAAGCCTTACCCATGGGCCATGAATACATCACAATGGGCCTTGTCCATGGGTCTCAAATACATTACATGTGGGCCCTACACATGGGTCTTCAATACATCAGATGGGCCATGCATCATGGGCCTAATACGTGTCACAATGGGCCTCAACAATCGGCAATCGGCAATCGGCCACGACAATCGAAATCGACAATCGATCACGATAATTGGCCTCGATAATCCGAATCAGCAATCGACCACGACAAATCATATTCGGTAATCAGCATTGATCAATAATTGACAATCGGCCATGACAAATCAGAATCGGTAATCGGTCTTGATCGATAATCAGCCTCGATCGATAAACAGCAATCGGCCATCAGAATCGGTAATCGGCCTCGATCAATGAACGGCAATCGGCCATGAGAGTCGGTAATCGGCCTCGACTGATAAACGACAATCGGCCATCAGAGTCAGTAATCAGCCCCGATCGATAAACAGCAATCAGCCATCAGAATCGGTAATCGGCCTCTACGCAGGGCGGGATCCCTGGATAGACAGTCGATAATGGACCAAACAATATTAATGGAGCCCAATTGTTTAGGGTAACCCACTAGAGAATGACGGGAATGGGTCTAACCAGGCCTAATGGAAGGTCACAATGTGGACATTCAACCATCATTGCCCATCAATGTGGACATTCAACTAATCTGGCCCACATAAGGTCGAATAGACAGTGGGCCCATGGCCTCACACAAGGGTTTAATATACATCACCATAGGCCTTGCCTATAGACCTCGAATATATTACAATGGGCCTTGCCATGGGCCTCAGATTCAAGCAGGTGGGCCCCATCATATGGGCCTTAAAATGCAAGGCAAGTGGGCCCTGTTACATGGGTCAAGATATAAACAGGTGGGCCTTGTATACATTCCAAAAATGAATTATTTCGAGGATCGTCTAAACCACACCCTAAATAGCGGTGGAGACGATGATTAGAAAATCATCTGGACCAAACTATAAATATCAGTGGAGATAAAAAATCAAAAGGCCCACCAAAAAAATATTTATTCTCCATCCAATCTGATCATAAGGTCACAAAGACCTGGATTAAAAGAGAAAAATAAATTTTATATTGATCCAGAACTTTTTTGACCCAAAGAGGATTTCAATGGTAGACGTTCAATCTCCACTGATTTCTATAGTGTGGTCCACCTGATAGATCTGCCCAACCTTTAGGCAAGCTCGCCAAAAGGATGGAAGGTGTGGATATTTACATCTACAACATGGTGGGTCACACAGGACTGACAGAGTGGATTACAGCATAGACGTCTGTGTGGGTCCACACATACCGTCAAGGCAGGCCCCACAACTTGATCACAGCAGGTGGGTCCCACGTGAGTGGGCCACCCCACTCCAAAGATAAGCTTGTATTTGTATTTTCCTTCAAACAGGCCTGCCGGGAAGATCAATCCAGCAAGGTGAGTCTGGCTCATCGATGGACGGCCTGGATGACCCACATACATATGGTGAGGTCCATGTCTGAGCAATGGATGGATGGTATGAATGTAATACTTACATCAAGGTGGGCCCATGTACACGTGGCCCACCAGCTAGAGGTCTGGATGACCCACTGTCCCAGGTTGCTGGACAATGGAACATAACTCATGCATCAGGTGAGTCGCACCATCCTCAGCTGGACGGTGTGAATAAAATAAATACATCAAGCGGGCCCACCATCCCAGCTCTGGACGGTGGGGATATAACACATGCATCAACGGGTGGGGGTCCACGTGGGTGGCTTATCAGCTAGACCAAGCTGATATTCATGTTTTCTCCGTATCTGGGCCTATCTAGGCAGTCAGGCAGGTGGGCCTGCCACTGGGCGCCAGTAAGGTGGACCCTACAAGTGGATGGTTTGGGTATACATCAAGGTGGGCCCACGTGGTGGCGCACCAGCTTGGATGCAAGCTAATATTTGCATTATCCCCTTCATCCAGACGGCCAACAATAGGGTGGGCCTGGACGTTAAAATACTATCAAAGCCTCTGCTGCTGCTACGGTGTAGCCCACCAAAAATCCTGGATTTACAAATAGATGGTGTAGATGCAGATCACATACATCTTAGGATGGGGTCCACGCCCAACCCTGGATGGCATGGGATGAAACACATTCATCAAGTGGGTTCCCACCGTCCCTGCTAGATGGTGTGGATGAAGCATAAACATCAGGTGGATCCCACGTCCAGATATGCTGGACGGTGAGGATTTCACATATGCATTTCAGTAGGACCCACCCACGTCACCCTCTCCAGGCAACAACGCCAGGTGAGTGCTGGCAGCATGGATGAAACGCTTACATCAAGGTGGATCCCACCATCCTTGCTAGACGGTGAGGATGCCACACGTGTGGTCTAGCTCCACCGTCCAGAGATGCTGGACGGTGTACATATAATATACATACATCGTGTGTGGGCCCCCACAGAGGTTGCTGATGTCATGGGACCCACAAAATATGATGATGCCAATACAACAGCTATAATGTCGGTATGTGATAGAGCAGCCAATCTACATCCACCGTCCAGTATTTCTGGACGGTGAGGATGCAACAATCTATACAAGGTGGGCCCCTCACGCTGCCATGGTGGGGTCCACGCGTGGGCCACCCCACATAGCGGGGATAAAAAAAATACATGAATCACGGTGGGGTCCACTGGCCGTCGTCCAGCAGCTGGACGACGTTAGTAAAATACATACATCTGGGTGGGCTCCACCGTCCGCCTGGACGGTGGAGTAAAATACATGTATCACTGTGGGTTCCCATGTGGGGCCCACCGTAATGTTTAAACGCCATCCAACCCGATGACAAGGTCACACGGACCAGTGTGAGGGTAAAACACAAATTTCATCTTGATTCAAAACTTCTGTGGGCCTACAAAAGAGTTTCAATGGTAGACACTCAATTCGCACTGTTTCCTATGATGTGGGCCACCTGAGCGTTGGATTTTGTTGAAACTTGGAGGGGGCCCACTTCATAGAGAGGCCCACAAAATGAACGGGTTGAATGACATACACGCATCAAGGTGGGGCCCACAGCTGGGGGCCGTGGGACCTGCTCGTCCGCCCACAGCGGGCAGGACGTCAGCGCGTCCTCTCTCTCTCTTCTCTCTGACACCAGCAGCAGCAACAATGTTACTGTTGTGTTTTTTTTATTTATTTTTGTTTTATTGTGGTTTTTCACAGGTGGGGCCCGCATCAGGGAAATCCGACCCTGCCATATAATTCTATAGCCCCTGATCGACAAAATGAGACCAATATGGGATATATTTTTGACGAATAAGAGAATTAATGTAAGTTTTAATGGTAATACCAATATTTCTTATGGTATGGCCCACTCGATTATCATATTGGACTCATTTTTCGGCTCAACGCCTAAAATTAGTTGAGCAATGGAATGGATGGCGTGGATTATCTACATACATCAAGGTGGGGCCAGCATGAGCGGTCCGCCCCCAAACCCAAAAGAAATCTCTCTCTGTTTTTTTTTTTACAATACACGTCCAGCGTCCAAAGACGCTGGACAGCTTGGCATGTAAGGTGGGCCTGCATCAGGTGGGCCATCGATGGATGGTGTGAGTACAACACATACGTGAAGTGGGCCCCACCTATAGATGGCTTGGCTAAAATATATGCTTCATGGTGGGGTCCATCCGGGTGGGCCACATGGCCACATCTTCAAATACAATAGGAAATGAAAAAGAGGGGAGAGAGAAAGAGAAAAAGAGAGAGAGAGAGGCACCCACAAACAATAAAGATTCGTCCGCCTTTGATCTCATCTTCCTTCTTCCGCCTATAGTCTTTAGAGCTCTAAGGGAATGATTTCAACGGTCTAGATGATCTTTGGATGGTGGGGATGGGAGGTGGGAAGTGGGCCACATCTAGCTCCTCCATGGAAGTTTGGACGGTTTCTCTCATGGTGTTTTTGGGAGAAATGAGAGGGATGAGAGAGAGTGATGTAAGAAGTGATGGGAGAGAGTGGTATTTTGTAAGGTGAGGTATGGGTTGAATTGAAAATTTGTAAAAGAGGGATGGGTAGGAGAGAGAGAGTTGACTTTGGGTTACTTTTTGGGTAATGTGACATGTACTTGATTGATTTGACATATTGTTGAGATTCTCTCGGTATTTGTAACGTGCGACGTTTTCTCAAACTGAACGCGGACCCACATCTCCTGGCCTGGGTATCGCCTCGGCGCGCGAGACGCGGCACCGGAATCGTGGCGACGACGCAGTCGCTAGGGTACAAGTCTCGGGTTGAGTCGACTCGGGTTAACGGCGTGTGAATCGGGGTAGTGTGCAAATGCCGATTAGGGGTCGAGGTTGCTGGGAATCGATTGGGAAGACCACGGAAGTCTACCGAACGATACGGTCTAGGATACGGGTCTTACAAATGTACATATATTGTAACGTCCCGAAAATCAGGGGTCGAGCATAAACTCCACTCCCGAGTTTCAGAACATCACTTATGCAACATTTTCAATGATGGATGAATGTCGACTGTGATAGTGCATAAAACATGAAGTGGATTAAGCCAAAACAGCATATCATACTCCAGAGACAGTTAAATTAGCAAGCGGAAGAATGTGATAGATATATATAATATATAAATGATTGTAAGTCTCCAAAGTGTGAACATGTTACCAGGTTAACTAATTACATGTATACTCCAAAATAGAAAGAAAAGAATATACATGGGTGTGTACATAAAAGGTAAACCGCCAAGTGTATTAGCATCTAATCTGTAACCCTGTAAACCCGTCGATCAGAACCAGCATATAGGAGAAATCTTCCTCATCATTAAACAAGTCCAGCTCCGCTTCACAAGCAGTGCCATCACCTGAAACTAAAATAGGGACTGGTTGGTGTGCGCAACACCGTCCCGTAACGTGGGAGTGAGTAGCTAACTCAGTGGAATCATAGAGCAAAGGTCAACATGTTATCAAATCAATCAAGCGAAAATGATAAAGCAAGCAATTCAAACATTCCTAAATACTGTGATTAATGCAAGAATGAAATGACATGATGGATGCCCTCACCGACATACTCCCCCATGCAACACAGTCTTACGTCCGCGGCATACTTTCTTCCCTCAATGCTCCACATCTTCCAGGCACATGCAGTGCGATATGAATATGATTACCGAGTTGTTATTAGTCCTTTTCATACAGCAGGATTGGGAAACTAGGGTACCTCCCTTATAGCAATGCCCAAACAATGATCCATTCTAGGGTCATCAGTCCTAGCATATCTCATATGAAGTACGGTTCTAAGTCACTGTAAGGGCAGTCAGGGTTGTTGCACGCACTCGTTGCACCGCTCCCCCATCACCTTATCAATACAGGCCTAGTTTATATCCTTAAGACTGCATCAGGACTCGTCGCCCCCATGCAGTGTCAGGATAAACTCAAGGTCACTACAAAGGGCTGCCACAGCTGTTGCTCGCACTCATTGCTCCACTCCCCCATCACCTTATCAATGTAGGCCGACAGCAAGAATATAGTGTCTCATACCACCATAATCTGCTCAGAGTAGGGTGCTCACTGGTCACTACGGGGAGGTTTGTGACCCCAGCGTAGGCCGACAGCTCAACCACGGTGTCTCATGCCACCATGCCCGGCTCATGACTCTTAGGGGATCAAGGTACCAAGGTTAGAGGGGCTTTTCAATGGTAAGTTTAGTACCCTAGGTTCAAGAAATTATGACAAATACAAGGTGAACATACAATGGTCAGTTGGGTTACTTGATGAGTCTGACTAGCACGAGCGTACGTTGAATCGATCGACATGAAGTGCACAAGCACTTCGTGTGGCCTAACCACTGCCGACGATTCTAGTACGACTCGAGTTCGTCATACACATCCTTCGTGGCGAATCGAATCCAACCACGAATTCTAAACTGTTACCGACTGCCTGGACTAGAGTATAGCCCCAAGCACATGTAATGTGAATCAGTAATCAGATGAGAGAGAAAGAATTGAAATACAAGTAATTCCAGCATGTTATCAGCATGTTATAACGTACATCATAAGCAGTTAACCATACACGTGTATTTCACGCCCAAGGTAATCAATTCAAATACAACAAGCATGGAGGAAATCATGTGCATCATCAAAGTAGTTGAGAATCCAGTCTCAACGCTAATCTACAACACCATTTACTCGATACTTACTAATACATACATTTATACAAACACTTAGACTACTCAACTCCAACGTACTTGACGTATGTTGATTCCGACATATAATATGACAGATCCTTATATCAAGGAGTTGTCTAATACACAACAATCATGTTCTTACATTCAAAACATATGGCAGGCATAAATCATATTGATTTAGGCATTTCAACAAATACTTAGTCTACACACATTAGTCTACATTGCATATGTCGACCAATATGTGCATTAGGGCGAATCTCTTCGCCAAACAAATCATACACGTATAACTAGTATAGGTACAAGGTAAATACTCATGGCAATCATACTGGAAAAATACGTACGTATACCGTATTTCCTACAAATACCCAAAATACCATAAATCTCATATTCTTCGTACGTATTCAAATTGAAAAATGGACAACATGTTCTACATGTCAAACAGTATCCTTATCAGCAATCTACCATTAAACGGCATTGAAAGCTTTGAAAATATGTAATCTAAGCGTCTAAAATCAGCACCGTACGTCGTAGCAGCGTAATGAATCGAATAGGAACTCTACGTCGTCGTCAACGACTGATTGGCAACCTACAACATAAGGTAAGTCAGCTACTTCGCTACTTGGATCGATAGAATCCCTAAAACAGGTTAGGGTTAGGGTTTTCTTACCTAGAACGGAGTTGGAATCTCCAGAATAGCGATGCAGGTGGATGGATTTGGCACGTGGAGCAGCAGGGAAGAATTCCAAGAGAAAGCTTCAACTTCTCCCTCAATTTCTCTCTCTTTTCTCTCCTCTCTCCTAGGGTTTTCTCCAAATTCTTATGCGTTAGAAGGCTAAGGGTTTAAGGCCCTTTTATAAGCCCAAACATAACCAAAACAGACTCCAAGTCAAGGTATACTTGGGTTACAGCCAAATCGGGTCTTTCCCGATCCAAAAGAACATTTCTGGAGGTCTCCTGACTAAAGGCGGTCGGACTTAAGCTCATGAATGTTGGATCCTGATCACATTAAGTTTTCAGCCCGATAGTGTTCCCAGGTCGCACGTGCCGGACCAGTTTCAGTTCAACGGTCACTGAGACTCGATCAAGGATTCCAAGTACACTGACCTGAGTGGAAAATGTTCCCTGATCCGAGGGTGTATTTGGGTCAGATTTTGACGGTCTGAATGCTTATAAAATGTCGCGCAAGCGACGTGTGCCAGATTTATTTAAATTGAATTAATTTTCTAAATATTTTCATTTTCTCACTCTCTTCACTCCGGACTCAGTAAAATGGTCTCAGGATATCGGTTGGGCTTGATTTTTGAAATGATTGTCAAGTCCAACAAGGCAGTCATAATGGTCTAAGATTATAGATATCAGACTTTCGACGTGCAGTCTAGATCCAATACAAAGTTTCAAAGGGTTCCTGAGAACAAACAAGTTTAGAGTTTGGTCCTGAATTTTAGGGTAACGTAGTGTCAACGATTCTATAGGTTTTGGGTCATACATATCATATTTAAAGTGGTTGGTGCTTATTTCACAGGTAATCTAGTGTAGCGCTAGCTAATTCATGTTAAATTTCTAAAGAATTAGGTTCTAAATGATTTATTTGGCTTTGGAATTGGGTTCTGAGAGGTTACCAAGGTGTTATGGTTGACCCATAGCCTAAGGACGTCTAACCCCAGGTTGGCAAAAATTCGGGGTGTTATATACATCCATGATCGTTGGACCCATGGGGCAGCATCTGAAATGGAATGTATTGATCGACCGACTCTAGAAAGTTGAAACCGCTGCAAGGAGGAAGGTATTGGCTTAATATTTGTAAAAAAAAGGAGTTTGATGCATTCATAGATTCATGCTTAGCTCCATGTATCAACAAGTTGTTCTTCAACGTGAGTGAACCAATCGGCCCGACCATTCATCAATTTTGGATATGCTCATGGAGATTAAAACTCGTTGGAAGGATCAAAGAGATTGTCGGATCGAACAAGCAGAACTTCATCGGGACATTTCGAAAAGCTGAGTTGTAACACCCCAGATTTTTGCCAACCTGGGATTAGACGTCCTTAGGCAATGGGTCAACCAAAACACCTTGGTAACCGCTCAGAACCCAATTCCATAGCTAAAGAAATCACTTAGGATTAATTCCTTTAGAAACTAAGCGTAAGTTAGCTAGCGCAACGTTGGAGTATTTGTGAAATTGTCCCTGATCGCTTTAAATACGTTCTACAAGACCCAAAACTTGTAGAATCAATGGTGTTATAATACCCTGAAACCTAGGATCAAACTCTAAACCGGTTTGTTCTTGGGAACCCTTTGAAACTTTGTATTGGATCTAGACCGCTCGTCGAAAGTCCGATATCTACCATCTTAGACCGTTATGACCGCTTGGCTGGACTTGACAATCGTTTCGAAAATCAAGACCAACCGACGTTCAGAGGCTATTTCATTGAGCCTGGAGGGAAGAGAGTGAGAAAAGGGTTAGATTTAGAAATTTAAATCCAAATCTGGCACGTGACTTAGCTCTTTATTATTAAGCATTCTGACCGTCAGAATTCAGCCAAATTACACCCTCGGATCAGGAAAAATTTCTCTTTCATATCACGAGACTTGTAGACCTGATCTAGGTGCGATGACCGCTGAACTGAAACTGGACCACCACGTGCGATCTACGAACTCTGCCGGTGTGAGCAGGATCCAGTATCCATGAGCTTAAGTCCAACCGCATTAGGCCAGGGGACCTCTAGAAGTGCTTCTTTGGACCAGAACAGCCCCGATTTGGTTATACCTCAAGTAGACCTTGTTCCCAAGCCTAATTTGGGAAGGTTTTAGGCTATAAAAGGGCTTTAAACCCTCACATATCTCACCCATCCAAATTTGCTAGAAACCCTAGCTAGAGAGAGAGAAAAAGTGAGAGTTTGTGAGAGAGTGTGGGAGTGATCTTCCTACCACCTATACTAGCTGTTGCACGTGCTTAAGCAACGTATCCCAATCACTTTGGCGGTGATTCCAACACATTTCTAGGTAAGAAAAACCCTAAACACTTGCTGATTTAGCATTTCGTCGATTCAAATAGCAAAGTTGCTTATACAACTTGTGTATTAGGTCGCCTGTACGCCGTTGACGAAGTGTATACACTCCGTTCGAAACGATACACATTTAAAGTGAAAGGTGAGGATTTTAGACGCTTTGATTGACTGATTTCAAAGCTTTCAATGTCGTTTAATAGTAGATTATCGACGGCAACGCCGTTTGACATGTACAACATGCTGTCCGTTTTTCGTTTCGTAAACGTACGGTAAATATGAGATTTAGGGTATTTTAGTCATTTGTAGGAACTACTGCTTACGTCCATATTTTGATAAAATGTTTGTCATGGCTATTTATCGTGTTAGAATATTAGGAATGCGTGCATGATTGGTTTGGCGAAGAGATTCGCCCTTAAGCGCACTTTGAGTCGACATACGCTATGTAGACTAAAGTATGTAGTCTGAGTGTTTGTATAAATGTTTGTATTAGTATGTATTGAGTAAATGGTATTGTGTAGGAGTTTTGAGATTGAATTCTTAAGTAATATGCTGATGTAAATGATTTCCATCATGTTGGCTATATGTACTGATTTCATTATATACATGAAATGCATGTGTGGGATAATTTGCTTAAGTTGTATGTTATAACATGTGTCAACATGCTTACAATGTTGTACTTCATTTCTGTTACTCACCTATGCTTATTGATGTTGATGCACTAATTCTTGGGGCTATGACCTAGTCCAGGCAGTCGGTAATGGATCGAATTCGTGGTTGGTTTCTAGGTACCACAAAGGACGCGTGGATGAACGTGAGTCGTGTTTGGGTTGGCGGCAGTGGTTAGGCCACACGAGGTGTTTCATGCACTTCATGTCGTTCAGCTTGAGATGCGCTCGTGCTAGTCGAGCCCGTCACGTAACCCGACTGGCCATTGTATGTTCACCATGTATGAGTCATAACTGCTTGAACCTAGGGTACTGAACTTACCATTAAAAACCCTGTTAACCATGGTACCTTGATCCAATAAGACTCATGACCTTGAGTTTATCCTGATACCGCATGGGGGCGACGAGTCCTGATGCAGTCTTAAGGATAATTAGGCCTGTATTGATAAGGTGATGGGGGAGGGGTGCAACGAGTGCGAGCAACAGCCCTGGCAGCCCTTGCAGCGACCTACAAATATGACATCGTATGAGATTACTAGGAGTGACGACCCTAGACAGGATCTGTGTTGGGATTGATATAAGCAAAGTACCTTAGTTTCCCAATATTATTATATAAAAAGGACTAATAATAACTCGATAATCATATCAACATCACATTGCATGTGCCTGGAAGATGTGGAGCACTGAGCGGTACACAAGCATGCCGCGGACGCATATGGTGCCGTATGAGAGAGAATGTCGGTGAGGGCATCCATCATGTCATGTCATATTGCATTAACAACAGTATCTAGGAATTTTTGATTAATTGCTTTACTATTATCGCATGATTGATTTGAGAACATGCTAATCTTTGCTCTATGATTCCACTGAGTTAATTATTCACTCCCACGTTACGGGACGGTGTTGCGCACACCAAACAGTTCCTATCTTAATTGCAGATGATGGCGATGCTTTCGAAGCAGAGCCGGACTTGATGATGATGAGGAGGATCCCTCCTATATGCAGGTTCTGATTGACGGGGTTACAGGGTTACTGATTGGATGCCAATATACTTGGTATTTTGCCTTTTTCTTACACACCCATGTATATTCTTTTTATCATTTTTGGAGTATACATGTATATGTTTAACCTGGTAACATGTTCACACTATGGAGACCCACAATAGTTCATATACTTTATATATCTATTACATTCTTTCACTTACTAATTTAACTGTCTCTGGAGTATGATATGTTGTTTTGCTCTAATCTCACTCATGTTTTCTGCACTAATATGAACAACATTCATCCATCATTGAAAATATTGCATAAATGATGTTATGAAACGCGGGAGTGGAGTTTTTGCTCGACCCCCAATTTTCGGGATGTTACATGAGTTCGATCTCACAAAATTGTTAATGAGTGACGGCAGGATGGAAGGATAGACCCGGTCTCAACAATGCCTTGTCTGGTTCAATCGGAGTATGGAATAGGAGGTCATTAACTGCTCCTAATGACAGAACATCTAGATCTTTGATGAATGATTCTACATGGAAAGCTGGAGTGGAAGAAGAGGAAGATGCAGTCATGATAATTAAGAGGAGAAAACTGGAAAAGGGGCTTTGACACAAGAGAGAAGAAGTAAAGGGTGAAGGAAGAGAAGCACCGACTTAGAGTTTGTTTATGTGTTGGTCACAATATGTGCACATTAATGAAAGGATAATCACGACTTCTCGTATGATATAATTCTATGCGACGTGTGAAATGTATACGCTAGCAGGGTGAAGCAAAGGATATCTTTCGGTATGGCCTCGGTCAAGTAGACTCAATGGGGAAACAACACATGGACCAATGGTCGATTGTATTTATTGCATTGGGAAATGGAACAACATTGATTTCACCTTTTTTTCAAAGGTGAATTGTAGGACAATGTTGTACCCTATTTCTGGCCATTATGGGTTAAGTCAATAAGAGAGCAACATGTGGCAATGCATAAGAAATTGGACGTGGATGCAAAGATCTTCAAGATACTTAAGAGTTCTTTTTACAGAATCATAGTTGGCGTAAATCCAATTTTAAACGTCAGTGGATGGTCAACAGAGTGTTGTGGTCAAGTTACTCAAAAGTCTAACGAGTGAAGAGAGAGAAACACGGTCGAGCAATTAAAGTTACAAAAAGGCGACCGAGAGGAACAAAGTTTAGCTAATAGAAAAGAAATAGTCACAAAAAGGAAACATTACAAAAGAAGGATCTTGACGAGAGAAGGATTTAGAAAATGCTTTTTGACTACTATAACTGTTGCGATAATGGAAGAAGGATCTAGAAGAATAAGTTGCAAAAAATCTATATAAATAGCAGAGGAATCCAACAGAAGAAGTTATCTAAAATCCAACACAATCTAATATAAAAAAATAACCGCTATCAATTTATCTTTTATCTCATCTTATCCTAGGAGTAACGGCAATTCTTAGCTATAATCTTTAGTTGTAATCCAAATCTATGCCTATATGCTAGATTTATTCTCTATCTAATATCATGCAGTTCTTTCAAGAGACGTTCTTATAGTTGCTTTTAGTGGCCAATTATGAGTTTTTCATCTGAAAGTCCTTTCTTGTAGAAGGTACAAAACAACTCATCTTTGGAAAAAGAACCTCATTCTCTTATTATCACCTGATCGTTATAAAATTTTGCAAGTGGATGAGTAAAGGACCAATCTTCTTAAAATATGGTCATATACATTCATATTGGATGTATCTGCTTATTTTGGTGCTTAAAGTCAAAGTTGATCGGCTTATATTGAGTTTCTTTATCTATTCTTACACGCCTGCGCACGCTACACGTGACATAAAACAAACTGAGCATCCAACGGATCCACATTTGAAGAACACAATCCACTTCTTGGTTCCAACTGCCACCAGAATTGCAAGTTCCATCCTGGAAAAATACATTAATGCTCCAGCACACTAATGATTGATACACAGTCACTCATAATTTTCATACGAGGCATAACTCAACTCACACAACATGTGTTTTACGGGTTCTTTTCTTTTCATGTCTACTATTTCTACTATATATAACAGGCCTATGAATAACTTTGAATATTTCAAAGACTTATAATACATTATTAATAAATTTATCGATATTTTAGAAACATGAAAATGTAATTGGTGTTTTTTGCTGGCAATTCAGATTTCACCCACAAATGACATTACATACCAAAAGCCTCTTAAACATAACTGACTTTCTTTATTCCTAAACCATAAGCACGGATTTTATAAACTGAAATCATCTACGACACCTATTTCATATAACTGGTAAAACACTTCAAGTGATAAACCTTATTTTCACCACATGCAAAAAAAAAAAAAAAAAAAAAAAAAAAACTGCTTGAAAACTCAGATGGGCCACATTAATGGGAGCAATGTCAAATTGTGGCAAAACCATTAAGTTTATCCATAGTGGTCCACCTGAGTTTTGGATTGGACTGAATTTTGTATCTTCCTTTTATCACAGTGATTCATACTTGATGAAGAGGTTTGATGACAGATACACACCACAGTGGCTCCAAACACAAACCAATGATTGGTGCCGGTGTCCCATCTCCATTGTTCCCTGTCAGGTGGTCCCCGTTAGTTGTCGATATTGCCGACTTTTAGGCCCGAGGCCTAGCACTGGGGAGGGCACCTAATGAACGGGTTGGATTTCAAATATATAGCATGGTAGGCCCGAAAAAAACTTCAGTGTTTTATGGGCTATATTCTGACCCAATTTTATCTACCTCGATATTCCTTTTTTTTTTTTTCTCTCTATGTGCAATGCATTGCATTTGCCACACCCAATAGCATTGGACACTTTTACCCTCTCAATTAGTCTTGATGACATTGGTTAAGAGGGGATAAATTCGTCATAAACATATTCTTGCTTGACTAGGAATGGTTGAATTTTGTTGCACAAACACGGCAAAGATTACACCGCGCCTTCCTTTCGCTAACTTCAATGCATGTAGCTTGCACCTCTATAAAAGCTGACAAAGGCTCCGTAAGGCGTATTGTATTTGATGTCTTTAATCAAGTTTTATGTTTCCTTTTCCATTTGGAATTCTTTCTAAGCCTATATATATGGGTGTAAATGGGATTAGAAAATATTCCTAGGGGTTTTCAAATTTGCCCAAGGAGATCAAAGGGTGTAGCAAGGGAAAGATTCAAGGTTGTTTGAATCGGGTAAGCTCTTTCTCTTTGTAATTTTTTCTTTCATAGTATTTATCTGTCACTTTGTGCCGTGATTTTTTGCGGCAAGGGTTTTTCCACGTTAAAATTCGGAGTGTTTTCATTGTGCTTTCTTGGTTCGATTGGATTGCCCTACTTGATTCATCTGTGTGTGCTTCCATAGTCCCCCAACAAGTGGTATCAGAGTTATCGTTGGGACGCAAGCTTGAATCTGAAAGTGAGTATCAATGGCTATCCATCCTAAGTTTGATGTTAAGAAATACTCCGGAAAAAATAATTTTGAATTAGGGAAGGTCAAGATGACTAGCCTGTTGATTCAGCAAGGATTGGATGAAGTCCTTGAGAAGCAACCTAAATCTATGGATAATGATAAATGGAAGAAACTAGATAAGAAAGCGAAATCCTCAATCCAATTGTACTTAACGGATCAGGTTCTCTATAATGTCTTGAGGGAGAAAAATGCAGTAAGTTCATGAGCAAAGTTAGAGGACATTTATGTTAAGAAGTCCCATGAAAATCGCCTACACATGAAGCTACAACTGTTCAACTTCAAGATGGCAGAGGGAGGAGATGTTGAAGCCCACATTATGATCTATAAATTGTTGGATGTGAAGGTAACGGTTGACGAAGAAGATCAAGCATGTATCTTATTGAATTCTCTCTCTGCTTCATATGAGTCTTTTAAAGACACCTTGTGCACCAGTAACACAACCCTCAGTGTTGATACATTTATCTCAGCCCTTCAGGGAAAGCCAATGAGAAAGAAGAATGGTAGCATGATGACCTCTACTGATGCTTTGTTTACGAGAGGTAGAAATTCTGAGTAGGACACAGGATCCTCTAGATCAAGATCCAAATCCAATGGTAAGGGCAATGGAAAGTTAAAGTGTTGGAATTGTGGAATGTCAGGGCACTTGAAGAAGGATTATACAAATCCTAAAGCAAAGAAAGAGAATACAGAGTCTTCTTCTAGGGAGGCTAATACTCCCATGTCTAATGAAGAGAAAGCAAAGGTGATGTGTTGTTATTTTCTATGATTGAACACTTATATAATGATCATAGAGACAAGTGGATTCTTGACATGGGCTTCATATCACATGACTCCTCATCGGAGTTGGTTCTCTAGTTACAAAGAGTGTGATAGTGGACATGAATTTATGGGCAATGACAATGCCTGTAACGTTGTGGCTATTGGTACTGTCCATATCAAGATATTTGATGAAATAGAACGTACCTTGACTGAGGTGAAGCATGTTTCTGACATGAAGAAGAATTTAATTTCTCTTGGTGCACTCGAAGCAATATGGTACAAGTTCACCGTTTTTAATGGGGTCCTTATGGTTTCAAAAGGGTCGCTTGTAGTCATACGAGCCCAGAGGCACGGTAATCTTTACAGGCTGATCGGGAGCACTTCAAAAGGTGGAGCTGCAACGGCTGTAATGGATTCCACTTTTGCACGTATGTGACATGCACGTTGGGGCCACATGAGCGAGTGGGGCATGAAGTTATTTTTCAATCGTTGTTTAATTTCTAATTTTAAAAGTCTTGATTTAAATATATGCGAACATTGTATATATTGTAAACAATCTAGGTTATCTTTTAAATCTAGAAAACATGTAAGGGTGTGCTTGACTATGTGCGTTCTGATGTATGGGGGTCGTCGCCCATGGTTTCCGCTGGAGGGTCGTTATGGTTTGTCACAATCATTAACGACTACTCCTGTAAAGTTTGAATTTATTTCATGAAACATAAATCCGAGGTTTTCATCAATTTCAAACAATCCAAGGCCATGGTGGAAAAGCAGTCAAGGTATTAAGGACAGATAATGGCGGTGAGTTTACTTTAGGTGAATTTAATCAATTTTGTAAGAATGAAGGGATCATTAGGCATAAAACAGTGTGTCACACACCAGAGCAAAGAGTCTAATACATGATTAGTAATGTTGGGTTGGGCAAGGACCTATGGACTAAGGTCATTAACACGACTTGCTATTTGGAGAACCAGTTTCCTTCTACAACTATTGAATGTAAAATTCTAAAGGAAGATGAAATGGTCAAAAAGTGGACTACTCAAATTTGCTTTTTTTTTGTTGTGAAACTTACTCTCATGTACCATTAGTTGAGAGAGATAAGCTAGACTGTAGAGCCAAAAAGTACATCTTTGTCTACTGTGGTGATAGTGTGAAGGGATACAGGGTGTATGACCGAGTCACACGAAAAGTCATTATTATTAGGGATGTCAAATTCGACAAAAGCTCCTTATTCCGCAAGAATGATCAAGAAGAGCAACAAGAACTAAAAAGGTTAGTTGTGAACGTTCAGATTGACACAAGTGATACAAAGGTTGAGACAAATGCGTAGATAGAGGTACAAAAAGAGGTGGAGCAGCCACTTAGGAGAAATCCGTCAGGAGATCGCAGGCTATCGGTAAGATGCAGGGACGACTCTAATATCGCATATGCCCTCATTACATATGAGGGAGACCCGTCTACTATTCAGGAGACTCTTGATGAGCCTAATGCAGAAAAGTGGAAGGCAGCAATGGACAATGAGATGGACTCCTTGTACAAGAACAACACATAAGAGCTGGTGGAGTTTCCGGTGGGCCGAAAAGCGATCGGATGCAAGTGGATCTTCAAGAAGAAACAGGATATATACAAAACAAGGTCGATAGTAAAGGGTTACGCTCAGAGAGAAGGCATTGACTTTGCAGAGATATTCGTGCCAGTTGTAAAGAAAATGTCTCATATTCGTGTTGGCACTAGTTGACCAATACTATCTCGAGCTGGAACAGATAGACGTGAAGACTGCATTCCTACACGAGAAAATTGGAAGAGCAAATCTACATCAAGCAGCCAGAAGGCTGAGAAGTTAAAGGGGCATAGAACAAGGTTTGTAGGTTAATAAGGTCATTGCACAGCCTGAAACAATGGCCTAGGCAGTGGTATAAAAAATTTGACTCTTTCATATTGAGTCAAAAATTTACTATGAGTGAAAACATCATTGTGTCTATTACAATACACTTAGTGATGGCAAGTTCATCATCCTGGTATTGTATGTTGATGTTATATTGATCGTCAGTCATGACATGTCTGATATTAATGTACTGAAGACTCAATTATCCGGGACATTCGAGATGAAAGAGCCGGGGGCTGCAAAGAGGGTTCTCGGCATAGATATTCACAGAGACAGGAAGAAATGCAGGCTTTAGTTATCAAAAGCAGAATACCTTGAGAAGGTGTTGAATCGTTGATCAAGTATGGGATGGAAAGGCAAAGCCGGTGAGCGTTCCACACATGATTCACTTCAAGCTTTCCTCAAAACAATATCCTAAATCAAATGAGGAAAAACAGAATATGTCTCATGTGCGTTATTTGAATGTTATGAGTAGTTTAATGTATTTAATGAGGACATCGAAGGACCTACTCGGATGTACTAAAGATGGAGATGACTACCCACATCAGCACAATTTTCTTTGTGGATGGGAGATGAGTTTCAAATGGGGCCCGCCGAGCCATTTTAAAGACTCCACAAGCATTGGACGTGCATCAGGAGGATCTCACTTTAGGAGGATGCGTGTGGGCTGCTTAAGAGACTATTTTAATCATAGGATTTCTATTTCGTGTCGATCTGACCGTTGAATCTTGTCGATCAGGCCATCAGGCCACCAAATCTTCATGATCTGGTCCCCTTAGACTCCAATCTTACCTTCTTTATGTTTTTTGTTATTTTTAAGATTTATTTGATGGTTGGAATTGATAATAAATATTTTAGTTTTCTTATTTTGGATAGTAGGTCACTTTACTTAAGTGAGTGGCATAGTCGTAATTATGCTGAATTTTAATTCTGAGTTTTTTATTATAAAACACAAGGGGAGTGGAGTTCCAACACTAGTGGACATTTGATAAGAAAAAAAGAATAAGAGAGAAGCACTCTTGTGTGAATGAATTTTTCTCTTAATTTTTAAGGGTTTTTTTGAAAAAAAAAAAAAAAACCTCCCTTCCAATTAAATTGTGGAAGGGTAGAAGCTTGTTTGGTGGTGGATTCCAAGGTATTTTTCTTCTTCTCTTGTCTTCCTCTTTTTCCTTCAATTACAACCTTTTAAACCCTAGATCATCAATTTTCTATTTTTCCTAATTTCTAAAAACTCTAATTCTAAAATTTCCAATTCCCATGAACCTTAATTCTCCATATTTCATATTTTTCACTTCCTGACCCTAATTATAAAACCTACTAGTCATTCCCTTGAGTGTGAAACGTGCCTATGTTAAATTAGAAGTTCTATTCTTCCATCGACCCTAGTTTTAATTGATTTATATGATTTCTTAGCATGCGGGCATATGATTTAGATTAAATCAAAATTTATTTCCTATTGTTTACTCTTAATTACTTGGTGGATTAGTATTTTTTGTTAATTGAATTACTTTATGGACTTTTTCATAATCTTCATGTTGCATGCTAGAATTAAATCATGTGTCTTGCATCAATATGTCATGGCTTGTACGAGACCGGATATTTCACAGGCAGTTGGTATTGTGAGCAGATACATGTCAAACCCCGAGAAGCAACATTGGGAAGCAGTGAAATTATTACTTCGATACATTCGAGGTACTAAGGACTACGTCTTAACTTTTGAAAAGACAATGAGTAAAGTTGGTAGGGTATGTAGATTCAGACTACACAGGCAGTGTAAATTCTAGAAAGCCGACTTCAGGATACTCATTTGTGCTAGTAGGTGAAGCAATCAGTTGGATGTCGAATCTTCAGTCTATGGTGGCCCTTTTCACAATAAAAGAAGAGTATATGACAGTAACAGAAGCATTTAAGGAAGGTGTTTGGTTGAGAGACATGATAAATTAGTTAGGACTTCAGCAGGAGGCCGTGTCGGTTAATTATGACAACAAGAGCGCTATCAATTTAACTAAAATTTCTATTTATTACTTTCGTACTAAACACATTAATGTTCGTCACCACTTTATCCGACAAGTGCTTGAAGGAGGCGTAACCTTGAAGAAGATTTACACCAACGTGAATTCGGCGAACATACTCATCACGAGGGTTTCAGAGAAGTTCAAGTTTTGTGCGACTTCTCTGAGCCTGGCAATGGCATAAAAAGAGGACAGAGTGTGCACAAGAAGCGCTAATGGAGATATGATGTAAAGCAGAGATAAGAAAAGGGGACAAGAAGCTACACGTTTGAAGATTGAATACATGGTGGAGATTGTTGTATTTGATATCTTTAATCAAGTTTTATGTTTCCTTTTTCGTTTGGGATTTTTTACAATGTTATATATATATATATATATATATATATATATATAAACGGGATTAGAAAATATTCCTAGGGGTTTCAAATTCATCCAAGGGGCCCAAAGGGTGTAACGAGGGCGAGATTTAAGGTTGTTCGAATTAGATAAGCTCTCTCTTTGTAATTTTTTCTTTCATAGTATTCATCTGTCACTTTGTGCCGTGGCTTTTTTCCCGAAAACGTTAAAATTCAAAGTGTTTGCATTGTGCTTTCTTGGTGCGATTGGATTACCCTACTTGATTCATCTCTATGTGCTTCTGCGGTCCCCCAACAAGGACCACCTTGATGACTTTTGCAACATTCAATCCATACATATGCTATGAAGGCTTATGTTAAGGCATCAACCTAAAAGTTAAATGGTTCAAGGACTCAAATGGGGTTGCAGAAAAGGAAACAGTCAAATGGGTCAACCCTCCTTCCCTTCTCTCTGTCTCTCTTTGCAGCACTTAGATGCATGTAGCTCCCATCTTTCCCTTAGCCTATCTCCTTTTCTCCCTTTATGCCCTCCTCTCTCCATGCACGTCCCATGCCCCCATATCCACTAGTTGCCTATAATGTCAAATAGATGAGGAGAATCATTAAGCCAAAGCAGAGATAGTGCCTTCAAATAGGTGATATTAGGATGATGGTTGCATTCCTTCAACTCTTTAAGGATTTTCCACCCTCTTACCTTTGGTTGGTCTATGACCATTGACTATTCATCCAGCATATCCCAAAAGAAGCAGAACACCATTGTAAACATATGTATGATGCTGCCAGAGGCTCTTGAATGGCAGAATTCCAGCTTGCTTCTAAAGCCGCATGTGATTGCGCAAATTGCTCAAATAAAGTTATTAGGTTCCACCATACATATGAAAGAATATGCAATGATGATGTATCTGGATGTATTTGGCCAATCAAATATTAGTCTAATAACAAAATTTCACAAAGCACTTTTGATCGAAAAATCAAAGGGTTCGGCAGTCAAGAGTACTAGACTTTCCAAGCTGAGTTGGGAGACTTTCGAATGATGCTAGTGTTGCCAGCGAGAAATTCAAAGTTCAAAAATACACAGAATGAAAAAGCACCGGCAGTCTTTAATCAGCATAATTTTACAAATTACAGTAGCATCAGAATTATTTGAAACTATTATACTGTTTTCTCTAAGGGCATTAGAACAACCGCAGCAAGCTTGGGTAGTAGACTATCTTGCAATGTAATAGGATGCGTTTGGTTACACCAAATATCAGAATATTCTATGATTAATCACCATTTAATTTGGTGCAATATTTCATTAAATTTAGTGCAACCAAACACACCCCTAAATATCTATGAATATGAAGCACATTACATATGATACATTAACAACACAAACTGGCAGAGGGCATGTCTGTTGAAGTCCTTATATTTCGAATATTATACCAATTGCTTTATGGGGAACTGTTGCAATATACCTGTATGGATCTAACCAAAAGGAGCAGAGAAGTTCAAACCACAGAACTGCGAGTGGAACATTCATAAAATAGGAAAATAATATAAAACATACTCAGTAGCTGCAAGTACGGTTGCAAATGGGTCAGACCTGGTATGAGCAAAATCATAAGTTCGAATAGGCATGATCAGCTCAAAATATGGGCCCACCCATACCCAAACATGGCAATTCATAGAAGTAGGTCACTGGCACCAGAAGCTCAAGTGTTGGAGGTGCCGATTGTATTGTCCAAGCATCCAATTATTTCATTGTGACAGATGGTAAGTAAAGTTGCATAGAATTTCTATGTCCAGATTTGCATTATTAGCATTCCTCTTCATATGGAATTCCAAGAAAACAAAACTACTTCAGACATTGCCAAATCCACAAAATGTGTCCTTTTCTTTTCTTTTCTTTTGTTTTTTTTATTATTATTTTTGGAGAGAATGGATTTATTAGAAAACATATCAGAGAGTTAATGATTTCCCGATAAAAAGAGCCACAGAGCTTGCACCACATGAGAAGTTACAGAGACGATTAGCATGGCCACTTTGCCAAAGCATCGGCAACACAACAAACTTCCCTACTTGCCTGAGGAAATAATACATTCAGCCTATGAGATAGCAGCTGGGCAGGGCTAGTCAGAGAGGTGATGGGAGGGTTTCTACCCTCAATGTGTCTTTTGTAGTGTTTCTTTTACCCGCATTCATAAAATTCCATCATCTTTTGATATGTTTCTGTGTTTAGCCTAGAAATAAGATCCAAATCTCATTAAAGATTTGCCCCAGAATCCATTAAGGGTATCAATTGGCACCAGAATAACCTCCCCGCTTTGATTGATCTGACCACTTGGAATGGTCTGTTGCATGAAGAGCGACTCCCATGACATCCAATCTTTTCAAATTCCAATCTGTTCCTCCAAATCCCAGTTTTGATGTAGAGAATGAGAAAATTCTAGCCTGGGTTGTCCTGGGGAAACCCAATAAACATCATGAATGATTTCAAATCTGTAAAGGACAAAAGAAAAAAGTGAAAAATGCAATACATAAGGTACCAAAATCCCAACTTGGGCACACATGAAAAACAATAAAAATGCCACATTTTGGGTTTTTAAGCTGAAAAAACAGCAAGAGTAAAAGGCAGCCTGAATCGAGAAATATTAAAATAGAGATTTGGGCAGAAGCCTGAAAATTCAGGTTTATGCCATAAAAATGAGATATGGAGCTGAAAATTAGCATAAGGGTGAGAAACGAGATGTCTTGGAATTTTACAAATAGAAGGAACCTTTGTCAAACCAAGAGCTCTCAGACATATGTCACAACATTGAATTTCGAAGCCTAAAAACAGCAAAAGCAAGAGGCAGAAAAATGAGATGGCTGAGAGAGGTGTTAAAAAGGAAAGGGATGTGAATTGATGATCCTATGAAAAGTACCATAGAGAGAGGGTGAGTGAGCATGACAAATAGTGGAAAATGGGCATTCTTTCTGCCATTCTTTCTACATATAAGAGCCATCCACATCCGCATGTCACATATAAAAAAACCAACCATATTCACATGTTTACATTTAGAAAATGTTAACACCATCCATGTCCCCAAAATGAACAACATCCACATGGCACATATTAAAACCCTCCACATTGAGGAACACAGAACCGATCACATATGGAGAACAGAATATAAACATCCAACAGTAAACATAAGATCCTGCATCCTTCATTCATTAACAAACCTCAACAACCATTGGAGTCTTAACTCTTCATCGAGATCTAAGAACACCAAGGCTTTGGCTTGGTTTGATAACAAAAAATCACAAGCCTTCACTCTGAAATGGTTGCTGACATTAGGGATCTTCTTCACCTCTTCATACAGCCTCTTCATTTTGGATGCCTCAGTCCGATTTTCCTTCATTGAAACCAAATTTCTGATGGCATTAGCCATCCTAGATAATACATTTGCCAATGAATCCTCAAAGTTGCGCTTCCGTTTCTTAAGCTGTTTGGATGTTGATGGTCCCATATCTTGATGTCCACTTTGTTGAGATGCCCATTGCATTCCTGCATCTGAAAGCTCAGATCCATGAGTATCATGGACCCCATGTTCATATGCATTTGACATGTGTGCTTTCATGATGTTTACATCATCTAATCCTGGAGTGCTCTCACTGATCTCTAATTTGGGTCCTGTTCTTGATTGGTTTTTGGCTCCTCTTTTCAATTGCCTTTTGCCAGCCTGATTTTTTTAATGACAACACTGTCCCCGCCCCTTTAAGGCGAGACTATTCCTGACGGATGCACGCAGTCACTCACATATCAAGTGCATCGGGAAATCCACGGGGAGGGGAATCAAACTCGTGTCTCGGGAGCTTTTGCCAGCCTTAGTGTTACTTGGGATCATTGGACCCATCTTGTTGTAAAGCAAGATGTGCTTATTTTTGTAAGCAGCAGTTATGGTTGTGCCTATGGGCAATCAAAGTAATGTATGCATACATCAAATCATTATGGGGATATCATCTACGTTACAATGTTGTCACCACAATGTGGTGCAAACAAGTGTTGTGGGCCCCACAGTGATGTGTTGATGACATCCTCTTTGATCATCATGAATGCCTTCCCATGTTTAACCTGAGCCCAAAAATCATGCTAATCCATGACTCAGGTTAGCTACACGAGCAGGAACAGTTGGGAAGGGATGCCCGCCCTTGATTCTTGTTGGGCCCCACACATGGTTTGTGTTAATGGATGTGAGCCGTACCACTGCTCGGCCACCTAGGCTCACTTAGATTTGTTTTTATTCTTGCTTTTGTGTTAATAGTGGTTTGGGACATTGTAACACCCTGAAAATCGGGGGTCGTGTATAAACTCGACTCCCGAGTTCCAGACCGTCACTTATGCAACAAAAATGGTTATGATTCAATGTTGTCTGATTTAAAGCATTCACATGAGTAAAAGTATACCAAAACTGCAATTCATACTTCAGATCCAGTGATAAAAGCAAGCGGAAGACTAAACAATATATATATCACTGTATGGAAAAACAAAGTAAATCTCATCTGTCTCCAAAGTATGACTACATCTCTGAGTCTCATATACATATACATAAGCAAAAATAATGTTCAAAACAGTCCCACTGATGTCCCCTCGATCCAGGTCGCCTACGAGAAGCCGTCGTGATACTGCATATACGAGAACTCGTCCTGGTCCTCGTCGATCTCTGGCTCCACCTCCTGGATCTCGGCCTCACCTGCATCTACAACAGGGTCTGGTGGGTGTTGCAAACACCATCCCGTAACGTGGGAATGAGTGATCAACTCAGTGGAATCATAGAGCAAAGATTAGCATGTTCACAATTCAATCACGCGATAATAGTAAAGCAGTAAATCAGACAATCTTAATACTGTTGTTAATGCAAGATGACATGACGTGATGTATGCCCTCACCAACGATCACCCTCATGCGGCAACATCTTACGACCGCGGCATGCCACACTCCCTAGAGTGCTCCACATCTTCCAGGCACATGCAATGCTATGGTGATATGAATTCCAAGTTGTTATTAGTCCATTCAAACAGCAGGATTGGGAAACTAAGGTACTTCCCTTGTATCAATCCCAACACAGATCCTGTCTAGGGTCGTCACTCCTAGTAATCTCATACGATGTATATTTCGTAGGTCACTGCAAGGGCTGCCAGGGCTGTTGCTCGCACTCGTTGCACCGCTCCCCCATCACCTTATCAATACAGGCCTACCGTACTCTACTGCAACGGAAGGGTCGTCGCCTCCCGTGGACTCAGAATACGCTCGCGGTCACTACAAAGGGCTCGTCGCCTGATCAGTGTAGGCCGACAGCTAGAATATAGTGTCCCATACCACCATAATCTGCTCACGAGTCTAGGTGCTCACTGGTCACTACGGGGAGGTTTGTGGCCCCAGCGTAGGCCGACAGCTCGACCACGGTGTCCCATACCACCATGCCCGGCTCATGAGTCTTCGTGGATCAAGGTACCATGGTTAACAGGTTTACAATGGTAAGTTTAGTACCCTAGGTTCAAGCAGTTATGATACATACAAGGTGAACATACATCGGCCAGTCGGGTTACTTGACGGGCTCGACTAGCGCGATCGCATCTCAAGTCGAACGACATGAAGTGCGTAAAACACTTCGCGTGGCCTAACCACTGCCGCCAACTCTAAACACGAATCACGTTCATCGACGCGTCGTTCGTGGCTATGACCAGTCAGCCACGAATTCGCTCGGTTACCGACTGCCTGGACTAAGTCTAGTCCCAAACATTTATGGAATCACATCAGCAATCTAAGTGAGAGTATTGAAATTGAAATACAATCATGTGAGCATGTTAACACATGTTATAACATTCAACTTAAGCAAATCTTCAAGACATACTTTCCATGCATGTAATGGAATCATGCATAAGGTCAACATGTAGGAAATCATTTAGGTCAGCATATTAACTAAGAAATCAATCTCAAACTACTACATAACATCATTTAATTCAATACATACTAATACAAGCATTTATACAAACACATACACTACACACTTAAGTCTACATATAGTATGTCGACCCAAAGTGCGCAACTAGGCGAATCTCTTCGCCAAACTAATTATGCAAGCATTCCTAACTCCCTAATGCGACAACAAACCATGTCAATCACGTCAGCAAAATACGAATGTAGACCGCACTTCCTACAAATGACTAAAATGCCCTAAATCTCATATTCTTCGTTAATTTACGAAACAGGAAATAGAAAGCATGTTGTACATGTCAAACGGCGGTGCCGTCGATAATCTACTATTAAACGACATTGAAAGCGTTGTAAACCGTCAATCAAAGCGTCTAAAATCCTCACCTAGTCTCTTACGGAAGCGTGATTTTGAACGGAGCGTGTACGCTTCGTCTACGGCAGTAGGACAACCTGATTTACGAAATACGTTAGCTAACACGCCCTAAATCTGGATAAACCCTAAATCAGCAAGTTCTAGGGTTGTTTTTTACCTGAAAGAATGGAGAAATCACCAGCCAGGTGATTGGGAAGAGTTGCTGAAGCAGCAGCAATCGGTGGCTCGGAAGCGGGAAAAATCCCTTCTTCTCTTTCTCTCAAACTCTCTCTCCTTTTCTCTAGGGTTTGGAATTTTCGGATGGGAGAGAGAAATGAGGGTTTCAACCCCCTTTATAAGCTTAAAAACGCCGGAAATAGGCTCCGGAACGAAGTTTACTTGGTGCCTATCCATTTCGGGGCTGTTTCGGTCCAAAAGCTGCTTTCTGGTGGTCCTCTAGTCGATTGCGATCGGACTTAAGCTCATGCGTACCAGATGTAGCACGTATTAAGTTTTCAGTCTGGCAGGGTTCGCAGATCGCACGTGGCGGACCAGTTTCAGTTCAGCGGTCACCGTAAGTAGATCAGGGCTGAATTTTTCCTGCTCCGAGGGTGTAATCTGGATGAATTCTGACGGTCAGAATGCTTAATACTGACGCGTCAAGTCGTGTGCCAGATTTGAATTTGAAATTCCAAATCCGTCCCTATTCGCGGTCGCTTCAGTCCGGGTTCAACGAAATAGTCTGTGATTATCGGTTTGACTTGATTTTCGAGATGATTGTCAAGTCCAGCTAGGCGGTTCTAACGGTCTAAGATAGGAGGTATCGGACCTTCGACGCGCGGTCTAAATCCAATACAAAAATTCAATGTGGTCCAGAGAACAGACCTGCTTAGAGTTTGATCCGAAGTTATAGAGTATTGTAGAGTTGTTTGTTCTACTCGATTTGGGTCTTGTAGAACGTATTTAAAGTGATCAGGGACTATTTCCCAGCTACTCTAGCGTTGCGCTAGCTAACTTACGCTTAATTTCCATGGAAATTAATTCTACGCGATTTCAGGTCGAGTTGGTACTCGAGCCCAAGTACGGATTTTTCACGGGCGTTACAGACATGATGGGGATTCTTGCTTTTGTTATTAAGGGCACTTCTATCATTATGAAAATTCATTAATAATAAAGGAGAGAGTGGGAGCATTAACCCTAATTTGGGCCCCTTTCTTCTCCCAACCGTTTCTTCTCTTCTCTCCCTTTCTTCCTCTTCTCTCTTTCACTATACTTTTACATAGTATCGGAGCATCTTTGTTTCTTATTCTTTTTCCCTCTTTTATGTTTTAGTACTTCTCATCCCTCTTGTGATGAATATCTTTTAAGAAATCCAGTGTTTACTCTTCTTCTTCTTTTTTTTTCATTTTCTTTTTTGTTGGGCCTTTTGTCTATGCATGAGTAAATGAAGTCCACATGATCTCACCTCTCATGTGATTATTAGAAGAATGTGGGTTGGTTGTCTATGCTGGATGCCATGTCTGTAATCATCTTCATCTATAGCCGGTTAGAAAGTGTGGATGAGTGGGCTGATTTCTCTCTCCAAGCATGGTGTGCGCATGGTGTGAAGCGCACAAGTGGGGTGTTCATTGATCGTGATAGGTCAGCTCGAGCTTGTGCAAGACCTGTGGTATTCTCTTTTTCACTTGTTCTGACGGAGATAAAAACTTATTTGAAATATGAATTCATATATCCATATGATTTTTTAGGGGTCCAACAACCTCTATTAAATTAAATAGAACAAACTATCTCCAATGGCCTAAGTTCATCTTACTGTTTCAAATGGCCAAGGGAAAATTAAGATATTTGACCACAGAGCTTGGAGAATGCCCAAATTATGTCATGGTTGTGAAATAGCATGGAACCATCCATGACTGCAAATGTAATTTTTTGGAGTCCACAAAGTGTAGGATGCATTGTGAGAGATGTATTTATCCGACGAAAACATCTCTCATTCATAGTAGTTATATGAAGAAATATTTGAGCTTCGACAAGGCCATAAATCTTTGGGTGAATACTATTATGAACTCAAAGGAACGTGGGACAAGTTGAATGTGTATCAGCCTATTACTACTGATTTCGAGAAGCTACGTCAGCAACGTGAAGATTTCAGTGTGCCCAAATTCTTATCATGATTGAAACTGGAATATGAACCAGTTCATGCATATATTGACAAGATGTTGCATCTCTGAACAAGGTGTATGCTCGCCTCCAGCGTGCATCTCCGGGCTCTCCAAGTGGAGCCAATGACAATTTGGCTTTAGCATCTTTTAATGGTCAAGGCCACGGTGGTAGCCGTGGTGGAAAAGGCAATCAAAGTGGTCATAGCAAAATAGGAAGAGGTCGTGGACCTAGGAAGTATAGGCATTGTGGACTCTTCAATTTATTTTGTTGAAAAATGTTGGGATCTTCATAGAAAGTCAACATGAGCTACTCAAGCATCTTCCATTGGCGAGAGTAGTGGGCTCTATGTCTACAACCCCACATCCACGTATGACTAGCAAAACGGTTACACTAACTCAAAAGGAATCCAAGTTGCTGAAAATTTTACAAAATTAGTATGTTCCCACTTCCCACCCCTTTTGCACCTACTTTCACACTTACGGTTACATTTGTCACCTCAGGTATGAACTATTTATGATCCAAGTCCCCTACTCCATGGATCATTGACTCTAGAGCATCTGACCATATGACAAGTGAGTCCAACGTGTTTTCTTCCATTGATACAACATTAATAGGTTCATCTATCACTCTAACAGATGGTACCCAATTCAAAGTGTGTGGATGAGTACTATTTACATAACTCATTTCCTTTCATTATCATTTGTCCTATTTGTTATTGAATTTCCTTTAAACCTTCATTCTGTTAGCAAACTTACTAAATCTTTAACTGCTTTGTTACTTTATACCATTCACATTGTGTTTTCCATAATCCGAAGATGAAGAAGAAGATTAGTGGAGGATATGAACATGACAAGTTGTATTATCTTAATCATGACATCATTGGTGCAGCAGCAAAAATAAATAAATAAATAAATATTTTTTTTTTAAAAAAAAATTCCCTTTTCAATGGTACTACGATTTTGGTCATCTGTCCCTTAAGATTCTTAAGGGCATCATTCCTTCTTTGTCAGTTGTGTCATGTCTAAAGTGTGATGTGTGGGACTCGAACAAACATCATCCTACTACTTTTCCACAAATGGAAAAGCATAATTTTGTTTTTCTTTTTAGTTCATTCAAATGTTAGGGACCAATTAAAATATCTAGTAGGTCAAAGTATAAGTAATTTGTTACATTTGTTGATGATTTCTTAACAATGACATGAATTTATTTAATAAAAGATAAATCTGAATTATTCTCTATTTTTAAGACTTCAAACATGGAAGTACAAAATCAATTTAATTTAAAACTATTTGTGTTTCATTTTGATAATACCAAGGAATATGTCCCAAGCTTTTAGTTAGTAAAACAGTTATCCTATATCAAATGTCATGTGCACACATCCCACAACAAAACAGTGTTGCAGAAAGGAAAAATTGTCACCTATTTGAGATAACCCATGCTCTATTAATTGTTTATGAAAGTTTTTTTAGTGATGCAATACTCATAACGTGTTTTCTGATAAATTGAATGCCCTTGTTTGTTTTAATGGATTAATTACCTCATTAAATGTTACTCTTATATACTCTTTTGTTTTCTTTGCTTCTCAAAGTTTTTAGATGTGTATGCTTTTTTCATCAGTTGGAGTCGGGCCATGATAAAATAAATCCTTGAGCAGTTGTATTTTTCTTGTATACTCCGAAATACAAAGAGGTTATCATTGTTACAACCATTCACTTTAAAGATAATATATAAGTGAGGATGTTACTTTTTTCGACTTTATTCCATTCTTCTCAAAAAACAGTAAATCTCTTAATGTATGACTGTACCTGTTGTGGCTGATAAAGATATCATCCAACCTCCTCCCTTTACTGACTCTTCCATTCCCACTGTACCTCAATTGAAAGTCTACTTACGACGAAAATGGAAAGATAGTGCAACTAATTATGATGTGTCATCCACCATATCTTCTTCTGAGCTTTATGAGCCACTGTGAGTTTTTCAGACAAATCTGATATTCTTATTGTCTTGAGAAAAGATAAGCACACATGAACTGATCACCCTATTTCTAAACATGCTTCTTTTCACTGCTTATCTCCAAATTTCCGTAAGTTTTCCCTATTATTATTATCCTCTCACTCTATTCCCAAGTCATATCAGGAAGCATTGTTACATAAAGGGTAGAAGTAGGCAACGTACGAGGAAATGGCTGCCCTTTATAAGAATAACACCTGGGAACTAACTAATCCACTTGCAAGTAAATGCATAGTTGATTACAAATGGGTCTAGCACAATTAAATTTCATCCTGATGGTATGGTTGA
This sequence comes from Magnolia kwangsiensis, assembly GCA_037074715.1. Taxonomy (NCBI): domain Eukaryota; kingdom Viridiplantae; phylum Streptophyta; class Magnoliopsida; order Magnoliales; family Magnoliaceae; genus Magnolia; species Magnolia kwangsiensis. Next base: position 61,915,368 of record CM073573.1, read on the forward strand.
ACGTTTGATGCAGGACGGAATGAACTAACCTAAAATGATGCCATGAACTTAAAAGACACTAACTAGAGCAATGTAACGACAAAATAAAACTTACCATAAATTCAGAAATTTCATATTCATGACATGTCCAAATTTAAGCCTACGACAATCCCGCAATGCGAATCTCATAAATTACTAATTAACCAAGACCTATGAGAGATAGAACCTCCATCCTAGCATATGAATTAATCTAATTCTAAAGGGAATCTCTTGGTTTGTTAAAGGGCTTAAGAACTAGGGTTTTGGGATTTGGGGATTTTGAAAAAAATAGGGTTTTTGAGAAATTAGGGGACTTTGGAGAAATTAGGATTACGGTTAGCATTTGAAGGATTTAAGGTTTTGAATACTAGGGTTTTGGATGGATTAGGGGTTGTAGAACGAATAAGAATGAATGTTTAAAAAAAGAAGAAAGGAGAAAAGAGAGAGAGAGAGAGAGAGAGAGAGAGAGAGAGAGAGAGAGAGAGAGAGAGAAGTAAGAAAAGAAGAAGATGATACCTTGTCGAGAAGAGAGAAAAGTAAAAATAATAATAATAATAATAAATAAATAATAAAACTATGGAATCACTTCCCGTGGCTTCGCACCACCAATCCAATCACATGATGAAATTTTGCTTAATCTCAAAGCAAAAAGAGAGAAATCTCTTTCATTCATAACATGCATATCAACTAGGGTGGGGACGTCCAACCCTTTATAGTATCAAAAAGACCCTTTACAAAAAGGCGCTCTCAAATAAGATTCTCAACACAAAAACGCTTAATGAATTAAAAGTTGTTCCTAACTCCCTAATCTCAATACAAATATGAGTTATACCAAAAATAATGAAACATGTAAACAAACTAAACAACTAAACTATTTCATAACCCATGGGGGTTCACGATTAAGATGCCCAATGATGATGATCTAACGGTCCAATCATCGTGTCCACTTGAGCCAACGGCCCGATGTGTCCATCAAGCTCTTATATGCAGCCCACGTGCATCTTCCCGATGTGGGATCTTCTAAGATACACGAATACGCACATGAGGTCTTCAATATGGCTAGGAATGTGAATTGTGTCAAGTAAACCCCATGTAATGGTCGTCTAGCCATAAGGAGGATAACTCAGCCCTCTTCCTCTGGTATGATGCTCGGATATCCCCATCAATTCCCCTCGACTGAGGAGATTTCGCTTCTAGAGAAACAAAGTTGGGGTGACACTCGAGGAGATCGGGTCTCATCACTGAAGCTCTACCTCTGTGATACACGTACTGTCTGACTTTGGCCTGCCATTCCACTTAACGAGGTACTCCTGGTAACTATCATGTCGTGTGACTAGAGTTGGGCATGGAGTCAAGTCGGACCGAGTTAGGGTTGACCCAACTTGACCCGATTTTGAAATAGACATGTCCTGAACTCGACCCAACTCGATACCAAGTCCAACATGCCTGACCCAATCTGAATCCGGGTCTGGCTTGGACTAACCCGAACCGTGTCCACCAGGCCAAAGGTACCGAGTCGGGTCGAGTAAGCGCTGAGTCGGGTTGAGTGCGGCAGGTATCCATGGGTTGAAATCATAGCTCAAAACCAAGGTCCACCTGCCAGAATTGCAGTCTCTCCATCAGTTGCACGGCATCTCAGATCTGAAACATCAAATCTTGAGTTTTTGTTATATATGTACGAGTCGAGTTTCGGATTGAGTTAAGTCAGTACTGAGTCGGATTTCAAGTCGAGTGACCCGAACTCGACTCGGTTTGAGTTCAGATTGAACGAAGCCTACTCGATTCGGATCAACTCACCCACTCGGTTCGAGTCGAGTTGGGTCTAAACAAGTCGGACGAGTCGAGTCTGCCCGTGCCCAACTCTACATGTGATAACCACTTGCTCATCCCAGATATCCTCTATCTTTTTCTCTTTGTAGGTGTGTATGGCAAAAGAGGTAGATGTTGGGAAGAATAGTCCGGTATAAGCCAAGGGTCATGGGACAGGTCAAGAGGGATATCATCGGATCAAGGTGATGGTCTGAATAAAGGCTAGTGGGGATAGATGTTGGACCCTTAAAAGACACAAGATCTTCCACATTGAATGTAGATTTAATACCCATGTCAGGTGGAAGATCTACAACATATGCATTGTGTCCCAAATTACGCAGTATCTTATAGGGTTCTACACTATGGGCTTGTAGTTTCTTAATGGTCCCATGCGGACACCATTCGGGTCTTATATGAACCATCACATAATCACCTACTTGAAACTTTCTGAACCTGATGAGAGTCAGCATATATCTTATACGTTTCATTGCTAATGTTAATCCGTTTTCTAATTTCAATATGTGAATCATGGATATGATGTGTAAATGTATTTGCGGACTCTAACAACCTATGTGAGACCAATGCGGGAATAAAATCTATGGGCTTCCTAGGCTGATCTACTTACCTTTCCAGATCTGCATCCTCCACAGGACTCATTTGATCCTGAGGAAGGGTTGATAGAGTCAATCCAGAGATAAGATTTATGGCATGTTAAATGCTCCACACATGTATAAGCTCATCCGGTATGTCCTATGGGAAAACATCACTAGACTCCAATACCGGACTCACCTTAGGTGGTAACTCTACTCTATCCTCAGGTGTAACCTCAGGTGGCATTTCCATACTAACCTTAGGTATGTACTTGTCACGTAGACATACACCGTCAAATCGGCTTTAGTCTCCCTTTCAGACTCTTTGGCATTTATTATAGAAAGAACCTCAAGTTGGAATTTTTCAACATCTTCAGTATCACATTCCTTGATATCCTCCTTTTTTAGGATGCTTTTGAACTGAAGAGGATTCAACCTTATCTTCTTACCCTCATGCATAAATGAACACGTATTTGAGAGACCGAATAGTGTCACATCGTGATCATACAACCAGGGTCTGCCCAAAATAATGTGGCCTACATCCATAAGCAAAACACCATACCACAACGTATTTGTATAGGAAAAAACTGGATGGGAATTGGACAACGCTGAGAAACCAGAATTGAAGACGCATCAACCCATGAGACTCAATGGGGCTAAAGGTGAGGAACGACTATCAAACCTAAGTGATCCACAGTGCTAACAGAGACCACATGGGTGCAACTGCCATTATCAATGATCACCTTTCAGTTTTTGTCACCACACTTGGCATAAGTATGGAAAATTGAATTCATGTGCCAAGCATCACTTTCTATAGTCTAGCCTAAGCGTGTCTAATGACTACAAGTGGGCGGTCTCAACTCAATTATCTTCTTCATCACTAGCAATAATTTTCAGCCGATATTCTTCTTTGCAATCACCCTAATCAGTCACATCTTTATCCAACTCGCCAATGACAAGGGCCTTAGTTCACTCTTTTGTAGGGCATTAATGTGCAAAATGCCTATATCCTCCGCAATCGTAACACCACACTTGTTTACCTCCCTTTGAACTGGTACTAGTTAGACATTTATCCTTAACATCCCTAATGTTGGATTACGCACTAGTAAGGGCTTTGGATTGACCCCATATACTAGGCTTGGCTCCTTTGAGGAGTAGCCTTGACCAGTGTTCGCAATATCGATACTATCGTCCAATATTATCGATATCGCAACCCAGCGATACGAAACCTCAGAAGATACCAAGAATTTTTTTTAATTATACGTAAATATCCAAAAAAAATCAGAAAAAAAAAAAAAAAGAGAGAAACTTTCAACAATGTGGATTTTCGAACCTGTAGAAGAGTTTACATTGATCGGAAGCTTCATTTAGTGGGCCATTCGAATCAAAGTGCATTGTTCGTAAGGAATTGATTTCGGAAGTTTGTAGGGAATTGATTTTGGAAGATGATGCGAAAAAAATCTGGAGAAATCCGGCGATTTGGGAGAGAAATTAGGGTTCTAGGTGCCGAAACCCTCTCTGCTTTGAAATAGGGCTTTCGAGCCTGTTTTAATTGCGCGGTCGAAAGTGGATTTCATGCGAAAGATATTCATGCATGAAGTACATGCGCTGGGATGATAGGTGGGGCCCATTATGATGTTTGTGAGCAATCTGCCACGTCCATCTGTTTTGCAAGCTCATTTTAGGACATGCGACCGAAAATGAGGTTGATCCAAAACTCAGGTGGGCCGCACGAGAGGAAACAGTAGGGATTCAGTGAACCATCGTTGAAACATTTTTTTGGCCACATAAGTTTAGAATCAGGATAAGTGTTTATGTTTTCACTTCATCCCAGTGGGAATGACCTCATAAACGGTTTGGATGACATATAAACATCAAGGTGGATCCCAGGAAAGTTTCAATGGTAGGGAATTCCCCAGATTTCCCTCTCGTATGGCCCACTTGAGTTTTGGATCCACCTCATTTTCGGTCGCATCTCCTAAAATGAGCTCGTAAAATGGATGGACGGGGTGGATTTCTCACAAAAATCACAGTGGGCCCCACCTAGCATCCAAGTGCAAGAACTTCCTGCGAAAGCCTTTTACAAGAAATCTGCGTCAGATGCGAATTGAACGGATGGTCCTGTCAAAGGCTCTGTACGGCCCACCATGATGTATATGTTTTATCCACGCCGTCCATCCATTTTGATAGGTCATTTTACGGTATAAGGCTAAAATGTAGTTAAATATAAGGCTCAAGTGGACCACATGACAAGAAGTCGTAGTGGCAATGATATCCACCGTTGAAGCTTTCGTAGGGCCCATTGTGATGTTTATTTGTCATCCAGTCTGTTCATAAGGTCTAATGGACCTAGATGAAGGGAAAACATAAATATTAGCTTGATCCAAAACTTTTGTAGCCCCTAAAATTTTTTTAACGGTGGCCATTCAATGACCACTTTTTCGTGTGGTGTGGTCCACCTCATTTTTGAATTTGCCTCATTTTTTGGCCCATTCCCTAAAATAATATGCCAACATGAATTGACGGTGTATGTACACCATATTACATCGAGGTGGCCCCATAGTCAGGGTACCACCATATTACATACATCCTCTGATGTGGTCCACTTGATCTCTAGATCTACCTCATTTTTTTCTCAGGCTTTAAAATGATCCAAAAAAAATGAATGGATGGCATGGATATAATGCATGGGGCCCACAAAATCTGACTCATTTTTTGAGCCAATACCTATAAAAAAGTATAGATATCAAAGTCAGGAACAGGAGAGCGGATAAGGTGAGACCCAATACTCACCCAAGACGGTGCGGCTGCGGGGCCCACCTTAATGTATGTATTATGCATCCATGTCGTTCATCCGTTTTTCCAAATCATTTTAGTGTATGATCCAAAAAACGAAGCACATCCAATTATCAGGTGGACCATACCAAAGCAAAAAGTTGTGATTGACTATTAAAGGGACACAAAAGTTCTGGATCAATCTGATATTTGTTTTTTCCTTTCATCCAAGCTTATGTGAACTTGTAACAAATTGGATGGTAAATAAACACTATGAAAACACTAAGGTAAGCCCTAAGAAGGTTTTAATGGTAGGGCCTAAAATCAATAATGTTTCCTATGGCATGGTCCACTTGATAATTGGATATGCTTCATTTTTGGTATGGTGCCGTAAATTAAGGTGTCAAAACAGATGGACGGTGTGGATATACATGTCTTGATGCATTTATAAATGTTATGCAACATATTTGAATATAGTTGTTTTAGTTTAATCAGACAGCGCATAACTTAGGACCCTATACAAAGGAAACCTATTATGTGTACTTTTTTTTGAGATTTTATTATTTAAAAGTGTGTATTAAGGTCATTTTTAATAATCCTTGAAGTTTCATTGAAAAATTCAAACATTTCCTCAATGTTTCCCTATGTTTCCCAAAAAGTGCGATAAATTACGCGATACATGCGATATATCCCGTGTGATAACCGATACGTATCTGTATCCCAAGGGTGCGATATATTGCGCGATACCGATATTTCGAACACTAGCCTTGACATTAGACTCACGAGGGTCAAATCCCTTCACGAACTGCGGTTCCAGATACCGCTCAATGTCTTGAACCACTTGATAAGCATGCTTTAGGTTGCTGACATCGTAAAGGATGAGCTCATACTTGCTCGAATCAGAGGCCTATCCTCAAATGAGAAAGTGTCACTAATAGGTCATCATCGACGTTACATTGCATCATTCATCAAACTTGGCGATGTAATCTATTACGTAAATTGATCCTGAAGAATGGATTACCACTGATATAGGAGTCTTTGGCGGTACGAGGGGGAAATACTTCTCTCAAAATCTCTTTCATCTCGACCCATAATGTGAACAGGCCATCTCCAGACCTCTCCGTATTCTGCTCAGAATTTGTCCAAAATAATTTGACTTGGCCCGCCAACTTCATCTTGGCAAACCTCACTCGACATCTATTAGACAGGCCATACCACTCAAAATAGTGATCCATGTCCGTTAGCCAATCAAGAAGGGCCTTGGGGTCCAAGCGACCATCATAACCCGGGGCCTCAACCTTCACACTCATCAGGATCATAGTGGTCTTGATATTGTCATTCCATTGCTCTAGTTAATTTGTCTTTTAATTTCATGGCATCATATTAGGTTAGATCATTCAGTCCTGCACCAACATCTAAAGGCCTACTTAGTTGTTAAAGGATATACTCGGAATCTTGGGGTTGATTACATTGAAATCTTCTCTCATGTGGACAAGTTAAACTCCATTCGTGTTAGTGTCTGCAGATGTTAATCATAGTTGACCCCTCTTCCAACTTGAGGTAAAAAATGCCTTCATTCATGGTGATCTCACTGAAAATTTTTATATGGAGCAGCCACCAAGATTTGTGCGTGTGTGTGTGTGTATGTAAACTACCTATGTAAGGCAATTTTTGGCAAATTCCACAAAGTCGTATTGAATTATGGCTTTGTTAGAAGCTATGCTGATTATTCCTTTTTTTCTTTGGAAAGGTACCTCAAATCTCATTGTGCTAGCAGTGTATGTGGATGATATTGTTATTACAGGAAGTGATAATAGGGGGGTTGAGTTAAAGAAGTATCATTAACGACATTTCCTCACAAAAGATCTTAGTCATCTTCGATGCATTCTTGATATAAAAGTAATCAAATCCAAAAAAGAAATTAATCTATCTCAGCAAAAATATCTTTTGAATTTGCTCATGGAGACGGGTCTTCTTGGTACAGTCGGTTGATACGCCAATGGATCCTAACCATAAACTTATAGGGGATCAAGGAGATGCAGTGGAAGGCTCAAGGAGGTATAGAAGATTGATTGGAAAACTTATCCACTTAACTATCACCCAAACAGACATATCTTATGTTGTCAGCATAGTAAGCCAGTTTATGAGTTCTCTGTGAGTACCTCACATGAAAGCAGTTATTCAGATTCTACGATATCTTAAAAAAGCACAAGATCAAGGATTTTGTATAAATGAAACAATCATCTTCAGGTGATAGGGTGCTTCGATGCGAACTGGGTAGATTCTTTAGCAGATAAATAATCTACTATTGGGTATTGCACATTTGTGGGAGGAAATCTAGTCACATGGAAGAGCAAGAAACAGAGTGTAGTAGCCCAATCAAGTGTTGAAGCATAATATAGAACAATAGTTCATGCCACCTATAAGTTGATGTGGATCAAGAAACCATTGTAGGAAATGGGGTTTGCAGTGAGTCTACCGATACAATTATTTTATGATAATCAATGCTCTCAAATCACACAATGCCATCGTATGTGACCAACATATGTTGTTCGCATATGCGATCGCATACTCGCCTATGCGATAGCATATTGCTCTAGAGTTTTTTAAAAATAAATAAATAAATAATTTGAAACTTTTGAAAAAAAAAATAAATAAATAAGGAAAAACTATGCCTGATTACTAAAAGTGATTGGATTGGGTTCTTTTACCTATTTCATTGTAGTTTGAGCGTTTAAAACCATTAGACTAGCTATAAATTAAGTTATCTATGTAATTATTTATATCATATTTACATAAAATTTAACAAAATAATATGCGATCGCATATGGAATATGCCATCACATATGCGATCGCATACTTATCACACAAAAGAGTATGCCATCACATACTATCCTGGATCACATATGCCATGATGGTAGATACGATCCTTATGAAAAAATGGCATATGCGATCGCTTATTCACATATAAGATCGCATATCAAGTCCACTATCACTTCATACGTAAGAAGATCTTCGGTAGTGAAATCTCTACACCATATGTTTGATCTCGAGGTCAACTCGTTGATGTGTTCACTAAGGCTCTTCATCACAATCAAGCTACACATATAATCTAAGTTTGGGATCAGCAACATCTATGCTCCAACTTAAGAGGGAGTATTAACAGATGTGAATGTGGTCTGTAGACTCTGTACTATTGTACCCCACCTAGGCTCATTTAGATTTGTTTCTTTTCTTGCTCTTTTAGTAATAGTGGTTTGGTACATGATGGGGATTCTTGCTTTGTTATTAAAGGCACTTTTGAGATTATGAAAATTCATTAATATATATATATAAGGAAAGTGGGGGCGTCAACCCTAATTCTTGCCCCTCTCCTCCCAACTTTCTCCTCTTCTTTCTTTCTTCTCTTCTTTTCTCTCTTTCTCTATACTTTTACGGTTTGAAATTGCCTGATTTTTTAGGTGTGTCATCTTCTAAGATAGGCATTTCATATCAATGGATTAGATGGCAGGCATATACACAATACGGTGTGCCCTCTATGAGAATCAAGGGTGTGCAACGCTTCTCCATTGTTGTTGCTCGTGGGGCTGACATGAGTCATGGATTGGCCTGGTTTTTTTGACCCATGGCTAAACATGGAGAGTATGCATAATGGTCTTAGTGAATGTCATCAATAAATCATGGTGTGGCTCACAACAACCGTTTGCACCACAATTGTGGTGCAAACACTTGGACCTGATAATTTTCCATCATTATGTGCATGCTGTAAGTGACAGATGAATGCATGAAGGTTCTTTTGGCATGTAAGTTCAATAATCATCAGCCATGTATTATTGCATCTGCAGACATCATACCTTGTTGACATGAATCGCATGAAGGTTCTTTTGCCATGTGATTGTCGTCATCATCATCATTATCAAAATCATCATCATCCTTTTCCATGCCATTATCATCATCATTGGTTATATCAGACGCCTCCATAGACGAATCCCCAAAATTTCGCTTCCGTTTCTTAAGCTGTTCAGATGTTGGTCCCATATCTTGATGCCCCCTAGAGTGAGTTGCTTGAGATGCCCCTTGTATGCACACACTTGAAAATTCAGACCCACAAGCATCACGGATCGCATTTTCATATGCTTTTGGTGTATATGGTTCCATGATGTTTACATTGTCTAATCCTGAAGTCCACTCACTGATCTTTATTTTGGCTCCTGTTATTGATTCGTTTTTGTCTCCCATTCTTGATTGGCTTCGAACACCCTGGTTGTTACAGAGGATTGCAGCCATCTTGTTGTAATGCTGTGCGTGCTTGTTTCTGCAAGCAGGGGCAGGTTTGCCTGCTGGGAATCAAAGTAATGCTAAGCATAAGTCAAATCATTATGCACATGCTATAACATATTAATGCATGAAAGTTCTTTTTCCATGTAACTTTGCTTAGGCAATTGATATCTCATCTGAAGACATAGTACCTGGTACAGATGAATCCTGTGAAGTTTCTTTTGCCATGTCATTGTTTTCATTGTCGTCATCATCATCATCTTTTGTCACATCATCATCATAATCATTGTCTTTGTTGCCACCATCATCGTTGTCTTTGTCATCACCATCATCGCTGCCATCATCATCATCATCTTCCATGTAAGTATGATATAGGAAACCACTGCTATCGAAGCAGCGCATGCACACATGATGACCATCATATCTTCTTCAAAATCAGAATCACAGTCTGACATGATACCTGTTAAGGACAAACAAAAACACTTACATGGGCTAACACCTTTTGATGGGTATGTCTAAGAGTTGGTTCACATACACCATGGGCAGGGGACTCTGCCTAATTAATGGAATCAATGAATATTAATCACCTCTTCTGAAAGATTGTAAGCAGTATTCATTCCTAAATATAAGTTCAGTAAATTCAAAGAAAAACTGCTCTTCCTTAGAGAGCTTCAAGGGCAACTAAATGATCCTCAGCCTGAGGATAAGATTCCAATTCCCCATTACTTGAAGTCCATCCAATCGACACACAACAACAGTACAAAAACCAATTCTGCTTAGAGGAAATATAAATTCTTGTTCTATTAGCTCGGAACAATTGACTTTAACAAAGGTCGGGAACGTGTGATGCATACCTGTCATTAAACTGACCAACACAACCTGAAACTCCGAAGAGGGATATAAAGGCCCTGGGCAGATTAAAAAAACAAATGCAGGAAGGGAGGGACTCTTACAATAGAATGGGATACATCTTGCTAGATTTATAGTAACTGATTGAGTCCAAAATAAATGCGAGCAAGGATGCAACAGATTAGCTGTAAATAAGGTAATTTTGGGCCCCATGATCTTTAGGACTAGAACATGGTGCATAGCTCAAGTTTCATAGAGATTGATATTGTGTCAGGCAACAGCACTGAGAAAAGGATAAAGCTAACAAATCCATAATACTCTGCTTTTTCTTAATAGAAGAGTGTTAGGAAAAAAAAATAATTAAAAATAGATAGATGTATCATCCAGATACCTGTCCACATCTTTAGAATGTATATGTAATAGCAAATGGAAAAAAAGGGAATTCATTTTTTTCATTATTTCTTTCCATCATTGCTTCCAAAACCAAAGAAGTTTGAATGCCTTAAGGGATGGCTAGTTATATCGCCCATAAATGTCTACCATGAATTCAAGCAGTGATTAGTAGAACTACATGAATGTGCACAGAGCTAGCCATTGCTTCCTCGTAGATCTTTTAGCTGAAAGACTACATTTTGAAGATATTGTCAAGCCGTAGCATGCCAGGACTTATAAGCAGCGCTGGTGCATTCTATATGAGAAGGCACAAACCAAACAGCTACGATGATAATAACTGGTTTGTAAGTCAAGTTTGTGTGTGTCTTTGTCCATATATTATTAAACCCCGGATATTGCTAAAACCAATACCTCAATTCACATGTTGCCTCCGCAATTGAGGATGTAATACTGAGTTTCCATAGAGTTACATTCTTGATAATTATTCCCATCTCTCTCGAAATCTCATCAAAGAGTAAAGTAAATGTTTCGATTTTCCAACTTCTTCATGTGAAGAGTACTAAAAAATTTTAGGCGCTTGAAGAAAATCTTGATGAGAGAAAAATGTAAAATTTTGGATTTTTCTTACTTTTCTCAGAGGAAGCTTCCGATTTCTTCTGATGGAGTACATACAATCAACTTCTTCAAATCACCTAGAACTCTAATTATTCAATCCTTTACAATCAAATTTGGAGTCCACCACCCTTCATTTTTACAGTCCATTAGTGTACATATGCCATGGTATTAGAGCAAGTGGTGATTTGACATGGTATCAGAGCGAAAGGTCTTGTGTTCAAATCCTAGGAGTAGCAAATGTGCCTCCTTAATATATTCTCCCATGGGGAGCCGTTTTATGGTGTGAGTTGTGAGTGTTCCTCCACCCTTGCCCATTATATTCCCGTGTGGAGTTCCACCCCGCACGTGCGGGGGAGTGTTAAAGTCCCTTGATATACATTGATACACCACCATCTAATGGCTCGAGCTTTTAGAGAAATTGGTTGTTTGGTATTAGAGCGAAAGGTCATGTTCGAATCTGACGCATGGAAGGACATGAGGTCGAGCACCATCTTCCTCAAGGGGATAACTATTCCAAATCCACGGAACTTCTCTGGACTCCTCATAGAGACTTCTCGAATCCACAAGAAAAATAACAAAAAATAGAAAATAAATTCTATAAAATTCGAAATTGATTGATGAATCAAATAAACAAGTTCACAACCCTTTAAATAGAGATACTAAGTAAAAGAAAAAAATCCAGAATCAAACTACAACTAAAACTCCTAGAATTGGCAACTTACTACTATTTATAGACAGTGTCTAGTGCGCAAGGTTCAAACTAAAACTTACTATTTATAGCTCATCCTACCCCAAAATCATATATTTGATACATTGATACACCATCCTCTAACGGCTCTAGCTTTCTAGAGCAATTGGTTGTTTGACATTGTATCAGAGCGGAAGGTCAAGTGTTCTAATCACGGGATGCATATTTGATGCTCCCGGGATTCGAACACTTGACCTTCCACTCTAATACCATGTCAAACAACCACTTGCTCTAAAAGCTCAAGCCATTTTAGAATGACATATCCTTGTATATCAAGGGACCTTAACAGTCGACCAATGGGCCAGTTAGGATCATGAATCCACTGAAATACAGTATAGAACCCTCAACTGTGTCATAGCTACAGTTCATAGGACTGCACTACATCAAAACCCTACTTCAGGGAAAAGAAAGCGAGATTAGAGCAGAAAATTCAACAACATGTATATAGGATTTCTACATACACTCAGTTGGACAGACGAGATTTGAGCAGAAAATTCAACAATATAAACCCTAGAATCTAAGAATAGTCTATTTGAACCATAAAAGCTTTGTAAAAAATCGCACCATTACTACCGTTAGAGACCGATCGAACTATCTGCAAACCAAATAATATAAAAATGGAAAGAAAATCGCAGCGATCGGAGATAGATGAGAGGAATACCTGGTTCGAGTAGGCGTGATCTGGAAAGAGAAAAGGAGAAGCTCCGATTCCCAGGAAGAGAGAATGTAACGCTAGTTTTTTTAAGGGTTTTCTTTTCTAGGGTTTGTGAGAGACCTCGATTTCCCTGTTCTTTGAGTTCCGGACATCCAAACGACAGAGCCGTTTCTAATATACTTCTCCCGCCATTTGCATTCTGAGGCTCGCCCGCACTGATAGATTGACGACTCGTCCGAGTCGAATCGGACTCGCACCCCGAGTCAGATTGAGATAGGCATCACGAGTCTTGACTCTGACTCGACTCAGCGCTCCTCTTCTGCTTCATCCCGCGATTATCAAGACCGTTCATCTAGATGACCCTGTTGAATATTTTCAACACGGAAAGGGAATCGGATTGCGTACTGAGTTACTCCTGAGTAAACTCAGTTGGGCCCACTGTGAATGTATGTCTATCCATTTTTCCAGCTAATTTTAGGGGTTGATCACAAAATTGAAGTACATGCAAAGCTCAAATGGGCCATGCCACGGGAAACAGCGTGGAATAATGATTTCTACCGTTGAAACCTTCCCAGGGCCTACAGTAATGTTTATTTGTCATCCAACCCGTTCATGAATCACAAAGACATGGATGAAGAGGAACCACAAGCATCAGTTAGAAATTTCCAATGATAGAGGTTCAATTACACTGTTTCCAGTGGTGTGGTCTTTTTGAGTTTTGAATATGCTTTCATTTTGGGCTCAAGCTCTTAAATTATCTGTTAACAGGGATGAACAGAGTGGATAAAATAATAAATAACGGCAGACCACACAGAGTTTCCACAGTACGCTAATGGTAGGCATGCAATCGTCACTGTTTTCAGGGCAGGGTCCACCCCAAACTGGGCCGATGCCCCTGCCAAGATGAATGGCAGGCTATACAACACATCCATCAAGGTGGGACCCCAAAATGGGCCCCACAGTGTGAACTACACGCTGATTTTCAAACGGGCCACCAAGGCCTATTGCCCGATTGGGTGGTAGAAATGGGTGGGCTACCTGGGAGAGACCTACACCATGGTGGGACTCCACATCAGGACCCACGGCCCCTGGTTGGGCTGGGAATAAAAATCATGATGGCCCACAAAAATAAGTCCGATCTGATGCCTAAAATGATATGGCAAAGCAGATGAACGTTATGGATAAAACAGATACATCGCATTGGATCCCACAAAGCGGGCCACCAGCGTGGTCCACGGTTGTGGCACATAGAAGGTCTGGGTCAGACTGATATCCGTGTTTTCTCTTTTGTCCAGGTCTGCGTGACTTACAAACAGGTTAGATGGCATAAAAACATCATGGTGGGCCTTAGAATGCTTCAATGATGGACATTAATGTCTCCTTTAATTCCTGTGGTATGGATCATCTAAGATCCAGGTCTCCCTCAGATTTGATCCCATGGCTTAAAATGATCTGCCCAAGCAGATGGACGGTGAGGACGAGCGCATATATATCACGGTGGGACCCACAGGGTGGGCCATCTGCTGAACAACGTGCGCATGGACGCAAAGCTCCAGAAGATTTGGATACAAAATGATATTTATGTTTTCCCTCCATATAGGTCACGTGTGACCTTAGGAAAGGATTGGATGGGAAATAAACACCGCAGGGCTTGGGAAGGTTTCAATGGTTCCCTACTATTGTTTTCTGTGGTCTGGTCCACCAAAGCCTTTGATTCATCTCATTCTTAGGCCCTAGCCATAAAATGATATGGCTAAATAAATGGATGGCATGAATTACATTTATACATTATCGTGAGTTGTGGGTCCCACGAGGCGGGCCACCTCATGCTATAAAAGGTTAGCGTTCCAGCGCCTCTGACGCAGTGAGCGTCCAGCGTCCTGACGCTGCTTACATTCCTTTTTTTTCTTTCTTTCTTTCTTTTTTTCTTTTATTTTCTTTTTTTTTTTTTTTTTTTTTTTTGGGTTTTTCCCACTAGTGGGGTCCCGTGGGGGGCTCAATGAGCTTTGGACCAAGCTGAAATTTGCATTTTTACTTCATCCAGACCTGTAAAACTAATCAACACGTTAAACGGCAAACAAACCTCATAGTGGGCCACACTTGTTGGGCCCACCATAGTCTCCAACAACTCAAGAAGAAACGAAAGAGAAAAGAAAAAAGGATTCCGGCCGTTAGATGGGCTCCCGCCACTATGGGACCCTCCACACAAATCCAACCACATTATGGTGGGTCCCACCCCTCTAGGCCCACATAAATGAAAGAAGACAAGAAAAAAGAGAAAAAACTTACACCCTTGCACTCACAGCAAAGAATGGATGGTCGGATTGGGTCGGATCAATGATCAGACTGTCTAGATAGCGATCAGGGCCCTTTAAGCTAGCCTCATCTAATCTCCTCTAATTTTCTCACAACTCTCTCTAATCCCTCTCAATCTCTCGTCTTTCTTCTAATTTCTCTCAAATCTTCCTCTCTCTCTCTCTTATCTTCCTTAATCTTTCTCTGATATCTTCTCTCTTTTGTTTCTCCTCTCACTCTCTCGCTAAAGAAAATTATGGAACATGTGAGGGGTTTTGGGGTGTTCTTGGAGAGATTTTAGGATAGAGAGGGAAGAGAGAAAAGAATGAAGGGTAGAATAGGGAGAGGGAAAGAAAGAAGGGAGTTGCACAGCGTGGGGGTAGCATGGGCTAACATGGGAGGGGGAGAGGAGGCATGTGCTAGGGGTTTTCTTTGTTGATTAACGGGGGAGAGAGGGATGTGGGGGAAGAAAATAAGGGTAGTTTGGGTATAATAGGTGGTGGGTGAGGGTAAAGTATGGATGTTTTTGGTCTTTTTGCATGGAGGTATGGGCCCACAACCTTATTGCCCAGTGGTAGACTCACAAGAGTTTCAATATGAGGTCATGGGTTCAAGCACCCATTGGGGTGTGAGTGTGCGGGCTTAGTGTGGTGTGTGAGTGGGTGTGCAAAAAAAAAAAAAAGATGTGGAGGTATGGGTAAGAGTGAGGTATAGTTTTGAAATTACAAAAATATAACTTTAAAAGATTCTCTCCATATTACTTGCAAGTAGGCCCCACTCACTACGTGTAAATGTACTATGTTAGTGCATTTATTTGCGCATCTTGTTTGTCAATCAGATGAATCCTTGTATTATGTAATTGGTTGAGCCTTTGAAAGCTGAAGATCAAAGACACAAGATTACAAGAGCATCAAGGAGCAAAGAACAAATAAATGAAGTGTCTTGGTGACCCTAAACCTTGACCCAAAACAACCTTTAAACCTCTAGATGATCTTGACTTAATAGGTAAACCTTGTTAATAATCTCTTAGTCTTAGAAACCTAATTAGAACATGATAAGTAAGCTAAAAGAGGAACGAAGCTGTTGTGAAAATGTACACTCAAAATAACAATTTTCGAGTAGTGCTCGATCTCATTAATCAAACATCGAGGGATCTTCATTGGCATTGAAGATCCCCTTGATGGCATAAAAAAAAAATTCAGATATGTCCAACAAGAATTGATCATTTAATATGATTTTTCGATGGCATCAAAGCTTTACTTCGATGGCATCGAAGACCACTCGATGGCATCAAAAGGTAGCTCATATATGTTTAGTAAGAAATATATCATATTATCTTATTTTCTCAATTGCATCAAAGTAACCTTCCATGGCATCGAGAGTCACCTCAATGACATCGATAGAATCGTTATCTGCCCATTTTTTTTATCATTAGAACTCGAACTTCTTATAAAGGGCATTCGGTTCTTATACATTTGGATGAGTTTTTGGTGCAATAGAAGCTTAAGTGATTCCATGATTATATCCCTCATCCCAAGCCTTTAAACTAAAGAGTTATAAGTCATCTTCCTTGAAATTAACACTCTAATGAGGATTCCAACCTCCACCTTGAAGATATGCTTAAACTCCTCTATTTTATAGAGATTAAACTCAATCTCTATAGGCATATCATTGTCTAAATCCCCTATAAGATTCATCTAGGTGAATCCCTTAGGAAATACAACTTCTCATTAGCTGTATGAAATTCAACCAACCTCTCATCACCTTAGTCACCTCAAAGGAGCACTACATGTAAGGTGTTTGATCTTGAAGCTGGAGCTTTTATAAAGCATCAACATCATGATCGGGGGAGCAAAAGGGAACTGATTGAAGCACGGAAGACCATCAATCAAGCTACCCAAGAAGGTGCGACAAAAGGGACTCAATCCGACAAGTAAGTTGTTAAGTGTAAAAGTTTGTATATTCTCTTTTCTTGTGTAGGATTAAGGGTAAGAATTTGTGACTCAAACTCAATTAGTGTAACTTCTCGAAAAAATCTGTACAAAGACCTGAGTACCACCTTAGGCAAAAATCTTTAATTACCGAATCCTGTAAAAATTAGTAAAAAATTAATTAAGTATTAAACTAAATAAGTCAGAGAATTAGCTCGAACCACTTTCTATATGAACTGCAAGACCCAAAACTATTATAATCGCTAACCCAACATTACCTAGAAACTTAGGATCAATCTCAAAACCCAGTGCTCTCGGGAGCACATTGAAACTCCGTATCGAGCTTGGACCGAGCGTTGAAAGTCTGATGATTGCAAAACTATAAGGTTATGACCACCTTACTAGGCTTGACAACCATGGCAGGAATCAAGTCCAAATAGTATCCAGAAACACACAACTTGAGCCTGAAACAAAATATGTGAGAAACGCGAATATCTTTAGAAAATGAACTCAAACTTAAGTGAATTGGGTCGTTCACTTGCAGGCCGAATTTAAGGTTTCAGACCGTCAGATTCTGACCCAACTACACCCTTGGATCAGAGAAATTTCCTTGCACCCATTTTGCAAGACAATGGATCTACCCCAGGTATACTTGTGGCCCTGATCGAGTAACGATGACCGTTAAACTGAAACGAGTCCTCCAAGATCGATCCACTAATCCGATCGGACCGAAATCTTAACCTGGGGTAGATCCATTGTCATGGAACTTTCTTCAGACTGTACACGAGCAATGGACTTCCAAATGAGCTCCGTTGGCTTGAAACAGATGACCTTTGGCTATAACCTAAGTATATCATGGCCCTGAGGCCATTGATATCAGTTCTAGGCCTATATATGGACCTTAAACCACCTCATTCCTACCTCATATGAATTTTCTCTAACCCTATGAGAGAGAAGAGAGAAAAGAGGAGAAAAGAGTGGAGATCGAAGGTAAACCTTTGAGGTTTGTTGCAGTACTCTTGTTCTACTACTCCACTCATCGAATCGCCTTTACGTCTAACTACTCAACTCGTTTCAACTCCATTTTCGGGTAAGAAATCCTAACCCTAATCTGTTTTAGGGATCAAAATAGAGAAACTGGTGAAATAGCTAACCTATTTCAATGTTTAGGTAGTCGTTGTGCCATAGACAAAGACGTAATGTACGAACCGAGTTCGTAACGAGCATACCGACGAAAGGTGCAGACTATAAATGTTTAGGTTATGGTTTTCAAGACTTTCAATGTCAGTTAATAATTTATAACTGACTTGATTATTGATATGTGTACTCAGATATGATGTTTTCCATATACTACATATATATGAACTATGTTGAAATATAATGCATTCCATGTGTTTGTTAAAATGTTTGAATGAAAGAAAAAATTATGATTTGTGCTTGTCATGACTATTAATCTAGAATACATGATTATTATATGTATGACAACTCCTTTGCGAAAGGATTTTTCCTAATATATATTATAACTAATTTATTACATGTATGTTGAAATGTGTAATCTAAATATTTGATAAAATGTCTGAATGAGAAAATGCTTGTTAAAATGTATTTAATGAGGATGTTTATATAGGATTCTCAATTACCCCATCTATAGTTACAGTTTCCTTCATGTAACCTATCTTGCTACTACGTGATTTATGGATGAAATGCCTATGTATGATAACATGTGTAGTATGGTTGTTAAAATGCCCGAATGAGAATTGTATTTGAATTGGTTGTTAAATGTTATTTTTGACTATCACATATGAATACCTATTGTATTTGAGTATGATTGGGATTAATACGTAGTTCAGGCAATCAGTACCCATTTCCGATCGAGTGGCCGAACTAGTCTCGCCACAACAGATACATTCGGTGAATCCGAATTGTATGGTGATTATTGATAGTGGTTAGGTCACATGGAGTGTGTATGCGCTCTATGTCGATTAATTTATCATGTACTCATACTAGTTGAACTTGTCAAGTAATCCGATTGGCCTATTGTACATTTACCATATATGGATTGTAAAGCCCCGACTTTTCAGGACCTAAGTATATGACCCGTGTCCCAAAAACCCGAGTGTTAAACTTAAAAGATGGTTAAATTCGAGTATACATTTTTTTCTTGTTCAACTATCAAAGTAAGCAGATGAGCGTAGAATGGAAAAATCAACATAAAGGAAAATTTTCATTTCATTTAGAATATACAAGTGGTTGCTCATAATGACTTATACAAACTAATGTCTCTACAATAACAAATACAAGATTACACACATGAAAAATTTAAAAGTATATGAAACACAAACTAAAGCGGTAAGATCGCACAGCTTCCTTGATAGGTATAATCACATGTCCTTGACCACCATAACGGCTCCTCATCAGTCTGAACCTGCATATCACTTAAGCCACCTATGCTACCTGTACGGTTATATTTTTTATGGATGAGTGGCCAACTCAGTGTGAATTTTCCTCAAGATTACACACAACCGCATTAGGTAAGCATAGTTATAAATCAAAATATACAAAACAATACATGATGCAGGTCCTATTAAATGCATGGATGCGTGAATGCAGTCATGCCCTGGGGATGCTCATCCGTGCGGAATTTGAGCTCGTCGTCCATGCGAATACGCAATCAACGCCCAAGGAATCAACCGTGCGGAATGTGAATCACGACCTGGGAAAAATATCTAGTCGGACAGAGGCTAGTCATCAGCGAAAGCATACTAAGTGCGGCATAACTACTGCCTAGTGATAAACGCTAGTCTGTGCCATGTATGCATGATTAGCCAAACCATTATTTGTCCAGTTACAATCAGCTAATTTTAAATAAGCTCAAAGTCACTACGGGGAGCACATGGCCCAGCGTAGGCCGACAGCTCGAGCATAGGTCCCATACCACCATCCTCGGCTCATGAGACTACCATCTTAGGATGTTTAATGGAAACTCGTCGAATAGTGACCAATCATATTACAATATATGGGGCTTACTATCGCATGGTTGCACGGTATAAAATATCGAACCCATATAGGAAAAATACCAGAACAAAGCCACGTAGGGCGATATCAAACAAGCCACATAGGGCAATTATCAAAATAGGCCTCATAGGACGAGTATCAAAACCATGCGATAAAAGACCATCCTTGAAAACTACTGGACACAACAACCCTGGATGGTAGGCCCACATCAATGATCCATTTAATCACTAAGTCGAAGGTCCATTTTAATCACAACCAGTCGGGTTACATCCCAAGAATGGGTGTACATTTATAGGTGGGGGTTTCCCACTAATGTATCAGTTCAAAGTCCATAAGCGATACACAAATAATGATCAAATATACAAGATGAACATTAAGCATGTAATATAGAAATTCAATTTCTACTAGCTAACACATGAGATTATAAGAGGGAGATATTAATTATGAATTTAAATAAAAACTATGACTTAAGCTAATGAGAAGATGAAAAGCTCAAGGGAAAGAATTATCACTAGACAAGGTGTAGAATGCTCCTAGAGGCAAGTTTCCTCGAGAAGACGGTGTATTTACACCACTCACATAACTCCCTGAACAATTCCATTTGTAATAGAAAGTGAGTTACAAAGTTAAACACTTGAGGATAGGTGGAGGGTTGAAAAACCCTAAACCAAGGTTGCCTTGTTCTGAATCTGCCCCACTCGTGGACCTTAGGTTCACCAGATAGGCTTTTCATGGCACCATCTAGAAATGGACGGTGCAGGTGGTTACATGGGCTCGCGGTCGTTCAAAAGACGAATAGCCCAATGTCTGATGTCAGGACAGGTGGACGGCCAAGACATAATTCATTCACATCACACCGTGCGAAAGGATTTTGCATACATCAAGGGTGGGTCCACACATGTGGGACCCACCAGTTATGCATACATACAGATGCATGTTTATATAACACAATACCATTATGCTAATATATATATATATATATATATATATATATATATATATATATATATATATTTATATTTTCATGTATGCTACCTTTAGGTGGGTTTTCAGCTGCATGCACGTAGGGACAAAACCTAATGCATAATATATATATATATATATATATATATATATATATATATATATATTAACGTGGGTCCCATATGGTGATGAATCTGAACGGTCCATAAGATGTGGAATCCCGAGAAGCCGTAGGGGGTGAAGTTTCACCCTGATCTAAGATTCAGGCGGGCCATAGCAGAGATAAATGCAATCCAAGGGAAGAAACTGTTTGCATTTAGCATGGCCCTCCAAAGTTTTGATTTAAAGTAAAAATTGGAACCAGGAGGTTTCCTGAGGTTCTGCTCCATGTGGACCGTTCAGATTTTCCAGACTCATCAGCTATGATGAGATCTCAAAAATTTACGTTGGCAGGTATATATTTTATTTTATACTTCTCTTTTTTTTTTTCTTTCTTTAAATCAAAATGTCCAGATCTGGATGTTGGCTAGTGGACAGCTAGGAGGCTCCATGTGGCCCGAGGTGGATCTGAACTATTCATCAGGTAGAGGGAGGAAAACCGTCCAGAACCAAATTGATCTTTCTTGGTCATGCACATTCACGTGGTCTCTACGGTGACCGAAAGAAGACCGTTCGGCTATTTTTGAGGCTTGATTACCTAGGTGGGCCGCATCACTAGATGATCAAAGGTCGCCATTCACGGTTGAAATTTTAAGAGGAAAACGGTGGGCGGTGTGCATATGCAGCAAGGTGGCCCACGGTATTCGTCCAAGGCCCACCAGCCTTTTAACGTGATTCAGTCCCTAACAGGGTCCCTGTTTTTATCCAAGTTTGGCCTGAAAACTAGCCATTGTTTGGCATAGTTTGGCCTGGAATACCGTTACCACTACCCTAGATTTTTGCATCCTAGTAAGGCTTCAGTTAAAACTACCCTTAGCTCTAAACAGAGCTTTAGTTGAGTCGGTTTTTCAGCCTAGAATAGGGCCATGGATTGGCTCAGTCCCAGTCCGAACAGGGACTCGACATTTCTACCTCCTCAGTCCGTCCCACAGCCACTGTTTGGTGGTTTCCTGAGCTGGTTCTAAGCTCTATGGAGAGCTGAAAACAACTTTAAAATGAGGCCTAAATCATGGTCTGAAACGGCCATTATTTGGCTCGTTCAGATGCTACTGTGGCTGGACCGAACCCAACCATTGGCTTGCTTGGTCTCGGTCCAGGCAAATATCACCTCTATTTAGCCGAACTACAAAGGAATGAAAGGGAAACAAGTGGTTTACCTAAAACGGTAGATTTCTCCTTCTCTCAAGCTGTAACAGAGGCTCGGCCTTCTTCCTCACTCTTTCTCTCTTTCTTTTCTCTTGGCATGAATTTCCTAGGGCTTCAACGCCCTCTTTTATAGCCACCGTGGGTGAGGGACGGACGGTTGTGATCGTCCTCAACGTGGATGGCTGAGATTCACCCATCCCAAAGAGGAAGGCGGTCTTCTCTCTCCTTCATCCCACAGGCGCTTGTCGGGTTGTTTTTGGCATGGATTGGACGGTGGCAGTCCATCTCTTTCCTCTATTTATTGATGCTCAAACGGCTATATCGTTATGTTAATCTGGGCCCCACAAAGAAACTAAACGGACTAGATGGTCCAGAAAATTATCGTGGTGGGCCACTTATCGGTTTGAAGTAGGTCGATTTCAAGTAGAGGAAAGGTGGGAGGATGCAAGAATCCAGTTTTTGAATGGTGCTCGGTCAGAGCTAGTCCGACTGAGTCCCTGCTTCTAGTGCACCTCGTGCACGAGTACTCTCAGCGCACATGCATCGCATAGGGGCCCACTGTAACGTCATTTCCACAATCTGCTCCGTTCATTTACATTGGGGTCACTATATAGGGGTCCTGACCCATTTTGGGTTGATAGTGAGACCCAGGTGGACTATGTCAAACAGATCTTGACCCTTAACGGATGATTATAATTGTTCTGGTGGTCAGATTTACCCCAAATCGATCGTTAACGACTAAAGTGGCCCTATGGGTTGTCCACATCTTCAAGACTTGTTACTACCCATATAATAATAATAATTTTATTTTATTTCATTTGTTTTGTTATGTGTATATATGTATTTATATCATCTTTGTATTATTACTACTATTGTCTGCACACTATATATATGATTCATGTTGTGGGCCACACTGTAGGTCATTAGGAGTTAGGACCGTTATAAACCAATCCAACGATTGGATTACCTAGTATTTCATTATTGATAACTTTAGAGGCCTAACGAATGTTTTAGGTGAAATTTGGGAGTTGAATAGGATGGATCTTTCTACAGGGCGTTGTAGACCGATGGATGGTGGATCTTGTGATTTTGATCCTTACATTGGTTTCATATGGTTCAATTGTGCTAAATAGGTGTATGATGAGATGTCATCACGCTCAAGATTATACAAATAAGATTTTCAGTTATTTAAATATAGTTTAACTTGTGATGGTCAAATGGACAGATTGATCTCAAATTTTATTATGATGTTGTGAGTTTTCATAGACTAAAATTGAAGGGTTAAGATAGGTAGATTGTGGGTTGTT
Source organism: Magnolia kwangsiensis (assembly GCA_037074715.1). Taxonomy (NCBI): domain Eukaryota; kingdom Viridiplantae; phylum Streptophyta; class Magnoliopsida; order Magnoliales; family Magnoliaceae; genus Magnolia; species Magnolia kwangsiensis. The sequence goes on from CM073573.1 coordinate 61,938,914, forward strand.
GGATAGTGACACGTAAGGTAGATTATGTGGGCAAATGCATGTGTAAGCATTCAAGCAGTTCTACGTGGTGACACCTGAGTACCAAAAGTACGAGGTGTTACATGGACGCTACTGCTTGAATCTAAGGTACCACTTACCAATGTAAAAGACTCATGAACCGGGCATAGTGGTATGGGACACCATGGTCGAGCTGTCGGCCTACGCTGGGGTGATAATCCTCCTCGTAGTGTCCAGTGAGCAACACAAACTCGTGAGCCGAATACGGTGGTATGAGACACTATATTCGAGTTATCGGCCTACGATCAGGTGACGAGCCTCTCGTAGTGACCTCGAGTATAAAATAGGCCTACGCTAATGGTGACGAGCCTCCCGTAATGACCTCGAGTGAAAATTCGTGAACTTACCTATCCACTGCTTTTTAAATCAGGGGTGATGTTGTCCTATAACTTACCTATCGTATGTGATTAATTAGGATTGACGACCCTAGATGGATTATTGTTTGGATAAATGATATAAAGGGAGGTACCTTAGCTTTTCAAATCTGTTGTATGAATAAGCCTAATCAAGAACTTAACTAACACGTGCATGCACCGCATTACATGTGCTTTGGTGATGAAGGCATAGTGGGAGTAGCATGTGCGATCGTGAGATGGTGTCTCTGAGGGAGTGTAAGTGAGGGCATGCATCATTATAGTATATCATTCCTGCATTAACAAGAGTACTTAGGACATAATTGTTGTGTTGCATTATCATTACTGCTTGACTGAATTGATAACATGTTAACCTTTGGCTTATAGCTCCACTGAGTTGATCACTCACTCCCACTCTAGGATGGTGTTTTAAAACACCAAGTAGACTCTGTTTTAGCTGCAGATGATGGCGAGGCTTATGAGGCGGAGCTAGACTTTTATAACGATGAAGAGGAGTTCTCCTATGTACAACTATTAGGCGAGTCTATGTAGACCATGTACTAACCGGTGGGATTACAGGGATTATATGATTTAGTCAGACTTTTAAATTTTATCATTTTGTATATTTTGCAACAAAACATGTATATATTCAGCCCAGTAACACACTCATAATCTGGAGGTTATAAAACATGTATATATACTTTACGTATTTATCACAATCTTCCGCTTGCTTAATATTCTCTCTCTGGAGTATGATACGTTGATTTAATATAATCTCAATTCATGTTTAATGCACTAATATAGATAACATTTAAACATCATTATCTAAATTGCATAAGCGATGCATTGGAATTCAGGAGTTGAGATTATGCTCGACCCTCGATTTTCTAGGCATTACAATTAGGTTCTTGTGTAGGACCTTGACTCTTGTGTAGGAACTAAATCCTAGGTTCTTGTGCAGGACCTTGGCTCTTATGTAGGGCCTAAATCCTATGTTCTTGTGTAAGACATTGGCTCATTGTGTAAGGCCTAAATCAAGTCCTTGTGTAAGCCATCAAACTTGGGTGTGTACGTGTTAGTCTCTGTGGGAGCCTCTGGTGGGAGTAAACGTAGGTCATTGGACTAGGACCGTAGTTGTTAGTTAGTCTATGAAAAATTGACTATAGTCTCTTGTGGGAGCCTCTGGTGGGAGTTTACGTTAGTAGATTCTTGTGTAGGACCGAGGTTTGTGGCGAGCCTATAGGAAACCACATAAAGTCTCTTGTGGGAGCCCTTCCTTGTGTAAGATTGTAAATGTTAGAACTTAATCTGATTTAAAACCTTCGATCGTGAAATCTATTACACTCATGAGATGAGTACATCTACCGGGAGTGGAGCAGGAAAACTGAATTACTATATATGCTTGTGTTTGGAATTGTCATTTGCACACTTGTTTAATTATGCTTATGTAATTGAATGTTAAATTATATATATGCATGAATAAATGGATGCTAGGAGTTGATAGTTAGCACATGTTCATCAACCCCAAGTGTAGAGCTACGATGTAGTAATAATCTCGATGAGACCGAGGTCATACCCACAAGGACTTGTTATTTATGCAAATTCTGAGCTACTTTAGAATTAGAACTAGAGATTAATCTAAACACAGGAATTATCGTGAAGAATAATTGTGAAGTGAAACTATCAAGAATAAAGTACTAAAGCGCTAAGGATCCACTTGTAGTCATCTTAATGCCATTCTACTTGATTCAATCAATACACTTCAACTGGAATCGAAGTCATAATCTATCTAGTTGGATGATAAAGTGGTTGAAACATCATTCACATGTCAAAACAGATTCTGAACATTCATTGGACAGGTTCCCTCATAAAGTATCAACGTAATGATCGTAGGGAATTCAAAGCATTTACCATGCCCAGAGTCAAGGTAGATCAATGGATTTTACAGATCACACAATTGCAAAACATGTAAGAGAATATTCATAGTCTTCCTAAGCATCCAAAGTACCCAGAGCCGACAATGGATCAAAGTAAACTGAAAATAAATCTTTATTCAAACCAAAGACCACGAATTGTTCAACATATAAACCAAAGAGCTTAAATAAAATTAAAATAAACATCAAAACAAACTACAAGCTGCACCCCTAAACTCTAGAGATTAGCCAACCAACAACATGATTGAACTATAACTCTTAAAGAAAAACATAAAAACTAACTAAAACTGAAGGATTAAAGAAAGGAAGGACTCCTCAAAGCACCACAACTCCTTTACTCCTTCTACCCTAATTCATACCTAGAAAAACTCCAAACATCCCTTTATATAGGCTTTGATCAGACCGAATTTAAAACCACCTCAATTTATGTAGCTATCGCAGCTTCGATAACATTAAAGTTTCATCGAAGGATCCGAGTTGAATTGGGAAACTGTCAGCAAAAATATTTTAAATCTGTAAAATTTCTCGATGTCATCGCACGCCCTCCAATGGCATCGAACATAGCTTCGATGGCATCGAACCTGGCTTCAATGGGATCGAAGAATACTCCGAACTATCCAACAACTAAATTTAAAATTTTGTGATTCTTACGATGCAATTAAACTAGCTTTAATGGCATCGAGCGCTTCTTCGATGGGATAAAATCCTCATTCGATGGCATCGAAGAGGTCTCAAATATGTCCAGAAAGAAAATTAGATTTTTCTAATTTTTATGATGGGATCGAGCCACCTTCGATGTCATTGAATACTTACTTTAATGACATCGAACTGTCGAGTTCAACACTTTTGATTTATGCACTTTGATTTCTTCAGTTTTTTTTCTTCTTTACTTGGTTTTCTTAGATTTTGAATTCTTGAATTCTTCAATCTTGACCTCCATAGATCCAATCATCACTTGAGTATTTCTTTGAGCATCAAATCCATGCTTTAAGCATTCTTTTCTCCTTTGCTCTCAAAATCACCTTGTAAAAGAAAACATGTGTATTTAGATCAATTAAACACATTCATGTTCACAAAACCAATGTATAACTAGGGAAAAATATGTAATATTTCACACTCAACACACCCCCCAACCAGCATTTTTCTAGTCTCGAGCAAAACATGCAAAGAATCAAAGTTTCAAGCATTCAAATTTCAAACCCTTTTCAAAAAATAGTATCATGTGTAATCCTATAAATGTGAGTAGAATTCAAAGACATGATAAAATTTCATCAACCTAGAATCCAATGTTAGTAGTAGTCTTTTTAAACCAAGTTCCTCTTCATCAATTACTTAAAAAAATTCATCCAAACATCAAGTTTCTATTATGCTTAGTGACTCTTACTTATATTCTATACAACTTAACTTTGTTTTCATAATGTTAATCATGCTCATTACCTTCAAAGTGGACAAATCAACACAAGTAACTAATTCCGAACCTATCTCCTTTTTACTTTTTATTCTAACTTTCAATTTTTCATTAATGGCTTTAACATTCTATTTCATATTTTCACATTGATTTCTCATTCAATTACATACATAGCCATGTTCAACTGTTTTCTAGCTGGTTTTCTTCTTCTTTTCACACTTTTAAGGTAGATAAGGATCTCCATACTTGGTTCCTAATCACTTTTAAGTAATCATCAAGCTAAAATAAAAATTTTAGGTTATCTTTACATAACGTAAATCAGGTGTGAATTGTGGACTGGACTCAATTGATGTTAAGACTTTCTATTAATTAATTCATTAAAGGAACTCATTCAAAAGTCTACTACTTAACTAAACTCCAATTTTTCAAAAGTATTCAATATCTTCGCCTAATATTCATAAGATATTCATATTTACAACATAACTATCTTCAAAAAGAGTTTTAAAACTGAAAATTTTATCCTCAAGACTAAGAAAATAATGATTAAATCTATCTGTTCGTCGTTTCTTTTCTCATGCATGCCAGAATTGGGATCTTGGCTCCAATTCAAACTGAACAACAATGTCCCTGAGCACTAAAGTAGGCAGACATAGAGTATGCCTGAGATCTGAGGAGATCGATCGTCTATTCAATCACTCGCTCAATGTGTAAATGGATTAGGCGATAGTCAGAGGGTGGGGTTCGTCCTTTGATAATGGGTTACTCATTTGCCTTCCGTACGAAAGGATTTTTCAGTACATATTAAACAAAATGAGAAAGAAATCCCTACAGTCGGCTGCTGTTAGCGTGCGAGCATAAATTTCAATTATGGTTAAGATTACTAACTATTAAATTAATGATGAGAATTACACTACGAAATGTAAATGGTAAGTTCATAAAGTAAATGGCAAGTACATAAAGTAAATGATTATGATGAGAAATCTAATTGACTTGATAAGGAAAGGTAAATGATTACACTAAGGAATTTAATTTGATGAGATAACTACAAAGATAATTAAAAGATAGATTTTGGTTTGATTGGTTTGGTATGAGATGATCTCTTTTGTTGTAATCTTCCTCTATTTATATCTTCGATCTGACCATCTGGATTCTTCCCACGTTCCAATAATTATGGCAACCATTTCCTACTACTGGTTTCCAGATGCTTCCCACGCTTTTTCTACTCTGAACCTTTAGACATCTATCGGGTGGTCTTGTGCACTCGATCTCTTAACATGTGTCATAAAAATATTTGAACTCGGTCACTTTTCCTCTCGATCGCTCTTATGATGCTTGGTCACAGTTGATATGTTGTGGCTCCACTTCCCAAAGAATCATCGTACATATCTGCAGGAAATCTTCTAGGACCCATGCGTATTTATACAAATCACACGCACTCTGCCCTAATTTGTTGAAACAAAGTTCGGCCGAAACAGGTACAAACATTGCCCCCCTCGTCGTTGACCTTTTGGAGAAAGTGACAACGATGTTTGATGCTTCCTTAATGTTATCATAAATGCTCGCACGTGTCACCCAAATGTTATCCGCCTTTAACCATTTTCATCAATATCAGTCGCGTCGAATCGAGGTGTCGAATGAATCTTGCATCTACATGTGTCTTTAATAGCCATTCTTCTGAAATAAACATGATTTTGCAATCAATACTACCTCTCCTTTCATTTATATAAACCCTATTTCGAACAATTTTAGTTTACGCCTTTCGAATTCCTTTACCTTTGCAATCTCCTTAAAATCTCCGCTTCTAAGCAATTCTCCTGCAATGGCTGCCTCTTCATTATCCACCCCATCCTTCGACCAGAAAGATATTATGGTGGTGATGGATCTTCTTTCAAAGAAATGCACAAAGGATAACATTTTAAAATCTTCCCTGGGTAATGAGATCATTTGCTTGAACCTAACATTTTCTATAGAAGTTACGGCCGATGAGGTTCATCCTCTGAATCATTTCTTCCCGATCTTTTCGGGAGAAGAGATATTGATCGGATCTGGATGCATCCCAGATGTGGCAAATGCTTTGAAGACGCCTTGGAATGGTCAAAGCCTCTTCAAGATTGGGAGACTTAGTTTGTTCGGGTATCTTCTCAATATGAAGCATCGTGGAAGAGGATCGGCATCTATGAGTGCATAAGACTCTCTCTTAAAGAGTATAAAGCCAATCTGGCTCTTCTTCTTGCTCTTTCATAATTTTGGAGCACTTCGACTAATACCTTTCTTTTCGGTTGTTGTCCAATGAGCCCCACCATTAAAGATATTTGTCACCTAACTGAGTTGTTGCCAATAAAAGTTACACCAACTTCATGAAGGCCTACCACAAGTTCGAAGGTCTGGTCAATGACGATGAGCACACGACATTTCTTCTTCTTTGGATATGCAGGCACCTCTTGTGTGTGAGCGTGCAACAGGTCATTGCAAAGTATGTTTCTTTGGCTGAGCATCTAGCACATGTTTACAGAATTGCCTTGGCGCCTTACATCCTCGACCACTTATATCGAGTTCTTTACAAGACCATTCATAAAGGCTAATATTCTGTAGGAGGGCCTCTGTGGCTCTTTCATATGTGGTTTTTTGCATACTTTTAACCTTCTCTCTTCAATCATCTGATGCACAGGGAAAAGCTATACTCTTCTTTTAGAGATAAAATTCTCCACTTCTTTTCAAAGAAGCGGACAGTTGAGAAATTTCTCCTAGGTCTCTTTACCCTTGACTCGACCAAAAAAGATCAATCTTTTATGCCATTTTCCAAAGACAAGGCATATGGACCAGGGTGGCTGAAAAGATAATTTGCACCAGATGATGAATATTCGACCGGCCAGTCACATCAGTCATGGGCTAGCTACATTCTTGGATGAGATCTCGCCTATGGGGGAACGATCGAGTCAGGGAAGAACATGAAGGCCGGGATTGAGCAATAATATCTGACATTTCTCATGCAAAGTTTGGTCTTATACAATGCATCCCATGCCCTCTCACTCACAAAGCTTGTAATCAACCTCCCTACGACCACCTCATAGTTGTCAACCCAGAACTTTATATATCCCTCAACAACTACTACGACAAAGTGACACTTGCCTTGGTGATTCCAAGCTATCCAAACTTTTCCCAAGCATTGGATAGCTTTGTCTCATGGTGGAATGTCCATTATGATAGGTTGTTGGGTGGCAAGAGTGTGACCGAGCTCATAAAATAGTTCATTTTCCAACAGGAGGTGAAAGAGGTGAGGACACATAAGAGAGGTGTTGCTTTGCCTCTTACTCCTACAACCAAAAGGACGGCAAGTCGGCCTAAAACATGATCAACCACTACTTCTCCCACTCCAGTTCCTTCGACTAAGGCTACTACCACAACTAGCTAAGAGGTCGTGGAGGAGGATCCGGTCGTTCTAACACCCATTCACATCAAAGAATGGCTCCCAATAGGATATCAGATTTGGAAAATCTTCCAAGTCCACCTCTCAAAATCCCTATACTCTCTTATTAGCATGTAGATCCTCTCCAACCATCTCTGACAAAGGAGGATCGACCGTTACCGATGTCAGTTAAGCCTCACCAACCGTCAGGTACATCCTCGATCGAGGCCATATCTGCCTTTAAAAATTATTTTAAAACAAAGTATTGGCGTTCATAACCCCAAGTATAGGGTCACGATGCAGTAATAATCTCGGTAAGACCGAGGTCAAATCTATAGGGACTGAACCTTGTACGTATTCTGAAAGTAACCAGAACTAGAACTGGAAGAAGATGTAATCTAAATTAGGAGAGTTTAAGAGAATAATTGTAAACTATTTAACTAAAAACTTATAAAATTCAAAGGTGGCAAACTAGGGTGTCAAGGATCCACTTGTAACAATTGGGAAGCTATCTTACAATGATTCAAGGACACAACTGGAATCAAAGTCCTATCCTATCCAATTGGTAAGAAGAGATTTATCAGATCTCTGAACTTCTCATGGATCTAATCATCAACAGATAAGAGTGGGGAAGATTTGGAAGTGATTTCGTCACCTAACTATGCCTAGGAGATAAGGAAAACTATAGCAATATACTAATCCCACAACTAATTATGGGAGAATTGTGAAAGTTAGGAAGGATTCTATCACCCTACCATGCCCAAGGGACAATGGTGAACAACAGGACTGCCTAATTTCACAATCTCAATTTAGGAAAAAGAAGATATTCAAAGTAATCGTAGATCCACGGTAATTTGAGTCACAACAAACCATTAAATACTAAAAGTATTCCTCAATAATCAAACTAGAATCCAAGAGACTTCAATAAAATATGAATCAAAACAAAGCAAATATCCCAATCATGCTACAAGCTTCACCTCTTGGCCCTAGCTAAGAGGTTTAGCCTATCATAATCATGATTAAATTAATCTCTTAAAGGAAGGACATAAATAAAGCCATGGAAAGGGAAGAAAAATAAAGAGGAAAGAAGAAGGAGAAACTCTCGGTGCCAGCTCCACGTTATCTCTCTTGCCTTTTCTCCCACACCCCAGGATAGATCTCCACGTCCTTCTCTCCCTCTCTTTTATAGCCGAGGAAGGTCGGCTAGGAGGCTCGAGTCGATGGATGCTAGCGTAAGTGTTGTTTACGTAGCAACAATGAAAGAACCACGAAGGCAGCTGCGTTTGGCGGAGTTTTAGAACGGTGAACGGCCTAACCTCGATTCTGACTTCATGACTATGGTTGTGGCCACTTTTGCAGCATGTGGACAGTCTGGATCTTACATCCGACCCTTCCTTTGATCACACAATGGCCCACAGAGCGCTGGACGTGTGTAATTGCATATAAACCTACGTTGAGGTGCTGGTGAGCCCCACAGTGATGTTTTCGAAGAAATTCACCCCGTCTATTGGATTCTTAGTAAAATTTCAATCAGAAATGGGTGGTTTTGATTAAGTTTTGGTGCATCCCACTGTATCTTTGTTCACGCCATTCATTCTGTGTTTGAAGGTGATCCTCGTGTGTACACGTGCATGGGAGCAAAAGGAGAGCATGGTTATGGTCGGCGCCCCCTTGGATCAAATGGATGGTTCAAATCATCCATTGGAGTCGTGATGGTGGGCCACGACGCGTCATAGCCATCGTCCTTGTGGATGCTGTGTATTAGAGAAGGAGAGGATCGGATTAGCGGTCCTTTGACCAAATCCATGGTCTGGTGCACCTCCAGCGCACACACCATGTAAAGTGGGTCCCACCTTGATGTTTTGAGAAATCCGCTTCGTCCATCCGTTTTGTCATCTAATTTAAGGGGTTTAGACCAAAAGTGAAGCATATTCAAGGATTAGGTGGGCCCCCCAAATCAGTGATTTACTGGATGATCTGTCCGTTGGACTACTTCCACAAAGATCCAACAACTGAAATTTTACATGTATGGTTACTTTATGATCCTCAGGCCAGATATAAAATTTCAACCCAAACAGATGGTGAGAACCCTGTGATCTTGCATTCAGGACGATTTTCAAGCCTCTCTATATTCAATCACTTGATTTTCTCGGATGTTTGGCTTGTGAATTCTTCAATATCGGTCCCCTAAGATCCGTTCCCTTGCTTTGGTGATTCTTGAGCATTAAATCCATGCATTTAGTACCCTTTTTCAATCCAAACTCTTAAATTCACCTTGCAACAAAAACATGATTAAAATAGAATGTTGAGCATTATCATGTTCGTAAAACTAAGCAATAATTGAGGTCTAATATGCAATATTTGACCCTCAACAATTGGCCTGGTCTTCCCATTGAAGATTACTCAAAAGAGATTAAAAAAAGCCTAAAACGGCATAACGAAGCCCATTTCAATAAGTGCTGCAATAAATGGTGGCAAGATAGAGAGAAATGAATAATCTTGATCTTCCTTTTAATGAGAAGTACCGCCCACCTTATCATCCTAATCTACCACCATTCCCTACTTCTACTTTACCATTATCAACTATAATAAAAAATCCTCAAGCAATTAGCAATCAGTTGATTGTCTATGTTGTTCGATCCGATTTAGGTGGAGATCGCTAGTCCATATTGTAAGTGATATGTAGTATATCAAGCATCCTGTATTGTCAAATTTTGTAGTGACAAACCACTTTGGAATGATGGACTTGTTCATGATGAAAAGTTCACCTTCAAGTGACCTTCAAGTGATGGAATGTTCGCCTTCATACAAAGATGTGTTACAAGCTATGAAGACTGTTCTATCTACATCAACTTCAAGTTCTAGACCAAGTTCAAGTGCTACTTCAAATGCAAGATCAAGTTCAAGTACACTTCATAGTCAAGAAAAAGATCAAGTTTCAAGTATACAAGTTCAAGCTTCAAATACTTCAAGAAGAAGATCTACCGGATCTACCAAAGATACAAGTTCAATGTTCAAGATTTCAGGTATAAATGACCCTAGAAAGACCTTAGGTTTAGGTTATTTATATTACACATTTAATATGGGTCATTGTGCTTATTATAGGCTTTGCTTCGACTAGTCCTAGTCAATGTTCAACTAGTTTAGGCTCTGGCTCGACCAGTCCAGATTTAAATTCAAAATTTTAAAATTTTCTGGTAAGTTCTGGTAAGTGCTCAACTAGTTGAGCACCTGGTTGAGCACCCTACTCGACCGGTCGTGGAGACTGGCTTGAATAGTCATGCCGGGCTTGACTCGAACTCTAGTAAAAATTTTAAGCCCCACTCGACCAGTCAAGTGCCAAGCTCAACTAGTTGAGCAGGCCACTCGACCATTCCAGCAAGCTACTCGACCAGTCAAGGGTCAGTTTTATCTTATCATGCCAGAATTTCTTAAATTTGGTTACTCCTAAGACTAGTTGAGGCTGACTTTTGACTAGTCGAGGGAACCATTTTTCAGCCTATAAATAAAGGACTTTTCTCAGCTTTTTCCATTCATTTCAAGCCAATTCAAGCCACCACTCTAAGAGATAAGTCTCCATGATTGTCAAGCTATTGTACGGTAATTTAATATTCTTTTTATAGCTTTTTGATTTCTAATTTTTTGGTCTCCTTCTACTTCAATCTTATTTGATAAAAGAGAATTCTGATCTACCCCTTTTGAGATCCAAGAAATTGAATGAAAGTAGCCCAAGGTTGGATTAATTTAAAATTCATTTAGACCTAGAACCCTTCCATTAGTGTGATTGAACATTGGACATCTTCATCTTCAAAGAAGCGGTTCTTCCGGGCTACATCAAAACAGAATCTACAGATAGGTATTTTGAATTACAGCTTTTGGTTTTGAGATTGCCATAAAATCTCTATTGTGATTTTAACTAAGATTTATAGAAAATCTCAGCGTGGGGTTTTTAATTGTAATAGCCCATTGAAAACACAATTGTAAAGGTTTTAAGGTGAACCTTGAAAAACCTTCTTTCATAGTGAAAGTCAATATCACGTGGGTTATGATTATTGGGAGTGGAGTAGGTGTGGCTATTTTAGAACAGTTGGTGTACACACCGAACCACTATAATTCTTGGAGTTTGGTGGATGATGATGATGATGTATGTGATTTATGTGTGATGAATGCTTGTATTTATTTCATGTAATTGTGGTGAATGTTGTAATAGCTAGATTTGTTTCAATTGTTTCTTGTATTAGTTTTAGTTTTTTATCCTTAATGAGTTCAAGAAATTATGTTGTCTTACTATAAACTTTGGTTTTTGGTGTAAGGTTATCCTTTGAACAATGTTTGTATCAACCTCTCAATATTATTGCAATTGAGGTTGTAATTTAGTTCAGATATCTGCATTTATATTCCACATTTATTTTTTTATTTGGCATAGTGCTATTCAGCCCCCCCTCTAGGATTGAGAGCTTGCCCTTTTCAAGTGGTATTAGAGCTAAGTGGCTCATTCTATTGGATTTATTTCATGAGCTTATCGATCTAGAGCTTTCAGTATGTCAAATTTTGATAGCCTATCTATTACTAGGCCACCACCGTTTGATGGCTTCAACTATGCTTATTGGAAAGCTAGGATGAGGATATTTCTGAAATCCATTGATGAAAGTGTGTGGCAAACCACGACGACTAAATGGAAACCACCTGTGTCTAAGGTTTTAGGCAGTGATAGAACTAAGTCCATGAAGGAAACATTGTTTTATATGTGGATTACTCTTCAGAAAAATGAGAGCAGTGCGAATGCTAAAGCTTTAAATGCAATCACTTGTGCACTATCACCTGATAGATTCAAAGGAATCATTTCTTGTGATACTGTTAAACAAGCCTGGGACATTCTTGAAATGACACACGAGGGTACATCTATTGTAAAAAAGTCTAAAGTTCAAATCCTTACCACTAGGTTTGAGGTTTGAGGAAATTCGTATGGAAGAAAATGAGTCTTTCATGGACTTCTATACGAAACTAAATGACATAATCAACTCTATGTGGGGTCTTAGAGATGGTATCCCAGAAAGCAAAGTCTGTGTAAAAATATCGCGATCACTTCCTGAGAGATTTAATTCCAAGGTGACCGCCATTCAGGAACTGAGAGACGCAGATCATATGAAGGTTGAGGAACTTGTTGGTTCACTTCAAACATATGAGTTAAATTTCAAAGCTCCAAAAGGTAAGTCTATAGCTCTTAAATCATCCAAATATATTTCTCATGATAGTAATGTTAATTCTAATTGTGAAAACTCGGAGGATGATATGGCTATACTGCGAAATTTTTTTACAAGATTTTTAAAATTAAGAAAAGAGTTGATTTTCAAAAACCCTCTAGGAAGAAAAAGGGTAAATCTAAAACATGGTAATCTCTAAAAGATGGCTAGTGTTTCAACTTTCATGAATATGGGCATTTGACAAATAAGTGTCCAAAGAGGGACAAGCCAAAGCAAAAAGGCATGTTAGCCACATGGGATGAATCTCCAACTTTGAAGCTTCTTCTAAGTTGGATGAATCAGAACCCGAAATTTCAATGAAGTCAAGGCTTTAATGACTCTAGCCAGAGTCACTTCCACAGATGCGATTCAACCGAATATGAAAATCTGAGGAGTGACCCTGAAAATGATAATGAAGATGATCTTTAGGATGCCTATAATGACCTATACAAGGAGAGTTGTAAGATTGTTCTCAAGCTAAAACTTCAAAAAAAGAAATTTCTAAAATTGAAAGAGGAATTTGAAAATTCTGTTTTTAAAAAATCTCATATTTCTAATTATTTTGAAAAAACAAAATGTGATTTGAATTTCAAAACATCTGAACTTGAAAAATTAAGAACAAAAAATGAGAAACTAAAACTTGAAGTTTCTTCCCTATTGAGTTTAAAGGATACATGGAGGTATGCCCATGGAGACCCTAAACTTGAAAAGTTATTAACCGCATCTAGAACATGTGGAGACAGATCGGGTCTAAGCTATGATAAATACATGCCTCTGAAAAGTAAGAGTATATCTTCTACATTTATCAGAGGAGAATCCTTTAACTCAAAAGGAAAGAGCTTGAAATATAATAATCAAAACAACTCTAAAAATGTAAAAACTTTTCAAGCTTCTAAAGTCAATACTAATAATGTCAGCTTTAAAAAATAATGCTATAATCCTTTAGTTGAAAAAATTGTGGACTTACTTAAGGAGCTTCTCAAATCTAACTCTAATGTGAGAGTTAATAATAATTTCAAGCGAAGAAAAACCAACGGTGCTCCAAAACCCAAAACTACAATGAAATAGGTTCCTAAGGTTACTTGTTTGGTTGCCCACATCGCCTTCAAGGCTTCGAGTCAATCATTGCTCAAGACACATGATAGGTGATAGAGATTTGTTCACCAACTACAAAGAAATGACTGGTGACTCAGTCACTTTTAGTGATGGAAGCAATTGTAAGATAATTGGCCAAGGTACGGTTTATATTTCTAACCTTCCTCCTTTTGAAAATATTTTATTTGTAGAAGGACTTAAGCACAATCTTTTGAGCATATCTCAAATCTACGATAACAAGCATAGTGTTAAATTTACAAATCAAGGATGCGAGATCTCAAATGAGAAAGGTTGTGTGATACTAAATGGTCGTATAACATCTGAGAATTGTTATATCGTGAATGAATCTTGCTCATCTAAATTATCTTGTTACATGGTCCAAACCGATGATAACAAATTATGACACAAACGCCTTGGACATGTGAACTACCGAAATTTATATAGATTGAGCAAGGCTAATCTTGTAAGAGGTCTACCCAAATTGAAGAAAATAGATAAAATATGTGGCATATGTTAGATTGGAAAACAAATAAGGAGTATTCACAAGAAAGTGAACTCCTCTGCCACATCCAAACCTCTTGAACGTCTCCATATGGATCTTGTTGGACCAACCAGAACGGAGAGTAGAGGTGGTAAGAAGAAGTATTTCTTGGTAATTGTGATGACTTTACTGGGTTTACTTGGGTTGCATTCATGAGAGAAAAATCTAAAACTTTCAATGAAGTTAAAAGAATACTCAAGCGTATTCAGACTAAAAAAGAAATGAATGTTGTTAAGATCCAAAGTAATCATGGATGGAATTCAAAAATAGTAATTTTGAGAAGTTCTGTAGCGATCATGGTATATCGCATGAGTTTTCTGCTCCTAATACGCCTCAATAAAATGGGATTGTTGAAAGGAAAAATAGAGTGCTACAAGAGATGGCCAATGTAATGTTAAATAGCATGAAGTTAACTAAAAATTTATGGACCAAAGCTGTTAATACTACATTTTATATCGTAAACCGTATTTACATTAGAAAATCTAGAGATAAAACAGCTTATGAATTGTAGTTTAATAAGAAACCTACAGTTAAATACTTTCAAATTTTAGAAGTACGTGCTACATTTTATGAGACCGGAAAAATTTAGGGAAGTTTGATACTAAGAGTGATGAAGGAATATTCTTAGGTTATGCTCTGAATAGTCGAGCATACTATGTTCTTAATAAGAGAACTGGTGTTATTCAGGAGTCTATAAATGTTGTTATTGATGATCACCTGAACACACCAACATCTAGTTCAGAAGATAATACAGTCAATGTAATTGATAAACCTGACTCCTCATATTGTTAAATCAATACCGAACTACGATCAGTTAAAGACCATCCTACTAATCAAATACTAGGTAACCCTCTCACTAGTGTGCATACTCGAAAACAACTAGAAAACATATGTAATTATATGTGTTTTACTTCCCAAATCGAACCAGCCAACGTAAAAGATGCATTTACTAATGAAAATTGGATAGTTGCCATGTAAGATGAACTAAACCAATTTGTTAGGAATGATGTATGGTATTTAGTTCCAAGACCATCTAATAAATATATAATTGGAACCAAGTGAATTTTTAAAAATAAATCTGATGAGTTAGGGAATATAATAAGAAACAAGGCTAGACTGGTTGTATAAGAGTACACTCAGACAGAAGGAGTCGATTATGATGAAACCTTTGCCCCAGTAGCTCGTCTTGAATCCATCATATTATTCATATCCATTGCATGTTTTAAAAGGTTTAAGATCTATTAAATGGATGTTAAAAGTGCATTTTTAAATGGTGATTTACATGAAGAGGTTTATGTTGAACAACTTAAGGGTTTTGAGGACCCTAAACACTCTAATCATGTGTATCACATTAAAAAGACACTTTATGGTTTGAAATAAGCTCCCAGGGCATGGTATGAGAAATTGACTAAGTTCTTACTAAATCATAATTTTGTTATGCGAAGTGTTGATAAAACTCTTTTTGTTAAAAAATTCAATAAACACATACTAATAGTACAGATCTACGTTGATGATATTATCTATGGTTCTACTTGCTCTAACCTATCCATTGAGTTTGTAGAGTTAATGAAATCCAAGTTCAAAATGAGTATGGTGGGAGAATTGAACTACTTCCTAGGTTTACAAGTTAAACAATTAAAAGATGGTATCTTCATTTCTCAAACCAAGTATGCTTCAAACCTGGTTAAGAAATTTGGATTTGATAATGAAAAAAAATTCGATACTCCTATGAGTACGACTCTTAAGCTTTCAAAAGATACAACAAGTAAGAGTGTAGATCCTCGGCTATATTGCAGTATGATTGGTAGTGTACTATACTTAACTGTGAGCCGACCTGATATAACATTCAGTGTAGGTATCTATGCTAGATATCAATCAGATCCTAAGGAATCTCACCTTATTTTTGTCAAGAAAATTATTAGATATGTCACAAGTACGACTAATTTAGGCCTCTGGTAACCACATGATACTAATGTTCAATTAGCTGAATATACGAATATTGACTGGGCTGGGAACATAGATGATAGAAAATCTACTAGTGGTGGATGTTTTTATGTTGAGAATTGTTTAGTTTCCTAGCACAACAAGAAATAGAGTTCCATATCATTATCAATAGCTGAGGTTGAATATATTGCAGCCAGAAATGCTTGTACCCAGTTTGTGTGGATGAAAAGAATGCTTAATGATTATGGTATTGTGTAAGATACAATGATATTGTATTGTGATAACTTTAGCGCAATTCATATTTCTAAAAATCCCATCCAGCATTCCCGTACCAAACACATTGACATTCGATATCATTATATTCAGGAATTAGGAGAAGATAAAATCATTTCATTGGAATACGTTCAAACAGAAAATCAGCTTACGGACATATTTACTAAACCACTTGACAAGAATAGGTTTTCTAAGTTGAAAATAGATATTGGTATGTGTAATTATAACTGAGTTTATCGTATCTGTATGTTTTATTTTTTATATATTTTTATGTAAATGAATTTTGAAAGAAAATATTTGAATTTTTTGTGCTTGCACGACTGGTCGAGCACGTCCTCGACCAGTTGTGGCTCGACGAGTCGAGCATGTACTCGACTGGTCGAGTTGCGCGGTTGGGAGCCATTTATGAGTGAGAAAATTACTTTTTCTCTCATTTTCTCTTCTTCTCCATCAGCCCCCTTTCTGACCCATAGAACCCATCTTCAATTACTGCTTGGTAAGTACTCTATTTTTTTTTTTATTTCCTTTCATATTTGGGTTTTTTGGATCATATATTGCTAGATTCTTGGGTTGATTTGAGCTTTTCGAGTGGTTTTTAAGGATTTCTAGTTAAAAATATGTTGAGTTTGAAATCCTTATTTCTTTTGTTGCATTTCTTTCTTTTTATCTTGCAATGGAAGGAAGAGCTAAGAAGAAAGCTACTAGAGCTTCCTCTTCTCGATCCACTCCTAGTAGGGTGCGAACCCTTCGCCCTCTCGAAGAGGATCCCGAGTATGTGCGGGATCTTCATTATCATGAGGTTATTGTTGATCGGTTGGTCAATTCAAATCAACTTGCTCAATTTCAGATTCTTCCCCTTTTTACCACTGTAGATTGGGAGAACATCTTAAATTGGAGCGGACCGACATACCGCTTCATTGCACAAGGGATGTTTGCTTGCATTAGCGATGTATCTCTTGATGAATTAACCTTCACAATTATCTTTAGAGAAGGATCATTTAAAGTCGATCGTTACTTAATTTCGGGCTTACTTGATGTTAATGTAAGTGATGATGGTATTCCAATACCGACCTTAGCCGAAAGGTTGTTTGAGTCAGAAAAGCATACACTAATCAACAAATTATGTAACAAGGACTCAGAATGGAGTGTGGGAAATGCGCTCCGGGCCAACTAAATGTTGCCCAAATACAGGGTTTTGCATCGCATTTTTATTTCAAATGTCTATCCCCAATCTGGCAACAAAGATGAATTAACATCATTTATGGTTCGTATTATTCACTCCGTTGTGTCAGGTATTCCTATTTTTTTTCCTTCTTTGATTTGTTACATTATTATTCAATTTTATCTTCACTCCAGCCACAGTTATATCCCATTTGCTTACTTGATGACCACCCTAGGTTTACATTGTAATGCGGTCATGCCGCCTAGTGAGGCGCTTATTTTGCTTCTTCCGTTCAATAATTCAAATATAAACAAGATGAACCTGAAGCTGAATCCTAGTCAAAGGGATGGGGAAGTGATGAGGGTTAAATATTGCATATCAGACCCCGATTATTGCCTAATTTTACCAACATGATAATGCTTAATGCCATAATTTAATTATATTTTTATTACAGGATGAAATCAGGAGTATTGATTGAAAAAGGATATTAAAAGAGTGGATCTGACATTCCGAAGTAACCAAAGCAAAGGACGGACTTTAGAGGACTGAGATCAATG
This sequence comes from Magnolia kwangsiensis, assembly GCA_037074715.1. Classification (NCBI taxonomy): domain Eukaryota; kingdom Viridiplantae; phylum Streptophyta; class Magnoliopsida; order Magnoliales; family Magnoliaceae; genus Magnolia; species Magnolia kwangsiensis. The sequence continues at coordinate 61,956,887 of CM073573.1, forward strand.
AATTGACATGCGAGGGATCCGAGAAAATCAAGCCGTTCACGTTAAAGAGGCCCAAAATTGGTCCAAAAATATAAGATCACATGGTTCCGGCCATCTGATTGACTCGAAACTTCATACATGCGATGTGGGCCATAAATTAACCGTACATATTAAATTTCATCCATTGTTGATCTCGAAAAGTGGGCCAGCGGACAGATCAGCCCATTAATCTCCAAGTTGGGGCCTGCCTGTTACCTGGATATATTTCAAAATATGTTTTGACGGTTTAAATAATGTTAGAAAAAGGATGGATGGTGCAGATTTCTCTTAAACATCACGTTGGGACGTGCACTATGGTGGGTGTACACCATGTACACTCTCAGCCGAACTGCACCAGCGCCTGCCCGTCTTTAAGTTCAAAAACGGCAACTGCCGTTTCAAGCAACATTGCGTAATGCACGGCCGCTGGCCATTTTGCGAAGCAATGTGGGTCCCACCTATCACCTGTATGACTCATCCAAGCCGTCCATCTTGTAGAGGGCTGCAGACACTACAAAACCATGCTGACCTTTTGTACCCATGTGCACACACGTGTGAGATACATAGGCCACAAAAGGGCTGCTCTGTAGCGTTCAAACCTGATCTTTTAGTGAATTCTTCTCTGAGACACGCCTATGGATGTTCAAAACCACTCATTCTTGACTGAAATTTCATTCTGAATCCAATGGAGGGGGTGGATTTTCCAGAAAATGCTTCTGTGGGGCCCACCGATCACAACAGTGAAATGGTGCGAAAGGTTTCGCACATCCGTGAAAACTGACTTTTTCAGGCAGTTTTGGCCCACCATCTTTGATCATATGGCAGATCTGAACCGTCTATCATGTAGAGGACCCAAGAAAGTCCTAAGGGACGGTGTTTCTTTGAAATTTGAGTGAGGAAATTGGCGTGTTTCGAGGCACCGAACTTGGCTGCGAAAAGGCTTTCGCTGCGCATGCATAGCTTTCCAAATCCGATTCAAATTCGATTTTCACCACTCCAGCAACTATATAAGGAGGTTTTGGACGTGGGGAGGAGTCATTCAGAGCTAGGAAGGAAGATCCAGAGCCAAGGAGAAGAAAGAGAAGAGAGAGAGAAGAAAGAAGAAGAGAGACAAGGAAGATTTTTTAATGTTTTTATTTTATTTTCTTTTTTTCTAATTAATTTTATGGATTGCTAAATCTCTTAACTAGGGCTGAGATGAAGCCCCTAATTTGATTGACTTTTGTTTATGTTGAATTTATTTTAATTGGATTGATTTGTTTCTTTTTCTAGTGTGCTTTCCTGAGATTTCTGTACTTCTCTATTCTATGAGCTCGACCAAAGTCTAGATATGGATGTTGTTTGGAATATTATTCTAGGTGCTTGTGTCTGACCATGAACAGGTTTTCTATAGAGGAAGAAACAAGATTTACATCTCTCCATGCCTGACCATGGATGGAAAGATGTGATCCATATGCTTTAAAAGATTATACATTCTGTGTGCCCGACCAAGGATATAGGATGTGCTTTGTTTATTAAATTTATATCAATCTGAATTAGAATAAATCAACAGGTAAAATAAGGGTTAGGATAATTAGGGGTGGATTCGAAAGTCCTAGTCTTCTCCTGGATTGAATTTTTTCTCATAGTGCTCGTAGTTATTTTTCATAGATTTATGTTAGTTTACTTAATAGTTTGTAAACCATTCGTTGGATTAGTTAAGAAGAGTCTTAAATTTTAAGTTGTGATAACCAGTCCTCGTGGGAATGATCTCGTAATACGTACCATATTTACATCTGATTCGTATACTTGCGAGTTAAAATCATTTAAATCAGATTGGTTTAAATTAAAACATCAGGAAGCAGAAGAAGTTGAAGAAGAAGATGTATTTGATGAGCTAGAATAAGGTGATTTTGAGGTTGATCCTGATTATTAGCCACCTAAGTATGATGAGCGCCTTTGTGCTTTAGAGGAGAAGGTGGATGCATTAAAAATATCACAAGATAGTCAAATGAAATATATGGGTAAGTATTTTCAACATATAACTATGAGACTGCATCAAATTGATCCATCCATTCCACCTCCTTCTTCATATGGATCAGACTAGTTTTTCTTGATAGTTTGGGCATGTATTAATGTTAAACTTTAACTTTCACTTCTTTTTGGACTTGTTATGTATGACTTGTTGATGTTGATACTCTGCTTAATTATGCTCTTAACTTTAACTCTTTTTCTATTACTCTCTGTTATTATCATAATCTTAGTTATGTTTACGCTCTATTATTTATCTTCCTTTGTCAAGTTGTGACAAAAGGGGGGAGAATTTAGTAGTTATGTGGTTGTGTTCATGAGATTATATGATGTATGGTGTAGAGTTGCATTTGTATTTTTTTTTGAAAATATGTATTTGTTAATATAGGTACGCTACAAGTCACTAAGCTCAGATTGAGGGGGAGTTTTTTTTTTTTTGAAAGAGTGTCATATCATGAAGTGGAGTTGTGATGCTTGTGGACTTGTGTATTATTATGAAATCTTCTAAGTAGGTTTTGTCACAAATTTGACAAATGGGGAGATTGTAAGTGCTATGTTGTATATCAAGCACCCTGTATTGTCAAATTTTGTAATGACAAACCACTTTGGAATGATGGACTTGTTCATGATGGAAAGTTCACCTTCAAGTGACCTTCGAGCGATGGAATGTTTGCCTTCATACGAAGATGTGTTACAAGCCATAATGACTGTTCTATCTACATCAACTTCAAGTGTTACATCGACTTCAAGTTCTAAACCAAGTTTAAGTGCTACTTCAAATGCAGGATCAAGTTCAAATACACTTCATAGTCAAGAAAAAGATCAAGTTTCAAGTATACAAGTTCAAGCTTCAAATACTTCGAGAAGAAGATCTACCAGATCTACCAAAGCTACAAGTTCAATGTTCAACATTTCAGGCATAAATTACCTTAGAAAGACGTTAGGTTTAGGTCATTCATATTGCACATTTAATATGAGTCATTATGCTTATTATAGGCTTTGCTTCGACTAGTCCTAGTCAATGTTCGACTAGTCCAAGCTCTAGCTCGACAAGTCCAGGGTTTTTCTTGACCAGTCCAAATTTAAATTCAAAATTTTAGAATTTTCTGGTAGGTCCTCGACCAATCGAGTACCCTGCTCGACAGGTCGTGGAGACTGGCTCGACCATTTGAGTCGGGCTCGATTCAAACTCTAACAACCATTTTGAGCACCACTCGACTAGTCGAGGGTTAGTTTTATTTAAATTTGGTTGCTCCCAGGACTAGTCGAGGCTGACCTTTGACCAGTCGAGGGAACCGTTTTTCACCCTATAAATAGAGGACTTTTCTCAGTTTTTTTCATTCATTCCAAGCCAATTCAAGTCACCACTCTGAGAGATAAATTCTTGTGATTGTCAAGATATTGTATAGTAATTTAAAATTCTTTTTATAGCTTTTTGATTTCTAATTTCTTGATCTCTTGTTACTTTAATCTTATTTAATAAAATGGAATTCAAATCTACCCCTTTTGAGATCCAAGAAATTGAATGAAAGTAGCCCAAGGTTGGATTAATTTAAAATTCATTTAAACTTAGAACCCTTCCATTTGTGTGATTGAACACTTGGCATCTTCATCTTCAAAGAAGCGGTTCTTCCAGGCTACATCAAAATAGAATCTACAGATAAGTATTTGAATTATAACTTTTAGTTTTTGAGATTGCCAGAAAATCTCTATTGTGGTTTTAACTGAGATATCCAAAAAATCTCAGCATGGGTTTTTTAATTGTGATATCCCATTGAAAACACAATTGTAAAGGTTTTAAGGTAAACCTTGAAAAACCTTCTTTCATAGTGAAAGCCAATATCACGTGGGTTGTGATTATTGGGTGTAAAGCCTATATCCTAGACCGTACCATTCCATAGACTTTCGCGGTCTTCCCGGTCGAATTTCGGCAACCTTCGACACTTAACCGGTATTTGCGCATGATCCTGATTCATACGCCGTCTACCCGAGTCGACTCAACCCAAGACCTTTACCATATCGACCGCGCCATCGCCACAACTCACGTGCCGAGGCGATACCCTGGCCCGGAGATGCGGGCTAACGTTAGGTGCGAGAAAAACACCGCACGTTACAAAATCCAAGAGAATCTCTACGACTTGTCAAATCAATCCATCAATCAATCAAATCCCAACAAGTCAAGTACACATCACCTCACACCCATCCCCAAGCAACCACAAAAGTCAAAAATTTCTTACAAAGCCCATGTCTTTCTTACACAAATGGCCACAAAAGTCAAAAAGTTCTTACACCCATCACCACCACATCCATCGCTCCATCACCCATCACTCCTCTCCCTTTACAAGTCTCTCTCTCTCTCTCTCTCTCTCTCTCTCTCTCTCTCTCTCTCTCTCTCTCTCTTTTCCAAGTTCATTTCTAAGCAAGAAAAACCTCCATATGTATGAGCCTCTCCAAGCTCTTCCAAGCTCCAAGTGTGGCCGACCTTTCCTACTCTTTCATCTCCCATCTCAACCATTTAAACATCATCACCTCCGTTGGAATCGAAGCTAAGGAGCTAGGGAAGCCTAGGGAGCAAGAAGGAATGGTGGGTGATCTTTGATCTTCATTTCCTTATTTCTTTTGTGATGTAAGGGTCCACTTATGATGGGACCCACCTTGACGTAGGCCTTATATCAAAGAGGGGCCCATAGTGGCGGGGCCCCTCCATCCTTACCGTTCTCTCTCTCTCTCTCTCTCTCTCTCTCTCTCTCTCTCTCTCTCTCTCTCTCTCTCTCTCTCTCTCTCTCTTATGTGTTGTGGGCCCCTCACCATCATGTATGACCTGCACCATCCCATCCGTGGGGCCCACCTTACAGTCCATCCTTTGGTGGGCCTGGATTTAGGAGAACACAAATATCAGCTTGATTCAAAACATAGGTGGGCCACGTCCCTGTGGGACCCGCCATGAGGTTTGTGTTACACTCACACTGTCCAGCGTCTAGGGACGCTGGACGTGTGCTGGAATGATGGGTGGGTTGCCAGGGGTGGCTAATAGTGATGTGAACTGACGGTGGGTCCATGGGACCCACTCCCGTCCTTCACCCCTTCATATGGGCCACACCAAGATGTATGTGCATTATCCAAACCGTACATTGCATTCTGATGGTGGAACCTATGTTCGTGTGGGACCCATCTTCAACGCCATGATCCATAGCTCACCTGACAAACTAAGTGGAGGTGTCTCGTTTCAACACTTGAGGTCTTGGCGTGGTGGCTGACAGTGTAGCGTGGACTGATGGCGTGGGGTCCATGGAACCCACCTACACCGTCCATTCATTATGGTGGGCCACCCCACGTGTGATCCAGACTGTCTGAATGGTGGGCCCCATGTCTCACGTGCCAGATGGAGTGAAAGATACTCCGTTTCAATGCTGGGACCCACCCAATCCCTTAGCTCGCTAGCAGACCGAGTGAAAGATACCTCATTTCACGCTGAGATCCTGGGGTTTACTCCCTAAGACGGTGGCTAACTTAGAGTGTGTACTGACATGGGTGTGCCCTGGCGTGGGGTCCATGGGACCCATCTACCGTCCATCCACTCTGTTGGGCCACACCATGTTGCACGTGTTTTATCCAGCAGTCCATCATCCTTGGACGTGGGACCCACGTTCGTGTGGGGCCTCCCTTGAGGAATGTGGCCTGGACGTTGCATCTTATATAATATTAATATATTACAAAATATATTTATATTACATTATAATATTATCTAATATCTTATGTTAGCTAAAAAGGGTGGGCCCTACCTGGGACCCACCTTTACTACCTTTTAACGCTGTAAAGCTGCATAGCAGCAGCTACAAATATATATATATATATATCATATATATTATGTATATTATATACCTTATATACAATACATGAGGGTGGGCCCTACGTGGGACCCACCTCTACCTTTTATTTTTTATTTTATTAAAAAAAAAGAGAAGAAGAGAGGCAGCCACGCTGCACGTGCTACAGGTCCACCATGATAAATGTGTTTCACATGTGCCATCCATCTGTTTTTACGATGGGACCCATTTCCATCTGACGACAGCAAGCTCTGTGGGCCCCCTTGTATCATCTACGATGTTCATCTATGGACCCACCCTGATGCATATGTTGCATCCAACCTATCCATCCATTTTGAAAGCTCATTTTGGGCATGAGCTAAAGAATGAGCCAGATCCATAGTCCAAGTGGACCCCACCTTGGCATGTTTTGAGGCCCATCTTAACGTATTTGTGGCCCGTGGTTGAGGCCCACTTTGATATATATGTCAGGCCTATGGGTTGAGGCCCATTTGATGTATTAAGGGCCCATGGGTTAGGGCCCATTGAGATGTATTGGGGCCTATGGGTTGAGGCCCATTTGATGTACATATAGGCCCAATAGGTGTGGCCCATTTGATACACATAAAGCCCATGTGATGTGGCCCGCTTGACAAAAAAGGCCCATTGAGATATATTCAAGGCCCTAGTGCGAGGCCCACCTGTTGTGTGTATTCGAGGCCTGATGTGATGTATGTTGGCCCGTGTGACGAGGCCTATGTGACGTAAATGAGGCCCATCATGATTGTACGGGAGGCCATGGGCCCACTATATGTCTAGCCGATGTAGGCCACTCCTAGGGAGCAATGTTGGTTTGAGGTCCACATTGACGAGCAATGATGGTTAGATGTCCTTATTGTGACCTTCCCTTAGGCCTTATAGGCCATTCTTTTCATGGGTTAACCCAAATAAGTGGGCCTCATTTGCTGTAGACAAATGACTTCATAACCACGGCCGACGCCGATTATCGACCCTGATTATCGGTGCCGATTATTGATGCTGATTATCGGTGCCGATTGTCGAGGCCGACGTCGATTATCGACTCTGATTATCGGTGCTGATTACCGATGTTGATTATCGGTGCCAATTGTCGTGACTGATTGCCGATTAGCGATCGAGGCCATTTATCATGACCGATTGCCGATTCCGATTGATGTGACCGATTTGTCGATTTTGATTATTGGCCGATTTCAATTATCGTGGCTGACTACTGATTTGCAATCGAGGCCAATTGTCGTGACCGATTGTCGACGTGACCGATTTATCAATTCTGATTATTGACCAATTTTAATTGTTGTGGCCGACTGCCGATTTACGATCGAGGCCAATTGTCGTGACCGATTGTTGACGTGACCGATTTGTCGATTCCAACTATTGATCGATTCTAATTGTCGTGACCGATTTGTCATTTTCGATTATCGTGGCCGATTGCCGATTTCGACTGTCGAGGCCGATTCCAAGTGTTGATTCCAATTGTTGGGGCTGAGTCTGATTGTCGAGGCCCACTGTGATGTATTCGAGGCCCATGAGATGTGGCCTATTGTGATATATTTCTGGCCCATATGGTGAGGCCCGACTTGATGTATATTAGGCTTGTGGGAGCAGCCCATTACGATGTATATTAGACCCGTGAGATGCGAACTACTTGATATATATGTGGCCCATGAGTGAGGCCCATCGCGATGCGTATTAAGCTCTTAAGTGAGGCCCATAGTGTTGTATATTTGGCCCTGGTGTGAGGCCATGAGTCGACTATATGTTAGGTTTTATATGGGCCATTCCTTGGGGGCAATGTTGGTTAAATGTCCACATTGTCGAGGTCAATTGTCGGTGCCAGTTATTGATACCTATTATGAGTATGTGACAACATAGCATCATAATACATACGCATCATCTGCATGTTGATTATGAAATATGATTGACCATCGCATATGCCATAGGGAAAGTTATTCATAGGGCTCCCTGATAGGTGGGGTTGCCCCACATGAGCGCACGGTATGCGCAGGATTTATACATGATTGCACTGTGTGACTCATGCATCTCGTATTTGTGTGATATGACCATTGTACGCACTAGCGACATCAGGGTTATAGCCTCCACAGGCATATCGTGGATGGCTAGATGGGACACCGAAAATGTTTGGTTCGAGCATCGGGCTGCCATAGATGGACCTGGGTGAAAATCCCTAAAACTCTCTTGGTACCAGAGGACGCCTCAATATCGAGACCGAGTGGATACATGAGCGTCCGAGTGCCGAATACTAGGAGGTCGCATCTCCCACTGTGCTGTGGTCGGTTGGGAGGGGTGTGGCCTTACTCGCTTGAGCGCAGGGGGCATTGCTAGGCTGAGTTTGACCATCTCATGAATGGGTCCGCTATCGACGTGCCGAATAGGTAATGACAGACTATTGGTTAGGCGGATAGTGAGGTTTCTTATGCTCACTTGGACTGTGCGGCTAGGGAGAGCGACAGTGCCATTTGGAGTGTACTAAACTCCGGTGATGATCCGAGAGAGGAATCATACTGATATGTGGACTTATTGAGTAGGAGTTACATGCTCATTCATTCATTCATTCACTATCCACTCGGGCTGGTGGTGCGCAACTAATTGTTGTGTACCTTCGTTATGGCAAGGATTTTGGTTGGGCGCACGACTAACCTGAGATCAGGAGTTTACCACATTGAGTCTGACTATCCAAATTTAGGTATGGGACTAGTTTGGATAGAAGTCCCTTGTGGTGGACCCCGTAGCTTATGATACTATGTACTATCACCCCGACTTCACACTCCAGCATGGTCATATCATTCGCATCGCATATTGCATTACATCTGCATGCATATGGTATTTTGGGTTGCTATGTTTCTACACTTATATGGCCTAAACAGACTTAGCAGGATTTGTATATTGCATTACATCCTCGGCATCTGATATTTGGCTCTTTATGACTCCTTATTACATAGCTATTCTATATTGCATATTTTGATATTGATTGACTTGTGGACTTGTTCGTACTTCTACTTACTCTGTCATCGTATGATTTATGACCTAGTCAGTACTTCTGTTTACTCTGATAATTTATGCTCTTGTCAGTATTTCTGCTTACTCTGATAATTCATGATCTTATCAGTGTTTCTGCTTATTCAGACATTATATGGTTTATGGATTACCGATTTTCCGGTATTGTATGATTATGGCATTGTATTGAATACATGGCACTTACCTTGTGCACACACTTACACCACCCTCTAAGCTTTCTATAAGCTTATGCATGATAGATGCGTACAGGTGATGTTAGGTTGCAGCAGTGTTGAGCTTGGAGCGTGCAGTAGTCTTCTGGAACTTGATTTTTTATTTATGTATTTCTCTTCCAGTGTTGTACTCAAATGATTGTATTAGTGGATATGTGATAATGATGTTGCCTTTGTGAATTGGGTAATCTTGTGGTTATGCTTATTACTAGTTAAATGAATAATAATAATAATAAAATTCTCCTTGTAGGATTCCAGGATCGGAATCTGGCATATGAATGCTAGGAACCGAGAATGGGGTACTACGGAAGCTATCGGCACCGGATTCGGCGATCGAGATTCCTGTGAATCCGATTTCTGGGTTTGGGACGGGACATTGGGAGTGGAGTAAGTGTGGCTTTTTTAGTATAGACACACTGAACCACTATAATTCTTGGAGTTTGGTTGATGATGATGATGATGATGTATGTGATTTATGTATGGTGAATGCTTGTATTTATTTCATGTACTTGTGGTGGCTGTTATAATAGCTATATTTGTTTCAATTTCTTCTTGTATTAGTTTGAGTTTTTTAATTCTTACTAAGTTCAAGAAATCAGGTTGTCCTACCATAAACTTTTATTTTTGGTGTAAGGTTGTCCTTTTAACAATGTTTGTATCAACCTCTCAATACTATTGCAATTGATGTTGTTATTTGGTTCATCTATCTGCATTTATATTCCGCATTTATTTTTTTATTTAGCATATTTGTATTCACACCCCCCACCCTCTAGGATTGAGAGCTGCCCTTTTCACGTATGTCTTTTACTTTGATTCTTTCTCCTTTGCATCTATTAACTCCATTATTTTTCTTGTAGTTACGCAACGAAGGAATCTTCTTAAGATACTCCTTAAATAGTCATGCTTATAAGGTATATAACCTTAGGACCCTTGTAATTCAAGAATCTATCAATGTAGTTGTGGATGACTAACCACATGACAAATCTAGTCTTAAAGTGGATGTGGATGAAGAATTGGGTCTGAACGTAATAGGTAAGTCTAATGATGGGCCTACTTCTCCACGGGTGTGTCAACCTTTGGGTAACATTTAATGCAGGGGCATTTTCACATCGGGCTCGAGTGGGATCTCCTATGGGATGCAGAGGCAAACTCGGGGTGAGCAATGCCCATGGGGGAGGTCTCATGTTTGAGACTCCTCACCGGGGGTGATTAATGCGTATTTCACACCAGGCTCGAGTGGGGTAGCCCGTGGGATGCAGCGACACACTCGAGGTGGGCTGCCCATATGATTTATGGCCCATGAGGGGGCTTCAGCCGAGGTCCTAACTCATGAGATGTGGGGCCTGGGTTATGAGATAAAAGGATTAATTCACCATACTCTAACAGTTCGTGATTTTAGAGTAAGTGGTTAATTTTCCTACATCAAATTTGGTATTAGAGAATAGGGTTCTTATAGGGGAATGCATTACATGTTTAGGGTAGTTTGTTTAAGTCCATCATGCATCCAATTTCATCATATATAGCTATTTAGAAGTCCGTAGTTACTGATATTAGTTGCTGAAATTTCTGTTATCAGGAAGCTAGCAATTCACATTGTTATAACTTTCTGTTATTCCCTTATTTTGATAACTATATTACTGGATTTTAGTAGCACTACGTAGTTTCCCTCATATATAGTCTCATAGGATCATTTAGTCTCATTTAGTTGTATATAGTCGTAGTAGAAAGTCCTTAGGTGGAGTTATCAGTTGTATGCCCACACGTACGGGTCGTGGTTTTGGTTTGCACCCTACACTAAACATGAAGCAACTGCAAGAATTAGTGAACAAGTTAACCCAGTAGGTTGATTCTTTGAGTAAGCGCTCAGAACAATGCATAGATCAAAGCCTTCACTAATTTAATGATCGCGTTACCCAATTAAAGGCCTTCCTTGAGGCAAACCCCACCATTGGGGAAGATGTCCAATCTCATGCAGGTGGTCAGGAGGTTAGAGCAAGGAATGGAGGCGATGAAGGAGTTGGTCATGGGTGCACACCTGTGCACCCACTCATGACCAATATGACCCAGACGCGCAACTCCTCAAGGGAGTTGTGTAAATGCACCTATGTTTAATGGACACTTAGACCCTAAAGCCTTTTTAGATTGGTTGGCGGATATGGACCACTATTTTGAGTAGTATGATATGTCGGATGCTCGATGAGTCCGGTTCGCCAAGATGAAGCTTATGGGCTAAGAAAAGAGGTTTTGGGCGATGGTATAGTGAAAGAAAGAAAGAGAGAGGGAACTCTCAATAGTCCATTGGGGAGAAATGAAAGAAACACTTAAAGAGAAGTACCTCCCTTTCTCTTATCAGTTATGATTAGTTGAGGAGTAGCAGTCACTTTGACAGGGTTCCATGAGTGTTGCTGACTACATTGAGAAGTTCGAAGAGTGCTTGACTCGCTGCAAGGTTGATGAGGACCCCGTACTCACCCTTACTCATTTTAAAACGGGCCTCCGTCTTGATATTAGGAGAGAATTGCTCGCCAAAGATATAGAGACTATTGAGCAGTTGTATCAAGTAGTGTTAGATGTCGAGCAATTCCTCAAGGCATCTGTGGGAAGGCGAATTGACTTTCTCGATTCTAATGCGAAGGCCAACCCCTCTAGGGCTAAAGCTAACACTGGGTACCAGAACAAACCTTCCAACAGTTTTCAACCCAGACTTAAGGATGATAAGGGCAAAGAAATTGTTAGGTCTAGCTCATGTGGAAGTGGAGCAACTAGATATTTTAGGTGTCAGGGGTTTAGTCACTTTGCCCACCAGTGTGGAACGAGAGAGGGCACTAAAGTATTCCTTATTAATGGGCAAGTAGAAGTACTTCCCACCAGAGAGTGACTGTAAGGAGGAAGAATATGAGCCAATAGAAACCCCTAGTGATGATGAAGAGGGAGCACAAGAATATACGACCCTCGCGGTTGTGCATTACACCTTTGCTCAAGCCAAGAATACTGACGATTAGCGTCGTAACACGACCTTCTATACTTACGCAAAGTGTGGATAAAAGATTTGTAAGATGACGTGGATAGTGGTAGTTTTGCCAATGTGGCATCGACCAGCACTATGAGCCATTTGGGCTTAAAGCTGAAAGCCCATCCTCAACCCTATAGAGTATCTTGGGTTGATGAAACTTCCATTCCAATCTCGCACCGTTGTCTTGTTCCGATCCAATTTGAGTCATATAAAGATACACTTTGGTGTGATGTTATCCTCATGGATGTTAGTCATATCATTCTGGGTAGACCATGACTCTATGATAGGGATGTTACCATATTTGGTTGTTCAAATGTGTATACATTCTGGTTCGAGGGCAAGAAGGTCAAGTTAAATCCACTGTCACTCAAGAACACTACTGGAAAGAAATTCACCACACAAAGTGGTGTGAATGTCTCAAAAGAATTGAAGGAGTCAAAGTCCAAGTCCAAACCTCTCCATATTCTGAATGCCGAAGACTTTGAGCAAGAAATGGAGGCGAACTCTAAGGTATATGCCCTTGTGGCTAGGGAGAGTGTACCAAATGCTAGTGTAAAATTACCCATCGAGGCCATTCAGGTAGTCTATGAGTTTTGTGATGTCTTTCCTGATGATCTACAGAATGAGCTTCCCCCTACGAGGGATATACAACATGCCATTGATTTAATCCTTGGGACAACTGTAACACCCTGAAAATCGGGGGTCGTGTATAAACTCAACTCCCGAGTTCCAGACCGTCACTTATGCAACAAAAATAGTTATGATTCAATGTTGTCTGATTTAAAGCATTCACATGAGTAAAAGTATACCAAAACTGCAATTCATACTTCAGATCCAGTGATAAAAGCAAGCGAAAGACTAAACAATATATATATCACTGTATGGAAAAATAAAGTAATCTCATCTGTCTCCAAAGTATGACCACATCTCTGAGTCTCATATACATGTAAATAAACAAAAGAATAATGTTCAAAAGAAAAGTCCCACTGATGTCCCCTCGATCCAGGTCGCCTACGGGAAGCCGTCATGATACTGCATATACGAGAACTCATCCTGGTCCTCGTCGATCTCCGGCTCCACCTCCTGGATCTCGTCCTCACCTGCAACTACAACAGGGTCTGGTGGGTGTTGCAAACACCATCCCGTAACGTGGGAATGAGTGATCAACTCAGTGGAATCATAGAGCAAAGATTAGCATGTTCACAATTCAATCACGCGATAATAGTAAAGCAGTAAATCAGACAAATCCTAATACTGTTGTTAATGCAAGATGGTATGACGTGATGTATGCCCTCACCGACGATCACCCTCATGCGGCAACATCTTACGACCGCGGCATGCCACACTCCCTAGAGTGCTCCACATCTTCCAGGCACATGCAATGCTATGGTGATATGATTACCAAGTTGTTATTAGTCCATTCAAACAGCAGGATTGGGAAACTAAGGTACTTCCCTTGTATCAATCCCAACACGGATCCTGTCTAGGGTCGTCACTCCTAGTAATCTCATACGATGTACATTTTGTAGGTCACTGCAAGGGCTGCCAGGGCTGTTGCTCGCACTCGTTGCACCGCTCCCCCATCACCTTATCAATACAGGCCTACTGTACTCTACTGCACGGAAGGGTCGTCGCCTCCCGTGGACTCAGAATACGCTCGCGGTCACTACAAAGGGCTCGTCGCCTGATCAGTGTAGGCCGACAGCTAGAATATAGTGTCCCATACCACCATAATCTGCTCACGAGTCAAGGTGCTCATTGGTCACTACGGGGAGGTTTGTGGCCCCAGCGTAGGCCGACAGCTCGACCACGGTGTCCCATACCACCATGCCCGGCTCATGAGTCTTCATGGATCAAGGTACCACGGTTAATAGGGTTTACAATGGTAAGTTCAGTACCCTAGGTTCAAGCAGTTATGATACATACAAGGTGAACAAACATCGGCCAGTCGGGTTACTTGACGGGCTCGACTAGCGCGATCGCATCTCAAGTTGAACGACATGAAGTGCGTAAAACACTTCGCGTGGCCTAACCACTGCCGCTAACTCTCAATCCGAATCACGTTCATCGACGCGTCGTTCGTGGCTATGACCAGTCAGCCACGAATTCGCTCGGTTACCGACTGCCTGGACTTAGTCAAGTCCCACACATCTATGGAATTACGTTAACACTATATACCAGGGTATTGGAATTGAAATACATCATGTGAGCATGTTGACACATGTTATAACATTCAACTTAAACAAATCTTCAAGGCATACCTTCCATGCATATTCAACTTAAACAAATCTTCAAGGCATACTTCCTATGCATGTAATGCAATCATGCATAAGGTCAACATGTAGGAAATCATTTAGGTCAGCATTTTAATCATGAAATCAATCTCAAACTACTACATATCAACATTCAATACAATACATACTAGTACAAGCATTTATACAAACACATACACTACACACTTAAGTCCACATATAGTATGTCGACCCAAAGTGCGCAACTAGGCGAATCTCTTCGCCAAACTAATTATGCACTCATTCCTAACTTCCTAATGCGACAACAAATCATGTCAACCACATCAGCAAAATATGAATGTAAACAGTACTTCCTACAAATGACTAAAATGCCCTAAATCTCATATTCTTCGTTAGTTTACGAAACGGGAAACGGAGAGCATTTTGTACATGTCAAACGGCGATGCCGTCAAGAATCTACTATTAAACGACATTGAAAGCGTTGGGAACCGTCAATCAAAGCGTCTAAAATCCTCACCTTATGTCTTGTAGACTCGGGAATTGAAACGGAGCGTATACGCTTCGTCTACGGCGAGTAAGGAGCCTAATACATAAGATCCATAAGCTACATCGCTATGGAAACAAGGGAAACTCAAATCAACAACTATTTAGGATTTTTACTTACCTAGGATCGCGGTGGAATCGCCGGGAAAGCGGTAGAGGTGTGTTGCTTAAGCACGTGCAAGGCGTAGTACAAGTGGCAGGAAGAACTCTCCCACACTCTCACAATCTCCCACCTTTTTCTCTCTCCCAAGCTAGGGCTTCTCTCAAATTCGGATGGAAGAGAGGAGTGAGGGTTTCAACCCCTTTTATAGCCTAAAACATGCCCAAAATAGGCTTGGGAACAATGTTTACTTGGTGCCTAACCAAAATGGGGCCGTTTCGGTCCAAAAGGGCATTTCTGGAGGTCCCCAGGCCAAATGCGGTCGGACTTAAGCTCATGCATACTGGATCTAGCACACATCCAGTTTTCAGACCGGTTGGGTTCCCAGATCGCACGTGGCGGCCCAGTTTCAGTTTAACGGTCACCGCACCAAGATCAGGCCTATAAGTCTCGTGATATATAATAGATATTTTTCCTGATCCAAGGGTGTAATTTGGCTGTATTCTGACGGTCAGAACGCTCAATACTGATGCGTCAAATTGTGTGCCAGATTTGAATTTCAAATTCCAATTCTAACCCTATTCTCACTCTCTTCGGTCCGTGCTCAATGAAATAGTCTGTGATTATCGGTTTGACTTGATTTTTGGAATGAGTGTCAAGTCCAGCTAGATGGTTCTAACGGTCTAAGATAGGAGGTATCGGACTTTCGATGTGCGGTCTAGATCCAATACAAAGATTCAAAGTGGTCCAGAGAACAAACCGGTTTAGAGTTTGATCCGAGGCTTTAGAGCATTATAGCACCCTTGGTTCCACTCGCTTCGGGCCTTGTAGAACGTATTTAAAGTGATCAGGGACCATTTCCCATCTATTCTAACGTTGCACTAGCTAACCTAGTCATATTTTCTAAAGGAATGAATTCTACGCAATTTCGGGTTGAGTTGGTACTCGAGCCCAAGTATGGATTTTTCACGGGCGTTACAACAACTCTACCAAACCTCCTGCATTACTTAATGAACCTAAAGGAGCACGCTGAGTTGAAGAGGCAAATTGACGAGCTCCTAGAGAGGAGTTTTATTTGAGAGAGCATGAGCCCATGTGTCATGCCCACCCTTCTTACACCTAAAAAGGATGACACATGAAGGATGTGTGTTGATAGTAGGGTCATCAACAAAATCAAAATCAAGTATAGGTTTCTCATACCGCATCTTGATGACATGTTGGATATGATGGCCAATGCTACTATCTTTTCAAATTTTAACCTCAAAAGTGGTTATCACCAAATCTGTGTACGCCCCGGTGATGAGTGGAAGACGACCTTGAAGACAAAGGATGGGCTATATGAGCGGCTAATTATGCCTTTTGAGTTAACTAATGCCCCAAGCACTTTCATGCATGTGATGACCCAAGTGTTGAGGCCCTTCATGGGGAAGTTCCTGGTCATATACTTTGATGATATCTTGATATATACATGACCAAGGAGCAATACCTCAACCACTTGAGGTGGGTTTATGGGATCCTTAGGGCCGAGAATTTATACACCAACCTAAAGAAGTGTGCATTTTTTGTCTAGTAGTATGATATTCTTATGTTTTATTGCATCAGCTGAGGGCGTATCGGTGGATCCTAAGAAGGTCAAGGCCATTGTCAATTGGTCTAGACCCCATAATATTCATGAGATGCGCAGCTTTCATGGCTTAGCCACCTTCTATAGGAGGTTTATTCGAGGTTTCAGTTCCATTATGGCTCCCATCACGAGTTGTCTAAAAAAGGGAGAGTTTCAATGGACAAAGGTAGCCTCGAAGGCCTTCAAGGAGATAAAGGTCAAGATGACCGAAGCTCTAGTCACATGACTTCCAGATTTTTCAAAAGCTTTTGAAGTCACATGTAACGCGTCAGGAGTCAACATAGGAGGAGTACTTAGTCAAGAAGGGTACCTTATCATCTTTTCTAGTGAGAAATTGAATGAGGCAAAACAAAGATATTCCACCTATGATAAGAAATTTTATGCGGTAGTGCAATCACTGCACCATTAGCGTTATTACCTATTACCGCAAGAATTCGTATTATTATCTGATCATGAGGCCTTGAGATATCTAAACTCTCAGAAGAAATTAAACCCTAAGCATGCCAAGTGGGTTTAATTCCTTTACAAGTATACTTTTATGCTTAAGCCCAAGGCTGGCATAGAGAATAAGTCTGCGGACGCGTTGAGTCATCGAGTCACATTACTCAACTCCATAAGTGTCGAAGTTACAGGCCCCGAGCGCATTAAAGAAGATTATTTGGAGTGTACAGATTTTGGAGTTGTGTATGCGTCATTGTTAGAGAGTTCGTTAGGAGCTAGAAGTGAGTATTTGATTTTAGACTGATATTTGTTTAGGAGTGACTGCTTATGTATACCACGCACCTCCCTTTGTGATTTTCTTGTTTGGGAGTTACATTAAGGAGGGCTCGTGGGTCATTTCGGTCAAGATAAGACCATTACCCTAGTGGAGGATAGGTTTCATTGGCCAAGCCTCAAGCAAGACATGGTCAAAATTATAGGGCAATGTCGTACTTATCAACTGGCTAAGCAAAAGAAATAAAATACAGATTATACACACCTTTGCCAGTCTCATTCATCCCTTGGTAAGACATCAGTATGGACTTCGTGTTTGGACTTCCTAAGACTATTCGGAAACACGATTCTATACTTGTTGTCGTGGACCATTTTTCTAAAATAGTCCATTTCATTCCTTATTCTAAGACCTCCGATACATCTCATGTTGCCAAGCTGTTCTTTAGTGAGATCATCAAAATGCATGGGTTACCAAAAACCATAGTGTATGACCTTGACGTGCGATTCATGAGTTACTTTTGGAAGAGACTATGGCACATGATGAATACTAGGCTCAAATTTTCTTCTGCCTACCACCCTTAGACTAAGGTGGTTAATAGGAGCTTAGGGAGTTTGCCCAGATGTTTAGTGGGGGAGAATACCAGGACCTGAGATGTCGTATTACCCATAGCCGAGTTTGCATTCAATAGTTATATCAATAGGCCCATAGGTCTAAGTCCTTTTGAAGTCATTACTGGTTACAAGCCTAGGAAGCTTATTAATTTTATCCCTAGGTATTGTCCCATAGGCCATCAGAGTCTAAAGAGTCTTTTATGCATTACATCCATTCATTGCATCAAGAAATTAAGCAAAAGATCAGTACTAATAATGAACATTACAAATTCTCTGTAAACTAACATAAACGTTTCAAGGAATTCAACGTAGGGGACTCTGTAATAGTCCACGTTAGGACCGAGTGGTATTCTCAGGGGTCGTTCATAAATTACACGCACGTAGCACTGGACCCATCAAAATTATAAAATGAAATGGTCTCAATGCATATGTGGTAGATCATCCACCTTCTATGGGATGTGGAGACACACTCGGGGTGGGCGACCCATGTGATTTGGGGCCCACGAGGTGGGTTTTGTTGAGGTCCTAACCCATGAGATGTGGGGCCTGGGCGATGAGATAAAGGAATTAATTCATCATACCCTAACAGTTCGAGCTTTTAGAGCAAATGGTTAATTTTTCTACATCAAATTGGTATCAGAGCGGGAGGTCTTGTGTTCGAAACTCCTCACCGGGGGTGATTAATGTAGGAAAATTTTCACACCAAGCTTGAGTGGGGTCGCCTGTGGGATGCAGGGGCACACTCGGAGTGAGCGAGGCCCACGGGGGAGGTCTCGTGTTCGAGACTCCTCACCGGAGGTGATTAATGTGCATTTCACACCAACCTCGAGTGGGGTAGGCCGTGGGATGCGAGTACACACTCGGGGTGAGTGGCACATGTGATTTAGGGCCCACGAGGGGTGTTCGGGCGAGGTCCTAACCCATGAGATGTGGAGCCTGGGCTATGAGATAAAGGGATTAATTTGCAATACTCTAACAGTTCAAGCTTTTAGAACAAGTGGTTAATTGTCCTGCATCAATATTCCTGTTATCAAGGATCATCCTCTCAATCAGATAATTGGAGATCTGAGTACCGGTGTGAAAAATCGACTATAACTTGAGACCATATACAATCATCTTTGCTTCACCTCTAAGATAGAACCAAAGAATGTTGCGGAAGCTCTATAAGATGAGTATTAGATAGCCGCTATGCAAGAAGAGTTGCAACAAGTTTGAAGGAAATGAGATGTAGCAACTTGTCCCAATACCACAAAATACTAAAATCATTGGGACCAAAATGGATATATAAAAATAAATATGATGAATCCGGGAATGTTGTGAGGAGCAAGGTTAGACTAGTTGCGCAAGGATACTCATAGATTGAGGGCATTGATTTTGATGAAACATTTTCCCCTGTTGCATAACTAGAGTCTATTAGAATCCTTATGTCCATTGCTCATGCTCTGAAATTTAAACTATTCCAAATGGACATAAATAGTGCATTTCTGAATTGTATACTTGAGGAAGAAGTGTATGTCAAACAACTTAAGGGATTTTTTTATCCCGAACATCCTCACCAAGTATACAAATTGAGAAAAGAACTCTACGATCTCAAACAAGCTCCTCGTGCATGGTATGAACGTTTAACGCAATTTTGATTGACCACAAATTTGCTAGGGGGAGTGTTGATAAAACTCATTTGTGTTCAAAAGATCGGGAATGCCTTGCTTATTACCCAGATTTATGTGGATGATATAGTATTTGATTCCACATGTGAGGATACGGTTCCTGAGTTTGCTCACGTGATGCAATCAGAATTTGAGATGATCATGGTGGGAGAACTAAAAAAAAAATTCCTGGGATTACAAGTAAAACAACTTCAAAATGAGATTTTCATTAGCTAAGCCAAGTACGTGAGAGAATTAGTAAAATGATTTTCTCTTGAGCCTGGCTATACATATCACACACCCATAAGTACCACACTAAAATTATCAAAAGACATAACTGGAAAAAGTTTGGACCAACACTTGTATCGCAGCATGATAGG
This sequence comes from Magnolia kwangsiensis, assembly GCA_037074715.1. Lineage (NCBI taxonomy): Eukaryota > Viridiplantae > Streptophyta > Magnoliopsida > Magnoliales > Magnoliaceae > Magnolia > Magnolia kwangsiensis. The sequence goes on from CM073573.1 coordinate 61,976,892, forward strand.
GAGCCTGCTTTATCTCACAACAAGCTGACCGGATATATCATTTAGCGTAGGAGCTTGCGCTAGGTTTTAGGCTTATTCGAAAGAATCACATATAACTGCTGTGAAAAGAATAATCAGATATGTGGCTGGGACCACAGATTTTCACCTCTGGTACCCGTTTAGCACTTAAACTACCATTGTCGGGTATTCAGACGCTGATTGGGCTAGAAATATGGATGATTGAAAATTGACCAATGACGGATGTTTTTATATCAGAAATCGCTTTGTGTCTTGGCATAGTAAAAAAGTAAAATTCCATTTCCTTGTCGACCGCTGAGGCCAAATATATTGTAGCAGGTAGCTATTGCATCTAGCTTTTGTGGATGAAGCAAATGTTAACAGATTATAGAATTGAGAAAAATATAATGACACTATTTTGTGACAATACCAGTGCCATAAATATTTTTAAAAATTTTGTGCGACATTTAAGAACAAAGCACATAGACATCAAGCTTCATTTTATCTAAGAAGTTGTTAAAGAACATGTTATATCACTGGACTATGTACCCATATAAAAATAACTTACTGATATATTAACAAAACCCTTGGACTCTAATAGATTTGGAGATCTCCAAAAGTCCATTGGAGTATGTGCGATATAGGTAATTATCGGCTTGAATGGATTTAATGTCATATCTGAGGAATTATAGCCTCATTGAACAATTTGTATACAAATTTGTTTATTTATTTTTGGTAGTATTTTTTGTGTGTCCTTAACTAAATGTATAAATTTTAGTATTAAAGATCAATATCTGTGTACATCTCATATTCGGAGTCAAAGCATGGAAAAACTGATGTTAATTAGCTATATGGTTGGCTTCGATGGGACCCTTGATGGGACCCTCGATGCCATCGAAGTACTGATGACATCGATATAGGGGTGCGCGCGCAAGTGAATTTTCCACTTCCAAATTTCATTTCCTTCTCTCCCACACCGTCGTTTGGACTCTCTTGCCTCACTTACCTCTTGTTCTCCTTCATAACCTCATTTTCATGAAGGAATCATAGGTTTCATGGTCGTCTTTTCAGCTGTAAAATAGTCATTTGTTTCTATTTTGTTAAATCCTTGATTTTCTATTTGTTCTTATGGGTTTCCTATCATTTCTTTAGATGAGTCCTCACTGTTTTGCCATGCCTAAGGACAAGGGTAAGGCACCCGACTTGGGGGAGTCTTCTCGACCCCGAAGGGTCAAGAAACTTGCCCCACGATGGGCAGACCATCCGAGGTGACAAACACTATCGCCCTTGCCATCCCAATTCATACGTAGTAAGATCCCTCAGCCCACTCCATTGTGTCCTACAAACACAATGCTTGATAAATATAAAGGATGTAAAGTGATTTTAGAAAGGAGTGTGGAATTGTTGTGTGTGGAACACTACGGCATCAATTCAATGCTTACAGCCATAGGGTGGGAGAATGTCCTAAATTTTGGAGGAATGACACGGTCTAATCAAGTCTATGAGTTTTTTTTTGCATTGCCGAAACCCCTAGATTGATCCTCCGTCCATAGAAATTGAGGTAGGACAATCGATTGTAAAAGTCACTCCGGGTTGCATTATGAATCTTCTTAGAGTATCCCTGTCTTGTGGAGGGCTGTCAAGCCATGACTTGGCTTCTCCCACAGTTAGGTACATGATGACCAAATTTCTCTGTAATGGGAAAGACAAGCCTTATATTCAAGGCAACGCCTTGGGTTCTTCCCACATGACGAGTCAATATCGAGTCCTCTATTCGATTTTTTTTACCAATGTCTACCCACGTGAGACAAATAGGGTGGATCTCACCCCTTTTATGATAGACATCATATATAATGTCACCTATAGGATCCATCTATGTCTCCCATCCGTTATCCTCTATCAGATTGCTCTATTGATCAGGGGAATAGACCGATGTATCTTCCTTTCGGTCATCTCATTTATTTTCTTGCACGGGAATGTGGCTTTCTGCCTACCTCTGATCCACTATTACTGGCACCTCGGATTACACAAGATAACATCAAGAATATGAAATTGAAGCCTCTCCAGTCTACAACTGATGCAACGGATGTAGCCACTACGGAGGTGGGACAGACAAGTGATGGAGCGACTTAGTAGGCTGAGCCATCAGTTCAACCCACACTGTACTCAGCAGCAAATCGCAAATTTATGTGACAACAGGACCCCCTAGATCTCATCATCATAAAGTAAACCCAACAGGGGGAGTGCCTGTCTCACATGGTGCAAATGATCCAGACACTGCAACACACAATCAAGGACCTAGTTGCTCGTGTGACCTGCAGCCAAGATGATGTTGTTCCTTTGGTGCCTGGAGAAGATAGTTAGATATCATCAATTTAGGGCATGCGAAGTGTCGGTCTGACCATCTCAGTCATGAGTATTTTTTTGATGCATCAAGATGGGATTGCATGTACATGATAGCATGATTATATTTCTTTACACGTATGGATATTATGATTGTGGTGTTATAATTATACATTTTAGATATTTTGTATTGACCATCTTTGGGTCATGGATGATATTATCATTGCTAGTTACGCTTTCTCTGTAGAAGGTTTTATGATTATTGTGTCTTCCTTTTGAATTCTCTATCATGATTATATTTTTAACTTTTAGAGATCATGTATCTTTTAACTGACATCCTTTTCCAATCACTGACAAAAAGGGGGAAACATACTCCCACCATATGTTTCATTTATCTTTTTTGAAACTATGGTGTTGTAAAAATTTAGGGGGAGAATCAAGGACGTCCAGTTTGTCATGTCTTTGTTTGGTTGTAAATCAATGTAATTTTTTTTCAAAGACATGTAAATCAAGTTGTAAATTGAGTTATATAAGGTTTGTTAGTTTTCGTCATGTAATTCACAAAAGGGGAGATTGAAAGTTCCTTACTTTGTCAATTAGTGTGAAGTAAGAGTCTTATAGTCAATTGAGCCCCAAGAAGAACAAAGACTGAAGATTTAAAGGGTTGAAGTCTTCTAATTCAAGACAATGTAAGAACACCTCAAGACATTGCCAAACCCTATACCAAAACCCCTTAATCATAACCTATACTTAACCAAAATTATCTAGGAAAAACTATCTTTAAGTATGTTAAAATGCTGAGGGTTGATGTTTGAGTTAAAAGTCAAACTTTGGAAATCAAACATTGTCGATGGCATCAAAGTGCCATTGAACTGCCTTCGATGGCATCGAAGGTAGCTTGATGGGATCAAGCTAAGAGGTCCAATTTCTCAACAATAAATTAAGTATTTTTTGGATTTTTACGATGGCATGGAAGACCTCTTCGATGGCATGAACATAGCTTCGATGACATTAAAAAAAAAAAAGAGCATAATTTGTCCATCAAGCAAACAAGGAAAATATGAATTTTTACGATAGTATCGAAGCTTGTTCGATAACATCGAAACTTAAACTTATATGACATCGAACTTAGCTTCGATGACATCGAAGAAGTACTCAAATTGTCCAGCAAGAAATCACATAAGTTCTTAATTTTTAGGATGGCATCGAACCATCCTTTAATAACATCAAAGGTCAATTCGATGGCTTCACAATTCGACCCCAAATTGTCTAACAACCTCAGGTCATAAATTTGGATTTTTATGATGGCATTGAGTCATCCTTTGATGGCATCAATGGACCCCTTCGATAACATCGAAGTTCACTCGATGATATCGACAGAAGATCAAAAACTGTCTAGTAATCAACTTGAATATTTTGTTGAATTTAGCGATGACATCGAATGAAGTTCAATGACATTGAAGGTCACTTCAATGACATGAAAACTGATAGTTTTCTGTCCATTTTTTTTTACCGTTGAAAATCTGTTCTATATATTTGTGTGAGGTGTTTCTTGAAAATTTTGTGAGTGATTGAGAGAGATTTGTGAGAGTTAATACCCATCTTCTCAAGATCTCCTCTCTCTCAGAGTTCATCATTCAATCCTTGTCTTAAAGGAAATCATTGGAATATTAAACCTTGTATTGAACAATGAACTCCAACATTCATTTATGCTCTAACAACCACTTTTATTGGCAAATCTATATGCTAGCAAGCATTGAATACTCAGCTAAGGGATCCTTACTAGTACTTAAAGACCCATCAATACATAATTAGAATTCACCAAACCCTTACCCATCAACCTCGGCATCTACAATGGAGCATCATCCTATGATTGCGGTACAAGGGAACTAAAGATCTTTCATCATCCAAGAAGATCTACATCAAGTGCTTAATGGGGCTCACTCACTTCTAGTTAAGTACCAAAGTCCATTTATGTCTAAAAATCATTCCTTGTGTAGGTTTGGGTTTTAGATTTTGAACTTACAAACTCAACAAATCCATGTGTAGGCCTCCGACGGGAGAGTACGTCTTGTTGACCTTGTGTAGGAATTCTCAAGTTCTTGTGTAGGACTTGATAAGACCTTGTGTAGGCCATCAACGGATAGAAAACATTAACCTTGTGTAAGTTGTGAAGGTTTATGTTGAACCTCATTTAAAACCATTTGAATAATGAAATCCACCACACTGTAGGAGAGAGTGGGTTAGCTGGGAGTTGAGTAGGCACATAGCGGAACCACTATACATCATTAGCATTGTGGTGAATGTTTTAATTCCTTATTTGTGAGGTTTGGATGAACTCTACACTTTGTTTAATTTCTGCACCAAACATGTTTGTCAAAATGTATGAATGATGTATTTCACTGATTAGACTATGATTATGCACTTCTTGTCACTTAGAATTATTTACTTGTGTATTTAGAAGTAAGTGCATGTGATTAGTTTAAATCATTTTTAAAAAGTCTTATTCACCCCCTTTAGGATATTAAACGTATCTTTAAGCTTTGCTTGTAGCGGTAAAGCCGTAATTTTAATATTTAGGTGTTATTAGAAGCATATCCATTTTAAAAAAATATTTTTTCATTCTCATTCCTACATTCATCTCCGAAGGAACGGGCGTATCAACAAAATGATGTCATCTGAATGGCTAGAATCACTAATAGACCCAGAGAGTGCAGCAACAATCAGGTTTGCAGCTTGCATAATTGGGTGGCATGTTTCATCGACCTAAACTATGCCTGGGCCAAGCATCCTAAAAGATCTCATACATTGAATGATATTGGATGTATCTAACACTATTAGAAATGGATAAAAAATGGAAGAGAGAGAGGGGTAATGCGGTGGGGCCCAACCTCTTAGTGTGGCCCTACGTGTGGGGCTTGAAATTGCATGTGGGATTGTCTACTAAGGCATGTACAGAAGCTTGGAGGAGCTGTAAAATTATGGCTAAGTCCTAGAGGATGGGGGTGATTAGGACCAATTTAAAATTCTTGCATAATAAAATAATTTACCAATTAAACTAATAAGGAAATTTAACACTAAGACTTCCAATTCAAAGTAGGTCCAATCAAATAAACTACAAATGACATACTAATTAAGCAACTAATTTATAGGAGAGGCATTGAGCTTATGTGTACTTATAAGCTAAGTGCCTAGCATAAAACTCAATTCAAGCATTCATACGATTTAATTAATCAAAAACATAAGCATGAATTAAAATTTCAAACATTTACAATCACAAACATAAGCATGTATAGTGGTTTGGTTTACCTACTCCACTCCCACTGGATGCACTCTCCTCAAGTGTATTAGTATTCACTATATTAGGAGTTTTCAATAGGTTCACCCTAACCTTAACCCTTACAAGCGCACACTCCCATCGGAGGCCTACACAAGGTCTTGCAAACATACAATCCCACTGGAGTCCTACACAAGGACTTGACACACATACACTCCTGTTGGAGGCCTACACAAGGACTTACGCACATACTTACCCGTATCAGTGGTGATACGGTGCTACACAAGAACCTACGCGAGTTTGGGTCACAAACTCCATACTCAATCTTACAAAAGGAAAGAGCATATGAACTCTTATAATTGACAACTTATTAAATTAAGCTCCTTTTGTAGTGCTTTCTTGAGATGCTTGATTGATACTCTCTCATGCTTCAATTGATTTATCTTATGCTCCCTTGATCTTTGACATGGATGCTTTAGCTCCTTCCATCAGTTACCTTACATACGATGCTCCAATGAGGCTACTAAGGTAATTGGAGGAGTTTGGTCAAATCTCTTACAACTAAAGGCTTAGTTAGTTTCCAAATGGGAATTCAACTAAATAAACATTATAGATGTTTGAAAGATAGATTTTTTCTTTTGTGCTCCCTTGATCTTTGACATGGATGCTTCAGCCTTTCATCAGTTACCTTGCGTACGATGCTCCAATGAGGCTACCAAGGTAATTGGAGGAGTTTGGTCAAATCTCTTACAACTAAAGGCTTAGTTGGTTTCCAAATGGGGATTCAACTAAATAAGCATTATAAATGTTTGAAAGATAGAGTTTTTCTACTGGATTTGTATTTATCCTCTAAAGAATACAAGGAAATAAGATCATCTTCATAAGGAACTTGGAATACTCATGAGGGTGATTAATCACATGCAAGATGACTTGAATCCTTTTGGGTGAGAGCCTAGAAGAGTTGGAAAGTATTGGGATATATTAGGGCTTTTAACCCACTCAAAAACCATTATCTTGCCAAAGAATCAAATGCGCATTTTATAAGATAAAATTTTCAACAACTATAGAACAACTAGCTAATAGATCTGTCGATAGGATTGAAAGGCCATTCAATGAGATTGAAAGTCCTTCGATCCCATCGAGAAAATTCAGGAATATATCTGTTAGGTTGTTGGAATATTTCTTCGATCACATCAAGATGGTCTTTGATTCCATCAAGACCCATCGACAGACTGTTGATGAGATCGACGACCACTTGAAAACTGTTATTTTGGGCTTTGAATTTTACAATAGCTTAGCACATCTTTTAGCCTAAGTTATCATATTCTAATTTGGCTCCTAATGTTATGTGATGTTCAATCAAGATTTACCTATTAAGGTTAGGATCATTTAGAGGCTTTGGTTGTTTTAGGTTTAAGGTTAGGGTCACTAAGACATCTCATTTACCTATTCTTCACTCTTTGATGCTCCAAGGCCTCTTGTGTCTTCGATCTTCAGCTTCCAAGGGCTCAACCAACTACATGACACACAGACTCACATGATTGACAAAATAGGTGCATAAAAATTAGTGCACCAATAGGGCTTTTATAACCCCTTATTCCTTCTCATTACACACTTACTCTCTCCCTCATAATGGCTAGACCAACAATGGTTGTACTGCTCTTGTGTCAATTAGTTTGTGTGATGCCAACTTAGACCTTTTAGAAGATTGATGATAATTGAGCATGAATATTTAATTTTAGTGTCTTAAATGTATTTCCCTATTGACTTATAAAGAACCCTCTCTCACCTAATGTAGTGACTAGGATTGGCATCCAAATCCATTGTAGTCGATCTCTTAAGAGGAGAGACGTTTATTAGGAATCATTTTAATACTGGCATAGATCAGTCAGAATATTCCTAGATGAGGAAAACGTATTGTACATGTTGAAAACTGTTAAAAAAAAAGAAGTCAGAGATAGACGATAAGGATGTTCCCATAGGCAACTTGAAACTTGTTAAACAAATACAAAGTGGAAGAAGAATAATAGAATTATCAAGAATATATTGCTTAGTTCCGTGCATAAAGATTTGATCTTTATGTACAAAGTCCATAAGACTACCAAGAAAATGTAGGATGCCCTAGTTGAATCGTATACCAAAATATTAAATGTCGTAATTAGGACAATGCAAATAAAATTTTTTGTGTATAGCATGTTGATTGGGTGCACCATTAAGGACCATATCATAAAATTAGAATAGATGATGAATGAATTCTGGAAAGTAGGCTGCACTCTAACCGAAATTTTTTTTAAAATATATATTGTAATGTTTTGATCTCCCCTAAACTTATGGTCCCACATTAAGGATAGTTTGAATCAAAACTTTTAGAGATAGCCCATAATCTAGAACACAAGGTTGAGTCTAAGGCTATTCAGTCTAGTAACAATGCAGTTTATATTGCTGAGAGCTGAAAGAAAGTTAACTGATCAAAGAAAAGAATCAGGAGTTTAATAAGAAAAAATGACATAAAAGTCTCACCAATCAACCTAATCTACCCTATCGACTACCAGTTTCTCCTCGTTTCTATCCACATCCACCTCGTTACCAATATCAACCATACTTATCGTAAAATTGTCTATACCTACCTAGGCAACATCCAATGAAACCTTTGTAGTCAAGGAGAGGTAATAGAAAAAGATCCAAGGGACATGGTGACGGTTCATGTTTCGAATGTAGAAAACTAGGCCAATAGGCTAAGACTTGCCCTAAATGTAAAATGACAATATTCTCTTCACCTATTACTTATATTTGCATAAAAGTGCTGATGGTTGACTTAAACATTGATGGATGGATTATGGATTCAGGGACCACAAAGCATGTGATAAAGGATAGGTAAGGTTTTTTACATTTTCAAACCATCCCACTTGAAATTCATAAGCTATACATGGAAAATAATACATCAAAGGATGTTACCGGGGTTAATACCTATAGCCTGAAGTTAAAGATAGGACATTCTCTAGTTCTTAAAGATATCTTTTTTTTTCCCTAGGGATAAGAAGAAATCAGGTATCTATCACATGTTTAGTAAAAGATAATTTTAATATAAGATTTTATAGAAATAGGTTCTCGTTGAGGAAAAATAAAATACTTGCTTGGGAAGATTTATTATAAGACTTATTTAAGTTAGAAGTTACAAATATTTTTTTGTTAATTCCAAGCAACTTATGTTTTATTGGTGTATCTAATGCTAGTATTATATTTGAATTTATTAAGTGGCATAACATATTTGGTTATATAAGAAAGGATCAAATAACAAGGTTAGCTTGAGATGAATTATTGAGAACATTTATTAGAATATAATTATCTTTTTTAAAATAATGCGTGTCAGGAAAAGAGACCAAAAAACCATTTTCTAACATAACTAGATATATAGAACTTTTGTAAAGATAGGGTCTCTATGAGGAAAAAATAATACAAGACTTGTTTTGGAAGAATTATCATGAGACTTATTTAAGTTAGAAGTTGTAAATATTTTTTTTTGTTAATGTCAAGCAACTCATCTTTTGTTGGTGTATCTAATGCTAGTATTATATCTGAATTTATTAAGTGACATAACAAATTGTGTTATATAGGAAATGGTCAATTTATAAGGTTAGCATGAGATGGATTATTAAGAACATTGACTAAAATAGAATTGCCTTTTTGTGAATATTGTGTCATGAAAAGATACTAAGAAACCATTTTCTAACGCAAGTAGATCTATAGAACTTTTGCAAATTATACACAGTGATATATGAGGATCTCTAAATGTACGAGATCGAAATGACTATCAATATTCTATAATCTTTATTGATAATTACTCGAAGTACGATACATTGTATTTTATTTCTCAAAAGTGGGAAGCTCTCGACTATTTTCAAAAATATAGATTGGAAGTTGAAAATCAGTTGGATAGAATGATCAAAGTGTTGAGAACAGATAAATGTGGAGAATACATATCAAATATCTATAAATTATATTATGAAAATGCTAGCATTTTTCGATAGTACACCATGTCATACACTCCTTAAAAGAATGATGTAGCTAAAAGAAGAAATAAGATATTACTAGATATGATCATATCTATGATGGTTCATGAAAATCTACCGACACCTTTTAGGGAGATATTTTATTTATAACTGTTTATGCGTTGAATATGGTTCTTTCCAAATCTGTTCCCAAAACACCTTTTGAGTTGTGGAGTGGTAGAAAATAGTTGTTGAGTGACTTATGTACATGGGGTTTGATGGGTCATATCTTAATCCCTACTTCAAATAAAAGTAAATTAAATAAAAGAATCATTGAGTGTATCTTCATTAAGTATCCCATCCATTTAAAAAGGGTATGCATTAATGTATGAAAACCATGATAGATGGATTGAAATTGAATCCTTAGATATAACATTTATTGAGGATAGATATCCTAGTAAACAGAGGCTCATAATAGAAATAGAACTTTATGAGATGTCAAATGCAGTTTAAGAAAATGGGAGCAATTATCCGATTATTGATCATAAAAGAATTCTTAGGATTTGTGATTATAGTGGGAGCATGTCATCTATTATACTTGACTTACGATGTAGTTCGCAAAGTAAAATCCCTAAAAGATATTTTAATCTAGAAGGTGAGTTGTGTTGCATAGCACGCCAACAACGTAGTGAGCCTAGATCCAATCTCAGGCCTCACCCACAAACGATAAACAGAAATAAATATAAGCTAGAAATAGATCAAAGTAATCCAAACAAACCACAAGATAAGATATATGTGAAAAAACCTCAAACTAAGGTAAAAATCCATGGATGCAAACTTCCACTATGAAGAAAAATAAAGATTACAAGGCAAAATACTAACCTCTCCCTTGAAATTATAGAGAAAATCCCTTGCCCACACATTAGAAATATTTTCTATTGCTTTCCAATATCTAGAAAAAACCCTAAGAACCCCTATTTATAGTTTAGGCAACTCCCCTTCAGCAACCTTGCGAAAGGCAACACCAAAATCCGCAGTTCGCATTGGATTTAGAAATGAATCTGCATAACTACGACCGGTTGAGTAAACTGCACGACCGATCAAGAGAACCCCACGACCGGTCGTGAATGGGTCACGACCGATTGAGCACCTCGGGACCCAAAAAATGATGTTTGTTGGACTTTGAGTCAAGCCGGTCCACGACTGGTTGAGCGGGCCCCTACGATCGGTCGAGCATACCCCACGACCGGTCGAAGACGGCCCCAGATGTGGCTCCACATCTCAACAATCTCCCACTTAGAGACACATCACCATAAACATTTGTCTTCTTCATCTTGAGTGTACCACCTCCCCGTCTTCAAGCCTGAAGACCAATCAAAGTTGAACAGAGCTTCAACTTCTCCTGTGTGACCGCCTTGGTCAGCGTATCCACAGGATTCTCACTTGTATGAATCTTCTCTAAAGTAATCGATTTATCTTCCAGTAATGAACGTATGAAGTGATATCTGATGGCAATATGCTTGGTTCTTGAATGAAAGGCAGAATTCTTAGCCAAGTGTATTGCACTCTGATTGTCACTGTACAGCTTGCAATCTGCTTTCTTCTTATCCAACTCTTCCATAAACCTTGCATCCACACCATCTCCATACATGCTTCTGTAGCCGCAACATATTCTGCTTTTGTTGTACTGATAGATACTGTCTTTTGTAACTGAGAGACCCAACTGACTGCAGCACTGCCCAGAGTAAAGACATAACCTGCAGTGCTTTTTCTGCTGTCGATATCTTCTGCCAAATCTGAATCCATGTAGCCTTGTAGCTTGATTTTCGATCCACTATAACATAGCCCTACATCCTTAGTACCTACCAAGTATCTAAGGATCCACTTCACGGATTCCCAATGTTCCTTCCCGAGGTTGTTCATGAACCTGCTAACAACTCCCACTACTTGAGCAATGTCTAACATCGTGCTTACTATATCATACATGAGACTCCCAATAGCTGACGCATATGGGACTTTAGCCATGCAGTCCCGTTCCTCCTACGTTTTTGCCCCTTGCTCCTTAGATAGGTTGAAGTGGTTGGCTAATGGAGTGTTAACCGTCTTAACACCTCCCCTATTGAATTGATCAAGTACCTTGACATGTACTCTGCTTGTGACAAAACCAATTTCTTATTTTCCTTATCACGCTTTATCCTCATGCCTAGGATTTATTTTGCAGCTCCTAAATCCTTTATGGAAAATTCTCTAGACAGTTGTCTTTTGAGATCTAAGATGTCCTTCATGCTTGAATCGGCCACAAACATATCGTCAACGTACAGAAGAAGGATGATGTACGATGTATCAAACTTCTTCAAGTGAAAACAGTGGTTTGCATGACATCTCCTAAAATCGTTTCCCAACATGAAACTTCAAACTTCTTGTACCACTGCCTCGGGACCTGCTTCAGGCCATATGGCCTCTTCTTCAGTCTGCACACTTTGTTCTCCTTTCCTGGTGCCACGTATCCTGTCGGCTGATGCATATATATCTCTTCTTCAAGGTCCCCATGAAGAAAGGCTGTCTTAACATCTGGCTGCTCTAGATATAAGTCCTCTGTAGCCACTATACTCAAGATCATGCGAATCATAGACATTTTTACCATAGGTGAAAATATTTCAGTGAAATCGATACCTGCCTTTTGTTAGAAACCTTTCACAACCAATCTATCCTTGTACCATTTCGAACCATTGTGCTCCTCCTTCAGTTTGTAAACCCACTTGTAATAAAAAGCTTTCTTATCCTTAGGTAGAGTGACTAGTTCCCATGTATGATTAGACTCAAGAGAGTCCATCTCCTCATTCATGCTTGCTCCCACTTAACCCGTGTATCTGACTGTAACGCCTCTTCAAAAAACTTTGGCTCACCATTATCTGTCAGCAGTAGATAATGTAAAGAGGGTGAGTATTAAACCGTGGGTCTCCTCTCCTGAGTAGACCTCCTCACAACCGGTGTATGCGGATTTGCCTCATAATGCTCCTGTGCATAACCATCCTGTGCACTGTAACACCCGTGTCTGGTAACTCTTTCATCTCTACGAATTCCTTTTTCTCAGCCTTATTTTCTTGCACACTGTCCTTATGCATCACTTTTTCATTAAAGACTATGTCCTTGCTTCTGATGATTTTTCTATTTTCTACATCCCAAAACCTGTAGCCGAAATCATGCTGCTCGTAGCCTATAAACGTGCACCTCCTAGATTTCACATCCAGCTTATTTTTGTGCTCTGCATCAATGTGAACATATGAAGTGTAACCAAACACTCTGAGATGTGCAAGGTTCACTTCTTTCCCAGTTCACGTTTCTTCTGGTAGCCCATCATCCAATGGTGCTGAGGGACTTCTATTGATAAGATATATGACAATATTCACAGCATCTACCCAAAAGGTCTTGGGCAACCCTGCATGTAACCTCATGCTCATGGCGTGCTCAAGGATGGTCCTGTTAATGCGCTCAGTCATACCATTCTGTTGTAGTGTCCCTGGAATCATTTTCTGATGTTTGATTCCACTTGCTACACAATACTCCTCAAACCTCTTATCACAATACTCTCCTCCATTATCAGATCTGAGACACTTTATTATTTTACCTGTCTTGTTTTCTACCATAACTTTCTACTTCTTAAACGCATCAAATACATCAGATTTATACTTTAAGAAAGAAACCTACAGTTTTCTACTAGCATCATCAATAAAAGAAATAAAATAGCATAAGCCACTAAGAGAAGATACTTGTGTCGGTCCCCATACATTAGTGTGTATAAGCTCCAACAGATGCGTCTTTGAAGCGCGTCTTATCTTCTTGACGCTTAGCCTCTTCTGCTTTCCATACACACAGTCCTCGTAGAATTCCAAATCAATGACTTCAGCCCTGGTAACTTTCCTTTTGATAATAACACTTTCATCCCCTTCTCACTCATATCCCAACCTCTAATGCCATAACTGCCTATTCACACCGGTTGATACGACTGCGAGTAAATTATACGATCCTAAAGTCACGTACAAAATACCTTCCTTTTTTACCTTGAGATATCACCAAGGCACCTTTTGTAATCTTCTAGGAATCACTGGTGAATATCGTCACATAACCGGTATCGGCCAAATGCCCCACTGAGATCAGATTCCTTCTCAAACTCGGTACATATCTGACATCCTTCAATTTCAAAACTGTTCCGTCTTTCTGATTAACCTGAACCTCTCCCTTTCTAACGATACTGCATGGCTCATCATCACCCAGGTAGACTCTTTCAAAGTCACCTAACACATAATCACATAAAACTTCCTTACATGAAGTGGCATGAAACGAAGCACCCGAATCTATAACCTAAGACTCATTTCTCGCATCAAGAGACAAGAACAATGTCTCTGTGTCACTCTCCTTAGACAGATTCGCTGAATCCTTCCCGCCTTGAGAGCTTCCATCTTATTTCTTGAGCACCCTGCGATCACATTTCATGTGTCCCTTCTTGCCACAATGCCATTACCCATCTTTGTCTTTCGGTCCCTTGAACTTCTTCCTTGACTTAGAACGCCTGTGTTTATTACCTTCTTTATTCAGAAATCTTCCTCTTCCTTCAACGTTTAGAGCATTCTCTAAATTCCCTGAAACTTTTGATGCCTTTCTTCTAGATTCTTTATTGAGAATTAGACATGCCACATCATCAAATTTCAGCTTTGTCGACCCTAAAGAATTGTTTACAGCAATCACTAAACCATCCCAACTGTATGGAAAACTAGACAAGATCAATAACACCCTGATCTCATCCTCAAAAATATTGCCAACTGTAAGCCCTGTATCCTAAACCGTACCGTTTCATAGACTTTCGCGGTCTTTCCGGTCGAATTTCAGCAACCTTCGACCCTTAACCAGTATTTGCCCGTGACCTTGATTCACACGCCGTCAACCCGAGTCGACTCAACCCAAGACCTTTACCATAGCGACCATGCCGTCACCGTGGTTCCGATGCTGCAACTCGCGCGCCGAGGCGATACCATAATCAGGAGTTGTGGGCCAGCGTTCGGTGCGAGAAAAACGCCGCGGGTTGCAAAACCCAAGAGAATCTCTATGACTTGTCACATCAATCCATCAATCTCAACATGTCATATACATGTCAAGTACACATCAACTTTCACCCTTTCCCAAACAAGCCCCAAAAGTCAAAAAGTTCTTACACAAGCCATACTTCTCTTACACCATTTGCCACAAAAGTTTAAAAAAATCTCTTACACGTATCACTCACCACATCCATCACTCCATCACCCATCACTCTCTCTCTCCCTTTACAAGTCTCTCTCTCTCATTTTCAAACTCATTCCTAAGTAAGAGAAAGCCTCACACGTCCAAGCCCCTCCCTCTCTTCCAAGCTCCAAGTGTGGCCCACCTTTCCATCCCAAGATCTCCCATCTCAACCATCCAAACCTCATCTCCTCCATTGGAATCAAAGCTAAGGAGCTAAGGAAGCTAAGGGAGCAAGAAGATCAAACGGTGGGTGCTTTAATAGAATAGTTTTCATATTTTTAAGATGGGCCAAGTGAGGCCAACCGATCAATGGTTTGGATCTCACTTAGGACCCTAAGATGTGGCCGATGGCCCACTTTGATCATCATGATCATTCCATGATGGGGCCATTCTCCATGGACTCCATCATGATGATTATTTTTCTTGTATACCTAGGGTCATCTAGATCGTCTATTTTAGTGGAGAAGGGATCTTCACCGTTTGATTTTGATTTAATGGGCCCATGTGTAATGGGACCCACTTGATGTATGATTGGTTGCAAGGGAGGGCCCATAGTGTCGGGGTCCCTCCATCACGCGTGTCCCACTCTCTATCTCTCTCTCTCTCCCTCTCTATTTCATTTCTTTTTTTATGAGATCATGATATGGTTGTGTGACCCACTTGGATGGACCCCACTTTATATAGGGGTTGTATCCACACCATCTATTATTAGGTGGCCCACCTAAGCAGGGCCCACCTTAAGATAACCACACGCCCACACAAAAAAAAGTCCAGAGACTCTCTGGACATGAGGGTGAAAATATTATTATTTTTAGCCTTGGTTAAGGCCATTTGGGTGGGCCATTCATGTAGGCCCTACCTTGATGTATGGACTTAATCCACGCTGTCCATCTCATTCCCTGGATCATTTTAGGCGTTGAGCCAAAGAATGAAGTTAATCTGAGCATCTAGTGGGCCATAGCATAGGAAACTGCGGTGGTTATCATTGAAAAATTGCCATTTGTTTCTAATCACCAAAATATATTCAATATTGGGCTTGTTGGGCTTGTATTAAGCTATGGGACCTAACAGATGGGTCAGATTCATCTGATACGGGCCTCACTGGGGAAAAACCCTGGAAACCCCCTAAAATAAAATAAAAAAATACATATATAACAGCAGGTCATTGTTGCTGCCAAAGGCGCAGCAACGCCTGCTGCACATGGGCGGACAAGCAGGAGGACAGGGTCCTAAGGCCCTACATGTGGGCCCCACCATTGTAACGCTCCAAACCCAGAAATCGGATTCATAGGAATTCCGATTACCGAATCCAGCATCGACAGCCTCCGTAGTACCTCATTCTCGGCTCCTAACATTCATATGCCAGATTCCGATCCTAGGATCCTATAAGGAGAATTTTTTTTTTGAAATGTACATTTAACTAGTAATAAGCATAACCACAAGATTATCCAATTCACGACGGCAACATCGTCATCACATATCCACTAATATAATCATTTGAATACAATACTGAAAGGGAAATACATAAATAGAGAATCAAGCTCCAGAAGACCACCGCACGCTCCAAGCTCAACACTGCTGCAGCCTAACATCACCTGCACGCATCTATCATGCATAAGCTTATAGAAAGCTTAGAGGGTGGTGTAAGTGTGTGCACAAGGTAAGTACCAAGTATTCAATACAATGTCATAATCATACAATACCGGAAAACTAGTAATACATAAACCATACAATGTTTGAATAAGCAGAAACACTGACAAGAGTAAGAATTATCATAGTAAACAGAATATTGACAAGATCATAAATCATATGATAACAGAGTAAGCGAAAATACAGACAAGCCCAGAAATTAATCAATATCAGAATACGCATTATAAAATAGCTATGCAAATGAGGAGTCATAAAGAGCCAAATGTCAGATGCCGAAGATGCGATGCAGTACGTAATTCCTGATGAGTTCACGAATAGCATCAGCCATATCTAGACCATATAAATGTAGGAACACAGTAAGCCAAAATGCTATAAGCTACGAATGTAATGCAATATGTGGTGCGAATGGAATGATCATGCTGGAGTGTGAAGTCGGGATGATAGTACATAGTATCGCAGGCTATGGGGTCCATCACAAGGGACTTCTATCCAAACCAGTCCCATACCTAAATTTGGATAGTCAGACTCGATGTGGTAAACTCCTGATCTCAGGTTATTCACGCGCCCAATCGAAATCCTTTTCATAACGAAGGTACACAATAATTAGTTGCGCACCACCAGCCCGAGTGGATAGTGAATGAATGAATGGGCATGCAACTCCTACTCAATAAGTCCACATATCAGTACGGTTCCTCTTTGAGAAATCACCGGGATCTATTACACTCCATACCAGATTGCTGCCCCATCGCGTGCAACAAGGTGAGTGGAAGAGACCTCACTATACGCCTGCCAATATCGAGCCCGGCTCGTCAATAGCGGACCCATTCCTCTAGTTGGCCAGACTCAGCCTAGCATTTCTCCCTCCTCTCGGGCAGGTAAGGCCGCACCCCTTTTCAACTGACCACGACACAATGGAGAGCGCAGTCATCTGGTAATCGGCACTCGACACTCATCTACCCACTCAATCTAGACGTTGGAACAACCTCTGGAACCAAGAGAGTTTAGGAACTTTCACCCAGGGATATCTATAGCACCTCATGTAGACTAGATTTTCGGTATCCCATCTGGCTATCCACGATATGCCTGTGGAGGCTACGACCCTGATGTCGCTAGGGCATACAGTAATCACAACACATAATGCAAGATGCATGAGTCATACAATCCAGTCATGCATCAATCCTGCGCAAACTGCACGCTCATGTGAGACAATATCCGCCTATCAGGGAGTCTCATAACAACCAGCATTATGACATATGCAATGGTCAATCACATCTCATAACAGACATGCAGATGATGCGTATGGGCATGGATCATGATGCTATGTAGTCACATACTCATAATCGGTATCAATAATCGGCATCAACAATCGGCCTCGACAATGTGGACATCTAAACAACATTGCCCCAAGGAGTGACCCTCACAGATCCAAACATATAATGGGCTCACGGCCTCACACAAGGGCCTAATATACTACACAATGGGCCTTACTCAAGGGTTACATGTACATAACAGGTGGGCCCTGCTCATGGGCCTGACATACATCACAATGAGCTCCTTTGCCTGATTCTCAAATGAATCACAATGGGCCTCATCACCTAGGCTTCAATATACATCACATTGGGCCTTACAATCAGAATCGACAATCGGCCATGACAATTCAAAATCGGTAATCGGCCTCAATCGATAATCGACAATCGGTCACGATAAATCAAAATAGGTAATTGACCTTGATCAATAATCAGCCTCAATCGATAATCGACAATCGGCCTTGATCGATAATCAGCCTCAATCGATAATCGGCAATCGGCCATCAGAATCGGCAATCGGCCACGTTAATCATCAATCGGTCATGAGAATCGAACCCAATAATCGGAATCAGAATCGAAATCGGCTCCGATGATCGGCCTCGACAATCGGTAATCGGTCAATCGGCCATGACAAGCAGAATCGGCAATCGACCACGTCAATCAACAATCGACCACAATCGATAATCGGTCACGATAATCAGCCTCAACAATCGGTAATCGGTCAATCGGCCACGGCAATCGACAATTGGCCACGATCGGTAATCGGTCACGATAATCGGCCTCGACAATCGGTAATCAGTTAATCGACCATGTCAATCGACAATCAGAATTGATAATCAACAGATAAATAGAGTGGGGTCCATAAATGATCAGCCGATCAACCATAATATAAAGATCGGCACTCGGCCGTGGTTATATCAAATCCGATAGCACAGAGTCATCCGTCTATGGCGAATGGGGCCTGCTTATTCAGGTTAACCTATGAAGAGAATGAGCCTAACAAGGCCTAAGGGAAGGTCACAATGAGGACGTCTAACCGTCATTGCCCATCAATGTGGCCATTTAACCAACATTGCTCCCAAGCAGTGGCCTATATAGAGCCAAACATAGAGCGAGCCCATAGCCTCACGCGAGGGTCTAATACACATCACAATGGGCCTTACTCATGGGCTTCATGTACTTCACAATGGGCTGTAATATACGGGCCCTATATGTGTCAAATGGGTTGTAATATATGGGCTGAAAAATACATCTCATTGGGCCTTACTAAATGGGTCAAAAATAAATCATAATGGACCTTACCAAATGGGCCAAAAATACATCACAATGGCCTCATCATATGGGTCAAAAATACATCACAAAGGGCCTCATCATGTGGTTCAGAAATATATCACAATAGGCCTCATATACATCAAGTGGACCGTACGAATGGGTCGCACCAATGGACCTCATAAACATCAAGTGGGTTGCATCAATGGGCCACACCAATGGACGGACGATGTGTATAAAACTCATACATCATGATCGGCCCACACATACATGCATGGAGGCAGGTCCTGCCCATCCAGAATGGATGGACGGCAAGGACATTGAATACATATATCAAGGTGGGTCTCATCCCACACGTACAGCATGTGTGGGGGTGGGCTCCACATGAACTGAAATGGACGATGTGTATAAGACATAACATCGTAGTGGGGTCCACACCACCGTCCTGGCAGGTGGACAGAGTGGATATACAATGCATACAACAAGGTGGGTCCCACCTGATCGGACCTTGCTGCTGTCCAATTAAGTGGACGGTTCGGATACTGCACACGTGCAGTGAGTGGAGTCCACGAAACTCACTGACGTCCAATGCCACAGCAGTTGCCCGCTGCATGGAACCCAAACCAGATGGACGGTGTGGATAAAGCCCTTGCATCAAGGTGGATCCCACCTGCCCACACGTGTCACACGTGTGGGGCAGGCCCACGTCCCAGGGCAGTTGGACGGAGTGTATAAAACACATGCATCCCAGCTGGTCCACCGTCCAACCATTTCGACGGTGGAATAAAATGCATACATCGTAGTGTGGCCCACCGTCCAACAGGTCTGGACGGTCTGGTCAAAACACATTCGCCATGGGGTCCCACGTGGATGGGCCACACGTATGATGGACGGTTGGGTATAACAATACCTCAAGATCAGACCCTGCTGCTGACGTTCTAACATTTGAACGGCAGGGATATACGCCACTTGCATCAAGGTGGGGTCCATAGCAACACCTTCTAGACGATGTGGATGGAGGGCACACATCACGGTGTGGCAGCTGTGCACCGTCCAAACATTTCGGCACCGTCCAAATGGTCTGGACGGTGTGGATAAAACAAATACATCACAGGTATGGCCCACAGAACCCGCTGACATCCTGCAGCAGCTACATGCTGCTTGAGGCTCACAGAACTTGATGATGTTAAGACCAGCAGTAGCTACATGTTGCGTGGGGCCGCAAATGGATGGTCTGGATCGGACATACCTCAGATTAGACCCACCGAGCCTACTGATGTATACAGCAGCTATACTGCTGCTAGTGGGTCCCCACCGTCACAACCTGATGGACGGTGTAGATTTGAAACAAATACATCATAGTCAGGGGTCCCACGGACCTGCTGACATCAATACACAGCTAAATAGCTGGTGAGGTGGCTCACGTCCAGAGGAAGGTGGACGGTTAGGATACAACCATATACCTCATGTTGGGATCCACGGAACTTGGTGACATCGCTGGGTGGACTGGCCCACCGTCCAGATGATGGACCACGTGGATCATATATCATCATGGTGGGGGGTGTCAAATGGGTGAACGGTTGGATGGGAAATCACCCATCAGCGTGGGGCTGCTGGGACGCCAGATGGATGGTCGGCATGATATATACATACATCCAGGTGAGGCCTTACATGGCTAGTGACGTACAGCACCCAGCAACTGTATAGCTGGGGTGTATGATCGGCCAGACCACCGTCCAGATGGACAGTCCGGATATATCATATACTGTATACGGTGGGTCCCATGAAATTTGAATGGACGGTGTGGGTTTATGTAACACCCTGAAAATCGGGGGTCGTGTATAAACTCAACTCCCGAGTTCCAGACCGTCACTTATGTAACAAAAATGATTATGATTCAATGTTGTCTGAGTTAAAGCATTCACATGAGTAAAAGTATACCAAAACTGCAATTCATACTCCAGATCCAGTGATAAAAGCAAGTGGAAGACTAAAGAATATATATATATCACTGTATGGAAAAACAAAGTAGATCTCAACTGTCACTAAAGTATGAATACATCACTGAGTCTCATATACATGTATATGACAGAAATAAATGTTCAAAAGAGTCCCACTATGAAGTCCCGTCAACCCAGGTCACCTAAGCAAAGCCATCATGGTACTGCATGTATGAGAACTCGTCCTGGTCCTCATCAAAGTCTGGCTCTGCCTCCTGGATCTCAGCATCACCTGCATCTAAAACAGCATCTGGTGGGTGTTGCAAACACCATCCCGTAACGTGGGAATGAGTGATCAACTCAATGAAATCATAGAGCAAAGATTAGCATGTTCACAAATCAATCATGCGATAATAGTAAAGCAGTAAATCAGACAATCCTAATACTGTTGTTAATGCAATATGACATGACATGATGGATGCCCTCACTGACATTCTCCTTCATACGGCACCATCTTCGTCCGCGGCATGCGTACATCCCGCTCAGTGTTCCACATCTTCCAGGCACATGCAATGGTATGGTGATATGCTTTCTGAGTTTGTTATTAGTCCATTCAAACAGCAGGATTGGGAAACTAAGGTACTTCCCTTGTATCAATCCCAACACAGATCCTGTCTAGGGTCGTCACTCCAAGTAATCTCATACGAGGTATATTTTGTAGGTCGCTGCAAGGGCTGTCAGGGCTATTGCACGCACTCATTGCTCCTCTCCCCCATCACCTTATCAATACAGGCCTATTGTACTCTACTGCTACTGAAGGGTCGTCGCCTCCAGTAGACTCAGAATACGCTCGCGGTCACTACAAAGGACTCGTCGCCTGATCAGTGTAGGCCGACAGCAAGAATATAGTGTCTCATACCACCATTATCTGCTCACGAGACTAGGTGCTCACTGGTCACTACGGGGAGGTTTGTAGCCCCAGCGTAGGCCGACAGATCGACCACGGTGTCCCATACCACCGTGCCCGGCTCATGAGTCTTTGTGGATCAAGGTACCATGGTTAACAGGGTTTACAATGGTAAGTTCAGTACCCTAGGTTCAAGCAGTTATGACTCATGCAGGGTGAACATACAACGGCCAGTCGGGTTACTTGACGGGCTCGACTAGCGCGATCGCATCTCAAGTCGAACGACATGAAGTGCGTAAAATACTTTGTGTGGCCTAACCACTGCCGCCAACTCCAGAACACGGCTCGCGTTCATCGACGCGTCATTCGTGGCAAAAATCATCCAACCACGAATTCGCTCAGTTACCGACTGCCTGGACTAAGCATAGTCCCAAACAATTATGGAATCACATCAGCAAATCATATGAGAGTATTGGAATTGAAATACAACCATGTGAGCATGTTAACACATGTTATAACATACTACTTAAGTAAATCATCAAGCACATACATTTCATGCATATAATGAAATCATGCATATAGTCAACATGTAGGAAATCATTTACGTCAGCATATTAATTGAGAAATCAGTCTCAAACTAATTCATAACACCATTTAATTCAATACATACTAATACAAGCATTTATACAAACACTTACACTACACACTTAAGTCTACATATAGTATGTCGACCCGAAGTGCGCATTTAGGCGAATCTCTTCGCCAAACTAATTATGCACGCATTCCTAACATTCTAATGCGACAACAATTCATGTCAATCACATCAGCAAAATATGAATGAAATCAACACTTCCTACAAATGACTAAAATGCCCTAAATCTCATATTCTTCGTTGATTTACGAAACAGGAAACGGACAGCATGTTGTACATGTCAAACGGCGTTGCCGTCGATAATCTACTATTAAACGACATTGAAAGCTTTGGAAACAGTCAATCAAAGCGTCTAAAATCCGCACCTTGTCTCTTATAAACGTGTCGTTTCGAACGGAGCGTATACGCTTCGTTTACGGCGATAAGAGAACCTAATTTACAAGAGACGTCAGCTAACATGCTATGAATCCTAAAGAACCTCAAATCAGCAATTTCTAGGGCTATTTCTTACCTGAAAACGCGTACGAATAGCCGGCCAGGTGATTGAAGTATGTTGCTATAGTAAGTGCAACAGGCGGCACAAAGGCAGGAAAATTCTCCCCTACTCTCTTTCGCAAACTCTCACCTTTTCTCACTCCCAATCTAGGGTTTCTCTCAAATTCGTATGGGAGAGAGAAGTGAGGGTTTCAACCCCTTTTATAAGCTTAAAAATGCCCAAAACAGGCTCAGGAACAAAGTTTACTTAAGGCATATCCAATTCGGGGCTATTTCGGTCCAAAAGATGATTTCTGGTGGTCCCCTGGCCGAACGCGATCGGACTTAAGCTCAAGCATACAGGATCTAGCACGCATTAAGTTTTTAGTCTGGCAGGGTTCACAGATCGCAAGTAGCGGTCCAGTTTCAGTTCAGCGGTCATCGCACGTAGATCAGGGCTGCAAGTCTCATGATATGAAATAGAAATTTTTCCTGATCCGAGGGTGTAATCTGGCTGAATTCTAACGGTCAGAATGCTTAATACTGACACGTCAAGTCGTGTGCCAGATTTGAATTTCAAATTCCAAATCTGTCCCTATTCGCACTCTCTTCAGTCCGGGCTCAATGAAATAGCCTGTGATTATCGGTTGGACTTGATTTTTGAAATGATTGTCAAGTCCAGCAAGGTGGTTCTAACGGTCTAAGATAGGAGGTATCGGACTTTCGACGCGCAGTCTAGATCCAATACAAAATTTCAAAGTGGTCCAGAGAATAAACCGGCTTAGAGTTTGATCCGAGGTTATAGAGTATTATAGAGTCATTAGTTCTACTCGATTTGGGTCTTGTAGAACGTATTTAAAGTGATCAGGGACTATTTCCCAGCTACTCTAGCGTTGCGCTAGCTAACTTACGCTTAATTTCCATAGGAATTAATTCTACGCAATTTCGGGTCGAGTTGGTACTCGAGTCCAAGTACAGATTTTTCCTGGGCGTTATAGTTTACTCCCACGTGCAGCAATGGGTGGGTCCCACGTGGGGTTCACCTCTGTCACGTCCCAAACCCAAAAATCGAATTCATAAGAATCCCGATTACCGAATCTGGTGCCGACAGCCTCCGTAGTACCCCATTCTCGGCTCCTGACATTCATACGCCAGATTCCGATCCTAGGATCCTACAAGGAGGATTTTTTTTTGTACATATAACCAGTAATAAGCATAACCACCAGATTACCCAATTCACAAAGGCAACATCATCATCACATATCCACTAATATAATCGTTTGAGTACAATACTGAAAGGGAAATACATAAATAAAATCAAGCTTCCAGAAGACCACTACATACTCCAAGCTCAACAGTACTGCAACCTAACATCACCTGCATGCATCTATCGTGCATAAGCTCATAGAAAGCTTAGAGGGTGGTGTAAGTGTGTGCACAAGGTAAGTATCAAATGTTCAATACAATGTCATCATCATACGATACCGAAATAAGCAGAAATACTGTCAAGATCATGAATCATACGATAACAGAGTAAGCGGAAGTACGGACAAGTCCATAAGTAAATCAATAGTAGAATACGCAATATAGAACAATTATGTAACAAGGAGTCATGAAGAGCCAAATATCAAATACTGAGGATGTAATGCAATATGCAATGCGAATGAAATGACCATGCTGAAGTGTGAAGTCGGGATGATTGTACGTAGTATCGCAGGCTACGGAGTCCACCACAAGGGACTTCTATCCAAACTAGTCCCATACCTAAATTTGGATAGTCAGACTCAACGTGGTAAACTCCTGATCTCAGGTTAGTCGCGCGCCCAACCAAAATATTTGCCATAACGAAGGTACACAACAATTAGTTGTGCGCCACCAGCCCGAGTGGATAGTGAATGAATGAGCATGCAATTCCTACTCAATAAGTCCACATATCAGTACGGTTCCTCTCTGAGAAATCACCGGAGTCTATTACACTCCATACCAGATTGCAGCCCCATCGCGCGCAACAAGGTGAGTGGAAGATACCTCACTATCCGCCTGCCAATATCGGGCCCGGTTCGTCAATAGCGGACTCATACCTCGAGCTGGTCAGACTCAGCCTAGCATTACCCCCTCCTCTCGGGCAGGTAAGGCCACACCCCCTTCCAACCGATCACGACACAGTGGAGAGAGTAGCCATCTGGTAATCGGCACTCGGTGCTCATCTACCCACTCAGTCTAGACGTTGGAGCAACCTCTGGAACCAAGAGGGTTTAGGGACTTTCACCCAGGGATATCTATAGCACCACATGTAGAACAGATTTTCGATATCCCATCTAGCCATCCACGATATGCCTGTGGAGACTATGGCCCTGATGTCGCTAGGGCATATAGTAATCACAACACACAATGCGAGATGTATGAGTCATACAATCCAATCATGCATCAATCTTATGCATACCGTGCGCACATGTGAGACAATCACCGCCTATCAAGGAGTCTCATAACAACCAGCAGTATGACATATGCAATGGTCAATCATATCTCATTACAGACATGCAGATGATGCGTATGGTCATGTATCATGATGCTATGCAGTCACATACTCATAGTCGATATCAACAATCGGCCTCGTCAATGTAAACATTTAACCAACATTGCCCCAAGGAATGGCCCACATAGATCCAAACATATAATGGGACCACGGCCTCACACAACGGCCTAATATACAACACAATGGGCCTTAATCAAGGGTTATATGTATACAATAGGTGAGCCCTGCTCATTGGCCTAACATACATCACAATGGGCTCCTTTGCCTAGCCCTCAAATGCATCACAATGGGCCTCATCACCAAGGCCTCATATACATCACACTGGACCCTAAACACGGGATGGATACACATCACAACGGGCCGCATATGCGTCACATTGGGTCTCGACAATCGGGATTGGCGATCAGCCACGACAATCGGAATCGACAATCGACCACGATAATTGGCCTCGATCGGTAATCGACCTCGATAATCAGAATCGGTCAATCGGGCATGACAAGCAGAATCGGTAATCGGGCAGGTCAATCGATAATCGGTCACGATCGGTAATCGGTCACGATAATCGGCCACGATCGGTAATCGGTCACAATAATCGGTCTCGATTGGTAATCGGTCAATCAGCCACGACAATCGATAATCGGTCACGATCGGTAATCAGTCTCTATAATCGGCCACGATCGATAATCGGTCAATCGGCCATGACACGTAGAGTCGGCAATCGGCCACGTCAATCGATAATCGGTCATGATAGGTCACGATAAACGGAATCGATCGATAATCAGAGTCGATAAACTGGTCAAGTCAATCAAAATCGGCAATCAGTCACGATAATCGGAATCGATAATTAGTGAGAATGGGTCTAACAAGGCCTAATGGAAGGTTACAATGTGGACATTCAACCACTATTGCCCATCAATGTGGACATTTAACCAACATTGCTCCCCAAGGAGTGACCCACCTAGGGCCAAACGTACAGTGGGCCCGCGACCTCACACAAGGGCTTAATATGCATCACCATTAGTCGCGTTACATGAGCCTTATATATATTACAATGGACCACGACATATGGGCCGAAAATATATTTCGTTGGGCCTTATCAAATGGGCTGAAAATACATCTCATTGGGCCTCATCATATGGGCCTCTTATACATCAAGTGGACTGCATCACATGGGCGCACCAATGGTCCTCATATACATCCAATGAGCTGCATTAATGGGCACAATCTCAATTGGCCATATCTCATGGGCCTCAAATATATCATAATGGACAGTGTGGATAAAACATACATCGAGGCAGATCCTATATAATCTAGATGGTCAGGATTTAACACATATCATGGTGGAGTACCCATCATCCTAACCTGATGGACGGTGTGGATTAAATCAAACATCAAGGTGGAGCACGTGTATAGGGTCCACGTCCAACACGTGGATGGGACGACGGATGAAATACTTACATCATGGCAAGTCCCACATACAGATGGTCGGCATACATACATCAGGGCCCCAGCTGGACAGACAGTGTGAATATACAACGCATGCATTATGATGGGGGCCCACTGTCCGCACTGGACTGAATGGTGTGGATCAAAACCGATGCATCACCGTAGTGTCCCACCATCTAGAACAGATGGGCGGTTGGGATAAAACACTTGCATCTCACGTGGGTTCCTCCGCAAGGGGTAAAACACGTACATTGAGGTGGTCCCACACTACTTGCCAACATGGTACAGTAGCAGCAAGCTGCTGGTGTGAGGTATACTACCCAATCCGATTCCCAGATGGGTCACCATCTGGACTGACGGTGTGGATCGAATCCACCAAAGGTGGGCCTCGTCAAAATGGATGGGCGGTGGATATACAATACATACAATCAAGGTGGGACCCACGGAACTTGCTGACGTCATCACAGCAGCCACCTGCTGCTGCGGCCCACAAAAATGACGTCAACACATCAGCTAGGAGGTGGGGTCCACCTAGATTGACGACATTGATAAAGCACATGCGCCATGTGGGCCCTTTCCCATATGGACGGACGGTGTGGATGTAATACATGCCTCGAGATGAGGTCACGGAACTTGCTGAAGTCGGCAGCAGCTCAAGTTGTTGGGCCCACTGCCCCATGGATGGTCTGGACACAACATTACATCATGGTAGACCCCACGAAACTTGATAACGTCAATACATTAGGTATGCATTAGCTGGGTGAAGTACATCAGTCAATCAAAGCATTAGCTGGTGTGAAGTACACTAATCAATCAAATTTTTAGAGAGGTGGGTCCCACGTAGACCCACCAAATATACAATATAAATATATTAATATAATACTTATATTGTAAATAAAATATAAGGTCCAGTCCAGCGTGTCCAGGGTCCAGACGCTGGACGTTTGGATGGACAGTTTGGATGTAATCCATACAGCAAGGGTGGGGTCCACTGACCGTCCAGTAGCCTAGCAGGATGGCTGGACGGCATGGATAAAACACGTACGTCATGGTTGGGACCCATGGTCCAGCTCGTGCATCACGGTGGGGTCTGCTCAGCAGCGCACAGCGCAGCAGCGCTGCACGCCATATGAAACACTTGCATAAGTGGGTCCCGTGTGGGGCCCATCATAACATTTATATGCCATCCAATCCATTGATAAGGTCACACTGACCTAGAAGAATAGGGAAAAACAATTTTCATCATGATCCAAAACTACTGTGATACCCAAAAGGGTTCTAACGGAAGATGCTCAATCCCACTGTTTCTCGTGACGTGGGCCACCTGGGCTCCAAATAATGCTGATTTTTGGGGGTCCACTGTCCCAAAAGGAGACCTAACAAATGCACGGTGTTGATGAACAACACACATCATGGTGGGGCCTACAAGTGGGACCACGTCCCTGCCCGTTCTGTCCGTGCGCAGCAGGACGCTGCTGAGGACGTTAGTAGCAGCGTCCCTGCCTTATTTAAAATTTTTTTTTTTTAAAGGGAATGAGTTTATCCATGATTCTTCCCAGGTGGGGCCCATATCCAGAAGATCCAACCCACCCATTGGATTCCTTGGCTCGCTACTGTCCAAAAGAGTCTAATATACAGTATGTTTTCAGTGTACAAAAATGTTAAAGTGGATTTTAACGATGAGAACCACTATTTTCTATCTTGTGGCCCGCCAGAAAGTCGGATTGGCTTCATTTTTTTGGATCAACGCCTAAAATGATCTGGAGAATGGAATGAATGGCGTGGATTAAATTAATGCATCAAGGTGAGGCCTGTACGAGTGGTCCATCAAAAAGCCAAAAATCTAAGTACTTTTTTTTTTTCCTTTGCAGCGAGCAAACCTCACTGTCTTAATTCCAAGAACATGTCCAGCGTCCCTGGATGCTGGATGGACGATGCTCATATGAAATTCATCAAGGTGGGTCCCACGTGTAGGGACCACAGCTGGTGGGTCCCACATGGACGTGGCCCACATGATTTGAATCAATCTAATATTCGTGTTTTTCATCACCAAGGGTAGGGCCCACATGGCTTAAACGGTTGGATAAGACAAACATTGAGGTGGGGTACATCCGGATGGGCCACACGGCCACAACATCACACTAAAATATTGAAAGAGAGGGGGAAAGAGAGAGAGAAAGAAGCACCCACTTTTGATCTTCTATTCATTCTTCCGCCAATGCGATTTAGAGCTCGAATGGGTGTGATTCAACGGTCTAGATGATCTTTGGATGGTGGGGATGGGAGGTAGGAAGTGGGCCACATCTAGCTCCTCCATGGAAGCTTGGACGGTTGCTCTCATGGTGTTTTTGGGAGAAATGAGAGAGATGAGAGAGAGTGATGTAAGAAGTGATGGGAGAGAGTGATGTGTGTAAGAAAAAGGTGGCTTGTGTAAGAACTTTTTGACTTTGGGGTTCCTTGGGGAAGGGTGATGTGTACTTGACATATGACATGATTGATGGGATTGATTTGAAAGGTTGTAGAGATTCTCTTGGGATTTTACAAATGTGTGGCGTTTTCTCAAACTGAACGCTGGCCCACATCTCCTGGCCTAGGTATCTTCTCGGCGCGAGACGCGGCATCGAAACCGCGGCGACGGTGCGGTCGTCAAGGTACAAGTCTCGAGTTGAGCCGACTCTGAAATACTGGATATGACTCGGGATCGCGCGCAAATGTCAGAAAAGGTCGAAGGTTGCCGAAATTTGATCGGGAGGACCGCGGAGGGATATGGAACAGTACGGGCTAAGATATGGGTCCTACAACCTCTCATATACCTAACTATATTATATTATATATATAAGGTAAATATAATATAATATATATAAATTCTAAAGAGCCCACCGTCCAGACCCCTGGATGTTCTGGACGGTGCAGGTCCGGTGCATATATCACGGTAGGTCCACACGTGTGGCCCACCTCATCATGTAAATAGCTAATATACGGACGGGCAGCAATCCCGCCCACTGGACAGTCCAACAAGGTGTGCCCAATGCACAAATGGCACGGATATGATACACACATCATGTGGGCCACACACACATACATCAGGTGGGCCATACACTTTTACATCATCCCTACAAGAGAGAGAGGAAGAGAGAGAAAAATGGTAGGTAGAGGGACCCCGCCACTATGGGCCCCTCTCTATATTATATACATCAGTGTAGATCCAACAACAAGTGAAACTTAAACTTGAAATCAACGGTGGATCACCCACAAAACAAAGGAAAAAGAAAAGGGAGAAAGAGAGAAAGAAGCACCCACCTCAAGATCTCTTCTTCCTCCTTCCGCCAATGCGATCTAGAGCTCGAATGGATAGACTTCAACAGTTGAGATCGGACTTAGACGGTGGGAATGGAAGGTAGGAAGGTGGGCCATATTAGTTTCTCTCCCATGGAAGCCATAGATGGTTGCTTGGAGAGAAAGAGGGAGAGGGAGATGAGAGGTAGAGTGATGGGTGTGATGGGTGAAAGTGATGTATGTACTTGACTAGGTATGGGTTGTGTTGACTTGGGTGAGAGAGGAGTATGGGTTGTGTTGACTTGGGTGAGAGAAGGGTATGGGTTGTGATGGGAGGTGTACTTGACATTGACTGATGGATGGGATTGATTGATGTGACATTTCATAGAGATTCCCTCGATACTCACAACGCGCGGCGTTTTCTACAAACTGAACGCGCGAGTTGTAGAAAACGCCTGGCCTGGGTACCGTCTCGGCGCGCGAGATGCTGCATCGAAACTGCAGCGACGCCGCGATCGCACTAGTACAAGTCTCAAGTCGAGCCGACTCTAATATATGAGACACGACTCATGATCGCGTACAAACGCCGATAACTGGTCGTGGGTCACCGAAATTCGACGAGAAGGATCGCGGGAGTTGACGGAACAGTACGGACTAGAATACAGGTCTTACAACCATGATGTATATTTATCATCCAACCCATTCATATGGTGGGTCCCTTCCTGCAGTGGGCCCCCTCCAAATTTCATCTTCATCCACAACTCAGGTGGCCCATACTGCAGGAAACAGTGGGATTGAACTTCTGCCATTGAAACCATTTTATGGGTCCCAGAAGTTTTGAATCAATATGAAATTTGTTTTTCCTCCTCATCCAGATACCTGTGACCGAATGAACGGTTTGGACGGCAGGCAAACATTATGGTGGGCCACACATGTGGAACCCACCATTGATGTATGTGTTTACCACACCGTCCACAGGACGGTGGAACCCACCACGATATATCTGTTTATTCACACTGTCCAATGAACGATGGAGTCCACGGTAATGAATGTGTTTCATTCACACTGTCCAACGACAGTGGGACCCACCATGATGCGTGTGCTGCATCCAAACCGTCCATCCACTTGAAAAGCTTATTTTATGACTTGAGCTAAAAGAATGAGTCAGATCTATAGTTCAAATGGACCCCACTTTAGTATATTCATGGGGCCCATTTTAAGTTATTTGCGGCCGTCCATTGAGACCCCACATTGATATATGTATGAGGTCCACCTTGTTATATGTAAGGCCATGGATTGTGGCCCATTTGATGTAGTTGGGGCCCATGGGTTAAGGCCCATTGAGATGTGTTAGGGCCTATGGGTTAAGGCCCATTTGATGTACATATGGGCCCAATTGGTGTGGCCCATTTAATACACATAAGACCCATGCGATTAAGCCCATTTGATGTATTCAAGACCCAACGGGTTATGGCCCACTGCAATGCACATAAGGCCTATTGGTGCGGCTCATTGATGTGGCCCACTTGATGAATAAAAGACCCATATGATATGGCCCATTTGATGTATTTAAGGCCCAATGGGATGTACTTAAGGTCCATTGCAATGTGTGATCCCAACATGGTTTGTGTAAGGATGTTTCACGACGGGCTACGCCTTGGGAGCAATGTTGGTTTGACGTCCACATTGCAAGTATAATGTTGGTTACAAGTCCGCATTACAACTCTCCCTAGGGCCCATCGTTAGGCCTGTACTTGTTGTGTGTAGGTCGTCTAGGCCATCTGCATTATAAGGATAGTGCATTATTTCATAACATGAATAGTATAGTTCCATGATTCATGATCATACGCATCATATGTATGCTTGATATGAGAAGTGACTGATCATAGCATATGCCTTCGGACAAATTGTTTAGGGGCTTCCGAATAGGCGGTGTTACCCTACATGAGCACACGTTACGCGCAGGATTGCTGCATGACTGGATAGTGTGATTCATGCATTCGTATTGTGTGATACGGTACTATACGCCCTAACAACATCAGGACTGTAGCCTCCACAGGCGTATCGTGGTTGACAGGATTGGATATCAAAAATCTTGTTCTACATGGGGTGTTATAGATATCCCTAGATGAAAGTTCATAAACCCTTATGGTACTAAAAGGTTGCTCCAATGTCTAAACCGAGTGGGTACATGAGCGCCGAGTGTCGACTACCAGACGGTTACGCTTTTCACTGTGTAATGGTCAGTTGGAAGGGGGTGTGGCCTTACCCACCCGAGGGTAGGGGGCAAAGATAGGCTAAGTTTGACCAGCTCGAGGAATGGGTCCGCTATCGACGAGTCGAGCCCGATATTGGCAGCCGGATAGTGAGGTCTCTTTCACTTAGCTTATATCACGCGATGGGGCGGCGATCTGGTTTAGAGTGTACTAGACTCCGATGATATTCCAGAATTGAGCTGTATTGATATGTGGACTTAGATGAGGATTTGTATTCTTGAATTACATTTTGCATCGCATAGCCTTGGTATGGCCGACATCATTCATGCTTTGCACCGCATGGCCTTAGTACGGCTAATGGTATTCTTGACTTTCATCAGCATGTTTCGCATTATTCTGATACTGCATAACTGCATTACCACCTTGCGTACACACATTCACCACCCTCTAAGCTTTCTATAAGCTTATGCACGACCATTGCGTGCAGGTGACGTTGGATCGCAGCAGCGCTGAGGCTTAAGCACATGACAGATTATTTTGGAGCTTTTGGTCTATCATTATTGTATTTTCCTTCATACTCATTGTACTTGTAAAGTTTTTTATCATAGTGGAAATGTAATGGAGTTTTTGGTTATTGTTTGTGGGTTATGCCTTTGGTTATGCTTATTACGAATCAAACTGGTGTTAAAAATCCTCCTCGTAGCATTCCAGGATCGGAACCTTGCGAATGGGCGCTGAGAGCCGAGAATGGGGTTCTACGGAGGCTATCAGCGCCAGATTCGGCAATCGAGAATTTTGTGAGCCTGGTTTTCGATTTTGGGGCGTGACACCAATGGATTCTAACTGGCTCGTGACTGTATTGAATTCGTTTAGATGTTTAGCCACACTCCCACCATCTGACATCTTCATGTTGAATAGCTGTTTTATAAGATGAATCTTGTTGGATGCTGAGGGTTTTTTATACATGGTGTCTAGGGCTTCCATTAATTCTTTTATCGTTTTCACCATGGATATATTAAAGGTGACTCTCTTAGACAAAGAAAATCGGATAGTTCCTAAAGCCTTCCTATCCAGTAAAAATCATTCATCATCTGTCATCTTTTCTAGTTTCTTCTCTTTTCCTCCTAGAGGAATATAGAGGTCCTTCTGATACAGATAATCCTTCATCTGCATCTTATAGAAGGCAAAGTTTGAACCATCAAACATCTCAATTCTAGTTTTCCCTTCTTCCTCCATCGCCCCCAATAAAACTAAACCAATAGCTCTGATATCGGTTGTTGCGCAGCACACTAACAACGCACTGAACCTAGATCCAATCTCAAGCCTCACCCACAAATGATAAACAGGAAGAAATATAAGCTAGAAATAGATCAAATTAATCCAAATAAACCACAAGACAAGATATATGTGGAAAAACCCCAAACTAAGGTAAAAAACCACAAATGCAAACTTCCACTATGGAGAAAAACAAAGATTACAAGGTAAAATATTAACCTCTTATAAGACCCGTATCCTAGTCCATACTGTTTCGTCGACTGTTGCGATCCTTCCCGTCGAATTCTGACAATTCGCAACGTATAATTGAGGTTTATGCACGACCTTAAGTCGTATCCTGTAGATTTGAGTCGGTTCAATCCGAGACTTGTACCATTACGACCGCACCGTCGCCGCAGTTACAACGCCGCGTCTTGCATACTGATCCGATACCCTGGCGGGGAGATGTGGGTCGGCGTTTATTTTGAAGAAAATGCCCCGTATTTGCAATCCCAAGAGAATCTCCATAACATGTCCCATCAATCAATCACTTCATCAATCAATCAATCACTTTATGTCAAGTACACATCACCTTTCACCCCATCCCCAAGAAACCACCAAGTCAACTCTTTCTCACCCCCTCTCTTACACAACCATACATGTCAAGTACACATCACATATCACTCACCCTTTCACCCATCACACCCATCCCTCACTTCTCTTACAACCCTCTCTCTCTCTCACTCTCATTTCCCAACACAATTCCAAGCAACAAAAAAAAAACCCACGTCCAAGCTCTTCCCATGAAGAGAAAAGTGCATGTGTGAGGCCCACTTTCCCATCCCAAATCCATCATCCTAGCCATTCAAACCTCATCTTCCACCATCAAAGTTAGACATAAGGAGATCGGCTTTCCAACGGACCGAGAAGATCGAATGATGGGTGCTCTATTAGGCCTAGTTTTCTCACTTTTTTTTATGAAGGGTCAAGTGAGGCCTACCGATTGATGGTATGGATCTCACTTTGGACCCTAGGTGTGACCGATGGCCACCTTGATCCACATGATCATTCCATGATGGAGCTATTCTCCATGGACCTATCATGATGTTTATTTTCCTTGCACAAGAAGAGGTCATCTAGACCGTCCATTTTGGGTGGAGAAGGATCTCCACCATTGATCTTTGATTTAGTGGGCCCACTTATATTGGGACCCACTCGATGTATGATTGAATGCAAAGGAGGGCTCATAGTGGCAGATCCCTCCATCACACATGTCCCGTCTCTCTCTCTCTCTCTCTCTCTCTCTCTCTCTCTCTCTCTCTCTCTCTCTCTCTCTCTCCTTTTTTTGTGTGATGATGTAGTCGTGTGGCCCACTAGGATGGACCCCACTTTGATGTATGTATTACTATGCCATCCAACCCCTTTTTGGGTGGCCCATGTCCATGGGTGGGGCCCACTTAACTGTACGTGTTAAGACCAGATCGTCCAGCATCAAGGGACGCTGGACGTTGGAAATGGTAAATGCAAATATTAGCTTGGTAGGAAGCAATGGGGTGGGCCACTTGTACAGGCCCCACCTTGATACATAAATGAAATCCACGCCGTCTATTCCGTTCTTAAGCCCATTTTAGGCGTTGAGCCGAAAAAGGAAGTCAATCCGACTTTCGGGCTGGCCATACCTTTGAAAACAATGATTTCCACCGTTTAAATTCATCTTAATTTTACTACACACCAAAACATGCCCAATATTGAACTTGATGGATTGGTTATGGACTGTAGAAAATAGTGGGTAGGGTGGATTCTTCCGATGTGAGCCCCATGTACGAAAAATCTCACAAAAACGTGATTTCAAAAAAAAAAAAAAAAAAGGGGTGCAGCGCCTGCTGCTTCTTTGCAGCAGGATGCTTTTGGCATCAGCGTGAAACAGGCAGGGATCCACGGCCCCAACCATGGGCCCCACCATGATGTTTGTTCATCATCCAATCCGTTCATTTGATGGGCCCCTTTCTGAAGTGGGCCCCCTCCAAAGATCAGCCACATCCAACGCTCAGGTGGCCCACATCATAGGAAACAATGGTGATTGTAGGGCTGCCATTGAAACCCATGTTGTTGGGTTTTGGATCAGTATGAAATTTGTTTTTCCTCAGCGTCCAGGTCTACGTGACCTTATGGACAGATTGGATGGCAGATAAACATTACGGTGGCCCTACGTGGGACCCACAATGGTATATGTGTTTTATTCCCACCGTCCAAGCGGATGGTGGAGCCCACAGTAATGTATGTGTTCTATTCGCACCTTCCACCACA
This sequence comes from Magnolia kwangsiensis, assembly GCA_037074715.1. Classification (NCBI taxonomy): domain Eukaryota; kingdom Viridiplantae; phylum Streptophyta; class Magnoliopsida; order Magnoliales; family Magnoliaceae; genus Magnolia; species Magnolia kwangsiensis. The sequence goes on from CM073573.1 coordinate 62,013,009, forward strand.
GTGGACGATGGAGCCCACCTAGATGTATGTGTTTAATCTATGCTGTCCAGCCATTTTAGTCGGCTGCTGGACAGTCAGGGGACCCCCCCCCCCCCCCCCCCCAATGAGGCATGTGATTTATCCATGCTGTCCATCCCTATGGGACCCTCCATGATACATGTGCTACATCCAAACCATCCATCCATTTTAAAAGCTTATTTTTATGGCATGAGCTAAAGAATGGGGCAGATCTAAAGTACAAGTGGACCCCACCATTTTAAGTAGTGGTCTATGACGCCCACCGTTCAAAAATCCCTAAGGGCCATAGTAGCTTCCCATTAAGTTGATATTTGTTTTCCACTTCATCTATCACTATGTTAATTTATGAATGGGTTGGATGAGAAACATATTTTTATGGTGGGCCTTAGGAATTTTAAATGGTGGAAATCATTATCACCACTTATCTTGTGTATGGCCCATTTGATATATATGGGGCCCAATTGGTGTGGCCCATTTAATATATATGGCCATGTGATTAGGCCCATTCGATGTATTTGTGGCCCGTGATTGAGGCCCACTTTGATATATATAAGACCCATGTTACGAGGCCCATTTTGATGCATTCTAAGGCTCATGGGTTATGGCTCATTGCAATGTACATAAGGTACATTGGTGCGGCCCATTGAGGTGGCCCACTTGATTTATCTAGGGCCCATATGAGGCGGCTCATTTGATGTATTTGAGGCCTATGGGTCGAGGCCCAATGTGATGCATATAGGTCCATTGCAATGGGTGATTCCTCCATGGTTTGTTTAATGATGTCTTATGGCGGGCCATGCCTTGGGAGCAATGTTAGTTTGACGTCGACATTGTAAGTACAATGTTGGTTAAATGTCCACATTGTAACTCTCCTTAGGGCCCATTAATAGGCCCATACTTGTTAATAATTCATCACTTTATAACATGCTTAGTATAGCCCCATGATTCATGCCTATACGCATCATATGTATGCTTGATATGAGGAATGTTTGATCATAGCATAAGCCATTGGGTTGAGACACTTACGAGACTCCTTATGAGACGGAATGCCCCTACATGAGCGTGTGGTATGCGCAGGATTGCTGCATGATTTGATGATGTGACTCATGCATCCCACATACGTGTGACTTGATCACTGCACGCCCTAGCGACATCAGGGTCGTGGCCTCCATAGGTACATCGTGGATGGTTGTATAGGATATCGAAAATATTGGCTTTAGCACTGTGGGCACTTAGGATGTCCTTAGGTGAAAGTCCTAGAACCTTTTTGGTACCAGGAGTTGCTCCAACGTTTAGATGGAGTGGATACACGAGCGCCCAAGTGCCGAATACCAGTAGTCCGCGTCTCCCACTATGTCATGGTCGGTTAGAAGGGGGTGTGGCCTTATCTGCCCGAGTAAGGGGGCTATAAGCTAGGCTGAGTTTGACCAGCTCGCAAATGAGTCTGCTATCGATGAGCCGGGTAGGTATTGGCAGATTACTGGTCAGGCGGATAGTGAGGTCTTTTTCGCTCGTCGGGCTGTGCGGCTAGGGAGGCGACAATCAATGTGGAGTGTACTAGACCCCGGTGATATCCAGAGAGGAACTATACTGATATGTGTACTTGATGAGTATCGACTTGCTTAGATTACATCTCGCATATGACATTTGGCTACATAGGCCTCGCATTGCGTCGGTATGACTGATAGTATTCATGTCTCGCACCGTATGGCCTTGGTATGGCCGATAGCATTCATGCTTTGCATCACATAGCCTTGGTACAGTTGGTTGTATTCATGGACTTACCGTATATTTTTACATTGCTCTGATATTATATACTTGACACTTGCCTTATGCACATACTTACACCACCCTCTAAGCTTTTATAAGCTTATGCACGACAGTTGCGTGCAGGTAGCGTTAGACAGTAGCAGCGCTGAGGCAGGAGTATGCATCAATCTATTTTGGAGCCTCTTAATCATCTTGTATTTCCCTTCCTGCATTGTACTTAAAGTTTTTGATATAGTGGATATGTGGTGATGTTGTTTTGTGACTTGGTTATGCTTGTGGTTATGCTCCATTTTTTTAAAAAAAATCATACTGAAAATCCTCCTTATAGGATCTCGGGATCGAAATCTGGCATGTGAGTGCCGGGATCCGAGAATGGGGTACTATGGAGGCTGTTAGCGCCTGATTTGGCGATCAAAAATTTTGTGAGCCCGTTTTTCGAGTTTGGGGCGTGACACCTCTCCCTTGGAAGTATAGAGAAAATCCTTTGCCCACACCTTAGAAATATTTTCTATTATTTTCCAATATCTAGAAAAAACCCTAGGAACTCCTATTTATAGTTTAGGCAACTCCCCTTCCACACCCTTGCGAAAGGCGACACTAAAATTCGCAGTCCACATCGGATTCAAAAACGAATCTGCGTAACTACGACCGGTCGAGCAGACTGCACGACCGGTCGAGCACCTCGGGACTCAAAAAATGATGTTCGCTGGACTTTGAGTCGAGCCGGTCCATGACCAGTCGAGCGGGCCCCTACGACCGGTCGAGCATAGCCCACGACCGGTCGAAGACGGCTATAGATGTGGCTCCACATCTCAACAAGTTGTACTCTTGCTTCACAATTGATGAAGATTAACCTGATCCGTATCTGGATGCTCTAACATCCCCTAACTTTAAGGTCTGGATTCTTGCAATGAATGAAGAAATTAATTCTATGAAGAAAAGGCATGTTTGAGAGTTAGTTAATCTTCCCACTGGTTGTAAAAAAATTGTGACTAAATAGGTATTCAAAATCAAGAAGAATGTTGAGGGTTCAATTGATAAGTACAAAGCCCATCTAGTAGCAAAATATTTTACAAACATGAAATGTATTGATTATAAAGAGATTTCTCACCCATAGTAAGATTTACATCAATTCTTATGACTTTGGCTTATCTTGATTTGGAATTATATCAGATGGATTTGAAAATTGTCTTCTTGAATGAAGATTTTTAGGAAGATATTTATATGGAATAGCTTGTAAGATATGTTGAGAAAAATCATGTTGGCAAGGTTTGTAAAGTCCTAAAATCTATTTACGGATTGAAGCAATCATCAAGGTAATGGTATATGAGATTCAATGATGCGATCACTTCCTTCAGATTTTGCATGTGTGAAGAAGACCACTATGTACATATGAAGCAATTTGGGAGACACTTTTTCGATATTATCCCTATATGTTGATGATTTCTGCTAGTAAACAATAATATGGAGATATTGTTTTCGACCAAGGAGTGATTATTTTCAAATTTTGAAATGAAAGACCTTGGTGAAGAAAATTTCATACTTGGGGTTAAGATTATTAAGGATGACTCGAATAAATTTTTGGGCTTATTGCATGCATCCTATATTGAGAAGATTATTGAGCATTTCAGGATGCACAATTGTAAGCCAATCAAAACTCTAATCGATAAATACTCCAAGTTGAATAAGAGTAGATGTCACTAGTTTAATGTTAGGAAGTAATCTATCTTATTTGTGCCCTGTGGTAGTGCGACAGACAACCTTATGTATGCTACATTATGTACTAGGTCAAATATATGTTATGACATGGGACTTGTGAGTCGATATCAAAGTAATCCAAGGCAAGCATACTGACAAGCAGTGAAAAGGATTTTTTGCTACCTACGAGAAATGAAGAAAAATATAGTGTTATCACAACAAGTTAAGAGTGTTGGCTAATTCTAATGCATCTTGTGCAGATGATCAAGATGAGAGCAAGTCTACTTCAAGCTATATGTTTATGATGAATGGCATTATTGGCTCATGATTTAGTAAGAAAAGTCTTTGACTGCTTTGTCAATTATGGAAGCTGAATAGATTGCATGTTGTGCGGCAATTCAAGAACGCATGTGGATTATGAAATTCTTAAGATAAAGGTCCTCTCCTAATTTAGATAAACACAAACATCAGCCGTCAATCTCGCCAAGGATCCAAAAAACTACAAGAAATTCAAAGATGTTGAGATTAAATATCACTACGTCATAGATCAGGTGAGAAATGGGCATGTTGTGCTTAAGTACATTTTCACTAGAGAAATGCTAGTTGATCCCATGATGAAGCCCATTGCTAGATATTTATTTGAAGCACGTGTCAAGCAGATGGGACTCAGGAGATCTTGATATTCTTTATGTAAGTGGGAACGTGGTGCTTTGTCTCCACTGGTTATGATGGTAGAGATCACACCATGTAATATTTTGAGCCGTACACATGAAATATGATAGAGTTCATGTACTCTAAAGAGGGTGATGTAATTTATTAAATTTTTATATGACCAATGAGATATATCTTTTTTCTAGCCACACATTCATTAAATATACATGCACAATCAATCTTTCCATGCCTTGTATCATCAATGGTATTTTTTTTTCTTCAACAGGTCGGTCTTCCCCACTTGCATAGGAATTAACTACCTCTGACATGCAAGTAGAATGTATGTTCAGGATGAAGAAGCACAATTGGGTGTGATAGACTTCTGTAGTGACGTAGAAGATGAGGCACGCAAGGTGCAACTACCTCCAGTCATGACTATATGTATATGTATATGTATCATTGACATGTTGGGCATGTTCAGATGAATTTTACACATGTTAGTGCTTATTAGCCTAAAATTATAACACAGTTGATAGCCTTGTGTGACTAAAGATGAAACTCTTGGAGTTGAATGCATTCACAATGGTAGACAAGGTTAGGAGTTACTAGCTACCACTCACATGCCTTAGGCAGGCCCTCTGTCTCCTGATGATATCATTGCCTATATAGAGCCAGGTTAAGAGTTTGACATGCTTTAGGCGGGACCTCTATGTGATGAGGTTATGAGATGTTGTGCTACTACTCGCGCGCTTTAAGCGGGACTCGCGCATTGTAGACCCGGCGTATGCTTAGTAATGTCTACTTTGTGGTGTGGGTGAGAGACCATGTATTTGGATTGGAGTGTTGAGTTGGACTCCACTCCATGGCCATGGCCAATTTACCTACTAATGCTTGATTTGATCTAATCAATACATTGTGTGAGCAAACCGGTTTTGTAGGTGATACTTGTGCCCTCAGCTACCCATCTTTGGATACAAGAGGATGAGATTGAGTGTCGCTACTTTAGCATATAGTACATATGTCATGATTGATTCGATCAGGGATGTACTGCTAGGAAAACGGTTAGTTGATTTTGAATTGTGTAGTTGTGTGGGAAAGACTCCTTAGTAGTGACACCAAGTTCCTAAGACCATGATTACGCACTTCAAGACGTATCTGTTGCAATGTTATCAAGTTTCGAAAAGATGACTTACAAACTTATTTTTAAAATTATATTATACGTAAATAAATAAATTATTTAAAAAAACAATTAAGAGAACATTGCAAAGGATTTGTGATTTGAACTTGATAAGAGAAAATGTGTATAAACTAGTAAAGCAATCCTATATTAGGGATTGTTTTCATCCAGTGTGGTTATGCAGGTCTAGGGTAGGCCTTGGAGAGCTTGGGAGGTTGTGTGCTAGTAGAGTGGTCACTTAGCATACAAACAGTGTATAGAGATATTGATACCCCCGGTTTGTCTCACATTCCCAATTCTTGCTCCGTGTGTATGATGCCAGTTATATTGCTAGAGTGTACAAGGCTAGTTGTGTTCCCCACTACGAGGTTGAGTAGGAGATGTTGGAAACAGAGAAGAAATGAAGGAGAGAGTGTTAATGCGGCCAACGCCTTTTGGGGTCCACCTCTTGGCGCGGCCCTACGTGTGAGACCTATATAACCCCTCTCCTCTCATTACACATTCTCTCCCTCACATTCTCTCATCCTTTTCCCATTTTTTGTGGAAAAGTTGCACTTTCTTGTCTCGTGGAGAAGCGCACTTCTAGTTTTGTGAAAGGTCACACCTCCTTGTCTTGAGAAAAAGTAATACTTTCATGTCTACCCCACCTCCCTATTTTGAGGAAAAAGCCACACTTGTTACGAAGAAATGCCGCGCTTCTCAATTAAAAAAAAAATTTGCACTTCCCTGTATGTGAAGCCACAACATTCTATTAGGCAGTTATACTTACATCCAAGGTGAGGTGAGGAAAGAAGTGGATGAGGTAAGATATATATGTTATATGGGGCCTCTCCAGTCATAGACTGAACAGGACTGTGTCATCGGCATACCACTTCCACCATTGAATCAATGATGTGAATTGGTTTGCCTCCCCGCATGTGGTTGATTTGAGTGGGCCACCAAATATCTTGTTTTGGCTTCCCGAATTGATTAGCTAATCGTATCACTCATTGTATAATAATAATAAAATTAAACAATAAATACCACGTTGTCGCCGTGCATGCCCTACAACCACTATCCTAATTCCTAGGTTGAATGCGAATCCTTGCTGTTTTCTCTCTCAATGTCCACTTCTTGACCACCTATTCAGAGGTTAGGATTCTTCCAGTCCAAAGGGATATTTGATACATGGGCCACACAAAGCAGGCCTGTACCATCCTTGCTGTTTTTACTTTCAATCACTCAACCGTGGGCTCTACCTGTAGAAATCGATACCACAATGGCCTAGGCCAGGCAAAATCAATATTTTGAATTTAACCTTCTAAATCTGGCCCAACCAGTTCAAAATCCAGCCCTGACCAACCCCAAGCCCACACACAATCCATTAGCAGTTCATTAATTAACGAAGAATGAAGTAACGAGTTCTAAGATTTTCCAACATGAAAAACCAAGCAGCAATTCATCCCAGAACCTCAGAAGGATTGTTTCAGATCCAAGGTGAAATCACCAGAATCATTGTTTCTGTCTAATGCGACTGGAAATGGATAGTGCGCACAATGTGGAACTGATCGGTAAGTGGACTCAACAGTTGTCTGAATTAACAAAGATTTGAAACCAAGTTCACTGGAAACTAGCTTGTTGAGTGTGGCTCGGTCCTGAATGAAGAAGATTCATGAAGTTGGCTCAGTGACCCAGTCGACTCAATGTGTGACTCTATTCACAAAGTTCACATACAATTCACAGCCTTAGCCGAGGTAATTGTCTTATGTACTTGTCCCAACTCACTACTTAATTTATTTTCTCAAGAATAACTATTTTAGATATTTATTACTAATCTATGTATTTTTAATCTAGTCGAATCTTCAAGTCAACCAAGCTGGGCAGGATATCAAGTTGAGTTTTAAACGGTGTAGAACCAATTTTCCATGATTTCCTAAACAAGGCACATTTTCATTGTTGTAGGGCCTCAAAATGTGGTTTGAAGGCACTTTCAAACGCTGCAACTGTGATAGTCGCAAAGGAAGAGCTGATTTCGAGTCTGCCATGGATGGTATACACCCTCCAGGGGAGGCTGCCATTTCAAATACCAGCAGCTGAAGCTACTAACGGTCACCAATCAATGGACTGAGAATACAACAACAGAAGTTTATCAATTTTCCTTTTTAAGCATTAAATATTTTATACAGCCAAGGCCAGTCTCTTATGCAACCACCGGCTCCTGTTACTACACCATGTTGATTCCACCTGCTCGAGGAGAAGCAGAACTTTCGGGATTGCTTCCATTGTTATTGCTGTCACGGCTCATCTGGGGTTGATTGGCGTTCTCCAATGATTGAGCGGACTGCTCTGTTTCTTGAGAATTGCGGTGGCGGAGCTCTAGCCAGACACGCCACCTAGTCCTCCACCTCAAGAACTCCATTACAATACAGTTCCCACACATTGCAACACCAAATCCGGCGAATGTGGCAAGGAGGACAGAGAGAACAGGTTTCACGTGAAGCTGCAATTCCATGCATCATTGTTGAAAAAAAAAAAAAAAAAAACTCTTGAAAATGTAATTCTAGAGATGCAAAGTATATTTCATGCAACGAGGATACAAGAATCTTCTTCACAGGTTGCTCGTCAGGCTCAACCATGCGCATGCACTGTCCGAAAATCAAACTGGTCCACTCATCAGGTGAGTTGCCGTGACGTAGAATGTGGATTGTCCATTTCCATTGTGCAGGTGTGACCGATCTGATAAAGAGGCTGGTCTGGTCAATGGACCAAGGCATCTTCAGGGCATGGAATGCCTGATGGACAGCCCGGATCTCACGTGGACGTGCCAGGGAGGTAATCGATCATCTCAATGAAGATATCCTTAAAAAGGAGATGTGCATGCATTCACGTGTATGGAAGTGAACGGAATGGCCTACTTACCAATGAGTAGAACAGATGAGCGAAGAGAACCACCAAGGCGAACTGAATAGATGCGTAGACCCAGACGTATCTCTTCTTCACTGAATGAGCCAAATACAGTTCAGATGCATGATTAAGTTGTTTTAATGAGCTTTGCTAAGACATGATCCTACATGTGCTAGCATGGCACACAGGTATAAGATCCAATCCATCCATCGCAAGGGCCCCATGATGTTGATATCCTGGCCTAAAAATCAGGTTGGTCGATAATCAGGGGGGGCACACTTTACGAAACTATCTATGGCTGGTAAGGAAAAAGAGACTTGGATGAAGTCTTCTAAGCCATCTACATGTTTATAACACAGCAGCCACTTGATCAGTGGACCAGCTTGATATTTGAGCTAGAACATCTATATAGTCAGACTGATGGACATCTTGAACATTGCACCTGTGCCAACTATAGCATGCAGATGGCATGCCACATATGTACATGTGGGCTTAGCAACCCTTAACAGTTACAAATCAGCTGATATCGACAACAGAATTGCCTACAACAACAGCTGCGTGTTTGGTTGCACAAAGTATCATGATATCTGATGATATTTTGCACCATATTAGAGTGACTAATCATGAAATATTGTTGAGTGTGAAATGTTGTATATTTCCCCCTATTTATACATTGGTTTTATAAATATGATAGTGCTTAATCAATTTAATTATGCATGTTTTCATGTGCAAGATAATTTCGAGATCATAAGGTGAAATTGATGCCAAAAGGAAGATTTATGCTCAAAAGAATGCTAAATGAAGATTTAGAGATTTAGAATTCATTAATGAAGAATTCACATGTCATAGATCCAAGAAAACTAATAAGTGAGGAATGAAGAGAATCAAAGAATTGAAGTGAAGAAAAAGAATCTTGAAATTGTCTTAAAGACAAACATATTCATGAAATTATCCTGAAAAAGCATATTCTTAAACTCTTGAGTCTTTTTGGGAAACTGCGCAGAGTGAAGTCTATTTTGGAAAACTGCATAGAGTGCATAAATTTGAAGCGGTTTCTAGATTTTTCTAACTTGATGGGAAAGTTGGAGTTCCACAACTATAAATAGGACTCCCTAGGATGCTCTAAAGCATCTTCTAGGGTTTGGAAAGATCTCAAGGAGCATACACAAGGGTGGAGCAGCCGCCAAAGAGTTTTTCTTCTTCCCTAGTTTATTTTTCATGCTTTGTTTAAGATATTTGGTTTTGATCATGTCTATGGTTGGCTAAACCTCTTAGCTAAGGCTAAGAGGTGAAGCTTGTAGCGTATTGGGATGTTTATTTTTCTTTGATTCTTGTTTTTATTGAACTTCATTGATTTCTAGTTTGATATTAAGGGAATATTTTCAGTTTTCTATGATTTATTGTGACTCAAATTACAATAGATCCTGTGATAGCATTAGATATCTTCTTTTCTTGTTTTAAGATAGTGAGATCGGTAAATCTCATTGTTCACCATCGTCTCTTGGGCATGGTAGGGGATTCATGGTAGGGCGATGGAATCCCTTCCAATCTTCACAATTCTCCTCCATTGAGAATTAGGTCAATGAAAAATTCAGATTTGATTTAAATTGCTTTATCATCCAATTGGATTGGATATGACTTCAATTCCAATTGTGTTTATTGAATCAAGCAAGGTAGCATTTTAATAGGTACAAGTGGATCCTTGGCACCTCGATAGCATCTTGATAGTTCCCACCTTTAAATTCATAAGTTTTAATCAACATAATTCACCATTACTCTTAATTATTCAGATTTCAATTTAGATCTTTTTCTAATTTTAGTTATTTTCAGAATACGTACAAGTTTAGTCCCTGTGGATTTGACCTCGGTCTTACCGAGTTATTACTACATCACAACCCTACACTTGGGGTTGTGAACAAATATCATGATATTCGGTGCAACTAAATGCACCCTACAAGAAACACAGTAACAAGCATTTGCTTGGCTGGTTGGCCCTAAACTGTCTTGTCACCCCACATTCTATATATCCGAAGCATATGGTCCACACAAGTTGAATGACAACTCCCCAAATCTCCCACCAGGTGGTCTTAATCATTTGCTAATTGTCCATCTTGTTGAGGTGGTAGCCTTGATACACAAATGCATTATGATTCTTGTTTAGAAACGACTTTCCCTTCTCTCTCATTTTGTGCTCGGACGTGTGAAGCCTAGTTTGTGTAGCTTTGGCAAGCCCTCACTCTTGGGGTGTATTGTCTAAAAGGGAACTTATGTAAAGAGAGGTGCATCTTTTGTGGGGTCTTCCTTGGTGAGAGACGCATACGGTGGAAGAGTGGGAAAGAGATGTAAGCCTTATACTCTAGATTTCTCTTGTTTTAGTGAAGAAAGTTATGTTGTTGCCCCATAGAAGTAGGCAAATTGTCAAACCACATAAATCTATATGCCTTTTGTATCTTGTTTTTCTATTTGGCTTTTGAGTTATGGTTTGGCTTTTCTTTTATAGTTTTGCTTTGCTTACAAAAATTGTGTGCAGGTGTCTTTTTGCAACAAATCTTTTATCGGATGCGTGTCTGCCGTAAAGGCCATTACGGGATCGTAAAGGCCGTTACATAAAGGTAACGGTGGCAACTGTTATACATTATAGGGTTGTAACGGCCGTAATAGCCGTTATGAAAAAAAATGACCTACAATCGCCGTTAACAGCCCATTACACCCCCATAAAGGTCATAATAGCCCCGTAATGGTTTGTTACAAGGTAGATATATTTTTTCAGATTTTTTTTCCAATGTTATGGGGTAGATACAGGTTTTTCAGGTTTCTTTTTTTTTTTTTAAAGGAAAAAAAAAAAAGAGACTGCAACGGCCATTACGGGAGCCGTAACAACCAATATGACCAGTCTCGTAAAGGTAACGATGGTGGCCGTTATGGCCACCGTTACCGTTACAGAATACCTTGAATTCGGATGGCTACAGATAGGGGAGATCTAGGGATGGCCCATGGTGGGTCAACTAGATCAATGGCTCAGGTTAACAAGAGGTGGGCCCAATGCTCATTGATAATAACTTTCAAAGATAATTTTAATGGCTAACTGAGAGCTTACCCATTGTAGATGCTGTCATGGATGCGAGGAGACCCAAAACACATGAGAATGGCAAAGCTATAGCAATAGCACCAGAACCCATTTCACCCACCTGCCATTACTAGAAATTTCACCAAAAAATACTGTTTGATAAATTTGAAGATGCTATAGAAAAGGTTCTCATCTTACCAAGAGCTGTTCAAGAAAGCAAAAGTAGGCAAGCATTCCGACAATAACGAGAACAGGTACGTCCTGCCAAATCCTGATGAGATTGTAAGAAACAAGGTTCAGAACCCCAAATTCACATTAAATCCATGCGAAAACATGAACAAAAACAGTTCCCCTGAAATCTCAAAATGATAGCAGTATTTTCAAGTCTTCCAATCTCATTAAACTCTGCAACCATCTTTCATTTTCTTAATCCCCTATTAGGTTAAGAAAGTTTATCAATTTGATGATTCAATTCAAACTACGGTTCTCCATTACAATTTTAGCAATCCATTTAAGAGAATCATCTGAATACAAACAAAACAAATTTAAAATTCATTCAAGTACCATAAATTGAGTCTTAAAAAAAAAATTTGGTTTGGGCTTGCCATCTTTCTTTATTGTTTTTGTTATAATCAGTGTTGTATAACCTGGAATGAACTGGATGGTCGGTACAGTTTGGACTTGGAACAGCCAGGATAAACATTGGGGTCATTGGAAAACCTGAGTCAAAACACAACTCCGACAGGTGGAATTCGAACCATAATACAAAAACCCAAAACTCAACTTGACTCAATGTTCAGCCAGATTGGGTTGAGTAGAAGAATAGACCTGACTCAAACTCGAAATTTAATTGTTGTAAATTGAAAATATTACAATGTAATAGATTATTTATAATAGTTAAATATAGAAGAAGCAATATAAAGCACAACTTGAATCAACAACTACATGTGTACCTCACTAGTTGAGTGTGTTGCTTCCTTTGGTTGATGTTGGGGGTTCAAATCCCACTCCCCACCTCTTTTGTTTTTAATTAAATCTACACCTAGGAGTTGAGTGACACAGCTCGAGTCACGCTGAGTCGACTCAACGAGCTCCTGCAAGTCCAAGCCAAGTCAGGCCCAGTGCCAAGTTTTCCAGCGTCTCCACTCAAAATCTCACTGATTGGAGTTGACTCGGCTGAGTTTTGAGTTGAGTCAGCGAGTTCTGGGAATCAAATCACTTCTACTACCCCGACCACTATGACAGAGGTGTGTTGTTTGTTACTCATTTATTTATTTAAGTAGGAAGAGGTTGCATGGGTCTGACTGGTTATGCCGAGGAACAGCCATAGAGGTTTGTAGCCCCGCACACCTACCCGCCAGCACAGGTGTGATAAGCTTCCAAGTGATCCATCAGGTGGGCTGCATCGTACAAAGAAACAGACAGATTGAACGAATTCTTTTAGCTATCCCTTCGTTCACACACTGCACCCACTTGATGAGTGGACCACCATGATTTTCAGGCCATGCCATCTACACTGTGGGACCCACTGATGGACAGCTTGCTTCTTGCACATGTGCTGGCATGGCATGCGTAACTAGTGTATGATGGGCTCCACTATACACAGATGTAGGGTTAGCAAATGACATAGAAACAATTTAGCAGATGAATTAGTAGAGAGTGCTCCTGCAAACGATACCAAATACCACTCCAATGTCGGTAATGATTTCAAACAAGGAAGAGAAGGAAAGAAGAACTCGACAAATACAATATTCTAATGATAAAAAATAAACATGAAAACCCCTCGTGGTAATATGTAAGCCTTTATGTAGTTTTTAAAACCCAAAAGAAAAATAGTAGGTCCAATCAGAATTATAGCTAAGGTGCATTTGGTTGCTCCAAATATCATGATATTTCATTATTAATTAGTTGAATTTGGTGCAAAATTTCATGATCTTTCATGGCATGTGGTACAACAAAAAACAACCTAAAATAAGAAACCAAATCAAAAGAGACAACTTCCTACTCAAGGAATAAATCAAACTAACAAAAACATCATATTAGTGCAAATAAAGAAAATTCCATATAACATCGCCAAAAGCATCTAAAGAAGAATCCAATATAGTAGTATCTCTCAGAAATAGAATGGGTCGATATTGTTATAATTGGAAAGATCTCCTGTGGTCCCCATTCTCATTCAGCACCAAACTCGACTAAATCCAAATATCATCCACTCATCCAAGTTATATACATGGGGTTCTGCCTTGAACTTGGTGCTTGCGAGGTCTCCCCGTTTAGGGGTCTTGGTCTTCTTTGATGATGATAGCAAGCAACTGGGTGGTCCTACATCAGTAAACCTCATATAATATTTCTGTAGTCTTAGGGTGTGTTTGGTTGGACCAAGTTTTATAAAATATCATGAAATTTTGCACCAAAGTAGACTGATTTTTAATGAAATATCATGATATTTAGTGCAGCCAAACACACCTTTATGTAAATCCTATTTAAATAGATACATTACCTATATTGTACATCTCTTCCACTAAGCAAACAAGGACTACCATATTGGGAATGTTTTGTTTTGGTTACAGAAGCTTAACTAAAGAGAGGACCAGGTTTCCTGGTTGGTTGTGCCAAACACATGAGGTCTGAGTTTGGCACTGAATCTGTTCATGTATTAGTCAAAGCCTCACAGTATGTAACACAGAATCTCTTACTTGCCTGTAGCGTTGATTGACCATTTGCCGAGCTCTGTGACCTGTTTGTGTAGTAATGCTCTGAATACTTTGTATCCGTAATAGAGTAACAGGTAGGTTCCGAACCTCTTCCTTGCACACTTCGCAATTCTTGTTGCCTTTGAGGCTAAACCATTTCACTGCACATTCTTGGTGGGCTAATGCGAGTTCACCTTTGCAGTTGCATTCCATTTTGAGAGTATCACCCCCTTCGCACAGTTCAATCATACAAATTCTACAGACAGCCTCTTCTTCAGGAATGTCTTCACCGTCATCGTTATTCTCTGAACCACAGAACTAGATAAGACATAGGTTGGTTATCGGAAGTTACAAAGACAAAAAACACAGATGAAACTGAAATCACAACAAGTATAGACTATAGGTAGGCCTAAGATAATTCAAAAGGGAGGGTACTTGAATGTAAGATGATTTAGAGAATGGGATTTACCAGCATCTATTGTTGGGCTTGTATTTGATGTGGTCCCGCTCCCTTCTATTACACGTGGAGTTGAAGGAATTACACGAATTACTCCACCCAAGGAATCCATCCGCCTGATGCCTCTAGTTTTGTTATTGACAGGCACTGAAAGTGAACGGGATATATGTCGCTGGACCTCTTTTTTCTGTCAAAGCAAGAACTCCATAAGAATACAAAAGTACGACATCCCATAATATTCATAACGAAAAAAGAAAGAAAGAAAGAAAAAGTCTTCAGTAAAATCAATGTGCACGTAAATGAATATTTACATAATGTTATGCACTCATTGGAGACTACATTTTTGTGGAAACTGTATATTGTGCTTCTTTCATTGATAATGACAGGAATATATAGAAGAGGTGGGAGATCTATACAAATATATATCAATCATCCAGACAGCTATCTATGGTATGACCGTTGTAGCTATACATACATATTGTATACTATAACACTTCTAAAGATGGAGCATGAAATTCAATCATGCCTAGCTTGGAACACATAAAGAAGATGAGCCTAGGTCACAACTCTCCCTCAGACACAACATGGTGGGACATAAGATCTTCAATTGCCACTTGTCTATAGAGTGAGCTTTCATCATCCATTGAATCTTCTCTTCAAATAGTAGGCCATCTATACACGATGACCATCGAGCCACCAAACCACCATTCACATGCAAAATCCTCTAAAAAGCATACTTGCAATGCTGCACAACATGTGAGGGAACTACACCCACAACAGTTGAGAGGGGGGCTATCACCCACAACGTCATGTGAAGACACTTGTGCAACACTGCACAACATGTGAGTGAACTACACACATAACTGATAAGAAAGGGCTAATAAGAATGAGATAATAAATAGAAAAAGGAAAGCTTGGGTGCTTATAGAACTATTCCATGTCAAGTTCAGTAGACCATTACCTGAAATAATTATGATAATGGTAGGGACAATGGTGGTAACAGTGAATTTGGGATAGCGTGATCAACAGTCCAGAATTGGGTTTGCAGTGATGGTGGACAGGTCCTGTTAGAAGCCGGCACAAAAACAGGTAGACAAGAATAGGGTCGCCAATCTGGACCCTGCAGATCACAAATCTAGGTGCATGTTGAAATGCTTTAAAGAATTAGCGGCTGAGATCAAAGAGATAGACCACAACCTATGGTGCTGCAACGAGATGATGACATCAATAGACAATCAACAACAATTTCCGAGTAGAAAGGACCACAGAGGGAATGGGTGATTTGGGTATGGGCAACATGGAGGAGACGGAGGAAGAATTTGATGGTGTAGGGTAGTAGTGTTCCCATGATAGGAAAGAGATGGAGATGGGTGGTCGCATAGATCACATAGCCAATGACTGGAGAGAGTGGATCTGGTCAATAATGGTGGTTTTGGGATGCCAGAGATGGTGCAAAAGGTCGCAGGAAAGAATGGAGATGGTAATGGTTGAGAGTGAGATCCTGAGACAGGCCAGATTCCAAAATGAGCACAGACCTGGTAACAGCATTGGAGAAGATAACTGCACAAGGCTAGGATTTCAGGAACCGACGCATGGAGACGGGGAAGGAGACGGCGCAATTAACAGATGACAGGGTTCAACAGCCTTCAATGATGAAGAGGGTCGATCTTGAGACAGCCCAGATTCCAAAATGAGCATAGATCTGGCAACAGTGTTGGACAAGATAACCACACAGGGCTGGGATGTCAGGATCCGATGCATGGTGACAAGGAAGAAGAAGATGGCACAATTAACAGACGACGGGATTTAACATCCTTCGATGATGAAGAGGGCCAGGATAGCTACAAATAATGGTGGCAATGACGATGGTGGTGTTGCAACAAATCTGTTGGATATTACAGAGATGATGGAGATGGGCAGTTCGACTAGGGCTGTTCACGAGTTGAGCTAGCTTGAAAAACTCGCTCGACTCGGCTCGGATTGACTCGGCTTGAATGGCCGATTCGAGCCGAGCCAAGCTAATTATTTGAAGCTCGAGTTGAGTTCAAGCCAAGTTCGACCAAGGGGCATTTCAACTCGACTCGACTTGAAGCTCAAACTCGAGCTCGACTCGATTAATAAATATATTAAATATTATATATATTATATATAATATATATTATATTAATATAAGTTTTAAGTTTTAACTTTAAAAAAAAAAAAAAGTAAGCCTAGAGTCTTTACCCGACCGTACGCACCCCCTTTCCCTCTCCCTTTTTTCTCTTTCTCTACCCACTGTCAGCCGCATGCCCGCTCAGACCACCACCACCAGTTTTCATTTCAGCTCCACAATAGTATGATTTCAATCTCTTGAGATCTACTTCTTGGGCGAGAAACCCAAGAAATCCGGGATGGGTTCTTTTTAGATTTGTTAGAGCTTCAAGGAAATCCAATGATCTGATTGGCTAGAGCTCTTTACTTGGATTTCTGATCTGTGTTCTGCTATGTTTCTTTTCTAGTACTTGGATTTCTGATCTGTGTTCTGCTATGTTTCTTTTCTAGTACTTGGATTTCTGCTAGTGGAAGAAGATCAAGAACAGATCGGTTCTTACAAGTTTCCTCATTCGATTCGAAGCTTTGTTTGATTTTTTCATCGGGTTTTGCTTTGATTCTCTTAAGATTTTTGAATTTTTCATCAATGGAGGAGGATCAAGAACAGAATCCATTACTCTCTCACCCAACAAGGTCGAGCTCAACTCGAGGTAAACTCGACTTGACTTGAACCACTAGCTCGACTCGAACTCAACTCGATAGCTTTGGCAAACAAGTCAACCTTTAATGTTGAGCTCAAGGCTGAGCTCAAGCTCGAGCTCCAACTCGAGTACATTATGGACAAGCCGAGCCGAGCTTGGCTCACCTTGACTCGACTTGGCTCAATGCCCACCTCTAGGTTCGACAAATAGGGGTTTGGGACAGGTGCAAGATCCGGCATCAAATGGCGGTGGATTCTGAAGTGGTGGAGTTGTAGGGTTTTTCTAGAGTGTCCTGGGTTCCGACAGCATTGCTTGCATTGTGATTTGTTTCTGAAGTTAGATCAGCAATGGAGGCATGTTTTGGAGATGGTGCAGACGGGCAACAAGCTTGAGACGAAAACAAGAAGCAGGTTTGGGTACTTAACAGAGATCTAGATGTCCTGTGACACCAGTAGAGATGAGATCAGGATGCTGGTGACAGATCGCAAGTGATGGAGATGATGGCAGAGTAGTGGCAGCAGCCATGTCGGGATTGGCACAACTCTGATAACATGTTATGCACAAGAGATTACATTTTGTGGAAACTATGTATATGGTTTATTTCATTGATAAGCATAAGAATATATAGAAGAGGCGGAGATTTTAACAGATATACATGGATCCATCCATATGTTAACTATGGTATGTACAACCATTGTTTTCCGTATCGATATCGTGTAATGCATCACACTCTTGGGATACATATACATATCGGTTATCGCACGGGATATATCGATTGTATCGCGTAATTTATTTCTATTGTTGGAAAAAAAAAAAGGAAATTGGTCTAGTTTTTCAATGAAATGTCAAAGATTGTTACGAAATACATCAACACACACTTAGAAATAAAATAAATCACAAAAAACAAGTGTATATAATAGCTTTCCTCCATATAGGGTCCTAATCCATGCGCTATCTAACTGAACTGATGCAACTATATTCAAAATTAATTCATAAAATTTATAAATGTAAGAAGACATGTATGAAAACACAAGCATTACATTCAAAAGTAAAAGAAGTAGACAACTAATATCAAACATTGCTAATTTTTTTAACACTTTAAAATTATTTTAAATTAAAAAAATCCGAAAAATCCCCAAATTGCCAAGAATGTATAGATCAGGTTATATACATGTTTGATTTTGTGTTTGGATACTAAGATTTCAACCAATTTGAGAAAAATTGAAGAAATATCGAATTTTCCCCAATTTTCTGCAACTCATCCCATCTCCCCCAAATCTCAAAATTAAATATCCAAATTCATAATTTTTCATGCAAAACATGAAGAATCATAGATTTTCACGCAAGAGAGCTAATCAAATAACACTAATTCATTTTTTCTTAAGGATGACAAAACAAGATGAAAGTTTGGACCAATTTAGCTGATGTACATGAGGTAGGTAATAGAAATACCCTAGAAATGAGATATTTAGAATTAAACTCATGCTAATATGTTTATCATTAATATTAGATATTTTGAAAATTGAATATAGGAGTTTTGCAATCAATTCAAAACTCTCGAGTTATAAAATCATCAGATAGGTCGAAACAACATTCTCACCAAAGAATGGATTGTTACCCATCATAAACATGGTTATAAAAAATTTTAAAAAAATAAATAAATATTTGGGATTTTTTCACATTTTTTTACTGAAAATTTTTATTTTTTATTGTTTATTTTTTATTTTAAAAAAAAAAACCCAACCATTATGCATATCAACATCGGTGGCGACCATTACGCCCACTGATACCAATACGGCACACCCTAGCCTAAGTACCACATGGAGAAGCTGACATTTACAACCGCACATAGATTTGAATAGCAAAAACCTGTGTTTAAAGAGGGCCATTGAGGAACCAAACTACCTGCAGTAAACATCTCAAAAATTGAATGCGCCAATACCAAAATTAAGGATTCCTTGAATCCATGTACTTTTTATTATTTTTTAAAAAAATGCTATGAACCCACGTGTTATTTTCTCCAAAATGGTGCAAATGCAAGTTAAAAACAGTCCTAAGGTTCTTCTTTTTTCACTGCTTTGTATCCAGTGAAAGCAATTTTTTATCAATGCAAATGAGAACAGTATGTTCTACAATTAGGACACCACCTATAAAAGTAAATGGCACACAAGACATTCGACATTTTTCAGAGACTAAATTGTTAGAGATATAGTGTTTTACATTGAATTGGAAAGCAGAAATGAATCAGATTAAACTGATATCGAAGGTGTGAAAATATTACTAGATGAAGCCAAACCTATTGACAGTCTTCTCCTCAAAGTAGTATATAAAAAAGAAAAACACTTACAGTCGGAGTCAGCTGCTCAACTGTGCTACTCCCATGCATAGATTCAGGATTTGAATGCACAACAGGCGTAACTGGTAGAGATGACGTCCTTTTTATTGAGGGCGTAAACATCTTTGAAAGAGAAAATGACCTTGAGATGAGAGGCCGCTCCCGAGATCCTGCTGAGGAAGCACCTAGAGCAAGAATGGCAGCCTTCTCGATATCTGTAGTTGAGGCCCGGGACTTGAAGCTTACTCGTGGTAGGAGATTTTTCAAGGATGGCTTGCCTTTAGATGAGGATGGCCCAGGGGACACATTAAATCTCGTGGAAGTAGGACTAGGCATTGGAGTAAATTTTACTTTCATGGAAGTGGGACTTGGTGTCCGTGGCATGTTTATTCCCACAAAATTCAGAGGAGAATCCCCAACAGTTCTTGAGGGTATCTGTAAGCAGAGGTTGGGCCGCCTCGAGTTGTGAATGGGTGACATCTCTTCAATTATTCCAGCCGAACAATCAACCTACAAAATCATTTGACATCATTCCATCACTATACTCTTTAAATAGTGAAAAACAAGGCAGAATCAGTTTCTTGGAAGAGTTTAACTGCTGTAAGCCTACAACATTTGTTCACCAGTAGTTTCCATAGGCCAAAGAAGCGGGAGGCATCATACAATGCTTGGGCCAAAAATTTGTGCAGTACCATTCACACTTTCGCTTTCTACAAGACAGTACTATGTATGGTCATTCAAACCACTAATATGATGGGCCTCACTACGAGCGCAACTTGGGCTAGTCAGGTCAGGCTGAGGGTCAATCCAAGCCTTCCCTTACATCAAGTTGGGTTACCCACATCATGACCCAACCCGACCTACCATATCCTCAATCCTAACCCATTCAGGTTGGGCCAGAGATTAAGTTTTTAATTTTTATATTATATCAATAATTTACTATCTTATACTATATAAGTAATAGAAGATCAGGTTGCCTGAGGCCTCAACCTGGGTCCAACCTGACTCAGGGTCAGGTTGAGGATATCCAGCCCAAGCCCAAGCCCAACCCAACCTCAACCCAACCCAACCAAATTTCAGGTTAGGCTGGTTGGGTTCAGGTTGAGCCTGAATCAATTAGCACCCCTAGACCTCACCATTGATGGAACATGCTCCAATAATCCCCCCGAAAAGTTCCAACCCTTGGATGGCTGGGCAAGAAATAGGCAAGTAAGAAAGAAAACTATGCAATGGTTAACATTCAATCAAGAGAAGGCTATGGCTAGAATCTTTCAATCTAGAGGAATTCCATGATATGGTTTCAATCATTGAAGCATATGAGCCCACTAGTACAAAATGAAAGCATGAACATACTAGCAAACCTTCGGCCTAAGGATATGGTATAATACCCAAAGAAATGGAACTATAAAATTAGGAACACATCATTTTGAACCCCTAAAAATGACATTTCCACCTCAATAGGAGTCTTTTGGTCATGGTAAGTTTTTTGTATAATGCAATTAACCATATCAGTAATGACCAACTAACCCTTGTGGTGGTGAAGCTATCTTCTTTTGGGGGTGGATATATTATTTCCCTAAAATTAACATAGCTTTCGATGAAATCAAATAAGAATATGCCATCATGTTGTTTGTGTAAAGAAGCAACATTAGGAATTGGAAAGAACAAAAGGAAAAGAAAAAAGAAACTGGGATGGTTGCAGTGGAGTGATATAGAACAATCTGTGGCTTAATTTGGCAATTTGATATGCTAAAGAGTTCAGCATAACTACCACATCTGCGTAGCATCAAGATACAAGAAACATCAATACCTTTTGATTTGGATGGCCAGGAATTTCATGGCATGCACCACCTTCACGCCCCTCTGATATTGATTCTTCTGTTCCCATTTCTGTAATGCAAGAACGTGTCTTCATAACATATTCTGAGAACAGAACTTCTCAAAAGACCCCATCAACTGAAAAAATAAAAATAATAAAATAAAAATTCAGTCATTCAACAATCACCATCCACATAAAATAAAACATCACAGCAATATAAAATAAAAACAAAAAATCAGAGAATTCTAACTAGAGAAGATGAACCTTTATCATGTGTTATGCAAAACCAAATTCCTCAAGAGACCAAAACAACTGAAAAATTTGAAGAATTTCAGTCATCCAACCAGTGCCTCCCTCGCATTTTCGTAAACCCAAAAATCCTTGAAACATCACAGCAACTGAAAATAAAAAATAAAAAAAAATCAGCTAATTCATGAAAAATCTCTGTGAAGCCCAAATTACTTGATACGTCATGGCAATTGAAAAGGCAACTGATTTTAGTTAATATATGAATCACCATCATTGCATGTCCTGCAGCCCAAATACTCAAAACATCACAGCAATCGAAAAACCAAAGAATTCAGTCAATTTAGGATGCCTTTGGATGCAGCAATGAGTTGAATTGACATTACTGATATAGTAAAGTGGAATGAAACAAATCATAATCTCCTGTGTTAGGATTCATGTTGGGAATCTTTGCTCCAAAACACAACTAGGCTCAATTCCAGCTAGGTAGCAGCTTCCTCATCATAAATACGAGGAAAACCTCACATTTTTATCGTTTCCTCTCAATTAAGATGAACATTCGCAATTCAATTCACCTGCACATCTAAACGCAGCCTGAAAAAAAAGAAACGCATGATGCCCAGATACTAAAATCATTGCAGAAATTGAAAATAGCAAAGGATTTCAATTCCTTCTGAATAAGCACCTTGTCACATTTTCTGCAAAGCCCAAATGCCCAAATACTCGAGACAACACAGCAATTGAAATATACATCACTCATTCAAGAAGCACTACCCATCACACCTTCTGCAACACCCAAATTCCCAAAAGAAGAAGAACCTTAGCTGCATGTTCTGATATCAACAGCCTCCCCCTAGATGCAAAGACCCTTTTTCTATTGTCTTAATATTAGAATAGCACACTTTTACTGTACTTCTCCAAATAACAATACTAGAAGAGATGTGTGCATTCATAATAAATAAATAAATAAAACAGAGAGAGTACATATCATTTCCCAACTCAAATTCCTAAAAAAAGAAAAGAAAGAAAAGAAAAG
Source organism: Magnolia kwangsiensis (assembly GCA_037074715.1). Taxonomy (NCBI): domain Eukaryota; kingdom Viridiplantae; phylum Streptophyta; class Magnoliopsida; order Magnoliales; family Magnoliaceae; genus Magnolia; species Magnolia kwangsiensis. Next base: position 62,035,591 of record CM073573.1, read on the forward strand.
AACGAAAGAAAGAAAGAAAAGAAAAGACAGTTTCCAGCTGATTAAAAAAAAAAAGGAAAAGCAAAACAGTTCAATCATGCAAGAAGCACATCCACCACAGTTCCTGCAGAAAGAAAGTAAGTCCTCAAAAGACCAAAACACCTCAAAATTTCAAAGAATTTCAGCACTTCCATCACCTTTCAGCAAAAACCAAAACACCCAAAAGATCAAAGCAACTGAAAATCAAAGAACTTTAATCATTCAAAGGAAAGCTTTCCAATCCCATCCTCCGCAAAACGCAAATCCTCAAAAATTCAAAGCAATTGCAAATCCTCAAAGAGATTTAAATACAACCCACTTCATAAAAGTTCCAAAAATCTCGAAAATTTGATCAGATATGTAGAGAAGAAGAGTTATCACCTTTTGCTGCGCCCGTCTCTGTCACCCGTAAGTGGGAATTTGGAACGGACGCGGATTGCATGCGGCGCTCTGCCTCACAGACTCTGTGGGACCTACACAGATGTCCTTGTGACATCCACTCCGTCCATCAGTTTCTCCAGGTCATATTAGGGTCAGACTCAAAAATGAGCTATATCAAAAACTCAGTTGGGCACACACACGAGAAATAGTAGGAGTGAACGCTCACCATTGAAGCGTTATTGGTACCGACCGTGATGTTTATATAACATCGGGCTCATTGATGAGGTGATTCCCAACAGGATGGGGAACGGATTGGCTGGTGTACCACACACCACCGACCTAGCTAGTGTTCCGTGTCGGTGAAGGCTAGGGCTGATGTTCCTGGAACTCCTTATATCCACACCGTTCATCCTTTGCTAGATTATTTTAAACCATGAGCTTAAAAATGAGACGCGGATCAGCTATTGACATCATGATGTATGTTTTGTATTAACAAGTTAAGTAGCCACATCATGATGTATGTTTTGTATTGACAGGTTAAGTAGCCACATCATGATGCATGTTTTGTATCCAAACCATTCATTCATTTGGAGAGATCATTTTAAGATAAGAGTTAAGGAATTAGTTAAATACAAAGCTCCAGTGGACTCCACCACGCAAAACAGTGCGGAGAGTGACCCTGTCATCAAAAACTTTTAAATGCCTGGAAAGTTTTCGATCAAACTTTTAAATGCCTGGAAGTCTCTCTACTCGACCTATAAGTAGCTAATACGCCTCCCTAAATATGAGTCATATCTAAATATAAGTGAACCACACTACTAATTGTTGGGGGCCTTGCACAAAGCCTTAGGATCTAGCCCTTCAGAACAAACCAGAATTATAGAATAACAATGCAATAAAAATCAATCAAAGCACAATCACACACCACACAAGAGATTTTTACATGAAAAACCCTCAAAGAGGTAAAAACCACGAGACTTCGTGTAAATCAACAATCCACTATGAAGTAGAAAAATACAACCTTCTTCACTCACGCATGAGTGGATAAACAATAAAAGAATAAAGGGAAAACAGAGATCTCACCGATCACGAGGACGTAGAAGCGCTGAGACGACGGCTCCCTTCCACAAGCTTTCTCTTTTTTTTTTATCTCACTCTCTCACCTTTGATATCCCTAAACCCTTTAGAAAATCCTCCTGTGCTTTTTCTTCACACAACATACCCTAGAAAAACTCTAAGGACCCCTTTTTATAGTTTTAGAAAACTCCTTTCCGCATCCTAGTTGCGAAAGGACTTGCGCATCCCAGTTGTGAAAGGACGACGGGTCAAAAAACTCATTAAATCTCTCCCTTTTTGACCCATGAGGGATTCACCTTCTTTAAGCCAGTCAGGTTTCTACAAATCTCAAACTTGCCCTTAAGCAAGGCCTTGGTCATCATATCTGACCCATTATCGTCCGTGTGGACCTTCTCAAGCTGTAACACCTTCTGTTCCAAAGTATCCTTGATCCAGTGATACCGAATCTCTATGTGCTTTGACTTGGAATGCTGACTTAGATTCTTACTCAAGTGTATAGCACTTTCACTATCGCAATAGACCACGTGCTCCTCTTGCTTCAGGCTAAGTTCCTGTAGGAACCTCTTCATCCAAAGCATCTTTTTACATGCCTCTGTGACTGCAATGTACTCGGCCTCTATAGTCGACAATGCTACGACCTTCTGTAGCTTTCTCTGTCAAGAAACCGCTCCCCCTACAAACATGAATATGAACCCCGATGTAAACTTTCTGGAGTCTATGTCACCTATTATATCTACATTTGTGTAGCCCTCTAACACAGGTTTACCATCACCATAACATAGCTCAACCTGGATGAGCCTCTTAGATACCGCAGTATCCATTTCACCGCTGCCCAATGCTCTTCGCCAGGATTTGTAAGATACCGGTTGACAACACCAACCGCATATGCTATGTCTGGGCGTGTACACACCATAGCATACATCAAACTTCATACAACTGACGCGTAGGGTATTTTCTTCATCTCTTCCACTTCTGTCTTCGTCTTGAGACACTACCTGTCGCTCAATCTGAAGTGACCATCCAGTGGAATACTAACCGGCTTCGCTGCATTCATATTGAACCACTTTAGGACTTTCTCAATATACCGATCTTGTGACAGCCAAAGTTTCTTACTACTTCTGTCACGGGTTATCTCCATTCCTAGGATCTGTTTAGCCGGGCCCAAGTCTTTCATCGTAAAAGAATTGCCTAACTCTTGTTTAAGCCTGTCGATCTTCTTGATGTCTTTTCCCATGATGAGCATGTCAAGCCCCAAACCCGGAAATCGGATTCACAGGAAATCCGATCGCCGAATTCGGTATCGACAGCCTCCGTAGTACCCCATTCTCGGCTCCTAGCATTCATATGCCAAATTCTGATCCTGGGATCCTACAAGGAGGATTTTTTTTTATTTTTTTTTTAATGTACATTTAACTCGTAATAAGCATAACCACAAGATTACCCAATTCACAAAGGCAACATTATCATCACATATCCACTAATATAATCATTTGAGTACAATACTTGAAGGAAAATACATAAATAGAAAATTAAGCTCCAGAAAACCACTACACGCTCCAAGCTCAACACTGCTGCAACCTAACATCACCTGCACGCATCTATCGTGCATAAGCTTATAAAAAGCTTAGAGAGTGGTGTAAGTGTGTGCATAAAGTAAGTGTCAAGTATTCAATACAATGCCATAATTAACCGTATATGTCGAATTTCAGCCATTGGATCCTTACAGAAGTAGCCCAATAGACAGATCAGCCCCTAAAACCCTGATTTGGGGCCCACCTACTATCCGGATATGCTTCGATTTCAGTCCCCATGGTTAAAATGAGATGGGAAACAAGATAGATGGTGTGGATTTCTCATATGCAACAAAAGGGGACCCACATTATATAATGTATGTGCATAGCACACATGCACTGGACGAGCACTAATCGGGCAGCCCGGTCAAAACTAGGCTGACCCGATCCATTTCACGCACCAAGACAACGGACCAACGTTGTACGCCAGTTTTAAGTAGTGGGGCCCACCCTTCATCCATTATGATGATCTGGACCGTCCATCACATCTAGAGGGAGGTCAAGACCCTCGCCAAGGTCTCTTTTGGTTCCCATGCACGCACGCACAGGTAAATCGCACCAAACAGAGAATGGACGGTGATATAGAAACTGTTGTGGGCCACACCTAATCTGAACCAAATCAATACAATTCCAAAGGGTTTTTCGAGAGGATTCTAATGGACAGGGTGGATTTCCCCACTGACATCAACCATGGGCCCACCATCTATCACAGCGATGGATGCGAAGCTCTGTTTACGAAATTTTTTTGTGACTTGTGGACGGATCTTGGTGGGCCACCACCGTACATCAACGATCTGATCATGACCGTCCATGAGTCTCACACGGCCCTTTTCACTCACGCCTAGGTGGAAGAATTTTCAGAAGTAACAAGGATCGAAAGCCAGTTGTCCAAACGAAGGATGAACGGTAGAGCAAAAATCTTGTGGGCCTTAGCAACGGACGTCTGAAATTATCCATGTCCGACTAGAATTTCGAGCTGCATACGATGGACGAAGTGGATTTCTTAAAACGGCAGTGAAGTGGGGCCCACCAGCGTCACTATGTAACAAATACGCTTGCTTTGTTTTGCATCTGAAAAATATGATATTTTCAGGTTGGTTGTGGCCCACTATATTTGATTAGATGGATGATCCAAACCGTCCATCTTGTAGATCGTCCAAAAAAATTCCTAAGGGACATGAGTGTTTTGGACAGAATTACGGCAATAGGGGAGTAAATGTAACGCCCTGAAATTCGGGGGTCGAGCACAACGCAGCTCCCGAGTTCCAAAACATCACTTATGTAACATATTTGATGATGATTGTATGTTGTCTGTATTAATGCATAAAACATGAAATAGATCAAGCCAGATTAGTAGACATAATTCAGGGATATTGAGGAAATGTAAGCGTAAGACTTAAATACATATATAATTCAAAATAAATCCTCAAATGATGCGTGATCTGCCCAGGGTAATATACATACATCTGTGTCTCAAAATACATGTATGAACTGTTCAAAATGATCCAATACGTATCCCAGAAAATCTCCGCTGGTCAGAACAAGGCTCACATGAACCCGCCTGAGAACTGCATGTATGAGAACGCCTCCTCATCCTCATCGAAGTCTGGCTCTGCCTCACAAGCATCGCCATCTCCTGCAGCTAAGTAAGAGTTTGGTTGGTGTTTAAACACCGTCCAAGAACGTGGGAGTGAGTGATCAACTCAGTGGTACTATATAGCAAAAGTTAACATGTTATCAATCCAATCAAACAATAATGATAAGGCAGTATAATCAAACAAGTCCTAGATCTCTTGTTAATGCAAAGATGACATGAAGAATGATGCGTGCCCTCACCACAATTCCCTTTGCGACATCATCTAACGATCACGGCATGACTCACTTCCTCAGTGCTCTATCACCAACTCCGTTAGCACATGCAATGCGGTGTTATGAATATGCTTACCAAGTTCTTATTAGTCCTTTTCATACAGCAGGATTGGGAAGCTAAGACACCTCCCTTGTATCATTTTCCAACGTTGATCCATTCTAGGGTCGTTAGTCCTAGGGAATCTCATACGATATTATGGTTCTAGGTCGCTGCAAGGGCTGTCAGGGCTGTTGCGCGCAATCGTTACACCACTCCCCCATCACCTTATCAATACAGGCCTATTTATATCCTTAAGACTACAACAGGACTTGTCGCCCCTATGCAGTGTAAGAATAAACTCAAGGTCACTATAGAGGGCTCGTCACTAATCAGTGTAGGCCGACAACAAGAATATAGTGTCCTATACCACCATAATCTGCTCAGAGTAAGGTACTCACTGGTCACTACGGGGAGGTTTGTGGCCCCAACATAGGCCGACAGCTCGACCACGGTGTCCCATACCACCATGTCTGGCTTATGAGTCTTAGGGGATCTTGGTACCACGGTTAACGGGAGTTTCGCTGGTAAGCTCAGTGCCTTAGATTCAAACAGTAGCAACTAAACATGGTGAACATGCATCGATCAATCGGGTTAGTTGATAAGGTCAACTAGGCTAAGCGCATGTTAAGTTGAACGACATGGAATGTATAAACACTCTGTGTGGCCTAACCACTGCCGAACATCCCAAGCACGACTTAGATTCACTAAACTCATCCTGTGTGGCGAAAACAACCTCAACCACCATTTACATAACGGTTTCCGATTACCTGGACTGTAGTACAGCCCCATTCACATACAAATTTAATAACTAGCATATGATTCATATTCTGCATCCATATGAACAATCATGAAGTATAACTTGAATGTAAACAGTACATGCAGGAATTCATACACACATTTAACATGATTCAACTAAGTACATAATTCATGGAGGAAATCATACACTCATTTAGCGTGGATAACCTAAGTTACATGATTCATGGAGGAAATCATACACTCTAGTATTGTGATGGAGATCCATATCTCAACCACCTTAGCAATCACACTTTACTAACTACTAACTCACTTAGGCATTTATTCAAACACTTAGGTTACACGATTCAACATACATCACGTATGTCGTCTCTATTACATATTAGGGCAAATCCTTTCGCCAAGGAGTTGCCGTATACATATCAAGCATATAACAACGACAATTAATCATGGCAAGCAAATCAACAGATTCCATACGCATACATGTATTCTAACATATACATGAAATACGGTATTTATAATATAAAGTATACATATACGGAAATCAAAATGGATAACACATTTAGCATGTGTAATTGCATTCACAACATGAATAAATCATTATCTAACATTGAAAGTCTTGAAAACCATAACCTATGCTTATATAGTCCGCACCTTAAACTAGAAAAGACATATTCAAGATGATTCAGACGATGTGTCTTCGTCAACGGCGGATACGCTACCTATGGCATGAAACAGGTCAGCTATATTGTCACTTAAACTCTTCTAGGTCTTAAATCAGGTTAGGGTTAGGTTAACTTACCCAAAAACGGAATCAGATTTGCCGAGAAAATGATCCAGATAAGCTAGTGCAATGTATAGATGGGTTAGGAAGAATCCTACGGAGTTTCAACTGATTCTCCCACATTTTCTCCTTCTTTTCTTTCTCTTAAAACTCTAGGGTTTGAGAAATTTGTATGGATTAGAAAGCTAAGGTTTAAGGCCTTTTTATAAGCCTAAATATGATGAAAACGGACTTTAAGTCAAGGTATACTTATGTTATAACCAAATCGGGATTTTTCTGATCCACCGGAGCACTTCTAGAGGTCCTCTTATCAAATGCGGTAGGACTTAAGCTCACTAGCATCGGATCTTTAGTAAGTTAAGTTTTCAGTCTAATCGGATTTTCAGATCGTTCGTGGCGGACCAGTTTCAATTTAACGGTCACTGAACTTTGATCAAGGCCACAAGTACTTGGACATGTAAGGGCCAGCTTTCCTGATCCGATGGTGAAATTTGGTCAAAATCTAACGATTAGAACGCTTAGAAATGTCGCGCAAGTGACACGTGCCAAATTACTTAAAAATGTATTTAATTTTTTAAATATCTTCTTTTTCTCACTCTCTTCACTCCGGACTCAATAGAATGGTCTCAAGATATCGTTTGGGCTTGATTTTTGAAAGGATGGTCAAGTCTAACTAGGCGGTCATAATGGTCTAAGATCATAGCTATCAAACTTTCGATGCGCGGTCTAAAATTAATATAAAGTTACAAAGCATTCCCTAGAACAACTGGGTTTAGAGTTGGATCGTAGATTTCAGGGTATTATAGCGTCAACGATTCCACAAGTTTTAAGTCTTGCAGAACGTATTTAAAGCAAACAGTACTAATTTCACAGCCAATCTAACTTAGCGCTAGTTAACTTATGTTTAATTTCTAAGAGAATTAATCCTAAGTGATTTCTGATCGAGGTGGTACTCGGGTCTTTGTACGGAATTTTCTGAGTCGTTACAATAAAGAGGACCCGTTCTTGGTTACGTAAGGGGAGTTGCAAAAAACTCCACTGATAATCTGTTGTGCATAAAGACTACGCATGCAAGCTTCCGGATCGCCTCTTCTGCCGACTCCAACACCGACTTCCCCATAGCTGCTATAAAAGGAAGGGAAGAAAGAGAGTTTTGGGGGGGGGGGGGGGGGAATCAGATCCAAAGGCTGGACGTGGAGCAGAGAGAGAGAGAGAGAGTAGAATTGTTTATTTTTATTTTTCTTTTTGTTTATTTTGGATTTAGCCTAATCATGTTGTCAGGCTAAACCTCTTAGCTAGGGCTAAGAGGTGAAGCTTGTGGCATGACGGGAATGATCTTATGGCCTTGATGCATGTTATGAACTGATTTTAATGATAGTTGATTAATAGGAATACTTTAAGTTTTTATATGGTTTGTTGTGACTGAAATTACAATAAGTCTGCGGAAGCTTTGAATATTTCTTTCCTTTTTATGTTTATAACGTCAGGAAGCCATCTTGTTCACCATCGTCTCCTAAGCATGGTCGGATGACGGTACTCTTCCTAACCTTCATAGCATGTTGATTGGTTGGTAATTAGTTTAATTTTGTTGTTTACTTTGTCTCCTGGGCATGGTTTGGTGATGGAATCCATTCTAATTCATATACCTTTCATCTCTTAAAAACTATATCTAAGGAAGTTCAGTTTAATTTCCATGGTTACATCTTCAACTAGATGAAGATGGACTCTAAGTCTAGTTGAGTTTCTGATGCAGGCATAAGATCTTCCTGATCTCTATAAGTGGATCCTCTGAATCCCTAGTTTCTTACCTCTGATTTCTCTTAAGTTTTAGATTAATATTTCATAATTATTCCTCAATTTACAACTCAATTTAGATTTTATCTCATTCTAGTTCTACTTCTAGTTAGTTTCAGATAACGTACAGGTATCAGTCCATTGGGATTCGACCTCGGTCTTACTGAGTTTATTACTACATCACAACCCTGCACTTGGGAAGTGAACAGAGTTCGCTTTCATCTTCAAAGCCCCTAGGAGTCAGATACTTTCCCATGTTGTGAAGATCTTGCTTCAGGTAGGATTCGAACTTATCTTTTAGCTCATTGTCTTTTTTGGCTTTTATCTGACTTCGTTTCTTTCTTATGCAGCTCGCTCCTTGCCTGCTAAAAGCAAGCGGAGATCTGACTGAGGCCGAGAAGGCCCAAAAAGATGTGGCGGACGTCGAAGCGGCTTGGAAATGGGCAGCAGAGGCAGAGGCTCAACTTGACATTACCTCGGCTCAGATCGGTCGTTTGACTGGTGAGTTGAGCTTTGTTTGGAAGGCGACTAAAGATGCTAGAGCTGAATGTGCTCAAATGGCTCAACCGCTGAAGGAAGCCCATGTGAGGGTTGGCAACTCCACCTGGCTCATGACGCCTCTGAGGAGAAGCTGGCTCGGCTGAAGGCCAATACAAAAGCAGCGCTCGAGGTGGCCAAGAAAGAGGTTGGGGAGAAGGCTATAAAAGACTTCCTTGAATATCTGGAGTTTGAAGATAAGAGGGATTGCTTATATGAGAGCGGGTACATAGCTTGCATCAAAGTGATGAAGTAATTTTTTCCTGACCTTGATCTCTCGAGATTTGAGGAAGGCCCTCCCGAGGATCCGGGGGCTGAAGTGGCTGAGTCTGTGATGCTGTGGCTGGTACCGGGGTCGAGTCTGAAGCGACTCCGGCTCTAGAGGTCACTCCGAGTGACCCTTGATGAGTCGCGGAGTTTGATTTTTAGTACCATCATCAGCTCCATTTTGGTACCATCATCAGTTCCATTTTGGTACCATCATCAGCTTCGAGTAAGCCCCTGGGTAGTTTTAGCTGAGGGAGAAGTTCATACGTCTTGGCCAATCTTTCGTTTGCCTTTAACCCTTTTAGTCTAACAATGTAATGCTGAAACAAGGTGTAACTCAATGTAACAAATATACTGATAAATGAATATACTCAGTTCTATTTTATTCATTTTGACTCAGTTTACACGTTTGTCATTTTTGAGCTTCTTTCATTGCTTTGCTATGCCGAGTTTAGGGGTAGTAGGTTTTTAGATGCTTGACATTCCATGGATGAGGCAGCAATCTCCTGGTCAAGTCTTCCAATCGGTATGTTCCTGGTCTGATGGTGCTTGTGATGACATAGGGTCCTTCCCAATTGGGCCCCAATGTACCTGCGCCAACTTCCTTAGTATTGAGGAACATTTTTCGGAGGACCGTGTCTCCGACTCGAAAGCGTCAGACCTTGACTTGGGCATTATAGAACCAAGTTACTTATTGTTGCCGAGCCATCATGCGTAACCGAGCTTTTTTCCTTTGTTCGTCCACAGGGTCGAGTCCGAGGGTTATGAGTTCTTCATTTTCTTCCTCATTAAATGAGCTGACTCGGGCTGAAGGTAACCCAATCTCGACTGGAGTAACAGCTTTCGAGCCATAAGCAAGGGAGAAAGGGGTCTCTCCTGTAGTAGTTCGGTAAGCCCATAATATCTTCGAGAGTTCCTCGGCACATGCTCCTTTGGCTCAGTCAAGCTTGGTTTGAAGATGTTGCTTGATGATCTTATTGATTGCTTCGACTTGCTCATTCTTCTGAGGATGATGAGGCGATGAGTACATATTCCTGATTTCAAGATTATCGCACATCTCGTGATAACTTTTGTTGTCGAACTGCTTCTCATTGTCAATTATTATAGTCCAAGGTATCCCGAATCGACAGACGATATTTTTTCATACAAAGTTTGTGATATTTTGTTTGGTTAATTTTTTTAATGATTTTACATCGGCCCATTTGGTGAAGTAATCTACTACCAGGACTGCGAACTTGGTTTGTCCTTTCCTCATAGGGAGAGGTATAATAATGTTGATTCCCCACTATGCAAAGGGCCAAGGACCAGTCATAGGAGTTAGTTCTTTAGGAGGTTTTCTTGGGATAGCCACGAATCGCTGACACTTATCGCATCTCTGGACGAGCTTACGAGCGTCGTGCTAGATAGTCGGCCAATAGTATCCTTGGCGTAAGACCTTATGTGCGAGGGATCGTCCACCCGAGTGATTTCCACAAATCCCTTCATGGATTTTCCGTAGCACATAGTCGGCTTCGCTGCGGTTCAAACACGGCAGCAATGGAGCATAGTAACCCTTTTTATACAATGTTCCGTTGAGTATGGTACAGCAGGAAGCTCGGATCTTCAATCGTCGAGCCTCGGTACGATCTTCAGGCAAGTCCCCACAGTCGAGATATCGGACGATCGGGTCGAGCCAAGTAGGTTCCGAATCGATAGTGAGTATAGTCGAACTAATTGGTTCAGTAATACTCGGTTTAGTTATGTACTCGATCAAAACAAACCTAGGTATGTCGTCTTCATCAGCAGAGGTGAGTTTCTCTAGTAGGTTGACTTTAGCATTTTCAGTCCGAGGGATCCGAGTGACGACACAACGTTGAAAGCCGTCAATCAATTCTTTAGCTTTCTCCATATACTCTTTCAGCTGTTCTTTCCGTGTTTGATACACACTAGTAACCTGATTGATGACCAACTGAGAATCGCTGAAAACATTGAGATGCGTAACACCTAAGCTGACTACGAGTCGAAGGCCAAGTAATAATGCTTCATATTCTACTATATTGTTTGAGGCTTGAAATCTTAAGTCTTAAGGAATACTGCATATAGGTTTTGTCACACCCCAAACTCAGGAATCGGATTCATAAGAATCCCGATTACCGAATCTGGTGCCGACAGCCTCCGTAGTACCCCATTCTCGGCTCTTAGCATTCATATGCCAGATTTCCGATCCTGAGATTCTACAAGGAGGATTTTTTTTTGTACATATGACTAGTAATAAGCTTAACCACAAGATTACCCAATTCACAAAGGCAACATCATCATCACATATCCACTAATATAATCGTTTGAGTACAATACTGAAAGGGAAATACATAAAAAATCAAACTCCAGAAGACCACTGCACGCTCCAAGCTCAACACTGCTGCAACCTAACATCACCTGCACACATCTATCGTGCATAAGCTTATAGAAAGCTTAGAGGGTGGTGTAAGTGTGTTCACCAGGTAAGTGTCAAGTATTCAATACAATGCCATAATCATACGATACCGAAAAACTGGTAATTCATAAACCATACGATGTCTAAATAAGCAGAAACACTAACAAGAGCAGGAATTATCAGAGTAAGCAGGAATACTGACAAGATATAAATCATACGATAACAGAGTAAACGGAAGTACGGATAAGTCCATAAGTAAATCAATAGCAAAATACGTAATATATAACAATTATGCAACAAGGAGTCATGAAGAGCCAAATATCAGATGCCGAGGATGCAATGCAATATGTAAATCGAATAAAAGGACCATGCTGGGTGTGAAGTCGGGATGATAGTACGTAGTATCGCAGGCTACGGGGTCCACCACAAGTGACTTCTATCCAAACTAGTCCCATACCTAAATTTGGATAGACAGACTCAACATGGTAAACTCCTGATCTCAGGTTAGTCGCGCGCCAAACCGAAATCTTTGCCATAACGAAGGTACATAACAATTAGTTGCGCACCACCAGCCCGAATGGGTAGTGAATGAATGAATGAATGAACATGCACTCCTACTCAATAAGTCCATATATCAGTACAGTTCCTCTCTGAAAAATCACCGGGGTCTATTACACTCCATACCAGATTGCTGCCCCATCGTGCGCAACAAGGTGAGTGGAAGAGACCTCACTATCCGCCTGCCAATATCGGGCCCGGCTCGTCAATAGCGGACCTATTCCTCGAGCTGGTCAGACTCAGCCCAGCATTGCCCCCTCCTCTCGGGCAGGTAAGGCCACACCCCCTTCCAATCGACCACGACACAGTGGAGAGCGCAGCCATCTGGTAATCGACACTCAGCGCTCATCTACCCACTCGGTCTAGACGTTGGAGCATCCTCTGGAACCAAGAGGGTTTAGGGACTTTCACCCAGGGATATCTATAGCACCCCATGTAGAACAGATTTTCGGTGTCCCATCTGGCCATCCACGACATGCCTGTAGAGGCTACGACCCTGATGTCACTAGGGCGTACAGTAATCACAGCACATAATGCAAGATGCATGAGTCATACAATCCAGTCATGCATCAATCCTACGCATATCGTGCGCTCATGTGAGATGATCACCGCCTATCAGGGAGTCTCATAACAACCAGCACTATAACATATGCAATGGTCAATCATACCTCATAACAGACATGCAGATGATGCGTATGACCATGTATCATGATGCTATACAGTCACATACTCATAATTAGTATCAATAACCGGCATCAACAATCGACCTCGATAATGTAGACATCTAACCAACATTGCCCCAATGAGTGACCCTCACCGATCCAAACATATAATGGCCCACGGCCTCACACAAGGGCCTACTATACAACACAATGGGCCTTACTCAAGGGTTACATGTACACAACAGGTGGGCCCTTCTCATGGGCCTAACATACATCACAATGGGCTCCTTTGCCTAACCCTCAAATGATCACAATGGGCCTCATCACCTAGGCCTCAATATACATCACATTGGGCCTTAGACCCTTGCTGAATACACATCACATCGGGCTTCAAATACAGGTTGCATGTTCATCACATTGGACCTCGACAATCAGAATCGGCAATCGGCCATGACAATTCAAAATCAGTAATCGGCCTTGATCGATAATCAGCCCCGATCGATAATCAGCAATCGGCCTCGATTGATAATCGGTCATGATAATCGGCCTCGATTAGTAATCGGTCAAGCGACCACGATAAACAGAATCAGCAATCGGCCATGTCAATCGACAATCGGCCACAATCGGTAATCGATCAAGATAATCGGCCTCGATTGGTAATCGGTCAATCGACCCTGATAAACAGAATCAGCAATCGGCCATGTCAATCGACAATCGGCCACGATCGATAATCGGTCACGATAATCGGCCTCGATTGGTAATCGGTCAAGCGACCACGATAAACAGAATCAGCAATCGGCCATGTCAATCGACAATCGGCCACAATCGGTAATCGATCAAGATAATCGGCCTCGATTGGTAATCGGTCAATCGACCCTGATAAACAGAATCAGCAATCGGCCATGTCAATCGACAATCGGCCACAATCGGTAATCGGTCACGATATTCGGCCTCGATTGGTAATCGATCAAGCGACCACGATAAACAGAATCAGCAATCGGCCATGTCAATCGACAATCGGCCACAATCGGTAATCGATCACGATAATCGGCCTTGATTGGTAATCGGTCAATCGACCCTGATAAACAGAATCAGCAATCGGCCATGTCAATCGACAATCGGCCACAATCGGTCCCGTTAATCGCACCAGAAATCAGCAGATAAACAAAACAGGGTTCATAGATGATCAGCCGATCAATTATAGTATAAAGATCAGCACTCGGCCGTGGTTATATCAAATCCGATAACACGAAGCCATCCATTTACGGTGAATGGGCCCACTTATCTGGGTTAACCCATGAAGATAATGGGCCTAACAAGGCCTAAGGGAAGGTCTCAATGTGGACATCCAACCATCATTGCCCATCAATGTGGACATCTAACCAACATTGCTCTCAAGGAGTGGTTCACAGAGAACCATACATATAGTGGGCCCATGGCCCCACACAAGGGCCTAATATACATCGTCATGGGCCTCGCTCATGGGCCACATATGCATCACATTGGGCCACATCCATGGGCCTTAAATACATCATATGGGCCTTATAGATATAATGAGTGGGCCACATCATATGGGACGCACTAGTGGGCCATAAACACATCAAGTAGGCCGCATCAATGGGCCGCACTAATGGGCCTAATATACATCACAATTGGGCCTATAAAAACATATAAATCAGCTGAGTCCATGTCCAGGGGTGGACGGCCTAGACATACAATTCATACATATAAGGTGGGCCATATGTGCCATCAAGATAGGGCCCGCCATAACGTTTACTTTCCATCCAATCTATTCATATGGCCACAAAGACCTGGATCAAGGGGAATAACAAATATCATATTGATCCAGAACTTCTGGAGTTCCTATAGGATTCCGATGGTAGGCGTTCGACTCTCCACTATTTTCTGCAGTGTGGTCCACCTGATAGATCTGCCTCATTTTATCTTAAGCCTTAAAATGAGCTTGTCAATTGGATGGATGGTTAGGATATAATGCGTATGTCAAGGACTGTCCCACCATCCCTCCATCTGGACGGTGAGGATGGACGGTGTGTATAAAACACATACATAATAGTGGGTCCAACGTCTTGTACAGAAGGACGGCATGGAATAAATCACATATATCGCGGTGGGATATGGAAGTGCTGTCCAAACATTCCAGCACCATCTGGCACATCTGGACGGTGTGGATATAACAAATACATCACGGTGTGGGCCACATGGCAGGTGCCCACAGTTGCCAAAGACAGATGGACCACATGGAAAGACATATACATCAGGGTGGATTTCCACCATCCAGAGATCCTGGATGGTGCGAATAAAATACATACACTGGTGGGTCCTACATGGGACTCACAACGTATATATAATATAATATTATATAGTAAATACATCAACATGGCCCCACATGGGACTCACCACGTATATATAATATAAAATATATTATATAATAAATACATTACATCCAGTCCAGCGTCTGGACATTAGGATGGACAGTGTGGATCAAACCCGCATAACATGTGGGGTCCGCTTGAACTTTAGATCTAACTCGTCCTTTAGCTCATGCCATAAAATGAGCTGTCAAAGTGGTTGGACGTTTTGGATGCAACACATGCATCGTGGTGGACCCCACCATCAAAACAGTGGATGGTGTGTCATCATACATCATTGGGGCCACGCTGCACGGACGCAACCGCACCCAGGAGTAGGCGTAGATAAAATGCTTACCTCATGGTGGGGTCCACACGCGTGGCCCACCATAATGTTTATCTACCATCCAAGCCCTTGATAAGGTCACACGACCCTGGATACAGAGGAAAAACAAGTTTCATATATGATTTAAAACTTTTACAACCCAAAAAAAAACATCCCAACGGCACACATTAAATCACCACCGTTTCCTATGATGTGGGCCACCTGAGCATCGTATACAGCTGATACTGGGGTGGCCCGCGACCCTAAAGGGGGTCCACCAAATGTACAGTGTGAATGTTCAACACACATCACGTTGAGGCCCACGTATGGGACCCACATCCCTAGGCCCCACCCGTCATGCAGAAGCGCAGCAGGATGCTGTGCTGCGTCCTCTGGCGCTGGCAGCAGCGCCTGCTGCCTCAGGCTTTTTGTTTTTTTTTTTTTTAAAAAAATGTTTTTCTTTAGTTTTTCTTAAGTGGAGCCCGCATCAACAAAATCTGACCCAGCCATTGGATTCTACGGCCCATGATCAACCAAATGAGACCAATAAGTGGTGTGTTTTTGGCGAAAAGAAGAATCAATGTGAGTTTCAATGATAATACCACTATTTCCTATGGTATGGCCTGCCTGAGAATCGTATTGGTCTCAAATTTTGGCTCAACGCCTAAAATGAGCTGAGAAATGGAATGGACGGCGTGGATTATATACATACATCAATTTAGGGCTTACATGAGTGGTGCACTCAAAAGTTGTAAAACCAAGGCTATTATTTATATTTTAATATATATATTTATATATATATTTTTTGTTGCTACCCGCTAACACGCCACACCGCCAGTCCACTCATCACGCCCTAACCACGTCCAGCGTTCTCATACGCTGGACGGTTCGCATGCAACAGAAGCCTCATGGTGAGTCCCACATGGACATGGCCCACCTGTTTAGAGTGACCTGATAATTGTATTTTTCCTTCCATATAGGCCAATTAATGGACTGAATAATGTAGATCCCACTCATCCATCAAGTGGGTCCCGGGAAGGTGAATGGTATTGAATATACTTCATGGTGGGACACACACACACCAGATGGGCCATATACCCCTATCATCATCACCACACAAAGAAAGAGAGAGAGAGAGAGAGAAGCACCCATAAACAATAAAGATTCGTCCGTCTTTGATCTCATCTTCCTTCTTCCGCCTATAGCCTTTAGAGCTCCAAGGGAATGATTTCAACGGTCTAGATGATCTTTGGATGGTGGGGATGGGAGGTGGGAAGTGGGCCACATCTAGCTCCTCCATGGAAGCTTGGACGGTTGCTCTCATGGTGTTTTTGGGAGAAATGAGAGAGATGAGAGAGAGTGATGTAAGAAGTGATGGGAGAGAGTGGTATGTTGTAAGGTGAGGTATGGGTTGAGTTAAAAATTTGTAAAAGAGGAATGGGTAGGAGAGAGAGAGTTGACTTTGGGTTGCTTTTTGGGTAATGTGACATGTACTTGATTGATTTGACACATTGTTGAGATTCTCTCGGTAATTGCAACATGCGACGTTTTCTCAAACTGAACGCGGACCCACATCTCCTGGCCTAGGTATACCTCGGTGCGCGAGACGTGGCACCGGAATCGCGGCGACGACGCGGTCGCTAGGGTACAAGTCTCGGGTTGAGTCGACTCGGGTTAACGGCGTGTGAATCAGGGTCGTGCGCAAATGCCGGTTAAGGGTCGAGGTTGTTGGGATTCGATTGGGAAGATCGTGGAAGTCTACCGAACGATACGGTCTAAGATATGGGTCTTACAGGTTTGATGGGGAGTTTCTAGTACTACTCCTGTCTCGCTTGCCTTAGAGTTGGAGGAGCTATCGATATACAGCTTCCAAGGGATTAAGTCGGGCGATGATTTGGGAGAAGCGGTTGTCGGTTTTGTAACTGACTCGATATCACTTGTGTCAGCTTGTGGTGTGACTTCAGCAATGAAGTTGGCCACAGCTTGTCCCTTGATTGCCACTTCGACTTATACCGAATATCGAATTCACTGAGTTCAATAGCCCATTTCGTAAGACGGTCGGACGCTTCTAGTTTCTACAGAATCTGACGTAGAGGGAGGTCGGTCATGACGCAGCTGAAGTCGACGCGAGGAGACGACTAGAACTAAGGACACTTTTTTCAAGAGTGGGTATCTCGTCTCTGCCGATAAGAGTGCTTTGCTGACATAGTAAACCATTAGTTGCTTTCCTTCGTGTTCTCGTATCAAGGTTGAGCTAACTGTTGCCTCGGACACCACGAGGTACAACAGTAGAGCTTCTCCAGGATCGGGCTTCGATAAGAGAGGTGAAGATTCGAGATAAGACTTTAATTACTGGAACGCAACTTCACACTCTTCCGTCCAGTCCACTGCTTGTCGTCCCTTCAATTGTTTGAAGAATAGGAGACATTTGTCGATGGCTTAGGAGAGGAAACGGTTGAGTACCGCTACTTGTCTAGTCAATCTTTATATTTCTTTGATTGTTCTCAGAGACTTCATGTCAAGCAATGCTTTATCTTCTCTGAATTTTCCTTGATCCCTCGTTGACTAATTAGGAATCTGAGAAACTTTCCCGAGCTTATGCCAAAGGCACACTTGCTCGGGTTTAACTTTATTTGGTACTTGCATAAGATCAGGAATATTTCTTCTAGGTCAGCTATATGGTCGGCCGCGTGTACACTTTTGACGAGCATGTCGTCAATATATTCTTCCATGGTTCGTCCGATCAACCGAGCAAAGATTTTGTTCACTAATCTTTGATAAGTTGCTCCAATATTTTTCAAACCAAATGTCATCACACGGTAACAATAAAGGCCTTTGTTGGTGACAAAGGTAGTTTTAGATTTATCAGATTGATGCATTACAATTTGATTATACCCTAAATATGTATCCATAAAACTAAGAAGTTCATACCTCGCTGTACTATCTACCAACTGATCTATCCTTGGAAGAGGAAAGTTATCCTTTGGGTAGGCTTTGTTCAAGTCGATATAGTCAATATAGACTCGCCACTTCCCATTGAATTTTTTCACAAGTGCGACATTAGCTACCCATTTCGGGTAGTATATCTCTTCTATGAATTTTGCCTTGAGGAGCTTGCTGACCCCTTCTTCAATAACTACGTATCTTTTAGGGCCGAGTGATCGTCGCTTCTGTCGGATTGGTTAGTAGGTTGGATCGATGTTGAGTCGATGAGTGATCACTGATGGGCTGATCCCCAGCATGTCTTCATGGTTACATGCGAATACGACAGCGTATCTTCGGAGTAGGGCTATCAAATTGTCTTTCATGGGTGATCGCAAAGATGAGCTAATTTGCATTGTTTTAGATCCATCTATCTTGACCAAAGGTACCGAGATAAGGTCTTCAACTAGTTGTCCTCGGTCACCATTCTCGACCCGGGGGTCCAGTGACTTGATCTTTAATGCCATGGCTGGAGCTTTCTCGGCGGGGATCTTGATAGCTGTTGCGTAGCAACGCCTCGTGTCTTGCTGATCTCCTTTAACAACTCCTACTCCCAACTCGGTCAAAAATTTTATGGAGATGTGGTATGTAGATACCACTACTTGGAGGAGACTCAAAGAAGGTCGACCGAGTATAGCTTTGTAGACGGATGACTGATCAACTATCAGAAAGTTGACTATGACTATTGCTTGATGTGGAGGGTTTCCGGCTGTGAGTGGTAGTGAGATGGTTCCCTCTGGGAGTGTTTGACCTTTCGAAAATCTGATCCATGGGGTATGAACTGGTCACAATGTCGATCGTTCAACTCTCATTTTATTGAACGCCTTAGTGAACAACACGTCAGCCGATGAGCCTGTGTCGACTAATATACGGAATACCTTTCGATTTGTGATGGTGAGAGTGACAACTAGCGCATCATCATGGGGCTGATAGATGCCTCGGGCATCCTCATCAGTAAATGAGATGCAGTACTTCTCTCTTTTCTTTTCCTTTGAAGGCCGAGTTAGACCAGGAGCTCGGACTCAAGTCGGCTGAGGCTTCTGGCATGATTTTTTTGAGCATTGTTAGAGTCGCCTCTGCCTCCGGGACCACTAGCAATAGTTCAGATTTCCTCCGTGGGTCGGTTGTTACCTGAGCGTTCTTCAGCTGTCCTGGTCCTTTCAACGTGTTCTGTGAGTCGGCCTTCTCAGATGAGCCTTTCGATATCTTCCTTCAGGTGATAGCAATCGCTCGTATTGTGCCTGTGATTCTGATGATAGTGGCAATACTTTCTCTTATTTCATCGATTAGGATTTCTTTGAAGCCTGTCTTGCCAGTTAACAAATCCCTCACTCTTGATCTCTATTAGCACCTGCTTGTGCGATTTGTTGCATGGAGTATACGTGGAGAACTTTCGGTCGGGTCGTTTACTTGACTTACGCTCATCCCGCGTTTGGTCGTCCTTACGCTTCTTCCCTTCAGCCGAGTTAACTTCCTTTTTGGCTGACTCTTTGGCCGAGGCTTTTGCATTCTGGGCAGCTTCACGCAGGATTTGTGTTTCCTCGACATCCGCATATTTTTCTGATCGAGTCATGAACTCGGCCAGAGTCATTGGTGGATTCTTGTCTAATGATGCCAGAAACGGCTTGTCCCTAACGTCTTACATGAGGGAGTTGAGCGCTGTCTCTTCTGAGTATTTCTGAACTTGTAGTGATTCGAAGTTGAAACGTTTAATGTAGTCTTTCAGTAGCTCTCCCTCCTTCTGAACTATGTTGTTCAGATGTGCAGGGGACTTCAATTTCTTCTTCCCGCCAATGAAATTAGTAAGGAAGGTGTCACTGAGCTTCGAGAATGAACTGATTGACTTCGGTTTTAGCTGCTTAAACCAGAGTCGAGCTACGTCGGCCAAGGTGAGAGAAAATGCTCCGCACATTACTGCTTCCGAAGCATCGTGCAATTCCATGTACGTCTGAAAGCACTCGAGGTGTTCAGTTGGGTCGGTCTTTCCAATGAAAGGTGTAATCTGTGGCAAGCGAAACCTTTCTAGTAGTCGAGCTTGCATACTTCATTAATGATAGGGGATGCTTTAGTCTCAAGCTTGGTTTGACGTGCATCTTGACCCTGTTTCATGTCTGCTATCTCTTCCATCACTTCCTTCTTGTAGTCCTAGAGGTCAGCTTTTCAGGGATCGTCATTCAAAAAGCCGGCTGCACCTCCTCCTATCTATCTCCCGACCCTCATCCGGAAGCCGGCTGCGCCTCCTCTGATCTATCTCATGTTGTTGATTTGTGGGAGGCAGCACGGAGGTTGCTGAATGAGCGGGTGCTGGCTCAGTCAGGCCATGGGGCTGACTTGGCTGTGGAAGGGATCGCAGAATGGTGGGCTGAGGGTTGACAACTTGTTGCTGAGCGTTAATCACTTGACCCTGCTGAAGCTGCTGCATTTGTTATTGGTGTAACTGTTCCAACATTTGTCACATAATGTTTACGTCGGCTCTGAGCTCCTTGACCTCCCGATCTAACCATCCATTATTTCAATTCCTCTAGGCGTTAGTTGCCGCAGAAGCGGCAGGACGAGATGCGGAACTTTGGCGGTTATCGAGTTAATTTTGAGCCCCTGGGCCGCACTTGTACCCGGTTATCCAGCGACAACAGCATCATCCGATCCTTCTGGGCTCATTCTTCAAGTTCTTGCCATTAAAACAAATTTATAGCTCCTTGGGTAGAATGAAAAAAATGACTTTTTGTATCATTTTCCTCAGACAGTGCCAAGCTATTGATGCGAAAAACTGGTCAGCCTCTCCCTGCACTTCCACCTGCAACATAATGAGAGAGAAAGAGAACCCTGGCTTGAGCCAGGGAACCTCCGATGCTTAAGTTAGTAAAGATCCAGGAAGAGGAGTTTCTTGGGTATTTCTTGCGTACCTTTGTTCCTGGAGAGCCCTCTTTTTATAGGAGTGAGAGGTCCCGGCGTAAGGGGATTCTCTCCTGATTTTTTGGAGATTTAATTTAATTGCTATTTTGTTTGTGGATACTTCCCAATCCCGAGATTTCTAGGGTCGAGAATCTTTTTATAAGATTCTCGGGACGGTGTTTAAGATTACACCGTCTCTCCTTTGCTTAGCTCAACCATAATAGATTCTGCAGTCTCGGTTGACTTACAAAGATAGAGCTTTTTGCCTACTGTCGGATGAAACAGAGTCGGTTTGGAACTGATGCCCTTTCTTTCTTAATCCAATAGCCGACACTACAACCAACCTTATGTGGGTTGGTTTCATAGTCGGTTAGGTGGCTTTTAACTTTAGGGCCTTTAATTGGTCCCTTTAGACATTACTGTCTCTTTATCCGAGTCAACTTCACGCATCTTACATATTCTGCCAATGGCTCTTAATTCTTTTAGCTTCGGTCTGGATTCATATCCCACAAATTCGAGCTAAGTCTCTCCTTGAGGCTTTACCTTCACTCGGTTTTACCTGTTTCCTCGGGTTACGTCAGCAGGGTTGGTTCATCCCATAACCGAGTTCCCAGACTTGTTGCATTTTTCCCCAACATAAATCAATGGTTAAAAATCATTGGTTAGTCACTTAGACATGATCTTATGCTTGTGGGCTAACCGCGACTTAGAATTTCATTATTTTCAAGCAAAGCATATATTTTAGCAAGCTTATTACAACCATGTCAAACCTTCCAGACATCACTAATTAAAGATATTAGAGTTGATTTAATAATTCAATTCGAACCCTTATATTGCTTAGCTACTTTTTGATTAAAGTTGAATCCAATGTCCTAAACACAATATGAGGATTTCAAATCTAGGAGATCCCGTATCAAGGGGGTTCCAAATCTGTGCTCCTAAACAGCCCTAAAGTAGATTCGAAGATCAAGTATACATCATAGGAAATAATGGAAATTGAACTCATTCAGTTAAAAATTTCTTATGGCCACCACAATGTTTATTGCCATCTAACATAAACTTGTACAACTTTTGATGAAGTGAAAATAAAAATTCCAGCTTAATCAAAACTTTGCCAGGTTTTTAAAAGCAAAGCACTTAATTCCCACTGTTTCTTGTGATGTGGTTTGCTTGAACTTGAGATCCGCCTTTTTCTTTATTTATTTTTTAATCTCATGGACTAAAATGCTTTGAGAAAATAGAAAAATGATTTAAGTAAAATACATACATCATGGTGGGCCCACAAGGCATTTTGTGTTTGCTGGCCAAACCACATATGTTTCGCATGCCACAGACTCAAAGGTTAGGATTGTCTAACTAAGAAGATTTTCAATAATCGGTGCATCCACAATGGGCCCAAAAGACCAATGGTGTCGATCGCTAACAATCAACCTTAAAATGTACAAACTACAAACTAAAATCATAAGAGACGTTTACTAAGTCCACATGTAGGGAAATGTGGGTCACAGCGTACAAAGTAAATGATGCTGACTGAAAAATCAGATGATCTGACCCTTCATGTGGACCACAATGTACGGATAAAATCATGATTGAGATTTTCTTCTACCCATTCTTTGTTTTGTTCTGTTGTGGCCCACCTGAGGTGTGAGATGGCTTCATTTTTACATTGTAAGATCCAACAGAGTATCTCACTTGATGGACAACTCCTATCTCATACACGTCTCACATTGCAAAATGTTAGCCTGCACGTGGAGGGGCATGACTCCCACACGCGCGTGGATTTATCAAACCTCACATGAGTACACCATGTAGCCTGAAAATAAGGAATGTTGGGAAAAAATCGTGATGTGGGACCCACCACAGAGATGATGGATGTCAAACCACATGACCTCCACTTGTATCCTCATCTCCTTCATGTGCTTCGTACCCCAGCTAGCACGACGTTTGTTGATGCGAAAAACTTCATGTGCCTCTCCCTGTACTTCCCACCTGCACAATGATTCAACACAAAGGGAACCTTGACTGGAGCTGGGGAGCCTCCAATGCTTAAGTCGGTAATGAGACTAGGAAGTAGGTGTTTTAGAGGTATTGTTCTGCGTACCTTTGCTTCTGGAAAGCCCTCTTTTTATAGGAGTGAGAGGTCCCAGCGTGAAGGGATTCTCTCCCTGATTTTTAGGAGATTCGATTTACTTGTCATCTGTTTACGGATACTTTCGGATCCCGAGATTGTCAAGATTGGGAATCTTTCTATGAGATCTTCGGGACAGTATTTAGGATTACACCATCTCTTCCTTGCTTGGCTCGGCCTCAACCGACCTTGATATCAAATCAGTCTTGGCTGGCTACAAGGATGGGGCTATTTGCCTACTGTCAGACGAAACATAGTCAGTTTATAGTCGATGTCCTTCCTTAGTCTAATAGCCGACATTAACTAGTCTTACGTGAGTCAGTTTTATGGTCGATCATGTGGCTTTTAGCCTTTTGGGCCTTAATCGGCCCTTTTAGACATTACTGCCTCGTTAGCCAAGTTAACTTTATGTGTCTTATATGTCTTGCCTATGGCTCTTGACTCTTTAAGCCTCGGTTGGGATCCATTTCTCACAAATTTGAGCTAAGTCTCTCCTTTAGGTTTTGCATTGTCTCGGTCTGACCTGCTTCCTCGGGCAGTGTAAGTAGAGTTGGTCCATTCCATAACCGAGTCTCCTGACGTATCATATTTTTCCCCAACAGTAAGCCCCTTACTCCTTGTGTTAGCTATGTCGACAATAAGGATAATGAGTTTCTAAGTCGGTGTACATTGGAGACCGAGGTTATGATGAAGCATTTAATGCTTCTTGTGTCATTCCTAATGTACGTCGGTTCGTTGCTCGAGGTCGCACGAGTGGACAGCCATTAGAACGTTTTTCTCGCTTATCAGCATTGGACGCGTGGCGAGAGCGTTACTCTCATCAGTCAGTGTGCGCCACGTGTCGGGCGGGGGAGTCGAAGCAGGCATCGATTCAACTCCTCCTTAAATGCCTCTGCCACGTGGCAGTGCTATAAAAGGGAGGAGCGAGATTCATTTCTCATTTCCGCGCGTCCACTCCTACTTTCATTTTCTCTTATTTTTCTCATGCTTGTCCTCACGTTCTGCCATTTTCTCCATTGTTTCCGTCCTTCTTTTTCTCTTTACTTCTCCAATTGTGCGTTTTTCGCCTCTCTAGTGAGTTTTTCTCCCTTTCTTTTCCTTTTAGACTTTAAATGGCAATGCATTCTTCAAGTCCCAAGGAAGGGATTTCCGGTGATGAGGACGAAACAAGACATCTATGGAATGCCTCGGAATCGCCTTCATTGTTGATGGAGATGGTGATTAGCGCCAATGAAGCTTTCCAGTTTTCTGAGATAGTGACTGGAACTTCAGCGGAATGCCCTACTTCGACAAGTCCTTCTGGCCTAATGCATGCCCCTGGTAGACCTACCCCTCATTTTCCTGGGGATGACCTGGAAGAAGAGGAGGAAGAATTTGACGAAACCACTGAGTCAGTTCCTCTTAAGAGATCGGCATGGGCTATTGAGTCGGCTGATGAAGAAGGAGAGGCTGCCGAGGGAGGGAATGTCGAAGACGAGTAGAGAGGTCCAGTCCCTTCGGTCTTGACTGAGATGGACTTAGATAGAATTTGAGTCGGGTACCATGTTCCCGACTCCGTGATTCTTTGGCTCCCCCTCCTGAGTGAATTGCCCGACCATCCCCCTCCTGGGATAGAGGTGATTTTCCAAGTCGCCATGCAATGCGGCTTACGACTGCCCTTTTAACTCATTGCTCAAGATTTTCTTTTCCGACTTAGAATTACTCCCGGGCAGATAGTTCCGAATGGGTGGAGGAACTTATTCGGATATTCAATGTCGTGGGCTGAGACAGAGCAGCCCCCACTGACCATTGATGAGTTCCTTTATCTATACTAAGTACGGTCAAACACTCAGCAACCCGATTATACTTTTTGAGCGCTTGGCGGAATAAGGGTGGCTCTTTGATAACTGACCCTCCTACCTCCAACAAGCAGTGGAGAGAAAGGTGGTTCTGGGCATGCGCTCCCTGGGAGACTCCTGAGCTTGGGCTCTTTAAACCTCGCATTCCTCGAACATTCTCTGAAGCAAGTAACTCGGCGTGCCTTTTTCCTATCTTTTCTTGTCATGATATTTCTGAGTCTGACTGAATGCATTCTACAGAGATTCCTAAGAAAAGGTCAAAGTTAGGGGCTAATGCTCTAAATCAGATCAAAGAACTGTGGGCGTTAAGTCCGGAAGATCGGTCTTGGAAGAGTCTTCTTCAACCAAAACGTCTTCTTCTCTCAGGCTTAGACTCGTCCGTGACAAGTACTCTCTAGTTACTTTGATGCATTTCTTCTGAATTTTTCTTACTTTACACTTTGTCTGACACAGATATGACTGAAGCTCGACCCCTTCTAAAACTAACTTCCAAGGTGAAGGCTCCTCCAAGGTCGGCGCTTTTTTCGGAGGCTCGGCCTTCGAAGAAATCGAAGACGGCTCCGAAGGCTAGGAAGCCATCTGCCTCGGTTGCCCATGCCCTAGATGTCCCGATCGTTGTCATACTCTCTGATCCAAAAGAGAGGGCGAAAGAGATAGACGCAGTCCCTGCCGAGGCTCAGGTGGTTCCTGAGCCAGGACCCGTTGCAAAGTGGGTCTCAGAGCCGAGAGAGGAGACGAGAGGGGAGATGACTCAACAAGAGCCTTCTCTCCTCCTGCGAGATGTGTCGGCCCTCGTCCCATGGGCCATCTCTCATGGAGGAGAGAAAGATTATGCTTGCCTTTGCAACACCCCCCGAGAAGGGTTCTCTCTCATGCGGTGAAGGTGTTGCTTGAGGTAAATTCCTTATCATTTTAAGGTCTTTAGTCTCGGTGACTTAGTTCTGACCTCAAGTCTTCTTGTTGCAGTTTCCCCTGTGCACGCTTAAGAGTAGCTCAGATCTCGCTAATGCTGAGAAACGAGCTACAGAGTTAGAGACACGACCTGCAGAGTTAGAGATACAACTTGAAGGTGCCCTGACTCGGGCCGGTGTGTTGTCGGGTGACTTGAGTCTCGCCAAGAAAGTTACTAAGGATGCCAAGGCTGAAAACGGCCACGTGACCTTTCTGCTAAAAGAGGCTCAGGAAGAGAGTCAGCGGCTTCATCTGGCTCATGCTCCATGTATAGAAAGGATGAATCAGGTCAGGGCTGAGGCCGAAGCAGCCGTTGAGTAGGCCAAAGATCAGGTCGAGTAGGCTAAAGTTCAGGTTATAAAGGCTTTCCTCGAGTCCCGAGAGTTCGAAGAAGAGAGGGATATTTTGTATCAGGAGGGGTACACTGAATGTATCTGACTGATGTGAGAAGCTTTTTCCAATCTTGATCTCTCAGGATTTGATGAAGGTGCCAACGGATCTGTGGGCCCGGCTGTCGGGTCTGTTAACACTGCACCAGGTGTCGAGGTTGAGCTTGATACGGTTCCAGAGGCTTCTCCAAGTGGTGGTAGTGGTTGAGCCGTAACACCCCGTACTTTTCAGTACTCGGGTGTTACCGTGCAACCTAACTTGGTATAAATACAAACCTAGGTTAGATAAGCGTTCACATTCATTCTAGTCTAAATCCAATCGTTGGAAACAGTCTCAATCCATACATCAGGCCATCTATCCTATGCCCTAAGGTCTGGATCGACAGATCCATCATTCACTTAACTTTAGGAACTCCCACAGATGTGCACCACCTCATTATTTTGATTAGGCCGCTTGAGTACTAAACTCTCCAATGATTTTCACCTAAACTAGGCCGAGAACCCTAGGGATCACCACTGATCATATTTTGTAATGATCTGACTGTCGGATCTTCATAAATCATAAGATAACCTATGCATCTAGAAGGTGTGATTCACCTACAAATCTAAAATGATCTCATCTTTCTTATCGAACCCTATAGTAAATAAATGGAGTTGGTAAAGGCGCATACCATGATAAACAACTTAGAAAAATAATAAAGATAATAATAATAATGAAAATAATAGTATTAATAATGATGATTAAATATTTAATGTCATAAAACCAGGAGATCCTACATAGCGGGACCCATGACATGATCAAAGAAAACGTACACAGATGGAGTGAAAATAATAGTAATGAAATAAATAATTATGATGATAAATATTATCATTAGAAGTGGTAACATGGTTGTTAATGTATTAGGCCATTTGATCGATAATCCAGCCACCAAATTACACTTAAGTAGTCCTATAAACCCTTTGTACCATTGATTTTTCAGGGTATGGTGATCTGACCGTCAGAGCAATAGAAACCAACATTTATAGACGATAGTGCATTGGCACGACCCATCTAAACCTTGGATCCGCCCCATCTTTGGTCAAAAGGTATGATAGGGCCTACCTAGAGGGATAGACGGTGCGAATTTATCAAAAACATCACAGGGGACCCCGCTTAATGGGCTGCATGTGCACAAATTGTGCGCATCAGCCGTGCACCGAGCGTGCCAACCTGGTCAGCCAGCGCTGACCCGCGTTTTCTAAAAACAGAGAGAATCTCTCTCTCGCTTCACTTCCAATAGCGGACCAGCGTCCGTTTTCTTTGACCCGTGGCCCACCATGATCATTGCAATGGATGATCTGAACCGCCCATCGCGTGTGCCCTCCAACCCTGACCAAAACTCGACCGTCAAAACTAATTTTCATGTACATGTGGACGCACGATCCTAACTGCAATCCAGTCATGCAAACACACCATTTCCAAAATAGGAAACTGCTCTTCCAGCCAGCTCAGCGATCCGCGTGAGCTGCTCCTACACCATTTCAACCTTCCATCCTAGAGAGATCCTAACCGTCCGTTCCAGACCGCCCTAGAGTTTTCTACCCACCGTAAAGAGAAACCGGCTGCCGGTTTTGGGTTTTGTCAGGGACGTTTGAACGGTTGATGTGAAGCCAGTGAATCCCAGCCATCCATCCATAGGCTTTTAAGCATATGAAAACCCTAGTTCCAGATGGAAAACCACAGCCGCAGCCATTCTTCCTGCTTTTTTCCAAAATCAAGCCGTTTTCTTCTCCTACCGAACCCACCGCCCAAATCTCTCTCAAGCTTCGAAAACCCTTACCTATAAGCTTCTTAGGATCTATACAAACCTTCCTAAAGGGGCGGATCGAAGAGAAACACTGTCGTTTGGAAACCGCCATTAACAGCAGAGCATCTTCCTTATTTAAGGGACACCAAATGCTGTCGATTTGGGTCGAATGCGGTGGTCCAGTGACTCGGCTGGACCTGTAGCAGATGAAAGGAAAAGAAGAAACGGAAAGAATAGAGGAAGAAACGAAGAAGGAAAGAGAGATGGAGAGGATGAGAGTAAATGAGCGGTGGTGCAGGCCGTTTGCTGCACTAGTTCGAGTTCGAGGCGGACTTTGCTCGGCGTCCAGCTATTCTTGCTGGATGTTCGACAGGCAAAAAAAAAAGAAGAAGAAAGAAAAGAGAAAGAAGAAGGAAGGAAGAAGTATAGAGGGAGAGAGAGTGTGTATCGTTGCACAACAACCCAAACCGAACCGAACTGAGCTAAGTGGGGTCCGATTCATGCCAGAAATGGGGCCTGTTTGGGACTGACTCGAGTGTTGTTGATTGCTACAACAAAGTAGAGAAGAGAGAAGGCTGGGAGTGGGAGCATGTGCACTGTTGCACCTCCATCTAAGTCCAAATCAAGTTGGACTAAGTTTGTGGTGAACGGCATAGCCCAGTCCGAGTTGGGTTGAGTTTTATGTCATGCCGAGGTGAGTCTGACTCTAGTGTAGTAAGAGTTGGAGAGCCATGAGAAGAGCTATAGGGAGAGCAAAGGAAAAGATAGAGAAGAAGAAGGAAGTGTGAAACAAGAGAGGAAGAGAGAGTTTCGGCTTGGGTTATGGGCTGACTCGCTGCCGAGTCAGCTGGGTCGAGTCACGGTCCTGGTCTAGGGATTTTTGGATTTCTAGCATGTGGAAAACAAAGGAGATGAGAAGAAGGAGTAGGAGAAAAGGGGTGATGGTTGTGTCAAACCGAGTCAACTCGACTCAAACTGAGTCGACTAGGTGAGCCCACATTTCTCTGTCCAGATTTTATTTATTTTAATTATCATTTCTATTGTTATAACCATTTTTTTTTTTTGGATTATCAAAATCAGATATTGACCATTAGAAAATTATTCATATGAGTATTAGTTGATTCATATAAAAATCTTCATTATTAAAATATTAATATTTTACCTAGTCATTCTTAAAATATTATTATTAACACTAGAACACGCTATTTATTTTCATCAAAATGACTGTTAGTGTCGCATTGGCTAAATGTTAAGAATATTGTTAATACTACTAATTGTTTTTGGAATTATTAGCAATATTATCCATCGTGGGTTGTTGTAGGGTAATTTAATATAATAGTAGCCATTGTTGATATCTCTAAATTAATAACCAATTTATTTGATTATTCTTATTCATTTACTACTCCATTTGATAAATGGCCACACAAAATAGAGTTCAAATTTTATAATCTAAACCTAAATGTAAACTCTAGGGTGAAATCCTATACTTAAGTAACCTAAACCCTAGGCCAATAGTTAAAACATAAATGGTGGGTTAGGTTGGATCTAATGGTACAATTCCATAATTAATGTGGGATCAAAGTCCGCTATATAACCTAGTATTGTAAAACAAGACTTCAATTATCAAATGATGATATTTTATTAAATGATAGACCATAGTATTTATTATCAGGGCTAGATTCATTCTTTACAATCATGATTATTATCATTAGGAATTATTCCTATTAGTAAATATCTTATTTTTATTACCTCTATCATTTAATGGGTTATTGGTCATTGTAAGAACACCTGATAATGTCGGTACATTTAAATATGAACTTAAGAACCATCATCACTAATATGGATTAATACGTACCCTTATCATGAATATTATTTAACCATTGTACGATAATGATATTAATGATAACTAAATTCAAATCCTAGAACTTAAAGCCTATAAAAAAAAACCCTAAGTCTACGCTAAAACCCTAAAGATAAAATAATTAAAATCCTACGTTATGATCTTGAACCCTAGGTAGTATGTATAACTTGGATCTAATTGTGCATCTTGATTTATGATAGGATCTGATTGTAAGGGAACGCACATTCCTTAATAATGCCGGTAGGCGATGTAAAGTATAAGGTGATGATTCTTCCCCTCGAGCTTTCCATCTTCTCATTAGCTTAAGTTATAGTTTTTGTGAAAAGTTATAATTGATATCTCTTTCTTATAATCACATGTGTTAACTGTTGAAAATTGAATTACTATATTGCCTGCTTAATGATTCATCCTGTATATTTGTTCATGCTTGTGGATTATTTGTGTATTACTTATGGACTTTAAACTGGTACATTAGTGGGAAACCCCCACCTATAAATGTACACCCATACTTGGGATGTAACCCGACTGGTTGTGATTAAAATGGACCTTTGACTTAGTGGTTTTTGAGTAGTGTTCTAAATGGATCATTGATGTGGGCCTACCATCCAGGGTTATTGTGTCCAATGGTTTTCAAGGATGGTCTTTTATCGCATGGTTTTAATACTCATCCTATGAGGCCTATTTTGATAATTGCCCTATGTGGCTTATTTGATTTCACCCTATGTGGCTTTGTTCTGATATTTTTCCTATATGGGTTCGATGTTTTATACCGTGCAAGCTTGTGGTGGTAAGCCCCATGTATTGTAATATGATTGGCCACTAGTTAACTGGTTTCCATTAAACATCCTAAGATGGTAGCCTCATGGGCCGGGGATGGTGGTAATGGGACACTATGCCCGAGCTGTCGGCCTACGCTGGGCCATGTGCTCCCCGTAGTGACCTTTGAGCTTATCTAAATTGGTTGGTTGTAAATGGACTAATAATGACTTGGCTAATCATGCATACATGGCACGTATTGTTCTGACTGGATGATGTTTCCCCAGGTTCAATGATTCCGACTGGATGATATTTTCCAGGTTCGATGATTGCTTGGGTGACGGCCCACTGTCCGCACGGATGAGCATCCCCGAGGCGATGATTGCATTCATACATTCATGCATATACTCTATTTTGGTTGTCTGGTTGTTTTATAACTATGCTTACTTAATGTGGTGGTGTGTAATCTTGAGAGAAATTCACACTGAGTTGGCTACTCATCCATCAAATATACAACCGTACAGGTAATACAGGTGGTTTAAGTGATATGCATGTTCAGACTTGATGAGGAGCAGGGTACGATCACCAGGGATGCATGACTGTACTTGCCTGGAGGAGCTGCGTGATCTTGCAGCTTATATTTATGCGCTTTCTGTTATTCTTCATGTATTAAATTCTTGTAAATCTTGTACTTGTTAAATCAGAGACATTGGTTTGTATAAGTCATTAAGGGCAGCTTCTTGTATATTTAAATGATAATGGAATTTTCCTTTATGTCGATTTGTCTACACTACGCTCATTTTCTTACTCTGATGAAGGAAAAAAAATACACACTCGAATTTGACCATCCTTTAAGGTTAACACTCAGGTTTTTAGGAAATGGGTTGTGTACTCAGGTCCTGAAAAGTCGGGCTGTTACAGGTGGTATCAGAGCATAGTTTGGACAACTTGGCCTTGGGAAATGTTCTATACAAACTTTAAATGTCTCAAGTTAGGTTGCTTGAAATTAGAGAATTGAACTTAGGTGAACTTCCCTTAGATTTAGAAGTACGATTATGAATATAGAAACTCAAACTTAGGTTCTCATAAAAGTGACTTGGATGGCAATCCAAACTTATATGAAATTCCATCTGAGCAAAGTACACTTTGAGAATGTAGAAACATGAACCTAGGTTCCCTTAGAAATTGTTAGGAAGGTTATTTAAATTGATGTGGAATTTCCTTATAAGTAGGATATGGAGAATGTAGAAACCCAAATTTAGGCCCCCAAAATGATTGTTTGGATGATCTTGGAACTTAGAAATGAAACTAGTTCCCTTTGAACATTTAGTCATTTGAACTTACGAAAAGTTCCCTTAAAGAATTTGGAAAACATAGATACTTCAAACTCTAGGCTCCCCTGAAATTTTTGTAGGTTAGACTTTTGGACCTTAACTTATGTAGGAATCCCTTAGAACTGGGAAGAAATGAAAATATAGAAGCTCAAATGTAGGTCCCTGGAAAATTTTTAGATAATCATAGAACTTAGTAATAAACTTAGGTCCCCTTGGAGATTTTAAGTTTAGACATTTGAACTTATGAACAAAGACTTTGGTTCCCTTATAAACTACCAAGATAGTAGCTTGAACTTAGGAAGAAAGGATGTTCTGTAAGAGAATGAATGCCCATTTTGAAGTACATAAGGCTGTATAAAGGTATTCCTTATGCTTGACTTCTAAACGAAAATCTTCCTGAAACCTAGGATGTGAACTTTCCTAAAGTTTCATAGTTAGGGATAATGCTATTACAAAAATCAACAAATGAAATGAACGTAGACATTATAGGAAATCCTTGCCCATCATATCGTAGATTAGATTAAACTTAAGTACCCACTTAGGAGCATGACTTGAGTTCCCTAATACGTTTCACTGATTAGAAACCATACTCCACATTATATTGAGCATAAGCACTTTCTAAACTTAAGGAGTTGTGCTAAGAGTCATAATTTGAAGTTCCTAATATATCTCTTTACTTGAGAAAAACATTTCCCACAATTCCACCACATTAAATTTATTATAGGAATGATTATAAAATTTTAGGTAAATTTCCAATTATTGACTAGGCATACTGGAATTCAGTTTGAAATCCCATATAGATTTAGCAAACATTTTAAACTTAGGTTGCACATAGGGACCCTGGACTTGAAGTTTCCAAATAGGGCTTAGATAATCAGAGCGGCGCATCGGAAGCGTACTGGGCCACGAAGACTGATCATTTATGAGAATATAAGATTTCATGATATTTCTCATGAGTCTAGAACAATTAGGATCTCGGATTGATGAAACCGTATTTAAGCGAAGCTTATCGGTTTGGGCTCAAGTTCTAAGTCCTAACGAATCTCAACGATCTCATTGCCTTGATCAAGCAAAGGATTGAGATTTAGTAGGATTATGAATTAATATCGAAATCCTCTGTTTTGCAGGCAGATGATCGATGTATCGTGCTTAAACCCATTACAACCATCTATCCGTGACAGCTTGAACACTGAAAACTAAAAAATTGTATTGTACCTAAGATGTTGGGAACTATCATTCAAGTCCATAAGTTAGGAGATTAGTATTCGCCACCCAAATGAACTTAAAATCTTAGTAAGTGCTATGAGAAATGCTGATGTTGACAAGCGATAGGATGACCCAACTACTTGTGCCATTAAAAATAAGAAAAAGTATCATCAAAATCTCGGGGATGAGATTCTTCTTTAAGGGGGGTAGATTGTAACACCCTGTACTTTTCAGTACTCGGGTGTTACCATGTAACCTAACTTGGTATAAATAAAAACCTAGGTTAGATAAGCGTTCACATTCATTCTAGTCTAAATCCAATCGTTAGAAACAGTCTCAATCCATACATCAGGCCATCTATCCTATGCCCTAAGGTCTGGATCGACAGATCCATCATTCACTTAACTTTAGGAACTCCCACAGATGTGCACCACCTCATTATTTTGATTAGGCCGCTTGAGTACTAAACTCTCCAATGATTTTTACCTAAACTAGGCCGAGAACCCTAGGGATCACCACTGATCATATTTTATAATGATCTGACCGTCGGATCTTCATAAATCATAAGATAACCTATTGTAACACCCCAAAAATCGGGGTTCGGGTAGAAACCCAACTCTCAAGTTCCAGAACGTCACTTATGCAACATAGATAACGATAAATGCATGTTGTCTGTAGAATGGCATTAAACAAGATTGAGACTAAGCCAAAACAGCATATCATACTCCAGAGACAGTTAAATTAGCAAGCGGAAGACTGTGATGAATACATAAAATATATAATTAATTGTAAATCTCCAGAGTGTGAATATGTTACCAGGTTAACTAAATATATGTATACTCCAAAAATAGAAAGAAAAGAATATACATGAGTACTCCAAAAATATAAAATGACAAGTGTCAAGGCGTCTAATCAACGTCCCTGTAATCCCATCGATCAGAACACACATAAAGGAGGAATCCTCCTCATCATCATCAAGTCCGGCTCTGCTTCACAAGCAGCGCCATCATCTGAAACTAAAATAGGGACTGGTGGGTGTCTAGAACACCATCCCGTAACCTGGGAGTGAGTAATTAACTCAGTGAAATCATAGAGCAAAGATTAGCATGTTATTAAATCAATCACGTGATAATGGTAAAGAAAACAATCAAACATTCCTACATACTGTTGTTAATGCATGCATGAAATGACATGATGGATGCCCTCACCGACATACTCCCTCATACGGTACCATCTTACGCCCGCGGCATGTTTACGTTCCTCAGTGCTCCACATCTTCCAGGCACATGCAATGTAATATGGATAATGATTACCGAGGGGTTATTAGTCCTTTTCATACAGCCAGATTGGGAAACTAGGGTATCTTCCTTATATCAATCCCAACACAGATCCTTTCTAGGGTCGTCACTCCTAGTAATCTCATACGACGTTATATTTGTAGGTAGGCAAGGGCTGTCAGGGCTGTTGCTCGCACTCGTTGCACCGCTCCCCCATCACCTTATCAATACAGGCCTAATGTACTCTCGTCGCTACGGAAGGGTTGTCGCCTCCCGTAGACTCAGAATACGCTCGCGGTCACTACAAATGGCTCGTCACCTGATCAGTGTAGGCCGACAGCAAGAATATAGTGTCTCATACCACCATAATCTGCTCACGAGTCATAGGTACTCACTGGTCACTACGGGGAGGTTTGTGGCCCCAGCGTAGGTCGACAGCTCGACCACGGTGTCCCATAACACCATGCCCGGCTCATGAGTCTTTATGGATCAAGGTACCATGGTTGACAGGGTTTTCAATGGTAAGTTCAGTATCCTAGGTTCAAGCAATTATGACTCATACATGGTGAACATACAATGGCCAGTCGGGTTACTTGACGGGCTCGACTAGTACGAGCACATCTCAAGCTGAGTGACATGAAGTGCATGAAACACTTCATGTGGCCTAACCACTGCCGTCAACTCAAAACACGACTTGCGTTCATCGACGCGTCCTTCGTGGCAAATAGAAGCCAACCACGAATTCAATCCATTACCAACTGCTTGGACTAACGTATAGCCCCAAACACTTGAATATCAACATCAGTAATCATATGAGAGTAACAGAAATGAAATACTACAATGTAAGCATGTTGACACATGTTATAACATACAACTTAAGCAAATCATCCAACACATGCATTTCATGTATATAATGAAATCAATACATATAGCCAACATGATAGAAATCATTTACATCAGCATATTACTTGAGAATTCAATCTTAAAACTCATTCACAACACCATCTACTCAATACATACTAATACAAACATTTATACAAACACTTAGTCTACACACTTTAGTCTACATAGCGTATGTCGACTCAAAGTGCGCATTAGGGCGAATCTCTTCGCCAAACCGATCATACACGCATTCTTAATATCATAACATGACAAATAGCCATGGCAATTATTTCAGCAAAATACGGACGTATACTGTATTTTCTACAAATACCCAAAATGCCCTAAACCTCATATTTCCCGTACGTATACGAAATGGAAAACGGACAGCATGTTCTACATGTCAAACGGCGTTCTCTTCGACAATCTACTATTAAACGACATTGAAGGCTTTGAAATCAGTCAATCAAAGCGTCTAGAATTCTCACATTTCGCCTTAGACGTGTATCGATTCGAATAAAACGTATACGCTTCGTCAACGGCGCAACGGCGACCTAATGTACAAGATACGTAAGCTACTTCGCTATTGAATAAAAGGAATCCCTAAATCAGCAAGTGGTTAGGGTTTTCTTACCTAGAAGTGCGTTGAAAATCATCAGAAAAGTGATTTGAATACGTTGCTTTGGTACGTGCAAAGGATGGAGCAAACGGCAGGAAGTTCTCTCACAAAGTCTCTCACAATCTCTCACTTTTTCTCTCTCTCAATCTAGGGTTTCAAGCAAATTTGGATGGGAGAGATATGAGAGGGTTTAAAGCCCTTATATAGGCTAAAAACTAACCTAAATAGACTTGGGAACAAGGTATACTTGAGTTATAACCAAATCAGGACTTTTTCGATCCAAAAGAGTGTTTCAGGAGGTCCCTTGGCCGAACGCGGTCGGACTTAAGCTCATTCCTACTGGATCTTTCTCACACGAAGTTTTCAGTCCGGTAGAGTTTGCAGATCGCACGTGGCGGTCCAGTTTCAGTTCAGCGGTCTTCTTACTAAATCAGGTCTACAAGTCTCATGATATGAAAGAGAAATTTTTCCTGATCAGGGTAAAATTTGGCTGAATTCTGACGGTCAGAACGCTTAATAATAACGCGCTAAGACTCGTGCCAGATTTGAATTAAAATTTCAAATCGTTACCCATTTCTCACTCTCTTCACTCCAGGCTCAATGAAATAGCCTCAGAGCATCGGTTGGGCTTGATTTTCGAAATGATTGTCAAGTCCAACTAAGCGGTCATAACTGTCTAAGATTGTAGACATCAGACTTTCGACGCGCGGTCTAAATCAAATACGAAGTTTCAAAGGGTTCTTGAGAACAAATCGGTTTAGAGTTTGATCTAGGATTTCAGGGTATTATAGCGTCATTAATTCTACAAGTTTTGGGTCTTGCAGAACGTATTTAAAGCGATCAGGGACAATTTCACAGGTAATCTAGTGTAGTGCTGTCTAATTCGCGTTAAATTCTAAAGAATTAGGTTCTACATGATTTCTTTGACTTTGGAATTGGGTTCTGAGAGGTTACCAAGGTGTTATGGTTGACCCATTGCCTAAGGACGTCTAACCCCAGGTTGGTAAAAATCCGGGGCGTTACACCTATGCATCTAGAAGGTGTGATTCACCTACAAATCTAAAATAATCTAATCTTTCTTATCGAACCCTATAGTAAATAAATGGCGTTGGTCAAGGCGCATACCATGATAAACAACTCAGAAAAATAATAAAGATAATAATAATAATGAATATAATAGTATTAATAATGATGATTAAATATTTAATGTCATAAAACCAGGAGATCCTACATAGCGGGACCCATGACACGATCAAAGAAAACGTACACAGATGGAGTGAAAATAATGGTAATGAAATAAATAATTACGATGATAAATATTATCATTAGAAGTATGGTAACATGGTTGTTAATGTATTAGGCCATTTGATCCATAATCCTTCCACCAAATTACACTTAAGTAGTCCTATAGACCCTTTGTACCGTTGATTTTTGAGGGTATGGTGATCTGACCGTCAGAACAATAGAAACCAGCATTTATAGACGATAGTGCATTGGCACGACCCACCTAAACCTTGGATCCGCCCCATCTTTGGTCAAAAGGTATGATAGGGCCTACCTAGAGGGATAAACGGTGTGGATTTATCAAAAACATCACAGGGGACCCCGCTTAATGGGCTGCATGTGCACAAATGGTGCGCATCATCCATGCATTGAGCGTACCAACCCGGTCAGCCAACGCTGACCCGCGTTTTCTAAAAACGGAGAGAATCTCTCTCTCTCGCTTCACTTCCAATAGCGGACGAGCATCCGTTTTCTTTGACCCGTGGCCCACCATGATCATTGCAATGGATGATCTGAACCGCCCATCGCGTGCGCCCTCCAACCCTGACCAAAACCCGACCGTCAAAACTAATTTTCATGTACATGTGGACGCACGATCCTAGCTGCAATCCTGTCCTGCAAACACACCATTTTCAAAATAGGAAACTGCTCTTCCAGCCAGCTCAGCGATCCGCGTGAGCTGCTCTTACACCATTTCATCCCTCCATCCTAGAGAGATCCTAACCGTCCGTTCCAGACCGCCCTAGGGTTTTCTATCCACCATAAAGAGAAACCGGCTGCCGGTTTTGGGTTTTGTCAGGGATGTTTGAAGGGTTGATGTGAAGCCAGTGAATCCCAGCCATCCATCCATAGGCTTTTAAGCATATGAAAACCCTAGTTCCAGAGGGAAAACCATAGCCGCAGCCATTCTTCCTGCTTTTTTCCAAAATCAAGCCGTTTTTTTCTCCTACCAAACCCACCGCCCAAATCTCTCTCAAGCTTCGAAAACCCTTACCTATAAGCTTCTTAGGATCTATACAAACCTTCTTAAAGGGGCGGATCGAAGAGAAACACTGTCGTTTGGAAACCGCCATTAACAGCGGAGCATCTTCCTTGTTTAAGGGACACCAAATGCCATCGATTTGGGTCGAATGCGGTGGTCCAGTGACTTGGCTGGACCTGTAGCAGATGAAAGGAAAAGAAGAAATGGAAAGAATAGAGGAAGAAACGAAGAAGGAAAGAGAGATGGAGACGATGAGAGTAAATGAGCGGTGGTGCAGGCCATTTGCTGCACTCGTTCGAGTTCGAGGCGGACTTTGCTCGGCGTCCAGCTATTCTCGCTGGATGTTCGACAGGCAAAAAAAAAAAGAAGAAGAAAGAAAAGAGAAAGAAGAAGAAGGAAGGAAGAAGTATAGAGGGAGAGAGAGTGTGTATCGCTGCACAACAACCCAAACCGAACCGAACCGAGCCAAGTGGGATCCGATTCATGCCAGAAATGGGGCCTGTTCGAGACTGACTCGAGTGTTGTTGATTGCTACAACAGAGTAGAGAAGAGAGAAGGCAGGGAGTGGGAGCATGTGCATTGTTGCACCTCCATCTAAGTCCAAATCAAGTCGGACTGAGTTTGTGGTGAACGACATAGCCCAGTCCGAGTTGGGTTGAGTTTTATGCCACGCCGAGGTGAGTCTGACTCTAGTGTAGTAAGAGTTGGAGAGCCATGAGAAGAGCTATAGGGAGAGTAAAGGAAAAGAAAGAGAAGAAGAAGGAAGTGTGAAACAAGAGAGGAAGAGAGAGTTTCGGCTTGGGTTATGGGCTGACTCGCTACCGAGTCAGCTGGGTCGAGTCACGGTCCTGGTCTAGGGATTTCTGGATTTCCAGCATGTGGAAAACAAAGGAGATGAGAAGGAGTAGGAGAAAAGGGGTGATGGTTGTGTTAAACCGAGTCAACTCGACTCAAACTGAGTCGGCTAGGTGAGCCCACATTTCTCTGTCCAGATTTTATTTATTTTAATTATCATTTCTATTGTTATTACCATTTTTTTGGGGGATTATTAAAATCAAATATTGACCATTAGAAAATTATTCATATGAGTATTAGTTGATTCATATAGAAATCTTCATTATTAAAATATTAATATTTTACCTTTTCATTCTTAAAATATTATTATTAACACTAGAACACACTATTTATTTTCATCAAAATGACTGTTAGTGTTGCATTGGCTAAATGTTAAGAATATTGTTAATACTACTAATTGTTTTTGGAATTATTAGCAATATTATCCATCGTGGGTTGTTGTAGGGTAATTTAATATAATAGTAGCCATTGTTGTTATCTCTAAATTAATAACCAATTTATTTGATTGTTCTTATTCATTTACTACTCCTTTGATAAATGGCCACACGAAATAGAGTTCAAATTTTATAATCTAAATCTAAACGTAAACTCTAGGGTGAAATCCTATACTTAAGTAACCTAAACCCTAGGCCAATAGTTAAAACATAAATGGTGGGTTAGGTTGGATCTAATGGTACAATTTCATAATTAATGTGGGATCAAAGTCCGCTATATAACCTAGTATTGTAAAACAAGACTTCAATTATCAAATGATGATATTTTATTAAATGATAGACCATAGTATCTACTATCAGGGCTAGATTCATTCTTTACAATTATGATTATTATCATTAGGAAATATTCCTATTAGTAAATATCTTGTTTTTATTACCTCTATCATTTAATGGGTTATTGGTCATTGTAAGAACACCTGATAATGTCGGTACATTTAAATATGAACTTAAGAACCATCATCACTAATATGGATTAATACGCACCCTTATCATGAATATTATTTAACCATTGTACGATAATGATATTAATGATAACTAAATTCAAATCCTAGAACTTAAAGCCTATAAAAAAAAACCCTAAGTCTACGCTAAAACCCTAAAGATAAAATAATTAAAATCCTACGTTATGATCTTGAACCCTAGGTAGTATGTAGAACTTGGATCTAATTGTGCATCCTGATTTATGATAGGATCTGATTGTAAGGGAACACACATTCCTTAATAATGCTGGTAGGCGATGCAAAGTATAAGGTGATGATTCTTCCCCTTAAGCTTTCCATCTTCTCATTAGCTTAAGTTATAGTTTTTATGAAAAGTTATAATTGATATCTCTTTCTTATAATCACATGTGTTAACTGTTGAAAATTGAATTGCTATATTGCCTGCTTAATGATTCATCCTGTATATTTGTTCATGTTTGTGGATTATTTGTGTATTGCTTATGGACTTTAAACTGGTACATTAGTGGGAAATCCTCACCTATAAATGTACACCCATACTTGGGATGTA
The DNA here is from genome assembly GCA_037074715.1 of Magnolia kwangsiensis. Taxonomy (NCBI): domain Eukaryota; kingdom Viridiplantae; phylum Streptophyta; class Magnoliopsida; order Magnoliales; family Magnoliaceae; genus Magnolia; species Magnolia kwangsiensis. Next base: position 62,076,531 of record CM073573.1, read on the forward strand.
ACCCGACTGGTTATGATTAAAATGGCCCTTTAACTTGGTAGTTTTTGAGTAGTGTTCTAAATGGATCATTGATGTGGGCCTACCATCCAGGGTTGTTGTGTCCAATGGTTTTCAAGCATGGTCTTTTATCGTATGGTTTTAATACTCACCCTATGAGGCCTATTTTGATAATTGCCCTATGTGGCTTATTTGATATCGCCCTATGTGGCTTTGTTCTGATATTTTTCCTATATGGGTTCGATGTTTTACACCGTGCAACCATGTGGTGGTAAGCCCCATATATTGTAATATGATTGGCCACTAGTCGACGGGTTTCCATTAAACATCTTAAGATGGTAGCCTTATGGGCCGGGGATGGTGGTAATGGGACACTATGCCCGAGCTATCGGCCTACGCTGGGCTATGTGCTCCCCGTAATGACCTTTGTGCTTATCTAAATTGGCTGGTTGTAAATGGACTAATAATGACTTGTCTAATCATGCATACATGGCACGTATTGTTCCCATTGGATGATGTTTCCCCAGGTTCAATGATTCCGACTGGATGATATTTTTCAGGTTCGATGATTGCATGGGTGATGGCCCACTGTCCGCACGGATGAGCATCCCCAGGACGATGATTGCATTCATACATTCATGCATATAATAAGACTGCATATACTCTATTTTGGTTGTCTGGTTATTTTATAACTATGCTTACCTAATGTGGCGGTGTATAATCTTGAGAGAAATTCACACTGAGTTAGCCACTCATCCATCAAATATACAACCGTACAGGTAATACAGGTGGTTTAAGTGATATGCATGTTCAGACTTGATGAGGAGCAGGGTACGATCACCAGGGATACATGACTATACTTGCCTGGAGGAGCTGCATGATCTTGCGGCTTATATTTATGCGCTTTCTATTATTCTTCATGTATTAAATTCTTGTAAATCTTGTACTTGTTAAATCAGAGACATTGGTTTGTATAAGTCATTAAGGCCAGCTTCTTGTACATTTGAATGATAATGAAATTTTCCTTTATGTCGATTTGTCTACACTACGCTCATTTGCTTACTCTGATGAACGAAAAAAAAATGCACACTCGAATTTGACCATCCTTTAAGGTTAACACTCAGGTTTTTGGGAAATGGGTTGTGTACTCGGGTCCTGAAAAGTCGGGCTATTACATGAGCCTTAGGGCTTAACATTTTTGGCACTCACTCCAGCACTTGGTTTTTGGCACTCTGTAAGTGCTATAGTTTATAGCCCTTGTCATTGTCAAATTTGTGGTGACAAAGACACTGCTTTGAAGCTTGTATATGTGATGAGCAAAAAAGACTTCAAGAAGCTTTCAAGTTTAAGATCTCAGAAGTGTTCAAGTTCAAGAAGCTTTCAAGATCTCAGAAGTGTTCATGTTCAAGAAACTTTAAAGATCAATATCTCGGGCTTAATTATACTCAAAGGTCACTTGTCTTCAAGTTTAAATGTCCTTGCTTCACTATTGAGCTATGATTGACCTTAGGTTGACCTTTAAAGTAGGGCATTTTGGATACATAATCCATATATGTTTTATAAGTAAATTTGGTCTGTTCTAAGACTAGTCTTGGACCATGTTCGATTAGTCGTAGCACTGGTTCGACCAGTCCAAGAAATTTCACGACCAGTCCTAAGTTGTTGAGGATTTTCAGAATTTTTTGGTTATGCTACGACTAGTCCTGGTGATTGTTCGACCAGTCGTAGGAACAATGTCGACTAGTTGTTCGACCAGTCATAGACCTTCGACTCAAAGTTTAGCGTTGAAAATCTTGTACCTATGACCAGTCGTGTGCATCCTTCGACCGCTCGAAGGTTACTTACGACCAGTCATAGGGTACCCATGACCGATCGTGCAACTGTAAAATCTTATCGCGCCCAAAAATTTAAATTTTTGTTGATTCTTCGACCAGTCATAGAGGTCCTAAGACTAGTCAAAGACATGTTTTGCTCAACTATAAATAGAGCATGAATCTCAAAATAAAACAGTGAATTAAAGCTAATTAATTCGGCCTTCTGAGAGAAAAGACTGTTCTCCATTCTAAGCTAAGTGTGTGTATTTAATATTCTCTTTCATTAGCTTTATTAATTGATTTTGTTTCTTATATTCCAATTTAATTTGAAAAGAGGAATTACTGTTTCCCTTTCTTTGGAATCAAAATCAATTAAAGCTAAACCATTTTGATTTAATTTAGAATCAATTAGAAATATAACCATTGTAATGTGAGTTTGGACATTTAATCATCTATTCTGACTTGGTTCTTCTGGGCTGCTACAACGAAGGAGATATTTAGGTATTTTACATTTAATTATAAATTCCTTTTTATTTTTGGTTTTGTTTGGGATTTGACAGAAAAATCTCATTGTATTGGTTATCTGAGGAGAGCTACGAAAACTCAGAAGTGGGTTTTTTTTTTTTAATTGTGTAAGCCCACATAGAAAGACACAATTGTTAGGTTTTGGGTGAACCTGTAAAAACCTAATTAGATAGTGAATGCTAATATCCCCTGTGTGAGGATATTAGGAGTGGAGTAGCATTATGTGTGGCTGTTGTTTAACAGTTGGTGAGCACACAAGCGAACCACTATAATCCCTTGTGTTTCGTGGTTGAATGGTTTATATTTCATATCTTTCATTATTCATTTGTGGGATGTATATGTGGATGTGAATATTGTAATCATTTAGTTCAAGCATTGTGAAAATGTTGTAATAGTGTAGCATTTATTTCTCACAATTCCTTTATCAACATTCTTATTTGTTCTAGTAAGGTTGCCCTGTCATTTCTATGGTGCATGGTTGTCCTTAGAACAATATAAAATTGATTGCAATTTATTCTTCAGTGCAGTTTGTATTTTATTCTCTTTTCCCCTTTAATTTGAGATTTGATACAATGACCTTTCTAGAAATAAGGTTGTCCTACCATAAACTCTGGTTTTTGGTGTAAGTTTGTCCTTAGAATAACATTTGTATCAACCTCTCAAGATCTGAATTTTGAGATTTCTTTACATTCTTTACATTCTTGCATTGAGATTTGTTTACTTTAATGGTTGGCTATCGTATTTGTTTAATTTCCGCTGTTATATGTTTTATTTGGTATAGTCCTATTCACCCCCCCCCCCCCCCCCTCTAGGACATATAGTTAGGTCTTTCACACTCACACTAGCACTCGGCCTTTCGCGCTCACACCAGCACTTTAAGCACACCAAGCTCCCGGTCAAGCTCAAGAGAATATCTACAGTCGAGGGATAAGTTCACACGTCACAGCCAATCTTTCTTTTACCTTTAACCCTTTTCACTCTATTAATGTAATGCCGAAGCATGATGTAACTCGATGTTACAAACATACTGATGAATGAAATGCTTTCTTTTATTCACTTTGGCTCAGTTTACATGCTTGTCATTTTTAAGACTTTCCAAAGCTTCGTTGGGCCGAGCTAAGGGTAATATATTTTCAGATGCTCGGCATTCCATAGATGAGGTAGTAATTACTCGGTTAGGTCTTCCAATCGGTACGTTCTTAGTAGGATGGTACTTGAGATGACATAGGGTCCTTCCCAATTGGGTCCCGGTGTACGCACACCAACCTCCTTAGTGTTGGGGAACATTTTTCGGAGGACTAAGTCCCCCACTTGAAAATGCCTGACCTTGAGTCGAGTATTGTAGAACCGAGCTACTTATTGCTATCGAGCCACCATCCGTAACCGTGCTCTTTTCTTTTGTTCATCCAGAAGATCGAGTCCGAGGGCTAGGAGTTCTTCGTTATCCTCTTCAGTGAATGAACTGACTCGGGCTAAAGGCAACCCAATCTTGACTGGGGTAACGACTTCCGAGCTATAAGTAAGGGAGAATGGAGTTTCCCCTGTGGCGATTTGAGTTGTGGTTTGGTATGCCCACAATATCTTCGGGAGTTCCTCAACCCATTCTCCTTTGGCTCGGTCAAGCTTGGTTCGAAGATACTGTTTGATGATCTTATTGACTACTTCAACTTATCCATTCATCTGAGGATGATGGGGAGATGAATATACGTTTCTGATCTCGAGATTATCACACATCTCTCGATAGCTCCTGTTGTCAAACTGCTTCCCATTGTCAGTTATAATAGTCCGGGGTATCCCAAACAGACAAACAATGTTTTTCCATACAAAGTCCGTGATCCTCTATTCGGTTATCTTTGCCAGTGGTTCTGCCTTGACCCACTTTATGAAGTAGTCAACTGCCATGACAACGAACTTGGTCTGACCTTTCCCATAGGGAGTGGCCCGATAATTTCAATTCCCCATTGTGCAAAGGGTTAAGGACCAATCATAAGAGTTAGTCCTTCAGAAGGTTGTCTTGGGATAGCCGCGAGTCTTTGACACTTGTCGCATCTCTGGACGAGCTTACGAGCATCGTGCTGAATAGTCAGCTAATAATATCCTTGACGTAAGACCTTGTGTACGAGAGATCGTCCTCTAGAATGGTTTTCGCGGATCCCTTCATGGATTTCCCGCAGGACATAGTCGGCTTCACTGGGATTTAAGCACTGCATCAATGGAGCATAGTATCTCTTTTTATATAATGTCCCGTTAAGTATGGTGTAGCGGGAGGCTCGGATCTTCAATCATCGAGGTTTGACACTATCTTCAGGCAATTCTCTATTGTCGAGATATCGGACGATCGGGTCAACCCAAGTTGGTTCTGAATCAATCGAGTGCACAGTTGAGCTAACCGATTCACTGATACTTGGCTTAGCGACGTACTTAATCAGAATAGACCTGCGTATGTCGTCTTCATCGACAGAGGCTAGTCTTACTAATAAATCGACTTTGGCATCTCTTTTTGAGGGATTCGAGTGATGACACAAAGTTGAAAGTTGTCAATCAATTCTTTGGCTTTCTCCATATACGCTTTCAGTTGTTCTTTTCATGTTTGATACACGGTGACTTGATTGATGACTAGCTGTGAATCACTGAAAATGTTGAGATGCGTCACACCTAAACTGGCTACGAGTCGGAGATCGAGCAGTAACGCTTCATATTCTGTTGTATTGTTCGAGGCTTGAAATCCAAGTCTTAAAGCATATTGCATGTAGGTTTGATCGGGAGTTTCCAGAACTACTCCGGCCCCGCTTGCCTTAGAGTTGGAGGAGCCATCGACATACAGCTTCGACTCGGGAGAAGCGATTGTCGATGTTTCAATAGGCTCGGTAGTATGCTCAATCGTTGGGTCAATTTACAGTGTTACTTCAGCAATGAAGTCGGCCATGGCTTCCCCTTTGATTGCTACTCTCGGTTTGTACTGAATGTCGAATTCACTGAATTCAATCACCCACTTTGTAAGTCGGCCGGATGCTTTCGGTTTCTATAGAATCTGATGCAGCGGGAGATCGATCATAATGAAAATGGTATGAGCTTGGAAGTATGGCTGAAGTCACCGAGAAAAAACCACTAGAACTAAGGCCACTTTTTTCAGGAGTGAATATCTCATCTCTGCCAGTAAGAGTGCTTTACTGACGTAATAAACCGGCAGTTTCTTTCCTTCGTGCTCTCGTATCAGGGCCGAGCTAACCGCTGCCTTGATACTGCGAGATACAAAAGTAGACCTTCCCCTTCTCGGGTTTCGATAAAAGAGGTGGAGATTCGAGATATGACTTCAATTGCTGAAAAGCTGCTTCGCACTCTTCTGTCCAGTCCACCATTTGTCGTCCCTTCAATTGCTTGAAGAAAGGGAGACATTTATCGGTAGCTCGGGAAAGGAAACGATTGAGTGCGGCTACTCTTCCGGTCAACCTTTGTATATTTTTAATTATTTTCGGAGACTCCATATCAAGCAATGCTTTTATCTTCTCCGGATTTGCCTCGATCCCTCGTTAGCTAACTAGGAATTCGAGAAACTTTCCCAAGCTTACACCAAAAGCATACTTACTCGGATTCAAATTCATCTGGAACTTGCATAAGATCAGGAACATTTCTTCTAGGTCAGCTATATGGTCAGTCGTGTGTACACTTTTGACGAGCATGTCGTTAATGTATACTTCCATGGTTTGGCCGATTAACCGAGCGAATATTTTATTCACTAATCTTTAATAAATCGCTCCAGCATTTTTCAAACCAAACGGCATTATACAGTTACAATAAAGACCTTTATCAGTGATAAAGGTAGTCTTAGATTTATCAGATTGATGCATTACAATTTGATTATACCCTAAATAAGCATCCATAAAACTAAGAAGTTCGTGCCTCGCAGTGCTATCCACTAACTGATCGATCCTCGGAAGAGGAAAACTGTTCTTTGGGCAGGCTTTGTTTAGGTCAGTATAGTCAATACAAACCCGCCACTTTCCATTGACTTTCTTCACAAGTACGACATTAGCTACCCATTCTGGGTAGTATATCTCTTTTATGAATTTGGCCTTGAGGAGCTTGCTGACCTCTTCTTAATGATAGCGTAGCTTTCAGGGCTGAGCGGACGTCGTTTTTGTCGGATCGGCCGGTAGGTCGGATCGATGTTAAGTAGGTGAGTGAGCACTGATGGGTCGATTCCTGACATGTCTTCATGGCTCCATGCAAATACATCAGCATATCATCAAAGAAGGGCTATCAGGTTATCTTTTAGGGGTGAGCGGAGAGACGAGCCAATTTGCACCGCTTTAGATTCATCTGTCTCGACCAGAGGTACTGAGATAAGATCTTCCACTGGTTGTCCTCGTTCTTAAGTCTCGACCCGGGGATCCAGTGACTCTATCACAGATACCTCGACAGGAGCTTTTATGGTTGTTGCGTAGCATCGTCTTACGTCTTGCTGATCTCTTTTGACGACTCCTACTCCCGACATAGTCGGGAATTTCATGGAGAGGTAACATATACATACAACGGTCTGGAGGAGACTCAGAGAAGGTTGGCTTAGTATCGCATTATAAATGGACGACTGGTCGACTATCAAAAAATCGACCATTACTGTTGCCTGGTGTGGAGGGTTTTCGGGTATGAGCAGCAGTGAGATGGTTCCTTCTGGGAGTGTCTGACCTCTCAAAAATCTGATCAATGGGGTACGAACTGGCCACAATGCTAATCGTTCAACTCCCATTTTGTCGAATGCATGAGTGAACAGTACGTCAGCAGACGATCCAGTGTCGACGAGTATGCGGAACACCTTTCTGTTTGCGATAGTGAGAGTAACGACCAACACATCATCATGGGGATGGTAGATGCCTCAGGCATATTCGTCAGTGAATGAGATGCAATACTTCTCTCTTTTCTTTTCCTTTGAGGGCCGACCTAAGATAAAAATCTCGGACTCGAGTCGACTGATGCTCCTAGCATGGTTTTTTTTAGCATTGTTGGAGTCGCCTCCACCTTGGGGATTATCGACAATCATCCGAATTTCCTCCATAGGTGGGTTGTGTCACGCCCCAAATCCGAAAATCGGATTCACATGAATCTCGATTGCCGAATCCGGTGCCGACAGCCTCCGTAGTGCCCCATTCTCGGCTCCCGACAATCAAATGCCAGATTTTCGATCCTGGGATTCTGCAAGGAGGATTTTCAGAATGATTTTTTTTTTTTTGTAATGGAGCATAACCACAAGCATAACCAAGTCACAAAACGACATCACCACATATGCACTATAACAAAATTTTAAGTACAAAGCAGAAAGGGAAATACAAAGTGATCAAAAAGCTCCAAAAGGTCCTGATGTGCACTCCTGCCTCAGCGCTGCTGTCGTCCAATGCTACCTGCACGCAACTATCGTGCATAAGCTTACAAAAGCTTAGAGGGTGGTGTAAGTGTGTGCGTAAGGCAAACGCCAAGTGTACAGTATCAGGACAATGCGGAAGTATGTGGTAAGTCCATAGAATCAACCATGCCAAAGCTATGCGATGAGATATGAATGTCATCGGCCACACCGATACAATGCAAGGCCTATATAGCCGAATGTCATATGCGAAATGCAATCCAAGCAAGTCGGTACTCCTCAAGTACGTATATCAGTACAGTTCCTCTCTGGATATCACCGGGGTCTAATACACTTCGCAGAGACTGTCACCTCCCTAGCTGCACAGTCAAGCAAGCGGATAAGACCTCACTACCCGCCTGACCAGTAGTATGCCAATACCTACCCGGCTCGTCGATAGCGGACTCATTTGCGAGCTAGTCAAATTCAGCCTAGCTTATAGCCCTCTCACTCAGGCGGATAAGGCTACACCCCCTTCCAACTGACCACGACACAGTGGGAGATGCGGCCTACTGGTATTCGGCACTCGGGCGCTCATGTATCCACTCGGTCTAGACGTTGGAGCATCTCCTGGTACCAAAAAGGTTCTGGGACTCTCACCCAAGGACATCCTAAGTGCCCACAGTGCTAGAATAAGTATTTTCGGTATCCAATACGGTCATCCACGATGTACCTGTGGAGCCACGGCCCTGATGTCGCTAGGGCGTGCAGTGATCAAGTCACACGTATGCGAGATGCATGAATCACACCGTCAAATCATGCAGCAATCCAGCGCGTACTGCGCGATCATGTGGGGCACTCCGTCTCATAAGGAGTCCCGTAAGTGGTCTGCCCAATGGCATATGCTATGATCAGTCACTACTTAAATCAAGCATACATATGATGCGTATGAGCATGAGTCATGAGATTATTCTAAGCACGTTATAAGGTAATGAATAGCAACAGGTATGGACCTATCAATGGGCCCTAAAGAGAGTTACAATGCGGACATTTAACCAACATTGTACATACAATGTGAACGTCAAACCAACATTGTTTTCTAGGCACGGCTTGCCATAAATATCATTTCAAGAACCATGATAAACGTATATTGCAATGGACCCTAAGGACGTCCGTTAGGCCTCGATCCCTGGGCCTTAGATATAGCAAATGGGTCGTATTACATGGGCCTCACATTCACCAAATGGGTTACATTGATGGGCCTCACCAACGAGCCCTATGTACATTGCAATGGTCCATGATCCATGGGCCTTAAAATACATCAAAGTGGCCTCACAACTTGAGCCTTAAATATGTCAGATGGGCCCATATACATAAGCTTTAAATATATCAACTAGGCCACTCCATTTGTGCCCCATGCACATAAAATGGCTTAATCTCATGGACTTTAATATGTATCAGATGGGCTTGAATCCCGTGGGCCTTATATAAAATAAGTGGGCCGGATTCTATGAGCATTGCATATGCCAAATGGGCCGAAACCCATGGGCATTACACATGCCAAATGGGCTTAATCCCATGGCCTTAGATGTGCACCAAGGTGGGCCTGAATGAATGGCCATAAATGGATCAACATGGGCCCTATATGCGTGCCAATAATGGGCCCATTTGAACCATGGATCTACCTCATTTTAATTGATAAATGGATGGACGGTTAGGATGCAACTCATGCATCATGGCGGGGGTCACAGGAAGGGCCACCATCATTATAATATCCTATATAATTTATATACAGTATATATATATATATATATATATATATATATATATATATATATATATATATATATGTATGTATGTATGTATGTATACATATACACATACACATGCACACGCACATGTGCACTCACACATGCATGCACACACACGCACACACATGCACTCACACACATGCATACACACACGTGCACTCACACGCACTCACACACACTCACACACATGCATACACACACGTGCACTCACACGCACTCACACACACTCACACACCGTCCCCTGGACGGTGTGGATATATCATATATATACAGTGGGCTCCACCGTCCGGGCGGACGGTGGAGTCAGGCATATACATCAATGTGGGTCCCATGGGGGGGGGGGGGGGGGGGGGGGGGGGGGGCACCATAATGTTTATATGACATCCGACCCATCCATTAGGTCACACAGACCCGAATGAAGGGTAAAAACAATTTTCAGCTTGATCTAGAACTCTGGTGGGCCTGAAAGAAAATTTCAATGGTAGGGTTCATTTCACACTGTTTCTCATGGTGTGGGCCACCTGAACTTTGGATGTGTCTCATTTTTGGGGACGGCCCACCTCAGAGGACGGGCCATCTTATGGACGGCGTGGATACAGCATATACATCATGTGGGGCCCACGGCAGGAGCCGTGGGTCGGACCCGTCCGCCCGCTAGCGTGAGCGCAGGCGCTGCCTGCTCCTCTGACATGCAGCAGCGTCTGCAGCTCCTCTTCCTTTATTTATTATTTTTTTTTTTTTGAAAACATGCATTTTCAGAGTTTTTCAAGTGTGGGGCCCGCGTGAGGTGCATCCACTCCGTCCATTGTATTCCCGAGCACAAAATACACCCGTCAAGACCAATATCGGCCATTTTTCAGCGTGTAGGAAGAGTTTTGGTAGAGTTCAATGGTAATGGTACCATTTTTTAAACCATGGCCCACCAAATGCTCCGATCAATCCCATCTTTCATTTCAACGCTTAAAATGGGGCTCTAAATGGGATGGACGGCATGGATTGAATACATACATCAAGATGGGGCCTATACAAGTGGTCTTCCCCAAAGGCTTAAAAATAGGCCATTATTTGTGTTTGCATTCCAGTGACGTCCAGCGTCACTGGACTCTTTTGGAACAAAATACAAATTTTAAGTGGGCCTTGCCTAGGTGGGCCACCGCATGATAGGTGGTGTGGGTACAATGCATATAAGGTGGGCCCACTCTTGGATGACTTGGATAAAATACTTACATCAAGGTGGGGTCCATCCAAGTGGGCCATACGGCCATTTCATCACATACAAGGAAGTAAATGGAAAGAGAGGGGGGAGAAATAGAGTGAGACACGCGTGATGGAGGGACCCCGGCACTATGGGCCCTCCGTTTCAATCATCCAATCATACATCAAAGGTCCCCTTGCATATGGACCATCAACAAAAGATCAACGGTGGAGATCCCACTCCACTAGAACTGGACGGTCTAGATGACCTCCTCAATACAAGGAAAGTAAACATCATGATGGGGTCCATGGAGAATGGCCCCATCATGGAATGATCTTGATGATCAAGATGAGCCATTGGCCACATCTTAGGGTCCCAAGTGAGATCCAAACCATTGATCGGTTGGCCTCACTTAGCCCACCTTAAAAAAAATATGAAAACTACTCCATCAAAGCACCCACCTCTTGATCTTCTTGGTCCGTTGGATAGCCGGTCTCCTAGAGCTTCACTTTGATGGTGGAGATGGGAAATGGATGGCTAGGATGATGGGATTTGGAGATGGAAAGTGGGCCACCAAAATGCACATTCTCATGAGAAGAGCTTGTACGTGAGAGGGCTCCCTTGCTTGGGTTTGGAGTGTTGAGAAATGAGAGAGAGAGAGGTGTGATTAATGAGAGATGGAGTGATGTGAAGGGATGATGGTTGATGGATGTGAGTGATGGGTGAGGTGATGTGTTAGTTGACTTGGGTGGTTGCTTGACTTGTGGAGAAAGGAAGTATGGGTGCTTGTACTTGACATGAGAGGTGATTGATGGGATTGATTGATGTGATTGATGGGACACTTTGTAGAGATTCCTTGGGATTTGCAACGCGCCGTGTTTTTTGCTCGAACTGAACGTGGGTCCGTATCTCATCGTCTGGGTATCGGATCGGTGCGTGAGTTGTGGCGCTGGAACAGCGGCGACGGTGCGGTCGCAATGATACAAGTCTCGGATTAAGCCGGCTCAAATGAATAGGATACGACTTACGGTCGTGCGCAACGTCAACCATAAGTCGCGGATTGCCGAAATTTGACGAGAAGGGTCGCGGGAATCAACGGAACAGTGCGAATTAGGATACGGGTCTTACAGGTTGTTACCCGGGCGTTCTTCCGCTATCCTGGTCCTTTCGACGTGTTCTATAAGTCGGCTTTCTCGGATGAGTCTTTCTATCTCCTCTTTCAGGTGATAGCAGTCGCTAGTATTATGCCCATGATCGCGATGATAATGCCAATACTTGCCCTTATTCCGTCAGTTGGGATTGCTTCGAAGTTTATCCGGCCAGTTGATGAATCCCTCACCCTTGATCTCAATCAGCACCTGCTCCTGGAGTTTATTCAGTGGGGTATATGTAGAGAACTTTCAGTCGGATTGCTTACCCGACTTGCGCTCATCACGCGTTTGGTCATCCTTGCGCTTCTTTCCTCCAGCTGAGTCAACTTCCTTTTTGGCTGACTCTTTAGCTGGGGCTTTCGCATTTTGGGCGGCTTCACGCATAATCCTTGTTTCCTTAACATCCGCATACTTATCCGATCAAATCATAAACTCGGCCGGAGTTATTGGTGGATTCTTATCTAGGGATGCCAGAAATGACTTATCTCTAACGTCTTGCATAAGTGAATTGAGTGTTGTCTCCTCTGAATGTTTCCGAACTTCAAGCGACTCAAAGTTGAAGCGCTTGATGTAGTCTTTCAATAGCTCTCTCTCCTTCTGAACTATGTTGTTCAGATGCGCAGGGAGTTTTAATTTCTTCTTTTCACCAATGAAAGTGGTGAGGAAAGCATCGCTGAGCTGCGCGAATGAACTGATGGACTTCGGTTTCAGCTGCTTAAACCAAAGTTGAGCTATGTTGGCTAAGGTGAGAGAGAATGTTCGACACATTACGACATTCGAAGCATCATGTAATTTCATGTATGTCTGGAAGCATTCAATGTGTTCAGTTGGGTCGGTTTTACCTGTGAAAGGTGTAATTTGGGGAAGATGAAACCTTTCTGGTAACCGAGCCTGCATTACTTCATTAATGAACGGGGACACCTTTGTTTCGAGCCTCGTTTGATGTGCATCCCGACCCTACTTCATGTCTGCAATCTCTTCCCACACTTCTTTCTTGAAGTCCTGGAGGTCAGCTTTCTAGGGCTCGTCGCTTTCTGCCACACCCTCAACTGGAGGCCGGCTACGCCTCCTCTGATCTATCTCGTGTCGAAGATCAGTGGGAGGCAGTACGACAATCGTGAAATGAGTGGGCGCTGGTTCTGACGGGCTATGGGGCTAACTCGTTTGTGGAAGGGATCATGAAACGGTGGGCTGAGGGTCAGCAACTTGTTGCGGAACGTTCGTCGCCTAACCCTATTTAAGCTTCTGCATTTGCTGATGGTGCATCTGCTACAACATTTGTTTCATAAGGTTTATATCGGCTCTAAGTTCCTTGACTTCTTGATCCAACCGTCCATTGCCTCAGTTTTGTTAGGCATCAGTCGCAGCGGAGGTCGCTGGGCTAGGCGCGGAACCTTAGCGGTTGTCGAGTTGATTCTAAGTCTCTTAGGCAATGCATGCACCGGGTTGTCTAGTAACAACAGCCTCATCCGGTTCTTCTTGGACTGTTTTTCTAGTTCTCGCCATTAGAACACGTTTACAGTTCCTGGGTAGAATGTAGAGAATGACTTTTTGTATCGTTTTCCACAGATGGCGCCAAACTGTTGATGTGAAAAACTTCACGTGCCACTCCATGTACTTCCCACCTGCACAATGATTCAACACAAAGGGAACCCTAGTTAGATCCGAGGAGCCTCCGATGCTTAAGTCAGTAATGAGATCAGGAAGTAGGTATTTTAGTGGTGTTTTTCTGCGTACCTTTGCTCTTGGAAAGCCCTCTTTTTATTGGAGTGAGAGGTCCTGGCATAAAGGGATTCTCTCCTTGATTTTTAGAAGATTCAATTTACTTGCTATCTGTTTACGGATACTTCCGGATCCCGAGATTGTCGAGATCGAGAATCCTTCTACGAGATCTTTAGGACGATATTTAGGATTACACCGCCTCTTCCTTGCTTGGCTCAGCCTCAACCAACCCTGATATCAAATCAGTCTCGGCTGGCTACAAGGATGATGCTTTTTGCCTACTGTTGGACAAAACATAGTTGGTTTATAGCCGATGTCCTTCCTTAGTCCAATAGCCGACACTAACCGGCCTTACGTGGGTCGGTTTTATGGTCGATCATGTGGTTTTTAACCTTTTGAGCCTTAATCGGCCCCTTTAAACATTGCTATCTTATTAGTTAAGTCAACTTTATGTGTCTTATATGTCTTGCCTGTGGCTCTTGACTCTTCAAGCCTCGGTTGGGATCCATTTCTCACAAATCCGAGCTAAGTCTCTCCTTTAGGCTTTGCATTGTCTCGGTCTGACCTGCTCCTTCGGACAGTGTAAGTAGAGTTGGTCCATTCCATGACCGAGTCTCCGGACTTATTATATTTCTTCCCAACAACATTCATTCCCTGCGGCCCGCCTGGGTACTTGCCCCCTCAAAGCCTAACTCCCACTCTGCTTGGTAACTTTACCAAGGCCGAGGATGTATATATGATCCACTGGTTTTCAGTTTTACAAGTGGGGTCCACCTATCGGTCACCCAGGCAATTAATCTGATTTGCCTCACCACCGATGAACCATCCTCCGAAGATTGCAAAGTATCCTAGTCATCTAATCTTTGTCTTTCATTAAATATTGACCATTGCTCCGTGGTTTCACCAAAACCGTCCATTTTCAGTCCATCGATCGAACAGATAGGTTGATCCCTTTGTCAAGATCTCTGGGGCATGGTGCAATGGCAGTGGGGCTAGTAGCTCAGCAGGCTGGATCACTGAACCATGGCCCCACTTGTACAAACTAAAAGGTCCCACCCGGCTTAAGAATCCTATAATTTGGAAGCGGATTGCATACTGAGTAAACTCTGTGGGTTACTGTCGTTCATTTATTTTATCCACTCTGTCCACCATCTTAACAAATAATTTTAAGACTTCAGACAAAAAATAAAGAATATCCAAATCTTAAGTGGACCACATCATAGGAAACAGTATGAATTGATCGTCTACCATTAAAAAAATTAACGGGGCGCAGAAGTTTATATCAACCTGATATTTGTTTTTTCCTTTTATCCATGTCTATGTGATATTATAAATAGGTTGCATGACAAATAAATATCACTGTAGGCCGTAGAAAGGTTTCAACGGTGAAAATCAATACTCCCACTGTTTCCTGCAGGATGGTCCACTTGAGCTTCAATATACTTCAATTCTGTGTTCAACTTATAAAATGATATAGAAAAGCGAATGTAAGATATTGATAAATCAGATGCATTCGCGGTGGGCTAAACAGAGTTTACTCAGTGCGACAAGAGTGTACTGAGTTACTCAGTACGCAATCCGATTTCATATAATTTCGTTAGTTTTATTAGCACGCAATCTCCAGCGATGATAGATGTATCTATCATTATAAGAGTATTATATTATCATACGGAATGATCCGAGCCGTTCGAAGGGTGGGCTCGTCATGAAAATCACCTGCCACAAAAATCAGATGATCTACTCATAATCTCGACCAAGCGTTGATATCCATTGGCCACCAATGATTTTAATGGCGTAGCGCACATGATGAGTATATTGGTCTGTCTTTTCGAACCAGGCGATCTTCATGTTGATTTCCAGCTTTGTTCACGGCTCAGATATCTAACACATGTGACACGAGGCAGAAAAAGTATACTCGCTTACCATACCATTTATCATGGAGCCATCCTTTTATTAGCTTTATCTAATGTTGGAAATACGTGCGCCCCGAAGACAGTGCATAAGTGACTTTATCAGCTTTATCTGATGCTTCATGTGTTCATACGCGATTAACCAATCGTGGTTCGATGCCATCGCATGGTACACATGATGGCTGTGTGGATGGTAAATCGAGACCGTTCAGCTGGTGTGCCTACTACGAATGATTGCACATGGCACAAAACTGTGACGGTTGAACCATATTAGGATCTGATATTAATAGACCTTTACCCTCTCCTCTGTATCCAAACCATTGAAACCTTCCGAGATGTCCGCCGCTGATTAAAAGACCTTCGCCTTTGAATCTAAACCGTTGACACCTTTTTCATTCACCATCCATTTGAAGTCCATAGATCAAAAGCAAGGATAGCCTGTCCAGTGCAAATTTTGTTCATGGGTTATCCATTGCATGTCGCACCAAATGAACGGTTCAGGATCATGAACCAATCGGATCAAGGAGCGACAATGAAGCACATGGAATGTTGTTTGCACGACGCGTATGAGTTCAATAGAAACGCACCTTCCAATGTGAGTGGATTATGGGTATCGGTTTTTCGGTAGCTTCAATGCCTACCGCCCATATATTGCAATGTATTCCCAAAATTGGTAAGTAGGGGCCACATGTGGCCTCCACGATGCGAACATTGTATCCTAACTTTCAGCACTAATGAGTAGGACGTGGCAACGGGGGTTACGGCCAGCCCTAGCCCGGCCAAGCCCTCGTCGGCTAAAGAGGCCCTGACCCATGCGCTAACAGGCTGGGTTCGACGAGGGCCAAGGCTAGGGCGAGTGAGTTAAAGATATATGTATGTTCTATGTACAGATGGTGTGTGGTCTGTGAGTGTATGTGGACGCTCGCTGCTCGACCTGCCCACCAAGTATATGGTTCCAACGGTGTGGTGTGATGATTGCATGAGTTACGGTGATAGGTATAAGAATACCGTATGCTCAGCTGATATTTGTGATAGCATGTGAAAGTTCAAATTCGAAGTCTACTCAGACCCAATGAAATTTATAGCCAAGACCTTTATACCCAAACTTTAAGAAGTGACTGAGAAGAAAAGCTAATAATTTTACGTGCGTAGTTGGGGTGGTAGCTAAGATTTCTATATCCAAACCTTACGAATGAGTTAAGAAGAGAAGCTAGTAATTATATTTATACCATTTGTAACAACTCATGTAACATGCTCGTAATCTTGCATGCTAAGCCTGGGGGAATGTGATTGATTTATAAGCTCAATTTGATTATGTACTACCTTTCACACGATCGACAAAATGACTTGTCAGCATGTAAGAGTCAGCACTAGCCAAAATAAAAACTTCATAATCCACGGTTGCTAAGAATCCATAAAATCACCTAGAGATCGAGAAAACCAAAGAAATCCCGACTCTTAGATAGGTCTGCGCCATGGATTTTGAGTAAGGGCTTCAGTTACAAAAAAAGAAGATGTTAAACACCCATTTACCGCTTATGTGAAACACGATCTCTACTTTGCAAAGTTATACGCTTTCAAAGGGAATTTTAGGAATTTTCAATAAAATACTAAGATTTAGATGTCTAAACTACAAATAATAAACTGAAAACGAAATGGAAATGATAGAAAAATGCTTTTTCGATAGAAGTACATAAAAGAAAAGAACTCAGTTTTTTATTACTCATTTAAGTTACATATTCTCATACTAAATATTCTCAAGAGAAGCGATTGTAGAGCATACTTTACGTGATGTCAGAGTAGAGTCTACTACTTCAGGTGTTCAAAGTAGTAAAATTGAAATATATACTGAAAAAGGATAGATTGGGAGTACGTATTTAGTTTTGCAAATAGAAGTAAAAGATCAGATGTTGAAATGGTAAAAGATTAGAGAGCAAGTAAAGTATCTAACAACAAATAAAAGTAAAAGATCAGAAGTATTCAAGAGTGAATGCAAGTGGAATATCAAAGATTGAAATGGAAAAAGCTCTTTTCAAAACAACCCCAGAAAACCTCTAGGCTTTGGCCTCTCCTTTTTTGTGAGTGTAGGTTCCCTTTTATAGACAATTGGAGAGGGACACATAAGGGATTTGAGTAAGTTCGGCACTCACTAGCCACATCTTCATCAAAAAGAGAGGTTCGTATAAATCGAACCAGGATGTAAACTAGGGCCAACTCATCACCTAAAACATAGGTTCATCCCAAAGAGAGGCTCGTGTAAACCAAGAAAAAAAAAACTTGTATGTTCGTTTGAAAGAGAGGCTTGTGTAAACCAAACTCGAACTAAGGTGTTAAACGAGGCTCGCGCAAAGCCGAGCCCGAACCAATGTGTTAAATGAGGCCCGTGCAAAGTCAAGCCTAAAACAGGGCATTGAAACTCGAAAATGACGGAAGCTCCACCACATTTGTCCTGAAACGGATGAATGTCCACCACATTTGTGCGAAAATGGTGGAGCTACCATCGCATTTGCAAAAAAAATGTTAGGGTGTCTACAGATGCCCCCCTTTGGTAGAGGTTGGGGGACTTGCTAAAGCGAGTGGACATCCCACCTGAATTAGATGGAGAAGCAATTGGATCTTTCACTTATCAGAGTGTCATGATCAAGAAGATTGTTTGGTTAGAAGCTTAACTTAGACAATTCACGAGGATAGGGAAAACGTTGCAATATATGATTACAACCTTTTCACGCTGTTAATTGGTTTACCCATCGAAGAAATCTACTGGGTTGAATGTTTGAGTGGTTAGAGCCCCTATGCATGTGTGACCTTATAAGGATAACACATTGGATCTGAAAGATTCTTTTTTTCGATGATGCACAATTCCCTAGGATCACTTGTAAGTGTATTTTTTGTAATGGTCAGTTGTTTGCACATTTTGTGGCTTTACGGATCTCCTGCATTACAATGCAATAGTTTTGTAGGTGTCCTGGACTAGAGTTGTCTAGATTATGCTTTATCCAACCAAATTCTGGATCTTGTCACTGTGATTTGTAAAAGCTCTTTTCATAAGTTGGAGTGCGATTACACTAATTTAAGTATCCAAACAAAGTATTTTGGATTTATCCCTCTCTTAAGATGATCAGCTTGAAGCTGTGAGTTTAGGTTGGACATCTCATTTTTGTTTTTATTTATTTTTATTTTTTTAACCTTTTATGTTGAGTTAACATACATGCCTTTTGACGTTCACATGGATGTTGCACTTACAGGGTTTGGTCTTATGGTTGGCTCGAGATAGATTTGATCCATCATACAATGTCCAATAGGTTTTGATCAGAAATTTGGGCGGTCAAAATATGGGGTGATCAATATGTGTCAATCTGATTTATCATACTATGTTTAATAGCCTTGATCATAGCATTAGATGATAAAGATCGAAGATGCTAGATGAAATGAAATGGACCTTATTTTCCACCCAATATCTAAAAGGTCTTTTTGGAAATTTGGATAGTCGGAATCAAGTTTTGATCGATGTGAATGATGCGAACCCAATCTGTCATACAACGTCCAATGGCCTTGATTAAAGCTTTAGACGGTTAAGATTAGAGATGCTGGATGAAATGGAATGGACTTGATATGCCACCCGACATCCAAAAAGGTCTTTTTGAAAATTTGGACGGTCAGAATTAGGGTTCCCTTATTGAATGATGCATGTAAATGGATGCAAATGCGTGGTATGGTGAAATGATGGTCATGATGTGATGCAAATGTGAATGGATCTGATCCATCATCTGACATCCAACAGGCTCCAAGTGGATGCGGCACAGTCGAGAGCAAGTATCCATTGGGAAAATAAAATAAAAATAAATAGAATGAAATGAAATGGATCCGATCCATCATCCGACGTCCAAAACACTCTAAGTGGACGTGGGATGGTCAAGACTAGAGATCCATCGGGGAAAAAAAATGCATGAAATCTGTAACGCCTTAGAAAAATCCATACTTAGACCCGAGTACCACCTCTAGTAGAAATCATTTAGAACCAAATTCCTTAGAAATTTAATGTGTATTAGCTAGCGCTAAACTAGATTAATGTGAAATTAGCACCAACCACTTTCAATACGATCTGTAAGACCCAAAACCTATAAAATCATTGACGCTATATAACCCTGAAATCTAGGATCCAACTCTAAAGCCAGTTGCTCTTGGGAGCACTTGTAACTTCGCATCGGACCTAGATCGCACGTCGAAAGTCTGATAGCGATAAACTTAGACCAGTATGACCGTCTAGTTGGACTTGACTATCACCTCGAAAATCAAGGCTAAACGATGTCCTGAGACCATTTCCTTGAGTCCGGAGTGAAGAGAGTGAGAAAGCGAAGATTTTTAGAAAATTAAATATGATTTTAAGTAATCTGGGTCGTGTCGAATGCGCGTTATTTCTAAGAGTTCTGACCGTTAGATTTTAATCCAAATTCACCCTCAGATCAGGAAAGGTGACCCATACATGTTAAAGTACTTGTGGCCCTGATCGAATTTCGGTGACCGTTGAATTGAAACTGGTCCGCCACAGACGATCTGAAAACATGATCGGACTGAAAACTTAACTTGCTTTAGATCCAATACTAGTGAGCTTAAGTCCGACCACATTTGATAAGAGGACCTCCAGAAGTGCTCCGTTGGATCAGAAAGAGCCCGATTTGGTTATTACCTAAGTATACCTTGGCCCTAAGGCTGTTTCCGTTGATTTTAGGCTTATAAAAAGGCCTTAAACCCTCATTCCCAAATCCCATACGAATTTTCTAAACCCTAGCTAAGTTAAGAGAGAGAAAGGAGAGAGAAAGTATGAGAGAATCTGTTGTTTCTCCGTGGGATTCTTCCCAGTTCTTCTACGTATCGATCCTGCGCATCTGATCATTATTCCGACGATTCTGATTCTGTTTTTGGGTAAGTTAATCAAACCCTAACTCGTTTTGGAGCTTAGAATAGTTGAAGTGAAGTTGTAGCTAATCTGTTTCATGCCTTAGTTAGCGTATCCGCTGTTGATGAAGACTTAACGTCTAAATCATCTCTATTTCGCATTTTCTAATTTAAGGTGCGGACCATATACGTTTAGGTTATGGTTTTCAAGACTTTCAATGTTAGATAATGATTTATTCATGACATGAATGCTATTACGCATGCCAAATGCACTATCTGTTTCGATTTACATATATGTATAATCTATGTTATAAATAGAGTATTTCATGTATATGTTAGAATACCCGTATACGTATGGAATTTTCTGTTATGATTGCCATGAATCTTTGTCATTGATACATGAACGTTATATATGCGACGACTCCTTGATGAAAGGAATCGCCTTATTATGCTATATGGTCAACATACGTGATGTATGTTGAATAGTGTAGTCTAAGTGTTTGTATAAATGCTTGATTGAGCTAGTAGTTAGTAAAGTGTGATTTTTAAGGTTGTTGAGATATGAATCTCAATCACATTACTTGAGTGTATGATTTCCTCCATGGATTTATTAGCCTAAATTATTCATGTTAACTGTGTGCATGATTTCTTCCATGTACTGTATTTATGTTCAAGTTATATTTCATAAATGTTTATATGAATGTAGGATATGAATCATATGCTTATTATTGAGCTTGTATGTGATTGGGGCTGTATTACAGTCCAGGTAATCGACAACCATTCTTCAAATGGTGGTTGAGGTTATTTTCACCACGCAGGATGAGTTTAACGAATACGAGTTGTGCTTGGGATGTTCGACAGTGATTAGGCTACACGGAGTGCTTATGCATTCTATGTCGTTTAACTTAATGTGCGCTTGACCTAGTTGAGCTTATCAACTAACCCGATTGACCGATATTTGGTCGCTACTGTTTGAATCTAAGGCACTGAACTCACTAGTGAAAATTCTGTTAACCTTGGTACCGTGATCCCCTAAGACTCATGAGCCGGACATGGTGGTATAGGACACCGTGATCGAGCTGTCGGCCTACGCTGGGGCGACGAGCCTCCCCGTAGTGACCAGTGAGCACCCTACTCTCGTGAGCCAATTATGGTGGTATGGGACATTATATTTGTGCTGTCGGCATACAATGATTGGTGATGAGCCCTTTGCAGTGACCTCGAGTATATCCTGACACTGCATAAGGGCGACTAGCCTTATTATAGTATTTAGGATATAACTAGACCTGTATTGATTGGTGACGAGCCCTTTACAGTGACCTAGAACCGTAACATCGTATGAGATTTCCTAGGACTGACGACCCTAGAATGGATCAATGTTTGGGAATTGATATAAGGGAGGTGTCTTAGCTTCCTAATCCTGCTGTATGAAAAGGACTAATAAGAACTTGGTAATCATACTCATGACATCGCACTGCATGTGCCATTGGCGTTGGTGTGAGAGCATAATGGTAGTGATTCATGCCACGATCGTTAGAGGTTGTCGCAAGTGGGAGTTTGTGGTGAGGGCATGCATCATTATTTCATATCATTCTCACATTAACAAGAGTATCTAGGACATGTTTGATTGTACTTCTTTATCATTACTGCTTGATTGAATTAATAACATGTTAACCTTTGTTGTATAGTTCCACTGAGTTGATCACTCACTCCCACGTTCTGGGATAGTGCTTAAACACCAACTAGACTTTGACTTAGCTGCAGGTGACGGTGATGCCTACGAGGCAGAGCCAGAGTTCGACGAGGATGAGGAGGCTTTCTCATTCATGCAGTTCTCAGGCGGGTTCATGTGAGCCTTATCTTGATTGGTGGGGATTCTAGGATATGATTATATTATTTTGTCACAGTTTGATATATGTATTTTTGATACATAGTTGTACTTATTGCCCTGGGTAGAGCACGCATCCTTTAGGGATTATTTTGGTTTATATATTGATTTAAGACTTCCGCTTGCATTTTCTCTCTATCCCTGAATTTTGTCTGGTGATCTGGCTTAATCTACTTCATGTTTTATGCGTTAATACAGACAACATACATCCATCATTATTTATGTTGCATAGGTGATGTTTTGGAACTTGGGAGCTGAGCTCTGCTCAACCCCCGAATTTCAGGGCATTACAAGTTGGTATCAGAGCATGATCTGGATTAAACTGGACTTGGGTTAGGGTCACACGATGCACGTTGACGCCACTATAGCGTAGGAGGGTGCGGGAACAATCTAGAAACAGGTTTAGAACCCCAAGATGTGTCATTTGTGAAAAGTTTACTAAAAATGATTGTCGAGATCGAGTCCGTGCACACTCCTGATCACACATGATGACTCTAAATCAAGTTTAGACCATCAATTGATGAGTATAGACCGCGTTTCATCCCATTCCAGCCGTTAAAAATTGGTAAATGTGAATAGAAATCAGATTTGTTTCGAATCGACCCGAAATGGCTCGAATCGGAAGCGGGGGCCAAACGGACCACTTCCAGGGGGACCCAAGGTGGGACCCATACTTTTCTGGACCCAGGGAGTGGGGAAGTCCTCGCCGATCGGCGGGCTCGTCCAGACCGGGCCTTCGGGCCGATGGCACGTGGGCCCTAGTGGGACCCACTGGTCCATGGTTCGACGCTTAAATCATCCCCAATCGAGTACTTCCTTCACAATACCCCCTCCCAAGCTTTCCCTTTTCTTCAAAACTGCTCCATTCCCTCTCAAATCATCCTTCTAATCACTCTCTCTTTCATTTTTCGTTAAATCCTACATCCCTTCACCGTGCTCAGCCATACCCATCACTTAATCGTTCCATTTCCTTTGATTTGAGCTTCAAAATCCCTCATTTAAGCTTCAAAATCGTGCCAACCCACTACCCATCATATTTTGTTAATTTCTTTCTTCAATACTCCCTTTCATTTGAGCCTTTACACTCTCATATCAGGCTCAGATCCGTGGAGGCCCAAATAGTTCAGCCCTTTTCCTTCCTTTTCTTCGCTTTTCCATGGCTTTCATGGAGTTTGTTGTGGCATTATTTTTCATTTTCTCCATCATTTCATTCATGGGGAAGAAGCGAGCCCCTATGGATGAGGCTGGGCCTAGTCGCCCCACTCATTCGAGAAGGCCGAGAGGAGCTACCGCGAGTTCAAGCGCTAGGAGAGAAGTGTAGATGAAGCGGGATTTAGATCCCCATGCTCCATTAGGAAGAGTGTTGTTGGCCGAGTTGGCTCATGGCGTCTATGAGGGCAGTAGGGTTCTTTTTGAAGTGCATGTGGATGTACGACTCTTTGGCGAATATTTGTTGTTCGAGCGCCTTGAAGAAGCCGGGTGGGGTCCACTATTTGAAGGCGAGTCTCACGCAAATGTGAGTACTGTCCAAGCCTTCTATGCTGACATTCGAGAGCCTACGCTAGAGCCCTTGCAGTTCAAGATCCCCTTTGGTAGAGACCGGGAAGCCACAATCAACGTTGGGTTGATAGCTTGACTCCTGAATGTGCCACTTGGCGAGGTACATGCTAGTGAGAGAAATCTAAATAGTGTACGTGAAAGGGATCACCAGACCAGATTTCTATGTGGTCGACTGGTTGAATGGCAGCCTAACAGGAGTCTCTTAGTGACCCATATGTTGGGCGATTTTTATCTGCTTCACTACATTTGTACATTCAACGTCTACCCTAGGTGGAGCAATTGCAGTGAGTGCACGCGTCTTATGGTGGATTTCCTGTACCAAGTGGGGCAGGGAACGAAGTTGTGCGTGCCTACATTTGTACTGTGACAGATCATCCTTATCGTGCGATCAAATAGAATGACCGAGTCCCTCCCCTTCGACCGACTCATATGCAAGATTGCACTTGAGTTTGGCTACAGACTTGGGGCAGAATTACCAGCGCCGGTCCATTACATCAGCGAGACCACTCTCAACTAGATGAAGACCGGGCCTCGGCAATGACAAGCCCAACTTGAAGAAAGTGAGGATGAGTCTGAAAGCAAAGAAGGAGAAGAGAGCGGTGAAGAAGGTGAACCAGTGATAGAAGAGGAGGGGGAGCAGGACGAAGAAGAAGAGGAGGCTCAGGGTACTGATGAGAGTCCTCCTGCGACTCAGGAGCATGATCCTGATAGGGCTGACAGAGAAGCCCATTTAGTTAGGCTTGAGGAGGGCCAGACCACTCTTCGATAGGATATTATGGAATTGCATGGCTATGTGAAGCACAAGTTCAGGAAAGTAACCCGCACTTTGAAGACGATCCTGTGTTGTCTGTAGGATAAGGGTGCCCCTCCTCCATCGCCAGATTATGAGGAATAGTCCTTTTTGTAGTCGTTGTTTGCTTGTTTGTTGCTTGTTCTTGTGTGTGGCTTGGTAGTTTGGTAGTTGTTTAGTGTTTAAAGCTTAGTCCTTTCGCTCACATGCTTTCTCTGTCATGATTCATGTAATGTTACACATCATGTATTGTGACAATTTTGTTAACAAAATGTATATTTTTTCTTTGGCTTGTAAAGTTAATGCTGTGGATGGACTGTGTGAATGCCTAATCTCATTGGTTGCTACCCTTTGTTGTGTGTAGGGTATGCCACCTAAGGGCTCGAGATCTTCCGCCCGTCTCTCTCTGGGTGATTCACTAGAAGGGACCCTTGCCCTGAGCGATACTCATATGGACCCCCATTCTGGCCCATCTCGTTCTGATCTCATGCCGAGTTCTCAGCCGACTTCTGGCCCTGCTGCTGGGCCGCCTCCTCTGAAACCTTCTGTGGTGCCTCCTGTCACACCTGCTGTTCCTGAGCAGAACCGTGCGTCTGCGTCGACGCCTTCTACATCACAGTCCGCTTCACCTCTTGATAGGCTAGAGCAGATAATGCTGTTGATGCAGCAACAGTAGATACAACAGCAGCAACAGCAGCAGTAGTTCTTGTCCTCCATGGCTGGTATCTTTGCTCAGTCGATGGGGGCGACTCCACTTGCCTTGCCTCTACTCCCAGCCGGGAATACTAGTACGAGCGGTACATTCGAGCGATTTTAGCACTTGAGGCCTCCTACATTTTCGAGTACTCACAGACCCGAGAAGGCTGAGTATTGGATCGACCGCATCTCTAAGATGCTGAGACCGTTGCACTGTTCCGAGGTGGAGTAGGTTGAGCTTGAACCTTCATGTTTGAGAAGGAGGCTAGCTTATGGTGGGATAGCATCCTCCGTACAGTTGCGGAGGGATTCGTATAGACGTGGGCGGCGTTTGAGGTACGCTTCCATGAGAAGTATTTTCCAGTCACTTATCGACACGAGAAGGAGAGTGAGTTCCTTCGCCTTCGCCAGGGAGGCATATCGGTGATAGAGTACGAGAACCGATTTACGAAGCTGGGCAGGTATGCTCCTTTGATTTTGGGTGATCAGCTGTTAAATCATAATGAGCCAAATATTATATACTGCAGATGCGATGTAATATGCTGATCCTGTCAAGTCCTTCTAAGCCATATAAGTGCATAAACGTAGTAATCCAAAATGTCATATGCCGTGGATGAAATGCAATATGCGATGTGAATGAAATGACCAAGCCGGAGTGAAGTCGGGATGATAGTACGTAGTATCGCAGGCTACGGGGTCCATCATAAGGGAATTCTATCCAAACCAGTCCCATACCTAAATTTGGATAGTCAAACACAATGTGGTAAACTCCTGATCTCAGGTTAGTCGCGCGCCCCAACCGAAATCCTGACCATTACGAAGGTACACGTAATAAATAGTTACGCATCGCCAGTCCGAGTGGATAGTGAATGGATGAATGAATGAGTATGCAACTCCTACTCAGTAGCCTGTCAGCACAGTAGCCTGCCAACCGCTGGTAGCTCGCCCAGGCCTCAGCCCCGCCCACATCAGCGTCCGCCTACATGTACAACAGTGACGGGGGGCCATAATATCATGTCAGTCCTCATATCAAGTCCACATATCAGTACGGTTCCTCTCTGAAAAATCACTAGGGTCTATTACACTCCACACCGACTGCCTCCTCCCTAGCTGAACAGCCCTGCGAGTGGAAGAGACCTCACTATCCGCCTAGCCAGCAGTCTGTCAATACCTACCCGCTCGTCGATAGCGGACCCATTTACGAGTTGGTCATACTCAGCCTAGCTTATAGTCCCCTCACTCAGGCGGATAAGGCCACACCACCTTCCAACCGACCACGACACAGTGGGAGACACGGCCTCATAGTATAGGCACCGGCGCTCAAATTTCACTCGGTCCAGACGTTGGAGCATCTCCTGGTACCAAGGAGGTTTTGGGATTTTCACCTAAGGACATCCTACGTGCTCATAGTGCTAGAACCAAGCATTTTCGGTGTCCCATCTGGCCATCCACGATGTGCATGTGGATGCCACGGCCCTGATGTCACTAGGGCGTACAATGATCAAGTCACATATATGCGAGATGCATGAATCACACTAGCCAGTCATGCAGCAATCATGTGCGTACGGCACGATAATGCAGGCACTCCGTCTCATAAGGAGTCCCGTAAATAGTCTGCCCAATGGCGTATGCTATGATCAAACATTCCTCATATCAGGCATACATATGATGCGTATGGGCATGAATCATGGAGTTAAACTAAACATTTTATATGATGATGAAATATCCTCACAACAAAGATGAGTCTTGATGGCCTACACTCAACAAGTATGGGCCTATCAATGAGCCTTAGGGTAAATTATAATGCGGACATTTAACCAACATTATTCTTATAATGTGGACATCAAACCAACATTGCTCCCAAGGCATGGCCCGTCATAAATGTCATTACATAACCCATGGTGAAATCACACTACAATGGGCCTCAACTCATGGGTTCTAAATACATCACACTGGGCCTCAACCCATGGGCCCTATACACATCACGGTGGGTCTCAACCCACAGGCCTTTATACATCACAATGGGTCTCAACCCATGGGCCCTAATGCATCGCAATGGGCCTAATACATCACAATGGGCCTTAACCCATGGGTTCTAAATACATCACAATGGGCCTTAACCCATGGGCCTAATACATCACAATGGGCCTCAACCCATGGCCCCAAATTCATTACAATGGGCCTCAACCCATGGGCCATCAACACACCAAAGGTGGCCTCAACATCGGGCCTTAAACATGGTAAGTGGGCCACATCACATGGGCCATATACGTATCAAATGGGCCACACCAATATATAAGTAGTGGTAATGATTTCCACCATTAAAATTCCTAAGGCCTCCTGTTAAATGGGCCTAAAAACCCATCCAGAGTGTAAGATTACGGGGTTGCCACCATCCAATCAGCTCAAAACATTATATGTAACCTTGGGACCACAAATTAGCCATACACGTCAAATTTCAGCTCCTGGATCCTTCTAAAAATGGCTAAACTGATAGATCAGCCCCTGAAATCATGATTTGGGGCCCGCCTGATATCTGGATAAGCTTCAAATTCAGTCTCAACGCTTTAAATGAGCTGACAATGTAGATGGACGGACCAAATTTCTCACGATCATCAACATGGACCTATATGTACATTCCATGCACATCATGTATATACATGCATGACATTTTCTCATTTACGTAAACACTCTGTGCATTTAAATTTTTTTTTAGTACGGCCTACTCCACATTTAAATCATTGATCCATACCGTCCATTGTGTTCAGAAGGAAGATTTAACCCTTGCCAAAGTGGCATTCTGAAACCATGTGGGCTGTTGCAACATCCTAGCCGTTAAATACAAGATGGATGGCGAAGTAGACAAACCCATGGACTGCGTAGATTTCACTCCAAAAACAATCCTTTTCGGATGATTTTTCATCCTGAAATCAATGGATGGAGTGGATAAAACACACATGTATATATATATCGTGGTGGGTTCCACCTCATGATGGACGACATGAATGAAACACATACCATGGTGGGTTCCACCTGAACCTTAGATCTGACTCATTTTTTTACTTTTAAGCCCTAAAATGGGCTTTCAAAATGGTTGGAAGGCTTGGATGCAACACATGCATCATGGTGGGGTCTACAGGCAAGCTTGCCAAATAGTTGAACGGTTAGAATGCAACACATGCATCATGGTGGGGCTACTGCCGTCAGATGGATGGACTGTTTGGATGGAACACATCCATTAGAGTGGGGCCCATGAACTCGTCAGATAGATGGACGGTTTGGATGCAACCCCCATGTCAAAGGCGGGGTCCACTGACTATCCAGCAGCCTATGGCTGGATGACATGTATAAAACACGTACACTATGTGGGTTCCACCATCCACAGTCGTGGACGGTGTGGTGTATAACACATACATTCATGTGGGTCCAACCGTCCAGCCTATGGATGGTACGAATAAAACACATGCATCATTGTGGGTCCCATGTGGGGCCCATCATAATGTTTGCTTTCCATCCAACCGGCTAATAAGGTCGCACGGACCTCGAATGAAGAGGAAAAATAAATTTCATATTAATCTAAAACTTCCGTGACCCCAAAAAAAGGTTCCAATGGTAGACATTCAATCACACAGTTTCTTATGATGTGGGTCACCTGAATCTTGGATTTGGCTGAAACTTGGAGGGGGCCCACCTCAGGGGTTGGCCCACATCATGAACGGGTTAGATGACAAATAAACATCAAGGTGGGGCCCACGGCTGGAGCCGTGGGTCAATGCCTGTTTCACGCTGACACTGGCAGCGTCCTGCTGCACAACACCTCCCTTCCTCTTTGTTGTTTTTTTTTTTTTAGAACCATTTTTCTATGGTTTTTCATACCTAGGGCCCACATCTGATGAATTCACTCCAGCCATTGTATTCCAAGGCCCATAAAAAATCTATCAAGACCAATATCGGACCTTTTTCAGCGTGTAAGAAAAATCTGAGTAGATTTCAACGGTAATGATACTATTTTTAGAACTATGGCCCACTAGATACCCGGATCATCCTCATTTTTCGGCTCAACGCCTAAAATGAGTTGGGAAAGAGGATGGACGGCTCGGATTGTACACATACATCAAGGTGGGTCCTATACAAATGGCCCTTCTCCAATGCTTGCTTAACCAAGCTCATGTTTGTGTTTTCCTTCCAACGACTTCCAGACGCTGGACGTTTCCTTCTTTTTTCTTTTTTCTTTTTTTTATTTTGGGCATATCAAACACATTTAAGGTGGGCCTTGTTTAGATGGGCCACCACATGATGGATGATGTAAAAATAATACATATAAGATGGGCCCCACTTTTAGATGGCTTGGTCAATACATATCTAATGGTGGGGTCCATCCAAGTGGGCCACACGGCCATTACATCACACAAATAAATAGATGAAAAGAGAGGGAGAGAGAGATAGAATGGGACACGCGTGATTGAGGGCTCCGTCATTATGAGCCCTCCCTTGCATTCCATTGTACATCGAGCGGGCCCTAATACAAGTGGACCCACCAATTCAAAGATCAATGGTGGAGATCTTTCTCCACTAAAACTGGACGGCCTAGATGACCTCTTTAATGCAAGGAAAGTGAACATCATGATGGGGTCCATGGAGAATGGCCCCATCATGGAATGATATTGATGATCAAGATGGGCCATCGGCCACATCTTAAGGTCCAAAGTGAGATCCATACCATTGATCGGTAGGCCTCACTTGGTCCATCTTAAAAATATGAAAACTAAGCTATGGAAGCACCCACCACTTGATCTTCTCGGTTCGTTGGAAAGCTACTCTCCTTATGCTTCACTTTGATGGTGGAGATGAGAAATAGATGGCTAGGATGATGGGTTTTGGAGTGGGAAGTGGGCCACCAAAATCACTCTTCTCTCATGAAAATGCATGGACGTCCACCACTCTTGCTTGCTTGGGAAAATGTGAATGAGAAAGAGAGAGAAAGAGAGGGTTGTAAGGAGTGATGGAGTGATGGGTGAGGTGAGAGGTTGGTTGACTTTGGGGTTTGCTTGACTTGTGGAGAAAGAAAGCATGGGTGCTTTGTACTTGACATGAGAGGTGATTGATGGGATTGATTTGACATGTTATAGAGATTCTGTTGGGATTTACAACGCACGGTGTTTTTTCTTGAACTAAACTCAGGTCTGCATGTCCCTGTCATGGTCTCGAATCGGTGAGCAAGTCACGGTGTTGGAACCGCGGCAACGGTGTGGTCGCAATGGTACAAGTTTCGGATTGAACCAACTCAGATATACAGGATACAACTTAGGGTCAAGCGTGAATGTCGATCATCGGTCGCAGGTTACCGAAATTCAACTGGAAGGATCGCGGGAGTTGACGCAACAGTATGAACTAGGATACGGGTCTTACACCTGGCCACATTGAGATATCTTATTTTTTCAGGATGTAAGATAGTGGCTTCTCGCCGCCTCAGAGGATCGGCCGTCCGATGCCTCAGGCTATTTCAGCACCACCCCTTCGATCAACACCAGTTCATCCTTACTTCAGACCTCCAGCACCTCGTTTCAGGCCACCACAATGGCCCATGGTTCCTCCACCACATCGCCCACAACAGGCTCAGGTTCATGCGCTCACAGCTAAGGCGCCCGAGGCAGATTCAACACTGACGTCTTTTGAGGTTTCGACTCACATCCTAGGTATGCC
Organism: Magnolia kwangsiensis; assembly: GCA_037074715.1. Classification (NCBI taxonomy): domain Eukaryota; kingdom Viridiplantae; phylum Streptophyta; class Magnoliopsida; order Magnoliales; family Magnoliaceae; genus Magnolia; species Magnolia kwangsiensis. The sequence continues at coordinate 62,107,524 of CM073573.1, forward strand.
TATCTTCTTGTTTGTGGACATTGGGTCCACTATTTCTATCATCTCTTATGCTGCGGTCAAGTGGCTAGGTTTGGTTTTAGCTCTTGCGAAGGGAGTGAGACTCACGACAGCTAAAGGAACTACATCAGATATTACTCAAACCTGTGAGTCTTGCTCGATAGATTTGGGTAGCAGGACAGTGGTCATCGACCTGATTGTCGCCCTACTATGTCATTATGATGTTATATTTGGGATGGATTGGCTCGCAAAGTGAGGGCAGAGATTGATTACGAGGCCAAAGTTGTTACAGCCTACGGACCTGAGGGCACGGTCTTCTCTTTTTCGGTTCAAGTCAGTTGGTCTTGTCGTGTTAAAAGCTACGCTTCCTTGTTAGAGAGTTCTGATGTTTCGATGTTGGAAGTTATGCCAGTAGCTCGTGATTTCTCTGATGTGTTTGAGAAGATTCCAGGGCTTCCTCCTCAGCGCGAGATTGACTTCACTATTGATCTTGTGCCCGGAGCGACACCTATTTCCCTGCCGACGTATCATATGCCTCTATGTGAGATGGAGGAGTTGAGGAGACAGATCGATATTTTGCTTGAGGCAGACTTTATTCGACCGAGTGTGTCACCTTGGGGAGTGCTTGTCTTTTTTGTGAAGAAGAAAGATGGTTCCCTGCGGTTATGTATTGATTATTGCAGGTTGAATCAAGTGACAGTGAAGAACAAGTATCCCTTACCCAGGATTGATGATCTGTTCGATCAGCTGAAGGGGGCACGTTATTTCTCAAAGATAGATTTGTAGTCTGGGTATCATCGGTTGTGCGTCAGGGATGAGGACGTGCAGAAGACTACGTTTGGGACCAGTTTTGGTCATTATGAGTTCCTTGTGATGTCTTTTGGACTCATGAATGCTCTGGCCGTGTTCATGGATCTGATGAACAGAGTATTTCGGCCATTTTTATTTCCGTTCGTCATTGTCTTTATCGATGACATTTTGATATACTCCACGAGTCGGGAAGAGCATGAGGAGCACCTGAGAGCGGTATTGAATATTCTCAGGGAGAACCAGTTATTCGTGTAGTATAAGAAATGTGACTTTTGGAAGGAAGAAGTTAAGTTCATGGGACATGTGGTGTCCAAGGAATGTAAACCTCGCTAAGGTTGCTACGGTTCAGGATTGGAAGCAGCCTAGTTCAGTTACTGAGGTGAGGAGTTTTCTGGGTCTGGCAGGTTACTATCGACGATTCATTCGAGACTTTTCCAAGATTTCCAGACCGTTGTCTCAGTTGACACGGAAAGACTTAAAGTTTGTATGGAATGAAAAGGCCGAAGCAGCTTTTCAGGAGCTGAAGGACAAGTTGACGTCCGTCCCTGTGCTAGTATTGCTAGAGCAAGGGGTTAAGTATACGATTTATACTAACGTGTCTCGCATTGGTCTGGGTTGTGTCCTTATGCAGAAGGATAGGGTGATTGCGTATGCCTCGAGACAATTAAGGAAGCATGAGAAGAATTACCATACGCACGACCTAGAGTTAGCAGCTGTCATTTCACATTAAAGCTCTGGAGACATTACCTCTATGGAGAGGAGTTCGAGCTCTTTTACAACCACAAGAGCCTTAAATATATATTCTCACAGTGAGATTTGAATATGAGGCAGCGCTGATGGATGGAGACCTTGAAGGACTTTAAGTTTGAGGTTTCCTACCATCTGGGTAAGGCAAACCTTGTGGCATATGCGTTGATCCGAAAGAAGACTATAGAATTTGCGGCTCCACTTATGATTGTAGAATGGGATATGGTAGAGTTTGTGCGAGACTTTGAGCAGAAACTCAAAATGGAAAAGCCGTATGAAGTCATCGCACATGTTCGTGTACAACCCCTCGTAGATGGCCGCATTATTGAAGCTCAGGAAGGCGATGAGCTTCTGGTGAAGATGAAGGAGCGGGTTGGTACTGACGAGGACTCTGGGTGGACTATTGGTACAGATGAGGGCTTGCGATATCGAGGCCGCCTGTGCGTCTCAGACATTCCTGACTTGAGACGAGAGATTCTTAAGTCAGCCCATAGTTCGAGGCTTGCGATGCATCTAAGTAGCACGAAGATGTATCAGAACATGAAAAGATCGTACTGGTGGGACAATATGAAGGTCCACATTACTGAGTTCGTATCCCGTTGTCTCACGTGTTAGTAGGTTAAGGCAGAGCATCGCCGACCTCTTGGATTGCTTCAGCCTATGCCCATAGCTGAATGGAAGTGGGACTTTATTTCTGGACTGCCAAAGACGAGGAAGGGATATGACTCTATTTGGGTAATCGTTGATAGGTTGACGAAGTCAGCTCATTTCTTACCGATCAGAGTTACAAATTCTGTAGACGAGTTGGCTAAATTGTATATCAAGGAGATTGTACGCCTACATGGAATTCCCTTGGAGATTGTGTTTGATCGAGACACCCGATTCACATCTATCTTCTAGACTCGTATCCAGGAAGCGATGGGTGTGAAGTTGAAGTTCAGTACCACGTTCCATCCACAAACAAACGGGCAGACGGAGTGTGTGAATCAGATTTTAGAGGATATGTTGCAAGCTTGTGTGTTAGACTTTAAGGACAGTTGGGATGACTATCTTCCTTATGCAGAGTTCGCATATAACAATAGCTTCTAGGCGAGTATTGGTATGACTCCCTATGAGACACTGTATGGTCGCTCGTGTAGAGTGCCGCATTGTTGGGCAGAAGTGGGCGAGAAGACTCTGATTGGCCCAGAGTTGGTCCAGGCGACTTCAGAGAAGATCGACATTATTCGGCGTCGATTGCTCTCAGCACAGAGTAGGCAGAAGAGCTACGCCGATACGAGATGGTGACTGCTTAAGTTTAATGTTGGGAACCATGTATTCCTTAAGGTTTTCCCTATGCAAGGAGTTCTTAGGTTTGGTAAGAAAGGGAAGCTCACGTTGAGATTTATTGGCTCATTCCAGATACTTGATCGAGTGGGGGCAGTAGTGTATCGCCTTGCTTTGCCCACGCTACTCGCAGTCATGCATAACATATTCCATGTGTTCATGTTAAAGAATTATGTTCCTGATCCGTCGTATATTATCAGATGGGTGCAGGTGCAGTTGAGCGAGGATACCACTTATGAACTGTGACCGACATGTATTTTGGATAGGAAGGAGCAAGTATTACATAGCAAGGTTATCCCACTGGTGAAAGTTCTGTGGACGCATCATAGCGAAGAAGAAGCTACTTGGGAGACTGAATCTGAGATCAGGAAGAATTACCCCCAGATCCTCGAGGAGTATGAGAAGGTACGAATTTTGAGGATGAAAATTTTTCTTTAGGGGGGTAGATTGTAACGCCTTAGAAAAATCCGTACTTAGACCCGAGTACCACCTCTAGTAGAAATCATTTAGAACAAAATCCCTTAAAAATTTAATGTCTATTAGCTAGCGCTAAACTAGATTACATGTGAAATTAGCACCAACCACTTTCAATACGATCTGTAAGACCCAAAACCTATAGAATCATTGACGCTATATTACCCTGAAATCTAGGATCCAACTCTAAAGCCAGTTGCTCTTGGGAGCACTTTATAACTTCGTATCGGACCTAGACCGCACGTCGAAAGTCTGATAGCGATGAACTTAGACCAGTATGACCGTCTAGTTGGACTTGACTATCACCTCAAAAATCAAGGCCAAACGATGTCCTGAGACCATTTCCTTGAGTCCGGAGTGAAGAGAGTGAGAAAGCGAAGATTTTTAAAAAATTAAATATGATTTTAAGTAATCTGGGTCGTGTCACTTGTGCGTTATTTCTAAGCGTTCTGACCGTTAGATTTTGACCCAAATTCACCCTCGGATCAGGAAAGGTGGCCCATACATATCAAAGTACTTGTGTCCCTGATCGAATTTCGGTGACCGTTGAATTAAAACTGGTCCACCACGGACGATCTGGAAGCCCGATCGAACTGAAAACTTAACTTGCTTAAGATCCTATACTAGTGAGCTTAAGTCTGACCGCATTTGATAAGAGGACCTCCAGAAGTGCTTCGTTGGATCAGAAAGAGCCCGATTTGGTTATAACCTAAGTATACCTTGGCCCTAAGGCCGTTTTCATCGATTTTAGGCTTATAAAAAGGCCTTAAACCCTCATTCCCAAATTCCATACGAATTTCCTAAACCCTAGCTAAGTTAAGAGAGAGAAAGGAGAGAGAAAGTAAGAGAGAACCTGTTGTTTATCCGTGGGATTCTTCCCAGTTCTTCTACGTATCGATCCTATGTATCTGAATCGTTATTCCGGCGATTCTGATTTCATTTTTGGGTAAGTTAATCAACCCCTAACCTGTTTTGGAGCTTAGAATAGTTGAAGTGAAGTTATAGCTAACATGTTTCATGCCTTAGGTAGCGTATCCGCCGTTGACGAAGACATAACGTCTGAATCATCTCTATTTCGCATTTTCTGGTTTAAGGTGTGGACTATATAAGTTTAGGTTATGGTTTTCAAGATTTTCAATGTTAGATAATGATTTATTCATGACGTGAATACTATTACGCATGCTAAATGTGCTATCTGTTTCGATTTACGTATATGTATAATCTATGTTATAAATAGAGTATTTCATGTATATGTTCGAATACTCGTATACGTATGGAATTTGCTGTTATGATTGTCATGAATCTTTGTCGTTGATACATGAACGTTATATATGCGACGACTCCTTGATGAAAGGAATCACCTTATTATGCTATATGGTCGACATACGTGATGTATGTTGAATAGTGTAGTCTAAGTGTTTTTATAAATTCTTGATTGAGCTAGTAGTTAGTAAAGTGTGATTTTTAAGGTTGTTGAGATATGAATCTCAATCACATTGCCTGAGTGTATGATTTCCTCTATGGATTTATTAGCCTAAATTATTCATGTTAACTGTGTGCATGATTTCCTCTATGTACTGTATTTATGTTCAAGTTATATTTCATAAATGTTCATATGAATGTAGGATATGAATCATATGCCTGTTATTGAGCTTGTATGTGATTGGGGCGTATTACAGTCCAGGTAATCGGTAATCGTTCTTCAAATGGTGGTTGAGGTCGTTTTCACCACGCAGGATGAGTTTAACGAATCCGAGTCATGCTTGGGATGTTCGACAGTGGTTAGGCCACACAGAGTGCTTATGCATTCCATGCCGTTCAACTCAACGAGCGCTTGGCCTAGTTGAGCTTATCAACTAACCCAATTGACCGATGTTTATTCACCATGTTTGGTCGCTACTGTTTGAATTTAAGACACTGAACTCACTAGTGAAAATCCCGTTAACCTTGGTACCGTGATCTCCTAAGACTCATGAGCTGGACATGGTGGTATGGGACACCGTGGTCGAGCTGTCGGCCTACGCTCGGGCGACGAGCCTCCCCGTAGTGACCAGTGAGCACCCTACTCTTGTGAGCCGATTCTGGTGGCATGGGACACTATATTCGTGCTGTCGTCCTACATTGATTGGTGACGATCCTTCTGTAGTGACCTCGAGTATATCCTGACACTGCATAAGGGCGACGAGCCTTGTTGTAGTATTTAGGATATAACTAGACCTGTATTGATTGGTGACGAGCCCTTTACAATGATCTAGAACCGTAACATCGTATGAGATTTCCTAGGATTGACGACCCTAGAATGGATCAATGTTTGGGAATTGATATAAGGGAGGTGTCTTAGCTTCCCAATCCTACTGTATGAAAAGGACTAATAAGAACTTGACAATCATACTCATGACATCACACTGCATGTGCCATTGGCGTTGGTGTGAGAGCATAGTGGTAGTGATTCATGCTGCGATCGTTAGATGTTATCGCAAGAGGGAGTTTGTGGTGAGGGCATGCATCATTATTTCATATCATTCTTGCATTAACAAGAGTATTTAGGACATGTTTGATTATACTGCTTTATCATTACTGCTTGATTAAATTGGGACACACCAATGGGCCCCAATGGGCCCCATGTATATTGAATTGGGACGCACCAATGGTTCGTCCCAGAAGTTCGAAGAGGACGCGGAGGCTTTCTCGTTCATGCAGTTCTCAGGCGGGTTCATGTGAGCCTTGTCCTAATTGGCGGGGATTCTGGGATATGATTATATTGTTTTGTCACAGTTTGATATATGTATTTTTGATACACAGTTGTACTTATTGCCCTGGGCAGAGCACGCATCTTTCGGGGATTATTTTGGCTTATATATTGATTTAAGACTTCCTCTTGCATTTTCTCTCTATCCTTGAATTTTGTTTGCCGATCTGGCTTAATCTACTTCATGTTTTATGAATTAATACAGACAACATACATCCATCGTTATTTATGTTGCATAGGTGATGTTTTGGAACTCGGGAGCTGAGCTCTGCTCAACCCCCGAATTTCAGGGCGTTACAAAATGAAATGCATGATGTGTGATTCATATGCAAATTCAATCTTTCATATAATGTCAAAATGCCTTAATCAAAGTATTTGACCGTTTAGATTAGAAGATGTGTTGATCGATGTGCGGAATTGACTTGTCATACAGCGTCAGAATGCTTCGGTCAGAGTATCTAACAGCCAAGATCGAAAAATGTGTGATTGAAATGAAATGTTTGCACAAATGAAGTGGAATGCACCTGACCATAATTCGACGCCTAAAGGACTATGAATAAATGTGGGACGTCAAGATCAGGGATCATAATGGAATGTAATGCATGCACGGGCAATTGACATGCAGATCTAATCCATCATATTGCATTTAAATGTCTCGATCATATCATTAGACAATTAAGATCGAAAGATTTTTTGGTCGATATGTGGATTTGATCTGTCATACGGTGTTTGAATGCCTTGATTAGAGCATTGGATGGTCAAGATCAGATATGTATTTCATTGCATGCATGCAAATGGAAATGGAATGGATAGATGTACATATGCTTACCTGGCCACAATGATGATTCTAATGTTTGATTTAATACTTAATATAACGGGCACGAGGTAGCTTGTGGGTGTCATTGATGTGGGGCTCACTTGGCTACTTATGGGGTTGTGTGTTCTGGATGTGGGCCCACCTTGGCTTTGAAGGCATGAGATATAGTCTGCGAGGGATTCTTTGGTAAGAGAGCATGATTACCTCCAGATCGAGGTGGATTTTATGAAAATAGAGAGAGAGAGAGAGAGAGAGAGAGAGAGAGAGAGAGAGAGAGAGAGAGAGAGAGAGAGAGATTCTTCATTTGCAGAAATAGTAGGTTGCATCCTTGGCTTGAGATTTCTCTCAGTGGGCTGACATGTCCTGGCTAGGAGTATTCAATCTGTCGAGCCCTTTGGGAAAGTGTACTACATATTGAATAAGTTGGTGACATAGGTGTAGAGATGAGCTATATATACATTTTGGCCTAGGTATGGGTTAGTGTTATATCTACCCGTATGCAGTTAATGATGATGTACATTGATATAAAAACGATGAAATGAAATAAAAGAATTTTTGTTTTTGTTTCTGTTAAGACTTAGATATTGCATATTTAACCCTTCAATTACATTAGTTTTCTTGGTATTTAAGTGTTAATTCGATTTAATTATATATGTTTTCATCATGTAGGTGATTCAGAAGCCTATGATGAATATGTGCTTAAATGGATAGATTTAGAGCTCAAAAGAAGATAATAAAGAATTGAATTTATAGAAGCCAATATTGAAGAATTCAAGTATCAAAGATCCAAGAAAACCAAGTGAGGAATGAAGAAAAATGAATATTTGAAGTGAAAAAATCAAAGAAAAAGAACCCTGAAAATTCAGGGCTAGAAAAAAATCATATTTTGAAATTTCAAGGTTAGAAAGACAAAATCCTAAAAACTACAGAAACAACCATTCGATGCCATCAAAGACAGGTTTAATGCCATTGAAGACAACTTCAATCGCAATGCAAAAATCATGAAATTTTCAAGTTAGTTGTTGGACATATTCATGCACCCTTTGATGCCATCGAAGGAGTGTTCAATGCCATTGAAGGTGTGTGCGACTACAAAAATTCAAAGTCAGTTTACGAACTTTGCCTAGACGATGGAAAGATTAGTTCCAAAACTATTTAAAAGAGTCCTTGGGATATTCCAAATCATCTTATAGGGTTTTGAAAGGGAGAGAAAATCTTTTAGTTTTTCTTTTATTTTTGAGTTAACTATGACTAGCTAATCTCTTAACTAAGGCAAAGGGGTGAAACTTGTAGTTATTCTTAATTCTTAGTTAACTTTGATTCAAATTATTTAATTTATATGTTGAATAATTCATTGACATTTGGTTTGAATGAAGAGGTATTTTTAGTTTACTTTAATCCATTGTCGACTCTAGGTACATTGGATGCTTAGGAAAGCTAAATATAGTTTCTTATATATTTTGCAAGGGATTGATCTATAAAATCCATTGATTTATCGTAGAATCAAGGCACGATAGATGCTTTGAATTCCCCGCAATCAATACTTTGGTGCATGATATGAGAACCAATTCAATTGAAGTTTAAATCTATTTTGATACATGAATGATGATTTAACAAAATTATCTACTGATTGGATAGGATAGGACTTTGATTTCAATTGAGTTATCCATTGAATTAATAAATTGGATATTGTGATTGCTATGAGTGGACTCCTAGATCCTTAGTCTTTTATTTATTTATTTTAAACCCTTTTCCTAAATCGCTGGATTGAAAACCAAGACAAATAATTAAACTTAGATTAGTTTTAGACTATGTTCCCTATTCCATGTGGATTTGACCTTGGTCTCACTGAGTTATTACTACTTCTGGGGTTGTCATAACATTTGTATATGTGCATGTGTATCCAACCTTAGGTAAATTTTCCTTTTGTACTAACGTGTTACTCATAATGAAGCTTGACATTATCAACATTGATAGGCTCAGGAAGATCTTCGCCTTCCACATTTGTAGCACCCTGAAAATCGGGGGTCGTGTATAAACTCAACTCCCGAGTTCCAGACCGTCACTTATGCAACAAAAATGATTATGATTCAATGTTGTCTGATTTAAAGCATTCGCATGAGTAAAAGTATACCAAAACTGCAATTCATACTTCAGATCCAGTGATAAAAGCAAGCGGAAGACTAAACAATATATATATCACTGTATGGAAAAATAAAATAAATCTCATCTGTCTCCAAAGTATGACTACATCTCTGAGTCTCATATAATATACATGAACAAAATAAATATCCAAAATGGTCCCACTGAAATCCCATCGATCCAGGTCTCCTACGCGAAGCCATCGTGATACTACATGTACGAGAACTCGTCCTAGTCCTCGTCGATGTCTGGCTCCACCTCCTGGATCTCAGCCACACCTGCATCTACAACAGGGTCTGGTGGGTGTTGCAAACACCATCCCGTAACGTGGGAGTGAGTGATCAACTCAGTGGAATCATAGAGCAAAGATTATGTCACGCCCCAAACTCGGAAACCGGGCTCACAAAATTCCCGATCGCCGAATCCGGCACCGACAGCCTCCGTAGAACCCCATTCTCGGCTCCTAGCTCCCATTCGCCAGGTTCCGATCCTGGGATGCTACAAGGAGGATTTTAAATATCAGTTTGATTCGTAATAAGCATAACCAAAGGCATAACCCACAAACAACAACCAAGCACTCCATTACATTTCCACTATGATCAAAAATTTTTACAAGTACATGAGCATAAAGGGAAATACAATGGTAAATAACAGAAAACTCCAAATGATCAGCGACGCGCTCCTGCCTCAACGCTGCTGCAGTCCAACGTCACCTGCACGCAACGGTCGTGCATAAGCTTACAGAAAGCTTAGAGGGTGGTGAAAGTGTGTGCGCAAGGTAGTAATATGAATGCAATGTCAGAGTAATGCGGAATATGCAGAAAGAACCAAAGCGTCATGAGCCGTACCAAGGCTATGCAATGCCAGACATGAATGGTATCGGCCATCCCAAGGCCATGCAATGTACAATGCAACTCAAGCATACAGATACTCATCAATGTCCACACATCAATACGGCTCAAAGTATGGAATATCACCGGGGTCTAGTACACTCTAAACCAGATTGCCGCCACATCGCGCGCAATAAGGTAAGTGGAAGAGACCTCACTATCTGTCTGCCAATATCGGGCGCGACTCGTCGATAGCGGACCCATTCCTCGAGCTGGTCAAACTCAGCCTAGCATTGCCCCCTACACTCGGGTGGGTAAGGCCGCACCCCCTTCCAACCGACCACGACACAGTGGAGAGCGTAACCGTCTGGTAATCGGCACTCAACGCTCATCTACCCACTCGGTCTAGACGTTGGAGCAACCTCTTGGTACCATAAGGGTTTAGGGACTTTCACCCAGGGATATCTATAGTACCCCATGTAGAACAAGATTTTCGGTATCCAATCCTGCCAACCACGATGCGTCTGTGGAGGCTACAGCCCTGATGTCGCTAGGGCGTACAACAACCATATCACACAAATGCGGAATGCATGAATCACGCTATCCAGTCATGCAACTAATCCTGCGCATACCGTGCGCTCATGTAGGGCAACACCGCCTAACCGGGAGCCCATAAACAACCTGCCCGAAGGCATATGCCATGATCAGTCAATCCTCATATCAAGCATGCATATGATGCGTATGATCATGGGTCATGAAACTATACTAAACATGTTATAATAAAATGCATTATCTTACAATGCAGGTGAGCCTGAACGGCCTAAATACGATAAACATGGTCCAGTAATGGACCCTAAGGAGAGTCGTAATGTGGACATCCAACCATCATTACACTCGCAATGTGGACGTCAAACCAGCATTGCTTCCCAGGCACAATCTTCTTAACGTCGCTACATAAACTGTATTGGGATTACACATTGCAATGGACCGTAGGTTCATCCCATTGGCCTTACACATGTATCAAATGGGCCATATCTTATGGGCCTTTTATTCATCAGATGGGCCATATAAATGGGCCACACCAATGGGTCTTATGTGCATTGCAATGGGTCAAATCCCGTGGGCCTTGGGTTACATCAATTTGGACCTAGTCACATGAGTCTAATATGTATCAAATGGGCCACACCAATTAGGCCCTTATATGTAGATCAAGTGGGCCTCAACCCATAGACCTAAACATGGGTTCAAATGGGCCTAACCCCTAGGCCTTATGGTTCATTAAATGGCCTAAATCTGTAGACCTTGAATACATATCAAAGTGGGCCTAACCCCTAGGCCTTACATATATCAAATGTCCTCCTTCCATGGATTTTTAAGAATGCAACAATGGGTCCAATTTCATGGGCCTTGAAGTACATCAAATGGGCCTAGTCCCATGGATTTAGAACATATCAAATGGGCCTAAGTTCTTAGGCCTAGAATGAAATCAATGGGCCTAGCCCATAAGAATTTCATAACCCAAATGGGCCTAGCCCATAGTCCTTTTGAAATTCGAATGGCCTAGCCCATAGGCGTTATATGAGCCAGATGGGTCTAAATCCCTAGGCCTCATATTTAATTCAAATGGGCCTAGACACATGGCCTTGGGACATATCAAGTGGGCCCAAGCTCTCGGGCCTTAAACGAATCAAATGGGCCTAGCCCATAAGTATTTCATAATTTAAATGGGACTAGCCCATAGGCCTTCCTCACATTCAATGGGCCTAACCCATAGGTAGGTGGCCCACCCAATCCACACTCATGCCTACGACGCCTTTACCAAGTAGGTGGACGGTTGGATTCATCACATGAACAAGGTGGGTCCCACTGTCCAGTGGACAGTACGGATATCACACATACAATCTAAGGGCCCCACCGTCCGCTGGACGGTGGGATTGCATATACCCAACAGTGGGTGCCACCGTCCACTGGACGGTGGACTTAAAGATACATGCATCAATCGTGGGTCCCATGTGGGGCCCACTCTGTAATGTTCATCTGCCATCCAACCCAATCATAAGGTCACTCAACCTGGATGAAGGGAAAACGTAAAATTTCAGCTTGATCCAACACTTCTGTGGGTCCCAAAATCCTTTCAACGGTAACATTCAATTCACACTGTTTCTTATGGTGTGGGCCACCTGAGTTTTGGATCGACCTGAAATTCGGAGGGGGCCCACTACTGGGGACGGCCCACCTCACGGACGGCCTGGATATAACATATACATCAAGGTGGGGCCCACGGCTAGAGGCCGTGGGTCATGGACGCCCGCCCGCCGCTGGCGACAGCGCAGGCAGCGCCTGCGCCGGTCTGACACGAGCAGCGGGAGCAGGCTGCTCCCTTCCATTTTCTCTCTCCTCTTTTCTTGTATTTGTGTGGTTTTCCACAGGTGGGGTCCATATTCAAACAATCCATCCCAGCCATGGGATTCCCCAACTCATAACGAATCAAATGAGACCAAAGTTTAAAATTTTTTGGGTATATATAATCGTCAGGAAAAATTTTAAGGGTAACCACCAAGGTTCCCTATGCTATGGCCCACCAGGTACTCAGATCAGCCCCATTCTTTTACTCGACGGTTAAAACTATGTGGGCAAGGGGATGGACGGCTTGGATCGAATATATACATCAAGGTGGGGCCTAGGCAAGTGGACCACCCAAAAGTCCCTTTTCTTCATTTCCTTTTTTTCTCTTTTTCCTTAGAAACGTCCAGCGTCTCAGACGCTGGACGGTTTATATCACTTTTCTTCCTTTTTTTTTTTTTAATGATGGGCCCTGATGAAGTGGGCCACCACTGATGGGGGGCCTGGGTTCAATGTCTAAGGTGGGCCCCACTTGAATAAAAATAATTACATCAAGGTGGGATCCATTCAAGTGGGCCACATAATCCTATAGCATAAAATGAAATAAAATAAAATAAAATAAAAGAATATAAGAGAGAGAGATGGAGAGTGGGACACGGCTTGTGATGGAGGGACCCCGTCCTTATGGGCCCTCCTTTAAAAGTAAATGATACAAAAAAAGGGTCCCTCAACACATGGGACCATCAAGATCGAGAATCAACGGTGGAGATCCTCTCTCCACCAAAATGGACGGTCTAGATGACCTTTCTTAAAGAAATAGACATCATGATGGGGTCCATGGAGAATGGCCCCATCATGGAATGATCATGATGATCCAAGTGGTCCATCGGCCACAAATAAGGGTCCCAAGTGAGATCCACACCATTGATCGGTGGGCCTCACTTGGTCCACCATAAAAACAAGAAAATCTACCCTATAGAAGCACCCACCGTCCGATCTTCTCGCTCCTAGGGGTTCCTTGGCACCTTGGCTTCAACTTCAACGGTTAGGATGAAGAATGGAGGGTTGAGATGGGGGATTTTGGGGTAGGAAGGTGGGCCACTTGAAGTTTAGAGGGGCTTGGAAAATTCCATACGTATGGAACCCTTGCAAATTTTTGTTGCTTGGATTTTTTTGGAATGAGGGAGAGTAAGAGAGAGAGTGATGTAAAGGGAGAGAGAGAGAGTGATGGATGGATGGGTGAGTGATGGTTGTGTAAGAAAGGTATGGGTTAGGAAGACTTTTGTGGCTTTTTGTGTAAGAAAGGTATGGGTTGAGAAGACTTTGGTGGTTGCTTGGGAAAAGGGATGGAAGTGATGTGTACTTGACCTTTGATGGGTTGATGGGTGATTGATTGATGGGATTGATGTGATTGATGTGACACATCGTTGAGATTCCCTTGGTTTTCGCAACGCGCGGCGTTTTCTCGCACCGAACGTTGGCTCATATCTCTTGATCAGGGTATCGCCTTGGCGCGTGAGTCGCGGTATCGGAACCGCAACGACAGCGCGGTCGCTATGGTATTGGTCTCGGGTTGAGTCGACTCGGGTTGTCGGTACATGAATCCAGGTCGCGCGTCGATATTGTTTAAGGGTCGAAAGTTGCCGGAATTCGACCGGTACGACCGCGGAAGTGTACGGAAAGGTACGGACCAAGATACGGGTCTTACAGATTAGCATGTTCACAATTCAATCATGCGATAATAGTAAAGCAGTAAATCAGAAATTCCTAATACTGTTGTTAATGCAAGATGACATGACGTGATGTATGCCCTCACCGACGATCTCCCTCATACGGCAACATCTTACGACCGCGGCATGCCACACTCCCTAGAGTGCTCCACATCTTCCAGGCACATGCAATGCTATGGTGATATGATTTTCAAGTTGTTATTAGTCCATTCAAACAGCAGGATTGGGAAACTAAGGTACTTCCCTTGTATCAATCCCAACACAGATCCTGTCTAGGGTCGTCACTCCTAGTAATCTCATATGATGTATATTTCGTAGGTCACTGCAAGGGCTGTCAGGGCTGTTGCTCGCACTCGTTGCACCGCTCCCCCATCACCTTATCAATACAGGCCTACCGTACTCTACTGCAACGGAAGGGTCGTCGCCTCCCGTGGACTCAGAATACGCTCGCGGTCACTACAAAGGACTCGTCGCCTGATCAGTGTAGGCCGACAGCTAGAATATAGTGTCCCATACCACCATAATCTGCTCACGAGTCTAGGTACTCATTGGTCACTACGGGGAGGTTTGTGGCCCCAGCGTAGGCCGACAGCTCGACCACGGTGTCCCATACCACCATGCCCGGCTCATGAGTCTTCGTGGATCAAGGTACCATGGTTAACAGGGTTTACAATGGTAAGTTCAGTACCCTAGGTTCAAGCAGTTATGACTCATACAAGGTGAACATACATCGGCCAGTCGGGTTGCTTGACGGGCTCGACTAGCGCGATCGCATCTCAAGTCGAATGACATGAAGTGCGTAAAACACTTCGCGTGGCCTAACCACTGCCGCCAACTCTAAACACGAATCGCGTTCATCGACGCGTCGTTCGTGGCTATGACCAGTCAGCCACGAATTCGCTCGGTTACCGACTGCCTGGACTAAGTCTAGTCCCAAGCACTTATGGAATCACAACAACAATATATGTAAAAGTATTGGAATTGAAATACAATCATGTGAGCATGTTAACACAGGTTATAACATTCAACTCAAGCAAACCTTCAAGCACGTATTTTCCATGCATGTAATGAAATCATGCATTTAGTCAACATGTAGAAAATCATTTAGGTCAGCATATTAATTGATAAATCAATCGCAAACTATCACATAACATCATTTAATTCAATACAGACTAATACAAGCATTTATACAAACACCTACACTACACACTTAAGTCTACATATAGTATGTCGACCCAAAGTGCGCAACTAGGCGAATCTCTTCGCCAAACTAATTATGCACGCATTCCTAACTTCCTAATGCGACAACAAACCATGTCAACCACATCAGCAAAATATGAATGCAAACAGTACTTCCTACAAATGACTAAAATGCCCTAAATCTCATATTCTTCGTTAGTTTACGAAACGGGAAACGGAGAGCATTTTGTACATGTCAAACGGCGATGCCGTCAAGAATCTACTATTAAACGACATTGAAAGCGTTGGGAACCGTCAATCAAAGCGTCTAAAATCCTCACCTTATGTCTTGTAGACTCGGAAATTGAAACGGAGCGTATACGCTTCGTCTACGGCGAATAAGGAGCCTAATACACAAGATCCATAAGCTACATCACTATGGAAACAAGGGAAACTCAAATCAACAACTATTTAGGATATTTACTTACCTAGGATCGCGGTGGAATCGCCGGGAAAGCGGTAGAGGTGTGTTGCTTAAGCACGTGCAACGCGTAGTACAAGTGGCAGGAAGAACTCTCCCACACTCTCACAATCTCTCACCTTTTTCTCTCTCCCAAACTAGGGTTTCTCTCAAATTCGGATGGGAGAGAAGAGTGAGGGTTTCAACCCCTTTTATAGCTTAAAACATGCCCAAAATAGGCTTGGGAATAATGTTTACTTGGTGCCTAACCAAATCGGGGCCGTTTCGGTCCAAAAGAGCATTTCTGATGGTCCCCTAGCCAAACGCGGTCGGACTTAAGCTCATGCATACTGGATCTAGCACACATCCAGTTTTCGGACCGGTAAGGTTCCCAGATCGCACGTGGCGGTCCAGTTTCAGATTAACGGTCACCGCACCAAGATCAGGCCTATAAGTCTCGGGATATGTAATAGAAATTTTTCCTGATCCAAGGGTGTAATTTGGCTGTATTCTGACGGTCAGAATGCTCAATACTGATGCGTCAAATTTGTGTGCCAGATTTGAATTTGAAATTCCAACTGTCCCTATTCGCACTCTCTTCGGTCCGGGCTCAATGAAATAGCCTGTGATTATCGGTTTGATTTGATTTTCGGAATGAGTGTCAAGTCCAGCTAGGTGGTTCTAACGGTCTAAGATAGGAGGTATCGAACTTTCGACGCACGGTCTAGATCCAATACAAAGTTTCAAGGAGGTCCCGAGAACAAACCGGTTTAGAGTTTGATCCGAGGCTTTAGAGCATTATAGCACCCTTGGTTCCACTCGCTTTGGGCCTTGTAGAACGTATTTAAAGTGAACAGGGACCATTTCCCAGCTATTCTAACGTTGCACTAGCTAACCTAGTCATATTTTCTAAAGGAATAAATTCTACGCAATTTCGGGTCGAGTTGGTACTCGAGCCCAAGTATGGATTTTTCACAGGCGTTACAACATTGGTGAGGCGAAGCGCACTGATGGAGAGCATTTCTTAAATGATTAAAGGACCTTTTAATGTTGGCTTGAATTTCCTCCTTAGATTAGTGAGTTGAGGAGGTAAAATAATTCTCAAGACTATGTCTCCTACTCAGAATGTCCTAGTTCAGACCCTCTTATTCTATGCCATTGTGATACTGATCAAATCCATGGGTTGACAACCCTAAGTGTAGGGATACAATGAAATAATAACTCGGTGAGACCAAGGTCGAATCCTCAGGGAATGGGGAACACAATCTATAACTAGTTTAAAGGTAAAAGCTGTCTAGGTTTATTTATTTATTTATTATTTATTATTTATTATTTATTTTATCCCAGCAAAGTAGAAAAGGATTTTAAAATAAATAAATAAAAGATTAAGGATCCAGGAATCCATTTATAGCAATCACACTATCCCATTCATCGATTTAATGTATAACATAATTGAGATCGAAGTCCTATCCTATCCAATCGGAAGATAATTCTGTTAAACTAATCATCAACGCTAATAAAAATATAAATTTGATTGAACAATTCTCTCATGAAGCACTCAGATCTCAATTGTACGGAATCAAAAGCGTCTAAAGCGCCCTTAGGTAACAATAGATCAATCAATTATATAGATTGAATCATTCTCTAATTTCAGCTAAACAATTGGTAAATCAAAGCATTCATTGTGCTTGTAGTGCATAATAAATATAGAAACAAATAACTCAAAGACTTAAAAGTAAATCCAAATTAACTCAATTTAATATCATCATTCAAACTAATGTTATTGAATAAAATAAACTAAATATTATAATTAATTACAAGCTTTATCTCTTAGTCTTAGCTAAGAGATTAGCCTAATATGGTTAACATCTTAGAAAGAAAGAAAAACTAAAAAGACAAACTTGATTTGAGAGATCGAAGAAGAATGATGACGCTGTGGAAGCTCCGCCACCCCTAGGTCTTTCTCCCAAGCCCAAATTTGTACTTAGGAAAGCTTAAATAATCCATTTAAATAGTGAAAATCCGTACCAACTTGGAACCAACTTCAAATTTTCTCACTTTTGTTATGTTTCCATCACACCGATGTTAGCCTTCGGTCACACTGAGTCTAGCTGAATATTCATTCGGCTACAATCGAATTTGATCAAAATTGGTTTGAAGTTTATCTCCCTTAAGTCACACCGAACCTCCATTTCATGGCATTGAACATGGCTTCGGTCGGACCTAAGTGTCGATTTGAATTATCTTTGAAAATCACTATTCATCGCCAGAGTGTTTTGTGCACATTCTGTTGTATCAAACCAACCTCAGGTGGGATTGAACATTCTGTTATTTATATTGATGCACTTTATGATTTTTCAGTCTTTTCTTCATCCTTTATAGTTAGTTTTCTTAGATTTTTGGTACTTGAATTCTGTAAGAATGTCCTCCAAATCTCCAATTCTTCATCATCTTTAACTTTATCTCTTTTTGAGTTTTAATATATCTTTTTAAGCACATATTCTTCTTTAGGTCCAAAATCTCCTCCCATGAAGAAAATATATAATAATTAAATCAAATTAACAATTAAATGTTAGGCAAGCTAATATAATTGAGAGGATAAATATGCAACATTTAGGCGTTATCACACCCCCAACCATCATTTTACTAGTCCCAAGTAACACATGCGAAAAATATTTAAAAAACTAATTGAATAAATTTCCTATAAACTTAAGTAGTTCTAAAAACAATCCAGATTATAGAAATCCAAAATTCATTAATGTAAAGCACTACTTTTACCTAAAATCTAGCACTTGGTAAACATCTTAATCAAGTTTAAAGCATTAATCCTATTATGGGTAAAATTAGACTGACCAAACAGCTGGAATAAAATAGAAACAATGAAGGCAAATAGCTCGGATGAGAGGTTGAGTAAGTGCTCGGCCTTGTAAGAGCTTGACCTCAGATGCCGACCATGACCTCTGCGGCTAATCCAGGTACTGACCATGAGTGGCGGCCTTGGTTGCTAGTTGACGCCTCGCGGTCTCGACCAAGGAGATGGTTCTGTATGTCCACCTCGAGGGGCGACCTCGATCGGCAGTCTCGACCAATGGCCCTAACCTTAGAGGTTAGCCTCGGCTATCGGCTTAAGAGGTCAACCTCGGTTATCGACCTTGACCCTGGATACCGACCACTACCATAAGAGAGGAGGAAAGCTCCCCTATGTATATGGGAAGGATTTCCCCTGAGATCTTCGCCAAGGATCACGCCCAGATAAGTGCGATATATTTGGGGAGAGACCCCTTTCATGACACGTATCTATCTAACAGATTTACTACAAAATACATAGGTAGTGGCAAAAAGGTTATAAATAGGGACCCTCCTCACAGAAAAAGGTACGCTCAATTTACCCTAGCCCGATTACACCCCTTTTCGACCATATACTAACTTATGCATCGAAGGGTCCCCGACCATAATCGGTGCCCCAACTGTCACTTGGTTTTACAGGTACGCGACGAGCTAGTAGGGAAGACCAAATTTAAGCATTAATAGTTTGCCGTTGTCTGTACGAACGACAGTGAAGACAGTCCAAATTCACTTATCGTGTCTCCATCTACTCTGCAATGACTAAGGGGAGGAAGAAGTCCTTGGCCACCATTGCTGCATAAACCCCCCTGCTAGAAGAATAACCTCATAATTTCCAAGATCCGCCTCCGATCCTCCTCCTGCGGCGACAATACAAAGGTCTCGCAACAGGGGAGGTTGGCTCGTCTCCTTGAAAAACTAGGTTGAAGCTCTAGCTAGCAACTTCGACTAGATAATGTAAATACTGGAGAGGCAACAACTACCTCCTAATCATGGTGTGGAAGCACATGCATCAATCGAACTATCTCGACCTCCTCAAGTGCTCCACGACTCCCACATGATAAAGTGGCAACCCGGGCAGCATAACCAAGCTCCCGTGCGTACCGTGGAAACCACCATACTCACAGGCTTCAACCTGCTCCATACTCTAAAGAAAATGAGGTGTGGGAAGGCCCCCGACGTCGTCGCAGAAAGTGATGTCCCATGGGAAGCCGAGCTTAGGGAAATTTGAGGACAACTTGATGACATCCAGTAAGCATACCGTGCTCGGGTTCCAACCTCCGTTGGAGCCATGTTGGAGGAGACAAATCCTTCGTTCAACTTCCACTAAGATTTTGGATGCCTCATATCATTCCCTACTCTAGAGCCAGAGATCTGGCCGAGCATCTTTAATCCTTAAGAGCATGGATGGAGCTGCATGGTGCTTCAAGTTCAGTAATGTACTGAGCATTCTCCCCGACCATATCAGGGGTAGCACGAAAGTAGTACAGGCAGCTGAAACTAAAGTCCATTAGCTCCTTTGCTTGGCTCAGCAAGATCTTTATCACACAATTCATTGGTAGGAAGGATAGAAGGAAGCCACTAACCCATTTCCTCACAGTTACCCAAAGGGAAGATGAGTTACTAAAGGACTACATCGTCCGTTTCAACGATGAGGCAGTATAGGTGGACGACTACTCCGACCAAATAGCTTTGGCTGTGATGATATCCAATTTATAGGAGGTGAAATTTCAATTTATAGGAGGTGAAATTTCTCTTCTCAATTAGCAGGAACCCCCTGTCCACCTTGTCTAATCTCCTTAACCGATCCTAGAAGTGCTTTAACATGGAGGAGCTCTTTAGCTCGTGGAAATCTATTCAAAGTACAGGAAGCTAGGGTAAGGATAGGAAGAGCAAGGAGGAAAGGGAGCCACCCACCATCAATAGCAAGAAGAGAAAGGATGATGATCTGAGCATAGGTCAATGTGAAAACTGATGACTAGAGATAAGGTTCTGCTCCCTTATCTCAAGGAAGAGATCGAGTCCCTCATTTGAAGTGGGCACCTATGGGAGTGCATCAATAGAAGGAGAGATGAGCGACTTGATAAATGGGATGAGTAACAAGGTGACAAAAACCACAACGAAGTGACAAGTGAAATACACATGATATTCAGAGGACTTGCAGGGGGTGGGGACTTGAACAAAACTCGTAGGGCTCTCGCCCGAAGCATTAGTAGCAGCAACACGGAACACCACATATACGTCAATAGTAAGGCTATGAAAGAGAAAAAATTGAGCCCCTGCAGCTTGACCTTCATTGAGAAAGACGCTTGAGGAATCCACTAGCCACACGATGATGCCTTAATGGTGACCATGACTGCGGCCAACCATAAGGTGCATCACATCTTAGTGGATATCAATAGCTAGGTCGACATCCTCTTTGCCGTCGCCTTTGATAAGATGGGAATCAGGAGGTCCAAGCTATGCCCTATTCACACTCCCTTCCTCGGGTTTGTGGGAGAGAGAATCACCTCTGAAGGAAGTATATTGCTGCCCATGACAGCAGGAGATGGTCACAACTAGACCACTGTGATTATCGACTTCCTCATAGTCGACTACTTCTCTGTCGACAACATAATAATGGGACGACTGTCCCTCAATCTCACGAGGGTAGCGATATCTACTTACCACCTCACAATGAAGTTTCTAACTGAGCATGACATCGGTTAGGTTAGAGGCGACCAGCATGAAGCCTAAGAATGTTATTCAATGACGCTTAGTATAAAAATACAATAATGTATGATGGCTATCACCTCTCTCGACCCCGAGATGAATCAGTCAAAAGAGGGTCTCCTGTGGAGGACCTAGTGGCTTACCGCTCTACTAGGCCAACCCAACCTGCACATTTTAGGTCAGCTTGTTGCTAGCCCCAGGAAAGTGAGGGGAGATTGTCAACCTGCTGAAGCGGCATGCCAACATCTTTGCATGGTTACACTAGGACATGCCCCGCATCAACCAAGAGGTAATGGTTCATAGACTAAACATCGATCCCGACTACCGACCAGTGAGACAAAAAACAACGAGTGTATGAGCCAGAGCAATGCACAATCATCGGTAAGGAGGTTTGTAACCTTCTCGAGGCCGGGTTCATTGAAGAAATCTACTATCTTGAATGGATAAAAAATGTCATGTCAGTGAAGAAATCAAATGGAAAATGGCGAGTATGTGTCGACTACATGGACTTGAATAAAGCATGTCCAAAAGATAGTTTCCCTTTCCTGAGGATCGATCAACTAGTCGACAGTATTGCCGGGCATGACTTCTCAGCTTCATGGATGCCTACTCAAGCTATAATAAGATAGCCATGCATGTTGAGGGTTAAATATTGCATATTAGACCCCAATTATTACCTAAATTTATGAACATGATACTGTTTAATAGCCCGATTTAATCGTGTTTGTGATGCAAGGTACATTTACGAGTTTGGACTGAAACAGGGTGCTAAAAGTATGAAATTAATGCTCCGATGACCTCAAGGCAAGGGACGGACTCCAAGGGACCAAGATCGATGGATTTATACGCCAGAGATCCAAGAAACTAAAGATCAAGTGGCCTAAAAAGTGTCCTGAATGCAAGATCTCAGGGTTTCCACAATCCGTTCGGCTCGAAACTTCATATATGACATGAGGACTATAAATTAACCGTACACGTCGAATTTCAGTCATTGGATCCTTGTGTAAATGGACCAATAAGTAGATCAGCCCTTACATTATCAAACAAGGGCCCACCTGATATTTGGATATGTTTCAACTTTGGTCTCAACCCCTTAAAGGGGGTGGTAAGGTAGATGAATGGAATGGATTTGTCATAGACATCAAGGTGGGACCCACCTCAAGTGGCAAGTGCACACTGCAAGCGTATGCCCACGATACACCAGATCGGTTGAAGAAGTCAGTGGTCGCTGACCAAATCTAAATTCAAAAATCCAAATTTACGCAACACGGAGTTGCTGTCGAGTCGTAGTGGGCCACTATCATCATATTTTTTGAAGATCCACACCGTTCAGTGAATGCACGAGGCCAAACCAACCGTACATTAATTCGCCTACTACTTTTCTCGGATGCTGCATGAACATGGAGGTGTAAATGCAGGATTGGATGGCGCCAAGAAATACAACATGAGTCTCGACGAAGTTGATCACAAACCGATCATGTTCGACCGATTTTTCAAGGGGAAACCAATGGACAGCGTGGATTTCTTTGATAAATCTGACCACGGGCCCAACCAAGAACCAGCGCAAGCCCTGTTATGCGGACGTCCAAAAAATTCGGTCGATCTGGTGCGTTGAGCATCAAGCCTGTACATTAAGACTATGATCCAGACCATTTATAAGCTTGGCATGAGGATTTTGACCGTCCCTACGAGGTCAAATTGCTTGAGTGGAGCAATCTGTCTTCCTAAAACTGAATCAAACGCAGCTGACGGTGCGCTTTCTCGTGCAGAAACAGAGTTCTGTTTGGCCATGAATTGCGAAAGCTTATGCACGAGTTACGCACGCTGACTCTCACCGCCATAGCCTAGTCGACCTATCCACTCCTTGCTGGTTATAAAAAGAGAAGAAAGAGAGAGAGATGATGAATCAAATCTTGGAGGCTTGGACGTGGATCAGAGGGAGAGAGAGAGAGTCAGGGAGTGTTTTTATTTTTCTTTTATTGCTATTTTTCTTTTTCTTTTTCTTTTTCTTTTTTTTTTGGAGATCTAGTCACACCATGGCTGGCTGAACCTCTTAGCTAGGGCTAAGAGGTAAAGCTTGTAGCATGATGGGAGAATTTATGCTTGTGCCTTTTGTTTGGACTGAATGGATTTTGATTTAATTTTAGTATGGAATGCTTTCAATTTTTAATGATGTGTTGTGACTTAAATTACAATATATCTGCAGTGGCTTTAAGTATGTCCATTCCCTTTATGTTTATGAAGTCAGGAAGCCTCATTGTTCACCATCGTCTCCTGGGCATGGTCGGATGACGGTACCCATCCTAACCTTCATACATGTGATTAGTTGGTAATTAGTTTAATTCTGTTGTTAACTTTGTCTCCTGGGCATAGTTTGGTAATGGAATCCATTCTAATTCATATACCTTTCATCTTTTAAAAACTAGATCAAAGTAAGTTCAGTTTGATTTGCATGGTTATACCTTCAACTGGATGAAGATGGACTCTAAGTCTAGTTGAGTTTCTGATATAGGCGTAAGATCTCCCTGATCTCTACAAGTGGATCCTCTGAATCCCTAGTTTCCTATCTCTGAATTCTTTAAAGTTTTAGATAATTATTTCACAATTATTCCTTAAATGTTATTTGATTTAGATTTCATCTTATTCTAGTTCTAGCTCTAGTTAGTTTCAGATTATGTACAGGTATCAGTCTCTTGGGATTCGACCTCGGTCTTACCGAGTTTATTACTATATCACAACCCTGCACTTGGGGAGTGAACAAGTTTTTGACGCCGTTGCCGAGGACTGACAGTTACGTTTTTTGAAATTAACTAGTTTTAGGATTAGTTTAAGATTAGGATTTCTCTAACTTTAGGTTAGATTATTTTCTGTTGATTTCTAGAAACTAACCTGCTTTCCTGTTTTGTAGGATTCTGAGATAGGCTTCTAAATTGGTAACTTCGTTCTTAACTTCTTCCTTTCTATTTCTAGATTAGGTTTGTTTCCTTTTTAGAAAGTTTCTAATTCTAATTCTTTTAAGAATCCTAACTTTGTTTCTTATTCTACTTTTAGAATTTTTCTATAGACTTTTTGTTTAGGAAGTAACCTATTTGTTTTGTAGGTTTTTAAGATAGAAACTTCTAATTCAGTAAGCTCTTTCTAATTTCTACTTTCTATTTTTCATATCCATTTTATTAACTTGCTTCCTAGTTTAAGACTTTCCTAATCCATTTTAGAAATTTTCTACCTTCTTTTTTTAGGAATTCCTTCTTTAGAAATTAGTACTTCTATCTTTCTTTTTAAGAATTTTCTATTCTTAGACTTTCTAGAAGCTAATTTGTTTTGTTTGTTTTGCAGGTTTTTAACTTAGAGACTCCAATTTGGTAACTTCTCTCCAACCCTCTCTTCTTTTTAGAGCTTTATTTCCTTCCTTAGGATTAGGTTTAGAATCTAGGGCTGTGAGTGTTTCATACCCAAGTGGGCCCGTGACAACACCCGACGTTTCTTGACTGAAGGAGGATTAGTTGAGGGGTTAACTGTCCATCGCAGGACTAGACACTGTTCGAATTTTTTTGAGTTAATTGAGGTTATGGTTGTGAATCAACCTCAAGCACTACCCCAACCTAAGGTTGAGGAAGTACATGATGAGAATGAGGTGCAACAAGCACCCCCGCCTCGTACTTTACGAGATTATTTACAATCGGCGGGGGTGAGTACGCCCTCATGCATGATTTTTTTAAAAAATACAGGACAGATGGACATCAAGCCAGGGGTTATCCAACTCCTTCCTAAGTTCCATGAGCTTGAGTTTGAAGAACCATATCTATATCTGAAAGAGTTCAACGAGATTATAGCCACCTTATACTTTCCTAATGTATCTGAGGATACAATTAGGCTGAAACTCTTTCCATTTTCCTTGAAAGAGAAGGCCAAGACGTGGTTACATTCACTGCGTCCTATATCCATTGGAACATGGAATGATATGCAGAGGGAATTTATAAAAAAAAAATTTCTCACATTATAAAATGATTAGCCTTAGAAAAGCAATCACGAACTTTGCCCAAAAGGAAGATGAAACATTCTTCCAATGTTGGGAAAGGTTCAAGGAATTGGTCAGTTCATGCCCACAACACATCTTTAAAAATGTGGCACATTACAAATTTTTTCTACGATGGACTGACATCTTTTATGCGCCAAATGGTTGAGACAATGTATAATAGAGAATTCATTAATAAAAATGTTGATGAGGTGTGAGATTACCTCGATAGTCTTGCTGAAAAAACACAATCATGAGACTATTACCTAAGTTCGAACACCACGTCTAGGCCGACTCAATCTAAGGAGAAAGATGGATTGTACCTCTTGAAAGAAGAGGATGATCTCAAGTATAAAGTGTCTACGCTCATAAGAAAATTTGAGGCTATGGAAGGGAAAAAGGATAAGGTTAATGAAAGTGTTTGCGGCATCTGTGATTGCAACATTCATATAATTGAAAATTATCCTACAATACCTGCCTTTTGAGAAGTGTTGAATAAACAATCCAATGCCGTAAATAAATATTAAAGACCTTTCAATGGACCGACCTCTAATGCATACAATCCTGGTTGGAAAAATCATCCCAATTTTAGTTGGAGGAATGGACAGGCTGCTACCCCTCAAGGTTTCTTCAATTAAAATTCAAATCAGGGGAAACCTCAAGAAGAACCGGTTCAAAATTTCATGCAAGAGCTGACTCAGACAATGTGAGATTTTATGCAAAAGATGGATTCACGTATGACGGCTATAGAAAAGGGGATGCTTCCTGCACAACCACTCCTCAATCCTAAACCGCAGTACGAGATAAGTAATCCCAGCTCTTTAAATCAAATGGGACACGCTAAATCCATCACCACTCTTAGGAGTGGGAAGGTTATTGATAAAACCCTTCCGGTTAGGCCCAAAAATCTCCAAGAACCAGAAGAGGATAACAATGATGGATCTAGTGATGCCCTACAAAAATTAGAACCAGAACTTCTAGAGAAGCCAGTTGCTCTGTTCCCCCAACGGTTGGTTGCACCAAAATGTCTCTCTAACTCTCAGAATATCCTAGAGGTGTTGAAACAAATGAAAGTCAACATTCCTCTACTTGATGTCGTAAAACAGATACCTTCGTATGCCAAATTCCTGAAATACCTATGCATGACCAAAAGATGATAGAGTATTCAAAAGAAGTTTTCCTAATTGAGAAAGTGAGTGCCATCCTGAAGAAAGACATGCCGTAGAAATTTAAAGATCCCGGTAGCCCAACCATATCATGTGTGATCGAAAACTATCGAATTGATCACGCACTTCTTAACTTAGGAGTGAGCGTCAATCTGATTCCCTACTCGGTATACAAACAGTTAGGTTTCGGTGAATTAAAACCCACCCGGACCACACTAACTTGCTGATCGCACTATTCGTGTACCAAGAGGGATAATCGAGGATGTGTTGGTCCAGATCAATAGATTTTACTACCCTGTACATTTTATCATCTTGGATACCGAATCCATCAATAACATGAGCACTCAGATTCCCGTCATTCTTGGTCGCCCATTCCTTGCTACCTCAAATGCAATTATCAATTGCAGGAATGATGTCATGACTATGTCTTTTGAAAATTTGATGTTGTAGTCAAACATCTTTTTCAATAACGGCAGCAACTCAAAGGATGATGAAGATTTCCACGACATTAATATGATTGATTCTTTCGTAGAAGATAGAATGCCTCTTGCCTTATCATCTGATCCTCTAGAGACATGCCTGGCCACTCCCATGATTTTGATGATGACATGATCAGGGAGACGTGTGCCATGCTTGATACTACACCGGTACTTGAAGTTAACCGGTGGAGGCCACAATTTGAAGAGTTGCCCCAAATCGATGTAGTGCCTCTACCGTCTAACCTCAAGCCACCAAAGCTTGACCTAAAACCTTTACCTTTTGATTTGAAATATGTCTATTTAGGTCAAGATGAGACATACCCGGTGGTGATCTTTGCCCACCTGGAGAAAGAGCAGGAGAGTATGCTCATAGGTACTCTCCTTGAGCATAAGGGAGCTCTTGGATGGATGATAGCGGACCTCAAGGGAATTGACCCATCAATTTGTACTCACCGCATATATCTTGAGGATAATGCGAAGACCATTCGATAATCACAACGTAGACTAAATTCAAATATGAAGGAAGTGGTTAAAGCCGAGGTTCTCAAACTATTGGATGTGGGTATCATATACTCCATATCCAATAGTCAATGGGTGAGTCTAACTCAGGTGGTTCCTAAGAAGTCCGGGATCACCATCGTAGCCAATGCCAATAATTAACTCGTGCCAACTAGAGTTACTACTGGTTGGAGAATGTGCATTAACTACAGGAAGTTGAATACCGTCACAAGGAAGGACCACTTTCCTTTATCCTTCATCGATCAAATCTTGGAAAGGCTAGCTGGTCATTCCTATTATTATTTCCTTGACGAGTATTCGGGATAAAATTAGATTAAAATCACCCCTGAGGACCAAGAAAAGACCACATTTACATTCCCCTACGGCACCTTTGCTTACAGAAGGATGTCGTTCGGGTTATGTAATGCCCTTGCCACCTTTCAGCGATGTATGATGAGTATGTTTTTTGACATGGTGGGAAAATATTTAAAGGTCTTCATGGACGATTTATCTGTTTTCGGTTTATCTTTCAGTGAATGCTTAGAGAGGCTTAAATGTGTGCTAAAAAGATGTGAAGAAAAGAATTTGGTACTTAATTGGGAGAAGTGTCATTTCATGATTTAAAATGGAATTATCCTTGGGCACATCATCTCATCCAAGGGAATCAAGGTAGATAAGGAAAAAATTGATCTTATCTCTAACCTATCTCCACCCAAGAACATCAAAGACATGTGATCCTTCTTAGGACACGCAGGGTTTTACAGATGATTCATAAAGGACTTTAGTCTCTCCTCTCATCCTTTCTGTAATCTTCTGTGAAAAGATGCACCATACAGGAAGCTTTCATCAAGCTTAAGGGCATGTTAACCACTGCACCTATCATGAAGCCACCCGATTGGAGCTTTCCTTTTGAGCTTATGTGCGACGCTTCTGATTATGTCTTGGAGCAGTTCTAGGTCAGAGAAAAGATAAGCGGCCTTACGTCATTCATTACGTAAGTAGGACTCTAAATCCTGCCCAAGTGAACTACTCGACTATGGAAAAGGAACTCTTAGCCATAGTGTTCGTTTTGGATAAATTTAGGTCCTACCTGATCGAATCCAAGATCATTATCTACACAGATCATGCGGCACTTAAGTATATTATTTCTAAGAATGATTCTAAGTCGCATTTGATACGATGAATCCTTCTACTCCAAGAATTTGATTTGGAAATTAAAGATAAAAATGGAGTAGAGAACGTAGTGGCCGATCATCTTTCTCGCCTTAATACCTTTGATTCCCTTGAGGCAACCCATATCAATGACATGTTCCTTGATGAACAACTATTCAGAGTCTCCCATTCACCTTGGTTCGCTGATATTGCTAATTATCTTGCTACAGGTTCCATACCGACACATTGGACGGCACAAGATAAGAAGAAATTCTTTACCAAGGTGCGTAATTTTTTTTTGAGACGATCCATATTTGTTTAAATATTGCCCAGACCAAATCCTAAGGAGATGTGTGCCAGATAATGAGCATTAAAGTGTCATCTCCTTTTGTCAGTCACAGGCCCATGATGGTCACTTTTCTGCTAAAAAGACCACGGTCAAGATTCTACAGTGTGGCTTTTATTGGCCCACTATATTCAGGGACACTCATGAGTTTTGCAAGGCTTATGAGCATTGTCAAAAATTGGGATCATTGTCCTGTCAAAATATGATGCCTTTGAATCCCATCCTTATCATTGAAGCATTTGATTGCTGGGGCAATGATTTCATGGGACCATTTTCCCAAGCCTTTGAAAATTTTTATATTTTGCTTGCTGTAAATTATGTCACTAAATGGGTCGAAGAAATCCCGTGCCAAAAGAATGACCATCGCACGATCATTAAATTCTTAAAAGAGAACATCCTTTCGTGGTTCGGGATGCCTCGAGCCATCATTAGTGATGGGGGCTCACACTTTTACAATAGACCATTCAAGAGCTTAATGAAAAAATACAGTATCTCTCATAAGGTGAACACCTCATACCATCCACAGACAAGTGGACAAGCTAAGATTTCCAATAGGGAGATTAAACATATCCTAGAGAAATTGTTTAACCCTAATCATAAGGATTGGTCAATCCGATTGACCGATGCCTTATGGGCATACCGTACTGCTTTTAAAACCCCTATTGGAACTTCTCCCTTTAGACTTGTCTATAAGAAGGCTTGTTACTTGCCTGTGGAGTTGGAACATAAAGCATATTGGGCAATCAAAAATCTGAATTTCAATCTAGACAACGTTGGCTCGCTACGCAAACTTCAGTTGAATGAACTTGAAGAAATTCGAAATGACGCATACGAGAACTCGAGAATTTACAAGGACAGGATGAACGTGTTTTATGATCAACATATTTTATGAAAATCATTCACATCAGGTCAGAAAGTCCTTTTGTACGACTCTCGAATACATCTCTTTCCGGGTAAGCTTCGATCTCGTTGGACCGTCCCTTATATTTTTGTTACTGTTTATCCTCATGAGACCGTCGAGATAAGAGATCCCGACAATGACAAGAAGTTTAAAGTAAATGGACATCGACTAAAATCATTTGTCGAGAAATTTGATTCAGAGGACATGTCCATGCCTCTGAATTCTCTTGTTTACCAGGATTGATCTCCTAGTCTGATGGAGGTATAGGTAGGTTTATCGCTTTCATAAGACTAGGGTAGTTTACTTTATTTATCTGGTTGAAGACGGTAAACTTAGTGCTCCTGGTAGGCAACACAACTTTTCATTCTATTTCATTTTCCTAATTCAATGTTTGTGGGTAACATTGCTACAAACCCTCATGAGACTACAACTCGTCCTCTAGGGGAAACCTAGGAGTTTAAAGGCTTGTTGCTTACGCTAAATGCAATCGAGAGTACCTGCGAAAGTGGTATAGGTAGGATTTTATTTTTTTTATTTTTGCTGGTTTCTCTATAGTGTTGACCCGCTCTTACGTAGATATCTTTGAAAAATCTCTCTCGATTCATCATCCAGGTACTATCTTCCCATCACTTCACATTTACTTTCGTTGTCCCATGTGCATTGCATACTCATATCTTTTACATTGAGGACAATGTAGATTTTAGGTTGGGGGTGGGAGATTATGTAACCTAATCAGTGTTTCTTAGTCTTGAGCAAATATTGAGAAATTTTTTGAATTTTTTGAGAATTCTTGTGAATTCGAAGCGATTTTGACATCCATCTGTGACTTAGAACTTCAAGATACGTGATGTTGGTAATTTATGACTCCTGAATTCAGTATCTGTTAGATTTCACAGTTAAGTTCGAGTTATTAATCCATGATTGGAAGTTGTAAACATTGATTGAGTCATGATTTAACATGTCACATCTCGCTTCCACATTAAGATTTCAGTTTGATATTGAAGGGTTAATTTGGTAATCATTAAGCGTGAAAGGAACCATCTTGGAAGATTTGCCTATCATGATCAATAAAGAAGAATTGAAGAAAAAGAAAATACCCAGGTTTGGGCAAATGGTCATCACCATAGGTTTGCTCCCTACAGGTAAGGACTTGATTCCCCAAGGTTAACATTCAAAATTTTTAGGCAACTGGTCTTTACCATAGGTTTGCTCCCTATAGGTAAGGACTTGATTCCCCTCCTTGGCGTTACTTTTAATAGACAAATCAAAGATTGAAAGAAAGAAAAAGAATGATCTATGAGGCATGTTTTAGTTTACGTTTTGGTTGTCATGAGTTTTCTTGTTGGTTACCAATGATATCATGAAATTGATGATTGGATCTCTTAATGATTATAAGCCGAGATTACACTATACACTCATGGAACTCAATGTTTAGAATTTTTCTACTTGGTAGATTAATACTTTGAACTTGATTATGAAGTTTATCGTGTGCTTGATTCCAAGAGACAGTATTGCCCAATATTCATGAATCTTAGATTTCTAGTATCTTGATTGTTTTCAAAAATCGCTCAAATTTTTAGAGATTGTCCTGTATTTCTCAACTTATTTTTTCGCATACCTTGCTCGGGACTAGCAAGATGCTGGTTGGGGATTGTGTTGAGGGTCAAATATTGCATATTAGAGCCCAATTACTACCTAGATTTACGAACATGATACTGTTTTACAGCCCGATTCAATCGTGTTTGTGATGCAAGGTACATTTGCGAGTTTGGATTGAAACAGGGTGCTAAAAGCATGGAATTAATGCTCCGATGACCTCAAGGCTTGGGATGGACCCCAAGTGACCAAGATCAATGGATTTACACGCTAGATATCTGAGAAACTGAAGCTCAAGTGGCCTGAAAAGTGTCCTGAATGCAAATCTCAGGGTTCCCACCATCCGTTCAGATCGAAACTTCTTATATGGCCTGAGGACTATAAATTAATCGTATATGTCAAATTTCGATCATTGGATCCTTGTGTAAATGGACCAATAAGCAGATCAGCCCTTACATTATCAAACCAGGGCCCACCTGATATTTGGATATGTTTTAACTTTGGTCTCAACCCCTTAAAGGGGGTGACAAGGCAGATGAATGGAATGGATTTGTCATAGACATCAAGGTGGGACCCACCTCAAGGGGCAAGTGCACACTGCAGGCATACGCCCATGATACACCAGATTGGTTGAAGAAGTCAGCGGTCGCTGACTAAATCTAAATTTGAAAATCCAAATTTATGCAACACGGAGTTGCTGTCGAGTCATAGTGGGCCACCATCATCATATTTTTTGAAGATCCACACCGTTCAGTGAATGCACGAGGCTAAACCAATCGTACATTAATTTGCCTACTACTTTTCTCGGATGCTGCATGAACATGGAGGTGTAAATGCAGGATTGGATGGCGCCAAGCAATACAACATGAGTCTCGATGAAGCTAATCACAAACCGATCATGTCCGATTTGTTTTTTGAGGGGAAACCGATGGACGACGTGGATTTCTTTGATAAATCTGACCATGGGCCCCACAAAGAACCAGCGCAAGCCCTGTTACGCAGACGTCTGAAAAATTCGGTCGATCTGGTGTGTTGCGGATCAAGCCTGTACATTAAACTATGATCCAAACCATTTATAAGCTTGGTATGAGGATTGCTTGAGTGGAGCAATCTGTCTTCCTAAAACTGAATCAAACGCAGCTGTTGGTGTGCTTTCTCGGGCAGAAATAGAGTTCTGTTTGGCCATGAACTGCGAAAGCTTACGCATGAGTTACGCACACCGACTCTCACCGCCATAGCCCAGTCGACCTATCCACTCCTTGTTGGTTATAAAAAGAGAAGAAAGAGAGAGAGAGATGATGAATCAAATTTTGGAGGCTTGGACATGGATCAGAGGGAGGGAGAGAGACAGGGAGTGTTTTTATTTTTCTTTTATTGTTGTTTTTCTTTTTCTTTTTCTTTTTTTTACAGATCTAGTCGCACCATGGCTGGCTGAACCTCTTAGCTAGGGCTAAGAGGTGAAGCTTGTAGCGTGATGGGAGAATTTATGCTTGTACCTTTTGTTTTGACTGAATGGATTTTGATTTAATTTTATTATGGAATGATTTCAGTTTTTAATGATGTGTTGTGACTTAAATTACAATATATTTGCGATGGATTTGAGTATGTCCATTCCCTTTTTGTTTATGACGTCAGGAAGCCCTGTTGTTCACCATCGTCTCCTGGGCATGGTTGGATGACGGTACCCATCCCAACCTTTATACATGTGATTAGTTGGTAATTAGTTTTATTCTGTTGTTTACTTTATCTCCTGGGCATGGTTTGGTGATGGAATCCATTCTAATTCATATACCTTTTGTCTCTTTAAAACTAGATCAAAGTAAGTTCAGTTTGATTTGCATGGTTACACCTTCAACTGGATGAAGATGGACTCTAAGTCTAGTTGAGTTTCTGATACAAGCGTAAGATCTCCCTGATCTTTACAAGTGGATCCTTTGAATCCCTAGTTTCCTATCTCTAAATTCTTTAAAGTTTTAGATAATTATTTCACAATTATTCCTTAAATGTTATTTGATTTAGATTTCATCTCATTCTAGTTCTAGCTCTAGCTAGTTTCAGATTATGTACGGGTATTAGTCCCTTGGGATTCGACCTCGATCTTACCGAGTTTATTACTACATCACAACCCTACACTTGGGGAGTGAACAATGCATGAACATGACATGAAGAAAATGACCTTTGTCACCGACAAAGCGCTCTATGCTACAAGGTCATGGCTTGCGGGTTGAAAAATGTCAGAGTAATGCATTAATGCCTTGTCAACAAGATGTTCACTAAGAAGATCAGGTGCTCTATGGAAGTTTATGTTGATGATATGATGGTCAAGAGCGATGAACCATGTGATCGACCTTGAAGAAATATTCGTCATCTTGAGGAAACACCAAATGAAACTAAATTCGAGCAAGTACGCCTTCGGGGTGAGTTCAGGGAAGTTCCTCGGCTTCCTAGTCAACCAGAGGGGGATTGAGGCAAATCTCGATAATATTCAGGCACTGTTGAACATGAAATCGCCCAAAAGTACAAAAGAAATTCATTGCCTCATAGGGAGAATCATGACTCTCAACATATTTATCTCTAGAGCTACTGATAAGTGCCTGCCATTCTTCTGACAACTAAAAGGCAAGACGAAGCTGGAATGGGATGACGACTATGAACAAGCCTTTTAACAACTCAAGTAGTAACTGGGGTTGCCCCTGCTACTCTCCAAGCGTGAACAAGGAGAACCATTGCTACTCTATTTGGATGTCCCAGCCGAAGTAGTTAGCTCGACCCATCACTCTAGAGAGGTTGGAGCAAGCAACTTCCCGTGATATTGAGAAGCTCGCACTGGCCTTGATCGTGTCATCATGATGCCTCCACCCCTACTTTCAGGCCTACACAATTGTGGTCCCGACCAATCAACCCCTCCAACAAGTGCTCTGGAAGCCCGATGTGTCGAGTAGATTGACAAAATAGGTGATTGAGCTTGACAAATTTGACATCGAATACTAACCCCGAGTCACCATCAAAGGCCAGGTAGTAGCCAACTTCACCGCTGAGTTCACCAATATTGAACTCCCGAAAAAGGTCGAGAATGAGGAAGGAAACTACTTGTGAGAGTGGACCCTTAATGTTAATGGATATTGTAATTCAAAGGGCAGTAGAGCAGGGATAATCTTGGTAGCACCAGACCAGACCTGTATAAAGTACGCCCTAAGGTTTGGGTTCTCGACATCCAACAACGAGGCAGAGTTTAGGGCACTCCTCGCTGGACTCAGACTAGTGAAAGCAATGGAAGCTTGAAGATCCACAACGATTCCCAACTCATCGTTAATCAAGTTGTCACTGAATAACAAGCGAAGGGGGAGAAAATGATCACCTACCTGCAGAAGGTGTAAGACCCGTATCCTAGCCCATACAGTTCTATAGACTTCCGCGGTCCTCCTGGTCAAATTTTGGTGACCTGTGATCTGTTATCGATAATTGTGCGCAATCCTGAGTCATATCCCATATTCTAGAGTCGGTTTGACCTGAGAATTGTACCCTTATGACCGCGCTGTCACTGTGGTTCCGGCACCATGTCTCGCACGCCGAGGCGATACCCGGGCCAGGAAATGTGAGCCCACGTTCAGTTTGAGAAAAATGCCACGCGTTACAATCCCAACAGAATATATCTCATCAATCAAGTACACATCAAGCATCAAATGTCAAGTACAACACTATCCCTAAAGTCAGTTCTCTCTCTTACAACTCTTACCTATGAAGTACACCCATCACTCACCCATCACTCACACCCATCACTCACCCATCTCTCTCTCTTACAACCTCTCTCTCTCATCTCTCTCTCATTCTCCCAAGCAACCCAATGTCCAAGCATTCCATGGGAGAAGAGGAAAAGCTAGTGTCGCCCACCTTCCTACCACCCAATCCCACCCTCCAAAGATCATCTCGACTGTTAAATCGCATCCCTTGGAGCTCTAAAATGTATTGGTGAAAAAAGTAAGAGGAGATCAAATGTGGCTGATTTTATGATTTTTAAACCATTGATTATTGTGTATTTGAGGACCCACATATGGTGGGACCCATCTTGATGTATGCATTGTATAGGGCGGGTCCATAGTGGCGGGGTCCCTCCCCTTCACACGTCTCTCTATTCTCTCTCTTTCATTGTTGATGGCCCACCCAATGATTACATATTTTATCCTTACTATCCATTTAGTGGACCATACCACAGTCCACTTGTGGGGCCCACCCTGCTGCTGGTTCGTTTGGACCGGCCTTGATGAAGGAAGAACACAAAGATCAGCTTGATTCAAAGCCATTGGTGGGCCAGACATGTGGACCCACCTTTATGCTTGTGTTGTATATTAGCACCATCCATCTGGACAGTGTCATGTGGGGCCCTATCTGGAGGGACGTAATCCAGACCGTCTGTTAGACGGACATCCAAAGCCTTCTGGTCGTTGGACTGTTTTAAATATTATATATAATAATATAATAAAATATATATTGTATATCATATTTTGATGGGCCACACGTGGGACCCACCTTGATTATGGCAATGGATTGGCTAGTGTACATCACACTAGCAAATAGTTGGTGTAATTGACATCAGCAAGATCTATGGTACCTACCTTAAATGTGTGTTTTACATCTACAGTGTCCATCTGGGTGGTGCCATGTGCAGTTCCACCTTGATGTATGTATCTGGATCCATCCCGTACATCTGGACGGTGTGGTATGGGGCACACCGTGATGTGCATTTCAACCATGTCAACCATCATTTTCATCTGGACCGTCCATGTTCGGATCCCACCATGATGCATGCGTTGCATCCAGCCGTTCATCATTGATGCTGAGGATGTCAGCAGAGTTTTGTGGGCCTGTAATCCCATCAGCTATGTAACTGTTGTATTGGTAACAATAAGCTTCGTAGGTCCCATTGATGTGTGTGTTACATCCAAACTGTCCACTTGTTTGGACAGTAGCAAGGTCCGATCAGGTGGGACCCACCTTGATGCATTTATTCTACATCCGCACTGTCCAATTGCCAGGATGGTGGGTCCCCTGTGGTGTATGTGTTTTACACACACCATTCATCAGGACGGTGGGTCTCCACCATGATGTATTTATTTCATCCACATCATCCAGATTATGTTGGATGGTGCTGGACAATGTTTGGACAGTGCTGATTTACATGTCCAATGTTTAAACAGTGATGATTTACATGTCAATGTTTGGACAATGCTGATTTACATAGACAATGTTTGGACAGTGCTGATCATCATTAGTGAGCCATGTGCCCCATAGAATGATAGTGTACAGTGATACACATGTTACACCTACAACTATTGAAATAATTTTTGGTGTAATCCAAGCTCTCACTTGAGGCCCATTGGTGCGGCCCATATGATGCGGTTCATTTGATGTATATCGGCCCATTGGTGCGACCCATTTGGTGTAGCCCATTTGATGTATAGTGGCCCATTGGTGTGGCCCATATGATGTGGCCCATTTGATGTATATTGGCCCATTGGTACGGCCCATTTGATGTATGTTGGCCCATTGGTGCAGGCCATTTGATGCAGTCCATTTGATGTATGTTGGCCCATTGGTGCGGCCCATATGATGCGGCCCATTTGATGTATATTGGCCCATTGGTGTGGCCCATTTGATGTATGTTGGCCCATTGGTGTGGCCCATTTGATGTATGTTGGCCCATTGGTGTGGCCCATTTGATGTATGTTGGCCCATTTGATGTGGCTCATTGCGATGTATATTTTAAGCCCATGTGAGCGGCCCATTATGATGTATATTGGCCCATTTAATGAGACCCAATATGATGTATTTGTGGTCCATTTGATAAAGCCCGCTGTGATGTAATTGGGGCTCATGCATGAGGCCCAATGAAATGTATTTAAGGCCCAGGTGAGAGGCCCATTGTGATGTATTTGAGGCCTAGATATTAGGCCCCAATGTGGTGTATATGTGGCCCTTGAGTTAGGCCCAATGCAATGAATGTGCGGACCAATGTAACGTGTGATTTCATTATAATGTATGTAATGATGTTTATGTGGGCCACTACTTAGGAGTGATGTTGGTTAAATATCCACATTGATGGGTAATGATGGTTAGATGTCCACATTGTGACCTTTCCTTGGGCCCATTGTGAGGCCCATTCTTGTTATGAGTAGGTTATCTAGGTCCATCCTTGATATGAGGAGAGTACACCATCATCTTATAACATGCTTAATATATCTTCACGATTCATGCCGATGCACATCATATGTATGCTTGATATGAGAAGTGATTAATCATAGCACATAACATTGGATAGATTATTATGGGACTCCATGATCGAAGTTGTCTACATAAGCGTACAATACGCACAGGATTGCTGCATGACTAGATAGTATGGCTTATACATCTCGCATCATGTGATATGACCATCGTACGTCCTAGCGACATTAGAGTCGTGGCCTCCACAGGCATATTATGGATGGTCAGATGGGACACTGAAAATGTTTGGTTCTAGCATATGGGCGTCATAAATGCCCCTGGGTAAAAATTTCTAAACCTCTGTGGCTAGGAGACGCCCCAACGTCTAGACTGAGTGGATGAGTATGAGCATATGAGGGTCGTATACCAGTAGGCTGCGTCTCCCACTGTGTCGTGGTTGGTTAGGAGGGGGTGTGACCTTACTCGCTTGAGTGAGGGGGTAATTCTAGGTTAAGTTTGACCAGCTTGAGGAATGAGTCCGCTATCGACGAGTCGGACTTGATATTGGCGGGTGAATAGTGAGGTCTTTTCCACTTACCCAGTTGTGCGCTCAAATAGGGGCGACAAGTTGGCATAGAGTGTAATAGACCCCAGTGATGATCCCAGAGATGTACGGTACTGATATGTGGACTTATTAACCAAGAGTTGCATACTCATTCATTTATTCATTTCGTTATCCACTCGTGCTGGTAGTGCACAACCAATTGTTATGTGTACCTTCTCAATGGCCAGGATTTCGGTAGGAGTGCACGACTAACCTGGGATCAGGAGTTTACCACACTAAGTCTTACTATCCAAATTTAGGTATGAGACTGGTTTAGATAGAAGTCTCCTGTGGTGGACCCCGTAGCTTGTGATACTAGTACTATCATCCCGACCTCACACTCCGACTTGGTCATTT
Source organism: Magnolia kwangsiensis (assembly GCA_037074715.1). Lineage (NCBI taxonomy): Eukaryota > Viridiplantae > Streptophyta > Magnoliopsida > Magnoliales > Magnoliaceae > Magnolia > Magnolia kwangsiensis. The sequence continues at coordinate 62,145,996 of CM073573.1, forward strand.
CATTTGAATCGCATATTGCATTACATCTGTGACATATGACATTTTGGGTTGCTACGTTTCTGTACTTATATGGCCTAAACAGACTTAGCAGAGTTGTATATTGCATTACATCCTCATTATATGATATTTGGCTCATTATGATCTGCATTGCGTACTCTGATATTTTACGACTCGTGGACTTACTAGTATGTTTCTGCTTACTCTGATATCGTATGATTCATGATCTTGATAGTATTTCTGACATTGTATGATTATGACATTGTATTGAATACATGACACTTATCTTGTGCACATACTTACACTACCCTCTAAGCTTTCTATAAGCTTATGCATGATAGATGCATGCAGGTGGCATTAGGTCGCAACATCGTTGAGCTTGGAGTATGCAGCCATCTTCTGGAGGTTTGATTTTCGATATATGTATTTCCCTTTCAACACTGTATTCAAATGTTTATATTAGTGGATATATAGTGATGATGTTGCCTTTGTGATTTGGGTAAACTTGTGATTATGCTTATTACGAGTTAAATGTACATTGGAAAAATCCTCCTTGTAGGATCCCCAGATCAGAATATGGCATATGGACGCTGGAAGCCGAGAATAGGGTACTACGGAGGCTGTTGGCACCGGATTCTTTGATCAAAAATTTTGTGAGTCTGGTTTCCGAGTTCGAGGGTTGATAGAAGGCGAAAGGGCTTATCTGCAAGTTCAACAGGTGTGAAGTCATCTTAGTCCCTATAGCAGAAAATACCCAAGCAGATGCCCTGGCAAGGCTAGCCGTGGCATCCGACATCGACATTGTAAAAATGCTCCCGATCGAATTCTTACTCGAGCCCAGCATTGGCTGACCTGAACTAAAGGAAACACTTCCTATCACTTCGACGTCGAGCTGGATGGACCCATTCATAAGCTATCTCCTGAAGAATAAGCTGATCAATGACAAGCTCTAAACACGAAGAATTTAAAATAGGGTAGCTCGGTATACTATGATAAGGGATGTCCTTTACAAAAGATGATTTTCCCTACCATACGTTAGGTGCCTCTGACCTGACGAGACTAAATATGTCTTGAGGGAGATCCATGAAGGTGTCTGTGGTAACTACTCGGGTGGAAGGGCATTGGCCCATAAAGTGATTCAACAAGGGTACTACTTGCCAACCATCCATGAGGATGTCAAACAGTATTCAAGGAAATGTGATAAGTGCCAACGATTCACCGCAGTACCTCAACAGCCATTCGAGCAACTAACCCTGATGACTGGCCCCTAGCCATTCACCCAATGGGGTATTGATATCATAAGACCCTTACCTATGGGCACACGTCAAATCGGGTTTACTGTCGTAACTGTCGACTACTTTATCAAGTGTGCTGAAGCCAAGCCATTGGCTAAAATTACAAAGCAGAAGATCATTGACTTCGTTTAGAAGAACATGATCCACTCTTAGGTAAACTCGATTAATAATATAGCAGGCTATATTTATAGGTTTGGCCCAAAGGGTTTTTGTTAATTCTTTGCTGTTTAACATAACCGAGCCCATTTCTTGAAGCACTCGATTTTTTTTCTTCCAACGACTCCATTTTGTTGTCGAGTTTTGGGTGCTTAGAATTCATGTCGAATGCTGGATTCATCACAAAAAATTTGAAATCTGTCCTTCTCGAATTCTCCTCCATGATCACTCCTGATTTAGTCTATCATATAACATTTTTCATTCTAGAGTCAATTTATGATTTTTCTTAAGTCTTTAAATGCATATGAATTTTTTTTCCTTTAGTAAAGTGACCCAGGTGAACCTGTAGTAATCATCCACTACCACAAAAAAATGTCTCTTTCCACCTTGGCTTTGAAATTTGGTGGGACCAACAAGGTCCATATGTAAGAGTTCAAGAGGCTTTGAGGTGGCCAAGATTGTTGTCTTTTTATGAAGGACCTTGATTTGTTTACCTTTTTGGCAATCGCCACAGACAATCCTAGCCTTTTTCCCAATTTTAGGCAAGTTTAAGTGAGACAATTTCCTATAATGGACATGGTCGAGTCTTTGGTGTCAAAGTTCACACTCATTGTCCCTAACTATGTAGCATCCTGTGGGTGAGATAGTTTCTCCACTGCTTTTAATGACATAACAGTTATTATTGGTGTGTATATCTCTTATAATCAATTTTTGTATAAGATTTGAGATCTCACATACTTCTTTGGAGAATTTTACTGAATGTTATTGATCAAAAATTTGCGATATACTTAAGAGGTTGTGTTTTAAACCCTCTACGGAGAGAACATTTTCTATCTTAGCCATGCCTGGCCCAATAATTGTCCCTCGTCCAATTATTCTAGTGGTGCTACCATCTCTAAAATTTACTGACCCACCATCAAAGTCGATATAATTGCAAAAGGGGGTCTTATCACCTGTAATATGTCTTGAGCATCTGCTATCTAAATATCATTTTGCACTACTGCTTACTTTGAGAGTGGTATGTATCACTAGGCAGTTAGATTTGTTTTTCACGACCCAGTTGGATACAACTTTCTTTGGGCCTGAACTGGTTGCAGGAGAGAGAGGATTTTTCTTGGGCTCTCCTTTAAAAGGTATCTTGTTTCTAGGAGATTTGGATTTTAAAGCCAATTGATTGTTTTATTGATTTACTTGATTCATCATTTCTTTTGTCTTTAGATTCAGTCGGACAACTTATTTAAGCAACTCTTCCATCATTCTAGTCATTTTAGGAGGAGTAGGGAACTTCCTCCTTTCCTTTTCTTTTTGTGGCCTTCAAGGAGGATTCCTTTGTATCATTTTTCTGGTAGGTTTATATGTACCTATGAAGTTCGTACTAGATATGGTTTGGAGGTGTCCCACATCTCCACATGCATGACAGACTAAAGAAACTTTTGATTAACTTCTTGAAGCTACGGGTTTCCTAACCATAGGTGGTGCATGAGTAGGACTAGTTCTATTGCTCTCATAACCTAAACCTCTCCTATCCTTAGTACTTTTACCCAAACCTAAAAGTCTTTCTAATTTATTTATTTTTTTTCACTTTGGGTGAACCTATAGCTACTTTTAGCATGATTTTTGGATTTCTCTAAATCTAATTTCATATTCTAGTTCATAGTTGTCGTTTTTGACAAGTTTTGATTCTAGATATTCATTAGTTTTAATTTGGTCAGCCAAATCACTTTCACAATTAACTAGTCATCAGTTAGATTGGAATTGTCTCTAATGTATTCTTCTAAATAATCAACCAACCAGTCATTTTCTGCTTTGGCTTCTTCCAAATCCATGCCTAATTGTTTATTCTCAGCCTTAGCTTGACCAAGCCTTTTAAGAACTCTCAAGCTGTGAGTATATAATTGGTCATAGGCTATTTATAGGCTAGAGTTCTCATTTTAAACTTCTTCATCTTCAGAGGAGGCTTTTTCTTTTTCTTGTTCATCTTTCTCCTCATGGTCCCTTTCATCTGAGATGATTGAGGTGGTGGAGGCCATGAGTATTTTAAGGAGACTTGGTCTCCATCACTTTGAGACCCTTTGAAATTTGAATTTGAGTCTTCCGTGTCATCCCATGTGGTAGCCATTTCCTTTCCTTTTGATTTGTTTTTCAAGAGACATTCAGTAGAAAGATGAGGATACCTTCTACAGTTGTAGTATTGGGGCACTTTTAACCTTTTTAGTGATTTACATTTGTGTCGTTTTTGGTCAAAGTTCTTTCCCTTCTTGTAAAAGGTTTTACATTAGTTCTTGTTGAAAAAAATTTTGAACCTTTTAGCCAATAAGGCCATCTCCTCATTATCTTCATTTTCATCATTGTCCTCCTTAAATTTATGTTTTTTTCTATGAGGTTTTGGGGACAATGTGTTTGGATTTTTTAGGGGTTTTGAAATGTAGTTCGAATGTTTATAGGGAACCTAGTAATTCTTCTACTTTCATATTGTCAATGTTTATACATTCCTCAATTATAGTGACTTTTGCAGACAAATGTTCCATTAGGGATCTTAATATTTTTCCTACAAATTCATGACAACAAAACTCTTTCTCCCAACTCCTACATGGAGTTGCAAATGCCACTAAGCTTGGTGTAAAATTCCATGAACATTTCATGCTCCTCCATTTTGATGTTTTCAAATTATGTGGTTAGGAGCTGAAGCTTGGAGCATTTCGTTATGTTGGTTCCTTCATGGGTAGTTTTCAATAAATCCCATGCATGTTTAGATGTTTTACACATGCATATTCTTTTAAATTCTTCTTGTGAAACTACACAGTAAATAGCATTCAAGGCTTTTGCATCACAAGTGGACCCTATTTTTTCAATGTCAGTCCAAAAGGCTTTTTGTTTGGGTCTAGATGTGGTAATGGCATGATCTGATACAATTTTCTCCATGGGTATAACTCACCCATTCTCAACGATGTCCCAAACAGAATGATACAAAGATTTGAGAAAGATGCGCATTCTTGACTTCCACTAGGCATAATTGGATCCATAAAAAAAGATGGATTGGAGACTGATGTCCCCTCATTTTTAGACATATTATCAACTTCAATAAGGATCTTCCTCTAGGCTATTAAGCCTGTAAGTGCTTTTATGTTTAACACACTTAGATTTTCAAATTTCGTAAGGAAAAAGTGCTTTAAGGTCAAATCACAAGTATGAAATCACAACTATTCTACATGCCTGAAGATCAGCTCAGGATCGGCTAATGATCAGCTCAAGATCGGCACATCTTCTTAAGAAGTCAACGCTCGAATTTAAGAAAAGATCAAGTCAAAGTTTAAGACAATTTGTCCCATATAATTGCAAAAACACAGGTGGTATAACCCTAAAAAGACATTAGGTTTAGGTACTTTCAAAAAATTCATTAACTTGGGTTTTAATACGTGTTTTTGCTTTGGAATTCAGCCAACCTAACTTCTGGTTCGGCTAGCCTAACTTCAAGCTAGAGTAAAATAACAAATTTTGTTAAAAATTTGGCTAGCCTAACCTTCAAATTCGGCTAGCCCGAGTGAGTTTGGGTCAAATTCCAACAATGCAAACTTTTGAAATTCAACTAGCCGAATTCAACCTTGGGCCAGCCAAATTTTGGATAAATCTTATCCCGCGCGATCCGATAGCCGTTGGAACGAATTCGGTGGAATCCAGCTAGTCGAAGACCATCTTAGGCTAGCCAAATTTCCAACTTTTTAGTTATAAATAGAGGCTTTCTCTCATTCTAAATATAAAGAAAAATCACTCTAATCCTTCTGCAAGAGAGAAAGAAGCTCAAGTCATTGGTAAGCTATATGTATGGCATTTATAATTTAATTTATAGCTTATTCAATTATCTTTTCTCAAGATCATTTTAGTCTTATTCTAAAAGAGTTATCTATACTCTTCTTTGAGATCTAAGAGAAATAAATCAAGTAGCATTTGGGTTTTTCATTTCTAAAATCTATAGAACCGTATACTCTTTCTGTTTGATTGAACACTTCGTCGTCTACATTCAAGAAAGAGGTTCTTCTGTTACAAAACTTCTCCTATGTCTTCGAATCTACATTTGAAGATAAGTATTTTACTATCTTATTTCAATTTAGGTTTGTTTAATATAGCCTATGAAAATTTCAGTGAATTTTTATTTGTGATAGCCCGTCAAAATCACAAAAAAGATTTTTATTGTGATAGCCAGTGAAAATCACAAGGAACTATATTAGGTTGTTAAGGTAAACCTATGAAAACCTTATTATAGTGAAAGCCCATATTATGAAGGTAATAATTTTAAGAGTAGAGTAGGTGTGGTTGTTTTTAGCACCGAACCATTATAACTCCTTGTGCCTTGTGGTGAATGTTTTATTCTTTTTGTGGTGGATGTTATTTATTTAATTCTTATGGTGAATGCTGTAATCATTTTATGTTCTCTTACTAGTTTAAAAGATTGATTTTAAAGACATTCATGAAATAAGGTTGTCTTGCCTAATATTTTAGGTGAATGTTGTGATGCGAATCATTTAGAATCAAGGTTTCAATACTTAAACGATTGAGATTTTTGTATTCTTTAATATTCCGCATTTATTTTGATTATTTGGCATTATCTTATTCACTCCCTCCCTAGGACATTGCTAGCTCTCCTTTTCAAGTGGTATCAGAGAGGGTTGGCCTTTTTATTTTTGGATTTAACTCCCTAGATAGATCCAGAGCTATAAGATGTCAAATTTCGAAAGCTTATCTATTACCAGGACACTTCCCTTTGATGACTCTAATTATTCATATTGGAGCCAGGATGAGGATTTTCCTTAAATCCATTGATGAAAGTGTGTGGCAAGTGATTATAACTAAATGGATCCCTCCTATGATGGAAGTAGCAGTTGAAGATAGAACCATATCAATGAAAGAAATCGCATACACTTTTTGGACTATTGTTCAGAAAAGTGAAAGCAATGCAAATACAAAGGCCTTAAATATAATAACTTGTGCTCTATCACCAGATAAATTCAAAAGAATCATTTCTTGGGATACAACCAAACAAGCATGAGTTATTCTTGAAATGACACATGAAGGAACTACCATTGTAAAAAAAATATAAGATCCAAATCCTCACAACCAAATTTGAGGAAATTTGTATGGAAGAAAATAAGTCTTTTATAGAGTTCCATATGAAACTAAAAGACAAAGTAAATTCTACTTGTGGTCTTGGAGATAGAATCCCTAAAAGCAAGGTTTGCGCAAAAATACTGCGATCACTTCCTGATAGGTTTAGTTCAAAAGTTAATGTTATACAAGAGTTAAGGGATACAAATACTATGAAAGTTGAGGAGTTAGTTAGTTCTCTTCAAACTTATGAGCTGAATTTTAAAGCTCCTAAAATCAAGTTCATTGCTCTTAAATCTTTTAAATCTAATTCAAAGGAATCTAATGTAAATTCTGATTTTGAAGAAAACAAAGATGATATGGCTATGTTGGCAAAGAAATTATATAGAATTTTCAAAAATAAGAAAAGAACAAATTTTCAAAAACCGTTTGACAAAAGAAAAGAAAATTCAAATTTTTGGAAATCTAAAACAAAAGACACCTAATGTTTTAATTGTTCTAAATATGGCCATTTAGCTTCTAAATATCCTAAAAAGGACAAATCTAGAAGAAAAGGCATAATAGCTACTTGGGATGAATCATCAAAATCTGAAACTAATACAGAAACTAATGAATCAGACTAAGAAAATGCAAATGATTTAAAAGCCTTTATGACTATAGCCAAAATCACATCTTCAAATAACCATAATATGTTTGATTATGAAACTCCTAGAATTAAATCTGAAAATGAAGATGATCTTCAAGATGCTTATGATGCCCTATATAGAGAAAGTTGTAAAATTACGGCTAAATGGAAAATTCAAAAAGAAAATTATGCTAAACGATAATTAGAACTTGAAAAAGTTATTTTAGAAAAATCTCATTTTTTCAATTGTTTTGAAAAGATTAAGTTAGATTTGAGTTTAAAGATTTCTGAATTGTAAAAACTTAAATATGAAAATGAAAAATTAAAACGTGAAGTTTCCTCCCTTCAGAGTTCAAAGGACACTTGGAAATATACCCTTGGTGACCAGAAAGTTGAAAAATTATTAACCTCATCTAAGCGATGTGGTGACAAGTCCGGACTGGGTTATATTAAAAACAACTCTTTGAAATCTAAGATTTCTACTCCTATCTTTGCAAAAGGAGAATTCTCGAACTCTAAAGTAGAGACTCTAAAAGAATCATACTATAAAATGAATGACTTCAAAAATTAAATAACTTTTTAAATCTCTAATATAAAAAATAGTGCCAACTATCACAATTATCAAAGTAATAATAATAGAAATCCTCCTCTAGCTGATAAAATTATGTGCTTGCTTAAATGGCTATTGAAATCAAACTCTAGTAAGACTGGATTATATAGAAAAAGGAGAAATCTTAATTTCCCAACTCAGTAAAAAGCAAGAGATCCTCCTAAAGCTAGAACCGTAATGAAATGAGTTACAAATGTTAAGTGTCTTGTAATCTACACAGCTTTCAAAGCAAGTAGCCATTCAAGATGGTACCTGGATAGTGGATGTTTGAGACACATGACAGGTTATAAGGCTATACTCTCAAACATCAACCTAATAAATGGTAGCTCAATTAAATTCAAAGATGTAAGTAACTGCAAGATTATTAGCCAAGTAATATACAACTTCCTAACTTACCTTTCTTTGAAAATATTTTATATGTTGAGGGCTAAAACATAATCTTTTGAGCATATCTTAGATCTGTGATAATAAACATAGCATAAAATTTTCAGATCACGGATGTGAGATAATTAATGAGAAAAAAATGTAATATTAAATGGTCAGAAAACTTCTAAAAATTGCTATATAATTGATGACTCTTGCTGAACAAACCATTCGTGTTATAGTCTAAACAGACGAGGCTGAACTATGACATCGACGTCTTGGTCATGTAAACTATAAAAATCTATATAAATTGAGCAAAACAAATCATTTGCATGGCCTACCCAAACTAAAAAACATAGAAAAAGTATGTGGCAAGTAAGTTAAGAGTATTCACAAGAAAGTGAACTCCTTAGCCACGGCAAGACCTCGTGAACTTTTCCTTATGGATTTAGTTGGACTAACTAAAACGGAGAGTAGAGGTGGAATAAAATATTTTCTGGTTGTAGTTGATGACTACACTAGATATTCTTGGGTAGCCTTTCTAAGAGAAAAGTCAGATACTCTTGATGAAGTCAGAAAACTTATAAAACATATTCAGACTAAAAAAGAGTTATTTGTGGTCAGAATTAGAATTGATCACGGAACTAAATTCAAAAATAACAATTTTGAGAAATACTGTAAGGATCATAAAATAATACATGAATTTTCTGCTCTAAAAATACCTAAGCAAAATGGGGTTACTGAAAGAATTTTTTTTCCAAGAAATGGCTATTGTAATGCTAAATAGTATGAACTTACCTAAATATTTATGCGTTGAAGCTATTAGTACTGCATGTTGTATAATTAATTGTGTTTACATTAGAAATGCTAAAAACAAAATAACTTATGAACTATGGTTTTACAAAAAGCTCACTGTTAAATATTTTCAAACTTTTGGAAGTAAATTTTTTTATCTTATGTGACTATGAAAATTTGAGAAAATTTGAGGCTAAAAGTGACGAAGGAATATTTCTATGTTGTGCTTTAAATAGTTGGGCATACCGACTACTTAACAAAAAAACTAGGGTTATACAAGAATCGATAAATGTTGATGATATTATCTATAGATCTACGTGCACTAATTTATTTACTGAGTTTGCAAATATTCTGAAATCCAAGTTTGAAATGAGTATGGTTGGCAAACTAAACTATTTTCTTGAATTACAAGTCAAACAGCTTAAAGATGACATATTTATCTCTCAGACTAAATATGCATAAAACCTTATAAAGATGTTTGGTTTTGAAAATGGTAAGAATTTTAATATTCCGATGAGTAAGATTCTTAAACTCTCAAAAGATGAATCTGATAAAAGTGTATACTCTCGACTATATCGCAGTATGATTGGTAGTCTTCTTTATTTAATTGTTAATAGACCTGATTTGCATTTAGTGTTAGCATTTGTGCTAGATATCAATCAAATCATAAAGAATCTCACTTATCTGTTGTCAAACGGATAGTCAGATATGTCATAAGTTCTGCGAACTTAGGCTTATGGTATCCACATGATACGTCTGTACAAATCGCAGGTCATACATATGCAGACTGGGTAGGTAATGTTGATGATAGAAAATCTACCAGCGGTGGATATTTTTATATTGAAAATTGCTTAGTATTATAGCTTAACAAGAAATAAAATTTTGTATCTCTTTCTACTGTAGAGGCTGAATATATTGTTGAAGAAAATTCTTGCACTCAGCTAATGTGGATGAAAATAATGCTAGCCGACTATGGAATTATGTAAGATACAATAACTTTATATTGTGATAATTCAAGTGCAATAAATATCTCTAAAAATCTAATTCAACATTCTCGTACAAAGCATATTGACATAAGATATCACTATATTTAAGAATTAGTTGAAGATAAGATTATCATGTTGGAATACTTTCAAACTGAGAGGTAGCTTGTAGATATACTGACTAAGCCACTTGACAGTGTTAAAATTTTAAATCTAATGCATGATATTGGACTGTGCATTGTTAAATGATTATTCTTTTCTTTGCATTTATTTTTTATGTTTATCTGTAATTAAGAAATGCATGAAAATAAAAATAAATGTTAAAAAAATTTTAAAAACAATTTTTTTGGGGATTTTTCGACCAACTCGTTGTTGACCAAAAAATTTGGCCAGTCAAGCACATGCTCGGGCTAGTTGAAGTTCACACTGATTTAACAAAAAAGAGAAAAATTTCAATTTTTTTCATTCTCCACTTCTTCTTCTTCAGCTAACCGGTGCCCCATTCGACCAACCCATCAACCCAATTCTCTTGTAAGTGATTTTATTTCAATTTTCTTTAAGATTGAGGTTGTCCATTCCTAGATTTGCAAGTTTGTATAGTTTTTCTTCATTTTGAAATCCTTTTCTTGTTGGGTTTTTCTCAAAATCTGATCTACATCTTCTTTGCATTTTTCTTATAATTTTTCTTGTGCTTTTAAGATGGAACCAAGAGTAAAATGAACTGTACGTAAGTCAAGAGCTGGTTCATCTTCCCGATCTATCCCTCTTAGTGTAAGATCATTGCATTCACCGGAGGATGATCCAAAAAATTCCTAAGATTTCCACACAAGGAATATTATTATTAGAAAAATCTGTAAATCTAGACTATGTTGCTTATTGTGGGCTTGTTGAAATCCTTTCTGAGGATGAATGGAAAATCTTTTTGCATTGGGGTGGGATGGCTTTTTGGTCCATTGTGCAAGGCATGTTTTCCTCCATTTGTGATGTCTCTCTTGAGGATGTATCATTCTTAATTAAATTTTTAGAAGAGAATCATTATTACACCTTCCATTATCTCTGCTTTAATAGACATAGATATTGCAGATGATGAAATTTCAATTATAACACTTTTAGAGAAAATGACTAACTCTGAAAAATAGTTGATTACAAGGGCGTTGTGTGGTTTCAATGCAGAATGGCGGACTGGTAATACCTTACCCTCAAACAAGTTATTTCCTAAATACTGCATCTTACATCGCATCTTTACATGTAATGTATATCCTAGAGCTGTGAATAAGACTGATCTTACTCCCTTTATGCTTCGAGTCTTCCATGTCGTTGTTACAGATATTCATATTTTCTTACCTTCTTTGATCTATTATGTCATAATTCAATTTAGCTTGCATCCAAAGCATGGGTTGATTCTGTTTGGACATTTTATGTCTAGTATTGCTTTTCATTACAATGTCCAAGTCCTTACGTTTGAGGCATCAAAATCCGAACTCCCCTTCAATAACTCAAATTTAAATATGATGATCCTCACTCCACTACCCAAACAAAGAGAAGGACAAGAAGAGCCGTAAGAGGCGGACACCACCATAGAAGATATCTTCAATGAATTAAAAGATTCAGATTATCCAGTCGATTCTGACTATCATCCCTCTTAATTTGATGAGAAGTTATCTTCATTAGAAGAGAAGGTTGATGCACTACATGTATCTCAGGCATCATTAGCCCAAACCCAAAAGTCTACAATGAAGTACATGAAAAAATACTTCCATCGCATCAATCAGAGTTTACGGCTTAATGATCATTGGATGCCTGCACCTTTTTCCTCATGGTCAGATTGAGCTAGATTTTCTTATTTTCTTTGATTATGTTGGATTTGTAGTAAACTTATTTGATGATTTACTTAGATATTTTGGATGATTTTCTTGATGATATATTATGGTTGTATGAATATTTTGGATATTTTATACACTGTCTTATACAATGTTATTTATCTTGATGCTATATTTTCCCTGGTATTCCTGCTAATTGTTATTCATAACTATTGATATTCATGTTATTTTACCATACTTTGATATGCTTCTTGATATATCATAGAAATTCTTCTTCCTTTGTCAACTTGTGACAAAAAGGGGGAGAAAATAATGTTAGCATGTGCGTGGGGTGGAATGAATGCGATGAATTATGCATATGGAATGAATGGAATGTACATGTTATATATATATATATATATATATATATATATATATATATATATATATATATATATATATATATATATTGCATACTATATGTAGTATTTCTTAAGGGGAGCATCAATTGAGCATCATCGGTTGTGTTGTGCACAATTGGTTACAAGGATTACAAGGATGATCATTATAGCCTACATTGGACAGCTTCAAGTTTGTAAATCTTATGAATGATTCTTGTGCATGAGTGTGATCATAAATGTTGTGATATTAGTGGACGTATTGTTTATGTTGTGTGTTTTGTCATGAAATTGACAATGGAGGAGATTGTAAGTGCTTTTATATTTAACACACTTAGATTGTCAAATTTCGTAAGACAAAATTGCTTTAAGGTCAGATCACAAGTATGAAATTACAACTACTCTACATGCCTGAAGAAAAACTTAAGATCAGCTTATGATCAGCTCAAGATCGGCACATCTTCTCAAGAACTCGACGCCCGAATTCAAGACAAGATTAAGTCAAAGTTCAACACAAGTTGTCTCATATAATTGTTAAAACATAGGTGGTATAAGCCTAGAAAGACCTTAGGTTTAGGTAGAGCTGGGTAGAATCTGACCCGATCCGTAGATCTGATCCGAACCAAAGGCCAGGATCGGGTTAGATCGAGTAGGCCTACTTAGATCCGATCGTATATCGAGTTGAGTTTGGATCAGTGGCCAATCCGGACCGATCCATTTGATTAGATCTGATCCGATCCGTACAATGTTCATTCAACACTGTTTCATGTAATGTTGTCCACTTGAGATTGGGATATACCTCATTTTTAGTTCAATACCCTAAAATGATCTAGAAAAATAAACGGACGACATGGTTGAAATAAATACATCATGGTGGGGTCCACAGAGCACCAACCACCGGCCATTAGCTGGTGGCAAGGGGAGTAACCAATCTGTCCTCTTAGCTCATTGCTCAAGGTGCATCTTTTGAAGCATAAAAAATCATCATCAAGAAAAGATGAAGAACATAAATCAAACATTGAGTAAAGAAAAGAGAAAGAACATAGAAAATTTGTTTAGCAGTTGCGTGGGTCACACAACAAGTGATGGTTATACGAATCGTGCAACAGGTCAAAGCACTTACGTGGGTGTCGCAAACAGTTTAACGAGTAGAAAGTAGATTTCAGCCTTACACGGGTCACGTAATTGATTAGGCGTTGAACGGATCGTGCAAATAACTTCTCTGTTGCGCAAGTAGCGCAATCAAGGTGGGCTCATGGCAAGAAGATCGAGAGATTGACACATGTGGGGAGCCTATAAATACCCCTCCCCCTTTCATTTGAGAGAGAAATTTCGGAGGAGAGCGGAGCTCTGAAAGAAGATTGAAGGTGAGGAGAAGATGAAAGGGTCAGTTGCGCGAGCTGATCAACCCACTCCGCCAGCTACGCTGACCGCGCATCCCACTCCTCTAGTTGTGTTGACCGTGCAACCAATAAACCGGTTGCGTAGGTCGCGCAACTAGCTCACTATGTGGCCAAGGTTAAATGGGGGCCGAAATGTTGCTGAAATTACTGAAAGCATTCAATTCTGATCTTCAGGCTCTTTCCTTTGCATGAAGGACAAACTCAAAAAAGATATTGGTTGATTAAATTTGACATTCCTCCTAAGTCCCAGGAGATGATCAAAATAGCTGTCGAAATGCTGCCGGATTCAAGATTTAACATATAGGCTTTGTTAATTACAATTTGTTTATGTCAAATAATCTATCTTGGAATGAAGGCCTATGGAAGGGATGTAGATAAACTCAGAATTAATAATACAATGATTGTTCTATTTATTCTCTTTGTTTATATTTGAATAAAATAATTTCTCCAAATTAGATGCATTTGTTTCTTGTTCGAAATAGGATGACGACTCCACTGGGGAATTTTATTTTATTTCGATAAGAACATCATGAGTATTATAGAATTTTTATTTTAGTTTGGCGTCTTCTGATGCCAAAATGGTGACTCTCAGTGGGAACATCCCCCCTTCATCTCTAAGATAGATTATTTACTTTTTAAATACTAATTATAATTACGTTTTGTAATTGAAGTTTCTGAATTCAATTACAAGTTACATCTGATGGCAACTCCTGCAAGAACAGTGAATTTTTGTTTCACCCCAACAGGGTTCATGATAGAGTACGCACCAAACCAACCCCTGGAATTTATGACTCAAATTCCTACAGGCAAAAATAATATGATTCGAGTGACTGCTGGGGTTGTATCTGCTTCACCTCAACCACCGGAAGGCGATAAAGGCTGAATCATTGTAACATCCTACAAGATGAGGGTATGAAATGCAAGAAACTCTCGAATGAATCTTTCTTCATCAATAATTAGAGGGCCAATAATGCGTAATGCATCTAGGAAGCATCTCAAACTCGCTCCCCCTGAGATATACCCTGAGTGAACAACTCCGTAGTTGGTATCACGCAAATTTTCAGCTTTAGTCGCCCCAAGGGTTAGATGGATGAAAGAGCAGAAAGGTAAAGCATTAATGGCAAGTTCACCAATGTCCGTAGCACCCCAGACAAGTTTACCCAAGTCTGTATCACCTCAATCGATTAATAGTACTGGATGTATAGGGAGGTCAAATGAAACCCCATCCTCTCCTCTCTTCGTAAGCCCTATCATGTCGACATACTCTCATCCTACCTCAACTATAGCTTCGTCGAAAAGTGGAGAAGCTGTAATGCATATGGTTGGGACAAACCAGGAAAGTATGCCAAATACAGAGGATCGCATGAATGCGATGACAGAAGCACAAAAAGCACTAATGGAAGAGTTCAGAAACCTCCATGAGCCCTTAGCAACTCTTGCACATAATGTAGCTCAGATAGCAGCTCCCCTGATGATGGGCACAATGAATGGACCAGAAAATAAGCCCAAAGGCTTACAATCACAGGGGGCAGGATCACTGGGGTTTGTTCCCGCAGTAAGAGCTATAACACAGGACGAGGTGAGACAAGTCGTTGAAGAAGCTGTCAAAATAGAGAGAGTGTGCGAAAATATCAGCCGCTTCAGATATCGAACACCATATCCAAGAGAGGTGGAAGATGTCTCATTTTCAGCCAACTTTAAGCATCTGGATTTTCAGAAGTTTAATGGAGAAGGATCGCCAGAAGAACACTTAATGTACTTCATCACTAGCATGGGAAATTTTTCTACGATACCACAATATTACTTGCGATTATTCAGGTTGTCACTCACACATAAAGCATTCCGATGGTATTCTAGCTTGGCTCCAGGGTCGATACGTACTTGGGAGCAAATGCAGGACGCGTTCATGTTAAACTTATTCTCTTCGGAGCGTGAGGTTAGTATTACAGAATTGGCTTCCGTACGGTAGAGAGAAGGGGAACCAGTAGAAAAATTTATTAACAGATGGAAGACATTGGGAGCCTCATGTAGGCAGCTGCCGAAAGAAAAGAAACAAGTTAAAATGTGTCTAAACTTTATGGAGACAGGGATCGCATTTGGACTCACCAGTGCCGACATCAGAACTTTTCGTGACTTGGCCACTAAAGCCCATGCTTTGGAATTGATGACCCATAAGATGTCAGCTTTCATCATGAGACAACAAGGAGAACGCCCAGTAGGATGGCTGCAAATACTATCGATCGTGATAAGAGAAGCAAAGATATAAGGGACTCAAGGGAGAAGAGGTAGGAGCGAAAAGAAAAATGGAGCCAATCAAGAAATAAATATAGTGAAAAGAGGTCCAGGATGCTCAATTCTCACGAAGGATTCACATTCGACAAGGAAGATGTCATTCATATGATGAACCAATTGTTAAAGGCTGGCACGATCGAATTGCTAGAACCTAAGCACCTTGAAGATGTGACAAAAACCAAAGAAAGATTTTTGCCACTATCACCGCCTGGTAGGACATCCGATGGAGAATTGTTATACATTGAAGTGTCTAATACAACGGATGATAGACATGGGTGAAATAGTAATTGGAAAAGAGAAGGAAAAGGGTATAATGGCAACAGTAAATATGCTTACAATTTGAGAAGAGGCTTGAGATATGAAAAAGAAAGAAGACCATAAGGCAATGAAGAAAGCAGTGGTAATTACGTTACAATTGGGAAAGAAGATGATAAGCCCTGTGAAGTAGAAAGCAACAATCACATGAAAAGAAATTGTTGCAAAGCAGAATAATGGTGATGAGGAAGAAAAGAAGAATGAGATGGCAAAAGTGACTTATGATGTAGAAAGTCATTTGAAGGGTATACTGGCTCAACTAAGCATCTATGATGCGCTTAAGTTGTCAGAGAAATTTTGGTAGAGCTTGGTCAAAGCATTGTCCAATCATGATGTCAGAGAGACATTATTGGCAGAAATGGAACGCAAAAAGCACGACGAGGAATAAAACTGTTGGCCGGTCATTTCCGTTTCTGATGATGATTTGATTTGCAAGACAGAGCATAACAGACCACTAATGATGGAAGGCTATATATCTGGGAAAAAAGTTAAGCAAATTATGGTAGATAATGGGTCGGCAGTGAACCTCCTATCACTCTCAATGTTGAACAAACTGGGTTATCGTCGTTCTGATCTGCGCCCTAGTGGAATGATGATACAGGGCTTTAATCAATATGGACAAAGCGCACTTGGAAAAATTAAAGTGCCTCTGGAAATAGGTGAACTGACTACTAATATTGTGTGCCATGTTATAAGTCTCGTGACGACGTATAATCTCCTCTTAGGAAGGCCATGGATACATTAGTACAGCATTGCATCCTCTACTCTGCATTAATGCTTCAAATATTGTAAAGAATGAGTGTAATATAAAGTAATGGCTGATACGAACCCTTATACAGAGGTTGAGTCTTTCTTCGCGGACACTAGTTATTATAAAGGTTTTGCTAAAGAAGAGGGAAAGGGTGATGAAAGTAAAGTCCTAAAGGACATTCATGTAAATGTGATTAAAAGAGAAACCGAAAAGACAGAATCATCAAGGACTGCAGAATCAAAGTAAAAATTTTATTTTGTGCCGAAGTATTTGCGACAACCAGGGCAGCCACCATTAACACTGTTCTCCCCTGAACAGTTGAGGATCTTGCAATCTAATTATATAGTGTCGTTGTTGTGTGTCAAAAGGTAGAGGCCATTTTTGGCTGCTCCATGAAGATTCCAGGTTCAGGCTAGCACAAAATACCCGAACCCAATAGAATTTCATGCTTCAGAAGAAGTAAAGACAGAAGAAATAGCTAAGAGTAATGTGTACTGTGGAAGGCTGATATAACGAGATCTTGAAAAGTACAGTCTAGGAAGTAAGATAATCATGAGAAGCATGGGTTTTGATCACGAAGAACCCACCGGCTTTAATCAGGGAAGAGGGATTCAGATTCCTATTGGGGTCGGCCAAGAAAAGCAGAAAAAATATCGAGGACTGGGAGCAAGGTCGTTAATGAATATGGTTACAACCGCACAACTATCGAAAGAAGATTCTAAGACAATTGAGCATCCTGAAATAGCTCCAAAGTAGTTAGAAGATGGGGGATAACCAACAATAAACAATTTACGAGAGATAAATCTAGGAACATAGGAAGAGCTAAGGAATACATTCATCAGCGCCGGTCTTCCTGAATAAGAGGCTGAAGAATATATTTGCCTTCTTAAAGAAAATAAAGATGTCTTTGCTTGGACAGATGCAGAGATGCCAGTCTTGGAACCTTTAGTAGCATTGCACCGATTAAATATTTCTAAAGAGAAGAGGCCAATTGAATAAGCGTAAAGACGATTTCATCCGAACCCAGTTCCTCTGATAGAAGAGGAAGTTAACAAGTTGATAAAGTTTGGATTTATCAGGGAGGTCAAATACCCTAAGTGGATATCAAATACCGTCCCTATGAAGAAGAAGAACGGACTTCAGGGATCTAAATGAAGCCTATCCGAAAAATGATTTTTCCTCTCCCGATCACTAAACTATTAATTGACAGTACAACTCAGTATGTTGTCATGTCCTTTATGGACGGCTATGCAGGGTACAATCATATTAGAATGACACCTGAGGATGAAGAAGCAACTGCATTCAGAACATCGTTGGGAATTAATTGTTATAAGGCATGCCGTTCGATCTCAAAAATGTTGGGGCAAAGTATTAGCGAGCGATGCAAAATATCTTTCAAGACATGATGCACAAACATGTTAAATGTTATGTTGATGAACTGGTAGTTAGATCAGGAGATCATCAGGAACTTCGCGATCATTTGGCATCAGTTTTCCATCGATTTAGAAAGAAACAACTAAAGATGAATCTAGCTAAATGTGCATTCAGAGTTCCTTAGGTAAATTTCTTAATTTTTTGGTCCGACACAGGGGGATTGAAATCGAGCTAGGGAAAGTCAAGGCCATCCAAGATATGCCGCCACCGAAAACACTAAAAGAATTAAAAAGTTTGCAAGGAAAGTTGGCATATATCCACCGCTTTATTTCAAATTTGGCAGGGAGATGCCAGCCATTTTCTCATTTAATGAAGAAAGGTACATAATTTATTTAGGATTAAGCTTGCCAGAAGGTGTTTGACTCAATAAAGGAATTGTTGAAATGACCGCTGATATTAACAGCCTCGATAAAAGGGAAGTCATTGATTTTATATATATCTACAGCTGAGAATTCTTTGGGCACTTTATTGGCACATGTGAATGATTTCAGGAAAGAGACTGCTCTCTATTATTTAAGCCGAACTCTGATGGGTGCAGAATGTAATTACTCTCCAATTGAGAAAGAATGTCTGGCATTAATATTTGCGGTTCAGAAATTGAGACATTATTGTCTCTCACATGACATAACGTTGATCTCAAGAACAGACCTGATAAAATTTTTAATAACAAGGCCGATGTTGTCTGGAAGGTTGGCCGCATGGATGTTTTTGCTTTTAAAATATACCATTACGTATGAACCAGTAAAAGCAATAAAAGGACAAGCAATGGTAGACTTCCTTGCGGCGCACCTTGTAGCCGAATGCGAAACCATTAGTGATGACTTCTCGAATGAATAGGTTATGATGGCTGAGTCGCAAAAGCCATGGTAAATATACTTTGACGGTGCTGCTCGAGCGTCAAGAGCGGGGGCAGGAGTGATATTCATTACTCTTCTAGGTGATTTGTTACCTTACTCCTTCACGTTGGGTACTATATTTACAAACAATGAGGCTGAGTACAAAGCCCTCATCATTGGAATCGAAATGGCTCAAGAAATGGAGATAAAAATGCTTCATATCTTCGGGGATTTTAAATTGATTATAAATCAATTGATGACTGACTTCGAAGTAAAAAAGCAAGAACTTTTGTCATATTGCTGGAAAGTGCAACAGTTGCTAGAGCAGTTTTGTCATGTCAAAATCAAGCATGTAACGTGGTCTGAAAATGCAAGAGTAGACGCTTTAGCCAGCTTGGTAGCAGCTCTATCCTGTCCAAATCGAAGCCCTCTCAAGTAACTATAGAAGAAAGAAGATTTTTGCCATCTTTGGAGGTCATCAATAAAACTATAGAGATGCTTCCTGTGAGAAGTGATAACAGATGATTGGCGCTAGCCTTTTATCAATTACCTAAAATATGATATCTCACCAGAAGATCCGGTGCAGAAGTAGCAAATCCGATAAAGGTCAAGCAAATTCATTGTATGTAGCGAGGTGCTATATAAAAAATATTATAATGGAATGCTGCTACGTTGTTTAGATAAACAAGAGACAGGCCAGAAACTGTGCGAAGCACACTCCGGAGAATGTGGAGCACATCAGGCTGGCCGAAATCTATCCCATAGAATACATCAAATGGGATACTATTGGCCTACCATGTTCCAAGATGTGATAGATCATGCGAAGCGATGTCATGAATGCCAAATTCACGGAGATGTTATACACGTTCCTCCAAAAGATCTCCATCAGTCAGTTGCTTCTTAGCCCTTCTCAGCTTGGGGGCTTGATGTCATCGGTCCTATAAATTCGCCTTCATCCAAAGGAAAACAATATATCTTAGCAGCGATGGACTATTTCTCCAAATGGATAGAAGCGGTGACATTATGCAGTGTCAAAGAGAAGAATGTGGTTAATTTCATCCGACATGTGATAATATACCGCCATGGTATTCCAAAGAAGATTGTTACAGATAATGACACACCCTTCAAAAATAAAGGCATGAAAAAGTTATGTCAAAAATTCAGTATTCATCATTCCTTTTCAACACCTTACTATCCACCGGCTAATGGATTAGCAGAGGCGTTCAATAAAACGATAGTCAAGATACTGAAGAAAATAGTTATGGGGAACGAGCGTGATTAGGATGAAAGATTTCAAGAAGCATTATGGGCATACAGGACTACTCACCGAATGACAACGGAAGGAACACCGTATTCACTAGTCTATGGCATAGAAGCAGTGATCCCAATTGAAATACAAGTGGCGTCACTCAGAGTGGCGATACATCAGTCTATTACAGATGATGAAAACGTAAAAATAAGGCTGAAAGAGATGGATTTACTTGATGAGAAATGCCTCGCAACCCAACAGTGATTGCAATCGTATTAGGCAAGGGTGTCGGCCACCTTCGATAAATGGGTTAAATATCGCTCTTTCAAAAAGATGGATCTGGCGTTAATGTTGAAAAGACCTATAGTGGTCACCCGTTGAACGGGGGGTAAGTTCAAGTCTAAGTGGGATGGGTCATACATAATAAAAGAGGTGTACTCCAATGGCGCATACAGAGTCGTGGATTAAGATGGACAAGGTATCAGTATACCAGTCAATGCTCGCTTCATTAAAAGATATCGTCCCTGGAGACACTATTAATTTTGATCTAGAATATTATTAGAATAATACTTCTGTATCAAAAGGGGGCAAGAATGACCAAGACCGCGGCTATGTACGATCAGATATATGAATAAAGAAGAAATTTACAAGCATATCAAGACTATGTGCCATCAAGTATTGCCAAAAAAAAAAGAAGAAGAAGAAGAAAGTGATCATCGTCATCATCAAGCGAGCTCGCTCTGTAAAATTCTGTTAGAATTGGTATCATCACTAAGCTGATATATTAAAAATAGCCCATATGATTATAGTTGAAGATATTAGCAAAAGTGGTGACGTACTATCAATCTCAGGCGAATGTGTTTATCAATGATCACCTACTTTTATCTTTCAAAGGCAGCCTAGCCAAGCCTATACAGCCAACTATGCATAAGGTGTATCAAGATCGCCATTCAGACAGCGACAAGAAGCCAGTGGCCCTAAAAAGCCCGTTAAGGCCATCATACGCATACCCATGCGGGCTACGGATGAAGCTAGTGACTAAAATCCTAAAGGGCCAAAAAGTCCTCGACGGCTAGTCATGCGTAACCCCCTGTCGTCTATATAGCTTTCCAGCAGCGTCAAAGGGAACGGAGGAAAATGTCCTCCCGTGAATGGGTCTAACCTTGCAGGAAAAGAAAAAGCGGGCCACAGTGTGAGCTCTTTGGCCATGTCCATAAATAGGCCAACCATGCGTAAGACCCCCCAGGTCTTTGGCTTGATTCTAGTACTAACTCATGAGGAATGGCTTAAACCTACTCATTGATGGACTGGTGGCCCTAGATTTGGTACCCCAAGAGTAGCCTCGTGAGCTTCGTGAACTCTAGAGAGTTACTACGGCCAACCCTGTGCGTAAATCCAACAGAGTTTACGACCCTAGTAGCTTCACTAGGCCCCTCTGATGGATCGCGGTTTGTAAACTCCCCAGGTAGTGAGAAGTCTAGTAAACTCTTGAGAGTTACAAAGACTATCACATGAGACTCGACTCCACTACTCAAGAGTCTAAAAAATTGCGTGTGCTCCACTACTCAAGAGCTTAAACTGTGTGTGACTGACTAAATTAAAATTTAGTACCGCCAACTAAGAAAAAGAAATCATATAGGAAATCCCGCACTGATAAGCATAAAATGCTAGTGTTGAATATCAGTTCTCTATTAAATAATATGCCAAGATTATTGCATAGATAAATATGCTCGAAATGTATCATGCTGTGGAAATTTAAGCATGTACTATTGAAATGATGTAAGAATATAAGGTCATATATTCAACTGAAAAATGTTTTTCTTCTATAGTAAATAAAATCACAATTATATATTAAGTCAAATCAAAATATCCAATGTTTGGTATCTTTTACTCTGAAGTTAAATGTTTCAAGATATATTTATTCTTTCAAAGAGGACGAGTCTTCAATGACAATATGCTTATCCTTCAGAGGTGGATAACGATGTCCTGACATTTCTTACCTTTCTGATGAAGAAGAGTTGTCACGTAATATCTGCAAAGGCGGAGGAGGGTGGAACTATAAGGAATCATCATCCTTCGGAGGAAATTTATGAGTATTCGTCAAAGGGGTGCCGAAATCTATCCATCCTTCACGGGCTTCAACAAGCTTTACTTTATAAATAACATTTTCTAAAGAGATTTTCGTACCAAGTTGATCTGGAAAAGGAGAAGGGCTTGTTTCTTCAAAGTAGCCAATGTTCTGGTCTTTCTGATAGTCCTTAAGGTGAGGAGGAGGAATCCACATAGTATGATCTACTGGAAGATAATTGTCTACCAAGTAATGTTGGTGAACCCACCATCGCATCCAGCAGTAAGAAGCACTAACTGGATAATTAAAACCAGGAATTAGGAAATGAGATCCAGTCTGAACGATCAGGAGCTACTTCCATATTAAATCCCAATTATACGGCCCAATGCCATAACTTCTCATTGCTTTTGTGACAATGTCACGAGTCTCAGGTACGGATTGATTAAAGCCAAACTGGCGAGCAAACCTACTGGAGTAATAAGGTTCGCGCCAGAATATGCTACCTTCTCTCCATGGAAGAGTACTAAACTTGATAGAATCAAAGAAGGAACGCTCAATAAATGAGATAGAATCATCATCAATAGTGACTACATCTTCAGGATAGTTGAACAATGAAAATTGGTGAAAATTAATGGGATCCTTACTTTTTATTCTTCTAGAAATTCATCCCCCTGATTCCTTAATCATATCTCTCAGCTGAAAATGTTGAAGAGGAAGCTGATCGGGGTTTGAGTATGCCCTTTTAGAGCCAGCAAATGTCCCAGGAAAATACACTCCCAGCCAACCTACGAAGAAATGCTAAGGAGCACAGACAGGAAAAGCTTCAGGAACATGATCTTTTGAACCAGAAATAACATCTCCAAAGGTGCGGTAGAGAGAACATAGAACTAGAGGAGCTAGCGAATATTTCTAGTCTTCCGCCATTACTCCTGTGACAATAAAGAATGAGGGCATAATAATATCCACGTGATCAGGATCAGGGAACATCACTAAGCTTAACCAGTAAGCAAGAAAGGTGGCTAATTCACAAGAAGAATTGTATTCTGTACAATGTTCTATTTTCTCATGAATGTCCTTGAGTTTTGAATGGTTGTGGCCTGCAAACTGTCAAGATGAAGACACAATACTTTAGCAAAAAATTATGTAAAGAATGGGATCATAAAAATGGAAGTTGAGAGGAAAGGAGTATACCGTAATTTTTGAGAAAAGTGAGTCAACCATTCAAGAGAAGAGATGCGATCAGGATGAGGGAAGGTGGCCAGTACACTAAAAAGTTCAAGGGTAGTTCTAAAAATTTTGCATACACCTCCTTCAGATGCAAGAGCAAGTTCTTCTTTGGAAGGTAAATATGCATCAAAGATATCACCTATAATGGGAAGACCAGCTATACAAAATAGATCCCATAAATTAATGCTCATTTCACCTAGGGGAAGATGAAATGAGTTGGTAATTGGAGACTAATGATCAAGAAAGCATCTATGTGGAAGTGTTCCGATGTGGATATAATTGCGTCAGAAAGTGTAATTTGCTCCAGTATAGCAGTGTGTCTCCGAACGACAGCACGAGCCTAAGCACTATAAAATTCATAGATAGACTGTAGGCCTGTGACTACAAATCTCCCTATACTCTAGGGTTATCTCTCAAGAAAGAAGAGTTGCTGAGCTGTTTCGAAGTGGTGGAAAGGGGAAGGTTGTTGAGGATCACAATGCAGTGCAAAAATCTCATCTTGTGAATTCCACCCGCTCTTTGGCAGAGCCCACTTTCTATCAAATATCCTGTTAGAATTCTAGGCTCTCTCGTAACCCAGTTGTTCACTGAGACAAAGGAATTTTGTTGGTCAAAGGGTTCACTATGTAAAATCGACCAGTGACGCAGTAAATTGATAGGGATATTGGTTTGGTTACGAGTGAAAGGGTAATGAAGATCCAAAGTTTCCTCATTTATCTCCACATGCTTCCAAGGAAAATGAAGAGGCTGTTTTAATCTAGAAGAGGATGGGTGGTTCCTTCTTCTAGAAGAAGAAGTTTGAGTATGGGCCATGTTGAAATTTGAAAATTTGGAAATTTGGCTAAGTTTGTGAAATTTGCCAAAGTGGCGGTTGCACAAATCTCTCAACGGATTATGTATTATGCGGGTGGCGTAACAGTTCGATGCCTTGCACGATGAAGAAATTGATGTGTGGGTCGCGCAACAAAATGTTAGTTGCACGAGAAGAAAAAAATTTCGCAAGAGCTCCACTACAGGAAATGAGAAGTAAGGGAAATGAGATAAGTTCGGGTATTTATAGAGACAAGGCCGAGTATGGTACTCGGACGCACGTTGCGCGGGTCACACAACAAGTTCAGAAAATGTAGAAATTCATGAAGGTTGATCCTAATTCTTTGATTCAAGGGAATAAAGAATGGATCAAGGGGGCATCTGTTGAAGGATAAAAAATCATCATCAAGAAAAGATGAAGATCAGAATCAAACATTGAGTAAAGAAAAGAGAAAGAACGTAGAAACTTTATTTAGCAGTTACGCGGGTCACACAACAAGTGATGGTTGCGCGAATCGCGGAACAGGTCGAAGCACATGTGAGGGTGCCGCAAACAGTTTAACGGGTAGAAAGAAGATTTCAGCCTTACGTGGATCAAGTAATTGATTGGGCATTGGGCAGATTGCGCAAATAACTTCTCTGTTGCGTGAGTAGATCAATTAAGGTGGGCTCATGGCACAAAGACCTAGAGATTGACACGTGTGGGGGGCCTATAAATACCCCACTCCCCCTCTCATTTGAGAGAGAAATTTTGGAAGGAGAACGGAGCTCTGAAAGAAGACTGAAGGTGAGGAGCAGAAGAAAGGGTCAGTTGCGCAAGCTGCGTAACCCACTCTGCCAGCTGCGTTGACCGTGCAACCCACTCCTCTAGTTGCGTTGACCGCGCAACCAGTAACCTGCGCAACCAGCTCACTATGTGGCCAAGGTTAAATGGGGGCCGAAATGCTGCTAGAATTGCTGAAAGCAATCGATTTCGATCTCAGGCTCTTTCCTTTACACGAAGGACAAGCTCAAAAGAGATATTGGTTAATTAAATTCGACATTCCTCTTAAGTCTTAGGAGATGATTAAAACAGCTATCAAAATGCTGACAGATTCAAGATTCAACATATAAGCTTTGTTAATTACAATTTGTTTATGTCAAATAATCTATCTTGGAATCAAGGGCTATGGAAGGGATGTAGATAAACTCAGAATCAATAATATAATGATTTTTCTATTTATTCTCTTTGTTTATATTTGAATAAAATAATTTTCCCAAATCAGATGCATTTTCTTCTTATTCGAAATAGCATTGAGCACTGAGATCTGACACGAACACGAATTTCCTATGAAAGCCTTTCGCAGGAAGTTCCTGCGTAAGGAACTTAGGTGGGGCCGACCGTGATGTTCATGATCAATCCACTTAGTCCATCCATTTTTTGAGCTCATTTTACAACATTAGGCTAAAAATAAGCTGGATCCAAGACTCAAGTGGGTCGAAAACATGAGAATTTAATGTCCAAAGTTGAAATATTCGTGGGGCCACAAAAGTTTTGAATCAGGCTAATATCTGTGTTTTTAGTTCATCCCAGTTGGAATGATGTTATGAACGGTATAGATGGCATGTAAAATCACCTTAGACCTCTGGTAAGTTTCAACGGTAGGAATTTCCCTACCCACCTTTTCCGTTACTATGACCCACTTGAGTGTTTGATCCCTCTCACTTTTGGTCTCATGTCCTAAAATGAGCTTAAAAAATGGATTTACGGGGTGGATTTATCATAAAAATCATGATGGGCCCCACCTAGGTTCCTAGCGCAGGAACTTCCTACGAAAGGCTTTTGCAGGGATATCTGCGTCCCTCTGACACAGGAAAAGAAAGAAATAAAGGAAGTGGATTGGCAGGTGTACCATGCACCAAGCCATCTGTATTGACGTCAACAAGTTCTGTGGGTCCCATAATGAGGTATGTGTTATATCTAAACCGTCCATCCATTTGGCAGGCTCGTCTTAAGGCTTGAGCCGAAAAATAAGACAAATATAAAGATCAAGTGGACCACACTACAAAAAGCAGTGGTGGGTTGAACGTTTACCTTTGAAAATATTTTTTCCCTGACCGAGTCAGACTCAGTTTGGGTCAGCCGAATAGTGCAATGGATCGGATTAAGTCAGAGGACCCAGATTCAGTCCCAGATCGAATCGAGTTCGGGTCAATGCACTGAAAATTTTAAACCGAGTCAAGTTGGACCCAATCCAGTCCAATTCGACTCGATGCCCAGCTCTAGGTTTAGGTGCTTTCAAAAAATTCATTAACTTGGGTTTTAATAAGCTCTGGAATTCAGCCAACCTAACTTCTAGCTCGAACAAAATAACAAATTTTGTTGAAAATTTGGTCAGTTTAAGTTTTGGTTCAGCTAGCCTAACCTTGAAATTTGGCTAGCTCGAGTGAGTTTAAGTCAAATTCCATCAATGCAAACTTTTGATTTTTACGGGAATTCGGCCAGTCGAATTTTGGATAAATCTTATCCCGCGTGATTCGATAACTGTTGGAACGAATCTGTTGGAATCTGGTTAGTCGAAGGTAGTCTTAGGATAGTCGAATTTTTAAATTCTTTGGCTATAAATAGAGGCTTTCTCTCATTCTAAAGTATAATGAAAATTTACACTCTAATCCTTCTGCAAGAGAGAAAGAAGCTCAAGTCCTTGGCAAGCTATCTGTGTGGTATTTATAATTTAATTTATAGCTTATTCAATTCCCTTTTCTTAAGATCATTTCAATCTTATTCTAAAAGAGTAATCTATACTCTTCTTTAATATCTAAGAGAATCAAATCAAGTAGCATTTGGGTTTTTCATTTCTAAAATCTATGGAACCCTATACTATTTCTGTTTAATCGAACACTGCGTCTTCTACATTTAAGAAAGAAGTTCTTCTACTATAAAGCTTCTCCTACGTCTTCGAATGTACAATGGAAGATAAGTATTTTAATATTTTATTTCATTTTAGGTTTGTCTGAGATAGCCTGTGAAAATATCAGTGGATTTTTATTTGTGATAGCCCATCAAAATCATAAAATGGGTTTTTATTTGTGATAGCCTGTCAAAATCACAAAAGCATTTTTTATTGTGATAGCCTGTGAAAATCACAAGGAGCTGTATTAGGTTGTTAAGGTGAACGTGTGAAAACCTTATTATAGTGAAAGCTAAAATTACGAGGGTAGTAATTTTTGGAGTAGAGTAGGTGTGGTTGTTTTTAGCACTAAACCATTATAACTCCTTGTGTCTTGTGGTGAATGGTTTATTCTTTTGGTGGTGGGTGCTATTTATTTCATTCTTGTAGTAAATGTTGTAATTATTTTATGTTCTCTTGCAAGTTTAAAAGATTGATTTTAAAGACATTCGTGAAATAAGGTTGTCCTGCCTAATATTTTAGGTGAAGGTTGTCTTAAGAATAATTTAGAATCAAGGTTTCAATACTCAGGCAATTGAGATTTTTATATTCTTTACATATTTTACATTTATTTCGATTATTTGGCATTGTCTTATTCACCCCCCTCTAGGACATCACTAGCTCTCATTTTCAAAGCCCTTTAAGAGGAACTTGCTTTGATACCAATTGAAATGACGGCTTTACCACTACAAGCGAAGCTTGAAGATATGTCTAATGCTCTAGTAGGGGGTGAATGAGCCTTTTTAAAATTATTTAAACTAATAACATGTATTTACTTCTAAATACATGAGTAAAGAATTCAAAAGTGATAAGAAGTGCATAAAAATAATTTAATCAGTGAAACACATCATTCATGTATTTTGACAAACATGTTTGATGCGGAAATTAAATAGAGTATAGTATTTAGTCAAATATCATAAATAAGGAATTAAATCATTCACCATAATGCACACGATGTATAATGGTTCGGTTATGTGCTTACTCCACTCCTGGCTAACCCACTTTCTCCTAAAGTGTGTCGGATTTCACTATTCAAATGGTTTTAAATGAGGTTCACCATAAACCTTCACAACCTATATAAGTTCAACATTTTTCATTCGTCAATAGCCTATACAAGGTCTTATTAAGTCCTACATAAGAACTTGAGAAGTCCTACACAAGGACAACAAAACGTACTCTCCCTTCGGAGGCCTACACAAGGACTTGTCGAGTTTGGAGGTTCAAACTCTGAAACCTTATCCTGTACAAGGAATGGTTTTCAGACACAATGGACTCTTGGTACTTATATAAAAGTGAATGAGCCTCATTAAGCATTTTGATGAAGATCTTCTTGGATGATGAAGAATCTTTAGCTTCTTTGTACGACAACTGGATGATGATACTTCGTTGAACATGCCAAGGTTGTTGGGTCTAGGGTTTGGTGAATCCTAACTAGATATTGATGGGCTTTAAGAACTAGTTAAGGATCCTCATGGCTGAGCATTCAATGCTTGATAGTATACAAATTTGCTAATTAAAGTGGTTGCTAGAGCATCACTGAATGTTAGAGTTCATTGTTCAATCTAAGCTTTGAATATTCTAATAATTGCCTTTAAGACAAGAATTAAATGATGAACTCCATGAGAAAAGAGAGCTTGAGAAGATGGATATTAACTCTCACAAAGCTCTCCAATAACTCACTAAATTGCTTAGGAACACCTCAAATAAATATATAGAGAAAAAAAATTTAAAGGTAAAAAAAGGGCAGAAAACTGTTAGGTTCGATGCCATCAAACGATCTCCGATGTCATCGAAGTGACCTTCAATTTCATCGCTAAAATCATTTTTAACATTCAAAATGTTACTGGACAGTTTCTGAACTTCTGATGATGCCATTGAGTGTCCTTCGCTGTCATCGAAGAGGTCCTTTAATGCCATCGTAAAAACATGATTTTTTAACTTGAGGTTGTTGGACAATTTTGGTTTTAATTTTGATGCCATCGAAGGCCCCTTCGATGCCATCACAAAAATTCAGAATTTCGATGTTTTCTTGTTGGATTGTTTCAACACATTTTCGATGTCAACGAAGTTAAGTTCATGCCATTGAAGAGTTCTTTGATGATTGAGAATTTTATCGATTTCTTACTAGACAGTTTGAGCATTTCTTCAATGTCATCGAAGCTAAGTTCAATATCATTAAAGTTTGATGCCATCAAACTGGCTTCAATGCCATAATAAAAATCCATATTTTCCTTGATTTCTTGTTGAACAGTTTTGTACTCAAGCTCGATCCCATCGAGCTGCCTTTAATGCCATCGAAGGTAGTTCGATGACACTTCGATGCCATCGAAAGTGTCTGTGTTTAGAGTTTTATTTTTAATACAGACATCAACCCATTTATCATTTTAACACACTTAAAAATAGGTTTTCCTAGATGGTTTTGGCTAAGTAGAGGCTATGTTTGGTGGGTTTTGGTATAGAGTTTGACAAGGTCTTGTGGGTTTCTTACCTTGTCTTGAATCAAATGACTTCAAACCTTCGAGTCTTCAATCTTGGTTCTTCTTTAGGGCTCACTTGACTCTAAGACTCTTACTTCACACTAATTGACAAGGTAGGGCACTTTCGGTTAATTCCTCATTTATAATATGTCTCCATTCATCTTCTGATCATGACTTTAAAAAAATATTAGGCATGACATTAATGAAGATGGAGCTTAAGAATGTTATATGTTTTCTAGAGTGGTTTTTAAAGGAGACATATGACTAAATTAGATAAACAATTTGACACAAAAAATTAGATAAACAAACAAGAGAACGTATGACTCTTTTTTCTTATCAGAAGATAAGAAGGGTATGAGAGGATGTTATTCTTAACATGGGAAAACCTATCATTGAGAACAAAGATTGATGAGAAAAGGAGCTCGAGCTAGACATCATATGTTCCATGCTTGTGGTTTTGGTCATATCAAAAGATACTTGATTCTTATGTTGGACGGAGGAAGCTGGCGTGATAAAGTCATGTTTAATCTTGATCTTCTGCTTGGTTAGGATGTAAGATAAGTTGTATAACTATAGACAGACTTGATGACAACTAATTACTATCTCTCTCCCCCTGAATGATAGTCCAAAAAGTATAAGTGGTTTCTTTCATGGATGCGGTTCCATCCTCAATCAAAACTTCCATTGTTGGAGGGGTCCACTTAGTTAAAGTGGCTTTCCACACACTTCATCAATAGATTTTACAAAAAACTTCATTCTGGCTTTCCAATAGGAATAATTTAAGTCATCAAAGGGAGGTGGCCTGGTGATGAATATAGCCTATCGAAATTTGACATTCTAATAGATTTGGATCTTTCTCTAAGAGGTTAATCTCAAAAAGAGCAACCTTTCTCTGATACCACTTAAAAGGACAAGTTATAGATGTCGGGGGGGGGGGGGGGGGGGGGGGGGGGATGTGAATACGATAATACAAAATATTTTGATACAATGCGGAATAATAAAGCAATTATACTCAATTGCTTAAAGTATTGAATTCTTTATATCAAATAGTTCATAGGACAACCTCCACCTAAAGGATTTAGGCAAGACAACCTTATTTTACGTCTTTGAAATCAAAATATCAAACTTAGCAAGAGCTAATCAATCACAAGGAAAGCATATAAAGAATTAAAACAATCATTACAATGCACAAATGAGTTATAGTGCTTCAGTGCTTAAACCCACACCTACTCCACTCCAAAATTACCACCCTCATAATTTTGGCTTCCACTATCCAAGGTTTTCACAGGTTCACCTTAACAATCTTATACAGTTTGTGTGATTTTCACAGGCTCACCACAACAAAACCCATTGTGCAATTTCATGGGCTTACCATAATCAAAACCCTTCTTTGTGATTTTACGCGCTCACCACAAAACAACCCTATTGAAATTTCTAGGCTATCTTAGAAAAATCCAAAAAGAAAGAAAAGTAAAAGAGTACGTATCTTTGATTGGCGAGTCAAAGGCGTATCTGTAGCTTGAATGTAGCAATCTTCTTTCTTGAGATATAGATGAAGACGTGTATGTGTTCAACCCAAAAAGAATGCAGGAATCTAATATATTTTCAATGAAATGAATAATACCCTAATGCTACAAATTTGATTATTTATTTCTCAAGTAGATTATGAATTACTCTATTAAAATAGTTTAAACTAACTTGAGAGAGAGAATAAAATTAGCTAAATCAAATATAAAAATTACTGCACAATAGCTTAAGGAGGCTTGGACTTTTACTCTTTTTTAGATAAGATGAATCTATATTTTTCATGATTTAAACAACTAAGAGAAAACCTCTTTTTATAGCCAAGGTCATTGGAAATTCAGTTGACCCAATATTAGGTTTGATTAGCCTAAGCCAAAATTCGGCTAGCCCAACCCTCAGTTCGGCTAGCCGAATCTTAATGAAACCTGAGATCTTTATGTTACTGGATTCTTGACCAAACATGTTTCAGGTTGGCTAAGAGGACAGGTTCAATTGGACGAACCCAAGGTTGGGCTGGCCGAATGTAACACCCTGAAAATCGGGGGTCGTGTATAAACCCAACTCCCGAGTTCCAGACCGTCACTTATGCAACAAAAATGATTATGATTCAATGTTGTCTGAGTTAAAGCATTCACATGAGTAAAAGTATACCAAAACTGCAATTCATACTCTAGATTCAGTGATAAAAGCAAGCGAAAGACTAAAGGATATACATATCACTGTATGGAAAACAAAATAAATCTCAACTGTCTCCAAAGTATGAATACATCTCTAAGTCTCATATATATGTAAATAAACAGAAATCAAATGTCAAAATAGTCCCACTGAGAAGTCCCGTCAATCCAGGCCACCTAAGCAAAGCCGTCGTGGTACTGCATATGTGAGAACTCGTCCTGGTCCTCATCATAATCCGGCTCTGCCTCCTGAATCGCTGCCTCACCTGCATCTAAGACAGGGTCTGATGGGTGTTGCAAACATCATCCCGTAATGTGGGAGTGAGTAGCTAACTCAGTGGAATAATAAAGCAAAGATTAACATGTTCTCAAATCAATCATGCGATAATAGTAAAGCAGTAAATCAAACATTCCTAATACTGTTGTTAATGCAATATGACGTGACATGATGGATGCCCTCACCGACAATCTCCCTCATACGGCACCATCTTACGCCCGCGGCATGCTTTCATCCCACAGTGCTCCACATCTTCCAGGCACATGCAATGTGATGGTGATATGATTCCGAGTTATTATTAGTCCATTCATACAGCAGGATTAAGAAACTAAGGTACTTCCCTTATATCAATCCTAACACAGATCCTGTCTAGGGTCGTCACTCCTAGTAATCTCATACGATGTATATTTTGTAGGTCGCTGCAAGGGCTGCCAGGGCTGTTGCTCGCACTCGTTGCACTGCTCCCCCATCACCTTATCAATACAAGCCTACTGTACTCTCATTGCTACGGAAGGGTCGTCGCCTCCCGTAGACTCAGAATACGCTCGTGGTCACTACAAAGGGCTCGTCGCCTGATCAGTGTAGGCCGACAGTAAGAATATAGTGTCCCATACCACCATAATCTGCTCACGAGTCATAGGTGCTCACTGGTCACTACGGGGAGGTTTGTGGCCCCAACGTAGGCCGACAGCTCGACCACGGTGTCCCATACCACTATGCCCGGCTCATGAGTCTTTATGGATCAAGGTACCATGGTTGACAGGGTTTACAATGGTAAGTTCAGTACCCTAGGTTCAAGCAGTTATGACTCATACAGGGTGAACATACAATGGCCAGTCGGGTTACTTGACGGGCTCGACTAGCACGAGCGCATCTCAAGTCGAACGACATGAAGTGCATAAAACACCTCGTGTGGCCTAACCACTGTCGCCAACTCCAAAACACGACTCGCGTTCATCAACGCATCGTTCGTGGCAAAGATAAGCCAACCACGAATTTACTCGGTTGCCAACTGCCTAGACTAGGTATAGTCCCAAACAGTTATGAATCCACATCATCAATCATATAAGAGTAATGGAAATGAAATACAACAATGTGAGCATGTTAACACATGTTATAACATATAACTTAAGTAAATCTTCCAACACATGCATTTCATACATATAACGAAATCATGCATATAGCCAACATATAGGAAATCATGTACATCAGCATATTATTTGAGAATTCAATCTCAAACTAATTCATAACACCATTTAATTCAATACATAATAATACAAACATTTATGCAAACACTTAGTCTACACATTTAAGTCTACATATAGTATGTCGACTCAAAGTGCGCATTTGGGAGAATCTCTTCGCCAAACTGATTATGCACGCATTCCTAATATCCTAATGCGACAAGAAGCCATGTCAATCAGATCAGCAAAATATGGATGAAAACAGTATTTCCTACAAATGACTAGAATGCCCTAAATCTCATATTTTTCGTCTACTTACGAAACAGGAAACGGACAGCATATTGTACATGTCAAACGGTGTTGCCGTCAATAATCTACTATTAAACGATATTGAAAGCGTTGAAAAAAGTCAATTAAAGCGTCTAGAATTTGCACCTTTTATCCTAGAAGTGTATTGATTCGAACGGAGCTTATACGCTTCGTCTACGGCGTACCGGGAACCTATTTCACAAGATCTATAAGCTATCATGCTAAGGAACTGAAGGAATCTCAAATCAGCAAGTGTTTGGGATACTTTCTTACCTAGAAACGCGGCGAAATCACCGGGAAAGTGATTGAGGTGCGTTGCTTAAGCACGTGCTATAGGTAGTGCAAGCAGCAGGAAATTCTCTCCCACTCTCTCTCACAATCTCTCACCTTTTCTCTCACACCAGCTAGGGTTTCTAGCAAATTCGGATGGGTGAGAGAAGTGAGGGTTTAAGCCCCTTTTATAACCCCAAACATGCCCAAAACAGGCTTGGGAACAATGTTTACTTAATGTCTAACCAAATCGGGGCTGTTTCGGTCCAAAAAGACATTTCTGGTGGTCCCCTAGCCGAACGCAATCTGACTTAAGTTCATGCACGTCGGATGTCGCTCACATCCCATTTTCAGACCAGTAGTGTTCGTAGATCGCACGTGACGGTCCAGTTTCAGTTCAGCGGTCATCGCACGTAGATCAGGTCTACAAGTCTCATGATATGAAATAGAAATTTTTCCTGATCCGAGGGTGTAATTTGGCTGAATTCTGACGGTCAGAACGCTTAATAATAACGCGCCAATTCGTGTGCCAGATTTGAATTTTAAATTCCAAATCTAACCCTATTCTCACTCTCTTCACTCCAGGCTCAATGAAATAGCCTCTGAATGTCGGTTGGACCTGATTTTTGAAATGATTGTCAAGTCCAGCTAGGCGGTTATAACGGTCTAAGATTGTAGGTATCGGACTTTCGACGCGCGGTCTGGATCCAATACAAAGTTTCAAAGAGGTCCTGAGAACAAACCGGCTTAGAGTTTGATCCGAGGTTTTAGAGTATTATAGCATCATTGGTCTTACTCACTTTGGGTCTTGTAGAACATATTTAAAGTGATCAGGGACTATTTCCCAGCTACTCTAGCATTGCGCTAGCTAACTTACACTTATTTTTCAAAGGAATTAATCCTACGCAATTTCTGGTCGAGTTGGTACTCGAGTCCAAGTACGGATTTTTCCAGGGCGTTACACCGAACTTGCCACAGAAATACTTTGTTTAGCTGTAAACTTGCTCGAATAATGTTGGGTTGGCCAATGGTAATTAGGTTGGCCAAACCTAAGGCCGAGCTGCCTAACACTAGTGTATTTAATTTAGAATCATATGATATCATGATGTTATATGAAATACACCCAACCTAGAGTCAATCTAAGGTAATACCACCTGATGGTTGACACATGCAAAGCGTTCCAATCTTCGAACCAAGTAAGGCTTAAAAAACTTAAAATGTTTAGACTTCCTTGAGATATTGATCTCGAAGCGTATCTTCATGAGTGCTGGCATTCCTTTCAAGACTACAAATTTTGACAATCTAAACTGTGGTTAAGTATACACACTTACAAGTTTGAAATACCAAACTTAGCAAGACCTTGTGTATGCCCCCGACGGGAGAGTACATTTTTTTTATATCCTTGTGTAAGACTTTGTATGACCTTATGTAGTCCATCGATGGATGAAAAATGTAGAACTTGTGTAGTTTGTGAAGGTTTATGGTGAACATAATTTAAAACTATCTGAATAGTGAAATCTGGCACACTCTAGGAGAGTGCAGTAGTCAAGAGTGGAGTAGTGTAACATTCTAAATTTTCGTGGCCCGAATATATACTCGTGCTCGAGAATTCTGGGTGTTAATAATGTAAAGATTGGATGTTTCAAAATCGCACCTTGTTTTTTTTTCATTTATATCACATCCAGTTACATT
Source organism: Magnolia kwangsiensis (assembly GCA_037074715.1). Taxonomy (NCBI): domain Eukaryota; kingdom Viridiplantae; phylum Streptophyta; class Magnoliopsida; order Magnoliales; family Magnoliaceae; genus Magnolia; species Magnolia kwangsiensis. The sequence continues at coordinate 62,181,839 of CM073573.1, forward strand.
CACGAAGGTAAGTATTAATGATAGTAAAATTAAATGTATTTATTATTAGAGTAAAAATTATCCGATTAATCTTCAAACGCCCTCTCAATGAGAGCTTATTATATCATATTAAAATAAATAGCAGAAAACATATAAACAAATAAATTTCAGTGACATTCTTCTTCTTCATTAAACATATCTTCCAAAGAATGATTTATCGTCTGTATCGTCAACCTTTAATTCACCTACAACATCTATATGGTTGGAGAAGGTCAATGCCCTACTCATAGTAATGGTTATCCTTTAAGATTAATAGTAATTCAAGAGATTTATAGGAATAATATGAGAATTCTGATACGTATCGTACTCCACCACTACGAATGGTATTCGTATGCGCAACTAATATATGTGTGTGTGTGTGTGTGTGTGAATTCATGCCTAGTAAAGTGTGTGCGGTCCATCACACGTAGTGATCATTATAATGTGGAATATAATTCATTAAAAACCTGACACGCCCTGCATCTCATAGTATGAAGATTTGTCGATATGTCTAACGTTACCGTGAATTTACGTGAACACCTTAAGATGACACAACACACGGATCAGATGAATTATGTGACATGATTTGTTCATGGAGCGACTATTTATGACATCCAATCCCAAAAGTGATGTAACACACATTATGAATTATTTACATCGATTTATGCACCACTACCCAAAATCCATGAAATTTTTACATCGACCAAGAGGATCACTACCTAGAGCGTATTACTTCCTTGATAAAATATATGAACCACTATATATGAGACTTATAACACATCATTTGCATCAATATAGAAATAAGTCAAACCATGGGGGTTTTGGAATTCCAAAACATATATGCTCAAGCCATAAAGGGAGGTAGCACAAGGCTAACCTAATAAAGGAGAAAAGAAGCATTAAGTTATCCCAATAAAAGAGAAAAGTAGCAAATAAGCTAACTCCACAAGAATAAGGGAAGAGGAACAAAAGACTAACTCAATATAGAGTGGAAGCATGCGTCGCTCTCAAAATTAGCAAAGGGCAAGACTTGTATCCATCGCCCCACATAAATTCATAAAAATCACATATAATTAAAATCATACCTTAACCACAATTCTCAAAAGGAGATATGATTTATAATGATCTATTAATCAATTGCATGAAAAATCACAATAATATGAAAGTATATAAAAATAAGATAAATTATATTAACTTAAATTAGTGTAAGCTTAAAAAAATCCCTCACCTTAGCCTTAGATCTAAACCTTAGATAGATCTCAGAAAGCTTCTACATGAATCATGACATTGCTTGAGAAAGAGGGAGACACTATACATGTGGAGAAGAAAGAGGATGATGGGTGTCTAGGCTTCTCTTTCTCTTTCTCTTTCTCTTTCTCCTCCTCCTTGGATGTTGGAAGGTGGTGTGTGAGTGGAGAAGGTAACGCACACTCACATCGCTTGAGAAGGAGGGAGACACTGTAAAGGAGTGAGCGTGTGGGAGGGGTTGTGTTTCACATTGCACTTGGATGGGTTTCTCCAATTTAACTTTTTTGGTGATCTTTCTTTAAATCTAATTCGTTCAGTGTATCGAGGTCGTCGAATAGAGTCGAGGTATATGATTTTCTTAGGGCCTGTTTGGGAGGGTGGATTTGGAATCCCCTAGATTCGGAACCCCCAGGATTGGAAACCCTCTGGATTAGCAATCCTCCCGATGTGTTTGGCACCCTGGAGTGTGAATCAACTTTAATTCAAAAATACTAATGCATGGTATATTTATAGGGGTTTGAATTTAATTACTAAATCAACTTTAATATCCCTAATTAGTGAGATATATAATTTTTGACACTATGGTTGTGATAAGCCCGCTGAAATATATGCTTTGCCTGAAAATGATGAAATTCCAAGTCTGGGATGGATTGCAAGCACAAGATCATGTCTGAGTGACTAACCAACGATTTTTAATCATTGATTAATATGGACAATGTTTAGACGATGCTGATTTACATGGACAATGTTTAGACGATGCTGAACATCATTAGTGGGCCATGTGCCTAATAGAATGATAGTGTACAGTGACATACATGTTACACCTGCAACTATTGAAATGATTTTAGGTGTAACCAAGCTCTCACCATGGATTACAAACCCCCTTAAAGTGGGGATTGGAAACCCACTGGATTGGCAATCTCCAGTTACTTTATGCTGCCAAACAACCAAGGGGATTTGAAACCCCCTCCAATCCCCTCCAATCTACGGTGCCAAACGACCCCTTAGTGATCCAAAATTTAGATTGGTCTATCTTAAAAATTCTCATAACTGGTGTCAAAACAAACTTGATCTCAATTAATGGTTCACACTTAATGATTAGGGCCCAATTTTAGGTGAAATGCGTAGTTAGGATGGACAAATGGTTGGACAAAGTGTAGGATCATAGATAGAGATCTAAATTTGTATGATATCGTAGTCATATGAGGTCAAAGTGTGGTCCAAATTTGAGTTGCGAGGACGGTGTAAAGTGGGTTAATCGGAAGCTCTAGCTTTAAAAAGAGTTGGTAAGCCTAAAACAGATAGCTTTATGTATAAGAAAAAAGCCTACCAAGGTGGGGTTCTCATATTTCACACTTGGTCTATATGATAAAAAATTCAAGTCATTCATACAAAGGGAAATATCCTACTACGCTACCCATGAGCTTTCTTCACTCGATGAACATTAAAATCAATGGTTAAGGGGATAATTTATCAATTGGGCCACTTTTATAATGATCTGAGGGCTAAAATTTAACGTGTATGGTTAATTTATGATAAATAGGCTTGGTATAAAATTATACATAAAACAGATCATGGGAACCATGCAATCTAAAATTCAAGGGTATAGGTTAATGGCATCAAGTATTTTTAATTTTGCCATATTTTATTTCTCCAACTTCTATTGTCCGTAAGTTTGGACTACACCATCCAAATGCATTGAAATTTCACAAACATTCTCTATTTTTCATTCTCTTTCCAATGCCCTATTTTAGGCCTTAATCGCTTATAGATGACCAAGATGCCTTTTTAATGGGCTATACCGCCCCAAGGTCTAAATTAATGCGTTCATATATTTAATAGAGAAGTCAGCCGGTAGTGGTGACATATACCTTACGATCTTCATATTGAGCTGTTCATTCTGATATTTAGGTGGCCCATTTGGTGGATCTAAATATGATGGATGGTCAGATGGCATGTTAAAAATAGAAAAACTTGATGGCTAGTACTCTAATCATGTATGTAGGTGGTTACACAATTGATTTTGTAAACAGATGAACACCAGTAGGTTTTTGGAGTGATCAAGAGGTAGAACATGTATACCATTAAATTCAAGTGACTTGTTCACATGTGTAAGTTTCTTAGATTGTAGTTCTGATGGTTGGTTAAGCATATTCATTGGTGGTAAAAAAGATGAATGGGTGGTCCAAACTAAAAGTGGATGGTCAGATATCTTTACCTATCTATGGATAGTTGACTGAACAGTTGGTTATGATGGACAAGTGGGAATACTTGGACATATGATGATCTTGTCTTAAAATCAACGGTCGGATGGCTTAATATATGGATGAAGATCATTCTCAACTATTAGATTCATGTTGGAGAATAGATGTATGGTTATGATAGTTAAATTAATATTGTACACATGTACATACTAAGTTAAACTTCACGGTGATACTCAAGAACTTTCAATACTTGGGTATTGAAAAGTTCAGGGTGTTACAAGTAGACACGTAGCTGAACCACTATATATCTTATGCTATGGGCTGAATGATTTAAATCTTTATCTATTATGTTTTTGTTGAATAATATACTTGATTTATTCATAGCGGTAAACATGTTTGACAGAATGCCTGAATGATGCTTTCACTATATAGACTTTGTTTTTACACTTCCTCTCATTTCCATTTCTTTACATAAGTGTTTAAAAGTAAGTGCATGTTAATTATTTAGTCAAATTTTAAAATGTTCTATTCACCATCCTCCAAGACATTAGCCATATCTTTAAGCTTTGTGTGTAATGGTAAAACCACAATTTCACAACAAGTGATCATAAGGCGGAAAATGAGGCACCCTAAAAGGTGAACTTTATCAAGTGTCACACCATAAGACCAATCTTTTCCAAAAGTATATACATGGAAAATGATAAGAAGACCAAAGGTCTACTAGTGGGACATTTGAGAAAGGCAAGAGTGCAAGCCCATCCAAGCACTAGAAAATTCAAATTAAGTATGCCCCATTTCCTACGCATATAAGTGGCTTCCTATGAACTAAGTTATGATCCACCCTTCAAGCAAGAGCGGTAATATTCACAAGTACAAATGAGATCAGGATTTCCAACTCGAGCCTGATAGAGGCTCACATCAAAGCAAATAATCTTCCCAAAGTGAGCCCACTTAGACCTTATATATACTTTAAGAAGCTAAACCCATGACTAACATTGACATGGGCAACAAAAGTTGTTCAAGGACCACCAAAAAAGGCAAGAGGACATAGCTATCTTGGCCCAATGAGCTTAGGCATATAAACATAGGAGTAAGCCAACCTAATAATCCCTAAAGAGGATGGGTACCTTGTCTCACTTGGGCTAAATATAAAATCCCAAGCCCATTAGAACATGAAAGCACAATACAAATCATTTTCTCGTATCCATAGGATTCCCAAAAGACACTTGGGCCATCACGGAGAATTTTAAAGGTAAAAATTATGATGTTGGTCATTCCCAACCACTCGTGAAAATGGAAAAAAGATAAGGAAAGAATAGAGACAAAAGTAATGATAGCATGGAAAAGGGAACAAAAATGAAGTTTGGGCCCACCCACATGCATATGGGGCCCAAGTAATCACTTTGGATCCATTATTTACATAGCATAAAAGCAGCCCAAAGAAAATACTACTCCTTACATGCAGCTTTATGCACATAAAAGAAGCCATCATTTCGTACATGTGGGAAAATGGGAGTAAGAGCAAAATATAAAATGTAAAATCCTAAAAGTGCAACTCCATGCACCACCTTGGACTTGAAGTGATACTATTGTCCACCACTTGACACCACACTTAAACCTCGAAAGAGCACCTATAAAAAGAAAGAAGGCATGAGAACATATGGAGAGAGAGGGGACGAATTGAGGGAAGGGAAAGCATAAATGAACTCTACCTTTTACCCTTACCTCCTGTAGACACCCCACCTAGGCTAATATCTTGAGAACATTAAGACAATCTGAGTACCGTGATCAAATTCGAACCAAACCCTGACCCAAATTGAACCTTGATCCAAACCTTGATCTGAACCCCAAACCAAACTTTAATCCAAACCTTGATCTAAACCAAACGCTAAAACCGAATCTTGATCCAAACTAAATGTAATGTCTGTATCCTAGTCTGTACTATTCTGTCGACTCCCACGATCCTTCCCGATGAATTCTGGTAACCCGTGACCTATAATCAACGTTAGCGCATGACCTTAAGTCGTATCCCGTAGATCTGAGTCAGCTCAATCCGAGACATATACCCTAGCGACCACGCTGTCATCGCGGTTCTGACGCCGCATATTACACGCTGATCCGATACCCGGGCCAGGAGATGTGGGCCCGCATTCAGTTAGAGAAAAACACCGCAGGTTGCAAATTCTAAGAGAATCCATCGCATCAAATGTCAAGTACACTCTCATCACTCACCATCACTCACACCCATCCCCAAGTACAACCGCCATCTCCAAAAGTCAATCTTTTCTTACAACAAAGTGCCTACTTACATCACTCACCATCCCTCTCTCCCATCACTTCTCTCTCATCATCTCTCTCTCTCATCTTTCTCTCTCATTTCTCCCAAGCACCATGAGAGCTTGGACATCCATGGCCTTCATGAAAGAAACTAGGTGTGGCCTACTCCCTACCACCTAATCCCACCCTCCAAAATCGATCTCAACTGTTGAATCACACCCCTTAGAGCTCTTGAACGTGTTGGTGGAAGAAGGAAGAAGAAGATCATAAGGTGAGTGATCTTATTTGTTGATTTTGATCATTTAAGGGCCCACATATGTGGGACCCATCTTGATATTTGCATTATTTAGGGAGGGCTCATAGTGGCGGGGTCTCTCCCCTCCATCTCACCGTTTCTCTTTCTCTCTCTCTCTTCTATGATTGATGGTGTGTGTGTGGTCCACCATGAGTACATATTTTATCTATGCCATCCATCTTGGTGGGACCCATTGGATGCATCCAGACCGTCCATCAGTGGACACTGCTGGACTGTTGTCCAGCAGCTGCTGGGATACACCATGATGTATGTTTGATCCACCCATCCAGCCGTGTTACCCACTTGGATTTATGTAATTAATCTGCACCGACCAGATGTACTGGACGGTGGTACCCACCTTGCTGGATGAAGAGAGAATAGAGAAAATACAAATGCCAGCTTAATCTAAACGGCGGTAGGCCACCACGTGGACTCATCATGATGGATGTGTTTTATCCAGGGTCATCCAGTCCCTGGCAGTGGACTGGACCCCACACGATGTGCATGTGGTTCATCCACACCGTCCAGTGGGTCTGGACGATGGGGACCACTACTGTAATGTATGGTTTTATCTACACCGTCCACTCACTCAGCTGGGACGAGCTGGAGCTTTGAGCAGCCGTCCATCAGGCCAGGTGGAGTGGGATGCCACCATGATTATATGTATTTGCAATCCAGGCCGTCCAGGTGGCCTGGACGCTATATTTTTTGTAATATATATATATATATATATATATATATATATATATATATATATATATATATAATGTCATATGGTGGGCCCTACGTGGGACCCACCTATCTGGGATGCTGATTGGCTAGTCTAGCATACACCAGCCATAAGGCTGGTGTAATTGACGTCAGCAAGTTCCGTGGGTTACACCCACACCGTTCATCTGATAGTGGAATCCATGACATGTATGCTTCAGATCCGCACTGTCCATCATCTGGATGGTGGGTCTGATCTTGTGGCGTGTGCAATATCTGGACCGTCCATGTAACAGACGGTCAGCAACTTGCCTGCTGTTGTTGACGTCAACAGATTCGTAGGTCCACCTTTTGATGCACCACCGTCCGTGTTAATGCACGTGGGGCCCTGATAAGATATGTGTTGTGTCCACGCCTCCAGCACCTGGACGGTGGGCCAGTTTGATATATGTATTCAATCCACACTGTCCGACAGCGCTGGATGGTGCTGGGCCATTTTTTTGGTTAGATGCCACGTGGGACCACCTTGTATGTAATGAAATCTAGACCGTCCATCCAGGGGACTGGATGGTGGAACCACCAATGCATGTAATGTAATTTGTATGCATCACACGTGTAGAATGGCTGGTATACTTCACACGTGTGTAGATTATTTTGAATGCCACACACGTGTGTGTGGATCGGCCAATATGCCTCACGCATGTGCAGATTGGCTGGTGTACCTCTCACCAACAATATAGCTATTATACTCACCGGTTCTGTGGGTCCCACACGTGATGTGTTACATCTGAACCGTCCATCCATTCGGCAAGCTTGTCTTAAGGGCTAAGATTTAAAAATTAAAAAAAATTAAAAAAATTGAAGCAGATCTGATGGTCAAAAGGACCACACTGCAAAAAATAGTGTTGAGTGATCGTCCACCATTGAAATCCCTTTTGGGTCACGGAAGTTTGGGTCAATATGAGATTTATTTCCTCTTAATCTAGGTCTTCGTGACCTTATGATCAGGTTGGATGGAAAGTAAAGTGGTGAGTCCTACAATTTAAACAGTGGAAATCATTATCCCCACTACAATTTTTGGTAAGGTCCAGATGATCTTTCGATCCGCTGCCATTTATGGTGCGGCCCATGTATTGTGGCCCACCTATTGTGTATGTGGCCTATTCGTGCGGCCCATTGATGAAACCCACCTTAATGTGTTGTATATCCTCACCATCCATATGTGTGGGACGGTGGGCCCTAATGAATATGGGGACACCTTGATGTATGTGTTGGTGGCCCACGTGTATGCAGATCCCACCTTTGATGTATGTATTATATTCCACACCATTCACCTGTTTTGCATCGCCCATTTGTGCGGCCCATTGATATGACCCACTTAATATATATGAGACCCATTGATGCAGCCCACTTGATGTATACGAGGCCTATTGGTGTAGCCCATTGATATGGCCCACTTGATGTTTATGAGGCCCGTTGGTGCAGCCCATTGATGCGGCCCACTTGATGTATACGAGGCCTATTGTGATGTATTTTCGGCCCATTTAGCAAGGCCCAATGAGATATATTTTTTGGCCCATATATTGCGGCCCATTTGACACATATGGGGCCCGTGTATTACAGCCCATCGTGATGTACATGAAGCCCATGATTGAGGCCCATAGTGATGTGTATTAGGCCCTTGCATGAGGCTATGGGCCCGCTGTATGTTTGGCTCTATATATGTCATTACTTGGGAGCAGTGTTTGTTAAATGGCCAGATTGATGGGCAATGATGGTTTAATGTAAACATTGTGACCTTCCCTTAATCCTGGTTAGGCTCATTCTCATCATTCTCTAGTGGTTTAACCCAAACGAATGGGCCCCATTGATATGGCTTGAACCATCATCGTCCGTCCATCTATGGACCCCGCCTTATGTCGAGACCGATTGCCGATTAGCGATCGAGGCCGATTATCATGATCGATTACCGATTCCGATTTTCGTGACCGATTGCCGATTCTAATTAACATGACCAATTTACTGATTTTAGTTATCAATCGATCCCGATTGTCGTGGCTGATTGCCGATTCCGATTGTCGTGACTGATTGTCGATTCTGATTGACGTGATCGATTTGTCGATTATGATTATCGATCAATCCCGATTGTCATGGCCGATTGCTAATTTCGATTGACATGACCGATTTGCCGATTCCAATTATCAATCGATTCCGATTGTCGAGGCTAATTCCAATTTCGATTATCGATACCAATTCCGATTATCGAGGCCCAATGTGATGTATATGCGGCTCGTATTTAAGGCCCATTGTGATGTGCATTCGGCCTATGTTTGAGGCCTAATGTGATGTATATGCAACCTAAATTTGAGGCTCGTCGTGATGTGTATTCAGCCCATCTTTATGACCCAATGTGATGTATATGAGGCCTATGTGATGAGGCCTATTGTGATGCATTTAAGGGCCAGGAAACGTAGCCCATTGTGATATATGTTAGGCCAATGTGAAAGGCTCATCGTGATGTGTTAATCTCTTGAGTGAGGCCCATGATGTTGTATATTTGGCCCTTGTGTGAGGCCATGGGTCCACTCTATGTTAGGTTCTATGTGGGCCATAACTTGGGAACAATGTTAGTTAAATGTCCACATTGTCTAGGCTGATTGTTGATTTCCATTATTGACACCGATTATGAGTATGTGACAACATAGCATCATGATATATGCCCATACGCATCATCTGCATATTTGTTATGAGATGTGGTTGACCATTGTATATGTCATTGGGAAGGTTGTTATAAGACTCCCTGATAGGCGGAGAATATCTCACATGAGCGCACGGTATGCGCAAGATTGATGCATGATTAGATTGTATGACTTATGCATCTTGCATTGTGTGTTGTGATTACTGTACGCCCTAGCAACACCAGGGCCGTAGCCTCCACAGGCATATCGTGGATGGCTAGATGGGACACCAAAAATATTTGGTTCGAGCATCAGGCTGCCATAGATGGCCTTGGGTGAAAATTCCTAAACCCTCTTGGTACCAGAAGACGCCCCAACGTCGAGACCGAATGGATATATATGAGCGCATGAGGGCCGTATACCAGTAGGTCGTGTCTCCCACTGTGTCGTGGTTGGTTGGGAGGGGGTGTGACCTTGCCCGCCTGAGTGAGGAGACAATATTTAGGTTGAGTTTGACCAGCTTGAGGAATGGGTCCGCTATCGACGAGCTGGACCCGATATTGACAGGCGTATAGTGAGGTCTCTTTCACTTACCTAGTTGTGCACTCGCATAGGGCGGCAAGCTGGAGTAGAGTATAATAGACCCCTTTGATGATCCCAGAGAGGAACCGTACTGATATATGGACATATTAGGCAGGAGTTGCATACTCATTCATTCATTCACTATCCACTCGGGCTGGTGGTGCGCAACTATTTGTTACGTGTACCTTCACAAAGGCCAGAATTTTAGTTGAGGCGCTGACTAACCTAAGATCAGGAGTTTACAACATTGAGTCTGACTATCCAAATTTAGGTATGTGACTGGTTTGGATAGAAGTCTTTTGTGATAAACCTCATATCCTGCGATACTACGTAATATCATCCCGACTTCACAATCTAGCGTGGTTATTCCATTCACACGGCATATTACATTACATCCATAGTATATGGCATTTTGGGTTACTGTGTTTTTGCATTTATATGGTCTAGAAATGGCTGACGGTATTCGTGAACTTATATGGAATTGTATATTACATTGCATTCTCGACATTTGATATTTGGCTCTTTATGACTTCTCATTTGCATAACTGATCTGTATTGCGTACTCTGATATTATTTGACTCATGGACTTGTTAGTATTTCCGCTTTTCTTTGATATCGTATGATTCATGATCTTACTAGTATTTTCTATATTTGTATGATTATGGTGTTGTGTTGAATACTTGTCACTTACCTTGTGCACACACTTACACCACCCTCTAAGCTTTCTATAAGCTTATGCACGATAGATGCATGCAGGTAATGTTAGGTCGCAGCAGTGTAGAGCTTGGAGCATGTAATTGACTTCTGGAGCTTTGATTTTGACATATGTATTTCCCTTTCAGCATTGTATTTAAATGTTTATATTAGTGGATATGTGATGATGATGTTGCTTTTGTGATTTGGGTAAACTTGTGGTTATGCTTCTTATGAGACAAATTGATGTTGAAAATCCTCCTTGTAGGATCCCAGAATCGAAACTTGGCATATGGACACTGAGAGCCGAGAATGGGGTACTACGGAAGCTGTCGGCACCGGATTCGGTGATTGAGATTCTTATGAATCCAATTTTTGAGTTTGGGACGTGACACCAAACCCTAATCTGAACCAGATCCAAGCCTAAAAGCCCGAAAGGAGACTCTCGAACGAACCAGAGCAACAAGCGAGGCCCATCGACTAAATCCCGAGCCAAACCAGGCCTGAGCAGTAGTCCGACTCCCGCTCCAAAAGTGGACAGGTGTGTCTCCGAGCAACAACTGTCTCATGTCCTAAAGTTAACTTTCAGACGAATTTACCCCCCAACCAAATTTATTTACCATCTTTACCAACCTCACCAACTACTAAGAGCTAATAAGAGCATGTCATGTGACATTTCTCTCCCCTCAACCAATCCCAAGATGCCATGTCAGCATTAGACCCCCTCAAATCCAACAATAACCACATTATCATTGGAGAAGGCTATAAATAACCCTCTCCTCTTCACATTTCACACACACTTACCATTCTCAAAATCCAAGTGAGGAAGAGAGAGAGAAAGGAAGAGAGTGAGGGTGAGAGAGAAAGCCGTCAAGCCTCTAGGATAAGATTTTTTTGTCATCTCTTAGCCTCCTCCTAACCTTCTCATACCCAAATTTAGCTCAGATTGATCATAGTGCAACCCATGTTTTAGCCTATCTAAGTTCAAGCCAAAGATTCATTTACTTTATGTAAATATTCATCATGACATCTACTCCTTTCTCAACCCTCCTACTCCTTTAGATTTCTGATGAACGTATGCTATGTGATTTTTCGTACATCGGATCCCATCACATCAGAAATTCCTAGCAATATAGTCCACTTTTCTTTATCTTTTTGCATAAGCATCATCACATCCGCTCTCTAAATACCTTGTTGGACGTATGCTCTGTGGCTTACTGAAATCTTGAATCTTTCCGCATTAGAAATCCATATGTGCCTAGTCCCATTTTGACTCCATCATCCAAACCTTGAGATTGTCTTATCACGTTAAGTAGAGACTGTACATTTATACAAGCAAAGAGGGTGCCTAACACCTTCCCTCTTTATAACCGAGGTCCCTTGGAATCCCGAATCGTAAACCAAGAGTCAATTTAAGGTAGGAAAGTCTTTGGATTTCTCCAACCTTGAAATATTTCGCGGGTTCCAGCCGACTGCATGATTCTAAAATTAAGTGGCTAGTCGCGACTCCAAACCAACATCAAACACCCTCACCCTACCTACAAACAAAACATCCACCAACATCTGGAGGATTCGCCAGATGAGCGTGGGTGCCGATTACCAACGTTCACACCTCCTCACATCAAGAGGTCACCACCTTTTTGTCCAAAACTCCAAACAAAGCTCCTACTTAAAGCTAAAAGATGGATTAAAAAGAAGGAGAGAATGATAACTTGAAAGGGAGAAATGAAATAAAGAGGAGGAAACTTGCAAATGTAACACGCAGGACAAACCACCTCGAGTTGAAATATATAGAGGAAGGAGGCACACTTCATTACCTAGAACTTGAAAGAAACCAGTGGGCAAAGGGAGGACCAGTGGCAGTCAGGCTACCGCTAGTCCCCCTTTTTGCTGATGAGACTTGACCTAGTCTTCTCCCTTGGGAAAAGAGGGACATTGGGAAGACCTTGCAAGTAATCTTACACGGATTGTCCATTATAAGGTGATGGAAGAGAGAAAAGAGAGTAAATGATGAAAATTATGGGAAAATTTTAAATTTTAATCCAAACTCTAATAGCTTATGAGAAATTGGAAGGGCGATGTGGAGGAGAGAGAAAGTCCCATGCATTTTTAAATTTCGCAAAAATGGATCTCCCAATAAAAATTGGCATTATTGCGACCGTCGATTCGCGATCCAATAAACTATATCATCTTTAAAAACTTCAAAATTATCCCAATAAAAACTAGCATTGATCGAGACCATCGATTCACAATCCAATGGATCAGATCATTTAGAAAAATTCACAAATTTTCTAATAAAAATCAACATCAATCGTAACCATCGATTCACGATTCAATGGACTACATCCTTTTCAAAAAAATAAAAAACCAACATCGATCGTGACCGTCAACTCGTGATCTGATAGACTGGATTCTTTCAATAACAACTAACATCAGTTGCGAACATCGATTCGCAATTTGATAGACTGAATCTTTTTCAAAAAATAAAATACCAGCATTGATCATGACCGTCAACTCACGATCCAATGGAGTGGATCCTTTTTAAAAACCAGAATACCAACATCGATTACAACCATCAACTCATGATCCATTAGACTGGATTCTTCCAATAAAAATAAACATCAATTGCGACCATTGATTTGCAATCAAATGGACTGGATTCTTTCAATAAAAACCAGCATCGATTGCGAGTGTTGTTTCATGATTCGATGGACTAGATCCTTTTAAAAAAGGGATTTTGACTGTACTAGCATTGTACTATGGTCGAATTCTCAAAATCGAAGGGAGGTTTCAAATATTTCGAGGGTACTCATCTAACAACTTTTGAAAAGTTTTTTAGACCAAATAGACCTTGTCCTTAGAGTCAGTAGTTGTATGGTTTTTATGTGAAGAAGTTACATCATATTCAATCCTGAAAAAGTGACATGGACGAAAGTTGTTAATGGACATATGGAATCTAGATCCAATCCACTCATTTCCTTTGTAGCCCTTTATTTATATGGAAAGATATTAAGTTTTTGCTGACGTGATCTATTTATGACCTATAAAACTTAATAACTTATAATGGTGTTCATTTAATACGAACTATTTTCTTAAGATGTGGTCAATGTGACTAAAGGATATTAATCATGCTTCCAACCATGGCCTTTCATGAAATTTCAAAGTTAATGCATGGAGTGGATTCTGCACATATGCGATGGTGGACCCTACAGACAATATCCTTATAGTGTTAAGGGTCAAGGTTGAGGTTATCATGTATTGAGAGTCAAGGTTGTCATGTGTTGAGGGTCGAAGTTGTTGTCATGTGTTAGGGGTCGAGGTTGTTGTCATGTGTTAAGGGTCGAAGTTGTTGTCATATCTTAAGGGTCGATGTTATTAGGGTCGAGGTTATCATGTGCTAAGGGTCAAGGTTGTCATGCGTTGAGGGTCAAGGTTATCAAGGTTGAGGTTTTCATGCCTTAAGGGTCGAGATTGTTAGGGTAGAGGTTGTCATGTGTTAAGAGTTGAGGTTTTCATGTGTTAAGGGTCAAGATTATAATTTGTTCATTGCCTTCACTACTAAAAATTGAACAAAGGATACATATTAAATCTGTAACGAAAGAATATGTTCTAATGGTTGAGGTCATGGTTGTATGTTATAAGGGTCGAGGTCATGGTTGTAATGTAGCAAGGGTCGAGGTTGTCATGTTATAAGGGTCAAGGTCATAGTCATAATATGGTAAGGGTTGATGTTGTCATGTTATAAGGGTCGAGGTCATGGTTGTATGTTATAAGGGTCGAGGTCGTGGTTGTAATGTGGTAATGGTCGAGGTTGTAATGGTATAAGGGTCGAGATTTTCATTTGGTCACTGCCTTCGCTACCGAAAATGGATCAAAGGCTACAGATTAAATTTGTAGTGAAAGAATATATTATAATGGTTGAGATTGTGGTTGTCATATGGTAAGGGTCGAGGTCGTAGTTGTAATGTGGTAATGGTCGAGGTTGTCATGTTATAAGGGTTGAGGTCGTGGATGTAATGTGATAAGGGTCGAGGTTGTCATGTTATGAAGGTCAAGGTCATGGTTATATGTTATAAGGGTTGAGGTCATGATTGTAATGTGGTAAGGGTCAAGGTTGTCATGTGTTAAGAGTCAAGGTCATGGTTGTAATGTAATAAGGGTCGTGGTTGTCATATTATAAAAGTTGTGGGTCCTACTATGGATTATGTGTCGAATCCACTTGGTTTATTGGATTTAGAATTTAATTTAACGTCATAGGCAAAAACATGAATTACATCAAAAAAATTCTCTGACCTTAAAAGGTTTTTAATCTCATTGTTTTCTATGGTGTGGTCCACATGAGCCTTTAATATGCCTCATTTTTGGGCTCATTCCCTAAAATGATCTTTCAAAATGGATGGATGATGTGGATAAAATATATATATATCATAGTTGGCCCCACAGGATCATCCATCTCTAGATAGGTTCGGTTACCCGATCCGTGTTGCATCATGTTACATTACATTGATGGGGATTTTGAGAGAAGTTTTTTTGAGGCAATTTATACCATCATAAGCTATGTTAGGCCCACCACGATGTTTATGAAAAATCCACTCCATCTATTCATTTTGGGAGATAATGTCCAGAAATGAGACAAAAAATTGGACAACTTTGAAACTCTAGTGGACCACACGACTAGAAATAGTGGAAAGGAATTGCCTACCATTCAAATTTTTCTAGGCTCCACTATGATGTTTATATTCAATCCAAACTGTTCATAAAATGGTCTAAATGCTCATAAAATCCTTACCATGGGGATAGACTGAAAGAATAAAAATATTAGCTTGATCCAAAGCTTCTGCATCCTCATGAATGTTTCAACTGTGGGTGTATGATCTCCACTATTTTCTATTGTGTGCTCATTTGAGCTTTGGATATACCTAATTTTTGGGCTCATGTCATAAAATGATTTGACAAAACATACAAGTGATGTGTATTTCTCACAAACACCATAGTGGGCCCCATAATGTTTACCCATCTGAATCTCTCCCGTAGCTGTCACATGCTGGCTCAACTCAAAAGGCAACTGGGGGTAATTTCGTCCCAACGTTTTTTTTTTTAAAAGGTGTTAGGTGACTTTGTAGGACATTTTCTTAATCCTTTTAATATTCTAGGGCATTTGGGAAAACTACAATGTTTTTTTGGTCAAAATCCCTTTAAATACCCAAAATACCAGCATTGATCGTGACTGTCAACTCGCAATCTGATGGAATGGATTCTTTTAATAAAAACTAACATCAATCGCGACCGTTAACTCACAATCCGATGGACTGAATCACACTTCAAAAATATAAAAACATTTCCCCATAGAACCATAAAAACCCATGGGATGATGGATCTAATCAATCATGGATAAGAATCTTGAACATAAATTGCGGGACGATGAATCCTATCAATCATGACTCAGAATCTTAACCACAGACCACGGGATGATGGACTCGATTGGTCGCAAATTGAAATCCTGACCACCATCCATGAAAATATTTTCATCATCCATAAAAGCTGGAGTTGATCACAGCCAACCTTCCAGACCAGCCCAAAAATAATCAAATCTAATTACCTCGTGAGACGATAGAACCGATCAACCATCTTTAATCGGACTCTTGATCACCACCACTAATTATACTTGCTAGGGCTTTGCATCGAGCTGAGTCGAGTCGAGGTGGGCCAAGCTTAGCCTGGCTTGTCCGTGCTCTTCTCGAGTTCAAGCTCGAGCTTGAGCTCGACCTCAAGCTTACTATTGAAGCTTGGCTTGTTTGCCAAAACTTTCGAGTCGAGCTCGAGGCAAGCTAATGGATCGAGTCGAGGTGAGCTTACCTTGAGTCGAGTTGAGCTTACTCCCAACCTGACCCAACCCGCAACCCACACCTGACTTAACCTAGCAACCCGACCCAACCCCCCAATCAAATATTTAATTAATAATACACACACATATAAAATATTAGACAAAACCATAGATGGCACTTTGTTGTTGATACTGAGAGAGAGAGAGAGAGTAGGTTGTACGGTTGAGACAAGCCGGTTAGACATTGAGTCAAGCTCAAGCGAGTGACCGAGTGGAGAGAGAGAGAGAGAGAGAGAGAGAGAGAGGAGCTCGAGCACAGCAGATTACATACATACATACATATATATATATATATATATATATATATATATATATATATATATATATATATATATATATATATATATATATATATATATATATTCGAGTCGAGTCGAGCCGAGCTCGAGCTTCGAGCCAAGCCAAGTTCGAGTCGAGTCAAGTCAAACTCCACAAAGTTTACACTTGGCTTATTTTCAAAACGAGCTGGGTCATATAAAGCTTGGCTCGCCTTGATTCATCATTCGAGTCGAGTCAAGTCAAGCTAAATCGAGCCAAGCCGAGCGAGCTTTTCGAGCTAGCTTGGCTCGTGCAAAACCCTAATACTTGCATTAAATAAACTATCCCCAGCAGATCTCAGTCCCGATTGCGACAACCAAAATCCAAGAAATAAAATACAACATCTTCAAAATTCATAAATCCCTAACGACATCAATCCCCATCACAACTAACATGCCCACTAGCCCCTTGTATATTTTCAACAAAAACCAACTTACTTGAGGACCGGTAGGCATCCCCGGTGGAGATGACCAGTAAGTTGGACTCATTTCAAAATTATCTTATAATAAAAACTCCCACGGAGTATCACTCCCTAAAGTGGGGTGACTTTCAAAATCATAATATATTTGCATAATAAGGCGTTAGACTTCTGAGGCACTAAGAGATCTTCCATATTTTTGGGTGCGAGTCAGCGCAAAATAAAATAAGATCCAATATCTGACGGTTTCCCTGGAGATTATCGGATCCAAATGCACATCAAAGTATGATCGGACTGAAATCCAGTGTTAGCTCCATTATATCAAATGTTAATGATATGAAAAGACGATAGGCCAAGACTAATAAAGAGCAATTATCCAAACGACAAAAAAGACATTGTAAACTAAGTGTCAAAACCAGAAGATTGCATGGAAAGAGGTCACTCGCACATACTTAGGTGTGGATGCTTGTAGAATTTGATCGAGTCCAAGTCGGCATAGTGAGTTACCCGTAAGATCGTAGATAGCATATGACATCTAACCACTTTGATGATAAAATAAAACAAGTACTCATAGGGGTGATCTGGGAAGCAATAGATAATCCAATATTGGGTCAGTATCCTCGTAAGGCAGTAGAAAGCATAGGGGCTCTACTGTACCTTTCCGATGTTATTACCAATCACGAGTGAAAGGGCTGGGATTAGCGGCTTCTGCAGGGACAGTCGCAACGTTTTCCTCAAGCCCTCATAATACGTGCGAGTTATCTATTTTCAAGCAACCAACTGACACAGACACAAAGGAAGGCAATAAATCCGAATCGCAATTCATGACTGACTAGCAAGGGTAACTTTCTTTGGCATTCTGTTGCACACAACCTCTACTAAAGAGGGGCATTTATAGACACCGCACCACAGGCTGATAAGCTGATTAAGTTTGAACTGATGGATGGACAACTTAACCCCAATCTTAAACCTTAACACTATAAGCCTAAATCCTAGGAACCCCAGTCCTAAACCCTCAACTCAGCCCAGTTAACCCAGGTAGCCTAACCTTAAACCTTAGGAACCTAAAATCCTAGAGCCTTGATTCAGCTCGATGAGTTAATGCATCGAGTCAACTCACCCAATCAGCCTACCCAATCCCATAATCTAGTCAACTCACCTAGTTAAACCCAAAACCAAGCCCGAACCCAAACCCAAAGCCAAGTCTAATCGGAGAAATTATCGAAACTTTAAAGCAGCAACCCTCACAGCAAAGCCTCCACATATTTGAAGGATGTTTCTTGCCAAAGCAGGAAGTCCAAGTGGAGACCAGTGGTAGCCAAGCAATTATCGACCACGTGGCACTCCCCCTCTTTGGGGAAACATCCCTCAAGCATGTGGAACTCTCTATTTTTGAACCTTAAGTATGCGGTTAAAGTGTGTTTACTCTGATATTCATCTCCTTACCCAAAACTACCCTTTCACTACCTTATCCAACTCATGAGATGATGTAATGTGGAAATCTCTAATCCCAGCCATTCAACCATGTTTTGCCCCTAGGACCCACTAAGAATTACTAGAAAATCAGTTGGGAGACTATAAATACCCCCCTTCCCTTCTCATTTTAGGTATCCCCTCGCATAAGAGACACCTCTTCTCATTTCAGAGAGCATACCCGTTAAGAAGCATCCCTCCACCAAGGAGAGTGAGAGTGAGAGAGAGCTCAACCCTGGTCTAGCCTAGCCTAGCTAAAGTCTAAGCCTCATGAGCCACTAAAGTTCAAATTTGAACCACTCAATATATCCTTACAACACTTCCGTTCATCTAACCATTTAATCTTCTATCAGTTTCATTAAACCCAAGCATTAACATCGTGCAAAATTCATTTCCTATCAACCCCCCTACTCTTCATACACATTGGCATCATAATGCAATTTTCACTGTTTTCTCACATCTGACTGGAATGCATATGCTCTTTGGCTTGTAAATATAATTAGAACTTTCCCATCAGAAACTTTAGTCAGTTAGCCATCGTCATTTTAGTATATACACTACATTTCATCATTTTCCATCGTATTTGACTGGCGAGCGTATGCATTGAGACTTAATGATATAATCACAACATGTCCAGCAAAAACCTTAGCCGGTTGGATGTTGTTTTATTATAAGTATCCATACTACATCATAAGCCTCCCATACATATATCAAGCATTTAATTGTTTCGAACATATGTTATACAGCTTGCCGATATAGCTAGATTATGCCCATTATAAATTCGGATCAGTCAATCACTATTATCATTTCATTACATTACATTTTCTACAAGCGAGAACTACCATTATTCTACAAAAATTAGTCAGATCTTTTCAAATAAAGATATATCGTACGTCTGTACAGGAATAATGGGTGCCTAACACCTTCCATCTTTGTAATCACGTCCCTTGGAATCTTTGGAACATAAACTTACGAGTCACTTTAAGGTTAAGGATCTTTGGGTTCTCAATCTTAATCATTTCTACAAGGTTTAACCGACTGTAAAATCCTAATAATTGGTTAGTGGTGACTCTGGTCAAATATTATACACTCTTATCTCATCACAAAAGCCCTCGAATGAGGCAACCAATGGAAAGAAGATAGTAGATCTCTCGTACCCTCGTGAAATCTGCCATCCAGCATCCATAGGGTTGCAAGTGTTGATAACAGATGTCTTAAATCTATCAGCATGGTTCGATGACATTAAAGTCGGTCGATGCGATCGACTTTTTTCAGGATTTTCAGCCCTGGTCGCTGGACTGTTTTTGTCATTTTTTGATGACATCAAAGCTAGTTTGATGCCATCAAGTTTTTTGAGAATTTTTAGCCCCGGTTGCTAGACTGTATTTGTTATTTTTCGATGACATCAAAGTTAGTTCGATGTCATCGAAGGTTTACGCAGATTCGTTTGTGGAAACGCATATTCTGCGATTTTTGTTTCCCATTCCAGTTCGACTTGTTTCTAAAGCTATGTAAAGGGTTGTATACGGAATTAGGATAGACTCTAAGGGAATTCTAAGGTATTCTAGGATTTCTAAAAGGGTTCTAGGGTTTTAAGGGGTGGAGAAAAGAAGAGGTTTGAGGATTGCTCAAGCCGGGTAAGTTCTCTATCTTTGTAATCTCTTCTTTCATAGTGGAATTTTGTCGCTTTGTGTCATAGTTTTTTTACGCAACGTTTTTCCACGTTAAATCTCTCTGTTCATCTTTGGTTTGTTTGGTGCTTTTGGATTTCTATACTAGATCCATCTCTATGTGATTCTGCAGCACAAATCCCAACAGCAAGTTTCATTGATGGAGAAGGTGACTCGTAGAATGTTAGTGACGGACAAGTTTCATTGATGGAGAAGATGTGGTGGGTAAGAGAGTAGGGGTTGCTCGTAGAGATGGAGCAAGTGCTGCTCGAAGCAGACGGTGCCCTTAGGAAAAAGGCTCGATTCGAACAGGGAAGAGAGCAAAGGTTTCTTATAGAGATTGAACCCCCCATCACAAAGGTAGCTCTAATACCATGTGAAGAATAAATAATATAGGAATTTCAAATTTCTTATTGATATTTTTTATAAATACATTAGGAGATATTTATAAATATTTAGAGGAGGAGAGTTGTGTTGTAATACAACTCCTAATTAATAAAGCATAGCTGTCATATTCTCTGCATGAATGCATACTACATTCAAATCCCTCATATCCTTCAAATACATATCTTCCTCTTTCTGTTTCCTTGATTGGCTGCATAAAAATAGATATTATAGAATCTAATAGATAAGATATTATAGAATTTAATAAATAAATTATTATAGAATCTAGAAGCTAAAATCTAATAGATGTTGTAATAATATAGATCCTAAATTAGAGGATTTCAAACTTGTATATATGTGTATGGTAGTAATACAGAAAATTTATGTAAGTTTTTCACATTTTACAAACTTTGTTACTAATATTATAAAAAAATATTGTGTATAGCAGAATTATTTATCGGAGAAGAGTATCATAATCATATACAAACATGAACTTTTGAAATTGTCTTTGCTAAACCCACCCAATCCTAAAAAAATTGAGTGAAGTAGGACAGACCCACAAATTGTTTAAACCCAAATATTCAATATGAATGTTCTGATACATCCTTGATTAAGTGGGTTGCACATGAGTAAATAAATATTTAGAAAAAATGAAAACCCGAGTCTACATGCAACATGCATGTGTTGCCTAACCTTCGATTGGAACATAATATACATATATAGAATGGAACACATGAACAGACGAAGCTGAATATTCTGACTAAAATGGCCTAAGCCCAAGCCTAGCCTGAAAATTTGATTAGGCCATACATGCCCGACCCAACCCAGCCCAGCCTACAGGTCAAGCTCGCAAGTCATGATCGGTTCAAAGCTGGGCTGGATCCGCCGGAAATCCTGGCCCCTCTAGAGATTGGGATAGTTAGGATTCCTTTATAACACTGATTTTTAAACAATCAGCAATTTAAGACAGGCGCCATTAATTAGATTACTCAAATAGCTGATTGGCCGTATGTTCTGGATATGACTTAACCGTTGCATGGACAACTGATCGGTTATCATCCCCTCCCATCGATTTGTTTCAACTTTATAAGGACGCCCATGAATGGACCACCCAGATTGATGGATTGGACAACTCAAATGTGTGTTAGACTTGATGGAAGGCCACGATTGGTCACTCAGTTAATCTAAGTCGTTTCCAGGTATACAACTAGAAGCATGCATGATACTTCATGGTTGCAACCTTTGCACGGTGAAATCTTCAGCTGCGAGATGTATCATATAGGCATTTCTTCGTCAATGTACTAGGGGAGCAGATTTCGTGATTCCACATCATTCTGAGCTACTGGCACACATGAATGAGATCAAAACTGTCCATTTCATGCTTCCAACGGTGAATAGGCCATGGTCCAAATATCACATTGTTTGGATAAATTTAGCGATTTGGCAACGTAGTAATAAACCCTAAAAGAATACCAGTAGCTGCTCCTGTTAACCAAGCGAAGGCTCAGTTATTAGATGGTTAAAAGAGTCTAAAACCGGTTAGGCCAATGGATGGCTGACTCCATAGGTTAACTCGTTTGAATTATGTGAAACATGTATCACGAAAATGTTGTGCTCCCTAGGATTTCCTAGGAAATCCACTACCTTTGTGCAATATGTACTATTCAAGGGCATGCGTGTGAAGCATCACACTCAGCCCGAGCATAAATTATTATTATTATTATTATTATTTTCTTTTCGTGGAGCTACTCTATGCTCCAACACCACGTGACTCTTGCTACGCAGGTTCTCGGCAATTATACCCATGGTCAATTTCGGAACACAATCTTGCTGAGTCATGGTTCCAAGGACGCGGATTGCGTCCTACCCCTGCTCGTCTCCAGCTAGGAACGAGCAGGAGCTTTGAGTGGCCACCGTGATGTATGGGTTTTATCCACACTGTCCATCCATTTTTCCTTATCATTTCATGGTATATTCCAAAACTGGGACAGATCCAAATCTCAAGTGGACCACACCACAGGAAACAGCGATGATAATGATTCTCAACGTTGAAACTTTTTTAGGGCCCACCGTAATGTTTATTTTCCATCCAAACCATTTATAAATTTACATGGATCTGGATGAAGAGAAAACACAAATATCAGCTCGATCGAAAGCTTCTATCATCCCCAAGAAGTTTTTAATGGTAAGGATTTAATACCCATTGTGTGGCCAACCTGTGTCTTTTATTTGCCTGATTTTTGGGATTATATAACGAATTGATATGAAAAACTGTATGGACGGTGTGGATATAACCCATACATCACGATGGCCACTCGAAGCTCTTGCCCGTTCCCAGCTGGAGACGGGCGGAGTAGTACGCAATCCGCATTCTAGATCCAAATGCAGATAGTTTAAACCGTCCTTATCTGTCATTCTAGACACTTGTTTGTTGAATCGGAGCATAGTTTTGACAGTTGATTTGACTCACTTGTATTCCAAGTAAGCGCTTGCATATCACGATCACATCCTGCCAGAGTATGAAACCCTCTCCCATAACATGGTATGTTAATTTTCACATGCAACTTCTATATATATTACTATTATTAATATTTTTTCTGGGACGCGGATTGCCTGCTGACGCAGCCACTCGCGAGGTGTCTACTGTATAGTGCTCTGTGGGCCCCATCATGATAGGGATGTTTTATCCACGCTGTCCATCTATTTTTTCAGATCATTTTAGGCAATGAGGATTAAAAATGAAGTAGATGCAAATCTTAAGTGGACCACACTAAAAGAAAATAGTGGTCATTGGACGCCCATCATGATTTGGGTGTTTTATTCATGTTGTCCCTCTATTTTTTCAGATCATTTTAGGCAATGAGAATAAAAAAATGAAGTAGATGCAAATCTTAAGTGGACCACACTAAAAAAAATTAGTGGTCATTGGACGCCTATCATTAAAAACTAAATAAGGTCTACTTTAATATTTATTTTCCATTCAACCTATTGATCAGGCCATATAGACTTGAATGAAGGGAAAACACAAATATCAGCTTCATTTCGAAACTTTTGTAACCCTTAGAAAGTTTTTAATAGTGCCCATTTAATCATCACTGTTTTCTACGGGTGTGATCTCGTTAGATACGGATCTGCCTCATTTTTTGGAATCATGCTTAGAATAATCCGTTAAGATAGATAGATCAGTATGATAAAAACACATACATCATGGACAGATCGTATCCTTTTCTTTGTCGAATGTGTAAATTTGGTGGAATATCCCAAGCTTGCAATTGAACGGTACTTTGTAGGCCCAACAATGATATATGCATTTTATTCACTCGGCCCATGTATTTTACAGATGATTTGAATAAATGATGATAAAAGTGAGAAAGATTAAAATATTATTTAGACCACGACACAAGTAGCAGTGATTGAATGCCCACCACTGAAAACTTTGTGGGAGCCATGAAAGTTTTGTATGTATCTGATATTTGTATTTTCCCTTCATTCATGTATTTGTGATCAAATCAACCAGTTGGAAAGAAAATAAATATTACAATGGCCCTGGGAAGTTCTCAATGGTGAGCATTTAATTACCATTTTTTTTTTCTAGTAGTGTGGTCCACATGAGACTTGGATCTATTTTAATTTTTTGACTTGTGCCATAAAATAATAATCCTAAATGTATAGACGGCATGGATAAAACATATACATCATTTAGGGCCACAGAGTACCGTCCAGTGGCAACCTTGCTACTGAGTGTCAGTACGCATTCGGCGTCCCAGAGGCCGGCAATAAAATGAGGATCAGCTGGGATAAATTTGGAATAATCTACTTGATATGTGGGCCGGCATTTGGATGGAGGGTACGCTGAAGTGGATCGCCTGCACACATTACAATAAGGCACACGTGCGTGGAATATATTTTATGAGCTATACCTTGAGCATGCCTTTACCCAATGTACACCTATGGCTCTCCTGAAGTGGATTAGCCTGATTTTTTGTTGTGCGATAAGCGCCAAGGTGGGGCCTACCTTATCAGTAGCTTAGATGGATCTTGGATAGATCTCGTGTGCCACGCCTAGTTGAGAAAGTAAATCAAATTAAAATGTCCAAATTATATATGTATCAAAAATTAAAAGAAGTTTGCTTATTTGATTATTCAAACATTAGATTGGTGGACACTTAGTGGACGATTAGAAATGAATAATATCTAAAGATCATATTTCAACAAACAAATATCCACCAATGAGAAGTTAGGATTCCTTAGCCAATTTGATTTCTGTGACTGTGACTCACCCACAGTGAGCCCACAATTTTGTTGGCTAATTGCAATTAATTCGTTTCAAACGTACAGTTTTAAATGCCTGCGTATCAAGCTTCATGTCCTGCCAGAGTACCAAATAACTCCGCTGAAATTAATGTGCAGAAAATAAATAGTTAAAAGATAATGCTTTTAAGCCGTTGACCTCTGCTGAATAACGTGTCCCTATAAGTATAATAGCGTGGAAATTTGTTCAGTGCTCATGCGCGTGCATTGTTTTATTGTGGTGGGCCAATGAGAATATAATGGATGTAACTTTCAATCTTATCTCATTCTATTACATTTCATGTAAGTCATAGAAGATTTTTTATTTTATTTTATTTTTATTTTATTTTATTTTATTTATTTATTTTTATTTTTTTTATTATTATTTTTTTTTTGGGGGGGGGGGGGGGCGGGGGGGGGGGGGGGGGTTGCTAACACGTTAGTACACATAGTACACACATTTAAGGAAAATGTTTTGATTAAAAAATATTTTTAATAAAAAATTTTATATATATATATATATATATAAGAAGTTTGTAAAAATTTAATTTTTTATATTTTGGGAATAGTCTCATATCATAAAGGAGATGAGAAAATTGTCTTAATAGATAAGGTGTTGAGTACCTTACTATTTGCTTGGTGAATCCATTGAATACCGCACAGGATCAAGCTTGGTGCGAGGGAGTGGACATGTGAAGCTGCAATGACGCACTTTGCACTTGCTCGTGTCGTAAAAGGATCACTCCCTTGCGATATTACGTGAACTGGCGCGAGATGGGTGCGAATTGCGGTGCGACAATAGCTAAGAGATATGGGTCAAGCAGCTAGAGTGTTGTGGGTAAGAGATCTGAGAGAGACCTATTTGCTTTATATAAGGTGTAAATCTAGCCGTTTAAGAGACTTGGTGTAACTGCTTATGCAATAATAAATCATATTATGTAGAAACTACAACATGTGGCTAGCCATTAAGTCTAAACGATTAGCATGCAGTTAATTTTTCCACAAACAAAATAGTCAGAAAATGCCAAATAACGGTTAGTTTCTCACCAACAGTCAAAAACAACCATTTGGAGTTATAACTATAGAGAAAAACATCTAGCTACCTTAGTCTATATAAACAGAGCTTGGATGATTCATTTCACCAACCACTCAAATCACTCTCTCATATGAACCAATAACGTTCAAGAGTTATCTGATCAAGCCAATAAGGTTTAATACGAACCTTAGTCAGCAAGTCTTCAGGAAATAGACCAGTGTAATAGTGTAAGTTAGCAATTTCTCTTTGATTTGGATTTTTTCTTTAAGTTTTTTAATTTGCCAGCAAGTTTTATATACAGAGTTCCATTAGTGGTTTCTTTGTGCTTGTTGAATACAGAACCACTAACATACACCCCACTTGGAAATCGATACCAAGACCTCAGTGTTGAAACGAGGTTATATGCGTTCAGCCTACCACTTGAGCTATGGATTTATGGCGGTTACAAATAATTTTATGTGGCAACATAATTGCTTCCAACATGTATAACTTTGTCTGTTCTTAAAATTGCCAAGACATTTTGGAAAGCTATTAACATGTTGTGCATCCAAATGAAATATCATGAAAAAGTGATGTTTCAAAAAATTAAATATTAATATGAAGTTAAATTTTACTTATTTATTTATTTTTATTTTATTACTTTTTTGTTTTCATAGATTTTAAAAAGGCTAGTTACAAAATAAAATTTGAATAGTTTTGAACTTGACGCAGGGATGAACGTGATGAGGTCGATCACCGTCTTCCTCAAGGATAACTACTCCGAATCCACGGAGCTTCTCTGGACTCCTCACAGAGACTTCTCGAATCCACGAGGAAAGAAAGCAGGAAAATAGAAATAATTCTAATAAATTTGAAATTGATTGATGAATAATTAAAAATGAGTTTACACCCCTTTAAATAAAGGAACCAAGCAACATGAAAGAAATCAGACTCATACTACAACTAAAACTCCTAGAATTCGCAACTTACTATAAATAGTAAACTTACTATTTATAGACGGTCACGATGTCTACTAGTGCGTAAGGTTTTTGGCCAAAAATAGTAAGTGTCCTATTTGGCTTCAACAAACCGTTCTCCTAATTATCCTAAGCACTTTTCATGTTGGACACAACTCCTAAAGCCCAACGGATGAAAAGTTATACTCAAACTAAAACTTACTATTTATAGTAAAAACAAAATTAAAACGAGGAAACGACCGTCGATCAGGGGGTTTTTCACAAATCCGGGCTGCGCAACCCGGCATAGCGGGGTTGGTTGGCTAAAGTAGCTCGTTCTACCCCAAAATCATATATTTTACGTCGGATAACTCATTCCGGATTGTGAGATACGCCCGATCTAAGGTCCGATGGTCCGGATCACTTCTGTCGCCGACCGTGCCTTTTCTGATCCATCTTAGTCATGAAATTGTCCGCGACCCGCTCTACATCAGAACTTCTTACTATTTTCAGTAAGTTTATTATTTTGATTGTTTGTTCTTTCAAATGGAGTCACCAAGGACAGGGATTGAGTGCTACCTCCATTAGGACTTAGCTACTGAAGGATGGTTAGCTACTGAAGGATGGTCTTGTCAAGAGCCTTGTGGGACAATCATGATAGATGTATTTTATATATGTTGTCCAATCATTTTAGGTAATGAGACAAAAAAAATTGAAGCGGATGGACTCTTAAGTAGACCATATCACAAGATACAATGAGATTTGAATGCCTACGCTAGAAAACTCTCCGTGGTCACAAAAGTTTTGGCTCAAGCTATTATTTATGTTTTCCTTTCATCAAGGCCCATGTGACCCTGTGAATAGGTTGGGTGACAAATAAGCATTCTAGTGAACCCTAGGAAGGTTTCAACCGTGGTGGTCATTGTCATGATTATTTCTTATGGTGGTCCACTCAAGCCTTTGATCTGTCTCCTTTCTGGTCTCGTGCACTAAAATGATTTTGAAAAATGAATGGCCAGCTTATATAAAACACATATATCATGGTGGCTCCACTGATCCCCTTATAGGACTGTCTTTCTCTAGCTAGGTCCCGGTGGGGGTAGTACCCAATCAACGGCCGGTAGCATAAGTTTTATACCAATTGTGCCATAGGGAGAATAATTCATTCTTATTAATTTTATTTCTGTTTGAGGGATTTTTTTTTTTCTATTTTTTTAGATTAAAGGCTGATTAGATTATGGCTTTAAAACTGCTTTAACCATAGTTTGACTTGACACATTGTGGCCCACCTAAAGAGTGAAACAACTTGATTTTTGAGGTGGAAGATCTAATAAATTCTTTCCAACATGATAGACAGCTTACCTCTTGCACAAGTGCTACATCTTGAGATGTGTGCCTGCATGTGAATGATCAGTGCTCGACACACTTGTGGAATTAGGGAATTATCACAGTATGGAGAGTTTATCTGAAAAATAAAATAAAATAATAAAATTTAAAGCGTGGGGAATGGTGACACGAGTTTGAAGGTATGGACTATATGAATGGGTTGTGTAGGGCCCACCTTGATGTTTGAATGCCATTCAACCTTCCATTAGATGCGCCCTCCAATATGTTAATGCTAGACCCCAAAGCAGAGCCTGATCCATCACGCAAGTGGTCACACCGAAGGAAACAGTTTGGACATTGGGGAGGGGGACGCCCAGCATAAAAACTTATTGTATTTTTTATTTTTTATTTTTTTATGCCCTTCAATTCACTAATCAGGTGCACCCCACGAGGATGAAAGGACACTATAAATTTGGGCAAATCCAAAACTCAGGATGTCCACACCATGTGAATATATCAGTTCTAGTAGTGATTGTACATTGCTCCCTGGGGTGTGCCCCACCTATTTTCAAATCTCGATGACTATTGGGCTTTATGGTGCAGAAAAGGAGACACATCACATCCACGGTCTGGATTACATATACTTATCATGGGTGGATGCACAGCTAAAAACGTATGGTCTTCAAATGTATGTGATCATTCCTCTGCAAACATTTATAGCTCAACAACTTAGACATTATCATGGGGCAAAATTTTGATATATTTAAATGATCCAAACTGCAAGTGTGATGGCGTGACCACTCAATCAACGAACTTCGTAAATGATAATTTGGATGGTTAGGTTCACCCGCTTGATTTGCATACAGGATTTAGGCCAAACAAAGAGGTGATGTTATATATGTGTTATTATCAAATTACATATTTATAATTTTTACAAAATAATGAAAGAAACCGAAAATATTAAAGACTCGCTGAAACACATGTGATCATCCTATCCTTAAATCGCTATTCGCACCCCTTTCTCAATCTAATTGAGATTGCTGACAAGTTGCAGAAAAATAGCTTTTAGGATGCAACGATCCTATATATGGTTTTGCATTCAGCAAGCATGAAGAAATTACTAATGCAACTTTATATACACAGTTTGCTAGCAGTTAGAAAAACTTTAAGAAAAATCCCAATTTGGAGAGATTCATAAAAAAAAATTGTTGGCTTAGACCACTATACGATTCTGTTTCTTGAGGATTTGTTGGCTAAAGATTCATGTTGAACCTTGCTGGCTTGATCAGAGAACACTTGAGCTTTTACTATTTGGTTCATATGAAAGAGTGATTCAAGTGGTTGGTGATTGTGAAATGAACCATCCAAGCTTTGTTTATATAGGCTAAGGTAGTTGGACATTTTGATCCAGAGTCATAATTCAAAATGATTGTTTTTAAATGTTGGTGTAGTTATTTGGCAGCTAGCCTCTTAAACGGTTAGTTTCAGCCCATATATAATGTACATAAGTCTCTCTTAGACCTCTTACCTATAACACTCCAGCCACCGTGGCTCACACTTGTCTAGTGTAAGGTAACAAGGGAGCAACATGATGCACATATATAAAGTGTAAAGTCGCTTCTATAGTCACACTACCCATGCCCTTACCCTCACACTGAGCCCAAGCCTGAGCTCGAGCGCACGCATGTGTTCTGGTGCACCAACATACAAAAATCTTGATACTACATGAATTCACTAAGCAAATAATAAGGTAATCTTATAAAGTCAAAATTTTCTTCTAGACTTTTTGATATGGGACTATTCCGTAACACCATATATATATATATATATATATATATATATATATATATATATATATATATATATAGGAAAAGGTTTTATGCTGTCGAGCCGACAACATCATGGGAACTTCCCATGAGGTCGAGCTATGTGGGCCCACCATGATGTATGTCGAACATCAACACCGTGCATTTGATGGGTCCCTTTTAAATTATGAGATATCCCAAAAATCAATCGTACACGGAACTCTGGTGGGCTATACCATCTAAGATCATGTGAAGACATGCCTAAAACATATAAAAGCACTTTGTGGGGCCCACATGAAATTTTGATGTATCTGAAACTTGGTCTGACCCCTCATTCAAGTGGGACACACATAATGGATGGATTGGATTTGTGAACCACATCTCCGTGGGCCCATCAAATGATTAAAAATGTTTTAACGGAGGGTAACCCCTCTCAACTTTTGTATGTGGCATGGCCCACAAAAGTCATGGATTGACTTGATTTTTTAGCCCTAGGGCCACCATGGAATGGTACATCTGACTTATGGGGTAGATGTTCGACACGCATTACGGTGAGGCCTCACAGCTCAAGCTCATGGGAAGTTCCCATGAGCTCGACCGCATATAACCTTTTCATACATACATACATACATACATATATATATGAGAATTTTACGACTGTGGACCCCACCTTTTATCCAGCAGTTTTTATGAAGCAATACAAACTTAACATACGAACTTAGTCCTGCTCGTACGGACAACGAATTTGAGGATGAAAATACCCCTATTTTTTAAGTAAGCTGGTCTATGGATATGGATTTGGTGGCCCTATGGATTATAATCATAGCCATACGTACCGTAGCCGATCTAGCAGCCGACCCCGACAGTGGGACAAGACATTGAATCAGGGTCGACTGGGTTGACCTGGTCGACCGGGTTAGTAGGACAGTGACTCGGGGTCAACCGAGTCAGTGGGATGTGACTTTTCAAGGAAAAATCAGATGGTTAACATCATCTTCTCAATATAATTTTTGAGTTATTCTCCATGATCAAGTATCCATGTACCACTCATGTTTTTTTTTTTTTTTTTTAATTAGCCATTTTCTTCGATTTTGGAATGAGAAAACTAATCTGGTTCCATGTCTCTAAATTCAGATTGATCATATAATCCTAACCATCCAATTGATTGACATCAAACGGAGGGTTATAGTAAAATAGCCAATGGTCCAAAATTCAACTATTAATATCACCATCTCAATGCGATATTTGGGTTATAGCTATCAAATTCCTATGTTGGTTGTCTCATTTTGGAGTGGTTATACTGAAAAATCTACATCCCTGATAACTCATGAGTACATAAGCAATGTGGACATGTAGTTAATTGGTGATTAAGGTGGATAATTGCAACATTTTGTATTCAATGCATTTGTACTAGCACCTTTTACCCAGATAAAATGATGGTTTGTCTCAATGTGTTTTGTCCTTGATCTACAGCTAAGATATGGATGCAAGTTGATGATCCATCTCAATGTGTTTTGTCCTTTCTCTATACATGAGATATTGATGCAAATAGTCACATCTTTATCGAACATGTCAGATTGCTAAATGGCCTATCCTGCAACCTTAACGATCAAGACTAATTTGCTCAAGAAAACTCAGTTTAACTGTATGTTTTAAAGTTGTTGTGATATCTTGAATATCTGATTGAACTGACTAACCACTCTATTTATCTAATCGAGGAATTTCTTATTGGTTGGTGATGAGATAAGAATCTTTTCATTTCTTACCAAACAATTCCGAGCAAAAATTCTTCAATTTTTGAATATAAACATTATATCTAGGCCATTGTTTATTGTTCATTGGTACGTTCTCGAGTCATCATTCCTATTGGATTATCATAGACAAAACCAATGTTCTAAATGATATCGAAAATGGAGTTTCTGCAAAAATCAAAGGAGAATTTAACCACTTTTATAGAAAATCTTGGGTTCTTCAATTTTCTATTTCGTAATAAAAGTATATTGAGATCATATTTTTAAAATACAAATTTGACTCAAACCCTGTTGAGTTGAGTCAACTAAAACAAAAACTCAGGCAAGTTTCTTGAAAACTCACACTAGTTAAATTAAGCAGGGCAAACTGAAATTTGAGCGGGGCAAGCATGACATTGAGTGAGGAAAACATGAAATTGAGCAGGGAAAACTGAAAATTGAGCGGGGCAAACATGAAATTTAGTGGGGCAAACTGAAATTTGAGCAGGGCAAGCATGAAATTGAGCGGGGCAAACATGAAATTGAGCGGGTCAAACTAGAAATTGAGTGGGGCAAACTAGAAATTCAGCAGGCCAAACTGAAATTTAAGTAGGCCAAAGTAAAAATTGAGCGAGGCAGACATGAAATTTAGAGGGGTAAACATGAAATTCAGCGGGGCAAACATGAAATTCAGCAGGGGAAATTAGAAATTGAGTGGGGCAAATTAGAAATTGAGTGGGACAAACTAGAAATTGAGTGGGGCAACCTAGAAATTCAGCAGGGCAAATTAGAATTTGAGCGGGGCAAACTGGAATTTGAGTGGGGCAAACATGAAATTGGGCAGGGCAAACATGAAATTGAGTAGGGAAAAGATAGGAATATCCGAATAATACATGAAGGGAAATATTCCAAAATGAACATCTCAGTCAATTTATCTCCCTCTTTATAACATTGATTGTGGACTGTGTTCATGGAGCATTGACAAATGGTTGCAGGCTTGCGTGTTAGCATTGAAGTGCAAAATACAAGTCAGTAAACTGAATATGAAGGAGCTTAAATTGTTGAACTGAGTGATAACAAGATATCATGCAGGAGGTTATAAAGTGACAAAACTTCTTGTTAGTTGTGCTTAAGTTCATTTGAAGGGAAGTCATCTTTCATTGTTGTGCAGGAACAAGTATTTGGATGAGATATAGAGGTAGGTCATACTCCTCCCACTAATAAAGTAGAAAAACTCATCCCACTATTTTTGGACTTGCTAGGAAATCAGTAATTATATTATTTTTCATATTTTTTGCAGTTTAATGTTGGATAGTATATTAGTGACATAGAAATCCACTTGTTCAAACTTGGAAAAACCTTTGTTAGGAATGCAGCACTGGAGTTTCTTTTAAGTGAATCATAAGAGCGGACTCTAGTTACAGATTCATTAAATCAGTCTGGTCCCACATAGCTTTAGCATGCTAAAATTAAAGATTCTTTGAAAAGATTTGAGACTATTGAATTCTTTGGAGTAGGTTAAAAGATGAAGGAATGATTGTCCTGACATCAAGGATTAAAATTCCTTAGAGTTTTGAACTTCGATATTATTGATATATGCTCGATATATCGATATTAAATGCATATGTTAGTGTTGGTTGCTGGATAGTTTACAGACAAAGTCGATATTATCGAGCAAGAATTGATATATCGAGTTTTGAATATCGATATCATCAAGGCATGCTCGATATATCGAGATTTAATGCAAATTTTGCTATTCGTTGCTGGACAGATTACAGGAAAATTCGATAGTATCTATCATATCTCGATAAATCGGCATACATAGACTTCGATAATATGTAATTTTCAGTGTTGTTGCTAGACAGTTTACAGGAAAACTCGATATTATCAATAACTGGTCGATATATTGAGATCTTATTTCTTCGATAATATCGGTGATATATCGATATGTGTCTATATGAGCTTTTGCAGTTATCTTCATGGGGCATAATCTATTAATCATCGATTCTATCGACCAAGTCGCGATAATATCGATGACTTACAATTGATATAATCGATGATATATCGATAATATCAACGACCAAATGTTTCAAATTTAGAATATTTTTAGTTTTTTAATTTTTTAAAGAAATTTAGGTTGATTTCATATTTGGATTATTGATAACTGGTCGATATATCGAGAGAGGGTACTTTCTCGCTATATGAGTTCTGGTTCTTTTGGCATTTTTAGACCTCTCATTACAAAATCACAACTGTCCTTGAGATCAACCACAACACCATCCTTTCTAACTCATTTCTATAAGAAGGCACTGTTTCTTTCTTTTTCTTAGTGCAATTAAGCATTGAGAGAACAATGGCACTAGTTAGACCACCCGAAGATGAGAGTGACTTGAACTGAACGACAATTGTCTTAATTGAACTTTCGAAATCTATGACCACCCCAAATTCATTACCATAAAAGGATTCATCAATAAAAATCTTGGAGGCTATAATCCCCATTCAACAAAATAAGACTAACCATTTGAGCTTTGGATCTGTGAAAGATGGACCTTTTTTTATGCATCCAATATAAGTTAAAGGGTGAGAACACTCCTTTGTCAAAAGTAATGAAAGGCGTATTGACATTAGAATAAGCTGGAAAGGTAACCTTGTACAATTTACTGAATTCCATCACCAGAGGCAGTCTAGGAGAGCAGCTTGGTTATTTGAGTGGGGCAAGTATGAAATTCAGTGGGGAAAACTAAAAATTGAGCGGGATAAGCATGAAATTAAGCGGGGAAAACTAGAAATTCAGTGGGGGAAACATGAAATTCAGCGGGGGAAACATGAAATTGAGCCGGGCAAATTAGAAATTCAGCAGGAGAAACATGAAATTCAGTGAGGGAAACATGAAATTGATCAGGGAAAACATGGGGAAACATGAAATTGAGCAGGATAAACATGAAATTGAGCGGGGCAAGCATGAAATTAAGTGGGGCAAACATGAAATTCAGTGGGGTAAACATGAAATTCAGCGAGGCAAACATGAAATTCAGCGAGGTAAACTAGAAATTGAGCATGGGAAACATGAAATTGAGCAGGGGAAATATTAAATTGAGCGGGACAAACTAGAAATTCAGTCGAAAAAATATGAAATTCAGTGGGGGAAACATGAAATTGAGCAGAGCAAACTGAAATTTGAGTGGGGGATTTCATGCAACCCTGGCCAATATGGAAAATAACAAATGCACAATGTATATTCAACAATGTATTTAACATGAAATAGTACATGAGTGGGACAACAATGTACAATGTAATTCAACAATGAAATTAATAAATGTATATAATACAACATCTCTGCAAAATACGTCCCATGCCCTTGACAAATATCATGTACAGACTAGAGACAAGCAATTGTAAGCTATTGACTTCGTCAGTCGGCAGTGAATTTTTTCATATCTGTTCTCGCCAAGGTGAGACCGCTACACAAAGTGTCGAT
This sequence comes from Magnolia kwangsiensis, assembly GCA_037074715.1. Taxonomy (NCBI): domain Eukaryota; kingdom Viridiplantae; phylum Streptophyta; class Magnoliopsida; order Magnoliales; family Magnoliaceae; genus Magnolia; species Magnolia kwangsiensis. Next base: position 62,217,289 of record CM073573.1, read on the forward strand.
GAATTTCATTACTAATATGCCACAATCATAACCATTGTCTTGCTTTGACGCCGATCCATCGACTCTAATGGTCCACTTCTTCCCTTGAAGCGAAGTGTTGTCTCCAGTCACATGGAACAGAATGGGGAGTGCATCAGTCATATTCTTCATCTCCTACTTGTACTTTATTAATGGATTTATGCTTAAGCTATCCACAATAACAATTTTTCTTTCTCTAGGATAGATGACTAGCAAAAATCAATGTGAATTTTCATGATTTATGGGCGCATACACCTGTCCATGATTCAAAAGATGATATATTAGTCAAAACATGATACAACACATAACACTCAGAGATGATGTTATGTGATAAGTGCATTACCCATTCATAACACCAAATCACTTTTTTGTATGATTTATCTCACTGCTTGGCAATTGCATAGGCCCTGGCTAGCTCGTCTATTAGCGAGGCCCGTTCTGACGCAGATTCAGAGGCCCTGTATGCGATCAAAACTGGCAAATACGCCTTAAGGCTTTGCTGTTACAAACATGATCAAATATCAATATATGTAATAAAAAAAGGAAAATAGATTAAGGATTGCCGAATTAACCAGTTGCTGTAAAGAATGTGGGACAGAACTTGCAATCCTAAGGATATGCAAGTGATAGGTCAGACTGCCTTTTCTCAAGAAAATCTATGTATTTTTCGATAACCTAATCAATAGGATAGTACAAATTAATCACAGATTAATATAACAATTAATTATATGTCAATCAATGCATATAGAGAATACATTAGTAATAATTACCTCACTATCAACTCACACTTCCTTCATCCATATTGTACTGAACCATTTCTCCACCGCCATGTCCGTGTTTGCTTCATACCAGTCCTCTGCCTTTTTCACTTCTTGCATTGATAGTATCCTAAATGGATCCATCTAAAGAGGAAATGGTATTGGAGAAGTAGCAAAGGTTGTTATTCGCTTGGGTTCATGAACCTCCTCAGGGGTTGTATTGAATGCAGACAAAGACAAGTACTGAGAAACCTTATAATATGACGGCTTCAATAGCCTTCTGGTTCTCCTTTGATAAACGGTATGAGAAGTGGGATCCCTCAAATTATTGAGTTTTTACTTAGTAATTCTTCATTCACAACCTATTGACCATACGACCATTTAATAGTAGTCTATTTTTTCTCATGACTGTCTAGGTCTAAAGTATTGTCAAGACCACAGCCATTTCATAAGCATAGACCATCTTTAGTAGTCTCTTCTACTTATTTTTCCTTTTGCTAATTGAAAACAATGTAGCATTTCTTGAATTGGAACAAGCTTCATATGAAATCGAGATAGAAATCGAGCGAGGAAATACCAAAAAATTTGAGAGACAAACTATCAAAATAAGCGAGGCAAATTAGAATTTAAGCATGACAAACTGCAAATTGAGCGAGGCAGGGCAAGCATGAAATTTAGCGGGGCAAACATGAAATTCAGCAAGGCAAACTTGAATTTTAGCGAGAAAAACATGAAATTGAGCGCAGTTAACATGAAATTGAGTGGGGCAAGCATGAATTTCAACGGGGCGAACATGAATTTTAGTGAGGCAAACATGACATTGAGCGGGGCAAACATGAAATTCAGCGGGCCAAACTTGAAATTGAGTAGAGAAAACATGAAATTCAGCGGGCCAAACTTGAAATTGAGTAGAGCAAACATGAAATTGAGCGGGGCAAACATGAAATTCAGTAAGAAAAACATGAAATTCAGCGGACCAAACTGGAAATTGAGCCGGGCAAGCATGAATTTCAGTGGGGCAAACATGAAATTGAGCTGGGCAAACTTGAAATTTAGAGGGGCAAACATGAAATTCAGCGGGTCAAACATGAAATTGAGTGGGGCAAACATGAAATTCAACGAGGAAAACATGAATTTCAGTGGGGTAAATATGACATTGAGCGAGGTAAACATGAAATTCAACGGTGAAAACATGAATTTCTGTGGGCCAAACATGAATTCTTAATGTCAACAGGGATCTTATAACTCAAGGCTTGAAAGGTTATTTAAGCGATCACATAAGTCTTCGTACGAACTTAGTAAGCCTGCAAGTATCCTTATGGAAGCTATGTTGTTAGGGATTTACAAGCTACTTGTAAGTATCCATAGGTAAGCTTGTAAGCTATTTTGGTAAGCTTGTAAGTATCCTTATGGAAGCCTGTAAGTATCCATAGGGATCTTGCATTCATGTTGCTAGCTATTTTGTTAGGAATTTAGAAGCTACCTGTTTTGTTATGAATTTACAAACATGACATCTGTTTTAGTCTATTGTCCAAACTACTATGGTTCAATATCATGTATTGGAAACTGAGTCAATAACCTCATTAAATTGAGCGGGGTAAGCATGAATTTCAGCGAGGAAAACATGAATTTCAGTGGGGCAAACATGACATTGAGTGGGGCAAACATGAAATTGAGTGGGCCAAACTTGAAATTGAGTGGGGCAAACTTGAAATTGAGCAGGGCAATCATGAAAATCAATGGGGTAAACATGAAATTCAGCGGGGTAAACATGAAATCCAGTGGGGCAAACATGAAATCCAACAGGGAAGACATGAAATTGAGCGGGGCAAACATGAAATCCAGCGGGGAAGACATGAAATTAAGCGGGGCAAACATGATATTCAGTGGGAAAATATGATAATTGAGTGGGGCAAACTAATAATTGATCAGGGCAAACTTAACAGATAATTTCATGACTTGAGACCCATAATCTAAACACATCCAATGTTCAAATTGACCACAACATATGAAAATTTTGCATTGAACTTCTATTGTTAAATATTTCTTAGGGGCCACAGAAGTTTTGGATCAAGCTTATAATTGTGTTTTCTAGTAATCCATGTCTATATGATCTTATGAGCAGGTTTGATAGCAAACAAACATCATTGTTTGGCCTAGTATAATTTGGACGGTGGAAATCATTATCCACATTGTTTCTCGTGGTATGATCCACTTGATCTTTTCATATGCTTCAATTTGGGGCTCAACCCCTTAAATTAGATGAAAAACGGATGCACTACATACATTCAAGGTGGGCCCAAGTGAGTTTAGATGGAAAAACGAATGCACTACATACATTTGGGGCTCAACCCCTTCAATTAGGTAGAAATCATTATCCCCATTGTTTCCCATGGAAATACAATATATATTCAAGGTGGGCCCAACTGAGTTTACTCAGTACAATAGGAGTGTACTAAGCAACTCAGTACGCAATCCAATTTCACTTGCTACGCCCCACAATCATGTTCATCCAACAGATTATATTAAAATATACTTGTGGTGTGTGCTTTCTTCAGTTGACCGACCATTTTGAGAAGATGACACAATACTGATATATGGAGAGGATGCAATACAATGCTGATAAGGAAGGGGCCCACAGAAAATGGATTTTTTTATCTTTCTTAGTGGAAACGGAGAGAGGAAAGGAAAGGGGTGGTGAAAGTGAAACAATGAAAGCAAGGAGTTGGAAGAGGAGGGGTATTTTTGTTTAAAAAATTTTTAGCCGTACATTGAAGTCTAAGTTCACATGGTAAGTTTGTTTTGCTTTAGAAAAACCACTGGATAAAAGGTGGGGTCCATAGTCATAAATTTCTCTCTCTCTCTCTCTCTCTCTCTCTCTATATATATATATATATATATATATATATATATATATATATATATATATATATATATATATATTTATATCAAATGTTGAGGAAAATATATAACAAGTCTGGAGACCCGGTTATGGAATGGACCTGCTCTACTAACATGGCCCGGGAGCTCAAGGCAATAAGCCTGACCGAGGCAAGAGACCCAAATGCCTAGCAGAGAGACTTAACTCGAAACTTGGATTATAGGGAATATAGAGATCCTGACCGGGATGGATAAATTTATGAGCCAAAGGCATAGCACACAAGATGCATGAAGTTGACTCGGACAATGAGACAACAACATCTTAAAGGCCGATTAAGGCCTAAAGTTTAGAAGTCACCAGACTGACCATGAAACCGACCCAATAAGGTCGGTTGTAAGGTTGGCTATCGGAATAAGAGAGGTTTTCAATTACAGATCAGCCCCATCTCGCCCAACATATGGCGAACAACTTGACCCATAAAGCTGGCTTAGACTAACTCGTTATCAGAGTCGGTTAGAATTGGGCCGAGCAAGGAAAAGACGGCGTAAACAGAAACTCTGTCCCAAAAATCTCGTAAAAGGATCCCCTAAAGAAACCAAAAATGGATTGAAATCAAATCCCCAAGGTATTAAGAAGAGAATCCTTGAACGATGGGACCCTCCTACTCCTATAAATACAGAGAACTTAAAGCTAAAGAGGTACACAGAAAATCCTTCTCAAAACCCTTCCTACGCATTCCCATCACTGACTTAAGCATCAGAGGGTCTCCGGCTCTAGCCAGGGTCTCCTTTGTTTCGTTCCTGTGCAGGTGGAAGGACGAAGGAAGGCTTACCAGTTTTTTCATTAACAGATTGGCGTCGTCTATGAGAACGATACAAAAAAGTCATTTTCCAAGCTCTATCCAGTAGTTGCAAGCGAGTTCCAATGGCAAGGACTAGAAGAACTGCTCAAAACAAGCCCGCTGAGGCCGTTACTGCACCACCGGTACTTGAAGGTCCATCAAGTACGCACTGGGCCCAAGAGGCTCATAACTAACCCGACAACTTACAAGTCCCTACCCCCTGCCCCAGCATCCTCCGTTTCGACCAGGCAGAACCAACGGTACTGAGAAAATGGTTGGTTAGATAAGCAAGTCCAAGAGCTTAAAACCGATTTGAATTATATGAAGTAGATGCTGGAGTAGATCCATCGCCAGTAAGTTCCTCCCCAATGTGATAATGGTCGGGTGAATGCTCCGTAATAATTCGCTGATCCTCAGCCTACCGTTCCAAGATCTATCCCTCAGCCGAGTCAGCACCAGGGTCCAGCCGAGCCTATGCCCGCTCATTCCGTGACTGCCCCGCTACTAGCTTTCGATCTCCGACATGAAATAAATCGGAGGTGGCACAGGTGGCCTCCGGTAGAAGGCACAATAGATAGTAATGAACCCTTGAAAACTGACCATCAGGACTTCAGGAGAGAAGTGTGGAAAGAGATTGTAGACATGAAGTAGGGTTGTAATACACTTCAGGAGAGGCCCGAGGCAAAAGCGTCTCCGTTCATAGAAGAGATAATGCAAGCTTGGCTACCAGAATGATTTTATCTTCCACAGATCACACCTTTCACCGGTAAGACTGATCCTACCAAGCATATCGAATCCTTCCAAACGTATATGGAATTGCATGATACCTCGGACATCGTGATGTGCCGAGCCTTCTCCCTCACGTTAGCCGACATAGCCCGACTTTGGTTCAAGCAGTTGAAACCAAAGTCCATTAGCTCATTCTCGGAGCTCAGTGACGCCTTTCTAACCAATTTTATTGGTGAAAAGAAAAAGGTGAACCCGCCTGCTCACCTAAACAACATAGTGCAAAAAGAGAGAGAGTTGTTGAAAGACTATATCAAGTGTTTCAACTTCAAGTCATTCCAAGTCTGGAAACATTCAGACGAAACAATGCTCAACTCAATCATGCAGGGTGTCAGGGACAAGCCGTTCCTGACATCCCTGTACAAGAACCCGCCTACTACTTTGGCTGAGTTTATGGCTCGGTTAGATAAGTACACAGATGCTGAAGAAACCTGGATCATGCGTGAAGCCGCTCAAAATGCAAAAGCCCCAGTCAAAGAGTCAACAAAGAAAGAAGTTGACTTGGCTAGTGGAAAGAAGTGTAAAGATGATCGAACACGTGATGATCGTAAGTCGGGTAAATAGCCAGACCATAAGTATTTAACATATACCCCGCTCAACAAACCACAAGAATAGGTTTTGATGGAGATTAAGGGTGGAGGATTCATCAATTGGCCAGATAGGCTTCGAAGTAATCCGAATTGACGGAGCAAAAACAAGTACTCCATTACCATCGTGATCATGGGCACAACACAAGTAATTGCTATCACTTGAAAGAAGAAATCGTGTGACTCATCAGAGAAGGTCGTCTCAGAGAGCACACTGAGAGAACCAGGTTGACGAAAGAATGCCTGGCTGACAACTGACCAACAGAGGAAATTCGAACCATTGTCGGTAGTCTCCAAGGCAGAGGCGAATCAAACAATGCTCAGAAAAATCACGCCAGGAGCATCATTCAGCCCGAGTTCGAGATCCTAATACTAGCTCGACCTTCAAAAGAAAAGAAAAGAGAGAAATACTGCATTTCGTTCACCGATGAGGATGCCCAGGGCATCTATCATCCGCATGATGACGTATTAGTCATCACCCTCACGATAGAAAACCACAAAGTATTCTGCATTCTCGTGGATACAGGGTCATCTGCAGACATTCTATTCACTCAGGCGTTTGATAAAATGGGTGCTGAACTGTAAGACCCGTATCCTAATCTATTTTGTTCCGTCAACTCATGCGATCCTTCCTGTCGAATTTCGGCAACCTACGATCGATAATCGACGTTTGCGCACAACCATAAGTCATATCCTATACATTCGAGTCGGCTTAATCCGAGACTTGTATCATTTCGATCGCACAGTCGCCGCGGTTCCAACGCCGTGACTCATGTACCGATCCGATACCCTGACTAAGGGTGTGAGCCAGCGTTTATTTCAAGAAAATGCCATGCGTTTGCAATCCCAAGAGAATCTCTACAATATGTCCCATCAATCCCATCAATCACCTCTCATGTCAAGTACAAAGCACCCATGCTTTCTTTCTCCACAAGTCAAGCAAACCCAAAGTCAACCAAGCTCTCACCTCACCCATCACTCACATCACACATCACTCACCCTTTCACCCATCACATCCATCCATCACCTCTCTTTCAACCATCCTATTTCTCTCTTTTTCTATTCACTTTTTCCAAGCAACAGCAAGAGCAAGAGCCCACACGTCCAAGGTTTTCCCAAGAGAGAAGTGGCCTTGTGTGACCCACTTTCCATCCCCAAAACCTCCATCCTAGCCATCCATTCTTCATCTTCCCCCATCAAAGTGAAGCGTAAGGAGATAGGCGTTCCAACGGACCACGAAGAACAAATGGTGGGTGCTTTTATAGGTGTAGATTTCTTATTTTTTATGATGGGCCAAGTGAGGCCTACCAATTAATGGTATGGATCTCATTTTAGACCTTAAGTGTGGCCAATGGCCCACTTTGATTTCAAGATCATTCCATGATAGGGCCATTCTCCATGGACCCCATCATGATGTTTAATTTCTTTGCATAAATGGTCATTTAGACCGTCCATTTCGGTGGAGAAAGGATCTCCACCGTTGATTTTGACTGGTGGGCCCATATGAATGGGACCCACTTAATGTATGTTGTAGATCATGCAACGGAGGGCCCATAGTGCCGGGGTCCCTCCATCACACGTGTCCCTCTCAATCTCTCTCTTTCCCTCTCTTTTATTTATTTATGTATTCTGTATGTGATGATATGGCCGTGTGGCCCACTTGGATGAACCCCTCCATGAAGCATGTATTGAACCCAAATCACTTATAGGTGGGGCCCACTTTATAAGCATGATATCCACACTAATCATCATGTGGTGGCCCACCTGAGCAAGGCCCACATTGAACGTCCGTGAGAGCCACAACGTCCAGCGTCCCTGGACGCTGGACATGAAAGTACAAATATGAGCTTGCTTTCAAGCCTATGGGTTGGGCCACTTGCATAGGCCCCACCTTGATGAATGTATTCAATCCACGCCGTCCATCCCTTTCCTCATGGTATTTTAGGCGTTGAGCCAAAATATGGGGCTGATCCAATCTTCTGGTGGGCTATACTTCAGGAAACAGTAATTTCCACCGTTGAAATCTTCCCTGATTTCTCTATACACCAAAAGAATACCCAACATTGGACTCGTTGGATTTCTTACGAGTTGTGGTATCCAATGGATGGATTGGATTGACTTGAAGTGGGCCCTACATAGGAAAATCCACGGAAAAACCTCTTTTCAAAAAAAATAAAAATACAAAGCAACAGGGCTGTTGCTGCCAGAGGCGCAGGCAGCGCCTGCGCTGTGAGCAGGCGGGCGTACGGGCAGGGCCCCACGGCTCCAGCCATGGGCCCCACCTTGATGTTTATTTGTCATCCAATCCACTCATATGGTGGGCCCTCAGATCAGTGGGCCACCCACTAAAAATCAGGTCCAACCAATGCCCAGGTGGCCCACGTGAGAGGAAACAGTGTGAATTGAACTCTACCATTGAAACCCTCTTTGGACCCACAGAGGTTCCGGATCAAGCTGAAATCTGTTTTTTTTTTTCCTTCAATTCAGGGTCTGTGTGACCTATTCAATGGATTGGATGGTATATAAACGTTATAGTGGGCCCCACATGGGACCCACAATGATGTATCTGTTTTATTCACACCGTCCACCACCGTGGACGGTGGAACCCACTGTGAAGTAAGGGTTTTATCCACGTACAGCCCCTGTGCAAGCTGCCTCCCTGCAACGTGGGGCCCAATGATCTATGTATTCTCACCGTCCACTGTTTGGACGGTGGGGTCCACCATGATGCAAGTGTTGCATCCAAGCCGTCCAACCCTTTTGAAAACCCATTTTAAGGCTTGAGACTAAAAATGAGGGAGTTACCATACGGAAAAAAAAAGTAGTGGGGATTGAACATCTCCCCTTAAATCCATTTGTTTCTCAGAAGTTTTGGATCACTAGGAAATTTATCTCCTCTTAATCCAAGTCTGTGTGACCTTATGGTCAGATTAGATAGAAAATAAATAATATAGTGGGCCTTGAGAAATTTAATGGTGGAAATCATTATCACCACTTTCTTTGGGGTGTGACCCATTTGATGCACATATGGGGCCCGTTGGCATGGCCCATCTGATATACACAAGGCCCAATTAGTGTGGCCCATTTAATATACATAAGGGCCATGAAATCAGGCCCATTTTGATGTATTCTAAGGCCCATGGGTCGAAGCCCATTGTGATGTATAAAGGCTCGTGGGTTGAGACCCACTTGTGATGTGTATAGGGCCCGTGGGTTGAGACCCATTGTGATGTATAAAGGCCCGTGGGTTGAGAACCACTGTGATTTGTATAGGGCCTATGGGTTGGGGTCCATCTCGACGTATTTGTGGCCTATTATTGAGGACCACCTTAGTATATGCATGAGGCCCATTATTGAGGCCCACCTTGATATGCATCAGGCCCATTGTTAAGGCCCACCTTAATTTGAATGTAAGGCATATGTTATGAGGTCCATTATGACGTATGCAAGTGTCACGCCCCAAACTCAGAAACCGGGCTCACAAAATTTCTGATCGTCGAATCCGGCGTCGACAGCCTCTATAGAACCCCATTTTCGACTCCTAGCTCCCATTCGCCAGGTTCCGATCCTGGGATGCTACGAGGAGGATTTTCAACGTCAATTTGATTCGTAATAAGCATAACCAATGGCATAACCCACAAACAACAACCAAGAACTCCATTGCATTTTTACTATGATCAAAAACTTTACAAGTACAATGAGTATAAAGGGAAATACAATGGTAAAGAATAAAAACTCCAAAACGATCTGCAACGTGCTCCTGCCTCAGCGCTGCTGCGAACCAACGCCACCTGCACGCAACAGTCGTGCATAAGCTTATAGAAAGCTTAGAGGGTGGTGAAAGTGTATGCGCAAGGTAGTAATATGATCATGCAATATCAGAGTAATGCGGAATATGCAGATGGAACCATAATATCATGAGCCGTACCAAGGCTATGCGATGTAAGACATGAATGGTATCGGCCATCCTAAGGCCATGCGATGTGCAATACAACTCAAGAATACAGATCCTCATCTATGTCCACACATCAATACAGCTCAAATATGGGATATCACCGGGGTCTAGTACACTCTAAACCAGATTGCCGTCACATCGCGTGCAATAAGGTAAGTGGAAGAGACCTCACTATCCGTCTGCCAATATCGGGCACGACTCGTCGATAGCGGACCCATTCCTCGAACTGGTCAGACTCAGCCTAACATTGCCCCCTACACTCGGGCGGGTAAGGCTGCACCCCCTTCCAACCGACCACGACACAGTGGAGAGCACAACCATCTGGTAATCGACACTCAGGGCTCATCTACCCACTCGGTATAGACGTTAGAGCAACCTCTTGGTACCATAAGGGTTTAGGGACTTTCACCCAGGGATATCTATAACACCCAATGTAGAACAAGATTTTCGGTATCCAATCCTGCCAACCACGATGCGTTTGCGGAGGCTACGGCCCTGATGTCACTAGGGCATACAATAACCATGTCACACAAATGCGAAATGCATGATTCACGCTATCCAGTCATGCAACAAATCCTGCGCATATCGTGCGCTCATGTAGGGCAACACCGCCTAACTAGGAGCCCATAAACAACCTGTCCGAAGGCATATGCTATGATCAGTCAATCCTCATATCAAGCATACATATGATGAGTATGATCATGAGTCATGAAACTATACTAAACATGTAAATGAGTGATGAACCATTCTTACAAGACAGATGGGCCTAGACGGCCTATACACAGCAAGTACGGCCCAGTAATGGGCCCTAAGGAGAGTTGTAATGTGGACATCTAACCAACATTACACTCGCAATGTGGACGTCAAACCAACATTGCTCCCAAGGCACGATCTTTGTAAACATCGCTAGTTAGTCTGTATTGGAATTACACATTGCAATGGACCGTAGGTTCATCCCATTGGGCCTTACATATATATCAAATGGGCCATATCTTATGGGCCTTTTATTCATCAAATGGGCCACATAAATGGGTCACACCAATGGGCCTTATGTGCATTACAATGGGTCAAAACCCGTGGGCCTTGGATTGCATCAAATGAGCTTAACTCATGGGTCTTAAAGGTAACAAATGGGCCACACCAATTGAACCCCATATGTACGCCAAATGGGCCTTAACCCTTAGGCCTTGCATGCATATCAAAGTGGGCCTAAACCCCTAGGCCTTACATATATCAAATGGGCCTACTTCCATGGGCTTTAAAAATGCATCAAATGGGTCCAATTTCATGGGTCTTGGAATACATCAAATGGGTCTAATCCCCTGGGCCTTGGGATATATCAAATGGGCCTAGTCCCATGGACTTGAAACATATCAAGTGGGCCTAAACCCATAGGCCTTAAATATCAAGTGGGCCTAAGCCCATAGGCTTTACATATCAAGTGGGCCCAAGTCCATAGGCCTTATATGAATCAAATGGGCCTAACCCATAAGCCTTTCATAAATCAAATGAGCCTAACCCATAGGCCTTTTGTAATTCAAATGGGCCTAGCCCATAGGCCTGTTATAAATCAAATGGGCTTAACCCATATATGAGTGGCCCACCCAACCAACAGATCATGCCTTAAAATGATCTCACCAAGTGGATGGACGGTCTAGATGCATCACATGCATCATGGCGGGTCCCACTGTCGCTGGACAGTGAGGACCGAACACGAATCTCACCAAGGGCCCCACCGTCCGCTGGACGGTGGGAGTATAAATACATTAAGGTGGGTGCCACCGTCCGCCTGGACGGTGGACTTAGAATACATAAATCATTGTGGGTCCCATGTGGGGCCCACTGTAATATTTATTTGGCATCCAACCCATTGATAAGGTCAAACAGACCAGGTTGAAGGAAAAATACAAATTTCAGCTTGGTTCAAAACTTCTGTGGGCCCCAAAAAAAGATTTCAATGGTAGATATTCAATTCCACTGTTTCCTGTGGTGTGGGCCACCTGAGTTCTGGATCGAGCCGAAATTTGGAGGGGGCCCACCTGAGGAGGGGACCCACCTCATGAACGGTGTGGATCTTAACATATACATCATGGTGGGGCCCACGGCAGTAGCCGTGGGTGGCTCACCGACCGTTCACCCGCTGACGCTGCACGCATCAGCGTGTAGCTGCTGTTCTTTTGCCAAAGAGGAGGCAGAGCCTCTTGCAAAATTTGTGAAAAACCTATTTTTTTGGGGTTTTTCACACGTGGGGCCCGCTTAAAAGAAATCCGCATCGGCCATTGCGTTCTTCAACTCGCAACCATTCCAACGGGTCTAATATAGAGTATTTTCTATGCTTAGAGAATAAAATAAATTGAAAAATGATCTTTTGAAAGGTAGGGATGCAACCCACAACGCTATGGCCCACCTGATCTCCCAATCAACCCTAACTCTTGGCTCAACGCCTAAAATTAGATGGAGAATGGGATGGATGGTGTGGATTTCATACTTACATCAAGGTGGGGTCTAAGCAAGTGGACCACCCCAAAAGTCTCTTTTTCCTCTATTTTTTTTTATTTTTCATGTAGGGACGTCCAGCGTCCCAAACACTGGACGGTTCAGTCCTCAAAATCCATTATGGTGGGCCCTGTTGAAGTGGGCCACCACTGATGGATGATGCAGTTACAACATTTAAGGTGGGCCCCGCTTGAAGAACACTTGGACACAATACCTCAAGGTGGGGTCCATTCAAGTGGGCCACACAAACCTATTACGTAAAATAAAATAAAAATAAAATAAAATAAAATAAAAAGGGAGAGAGACATGGAGAGTGGGACACGCTTGTGATGGAGGGACCTCGACATTATGGGCCCTCCCTTAAAAGCAAATCATACAATCAAAAGGGTCCCTCAACACATGGGACCACCAAGATCGAGAATCAACGGTGGAGATCCTCTCTCCACCAAAATGGACGGTCTAGATGACCTTTTTGTAATGAAATAAACATCATGATGGGGTCCATGGAGAATGGCCCCATCATGGAATGATCATGATGATCCAAGTGGTCCATCGACCACAACTTAAGGTCCCAAGTGAGATCCACACCATTGATCGGTGGGCCTCACTTGGTCCATCATAAAAATAAGAAAAACTAGTATGATCTAGCACCCACCGTCCGATCTTCTTGCTCCTAGGGGTTCCTTGGCACCTTAGCTTGGATTTCAATGGATGAGATGAGGAATGGAGGGTTGAGATGGGAGATGATGGGGTAGGAAAGTGGGCCACATTTGGAGCTTAGGAAGCTTGGAGAAATTCCATACGTATGGAGCTTGAGATTTTGGTTGCTTGGAGATTTGAAATGAGAAAGAGAGAAAGAGAGAGAGTTGTAAAGGGAGAGAGAGAGAGTGATGGATGGATGTGGTGATGATGAGTGTGTAAGAGCTTTTTGACTTTTGAGGCCTTTTGTGTAAGAAAAGGCATGAGCATGGAAGACTTTTGTAGCATTTGTGTAAGAAAGGTATGGGTTAGGAAGACTTTTATGGTTGCTTGGGAAAAGGGGTGAAAATGATGTGTACTTGACATGTGATGGATTGATGGATTGATTGATTGATGAGATTGATGTGATTGATGTGAAACATCGTAGAGATTCTCTTGGGTTTCGCAATGCGTGGCGTTTTCCTCGCACCAAATGTTGGTCTACAACTCTTGACTAGGTTATCACCTCGGCGCGCGAGTCACGGCATCAGAACCGTAACGACGGTGCGGTCGCTATGGTATTGGTCTTGGGTTGAGTCAACTCGGGTTGTCGGCATATGAATCAGGGTCGCGCGTTGATATCAGTTAAGGGTCGAAGGTTGCTGGAATTCGACCGGTAAGACCATGAAAGTTTACGGAATAGTACGGACTAAGATACGGGTCTTACAGCAAGGCCCATTGTTGAGGCTCACCTTGATGTGTATGAGGCCGTGTTGAGGCCCACTTTGATGTGAATGTAAGGCCCATGATATGAGGCCCATTTGATGTATTTAAGGACCATGGGTCGAGACCCAACGGGTTGTCCTTAGAGTCCATTGTAATGTGCGATTTCTCCATGGGTTGTGTAATGATATTATGACGGGCCATACCTTGGGAGCAATGTTGGTTTGACGTCTACATTGTAAGAATAATGTTGGTTAAATGTCTGCATTATAACTCTCCCTAGGGCCCATTGATAGGCCCATACTAGTTGTGTGTAGATTGTCTAGGCCCATCTGCATTGTAAAGATAGTTCATCACTTTATAACATGCCTAGTATAACTCCATGATTCATGACCATACGCATCATATGTATGCTTGATATGAGTAGTGACTGATCATAGCATATGCCATTGGATAGACCATTTGCGGGACTCGTTATGAGACAGAGTCCCCACATCATCGCGCTGTATGCGCTGGATTGCTGCATGATTTGACGGTGTGATTCATGTATCTCGCATTTGTGTATCATGATCACTGCATGCCCTAGTGACATCAGGGCTTTGACCTCCACAGGCACATCGTAGATGGCCTGATGGGACACTGGAAATATTTGGTTCTAGTACTATGGGGCACTTAGGATGTCTTTGGGTGAAAATTCTAGAACCTCTGAGGCCAGGAGTAGCCCCAACGTTTAGACCGAGTGGAACATGAGCACTCGAGTGCCGAATACCAGTAGGCTCCGTCTCCCACTGTATCGTGGTCAGTTGGGAGGGGGTGTGGCCTTATCCGCCCGAGTGAGGGGGCTATAAGCTAGGCTGAGTTTGACCAGCTCGCAAATGAGTCCGCTATCGACGACCCGGGTAAGTATTGGCATACTACTGGTTAGGCGGATAGTGTGGTCTATTTCACTTACGTGGCTGTGCAACTAGGGAGGAGGCAGTCAGAGTAACGTGTATTAGACCTGGGTTATTTCCCCAGAGAGTAACTGTACTGATATGTGGACTTATTGAGCAGGAATCGCACATCCATTCATTCATTCATACACTATCCACTTGGGCTGGTGGTGCGTAACTATTTATTATGTGTACCTTCGCATGACCAGGATTTTGGTTAGGCACGCGACTAACCTGAGATCAGGAGTTTACCACATTGTGTCTGACTATCCAAATTTAGGTATGAGACTGGTTTGGATAGAAGTCCCTTACGATGGACCCCGTAGCCTGTGATACTTCGTACTATCATCCTGACTTCACATTTCAACATAGTCATTTCATTCGCACCTCATATTACATTGCATCTGTTGTACTTAGTATTTTGGGTTACGATATTTTGTACTTATATGGCATAGATGAGATTGATGGTATTTATGGCTCGTCTGGATTTGTATATTGCATTGCATCCTCAGCATCTATTATTATTTTATTAAGTTTTGCATTGCATGGCCTTGGTATGGCCAATAGCATTCATGCCTTGCATTACATTACTTTGGTACAACTGATTGTATTCATGGACTTACCGTATATTTTCGCATCACTCTGATATCGTATGATTCATGATCTTGTCAGTATTTCTACTTATCCCGATGATGTATGATTTATGAGCTTTATTGTATACTTGAAACTTACCTTACACACACTTACACCACCCTCCAAGCTTTTGTAAGCTTATACACGATAGATGCGTGCAGGTGGCGTTAGGTTGCAGCAACGTTGAGCTTGGAGCATGCAGCAATTTTCTGGAGCTCTGATTTTGATACATATGTATTTCCTTTTTAGCATTGTATTAAACTATTTATATTAGTGGATATGTGATGATGATGTTGCCTTTATGATTTGGGTAAACTTGTGGTTATGCTCTATTACAAAAAAAATTCATACTGAAAATTCTCTTTGTAGGATCCCAGAATCGGAATCTGGCATGCGAGTGCTGGGATTCGAGAATGGGGCACTACGGAGGCTGTCAACGCCGGATCCGGCGATCGGGATTCCTGTGAATCTGATTTTTAGGTTTGGGGCGTGACATGAACGATCATCTTTACGGCCGGTTCACACCCCCTTGATTGGTTTCTCTGGTGGGTGAATACTCCTCGAAGGAGTCATCTCACTACCACTCACTGCTGGTAACTCTCCGCATCAGGCGATAGTAATGGTCGACTTTCTGATAGTTGACCAACCATTGGTTTACAATGCCATACTCGGCCGACCCTCTCTGAGCCTTCTCCATGCTGTGGTATCAACGAACCATCTCTCCATGAAATTTCTGACTGAGTCGGGAGTAGGAATGTAAGACCCGTATCCTAGTCCGTACTGTTCCGTCAACTCTAGCGATCCTTCGCGGTGAATTTCGATAACCTGCGACCTATGATCGACATTTATGCACGACTATAAGTCGTATCCCGTACATTTGAGTCTGCCTAATTCGAGACTTGTACCATTGCGACCGCACAGTAGCCGCGGTTCCAACGCCGCGACTCGCTCACCGATCCGATACCATGGCAGGGAGATGCAGACCTGCGTTTAGTTTGAGGTAAACACCCCACGTTGTAAATCACAAGAGAATCTCTAGAACATGTCCCATCCATCTCATCAATCAATCCCATTAATCACTTCATGTCAAGTACAAAGCAACCCATGCTTTCTCTCTTCAAAGTCAACTCTTTCTCACCCTTTTTCTTACACCACCTTACATGTCAAGTACTGCATCCATCACTCACCTCACCCTTTCACCCATCCCTCATCTCTCTTACAACTCTCTCTCTCTCTTTCTCATTTCTAATCTCAACTCCCAACTAGCAAGAGCATCACATGTCCAAGCCATTTTCAAGAGAGAACGTGTGTTGTGTGGCCCACCTTCCCATCCCAAAAGCTCTCATCCTAGCCACCCATTTCTCATCTCCACCATCCAAGTGAAGCTCTAGGAGATCGGCTTTCCAACGAACCGAGAAGATCAATAGGTGGGTGCTTTAATAGGGTAGTTTGTTATGTTTTTAAGATGGGTCAAGTGAGGCCTACCGATCAATGGTATGGATCTCACTTTGGACTCTAAATGTGGTCGTTGGCCCACCTTGATTATTTATATCATTCCATGATGGGGCCATTCTCTATGGACCCCATCATGATGTTTAATTCTAGTTTGAAAGAGGTCATCTAGACCATTCATTTTGGGTGGAGAAAGTATCTCCACCGTAGATCTTTGATTTGATGGGTCCACATGCAATGGGACCCACTTGATGTATGAATTGGATGCTCGAAACGGAGGGCCCATAGTGTCGGGGTCCCTCCATCACGCGTGTCCCACTCACTTTCTCTCTCTCCCTCTCTTTTTTTCATTTCTTTTTCTTGTGATAATATGGCCTTGTCACTTGGATGGACCCCATCACGAAGTATGTATTTTATCTAAGCCATCTAAAAGTGGGGCCCACTTTATAGGTGTTGCATCGACACCATCCATTATCCAGTGGCCCACCTGAGTAGGCCCACATCTTTGGCACATGGGACGTTAAATCGTCCAGCGTCCTTGGACGCTGGACGTCATATGGGAAACACAAATATAAGCTTGGTTTAAAGCTTTGTGTGGACCACTCATATGGGCCCTACCTTGGTGTATTTTTTTTAATCCATGCCGTCCATCCTTTTCCTTAGATCATTTTAGGTGTTGAGCTAAAAAATGAAGCTGATCCGATGTTCCGGGGGGCCATAGCATAGCGAATGGTGGTTTTCATCGTTGAAATCTTCCCTGATATTTCCTTGCACCAAAAAAATACTCAATATTGGACTCGTTGGATTTGTTATGAGCTATGAAATCTAATGGCTGGAGTGGATTCACTTGGAGCGGGCCCCACACATGAAAAACCTCAAAAAAATCAGGTTCTTCAAAAAATAAAAAGAAGAAGAAAAGGAAGCAGCAGGGCTGCTACTAGCCAGAGGCACAGACAATTCCTGCGATGTAGGTAGATGTCCGAGCAGGGACCCATAGCTCCAGCTGTGGGCCCCACCTTGATGTTTATTTGTCATCCTACCCGTTGATCTGGTGGGTCTCCTCCTCAGGTGGGCCCCCTTTAAAAAAATGAGATGCATCCAACGCTCAAGTGGCCCACATCATTAGAAACAATGGGATTGAATCTCTACTCTTGAAACCCTTTTTGGGGTCCACAGAAGTTTTGGATCAAAATGAGATTTGTTTTTCCTCTTCATCCAGGTCTGTACAACCTTCTCAACAGATTGGATGGAAAACAAACATTATGGTGGGCCCCACGTGGAGCCCACAGTGATGTATGTATTTTATGAGCACCGTCCACGGCTGTGGATGGTGGCAGCCACCGTGATGTATGTGTTTTAAGGCCGTCCAGTCGTTGGACGACCAGTAGGGCCCCACCCTTGGTGTTTGTGGTGGGCCATGTGTGTGGACCCCACCATGATGCATGTGTTGCATCCAAACTGTCCATCCACTTTGCAAGCTCATTTTATGGCTTGAGATAAAAAAATGAGTCAGATCTAAGGTTTAGGTGGAGCCCACCATGACATGTGTTTCATTCATATTAACCATCACAAGGTGGAGCCCACCATGATGTATGTATATCTTTGCCATTCATTTGAGGTGGCTCATATTGATGTATTTGTGGCCGTTGTTGAGGCCCATCTTGGCAATTATAGGGCCCGATTAGTGTGGCCCATTTAATATATGTAAGGCCATATGATTAGGCTCACCTTGAAGTATTTGTGGCTTGCTGTTGAGGCCCATCTTGATATGACTATAAGACCCATGGGTTAAGGCCTATTGTAATGTATTAAGACCCATGAAATTAGGCCCATTTTGATGTATTCTAAGGCCCATGGGTCGAAGCCCATTGTGATGTATAAAAGCCCGTGGGTTGAGACCCACTTGTGATGTGTATAGGGCCCGTGGGTTGAGACCCATTGTGATGTATAAAGGCCCGTGGGTTGAGACCTACTGTGATGTGTATAGGGCCCATGGGTTGAGGCCCAACTTGATGTACTTGTGGCCTGTTGTTGAGGCCCACCTTGACATTTATAAGGCCCATGGATTGAGGCCTATCTTGATTTAATTGTGGCCGTCCATTAAGGCCCACCTTAGTATGTGTATGAGGCCGATTTTGATTTATTTGGGGCCGTTGTTGAGGCCCACCTTGATATGAACGTAAGGACCATTTGATGAGGCCCGATGTAATGTATTTGGGGCCCATGGGTTGAGGCCCATTGTAATGTATTTAGGGCCCAGGGGTTGAGGCCCATTGTAGTACATTTAAGGCCCATGGGTTGAGGCCCATTGAGATGTATTAGGGCCCATGAGATGAGGCCCATTGTGATGTATTCTAAGGCCCATGGGATATGGCCCATTGCAATGTACATAAGGCCCCTTGGTGCAGCCCACTTGGCCAACTTAAGGTCCATGTGATGCGGCCCATTTGATGTATCTAAGACCCATGGGTCGAGGCCACATGGAATGTCTTTAAGGTCCATTGTAATGTGTGATTCTACTGTGGTTTATGAATGATGTTTATGACGGGCTGTGCCATGGGAGTAATGTTGGTTTGACGTCCACATTGTAAGAATAATGTTGGTTAAATGTCCGCATTATAACTCTCCCTAGGGTCCATTGATGGGCCCATACTTATTGTGTGTAGGCCATCAAGGCCCATCTTCGTTGTGAGGATAATTTATCACCATATAAAATGCTTAGTATAACTCAATGATTCATACCCATACGCATTATATGTATGCCTGATATGAGAAATGTTTGATCATAGCATACGCCATTGGGCAGACCATTTATGGGACTCCTTATGAGACGAAGTGCCCCACATTTCATGCAATACGCACAGGATTGTTGCATGACTGGTTAGTATGACTCATACATCTCGTATATGTATGACTTGATCATTGTACGCCCTAGCGACATCAGGGCCGTGGCCTCCACAGGCACATCGTGGATGGCTAAATGAGATATCGAAAATACTTGGTTCTAACACTGTGGGCACTTACGATATCCTTGGGTGAAAGTCCCAGAACCTCCGAGGTTAGTAGTAGCCCCAATTTCTAGACCGAGTGAAACATGAGCGTCCGAGTGTCGAATACCAATAGGCCACATCTCCCACTGTGTCGAGGTTGGTTAGGAGGGGGTGTGGCCTTATCCACCTGAGTGAGGAGGCTATAAGCTAGGCTGAGTATGACCAGCTCGTAAATGGGTCCGCTATCGACAAGCCGGATAAGTATTGGCAGACTACTGGTCAGACGGATAGTGAAGTCTATTCCGCTTGCTTGACTATGCAGCTAAGGAGGAGGCAGTCAGTACGAAGTGTATTAAACCCCGGTGATTTTTCTGGAGAGCAACCGTACTGATATGTGGACTTATTAAGCAAGAATTGCATATCCATTCATTCATTCATTCACTATCCACTTGGGCTGGTGGTGCGTAACTATCTGTTACGTGTACCATCATATGGCCAAGATTTCAGTTGGGTGCGCTACTAACCTGAGATCAGGAGTTTACCACATTGTGTCTGACTATCCAAATTTAGGTATGAGACTAGTTGGATAGAGGTTCCTTGTGATGGACCCCATAGCCTGCGATACTTTGTACTATCATCCCGACTTCACATCCCAGCATGGTCATTTCATTCTCACCGCATATTACATTGCATCCCCAGCTTTTATTATTATCTTATTATGTTTGCATCGCATAGCCTTGGTATAGTTGATATCACTCATGGACTTAACAGTATATTTTCGCTTACTTTGATATTATATCTTGTCAGTATTTCCGTTTATTCCATTGTATAATATATGACATTGTATTGCATACTTGACACTTACCTTGTGCACACACTTTCACCACCCTTTAAGCTTTTTATAAGCTTATGCACGATAGATGCGTGCAGGTGGCATTAGGTTGTAGCAACATTGAGCTTGGAGCGTGCAGCTGTTTTCTGGAGCTTTTATTTTGACATATGTATTTCTCTTTCAGCATTGTATTCAAACGATTATTGATGAGGGTCAAATATTGCATATCAGACACTGATTATTGCCGAATTTTACTTACAAGATAATGTTTAATGCCATATTTTAATTATATTTTGATTGCAGGAGGAAATCAAGAGCGTGGATTAAAAAGCGATATTAACAGCGTGGATTTGACGTTACAAAGTCACCAGATCAAGGGACGCACTCCATAGGACCAAGATCAACGGATTTACATGCCATGGATCTAAGAAAATAAAGCCGTTCACCATTAAAAAGGCCCAAAACTGATACAAAATACAAGATCACAGGATTCCCACCATCCGATTGACCTGAAAATTCATACATGGGATGAGGGCCATAAATTAACCGTACATGTAAAATTTCATCCATTGGATCACTATGGAAGTGCCCCAACTGACAGATCAGCCTATAAACCGTTGATTCTAGGCCCACTTGATATCTGAAACTGCCTCAAAATTATTATTGACGGTTTAAATGAAATGAGAAATAATATGGACGGTGAAGATTTTTGAAAATCATCACAGTGGACCCCACATGAAAAGAGTGTGCATAGTGCACAAGTTCACTACACGTGCATGACAAACGGCAGAAACGGTTGACCGTCTCTGACCGAAAATGTAACGCCCTGGAAAAATCCGTACTTGGACTCGAGTACCAACTCGATCAGAAATCGCGTAGGATTAATTCCTTTAGAAAATAAGTGTAAGTTAGCTAGCGCAACGCTAGAGTAGCTGGGAAATAGTCCCTGATCACTTTAAATACGTTCTACAAGACCCAAATCGAGTAGAACCAAGACTCTATAATACTCTAAAACCTCGGATCAAACTCTAAGCAGGTTTGTTCTCTGGACCACTTTGAAAATCTGTATTGGATCTAGACCGCGCGTCGAAAGTCCGATACCTACTATCTTAGACCGTTAGAACCGCCTAGCTGGACTTGACAATCATTTCGAAAATCAAGTCCAACCGACATTCGCAGGCTATTTCATTGAGCCTAGACTGAAGAGAGTAAGAATAGGGATAGAATTGGAATTTGAAATTCAAATCTGGCACACGACTTGACGTGTCAGTATTAAGCGTTCTGACCGTCAGAATTCAGCCAAATTACACCCTCGGATCAGGAAAAATTTCTATTTCATATCGTGAGAATTGTAGACCTGATCTACGTGCGGTGACCGCTGAACTGAAACTGGACCGCCATGGGCGATCTACGAACACTGATGGACTGAAAACGGAATGAGAGCAACATCCGACAAGTACGAACTTAAGTCCAATCGCGTTCGGCCAGGGGACCACCAGAGATGATCTTTTGGACCGAAACAGCCCCGCTTTGGATAAACATCAAGTAAACTTTGTTCCCGAGCCTATTCTGGGCATTTTTATGTTTATAAAAGGGGTTGAAACCCTCACTCCTCTCTCCCATCCGAATTTAAGAAAAACCCTAGATTGGGAGAGAGAAAAGGTGAGAGTTTGTGAGAGAGAGTAGGAGAGGATTTTCCTGCCGTTGCCCCACCTGATGCACGTGCTTTAGCAACACGCTCCGATCACTTAGCCAGTGATTTCTCCACATTTTCAGGTAAGAAAATACCCTAGAAGTTGCTGATTTAAGGTTCTCTTGGATTCATAGCATGTTAGCTGATAGAAATTGTGTATTAGGTTCTCTATTCGCCGTAGACGAAGCGCATACGCTCCGTTCGAATCACTTCACCTATAAGGGAAAAGGTGCGGATTTTAGACGCTTTGATTGACTGATTTCAAAGCTTTCAATGTCGTTTAATAATAGATTATCGACAGCAATGCCGTTTGACATGTACAACATGCTGTCCGTTTCCTGTTTTGTAAACCAACGAAGAATATGAGATTTAGGGCATTTTAGTCATTTGTAGGAAGTACTGTTTTCATTCATATTTTTTTGATGTGATTAACTTGGCTTATTGTCGCATTAGAATGTTAAAAATACGTGCATAATTAGTTTGGCGAAGAGATTCGCCTAAATGCGGACTTCGGGTCGACATACTATATGTAGATTTAAGTGTGTAGTTTATGTGTTTGTATAAATGCTTGTATTAGTATGTATTGAATTAAATGGTGTTATGGATTCGTTTGAGATTGATTTCTCAATTAATGTGCTGATGTACATGATTTCTTACATGTTAGCTATATGCATGATTTCATTATATGTATGAAATGCAGGTGCTTGAAGATTTGCTTAAGTTGTATGTTATAACATGTGCTGACATGCTCACATGATTGTATTTCATTTCCAATACTCTCATATAATTGCTGATGTGATTCCATAATTGTTTGGGACTATACTTAGTCCAGGAAGTCGATAATCGAGCAAATTCGTGGTTGGCTTATATTGGCCACGAACGACGTGTCGATGAACGCGAGCCGTGTTTTGGAGTTGGCGGCAGTGGTTAGGCCACACGAAGTGTTTTACGCACTTCATGTCGTTCGACTTGAGATGCGATCGTGCTAGTCGAGCCCGTCAAGTAACCCGACTGGCCGTTGTATGTTCACCCTGCATGAGTCATAACTGCTTGAACCTAGGGTACTGAACTTACCAATGTAAACCCTGTTAAGCATGGTACCTTGATCCACGAAGACTCATGAGCCGGGCATGGTGGTATGGGACACCGTGGTCGAGCTGTCGGCCTACGTTGGGGCCACAAACCTCCCCGTAGTGACCAGCGAGCACCTATGACTCGTGAGCAGATTATGGTGGTATGGGACACTATATTCTTATTGTCGGCCTACACTGATCAGGCGACGAGTCCTTTGTAGTGACCGCGAGCGTATTCTGAGTCTACGGGAGGCGACGACCCTTCCGTAGCAGTGAGAGTACAGTAGGCCTGTATTGATAAGGTGATGAGGGAGCGGTGCAACGAGTGTGAGCAACAGCCCTGACAGCCCTTGCAGCGACCTACAAAATATACATCGTATGAGATTACTAGGAGTGACGACCCTAGACAGGATCTGTGTTGGGATTGATATAAGGGAAGTACCTTAGTTTCTTAATCCTGCTGTTTGAATGGATTAATAACAACTCGGCAATTATATCACCATTACATTGCATGTGCCTGGAAGATGTGGAGCACTTAGCGGGATGCACGCAGGCCGCGGGCGTTAGATGGTGCAGTATGAGGGAGAACGTCGGTGAGGGCATCCATCATGTCATGTCAAATTGCATTAACAACAGTATTAGGATTGTCTGATTTACTGCTTTACTATTATCGCATGATTGATTTGAGAACATGATAATCTTTGCTCTATGATTCCACTGAGTTGATCACTCACCCCCACGTTACGGGATGGTGTTTGCAACACCCACCAGACCCTGTCTTAGGTTCAGGTGATGCAGAGATCCAGTAGGCAGAGCCGGACTACGATGAGGACCAGGACGAGTTCTCATACATGCAGTTCCACGACGGCTTTGTTTAGGTGACCTGGGTTGACGGGACTCTTCAGTGGGACTATTTTGGACATTTGATTTTGTTTCTTTACATGTATATGAGACTCAGTGATGTATTCATACTTTAGTGACAGTCGAGATCTACTTTGTTTTTCCATACAGTGATATATATATTCTTTAGTCTTCCGCTTGCTTTTATCACTGAATGTGGAGTATGAATTGCAGTTTTGGTATACTTTTACTCATGCGAATGCTTTAACTCAGACAACATTGAATCATAATCATTTTTATTGCATAAGTGACGGTCTGGAACACGGGAGTTGAGTTTATACACGACCCCCGATTTTCAGGGTGTTACAGAAAAAGAAAAAAAAATGAAAATTTTTGTTTTCGGCTGCGTGACGCACGGCCGCTGGCCGTTTTGCGGTCAACTGTGGGCCCCACACATGCCCCATCAGGCCAATCCATACCATCCATCTTGTAGACGGGCTCGAGAGCTTTAAAATCATGCTGACCTTTTGCATCCATGCGCGCACACGTGTACGATATAGGGGGCCACAAAAGGGCTGCCCTACAACGTTCAAAACTGATCGTTTTGTGATTTCTTCTCTGGGCCACGTCAATAGACGTTCAAAACCACCCATTCTTAACTAAAATTTCATTCTGAATCCAATGGACGGGGTGGATTTTTCAGAAAATACTTCTGTGGAGCCCACTGATCACAACAGTAAAATGGTGCGAAAGGTTTCGCACACCCGCGAAAACTGACTTTTCCATGCAGTTTTGGCCCACCATCTTTGATCATATGGCAGATCTGAACCGTCTATCATGTAGAGGACCCAAGAAAGTCCTAAGGGACGGTGTTTCTTTAGAATTTGAGCGAGAAAAGTGGCGTGTTTCGAGACACTGAACTTGGCTGCGAAAAAGCTTTAGTTGGGCATGCATAGCTTTCCAAATCCGATTCAAATTCAATTTTCACCACTCCAGCAGCTATATAAGGAGGTTTTGGACGTGGGGAGCATTCATCCAGACCCTGGGGAAGATCCAAAAAGGGAAGAAAGAAAAGAGAGAGAGAAGAAGGAAGAAGAGAGATAAGGGAGATGTTTTTAATGTTTTTATTTTATATTCCTTTTTTTTCTAATTAATTTTATGGATTGCTAAAATTCTTAGATAGGGCTGAGATGAAGCCTCTGATTTGAATAACTCTTGTTTACTGTTGAATTTATTTTAATTTGATTGATTTGTTTCTTTTTCTAGTGTGCTTTCCTGAGATTTCTGTACTTCTCCATTCTATGAGCTCGACCAAAGTCTAGATATGGATGTTATTTGGAATATTACTTTAGGTGCTTGTGTC
Organism: Magnolia kwangsiensis; assembly: GCA_037074715.1. Lineage (NCBI taxonomy): Eukaryota > Viridiplantae > Streptophyta > Magnoliopsida > Magnoliales > Magnoliaceae > Magnolia > Magnolia kwangsiensis. The sequence goes on from CM073573.1 coordinate 62,242,820, forward strand.
TGACCATGAAAAAGTTTCCTATAGAGGAAGAAACAGGATTTATATCGCTCCATGCCTGACCGTGGATGGAAAGATGTGATCCATATGCTTTAAAAGATTATCCATTTTGTGTGCCCGACTAAGGACATAGAGTGTGCTTTGTTTATTTTGATATCAATCTGAATTAGGGTGAATCAACAGGTAAAATAAGGGTTAGGATAATTAGGGGTGGATTTAAAAGTCCTAGTCTCCTCCTTGATTAAATTTTCCTCATTGCTCTCAGTTATTTTTTATAGATTTATGCTAGTTTACTTAACAGTTTGTTAAACCATTCGTTGGATTAGTTAAGAAGAGTCTTAAATTTCAAATTGTGACAATCAGTCCTCGTGGGAACGATCTCGTAATACGTACTATATTTACATCTGATTCGTATACTTGCGAGTTAAAATCATTTAAATCAGATTGGTTTAAATTAAAACATCAAGTTTTTTGGCGCCGTTGCCGGGGACTGTTTCGGTCTAAATTGGATTTAAGATTCTCTCTTATCATAATTCATAGCCTTAGGATTTTACTAACAAAAGGTTAAAGTTTTTATTTTGTTTTATTTTAGAAACTAATATATTTCTTGTTTTGTAGGGTCCTGACTTGAACTTCTAATTTGGTAATCTCTTTCTAAATTCTCTATTTTTTCTAATTTCTATTTTTAGAATTAGGGTTTTATTTTTTAAAAATTTTCTAAGTCTAGGATTTCTTTTTAGAAATTTTCTATTTTCTAATTTTAGATTTAGATTCTTCTTTTAAGTGGCTTTCTATTTTCTAATTTTAGAAATTTTTTCCTTTTTAGAAACTAACTTAGCTTTTTATTTCTAAGATTAGAAACTCTTTTTTTTTTTTAGAAACTAACTTTCCATTTTTATTTTTAGTAACTTTCTAATTCTAGGATTTCCTTCCTTTTTAAAACTAACTCTTCTTTGTTGTTCTTTAGAAAATTTTTAATTTTAAATTTTCTGTTTTTAGAAACTAACTTGTTTTTTTTTCTTTTACAGGATTCTAACATAGACCTCCAAATTGGTAACTTCTTTCTAATTATCTCTCTTCCTATTTCTAGATTGGTGTAGGATTTTTCCTTTAGAATTAGATTCAGAGTTAGAGTTTCACCATGTATATGCACGGGTGGAAATGTCAGTATGCTGAGAAGAATAACGTATATAGGAATGATGATTATGATAGAGATCCACCAATGTCTCAAAACTTTTCTAAAACTATCATCAAGAACCAACCGGAATCTAATGATCCACCGGTTAAGAAGTCCTTACTCGATCATATACGGGAGAATAATTACACCCCACGGATTAATAAGACAGTACATGAGTATTGTGATTGTCATAACTATAGGCGTGAGGACTATTATCAACTATCAGATTCTCCCACCTATGATCCGTATGACTATAATCAGTGGAAACATCAAACTTGGGGAAATGAACCAACATGTTATAATGATTATTCTCTTGGGTTCCCTACTTCTGAATATCCATTAGAAACGATCCAAGAGGAGTCATTTCTGAGTTACACAGCCTATGACTTGATGAAATTATTAGGTGCACTTGAATCACGCATTGATAGGCTACTGGAGATTAATTCATCTCGATTACAACCCGTTGATTATTCCTTTGGATTCTCTACTTATGATGCGTGATGGAAAGTTAGTTCATCTCAGCCACAACCCAATTCAGAAATACAATGCGAGGAAGGTAATCCTCACTCACTTTTAAAACACTCTGAAATTTGGGATGAAGAATTGAATTATGTTAATGAGCATATGGTTCAATTTTCAGATGAATCAATCTCGATGACGGTTCAAAGGAATGGTGAAGAGACATGGGTGTCTTTCGAATACAATAATGATAACGCACTTCACTCACATGAGACACTCGAGTTTAATGATGATGAAGAGGTCAGCTTATTTGAACCTCCACCCAATCTAGGAATAGAATGTGAGGAAAGCAATCCCATCCCAAGTGTGCATGACAGGAAATTAGATGATGATGTGTATTGGGATGATGATCATGAATGTTCAGCCCAAATTCTCCTGGAATCAATCTCAAGTATGGTCCAATTCAGTGATCAAGAAGTATACGAAGTGGTCGGTCAAAATAAGTCACTCCTCTCATCTAACATGTCTGATTTAAAAGTGGAGGATGAGCTCATTACAACCGACCCTTCTAACTCTTGTGAAATATGTTTGGGCCACTCTCCTGAATTGGATGATGATATGATTCGAAAAATGAACGAACCGCTTGATATGACTCTAGAAATTGAAACCACCCAGTTGAGGCCACCATCTGAGTCATACACTTTTAACGAATCAATACCTTTTCTGAGTAGTATCAATGAGCAGAATCCTCACATCAATACTTCGTTTCTTGATCATCAAATTGTTTACGCAGGGTTGGAGCAAGAGAGTGTATTTCCATCCACTGTAAAAAATGATGGATTCCTTGGGCAAATCATCACAATCTCGAATGTGGAAAATAAATCATGCTCAGCTAAACGTCCCAACTCTTTAGAAGATTGCTTGACACATTTTGTAGATTCAAATGATCCCATGTTACAAGAAAATACCTTAATAGTTATCACTGACCAAGAGAAACCTCATTCTGAAGCCCCTCCTTCCCCAGAATCTGAATGTTTACTATTAAAGGAAGAGAAGTTGAAAATTAAACTGAAGAGTGAAACATCGAAATATGTTGAGACTGCATCACTTTTTAATAAGTTTTCTAAACTTTATTTATGTGTAGTCTCTGATTCACCATGGAATACTAACGCTGAAACTTCTTTTGCTGCAGGTGAATCGTATATACTCTTGATACCTCAAGCAATGCAAATGAAAATTTCTTATGAGATATATAAGTTTCTCTGGAAAGTCATGCTCCAAGGCGTCCAAACCTATTGCAAAAAGGGCTTTTGGATAATCCTATTGAGGAACTTACTGAGAAACTTATCAAGATATTGTCCAGAAGAGGAACCTTACGACATAATCAAGTAGTTTTTTCCTGCTTTCATAGGACTAGGGTAGTTTGTTTTATGCTGTTTTAGGATAGATGGTAAACTTAGCGCTCCTGGGAGGTAACCCAACTTTTACTTTTATTTTTATTTCTTTTTTCTAGTTAGTTAGTTCAATGTTTGTGGGTAACATTACTGCAAACCCTCACGAGACTACAACTCGTCCACTAGGAGTAACCTAGGGGTTTAAAAGCTTATTGCATATGCTAAATGCAATCGAGAGCACCTGCGAAAGTGGTATAGGTAGGATTTTCTTTTTGTGATTTTTTTTTTTTTGATTTCTCTCTTGTGCTGACTCGCTTTTATGTTGATATTTTTGGAAAAGCATCTTAAATTCTCCGTCCAGGTACTATCTTTCCATCACTCCTCTTTTATTTTCGTTGTCCCATGTGCATTGCATGCTTATTTCTTTTACATTGAGGATAATGTAGATTTTAGGTTGGGGGTGGGAGATTAGGTAACCTAATCAGTATTTTCTTGGTCTTGAGCAAAATTGTGAAAATTTTTAAATATTGTGAATTTAAAGTGATTTTGAAGGATACTAGTGATTTTAGAATTACAAGAAACTGAATGTGGTACTTTATGACTCTGGATTCAGTACATGTTAGATTTCACAGTTAAGTTTGAGTTCTTAATCCATGATTAGAAGTTTTAAATATTGATTGAGTCTTGCTTTCACAAGACACATCTCGCTTACACATTAAATGATTAACTTGGTAATCTCTAAGCATGAATGGAATCAGCTAAAATAAAATTTCATGTGCAGTAAAAGAAGAATTAAAAGAGTAAGTCGCATAATCTTCACCATAGGTTTGCTCCCTATAGGTGTAGATTCGATCCCCATGGTTAACATTTAGAAAAAGTTAGGCGACAAGTTTTCATCATAGGTTTGCTCCCTATAGGTAAGGATTTGATTCCCTTCCTTAGCATCATTGTTCATGAAAAAAAAAATCAAGGCTGAATGAAAAGATGATAAAAAAAGCAAGTGTTGGTTTCAGGTTTTTATTGTTATGAATGCCGTTGTTAATTACCAATGATATGATGAAAGTGACAATTGGATCTCTTAACAGTGGTAAGTCGAGATTACCCTATACACTCATGGAACTCGATGTTTAGAATGTTCTAATTGATGGATTAATATTGTGAACTTGATTATGAAGTTTACCATAAGTTTGATTCCAGGAGAAAATTCTACACACCATTCATGAATCTTAGAATTTTCGAATCTCAATTATTTGTTCACAAGTCACTTGAGTTTACAGGCATTATCCTTTATTTTTAAAATTATTTTTTGCATGTTTTGCTCGGGACTAGCAAAATGCTGGTTGGGAGTTGTGATGAGGGTCAAATATTGCATATCAGACACTGATTATTGCCGAATTTTACTTACAAGATAATGTTTAATGCCATATTTTAATTATATTTTGATTGCAGGAGGAAATCAAGAGCGTGGATTAAAAAGTGATATTAACAGCGTGGATTTGATGTTACAAAGTCATCAGAGCAAGGGACGCACTCCATAGGACCAAGATCAACGGATTTACATGCCATGGATCCAAGAAAATAAAGCCGTTCACCGTTAAAAAGGCCCAAAACTGATACAAAATGCAAGATCACAGGGTTCCCACCATCCGATTGACCTGAAAATTCATACATGGGATGAGGGCCATAAATTAACCGTACACGTAAAATTTCATGCATTGGATCACTATGGAAGTGCCCCAACTGACAGATCATCCTATAAACCGTTGATTCTGGGACCACTTGATATCTGGAATTGCCTCAAAATTATTATTGACGGTTTAAATGAGATGAGAAATAATATGGACGGTGAAGATTTTTGAAAATCATCACAGTGGACCCCACATGAAAAAAGTGTGCATAGTGCACAAGTTCACTACACGTGCATGGCAAATGGCAGAGACGGTTGACCGTCTCTGACCGAAAAAGAAAAAAAAAATGGAAATTTCCGTTTTCAGCTGCGTAACGCACGGCCACTGGCCATTTTGTGGTCGACTGTGGGCCCCACACATGCCCCATCAGGCCAATCCGTACCATCCATCTTATAAACGGGCTCGAGAACTTCAAAATCATGCTGACCTTTTGTATCCATGCACGCACACGTGTACGATATAGGGGGCCACAAAAGGGCTGCCCTACAACGTTCAAAATTGATCGTTTTGTGATTTTTTCTCTGGCCTACGTCAATGGACGTTCAAAACCACCCATTCTTAACTGAAATTTTGTTCTGAATCCAATGGACGGGGTAGATTTTTCAGAAAATGCTTCTGTGGAGTCCACCGATCACAACAGCGAAATGGTGCGAAAGGTTTCGCACATCCGCGAAAACTGACTTTTCCATGCAGTTTTGGCCCACCATCTTTGATCATATGGCAGATCTGAACCGTCTATCATGTAGAGGACCCAAGAAAGTCCTAAGGGACGGTGTTTCTTTGGAATTTGAGCGAGAAAAGTGGTGTGTTTTGAGACACTGAACTTGGCTGTAAAAAAGCTTTAGTTGGGCATGCATAGCTTTCCAAATCCGATTCAAATCCGATTTTCACCACTCCAGCAGCTATATAAGGAGGTTTTGGACGTGGGGAGCATTCATCCAGACCTTGGGGAATATCCAAAAAGGGAATAAAGAAAAGAGAGAGAGAAGAAGGAAGAAGAGAGATAAGGGAGATGTTTTTAATGTTTTTATTTTATATTCCTTTTTTTCTAATTAATTTTATGGATTGCGAAAATTCTTAACTAGGGCTGAGATGAAGCCTCTGATTTGAATAACTCTTGCTTACTGTTGAATTTATTTTAATTTGATTGATTTGTTTCTTTTTCTAGTGTGCTTTCCTGAGATTTCTGTACTTCTCCATTCTATGAGCTCGACCAAAGTCTAGATATGGATGTTGTTTGGAATATTACTTTTGGTGCTTGTGTCTGAACATGAACAGGTTTCCTATAGAGGAAGAAACAGGATTTACATCTCTCCATGCCTGACCATGGATGGAAAGATGTGATCCATATGCTTTAAAAGATTATCTATTCTATGTGCCCGACTAAGGACATAGAGTGTGCTTTGTTTATTTTGATATCAATCTGAATTAAGGTGAATCAACAGGTAAAATAAGGGTTAGGATAATTAGGGGTGGATTCGAAAGTCCTAGTCTCCTCCTTGATTGAATTTTCCTCATTGCTCTTAGTTATTTTTCATAGATTTATGTTAGTTTACTTAATAGTTTGTTAAACCATTCGTTGGATTAGTTAAGAAGAGTCTTAAATTTCAAATTGTGACAACCAGTCCTCATGGGAACGATCTCGTAATACGTACCATATTTACATCTGATTCGTATACTTGCGAGTTAAAATCATTTAAATGAGATTAGTTTAAATTAAAACATCAATTATATTAGTGGATATGTGATGATGATGTTGCCTTTATGATTTGGGTATACTTGTGGTTATGCTTCTTATGAGACAAATGTAAGTTGAAAAATTCTCCTTGTAGGATCTCTGGATCGGAACCTAGCGTATGTACATTGGGGGCCGAGAATGGGGTACTACGGATGCTGTCGGCACCGGGTTCGGCGATCGAGATTCCTGTGAATCTGATTTTCGAGTTTGGAGCGTGACAAGGAATCATAAAGAGCGATCAACAGGACTCATGGCGCTGTTATGTGATGGCCGTAAAGACTCCAGCCAAGGTAACTACGACCAAATTATTAGACCCTCGGGCCGAGGCATATGAGCGAGAACAACCAGTAGAAGAGCTCATCCCAGTACCCCTAATCGAGACAGACGAGTCCAAAATGGTATAGATTGACTCATCTCTACAGTCACCTCTGAAAGACAAGTTGATATCACTACTCCTATGATACGCTGAAGTATTCGTGTGGAGTCATGAAGATCTGCCTGGGATCGATCCCTCGGTGATGACTCACCGACTCAACATCAATCTGACCTACTGGCCGATCTGACAGAAACGACGCCCGCTCGACCCTGAAAGGTATGCCATCATTGAAGAAGAGGTCAGCAAGCTCCTCAAGACAAAATTCATCGAGGAGATTTACTATCTGGAATGGGTAGCCAATGTCGTCCTTGTGAAGAAAGCCAATGGGAAGTGGCGAGTCTGTATTGACTATACTGACTTAAATAAAGCCTGCCCAAAGGATAGTTTTCCTCTTCCACAGATCGACCAGCTAGTAGATAGCATGACAGGGCACGAACTTCTTACCTTTATGGATACTTATTCTGGATATAATCAAATTATAATGCATTAATCTGATAAATCTAAGACTACTTTTGTCACTAACAAAGGACTTTATTGTTATCGTGTGATGCCATTTGGTCTAAAGAATGCAGGAGCAACATACCAACGGTTGGTAAATAAAATGTTGCTCGGCAGATCGGCCGAACCATGGAAGTATACATTGATGACATCCTCATTAAAAGTATATACGCGGTCGATCATATTGCCGACCAAGAAGAAATGTTTCTTGTTCTTTGCAAGTACTAGATGAAATTAAACCTGAGTAAGTGTGCCTTTGGGGTCAGCTCGGGTAAATTCCTCAGATTTCTAGTCAGCCAGCGAGGAATTGAGACGAACCTAGAGAAAATCAAAGCACTACTTGACATGGAATCCCCAAAAATGATCAAGGATGTATAAAAACTGACTGGACGAGTAGTCGCACTCAACCGCTTCCTCTCCCGAGCTACCGACAAATGCCTCACATTCTTCAAACAACTTAAGGGTCAACAAACGGTAGAATGGACTAAAGAGTTGAAGTAGCGTTCCAGCAGTTGAAGTCATACCTCAAATTTCTACCTGTCTTATCGAAACTCGAGCTAGGGGAAGCTTTGCTATTATACTTAGTGGTTTTCGACGCAGCCATAAGCTCAGCTTTGATACGCGAGCATGAAGGAAAATAATTACTGGTATATTACATCAACAAAGCATTATTGCCAGCAAAAACAAGATATCCGCCTCTAGAGAATGTGACCCTAGTCTTAGTCGTCTCCTCCTGACGACTTCGCCCATACTTTTAAGCTCACACTATCATCGTTATGACCGATCTCCCACTGTGTCAGATCCTTTAGAAACCGAAGCCTCCAGTCGACTAACGAAGTGGGTGATTGAACTTAGTGAAATCGACATTCAGTACAAGCCAAGGGTGGCGATAAAAAGATAAGTTGTGGTCGATTTCATCGCTGAAGTCACACCACAATCTGACTCACTTACCGAGCTTGGAACCAAAATGTCGACAAATACTTCTCTCGAGTCATCACTCGACCCAATCCCTTAGAAGCTTTACGTCGACGACTCATCTAACTCTAAGGCAAGCGGGGCAGGAGTCATCTTAGAAACTTTCGATCAAACCTACATCTAATATGCTTAAGACTTGGATTTTGAGCCTCGAACAATACAACAGAGTATGAAGCCTTGTTGCTCGGCCTCTGACTCGCAGCCAGTCTGGGTGTTACTCTTCTCAACGTATTTAACGACTTACAGTTGGTCGTCAACCAAGTCATCAGCGTGTATCAAACACGAAAAGAGCAACTGAAAGCATACATGAAGAAAGCCAAAGAGTTGATCAATGGTTTTCAACTATGTAATGTGACTCGGATCCCTCAAAGCGAAAATGCCAAGGCCGATTTACTTGCTAAACTTGCCTCTACTGACGAGGATGAAATACCCAGGTCTGTTCCAATTGAGTATGTTGCTAAGCCGAGCATTGACGACCTGGTTAGCTCGGCTGTACAAGCAATCGGTCCGAAACGAACCTGGTTCGACCTGATTGTTCGATATCTCAACAGCGGAGAGTTGCTCGAGGATCGTGCTGAGGCCCAATGATTGAAAATTCGAGTCTCCCGATACACTATACTTAATGGGGTATTGTATAAGAAATGATTCTTTGCTCCTTTGCTGCGATGTCTAAATCCCAACAAAGCCGATTATGTGTTACGAGAGATCTATGAAGGGATTTATGAAAATCACTCAGGAGGACGATCACTCGCATATAAGGTCTTACAACAAGGATACTACTGGACGACTATATAGCATGACGCTCGAAAGTTCGCCTAAAGCTGCGACATATGCCAATGATTTGCAACCATTCCGCGACTGCCTCCCGAGGAATTGACTCCAATGACCAGCCCTTGGCCATTCGCATAATGGGGAATTGACATCATTGGACCACTCTCCTTGGGGAAGGGATAAACCAAGTATGCTGTTGTTGCAGTGGACTACTTCACAAAATGGGCCGAGGTTGAGCCATTGGCCAGGATAACCGAACAAAAGATCACAGACTTTGTATGGAAAAATATCGTCTGCCGATTCGGAATAGCCCGAACCATTGTTACCGATAATGGGAAGCAGTTCGACAACAAACAGTATCGAGAAATATGTAGTAATCTCGAGATCAGAAATGTTTATGCATCTCCGCATCATCCTCAGATGAACAGAAAGGTCGAGACAGTTAACAAGATCATCAAACAACATCTCTGAACCAAACTCCGCCGAGCTAAAGGAGCATGGGCGGAAGAGCTTCCTAAATATTTTGGGCATACCAAACCACCGCCCGAACAGCCACAAGAGAAACTCCTTTCTCCCTTGCATACGGGTCCGAAGCCGTTACTCTGGTCGAGATTGGATTGCCTTCAGCCTGAGTTAGCTCGTTTAACGAGGAAGACAACGAAGAATTACCAGCTCTTCGACTCAATCCCATGGAAGAACAAAGGGAAAAAGCTCGACTATGAATGATGGCTTAGTAACGATAAGTAGCTTGGTTCTATAATGCCTGAGTCAAGGTTAGACGTTTCTGAGTAGGAGACATAGTCCTTCGAAAAATGTTCCTAAACACTAAGTAAGTTGGTGCGGGCACACTGGGGCCCAATTGGGAAGGACCCTATATCGTCTCGAGCATCATCTGACCCAAAACATATTGGTTGGAAGACCTAATCAGATAATTATTACCTCATCCATGGAATGCTGAGCATCTTAAGATCTATTATCTGTAGATCGGCCGTTGAGTATTCATGAAGACTCAGTCAAGCAAAGAATAAAAAATATGTAAGCTGAGTCAAATGAATAAGAAAACTAACTATTTTCATTCAATAGTATGTGTTTTACATCGGATTACATTAGTGTCTTTACATTAATGGAACCACAAAGATAAAAGGCAAAAAGAGTCAGCCACAATATGCTATGTCCTCTCTCGGTTGCAGATGCTCTCGAGCCCTTCTGGTGTGCTTAAAGTGCTTGAAGATTGGTGTGCTTAAAGTGTTTGACATCCCTAAACCAGCTTCAAGGTTCATCAGGAGCTAACACAGGAGGTATCTCGGACTTATCTACTGCCACCACTCGGAGCGACCTCCGGAGCCGCCTCAGACTCGACCTCGATACCAGCCGCAACATCAGCGGACTCGGTTTCCTCGGCTTCAGATTCTGGACCTTCAGACCTAGAGGCACCTTCGTTAAATCCCAAGAGATCAAGGTCGGGGAATGCTTGCTTCATCAGTTGGACGCATTTGGTGTAGCCGTCCTGAAACAAACGATCCCGTTCATCTAAGTACTCATGGGACTCGAGAAAGGCCTTTACGGCCCGATCCATGGCCTCTTCCTTGGCTTGCTCAATGACAGCCTTGGTCTCAGCCTTAAGCTGAGATAACTTATCCTCGGAAGAAGCATGGGCCTGACGACTTCGCCGACTCTCCTCTTGCGCCTCTTTCAATAGCGAGTCCACATGAGCACACTCGGCCTTGACATCATTAGCGGCCTTTCGGGCAAGCCCTAATTCTCCAGACAGTAGGCCGACCCGAGCCATGGCAGCTTCAAGTTGTGCTTCCACCCCTACCGCTCGTTTCCGAGCTGCTTCAGCATCTGCCGCTCGATTCTGAGCCTCGGCGAGATCCACGTTAGCCCTGAGCAAGCAAGGGGCGAACTACAAAGGACAAAGGTAAAGTCAGATTAAAATCAAAGAGGTTAGCAAGACAAGTGAGAAGTCCGAGTCTTACCTCGAGGAGAATCTTGGCCACATGAAAGAGAGTCTGCCTCTGGGGAGCTTCGAAGAGGGCAGCGAACTCTTTCCCGCTCCTATGGGAAAGCACCCAAGGGATCATGTCTGACATAGTCCGTTGGAAGAATGCCTCCCGTTGAGTCATCTCCTCTCTTGAGGGCTCTGTCCTCTGCTCCGGGACCAGCTCTGCAATGGGTCCTGGCTAGGGAGCCGCCTGAGGCTCAGGAGCCATCGCGTCTGCCAATTCCACCCCTTCCTCCAAGTCAATGGTCGGGACCTCGGTCGGGACGGCCATTGTGGCTTGCCCCTTAGCCTCTGAGACTGTCTTCGGTCTCTTTGGAGGACGAGCCTCGGGATGAGTCTCTGACAGCGGAGGAGCTTTCATCTTAGAAGGCGAACGAAGAATGAGACTTGCCTCAACCATCTCTGCAACGGGAAAAGCAGGACGAGTCAAGTAAGAATCGAAGAAAATGCAACCAGATGTCCCGAAGTTACCCGTTACGGTCGAGTCTAAACTCGAGAGAAGAAGACGCTCCAGCTGGAGAAGTGTCTTCCAAGACCATTCCTCTGGATCCAACGCTTTCAGATCCTTGATCCGCTCTAAGGTGTCGGCCCCTAGCTTCGGCCTGCGAGCAGGGATATCTGTGGAACGCCTTCAGTCAGACTAAAAAAACACAACAGTGTAAAAAGATAGATGGAAAAAAGTGCAAGCTGAGTCACCTGCTTGGGAGAACACCCGAGGAACGCGAGGTTTAAAGATTCCTGGCTCGACAGTCTCTCATCGGCCACACGCCCAGAACCACCTATCTCTCCAGTGCTTGTTGGAAGTAGGAGGGTCGGTTATCAAAAGTCCTCCCTTGTTCTACCAAGCATACAAAAAGTACCAGCCGGGCTGCTGTGGATTCAGTCGTACTTGATACAATGGAGAAATTCATCAATAGTCAATGGGGGCTACTATGTTTCAGCCCACAACATCGAGCATCCGAACAAATTCCTCCACCCATTCTGGACTATCTGCCCTGGCGCTATCTGGAGTCGGGAGAGTAAATCCCGAGCAATGCCTTGAAGAGGCAGACGCAAGCCACATTGCAAAGCGACCCGAAAGATTATGACCATCTCAGCAGGCGGACGGTCGGGTAATTCACTCGGCAGAGGGAGGCGAAGGATGACCGAGTCTGGGACATGGTACCATGCCCTGATCCTATCCAGATCCGCCTTAGTTAAAACCGAGAGAACCAGACATTTTTGATCATCTCCTGCCTCTCCCCCCTCACCCGTCGATTCAGCAGCTCTTGCCGATCTCCGCATAGGGACCGACTCACTGGCCCCTTCAGTCTCTTCATCCTCTTCCTCCAATTCCTCCTCAGGAGGATTAGGTCATCCAGGGGCAATCATTCATGACGCCTCTCCACGAGAGGGACCTACAGAAGCAGGGCGCTCTGCTGAGGACCCAGTTGCCCTTTCAGAGTACTGAAAGGCCTCATCAGTACCAATGGCCATCTCCGCCAGCAGTGAGGGCGATTCTGAGATATTTTAGAAATGTCTCGCTTTGCCCTCGTCACCAGAAGCTCCCTTCCGGGGGCTCTAGGAACCGCGCATTGCCATTGAAATTCAAAAAGAAAGGGAGGGAGAGAGTTTGAAAACTCATCGGAGATGGCGATTCAGACCGGAAAAGGAGCGAATGCGGAAGTAGAAATCAAAGAGGAAGAACGACAATGGCGAAAGGCGGATAACCGTGAAAATGAAAACGGGAAAAGGGGGAAAACGCACGAAAATGAAGAAGGGGCGTCCCGCTCCTCCTTATATAGCCCGGCCACATGGCGATGGCATTTAAGGAGGAGTCGTATCGACAGCTATTTCAACTCCCTTGCCAGACACGTGGCGCACGTTGATTGACGGAGACGCCGTTCTTGCCACGCTTCCGAACCTCATTGGCCGAAGAAACGCTCTGACGGCTTCTTGCATGTGTGGCCTCGACCAATGAATCGACGCATGCTCAGGACGACATACGAACATTAAATGCTCCATCATAATATTGGTCTCTGGACCAATTCGACTTAAAATTCTACTCCTTAGCGTCAACACAGCTGATGCAAGGAGTAAGGGGGCTTACTGTTGGGGAAAAATATGACAAGTCCGGAGTCCCCGTCATGGAATGGACCAACTCTACCAGCACTACTCGGGAGCTCAAGGCAATAAGCCTGACCGAGGCAAGAGACCCAAATGCCTCGCGGAGAGACTTAACTCGGAACTCAGATTATAGGGAATATAGAGATCCCGATCGGGACAGATAAAGTCATGAGCCAAAGACATAGCACACAAGATGCATGAAGTTGACTTGGACGACGAGACAACAACATCTTAAAGGCCGATTAAGGCCTAAAGTTTAGAAGCCACTAGACTGGCCATGAAACCGACCCAATAAGGTTGGTTGTAAGGTCGGTTATCAGAATAAGAGAGGATGTTGATTACGGATCAATCCCATGTCGCCCGACATATGTCAAACAACTTGACCCATAAGATAGCTTAAACTAACTCGTTATTAGAGTTGGTTAGAACTGTGCCGAGTAAGGAAAAGACGGTGTAAGAAGAAATGCTGTCCCGAAAATCTCGTAAAAGGAACCCCTATCCCAAGGGTCTCGGGATCGGAGAGAGACCGAAAACAGATTGAAATCAAATCTCCAAGATATCAAGAAGAGAATCCCTGAACAACGAGACCCTCCTATTCCTATAAATACAGAGAACTCCAAGCTAAAAAGATATGCAGAAAACCCTTCTTAAAACCCTTTTCATGCATTCCCATCATTGACTTAAGCATCGGAGGTCCCCGGCTTTAGCCAGTTTTCTTTGCTGCATTATGCAGGTGGAAGGACCAAAAAAAAAAGAAAAGGCTTACCAATTTTTTACATCAACGTCAAACATTTTCCAAAATAGGTGGCCTGTTGATCCAACTTTTCAAAATCATTATTCTGTGATGCTAGAGAGAACCCGATTGAATTATTTTATTTTATTTCATTACGTGTAGATAAAGATGTCGATACTTATAAACCGACCATCCGTTGCTTTCAGAATTAAATCTGACCATTTATTTCCTGGGAGCAGATCCACATGCTCCTGGGGCACCGCATTCATGTACATGATGATCCGAACCAGTCATCCGTCAGGCTTTTCCAAATTGCTTTCATTGCACTATACTAACCATCTAATAAGTGTACCATTTCTCACTGAATCGGCCACTGTGGACTTCTATCGTTTAGTGTCCATTAATGTGCTACAGAACTATCCCAATGTTGTTTTTTTTTTGGTGTGTGTGTGTTTATAGACCATTCAGTAAATGACCCGTCAAATGAACGGTTTAGATCTAGTCCATGTATGCGATGCAGCCATGACACGAGGCACATCCCTACGCATCTATCATGGCTCCAGTGGCTGGGGTTCAGGTCCTTAATTTCTAATCTATGATATCCAATGACATCGGTGTTTCTCATTGAGAATAAGCTTGCATTTTTAGCATGAATTGAATGTCTCAGTACGAATTCTAGCATCTTTATTTTAATCAATAACAGCCGTCAGGAACTATTTATTTCATAATCTAATGGAAATGGAAAAGTGGTTTGCTAGAATACATCCCGACTGAACTTAAGCCCTTTGATCTTGATCCTCTTCAATGATCTAGACCGTTTATACGAAAGGTCGATGGGCCTTATGGTGTATCTGATTTTTCAAAGGTCAAGCAAATGCCCCAGTCTTATAGGGTCTTTATTTTATTTTTTGCTTTTCACCATCCCTGTCCAAGGTGTCCGGATGCACTCTAGCAAAACTCAAGTGGGGCCCACTTGGGTGGGCACCTACATTATATGTATTACTAAATATGTGCGTATGATTGTAAATTTCAGCCGCATTCACGTTGGGGTTGAAATTAATGAAGATACACCATGATCCATTGGTCAAGTCGTAGACTGAGTGAAAGATACATTGTTTCACCGGTATCGATATCGTAATGGGGGTGGCTAACAGTGAAGCGTGAACTGACTGTGGCTGTACTAAAAAGCTAACGAAAAAGAAAAAAAGAAAAAGAAATTAATGAGGAGTCACTGATCATGACACTTAAATCAGATTTAAGCTGACTTTCAAGATATGATATGTTTTATTAATAGGAGTAGAATCCTCTGCAACCCATGCCCCAGCCATTTAGGACCCTCCATTTATATATGTGGCATCTTCTCCGCTCATCATGTGTATTCCTCTATGCAAATCATAGTTTTGTTTGTGGGGCTTTCATGGTGTGTATCTTTCATCGAACCTGTTCATCAGGCGTGACCTACCGAGATGATGGGAATATAGAAAGGTCTGATTCAAAACTCACGTGGCTGCAACTCGTGAACTTAATTTTAGTTGTAATTTTATATTATTCTTATTGGCGTAGCCCATTTAAGTGTTTTAATAATCTGCTAATTTATTTCTATGATGAGAATAAGAGTTATCACCTGACTCAGTAGAGTATATTTCAATATAAACCATTGTGGCCCCAAAGGGCTTAGGTGTTTTAAGAACCGCGTGTAAAATAGATGTTGTAATCTAGCCTGTTTGATGTGCAAGATTCACCGTAAATGCCTTATAAATAGCCAATTATTATAATTCTATATATTTAAAAATAATAAGGTATTTTTGCTTTGAAAAAAGGTCCAAAAAGGCTGGCTTAAATGTGAGCCTCACCATGATATATATGATATAACGGCGTCGTCCAGCCATTTTATCAAAACATTTTGAAACATGAAATGAAAAATGATACGGATCCAACATTCAAGTTGTCAACACCAAAGAAAACAGTCACCCTAAGAAGTTTTTAATAG
Organism: Magnolia kwangsiensis; assembly: GCA_037074715.1. Lineage (NCBI taxonomy): Eukaryota > Viridiplantae > Streptophyta > Magnoliopsida > Magnoliales > Magnoliaceae > Magnolia > Magnolia kwangsiensis. The sequence continues at coordinate 62,258,727 of CM073573.1, forward strand.
TGGGTATTTGATTCCTTTTTTCTTGTAGTGTGGTCCACTTGAAATTGGATCTGCATCATGTTTTTGCTTGTGCTCGAAATTCAGTTGACATGATAGATGGATGGTGTGGATATGACATATACATCACAATGGGCTTCATATACATTTGGCAGCATCCTTTATTTTAGCATTGAAATAATTATTACGCATTTGTAATGCATCTAAGGATGATTTGGAAAATCAAAGGCCTTAAGGAAATTCGTGCAATTGGAAAGGGTGAGCAGGTATTTTCCACTCAGGGGGAAATTCCACCCGCATTTTGAAGTGAATTTTCCGTAATTACAATAATGAGATATGTCTAGATTTCCACCCATCATCTTTGGAAGGTAGGAGATGTTTGATCGGACTACCGCTTGCTATATGCACGGAAGTCAACTTATTTATTTACCGGTAAAAAAGATATACATGCAGGTGAGGTTCCCACTTCCACATGCATCACACGTGCCATCCTAGCAAGTGTGTAGCACATCTGACCGGCACATAAGGTGGACCACCTTGGAGATGACAAAACTGACAAATAAATCACTCTACTCATCAGACTAGTTCGTTTAAACTGTTTAGGTGTGAGCCAGCTAATGAGTGGACCAGACTGAATTTTGTATGGGGCCCACTTCTACCGCATAGGCCACCTTTTTGCACGGCTAAGATGCGGCCTCCCAACACTTGCCAGGTTGGCAAAGTGAGGTGTGTGGAGATGGCGCATGGGCTTAGTAAAACTTGAATTAAGTACTTCCTCTTCCTAGTCTAACGGGCCATCATATACACGTATATATTGCTCGGACGAGGGCCCACAGACTTCAATTTTACTTTGACATGAGAGAGAGAGCGTGTGTGTCATCATGCACAACCAGATTTCTATGTTAGCTGCACTATTTAAAAGCTGGTGATAATTGTACGGAAAGGCAGACCGTTGGAATTACCGACCAAACTATGGATGCAACATGACCAAAAAATTTGCACTGACAAGATTGCACTAATCATCTCACTCTTCCCTTTAAATTTGGACCTCTCACTATTTCATTTTTAACCGCCCATTTGATAGCCATTGATCGGTTGCTTAGGATTGCTTAATGAGTGTTTTTAAAGAGACGCTTCTTCCACAATAAGATCCACAATTTGGATGGTCTGGATCGTTGGTGCCATATGTTAGGAGAATGAGTCAATACCATTTTCAAAATGATTGCCACTAAGGAGATGAGTCGCCGCTATTTTCAAAATGAATGATGAGTCACCACCATTCTGAGAATGAATGCCACGTCTGAGGCTGATGAGTCACCAACATCTTGAAATGGTGCTAGACCAATAAGGGAGTCCCGTCCCAATCCAAGAATGAGTAGGTAGGCATGGATAAGAGAGAGCAGATTGCCTGTGTCACCCGGCCCAAGATATGTGGGGCCCAACGTGATTGTATGTGTTTAATTCAAGGCGTCTATCCATTTTTCCAGCTTATTTTAGGACATGAACCCAAAAATAATACAGATCTAAAGCTCTATTGTGTCACTTCACGAAAAATAGTGAGGATTGAAAAAGCTTCATAGGGAACAGAAGTATTGAATCAAGCTTATGTTGGTGTTTTCCTTCCTCCGTGTCCGCGTGACCTTGTGAATGAGTTGAATAGAAAATAAAACATCAGTAGTAAAGTCTACTTAAGCTTTCGTTCTTTATTATTTTTGGACTGATGCCCTGAAATAAAACGGGAAAACAGATGGACAGAAAAGACAAAACATATACATTATGGTGGGCCCCACTAAGCTTGGGTCAGTTCGTGCCACAGGCAACCCCGCTTCGTTAGATAAGATAGGCAAACCTATCAGCTTCACCTGAAAGGGGCATCTCTCATCCGTATAACATGATAGAACATCCCATAAAAAGCTAGTGGAAGACGTAGTGGAAGAACATTCATTTCAAAAGGCAATAACTACTTTATGGGGTAAGGTTCTAAGTTTCCTCCGCAATCCCAACTCAAGTAGGCAACCATTACATCTCGGAATCCCATCACAATGCAAGGAATCTATCATTATATATGTTTTTCACAAGGTTGGGGGCCCACATATTCTATCAAATCACGGAAGGTAAAATCCGCACACAAGATGTGGTTTGTCTTCGAAAATCATCATCCACTTTCAGACCGACCGACCCACCACTTAAGGACAGCAAAGCAATCCTACATTTTATTTATTTTATTTTTAAAAATGATCCCTGCTGGATTTCATCCGGTGGGTCTTACTCGACTGATCATCTTACAAAAAAAATTGGTTGGATGATCATGGTGGCTCATTCAATGCCTTGGGAAATTGATGGGCTATATTGATCATAATATAAATGATTCAATCATTGATATAGACTGTTGAGGAAAAAATAGCACAAGTTCGAAGACTCAGCTATGGGATGAACCAACTCTATTGACACCGCCTAGGGATCCGAGGTAATAAACCCGACCGAGGCAGGTTAGCAAAAAGTCTAAAGGAGAGACTTAGTTCGGGTTCCAGGAAATGAATCCCGACCGAAACTTACAAAGTTATGAGCCACAAGGCAAAGTGTATAAGATGTATAAAATTGACTCGGTAAACGAGGCAACAACATCCAAAAAGGTCGATTAAGACCCGAAGTTGAGAAGCCACTCGATCGACCATAAAATCGATCCATATTTAGATCGGTTATAGAGTCGGCTATCGGATTAAGAGAGAATATTGATTACGGATCGGTTCCATTTTATTCGACAGAAGACAAACAGTTTTATCCTTGTAGCTAGCCGAGGCCCATTTAATACTAGAGTCGATTAGGACCGAGCCAAGTAAGGAAAAGACAGTGTAAATGAAAACGCTGTCCTAAAAATCTAGTAAAAGGATTCTTGATCCCGGAGATCTCAGGATCAGGTGGAGTCCAAAAACAGATTAAAATCAAACCTCCAAGATACCAGGAGAACAATCCTTGCACGATGGGACCCTCCCATTCCTATAAATATAGGAGATCTCCAAGGAGAAAGGTACGCAAAAAAACTCTCCTAAAAACCTCCTACTACGTCCATCATACTAACTTTAGCATTGGAGGTTCCCTGACTCTAGCCAGGGTCTTCGTTGTTTTCTTCTTTGTGTAGGTGAAAGGATGGGAGGAGACACATCAGTTTTTTGCATCAACAGATTGACATCGTCTATGGGAACGATACGAAAAGTTATTTTTCAAACTTTATCACAAAGCTTCAATGGTGAGAACTAGAAGAACTGCTCAAAACGAGCCTAATGAGGTCGTTGTCACTAGACCATAGGCAACTGAAGGCCCGTCGGGTACGAATGGAGCTTAGAATCGACTCGACAAGCAACAAGGTTCCACCGCTCGTCCGACAACCTCTGTTTCGACTAGACATACTCAACGGAACGAGGGAATGGCCGGTTGGATAAGGAAGTCCAGGAACTCAGAATTGATATAAACTTTATGAAGCAAATGCTGGAATAGATTCATCTTCAGCAAGTTCAACTGCCTCAGTGCGACGATGGTCAGGCGACGATGCCCCGCAATTCGCTGACCTCGCTCCGCGATCTGTCCCTCAACCAAGTCAGCACTAGGGTCCGGCCGAGCCCACACCGGCTCATTCCGTGACCGCCCCATTATCTGCCATCGATCTTTGACATGAAATAGATCGGAGAAGGTGTAACAGTAGGCGCTCGGTTGAGGGGACGACAGATAGTGATGAACCTTGGAAAGCCGACCTATAAGACTTCAGGAGGGAAGTGCGAGAAGAGATTGTCGATATGAAGCAAGGCCGTGATATACATCAAACAAGACCCGAGGCAACGACATCCCCATTCATAGAATAGATAATGCAAGCCTGGCTACCGGAACGGTTTCGTCTCCTGCAGATTACACCCATCACCGGTAAAACCGATCTAACCAAGTACATTGAATCCTTTTGGATGTATATGGAGTCGCACGACACCTCGGACGCTATGATGTGCCAAGCTTTCTCCCTCAGTTTAGCCGATGTAGCTCGACCTTGGTTCAAACAGTTGAAACTAAAGTCCATTAGCTTGTTTGCAGAGCTTAGCGATGCCTTCTTCACAATTTCATTGGCGTGAAGAAAAAGTTGAAGCCTCCTGTGCACCAGAACAGTATAATTCAAAATGAGGGAGAACCGTTAAAAGATTATATCAAACGCTTCAACTTCAAGTCACTCCAAGTTCGAAAACATTCAGATCAAATAACACTTAACTTGATCATGCAAGGTGTCAGAGATAAACCATTTTGTCATTCTTGGACAAGAACCCGACTACTACTCTGGTTGAGTTCATGGCTCGGTCAGATAAGTACGCAGACACCGAAGAAACCAGGATTATGCGTGAAGCCGCCCCTAACACAAAAGTACCGGCCAAAGAGTCAGCAAAGAAAGAAGTTGGCTTGGCTAGTGGAAAGAAGCGGAAAGATGATCGGGCACGTGATGAGCGCGGGTCGGGTAAGCGACTTGACCTCAAATTCTCACCATATACTCCACTTAATAAAATACAAGAGCAAGTTTTGATGGAAATTAAGGGTAAAGGGTTCGTCAACTGGCCAGATAGACTCTGAAACAATCCGAATCGACAGAGTAAGAATAAGCACTGCTATTACCATCGCGATCATGAGCATAATACGAGTGATTGCTATCACTTAAAAGATGAAATCGAGAGACTCATCCGAGAAGGCTGTCTCAGAGAGCACGTTGAAAGAACAGGGACAACGGAAGAACATTCGGGCGATAACCGACCCATAGAAGAAATCCGGACAGTTTTCGGTGGTCCCCGAGGCGGGGGCAACTCAAACAATGCTAAAAAAAATCACGCCAAGAGCATCAGTCCAACTGAGTCTAAAATCTAAATTTTAACTCGGCATTCGAAAGAAAAGAAGAGGGAAAAATACTGCATATCATTTACCGATGAAGACGCTTGGGGTATTCATCATCTGCACGATGACGCATTGGTTGTCACCCGCACTATAGCGAACTGCAAGGTATTTCGCATTCTCGTGGATACAGGGTCATCCGTAGACATACTGTTCACTCAAGCGTTCAACAAAATGGGTGTCAAATGATTGGCGTTATGGCCAGTTCACACCCCATTGATCGGGTTCTTTGGTGGATGAACACTCCCTGAAGAAATCATCTCATTGCCACTCACTTCTGGAAACTCTCCACATTAGGCAACAGTGATGTTCAACTTTGAAATAGCGGTGAAGACCGCTTGAGTTGGAGTAGGAATATGCCAATATGTCCTAGAGGGGGGTGAATAGGACTTTTTAAAGTTTTTACAATTTATTTAAAAATCCTATTACACTAATCCTATCAATTATGATTTATCAGGATTACTTAAAAATAACTCTACTGGCTTCCAAGCCCGGTAGAGGATCTAATCACAAACTGTTCAAGAGATAACAGTATATAACTTAGTTTATGATGGACATGATTGTGTATGTGTGTAAGGTGTGATCTCAAGTATATAGATATGAAAGTATTGAAATAAATCACACATACAAAAGAATAGCAATTATAAACACAATCATTTTTATAGTGGCTTAACTACTTGTCTACTCCACTTCTGGTAACCGCACTCAACCCTTGAGTGTACCGGATTTCATTAAGGAGGTTTCACAGCGGTTCATCTCTAACCTACGGTTTTAAATCAGGTTCACCTTCAACCTTTACAACCTACACTAAGGTTGACTGTTTATGCTCTCACGAGAAAGGGTCAACACGACGCACCCACTTTTAGGCACACTGGACAAGGATCTTCTATAAGACCCTAACGGAGGTTTCTACATGGTTCACCTCAAACCCAAGGTTTCACAGGTTCACCTCAAACCAAAGGTTTTGACTGGTTCACCTTCAACCAGATGTTTATGCTCTCCATAGAGCAAGGGTCCACAAACGCACCCACCACGTACACTCTCACCGGAGGCCTCCTTGAGGACTTTAAAGGGTGAGAAACACCTTAGACCCAATCCTACAAAGGAATGATCAAAGGGTCCTCTAAACTCTAGATACTTACAGATAAGTTGATGAGTTCCATTCAGCACGATGACGAAGATTTCCTCCTTATTGATGAAGAATCTTCTACTCCCTTGATCCGTAACTAAATGATGTACCAATATAAGGTGACGGGTTGGGTCAAGGTTATGATGGAATCCTACTCTCTAAATGTGTTCCTATCAGGAAGATAGAGTGATTCCAATCATATAAGCATTGAAGGCATCCCAGCTTAATGATTTACCATTAAGGTACTAGCTGGAGGATCCTTGAATGTGGAAGTTCATTCTCCAATCCACTCTATTGAATATCAATGATGAGGGTGGATTGGAGGATGAACTCCCTTGAGAGAAAGGGCTTTAGGTATAAGATCTAAGGTTAAACACACAAAAGCACTCTCTTCTTTCTCTATTAGCAACTAAAGACAAGTCCTCTTTAAATAGGCAAAAGGTTCCAACGGATATAAAACGGTCACATTTATGACAGAGTTCGATATCATCGAGCGGGTTCGATATCATCGAGTGTATACTCTCGATTGTATCGATGGTCTGCTCGATGACACAAACTCAATGTCATACGCTTTTGAAAAATCTTCTGCCAACTAGTCGAGGGGATTGAGACTCGAGTCGATGCCAACGGATTTTGAACTCCGATTTTATCGATGAGAGTGTCAATTCCTTGACATTTGAAAATGAGAGAGACTTGCTTGAAAATTTTTAGGTCATCAGTTTTGATTGGGGGATACTCGATATCATCAGAATTTGAATGTCGATGATATCGGAAGTCGTGTTGATGTATCGATAAATCCAAAGATTTTATCAGTGATCTTGTTGGATAGTTTTGTCCATTCTCGATGCAATCAATCCGGCTCCGATATCATCAATATTAGAATATCGATTCTATCGAATGACCCCCGATCAGAGTTGAAAACCACCTAAAAAATGTTGTTAGAGAACTTTGCGCCCATAACTGATATTATCGAGAGCCCACCGACATCATCGAGATTTTAACTCCAATGGTATCGATGAGAGCTCCGATATATCGAAGCATATATAATTTTCCTGAGTAAAAACAAGGGCGCCAGATCTTCCTGTCAATATTATCGAGCCACCTTCGATGGGCTCGAGATTCAAATATTGATGATATTGATACGTGTGTCGATACATCGATAATTTCGTCCAGATATGTATGTGGTACTGGACACATTATGTCCTCATTCAATTTTATCGATTGGTCTTCCGAGGACATCGACAGCGCAGGTCGATCATATTGAGATGTGTATCAATACAATCGGCAGAGTAAGAAAGCTTAAAGATTTTTTTGATTGTTGAATAAAGTTTTCTCACTTAAAAACCCTATGATGTCTATCTTGTTTTAAGGATTTTATTCACCTAGTGTTTTGGGACATGGGATGTGAGGCTTAGATTTACCTATAGCGAGCTTCCACACATTCAGTTGAGGCAGACGCTTGAATTGATCTTCCTATGAGGCTCTGCAGTCTGACTGACTCAACATACATGCTAATTGACAAATCAAGGCACTAGCAAGGGAACTTTCAATCTCCTCCTTTGTCAATTACGTGACAAAATACCCAAAACACCCTAGGACACTATCTTAGACAGACACTTCCTAAATTGTGTGTACATACATTTTACACAATTTTACAATTTCTAAAGAACCCATGTACACTACCTAGTATCTGCTCCCCCTTACTATAACTCCCCCGTTCTTGGTGCAATTGCTCCCCCTAACACCTGCAACACCATTTAAGAAGATATACAATTTTCCGTCCGGGGTGTTTGAATTGTTCTCCCCCTTTTTGTTAGTCGTTGGCAAAGGTACAATGTTACAACAAATATTGACTGAAGTTTAAAGACATGTGGGAGAATCAGGATATAGATATACAAGGATGAGATCAGTTTAAAGCATACATCATTGACAGATACTATGGATGCAGAGTAAAGCACATAAAGCAGTTATAAAACAAATAAAATATTCAATGAAATCATATGCATCACATAGGAGAGTAAATATCAGAAACCAAGGGTCATATATATCAGAGTGGCCATAAAAATAGAATTATGTGTAGCCACATTCAACAAACTATCTAACAACACACTGCCCCTTAGGTTGGCAGATGTGTAACATCTATCCCAACAAAATCTACTAACCCCCAAAAAAATGTACTGCCCTAGACAACAGTAGATTAACAGATAGCCTAACAAAATCATTAAACCCATGTATGGGCACCCAAAAAAAAAACATTCGAAAGACTATGGAAAAACAAGGTATGTCAGATCAATGAAGTGTGCGGATATTTCAAAAAGTGATTACACTGTCTGCTCACTATTTTCTAATGTTGCCACTTCCTATCACATACTAGATCCACCCTTTGTTTGTAATTCAAGAATCTGTTGCACCGAGGGTGTGAGAGCTTCTAGCTTGTCCTCTATTCCTGATAATTGTCGTTCACAGTTATGGAGCCGCTCGTCAATTCTAGCTCGACTGTTCAACACGTGACGCTCAAGTACATGACGTCGACGATTTGTGACTGATGCAAGATTATAGAGAGGTGTCCGATTAGATCCATATGGTGTTTCTTCATTTGGCTACTGGTTGCTCATACCAACAGGTGGACTCTTTGCATGAGAAGAAACGGAGACATATACCTGTTAAACTGCATCATGGTCAAACCACACTTCAGGATACACTGCATCAGATGTGATAGGAAGCCCCACATGATGTGCTAGCTTGCATATGAGCATGGGAAAGGACAGTGTCTTCCCTTGATTACCTCATATTACACGAATGATTTTCTTGAGGAGAAGAGTTGGCAAGCACACTTGAGTTTCTTGATATATATCATAAAGCACATTGATCGTAAATGGAGGAAGACGATCACATTTAACATCGCAAGGATATTCATTTGACCCAAAAATGCTATGAAGAATTTTGAACGTGGGTCCAAGATGGTTGATATGGAGCAGATTTTCATCATTTCGCCTTGACATAACGCACGAGTTACTTCTCCCCATACACCTAAACCGTTGAGATTTCTGTTAGTCATTGGGATTCGAGTGACTTCCATATCGAGAAGATGAGTTAAGGTGATTGGAGTGATGAGTTTTGAGTAATGTGAGAGTTTGATTTGAATGCTAGGGGATCATCACTAATGATCCGACAGTGATTGAAGAATGCACGGATCACCCCTAGCTGATATGATCCTCTATGATTGATGATATTTTACCAACCTATAACTTTCAGAAGTAGGTCCACTCCAAATGGTTCTATGGCTCTATTGAGTACTAGACGTTCAACAATGAGAGATGGATGTGTTTCCATTGGTTGACACCTACTGGATTCTGATTGTATGTTCTTCGATTGCAGAGAGTGAAGAGAAGACTTACCTTTCCCTTTGATCATGTTTTGTAGATGAAAGAGACTGAGAAGAAGTACTTAGAGAAGGTTGAATTTGAATTTTGAATGCAGTCTCCTCTTAATATAGCCAATTTGTCGATTTCATCGATGGATTATCTCGATGGAATCGATGTTCAAATCATGATGATATCGAACCTGCCTAGATATTATCGGAAGTGTGAAAATCTTAACATCCATGTTCATCAATAGATCATCCATGAGTATCTCAGATTTAAGATTTACATGTGTGGTCCATTGTTCTTAAGACATTTATCAATGAGAGCATATGCCAATTGACTTTTGAAGGTCACATAACCTGTTTGTGTCAAGAGGCTTTGTGAGGATATCGGCAAGCTGTTTTTCAGTAGTTACATAATTCAATACAATGATCTTTTCTTCAACAAGTTCTCGGATAAAGTGATGACGAATGTTAATATGTTTGGTCCGAGAGTGCTGAACTGGATTCTTTGAGATATTTATAGCACTTGTATTGTAACAGAAGAGACTCATTGTAGGTTGTGTTATCCCATAGTCCAATAACATTTGTTTCATCCAAAGGAGTTGAACACAACAACTATCGGAAGCTATATATTCAGCCTCCACGGTGGAGAACGAGATGGATTTTTGTTTCTTGCTTTGTCAGGAGACAAGGAAATCGCCAATATTTAAAACATCCTCCACTCATTGATTTTCGTTCACCCAAATTTCCAGCCCAATTTGCATCAGAATAACCTACTATGATGGTGGATGTTTCATATGGATACCATAGGCCGAATGTGGTGGTTCCTGCTACATATTTGATAATCCTTTTAATAGCTATTAGGTGGGATTCCTTAAGATCTACCTGATACCAAGCACATACCCCCACACTAAAAGATATATCTGGACGACTGACTGTGAGATATAGTAAGCTCCCAATCATACTTCGATAGAGATGTTGGTCCACACTTTTGCCCTTAACATCTTTGGAAAGTTTAAGTGTGGTACTCATGGCATGTGATAATGTTGAGGGTCAAATATTGCATATTAGACCCCAGATATTGTCCGGATTTACGAGCATAATAGTGTTTAACGGCTGATTTAATCGTGTTTATGTCGCAGGTTGAATTTAGAAGCTTGAGCTGAAAAAGGATGCTAAAATCTTGGATTTAACGTTCTGATGATCACTAAGGCAAGTGACGGACTCCAGGGACTAAGATCGACAGATATGCACTCCAGGGAACCGAGAAATTCTAGTCGTTGACCTTCAAATGGCCTGAAATTGGTGTAGAATGCAAGATCACATGGTTCCCACTATCCGATTGACTCAAAAATTTATACACGAGATGAGGGCCATAAATTAACCGTACATATAAAATTTCAGCCATTGAATATCTTGGAAAGTGCCCCAACTGATAGATCAGCCCATAAACCGTTGATTCTGGGCCCACCTGATATCTGGAATTGCCTCAAATCTAGTCTCAACGCTTTAAATAGGGAGACAAAATGAATGGATGGATTGGATTTCTCAGAAACATCATAGTGGACCCCACCTTGTGTAGCATGTGCACGTGTACAAGTGCACTAGCTGTGCACTGTACGTCCACCATGGTCAAACCGACCTTTGACCGTTCCATCTCAATTTCCTTTTTAGAGACGGAACTCTCTGTTACGTAGCACGTCCGCTGGCCCTTTTTACCGTCGATAGTGGACCCAACACATGCCCCGTACGGATAATCCACACCGTCCATCTTGTAGAGGGGTTTGAGAGCTACAAAACCATGTTTACCTTTTACATCCATGCGTACACACGTGTGCGATACAGGGGCCACAAAAGGGCTGCCCTGTAGCATTCAAATATGATCTTTTAGTTATTTCTTCTCTGAGACATGCCAATGGACATTCAAAACTACCCATTCTTGACTGAAATTTCGTCCTGAATCCAATGGACGGGGTGAATTTTCCAAAAAATGCTTCTATGGGGCCCACCGATCACAACAGTGAAATGATGCGAAAGGTTTCGCACATCCGTGAAAACTGACTTTTCTAGGCGGTTTTGGCCCACCATCTTTGATCATATGGCAGATCTGAACCGTCTATCATGTAGAGGACCCAATAAAATCCTAAGGGACGGTGTTTCTTTAGAATTTGAGCGAGGAAAGTGGCGTGTTTTGAGGCACCGAACTTGGCTGCGAAAAAGCTTTCAATGGGCATGCATAGCTTTTCAAATCCGATTTTCACCACTCCAGTAGCTATATAAGGAGGTTTTGGACGTGGGGAGCATTTATTCAGACCTTGGGAGGAAGATCCAGATCTTGGCTGGGTTGGAACGTCAGGAGAAAGAGAGAGAGAGAGAGAGAGAGAGAGAGAGAGAGAGAGAGAGAGAAGAGCTTTGGTTTTTCTTTCCCTTTTCTTTTCCTTTTCTTTTTCTCTTTATTTATTTGGATCTAGACCACATCATGTCTGGCTAAACCTCTTAGCTAGGGCTAAGAGGTGAAGCTTGTAGTGAGATGGGAGATTTTATTTTATGTTTTCAATTTAATTTTAATTCATGACTCGACGTTGATTTTAGTTGATTATTATGGAAATGTTTATAGTTATTAATGGTCTGTTGTGACTGAAATTACAATGGGTCTGCAATGGCTTTGAGCATGTCTCTTCTCTTTTATGTTTATGACATCAGGAAGCCCTGTTGTTCACCATAGTCTCTTGGGCATGGTCGGATGTCAGTACCCTTCCTAACCTTCATACATATGATTAGTTGGTAGTTAGTTTAATTCTATTGTTTACCATAGTCTTTTGGGCATGGTTTGGTGATGGAATTCATTCTAATTCATATACCTTTCATCTCTTGAAAACTAGATCAATGACAGTTCAGTTAATTTCTATAAAACAGGCATAAGACCTCCCTGATCTCTACAAGTGGATCCTCTGAATCCCTAGTTCCCTTCCTTTAATTTTTTTAAGTTTTAAAACAATTATTCCATCATTATTCCTTAAATTCTATTGAATTTAGATTTCATCTTAATCTAGTTCTAGTTCTGGTTAGTTTTAGATAACGTACAAGTTTCAGTCCCTTGGGATTCGACCTCGGTCTTACCGAGTTGTTACTACATCACAACCCTGCACTTGGGGAGTGAACAAGTTTTTGGCGCCGTTGCCGGGGACTGTTGGATGCGTTTTTATGAAATTAATTAGTTTTAGGATTAGTTTAAGATTAGGTTTAGATTTTCTTAATTTTTAGAAATTAACTTGTCTTTCTTGTTTTATAGGCTTCTAAGATAGCTTCTAAATTGGTAAATTCTGTCTTAAATTTTTCCTTTCTATTCTAGATTTAGATTAAGATTTGTTTCTTCTTTTTAGTGAGATTCTAATTCTAATTCTTTTTAGGAATCCTAACCTTGTTTCTTGTTTTAGAATTTTTTCTATAAGTTTTTGTTTAGGAACTAACCCAATTTTTCTGTTTTGTAGGAACTTCTAATTTAGTAAGCTCTTTCTAATTTTTCTTTCTTTGAAATTTCTTCTTTTCTCTAGAAATTAGTTTACTTTTAATTAGAACTTTCTATTCTTAAAAACTAACTTATTTTGTTTCGTTTTACAGATTCTTAACCTAGGATTCCAAATTTGGTAACTTCTTTCCATCTTTCCCTTTTATTTTCTAGATTTTTTCTTCCGTTCTCTTAGGTTTAAGTTAGAATTTGAGGGCTGAGTGTGTCTTATGCCCCAGTGGGCACGCGACAACACTCGACGTCTCGTGACTGAAGAAGGATTATTTGAGGGGTTGACTGTCCATCGCAGGACTAGACACCACTTGAATTCTCCTGAGTTAGAGGACGTTATGGCTGAAAATTAATCTCAAGCACTACCCCAACCAAGGGTTGAGAAAGTACATGATGAGAATGAGGTGCATCAGGCACCCCCGCCTCGTACTTTACGAGATTATTTACAACCGGCGGGGGTGAGTACGCCTTCATGCATGATTTTTTCTGAGAATACAGGACATATGGACATCAAGCCAGGGGTTATCCAACTCCTTCCTAAGTTCCATGGGCTTGAGTCTGAAGAACCATACTTGCATCTGAAAGAGTTCGATGAAATCATAGGCACCTTATACTTTCCTAATGTATCTGAGAATACTATTAGGCTGAAACTCTTTCCATTTTCCTTGAAAGAAAAAGCCAAGACGTGGTTACATTCATTGCGTCCTAGATCCATTGGCACATGGAATGATATGCAGAGGGAATTTATAAAGAAAATTTTTCCACATCATAAGACAATTACCCTCAGGAGAGCAATCATGAACTTTGTCCAAAAGGAAGATGAAACATTCTTCCAATGTTGGGAAAGGTTCAAGGATCTGGTTAATGCATGCCCACAACATGGCTTTGAAATATGGCGCATTACGATTTTTTCTATGATGGGGTAACATTTTCCATGCGCCAAATGGTCGAGACAATGTGTAACGGAGAATTCATCAATAAAAATGTCGACGAGGTATGGGATTACCTCGATAGTCTCGCTGAAAAAATACAATCATGGGACTATTACCCAAGGACGAACACTACGTCTAGGCCGACTCATTCAAGAGAAAAAGGAGGAATATATCTCCTGAAAGAGTATAATGATCTTAACGCTAAGGTGGCCAATCTCACCAGAAAATTTGAGGCCATGGAAGGAAGGAAGGAAAAAGTTAATGAAAGTGTTTGCGGCATATGTGATTGCAACATTCATACTACTTAAAATTGTCCTTCAATACCTGCCTTTCGAGAAGTATTGAATGAACAATCTAATGCCATAAATAACTATCAAAGACCTTTCAATGGACCACCCTCTAATACATACAATCCTAGCTAGAAAAATCATCTGAATTTTAGTTGGAAGAACGGACAAACTGCTACCCCTCAAGGTTTCTTCAATCAAAATCCAAATCAGGGGAGACTCAAGAAGAACCGGCTCAAAATTCTGTGCAAGAGCTGACACAGATAATGCGGGATTTCATACAAAAGATAGATTCACGTATGACGGCTATAGAAAAGGGGATGCTTCCTGCACAACCAATCCCCAATCCTAAACCACAATACGAGACAGGTAATCTCAGCTATTCAAATCAAATGGGACATGCTAAATCCATCAACACTCTTAGGAGTGGGAAGGTTATTAATAAAACCCTTTGGGTTAGACCCGAAAAGCCTCAGGAACCAGAAGAGGACAACAATGATGGACGCCCCACAAAAATTTGAACCGGAACCTCTAGAGAAGCCAGTTGCTCCGTTTTCCCAACGGTTAGTTGAACTAAAACGTCTCTCTAACTCTCAAGATATCCTAGAGGTGTTGAAACAAGTGAAAGTCAACATTCCTCTGCTTGACGTTGTAAAACAGATACCTTTATATGCTAAATTTCTAAAAGACTTATGCACGACCAAACGACGAAAAAGTGTTCAAAAGAAAATTTCCTTAACTGAGAAAGTGAGTCCCACCCTGAAACAAAACGTGCTGCAAAAATTCAAAGATCTCGGTTGCCCAACCATATCATGTGTAATCGGAAACTATCGAATTGATCACGCACTTCTTGACTTAGGAGCGAGCGTCAATCTGATTCCCTATTCGGTATACCAACAGTTAGGTTTGGGTGAATTAAAACCCACCCGAACCACACTACAACTTGCTGATCGTTCTGTTCGTGTACCAAGAGGGATCATCGAGGATGTGTTGGTCCAGGTTGATAGATTCTACTACCCTGTTGATTTTATCATCTTGGACACCGAAGCCATCAATGACACGAGCATTCAGATTCCCGTCATCCTTGGTCGCCCATTCCTGTCCACTTCAAATGCAATTATCAATTGCAGGAATGGTGTTATGACTGTCTTTTGGAAATTTGACATTGGAATCGAATATATTTTTCAATAACGACAGCAACACAGAGGATGATGATGATTTTCACGATGTTAACATGATTGATTCTTTTATGGAAGATAGAACACCTCTCACCTTATCCTCTGATCCTCTAGAGACGTGCCTAGCCCACTCCCATGATATAATTAGGGAGACGTGTGCCATGCTGGATACTGCACCGGTACTTGAAGTTAACTGGTGGAGGCCACAAATTGAAGAATTGCCCCAAACTGATGTAGTGCCTCTACCGTCTAACCTCAAGCCACCGAAGCTTGACCTAAAACCTTTGCCCTCTGATTTAAAATATGTCTATTTAGGTCAAGATGAGACATACCCGGTGGTGATCTCTGCCCACTTGGAGAAAGAACAGGAGAGTATGCTGATATTTACTCTCATTGAGCATAAGGGAGCTCTTGGATGGACGATAGCGTACCTCAAAGGAATTAACCCATCGATTTGTACTCACCGCATATATCTTGAGGATAATGCAAAGGCTGTTAGGCAATCATAACGTAGACTAAATCCAAACATGAAGGAAGTGGTTAAGACCGAGGTTCCCAAATTATTGGAAGTGGGGATCATATACCCCATATCTGATTGTCAATGGGTGAGTCCAACTCAGGTGGTTCCTAAGAAGTTCGGGATCACCATCGTAGCCAATGCCAATAATGAACTCATGCCGACCAGAGTTACTACTGGTTGGAGAATGTGCATTGACTACAGGAAGCTGAATACCATCACTAGGAAGGACCACTTTCCTTTGCCCTTTATAGATCAGATCTTGAAAAGGTTAGCTGGTCATTCTTATTACTGTTTCCTTAACGGATATTCAGGTTATAATCAGATTGAAATCGCCCCTGAAGATCAGGAAAAGACCACATTTACATGTCCCTATGGCACCTTTGCTTACAGAAGGATGCCATTCGGGTTATGTAATGCCCCTGCCACCTTTCAGCGATGCATGATGAGTATCTTTTCTGACATGGTGGGAAAATATTTAGAGGTCTTCATGGACGATTTCTCTGTTTTCGGTTCATCTTTCAGCGAGTGCTTAGCAAGTCTTAAATGTGTGCTGAAAAGATGTGAAGAAAAAATTTTGGTACTTAACTAGGAGAAGTGTCATTTTATGGTTCAAAAGGGAATTGTCCTTGGGCATATCATCTCGTTAAAAGGAATTGAGGTAGATAAGGAAAAAATTGATCTTATCTCTAACCTACCTCCACCCAAGAATATTAGAGACGTGCGATCCTTCTTAGGACACGCAGGCTTTTACAGACGATTCATAAAGGACTTTAGTCTCCTCTCTCGTCCTTTATGTAATCTTCTTCAAAAGGATACACCATACGAGTGGACTGAGCAGTGCCAAGAAGCTTTCACTAAACTTAAGGGTATGTTAACCACTGCACCTATCATGCAGCCACCCGACTGGAGTCTTCCTTTTGAACTTATGTGCGACGCCTCTGATTATGCTCTTGGAGCGGTTCTAGGCCAGAGAAAAGATAAGCAGCCTTACGTTATTCACTACGTAAGTAGGACTCTAAATCCTGCCCAAGTGAACTACTCGACTACGGAAAAGGAACTCTTAGCCGTAGTGTTCGCTTTGGACAAATTTAGGTCCTACCTGATCGGATCTAAGATCATCATCTACACAGATCACGCGACACTTAAGTATCTTCTTTCTAAGAATGATTCTAAGCCCCGCCTGATACGCTGGATCCTTCTACTCCAAGAATTTGATTTAGAAATTAAAGACAAAAAGGGAGTAGAGAACGTAGTAGCCGATCATCTTTCTCGCCTTAATACCTCTGATTCCCTTGAGGCGACCCATATCAATGACATGTTCCCTGATGAACAACTGTTTAGAGTCTCCTATTCACCTTGGTTTGCTGATATTGCTAATTATCTTGCTACAGGTGCCATACCGACACACTGGACGTCACAAGATAAGAAGAAATTCTTTACCAAGGTGCGTAACTTTTTCTGGGATGATCCATATTTGTTTAAATATTGCTCAGACCAAATCTTAAGGAGATGTGTGCCAGACGATGAGCATCAGAGTGTCATCTCCTTCTGTCACTCACAGGCCTGTGGTGGTTACTTTTCTGCTAAAAAGACCACGACCAAGATTATACAGTGTGGCTTTTACTGGCCCACTATGTTCAGGGACACTCATGAGTTTTGCAAAGCTTGTGAGCGTTGTCAAAAATTGGGAGCATTGTCCCGTCGAAATATGATGCCTTTGAATCCCATCCTTATCATTGAAGCATTTGATTGCTGGGGCATTGATTTCATGGGACCATTCTTCCAATCATTTGGAAATCTATATATTTTGCTCGCCGTAGACTATGTCACTAAATGGGTCGAAGCAATTCCGTGCCGCAAAAATGACCATCGCACGGTCACTAAATTTTTGAAAGAAAATATCATGTCGCGGTTCGGAACGCCTCGAGCCATCATTAGTGACGGGGGCTCACACTTCTGCAATAGACCATTCGAGAGTTTAATGAAGAAATACTGTATCTCTCATAAGGTGAGCACCCCATACCATCCACAGAAAAGTGGACAAGCTGAGATTTTCAATAGGGAGATCAAACATATCCTAGAAAAAATGGTTAACCCTGATCGTAAGGACTAGTCAATCCGATTGACCGATGCCTTATGGGCGTACCGTACTGCTTTTAAAACTCCTATTGGAACATCTCCCTTTAGACTTGTCTATGGAAAGGCTTGTCATTTGCCTGTGAAATTGGAACATAAAGTATACTGGGCGGTCAAAAATCTGAATTTCAATCTGGACAACGCTGGCTCGCTCGCAAACTTCAGTTGAATGAACTTGAAGAAATCCGGAACGATGCATATGAAAACTCAAGAATTTACAAGGACAGGATGAAGGCGTTTCATGATCAACATATTCTACAGAAATCATTCACGCCAGGTCAGAAAGTCCTTTTGTACGATTCTCGACTGCATCTCTTTCCGGGTAAGCTTCGATCTCGTTGGACCGGCCCTTACATTGTTGTCACTGCTTATCCTCATGGGGCCGTCGAGATAAGAGATCCCGACAATGACAAGGAGTTTAAAGTCAATGGACATCGATTAAAACCATTTGTCGAGACATTTGATTCAGAGGACATGTCCATGCCTCTGACTGCTCCTGTTTACCAAGATTGATCTCCTAGTCTGATGGAGGTATAGGTAGGTTTATCGCTTTCATAGGACTAGGGTAGTTACTTTATTTGTCTGGCTGAAGACGGTAAATTTAGCACTCCTGGGAGGTAACCCAGCTTTTCATTTCATTTTTTTAGTAGATGATTCAATGTTTGTGTGTAACATTACTGCAAACCCTCACGAGACTTCAACTCATCCTCTAGGGGTAACCTAAAGGTTTAAAGGCTTGTTGCATATGCTAAATGCAATCGAGAGCACCTGCGAAAGTGGTATAGGTAGGGTTGTATTTTTATTATTTTTATTTTTCTTTTTCTCTTGTACTAACCAGCTTCCATACTGTGATCTTGTGGAAAATCTCTCTCAATTCGTTATTCAGGTACTATCTTCCCATCACTTTATTTTCTTTATCCCATGTGCATTGCATGCTCATATCTTTTACATTGAGGACAATGTAGATTTTAGGTTGGGGGTGGGAGATTAGCTTATTTAATTAGTATTTTCTTAGTCTTTTTCTTAGTGTTGAGCAAAAAAAAAATTGTGAAATTTTTTTTTATTTCTGAGAATTCTTATAAATTCGAAGTGATTTTTATGGATATCATGGATTTAGAAGTTCAAGATACGTGATGTTGGTAATTTATGACTCTTAGATTCAGTATCTATTAGATTTTATAGTTAAGTCTGAATTGTGAATCCAGAATTAGAAGTTATAAACATTAATTGAGTCATGAGTTCACATGTCACATCTCACTTTCACATTAAGGTTTCAGTCTGATATTAAAGGATTAACTTGGTAATCACTGAGCATGAAAGGAACCAGCCTGAAATGTCTTGCCATTAGGGTATAAAAATTGAATAGGTTGGGCAATTAATCTTCACCATGGGTTTACTCCCTATAGGTGTGGATTTGATTCCCCACGGTTAACAGTTGGAAAGAGTTGGGTGACTAGTTTCACCGTAGGTTTGCTCCTTATAGGTGAAAATTTGATTCTCCTCTTGACATTCTTTTAATGAAAAAAAAAAATGAAAAATCAAAAGATGATCTTTGAGGCAAGTGTTGGTTATTATGAACTCTCTTGTTGATCACCAATGATATCCTGAGAATAAAGAATTGAATCTTAATGTTGATGAGGCAAGAGTACACTATACGCTTATGGATCTTAATGTTTAGAAATTTTCTAATTAGTGGATTAGTATTTTGAACTGGACTAGGAAGTTTACCATGCACTCGAGTCCAGGAGAAAGTAATGCCCAACATCCATGAATCTTAAAATTCTAATATCTGAATTGTTTTTCAAAAGAATCATTTGAGTTCATAGAAATTATCGGGTAATTCTCAACTTATTTTTTACATACTTTGCTCGGGACTAGCAAAATGCTGGTTGGGGGTTGTGTTGAGGGTCAAATATTGCATATTAGACCCCAGATATTGTCCGGATTTATGAGCATAATAGTGTTTAACGGCTGATTTAATCGTGTTTATGTCGCAGGTTGAATTTAGAAGCTTGAGCTGAAAAAGGATGCTAAAAGCTTGGATTTAACGTTCTGATGATCACTAAGGCAAGGGACGGACTCCAGGGACTAAGATCGATAGATATGCACTCCAGGGAACCGAGAAATTCTAGTCGTTCACCTTCAAATGGCCTGAAATTGGTGTAGAATGCAAGATCACATGGTTCCCGCTATCCGATTGACTCAAAAATTTATACACGAGATGAGGGCCATAAGTTAACCGTACATATAAAATTTCAGCCATTGAAGATCTCAGGAAGTGCCCCAACTGATAGATCAGCCCATAAACCGTTGATTCTGGGCCCACCTGATATCTGGAATTGCCTCAAATCTAGTCTCAACGCTTTAAATAGGGAGACAAAATGAATGGATGGATTGGATTTCTCAGAAACATCATAGTGGACCCCACCTTGTGTAGCATGTGCACGTGTACAAGTGCACTAGCCGTGCACTGTACGTCCACCATGGTCAAACCGACCTTTGGCCGTTCCATCTCAATTTCCTTTTTAGAGACGGAACTCTCTGTTACGTAGCACGTCCGCTGGCCCTTTTTGCGGTCGATAGTGGACCCCACACATGCCCCGTACGGATAATCCACACCGTCCATCTTGTAGAGGGGTTCGAGAGCTACAAAACCATGCTGACCTTTTGCATCCATGCGTACACACGTGTGCGATACAGGGGCCACAAAAGGGCTGCCCTGTAGCATTCAAATATGATCTTTTAGTTATTTCTTCTCTGAGACATGTCAATGGACATTCAAAACTACCCGTTCTTGACTGAAATTTTGTCCTGAATCCAATGGATGGGGTGGATTTTCCAGAAAATGCTTCTATGGGGCCCACCGATCACAACAGTGAAATGGTGCGAAAGGTTTCGCACATCCGCGAAAACTGACTTTTCTAGGCAGTTTTGGCCCACCATTTTTGATCATATGGCAGATCTGAACCATCTATCATGTAGAGGACCCAATAAAATCCTAAGGGACGGTGTTTCTTTGGAATTTGAGCGAGGAAAGTGGCGTGTTTTGAGGCACCGAACTTGCCTGCGAAAAAGCTTTCAATGGGCATGCATAGCTTTCCAAATCCAATTTTTACCACTCCAGCAGCTATATAAGGAGGTTTTGGACGTGGGGAGCATTCATTCAGACCTTGGGAGGAAGATCCAGATCTTGGCTGGGTTGAAACGTCAAGAGAAAGAGAGAGAGAGAGAGAAGAGGTTTGGTTTTTCTTTCCCTTTTCTTTTCCTTTTCTTTTTCTCTTTATTTATTTGGATCTAGCCCACATCATGTCTGGCTAAACCTCTTAGCTAGGGCTAAGAGGTGAAGCTTGTAGTGAGATGGGAGATTTTATTTTATGTTTTCAATTTAATTTTAATTCATGAATCGACGTTGATTTTAGTTGATTATTATGGAAATGTTTATAGTTCTTAATGGTCTGTTGTGACTGAAATTACAATGGGTTTGTAATGGCTTTGAGCATGTCTCTTCTCTTTTATGTTTATGACGTCAGGAAGCCCTGTTGTTCACCATAGTCTCTTGGGCATGGTCGGATGTCAGTACCCTTCCTAACCTTCATACATATGATTAGTTGGTAGTTAGTTTAATTCTATTGTTTGCCATAGTCTTTTGGGCATGGTTTGGTGATGGAATTCATTCTAATTCATATACCTTTCATCTCTTGAAAACTAGATCAATGACAGTTCAGTTAATTTCTATAAAACAGGCATAAGACCTCCCTGATCTCTACAAGTGGATCCTCTGAATCCCTAGTTCCCTTCCTCTGATTTTTCTTAAGTTTTAAAATAATTATTCCACCATTATTCCTTAAATTCTATTGAACTTAGATTTCTTCTTAATCTAGTTCTAGTTCTGGTTAGTTTTAGATAACGTACAAGTTTCAGTCCCTTGGGATTCGACCTCGGTCTTACCGAGTTATTACTACATCACAACCCTGCACTTGGGGAGTGAACAGATAAGTACGTCCAGACTCAAGCCCAAATATCTTCACCAAGTCCTTTGCATACTTGGTCTGATTTATGAAAATTCTATCATTTAGTTGCTTGACTTGAAGTCCTAGAAAGAAGTTTAGTTCGCCGACCATACTCATTTCTAATTCTGATTTCATGAGATTAGCAAACTTGTATGCCTCATCTCCACATGTTGACCTAAACACTATATCATCTACATATATATGTGCAATAAGCAATGAGTTCCTTATTCTTTGGGTAAACAGTGTCTTGTTTACACTTCCTCTATAGAATTCATGGTCTAACAGAAATTTTGTTAATTGTTCATACCATGCACGTGGTGCCTGTTTGAGACCATACAGAGCTTTATCCAACCGATAGACATGATGGGGTAACTCAGGATCTAAAAATCCTTTTGTTTGTTCTACATAAACTTCTTCAGCAAGATCTCCATTAGGAAACACACTTTTAACATCCATTTGAAACAATTTAAATTTTAGTGTGTATGCAATGGACATAAGAATTTTGATAGACTCAAGACGAGCAACAGGGGCAAATGTTTCATCAAAATCAGTTCCTTCTAATTATGAATATCCCTGGGCAACTAACCGTGCTTTATTTCTGATCACATTGCCTGACTCATCGGATTTATTCTTAAATATGCATTTGGTTCCAATGACATTTGTATCAGTTGGTCTAGGCACCAATTTCCATACCTCATTTCTCTGAAATTGTTGAAGTTCTTCTTACATAGCATTTATCTAGTGTTCATCTTGAAGAGCTTTTACAACGTTTTTAGGTTCAATTTTTGAGGCATTGAGTTCTTACACCATCATTAGGATTTCTGATAATTTATTCCGTGGATGATCCTTAACGATTATTTCAGGTGATGGTTCGGGTTCATTCGATGATGGAGATTGGTTATCAAATTTATATAGTATTCATGAATCTACATCATCTTCTAATTCATTCATAGGGGTATCCACATTATGAGGATGATCATCGATTTCCACATTGACTGATTCTTGAATAGTGAGGGTTCTTAGGTTGTATACTCTATAAGCACGACTATTCATGGCATACCCCAGAAAAATACCTTTATCACTTTTAGACTCAAATTTTTCTAGGTGATCTCTGTCTCTCAGAATATAACATTTTCCACCAAAGACTCAAAAATATTTCACATTAGGTACCTTACCATACCATAGTCATATGGAGTTTTGTTCAGACCTGCCCTAAGATATACTCTATTTATGATGTAGCAGGCAGTATTGACAGCTTCTGCCCAAAAGCTTTTTGCCATATCCTTTCCATTTATCATAAATGACCCCATTGCCTGTAACACTCGATTTTTTTTTTCAACGACTCCATTTTTCTATGGGGCTTTTGGGGATGAGAATTCATGACGAATTCCCATTTCATTGCAATATTTTTTAAATATTTCATTTTTGAATTCCCTACCATGATCACTTCTGATGCAATTGATGCCATATCCTTTTTATATTTTGAATTTATTTTGCCAAGATTACAAATTCTTCAAAAGCATCAGATTTCTCCTGAAGAAATGTGACCTAAGTAAATCTTGTATAGTCATCTACTACCACTAGGAGGTATCTTTTCTTGCCATGGCTTTCCACTTTGGTTGGACCAACCAGATCCATATGTAGCAGATCCAAGGGTTTTGTCGTTGTTATGGTGGTTATCTTTTTGTGTCCAAATTTTATCTGTTTTCCTTTCAGACATTCCCCACACATAGCTTTTTCTTCTTTTTTAATCTTGGGAAGACTCTAACTAGATTTTTTGAGTTAAGCTTAGCTAAATTCCGATAGTGAACATGTCCCAGCCTTTGATGCCACAACTTGGATTCACTTTTTACAGCCATATTGCACTTTATGGATGACACATTCTGTAAGACCCGTATCTTGTTCCGTACTTTTTCGTACACTTCCGCAGTCGTACCGGTCGAATTTCGGCAACCTTCGACCCTTAAACGATATCGACGCGCGACCCTGATTCATGTGCTGACAACCTGAGTCGACTCAACCCGCGACCAATACCATAGCGACCGCGCCGTCGCCGAGGTTCCGACGCCGCGACTCGCGCGCCGAGGCAATACCCTGATCAAGAGTTATGGGCCAACGTTCGGTGCAAGAAAACACCGCGCGTTGCGAAAACCAAGGGAATCTCTACGATGTGTCACATCAATCACATCAATCCCATCAATCAATCACCCATCAATCCATCACATGTCAAGTACACATCACTCTCACCCATTTTCCCAAGCAACCACAAAAGTCTTCCTAACCCATACCTTTCTTACACAAAAGGGCACAAAAGTCTTCCTAACCCATACCTTTCTTACACAAAAGGCCACAAAGTCAAAGATTTCTTACACAACCATCACTCGCCCATCCATCCATCACTCTCTCTCTCTCCCTTTACATCACTCTCTCTCTTTCTCTCTTTCTCATTTGCAAAACCCCAAGCTAAGGAGCTCCATACGTATGAAAATTTGCAAGAGCTCCTAAGCTCCAAGTGGCCCACCTTCCTACCCCAAAATCTCCCATCTCAACCCTCCATTCTTCATCTTAACCATTGAAGTTGAAGCTAAGGTGCCAAGGGACCCCTAGGAGCAAGAAGATCGGACGGTGGGTGCCTCTATAGGGTAGATTTATTTATTTTTATGGTGGACCAAGTGAGGCCCACCGATCAATGGTGTGGATCTCACTTGGGACCCTAATACGTGGCCGATGGACCACTTGGATCATCATGATCATTCCATGATGGGGCCATTCTCCATGGACCCCATCATGATGTTTATTTTCATTTGAAAAGGTCATCTAGACCATCCATGTTGGTGGGGAAAGGATCCCCACCGTTGATCTTTAGTTTTGATGGTCACATGTGCAAAATGACCCATTTGATGTATGATTTCACGTATGGGAGGGCCCATAATGACGGGGTCCCTCCATCACAAGCCGTGTCCCACTCTCCATATCTCTCTCTCTCTTTTTTATTTATTTATTTATTTATTTTTTTATTTTTTTATTATCTTATTTTATGTGATGAGGTTGTGTGGCCCACTTGAATGGATCCCACCTTGGCATTATATCCTTTTTTTCAAGATTTATTCAAGTGGGGCCCACCATATGCGTTGTACACCCATCAGTGGTGGCCCACTTCATCAGGGCCCACCACAAAATTGTTAAAAAAAAAAAAGGCCAGCCGTCCAGCGTCTGGGACGCTGGACGTTTCAAAGGAAATGAGAAAAAGGGAAAGGAAGAAAAGGGGGTTTTTGGTGGCCCACTTGCATAGGCTCCACCTTGATGTATTGCTCTAATCCAAGCCGTCCATTCCTTTCACCATCCCATTTTAGGCGTTGAGCCAGAAGATGAGATTGAACGGAGCACCTGGTGGGCCATAGCGTCAAAGATCGCACCCTCACCATTCAAACATCCTTTTCTTAATTTATTTCACTTCCAAGCATCAAAAAAATTCAAACTCTGGACTCATTTGGATGGCCTCGGGCCACTGATCGTAATGGCCGGGGCGGATTTCACTTTGGCAGGCCCCACGTGCGAAAAACCCCGGGAAACAGTTTTTTTTCTTTTTTTCTTAAAATCAAATGGCAGAGGCAAGCCTCTGCCTCTTACTATCAGCAACGCTGCACGCAGCAGCATGCAGCCGTGGGACGGCGGACGTCCGGCTTGGGACCCACGGCTCCAGCCGTGAGCCCCACTGTAATGTTGGTTTGCCATTCAACCCGTTCATGAGGTGGGTCCCATCCTCGGGTGGGCCCCCTCCAAAAATGAGTCAGATCCAAAACTCAGGTGGCCCACACCACGCGAAACAGTGTGAATTAAATTCTATCGTTAAAAAAATTTCTAGGGCCCACAGAAGTATTGGATCAAGCTGAAATTTATGTGTTTCCCTTCATCCAGGTCCGAGTGACCTTGTGAATGGGTTGGATTGCCAAAAAAATATTACAGTGGGCCCCACATGGGACCCACATGGGACCCACATTTGTGTATGTGCTTTAATGCACCGTCCACAGCCGTGGACGGTGGACTCCCACCTGATGTTCGTGTGACCTCCACCGTCCAGCGATGGTGGGGCTCTGTGTGATGTATGTGTTATATCCGCACTGTCCACTGGACAGTGGGACCCACCATGATGCATGTGGTGCATCTAGACTGTCCATCCACCTAGTGAGATCATTTTAAAGCATGGGTCGTTAGTTGGGTGGACCAATCCCATATGGGTTAGGCCCATTTGATTTGTAAAAGGCATATGGGCTAGGCCCATTTGATTTATAAGATGCTTATGGGCTGGGCCCATTTGATCCATTTAAGGCCTAAGAATTTGGGCCCACTTGATATGTAAAGCCTATGGGCTTAGGTTCACTTGTTATCTAAGGCCTATGGGCTAGGCCCATTTGAATTTCAAAAAGGGCATGGACTAGGCCCATTTGATGTACTTCAAGGCCCATGTAATTGGGCCCCTTTTTGTTGAAATTTTAAAGCCCATAGAAGTAGGCCATTTGATATATTGTAAGGCCCATGGGACTAAACCCATTTGATTATAAAAGGGTCCATGGGATTAAGCCCACTGGACTTATTTGAGAACCATGAGTTGGGCTCATTTTATTTAATAAAGGCCTAAGGGTTTAGGCCCATTTGACTCATGTTAGGCCTATGGGTTGAGTCCCTTTTTTCGTACATGTGGGCGCCCAATTGGTGTGACCCATTGGTCACATATTAGACTCATGAGACTAAGCTCATTTGATGCAATCCTAGGCCCACGGGTTTTGACCCATTGCAATGCACGTCAGACCCATTGGTGTGGCCCATTATATGGCCCATCTGATGAATAAAAGGCCCATAAGATATGGCCCATTGGATATATATATGTAAGGCCCAATGGAATGAACCTACGGTCCATTGCAATGTGTAATTCCCATACAGTCTATCTAGCGCTGTTTACAAATATCGTGCCTGAGAAGCAATGTTGGTTTGACGTCCACATTGCGAGTGTAATGCTGGTTGGATGTCCACATTACGACTCTCCTTGGGGCCCATTACTGAGCCGTACTTATTGTGTATAGGCCGTCCAGGTCCATCTGCATTGTAAGATAGTTCATTTTATTATAATATGTTAGTACAGTTCCATGACTCATGATCATACGCATCATATGTATGCTTGACGTGAGAGTTGTCTGATCATAGCATTTGCCTTCGGACAGGTTGTTTATGGGCTCCCGGTTAGGCGGTGTTGCCCTACATGAGCGCACGATATGCGTAGGATTGGTTGCATGACTGGATAACGTGATTCATGCATTCCGTATTTGTGTGACATGGTTATTGTACGCCCTAGCAACATCGGGGCCGTAGCCTCCACAGACAGATCGTGGTTGGCAGGATTGGATACCGAAAATCTTATTCTACATGGGGTACTATAGATATCCCTGGGTGAAAGTTCTTAAACCCTTATGGTACCAAGAGGTTGCTCCAACGTCTAGACCGAGTGGGTAGATGAGCGCTGAGTGTCAAATACCAGTTGGCTGCGCTCTCCACTGTGTCGTGGTCGGTTGGAAGGGGGTGCGGCCTTACCCGCCCGAGAGTAGGGGGCAATGCTAGGCTGAGTTTGACCAGTTCGAGGAATGGGTCCGCTATCGACGAGTCGCGCCCGATATTGGCAGACGGATAGTGAGGTCTCTTCACACTTACCTTATTGCGCGCGATGTGGCGGCAATCTGGTTTAGAGTGTACTAGACCCCGGTGATATTTCATATTTTGAGCCGTATTGATGTATGGACATAGATGAGGATCTGTATGTTTGAGTTGCATTGCACATTGCATGGCCTTGGGGTGGCCGATACCATTCATGCCTTGCATTGCATAGCCTTAGTACGGCTCATGATCTTATGGTAACATCTGCATATTCCGCATTATTCTGACATTTTCTGATCATATTACTACCTTGCGCACACACTTTCACCACCCTCTAAGCTTTCTGTAAGCTTATGCACGACGTTGCGTGCAGGTGACGTTGGATCGCAGCAGCGCTAAGGCAGGAGCACGTTGCTGATCGTTTTGGAGTTTTTGTACTTTACCATTGTATTTCCCTTTATGCTCATTGTACTTATAAAGTTTTTGATCATAGTGAAAATGTAATGGAGTGCTTGGTTGTTGTTTGTGGGTTATGCCTTTGGTTATGCTTATTACGAATCAAACTGATGTTGAAAATCCTCCTCGTAGCATCCCAGGATCAGAACCTGGCGAATGGGAGCTAGGAGCCGAGAATGGGGTTCTACGGAAGCTGTCGGCGCCGGATTCGACGATCGGGAATTTTGTGAGCCCGGTTTCCGAGTTTGGGGCGTGACACATTCTCATTCTCATTTGTACTTTCAATGACATAACAGTTATCACTAGTACGTAAACCTTTTATGAGAGATTTGTCTGTATGATCTAAAATCCTACACACATCTTTTGAGAAAGTGACCAGATGTTCCTTGTCACAAATTTGGGAGATGTTGAGGAGATTATGTTTCAGGCCTTCTACACAGAGGACATGTTTGATTTTTGGAAGGCCTGGTAAAACTATTGTTCCTTGTCCAATAATTTTGGCTGAGCTACCATCTCCAAATGTGAATAATCCTCTACCAAAGTTTGAATACTCATAAAAGTGAGTTTGATCACCAGTCATGTGTCTGGAGCATCCACTATCAAGATACCATTTTGAGCTATTACCGACTTTTAGAGCAGTATGAATTATAAGACAATTGTTTTGATCTGTCACATCCTCTAGGACCTGTTTTAACATGATTTCAACTTCATTCAAGATCACTCTCTAGGCAGTGAAGCCCTTAAGAGAGACCAACTTTGATACTAATTGAAATAGCGGTGAAGATCGCTTGAGTTGAAGTAGGAATATGCCAATATGTCCTAGAGGAGGGTGAATAGAACTTTTTAAAGTTTTTATAATTTATTTAAAAATCCTATTACACTAATCCTATCAATTATGCATTTATCAGGATTACTTAAAAATAACTCTACTGGCTTCTAAGCCTGGTAGAGGATCCAATCACAAACTATTCAAGAGATAACAGTATATAACCTAGTTTATGATGGACATGATTGTGTATGTGTGTAAGGTGTGATCTCAAGTATACTGATATGAAAGTATTGAAATAAATCACACATACTAAAGAATAACAATCGTAAACACAATCATTTTTATAGTTGTTCGACTATTTGTCTACTCCACTCCCGGTAACCGCACTTAACCCTTTAGTGTACCAGATTTCACTAAGGAGGTTTTACAGCGGTTCACCTCTAACCTAAGGTTTTAAATTAGGTTCACCTTTAACCTTTACAACCTACACTGAGGCTAACTATTTATGCTTTCACGACCAAGGGTCAACACAACGCACCCACTTCTAGGCACACTGGCCAAGGATCTTCCATAAGACCCTAACGGAGGTTTTTACATGGTTCACCTCAAACCTGAGGTTTCACACGGTTCACATCAAACCAAAGGTTTTGACTGGTTCACCTTCAACTAGATGTTTATGCTCTCCACAGAGCAAGGGTTCACACAATGCACCCACACGTACACTCCCACCGGAGGCCTCCTTAAGGACTTCAAAGGGTGAGAAACACCTTAGACCCAATCCTATAAAGGAATGATCAAAGGGTCCTCTGGACTCTAGATACTTATAGATAAGTTGATGAGTCCCATTCAGCACGATGATGAAGATCTCCTCCTTGTTGATGAAGAATCTTCTGCCCCCTTGATCCACAACTAAATGATGTACCAATATAAGGTGATGGGTTGGGTCAAGGTTATGATGGAATCTTACTCTCTAAATGTGTTCCTATCAGGAAGATAGAGTGATTCCAATCATCTAAGCATTCAAGGCATCCTAGCTTAATGATTTTTTATTAAGGCAGTAGCTGGAGGATCCTTGAATGTGGAAGTTCATTCCCCAATTCACTCTATTGAATATCAATGATGAGGGCGGATTGGAGGATGAACTCCCTTGAGAGAAAGGGCTTTAGGTATATGATCTAAGGTTAAACACACAAAAATACTCTCTTCTTTCTCTACCAACAACTAAAGACAAGTCCACTTTATATAGGCAAAAGGTTCCAACGGATATAAAACGGTCACATTTATGACAGAGTTTGATATCATCGAGCGGGTTTGATATCATTGAGTATATATTCTCGATTGTATCGATGGTCCGCTCGATGACACAAACTCAATGTCATACGCTTTTGGAAAACCTTTTGCCAGCTGGTTGAGGGGATCAAGACTCGAGTCGATGCCATTGGATTTCAAACTCCGATTTTATCGATGAAAGTGTCGATTCCTCGACATTTGAAAATGAGAGAGACTTGCTTAAAATTTTTTAGGTCATCAAATATGATCGGTGGATACTCGATATCATCAGAATTTGAATGCCGATGATATTGGAATTCATGTCAATGCATCAATAAATTCAAAGATTTTATCAGTGAGCTTACTGGACAGTTTTGTCCATTCTCGGTGCAATCGATCCGGCCCCGATATCATCGATATTAGAATATTGATTCTATCGAGTGACCCTCGATCAGAGTTGAAAACTACCTAAAAAATGTTGCTGGAGAACTTCACGTCCATGACTGATATTATTAAGAGCCCACCGATATCATCAAGATTTGAAGTCTGATGGTATCGATGAGAGCTCCGATATATCGAAGCATGTATGATTTTCTTGAGTAAAAATAGGGGCGCTGGATCTGCTTGTTGATATTATAGAGCCACCTTCGATGGGCTCGAGATTTAAATATCGATGATATCGATACATGTGTCGATACATCGATAATTTCATCCAGATATGTATGTGGTTGCTGGACATATTAAATCCTCATTCGATTTTATCAATTGGTCTTCCGAGGTCATCGACAACGTAGGTCGATCATATCGAGATGTGTATTGATACAATTGACAGAGCAAGAAAACTTAAAGATTTTTTTTAGTGTTGAATGAAGTTTTCTCATTTAAAAACCATATGATGTCTATCTTATTTTAAGGGTTTTATTCACCTGGTGTTTTGGGACATGGGATGTGAGGCTTAAATTTACCTATGGCGAGCTTCCACACATCCAGTTGAGGCAGACGCTTGAAATGATCTTCCTGTGAGGCTCTGCAGTCCGACTGACTCAGAATACATGCTAATTGACAAACTAGGGCACTAGCATATGCACTTTTAGACTTTCTGATAATAGATTAACCATCAGTCTACAATGCTATACTCGGTCGACCCTCCCTATGCCTTCTCCAAGTTGTGCTATCGACGTACCATCTCTCCATGAAATTTTCATCTGAGTCAGGAGTAGGAGTCATCAAAGGTGACCAACAGGACTTAAGGTGTTGATATGCGAAGGCCGTAAAAACTCCAGCCTAGGTAACCATGATTGAATTGTTGGACCCTCGGGCCGAGACTCATAAGTGAGGACAACCAGTAGAAGATCTTATCTCGATACCTCTGGTCGATATAGATGAGTCTAGGAGAGTTTGAATTGGCTCGTCTTTACAGTCACCCCTGAAAGACAAACTGATATCCCTACTCCGACGAAACGCTGATGTATTTGCATGGAGTCATGAAGATATGCCTGGGATCGATCCCTTGGTAATGACTCATCGCCTCAACATCGATCTGACCTACCGACCGATCCGACAGAAGCGATGACCACTCGGCCATTAAAGGTACGCCGTCATTAAAGAAGAGGTCAGTAAGCTAAATTCATCGAGGAGATATATTATCCGAAATGGATAGCTAATGTCGTACTCATTAAGAAAGCCAACAGGAAGTGACGAGTCTGTATTGACTATACCTACTTAAACCAAGCCTGCCCAAAGGACAACTTCCCTCTTTCGAGGATCAATCAGCTGGTAGATAGCATGACAGGACATGAACTTCTTAATTCTATAGTTTCTTATTCTGGATACAATCAAATTTTGAGGTATTAATTAGATAAATCTAAGGCTACCTTTTTCACTAACAAAGGACTTTATCGTTATAGTGTGATGCCATTTGGTCTAAAGAATGCAGGAGCGACCTACCAACGATTGGTAAACAAAATGTTCACTCGACAGATCGGCCGAACCATGGAAGTATACATTGATGACATGCTCATCAAAAGAATACATGCGGCCGATCATATTACCGACCTAGAAGAGATGTTTTTCATCCTTCACAAATACCAGATGAAGTTGAACCTGAGCAAGTGCACTTTTCGGGTAAGCTCGGGTAAGTTTCTCGGATTCCTGGTCAGTCAGCGAGGGATTGAAGCGAATCCGAAAAAAATCAAAGCCTTGCTCGACATGGAATCCCCAAAAATGATCAAGGATATACAGAGGCTGACTGGATGAGTAGTCTTACTCAACCGCTTCCTCTCCCGAGTTACCTATAAGTACCTCCCGTTCTTTAAATAATTGAAGCTAGGGGATCATACTCGGATAATACAATACATCCTCGGATTCAAAGTCCATAATTTATGCTAGGGGATCATACTCAAAAAAGGTTTGAGGATGTTCTTGGTTCTGTCGAGTTGGAATTGGATACCTTTCAGGGCTACTGCTACCCTAGTGGCAGTAGCAGTTACACAGATTTTCTGCCATCTACCATTTCTTCTCAACCTCAAGCATATGGCCAGTTTCCCACTCCACAAAATGTGAACCTGAATATGCCTCAATTTGGGAATCCCACTGTGAACTATGGAAATTTGGATCCATTAGACAATGGTATGTATCAATATCCCTCATCAGCAGACCCCCCTCTTCTAAACAAACTGCCATCCAAGGTGCCACCTGGCATGCAGGCTGATCGTAGGCATCTCCAGAGCTATTTGGGATCCTCAGATTTCCATCTTGATAGCTAGATGTATAACATGGGAAATCAGCTTGTGGAAAACCCCCGAGATCTGCTCCGGTCTGACCCGAATTTTGGCCTGCCTCAACCAATGATGTCGGACCCAGCTAGAAACAGTGATAAATCCTAGGTGGGCCACACCATTGTTTCCTGTGGTCTGTAGAAATGGATGGACGTAGTGGATATACAACAAATCATCAAGGTGGGTCCCACGGTAAGGTTAATCCCCGAATCCCCAAATCGTTTCAATCGGTATTGAGATTGAGAGAGAGAGAGAGAGAGAGAGAGAGATACCTGTCAACCGAACTTTAGAAAGGGCGGTGGAGAGACGGTGGTGGAGAGACGGCATGGTGGAGAGAGGGCAATGGAGAGAGGGCGCGGTGGAGAGAGAGAGAGAGCATTGAGAGAGACAGAGAGACAGAGAGAGAGGCCGCGGTGGAGAGAGGGCCGAGAGAGAGAGAGAGAGAGAGAGAGAGAGAGAGAGAGAAGACGGAGCGAGAGAGACTAAAGTCTCTCTCTCGAGTTGGCCGGGTGACGTGGTCGGTGCTCTGTGGGCCCCACCATGATGTATGTGTTTCATCCCTACCGTCCATCTAATTTTTCCTTTCATTTTATGGTATGACATAAAAAATGAGGTATATCCCAATCTCAACTGGACCACATTATAGGAAACAGTGTTGAATGAGCGTCGACCATTAAAAACCTTTTGGGAGCCATATAAAGTTTTGGATCGATCCGATATATATTTTTTCCTTCATATGGGCCTGTATGACCTAATCAACAGATTGGATGTCAAATAAAAAGTACAGTGGGCCTTAGGAGGGTTTTAATGGTGGATATCCAATCACTATTGTTTTCATGTGGTGTGGTCCACTTGAGATTTATATCCTTCAAATTTTTAGTGTCAAGCCTTAATATGATTTGTAAAAATGGATAGACGGCATGTATGAAACACATACATCATGGTGGGACCCATAGAGCACCGACCAACATCCATCAAGTTTTGTGGGCCCCACTATGATGTATTTGTTATATCCACATCGTCCATCTATTTTAAGACATCATTTTATGTCATGAGTCAAATAATGAGGCAGATAAAAATTTGTAGTGGACCCCACCACAGAAATCTCGGGTGCACCACACCACATGAAATCAATAGTAATTGGATATCAATCATTAAAATCCTCCTAAGGCTTACTGTACTGTTTATTTGACATCCAATATGTTGATTAGGTCTAGAGATGTACATGAGTCGAGCTGTAACACCCTGAAAATCGGGGGTCGTGTATAAACTCAACTCCCGAGTTCCAGACCGTCACTTATGCAACAAATATGGTTATGATTCAATGTTGTCTGATTTAAAGCATTCACATGAGTAAAAGTATACCAAAACTGCAATTCATACTTCAGATCCAGTGATAAAAGCAAGTGGAAGACTAAACAATATATATATCACTGTATGGAAAAACAAAGTAATCTCAACTGTCTCCAAAGTATGACTACACCTCTGAGTCTCATATACATGTAAATAGACAAAAGAATAAGTTCAAAATAGTCCCACTAAAGTCCCCCTCGATCCAGGTCGCCTACGGGAAGCCGTCGTGGTACTGCAAATACGAGAACTCATCCTGGTCCTCGTCAATCTCCGTCTCCACCTCCTGGATCTCGTCGTCACCTGCAACTACAACAGGGTCTGGTGGGTGTCGCAAACACCATCCCGTAACGTGGGAATGAGTGATCAACTCAGTGGAATCATAGAGCAAAGATTAGCATGTTCACAATTCAATCACGCGATAATAGTAAAGCAGTAAATCAGACAATCCTAATACTGTTGTTTAATGCAAGATGATATGACGTGATGTATGCCCTCACCGACGATCACTCTCATGCGGCAACATCTTACGACCGCAGCATGCCACACTCCCTAGAGTGCTCCACATCTTCCAGGCACATGCAATGCTATGGTGATATGATTACCAAGTTGTTATTAGTCCATTCAAACAGCAGGATTGGGAAACTAAGGTACTTCCCTTGTATCAATCCCAACACGGATCCTGTCTAGGGTCGTCACTCCTAGTTGTCTCATACGATGTACATTTCGTAGGTCACTGCAAGGGCTGCCAGGGCTGTTGCTCGCACTCGTTGCACCGCTCCCCCATCACCTTATCAATACAGGCCTACTGTATTCTACTGCACGGAAGGGTCGTCGCCTCCCGTGAACTCAGAATACGCTCGCGGTCACTACAAAGGGCTCGTCGCCTGATCAGTGTAGGCCGACAGCTAGAATATAGTGTCCCATCCCACCATAATCTGCTCACGAGTCAAGGTGCTCACTGGTCACTACGGGGAGGTTTGTGGCCCCAGCGTAGGCCGACAGCTCGACCACGGTGTCCCATACCACCATGCCCGGCTCATGAGTCTTCGTGGATCAAGGTACCACGGTTAATAGGGTTTACAATGGTAAGTTCAGTACCCTAGGTTCAAACAGTTATGATACATACAAGGTGAACAAACATCGGCCAGTCGGGTTACTTGACGGGCTCGACTAGCGCGTTCGCATCTCGAATTGAACGACATGAAGTGCGTAAAACACTTCGCGTGGCCTAACCACTGCCGCCAACTCTCAACACGAATCACATTCATCGACGCGTCGTTCCTGGCTATGACCAGTCAGCCACGAATTCGCTCGGTTACCGACTGCCTGGACTAAGTCAAGTCCCACACATCTATGGAATTACATTAACACTATACAAAGGTATTGGAATTGAAATACATCATGTGAGCATGTTAGCACATGTTATAACATCCAACTTAAGCAAATCTTCAAGGCATACTTCCCAAGCATATTCAACTTAAGCAAATCCTCAAGGCATACTTTCTATGCATGTAATGCGATCATGCATAAGGTCAACATGTAGGAAATCATTTAGGTCAGCATATTAATCATGAAATCAATCACAAACTACTACATAACATCATTCAATACAATACATACTAATACAAGCATTTATACAAACACATACACTACACACTTAAGTCCACATATAGTATGTCGACCCAAAGTGCGCAACTTGGCGAATCTCTTCGCCAAACTGATTATGCAAGCATTCCTAACTCACTAATGCGGCGACAATCCATGTCAATCACGTCAGCAAAATATGCATGTAGACCGTACTTCCTACAAATGACTAAAATGCCCTAAATCTCATATTCTTCGTTAATTTGCGAAACAGGAAACGGAGAGCATGTTGTACATGTCAAACGGCGATGTCGTCGATAATCTACTATTAAACGACATTGAAAGCGTTGTAAACCGTCAATCAAAGCGTCTAAAATCCTCACCTAATCTCTTACGGTCGTGAGAATTTGAACGGAGCGTATACGCTTCGTCTACGGCAGTAGGAGAACCTAATTTGTGGATTTAGTTAGCTAACATATTCAGAATCTATATAAACCCTAAATCAGCAAGTTTTTGGGGTTTTTCTATACCTGAAAAAGTGGAAAAATCACCAGCCAGGTGATTGGAATGAAGTGTTGAAGCAGCAACCGTTGGTGGCTCGGAAGCGGGAAAAATCACCTCTTCCCTTTCTCTCAAACTCTCTCTCTCTTATGCTAGGGTTTGTGAAATTCGTATGCAAGGAAGGAATGAGGGTTTCAACCCCTTTTATAAGCTTGGAAACGCCGAAAATAGGCTCCGGGACGAAGTTCACTTATTGCCTATCCATTTCGGGGCTGTTTCGGTCCAAAAACTGATTTCTGGTGGTCCCCTGGTCGATTGCGATCAGAATTAAGCTCATGGGTACCAGATGTACCTCGTATTAAGTTTTCAGTCTGGCAGGGTTCGCAGATCGCACGTGGCGGACCAGTTTCAGTTCAGCGGTCACCGCACATAGATCAGGACTGAAAGTTCCGTGATAATAAATAGATATTTTTCCTGATCCGAGGGTGTAATCTGGATGAATTCTGACGGTCAGAACGCTTAATACTGACGCGTCAAGTCGTGTGCCAGATCTAAATTTGAAATTCCCAATTCGTCCCTATTTGCGGTCGCTTCAGTCCGGGTTCAACGAAATACTCTGTGATTATCGGTTTGACTTGATCTTTGAGATGATTGTCAAGTCCAGCTGGGCGGTTCTAACGGTCTAAGATAGGAGGTATCAGACCTTCGACGCGCGGTCTAAATCCAATACAAAAGTTTAATATGGTCCAGAGGACAAACCTGCTTAGAGTTGGATCCAAGGTTATAGAGTATTGTAGAGTTGTCTGTTCTACTCGATTTGGGTCTTGTAGAATGTATTTAAAGTGATTAGGGACTATTTCCCAGCTACTCTAGCGTTGCGCTAGCTAACTTACGTTTAATTTCCATGGAAATTATTTATACGCGATTTCGGGTCAAATCGGTACTCGATTCCAAGTACGGATTTTTCACGGGCGTTACACGAGCCAAGTTGAGTATCACCCTACTCGTACTTGACTCTTAATGCCCGAGTCCTACTCGTACTCAGCTCTACTCGGGCATCGAGCATGGATTCGCTACTCGTGCTCTACTTGGCCGAGTACGAGCAAAAATCGAGTCTAGTCGAGTCCAAATTTTCGGTGGATTTCAAAGGTTCGGGTGAACCGGAATTTATAGCATTTGGGTTAGCGTGGTGATCAAGTTAGGACTTTTTGGATAAAGTTCTCTTTACGTCCGTCGTGAACATAATCCAATGTTTGTTGCCACCCACTGGGGCCCATATTCTGAAATGGTCCAGTGATTTGAACTGTCTATATCACTGCTACTACTACATATAAGGTATTCTACAAATTCCTGACAATGACCTTTGATTTTTAAATTTGAAAGTTTATTTTGATTGTTCTAAATTCATCTCCAGAAGATAATAGTCAGAATCAGTGTCTCAGAGAAATTTTCTTAAAGTAGCCCATGTAGCATAGTCAGATTTCATAACACGGACAGTTTCGATCATCAGAACACTTAGCCTGTGGGCTCCAGTGGGCAGCGACACACGATGAATCATAAGTTGCGGCAGAAGGAAAAAAAACTCTTTATGGCGCGTTAGTCACACGTGACGATTTCGGTTGGAGCAATGAAGGCCGATACATGCAGACGCGGATTGCGTCCTACCCCCGCTTGTCTCTACCCCGAACATGTGAGCGGGCCCACCGTGATGTATCCGTTTATCCAAGCCGTTCATCCTTTTCTTGTATAAATTTAAGACATAACCCTAAAAATGAGTCTCGAGTACGAGTTAAGTATAGAGTCGAGTACCAATTCGAGTATACAAGTCAAGTACTACCCAGCTCGTACTCTACTCAAAATCATAACGAGTAGGAAAAATCCACTTGTACTCGTCTCAAACACCTGACAAGTCGAGTCAAGCGAGTACCTGAGCTTACTCTGCTCGTGTACAACTCTAATTAGGTCATACAGGGTCAGATGAAGGGAAAAAACAAAAATTTGAGTGAATTTTGATTTAAACAACTGAAGTTATTTACTCTTCAATCTGGACTGATCAGATTATCTAAAAATGGATAAAGGTTGTTCATAATATCAAAAATATATGAATGAATAGAAAACACAAACATCAGCTTGATCCAAAGCTTTTATGGCCTCTAAGAAATTTTAAATGGTATAAGTTCAATCACACTATTTCCTGTGGTGTGGTCCACTTGAGCTTTGGATACGCTTCCTTTTTGTTCTTTAGACCTCAACTTATCTGTTAACATGGATGAATGGAGTAGATAAAATAGATAAATAATGGTGGACCCCACAGTTTACTCATGTAAAGGTAACAACGAGTAACTCAAATGTAGTGGAGAAAGGTTTCCTTACAACATTTGTAATCATATATTGGGCTTGCCTAAATGTGATTCACGTATCTAACTCGCTCATTATGTGTGTCCCACTTGGATGAGGGGTCAGACCAAGTTTCAACCGCATCCAAAACTCATGTGGGCCCCACCAAGTGCTTTTATATTTTTTAGGATGTCTTCACATAGTTTTAAATGGTATGGCCCACTTGAGTTTCATTTACCGATGATTTTTTAGATATCTCATAACCTAAAGGAGAGACATCAAATCCACGGTGTTGATGTTCGACAGACATCATGATGGGGTCCACAAAACTTACTAACATCAATTCTTAGGTTCTAACGAGGTCAGTAAGTTGGGTCACAATTTTAACCAGAATATTTGGCCCCATTTTACATGTCTGGTGCATTCACTCTATTTTACTGATCAATACTCTCAATTTGACTAATTACTCGCCTTAATCAAGCTACATATGAGAAAGACATTAGGCATACAAGATTGATCAACAATTTCAGTGAAATTTGATTTAAACATCTGAAGTTATTTACTCTTTAATTTAAACTGATTATATTGTCCAAAAACGATTAAAGGTTCAATTAGTGGATGTGCCTAATAATTTAGTAAATTTATTTTTCACAAATAAATTTAACATTTTTCTTTCAAAAGGTATATTTTTTTCTCGTTTAAATAAATATCATTTTTATTATAAAATATTTCAAAAATATTTAAAATAAAAATTTTAACATTTTATTTGTAAAATCTCAAAAATTTTCTCATATTTTAATTTTTTTCTCAAAAATTTCAAAATGCCAATTTTTCTCTTCAAAAGCATTATTTTACTCTCAAAATTTTTCTTAAACATATTTAAAATTTCTAAACTTTTCAATATTCATTTTCATGTGACATTACAAATTATTTAAATATAACCTTTTAATTATAATATATATATATATATATATATATATATATATATATATATATATATATATATATATATATATATATATATATATATATATATATATTTAGGTTATAGGCAAAAAAATGTTAAAATTAAAACATTTTTACATTATTACCGACGGTTTTTAGCCGTCGAAAATTTTTTTAGGAAAAACATTTTTACCGACGAATGTTTTCGTCGGAAAAAGTCTTCCCGCCACCCGCGAAAATTTGAGGTGAAAATTTGGTTTTCGATGTTTGGGGAGGAAATTCAAAACAGCCTTTAACTATAAATACGTTTGTAGGTAAATAAAGTTTTACCTACGAAATTACAATGCGTAGGTAAAAGTATAAAAGATAACAACGAAACCTTTAGCTACGAATGATTTCGTAGGCAAAGATGCTTTTTACCTACGAAATTATAGTTCGTAGGCAAATGTTACGCCCTTTAGCTACGAATTATTTGGTAGGTAAAGATGATTTTTACCTACGAAAGAAAATTTCGTAGGTAAACGTAAAGTTTTCGATTTTTGGTTTTTTATAAAAATTGAAAACACCCTTAAGCTACGAATATTATAGTAGGTAAAGAATGGTTTTACCTACAAAATTACATTTTGTAGGCAAAAGTAACGTTTTTGATTTAATGGTAGTTTTGAAAAATTCAAACGACCCTTCAGCTACGAATAGTTTCGTAGGTAAATAAGTTTTTACCTACGAAAGTACATTTCGTAGGTAAAAGTAAGGTGTTCTAATTTTTTATAAAACCCCTTCAGCTACGAATGTTTTCGTAGGTAAAGATAGGGTTTTAATTTTTGATTGATTTGGTTTTTCAGCTACGAATATTTTCATAGGTAACTATTGTTTTTACCTACGAAATAATTTTGTAGGCAAAAGTAAGGTTTACCATTTTTAAGATTACAAAACATCAAAGGCCACTTTGGCTACGAACAGTTTCGTAGGTAAATATTAAGTTTTTGATTTTTAAAAATTCAAATCATCATTTAGCTACGAATACGTTCGTAGGTAAAGATGGGATTTTTTTGTTTAAGCAACACCCTGTGGCTACGAACAGTTTCGTAGGTAAAGAAGGGTTAGAAATTTCAAAACACTCTTTAGCTATGAAAGATTTCGTAGGTAAGTATGGGTGTTACCTACGAAATAATATTTCGTAGGTAAAAGTAAAGAATCCAATTTTTTTAAATTCAAAATATTATTTAGCTACGAAAATGTAAGTAGGTAGAGATGAGATTTTTGAATATGTATTAGCTAGGAATATTTTCGTAGCTAAAGTTTTTTTTACCTACGAAATTGCAGTTCGTAGGTAAAAAAAAAAAGCCTTTTGCTACTAATATTTTCGTTGGTAAAGGAGTTTTTACCTACGACAGTAGATTTCGTAGGTGAAAGTATTGTAATCTTTTTTTTATTATTTGAAAAAGGAAAAAGATCGTTTACCTACGAAAATTTTCATAGGTAAAAACCATATTCCTTGTAGTGGGGTTTTCCCTACGAAACTAGAAATTGTAGGAAAAAGTAAGGTTTTCGCGAAATTTGACAGAACCTTTAGCTATGAATATATTCGTAGGTGAAGATAGTTTTTACCTACGAAAGCTTATTTCGTAGGTAAAAGGAGTGGAATCAATTTTTTTAATAGTTTAAAAGACTCTTTAGCTACGATATAGTTTCGTAGGTAAATATATGTTTTTCCTACGAAAGTTCGTTTCATAGGAAAAAGGATGCTTTTCGATTCTGTATTTTTTTGAAAAATTTTACACACCCTTCAGCTACGAATCTTTTCGTAGGTAAAGAAGGTTTTCCCTACGAAACGGTTTCGTAGGGAAAAGTAAAACAAAATTCATTTGGCTACGAATAATTTCGCAGGTAAAGATCCAATTTTTATACCAAACTGATAACACCTTTGGCTACGAACATTTTTGTAGGTAAAGATGGGTTAGATAATTCAAAATACCCTTTGGCTACGAACAATTTCATAGGTAATTATTGTGTTTACCTACGAAAGTATATTTCGTAGGTAAAAGTTAAGTTTGGATTTTTAGAATTCCAAACATCATTTAGCTACGAATAGTTTCGTAGGTAAAGATTGGATTAATTGCTTATCCATTAGCTAAAGACTTGTTTTTGCCTACGAAATTGCAGTTCGTTGGTAAAAAAAATTTAAATAGGCTTTGGCTACGAATAATTTCGTTGGTAAAGGTTCGTTTTACCTATGAAATTATATATCATAGGTAAAAAGAATGTTTGTGTCTTTGCCTACGAAAATATTCGTAGGTAAAGATGGTTTTTCCCTACGAAATAGAATTTCGTTGGTAAAAGTTGTCTTTTACCTACGAAAATTGATTTCGTAGGTAAAACTGATCTTTCCCTATGAAAATTATTTTCGTAGGTAAAAGTTTCGTAGGTAAAAATCATATTTCTTGTAGTGAAGGGACGACATACGGTAGATTGGACGGAAGATTGTGAAGTAGTGTTCCAGTAGTTAAAATTGTATCTCAGATCTCCACCTCTCCTGTCAAAACCCATGCCTGGAGAAGCTTTGCTATTATACTTGACTATTTTTGACGGAACTGTAAGCTCGACATTAATATGTGAGCATAAGAGAAAATAATTTCCAGTTTATTACGTCAGCAAAGCGTTATTATCGGCAAAAATAAGATATCCACCTTTGGAAAAGGTAGCCCTAGTCCTAGTTGTCTCCTCACGACGACTTCGGCCATACTTTTAAGCTCACACTATCGTCGTCATGATTGACCTTCCACTACGCAAATCCTTTAGAAATCAGAAGCTTCCGACGGACTTGCGAAGTGGGCAATAGAGCTCAGTGAATCTGACATTCAATATAAGTCGAGAGTAGTGATTAAAGGACAGACTGTGGCCGACTTCATAGTTGAAGTTACACCATAAGCCGATGCACTTACCAAGTATATAGGCGAGCCCCACAATCAATTGACGACTGCTTCTCCCGTGTCATCACCCTACCTAACCCCTTAGAAGCTTTACGTCGATGGCTCATCCAACTCTAAGGCAAGCGGGGCAGGGGTCGTCCTGGAAACTTCCGATCAAACCTACATGCAATATGCCTTAAGACTTAGATTTTAAGCCTCAAACAATACAACAGAATACGAAGCCTTGTTGCTCGGCCTCCAACTAGCAGCCAGTCTAGGTGTTACTCATCTCAACGTATTCAGCGACTCACAGTTGGTCGTCAACCAAGTCACCAACGTGTATCAAACACGTAAAGAGAAACTAAAAGTGTACATGAAGAAAGCCAAAGAGTTGATCGCTGATTTTCAACTATGTATTGTCACTTGGATTCCTCAAATAGAAAATGCTAAGGCCGACTTATTGGCGAAACTTGCTTCCACCGATGAAGATAACATACCCAGGTCCGTTCCCATCGAGTACGCCGCTAAGCCAAGTATCGACGATCCGCTTAGCTTGACCGTGCATTCGATTGACTCAAAGCCCACTTGGCTCGACCCAATCATCCAATACCTAAACAATGAAAAGTTGCTTGAGGATCGTGCCGAGGCTCAAAGGTTGAAGATCCAAGCCTCTCGTTACATTATACTTAATAGGGTATTGTATAAGAAAGGATTTTTCGCTCCTTTGCTATGCTGCCTAAATCATAGCGAAGTCGATTATGTAATGTGAGAGATCCACGAAGGGATCTGTAAAAATCATAGCACATAAGGTCCTACGACAAGGGTACTACTGGCTGACTATTCAGCACGATGCCCGTAAGCTTGTCCAAAGTTGCGATAAATGTCAACGATTCACAGCTG
Source organism: Magnolia kwangsiensis (assembly GCA_037074715.1). Taxonomy (NCBI): domain Eukaryota; kingdom Viridiplantae; phylum Streptophyta; class Magnoliopsida; order Magnoliales; family Magnoliaceae; genus Magnolia; species Magnolia kwangsiensis. The sequence goes on from CM073573.1 coordinate 62,302,163, forward strand.
TTCTGAGATAACCCCCCGAGGAGCTGACCTCTATGGCTGGTCCTTGGCTCTTCGCATAATAGGGGATTGACATCATCAGACCGCTTCTTTTAGGAAAAGGCCAGACCAAGTTCTTCATTGTTACAGTGGATTACTTCACAAAGTGGGCCAAAGCCGAGCCATTGGCTAAAATAACTGAACAAAAGATCACAAACTTTGTTTGAAAAAACATCGTCTGTCGATTCAGGATACCTCGGACCATGGTTACCAACAATAGGAAGCAGTTCAACAGCAGGCGGTATCGGGAGATGTGCGATAATCTCAGAATCAGAAATGTTTACTCATCCCCCCATCATCCTCAGACGAATGGACAAGTTGAAGCAGTCAACAAGACCATAAAAGAGTACCTTCGAACAAAACTTGATTGAGCAAAAGGAGCATGGGGCGAAGAGATTCCTAAATTATTTTGGGCATACCGAACCACTGCTCGAACGGTCACGGGAGAAACACTCTTCTCCCTTATATATGGATCGGAGGCTATCATTCTAGTCAAGATCGGAATGCCTTCAGCTCGGGTCATTTCGTTTAATGAGCGGGACAATGAAGAACTCCTGGCTCTCGGACTTGACCTCTTGGAAGAATAAACGGAAAGAGCTCGGTTGTGTATTATGGCTCGGCAATGACAAGTAGCTCGGTTCTATAATGCTCAAGTCAAAGTTAAACGCTTCTGAGTGGGAGACGTTCCTAAACACTAAGGAGGTTGGTGCGGGCACACTGAGACCCAATTAGGAATGACCTTATATAGTCTCGAGCACCATCCGACCCAGAACATATCGGTTGGAAGACCTAACCGGGAAATTACTCTCCCATCCTTGGAATGCCGAGCATTTAAAAATCTATCATCCTTAGGTCGGCCGTTGAGCAATTGGAGAGATCCGATCAAGAAAAGAATGAAAAACATGTAAATTGAGTTAAATGAATAACAAAATCGAGTGCATTCATTCATTAGTATGCATTTTACATCGGATTACATTAGTTTCTACTTTGAAATTACGTTGGTAGAATAACAAAGATAAAGGTAAAAAGAGTCGACCGCGATACGCTATGTCCCCTCTTGGTTGTAGATGCTCTTGAGCCCGCTTGGTATGCTTGTAGTACCTGAAGCTTAGTGTGCTTAAAGTTCTTGACATCTTTAAATCAGCTTCAAGGCTCATCAGGAGCTAACTCAAGAGTTTGCTCGGTCTTAGCTGATGTTGTCACTCGGAGCAACCTCGGGCACCGCCTCAGAAGTGACCTTGAGATAAGTCGTAGCATCAACAGACACAACTGCCTTGGCCTCTGGATCTTTAGACCCAGAGACACCTTCATCAAATCCCGAAAGATCAAGATCGGGGAAGGATTGCTTCATCAGTTCGATGCACTTAATGTAACCATCCTAAAATAAATGATCCCACTCCTCCATGTACTCCGGGGATTCAAGAAAGGCCTCTACAACTTGACCTTAGCATGCTCAAGGGCACTCCTGGTTCAAGCCTTGAGCTGAGCCAACTTGTCCTCGGATGAGGCATGAGCCTGACAAGTTCTGTCACGCCCCAAACTCAGAAACTGGGTTCATAAAATTCCCGATCGCCGAATCTGGCGCCGACAGCCTCCGTAGAACCCCATTCTCGGCTCCCAGCTATCATTCGCCAGGTTCCGATCCTGAGATGTTACGAGGAGGATTTACAACATCAGTTTGATTCGTGATAAGCATAACCAAAGGCTTAACCCACAAACAACAACCAAAAACTCCATTACATTTTCACTATGATCAAAAACTTTACAAGTACAATGAGCATAAAGGGAAATATAATGATGAAGAATAAAAAAATCCAAAATGATCTGCAAAGTGCTCTTGCCTCAGCGCTGCTACGCTCCAACGTCACCTGCACGCAACGGTTGTGCATAAGCTTATAAAAAGCTTAGAGAGTGGTGAAAGTATGTGCACAAGGTAGTAGTATGATCATGCAATATCAGAGTAATGCGAAAAATACAGATGGATCCATAAATATCATGAGCTGTACCAAGGCTATGCGATGCAAGATGCAAGTCAAGCATACAATCCTCATCTAAATCCACACATCAATACAGCTCAAATCTGGGATATCACCGGGGTCTAGTACACTCTAAACCAGATCGCCGCCTTATCGCGCGCAATAAGGTAACTGGAAGAGACCTCACTATCTGTCTTCCAATATCGGGCTCGACTCGTCGATAAAGGACCCATTCCTTGAGCTGGTCAAACTCAGCCTAGCTTTATCCCCTACTCTCTGGCGGGTAAGGCTGTACCCCCTTCCAACCGATCACGACACAGTGAAGAGCGCAGCCATCTGGTAATCGGCACTCAACGCTCATCTACCCACTCGGTCTAGATGTTAGAGCAACCTCTTAGTACCATAAGGGTTTAGGGACTTTCACCCAGGGATATCTATAGCACCCCATGTAGAACTAGATTTTCGGTATCCAATCCTGCCAACCACGATGTGTCTGTGGAGGCTACAACCCCGATGTCGCTAGGGCGTACAGTAACCATATCACACAGTGCGAGATGCATGAATCACACTATCCAATCATGCAGTAAATCCTTGCACGTAACGTGTGCTCATGTAGGGAAACACCGCCTAATCGGGAGCCCATAAACAATCTGCCCGAAGGCATATGCTATGATCAGTCACCTCTCATATCAAGCATACATATGATGCGTATGATCATGAGTCATGAAGCTATACTAAACATGTTATGATGAAAGGAACTATCCTTACAATGCAAATGGGCCCGGACTACCTATACACAATAAGTACGAGACTAATAATGGGCCTTAAGGAGAGTCGTAATGTGGACATCCAACCAGCATTACACTCGCAATGTGGACGTCAAACCAACATTGCTTCCAAGGCATGATCATCGTAAACATCGTTACATAAACTGTGTTGGGATCACACATTGCAATGGACCTTAGGTACGTCCCATTGGGCCTTAAATACATCAAATGGACCATATCATATGGGCCTTTTATTCATCAAATGGGCCACATAAATGGGCCGAACCGATGGGCCTTATGTGCATTGCAATGGGTCATAACCCGTGGGCCTTAGATTGCATCAAATGGGCCTAATCTCGTGGGTCATATATGTAACCAATGGGCCACACCAATTGAGCCCCATATGCACATTAAATGGGCCTCAACCCATAGACCCGAGTACATCTAAATGGGCCTTAACCCATGGTCTCCAGAATACATTAAGTGGGCCTCGACCCATGGGCCTTAAATTACATCAAATGGGCCTAATCCCATGGGCCTTGAAACACATCAAATGGCCTCGACCCATGAGCCTTACATAATGTTTATTTTCCACCCAAACTGGGGCTCAACCTGATGTTTATTTCCATCCAAACTGTTCATAGGGTCACATGGGCCTAGGGCCCATTGTAATGTTTATTTTTTCATCCAGCATGTAGGCCAGGGGGGGGGGGGGGGGCACTATAATATTTATTTGCCATCCAACCAGGGGGAGACCCACTGTAATGTTTATTTATCATCCAACCTATTTATAAGGTTATGTGAGCCAGGGGGGGGGGGGGCTGGTCCCACCGTCCAGGATGGACGGCGCAGATATAACACATACTCATGGTGGGTCCCACCGTCCAGGGGTGGACGGTGCAGACAGAACACAAACATCACGGAGGGCACCACCGTCCGCTGGACGGTGGATGGAAAACACATACATCGTGGTGGGTACCACCGTCCGCCTGGACGGTGGATGGAAAACACATACCTCACTGTGAGTCCCATGTGGGGCCCACCATTATGTTTATAAGCCATCTAGACCGTTCATAAGGTCACTCAGACCTGGATGAAGGGAAAACATAAATTTCATCTTGATCCAAAACTTCTGTGGCCCACAGAAGGGTTTTAATGGTAGGTGCTCAATCAATAATGTTTTCTATGATGTGGGCCACTCGAGCGTCAGATCAGCCTCATTTTTTTGAAGGGACCGCCTCAGTGAGGGACTCGCCAAATGAACGGCGTGGATAAGACATATACAACATGGTGGGGCCCACGGCAGGGACCGTGGGTGGCTGTCCACCCGCCCGTGCGTCAAAGCCGCAGGCGCGCTGCCTGCGCTGGCAGCATCAACAGCTGCTGCTGCTGCAGAGTTTTTTTTTTAAAAAAAACTGAATTCTGAGCTTTTTTAGAGTGTGGGGCCCGCATCGTATAAATCCACTCCGTCCACTAGCTTCCCTGGCTCAAAAAAAGCCCAACGAGTCCGCTATTGAACCCATTTAGACCTGTAGAAAAATTAAAATTAATATAAATGGTGAGAGTCGCTGTTTTGAGAGGTATGGCCCGTCCAATGAACGGATTAACTTCATTCCTTGGCTTAACGCCTAAAATGATATGGGGAGAGGGTGGACGGCTTGGATTGTACCCATACATTAAGGTGGGGCTTACACAAGGGCCCACCCCCAAAGCTTTGAACCAAGCTTGTATTTGTGTTTTCCTTTATACAGGGACGTCCAGCGTCCCAGACGCTGGACGGTTGGACCTTGAAATATGTATTGAGGTGGGCCCTGATTAGGTGGGCCACCTTATGGAGAGTGGGGTGGGTACAATGCATTTAAGGTGGGCCCCACTTGAGGATAACTTGGATAAAGTAATTACTTCAAGGTGGGGTCCATTCAAGTGGGCCACACAACCAAATTATCACATAAAAATATATATGAAAAAAAAGAAAGAAAGAGAGAGAGAAAAGAGTGGGACACACGTATGATGGAGGGACCCCGACACTATGGGCCCTCCCTTGCAACCAAACATACATCAAGTGAGTCCCATTACACATGGGCCCATTAAATCCAAAATCCAACGGTGGAGATCCCTTCTCCACTAAAGTAGACGGTCTAGATGACCCTAGATATACAAGAAAAAAAACATCATGATGGGGTCCATGGAGAATGACCCCATCATGGAATGATCATGATGATCCTAGTGGGCTATCGGCCACATCTTAGGGTCCCACGTGAGATCCAAACCGTTGATCGGTTGGCCTCACTTGGCCCATCTCAAAAACAGGAAAAACTAGCATTATCAAGCACCCACCGTCCGTTCTTCTTGCTCCTATAGGTTCCTTAATACCTTAGCTTCGACTCCAATGGAGGAGATGAGAAATTGATGGCTAGGATGGGAGATGATGGGGTAGGAAAGTGGTCCACCTTGGAGTTTTTGGAAGAGAGGGAGAGGCTTGGAGAGCTCATACGTATGGAGGGTTCTTGCTTTAATTTTTTTTAAAAAAAATGAGAAAGAGAGAAAGAGTTGTAAAGGGAGAGAGAGAGAGTGATGGATGATGGAGTAATGGATGTGGTGGTGATGAGTGTAAGAACTTTTTGACTTTGGTGGCCTTTTGTGTAAGAAAGGCATGGGAGGTGTAAGAGATTCTTGACTTTTGAGGCTTGCTTGGGAAGGGTGGAAAAGTGATGTGTACTTGACATGTGATGGATTAATGGATTGATGGATTGATGTGACACCTCATAGAGATTCTCTTGAGTTTCGTAACGCGCGGCGTTTTCCTTGCAGCGAACGCTGGCTTACATCTCCTGATTAAGGTATCGCCTCGACGCCCAAGTCGCGGCATCGGAACCGCAGCGACGGCGCGGTCGCTATGGTAAAGATCTTAGGTTGAGTCGATATGGGTTGACGATATAAAAATCAGGGTCGCGCGTAAATATGGGTTAAGGGTCGAAGGTTGCCGAAATTCGACCGGTAAGACCACGGAAATCTACGGAACGGTACGGTCTAAGATACGGGTCTTACAGCTCTCCCCTTCTTATAAAAATTTCATCCTCAAAATTTACACAATCATCCCAACTAGGCATAAATCACAAGGAATAAGAGACAGAACATCATTATATAGAATCAGAGATAGTATACAAAATACATCACATGATCAACCATCAAAGAGATGAGGATAACGCTCTCGAATCTCAGCCTCGCGCTCCCAAGAAGCCTCCTCTACAGAATGGTGACCCCACTGCACCTTCACCAATGGAATGACCTTAGTTCTGAGGACCTTATCCTTTCGATCAAGGATATGGACTGGCTGCTCAATGTAAGAAGCGTCCTCACGAACCTCCAGCGGCTGCCAATCAATAACGAGAACAATGTCTAACCCACACTTCCTCAACATAGAGACATGGAAGACGTTGTGGACGCCAGACAACTGTGATGGCAAGGCAAGCTAATAGGTTACGGCGCCAACGCGCCCAGTGATCTCAAAAGGTCCTATGAATCTCAGAGCAAACTTGCCCTTCGCTCCAAATCGAACTACGCCCTTCATGGGTGAGACCTTGAGATACACATGGTCCCCTACATCAAACTCCAAGGGACAATGTCGATGATCAACAAAACTCTTCTGTCGACTCTGAGCTATGCGCCTCCTCTTCCTGATGATGTCAATAGCCTCTGACGTCTCTTGCATAAGCTCGGGACCTAGGAGAAGACACTCTCCAACCTCGGTCCAGCAACTCGGTGATCTGCATGGTCTGCCATATAGTGCCTCGAAAGGAGTCATGCCGATGGTCGCCTGATAGCTGTTATTGTATGCGAACTCAGCCAATCGCAGATACTCATCCCAGCTACCCCCGAAATCAATCACGCAAGCCCAAAGCATATCCTCAAGGATCTGGTTGACCCTCTCGGTCTGGCTATCGGTCTGCGGATGGTACGCGGTGCTGAGCCACAAATCAGTCCCCATCGCTCGCTGGAAGCTCTCCCAAAACTGAGACGTGAACCTCGAGTCTCGGTCAGAAACGATCGAGACTGGAACGCCATGCAGTCTCACAATCTCCTCGATGAATAATCTCGCAAGCCGGTCCATAAACCAAGTCGCACGCATCGCAAGAAAATGTGCCAACTTCTTCAAACGATCCACAACAACTTAAATCGCGTCATGACCGCGCTGAGTCCTCGGTAAACCCATAATGAAATCAGTCGACACGTGCTCCCACTTCCACATCGGGATGCTCAACGGCTGCAATAGACCAGGAGGTCTCTGATGATCGGCCTTGACACGCTGGCACGTGTCACACTTGGCTACAAAACTGGCGATCTGGCGCTTCATCCCTACCTAAAAAAACTGTCGCCTCATGTCAGGGTACATCTTCGTCGAGCCTGACTGGATAGAAAATCGTGATCTATGTGCCTCGGTCGTAAGATCTCTGTGCAACTCTGGAATATCCGGGACACATAATCAGCCTCTAAAGCGAAGTCCACCGTCTGTACCAATCTGCCAATCTGGCTGACTCTCAGATGCTGCCTCAGCCATACAACTCTGCAACGACTCATCAGCCTGCTGAGCCTCGATCACCCTAGCGATAAGAGAGGGTTGAATCGACAGGCTCGATAACTGTACGATGGAAGACTGCAGGCCGAACTTAAAATCATACGCTGCGATATCCTCAAGCATCCGCCACTCCTGAATCATCATATGCTCCACTAGGCCTCGTGGCTGACAGCTGAGGACATCTGCCACCACGTTCGCCTTACTCGGGTGGTACTGGAGGTCAAAATCATAATCTTTCAGGAGCTCCATCCAGCGCCTCTGTCTCATATTCAACTCAGACTGCGAGAAGAGGTACTTCAAGCTCTTGTGATAGGAGAAGAGCTCGAACCTGACCCCATAAAGATAGTGCCTCCACACCTTCAGTGTGAAAACAACTGCAGCCAGCTCTAGATCATGCGTTGGATAGTTTAGCTCATGGACCTTAAGCTGACGAGACGCAAAGGCCACCGGTCTCTCATGCTGCATCAGGACAACACCCAAACCAATATGTGAGGCATCAGTGAATACAATAAAACTGTTTCTCCCAAAGGGAAGAGTGAGGACAGGAGCGGACGTCAGACGGTCCTTCAACTACATAAATGCTCGCTCGCAGGCGTCACTACAAATAAACTCTGTGTCCTTCCGAGTCAACCTGGTCAGCGGGGCAGCAATACGAGAGAAGCCCTCAATGAAACGCCGGTAATAGCCCGCCAAACCAAGAAAACTACGGATCTCTGACGCAGTCATGGGCTGGCCCCACTGACGCACTGCCTCGACCTTCGAGGGGTCCACTGCGACTCCCTCCCTCATCACTACGTGACCGAGGAACTTCACCTTCTCCTGCCAGAATTCGTACTTCTCCAGCTTCGCATACATCTGGTGTACTTGAAGGGTCTGCAAGGTGATCTCCAAATGCTGCTCATGATCCTCACGGGTCCTCGAATAGATCAAAATGCCGTCGATGAAGACTACAACAAACTGATCGAGATAAAGGCGGAAGACCTCGTTCATCAGCTGCATGAAGACCGCAGGTGCATTAGTCAGTCCGAAGAACATGACCTGAAACTCAAAATGACCGTAACGCGTCCTGAATGCTGTCTTCAGAATGTCCTCATCTCGGACCCGAATCTGATGATAACCGAAATGCAGGTCGATCTTCGAAAAGATCTGTGCACCCTGCAGCTGATCGAACAAATCATCACTCCTAGGGAGCGGGTATCTGTTATTGATCGTGACTTTGTTGAGCTCGCGATAGTCACCGCAGAGCCTCAATGAACCATCCTTCTTCTTCACGAAGAGTACCGGCGCTCCCTACGGTGAATTGCTCGGACGGATAAAACCCAACTCTCACAACTCGTCCAACTGCTTCTGCAGTTCCCGTAACTCCAACGGTGCCATGCGATACGGGGCCTTCGAAATAGGCACGGTACGGGGCACGAGATCAATCTGAAACTCGGTGAGTAGGCGAGGCGGTAATCCCGGAATCTCTAGAAACACATCGAAAAATTGTAAACCACAGGCAACTGGTCGATGCAAGCGGCAACAGGCTCCTCTATGGCACATGACATCAAACAAGACAACCGCTCTCCTCTGGGCTCTTCAACGAACTGAAACTGTGGCATGCCGGGTATACAAAATGTGACTGTCCTCACGACGCAGTCTAATATGGCATAGTACTCGATGAGCCAATCCATGCCTAGGATGACATCAAACTCAGACATCGGTAATACAAACAGATCGGTAGGCAGGAAGATATCCCCAACTAGAAAGGGGCAAGACGAGCAAAATCGGCCCAACAGTGTAGTCCTCCCTAAGGGCGTCGATACTGATAAGCTCTCACAAGAAGACTCCAACGGTAAGCCAGTCGATCAGTAAAAGCTCTCGGCCACAAAAGAATGCGATGCATCGGAATCAAACAACACACGTTCAATGCATGCAGAAACTGGAAGTATACCCTCAACAACTCTCTCGGATGACTGTGGATCCTGCTGAGCCTCATAGAACCTAGCCTGAGCCGGCTGGGGAGGTGCCTGTCCCCTCTAAGCGTGGTGGTGCTGATGATGGGGTCGCTGAGGAGGTTGAAACTGCTGTCTCTGCTGCTACGGCCTCGGAGGCTGGTGCTGATGCTGCTGCTGAGGTGGCCTCGGTCGTGGGGGCTGTTGTCGCTGTTGTTATGGGGGTCTTTGCTGCGGCTGTGGTGGATGCTATTGTGGAGCCCTCTGCTGCTACGGACCTCTCTTCTGCTGCTGGGGGCTGGGACACTCCCATGAACGGTGTCCCGTCACACCGCACCTAAAACAAGTGCCGGTGAACTGTCTCGGAGGTGGTGTTGCTGGTGCTGCTGGTGCTTGGAAGGCTGGGCGACCTGTATGCCTCGCTGCTGTGGTCGACGCTGCTGGGAATCACTAGAAGGAGTCTGCCTCTTTCGGTCTCTCCTCTGACCACGATCAGACTGAGAACCGGCCCACTCAGCCTCAAAAATCTGAGCCTTCCACACCACTTCCTCAAAAGTCGGAAGCTCATAGCCAATAACACGGCTGCGAAGATCGTAACGTAGGCCGTCTTTGAAGCGGTGGGCTCTCCGCTCCTCGTCATCTACCAGATAAGGTGCAAATCTAGACAGTGCTACAAAGTGAGCTACATACTGAGCCACTGTCATGTCGCCCTGCACCAGGGCCTCGAACTCCAACGCTCGCTGTCGTCGGATGTGATCAGGGAAGTACTGTCGGTCAAACTGATCCATAAAATCCTCCCATGTCCATACAAAATTGGCGCCCACTGCTTGGGAAACTGATGCCCACCAGTGCTCAGTCTCACCATGGAGAAGAAATATGGCTAATCAAACTCGCCGCTCGGTCGTATATCCCATCATCTCGAATATCTTCTCCACATCGGCATGCTATCTCTCAGCAGCCGTCGGGTCCGGCTCACCCTGGAAACAAGGGGGATCAAGCTGTCGAAACTCTCGAAGGAGGGCACTCGCACGATCCTGCTCTGCCTGTGCTGGTAAAATAACTGACTGCCTGCCCTGCCCTTGAAGTGCAGCCGTCACATCCTGTAACATCTGCTACAACTGGGAGGGACTCACGGATACGGTCGGGTCTGCACCGGTCTCTGGTGGAGGAGCAGCATACTCAGGATGGGCAGTAAGAATCTCTTGTGGTGGAACGGGCATCGTAAGTGGTAGTACAGGAGCCGCAGATGGTGGTGCGAGATCCTCAGGTGGTGGTGCGGGAGTCGATCGGGTCACTCTCCCATGCGCCATGTTATACAGGAAAGAACGAAGGCGCCTATCAACTTGAAAACTCTCGAAGGCACACACATTAAAGGCCTATAACGAAAGGTCGCAAAGCTATCCGAACTTCGAGACTTAGCCATTCTACACTCATAGCAAATATGTAATGTTGTTCTCGATTATTCCCAAGTTATGCTTTGATACCAACTTCTATCATGCCCCAAACTCAGAAACCGGACCCACAAAATTCCCGATCGTCAAATCTGTCGCCGACAGCCTCCTTATAACCCCATTCTCAGCTCCTAGCTCCCATTCTCCAGGTTCCGATCATGGGATGCTACGAGGAGAATTTACAACATCAATTTGATTCGTGATGAGCATAACCAAAGGCATAACCCACAAACAACAACTAAAAACTCCATTACATTTTCACTATAATAAAAAACTTTACAAGTACAATGAGCATAAAGGGAAATACAATGATGAAGAATAAAAAACTCCAAAATGATCTGCAAAGCGCTCCTGCTTCAGTGCTGCTACGCCCCAACGTCACCTGCACGCAACGGTCGTGCATAAGCTTATAAAAAGCTTAGAGGGTAGTGAAAGTGTATGCGCAAGGTAGTAGTATGATCATGTAATATCAGAGTAATGCCAAAAATGTAGATGGATCCATAAATATCATGAGCTGTACCAAGGCTATACGATGCAAGATGCAAGTCAAGCATACAATCCTCATCTAAGTCCACACATCAATACAGCTCAAATCTGGGATATCACCGGGGTCTAGTACACTCTAAACCAGATCGCCGCCTCATCGCGCGTAATAAGGTAAGTGGAAGAGACCTATCCGTCTGCCAATATCGGGCTCGACTCGTCGATAGAGGACCCATTCCTCGAGCTGGTCAAACTCAGCCTAGCTTTGCCCCCTACTCTCGGGAGGGTAAGGCTGCACGCCCTTCCAACCGACCATGACACAGTGGAGAGCGCAGCCAACTGGTAATCGGCACTCAATGCTCATCTACCCACTCGGTCTAAACGTTGGAGCAACCTCTTGGTACTATAAGGGTTTAAGGACTTTGTGGTGGGTACCACCGTCTGCCTGGACGGTGGATGAAAAACACATACCTCACTGTGGGTCCCATGTGGGGCCCACCATTATGTTTATAAGCCATCCAGACCATTCATAAGGTCACTCAGACCTGGATGAAGGGAAAACACAAATTTCATCTTGATCCAAAACTTCTGTGGCCCACAAAAGGGTTTCAATGGTAGGCGCTCAATCAACACTGTTTTCTATGATGTGGGCCACTCGAGCGTCAGATCAGCCTCATTTTTTTGGAGGGACCGCCTCAGTGAGGGACCCGCCAAATGAACGGCGTGGATAAGACATATACAACATGGTGGGGCCCACGGCAGGGGCCGTGGGTGGCTGTCCGCCCGCCCGTGCGTCAAAGCTGCAGGCGCGCTGCCTGTGCTAGCAGCAGCAACAGCTGCTACTGCTGCAGGGTTTTTTTTTTAAAAAAAATAAATAAATTGAATTCTAAGATTTTTTAGAGTGTAGGGCCCGCATCGTATAAATCCACTCCGTCCACTAGCTTCCCTAGCTCAAAAAAAGCCCAACAAGTCCGCTATTGAACCCATTTAGACTTGTAGAAAAATTAAAATTAATATAAATGGTGAGAGTCGCTGTTTTGAGAGGTATGGCCCACCCAATGAACGGATTAACTTCATTCCTTGGCTCAACGCCTAAAATGATATGGGGAGAGGGTGGACGGCTTGGATTATACCCATACATCAAGGTGGGGCTTACACAAGGGCCCACCCCCAAAGCTTTGAACCAAGCTTGTATTTGTGTTTTCCTTTATACAGGGACGTCCAGCGTCCCAGACGCTGGACAGTTGGACCTTGAAATATGTATTGAGGTGGGCCCTGATTAGGTGGGCCACCTTATGGAGAGTGGGGTGGGCACAATGCATTTAAGATGGGCTCCACTTGAGGATAACTTGGATAAAGTAATTACTTCAAGGTGGGGTCCATTCAAGTGGGCCACACAACCAAATTATCACCTAAAAATATATATGAAAAAAAAAGAATGAAAGAGAGAGAGAAAAGAGTGGGACACACGTGTGATGGAGGGACCCCGACACTATGGGCCCTCCCTTGCAACCAAACATACATCAAGTGGGTCCCATTACACATGGGCCCATTAAATCCAAAATCCAACGGTGGAGATCCCTTCTCAACTAAAGTAGACGGTCTAGATGACCCTAGATATACAAGAAAAAAAATATCATGATGGGGTCCATGGAGAATGGCCCCATCATGGAATGATCATGATGATCCTAGTGGGCCATCGGCCACATCTTAGGGTCTCAAGTGAGATCCAAACCATTGATCGGTTGGCTTCACTTGGCCCATCTCAAAAATAGAAAAAAACTAACATTATCAAGCACCCACCATCCGATCTTCTTGCTCCTATGGGTTCCTTAACACCTTAGCTTCGACTTTAATGGAGGAGATGAGAAATGGATGGCTAGGATGGGAGATCATGGGGTAGGAAAGTGGGCCACCTTGGAGTTTTTGGAAGAGAGGGAGAGGCTTGGAGAGCTCATATGTATGGAGGGTTCTTGCTTGGATTTTTTTTTTTTTTTAAATGAGAAAGAGAGAAAGAATTGTAAAGGGAGAGAGAGAGAGTGATGGATGATGGAGTGATGGATGTCGTGGTGATGGGTGTAAGAACTTTTTGACTTTGGTGGCCTTTTGTGTAAGAAAGGCATGGGAGGTGTAAGATTCTTGACTTTTGAGGCTTGCTTGGGAATGGTGAAAAAGTGATGTGTACTTGACATGTACTTGACATGTGATGGATTGATGGATTGATGTGACACCTCGTAGAGATTCTCTTGGGATTCATAACGCGCAATGTTTTTCTCGCACCGAACGCTGGCCTACATTTCCTGACTAGGGTATCGCCTCGGCGCACAAGTCGCGGCATCGGAACTGCAGCGATAGCGCGGTCGTTATGGTAAAGATCTTAGGTTGATTTGATACGGGTTGACGGTATACAAATCAGGGTCGCTCGTAAATATCGGTTAAGGGTCGAAGGTTGCTAAAATTCAACCGGTAAGACCGCTGAAGTCTACGGAACGGTACGGACTAAGATACGGGTCTTACAAGTTTACCGACTCTCCTCCTGGGTCTCTTTCAATAGTGAGGACACATGGGCACACTCGGCCTTGACATCCTTGGTGGCCTTCCTGGAAAGCCCCAAGTCATCGACCATTATGTTGAGCCAAGTCACGGTAACTTCAAGTTGTGCTTTTGCCTCCGTTGTCTACTTTTGGGCATCAGCTAGCTCCGAGCTAGGCCTGAGCATGCAAGGGGCAAACTTTAAAAGGAAAATGAAAAGTCAAATCAAGCTCGAAGAAATTGACAAAACAAACACGAAGTTCAAGTCTCACCTTAAGGAATATCTTCGTCACATGAGAGAGAGTCTGCCTTTGGGGAGCTTCGAAGAGGGCAACGAACTCTTTTTCGCTTCTATGGGAAATTACCCAAGGGACCAGGTCCGACACAGCCTATTGGAAGATCGACATCCCCTGTTGAGTCATCTCACCTCCTGAGGGCTCTCCTTTCCTTTGCTCCCCCGTCTGCTCCAGAACCTGCTCGGCAGCATGTCCTGGCTCAGGAGCCACCTGAGGCTCGGAAGCCACCGCGTTTGTCACTTTCACCCCCTCTTCTGGGTCGGGGATTATCACGGTCGGGATGGCCGAGGCAGCTTGCCCCTTAGCCTTTGAGACCGTCTTTGACTTCTTTAGAGGATGAGTCTCGGACCAAGTCTTTGACCTTGGAGGGACCTTCATCTTGGAAGGCGGACGGATGTAGGGTCGAGCCTTAACCATCTCTGCATCAAAAGTAAGAAGAGTTAAAAAATTGAAGGGAATGCGACAAGAAAACCAAAAGGTACCTGTCAAGGCCAAATCCAAACTCGAGTCAAAAAGACGCTGGAGAAGTCTCTTCCAAGACCGCTGCTCTGGACTCAGTGTCTTCAGATCCTTAATCCAAGCTAAAGTGTTAGCTCCAAGTTTCAGCCTTCGTTCGGAAATATCTGCGAAACACATTTAGTCAGACTTAAAGATGTAATAGTGTGAGAAGATAAAGTAAAAAGGTATTTGCTGAGTCACCTAGTTAGGAGAACGCTCGAGAAACAAGAGATTCAATGAGCCCTAACTTGGAAGTTTTCCAGCAGCCACATGCCCAGAACCATCTATCTCTCCAGTGCTTGTTGGAGGTAGGGGGATAGTTATCAAAGGACCGTCCTTGTTCCGCCAAGTACACAAAAAGTACCAACCGGGCTGCTGCGTATTCGGCCGTACTTGAAAAGGATGGAGAAACTCATCGATAGTCAGTAGGGGCGGCTCTGTCTCAACTCACAACATCGAGCATCCGAACAAGTTCATCTACCTATTCGGAACTATTTGCCTAAGCACTATCTGGAGTCGGGAAAGCAAATCCCGAGTAATGCCCTGGAGGGGCAGACGCAAGCCGCATTGTAAAGCGATTTGAAAGATTGCGACTATCTCAGCAGGAGGACGATTGGGTAATTCACTTAGCGGGGGAAGGCAAAGGGTGACCAAATCCGGGACATGGTACTCGGCCCTTATCCTGTCTAGATCCGCCTCGGTTAAAACTGACAGAACCGGACCCTTCTGCTCATCTCTGGCCTCCCCTCCCCCAGCCACCGACTTGGCAGCCCTAGTCAATCTCTGAACAGAGACCAACCCACTAGCTCTTTCAGTCGACTCATTCTCCTCTTCTATCTCCTCCTCAGGAGGGTTAGGCCTACCAGGGGCAGTCGCTAGTGACCCTCCTCCGCAAGATGGGCCCATCAAAGCATGGTGCTCCGCTGAAGTTCTAGCCACCCTTTCGGAATGCTGAAAAGCTGCATTGATATCTATAGCCATCTCCAATAGCAGCGAGGGTGATTCTAAGACATCCCAAAAGAACCTTTCTTCACCCTCGTTACCAGAAGCTCCCTTCCGGGGGCTCAGGGAACCTTCCACCGCCATTATAATTAAAAGAAAAGGGGGGAGAGAGAGAGAGAGTTAAAACTCACCGAAGATGGTGAAAATGATGCGGATGTGGGAGTAAAAATTGAAAACGAAAGTGAAAATGGCGGAATACGAAAACAGGGAGAGTGGAGGGCGGGGAAGAGGAAAAATAAGCATGAGAAAATAGGAGAGGAATGTCCCTCTCCCACTTATATAGCCTTGCCACGTGGCAAGGGCATTTAAGGAGGAGTCGAATCGACGACCGCTTCGACTCCCCTGCACAACACGTGGCGCATGTCGACTGATGCAGGCGTCGCCCTCGTCACGCGTCCAACAGTCATAAGCTGAAAGGGCAATCTGACGGTTTCCCGCACGTGTGGCCTCGATCGATGAACCGATGCATTTTCTGGATGACGCATGACTCCTATGAGCTCGGGTTCTGAGAAATGAATCCTGACCGAAACTTACAAAGTCATGAGCCACAAGGCAAAGTGTATAAGATGTATAAAGTTGACTCGGTAAACGAGGCAACAACATCCAAAAAGGTCGATTAAGACCTGAAGCTAAGAAGCCACTCGACTGACCATAAAACCGACCCATATTTAGGTCGGTTACAGAGTCGACTATCGAATTAAGAGAGGATATTGATTACGGATAAGTTCCATTTCATTCGACAGAAGGCAAACAGTTTTATCCTTGTAGCTAGCCGAGGCCCACTCATTACTAGAGTCAGTTAGGACCGAGCCAAGTGAGGAAAAGATGGTGAAAATGAAAATGCTATCCCAAAAATCTAGTAAAAGGATCCTCGATCCTGGAGATCTTGGGATCAGGTGGAGTCCAAAAATAGATTAAAATCAAACCTTCGAGATACTAGGAGAACAATCCTTGCATGATGGGACCCTCCCATTCCTATAAATATAGGAGATCTCAAAGGAGAAAGGTACGTAAAAAAACTATCCTAAAAACCTGCTACTACATCCATCATACTGACTTAAGCATCAGAGGTTCCCCAGCTCTAGCCAGGGTCTTCGTTGCTTTCTTCTTTACGCTGGTGAAAGGACAGGAGGAGACGTATCAATTTTTTGCATCAACATAGACTATTCATCATTTAGGTCATACCTTTGATTATCATCACCCTAAGGAGTTTTATCTTTTAACTCATACCCACCATCATATAAGTCTCACCTTTATTGCATCCACATGGGATTATGTGGGATGGAATTGAATTTGGTCCCATGCAATTTCCACCTAGAGATGATGAGAAGGATTGGAATTATGCTTTGGTGCACCCATATACACGCGCACAGGTGCAATCAATTGATAACTTGGCTATGAGGGACATGAATTATCTCAAAGAAAGTGATAACATCTGCAATCAATTGGAAACTTGGCTATAAGGGACGTGAACTATCTAAAAGAAAGTGACAACATCCACACCTTTACCCAATGGCAAATTATTTTTATCATCTTCATTCGATCAACAATTAGGTGAGGACTTGCAATTCGTTTACTATACAATTATTTACTGTCATTTTTCCAACAATGCATGTCTTTTATCCATGCTGCCCATCCATATACATTCTTTACACATGACATTTGAGTTATATACATGTACAAGTGACCAACATCAATTGTGAATCTAGTCTGTTAATTATAATTTCATCTTCCACCATATATGGTTCCGCTTAATGTAGTGTTTTTCTCAAAGGAATAATTTAATCCCAAACTTCAGATTAGATGGTCAAAATATCATTAAATTTCTAGACATGCAATTATTGTACAGTAATGGTGTTAATTTTATCCCATGGAATTCCATATCATTTAATCCCACCAACCAAACAGGCCAATCAAACTACCCTAAATGTCACGTAATTTCCACCTTTGATTGTTAAATCCTATTTAAAGGGTAATTGTCGGTGAAATTAAAAAAATCTTAGTTTTTTAAGTGTTTTTTCTCATTTTTTTAATTAGTTTCTTTTTTTCATTTTTTTTTTTATGTATGTGTCTGCGTGTATGGACCTCTAGATGCTCTTCACGTGTTTAAAAAACAAAACAAGTATTCCACTTCTATGTAGCTTTGACCATCATTTGGATTGCACCTTTCATTGCTCGCCACTCTAAAAAATTCAGTTTGGCCAAATGTTCATCATCCGTTTCCCACCCTTTTGCCTAACTATATTAAGAGCAATTTCCAGCGGAAAGCAATAAATTTTAAAAGAGGCCCGCTAGAAGAAATCTTAAAATTCTTGGTTTTTTCTTTTTATTTTTTTATTATTTTTTATTTTTTTATTTTTCCCTCTCTTTTATTTATTTATTAACATCGTGTAGATTTTAAGAAGAGGGTACTTGCTGGTAGAAATCTAAAATTTCTTGGGTTTTTTTTCCTCTCTTTTATTTATATATTAACATCGTGATTTTCTATTTATAAGTGTTAATATGGAAATTTGGTTGACCCTTCTTAGACCTTCAAGTACCTACACATGAAGAAGACAAAGGAGAGCCTGACTACAGTGGGAGACACTCCGATGCTTAAGTCAGATAGGGAATTTGGGTCTAATAAAGCATAGGGTTTCTGTGCATAAGGTTGTGTGTACCTTTCACCATTAGAGACACTATATTTATAGTTGAAGAGGGGCGGTGGCGTATATAGAAATTTCTCTATTTAGTAGGGACGTATTGTAGAGGGATTTGTATCCCGAACGTGTCGCGTGTATCTTCTGAGATCCTTGGCCAAGATCTCGGATCTCGAGCGTGTCGCAGTTATCTTTTGAGATCTTCGATTTAGACATCAGCCAAATCTTGAACATATATTTTTTATAAGCTTAGGGGAAGTGTGTAGTAGGAGACCGAGGTCAGATGTCCGATGTGACCTACGCAGTCATCTCGGGGAGTAGTTTTTTGACCCGGATTCTTTAGTGAGCCATGATAGAGTTTTCCCTTAACATTAAGCAAATTACCGACCAACTGACCTGCCCTTGGGAGTCATGTCTGAGTACTGAGATCGAGCTTCCTTTCTTAGTGAAAATGAAATGAAATGAAGTTGGGGACGACCATCCTCTTCATTTTGTCATACGGTGTAGGGCTTCCTTGAATATAGAAGCTTAAAGTCTTGTCCCATACAGAGTTATCCCTTAGGGATGTTAACTAAGAGATGATCTGAGCGATAATTTAGAAATGGATGGGACTATGGTAGGGCCTGACATTTGATGGAAGTGGAGATACTTCATCTTTTGATGGTCGGGATTGGGGAATAGACGATTTCTCTAATCATGGATGACAGTTCTAATCATTAAGGAGCTCCTTGGTCGCATCAGGCATTGGCTAATCACACGATGGGCACAGATTTTTAAGCTGACTCCTTCTCCTTGGTTAGTCCATTTTTACCCATAACAATAGCCCCCTACTTCCGAGCTCACGCAGCGGGCTTGGGAAGTAAGTTGGTTTCGCCGAGGTCGGAGTATCTTATGCATGGGGTGTTGAGCCTGCTCATCATTAATGTGGAATAAGGCATCATGTGCTTGTCATTAATATTGAATATGATGATGGGTTTGGGAATCGGAGTGGATCCACAATCATAATACGACACGCTCAGGGTAACGTGCGCTAACTCGAAGTCACGTGCATTGGCAGGGCGCCTGTTTGGCTCTCGACTTATGGGACGCTGACGTGCAACGTCTTCTGGGGAGTCGAGTCATTCAGCGAGTGGGAGAACTCCACGTGGCCAAGCATGAGCATCGATGAGCTGTTTTGGCTGCCACATTAAATGTGGGCAGTCATTGCTGTACGATCAAATCCCCTATAAAAAAGGGGATGCCCTAGCAGCGTGAGGGATATTTTCTTCTGCTACTGCTACTTATAGTTAGTGATTTCATGTAAGTCGAAACCTTATCTTTTGAGTCCTCTCCCTTCCTCCTTCGGTCCTCTTCCTTCCTTTCTCCCTTCATCCTCTGGTCCTCTTCCTTCCTTCTTCGATCTTCTTCATTCCTTCTCCTTTTTGTCTGTTTTGTCGTCCCCATTTTTTTTTCCAAAATTGTGGGATCATTCAGACAACTGGGATGAATCCATTATGTTTCAGCATGATTTAAGGCCGGAGGAAGCTTTGTGTATCCGTCATCCCCAATAATGATGATGAGTGATAGGGGAAATCGCGCCCATTCTGAGGGCAAGTGTTGCAGCTCAGTCTCCTGCTAAGTAGCCCTCGAGAGTTGAGGCAGAGACAATTCTGGTAGGGGAGGATGTAAGCCCCTCTTCCACTGAGTCTGAAAAGGCCAACCCGTTGGGTCATTCTTGAAGGATTTCGACCTGGTGTGGATTAGGTCGATGTACCACATACCAAACTTAGTGGTACTTTGAGCTCCCACACTTGGTGAACTCCCCAATGAACCCAGGGAGGGAGAGGTGGCAGTATTTCTGGTCTCCCTCCAGTCTGGCTTAAGACATCCTTTCCCCCGCATCGTTAGGGAAGTCGTCTCTCGTCTGCAGCTTGCCCTTGGCTAGATAATCCCAAATTCCTGGAGGGCTTTAGTGGGGGCCTTCATCTTGTGGTTCCAGCTCAGAAAACCTGAGCTAACTGCAGATGAATTCCTTCACATGTACGAGGTGAAGGCCAACCCTCTCCACGAGGGTTGGTATTATTTTTCATCTTCATCAAAGAAGGGTATCATCATGGACACGGTGACTTCTAATAAAAATTGGAAGAGCAAGTGGTTCTAGGTGTCGGGGGATTGGGAGGTCCGGGTGACTGTCGGGCTGTGACCTTGGGTTCTAATCCACTTTACCCAACCAGGTCAGGTATATCAGAACTGCTTGTTTTCTTTTAGTTTGCATTTTTATCTTGCTACTAATTGTAGTGGTCTTTAGCAGCTTTACCCAACCATCCATCCTTAATGACTGACTCGAAGAGTAGCCAGATCATGCATGCAAGGTAGGTGGAGGCTTCAGCGAGGTCTTGGAAGCGGCTGATTACTCTCGACCTCCTCTACCAGTCAGGTCTTGCCCCCTTCATGCCAGGTATATTCAGTTGATTTCTTCAAGAGTTCGGAAGTTGTTGTTCCTTTTGCCATTGATCACTTTCTTTTTTCTGTGCAGAGATGACTGACCAAGATCCTTCCTCCAAACGAGCACAGGTTCCCTTTGACGCCAAGCTATCTCAGTGAAAATCTTTAAAGAGGAGAGCAATCATCCCTCACACCAAGGTGGCAGGTGGGAAGTCAAGATCGACCTCGGACAATCCCGTGAGGAGGTATTCGAGCTCGGCTGCTAGCAAAGGGAGTGCTTTAGCCACTCTCGACATCACCATCAAAAATTCATCGTCAGCCTTGGAGGCGGTTAATGCAGGTCAACAGGAGGCCATCTTATTAAGAGAGGCAGCCCTTGAAACTGACCCCAACCCTCTGAGGCCTAGGAGGAGCCATCCTCCAAGGTCCATGTGGGCACTTCATTTAGCCAACAGGGAGGCAGAGCCCAAGGGGTTTGACTCTTCCTACACGACAAGTCTCCCGCTATGGATAGCCCTGCATGTCTTTGATGTCGAGATCGTTGAGGTGATGGCTGTCGACCTAGTCAAGGCCATAGGCCAGGTGGTTGCCTTTTTTTATAAGGTATAGCTCCATCCTCTCCTTGTGGTTGCTTTCATGCTTGAATTTTTTTTGACGTGAATTTCTTTTTAGTTCAGTTCTGTGGTCCTGAACGCCCGTCACGCAATGACACACATCGAGAAGGAATGCGAGGAGTCAGATGTGAGCCTCGCAAGCAAAGCTGTCAAGGCTGAGCAGCTCCGATCTGCCTTGCAGAAGTCCGGAGAGAAGAATGGAGCTCTTAAGGATTAGGATGAGGAGGCTCGGGAGGAGAGGGATCAGATGAAGATTGAACTAGATGCAGAATGATCACTTCTAAAGGGGGCTTAGTCGAACGCTGCCAAATGGAAGGCTGATGTGGCCAAGATGAAGGTCAGATTTGTAGTAAAATTGACAGAGGCTGACGCATCTATTTCGACAGCCCAGCGGAAACGACGGAGTATAAGGCCTCCAAGGAACAGGTTAAAGAGAAAGAGCTTGTGTATAATTATGGGTATGATAAATGCGTTGAGGATGTTGAGGAAAAATACCCTGAGCTCGACCTCAGTAGCCTTGAAGATAGCCATGCCGAGGACCCGATGTCACCAAGAGCTGATGCCTCGACCCTAGCTAAAGCCGAATAGCTGACCTTAGCGGAAGTTTGAGTAAGCCCTTCTAGCCTCTTTTTGTATTCCTTTTGGTCATGTAATATCTCTAATATTAATGAAAATAGAATTTTTTGTAACAATTTTTGTGTATGAAATTTTAAGTAGATAGTAGTAGACTAAATATATTATTCAACTAGGAGAGGTGGGGCGAGCTCTTGAGCCCTTCCTTTTATTAAAGGAATTATGCCTTTGTAAAACAGATGGATTAACTACAATGATCCCTTCATGAAGGGCTTAGTAGTTTACTTGGGAGGATTATTTTCCCTTAGACTAAGAGATCCTCATTGTAGATCACACAATCCAAGTAGTGTTAATAATTAGTGGGCTGACCTCTTCTTTAAGGGTCGGACGACTGGTGAGTACTGTTTTTCCCTTACACTAAGGGAATTCCTCAGTAGGTTGCTTAGAAGAATCGATTAATGGTTTGACCTCTTCTTTAAGGGTTGGATACTTGGTGAGAGGGTTACTTTCCCCTGCACTAAGGGAAGTCTTCAATCGACTATCTAGATCAAACATTGTAAGCAATGAATAGAATTTGAAATTTCTTAGCCTTGAGATTTTTATTGTAGATTTTGAACAAGACATGTAGATTCTGACCCGAGGTCTGGTCAGTCTTCATGGATAGTAGATTTTCAGGTGCTCGGCGTTCCACGGATGTGGTAGATGTCATCCTTCCATGTCTTTAAGTTGATAGGTTCTAGGTTGGGTATTACTTGTTATTTTGTAGGGTCCTTCTCAGTTCGGCCCCAAAGTCCCCAAACTAGGCTCCTTGGTGTTTTGAAAGGTTTTACGGAGGACCAAATCTCTATCTCAGAACTTCCTCCCCCTTACTCAGGAATTGTAGAATCGGTAAACCTTATATTGCCGACTTGCGACCTTGAGTTGAGCTTGCACCCTTCTTTCTTTGAGCAGATAAAGGTCTAGAGCCATCTGCTCGGTATTTTAATTTTCATTGTAGGACCGAATCCCTACAGTAGGGAGCCCTATCTCAACTGGGACCGGCCTCTGCTCTAAAGGCTAGGGAAAGGAGTTTCTCCTGTCTAGGCAGTGGTCCGATATACCTAGGGGACATAGGGGAGTTCTTCAGCCTAGGCCCCCTTTGCTTTCTCAAGCTTGGTTTAAAGGTGGTTTTTGATGAGCTTGTTGACTGCCTTTACTTAGCCGTTAGCTTGAGGATGCCGAGGTAATGAATAAGCGTTTCAAATTTTGAGGTTTCCGCATATGCCTTGGAACCAATCATTTTTGAACTACTTCCCGTTGTCCGAGACGATTGTGTGTAGGATTTTATATCGACATATGATATTTTTCCATAAGAAGTTGGTGATTTTCTGATCGGTGATCTTGGCCAATGGTTCAGCCTTGGCTCATTTGGTAAAGTAGTTGATCGCGACGATTGCGAACTTAGTCTGAACTTAGCCGGTTGACAGGGGGTCGATAATGTCAATCCCCTATTGGGCGAACAGCCATGTCCCGGTCATGAGGGTTAGCTGTTCAGGTGGCTGATGAGGTATTGTTACGAATCTTTGTCATTTGTCGTGTCTCTAGGTATATTAGTTGGCATCTTTCTATATGGTCGGCCATAAGTATCCTTGTTGGATGACTTTATGGGTGAGGCATGACTGCCAGAGTGGTTTCTGCAAATCCCTTCGTGTATTTCTCTCAGAACATACTCGGCCTCTTCAGGTCTGTGGCACTTGAGATAAGGTAGAGAGAATCGCCTTTTGTACAGGGTGTCCCTGACCATGGTATATTGAGCTAACCTGGATCGAAGTCTACGGGCCTCAAGTCGATCTTTGGGTAGTTTGCCTTTTTGAAGATATTCAACTATCGGGCCCATCCATCTTGGGGCCAAATTTATTAGAAGGACTGTTTCTGGATCAGACTTGTTGATACTCGGCTTGGCTAGAAACTCGATCAGGATTGATCTTGGGATGCCATCTTTGGCTGTTGTGGCCAGCTTCGCTAGTGCATCTACTTTGCAGTTTTCCAACTCGGGCATTAGGTTGACGTTGTACTTGGAGAATTTACTCATAAGTTCTTAGGCCTTTTGTAAGTAGGCAATCATTCTTTTTTCCTTAGCTTGGTACTTGCTAACGACCTGGTTGATGATGAGCTGTGAATCACTATGGACTCTTAGGTTCTCAGCTCCCATTATTGCTGCCAACGTAAGTCCAGTGAGCAGTGCTTCGTACTCTGTGATGTTATTCGATATTTGGAATCCAAATCTTAAGGCGTATTGCGTAGAGGTTTGGTCGGGAGGCTCAAGCACTACTTCGGCCTTGTTACCTTTAAAATTGGATGATTTGTCGATGTACAATGTCCAGGTTGGTGGGTCGGGCCTAACCACCTGATCGTCTTTGGCTAGTTGGTCGATTTCTCTACTCGGACCAGCTTCCCAGTTTTGGGTGCATGTGAACTCACTGTTCACAACCCCAAGTGTAGGGTCGCAATGTAGTAATAAATCAGTAAGACTAAGGTCGAATTCACATGGACTAAACTTGTACGTATTCTAACTACTCGATGTCATCGAAGGTGTTCGATGCCATCGAAAAATCCACGAGGGTCATCGATGCCATTGAAGTCCCATTGAGCATGCACATAGAGTTATGTAAGTGCATGATTTGTTTCCTATTCCATTTGTGATACTTTATAATGGCAAAGTGAACACCATATTACAATCTAACATAATTGGCGGAAATGGGCCAAACTGTATCACCAAATTCATTCATTTCCCCCTGCGTGTCTTTAAATTCGGTTGTTCACCAACTTCATTTGTAGTTTCCTTCAACATTTCATCATTCTGTTTAGATGAGGTTTGGTTCAATGATTTTTCTTTTGCGAGCAATTCCTCAATAAGAAGATCATCAAAGAAACACTTATCACTGAAGTATGTGGTCGATCCTTTAATGCCTTCATTTTTAGGATTTTAGTCATTCTTGATTGGCTCTATATAAAGTTCAACTATATTAACCGACATTTGTTCCTCTTGAAGTTCAAAATTACCAGCCTTGATTGCATTTGCGGGAACTTCAAATGAGGTCCACCCCATATAACGACTAATTGTCTTTATTTTGCAGCCTGTTGTCTTTGCCAATGCCATTTTTGATTACGTGTCATCCCTTCTAGTACTGTTTGAAACTTTAGATAACTCGGCCTTTTCCAAACTCATTCCCAGGTAAGCCATGGTTTAACCATCTTTTGCCCTAAGATAAGCCTAGGGTGATCGCTGACATGTTTAACCCTTTATGGGTGAAAGGAATCTCCTTTTAGCATGCCTGATAGTTCGGTCGGTTAAACCATCTATTTGGCCGAATCGTCCTCGCACATTGCTCATATAAATGTTGATCATTAGAAATCATTGTCTCCAGATGTGCTTCAGTCTATTCGATTGTATGCTTATGCCTTATACTCCTCTTGCCAGCATCCTGTTCCTCGACCTGATCTTTTTGAGATCCAATATCAATCTTTTTTCATTGTCGAACCAACCTTTAAGGATTAATAGTGGCCACATTGATTTCCATATTAGCTGGAAACAGATCAGTATCAATTAGCATCACTTTTTTTTTTTCCAGGAAACTTCTGAAAACCTTAGTCGATGTTGTCTTATATAACATTCTTGAAAACAACACGTTTCTTAGTGGAGTGCAACTGAGTTCTGTGCCATTTACATTAATTAATTTTCTTCAATTCATCATGTGTTAGTTGACAGGAACTTTGATAAATTTCCCTGCTAACATAATATCAAAAATATCATTCGCTTGAGTAATATCAAAGGCGCATGTCCATTGAACTCTCTGATTGGATGGTTTAGTTGCCTCTGTTTTAATTAAAGATAAGTAAACAAATGGATGTGTAGTCGCAACTTCGCCCACTACAACATCATAATTAGGACCATAATAGTATATCCTTGTTGATGCATTCTTTTGTTACATCGACTTCTGAAGTAAAGTCTCATATCGAGTTACTTTTTAGTTCCTGATAAACTTCTTTCGAAGATGAAACCCTACACCATCCTAGGCCAATTGGATAAATTCTTCCTTGGTTATAACTACCTTGCATCATCTTTTTATCCTCTTAAACCCAGTAATATAATTTTTAACCGATTCTCTTGGCAATTGCCTAAAACATCCAAGATCGACCATAAAAATTTTTGTCCTTATAAAAGAATTTAGCATAAAACTTTTCTTCTATCTCTTACCAATTATGTATGGAACTTGATACTAAATTGGAATACTAAGTGAAATCTACTTGAGTGAGTAAATGACCAAATAGTTGCAATTTATAATAATCGTTATTGGTCAATTCTCCACATTATATGGAAAAACGTTACATGAGTTCTACAGTCGATTGACCTACATCACATGTAAATACTGCAAAATTAGTCCATAATTCCTTGACGATGGATATTGCTGGTCAATCTAGTTAAGATATGGCTTATGGTAAATTGGAATAGTAGTTCGGCTAAGAACTTAGCCTGCTACTTCTTGTACTAATTGTACACTTTGATTATGGTCCCAATGTTATTGTGTCGCTATTGAAGATGGTTCAGGACCAACCTGATATTACTCTCCATTATAAAGGTTGATTCTTAGGTGATGGTTGTCCCCCAGGTATGCCTTGGTTCCTAATCTCAAACATTAAGTTCCTATTTCCATACTCAAAATGCCTAAAATTCACGGGTGGTGATGAAATAGGGACATGAACAGGTGGTGTATTTCATCATAAAGGAAGTGTCACTGACACTGGCTGGACTGGTGATACAACTGCTAGATTCCTAATAGAACTACTATCGACTTGTTGTTGAGGTGCAATAGGTGCTCTTTTGACAATCAAAGCTACCAATTGATTCATGCTCTTGGTATGGCTGACCAACCACCTACTAAAGGAAGTGTTTGGTTCGTGGAATTGAATGGTATTGAATTGTATTAGATGTGATTAACATCATTATTTCCTAATGATTACATGTCCAGAAATACCATGGTATTGTAGTCATCCAATCCCATGTTTGGGATAAAATTTTTGCTACAGGAAAACACCAGATTAAACAAAATCATGTTTGGTGGACCATGGAATTGTAATCAACAGACCAAATTCACAACAGATGTATTTCACTTATACACACATATATAACTAGAATGTCACATGTAAATAGTGTATATGGATGGATGGCATGGATAAACGCATGCATCAATGTGGGGCCCACATGTGTGGTGGATTTCAAAATCCATGGAAATCCTGTATGGGACCAAATGCAATTCCATGGGACTAAATGTAATTCCATCCCACCTAATTCCAACCTTTCCCATCCTCTCTGAATGTTGGATGGAATTGCACGGGACCAAATGCAATTTTATCCCACCTAATCCCATCTAATACCCTACGCTAAACACCCCCAAAGGCTTCTGTCTGAACTCATGAATGTTCAGCTTGAACTCGCAACAATTCTAAGATGTGTTGAATTTTCTTTGCACATTAACTATCCTGACTGATATAATCTCGCGAGAGGTTCAACCCGGGATGTCGATGGTATATTCAGATTTTGTGGAATAGGCACTAGACTAGGTGGTTGATTTACTTGTTCATGCATATATTGAACTTGTAACTCTTCCTGAGCATGAGGCTCGTTGGCTGCAACAACATTTGTGGCGGGTGTTATAGCATTATGACCCCCCTTCGGCTCATGATTTCGAGAATCTACTACACTGATAAGTATACTTCATAGTTAAGTCCCATTGGGCAAACCAAAATTGTTAGCCCTTTGTTTTAGTATGACCGGCGCACAATAAAGATTTATGGCAACCAAGTAGTTTTTAATCCCATCAGACATCCCAAAATTGTTGGCACTCGATTTTGCATTACCGGTGCATAATGAAGATTATGGTAACCAAGTAATTTTTAGTCTCATTGGGCATGATAAAATTGTTGGCACTCGATTTTGTTTTTTATCACGTGTAGTGTGTGTGGGTATGATAGAATCGATAAAGTGGCTCATTCTAAACTGCTCAACTTTGACCTTAAGCGTCGAAATAAGCAGATATGTTTGATGTAAATGTATATGACAAGATTTTGAGAAGATTAGTCGCTTACTCGGCCACTTGCAGAATTTTATAACGGTCAGGTGATAATCGAAATGTGAAGTTATTCCTCTGGAGATGGATTGCGTTTTACCTCTAACAAGAAAGGACTTTGAATATGCTAGTGCAAATCAACAAAAGGAAAAAATCACAATCAACCACTAGGAGCTACTACAAGAATGTCTCTTAAAATAACTACGTGATATTGGATAAAGGACAAATATAGCATATGAGCAAACTAAAAACTATAGCTAAGAATTACCGCTACTGAATTATCGCTACTCCTAGAAAAACTTGAGATAAAGTAAATTTATAGATTTGGTTTGATTATGTTGGATTGTATTGGAGATGCCTGCACTATAGATTTCTACTGTTACTTATAGATTTCTATTATGTAGCCTATTCTTCCATATGCTTCTTTCATTTCTCCAATGAGTATATTAGCCGAAGGGCCTCTCTTTAGATTCTTCTCTTGTTTTTATTTATTTATTTAAAATTTTAAATGTGATTTTTATTTTTTAATTTTTATTTTTTTGGGTTAGCTTGTTAGTACACACACTTCATGTTAGCCACCCCCGCTAGGGATCGATGTCAAGACCTAAAGTGTTGAAATGAGGTATCTCTACTCAGTCTGCCAGTTGAGCTATTGATCTTGAGTTTTTTTTTTTTTAATGTGATTATTCCTCTTTTGTGAGCCAGATTTTGTCTCTCGATCATATTTTAAACTACTTGATGATGTTTTTCGCTTTACTCATTAAATTTTAGATAACTTGTCACGTTACTTCGTCAACCATCCAATGACATATAGTAATGGATTTATGTCTACTTTAATTTGGTAAAAGTGCTCCAAGTATTTCAAAGATCTTTTCATTCATCTCCTGTCTATCTTGGAATACCACATATTGCCTTCCTATTCACTTTTTTTAAAAAAAAAAATTATTTTTTAAAAAAAAAAATTATTTTTTATTTACAGGGTACAATACAAATAAGAGTGTATTTTATTTTTATTTTCTTTCACGGTATCTGTAAACTTGTTCTGATAATTTGGACGGTTTAGTTTGAAATTCCACCCGCGTGAGTGTGTGGGGGCGTGTGTGCGTGTGTTAAAAAAAAATAAAAATAAAAATAAAAAAAAATAAAAATTTCTAAATGCCTGCGTATCATCATCATACTCTGGCAGAATATTTTGACAAGAGTACCAAGAGTATTGAAGCATTTTCGTTCTTGTTTATAAAGCGTGAAAATGATTTCGGTAGGTGGGGCCACCATGATGTCTGTACTAAATCCACACCGTACACCAGTTTTGGTGTATCATTTTAGGAGTTGAGCCAAAAAATAACCAGATCCAAAAGTAAAGTGGACCACACACTAAGAAACAGTGTGTATTGAACGCCCACCATTGAAACTCTTGCAAGGCTATCGTTATGTTTTTTTGGGAAATCCACCACGTCCATCATGTTCGCTGGATCATCTCATGGCGTAAACCTAAAACTGAGACAGAACCAAAACTCAAGTAACCCACGTGACCAAAACAGTAGAGAATGAACAGCCATCATTCAAAAACTCGGGCCATCCACGAGTTTTGCCACATAATTTTAGAGGATGTGACCAAAAAAAAAAGAAAAAAGAAGGTAAATCCAAAACTCAAATGAACCACACGGTAAGACAGTGAAGAGTGAACGCCAACCATTTAAAGCACTCGTGGGGCAGTAATGAGCCCGCGGTAATTTTGAATCATACTATTATTATTTTTCCTTGTTAGTTCACTCAAGTGGAAATTGCCTTATGACCATTTTAGATGGCGAATAAACATCAAAATGGAGACCGGGGAAGATTTCAACGGTAGGCACTTCCCTCGGTGTTTCCTACCCTGTTAGCCCACTTGAATTTTAAATCTAACTCATTTTTAAGCCCATCCCCGTAAGAAAAACTTACAATATGGATGAATGAGATGAATTCCTTTAAAACATCACGGTGGCCTACCAACGTTACGTGTCGCAAATCAGAGTAAGGGGAGTGAAGGTTAGTGCGTTATTTCGGTTTTTATCAATACAAAATTAGAGAGACCAAATGTAAGGCGAGACCAGCGGTAGGCGGTTGATTCACTAATCGTGCCAGGCGGTTTCATAAAAATATTTTAAAAGTGGTTGATTTCGGTCCGGGAGCGACCGTATGAGAAAAAAAAATCTGTGAAAAGATTGTACTAGTCATAAGCTTGGTGTGCCTACCACTGACCAAGGACCACATGGGCGAGAATGTG
Organism: Magnolia kwangsiensis; assembly: GCA_037074715.1. Taxonomy (NCBI): domain Eukaryota; kingdom Viridiplantae; phylum Streptophyta; class Magnoliopsida; order Magnoliales; family Magnoliaceae; genus Magnolia; species Magnolia kwangsiensis. The sequence continues at coordinate 62,332,337 of CM073573.1, forward strand.
AAACAAATCTATCCCATACAACAGGTAGGCAGCATTATTTTTGTTTACAAAACCAGAAATGTAATGGTTAATGGGGAGAATGATTGCAAGTGTGTAATGTCAGATCCGAGTTGTTCGTCAGGTTAAGCCTACCTTGTTTCAGGCTATCCTCGCTATCAAGTGGGCGCGTCAGAGGTATAGAAAAAAAAACAAAGGCCAATGACCCACATTAAAATGATAAGCGTATGCTCTCGTTGATCAACAAAAATCATGGGCTCCATGGTTGGACAAGATTGAACGAGTGAAATTTACAATTGACTGGGGATGGACCTGTTGACAACTCCAATGTCACACTTGGACCCTGATTTTTTAGGGTCCTTGGCCTATTCATCCAGATTCTTGGGCACGATGAGAATTATAACTATTTGCATTTACGTGCACACATTTCAAAGCACATAACTTAAAAATAAATAAATATATAAATACATAATGATGGATAAATGAGTTTAGTACTAACTCAATTAGTATTTAACACTTGTTCCCAAAATTAAATGAATAAATCAACTAAATAAATCAAATAAAATATTACAAACAGTCAGTAAATTTTTACCGTGGCTTAGACGTGACTGTAACAAGACTTGCAGTCATCATTCTCTACGTTAAACCATCCACGATGGTCTTCAAAATCTGGTGGTGTCCTAAGGGTATACTTCGGAGGGACGTGGATTGCGTCCTACTCCCTCCCATCTTTAGCCATGATCAGGCAGTTCTATGGGCGTGCCCAATGTTATGTATCTGTTTATCCATGTTGACCATCCATTCTCTCAAATTATTTTAAGGTATGTGCATAAAAATGAAGCGGATCTAATGCTAAAGTGGACCACACCAAAGATAACTCTTGCATTTATTGTAAATTGCATTTAATGTTTTGTGCATTAATGCAACCAAGCTTATTATTTGGTGTGGTCCACTTGAGCGTTGGATCCATCTCATTTTTGTACACATACCTTAAAATGTTCTCAGAGAAGTGATCAATGGCGTGGATAAGCAGATACATGACGGTGGGCCTGACCACAAAACGGGCCGAGGTAGGACGCAATCTACATCCACTTTAGAGACGCCTATCTGAAAGTGATTCCCTCTGTCACCTTAATCTTCTTAATCTGAATGTCGCCTATTTCAGATCGACAAGTTGTCTTGTGAAGTGTTCTTATTTTATTTTTATTAGAGAACTGACAAATGACTCATCTAAAGGGTGGGGCCTCCCTCTATGGAGACTAGGAGATTAAACTCTCTTTGGAACCCTAGATCGTTGTTCGCTTGTACCCCAAGTACAAGGTTGCAATGTAGTAATAATCTCGAAGAGACCGAGGTCATACCCACTGGGAGTGAAGATGTACAATTTCTCTGAACTAATTAAGAATTAGAACTAAAAACTAAACTTAAAATGTGTTGTTGAAGAGAAAGCATTCATGAAGCGAAAGCATTAATGAAGTTCCTAAGCATCCATCGTGCTTGGAGTCAACGATAGATCAAAGTAATAATAAAAAACACTTCTTTAATTTAAACCATAACTATGAAATATATAACATAAACTTCATGAATGTGAATCAAAGTAAGAAAAACATTAAAACAATTTGCAAGCTTCACCTCTTAGCTCTAGCTAAGAGATTAGCCAACCAAAGACATGATTAAGTTAAAACTCTTAAAAGTATGAAAAACTAACTAAAGAAGAAGAAAGAACTCCTTGGAAGCTGCTACACCATTGGCTCTACTCTTCCAACATTAATTTGTGTTTAGAACCACTTAAAAAACCCAAATATATAGGTTTTGTTTGGACGACTTTTGAAACCGCTTCAATTTTACGCACTCTGTGAACCTCCGATGCCATTGAAGGTTCATGATCCAGATGGATTCGAATTCGACCATGCTTTTTTATACTGCGTAAGTTGTTGATGTCATCGCCCGATCTTCAATGTCATCGAATAGCTCTTTGATGCAATAAAAAATGGTCCAAAACTGTCCAGTGAGTTAAGCTTGAAAATCTACAATTCTTCATGACATCGAAACTTACCTTCAATGGAATCGAACTTTGTATGCAATTGACCAGTGACAAACTTGATTTTTTACTAAATTCTCGATGTGATCGATTGTCCTTCGATGGCATCGAACACTTACTTCGATGTTATCAAGTGTGTTTAATGCAATCGAATAGTCAAGTTCAGCAGTTCTGAATTTTTGCACTTTACAAATTTAATTTTCTTCCTTCTTCACTTGGTTTACTTGGATCTTGGATTCTTGAAATCTTCAATCTTGGTTTATAAAGATCCATTCATTTCTTTAGTAATTCGAACATTAAACCCATGCTTTTAGCATCCTTTTCACTTCAAGCTCTCGAAATTACCTCGTAAGACAAACATGCATAAATATATCGATTAAGTGCTATCATGTTCATAAAACCAAGATATAAATAGAGAAAAATATAAAATATTTGACATTCAACACACCCCTCAACCAACATTTCGCTAGTGCCGAGCAAAACATGCGTGAAGCAATCTTCAAACTCTCAAATCTCAAACCTCTTTCAAAAAACAACTTTCTATGCAATCATGTATGAATGAGTAAGAATCAAAAGAAGAAATAGTGATAATTTAAGAATCTAGAACTCAATCTCATGTGTAAATAATTGAATTAATTCCCCCTATATCGATTAACTAATAAAATGGGTTCAAACATCAAGTTTCTAATGCGCTTAGTAAATCCTAAATTACTTTCCATAAAAGATACTATTGTTTCATAATGTCCTCCATGCTCATCACTTCAAGGTGAATATTTTAACTCTAGTACTGATTCCGAACCTATCCCCTTTCTCTTCTTTTTCCAGCTTCAGATTTTGTATTAACAACCCTTATTTTTAGTCTTTTTCTTATTTTTCATTGAAATTTCATTGAAATACACATATATATGGCCTTTCTGTCAATCTAACTGTTTTCAAGCTAGTTCTTTTTATCTTTTAAGGTGGATAAAGATCTCCAAAATTGGATCATAACACTTTTCAATGATATACATGCTAAAACCAGAAATTTCAGTTTTATTCACAGAAAATAAGTGCAAAATTATGAAATAGATTCAATTGATGTTTAAACTTTTTATTAATAAAATCATGGAGGGAACTTATTCAATAGTTTACTCATTTAATCAAACTCCAGAAATTCAAAAATCTGGTTCTCTATCATATCATAGTACTCAAAACATGAATGATTGCACAAATTTTTTACTTTCCAAACAAGTTTTAAAATTGAAATTTTCAAAAATTTTAAAGATTTTTGCTAGAAAAACTAGAAAATACAAATTAGTCTACCTAATCTCACCCCCAACCTAAATTCTATATTGTCCTTAATGTAAAAGATGAAAACAAGCAATGCAAATAAGATAATGAAAATAAAAGGGAAGTAATAGGAAGATAATACCTGAAGAAGAAGAATTGAAGCCTTTCCAAAGTTCTCAACATTTAAATGGGGTTAACATGAAAACTAAACAAACCAAAACAACTTATTTTAATCATACATCATAAGAAAGCAATAAACCTAAATATACCTCTATTAGACTAGGAGGTCAATCCTGATATACAGGATCAATCGGAGGGATAGACATATTCTTTTAATTAAACTTTTCAATAAATGGCTTAAGACGATGTCCCTTTACTTTAAAAACATGACCATTCATTGGATTCTCAATCTCTACAACCTCGTGAAGATAAATCGTTTTAACAACAAAGGGGTTGGTCTAATAAGATCTCAGTTTTACTGAAAATAAATGGAGCCTAGAATTGTACAAAAGGTCTTTTTAGTTTATTGTGAATGTTTTCTGAAGAATGTTCCGATCATGAAACTTCTTCATATTGTCCTTATAAATTCTAAAACTCTCGTAAGCATCGTTCAGGATCTCTTCGAGTTCAATAATATGCAATTTATGCATCAAACCAGCATTGTATAGATTAAAGTTTAGATTTTTGATCACCCAGTAGGCTTTATGCTCTAGATTCATGGCAAGTGACAAGTCTTCCCATAGATGAGTCTAAAGGGAGACATTCCAATAGGTGTCTTATAAGCAGTACAATATTCTCATAAAGCATCGATCAATAAAATTGACCAATCTTTACAGTCAAGATTTACCATTTTCTATAAAATCTGTTTAATTTCCCTATTAAAGATCTCAATTTGACTACTTATTTATAGGTGATAAGGGTGCTTACCTTGTGTGTAATGTCGTATTTCTTCATTAAGTTTCCAAACAACCTATTACAAAAATGTGACCCACCATCACTGATAATGTAATGAGGGGCGAATATTGCATATCAGACCCCAGTTATTACCTGATTTTACGAACATGATAATGCTTAACGGACTATTTTAATCATGTTTTCATTATAGGGTGTGATTAGGAGCTTGGATGGAAAAAGGATATTAAAAACGTGGATTTGATGCTTCGAAGTCATCAGAGTAGGGGACGGACCCCAGGGGACCAAGATCGATGGATTTACACGTCAGGGAGACGAGGAAATCAAGTCGTTCACATTAAAGAGGCCCGAAATTGGTGCAGAATACAAGATCACATGGTTCTCACCATCCGCTCGGCTTGAAACTTCATACATGGCCTGAGGACCATAAATTAACTGTACACGTCAAATTTTAGCCATTGAATCTCTATGAAAGTGGCCAAACGGACAAATTAGCCCACAATTCATTTATCTGGGGCCCACCTGCAAGCTGGATATGCCTAATCTTTGGTCTCAACACCTTAAATTATATGGAGAACCAGATGGATGGAGGAGATTTTGTACGTACATCATGATGGACCTCACATGTGCACTGCATGTACACAGTGTGGACGCACACCAGCCGTGCACCCATGCACTCAAAGTCGGTCAACAGGCGCTGACCGAAAAAATACAAAAAAAAAAAAAAAAAATTCTAAAAACGCAATAGTATTAATGCTGTCCAGCATCGGTTCCAGTAGTGGGCCCACACATCATCATTTCACAAGATCTGTACCGTTCATTGTGTCTCTAGGTGAGGCTTGACCCTCGCCTAGGTGGCAATTTGGCCCCTTGCACACTTATACATGTGGATCATTGAAAAAAGAAGGATGGATGGCCGGTTTAAAATTCAATGGGCCACACTCAACCTAATCCAAAACCAGCCATCCCAAAACGGTTTTCTAAGGAAAAATTAATGGACGTATTAGATTTACTTGTTGACATCGTTCATGGGCCCCACCGACTTCCTTCTCTAAAATGGAAATTTCCATTTCCGTTGGCGTGAAACAGGGGGTTCGTTCGATGTGCAGTGGGCCTCCATCGTTACCCATTCGAAAAATCCAAACTGTCTAGAATGTTTTGCACCCATGCATACACACGGGCTTGTTACAGAGGTCACAAGCGGACTGCCCTGGGATGTTCAAAACAGTTGCGGCATGATTGCTTCTCTGGGCCACGTCAATGACATTCTAAAACCGGCCCTCTCCAACGAAAATTTCACCACGAGTCGAATGGACAGCTTGGATTCATCAAAATAACAATGAAGTGGGCCCCACCATCACCACAGCATAAGGAACTGGTGCAAATCACGGTTTTCATGACCAGACGCTGCCCACTTTTTGCGGCGTTGTACGATCAAATCCATCATCCGAACGACAGATTTAGACTATCCATCGTAAAGATTGTTCAAAAACGTCCCAGGAGATGTTGATTTTACGGACATAATGCAAAGATCAAGGGACTTATGAAGCCCCGAAGGTGGCTACGAAAAGGCTTATGCGAATTTTGCAGTGACAGCTGCATCGACCGACTTCAGCCTCCACCACCCTTGCACTGCCTATAAAAGAAAGAAGACGTGGGAAGAGCAAGGGGAGGGAGAGCAGATCAAGAGCCAAGGAGAGAAGGAGAAGAAAGAGAAGAAAGAAGAAAGAGAAGAAAGAGAAGAAAGAAGAAAGAGAAGAAAGAAAGAGAGGAAGAAAGATGTTTTTATTTTATGAATCTTATTTTTTTGTCTTTATAATTGATTTCATGAGTTGCTAATTTTCTTAGCTAGGGCTGAGATGAAGCCCCTAATTTAAATAAATCTTATCATGTGTTAATTTTATCTTGATTTGATTGGTTTGTTTCTTTCTCTTGTGTGCTTAACTGAAATCTTCGTACTTCTCCATTCTATGAGCTTAACCAAAGTCTAAATGTGGATGTTGTTTGGAATCTTATTCTACGTGCTTGTGTCTAAGCATGAACAGGTTTCTTATAGTGAAAGAAATAGGAATCTACATCTCTCCATACTTGACCATGGATGGAAAGATGTGATCCATATGATTTAAGGGATTATACATTCTGTATGCCTGACCAAGGACATAGAGTATGCTTTATTTATCAAATTTATATCAATCTGAATCAGGGTGAATCAACAGGTAAAACAAGGGTCAGGATAATTAAGGGTGGATTTAAAATTCCTAATATTCTCCTTGATTGAATTTTCCTTCTTGTTCTCAGTTATTTTACATTGATTTTCATTAGTTTACTTAATTGTTAGCAAACTATTTATCAGATTAGTTAAGAAGAATCATAAATTTTGAATTGTGACAACCAGTCCTCGTGGGAACGATCTCATAATACGTACTATATTTACATTTGATTCGTATACTTGCAAGTTTAAAATCATTTAAATCAGATTGGTTTAAATAAAACATCATGTTTTTGGCGCCATTGTCGGGGACTGTTTTGGTCCAAATTGGATTTAGGATTCTTTCTTATCATAATTCATAGCCTTAGGATTTTTTTAGCATTATTTTAGGAAATTTAATTTATTTTTGTTTGTATTTTATTTACAGGAATTGAGGAAGGAAGCTGCAAAATAAAATTGTCTTCAAAAGGAGGAGCTCTCAAATCTTCGGTCATCGATCATCTCCTTTTCCGGATTCTTTCTTTCAATTCTTGTTTACATAGTTTTATCTTGTTTTTAGGAATTCATAATTTTTAGCTTTAGTTTTATTTCTCTTAGGTTACATCTTAGTTTAACTTTCTTTCCTACATTGCAATAACATAGTTTATGTTAGGGCGTAGATCTCTAAACATAGAACTAGCACCTTTTGATCCTGAAATAGAAAGAACATTTCGTATAACATTTAGAAACATTCTATTTGAAATGGCAGACGAGAATAGAATTAAAGCTCTTAGAGATTATTCAGTTCCTGTCCAATTTAATGCGCCTTCATGCATAGTGTTGCCAACCACCACGGCAGCACACTTTGAACTTAAACCTGGGTTTATACAATTGTTGCCCTCCTTCAATGGTTTAGATAAAGAGGATCCATATCATCATGTGAAAGAATTCCTAAAAATTTGATCTACCTTTAGGTTCCAAAACTTTTCAGATGATTCGATCCATTTGTGCCTCTTTTCTTTTTCTTTGAAGGATAAGGCAAAAGTATGGTTGAATTTTTTAGGAGTTGGGTCTATCACTACATGAGACCAACTGTCTAAGAAGTTCTTAAACTAGTTCTTCCCCGTTCACAAATTTAATGCTCTCCGTAGAGAAATTACTAATTTCACACAAAAAGAGGGTGAGTACTTTCATGAATGTTGGGAAAGATGGAAGGACATGCTTCTTAAATGTCCACACTATGATTTTGAGAAGTGGCAACAGGTTCAATACTTTTATAACGGTTTAACACCCCAAAACCATTGCATGGTTGATGCTACTAGTGGAGGGTCATTCATGACCAAAAGTGATGTCGAAGCTTGAAATTTCTTTGAAACCTTGTGTGAAAACTCCCAGCAATGAGACTATTTAAATAGAGGTGAAATAAGTCCCCAACTACAGAAGAAAGGTGGTGTATATGAGATAGGAGTCACGCCAGATCTTTATACCAAAATTGATAGCCTGGCACAAAAAGTTGATGCTTTGATGTTAAATAATGGACATCCAAAAATAACTCAAATCGAGTCATGTGCCATATGTTCCAGTCTCGCCCATCCTACGCAGTCTTGTCCATCTGGTGCAGTATTTTCAAAATTTCTATCTGAATAAGTACATGCTATGAACACTTTTCGAAGACCTAAGAATGATCCTTACTCAGACACCTACAACTCAGGGTGGGTTAGGCATCTAAATTTTTCTTAAGAAAAAAGACCACAATAAGGAGGACCATCTGAAAATCCTCCTATGTAACCTTACCCACAAGTTGGCAGTTAACAACTTCAACAGTTTCTACACTATCAAAAACTTCCTTCACAATCAAGGAAACCATCTCTTGAAGATATACTCAATCTTTTTATGCAGAGTTTACTTCAATTTCAAAAAGACACCTAACAAACTTTACTAGCTAACCAGCAAAGCTTACATGTAAATGCGCAATCCATTGCCAAACTGGAGTACAGTTGGGTCAACTTGCTACCATATTGAGTGAGAGAGAGAAGAGTAAGTTCCTTAGACAACCTGTGATAAATCCAAAAGGACAATATGAGATTCGCTCTAATTCAAACCAAGAAAAATATCATGAGCAAGCCAAATCAATCATTACCCTTAGGTCCAGTAAACAGATCGAGAACAAAGTAGAGATGCTTAGGAAAGAATTAAATTTCAAACCGGAGGACCAAAATAAAGTGGAATGATATACTAGTGCATCAAAAGTCCAATAACACTCTGACTCTTAAGGAACCACTCATGTGCCATCCTTTGTGCCTAAAGCACCTTTTCCTCAACATTTGGCACCAGTTAAGAAAGGAAACAACTCTAATGAGATATTGGATATGTTTAAGTAAGTGCAAATTAACATTCCATTGCTTGATGCTATCAAGAAAGTTCCTCCTTATGTTAAGTTTTTTAAAGATTTATGCACTCAAAAGCATAAGATGAATGTACATAAGAAGGTCTTCCTTGCAGAGCAACTCAGCTCCATGATTCAAAACAACACCCCTCCTAAATTTAGGGATTCAGGAGCTCCTACTATTTCGTCTGTCATAGGAAATCATAAGATTGAGAAGGCATTGCTTGATTTAGGGGCGAGCGTTAATTTGTTACCATATTCTATATATGAGCACCTAGGACTTGGTGAGCTGAAATTAACTAAAGTAACACTACAACTAGCTAATAGATCTGTTAAGGTGCCCCGTGGTGTTATTGAGGATGTGATAATCCAGGTTAATAAGTTTTATTTTTCAGTGGATTTCATCGTTCTAGATACTCAGCCTGTCCAGAATCCTACAAGTCAAATTTCAATTATTTTGAGACATCCATTCTTAGCCACATCCAATGCTATCATAAATTGTAGGAATGAAGTTATGAAGTTATCTTTTGGTAACATGAAGATTAAACTCAATGTTTTCAATACTGCACAACAACCAGCAGACTCAGATGATATATTTGAAGTGGACATGATTGAGAGTCTAGTGCATGAATCTTTCCTTCAATCTTCTAAAGACGCACTTGAGACTTTCTTAGCACATTTGGCATGGATTTTGACATAGAGAGTTCCATCCAAGAAGTCAATGCATTGCTTGACTCTACTCCTATAATGGAGACTACAAAATGGAAAGTGAAAGTGGAACCTCTTCCACCCTCTGAGTCTAAACCCGTCCCATCTATTGAGAAACCACTTGAACTTGACCTTAAATAATTACCTGAAAATCTCGAGTATGCATTTTTAGGTCCTTCTGAGACTTTTCCAGTCATCATAGCTTCTAACCTTGAGAAAGAACAGGAGAGCAAGTTGGTTAAAGTGCTTAGAGAATATAAGGCAGCTATTGGGTAGACGATAGAGGACATGAAGGGAGTAAGCCCCACTTTATGAATGCATCGTACTGATCATGAAAAAAATGCGAAAACGTCGCGAAATGCAAAAGAGGCTTAACCCTAACATGGAAGAAGTTGTTCGAGCGGAAATGCTTAAATTATTAGATGATGGTATCATTTACCCCATTTCAAATAGAACGGTTCAAGTTGTTTCCACAAAGTCTGTGATTGGTTAATCAAGGTGTTGATGAAATTTAGTTCGCGGACCCAGGTTATCAAGATTGATTAATTCATGGTATATTCTTGTCTGGCTAAAGATGTTAAACTTAGCGCTCCTGGGAGCCAACCCAGCTTTTCATTCTATTTCATTTTCCTAGTTAGTTAGTTCAATGTTTGTGGGTAACATTACTGCAAACCCTCACGAGACTACAACTCATCCACTAGGGGCAACCTAGGGGTTTAAAGGCTTGTTGCATACGCTAAATGCAATCGAGAGCACCTGCGAAAGTGGTATAGGTGGGATCTTTCTTTTGTGATTTTATTTTTATTGATTTCTCTCTTGTGCTGACTTGCTTTTACGTTGATATTTTTGGGAAAGCCTCTTGATTCTCCATCCAGGTACTATCTTTTCATCACTCTTCATTTACTTTCATTGTTCCATGTGCATTGCATGCTTATTTCTTTTACATTGAGGAGGATGTAGATTTTATGTTGGGGGTAGGAGATTAGGTTACCTAATCAGTATTTTCTTAATCATGAACAAAAATTATGAAAATTTTTAACTTTTTTTGGAATTTCTTATGAATTTGAAGTGATTTTCGTGATTGCAGAATTACAAGATACAGAATGTGGGTAATTTATGACTATTGCATTCAATCATCTGTTAGATTTCACAGTTAAGTTTGAATTGTTAACTCGTGATTAGAAGTTGTAAACATTGATTGAGTCATGATTTCGCATATCACATCTCGCTTACACAATAAGGTTTTGGTTTGATATGGAATGATTAACTTGGTAATCACTAAACATGAAAGGAACTAGCTTGAAAAAATTTTTTAGCATCAGTTTATAAAGAAGAATTGACTCAAAAGGGTGAGTCGACCATAGGTTTGCTCCCTATAGATGAGTATTTGATTTCCCAAGGTTGACATTCGGAACAGGCTGGGCTACTAGTTTTCACCATAGGCTTGCTCCCTATAGGTGAGGATTTGATTCCCCTCCTTGACGTTACTGTTCATAAAGAAAATAAATGCTGGTAGAATGAAAAGTTAATCTGTAAGGAAAGTGTGGGTTTCAGTTTTGGTTGTCATGAATTTCGTTATTAATTACTAATATATCATGAAATTGACAATTTGATCTCTTAATGATTGTAAGCTGAGATTACACTATACGCTCATGGAACTCAATGTTTAGAATTTTCTGATTGATGGATTAATACTTAGAACTTGATTAGGAAGTTTATCATGAGCTTGATTTCAGGAGAAAATTCCACTCACCATTCATGAATCTTAGAAATTTTGCTTCTCAACTATTTGTTTACAAGTCGCTTGGGTTTGCAGGAATTGTCTTTTATTTCTGAAATTATTTTTTACATGTTTTGCTCGGGACTAGCAAAATGCTAGTTGGGGGTTGTGATGAGGGTTGAATATTGCATATCAGACCCCAGTTATTACCTGATTTTACAAACATGATAATGCTTAACAGACTATCGTATTCATGTTTTCGTTGTAGGGCGTGATTAGGAGCTTAGACGGAAAAAGGATATTAAAAGCATGGATTTGTTGCTCCGAAGTCATCAAAGCAGGGGACGGACCCCAGGGGACTAAGATTGATGGATTTACACACCAGGGATCCGAGGAAATCAAGCTATTCATATTAAAGAGGCCCGAAATTGGTGCAGAATGCAAGATCACATGGTTCCCGCCATCCGCTCGGCTTGAAACTTTATACATGGCCCGAGGACCATAAATTAACTGTACACATCGAATTTCAGCCGTTGAATCTCTGTGGAAGTGTCCAAATGGACAAATCATCCCATAATTCATATATCTGGGGCCCACCTACAAGCTGAATATGCCTCATCTTTGGTCTCAACACCTTAAATTATATGGAGAACCAGATGGATGATGGAGGAGATTTTGTACGTACATCATGATGGACCTCACATGTGCACTGCATGCATGCAGTGTGGACGCATACCAGCCTTGTACCCATGCACTCAAAGTCGGTCAGCAAGCACTGACCGACAAAATACAAAAAAAAAAAGAAATTTCTAAAAACGCAACAGTGTTAATGCTGTCCAGCGTCGGTTCTAGTAGTGGGGCCCACACATCATCATTTCACAAGATTTGTACCATCCATTGTGTCTCTAGGTGAGGCTTGACCCTCACCTAGGTGATAACTTGGCCCCTTGCACACTTATACACGTGGATCATTGAAAAAAGAAGGATGAACAGCCGGTTTAAAATTCAATGTGCCACATCAACCCAATCCAAAACTGACCATCTCAAAACAGTTATCTAAGGAGAAATTAATGGATGTATTGGATTTACTTGTTAACATCGTTCATGGGCCTGTTGACTTCCTTCTTGAAAACGGAAATTTACGTTTTCATTGGCATGAAATAGGGGCGTCGTTCGATGTGCAGTGGGCCTCCATCATGACCCATTCGAATAATCCAAACTGTCAAGAATGTAGAGGGGGAAAAACCCATCAAAACCATGCTGATAGTTTGCGCCCATGCATACACATGTGCTAGTTACAAAGGTCACAAGCGGACTGCCCTACGACGTTCAAAATAGTTGCGGCGTGATTTCTTCTCTAGGCCGCGTCAATGACATTCTAAAACCGCCCCTCTCCAGCTGAAATTTCACCACGAGTCGAATGGACAGCTTGGATTCATCAAAATAACAACAAAGTGGGCCCCACCATCACCGCAACGTAAGGAACTGGCACAAATCACAGTTTTCACGACCGAACGCTGCCCACTTTTTGTGGCATTGTATGATCAGGTCTATTATCCGAACGACAGATCTGGACCGTCCATCGTAAAGATTGTTCAAAAACGTCCTAGGAGACGTTGATTTTATGGACATAATGCAAAGATCAAGGGGCTTATGAAGCCCCGAAGGTGGTTGCGAAAAGGCTTATGCGAATTTTGCTGCGATAGCTGCACCGACAGACTTTAGCCTCCACTGCCCTTGCACTGCCTATAAAAGAAAGATGACATGGGAAGAGCAAGGGGGGGGGGGGGGGGGGGGGGGGGGGGGGGGGGGAGCAGATCCAGAGCTAAGGAGAGAAAGAGAAGAAAGAAGAAAGAGAAGAAAGAAAGAGAGGAAGAAAGATGTTTTTATTTTATGAATCTTATTTTTTTTTCTTCCTAATTGATTTCATGAGTTGCTAATTTTCTTATCTTGGGCTGAGATGAAGCCCTTAATTTGAATAACTCTTGTCATGTGTTGATTTTATCTTGATTTGATTGGTTTGTTTCTTTCTCTAGTATGCTTAACTGAAATTTCCATACTTCTCCATTCTATGAGCTTAACTAAAGTCTAGATGTGGATGTTGTTTGGAATCTTATTTTGGGTGTTTGTGTCTGACCATGAACAGGTTTCCTATAGAGAAAGAAATAAGAATCTATATCTCTCCATCCCTGACCATGGATAGAAAGATGTGATCCATATGCTTTAAGGGATTATACATTCTGTGTGACCGACCAAGGACATAGAGTATGCTTTATTTATTAAATTTATATCAATCTGAATCAGGGTGAATCAATGGGTAAAATAAGGGATAGGATAATTAGGGGTGGATTCAAAATTTCTAGTATTCTCCTTGATTAAATTTTCCTTCTTGTTCTCAGTTATTTTACATTGATTTTCATTAGTTTACTTAATCGCTAGCAAAACTATTTGTCGAATTAGTTAAGAAGAATCATAAATTTTGAATTGTGACAACCAATCCTCGTGGGAATGATCTCGTAATACGTACCATATCTATATCTGATTCGTATGCTTACGAGTTTAAAATTATTTGAATCAGATTGGTTTAAATAAAATATCAAGTTTTTTTTTGTATTTTATCTGTCAGCGCCTGCTGACCGACTTTGAGTGCATGAGTGCACGGCTGGTGTGCATTCACACTGTGTGCATGCAGTGAACATGTGAGGTCCATCATGATGTACGTACAAAATTTCCTTTATCCATCTGATTCTCCATATAATTTAAGGTGTTGAGACCAAAGCTGAGGCATATCCATCTTGCAGGTGGGCCCCAGATAAATGAATTGTGGGCTGATTTGTCCATTTGGCCACTTCCACAGAGATTCAACGGCTGAAATTCGATGTGTACTGTTAATTTATGGTCCTCAGGCCATGTATGAAGTTTCAAGTCAAGTGGATGGCGGGAACCATGTGATCTTACATTCTGCACCAATTCCGGGCCTCTTTAATGCGAATGGCTTGATTTTCTCGGATCCCTGATGTGTAAATCCATCGATCTTGGTCCCCTGGGGTCCGTCCCCTGCTCTGATGACTTCGGAGTGTCAAATCCACGCTTTTAATATCCTTTTTCCGTCCAAGCACCTAATCACACCCTACAATGAAAACATAATTAAAATGGTCCGTTAAGAATTATCATGTTTGCAAAATCAGGTAATAACTGTGGTCTGATATTCAATATTCGACCCTCATTACAACCCCCAACTAGCATTTTGCTAGTCCCGAGCAAAACATGTGAAAAATAATTTCAGAAATAAAAGATAATTCCTGCAAACCCAAGCAACTTGTAAACAAATAGTTGAGATGCAAAAATTCTTAGATTCATGAACGGTGAGTGGAATTTTCTCTTGGAATCAAGCTCACGATAAACTTCCTAATTAAGTTCTAAGTATTAATCCATCAATCAAAAAATTCTAAACATTAAGTTCCATGAGCGTATAGTGTAATCTCAACTTACAATCATTAAGAGATCCAATTGTCAATTTCATGATATCATTGGTAATTAACAACAGAATTCATGACAACTAAAACTGAAACCCACACTTGCCTTACAGATTAATTTTTTATTCTACCAGCATTTGATTTTCTTTATGAACAGTAACGTCAAGGAGGGGAATCAAATCCTCACCTATAGGGAGCAAACCTATGGTGAAAACTAGTAGCCCACCCTGTTCCGAATGTCAACCTTGGGAAATCAAATCCTCATCTATAGGGAGCAAACCTATGGTGAAGATTATTCGACTCACCCATTCAAGTCAATTCTTCTTTATAAACTGATGATAAAAATATTTTTCAGGCTGGTTCCTTTCATGCTTAGTGATTACCAAGTTAATCATTCCATATCAATCTAGAACCTTGATGTGTAAGCGAGATGTGATATGTGAAATCATGACTCAATCAATGTTTACAACTTCTAATCACGAGCTAACATAATGACTCGAGGCGTACCAAACCAAGAAAGGATATTTTCTTGTCGAAATTTAATGATCATTTGATTGTCATTATTTCATCACGGTATCGCTTCTACCCATTTGGTAATATTGTCTACTATTAGTAAAATATAAAGATTTCCAAAGGATTGGGGGAATGGTCGTATGAAATCGATGCCCCAATAATCAAATGTCTCAGTGGTCAGAATGAAGTTCAAGGTGTCATGTTTCAACGGGACAATCCTTCCAATTTTTGACAATGTTCACAAGATTTATAAAACTCATTAGTGTCCTTGAACAGAGTGGGCCAATAAAAGCCACACTGACGAATTTTCACTGTGATTTTCTTGGCCAAAAAGTGGCCACCACAAGCATGAGAGTGACATAAAGAGATGACACTTTGATGTTCATTGTCAGGAACACATTTCCTAATAATTTGATCTGGGAAATATTTAAACAAGTACGGGTCATCATAAATGTACTTATGCACTTCAAAGAAAAAATTCTTTATATCTTGCTTGGCCCAATATGTCTGCATGATACCCGCGGTAGGATAATTATCAATGTCAGAGAACTAAGATAATTGGGAGATGGAAAAAAGTTGTTCATCAGGGAACATGCCATTAATATGCTTCGTCTCAATGGAATCAGAGATAACTAGCCTAGACAGATTATCGATCACTATGTTCTCTACTCCCTTCTTTTCTATGATTTCTATGTCAAATTCCTAGAGTAGGAGGATCCATCTTAACAATCAAGGCTTAAAATCCTTCTTAGAAAGAAGGTTAGGCTTTATTCGGCTGACTTTGGAAATTGCCTCAATTTTATGCACTCTGTGAACCTTCGATTCCATCGAAGGTTCATGATTCAGTTGGATTCGAATTCTAAAAAATGTGCTTTTTCGCACTACATAAGTTGTCGATGTCATCGTCTGATATTTGTCATCATCGAATAACTCTTCGATGCAATCGAAAATGTTCCAGAACTAGTAAGCGAATTGAGCTTGAAACTCTACAATTCTTCATGTCATCGAATTAGCTTCGATGACATCGAAACTTGCCTTCGATGGAATTGAACTTTGCACCCAATTGTCCAACATAAAATTCATATTTCACTAAATTCTCGATGTGATCAACTGTCCTTCGATGGCATCGAACACTTCAACGTCATCAAAGTGTCTTTGATGCAATCGAACAGTCAAGTTCAGCAGTTCTAAATTTTTGTACTTTACAAATTCGATTTTTTTCCTTATTCACTTAGTTTCCTTGGATCTTGGACTCTTAAAATCTTCAATCTTGGTCTTTAAAGATCCATTCCTTGCTTAAGTAATTCTTAAGCATTAAATCCATGCTTTTAGCATTCTTTTCACTTCAAGCTCTCTAAATCACCTCACAAGATAAGCATG
Organism: Magnolia kwangsiensis; assembly: GCA_037074715.1. NCBI lineage: Eukaryota > Viridiplantae > Streptophyta > Magnoliopsida > Magnoliales > Magnoliaceae > Magnolia > Magnolia kwangsiensis. The sequence continues at coordinate 62,348,927 of CM073573.1, forward strand.
CATAAATATATACATTAAGTGCTATCATGTTCATAAAACCAAGATGTAAATGGGGGAGAATATGTAATATTTGGCACTCAACACACCCCCCAACTAGCATTTTGCTAGTTTTAAGCAAAACATGCGTGAAGCAATTTTCAAACTCTCAAATCTCAAACCTCTTTTAGAAAACAACTTTTTGTGCAATAAGTATGAATGAGTAAGAATTAAAGATGAAAGAGTGATAATTTAAGAATCTAGATCCGAATCTCATGTATAAACAATTAAATTAAGTCCCCATTATCAATTAACTAGTACAATGGGTTTAAACATCAAGTTTCTAATGTGCTCAGTGAATCCTAACTTACTTTCCATAAAAGATACTATTGTTTTAGAATGTCCTTCATGCTCATCACTTCAAGGTGAATAGTTTAACTGAAGTATTGATTCCAAACCTATCCCCTTTCTCTTCTTTTTCCAGCTTCAAATTTTGTATCGACAACCCTTATTTTCAGTCTTTTCTTTGTTTTTCATTGAAATTTCATTGAAACACACATATCTATGGCCTTTCTGTCGATCTAACTGTTTTCTAACTAGTTCTTTTTATCTTTTAAGGTGGATAAAAATCTCCAGAATTGGTTCTTAACACTTTTCAGTGATATATATGCTAAAACTAGAAATTTCAGTTTTATTCACAGAAAACAAGTTAAGTGCAAATTATGAATTAGATTCAATTGATGTTTAAACTTTTTATTAATGAAATCATTGAGAGAACTTATTCAATAGTTTACTTATTTGATCAAACTCTAGAATTCAAAAATTTGGCTCTTCTCAAAACATGAATGATTGCATAGATTTTTACTTTTCAAATAAGTTTTGAAATTGAAAAAATAAAAAATTTTAAAGATTTTTTCTCGATAAACTGGAAAATACATATTAATCTACCTAATCTCACCCCCAACCTAAATTTTACATTTTTCTCAATGTAAAAGATGAAAATAAGCAATGCAAATGAGACAATGAAAATACAAGGGAAGTGATAGGAAGATAATACCTGAAGAAGAAAAATTGAAGCCTTTCCAAAGTTCTTAACATGTAAATGGGGTTAATATGAAAACTAAACAAACCAAAACAACTTATTCTAATCATACATCCTAAGAAAGCAATAAACCTAACTATACCTCCATTAGACTAGGAGGTCAATCCTGATACACAGGATCAATCAGAGGGATGGACATATCCTCTGAATCAAACTTTTTAAAAAATGGCTTAAGACAATGTCCGTTTACTTTTAAAACATGAACATTCATTGCATTCTCAATCTCTACAACCTGGTGAAGATAAATCATTTTAACAATAAAGGGGTCAGTCCAACAAGATCTCAGTTTTTTTGGAAATAAATAGATCTTAGAATTTTACAGGAGGATTTTCTGGTTTATCGTGAATGTTTTTTGAAGAATGTTCCAGCTGTGAAACTTCTTCATCTTTTCCATATAAATTTTAGAACTCTCGTAAGCATCGTTCCAGATCTCTTCGAGTTTAGTAATTTGCAATTTGCGTATCGAGCCAGCATTGTCTAAATTAAAGTTCAGATTTTTTATCACTTAGTAAGTTTTAGGTTCTAGCTCCACAGGTAAGTGACAAGCCTTCCTATAGATGAGTGTAAAGTGGGACATTCCAATAAGTGTCTTACAAGCAATATAGTATGCCCATAAAGCTCAATTAATCAAATTGACCAATCTTAACTGTTAAGGTTTATCGTTTTCTCCAAAATCTATTTAATTTCCCTATTAGAGATCTCAGCTTGACCGCTTGTTTGTGGGTGAAAGGGTTTGCTCACCTTGTTTGTAATGTCTTATTTCTTCATTAAGCTTCCAAATGGCCTATTAAAAAAATGTGACCCGCCATCACTGATAATGACTCGAGGCATACTGAACCGAGAAAGGATGTTTTCTTCTAGAAATTTAATGGTCATTTGATTGTTATTATTTCGGCACGATATCACTTTAACCCATTTGGTAACATAGTTTATTACTAGTAAAATATAAAGATTTCAGAAGGATTGGGGGAATGCTCCCATGAAATCAATGCCCCAACAATCAAATGTCTCAATGGTCAGAATGGGGTTCAGTGGCACCATGTTTCAACGGGACAATCCTCCCAATTTTTTATTGTGCTCATAAGATTTACAAAACTCATTGGTATCCTTGAATATAATGGGTCAATAAAATCCACACTGAAGAATTTCTATTGTGGTTTTCTTGGCCGAAAAGTGGTCACCACAGGCATGAGAGAGACAGAAGGAGATGACACTTTAATGTTCATTTTCAGGAACACATTTCCTAATGATCTTATCTGGGCAATATTTAAACAAGTAAGGGTCATCTCAACTCTACTTATGCACTTCAGAGAAAAAATTCTTTTTATGTTGCTTAGCCCAATATGTTAGCGTGATACGTGCAACAAGATAATTAGTAATATCAGAGAACTAGGGTAATTGGGAGATGACAAAAGGTTGTTCATCAGGGAACATGTCATTAATATGTATCATCTTAATGGAATCAGAGATAACTAGCCTAGATAAGGTATCTGCCACTACGTTCTCTACTCCCTTCATGTCTTTGATTTCTATGTCAAAATCCTAGAGTAGGAGGATCCATCTTAACAATCGGAGCTTAACATCATTCTTGAAAAGAAGGTATTTCGGCACCGAGTGGTTCGTGAATATAATGATCTTGGATCTAATCAAGTAGGACCTAAACTTGTATAGCATCTTGATTTCATATAGCCAATTATGCGCACACCTAGACATATATATCCACCTCATGAGGAATAAGTGAAAAATTAAACCAAATGAATTAGTGTAACTGGTACAAGTAATTAAATTTTGGGGATGAAATTTTGTTTAAGGGGGGTACATTGTAACACCCTAAACTTTTCAATACCCGAGTATTGAAAGTTCTCGAGTGTTACTATAAAATTTAACTTATTATGTGCATGTGTACGATACCAATCTATCTATGCTAACCATACATCCATTCTCCAACACGAATCTGACCATTGGGAATAATCTCCATTCATAAATCTAGTCATCTGACAATTGATTTTGAGATATGTTCATCATATACCTAAGTATCATCACTTGTCCAACCTATCAAACCGTTAAGTCAACTATTCACTTCTAGGTAAAGATATCTGATCGTCCACTCTGAGTTTGGACCACCTAATCATAGTAAGCTAGGTACTTGATCTCAGTTGTAACATCTCATACTCTCGATACTCGGGTGTTATCGTATAACCTAACATAGTATGAACACAAACCTAGCTTACTTGAATGGTCGCCCTAAATCCATCCACCTTAACCTTCTGATTTTAGACTATGATCTACACATTCGTAAGATTGAGATCGGTCTATCTATTTAACCACCTCAACATGATTAAATTGACCTTATGCTTAAATGAATAAATAAATAAATAATCTTACCATTAGAATTTGGATCATGATGATATGTTGGGACACACCTATTTAATACAACTAAATCACAAAAAGTGAATTAGGGACCAAGGTCACATGATCCACCATTTATCAAGTTACAACATCTCATTGGATTACCTATCCTTGGAAAACAAAAATCGGATCATCTGTCCCCATATTTGACTACCAAATCACACCTAATTTCTTCTTAGGGTGCCTAGAACCATTAATGACTAAAGATTAGTCAATTTAACTGTTGAACTATTTGAAGCATTTGGAAATTGAGGGCAGATAAGTGGATGTCCACTTAACATGGCTCACTTACCAATTTAAATAATCTAATCCTCCTTATCAAGCCCTGCAGGCAACTGATTGAGTTGATAAATGGCGTGGATCAAGATGCAAACCACGATAAACAACTTAGAAAATAATAATAATAATAATAATAATAATAATAATAATAATGAATAATAATTTTATGATATAATTGAATTATAAATATTAATGTAGCATTAATATATATATATATATATATATATATATATATATATATATATATATATATATATATATATATATATATATATATATATATATATATATATATATATATGTGGATAAAAATTATTAGAAATTTTAGTAAAATGGTATATTATTTAACAACGAGATTTTAAACACGATATTATACAATTTTCAATTCATACAAATATGTATAGTATGATATTGTGTATTATAAATTATATATTAATAAATATGTGATCAATAGCATGTATATAGTAGTATGTTAATATTTAAAATTATATTTACATATGTATATGAGATTTTAAACATTGTAATTATAATTAATATACAAAAATAATAAAAATTATGTTAATATTAGTATTGGTTAGTAATATATGATGAAAGACTTACAAATGGCCCACTTGGGCCTTTTAATCGTTGATGTCAGATTTTAGAATAATCCGACCCTCATATCAGGGTGGGTCCATAACTGGACCCTCCAATAGGTTAGTATGGCCCACCTGAGATTTGGATCCGCCTAATTTTTGGTGAGAGATCATGTCCAGGACCTCCAAAACTAATGAATGGAGTAGATTTCTCAAAAACATCGCGGTGGACCCCATACTGGTGTGGCATGTGTACCACGAGGGATACACCCGCTGTGCATCGTACCAGTTGGAGCGGTCAAAGCTCCATTGACCGACCTTCCCAAAGCAGAAAGTCTTTCTCTCTCTATCTTTCTCTGTTTTCACCAACCGACAGACGGGCGTTCATTTAGGACATCCGTGGCCCACCATGGTCATCCACCTAGACGATCCAGACCCACCATCGTGTCTAGGGCTTAGGTCCCACCAAAACCCACCTCATCTCGCATGTTGAGATTGCATGTGTGGGCACAATCCTCGTAGCAAGTGAGCCTGAAAACACAAGTTTGTTAAAACGAAAACCTTCTTGCTGCTGCCAACATGGCAATCTGCGTGCCCTCTCCCCTTTCCAATCCCATCTGTTCATCTTAGAGCAATCCTAGCCCTGCAAACTAGGTCTTTTGTTTAAAAGAAGAGAGGAGGAGAGAGAGCTGGCCATTTTTCTCTTTCTCTGAAACCCACCGAGCAAACCTCCATGGAGCTTCAAACTTGCCATTCCACAAGCTCCTCTACGACCATCAAAATCATTTGACACCGTCAGATTGAAGGAGGAGGCTTCAGAATGAAACCCGCCATTGGAGCCGTCTCCATTCGAGTTGCGACGAGTGATAGCAAGTTGGGGTGAGTTTGGTCAGGTTAGAACTCCTGCTGGCAGCAGTTGAAAAGGAGAGGAGAGAGAAGCAGAGAAATGAAAGAAAGAAAGGAGGGAGAAGAATGAAGGTGAATGGAAGAAAAGAAAATGAGAGGGGGAGAGTGAACGTTGTCCCTCTCCTTTTATATTGTCGGCTGCTGGACTTCCATCATAGGAAAGAGAGGAGTGGAGAAGGAGAGAAAAAGAGGAGGAAAAGGAAGGAGAAAGTAGGAGATGGGAAAGGGAGAAAAGAGAGGAGAAAGAGAGGGAGGTGACTCGGGTTGATGCCAAGTTGGCACACCGACTGGCTGCCTGTTTTTGTGAGTTCACTGAGTCGACTTAACTCAACCAGGGCTAAGTCGGGCTGGATGCCGACATTGTTGGACACCGCCAGCAGCAGTAGTAGAAGAAGGAAGAAAAGAGAAAGAAAATGGAGAAAGGAGGTAAGAGAAAGAAAGATGAGGGGGGGGGGGGGGGAGTCGGGTCCTAAGTCGACTCGGCTGGAACCCACCAGGTCTAGCTGGACTTGGGTCTAGTCTAGGTGTGGCTAGACTTTCTAGCGAAATAAAGAGAGAAAAAAAAGGAAGGAAAGAAAGAAAAGAGAAAAGAAAGAAGGTGGTGGTGTGTGAGTCGAGTCAACCCGACTCGAACCGAGTTAACAAGGTGAGCCCACCTTCTCCTCCCTGATTGGAGTTTGTTTCGATTTATATTATCAATGATAGCCTTATTATCACCATTAGGATTGTTAATATTAAACATGGTTAACTATTAACAAATTTCCTATACTAATGATAGTTGTTACATACAAATTATAATTTGTTAAACACAAGCATTTTAGTCTTTACCATTAAAGATTATTATTATTAGTTATGATCGTCATCATTAAAAAATACTACCATGGGATTAGTATAATTTTGTTAATGTGATTATTGGATGTTAGTCATTATTATGTTATGGTTAGTAAAAATCTTATTTTTATTACTGATATTATTTAAGAAATTATAAGTCACTATATGAAGTATTAGGTAATGTCAGTATATTCGTTAATATCGGTTATTTAAGTACTTCTATTATGACTATTACTTCATTCATGGTACAAAAATAAATAATAATAATTGTAATTAGAGTACAAGTCCTAAAATATAAGCCTAGCACTAAATCCTAGGATAAAACTCCAATCTTACATCAAAACCCCAAGTAGTCTAAACCTTGGGTCAATACCTCAAACATAAATAGCGAGTTAAGTCTGAATCTAATGGTAAGATTTCATAACTTATGATAGGATCCAAGTTTAATGGCGTGCGCACATCCTAATAACATTAGAAGGCGAGTAGACAATAAGGTGATGATTTCTTCCCCTGGAGCTTTCCATTTTTCCCTTAGCTTAAGTATAGTTTTATTTTAATTTAAATTGATAATTGATATCTCCATCTTATAATCACATGTGTAATTGTTGAAAACAAATTGCTAGGTTTCATGCTTAACATTTATCTTGCATATTATCTTATGCTTGTGGATTATTTGTGGATTACTTATGGAATTTAAACTGGTACATTGGTGGGGAACCCCCACCTATAAATGTACACCCATACTTGGGATGTAACCGGACTAGTTGTGATTGTAATGGACCTTCGGCTTAGTGGTTATTGAGTGGTGGTTTAAATTGATCAATGATGTGAGGCTACCATCCAGGGTTGTTACATCCAATAGTTTTAAGGATGGTTTCTTATCGCATGGTTTCGATATTGGCCCTACGTGGCTTAGTTTTATTTATCCCCCTATGTGGCTTAGTATTTGGATATGCGCCCTACGTGGTTTTGTTTTGGTACTTTCTCTAAATGGGTTCGATGTTTTATTTTGTGTAACCATGCGATGGTAAGCCCTATATACTGAATATGATTGACCACTAGTCGATTGGGTTTCATTAAACATCTAAGGTAGTAGTCTTATGAGCCAGGGATGGTGGAATAAGATACTATGCCCGAGATGTGGGCCTACGTCACGCCCCAAACTCGGAAACCAGGCTCGCAAAATTTTCGATAGCCGAATCTGGAGCCGACAGCCTCCGTATAACCCCATTCTCGGCTCCCAGCTCCCATTCACCAGGTTCCGATCCTGGGATGCTACGAGGAGGGTTTTCAACATCAGTTTGATTCGTGATAAGCATAACCAACAGCATAACCCACAAACAACAAAAAAAAACTCTATTACATTTCCACTATGATTAAAAACTTTACAAGTACAATGAGCATAAAGGGAAATACAATGATGATGAACAAAATCTCCAAGATGATCTGCAAAGCGCTCCTGCCTAAGCGCTGCTGCGCCCCAACGTCACCTGCACGCAACGGTCATGCATAAGCTTATAAAAAGCTTAGAGGGTGGTGAAAGTGTGTGCGCAAGGTAGTAATATGATTATACAATATCAGAATAATGCGGAATATGCAGATGGATTCATAATTATCATTAGCCGTACTAAGGCTATGCGATGCCAAACATGAATGATGTCGACCATAACAGGGCTGTACGATGCAAGATGCAAGTCAAGCATACAATCCTCATCTTAGTCCACATATCAATACAGCTCAAATCTGGGATATCACCGGGGCCTAGTACACTTTAAACCAGATCGCAACCCCATCGTGCACAATAAGGTAAGTGGAAGAGACCTCACTATCCGCCTGCTAATATCGGGCTCGGCTCGTCGATAGCGGACACATTCCTCGAACTGGTCAGACTCAGCCTAGCTTTGCCCCCTACTCTCATGCGGGAAAGGCCGCACCCCCTTTCAACCAACCACGACACAGTGAAAAGTGTGATTGTCTGGTAATCGGCACTCGGCACTCCTGTACCCACTCGGTCTAGACGTTGGAGCAACCTCTTGACACCATAAGGGTTTTAGGGACTTTCACCCAGGGCTATCTATAACACCCCATGTAGAATAAAATTTTCGGTATCCAATCCTGCCAACCACGATGCGTCTGCGGAGGCTACGGCCCCGATGTCGCTAGGGCGTACAGTAACCATATCACACAATGTGAAATGCATAAATCATACTATCCAATCATTCGCTAGGGCAACACCACCTAATTGGGGTTCCATAAACAATCTGCCCGAAGGCATATGCTATGATCAGTCACTTCTCATATCAAGCATACATATGATGCATATGATCATGAGACATAGAACTACACTAAACATGTTATAAAGTAATGCACTATCCTTACAACGCAGGTGGCCTAGACGGCCGACACACAACAAGTACTGTTTATCAATGGGCCCTAGGGAGAGTCGTAATGTGGATATCTAACCAACATTATACTCACAATGTGGACGTCAAACCAACATTGCTCCCAAGGTGTAGCTCGTAGTGAATATCATTATTTAAACCAGGTTGGGATCACACATTTCAAAGGACTTAGGTACACCCCATTGGGCCTTAAATACATCAAATGGGCCACATCAATGGGGCGCACCAATGGGCCTTATGTGCATTACAATGGGTTATAACCCATGGGCCTTAGATTACATCAAATGGGCCTAATTTCATGGGTCTTATATTTAACAAATGGGCCACACCAATTGGGCCTCATATGTACATCAAATGGGCCTCAACCCATAGGCCCTAGTACATCACAATGGGTCTTAACCCATGGGCCCCTAAAACATCAAATGGCCTAAGTCCATGTGCCTTAGAATACATCAAGTGGGCCTCGACCCATGGGCCTTACATAATGTTTATTTTCCATCCAAACTGGGGCCCAATATGACGTTTATTTCCATCCAAACTATTCATAGGGTCACATGGGCCTAGGGCCCACTGTAATATTTATTTGCAATCCATTCTATTCAAAAGGTCATATGGACCTTGGGCCCACGTATATAATATATATAGTAATATATATAGATATATAGCTACTGCTGTAGCTTTTTAAGCACTTTAAAAGGGAACAGAGGTGTGTCCCACGTAGGGCCCACCACCATATACATATTATATAATAAATAATATGAAATATATATAGTATATAATATATAATATATAATACTATATATATATATAATGGTGGGACCCACAGAACTCGCTGTCAGTAGATGACAGTGGGCCCCACCATCAAAACAGATGGATGGCAAGGGCCCAGAACACATACATCACTGTGGGCTCCATCGTCCGCTGGACGGTGGGAATAGGACACGTACATCACTGTGGGCTCCACGTGGGGTCCACCACCATGTTTAAATTCCATCCAACCCGTTGACAAGGTCACACGGACCTGAGTGAAAGGAAAACATAAATTTCATCTTGATTCAAAACTTCTGTGGGCCCAAAAATAATTTCAAAGGCAGCCACCTTACCCTACTGTTTCCTATCATGTGGGCCACCTGAGTCTTAGATTAGGCTAATTTTTGGAGGGGGCCTACCATATGAATGGGTTGGATAGAAAATACACATCATGGTGGGGCCCACAGCTGCTCTTCAAAACCTTTTTTTTTGAAAACCTTTGTTTCTGAGGTTTTTTGAGTGTGGGGCCCGCTCCAAGTGAATCCACTCTAGCCATAGGATTCCACGGCTCGTAACAAATCCAATGAGTCTAATATTGAGTATATTTTTGATGTACAGAAATTTCAGGGAAGATTTCAACGGTGAAACCCATCATTTGTTGTGCTATGGCCCACCCGAACCTCGAATCAGCATCATTCTTTGGCTTAATGCCTAAAATGATCCAGGGAAGGAGATGGACGGCGTGGATTGAATACATACATCAAGGTGGGGCCTATGAGAGTGGGCCACCCCTAAAGCTTAAAAAATAAGCTTATATTTGTGTTTCCACAGAGACGACCAACGTCCCTGGACGCTGGATGGTCCTTATAGGTGGCTTTATTCAATGGGCCACCTCATGATGATAGGTGTAGGTACAACACACATAAGGTGGGCCCCACTCATAGAAGGTTTAGGTAAAAATACTTTATGATAGGTTCCATTCAAGCAGGCCACATGGCCAAATCACTTCACAAAACACAAGAGAAAGAGAGAGAGAAAGAGAGAAAGAGAGGTAGAGAGTGGGACACGCTTGTGATGGAGGGACCCCGATATTATGGGCCCTCCCTTGCAATAAATCATACATCAAGTGGGCCCCTTTTACACATGGGACCACCGAAATTGAAAATCAACGGTGGAGATCCTTTCCCCACCAATATGGACGGTCTAGATGACCTTTTTAATGTAAGAAAATAAATATCATGATGGGGTCCATGGAGAATGTCCCCATCATAGAATGATCATGATGATCCTAGTGGGCCATTGGCCACATCTTAGGGTCCTAAGTGAGATCCAAACCATTGATCGGTTGGCCTCACTTGGCCCATCTTAAAAATATGAAAAACTACTCTTATCAAGTACCCACCATTCGATCTTCTTGCTCTTATGGGTTCCTTAGCTTCTTAGCTTCGATTCCAATGGAGGAGATGAGGAATGGATGACTAGGATGAGAGATCTTGGGATGGAAAGGTGGGCCACACTTGTGGCTCTCTTGGAGAGATGGGAGAGGCTCATACGTATGGGGTTTTGGCTGCTTGGAATGATTTTGAAAATGAGAGAGAGAGAGAGAGAGAGAGACTTGTAAAGGGAGAGAGAGAGAGTGATGGGTGATGGAGTGATAGATGTAGTGGTGATGGGTGTGTAAGATACTTTTTTAACTTTTGTGGCCATTTGTGTAAGAAAGGCATGGGCTTTGTAAGAACTTTTAACTTTTGAGACTTGCTTGGGAATGGGTGAAAGTTGATGTGTACTTGACGTGTACTTGACATGTTGAGATTGATGGATTGATGTGACAAGTCATAGAGATTCTCTTGGGTTTTGCAACGCGCGGCGTTTTTCTCACATCGAACTTTGGCCCACATCTCTTGACCAGGGTATTGCCTCGGCGCCGAGTCACGGCATCGGAACCACAGCGACGGCGCGGTCACTATGGTAAAGGTCTTGGGTTGAGTCGATACGGGTTGACGACATACGAATCAGGGTCGCGTGCAGGGGTCGAAGGTTGCCGAAATTTGACTGGTAAGACCGCGAAAGTATATGGAACGGTACGGACTAAGTTATGGGTCTTACAACTCTCCCCTCCTAATAAAAATTTCATCCTCAAAATTTATAAAATCATCACAACTAAGCATAACTCGCGAGGAAGAAGAAACATAACATCACTATATAAAATCAGAGATAACATACAAAATACAACACATGATCAATCATCAAAGAGATGAGGATAACGCTCTCGAATTTTGGCCTCGCGCTCCCAAGAAGCCTCCTCTGCAGAATGGTGACCCCACTAAACCTTCACCAATGGAATGACCTTGGTTCTGAGGACTTGCTCCTTCCGATCAAGGATACGGATTGGCTGCTCGATGTAAGAAGCGTCCTCACGAACCTCCAGCGATTGCCAATTAATAATAGGAACTATGTCTGACCCGCACTTCCTCAACATAGAGACATGGAAAACATTGTGGAGGCTAGACAACTGAGGTGGCAAGGCAAGCCAATAGGCCACGGCGCCAACACACCCAGTGAACTCAAAAGGTCCTATGAATCTCAGGGCAAGCTTGCCCTTAACTCCAAATCGAACTATGCCCTTCATGGGCGAGACCTTGAGATACACATGGTCCCCTACATCAAACTCCAAGGGACGACGCCGACGATCAGCAAAACTCTTCTGTCTGCTCTGGGCTGTGTGCATCCTCTGCCTGATGATATCTATAGCATCTGACGTCTCCTACACAAGCTCGAGACCTAAGAGACGATGCTCTCCAACCTCGGTCCAGCAACTCGGTGATCCGCATAGTCTGCCATATAGTGCCTCAAAAGGAGCCATGCCGATGGTCGCCTGATAGCTGTTATTGTATGCGAACTTAGCCAATCGCAGATGCTCATCCCAGCAACCCCCGAAATCAATCACGCAGGCCCGAAGCATATCCTCAATGATCTGGTTGACCCTCTCGGTCTGGCCATCGGTCTGCCGATGGTACGCGGAGCTGAGCTGCAAATCAGTCCCCATCACTCTCTGGAAGCTCCTCCAAAACTGAGACGTGAACCTCGAATCTCGATTAGAAACGATTAAGACTAGAAAACCATGTAGCCTCACAACCTCCTCGATGAATAACCTCGCAAGCCGGTCCATAGACCAAGTCGCACACATCGCAAGGAAATGTGCCGACTTCGTTAGACGATCCACAACAACCCAAATGGGGTCATGACTACGCCGAGTCCTCGACAAACCCATAATGAAATCAGTCGACACATGCTCCCACTTCCACATCGAGACGCTCAACGGCTGTAATAGACCAGGGGATCTCTGATGATCGGCCTTGACATGCTGGCATGTGTCACACTCGGCCACAAAACTGGTGATCTGGCACTTCATCCTCGCCCAAAAATACTGTCGCCTCATGTCACGGTACATCTTCGTCGAGCCAGGGTGGATTGAAAATCACGATCGATGTGCCTCAGTCATAAGATTTCTGCACAACTTTGAAATATCCGAGACATATAATCAGCCTCTGAAGCAAAGTTCACCATATGCACCAATTTGTCAATCTGCCTGACTCTCAGATGTAGCCTCAACCATATAACTTCGTAACGACTGATCAGCCTACTGAGCCTCGATCACCCTTGCGACAAGAGAAGGTTGAATCGACAAGCTCGATAACTGTATGATAGAAGACTGTAGGACGAACTCAAAATCATACCTTGCGATATCCTCAAGCATCCGCCACTCCTGAATCATCATATGCGCTACTAGGCGTCGTGGCTGAAGGCTGAGGGCATCTGCCACCACATTCTCCTTACCCGGGTGTATTGAAGATCAAAATCATAGTCCTTCAGGAGTTTCATCGAGCGCCTCTGTCTCATATTCAACTCAGACTGTGAGAAGAGGTACTTCAAGCTCTTGTGGTCAGAGAAGAGCTCGAACCTAACCTCATAAAGATAGTGCCTCCACACCTTCAGTGCGAAGACAACTGTGGCCAGCTCTAAGTCATGTGTGGGATAGTTCAGCTCATGGATCTTGAGCTGACGAGACGCGAAGGCCACTGGTCTCCCATGCTGCATCAAGACAGCACCCAAACTAATATGCGAGGCATCAGTGAATACAATAAATCCGTCACTCCCAGAGGGAAGAGTGAGGACAGGAACGGACGTCAGACGGTCCTTTAACTCCATAAATGCTCGCTCACAGGTGTCACTCCAAATAAACTCTGTGCCCTTTCGAGTCAACCTGGTCAGTGGGGCTGCAATACTAGAGAAGCCCTTAATGAAACACCGATAATAGCCTGCTAAACTAAGGAAACTGTGGATCTCTGTCGGAGTAGTGGGCTGGCCCCACTGACGCACTACCTCGACCTTCCAGGGGTCTACTGCGACGCCCTCCCTCATCACCACGTGACCGAGGAACTTCACCTCTTCCTGTCAGAACTCGCACTTCTCCAGCTTCGCATACAGCTGGTGTGCGCGGAGGGTCTGCAAAGTAATCTCCAAGTGCTGCTCGTGCTCCTCATGGGTCCTCGAATAGATCAGAATGTCGTCGATGAAGACTGTAACAAACTGATCGAGATATGGGCAGAAGACCTTGTTCATCAGCTGCATGAAAACTGCAGGTGTATTGGTCAGTCCGAAGGACATGACCTGAAACTCGAAATGACCGTAACGCGTCCTGAATGCTGTCTTCGGAATGTCCTCATCTCGGACCCGAATTTGATGATAACCAGAACGCAAGTCGATCTTCTAAAAGAACTGTGCACCCTGCAGCTGATCAAACAAATCATCAATCCTATGGAGTAGGTATCTGTTCTTGATCGTGACTTTGTTGAGCTCACGGTAGTCAACGCAGAGCCTCAACGAGCCATCCTTCTTCATGAAGAGTACTGTCGCTCCCCACGGTGAACTGCTTGGATGGATAAAGCCTAACTCATACAACTCATCCTACTGCTTCTGCAGTTCTCGCAACTCCAACGGTGCCATGCGATAGGGGGCCTTCGAAATAGGCGTGGTACCAGGCACAAGATCAATCTGGAACTCGGTGAGTCGACGAGGCGGTAATCCCAAAATCTCCTGGAACACATCGGGAAAATTGTAAATCACGGGCAAATGGTCGATACAAGCGGTAACAAACTCCTCAACGGCGCAGGACATCAAATAAGACAACGGCTCTCCTCTAGGCTTTGCAATGAACTGAAACTGCGGTACGCTGGGTATACAGAACATGACCGTCCTCGCGGTGCAATCTAATATGGCATAGTACTCGGTGAGCCAATCCATGCCCAGGATGACATCTAACTCGAACATCGGTAAAGCAAATAGATCGACAGGCAAAAAGGTATCCCCAACTAGAACGGGGCAAGAAGACCAAAATTAGCCTAATACTGTAGTCTTCCCTAAGGGCGTCGATACTGATAGGCCCTCATAAGCAGACTCCAATGATAAGCTAGTCGATCGGCAGAAACTCTCGGCCATAAAAGAATGTGATGTATCTGAATCAAACAACACACGTGCAATGCATGCAGAGACTGAAAATATACCCTTAACGACTCCTCCAGATGACTACGGATCCTGCTGAGCCTCATAGAACCTAGCTTGAGTCGGCTGGGGAGGTGCCTGTCCCCTCTGAGCGTGCTGCTGCTACTGCTGGGGTCACCGAGGCAGTCAAAACTGCTGCCTCTGCTGCTACGGCCTCTGAGGCTGATGCTGATGCTGTTGCTGAGGTGGCCTTGATGGTGGGGGCTGCTGTCGTTGCTGCTGTGGGGGTCTCTGCTACGGCTGTGGTGGAGGCTGTTGTGGACCTCTCTACTGCTGCTGGGGGCTGGGACACTCCCACATACGGTGTCCCATCGAACCGAACCTAAAACAAGTACCGGTGAACTGCCTCGGAGGTGGTGCTGCTGGTGCTCGGAAGGATGGACGACCTGTGCGCCTTTACTGCTGTGGTCGATGCTGCTGAGAGTCACTGGAAGGAGTCTGTCTCTTCCGGTCTCTCCTCTGATCGTGATCAGACTGAGAACCAGCCCACTCAGCCTCAAAAATCTAGGCCTTTCGTACCACTTCCTCAAAAGTCAGAAGGTCATGCAAAATAACATGGCCGCGAAGACCGTAGCGTAGGCCGTCCTCGAAGCAGCGGGCTCTCCTCTCCTCATCATCTACCAAGTAAGGTATGAATCTGGACAGTGCTACAAAGTGAGCTGCATACTGAGCCACTGTCATATCACCCTGCACTAAGGCCTCGAACTCCAATGCTCGCTGTCATCGGATGTGGTCAGGAAAATACTGTCAGTCAAATCGATCCACAAAATCCTCCCATGTCCATACAAAGTCAGCACCTGCTGCTCAAGAGACTGATGCCCACCAATGCTCAGCCTCTCCATGGAGAAGAAATACGGCTAATCGAACTTGTCGCTCAGTCGTACATCCCATCGTCTCGAATATCTTCTCCACATCAGCGCGCTATCTCTCAGCTACCGTAGGGTCTGGCTCACCCTCGAAATGCGGGGGATCGAGCCGTCGAAAATCACGAAGGAGGGTGCTCGAGTGCTCCTGCTCTGCCTGGGCCAGAGAAACGACTGGGTGCCTGCTCTGTCCCTGAACTGCAGCTGTCACAGCCTGTAACATCTGCTTCAACTGAGAGGCACTCATGGATATGGTCAGGTTCGCACCGGTCTCTAGTGGAGGAGCAGCATACTCAGGATGGGCAGTAGGAATCTCTGGTGGTGGAATGGGCATCGTAGGCGGTAGGGAGGGAGCCGCCGATGGTGGAGCGGGATCCTCAGGTGGTGGTGCGGGAGTCGATCGGGTCACTCTCCCATGTGTCATGTCCTACAGGAAAGAGCGAAGGCGCCTATCAACTTAAAAACTCTCGAAGGCATGCACGTTAGAGGCCTATAATGGAAGGTCGCTAAGCTATCTGAACTTCGGGACTTAATCATTTTACACTCAAAGCAGACATGTAATGTTGTTCTCAGTTATTCCCAAGTTATGCTCTGATACCAACTTCTGTCATGCCCCAAACTCAGAAACTGGGCTCATAAAATTCTTGATCGTCGAATCTGGCGCCGACAGGCTCTGTAGAATCCCATTCTCGGCTCCTCGCTCCCATTCACCAGGTTCCGATCCTGAAATGGTATGAGGAGGGTTTTCAACATCAGTTTGTTTTGTGATAAGCATAACCAACGGCATAACCCATAAATAATAACCAAAAACACAATTATATTTCCACTATGATCAAAAACTTTACAAGTACAATGAGCATAAAGGGAAATATAATAATGATGAACAAAATCTCCAAGATGATCTACAAAGCGCTCCTGCCTCAGCGCTGCTGCGCCCCAACGTCACCTGCACGCAACAGTCACGCATAAGCTTATAGAAAGCTTAGAGGGTGGTGAAAGTGTGTGCGCAAGGTAGTAATATTATTATGTAATATCAAAGTAATGCGGAATATACAGATGGATCCATAATTATCATTAGCCGTACCATGGCCATGCGATGCCAAACATGAATGATGTCGACCATAACAGGGCTATACGATGCAAGATGCAAGTCAAGCATACAATCCTCATCTTAGTCCACATATCAATACAACTCAAATCTGGGATATCACCAGGGTCTAGCACACTCTAAACCAGATCGCCGCCCCATCGCACGTAATAAGGTAAGTGGAAGAGACCTCAATATTCTCCTGCCAATATCGGGCTCGGCTCGTCGATAGTGGACACATTCCTCGAGCTGGTCAGACTCAGCCTAGCTTTGCCCCCTACTCTCGGACGGGTAAGGCCGCACCCCCTTCCAACCGACCATGACACAGTGGAAAGTGCGACCGTCTGGTAATCTGTACTCGGCACTCCTGTACCCATTCGGTTTAGACGTTAGAGCAACCTCTTGGTATCATAAGGGTTTAGGAACTTTCACTCAGGGATATCTATAACAGCTCATGTATAATAAAATTTTTGGTATCCAATCCTGCCAACCACGATGGGTCTGTGGAGGCTATGGCCCCGATGTCGTTAGGGCATACAGTAACCATATCACACAATGCGAAATGCATGAATCATACTATCCAATCATTCAGTAAATCCTGCGCGCATTGTGCGCTCATGTAGGGCAACACCACCTAATCGGGGTCCAATAAACAGTATGCCCGAAGGCATATGCTATGATCAGTCACTTCTCATATCAAGCATACATATGATGCATATGATCATGAGATATGGAACTATACTAAACATGTTATAAAGTAATGCACTATCCTTACAACGCAGGTGGCCTAAACGGCCGACACACAACAAGTACTGTCTATCAATGGGCCCTAGGGAGAGTCGTAATGTGGACATCCAACCAACATTATACTCGCAATGTGGACGTCAAATCAACATTGCTCCCAAGGTGTAGCCCGTAGTGAATATCATTATTTAAACCAGGTTGGGATCACACATTGCAATGGACCTTAGGTACACCCCATTGGGCCTTAAATACATCAAATGGGCCATATCAGATGGGCCTTTTACTCATCAAATGGGCCACATCAATGGGCCGCACCAATGGGCCTTATGTGCATTGCGATGGGTCATAACCCGTGGGCCTTAAATTACAGCAAATGGGCCTAATTTCATGGGTCTTATATTTAACAAATGGGCCACACCAATTGGGCCCCATATGTACATCAAATGGGCCTCAACCCATAGGCCCTAGTACATCACAATGGGTCTTAACCCATGGGCCCCTAAAACATCAAATGGCCTAAGTCCATGTGCCTTAGAATACATCAAGTGGGCCTCGACCCATGGGCCTTACATAATGTTTATTTTCCATCCAAACTGGGGCCCAATATGACGTTTATTTCCATCCAAACTATTCATAGGGTCACATGGGCCTAGGGCCCACTGTAATATTTATTTGCAATCCATTCTATTCAAAAGGTCATATGGACCTTGGGCCCACGTATATAATATATATATATAGTAATATATATAGATATATAACTGTTGCTGTAGCTTTTTAAGCACTTTAAAAGGGAACAGAGGTGGGTCCCACGTAGGGCCCACCACCATATACATATTATAAAATATATAATATGAAATATATATAGCATATAATATATAATATATAATACAATATATATATATATATATATATATATATATATATAATGTTGGGACCCACAGAACTCACTGTTGGTAGATGACAGTGGGCCCCACCATCAAAACAGATGGATGGCAAGGGCCCAAAACACATTCATCACTGTGGGCTCCACGACACGTACATCACTGTGGGCTCCACGTGGGGTCCACCACCATGTTTAAATTCCATCCAACCAGTTGACAAGGTCACACGGACCTGAGTGAAAGGAAAACACAAATTTAATCTTGATTCAAAACTTCTGTGGGCTCGCAAATAATTTTAAAGGCAGCCACCTTACCCTACTGTTTCCTATCATGTGGGCCACCTGAGTCTTAGATTAGGCTGATTTTTGGAGGGGGACTACCTAAGGAAGGGGCCTACCATATGAATGGGTTGGATGGAAAAACACATCATGGTGGGGCCCACAGCTACTGCTTCAAAACATATTTTTTTTTAAACCTTTATTTCTGAGGTTTTTTGAGTGTGGGGCCCGCTCCAAGTGAATCCACTCCAGCCACAGGATTCCATGGCTCGTAACAAATCCAACGAGTCTAATATTGAGTATATTTTTGATGTATAGAAATTTCAGGGAAGATTTCAACAGTGAAACCCATCATTTGTTGTGTTATGGCCCACCCGAACCTCTGATCAGCATCATTCTTAGGCTCAACGCCTAAAATGATCCAGGGAAGGAGATAAACAGCGTGGATTGAATACATACATCAAGGTGGGGCCTATGAGAGTGGGCCACCCCTAAAGCTTAAAAAATAAGCTTATATTTGTGTTTCCACAGAGACGACCAGCGTCCTTGGACGCTGAACGGTCCTCACAGGTGGCTTTATTCAATGGGCCACCTCATGATGAAAGGTGTAAGTACAACACACATAAGCTAGGCCCCACTCATAGATGGCTTGGGTAAAAATACTTCATGATAGGTTCCATTCAAGCGGGACACATGGCCAAATCACTACACAAAACATTAAAAAAAAGAGAGAGAGAGAAAGAGAGGTAGAGAGTGGGATACGCTTGTGATGGAGGGACCCCTACATTATGGGCCCTCCCTTGCAATAAATCATACATCAAGTGGGTCCCTTTACACATGGGACCACCGAAATCAAAAATCAACGGTGAAGATCCTTTTCCCACCAATATGGACGGTCTAGATGACCTTTTTAATGTAAGAAAATAAACATCATGATGGGGTCCATGGAGAATGGCCCCATCATGGAATGATCATGATGATCCTAGTGGGCCATCGGCCACATCTTAGAGTCCCGAGTGAGATCCAAACCATTGATCGGTTGACCTCACTTGGCCCACCTTAAAAACATGAAATACTACTCTTATCAAGCACCCACCGTTCGATCTTCTTACTCTTATGGGTTCCTTAGCTCCTTAGCTTCGATTTCAATGGAGGAGATGAGGAATGGATGGCTAAGATGAGAGATCTTAGGATGGAAAGGTGGGCCACACTTGTGGCTCTCTTGGAGAGATGGGAGAGGCTCATACGTATGGGATTTTGGTTGCTTGGAATGAGTTTGAAAAAGAGAGAGAGAGAGAGAGACTTGTAAAGGGAGAGAGAGAGAGTGATGGGTGATGGAGTGATAGATGTGGTGGTGATGGATGTGTAAGATACTTTTTTGACTTTTGTGGCCATTTGTGTAAGAAAGGCATGGGCTTTGTAAGAACTTTTAACTTTTGAGACTTGCTTGGAAATGGGTGAAAGTTGATGTGTACTTGACATGTTGAGATTGATGGATTGATGGATTGATGTGACAAGTCGTAAAGATTCTCTTGGGTTTCACAACGCGCGACGTTTTCCTCGCACCGAACGTTGGCCCACATCTTTTGACCAGGGTATCACCTCAGGGTGCAGTCGCGGCATTGGAACCGCAACGACGGTGTGGTCACTATAGTAAAGGTCTTGGGTTGAGTCGATACGGGTTGACGGTATACAAATCAGGGTCGCGCTCAAATATCGCTTAAGGGTCAAAGGTTGCCGGAATTTGACCAGTAAGACCGCAGAAGTCTATGGAACGATACGGACTAAGTTATGGGTCTTACAGCCTACACTGGGCTCTGAGTTCCCCGTAGTGACCTTTGAGCTTATTAAACCTTTTAGTTGTAAACAGATTAATAATGGTTGGGTTAATCATGCATTCATACCATTCGGCGATGACGGGTGACTAATTCTGGATGCTAGAGCACGTGCCTAATAGGATTTAGTTGGGGTATTCTAGCTCCTAGACCATCAACTATCAACCCACTTTTGGTGAGTTTGGCACTACTCATATATTATGTACTTTCGCTATGACCGGCCACATTGCATAGGTTTTGTCTAAAAGCCAACTAGATGAGCATCCCCAGTTGATGTGCACTCATACATCCATGCATTTAATAAGACTGTATCATGTGTTATTTTGTATACCTTGTCTGTTTTCATAATTATTCTTACCTAATACGACGCTGTATAATCTTAAGGGGACTTCACACTCACACTGAGTTGATCACTCATTCATCAAATATATAATCGTACAGGTAACACAGGTGGCTTAATTGATCTTTAAGTTTAGATTGATGAGGAGTAGAATACCACTATTGAAGATGCATGACTGTATAGTCACGAGTTGCTACGTGGTTTTATAGTTCCAGATTTTTATAATCTGCTTTATTTACATGTAACATCATTTCACTTTGTAATTGTAAGTTTGAGACATTTGTTTGTATAAGTCATTATGGGCAATCTTTTGCTCATTTTAAATGTAAATCTAAATTTTCTATTATTAATGATTTGTCCATTGTATGCTAATCTGCTAACTCTGATGAAAGAAAAAAAAAATATGCATGAAAATTGGCCCTTTATAAGTTAACACACGGGTTTTTGGGAAACGGGTCGTATGCTTGGGTCCGAAAAGTTAGGGCATTACATCAGCATCCACTCATACACATATCAAATTAAGATTATGATCCGTTTATCTTTTTCGCCACCTATGAATATGCTTAACCTGCCATTAAAACTATAATATGAGAAACTTATACGTGTGAACAAGTCACTTGAATCTAATAGTATACATGTTTTACCTTTTGATCATTTCAAAAACTTACTTGTGATCATTTGTTTACAAAACTGACTGTACACCCACTTACATACATAATCAGAGTACTAACCATGAAGTTTTCTATTTTTAACATAGCATCTGACCATCCATTATGTTGGTTGATATATGTACATTCTCTTAATTAGTTTGGTGAATAATTTCTTATTCATAATGATTTATATATAAGTTCATTTGTACAAATTACTTAAAAACGTTTCTATAACCATGTAGAACCATTATATTTTCCAAAACTCTCATATTAGCAATGATTACGAAAATGCCATTAACCTAGACCCCTGAATTCTAGATCACATGGTTCTCATGATCCGTTTGATGTGAAAATTTATACCATGCCTATGTATCATAGATTAACTATACATGTCAAATTTAGGCCCTTAGATCACTGAAAAGTGACTCAATCAACAAATTAGCTAATTAGTCGTTGATTTTGGTGTCCATCAAGTGAAGAAACTTCGTGGGTAGTCATAGTAGGATATTTTCCTTTATATTAACAACTTAGATTGCCCATCATATAGACAAAGTATGAAATATGAAGACCCCACTTTGGTAGGATTTTCCTTAAGCGCGAAGTTATCCTGTTAAGGCATACCAACTCATTATAAATCTGAATCTTCCAATTTAACCACTTCCTCCAGTCCATTGCACCTCAAATTTGGACCACACTCTAGTCTCATATGATTACGAGGTTATTCAAAATTTAGGCCCCGATCTATAATCCTACACTGCTGAAGGTTGAAGCCAGTTCCTTCCTTTTGGTGCAAAAGGTGAAATTGTATATTTAGGCTATTTCCACCATTGATCAACCACCAAATTTTGTCTAACCGTTTGCCTGTCCTGACTATATATTTCTTTCAAAATTGAACCCTGATCATTAAGTGTGGATAATTAATTGAGATCAAGTTCGTTTTGGCACCTGTGAGGAGAATTTTCAAGATAGGTCAATCTACATTTTAGATCACCAAGAAAATCATATACCCCGACTCTATTCGGCAACCCTGATACAATGGATGAACTAGATTTAAAGAAAGATCGTCAGAAAAAGGAAAATTGGAGAAATCCAATCCAAGTGGGATGTGAAACACATCGCTCTCATATGCCTACTCATGTGCATTCCCCCCACTCACACGCCCAATCTCCCAATGCCCAAGGAGAAAGAGAAAAAGAGAGAAAAATAAAATAAAATGAAAGAAATAGAAAGAGAAAGAGAGAGAAGGACACTAATGCTGTGAGTGTATAGTTGATTATATGCATCGTGCATGCTTTCTTCTTCTTCATATGAGGGGAATGTATTGCTAGTTTCTTGCTCATATATCTCCTCAGTATCTTTTAGATCTAGATTGGTAGGTGTGGTGGAGACCATAAATCCAACTTCAGTTAGGATCTCTGTAAGACTTGTATCTTAGTCCGTACCATTCCGTAGGTTCCCGAGATCCTTCCGATCGAATTCCGGCAACTTTTGACACATTTTCGACGTTTGCACGTGATCCTAAGTCGAGTCCTATAAACCCAAGTTGACTCAACCCGAGACTTATACCCTAGCGACCGCGTCGTCGCTACGGTTACGATGCCTCGTCTTGCTTGCCGAGGCAATACCCAGGCTAGGAGATGTGGGCCCGTGTTCAGTTCAAGGAAAAACGTCGCGCGTTACAAACCTAAGAGAATCTCTACAACATGTCACCTCAATCAATCCATCAATCCCATCATAAGTCAAGTACATGTCGAGTACACCATCACGTTACACCCATCCCCAAGCAACCCCATAAGTCAAAAAGCTCTTACACATCCCATACCTTTCTTACACAATCTACCCCTAAAGTCAACAATCTCTTACACACCCATTACTCACCACATCCATCACTCCATCACCCATCCCTCTCTCTCCTTACAACACTCTCTCTCTCTCTTTTCCCAAACTCACTTCCAAGCAACCAAAGAGCCACATGTCTAAGCTCTCCCAAAGCTCTCATGGAGGAGCTTTAGTGTGGCCCACTTCCTACCCTCTCATCTCCCATCTCAACCATCGAATCTCCATCTCTTCTGTTAGGATCGAAGCTAAGGAACAAAGGAAGCCAAGGGAGCAAGAAGAAGTGGACAGTGGGTGATCTTGGACCCACATTTTTAATATCTTGTGATTGTCTTTTTGAGATCTAAGGGGCCACATATGGTGGGACCCACCTTGATGTATGCTTGTATCCAAGAGGGGCCCATAGTGGCGGGGTCCCTTCGTCATTGCCAATTTCTATCTATTCCTCTTTCTCTCCCTCTCTTTCTTTCTCTATGATTAGTGGCCTACCTAAGATGTGTGTATTTTATCCATGGTGTCCAATGAATCGGCCACCTTGATCTCGGTTGGGGCCTACATGACTAGATGGTCACATAGGCCCGGATAAGAGTGAAAGATAAATATTAGCTTGATTGAAATCCCGTGGCCCACTACATGGGACCACCGTGATGAATGTACTTCATCCACCACCATCCAGTTTGCTAGATGGTGGCTGGACACTGGATGGATTTTATATATAACACATGTATATCTGTATATAGTATCTATATATTATATTATATTATATTATTATAATATGATATAATATTATATTATACTATACCTATAATATACATGTATATCTGCACAGGTGGGCCACGTTCTTGTAGGACCCACCATGATACGTGTGCATCATCCAAACTGACGGTGGGATCCACATCCACAGCTCCAGTGGTAGGCTGAGTGAAAGATACCTCATTGCAACGTAAAGGTCTGGGCATTAACTGCCTAGTGAGGGTGGCTAATAGAGAAGTGTGATTTGATGATGGGGTCCATGGGACCCAAGCCCGTCCTCCATCCATCCAGATGGGCAACACCATCATGAACGTGATCATCCAAGCCATCCACCGTTTCTGGATGGCGGGACCCACCCCACGTGTGGGGCCACCTTGGTGTGTGCATCCTTCCAAGCCGTCCAGGGCCTGGACGTCATGTACATATTATATATAATATTAATATATTGTATTATATCAATATAATATATGATATATATATATTATATTGTATAATAATATAATATAAGGAGGGGTGTCCTGCACGTGGGACCCACCTCTATTTTTTTAGCTATGACGTGCAGCAGCGTCAGCCAGGGTCCGTGGGATCCATGCAAGTCATCCATCCCTTGGATGGGCCATGCGTTAAGGCATGCAATGGTCGGACCCACCCCACATGTGACTGTCCAGGCCGTCCAGGGCCTGGACGTTAGATATATTATGAATATAATATATTATATATTATATACTATATAATATATGCATGGTGGTGGGCCCTACGTGGGACCCACATTTGCCTTCCTAAGTGTAGCCAGTTACCTGTACAGCAGCCATCTAGCTGCTCTTTTCTTGGCAGCAGGCCACACATTAATGTATATTGACATCATCCATTGTTTAAACGGTGGGGCCCAGCATGATGCATGTGTTGTATCCATGCCGTCTAATCATTTGTGAGATCATTTTATAGCATGGGAAAATAGTGGTGAGCCAGATTTAAAGTTTAAGTGGACCCCACCATTTAAATAGTGGACCGTGACATCCACCGTTCAAAATCCTAAGGGCCATGGTAGTTTCCAATTAAACTGATATTTGTTTTCACTTCATCTATCTCTATGTTAACATATAAGTCGGTCGGATCTCAAAAGAATACACAAGGGTGGGCCCGATTTGATATACATGGGGCTCATTAGTGCGTCCTGATTTGATATACATGGGGCCCATTAATTCGTCCCGATTTAATATATATGGGGCCCATTGGTGGGTCCCGATTTGATACACATGGGGCCCATTGGTGCGTCCCGATTTGATATACATGGGGCCCATTGGTGCGTCCCGATTTGATATAAATGGGGCCCATTGGTGCATCCTGATTTGATATACATGGGGCCCATTGGTGCGTCCTGATTTGATATACATGATGCCCATCGGTGTGGCCTATTTTGATATACATGAAGCCCATTTGATCGGCCCATTTGACAAGGCCTGATGTGATATACTTGAGGCCCAGATGATTAGGCCGATGTGATATACGAGGCCCGTTATTGAGGCCCACCTTGATATATATGAGACCTATGTGATACGGCCCATTTGGTGTATCAGAGGCCCATGGGTCGATGCTCTAAGAGATGTGCTTTAGGCTCATTGCAACGTAATGATGCTTATGGCGGGTCATGCCTAGGGAGAAATGATGGTTTGACATCCACATTGTAAGATTAATGTTGGTTAAATGTCCGCATTGTCACTCCCTAGGGCTGTTGATAGACCCATACATGCAGTGTGCAGGCCATCTAGGCCCATCTTCGTTATGAACAGAATTCATCGTCATATAACTTGTTTAGTATAGTCTCATGATTCATGCTTAAATTCATCATATGTATGCTTGATATGAGGTGTAAGACCCGTATCATAATCCGTACTGTTCCGTCAACTCCAGCGATCTTTTCCGTCGAATTTTGGCAATCTGTGACCTATAATCGACTTTGAGCATGACTGTAAGTCGTATCCTATACATTTGAGTTGGCTTAATCTGAGACTTATACCATTACGACCGCACAGTCCCCGCGGTTCCAATGCCGTGAGTCATATACCGATCTAATACCCTGACTAAGAGATGTGAGCCGACGTTTATTTCGAAAAAAAGCCATGCGTTGCAAATCCCAAGAGAATCTCTACAACATGTCAAATCAATCCCATTAATCACCTCTCATGTCAAGTACAAAGAAACCATGCTTTTTTTCTCCACAAGTCAAGTAAACCCCAAAGTCAACCAACCTCTCACCTCACCCATCACTCACCTCACACATCACTCACTTCCCATCACTCCATCACTCCTTACATCCCATCTCTCTCTCTCTCTCTCTCTCTCTCTCTCTCTCTCTCTCTCTCTCTCTCTCTCTCTCTCTCTCTCATTTCTCAACATTTTCCAAGATAAGCAAGAGGCTCCCACGTCCATGCATTTTCATGAGAGAAAAGTGATTTTGGTAGCCCACTTCCCACTCCAAAACCCATCATCCTAGCCATCCATTTCTCATCTCCACCATTAAAGTGAAGCATAAGGAGAGTGGATTTCTTACGGACCGAGAAGATCAAGTCGTGGGTGCTTCCATAGCATAGTTTTTCATGTTTTTAAGATACGCCAAGTGAGGCCTACCGATCAATGGTATGGATATCACTTTGTACCCTAAGAGGTGGTCGATGGCCTATCTCGACCATCAATATCATTCTATGATGGGGCCATTCTCCATGGACCCCATCATGATGTTTAATACTAGTTTGAAAGAGGTCATCTAGACCATTTTATTTGAGTGGAGAAAGGATCTCCACCATAGATCTTTGATTTGATGGGTCCACATGAAATGGGGCCCACTTGATGTATGATTGATCTCAAGGGAGGGCCCATAGTGTCGGGGTCCCTCCATCACATGTGTCCCACTCTTTTACTCTCTCTCTCCCTCTCATTTTTATTTATTTTCTTTGTATGTTGATGTGGCCATGTGGCCCACTTGAATGAGCCCCACCATGAAATATGTATTTTATTCAAGCCATTCGCATGTGGGGCCCACTCTAGATATGTTATATCTACACTGTGTAGCCATGTGGTGGCCCACCTTAAGCATGTGTACGCCCAAACCGTCCAGTGTCCCTGGACGCTGGACGTGGAAGGAAAACACAAATATTGGCTTCTTTCAAAGCCTTTGGAAAGGGGCCGCTTGCATAGGCCCCGCCTTGATGTATGTTTCTAATCCAAACCATCCACCCCACTCCCTGACTCATTTTAGGCGTTGAGCCGAAAAATGAGAATGATCTGAGTATCTGGTGGACCATAGTGTTGAAAACAATATCATTACCATTGAAATCCACCCAAGTCTCTCTTACACGCTAAAAAAGGCCCAATATTGGTCTTGATAGACTTGTTATGGTCAGTGGAATCAAATGAATGGAGTGGATTCATCATATGTGGGACCCACACCTGAAAAACCTTTAAAAAATAGGTTTTCAAAAAAAAAAATACAAAAGAAACGGCAGAGGCTGCTACCTCTGGAAGTTAGGACGCGCAGGCGTCCTGCGCTCCACGGACGGGCGGACGGTGGGCAGGGACCCACGACCCTGTACGTGGGCCCCACCTTGATGTTTATGTTCCATCTAAACCATTCATGAGGTGGGCCACTCCCCGAAGTGGGTCCCCTCCAAATCCTGGCCGCATCCAGATCTCAGGTGGCCCACACCATAAGAAACAGCGGTGATTGAGTTCTACCATTGAAACCCCTTGGGCCCACGAAAGTTTTGGAATCAATATGAAATTTGTATTTTCTCTTCATCCAGGTCTGCGTGACCTTATCAACGGGTTGAATGGCATGTAAACATTATAGTGGGCCCCACATGGGGAGCCCACCGTGATGTATGTGTTGTACTCCCACCATCCAGGCGGACGGTGGAGTCCACGGTGAGGTATGTGTTATATTCCCACCATCCAGTGGACGGTGGAGCCCATTATGATGTATGCGTTTATCCGTACTGTCCATTGTTTGGACAGTGGGACCCACCATGATTTATGTGTTCTATCCACTCTGTTCACATTCGTGGGTGTTTATATATATGTATATATATATATATATTATATTATATATAATATTGTATATATTATATATATTATATATGCATAGGTATGATGGTGGGCCTTTATATGGACCCCACCATGATGCATGTGTTGCATCCAAACCATCCAATTATTTTGTAAACTCATATTATGGCTTAAGTTAAAAATGAGTCAGATCTATGGTTCAAGTGGCCCCACCTTGGTATGTGTATAGGGCCCATGTTAACTTATTTTTAGCCATTCATTGAGGCCCACCTTGGTGTGTATATAAGGCCCATGGGATTAGGCCTATTTGACATATATAAGACCCATGGGATTAGGCCTATTTGACATATATAAGGCCCATGGGATTAGGCCCATGTAACATATATAAGGCCCATGGGCTTAGGCCCATTTAACATATATAAGGCCCATGGGATTAGGCCCATTTGACATATATAAGGCTCATGGGATTAGGCCCATTTGACATATATAAGGCCTATGGGATCAGGCCCATTTGACATGTATAAGGCCCATGAGATTAGGCCCATTTTGATGTTTTCCAAGGCCGTGGGTTAAGGCCCATTGTGATGTACTCTAAGGCCTGCAGGTTATCGACCATTGTAATGTACATAAGGCCCGTTGGTGAGGCCCATTAATGTGGCCCATTTAATGAACGTAAGGCTCATGTGATACGACCCATTCAATGTATCCAAAGCTCATGGGTCGAGGCCTAACGGGGTGTCCTTAGAGTCCATTGCAATGTATGATTTCCATGGTTCATGTAATGATATTTATGGTGGGCCGAGCCTAAGGAACAATGATGGTTTGACGTCCACATTGTAAGTACAATGTTGGTTAAATGTCCGCATTGTAACTCTCCTTAGGGCCCATTGATAGGCCCATACTCGTTAATATTCATCACTTTATAACATGCTTAGTATAATCCCATAACTCATGCCCATACGCATCATATGTATGCTTGATATGAATAGTGATTGATCATAGTATACTCCATTGGGCAGACCATTTACGGGACTCTTTATGAGACGGAGTACCCCACATGATAGCGTAGCACGCGCTGGATTGCTGCATGATTTGACGGTGTGATTCATGTATCTCACATATGTGTGACTTGATCACTGCACGCCCTAGCAACATCAGGGTCGTGGCTCCACAGGTACATCGTGGATGGCTGTATTGGATACCGAAAATACTTAGTTCTAGCATTGTGGGCACTTAGGATATCCTTGGGTGAAAGTCCCAGAACCTTTTTAGTACCAGGAGATGCTCCAACGTCTAGACCGAGTGGATACACAGCGCCCGAGTGTCGAATACCAGTAGATTGCATCTCTCACTGTGTCGTGGTCAGTTGGAAGGGGGTGTGGCCTTATCCACCCGAGTGAGGGGGCTATAAGCTAGGCTAAGTTTGATCAGCTCACAAATGAGTCCACTATCGACGAGCCGGGTAAGTATTGGCAGACTACTGGTCAGGCAGATAGTGAGGTCTATTCCGCTTGCTTGACTGTGCAGCTAGGGAGGAGGGAGTCATTGCGAAGTGTATTAGACCCCGGTGATATCCAGAGAGGAACTGTACTGATATGTGTACTTAATGAGTACCGACTTGCTTAGATTGCATTTCGCATATGACATTCGGCTATGTAGGCCTCGCATTGCATCGGTGTGACCGATAGCATTCATGTCTCGCATCTCATGGCCTTGGTATGGCCGATAGCATTTATGCCTTACATCACATAGCATTGACATGATTGGTTTTATTCATGGACTTATCGCATACTTTAGCATTGTTCTGATACTGTATACTTGGCGTTTGCCTTACGCACACACTTACACTACTCTCTAAGCTTTTGTAAGCTTATGCATGACCGTTATGTGCAGGTAACATTGGATAACAGAAGTGCTAAGGCAGGAGTGTGCATCTAACTATTTTGGAGCTTTTGATCACCTTATATTTTCCTTTCCGCATTGTACTTAAAGTTTTTGATATAGTGGATATGTGGTGTTATTGCTTTGCGACTTGGTTATGCTTGTGGTTATGCTCCATTACAAAAAAAAAATCATTCTGAAAATCCTCCTTGTAGGATCCCAAGATCGAAATCTGGCATATCATTTTCAGGAGTCGAGAATGGGGTACTACGGAGGCTGTCGGCCCTGATTCGGCGATCGGGATTCATGTGAATCTAATTTCCTGGTCTAGGGCATGACAGAAGTTGGTATCAGAGCATAACTTAGGAATACCTGAGGATCACATCACATATCTACTATAAATAGGTTCCGAGTCTAAATAACTTAGCGATTTTCCGACATAGACCCTTAACGTTTATGCCTTCGAGAATTCTCAAGGCTAATAGGCCATTGTTCCTTCTTGTAGGACGTTATGGCTAGAAAAGCGACCCGAGCGAATCCCGTTCCACCACCTGTGACTCCCGCTCCACCACCTGTGACTCCCGCTTTACCACCTGATACTCCTGCTCCACCACCAGATATTCCTGCCTTCCAGCCTGAGGATGTCACTCTTTTACCTGAGACCGATGTGGATCCGACCGTACCTGTGAGTGCTACTAGGCTGCAGCAGATGTTACAGGCGATGACCGCCATTCTTCAGGGGCAGAGTAGGCGTCCCACAGTGACACCGACTGAGGCTAAGCAGGAGAGTGCGAGCGCTCTTCTCAAGGATTTCCGACAGCACGATCCTTAGCGTTTCCAGGGTGAGCCAGACCCTACTGCTGAAGAGATATGGTGCTCCGAGGTGAAGAAGATATTCGACACCATGAGATGTACTACCCAGCAGCGAGTTCCATTAGCTGTATTCCATCTCTAGGGTGAGGCTCAGTATTGGTGAGCATCTGTGGCCCGATCAGTAGCGGCTAATTTTGAGTGGACCTGGGAGGACTTTGTAGACCGGTTTGACCGAAAGTTCTTTCCTGAGCATGTGCGACAGCAGCGCGCACTAGAGTTTGAGACTCTGGTCTAGGGAGACATGACAGTGTCCCAGTACGAGGCATGTTTCATCGCACTATCCATATTTGTGACGTATCTTGTTGACGATGAGGGGCGGAAGGCCCGCCGTTTTGAGAACGGCTTACGTCCTGCCCTCCGGAACCGTGTGATCGGACACATACCTCTGACATTTGAGCAGATAGTGGAGAGAGCCCTGATATATGAGACAGATTGGGCCAGTGTGTAGAGAGCCCGTGATCAGAGGGGAGATCAGAAGAGGAAGGCACCCTCCAGTAGCTCCCAGCCACAGCAGCATCGTCTACAGCAACGACACACGACCCGCCCAGCATTCCGAGCATCAGTGGCACCCCCAGCACCACCTTCTGGACCGTTCACTAGTACCTTCTTTGGATGCAGTAGGATAGGACATCGTGTGCATGAGTGTCCCCATTCACAGCAACAGCAGCCAAGAGCACCACATTAGCCTCCGCGACAGCCACCACAGCATCAACAGTCGAGGACACCGTATCAGCCTCCACGACAGCCCCCACAGCAGCAACAAGGACCTCAACACCAGCCTCCAGGACCTCCACCGTAGCAGCAGAGACCTCAGAGAGGACCTGCACCTCCCCAGCAGGCTCAGGGTAGATTTTACGCCGTTCAGTAGGACCCTCAATCACCAGGAGCAGTCGTCGACGATTCGTGTGACTTGACCCCTATGCTGCCATGTTAGATTGCTCATTAATGATGCATCCTAAGAGTTAGAGCCTGAAAATCATGAGCATTATCCCCATCTCTAAGATGTTTGATTTTGATGATATGCTGTGTCTTGATCATATATGATGTTAAGTTTCCTATCCCCTTATGAGTTATGTTTAGCTACAATGGTAGTGTAAATTTCGAGGACTAAATTTTTATTAGGTGGGGAGAGCTGTAAGACCCGTATCCTAATCCGTACTGTTCTGTCAACTCCCACGATCTTTTCCATCGAATTTCGACAATCCGTGACCTGTAATTGACTTTGCGCATGACCGTAAGTCGTATCCTATACATTTGAGTTGGCTTAATCCAAGACTTGTACCATTACGACCGCACAGTCGTCGCGGTTCCAACGCCGCGACTCATGTACCGATCCAATACCCTGACTAAGCGATGTGAGCCAACATTTATTTCGAGAAAATGCCGTGCGTTACAAATCCCAAGAGAATCTCTACAACATGTCAAATCAATCCCATCAATCACCTCTCATGTCAAGTACAAAGCAACTATGTTTTCTTTCTCCACAAGTCAAGCAAACCCTAAACTTAACCAACCTCTCACCTCACCCATCACTCACTTCCCATCACTCCATCACTCCTTACATCCCATCTCTCTCTCTCATTTCTTAACATTTTCCAAGCCAAGCAAGAGGCTTCCACATCCATGCATTTCCATGAGAGAAAAGTGATTTTGGTGGCCCACTTCCCACTCCAAAACCTATCATCCTAGCCATCCATTTCTCATCTCCACCATCAAAGTGAAGCATAAGGAGAGTGGCTTTCCAACGGACCGAGAAGATCAAGTGGCGGGTGCTTCCATAGCTTAGTTTTTCATGTTTTTAAGATGGGCCAAGTGAGGCCTACCGATCAATGGTAAGGATCTCACTTTAGACCCTAAGATGTGGTCGATGGCCCCACCTTGATGTTTATGTTCCATCTAAACCATTCATGAGGTGGGCCACTCCCCGAAGTGGGTCCCCTCCAAATCCTAGCCGCATCCAGATCTCAGGTGGCCCACACCATAAGAAACAGCGGTGATTGAGCTCTACCATTAAAACCCCTTGGGCCCACGAAAGTTGTAGAATCAATATGAAATTTGTATTTTCTCTTCATCCAGGTCTGCGTGACCTTATCAATGGGTTCGATGACATGTAAACATTATAGTGGGCCCCACATGGGGAGCCCACCGTGATGTATGTGTTGTACTCCCACCATCCAGGCGGACGGTGGAGCCCACTATGATGTATGCGTTTATCCGCACTGTCCATTGTTTGGACAGTGGGACCCACCATGATTTATGTGTTCTATCCACTCTGTTCACATACGTGGGTGTTTATATATATGTGTGTATATATATATATATATATATTATATTATATATAATATTGAATATTATATATATATATTAGATATGCATATGTATGATGGTGGGCCTTTATATGGACCCCACCAAGAAGCATGTGTTGCATCCAAACCATCCAATTATTTTATAAACTCATATTATGGCTTGAGTTAAAAATGAGTCAGATCTATGGTTCAAGTGGGCCCACCTTGGTATGTGTATAGGGCCCATGTTAACTTATTTGTGGCCATTCATTGAGGCCCACCTTGGTGTGCATATAAGACCCATGGGATCAGGCTTATTTGACATATATAAGACCCATGGGTTAGGCCTATTTGACATATATAAGGCCCATGGGATTAGGCCCATTTGACATATATAAGGCCCATGGGATTAGGCCCATTTGACATATAAAAGGCCCATGGGATTAGGCCCATTTGACATATATAAGGCCCATGGGATTAGGCCCATTTTAATGTTTTCTAAGGTCGTGGGTTAAGGCCCATTGTGATGTACTCTAAGGCCTGCAGGTTATGGACCATTGTAATGTACATAAGGCCCGTTGGTGAGGCCCATTAATGTGGCCCATGTAATGAATGTAAGGCCCATGTGATACGGCCCATTCAATGTATCCAAAGCTCATGGGTCGAGGCCTAACGGGGTGTCCTTAGAGTCCATTGCAATGTGTAATTTCCATGGTTCATGTAATGATATTTATGGTGGGCCGAGCCTAGGGAACAATGATGGTTTGACGTCCACATTGTAAGTACAATGTTGGTTAAATGTCCGCATTGTAACTCTCTTTAGGGCCCATTGATAGGCCCATACTCGTTAATATTCATCACTTTATAACATACTTAGTATAATCCCATGACTCATGCCCATACGCATCATATGTATGCTTGATATGAATAGTGACTGATCATAGTATACGCCATTGGACAGACCATTTATGGGACTCTTTATGAGACGAAGTGCCCCACATGATAGCGCAGTACGCGCTGGATTGCTGCATGATTTGACGGTGTGATTCATGCATCTCGCATATGTGTGACTTGATCACTGCACGCCCTAGCGACATCAGGGCCGTGACTCCACAGGTACATCGTGGATGGCTGTATTGGATACCGAAAATACTTGGTTCTAGCATTGTGGGCACTTAGGATGTCCTTGGGTGAAAGTGCCAGAACCTTTTTGGTACTAGGAGATGCTCCAACGTCTAGACTAAGTGGATACACGAGGGCCCAAGTGTCGAATACCTGTAGATCGCGTCTTCCACCGTGTCGTGGTCGATTGGAAGGGGGTGTGGCCTTATCCACCCGAGTGAGGGGGCTATAAGCTAGGCTAAGTTTGATCAACTAACAAATGAGTCCACTATCGATGAGCTGGGTAGGTATTGGCAGATTACTAGTCAGGCAGATAGTGAGGTCTATTTCGCTTGCTTGACTGTGCAGCTAGGGAGGAGGCAGTCATTGCGAAGTGTATTAGACCCTGGTGATATCCAGAGAGAAACTGTACTAATATGTGTACATAATGAGTATCAACTTGCTTGGATTGCATTTTGCATATGACATTCGGCTATGTAGGCCTCGCATTACATCGGTGTGGCCGAGAGCATTCATGTCTCGCATCACATGGCCTTGGTATGGCCGATAGCATTCATGCCTTACATCACATAGCATTATATGGTTGGTTTTATTCATGAACTTACCGCATACTTCCGCATTGCTCTGATAATGTATACTTTGCGTTTGCCTTACGCACACACTTACACTACCCTCTAAGCTTTTATAAGCTTATGCACGACCGTTGCGTGTAGGTAGCGGTGGATAGCAACAGCGCTGATGCAGGAGTGTGCATCTGACTATTTTGGAGCTTTTGATCACCTTGTATTTTTCTTTCCGCATTGTACTTAAAGTTTTTGATATAGTGGATATGTGGTGCTATTGCTTTGTGACTTGGTTATTCTTGTGGTTATGCTCCATTAAAAAAAAAATCATTCTGAAAATTCTCCTTGTAGGATCCCAGGATTGGAATCTGGCATATGATTGTCAGGAGCCGAGAATGGGGCACTACGGAGGCTGTCAGCATCGGATTCGGTGATCGAAATTCATGTGAATCCGATTTCTTGGTCTGGGGCGTGACATGAGGAGTGACTAATCATAGCATATGCCTTCAGACAGATTATTTATGGGCTTTTGGATAGGCGGTGATGCCCCACATGAGCGCACGATACACGCAGGATTGCTGCATGATTGGATAGTGTGATTCATGTATTTCACATTTTGTGACATGGTTACTGTATGCCCTAGTGACATCAGGGTCATAGCCTCTATAAGCATATCATGGTTAGCAGAATTGAATAAGAGAAATCTTGTTCTACATGGGGTGCTATAATATCCCTAGGTGAAAGTCCCTAAACTCTTATGGTACCAGGAGGTTGCTCCAATGTCTAGACTGAGTGGGTGCATGAGCACCGAGTGCTAATTACCAAACGGTTGCTCTTTCCACTGTGTCGTGGTCGGTTGGAATGGGGTACGGCCTTACCCGCCCGAGCGGAGGAGGCAAAGCTAGGTTAAGTTTGACTAGCTCGAGGAATGAGTCCGCTATCAACGAGCCGAGTCCGATATTGGTAGGCGAATAGTGAGGTCTTTTCCACTCACCTTGTTGCACGCAATGGGGTGACAATCTAGTTGGAGTGTACTAGACCTCGGTGATATTCTAGAGTTGAACTATATTGATATGTGGACTTAGAGGAGGATTGGTGTGCTTGGTTTGCATCTCACATCGCATGGCCTTGGTATGGACGATATCATTCATGCCTTGCATCGCATAGCCTTGGTACGGCTAATGGCATTCATGGATTCCTCAGCATGTTCCGCATTACTCTGATACTGCATGATTGTATTATTATCTTGCGCACATATTTTCACCACCCTTTAAGCTTTCCATAAGCTTATGCATGACCGTTGCATGCAGGTGACATTGGACCACAGCAACGCTGAGGCAGGAGCGCTTAGCAGATCATCTTAGAGCTTTTTGTTCATCATCATTATATTTCCCTTTATGCGCTTTATACTTGTAAAGTTTTGATCATAGTGAAAATGTGATGGAGTTTTTGGTTGTTGTTTGTGGGTTATACTTATTACGAATCAAACTGATGTTGAAAATCCTCATCGTAGCACCACAGGATCGGAACCTGGAAAATAGGTGCTGGGAGCCGAGAATGGGGGTACTACGGAGGCTGTCGGCACCGGATTCGGTGATCGAGAATTTTGTGAGCCCGATTTCTGAGTTTAGGGCGTGACAATCTCCCTCTAGGTTGTTAAACCCTTTAAGAGGAACCCGCATTGATACCAATTAAAATTACGGCAGAACCGTTGTTTGTTGAAATATAGATATATGATCAAATGTCCTGGGGGGGGGGGGGGGGGGGGGGTGAATACGACTTTTAAAATTTTAATAATTCTTAACTAAAATTCTACCAATTTTAACATGAGTTAAGAGGACTATGAATAATGAAAATCTAACTGTTGCATTATATCTAAACATGTATTGTGCATAATTTAAACATTCAATCAATGAATATATATAAGCACAAATAATCATCCTAAACACAATGATATATAGTGGTTTGGCTATATGCCTACTCCACTCCCATTGACGCACTCCCCCTTGGAGTGTGCCGGATTTCATATGTAAGACCCGTAACCTCGCGAGACCTTCCATACACTTCTACTTAAACAACTACATGTTCCCGATGAACTAGATCGATGAATTTTGATCGTTACCCTACTTTTATACGGTGATACCTCAAGATTTGTAACCTAACGACTGCGTGGGCATTACGATTCCAACACCGAGCGGCACGCCCCATTTGGACCCTTAGATTAGAAGTTACACTTTTGACAAATTTTAAGGTAAGTCGCGCAATGCATGCATGCCCCATTTGCACGAATCTCCATGTTGTCAAATCAATCAAGTCATCCATCACTCATGACACTCTCTCCTCATTAGTTAAATAAGCCCATGCCTTTCTTATACAACCCATAGCCCTACCTATGCTAGCCATCATTCTTTTCTTATTTTTCTTCTCATTTTACCCCTCCATCTCTCCCTTATTTTATCCCTCTCCTAAAATCTCTACCACAAAAACTCCCCAATTCTCTCTCATTTTTACCATTTCCTAGCAAGAGTAGAAAGGGATTAGGAGAGAGAGAAAAAAATATTAGAAAGATTAGGGAGAGATTAAGAGAGAGAGAGAGAGAGAGAGAGAGAGAAAAAGAAGAAGAAGAAAGAATAGAGAGATATTAAGAGAAAAGAGTGTTTAGAAGAGATTAGAAAGAGAGCTTGAGAGAGGGTTATGAAGGATCAAGAGAGTAAGTGAAAGAGAAAAGTGAGATTAAAGAAGATTAGGAGTGAAGAGGAGCTTAGCGGGCCATCCAATTGCTGATCTAAGACGATCCAACCGTCCATCCTTCTAAGTGAGTACATGGGAGGGTCAAAACCTTCTCATCTTTGTGATTTCTTTATTTCAGTGGGCCTATAAGGGTGGGACCCACCTTGATAATGTAATGAGTATGTGTTGGAGCCCATAGTGGCGGGGGGCCACCCCGATGGCTGGATCTATTTCCCTTCCTTTCCATTTCTTTTCTTATTCTCATGGTGTTGTGGGACCCACAAGTGGGTCACGCTATTGGAGAGAGTATCCCGCATGCTATCCCAAGTGGGCCCTACCTCACCCTTAAAACACAAGAGAGGGAGAGGGGTGGTGGCACTATCACGCCCCAAACTCAAAAACCGGGCTCACAAAATTCCTGATCGCAGAATTAGATGCCAACAGCCTCTGTAGCACCCCATTCTCGGCTCCCAGTGCCTATACACCAGTTTTCGATCCTAAGATCCTATAAGGAGGATTTTAAATATGAATAGTCTCGTAAGAAGCATAACCACAAGTATACCCAAATCACAAGAACAACATTATCACCACATATCCACTAATATAATCATTTGAGTACAGTGCTAAAAGGGAAATATACATATATCAAAAATCAAAGAAAACTCCAGAAGCTCAACCACACGCTCCTGCCTCAACTCGGCTGCATGCTATCATCACCTGCACACATCTATCGTGCATAAGCATATAGAAAGCTTAGAGCGTGGTGAAAGTGTGTGAGCAGTATATGCATGCTCAAAATGTAATATCAGAGTAAATGGAAATACTGGTAAGTCTACGAAATATCATCAACCCCATCCAGGATCTATGATGAAAAGACATAGCAAGCCAATGTCATATACTGAGAAAGTAATGTAGGTTGGCTACCCAATGTGGAGACATAGTAAGTTAAATATCAAATACCGAGGATGCAATACAATATGCAATTTGGAAGACATACAAATACCAACAGCCTCATCTAGGTCATATAAATGCAAAAACATAACAACCCAAAATGCATATGTCGTGGATGTAATGCAATATACGGTATGTGGTGGGAATGAAATGACCAAGTTGTAGTGTGAAGTCGGGATGGTAGTACATGCTATCGCAGGCTATGGAGTTTATCAAAAAGGACTTCTATCCAAACCAGTCCAATACCTTAATTTGGATAGATGAACTCAATGTGGTAAACTCCTGATCTCAGGTTAGTGACGCGTCCCAACTGAAATCTTGGCCATTGCGAAGGTACACATAACAAATAGTTGGGCATCACCAGCCCGAGTAAATAATGAGTGAATGAAAGAATGAGTATGTAACTCTTGCTCAATAAGTCCACATATCAGTACCGTACATCTCTGAGACCATCACCGGGGTCTAGTACACTCTACATGCAATCGACGCCCCTTGGATGTGCAACCATGTAACTAGATGTAACATCCTGAAAATTGGGGGTCGAGCATAAACTCCACTCCCGAGTTCCAGAACATCACTTATGCAATATTTTCAATGATGGATGAATGTCGGCTGTAATAGTGCATAAAACATGAAGTGGATTAAGACAAAACAGCATATCATACTCCAGAGACAGTTAAGTTTCTCAAGCGGAAGACTATGATAAATATATAAAATGTATAGTTGATTGTAAGTCTCCAGAGTGTGAACATGTTACCAGGTTAACTAAATACATGTATACTTCAAAAATAGAAAGAAAAGAATATACATGGGTGTTTAAATAAAAGGTAATATACTAAGTGTATTAGCATCTAATCAGTAACCCTGTAACCCCGTCGATTAGAACCTGCATATAGGAGAAATCCTCCTCATCATCATAAAGTCCGGCTCTGCTTCGCAAGCAACGCTATCATCTGAAACTAAAACAGGGACTGATTGGTGTGTACAACACCGTCCCGTAACGTGGGAGTGAGTAGCTAACTCAATGGAATCATAGAGCAAAGATTAACATGTTATCAAATCAATCAAGCGATAATGATAAAGCAAACAAATCAAACATTCGTAAATACTGTAATTAATGCAAGAATGAAATGACATGATGGATGCCCTCACCAACATACTCCCCCATGCGACACCATCTTACGTCCACGGCATGCTTTCTTCCCTCAGTGCTCCACATCTTCCAGGTACATGCAGTGCGATATGAATATGATTACCGAGTTGTTATTAGTCCTTTTCATACAGCAGGATTGGAAAACTAGGGTACTTCCCTTATATCATTCCCAATAAGGATCCTGTCTAGGGTCGTCACTCCTAGTAGTCTCATACGATGATATGGTTCTAGGTTACTACAAGGCCTGTCAGGGCTATTGCATGCACTCGTTACACCACTCCCCCATCACCTTATCAATACAGGCCTAGTTGTACTCTTGTTGCTACGGAAGGGTCGTCGCCTCACGTAGAATTAGAGTACGCTCGAGGTCACTACAAAGGGCTGTCAGGGCTATTGCATGCACTCGTTGCACCGCTCCCCCATCACCTTATCAGTGTAGGCCGACAGCTCGAATATAGTGTCCCATACCACCATAATCGGCTCACGAGTCTGGGTTGCTCATTGGTCACTACAGGGAGGCTCGTGGCCCCAGCGTAGTCCGACAGCTCGACCACGATGTCCCATACCACCATGCCCGGTTCATGAGTCTTAGTGGATCAAGGTACCACAGTTATCAGGGTTATCACTGGTAAGTTCAATACCCTAGGTTCAAGCAGTTATGAACAATACAAGGTGAACATACAATGGTCAATCGGGTTACTTAATGAGTCTGACTAGTACGAGCACACTTTAAATCGACCGACATGAAATGCACAAGCACTTCGCGTGGCCTAACCACTGCCGACAACCCTAGTACGACTCGGGTTCGTCATACACATCCTTCGTGGCGAATAGAATCTAACCACGAATTCAAATCTATTAGCGACTGCCTGGATTAGAGTATAGCTCCAAACACTTGTAATCTAAATCAATAATCATATGAGAGAGACAGAATTGAGATACAAGTAATTCCAGCATATTATCAGTATGTTATAACATACATCATAAGCAGTTAACCATACACGAGTACTTCACACATAAGGCAATCAATTAAAATACAACAAGCATGGAGGAAATCATGTACATCATCAAATTAGTTGAGAATCCAGTCTCAACGCTAATCTACAACACCATTTACTCAATACTTACTTATACAAACACTTAG
Organism: Magnolia kwangsiensis; assembly: GCA_037074715.1. Taxonomy (NCBI): domain Eukaryota; kingdom Viridiplantae; phylum Streptophyta; class Magnoliopsida; order Magnoliales; family Magnoliaceae; genus Magnolia; species Magnolia kwangsiensis. The sequence goes on from CM073573.1 coordinate 62,389,747, forward strand.
TCTACACACATTAGCCTACATAGCATATGTTGGTGAAAACATGTATTAGGGCGAATCTCTTCGCCAAAAAGATCATACACGCATATCTAACATAGCTACATGGCAAATACTCATGGCAATCATATCAGTAAAATTCATACGTATACAATATTTCTTATAAATACCTAAAATATCCTAAATCTCATATTCTTCGTGCGTATTCGAAATAAAAAACAGACAACATGTTCTACATGTGAAACAACATTCTTGTCAACAATCTACCATTAAACGGCATTGAAATCTTTGAAAACAGGTAATCTAAGCGTCTAAAATCCGCACCTTATGCCATAGAAGCGTAATGAATTGAATAGGTACTCTACGCTTCCGTCAACGTCGATATGACAGCTTATTACACAAGGAAGTCAGCTACTTCACTACTTATATCAATAGAAACTCTAAAATAGGTTAAGGTTAGGGTTTTCTTACCTAGAACGACGGCGGAATCACCGGGATAGCGATTGTAAAGCGATGGGTACGCACGTAGATCGGCAGGAAAGAATAGTAGGAAGGTTCTCCCACTTCTCTCACACTTTCTCTCTCTTTTCTCTCTTCTCTCTCCTAGGGTTTCTCTTAAATTCGTATGGGCTGAATGGGAGAGGGTTTAAGGCCTTTTTATAAGTTAAAAACTCACGGAAATAGACTTATGGCTAAGGTATACTTATGTTATAACCAAATCGGGTCTGTTCCGATCCAACGGAGCATTTCTGGAGGTCCTGTTATCAAACGCGGTCGGACTTAAGCTCACTAACATCGGATCTTTGGTCAGTTAGGTTTTCAGTCCAATCAAATTTCCAGATCATCCGTGGTGGACCAGTTTCAGTTCAGCGGTCACCGAAACTCGATTAGGGTCATAAGTGCTATGACATGTAAGGGCCAACTTTCCTGATCCGAGGATGAAATTTGGTCGAATTCTAACGGTCAGAATGCTTAAAAATGTCACGCAAGCGACACATGCCAGATTTATTAAAAATTGAATTAATTTTCTAAATATTTTCCTTTTCTCACTCTCTTCACTCCGGACTTAGTAAAATGGTTTCAGGATATCAGTTGGGCTTGATTTTTGAAATGATTGCCAAGTCCAACTAGGCGGTCATAATGGTATAAGATTATAGATATCGGACTTTCGACGTGCTGTCTATATCCAATACAAAGTTTCAAAGGGTTCCTGAGAACAAACAGGTTTAGAGTTTGATCCTAGGTATTAGGGTAACGTAGCGTCAACGATTCTATAGGTTTTGGGTCTTACAGATCGTATTTAAAGTGGTTGGTGCTTATTTCATAGGTAATCTAGTGTAGCGCTAGTTAATTCACGTTAAATTTCTAAAGAATTTCGTTCTAAATGATTTCTTTGGCTTTGGAATTAAGCTTTAAGAGTGCTATTGTTGACCCTTTGCCTAAGGACGTCTAACTCCAGGTTGGCAAAAATCCGGGGTGTTACACTAAAAGAGACCTCACTATCCACCAGGCCAGTAGTCAACTAATACCTACCCAACACGTCGATAGCGGACCCATTCATGAGCAGGTCAAACTCAGTCTAGCTATGCCCACTACCCTTAGGCGGATAAGGCCATATCCCCTCTCAACCGACCACGGCACAGTGAGAGACGCGACCTCCTAGTATTCGGCACTCGGGAGCTCATGTATCCACTTGGTTTCGATGTTGGGGCGTCTCCTGGCCTTGGAGGTTTAGGGACTTTCACCCACAGACATCTAAAGTGCCCAGGTGCTCAAACCTAAACATTTCTGATGTCTCATCTGGTCATCCACGACATGCCTGTGAAGGTCACAGCCCTAATGTCACTAGGGCGTACAGTAATCACAATCACATAATGTAAGATACATGAGTTATGTAGCCCAATCATACATTAATGTTGCGCATATCGCGTACTCATGTGGGATAACTCCACCTATCAGGGAGTCTCATAAACCATCTGTATTATAACATATGCAATGGTCAATCACATCTCATAATAAATATGTAAATGATGCGTATGGGCATGTATCATGATGTTATGTTGTCACATACTCATAATCGGTATCAATAACCGGCATCAACAATCGACCTCGACAATGAGGACATTTAACCAACATTGCCCCCAAGGAATGGCCCACATAGATCTTAACATATATTGGACCCATGGCCTCACACAAGGGCCTAATATATAACACCATGGGCCTCACTCAAGAGGTTAATACACATCACGATGGGCCTCTCATATGGGCCTAATATATATCACAATGGACTCCATCGCCTGGCCCTCAAATGTACCACAATAGGCCTCATCATATAAGCCTCATATACATCACATTGGGCCCTAAACACAAGCTAAATACACATTACAATGGGCCTCAAATATGGGCCTCATATACATTACATTAAGCCTCACCAATTGGCCTTGACAATCAGAATTGACCTCGATAATCAGAATTGGCCTCAATGCTTGGCCTCAACAATTGGAATCAGCCTCGATAATCAGAATTGGCCTGGATAATCGGCCTCATCAATAAGAATCGACCTCAATAATCGGAATTGGCCTTGATAATCAGAATCGGCCTCGATAATCAGAATCGGCCTCAATGATCGGCCTCAACAATTAGAATCGACCTCGATAATCGAAATCGGCCTCGATAATTAGAATCGACCTCGATGATTGGCCTCAACAATTGGAATTGGCCTCGATAATTGACATCGACCTCGATAATTTGAATCGACCTCAACAATCGGCCTCAACAATCAGAATCGACCTTGACAATCAACCTCGATAATTAGAATCGGCCTCAAAAATCAGAATCGGCCTCAAAAATTAGAATCGGCCTCGACAATTAGAATCAGTCTCGATAATTAGAATGGACCTCGATGATCGGACTCAACAATAGGAATCGGCCTTGATAATCAAAATCGACCTCGATGATCGGCCTTAACAATCGGAATCGGCCTCATCACAAGGCAGGGTCCATAGATGGACGACTAATGATGGATCAAGAATATCAATAGGGTCTAATCGTTTGGGTTAACCCACCAGAGAATGATGAGGATGGCCTAACAAGGCCTAAGGGAAGGTCACAATGTGGACGTTCAACTGTCATTACCCATTAATGTGGTCCTTTAACCAACATTACTCTCAAGGAGTGGCCCACATAGGGCCAAACATACAGTGGGCCCATGGCCTCGCACAAGGGCCTAATATACATCATCATGGCCTCAATTGTATCAAATGGGCCGATTCAAATGGGCCGATCACAACACAATTCATCTATTTTTAGAGATCAATACAGAGTATTATATAAAAAAAATGAATCATATCAAAAGATCAACTGGACTATACCACATCCAACAATGGTGATAATGATTTCCATAGTTAAATTCCAGTGGGCCCCACCATAGTATTTATTTCCCATCCAGTCTGTTCATAAGGTGTAACACCCCAGATTTTTGCTAACCTGGGGTTAGACATCCTTAGGCAATGGGCTAACCATGACGCCTTGGTAACCTCTCAGAACCCAATTCCAAAGCCAAAGAAATCACTTAGAACCAAATTCTTTAGAAATTTAACGTGAATTAGCCAGCGCTACGTTAGATTAGCTGTGAAATTAGCACCAACCACTTTAAATACGATCTGTAAGACCCAAAACCTCTAGAATTGTTACCGCTACGCTACCCTAAAAACTAAGATCAAACTCTAAACCAGTTTGCTCTCAGGAACCCTTTGAAACTTCGTATTGGATCTAGACCGCACGTCGAAAGTCTGATATTCACAATCTCGACCATTAGGACCGCTTAGCTGGACTTGACAATCGTTTCGAAAATCAAGCCCAACTGATGTTCTGAGGCTATTTCCTTGAGCCTGGAGCAAGGAGTGTGAGAAAGAGTAAAATTTATTAAAAATTAAATGAGATTTAAATGAATCCGGCACGTTTCGCTTGCGGGTTCAGTATAAGCATTCAGACCGTCGAAATCTGACCCAAATACACCCTCGGATCAGGGAACATTTCTCACCCAGGTCAGTGTACTTGGAATCCTCGATCGAGTCTCCGTGACCGCTGAACTGAAACTGGTCCGCCACGTGCGATCTGAGAACTCTACCGGACTGAAAACTTGATATGTGTTGGATCCAGTGTCCATGAGCTTAAGTCCGACCGCGTTCGGCCAGGGAACCTCCAGAAACACTCTTTTAGATCAGAAAAGACCCGATTTGGTTATAACCCAAGTATACCCTTGTCCCAAGTCTATTTAGGTAAGGTTTTAACCTATATAAGGGCTTTAAACCCTCTCATATCTCTCCCATCCGAATTTGCATTAAACCCTAGAAAGAGAGAGAGAGAAAGAGAGAGATTGTGAGTGAGTTGTGGGAGAGAATTCCTGTCACCTGCTCCAGCTTCTGCACGTACCAAAGCACCGCATTCAAATCACTTTTCCGGTGATTTCAACTCACTTTTAGGTAAGAAAACCCTAACCTATAGCTGTTTTAAGGATTCTTTCGATTCAAATATCGAAATAGCTTATGTATCTTGTGCTTTAGGTTGCCATAACACCGTTGACGAAGCGTAGACGTTCTATTCGAATCGATACGCGTCTACGGCGAAAGGTGAGGATTTTAGATGCTTAGATTGACTGATTTCAAAGCTTTCAATGTCGTTTAATAGTAAATTATCGACGAGATCACCATTTGACATGTAGAACATGCTCTCCGTTTTTCATTTCGTATACGTACGGAGAATTTGAGATTTAGGGTATTTTAGTCATTTATAGAAAATACTATATACGTCTGTATTTTGCTGAAATGATTTCCATGTGATTTTGTCGTGTTATGATATTAGATTTATGTGTATAATCTGTTTGGCGAAGAGATTCGCCCTAATGCACACTTTGGGTCGACATACGCTATGTAGACTAAAGTGTGTAGACTAAGTGTTTGTATAAATGTTTGTATTAGTATGTATTGAGTAAGTGGTGTTGTGAATTAGTTTTGAGATTGAATTCTCAATTAATAGGCTGATGTATATGATTTCCTCCATGTTTGCTATACGAATTGATTTTCTCATATATATGAAATATATGTGTTGGTTGATTTGTTTACGTTGTATGTTATAACATGTGTCAACATGCTTGTATTGTTTGAACTTCAATTCTAGTACTCTCATATGATGTTGTTTACAAATGCTTGGGGCTATACGTTAGTGTAACACCCCGGATTTTGGCCAATCTGGGATTTGACGTCCTTAGGCAATGGGTCAACTAAAACACCTGAAAAATCGCTCAGAACCCAATTTCATAGCCAAAGAAACCACTTAGGATTAATTCCTATAGAAATTTAGCGTAAGTTAGCTAGCGCAACGCTGGAGTAGCTGGGAAACAGTCCCTGATCACTTTAAATACGTTCTACAAGACCCAAATCGAGTAGAACCAATGACTCTATAATACTCTATAACCTCAGACCAAACTCTGAGCAGGTTTGTTCTCTGGACCACTTTGAATTCTTGTATTGGATTTAGACCGCGCGTCGAAAGTCCATTACTTCCTATCTTAGACCGTTAGAACCGCCCAGCTGGACTTGACAATCATTTCGAAAATCAAGTCAAACCGATAATCACAGACTATTTCATTGAGCCCGGACCGAAGAGAGTGCGAATAGGGACAGAATTGGAATTTCAAATTTAAATCTGGCACACGACTTGACACGTCAGTATTAAGCGTTCTGACCATCAGAATTCATCCAGATTACACCCTCGGATCAGGAAAAATTTCTATTTATTATTATGAGACTTCCAGCCCTGATCTACGTGCGGTGACCGCTGAACTGAAACTGGTCCGCCACGTGCGATCTGCGAACCCTGCCAGACTGAAAACTTAATACGTGCTATATCTGGTACGCATGAGCTTAAGTCCGATCGCATTCGACCAGGGGACCACCAGAAAGCATCTTTTGGACCGAAACAGCCCCGATTTGGTTACCCCTCAAGTGAAGCTTGTTCCCGAGCCTATTTCGGGCAAGTTTGGGCTTATAAAAGGGCTTGAAACCCTCACTCCTCTCTCCCATCCGAATTTGCAAAAACCCTAGATTGGGAGAGAGAAAAAGGGAGAGTTTGTGAGAGAAGGTGGGAGATATCTTCCTGCCACCTGTTGCTGCTGCTGTACGTGCTTAGGCAACGCACTCCGATCACTTTCCCGGCGATTCCTCCGCGTTTTCAGGTAAGAAAAACCCTAGAAAGTTGCTGATTTGATGTTTCTTCTGTTCCATAGCTTGATAGTTAGTAAATCTCGTAAAACAGGTTCTCTTATCGCTGTAGACGAAGCGTATACGCTCCGTTCGAATTTCAACATCCATAAGAGACAAGGTGCGGATTTTAGACGCTTTGATTGACTGTTTCCAAAGCTTTCAATGTCGTTTAATAGTAGATTCTTGACGGCAATGCCGTTTGACATGTACAACATGCTGTCCGTTTCCTGTTTCGTAAATTAACGAAGAATATGAGATTTAGGGCATTTTAGTCATTTGTAGGAAGTACTGTTTTCATTCATAGTTTGCTGATGTGATTGACATGAATTGTTGTCGCATTAGAATGTTAGGAATGCGTGCATAATTAGTTTGGCGAAGATATTCGCCTAAATGCGCACGTCGGATCGACATACTATATGTAGACTTAAGTGCGTAGTGTAAGTATTTGTATAAATGCTTGTATTAGTATGTATTGGCTTAAATGGTGTTATGGATTAGTTTGAGATTGATTTCTCAATTAATATGTTGATGTGAATGATTTCCTACATGTTAGCCATATGTACGATTTCATTATATGTATGAAATACATGTGCTTAATGATTCATTTAAGTGGTATGTTATAACATGTGCTTGATGATTTTCTTATGACTTAGTTGGAGATTGAATTCTCAATTAATACGCTGATGGTGATGATTTCCTATATGTTGGCGATATGTATAATTTCATTATATGTATGAAAGGCATGTGTTTGAAGACTCGCTTAAGTTGTATATAATAACATGTGTTAACATGCTCACATGGTTGCATTTCATTTCCATTACCCTTACACAACTGTTGATGTGATTTCTATGATTGTTTGGGACTATGCCTAGTCCAGGCAGTCGGTAACCGAAAGAATTCGTGGTTAGCTTATCTTGGCCACGAAGGACGTGTCGATGAACACGAGTCGTGTTTAGAGTTGGCGGCAGTGGTTAGGCCACGCGAAGTGTTTTACGCACTTCATGTCGTTCGACTTGCGATGTGCTCGTGCTAGTCGAACTCGTCAAGTAACCCGACTAGCCGTTGTATGTTCACCCTGCATGAGTCATATCTGCTTGAACCTAGGGTACTGAACTTACCATTGTAAACCCTGTTAACTATGGTACCTTGATCCATAAAGACTCATGAGCCGGGCATGGTGGTATGGGACACCGTGGTCGAGCTGTCGGCCTACGCTGGGGCCACAAACCTCCCCGTAGTGACCAGTGAGCACCTAGACTCGTGAGCAGATTATGGTGGTATGGGACACTATATTCTAGCTGTCGGCCTACACTGATCAGGCGACGAGTCCTTTGTAGTGACCGCGAGCGTATTCTGAGTCTACGGGAGGCGACGACCCTTCAGTAGCAACGAGTGCGTGCAACAGCCCTGGCAGCCCTTGCAGCGACCTACAAAATATACATCGTATGAGATTACTAGGAGTGACGACCCTAGACAGGATCTGTGTTGGGATTGATATAAGGGAAGTACCTTAGTTTCCCAATCCTGCTGTTTGAATGGACTAATAATAACTTGAAAATCATATCACCATAGCATTGCATGTGCCTGGAAGATGTGGAGCACTCTAGGGAGTGTGGCATGCCGCGGTCGTAAGATGTTGCCGCATGAGGGTGATCGTCGGTGAGGGCATACATCACGTCATGTCATAATTACATTAACAACAGTATTAGGATTGTTTGATTTATTGCTTTACTATTATCGCGTGATTGATTTGAGAACATGTTAATCCTTGCTCTATTATTCCACTGAGTTAGCTACTCACTCCCACGTTACGGGACGGTGTTCCTGGACACCCACCAGACCTTTTGTGATTGCAGATGATGGCGCGGCCTACGAGGCGGAGCTGGACTTGATGATGAGGAGGAGGATCCCTCCTTTATGCATGTTCTGATCGATGGGATTACAGGGAGGTTGATTAGATACTTTGACATTTGTCATTTTATATTTTTAGCGCACTCATATATATTCGTTTCATCTACTTTTGGAGTATACATGTATGTATATAACCTGGTAACATGTTCACACTCTGGAGATATACAACAGTTTATATATGTTATACATACTATTACAGACTTCCGCTGCTTAATTTAACTGTCTCTGGAGTATGATATGCTGTTCTGGCTTAATTTCACTCATGTTTAATACATTATCACAGACAACATTTAATCATACATATCTATGTTGCATAAATAACATTTTGGAACTCGGGAGTTGGGTTTTTGCTCGACCCCCCGATTTTCGGGATGTTACAGTTAGTCCAGGCAATCGGTAATAGATTCAAATTCGTGGTTGGCTTCTATTTACCACGAAGGACGCGTCGATGAACGCGAGTTGTGTTTTGGGCAGGCGGCAGTGGTTAGGCCACACGAAATATTTCATACACTTCATGTCGCTCAGCTTGAGATACTCTCATACTAGTCGAGCCCGTCAAGTAACCTGATTGGCCATTGTATGTTCACCTTGTATGAGTCATAATTGCTTGAACCTAGGGTACTGAACTTACCATTGAAAACGCTGTTAACCATGGTACCTTGATCCATAAAGACTCATGAGCCGGGCATGGTGGTATGGGACAGCGTGGTCGAGCTGTCGGCCTACGCTGGGGCCACAAACCTCCCCGTAGTGACCAGTGAGCACCCTACTCTGAGCAGATTATGGTGGTATGAGACACTATATTCTTGTTGTCAGCCTACACTGATTGGTGACGAGCCCTCTGTAGTGACCTTGAGTTTATCCTGACACGACATGGGGGCGACGAGTCCTGATGCAATCTCAAGGATATAAATAGGCCTGTATTAATAAGGTGATGGGGGAGAGGAGCAACGAGTGCGTGCAACAGCCCTGGAAGCCCTTGCAGCAACCTATAAATGTAACATCATATGAGATTACTAAGAGTGACGACCCTAGACAGGATTTGTGTTGGGATTGATATAAGGAAGGTACCCTAGTTTCCCAATCCTGTTGTATGAAAAGGACTAATAACAACTCAGTAATCATATTCATATCGCACTGCATGTGCCTGAAAGATGTGGAGCACTGAGGAACGTAAGCATGCCGCGGGCATAAGATGGTGTCGTATGAGGGAGTATGTCGGTGAGGGCATCCATCACGTTATTTCATGCTTACATTAACAACAGTATCTAGGAATGTTTGATTGACTGCTTTACTATTATCGCATGATTGATTTGATAACATGCTAATCTTTTCTCTATGATTCCACTATATTGATCACTCACTCCCACATTACGGGACGGTGTCACGCACACCAACCAGTCTCTGTTTTACTTACAGATGACGGCGCTGCTTGTAAAGTGGAGCCGGACTTGATGATGATGAGGAGGATTTCTCCTATATGCGTGTTCTGACCGACGGGATTACAGGGAGGTTGTTTAGACGCCATGACACTTGTCATTTTATATTTTTAAAGCACTCATATATATCCTTTTTATCATTTTTGGAGTATACATGTATATGTCTAACCTGGTAACATACTCACACTCTGGAGACTTACAATCAATTATACATTGTTATATATTTATCACAATCTTCTGCTTATAAAATTTCACTGTCTCTGGAGTATGATATGTTGTTTTGGCTTAATCCCAATCTTGTTTAACGCCATTCTACAGACGACATGCATTTATTATTGTCTATATTGCATAAGTGACATTTTGGAACTCGGGAGTTGGGATTCTACCCGACCCTCGATTTTTGGGATGTTACATAGGTTATAAAGACCTGAACAGGGAGGAAAAATAAATATTATATTAATTCAAAACTTCTCTAACCCAAAGGGGTTTCAATGGTAGACGTTCAACTCCACTATTTTCTGTAGTGTGGTCCACTTGATATTAGATCTATCTTATTTTTAGTCTCAAGCCTGGAGACAAGCTCACCAGTTAGATGGACGGTATGGATACAACACATGCATCATGGTGGGGTCCAGGAGTGTGACCCACCATGGCGGGCAAGCCAATGGATGGATGGTATGGATACAACACATGCATTATGTTTGTCCCACCGTCCAGGTGGAACACATGCATTATGTTTGTCCCACCGTCCAGCCACCTGGACGGTGTAGACGACCACATATCAGGTCCATCCATCACTTCCTGATGACATTAGTACAACAGTTATTAGCTATTGTACATAACCCCTCCCCTTACCAAATATCAAGAGGTGGGTCCCACGTAGGAGTGGCCACCCAAGTATATATTATATTATTAATATATATAATTCATATATAATATATATAATATATTATATAATACAACATAGTCCAGCGTCCTGTAGTTGGCTCCCACATGAGGCCCACCATATATATATATATATATATATATATATATATATATATATATATATATATATATATATATATATATATATATATATATATATATATATATATATATAATATATATAACATAATATATTATAATATTATATTATAACTTGAAGGCTTCCAGCGTCTAAAGACTCTGGACGCTGGATGGGTGGTTGGGATTTTCACATCCAATAGGGTGGGTCCACGTGGCATGGCCCACCAGATATTTGAAATCAAATTGATATTTTGTGTTTTTCCAACAAGCAACACATATATGGTGGGGTCTGCACCAGTGGACTACCCCACTGACCAAGATGATATTCGTGTCTTCTTGTATCCGGGCTGGCCCGAAAACGAGTAACAAGTGGGCCACATCTTCTGGACGTCCAAGAAAATCTGGACGGTCCAGATCGTTGGACACATTGAATGGGCCACACACATCATCACCATCATCAAAGTAAGAAGAAGAAGAAGAAGAAGAAGAGAGAGAGAGAGAGAGAGAGAGAGAGAGAGAGAGAGAGAGAGAGAGAAGCGTGAGAAGGGGAGGAACCCCACCACTATTGGGCCCTCCCTTACACAATGCGTACATCATGTGGTTCCCATAATAGGTGGGCCCTTAAAAATCAAAATTTGGTGGATCACCCACATTTTGCGTCCTTCTTTAGCTCCTTGGACTCCTACGCTCCTTGGCTTCGATCTTGATGAAGGATGATGAAGATTGGAAGGTTAAGATGGGAGATGAGAGGGTAGGAAAGTGGGCCACACTTGGCTTTGGGAGAGCTTGGGAGAGCTTAGAAAGCTTGGATGTTGGGTGTTTCTCTTGGGAGTTGAAGGGTTGTTATTAGAGAATGAGAGAGAGAGAAGTGATGGATGAAAAGAGGTGGATGGAGTGGGTGTTGTAAGAAAGGGGATGGAGAGGTATGGGTTGGTTTGAATTTTATGTAAAGGAGGAATGGGTAGGGAGAGAGAGTTGACTTGAAGAAAAGAGGGAATGGGTGCTTATACTTGGGATAAGGTGAGGTGGCATTGCGGTATGGAAGATGTACTTGACTTGCTTCATGTGACAGATTGTAGAGATTCTCTCAGAATTCGCAACGCGTGGCGTTACTTCAGAATTAACGCAAGCCCACATCTTCTGGCCTGGGTATCGCCTCGGCACGCGAGGTGCTACGTTGGAACCACTACAACAACACGGTCACTAGGGTATAAATTTTGAGTCGAGCCAACATTGGATACAGGTCGTGGGTTGCCAGAATTCAACCGGGAGGACTGCGGAAGCCTACAGAATGGTACGGTCTAAGATACGAGCCTTACAGGCACCGTCATCGTTGGACACAATAATGTTCAGAGACATATCTCTGGCACCATTTACCTTCCAAAGCCTTTGGGCTGCTCCCACATGTGGACCCTACCATGATGAATGTGTTTACTCCACACCATCCACCATCTACTTTAGATAATTTCAGGCCATGGGTCGAAAGATGAGATAGATTTGGGTCTTAAGTGGGCTGCAATGAGGGAAACGAACCATTGTTGTTGAAATCTTCAAGGCCCACTGTGGAGTCTTTGTTCGTCCAAATCAACCCAAATTAAAGCCCATTTGACCCGCTTGAGATGGATTACGCAGTGAAAGGAATAAAAGATCCACATAGGGCCCGCACTAATAGTATATATAAAAAAAAGAAGAGAGAAACAACAAAAGAAGGGTGTTATTGGGCGGTTTTGCCCACTGACGTGAGGGCAGAAGCCTCCTTAGGCTGCCCCCACACGTGGGACCCTAGATGATGTATGTATCGTATCTAATTTTTTCATCCATCATGTCAGATCATGTTAGGCCATGGGCCCAAAACTTAGGCTAATCCAAATCTCAGATGGGCTGCACCATAGGAAAATGTGGGGGTAGAAACCTCTTGGACTTGGAATTTCCTGTTTTTGGGATCCCTTGGACTTGGGAATCTCTAGAATTGAGATCCCCTAGGTATTTGGTTATGTTTGACATCTTCGATTCAAATCCTTAAATTAGTTGATGTGTGAATGTTGAAACTATGGTTTTATTAAATCCATTTAAGCATATACTTTGCCTGAATTGATGAAATCTCAAGACTTACATGGGGCTATGAGCATAGGATTACATCCTAATGACTAACCAATGATCTATAACCATCGATTTATGTTAGCAATGATTAGATGGTGCAAATCATTCTACTAAAGTAACTATAGTGATGTCATTGATAATCTGATTATTTTGGGACATCATCAGTAGGTCATATGCCTAAATGGATTTGTAGCCTAGTGACACACGTGTGGTACATGTGGGTGTTCATCTTGGTCACTCCCATTGGACCCCGCCTCATTGTATATATTATATTCATGCCTTGTAGGCTACATGAGGAGCTAATGTTAGTCTAATGTGGAACACACCATATAGACTTCTATATTTCTAGTGAGGCATGTCGTTCAGTTCCTACTCTTTATATATGATGTCTCGATTAAAGCCGATTATTATCTAATATATTTGATAACATGCCAGTGTAATTGGCCTGGTATGACACACTAAGAACATGCTTAGTATAATGACATCATGCACAGACATATGCCCATACTCATCATTTGTATGCATGTTAAGGGTGTGATTGATCATAGCATATGTGATTGGGCTGAGATACTTAAGGGACCCCATATGAGATAGGGTTGCCCCACATGATCGCATGATACGCGCAAGTTTAATGCATGACTTAGATGATATGACTCATGCATTTCGCATCTTGTATATCACGATTACTTTACGCCCTAACGACATTAGGGTTATGGCCTCCATAAGCATATCGTGGAAGGTCAGATTAGATACCAAAAATATTTGTTATAGCACTAGGGCGCTATGAATGTCCTTGGGTGAAAGTTCCTAAACCCTTATGGTACTAGTAAGATACTTTGACGTCGAGACCGAATGGATAACATGAGCGCCCGAGTGCCAAATACCAGTATGCCATGTCTCACACTGTGTCGTGGTCGGTTGAAAATGAGTGTGACCTTATTTGCCCAAGGGTACGGGGCTGTAAGCTAGTTGAGTTTGACCAGCTCATAAATGAGTCCGCTATCGACAAGCCGGGTGGGCATTGACATACCACAGGTAAGGCGGATAGTGAAGTCTCTTCCACTCACTTTGTCATGCGCTTAAAGGGACAACGGCCAGTGTTGGAGTGTAGTAGACCCCGGTGATGATCCCAGTGACGAACCATACTAATAAGTGAACTAATTGAGGATTGACATGCTTACATTACAACTCTATCATATGACATTTAGCCATGTAGGCCTTGCATTACATAGCCTTGATATGGCTGACGTCATTTATGAAATTTTAGCATTCCATTATTTTCGCTTACTCTGATATTTGTATGTTTGGCACATGCATTGTGAACACATGCACGCACTCTTTAAGATTCATAGTAAGATTAAGCATGTTCATTACGTACAGGTTATGCTAGATGGTAGTAACATTGAGGCATGAGAATGTGCTCAATCTTTTGGAGTTTTATTATATCATGTATTTCCTTTTCAGCACTATACTCAAAGATTATATTAGTGGATATGTGGTGATGATGTTTTGTGACTTGGGTACACTTATGGTTATGCCCTTTACGAAAAAATCACCCTGAAAAATCCTCCTTGTAGGATCTCAGAATCGAAACCTGGCGCATGGGAGCTAAGAATGGGGTACTGCAAAGGTTGTCAGCACTAGATTCGGTAGTTGAAAATTTTATGAGCCCTGTTCCCGAGTTTGAGGCATGCCATATTATCAAATGGTTTTAAATCAGGTTAACCATCAACCTACACAAGGTTAACTAAGGAGCTTACACAAGGCAACCTTAGATGCATACACAAGGTGACAAGTCCTACATAAGGACATAACAAGGAGCATACACAAGGCAACCTGAGCATACACAAGGCAACCTATGCCTATATAAGGCAATACATCCTATACAAGGACAACGTATTCTCCCGTCAGAGGCCTATGAAGGTCTTAGTATGTTGATCACTGAATACCAGTCCTACACAAGGAAAGATCTTCAGGGTCACTGGACTTTAGTAACTTACTTGTAAGTAGATAGCCCCATTGATAGCACATGATGAAGGTGATATTCCTTGTTGATGGAGGGTCTTTAGCTTTCTTGACCATGACAGCTGTAGATGCTTCCTATGTAAGTCGTCGGTATTGGGTTAAGGTATTATATGGAATCTTCTCTATTAAATGTTAGTCTTAAAGTGTTAGAGAGATTCCAAAATATTTTTCATTCAAAGGATTGTAGCTTAATAATTTTCTACTAAAGTGTTACTAAAAGATCCTTGAATGGTGGAGTTCATTTCTCAATCCGATCTATTAATTTAACAATGATTGTATTTAAAAGGGGATTGAAAGATAAACTCCCATGAGAAAAGAGGTTCAAGATGGAGGGTAAATCAACTATAATAATAACTCTCTTAAATTTATCTTTTTTTTCTCACTGTGAACCTAAGAAGCAAGACTCTTTAAATAGGCAATAAAGTTCAATAGTAAAAAAAATTGACAAAAATCTGTCCGCGTTCGATGTCATCGAAGTTTCCTTCAATGACTTGAACAGACTCCAATGTCATCAAGTTTTTCTTACCAAGAGAACTTGCGGTTTGTTTGGAGAGTTATGGAATTCAAATATCGATGTCATCAAACTTTCCTCGATGTCGTCGAAGTTTGAAATTCGATGTCATCGAATAAATCATGATTTTACTTTATAGCTTGCTGGACATTTTGTGCCTATATTTCGATGTCATCGAAAGTTCCTCAATGTCATCAAAGTTTGAATTTCGATGGCATTGAATGGGGCTCGATTACTTTGAATAATTCCATATGTGTGTGTGTGTGTGTGTGTGTGTGTGTGTGTGTGTGTGTGTGTGTGTGTGTGTATTGAATGGTTGTTGGACATATTTGGGCACATAATCGATATCATCGATAGTTGTAGAAAAACCTATTAAGTTTTCATCTGTTCTTACAACTTGGTTTTTCATTTTCTAATATTTTAAAGTTATTTTTCTAGTTAATTTTAGGATAGATTAGAGCAATTTTTAAGGGGATTATTACCTATGGTATTTTGGTCATGGGATGTGAGGTTTTCATTTACCTTTGGAGACTTTTACACACATCCACTTATTGAGTCTTCAACTTGTAGTCTTCATAAGGGGCTCACTGGACTCTATGACTCACATGTCACGTTAATTAACAAACCGAGGCACTTTCACCATTTTCTCAAGAATTTATTTAATCTCCCTATTTTTATATTTGAGGATGATAGGGGGTGCTCACTTTGTGTGAAATGTCGTATTTCTTCATCAATGATTCAAATGATCTATTACAAAAGTGAGATCCTTCATCACTTATAGTGGCTCTATGTGTTTCGAATCTAGATAAAATATTTTCTTTTAAAAACTTGATGATTGTGCCATGTTCATTATTCCGGCATGGAATTGCCTTAATTGACTTAAAAACATAATCTACAGTGAGTATAATACAAAGATTTCTAAAAGATGAGAAGAATGGTCCCATGAAATTGATGCCCTATAAGTCAAATACTTTAATAATTAAAATGGGGTTCAGCAGCATCATATTTTGATGAGATTATCCTCCTAATTTCTAACATCGCTAGCATGCTTTGTAGAGCTCATTTGTATCTTTGAATATAGTAGGCTAATAAAAGTCGCATTGTAAAATTTTCATGGTGGTCTTCTTAGCTGAAAAGTGGCCACCACACACATAAGAATGACAAAAGGAGTTGACACTATGTTGTTCATGACCAGGTACACATCTCATAATGATTTAATTTGAGTAATCCGGTGGTCCTCAATCACATGTGAGATGATTTAGCTACTGGAATCTTCGTATTTTTGAGGCACATCTTGTTTGATGATGGCACTCACTTTTTCTATCAAAAATCATTTTTTTGGACATTGTGTCGTCTCTTAGTTGTACAAAGATCTTTTAGGAATTTGGCATATCACGCCCCAAACTCGGAAACCAGGCTCACAAAATTCTCGATCACCGAATTCAGTACTGATAGCTAGATTCCGATCTTAGGATCCTACAAGGAGGATTTTTCGACATGCATTTATCTCGTAAAAAGCATAACCACACGTTTACCCAAATCACAAAGGCAACATCATCATCACATATCCACTAATATAAACAGTTGAATACAGTGCTGAAAGAAAAATACATATATCGATAATCAAAGTTCTAGAAGACAGTTGTATGCTCCAAGCTCGACACTACTGCGACCTAACGCCACCTGCACACATCTATTGTGCATAAGCTTATAGAAAGCTTAGAGGGTAGTGTAAGTGTGTACGCAAGGTAAGTGTCAAGTATGCAATATCAAAACAATGCTAAAACATGCTAGTAAGTCTATAAATACCATCAGCCTTGTACAGGCTATGCAATGCAAAAACATAATAAGCCAATATCATATACTGAGGAAGCAATATAGAACAATTATGTAATGCGAAGACATAGTAAGCCAAATATCATATACTGAGGATGCAATGCAATATACAGTGCGAATGAAATGACCAAGTTGGAGTGTGAAGTTAGGATGATAGTACATAGTGTCGTAAGCTATAGGGTTCATCACAAGGGAGTTTTATCCAAACCAGTCCCATAGCTAAATTTGGATAGATAGACTTAATGTGATAAACTCATGATCTCAGGTTAGTCGCGCGCCTAACTGAAATTTTGACCATTATGAAGGTACACATAATAATTAGTTACACACCACCAGCCTAAGTGGATAGTGAATGAATAAATGAATGAGTAAAATGCTGAGTATGCAACTCCTGCTCAATAAGTCCACATATCAGTACCGTACATCTTTGAGATCATCACCGGGGTCTAGTACACTCTACACTGGCTGCCACCTCCCTAGCCACACAGTATACCAATGCCTACCCAGCTCGTTGATAGCAAACCTATTTGGGAGCTGGTCAAACTCAGCCTATCTTATAGCCCCCTCACTCAGGCGGATAAGGCCACACTCCCTTCCAACTAACCACGACACAGTGAAAGATGCAGCCTACTGGTATTCAGCATTCGATCTCTCATATATATCCACTCGGTCTAGACGTTGGAGCATCTCCTGGCCCCGAAGGTTTAGGGACTTTCACCCACAGATATTCAATGTGCTTAGATGCTCGAAGCAAACATTTTTGATGTCCCATTTGGTCATTTACGACATGCCTGTGGAGGCCACAGCCCTAATGTCGCTAGGGTGCCAAATGATCATGTCACAAAATACGAGACGTGCGCATATCGCGTGCTCATGTGGGGCAACTCTATCTCTCGGAGAGTCCCATAAACAATCAGCCCAATGGCACATGCTATGTTCAATCACTCCTTATAACAAGCATGCGAATGATGCGTATGGGTATGTATCATGAAGTATACTAAGCATGATTATAATCACATACATCATGGTGGGCCTATATAAGGCGGCCCATGGCCCATAATGATGAACGAGTGGCGTGCACACAAGCACATACACATGGTGTGTCTCACACATCACAATTGGGCCTCGCACATATAAGGGGCTTCATACAATCACAATGGGCCTCATATAATCACAATGGGCCTCATACAATCACACAATGGGCCTTATACAATCGCGATGGGCCTCACGTAGTCATAATGGGCCTCTTACAATCACAATGTTATGCTAACACATACTCAGTGTGTATACCAATCATATTCGTAAACGATAATCGGCCTATATATATATATATATATATATATATATATATATATATATATATATATATATATATATATATATATATATATATATATATGCTGGGGTTCATAGAAGGACAGCAGATCTAATCCATAACATGAGGATCAGTCCTCAACAGTGGATATACCAAACCTAATACCACCGATCTTTCCATCTACGGTGATGATTTTCTCTCCTCATATCAAGGATGGGCCTAGATGGCCTACTCTTATCAAGAATGGGCCTAAGAACAAGGAGTGGGCTTCCTTGTCCATTCTATCACGAAGCAATCTGGGCTTCCTAATAAGCAATTTGGGCTTCCTTGTCCGTTCTATCACGAAGCAATCTGGCCCAATAAGCACAAGGTGGACCACATTCCCTATGAAAGGCTTGATACGAACACAAGATGGGCTCCAAGGCTTGGGTGGTCCTATAGGGTATGGTGGAAAGCATTGTTAGCAAATGGGGGCCCAACATATTGGGATAGCCTAATCAAAGAGAAATATGGGTAATATAATCATCAATGGAGACCCAACGGTTTGGGTTAGCCCATTAAGGGGAGATGAGAATAGGCCTAACGACGGGCCATAGGGAGAGTTACAATGTGGACATCTAACCATCATTGCTCATACGACATGGACATTAAACCATCATTGCTTCCAAGGCATGACCCATTCAATATCAACCAAGAACATAGATGGGCATCATAAACATCATTACATACATCATGGTGGGATCACACATCACAATGAGCTGCATCATATGTGTCTAATACACATCACAATGGGTCGTATCACATGGACCTCGCTCATGGACCACATATACATCATAATGGATCACATCCCATGGGCCTTATGTGCATCACAATGGGCCTTAAAGATGGGTCGCATGCTCGACATAATGGTCCTCATATACGGGCCTCATATACATCACAATGGGCCTCATATACATCAAAAATGGGTTGCGTCACGTAGGCCTCATATGCCAAAAGTGGGTTGCATCACGTAGGCCTCATATACCTCAAGTGGGTTGCATCACGTGGGCTTCATATGATCATAATGGGCCTCATATACATCAAAAATGGGTTGCATCACGTAGGCCTCATATGCCTCAAGTGGGTTGCATCACATAGGCCTCATATACCTCAAATGAGATGCATCACATGGGCCTCATAGATCATAATGGGCCTCATAGTTGGACCTCAAATATATCATAATGGGCCGTATTACATGGGCTTCAAATTCATCACAATGGGTCGTTGCCACATAAATATCATATTAGGCCACATATATGGGCCATACAAACATCACATTGGGCCGCACATATTGGCCACACAAACTTCATATCGGGCCTCACCAAATGGGCCATATATACATCAAAATGGGCCTCATTCAAAGGCCATATATACATCACATTGGGCCTTACTCATGGGCCTCAAATACATCATATCGGGTCTCAAATATATCACAATGGGTCACGTCCCATGGGCCTCGAATACATCAAGTGAGACCCATCATCCTAACTGGACTAACTGCACCATTCATCTATATTTAGAGATCATTTTAGAGCATTATCCAAAAATGAATCATATCAAAATATCATCTGGACTATTCCACAAATAGCAGTGGAGATAATGATTTTCACCGTTAACAATTCACAGGCCCACCAAAACATTTTTTTTTCCCAATCTGTTCCTAAGGTCATAAAGACCTGAATTAAGAGAAAAATAAATTCCATATTAATCCAAAACTTCTGGAACCCCAAACGGTTTCAATGGTAAACATTTAATCCTCCACTAATTTTTGTAGTGTGGTCCACCTGATAGGCAGATCTATCTTAATTTTTCTTCTTAACCCTTAAGACGAGCTTGCTAAGAGGATGGATGGTTGGGATATAACACATACCTCATGATCAGACTCGTGGGGCTTGCTGATGTCAATACATCTGCTATATATGTGGGGTCCCCAGCAAGTGGACGGTACAGATAAAACTCATACATTACATGTGGTCCATACAGATGGACGGTGGATACAACACATGAATCAGATGGGACCCACTGAACTTGCTGACATCCATACAGACGGATGGTTGGAAGAACACATACCTCATGGGGTCCACGTGATGGACGACTAAGATAAAACATGTATACCAAGGTGGGCTCATGCTGGATAGTACCCATACATCACGGTCGGCTGTACACAGTAGCACCGTCTAACACTCTAGATGATGCAGGTATAAAATGCATACATCAAGGTGGACCTCACCCCCACACGTGCAACACGTGTGGGGTGGGTCCCACATCCCACCAAATGGACGAAAGGCTTGGATATACATCGTGGTGGGATCCCACATATTACCGTCCACCAATGGATGGTGATGATATAGGATGCATGCATTTAGTGGGCCCCACCTCCACACATATGGGGTGGGTTCACAATGGACGGACGGTATTGGATATAAAATACATTCATCGACACAGGGTCCCATCGTCCAACAGCTGGACGGGGAAGATGAAACCCTACATTATGGTAAGGCCCAACCCTCCAGGGTATGGACGGTGTGGCAAAAATGCATACATCAAGGTGGTGCCACGTGGTGACCACCCAATTAAGCTGATATTTGATTTTTCCTTTCATCCAGGGCATGTTGGCCGGCTGAGCTTTGCCAGCAATAGCTGCTTGGCCACAGCAGACCGGGGCCCACTCTTGCAGTGGCCCCACCATACAGACAGTGTGGATACTACATAAATCAGGGTGGGGCCCACACGTGTGTGGCCCACCTGTTGAAAATCAAGTAAATATTTGTATTTTCCCTCCGATCCGGACCAGTCCAAACGGACAGCAAGGTGGTCCATTCGGTGGATGGTATAGATAAAATTCATGCATCATGGTGGGTTGCAAACAAGGAAGAGAGAGAGAGAGAGAGAGAGAGAGAGAGAGAGAGAGAGAGAGAGAGAGAGAGATATGTGTAGTAGAGGAGCTCCACCACTATGAGCTCCTCTAGGGATTACAATGCATACATTAAGATGGGCCCAAAATACATGTGGACCCTATATCAAAATCAAGATCTAGCGCTATGAACACTCACCGATTTCACTCCTTCTTGGCTCCTTGGACTCCTAAACTACTTGGCTCTCCTTTTGATGGAAGTTGATGAAGATTGGATAGCTAGGATGGGAGATTGGGTGATAGGGAGTGGGCCACACCTAGCTTCTCTCCTTAGGAAGCTTGGACGTTTCCTCACTCGGGACTTGCTTGGAATGGAGTGGGAAAATTTGAGAGAGAGAGAGAGAGAGAGAGAGAGAGAGAGAGAGACGAGTTGTATGGAGAGAGGGATGGGACGAATGGGTTGTTGTAAGGAAGGGTGGACTTTGGGGATGGGAGAGAGAAGGGTGTCATGCTTTGATGGTAAGAGAGGGATGGATTGTACTTGACTTGATTGTTTGACTGATGTGATGGGTGGTAGAGATTCTTTTTGAAGGATTTACAACATGCAGCATTTTCTCAAAATAAATGCAGGCCCACAACTCCTGGCCCGGGTAACGCATCAGTGCGCAAGATGCGACGTTGGAATTGTGGTGATGGCGCGGTCACTAAGGTACAAGTCTCGGGTTGAATCGACTTAGGTCGACAGGGTGTGACTCAGGGTTACGCGAAAATGCTATTTACGCGTCGTGTGTTGCTGAAATTCAGCGGGAAGAATCGTGAAAGTCTACGGAACGGTACGGTTCAAGATACGAGCCTTACAGCTATATGATGAGATTTCTTTTATAGCATCCAATAGAGAGATGTTGATTTTCACGTGTTTTAGAACCTCTAAGATATCCTGAGTGTTAAGTAGAGGTTTTGGTGAGATAAACCTTTGTGGGAATTGAGCAACCAGATAATATTATTTTTTCGATTCTGTCTCATGTGTGGTATCGCCAAGACCATCATTTCTCTTAGATTTTTTGTGATCCTTAGGCTTCTCAGTCCTTGTTACAATTTTTTATCTTTTTTTTTTTACTTCTAAGAGTGGTGATAGACTTTTCTTACTCCATATGTTGAGTAGAAGAGTTAAGGTCACTTATCTCGTACTGTGGTTTCAAGTTATGATGAGAATGGGCTAGAAGAGTCTCATTCTCCCTAGCAGCAAGTTATGAATATATTATTTGAATGGATGATGCAAACACTCTCAAGGATGTTTTAATGTCCCGGAATGCTTGCAAAGTATTTTGATTAAACTGCTTTTGATCATGGATAAATTTCTAAACTGAATCCTCTTAGGTTTTTTTCTAAGTTAGTAGTAGAAAGAGGGTCGAAGGAAGAAACCCTTGAGGATTTTTATATGGTTTAGTGGTTGGTCCATTCTTCCAACTCAAGTTTGGGTGGTTCCACTAACTAGGATTGTACATGTTTGAAATGAGAGCATTGAACGGCCTTTAATGATTGTTTATAACATTAGATTGCTTATGTAACAACTCTTGGAATGCAGGAATTGTAGGACACTCATGCGTCAAGTGTATATTACTAGCACAAATACCATAAGCAGTTTCAACGGTCTTATCAGGTTTGACTGTTTCTACTCTCTCCAATTTCATGGCCTTGACCTTTCTCGTAAGGTTAGCCACCCTAGCATTTACATCATCTTCTTCCCTTAAGTTGTATATTCCTCCATTCTCTTTGAACTGGGTCGACTTGGGGTTAGTGGATTTAGAAGAAGTATACCATGATTGTGCATTTTTAGCTAGCATATCAAAATAATCATATGTGTCATCGGTATCTTTGTTCATGAATTTTCCATTGTACATCATCTCTACGAATTGGTACATGAGCAAAGTCCATCCAAAATAGAAAAAACTTATGACCTACCAAATTTCATAGCCATGATGTGGGCAAGCACTTAGAAGATCCTTAAACCTCTCTCAACATTGGAAGAAGTTTCTTCCTCTTTCTGTGAGAAGTTCATGATGGCCCTTTTAAGGGTATTGGTCCTATGAACCGGGAAGAACGTTTTAAAAAACTCTCAAGTCATCTCATCCTATGTCCCAATCAATCTCAGTCTTAATGAGTGAAACCATAACTTGGCCTTCTCCTTTAGTGAAAAAGGGAACAATTTTAGTCTTGGGTTGTCTTCTGACACATTGTTTAAGTGTAAGGTCACTATAATCACATAAAACTCTTTAAGATGTACGCATGGACTCTCAAAGTCATGTCCATGGAATTTCAGAAGTAATTGGACCACTCCAGGTTTAAAATTCATGTGTCCAACATTATGTGAAAGTACACCTACTAGTGCCCTGGTTTATCAATTAGCGTGTGCGTTGAGTCAGTCGGACTACAGAGCCTCACAGGCAGAACAATTCAAGCGCCTACCTCAACCAGATGTGTGGAAGCTCATCATGGGTAAATCATAGCCTCACATCACATGTCCCAAAACACCAGCTGATTAAAACCCTTAAAAACAACTTAGAACATATGAGGATTTTTGGGGAAGTGAAATTTTTCAAACATCAGAAAATCTCTAAGTTTGTTTGCCCTGTCGATTGTATCGATACACATTTCGATATGATCGACCTGCATTGTCGATGTCCTCGACTCTTTATCGATACTATTGATAAGAGGGCTAAAAGTTTCCAGCAACCGCATACTCATCTGGACGGATTTATCGATATATCGATACACCTATCGATATCATCAATATTCAAATATCGAACCCATCGGAAGTGGCTCAATAATATCGACAGGGAAATTTTTGGCGCCCCTGTTTTCTTAAAGAAAATTACTATGTGCTTTGCTATATCGATGCCTTTTCTAATTTAATCTGAATTCAAATATTGATCGTATCGAAAGGCCGTCGATCATATCGACAGTGGGCACGAATTTCTTCCAGCAAATATTTAAGGATGTTTTTAACTTTGATCGGGGGCCACTCGAGGAATCGATATTCTTATGTCGATGCTATCGAGGTCTAGTCGATTGGATCGAGATCGGACACAAACTGTCCAGTGTGCTTATAGGTAAATCTATACATTTTATCGATCTCATCGATAAGGTCCAGATATCATCGATATTCAAATTCCGATGACATCGATTGTTTTTCGATCATATCCTAAAAAATCTGAAATATTTCAAGGCTAGTCTCTCACATTTTTCAAATGTCGATAGATCGATCCCAATATCGATGGAATCGGAGTTTGAAATTCGATGACATCGACACCAGTATCGATCCCATCGACTAGCTGGTAATAGGTTTCAAAAGCGTATGACATTTAAGTTTGTGTTATCGAGAGGATAGTCGATCCCATCGAGAGTATACACTCAATGATATCGACTCTGCTCGATGATATCGAACTCTGTCATAAATATGACCGTGTTATATCCGTTAGACCCTTTTGCCTATATAAAGAGAAACTTATCTACATTGCTGGTAGAGAAAGAAGAGAATGCTTTTGTGTGTTTTACCTTTAGATCATATACCCAAAGCCCTTTCTCTCATTGGAGTTCATCTTCCAATCCACTCTTATTCATTAACATTCAATAGAGTGGATTGGGAAATGAACTTCCGCATTCAAGGATCCTTCAGCAACTATCTTAACAACATATCATTAAGCTGTGATGCCTTGAATGAATAGATGATGGGAATCACTCTATCTTCCTTGTAGGAAAATTCTAAGAGAGTGAATTTTCGTCCTAACCTTGACCTAACCCAAAGCCAAGTACTAGTACATCTTATATGTTACGGATTAAGGGAGCTGAAGATTCTTCAACAACAAGGAGGAGATCTTTATCATTACGCTGAATGGGACTCATCAACTTATTTGTAAGTATTTAGAGTCCAGAGGACACTTGAGATCATTCCTTTCTAGGATTGGATCTTAAATGTTGCTCACCCTTTGAAGTCCTCATAGGAGGCCTCCGGCGGGAGTATACGTTGTGGGTGCTTTGTGTAGACCCTTGCTCTGTGGAGAACATAAACATCTGAGTGCGTTGTGTGGACCCTTGCTCTATGTGGGCATAAACATCTGGTTAGGAGTGTACTAGTAAAACTCCAGGGTTAGAGGTGAACCGAGTAGAAACCTCCGTGTAAAGGTTGAAGGTGAACCTGATTTAAAACCTTAGGTTTGAAGTGAACCCTGGGAAACCTCTACAGTGAAATCTAGTACACTTAAGGGTTGAGTGCAACAGCCGGGAGTGGAGTAGACAAGTAGTCGAACCACTATACAAATGACTGTGTTTGTGTAACGCCCTGAAAAAATCCGTACTTGGACTCGAGTACCAACTCGACCAGAAATTCCGTAGGATTAATTCCTTTGGAAAATAAGTGTAAGTTAGCTAGCGCAACGCTAGAGTAGCTGGGAAATAGTCCCTGATCACTTTAAATACGTTCTACAAGACCCAAAACGAGTAGAACCAAAGATGCTATAATACTCTAAAACCTCGGATCAAACTCTAAACCAGTTTGTTCTCAGGACCTCTTTGAAACTTTGTATTGGATCTAGACAGCGCGTCGAAAGTCCGATACCTACAATCTTAGACCGTTATAACCGCCTAGCTGGACTTGACAATCATTTCAAAAATCAAGTCTAACCGACATTCAGAGGCTATTTCATTGAGCCAAGAGTGAAGAGAGTGAGAATAGGGTTAGATTTGGAAATTTTAATTCAAATCTGGCACACGACTTGGCGCGTTATTATTAAGTGTTCTAACCGTCAGAATTCAGCCAAATTACACCCTTGGATCAGGAAAAATTTCTATTTCATATCATGATACTTGTAGACCTGATCTATGTGCGATGACCGCTGAACTGAAACTGGACCGCCACATGCGATCTACGAATACTACTGGTCTGAAAATGGGATGTGAGCGACATCCGACATGCATGAACTTAAGTCCGATCGCGTTCGGCCAGGGGACCACCAGAAATGTCTTTTTGGACCGAAATAGCCCCGATTTGGTTAGGCATCAAGTAAACATTGTTCCCAAGCCTGTTTTGGGCATGTGTTAGGTTATAAAAGGGGCTTAAACCCTCACTTCTCTCACCCATCCGAATTTACTAGAAACCCTTGCTGGTGTGAGAGAAAAGGTGAGAGATTGTGAGAGAGAGTGGGAGAGAATTTCCTGCTGCTTGCACTACTTGTTGTACGTGCTTAAGCAACGTGCCTCAATCACTTTCTCGACGATTTCGCCGCGTTTCTAGGAAAGAAAATATCCCAAACACTTACTGATTTAAGATTCCTTTGGTTCCTTAGCATGGTAGCTTATAGATCTTTTGAAATAGGTTCCCGGTTCGCTGTAGACGAAGCGTATACGCTCCGTTCGAATCAATACACTTCTAGGATAAAAGGTGCGGATTTTAGACGCTTTGATTGACTGTTTTCAACGCTTTCAATGTCGTTTAATAGTAGATCATCGACGGCAACACCGTTTGACATGTATAACATGCTGTCCGTTTCCTGTTTCGTAAGCAGACAAAAAATATGAGATTTAGGGCATTTTAGTCATTTGTAGGAAATACTGTTTTCATCCATATTTTGCTGATATGATTGACATGGCTTCTTGTCGCATTAGGATATTAGGAATGCGTGCATAATCAGTTTGGCGAAGAGATTCGCCCAAATACGCACTTTGAGTCGACATACTATATGTAGACTTAAATGTGTAGACTAAGTGTTTGTATAAATGTTTGTATTAGTATGTATTGAATTAAATGGCGTTATGAATTAGTTTGAGATTGAATTTTCAATTAATATGCTGATGTAAATGATTTCCTACATGTTAGTTATATGCATGATTTCATTATATGTATGAAATGCATGCGTTGGATGATTTACTTAAGTTGTATGTTATAACATGTGTTAACATGCTCACATTGTTGTATTTCACTTCCATTACTCATATATGATTGCTGATGTGGATTCATAACTGTTTGGGACTATAACTAGTCTAGGCAGTCGGCAACCGAGTAAATTCGTGGTTGGCTTATCTTTGCCACGAACGACGCGTCGATAAACGCGAGTCGTGTTTTGGAGTTGGCGGCAGTGGTTAGGCCACACGAGGTGTTTTATGCACTTCATGTCGTTCGACTTGAGATGCGCTTGTGCTAGTCGAGCCCGTCAAGTAACCCGACTGGCCATTGTATGTTCACCTTGCATAAGTCATAACTGCTTGAACCTAGGGTACTGTACTTACCATTGTAAACCCTGTCAACCATGGTACCTTGATCCATAAAGACTCATGAGCCGGGCATGGTGGTACGGGACACCGTGGTCGAGCTGTCGACCTACGCTGGGGCCACAAACCTCCCCGTAGTGACCAGTGAGCAACCCAGACTCGTGAGCAGATTATGGTGGTATAGGACACTATATTCTTGCTGTCGGCCTACATTGATAAGGTGATGGGGGAGCGGTACAACGAGTGCGAGCAACAGCCCTGGCAGCCCTTTGTAGTGACCTCGAGCGTATTCGGAGTCTACGGGAGGCGACAACCCTTCCGTAGCGACGAGAGTATAAGTACGTCTGTATTGATAAGGTGATGGGGGAGCGGTGCAATGAGTGCGAGCAACAGCCCTGGCAGCCCTTGCAGCGACCTACAAAATATACATCGTATGAGATTACTAGGAGTGACGACCCTAGACAGGATCTGTGTTGGGATCGATATAAGGGAAGTACCTTAGTTTCCCAATATTACTGTATGAAAAGGACTAATAATAGCGCGGTAATCATATCAACATCACATTGCATGTGCCTGGAAGATGTGGAGCACTGAGCGGTACGCAAGCATGCCGCGGACGCAGATGGTGCCATATGAGGGAATGTCGGTGAGGGCATCCATCATGTCACGTCATATTGCATTAACAACAGTATTAGGAATGTTTGATTTACTGCTTTACTATTATCGCATGATTGATTTGAGAACATGTTAATCTTTGCTCTATTATTCCACTGAGTTAGCTACTCACTCCCACGTTACAGGATGGTGTTTGCAACACCCACCAGACCCTGTCTTAGATGCAGGTGAGGCAGCGATTCAGGAGGCAGAGCCGGACCATGATGAGGACCAGGACGAGTTCTCATATATGCAGTACCACGACGGCTTTGCTTAGGGGGCCTGGATTGGCGGGACTTCTCAGTGGGACTCTTTTTGGACATTTGATTTCTGTTTATTTACATGTATATGAGACTCAGAGATGTATTCATACTTTGGAGACAGTTGAGATCTACTTTGTTTTCCATACAGTGATATGTATTCTTTAGTCTTCCGCTTGCTTTTATCACTGAATCTGGAGTATGAATTGCAGTTTTGGTATACTTTTACTCATGTGAATGCTTTAACTCGGACAACATTGAATCATAATCATTTTTGTTGCATAAGTGATGGTCTGGAACTCGGGAGTTGGGTTTATACACGACCCCCAATTTTTAGAGTGTTACAGTTTGAGATTATTATTATTTTTCATTTGTGTGATATTCCTTGCATGTTTTTATATCTGATTGTCTAAGATCACACCTCATATACACACACAGTCATATCCATCACAATCTTACATGTAACTTGTTTATCTTTTAAAAAGTTTGTGATTGGATTCTCTACTAGGCTTGGAAGCCAGTAGAGGTACATTGAAGTAATCCTGTAAATTGTATATCTGATAGGATTAGTGCAATAGGATTTTTAAATACACTATAAAACTTTAAAAAATCCTATTCACCCCCCCTCTAGGACATATTGGCATATTCCTACTTCAACTCAAACGGTCTTCACTACTATTTTCAATTGGTATCAGAGCAGGTCTCTCTTTAAGGGTTTCACTGCCTAGAGAGTGATCTTGACTGAAGTTTAGGAATATGGCCAAATGAGAGGGCTCATCAGTCACTAGACCTCCAATATTTGATGGTTCAAATTATGCATATTGGAAGGCTAGAATGCATTACTTCCTGAGACCTTTGGATCATGATGTTTGGGATGTAGTTAAAATGGATATGTGGTACCATCAGAACAAATCATACTTGAAGATGAAACTACCATTACTAAACCCAAACCCAAAGAAAAATGGATGACGTTCAACAAAGAACAACGAACTGCTGAAGCAAAAGCAATGAATGTCATCTATTGTGCCGTGTCTCAGGATATATTCAATCAGATAAGTATGTGTGTAACATCTAAGAAAGCATGGGATCTACTGGAAACAACCCATGAAGGCACAAGCACTGTGAAGAGGTCTAAACTACAACTTCTGACTTCACGGTTCGAAAATCTCAGGATGGAAGAGCATGAGACATTTATGGAGTTTTTCACCAAATTGAATATTATTTGTAACTCCATAGGTGGATTGGGAGAAAAATTTTCGGTACCTAAAATATGTAGAAAAATCTTAAAATCCTTACCGGAACGGTTTAATCCTAAAGTAATAACAATTGAGGAGTGTAGAAATATTGATGAGATGAAAGTAGAAGAACTAGTAGGTTCCCTACAAACTTTTAAACTACACTTCACTCAATCCCAAAAATCCAAAAACACTGTCCTAAAAACTTTTAAGAAAATAAAACATGAGGACAGTGAGAGTGAAAAAGAAGATGAAGATGAGGAAGTAGCTTTGCTGGCACAAAGATTCGGAAGATTCTTTCAAAAGAATCGCGGTTGTCCCTCTAGAGGTAGAAAGGTGGATGACAAACCTTTTACAAGAAAATTTGGAAAAAAAACCAAAGAACCACAATGCTACACCTGTCGGGAATATGGACACCTATCTACCAAATGCCCAAACAAAAAAACCAAGGGCAAGGCAATTACCGCCACATGGGATGATACGGAGGAGTCAAATTCAGAATCAAGTGACTCAGGAAGCGATGGGGACCAAAAATCCTTGAAAATACTTATGGTCTCCACTGCTTCGATCATTCCAATTGAATCTGAGGAAGAACAGCAAGCTACTGAATCATTTCCATCTGACAATGAGGAAATTGAAGAAGAGGAAGAAGTTGAATAAGATAAATTGTAAGATGCTTATAATCAACTTTACATCCACAACATCAAGGTTGTTAAAAGACTTAGTATGTCTGAGAATAAAAAGGAATTGTTGCAATTAGATTTAGATAAAGCTTCAAATATTAATACTCATCTAATTACTGATTTGCAACAATGTCACTTAGATAATGATAGACTTGAAAGAACCAATATTTCCTTGAAATCTGAGTCAAAAAAATTAAAGAAACAAGTCAAAGCATCAAATGAGGAAAACTTGATTCTTCAGAATAAAAATTATACACTTCGAAATGAATTAGAAGAATCCTGGAAAATAGCCCAACTAAACTGTAAATTTTCCCAGAGTGGTGAGAGGTTAGGAAAACTTTTAGGTATGGGAAAATCTGGGAACAACAAATATTGCTTGGGCTACGAAAAAGCTAAAATAAGAACTGGACATGGAACATATGGAAAATATGATATTTCCAGTTGCAACAAAGGAAAAAATTTGACCTATCAGATAAGTGGTGATTCAAAGGATGTGTTGAACAAAGGATATATACCACCATCACCACTCAAACTATCTAACAGGAAGAAAGACTCAGTGAATCAAGTGGTTAAATCAGATAAGACAAACAAATCTACCACAAGTAAGAATCCTGTCACAAGATGGGTAATCAAAGAGAAAAGGAAATGCCTTGTTATACACTCAGATCATTTAACAGGCAATAATGCTAGATGTACCTAGACAGTGGTTGCTCAAGACATGTCACAGGTGATAAATCCCTTCTCTCAAAATATACGGATCTTCAAAAAGGGATAATCACGTATGGAGATGGTACCACCGCTAAAGTGATTGGACAAGGAATCATAAGCAGAATTGAATCGTTCAAAAATGAGAATGCTTACTGCATAAAAGGATTGAAGCATAATCTTTTAAGCATCTCTCAAATTTGTGACAATGGGCATATGGTCAAGTTCAACAAAGAAGAATGCGATATCCTAGATCAATTAGGAAAATCGGTAATTAAGGGTCATCGCACAAACAACCACTGCTACATTATTATAGAAAAAGAAAGGAGTAATATTGAGAAACACTGAGAGTGAAGAAACTAGTCCAGGTCATGCATCAAAATCTAGATACTTGCTGAAATGATGTGATTTTGCTAAGCCTTCAAAGAAACAATCTGAGGTCTCTTACCTCACTTTTTGCACATAAACATTCAAATGTGTATACTTTTGATGTACAGAGGTTATACAAAACCTTGCTGATAATTTTTGCTAAGAAATTTAATAGATATACTATTCTGTACATGAACGATCGTCAGACTGTAGAAAAATTTGAAAAGATCCACCTTCGATATGAGCATCGATTGGTCACTTGTGTATGTCGATCACATCAACTCAGAATCATCGACGACTCTTCGAGGAGCTGAAACGTCGGGACGATAGTTCTTCCCTAAAAAAATATTAAAATTAAAAATTAAAATTCAGAAACTGAGAACATGATCAAAGGGATAGGTAGTCACTGCTTGGTAAGAATTAGTAGATCAAGAAGAAGAGCCTCATCTGGTGCTCTCGGTATTGGATATTTCATCTCTCCAATATAGGAAAAGACAAAGGATTGTTTTGTCCATAGCGTGCATCAACTGAAAAGAAGAAAGGTAAGCATGACGCAACCGCCTCTCCTTCTTTATTCAACTTAGACCCTGTGGCGGAACGAATGGTTCACAGAAAGAGCATTGAACCCTTTGGGATCATCGATCTCTTGAAACAAATTAAATGGGAAAATGTTATGAACCTTGGAGGATCTTTTCAATATAATCTGCTACATCAGTTTCTAAGTTTGGTTTATAATGTTGAAAATGATCGCCCAGTTATCTCGGTTGCGGTCGTAAATCGGGTTGAATACATCACACCAAACCGGGTAAGTAGGATGATTAACATAAAAATGACTGGAATAACTATATCCAATCAAAACATGAATGGTCTAGGTGTGTGGGGGGAAGTTACTCGAGCATTGTGTAATGGTGCCAGTATTCCCAGGAATGCCAAAAATGTTCTTCATGTCAAGCATCTTGGTCCTACCTATAGGATTCAAAACAACATTTTCAGCTCTAACGTCTATCCATATGAAGTCTCCAGCAACAAGCTCTCTCCCTACATCCTTAACATTTTGTACGATATTCATTTGGGAATTCCAATATGCCTACCCACTCTAATCGTACAGCAGATGATCCGTGTGTCTACAGAAGCATCCATCACTACACTACCATTTCTATGTCTTCTATCTAAGCTCTCATGTCAATTCAGACTGCCATCGACTCATGATCTTCCTTATCCATGTGCGTGGTTTAATTATGAAGACATACATAAACTAAACATTTTTGAAAATGTGTTTTGTGGTGGAAGAACCGGTTCAATTCCTGGCAGTAACAGTCCAGTGCATAGTTCTGACTCTGTTGAAGTCATTCCAAATATTCTTGTACGAGACAGTATACAAGATCTTCTGGATGGACAAGCTCACATTATGAAGCAAATAAATGTTTGCGAAGCCTATCTTTCCAAAGTTCGACAACAACTGGTGGGCCTGCAATGCGCTACACAACAAGTTCTGGAACGGCTACCTGCTTCATAAGCTTACCCAGGATAAACATCCATCACATCTCTGAAGTCTTCCTGAAATGCTCTGGGCCTAAATACCTTTTTGAATGCCCGTGATCATATTTGAGAGTGTGATGAATTACAGACTTGACAAGGTTGTTTGTTTTGGCTTGAAGATACACCGATGCGGGTTGCTGCTATGAAGAATCTCTTTTTGGTTGAATATGTCTTGTTTTGTCTGGTTTATGGTATGGATTGCATGTGATAGGTTCTTGTTAACTGTTTTACTCTGCTTAACTTTATCTCTACTTTATCTGAATGCATCCATAGTTCTACATGGCATGTGTTGTTTTACTCATATCTCTCACTGCCATACTTGGTTACTTCCCTCGCATACATATGACTCACATTTGAGATGGTTTACCCATCTATCTTAACTATATGTATGCATGTTCTCCCATATGCGTTAAACTGTAGTCAAATCTGTTATAATGATATACCTTTGCCAATGACTGACAAAAAGGGGGAGAAGGGTTCAAAACACCTCGTACAAAAAAATTGTGTCCTTGAATGGTGTTGCAGGTGTTAGGGGGAGCAGCTGCACCAAGAAAGGGGGAGAAAAAAGTGGTTGTGTACATGACTGTATTAGAATTTGTAAAATTGTGTAAAAACATGTACACACAATTTATGATGTGTCTGTCTAGATATTATCCTTGGGTGTTTTGATATTTTGTCATATAATTGACAAAGGAGGAGATTGAAAGTGCACCTACTAGTGCCCTGATTTGTCAATTAGCGTGTGCGTTGAGTCAGTCGTCACAGGAAGAACAATTCAAGCGTCTACCTCAACAGGATGGTTGGAAGCGCGTCATAAGTAAATCATAACCTCACATCCCATGTCCCAAAACACAGGTGATTAAAACCCTTAAAAATAACTTAGAATATATGAGAGTTTTTGGGTAAGTGAACTTTTTCAAACATCAGAAAATCTCTAAGTTTGCTTGCCCTGTCGATTGTATCGATACACATTTTGATATGATCAACATGTGATGTCGATGTCCTCGACTCTTTATTGATACTATCGATAAGAGGACTAAAAGTA
Source organism: Magnolia kwangsiensis (assembly GCA_037074715.1). Lineage (NCBI taxonomy): Eukaryota > Viridiplantae > Streptophyta > Magnoliopsida > Magnoliales > Magnoliaceae > Magnolia > Magnolia kwangsiensis. Next base: position 62,423,796 of record CM073573.1, read on the forward strand.
TCCAGCAACCACATACTCATCTGGACAGATTTATCGATATATCGATACACCTATCGATACCATCGATATTCAAATATCGAGCCCATCAAAAGTGGCTCGATAATATCGATAGACAGATTTCCAGTGCCCCTGTTTTCTTAAAGAAAATTATAATGTGCTTCGATATATCGATGCCTTTTCTGATTTAATCTGAATTCAAATATCGATCATATCAGAAGGCCATCGATCATATCGACAGTGGGCACGAATTTCTTCTAGCAAATACTTCAGGATTTTTTTAACTTTGATCGGGGGCCACTTGAGGAATCGATATTCTTATGTCGATGTTATCGAGGTCTAGTCGATTGGATCGAGACCGGATACAAATTGTCCAGTGTGCTTATAGGTAAATCTATACAATTTATCAATCTCATTGACAAGGTCCCGATATCATCAATATTTAAATTCCGATGACATCGATTGTTTCCCGATCATATCCTAAAAAACCTGAAATATTTCAAGGCTAGTCTCTTATTTTTCAAATGTCGATAGATTGATCCCAGTATCGATGGAATCGAAGTTCGAAATTCGATGACATCGACACCAGTATTGATCTCATTGACTAGCTGACAATAGGATTCAAAAGCGTATGACATTTGAGTTTGTGTTATTGAGCGGACAGTCGATCCCATCGAGAGTATACGCTCAATGATATCGACCCTGCTCGATGATATCGAACTCTGTCATAAATATGACCATTTTATATTCGTTGGAACCTTTTGCCAATATAAAGAGAGACTTGTCTACATTGTTGGCAGAGAAAGAAGAGAGTACTTTTGTGTGTTTTACCTTTAGATCATATACCTAAAGCCCTTTCTCTCATGGGAGTTCATCTTCCAATCCACTCTCATTCATTAACATTCAATAGAGTGGATTGGGAAATGAACTTCTGCATTTAAGGATCCTTCAGCAACTATCTTAACAGCATATCATTAAGCTAGGATACCTTGAATGAATAGATGACGAGAATCACTCTATCTTCCTTATAGAAAATTTCTAAGAGAGTCGATTTCCGTCCTAACCTTGACCCAACCCGAAGCCAAGTACTGGTACATCTTATGTGTTGCAGATCAAGGGAGCTGAGGATTCTTCAACAACAAGGAGGAGATCTTCATCTTTTCGCTGAATGGGGCTCATCAACTTATCTGTAAGTATCTGGAGTCCAAAGGACACTTGTGATCATTCCTTTCTAGGATTGCGTCTTAAGTGTTGCTCACCCTTTGAAGTCCTCATAGGAGGCCTTCGGCGGGAGTGTACATTGTGAGTGCGTTGTGTGGACCCTTACTCTATGGAGAGCATAAACATCCATGTGGGTTGTGTGGACTCTTGCTCTATGTGGGCATAAACATCTGGTTTGGAGTGCACCAGTAAAACTCCAGGGTTAGAGGTGAACCGAGTAGAAACCTCCATGTAAAGGTTGAAGGTGAACCTGATTTAAAACCTTAGGTTTGAGATGAACTCTGGGAAACCTCCATAGTGAAATTCGGTACACTCAAGGGTTGAGTGCAACAGCCGGGAATCGAGTAGACAAGTAGTCGAACCACTATAAAAATGACTGTGTTTGAGATTGTTATTATTTTTTATTTGTGTGATATTCCTTACATACTTTTATATCTGATTGTCTAAGATCACACTTCATATACACACACAGTCATATCCATCACAATCTTACTTGCAACTTGTTTATCTTTTAAGATGTTAGTAATTGGATCCTCTACTAGGCTTGGAAGCAAGTAGAGTTACATTTGAGTAATCCTGTAAATTGTATATCTGATAGGATTAGTGCAATAGGATTTTTTAAAGTTAGGATTTTTAAATAACTATAAAACTTTAAAAAATCCTATTCACCCCCCCTTTAGGACAAATTGGCATATTCCTACTTCAACTCAAGCGGTCTTCACCATTATTTTCATTAGGTATAAAGACAATGAAAAAAGGTGTACTCGTCCTAGCTAGTTGCAAATAATCACATAAGGTTCTAACTAGAGGATCATGGTGCACATTGTTCTTATCTTGTTGTTCAAGAGCACGATGATGAGGTTGACTCTCAGCCATGTTCTCGGTCAATTCAGAGGACCTTAGGCATTATCTAATCCTGCAAGGGATAGATAATCCTTCAACTAATCCTCATTCACTTAAGAGACATAGAGTGTTGTCACGAACCAACTTGATCATGAACCACTCTCAACCCTAATTCTAAACTAAATTTACTTCAAAATAAAAATATAGAAAAATAAGAAATCTAAAATAACCAAAACAAAGGGGGTTAGAAGGATAGGACCTAATTGACGATTTTAGGTTAGATTCTACAAAACAAAAGAAATAATGTTAGTATCTAAAAATATCCAAAAAACCTAATCCGAAAATGCAGCGAAAACTAACCATAATCCTACACTAATTCTAATACTAAGGTATTTTAAAAAGGCACAGCCGAAGTCCCCAGCAACAGCACCAAAAACTTGATCGAATCCAAGGGTTGATAACCCCAAGTGCAGGGTTGCAATGTAGTAATAACTCGGTGAGACTAGAGTCGTACCCATAGGGACTTATATTTATGCAATTTATGGAATACTTTAAAACTATAACTAAAAATAGGACTACTTATAGAATCTAATTTAATAAATAATTGTTTAATTGAGAAGAAAATCAATAGAGATAAAGTACTAGAGCTTCAAGGATCCACTTATAGCTATCCTTAATGTTTAATTCTCTTTATTCAATCATATAACTCAATTGGAATCGAAGTCATATCCTATCCATCCGGATAATAAAACGGTTAAATCATTATTCATAAACCCAAAACAGATTTAAACGTAGAGATGTGCATAAATAGTAGATTGTAAACCAAATTAATAAAGGATAAGTAATCATGTATACATTGCATATGGGCATTCTCGGGTTCTTGGTCAACTGTTTGGAAAGGCCAGTGTACTTTTCGAACGACCATAATTTCATTTGAATGGGTCGACTATTTGAAAGACCCACTCTTTGCATGGATGAGCCAACTGTTTGAAAGGCCCATCCGATGGTCGGCTGGATGTGCATCCCCAAGTTAAGGTGTATTTCATGCATCCATTCATTTCAAAAAGATCATCTTATAAAATGTTATTTTTCTTAAATGTTTACTTTGAAATAATCTTAATTACTATTTTCAATTGTAATCTTGGGGTTATTTCTCATTGAGATGACCACTCATGTATACTATTGTGCAATTGCACTAACCGTAGGTGTTGTAGATGAAGAAGTGGCACCCATGAATGAGGAACCGACAGTTGATGCTAGAGAGAAATGGTCATATTGGTCCCAAGAGGAGCTTGTCGAATCACAAGCCAAGATCAGGCACAATGAAACTTTTACTTGGGTGGAGACTCTTGAATATTACTGATATAATTTCCCTATTAGTTTTTCATACTGCGTTGTATAAGCCCTATGGGCCTTTACTTGATTGTGTTTGGATGTGGACTCCACATTTTTCTTATGCATGGCTTTCATATTTTGGATGTGATGCCACTCTTAAATGATTTCCAATACGCTTGGATGAAAAGCTTTCTTTATAGTTATCATCCCGATTTTTGTACACGAGTGCCAAACTCATGTTATGAAATCCAGGGTGTTATAGCATAGGAGGGTCAAAACCCTTTCCTTCTTTGTGATTTCTCTATTTTGGTGGGCCTATAAGGGTGGGACCCACCTTGATCATGTAATGAGTATGTGGTGGACCTCATAGTAGTGGTGGCCACCCTGATGGCCAGATTTATTTCCCTTCATTTCCATTTCTTTTCTTATTCTCATGGTGTTGTGGGACCCACAAGTGGGCCACGTTATTGAAGAGCGTGTCTCGCACGTTATCCTAGGTGGGCCCTACCTCATCCTTAAAACACAAGAGAGGGAGAGGAGTGGTGGCACCGTCATCACTGGACACAATAATGTCCAAAGACATGTCTCTGACACCATTTACCTTTCAAAGCCTCGTTGGGCTGCCCCCACACGTGGACCCCCACCACGATGAATGTATTTAATCCACATCATCCACCATCTACTTCAAATAATTTAAGGCCATGGGCTGAAAGATGAGACAGATTCGGGTCTCAAGTGGGCCACAATGAGGGAACTGAACCATTGCTGTTAAAATCTTCTAAGGCCCACTATGGAGTCCCTATTCATCCAAATCAACCAAAATTAGAGCCCATTTGACCCACTCGAGATGGACTACGCAGTGAACAGAGTAAAATATCTACGTAGGGTCCGCACTGATAGTATATCAAAAAAAGAGAAACAACAAAAGAAGGGTGTTATTGGGCGGTTTTGCCCAATGACGTGAGGGCAGAAGCCTCCTTAGGCTGCCCCCACACGTGGGACCCTACATGATGTATGTATCATATCTAATCCGTTCATCCATCTTGTCAGATCATGTTAGGCCATGGGCCAAAAACTCAAGCTGATCTAGATCTCATGTGGGCCACACCATGGAAAATGTGGGGGTAGAAACCTCTTGGACTTGAGATTTCTTAGTTTTGGGATCCCTTGGACTTGGGAATCTTTGGAATCGAGATCCCTTGGGTATTTGGTTATGTTTGACATCTTCGATTCAAATCCTTAAGTTAGTTGATATGTGAATGTTGAAACTATGGCTTTATTAAATCCATTTAAGCATAGACTTTGCCTGAACTGATGAAATACCATGACTCAGATGGGTTATGAGCATAGGATCGCATCCTAATGACTAGCTAATGATCTGTAACCATCGATTTATGTTAACAATGATCAGACGGTGCAAATCATTCTACTAAAGTAACTATAGTGATGTCATTGATAATCTGATTATTTTGGGACATCATTAGTAGGCCATGTGTCCAAATGGATTGGTAGCCTAGTGACACACGTGTGGTACATGTGGGTGTCCATCTAGGTCACTCCCAGTGGACCCCACCTTTTGGTATATATTTTATTCATGCCTTGCAGGCTACATGAGGAGCTGATGTTAGTCTAACGTGGCTCACACCACATAGACTTCTATATTTCTAGTGGGGCTTGTCGTTCAGTTCCTACTCTCTATATATGATGAGCCGATTAAGACCGATTATTATCTAATATGTCTGATAACATGCTAGTGTACTTGGCCCGGTACGACACTTAAGAACATGCTTAGTATAATGACATCATGCCTAGACATATGCCCATATGCATCATTTAGATGCATGTTATGGTTGGTGATTGATCATAGCATATGTCATTGGGTTGAGATACTTAGGGGACCCCATATGAGATAGGGTTACCCCACATGATCACACAGTACATGCAGGTTTGATGCATGACTTGGATGGTATGACTCATGCATTTTACATCTTATATGTCACGATCACTTTACACCCTAGTGACATCAGGGTTATGACCTCCATAGGCATATCGTGGATGACCAGATTGGATACCAAAAATATCTGTTCTAGCATTAGGGTGCTATGGATGCCCTTGTGTGAAAGTCCTTAAACCCTTATGGTACCGTAGAATGCTTTAACATCGAGACCGAGTGGATAACATGAGTGCTTGAGTGTCGAATACCAGTAGGCCACGTATCCCATTGTGTCGTGGTCAGTTGAAAATGGGTGTGACCTTATCCACTCGAGGGTAGGGGGTGTAAGCTAGTTGAGTTTGACCGGCTCGTAAATGGGTCCACTATCGACTAGCCAGGTAGGCATTGACATACCACTGGCAAGGCGGATAGTGAGGTCCCTTCCACTCACTTAGTCATGCGCGCGATGGGACAATAGCCAGTGTTAGATTGTACTAGACCCCGGTGATGTTTCCAGTGATGAACCATATTAATATATGGACGAGTTGAGGATTGGCATGCTTGCGTTGCATTTCTAGCATATGACATTCGGTCATGTAGGCCTTGCATTGCATAGCCTTGGTATGGATAACATCATTTATGGATTTGCTAGTTTAGCCTTCCATTATTTTTCCTTACCCTGGTAATTATATGCTTGGCACATGCATTGTGCACATACGTACGCACTCTCTAAGCTTCATAGTAAGCTTATGCATGTTCATTACATGCAAGTTATGCTAGACCATAATAGCATTGAGGCAAGAGCATGTACTCAATCTTTTAAAGTTTTGTTATATCATGTATTTCCTTTTCAGCATTGCACTGAGATTATATTAGTGGATATGTGTGATGATATGCTGTGACTTGAGTACACTTGTGGTTATGCTCCTTTACAAAAAAAAAATTCACCCTAAAAATCCTCTTATAGGATCCCAGAATTGGAACTTGGCGCATGGGAGCTAGGAGCGAAGAATAGGGTACTACGGAGGTTGTCGACACCAGATTCAGCAGTCAGAAATTCTGTGAGCCCGGTTCTTGAGTTCGAGGCATAACACACTATCAAATGGTTTTAAATCTGGTTAACCATCAACCTACACAAGGTTAACTAAGGAGCCTACACAAGGCAACCTTAAACCTTAGATTGCTACACGAGGTGACAAGTCCTACACAAGGACATAACAAGGAGCCTACACAAGGTAACCTATGCGTACATAAGGCAATCAATGCCTACACAAGGCAACACATCCTTCACAAGGACAACATATTCTCTTGTCGGAGGCCTATGAAGGTCTTAGTATGTTGATCACTGAATAGCAATCCTATACAAGGAGATGGGTCAGATCAACACAAGATATTGATTCTGAACCCATCTCCTTTTCACTTAGTCTTCCAGCATTTTTATTTCTCGTCGATGACTTTCACACTATCATCTTTTTTTTTCTTTTCTTTTTCTTTATTGTTTTCATTTTTTAGGCACATGCAATAGGTATCCATTTTTAATTCCAACTGTTTTTTAACTGGACCTTTTTTTTTCTTTTTATACCAAGGTAGATAAGGATCTTCAGACTTGATTCCTAACACTTTTGAATAGTCATCAAGCAAAAGATTAAGAGTCCAAGTTAACTTTTAAAAAATATGAGTCAAATATGAATTGTGAACTAAGATCAATTGATGTTTAATTTACTTTTTTATCAATCAATTTATTAAAAATAACTTTGTTCAAAAATCTATTAATCAACTAAAGTCTAGATTTTAAAAATTACTTTATATCTTATCATCTTACAGTCAAATATATTCAGATACACAAAATATTGTTCATCGAAAAGAATTTTAAGATAAGAAAATTGAATTTTTAAAAAAAAATTGAAAAAATTTATGTCACGTCCAAAACTTGGAAACCGAGCCCACAAAATTCTCGATCGCCGAATCTGGCACCGACAGCCTCCGTAGTACCCCATTCTCATCTCCTTGCACCCATATACCAAGTTCTGATCCTGGGATCATACAAGGAGGATTTTAATCATGAATTAATTTCATAATAACCATAACCAAAGGCATAACCCATGAACAATAACCAAAACTCCATCATAAAATCCACTATGATAAAAAAAGTTTAAGGTATAATGCATATAAAGGAAATATAATGACAAAAATAACAAAAGCTCCAGAAGCTCTACGGCACACTCTTGCTCCTACTAAGCTATGACCTAGCATCACCTACATGCATCAATCGTGCATAAGCTTATAGAAAGCTTAGAGGGTGATGAAAGTATGTGCGGAATATAAGCGTGCTTAGAATATAATATCAGAGTGATGCAGAATATGCTGGTAAGTCCTTGAATGTTAACAGTCGTACCAAGACTATGCGATGTAATGCATGAATGCTATCGGCCACACCAAGGTCATGCGATGCAAGGCCAACATAACCAATGTCATGTGCAAGATGTAGTTCAAGCATACCAATCCATATTTCAATCCAACCCATCTCTAGATCATCATATATCAGTATAGTTCTCTTTGGATAATCACTGGGGTCTAATATACTATACACCACATTACCGCCCTACACTGGATGCACAACCGTACAAGTGAAAGAGACCAAACTATCCGCCTAACCAATAGTCAGCCAATACCTATCTGGCACGTTGATAGCTGACCCATTTACAAGATGGTCATACTCAGCCTAGTAATTGTCCCCCACCCTCGAGCAGGTAAGGCCACACCCCCTTCTAACCGACCATGACATAGTGAGAGACGCGGCCTCCTAGTATTCGGCCCTCATGCACTCATGTATCCACTTGGTCTCGACATTGGAGTGTCTTCCGATACCATTAGGTTTAGGGACTTTCACCTAGGGACATCCTTCGTGCCCCATATAAAGAGAAGATTTCTAATGCTCAAACCTACCATCCACAATATGCCTATAAAGGCTATGGCCCTGATGTCGGTAGGGCATACAGTAATCACAACACAATGCAAGATGCATAAGTCACACAATTCATTCATGCATCAATCCAGCGCATACAATATGCTCATGCGGGATAACTCTACCTATCAGGGAGTCACATAAATAACCTGCCCAATGGCACATGTAATAGTCAACCATATCTCATAACAAACATGTAGATGATACATATGGGCATGTATCATGATGTCATGCTATCACTACTCATAATCGGTATCGATAACTGGCCTATATACAAGGCGGGGTCCATGGATGAACAGTCGACCTAAACCTTAACATAAAGATCAACTCTCAACTGTGGATATACCAAATCTGATAGCACGGATCAATCCGTCTACAACGATGATGAACTCTCCTCATATTAAGGTTTGGCCTAGGTGGCCTACCTATAATCCTAAGGATCCGGAACGGGCTTCCTTCACCATACTATTATATAGCCAATTAGATGCTCTAGGGGAACTAAATAAGTCCTAGATAGACTCTAAGACTAAAAAGAAATAATCTTACAAGCAACCAATGGGGGCCCAACATATTAGGCTATCCCAATACGAATAGATAGACCATGTAAACATCAATGGGGCCCAATGATTTGGGTTAACCCACTTAGAGAATGATGAGAATGGGCTTAAGAAGGCCCAAGGGAAGGTCATAATGTAGACATTTAACCATCATTGCCCATAAATATGGATATTTAACCAACATTGCTCTCAAGAGTGGCCCACATAGAGCCTAATGTATAATGGGCACAAAGACTCACACAGGGGCCTCGTACACAACATAATGGAACTCACACAAAGGCCTACTGTACACCATGATAGGCCTCACTCATGGACCACATATGCATCACATTGGGCCTCACCATATGGGCCTCAAATACATCACATCGGGTCTCATCATATGGGCCTCATACATCACATCGGGCCTCATCAAATGGATAGCTTAGATCAAACACGTACATCACATGGGGCTCACGTCCCATGTGAACAATGTGGATATACATGATATGGGCCTCATGGATGCACGGGGTGGATGTATAATACATTCATCAAAGGTGGGCCCCAAATAGTACTGGATATACAACACATACATGGGGTGGGTCTCAGCGTCCAGAGTGTTGGATGGTGTGGATCAGACCCACACATCATGGTCAGCCCACTCAGCACTGTCCAGATCTGAATAGTCAAAATACATATATCAAGGTAGGGCTCTACCCCACACATACAGCACGTGTGGGTGGGTCCCATCGTCCAAAAAAATGGGATGGATAGCTTGGATAACAAATACATCACGATTGGGGTCCATATTTGTTTGGCAACATGGATAAAATACATCATAGTGGGCTTACTGCCACTAGATAACATGAATGAAACACATCAAGTGGGCCCCACTACTTCTGGACGGCGCAGATAAATTACATACGTCATGATAGGCCCCACTGTCCCAGCTTGGACAGACAGAACACATACATTAAATGGACCTTACGTCCAGATGGACGACATGGGAAAACATACATCAAGGTGGGGTGCACAACCCACATCCAGCGAATGGACGGTGTGAAAATAACACATACCTCAAGGTGGGCCCCACCCATCCCAGGTCAAAATAGATGGACTACTTGGAGAAACACATACATTAAGGTGGGCTACCACCGTTCATCAATCTGGACAGTGAGGATAAGGCCCATACATCATCGTGCATCCCACAGCAGGGATGAAACACATACATTACAGGTGGGGTCCACGTCCCATTTGGACAGTAGGGAACCCACAATTTACTTTGCTCAAAAACTAAGAAAACACTTATTAGTTCCATCTAATCTCACTGTAACGCCCTGAAAATCGGGGGTCGAGCATAAACTCCACTCCCGAATTCCAGAACATCACTTGTGCAACATTTTCAATGATGGATGAATGTCGTCTATAATAGTGCATAAAACATGAAGTGGATTAAGCTAAAACAACATATCATACTCCAGAAACAGTTAAATTTACAAGAGGAAGAATGTGATAGATATATAAAATATATAAATGATTGTAAGTCTCCAGAGTGTGAACATGTTACCAGGTTAACTAAATACATGTATACTCCAAAATAGAAAGAAAAGAATATACATGGGTGAGTAAATAAAAGGTAAAATACCAAGTGTATTGGCATCTAATCAGTAACCCTGTAAACCCGTTGATCAGAACCTGCATATAGGAGGGATCCTCCTCATCATCATCAAGTCCGACTCTGCTTCGTAAGCATCGTCATCATCTGAAACTAAAATAGGGACTGGTTGGTGTGCGCAACACCATCCCGTAACGTAGGAGTGAGTAGTTAACTCAGTGGAATTATAGAGCAAAGGTTAACATGTTATCAAATCAATCACGCGATAATGGTAAAGCAAGCAATCAAACATTCCTAAATACTGTGATTAATGCAAGAATGAAATGACATGATGGATGCCCTCACCGACATACTGCCTCATGCGACACCATCTTACGTCCGCGGTATGCTTTCTTCCCTCAGTGCTCCACATCTTCCAGGCACATGCAGTGCGATATGAATATGATTTCCGAGTTGTTATTAGTCCTTTTTATACAGCAGGATTGGGAAACTAGGGTACTTTCCTTATATTATTCCCAACAAGGATCCTGTCTAGAGTCGTCACTCCTAGTAATCTCATACGATGATATATTTTTAGGTCGCTGAAAGGGCTGTCAGGGCTGTTGCATGCACTCGTTGCTCCGTTCCCCCATCACCTTATCCATACAGGCCTAGTTGTACTCTTGTTACTACGGAAGGGTCGTCGCCTCATGTAGACTCAGAGTATGCTCGAGGTCACTACAAAGGGCTACCAGGGCTGTTACACGCACTCGTTGCACCGCTCCACCTTCACCTTATCAGTGTAGGCCGACAACAAGAATATAGTGTCCCATACTACCATAATCTGCTCACGAGTCTGGGTTGCTCACTGGTCACTACGTGGAGGTTTGTGGCCCCAGCGTAAGCCGACAACTCGACCACAATGTCTCATACCACCATGCCCGGCTCATGAGTCTTAGTAGATCAAGGTACCACGGTTATCAGGGTTTTCACTGGTAAGTTCAGTACCTTAGGTTCAAGCAGTTATGACCAATACAAGGTGAATATATAATGGTCAATCGGGTTACTTGACAAATTCAACTAGTACGAGCGCCCGTTGAGTTGTACGACATGAAGTGCATAAGCACTTCGTGTGGCCTAACCACTGCCGACAAGCAACGCACGACTCGGGTTCGTCAACGCGTCTTGCGTGGTGAATAGAGGCCAACCACGAGCTCAAATCTGTTACCGACTGCCTGGACTGAAGTATAGTCCCAAACACTTATAATCTAAATCAATAATCATATGAGAGAGACAGAATTGAAATACGAGAAATTCCAGCATGTTATCGGCATGTTATAACTAGATCATAAGCAGTTAACCATACACGAGTACTTCACACATAAGGTAATCAATTGAAATACAACAAGTATGGAGGAAATCATGTACATCATCAAATTAGTTGAGAATCCAGTCTCAACGCTAATCTACAACATCATTTACTCAATAATTACTAATACATACATTTACACAAATACTTAGACTACACAACTCCAACGTACTTGACGTATGTTGATTTCCTCATATAATATGACAGATCCTTATATCAAGGAGATGTCTAATACACAACAATCATGTTCTTACATTCAAAACATATGGCAGGCATAAATCATATTGATTTAGGCATTTCAACAAACACTTAGTCTACACATATTAGTCTACATAGCATATGTCGGCCAATATGTGCATTAGGGCGAATCTCTTCGCCAAACAGATCATACAAGTATAACTAATATAGGTACACGGTAAATACTCATGGCAATCATATCAGCAAAATATGTACGCATACAGTATTTCCTACAAATACCTAAAATACCCTAAATCTCATATTCTTTGTACGTATTCAAAATATAAAATGGACAGAATGTTCTACATGTCAAACAACATCCTTATCAGCAATCTACCATTAAACGACATTGAAAGCTTTGAAAACAGGTAATCTAAGCGTTTAAAATCCGCACCTTAAACCAGAAATTACAAAACGGAGTTGATTCAGACGATAAGTCTCTGTTAACGGTAAATAGGTTACCTAAGGCATGAAATACGTTAGTTATAACATCACTGCAGCTATCCTAGGCTGTAGAACAAGTTAGGATTTGGATTTCTTACCTAAGAACGGAGTTGGAATCGCCGAAAAAGCGATACAGGCAGGTGGATTTGGCACGTAGAGCAGCAGGGAAGAATCCCAGGGGAAAAGCCCCAACTTCTCCCTCACTTTATCTCTCTTTTCTCTCTTCTCTCTCCTAGGGTTTTCTCCAAATTCGTATGGGTTAGAAACCTAAGGGTTTAAGCTCCTTATATAGGCTAAAAACTCACCTATATAGATTTAGGACCAAGGTATACTATGTTACAGCAAAATCGGGTCTTTTTTGATCCAAAAGAACATTTTTTGAGGTCCCCTGACTGAATGCGGTCGGACTTAAGCTCATGGATGTCGGATCCTGATCACATTAAGTTTTTAGTTGAATAGGGTTTCCAGATCGACCGTGCCGGACCAGTTTCAGTTCAGCGGTCACCGAAACTCGATCAGGGCCACAAGTGCGTTGACATGAGTGGGCCATCATCCTTGATCCGAGGGTAAATTTGGATCAGATTCTGACGGTCAAAACGCTTAGAAAATGTCACGCAAGTGACATGTGCCAGATTTATTTAAATTGAATTAATTTTCTAAATATTTTTCTTTTCTCACTCTCTTCACTCCGGACTCAGTAAAATGGTCTCAGGATATCGGTTGGGCTTGATTTTCGAAATGATTGTCAAGTCCAACTAGGCGGTTGTAATTGTCTAAGATTATCGCTATCAGACTTTCGACGCGCGGTCTAAATCTAATACAAAGTTTCAAAGGATTCCTGAGAACAAACAGGTTTAGAGTTTGATCATAGGTTTTAGGGTATCGTAGCGTCAACTATTCTACACGTTTTGGCTCTAGCAGATCATATTTAAAGTGATTGGTGACAATTTCATAGGTCGTCTAATCTAACACTTAGTTAGTTTCATCTAATTTTTAAAGGAAGTAGCCTATAATGATTTATTTTTGAGATGAGATTTGAAGGGTGGAGTAAGGGTGCTTGGAAACGAAAAAAGGAAGAGTTTGGAGAGGAACTTTTGGAGAGATTTAAGAGATTTTTTAAGAAAAGGTAAGCTTGGAGGGGTGATTTGTGAAGAAAGTACTTGATTTAGGATGAAAGGAGGGTCGAACCCTATACCATAGGGTCCCACTAGGCCCCAAATGCAATCGGCCCGAAGGCCCGGCCCAACTGGGCCCGTTTTCCGGCGAGGCCTCGCCGAATCGGCAAGGTCCTCGCCGACCACTGGTGGATTTGATGAGGCCTCGCCATTTGGGAAAGGTTCTCCTGTCCCCTAGGCCCCAAAAAAGTATGGGGCCCACCCTGGGTCCCCCTGGAAGTTGATCGTTTGGCCCCTGACTCCATTTGAGGCATTTTCGCATCCAATTTACAAACCAGAATGAGTTTATGCAGCCTATAGCATATGATTTTTGGGTAGGAGACGCCAATCTATCCAACTAACCTATTTATTTTGTTACATCCCAAAATTTTAAGGGTCAAGACTCATTTTATCCATTTATTTACTATTCACGGTAAGTTTTAGCTTCGGTATTGTTCTTCATCATTAATACCTTAGGATTGGTGTGTATTATGAATTTTTTTAGAAAATAAATGAAGAATAAAGTGGCAGAGGGTGAGATTTCGAAGGAATTAGATAAAAAGAGGTTTTAGACTTTGAGATTGAGTGTAAGATGTTGGGGTTGACCTACCACCTAAGGACATTCATTTCTAGGTTTGGAATGGAATGAAACATAGTCTAAATCCTTCGATTAACGGTCTAGAAGTGATTTGGGGCTGTTGTGTGTGATCAGGAGTGTGCACGGACTCAATCTCGGCGATCATTGTCAGTGAACTTTAGTTTAGGTATAGTTCTTTACTATTTAAACTTAAGGATTCAGGTCTAATATGAAAGTACTTATAGAAGTTTGAAGAATGAGGTGGTGAAAGGTGAGTTTTGAAGGAAATGAGTTGAAAAATGATTTCTTTGGCTTTGAGATTGAGCTTTGAGAGTGTTATGGTTGACCCATGGCCTAAGGACGTCTAATTCCAGGTTGGCAAAAATCTGGGGTGTTACACTCACCCCCAACTTAAAATATACATTCTCTTCAATGTAAAAAGATATGTGATGCATTATAACATGAGATAACAAAAATAAAAGAGAAATGAGTAAGAGAGTACCTAAAGAAGATCAATGTGATGGCATGAAGTCTAAATCATCTAAAGGAGTTATCACTAAACAAAACAAAACATAGTCTATTCTATCATAATCCTAGGAAAGCAATAAATGGATAAATGGACCTCCTTTAAACTATAAGGTCAGTCCTGATAGACAAGATAGTTCAAAGGGATGGACATATCCTCTAAATCAACTTTAAAAATGATACCATTCGCTAGATTTTCTATCTTGACAGCCCCAAGAGGATAAACTACTTTGACTTTGAAGGGGCCGGTCCAACGAGATCTTAGTTAACAAGAAAAAAGTTAAATTCTCGAGTTATATAAGAGAACTTTCTAGTTTGGTTCAAAAAATTTACAAAGAATGTTCTTTTCTTTGAACATCTTCATCATATCCTTGTATATCCAAGATTTCTCATAAGCCTCGTTTCCATATTTCTTCAAGTTCATTAAGTTGTAACTTACATGGTGAGCTAGCTTTATGAGATTCAAGTTGAAATTCTTTATATCCTAATACGCTTTATGTTCCGACTCTACAAGCAAGTGGCAAGCCTTCCCATAGACAAGTCTATAGGGTTACATACCAATACGGGTTTTGTATGCCATATGGTAAGCCTACAATGCATTAGTCAATCGTAGTGACCAATCCTTACAATCTGGGTTAACCATTTGAAATTACCGTAGAACCGCTGTTTATCGAAGTATGGATATATGACCAAATGTCCTAGAGGTTAGTGAATAGGACTTTTAAAATTTTAATCCTTTTAACTAAAATTCTACCAATTTTGATATGAGTTAAGAAGACAACATGAATAATGAAAATCTAACTGCTACATTATATCTAAATATGTATTATGCATAATTTAAATATTCAATCAATCAATACATATAAGCACAAATAATCATGATAAACATAGTGATATAGAGTCGTTCGGCTATGTGCCTACTTCACTCTCGGTTGACGCACTCCCCCTTAGAGTGTGCCGAATTTCACTATCAAATGGTTTTAAATCAAGTTAACCATCAACTTTCACAACCTACACAAGGTTAACTAAGGAGCCTACACAAGGCAACCTTAGATGCTTACAAAAGGTAACAAGTCTGACACAAGGACATAACAAGGAGCCTACACAAGGCAATCAATGCCTATATAAGGTAACATAACTAACACAAGGACAACGTATTCTCCCGACGGAGGCCTATGAAAGTCTTAGTATGTTGACTACTAAATACCAGTCCTACACAAGAAAAGATCTTCAGGATCACTGGACTCTAGTGACTTACTTATAAGTAGATAAGCCCCATTGATAGCACATGCTAAAGGTGATCTACCTTGTTGATGGAGGGTCTTCAGCTTTCTTGATCCGTAACAGCTGTAAATGTTTCCTATGTAAATTGTCGATGTTAGGTCAAGATAATCTATGGAATCTTCTCTATTAAATGTTGGTCTTAAAGTGTTTTAGAGATTCCAGAACATTTTCCATTTAAAGGATTTTAACTTAATAATTTGTCATTAAAGTGTTGCTGAAAGATCCTTGAATGATGGAGTTCATTTCTCATTCCGATCTATTGATTTAACAATGATTGCATTTAAGATGAGATTCAAAGATGAACTTCTATGAGAAAAGAGACTTAAGATGGAGGGTAGATCAACTATAGTAACAACTCTCTTAAATCTCTCTCTTTTTCTCACTATGGAACCTAAGAAGCAAGATCTTTAAATAGGCAATAAAGTTCAAACGGTAAAAAAATAGGCAGAATGTCTGTGTTTGATGTCATCGAAGGTCATTCGATGTCATCAAAGTTTCCTCGATGACTTGAACAGACTCCGATGTCATCGAGTTTTCCTTACGAAGAGAACTTGAGGTTTGCTTAGAGAGTTATGGAATTTAAACATTGATGTCATCGAGACTACATCAATGTCATCAAAGTTTGAATTTCGATGACATCAAATGGAGTTTGATGACATCAAATAATTCCTGTTTTTCTTTCAAAAAATCTCTGGACAGATTGGTCCCAATTTCGATGTCATCGAACTTTCCTCGATGTCATCAAGTTTGAAATTTGATGTCATCGAATAAATCATGATTTTCCTTTACAGCTCGTTGGACATTTTGTGCCTATATTTTAATGTCATCGAGCCTTCCTCGATGTCATAGAAGTTTGAATTTCGATGACATTGAATGGGGCTCGATTACATCGAATAATTCTAGATATATATCGAATGGTTGCTGGACATATTTAGGCACATAATCAATGTCATCAAATCATAAGTTTCGATGTCATCAATAGTTGACGAAAAACCTTGTAAGTTTTCATTTATTCTTGCAACTTAGTTTTTCATTTTCTAATATTTTAAAGCTATTTTTCTAGCTGATTTTACAATAAATTAGAGCAATTTTTAAGGGGATTATTAACTATGGTGTTTTGGTCAAGGGATGTGAGGTTCTTATTTACCTTTGGAGACTTTTGCACACATCCAATTGTTGAGTCTTTCGCTTGAAGTCTTCATATAGGGCTCACTGGACTCTATGACTCACATTTCATGTTAATTGACAAACCGGGCCACTTTCACCATTTTCTTAAGAATTTATTTAATCTCTTTATTTGATATTTTAGCTTGGTTATTCGTTGGAGGATTATAGGGGGTGCTCACTTTGTGTGAAATGTCATATTTCTTCATCAATGATTCAAATGATCTATTATAAAAGTGAGATCCTTCATCACTTATGGTGGCTCGAGGTGTTTTGAACCTAGATAAAATATTTTCTTTTAAAAACTTAATGATTGTGCCATGTTCATTATTGTGACATGGAATTGCCTAAACCAACTTAAAAACATAATCTACAGCAAGTATAATATAAAGATTTCTAAAAGATGAGGAGAATTTGTAAATGTTATCTTATCTAGCTCCTAGATTCGTCAAATTTTGTAGTGCCAAAACCTCTTGAAATTTGTATCTTGTGTAGCTCAACTTTATATCATCCTTGCCTAAGTTCAAATTCAAGTTCAAGCAGTTCCAATTCAAGTTCAAGCAGCTCAAGTACAAGAACAAGAGATTCCTATACAAGTTTAAGTAATAGATCAAGTTTTCAAGCTTCAACTATGTCAAGACAAAGTGCATTACTTAAGAATACATGCTCAGGTAATGTTCTCAAGCTTAAGTACATATACTCAAGTTGAAACTCAAGTCACAAGCTCACTGGTTCAAGCTCATCTTCAAATATACAATGACAAGCTTCAAAGTACTTCAAGAAGACAAGCTTCAAAGTACTTCAAGATGACAAGCTTTAAGTACTTCAAGATACAATATCAATCGAAGCGAACAATGTTTCAATGTTCAAATTTCACCGATAAGGTATGAATGGCCCTAGATTGACCATAGGATAGGTCATATTGAGTGCATACTTAATTTATGTCATTATATAATTTATAGGCTTTTTTTCGACTAGTCTTAGACTATGTTCGACTAAGTCCAAGTACTTGCTCGACCAGTCTAACGTTTGTTATGATTTTTCAAAATTTCTATTGGACCCTTGACTAGTCTTGGAGACTGCTCGACCAGTCGAGTGAACAGTGCTCGACTACTCGAGCAGGCTCGACTCAAAGTCCAGCAACCTTTCTGGGTCCCACTCTACTAGTCGAGTGCATGGCTCCACCAATCGAGCAGACCACTCGACCAGTTGAGCAGGCCACTCAACCACTCGAAGATTGATCTTATCTTATCGTACCCAAAATTTTAAATTCTTGTTGGTCCTTTCACTAGTCGAACCGACCACTAGGCCACTCGAGTGAACAGTAATATTGCCTATAAATTGAGGACAATTTTTAGAGTTTTTCATTCCATTTTAAGATATTCATGTCATAACTCTGAGAAAACTTGTTCCCACATTTGAGAAGCCAATTGGTTAGTATTTAAGATTCTTTTAATAGATTTTTACATTTGATTTTGTGATCTCTATTCTATTCTATTTCTTTTGTAAAGGGAATATTGATTTTACCCTTTTTGATATCAAAATCAAATCAAGCTAGCCCAAGTTAATTTTAATCTAAAATTCATTTAGACCTAAGAACCCTTTCATATGTGAGATTGTACATTGAACGTCTACATTAAACATCTACATCGAATTGGTTCTACTGGGCTTCATCAAAAGAAGAATCATCAGATAAGTACATTTCAATTTTCTGTATTTGGTTTTTAAGATTGGCAGAAAATATTTCCTTTTTGGTTTGTCTAAGGTGATCTAGAAAATCTCAGAGTGTGGGGTTTTTGAATTGTGTAAGCCCATTTGAAAGACATAATTGTGAAGGTTTTAGGTGAACCTTGAAAAACCTATTTCATAATGAAAGCCAATATCCACTGTGTGAGGATATTGGGAGTGGAGTAGTTGTGTGGCTATTTTCTAATAGTTGGTGTACACACAAGCGAACTACTATAACTACTTAAGTTGTGGTGGATGGTTGAATGTGCTTAAGTGTGTGAATGACTGTAATTTATTTTTCAGCATTTGCAAGGAATGATTGTAATTGACTTTCATTACAAGTGGTGAATGTTGTAATAGCAGTAGAAAATTTCTTTCTGTTTCATTCCTTATTCCTCTGTATCGGTTTGGGATATTGATACATAAACCATTCTAGAAATCAAGTTGTCCTATCATAAGCCATTGGCTTTTGGTGTAAGGTTGTCCTTAGAACAACATATGTATCAACCTCTCATACTTATGCATTTGAGGTTTCTATTCATTTCCGCTTTTTAAATTGATAAGTGTTATCTTTGTTTGATTCTTTCTTATTCTCCATTTAATTTTTTTAAAAATTTGGCATAGTCCTATTCAACCCCCCCCCCCCCCCCCCTCTAGGACTCTTAACTCAGCCTTTTCAAGTGGTATCAAAGCCTAATAGCTCAATTTATTTCTTTTATTTGGATTAATTTCCTTAGATAATCGACCTGAGCTTTTTAAGATGTCAAATTTTGATAGCCTTTTAGTCACTAGGCCTCCAACATTTGATGGCTCCAATTATGCCTATTAGAATGCTAGAATGAGATTTTTTAAAAAATCCATGGATGAGAGCGTGTGGTAAGCCAAAGTGACCAATTGGACCCCTCCTACCACTGAAGTAACTGGTACTGACAGATCTAAAACTGTAAAAGTCACACCTTACTTTTCTTGGACCACTCTTCAGAAAAGTGAGAGTAGTGTCAATGCAAAGGCTTTAAATGTTATTACTTGCGCACTTCACCGGATGAATTCAAGAGAAATATATCATGTGATATTGTAAAGGAAGCCTGGGATATTTTGGAAATGACACACGAGGGTACAACAACTATCAAGAAATCTAAAGTTCAAATCCTCACAACTAAATTTGAGGAAATATGTATGAAAGAAAGTGAAACTTTCATGGACTTCTATATAAAATTAAATGACATCGTCAACTCTATATGGGGTCTTGGTGATAGGATCCCAGAAAGTAAAGTTTGTGCAAAGATACTGTGCTCATTGCCTGAACGGTTCAATTCAAAAGCGACTGCAATTTAGGAACTTCGTGATACGGATAATATGATAGTAGAAGAACTGGTTGGTTCTATACAAACCTATGAGTTAAACTTTAAAGCTCCTAAAGCTAAGTCTATCGCCCTTAAGTCTTCTAAAATTATTTCTCAAGAAAATAGTAATAATTTTGATGTAGAAACTTCTGAAGATGATATGGCTCTTTTAGCTAAAAAAATTTACAAGATTTTCAAAAGTAAAAAGAGGATTGATTTGCAAAAATCGATTGAAAAGAAAAGATCTAGATCTAAAACTTGAAAATCTTTAAAAGATAGTCAATGCTATAATTACCATGAATATAAGCATCTAGCAAACAAATGTCCTAAGAATGACAAGTCTAAAAAGAAAGGTATGTTGGCTACATGGGATGAATCTTCCTCCTCCGCAGGCTCTTCTGAGTTAGAAGATTCTGAAATCGAGTCAGCTAATGATGTTAAAGCCCTAATGACTCTAGCCAAGTTCACTTTTTCAAATAATGATGACTCAACCAGTGAAGAAAATATGAATTGTGACCATGAAAATGAAGAAGATCTTCAAGATGCTTATGATACCCTATACAAGGAAAGTTGTAAAATGTTTATAAAGCTGAAACTTCATAAAGAAAAGTTTTAAAAACTAAAAGAGAATTTTGATAATCTAGTCTTAGAAAAATCACACATTTCAGATTGCTTTGAAAAAAGTAAGTGCGACTTAAATTTCAAAACATCCCAAGTTGAAAACTTAAAATCTGAAAATGAAAAGCTAAAACTAGAAGTCTCTTTGCTTTTGAGTTTGAAGGACACGTGAAGATATGCCCAAGGTGATCTTAAATTAGAAAAACTTTTATTCGATTCTAGAAAATATAGCGATCAATCTGGATTGGGATATGATAAAAGTATTCCTTCCAAATACAAGAATACGCCACCTAAATTTGTTAAAGGAGAGTCTTCTAACTGAAAAGGGAAAAGTCTAAATCAAAATAATTCTAAAAATACTAAAACTTTTTAGACCTTAATGCCTAAAAGCAACCATATCAACTATAAAAATCAGAATTGTAATCTTTTAGCTCAGAAAATTGTTGATTTACTTAAGGAGCTCTTAAAATCTAACTCGGTGGTTAGGACTTATAACAACTATAAACATAAGAAGACCAACTATACTCCTAAACCCAAAACTGTAATGAGATGAGTTCCTAAGGTTACTTGTTTGGTTGCCTATACCGCTTTTAAAGCTTCAAGCCATTCAAAGTGATACCTAGACAGTGGTTGCTCCAGAAATATGACCGGTGACAAAGGTTTGTTCACCAGTCTTAAAGACATGAATGATGGTTCAGTCACATTTGGTGATGGTAGCAACTGTAGAATTTTTGGCCAAGATACTGTTCAACTCTTTAACCTCCCTCTATTTGAGAATGTTTTGTATGTAAAAGGTTTAAAACATAATTTATTAAGCATCTCTCAAATATGCGATAA
Organism: Magnolia kwangsiensis; assembly: GCA_037074715.1. Lineage (NCBI taxonomy): Eukaryota > Viridiplantae > Streptophyta > Magnoliopsida > Magnoliales > Magnoliaceae > Magnolia > Magnolia kwangsiensis. The sequence goes on from CM073573.1 coordinate 62,445,497, forward strand.
TAATCATAGTGTAAAATTTACTAACCAAGGGTATGAAATTTTAAATAAGAATGGTTCTGTAATGTTAACTGATCGCAGAACTTCTAAAAACTGCTATATTGTTTGTGATTTAAGCTCATCTAAGCTATCGTATTACATGGTCCAATCCGATGAGACCAAATTATGGCATAAGCGCCTAGGACATGTACACTACCGTAACTTGTATAGATTGAGCAAAAGAGAATTGGTAAGAGGTCTACCCAAAGTCCAGAAAGTGGATAAAATATGTGACGAGTGTCAGATTGGTAAACAAATCAGGAGTGCTCATAAAAAGGTGAACTCCAAAGCCACATCTAAACCACTCGAACTTTGCCACATAGATCTCATTGGACTAACTAGAACGGAGAGTCATGGTGGCAAGAAGTATATTCTGGTAATTGTATATGACTTTACCAGGTATACTTGGGTAGTCTTCTTAAGAGAAAAATCAGAAACTCTCTATGAAGTAAAAATGGTACTTAAACATATCCAAACTAAAAAAGAATCACTAGTCACTAAGATCCGTAGTGATCATGGCTCTGAGTTTGAAAATAGCAGTTTTGAGAAATTTTACAGTAATTAGGGAATATCACATGAATATTCTATGCCCAAAACACCACACAACAAAATGGCGTAGTGGAAAGAAAAAATAGAGTGTTTCAAGAAATGGCACATGTAATATTAAATAGTATGAAGCTTCCTAAAAATCTTTAGGTTGAAGCCGTAAATACTGTTTGTTATATAATTAACCACGTTTATACTAAAAAATTAAATAGTAAAATGACTTATGAAATGTAGTTTGATAAGAAGCCTACTGTCAAATACTTTCAAGTTTTTGGCTGTAAGTACTACATCTTGCGTGACCGAGAAAATCTGGGTAAATTTGACACCAGAAGTAATGAAGGGATATTTTTAAGGTATGCTCTGAATAGTCGAGCGCATCGGGTTCTTAACAAGAGGACTGGTGTTATTCAAGAGTCCATTAATATGGTTATAAATGATCACTTGAATACACCTGTCTTAAGTTCAGAAAATGATGAAGTCCTTTTATTTGATAAAACAGACTCTTCATCTAGTCAAAATAACACTGAACTAAAGACAGTCAAAGGTCATCCATCTAATCAAATCCTTGAAAACCCTCTCACTGGTGTACACACTCATAAACAACTTGAAGATATAGGCAACTACGTGTACTTTATATCTCAAATAGAACCAGCTAATGTAAAAGAAGCTCTTACTGATGAAAACTGGATTGTAGCAATGCAAGAAGAGCTCAATCAGTTTGTTAGAAATGATATTTGGTACTTAGTTCTAAGACCAAAAGATAAACACATTTTCAGAACAAAATAGATTTTCAAAAATAAGTCTAATGAACTTGGTAATATTATTAGAAACAAGGCTAGGCTAGTTGTCCAGGGGTACACTTAAATTGAAGGCATTGATTATGATGAGACCTTTGCCCCAATAGCTCATCTTGAATCAATCAAACTATTTATATCCATTGCATGCTTTAAAAAATTCAAAATATACCAAATGGATGTAAAGAGTGCATTCTTAAACGGTGATTTGCATGAAGAAGTACACGTTGAACAACCAAAGGGTTTTGAAGACCCTAAGCATGCTAGTCATGTCTATCACCTAAAAAAGGCATTCTATTATTTGAAATAAGCTCCCGGGGCATGGTACGAAAAGTTGACTAAGTTTCTACTAAGTCATAATTTTGTAATGGGAAGTGTTGATAAGACATTGTTTGTAAAGAAACATAATGATCACATTCTTATAGTGAAAATCTATGTTGATGACATTATCTATGTATCTACCTATGGTAACATGACTGTTGAGTTTGCAGATCTTTTGAAATCTAAATTTGAAATGAGCATGGTCGGAGAACTAAACTATTTCCTAGGGTCGCAAGTCAAACAACTCTCTGATGATTTCTTTATCTCTCAAACCAAATATGCTCTAAACTTAGTTAAAAAGTTCAAATTTGAGAGTGGAAAAAATTTTGATACTCCAATGAGTACAACTCTAAATCTAAGAATTCAACAGGTAAGAGTGTAGATCCTAAGTTGTATCACAATTTGATAGGTAGTTTACTTTATTTAACTGCGAGCTGACATGACATTTCTTTTAGCGTAGGAATTTGTGCTAGATATCAGTCGGACCCTAAAGAGTTACATCTGATTATTGTTAAGAATATTTTTTAATATGTCGCTAGTTTAGCTAATCTTGGTCTCTGGTATCCACATGATACTAGTATGCAATTAGCTGGTTACACGGATAATGATTGGACTGGTAACATTGATGATCATAAATCGACCAGCGGTGGTTGTTTCTATATTGGGAACTGTTTGGTTTCTTGGTTAAGTAAGAAACAAATTTCTGTATCACTCTCCACAGCTGAGGCTGAATATATTGTTTCTGGTAATGTATGCACTCAGCTTGTGTGGATGAAGAGAATGCTAAGCGATTACAGAATTATGCAAGAATCTATGGTTTTATATTGTAATAATTCAAACGCAATTAATATCTCTAAAAATTCAATTCATCATTCACGAACCAAGCATATTGACATTAGATATTATTATATTCGTAAACTAGTGGAAGACAAGATAATTTCATTGGAATATATTCCGATCGAGAATCAACTTGCTGACATATTCGCAAAATCGCTTGACAAAATCAGGTTTGCGAAATTAAAATTTGATCTTGGTATGTGTAATATAAACTAATGATTTATGCCTTTTTTGTATCATAATGTATATATTTATTATTTTTTAATTTTTTAATTTAAATATATGAAAAATTGTAAATTTTCAATGTTACACGACCAGTCGAGTACACATTCGACCAGTCGTGGCTCGATCGGTCGAGTAAGTACTCGACCAGTCATGAAACTCGAGTTTTACTTTTTATTTAGGGAAAAATAAATTTTTCTTCATTTTATTTTTCTTCTCCAACAAGCCCTACCATGACCGGTCGAACCCATCTTTGATTCCTCCTTGGTCAGTACATTATTTTCAATTTGCTTATAGATTTGAGTTCTTTAATCTTCCATTTCCTTATTTATGTTGTTTATTTCAAGGTTTATAGTTGTTTGGTAGTTTTTCTAGCTAAAAATCTGATTTGCTTGAAACCCTTCTTGCTTCTTTTGCAATCCTTGTATTCCTTGATTTTCTTGTTACAATGGAGAGTAGAAATAGGAAGAAAAGATCTCGTGGTCCCTTTTCTTCTCGTTCGGCTCCTATTACAGTGCGCCATCTTCGATCACCTAAGGAAGGTCCCAAATATGTGCAGGATATTCACTTACGCAATCTAATAGTAGAACAGATAGTTAACACTGATCATTTGCACCTTTTGGTATCCTTTTCTTCAATCTGTATGATAGGATAACATTTTACATTGGGGAAGTCTGGCATTCCTCTCTATTGTGCAAGCCATGTGTGCTTGTATCACTGACTTCTCTACGGGAAAAGGTCCAATTGATGTGGACCGTCACCTCATTTCTGGATTAATGGATCTTCCAGTCAATGATAACAGTATTTCCATCAATACTCTTGTAGCAAAACCGTCTAAATCTGAAAAGTGAATGCTCACTAGAGTTTTATGTAATATGGATGCGGAATGGAGTACTGGGAATGCACTTGCTTTCAAGTTTATATTTTTCAGATACAGGGTTCTTCATTGAATTTTCATTTCAAATGCTTACCCTAGATTTGGTAAGAAAACCAAGCTTATTACATTCATGGTTCGTATTCTTCATTCTATCATTACTGGAGTCTCTGTTATATCATGATTCAGTTTCATCTTCATCCATGTCACAGTAATATACCCTTTGCTTATCGTATAACTATATTAGTCACTCATAGTCTAGTGGTTAAACCTGTTAGAAAAGCTCTTATTCACTATCTACCCTTTAACAACTCTAACATTAACAAGATGAATTTGAAGTTGGCCCCAGGCCAAGTTGATGTGGGTGTTGAAAGAGCAGTTGAAGGAAATGAAGAAGAAGATGTTTTTCCTCTAGATGATGTCAATATGGATGGCATTTTTAATGAAATTGAATCCGACTCTGCAGGTAATCCTAATTTTCAGCTGTCCGATTTTGATGATCGTTTGCGTTCACGTGAGGAAAAGGTAGAAGGTTTGTATGTGTCCCAAGAAACTCATTTTAAATACATGCGTAAATATCTGAGGCGCATTTATAAGGGATTACATCAAATCGATCCTTCCATACCTGCTCCTTCTTCTGGTTCAGATTAGTTTTGAATTTCTAATCTGTAATAATTTTCATACTTGGATCTCTTTTGACTCTGTATGCTTGGACATGTTTTCTTTTTGTGGACTTGTTTGAATGGTTATCTTGCACTATTTATGTTATCTTGAACTTGCTTCTTTCTCTCATTACTCATTGTTCTTTTGTTTACATCATCATTTATAGGTTCTTTCCTTTGTCATATTGTGACAAAAAGGGGGAGAATTTGTGTTGATATGCATATTTCATATGCCTATTGATATTAGATTCTACAGAGTGGATGTATGAAAAATGTGGAGAATTAGCAAATTTGTATTTTCTCATTAGTAAATTTCTCTTTTCTCCTCTTGGATTCTATGGAGTAATATATTAAGGGGGAGTATTAGTGCATGATTCTTTATTGATCAGGTTATAACTGGTGCATGATTCTTTATTGAGCATATATGACTCCTTATTATGGGTATTATGCATCATATTATTTATTTAGCTTTGTCACAAATTTGACAAAGGGGGAGATTGTACATGCTATCTTATCTAGCTCCTAGATTTGTCAAATTTTATAGTGCCAAAACCTCTTGAAATTTATATCTTGTGTAGCTCAACTTTATATCATCCTTACCTAAGTTCAAATTCAAGTTCAAGCAGTTCCAATTCAAGTTCAGCTCAAGTACAAGAACAAGAGATTCCTATACAAGTTCAAGTAATAGATCAAGTTTTCAAACTTCAACTATGCCAAGACAATGTGCATTACTTAAGAATACATGCTCAAGTAATGTTCTTAAGCTTAAGTTCATATACTCAAGTTGAAACTCAAGTCACAAGCTCACTGGTTCAAGCTCATCTTCGAATATACAATGACAAGCTTCAAAGTACTTCGAGATGACAAGCTTCAAAGTACTTCAAGATGACAAGCTTTAAGTACTTCAAGATATACTATCAACCGATGCGAACAATGTTTCAATGTTCAAATTTCACCTATAAGGCATGAATGACCCTAGATTGACCATAGGATAGGTCATATTGAGTGCATACTTAATTTGGGTCATTATATAATTTATAGGCTTTTTCTCGATCAGTCTTAGTATATGTTCGACTAAGTTCAAGTACTGGCTCAACCAGTCTAAGAATTTTCTTGACCATTCCAAGGTTTGTTATGATTTTATAAAATTTCTTTTGGACCATCGACCAGTTCTGGAGACTGCTCGACCAATCGAGTGAACAGTGCTCGACCAGTCAACTAGGTTCGACTCAAAGTCCAACAACCTTTCTAGGTCTCGCTCGACCAGTCGAGGAGACCACTTGACCAGTCGAGCAAGCCACTTGACTAGTCAAAGATTGATTTTATCTTATCACACCTAAAATTTTGAATTCTTGTTGGTCCTTCACCAGTCGATCCGACCACTGGGCCAATCGAGTGAACAGTAATTTTGCCTATAAATTGAGGACGATTTTCAAAGTTTTACATTCCATTATAAGATATTCAAGTCATAACTCTAAGAAAACTTGTCCCCACATTTGAGAAGCTAGTTGGTTAGTATTTAAGATTCTTTTAATAGCTTTTTTGCATTTGATTTTATGATCTTTATTCTATTCTATTTCTTTTGTAAAGAGAAAATTGATTTTACCCTTTTTAAGATCAAAATAAAATCAAGCTAACCCAAGTTAATTTTAATCTAAAATTCATTTAGACCTAAGAACCCTTTCATATGTGAGATTGTACATTGAATGCTTACATTGAACATCTACATCAAATCAGTTCTACCGGGCTTCATCAAAAGAAGAATCATCAGATAAGTACATTTCAATTTTTCGTATTTAGTTTGTAAGATTGCTAGACAATCTTTCCTTTTTGGTTTGTCTAAGGTGATCTAGAAAATCTCAGAGTGTGGGGTTTTTGAATTGTGTAAGTCCACTTGAAAGACACAATTGTGAAGGTTTTAGGTGAACCTTGAAAAACCTATTTCACAGTGAAAGTCAATATCCACTGTGTGAGGATATTGGGAGTGGATTAGTTGTGTGGCTTTTTTCTAATAGTTGGTGTATAAACAAGTGAATCACTATAATTGCTTGAGTTGTGGTGGATGGTTGAATGAGCTTAACTGTGTGAGTGATTGTAATTTATTTTTCAGCATTTGTGGTGAATGATTGTAATTTACTTTCAGTACAAGTGGTGAATGTTGTAATAGCAGTAGAAATTTATTTCTGTTTCATTTTTTATTCCTCTGTATCGGTTTGGGATTTTGATACATAGATTGTTCTAGAAATCAGGTTGTCTTACCATAGGCCATTGGTTTTTGGTGTAAGGTTGTCCTTAGAACAACATCAATATCAACCTCTCAATACTTGTGCATTTGAAGTTTCTATTCATTTCCGTTATTTGAATTAATAAGTGCTATCTTTATTTGATTCTTTCTTATTCCGTATTTAATTTTTTAATTTGGCATAGTCCTATTCACAACCCCCCCCCCCCCCCCCCCCCCCCCCTCTAGGACTCTTTTCTTGGCCTTTTCAGAATGCTCTCATGAAATCGATGCCCCAGAAGTCAAATGCTTTAATGATTAGAATAAGGTTCAGTAGCATCATATTTTGACGAGATAATCCTCCCAATTTCTAACATCACTAGCATGCTTTGCAGATTTCATTTGTATCTTTGAACATAGTAGGCCAATAAAAGTCGCATTGCAAAATTTTCATGATGGTCTTCTTAGTCGAAAAGTGGTCACCGTACACGTAAGAATGGCAAAAGGAGATGGCACTTGCTGTTCGTGATCAAGTACACATCTCATAATGATTTAATTTGAGTAATCCGGTGGTCCCCAATCACATGTGAGATGATTTAGCTATTGGAATCTTCATATTTTTTAGGCACATCTTGTTTGATGATGGCACTCACTCTTTCTGTCAAAAATAATTATTTTGGACATTGTGTCGTCTCTCAGTCGTACAAAGATCTCTCAAGAATTTGGCATATGACGAGATTTCTTTAATGGCATCCAACAAAGGGATGTTGATTTTTACGCGTTTTAGAACCTCTAAGATATCCTCAGTGTTGAGTAGAGGTTTTGGTGAGATCAACCTTTGTAGGAATTGAGCAACCAGCTTGTATTATTTTTTCGATTCTTTCTCATGTGTGGTGTCACCAGGACCATCATCTCTCTTAAATTCTTTGTAGTCATTAGGCTTCTCAGTCCTTGTCAGGATATTTTTGTTAATTTTTTTCTACTTCTAAGAGTGGTGATAGACTTTTCTTACTCCACATGTTGAGTAGAAGAGTTAAGGTCACTTATCTTGTATTGTGGTTTCAAGTTATGATGAGAATGGAATGGAAGAGTCTCATTCTCCCTAGCAGTAAGTTATGAATATATTCTTTGAATGGACGATCACTATGTGAAAGATGGAAAAAAAGGATGGATTTTGAGTCGGTTCTGGACCGTCACTAAAATTGCTTCGTTTAAAGACGCTTTAGAGACGGCCGTAAACTGTCTCTAAAATTTTAGATGGCTCTTGACCGTCCCTAATATTGTCTTAAAAATTCAAACGTCCACAAATCATTTAAGATGGTTGTTGACCATCTATATGCGGCCATCTGAGACGGACATCGACCGTCTTATATGCGGTCATCTAAGACGGTCTTTGACCGTTTGCATTAGAGACGGTCCTTGGCCATCTTTTAGTTGTAATCTGAGACTGTCAAAGACCGTCTCTATTAGAGACGGACCTTAGCCATCTTATATCCGTGTCAACGACCGTCTCTATTAGAGACTGTCAAAGACCGTGTTTATTAGAGACTGTCAAAGACCGTCTCTATTAGAGACTGTCAACGACCGTCTCTATTAGAGACGTGCTAAAATTTGACAGTCGAAAAAAAAAAAAATTAAGAAGCTTAGAAAAAGTAATTAACAAATGTTTAAGAAAATTTAGATTAAAAAAAAAAAACTGCGATTTTAAAAAATTCTAGATTTTGAAAAAAAATTTAAGAACTTTGAATAATGTTAATAACTTTGAAAAAAAAAAAATATTTCGATAAAAAAATTATTTTTTGAAAAAGAAAATATAAAAAATTAAATAAAATTGTGAAAAAATTGACAAATTGTAAAAAAAAATATTTTTTTTAAAAAAGAAAAATAGATTTTGTATTTTGACAAAAAATATTAAAAATTTATATAACAAGATTTCGATAAAAAAATGATATTTTGAAAAAGAAAATTTAAAAAATTAAACAAAATTGTGAAAAAATCGATAAATTATTAAAAAAATATTTTTTTTTTAAAAAAGAAAACTAGATTTTTTATTTTGACAAGAAAAATTGAAAAGTTATATAACAAAAGTGAAATTAAAAAAATGATATTTTGAAAAAGAAAATTTAAGAAATCAAACAAAATTTTGAAAAAATTGACAAATTGTAAAAAATATATATTTTTTAAAAAAGAAAATTAGATTTTGTATTTTGACAAGAAAAATTGAAAAGTTAGATAACAAAAGTGAAATATTTTATAATAAAAATGATATTTTGTTAAAAGAGTAAAAATATATACATTTTGAAAAAAAAATGTTATTTTTAATTGGAAATTAAAATTTATCTGTGAAAAATAAAATTACTAAATTATTAGGTACATCCACTAGTTGAACCTTCAATCATTTTTAGACAATCTAATCAGTTCAGATTGAAGAATAAATAACTTCAGATGTTTAAATCAAATTTCACTGAAATTGTGTGATCAATCTTGTATGCCTAATATCTTTCTCATATGTAAACTGATTGAGGAAAGTAACTAGTCAAATTGAGGGTATTGATCAGTAAAATAGAGTGAACGGACCCGACATGTAAAATGGGCCAAATATTTTGGTCAAAATTGTGACCCAACTTAGTTGACCTCGTGAGAACCTAAGAATTGATGTAAGTTTTGTGGTCCCCATCATGATGTGTGTCGAACATCAACACTGTGGATTTGATGTGTCCCCTTTAGGTTATGAGATATATCAAAAATCATCTATATACGAAACTCAAGTGGGTCATACCATCTAAAACTATGTGAAGACATCCTAAAAAATATAAAAGCACTTGGTGGGGCCCACATGAGTTTTGGATGCGGCTAAAAATTGGCCTGACCCCTCATCCAAGTGGGACACACATAATGAGTGGGTTGGATATGTGAATCACATTTAGGCAGGCCCAATATATGATTATAAATTTTTTAAGGAAACCCCTCTCCACTATATTGTGTGGTGTGGCCCACCCAAGTCATGGATTGACTTTATTTTTAAGCTCATGGCCCACCCAAGTCATGGATTGACTTCAACACTTTTCTCAGATCATTTTAAGATATTAACTAAAAAATGGGACGGGTTGAAGGCTTAAGTGGACTATAAAGTGGGGATTGAACGTCCGCCATTAAAAATAACATTCACAGAAGTTTTGGATCAAGCTGATGTGAGAAATTTAATCTTTTGGAATCGACCATTGATTGACCTTTAACTAAAATTTATATATGATTATACTATCTTAGATGTTTATTAATTGAGCCTTTTTCTTCCTTAACAGAATCCATTACTACATTTTATCTTTTTTGTGTTCATTCGTCTACTGCCAAGTAAAGGCTCTAAGTATTCGGTTTTTTCTTCCGTACAAATGGAACACCTTTTCAAATTTTTGAGACGAAAATGGCCTTGAACATTTTTTATACGATTTCTTTTTTTCAAATTTTTGACACGAAAATGGCCTTGAACATTTTTTATACGATTTTTAAAAAAAGAAAATTTGAGACGAAAATGGCTTTGAACATTTTTTATACGATTTCTATTTTTTCAAAATTTTGAGATGAAAATGGCCTTGAACATTTTTATACGACTTCTTTTTTTCAAATTTTTGAAACGAAAATAGCCTTGAACATTTTTTATACGATTTCTTTTATTACTATTTTCTAGTATTCTTCTCTCACCATGATCTCCTGTACTTTCTAAACATGAGGCAAGTAAAGAGATTAAATGGGCCACAAAGTTGGCCCACAATAATTCATATCTTTTTGTGTTTTCTCTTCATTCGTATCTTTTTGATATTATGAACATGTTGGATGTCAAATAAACATTACTATAGGCCCAAGGAAGGTATCAATGGTGGAAATCATTATTCCACACTGTTTTGTGTGGCATGGTCCACTTGAGTTTTGAATTTACCAAAAATTTGGGATCAACCCACACTATTCATCCATTTTTTGAGATCGTTTTAAAGAATTGTCCAAAAAATTATTCATATCCAAAGATTAATTAAATGGACCACACCACAAATAAGGGGAACAAATTGGCTACTCCCCCTGACACCATCCAATGGCTGGTTGTTGGTGCTCTGTTGGGGTCCATTGGAGCTTTGGATTTAACTCATTCTTTGGACATTGCCCTAAAATGATCTCTCCAAATAAATGGATGACATGGATAAAACACATACATCATAGCACAAACGTTCATTTTAGGGCAACCATATTTAAAAAAAAAAAAAACTTTTTAAGCAGTTGGATTTTAAATAAACATTAAGATGGGCCTTAGGATAGTTTCAACGGTGGGAATCACCCTCCCCGTTGTTTTCTATGGTGGGGTGCACTACAGATTTTTATTTGTCTCATTCTTTGGCTCATGACTTAAAATGATATCTCAAAATGGATGGATGGTGTGGATATAACAAATACATCATATGTTTTTATATTTTTTTAAATATTATATATATATGGAAAAGGTTCTGTACGTCGAGCTCATGGGAACTCCCCCATGAGGTTGAGCCGTGTGGGCCACACCATGACGTGTGTCAAAAATCAACATCGTGCATTTGATGGGTCCCCTTTAAATTATGGGATATCCCAAAAATCAGCAATATACGGAACTCAAGTGGGCCATACCATCTAAAATCATGTGAAGACATGCCTAAAACATATAAAAGTACTTGGTGGGGCCCCACCTGAAATTTGGATGCATCTGAAACTTGGTATAACTCCTCATCCAAGTGGCACACACATAATGGGTGGGCTGGATTTGTGAACCAAATCTCTGTAGGCCCAAAAAATAATTATGAATGTTTTAATGGAGGGTAACCCTTCTCAACTTTTATATGTGGTGTGGCCCACACAAGTCACATATTGATTTGATTTTCAATCTCTAGGCCCACCATGGAATGTTACATCTAACTGATGGAGTAGATGTTTGACACGCATCATGGTGGGGCCCACAGATCCATACCAGATCTAAAGCACAAGTGACGTAATTTGGTGTATATAAACAATGTGTGAGTTTTGTGTTTAATGTAAAATAGTGGTGACTCATTCTTAATAATAGTGGCAATGATATATAGAGTTATCCAGAACATCTAAATAATGAGTCTAGTTATTAATGGTTAATATTTAAACTTTTTATTATATAAAACTATCTTAATCATCTATTAAATGGTCCCTTAAATGTAGGGCTACTAATGTAGTTAATGTGCTAAATTATGGAAAACTCACAACTTGCAGATTTGAAACTAACATCTCATTTCTTAAGAGGGATTTAATTCCAATTCCCTCTTCTCGTTTCCAATTCTCTCTTTTCTCTAACGTCACTCGTCTTCTGGTTAATACAAACATGGAATAAGGTGGGACATACACATAGTTTTGATGTGTCCCCTTTAACTTATGAGATATCTCAAAAATCATCTGTATACGAAACTCAGGTGGGCCATACGATCTAAAACTATGTGAAGACATCTAAAAATATATGAAAACACTTGGTGGGGCCCACATGGGTTTTGAATGCAGCTGAAATTGGGTCTGACCCCTCATCCAAGTGGAACACACATAATGAGCTTGATCCGAAACTTCTCTAGCTCCCAAGAAGTTTTTAATGGTGGAAGTGCAATGCCCAAATTGTAGTCCACTCAAGCCTTGTTTTTGCCTAATATTTTGTATGATATCTTATAATGATCTGAGAAAAAAGATTAGATTATAGGGCTCTATAGGGCCTACAAAAATATATGTTTTATATCGAAGCTATCTATCTATTTTGAAATATTATTATAGGGCTCTCACTACCAAAAAATTGTCAGGACTTGGGGTGCTTTTAGCTATGGCTAAAATCCATCGAATAAAAGTCATAGCCAAATGTCAATTATCCGTCGGCACACCACACATTTTGAATGGCGGATGTCCAACTGTCCACCTTTTTCTCATTTTGTGGTCCACAGAGACTTAATTAGGTCTAATTTTTGGCCACATATCTCAAAATGATGTTGAGAAATGGATGGACGGCGTGGATGAAACATATCCATCATGGTGGGGCCCATAGAGCCCTCCCCTTTCCAAATCTATATTTACCATTTTTTATTTTGTAAAAAAATAGTGAGTTTTGTACAAAATGTAAAATAGTGGTGACTCGTTCGTGAAAATAGTGACAATGATATAGAGTTATCCAGACCATTCAAATAATCCTTCTGGTTGTAAATGTTTAATATTTATAATTTTATTATATAATACAATCTTAACCATCCAGAAAATGGTCCCTCTTGCATGTACGACTGTTAATAGATTCTATTGTCATAAACGATGGTAAACACACATTGTTTCGGATTTGAAAGAGTTATCTTATTTAGAAGAGGATTTGCAATTCGAGCGCCATTTCTATTTTCCCATTTTCAAGTCGCGGCATCTCGCATTGCCGGCATCTTCCATCGCCTTGAGCAGTGGCAGCTTCTAATCCCATCGACAACGTCATCTTCCATGGATCAACGTCTTCAGATAGGTGAGCTTCACTTTCCTCACCGATCGAACCCACCATGATGTGTTTTATGTGGCCCCACTATGATGTATTCCACTACAATCGGATCTATCCATCCATCACGTGGGCCACACCATTGGAATCACCGATCCCATTGTGTATGGTAACGGGCAGATTGAGGAAGATGGTATCGTGTCCTTCCTCTCGAACCCAATCGGTCAAGGGTTGGAAATCATTGTAAGAGTGGTCCGTATCCTTTTTATCTCCTTTTCCCATTTTAGTACTCATTTGGGCTTAGTATACCCAGAGAACTTGAGGAAAGAACTTGCATTAATTTATACAAATAGTTATACGGATGCATTTGGATGGCAAAATTCGGTTTGGGTTCTTTTGGAAGGCAAGAAAGGAAAAACTCTGATTTGGGTTTTCTTCCAAATGAATATTATTTTTCTACTTCTTAGTGTTTAATGGAGTTTTTGTATTGATTCGATGATGCTTTGGTGGTGGTGGTGTGATCACCTCTTGGTTGAGCAAATGTGAAAATTCCTTTTTTTTTCTTTTTTTTTTTAAGGGTGAGTTGATAGAGTGATTTGTGGGGCCCACATATTTGCATTGTGGCAAGTGGGGGCCTTGGTTCAGTGATCTAGGCCATTGGCCCAATTGGATGGAACTCGCTCCAAAAATTTCCTTGATTGAAGGATCTTGATTTCTCATATTAGGGACCGTTTTTTTCTCAATCGTCTCTGAGTTTCTCTTTTTAACAGGTATGATCGTTGGGTGGACTAGTGTTGTCCTCTTCTTACTATATTCCTCTTAACCATCTATATGCAAGATGTGGGGGCTCATAATGCTAAGTGATGGGCCCCACTAGTAGTAACTAAGGCCCGTTATACAAATCATGGGGCCGAGGAATTGGATGCTTGTTCCCTAGATTCTCACAAATTGAAAGATCATAACCATCCAGTCTTTGGCCTTTTCACTTTGGATGTGGATTTGTTGTTTTCTCAATGCCTCATTTAGACACATGGACGGTTCGATTTTTTTTATTTTTTATTTCATGTTGGGTGTTTAGGAAATGATCTCTTTAATGATACTAGTCGGAGTAGGTTCTGATACTTGTAAGTCTGAAATTTTCTTGAATTTCTCTTTTGGTTAGTATTTTTGGGACTTTTTGCTATTTTCAGTTGGCAATAATTGGTTTTGGCCTTTAGTTTTTCATGTTTTTCTGTTATTTGTCCTTGAATTTTTATGGTTTTATTTTATTTTTATTTTTTTATTTTATTTTTGTTTTTATTTTTTATTTTTTTTTGTGAGTTAAGGAATGTTCTTTAGTGTATCCTTTCAGCTGTTTTTGTTAGAGATTGACCTATTCTAGCTATGATAGCATCTGATTTCATTAAACCTAGACATCCACAAAAGTGCCAACATGGAATGCATGTGTGATCCAGACCATTCATCAAGATCCAAAATTTCATCTGGTAGGCCCAATTGTCAATCTGTCTAGCCTAAGAATCAGGCCAGTTATCTCATATGTGAGCCACTGCACGCAAAACAAATGGGCATTTGAAAAAGAATGGCCAATAGTCCAACATTCAATGTGAATGTTTGGCCCTCCTGACGAGTCCACCACCCTGATTCATACTGAGTTTCAGATCAATCACAAATAGCCAAATCCTAGTTGAAATTGTCATCCTTTTCCAGTTATTTTCGTTAGCCAATTCCTTCATCTACATGTTAGTTTTCACAAAAATAACGTAATACATTTTGGGTTGTATTTGGATGAGCAACTAAATTGAATTGAAAATATTCAGTTTAAAAAAGATGAAACAACCAAATCCTGGTTACATTTCCTAGCATTCACTAGTGAGTAACTCACCCTCAAATTTCAACTCCAGTTATTTCAGGTCCATCTTCAAAGTATAGCGATTGCACTTAGGAGCCAAAGTCCCAAACCCATACCAGCCATACTATAATTACAAATTGGTAATTTTCACTTTACCAAAATAACTATTGCAATTCAGATCATCCATTCATACATGCATGGTTGAATAATTTTCTACATGGTCTGTCCTTTGGATGCTCAAATTGCAACTCTATATCTTCAATTCTTGCAATCCATTTCAAATTGAACATCCATTCATACATGCACTTTAGCAATTTTTCTAATAAAAAATGATGGCCAAGAGACGTGTTTTTCCAAATTGGAATTCCAATGCATGCGACGTGAAGCTAGCTCAGAAAATTGATTATAATTTGGTCATTTCTCTAGTTTCCGTCTAGGTTGCTGAGTTGTACATCCAAACACACCCAGGTTTCTTTTGTTCATGCTCATGTTATGTATGATCATCTTTGTGTATTGGGAGTTCCATTCCACTTTAGTGATTTTTGGTTTCTGATTGTTTATGTTATAATATATTTCTTTCTATTTAATAGCAATCTCAGTATAACCCATTTCTTCCTTGATTGCTAAGTACACATTTGGGACTAATCTGGTTTCCATTGTTACAGGTTGGGGTAGGTGTCACTTCAGGGGGAGTTAACAAGATAAGTTTATATTTTTCTTTTTGGTAGCATTTGAGTGTCTAATTACCTGCTTGCCTTCTTTTCTTTTCTTTTTTCTTTCTTTTAATTGTAATTCTCTTTGACTATTTTAGCTTAATAAGGGACGTCCTCATATTCAAGGAACGGTTTCAACATGATAATGATGGTAAGCTTAACTCTCTCTCTATGTATATATATAATAATTATTATTATTATCTTGCAGCTTATGATCTATGGTAGGGGACCAACTCCTGCTAGCATGTCAATGGTGCCAATGCTATTGCCCGATGGACAGCTTGGATATGTCCTGTAAGTACAAATCATTAACATACTACTAATTATGTTTTTTTTTTTTTCCTTCTAAGGTGAATCATGACTCATAAGGCTGGTCAGTTTGCATGACTCCCAAGGCTAGTCAGTTTGCATGACTCACAAGGATGGTCAGTTTGCATCCAAACACACTAATTACTATCACTCTGAGGATTAAAATTTCAAAGAAAGAAGAAAAAACAACTATATGACTAAACTGCTTTTAGATTTCCCATTCATGACGGTGTTGAAATGTGCACAATAGTCAATTCTGACCTAGAAAAGCTGCAAAATATGCATGATTGCAAGAACTCGTCTTTTTTGTTAAGGATTTCACTAACACCCACACCGTTGACACACACACACAAAAATAATAATAATAAATAAATAAATAATTGTACATGATAGTATTTGCATCTTTTCACATGAGCCATAATTTGTATTTTCTTCTCTCTTACAGAACTGCATGATTAAGAGAAAGTGAACCTGATTAAGAGTATTTAGCCTCATTGTGCCCTCTCTTGCTTCCCATTCTTTTGCACTTGCTAACATTTTAAAACAGACTCTTCTCGCTTCGGAATCCCTCCTGTTTTCCCTTCATGCTTTGCAAAGCTATGTTGGAGTTCCTTACTTTTTAGTGGATTCCTTTGGCAGCTGATTCGCAACATTCACATTTCCCTGAGTCTGGTAAAATGCACTGTTGGAAAGTTTTCAATTTATCTTTCTGGTTTACTGCATAAGCATGGACATTTTGGTTCACTATTTGCTTCCCATTTCATATATTGTGCAATAGTTAACTGCAAGTCATTAGATTTTCCTAGATTTGGGGGGTTCCCACATAGTGGCAGTTTGGTAATTTTAGACTCCTTGGTTAGGGTTTGGGTTGAAAGTACGAGTGTTGGAGCTGACGCTTTCGGAGTCCGAACTCATTCTTTTGAAAAATAGAAAAATGGAAATATTAGTAAATATGGATTTTCTTATTAAGAAGAAAATGAAAGATGGATTGAAAAAACATAAAAGAGTTTTCATTATAAATAGATTAAGAGCCAATGATAATTATAAGTAGACTTGCAACCAAAAATAAAGAATTTGATTTTTTTCAAAACATGGAAAGACTAATCAGTCCTACTTCTTGTAACTTCGGCCACTGCTTTAAATGGAGGGACTGCACAAAGATTTGGTTAGGGAGACTACTGATGGTGAACTAGCAGCTGTAACAAATATGAGAGTTACAAAGGTGAAAAGAAACATAAGGCGGTCGGTAAGATAAGATGCATGATTTTTCTTTTCAATTGTTAGCCATACATTGACAGTACTTGTTTCAATTTTCTTGGATGGATGATGAATGTATTTAGGAATGTAAATGAAAATAAAAAACTTATAATATATATATGTTATCAATAGAGGATACCTTGTTTAGGGGGACATGAAATTCTTGTAGCTTATGGTATGGTGCCCCATATTGATTGTATTTACTAGTATGTAGTAGATAATACTAGGTTTAATAGTAGATCATACTAGAGAATCCCTGAACCTAAACCTACACCTAATCCTAATAAACTCCTTAACCCGAATCCAAACCTAAACCTAAACTTAAACTTATAACCTTAACCTA
The DNA here is from genome assembly GCA_037074715.1 of Magnolia kwangsiensis. Taxonomy (NCBI): domain Eukaryota; kingdom Viridiplantae; phylum Streptophyta; class Magnoliopsida; order Magnoliales; family Magnoliaceae; genus Magnolia; species Magnolia kwangsiensis. The sequence continues at coordinate 62,462,968 of CM073573.1, forward strand.
AACCTATTCTCAAATCCATAAACCTATAACCTAAACTCAATTCCCTAAACCTAAACATATAACCTAAACCTAAACTTATAACCTAAACTCAAATCCCTAAACCTTAACCTATAACCCAACCTAAACCTATACTTATAACCTAAAACTATTCTCAAATCCCAAAACCTATAACCTAAACATGAATCCAAACCATAACCCGAACCTAAATTCCTAAACCTTAACCTAAACATATAACCTATAACCTATAACCTAAGCCTATAACTTAAACCTAAACCTAAACCTAAACCTATAACCTAAACTCAAATCCCTAGACCTTAACCTAAACCTAAAACCTAAACCTAAACCTATACTTAAAACCTAAAACTATTCTCAAATTCCAAAACCTATAACACCTAAACCCGAATCCAAACCCGAACCCGAATTCCTAAACCTTAACCTAAACATATAACCTTTAACCTATAACCTAAACCTATACCTATACCTAAAACCTAAAGCTAAACCTAAACCTATAACTTAAACCTAAACTCAAATCCCTAAACCTACAACCTAAACCAATCCCTAAACCTTAACCTAAACCTAAAACCTTAACCTAAACTTATAACCTTAACTCAAATGCATAAACCTTAACCTATGACCCAACTTAAACCTATTTATAACCTAAAACTATTCTCAAATCCCAAAACCTATAACCCAAAGTCGAATCCAAACCGGAACCCGAACCCGAATTCCTAAACCTTAACCTAAATATATAACCTATAACCTATAACTTAAGCCTATACCTAAACCTAAAACCTTACTTATAACTTAAAACTATTCTCAAATCCTTAAACTTAAACCTTAACCTAAACCTAAACCTAAATCTTAACCTAAACCTATAACCTAAACTCAATTCCCAAAACCTTAACCTATAACTTAACCTAAACCTAAACTTAAACCTATAACCTAAACCTAAACATAAAACCTAAACCTAAACCTAAACCTATACTTATAACCTAAACCTATTCTCAAATCCCAAAACCTATAACCTAAACCTAAACCATAACCTAAACCTAAACCTATAACCTAAACCTAAAACCTAAACCTAAACCTAAACCTACACTTATAACCTATAACCTAAACCTATAACCTAAACATAAGCCTAAACCTAAAACCCAAATGTAAACCCGATCTCGAACCTGAACCTGATTTTCTAAACCTAAACCTTAACGTATTCTCAAATCCCTAAACCTAATCCTAGTCATAACTCCCTAACCTAAACCTAAACCAAAACTTAAAAACCAAAAACTAAACCCGAACTCGAACCCGATCCCAATTTCCTAAACCTAAACTTATGACCTTATCCTAAACCTATTCTCAAATCCCAAAACCTATAACCTAAACCTAAACCTATAACCTATTACAAAAACCAAAACCTATAACCTAAACCCGAACCCATTCTCAAATCCCAAAGCCTATAACCTAAACCTAAACCTTAACCTATAACCTATAAACTATAACCAAAACCAAAACCTATAGCCTAAACCAAAATCAAAACCTATAACCTTAACCTGAACCTAAGCCCGAACCTGAACCTGAATTCCTAAACCTTAACCTAAACATATAACCTATAACTTATAACTTAAGCCTATACCCAAACCTAAAACCTTACTTATAATCTAAAACTATTCTCAAATCCTTAAACCTTAACCTATACTTATAACCTAAAACTATTCCCAAATCCCAAAACCTATAACCTTAACCTAACCATTCCCTAAACCTATAACCTAAACTCAATTCCCTAAACCTAAACCTAAACCTATAAGCTTAACTCAAATCCCTAAACCTTAACTTATAACCCAACCTAAACCTATACTCATAACCTAAAACTATTCTCAAATCCTAAAACCTATAACCTAAACCCAAACCCGAATTCCTAAACCTTAAACTAAACATATAACCTATAACCTATAACCTAAGCCTATAACTTAAACCTAAACCTAAACTTATAACCTAATCCTAAACCTATAACCTAAACTCAAATCTCTAGACCTTAACCTAAACCTAAAACCTAAACCTAAACCTATAACCTTAACTCAAATCTACAAACCTTAACCTATAACCCAACCTAAACCTATTTATAACCTAAAACTATTCTCAAATCCCAAAAACTATAACCTAAAGTTGAATCCAAACCCGAACCCGAACCTGAATTTCTAAAACTTAACCTAAACATATAACCTATAACCTATAACTTAAGCCTATACCTAAACCTAAAACCATATAACCTAAAACTATTCTCAAATCCTTAAACCTAAACCTTAACCTATAACCTATAACCTAAACTTATAACCTATAACCTAACCTTCACCTAAACCTAAAACCTAAACCTTAACCAATAACCTAAAACCTAAACTTAAACCTAAAACCTAAATGTATTCTTAAATCCCTAAACCTAAACCTACACCTAACCCTAATCTCAACTCCCTAACCTAAACCTAAACCTAAACTTGAAAACCCAAACCTAAACCCGATCCCGAACCTGATTTTTAAAACCTAAACCTTAACCTATTCTCAATTCCACAAACCTATAGCTTATAACCTAAACCTTAACCTTAACCTAAACCTAAACCTATAACCTTAACCTAAACCAAAACCTATGAACTAAAACCTTAACCTATAACTTATAACCTAAACTTATATCCTATAACCTAAACCTTAACCTATTACCTAAAACCTTAACCTAAACCTAAACCTTAACCTATTCTCAAATCCCTAAACCTAAACCTACACCTAATCCTAATCTCAACTTCCTAACCTAAACTTCAAAACCCAAACCTAAACCCGATCCTGAAACTGAACCCGATTTCCTAAACCTAAACCTTAACCTATTCTCAATTCCCTAAACCTATAGCTTATAACCTTAACCTAAACCTAAACCTAAACCATAACCTTAACCTAAACCTAAACTTATAACCTTAACCTAAACCGAAACCTATGAACTAAAACCTTAACCTATAACCTATAACCTAAACTTATATCCTATAACCTAAACCTTAACCTATAACCTAAAATCTAAACCTTAACCTATTCTCAAATCCCTAAACATAAACCTACACCTAATCCTAATCTAAACTCCCTAACCTAAACCTAAACCTAAACTTGAAAACCTAAACCTAAACCCGAACCCGTTTACCTAAACCTAAACCTTAACCTATTCTCAATTCCCTAAACCTATAGCTTATAACTTAAACCTAAACCTAAACCTTAACCTAAACCTATAACCTGAACCTAAACCAAAACCTATGACCTAAAACCTTAATGTATTCTCAAATCTCAAAACCTAAACCAACACCTAATCCTAATCTCAACTCCCTAACCCAAACCTAAACCTAAACTTGAAAACCCAAACCTAAACCTGATCTCAAAATCGAACCCGATTTCCTAAACCTAAACCTAAACCTATTCTCAAATCCTTAAACCTAAACCTACACCTAATCCTAATCTTAACTCCTTAACCTAAACCTAAACCTAACTTGAAAACCCAAACCTAAACCTGATCCCGAACCCGATTTCCTAAACCTAAACCTTAACCTATTCTCAATTCCCTAAACCTTAACCTATAACCTAACCTAAACCTAAACCTATAACCTACACTTATAACTTAAACCAAAACCTATAACGTAAACCTAAGCCTATGAACTAAAACCTAAATGTATTCTCAAATTCCTAAACCTAAATCTACACCTAATCCTAATGTCAACTCTCTAACCTAAACCTAAACCTAAACTTGAAAACCCAAACCTAAACCTATAACCTACACTTATAACCTAAACCTAAACCTATAACCTACACTTATAACCTAAACCTAAACCTAAGCCTAAAACCTAAAGCTATGACCTAAAACCTAAATGTATTCTCAAATCCCTAAACCTAAACCTACACCTAATCCTAATCTCAACTCCCTAACCTAAACCTAAACCTAAACTTCTCGATTTCCTAAACCTAAACCTTAACTTATCAATTCCATAAACCTATAGCTTATAACCTAAACCAAAACTTTAATCTAAACCTAAACCTAAACCTTAACCTAAACCTATAACCTTAACCTAAACCAAAACCTATGACCTAAAACCTAAATGTATTCTCAAATCTCTAAACCTAAACCTACACCTAATCCTAATCTCAACTCCCTAACCTAAACATAAACCTAAACTTGAAAACCCAAACCTAAACCCGAACCCGATTTCCTAAACCTAAACATTAACCTATTCTCAATTCCCTAAACCTATAGTTTATAACCTAAACCTATAACCTTAACCTAAACCAAAACCTATGAGTTAAAACCTAAATGTATTCTCAAATCTCTAAACCTAAACCTAAACCTACACCTAATCCTAATCTCAACTCCCTAACCTAAACCTAAACCTAAACTTAAAAACCCAAACCTAAACCCAATCCCAAACCTGAACCCAATTTCCTAAACCTAAACCTTAACCTATTCTCAATTCCCTAAACCTATAGCTTATAACCTAAACCAAAACCTATGACTTAAAACCAAAATGTATTCTCAAATCTCTAAACCTAAACCTACACCCAATCCTAATCTCAACTCCCTAACCTAAACCTAAACCTAAACTTGAAAACCCAAACCTAAAACCCGATCTCGAACCCGAATCCAATTTCCTAAACCTAAACCTTAACCTATTCTCAAATCCCTAAACCTAAACCTACACCTAATCCTAATCTAAACTCCCTAACCTAAACCTAAACCTAAACTTGAAAACCCAAACCTAAACCCGATCCCAATCCCGAACCCGAACCCGAATTCCTAAACCTAAACCTTAACCTATTCTAAAATCCCTAAACCTAAACCTACACCTAATCCTAATCTCAACTCCCTAACTTAAACCTAAACCTAACTTAAAAACCCAAACCAAAATCTAATCCCGAGCCCGAACCCGATTTCCTAAACCTAAACCTTAACCTGTTCTCAATTCCTTAAACCTAAAGCTATAACCTAACTTAAACCTAAACCTATAACCTACACTTATAACCTAAACCTAAACCTATAACCTAAACCTATGACATAAAACCTAAATGTATTCTCAAATTCGTAAACCTAAACCTACACCTAATCTTAATCTCAACTCCCTAACCTAAACCTAAACCTAAACTTAAAAATCCAAACCTAAACCCGATCCCGAATTCGAACCCGATTTCCTAAACGTAAACCTTAACATAATCTCAATTCCCTAAACCTATAGCTTATAACCTAAACCTAAACCTATAACCTCTAAACCAAAACCATTGACCTAAAACCTTAACCTATAACCTATTACCTAACCTTAACCTAAACCTAAAACCTAACCTTAACCTAAACCTAAAACCTAAACCTTAACCAATAACCTAAAACCAAAACCTAAACCTAAAACCTAAATGTATTCTCAAATCCCTAAACCTAAACCTACACCTAATCCTAATGTCAACTCCCTAACTCAAACCTAAACCTAAACTTGAAAATCCAAACCTAAACCCGATCTCGAACCCGAACCCGATTTCCTAAACCTAAACCTTAACATAATCTCAATTCCCTAAACCTATAGCTTATAACCTAAACCTAAACCTATAACCTTAAAACCAAAACCATTGACCTAAAACCTTAACCTATAACCTATAACCTAACCTTAACCGAAACCTAAAACCTAAACCTTAACCAATAACCTAAAACCTAAACCTAAACCTAAAACCTAAATATTCTCAAATCCCTAAACTTAAACCTACACCTAATCCTAATCTCAACTCTCTAATCTAAACCTAAACCTAAACTTGAAAACCCAAACCTAAACCCGATCCTGAACCCAAACTCGATTTCCTAAACCTAAACCTTAACCTATTCTCAATTCCCTAAACCTATAGCTTATAACCTAAACCTAAACCTAAACCTAAACCTTAACCTTAACCTAAACCTAAACCTAAACCTAAACCTAAACCTATAACTCTAACCCAAACCAAAACCTATGACCTAAAACCTTAACCTATAACTTAAACTTATATCCTAAAACCCTAACCTTAACTTAAACCTTAACCTATAACCTAAAACTTAAACCTAAACCTTAACCTATTCTCAAATCCCTAAACCTAAACCTACACCTAATCCTAATCTCAACTCCATAACTGTAACACCCCGAAAATCGGGGGTCGGGTAGAATCCCAACTCCCAAGTTCCAAAATGTCACTTATGCAACATAGATAATAATAAATGCATATCGTCTGTAGATAGGCATTAAACAAGATTGGAATTAAGCCAAAACAGCATATCATACTCTAGAGACAGTTAAATTTTACAAGCGGAAGACTGTGATAAATATATAATAATGTATAATTGATTGTAAGTCTCCAGAGTGTGAGCATGTTACCAGGTTAGACATATACATGTATACTCCAAAAATGATAAAAATGATATACATGAGTGCTCTAAAAATATAAAATAACAAGTGTCATGGCATCTAAACAACCTCCCTGTAATCCCGTCGGTCAGAACACGCATATAGGAGAAATCCTCCTCATCATCATCAAGTCCGGCTCCACTTCACAAGCAGCGCCATCATCTGCAACTAAAACAGGGACTGGTTGGTGTGCGCGACACCGTCCCGTAACGTGGGAGTGAGTAATCAACTCAGTGGAATCATAGAATAAAGATTAGCATGTTATCAAATCAATTACGCGATAATAGTAATGCAAGCAATCAAACATTCCTAGATACTGTTGTTAATGCAAGCATGAAATGACATGATGGATGCCTTCACCGACATACTCCCTCATACGGCACCATCTTATGCCCGCGGCATGCTTACGTTCCTCAGTGCTCCACATCTTCCAAGCACATGCAGTGCGATATGAATATGATTATCGAGTTGTTATTAGTCTTTTTCATTCAGCAGGATTGGAAAACTAAGGTACCTTCCTTATATCAATCCCAACACAGATCCTGTCTAGGGTCGTCACTCCTAGTAATCTCATACGATGTTACATTTTATAACACCCCGGATTTTGGCTAATCTGGGATTTGACGTCCTTAGACAGTGGGTCAATTAAAACACCTGAAAATTCGCTTAGAACCCAATTCCATAGCCAAAGAAATCACTTAGGGTTAATTCCTTTAGAAACTAAGCATAAGTTAGCTAGCGCAACGCTGGAGTAGCTGGAAAATAGTCCCTGATCACTTTAAATACGTTCTACAAGACCCAAATCGAGTAGAACGTATGACTCCATAATACTCTATAACCTTGGATCAAACTCTAAACAGGTTTGTTCTCTGGACCACTTTGAAATTTTGTATTGGATCTAGACCGCGCATTGAAAGTCCGATACCTCCTATCTTAGACCGTTAGAACCGCCTAGCTGGACTTGACAATCATTTCAAAAATCAAGTCAAACCGATAATCACAGACTATTTCATTGAGCCCGGACCGAAGAGAGTGCGAATAGGGACAGATTTGGAATTTCAAATTCAAATCTGGCACACGACTTGACGCGTCAGTATTAGGCGTTCTGACCGTCAGAATTCATCCAGATTACACCCTTGGATCAGGAAAAATTTCTATTTTATATCATGAGACTTTCAGCCCTGATCTACGTGCGGTGACCGCTGAACTGAAACTGGACCGCCACGTGCGATCTGCGAACCCTGCCGGACTGAAAACTTAATACGTGCTATATCTGGTACGCATGAGCTTAAGTCCGATCGCATTCGACCAGGGGACCACCAGAAATCATCTTTTGGACCGAAACAGCCCCGCTTTGGTTAAGCATCAAGTGAACTTTGTTCCCGAGCCTATTCCGAGCATTTTTAAGCTTATAAAAGGGGTTGAAACCCTCTCATATCTCTCTCATCCGAATTTGGGAAAAGCCATAGATTGAGGGAGAGAAAAGGTGAGAGATTGTGAGAGAGGTGGGAGAGAATTTCCTGCTGCTGGTGCTACCTGCTACACGTGTTTAAGCCACGCGATCCAAGCACTTTCCCGGCGATTCCTCCACGTTTTCAGGTAAGAAATAGCCCTAGAAGTTGCTGATTTGACATTCGTTCCGTTCCATAGCATGTAAACTGATATAACTCGTAAATTAGGTTCTCTATTCGCCGTAAACGAAGCGTATACGCTCCGTTCGAACTCTCACCCCTAAAAGGGAAAAGGTGCGGATTTTAGACGCTTTGATTGACTATTTCCAAAGCTTTCAATGTCGTTTAATAGTAGATTCTCGATGGCAACGCCGTTTGACATGTACAACATGCTGTCCGTTTCCTGTTTCGTAAATCAACGAAGAATATGAGATTTAGGGCATTTTAGTCATTTGTAGGAAGTACTGTTTTCATTCATAGTTTGCTGATGTGATTGACATGAATTGTTGTCGCATTAGAATGTTAGGAATGCGTGCATAATTAGTTTGGCGAAGAGATTCGCCTAAATGCGCATTTCGGGTCGACATACTATATGTAGACTCAAGTGTGTAGTGTAAGTGTTTGTATAAATGCTTGTATTAGTATGTATTGAATTAAATGGTGTTATGAATTAATTTGAGATTGATTTCTCAATTAATATGCTGATGTAAATGATTTCCTACATGTTAGCCGTATGTACGATTTCATTATATGTATGAAATGCATATGTTTGATGTTGCACTTAAGTGGTATGCTATAACATGTACTTGATGATTTCATTATGGTTTAGTTGAGATTGAATTCTCAATTAATAGGCTAATGGAGAGGATTTCCTATATGTTGGCGATATGCATAATTTCATTATATGTGTGAAAGACATGTGTAGGATGATTTACTTAAGTTGTACGTTATAACAGGTGTTAACATGCTTACATGGTTGTATTTCATTTCCATTACTCTTACATGAATGCTGACATGATTCCATGATTGTTTGGGACTATACTTAGTCCAGGCAGTCGGTAACCGAGCGAATTCGTGGTTAGTTTATCTTCGCCACGAACGACGCGTCGATGAACGCGAGCCGTGTTCTAGAGTTGGCGGCAGTGGTTAGGCCACACGAAGTGTTTTACGCACTTCATGTCGTCAACTTGAGATGCGATCGCGCTAGTCGAGCCCGTCAAGTAACCCGACTGGCCATTGTATGTTCACCCTGCATGAGTCATAACTGCTTGAACCTAGGGTACTGAACTTACCATTGTAAACCCTGTTAACCATGGTACCTTGATCCATAAAGACTCATGAGCCGGGCATGGTGGTATGGGACACCGTGGTCGAGCTGTCGGCCTACGCTGGGGCCACAAACCTCCCCGTAGTGACCAGTGAGCACCTAGACTCGTGAGTAGATTATGGTGGTATGGGACACTATATTCTAGCTGTCGGCCTACACTGATCAGGCGACGAGTCCTTTGTAGTGACCGCGAGCGTATTCTGAGTCTACGGGAGGCGACGACCCTTCAGTAGCAGTAGAGTACAGTAGGCCTGTATTGATAAGGTGATGGGGGAGCGGAGCAACGAGTGCGTGCAACAGCCCTGGCAGCCCTTGCAGCGACCTACGAAATATACATCGTATGAGATTACTAGGAGTGACGACCCTAGATAGGATCTGTGTTGGGATTGATATAAGGGAAGTACCTTAGTTTCCCAATCCTGCTGTTTGAATGGACTAATAATAACTTGAAAATCATATCACCATAGCATTGCATGTGCCTGGAAGATGTGGAGCACTCTAGGGAGTGTGGCATGCCGCGGTCGTAAGATGTTGCCGCATGAGGGTGATCGTCGGTGAGGGCATACATCACGTCATGTCATAATTGCATTAACAACAGTATTAGGAATGTTTGAATTACTGCTTTACTATTATCGCATGATTGATTTGATAACATGTTAATCTTTGCTCTATTATTCCACTGAGTTAGCTACTCACTCCCACGTTACGGGACGGTGTTCCTGGACACCCACCAGACCTTTTTGTGATTGCAGATAATGGCACGGCCTGTGAGGCGGAGCTGGACTTGATGATGATGGGGAGGATCCCTCCTTTATGCGTGTTCTGATTGAGGGGATTACAGGGAGGTTGATTAGATACTTTGACACTTGTCATTTTATATTTTTTACGCACTCATGTATATTCGTTTTGTCTACTTTTGGAGTATACATGTATGTATATAACCCGGTAACATATCTACACTCTGGAGGCATACAACAGTTTATATATGTTATACATACTATCACAGTCTTCCGCTTGTTAATTTAACCGTCTCTGGAGTATGATATGTTGTTTTGGCTTAATCTCACTCATGTTTAATACATTATCACCGACAACATTCAATCATACATATCTATGTTGCATAAATAACATGCTGGAACTCGGGAGTTGGGTTTTTGCTCGACCCCCCGATTTTCGGGATGTTACAGATGGTATCAGAGCATGATTTGGATTAAACCGGGCCTGGGTTATGGTCACGCGACGTACGCTGTCGCTTCCTTTGACTTAGGTGGGTGCGAGAAGGGTCTAGAAATACCTATATGATCGCAGATTCGCCAATAGGCGAAGACTAATCGAATCGATCGCGTGATCGAGTCCGTAGCGCATCTAGGGTCGCGTGAAGCAACCCGAATAGCTTCTAAGCTATAGTAAGTCGGGTTGAGACGTCCTATGAATGATTTTAAATCCGTAAAAGTAAATTCTTGGGCCGTGGGATGACCACGACTCCTGTATTCAATCGTCAGGGCTTAAAAATCCCGTTTCACCAAAAATCTTCGAAATTCTTCCTCTCACCACCCCAATCTTCAATTATTTCTTATCCATTTCATGTTAGGCATCAATACTAATGTGAAAATAACATAAAATCCTACTTTCACAAAATTTTACAGTGAATAGTAAAATTTCATGGAAAATGGCCATAAGGCCATTCTAACTTCACTTTCTTTAGCAATTAATAGGCTAGATGGATGTACTAGATCCTTCTACCCCAAAATCATATGCTGCATGATAGGGTTTTGTATTCGGGATTGAAGATTGGACCCGAAAATCCTCGAATGGATGTTACAAATGTATTGGCCTCCCTAGGGCAATCTACAATGAACTAGAGTGTGAACCATACCTTTTTGGAATCCCTAGGACAAGGGTAACCCATCCCATATGGCCTCAGTGGCCAGTTTGCAACTTCACCGGCGATGCATCGCCGGTTCGGCGATGCATCGCCGGTCAAACTTGTCGGATGGGTTTGAACTTTGGGCTGGAGGAGTTTGGGGGCTAGGGTAGCCCCCTAGTATGCGGTCCATACCTTGAAACCCCCTAAAAGATGTACTTCCTTCACAAACGGCCCCCATTTCAAGCTCCATTTTCGTTTTTGCTGCCCTATTCCAAAAATCATGATTTTAAATCACCCCTAGATCCATTCCCTGCCAAAAACAACCACCCTCCATCGTTCCTTTGAAGTTGGCAGCTCTCCCTCTTGAAGGTTTCGTCCGTTGGAGCTCCTAAAACCTCCAAATCGAGCTGAATTCGTGAGGTGCTCCATTCCCCTTTTTCATTCTCTTTTCTTTCTGAAAATACATCCTAGGGGAGCTTGAAGCATCCCTCTACAACGCCTAGATCTCCCTTTTCTAGTTTGGTTAGCCATTTCCTTGCATTTCCCCCATTTTCCATGGCTATTGTTAAACTGTTTTAGCCTTTTTCTCTCTTTTCACCATTCTCCCTCTCAATCCTATTTCTCCATTTTCTTTGCTTAAGGGATACTAAAAATATATGGCCGAGAGAGCTCTAGTGAGCAACATACAGTATTAGACTCGACAGGGATAAAGAAGGTAAGTCGGGACTGTGGTAAAGTCCTTTGGTAGAGTTAGGCATCTATGCCTTTGCCCTGTAGATTGTTTGATTTTTGTTTTAAGAATTTCTGTGTTTTATTGTTATTGGGTCTAGTGATGTCACTGGTAGACAATGTGTTGTGTCAGTGGTTTGGGCTTAGCATAGCCGAATGCATCTCTGTCATAATCCGTGTGGAACTTTATTCCACATATTGTGACGAAATTTGGTTAGATGGAATACATGCCGTTTCATTTCGCTGTCAGGTATGGTCCCTAGATTGGGAGTATTATAACTCCCAGGATTCAGCCTACAAATTAGATTTTTATCCCACCCCACCCTCCAACCAAGCATGCCACTCCCTATCCCGCTATGGGACTAGGAACGCGGTTCCATTTAATACAACTTAATGCTACTGGGCATATAGGCCCTTGGGCATTTTGGTCCTAGTGTTAAAACTCCTAGACTTGAAGGGTCTGACGACATAAGAAATCTGATTCTATTTAGATAATCTTGACCCTAAGTAATAGAACAACTTCCTGTAGTAGAAATGGTATGGAACCATTTAACGTATAAACTTAGGCTTTGGATTATAACTACTGAGTTACAGACTAGGTTACTAGTTGACTTAGGCAGTGTAAGGCCTAAATATGCTAAGGGATAGTACGTTAGATTTGGTTGGAATGGGACTCCCTTCCTTCGGTAGATTCCTTTATGGCTTATAGACTTCTGTTGTTGCCCATAGGAAGGAACCATACACTCTCAGGGAACATTTATAACTCCCTCAGATTGAACTTAGAATGTACTAGCACGCCCCTTAGAATTGCCTTCCCCAAGGGCTTATTACATTCGGGAATGCGGAATAAAGGAACTACATGTAAGCGATGTATTCGCAGTTTGAATCGACTTCTTAATCCTAGTAGTTACCAATAAATCCAATGCTCTGATCAAGCAGAAGATCGGCATCGACTCGGATTAAGAATTGATACAATAAATCTTCTGTTCTAGCTAGACAGAAAATCTATGTATCCGACTCAGACCCACTATACAACTTTTCTTCCGTGTTGGCTCGACCACCTACAACCACAAGTTATTGCTTTGCCCTTGATAAATGTTAAGGACTTAAAGCCAGTAGAGAATTCGACATCTTGCCACCAACTCATACCTGCCCCTGAACTAAACCACAATAGAGATTAGGCTCATCTCTATGATAATAGGTACCAATGCCATAGAACGCATCATTAGTAAGGAAAACCATGTAGAGAAAGGTTGGTTCCATTTTAGGTGAAGGATAGCCCCTAAGTTGCGCCTCGTTTCAATATACGGAGCAATGCATAGATTCTTGAACTCTAAGTAAAACCAAGTTTTAAGGGGGGTAGAACGTATTGAGTCCAATCTAGTTAGGTTAGTCAACGTTACCGTTCGATCCGAGTGGCGCAGCGGAAGCGTGGTTGGCCTCCTCCCCACTGGCCCAAGATCAAAACCTTTAAGTTAGGTTATACGTAAAGGTTAGGTCGTTAAATAAGATTTGAACCTTCCTTAGAATGTCAATACTAAAGTCTCTCTAGGTACTCCTTGCCCTTCGCCAATGTCGGGGACGACATTGTGTTTTAAGGGGGGTAGATTGTAACACCCCGGATTTTGGCTAATCTGGGATTTGACGTCCTTAGACAGTGGGTCAATTAAAACACCTGAAAATTCGCTTAGAACCCAATTCCATAGCCAAAGAAATCACTTAGGGTTAATTCCTTTAGAAACTAAGCATAAGTTAGCTAGCGCAACGCTGGAGTAGCTGGAAAATAGTCCCTGATCACTTTAAATACGTTCTACAAGACCCAAATCGAGTAGAACGTATGACTCCATAATACTCTATAACCTTGGATCAAACTCTAAACAGGTTTGTTCTCTGGACCACTTTGAAATTTTGTATTGGATCTAGACCGCGCATTGAAAGTCCGATACCTCCTATCTTAGACCGTTAGAACCGCCTAGCTGGACTTGACAATCATTTCAAAAATCAAGTCAAACCGATAATCACAGACTATTTCATTGAGCCCGGACCGAAGAGAGTGCGAATAGGGACAGATTTGGAATTTCAAATTCAAATCTGGCACACGACTTGACGCGTCAGTATTAGGCGTTCTGACCGTCAGAATTCATCCAGATTACACCCTTGGATCAGGAAAAATTTCTATTTTATATCATGAGACTTTCAGCCCTGATCTACGTGCGGTGACCGCTGAACTGAAACTGGACCGCCACGTGCGATCTGCGAACCCTGCCGGACTGAAAACTTAATACGTGCTATATCTGGTACGCATGAGCTTAAGTCCGATCGCATTCGACCAGGGGACCACCAGAAATCATCTTTTGGACCGAAACAGCCCCGCTTTGGTTAAGCATCAAGTGAACTTTGTTCCCGAGCCTATTCCGAGCATTTTTAAGCTTATAAAAGGGGTTGAAACCCTCTCATATCTCTCTCATCCGAATTTGGGAAAAGCCATAGATTGAGGGAGAGAAAAGGTGAGAGATTGTGAGAGAGGTGGGAGAGAATTTCCTGCTGCTGGTGCTACCTGCTACACGTGTTTAAGCCACGCGATCCAAGCACTTTCCCGGCGATTCCTCCACGTTTTCAGGTAAGAAATAGCCCTAGAAGTTGCTGATTTGACATTCGTTCCGTTCCATAGCATGTAAACTGATATAACTCGTAAATTAGGTTCTCTATTCGCCGTAAACGAAGCGTATACGCTCCGTTCGAACTCTCACCCCTAAAAGGGAAAAGGTGCGGATTTTAGACGCTTTGATTGACTATTTCCAAAGCTTTCAATGTCGTTTAATAGTAGATTCTCGATGGCAACGCCGTTTGACATGTACAACATGCTGTCCGTTTCCTGTTTCGTAAATCAACGAAGAATATGAGATTTAGGGCATTTTAGTCATTTGTAGGAAGTACTGTTTTCATTCATAGTTTGCTGATGTGATTGACATGAATTGTTGTCGCATTAGAATGTTAGGAATGCGTGCATAATTAGTTTGGCGAAGAGATTCGCCTAAATGCGCATTTCGGGTCGACATACTATATGTAGACTCAAGTGTGTAGTGTAAGTGTTTGTATAAATGCTTGTATTAGTATGTATTGAATTAAATGGTGTTATGAATTAATTTGAGATTGATTTCTCAATTAATATGCTGATGTAAATGATTTCCTACATGTTAGCCGTATGTACGATTTCATTATATGTATGAAATGCATATGTTTGATGTTGCACTTAAGTGGTATGCTATAACATGTACTTGATGATTTCATTATGGTTTAGTTGAGATTGAATTCTCAATTAATAGGCTAATGGAGAGGATTTCCTATATGTTGGCGATATGCATAATTTCATTATATGTGTGAAAGACATGTGTAGGATGATTTACTTAAGTTGTACGTTATAACAGGTGTTAACATGCTTACATGGTTGTATTTCATTTCCATTACTCTTACATGAATGCTGACATGATTCCATGATTGTTTGGGACTATACTTAGTCCAGGCAGTCGGTAACCGAGCGAATTCGTGGTTAGTTTATCTTCGCCACGAACGACGCGTCGATGAACGCGAGCCGTGTTCTAGAGTTGGCGGCAGTGGTTAGGCCACACGAAGTGTTTTACGCACTTCATGTCGTCAACTTGAGATGCGATCGCGCTAGTCGAGCCCGTCAAGTAACCCGACTGGCCATTGTATGTTCACCCTGCATGAGTCATAACTGCTTGAACCTAGGGTACTGAACTTACCATTGTAAACCCTGTTAACCATGGTACCTTGATCCATAAAGACTCATGAGCCGGGCATGGTGGTATGGGACACCGTGGTCGAGCTGTCGGCCTACGCTGGGGCCACAAACCTCCCCGTAGTGACCAGTGAGCACCTAGACTCGTGAGCAGATTATGGTGGTATGGGACACTATATTCTAGCTGTCGGCCTACACTGATCAGGCGACGAGTCCTTTGTAGTGACCGCGAGCGTATTCTGAGTCTACGGGAGGCGACGACCCTTCAGTAGCAGTAGAGTACAGTAGGCCTGTATTGATAAGGTGATGGGGGAGCGGAGCAACGAGTGCGTGCAACAGCCCTGGCAGCCCTTGCAGCGACCTACGAAATATACATCGTATGAGATTACTAGGAGTGACGACCCTAGATAGGATCTGTGTTGGGATTGATATAAGGGAAGTACCTTAGTTTCCCAATCCTGCTGTTTGAATGGACTAATAATAACTTGAAAATCATATCACCATAGCATTGCATGTGCCTGGAAGATGTGGAGCACTCTAGGGAGTGTGGCATGCCGCGGTCGTAAGATGTTGCCGCATGAGGGTGATCGTCGGTGAGGGCATACATCACGTCATGTCATAATTGCATTAACAACAGTATTAGGAATGTTTGAATTACTGCTTTACTATTATCGCATGATTGATTTGATAACATGTTAATCTTTGCTCTATTATTCCACTGAGTTAGCTACTCACTCCCACGTTACGGGACGGTGTTCCTGGACACCCACCAGACCTTTTTGTGATTGCAGATAATGGCACGGCCTGTGAGGCGGAGCTGGACTTGATGATGATGGGGAGGATCCCTCCTTTATGCGTGTTCTGATTGAGGGGATTACAGGGAGGTTGATTAGATACTTTGACACTTGTCATTTTATATTTTTTACGCACTCATGTATATTCGTTTTGTCTACTTTTGGAGTATACATGTATGTATATAACCCGGTAACATATCTACACTCTGGAGGCATACAACAGTTTATATATGTTATACATACTATCACAGTCTTCCGCTTGTTAATTTAACCGTCTCTGGAGTATGATATGTTGTTTTGGCTTAATCTCACTCATGTTTAATACATTATCACCGACAACATTCAATCATACATATCTATGTTGCATAAATAACATGCTGGAACTCGGGAGTTGGGTTTTTGCTCGACCCCCCGATTTTCGGGATGTTACAGATGGTATCAGAGCATGATTTGGATTAAACCGGGCCTGGGTTATGGTCACGCGACGTACGCTGTCGCTTCCTTTGACTTAGGTGGGTGCGAGAAGGGTCTAGAAATACCTATATGATCGCAGATTCGCCAATAGGCGAAGACTAATCGAATCGATCGCGTGATCGAGTCCGTAGCGCATCTAGGGTCGCGTGAAGCAACCCGAATAGCTTCTAAGCTATAGTAAGTCGGGTTGAGACGTCCTATGAATGATTTTAAATCCGTAAAAGTAAATTCTTGGGCCGTGGGATGACCACGACTCCTGTATTCAATCGTCAGGGCTT
The DNA here is from genome assembly GCA_037074715.1 of Magnolia kwangsiensis. NCBI lineage: Eukaryota > Viridiplantae > Streptophyta > Magnoliopsida > Magnoliales > Magnoliaceae > Magnolia > Magnolia kwangsiensis. Next base: position 62,480,073 of record CM073573.1, read on the forward strand.
AAAAATCCCGTTTCACCAAAAATCTTCGAAATTCTTCCTCTCACCACCCCAATCTTCAATTATTTCTTATCCATTTCATGTTAGGCATCAATACTAATGTGAAAATAACATAAAATCCTACTTTCACAAAATTTTACAGTGAATAGTAAAATTTCATGGAAAATGGCCATAAGGCCATTCTAACTTCACTTTCTTTAGCAATTAATAGGCTAGATGGATGTACTAGATCCTTCTACCCCAAAATCATATGCTGCATGATAGGGTTTTGTATTCGGGATTGAAGATTGGACCCGAAAATCCTCGAATGGATGTTACAAATGTATTGGCCTCCCTAGGGCAATCTACAATGAACTAGAGTGTGAACCATACCTTTTTGGAATCCCTAGGACAAGGGTAACCCATCCCATATGGCCTCAGTGGCCAGTTTGCAACTTCACCGGCGATGCATCGCCGGTTCGGCGATGCATCGCCGGTCAAACTTGTCGGATGGGTTTGAACTTTGGGCTGGAGGAGTTTGGGGGCTAGGGTAGCCCCCTAGTATGCGGTCCATACCTTGAAACCCCCTAAAAGATGTACTTCCTTCACAAACGGCCCCCATTTCAAGCTCCATTTTCGTTTTTGCTGCCCTATTCCAAAAATCATGATTTTAAATCACCCCTAGATCCATTCCCTGCCAAAAACAACCACCCTCCATCGTTTCTTTGAAGTTGGCAGCTCTCCCTCTTGAAGGTTTCGTCCGTTGGAGCTCCTAAAACCTCCAAATCGAGCTGAATTCGTGAGGTGCTCCATTCCCCTTTTTCATTCTCTTTTCTTTCTGAAAATACATCCTAGGGGAGCTTGAAGCATCCCTCTACAACGCCTAGATCTCCCTTTTCTAGTTTGGTTAGCCATTTCCTTGCATTTCCCCCATTTTCCATGGCTATTGTTAAACTGTTTTAGCCTTTTTCTCTCTTTTCACCATTCTCCCTCTCAATCCTATTTCTCCATTTTCTTTGCTTAAGGGATACTAAAAATATATGGCCGAGAGAGCTCTAGTGAGCAACATACAGTATTAGACTCGACAGGGATAAAGAAGGTAAGTCGGGACTGTGGTAAAGTCCTTTGGTAGAGTTAGGCATCTATGCCTTTGCCCTGTAGATTGTTTGATTTTTGTTTTAAGAATTTCTGTGTTTTATTGTTATTGGGTCTAGTGATGTCACTGGTAGACAATGTGTTGTGTCAGTGGTTTGGGCTTAGCATAGCCGAATGCATCTCTGTCATAATCCGTGTGGAACTTTATTCCACATATTGTGACGAAATTTGGTTAGATGGAATACATGCCGTTTCATTTCGCTGTCAGGTATGGTCCCTAGATTGGGAGTATTATAACTCCCAGGATTCAGCCTACAAATTAGATTTTTATCCCACCCCACCCTCCAACCAAGCATGCCACTCCCTATCCCGCTATGGGACTAGGAACGCGGTTCCATTTAATACAACTTAATGCTACTGGGCATATAGGCCCTTGGGCATTTTGGTCCTAGTGTTAAAACTCCTAGACTTGAAGGGTCTGACGACATAAGAAATCTGATTCTATTTAGATAATCTTGACCCTAAGTAATAGAACAACTTCCTGTAGTAGAAATGGTATGGAACCATTTAACGTATAAACTTAGGCTTTGGATTATAACTACTGAGTTACAGACTAGGTTACTAGTTGACTTAGGCAGTGTAAGGCCTAAATATGCTAAGGGATAGTACGTTAGATTTGGTTGGAATGGGACTCCCTTCCTTCGGTAGATTCCTTTATGGCTTATAGACTTCTGTTGTTGCCCATAGGAAGGAACCATACACTCTCAGGGAACATTTATAACTCCCTCAGATTGAACTTAGAATGTACTAGCACGCCCCTTAGAATTGCCTTCCCCAAGGGCTTATTACATTCGGGAATGCGGAATAAAGGAACTACATGTAAGCGATGTATTCGCGGTTTGAATCGACTTCTTAATCCTAGTAGTTACCAATAAATCCAATGCTCTGATCAAGCAGAAGATCGGCATCGACTCGGATTAAGAATTGATACAATAAATCTTCTGTTCTAGCTAGACAGAAAATCTATGTATCCGACTCAGACCCACTATACAACTTTTCTTCCGTGTTGGCTCGACCACCTACAACCACAAGTTATTGCTTTGCCCTTGATAAATGTTAAGGACTTAAAGCCAGTAGAGAATTCGACATCTTGCCACCAACTCATACCTGCCCCTGAACTAAACCACAATAGAGATTAGGCTCATCTCTATGATAATAGGTACCAATGCCATAGAACGCATCATTAGTAAGGAAAACCATGTAGAGAAAGGTTGGTTCCATTTTAGGTGAAGGATAGCCCCTAAGTTGCGCCTCGTTTCAATATACGGAGCAATGCATAGATTCTTGAACTCTAAGTAAAACCAAGTTTTAAGGGGGGTAGAACGTATTGAGTCCAATCTAGTTAGGTTAGTCAACGTTACCGTTCGATCCGAGTGGCGCAGCGGAAGCGTGGTTGGCCTCCTCCCCACTGGCCCAAGATCAAAACCTTTAAGTTAGGTTATACGTAAAGGTTAGGTCGTTAAATAAGATTTGAACCTTCCTTAGAATGTCAATACTAAAGTCTCTCTAGGTACTCCTTGCCCTTCGCCAATGTCGGGGACGACATTGTGTTTTAAGGGGGGTAGATTGTAACACCCCGGATTTTGGCTAATCTGGGATTTGACGTCCTTAGACAGTGGGTCAATTAAAACACCTGAAAATTCGCTTAGAACCCAATTCCATAGCCAAAGAAATCACTTAGGGTTAATTCCTTTAGAAACTAAGCATAAGTTAGCTAGCGCAACGCTGGAGTAGCTGGAAAATAGTCCCTGATCACTTTAAATACGTTCTACAAGACCCAAATCGAGTAGAACGTATGACTCCATAATACTCTATAACCTTGGATCAAACTCTAAACAGGTTTGTTCTCTGGACCACTTTGAAATTTTGTATTGGATCTAGACCGCGCATTGAAAGTCCGATACCTCCTATCTTAGACCGTTAGAACCGCCTAGCTGGACTTGACAATCATTTCAAAAATCAAGTCAAACCGATAATCACAGACTATTTCATTGAGCCCGGACCGAAGAGAGTGCGAATAGGGACAGATTTGGAATTTCAAATTCAAATCTGGCACACGACTTGACGCGTCAGTATTAGGCGTTCTGACCGTCAGAATTCATCCAGATTACACCCTTGGATCAGGAAAAATTTCTATTTTATATCATGAGACTTTCAGCCCTGATCTACGTGCGGTGACCGCTGAACTGAAACTGGACCGCCACGTGCGATCTGCGAACCCTGCCGGACTGAAAACTTAATACGTGCTATATCTGGTACGCATGAGCTTAAGTCCGATCGCATTCGACCAGGGGACCACCAGAAATCATCTTTTGGACCGAAACAGCCCCGCTTTGGTTAAGCATCAAGTGAACTTTGTTCCCGAGCCTATTCCGAGCATTTTTAAGCTTATAAAAGGGGTTGAAACCCTCTCATATCTCTCTCATCCGAATTTGGGAAAAGCCATAGATTGAGGGAGAGAAAAGGTGAGAGATTGTGAGAGAGGTGGGAGAGAATTTCCTGCTGCTGGTGCTACCTGCTACACGTGTTTAAGCCACGCGATCCAAGCACTTTCCCGGCGATTCCTCCACGTTTTCAGGTAAGAAATAGCCCTAGAAGTTGCTGATTTGACATTCGTTCCGTTCCATAGCATGTAAACTGATATAACTCGTAAATTAGGTTCTCTATTCGCCGTAAACGAAGCGTATACGCTCCGTTCGAACTCTCACCCCTAAAAGGGAAAAGGTGCGGATTTTAGACGCTTTGATTGACTATTTCCAAAGCTTTCAATGTCGTTTAATAGTAGATTCTCGATGGCAACGCCGTTTGACATGTACAACATGCTGTCCGTTTCCTGTTTCGTAAATCAACGAAAAATATGAGATTTAGGGCATTTTAGTCATTTGTAGGAAGTACTGTTTTCATTCATAGTTTGCTGATGTGATTGACATGAATTGTTGTCGCATTAGAATGTTAGGAATGCGTGCATAATTAGTTTGGCGAAGAGATTCACCTAAATGCGCATTTCGGGTCGACATACTATATGTAGACTCAAGTGTGTAGTGTAAGTGTTTGTATAAATGCTTGTATTAGTATGTATTGAATTAAATGGTGTTATGAATTAATTTGAGATTGATTTCTCAATTAATATGCTGATGTAAATGATTTCCTACATGTTAGCCGTATGTACGATTTCATTATATGTATGAAATGCATATGTTTGATGTTGCACTTAAGTGGTATGCTATAACATGTACTTGATGATTTCATTATGGTTTAGTTGAGATTGAATTCTCAATTAATAGGCTAATGGAGAGGATTTCCTATATGTTGGCGATATGCATAATTTCATTATATGTGTGAAAGACATGTGTAGGATGATTTACTTAAGTTGTACGTTATAACAGGTGTTAACATGCTTACATGGTTGTATTTCATTTCCATTACTCTTACATGAATGCTGACATGATTCCATGATTGTTTGGGACTATACTTAGTCCAGGCAGTCGGTAACCGAGCGAATTCGTGGTTAGTTTATCTTCGCCACGAACGACGCGTCGATGAACGCGAGCCGTGTTCTAGAGTTGGCGGCAGTGGTTAGGCCACACGAAGTGTTTTACGCACTTCATGTCGTCAACTTGAGATGCGATCGCGCTAGTCGAGCCCGTCAAGTAACCCGACTGGCCATTGTATGTTCACCCTGCATGAGTCATAACTGCTTGAACCTAGGGTACTGAACTTACCATTGTAAACCCTGTTAACCATGGTACCTTGATCCATAAAGACTCATGAGCCGGGCATGGTGGTATGGGACACCGTGGTCGAGCTGTCGGCCTACGCTGGGGCCACAAACCTCCCCGTAGTGACCAGTGAGCACCTAGACTCGTGAGCAGATTATGGTGGTATGGGACACTATATTCTAGCTGTCGGCCTACACTGATCAGGCGACGAGTCCTTTGTAGTGACCGCGAGCGTATTCTGAGTCTACGGGAGGCGACGACCCTTCAGTAGCAGTAGAGTACAGTAGGCCTGTATTGATAAGGTGATGGGGGAGCGGAGCAACGAGTGCGTGCAACAGCCCTGGCAGCCCTTGCAGCGACCTACGAAATATACATCGTATGAGATTACTAGGAGTGACGACCCTAGATAGGATCTGTGTTGGGATTGATATAAGGGAAGTACCTTAGTTTCCCAATCCTGCTGTTTGAATGGACTAATAATAACTTGAAAATCATATCACCATAGCATTGCATGTGCCTGGAAGATGTGGAGCACTCTAGGGAGTGTGGCATGCCGCGGTCGTAAGATGTTGCCGCATGAGGGTGATCGTCGGTGAGGGCATACATCACGTCATGTCATAATTGCATTAACAACAGTATTAGGAATGTTTGAATTACTGCTTTACTATTATCGCATGATTGATTTGATAACATGTTAATCTTTGCTCTATTATTCCACTGAGTTAGCTACTCACTCCCACGTTATGGGACGGTGTTCCTGGACACCCACCAGACCTTTTTGTGATTGCAGATAATGGCGCGGCCTGTGAGGCGGAGCTGGACTTGATGATGATGGGGAGGATCCCTCCTTTATGCGTGTTCTGATTGAGGGGATTACAGGGAGGTTGATTAGATACTTTGACACTTGTCATTTTATATTTTTTACGCACTCATGTATATTCGTTTTGTCTACTTTTGGAGTATACATGTATGTATATAACCCGGTAACATATCTACACTCTGGAGGCATACAACAGTTTATATATGTTATACATACTATCACAGTCTTCCGCTTGTTAATTTAACCGTCTCTGGAGTATGATATGCTGTTCTGGCTTAATCTCACTCATGTTTAATACATTATCACCGACAACATTCAATCATACATATCTATGTTGCATAAATAACATGCTAGAACTCGGGAGTTGGGTTTTTGCTCGACCCCCCGATTTTCGGGATGTTACACATTTATAGGTCGCTACAAGGGCTGTCAGGGCTGTCAGGGCTGTTGCAAGTACTCGTTGCTCCTCTCCCCCATCACCTTATTAATACAGGCCTATTTATATCCTTAAGACTGCATCAGGACTCATCGCCCCCATGCGGTGTCAGGATAAACTCAAGGTCACTACAAAGGGCTCGTCACCAATCAGTGTAGGCCGACAGCAAGAATACAGTGTCCCATACCGCCATAATCTGCTCAGAGTAGGGTGCTCACTGGTCACTACGGAGAGGTTTGTGGCCCCAACATTGGCCGACAGCTCGACCACGGTGTCCCATACCACCATGCCCGGCTCATGAGTCTTTATAGATCAAGGTACCATGGTTAACAGGATTTTTAATGGTAAGTTCAGTACCCTAGGTTCAAGCAGTTATGACTCATACAAGGTGAACATACAATGGCCAGTCGGGTTACTTGACTGGCTCAACTAGTACGAGCGCATCTCAAGCTGAGCGACATGAAGTGCATGAAACACTTCGTGTAGCCTAACCACTGTCGCCTGCCCAAAACACAACTCGCGTTCATCGACGCGTCCTTCATGGTAAATAGAAGCTAACCATGAATTTGAATCTATTACCGACTGCCTGGACTAACGTATAGCCCCAAACATTTATAAACAATATCAATGATCATATGAGAGTACTAGAATTGAAGTTCAAACAATACAAGCATGTTGACACATGTTATAACATACAACGTAAACAAATCAACCAACACATATATTTCATATATATGAGAAAATCAATTCGTATAGCAAACATGGAGGAAATCATATACATCAGCCTATTAATTGAGAATTCAATCTCAAAACTAATTCACAACACCACTTACTCAATACATACTAATACAAACATTTATACAAACACTTAATCTACACACTTTAGTCTACATAGCGTATGTCGACCCGAAGTGCGCATTAGGGCGAATCCCTTCGCCAAACAGATTATACACACATATCTAATATCATAACATGACAAAATCACATGGCAATCATTTCAGAAAAATACTGACATATACAGTATTTCCTATAAATGACTAAAATACCCTAAATCTCAAATTCACCGTACGTATACGAAATGGAAAATGGACAGCATGTTCTACATGTCAAATGGTGTTCTCGTCGATAATCTACTATTAAACGACATTGAAAGCTTTGAAATCAGTCAATCTAAGCGTCTAAAATTCTCACCTTTCGCCGTAAACGCGTATCGATTCGAATAGAACGTCTACGCTTCGTCAACAGTGTTATGGCGACCTAATGCACAAGATACATAAGCTATTTCGATATTTAAATCGAAAGAATCCTTAAAACAGCTATAGGTTAAGGTTTTCTTACCTAGAAGTGAGTTGGAATCACCGAGAAAGTGATTTGAATGCGGTGCTTTGGTACGTGCAGAAGCTGGAGCAGGTGGTAGGAATTCTCTCCCACAACTCACTCACAAACTCTCTCTTTCTTTCTCTCTCTCTTTCTAGGGTTTAATGCAAATTCGTATGGGAGAGATATGAGAGGGTTTAAAGCCCTTATATAGGCTAAAACCTTACCTAAATAGACTTGGGACAAGGGTATACTTGGGTTATAACCAAATTGGGTCTTTTTCGATCCAAAAGAGTGTTTCGGGAGGTCCCCTGGCCGAATGCGGTCGGACTTAAGCTCATGGACACTGGATCCAGCACATATCAAGTTTTTAGTCCGGTAGAGTTTCCAGATCACACATGACAGACCAGTTTCAGTTCAGCGGTCACGGAGACTTGATCGAGGATTTCAAGTACACTGACCTGGGTGAGAAATGTTCCCTGATCCGAGGGTGTATTTAGGTCAGATTCCGACGGTCTGAATGCTTATACTGATCCCGCAAGCGAAACGTGCCAGATTCATTTAAATCCCATTTAATTTTAAATGAATTTCACTCTTTCTCACACTCCCTGATCCAGGCTCAATGAAATAGCCTCAGAGCATCGGTTGGGCTTGATTTTTGAAATGATTGTCAAGTCCAGCTAAGCAGTTATAACGGTCTGAGATTGTGGATATCAGACTTTCGACACGCGGTCTAGATCCAATACAAAGTTTCAAAGGGTTCATGAGAACAAACCGGTTTAGCGTTTGATCCTGGATTTTAGGGTAACGTAGCGTCAACGATTCTAGAGGTTTTGGGTCTTACAGATCGTATTTAAAGTGATTGGTGCTAATTTCACAGGTAATCTAGCGTAGCGCTAGTTAATTCACGTTAAATTCTAAAGAATTTGGTTCTAAATGATTTCTCTGGCTTTGGAATTGAATTTTGAGAAGCTCCCAAGGTGCTATAGTAGACCCATTGCCTAAGGATGTCTAACCCCAGGTTAGCAAAAATCCGGGGTGTTACAATAACCTAAACCTAAACTTGAAAACCCAAACCTAAACCCGATCCCGAACCCGAACCCGATTTCCTAAACCTAAACCTTAACCTATTCTCAATTCCCTAAACCTTAACCTAGAACCTAACCTATACCTAAACCTATAACATACACTTATAACCTAAACCTATAACCTAAACTTAAGCCTAAAACCTAAACCTAAACCTAAAACCGAAATGTATTCTCAAATCCCTAAAACCTAAACCTAATCCTAATCTCAACTCCCTAACCTAAACTTAAACCTAAACTTGAAAACCCAAACCTAAACCCGAACCCGATTTCCTAAGCCTAAACCTTAACCTTAACCTATTCTCAATTCCCTAAATCTATAACCTATATACTATAACCTATAACCTAAACCTATAACCTAAACCTTAGCCTTAACCTAAACCTAAACCAAAACCTTTAACCTAAACCTTAACCTATAACCTAAACTTATAACCTATTACCTAACCTAAACCTAAACCTAAACCTAAACCTAAACCTATAACCTAAAACCTAAACCTAAACCTATAACCTAAATGTATTCTCAAATCCCTAAACTTAGACCTACACCTAATCCTAATCTCAACTCCCTAACCTAAACTTAAACTTGAAAACCCAAACCTAAACCTGATCCCGAACTCGAACCCGATTGCTGTAATAATGTAGCCCAATCACATGACAACAAACAAGAATGTATCCCTTTTAACACATGCCCCTTTTTACAAAGCTTTAATTTTTGTTGTTGTTTCTATTAATTGAAACACTTTTTTGCATTATTTGCTCGTATTAGTTTTATTTTAATGATCAGTTTTATTTTAAAAAAGTGCCCACTTTTTTGGAAGAAGTTTCTGTAATTCTTCATGATTCTGAATTATAATGTTTTGTTGGTTGAAGATTTTTTTCCTTTTTTTTTACTTATGATGTTAAACTTATATGTATTATGCGTGGATGAATGTAATGTGGATAAGATTGTATTTGGATGGATGTGAATGTGAATATGATATTGTATAACAGGTGTATATCAGGAAGAATACAATGAAATATATTGTAACAGGTCAAATTTGAAAATGTCCTATAAGGGTCATAAGGGACGGCTGATAGCAGTCCTTTTAAAGGACGGTCCATGATCGTCTTTTGAAAGCTCATAAGAGACGGTTCATAGCAATCCTTTTTAAGGACGGTCCATGACCGTCCTTTGAAGGCTCATAAGAAACGGTTCATAGCAGTCCTTTTTAGGGACGGTCCATTGCCGTCCTTTGAAGGCTCATAAGAGACGGTCCATGACCGTCCTTTTAAAGGGCGGTCCATGGCCGTCCTTTGAAGGCTCATAAGAGATGGTTCATAGCAGTCCTTTGTAGGGACAGTCCATGGCCGTCCTTTGAAGACTCATAAGAGATGGTCTATGACAGTCCTTTTAAGGACGGTCCATGGCCGTCCTTTTAAGGCTCATAAGAGACGGTCCATGACAATCCTTTTTAAGGACGGTCCATGACCGTCCTTTTTTCGTCAATAAGAATGACGAACTGCCCTTTAAGTAATACGACACGTCAAAATTTGACGGCCCATGCGACGGTCCATGACCGTCCTTTTTGGTCATTTAAGACGGTTTTGGACCGTCCTTTTTTCGCTGTTTTGGCGTAATGGATGCAAACACTCCCAAGGATGTTTTAATGTCCCAGAATGCTTGCAAAGTATTCTAATTAAACTGCTCTTGATCATGGATAAATTTCTAAACTGGATCCTCTTAGGTTCTTTTCTAAGTCAGTAGCAGAATGAGGATCGGAGGAAGAAACACTTGAGGATTTTTATATGGTTTAGTGGTTGGCCCATTCATCCAACTCAAGTTCGAGTGGTTCCACCAACTAGGATTATACATGTTTGAAATGAGAGCATTGGACGGCCTTTAATGATTGTTTATAGCATTAGATTGCTTATGCAACAACTCTTGGAATGCATGAATTGTAGGATACTCATGATCAAGTGTATATTAGTAGCACGAATACCATAAGCAGTTTCAACGGTCTCATCAGGTTTGACCGTTTCTACTCTCTCCAATTCCATGGCTTCAACCTTTCTCGTAAGGTTAGTCACCCTAGCATTCACGTCGTCTTCTTCCCTTAAAATGTATATTCCTCCCTTCTCTTTGAACTAGGTCGACTTGGGGTTAGTGGATTTGGATGAAGTATACCATGATTGTGCTTTTTTAGCTAGCATATCAAAATAATCATACGTGTCATCAGTATCTTTGTTAATGATTTTCCATTGTACATCATCTCTACAAATTGGTGCATGGGCAAAGTCAGTCTATCATAAAAAAATTTATGACCCGCCAAATTTCATGGTCATGATGTGAGTAAGCACTTAGAAGATCCTTAAACCTCTCCCAACATTGGAAGAAGTTTCTTCCTCTTTCCGTGAGAAGTTCATGATGGCCCTTCTAAGGATTTTGGTCCTATGAACCGGGAAGAACTTTTTAAGAAACTCTCAAGTCATCTCAGCCTATGTCCCAATCAATCTCGATCTTGAGTGAAGCCATAACTTGGCCTTCTCCTTTAGTGAAAAAGGGAAAAATTTTAGTCTCCGGGTGTCTTCTAACACATTTTTTAAGTGTAAGGTCATTATAATCTCATAAAACTCTTTGAGATGTAGGTATGAACTCTCATAATCTAGTCCATGGAATTTCGGAAGTAATTGGACCACTCCCAGTTTAAAATTCATGTGTCCTGCATTATGTATAAAGATCATGTAAGAAGGTGTGCTCGTCGTAGCTAATTGCAAATAATCACACAAGGTTTTAGCTAGAGGACCATGGTGCACATTGTTCTTATCTTGCTGTTCAAGAGTACGATGATGAGATTGACTCTCAGCCATGTTCTCGACCAATTCAGAGGACCTTAGGCCTTATCTAATCCGATGAGGGATATGTAATCCTTCAACTAATCCTCATTCACTTAAGAGACGTAGAGTGTTGTCACGAACTAACTTGATCATGAACCACTCTCGATCCTAATTCTAAACTAAATTTACTTCAAAATAAAAATTATAGAAAAACAAGAAATCTAAAATAACTAAAACAAAGGGGGTTAGAAGGATATGACCTGATTGACGATTTTAGGTTAGATTCTACAAAATAGAAGAAATAATGTTAGTGTCTAAAAATATCGAAAAAACCTAATCTGGAAATGCAGTGAAAACTAACCATAATCCTACACTAATTCTAATACTAAGGTATTTTAGAAAGACAGCTGAAGTCCCTAGCAACACCACTAAAAACTTGATCAAACCCAAGGGTTGACAACCCTAAGTGCAGGGTTGTGATGTAGTAATAACTCGGTGAGACTAGAGTTGTACCCACAGGGACTTATATTTATGCAATTTCTGGAACACTTTAGAATATAACTAAAACTAAGACTACTTATAGAATCTAATTTAATAAATAATTGTTTAATTGAGAAGAAAATCAGTAGAGATAAAGTACTAGAGCGTCAAGGATCCACTTATAGCTATCCTTAATGTTTAATTCTCTTGATTCAATCATATAACTCAATTAAAATCGAAGTCATATCCTATCCAACTGGATAATAAAATGGTTAAATCATTATTTATAAACCTAAAACAGATTTAAACTTCAATTGAATTAGTTCCCACATAAAGCACTAAAGTATTGATAGTAGAGAATTTAAAGCATATATCATGCCCTTAGTTTACAATACATCAACGAATTTTACAAATCAATCACTTGTAAAATATATAAGCAATTACTATTAGCTTTCCTAAGCATCCAATGTACTCAGTGTCAACAATGGATCAAAGTAAACTAGAAATCGAACTGAGTTGATCTTGGCATAGCTTGGCCCAGCTCGGCCAATAGCTAACCTCAGCTTAAACTCGGCTCGGCTTGGTCCTTGAGCCTGGCTGGCCAACTCAACTAGTTTCGGTCAATAACTCGGGCCAGTTCGAGCCGAGTTCAAGCCTGTACAACCTTTTCTCATACACATAGAGTGCGTCTTCCATTTATCACAAAATGTAAAATAGTAATAGCAGTTTACAAGTATTTCATCAAACACTCGGCGGGCGGCATCAAAATCAAGATATGATGGTAGTTTTATAATATAAAGTTTTTTCGTAGTGATTTATTTCATATCTATTCCTTCCTCGCCACCATCCAATTCCCTAGAGAATGTATGCACCCGAAACAACACTTCATTGAGTCATTTCATCAAACACTAGACAAGCAGCGTCAATATCAAAATAACTGAGTCACCAAGCCAATTTGATCTGAGTCATTACGAGTTGAGGTTCAATCTGAGTTAAGTTGAGCTCGGGCAAGCTCGAACTCAACTAGAAATTTTTTCGAGCTCCAAAAATCAGCTCGACTTGGTCTAAATCCAACTTTGAGCCGAGGTGAGTCGAGATTTTTCGAGTCGAGTTGAGTGAGCTGACCAAGCTAACTCGACTCATGTACAACTCTACCAGCAATCCATGGTTTTGAATCTGAGGAACAAAATTCCTAGCCTCCCGCTTTGGTCACATGAACTCCGTTGGTAGCAGAACATTTTGTACTTCTTGAACTAGAATCGGCAGTGAGTTCCTCTGCAAGGGAGGCATAGGTGGCGATTGTGTTGTGTTACCAATAGAACTTCCCTCAACGTTATAATCTGTTGCCGCAAGTGCTCTTTCCATCATCATGGTAATCAACCAATGCATAGCTTAAGTCTGGCTAGCCATGTATTTGTTAGTGTTCTCACCTTTGTCACGCCCCAAACTCGGAAACCGGGCTCACAAAATTCTCGATCGCCGAATCCGGCACCTACAGCCTCCGTAAAACCCCATTCGCGGCTCCTAGCTCCCATTCGCCAGGTTCCGATCCTGGGATGCTACGAGGAGGATTTTCAACATCAGTTTGATTCGTAATAAGCATAACCAAAGGCATAACCCACAACAATAACCAAGAACTCCATTACATTTTCACTATGATAAAAACTTTACAAGTACAATGAGCATAAAGGAAAATACAATGGTAAAGAACCAAAAACTCCAAACGCTCTTCAACGTGCTCCTGCCTTAGTGCTGCTGCGATCCAACATCACCTGCACGAAACGGTCGTGCATAAGCTTACAAAAAGCTTAGAGGGTGGTGAAAGTGTGTGCGCAAGGTAATAATATGAACATGCAATGACAGAGTAAAGCGAAATATGCAAATGGATCTATAATATCATGAGTCGTACCAAGGCTTATGCGATGCAAGACATGAATGGTATCGGCTATCCCAAGGCCATGCGATGTGCAATGCAGCTCAAGCATACAGATCCTCATCTATGTCCACATATCAATACAGCTCAAAATATGGAATATCATCCGGGTCTAGTACACTCTAAACCAGATTGTCGCCACATCGCGCTCAACGAGATAAGTGGAAGAGACCTCACTATCCGTCTGCCAATATCGGGCGCGACTCGTCGATAGCGGACCCATTCCTCGAGCTGGTCAAACTCAGCCTAGCATTGCCCCCTACACTCGGGCGGGTAAGGCCGCACCCCCTTCCAACCGACCACGACACAGTGGAGAGTGTAACCGTCTGGTAATCGGCACTCAACGCTCATCTACCTACTCGGTCTAGACGTTGGAGCAACCTCTTGGTACCATAAGGGTTTAGGGACTTTCACCTAGGGATATCTATAGTACCCCATGTAGAATAAGATTTTCAGTATCCAATCCTGCCAACCACGATGCGTCTGTGCAGGCTACGGCCCTGATGTCGCTACGGCGTACAATATCCATGTCATACAAATGCGATATGCATGATTCACACTATCCAGTCATGCATCAAATCCTGCACATATCGTGCGCTCATGTAGGGCAACACTGCCTAACCAGGAGCCCATAAACAACCTGCCCGAAGGCATATGCTATGATCAGTCAATCCTCATATCAAGCATACATATGATGCGTATGATCATGGGTCATGAAACTATACTAAACATGTGAATGAGTTATGAACCATTCTTACAACGCAGATGGGCCTGGACGGTCTATACACAGCAAGTACGGCCTGGTAATGGGCCCTAAGGAGAGTCGTAATGTGGACATCCAACCAACATTACGCTCGTAATGTGGACGTCAAACCAACATTGCTCCCAAGGCACAATCGTTGTAAACATCGTACTTAGTCTGTAATGGATTTACACATTGCAATGGACCGTAGGTTGTCCCGATTGGACATTACATATATATCAAATGGGCCATATCCTATGGACTTTTATTCATCAGATGGGCCACATAAATGGGCCACACCAATGGGTCTTATGTGCATTGCAATGGGTCAAACCCGTGGGCCTAGGATTTGCATCAAATGGCTTAGTCTCATGAGTCTAATATGTGACCAATGGGTCACACCAATTGGGTCCCATATGAACGCCAAATGGGCCTTAACCCTTAGGCATTATATGAGTTCAATGGACCTAAACCCCTAGGCCTTAAACAATTCAAATGGGCCTAATCCATGAGCTTGCATGCATATCAAAGTGGGCCTAATCCCATGGACCCTTTTATAATCAAATGGGTGTAGTCCCATGGGTCTTACAATATAACAAATGGGTCCACTTCCATGGGCTTTAAGAATACAACAAATGGGTCCAATTTTATAGGCCTTGAAGTACCTCAAATGGGCCTAGTCCCATGGACTTGCAACACATCAATTGGGCTTACTTTTATGGGCTTTAAAATACCTTAAATGGGTCCAAAACCATGGGCCTAATAAAATGTTCATTTTCCATCAAAACTAGGCCCAACATGAGGTTCATTTGCAATACAAACTGTTCATAGGACCCACAACAAAATTTATTTGCAACCCAATCCCTTCATAAGGTCACGTGAACCATGGGCCCATTGCAATATCTATTTACAATCCAAACTGTTCATAGGGCCCACGGTCAGGGGTAAGTCCCACCGTTCCAAATGAACGGCGCGGATGTAACACATAAAACATGGTGGGGACCACCATCCCGGGATGGACGGCGCGAATAGAACACATACATCACAAGGGTCCCACCGTCCGCTGGACGGTAGAGACCATATAAACATAAGGTGGGTGCCACCGTCCGCTGGACGGTGGACTTAACACATGAATCACTGTGGGTCCCAAGTGGGGCCCACCCTGTAACATTTATTCGGCATCCAAGCCGTTCACAAGGTCACCCTGACCTGGATGAAGGGAAAACATAAATTTCAGCTTGATCCAAAACTTCTGTGGGCCCAAAAATCGATTTCAATGGTAGACTTCAATTTCACTGTTTCAAGTGGTGTGGGCCACCTGAGTTTTGGATCTATTTCATTTTTAGAGGGGGGCCCGCCACTGGGGTGGCCCACCTCATGACCAAGCTGGATGACAAATACACATTATAGGGAGGCCCACACGCAGGGCCGTGAGCCCCTAAGGGACGTCCGCTGCCGCTGCACAGCTGTTAGGGAGGGAGGCAACCCCCTTTGCAAAAATCTGAAAAAAATGATTTTCTGGGGTTTTTCATGTGCGGGGCCCGTTGCACCAGGATCCGTCCCGGCCATTGCGATCAGTGACTCGAGGCCGTCCAAATGAGTCCAGAGTTTGAATTTTTTTGATGCTTGGAAGAGAAATAAAATAAGAAAATAGAGTTTGAATGGTGAGGGCGCAATATTTGACGCTATGGCCCACCAGGTGATTGGATTAGCTCCAAACTTCTACCCAACGGCTAAAATGCCGTGGGTAAGAGGATGGACAGCTTGGATCGAACATAAACATCAGGGTGGGGCCTATGCAAGGGGACCACCCAAGTCCCTTTCATTCCTTTTCCTTGTTTTTTTTCTTTCTTTCTTTGAAACGTCCAGCGTCCCAGACGCTGGACGGTTTTTTATTATTATTATTATTATTTTTTGAAGATGGTGGGCCCTGATGAAGTGGGCCACCACTGATGGGTGCTTGGGGATAACGTCTAAGGTGGGCCACACTTGAATAAAAATAAACGCATCAAGGTGGGATCCATTCAAGTGGGCCACACCACCTTATCACATGCCATAAAAATAATACAAAATAAAAAGAAATAAAGAGAGAGAGAGAGAGAGAGAGAGAGAGAGAGAGACATGGAGAGTGGGACGCCTTGTGATGGAGGGACCCCGACATTATGGGCCCTCCCTTACATGAAATCATACATCAAGTGGGCCTTAAAGCATGTGGGACCACCGAAATTTAAAATCAACGGTGGGGATCCTTTCCCCACCAACATGGACGGTCTAGATGACCTTTGAAGAGAAAATACACATCATGATGGGGTCCATGGAGAATGGCCCCATCATGGAATGATCATGATGATCCAAGTGGTCCATCGGCCACCATTTAGGGTCCCAAGTGAGATCCACACCATTGATCGGTGGGCCTCACTTGGTCCACCATAAAAGCAAGAAAAACTACCCTATAGAGGCACCCACCGTCCGATCTTCTTGCTCCTAGAGGTTCCTTGGCACCTTAGCTTCAACTTCAAAGGTTAAGATGAAGAATGGAGGGTTGAGATGGGAGATCTTGGGATGAAGAGGTGGGCCACTTGGAGCTTAGGAAAGTTGGAAAATTTCCATACGTATGGGGCTTGAGATTTTTTTGCTTGGAGATTGAAATGAGAAAGAGAGAAAGAGAGAGAGTTGTAAAGGGAGAGAGAGAGAGTGATGGATGGATGGGTGAGTGATGGTTGTGTAAGAAAAACTTGACTTTTGTGGCTTTTGTGTAAGAGAGGTATGGGTGGTGAAGACTTTTGTGGCTTTTTGTGTAAGAGAGGTATGGGTGGTGAAGACTTTTGTGGTTGCTTGGGAAAAGGGATGGAAGTGATGTGTACTTAACATGTGATGGATTGATGGGTGATTGATTGATGGGATTGATGTGATTGATGTGACACATCGTAGAGATTCCCTTAGGTTTCGCAATGCGCGGCATTTTCTCGCACCGAACGTTGGCCCATATCTCTTGATTAGGGTATCGCCTCGGCGCGCGAGTCGCAGCATCGGAACCGCAACGACGACGCGGTCGCTATGGTATTGGTCGCTGGTTGAGTCGACTCGGGTTGTCGGCACATGAATCAGGGTCGCGCGTCGATATCGTTTAAGGGTCGAAGGTTGCCGAAATTCGACCGGTAAGACCGCGGAAGTGTACGTAAAGGTACGGACTAAGATACGGGTCTTACAGCTCTCCCCTCCTTATAAAAATTTTATTCTCGAAATTTACACAAGCATCACAACTAAGCATTACCCATGAAAAAGAAGCGATATAACATCATCATATAGAATCAGGGACAACGTACAAAATACATCACATGATCAACCATCAAAGAGATGAGGATAACGCTCTCGAATCTCAGCCTCACGCTCCCAAGAACCTCCTCTACAGAATGGTGACCCCACTACACCTTCACCAATGGAATGACCTTGGTTCTGAGGACCTGCTCCTTCCGATCAAGGATACGAACTGGCTGCTCAATGTAAGAAGCGTCCTCACGAACCTCCAACGGCTGCCAATCAATGACGGGAACTATGTCTGACCCACACTTTCTCAACATGGAGACGTGGAAAACGTCGTGGACGCCAGACAACTGTGATGGTAAGGCAAGCTGATAGGCCACGGCGCCAAATCGGGGTCCTATGAATCTCGGGGCAAACTTGCCCTTCGCTCCAAATCGAACTACGCCCTTCATGGGCGAGACCTTGAGATACACATGGTCCCCTACGTCAAACTCCAAGGGACGACGCCGACGATCAGCAAAACTCTTCTGTCGGCTCTGAGCTGTGCGCATCCTCTGCCTGATGATATCTATAGCCTCTGAAGTCTCCTGCACAAGCTCGGGACCTAGGAGACGGCGCTCTCCAACCTCGGTCCAGCAACTCGGTGATCTGCATGGTCTGCCATAAAGTGCCTCAAAAGGAGCCATGCCGATGGTCGCCTGATAGCTGTTATTGTACGCAAACTCAGCCAATCGCAGATGCTCATCCCAGCTACCCTCGAAGTCAATCGCGCTGGCCCGAAGCATATCCTCAAGTATCTGATTGACCCTCTCGGTCTGGCCATCGGTCTGCGGATGGTACGCGGTGCTGAGCTGCAAATCAGTCCCCATCGCTTGCTGGAAGCTCCCCCAAAACTGAGACGTGAACCTCGAGTCTCGGTTAGAAATGATCGAGACTGGAACGCCATGCAGTCTCACAATCTCCTCGATAAATAATCTCGCAAGCCGGTCCATAGACCAAGTCGCACGCATCGCAAGGAAATGTGTTGACTTCGTCAGACAATCCACAACAACCCAGATGGTGTCATGACCGCGCTGAGTCCTCGGCAAACCCATAATGAAATCAGTCGACACGTGCTCCCACTTCCACATCGGGACGCTCAACAGCTGCAACAGACCAGGAGGTCTCTGATGATCGGCCTTGACACGCTAGCACGTGTCACACTCGGCCACAAAACTGGTTATCTGGCGCTTCATCCCTGCCCAAAAATATTGTCGCCTCATGTCGCGGTACATCTTCGTCGAGCCCGGGTGGATAGAAAATCGCGATCGATGTGCCTCGGTCATAAGATCTCTGCGTAACTCTGGAATATCCAGGACACATAATCGGCCTCTGAAGCGAAGTCCACCGTCTGTACCGATCTTCCAATCAACCTGACCCTCAGATGCCGCCTCAGCCATATAACCTTGCAACAACTCATCAGCCTGCTGAGCCTTGATCACCCTAGCGACAAGAGAGGGTTGAATCGATAAGCTCGATAACTGTACAATAGAAGACTGCAGGCTGAACTCAAAGTCATACGCTGCGATATCCTCAAGCATCCGCCACTCTTGAATCATCATATGCGCCACTAGGCCTCGTGACTGACGACTGAGGGCATCTGCCACCACGTTCGCCTTGCCTGGGTGGTACTGGAGATCAAAATCATAGTCCTTCAGGAGCTCCATCCAGCGCCTCTGTCTCATATTCAACTCAGACTGCGAGAAGAGGTACTTCAAGCTCTTGTGATCAGAGAAGAGCTCGAACCTAACCCCGTAAAGGTAGTGCCTCCACACCTTCAGTGCGAAGACAACTGCAGCCAGCTCCAGATCATGTGTAGGATAGTTCAGCTCATGTACCTTGAGCTGACGAGACGCAAAGGCCACTGGTCTCCCGTGCTGCATCAGGACAGTACCCAAATCGATATGCGAGGCATCAATGAATACAATAAAGCCATCACTTCCAGAGGGAAGAGTGAGGACAGGAGCGGACGTCAGACGGTCCTTCAACTCCGTAAATGCTCGCTCGCAGGCGTCACTCCAAATAAACTCTGCGCCCTTCCGAGTCAACCTGGTCAGCGGGGCTGCAATACGAGAGAAGTCCTCAATAAAACGTCAATAATAGCCCCCTAAACTAAGGAAACTACGGATCTCTGTCGCAGTCGTGGGCTGGCCCCACAGACGCACTGGCTCGACCTTCGAGGGGTCCACTGCAACACCCTCCCTCGTCACCACGTGACCGAGAAACTTCACCTCCTCCTGCCAGAACTCGCACTTCTCCAGCTTCGCATACAGCTGGTGTGCGCGGAGGGTCTGCGAGGTAATCTCTAAATGCTGCTCGTGCTCCTCACGGGTCCTCAAGTAGATCAGAATGTCGTCGATGAAGACTACAACAAACTGATCCAGATATGGGCGAAAAACCTCGTTCATCAGCTGCATGAAGACCGTGGGTGCATTGGTCAGTCCGAAGGACATGACCTGAAACTCAAAATGACCGTAACGCGTCCTGAATGCCGTCTTCGGAATGTCCTCATCTCGGACCCGAATCTGATGATAACCGGAACGCAGGTCAATCTTTGAAAAGAATTGTGCACCCTGCAGCTGGTCAAACAAATCATCAATCCTAGGGAGCGGGTACTTGTTCTTGATCGTGACTTTGTTGAGCTCGCGGTAGTGAACGCAGAGCCTTAACGAACCATCCTTCTTCTTCATGAAGAGTACCGGTGCTCCCCACGGAGAACTGCTCGGACGGATAAAGCCCAACTCTCGCAACTCATCCAACTGCTTCTGCAGTTCCCGTAACTCTAACGGCGCCATACGATACGGGGCCTTCGAAATAGGCGTGGTACCGGGCACGAGATCGATCTGAAACTCGGTGAGTCGACGAGGCGGTAATCCCGAAATCTCCTGGAACACATCGGAAAAATCGCATACTATGGGAAAATGATCGATGCAGGCGGCAACAGGCTCCTCTATGGAGCAGGACATCAAGCAAGACAACCGCTCTCCTCTGGCCTCTGCAACGAACTGAAACTGTGGCACGTCGGGTATACAGAACGTGATGGTCCTCGCGGCGCAGTCCAATATAGTATAGTACTCGGTGAGCCAATCCATGCCCAGGATGACGTCGAACTCAGACATCGGCAAAACGAACAGATCGGCAGGAAGAAAGGTATCCCCAACTAGAACGGGACATGACGAGTAAAATCGTCCTAACGCTGCAGTCCTCCCCAAGGGAGTCGATACTGATAGGCCCTCATCAGCAGACTCCAACGGTAAGCCAGCCGATCGACAGAAACTCTCGGCCACAAAAGAGTGCGATGCACCGGAATTAAACAGTACACGTGCAATGCATGCAGAAACTGAAAGTATACCCTCAACAACTCCTCCAGAAGACTGAGGGTCCTGCTGAGCTGCATAAAACCTAGCTTGAGCCTTTTGGGGAGGTGTCTGTCCCCTTTGAGCGTGCTGCTGCTGCTGATGGGGTCGCTGAGGCGGTCGAAACTGCTGCCTCTTCTGCTGCGGCCTCTGAGGCTGGTGCTGATGCTGATGTTGCTGCTGAGGTGGCCTTGGTGGTGGAGCCTACTATCGCTGCTGCTGTGGGGGTCTCTGCTGCTGCGGTGGAGGTCTCTGCTGCTGTGGACCTCTCTGCTGCTGCTGGGGGCTGGGACACTCCCATGAACGGTGTCCCGTCGCACCGTACCTGAAGCAAGTGCCGGTGAACTACCTCTGAGGTGGTGGTGGAGGTGCTGCTGGTGCTGATGGTGCTCGAAAAGCTGGGCGACCTGTGCGCCTCTGCTGCTGTGGTCGACGCTGCTGGGAAGGACTGGAAGAAGCCTGCCTCTTCCGGTCTCTCCTTTGACCGCGATCAGACTGAGAACCAGCCCACTCAGTCTCGTAAATCTGAGCTCTCCGTACCACTGCCTGGAAGGTAGGGAGCTCATGCCCAATAACACGACCTCGAAGGCCGTAACGTAAGCCGTGCTCGAAGCGGCGGGCCTTTCGCCTCTCGTCATCAACCATGTATGGTGCGAATCTTGATAGAGCCACAAAACGGGCCGCGTACTGTGCCACCGTCATGTCTCCCTGCACCAGAGTCTCAAACTCTAAAGCTCGCTGACGGCGGATATGGTCGGGGAAGTACTGCTCCTCGAATCAGTCAACAAAGTCCTCCCATGTCCAGACATACTCAGGTCCGGCAACACGGGTAACAGAGGTCCACCAATGCTCGGCCTCACCCTGGAAGAGAAATACTGCAAGCCGGACGCGCTGCTCGGTCGTACATGACATGGTGTCAAAAATCTTCTCCACATCGGAGCGCCATCTCTCTGTTGCAGTTGGATCTGGCTCGCCCTGGAAACGTGGGGGATCAAGCCGTCTGAACTCACGAAGTAAGGCACTCGCGCGCTCGTGCTCTGCCTGAGCTAGTGAAACAGCTGGGCGTCTGCCCTGTCCCTGTAGTGCGGCTGTCATAGCCTATAACATCTGCTGTAACTAAGAGGCACTAACAGTCACAGTCGGCTCCTCATCGGCCTCAGGTGGAGGAATGTCATCCTCATGAGAGGAAGCAGGGATCTCTTAGGGTAGAACGGGAGACGCAGGGGGTAAAGCTGGAGCCTCCGATGGTGAAGCAGAATCCTAAGGTGGTGGTGCGGGAGTCGATCGGGTAACTCTCCCAGGTACCATGTCCTAAGGAAAGAGCGAGACACCTATCAACTTCAAAACTCTCGAAGGTACGCACGTTAACGGTCTGTATTGGAAGGCGCGAAGCTATCCGAACTTCGTGACTTAGTCATTTCACACTCATAGCAGACATGAAATGTTGTTCTCGGTTATTCCCAAGTTATGCTCTGATACCAACTTCTGTCACGCCCCAAACTCGGAAAGCGGGCTCACAAAATTCCCGATCGCCGAATCCGGCGCCGACAGCCTCCGTAAAACCCCATTCTCGGCTCCTAGCTCCCATTCGCCAGGTTCCGATCCTGGGATGCTACGATGAGGATTTTCAACATCAGTTTGATTCGTAATAAGCATAACCAAAGACATAACCCACAACAATAACTAAGAACTCCATTACATTTTCACTATGATAAAAAACTTTATAAGTACAATGAGCATAAAGGGAAATACAATGGTAAAGAACCAAAAACTCCAAATGCTCTGCAACGTGCTCCTGCCTCAGCGCTGCTGCAATCCAACGTCACCTGCACGCAACGGTCGTGCATAAGCTTACAGAAAGCTTAGAGGGTGGTGAAAGTGTGTGCGCAAGGTAGTAATATGAACATGCAATGACAGAGTAAAGCGAAATATGCAGATGGATCTATAATATCATGAGCCGTACCAAGGTTTATGCGATGCAAGACATGAATGGTATCGGCCATCCCAAGGCCATGCGATGTGCAATGCAGCTCAAGCATACAGATCCTTATCTATGTCCACATATCAATGCAGCTCAAAATATGAAATATCACCGGGGTCTAGTACACTCTAAACCAGATTGCCGCCACATTGCACGCAACGAGGTAAGTGGAAGAGACCTCACTATCCGTCTGCCAATATCGGGCGTTACTCGTCGATAGCGGACCCATTCCTCGAGCTGGTCAAACTCAGCCTAGCATTGCCCCCTACACTCGGGCGGGTAAGGCCGCACCCCCTTCCAACTGACCACGACACAGTGGAGAGCGTAATCGTCTGGTAATCGGCACTCAACGCTCATCTACCCACTCGGTCTAGACGTTGGAGCAACATCTTGGTACCATAAGGGTTTAGGGACTTTCACCCAGGGATATCTATAGTACCCCATGTAGAACAAGATTTTCGGTATCCAATCCTGCCAACCACGATGCGTCTATGCAGGTTACGGCCCTGATGTCGCTAGGGCGTACAATATCCATGTCATACAAATGCGATATGCATGATTCACACTATCCAGTCATGCATCAAATCCTGCGCATATCGTGCGCTCATGTAGGGCAACACTGCCTAACCAGGAGCCCATAAACAACCTGCCCGAAGGCATATGCTATGATCAGTTAATCCTCATATCAAGCATACATATGATGCGTATGATCATGGGTCATGAAACTATACTAAACATGTGAATGAGTTATGAACCATTCTTACAACGCAGATGGGCCTGGACGGTCTATACACAGCAAGTACGGCCTGGTAATGGGCCCTAAGGAGAGTCGTAATATGGACATCCAACCAACATTACGCTCGCAATGTGGACGTCAAACCAACATTGCTCCCAACGCACGATCGTTGTAAACATCGTACTTAGTCTGTAATGGATTTACACATTGCAATGGACCGTAAGTTGTCCCGATTGGACCTTACATATATATCAAATGGGCCATATCCTATGGGCTTTTATTCATCAGATGGGCCACATAAATGGGCCACACCAATGGGTCTTATGTGCATTGCAATGGGTCAAACCCGTGGGCCTAGGATTTGCATCAAATGGCTTAGTCTCATGAGTCTAATATGTGACCAATGGGTCACACCAATTGGGTCCCATATGAACGCCAAATGGGCCTTAACCCTTAGGCATTATATGAGTTCAATGGACCTAAACCCCTAGGCCTTAAACAATTCAAATGGGCCTAATCCATGAGCTTGCATGCATATCAAAGTGGGCCTAATCCCATGGACCCTTTTATAATCAAATGGGTGTAGTCCCATGGGTCTTACAATATAACAAATGGGTCCACTTCCATGGGCTTTAAGAATGCAACAAATGGGTCCAATTTTATGGGCCTTAAAGTACCTCAAATGGGCCTAGTCCCATGGACTTGCAACACATCAATTGGGCTTACTTTTATGGGCTTTAAAATACCTTAAATGGGTCCAAAACCATGGGCCTAATAAAATGTTCATTTTCCATCAAAAATAGGCCCAACATGAGGTTCATTTGCAATACAAACTGTTCATAGGACCCACAACAAAATTTATTTGCAACCCAATCCCTTCATAAGGTCACGTGAACCATGGGCCCATTGCAATATCTATTTACAATCCAAACTGTTCATAGGGCCCACGGTCAGGGGTAAGTCCCACCGTTCCAAATGAACGGCGCGGATGTAACACATAAAACATGGTGGGGCCCACCGTCCCGGGATGGACGACGCGAATAGAACACATACATCACAAGGGTCCCACCGTCCGCTGGACGGTGGAGACCATATAAACATAAGGTGGGTGCCACCGTCCGCTGGACGGTGGACTTAACACATGAATCACTGTGGGTCCCAAGTGGGGCCCACCCTGTAACATTTATTCGGCATCCAAGCCGTTCATAAGGTCACCCTGACCTGGATGAAGGGAAAACATAAATTTCAGCTTGATCCAAAACTTCTGTGGGCCCAAAAATCGATTTCAATGGTAGACTTCAATTTCACTGTTTAAAGTGGTGTGGGCAACCTGAGTTTTGGATCTGTTTCATTTTTGGAGGGGGGCCCGCCACTGGGGTGGCCCTCCTCATGACCAAGCTGGATAACAAATACACATTATAGGGGGGCCCACACGCAGGGCCTTGGGCCCCTAAGGGACGTCCGTTGCGGCTGCACGCAGCAGCGTGCAGCGCTGCACGTTGTCAGGGAGGGAGGCAACCCCCTTTGTAAAAATCTGAAAAAAATGATTTTCTGGGGTTTTTCATGTGCGGGGCCCGTTGCACCAGGATCCGTCCCGGCCATTGCGATCAGTGACTCGAGGCCGTCCAAATGAGTCCAGAGTTTGAATTTTTTTTATGCTTGGAAGAGAAATAAAATAAGAAAATAGAGTTTGAATGGTGAGGGCGCAATATTTGACGTTATGGCCCACCAGGTGATTGGATCAGCTCCAAACTTCTACCCAACGGCTAAAATGTCGTGGGTAAGAGGATGGACGGCTTGGATCGAACATAAACATCAGGGTGGGGCCTATGCAAGGGGACCACCCAAGTCCCTTTCATTCCTTTTCCTTTCTTTTTTTTTTCTTTCTTTCTTTGAAACGTCCAGCGTCCCAGACGCTGGACGGTTTTTTTTTATTATTTTTTTTTTTGAAGATGGTGGGCCCTGATGAAGTGGGCCACCACTGATGGGTGCGTGGGGATAACGTCTAAGGTGGGCCCCACTTGAATAAAAATAAACGCATCAAGGTGGGATCCATTCAAGTGGGCCACACCACCTTATCACATGCCATAAAAATAATACAAAATAAAAAGAAATAAAAAGAGAGAGAGAGAGAGAGACATGAAGAGTGGGACGCCTTGTGATGGAGGGACCCCGACATTATGGGCCCTCCCTTACATGAAATCATACATCAAGTGGGCCTTAAAGCATGTGCGACCACCGAAATTTAAAATCAACGGTGGGGATCCTTTCTCCACCAACATGGACGGTCTAGATGACCTTTGAAGAGAAAATACACATCATGATGGGGTCCATGAAGAATGGCCCCATCATGGAATGATCATGATGATCCAAGTGGTCCATCGGCCACATTTTAGGGTCCCAAGTGAGATCCACACCATTGATCGGTGGGCCTCACTTGGTCCACCATAAAAGCAAGAAAAACTACCCTATAGAGGCACCCACCGTCCGATCTTCTTGCTCCTAGAGGTTCCTTGGCACCTTAGCTTCAACTTCAAAGGTTAAGATGAAGAATGGAGGGTTGAGATGGGAGATCTTGGGATGAAGAGGTGGGCCACTTGGAGCTTAGGAAAGTTGGGAAATTTCCATACGTATGGGGCTTGAGATTTTTTTTCTTGGAGATTGAAATGAGAAAGAGAGAAAGAGAGAGAGTTGTAAAGGGAGAGAGAGAGAGTGATGGATGGATGGGTGAGTGATGGTTGTGTAAGAAAAACTTGACTTTTGTGGCTTTTGTGTAAGAGAGGTATGGGTGGTGAAGACTTTTGTGGCTTTTTGTGTAAGAGAGGTATGGGTGGTGAAGACTTTTGTGGTTGCTTAGGAAAAGGGATGGAAGTGATGTGTACTTAACATGTGATGGATTGATGGGTGATTGATTGATGGGATTGATGTGATTGATGTGACACATCGTAGAGATTCCCTTAGGTTTCGTAACGCGCAGCGTTTTCTCGCACCGAACGTTGGCCCATATCTCTTGATCAGGGTATCGCCTCGACGCGCGAGTCGCGGCATCGGAACCGCAACGACGACGCGGTCCTATGGTATTGGTCGCTGGTTGAGTCGACTCAGGTTGTCGACACATGAATCAGGGTCGCGCGTCGATATCGTTTAAGGGTCGAAGGTTGCCGGAATTCGACCGGTAAGACCGCGGAAGTGTACGGAAAGGTACGGACCAAGATACGGGTCTTACAACCTTGAATACGGAACTTCTCAGCCTGGGCATGCGCCAACTCCACCTAAGTTCTCACATATTCTTAAACATGTTGAATACTTAATTGTACATCTCAAGGTGCGACTGTTATCTCTTGAGGACGATCCAAGAGGTCGAGGCCCCTTCCTGATTTTCGATATTAAGTGTCAGACCACTATTCAAATTTAAAATTTCGGGGGCCGCTTGAACTGGCACGTCCTCGGTCAGATGTAGTGTGATTAGTGTAGATGGTTTGACCCCAACAATTCAATTACTCATTCTATTCATATTTTCAAATGGAAACATCGCACTGTTAAGGTAGAAGTAAGGTCCCATCGGGTGTGCTAAAAACCCCGTTATGGTTTAATTTACAATTTCTATCACATGACAAGTGCGGGCGTGCCAGAATTGAATGTGCAGCTTAATTCAAACCAAACAACTATGACCCTAAGTGCCAAGATGGGCAGATACGTAGTATGTAACCGAGATCGAATAAGATCGGTCGCCTATTCATCCACTTACAAAGTATGTTAAAAGGATAGGGCGATAATCAGAGTGTAGGGTTCGTCCTCTGATAATAGGTTACACCTTTGCCTTCCGTATGAAAGAACTTTTTCAATACAAATAAAGAAACAAGAAAGGAAATCTTACAATCGTCCATAAAGAGCAACTATAAAACACCTTTCTAGATGAAGAACTCTAATTGTTGTTCGAACTAAATCTAGTATATGAGCGTAGATCCAAATTATAGCTAAAGTTAATAGCAGCGACCTGACTAATGCTATAGATTACACTAAGGAATGTAAACAGAAGGCAAAAGTAAAGGATTACACTAAGGAATATAATTGATAGGTAGAAAAGTAAAGTGATTACACTAAGGAATGTAATTGAGGGATAATTGAAAGATAGATTTGGTTTGATTGGGTTCATACGAGACAATTTGATTTGCTAAAATCATTTACTATTTATAAACATAACCTGGCCATCTAGATGTTTCCCACATTCTGACGGTTGTTGTAACCATTTAGCACAACTTAACCATCTTTGCTCCTAAACACGTCCTCTATCCTGTCACCGCTTTAGCACGATCACTCTTCACTCGACCACTTAGTAGATGATGTGGCACTGCTCGATGTATTCTAATTGTATCACCATAAAATCTTCTTCATATGTCTCCAAAAATCTCCAAATACATCATATAAATCCATCTAGATTACACTCTACCCATTCTAATTAGCTTTTGAATGAATTGGGAACAATAGAAATTAACACACTTAATTAAAAGTTCTTTTATAGATAAAAGAAATTCATTAGAAAGACGAACTTCTCCCTTCACAAATATGCCTTACAATCGGTGGTTAAATAGATGACCCTATGTATAAACTTTAGTCTTTCGGTCTATCAAGTTGCGCGCATATTCAATCTGTTTATTTGGAGTTGCATTCCGGTATGGCGCGCCAGACACATACACACAACATGCGTGCCTAAATTTGAGCTAAACATTTTTTTAGTTCAAATCTAGCGAGAAACGTGTGCTTTCAGGACCATACAGCAACCGTCACACAATTCAATCATCCTAGTCGCCTATTTGAGTCTTCTGCTCAATAGTCGTTGACAGTTGGTTTCACTTCCAAAACTGACATGCCTGGAAGTGGCCAACATTAAAATGGACCGCCGTAGCGCTATGATATTTTGAAGGATGGCAGGCATCCTTTACCAAAAAAAAAAGGACAACTGTCAGCTCAGTGCGCTGTGAGGGATGGTGCACACAACTCCCTCTATCGAACAATAATATGGTCGTCACGAGTCTCGACGCCCATTTCAAAATCGACTTTTGAAATTTTAAATTTTAAAACGCTTGTATATTCTCGCCAACTGTCTTTAAATGATGGGAGATCTTGTGCTTTTGCTGCTCCCAGTGCGCATTTAAGCATTCCTCATTCCAAGGACATGATTGAATGTTCACACTGCATGCTGCAACACTATGCACACATCCCGCTGTCCAAACAACAATTCCAAGACGGTGAAGAGAGGCCGGTTCCTCTACAAGATATGCAGACTAAGCTTATTCTACAGGGGTTACGTGGCCCACCGTGGCCTGTGTATAGCATCCAACCCGTCCAGCAGGTTGCTCCACCGTGAACGTTGGATGTCCCAAAAACTAGGCCGTTCTAAATATCACGTGGGCCACCACTTAAGTTCGAAGGTTTGGAGTGGTTCTTAATTATTATTATTTTTAATATAGCGTGGCCCATTTCATGATTGTACAGACCTGATCTCTGGGGCAATCCCATTATAATGTTTGGTCTCACTTAATCCGCAGGTTGGATTACACACAAGACAGTGGGCCCCACACAGGCAATAGTATATAAGCAGACAATCGTACAAGTAGCAATCTCTCGACAGGAAACATGGCAGGGTAATGTATTTATCAGGTCCACCTATGTACTGACCCAAGATGGATGAGAGAATCGTAACTATTTCCTTTTTTATTCTTTAGACAATCCTATCCATTGGATGGGTGAGTATTCGACCACCACTGTTTCCTGTGGTATGGTCCACTTGAGATCTGGATCTGTTTAATTTTTTGGTACCATGTGCTAAAATGAGCTGTCAAAACGGATGGACGGCGTGGATGTAAGGTACATACATCATGGTGGCCTCAAATTCAGGAATACACCCAAGCGGTCGTACTACATGCCATCCAATCCACTCATCTGACATGCCACACCAGGATGAATGGACTCACCAAAAATCGAGTCATTCCAAGACTTGTATGGACCATACCATATGAACTTAGAGATTTAAGGTATGATTTTATACCATACTCTTTAGTGCAGCTGATTAACGGTGTGAATTTGATTCAAAATCTCGCCTATGTGGTGCTTCGTTAGTTGTAGACACGCTTTTAATACTACGACGAAAGATGTAGCCGAGTACGTAAAAACGCTTGCGTGAGTCATGTGAGAAGTGTGGATGAGATCCACCCCATCCATCAATTGCGCCACCGTGTTCGGTTTCCAAAAGTCGCACCGACTCAAAACTCAGGTGGGCCACGCCACGAGGGCCAAATATCTCACCATTAAAATCTAACAAATTCTGTGTGGGGTCTATGTGATGTGTATATGCCATCCAATCCATTCATTTGACGCACCATACAAATAGTAAATTTAGAGGTTTTGGGAATAATTTTACACTGTTATCTTTGGTGTGGGCCGTCCAAGTCTTGGATTGGACTGTTTTTTAGGATGGATGGTGAAAATGTTGTGACACACATGATGGACGGGGTGGATCTGATTCACATACCTACCCATCTTGTGCTTGCTTAATTGTGGGCACGCCCTCCATATGACCAGGCATAGTTAGGCTAGCAGAGTCCTGTGGAATCAAAGTTTTTAAAAAGTACAAATCTCTCTATAGATGGACCATGTATCAGAAAGCTAAGTCAACTGCTCTCACTGTCTCTCACTGAGTGGCCTCTTGCATGCCTGCTGGGACGCTGATGGATAGTCTCTCTTCCTACATTCTTTTATGCTATGTTGACTGTCCATCTTTGGAATGTGATGGATGAACCACTATCATTGGAAGATGCATTCGACAAAACAACCATTCGTTAATTGTAGTTAGGTCTTCGGTATTTGGATTTAGATAATCTGAGGATTTGTTTAGAAATAAGGAAATTAAATGTTTAAGTAAGTGTTCTTGAGCATTCAAGAACTAGAAAGGTGCCAGTCCATGCCCACATGGGACCCACTACTTTCATTGTCCCCAGTGGGCCAATAACTAACATCTTTACCATCCATTATTATATTAGAAAAGGTTCAATTGTTGATTTAGATTGCCAATCATGTGATCAACATTTGATGGCCGAATCTTTCAATAATAATAATAATAACAATAATCACTTCGATCAGATGATCCTGACCATCTAATTAATGGCCAAGAGAATGGACTGTCCAGATTGATCATGGTAGAAAAGGTCCATATCCTTATCAATGACACAGCCATTGATTTGGGCTGTCCATCACGTGCGGCCCAACTTTAGTGACCCATCTCTGTGAAAACATGCTCATAATCATTTGATCATTGGTCAGAAGAATGCATGGTCCATATTAATAATATCCATCATGTGGAACCCACCTTTGAGGACCCAACTCTCTTTAAATAAAAATGATAAAAATATCACTTCTATTAGATAATCCTACACATCAAACGTTACGAGAACGGATAATCCATATTGACTGTACTAGAAAAGGTCGGATCTTTGATTTAGATGGTCTACGACATCCAGCCTATTTTTGTGGCCAATATCTATAAAAGTTAACTTTGATTGGATGATCCTATCTATCTAACGAATGGTTTGGAGAGTGATGGGTCCATATTGATTATACTAGAGGTCTGACCATTGATCTGAACTGTCCATCATGTGTGTCCACCTTTTGTGGCCCATCTCTCAAAAATCACTTTGATTGGATGATCCTAACTAGAAAATTAACTGTTAGGAGAATGCATGGTCCGTTAAGGGTTCGGTTACTGATTTGGACACATTATGTGCATGCCACCTTTGATGGCCCATCTCTCCAGAAAATCATTTTGATTGGATTGATCCTAACCATCAAATCAATGGTAAGGAGATGATCCGACCATTTATACGGTACAGAAAGGTAGGCCGATAACAAGGTAACCTTCCTGATTGGTGGACTTTCCCCCTACAACAGTGGACTCTGGACAATTTCTCTCTTTTAGCACTTAAAGAGCGTAACGTAACGGACGGTTAAGATTGAAAGTAATCAACATCCATGCGCTGTCGCGTGTAAGATGATGAATCCGCCAAAAAAAGATATATACAAGGCACGCTGATTGCACCCCATCAGTGGGGTGGTCATCTACAGAAATGAGACCACATGACTAGGGCCGAGGTCTGCCGAAGAACAACCCACAGAGGAAAACTTAGGCCGACGCCAGGCCGTGACAGTCAATACAAGTGTGGCACAAGCCTGCCCATGATGATTTTGCCCTAAAGGCCAGCCCAAACCCATGCCCAAGATATGGGCTGTTCACTAAAATTCCTCCCCATGCATGATATAGAAGAAAATGTACTTGAAATCCTAAATAGAACGGGCAGGAACTGGCTGATGGGCTCTAATACAAAGCCTGTACCCAGGCCAGTAATTTAACCGGTTACATTTCGGGTGTAGGCCAATGCCTACGGCCTAATATTCATTGTCCAAGACCATCCCTAGGCGTGCAGGGCTGGAAGGCCCGTTGGACCAGCTTAGCCCATTGATAATCCTGCACCTGGAAGTGGCCACAATGCTGATGCCACATCATGGTCTAACACCATGGTCCATGGACCCAACAATGCAAAGGCATGCTTGGCCTCGGTTTTGGCATTGCTGTGGGTTAGCATTCATTTCATGAAATGAGGATTCTAAATTACATTTTTGGTTCTACTTACCAAGCGTTTGGATGCCATGAAAAACCAAACCATCTCAATTTTTAAGCCTCGCGGGCCCAGAAAAATATATTCATTCCAAGCACAGCTAGAAAGCAAACGTAATATCCACATCCACCAGCCTGCTGCTTACGAACAGAACCTTTAGTTCATGGCTGAAGGGAAACATCTATGAGAAGTGTTGTTTCACACATCGAGATGCTATAGAGCTGCTGGTGCTTGTCAGGCTATCATCAGGGTGCGGTCCAGAAGAACATAGTTTAAAACCCCTGAAAACTTGCTTCAACTCAATGTTCATCTGGGTTGGGTAGGGTCAACTCCAAGATTCGAACCAATTCGACTGAATAGTTTTTTCTTTTTCTTTTTCTTTTTTTCTTTTTTTTTTTTTAATCAACGGTTTCAACATATTGCTTACACATGCAACACATGTTGGGGATAGGCATAGATCTTTTTTGAAGATTACCACTTTCCTTCCCACCAACCAAGTGAAGGCTGCCTAAGCTTCCCACCAACCACGTGAAGGCTGCAACCTTAAGCGGAGTTCTATAAAACCATAAGTGGTAAGCATGCCCCCCATGGGACTCAAAAATCTTCGAACTGAATTAGATTGTAAAAAGATTTTATTAAAAACTGACCTAAGCTGTGTGAGCAGACCAGACCATGAAGTCAACCCCAACCAGCCCAAAAAGCCCAACTTAAAAACTTCCTCCCATTTCAGCAATTGGAATTTATTACTATCTTCAAAACCTTCCATAGAAAGTCCCTTCTAAGTTTGTTGAGCATTTCCCGAACCGTTTCAGGGCACTTGAACAAGGACATAAAATACACCAACATATTGGCAAAAGCAAATTTGAAAGGGGTTAATCTGCCCTCCAAGGAAGGATACCGACTTTTCCGCTTTGATAGTTTCTGTTCAATCCTTTTGATCATCTTATTCCACAGGAATTTGGTTGGCTTTCCAATAATAACAGGAGGCCTGAATATGTAGAAAGGAAGCATCCCGCCCTACACCCAAAAAAGTCGCAAGCTTCAACACCTTCGGTTTAGAAAGGTGAATCCCCAACATTTTGCTCTTCCCCTTTTGATCTTCAAACCCGAAACTACCTCAAAGCACATCACCACTTGCTGCAAATCATTAATCATTGAAGGATCTTCTTTACAAAAGATGATCATGTTGTCTGCAAATTGAAGACGAGAAATCCTACTTCCTAAATTGGCAACCATGAATCCTCCAACAAGATCGGCCTCTTGCACTTTGGCTAGCATATGATTGAAGGCTTTCCCAATAAGAAGAGATAAAAATGGAGGGAGAGGATCCCCCCTCTAGAGGACTTGAAAAAGCCTTTGGGAGAACTGTTCACTAGCACCGAGGATGGGAAGAAACACAAGCATGCATCTATTTTCTCCACATTTCTTTACACCCCAATCTACCCAACATATAATCCAAAAAGGCCCAGTCGAGGTGATCATAAACCTTCTCTACATCCAGTGATGTGGGGGCATTTTGGTACGAATTCCAAGGATGCACCATATCTCCATGTTGGGGTGAG
Organism: Magnolia kwangsiensis; assembly: GCA_037074715.1. NCBI lineage: Eukaryota > Viridiplantae > Streptophyta > Magnoliopsida > Magnoliales > Magnoliaceae > Magnolia > Magnolia kwangsiensis. The sequence goes on from CM073573.1 coordinate 62,514,157, forward strand.
GTGGCCTACGAGATGGGGTCTGTGAAATGCAAAATGGCCATTGGGTGAGGCCCACTATGGGACCGTATGATGCGAGGGTTTCCCACAAGGAGGTCTCGCCTGGGTTCGCTTGGGAGAACCTGCATATAGGGATAAACCGGTCCTTCCCCATCAACTCTGGAACTTTGGGTGCATTGGTTGATTGTCCACTATTAGAATAGTATCGGAGAGAGAGCCCAAGGATCGTCTCCTCATCGACTTGGGTGGATGATGTCGGGGCATTTTGGTGCAAACTCTAAGGATGCACCGCATCTCCATGTTGGGGTGAGGTGGCTCATGAGGTCAGGTCTGTGGGATGCAGAATGACCATGGAGTGAGGCCCACTATGGGATTGTGTAATTAGGAGAACCATGCGATGCAGGGGTTGGCCATGGGCAGGTCTCGCTTGGGTTTGCTTGGGAAGGCATGCATATAGGGATAAACCGGTCCTCCATCAACTCTAGAGCTTTTGGTGTGATGGTCAGCTGTGTGTTATGATCCAGCTTGCAGATAATACCCAACTTCTCCTTGAAGAGAGAATCAATACACTCGTGGGCTATAAGAGTTGTATCAAGGATTTGCCTACCTCCCACAAAGGCCCCTTGATTCGGAGAAATATACTTCCCAGAACCTCTCTAAAACTCAAAGGAAGCACCGTTGCTAGAATCTTATACAGGCTCCCTATAAGACTAATCGGTCTAAAGTCTTTCAGCCTCTCCACTCCTTCCACCTTTAGGGATTAAAGCAAATAAAAGATGCTCCCAATTCTAAAGGTAGCCATGCACACTTGATCCTTATCGAGATGAGACCCATCCACTACCAAAGAGGAAATTTTGATGGATCAAGCCCTTGTAGATGCTATGATGTGAAAGTACTTTATATTATTGTCTCCCTCCTTCAGCCAAAGAGCCTACAACCTATCTCCATTTAATTTTCTCATTTCTTAGATGCTTCTCATACTCAGCCAAGAGGGAGGAACGTTTCTCCACCCCCCTATCCTTCTTATTCCTTTAAATCAAGACCATGAAGCTCATCTAAGAAAGATGGCAACAATCTCAACCTTTTTTATACCAAAAACATCCTTGTTCCAAGTCTTTAGGTTGTCCTTTAGGAGCTTCACCTATTTATGTAATATGGAGCCTGCTGACCCAGTCGCCTGCAAAGATCTCCACCAACTCTCAACCAAACCAATAAAGCCCTCTAACTCCAGCCATGCTAACTCGAAGTTGAATGGTTTGGGTCCCGACTGCCAGTTTAAACCTGAAGAAGGATGAGTCTATGATTTGAAGTAGGTCTAGGGAGTCTAGATAACGGAACTTTGGGGAATTTGTCGATTCACTTTGAAGATGCGAGAAATCTATCTAATCTTGACAAAGTGGCAGGGTTTCGATCATTAGTCCATGTGAACTGGCCCCTACCATAAGAATATCCACCAAATCGAATCTCTGAATCCACCCAACAAAGTCTTTCATTAAAAATCCCCCACCCCCCGAATCTTCCGCAACTCTTCCCATAAACCAACCCTTTACTCGTATTTACACGGACCATAAATAAATAAAACTTCTAAATCCGGATGATATTTTGATCAACACTACTGAAGTAGAATATTAACCACATCAATGCTCCTCCTTTCTCCAAATGTCCAAGTTCCAAGCCATTGAAATACCTCCACGGGTCTTCGCGCATCTAACGAAATACAGTCCTTTTGACTTTTGGCCCCAAATTGAGTTCGTATCTTATATAACGAATGAAGAAAGCTTGGTTTCTTGAATTGTGATGATCTGAGCTTTGGACTTCTTACATATTACCTTTGATCCAGAATCGCTTGACCCTGCAACCCAACCCCCTTACATTCCAACTAAGGATAATCATTGGGAAATGGGCCTCGCCCTTCTACCCCTAACTGGACCTGTGATCTTGCTTCCAAACTCGTAATTGATCAACGTAACCAACCTAATCAATTCCCTATGTCTTCTTGGAGTGCATCTCTAAGGTTGTTTGATGATCGAGGCACCTCTTTGTTCAATAAATTGGGTCAGCTATCGCGTCATCGTTGTTTGCCTCGAAGGACATACTCAGCTTCCTCCCCACCCTATCAATAACATCTTTTGTCCAATCAAGCTCCTCATCTATCAATTGGTTCAACTTTAGCTAGCTTAGCCTCTTCAAAATACGATCTAACGGCAAACTCTCTAGCATTCCCTCTATCGATTGTGGCTTGCAAAGGGGTCACGTCCAGTGTCTCCATCACCTCATTGCCCAAAAGATCTCCTTCCCTAATCCCCGAAGATTCTTCCTGCGATGAGGCTAAAACCAAGGATTCTCCTTCAAATTCATCCCTTTCTCGATCAGTGTCAATCTCATGCTAGCAGAGAGCCCTATCTGCCATAGTATCGGAGGGGTTCTGGCCGCGAAGTTCAGCTTTCACCAATATTCTCACTGAAGAAGCGCAATGTAGAAGATCTTGTCTGAAGAGTACAACTCTCAAGCCTCCTTTGTTATAAGGGAGAGAGTTTCTTACCAGGATGTAATGGAGTGATATCCAAAGGCAAGGTACGCGTGTTTGCTTCTTCTCGTGTGACAACATTAACACGAGTTAGAACAACAGCAAGAGATTCCACGTGTGCAAGACCGTGTCACACTATCCATCATCGATTTTAGTGTGGTCTTGACACATGGCAAGAGACGACGAACTCTTGGTTTAATCGGGCCCAACACCCATCCAACGTGACTCTATCTCCTAGGAAGGAAAGACTTCTACTGGCTTACAAGGGAGTAAAGAAGCCTCGAGCTGTCTATGCGTCACAACCTCATCGTTACCAATGCAGGTTCAGATTCAAGCCAAATCCAAATTCAGTTGAGAAGCAAACAAATCCAAAATCGGTTGAGAAGCAAACACGCTCCCCCAAGCCATCAAGAGAGATGTAGCCTCGAACTGAAGCTGCCCCCGAACCAACCTCGTTGTCTCAAAGCCATTCGAACCCACAACACGTGTCAGCAAATATTGCATGTGTGAGGTTTCTCCTTTGTTCATAACACATTCGTGAGGAACCTCAATATTGTTCAGGAATAATCCCACAGAGCTTCAACCACCACCTGATGATTGCAATTGCTCAACCTGTCTCTTTTGTCTCTGATCATTCATCTGAGACGCACACCCATCACCTCTCTAATCAGTGCTCTGCCAAACCATTGAAGGCATGCTCCTTCCATGTCCTCATATCGATAATATTCACGTCGTCTCCATGCCTCCCCCCACCAGCTTGGCGATCCCCATGACACTTCTCCACCTTCAACTGGAGAGAGAACTCTCCCAGCTGAAGAGGGATGAAATCCAGCACCGATATTGCCTTTTTTTCCTAATACATAACCAAGCGGTGCTAATGTCCTCCCCAGCTTTTGTAGCTTCATCGATGGCCAATACTTCACCCAAACATTCTCTAAGAACTATTCGGGACTCTCTATTCCACAGTTCAATCAAAATCCCCCAAATCAAAAACCACCCAATCATGCTCCCGAGAGTGGATTCGTCCTCCCGTTTTCAAATTGAGAGAATCAGACCATCATTAAACATCATAGTTGCCATGATCAGCTAATCAAGGTTGGTAACTGGCTTCACGAAATCCACAGCTCCATGGCTAAGACATTTTGATTTTGTAATCCCAATTTTCCAATCTACAACACGCTTTCAACTAGACCCTCACCTGCAAGAGGAGCCCCTTGCTTCGTTGAAGCCACCATCGACCACAGAAGCCACAATCTCGCCTTTTCCACCACAGACAGAGCGACTCGGATCTCCTCCCCTTCTGCCAAGGGATTCTTCCATACCCATCTTTCCAACACCAAGGCTCCTCCTACTCCTGTCACCTTTTCATTCTCTTTTTGCTGAGGCTCGGGCTTCCTTTTTCTTGTTACGACTTTCACATTGGAGTTGGGATTCTCCCCTACTGTGGTCTCACCCTTACCGTTACCACCCAACGTCTACTTCCCCCTTGCATCCCCTATCTTTCACCGATCTTTCCCCAACTCTCGTTGTGTCTCGAGAATCTTCAAATTGTCAGGATTCTAATCAACATTAGACTCAATAGTTAGTAAATCTAAGTTAGAAATTTCAGGAGTAGAAAAGATATTTGAAGTAATTACATCTTTTATAACTATTATAAAATAAGTAAATGAACAACAAGCTATTGCAGATTTTTTTTTGAGTTTGGTAACAACTTGACCAAGTTTTGAGTGGAACCAGCAAGCTTTAGAACTATGTTGCAGAATACAAACGGCTCGATGGGCAGTATTTTGGAAAGGGAATGATACAATGGTTATCTTTCTATAAAGCCCATATTCCTTCTTTTTTTTCTGTCATGGGAAGCCAATTACCCTCTTCTTCTTTCAATAATCCCGACCAATCATCTAGTGCAACCAAGTTTTCAGAAACCCAAGCCAATTATCTAGTGCAATGGCCCAACATATTCCCCTTATTGGATGATCCTAGCTATCCAATTGTGGGCCTTCAAATATATAATGGCAGCCAATGGTCCACTCTAATGTGGGCCCGATCAGACAATGATCCATAATTTGTATCCATGTAGAAGAGGCTTACCATATGATCTGTATTCAGATCACCAAAAGGTGCGGCCCACATGCACTATCTGTGGGACCGAATAAATTGCTTCATTTTTATCATCTCAAGGCTGAACCCATGTTCTTGACATCTTTCTTTCCTGTTTTTTTTTTTTTTTGGAGAGATTTCTTGGCATCTCATTTCTTAGGCAGAAAGCTTGATCCAAAGAAATTGCAAAAAAGCACACATGCAAGGCAACATATAATTTCTTATAGAAAAGAAAAAGCAATTTGAAGCTCACAATATCAAAATTTTCAAACTCTATCGCCTGTAGCAAAAAAGGCTTGAATGAAACCAGCCCATTTGTTTTGTAGTGTGGAAGATGTGGATATGCTGCTATAGTTTTCTTGTAGAAAGAAAAATCAAGTTGTAGGCTTGCAGCTCTGAATCTAAAAAAACCAGTATCTTGGTGTATTATAAAAAATTAAAAAATTAAATTTAAAAAAAAAAACAGTTTTAAAGGAATACGATGCATTTACCTCTCTAGAAGCATCACCATTTCACAGTGTGGGGTATGCGGGAACAAATCAACAGCCATAGCTTTCACAGGTTGGAAAGGCTCTGAGTTGGGCATAGATTTGGCCCTGTGCCGTGCCAGACCAGCACTACTCATTTTCCTCCATCCTCGGTTGTTCTTCCCTTTCTCAGGTTTGTCTGGGGATGGTGTGCACAGCTCAATCGCATTAGCTACTAAGGTTTCAGGATTACATGAGATGTACCTGAAACGGGAGGCCAAAAAAAAAAGGAGACTATGAGAAGAGAGGAATGCGGTGTAGGCTTGCAAAAAAGAAAAAAGACAAAAAAGGGCATGTAGAGATTCAAATCCAAGACGTACACAAGCCGCCGTAGACTTGGGTGACTCCTTAGAGCTTTAATTACCTGCAACACATTAAATGTCAACATAGTTTCAATCGAACAAGCATAAAAATAAAAATAATCAAAATTCTAAAGACGGTTTTTATGGTATGAATATCAGAACCAATAATGGATAATAATGGAAAGAACAAAGTGTGGTGGATCAATAAAGTAGATCATATCTTTTACTGTTTAAAAAATGAAAGGTCATAGATGATTCATGCACTTCCTGACAATGATGTTGTGCATGCACAATCCTTATGGCATTTGCCTATATTTGCTTACTGAGGCAAGGCTGACTAGTCCAAATCAACTGGATTTAGCTGGGTTTAAGGCCATATCCAAAGTACGATAAAATGATACAAGATAAACTGCTCAGACAATTTTTGTGTGAAAGGTGAGCTTTACTTTTTCATTAACTTGGGTGAGTTAAACTTGAAAATCTGAGGATTGATTTCTTAAGGCCTGTTTCGATTGGCGGAAACCAACAAGTAGACCACCACCACCACCATCATCATCATTGTTGTTGTGAGTAAACCAACTACATATCACACCACAATGATGCAAACCCAAGCCACAACAAACCCAGATCAAACCCTAGGTATTAGAATTGAGATCTAATACCAATCTCAATCCATGCACTTTGCAAAAGCACGATAAACAAAGATAGAACAATATAATAAAGTACATAACCAAACCAAAAGAAAACAACCACAAACACAACAATATTTTATGTGGAAAAACCCTTGCGAGAAAAAACCATGGCACAAAGCGACGGAGATCTCAACTATAATTAAAATCTAGAGTACACCACTCGCCTTCTTCAATTATAAGATCGCCCAATCTCCCCTTGCGATGCGCACCCCTAGGAAACCCTAAATCCCTTGAGAAATCCCTTCCCAAGCCCTTTACAAGTGTAAAAACCCTCTCCTTTAGCAAAACTCTAGCCCCTTGAGAGAAAACACTCATATGGTGTAAGCCCTATTTTTAAAATGGGCTTAAATACACTATTTTCAAAATCACTCAAACCCAATGGACCAGTCGACCGTGAACTACACAGTGAGTCACAGTCGACCGTGAACTACACAGCGAGTCATAGTCGACTGTGAACTGCAGAATACAAGGCATCTGTACAACAATCTCCACCTTGACTTGTATTCTACCAAGTCACCATGAAGACCTCCTGTGCAACCTCCACCTTGAGAGTAAATTGCTCCCTGCATCCCTCCACTTAGAATGCAACTCCATCCGCACCCGTGCATGGATGCCCAATCTCATCAATGACTAGTGAGATTGATCAAGCCCTATTTTTAAAATGGGCTTAAATACACTCTTTTCAAAATCGCTCAAACCCAATGGACCAGTCGACCGTGAACTACACAGTGAGTCATAGTCGACCGTGAACTGCAGAATACAAGGCATCTGTACAACAATCTCCACCTTGACTTGTATTCTACCAAGTCACCATGAAGACCTCCTGTGCAACCTCCACCTTGAGAGTAAATTGCTCCCTGCATCCCTCCACTTAGAATGCAACTCCATCCGCACCCGTGCATGGATGCCCAATCTCATCAATGACTAGTGAGATTGATCAAGCCTAAGCAGTGCTTGAACTTCTCTATGGTCACCAGTTTTATCAACATATCCGCGACATTCTCGTTCATATGAATCTTCTAAAATAGAATCTCCCTTGAAGCAATGAGCTCTCGTATCTTATGTAACCTCATGTCGATGTGCTTGGTTCACGCATGATACACCGGATTCATCACCAAATGGATAGCACTTTAACTATCACAATGCAATTGAATCGCCTCATGCTTCAACTTGAGTTCTCCTATTAGACCTTTTAACTACAATGCCTCCTTTGAAGCCTCTGTCGCAGCCATGTATTCCACTTCAATTGTAAACAACGTTATCGTATAGACTGTAGCGTATATCTCCAACATACCGGACCACCTGCTAAAGTGAAAACACATCCCATAGTTGATCTCTTGTTGTCCAGATCACATGTATAATCCAAACCACATAGCCTACAACTCCACCTGAAGCTACGCATCCCTTGAACATGATTCAAGTATCAATTGTGCCCCTAAAATACCTTAGAATCCACTTAATAGCATTCTAATGGTCCTTCCCTGGATTATCTATATATTTGCTAACCACATTGACTGTCTGTGAGATGTTCGACCTCGTGCAAATCATTGCATACATCATACTCCCCGATGCACTAGCGTACAACACCCATGACATTTCTGAAATCTCTTCCTCTATACTTGGAGACAACCTGGTTGACAACTTGAAGTGACCTACTAAAAGTGTATTAACTAGCTTAACACCTTCCATATGGAACCTTTCTAGCACTTTCTGCATATAACCTCTTTGAGAAAGCCATAGTTTCCCAGACTCTATCTCTACTTATCTCCATGCCTAAGATCTTCTTTGCAATGCCCATATCCTTCATGTCAAACTCATTGTTTAATAGAGACTTAAAGCAAATGCATCTTCATCTTGTCCTTTACAGCAATCAACATATCATCTACATAAAGCATCAGTAGAAAGTAAGACGTCCTCAAGTACACTGTAGTATACGCAGCAATCATACTCACACCTATTATACCCAATCTCCACCATGTATGAATTGAACCACTTGTACCACTGCCTTGGAGATTGTTTGAGCCCATACAGTGACTTCTTCAGCCTACACACGTGGCCTTCCTTACCAAGCTCTTCAAAACCTAAAGGTTTCCTCATGTAAATGACTTCCTCCAAGTTCCCATGAAGGAATGTTGTCTTCACATCAAGCTACTCCAATTCCAAATTGGATTCCGCTACCATCGCGAGTAGCACCTTGATTGATGTATGTTCAACGACCAGACAAAAAACTTCATTGTAATTCTCCTTCCCTCTGCGAGTACTCATTCGCTACGAGTTGTGCCTTATACTTTTCACCCTCCCTTTCTGCTAATGCTTCTTTCTTCTTGTAGACCCATTTGCACCTTGTATTTCGATGACCTTTAAGAAGTTCCACCAGCTCCCATGTCTGATTCCTGTGTAGAGATTTCATCTCTTCCGTCATTGTCAGCATCCACTTGTCGTCATCCTTTCCAAATTTCACCTCTTAAAAGGTAGAGGGATCTCCACTTCTTGTGAACAATGCAAAAGGCACCATGTCGTCGAACCCGTACCAAACCAGGGCTCTAATGGTTCGTTTCTCCATGTTCCCGGCTATACTTTCTTGGGGATCATGTTGATCATTTTGCTTAGTTTCTTACCCTTGCTGAATTTCACCTTCAGTCACCTGCTCAACTGGCTCCACCTGCATTGACAATTTTTCAGTCTCACCATGTGTTTCTAACTTCTTTGTTGCGGTGTCCTTATTGGTCTTTAGCATAGATGCCTCATCGAAGACGACATCTTTGCTAATAATCACCTTCTAAGCAACTGGATCCCAAAGCTTGTAGCCCTTGATACTTTTTTTTCCATACCCGACAATAATACACTTCCTAGACTTTGGATCCAACTTCAACCTCTGTCCACTACACGTGAACAAGATTCTCAATCCCAAGTAATCGACGTCCTTGTCTGTCCAGACTTCCACTGCAACCTTAGAGCCTAGCGCTATAGATGGTGACTAATTTACTATGTAGCATATTTTATTCACCACTTTATCCCAAAAGCTTTTAGGCAGCCCCGCATGTAACCGCATACTTATCGCCATCTCCAATAGAGTTTTGTTCATCCTCTCTGCCACCCTGCTCTGCCATGGGGTCCCCGGAGTTGATCTTTTGATGCCTTGATCTTTGCAGAATTTTATGAATTCCACCTCTCTGTACTGCGTACCATTGTCTGACCTAAGACATTGTCTTCTAGTTTGCTTTTCTACTTCCGCCTTCCATTGCTTGAACCTGGTAAACACCTCAGACTAGTGTTTCAAGAAGTAGACGTTTCCTCGAGTAATCGTCTATAAGGGTCACAAAGTATCGTGCTCCTACCTTAGATGATACTGTCACCGGCCCCCAAACATCGGAATGAATATACTTGAGCACCCCGTTTCTAGTGTGTGTAGCAGACTTAAATTTTACCCTGCACTACTTACCTAGGATGCAATGCTCACAGAAATCCACCGTGCACATCTTAACTCCATTTAACAGTTTCCATTTATGAAGTTCCATCATGCCCCTCTCGCTTATATGCCCTAACCGCATATGTCACAAATTTGTATCATCTATGCTGGATTCTACATGTGAGGTGGCAGTGGCCTCACCTATAATTGTGCTCTCGACCAACTTGTACAGATTTCCAACTTTATGTCCCTTCATCAACACCATTGTACCTCTAGTAACCTTTAATAAACCACCGGATGTGATGAATGCACCCATTCATATCTAAAACCCCCAAGGATATTAAGTTTTTATTTAGCTCTAGGATATTCCTGACAACATGGAGTCCATATGACTCTGTCAAACATCCTTACATTGATAGCCATATTCTGATAGCATTGCATGCTGCATCATTCCCCATCAGAACACTTCCACTATCATAGGACTTGTAGGAATTGAACTAAGTCCTATCCAGGCACATGTGATACGAACATCCTAAGTCTAAAATCCAAGTGTTTGAAAGACAACTCATACCAGAAGAGACCAAGAGGAGGCCTCGTTTTGAGTTCTCTTCTACTACACGTTGATTCACATGTGTTCCCTTTTCCTTTACTTTCCAAGTCATCTTTCCATTTCTGGTTGTCTCTCTTGAAGTGTCCTTTAATGTCACAATAGAAGCATCTGTCATTTGCCTTCGATTTCGATCTAGACTTTTTCTTCTTATCAAACTGAGATCACTCCCTACATCACCCACATCCCTGACCCCCTTTCACGACTAGCCCTTCGGCTTGAGAGTCCTCATCACTCAACTTCTTCCTCATCTCGTTGAAAATGAGCATCGCAATGATTTCTCCAAGCTTCATTATATTCTACCCATACAACAGAGTAGTGACGAGATGGTCATATGATGCGGGAAGCGATGCTAGATGTAACACCACTTTGTCTTCTCGGGTTTTGTTTCCGACAACGCCTTGCTCAACTCTTGTGAAACAATAATATCCTTGACCTTCCACTGCCACCAACTAAAATTGTTCTTCCCATCAAATTTTTGTATATCGAATTTTAATCTTGACATCTTCATTGAATCTCGAACGTCCAACCTGATACTCTAATACCACTTTGTTGTGAGTAAACCGGCACTATATCACACCACAATGATGCAAACTCGAGCCGACAAACCTAGATCAAACCCTAGGTATTAGAATTCGGATCTAACACCAATCGCAATCCATGCACTTTGCAAAAGCACGATAAACGAAGATAGAACAATATAATAAAGTAGATAATTAATCCAAAAGCAAACAACCACAAACACGACGATATTTTATGTGGAAAAACCCTTGCGGGAAAAAACCATGGCACGAAATGACAGAGTTATCAACTATAATCAAAACCTTAAGAGTACACCACTCACCTTCTTCGATTACAGGATCACCCGATCTCCCATTGCAATGCGCACCTCTAGGAAACCCTAGATCCCTTAAGAAAATCATTTCCCAGGCCCTTTACAAGTGTAGAAACCCTCTCCCTTAGGAAAACCCTAGCCCCTTTAGAGAAAACACTCGTATTGCATACGGACGTGAACTACATAACAGGTCAAGGTCAACTGTGGATTCTCACGATTGACTGTGAACGACACAACGAGTTATGGTCGACCGTGGATTCTCAAGGTCGACCGTGAACTACACAGCGTTACACAGTCGACCGTGGATTCTCATGGTCGACCATACCCTACAGAATGCAAGGCATCTGCACAACAACAATCATCATCATCATCATCATCTAAGCCTTATCCCAATCAATTGGGGTCGGCTACATGGATCCCGTTCTAACCATTCAACTCTATCAAGGGCAAGACCTTCAGGTAGACCATAGGCCATCAAGTCTTTTCTTACTACCTCCATCTACATCCTTTTGGACCTTCCCATTGCCCTTTTAGAACTTTCCACTTGTACCAACTCACTCCTAACTAGCCTGGTTCTTGGTCTCCATCACACATGACCAAACCATCTAAGTCTACTTCCCCCCACCTTATTACCTATTGGGACAAAAAAAAAAAAAAAATAGAGAGAGAGAGAGAGAGTAGATGAGGAAAGAAAAACATCCCATTTGACAAAAATATGGAAACGGAAATCTGTCGAAAATAATCGTTAACCTGTTGTTTTAGCATACATAATCTCAAATGGAAATGTGAAATGGTCAATGGTAAAAAAGTGGAGAGTTCTCTCAAAAAACAGTGGAAATCTTCATTTATTAGCTTTTAGAGAGAGAAAATGGCCCTTTTCTAAGGAAATCAGTTTCCTTATTCCTCATCTTTCACAAACAAGGAAAACTATCACATATGAGGAAATCTTTTTCCTTCTGTCAGTTACCTTTTATTTGCACCAATCCAAACAGGCCCTTAGCTGACTAAATTCTTCTGAAAATAAGGAGTTCCATGGACACAAGCTAGTGGTAAAGATGCTACGCATTTAAGTGTCCTCAAGTGTCTAGCATTGCTACATAATAAATCAAAACACATGTTTGCAATAAATAAATGGGGCTTTGACCATGTTGCCATTAAGATGTGTTTGGGCAAGATGGAGCATGTGCGCCTTGATATTTTAATGCAGCCAACCAGTGGATCTCGAGCATGACGACCATATTTCCATGTCACTCATGTAGTCGTGTTCAGCCCTATATGCCTTGCAACTGCCCCTCCATGACCCTACTTTGTTTGCTTGCCCTTAAGGGTCTGCATGCAATAGTCAGATGGAGTTAGTAATGGACGGACCTTGTTGACATGCGAGTAATGTTAATGTGAGCCTCTGCCACAGACAGTTTCCAAGAGATCAGGTAAAAGAGGAACATTGATCTATTGTAGGCAGCCAATTGTTTAAAAACATGCTGATATACCTTTTAAAACTCAAACCCTAAATTGCTAGGAGAAGGCTAAGCTGATGCGGATTTCCAAGTAAAATTTAGAAAATGATGAACTAACAAAAAACCAACTGCTATATAAAGAATTCTTGGGCTGCATGAACATCAATTTCTCCCCTGGAATTTTTTATTATTTTTTTTTAAAACAAAAAAGCCAACAAAGAAACAAGAACTACAATTCTTTGGTAGTTGGCTTATGCTGCTTCCGAGTTTCAATGATTCAACTCAGCTGGTCTTCTATAAAATTAGGAAGTAGTTAATCAGCCAAGCCAAACATGTAAATCAACAGATATGCTTCTGAGCCTATTGACAATGCCAAAATATACAAATATTTGTGCCATATATTTGAATAAATGAAACTAATTACATCAAAAAGGGCACAGAACATGTCTCCTACTCTAACTGCCCACTAGCAAGTGCAAAAAGTGTCCCAGCATTCAAAAACTCAAGTTCAAATTAGAAATTGGCCCTTAGTTTTCTAAGTTGACCAACTGGGTCAATAGAAATATAAACCAATTTTATAAAATCAATATGACCTTCTAAGTTGACCAACTGGGTTAATAGAAATATAAACCAAATTTATAAAATCAATATGACCTTTGATAAAATGAGTTTAGATGGGACCAGGACCCAGCCAAATTGAATTGACTTGACTGAGGTTCAAGGCAGGCAGCACATTTTCAAGCACTGTCATAAACAATGAATCATATATACAACAAAAATGTAGTTATTACTTACAATGGGATGAAGACCGACACGTGGAGGATCGACGATTGCTACAACATGTTTAAATTGCCGCACAGGCACATCACTGTTTACATTCTCTTCTGAAATGCAATTCCTCTTACTCGGATCTTTGAACTCCTCAAGGTTACTTTGCTCGCTACCTGACGTGCTTTTGACATCAGCCATTTCGTTATCCAAGTTTTCATTGGGTATGGAAGCATCAACAGTATCTTCTTTCAGGGAATCCACCACTTCCACCCCTCCCTTTGGTACCTGTGCAGCTTCCAAGCTTTCGTTGCTTCTGTCAGCTGAACAATCTGACATCCTCTTGGCACCTTCATCGTTCATGAGAGAATCAGCATTGGATGCACAAGCATCTTGGTTTTGTATTTTGTCAACATGGGCACCATCCTCTTTGCCCCCAGTATCCTCGCTGTTGTTACATTCGGAGACATGCAAGGTTTCGTCTTGCTGTTGTGCCAAGCTTAGGTACTCTCGAAGTAGAGAACCCATTACATCCTCCGCCTGCCACGTCCAACATCAGATGCAAAGACAGCCACACAGTCAGAACAAACCAATAAGCATGAAAGAACAAACTGGCTACTCTTGTATGCATTTCCAGCATCAGATTTTTCTTGTTCTCTATGAAGTAATTATAGAACATTGCAGAAATGAAAATAAGGATTCAAGAATAAAACCAAAGATATAACATGTGAATTCTCTAGGGAGTAAAGAAACTAGTGTTGGTTTGGATAATGTTATGAAAATCAGTACCCCGACTCAAAACTCAGCTGAGTCAACCAGTTTGGACAGGACCTGACCTCAGTCCCAAAAATAAGCACATTTATCATTTAGCACAAGGACAACATGAAATGAGTAGTTGCTATAATAACAGATCTGACTCACTGATCCAATAAAGCACCAACTCATGATGCTTCGATTAGCAGGAGTAATAGCATCTAAGTAAATATGCGGGGGTTATCATTCACCTCCCCACAATTCAAAACTCTTAAGCCATCTGAAATTAAGCAGACATGTCCCTTTCCCACAACAAGATCGTAAATCTCACCTTCGCACAGACAAATCTGCAGTTCTTAATACCATTGATCTCCGCATTCCTGTGAGCATCTGAAACTGCAGAGGCATTCATTTCAATGCCAACAACCTGGTGGAAATTTGGAAAGTCAGAACAAGTGCCCATCACAGTAGGTTAAAGTAGGCATCAAAAATCACTAGTCCAAATCAGATCCATACAGTTGAGTACTTAAACAAGTACTTTTTGAGAATTTAAAAGCAGATGTTGCAATGTTTTAGAGTTTTGCAAGTGCTCGGTCTCATCTACTTGATAGGGAAAAAAAAAAGGCTCCAAGTTTAAGCATTTGGTTGAATTCCTTCAGTACTTGATTTTCTCATGTTACAAAATGGATTAGACCCTTGACCTGAGTCTCAATTGAGTGGAGCCAATTCAATGAAACTCTTTTAGTAAATGATTGAGAACTTGAACCTCAGAATCAACATGGTGACCTTGTAATATTCAAAATTGCATTAATCTTGGAGACATTACACAACTGAAGACCCTAAAATATAATTGAAGTAATTATAGAAACAAAAGAAACAAATGAATGATGGCAGTAAGTTTCTTTCCCAAACTGTTCATTTTCATTCAGCATTTGCCATTTTTTTTAACCAAGCAGCACAGGCCTTTAGCCATGCAACTTAGAGAAACATGTGTGTCAATATCAAACACTGCAATCGTATAGAACATGTCCCTCTGACACCTGATGCAGTATTGCATTTTATTGAAATTTGGTCATGAAGGATAATAAAACATGAAAAAATATAGGAAGAAGTGGTGAGAGAGTAATGAGAAAGGCAAATGAGAACGCTGAAAATATTGCCAAGGAGTGGCAACGGAGGCATTTGTATTGGATCCTATTTGTCTCTCTCCTAATCTCTTTTCCTTATTGTACTTCTATTCCTTTATCAACGGAGTCGCTGTTATTGATAAAAAGAATGCTATGAACCAAGAAATCAATGGTTTTCTTTTCCATTAATAACCCTATCAGCATATGTTTGGCATGCATGTCTGAAACTTGGGCTGGACATGGAAATTCTTTTATACAGAGTTCCTTTCTTTTATGAATAGGGGAGTGTGGTAGTTGCATAGGCCTTGTGTATGGAAAGATTTCGAAGCACATGTCAACACCATTCAAGAATTACTATGCGGGATTCAGTATCTGAATATTACCATACCAACACGGTGTGCTAAAGTTAGGCCAATTGTTCCAGTCCCACAACATATATCAAAAAGCAAGGTATCTGGACCCAGTCCAGCCCAATCGCCAGCAAGGGAGTACAGCTTCTCTGCAGCAAGGGTGTTAACCTGCAGTCTCGTGAGTCATGAAACTGATGTTTTACTTGAAGAAATCTGCAACAAGACATAAGAGTAGATTTTCTAACTTGAAAAAAAGCTGTTGGTGATATGCTGAAACGGAGATTGCTTATGTAGTCATGAATTCTTGTTTCAACAGCATTTGGGTCCTCTGAGTTAGCAACGTCTTCCGCTTTTGGTATTGTTAGTCGGAGCAACGGGGAATCCAATGGTGCTGCATTTGATATGCCTTTGTGGTCCTGCATGAGAATCAGCGAATCATTCCACATGAACAAATTGGGCAAAAAAAATTCAGGCAACAGGCTAAAAGTTCATATGATCCTCATCCTTCCCTCAATTCACACACTGATTAGTGATCCAATGTTCAGTTACTTCGACAGAGACAAACCAATGTCTGTCTGATGCAAAAGCTTAGACTCAACGCCACATGTTTCTGTAGATATACTGTAATGCTGCATAATAGAAGATGGGATAAGAGGCGACCAGAAGTATACAGGGGGACGACCAGTGGGGTAAGCCATTGAAGACGAGGAATAGGTGCAAGCAGATAAGAAAGGAAGGAGACTGTGCAGTTGGGGCTCCTCCTTGAACTCCCAACCCTCTTCGTGGAATCTTTCCCTAATGGGTGGACGGAGACAAATTTCAGGAGGGTGTTTGGCAGTGTAGCTCTGATAAGGGAGGTGGTGATGCTGAAATGGAAAGAGACCAGAGAGATTAGAGGGTTTGCTTTCATGTGTTTGGAGAAGGGAGAGGAGGCTTCCACAATGTCGGGGGCCATTAATGGAAGAATCTATGAAGGCATGAAGCTCTCTGTTCAGAAGGCAAGGTGTGGGCAAGCTTCGGTAAACCACCAGATAGCTAGAAAGAGGGAGAAGAATAGGAAGAATGGGATGATGGGGAAGAAAAAGGACAGTGCAAGGATACTGAGTGAGGCAGACCGTGGAGAGAGACAAGGTGGCGTGGAGAGCAAAGCAAGGAAAGGGGTCTCTTATCAAGGAATTATGTAATGGTAACAGTGGCCATAACGGCCACCACTGTTACCTTTACGATACGGGTCATAATGGCTGTTAACGGCCATTACAGTCTCTTTTTTTATTGAAAGAAAAAATTCAAAAAAAAAAAAAAAAAAAACTATATTAGGCCCATAACGTTGAAGAAAAAACAAAATCCAAAAAACATGTATTTGCCCTGCAACAAACCATTACAGGACTATTACAACCTTTACAGGGGGCATACCAAGCCGTTAACAGCGGTTACAGGTCATTTTTTCCATAACAATTGTTATGACCCCATTACATGTAACGGATGTCACTATTACCTTTACGTAACCACTTTTACGACCTTGCAACGGCCTTTACAGCACACCGTGTCTCTTATAGAGACATAGTAGTTTCCGGGGAAAGGAATGAGGAAAAGGGAGTTAATATTGGAGAAGGAGAAAAGGAAGGGGAAGGTCATCGGGAGATGGGCGATGAGAAGTGGTTGCAGAAGGAGGAGCCAGATGGGGTTGTAGCATGAGCCCATCCAGCAATAGTGAGAAAACGCTTCTCGATCGTTGTAATGGAGCATAGTGGTGAAGTTTGTGGTGGGCTCTACCATGGTGAGGGTGTGGAAATGGGTGTTGGAGAGTGTGGAGCCAGAGGAAAACCAATTTAAGCTTAGACCTCTATCTGATACAGAGGTATGGATCTCCCTTCGCCCGGAGGTCGAGATTGAAAGTTACTCATCGCATGGGCACTCCTCAAGGATGGTTTGATCATCAAATTGGGCAAATGGGAGGAAATGTCAAAGTTCGAGTATGAGGGTTGGTACAATTTATGGGGGGCTTCCAATCAAACTCTAGTTCATCGAGGCATTGCATATGGTGAGGTCGTGTGCCAAGGAGGTGACAACAAGTGACCAGGCAACAGATTGATTTGGAGGCCAGATGGGGCAAGATTGTGCCTAAGCAAGAAGATCGGGATCTGTGCCGAAAAAAGTTCTTGTTGGAGTTGGGGAAATCTTAGTGAAGGTAAGAGTGGAGAGAGAGTGGTCAGAGGAGGCTAAGAAACATATCAGTAATGGCGAACAACCGCTCAAAGGCAATGCAATTGAGAGGGGTGGTGATAGAGTACGAGTTTTGTACTCCAGTAGAGGACCGAAAGCAAGAGGAGAGACGTGGGAGGAGCAGAGGGATCATTAGGTCCAAAGTGGCTGAGAGAGTGCTTTCATGACGACACAATGACTTTAATAAGAAAGTTGCAGCGGGTAGCATCTCGATTGTCAAGTGTGACAGCTTCAAGGAACATGGCACTCAGAGAGAACTCAATTTCTTGTCTGACAAGGGAGATATTAGGGATAAGCACATGGCACCACTCGAAGTTCACTTGAATGGGAGGAGCTCGAGATAGAGGTTCGAGAGGTCGAACAAGAGGCTTGGTTGTCTTGTATCGGCTTCGATCCAAGGCTGTTTCGTCCGAACCAAGAGGCAGCGGGCATCTGGCAGCTTAGCATTAAAGAAATGGGTGCATGTCGTGAGGAGGCGTTTGAGGAGGTAGTAACTGGGTAGATTGAGACATGTGTTGAGGGAGACATGTTGCATGCTCCCACACGTGTTGATATCTCCTTCTCTTACAAACGTGCCTTCCACTTATTTCAATCACATGTGGAATCAAGCTTATAAAGGCAACGAGATAGATTATATTTCATTACCCGAACTCTCAAGCTAAAGGGTATTGGTGTTTTCCACAGAAGACCTTGACAATGATCTTGCTTCTTCACTGAAATCTTCTTGTAAGATGGAGATGGGAGAGGAAGATGATAGTAGGAGTAGCGACTTCCATCAAGGTGGCAAAGGCATTGCCTCCTATAGCTGAGAGGATGGAACTGGAGAATTTTCTAGAAGAGCCGAAAGCTCACAAGGAGGGCAATGAAGGAAGTTTTGGAGGTTACTCCTTTACAAGCAGCTGGAGTTGATGATGTTGTTAGGGAAACTATCGAAGCTCTGTAGATGCTCATGTTGAAATAGTTAGGAGCAGGAGATGGATTAAAGAGGCTTTGAATCATGTGAGGAGATAAATTAGGGCCACATTTGGGGATACGGCTTAAGATTATTTTGCCCTATTCCAATTCATGAAGGCTCTGGGTCAGCAGAATCAGCATGTTAGTTACCCGAGGAAAATGCAAAGGCCACCAAAAGGCAACAGAGAGCTAGCTAACCTTGCAACGAAAATCAAATACGACTTGTATGAAACATCAGGGTAAGCGAAGAAAGAAAGATGGGACAGGCCAGTTCCCAAGTGAAGATATTAAGCTGGAATGTGAGGGGCTTGAGGTGTAAGGATATGAGGAGGCAGATTAAAAAGGTATGTAAAAATTCCAAGGCAAAGGTTGTTTCTTTTCAAGAAACTAAGTCAATGGGAATCAATAAGATTTTGTTAGAGTCCGTGTAGGATGACATCTAAAGATTGGGCTTCTATTAATGTTGTAGGGACTGCTAAGGGCATATTGGTGGCTTGGTATATTAGTTTTTGCCAGAAGGAAAGTTGGTGGGGAGGAAATTTTTCCATAACGATGTTGTTAAAGGGATTTCCAAGGGGTGAGAAGTGGTTATTTACAATCGTATACAGGACAAATGTAGCAGCACTTAGAGGAGACTTCTGGACTGAACTAAATGAAGCCCATGCTAGAGCAGATTATCCCTAGTGCATGGGGGGTGACTTTAGTATCGTCGGATTTCATTTCAAAAACCATTAAATGGTAAAATCAATAACAGTATGCGAGGGTTTTTTGATTAGGTGGAAGCCAACGAGTTGATTGATCTCCCTGTGGAAGGGGGGAAGTGCAATTGGTCAAATGGTTGAGACCTGGCAGTAATGCCCAAAATTGACAGATTTTTATTGTCAATTGATTGGGTAGATCAATACTCGTTAGTCCACCTTCGTTGATTGTCGAAACCTATATCGGATCACTGCCCAATTTTACTGGAAGTAGATAAGAAGGATTGGGGGCCAAAACCTTTTATTTTCAAATTACTGTGGTTGGAGGTAGAGGAATTTTCAAGTTTAGTAGAAGAATAGTGGAACTCCTTTAGTTTGAAGGGTTATGAGGGATTCCAGTTGAGCAGAAAGTCAAAACTCTTGGAAGAAAAAAAATATGGAAAAGGGAGAAGCCTTGGGGAACGAGGAAATTGAAAATGAAAACATTTCAAATAGCATTCAAGCTCTTGGTTTGAAAGTGGACGAGTCAAATCTGAGGTGGAGATGGCTACTCAGAAGAAATTGGTGCAAGACTGCTCAGCCGATTAAAAAAAGAGATAAAATGGAAACAACGATCAAGAGCTACTTGACTTAAAGAGGGAGACAAAACACAAGGTTCTTTCACAACATTGCAAGTGTGAGGGCCAAATATAACAAAATTAGCAGGGTAGTTGTGAATGAGTCAAAGGCTGATGAAAAACACAAGATTTGTGAGGAAGTGGCTTGTTTCTATGAGAAGGTTTTATTAGTTGAAAATTGGAGGCCTGAGTTAAATAATTTTCCCTTCAAAAGCTTGTCATCTAAAGAGGATGCGTCATTCAGATCTTCTTTTTTCGAAGAAGAAGTCAAGGCGGATGCATTCTCGATGGATAGGGATAAAGCCCCTAGGCTAGATGGTTATTTGATCGCATTTTTTAGTTTTTTCTTTTCTAGAGGAGGATGTAATGAATTTCATCGAAGAATTTTATGAAGTGGGAGGGAGGGGGCTCTCATCAAACATCGGAGCTCTTTTTTATAGCAATCAACCCTAAAGTGACAAGTGTGGAAAGCTTACGAGATTTCAGACCTATCAGTCTTACCAATGAGCCCTATAAAATCCTCACCAAAGTTCTAGCTTGTAGATTTAGGCAAGTGTTGGCAAGAATCATATCAAAGAACAAAGGAGCTTCTATGATGGGGCAATAGATATTAGATAGTGCTTTGAATAGCTCATGAGCATGTTGACTTTGAGCATGAGTGGGGTGAAGGGTGTTGTTTGCAAGTTGGATATCGAGAAGGCGTACAATCATTTTGAATGAGGTTTTTTTTTTTTAAATTACATGCTTCTTTTTTCTTTTTTTCCTTACTTTTTTTTTTTTTTTTTTTGAAGCCTGCTAGCAACCTACTAGAACAAGAAAAGAATACGAAAAGAGGGAGCACGGTGCCCACAGCCCAAAACTACCGCACAAGCAAAGAGGAGGCTCATTGGCCTACAAACCATTCAAACAAAAAGAGGCAGACCGTATCCATAACTGACTTAACCGGCCAGGAAAGATTTTGAAATTGCCTTCAGTTTCTTCCCCCCTAAATGGCCCACCAAACCTTAGGAAGATTTAGCAAGCAACTTGATCGGGTTTGCTTCCCTCCTTCGCCTCCATGCCAAGCCAACAAAAGATCTCGAACCAACCCTAGCAGAGCCCAAAAGACACCCCAGCTTGTAAAAAATGGTCCCACACCTATTGAACAAAAGGGCAGAAGATGAAGATGATCAATTGTTTCAGAGTCTCTCTCGCACTTGCAGCACATATTTGGAATAATAAGAGACCTTTTTTGGAGATTATCAATGGTAAGAACCCTCTTACGACCCACCAACCACACAAAGGCTGCAACTTTTACCGGCGATCCATAAAACCAAAAATGATAAGCATGACACTCCCAAGGTTCGATGCTACAGCAAGGAGAATCCATTTGTATAAAGACTTGACTGAGAAACAACCCAAATTACTCCAATGCCAAAGAAGAGAATCAGGACCTACATTCACATTGAGGTGTTGCAGTCTATCCAAGAGGGAAATATAATCGATGACCTCACTATCTGTCAGATTTCTCCTAAATGGAAGCGCCTAAATCACCGAAGAGCCACAAATGGAATAACATTCTTTCACTGTTACACCATACAAGGGGGCCAGAGAGGCCAAGGAAGGAAACGCTAGCTTCAACGGAGAATCGCCGCACCAAATGTCCTCCCAAAATCTAATTCTAGAGTTGTCTCTGTTGAGGCACAAAAATATTCCATCTTTCTCTCTCTGGAAATATTGTTCTGGGATAGAAGAATGGATGGCGTCATTTAACGTAGAAGAATGATCATGCGTCATTTAATGTAGAAGAATGATCAAGTGTCATTTAATGTAGAAGAATGATCAAGCGTCATTTAATGAAGAAGAATGAACAGGCGTCATTTGATGTAAAGGAATGGATGGACGTCATCTTGTGCAAAGGAGTGAATGGGGGTATTTCGGTAAAAAGGAGTGAATGGGGATATTTCGGTAAAAAGGAATGGATAGGGTTATTTTGGTAAAAAGGAGTGGATGGGCATTGCCTTATATGAGGGGAGGAAGTGAGGTTCTTGTCTTAGAAAGGAAGGTACACCATCATTTAAGGAAAAGTGGTTGAACACCACTATGTAAGGAAGGAGGGTGGAAGTTGTATGGAGGAAGTGGTGGTGATCACCACTGTTTAAGGGAGGGAGGAGCCTGGGAGGCCTATAAATACCCCTCCTCACTCCTCATTTGGACAAGAGATAAGAAGGAGACAAGAGGGAGAGAAATGGGGAGAGAAGCCCATTCACCCCTCTCATTGTGTGCTACTCCTTGTTGTGCGCAATAATTCATTATGTGCTACTCCTTGTTGTGCATAATTCTCCAGTGTGCGCCACTTTCCTCTCTCCCTTGTCTTAATGGAAGAGTGGTTGTGCGCCACTTATTAAGGAGGACGTTGTGAGCTTTTATCCTGATCTCAAGTGTTGTGCACCACATTCCATGGAGCTTTTGTCCTGATCTTAAGTGCTGTGCGCCACATTCCATGAAGCTTTTGTCCTAAGTCTTGCATTATGCGCCGATTTGAATGGGAAGAGAATGGTATTGCACACAACACCATCTCTCTCCCTTGTCTTAAGCCAGCGCACAACGCTATCTCTTTCTCCCTTGTCTTAAGCCAGCGCACAACGCCACTTTGGAAGGATCTTTGTCCCAATGCCCAACCTTTGCGCACCACTTATAAAGGAGCTTTGTGCACTCCTTTGTGCTTTGTCCTAAAGACATTCTCTCCTGCGCCACTTCTTATGCTCCCATGTCATAAGATCCTCCTTTGTGTGCCACTTCCTATGGCGCCATGTCATAAGATCCTCCCATTTCCTATGGTGCCATGTCATAAGATCCTCCTTTGTGCGCCACTTCCTATGGCGCCATGTCATAAGATCCTCCCACTTCCTATGGCGCCATGTCATAAGATCCTCCTTTATGCGCCACTTCTTATGGTGCCATGTCCTAACACCAGGCTTTCTGCGCCACTTATAAAGGAAAGCCTTGTGCGCTTGTCCACATTTCAAGGGTTGTGCACTCCACCTTCAGAGGAAAATGAAGGAAATGTGAAGTACAAAAAGAGAATTCCAGAAGAAAGAAGAGTGTCCATACAATTGAAAGGATAAATGGAAAGACTATCAATGCCTATCATACAACCAAATTAAGGGTTTCAAGTCCGCACAACCCATCCACCTTTGCAATGAACATCAAAAGCGTCGAAATGCTGCCAAAATTACCATTAGACTGCCTTCTCTTTCATTCATTATGTTGCATTGATTGTACTCTGTTTTCATAATCAAGGGAATACGAGGATATAAATGAACTTAGATTGAATAAAATTCTTTGTAATCATTGTTCTCTCATTTTCTTTGTTATCATTGAATAAAATCCCCCAAATCGAATGCATTTGTTTCTTGTCGAAACAGTCTTCCATAGAAAAGGCAACACCTTTCTAAAACCATTCTCTAAGACCTAACACCAATTTCCAAATATAAGAGGCCCTATAAAGGGATGACCTCTTGGTTTCTGGACTGCCAGCCTGAGTACCATACTTATCTACCACAATTTGCCACCAGAAGCTCCCCTCTTCCAAGCCAAACCACCACAACCATTTGCCCAATAGGGCATTGTTCATGGATTTCAAAACTCGAATCCCAGCCCCTCCTTACTCCACTAATTTACAAACTTCCTCCCATCTTAGCAAAAGGAACTTAGAGCCTTCTTCTACCCCTTTCCAATGGAAGTCCCTCCCCAACCTCTCCAACCTATCAAGCACGACCGCGGGACATTTGAACAAGGACATGAAGTGAATTGGCAATTTGGCATATTTGAGAAGGCAACCTTAATCAAAGTCAACTAGCCACCAAGGGAGAGGTATCAGCTTCTCCATCTTATCTAACCTTCTCCCAATCCTCTCTATCACCTTATCCCACAAATGAATAGGAGGTTTCCTAGTGCAAAGGGGGGGCCCCAAATAATAAGGAAATGAGCCAACCTTACACCCAAATAATGAAGCCAGGACGGAAACCTCGTAGCTAGGAAGATGAACACCCAACATCTCGCTTTTCCCCACATTGATCTTCAAACCGGAAACCGCCTCGAAACACACTACCACTTTTTGCAAATTGTCCACCATGACCGGATTCACATTGCAAAAAATAATCGTATCATCAACAAACTGAAGATGTGAGATCTTCTCTCCCAACCCTATGACATTAAATCAATGGAACAACCCAACTTCTTGACCTTTAACTAGTCATCCTTGAGAGGGCTTCCGCAACAACCAAGAAAAGAGGATTTAAAGAAACCCTTCGGGGATCCGTTAACTAGAACTGAGAAGAAAGACAATCCCACACACCTTTGGATCCACCCCGTCCATTTGGCTCCACACCCCAATCTATCCAAGAAATCCCACTCAATGTGGTCATAAGCCTTCTCCACATCAAGTTTAACTATCACCCCTGAAGTGTTTTGCTTGAATCGAGACTTGATACACTCATGCATGATTAACACAAAATCTAGGATTTGTCTTTCCTTAATGAAGGCCCCCTGGTTGGGAGATATAACTCTACCTAATACCTCCCTAAATCTTAAAGATAACACCTTATCTAAAATTTTATATGGTCTCCCAATCAGACTAATAGACATGAAGTCCTTCAAAGTATCTGCACCTTCGGACTTAGGAATGAGAACAATGAAAGTAGCGCCCAACTCTATCGATAATGTGCTACCTCCAAGAAATTCAAGGATAAACTCCATCACATCCTTTTTCACGACATTCCAAAACACTTGGAAAATGCGATGGGAAAACCGTCAGCACCTGGAGCCTTATCCCTGCCCAAGCTATCTAAAGCAGCCTTGACCTCCTCTTCCGAGCAAGACTTCTCTAAATCTCTCACAACGTCTTCAAAAAGACTATCAAACTAAAGCAAATCTATCCTCGGTCGAGCCCACAAAAATTTGGAGAGAAGCCATTGGTAATACCCCACAATAGCCTCGCACACATCATCCTACTTATCAACCCTTGATCTGTCCACCATAAGTGTCGATATGCGGTTACACCTTGCCTTTGCTGAAGCAATGGAATGGAAGAAATGGGTGTTTTTGTCACCCTCCTTTAGCCACAAAGCCCTCGACCGCGATCTCCATTTGGCTTCCTCTTCTTTTAAACCTTAGAAAGATCTGACCTTAAGATTTACTGCCTTTGGATATCCTCAACAGATAACGAGCCTACCTCCCCCTTGAGATAAATCGAATGGATTTCTTCGTACAATTCTGGCATACTAGCCTCCCTTGCCCTGAAAACTCCTTCTTCAAAACCTTCAAATTACCTTTGAGAAGTTCCAGCTTCTTGTGAAGTTTAAAACAAGTTGATCCCTCTGAATTGAAGGATTCCCACCTGTCATAAACCAGCTCGGAGAAGCCTTGAAATTCAAGCCACATTAGCTCAAAACGAAAGGGTTTAGGACCCTAGCTGTCCACTTCAAATTGCAGCAAAGTAGGCCTATGATTTGAAGTCAGCCTGGGAAGACCTTTAATCACTACCTGTGGGAATCTATCCACCCATCATGACGAAGCCATGAATCTGTCCAAACGGGAAAGAATACGAGGGCAACGCATATTAGTAAGTAAACTTGGCCCCTGACATAGGGATGTGTAAGTGCTATGGTTTCTTGCTCCTTTATTTGTCAAATTTTGTTGTGCCAAAACCTCAATCTGTGTCTTGTGTAGCACGTTGATGTTCAAGGCATTGCATCACAATGCTTCAAGTCAAGAACGAAGATCTACTTCAAAAAATGCAATGTTAAGTACATTTTCCACTCCTGTATGCTTCAAAGTTCAGAGTTTTTAAAGAGCTACATTAAAAGACGAGTTCTTGTTCAACTCAAGATAAAGTACAACTCAAGATGAAGTATAACTCAAATCCAAGCTTTTGAAGATCTCAAGTTCAAGTTACATCATGTGTAAAGATCTCAAGTTTCATAATCTTCAAAGGTCAACAATCATCTAAAGAAATGAAGACTCAATGTTCATACATCACTTTCAAGGTATGATTGACCTTAGACTGACCTTAGGGTAAGTCATTTTGTATACATAATTCGAATTGAATCACTTTATAAGTGTTTGGACTGTTCTAAGACTAGTCCTGAACCCTGTTCAACTAGTCCTAGCACTGACGCGACTAGTCCAAGAAACTCCAGGACCAGTCCTAAGTTTGTTGCAATTTTTCAAAATTTTTTGTTCATCCACGACCAGTCCTGGACTCTGCTCAACCGGTCGTATGAACAGTGCACGACTCACAGTCATAGAGGACTCACGACCGGTCGTGGACAGCCTTCGACCAGTCGTGGAACGATTTTATCCGATCGCGCTCAAAAATTCAAAAATTTGTTCGACCTTCGACTAGTCAAAGTGTCCTCAGGACTAGTCGTAGGTGCGATTTTTGCAACTATAAATAGAGCACGAATTTCAGAGTTTTGATAATCCAATTCAAGTAAATTCAAGGCATCACTCTGAAAGATAAGTTTGTGTTTTTTTTAAGCTACATTGTGCATATTTAATACTCTCTTTTGTTAGCTTTTCATATTTGATTTTGTTTCTGCATTCCAATCTGATTTGAAAGAGAAATTGTGATATTCCACTTCTTGGAATCAAAATCAAATAGAGCTGGCCCGACTTGATTTAATCTAAAATCAACTTAGACCTAGAACCATTTTAAAGTGAGTATTAGACATTGAACTTTTATATTCGAACTTCTACTCCGACTTGGTTCTTCCGGGCTACAACAAAAGGAGAAGTCCAGGTATTTTACATTTGTGTAAATCTTCTATTATTTTGGTTTCTTTTGAGATTAAGCCAAAAAAAATCTCATTTGTTTGGTTATCTGAGGAGAGCCAGAAAACTCATAATGGGGTTTTTTTTTTTAATTGTGTAAGCCCATTTGAAAGACACAATTGTGAGGGTTTTAGGTGAACCTGAGAAAAATCTATTTTCATAGTGAACGCTAATATCCACTGTGTGAGGATATTAGGAGTGGAGTAGCAAGCTGTGTGGCTGTTGTTTAACAGTTGGTGTATGCACAGGCGAACCACTATAACTCTTTGTGTTTTGTAGATGTGTGATTTATTTTCTATATCTTTTATCATTCAATACTGTGGGATGCATGTGTGGATGTGAATGTTGTAATCTTTCATTTCAAGCATTGTGGGGAATGTTGTAATAGCTTAGAATTTCTCTCTTGCTATTTCCTTACTTCCTTTCCAGTTTGAGATTTGGTTTCTCTAATTGTTCTAGTAAGGTTGTCTTCCCATAAACCTTTGATTTTTATGGTGAAAGGTTGTCCTTAGAACAACTAGAATTTGAGGTTGTTTTGCATTCTGTATTATGGATTGTTATGAGGTTGCTTTGCATTCTGTATTATGGATTGTTATCCCCCCCCCCCCCCCCCCCCAGGACATATAGCTTGGCCTTTTCAGGATGTCGATCAAATTAAAACGCAGGATCCAAGACGAAAAATCTTTCATACTCCTAAAGACCTTCGAACCTTGGGATTTCTCAAAAATGAAGCGAATGACATTAAAATCACCCCCAATGCACCATGGGATAGACCTCACCGCAAGAGCGTTCAGCTGCTCCCATAAACCAGCTCTCCTTTTCGCTTTACACGAACCATACACACTAGAGAAGAGCCATCTGAAACCTGACGACACGTCAACCAAGATGACTAAAACTGAAAACTTGTCACACCAGCTATCCTCTTTCTTCCAAATGCTCGAATTCTAGCCCACCAGAACAGCCCCCACCACATCTAGAGAAACAAAATCCACATATTTTAACCCCCACAATGAGTCCATATCTTGCCTACTAAAGGAGGACATCTTGGTTTCTTGGAGAGATAACCTGCGCCTTTGACTTCACGCAAACAACTTTGATTTGATAGCGCTTATCCCGATCTTGCTAGTCTCACTCGAAGTAGCCCAACTAGTCTCCCTCAAACCGGCCCTGCTAGCTTATCCCGATCTTTCTAGTCCCCATAACATTCCAACTTAAGATATTTATTGGGATACAGAATTTGCTAGTCTCCCTCAAACTGGCACAACTAGATTGCTCCCCATATCATAATTGACTGAGCTTTTGAGGCTTAACAACTCCCTTTGCCCCTTGCGGGTGTGCTTCAATTGCTTATTGAAAACCCCCTATGCCATTCTTCGATAAATTGAACTAGGGCCATAGCGTCCTCATCACGAGCCTGAAAAGTAATGTTGAGTTTCCTCCCTACTCTATCGATCGCATCTTTCGTCCAATCCAAATCCTCTCTTATCAAGGAATTTTCGTTCGATGAGACTGCCGCTAGAATAGCCTCGACAAGGATCTAAGATTTGTGCCGCCACAATCTTTGATTCTCGTACCTATGGCCTGAAGCGAAGTAACATACAACGTCTCCATGATGTCCACACTAACCAAGGCATTATCATCAACAAAATTGGAGAACATGAGATGCCTATCATCCCCATCGAACCCGATTTCCCCAAATCCTGCTGAACCAACATGATAGTACTATTGTCGGATGAATCACCCAATGCCACCCCACCATCCTGATCCTGAAGGCGGGAAGCACCAGGCGAGCCATGCAAAGTACCCCCGAGAGGAATTGAGGGTCCTCGGTGCATCAGGATAGCTCTCGGCCCTCCTTGGCTATACAACTAGAATAATTTTCTCAAAGAAAAGGAATAAGGAGCCTCAAGAGCATTCTCACATGCGAGACTTAAGGTGAGAGAGACCTCCCGCTCACGGGCCAAGGAAGGAACAACTTCGTCCTCACATGCAGCAAAGGGGGACTGATCAACCAAGGGGCCTTTCAACCAAGCGGTTGGGGTTAACGTCCTCGACCCCAAAGAATCATCACAAAACCCTAGAGGGGTACGTATCATGACAGAAGAGGTTCCTCCGAAGGAATAGGAAGGATCCTAGATCAACGGGAGCTCCGAACCTACCACTAGTGATCGAACCAGAGGCTCATCAGTAGCCTCGATCCGAACCTCCAACCTTCAGTTAAACGTGCCGACAACACTCGAAGCACGCGCCTCCTCTCCCTGCTCCATGTCAACCCGAGAGGGAGCACCCAACCTCCCCCATGCTCCCGCGAGACTAGCACACATCTTTGAACGTGGCCACCTACCCCTTGCACCTTCTTCGGATGAAGACAACATGATCCCCTAGATTTCAGTGCTCCACCAGCCCACGTAAGTTGTAGACCTTCATTGCCCCTCCTACCTCCAAAGATGCCAAGCTACGGCCCTATTTCCTGGCTCCTACATGCTTCTCCCCATCTGCTCGAGATCCCCCACGACAATTCCTTCACAACATTTAGCTGAAAGAGAATTTCCCCCACTCGAAGCAAAACAACGTTGGCGACGGGAGCACTCTTCTTTGTTTGATGCAGGTACAGGCATCACTGATGTCCTCCCCAATCTCCGACGCTTCATCAATTGCAAGAACCTTCCCAATACTTTCCCCAATAGCCAGGAACACCTCCTTATTCCAAAGCTCACGCGAGATACCCTAAATAAGGTACTAAGCCTATTCGCTGTCAAGGATAGAACCTTCCTCCCATCTCCCGATTGAAAGAATCAGGCCATCGTTGAACATCACCCTTGCCATAATCATCTGGTCAATATTCGAATTGGGTTTAGTAGATATCCATAACTTCGTTGCCGAAAGAGGCTTGATCTTGTAGTCGCAATCCTCTAGCATGCAACAAGCTTTCAACCAAATCCGAATTTGAGATAGAAGCGCCCCTCCTCTTATGACTGCTAGGACGAACCATTGAAACATAGCTCGCGATTCTTCCACCATCCCTAGATCAACACATACCTCCCCTCCCAACTCTGTTGGGTTCCTCTAAAACCTCTTGCCATGTATAGCCCCTTGCAATACCTCCTCTACTACCCGGCTTCCTTCCAGTTTGGAATGGCCATCAACTTTCCCTATGAGGCCGTCCTTAAATGACTAGTCATGACTCCCCTCCCACCACCTCAACATCCCGAGCCTCTCCTCTTATTGCTTTCTCCTCTCCTTCCCCATGGACTACCTTCCCAAAAATCATCCCCATAGGTATAGTAGCCTTCCTTTTCACCCCTAACTTTCGCTTCCCTACTCACCGTATCAGGACCGAATCTAGCTTTTTGTACCCGCAACTTATTCCTCCAAAGCTCTCACCATCGAGCATTTCAATCGCACTATGAGGGCGTCCTTCAATGACTAGTCATTACTCCCCTCCCGCCGCCTCAACATCCCGAGCCTCTCCTCCTGATGCCTTCCCCTCTCCTTCCCCATGGACTACCTTACCAGAAATCATCCCCATAGGTATAGTAGCCTTCCTTTTCACCCCTAACTTTCGCTTCCCTGCTCACCTTATCAGGACCGAATCTAGCCTTTTGTACCTGCAACTAATTCCTCCAAAGCTCTCACCATCAAGCATTTCAATCGCACTAGCCAACTCATCGTGCTTCATCCGAATGAACGTGAATCCACGAGGGACCCCAAAATTTCTGGATCGGGGAATGACCACCCCTGTAACCTCCCATGCCTTCCTAAAAGCTCTGGAGAAATTAACCAGAAGCCATCCCGCCTAAAAGCCCATCACGAACAATGAGGGAAATTCCTGTAAGTATATTGAATCCCCACTTCGGAGAAACCCCCCTCCCCCCCGGCGTATACATTCCCCTCCTTCCGATATCATTGGAGCCACTCTCAACCACCCATTTTCCCTTTGCCTTCCTCGAGATTTGAGATTTGACATCATCATCATTTACAAGCTCCAAGCTTTCCCCTCTCACGGCTCCTCCCCCAAAGCCTCAACAACTTACTGAACTGGTACTCCGTTCCTTAGAACGCCCTCTTCTTTCATTCTTACCTAGGTGAGTTGCGGAAGTAAGTGGAGGGGATGTATAAGGGAGCTTGCAAGTTCAATCAGGTTTTCAGTGCTAGTTAATGGTTCCCCAAAGGATTCTTTCATAGCTCAAGAGGCATTAGGCATGGAGACCTCTCTCTCTCTCTCTCTCTCTCTCTCTCTCTCTCTGTGTGTGTGTGTGTGTGTGTGTGTGATGATTGTGGAAGCTGTGAGTAGGATGTTGGATCACAATCAGGAACTTGGTCTTTATAGGGGTTTCAATGTCAGGAACTTCTCCAATCTCACATCTTCAATTTGCTGATGACACGATTTTGTTTTATGATGCTGAACCTAGTAGGGTGGACAAGCTAAAGACAGTTATCGGATGCTTTGAGGCGATATCAGGTCTAAAAATTAATATTGTAAAAAGCAAGATGGTAGGCATTCGGTTAACCAAAATTGATACTAAGCAATTCGCCTCTTTATATCGAAAAGTTGGCTATCCATTTAAGGGATAGAGTGGTGAAAATATTTGACAGAAAATTGGCTAGGTGGAAGGGCCAATACCTATCTCTTGGTAGTAGACTCGCTCTCATCAAAGCAGCTCTCTCAAATCTTCCAAATTACTTCATGTCACTATTAAAGTGTTTGACGATTGTGTTGGATCGGTTAGAAAAAACAAGGGCACTTCTTGTGGCAAGGCTTGGCGAAGAAGAAAAAGTTCCGTCTCGTTAATTGGGGAGAGGTGTGTAGACCTATCGAAGGGAGTGCTAGCATTAGAGATCTAAAATAAAGGAACATAGCCCTCTTAGGGATGGCTATGGAGATTCAAAGTAGAGGAGGAAGCATTATGGAGGAAGGTCATGACTCATGATGAACATGTATGAATGCTAAGATAGAGGATGGTGAGCTAGAAAATCCTCCATGTATAAATCGGATCGAGTTTATCATCGGTTTGATCATTCTATTTTATGAATCCTTAAAGGGGAAAGAGATGGGGAAGACTAGGTACATTTGGTATTATGGGGCCCCCCCGAAAGTTGTGGCGTTTGGTTGGTTGGTGACCAAGGAAAAAGTCCTAACGATAGACAATCTTTAGAAGCCATCAATGGTGATCCCGAATGTTTGTATCATGCACATGACAAAGGTGGAGTCGATGAATCATCTTTTTATTCATTGCCCTTTCGCTTTTAGCATGTGGAAGGGAATCCTTAAAAGCTTTAATATAGATTGGGTCATGCCAAGTTATCGCTGCTAGTTTCGCCGACCGGGGATAACTAGTTTTGCTGCTAATTATCGTTGCTAGTTTCGCTGACCGGGGATATGAAAATAATATCAATACAACCATCCCATCTATCCATCCAACAATCCCATCTATCCACCCAGCCATCTAACCTTCCATCCAAACATCCATCAATATTTCATAATATCAACAACACAATATTTCATCAAGAAATTGTCAACAACTGGAAAGGAAACGAAAGATTGTGGTCTAGATATCATGTCGCGATAACGATAACATCATAATATTATCAATATTATCGTCGACAAATTGAACACTACACGCACCCATAAAAAAAATTGAAATGGAAAAAAAATTTAATAAGCAGATTTTTGGCGATATCTATACATTGATGATATCATCGAAATATCACCGATACACCAATGATACAAGCGACACCTGGAATTTACACAGTAAAAATTTTTGGCAATTTCGGTACACTTAGAATTTACAGAATCGAAAATATTGACGATACATTGGCGATATCAATACATTGGTCATACTTAGCTATAAATCATTGATACCCGGAATTTCTGATACTACTAATGTTATCGGTATCGCTGAACTAGAAATACAGATAATATCGGGGATATTTCAATAATATCATGGATACTTCAAACAATGGGTCATGCCAAGGTTGGTGGGTGATCATCTTTCATGATTTTTTATTTTTTTTCGGAGGCAGATTAGAGGCCTTTGTAGGCTTGCATATTGGCAGGCTTGTGGGATATTTGGGCAGGGAGAAATGGAAGATGCTTCCAAAATGAGAACTGTGCAAGGGAAATGGTTCTTGGCAGGGATTTTTTGTTTATTATTCAATGGCCCTCTTGCATAGATGGGTTGAAAGATTGATTGTTCTTTGCTTTCTTAGGTTGCTTTTTGCTTTTGTTTTGGCTTGTAGTTTGGTGAGCTATCTCACTCATGGGGGAGTAGATGGGTAGGGGTATACATGCATACACTTGGCAACTCTCAATTGAAGCTATTTATAAGTAAGAAAATCCAAGCACTAAAAGATAATAACAATAAGATTCCAGAAAGTGGAGTGCCTAGTTAGATAGGTATCAGCAAGGGAATTAGCAGAAACCTATTTACAGTATAAACATGGGCGTAGGTTTAAAAAGTCTACCTGAACTACCAACATGGTTAGAGGCAATGGAGGGGAGTACGTTGACGCTCCATGTGCAAAAGCTTGAGCTATTCTCTGGAACTCGCCTGTTACTAGTTCGTTGTCGACCCTGGATGAGCAAACCTGCAACATGGAGAAGGGATGAAAAGGTACGACTCACAATAAACTTGAATATCAGACCTATTTGTGACAGAATGTGAAATTCAACCAGACTCCAAAGTGGTTTTTTTTTTTTTTTTTTTGGGGGGGGGGGGGGGGGGGGTCTCATATTCTTGGGTCTAAAATTTACAGTTTCTGAATCTCCGCTGGAGCTTTTGAGTAGGGCTGGAACTCGGCATCGGGTAAACCCTAATCTGAGTTTTGGTTGGGCTGCCAAGGTCCTCGGATTGGCCTCAGGTCGGAAAAGGCCAATCCGATTTGACATCAGGCTGGGTTTGGATGAAGCAAATTCGGTTGGGTTGGGAATAATCACATGTAGTTGGATCAGGTCAGGTTGAGTCGAGTATAGAGGAAATCAGGTTGGGCACCTCAGGTTAGGGTTTGGGTTGGGTTGAGTTGGGTTGCAGGTTGGGTCCAGTTGAGGTCAGGTCAGGCTCAGGTTGACCACCAACCCACCCAAGTTCCAACCCTATTTTTGAATACTTGATCTTGTACTTATAGACCCAAAACAAACAGAGCTACCCAAGTCAGTTGGCATATTCTAGACAGAGTGGAGTCAAACCCAAGGAGTTTTCTGAATACTCAAACCAGTAGTTAAATGTTTTCTTTTAATGAATGTGTAGCTGTTAAATGTGGTTTGAGAACTGGTTCGAAGAAGAGTAATTTAATTCCAGCTAAGATATAAATTGCAAGAAACTCTTAGGAGTAAGTCTAATAGAGATGGACCTGAACGATAAGCATGACCTCTGCAATACAGGCTTCAACATTTTCAACCTGATCACCCTCACACAGACTCCTTCCTTCTCTCACCTGATATTAAAAACTTCATCAACATTATCTCCATCGTGTTGTGATGTAATAAATAAAATGGAAGTTAGAACTCTCCCATACAAGCCACAGTACAATACAGAATTGACACCAGGGGCCCAGGCAGCTTACCGTTAATTGACGCCAAAAGCCAGTATTATCATTTCTATTCCATATTGGCAGAGTTGAAGACTGTAGAAACTCTTGAAAGATCAGAGCATATTTGCAGCAAATTTTAGAAACATTCGGGCAGTCAACAGGTTCCTCAACTGCCGTTATGCCCTCCCTGAAAAGAAATTTTCTTCTGAAATTTGCCTGTTTGTTTGCAATTAGGAATACATATTGGCAGACAAACTGACC
Source organism: Magnolia kwangsiensis (assembly GCA_037074715.1). Lineage (NCBI taxonomy): Eukaryota > Viridiplantae > Streptophyta > Magnoliopsida > Magnoliales > Magnoliaceae > Magnolia > Magnolia kwangsiensis. The sequence continues at coordinate 62,548,707 of CM073573.1, forward strand.
TGAAATTTCCCAGCATATACCCGACAGTTCGTTTACCCTGTAGAGAATAGCCTACTGAAAATTCACACTTGTTTCGATAACCATCTACCAGAGGGGATTCTAGAATGCCCTCTAGTTTGCATGGAAGACCACCTACAAGTTTAAACAAAAAATAGTTATTGCAGCTTCTTCTTCTTTTTCCTAGAGGGGTATTATTGCATCATGCTTTGAGATATGTATCAAGGAAGCTCCATATCAATTGCTTTGTAAAACGGACATCAGGTATAGGAAGAAACATGAGTGATGGTCCAAAAAGTATCATGTGTAGACTCTGAAGCGCTATGTGAAGTGGGAGTGGAACCTAAGTAGAATGCTTGCGCAGTTACCATCCACATCTCAATCTCAATGTGTTAAATTCCATTAAGGAGATGTTCCTCAGTGTGGGAGATTTTATTGGTTAGATGGAGTTGCACAAACCCTCTTTGTATAGAAGATATTCATATGAAACCCGGAGACAGCCCTGTAAGGAAGGGAATTTTGATTGGAGTTGAAGGACCTGAGGGTGAAACATAGGACTTAATGGAGGTGGTGAGAATGAATGTGAAGGCTTTCTCACTTAACTGGAGACAACCTTGGTATTTTTTGGCGAAATTAGGTTCGTAAAGCTGAACCCAAATGGTTGGAAAAACGTATTATTGAATCAATAATCTTAGTTTATATGACATAGCAAATGTATTTAAATAACTGAAGATACATTGTATGCAAATACTGCTAAATTACAAGAACGCAACATACACAAATCTTTCCCAATTAAGTGTGTGTCAAAAAAAGTTTGGTGCATCTAGCTCTGGCACTAGACTGCATTTTCTTAAAGAATGGCCCCATTGTTACATAGGTTGTAAGAAGCAAAAAAACGAGAAAGGGTTCATAGAGCAGCATTTGAAGGAAGAAAATAAGCTGCTTAAGGACAAAAGTGCTGCAAGATTCTTCTAGCTATATCCCGATCTCAAAGTGTGTCATCATTTAAACAACATAAATCTCTACAAAAACGAGAAGCCTAGAGGATTAGTAGGAAACAAGAAAATTACCAATCTCCCTTGACTTATGAATCCACTCTGGAAGCGGAACAGCATCTGGACAAGCCTTACGTGCATTTCGAGTCTACAAGGAAGAGCCCCAATAGTTAAATTCAATCTGAGTAATTTACTGGTGCAAACAAGTTAGTAAGTCCCAAAATGACACAAGGGAGGAAAGACAGCCTATAAAGAGCTAGACATCCCATTTGAAACAGATGGATCTTGGGAAAAAATAATTAGCACAATTTAACATGAAAATGGGGGTTAGGAGAATAAAATGGAGGGGGCTTACACTTGTTCCTTAAAATATGAGTAAAAGGGTGGTAGGTTAGGAGTTAATTGCAGAACTTCAAAACAAAGAGAATAGTATATATATGACAAATCAAGGGCTAGGATTGAAATTGATGGTGGAGATTTCTCATGAGAACTTGGCCCTTCCTATATAAACTAGATAGTTGGGCTTTTACAACTTGGTCCTTCCTATATAAACTACATAGTTGGGCTTGTAAAAGGCATCCCATGTACCCTTCTTTTGTCATATGAAGGTTTTTCCATAAAAAACCATGCCCAAGTTTCTCCAGCTTTGACCATCTCTTTGTTCATTGCCCCTTTGTGAGGAAGATTTGGCAGACATTTTGGGTCGCTTCCAAGTCTTTTGGTCCTTCCCACAATCAGTGGGTGAACTTCTAATTGCTTGGAATGGCAGTAGCATTGGAAGGGCAAGAAAGATGCTGTACAGAACAACCTTGCTTACAGCTTGGTGGGCTGTTTGGGAGGAAAGAAATGTGAGGTGTTTCAGAAATGAACGGAAGACGATTGAGGGAATTTCCCAAAGGGCTAGATTGCTAGTGAACAAATGAGCTTCTTGTGTGCCAAAGCTTAAAGGATGTAATCTTCTTTTTCTTGGGATGTAATGTAATAAGGTTGCCCCCTCAACGCCCTCGTTACTTTTTCTTTGTTTTCTTTTTGCTGTTTTGTTGCTGCTTGTTTTGCTTTGTTCTTAATAAAATACTCATTATCTCTCACAGAGAGAGAGAGAGAGAGAGACTTTTTTATCTTTCCTTTGCCTTCGGGCAAGTTATCACTCTTTACTTTAGATTTGTTTTCGCATCTTGGTTTGTCTTCTTTCTAGTAGTGTTTTCAGTAGCGTTGTAGTGTAGCATGTAGCGTACGCTATGCTACGTATGCAAGTAGTGTAACTCCCAAGTAGCGTAAGCTACAGGGTATGTAGTGTAAGCTACAGTACATGTAGCGTACGCTATATGCACTGTACCATAGTGTGTAGCGTAGATAGCGTAATCTATCTGAAATCTCATTTTTTTAAATGTTTTTCCTATGTTAGTTTAACGCCTACTTTAAAATGGTGATGACTTATACCTATGACACATGGCACTACATTAAACGAATCCAGACCATCCGAATTGTGGTCTATATCATGAATAGATCACTTAAATCAATCTGGACCATCCAAATTGTGGTCTATATCATGAATTTGTGATGTTTCAATAAATAAATAAAAGAAGAAGTCACACTTAGAGAAGTATAAAGGTAGAGAGAGAGAGAGAGAGATTTTGCATGGAAATAAGTGGTTGATGATAAAGGTTCATAGTCAAGAACTCAGAAATTATGCATTTTTTATAATTTTAATTAAAAAATATTAAGGATTGTGTAGCTTTCGATACACGCTATAGAGGGCCAAACGCCACGCTATACGCTACACGCTATTTAAAACATTGCTTTCTACACAATACCTATTCCATGTACACTTTTTTTTTTTTTTTTTGAATTTCCATCTATACAACTATGACAATGGTTTGTGTACTAGTGCAAACTCGTTATGTAATAGACTATTAGATAGTGCTTGATTGTAATCAAGCTATGTAATAATAGTCTATTACATTGCACATGTGGCTATTTTGTGATCTCATTTCCAGTCCCCCACCCGGATAGACGAGGAGGATTGCATCAGGTTGGCGGTCGATGTCAATCTTGCGCCATAACTTTCATCATGAATCCAAACACTAGGAACAGGATTCATGTAGCCAACCCCAATTAAATGGGATAAGGCTTAGATGATGATGACAATGTATGTGTAATAAGTGATAACTCTTTGTATTGTGTTTTCTTCTTGAATTATCTTCTTTCCACACCTTTTCTATTCCATATACCCAATTTCAACCCTTTTACAAACTGAAATCTAGAAAAGACACATTTTCGAAGCATTAAATAACGGCATCAAACAGATCATCAACTACCTAAGAGTATCCAAATATGAAAACATGGAAAGCATAGATCTTACAAGCCTTTTAAGAGTTTGAACAAGCGAGTTCTTCTTGTGCTCCAGCTGATCATTGTAGGGCATATGGGCAAGGGGAGTGACTACATCACGAGCACTTCTCGTTTTTGTTGTTGAACCATCAACAGCAACACTATCTTTTTCCACAGTATCTTCATTCTCAATCAAACCAGGAGTCACAGAAGGATCCTCACTGCTAGAAGGATTCTCCGTAGGTTGTGCAACTCTTTTATCAAGAGCAGTTGCCAAGTTGGATTTCTTCTCATATGATCTATGGATGACATTTGCAAGCTTTACATGTTTGTTGCCGATTGATTTCCCATCCAGAACCTATCATTGAAAGAAAATAAGATGTGAAAGCACATGCAACTTCCCAAAGCGTTTATTATGTTGCAAAGAGTATAGACGGTACCTCGGTGGCATCTTTAATCCGTTCTTCATCTTCAAAGCCAACAAAACCTACCGCCATTCCCTTCTTCTTTTTAGCTGTTTTGTAGATAATCCCCTGCCAAATGAAATGATACTAGTCAAACCACATTTATGAATAACCCACCTCTTCTTAATGACTGAAGAAGTTAATAGGAATCACAAAGCAAGAGTGTCAAAAATGAGAACGAGTGGAATCAAAAATATTAATCATGAGAACTTTTGTGACTGGGATGTTAAGTAATCCAAACAATGCCATTGAACTGAAACCAATTGACCCAAATTAGCAATTGAATCAATGCTCAAAGATACGAACATTTTGACCCAAACAAAGTAATAAGAACAACATTCTTTTTCTGTCACAATAAATTCAATACTTAAAACTATCCAACCAATGACAGAGGAAAATAAAATACAACTTTTTCTAAGAATAACAGGGATGTTGATAATTGATGCAAAGCAATCCACCAATGGAGCAAAGATAAAAGCAGGCAACCATATTCATTAACAACAATGGCATCATTTTGAATAGGAACTTCAATATAAGGGGTTTAAGGCTTATCTAGACGTACTTCCCAAAAAGGGGTTTCCGAAAAGGGAGTTGCAACTTGCAAGCTTGTGTTTTCAGTCGAGTGGGTGTTTTCACTTTTCACACCTATTTTGTCAAGCGGGAGAAAAGACGGGGGTTCCTAAAGTATGTCCAAATGCACAACGGCTTGTGTTTTCAATCGATTCAAGTGACATTCACACCCATTTTGGCAAGCAGGCGAAAAGACGGGGGTCCCTAAAGTGCATCCAAATGCACAACAGCAACTGCCGTTTGGATCAAAATGGCATTTAGGCCTCAAACACCATTTTGGACTGTGTCCAAATGGGCCCTTAACCAGATGATCAAAGCTAGATCCAGTATACCTAAATATAGAAAACAGAAAAGCCCGTTTCCTCAAAATTCACGGGGCTTCAGCAATTGGTTATTTTAGGTTTCCCAACCGGGAGCTTAACCAGATCATCAAAGCTACACCTAAATACAGAAAACAGTGAACCCCATGGCTCCAATAATTGGTTATTTTAGGTTTCCCAACCAACATTGCAAATAAAAAAGGCATTAAAGACAAATTCATATATATATATAAAATGTGAAACTATCATTTTACCTATTAAAAAACATGTGAAATTAGCATTAAAGATTTACGAAAAATTATCCAACCAAAGATCTAATTCAAAGGCATTTGAACCCAAAACATAAATTGAAGGGAACGATTTCAATTCAGAGCAAGGTATGCCATATTGGTTCTGATGGGCATATCGGTGCCCACCAAAACCACCATGCGTATCGGCCATTACGGCCAATAATGTCCCCCATAATGGTCCATTTTTTTCCTTAAAAAATATCGGAAAAATATGGGGAAAATCTCAAATATTTAGCAGATTCCAAATATCTGTTCTTTTTTTTTAAAACCGTGTTATCTCGAGCTGTATGATGATTTCATGAACCTAACGGACTTAGGTTGACCCTAGATTTGCCCGAAATTCATGCAAGCTATTACACTCATCCCACTAATGCACATCCATAAGAATTTAACATCATTCTCCGTAGAGTAACAAACTTATTTTATTGAAAAGTTGCAAGGCAAAAGCCACAGCAACAAAGAATACAACGGAAACCAGCAACTTTACAACCCCAACATTAATTTAGCCAAAATAACATCCACATGAGGATTAACAGAAGCCCACTCAAATACATCACACCTAGACTTCCAAAAAACTTCTTCCCAAGGCCTCATCTTGTTGTAAAAGCACCGACTGTTGTGTTCCCTCCATATATTCCAAAAAACTACATGCATACAAACCCTCTCTCTATCCAATTGGATCCCATGCCACAACATGAGCATTTGGTCAACCGAGTGAGGCATCACCCAAGCAACTTCAAACATCCCAAATATGCAGTACCATATTTGGCATGTGAACGGACAATGCAAAAATAAGTGATCTATCAATTTTGCATCGTTCATGCAAAGGAGACAAGTATTGGGAAGAATCATTGCCCTCTTTTGGAGGTTGTTGATGGAAAAAATTCGCTTTCTCACAACCAAGTGAAAGATGCTACCTTAGGGGGGAGCCCCATGGAACCAGAAAGCATCGAAGAATTCAAAATTTGATTTTATCTCCGAAGCCTAGATTTTAGTGTATTTGCTAGAAGGGTATGCGCTCCAAACCAAGGAGTCCCTTGAAGACGGAGAAGGCATAATATTTTGGAGCCTCTCCAACAATATGATAAAATCCTCAGCTTCTTCATCTGTTAAGTCCCTCTGACACAGAGAGCGCCAAGCTCCCCTCTACCCCGTCGGATGAAAAGCATGAAGCCACCAAAATATCTTTCATAGAGGATAATCTTGCTAGAGAAGGGGAATCCACCTCCAATGACCTATCTCCACACCAGGAATCATTCCAAAACCAAATATGGGATCCAACGCCTAGGGAAAAGCCAGGCTAGATCTAACCAGCAAAGCTACCAACATGATGGTCTTCCAAATTCCTGAATGTGGTAATGAAAGGATTTCTTGACCTCCCAACCCCCTTCTGCTAGGCCATAATTTGAGGCGATGACTTCCCTCCAAAGCTTGCCCTCTTCGGTCCCAAATCTCCTTTGCCATTTTCCAAGCAAAGCAACGTTCATGGATTCCAGATTTCTTATGCCCACACTTCCTTCATGTAGAGGCTTACATAGCTCGTCCCACTTTAATAGGTAGGACTTGTGTTTATCTTCAGCGCCCTGCCCTAAAAAAATCCCTACGCATCTTATCCAATCTATCCAAGACTGATGTTAGGCACTTGTAGAGGGACATAAAGTATATGGGAAGGTTGGAAAGAGCCACCTTAATGAGAGTGAAATGTCTCGCCAAAGATAGATGCCTCCCCTTTCAATTGGACAACTTCCATTGAAATCTCTCTATTACTTTGCTACGTAAATGCTTCGAAGGTTTCCCTAAACACAACAGCAACCCCAAATAAGTGCACAGAAAGGAGCCAACTCCACACCCAAACACATTTGCGAACCTAGCAACTTCCTCCTTAGATAATCCAATACCAAGCATCTCACTCTTCCCCACGTTAATCTTTAGACCCGAAATCTCGTCGCAGCAACCTAAAATTTTCCTTAGATTATCTATCATGTCTACCTCCACACAACCTAGCAACTTATTCCTTAGATAATCCAATCCCAAGCATATCACTCTTCCCCACATTAATCTTTAGACCCAAAACCTCTTCATCCCGAAATTTTCCTTAGATTATCTATCATGTCTACCTCTGCATCACAAAACGACAATATGTTATCTGCAAACTGAAGATGGGAACCATGATAGATTTGACGTTCTCCTGCCTTAGGCAACGCCAAGATGGAGTCCATGGATATGCTCGCCCAATGCCCTTCTGGTAACAGTAATGGCTCCAAAAAACCTCTCGAGCTCATCTTTTAGTGGTGTAGGTAGAACCTATTATCAACATAAAAACATCGAAACATCGATTAGGGTTAGGAGGGACAAAAGAGAGATGTTTTCTATAATTCCCAAGTAGATACCCCCCCCCCCCCCCCCCCCCAAAAAAAAAAAAGGGAGGACCTGAGGCCAAATCAGATGGAGTTGGGGTACAGAACCGTAAGCACGGTGGGGATGACAGAGGGCGTGCTCGTACGGCTCATATAAGGGGTATGAGTAGAGACTTCATTTCCCCCTCCCTTTCCTCGATAGATTCATTTTTCCAACTCAACATCCTCAAAATGGATGTTAGCGTGCTCGTCCCGAAGGATTTGTCTCATTCGAGTCAGAATGGTTCTATATTCCATCTAAAATCTCACCAACCTCCTACAGAGGTCTACTTTTTTTCTTAAATAAAGGTAAAAACCAGTCATTGAAGTAGAGGGAGAGGGATACCATTGGATCAGTTGGCTCAACTCTGAAAATTGACCAACAAGAATGTCTTCACAAACCTACAAAACTGCCCCTTAAGCTAATCAAGCTACTAAACACTCTAGTCACCCAAGTCCCACTGAGGTGCTGACTCTATTTTATCAAAGAATTCAGATGTTGTCTTACATAAACTCCTCCATAGTTCTCTGTGCCTATGGGGGAACCGACGATTGACGCCCTAGCAAGGTGTTCCAAAACGGTAACGATGGCCGTAATGGCCACCACCATTACCGTTATGATACAGGTCGTTACGACCGTTACGGCCCCCATATCGGCCGTTACAGCCGTTTTTATTTTTTGAAAAAACTGCTACAGGACCGTTATAAGGCCGTTACAACCTGTTTTTTCTATAACAGTCGTTTCAAACCCGTAAAACGTAACGGTTATGACCGTTACCGTTACGTAATTGATTTTGAATACCTTGATCCCTAGGCTTCTTCGATCATTACTGAAGTTAAGCCAAAATGATATGTGAGTTGATTTATAGAATGAAAATATCAATCAACCATCTTTAGCCCGAAAGGTTTGTCATGGTGGCATCCCCTGTAGGGAGAAAAGTGGTTGTATGGAGCCACCGTCATAGTATTGCAACGAGCTTACCCCTTAGTGCCTGTATATTGACCGGTGCACCTCGTTGCAAGCGGGAAGGTAATTAGGGAGTTTCCATGTGCAAAGGCCCATCAAACCTTTGGACTTTCCTTCCCACTCCCAAAAGGTAAGGGAGGTGTGCAAAGGTTTCCTTAGGCTAGATGGAGATTGGCACTTGAATGCAAAGGCAAAAGGGAGCTTGACTGCAAGACTCATTCATTGAGTAGGGACGAAAGTCGGCCTTAGTGATCCGACGATGCCGAGTGGAAGGGCCAATTTTAGCCCCCACTCTTGAACCATGAAAACCAGATGTAAGCCCTGCCTCTTCACCTTTAGCTAGCATGGCGCTTAAAGCTTTCGCGGGCACAATAAACAAGAATGGAGATAAAGGGTTCCCTTGCCTTAGGCCTCAAGAGGATTTTAAAAAGCCTTTTAGTGATCCATTAACCAGCACTAGGATAGATGGTCTAGATTGTTTTGCATAAATTTGAAGAGTAGCAACCATTTTCTAAATGGTGCAAAACTTATATTGGAATGTGACACAAGTCATCCCCGCGTGGCACATGGTTAGCGAAACTTACCATGCCACCCATACCTACGCAAGTTATGCTTGAGTTTTTAGTTCTAAGACTCCTCAATTAAGCAATCAAACCAATGTTACATGGCTCAATTGATCCAATCGCACCCTATCCCACACACATGTTCACAACAAAAGACTTGGATGTGGAGCCACTAGATCATATGTGGCAGCAATTTCATTTTCTCTAATTGATTCTAATTTCTTTTTTATGTTAGGAAATTTATGATTTCCTACTTTATAGGACCCCTTACTTTAGAAGTGTAGACAATGCTAGAGATATTTGCTAGCAAGGATTTCTTAGTTTAGATCCTCTAGGTGATGCTGGAGATCTTTCAAAGAAAGAGGCCTCATATGCCACTCCTTATAAATAAGGCTCCAACCATTCTTAACAATCCAGATAGATAGTGTTTTTTCCTTTGAGCAAAACTAGCTTTTGCAAGACTAGAGGGCGGTTGAGCTAGGTCACAGCATTGCTTCTTTTCTACTTCTTGTGTGTGATTGGAACATGCAATATGGTACCTCGAGTTTCTTTTTTGGTTTAGTTGCATCATAAAGGCCTCGACCTCAATTTCATAAAAATACAATACCAGAACTACATTATAATAGAGCACAGGAATTTAAATAATCAGGCCTTAAGCTATCCAGCTGGAAAAAACCATTCCACCAAGATTAAAAGAAATCATTAAAAGAATCATTTTCCCGTAAATATGAAGATTTCCATTATCCAAGCAATCACCAAAGCCAACGTCATTCAACCCCAGATACAGACCAGGAAAAAAAAAAAAAAACATTTCGTAGGAAGGAGAGAGGGAGAGAGAGAGAGAGAGAGAGAGAGAGTCCCAACCAAGCAATGCTGCAGATCATAAAAGAAAAAATCACTAAAAAATTCAACTCAAGAAGAAGGACAAACCCACTCACCTGAGTATCAAGGAAGCTCTTCAAATTCTCTGAAGTCCATTTTAGCGGAAGATGGACAAGGCACCTGCTAAGAGCCGCATCCGATCGCTCTGCCCCATCTGACGACACAGGAAGAACATCTTCCCTCGCTTCTGGAACGGCTTCAACCCTCTCGCTGCCGTTGGATTTCAGAAGCTTCTTTGCCCGTTCGGAAGTTGGGTCCCACGAGTTGTCGGCCCGAGGGCGCAGCTCTGCCTCGCTGTGGGCGAACCTACAGGCTTCGCCGTGGCTGCAAACTCCAGACTGGCGTCTGAAATAGGAGCAGAGGCTCGTCTTCCAAAGAGGATGCAAAGAGCTCTTCTTCTCTTCTCCTCCTCCTGGGGTTTTCCTTTTGTTGGTGCCGATTGAATCTCCACCGTCCGTTGGTTGGGGATCCGACGGTTGGATCTCTTCATCCGCAGTAGCTGGCTCTTTTTTATCATCTTCTTCGCCTTCTTCTGCTTCCGGGTCTCGTTTTCCCTTCAGTGCGCCGACTGGAACGATACCGTCCGATGATTGGAGATTTGACGGTTGGATTTCTTTCTCTGTAGGGGTCGGGTTTTCGGTTGGAGAGAGAGGGTTTTCATCTGAGAGTGCCATAGCTGAGGGCTTTGGAGGGGTTTGTGAGCTTCTCCTTCCGTTTTCATGTATGTACGCTGAAAATTGATAAACCCTGGGGAAAACTACGAGCACGTGTTAGACATCAAATCCGCTAATCAAGATATCCACGTAGAGATTTCCTGCCTGGAACATCAGGCCCAAAAATGATCAGCAGCTGTTTGGCTCGAATTCGGTCATCCGTGTTGTTGTTGTTCGATACTAAATGTTGTTCGATACCAAATGTTTGTGACCCAAAGCGCCGCGGACCAAAGTTCATAACTGGCTGAATAGCCACCATCATAAAAGATTAGTGAAAATATTTCATTAATGTTTTAATACATGAATACTAACAGCTAGCTTTAAAAGAAAATACGGCAGTCTTTCGTTACTTGTATGAAATGGGGCTTCTAATCGTCACCTAACAAGAAGTCGGGAAAAGCAATACGGTTGTGTCATCGCTCGACAAGCATCAAGCTCTGTGTAGATACAGTCAAGTAAATTTCCCACAACATGTTGATTAAGACACCAAACACGTGACGAAAAAGATGGTGGGGTGACTTTCTATTTGAAATCTTAGAAAAGGCCGGGATCGTGATGAATGGTCATGATTTGACTATTTGATCATTGCTTTAATTGAGAGATCTAGACTTCATTGCAAAATGGCTTACAGAACTATTTAGCATGTAACAGGACTGAGCAATCTTCTCAATGATCCAACATTGTATTCATAAAGGTAGAGTGGAAGTATAAATAAGCTAATCAGTCAATGCAGGATAACAACAGTAGGGTAGCTTGACCAAATTTAAATTAAAGGCGTCATGAGGGACGAGGGATAGACAGCATTGCACTGTGTGGAAGAGTTGTATTGGATTAGCACAAGCATGAAGCTCCTCACTCTTAACCTTATTTATATGCATGTGAGGGTTGTGGCGTACAATTTTATGAATTGTTTCTTTATTCTCGCTTTCATTTATTGGCCAATTAGCAGACATAGTGAATTATATTCCTAATCAGAATTGCTTTCCATAATCTTCATATAATCAACTAACAATGTAGCTAGTTATATCCCGTCATATGTAATAAAAACTAACCATAAGATGATGCACACTACTCTAGGCCATTAGATGAACTATATAGCCTTTCATTCTTTGTTAAGTATTGTATGACAGTTGTTTGCTCTTATTTACGAGTGGTATGTCTCGTGGAAACAATCAGCTTAGCTTTTCATGATATTCCATCTATAGACTATATTGGTTGCAAGGATTCTGTCATGATCTTCCGTATAATATTGTTGACGTATCAGCTTTCTGGCCATTTGACCTGGTAGTGTCATATCAATTATAAATAGTATGATACCTGTGTGAGCGGCATAGATTAGGTGAGTCCAAGGCAATAGTGGGTGAGTCCCTAATCATGGAGCCTAACTCGATGTATGTGTTCTATATCCACACCATCCCTCCGTTTTACCAGCTTATTTTAGGATATGTTCTAAAAAATAAAGTAGATCCAAATCTCAAATAGACCACTTCACAGAGAAAAAGTGGTCATTGATGACTAAAAATCTTTTATGGGCCACAAAAAAATTGAAATAACTTAATATTTGTGTTTTCCCTTCATGCAAATCTATTCCCTTCATCCATATTTATGTGATCTTATCAACTGCATTCATGCAAATCTATTCCCTTCATCTAGATTTATGTTATCTATCAATAGTTATTCCCTTCATCCAGATCTATGTGACCTTATCAACAGGTTAGATGGCAAATAAACATTACAATGAACTTTAGGAAGTTTTTAATGGTAGGTTTTCAATGACCATTGTTTCTTGTCGTGTGATCCATTTGAGATTTGTATCTGCCTCACTTTGGGAAGTTTTTAATGGTAGGTGTTCAATGACCATTGTTTTTTGTCGTGTGATCCACTTGAGATTTGTATCTACCTCACTTTTTTGAACCATGCTCTAAAATGTGGAGGCAAAATAATGACCAGTGTGGATATACCATAGATATATGGAAGGGGCTCCCTCGCCGACGGACACACCCGCTAAGCTATTATTAAGACTCACCTAATTCACACCCACATATGTCTAAATGAAATGGACGCAGATTAGGCAAGGCAAGGTTAATAACTTAATAGTGCAATGCCCTTAACGTGGGGCCCCACTCGATGTATTTGTTGTATATTCACGCACTCCCATCCATTTTGCTAGCTTATTTTAGGGCATGGTCCAAAAACATGAGGTAGATCCAACTCTCTAGTGGACCACACTATAAGAAAATAATGGTGGTTGAATACACACCATTAAAAACTTTCTAATGTCCACCATAATGTTTATTTGCCATCCAACCTGGTAATAAGGTCACATAGACCTAGGTGAAGGGAAAACACAAATAACAACTTGATCTGAAACTTTTATAGGCCCAGAGAAGTTTTTAATGGTAGGAATTCAATCCTTAGTTCCTTATTGTGTGGTCCAACTGAGGTTTGGACCTACCTCATTTTTTACCATGCTCATCTAGAAAAATGGATGAAGGTATTGTTATTCAATTTGAACACACAATCACACGTGTAATGAATGACCAAATTTCATCTGTGCATGTACGAGTATGTATGTGCCAGACATATGCTAGAGTCATATTCGATTCAAATCAAACTAAACACCTTGTGACTCTAAGCATCGAAATAATCAAATTATGACTAAATTTGTGAAGATTAACCTGACTATTCAGCCACGAATGATAAAGAGATCAAGCGATTTATGAAGGGAGGATTTGTCACACCTAACACTTTGAATATAGAGTGTTCACCCTCAAACTCGTGTTACGGTCCATGACTCATACATTAAGTGTACATCATTCTCATCATCAAACAGTTGCTTCGAGACATAATTAAATACATTCTATGTTGTCACCACATTAACATCCATACACTCACTTAGTTTTGTATCTTTTGTTGATTCTCAATTTATAACATTTACAATCAAATAATAAATCATCAAAATCAGTCTATGTCCACCCATTAAGGACTTTATTTAAGTAAAATAATCAGTCATAGCTCGACAAAGTCATGCTATAAATAATTCTCAAACTTAGTTCAAATAATAATAAATAAAGAAAATGAAAACTAAATATCCTAATGAATCTGTAGCATTAATGAATTAGTTGTCTAATGCAACAAGCTCGCCCTCCGCCATATACGGCCATTGTTCTTGACCATCATCTACCAGCCCAGCCTTATTTACTAGCACTTAACTTGAATTGCTTATCTCATTTGCCTCTGTACGATTGTCAATCCACAACGTTAGCTAGCTAGGCTAGTGTGAGTGAACCGAGCATGGTTCATACATATCATAATATAGGATAGCACAATCAAATTGAAATAGTATGTATGCAGTATGAGCATGGATGCAGAGATGTCATAAGATGCATGTCAAGTGGGATGATTGTCCACTTGCTTAGGTTGGATAGTTGTCAACCCAAAAGTTATACTTAACAAACATCCATCGTAGGTATGTATAGGTAATATATACTCGTCAGACATCCACCTAAGTATGCATGGGTAATCATACCATAAGTGCTAATGTTTTAAGCAGACAAGTAGATTATCAAATTTCATAGACAAAATATATAGTATATGGAACTTCAGCTCACTTCAACATTCAAAGACTAGAGTGCGGCTCAACATCTCAAGATTAGAAAGCTCGGAAGAATTTCAAGAGAAGAATCAATTGTATGCCAACCTACAGGTAAAGAATACCTTAGGAAAGACCCTAGATTAAAGTACATCTTAGTGATTTTTTAACTTGTAAATTATTACAGTTTGACATTAAAATTCAAGGTTGTTCATGAAATTGTGGTAGAACCGTTATTACTGAAGTATATAAGTATATCCAATTCTCCTAAGGGGGGTGAATAGGACTTTTCAAATATTATTTTCCTATAACAACAAACAATGCCTAACTTTAATCAAGATGAGTAAGGCAAAGTAACTTTATAGCATCCAGAACAATAGAGAGTCCAAAACACATAAGCTTACACAAGATTTACATATAAAGAACCAAGCCTATAAAATTAGTGTATGTGGTATTGCGTGGGATATAATTCCTATCAATACTTATACAATTGCTAAATCATACATCATAATAATCATTTGATAGACATAAGCATAATTAGATTAATGCATATAAAAAATAATCCCAAATACAATCATATATAGTGGTTCGACTACTTGCCTACTCCACTCCCGATGGACGCACTCTCTCCTAGAGTATACCGCATTTCACTATTTAAATCAAGTTCACCATGAACATTCACAACCTACACGAGGTTAACTAAGGGACCTACATAAGGTTACCTTAGGTGCCTACACAAGGTAACGAGTCCTACATAAGGACAAACTTAGGAGCCTACACAAGGCAACCTATGCCTTCACAAGGCAATGCCGACATAAGGCAAACACGTCCTACACAATGACAACATATTCTCTCGTCGAAGGCCTTATGAAAAGGTCTTTCAGAGTTTGTACTCAAACTCTGAATCCCAATCCTATACAAGAAAATGACTTTAGACTCAACAGACTCTTTATACTTACAAATAAGTGATTGAGCCCCTTTCACGCACAATATGAAGATCTTCTATGTTGATGAAGAGTCTTCTACTCCCTTGAACCGCAACTGCTTCTAATGCTTGGATATGTGCTCTGAGGTTGTGAGGTTTAGAGTTTTTAAGCTATCTTCTCTATTAAATGATATGAGTTGAATACCTAGAAAAGATTCCCATGAGAAAACATTCAAGAGTTCCATTACAATGATTTTTCTACAAAAAGGTGCTACTGGAAACTTAATGAATGCCAAAGTGTATAATTCAATCCAAGTAAAGAAGATGACAATAAATGCCCATGCTATGGATTAAATGATGAACTCTTTTAGGAAAAGAAGGCTCGAGGGATGAGGGTATGATCGGTTATAATAACTGTCTCAAGATTCCTTTAATTCTTCCTCATATTGCTAAGAAGCAACCCTTGGTATATATAAAGAAGAATCCCAACGGTAAAAAAATGGGCATAAATCTATCATTGTCAATGCTATCGAGTAGTCTTTGATTCCATCAAAATTTGAACTTCGATGTTATCAAGCCTTATTCGATTGCATCGACTTTCTACACACATATATTCATTTTTGTGTAAAATAGATTTTACTTAATTTTATCGAGCATCCTTTGATTTCTATCGACGTGCACTTCGATGTAATCGAGAGGTGGTTCGATTCCATTGGATTCTCTTTAAAAAGTTACCTTTGGTTGCTGGAAGATTTTGTCCGAATTTTCGATACTATCAATCATCATTTGATGCTACCGAATTTTGAAGTTCGATGACATCGAATGGTCTTTGATGTAATCGAAAAGATGGATACACCTTGATGGCTTACTGGACAAAATGTTCCTGATTTTTGATGTAATGGAACAACCTTCAATTCTATTGAGAACCTACTCTCGATGTGATTGAAGGTGACTCAATTATATTGATGAACACTTAAAGAATATTTTCTATATAGAGGGAGTGCCCTAAGTCGATGGCATCAAAGCAGGTTTAATACTATTGAAATTTTAATTTCGATATCATCGAACTCTATTATATGTAATTGACATTTCTCAGCAGATGGTTATTTTGTTACTGGACAGAATGGGCCCATTTCTCGATGCAATTGAACCATGTTTGATAGAATAGAAAATGTCTTCGATTGAAAATCGATGTAATCGATTTTTCCTGTATAGTTACATGTTTTTACTCCTCTAATATTCTAAGTGTTCAAAACTTAAGCTTACCAAAGATGATTAAAATGTATTGGGGGTAAGACTACCTTCTGGGTTTGGTTAGGAAAGAGAGGCTTCATTTACCTATTTGGAAAACTCGAGCTTCTTCTTGGTTGAGGTTTTGATCTTGTAATCTTCATCTTGGGGCTCACTTGAAGATTGACTCAACACTCACGTATTGACAAACCTGGGTACTTTCAGTTCAGCTAGCTTAACCCTATCTTCGGCCAGTTGAACCATGTGAGGTTAGCTCAAGAGTGACCTAGGTCAAGTTTTTAACAATGCGTGATTTTACCTTTCATGAATCTTTGGCCAACCGAACCTTGTCTTCGACCAGTCGAACCCTGTCTTCAGGTAGCCGATGGTATCTCAGGGTAGTCGAATTCTGTCTCGGACCAGCATAAGATTGATTCAAATTAGATTCCACGAAATCTGCTAGTTTTTTAAACATAATCTTGAAACTCTAGCTAGTCGAATACCACCTAAAGGCGTTTTCTGTCAAGGATGACCTAAATAGTCATAAGTAATACTGAGAGACTGTGGGGAAATTTCCCATAATTGTCATGAAGTGCATTAGATGCTCTTTTGGTGAGCTGTCTCCATTAAACTTTTTAAAAATTTGGGTATTTAAAATTAGCGGGAAACAACATCTCCTCTATGTTACAAATATACAATGTTTGATATTGGAACCTTCTCCTTTGATCATATTCCCTTTCCAGGTGGACAACTTCAATGATCACTTGTAAGATTTCTTCCCATGTTACAATTTGAGCAATAACATGTGCTAACCAGTGAGATCTGACCCTTCACGGTTGTAACCCTTTTACTCGTTGTTCATTATTGTTCATGGTAGCTTTCATTGGAGAAGCAGGGGCCTGAGTCACGTTGTGAGTTAATGCCGTTAATGTCTCTCGAAGGTTCCTACATTCTTCTATCAAGAGGGTTTGCATGCGTGACATCTTAGTTAAGCGCTCATTTGGCGGAAGTGGATCATCCTGATTAGTGCCCACCATAAAGACATTTATTTCTTTACTCATCAGTTGGTCTGATACTAGAGGAGGAGATGAATACATTTTCATGATGACATTGAAGAAAACGAATCGTTGCTCGACCCAAAACTAATGCATTACCATCTTGAGGAACTGGCTAACCAGAAATGTGATGTTCCCGATGAAGGAGCTTGCACTGAATCCATTGTAAGGGTTACTACGGGGCTAAGGTTCTCTTATCACGATAGCCTTCCCCTTATCTTTCTAGACTCTTAATGAATCTACAATGGATGTCTTCACTGTCATAATCGGTAGTGCTGGGAAACCTTGTGAGGTGAAGGGCATTTCAGTCCTTCCCGAATATAATGAATGTGGAGCTAAGGTGGGATTGCACCTTGCGGTATTCCAAGCTGTTGGTCCTCTTATCACACTTGGTGAGACTATGATTTTTGCAAAGGGGATCAAGCCTTCCGCCTTTCGGACGTTACCACTATCCATTCTTCATTATCCTTTTGCACTGTTGGTGAGGCAGATATCACCCAAGACATCACCTATTGTCATCTATCACAGCCAACTCAACTTTTCCTGATACCTTTTTAGATGATGATTGCACATTACCAATATAATCCATGGCGAATCCATTAGGTGTGAAATAGACAATCACATTGATCGGAAGAGAGGGCATCGAGATTATGCAAGGACGAAGTACCTGAAGGCCAAAATAGATTATTAGTTATTCAAGTTAAGTCAAATTGTACTTTATTTTAGAATGAAGGAGGGGACGTTCCCATTAAGAGTCGTCATTTTGGTGCCATCATGGCACCATTTGATGATGGGTGTCCTTTAATTGTCCTTTTACTAGTATTAAACATAGATATTCCAATCAGAGATTCTAGGTTTAATCCCCAACAGAGTCACCATTTTGTTTCGACAAGAAATAATGGTCAAAGATTGGAATATCCACATTCAATAATAACAAAATGAAAAAAAAATAAATCAAAGATTAAACATCATCATTTTATTCCATTAATATGAATTCTTACTACATCCCTCACATTTCCCTTGATTCTAAAATAAAATATATTTAATCAGTGTAATCAATAACAGTTTAATGATAATTTTAACAGCATCTCAACTTGTGTGACGTCCATTGCAATGACAGAGGAGTTGTGTGGGTCCAAAACCCTTGCTTTATGCCGATATGCATATAATATGTGCATAGGAGAATGAATCCCTAACAAATTTACAAAATTCCATAATGTATGAGCCATCAGGAGCCCTATTGCGCAATCATGCAAACTGGCCATATTGCACAGTTGCTCAACAGGCCAGCATCCTACAATGCTGGTACCTCCTTCATTCTTTTCTCCTATGTTGCATCTTATAAAATACTTGAATTCTGCAACTTTGGACTCTTAAAGGTTCTTGAACACTTCTTTAACATCTCTAATGATCCAATTGAGAGGGAGATGGGGTATTTATAGGCTTCTGCATGTGTGAACCATCAAATATTCACAACAAGTCTTCATTACGCAATCGCGCAAGTACCCTTGTTACGTGAGCGCGCAATAAGCTTCTATTCAGTGTGGGCAGACTACCCAATGCCAACCATCCTCAACATTAATATTCATTCATTCGCAACCACGCAACTCACTATGTTGCGTGACCGCGGAACAGTGATATCTTCTTGTAATTGCTTTATTTTTGTACTCTAACACTAACATTAACTCTTTAATTTAAATTTGAAAAACAGTAATGATTGTCAATCAATGCAGTCGATTGATCAAATTAGCTCGAGGGCCTTTGATCGATCGACTATGGATAAATAAAATTCAAACTTAGTTCTTTAAGTCTTTAGAAACTTTTGAAAACCTTGATCAATTGAACCATGCTCGTCGATCGATTGAGCTTGGTTGAATTAAATCAATTTGCTCGTTGGACAAAAACAAGCAACTTCAATTAACATATTTAATTGATCGAGACCGCTTGGGTCCTTTTTGATTGATCGAAACTCAATTTCAATCAATCAAAATGAAATACGGATTATGGTTTTTTGTCTTTAAATGAAAATCGACCTCTTTGATCAATTGAACCCTTCGGTTGATCGATTGAAGTCGGATGTGTTCTGCTTGTTACACGATCTAATTTTTTGAAAACAACTTTAGGTTTCTCACATTTTTCTTAGTTTTATGATTTTAATAGATCCTTGGATTTAGGCCCAACCAATCCAATGGTTTCTCTTGTCATCAAATTTAGATTAACCAGCGGTTCACTTAGATTTGTAATACCCGTAATCTACCATTGTCAATAAAAACTATCTTTAAGCAAAAATCTATTATTATCTATAAAACTCGTGGATCGCTGTGGGAAATCCATCAGTCGGATTACTCTAGGATTTAAGGCCTTAAGATCCATTAATTTGATTTCCTAGACTGCAATGACACGATTTCTCATAGCCAATCCTTTGTGATGTAGGAACTTTTGTAAAAACTACTTTCTTTTGTCAAAACTTTCCTACATATCAAAACAATTATCATATAATTAATCTTGTTCACTCATTGTTTTGATCAGGGATTGTTTTAACTAGGAAAACATGAAAAATTAAGGAACGTGATGAACTTACCAGTAGATTTCTCCTTCACAGACCTTCTCTCCCTCTTACAGTTGCTCTTATGAGTCCTCTGACCTATCCCTCTACTAAGGTTACCACTACCAACTAGTCTAAGTGCTTGGTGTTTATTAATGGTCACAAAATTATTTAATTTATTTGGTTAGTTTGGTTATCATATAGGTCTTAAAAATCAAGATTATTTTTACCTTGAAGATAAGGACTTTTCATCACAATGGTGGTAACTTAACCGCATTTGTCCATAAAAATAACATAAGAAAGTAAAATAGGAATTCAACATAAGAAAGTAAAATAGGAATTCAAAGGTTGAATGCTGATTTTTTCAATTTTAATGTAGATATGGTAAAGTTGGTATATAAAAGGAAAAAAAAAAAAAAAGGTAGAAAAGCTATGGATAGTGATTTGAGTAGGCGAGATGGTTGTGGACTAGAAGATCTTCTAGACTTGGGTGGTTGTGATATGGTCGTGAAAAACCTAGATAGTCGTGAGACAGTGGTTTTGGTAAGCAAGATGTGATTGATAAAACATTAATGACTTAGGGATTTGGAGGAGATTTGATGACAAGGTCGTGGATATTTTACTGAATTAAGCTAACTTGCTGCAACGATATGCTTGACAGAAGTGAAAACTAAACTAAGTTATGTTAGTCAATCCAGACTTGCTAAAACATTGTGTTGGACAAAAGTGGAGAGGCTAAGGTAGGCTAAGCTATGATAAATGACTGTGAGGGATGAAAGATTGATAAGCAAAGTTGAGCTTAATAGAGTTATTTGATTTGGATTAGCAAGACTCAGGAACTCTTTTATTTTATACTGTTTTTATATGCTTGGGTGAGGCAGTGGTCTTATGTGATAGTGTGTAGAGGAAACCTTACTGGAGAGTTGTCGTTGTTGGACTCTTACTTTACTAGAGAGTTATTGTAGTGTAAGATTCGTGCTTTACTAGAGAATTGTTCTACGAAGGAACTTGTTGTACGCATCCCATGACATATAGCTTATTAACCATTTACATAAGTCATATTCGTGGCCCAAAACTCATTTTTTAAACTTGCTTAGCCAAAGTTCCAATTCACATGTTCACAACACACAAAATTAATCATCATAGCCATAAAAGACGAACAATCCTAATTCACTAGGCTCAACTCAAAGCTTGACGGAGATGCAAGTCAAGGTAGGAAGAAATCTGTGATGACCCTAGTGAATTTTGAGGGTAGATTTTTATTTTACTAAAAATATGAACCATTCATCTTTTTATCCAAGCATCTATCCGTTAAATTAGGAAGACATATAGTTTTACATTGATCCGACCATTAAACCTGAAATTTGACCATTAGATTATAAGACCCGTATCTTAGTCCGTACCATTCCATAGACTTCCGCGGTCTTACTGGTCAAATTCCGGCAACCTTCGACCCTTAACCGATATTGACGCGCGACCTTGATTCATATGCCGTCAACCTATATCGACTCAACCTAAGACCAATACCATAGCGACCGTGCTATCGCTGCGGTTCCGATGCTGTGATTTGCGCGCCGAGGCGATACCTTGGTCAAGAGATGTGGGCCAACGTTCGGTGCAAGGAAAATGCTGCGCGTTGCGAAACCCAAGAGAATCTCCATGAGATGTCACATCAATCCCATCAATCCATCACATGTCAAGTACATGTCAAGTACACATCACTTTCATCCTTTCCCAAGTAAGCCACAAAAGTCTTCCATGCCCATACTTTTCTTACACAAATGCCTCAAAAGTCTTCCAATGTCATGCCTTTCTTACACAAATGCCACCAAAGTCAACAAATGTAACATCCTGAAAATCGGGGGTCGAGCAAAAACTCCACTCCCGAGTTCCAGAACATCATTTATGCAACATTTTCAATGATGGATGAATGTTGTTCATATTAGTGCAGAAAACATGAGTGGGATTAGACCAAAACAACATATCATACTCCAGAGACAGTTAAATTAGCAAGCGAAAGAATGTAATAGATATATAAAGTATATGAACTGTTGTGGGTCTCCAGAGTATGAACATGTTACTAGGTTAAACATATACATGTATACTCCAAAAATGATAAAAAGAATATATATGGGTGTGTAAGAAAAAGGCAAAATACCAAGTATATTGGCATCTAATCAGTAACCCTGTAACCCCGTCAATCAGAACCTGCATATAGGAGGGATCCTCCTCATCATCATCAAGTCCGGCTCTGCTTCGCAAGCATCGCCATCATCTGTAATTAAAAAAGGAATTGTTTGGTGTGCGCAACACCGTCCCGTAACGTGAGAGTGAGTAATTAACTCAATAGAATCATAGAGCAAAGATTAACATATTCTCAAATCAATCATGCGATAATAGTAAAGCAATTAATCAAACATTCCTAGATACTGTTGTTAATGCAATATGACATGACATGATGGATGCCCTCACAGACATTCTCCCTCATACGGCACCATCTGCGTCCGTGGCATGCTTGTGTACCGCTCAGTTCTCGACATCTTCCAGGCACATGCAATGTGATGTTGATATGATTACCGAGTTATTATTAGTCCTTTTCATACAGTAATATTGGGAAACTAAGGTACTTTACTTATATCAATCCCAACACAGATCCTGTCTAGGGGGGCTGCCAGGGCTATTGCTCGCACTCGTTGCACCGCTCCCCCATCACCTTATCAATACAGGCCTAATTATCCTTAAGACTGCATCAAGACTCGTCGCCCCCATGCAGTGTCAGGATAAACTCAAGGTCACTACAAAGGGCTCGTCACCAATCAGTGTAGGCCGACAGTAAGAATATAGTGTCCCATACCACCATAATCTGCTCAGAGTAGGGTGCTCACTGGTCACTACGGGGAGGTTTGTGGCCCCAGCGTAGGCCGACAGCTCGACCGCAGTGTCCCATACCACCATGCCCAGCTCATGAGTCTTATTGGATCAAGGTACCATGGTTAACAGAATTTTCAATGGTAAGTTCAGTACCCTAGGTTCAAGCAGTTATGACTCATACATGGTGAACATACAATGGTCAGTTGGGTTACATGACAGGCTCGACTAGCACGAGCGCATCTCAAGCTAAATGACATGAAGTGCATGAAATACCTCGTGTGGCCTAACCACTGTCGCCAACCCAAAACACGACTCGCATTCATCGACGTGTCCTTTGTGGTACCTATAAACCAACCACGAATTCGATCCATTACCGACTTCCTGGACTAGGTCATAGCCCCAAGCATTAGTACATCAACATCAATAAGCATAGGTGAGTAACAGAAATGAAGTATAACATTGTAAGCATGTTGACACATGTTATAACATACAACTTAAGCAAATCATCCCACACATGCATTTCATGTATATAATGATATCAATACCTATAGCCAACATGATGGAAATCATTTACATCAGCATATTACTTGAGAATTCAATCTCAAAACTCCTACACAACACCATTTACTCAATACATACTAATACAAACATTTATACAAACACTTAGACTACACACTTTAGTCTACATAGCATATGTCGACTCAAAGTGCGCTTGAGGGCGAATCTCTTCGTCAAAACAATCATGCAAGCATTCCTAATATTCTAACACAATAAATAGCCATGGCAAACATTTTATCAAAATATGAACGTAAGCAGTATTTCCTACAAATGACTAAAATACCCTAAATCTCATATTTACCGTACGTTTACGAAACGGAAAACAGACAGCATGTTCTACATGTCAAACGGCATTTCTATCGATAATCTACTATTAAACGACATTGAAATCTTTGAAATCAGTCAATCAAAGCATCTAAAATCCGCACCTTTCACTTTAGATATGTATCGTTTCGAACGGAGCGTATACGCTTCGTCAACGGCGTACAGGTGACCTAATACACAAGTTGTATAAGCTACTTTGCTATTTGAACCGACGGAATGCTAAATCAACAAGTGTTTAGGGTTTTCCTTACCTAGAAATGCGTTGGAATCACTGGCAAAGTGATTAGGATACGCTGCTTAAGCACGTGCAACAGCTAGTGCAGGTGACAGGAAGATCACTCCCACACTCTCTCACAAACTCTCACTTTTTCTCTCTCTCTCTAGCTAGGGTTTCTAGTAAATTCGGATGAGTGAGATATGTGAGGGTTTAAAGCCCTTTTATAGCCTAAAACCTTCCCAAATTAGGCTTGGGAACAAGGTCTACTTGAGGTATAACCAAATCGGGGCTGTTCTGGTCCAAAGAAGCACTTCTGGAGGTCCCCTGGCCGAATGCGGTCGGACTTAAGCTCATGGATACTGGATCCTATTCACACCCAGTTTTCAGTCTGGCAGAGTTCACAGATCGCACGTGGTGGTCCAGTTTCAGTTCAACGGTCATCGCACCAAGATCAGGTCTACAAGTCTCGTGATATGAAAGAGAAATTTTTCCTGATCCGAGGGTGTAATTTGGCTGCATTCTGACGGTCAGAACGCTTAATAATAATGCGCCAAGTCACGTGCCAGATTTGAATTAAAATTTCCAAATCTAACCCTTTTCTCACTCTCTTTACTCTAGGCTCAATGAAATAGCCTCTGAACGTCGGTTGGCCTTGATTTTTGAAACGATTGTCAAGTCCAGCCAAGCGGTCATAACGGTCTAAGATGGTAGATATCGGACTTTCGACGCGCGGTTTAGATCCAATACAAAGTTTCAAAGGGTTTCCGAGAACAAACCGATTTAGAGTTTGATCCTAGGTTTCAGGGTATTATAGCACCATTGATTCTACAAGTTTTGGGTCTTGTAGAACGTATTTAAAGTGATCAGGGATAATTTCACAGCTACTCCAGCATAACGCTAGCTAACTTACGCTTAGTTTCTAAAGGAATTAATCCTAAGTGATTTCTTTGGCTATGAAATTGGGTTCTGAGCGGTTACCAAGGTGTTTTGGTTGACCCATTGCATAAGGACGTCTAATCCCAGGTTGGCAAAAATCTGGAGTGTTACAACAAAGGTGTCTTACACACCCATCACCACATCCATCTATCACTCACTCTCTCTCCCTTTACAAGTCTTTCTCTCTTTCTCATTTTCAAATCTCCAAAGGAGAGAAGCCCCATACGTATGAGCATTCTCCAAGCCTCTCCCTCTCTTCCAAAAAACTCTAAGTGTGGCCCACCTCTCCATCCCAAGATCTCCCATCCTAGCCATCCATTCCTCATTTCATCCATTGAAGTTGAAGCTAAGACGCTAAGAAGCCCATAGGAGCAAGAAGATCGGACGGTGGGTGCATGATAGTAGTAGTTTTCCTTATTTTTGAGATGGACCAAGTGAGGCCAACCGATCAATGGTTTGGATCTCACTTGGGACCCTAAGTTGTGGCCGATGGACCACTTCGATCATCATGATCATCCATGATGGGGCCATTCTCCATGGACCCCATCATGATGTTTATTTTATTGCAATAGGAAGGTCATCTAGACCGTCCATGTTGGTGGGGAAAGGATCTCCACCGTTGCTTTTAGATTTCGGTGGTCCCACATGCTTTAGGGCCCACTTGATGTATGATTCATTGCAAGGGAGGGCCCATAATGTCGGGGTCCCTCCATCTCAAGCGTGTCCCACTCTCCATCTCTCTCTCCCTTTTTATTTTATTTTCTTTTATTTTTTTTTATGAGTTTGCAATAGGGTGTTGTGGCCTATTTGAATGGACCCCACCATGAGACCTTTATTTTATCCAAATCATCAATGTGGCCCACTTTATGTGTGAAGTATCCACACTGTTTTCCATGTGGTGGCCCACCTAATCAGGGCCCACCACAATGTACTTAAAGAGACCAACCGTCCATCGTCTGGGACGCTAGACGTCCCTGTATAAAAAAAAAAGGGCTTTTGAGGTGAGCCACTTGCATAGGCCCCACCTTGATGTATATATCCAATCCAAGCCGTCCATCCTCTTACCCACATCGTTTTAACTGTTGAGTAGAAGAATGGGGCTGATCTGAATATCTGGTGAGCCATAGCATGGGGAACATTGGTGGTTACCATTGAGAAATTTTCTGGTGTTTATATGCACCCAAAAAAATTTGAACTTCAGACTCTTTTTGTCTGTTACGAGCCGTAGAACTCTATGGCTGGAGTGGATTCCCAGGTAGCGGGCCCCACATATGATTTTTGGCAAAAAAAAAATAGAGAAGAGGAAGGGAAGCAGCGCTGCTGTTTGTGTCAGACAGGCTGCAGGCGCTGCCTACAGCGCTGACGCAGAGCGGGCATCCCAACAGCCACCCACGACTGCTGTCGTGGGCCCCACCATGATGTATATATTATATCCACGCCGTTCATGAGGTGGGTCCCCTCCTCAGGTGGGCCCCCTCCAAATTTCAGCTCGATCTAAAACCCAGGTGGCCCACACCACATGAAACAGTGGGATTGAACCTCTACCATTAGAACCCTTTTCTGGGCCCACAGAAGTTTCAGATCAATCTGAGATTTGTGCTTTCACTTCAACCAGGTCTGAGTAACCTTATGAACGGGTTGGATTTCAAATAAGCATAGAGGTGGGTCGCACATGAGACCCACAGTGATGTGTGTGTTTGTACCCACCGTCTAGGCGGACGGTGGTACCAACCATGATGTGTGTGTGTTTCACCCTCACCGTCCAGCGAATGGTGGGGCCCGCTGTGTGTGCATGCGTGTGTGTGGGGTTGTACATGTGTATATATATATTATATTGTATATTATATATATATATGTATTTATACATATATATATATTATTGTATATACTATATGCATATATATATTATATTATATTATGTAATGTACATGTTGGTGGGCCTTCATGTGGGCCCCCACCATTGATGCAGGTGCTGCATCTAATCTATTCGTCCATTTTAAAGATCATTTTATGGAATGAGTCAATGAATGAGCCAGATCCACAGTCCAAGCGGACCCCATCTTGGCATGATTTGAGGTTCATCTTAATGAAATTGTGACAGTTTATTGGGGCCCACTTGATGTGGATGTAAGGCCCATGGGATTGGACCTAAGGCCAGTGGGACCAGACCCATTTGATTTATATAAGGCCTATGGATTTAGGCCCAATTGACATATAAAGCCTATGATTTAGGCCCATTTGATTTATATAAGACCTATAGGTTTAGGCCCACTTGATCTATATAAGGCCCATGATTTAGGCCCATTTGGTATGTATAAAGCCCATGAGATTAGGCCCATCTAAGTCACATAAGGCCCATGTGATTAGACCCATTATGATGTACTCTGAGGCCCATGGGTTATGACCATTACAATGTACCTAAGGCCCATTGGTGAAGCCCAGTAATGTGGCCCATTGGATGAATAAAAAGCCCATATGATAAGGCCCATTTGATGTATTTAAGGTCCAATGGGGTGTACCTAAGGTTCATTGCAATGTGTGATCCCAACACGGGTTATGTAGCGATGTTTACAAAGATCATGCCTTGGGAGCAATGTTGGTTTGACGTCCACATTGCGAGTGTAATGTTGGTTGGATGTCCACATTACAACTCTTCTTAGGGCCCATTGTTAGACCCGTACTTATTTTGTATAGGTCGTCTAGGCCCATCTGCGTTGTAAGAATGGTTCATCACTTATTTTCATGTTTAGTATAGTTTCATGACTCATGATCATACGTCATATGCATGCTTGATATGAGAATTGATTGATCATAGCATATGCCTTCGGGCAGGTTGTTTATGGACTCCCGGTTAGGCGGTGTTGCCCTACATGAGCGCACGATATGCGCAGGATTTGTTGCATGACTGGATACTGTGATTCATGCATTTCGCATTTGTGTGACATGGTTATTGTACGCCCTAGTGATATCGGGGCCGTAGCCTCCACAGGCGTATCGTGGTTGGCAGGATTGGATACCGAAAATATTGTTCTACATGGGGTGCTATAGATATCCCTGGGTGAAAGTCCCTAAACCCTTATGGTACCAAGAGGTTGCTTCAACGTCTAGACCGAGTGGGTAGATGAGCGTTGAGTGCCGATTACCAGACGGTTGCGCTCTCCACTGTGTCGTGGTCGGTTGGAAGGGGGTGCGGCCTTACCCGTCCGAGTGTAGGGGGTAATGCTAGGCTGAATCTGACCAGCTCGAGGAATGGGTCCTCTATCGAAAGTTGAGCCCGATATTGGCAGACGGATAGTGAGGTCTCTTCCGCTTACCTTATTGCGCGTGATGAGGCGGTGATCTGGTTTAGAGTGTATTAGACCCCGGTGATATCCCAGATTTGAGCTGTATTGATGTGTGGATATAGATGAGGATTTGTATGCTTGAGTTACATTTCACATCGCATGGCCTTGGGATGACCGATATCATTCATGTCTTGCATCGCATAGCTTTGGTACGGATAATGTTTTTCATGGATCCATCTGCATATTCCGCATTACTCTGATACTGCATGTTCATATTACTACCTTGTGCACACACTTTCACCACCCTCTAAGCTTTCTATAAGCTTATGCACGACCGTTGCGTGCAGGTGACGTTGGGGTGCAGCAGCGCTGAGGCTGTAGCACTTGGAGATCATTTTTGGAGTTTTTGTTCCTTACCATTGTATTTTTCTTTATGCTCATTGTACTTGTAAAGTTTTTGATCATAGTGGAAATGTAATGGAGTTCTTGGTTGTTGTTTGTGGGTTAATGGTTTTCATGGATCCATCTGTATAGCTTTGGTACGGCTAATGGTTTTCATGGATCCATCTGCATATTCCGCATTACTCTGATACTGCATGTTCATATTACTACCTTGTGCACACACTTTCAGCACCCTCTAAGCTTTCTATAAGCTTATGCACGACCGTTGCGTGCAGGTGACGTTGGGGCACAGCAACGCTGAGGCTGGAGTACTTGCAGATCATTTTTGGAGTTTTTGTTCCTTACCATTGTATTTTCCTTTATGCTCATTGTACTTGTAAAGTTTTTGATCATAGTGGAAATGTAATGGAGTTCTTAGTTGTTGTTTGTGGGTTAATGGTTTTCATGGATCCATCTGTATAGCTTTGGTACGGCTAATGGTTTTCATGGATCCATCTGCATATTCCGCATTACTCTGATACTGCATGTTCATATTACTACCTTGTGCACACACTTTCACCACCCTCTAAGCTTTCTATAAGCTTATGCACGACCGTTGCGTGCAGGTGACGTTGGGGCGCAGCAGCGCTGAGGCTGGAGCACTTGCAGATCATTTTTGGAGTTTTTGTTCCTTACCATTGTATTTTCCTTTATGCTCATTGTACTTGTAAAGTTTTTGATCATAATGGAAATGTAATGGAGTTCTTGGTTATTGTTTGTGGGTTATGCCTTTGGTTGTGCTTATTACGAATCAAAGTGACATCGAAAATCCTCCTCGTAGCATCCCAGGATCGGAACCTGGCGAATGGGCGCTAGGAGCCGAGAATGGGGTTCTACGGAGGCTGTTGGCGCCGGATTCAGCGATCGAAAATTTTGTGAGCCCGGTTCCTGAGTTTGGGGCGTGACATAGATTGACTAATTATATCGTACATCTGTATTTCATTTAATTAATTACAAAGTATCAGATGATCCAATCATTCATTTACCAATCTAATCATTCAATAGCTTATCCAACCATACATTTAAGAATCTATTTATTCAATTATCTTCTTATACATTCTTTCATAGGTTAAAAAGGACCATTCAATCATTAGATTACATATTTACCCATTTATCACCCAATCCGATCGGTAAATGCAAATTTCGACCATATATGAACATGAATAAGTGGTTTCAATCATGACTAACTACTCGTTTTTAATTGTGACCACATATAATTTCTCAACAAGAGATGTGTGTATCGCCGCACATTTGTGCTACACATGAAATACCTATATTATGTGCACATTATCTTCATTTTCATTTCACATACATATACAAAGCTATATACACCTTGAACACACGTACCCATTACATGTGTGCTCAACCCACGCGTGTGCACTTAACTTAAAGGAAGCTTCCTCCATAACTCCACTGCCTATAACCTCCTCTCTCTCTCTCTCTCTGTCTCTCTCTCTCTCTTAATGTTAACAATAACCCTTTCTCTCTTTAACTCTATATAAATGGGCCTAAGCCCCCTCCCATGGCACCCTTTCTCATGTTTAGAAAGAGAGGAAAAGACTGAGAGAGGGGGGGATAAGGATACACATTGTACGCAAGTTTTTCTTATTTCATTCTTAGTTAATGATTACGATTTTAAATTTTTTATTGTCAAGAGATTTTAAAAGGATGGACGATCAAAATCAATTACTAATTAAGGCTCAAAATTTCACTAGCTGTTTTCGACATCCAAACTCACTAAAATATAACTTTTTATTTTATGGTTAATGTTATTTAATTGACTAATAAAGTAGGTGCTTAAATCCACCAAATTTCACACAATTGTTTGAGGTTCAAATTTGACCATTTTAGGTCATTAATTGGTCCACTCATTATTGATTTTTTTTTTCTTATTTTTCTGACCATCCCAATGTTGAGATGTGGAGACACATCTGGGGGCTGCACAACCAGTCGAGGCCCCTACTCGACCTGTCGTGGCCCTTGCTTGACCAGTCGTGGACTGGCTCGAGCATCAGATTTTTGGTTTCGAGGTGCTTGACCGGTCGTGGCCCGTGCTCGACCGGTCGAGGGGTCCGCTTGACCGGTCGTGCAGTCTACTCGACTAGTCATGGTTACACAGATTTGATTTTGGATTTGATACAGATTGTGGGATTTTGAGTCGGCTTTTGCAAGGGTATGAAAGGGAAGTTGCCTAAACTATATATAGGTGTCCTTAGGGCTTTTCTAGGGTAACTGGGGTATTAGAAAATAATTCTAAGGTGTGGGCAAATGGTTTTCTCTATTCTTTTAAGGGAGAGGTTAGTATTTTACCTTGTAATCTTTGTTATTCTTTATAGCGAAAGTTTGCATCCGTGTTTTTTTACCCTAGTTTGGGGTTTTTCCACGTATATCTTATCTTGTGGTTTGTTTGAATTTCTTTGATCTGTTTCTAGTTTATATTTCTTCTTGTTTATCGTTTGTGGGTGAGACCGGATATTGGATCTCGGTTCACTACGTTGTTGGCGTGTTGCGCAACAACTGGTATCAAACCCAAGTTTTAGTTCTATTGAGAGCGATGATGGAAGAAGGGAAAACTAGAATTGAGAAGTTTGATGGTTTAAACTTTACGTTCTAAAAGATGCAGATAAAAGATTATTTGTATCAGAAGGACCTTTATATTCTTCTAGGAGGAAAAGAGAAGAAACTGGAAAAGATGACAAATGATGAATGAATTTTATTGGATAGGAAGGCTTTAGGAACGATCCGACTCACTTTGTCTAGGAGTATCGCCTTCAACATATTCAAGATAAAAACTACAAAAGAATTAATGGAAGCCCTAGCCACCATATATGAAAAATCCTATGCGTCCAACAAGGTTCATCTTATGAAACAACTATTCAACATGAAGATGTCAGATGGTGGGAGTGTGGCTGAACATCTAAATGAATTCAATACAGTCATGAGCCAGTTGGAATCCGTTTGCATTATTTTTAAGGATGAGGTCAGCGCGTTATTGATTTTATCCAGTTTGCCAGAAAGTTGGGATGGTTTGGTGATTGGTATGAGTAATTCTTCAGGGTCGACAAAGCTGAAATTTGATGATGTGGCCGGTCTAATTCTCAGTAAAGAATCTAGAAGAAAGGCATCAGGAGTTTCAAGGGATTCAGGGAATGCTCTAAACATTGAAGGAAGAGGAAGATCACTGAACAAATGAGGCAATAAACACGGGCGTTCTAAGTCGAGGGACCGAAAGATAAAAACAGGTGTTAGCATTGTGGCAAGAAGGGGTACATTAAACATGATTGCAGGGTACTCAAGAAATAAAAGTAAGCTCTCAAGGTAGGAAGGATTCAATGAATCCATCTGAGGAGAGTGATACAGAGGCGTTGATCTTGTCTCTTAATGCAAGGAATGAGTCTTAGGTTATAGACTCGGGTGCTTTGTTTCATGTCACTTCGTGTAAGGAAGTTCTGCATAACTATATATCAAGTAACTTCGGGAGAGTCTACCTAGGTAATGATGAGCCATGCAATATTGTTGGAAAGGGAGACGTTCATATAAATCAGAAAGATGGAACGACATTGAAATTGAAGGATGTTAGACATGTACTGAGTTTGAGAAGGAATCTGATCTTAGTGGGGTAGTTGGCTGATACCGATTATATAACGACATTCACCAGTGATTCCTGGAAGATCACAAAAAGTGTCTTGGTGATATCTCGAGGTAAAAAGGAAGGTACTTTATACGTGACTTTAGAATTGTATAGTTCACTCTCAGTCGCATCAACTAGAGTGAATGGACAGTTATGACATCAGAGGTTGGGACATATGAGTGAGAAAGGGATGAAAGTGCTATTGTCAAAAGGGAAGCTATCAGGGCTGAAGTCTATTGACTTGGAATTCTGCGAGGACTGTGTGTGACAAGTATAAGAGGGTAAACTTTAAGAAGACGGAATGTTCTCTAAAGATGCATCTATTAAAGCTTGTATACATTGATGTGTGGGGACCGACACAGGTATTATCTCTTGGTGGCTCACGTTATTTTATTTCTTTTATTGATGATGCTAGTAGAAAATTATGGGTCTATTTCTTAAAGCACAAATCTGATGTATTTGTTGTATTTAAGAAGTGAAAAGTTATGGTAGAAAATGAAACAGGTAAAACAATAAAATGTCTCAGATCTGATAATAAGGGAGAGTACTGTGATAAGAGATTTGAGGAGTATTGTGTAGTAAATGGAATCAAACATCAGACAATGATTTCAGGGACACCACAACAGAATGGTGTGGCTGAGCGCATTAACAGGACCATCTTTGAGTGCACTAAGAGCATGGGGTTACATGTAGGGTTGCTCAGGACCTTTTGGGTAGATGCTGTGAATACTGCCACATATCTCATCAATAGAAGTCCCTCAACACCATTGGATGGTGGGCTTTCAGAAGAAACGTGGACTGAGAAAGAAGTGAACATTGCACATCTCAGAGTATTCGGTTGCACTTCATATGTTTACATTGATGCAGAGCACAGAAACAAGCTGGATGCGAAGTCCAGGAGGTGCACATTTATAGGCTACAGGCATCATAATTTTGGCTATAAATTTTGGGATGCAGAAAATAGAAAAATCATTAGAAGCAGGGACGTAATCTTCAATGAAAAAGTGATGCATAAGGACAGCGTGTAGGAAAATAAGGCCAAGGAAAAGAAATTCGTAGAGTTGGAAGAGTTACCAGACACGGGTGTTACACTACCATAGGATGATCATGTACATGAGCATTATAAGGTAAAGCCACAGACACCGGTGTGAGGAGGTCTACTCGGGAGAGAAGTCCCACTGTCCAATACTCACCTTCCTTACATTATTTACTGCTGACAGATAATGGTGAACTAAAATGTTTTGAAGAGGCATTACAGTCGGATACACGGGTTAAGTGGGAGTATGCCATGGATGAGGAGATGGACTCTTTTAAGTCCAATCGTACATGGGAGCTAGTCACTCTACCTAAGGGTAAGAAAGCTTTTCATAACACATGAGTTTACAGACTGAAGGAGGAGCATGATGGTTCAAAATGGTACAAGGCTAGACTGGTTGTGAAAGGGTTTCAACAAAAGACAGGTATTGTTTTCACTGTAATATTTTCACTTGTGGTGAAAATGTCTACGATTCGCATGGTCTCGAGTATAGTTGTTACAGAGGACTTATATCTAGAGCAGTTAGATGTTAAGAAAACCTTTCTTCGTGGGGACCTTAAAGAAGAGATATACATGCATCAGCCGACAGGATACTCGGTACCAGGAAAGGAGAACAATGTGTGAAGATTGAAGAAAAGTTTATATGGCCTGAAGTAGGCCCCGAGGCAATGGTATAAGAAGTTCGGTAGTTTCATGTCGGGAAATGATTTTAAGAGATGTCATGCAGACCACTTTTATTACTCAAAGAAGTTTGATACATCATACATCATCTTTCTTCTATATGTTGACGATATGCTTGTGGCCGGTTTAAGCATAAAGGACATCTCAGATCTCAAAAGACAAAGTCTAGAGAATTTACTATGAAGGATTTAGGAGCTGCAAAATAAATCTTAAGCATGAGGATAAAGTGTGACAGGAAAAATAAGAAATTGATTTTGTCACAGGCAGAGTATATAGCCAAGGTACTTGATAGATTCAATATAAGAGGTATTAAGCCGGTTAGCACTCCATTAGCCAATCACTTCAAGTTATCTAAGGAGCAAGGTGAAAAGACACAGGAGAAACGAGATTACATGGCTAAAGTCCCATACGCATCAGCTATTGGGAGTCTCATGTATGCTATGGTGAACATGAGGCCAAACATTGCTGAAGCAGTGAGAGTTGTTAGCAGGTTCATAAACAACCTCAGGAAGGAACATTAAGAAGCTGTGAAGTGGATCCTTAAATACCTGGTAGGTACTAAGGATGTAGGGCTGTATTATGGTGGATCAGAAATCAAACTACAAGGCTACGTGGATTCGAATTTGGCAGGAGATATCAACAGTAGAAGAAGCACTATAGGTAGTGCTGCAGTCAGTTGAGTCTCTCAGTTACAGATGATAGTATCTATTAGTATGATAGAAGTAAAATATGTTACGGGTACAGAAGTGTGTAAGGAGATGGTGTGGATGTAAGGTTTCATGGAAGAGTAGGGTAAGAAGCAAGCAGATTACATGCTGTATAGTGACAGTTAGAGTGTAATACACTTGACTAAGAATTCAACCTTTCATTCAAGGACTAAGCATATTGCCATCAAATATCACTTCATACATTCGTTACTGGAAGATGGATTGATTGCTTTGGAGAAGATTCATACAAGTGAGAATCCTACAGATATGCTAACCAAGGGGGTCACATGGGAGAAGTTGAAGCTTTGTTCAGCTTTGATTGGTCTTTAGGCCTGAAGACAGGGAGGTAGTACACTCCAAATGTAGAAGACGAAGGTTTATAACGATATGTCTCCAAGTGAAAGATTATTGAGATATGGAGCCACATCTGGGGCCCACACAACCAGTTGAGGCCCCTGCTCAACCAGTCGTGGACTAGCTCGAGCATCAAATTTTTTATTCCAAGGTGCTCGACTGGTCGTGGCCCATACTCGACCGGTCGAGGGGTCCGCTTGACCAATCGTGTAGTCTGCTCGACCAGTCGTGGCTACGCAAATTAGTTTCTGGATTTGATGCGAACTACGGATTTTTGAGTCGGCTTTCACAAGGGTGTGAAAGGAAAGTTGCCTAAACTATATATTGGTATCCCTAGGGCTTTTCTAGGGTAATTGGGGTATTAAGAAATAATTCTACAGAGTGGGAAAAGGGTTTTCTCTGTTCTTTGAAGGGAGAGGTTAGTATTTTGCCTCCATAAAAGTTTGCATCCATGGTTTTTAACCCTAGTTTGGGGTTTTTCCATGTATATCTTGTCTTGTGGTTTATTTGGATTGCTTTGATCTATTTTTAGTTTATATTTCTTCTTATTTATCTTTTGTGGATGAGACCGGAT
This sequence comes from Magnolia kwangsiensis, assembly GCA_037074715.1. NCBI lineage: Eukaryota > Viridiplantae > Streptophyta > Magnoliopsida > Magnoliales > Magnoliaceae > Magnolia > Magnolia kwangsiensis. Next base: position 62,584,156 of record CM073573.1, read on the forward strand.
ATTGGATCTTGGTTCACTGCGTTGTTGGCGTGCTGTGCAACACGCAAGACCATTTCTTGTCTCTAATATTAACGTATGTACCTTTTCTTATGAAAGAGGTTAATGTTTGGACCCCACATCTGCTTCAAAATGTGTCAAGTGTGGGCCTTATCTTTTCTTCAAACGAGGTAGCATGTGGCCCTTAATTAAACCCAAAATGTGTAAACACGTGAACCCCAAACCTAAACAAAAAAAATCTAGCATGTGGACTCAATCTAGGCCTTTAAATAGTTGACATGTGGGCCCAATCTGGACTCTTTTCCTTAGTATGAATCAAAGTGACACATATAATAGGTGAGGTATGCCCTATTTCAGTTGATAAGTATCAAAGGAGTGTAGGGGGATTTTGTATCTTGGCTTTCATCTAATTATCACCTGAATGTTATGCCTTACACTAGTGAGTTGTTGGTTATCACCTATATTAATGATAACATTTCTAAATAGGTTAAGGCTAAAGTTTCTTTTCGATACATGCGTTGAAGAGTTCAATGTGTGGAGCACATTTGGATATCATTTAAAATATCATAGTGGACTCTACATATCAATTTATACCACAAGTATAATGTAGAATTGTTTGTATTCTGTTGGCCTCTGGTACATATACGTATCATAATAGAATTGTCGTTTTGCATTATAAGATAAAGTGATAATGACTGTTGTGGTTTGAATTCAAATTTGTTCAATAATAATTGCAGGCATGCTTGAATTGAATTTGTGGCTCAATTAAAACTGAACAACTATAACCCTAAGTGTCGAGATAGGCAAATACATAGTATATGACCGAGATTGAATGTGATCGACTGCCTATTCAGCCACTCACTCAGTATGTAAATAGGATTAGGCGATATTCAGAGGGCAGGGTTCATCCTCTGATGATGGGTTACGCCTTTGTCTTTCGTACGAAAGGACTTTCAATACAGATAAAAGATTGAGAAAGGAATTCTTATAGTTAGTCGCAGAGAGAAGCTGAAAAACACCTTCCTGCATAGACAACTGAATCCAACATATGAGCGTAGACTCAAATTACAGCTAAGAATACCAGTTACTTGATTAATACTACGAGTTACACTATGGAATGTAAACAGTAAAAAAAGGAAATGATTACACTAAGAAATGTAATTGACTTGTAGAAATGTAGAGTGATTACACTAAGGAATGTAAGTGACGAGTAATTGAAAGATATATTTGGGTTTGATTGGGTTGGTATGAGACTAATCTTCCTGTTAAATTCCTTTGCTAATTTTACCCTTAATTCAGCCATTTAGATGTTTCTCATGTTCTAACAGTTGTTGTAACTGTTTAACACTACATGGCCTTTTGAAGACTTCCTTTTAAACTTAACACATGTCTTAATAACCACTTCTACATGATCATTCTTCAATCGACCACTTAGTGGATGACGTGTCGTTACTCGATGCACTCCACCTATACTATTGTATAATCCTCTTCATATATCCCCACATATCTCCAAATACACCTCACAAATTCATCCAAATCACATGTAACTCACTTTAATTGGATTTCACAGGAATTGGCGACAATGGGGATGAACATTGCCCCCTCACATCACTTTACCATTGGAAAAAAGGTGAAAGCAACGTGTGACCCATTATTAATGAACAATCCTTCAATACACATGGCAACATCATAGTAACCATGTCTAACTGATGTATCCTTACACGTCAGCTCTTACAATCCTTTTTTGAAATAAGAGCCAACCCTATTGTGATGCATGTACTTGTATCGTACCAAGCAAAATTTTTATGATTCCTTAATAAATGCTCTATCTCCTTGGCCAATATAAGCATCGTTTTAATATTATTTTCACTCCACGATTATTTCTTCATCATTCTTCCCCAAAATTCTAATTCCTTACTTCTCTTTTAAACCTTAATAATGGCTGCCTTGTGGGATCCCAGTTTTTTGCAACATCGCTCGTGTGCACACGTGTCCCAACTCACACCGTTAATAAACCATACATTGCACCCTGGTGCACCTAGAAAACTCACCCAAGTGATTTGTTCTGAATGATCTTGAGACCTCTATCATGTGGACCACGTCATCGTTGCGATCGCAATGGTGAAAACCGTGCATCAATCTGACAGTCCATTAGTGAGATATGACCCATTGAATATAAGGCCGAAATTATGTATCCAGTAATACAAGCAACCTTTATTATGCTAGACCCATTGGACTTGAGCCCATATGGGCCTAAAGCCCACTTTTAGAATATGAAAATTACCAACAAATAGGACAATCGTTACATGACAAAAGTATGAGCTAGCACATATAAGACAAGCACTACAAAATAAAATTGGATTCTATCCCAAAACCCATCATTAGCTCTATCCCCATACCTTATAAACTAATCATGGGTCATGTCCATCTCATCCTATATATGCATCCAATGCATGTCTTGATTTGTGCCACATACAACCAATTGCAACACTCCACTTCATCATCCACCATGCATCACCTACAACCCATAACCCTTTATCTATCCATTAGCCAATGCATATCTAGATCTCTTCCACCTTGCCCAATGCATGTTTAACACCATCCACCTCATCCATCCACTACCCATACCATACATCACATTCCACCTCACTTTTAGCACCAATAAGATCCCGTAAACTTGCCACATCATCTTGCCACATCAACCCTCAATTCTTTATATAAGAGTAGGAGCTCTCTTGCACTTATTCTTTTCCTATAGTTAGAAAAATTCTGAGATTTTTAGAAAGAGTGAGAGAGAGTGGAGCAAGGTGTGGCCCACCATTGATCAAGAGGGAGTGGACCACACATCATCATCCAATCATCCATCTATTGAGGTAGTCTACACCCCTCCCATCTTCCTCTTTTTATTTTCTTGATATGTGTGGGCCCCACTTGTATGGAGTTCTTGTGTGCATATATTTATGGCTATGGTGGTCAGCAAAGTGGCCCATGTCAGTATGGCCCACCATGACAAACATTATATCCACACCCATCACATATAATCTCATTTTTGTATCTAGACAAAAATTTGTAAAATTTATATAAAATCAAACGTGATAAGATTAGAGTTGAAACTTAGGAATAATATGAATCATAATATGAATTAACTCTAGACCAAATTTCGTATCCATCTAATGGTCCAATCATCCGTAACATCAAGTTTACTTGGTTGCTATCCAGTAGCACATATAGGATTCCGATTTGCCTAAAATGGACCCATTTTTAATTCCTTTAATGAATGTATTCAAATATATGTTCCGTTGAATTCATAGAAAATCGAACTAACTTTCCAACATATATAATAAGTCTTAATCGAAGTTCAGACGGTTGAGATCTTGACCTTATATGAAAGATGTATTTAGGAGCTTATTATGACCATTCTTGTTTGGGCCATATCCGTGATTTCAACGGTCGGATGTATTTGATATTTTCTTTTAACTTACTTGAGATAATTAATAATCATATGTATGGTCCTTATGGTCAGATTATTTCATGATAAAATTTTAAAATTTTTGGACAGTTAGATACGTTTGTAAGGACAAATCTTGAATTTCTATATGTGGTCTAGATGGATCTAAGGCTCTATATGATTGGAAACCTATTATAGCCTAAATGATGTATTACTAAACCATCCATTAGATTGCAGAGAATTTGATCATAGAGATTTGATCAATATATTTCATGTGCTACTAGATGTGTATGTTGGATATATGTTATACATAACATTCATCCTCTTATTGACCCACTTGGGTGTGGGATCACTTGTGATTTATGCATTTTATTAGTTCATCCAATCTGAAAACCCATGTATATTTTTATGTCTCTTATCTCTGGTTTGTTAGTATGTAGCCCCACTTGCCATTGGATCTATTTCATTCCCTTTAACTTTCTATTTGCTGAAAATTTTATAGGTACTTGACTGTATTACACCTTGTAGTGGACCCCACACTATGTAATTAAGGGTCCCACTTTAGGGGATGTTTAATCCTTATATAAGTGAGCTGGGATGTCCTACCTTTTTTGTTACGAATGATTCCCTAAGTGTTTGAAAATTGGGCCCTAAGTTGTGATAGACCCCATTTCTGAAAACTGTCTAATTATTTGTGTTTTGTACCAACTTGGAGCCTCTGTAGTGGACCACACATTGGAGATATGAGTAGGCCACCACTTGGAACCCTTAACCTATACTTGGTCTCATCTTATCATTTTTGAAGTACATATATAATACTACCAAGGGCACCTGACGAAATACTGAAAGGTGGTCCCCTGTGATCATGGGACATACTCAAGATCGGGCCAAAACTAATTCTGCACTATATTTCCTGCACAGTTTCTCCAAGTACCAATGTTTAGGCCATCACCGTAAATTGTAATCACCCAACCAATGAGGCCTGCCTTATAATTTTGTAAAGCCCATACATAGAGCTACTAAGTGGTTATTTTTTTCACCATATGTAGGCCCCACGTGATCATGAATCTGACTCTAAAATGACCTAGAACCAACCTTGCACCAAAAGTCTATTTTACATAAAATTTATTTGATGCCACGCCAGTATAGTCCACCACCTTCCCAAAGCATTTAATGCAACATCTAAACTCTAAAAAATAACTCCTAAGTGTTGTTGGGCTAAAAACCTTAAGTTGGCCATCTAGTATGGGCCTTACCTTCCATGTAAAAAGGCCCACCATGTTGTATGTGTTCTATATTCATGCTATCCATTTAATTTTTGGACCATAGGGCTATCCCATAAGGCCCAACTTGATGTATGTGAGGCCCTTATATGAGGCCCATGTGATGTACATGAGGCCCAATATGATGTATATGAGGCCTATGGGATGAGGCCCATTGTGATATATGAGGCCCTTGTGTAAGGCCCATTGTGATGTGTGTGAGGCCTATGTGATGAGGCCCATTGTGATGTATATAAGGCCTATATGATGAAGCCCATTGTGATGGATATGAGTCCTATTTGATGAGGCCCATTGCGATGCATATGAGGCCTATTTGATGAGGCCCATTATGATGTATATAAGACCTATGTGATGAGGCCCATTGTGATGTATACGAGGCCTATGAGATAAGGCCTATTGTGATATATGAGACCCTTGTGTAAGACCTAAATGTGATGATGATCCCACCATTATGTATATGATAATGTTTATGATGTCCATCCACTTTTCTAGCTAGTTTAAGGGTCATGGGCCCCATTGTGAGATAATCTCTATAGCGGGCCGCATTCTAGGAGACAATGGTGGTTAAATGTCCACATTGTAAGCCTCCTTAGGGTCCATTATTAAGCACGTATAGAAGCAATGATGGTTAAATGTCCACGTTGCAAACCTCCCTAGGGCCCATTGTTAAGCTCATTTCCATTTTCTCTTATTGGGCCTTCATTAAAAATAATGCTTTCCACCATACCTTGTAGTACTACTCAATCCTTGGAACCCATCTTGTGGCTATGATGAGACCCATTGTGATATGTAGGCCCGTTGTGATGAGTAGGACTATTATGATATGTAGGCCCATTGTGATTGTATGAGGCCCATTGTGATTATACGAGGCCCATTGTGATGGTATGTAGGCCCATTGTGATTGTACAAGGCCCATTTTGATTGTACGAGGCCCATTGTGATGGTATGAGGCCCATTGTGATTGTATGAGGCCCATTGTGTGAGGCCTGTTGTGATTGTATGAGGCCCATTGTGTCTGGATGAGGCCTATTGCGATGTGTGAGGCCCATTGTGATTGTGTGAGACCGATCATTGTTATGTTTGATAATCATGCATGGCATACACCATGATTCATGCCCATACGTATCATTTGCATGCTTGTTATGAAGAGTGATAGACTATAGCATATACTATTAGGCAGGTTATTTATGGAACTCATTAATAGGCGGAGTTGTCCCACATAAGTGTACGGTATGCGTAGGATTGATGTATAATTGATTGTATGACTATACATCTTACATTGTATGATTCTAATTACTGTATGCCTTTGTGACATCAAGGTTATAGCCTCCGCAGATATAGCGTGGATGGTAGGATTGGATACAGAAAATTCTTGTTAAGCATGGGGGTGCGAAGGATGTCCTAGGGTGAAAGTCCTCAAACCCTTATGGTACCATGGAGGATGCTCCAATGTCTAGACTGAGTGGATGTATGAGGGCATGAGGGCTGAATACCAAGAGTCTGCGTCTCCCATTGTGTCGTGGTTAGTTGGAAGGGGGTGTGGCCTTACCCGCCTAAGGGTTGGGGTAATTGCTTGGCTAAGTATGACCAGCTCGTAAATGAGTCCACTATTGACGTGCCAAATAAATATTGGTAGACTATTTGCCAGATAGATAGTGAGGTCTATTCCGCTTGCATGGTTGTGCATCCAATGTGGGGCGACAATATGATGTACAGTGTACTAGACCCCGGTGATTGTTCAGAGAAGAACTATACTGATATGTGGATTCAGATGAGGACTGGCATGACATGTGATTACATCTTGCATATGACATTGGCCACATAGGCCTTGTACCGCATAGCATTAGTATGGTTGACAACATTGTAGTAGTCCCCGCTTATGATCCCAGAGATGTTTAGTACTGGTATTATGACACCCTGTCACTATTGTACATGTGGATAGATACTGATGTGGGCAGGGCCTAAGGGCTTGGGACAACTACCAGTGGTTGGTAAGCTTTTGTGCTGGCAAGCTACTGTGTAGGGGTTACGTACTCAGCATTCGACTCATTCATTCATTCATCCACTATCCACTCGGGTGCACAACCAAGTTATTATGTGTACCTTTGCAATGACCCGGGTTTTGGTTGGGGCATGCAACCTACCTGAGATCAAGAGTTTACCACATTGAGTCTAACTATCTAAATTTAGGTATGACACTGGTTTGAATAGAAGTCTCTTGGGATGAACTCCACAGCTTGCAATACTACCTACTATTATCCCAACTACACAGTCTAGCTCTTCCATTGCCCTTTTATCGTATGCCATGTAGTAGAAAATAGAATTTGATTATCTTGTTCATGATGATTGGCTATTTTAATGATTCATGGTCGCTTGTTGAGTGACATGTTTATTATTGATGTCGTGTTTATGATAAATTGTGTAGTTATACGACATACTTAATTGACAACATGCTCAGATATGATAACATGCTTGGTTGATAACATGCCTATGGTTGTTTTAGATGTCTTTACGAGAGCGCCTTGATAAGACATGTTTTATCTCTGGCACGCAGTAGACTCACGAGTTGTGGTTTACTCATACGTATGACTTAAACCTTTTTTCAAGATGCATACAAGAGTTGTTGGAGTTTGCTATTGTTTCCTTCATTACTGTTGAGCTGGTGTACCATATTATGTGTGACTTGTCGAATAGGTTTGTCTCTTTGATGTGTGTTGATACCATGTATAAAATGTGTAATTGCTTAAACAGATTAACCGTTCAAAAAAAATCACACTGAAAATCCTCCTTATAGGACCCCGGGATCGAAATCTGGTATATAGGTGTCGGGAGTTGAGAATGGATACTACAGAGGCTGTCAGCACCGAATTTGGCGATTGAAAATTTTGTGAGACCGGTTTTCGAGTTTGGAGTGTGACATGCCTCATCGTCCTTTTCCCCATCTTTTCATCAATATGATTTAATCACCGTAATGAAATCTCTTTCTGAGAAATACCCAAATGAAATAGTCTTCAAATCACCGATTGAAGACTATTATTGTATTGGATATGCATTCTTCCCTAGGATTGATGTTGATGAAGTTAGTATGATGGACCCTCTGTTTCCTATCTACCTAGGAGTAACTTTATTGATTCAATTCGAATCCATACCAGAACTAACCAACACTCCAAAGAATCCTTGATCCTTGGTAAAACTATTCTTAACATGAAACAACATGGAGAAAATTTGGCATTTATGAATGCATCAAACTCTCCATATATAATTATCCATCAGACCCTACCCTTCTTACAGCGGTGTTGATATTTTGGAGCCCATCTACCAATACCTTCTTTTTCGGATGCACCCCTATGAGTCCAACAATTTTGGACATTGCAACTCTTACCCAACTTCTTCCTTTCAACGAGGCAGTCTTCCCAAGCTTCGTTTATAAGGAAAAAAGACATTTTGCAAATTAGGCTGGCAAGGCCTATTCACACTTCATGCAAGTGTATCGTAAACGTGAAGGCCCGATCTATTATGAAGAATATACGACCTTCCTGCTACTCTGGATTTGCCCACATGTACTCAGTGTGAATGCTATTAAGATCATGAATGAGTATATTTAACTGGCCGAGGTGCTTACATAGGGTCAAAAACTTGCTCTGGCACCTTTTGTACTCGGCCACCTGTATAAAGGTATTTTTGAAATCACCACCAAAGGTTTGTATCTTGGAGGAGGACCGTGGTGGCTTCTTCAGATGGGGATCTATGAATATTTTCATCCTTCCCTTGTACGTGCCCCCATTCATTTCAATATTATTTATTTTTCATATGGTTAGCACGTCATCCATTCTCCTTAGGAGATCCATACATTTTCTGTGTATATGGACTCTTTACTCTTTTTCCTAAATAAAAGTAGATGGAGTTGGTTGTTCACCCCTTTTCATGATAAAGAGTTCAGTCCCGCTTGGTTTACCGGCCGATACGAGAATGAAGATAATTAGGAAGCATCTTAAATGCATCTCACTTGGAAGAGTTACCTCATTTATAGGGATGTCGTGGCCCAGACTCGGAGACCGGGCTCATAGAATTCTTGATCTCCGAATCTGACAGCGACAGCCTCCGTAGTACCCCTTTCTCAGCTCATGGCGCCCATTCAACAGGTTCTGATCCTGGGATCCTATAAGGAGGATTTCTATAACATAAGTCTGATTCATAATTAGCATACCCAAGATCATAACATTATAACTCTAGATAATAACTATAGGAACAACATTACAAAATCCACTAAGAATTTAAACTTTTTACAAGTATAAGACTCCAAGGGAAATACAAGGTCTATATAAAGAAAACTCGAAAAGGATCAGCGACATGCTCTAGCTCCTGCACCACTCTTTGGCCTAGAATCACCTGCATGCATCAATCGTACATAAGCTTATACAAAGCACAGAGGGTGGTGTAAGTGTGTGTAGGACAGGTGCCAAGGGTTCAATATTAGAGTATGCAGAAATGCTAGCAAGACCCTGAATACTATCAGCTATACCAAGGTTATGCTATATTAAACATGAATGCTATCAGTCATCACAAGGCTATGTAATGCAACATATGAGTACTATTCACACCCCAAGTATAGGGTTGTGATGTTGTAAGAAGCTCGGTGAGACCGAGGTCGAATCCACAGGGATTGAAACCTGTACGTAATCTGAAAATAACTCGAACTAGAATAGGATAAGATGAAATCTAAATCTGGAATAATTGAGGAAATAATTGTGATTAAAGTGAGTAAAACTAATTCAATTAAAGGTGGGAAACTAGAGTGCCAAGGATCCACTTGTAGCAATTGGGAAGCTACCTTAGAATGATTCAAGGACACAACTGGAATCAGAGTCCTATCTTATCCAATTGGTAAGGAGATTTTTCAGATCTCTGAACTTCTTATGGATCTAATCATTAATAGATAAGAGTGGTGAAGATTTGAAAGTGATCCCGTCACCTAACCATGCCTAGGAGACTATGGCAAACAACAACAATTTACTAATCTCACAGCCAATCATAAGAGAATTGTGAAAGTAAGGAAGGATTTCATCACCTTACCATGCCCATGGGACGATGATGAACAATAGGTCCTACTAATTTCACAATCTCAATAGTGGAAAAAATATACCTAAAGTTATCGCAGATCCATTGTAATTTAAGTCACAACAAACCATCAAAAACTAAAAGTATAGTTTCATAATCAAAATGGAATCCAAAGGAGTTCAACAAAACATTAATCAAAACCAAACAAACGTCCTAATCATGCTACAAGATTCACCTCTTAGCCCTAGCTAAGAGGTTTAGTTAGCCATAACTACGATTAACTAAATTCTCTTAGGAAAAGAAATCAAGGAAAAAGAAAAATAGGAAAATAAAAAGAAAATCTAAACTAATAACTCTCTCTCTATTGCACTTCATGCCTAAGACTTGGATTTCTCTTACTTCTCCTCTTTCTTTTATAGCTGATGTCAGTTGGGAGTGCGTAAGGGCTGGAGTCAGTGCATGGAGAAGATCTCCTTATGCAGCATGAGAACCACCTGCCTTTCATAGCAAGGAAAGAGGCGGTTTAGCTTACGCAGCCTGTGATCAGAAACTTCGTGCGGGCCGCTATTCATCTTTCGATCAATTCTACCAGTGTGGAAGTGGATGAATCTTCCCTCTTTATCATTTAGATGGTTCAGATCAAGGCCACAACCTAGCCCTCGGACGCGCAACCGCCCAGAATGTCTAGATTTCTTGGATGTGTGAGGCTTTACGCAGGGTGCTGCGCTGATGCTTGGAGGGGCCCACTTTCTTCAGGGTCTAAGAAATCCACTCCGTCCATCGAATGCCCTTCGAAAAATCAGTCAGGAATAGTTAGTTTGGGGTTGGATTCGGTGTGGCCCATAGATTTATTTATTACACAGTCTATTTTCTATTTGAATGCTCTCTTCCTTTATGCGCGTACATTGATGCAAATGGTCGTGATGGCTATGGTCGACGCCCTCTCTTGGATGCATTGGACGGTTCAGATCATCAATCTGGATGATGATGGTGGCCCACTGATGTTCAACCGATGCCCCTGTTTTAAACAGAGAACAACAACTGCCGTTTTTGAATTGTAGTCGGTCAACACCATGTTGACCGACTTCACTTGCTTGGTGCACGGCGAGTGCACAGTCTCTGTGCACTCTTCTTATGTAAAGTGGGTCCCACCTTGATGTATATGCGAAATCTGCTCTGTCCATCCATTTTTCTAGCTCATTTAAGATGTTGAGTCCAAAATTGAAGCATATCCAGCGATCAGGTGGGCCCCAGATTGCTGATATGGGGGCTGATCTGTCCGTTGGGCCACTTTCAGAGGGATCCAATGGCTAAAATTTGACGTGTATAGTTAATTTATGATCTTCAGGCCATTTGTAAAGTTTCGAGCTGAACGGATGGTGAAAATCCTGTGATCTCACATTCTGGACCCTTTTTAGGCCACTTGAGCTTCAGTTTATTGATTTTCTCAGATTTCTGTCGTGTAAATCTATTGATCTCGGTCCCTTGGGCTCCATCCCTTGCCTTGGTGACATCATAGCATTAAATCCATACTTTTCACACCCTGTTTCAGTCCAAGCTCGTAAATACACCTTGTATCATAAACACGATTAAAATAGGGCATTAAACAGTATCATGTTCGTAAAATTAGATAATAATTGGGGTCAGATATGCAATATTCAACCCTTAACACAACTCCCAACTAGCATTTTGCTTGTCCCGAGCAAAATATGCGAAAAATAAGTTGAGAATTATAGGACAATTTTTATAAACTCGAGTGTTTTTTGAAAAATAATCTAGGTACTAGAATTTTAAGATTCATGAATGTTGGGCATTACTTTCTTTTGGACTCAAGCGCATGGTAAGCTTTATAATCAAGTTCTAAGTATTAATTCATCAATTAGAAAAATTCTAAACATTGAGTTCCATGGGTATATAGTGTAACCTCGACTTATCACAATTAAGGATCCCATCGTCAATTTTCATGATAACATTGATAATCAAAAGAGTATTCAGGATAACCATAACCTAAACCAAAACTTGCCTTACAGATCATCTTTTCATTCTTCCAACTTTTGATTTTTTCATTAAGAATAATGCTAAGGAGGGAAATTAAATCCTCACCTATAGGGAGCACACCTATGGTGAAGACCATTCACCCAACCCTTTTCGAATGTCAACCTTGAAGAATCGAACCTTCACCTACAGGGAGAAAACCTATGGTAAAGACCATTCACCCAACCCTTTCAATTTTCTCAGGTTGGTTCCTTTCATGCTTAGTGATTACCAAGTTAATTCTTCAATATTGAACTGAAACCTCAATGTGTAAGTGAGATATGACATATGAAATCATGATTCAATCAATGTTTACAACCTCTAATCATGGTTTAACAATTTGAACTTAATTGTGAAATCTAACAGATAACAAAATCCAAGAGTCATAAATCACCAATATTACATATCTTATAATTTGAAATCAATGACGACCGTCAAAATCACTGCGAATTTACAAGAATATCAAGATTTTTTTTTAAAAATTTATCAAATTTACTCAAAATCAAGAAAACACTGATTTCGTGACCTAATCTCCCACCCTCAACCTAAAATCTACATTGTCCTCAATGTAAAAGATATGAGCATGCAATGCACATGAGACAATGAAATTGAAAGAGAGGTGATGGAAAGATAGAACCTGAACGAAGGACTCGAAAGGATTTTTCCAAAGAGATATCAACGAGAGAGCGGCTCAGCACAATAGTGAAACCAACGAAAGCAACCTATCCTAAAACAACTTGGAAAGCAAGCTAACCTAACGGCATAAAGTTGACTATCCTAGAACGACATAAAACAAACTACGCTAGTCCTAGGAAAGCATGAGAAAAACTACTCAGTCATGCCGCAAGGTTCATCTTCTGGCTCGTATCGTGATAAATTTCTTAGTAGGTTTCTCAATAGGATCATCCAAAAGCCCTTTTTGCAATAGGCTTGGATGCCCTGGAGCATGACTTTCTAGAGAAACTTACGTACCTTATTAAAAATTTACTGTTGATTTGCATGAGGTATCCAAAGCATATATGATTCACCCGTGTCAGAAAAAGTTTCAAAATTAGTATCCCATGGTGAATCAGAGACTACATATAGATGAAATTTAGAAAAATTCTCAGAAAGTGATGTAGTCTCGACACATTCTGAAGTCGTCGACTTCAGTTCAATTTTCAGTTCCTCCTTTAATGGTAAGCATTTAAGACCTATGGAGGCAAGGATTTTAGAGTACGGGTTCCCTCGGTCCGTGACAACCATCGAGGTATTGTTTTGTAAGGCATAGACTATTTCTTTTATCATAAGATTATTTGAATTTGCAAAGTGTGCCAAACAATCATCCAAAGAGTTAGAAAATTTCACATTGAAATTTGTAATGACTTGCTCGAGGACTCTATCATCTTTAAAAGTAAATAGAGGGACGCTCTCTTGCTCTATCCCTACACAGATAGATTGAGGGCCAGTAGATGAAGTATTGATGTGAGGACTTTGTTCATTGATACTATTCAGAAGAGGCATTGAATCGTCAAAACTCAACAACTCAGATGGTGGCCTTAACTAGGTGGGTTCAAATTCCAGAGTCATATCGAGCAACTCGTCCATCTCCTTAATCATATCATCATTAAATTCAAGGGAGTAGTCTAAACATGTCTCACAAGGTTAGAAGGGTCGGTTGAAAGGGGCTCATCCTCGACATTTAAATCAGGCATGTCAGATGAGTGAAGTAGATCCTTATGACCAATCACCTCGTATACTTCTTGATCACTGACCTGGACCAAACTTGAGATTGATTCGAGGGAAATTTGGGTTACACATTCATGATCACCATCCCAATACTCATCATCATCCAATTTAGTGTAGTATACATTTAGGATGGGATCACATTCCTCATATTCTATTCTTAGATCCGGTTGAGGTTTGAATAAACTAACCTCTTTCTCATCATCAATTGTGTCATGTGAGTGATGTTTATTAGAATCATTGTATTTAAAAGACACCCACATCCCTTGATCATTCCTCTGGACGGTCATCAAGATTGACTCATTGGGAAATTGCGCCATATGCTCATTAATGGATTCCAACTCTTCATTCGAAATTCCAGAGTTCTCTAAAAGCGAGTTAGGATCACTTTCCTCACATTGTGTTTCTGGATGGAGTTGTGGCTGAGATGAACTAGCCTTCATTATCTCTTCATGAGTAGAGAATCTAAAGGAGTAATCAACAGGATCAATGGGTTGCGGTTGGGATGAATTAGTCTTCATTAGCCTATCAAGGCATGATTCAAGTGCTTCTAATAATTTCCTCATGCCAGTAACATAGTCTGTGTAAGTCGGAGATGACTCCTCTTAGATCATTTCTGGTGGATATTTAAAAGTGGCTAATCCAAGAGGGTTTTTACCATGATGTTTTACTGACTCAACTTTGAAATATTTTTATTTCCACTAATCATAATCATACGGGTCATAGGTTAGGAGTTAATATGCGTCATCATTCCAATAATCACATACTGTTTTCTTAACTCTCGAAATGCAATTATTCTCCTGTAGATAATCTCTGAAGGACTTCTTAATCGGTGGATCATCATATTCCGATTGGTTCTTGAAGAAATTTTTAAAAATTTTTTGAGGCATAAGCTGTTTTCCCTAAGCTATCTCAGCATACTGACGTGCCCACTCATTCATATACATGGTGAAACCTTAACTCTGAATCTAATCTTAGAGAAAAAAAAGTCCTACAACAACATGGAAAGTAGGTAGAGGGAATAAGTTAGAAAGAAGTTGCCAGACTGGAGAGTTCTATGTTAGGATCCTACAAAACAAAACAAAATAAGTTAGTTTCTAAAAACAGAAAATATAAAATTAGAAAGTTTCTAAAAACAAAAATTAGAAAGATGGGTTAGTTTCTAAAAAAAACTTAAACAGAAAAATCTAAACCTGAATTAGAAAATCCTAATCTTAACCTAATTTTAAAATCAGTTATTCTAAAAAAACGCAACCGTCAGTCCCCAGCAACGGCGCCAAAAACTTGTTTACACCCTAAGTATATGGTTGTGATGTAGTAATATACTCGGTAAGACCGAGGTTGAATCCATAGGGACGAAAACCTGGACGTAATCTAAAAATAGCTCGAACTAGAACTAAGATAAGATGAAATCTAAATTTGAAATAATTGAGGAAATAATTATGATTAAAGTGAGTAAAACTAATGCAATTAAAGGTGGAAAACTAGGGTGTCAAGGATCCACTTGTAGCAATTGGAAAGCTACATTGCAATGATTCAAGGACACAACTGGAATCAGAGTCCTATCTTATCCAGTTGGTAAAGAGATTTGTCAGATCTCTGAACTTCTCATATATCTAATCATCAATAGACAAGAGTGGGAAAGATTTGGAAGTGATCCTGTCACCTAACCATGCCCAGGAGACTATGGCAAACAACAACAATTTACCAATCTCACAGCCAATTATAAGAGAATTGTGAAGGTTAGAAAAGATTCCTTCACCCTACCATGCCCATGGGACGATGGTGAACAACAGGTCCTACTAATTTCACAATCTCGATAGTGGAAAGCATATACTTAAACCTATTGTAGATCCATTGTAATTTAAGTCACAAAAAACCATCAAAACTAAAAGTATAGTTTCATAATCAAATCGGAATCCAAAGGAGTTCAACAAAACATGAATTAAAACCATACAAATGTCCCAATCATGATACAAGCTTCACCTCTTAGCCCTAGCTAAGTGGTTTAGCTTGCCATAACTAAGATTAGCTAAATTCTCTTAGGAAAAGAAATCAAAGAAAAAGAAAAACAGGAAAGCAAAAAGAAAATCTAAACTAATAACTCTCTTTCTCTCTCTCTCTATTGCACTTCACGTCCAAGGCTTGAATTTCTCTTACTTCTCCTCTTTCTTTTATAGTTGATGTCGGTTGGGAGTGCATAAGGCCTGGAGTCGGTGCGTGGAGAAGATCTCCTTATGCAGCATGAGAACCGCCTGCTTTTCACAGTAAGGAAGGAGGCGGTTTAGCTTATGCAGCCTGTGATTAGAAACTTTGTGCGGCCCACTGTTCATCTTTCGATCAATTCTGCCAGCGTGGAAGTGGATGAATCTTCCCTCTTTATCATTTAGAGGTTCAGATCAAGGCCACAACCGCCTGGAATGTCCGGATTTCTCGGACATGCGAGGCTCTACGCAGGGGATTGTGCTGATGCTTGGTGGGGCCCACTTTCTTCGGCGTCTGAGAAATCCACTCCATCTATCGAATGCCCCTCAAAAAATCAGTCAGGAATAGTCAGTTTTAGGTTAGATTCGGTGTCACCCACAGATTAATTTATTGCACCATCTATTTTCTATTTAAATGCTCTCTTCCTGTATGCGCGTGCATTAATGCAAATGGTCGCGATGGCTATGGTCGACAAATGATGCCCTTATTTCAAATAGAGAATAGGAACTGCCATTTTTAAATTGTAGTCGGTCAACACCATGTTGATTGACTTCACTTTCTTGGTGCACGGCGAGTGCACAGTCTCTGTGCACTCCACTTATGTAAAGCGGGTCCCACCTTAATGCATATGTGAAATCCACTCTATCCATCCATTTTTCCAACTCATTTAAGACGTTGAGTCTAAAATTGAAGCGTATCCAGCGATCAGGTGGGCCCCAGATTGCTAATATGGGGTTTGATCTATCCGTTGGGCCACTTTCAGAGGGATCCAATGGCTGAAATTTGACGTGTACGGTTAATTTATGGTCTTCAGGCCATTTGTAAAGTTTTGAGCCAAATGGATGGTGAGAACCCTGTGATCTCACTTTCTGAACCCTTTTTAGGCCACTTAAGCTTCAGTTTCTCGATTTTCTTAGATCTCTGGCAGGTAAATCTATTGATCTCGGTCCCCTGGGCTTCATCCCTTGTCTTGGTGACATCAGAGCATTAAATCCGTACTTTTCGCACCCTATTTTAGTCCAAGCTTGTAAATACACCTTGCATCACAAACACGATTAAAATAGGGCATTAAACAGTATCATCTTCATAAAATCAGGTAATAACTGGGGTCTGATATGCAATATTCGACCCTCAACAAGTACTAAGCGCCATACCAAGGTGATTCGATAAGAGGCCTACATAGCCAAATGCTATATGCAAGGTGCAATGTAATCTTGCCAATCCTCATTTCAATGCAGTTCCGCTCGAGGAAATCACTGAGTCAAATACAGTACATGCTAACTACCGCCTCCTTAGCCGCACCGACCAGCGAGCATAAGAGACCTTACTACCTGCCTGTAGACAACCAATCACTGACTAAGCTCGACGGTAGCGGACCCATTTACGAGCTGGTTAAACTCAGCCTAGCTTAAATGCCCTCTCACTCGGGTGGATAAGGCCACACCCCTTTCTAACTAACCACATTACAGTGGGAGATACGGCCTCAAGGTGTAGGCATTTATGCTCATATTTTCACTTGGTCTAGATGTTGGAGAGTCTCCTGGTACCATGAAGGTTTTAAGACTTTCACCCAAGGACATCCTAAGTGCCCACAGTACTCAAAATAATATTTTCAGTGTCCAAATTTGGTCATCCACATTATGCCTGTGGAGGCCACGACCCTGCTAGGGCAGATATCTATGCCATACAAATATAAGATGCATGAATCACACCAGTCAACCATGCATCAGTCCTGCACATATAGTGCTCATGTAGGGCAACTCCATAACTCTAGGAGTCCCATAAAATAATCTGCCAAATGGCATAAGTCATGATCAATCATACTACGCTCCAAGCATACATATGATGTACATGGATGAATCATGAAGGTAACTAAGTATGACATATGATAATGTTGTACTCTCCTTTTACCAAGGTTAAGTCTAGATACTTAGAAAATTCCTCAAAATGTGAAAGATACATACTACTAGTGGGGGTGTCCAATGGTTTTGGGTAGCCCACAAGGTTTAAGTAAACAAAATTACGGGCCTAAAGGGTATGAATGGGCCCAAATAAGGTATAAGGTGGACATTCGACCACCATTAGATGAGAATGAACCTAACAAATGGGCCTAAGGTGGACATTCAACCACCAATGGGCCTAGTGGGGTCCATAATGGGGACATTTAACTACCATTGTCCCTAAGAGGGTGGCCCAATAAGAAAACTATCCAAATCAAGGCCCAAGGCCTGAATATCATCATGAAAATACAATGGGGAACAATAAATACTCATCATAACATATAATGGGCCCTAAGAGAATGGCTCAAGGCCTAGATACAACAATATGGGCTCAAGGGGGTAAGTGATGGCCCAAGGTACACATTATTATGGGAAAATGGCTCGCACCCATGCATTAAATGGATCAAATGGCAGCTCGTAAGCCCAAAAACACAAGGCCAAGGCCTAAATCATTCATGTGGGCCTCACAACATCGGCCTAAGACTTAACAAGGCCTATCTAACATGCTTCCAGGTGGGCCTTGCAAGTCAGCCCATGATTATAATCTAGATGTAGGCGTTTAAGGTTCAATCATACAAGTTGGGCTTATAGGCAGCCCATTGGCCCATAATACAAGGATGTCAGCCCTTACATAATATTGGGCTCAAATAATGGACTACCAACCCATCTGGGTCTATTGGACCATTAAAATTTGTTTTATGGATGGCCCACTATATATAACTAAAGATGGGGCTCCTAAGCCATTAATTAAGCCCAAAAATATCTCATAATTAATATGATCATGTGTGTACTCAACTCTCTTGATTTGGTGGGCCTCACATCCTTACAATATCCACAACATGTATCATACATCTTTTAGTACATTGTTGGACTTTCAGCCCACCCAGCTTCCTGGGCTTGATGAGGTCCAACAGATAGGATTTATAGAAGAAGATAAATCTTATAATGGTCCTTAATACTCATAATGGGCCTCAACAGATGGAGAGTGTGAATACACACTCGAAACATGTTAGACGTCCTAGGTGGGCCTGGGCGTCCTAAGGGCCTGGACGACCATCAAATGAATATCAAGGTGGGTTCCAATGAGGGACGTCCCTCCAAGGAGTGGCCCAGACATCAGTGGGCCACACCAGGGAGGACGACCTCGATAAAACACATACATCAAAGTGGGCCACAAGGTGGGGGCGGCCAACCCACCTTGGGCGCCCTAAGGGTGGGACAATTGGATCTATTTGGTGCCCCAGGTGGGCCCCACTAGTGGACGTCCCATAAGGGAATGGTCCACCATCAAGGGGACCTCATAAAGGATGGATGGCCTGGATGAAAACATCCATCATGGTGGGCCTGAGGTGGTGTGGACGGCTAGCGCATTGCTGGACATTTAGCCCAGCTGGATGTCCAACAAGGTGTTGCTGTCCCAACCCCCTAAACACCCAAAAATTTGATTAGATAGGTTGCCTACAAGCACCTGCGGTTGGTCTTTACAAGGTGGGCCATAAGATAGGTGAAGGGGAAGGCCATCATCACACATACATACCTAAAACAAAAATAGACAGCAAGGTCCAGAATAAAAATACAGCAGAAAATATGATGCTGTCCTTGTTTTGAGCACCCCATTAGAGTGGGCCCAAGTTTGCCAAAAATTAGGAAAAAATGTGCCCAACCTCCTTATTCAAGTATACATTAAGGTGGGGTCCATAAAAGTGGCCCACCACCTCAGAAACAATTTCATATTTATGATTTTACAAAGTGTAGTGTGGTTGGACAGTCCAGAAAATCTGAACCATCCACCCCACTTGGGCCACTCCTTTGGGTGGTCAAACAAGGTCAGATGGAGGTGAAACTTGATATAAATCTAGGTGCGGTCCACACCTCTAGGAATAGTCTATCAAAGGGGTAAAAACATCCCTCCAAACAATCCAAAAATCCATACCAAAATCATCCAAAAATAATCTAGAAATTTCTGGACAAAAATATATCTCTAAAATAAATTGAGCATAAGTACTAAGAAAAGGGGAAATCACCCCATGAAATTGGTGATATGATCCACCTTTGTGGGCCCCACAAATATTTAGACCCTTTCCCCTACTCAAAATCAATTGCATGTGCCCATTATGGGCAAATAGGACACTAACATCCATAGAGTGGATAGCCATGGGCATCCACTCTACTCGGACGATCTGGATATTTCCAGGCCACAAAGTGGGCCACACACATCAGGAACAAGAGATAAATAAAGGAAATAAAAGATATTCGGCCACAAGGAAAGGGACTCCGCCATATTGAGGCCCTTCCCTTCATCACACAATACATATTCACTATATTATTGATGTACATGGATCTACACATGCATGGATCTTTCTATTCAAGATCTAAGGTGGAGATGCCATCTTCACCAAGGATTAAGGGTCTAGATAACCCAAGAATCCTTAAATCTAAGAGAAAAAACCATGATGGGGTCCACGGAGAATGGCCCCATCCATGGATCATGCATACAAAAGGGGTGGGCCATTGGCCACACCCATGAAGACATGGGGACCTCCACCATCATTTGATGGGCCCCACATGCTTCTAAGATGAATGAAGAGGAAGAGCATCTAAAGAAAGTAAAAAAAATCTAAAAATATAAACTTCAAGAACACCCACCTATCAAAGCTTCAAAATACCACCACCAATGGACTCCTCAAGCTTCTATGCTCAAGGATCAACGGTCTAGATCTATTGTTGAGGGCTAGGTGAAGGGGTTTTTGGGTGGAAGGAGGGCTGGATTTTAGCTAAGGGGTGGGATGTCTAAGGCCTTGCAAGAGAGGGAGAGAGAGATGAGGAAGAGAGAATGGGAAGGAATGAAAGGAAGATTGCAAGAGGGAGGGTTTTAGCAAAAACAATCATGAGGTTGCTAGAAAAGAGAGGATCATGATATCTTCTCTCCCATAGACAAGAGGAAAGGGTCAGATTTTTAGCCTAAATAAGAGAAAAAGGGGGCATTGTCACGCCCCAAACTCAAAAATCGGGCTCACAAAATTCCCAATCGCCGAATCCGGCGCCGACAGCCTCCGTAGAACCCCATTCTCGGCTCCTAGCTCCCATTCGCCAGGTTCTGATCCTGGGATGCTACGAGGAGGATTTTCAACGTCAGTTTGATTTGTAATAAGCATAATCAATAGCATAACTCACAAACAACAACCAAGAACTCCATTACATTTTCACTATGATAAAAAACTTTACAAGTACAATGAGCATAAAGGGAAATATAATGGTAAAGAATAAAAAAAAACTCCAAAACGATCTGCAACGTGCTCCTGCCTCAACGTTGCTGCGAACCAATGTTACCTGCACGCAACAGTCGTGCAAAAGCTTATAGAAAGCTTAGAGGGTGGTGAAAGTGTGTGCGCAAGGTAGTAATATGAACATGCAATGTCAGAGTAATGCGGAATATGCAGATGGATCCATAATATTATGAGCAGTACCAAGGCTATGCGATACAAGACATGAATGGTATCGGCCATCCCAAGGCCATGCGATGTGTAATGCAACTCAAGCATACAGATCCTCATCTATATCCATACATCAATACAGCTCAAATATGGGATATCACAGGGGTCTAGTACACTCTAAACCAGATTGCCGCCACATAACGCGCAATAAGGTAAGTGAAAAAGACCTCACTATCCGTCTGCCAATATCGGGCGTGACTCGTCGATAGCAGACCCATTCCTCGAGCTGGTCAGACTCAGCCTAGCATTGCCCCCTACACTCGAGCGGATAAGGCCGCACCCCCTTCCAACCGACCACGACACAGTAGAGAGTACAGCCAACTGGTATTCGGCACTCAGCGCTCATCTACCCACTCGGTCTAGACGTTGGAGTAACCTCTTGGTACCATAAGGGTTTAGGGACTTTCATCCAGGGATATCTATAACACCCCATGTAGAATAAGATTTTCGGTATCTAATCCTGCCAAACACGATGCATCTGTGGAGGCTACGGCCCTGATGTCGCTAGGGCGTACAATAACCATGTCACATAAATGCGAAATGCATGATTCACGCTATCCAGTCATGCAACAAATCCTGCGCATATCGTGCGCTCATGTAGGGCAACACGGCTTAACCAGGAGCCCATAAACAACCTGCCCGAAGGCATATGCTATGATCAGTCAATCCTCATATCAAGTATACATATGATGCGTATGATCATGAGTCATGAAACTATACTAAACATGTAAATGAGTGATGAACCATTCTTACAAAGCAGATGGGCCTGGACGGCCTATACATAATAAGTACGGCTTAGTAATGGGCCCTAAGGAGAGTCGTAATGTGGACATCCAACCAACATTACACTCGCAATATGGACGTTAAACCAACATTGTTTCCCAGGCACGATCTTCTTAAACATCGCTACATAATCTGTATTGGGATTACACATTGCAATGGACCTTAGGTTCATCCCATTGGGCTTTACATATATATCAAATGGGCCATATCTTATGGGCCTTTTACTCATCAGATGGGCCACATAAATGGGCCACACCAATGGGTCTTAAGTGCTTTACAATGGGTCAAAACCCATGGACTTTAGATTGCATCAAATGGGCCTAATCTCATGGGTCTTATATGTAATAAATGGGCCACACCCATTGGGCCCCAAATGTACATCAAATGGACCTTAATCCCATTGGCCCTAGTACATCTCAGTGGGCCTTAACCCATGGGCCCCTAAAACAACAAATGACCTAATCTCATGGGCTTCAAAATACACCAAATGGGTCCAATCCCATGGACCTTGGAACACATCAAATGGGTCCACTCCCATGGCCTAGAGGCCCACTGAAATGTTTATTTGCAATCTAATATGTTCAAAAGGTCATACGGACCTTGGGCCCACAAATAAGATATGTATAATAGTATACATACATTATAATTATAACAGCAACTTATACATTATGGGCATGAATGTATATATAAAATATCTATATATATAGTTGTTGCTGTAGCTTTTAAAGCATTTTAGAAGGGAACAGAGGTGGGTCCCACGTAGGGCCCACCGCCATATATATATATATTATAAAGTATATAATAGGTATAATATATGGTATATATAACATAATATATAATATAATGCATATATATATATATACATAAATATAATGGTGGGACCCACAAAAACTCACTGTTGCTGGGGACAGTGGACCCCACCATCAAAATGGATGGACGGCAAGGGAGAACACAAACATCATTGTGGCCCCACCGCAAACTGGACGTGGACAAGGGACACATACATCACTGTGGCTCCCATGTGGGGCCCACCAATAAGTTTATAGGCCATCCAGGCCGTTCATAAGGTCACTCAGATCTGGATGAAGGGAAAACACCAATTTCAGATTAATCTGAAACCTCTATGGCTCCTAAACAGAATTTCAATGGTAGAGGATCAATTCACTGTTTCCTGTGGTGCGGGCCACTTGAGTTTCGAAATCAGCTGAAACTTGGAGGGGGCCCACCTGAGGATGGGACCCACCTCATGGACGGTTTAGATGGCATATAAGAACCAAGGTGGGGCCCACGGCTGGTGGCCGTGGGTCCAGGTCGTCCGCCCGCCGCCTGCAACAGCGCAGGCGCTGTCTGCGCTGTCCTGACACAAGCAGCAGCTTGCCGCTTCATCCTCCCTCTCTCCTTTAATTTTCATTTTTTTGCCAAAAATCATGTGTGGGGCCCGCTACCTGGAAATCCACTCCAGCCATAGAGTTCTACAGCTCGCAACAGACAAAAAGAGTCCGAAGTTCAAATTTTTTGGGTGCATAGAAACACCAGAAAATTTCTCAATGGTAACCGCCAATGTTCCCCATACTATGGCCCACAAGATATTCAGATCAGCCCCATTCTTTTACTCGACGGTTAAAACGATGTGGGTAAGGGGATGGACGGCTTGGATCGAATATATACATCAAGGTGGAGCCTACACAAGGGGACCACCCTAAAAGCTTCTCTTTTTCTTTTTTTTTGGTACAGGGACGTCCAGTGTCCCAGACGCTGGACGGTTTGACCCCTTTTAAAAATATACATTATGGTGGGCCTATTAAAGTGGGCCACCACTGATGGATGATGGGAGATACAACATGCAAGGTGGGCCCCACTTGAAGAAAGCTTGGACCAAATAAATGCTCAAGGTGGGGTCCATTTAAGTGGGCCACACAACCCTATTGCACAAAATAAAATAAAATAAAATAAAAAGAAATAAGGAGGGAGAGAGACATGGAGAGTGGGACACGCTTTGTGATGGAGGGACCCCGACATTATGGGCCCTCCCTTACAATGAATCATACATCAAGTGGGCCTTAAAGCATGTGGGACCACCGAAATCTAAAATCAACGGTGGAGATCCTTTCCCCACCAACATGGACGGTCTAGATGACCTTTGAAAAGAAAATAAAATTCATGATGGGGTCCATGGAGAATGACCCCATCATGGAATGATCATGATGATCCTAGTGGGCCATCGGCCACATCATAGGGTCCCAAGTGAGATCCACACCATTGATCGGTGGGCCTCACTTGGCCCATCATAAAAACAAGAAAGAAACTACCCTATAGAGGCACCCACCGTTCGATCTTCTTGCTCCTAGGGGTTCCTTGGCACCTTAGCTTGGATTTCAATGGATGAGATGAGGAATGGAGGGTTGAGATGGAAGATGATGGGGTAGGAAAGTGGGCCACATTTGGAGCTTAGGAAGCTTGGAGAATTCCATATGTATGGAGCTCTTTTGCTTGGAGATTTGAAATGAGAAAGAGAGAAAGAGAGAGAGTTGTAAAGGGAGAGAGAGAGAGAGTGATGGATGGATGTGGTGATGGGGTGTAAGACACCTTTTGACTTTTGTGGCCTTTTGTGTAAGAAAAGTCATGGGCATGGGAGACTTTTGTAGCATTTGTGTAAGAAAGGTATGTGTTAGGAAGACTTTTGTGTTTTCTTGGGAAAAGGGGTGAAAGTGATGTGTACTTGACATATGATGGATTGATGGATTGATTGATTGATAAGATTGATGTGATTGATGTGACACATCGTAGAGATTCTCTTGGGTTGCGCAACGCGCGGCGTTTCCTCGCATCGAACGTTGGCCCACATCTCTTGACCAGGGTATCGCCTCGGCGCCCGAGTCGTGGCATCGAAACCGCAACGACGACGCGGTCGCTATGGTATTGGTCTTGGGTTGAGTCGACTCGGGTTGTCGACATATGAATCCAAGTCGCGCGTCGATATCGGTTAAGGGTCGAGGGTTGCCGAAATTCGACCGGTAAGATCGCGGAAGTCTATGGAAAGGTACGGACCAAGATACGGGTCTTGCAGGCATGCTTGCACGGGAGAAAGCAAAAGTAGCTACATAGATAAGGCAACTCATGATGAAATGACTAGCTAAGGACCTAGCTACCTAGGGACCTATAGCCTAGCCTAGCCTAAACTAGCTATGAAATCATGAATCCTAGAATGATGTAAGCATACATGGAAATTTGTGCATACCCTACGTGGGCCCCACAAATCACGATCACCTGTCCATAAGAAGCACGACCTACATCTTTTGATGTATAACTTCGATTGCCGCATAAGATGCGGTGTTGGAACTGCGGCGATGATGCGGTCACTATGGTGATAGTTTCGAGTCGATCTGGGTCGGGTTTATATGATGGGTCTTAAGGATCATCGCAAATGTAAATTGTAGGTCGCAGGTCACCAAAATTTGACCAGTAGGACCGTGGGACCTGACGGAAGAAAATGGATACTATAGTTAAGGGTCTCATAGCTATCTTGCCTATGGTGGTATGTTGAGAGTCAAATATTACATATTCTCCCCAATTTATATCTTGGTTTTATGAACATGATGATACTTAATGGTATATTTTATACATATTTTTATTGTTAGGTGAATTTCAGAGCTTGAATTGAAAAGAATGTTTAAAGTATAGATTTAATGCTTAAGAGTCACCAAGGCAAAGAAAGGATCTTAGGAGACCAAGAATGAAGAGTTCACGTGCCAAAGATCTAAGGAAACTAAGTACAAAAGCTGAAGAAAGGACTTGAAAGACTGTAAAACCTTGAGTAGAAAATAGACAGGCTCAGTCTGACTGAACTTGCACAAAACAGTCCAGATGAAATTCAGAGCTAATTCTGTGTGACCGATAGTTAATTCGGTTCGACCAAAGGGAGGATTTGGTGTGACCGAAAGTACATAAAAAACTCCAGCGCTGAAAGGAGTTAATTCGGTTCGACCGACGACTTAAGTTCGATCCGACCGAACACAGCTTGGTCCGATCAAAATTAGGCAACTATTGAAATAGAATCTGTTCTAAATCTGGACTCAACTTCAGATTTAACTTCGATTTGACTAAATGTGATTTCGGTCCAACCGAAGCGTAACACAGAAAAGCTGCAGACTACATGAATTGAGGCTATTTCGTAACGGATCGCGGAAATTCCAAGTCGGTGCATAAAATGGAGCTTCCCAACTGACGTTCCTAGGCATCTTCTAGGGCTTAAGGAGTGGAGAAAAAGGGTGAATAACTGCCGCTAAGAGTCTTTCTTCTTCTTCTTCCCTAGTTATTTTTATACTTTTCTTAAGAGTTCTTAGTTCAGTCATGTATATGGTTGGCTAAACCTCTTAGCTCGGGTTAAGAGGTGAAGCTTGAGCATGATTGTGATGTTTACTTTGCTTTGATTCATGTTTACGTTGAACTTCATTGATTTCTAGTTGATTTTAAGAAATATTTTCAGTTTTCAATGGTTTGTTTTGACTCAAATTATAATAGATATGCGATAGCTTTAGATGTCTTTTTTTATTAATTGAGATTGTGGGATTGGGTGATGGAATCGCTTCTAAATCCTCACAATTATCCTATTTTGATATGGGATCAATGAGAAGTTTAGAAATTTAATCATCTCTTTCTCCAACTAGATAAGATAGGACTCTGACTCCAGTTGGATCTCTTGAATCAAGCAAGATGGCATCTAAATTTCTACAAGTGGATCCTTGGCACCCTAGTTCCTATCTTTAAATTGAAAGTTTAATCACAATATTCACAATTCCTTCCTTATTTTGAATAGTTTATATCTTTCTCTAGTTCTAGTTGTAGTTACTTTTAGAAACATACAAGATTAGTCCCTGTGGATTCGACCTCGGTCTCAATGAGATTATTACTACATCGCGACACTACACTTGGGGTTGTGAATAAGTTTTTAGCGCCGTTCTTGGGGACTACTGTTGTGTTTTTTATAAATTTAATTAGTTTTAAAATTAGGTTAAGTTTGGGATTAACTTTCTATTGTGTTTCTAGGTTAGAATTTTTTCTGAATTTATGTAACATCCCGAACTTTTCAATACCGAGTATTAAAAGTCCTCGAGTGTTACCGTAAATTTAACCTATTATGTATACGTGTACAGTAACAATCTAGCTAACATAACCCTACATCCATCCTCCAACGTGAATCTGACCGATTAAGGATGATTTTCATCCATAAATCAAGTCATTTGACCGTTAATCATGTGGTCTGACAAACGTACCTTCCATCGACTAAATCGCTGAATAACTCTTTATCTGTAATGATTTGAATGTAAGTTCTTTTGTAAGGATTATTTAAAAATGGGCATAGAACCACGTAGAACCATTAGATTTCACCAAACTCCTAGATCGACAATAATTACGAAAATGCCATTAACCTAGACCCCTGAATTCTAGATCACATAGTTCCCGTGATCCGTTTCATGTAAAATTTTATTCCAGGCCTAATTATCATAAATTAACCGTACACATCAAATTTTAGCACTTGGATCATAGTAAATCAGCTACTTGACCTCTACATCAGTTCGTACACTTATTAGATCGAGATTCTGATCCGTCCATCTTGTTCACACTATATGAATATGCTTAACCCACCGTTAGAATCAGAATCTGAGAAACTTTCATGTGTAAGAAAGTCATTCGAATCTAACGTTATATAAGCCCTACCCCTAATCACTCTAGAAACCTATTTTATATCCATCCGTTTATAAAACTAACCGTACATCAATCCACATACATGGCGGAGTGCATTCCATCAAGTCCTCATATTTTTAACAAATCATCTGACTACCCATCCTAATTGGATCCACCAAGTGGGCCATCCGAATATCAGGGTGAATCGGTCATTATGAAGATCTTCGGGTTTAAGTCCAAACTACCTGGTAACTTGTCAATCAGAGAGTGTGTAAGCCACTGAAAGAGCATCTTGGACATCCCAGGGAGATTGGGGCCCAAATTTGACCGATGAAAAGAGCATGAAAAATGGGGGATACCCGCCAAATTTCGGGGCATTTGGATAGTACACTCTGATATAATAGACATTGGAAGATTAGAAAATGGATAGCAAATTTGTAATTATAGGATGTAAAGTGACTACGTGAAGATGGTTTTAACGTGAATACCATTTAACGCATTAGTAGATCGTGTGACCCACCTGAAGTTCGGATTTACTTCAAATTTGGGACCATGGGTTAATACGGCGTGCTAAAGACGGTGAATGGAGTGGATCTTCCGAAAGGTCATCATAGGTGGAACCCCAAATATTTTGAACAAACTTGTTTGCATGCTGTAACAGCGGACGTAAAATCGACAGTGACGGAATTACCACCACACATTGACTAGTGGTGTGGCTCATCCAAAACTCAGATTTACCCCATATTTTGGCCCTTAGCCTAACATCACCTTACAAAGCTGATGGAAGGAATGGATTTTCTGGAAACCATAATAGTGGACCCCACCTGATGTCATAGCCAATACACATCTATGTTACCTGTTTAAATAGAGACTAATGAGCATTATAGGGTGATCTGATCAAATGTATTATTTCCCACCTTGAATTTAGAATTTCCTTATAGTTAGGTCCCTAGGACTCTTTTTCAACCGTCCGTGTTTAACTTCGAGTTGATCTGACCAGTAGGATAACTCGAATATACAATTAGAGCTAAAAACAAGTGGAAATTTGGTGTATGGCCCACATGGGCCTTGGATTTGCCCCACCCTTAGTAAAAGTCTGTGGCAGAGCCACTAAATAGAATAGACGGTGTGAATTTATAACAACCATCATGGTAGACCCCGCACACGGCTTGCATGTGCACCAGGGGTGAAGCACCACTGTGCACTAAACCATTGGGGCACGGTCAGACGTCTCTGGCCTGTGTCCCTCAAAAAATGGAGAAAACTCTCCTTCTCTCTTCGTTTGCACAGCCGACGGATAGAGTCCGTTTAGGGCGTTCTATGGCCCACCATGATCATCGCCATGGATTATCTGAACTGTCCATCCGGTTTGTACGGTCCCTCTAACCAAACCCTGGGTGTTTTTACACGTTTCTGCATGCACGTATGAACACAAACTCAGGCACATCCAGTCTATGGAAAACTAATTTTTCTAAAAATAGAAACTTTTCATTTCTCTTGTTGCTGCCAGATGAGCAATCCATGTGAGGATCTCTCCTCCAATCACAGCTCTCCTCCTTGGATGAATCCAAGTCATCCACGTGGGTTAGGGTTTCTGCCCATAGCAAACCAAAACCACTCGGTTTCGTAAAAATGGGCTGTATTTAGAGTTGTTGCAAAACCACTTCATTCGAGCCATCCGTTATTGATCCGACGATGCTGGGAGTTAGGTTTAGTAAATATAAGGGGACGGATCGAGCAACAGGAGCTCGTCTTACATTCTTACAAGCATCCATGAGAGAGACAGTCGTTTCCCTTCCACCTCTGAACCCACCTCAAAAACCTCCTCTGAGATTCATTTCGATCATGTCCCAAGCTTCCTTAGGCCTATTTACATCATCCTTTAGCATCATTTTGAAGGAAAGTACCCACGTTCCTGATCTGTCATTAATGGCGGGTCGTCTTCCTTGTTGGAAGCTCAGCCTTTCATCCCTGTTTAAGCCCCTAATCTAAAATCAGTTGCTAGGTGGGCCATCTCTGCAGTGGTCTATGCAGGTCGGGCTAGAAAAGAAGAAGAATATGGAGGAAGAAAGAAGCAGAGGGAAGCAGAGGGCGTCCGCCATCAGCGGATGCTACTCAAATCATGCCGAGTCAGGTTCGAACCGAGCTGAGTATAGCTGGGTCGGGTTAGGTCTGGTCTAGCCCAAAATCCCCGCTGGCCTGGCTGTGTTAGCAAGGAAGAAGCCTAGAAGGTGGAGGGGTTGTGTGCATTGTGGCTGTTTAGTCACTCCTAAGTCGACTCAGCAAGTTGATGTGTTGCACCAAGTTAGGCCAAGCCCTGGGTCGAGTTAAGCACGGATGGACTGAGTTCAGACTCAGTCCAACTCATCCCTGAGTGAAAGAAGAAGAGAAGGAGAAAAAGAGTAGGAGATAGAGAAAGGTGGGCAGTTAGGTGGAGCCGAGTCAACTCGACTCGAACCGAGTCGGCATAGGTGAGGTTTTTCATCTCTCTTCATCAATCAAGTTATGTGGTTATCAGTAACATTGTTATTATTCCTATCTATGATGGTGATTTAGGTCATTTTAATGTCATTGACTAGAAACTATAATTAACATTATAATAAAATAATTAGTGTTGTTGTTGTTTAGCCATTGTTAGATTATTATTTTTAGTCAATGATATAATTAATATCATTACTACATCAATTAGAAATTGAATCCAAGATTTAAACCCTAGGCCAATACTCAAAATGTAGATAGTAGGTTAGGTTGGATCTAATGGTAAAATTTCACAAATTATGGTAGGATCAAAGTCCACTATATAACCTAGTTATGGTCAACAAAATTATAGTTATCAATAATGGCAATTTATTTAATGGTAGGTCATAATATCTATTATCAAGACTAGATTCATTATTCACAGTTATGATTATTAATTATCATTAGGAAATAATATCATTTTCTTTATGGGATTTGTGTATTTCCTGTAATATGATTTGTTATCATTAGTCATTTTACTATTAGTAAATATTCTATGAATTATTAATCATCATAAGAACACTTGATAATGTTGGTACATTTAAATATGAACTTAAGAACCATCATCATTAATATGGATGGATTAATACCCCTATCATGAATATTATTTGACCATTGTACAATAATGATATTAATGATAACTTAATTCGAATCCTAGAATCTAGAGCTTATAACTAAACCCTAGGATGAAGCCCTAACTGTATACTAAAACCCTAAAAGTAATCCAAACCTTAAGTTGTGATCTTAAACCTAGGTAGTATGCAGAACCTGTATCTAATTGTACAAGTTCGTAATTTGTGATAGGATACAATTCTAAGGGCATGCGCACTTCCAAATAACATTAGAAGGCGAGTCGACAAATGAGGTGATGATTCTTCCCCTTGAGCTTTCCATCTTCTCATTAGCTTAAGTTATAGATTTTATTTAAATTCATATTTGATATCTCCCTTTATAATCATATGTGTTAGCTGGTGAAAATTGAATTGTTGTATTACATGCTTTATGATTATCCTGTAGAATTGTTCATGCTTGTGGAATTCTCATTGTGGATTGCTTATGGAACCTAAACTGGTACATTAGTGGAAAATTTTCACCTATAAATGTACACCCATACTTGGGATGTAACTTAATTGATGGTGATTACAATGGACCTTCGATCTAATGGTTATTGAGTGGTGGTTTAGATGGATCATTGATGTGGGCCTACCATCCAGGTTTGTTGTGTTCAATGATTTTCAAGGATGGTTTTTTATCACATGATTTTGATTCTCACCTTATGTGGCTTATTTTGATAATTGCCTATGTGGCTTGTTTGATATCGCCCTATGTGGCATATTTTGATACTTGACCTACGTGGTTTTGTTTTGATATTTTCTCTTTATGGGTTCGATGTTTTATACTGTGCAACTAGGCGATGCTAAGCCCCATATGTTGTAATATGATTGGCCACTAGTTGATGGGTTTCCATTAAACATCCTAAGATGGTAGTCTCATGGGCCGAGGATGGTGGTAATGGGACACTGCCCGAGCCGTCTGCCTACGCTGGGCTCTGAGCTCCCTGTAGTGACCTTGAACATACCTAAATTGGCTGATTATAACTAGACTAATAACAGTTTGGCTAATCACGCATCCATAGCATGTTGGCGATGACGGGTGGCTAATTCTAGATGCTGTAGCACGTGCCCTTAGGATCTTCAGGGTATCGTTTCGCTAGCTCCCAGACCACCGACTATCGACCCTTGTCCGACTGGATGATTTTCCGAGGTCGATGACTGCATAGGCGACGAGCCCAAGTCTGGCTGGATGTGCATCCCCAGGCCGATGTGCATTCATGCATCCATGCATTTAAAAAGACTGCATCATATATTGTTTTGATTACATTGTTGTTTTATAACTATGCTTTGAAAGTGCACCTACTACGTGCCCTTGTTTGTCAATTACGTTGTAAGTTGAGTCAGTCGGACAACAACGCCTAACAAGAAGATCAAGTCAAGCGTTTGCCTCAACTGAATGTGTGGAGGCTCACCAAAAGGTAAATCATAGCCTCACCTCTCATGTCCCAAAACACCAGGTGATTAAACCCTTAAAAAGAATTAGAACATCTTAGGGTTTCAGTGTAAGAAAGCTTTTTATCAAAAATAAAAATCAGTAAAGTTTTTCTTACACTGTCGATTATATCGATTACCCCTTCGATATGATCGACCAGCTCTGTCGATGTCCTCGACATCTCAATCGATACAATCGAGTGAGGACAGAAAACGTCCAGCAATCAAAACAATCATCTGGACGATTTATCGATATATCGACTTGAGAGTCGATATCATCGATATTCGAATATCGATCATATCTGAAGAGGATCGATATAATCGACAGACTGCTATCCGGCGCCCCTATTTTTTTAACAAAAACTAACATATGCTTCGATATATCGATGTCTGTCCGATACAATCTGAACTCAAATATCGATCATATCAAAAATCAGTCGATTATATCGATTGTGGGCGCATATTCTCACCAACATGAATTTCAGGTTGTTGTTTTATGATGATCGAGGTGCCAGTCGATAAATCGATATTCATATGAATATCGATTATATCGAGACCTAGTCGATTGGATCGAGTCAGGACATAAATCGTCCAGCAAGCTTATAGGTAAATCTATACAATTTATCGATCCCATCGACAAGGTCTCCGATATGATCGATGTATAAATTTCGATGACATTGACTGCTTCCCCGATCATATCTGTAGAACCTAAAATTCTTCAAGGCTTCTCTCGTATTTTTCACCTGTCGATAGATCGAACCATCACTCGATTGAATCGGAGTTCGAAATCCGATAACATTGATGTGTGTCTCGATCCCATCGACCAGTTGGCAGAAGGTTTTCAAAAGTGAAATGACAATTGAGTTTTTATCATCGAGAGGTCTGACGATACAATCAAGAGTATACGCTCGATCATATCGACGACTTCTCGATGATATCGAACTCTGTCATAAATATAACCGTTTATATCCGTTGAAACCTTTTGCCTATAAATAGAGAGAGTTGTTTTCATTGCTGGTAGAGAAAGTAGAGAGTGCTTTTGTGAGTTTTAACCTTCCTATCATTTATCTTAAGCCCTTTCTCTCCGGAAGTTCATCCTCCAATCCACCCTCATCATTGATATTTCATAGAGTGGATTGGGGAATGAACTTTCGCATTCAAGGATCCTTCAGCTACTACTTTAATGACATATCATTAAGCTGGGATGCCTTGAATGCATAGATGATGGGAACCACTCTATCTTCCTTATAGGAAAATCTTTAGAATGGTATTCCATCATAACCTTGACCCAACCTAAGCCCAGTATAGATACATCTTTGTGTTGCGGATCAATGGAGCTGAAGACTCTTCATCCACAAGTAGAAGGTCTTCATCACTGCGCTGAAAGGGACTCATCAACTTATCTGTAAGTACTAAGAGTCCAGAGGACACTTGTGATCATTCCTTTTTAGGATTGGGTTTTAAGTGTTGCTCACCATTTGAAGTCCTCGAAGGAGGCCTCCGACGGGAGTGTACGTGCGGGGTGCGTTGTGTGGACCCTTGCTCTGTGGAGAGCATAAACATCTGGTTAGGAGTACGCCAGCAAAACTCCAGGGTTAGAGGTGAACCGAGTAGAAACCTCCGGGTGCGTTGTGTGGACCCTTGTCCTGTGTGGGCATAAACATCTGGTTTGGAGTACGCCAGTAAAACTCCAGGGTTTGAGGTGAACCGAGTAGAAACCTTTGTAAAGGTTGAAGGTGAACTTGATTTAAAACCTTAGGTTTGAGGTGAACCATGGGAAACCTCCTTAGTGAAATTCGGTCACTCAAGGGTTGAGTGTGGAAGCCGGGAGTGGAGTAGACAAGTCGTCGAACCACTATAAAATGATTGCGTTTGAGATTGATGTTGTCTCACATTTATGTGATTGCCTTACAAGTCCTTATATATGATCACATCTTATGCACACACAGTCATATCCATCATAATCTCATCTATAAACTGTTTATCTTTTAAATAGTTTGTGATTAGATCCTCTACCAGGCTTGAAAGCCAGTAGAGTTAATTTTGAGTAATCCTAATCTGTACTCTGTAATAGGATTAATGTGATAAGGATTTTTAATAATTCATAAAAACTTTAAAAAGTCCTATTCACCCCTCCCCCCTTTAGGATATATTGACATATCTCTACTTTAACTTATACGGTCTTCACTGCTATTTCAATTGGTATCAGAGCGGGTCTCTCTTTAAGGGCTTCACCGCCTAGAGAGTGATCTTAACTGAAGTAGAAATATGGCCAAAGGAGAGGACTCATCTTTCACTTAACCTCCAGTATTTGATGGATCAAATTATGCGTACTGGAAGGCTAGAATACACTACTTCCTGAGATCTGTGGATCATGAAGTTTGGGATGCAGTTGAAAAAGGATACGTGGTACCATCCGAACAAATTGTATTTGAAGATGAAACCACAATCACTAAACCCAAACCTAATGAGAAGTGGACGGCGTTTGACAAAGAACAACGAAATGCTGAAGCAAAAGCAATGAACGCCATCTACTGTGCCATGTCCCAAGATATTTTCAATCAAATAAGTATGTGTGGGACATCCAAGGAAGCATGGGATTTACTGAAAATAACCCATGAAGGCACAAGCACTGTGAAGAGATCTAAACTACAACTCTTAACTTCACAGTTTGAAAATCTCAGGATGGAAGAGCATGAGACATTTATGGAGTTTTACACTAAATTAAACATTATTTGTAACTCCATGGGTGGATTGGGAGAGAAGGTTCCTGCACTTAAAATATGTAGAAAAATCTTAAGATCCTTACTGGAACGCTTCAATCCCAAGGTAACAACAATTGAAGTGTAGGAATATTGATGAAATGAAAGTAGAAGAACTAGTAAGTTCTCTACAAACCTTTGAACTACACTTCACACAACCCCAAAAATCTAAAAACACTGTCCTAAAAACCTCCAAGAAACCAAAACATGAGGACAGTGAGAGTGAAAAAGAAGATGAAGATGAGGAAGTGGCTCTGCTGGCACAAAGATTCAAAAGATTCTTTCAAAGGAATCGCGTTCGCCCCTCTAAAGGTAGAAAGGTGGATGACAAACCTTTAGCAGGCAAATTTGGGAAAAGAAATAGAGAACCACAGTGTTATGCCTGTCATGAGTATGGACACCTATCTACCGAATGCCCAAAGAAAAAAATCAAGGGCAAGGCGATGGCTGTCACATGGGATGATATGGAGGAGTCAAATTCAGAAAACAGTGACTCAGGAAATGATGGAGATCAGAAACTTTTGAAAATTCTTATGGTCTCTACCACTCCAATTATTCCCATGAAATCTGAAAGAAAAGAAGAACAACAAGCCACTGAATCATTTTCATCTGACAATGAGAAAATTGAGGAAGAAGAAGATAAAGAGCTAAATGAATTGCAGGATGCTTATAATCAACTATACATTCATAGCATCCACATCCTTAAGAAAATTGGCATGACTGAAAACAAAAAGAAAGTGTTGCAGAAAGACTTGGACAGAACCATAGAAATAAACATACATTTGTCCAATAATTTGCAATAATATCTCACAAATAATGATCAATTAGAAAAAGAAAACCTATCCCTAAAAGGAGAATTATCAAAACTTATGAACAAAGCTGAACTGCTAAAAGATGATAATGCAAAACTCAAAAATGAGAACCACTCACTTTGTATTGACTTAGAAAATTTCAGAAAATTTGCCGGGATAAACTATAAGTTTTCTCAGAGTGGTGAAAAACTTGAAAGAATGTTAGGGATAGGAAGGCCTGGAAAAGATAAGAGTGGCCTAGGGTATGAGAAAATCAAAATGAAAACTGAAAAATCTGTTGCTTCAGGTAGCAATACAAGAACTTCTTCAGTTTGTCATTTTTGTGGTGATATGGGACATTACAAGTTTGAATGCTTAAAGACAACTTCTTATAACCCTGGTCAAATTCACTGATAAACTTAATCTGACCATTGTAATGCAAAATACCCATTCATCACCCAAAATGGAAGACAGAACGGAAAAATCACTGGATCAAGTTGGTGAGATAACAAAAGTCACCACAGCAAAAACTTCTGTCTCAAGATGGAGAGTGAAAGAAAAAATGAACTCTATACCCTGAATTATTGAGAGTATAAGAACACGTTCAGATTTTGCATCGAAATCTGGATAATTGGTGAAATGATGCAATTTTTGCTAAATTCTCAAAGTTACATCTGAGGTTGGATACCTCTAATTTTTTTATATAAACATTATCATGTTTATATTTGTACAGTACAGTGTAATTTTTTGACATATATTGATTAAGTCAAGAAATATACAATAGCGTGTGAAAATTTGAAAAATTCTGAAAAGCACATACTTTCAATGCAAGTGATTGTCTTCTTCGATTTTATCGACGGATGATCGATACAATCGACGGCTGTTCAGAATGTGAAAAGTCGTGTGTCCATGGATAACATCGAGGGTAGCCTCGATAGAATCGACCGACAACCTCTCGATACAATCGATATGTCGGCTGATATGATCGACAAATGGCGCCCGATAAAAGCGAGCAGAACAGAAAAATGGGTTTTTCAAAGGGCGATTCGACTGTCTTCTCTGTCCGATCCTCTCGACCAATCATCCTAAGCCAGGTAGGACCAGCCAAATCTCACCATAAACCAGGTAATATTCTTCCATCATCAGAATCTTTTTCTCTTGGCTTGTCGGGATTTCTTTTTATCATTTTTCTAATATTTCAAATAGCCTTTTCTTTCACATGGGAAAGGACAAAAACGTGGCATCCGGTCCGGGGGAATCTTTAAGAGGAACTCGACAAAAGGTCCTTGCTTCAAGGGAGAGAGCAAGGATCCCGGACAGAGGGACCCCCACACGGCAAAGATCACGGCGCGGTGGGTCCCAAACAAAAATTTCTGAACCATCTCAACTAGTGCCTCCTCCTCCTACTGTCAAACGGCCATCAAAATATGCCAATCGGAAGTTGATCTTTGAGAGAAAAGTAGACAGGGAGTGTTTAACATCTTACAACTTAGAACCTCTGTTTACTGTAATTGGTTGGCTGTCCATCCTGAATTTTGGTGGACCATGCCAACTTTAAAGAACACGTAACTTCTTTGCTGCATGTCATTCCCCGGTGGCTGATCCTCCTTCCTTCATGGTTTCCATGGATGGTGATGATGTATTCATCACTGCTGCCATCATAGCACAAATTTTCAATCTGGGATCTTGACTTTCCAGATGTGCGCTCCAAAATAACCAAATACCTATGCCATAATCGAGATATCCCATGGCATCAAGGGAATGCCCTGAAAGCTAGGTATATGGAGCCCCGGTTCAGAGTCATGCATGGGATCTTCACCACTAATCTGTACCCAAGAAGCACGAACCGATCCGATCTAACAAGTCTTATGGTGATGATAGTCTACTCTGTTGCAACTGGGACGAATATCTGCCTTCCAACCTTGATTGTAAATCAGTTTGTCAATGCGATAAACATGTCCAGAGATTTGCATCTGTCATATCCCTGGATTGTTAGTAGAATCTGTCAGAGCATTGGCTTTCCTTCTTCAACTGATCTGATTTTCCCCCTCAAAGTTTTCAACAAGAAAAATATTCAAAAAATGGATCTGAGCTTTCATGAATACAAGGAGGAAACTGAGGACGAAATTCATGCTGAAGCGGAAGGAGGAGAAGGTGGTGATCCCATGGAAGGAGATGCAATGGCTGACGATGCACCTCTTGGACCAGATGTTGCTCCATCCACATCAACTGCTGGGTATGGTAAAAGGCTTAAACTGGACAGGATTGGGGCCATTCAGAAGGACATGCACTCAGTAAAGGAGCGGCTCACTATTCTGGAAAGAATGGTTCAAGGAGTTCAGAGCACGGTCTAACAATTGGTAGACCTACTGACGTGCCGACGGGACGATACGATTCCATCTCATTCTGCTCCCTAATATTGGATTCATACATGCTATCATGCACACCTTACTCTTAATTTTACGTGTGAACATCAGTATCTTTTTGGATGTTCTACGCTTTCAGTGGTGTGTATGACAGTTTCTACTTTTTAACTGTTTTCTTTTTGGATGAATGTGCCCACGGTTGGGCTAAAAATATGGGTTTTTTTTTGTTGGTTTAAATTGCTGCCGTCTAGGTCAGCATTGAATATTTCTGCCAATCTTGAGCTGCTTATACATATTGCTTAATCTAGATCTTTTACTTCTTCCATTTGCATTTCTCCTTGGTTTATTGGAGTCTTAAGGTTATTGTCTGCATGCTTATCTATTAACTTCATACTGTGTCTTCTTTGATGTATGCTTTACACTGTCTTCATTGATGTCTTCATTTATATACATCTATCTATTTATGGTTCTTCCATATGCTTCAATCTTCAGTCAATATCACATCTTATACCTTTGCCAATGACTGATAAAAAGGGGGAGAACAATTCAAACACCCCGAACGAAAATTGTATATCTATGTTGCAGGTGTTAGGGGGAGCAGCCGCAACAAGAAAGGGGGAGTTTTTGAATTATGGGGGAGAAGTTTATTGGGTGTGTACATGGGAGTTTAGAATTTATAAAATTGTATTAAAACATGTACACACAATTTAGGATGTATCTGTTTAGATATGTTCCTAGGGTGTTTTGGATATTTTGTCACGTAATTGACAAAGGGGGAGATTGAAAGTGCACCTACTACGTGCCCTTTTTTGTCAATTACGTTGTAAGTTGAGTCAGTCGGACAACAGCGCCTAACAAGAAGATCAAGTCAAGCGTCTGCCTCAACTGGATGTGTGGAGGCTCACCAAAAGGTAAATCATAGCCTCACATCTCATGTCCCAAAACACCAGGTGATTAAACCCTTAAAAAGAATTAGAACATCTTAGGGTTTCAGTGTAAGAAAGCTTTTTATCAAAAATGAAAATCAGTAAAGTTTTTCTTACACTGTCGATTATATCGATTACCCCTTCGATATGATCGACCAACTTTGTCGATGTCCTCGGCATCTCAATCGATACAATCGAGTGAGGACAGAAAGCATCCAGCAATCAAAACAATCATCTGGACGATTTATCGATATATCGACTTGAGAGTCGATATCATCGATATTCGAATATCGATCATATCTGAAGAGGATCGATATAATCGACAGACTGCTTTCTGGCGCCCCTATCTTTTTAACGAAAACTAACATATGCTTCGATATATCGATGTCTGTCCGATACAATCTGAACTCAAATATCGATCATATCGGAAGTCAGTCGATCATATCGATTGTGGGCGCATATTCTCACCAGCATGAATTTCAGGTTGTTGTTTTATGATGATCGGGGTGCCAGTCGATAAATCGATATTCATATATCGATTATATCGAGACCTAGTCGATTGGATCGAGTCAGGACATAAATCGTCCAGCAAGCTTATAGGTAAATCTATACAATTTATCGATCCCATCGATAAGGTCTCCGATATGATCGATGTACAAATTCTGATGACATCGACTGCTTCCCCGATCATATCTGTAGAACCTGAAATTCTTCAAGGCTTCTCTCGTATTTTTCACCTGTCGATAGATCGAACCATTACTCGATTGAATCAGAGTTCGAAATCTGATAACATCGATGTGTGTCTCGATCCCATCGACCAGTTGGCGGAAGGTTTTCAAAAGCGAAATGACAATTGAGTTTTTATCATCGAGAGGTCTGCCGATACAATCAAGAGTATACACTCGATCATATCGATGACTTCTCGATGATATCGAACTCTGTCATAAATATGACCGTTTATATCCATTGGAACCTTTTTCCTATAAATAGAGAGAGTTATCTTCATTGCTAGTAGAGAAAGTAGAGAGTGCTTTTGTGAGTTTTAACCTTCCTATCATTTACCTTAAGCCCTTTTTCTCCGAAAGTTCATCCTCCAATCCACCCTCATCATTGATATTTCATAGAGTGGATTGGGGAATGAACTTCCGCATTCAAGGATCCTTCAGCTACTACTTTAATGACATATCATTAAGCTAGGATGCCTTGAATGCATAGATGATGGGAACCACTCTATCTTCCTTATAGGAAAATCTTTAGAATGGTATTCTATCATAACCTTGACCCAACCTAAGCCCAGTATAGATACATCTTTATGTTGCGGATCAAGGGAGCTGAAGACTCTTCATCCACAAGTAGAAGGTCTTCATCACTGCGCTGAAAGGGACTCATCAACTTATCTGTAAGTACTAAGAGTCCAGAGGACACTTGTGATCATTCTTTTTTAGGATTGGGTTTTAAGTGTTTCTCACCATTTGAAGTCCTCGAAGGAGGCCTCCGACGGGAGTGTATGTGCGGGGTGCGTTGTGTGAACCCTTGCTCTGTGGAGAACATAAACATCTGGTTAGGAGTACGCTAACAAAACTCCAGGGTTAGAGGTGAACCGAGTAGAAACCTCCGGGTGCATTGTGTGGACCCTTGTCCTGTGTTGGCATAAATATCTGGTTAGGAGTACGCCAGCAAAACTAAGGGTTTGAGGTGAACCGAGTAGAAACCTCTGTAAAGGTTGAAGGTGAACCTGATTTAAAACCTTAGGTTTGAGGTGAACCATGGGAAACCTCCTTAGTGAAATTCGGTCACTTAAGGGTTGAGTGTGGAAGCCGGGAGTGGAGTAGACAAGTCGTCGAACCACTATAAAATGACTGTGTTTGAGATTGATGTTGTCTTACATTTATGTGATTGCCTTACAAGTCCTTATATATGATCACATCTTATGCACACATAGTCATATCCATCACAATCTCATCTATAAACTGTTTATCTTTTAAATAGTTTGTGATTGGATCCTCTACCAGGCTTGGAAGCCAGTAGAGTTAATTATGAGTAATCCTAATCTGTACTCTGTAATAGGATTAATGTGATAAGGATTTTTAATAATTCATAAAAACTTTAAAAAGTCCTATTCACCCCCCCCCCTCTAGGATACATTGACATATCTCTACTTCAACTTAAGTGGTCTTCACCACTATTTCATGCTTACCTAATGCGGCGGTGTGTAATCTTGAGGGGAATTCACACTGAGCTGGCCACTCATCTATCAAAAATATAACCGTACAGGTAGCACAGTTGGTTTATGTGGTATGCAGGTTCAGACTGATGAGGAGCCATCTTGGTGGTCAAGGATGCATGACTGTATTGCCAAGAGGAGCTGCACGATCTTACGACTCAGATTTTATATACATTTATTGTCTCACTTGTAGAAATTGTGAAATTCATGTATTTGTTATTTCGGAGACATTAGTTTGTATAAGTCATTATGGGCAACCACTTGTATATTCTAAATGAAATAAAAATTTTCCTTTATGTTGATTTGTCCATTCTACACTCATCTGCTTACTCTGATAAATGAAAAAAAAATATACATTCGAATTTGACCATCCTTTAAGGTTAACACTCGGGTTTTTGGGAAACAGTTCATATGCTCGGGTCCTGAAAACAAGGGTTGTTACAATTTATTTTTTGAAACTAACTTTATTCTCTGTTTTGTAGGAACCTAACCTAGCATCTCCTATCTAGTAACTTCATTCTAACTCTCTCTCTCTCTCTCTCACTTCTTAATTGCTATAGTTTTCAATTCTTAAATTTTAAGTTAGATTCTGAACTTGAAGGCCGAGAGTGTTTCATGCCCAAGTGGATCCTTGACAACACTCAACGTCTCTTAAGCGAAGGAGGATTGGTCGAAGGGTTGCCTATCCATCACAGGATTAGACACTACCAGAGATCCTTAGAGTCCATAAAAGTGATGACTGCTAATCAAACTCAACCTCCAGTTGAGGAAGCCCAGAATGAGAATGAGGTGCATCATGCACCCCGCCTCGTGCTTTACGAGACTATTTACAACCAGTAGGGGTGAGTACACCTTCATATATGATTTTTTCAAAAAAGATAGGAAATATGAATGTCAAGCTAGGAGTGATCCAATTCCTTCCAAAGTTTCATGGACTTAAATCTGAAAGTCCATATGTACACATGAAAGAGTTTGATGAAATTATAGCCACTTTATATTTTCTTATTGTGTTTGAGGACACG
The DNA here is from genome assembly GCA_037074715.1 of Magnolia kwangsiensis. Lineage (NCBI taxonomy): Eukaryota > Viridiplantae > Streptophyta > Magnoliopsida > Magnoliales > Magnoliaceae > Magnolia > Magnolia kwangsiensis. The sequence continues at coordinate 62,626,521 of CM073573.1, forward strand.
ATCATGCTAAAACTCTTTCATTTCTCCTTAAAAGAGCAGACTAAGACATGGTTGCATTCACTATGTCCATGAGCTATTGGTAGATGGAACGACGTGACAAGGGATTTTGTAAAGAACTTCTTCCCATTCCATAAAATAAACACCATTAAAAAGTCGATCATGAACTTTACCTAAAAGGAAGATGAAACATTCTTTCAATGTTGGAAGCGGTTCAAGGATCTTGTCAGTTCATGCCCACAACACGGTTTTGAAGCGTGGCGCATAACAAGTTTCTTCCATGAAGGACGGACATCTTCCATGTTCTAATTCGTCGTGACAATATGCAATGGAGAATTCATGAATAAAGATGTCGATGATGTGTGAGATTACTTTGACAAACTCGCAGAAACCGCATAATCATGGGACATCTCTCAAAGACCTAGCACCACTTATAAACCTACTCAATTAAAGGAGAAGAGCGAGATATATCTTTTGAAAGAGGAAGATGATTTAAATGCTAAAGTGACCAGTCTCACAAGGAAACTTGAGGCCATGGAACTTAAGGAAAGGTTAAGGACGTTGTCTGTGGTATTTATGCTCGTAATGTTCATACAACTGAAAATTGTCCAACAATACATGCTTTTCAAGAAATACCGAATGAGCAATCGAATGCCGTGAGTAACTACTAAAGGCCTTTCAAAGGACTTGCCTCAAACACATACAATTCAAGTTGGAGAAATCATCCAAACTTCAGTTGGAGGAATGGACAAAATGCTACTCCTTGAGGAATCCCTACCTAATTTTTGAATCAAGGGAAACCTCAAGAGGAATTGGTTCAAAATCCCACATAAACGCAAAAGCTTATCCAGCAAAGTACTCTCCAAACCTTACAAGAACTTATAAGGCTATACAAAAAATAGACTCTTGTATTACAGTTATGGAGAAAGGGATCCTTCTAGCTCAACCTATCCCCAATCCTAAACCACAATACAGAGTTAATGAACCAAGCTCTTCAAATTCAATGGAGCAAGCAAAGTCTATCACCACTCTTAGGAGTGGAAAAATAATTGACAAAGCTATTCCGATAAGGGTTGAAAAGTCTAAGGACTCGAAAGAAGAAACAGATGATAGGCCTAACATTACTCCACATAGATTATAACCAGAATCTCTGAGCAAGCCGATGGCTCCGTTCCCCCAGCAGTTGATTACACCAAAACCTCTAGCCAACTCACAAGATATTCTAGAGGCGTTGAAACAAGTAAAGGTCAACATCCCTCTCTTGGATGTAGTAAAATAAATTCCTTCATATGCTAAATTTTTGAAAGACTTATGCACAACCAAGAGGTAGAAAAGTATCAAAAAGAAAATTTTTCTGATAGAGAAAGTGAGTGCCATCCTCAAGCAAAGTGTGCCACAAAAATATAAAGATCCTAGTAGCCCAACCATCACTTGTATAATTGGGAATCACCAAATTAAGAATACACTTCTTAACTTGGGGGTGAGCACAAATTTGATCCCTTGGTCTATGAATAATTGGATATAGGTGAATTAAAACCCACCCGGACCACGTTACAACTTGTTGATTACCTAGTCTGGGTACCAAGGGGGATGATTGAGGATGTGTTGATCCAAGTTGATAAATTCTACTATCCAGTAGATTTTATCATCATGGATACTCAATCCATCGCAGATATCATGATGCAGGGATGAACGTGATGAGGTCGATCACCGTCTTCCTCAAAGATAACTACTCCGAATCCACGGAGCTTCTCTGGACTTCTCACAGAGACTTCTCGAATCCACGAGGAAAGAAAGTAGGAAAATAGAAATAAATTCTAGTAAATTTGAAATTAATTGGTGAATGCATAAAAATGAGTTTACACCCCTTTAAATAAGGGAACCAAGCAACATGAAATAAATCAGACTCAAACTACAACTAAAACTCCTAGAATTCGCGACTTACTATAAATAGTAAACTTACTATTTATAGACGGTCGTGATGTCTACCAGTGCGCAAGGTTTTTGGCCAAAAATAGTAAGTGTCCTATTTGGCTTCACCAAACCGTTCTCCTAATTATCCTAAGCACTTTTCATGTTGGACACAACTCCTAAAGCCCAATGGATGAAGAGCTATAGCAAACTAAAACTTACTATTTATAGTAAAAATGAAATTAAAACGGGGAAATGACCGTCGATCAGAGGTTTTCTCACAAATTTAGGCTGTGAAACCCAGCATAGTGGGGTTTCTTGGCTAAATTAGCTCGTTCTACCCCAAATTCATATATTTTACGTCAGATAACTCATTTCGGATTGCAAGATACGCTCGATCTAAGGTCCAGCGGTCCGGATCACTTATGTTGTCGACTGTGCCTTTTCTGATCCATCTTGGCCATGAAATTGTTCGTGACCCGCTCTACATCAGTCCCCTCCACTTGAAAAGGACTCGTCCTCGAGTTCTCCTCTTGCGCTGGTTTATGATACTAGGCCAGGTCCGCGACGTTGAAAGTCCGTGAGATCGCCAGGTCATCTGGAAGATCAACAACAAAAGCATTGTCATTGATCTTTCGGATGATCGGTACCCATTTAATCTTCTTATTTATCAACTTGTTATATGTCCTGGTTGGAAATCTCTCTTTACGTAGATGGACCATAACGCGGTCGCCCACCTCGAACACTTTTTGTCGCCGGTGCTTGTCCGCTTGTTCCTTTTACTTCTCGTTCGAGGCATGTAGCTTGGCCTGCACTTTTGCATGGATGCCCATGATCTTATCTGCCATATGTTCTGCTGCAACGCTCATGCCTGGGTGCTTGGGCAAAGGGACCAAGTCAAGTGTGTAGTGAGGCACTCGTCCGTAGATAATCTGGAACGACGATTTTCCTGTCAAACGGTTCACCATGTTGTTGAACACAAACTCTGCTCGAGACAAGGCCAAGTCCCACTGCTTCGACTTTTCTCCTGTAATACTTTGAAGAAGGTTTCCCAATGTGTGATTCACAACTTCGGTCTGCCCATCAGTCTGTGGGTGGTAAGCACTGCTGAATTGAAGTCGTGTATCGAATCGAGTTCACAAAGTCCGCCAAAAGTGACTAATGAACTTCGTGTCACGATCAGAGGTAATAGTCTTAGGGACCCCGTGTAGCCGTACGACCTCCCTGAAGAAGAGATTCGCCATGTGTGTTACGTCGAGGGTCTTCTTGCATGGGATAAAGTGCGCCATCTTGGAGAAACGATCGATCACCATGAACACCGAATCCATGCCACGTTGTGTTCATGGAATACCAAGCACGAAATCCATTGATAAATCCTCCCAAGGACCATCAAGCACAGGTAACAGGGTGTAGAGTCCCGTATTCTGAGATTATCCCTTGGAAGTTTGACAAATATGACAACGTTGTACGGTTCTTTCCACATCACGTATTAATTACGGCTAGTAATACTGTTCTTCCACAATAGTTCACGTCTTGTCTCGCCTAAGGTGTCCACCGAGGCCACCTCCATGTAGCTCCTGAATAATCTGCTCCCTTAGAGAACTTTGGGGGATGCACAATCGATTCCCTTTGAAGAGAAAATCATCCTGTATATGAAGGTCACTGGGGTGACCTTCTTGGCACTTTATCCAAGAATCCTTGAAATCCTCATCCTCGGCATACAGCTCCTTAAGACAGTTGAAGCCGACAACCTCGTTGCTCATCGTAATAAGTTGTGATGCATGACGGCTAAGTGCATCAGTGACCTTGTTTTGCTGTCCTGACTTGTGCTTCAGAACGAACATAAATTTCTGTGAAAACGCAACCCATCTAGCATGCACACGATTCACGTTAGTCTAACTATTAATAAACTTTAATGCTTGATGGTCAGTGTACAGAATAAACTCTCTTTGAATCAAATAATGACGCTAATGTTGCAGCGCCTGAACAACTGCGTACAACTCAAGCTCATAAGTTGACCACTTATTTCGTGCTTCGCTGGGCTTTTTATTGTAGAAGGCTACCGGCCTGCCTTCCTGTGATAATACTCCTCCAATTCTGACGTATGAAGCGTCACACTTAACCTCAAATAATTTATCAAAATTAGGAAGGACCAAGACCAGTGTTGTAGACAAACGATGCTTGATCCCGTTAAAGCTCTTGTCAATTTTATCAGTCCACTGGAATGGTCCCTTTTTCATGCAATCTGTTATAGGCGAGACTATGATGCTAAAATCTCGTACAAATCGACGATAGAAAGTCGCCAAACTGTGAAAACTCCTCACCTCATGGATGTTTGTCGGGATCAGCCATTCCTTAATAGCTCGCACCTTTTCATCGTCCACTCGAATGCCTGTGGACGTTACAATAAATCCTAGAAACAAAAGGTTGTCAGTTAAAAAACTACACTTTTTCAAGTTGAGGTACAACTCGTTATCTTGTAGGACCTGTAACACCTGCCTGAGATGTTTCTTGTGCTCCGCCTCATCCTAGCTATATATTAATATGTCATCAAAATATACTACCACAAATTGGCTAGTGAACGGTTTTAGAACTTGATTCATCAAACGCATAAAAGTACTTGGTGCGTTTGATAGGCCAAAGGGCATAACTAGCCACTCATACAATCCTTCCTTTGTTTTGAATGCCGTTTTCCACTCATCACCGGGTTGGATACGAATCTGATGGTACTCATTCTTTAGATCTAGTTTTGGAGAACACCTTGGCCCCTCCCAGCATATCGAGCATGTCGTCCAATCATGGTATTGGAAATCGATATTTGATGGTAATTTTGTTGATTGCTCAGTTGTCGACACACATGCGCCAACTTTTATCTTTTTTTGGCGTTAATAATGCCGGTACAACACATGGGCTCATGCTCTCTCTTAATAGACCCTTACGGATCAATTCCTCCACTTGTCCCCGAAGTATCTCACACTCCTTCGGACTCATACGATAATGAGGACGATTGGGCAGGCTAGCCCCAGGGATGAGGTCTATGTGATGTTGGATGTCCCTCATGGGGGGCAATCCATCAGGTAAATCTTCAGCCCAGACTTCGTTAAATTCATTTAGCAACAGTTTTAAGCTTGGAGGGATGTTTGAGGGTTCCTCTTCTTCGCCCATCACCATTACGGCGTATATCTCGCCAGTTTCCTTGGATTCCTCCATAAAATCCCGAATGGTCAAGAGAGAACTGCCGTCCACTTTAGAGGCTTCAGGGTGGTTCTCTGGTGCCATAGGGGCAAGGATTATTTTTCGAATATCCTTGACGAATATGTAGACATTGTCTCATCCCCGATGGGTCGCATCACGGTTTGACTGCCAGGGTCGACCGAGTAGCATATGGCAGGCTTCCATGTCAACCACGTCACAAAGTATCTGATCCTTATAATGTTTACCAATTGAAAACGAGATAGTGCATTGTTCTGTTACCTTAGTCTCATTCACCTTTTTTATCCAGCCAATTGAGTACGGGGATGGATGTCTCGTCGTTGGTAGCTGCAACTTGTCCACCATCACTCTTGAGACGATGTTCTCGCTGTTACCACTGTCTATGTTCACATCACAGACCTTTCCGCTGACAGTGCATCGAGTACGAAATATATTATGCCGCTGTGGATGTAATTCTTTTCACGGGGTATACAATAGTCGCCTCACAACGAGAGATTCACCACGATCCTCGTCTGTCACTTTACCACCACCTGCTATTTTTTCAGTGGTTTATTCATATTCATCAAAGCCATGATCTTCTTCTGCGGCCTCATCTTCAGTGCCCCATTCGTTTATAGTCAAGTGTGCTGCCGGACGTTGAGGACAAGTGTTTGATAAGTGACCTGGTTGGCCACAACAGTAATAATTGTTCAGCCTTGGCAGAGCATAAGGATTCAGAATCCTACTCAGGCCCGCTGTTGTGGGTGCTTCCCGTTGAGGTCTAGATGGTCCGCTCCCCGTATAACGATTTGCGGGTGAAGGAGGTTGAGGACGCTCTCCTACCGGATCTTTTCCTCGAGCCAGCACTAGATCCGGTGTGGGACCCATTATAGGGGGTCAATTTGAAGGATAGGGACGAGCAGGAGCTCTTGCAAGTTATGTTTCTTCCCTTCCTTCCAATTGAACTGCTTCATCTATGGTCCCGACTGAGTACATCTAAACTTGGTCCTGAATTACCAGTCGCAACCCACCTATAAATCGTTCCACCTTCTGTGACTTAGATTTTGACAGATCGTTTCGTGTAGCCAACAGCTGGAATTCTTCAGTGTAATCTGTAATAGTTCAATTTTCTTGTCGATAATTCTAGTATTGCTGGAATAAGATTTTCTCATACTCACTGGGGAGAAATCGTAATCGAAGAAGACGTCTCATCCAAGGCCATGATGCGATGGGCGCCCTGTTTTAGTGGGCTCGTGAGAGTTGTAATTGTTCCCACTATGCAGAAGTACCAGATTTTAATTTAAACGCTACCAATTTCACCCTTTTATGATCTAGCACATCCATATAATCGAAATATCTCTCTACTTCGGCTAGCTAATCGAGGAAATCTTCGATACGTAATAAACCGTTAAAACTAGGAAGTTCAGCCTTACCTCGATAGTCCCTTTCAGTACGATCTAGACGATCGCCTTTATGGATTGGTCGTCGGTCAAAACCCTCATTAATGTCCTCATCACTGGAACTAGAATCATCTGGTGTAGCCATATGGTTTGTCACTGGTAGTGCTCTGCGAAAATCGGGGTCACGCCATACAGCAACCACGGGTGGTGGAGCGACCATAGGTGGTGGAGCACCGCCTAGGGCTCGGGGTGAAAGTAGCGCATCTGCCAGATGGTCGAGGGTTTCCTGTAGCCCTTATATGGTCAACTGACTCTCCCGATGGAAAGCTTCCATTCTTTCCGAAAGATAACGAATCCCTGGATCACCGTCCACAGGATTTTGATTCATTCCTTCGTTGTTTGCCATCGGCCCGAGGGGAAACCTCGCTCTGATACCAAATTGATGCAGGGATGAACGTGATGAGGTCGATCATCGTCTTCCTCAAGGATAACTACTCCGAATCCATGGAGCTTCTCTGGACTCCTCACAGAGACTCCTCGAATCCACGAGGAAAGAAAGCAGGAAAATAGAAATAAATTCTAATAAATTTAAATTAATTGATGAATGCATAAAAATGAGTTTACACCCCTTTAAATAAGGGAACTAAGCAATATGAAAGAAATCAGACTCAAACTACAACTAAAACTCCTAGAATCTGTGACTTACTATAAATAGTAAACTTATTATTTATAGACGGTTGTGATGTCTACCAGTGCGCAAGGTTTTTGGCCATAAGTAGTAAGTGTCCTATTTGGCTTCACCAAACCGTTCTCCTAATTATCCTAAGCACTTTTCATGTTGGACACAACTCCTAAAGCCCAATGGATGAAGAGCTATAAGCAAACTAAAACTTACTATTTATAGTAAAAACAAAATTAAAATGGGAAATGACCATCGATCAGGGGGTTTCTCGCAAATCTGGGCTACGAAACCTGGCATAGCAAGGTTGGTTGGCTAAAGTAGCTCGTTCTACCCTAAATTCATATATTTTACGTCAGATAACTCATTCCAGATTGCAAGATACGCCCGATCTATGGTTCAACGGTCCAGATCACTTATGTTGTCGACCGTGCCTTTTCTGATCCATCTTGGCCATAAAATTGTCCGCAACCTGCTCTACATCATATCAGCACTCAAATTCCTATTATTCTTGGTCGCCCGTTCCTTATTACATCCAATGTTATCATCTATTGTAGGAATGAGGTCATGAATATGTCTTTTGGAAATATGACATTGGAGCTCAATAATTTTTTCAACATGAGCAGACAGACAGAAGATGACGACGACGAGGCCCACGACATTATATAATAGACTCTTTCGTGAAAGATAGAGTTCTGATGACCTTATCCTCTGACCCTTTAGAGACATGCTTGGCACACTCCCAATTTAGGTGATGACATGATTAGGGAGATGGATGTCATGCTTGATACTGCACTGGTACTTGAAGTTAACTGGTGGAGGCTACAGTTTGAAGAATTACCCCAAACTAATGTAGTGCCTCTACCGTCTCACCTTAAAACACCAAAGCTTGACCTAAAACCTTTGCCCTCTGATCTTAAATATGTCTATTTAAGTCAAGATGAGACTACCCGGTGGTGATTTCTTTCCACCTTAAGCAAGAACAAGAGAGTATGTTTATCTCTACTCTCATTAAGCATAAAGGAACTCTTGGATGGTCAATTGCAGACCTTAAGGGAATCGACCTTTTGATTTGTACTCACTACATTCATCTTAAGGATAATGCGAAAACCTCTCGACAACCACAACGTAGATTAAATCCAAACATGAATGAAGTAGTTAAGGCTGATGTACTTAAATTATTGGATGTGGGTATCATATACCCATATTCGATAGCCAATGGGTGAGTCCAACTCAAGTTTTTCCTAAGAAGTCCGGAATCACCATCGTAGCTAATGCCAACAATAAACTCGTTCCAATTAGAGTTACTACTAATTGGAGAGTATGCATTAACTATAGGAAGTTGAATATTGTCACGAGGAAGGACCACTTCCCTTTGCCCTTCATTGATCAAATATTGGAAAGGCTAGTTGGTCACTCTTACTATTGCTTCCTTGACGGGTATTTGGTCTACAATCAGATAGAGATAACCTTTGAAGATCAAGAAAAGACAATGTTCACATGTCTCTATGACACCTTTGCTTATAGTAGGATATTATTCAGATTATGTAATGCCCCTGCCACTTTTCAGCGATGCATGTTGAGTATTTTCTTTGACATGGTGGGGCAATACTTAGAGGTTTTCATGAACAACTTCTCTGTCTTTGGTCCATTCTTTAGCGAATGTTTAAAAATTTTAAAAAATGTGCTGAAGCGATGTGAGGAATACTAAATTAGGAAAAGTTTCACTTCATGGTTTATAAGAGAATTGTTCTTGGACATATCATCTCGTCCAAGGGAATTGAGGTAGATAAAGCTAAAATTGATCCTATCTCTAACCTACCTCCACTCAAGAGCATATGAGACATGCAATCCTTCTTAGGATACGCCAGATTTTAGAGATAATTCATAAAAGACTTTAGTCACCTCTCTCATCCTTTATGCAATCTACTTCAAAAGGATGTACCATATGAGTGGACTGAGCAGTGATAGGAAGATTTTACTAAGCTCAAGGGCATGTTAACTACCGCACCTATTATGCAGCCACCTGATTGGAACATACCTTTTGAGATCATGTGCGACACATCGGACTATGCTATTGAGGCAGTGTTATGCCAGAGAAAATAAAAGAAGCCCTACGTTATTCATTATGTAAGTAGAACTTTAAATCTTGCCCAAGTGAATTACTCTACTATAGAGAAGGAACTCTTAGATGTAGTATTCGCTTTGGAGAAATTTAGGTCTTACTTGATCAGATCCAAAATAATTATTATACTGATGATGCAGTGCTCAAGTACCTTCTTTTTAAGAACGATGCTAAGTCCCACTTGATAAGATGGATCCTCCTACTCTAGGAATTCGACTTAGAAATACGAATAAAAAGGGTGTAGAGAATGTAGTGGCTGACCATCTCTCGAGACTTGACCTCCCTGATTCCTTTGAGACGACACCTATAAATGACATGTTCCCTGAAGAACAACTGTTTAAACTCTCCCACCTACCTTGGTTTGTTGATATTGCAAATCATCTTGCTACAAGTTTCACACCGAAACATTGAATTGTGCAAGATAAGAAAAAATTCTTCGCCGAGGTATGCAAATTCTTCTGGGATGACCTGAATTTATTCAAGTATTGCTTAGACCAAATTCTACGGAGATGTGTGTCAGATAATGAACACCAAAGTGTTATCTCCTTTGGTCACTCTCAAGCCTGTGGTGGTTACTTTTTTGCTAAAAATACTATGATCAAAATTTTACAGTGTGGCTTTTACTAGCCCACTATGTTCAAGGACACTCATGTGTTCTACAAAGCTTATGAGCGTTGTAAAAAATTGGGAGCATTATCCTGCCGAAATATGATGCCTATAAATCCCATTCTGATCATTAAAGCATTTGACTATTGGAGGATCGATTTCATGGGTCCATTCCCCCAATCCTTTGGGAATATATACATTTTGCTAGCAATAGACTATGTCACTAAATGGGTCGAAGCGATTCCGTGCCGAAACAATGACCATCGAACGGTCATTAGATTCTTAAAAGAAAACATCATTTACTAGTTCAGAACGCCTCGGGCCATCATTAGTGATGGAGGTTCACACTTCTGTAATAGGCCATTTGAGAACTTAATGAAGAAATATGACATCTCTCATAAAGTGAACACTCCATACCACCCACAGACAAGAGGGTAAGCTGAGATTTCTAGCAAGGAGATTAAATATATTCTGAAAAAAATGGTTAACCCAAATCACAAGGATTGGTTAATCCGTTTGACTGATACTTTATGGGCATACTGTACAGCTTTCAAGACCTCATTAGAATGTCTACCTTTAGACTCATTTATGGGAAGACTTGTCGCTTACTTGTAGAGTTGGAACATAGAGCCTACTAGGCTATCAAAAATCTAAACTTTAACTTAGACAATGTTGGCTCACTGCGCAAACTTTAGCTGAATGAACTCGAGGAAATTCAAAATGATGCATATGAGAACTCGAGAATTTATAAGGACAGGATGAAGGTGTTCCATTATAGGAACATCCTTTAGAAATCATTCCTGACTAGTAAAAAAGTCATTTTGTATAATTCTTGTTTACATCTTTTTCTAGGTAAACTCCAATCTCTTTGGACTGACCCTTTCATTATTACAAATGTTTATCCTCATGGGGCCATCGAGATTCACAATCCAATGAATGACAATGTTTTCAAAGTGAATGAATATCGTTTAAAGCCATTTGTTGAGAAATTTGACTAAGAGGACATGTCTATACCTTTGATGGATCCTGTCTAGTAGGATTGACCTCCTAGTTTGATGGAGGTATAGTTAGGTGTATTGCTTTGATACGATTTAGCACTAGGATAGTTTGTTTTTAATTGCTTAGTCGCTGTGCTAACCCATCTTCGCATTGAGAACTTTGAAAGAATTGCAATTCGCCTTCTTTAGTATTTTCGTTGTCTCATTTGTAATTGCATGTTTATATCTTTTACATTGAGGCAATGTAGATTTTAGGTTGGGGGTGTGGATTAGGTAAACTAATCAGTATTGTCTTAGTTTCTGAGCAAAAATTATTAAAAATTTTTAAAATTTCAAATAAATACTTATTTAAAAGAGGATAGTTTATGCACTTAAGAATGCTTCGAGTATGATAATAAGGTAGAGATTAAATTTTAAATTGTTGGAGTTTGATTAACTAAGTAGTTTATCACTTACAGTGCTTGCACTTAATTGATTAAGAGGATGTTTAAATATCATGATGATCTAAATCACAAGACATGTTCAAGCTACTTTCTGTGAATAATGCTAGAATTTCTGATGGTTAGTATGTAAATCATTGATAGACGTTAAGGATTGAGTCAAGAGAATTTTATCCACCTTAAAAGATGAAAAGAACCAGTTAAAAAATAGTGAGATAGACAAAAAAGTCATGTATAGCAAAAAGAATGAAAAAGAATGCAAATTTTGAAAAAAATATATAAACAATGACCGTCAATATAAAATCGAAAACTGGAAAAAGAAGGATAAGGGGATAAGTTCGGAATCAACACTTGATTAGTCAATTAGTCTTAAAGTAATGAACATGACTAACATTATGAAAAGATAATATGTTTATGAAAAGTAAGTTGATTTTCACTAGGCACATTGAAAAGCTTGATATATGAACTTATGCTCTGAAGAAATTAATAAAGAACTTATTTGATTTAGCTCTAGGTTTTTAAAATTCTACTTTCTCGTCTTAATTCTACTCATTTATACTTGATTGCACAAAAGATAGTTTTCTGAAAAAGGTTTGAACATTGAGAATTGAAATTCACTTCACGCATGTTTTGCTCGAGACTAGCAAAATGCTGGTTGGGGAGTTTGTTGAGTGTCAAATATTACATATTCTACCCTATTTATATCTTAATTTTATGAATATAATAATACTTAATGGTATATTTTATACATATTTTTGTTACAAGGTGAATATGAGAGCTTTAATTGAAAAGAATGTTAAAAGTATGGATTTAATGCTCAAGAGTCACCAAGGTAAAGAAGAGATCTTAGGATACTAAGAATGAAGAGTTCATGTGCCAAAGTTCGAAGGAAACCAAGTACAAAAGCTAAAGAAAGAACTTGAAAGAATGTAGATCTTGGAGCAGAAAACAGATAGGTTCGGTCCGACCGAACCCATGCTTGGTCCGACAGAACCCATGCTCGGTCTGACTGAATTTGCATAAAATAGTACAAGATATTCACAATATTCACAATTCCTTCCTTATTTTAGATAGTTTATATCTTTCTCTAGTTCTAGTTTTAGTTACTTTCAGAAACATATAAGATTAGTCCCTGTGGATTCGACCATGGTCTCACTGAGATTATTACTACATCGTGACCCTACACTTGGTGTTGTGAACACAGTACAATTGACATTGACAAGAATGCCAAGGCTAGAATCAAGCAATACCATCCAAATCTGCTCGCCCATCAATTCAGTCTTGTCTAAAGCATTCCTTGTCCATTCATTCAGAAATCCTGCAATCAACCTCCCTTTACTCGACCGATCATTGATCAAATTGATATCTATCATTCTTTTAATTCTACTTTTCGATTAACCAGTCTGACTCTCAATTTTTTGATCTATTCGAATTAGCCTCAGATGATGGACACCTTTAATTGGTGGGATAGTCACTACAAAAACTTGGTTAATAAGTCTCCTCAAGTAATCATACTTCAACTCTCCTCTTTCAAATTGCAGTAATGACCTCTTTAGTTGAAGTAGGAATATGCCAATATGTCCTTGAGGGGGGTGAATAAGACTTTTTAATATTTTATAACAATTTAAAATCCTATCACTCTAATCCTAACAACAAACATTCATTAGGATAACTTAAGAGTAACTCTACTGGCTTTCAAGCCCGGTAGAGGATCCAATCATACAACTAAAAAGATAAACAAGATGTGAATCAGAGGTTATGATGGATGTGACTGTGTGTGTGAAATGTGATCTCAGATAATCAAATATGAAAGCATATAATCACATAAGGATGAAAGGCACTAACAATCACAAACATAATCATTTTTACAATGGTTCGACTACTTGTCTACTCCACTCCCGACAAACGAACTCAACCCTTGAGTGTACCGGATTTCACTAAGGAGGTTTCACAATAGGTTCGTCTCAAACCAAAGGTTTTAAATCAGGTTTACCTCTATAACCAGTACAACTTACACCTAGGCTGACAGTTTATGCTCCCATGAGTATGGGTCAACACATAACATCTAATTTTAGGCACATTGGCTAAGGTTCCACTCAAGGAACCTCACATGTTTATGCTCCCACGAGCAAGGGTTAATACAAAGCACACACTTTTAGGCACACTGGCTAAGGACCTACTACAAGGACCTAACAATTTATGCTCTCCACAGAGCAAGGGTTAACATAAAGCACCCACCACATATACTCCCGCCAGAGGCCTCCTACGAGGGCTTGTAAGGGGTGAGAAACACCTTAGACCCAATCCTACAAAGGAATGATCAAAAGGGTCTTCTGGACTCTAATGAGTTACAAATAAGTAGATAAGCCTTGTTTAGCGTGTAATTGAAGATCTCCTCCTTTGATGATGAAGAGTTTTTTGCTTCCTTGAACCGCAACTCAGAAGATGTACCAATACATGGTGATGGGTTAGGTCAAGGTAATGATGGAATCCTACTCTCAAGTATTTTGCTATAAGGGAGATAGAGCGATTCTAATAATCTATGCATTCAGGGCATCCTAGCTTAATGATTTGCCATTAAGGTGGTAGCTGGAGGATCCTTGAATGCCAAAGTTCATTCCCCAATCCACTCTATTGAGTGTCAATGATGAGGGTGGATTGAGGGATGAACTTCCATGAGAGAGAAGGGTTAAGGTATATGATCTAAGGTTAGACACATAAAAGCACTCTCTATTTTCTCTCTACCAGCAACTAAGACAAGCTGTTTATAAATAGGCAAAAGTTTTCAACGAATATAAAATAGTCACATTTATGACCGAGTTCGATATCATCTGGCAGGGTCAATATCATCGAGCGTATACTCTCGATTGCATCAACTGGCCACTCGATGACACAAACTCAATTGTCAAACGATTTTGAAACCTTTTGCCAGCTGGTCGAGGAAATCGAACGTGCATTGATGTTATCGGACTTTGAACTTCGATTTCATTGACACGAGGTTCGATTCCTCGACATTTGAAAATGTGAGAGACTTGCCTTTGAAATATTTCAGATCAAAGTATGATCGAGGTACACTCGATATCATCAGAATTTAAATGTCGATGATATCGATAGTTATGTTGATGCATCGATAAATTGAAAGGATTTTCTAGTTAAGCTTGCTAGATAATTTATCTCCATTCTCGATGTAATCGACCCAGACTCGATATCATCGATATTTGAATATCGATTCTATCGAGTGACTCTCGATCCAAGATGAAACAACCTAAAAATATTGCTGAAAAATAGAGTGTCCAATCTGATATCATCGAAGGGCTTCCGATATCATCGATGTTTAAATTTTGAGGATATCGAGGAGTACTTTGATATATCGAAGATCTCATGATTTTCCTTAGCAGAACTTTGGAAACGATATATATGATGTCGATTTTATCGAGTTAACTTCGATAGACTCGAAATTCAAATTTCGATGATATCGATATGGCTATCGATACATCAATAATTCCGTCCAGGGGTATATGTGGTTGCTGGACATCTTATGTCTTTATTTCAATATTATCGAGTTAGTTTTGAGGAAATCAACAACACTTTTCTATTACATTAATCAGTCTATCAATAAATCGACAAGGGCATAAACCTTAGAAAATTTTTTGAAGTTTGAAAAAAGTTTTTTAACCTAGAAACCCTATGATATTCTAATCAATTTTAAGGGTTTTAATTACCTGGTATTTTAGGACATGGGATGTGAGGCTATGATTTACCTGTGGTGAGTTCAGGTCCACATCCAGTTGAGGCAGATGGTTGATTGATCTTATTATGGAGCTTCTCTGTCTAGCCGACTCAATACTCACGCTAATTGATAAACTAGGGCACTTTCAATCTCCCCCTTTGTTAATTACATGATAAAATACCAAAACACCCTAGAACAACTGCTATACTGACACCCAAAATTGTGTATACATGAACTTTACACAATTGTACAATGCTATGTAGTTCATATACACAGACATTCAGAAGCTGCTCCCCCTAACTGCAAACTCCCCCTTTCTCCTTGCAGCTGCTCCCCCTAACACCCACATCACCATCCACAAGTAGATACACACAATTTTTTCTTTGGGGGTGTGGATTTGTTCTCCCCCCTTTTTGTCAGTAGTTGGCAAAGGTAAATATAACAGTTGATATGGACTAAAGTGCAGAATACAGGAATCATATGCATAGAATGAATAGATGTAAAACAAACATCGCATTATAGAAACCAAGTATGCATAGCAGATCCAGTAGAGAACAGTGTGATAAGAAGATAGTATGTAGCATCACACAGATCTCATCCCACAAGTGATATAAACCAGATTAAATAGGGAATGATAACAACATTCGTAACAGACCAAATTCACATGGCTGTAAGATATATAATATGTAAACAGCCATAACCAAAAGTATTAAAATATACATATATTGCCCAAGAATGACATCAGTCTTATATAAAAAAAATGCCCAAGCATTGGCACCCCAAAATAAAACAACCACAAGTTTCCAGCCCATTCATGGGCATATACAAATTCCCAAAAAAACATGTCAGACTATATAGGTTAGTAAGCTATATCACACACACTCATTAGAGTGTAGAGCATACAAAAAGATACTAATGCTCATACGCAACGATAAGAGTAAGGTGAATGTGACAACATCCAGAGACCAGCATTAAGGTAGAGGAGCAGAGGCAGATGGTGCCGTGTTATCTTGACGACAGGTTATCAGTTCAACCAATTGTTGCATAGTCTGCTGCATTCCGTTTATTAGGCATTCTAATACAGTGAACCCGGTATCCACAGACTCCTTTAACAGAGAGATGTCCTGCTGCAATGCGCCAATTCTGTCTTGATGGAGCTTGAATCGTTTAGCTTGACCGGCAATAGATAATGATGGAACTTATGGAGGTGCAAGTGGGTCACCCTCCGCCATTTCAGCATCCTCTGCTGGAGCATCCCCCTCACCACATTCGCCTTCTTCTTGAATCCCTTCATCGTCTTTAGTAAATTTGTGGAACTTTAAATCCATCCGTCTAATATTGTTCTTGTTGAAGTGTTGAAGGGGAAGTTCCAGATCGTTTGACGTGGAAAAGGCGATCGCATTCCATATAGAATTAATGATCTAAGGATAGGGAAAATGTTAAATAGCGGTGAAGACCGCTTAAGTTGAAGTAGAGATATGTCAATATATCCGAGAGGGGGGGTGAATAGGACTTTTTAAAATTTTTATGAATTATTAAAAATCCTTATCACATAATCCTATTATAGAGTACAGATTAGGATTACTCAAAATTAACTCTATTGGCTTCCAAGCCTGGTAGAGGATCCAATCACAAACTATTTAAAAGATAAATAGTTTATAGATGAGATTGTGATGGATATGACTGTGTGTGCATAATATGTGATCATATATAAGGACTTGTAAGGCAATCACATAAATGAAAGACAACATCAATCTCAAACATAGTCATTTTATAGTGGTTCGACGACTTGTCTACTCCACTCCTAGCTTCCACACTCAACCCTTGAGTGACCGAATTTCACTAAGGAGGTTTTCCATGGTTCACCTCAAACCTAAGGTTTTAAATCAGGTTCACCTTCAACTTTTACAGAGGTTTTTACTCGGTTCACCTCAAACCCTGGAGTTTTGCTGGCGTACTCCTAACCAGATGTTTATGCCCACACAGGACAAGGGTCCACATAATGTACCCGGAGGTTTCTACTCGGTTCACCTTTAACCCTGGAGTTTTGCTGGCATACTCCTAACCAGGTGTTTATGCTCTCCACAGAGCAAGGGTCCACACAACGCACCCCGCACGTACACTCCCGTCGGAGGCCTCCTTCGAGGACTTCAAATGGTGAGCAACACTTAAAACCCAATCCTAAAAAGGAATGATCACAAGTGTCCTCTGGACTCTTAATACTTATAGATAAGTTAATGAGTTCCTTTCAGCGCAGTGATGAAGACCTTCTACTTGTTGATGAAAAGTCTTCATCTCCCTTGATCCGCAACACAAAGATGTATTTATACTGGGCTTAGGTTGGGTCAAGGTTATGATGGAATACCATTCTAAAGATTTTCCTATAAGGAAGATAGAGTGGTTCCCATCATCTATGCATTCAAGGCATCCCAGCTTAATGATATGTCATTAAAGTAGTAGCTGAAGGATCCTTGAATGCGAAAGTTCATTCCCCAATCCACTCTATGAAATATCAATGATGAGGGTGGATTGAAGGATGAACTTTCAGAGAGAAAGGGCTTAAGGGAAATGATAGGAAGGTTAAAACAAATAAAAACACTCCCTACTTTCTCTACCAGCAATGAAGATAACTCTCTCTATTTATAGGCAAAAGGTTCCAACGGATATAAACGGTCATATTTATGACAGAGTTCGATATCATCGAGAAGTTGTTGATATGATCGAGCGTATACTATCGATTGTATCGGCAGACCTCTCGATGATAAAAACTCAATTGTCATTTCGCTTTTGGAAACCTTCCGCCAACTGGTCGATGGGATCGAGACACACATCGATGTTGTCAGAATTCGAACTCCGATTCAATCGAGTGATGGTTCGATCTATCGACAGGTGAAAAACACAAGAGAAGCCTTGAAGAATTTCAGGTTCTACAGATATGATCGGGGAAGCAGTCGATGTCATCGGAATTTGTACATCGATCATATCGGAGACCTTGTCGATGGGATCGATAAATCTTATAGATTTACCTATAAGCTTGCTGGACGATTTATGTCCTGACTTGATCTAATCGACTAGGTCTCGATATAATCTATATATGAATATCGATTTATCGACTGACACCCCGATCATCATAAAACAACAACCTGAAATTCATGCTGGTGAGAATATGCACCCACAATCGATATGATCGACTGACTTTCGATATGATCGATATTTGAGTTCAGATTGTATCGGACAGACATCGATATATCGAAGCATATGTTAGGTTTCGTTAAAAAAATAGGGGCGTCGGAAAGCAGTCTGTCGATTATATCGATCCTCTTTAGATATGATCGATATTCGAATATCGATGATATCGACTCTCAAGTCGATATATCGATAAATCGTCGAGATGATTGTTTTGATTGATGGACGCTTTCTGTCCTCACTCGATTGTATCGATTGAGATGCCGAGGACATCGACAGAGCTGGTCGATCATATCGAAGGGGTAATCGATATAATCGACAGTGTAAGAAAAACTTTACTGATTTTTCTTTTTGATAAAAAGCTTTCTTACACGGAAACCCTAAGATGTTCTAATTCTTTTTAAGGGTTTAATCACCTGGTGTTTTGGGACATGGGATGTGAGGCTATGATTTACCTTTTGGTGAGCTTCCACACATCCAGTTGAGGCAGACGCTTGACTTGATCTTCTTGTTAGGCGCTGTTGTCCGACTGACTCAACTTACAACGTAATTGACAAACAAGGGCACGTAGTAGGTGCACTTTCAAAATGCACATCCCGAGATGTATGAATGGCATATACCAGCTGATGAACAATCAGGGTAGGAAGGTACATTTTGATTCCCACAGTTACGGAGTAAACTATCATGGCCAAGAACCCGCTGAGATCTGATCGATTGGTACTTCTAGGATATATATTTGAGGCAAAGATGCCATACAAAATACGATACCGAGGTTCCATGAACTTTGATTTTAGTGCATTTCCTTGATACTAGAGGATATCCCAACCATGATAGAGAAATTTGGCAACCACGGATCGGGTTTCAGGGCTTTCCAGGTCCAAGACCAACCGATGATAGTGTAAGCCCAAGAATGTTGGCAACTGCTGCAGGAGTGATCTCTACATCATCACCATCAACAGAAACTGTGATGGACGGAGGATCAGACAGTGGTGAATGACAAGTGAGAAAGAAATGGCAGGTTTATTCATAGTGACAGGGACCCCCAAAATCGAGTAGAGGTAGCCATCCGATTTCGGCTAACAGGGGTTCCAGATTATATGGTTGTAGACATTCCCTATCAACCCTTCTTTTAAAAATTAACTTCCGCCCAATGTACTTTGCCAGCGCCGGATTTACTCTGGCAAGAGGAGGCACCGGAGCACCGGATTGGGGCTCGCTGCGTGCGGTCGATTGTGTTCACTGGCGAGTGGGAGTCCCATGATCAATAGCTCTTGCCCTTTCCCTAGATGCAAGAACTTTCTGTCGAGATGATCGCGAAGATTCCCTAGGCCCAGACGATTTTCCTTTATCCTTCCCCATTTTTTGATTTTCAGAAAAAGGGTTTTGAAGAGATTAAAAATAGAGGAGCAAAGTTTTTTTTTGAAGATCAGGAAATACCCTAACATGATTAAGATGAAATCTTGATAGTGGAAAGGGAATGGAAGGAGTATTACCTAATTTGAGGAACGTCTGGAACCCACTGATGAACCTCCGTCTAGAGGGGACAAGCAGAAAAAAAACTTTTTAGAAAGGAAATGCAAATTTTCCTGCTCGATCGCTTTTTATTGGCTTGCACTCTTCGATATCATTGAACGTCTTTTCGATGATATCGATTGACCCCATTTAATGTTATCGAGACTACCTTCGATAACATTCTTGATCATACGACTTCTCGGATTCTAAAGAGGCGTCGATGATATCGATCCTTGATTGATTTAATTAAGAGAGCCCATGAATTATCGATAAATATATTGAAGATGTATATTTGCCATTTATCAGCATATCGACAATCTTCTATGTATAGAAAAGTATTTCTTTATATCAACTAGCATACACAGCAAAAATTTTGTACAAGCATTTTACAACAAAAAATTATAAACATCAAGATGTTTATATACAGAAGATGAGGTGAGAGACCTCGGATATAGCATTAAGAGTTTAACAAAAAATGCATCATTTCAGCCGCTATCTAGATCTAGATGCATGATCTGGACTTGTCTTTCCATGCTTAATATTTCAGGGCATATGAATAGATCTAGATGCATGATCTGG
This sequence comes from Magnolia kwangsiensis, assembly GCA_037074715.1. Taxonomy (NCBI): domain Eukaryota; kingdom Viridiplantae; phylum Streptophyta; class Magnoliopsida; order Magnoliales; family Magnoliaceae; genus Magnolia; species Magnolia kwangsiensis. The sequence continues at coordinate 62,646,876 of CM073573.1, forward strand.
ACTTTTCTTTTCTTTCACTATCCATTTTGTGACAAAAATTTTTACTTTGCTAGAATTAGTTTTCTTGTTTAACTCAACCACTTGATTTAATGACTCCTTCATTCTATCATTCATTCTAGGTGGTGATGGATGTGTATTTATTTTATCCAAGCTCCTAGGTAAGGTTCTGACATCTTGTATTTTTCTGGTTGGTTTGGATTTACCAAAATGATTTTGACGAGAATTCTGTTGTGTCCTCCTAGGTGTCAAGCATTCAAACTTATAATGACCCAAATCATCACATAAATGATAGATTGGAGTAGTTCTTGTGTTACTTCCTGATGCAACAGATTTTTCAGCCATTGGAGCTGCATTTTCAATTTTTGTTTTAAATTTATCATATCCTAAGCCAATCTTGTCCTTTCCAGTTCTTCCCATACCTAAGAGTTTTTCCAACTTCTCATCACTCTGGGAAAACTTATAGTTTAACTTAATGATTTTTCTGGATTTTTCTAAATCAAACAGGAGTGTATGATTTTTATTTTAAAGGAGTATGTTTTTGTCTTTTAATAGCTCAACCTATTTATTTAGTTTTTCTGACTCGGTTTTAAGGAAGGTGTTGATTTTTTCAAGTCTATCATTATTTGAATGATATTGCTATAAATCATTGATTAAATGTGTATTAATTTCTAAAGTTTTATCCATATATTTTTGCAGCAATTCCTTTTTATTTTCAGACATTCCAAGTCTTGTAACAATGTTGATGTTATGGATGTAAAGTTGATTGTAAGCATCCTGTAGTTTATTCTGTTCTTCTTCTTCTTCCTTTTCAGTTTCCTCAATATCTGATAAAAATGATTCAGTGGCTTGCAGTTCTTCCTCGTTCTCAATTTCAATGGGAATGATTGGAGCAGTGAAAGCCATAAGAATGTTCAAAGATTTCTGATCTCCATCACTTTCTGAGTTGCTAGATTCTAAGTTAGACTCTTCTGTATCATCCCATGTGGCAGCCATTGCTTTAACCTTAGTTTTTCTATTTGGATATTCAACAGACAGGTGTCTAAATTTCTAACAGGCATAACATTGTGGTTCTTTGGTCTTTTTACCAAATTTACCTGTAGAATGTCTGTTGTCCACCTTACTTCCTTTAAATGGACGGCCACGATTTTTCTGAAAGAATTTTCTAAACCGCTATGCCAACAAAGCCACTTCATCATCTTCATTTTCTCTTTCACTTTCAATGTCCTCATTTGTTGTATTCTTTGAAGTTTTGAGGATAGTAGTTTTGGATTTAGGGGTTTGTTTGAAGTGTAATTCAAATGTTTTTAGGGAACTTAATAGTTCTTCTACTTTCTTTTCATCTATGTTCCTACATTCTTCAATGGTTGTTACTTTAGTATTGAATCGTTCCGGCAATGATCTTAGTATTTTTCTATAGATTTTTGAGACCAGAACTTTCTCACCAAATCCACCCATGGAGTTGCAAATGATATTCAGTTTTGTGAAGAACTCCATGAATGTCTTATGCTCTTCCATCCTGAGACTTTCAAACTGTGATGTTAGTTGTTGCATTTTGGATCTCTTCACAGTGCTTGTTCCTTCATAGATTATTTTCAACAAATCCCATGCTTCTTTGGCTGTCCCACACATATTAATTTGATTGAAAATATCTTAGGACACAACACAGTAGATAGTATTCATAGCTTTAGCTCAGCAGCTTGGTTTTCTTTATCGAATGCTGTCCACTTTTCTTTGGATTTTAGTTTCGTGATAGTTGTGCCATTTTCAAGTACTATTTGTTCAAATGGTGGCACATATCCTCTTTCAACTATATCCCAAACATCATGATCCAAAGATCTCAGAAAGTAGTGTAATCTAGCCTTCAAGTATGCATAATTTGAACCATCAAATACTGGAGGTCTAGAGACTGATGAGCCTTCTCCTTGGCCATATTACCAACTTCAGTCAAGATCACTCTCTAGGCGGTGAAGCCCTTTAAGAGAGACCCTCTCTGATACCAATTGAAATTGCAGTAATGACCGCTTTAGTTGAAGTAGGAATATGCCAATATGTCCTAGAGGGGGGTGAATAGGACTTTTTAATATTTTATAACAATTTAAAATCCTATCACTCTAATCTTAATAGCAAACATTCATTTGGATTACTTAAGAGTAACTCTACTAGCTTCCAAGCCCGGTAGAGGATCTAATCATACAACTAAAAAGATAAACAAGATGTGAATCAGAGGTTATGATGGATATGACTGTATGCGTGAAATGTGATCTCAGATAATCCAATATGAAAACATATAATCACATAAGGAATAAAAGACACTAGCAATCACAAACACAGTCATTTTTATAGTGGTTCAACTACTTGTCTACTCCACTCCCGGCAAACGCACTCAACCCATGAGTGTATCGGATTTCACTAAGGAGGTTTCACAATAGGTTCACCTCAAACTGGAGGTTTTAAATCAGGTTCACCTTTAACCAGTACAACCTAAACCTAGGTTAACAGTTTATGCTTCCACAAGTAAGGGTCAATACATAACACTCAATTTTATGCACACTGGCCAAGGATGCACTCAAGGAACCTCACACGTTTATACTCTCACGAGCAAGGGTCAACTCAAAGCACCCACTTTTAGGTACACTGGCCAAGGACCTACTATAAGGACTTAACAGTTTATGCTCTCCACAGAGCAAGGGTAAAAAAAAAGCACCCACCATGTCCACTCCTGCCGGAGGCCTCCTACGAGGGCTTGCAAAGGGTGAGAAACACTTTAGACCCAATCCTACAAAGGAATGATCACAAGGGTCTTCTGGACTCTAATAACTTACAGATAAGTAGATGAGCCCCGTTTACCGCGTTGTTAAAGATCTCCTCCTTTGAAGACGAAGAGTCTTCTGCTTCCTTGAACTGTAACTCAGAAGATGTAACAATACATGGTGACGGGTTGGGTCAAGGTAATGATGAAATCCTACTCTCAAGTATTTTCCTATAAGGGAGACAGAGCAATTCCAATCATTTATGCATTCAAGGCATCTTAGCTTAGTGATTTGCCATTAAGGTGATAGTTGGAGGATCCTTGAATGGGGAAGTTCATTCCCCAATCCACTTTATTGAATGTCAATGATAAGGGTGGATTGGAGGATGAAATTCCATGAGAGAGAAGGCTTAGGGTATATGATCTAGGGTTAGATACACAAAAGCACTCTCTATTTTCTCTCAACCAGCAACTGAAGACAAACTCTTTATAAATAGGCAAAAAGTTCCAACGGATATAAAACGGTCACATCTATGATAGAGTTCGATATCATCGAGTAGGGTCAATATCATCGAGCATATACTCTCGATTGCATTGACTGGCCGCTCGATGACACAAACTCAATTGTCAAACGATTTTGAAACCTTTTGCTAGTTGGTCGAGGAAATCGAACGTGCGTCGATGTCATCAGATTTTAACTCTAATTTCATCGACATGAGGTTCGATTCGTCGACATTTGAAAATGAGAGAGACTTGCCTTTAAAATATTTTAGGTCAAAAGTATGATCGAGGTACACTCGATATCATCAGAATTTGAATATCAATGATATTGATAGTCATGTCGATGAATTGATAAATCCAAAGAATTTTTCAGTTAAACTTGCTAAAAAGTTTATGTCCATTCTCAATACAATCGACCCAGATACGATATCATCGATACTTCAATATTGATTCTATCGAGTGACCCTCGATCCAAGATAAAACAACTTGAAAATATTGCTGGAAAATAGTGTCCAATTCGATATCATTGAAGTTTGAATTATGAGGATAGCGAGGAGTACTTCTATATATCGAAGATCTCATGATTTGGAAACAACATATATGATGTCAATTTTATCGAGTCTCGAAGTTTAAATTTTGATAGACTCAAAATTCAAATTTCAATGATATCGATATGGCTTTCGATACATCGATAGTTCCGTCTAGAGGTATATGCAGTTGCTGGACATCTTATGTCTTGATTTCGATATTATCAAGTTAGTTTTAAGGACATTGACAACACTTTTCGATTACATCGATTAGTCTATCGATAAATCGATAAGGGCAGAAAACTTAGAAATTTTTCTGAAGTTTGAAAAAAGTTTTCTAACTAAAAAATCCTATGATATTCTAATCAATTTTAAGGGTTTTATTACCTGTGTTTTGGGACATGGGTTGTGAGGCTATGATTTACTTGTGGCGAGTTTAGGCCCTCATCCAGTTGAGGCAGATGGTTGATTGATCTTCCTATGGAGCTTCTTTATCTAGCTGACTCAACACTCACGTTAATTGACAAACTAGGGCACTTTCACTCTTCTATGGAGCTTTAATGATAAAAAAAGTAGCACCTCAATTGGCCACAACTCCAAGCCAAAAATTGAATAAGCCGAAGAGCAAATCAGTTGCCATAACCATTCTGCAAGCTTCATCTATCGAGACAGTTCCTCAACCAAAGTGCCAAAAGTTATGGTGAAGTCATCCGTTCTTTTGAAATATCCATCAAATCGACCATCTCCATCAGATCCAAATAGGTTCCTTGACTTAGGAGCTCCTCTCTTTCATGCCCCACAACCTCCTTATTTAGTCTTCATGTGCTCTGATCCACCTCCTCTACCCACCATAGTAAATAGATCACTACCAACCTCAACTAAAGGAAGAAGGCAATTAGGTAATTCCACGGCCAAAGCTATCTTCATTTGAAAAATAATTCAAAGCCAAATATTGGCTAGGGCTCTCCATTGAAGACTATTCTAAAGAAATTGAAGAAGGTCTGAAACGTCACTAAGAAGCTCGCTATAACAAATGCTGGAATAAATGGTGGTAAGATAGAGAAATATTAAATAACCCTAATCTTTTGTTCGATGAGAAATATTTTACTCCCTATCACCTCAATTTGCCACCATTCCTCACTTTTACTTAAGAAATGCCAATGGTTATTAAAAAAAACCTCAATATGTGGACATATGATTCATCATCTTCGCCATCTATTCTGATTTAGGTGGAGACTATTTTTACTTGTATAATTGCTCTATACCTTCTATCTCATCTTTTACTAATTCCATCTTTTTGTAGTTACTCAAGAAATATCGGCTGTAAAAAAGAAAATTGTCATGGCACAACCGCTACAACAATGCCAAATAGCGACCAATATCCCTTATATAGCTAAAGTGTAAAATGTTAACTCTGAAGGAACCATAAGCAACGAAGCTCTTCCTTCTCATACTTCTCTTGAAGTTACAATTGTTATCATAAAGTCTAAATATATGGTCGATATCCCTCTGACATCGACCATTGTTGTTGATCGAGAAGATGAATAATAAGATGAGTGTCCCCTGAGTGTCACTCCTCAAAGCTCCAAAAGAGGATCATACCCTTAACCTATTCCCCCATCCATTCAACAACTTCCTTCGACTGCAAAATCTCCTCTCATAAATTAAAGAGTCTCTTCAACTAGGTACAACACATGAGTGGTCATCTTTGATCAGGCAATGGAGGTCCCTACGATCGATATCCCTCAGGATTGCTCGGCCCTAATTCGAACATCACCGCTAATGATAACCGATAATGCCTCGGTCTCTGACGTAACGAATGAAGGTTCACTTCCAATTGAAGACATCATATCCTCCCTCCGACAAACTCTTATCAATAATTTCAACGTGGTCGAATCCCCTGCATTTTCCACCGAGTTGCAAAGTCTCAAGAAAGAGCACTAAACCCTTGTACATTCAGGGTTTTCGGGGACCATATCGGTCAAGATGATCGATAGGCTTACCAAGATAATCGATCAATATCAGGTCCTTTCTTGTTCGAATGAGAGTCTCTTGGCCAAGCTGTCAGTCCTTAGTGATTTCTTAGAATTCATTAGAGAATAATATGAGCTCTGTACCATAACTAGATATTTCGAGGTTGAGCACATGACAATAGGATCCCAAGTGGTTATGGCCAATGATATTGTTGATAAGTTATCATCTTGCCACTCAAAACTAAAGATATCAGATGTCGAGTTGGAGGAAATGAGTATACGAATTATTGCTCTAGAGTCAAAGTTGATGATGTTGAAGAGAGGAGCATTGAAAGTGAACCATTGATGACTTGGCCACATCCACTACAACTCAAACAGAGGTTGTCAGCCGGGTTCGTTAAGTGGTCGTCAAACATGAAGTTGTTTTGTGCAGGTAAGATGTCGATTATAGAAAGTTGAAGTGGTAATTCAACAATTTTAATCTTTTAAATTGTAACTTTTCTATCCTTTGTACTGTAATGGTTGATCAATAAAATCAGCCATCGAGCCTTCTTTCATCATTGGTTGCCTTAACGCTTTCCTTCTTTTTCTATTTTCTTATAACTAGCTGATGGCATGGAGCCCAAAATTCAAGGGGTCATGCATGATCCTCTTAAATAATAGCCATGACGGTTGATACGAAGTGTCTTTGCCCACCATATATGTATCAAATGTGGGTTCTATAATCGCCTATTTAAACCATCTTGGATCCCATTCTGAACTCACACTGAAATCCAAGTAAGCTCTCTAACTCCTTGATTTTGTAGTCATGGGTTCCAACCCAAGCTTCACTTCCTTCCTTAATGGTGCAAAGAGCTATATGAAGGAGATCCTCAAGTGGGGTCTCATCGACTTCAACCAGTCTTTGCAGTTCTTCAATGTTGATTTCTTTTTCAAGGAGACTCAAAGGCCGCCAAATCAGACTTTTCGTCGGAAGAGCTTCTAAAAGTTCTGAAACACTTGCATTTTCTTAAAAAATCCTACTTTCAACTCATCTTCGAGTCCAAGAAGCTTGCCGAATATCTAAGGCAACAAGTTGCAACCCCGAGAAGATTCCCTTCTAATCAATAAAGCTTACAAATTGGCATGGAACAACCGATTACAGTGGAACCTGATTCATTAATTCAACCGTGCCTTGTTATGTGTGTTGCAAGCACAATTCACCGAGTTGTTAGAGGACATCAAGGAGAATGAGTATTCCTATACTCCTAAGGACCCTATCATCCCAGAGGATCTCCTCTCCATCATCATTTCACAAATTTTTGATTACCAGGCTCTATCAAAGGCAAGCTTGACAGGGAAGGATTCTGAAGGTAGAGTCTCCTCGAATGGAAATCGTGTCAATTGACTCCTGCATTTCCTACCCATCCTCGAGGAGAAGGGAAATAATTGAAAATTGTATTAAGAACATGTTGAGGTCGAGAAATATCAACTTCTTGAGGAGTTTGAGGAAATAAAGGCAACTCATGCCCAAACATCTGAGCTGCACGACTGATTTGCTTTTTCCTTTTTCTTTTTATGTTTTTTTTTCCACTTTTGTAATGAGACTGATGGCCTTCTTACTTTTGAATAAACTTTGCATTTATCGATTTTCATATTGTTCGAGTATCTGCCAAGATCTATTTTATTTTATAATGTAGAACGACATATTCCTCATTGAATTGACATTCCATAATATCGAGTATCGGCCTTACCACTTCAGTCGGTCATTGCTTGAGATATTTAGAGCGATCGGCTATAACATCCCAAGATTTCACGGCCAGAGTTCATACTCATGCCCTAGAAAATCGGGTGTTAATAATGTATAAACTTAGATGCTTTTGAAAATTGCACCCTATTTTTTTTCTATTTGGATTGCATCTAGATACATTTAGAAAGGTAACATTCACAAGAATAAAATCAACTGTATTGATTATATTTCATCAAAGTAAAAAAGAATAATCAATGCCTTCTCAAGGGAAGTTTAGTACATTCATCGAGTTCATAGGGGAAGTACAAGGCTAAATAAATAAACTATCTTCTCATTCTTTTGTATAATCTTCTATAGGGAAGTAATTCTCTAAGTCTTCAATCTGTATGTCACCTGCATTGACTGTATGGTTGGGAAAGGGTCAATGCCCTAATCATAGTGAAGGCTATCCTTTAAGATTAATAGTAATTTAAGAGATTCATGAAAGCAAGATAAATGCTCTGATATATCAAGTAATCCACAATACAAGAGATATCAATGCACAAACAATCTATATGAGATACATGCCTAGCAAAGTATATGCGGTGTGTCACACTTAGCGATCGCCACAATGTGGAATATGATTAGAACTATCCGACTTGACCCGCATCTCATACTACGGATATTCATCGGCGTGTCCCACCCTTAACATGGCTTTATGCGGTTGTCCTAAAATGGCCACAACACATGAACTGGGAGAATACGCCTCTAGAGATTGGAGTGACTATTTACAACAACCAACCCCCCCATAACTCAGAATTGATGTACTTTGTATATAGAACGTCTCACGTACACCAACCAGGACACCATTAACGCAAAAAATATAGAAATTACGTGTCGCCCCAGGGCCACTATCGAAAACGCATTACATCCACGATATTTAATCGGTCGCTATTGGAGGGATTCCCATCATAATACTTGCATCAAAAGAGAATTCCTTTGTCCATGGTCAATTAAGAATATCAAGACACCTGCCAAGCCCTTAAGGTATAAAGAGGCAAGTGACAATAACCAGTTCGAATAAGAGGCGAGTGACGAAGGTCAACTAGAACTGAGGAGAGTGGTTAAGGCCAACTCATGATGATTAAAGGTAAGAGCAAGGCTTGTATCCATAGCCTCACATAAACTCAGGAAAGCCTCTTCTAATGGATATCTTGTAAAAATATCAAAAGGGCCAATAATTGATGATATCCATTTAAAATGTAAACAGAGAAAAAGTAACAAAAATCTGAGATTAGATAAAAGGCATGGAAAGGGTAAGTGCAAAGGCGAGATAAAATGCATCAACTCAATTAAGACAAAAGGCAAGTAAAAATGAGTGATAAAATAGCATGAAAGAAAAAGGGGTAGGATAAATATATTAACTTAAATTATCGAAAGCTTAAAGGATAAAACCCTCACCTCAGTGATTTTAAGAAAACGTGACTCGAACCCAAACTCGTTTGGTGACTCAGTGAGTCGCCGGTCAACAAGCACATGCCCCCACTCTCTCTTTCTTTTTCTTCTTCCTTTCATTTCTTCTTTTATTTTTCTCTTTCTTTTTCTTTCTTTTTCTTTCCTTTCCCTTTCTTTCTATTCTTTCTTTCTCTCTTTTCTTTCTTTCCCTTCTCTTTTCTTTTCTTTCTTCTTTTCTTTTCCTTTCTTTCTTCTTGTCCTTTTTTCTTTCCTTTCTCTTTTCTTTTATTTCCTTTCTATTTTCTTTCTTTCTCTCTCTCTCTTTCTTCCTTCCTTCCTTCCTCTCTTCCTCTTTCTCCTTCTTTCCTCTTCTTTTCCTTTCCTGCTGCTACCACGTCTAGCAAGGTTGGCCTTCTCTCTCTCTCTCTCTCTCTCTCTCTCTCTCTCTCTCTCTCTCTCTCTCTTTCTTTCTTTCTTTATTTATTATTTTTTCCTCTCACAGTCGGACGGGGGTCTTTTTATAGCAAAAAGGATTTCTAGATCCATCCTGCGTAAGTACTGTTGTGCATGAGAAAGGAGTCATGCGGATTCCCTTATGAAGAGAAAATCAGAACTGTGTCGGCTTCAGTCTTGCGGATGAATTTTGGAAGAGGATTGTTCCATTTTCTTGGTCGGGTCGGGGAAGAAAAGACTAGGGTTTGGTCATATTGTCCCTGTGCTTACAATGGATGGCTCGGATCATCTTAGATGATCACGGAAGTGGCCCACCGTAGCTCCCAACATAGACATTATCCGTCCTTTGGGGGCGGATTCAAACCTCCCATCGCGGAAGCATGAAAAGTGGGAGAGATCAGAAGTGGTCGGATTCGGGGGCCACATGTGTATCTCGACAGATCCACTACATTCATCTGTTTTGTAGGCTAATTTTAGGCCATAGGTGAAAATATGGGGTAGGTCCAAGTTTTAGATGGACCACACGATCAGGTAGGGTGTGGAGGATGCTCACCGCTAACGGTTTTCACTCCCATTTATGTGGATTGTTCAAGATAGGTGGGTCCACTTATGATAATCCACCAGGGGATCTATTCCCTTCATCGTCTTCACAGGGTCATGTTAGGCCATGGGCCAAAAGATTGGGCAAATCCACATCTTTGGTGGGCCAAATACATGTGACAAGTTGGTTCTTCCCATCGGTTAAACATCCCTGCACTACAAAAAAATGGCTATTAGGGCATTTTTAGCATAGGCGGCCACAACAAACTGCCACTATAGATGTAATAAGGGGCATTTTTATGTGGCCGCCCGTGTACAAAATGGGCCACCACTGCTATTTTTGTTTTAAAAACCAAATTAAAGCCTATCCCATGCGGTGCCGTGCGCGTACGTGCACCTATCCCAAATTCAGCGTGCCTCTTCTTTTTCCACCTCTTTTCTACCAAAACCCATCTCTCCTTTTCTCTCCTCCCTGCAATATCCTACTGAAAGTCTCTCTCTCTCTCTCTCTCTCTCTCTCTCTCTCTCTCTGTGTCACGCCCCGAACTCAGAAACCAGGCTCATAGAATTTTCGATCGCCGAATCTGGCATCGACAGCCTTCGTAGAACCCCATTCTCGGCTCCCAGCGCCCATTCGCCAGGTTCCGATCTTGGGATACGACGAGGAGGATTTTTAACATCAGTTTGATTCGTAATAAGCATAACCATAGGCATAACCCACAAACAACCACCAAAAACTCCATTACATTTCCACTATGATAAAAAACTTTACAAGTACAATGAGCATAAAGGGAAATACAATGATGATAGATAAAAGCTCCAAACTGATCTGATATCCGCTCCTGCCTCAGCGCTGTTGCGATACAATGTCACTTGCACGCAACGGTCGTGCATAAGCTTATAGAAAGCTTAGAGGGTGGTGAAAGTCTGTGCTCAAGGTGGTAATATAGTTATGCAGTATCAGAGTAATGCAGAACATGCTGATGAATCTATGAATACCATTAGTCATACCAAGGCTATGCGATGCAAGGCATGAATGATGTCGGCCATACCAAGGCCATGCGATGTGAAATACAACTCAAGAATACAAATCCTCATCTAAGTCCACATATCAATACAGCTCAACTCTAGAATATCACTGGGGTCTAGTACACTCTAAACCAGATCGTCGCCCCATCGCACGTAATAAGGTAAGTGGAAGAGACCTCACTATCCACCTATCAATATTAGGCTTGGCTCATGGATAGTGGACCCATTTCTCGAGCTGGTCAAACTCAGCCTAGCTTTGCCCCCTCCTCTCAGGTGGGTAAGGCCGCACCCCCTTCCAATCGACCACAACATAGTGAAAAGCATGGCCTTTTAGTAATTAACACTTGGCGCTCATACACCCACTCGGTCTAGACGTTGGAGTAACCTCTTAGTACCATAAGGGTTTAAGGACTTTCACCCAGGGATATCTATAGCACCCCATGTAGAATAAAAATTTTAGTATCCAATCCTTCCAACCACGATATGCTTGTGGAGGCTACGACCCTGATGTTGCTAGGGCGTATAATACCATATCACATAATGTAAATGCATGAATTATTCTATCCAGTCATGCAGCAATCCTACGTGTATTATGCACTCATGTAGGGCAACACTGCCTATCCGGGAGCCCCTAAACAACCTGTCCGAAGGCATATGCTATGATCAGTCACTTCTCATATCAAGCATACATATGATGCGTATGATCATGAATCATGAAACTATACTAAACAAGTTATATGGTGATGGATGTTGTTCATAACGAAGATGGGCCTAGACGGTTTACGAGTATGGGCCTAATGATGGGCCCTAGGGAGAGTTATAATATGGACATTTAACCAACATTATTCTTACAATGTGGACGTCAAACCAACATTGCTCCCACGACACGACCGTCATAAACATCATTACATAAACCATATTGGGATCTCACATTGCAATAGACCTTAGGTACATCCCATTAGACCTTAAATACATCAAATGGGCCAAATCACATGGGCCTTATATTCATCAAGTGGGCCACATCAATGGGCCGCACCAATGGGCCTTATGTACATTGCAATGGGCCATAACCCGTGGGCCTTAGAATGCATCAAAATGGGCCTCGTAACATGGGCCTTATATATTCAAAGTTGGCCTCAACCACGAGCCACAAATACATCGAATGGGCCTCATTACATGGGCCTTACATCCACTTCAAAGTAGGCCCCAATGGACTACTATAGATAAATTAAGATGAGCCTCATATATATATTAAGGTGGGCCTCCTCAAATGGCAAGTGGGCCACATCACATGGTTCATATGCATATCAAATAGGCCACACCCAAATATGAGTGGTGGTAATGATTTCCACCATTAAAAAATTCCCCAGGCCCACCATAACATTTATTTTCCATACAATCTTTTCATAAGGTCACAAAGAACTTGGTGGCCCAAGGGTTTAATGGTGGATGTTTAAACCCATTGCATAATGTAGTCCACCTGGTCCTAGATTTACCTCATTCGTTAGCTCATGCCATAAAATGAGCTTTCCAAATGGTTGGAAGGCTTGGATGTAACACATGCACCATGATAGACCCCATTATCACAACATTGTGAATAAAACACATAAAGGGGGGGGGGGGGGGGGGGGGGGGGGGGGGGGGGGGGGGGGTTCCCACCGTCTTCCTGGACGGTGTGACTAAAACACATACATTACTTGTGGGCTCCACCGTCCACCTGAACGGTGGGAGCCAAACACATGCATTTCCATTCGACCGTTGAAAAGGTCACACGGACCTGGCTGAGTAGGAAAAACAAATTTCATATTGATCTAAAACTTCTGTGATCCCCAAATGGGTCAAGGGCAGACTTTAGATCCTCACTGTTTACCTGTGATGTGGGCCATCTGAGACTTAGATTGGCCTGATCTTTGGAGGGGGCCTAGTTCAAGGAGGGGCCCACTCAATGGACGGTTTGGATACTAAACATACATCATGGTGGAGTCCACGATGGGGCCCGTGGGCCGCTGCCCGTCAGCCCGTTGCATGCAGCAGGCGCTGCCTGCGCCTCTGGCAGCAGCAGCGATGTGCTGCTTATATATATGTATTTTTTTGGGGTTTCTGAGGTTTTTCCTCAGTGGGGCCCGTATTAAGAGAATCCGACCCAACCGTTGGGTCCCATGGCTTAATACAAGCCAAACAAGCCCAATATTAAATATATTATGGTGAATAGAAACAACAGGCAATTTTTTTAACGGTAATCACCGCAGTTTCCTATGTTAAGGCCCACCAGGTGCTCAGATCAGCTTCATTTTTTGGCTCAACATCTTAAATGATCTAGGGAATGAGATGGACAGCATGGATCAGATTAATGGATTTGTGATAGGGCCTGTGTGAGTGGTTCACTCCAAGTCTAAATCAAGCTGATATTTTTAGTTTCATTACAACGTCTAGTGTCAGGAACGCTAGATGGTCTGGGTGCACACATATCTAAGGTGGGTCCTGCTCAGGTGAGCCATTAAATGCTTAGGTGGTGTGGGCACAACATATGTATAAAGTGGACCCCACCTACAGATGGCTTGGGTAAAATACATACTTCATGGTGAGGTCCATCCAGGTGGGCCACACGGCCACATCATCACATAAAATAGGAGAAAAAGAAAGAGACAAGGAGAGAAAGAGAGAGAGGGACATGTGTGATGGAGGACTCCGCCACTATGAGCCATCCCTTGCAATAAATCATACATTAAGTGGGCCCTAAAGCATGTGGGTCCACCAAATCAAAGATCAACAGTGGAGATTCCTTCTCCACCAAAATGGAAAGTCTAGATGACCCTTATCAACTAGAAAGTAAACATCATGATGGGGTCCATGAAGATTGGCCCCATCATGGAATGATCATGATGATTAAAGTGGGCCATCGGCCACATATTAGGGTCCCAAGTGAGATCCAAACCATTGATCAGTTAGCCTCACTTGGCCCATCATAAACACATATAAATCTATCCTATAATGCACCCACCATTCGATCTTCTTGCTCCCTTGTCTTCCTTAGCTCCTTAGCTTCGATTCTAATGGAGGAGATGAGGTTTGGATGGTTGAGATGGGAGATGAGAGAGTGGGAAGGTGGGCCACACTTGTGGCTTGAGAAAGCTTGGAGAGGCTTGGGACGTGTGGTGCTTTTCTTGCTTGGAAATAAGCTTAGAAAAGATGGAGACAGAGAGAGAGAGAGAGAGAGAGAGAGAGAGAGAGAGAGAGAGAGAGACTTGAAAAGGGAGAGAGAGAGATGGGTGATGGAGTGATGGATGTAAGAACTTTTTGACTTTTGTGGAAAATGGTGTAAGAAAAGCATGGGTGTGTAAGAGACTTTTTGACTTTAGGGGTTGCTTAGGAATGGGTGAAAGGTGATGTGTACTTAACACGTTCTTGACATGATGGGATTAATTGATGTGACAAGTCGTAGAGATTCTCTTGGATTTCGCATGCGCTGCATTTTCCTCGCACCGAACGCTGGCCCACATCTCCTGACCAGGGTATCTCCTCGACGCACGAGTCGTGACATCGGACTGTGATGACGGTGTGGTCGCTAGGGAACAAGTCTTAGGTTGAGTCGACTCGGGTTGACGGCATGTGAATCAGGGTCGCGCGCAAATACTGGTAAATGGTCGAAGGTTGCTGAAATTCGACCGGGAAGATCGCGGAATCCTACAGAACGGTACGGACTAGGATACGGGTCACACACACTCTCTCTCATTTTCTTCTACGTGTTGTTCCTTCTTCGACTTCTCTCCAACAATCGAAGAAAATTGAAGAAAGAAGAGAAAATCGAAGGTACTCTCTCTCGATCTGTCTCCCTTCATCTCTTTCTCTCTCTCACTTCCCCTTTCAATTATCAAGCAGCGATAGCCATATCCACTGTTGTCCATGGCTGCTGACATCTGCAGGTTAGTTGTTTGAAGAAATGCTTCAACCAATAACATGTACCACTATTGTACATTTAATATCTCTATTTCTTTCATACTTTTTTAGCCCATCCATGAGTGGACTAGCCTGATATATAGGAGGGGAACAATCAACATAGATCTACCTCCTTAGAGGCAGTGATCCCACACATATACCACTTTAGACCATGTGTTTGTGTGGATAGGGCATTCCTCCTCTGTTTATTCACTTCGATGATCAAAACTGTTAATATGCTAGCCCTCAACCTGGATGGCTAATGGCTAGCAGATATGACCACTCAATCTGACCATTAGAAGAACTTCAATAGACCTTAATTAAAGGCTTTGAAACCCTTAAAAAAGGATGCATCTTTAGACCATAGATTGGCCATCAATCAAAAGGATCAATGGACGATCAAATCACATCCCATTTAATGTTATAATGGCCATGAGTTGAGTTAGATCTGACCACCCAAGAAGCCAGATTTTGACTCACCTTTTAATTTCAGCACAGGACATGTATTGGGCAGATCCAAGAATGTGGCATTTTGGTATGCATTGATGCATATGGATGTATTGCCTGTATTATCGTGGATTGTAGGTTACTTGGCTTGGTTATCCAACTCTATGTGCTTTGTGGGGAGCATTTATCTGTTGTTGAGTTTGAAAATTGATTTTTCAACTGATTTCTAATGAAATATAGTATAGGTTAATTGTTTCTGAAAACGTGATTTGGGATGTTGACTGGACTGTCCATTGCCAAATTTATGTAGGGAGGGGAAAACAACATTCTGCCACTACTTTTCAAAGATTTTGCACACCAATTTTTCTGGAGGTGTGTTTTGCATAGTTTGCTTGCTTCCTCATGAAGAGGCTTGTTTAATCTAATATAACTATTTAAGTACTTCTCATGGCAAGGTGTAGATTATTTGAACTATGGTAACTGTTACGATGATGGATCCAAGCCTCAATATAGGTAACATTTTTCTTAGAAAATGAGTTCCTGTTGCTCATGTTTCAAGTACGGCCAAGACAGGAAGTCAAACAAGTGAAGTTCATTGGGATATCAAAAACATTTTTAATCCATTTTTAAAGAAATGGGTTTGACTAAATTGATTCATTTCAATCAGTAAATGTGATGTTGCCATTCATATCCATCATTGTTATCATTAACAATCCACCTACAATGTAAATAAAAATTAGTTCATCTCATTTTAGTTAAGAGTATTTATGTTTCGGTGATCTTGGTTGATATAAATTAAGGGTTATCAAGATTACTTTTAATCATTACCAAAGTCTCTAAATAAAGTATTTTAAATTATTTTAAGTGGCAACCAAACAGGGCCTAGGATTTGATTTCATAGTCTAATATTTATTTACCTCTAGTAATTCCTTGTGACCTTTTTAAATTTTAATGTTATCCATGTCATTGATATAAGAATGTGAACCTTTCATCCATGACTCAATTTTTTCCCAAGACAAGGTGTGGTTGTGAAAGGGTCTAGGGAAATTGTTTTTCATGATTGGTTGAAAGGTCAATTGACATCTCGTCCCATTTTTCTTTGTTCGATACCACACATAGTAGAGGTAAAGTGTCTGTTTACTTGTTAGTAAACATAAAGCATCTCTTCAATTACTGTGGCAAATAGCTGCATTATTAGAGTAGCTGTAGTTGGCATTCACAAGTCTGGAAGGGCTTGTGCAAACTCATCACCTCTTTCCTTGAGGTAGGAATTGAGTGGTTGTGAGAAGCTAGCATATTGGAAAGAGAGTGACAGTTCAGAAAGGTCTGAGTCCTCTTGGGAGAGGTTTTTGGTTTCGCAAAATGTAACAAGACTGGTAACAACAAATTAATCCTTTTGATGTCCATCTTTAATCATTTGATTTTTGATATGATTTTTCTTTATTTTAATGAATGCAGTAGTTGGCTTCATTTGTAGTATTGTTACAAAGGTTTAGCTTCACAAGGATATTTATTGTGTTTAGGAACCTATAATGATGTTGTTGCCCTGCTCTCAAATTGTTTCACCTAGACCTGTGTAAAGCATTTCTTTAACCTATAGGGAAAAACACCTGCGATTTCTCAACTACAGCTTTAAACTGATTTTTGGTGTAGATAATTGAAAATTCAAAAGATTTTATTTTTGGGATTATTTTATATATATATATATATATATATATATATATATATATATATATATATATATATATATATATATATATATATATATATATTAAGTTTGAGTACTATTTCTGTGATGGGTTTGGCTGAATTCGTATGTTGTTAGATTTTTAGTAACAAAGTTTGATTGAGTTTACTTTGATTCTCTTTTTTCCAATTTGGTTTTAAAATTTTGAATGTTAGAGAAGTGCTACTGTGATTTTTTTGATGTATGTAAGTGACTATTTTGTGTGTTCTCTACACCATAATGATGTCTTTTAGTTTACCTTTGCTAATCTACTGTTTTGTTTTTCTAGGGGGGGGGGGGGGGGCAGACTCCTATGATAGCTCACTACCATTTTGAAAATGGTGGTGTCTCTACATCCTCAAATGTGGCACTCATGTATGTCTATCTTATTAAGATCATCGGGACTGTGGGAACACTTTGGATGGAGCATATCTCTAACACCACACTGATCAAGTAACCTTACTTGTCCAATTGAGGGAAAAATGAGATGGTTTCTATCATATTTTCAGTGTAGTTTTTAGAATTATGCTCCACCGGAAATTCTGGATTGCCATATGGCTGTGCCATGTGCAATGTTGAAGTGTCACCACTCACCACCATTTTAAGTGTTGAACTATATGAATCTACCCTTCTGGGTGGTGATGCATGATGCATCTTTTTGGTTTCACTAGTGCTAATGGTTTAGAAAAATCCACATCTTAGTCTCATCCGTTTATAGATTGTTAGATTCTAGGTTTTTTTTTTTCCATCTATTACTAGACTATCTTTTAACATCCATTATGTTAGAGTGTACCATCCAAATGCTTTGAGATTTGGCAAGTATTCTTTATTTTTCATGCTCTTTCTATGGTTTAAATTTGGGCCCCGATCTCCGATCTCCAAAGGATGCCTAAGATGCTCTTTTAGATAGCTAATACACTCCGTACTTTGGAACAGTGGTTGTACATATCTAATTGAAACATTACCCAATGGTTAAAACATGACCTAAGATCTTCATTATGACTGGATTATCCTACATTTCTAATGGACCGTTTGGGGGATCCAAATATGATGGACAATCAGATGACATGCTAAAAACAGGAAGACTTAATTGTCGGTATTCTAATCATGTATCTAGGTGATTGTACTATCAGTTTTGTAAATTGATGGTCATAAAGTGAGTTTCTGGAGTGATTATGGGTAGAACATGTACACTGTTAAATTTAAGTGACATGTTCACATGTGTAAATTTCTCATATTACAGTTCTAATGGTAGATTAAGCATATTCATTTGAGGTGAACAAGGTGAACGGATCAGAATCTTGATCTGATAAGTGTACGGACGGATGTAGAGGTCAAGTAGCTAGTTTACTATGATCTAAGGGCTAAAATTCGACGTATATGGTTAATTTATGACAATTAGGCATGATATAAAATTTCTCATGAAACGGATCATGAGAACCATGTGATCTAGTGTTCAAGGGTCTAAGTTAATGACATTTTTGTAATTATTGCTGATCTAAGTGTTTTGTGAAATCTAATAGTTCTACTTGGTTTTATATCCATTTCTAAATATTTCTTAAAAAAGAACTTGCCTCTAAATCAATATGGTTAAAGAGTTATTCACCGATTTAGTCAAGAGAAGGTGCATGTATCCCATCACATGATCAATGGTCAGATGACTTGATTTATGGATGAAGATCAATGCCAATGGTCAAATTCGTGTTTAAGAGTAGACGTAAGGTGAGGATAGCTAGATTGTTATCGTACCCATGTATGTGTTATGTTAAATCTCACGGTAACGCTCAAGAACTTTTAATACTCGGGTATTGAAAAGATTGGGGCATTACATTGGCCAACTAAAACCTTTCGCTACTTGTAGACTAAAATACTCATTGAATGATTACCTCTATAGTCGGCCAAATGCGAAATAGTGATATCGCCCGATGTAACACCCTGGTTCTCGAAACTCGAGTATATTGCTCATTTTCTGAAAACCCGAATGTTAACCTTTAAAGATAGCCCACATCTCTTATATATTTTTTCTTTATTTTCTTTTTTAGAGTTAGTAGTTTAAAAGAAGAGGAATAAATTAAACATAAAGGAAACATTGCATACATGTTTAAATATATGAGCGGCTGCTCATAAGACTTATACAAACCAATGTCTCAATTTTAACAAATACAAGAAATAAAAAATTTAACATATAAAACAAAATAAAATGCAGCTAGGCTTGAGATGCACGATCACACATCTTCTCTTGAGCAGATACAACCATGCATCCCTGATATTTATACCCGACCTCTCATCAATTAGAACATGAGTATCAATTAAACTACCTACACTACCTGTACGGTTATATATTAAAAGAATGAGTGGCCAGCTCACTGTGAGTTTCGCTCAAGATTATACACCACCGCATTAGTTAAGTATAGTTTAATAAGAAAATATACAAACATCCATGAATCTTATTTAATTGCATGGATGCATGATTACACATCAACTGGGGATGCTCATCTAGTTGGCTTTTTGAAAAAATCCACGAGTGGGGCAAAACCCACATGCAAGTGGCCAATCACCAATGAAAATACATCAAGTACGTGTGTAGTGATTAGTGTAATGCCTTGAAAATTGGGGGTCGAGTTGAAGCTTAGCTCTCGAGTTCCAACACATCACTTATGCAACATAGATAATGATGATTAAATATTGTCTGTATTAGCACAATAAACATGAATGAGATTACACTAAATCAGTATATCATACTCTAGAGACAATTAGATTACGCAAGCAGAAAACTGTGATAAATATATAAAACATATAAGTAGTAAATCCCAAGAGTATCAACATGTCGTCAGGTTAAATAATTACATGTGTAGTTTCAAAATAAATAAAATGATGAAGTGTAATATCCTCTAATCCATATCCTTGTAGCCCCGGTGATGTAACTCTAGTCTATATAGACCCGTCAGAGAGTTGCATGTAGGAGAATTCCTCCTCATCATCATAAAAGTCAGGCTCTGCCCCATAAGCATTGCCATCATCTGAAACTAAAACAGGGTCTGGTTGGTGTTTTAAAACACCGTCCTAGAGTGAAGGTTAATATGTTATCAATTCAATCAACCAGTAATGATAAAGCAACACAACAATCATATCCTAAGCATTCTTATTAATGCAGGAATGATATGCGATAATGATGTATACCCTTGTCTATACTCCCTCAGCGACATCATCTCACGATCGCGGCATGCACCACTCCGGACGCATGCACTTCCTCGCTAAAGCACATGCAATGTATGTATTATCGTGTTAGCCCAATTTTTAATTAGGTTTATTCAAATATCATATTCGGAAAGCTAAGGTACCTTCCTTTTTATCACTTACTTAAACAATGATCCATTTAGGGTCGTTAATCCTAGTTAATCACATACGATAGGCAAGTTCGAGAGTTTACACTCTAGGTAGCTACGAGAGGCTCGTCACCGTCAGTGTAGGCCTATTTTGTACTCGAGGTCACTCCACCAATGCCCTACCAACTGGCAGTTTATTTTTGAAGGCTTGTCACCAATCCGACTGAGAACTACAACCAGGCTGCACCAGTATAGGTCGACAACTTGAATATAGTGTCCCACACCACTGTATTCGGCTCACGAGTTTAGGTTGCTCATTGGTCACAATGAGAAGGTTCGTCACCCCAGCGTAGGCCAATAGCTCGACAACGGTGTTCCATACCACCATGCCCGACTCATGAGTCTTAGCGGATTGTGGTACCATGGTTGAAGCGGGTTTCATTGGTAAGTGGTACCTTAGGTTCAAGCAGTAACGTCCATACATGGTAAGCGCACAATAAGACAATCGGTTTATTAGACAGGTTCGACTGGTACAAGCGTACGCTGAATTCAATAACATAGTACCACAGTCGACAATCATCGTACGACTTAGATTCATTGAACGCATCAATTGTGGTGAGACTAATTTGGCCACTCAAACAAGAATTGTTACCGATTGTCTGGATTACGTAGTAGTCTCAATCATACTCAAATGCAAAATGTGGAGACATGTGATAATCATATAGGCATTTAACAAACAATCCAAGTACGACACTCATTTGAACATTTTATTAACCTATTGAACATATTATTATACATATGCATTTCACCCATAAATTGTACAATTGAAATGAAAATTACAGGAAGGAAACTATACATATAGATGAGGTAATTGAGAATCTCATCTCAATACTCTTATTAAATACAATTCATCAAACAATACCCCATTCAAGCATTTTATCATACACATAAAACATGTTACTATGCATATGTATTTTATCCATAAATCATATAGTGGTAATTTACATTATATGAAGAAAACCATTCATATGACTAAGGAAATTAAGGATCCTATGTTAATACACCTAATAAGTACAATCCATCGACAAAATCTCGTTCAGAAATTTTAACAAACACTTAGACTACACAATACTTTATACATAGACTAAATTAGTTATGACATATATTATCGTAAATCCTTTCACAAAGGAGTTGTCATGCATACAAAAAACATGGATTCTAGATTAATAGTAATGAGAAACATAAATCATAATCTCATGTTCATTCAGACATTTCAACAAATACATAGAATGCAAATGTGTTAAACATAGTTCATACATATGTAATACATGAAAAATGCCGTAACTAAGATCATATGGCAGCAATCAAGTTAGACATAAATCATTAACTAACATTAAAAGCCTTAAAAACTATAACCTAAATGTTTATAGTCTGTACCTTTTGTCGGTTTGCTCATTTTGAACTCAGTTCAAATCCTACACACCCGAATACAGAATTACAATACCTAAATCATCGAAATAGGTTAGCTATTACACTGATTACCCTATCTAGACTTCTAAAACAAGATTAGGGTTAGGATTCCTTACCCAAATCAAAGTTAGACCAGATGGTTTTGCGATGGTGGGGAGGCGAAACGGCGTGTGGAGTCGTGGGAATGAATCCCAACAACAATCTCCCTATCTCTCTCTCTCTCTCTCTCTCTCTCTCTTCTCCTCACTCTTCTCTCCTCTTTTCTCTCTTCTCTCTCCTAGGGTTAGGAAAAATCGTATGGAATGAGAGAGGGGTAGTTTGAGGCCCTTATATAGGCCCAGAACTAACCTCAATGGTCCCAGGGCCATGGTATACTTTGATTATAGCCAAAGAGTGGCTATTTCAATCTAACAGAGAACATCTGGAGGCCCCTTTTCTGCATACGATCTGGGGGAAGCTTTCTGACATTGGATCTAGGTTAGGTTAAGAATTCGGTCTGATCGAATTTACGAATCGACCGTGGAGGACCAGTTCAGTTCAACGATCACCATTACTCAATCAGGGCCACAAGTTCACTGACATGTGTTGGAAATTTTTCCTGATCCAAGCGTGTAGTTGGGTTAGAATCTGATAATATGAAACCTTAAACTTACCCCGTAAGCGAACGACCCAAATCACTTAAATCTGAGTTCATTTTCTAAAGATATTCGTGTTTCTCACACACTTCGCTCCGGGCTCAAGTTATGCATTTCTTGATACTATTTGGACTTGATTTCTGAGGTAGTTATCAAGCCTAGTAAAGCGGTCATAACCCTATAATTTTGCGGTAATTGGACTTTCGTCGCGCAATCCAGGTCTGATGCGAAGTTTCAATGCGTTCCCAAGAGCAACTGGGTTTTGAGATTAATCCTAGGTTTCTAGGCAATGTAGCGTTAGCGATCCTACTAGTTTTGGGCCTTGTAGTTCGTATTGAAAGTAGTTCAATCTAATTTCATTGATTATTTAGTTTAACACTTAATAAATTTTCGTCTAATTCCTAAAGGATTTGGTCTTGAGTGATTTCTGCCTGAGGTAGTACTCGGGTCTTTGTACGAATTTTTTCAAGACGTTACATTAGCTTACCTAAATTAGGTCAATTATCGATGATCTAGGAGCTAGCGAAACGATACCACAGCAAAAGGCATATGCTATAACATATAAAATTAACTACCTGTTATCGCCCATATGCTATGAATGTATGATTAGCTTAACCATTTTATTTCAATTGTAAACCTCCAATTTAAGAAAGCTCAAATGTCACTATGGGGGGCTCGTCACTAAGCATAGGACAACAACTTAGGCATAGTGTCCCATACCACTATCCCTAACTCTTGAGATTCCAATACTAGGATGTTTAATGGTAACCTCATCAACTAGTGGACAATCATAGTTCAACAAGTGGAATTTACCATCACAAGGTTATACGAAAATAATCCATCAAAACACATAGGGTAAATATTCCATCAAAACCACAATGGGCAAATGTTCAATTAAAGTCACATAGGGCAAATAGTCAATCGAAGCCACATAAAGAAAATAATCCAATCAAGGATGTGATAAAAAAGGAATTATACCCAAAAGCCACATAGGCACAACAATCCAAAAGATGGTAAGTTTGCAACAAAATTCCATTTAATCCATTAGGTAAAATGACTACTAGGTTGAGGGTTCATTATAATCACAATCAATCAAGTTACATCCCAAGTTTGGATATACATATATAAGTGGATTTTTCCACTAATAGATGTAGTAATTCAAGTTACACAAACAATTCACAAGTATGAGAAGAGATTCAAGTGCAACATGTAAGTATTTATACAGGATAAATGTTGAACATATAATTTGAGGATCAAATCCAATAACTAGTACAAGTAATCATAAAATAGGGATATCAATTATCAATCGAAATTAAAATAGAAACTATCACTTAAGTTAATATGAAAGCAGAAAGCCTAAGGGAAAAAAGTCATCACCTTACAAGTCGAATCGCCTACCAATGTTGCTAGGGAATGCATGTGCCCTTAAAGTTAAATACTACAATGAATTATGAAATTATATAGTTAGATCAAAGTTCTACACACTTATGGTTGAGATTATAGCCTAGAGTTTGGATCATTCAAATTTAGGGTTTTAATTATAAAACCAGGTTAGTTAACATATAGTTTAGATAGTGTACGATTTTAAAATTTAAGCTTCCAACGAAATAATTTATGTAATAGCAATAATGGTTAATGATAGTAATGATAATGCTATAAATAATAGTAATAAAGATAAGAATTGATAATAGGAAGAGTAATAATTATAATTATAATGATCGTGATTATGTGAAATATTATCTAATATTAATATTGATAATATGTGAATCATTCAAAAAATATACATATTATAAGTCACGTTCATGAAATAAATCTATTATCAGTTAATAATGAAGTAATAATAATAATAATGATTAATATAATATCGACTAATAATAAATAAAATTAGAAGTTAAAATGATTTTAATAATCTAATAGCAGTAACTAATAACAAAAATAAGAATTCTACTGATATATGAGTACTAATTTAATTAAAACTAATTTGGGAAAGACGAGTCGATTCACCTTTGTTGTACCATTTATCCCGACTCCACTAGATTGCTCAACTTAATTCACCTTTATTGTACCATTTGTCCCGACTCCACTAGATTGCTTAACTTAATTCACCTTTATTGTACCATTTGTCCCGACTCCACTAGATTGCTCAACTTAGCCACCCAACTTGGCCTCGATCTAGTAAACCCATGAAATCTCAAATGCTTGAACAACCGTTGTGATGCTGGACTAGATTGATAACACTAAGCTTCCCAATATATCTAGACTCCATGCAACAAATTGAGTTAGCTCAGTTATGACCTGATGGAGAAGAACCCTTTCTCCATATTCCTTCCTTCTCTCTAATTTTTCCTTCACTCCTCTCAACCACTAGCTAAGTAGGCCAACAACTTGTCTCCACTCCTAACTGAGTCGAGTCAACGGATCGTGCCCAAACTCAGTCCTCTTTCACTTTCTCAATATTTTCTCCTGATTTCTCACTTAATATAACCACAAGGAATTAGACCTAATTAGACCCACCAGACTCGTCGAGTTGAGCCCAAAACTCGACCAACAACATGGACAATCACACCAGTGACCCGACCCAGACTCGAATGATGACCCAGTCTTCCAAACTCTCTCATTCACCCTTCCTTTCTCTGTTCTTCTTTTTCTTCTCTTTCTTTCCTCTTTGGACTAGATGATGTCTTGATCAGACCCATACCCAACATAGACCAAACTTGGTCCATACTCAGCAACGAGTCAGAAGTCGACTCGACCCGAACTCGATCAGGAGTGTAATGCCACCCAAATCTCTCTCCCTCACCTCTACTTTCATCTTACTCCTCTATATGCTAGAACATCTAGTAATTTCCTGGACATGACAGAAGGATCTAACGAGCTTTCCCTTTATTTCTTCTTCCTATCTTGTTCTCTGGATGACCAACATAGTTCGGAAAGACCAAAAAATGCCAGGAACTTGGACATAACTCACCTTAAACTCTCCTTCACATGACCAAGGACTTGGTCGAGTCGACCAAGTGCGGCACGACTGTCAGACTCTCTCTCATTTCTTGTAATGCCTCATTTTTTGAAACCCGAGTATATAACTCATTTTTTAAAAACCCGAGTCTTAACTATTCACAACCCCAAGTGTAGGGTCGCGATGTAGTAATAATTCGGTGAGACTGAGGTGGAATCCATAGGGACTAATCTCGTGTGTATTATGAAAGTAACTAGAACTAGAACTAAAAGAAGATGTGAATCTAAATCTAAAATTAATTGAGAGAGTAATTGTGATTAAAACTAACAAATTCAAAGGTGGTAACTAGGTTTTTCAAGGATCCACTTGTAGTGATCAGGGAGATTTATACAAGATTCAAAAACACAACTGGAATCAGAGTCCCATCTTATCCAATTGGAAGATATCTTAGTAAAATTAAATCTGAACTTCCTTTGACCTAATTCTCAATAGATGAGAGGTGTGAGAACTGGAAGTGATTTCATCACAAAACCCTGCTCAGGAGACAAGGCAAGTAAAAAGATTTACCAATCTAAGATTAGGTAGGATTCCATCACCCAACCATGCCCATGGGATGATGGTGAATAATGGGATTTCCTAATTTCATAATCTCTATACATGGAAAGAATATACTAAAAGCTATAGCAGATCTACTGCAATTTGAGTCAAAATAAACCATTAAAAACTGAAATTATTTCTTAAATATCAAACTAGAATCAAAGGCAGTTCAACTTAAACATGAATTAAATTAATAGAAAATATCCCATCACGCTATATGCTTCACCTCTTAGCCCTAGCTAAGAGGTTTAGCCAACCATAGACATGATTGAACTAAAATCTCTTAAGAAAAGCATAAAAATAACTAAAGAAAAGGAAGAAAAACTCTTGGTGATGGCTTCTCCACTCCCCAAACCCTAAAAGATTCCTAGGAACATCTTAAGGGACTCCTATTTATAGTTGTGCATCACCTCTTTTTGCACCGAGTTGGAAAATTCTGAAAACTGTCTCAAATTTATGCAGTTTGAGCAAAACTTGCGTAAGCCTCGACTGGTCAAGGACAACCTTTGACTGGTCAAGGGTCTGCTTCGACTGGTCAAGGATGATAGGAATTTATAGGATTTGGTCGCTGAAGTTTGAGTCGAGGAATCTTTGACTAGTCGAGGGATGAGTTGAAGGAGGCAGATTTTTAAGGTTCCTTTTCTTCACTTTAAGTCTTCAATGCTCTTCATTCCTCACTTGATTTTCTTGGATCTTTAGCATGTGAATTCTTCATTCTTGGTCTCATAAGATCCATCCTTGACCTTGATGATTCTTAAGCATTAAATCCATACTTTTAACATCCTTTTCAATCTAAACCCTTAAATTCACCTTATAACACAAACATGATTAAAATAGAATATTAAGCATTATCATGTTCATAAAACTAAGTAATAAATGGGGTCCAATATACAATATTTGACCCTCAACATTAACTTTTAAGGATAGCCAAATTTCACATATATTTTTTTCTTTTCTCAGAGTTAGCGTTTTAGAAGAATATTAACAAATCAAGCATGAATGAAATTTCATATACATTTGAAATATACAAGTGGTTGCCCAAATGGCTTATACAAACTAATCTCTCATACTAATATATACAGGAGTGAATAATTTAATACATGAAACTAAATAAAATGCAACTAGTCTTGAGATGCAAGATCACGTAGGTTCTCTTGGCAAATACAACTATGCATCTTTAACAATTATACCCTGATCCTCATCAATCTGAATATGAATATCATTTAAGCCACATGCACTACCTATATGGTTATAAATTTGATGAATGATTGGCTATCTCAGTGTAAAATTTTCATAATATTACATACCGATACATTAGTCAATCATAGTTTTAAAGAATAAGGCATCCAAAATAATACATGATGCAGTCTTGTTTAAATGCATGGATGTGTGCATGCACATCAACCTGGGGATGCTTATCCAGTTGGACTTGGGCAAAGCGCATGCATATGCCCGGTCACCAGCGAAGCACATCATGTACATGCATAGTGACCAAGCTCATTGTACATCACGTACATGGGTCGATAGTCGATAGTTTGGAAGAAAGAGAAATGATACTACGCTAAGGGCACGTGCTACAACATCCAGAGTTAGCCATCCGTCATCACCCGCATGTTATGAATGCATGATTACCCAAACCGTTATTATTCCAATTACAACCAGCCAATTTAAGAAAGCTCAAAGGTCACTATGGGGGGCTCATCACCCAGCATAGGCCGACAGCTTGGGCATAGTGTCCTATACCACCATCTCCGGCTTATGAGACTTCAACATTAAGATGTTTAATTGTAACCTCCTCGACCAATGGCCAATCATAACACAACAAGTGGATTTTACTATTATATAGATATACAAAAATAATCTATCAAGCCACTTAGGGCAAATATCAAAATGGAAGCTACATGGGCAAGTATCATATCAATGCCACGTGGGGTAAATATCATATCAAAGCCGTAAAGGGAAAATATCATATCAAAGCTATAAAAGGGAAAATATCGTATCAAGCCACAGAGGGCATAAGGATCCGTAAGATGGTAAGTCCAAAACAAACTTAGGTAAAATGGCCACTAGGTCGAGAGCCCATTATAGTCACAATCAATCAAGTTACATACTAAGTCTGGATGTATATATACAAGTGGGGTTTTTTTTAAGACTCAAATATTACATTTCCTCATTTATATCTTGGTTTTATGAATATGATAAGGCATAATAGTATATTTTATACATGTTTGTGTTACAAGGTGAGTTTAAGAGCTTGGATTGAAAAGAATGCTAAAAGCATGGATTTAGTGCTCAAGAAACACTAAAGTAAAGAATGGATCTTTAGAGATCAAGATTGAAGATTTTAAGACCCCAAGATTCAAGAAAATCAAGTGGAGAAGGAAGTCAAAAGAACAAAGTGATGAAATTCTCTTCATTGTTTGTGTCATTGACCATTGTTCGATGACATCAAAGCCAGTGCTCGATGACATCGAACACAGCTTGATGACATCAAATTTTTACATTAAAATTAAGTTGGTTGTTGGACATACAACCGCAATAGCTTTTCTCCCTTCTAACGCAATTGTTTACTTCATATTTAACAGATTTGCAAAAAATTGTGTCGACAATACACAATGACCACCACAGAAAATACCAAAGAAAGTTGAAGTAGTTATGATCAAAGATAGATGAGACCAGAGGATTCAGTTTGACTGAATTGGACTTTGCTCGCCAATGATAAAGATGAATCAGATGACGAATTCATTAGTCGATGGAAAGATTTAGGGGTATCATGTCAATATCTTCCGGGAGAATTGGATCAAGTTAACATTGGAGCTAGTATCATTACTACAGCTGAACTATTATATGATAATGCTCAAGCTCAGGAGTATTATGGTGATTGAATTATTGCTATGACCGAAAGGTAAAATAGTTTTGATTGTGAAGATTCTCAGAGAAAATCTCTCCCAATCAAAAGGGGGAAAATTAGTAATAAAGCTCCATGCTCCACCCCCAAAGCTTCAATGCAAAGTTCTAATGCGAAAGCTAAGCAAAGATCGGAGAGTAAAGTTAAGCAACGATCAAAAGAATTATGATACAATACATACGTTCAAGCTGCAACCAATGACAATTGTTACAAGCAAGATGATCAGGTGAAGATGTACCTAAACTCTATGGAAATGGGAATAGCGTTCGAGCTCACATACGTCCAACATAAAGACCTTCTGAGATCTCGCTATAAAAGCGCATGCATTGGAGTTGATGGCCAGGAAAATGCTAGCGTTTCAAAATAGAATAGAAAGAAGAAGATCGAATAGGTCAATGGTAAACTACTGGAGCTATCAAGTTATCTCAGCCTAAATATCCAGAGGAAGTTGAGATGACAAAAGAAAAGAATTATTGTCTTTATCATCATTTCCTAGGACATTCCATAGAAGACTACTTCACACCGAAGGATATGTTACAGAAAATGATAAAACAAGGAGAGATAACAATAAATAAAGGCAAAGAATGAGAGGGAAAAGTAACTATAAATATGACATCTGCAAGAGATCTGTCAAAGATATGGAAAGGTAAAGAGAAAACTACCGCGACAAGGGAGTTGTCACTTACAATACTTCCTGTAACGGGTTTCGTCAAGAATATTCATCATTACTCATAGCTTCCTGGGCCATCCGCTGAAGAAAATAATCGGAACGATCTAGCTTCTATATACTAACAAGAAGAAAAAATGGTCAAAGAATTCATCAATCAATGAAGAATTCTGGAGGCATCATGCCCACAATTTATGGAAGAAGAAGAACAAATCAAGTTATGTATAAAATGCATAAGACCAGATATTGCATTAAATCTTATTGGTCTGAATATACAAACCTTTTAAGATCTGATCGAGAAGGCTTGCAATCTAGAAAAGATGAGTACAAAAGTCTTCGATTCTTATATGAGCCGGCTCTTTCGAAATCTCAAAAAAACTTTGACTGATACTACTAAAGAGAAAAAAAAAATGAAGAATTGTCAAGATGAATATTAAAAAAAGACAAAAAACCTTTGGTGAAAGAAATATGAGTGATTTCACAACTAAAAAAGTTTTTAAAAAAAGGATTCGGATGATTCAAGAACTGCGGGAAGTATACATTTAAAGAAGACGATAGATTTCCTATGATGAACCAATTGCTAGCCGTAGAGAAAATCAAATTGCCATTATCAAAGTGTCCAAAGGAAATGAAGAAGATAAGAGAAAATGATTACTGCTATTATCATTATTTTCTCAGACATTGAACTGAGAATTGCTTCATCTTGAAGAATATTTTATAAAAAATGATGAACAATGGTGAAATAGTCATAAGGAAAACGTATAATATAAGAGAGAAAGTAATGGCATGCAATCCTGATAGAAGATAGTGAGGATCATTTGAAAGAAGAACAATATTCTAATATGGACTTGACTCTTCATATCTTTGTAATCAGAATGTGAAGCTGCAAGACAGGTATATTCACAAGAATGGAGGCAGGTATATTCTTGAAGATTGTTGTAATTTTGATTTCAAAGATTATCATTATAATATTTCCCAATCAAAAGGGGGCAAGACAATCAGAATGATGAAAAGTTTCAAAAGGCAATGTCATGTATTCTTCTCCTTATATAAAAGGTAGATTCTCAAGCATATCAAGTGTATCAAATTTATCACCGATTATCACCAAGCGTTGATGATTATTGTCAAATTGATATTCATTACCATCGCTAATTGTTGTTGACCACTATTCTAAAAGCCATTATTGTCTAATTGATATTATTATTTATGGCATAAGTACTACAGTTATCGATTTATTATCTACCGCAGCGGAATATCACGCATAAAACCTACCACAATTAGCGATATGTCAAATATTATGCGGGCAGCAGTGAGAAGCCAGTGGCCTTAAAAAGCCCGTATAGGCCATCACATGCTTAGATTCATGCGGGCAGTGAATGAAGCCAGCGACTAAAAGCCCTAAGTGGCCAAAAAGTCCATAATGGCCAGTTATGCGTGAGACCAATGCCGCCTGTATAGCTTTCGATAGCATCACAGGGGAAGGTAAGAGAAAATACCCTCCCGTGAATGGGTCTAACCTTATAGACGAATAAAAAATGGGCTACAGTGTGCGCTCTTTGTCCATTGTCCATAGATAGGCCAACCATGCGTAATACCCCTCCAAATTCTTGGCTTAATTTCAGTAGTAACTCATGAGGACAGGGTCTCTAAAATAAATTACCCCCTCATTGATGAACTGATGGCCTTGGATTTGGTACTTAAAGGTATCCTTGCGTGTCTCGTGAACCCTAGAGAGTTATTACGGCCAACCCTGTGCATAAAAATCACTGAGTTCACTGCCCCGGTAACTTCAATGGGCCCCTCTGATGGATTGCGGTTTGTGAACTCCTCGACCATGTTAAATCCAGTGAATTCATAAGAATTACAGAGACCATTCGCGTAATACCCGACTCTAATTACTCATGAGTCTAAAAAACTGTGATCGCTCCACTACTCTGAAATTTTATTAATGATTTAGTTGAAGTGGGAATATGCCAATATGTCCTAGAAGGGGATAAATAGCACTTTTTAATATTTTATGGTTATTTAAAATCCTATCACTCTAATCATGAGTAAATATGTATGCATAAGGATTTCTTTAGAGTAACTCTAATGGCTTCCAAGCCAAATAGAGGATCCAATCATAAAACTAGTTGAAAGATAAACAAGATGCAAACATAGTTTCTGATGGATGTGACTGTGTGTGAGATGTGATCAAATATGAAAACATTTAAGGAAATCACATAAGCAATGGAAGAAATTAGCAATCTCAAACACATTCATTTTTATAATGGTTCGATTACTTGTCTACTCCACTTCCGGCGGACGCACTCAACCCTTGAGTGTACCGGATCTCACCAAAGGAGGTTTCACAACAGGTTCGCCTCAAACCGGAGGTTTTAAATTAGGTTCACCTCTAACTAGTACAACCTATACTTAGGCTGACACAATGTGTCTACACGATACAATTTATGCTCCCATGAGCAAGGGTCAACACACAACACTCGACTTTTAGGCCCCACTGGCTAAGGATCCACACAAGGAACCTAACGGAAGTTTCACACCAGGTTCACCTCTAACCGGAGGTTTTAAAAAGGTTCACCTCTAACCAGTTTATGCTCTCCATAAAGAAAGGGTCAACACAAAGCACCCCCATGTACACTCTCGCCAGAGGCCTCCTATGAGGACTTGCAAGGGGTGAGAAACACCTTAGACCCAATCCTACAGAAGGAATGATCACAAGGGTCATCTGGACTCTAATGACTTACAGATAAGTAGATGAGCCCCGTTTAGTGTGTTGATGAAGATCTCCTCCTTTGATGATGAAGAATCTTCAGCTTCCTTAAACCGTAACTCAGAAGATGTACCAATACGTGGTGACGGGTTGGGTCAAGGTTATGATGAAATCCTACTCTATTAAATATTTTCCTATAAGGGAGATAGAGCAATTTTAATCATCTATGCATTCAAGGCATCCCAACATAATGATTTTCTATTAAGGTGGTAGTTGTGAGATCCTTGAATGCGGAAGTTCATTCCCCAATCCACTCTTTTGAATGTCAATGATGAGGGTGTATTGCAGGATGAACTTCCATGAGAGAAAAATATTTAGGGTATATGATGTAGGGTTTAAACACAAAAAAAAACTCTTTATTTTCTCTACCAACAACCAAGGGCAAGCTCTCATTAAATAAGAAAAAGGTTCCAATGAATATAAAATGGTCACATTTTTGACAGAGTTCGATATCATCGAGTAGGGTCAATATCATCGAGCATATATTCTCGATAGCATCGACTGGCCGCTTGATGACACGAATTCAAATGTTAAACGCTTTTGAAACCTTTTACCAGTTGGTCGAGAAAATCAAACATGCGTCGATCTCATCAGATTTCGAACTTCGATTTCATTGACACGAGGTTCGATTCCTCAACATTTGAAAAATGTGAGAGACTTACCTTTGAAGATTTTTAGGAAAATGATATGATCGAGCATCACTCGATATCATCAGAATTTGAATATCCATGATATCGAGGTAAATGTTGATTCATCGATAATTCTAAGGAATTTTCCTTTAAGCTTGCTGGACAGTTTATGTCCATATTCGATGACATTGACCATGCCTCAATATGATCGATATGTGAATATTCATTTTATTGAGTGAGCCTCGATCCAAAAAAAAATAACTTGAAAAACTTATTAGATAGAAATGTGTCCTAATCCGATATCATCGAGGGGCTTTCGATATATCGAAGATTTCATGATTTGCCTTAGCAGAACTTTAGACACAACAAACCTTATGTCAATTTTATTGAGTCTATTCGATGGACTCGAGATTCAAATTTTAATAATATTGAACCATCTATCCGAACAGTCTGTCGATACATCGATAATTCTGTCTAGAGATCTTTGTGGTTGCTGGACATCTTATGTCCTCATTTCGATAATATCGAGTGAACTTCGAGGATATCGACAAGAACATTCGATTTCATCGAACCACTTGTCGATAAATCTACAAAGGTAGAAAAATTAGAGATTTTTTTGAGATTAAAAAAAGTTTTCTAACCATAATCCCTTAGGGTGTTCTATCCAATTTTAAGGGTTTTTAATTACCTGGTGTTTTGGGACATGGGATGTGAGGCTAAGATTTACCTGTGACAAGTTTGGGCACACATCCAGTTGAGGCAGACACTTGATCAATCTTCCTATGGGGCTCTTCTGTCTAGCTGACTCAATGCTCACGCTAATTGACAAACTAGGGCACTTCAATCTCCCCCTTTGTCAATTACATGACAAAACACCAAAAAACCCTAGAACAACGTCTAGACTAATACCCTAAATTGTGTGTACATGAACTTTATACAATTTTACAAATTTAATCTAGTTTGCACATACACACATTCAGAAACTACTCCCCCTAACAACAATCTCCCCCTGTCTCCTTGCAGCTGCTCCCCCTAACACCTGCACCACCATCCACAAATAGATACACACACAATTTCCCTTTGGGGTGTGGATTTGTTCTCCCCCTTTTGTCAGTAATTGGCAAAGGATAATGGAATAATAGATATTAACTGAAGTTGAAATAATTGGGAGAACCAAAATTCAGGGAGCATAAGCACAATAGATAGATGTAAAAATCATCTCATTACAGAAAACATATATGCTTATCAGGACAAAGGAGAGCAGTGAAATAGGCAGATAATATGGAAATAAAGAGCAAGCATCACATGTATCATATTCCATTGTCTATATGAACTCGAGAAAATAGGGGATCGCAAAATATGGCAATACAGAGATATGAGATATAAGTAGCCATAATCCAGAATATTCAAAATATATACTGCCTAAGGTTGGCAATAGAGTGACATCCATCCCAAACCAAAAAAAATTAAGCCCATCCATGGGCACCCAAAAGCAACCACAAGTATCTAGCCCATCCATGGGCATATACATATCCAAAAAAAAAAAAAAAAAAATTATCAGACTATGGAGGTCAGTAAGCCATCACATACACTTATGCGATCGTAGGGCATACAAAAAGATACCCATGCCCGTACGTTGAGATGAGAGTAAGGTGTATGTGATGGCACATAGAGTGTCTATACTATGGCGGAAGTGTGGAGGAGGACGGTGCAGTATCATTGCGTCTGCAAGTGATCAGATCCACCAAGTGTTGCAACGATTGTTGCACCCCATTCACCAGTCATTCCAAGAGAGTGAACCGTGCATTCATGGACTCCTTTAGCTAGGTGACATCTTGCTGTATTGCTCCAATCCTATTTTGATGGAGCTTGAACCTTTTTGCATGTCCGGGTTCAACTGAGGACGGAGCTTGTTGAGGCTCAAGAGGGTTATCCTTAGCCATTCCAGCACCTTCAGCTGGAGCATCACCTTCACCACCTTTTCCTTCTTCTTGAATCCCTTTCTCGGGTTGGTCTTTTGGAAATTTGTGAAACGTCAAGTCCATCCTTCTAATATTGTTCTTTTTGAAGTGCTAAAGGGGAAGTTCTAGATCATTGGTCGTTGAAAGGCTGATCGCATTGTACACATTGTGAATGATCCAAGGATAAGGCAAATGCACTTCCCGAGAGGTATGAATCGCATATACTAGTTGATGCATAATCAGAGTAAGAAGATAAATTTTGATCCCTGTAGCTATGGAGTATACTACCATGGCCATGAACCTGGTGAGATTCGAACGATTGGTTCTTCGAGGGTATATGTTGGAGGCGAAGATACCATGTAAAATATGAAATTATGGTTCCATGAATTTTAATTTCAGTGCATTGACTTGGTACCAGGGAATATCATGACCATGACAAAGATATTTTGTGACAATGGACCTGGTTTCAACATTCTCAAGGTCCATGTCAGGAAGATCGACGGGTGATAGGGTAAGACCAAGGATGTTTGCAATGGATGTAGGAGTTAGTTCCACATCGTCACCATCGACATACACAGTGAGAGAAGGCAGATCAGCCATTGGAGAATGACACGAAGCAAAGAAGTTGTATGTCCGTTCAGAGTGGCATACCCCGCCAAAGTCAAGGAGGGGCAACCAATCAATTTCAACAAGAAGGGGTTCTAGATTATATGGCTTTAGGCAGTCTTTGTCTACCCTTCTTTCAAGAACTAACTTCTGCCCAGTGTACTTGGCCAGTGCCGGATTCACCTTGGCAGGAGGAGGGGCCAGTGTTTCAGATTGGGACCTGCAACGTGAAGTTTTTCGTGTTCGTTGGTGAGTGGGAGTCCTATATTCAAGAACCCTTGCCTTTTCCCTTGGAGCAAGAACTTTTTGCCTAGAGGATCTTGAAGATTCTCTACGACTGGACGACTTCCCTTTGTCGTTCCCCATTTTTTGATACTCTTAGAAAAGGATTTAAAGAATTTGGAGACAAACAGATAGAGTTTCTCTTGAAAATCAGGAAATACCCTAAAAGGAGCAAGATGGAATCTTGATGTGAGGAGGAAATGAAAGAGGTATTGCCAGATTTAAAGGACATCTAGAACCCTCTGATGAACCTTCGTGTGAACCGGCTGAAGGGGACGAGCAGGGAGAAAGGAAAAATGATCTTGAGAAGTGAAATGTCATTTTCCCGCTCGAGTGCCTTTTTATTGGGCGGCACACTTTCATATCATTGAGCACTGTTTTGATGATATCGATGGACCTCATTCGATGATATCGATGATGTCTTTGATAACATTCTCGATCATGTGACTTTTCCCATTCCAAAGAGGCGTCGATGATATCAATTTTTGGTCGATTGAATCGAGAGACCTCATGACTTATCGACAAACATATCGAAGGTGAGTATTTTTTTAATATATTTTTTTCAGCACTTTGACAAACCTTCATGTATAGTTTAGTATATCTTTGAATAGACCAGTATACACATCAAAAATTTTGTACAAGTATTGTACAATCCAAAATTATAAACATCAGGATGTTTATATACAAAAAGATTGAGGTGAGAAACCTCAGATTTATCATTAGGAGTTAGCAAAAATTGCATCTTTTCAACAACTATCCCGATCTAGATGCATGACCTGGACTTGTTTTTCCATGCTTGATATTTCTAGGCATATGGATCAATTCTTCCTTTGCCTTTAATAACATAGCAGTGATTATTTGTGTGACAACCCTTCATCACTGATTTACCTGATAGGTTAAGGATTTCGCATTCCTGTTTGTTGAAGGTAACCGCATGTTCATTGTCACATATTTGAGAAATGCTCAGAAGATTATGCGTTAATCCTTTTATGTAAAAGGCATTTTCATTTTTGAGAAAATTTATTCCTTTGATAATTCCCTATCCAATTAACTTAACGGTGCTTCCATCTCCATAGGTGACTATCCCATCATTAAGATTTAAATATTTTGAAATAAGGAATTTTTCACCCGTGACATGTCTTGAGCAACCGCTATCTAGGTACCACTTAGAATCATTGCTTTTTATATGATTTGAGTGAGTGATAAGATAGTTTTTCTTTTCTTTCACTACCCATTTTGTGACAGAATTTTTAACTGTGGTAGTTTCTTTAATCAAGTTAGGCAACTGAATCGTGTTTCCTTGTCTCACACATTCATTTATTTTCTTATTTAATTCAGCCTCTTGACTTAATAACTCCTTCATTTTGTTAGTCATTCTAGGTGGCGATGGATGTGTATTTCTTCTATCCATATTCCTAGGTGGACTCCTGACATTTTGTATTATTCCTCTGGTTGGTTTATATTTACCAGCATGATTTTGACCAGAATTATGTTGAGTCCTCCTAGGTGACATGCATTCAAACTTATAATTACCAGAATCACCACACAAATGACAAACAGGAGTGGTTCTTGTTTTACTTCCTAAAGCAGTAAATTTTTCAGCCATTGGTGCTGCATTTTCAGTTTTTGTTTTAAATTTATCATTTTCTAAGCCACTCTTGTCCTTTTCGGGTCTTCCTATACCTAAGAGTTTTTCTAATTTCTCACCACTCTAGGAAAACTTATATTTTAGCTTAATAAGTTTTTTAGATTCTTCTAAATTAAACAGGAGTATGTTGTTATCATTTTGAAGGAGTATGTTTTTATCTTCTGCATAGCTCAACCTGTTTGTTTAGTTTTTCAGACTTGAATTTAAGGAAAATGTTGATTCTTTCTAGTCTATCATTATCTGAATGATATTGCTATAAATCATTAATTAGATGTGTATTAATTTCCAAAGTTTTATCTAGATCTTTTTACAACAATTCCTTTTTGTTTTCAGATATTTCAAGTCTTTTAAGGATGTTGATGCTATGAATGTAGAGTTGAACGTAAGCATCCTGTAATTTATCCTGTTCTTCTTCTTCCTTCTTAGTTTCCTCATTATCCGATGAAAATGATTTAGTGACTTGTGGTTCTTTAACATTCTCAATTTCTGTAGGAATGGTTGAGGCAGTGGAGACCATAAGAATTTTCAGAGATTTTTGCTCTCTATCGCTCTCTGAGTCTCTAGATTATAAGTTTGAGTCTTCTGTATCATCCCATGTGGCAGCCATTGCCTTTCCCTTAGTTTTTCTATTTGGACAATCAGTAGACAGGTGTCCATACTTGCAACAGGTATAACATTGTTGCTCCTTTGAATTTGTACCAGATTTATTGGTGAAATGTTTATTGTCCACCTATCTTCCTTTAAATGGACAACTGTGATTTTTCTGAAAGAATTTTCTGAACCGTTGAGCCAACAAAGACACTTCTTCATCGTTGTTTTCTCTTTCACTTTCAATGTCCTCATTTGTTGTATTGTTTAAAGTATTGAGGGTAGTAGTTTTGGATTTAGGAGTTTGTTTGAAGTGTAGTTCAAATGTTTGTAAGGAACCTACTAGTTCTTCTACTTTCATTTCAGCTATGTTTCTACACTCTTCAATGGTTGTTACTTTAGGATTGAATAGTTCCGGTAATGATCTTAGTATTTTTCTATAGATTTTTGGGACCGAAACTTTCTCACCTAATCCACCCATGGAGTTGCAAATGATGTTCAGTTTTGTGAAAAACTCCATGAAGGTCTCATGCTCTTCCATTCTAAGACTTTTAAACTGTGATGTTAGGAGTTGTAGTTTGGATCTCTTTACAGTACTTGTTTCTTCATGGATTGTTTCTAACAGATCCCATGCTTCCTTGGCTGTCCCACACATACTGATTTGGTTGAAGACTTCTAGGGACACAACATAGTAGATTACATTCATTGCTTTAGCCTCAGTAGTTTGGTTTTCTTTATCGAATGCTGTCCACTTTTCTTTGGCTTTTGGTTTAGTGATAGTTGTGCCATTCTCAAGTACTATTTGTTCGGTTGGTGGTATGTATCCTCTTTCAACAATGTCTCAAATATCATGATCCAAAGATCTCAGAAAGTAATACATTCTAACCTTCCAGTACGCATAATTTGATCCATCAAACATTGGAGGTCTAGTGACCAATGAGCTCTCTCCTTTGGCCATATTACCAACTTTAGTCAAGATCACTCTCTAGGCGGTGAAGCCCTTAAGAGAGACTCGCTTTGATACCAATTGAAATTTTAGTAATGACTGCTTTAGTTGAAGTGAGAATATGTCAATATGTCCTAAAGGGGGATGAATAGAACTTTTTAATATTTTATGGTTATTTAAAATCCTATCACTCTAATCCTGAGTAAATATGCATGCATCAATATTTCTTCAGAGTAACTCTAATGGCTTCCAAGCCAAATAGTGGATCCAATCATAAAACTAGTTGAAAGATAAATAAGATGCAAACATAGTTTATAATGGATGTGACTGTGTGTGGGATGTGATCAAATATGAAAGCATTTAAGGAAATCACATAAGCAATGGAAGATAATAACAATTTCAAACACAGTCATTTTTATAGTGGTTCGACTACTTGTCTACTCCACTTTCGGCGGACGCACTCAACCCTTAAGTGTACCAGATCTCTCTAATGGAGATTTCACAATAGGTTCTGTAACGCCCCGACTTTTCAGGACCTGAATATATGACTCGTGCCCCAAAAAGGTGAGTGTTAATCCTAAAAGATGGTCAAATTCGACTATATTTTTTTTTCCTTCCTTTCATCAGAGTAAGCAAATGAGCGTAGTGTGTACAAATCGACATAAAAGAAAATTTCATTATCATTCAAATATACAAGAAGCTGCACATAATGACTTATACAAACCAATGTCTATGAATTTAACAAGTACAAGATTTACAAGAATTTAATACATGAAGAATAACAGAAAGTATATAGATATAAGCCGTAAGATCATGCAGCTCCTCCAGGCAGGTACAACCGCGCATCCCTGGCGATCATACCCTACTCCTCATCAAGTCTGAACATACATATTACTAAAGCCACCTGTATTACCTGTACGGTTGTATATTTGATGGATGAGTGGCCAACTCAGTGTGAATTCCCCTCAAGATTACACACCACCGCATTAGGTAAGAAATAGTATAAAACATCCAGACAACCAAAAAAGAGTAAATGCAGTCTTATTATATGCATGGATGCATGAATGCAATCAGTCCCGGGTAAGACATCCAGACGGACATAGGGGTCGTCACCCATGCAATCATTGACCTGGGTAAGACATCCAGACGGTCTGTGCCTTGGGTAAAACATCCAGACAGATAAATATGTACGACAACAACAGATGATGGTTAGTGCCTTGGGTAAGACATCTAGACAGGCGAATCTGTATGTTACGTATGACAGCAATGTACGATAACAACAGATGATGGTTAGTGCTTCGGGTAAGACATCCAGACAGGCGAATCTATATGTTTCGTATAACAACAATAGATGCTGGTCTGTGCTATGCATGTATGATTATCCAACCCATTATTAGTCCAATTGCAACCA
Organism: Magnolia kwangsiensis; assembly: GCA_037074715.1. Lineage (NCBI taxonomy): Eukaryota > Viridiplantae > Streptophyta > Magnoliopsida > Magnoliales > Magnoliaceae > Magnolia > Magnolia kwangsiensis. The sequence goes on from CM073573.1 coordinate 62,687,323, forward strand.
GCTAATTTAAATAAGCTCAAAGGTCACTACGGGGAGCGTATAGCCCAGCGTAGGCCGACAGCTCGGGCATAGGTCCCATACCACCATCCCCGGTTCATGAGACTACCACCTTAGGATGTTTAATGGTACCCTATCGACTAGTGGCCAATCATATTACAATATGTGGGGCTTACCATTGCATGGTTGTACAGTATAAAACATCCAACCCATACAAGGAAAATACTGGAACAAAGCCACATAGGGCGATATCAAAGTAGGCCACATAGGGCGAGTATCATAACCGTGCGATAAAAGACCATCCTTGAAAACCATTGGACACAACAATTCTGGATGGTAGGCCCACATCAATGATCCACCTAGAGCATCTCATAATAACCACCAAGCCGACGGTCCATTATGAGTACAACTAGTCAAGTTACATCTCAAGTATGGGTGTACATTCATATATGAGAATTTCCCACTAATGTACCAGTTTAAGTTCCATAAGCAATCCACAAAAAGAAATCCATAAGCATGAGCAATTATACAGGATAATCATAAAATATGTAATATAACAATTCAATTTCCACCAGCTAACACATGTGATTATAGAGGGAGATATTAATTATGTATTTAAATAAAAACTATAACTTAAGCTAATCAGAAGATGAAAAGCTCAATGGGAAGAATCATCACCTTATACTCGGAATCGCCTACTAGTGTCATAAAGTGCTTGCGCCTTTAGAATCGTATCCTACCACAAATCATGAACTTGTATAATTAGGTCCAGGTTCTAATCACTACCTAGGGTTTAAGATCATCGCATAGGGTTATCCTTTAGGGTTTTAGTGTAGAATTAGGGTTTTCATCCTAGGGTTTAGTCTTAAACTTGGATTCTAAGATTTGGACTTTACTTGGTGTATTAATTAAAATTACATTTTAATAATTACAAGAATACCATTAGCATTAGTGTTATAACTTATATTAGTTAATATGTTAATAATGATGGTTTATAAGTTCACATTTAAATATACCGACATTAGATTCTACACCTAGATCCAAACTCAACACACTATCTATGTTTAAAGTTTTAACCTAAGGTTTAGGCCAGGATAGATTTTTAGGGTTTGAACCCTAGTGGTGCGTAATTAATTATAATATTAACTTGATAGTTATACGATTAATGTTAGCTATCGCAACAATGATAACCATTAAAATGATATCCATTTGAACAATCTACTATCAATGATAATGTTTGGGCATAATGAATAGAATGTTAATATCCAATAACTATAAACTTTTTATTTATTTATTTATAATACTAGTATAAGCATGAATAAGATTTTAATAGTTAATCAAGTTGTATAATTGCAAATACTAATGATGATAACTAAATACTAAGATCTACTATTAACGATGATCCTTAAGACTACTATTATTTGGTAAATACAATCTTGTTTGTAATAGCTAGTTATAACACAAATAATTTACTAATGTTCAAATTAAAAATTCCAATGCAAATGTTTGAGAGAAAGCGCACCTATGATTCGACTTGAATCAACACAACTTGGCATCTGAGTTGACTCGGCTCAACTCTCTCAATCTCACCTTCTCCTTCTTCTTTCTTTTCTTTTCTTCCTTTCCTTTCTTTTTCTCTTTATTTGCTAGAAGGTCCAGCCACACTAGATCAGTCCAAGCTCAACTCGACTCAGCATAACTGAGTTGACCCAACTCACTAACCGACGAGTCAACTCAGCATGGTCTGCTCAGCGCTCCCAAGCACCATCATTGGGCTATCAGCAGGGTTTGGACTTAACCAGACCACCTCACATTGCTGGACTTAGCAAAACCTTACCCAACTCACACATCTTAACTCGCTGATCTTCAGCCGAGTTGACTCGGTAACAGCTGCTCCGTGAAGGGAAACAACACCCCTAACCCTTCTCTTTTTCTTCTTCTTCTTCCCTTTTCCTTCTCCTGCTGGACTAGGCTAGGATCACACTCAACTGGGCCTGGACACAGCCTGACTCGCTAGCCAGCACCTGGCAACGAGTCGACCCAAACTCGCTTGGTGTGGCATGACAACAGCGGAGCTGCACTCTCTCCCTCGTTCTCTCTTCTTTCCTTTGTTTCATCTCTTAGTTTCTTTCTCTTTTCTTCTTTCCCTATCTCTTCTTCCCTCTGCCTTTTCTCACCTCGGCAAGACCACTGGCCGAAACCCAGAAAACAACTTGCTCCAGTGGGTGGAGTGAAGAGGTGCAACAACATCGAGCAGCAGATGCTCCGCTTCCTCTCTACTCTCTTCTCTCCTCTATTTCTTTCTTCACATCAGGGGCACCACCAGTCATAGAGAGTCCGAAAATGGACCCGAACCGAATCTTGCTCGGTTTGGAGCGACGAGGAAGATGACTGGCTGCCAATGGTGGATTACCATTCGTTGAACTCCTCTCTGATCTAGCTGTTGAAAAATGTGATAATGCCTACTAAAGAGCTTGGGGGAGTGAGCTTTCGAAGTTTCAGGAAGTTTTGGGCGGTGGGTTTCAAACGGGGAAGATGACCATCGACAATGGTGGCTTTCGAACAACAGCCCCATTCCTTCAAACGAAGCTGTTGGGCTGTCTTTGTACTTCCAATGGAGCTTGGAAAATCAACCAATCGAAGCTCTAGAGGCGTTCCACCAGTGGGTTCAAATGAAGAAGGTGGCGGCCAATTTTTGGTTGTAGCTTCAAGAACGGATGAGAAGTCTGATTTTTCTCAATCCACTCCTCCTTAAAATAAACCCTAGCTCATCCCAGAGCCCTTGGATGAATAATAGGTGGCTCAGATTGTTCTGGCTTGAAATAGCCATCAAGTACGGTCGGTAGGATGAAACCGTTAGCTGTTTCAGTTGCCAGTTTTCTATGAAAACCAGAATCTGCGTGAAGGGTCGAGATGTGCTTCTGACGAATGGCTAGGATGGGAATTGGAGGGAGCATGCGGATCGTCCTCGTGGTAGCGGTGAAGATTTCTATTTCTGGAAATGGGTGTTTTTGTAGGGTTGGTTTACAGCAGAGATCGTGCATCCAAACATGCATGACAATGTGTTGTGAAGGTTGGGTTTTGTCGGGGCCCAAGCCCTGGACATGATGGACGGTTTAGATCTTGGGTTTGGGTCCATCCTCATGGGCCATGATCACAAACAGACGGACGCTATCCGTCCGCTATTTTCAAACAGAAAGAGAGAGGGAAATCCCTCCGTTTATAGAAATTCTCGTGCCAGTGCTGGTCGGCCTGGCTGGCACGTTTGATGCACACCAGGTGCATTACACCATGGTGTACGTGCACAACACTATAGGACCCACAGTGATGTCTGCGATAAATCCACACCGTTCATCCCTCTGGGGAGCCCTAACATAGTATCTTGGACCGTTGATCAAGCTGGTCTAAAGTATAGGTGGGGCCCACGACTTGATTCACGTTCCATACGTGGATTCTCATCAATCTGCCGGTCGGATCATCCCGAGCTTGAATATAAGTGGTTAAAAAGGTTTAAGGGTCCATTTAAGGCTTTCATCATGCATTGCTAACTAATACCATTGTTAATATGGATTTTCTTGTAATTAAAATAATTAAAAATTCATACATATATATATATATATATAATTTTTATATATTATCATGTTATTAATCACGTATTTATTAATATATAATTCCCAATATACAATATCCTATTGCACATATGTATGGATTGAAAATTGTACAATATCTCTTTTAAAATCTTATTGTTAAATAATATACTATCTTATTAAAATATCCCATAATTTTTGTATAAAATATTTAATACTACACTGATATTTATAATTCAATTATACACCGTAAAATTTTTATCCATCATGCTTGGTTAATATAATATTATTTTCATAATACTTTATGTACATTAAATATATAGGTGTGGGCTGTTTTTCAATGGTTAGTTTTAAAGTAGGATGAACGTAAGTGTTTACTTAGGCCTGGCTTGTATTTATGCTAAGCTTGGTTATACGGTAACACCCAAGTACTGGAAAGTACGGGGTGCTACAGGTTCACCTCAAATAAAAGGTTTTAAATCAGGTTCACCTCTAACCAGTACAGCCTACACTTAGGCTGACACAACGTGCCTACATGACATAGTTTATGCTCCCATGAGCAAGGGTCAACACACGACACCCGACTTTTAGGCCCCACTAGCCATGGATTCACACTAGGAACCTAACGGATGTTTTACAACAGGTTTAACTCTAACCGGACACTACCAAAAAATTGAGCAAAGGGCACGGACTTTGAAAGTTTTGGGCTACGGATTAAATCCGTAGGAATTATGCTACAAATTTAATCCATAGCTAAAACCTAATCGATCTGTAGCTAAAACCTACCCCCTCACCATAATCTTATTAGATATTGATGGTGCTTAAGGGGCTTCATGGGGTCTATTGGAATATATGTGTTTGATCTAAGCCGTCCATCAATTCTGATATATAATTTCAGTGGATGAGTCCAAAAATTATGTAGATTAAAGGTCTAAGTGGACCACACCATAAGAAATAATAAAAATTAAATTTCTATTGTTAATATGTTGTGTGGTCTTCTTACAAGTTCGATCTGACTCATTTTTTGCATTAACACTTAAAATAATACTTTAAAATTAATTGGTGGAGTGGATAAATAAAATACATCACGGTGGGGCCCATGGTCCTATAACTCAAAGCCTAAATGGGCCGTCAGTCATGCACCCCTCCCAAAGTGAAAGGCGCCCTCCCAAAATGAATCGCACCCCTCCCAAATCGTCCGCCCTTTTCTCCCACGCAACAGACCTCCCAAAAACCCATCTCTCAATGTCTCTATCGCACTCAGCCCTCTCTCGATCTCCCACTCTCCCTCACCCTCTCCCTGTGTCTTAGCTGCATTCCCCTCTCTCTGTTTCCCAACCTCTCTCTCTCTCTCTATCGTTAGCATTTTCAAAACCCCCTTTCGTCGCAAGAAGGAGAAGGAGAAGGAGAAGAACAGTTAGTCTCTCTCTTTGTTTCAAAAATCTGTGGAGTGGGTTCTTTTCCTTCATACACACTAATATTTCCAATGCATTTTTTTCTTTTTCACAAGCCCTTAAAGGATTTTGTTGCATTTGGATGCACCATTGAATCGAATTGCAACTTCCCTAGCATTCATATTGATGAATTAGGTTTTGAATCGCAGTTACTTTTTAATCACAGTTCCCTCATTGTATTCATTGGATTTGTATTAGATTAGTCTTTTACCATAGGGATTTTATCTCGAATCACTGGCATTTGGGGGTTAGCATCATTAATCAAATTTTCAGAATCATCAAAAACCAGAAATAGTTATGATTTTGCAATTTTTCCTTTTGTTTCTTCTTTGCTGATTTTTCTTTTGTTTCTTATTTCTAAAAATTTGATGTGGGGAAAATCACATTACTGTATACCTTAGGTTAAAACGGCTAGCAACTATTCGTTGAAAAGCTTGACAGAAAATGCATACCTTGTTCCTTTCTTTGACTTTGTCACAGTGGGATAGATTGGAAGAACAATTAACAGGGATATGGAAACACAAGAGGATCTAAAAACATTCATGAAGAATTTGCTAGGGACTTTGAGAATTTGCTGGATGCAGAAGAATGTGAAGATGGAGAGGAGGGTAAATATGAATCCCTACCTATCTGATGAGGCCTACATGTGTGAGAATTTTCTGATGATCAAATGGGCAATATGGATAGGACATGCCCCCAAAATGCAATCTTTGTCTATTTTTAAGAATGTATACTGTATAATGTTGTTGTATTTCCTTTCCTGTCTAATTCAGGTCACCAACTGTAAGGTCAGGATTGTCTCATCTGTTGATTTTGGGATAGTCCATCCACTGTTGGGCCCATCAGATCAACAGTTTGGATAAGGACCCTATACAAACCAAGGACCCATGGTTGTTATGCATATGTTCAGCCAATGATGGTGATTTCACATCTTCTCTTCGTAAATACCATATATGAATCATACAATTGCATCACTAATGGACTAGCATATGGTTTCTTGATTATTAATAGCTTAATATCTAATAAGAAATGAAGGGTGATGTAGGGTTGTCAGTAACATATTGAGACTAACTTCTTTCATATAATTAGTCAAGATGCTCTATATGGCTCATTACTAATCACACTGCCATAGATTGTTATAAATAGGCTAATTTTAATTATGGAATTATGGAATATTATTGATTTCTCCTTTCTTTTTTAGCTCAATGGTAGACAAAATGCATTTCAACATTGAGGTCTCAGAGTCAAGCCCAGCTTACCTATCAAAGAAAGAAAGATCTAGTCTTTGTATTTTATTAATCTTTCAAAAATACTTAAACAAATTTGTGGTTCTTCCTATTTGATTTGATTTTTCAAAACATTGATTCCATCAGTTTTGACATGGGTTACATACTTTTCTTTCCTCCTTTCAGTAAATTGAGTTAAACCTTTCAGAACTAAAACAATGCCAGCCATTTGAAATTTTAGTCAATAAACCATTCTTCTTTAATGGGATATGTTTTTGGGACTTCATGAGCATGAAGAAATCCCTACAGCCTGCCAGAGTGCATTTGACATTGCCTATTTATGCATGGAAGAGAGACTAGCCTACTCCAGTTTTGAACAGGCAAATCAATTTAAATTCTACACTGCACTCTTGAATTTCATCTCCTCATGAAAGTACTTTGAAACAATCTTTCTTGGATAACTGATGAGGATTTTTATGCATTCATGCATATTAAGTATATGTATGCATGCATGTATATTATACATATGAGTACGTCAACATATAGGAACCTGAGACACTCAAGGTTATGACAGAAAGCACTACCATTGAGCTAGGGCTCAATGCCCTTGACCTGACTGTGGTGCAGTATTCCTGAAGAGTGGGTGCACACCTCCCTCCCTCCATCTGCAATTGGTGGGAGACATGTACACTGGCTTTTGGTGAACAATGTTTCATGGCGATCTTTTTCTATATATGCATGTATGTTTGTCTATGTGTGAGTGTGTATGTATTTTTGTTTGTAGTTTTAGGTGAATGGAGGGTGAAAGATTGTATTTCTGAATATCCCCCTTTTCTCTACTCACTTCGAAAGAATATACCATCCTTTTTATGGTGTCCTGAGCTTCAAGTGATTGATCGCACTTCGTGGTATAAGACATGATGCTTTTGCATCACGAAGTGGAAGTAGAACTCCCAGATGGGTTACCAATGGAGAATCACTATGCCACTCTCTTGGAGTTTGGAAGAATGAAAGATAGGAAAACAACCACTGCCATGGGTCCCACAGTCGGCATTCCAGCAGCCATGCTTTGGTACTTTAACTCATTTTAACGCCCTTTTTTCAAATCATGACCTGATCAAACTTGAAACTGTTTGCATTATTTTCTCAGTTGTGATTCAAATGCTCATCGAGTCCCACCATGGATGGAGAAAGCCAAAAAATACTTTAGATTGAAATTCCCTATTAATTAGTATTAAGGCTTCAATTTTATTTTATTTTATTTTTTATTTTTTGGTTGTTCTCCTCAAAATCAGGTATTTGGAGGCCATAAATCGAAGGTTTAATATTGTCTATGTGTCTTGCAGGGTGAGTTTCAGACTGAAAACTCATACAAATCTCTTTGAGATTGCAAAGTGCAAGACATCTATGTTTGCAATTGAGGTATATCATGTACAAATTTCTTGAATTTTACTCTTTTGTTTTATATAGGAATCTAAATTCACTTCTTCTCGTATCCACTTATGCTTTTACTTATTTGATCTGGCTTTAAGTCTGAATAAAAATGAAAAAAAGAAAAAAAGAAAAAAAAGGAGAGAGAACAAAGTGGAGAAGTGTGCCCCAATAAGTTTTATCTTCCAATTCCCAAATCCTATAATTCTATAGTAAATTATGCAAACTGAAAACCTATACATGCCTTGTAAATTCTAACTTAGCATTGTCAACTACCTCAATTTTTTGGTAGTGCATTGTATGGTTCTTGGATTGCCTTTTATGGTTAACTGATGTGTTTGGCAAACAGATCATTTAAATAGTATCATTTCATTATGGAATGGGAGTGGGACTCATGCAAATGAATAAGGATCCTGGCAGCAAACATGTCAATGTGGTAGGTACACTTGTGGGATACTAAGTAAGAAAGCCGGTGGTTGAACCAAAAATCAGGCCAATCTACTTATTAGGTAGGTGAGAAGCATATGTTGAATGTGAATCAATAGTTATTTTCTTTGCAATCTTAGCAATTTTATTTATTTATTTATTTTTTTTAAAAAAAGTGGCGTAACTGGTGTGTGGATGACACTGAGTTTTGGAAGTTCACATTTACAATGGAACATCATGTTTACCTAGACCCATGCTTGGTAAGGTTGTTAACCAGTTGGGTTAGGGTTAGGTTACCTAGACCCAACTAATGGAATATGCGGTACCAGATCTGAATCTGATGGAGTCAGGTATCCCATTGGTCCTTTCTAGTCTAGTTTTGGGCATTAATGAGGATTAGGATGGCTTTGTATCTGGAATTGGGTATGGCCTGTCATGTAGGCTCAGATCTGGATCCTGTTAGTTACTAGAAATATGCCTTTTGAATGGTTTTTAAATAAAAATATAATCTAAAAAACTAATCAGATGTAGGCAATGGTATCACAACTTGTGTTAACATGCCATCTTTTCTGCCAACATGCCACAGTGAAGATCACCAAACTAATTGGGTTATTTATACAGACAGATTCAATCAGGTTTGATACTTTGGGTATCCACAAATCTTGGTGCTCACTGATAGCAATATGTTTTGTTCATGAGGGAAGGAGGCAGGATGTTGCTTGTTTTATGCATCTCTTATTGATTTATGTTGACATTCTTTTATCAGATTTTGGTTTCAATTGGCTACTGGTCTCTCTCTCTCTCTATTGTTTTTATTATTTATAATTAGAGGTTCATATTGTCATACTTGGGTGAAACCTTATAATAATAAAGCTAAAATAAAAGATCTCATATGTGTATGTGCATGTGAGTTTTGATCTAATACAATCAACACTGATGTAAGTTATGGTTGAGTCGACCTTTATGGAGGCAGGATGTAAGTTATGGTTGAGTCGACCTTTATGGAGGCAGGATGTAAGTTATGGTTGAGTCGACCTCTATGGACCATCAGATGTGTCAGTTCACATTAGGCCTTAGGCATTTTGATAATTTGACACCTCTAAAAGCACTGTTTGGTAATTTCCAATTGTAGAGGTATTATTTGATAAAATTCAAATTTAGGAGTAATTCTTCCTTAAAAATCCCAACAGAAAAAAAAAAAAAAAAAAACTGTTTCAAGAATTTTTTTTTCTGTTTAAAATATTAGTTCTGTTAACAAAAAATTGAAAAAAAAAAAAACAAACAATTTTAACATGGTTTTCCTGTATTTCAAATTTTCACCAACAAAAACAGTGCTTCTACTTTGTTTCAATTTTTTCATCAACAAAAACAAAAAAGAAAAAACAAATCAGAAAATATCTAGTGTAAAAATATATTTCCTTCATTTGTATTTTTCATCAACAGAAAACGCAGTCACACTAAAAGAATGAGAAATAATTCTAAATATGTTTCCTTTTTTGTATCAAGAAAAATAATCCCTGAATAAAACAATTTTTTTATTTTTTTGTAAAGGAAAAGTGGATTCTTATAAGAAAATTTCTTGTAAATCCCAAAGTTTTCTGTTTTTTATTTTTATTTTTTAATATTGGTGAAAATTAATAATAAATCTTAGGTTTTCTCTCATTCCCTTTTGCATTTTACCTAGTAGACCCAAGGGTGAGTTGTTTGCAATTTGCATACTTTGATATTTCCGCTAATCAATTAGCTAAATATCACACCATCCATGATGGGGACTGTCATAACAATGGCTTGGATAGACCATCCTTTGGCCCCACATCTAGAAACCAAGTTCCCCATCATTGAATGTCAAATTGGATGTTCTGTTGTCATGACAAATGGTTCTTTCACACAACGAAACAATTCTTCCATAGTTTTGGTTTCACACATGTAGTTTTGAAACTTTGCAACAATCACATTTTTCTTTGACTGCATTTTTCAAATTCAAGCATATGTTGTTGTCATACATGTAGAAACATTGAAATTTTGATGTAGTGATGTGTCCTCGGGAGATGGGATAAGGCTATTAATGCAGATTTGAATACAAAAAGATGAAGAAGACTCATTCACAGAGTTGAGCATTAAACTATGGGAACACTAGGAATCAGAAGTGGGTCCATTAGGGCCTGTTTGGGACATGGGATTAGGTGGTATGGAATTGCACTTGTTCTATGCAAATTTCATCCAGTGTTTGTAAATGACCAAAGGATTGGATGAATACAAGTATCATATCATCCAGTCCCAACAGTAGAAACTGCAGGATTTATAGTGGAGATACACTATAACTTTTGCAATTGGAATCCATTATTCCAATAGGCCTTGAAAACTCAACAATCAAACTACCATTTCACAATTTGGGTTTTTAATTTGCTGGGGTTGTGTATTTGTTATTAGTGGTTGGTTTTTTATTTGTAATAATTTGTAAATGCGAATTCTTTGTGATTTTTGAATTTCTAGATTGTAGGGTGTATGGTTTCTCTACTGGTAGTGGCTTCTACGCTGTCAGTTCTACTTTGTGATTTTGACCATATCAATAAGGTCTTGTTTCTAATTCTTCTTTTGCTTCCTGTACTTTGAACATATGATCAGTGAACTGAGGAAAGGTATTTGTTTCTTACAGTTTTGGTACTACACAGGGAAAGCTCAATTTTGTTCCATTTAATGAGGAATTGATGAAATTGACTCGAGGTATTTCGTATGTCCTATGCTTTCAGAAATAGGTAATTGAGATTTGAGACTCTTGTTTCAATTTTAGAAAGTTTCTTGCTTCAATTTTTTGATGGTGTGCTTCCCATCAATTTGGATCTCACGGTTGTTCTTTGGCTGTTTCATCAATCAAAGATATGTTATCTCAAAAAAGATTTTGTAAAATAGTTTTTTCTATATGAGTTTGTTTTAATTAATTTATTGAAAAGATGAATTCCAATCTTTGTGCCGGTCTGCTAATCACACGACACAAAATTTGTAAAATAGTTTTTCGGCTTATATAACTCGAGATAGCTAGGACTTAGGATGAAAACTGAGAGTAGTATTTTAGGAGCTCAAAATTCTCCAACTGCCAGAATAATGGCCAAAAATTCATAACTGACCATTCTTAAACTGTCAGCTGATTCATGGATTAGCCTGATTTGAAGGCCCTAGAGGTAACATGTGTTGAATATGATGGATGTTGGGTTTTATGCATGCATCACATGGGACCCACATCTTCCTGAAACCAAATCAAGGTAGAGAAATAGTCCACTTCTCTTAGAGCACTACAATTATCATGCTCCTAGTTTTATGGGAGCCATTGGATGGGCTAATTGGTCTGGGCTATCCATTGGGTGCATCACAGGTTTCATCAGCTACCAAGAAAAAGTTACGCCAATCAGGTTATATGATTCATCAATAATTTGGCCTATTTTATATAACCATCCATTTCCCAAGCTATGGATGGGAGTCATGTGATGCTTAAGGTGGTCAGATGGAAGTGAAGTCTTTGAAACCATAAGCAAGCATAATAAATCAAAGTAAATAGATGGTTCAGATCATTAGACCCACATTTCCATAAGTGATCTTGACCATCGATTCTATTGACCATCATTCAGATGCTTAGATTTGTCTACTTCGTGTATTTTTAGAAAGTAGCCCATAAAATGCAAGTTGCACCTAAAGTATAGTTCAGATAAAATGATTGGAGTGAACTGATGTCCACATGTGGCTAGGTGCACCATAACTTACAATGGTCTAAGAGCACTAAATCATTTCTGGTTGCTATATTTTATATAGATACAAAAATCTTAGCATGACCAAATTAACAATATAAAAGGTGAGGGTGTTATATGTTTTTTTCTTTTTTCTTTTTTCTTTTTTGCAGAATTGGGGGTGTTATATTAGCACTTGAATCCAAAAGATTATGATAATGATGAGGAGCTGTGGAAAATCCAAGAGAGCAGGGGCTATAATTATGTGGTGGGGTCCATCTCTTGCTTTCTTCCTCTTTTGTAATTTTTATATTTTTAGATAAGAGGCCGGTTCCTATACAACTGTTGTAGAATACTCTTGTAATTGTCATTGTTTTGTGATTGCAGTTTATTTGCACTCCCATTTTGTAAGCCATCATGGGAAAGGAGAAGGTTCACATTAACATTGTCCTCATTAGTCATGTCGACTCTGGCAAGTCGACCACAACTAGGCATCTTATCTACAAGCTTGGTGGAATTGATAAGCGTGTGATTAAGAGGTTCGAGAAGGAAGCTACTGAGATGAAAAAGAGGTCATTCAAGTATGCATGGGTTCTTGATAAGCTCAAGGCTGAGCAGGAGTGTGGTATCACTGTTGATATTGTCATTGTAATTGTAATTGAATGAATGAATGATTACGCAGGTGGTAATTGAATGAATGAATGATTATTCAGGTGGTAATTGAATGAATGAATGATTATAATTTTTTTCAAAATGTAGGAAATAGCTACGAATATTGACCGTAACTGATAATCTAACAACTGTAGATGTTATTAAATTCAGAACATTGCTACGTATCTAGTAGTACTTTTAGCTACCAATACTATCCGTAGCTATAGGTGCTTTTGGCTACAGAAATAATTGCTATGGATTATATCTGTAGCTATTGTAATCTATGGCTACGGATTAAATCCATAGCCATAGGTTTTAGACTTATTGGCTCGGCACCTACGACGACGGTTGTGCTACAGACGAAAACCGAAGCCATAGGTCTATCACTACGGATTAAATCCGTATCCTTTGCCCAGTTTTCTGGTAGTGGGAAATTTTAAATAGGTTCACCTCTAGCTAGTTTATGCTCTCCATAGAGTAAGGGTCAACACAAAGCACCCCCACGTACACTCCCGCCGGAGTCCTCTTATGAGGACTTGCAAGGGGTGAGAAACATCTTAGACCCAATCCTATAAAAGGAATAATCACAAGGGTCCTCTGGACTCTAATGACTTACAGTAAGTAGATGAGCCCCGTTTAGCATGTTGATGAAGATTTCCTCCTTTGATGACGAAGAATCTTCAGCTTCCTTGAACCGTAACTTAGAAGATGTACCAATACATGCCGACGAGTTGGGTCAAGGTTTTTTTTTTTTTTTAACACACGCACACACCCCACACACTCACGCTAGTGGAATTTCACCACCTTTGGATACTCGAACCTTGGCCGGGTGTTGAAACTCCCAAGAGTCTACCTCCCGAGCAAGAGTTGGGTCAAGGTTAAGATAGAATCCTACTCTATTAAATGTTTTCCTATAAGGGAGATGGAGCGATTCCAATCATCTATGCATTCAAGGCATCCCAGCATAATGATTTGTCATTAAGGTGGTAGCTGCAAGATCCATGAATGCAGAAGTTCATTCCCTAATCCACTCTATTAAATGTCAATGACGAGGGTGGATTGGAGGATGAACTTCCATGAGAAAAAAGGCTTTAGGGTATATGATGTAGGGTTTAAACACACAAAAGCACTCTTTATTTTCTCTACCAACAACCAAGGGCAAGCTCTCTTTAAATAGACAAAAGGTTCTAACGGATATAAAACGGTCACATTTTTTACAGAGTTCGATATCATCTAGCAGGGTTGATATCTTTGAGCGTATACTCTCGATAGTATCGACCGGTCACTCGAGGACACGAACTCAATTGTCAAACGCTTTTAAAACCTTCAGCTGGTCGAGGAAATCGAACATGCGTCGATGTCATCAGATTTTGAACTCCGATTCATTGACACGAGGTTCGATTCCTTGACATTTGAAAAATGTAAGAGACTTGCCTTTGAAGATTTTCAGAAAAATAATATGATCGAGCATCACTCAATATCATCAGAATTTGAATATCGATGATATCGAGGTAAGCGTCGATTCATCGATAATTCTAAGGAATTTTCTTATAAGCTTGCTGGACAGTTTGTCTCCATATTCAATGACATCGACCATGCCTCGATATGATCGATATTTGAATATTGATTTTATCGAGTGACCCTCGATCTAAGAAAAAATAACTTGAAAAACTTGCTGGATAGAAATGTGTCCCAATCTGAAATCATCGAAGGGCTTCCGATATCATCGAGATTTGAATTCCTGGGATATCAAGGATCTCTTCGATATATTAAATATTACATGATTAGGCTTAGCAGAACTTTGGACACAATAGACTTGATGTCGATTTTATCTAGTCTATGCGATGGACTCGAGATTCAAATTTTGATGATATCGAACCGTCCGACGATACATCGATAATTCTGTCCAGAGATCTTTGTGTTTGCTAGACATCTTATGTCTTCATTTCGATAATATCGAGTTATCTTTGAGGACATCGACAACTGGGTTCGATTTCATCAAACCACTTGTCGATAAATCGACAAAGGTAGAAAACTTAGAGATTTTTCTGAAATTGAAAAAAGTTTTCTAACCCTAATCCCTTAGGGTGTTCTATCTAATTTTAAAGGTTTTTAATTACCTGATGTTTTTGGACATGAGATGTGAGGCTAACATTTACCTATGATGAGTTCAGGAACAAATCCAGTTGAGGCAGATGCTTGATCAATCTTCCTATGAGGCTTTTCTGTCTAGCTGACTCAATGCTCACGCTAATTGACAAACCAGGGCACTTTCATACTCAAGAGCTTAAACTATTTGAAAGTTTCTAGTCAAGTTCAGTCAAGTCAAGTCTAGTCAAGTTCAGTCAAGTCGAATCTAGTAAAGTCAAGTCATGTCCAGTCAAAGTATGTTCAGTCAAAGTATACTAACTCCACTGTTCAAGAGCATAAACTATTTGTAGCATCTAAATGCTGCAGATATACATGATCATCTATTTTACTTAAGATATGCTCAAATATGCAATTACCTGATGAAAATATCAAACATTGATTAAACAATATACAAAAATGTGTTTCTCTTGAATCAGGTTCAAATTACAGCAATAGTAAGTTGGTTCAAAATACTTGTTACTTTCTATTCAAAATTTAAATTCTTCAAGATCAACTACGAGTCTTCAATTATAATATGCTTATCCTTCTAAAGAGAATAATGATGCCTTCCCGTCTCTTGCTTTCTTGACCATGAAGGAAGGTTATCTCGTAAAATCTGTAGAGGTGGAGGATGAAAATATGAAGAATTATCATTCTCTTTTGGATGATCTAAAAATTTAGATGTATTCTTTGGATTCAACACCAAATACTATCTATCCTTCAAGGGTATCAACAGGCTTCATTTCGTAAATATTATCTTCTAAAGAAATCTTCATGCAAAGTTGGCTTATAGAGGGGGCATGATCTATTTCTTCAAAGTAATCTATGCCTTGGTTTTTCTGATAATTTCTTATGTGCGGCAGAGGAATCGATATGACACAATCAACTGGGCAATAATCACGCGCTAATTAATATTTATGAGCCTACCAACACATCCAATAATAAGAAGCATGAACTGAATAATTATAGCCAGGAATTATGATGCGTGATCTAGTGTGAACATTCAAAAGTTGTTTCCATATCAAGGCCCAGTTATATGGTCTGATGCCATAACTTCTCATTGTATAGTAATGATATTTTAAGTCTCTGCTAGAGTCCGATCAAATCTAAATTGAAAAACAGATTTTCTTGGATAATATGGTTCATGTCAAAATAAACTATCTTCCCTCAATGGAAGAATACTGGACATGATGGAGACAAAGAAAAAATGTTCACCAAAAGAGATAGAACCATCATTAGTCACTTTTATAACCTCCAGAAAGCTAGTAAATGGAAATTGAAGAAGTCACTTTATTTTCAGAATCAGCAAAGGTCTAAGGAAAATACACTCCTAGCCAGCATATGTGTAAGCCCCGTATCCTAGACCGTACTGTTCCATAGACTTCCGCGGTCTTACCGGTCGAATTTCGACAACCTTTGACCCATAACTAATATTTGGGTGTGACCCTGATTCGTATACTGTCAACCCATATCGACTCAACTCAAGACCTTTACCATAGCGACCGAGCCGTCTCTGCGGTTCTGATGCCGCGACTTGGGCACCGAGGCGATACCCTGGTCAAGAGATGTGGGCCAACGTTCGGTGTAAAGAAAACGCCGCGCATTGCGAAATCTAAGAGAATCTCTATGAGGTGTCACATCAATCCCATCAATCCATCACATGTCAAGTACACATCACCTTTCACCCATTCCCAAGCAACTACAAAAGTCAAGAATCTCTTACAAGCTCATACCTCTCTTACACCAAAAGCCCTCAAAGTCAAAAAGTTCTTACACCACCCATACTTTTCTTACACAAATGGCCGCAAAAGTCAAGATTTTCTTACACCCATCACTCACCACATCCATCACCCATCTCTCTCTCCCTTTACAACTCTCTCTCTCTCTCTCTCTCATTTTTAAACTCAAAAAAATCTAAGGAGAGAAATCCCATACGTATGAGAATTCTCCAAGCCTCTCACTCTCTTTCAAAACTTCAAGTATGACCCACTTTCCTACCCCATGATCTTCCATCCTAACCATCCATTCCCCATCTTCTCCATTGGAATCAAAGCTAAGGTGATAAGGAACTCATAGGAGCAAGAAGATCGAACGGTGGGTGCTCCTCTATATGTAAAAAATATGATTTCTATAGCCTAGATGTTTTCTTTCTTTTATGAGGGAAGTATAGGACCCACCAATTAATGGTGGAGATCCCACACAATCCCATGGTTGTGGCCTAATGGCTTACCTTATGCATGCATGATCCATGCATGGGGCCTTTCTCTATGGGCCCCATCATGGTAGTTTTATTTCATATCATATTATGTTTAGGTCATCTAGACCTTATAACCATGGTGGGGATGACATCCTCACCATGCATTATAATTATAATCCATGCATGTGCAAGATCCATGTTGTAAATGTAGATCTAGGTATGATGTGCGGGTGTGATTGATCTTGGGAGGGCTCAATAGTGGCGGAGCCCCTTTCCCTATGGTCAGATTGTCCTTCTATCTCTATTTTTCCTCATTTTATTTCCTGATGTATGTGGCCCATTAATGTATTTCCCTTTTATTTAATTATATAATAAATTTTATCTAAGTACATGTTGCTGTCCAGAATTTTCTGGACAGTTTCTGGTTGTTTTTGGACCATATTTTGGGACTGTTTGGGGGACTATTCATACCTATTAAATATACTTTTCTGAAAGGTGAGGGTCTCATCTTGATGTCCCCCAAATTTCAGCCCCAACTGACCTTCATTGGGGTCCCAAAGGTGTGGACCAAGTGAGGTGAACAGTCTGGATTTTATGCACTGTTCCAGCAACATTCCACCATGGACAGTTGGATTTTTGAAATTTATTAAAATACCTATTGGTGTTTAAAAATTATAAAAAATTTTGAGAGGGTGGCCTACTTATGGTAGGACCCACCTACAAAATTTTAGGGCCAATGGACGCTTGTACACACCATGGTGATGGCGGGACCGGTCCATTGTAATATGGTGTCCAGATCAGTCTGATTTTCAGGATAGATTGATTTATGTAAATAAATTAAAATATTTACAGATGTTCAAAAATTTTAAAATTTTTTAGAAGTATGGTCCACTTATTTTAGAACCCACCTACCAAATTTCACGATCAATGGACCCCTGTACACACCGTGGTGAGGGCCGGACTGGCCCACCACGTTGGGACGTCCAGGTCTGTCCGATTTTTCTGGACAGTTTATTTTGTTTAAATTAATTAAAATACTTAGAGATATATAAAAATTATGAAATTTTTTGGGGGTGTGTCCCACCTATGGAAGTATCACTCTGTGAAATTTCATCCTCAAGTGACCCCGTTTTGGTATCCAAAAGAATGGGCAAAGATGGTTGGACTCCCAAATTTTTTCTTGGTAAAAAACCACAATTCAAAAATATTTCTTCTGATGGTGGGCCACCTTTTTGGGTTTCCTCTCATTGTATGCATGATGAGGGAACTTGGCCCTCAATTTTCAGAGTTTTAGAGGCCTTGGACCCACTCCAATGGAGTGCCCAAATTTAGGACAACAACATGTTATAATTATGATGGCCTTGGGCTAAAATTTTGAGGAGTGGGGCGTGACAGAAGTTGGTATCAGAGCATAACTTGGGAATACTTAGAGATAACATCACATATTTGTTAATAGCTATCCTTCACTCTATGATTGTTGAGAACTTAGAATGATTAGATCCCCGAGTTCGAATAACTTAGAGATTTTCTGATATAGTTCCCTACCGTTGAGATTGAGGCTGTATAGTGTTCCAGTTCAATCATTTATAATTCAGGATTTGAAGTTCTATTGGATCATCGTAGTGTTGGCGAGGCGTTTTAGGAGCAGGGGATTGGAATTCAGAGGCATTGTTCCCATCTCTTAAGTGTTTGATTATGTTAGCATGTTGTGTTCGGATAGGATTTTCCTCCCTTGGTAAGCTCTGTATTGGTTATGTTGTGGTTTAAATTTTGAGGATGAAATTTTTATTAGGAGGAGAAATCTGTAAGCCCCATATCCTAGACCGTACCATTCCATAGACTTCTAAGGTCTTACCGGTCGAATTCCGACAACCTTCGACCCTTAACCAATATTTACGTGCGACCCTGATTCGTACACCGTCAACCCATATTGACTCAAACCAAGACCTTTACCATAGGGAACGCGCCGTCGCTGCGGTTCTGATGCCGTGACTTGCGTGCCGAGGCGATACCCTGGTCAAGAGATGTGGGCCAACGTTCGGTGCGAAGAAAATGCCGCGCATTGCGAAACCCAAGAGAATCTCTACGAGATGTCACATCAATCCCATCAATCCATCAATCCATCAATCCAGCACATGTCAAGTACATGTTAAGTACACATCACCTTTCACCCATTCCCAAGCAACTACAAAAGTCAAGAATCTCTTACAAGCCCATACCTCTCTTACACCAAAAGCCCTCAAAGTTAAAAAGTTCTTACACCACCCATACTTTTCTTATACAAATGGCCGCAAAAGTCAAGATTTTCTTACACCCATCACTCACCACATCCATCACCCATCTCTCTCTCCCTTTACAACTCTCTCACTCCTCTCTCTTTCTCATTTTCAAACTCAAATAAATCTAAGGAGAGAAATCCCATACGTATGAGAATTCTCTATGCCTCTCCCTGTCTTTCAAAACTTCAAGTATGGCCCACTTTCCTACCCCATGATCTCCCATCCTAACCATCCATTCCCCATCTCCTCCATTGGAATCAAAGCTAAGGTGATAAGGAACTCATAGGAGCAAGAAGATCGAACGGTGGGTGCTCCTCTATATGTAAAAAATATGATTTTTATAGCCTAGATGCTTTCTTTCTTTCATGAGGGAAGTGTAGGACCCACCAATCAATGGTGGAGATCTCACACAATCCCATGGTTGTGGCCTAATGGCCTACCTTATGCATGCATGATCCATGCATGGGGCCTTTCTCTATGGGCCCCATCATGGTAGTTTTATTTCATATCATATTATGTTTGGATCATCTAGTCCTTATAACCATGGTGGGGATGGCATCCTCACCATGCATTTTAATTATAGGCCATGCATGTGCAAGATGCATGTTGTAAATGTAGATCTAGGTATGATGTGCAGGTGTGATTGATCTTGGGATGACTCAATAGTGGTGGAGCCCCTTTCCCTATGGCCGGATTATCCTTCTATGTCTCTTTTCCCTCATTTTATTTCCTGATGTGTGTGGCCCATTAATTTATGTCCATTTTTATTTAACTTATATAATAAATTTTATCTAAGTACATGTTGCTGTCCAGAATTTTCTGGACAATTTCTGGTTATTTTTGGACCAGATTTTGGGACTGTTTTGGGGACTATTCATACCTATTAAATATACTTTTTTGAAAGGTGAGGGTCTCATCTTGATGTTCCCCAAATTTCAGCCCCAACTGACCTTCATTGGGGTCCCAAAGGTGTGGACCAAGTGAGGTGAACAGTCTGGATTTTATGCACTGTTCCAGCAACATTCCACCATGGACAGTTGGATTTTTGAAATTTATTAAAATATCTATGGGTGTTTAAAAATTATAAAATTTTTTGGGGGGGTGGCATACTTATGGTAGGACCCACCTACTAAATTTTGGGGCCAATGGATGCCTGTACACACCATGGTGATGGCGGGACCGGCCCATTATAATATGGTGTCCAGATCAGTCCAATTTTCAGGAAAGATTGATTTATGTAAATGAATTAAAATATTTATAGATGTCCAAAAATTCTGAAATTTTTTAAAAGTGTGGTCTACTTATGTTATAACCCACCTACCAAATTTTAGGGTCAATGGACCCCTGTACACACCGTAGTGAGGGCCGGACTGGCCCACCATGTTGGGACGTCCAGGTCTGTCTGATTTTTCTGGATAGTCTATTTTGTTTAAATTAATTAAAATACTTAGAGATATCTAAAAATTATAAAATTTTATGGGGATATGGCCCACCTATGGGAGTATCACTCTGTGAAATTTCAGCCTCAAGTGACCCCGTTTAGGTATCCAAAAGAATGGGCCAAGATGGTTGGACTCCCAGATTTTTTCTGCTATGCAGTCCAACAATATGCCTTGATAAAAAACCATAATTCAAAAATATTTCTTCTGATGGTGGGCCACCTTTTTGAGTTTTCTCTCATTGTATGCATGATAAGGGACCTTGGCCCTCAATTTTCTGAGTTTTAGAGGCCTTGGACCCACTCCAATGGAGTGCCCAAATTTAGGACAGCAACATGTTATAATTATACTGGCCTTGGGCTGAAATTTTGAGGAGTGGGGCATGACAGAAGTTGATATCAGAGCATAACTTGGGAATACCTGGAGATAACATCACATATCTGCTAATACCTATCCTTCACTCTATGATTGTTGAGAACTTAGAATGATTAGATTCCCGAGTTCGAATAACTTAGAGATTTTCTGATATAGTTCCCTACCGTTGAGATTGAGGCTGTATAGTGTTCCAGTTCGATTGTTTATAATTCTGGATTTGAAGTTCTGTTGGATCATCGTAGTGTTGGCAAGGTATTTTGGGAGCAGGGGATTGGGATTTAGAGGCATTGTTCCCATCTCTTAAGTGTTTGATTATGTTGGCATGTTGTGTTCGGATAGGATTTTTCTCCCTTGGTAAGCTCTGTATTGGTTATGTTGTGGTTTAAATTTTGAGGATGAAATTTTTATTAGGAGGAGAGAGCTGTAAGCCCCGTATCCTAGACCGAACCGTTCCATAGACTTCCGTGGTCTTACCGGTCGAATTTTGGCAACCTTCGACCCATAACCAATATTTGCGTGTGACCCTGATTCGTATGCCGTCAACCCGTATCGACTCAACCCAAGACCTTTACCATAGCGACCGCACCGTCACTGTGGTTCCGATGCCGCTACTTGCGCACCAAGACGATACCCTGGTCAAGAGATGTGGGCCAACGTTCGGTGCAAAGAAAATGCTGTGCGTTGTGAAATCGAAGAGAATCTCTACGAGGTGTCACATCAATCCCATCAATCCGTCAATCCGTCAATCCATCACATGTCAAGTACACATCACCTTTCACCCATTCCCAAGCAACTACAAAAGTTAAGAATCTCTTATAAGCCCATACCTCTCTTACACCAAAAGCCCTTAAAGTCAAAAAATTCTTGCACCACCCATGCTTTTCTTACACAAATGGCTATAAAAGTCAAGATTTTCTTACACCTATTACTCACCACATCCATCACCCATCTCTCTCTCCCTTTACAACTCTCTCTCTCTCTCTCATTTTCAAACTCAAAAAAATCTAAGGAGAGAAATCCCATACGTATGAGAATTCTCCAAGCCTCTCACTCTCTTTCAAAACTTCAAGTATGGCCCACTTTCCTACCCCATGATCTCTCATCCTAACCATCCATTCCCCATCTCCTCCATTGGAATCAAAGCTAAGGTGCTAAGGAACTCATAGGAGCAAGAAGATCGAACGGTGGGTGCTCCTCTAGTTGTAAAAAATCTGATTTCTATAGTATAGATGTTTTCTTTCTTTCATGAGGAAAGTGTAGGACCCACCAATCAATGGTGGAGATCCCACACAATCCCATGGTTGTGGCCTAATGGCCTACCTTATGCATGCATGATCCATGCATGGGGCCTTTCTCTATGGGCCCCATCATGGTAGTTTTATTTCATATTATATTATGTTTGGGTCATTTAGACCTTATAATCATGGTGGGGATGGCATCCTCACCATGCATTTTAATTATAGGCCATGCATGTGTAAGATCAATGTTGTAAATGTAGATCTAGGTATGATGTGCGGGTGTGATTGATCTTGGGAGGGCACAATAGTGGCGGAGCCCCTTTTCCTATGGCCGGATTATCCTTCTATCTCTATTTTTCTTCATTTTATTTCCTAATGTGTGTGGCCCATTAATTTATGTCCCTTTTTATTTAACTTATATAATAAATTTTATCTAAGTACATGTTGCTGTCCAGAATTTTCTGGACAGTTTCTGGTTGTTTTTGGACTAGATTTTGGGACTGTTTGGGGGACTGTTCATACCTATTAAATATACTTTTTTAAAAGGTGAGGATCTCATCCTGATGTCCCCCAAATTTCAGCCCCAACTGACCTTCATTAGGGTCCCAAAGGTGTGGACCAAGTGAGGTGGACAGTCTGAATTTTATGCACTGTTCCAGCAACATTCTACCATGGACAGTTGGATTTTTGAAATTTATTAAAATACCTATGGGTGTTTAAAAATTATAAAAAATTTTAAGGGGGGTGGCCTACTTATGGTAGGACCCACTTATGAAATTTTGGGGTCAATGGACGCCTGTACACACCATGGTGATGGCGGGACCGGCCCATTTTAATATGGTGTCCAGATCAGTCCGAT
Organism: Magnolia kwangsiensis; assembly: GCA_037074715.1. NCBI lineage: Eukaryota > Viridiplantae > Streptophyta > Magnoliopsida > Magnoliales > Magnoliaceae > Magnolia > Magnolia kwangsiensis. Next base: position 62,710,331 of record CM073573.1, read on the forward strand.
TTTTAGAATAGATTGATTTATGTAAATGAATTAAAATATTTAAAGATGTCTAAAAATTTTGAAATTTTTTAGGAGTGTATTCTACTTATGTTAAAACCCACCTACCAAATTTCAGGGCCAATGGACTCCTGTTCACACCGTGGTGAGGGCCGTACTGGCCCACCACGTTGGGACGTCCAGGTCTGTCCAATTTTTCTAGACAGTCTATTTTGTTTAAATTAATTAAAATACTTAAAGATATCTAAAAATTATGAAATTTTATGGGGGTATGGCTCACCTATGGGAGTATCACTCTGTTAAATTTCACCCTCAAGTGACCCCGTTTGGGTATCCAAAATAATGGGCCAAGATGGTTGGACTCCCAGATTTTTTCTGCTGTGCAGTCCAACAATATACCTTGATAAAAAACCATAATTCAAAAATATTTCTTCTAATGGTGGGCCACCTTTTTGGGTTTTCTCTCATTATATGTATGATAAGGGACCTTGGCCCTCAATTTTTAGAGTTTTAGAGGCCTTGGACCCACTCTAATGGAGTGCCCAAATTTAGGATAGCAACATGTTATAATTATGCTGGCCTTGGGTTGAAATTTTAAGGAGTGGGGCCCGCCATATTATAAAGATCTTAGAGGAAATGATTTATAGCTTTAGTTCCTTAAATGTTGGGCTTAATGAATGCACTTTGAGGCCCACCACAGTCGAATTTAATTGGGTCCATGAATGTAGCTAGTTGTTGAACTATTTAAGGCCCATAGAGTGGACCCATTTGATGTGTTCCAAGGCCCATGGGATTAGGCCCATTTGATGTAATTTAAGGCCCATAGAGTGGACCCATTTAATGTGTTCCAAGGTCCATGGGATTGGACCCATTTGATGTATTTTAAAGCCCATGAGATTAGGCCCATTTGATTTGTATAAGGCCCATGGGTCGAGAACCATTTGATGCAATCTAAGGCCCACGGGCTATGACCCATTGCAATGCACATAAGGCCCATTGGTGCGGCCCATTGATGTGGCCCATTTGATGAGTAAAAGCCCATATGACATGGCCCATTTGATGTATTTAAGGGCCAATGGGGTGTACCTAAGGTCCATTGTAATGTGTGATCCTAACCTGGTTTATGTAATGTTATTCACTATGGGCTACACCTTGGGAGCAATGTTGGTTTGACGTCCACATTACGGGTATAATGTTGGTTAAATGTCCGCATTGTGACTCTCCCTAGGGCCCATTGGTAGGCCCGTACTTGTTGTATGCAAGCCGTCTAGGCCAGCTGCATTATAAGGATAGGGCATTACTTTATAATATGCTTTGTATAACTCCATGACGCACAGCCCATTTGTATCGGTCCATTTGATTGGCCTGCTTGTATCGGCCATTTGATTGATTTATCCCATATGATTGATTAGGCCCATCTTGATATATTTGTGGCCTGTTGCTAAGGCCATATATGAGGCCCATTGTTGAGGCCCATCTTGATGTGTATGAGGCCCATTGTTGAGGCCCACCTTGATGTGTATGAGGCCTGTTGTTGAGGCTCACCTTGATGTGTATGAGGCCCGTTGTTGAGGCCCACCTTGATGTGTATGAGGCCTGTTGTTGAGGCCCACCTTGATGTGTATGAGGCCTGTTGTTGAGGTCCACCTTGATGTGTATGAGGCCTGTTGTTGAGGCCCACCTTGATGTGTATGAGGCCCGTTGTTGAGGCCCACCTTGATGTGTATGAGGCCCGTTATTGAGGCCCACTTTAAATATATATGAGGCCCATGTTGCGAGGCCCATTATGATGTATGCAAGGCCCATGGGTCATGGCCCATTGCAATGTATGTAAGGCCCAATTGGTGCGGCCTATTCGATATATTTATGGGGTCCATATCATTAGGCCCATCCTGTTGTATTGGTGACCCGTCCATTGAGGCTCACCCGTGGTATATATTTGAGGCCCATGTGTAGGGCCCACCTATTGTGTATTTAAAGCCCATGGGTTGTGGCCATAATGATATATATTAGGCCTATGTGATGTAGCCCATACTGATGTGTATTAGACCCAGGTATGTGACTCACCTGCGAAGTATATTTGAGGCTCATTGTGATATATCTGAGGCCCATAGGTGCGACCCATCCAGATATATTTGAGGCCTATGGGCAAGGTCCATTGTGATAGGTGTTAGGCCCATGACCAGGGCCCACCTGTTTTGTATATTTGGCCCTTGTGTGAGGCCATGTGCCCATTATATATTTGATTCTATGGGGGCCATTCCTTGGGGGCAATGTTGGTTAAAAGTCCACATTGTCGACGCTGGTTATTGATACCGTTTATGAGTATGTGACATCATAACATCAAGATACATGCCCATTCACATCATTTACATGTTTATTATGAGATGTGATTGACCATTGCATATGTCATTGAGCAGGATGTTGTGGACTCCCTGATAGGTGAAGATTATCTCACATGAGTGCATGACATACGCAGGATTGATACATGATTAGATTGTATGACTCATGCATCTTGCATTGTGTTGTGATTACTGTACACCCTAGTGACATCACGGCCGTAGCCTCCACAGGCATACCGTGGATGGCCAGATGGGACACCGAAAATCTGTTCGAGCATCGGGCCGCCATAGATGGCCCTGGGTGAAAATTCCTAAATGCCCTCTTAGTTTCAGAGGATGCTCTAATGTCTAGACCGAGTGGGGTAGATGAGCATTGAGTGCCGATTACCAGATGACAGCGCTCTCCACTGTGTCGTGGTCGGTTGGAAGGGGGTGCGGCCTTATCGCCCGAGGGAGTAGGCATGGCTAGGCTGAGTTTGACCAGCTCGAGGAATGGGTCCGCTATCGGTGAGCCTGGTAGGTATTGGCAGACTACTGACAGGTGGATAGTGAGGTCTTTTCCACTTATCCAGTTGTGCACTTACTTGGGGCGGCAGGTGGTGTGAAGTGTAATAGACCCCGATGATTTCTCCAGAGAGGAACTGTACTGATATGAGGACTGACATGATATTATGACACCTTGTCACTGTTGTTCATGTGGGCGGGCGCACGTGGACGGACGCTGATGTGGGCGGGTGTGATGTGGGCGGGGCTGAGGCCTGGGTGAGCTACCACACTCGGCGAGCTACCAGCGGTTGGCAGGCTACTGAGTAGGAGTTGCATACTCATTCATTCATCCATTCACTATCCACTCGGGCTGGTGGTGCGCAACTAATTGTTGTGTATCTTCGTTATGGCAAGGATTTCGGTTGGGCAGGCGACTAACCTGAGATCAGGAGTTTACCACGTTGAGTCAGACAATCCAAATTTAGGTATGTGACTGGTTTGGATAGAGGTTCCTTGTGGTTGACCCCGTAGCCTGCGATACTACGTACTATCATCCCGACATCACACTCCAGCATGGTCATTCCATTAACACCATATACTGCATATTCCATTACATCTTCGGCGTGTGACATTGTGGGTTGTTATGTTTTTGTATTCCTATGACTTAGATGAGAGCGATGATATTTCTTAGCTCTTTTGAATTGTGTATTACATTATATCCTTGTCATTCGACATTTGATTATCTATGACTCATCAATTGCATAGCTGTCCTATATTGCATATTCTGATATTGATTAACTTATGGACTTGTTCATACTTTCACTTATTCTGCTATTGCATGATTATAATCTTGTCAGTATTTCTGTTTACGTTGATAATTCCTGCACTTATCAGTGTTTCTGCTTATTCAGTCATTGTATGGTTTATGGATTAATAGCTTTCCGGTATTGTATGATTATGATATTATATTGAATACTTGGCACTTATCTCATGCACACACTTACACCACCCTCTAAGCTTTCTATAAGCTTATGCATGATAGATGCGTGTAGGTGATGTTAGGTTGCAGCAGCATTGAGCTTGGAGCATGCAGCTGTTTTCTAAAGCTTTGATTTTGACATATATATTTCCCTTTCAGCATTATATTCAAATGATTATATTAGTGGATATGTGATGATGATGTTGCCTTTATGATTTGGGTAAACTTGTGGTTATGCTTATTACTAGTTAAATGTACAAAAAAAAAATCCTCCTTGTAGGATCCCAGGATCATAAATCTGGCATATGAATGCTAGGAGCCGAGAATGGGGTACTACGGAGGCTGTCGGCACCGAATTCGGTGATCAGAATTCCTGTGAATCTGATTTTCGGGTTTGGGGCGTGACACTATGAACAAATGCCAAGGAGCACAAACTAGAAAAGACTCAGCGGTTGAACCTCTAGAGCTAAAAATGACATCTCCGAAAGCATGATATAATAAGTAAAAAAAAATGCAATAAATGAATTGCAAAGCATGCTGACAAGCACAAGGACAGAATGACCAAATCATTATCATATTGCAAATATTACAATCATTTTAAAAGCTTTCAATATATACTTCATGGAATTAAATTACAAAATTATGATACCTTGAGATACTAATTTTGATTAATTTTGGCAGAAAAAAATGCCATTTGAAATCATGGATTATGCAGACTATGAATAAATGAAACAATCAAAGAGACTGTTATAGTAGGAGCAGCATTAAAGAATAATTCCCTAGCTATGTGTAAGACTCGTATCCTAGCCTGTACTGTTTCGTAGGCTTCCGTGGTCTTCCCGATCAAATTTTATTGACCTACGATTTGTTATCGACATTTGCACGCAATCCTGAATCATGTCCCGTATTCCAGAGTCAGCTCGACCTGAGACTTGTACTTTTGTGACCGTGTCGTCACTGCGGTTCCGACGCAGCGTATTACGTACTGAGGCGATACTCGAGCCAGGAGATGTGGGCCTGCGTTCAGTTCTAGGAAAACGCCGCACATTGCAAATACCGAGGAAATCTCTACGGCACATCACATCAATCCATCATTTCACAAGTCAAGTACATCACCCATGCTCAATGCCACCTCACCCCTCACAAGTCAACTCTCTCTCTTCCTACCCATACCTTTTTACACCATTTTCAAACTAACCCATACCTCCCCTTTCCCATCTCTTACAATAACCACACCTTATCAATCCATCCCATCCTCTCTCTCTCTCTCTCTCTCTCTCTCTCTCTCTCTCTCTCTCATTTTTCTCCATTTTTACAAGCAAGCAACCCAATGTCCATGAGAGCTTTCCATGAGAGAACTAGTATGGCCCACCTTCCTACCTCCCATCTCCTCCATCCAAAGTCCATCTAAACCGTTGGAATCGTTTCCTTGGAGCTCTAGATCGCATTGGCGGAACAAGGAGGAAGAGATCTTGAGGTGGGTGATCTTATCATTTAATTTTATGATTTGAGGACCACTTGTTGTGGGACCCATCATGGTGTATGCATTGTATAGGGAGGACCCATAGTGGCGGGGTCCCTTCCCTTCTCACCGGTCTCTCTCTCTCTCCCTCTCTCTCTCTCTCCTGTGATGGGCGTGGCCCACTAGATCCACACCGATCGTGGGCCCACTGTGATATATGTATTTTATCCATGTCCAACCACACGGGCCCCACATGGTGAACGTCCCTTATCCAGGTCGCTCGTCCGTTTGGCGGACTCTAGGTCCCTGTATGGAGTGAAAATGCAAATATCAGCTTGGTCAATACATGGGGCCCACCTTAAAGATATGATGTACCCAATACGTGTGACCCACTGCTATAGAAAGCAGGTTGGCAGGTGTACCTGCTGTATTGAGGCCAGTAAGTTGCGTGGGTTACATCCCAACCATCCATTCACGGCCCACCTTAATGTATTGACGCCACCAAGTATGTGGGCCACACCATGTTGTATTAGTTCCATCCACACCATCCAGATATCTAGACGGTGTTGGAGTGAGTTGATGGTGCACAACTACCACCGTGATGCGTGAGGAGTAACTTCACATCGTCCAGGAGCGTCCAAACCCCTTGGACGCTGGACCATTTAACAGAACAATAATAATAATAATAAATAACATATAATATAATAATGATAATATATATTATAATATATTATGGTGGGAACCACCTTTAAAGGAAGTTGATTGGCCGATGTATTTACAGCAGCTATATAGCTGCTGTATTGCCGTCAGGATCATGTTGTACGAGTTATATCCCAACCTCTCATCCATTTGCTCGTGAGGCCCGCCTTATATGTTGTATCCACGTCAAACATCCATCTACATGCCCTATCATGAGGTGTGTGTTAAATCCACCATCCAGAATTTTGGACAGGTGGAACCCACCCACGCATATTAAATCCAAACCATCCATCTAGACGCTGATGCATGGGCCCCCTTAATCTATGTGTTGTATATGTCCTATGTGGGACCCACCTACTATAATCATATTGGCTGGCTTTCCACACACTAGTAATTCTGCTGTAAGGCAGAAGCTATGCGGGGCTGTGATGTATGGGTCTATCCACACCATCCAGACCTTGGACGGTGACCCACCACGATTGGATGTGTTGCATCCACACTGTCCATCATTTGGACGGTGGGTCAGTTAACCCGCACTAGTTGTATAGCTGCTGTATTGACAGTAACAACTTTTGTGGGACCTGCTGATATGTATGTTCCATCCAAACCGTTCATCCACTTTCTAAGGTCTGCAATGAGGTAGATCTGCCTATCAGGTGGACCACACTGCAAAAAAAAAATAAAATCAGTGGAAGATGATCGCCCATCATTGAAATCGTCTAGGGTCACAAAAGTTCTGGATCAACATGAAATTTGCTTCTCCCCTTAATTCAGACCTTTGTGACCTTATGAACGGATTGGAAGGAAAATGAATATGGAGGGCCTTGGGGAATTTTAATGGTGGAAAATCATTATGTCCATTGTCATTTGTAGAATGGTCCAGATGATCCTTTAGATATGATTCATTTTTGTATGCTTCATTGTGATCTCTAACAATGGATGAATGGTGTACTTAGCTTATTCAACTCGATCCATTCGATTGGCCCATTTAATTCGGCCCACCTGAACGACCTATTTGACTCGGCCTATTCGACTCAGTCCATTCGATCGACCCATTTGAATCGGCCCATTTATTTCGGCCCATTGGCCTGACCCATTTGTATTGGCCCATTTGATTTGGCCCATTCGATTTGACCCATTTGTATTGTCTCACTCGACTCAGCCCATTTGACTCGACCCATTTGTACCGACCCATTTGAGTTAGCCCATTTAATTCGACCCGTTGATACAGTTCGATGTTATATACATTGGCCCACGGGTGAGGCCCAATGTGATGTGTATATGCCCCATAAGCGAGGCCCATGATGATGTGTATTAGGCCCTTATATGAGGTCATGGGCCCTTTATACGATTGGCCCTATGAGCATCATTCCTTAGGAGCAATGTTGGTTAAAGGTCCACATTGATGGGCAATGATGGTTAGACATCCACATTGTGACCTTCCCTTAGGCCTTGTTAGGCCCATCCTCACCGATTCTGATCATCGAGACCGATTGCCAATTCCAATTGTCAAGGCCAGATATAGAGGCCGATTGTCAAGGCCCAATGCGATGTATATTTAGCCCATGTTTAAGGCCTATTGTGATGTATATGCGGCCCGTATTTGATGCCCCTTTTCTGATGAGCATTCAGCCTCGGCTTGATACATTTGAGGCCTATGTGATGAGGCTCATTGTGGTGCATTTGAGGGCCAGGTGATGGAGCCCGTCGTGTTGTATATTAGGCCCATGTGAGAGGCTTATCGTGATATATACTAAATTCTTGAGTGAGGCCGATGGTGTTGTATATTAGGCCCTTATGTGAGGCCATGGGTCCACTATATGTTAGGCTCTATGCGGGCCATTCCTTTGAGGCAATGTTGGTTAAATGTCCACATTGTCGAGGCTGATTGTTGATGTCGGTTATTGATACCGATTATGAGTATGTGACAGCATAACATCATGATACATGCCCATACATATCATCTGCATATTTATTATGAGATGTGGTTGACCATTGCATATGTTATTGGGCAGGTTGTTTATGGGACTCCCTGATAGACGGAATTGCCCCACATGAGAGCGCGGTATGCGCAGGATTGATGTATGACTGGATTGTATAACTCATGCATCTTATATTGTGTGTTGCGATTACTGTATGCCCTAGGGACATCAAGACTGTGACCTCCACATGCATATCGTGAATAGCTAAATGAGACACTGAAAATATTTGGTTCGAGCATCTGGGCACTTTGGATGTCCGTGGGTGAAAGTCCTTAAACCTCCGAGGCCAGGAGATGCCCCAACATCGAGACCGAGTGGATTCATGAGCGCCCGAGTGCCGAATACCAAGAGACCGCGTCTCCTACTATGTCATGGTCGGTTGAGAGGGGGTGTGGCCTTACCTGCCCTAGCATAGGGGGCATAGCTAGGCTGAGTTTGACCAGCTCATGAATGGGTCCGCTATCGACGTGCCAGATAGGTATTGATAGACTATTGGCCAGACAGATAGTGAGGTTTCTTACACTCACTTGGACTGTGCTGCTGGGAGAGGGACAATGCCATTTGAAGTGTACTAAACCCCGGTGATGATCCCAAAGATGAACCGTACTGATATGTGGACTTATTGAGCAAGAGTTGCATATTCATTCATTCATTCACTCACTATCCACTCAGGCTGGTGGTATGTAATTATTTATTACGTGTACCTTCGTAACGGCCAGGATTTTAGTTGGGGCGCGTGACTAACCTGAGATTAGGAGTTTACCACATTGGGTCTAACTATCCAAATTTAGGTATGGGACTGGTTTGGATAGAAGTCCTCTGTGATAGAACCTGTAGCTTACGATGCTATGTACTATCATCCCGACTTCATACTCCAGCATGGTCATTTCATTCGCACTGCATGTTACATTACATCCGCGGCATATGGTACGGTTGACACTGTTTATGTTACTAATCAGGATGTATATTGCATTGCATCCTCTGCATTTGATATTTAGCTCTCTATGACTCCTCATTTGCATAGTTGAATTCTATCGTGTATTCTAATATTAAATGACTCATGCACTGTCAGTATTTTCACTTACTCTATTATCGTGTGATTTATGACTTTGTCAATACTTCTGCTTACTTTGATAATTCATGATTTTATCAGTATTTCTGCTTATTTCGACATTGTATGATTTATGGATTACCAGTATTTTCGGTATTGTATGATTATGGCATTGCATTGAATACTTGACACTTACCTTGTGCACACACTTACACCACCCTCTAAGCTTATGCATGATAGATGCGTGCAGGTGATGTTAGGTTGCAGTGGTGTTGAGCTTGGAGTGTACAGTGGTCTTCTGAAGCTTAATTTTTTATTTATGTATTTCCCTTTCATCATTGTACTCAAATGATTATCTTAGTGGATATGTGATGATGATGTTGCCTTTGTGAATTGGATAATCTTGTGGTTATGCTTATTACGAGTTAAATGCATATTTAAAAAAAATCCTCCTTGTAGGATCCCAGGATCGAAATCTGGCATATGTATGCTAGAAGCCGAGAATGGGGTACTACGGAGGCTGTCGGCACCAGATTCGGCGATCGAGATTCCTGTGAATCTAATTTCTGGATTTGGGGCGTGACACTACGGAGTTAAAAGAAAGAGTTGTTGGAGTTGATTGAAGAGATTGTTGCAGTAGGAGTAACATTGAAAGATAGTTCTCTGATCAAGTTACTTAAAGATGGAGTCATCACAGCTATTACAGTAGCAAGGTTTGATGAAAAGAGAATTGTGTGAATAAGGGAATTAAAACTATGGATGACGCAATTATGGCCATGTTCATAGAAAGGAGCCCTATCTGATTGACCACTATGAAGATAGAGCATTTTCGCTGCTGCCATTATCCTCCGTATTGAAATATTCATTCAGTGCTTTTGGCTGGGGGCATTTAGTCTTCCGTTTGAGCATGATCATTTAGTCTTTTGTTCGAGCATGATTATTCAGTCTTTCGTTCGAGCGCAATCATTCAGTCTTCCGTTCAAACTCGACTATTGAAGATCTCCATTCAAGCGATCCTTCTCTAATGTGAAAGGATTTTTATGTAGAAGAAGATCGATTCTCCACTTGATTTCATAGGACAAATCAAAGAAGGATCGAGGGGGCACCTGTTGGGGCACAGAAATATTCTATCTTTCTCTCTTTGGAAGTCTCATTACACGTGCATCGCCTTGGTGTGGAAATTTCATTGCGTGGGTCAACTCCCCAGATTGCTCCCTTTATTGTATGAGTCAATACCCCAGCCTGTCATTTCCATTGCACGCACTCACTGTTTCTCTAGTTCTTCCCTATTACGTTGCGTGACCAGTCTCTCCCTGGATTCAGCATTGTGCGCACACTCTCGCCTTGGATCCCATGTTGTGCGCCCCCCTGTTAGAGTGTAGAAGCACTGTTGTGCGCCCCCCGGTTAGAGTGCAGAACCACTGTTGCGCGTCCCCCTATTAGAGTGCATAAGAATTATTGTGCATCCCACTATTAGAGTGCAGAAGCACTGTTGTGCATCCTACTATTAAAGTGCGATGGAGATGGAGAAGGAGATCACATTATAATGGAGGATTACCAACCAGTGGGTTTTTCTCCATTCCTCTTCAGCTGAACACTTCGTATTGATCCACACAACCTTGTAGAGCCTAGAAAATTAAGGTTGGAGATGACTTCTCCAATGGGTTTGAGCGTGGAGGGTGGCGACATGCTTTTCTCAGGTTGTCACAAGGAGATGATGAGAACCCCAATGTACTTGACCCCTTTTTTATGTAGAGTTTCCAAAATAATCTTAGACCATAGAATTGAAAATGAATGGCTTGGATGACACTGTTTTACAACATCCTTCAAACGCACCTGGTAAAGACGGAGTCCTAAACCACGCGCATCAGACGGAGGGTTGTGATAGCACCAGGGTAGATGGCTGCGATGGAAAAGGGATTGAGCACGCAAACTATTAGTGTGGAACTGCAACAGTCCCCATTTTCAGAATTTTCAATTACGTGCACTCCACTTGCTCCAGTCGTTGTGCGCATGGACTCACACGGACAAGTGGTTTTAGGCAGATAAGGATGCTCCACCCGATGGACGGTTTAGATCTTGGAGGTGGGCCTTGAGTTGTGGGTCATGATCGAAAGCATGGACGATTGTTCGTCCACTGGCGAAAAAGGAAGGAGAAATATTTCCTTGTTTGGAAATTCATTGGGTCAAACTTGGTTTAACCTGATTTTACGTATAGTGCACAACGAGTGTGCATGTCCTGTGTACACACTCACCCTTAAAGTGGGGTCGATAGTGACATGTGATCAAATCCATGCCATCTATCGAACCCTGCTTGTCTTATTGGGACATCTGACCAAAGATGGGGTAGATCTTAGGCTTAGGTGGGCCATATTTTTAACTTTAGAGCTTTAATGGATGATTTATGTTGAATTGGTGATCAGATCGTTCTGAATTTGAACATCAATGGTTAAAAGGGTCCTAAGGATCCTAAGGAATGTTCGGGCATGATATAGGAGTTGATATGGAACTCAAGTGGGCCACGGTACATGATTTTGGGAGTTTTAGAAAATACACATCTTTGTAGTTATATGCTCAATTGCAACGTTTGCCCTATAAACCAATGGTCAAATTGATTCAAAGTCACTTATCAACCATCCCAATAGTTCTAAAAGCCATCTAAGTATACTTTGGTGCCTGATTTAATGCTTAGGTTGTTTGATCAGTGCGATCAAGTGACAAATCACTTTACAGGATGTTATGGGCATGATGGCCAGTGGATCGGATGATGCAAGTCTTGGTATTAAAATGAACCGTTTGATTGGTCTATCCGAGTGATCGAAGTCCTATAGTAGGTGTCTATGAAGTTGTGATGGACCATTTTGAGAATCAATCAAATGGATAGTTTGATTTGTGGGTGGGGATTACTTTCGACGATCAGATTTAGACTACAATGAGGGTGATTGTTCAAGTAAGCTAGGTTAGTGTTCATACTAAGTTGGGTGAGATGATAACACCCGAGTATTGAAAAGTATGGGGTGTTACATTTCTCTTCCGCTCTCTTCTTTTTCTACTTCTCTTTCCTTTCTTCCTTCTTTGCTGGACGTCCGGTAATGTCTGGACTTGGACAGAACTTGCCTGACTCAATGTCTAACAAGTCAAATCTACTCGACAAGGAAGCAACCCAAACCCCCCCCCCCCCCCCCTACTTTCTTTCTTTCTTTCCTTCCCACAATCTGAGATATGCTAGACGGAGCTGGTTTCGACCCTACCTGACTCAGACTGAGTCATATGCTTGTAAGAGATGAACTGTAACTCGCTAGCGGCTCGACAAGTTAGAACTAAATAGCGACTCGTGGCTTGGATTCAAAATGATATCCCCTCTCATGACCCTCTTCCCTTCTCCTTATAGTCTTCATGCTCTCCTTGGAGTACAGAGGACTCGGAATAGCTCGACTAACAACTCGACTCGGCATGCCACTTGGTTCGAGTCACTCAGTGTGGTGGAATGTCGGTGTCTCTCTCCCTCTTTTAGGCTTTACATTTTTGAAAAGAGAAGCCCTAAAAGACAGGCTTATAAAGGGCTTTCTACCCCTATTCTAGATGGTTCGAAAAGCAACTAATCCATGGGATTAGTTACGCCTAAGTGAGGTTAAATCCAAGCACAATGAAACGATCGCTCCCCAAAGCTGACCAAGATAGCTGCATGGCACTAATCTAATGCTACATCTAGATTTCTAACATCATCGCCCATCAGATGGACGGACCTGATCAGGAAATGGGGCCCATTAAATGGTGATGGGTGTCTCGGCCGATTGAGGAAGATGATCTGATCGATAATGGCAGATCTCGATCAGATGGTTTACCTTATGACTTGATGCTTCTGGATGGACCGGATTCACCCACCGTTCATCCCTACATTCTCACACAAGTGGTGGGTCTCAAATTTTTGGCAGCGACCAATATCTCACGCGAGGAAGGATTTCTCGCGGAGGATCTCTATCTCGGAGGGGTAGACTATTGCTTGCCCTAGCATGGAGCTCTCTTTCAGAAGCTTTTGGATGCTCGTGGTCAATCCACACTTTATAATGAAAAGATTCCTTCCACCCTTTCCTCTAGCTAAAGAAAGAATGGAAAAAAAGGAGAGCGAAAGAGAGGCTAAGGTTGTATCAATGTGTGGCTGGGATTGATTGGATTCGATTTCTCGCAACACAAGTGTTTAGATCTCCTATTTTAGAGGCATCCATCGCTATAGTCTACTAACGGCCAAGAACTCCCCTTCGCATGCTCGACTTATCGGGCAAAGCAACCTTAGTTTTGGTTGGATCTTCCTCCCACTTCAGATGAGCGGTCTAGATTCCTTGTATGATCAAAGACGGTGGTCCAGAACCATTATAGCAGACGCTCGTCCAGTCAAATGCCGTTGTTGGCGGGAGACTGGAATGGAGGAGGAATCCTTCCTGTTTTGCAAATTCTTGGGTCAACCCGAATGACCTGACTTTTCTGTCTTGTACACTGTAGGTGCACACACCCCTAGTGCACACACACAATGGATGTGGGGCCCATAGTGATGTTTTCTAAGATCTACTCTTTTCATCCGTATGCTTGACATATTTTGGGCCATGCATCTAAGGATGGGGCTAATCAAAAACTCTGGTGGGCCACCCCCAAGTGAAAGTCAATTTTTTATTTTTTATTTTTTTTTTACGATTTTTATTGATCCAACGGTCAAATTAACTCTGAATCTGAACCCTAATGGTTCAAGGGTCATGAGGAACCACTTATGTGAAAATCAACAGTAATTTTAGTGATTAGATGACCCAATGGTGATGATTAAGTGATGGATTGTTATATTGCGGGTTGTGGTCTAAAGATTAGTGAATCTGACGATTTAGTCCCGATTTTTAAGATAATTTGAGATCAGGGCCTTCCACAGGCCAAATTGGATGGTCTTGAAGGTCGGTTTAAGCTCAAATGTTCTAGATTTCCATTTAATAACCCAAATCTCCCATGTCCAATGATCGTTCGATGGCTAGATCTTTTGATTTGAAATCTTGTTACTATTTAAAGGCATCTAACCGTCATTATAACAACTGATCCTTCAAATAGATGATTAAATTTGTGCAATCATCGGTCAGGTCATCCCATGTATGGTGTGGATTGACCATCAGGCTTTAGAGAACACGTCAAATGTCGGATCTTATGAATTAAGCTTTGACATCTAAGATGGATGGTTCAATTTCTTTAACAGGGAGATTGAAATTTGCAAATAGGTTTCTCCGATGATTTGGGGGTCCATCTTGAAAATCAATCAGATGGATAGTTTGATATATGGATGGGGATTACTTTCGACAACTTGAATTTAGACTAGAATAAAGGTGAATGTTCAAATAGGCTTGGTTAGTATTCATACTAAGTTAGGTTACACGGTAACTGTCACGCCCCGAATTCAGAACCTGACACTATTACTTCCCAAGTCATGAACTCGGGTTAGAGCAACTTCCTTGCCACTTACCGGACTTGGTGAATGGTTAAGAAACTTCCCAAACACCAAACCAAGCTCATGGCGGAGGAATTTTTTCCTAAACAGTTAATTTGATTAGGCGGTTACACATTTTGTACATGGTATCAACTTGTATCAAAGAGACGAACCTGTTCGACATGTCACATATAAGATGGTGCATAAGCTCAACAATAAGGGAGGAGAGATGACAAAGCTCCTATAACTCCTGCACACACGCTGCTACTAAACACACCCTGAAAAATGTGTAACTCATCTGTATAAGCAAACCACAGCTCATGAGTTTACTGTGTCCCGGGAGTAAAACACGGCTTATCAGGGCACTCCCTTAAAGACATCCAAAACAATCATAAACATAATATCAACCAGGCATGTTTCATAGGTGCGCATGTTATCAATCTAGCACATTATTAAAACTAGACAGGTTATCATGAATCATGTCATCAATGTTAAGCATACCTCTCGATGAACGACCATGAATCATGAGAATAGCCAATTATCATGTACAAGATAATTAAATTACATATTCCATAATAGGGCATACAATAGAAAATGAATGACAAAGCTGGCGTGTGTAGTCGGGATGATTGTATGCGGTATCGCAAGCCGTGAAGTCTATCATAAATGACTTCTATCCAAACCAATCCCATACATGATTTGGATAGCTAGACTCGATGTGGTAGACTCTTAATTTCAAGTTAGTCCCATACCTAACCGAAATTGTGGCCATTGTGAATGTGCACATAATGATTTATATGCGCACCACCAGCCCGAGTGAATATTGTATGAATTAATGCATGAGTCAAATGCTGAACATCCCCCATTTCTACGAGTACATCTCCACCAGGAACCGCGAACATACCACACATGGGTAATCCACCATCCTCACATGAAAATGGCATAATATCCCTTATTATCTACTAATCCATCTCCACAACACATAATACATCTCCACCAGAAATCACAAACATACTACACATGGGTAATCCACCATCCTCACATAAGAGTGGGACAATATTTTCAAAAAGCAAAGTATTGTGTGTGTCAAGCCCTACCCATCTACCCATTGACTTAACAATAGGGGACCCTAATTTTTTTTACCCCACTGCGCCTCAACAATCAAAATACCACCCACCTCAACTCAGCACAAAATGGTAGGTAGGCTCGTCACACCTCTTCCCTTCTCGGTCCTGGCAGTGGAAATGACTCTTGTACCCATTCTGCTATGTTCACCCCCACTCGACACACAACGGAAGAGGATCCAATTGGCCAATCTTAACAATTTCATTGAAGGATAGGCATCTCCAATATCAAGATCTAAGACCGGGGTGACCATAGTGTACCCTTCTCAAACCTTCTCAATAATATCACACTTGGGCCATCAGGCCTCAACACAAACCACATAACTCAACTAGCCATCATGTGGCCACCATACAAAACATCCACTCAAGAAATACATCACCATGAAAGCCCATATAATCAAATGCAAAATCGCAAAGGCGTATACATACCCCAACTCCTCTGGACTTTCATCTAAGCATAAGGATTAACATGAGGTCCCAATTACTACCATACGAACCAACACGAGGGTCCAAATACTACCATACAGACCAATATGAGGGCCCAAACGTAGTACATCTATGCATTTTATCTAATCATATGGACCAGCACGAGGGCCCAAATCAAAACAATATTCAAAATCTCCTGACTCCTCTAGATCTTGTCCAGGCATATGGAATAACACAAAGGCTCTAATTTCATGATGTGTTCATGCATGCATATAAAATGGATGCTCATGAATCAATAATGTGTACCAAACTATCAAACACAAAATAGATAAACTTGCCAAGTTATGGCACTTGGATGCTAAATAGTAAACCCTCAGTTATTTGTAACTAGCTTACATCCTAGGTTCCATGGGCAAGTAGGCTTTCACAAGCCCAAGGCACCAGGCCTACATAAGAATAGCTAATGTTACGCAAATGCCCATACATTTAAGTGTCCTCGGTAACACACTAAGGCCACACACCTCTAGTGAATACTTAACAAATGGCCACCAGGGCTCCATAGCATGCACATACAGAAGGTGCATAGGTTATGGTGGTACACAAGTTCTTGCATGCATCATCGTTACCATAGACATCATTCAACATCAAATTCATCCTCATAACATGTATCATGTAAGCATGTGCATAGAGTACATAGTATATAGGGATTCACATGCATTATTAATATCATGGCCATCATCCAACACTATCATTATACATGCCCTAAGCATTAGGTGTCTATCATGCATGAGGTTATCCTTACGTTCACCAACATAATTTATTTATCATCATCCATGCATCAAGTAAAACATAGTTATCTTATCCACGTTATCATCATGACAATTAGTACATGCATTATTATCACTTAGATATCAAGCATGGTGGTCAACTAGCATGTTTTATCATCATGCACACACACACACACACACACACACACACAATATCATCATCACTACCATGAGGATCATTTCCACTTCCTAATTAACATAAGAAATGTCATAAGTACTACGAATAATTACTCATTCATCATCAATGCATATGTCATAAATCACCATTCATTAAATCATATTTATCATTTCAACCAATAACTCACCTCATCATTATCATTTTACCACATATGTATCATCATCTCAACCATTACTACACACAAGGCATGGGGTTATATAGGTCAAGTGTGAGTCCCACTTGGTGAACCAATAGGCCAACTCAAAGGCATAAACTTCCAACCCAAGGCTTTCGAAGGTGTGGATCTAATTCCACAATAAAGTGGGCCCCACGTATTCCACCATCAACTAGAAATAATTCACGATCTGAAACATAAGGACAATATGCTAATATGTTTCATGTCATACATCATATTGGTCCCATTAGCCACATACACACGCAAACTAAGAAAAAGCCTAACTATCTATTTTATGCATTCTAAAATAGGCCTCGCTAAGTGTGGTCTACATGATTAGAGGTAGTGTGCAGGGCACGCTTCCCAGTAGGCAATGGGCTTGCCCAACGGGCTCAAGGAAAGTAACCTGGTGGGTTTCTCACTCCCCAATGATTTCTCTTAGTGTTGGGCCCACTTGTGTAAGACTCCGTCCATTCTGTACCATTTTTATGCCTATGTGCACGATGATTGACGCCCTTAGCCAAACTTGGACTAGTCATGCATAGTGCACACCCGATTGACCAGAACCCCAAGAGTTCGAAATCGATTTCATATCGACCATCCCATCATCTCGATTGCATGTATCACCCGTGCATCTATACGACGCTCCGTTAGTGAGATACGCCGTGAAGAATCATTGGTGTATTATGTGCGCATGTCGCCATATGCTCCATTTCACACATGTGCACAACATATGCCATGCACACATGTACATGCCACACATGGGTGAGGGAATCTCTAGCCATGTGTGTGATGTCACCCTCCCATGTTATCCCTCTCTCATGTGCTCCCCAAAGTCAACTTCTCTCCATACCATACCCTATGTATGACATCATCACACCATGCCATCCCATGCCCCTTTAATCCACCATTAATTCCTAATCATGCACAATTTTTCATAATCCTAGCCTAAGCTAATATTAATCACATTAGCCTAACCTAACCAAACTTTTATCCATTTCTCTACAAATACCCCTCCATCCCTTTACATTTTCATCATTTCCTACAACAATAGAGAGAGAGAGAGAGGAGTGATATTGGTGGGCCATCCATTCCATTAATCACATCCCTTCCATCCATCTCAACCATCCATCTAATCCATCAAGGTGAGTACACCCCCTCCACTCTTATGGTTTATTTTCTTTTTTATTATTTGGATGATCAATAGTGGTGATGATTTGATGATAATGATGTGATCAATGGTGTGGATGCATAGGAGAATACATATAAAAAGATGATATGATGATAATGATGTGATTAATTGTGTGGGTGCATGGAGGATTCATACAAAATAATAATAATAATAAATTGTTATAGACTTCATGTGGGACCCATTGATAGTGGGCTCCACCAGAATGTTTGTATGCCATCTAAACTGTCCATGTATGGGGCCAAACTTACACACACATATCTCACACACCACACAAAAATTTAGAAATAAAAATAAATAAATAAATGAAAATTAATATATATATATATATATATATATATATATATATATATATATATATATATATATATATATATATATATATAGA
This sequence comes from Magnolia kwangsiensis, assembly GCA_037074715.1. Classification (NCBI taxonomy): domain Eukaryota; kingdom Viridiplantae; phylum Streptophyta; class Magnoliopsida; order Magnoliales; family Magnoliaceae; genus Magnolia; species Magnolia kwangsiensis. Next base: position 62,729,073 of record CM073573.1, read on the forward strand.
GAGAGAGAGAGAGAGAGAGAGAGAGAGAGAGAGAGAGAGAGAGAGAGAGAGAGAGAGAGAGAGAGAGAGAGAGACTGGACGTTATCGCTGCCAGCGTCCAGGATGCTTGATAGAGGTAGGGGGTTGTAGGCCCATAACACCCCCCCTTGTGATGTATGTATCTAATCCACACTATCCATCCTATTTTTCAGATCATTTTAGGCATTGAGCCAAAAAATGAAGCCAATCTAAATTTTTGGCGGGCCACATTGCAGACAATAGTGGTATTAGTGATATTAACTATTAGGGCATGCTGTGATGTTTTTAGACACTGAAATATATCAAATATTGGGCCTATTGAAGCTGTCACGAGCCCGGGAACCTTATAGACAGAGTTAATTGTCCTGATGTGGGCCCCACCTATGAAAAACTATTGAAAAATAAAAATAAATAATTAAATAACAGCTGACACTGTTGCTGCCGGCATCCATAAGACGCTACAGCAAGTAGCATCCTATTGCTTGGAATGTAGGAAGGGACAGTGGGTCCCACCACAGGTCCCACTATGATATATGTTGAGCATCTACACCGTGCATTTGATGGGTCCCCTCTAGATAATGGGTCGCCCCAAAAATCAGTTGTACACGGAACTCAAGTGGCTAAAGACATGCCTAAAACATATAAGGGCACTTGTTGGGGCCCACTTGAAATTTGGATGCATCTGAAACTTAGATTAGCCCCTTAACCAAGTGGAACACACATAATGGATGGGCTGGATTTGTGAACCACGTCTCGGTGGCGCAACAAATGATTATGAATGTTTTAATGGAGGATAACCCTCTCAACCTTTGTGTGTGGTGTGGTCCACAAGAGTCATAGATTGACTTGATTTTAAGCCCCAAGCCCCACCATGATGTATGTGCTAAATCCACTCTGTTCATCCATCTTACCAGCTCCATCCATTGCACGGTATAAAAAATCAGGCCCATTAGAAGCTCATGTAGTCCATACCACTTGGACAGTGGAAATTGTACTCAAAATGCTCAAATTTTTCTGAGGGCCCACCTTGATGATGAAAAGTATATCTGGGCCATTCATCCACTCCTCCAGACCATTTTAAGACATGAGTAAAAGGATGAGGCAGATCCACGCCTTAGGTGGACCACACTATAAGAAACAATGAGAATAAAAATCCCTACCATTAAATCCCTTGAGTCCTATCGTGATGTGTAACTGCCACCAAAGTTGGGGTTGGTCATTGGATAGTGAAGCCAACTCGTTACATGTATTTTATATCTAGGTTGTCCATCATTTAGACCATCCATGTGTTGTGGGCCCCACCCGAAGTATGTACCTTATAGCCATGCCATTCATCTAGTGGGTGGTATTAACTATGATGTTGTTTGTTGTACAAACTATTCATGGGGTGGACCCCACCATGTCAATGGGACCCACAATTATACAAAATATAATAATAATAATAATAATAATTAGGAAAGAGAATTGGATGCTTACCAATAAAAACTTCCCTAGACATAACATGATGCATGTGGAGCCCACTTAGGTGAATGTATTGTATACCCACACTACCTATATTTCCAATCACTTGCGAAGTGGGCCTACCTCCTTCCCGTGGACACAAGATACAGTAGAAATCAATTTTAGGTGGGCCATGCTGCAAGTAGAAATAGTGGTAACAGCCATTGGAAATTCTTAGGCTCTAGTGTGCCCCCTATATGGTAGGACGCTTCCTTGACCATGGACTCCACCTTGTAGTATGATGTAGATCCATGCCATTCTTCGGTTTATCCTTATCATTTTAGGGTATGGTCCCATAGACTAGTCAAATCCAAATCTCATGCCACGGGAGCAATATTGATCACTTGTCCACCGTTAAATATTCCCTAGAGCTGCAGTAATGTTTGTGAGAAATCTATCCATCTATCCTTTTTAACTGATCATGGGCCACCTAATATACATGTTTTACCAGTCATTCATCTATTTTGTTAGATCATTTTAGAGTGTGGGGCTGCCTATATATTTATTGCAATCTAATTTGTTTCCATGGTACCCATTGTAATGGTTATTCCTCATTTAGACCGTCAGTTGGTAGAAATCATTTGGATCACTGCACCATAGGAATTTGGGATTTTGGGTGGCCCAACTAGTCATGTGGATTGGTGGAAGTTTTGTGGGCCACCACACCATGTGAGTGCGTGATTTTTATAGCCCACCTAACTTTAATGAAATTGGGGTAATTGTGTGACTACTTGTCTAAGTGAATTTATGATTGTTGTGGCCCTTAACCATATGATCATTGATGGGATGAATGATAGCTAGATTTGGCAAAATTGTGTTGAATATGTAGCTTATAAATCTCGTGATCATGCATGACGTGGATAGCCATAAATCATGTGGGTATGTGGGGAATGTGTGGCCCAACCATATGATCATGTGGTGCTTAGGTGACTACTAAACTAAGTGAAATTGTGGTACTGGCTGCCTGACTATGTGAAAGTTTAGTAAAGCAATTGCCCCATTATGCGAGCTATGGTATAAAATAATAATAATAATAATAAGTAATCATCTCACCTTAAGCCTCTTATTATGACAAGTAGAGTGACATTTTTGTGGCCACTCAACCTATGGACTTCTAATAATGGAGTGGCCATAAGACTGTGGGCATATGAGAATTGTGTGATTATTCAGACTCGTGGACTATGCTGATGGTATAACCTCTTAGGTATGTGAACTTAGGATATGTGTTAGATTAATTATGGACCCTACCTTGATGTCATTACCAAAATATAGGGCTAAGGCTACGGATAAAAACCATAGCCATAGACCTATGGCTACAAATTTGGTTTGTAGCTTGACCATGGCCGTAGGTGCCGTAACAATAGGTCTTGAACCTATGGCTACAGATTTAATCTATAGCTATAGGGTATAATAGCTACAGATATACTCCGTAGCAATTATATCTGTAGTGAAAACTTCAAACAACTACAAATATTATTTGTAGCTAAAAGTCTGTAGCAATATGCCAAAATTGCAAAGGCTACACCTATCAGATTAGTGGCTACGGTCAATATCCATAGCTATTTTGTACATTAAAAAATTATATATAATCATTTATTTATTCAATTACCACTTGTACAATCATTCATTTATTCAATTACAATCATTCATTCATTCAGTTACAATCAATTACAATTACAATCAATTACAATCCAATTCATTCAATCAATTACAATTATAATTACAATAATGCTGAAAATACAAATCTTTGGCTTCAGTAGAGAAATGTGCTCGACTTCACCCTGAAATTTCAATAGCTTCATATATTCCATCATCCTATAAACAATCATGTCATTCATAAATTAGAATGCCCATTGGGGAAAAGAAAGACAAAGTGAAAGAAGTGCATCATGTATAATCACTTTTTTTTTCTTAATGAATAAAAAATAAAAAATAAAAACTCAAAGAGGAATGAAATTGACACAAAAGAAATGGTCTCACCATATGATTATAGGTTTTGGTTATAGGTTTAGGTTAAGGTTTAAGTTAAGGTTAGGCTATAGGTTATAAGTTTAGCTTATAGGTTATAGGTTAAGGTTTAGGTTATAGTTTTTGGTTTAGGTTAAGGTTATAGGTTTAGGTTTAGGTTTAGGTTTAGGTTATAGGTTTATGTTTAGGTTATAGGTTATAGTTTTTGGGAACTTGATTATAGGTTAGGGTTTAGGTTTAGGAAATCAGGTTCGGGTTCAGGTTTAGGTTTAGGTTAAGGAGTTGAGATTAGGATTAGGTGTAGGTTTGGGTTTAAGGATTTGAGAATACATTTAGGTTTTAAGTTTAGGTTTAGGTTAAAGGTTTAGGGAAAGGTTATAGGTTTAGGTTTGGGTTCAGGTTTAGATTTAGGTTTAGGTTTTAGTTATAGGTTATAGCTTTAGGGAATTGAGAATGGGTTATAGTTTAGGTTTAGGAAAACGGGTTCAGGTTTGGGATTGGGTTTAAGTTTGGATTTTCAAGTTTAGGTTTAGGTTTAGGTTAGGGAGTTGAGATTAGGATTAGGTGTAGGTTTAGTTTAGGGAATCGAGTTTAGGTTATAGGTTTAGGGAAAGGTTAGGTTTAGGTTATAGGTTTTGGGATTTGGGAATAGTTTTAGGTTATATATATAGGTTTGGGTTAGGTTATAGGTTAAGGTTTAGGGATTTGAGTTTAGGTTATAGGATTAGGTTACGGTTTAGGTTTAGGTTATAGGTTTTGGGATTTGAGAATGGGTTCGGGTTTAGGTTATAGGTTTTGGTTTTAGTTTAGGTTATATGTTTTGGTTTAGGTTATAGGTTATAGGTTTTTTTATTTGAGAAGAGGTTCGGGTTTAGGTTATAGGTTTTGGTTTTGGTTTTGGTTTTGGTTATAGGCTTTGGTTTAGGTTATAGGTTTATGTTAAGGTTTAGGTTTAGGTTATAGGTTTTGGTTTTAGTTTAGGTTATAGGTTTTGGTTTAGGTTATAGGTTATAGGTTTTGGTTTTAGTTTAGGGTATAGGTTTTGGTTTAGGTTATAGGTTATAGGTTTTGGGATTTGAGAATGGGTTCGGGTTTAGGTTATAGGTTTTGGTTTTGGTTTTGGTTTTGGTTTATGTTATAAGTTTTGGTTTAGGTTATAGGTTATAGGTTTAGGTTAAGGTTTAGGTTTAGCTTATAGGTTTTGGGATTTGAGAATGGGTTCGGGTTTAGGTTATAGGTTTTGGTTTTGGTTTAGGTTTAAGTTATAGGTTTTTGGATTTGGGAATTGGTTATGATTTAGGTTTAGGAAATCGGGTTTAGGTTCGGGATTGGGTTTTCAAGTTTAGGTTTAGGTTTAGGTTAGGGAGTTGAGATTAGGATTAGGTGTAGGTTTAGCTTTAGGGAATTGAGTTTAGGTTATAGGTTTAGGGAAAGGTTAGGTTTAGGTTATAGGTTTTGGGATTTGGGAATAGTTTTAGGTTATAAGTATAGGTTTAGGTTTAGGTTATAGGGTAAGGTTTAGGGATTTGAGTTTAGGTTGTAGGTTTAGGAAAAGGTTAGGTTTAGCTTATAGGTTTTAGGATTTGGGAATAGTTTTAGGTTATAAGTATAGGTTTAGATTAGGTTATAGGTTAAGGTTTAGGGATTTGAGTTTAGGTTATAGGATTAGGTTTAGGTTTAGGTTTAGGTTATAGGTTTTGGGATTTGAGAATGGGTTTGGGTTTAGGTTATAGGTTTTGGTTTTGGTTTAGGTTATAGGTTTTGGTTTAGGTTATAGGTTATAGGTTATAGGTTTTTGGATTTGAGAAGGGGTTTGGGTTTAGGTTATAGGTTTTGGTTTTGGTTTAGGTTATAGGTTTTAATTTAGATTATAGTTTATAAGTTTATGTTAAGGTTTAGGTTTAGGTTATAGGTTTTGGGATTTGAGAATGAGTTTGGGTTTAGGTTATAGATTTGGGTTTTGGTTTAGGTTATAGGTTTTGGTTTAGGTTATAGGTTATAGGTTTAGGTTTAGGTTTAGGGTATAGGTTTTGGGATTTGAGAATGGGTTCGGGTTTAGGTTATAGGTTTTGGTTTTGGTTTAGGTAATAGGTTATATGTTTAGGTTTAGGTCATAGGTTTTGGGATTTGAGAATGGGTTGGGGTTTAGGTTATAGGTTTTTGGATTTGGGAATGGGTTATGGTTTAGGTTTAGGAAATTGGGTTCAGGTTTGGGATTGGGTTTTCAAGTTTAGGTTTAGGTTTAGGTTAGGGAGTTAAGATTAGGATTAGGTGTAGGTTTAGCTTTAGGGAATTGAGTTTAGGTTATAGGTTTAGGGAAAGGTTAGGTTTAGGTTATAGGTTTTGGGATTTGGGAATAGTTTTAGGTTATAAGTATAGGTTTAGGTTAGGTTATAGGGTAAGGTTTAGGGATTTGAATTTAGGTTATAGGTTTAGGGAAATGTTAGGTTTAGGTTATAGGTTTTGGGATTTGGAAATAGTTTTAGGTTATAAGTATAGGTTTAGGTTAGGTTATAGGTTAAGGTTTAGGGATTTGAGTTTAGGTTATAGGATTAGGTTAAGGTTTAGGTTTAGATTATAGGTTTTGGGATTTGATTATGGGTATGGGTTTAGGTTATAGGTTATAAGTTTTGGTTTAGGTTATAGGTTATAGGGTTAGGTTATAGGTTTTTGGATTTAAGAAGGGGTTCGGGTTTTGGTTATAGGTTTTAGTTATAAGTTTTGATTTAGGTTATAGGTTATAGGTTTATGTTAAGGTTTTGGTTTAGGTTATAGGTTTTGGCATTTGAGAATGAGTTTGGGTTTAGGTTATAGATTTTGGTTTTGGTTTAGGTTAAGGTTTAGGTTTAGGTTTAGTTATGGGTTTTAGGATTTGAGAATGGGTTCGGGTTTAGGTTATAGGTTTTGGTTTTGGTTTTGGATTAGGTTATAGGTTTAGGTTTAGGTTATAGGTTTTGGAATTTGAGAATGAGTTCGGGTTTATGTTATAAGTTTTTATTTTGGTTTAGGTTTATGTTATAGGTTTTTGGATTTAGAAATGGGTTATGGTTTAGGTTTAGGAAATCGGGTTCAGGTTCAGGATTGGGTTTAAGTTTGGGTTTTCAAGTTTAGGTTTAGGTTTAGGTTAGTGAGTTGAGATTAGGATTAGCTATAGGTTTAGCTTTAGGGAATTGAGTTTAGGTTATAGGTTTAGGAAAAGGTTAGGTTTAGGTTATAGGTTTTGGGATTTAGGAATAGTTTTAAGTTTTAAGTATATGTTTAGGTTAGGTTATAGGAAGGTTTAGGGTTTTGAGTATAGGTTACAGGTTTAGGGAAAGGTTAGGTTTAGGTTATAGGTTTTGGGATTTGGGAATTGTTTTAGGTTATAAGTATAGGTTTAGGTTAGGTTATAGCTTAAGGTTTAGGGATTTGAGTTTAGGTAATTATAGGATTAGGTTAAGGTTTATGTTTAGGTTATAGGTTTTGGGATTTGAGAATGAGTTCGGGTTTAGGTTATAGGTTTTGGTTTTGGTTTAGGTTATAGGTTTTTAGATTTGAGAAGGGGTTCGTGTTTAGGTTATAGGTTTTGGTTTTGGTTTAGGTTATAGGTTTTGGTTTAGGTTATAGGTTATAGGTTTATGTTAAGGTTTAGGTTTAAGTTTTAGGTTTTGGGATTTGAGAATGATTTTTGGTTTAGGTTATATGTTTTGTTTTTGGTTTAGGTTATAAGTTTTGGTTTAGGTTATAGGTTATGGGTTTAGATTAAGGTTTAGGTTTAAGTTTAGGTTATAGGTTTTGGGATTTGAGATTGGGTTCAAGTTTAGGTTATAGGTTTTGGTTTTGGTATAAGTTATAGGTTTTGGTTTAGGTTATAGGTTATAGGTTTAGGTTAAGGTTTAGGTTTAGGTTATTTAGGTTTTGGGATTTGAGAATGGGTTCGGGTTTAGGTTATAAGTTTTGGTTTAGGTTATAGGTTTTTAGATTTGGGAATGTGATATGGTTTAGGTTTAGGAAATTGGGTTTAGGTTTAGGATTGGGTTGAAGTTTAGGTTTACGTTTAGGTTAGGGACTTGAGATTAGGATTAGGTTATAGGTTTTGGGATTTGGGAATAGTTTTAGGTTATAAGTATAGGTTTAGGTTAGGTCATAGAGTAAGCTTTAGGGATTTGAGTTTAGGTTTAGGGATTTGAGTTTAGGTTATAGGTTTAGGGAAAGGTTAGGTTTATTTTATAGGTTTTGGGATTTGAGAATAGTTTTAGGTTATAAGTATAGGTTTAGGTTAGGTTATAGGTTAAGGTTTAGGGATTTGAGTTTAGGTTTAGGTTTTAGGTTTAGGTTTAGGTTTAGGTTTTGGGATTTGAGAATGGGTTCGGGTTTAGGTTATATGTTTTGGTTTTGGTTTAGGTTATAGGTTTTGGGATTTGATAATGGGTTCGGGTTTAGGTTATTGATCTTGGTTTTGGTTTAGGTTATAGGTTTTGATTTAGGTTTAGATTATAGGTTATAGGTTATAGGTTTAGGCTTAAGTTATAGGTTTAGGTTTAAGTTATAGGTTTAGGTTTAGGTTTAGGTTTAAGGTTTAGGTATAGGCTTAGATTATAGGTTATAGGCTATATGTTTAGGTTAAGGTTTAGGGATTCGGGTTTGGGTTCGGGTTTGGGTTCGGGTTTAGGTTATAGGTTTTGGCTTAGGTTATAGGTAATAGTTTTAGGTTAAGGTTTAGGTTTAGGTTATGGATTTTGGGATTTGAGAATTGATTTAGGTTATAAGTATAGGTTTAGGTTGGGTTATAGATTAAGGTTTAGGTTTAGGTTATAGATTTTGGGATTTGAGAATAGATTTAGGTTGGGTTATAGGTTTAGGTTTAAGTTTAGGTTATAGGTTTTGGGACTTGAGAATAGGTTTACGTTATAAGTTTAGGTTTAGGTTGGGTTATAGGTTAAGGTTATAGGTTTTGGGATTTGAGAATAGGTTTAGGTTATAAGTTTAGGTTATAGGTTTAGGTTTCGATTTAGGTTATAGGTTTTGGGATTTGATAATGGGTTCGGGTTTAGGTTATTGGTTTTGGCTTTGGTTTAGGTTATAGGTTTTGATTTAGGTTTAGGTTAAAGGTTTTGGTTTAGGTTATAGGTTTAGGTTTAGGTTTAGGTTTAGGTTTAGGTATAGGCTTAGGTTATAGGTTATACGTTATATGTTTAGGTTAAGGTTTAGGGATTCGGGTTTGGGTTCGGGTTTAGGTTATAGGTTTTGGTTTAGGTTATAGGTTATAGGTTTAGGTTATGGATTTTTGGATTTGAGAAGAGGTTTAGGTTATAAGTATAGGTTTAGGTTGGGTTATAGGTTAAGGTTTAGGTTTAGGTTATAGGTTTTAGGATTTGAGAATAAGTTTAGGTTGGGTTATCGATTAAGGTTTAAGTTTAGGTTATAGGTTTTGGAATTTGAGAATAGGTTTAGGTTATAAGTTTAGGTTTAGGTTGGGTGATAGGTTAAGGTTTAGGTTTAGGTTATAGGTTTTGGGATTTGAGAATAGGTTTAGGTTGGGTTATCGGTTAAGGTTTAAGTTTAGGTTATAGGTTTTGGGATTTGAGAATAGGTTTAGGTTATAAGTTTAGATTTAGGTTGGGTTATAGGTCAAGGTTTAGGTTTAGGTTTAGGTTATAGGTTTTAGGATTTGAGAATAGGTTTAGGTTATAAGTTTAGGTTTAGGTTTAGGTTATAGGTTTAGGTTAAGGTTATAGGTTTAGGTTAAGGTTTAGGTTTAGGTTACAGGTTTAGGTTTAGGTTATAGGTTAAGGTTTAGGTTAAAGGTGTGGTACCTGTAAATACATATATAAACATGGCCTGTCCAAATGACCAGGTCCTTTTAATGCTGTCATAGGAAATGGATAGCTTCATCATGGTCATAACAGCGGTTCCCACCTTCTAGGGTCCCCCGCTCATCCGGATAGCTCTGATGCACATCCAGGTCTGCTCCATTAATTTTGAGCAAATACATAAACACGGCCTGTCTATGGTCAGGCCCTTCTAATGTTATCCATAGGAAATAGACAGCTTCATCATGGTCATAACAGCGGTTCTCACTTTTCAAGGACCCCCGCTCATCGGGATAGCATCAACGCACATTCGAATCTACTCCATTAATTTTAAGCAAATACATAAACACTGTCTGTCCAAATGGCCAGGCCCCTCCAATTCTATCCATAGGAAATGGACAGCTTCATCATGGTCATAACAACGGTTCTCACCTTTTAGGGACCCCCGCTCAACATCCGGATAGCTCCGACGTACATCCGGGTCTGCTCCATCAATTTTTATGAAATTATGCATGTCCTGCTCATGAGCATGCCTAATATTGCCAATGCATGGGATTCAACACAAATGCATGAGATTTAGTACAAATACCTTTTCATGATTCAAAGAAGAAAACTCGAGGGTTTTCCTTACCTTCCATTATATGCTTCCAAGGTGCAGATGACCCATGAAACACACATACATCCTGAGAATCACTTCTTAAAACTGCAGATTGTTTTATTTTGAAACTCGTTCATCTTACCTGTAAACCTATCACATAATGAATAATCATAATCACAATGATAACTATTGTGAATGCACTATAATGAACAAATTAATATTATTATAGATAATTGTAATTACAACATAGATATCATGCACACGATATCACATAATGTATTGTTTGATGAACTACACATGTACATTCTTGACAAGAGACGTACCATCCTTGTCTAGTTTGAGGGAATGGCTACTTCCACGTTTTCTGCATAATATATAGAGGAATTCTAGGATCCTCAAATTACAGAATTTACAATAAACTCACGTTTTCAGCATGTACAAGTGGGTCCCATGGATTTTTGAACCAGACCATTTGTGTGTTGGGTGCCACTGGAAAGAAAATGTCCCAAAATTCCTCGACAAGACAGCCCTAAACTTTCCATTTCTGGCCTAAAAATGGACGGCCAAGAAGAGAAATACAGCAACAGTCCACATTTGGCTCAGAAAATGCAAAAACTGATGGCTAAGATCTTACAATTCGGGCCTTCATGGTGGGGCTGAGCAGAGCAATTGTCCAAATAATTGAACCATGGGTTCAGAAAATGCAAAAACTGATGGCACATGCTCTGAATGCTACATACACCTGTTTTTTTTAGTATGTATAAGAAAAAGCAAAAAATATTGGTATTTTTATTAATCAAAGCGAGTGTAAACAATGGCTCCCTAAATAAAATGGAATATGCTATTTAAGGTATCAAAGACATTCCTCGCATGTATAGACATGTATGGAAAATGGAGGTAATAAAGCAGAAATCTAGACTGACAATGTAAAAACAAAGACAACAGAAGGCTGAACATAAAAGAAATAAAAATTTACATGTTATAAATCAAAAGGCACCTAACAGATAGGAACAACCTATGAGAGGAAATTAACAACTCAAAGGATAAAAAAATATTGTTCAACATCACATCTTCCTCTTGATATTACATGCTTAAAGTTACTGTCAAGAAGAATTTTTTATCCTTAACCTGAAAATTTGTACAAGTGGGGCTATGGTTTGGTGATCAGGAATGTTTATCCGAGGGATGTTATGAGGGCTAGTGTTATGCTTGAGAGGAAGGAGTATGCTATCATCTTAGCGTTTGATATCAAAGTAACACCTGAGGCTCAGGAGCTTGTAGATGAGACTGGTGTGAAGATATTCATTGCCGATATTATCTATCACTTGTTTGATCAGTTCAAGGCTTATATTGACAATCTTAAGGAAGAAAAGAAGAAGGAAGCTGCAGAAGATGTAGTCTTCCCCTGTGTTCTAAAGATTATGCCGAACTGCATTTTCAACAAAAAAGATCTAATTGTCTTGGGTGTTGATGTCCTTGAAGGGATTGCAAAGTTCGGCACTCCAATCTATATTCCTTCAAGGGATTTTATCGATATTGGATGAATATCTTCCATTGAGATTAACCCCAAACAGGTTGATATATCAAAGAAAGGCTAAAAGGTGGCCATAAAGATTGCTAGCACTAACGCCGAAGAACAACATAAGATGTATGGTAGGCATTTTGAGATTGATGATGAGCTTGTGTAACATCCCAAAAATCGGGGGTCGGGTAGAAACCCAACTCCCGAGTTCCAGAACGTTACTCATGCAACATAGATAATGATAAATGCATGTTGTCTGTAGAATGGCATTAAACAAGATTAAGACTAAGCCAAAACAACATATCATACTCCAGAGACAGTTAAATTAGCAAGCGAAAGACTATGATAAATACATAAAATATATAATCAATTGTAAGCCTCCAGAGTGTGAACATGTTACCAGGTTAAATAAATACATGTATACTCCAAAAATGAACAAAAAGAATATACATGAGTGCTCCAAAAGTGTAAAAGAAAGACAAGTGTCATGGCATCTAATCAACCTCCCTGTAATTCCTTCGATCAAAACACGGAGGAGAAGTCCTCCTCAGCATCATACAAGTCCAGTTCCGCTCCACAAGTAGCACCATCATCTGAAACTAAAATAGGGACTGGTGGGTGTCCGGAACACCATCCCGTAACGTGGGAGTGAGTAATCAACTCAGTGGAATGATAGAGCAAAGATTAGCATATTATCAAATCAATCACGCGATAATAGTAAAGCAAACAATCAAACATTCCTAGATACTGTTGTTAATGCATGCACGAAATGACATGATGGATGCCCTCACCGACATTCTCCCTCATACGGTACCATCTTACGCCCGCGGCATACTTTCTTCCCAAAGTGCTCCACATCTTCCAGGCACATGCAGTGCGATGTGGATATGATTATTGGGTTGTTATTAGTCCATTCATACAGCAGTATTGGAAAACTAAGGTACCTTCCTTGTATCAATCCCAACACAGATCCTGTCTAGGGTCGTCACTCCTAGTAATCTCATGCGATGTTATATTTGTAGGTCGGTGCAAGGGCTATCAGGGCTGTTACTCATACTCGTTGCTCCACTCCCCCATCACCTTATCAATACAGGCCTAATGTACTCTTGTCACTACGGAAGGGTCGTCGCCTCCCGTAGACTCAGAATACGCTCGAGGTCACTACAAAGGGCTCGTCACCAATTAGTGTAGGCCGACAGCTCGAATATAGTGTCCCATACCACCACAATCAACTCACGAGTCAATGGTGCTCACTGGTCACTACGGGGAGGTTTGTGGCCCCAGCGTAGGCCGAGAGCTCGACCACGGTGTCCCATACCACCATGCTCGGCTCATGAGTCTTTATGGATCAAGGTACCATGGTTGACAGGGTTTTCAATGGTAAGTTCAGTACCCTAGGTTCAAGCAGTTATTACTCATACATGGTGAACATACAATGGCCAGTCGGGTTACTTGACGGGCTCGACTAGTACGAGCGCATCTCAAGCTGAGTGACATGAAGTGTATAAAACACTTCGTGTGCCTAACCATTGCCGCCTGCCCAAGACATGACTCGCGTTCATCGACGCGTCCTTCATGGTACATAGAAGCCAACCACGAATTCAATCCATTACCGACTACCTGGACTAGGTCATAGCCCCAATCATTTTTTTATCAACATCAGTAAGCATATGTGAGTAACAGAAATAAATATAAACAATCCAAGCATGTTGACACATGTTATAACATACTACATAAGCAAATCAACCAACACATGCATTCCATATGTATAATGAAATCAATTCATATAGCCAACATGGTGGAAATCATATACATCACCCTATTAATTGAGAATTCAATCTGAAAACTAATTCACAACACCATTTACTCAATACATACTAATACAAACATTTATACAAACACTTAGTGTACACTCTTTAGACTACATAGTGTATGTCGACCCAAAGTGCGCATTAGGGCGAATCTCTTCGCCAAACAGATCATACACGCATTCCTAATATCACAACACGACAAATAGCCATGGCAATCATTTCAGAAAAATATGGACGTAAACAGTATTTTCTATAAATACCTAAAATACCCTAAATCTCATATTTCCCGTACGCAGTCGAAACAGAAAACGGACAGCATGTTCTACATGTCAAACGGCGTTCTCTTCGATAATCTACTATTAAATGACATTGAAAGCTTTGAAATCAGTCAATCAAAGCATCTAAAATCTTCACCTTTTGCCTTAGACGTGTATCGATTCGAATAGAACATCTACGCTTCGTCAACGGCGTTATGACGACCTTTATCACAAGACACATAAGCTACATTGCTACTTGTAATAAAGGAATCCCTAAAAAAGCTTGTGGTTAGGGTTTTCTTACCTAGAAGTGTGTTGAAATCACCGGGAAAGTGATTTGAATGTGGTGCTTCGGTACGTGCAATAGCTGGTGCAAGTGGCAGGAAATCTCTCCCACAACTCTCTCACAATCTCTCTCTTTCTCTCTCACCACTTTCTAGGGTTTATAGCAAATTCAGATGGGAGAGGTATGAGAGGGTTTAAAGCCCTTATATAGGCTAAACCTAACCTAAATAGACTTGGGAACAAGGTATACTTGAGTTATAACCAAATCGGGACTTTTTCAAGCCAAAAGAGTGTTTCGGGAGGTCCCCTGTCCGAACGCGGTCGGACTTAAGCTCATGTATACTAGATGTTGATCACATAAAGTTTTCAGTCTGGTAGAGTTCCCAGTTCGCACGTGGCGGTCCAGTTTCAGTTCAGCGGTCATCGTACCTAAATCAAGTCTACAAGTCTCATGACATGAAAGAGAAATTTTTCCTGATCCGAGGGTGAAATTTGGCTGAATTCTGACGATCAGAACGCTTAATAACAACGCACAACGACATGTGCCAGATTTTGAATTAAATTTATAAATCTTTACTCTTTCTCACTCTCTTCACTCCAGGCTCAATGAAATAGCCTCAGAACATCGGTTGGGCTTAATTTTCAAAATGATTGTCAAGTCCAGCCAAGCGGTCATAATGGTCTAAGATTGTAGATATCGAACTTTCGACGTGCGGTCTAGATCTAATACAAGGTTTCAAAGGGTTCCTGGGAAAAAATCAGTTTAGAGTTTGATCCTGAATTTCAGGGTAAGATAGCGTCATTGGTTCTACAAGTTTTGGGTCTTGCAGAACGTATTTAAAGTGATTAGGGATAATTCCAAGTTAATCTAACGTAGCGCTAGTTAACTTACGCTTATTTTCTAAAGGAATTAATCCTAAGTGATTTCTTTGACTTTGGAATTGGGTTCTGAGAGGTTACCAAGGTGCTATGGTTGACCCATTGCCTAAGGACGTCTAACCCCATGTTGGAAAAAATTCGGGGTGTTACAATCTACCCCCCTTAAAATAAAATTTTGTCCTCAAAATTGGCTAAGGGTAATGAGTCCCTAGAGAGACTTTAGTATTGGCATTCTAAGGAAGGTTCAGATCCTGTTTAGTGACCTAACCTTACGTATAATCTAAATCAACTGTTTCGATCCTGGGCCGGTAGGGAAGAGGCCAACCACGCTTTCGCTGTGCTACTCTGATCCAACGGTTGTATTAGATAATCGTAAGTAGATTGGGCTCAATACGTTCTACCCCCCTTAAAACTTAGCTCTACTTAAGGTTCAAGAATCTATGTCTTGATCCGTATATCGGAACGAGGTGTAACTTAGGGCTTATCCTTGACATGAAATAGGAAATAACCTCTCACTACATTGGTCTTCCTTTGCTAATGATGCGTTCTATGGCATTGGTACCTATAGTTGTAGAAAAGAGCTAAAATGACGGGTGTTGTGGTTGATTTCAAGGACGGATGTGAGTTTGTGGTAAGAGGTCTAATCTCTATTGGCTGTATGTCCTCAACATTTTCCAAAGGAAAAGTAATAACTTTTGGTTGTAGATGGTCGGCCAACACGGAAGAAAAGTCATGTACTAGGTCTGAGCCGGATACAGAGACTTTCTGCCTAGACTCTGACAGAAAATTCATATCATTTCTTAATCCTAGACGATGCCGATCTTCTACTTGATCAGAGCATTGGATTTATTAGCAACTACCAGGATTGAGAAGTTAATTCAAACCGTGAATACATCGCTTACATGTACAGTTCCTTTACTGTGTGTTCCCGAATGCAATAAGCCCTTGGGGAAGGCAATTCAAAGGGGCGTGCTAGTTTATTCTAAGTTCAATCTGAGGAATTTATAAGTTTTTCTTGAGAGTGAATGATTCTAAGTTAAAACAACTTTCCTAAGGGTTATAACAGAAGTCTATAACTATTAAGGGGATCTATCGAAAGAATAAGGTACTACTCCAACCAAATCTAACCTACTATTCCTTAGCATATACAGGCTTTACACTGCTTAATTCAACTAGTAGCCTAGTCTGTAATTCACTAGCTATAATCTAAAACCTAAGCCTACACGCTAAGTAGTTTCATACCATTTCTGCTATAGAGGATTGTTCTATCGCTTAGGGTCAAGATTGTCTAAACGGAATTAGATTTCCTATATCGTCAGATCCTTCAAATCTAGGAGTACTAACTCTAAGCCCAAAACTCCAAGGGCCTATATGGCCAGTGGTCTCAAGTTGTGTTAACTGGGACTGCATTACTAATCCCATGTCGAGATTGAGAGTGGCATGCTTGGTAGGAGGGTGGGGTGGGATAAAAATTAATTTTGTAGGCTTAATCTCAGGATTTACAACATGGTAGTGGAACCATAGGATACACCCAATCTAAGGACAATACCTTACAGTGAACGAAACGGCATGCACTTCATTTAACAAAATTTGTCACAATACATGGAATAAAATTTCACATGCATTATGACAGGGACGACTGCGGCTATGCTAAGCCTAAACCACTAAACACAACACATTTTCTACCTATGACATCACTAGACCCATCAACAACAAAATGCAAAAATCCTTAAAACGTTAATCAAACAATCTACAGGACAACGGCATAGATGCCTAATTCTACCAAAGGACTTCTACCACGGTCCTAACTTACCTTCTTTAATACTGTCTAGTCTAATACTGTCTGTTGCCCATTAAAACTCAATCGGCCATGTATTTTCAATACTCCTCAAGCTAAGAACATGGAGGAAAGGGGGAGGTAGGGCTGACCTAATGGGATAACACAAATCTAGGTCCTATAGAGGAATGAAACAGGACTTCAAAGGCTAAGATTTCAAAGGGAAAAGAGAAAAATAGGTTAGGATGGAAGCTCACACGATTTGAGCTTCAAATGGACAATGTAAGGGCTCAAAACGTGAGAGAACGGAAAGAGAGGGGAGTGTTTACGACTGCAACCAATGAAGGGACGTCGATTATGGCAGAAAATGGGATTGGGGGAGTTTTGAAGTGGGTTTTGAAGGGGAGGAAGCAACAAAACGTGAGAAGGGAGAGCTTGAGAGGGCTGTTTGTGAAGGAGGTAGGCCTTTGGGGCATTTTTAAGGGACGGCCCACATATAGGAGGGGTTCCCTAGGCACCAAAGTGCATCGGCCCGAAGTACGGCCTGAGTGGGGCCCACCGGTCGGCGAGGCCTCGCCGAACCGGCGAGGTCCTCGCCGGTGAAAGTCATTTTCGACGAGGCCAGCCATATAGACTGGGTCCCCCTTTCCCTAGGGGTCCCAAATATATGTGGCTCCCACCCTGGATCATTCCAGATTAGCGTGGGTAGGCCCATGACTCCGTTCGAGGAGTTTCGGGGCCAATTTACAAATCGGGAAGAATTTATGCATCATGTAGCATATGATTTTGGGGTAGGAGAGGTTAATCCAACTAACCCATTTATTCCATGATATTTTCTAATTGGAATGGCTAAAAGTCTAATTTATACATATATTTACTATTTATAGTAAATTTTTGTTTAGGTATGATTCACTATCCTTCAAACATTAGGATTTATGTCTAGTATGAAAGGACTTAGAAAAAGTTGAAGAATGGGGTGGTGGAAGGAGAGATTCTGAAGGAATGGGATGAAAAGGGGTTTTAGGCCTTGAGATTGAGTGTAAGGGTGTTGTGGTTGCCCCACAATCCAAGGAAATTCATTGATAGGTTTAGAATCCTTCAGAGAATGACTCAAACCTGTCAACTTACGACCTAGAGGCGACTTAGGTCGCTTCATGCGACCGAAGATATGTATGGCCTAAATTATCGTATTGTCTCACCTGTCGGCGAAACTTGGGATTGTAATGTAGTTTCTAAGTTTTCATCGCCCCCTTCCTAAGTCAGAGTGTGTCAGTGTGCGTTGTGTTACTATAACCCAGGTCCAGTTTAATCCAAATCATGCTCTGATACCATCTATAACATCCCAAAAATCGGGGGTCGGGTAGAAACCCAACTCCCGAGTTCCAGAACGTCACTTATGCAACATAGATAATGATAAATGCATGTTGTCTGTAGAATGACAGTAAACAAGATTGAGACTAATCTAAAATAGCATATCATACTCCACAGACAGTTAAATTAGCAAGCGAAAGACTGTGATAAATACATTAAATATATAATCAATTATAAACCTCCAGAGTGTGAACATGTTACCAGGTTAAATAAATACATGTATACTCTAAAAAGGAACAAAAGAATATACATGAGTTCTCTAAAAGTGTAAAAAAAAAAAGACAAGTGTTATGGCGTCTAATCAACCTCCCTGTAATCCCGTCGATCAAAACACGGAGGAGAAGTCCTCCACAGCATCATACAAGTCCAGCTCCGCTCCACAAGTAGCGCCATCATCTGAAACTAAAATAGGGACTGGTGGGTGTCCGGAACACCATCCCGTAACGTGGGAGTGAGTAATCAACTCAGTGGAATCATACAGCAAAGATTAGCATATTATCAAATCAATCACGCGATAATAGTAAAGCAAACAATCGAACATTCATAGATACTTTTGTTAATGCATGCATGAAATGACATGATGGATGCCCTCACCGATATTCTCCCTCATACGGCACCATCTTACGCCCGAGGCATACTTTCTTCACAAAGTGCTCCACATCTTCTAGGCACATGCAGTGCGATGTGGATATGATTACCGGGTTGTTATTAGTCCATTCATACAGCAGTATTGGGAAACTAAGGTACCTTCCTTATATCAATCCCAACATAGATCCTGTCTAGGGTCGTCACTCCTAGTAATCTCATACGATGTTATATTTGTAGGTTGCTGCAAGGGCTGTCAGGGCTGTTGCTCGCACTCGTTGCTCCACTCCCCCATCACCTTATCAATACAGGCCTAATGTACTCTTGTCGCTACGGAAGGGTCGTCGCCTCCCGTAGACTCAGAATACGCTCGAGGTCACTACAAAGGGCTCGTCACCAATCAGTGTAGGCTGACAGCTCGAATGTAGTGTCCCATACCACCACAATCGGCTCACGAGTCAATGGTGATCACTGGTCACTATGGGGAGGTTTGTGGCCCTAGCGTAGGACGACAGCTCGACCACGGTGTCCCATACCACCATGCCCGGCTCATGAGTCTTTATGGATCAAGGTACCATGGTTGACAGGATTTTCAATGGTAAGTTCAGTACCCTAGGTTCAAGCAGTTATTACTCATACATGGTGAACATACAATGGCTAGTCGGGTTACTTGACGGGCTCGACTAGTACGAGCGCATCTCAAGCTGAGCGATATGAAATGCATAAAACACTTCGTGTGGCCTAACCACTGCCGCGTGCCCAAGACACGACTCGCGTTCATCGACGCGTCCTTCGTGGTACATAGAAGCCAACCACGAATTCAATCCATTACCGACTGCCTGGACTAGGTCATAGCCCCAAGCATTTGTGTATCAACATCAGTAAGCATATGTGAGTAACAGAAATAAATATAAACAATCCAAGCATGTTGACACATGTTATAACATACTACATAAGAAAATCAACCAACACATGCATTCCATATGTATAATGAAATCAATTCATATAGCCAACATGGTGAAAATCATATACATCAGCCTATTAATTGAGAATTCAATCTCAAAACTAATTCACAACACCATTCACTCAATACATACTAATACAAACATATATACAAACACAGTCTACACTCTTTAGCCTACATAGCGTATGTCGACCCAAAGTGCGCATTAGGGCGAATCTCTTCGCCAAATAGATCATACACGCATTTAATATCACAACATGACAAATAGCCATGACAATCATTTCAGAAAAATATGAATGTAAACAGTATTTCCTACAAATACCTAAAATACCCTAAATCTCATATTTCCCGTGCACAGTCGAAACAGAAAACGGACAACATGTTCTACATGTCAAACGACGTTCTCTTCGATAATCAACTATTAAACGACATTGAAAGCTTTGAAATCAGTCAATCAAAGCATCTAAAATCCTCACCTTTTGCATTAGACGTGTATCGATTCGAATAGAACGGCTACGCTTTGTCAACGGCGTTATGGCGACCTATATCACAAGACACATAAGCTACATCGCTACTTTTAACAAAGGAATCCCTAAAACAGCTTGTGGTTAGGGTTTTCTTACCTAGAAGTGCGTTGGAATCACTGAGAAAGTGATTTGAATGCGGTGCATCGGTACGTGCAATAGCTGGTGCAAGTGGCAGGAAATCTCTCCCACAACTCTCTCACAATCTCTCTCTTTCTCTCTCACCACTTTCTAGGGTTTATATCAAATTCGGATGGGAGAGATATGAGAGGGTTTAAAGCCCTTATATAGGCTAAAACCTAACCTAAATAGACTTGGGAACAAGGTATACTTGAGTTATAACCAAATCGGGACTTTTTCGAGCCAAAAGAGTGTTTCGGGAGGTCCCCTGGCCGAACGCGGTCGGACTTAAGCTTATGTATACTGGATGTTGATCACATAAAGTTTTCAATTTGGTAGAGTTCCCAGATCGCACGTGGCAGTCCAGTTTCAGTTCAGCGGTCATCGTACCTAAATCAAGTCTACAAGTCTCATGACATGAAAGAGAAATTTTTCCTGATCCGAGGGTGAAATTTGGCTGAATTCTGACGATCAGAACGCTTAATAATAACGCACAACGACATGTGCCAGATTTTGAATTAAATTTCTAAATCTTTACTCTTTCTCACTCTCTTCACTCCAGGCTCAATGAAATAGCCTCAGAACATCGGTTGGGCTTGATTTTCGAAACGATTGTCAAGTCCAACCAAGCGGTCATAACGGTCTAAGATTGTAGATATCGGACTTTCGACGCGTGGTCTAGATCCAATACAAGGTTTTAAAGGGTTCCTGGGAACAAACCGATTTAGAGTTTGATCCTGGATTTCTGGATAAGATAGCATCATTAGTTCTACAAATTTTGTGTAAGACCCGTATCATGATCCGTACTGTTCCGTCGCTTCACGCGATCCTTCTCGTCAAATTTCAGCAATCCGCGACTTGTAGTTAACGTGGCACACATCCGTAAGTCGTATCCTATTCATTTGAGCCGGCTTAATAGGAGACTTGTATGATTGCGACCGCACCGTCGCCGCGGTTCCAGCGTCGCGACTCACTATCCGATCGGATACCCTGATTAAGAGATGTGGGTCGGCGTCTATTTCGAGAAAACGCCACGCGTTTACATTCCCAAGAGAATCTCTACAAAGTGTCAAATCAATCACATAAATCAATCCCATCAATCACCTCTCATGTCAAGTACAAAGCAACCATGCTTTCTTTCTCCACAAGCCAAGCAACCCCAAAGTCAACCAATCACTCACCTCACCCATCACTCACCTCACATCACTCCATCACTCTCACATCTCCCTACAACCCTCTCTCTCTCCCTCATTTTTCAACACCACTTCCAAGCAAGGGAGACCATCCCACGTCCAAATTTTTCCCAAGAGAAAGTGTGATTTTGGTGGCCCACTTCCCATCCCAAATCTCTCATCTTAGCCATCCATTTCCCATCTCCACCATCAAAGTGAAGCTCTAGGAGTGTAGTTTTCCAACGGACCGAGAAGATCAAGTGGTGGGTGTTTCTTTAGACTTCTTTTTATGTTTTTATGATGGGCCAAGTGAGGCCCACCGATCAATGGTGTGGATCTCACTTGGGACCATAAGATGTGTCCGATGGCCCATCTTTATCATCAAATCATTCCATGATGGGTCCATTCTCCATGGACCCCATCATGATGTTTACTTTCCTTGTATTAAGAGGTCATCTAGACCGTCTATTTTTAATGGAGTGGGATCTCCCCCGTTGATCTTTTGTTTGATGGTCCATATGCAATGGGCCCCTTGATGTATGATTGGATGATTGAAACGGAGGGCCCATAGTGCCGGGGTCCCTCCATCACGCGTGTCTCACTCTATCTCTCTCCCTCTCCTTCCATTTATTTTTTTTATTTCTTTGTGTGTGATGAAATGGCAGTATGGCCCACTTAGATGGACCCCACCTTGAGGTAAGTATTTTATCCAAGTCATCCATGAGTGGGCCCACCTTATATGCATTGTATCCACACCACCTATCATGTGGTGGCCCACCTAGGCAGGGCCCACTTAAAATACTTTTTTTAGCCCAAAAGAGTCCAGTGACGTCTGGACGTCACTGGAATGAAAACACAAATATTGGCTTGTTCAAAGCCTTTGGAAGGGACCACTGGTATAGGCCCCACCTTGATGTATGTTTCTAATCCATGCCGTTCATCCTCTTTCCCGACTCATTTTAGGCGTTGAGCCAAAAAATGGTGTCAATCCGACATTCAGGCGGGCCATAGCTTAGCAAACATCGTCCTTACCGTTAAAAGTTAGCTAGGGCCCACCTTGAGTCTAAAAAATTTCATATATTAGACTCGTTTAGTTTGTATTGAGCCATGCAATCCAATGGCTGGAGTGGATCCATCACACGCGGGCCCCACACCTGAAAAATCTTAGAAAAATAGTTTTTCAAAAAATAAATAAATATATATATATATATATATATATATATATATATATATATAAAGAGGCAGCAGACACTGCTGCTGCAGAGGCGCAGGCGCGGGCGGACGCAGGGGGTCCCACGGCTGACCGTGTGGACCCTACCTTGATGTTTATTTACCATCTGACCTGTTCATAAGGTGGCCCACCCTCTGAGGAAGGCCCCCTCCAAAAATGAGGGACATCCAGATCTCAGGTGGTCCACACCATAAGAAACAGTAAGATTGGATGTCCACCACGGAAATCCTTTTTGGGCCCCACAGAAGTTCTGGATCAAGCTGAAATTCGTTTTTACCCTTCATTCAGGTCTGTGTGACCTAATGGACGGGTTGGATGGCATACAAACGTTATGGTGGGCCCCACATGGGACCCACAGTGTTGTATGTGCCCTATGTGCACCGTCCACGTGGTGGCGCCCACTGTGATGTGTGTTTGACTCCACCGTCCGCCTGGACGGTGGGGTCCATCGTGATGTATGTATTTTTGCCATGCCGTCCAGCCATTTTTGGGCTGCTGGACGGCTGGTGGGACCCACTATGATGCAGGTGTGCATCCAAACCGTCCATCCTAATTTGAAAGCTCATTTTATGAGCTATGAAATCAGCCAGATCCTCAGCTCAGTGGACCCCATCCTTGATGCATGTGTTGCATCCCAACCATTCAATTTTCATGTGGACCCCTACCATGGTGCATGTGATGCATCCAAACCGTTCATTTATTTTGTAAAAAAAATCATTTTATGGCTTGAGCTAAAAATGAGTTAGATTTATGATTCAAGTAGGGCCCACCTTGGTATGCATAAAGGGCCCATGTTGGCCTATTTGTAACCATTTGTTAAGGCCCACCTTGGTGCACATCTATGCCCATGGGATTAAGCCCGTTTGGCATATGTAATGCCCATGGGTTTCGGCCCATTTGGCATATGTAATGCCCATGGGATTCGGCCCATTTATTCCATATAAGGCCCACGGGATTCAAGCCCATTTGATACATATTAAAGCCCATGGGATCAAGCCCATTTGATGTGCATGGGGCGCAAATGGAGTGGCCCATTTGATATATTTAGAGGTCATGTGTGTAGGCCCATCTAATATATTTAAGGCCTAAGTTGTGAGGCCCACTTTAATGTATTCCAAGGCCCATGGATCATGGACCATTGCAATGTACATAAGGCTCATTGGTAAGGCCCATTAATGCAGCCCATTTGATGTATCTAAGGCCTATGGGTCGAGGCCCAACGAAATGACCTTAGGGTCCATTGCAATGTGTGACTTCCCATGTTCATGTAATGATATATATGGCGGGCCATACCTAGGGAACAATGTTGGTTTGACGTCCATATTGTATGTACAATGGTGGTTAAATGTCCGCATTGTAACTCCCCTTAGGGACCATTGATAGGCCTATGCTCGTTATTACCCATCACCTTATAACATGCTTAGTATAATCTCATGACTCATGCCCATACGCATCATATGTATGCTTGGTTTGAGTAGTGACTGATCATAGCATATGCCATTGGACAGACCACTTATGGGACCCGTTATGAGACGGAGTGCCCCACATGATCGCGCAGTACGCGCTGGGTTTCTGCATGATTTGACGGCGTGATTCAGGCATCTCGCATATGCGTGATTTGATCACTGCATGCCCTAGCGACATCAGGGCCGTGGCTCCACAGGTACATTGTGGATGACCGTATCGGATACCGAAAATACTTGATTCTAGCATTGTGGGCACTTAGGATATCCTTGGATGAGAGTCCCAGAACTTTTTTGGTACCAGGAGATGCTCCAACGTCTAGACCGAGTGGATACATGAGCGCCCGAGTGTCGAATACCAGTAGGCCGCGTCTCCCACTGTGTCGTGGTCGGTTGGAAGGGGGTGTGGCCTTATCCGCCTGAGTGAGGAGGCTATAAGCTAGGCTGAGTTTGACCAGCTCGCAAATGAGTCCGCTATCGACGAGCCGGGTAGGTATTGGCATACTACTGGTCAGGCGGATAGCGAGGTCTTTTTCGTTTGCTTTACTGTGCAGCTAGGGAGGTGGCAGTCACTGCGAAGTGTATTAGACCCCAGTGATATCCAAAGAGGAACTGTACTGATATACGTACTTGAGGAGTACCGACTTGCTTGGATTGCATTTCGCATATGACATTCGGCTATATAGGCCTTGCATTGTATCGGTGTGGCTGATGACATTCATATCTCATCGCATAGCTTTGGCATGGTTGATTCTATGGACTTACCACATACTTTCGCATTGTTCTGATACTGTATACTTGGCGTTTGCCTTACGCACACACTTACACCACCCTCTAAGCTTTTGTAAGCTTATGCACGACAGTTGCGTGCAGGTAGCGTTGGACAGCAGCATCGCTGAGCCAGGAGTGCATATTAGGACCTTTTGGAGCTTTTGATCACCTTGTATTTCCCTTTCCGCATTGTACTTAAAGTTTTTGATATAGTGGATATATGGTGATGTTGTTCTCTGACCTGCTTATGCTTGTGGTTATGCTCCATTATAAAAAAAATTAGTTCTGAAAATCCTCCTTGTAGGATCCCAGGATCGAAATCTGGCATTAGATTGTCAGGAGCCGAGAATGGGGCACTACGGAGGCTGTCGGCACCAGATTCGGCAATCGGTATTCATGTGAATCCGATTTTTGGGTTTGGGGCATGACAGAAGTTGGTATCAGAGCATAACTTGGGAATACATGAGGATCACATCACATATCTACTATAAATAGGTTCCGAGTCTGAATGATTTAGCGATTTTCTGACATTGACCCTTAATGTATGTGCCTTCGAGAATTCTCAAGACTGATAGGCCATTGTTCCTTCCTGTAGGAGACATTATGGCTAAAAGAACGACCCGAGCGACTCCCACACCACCACCCGCAGCTCCTGCTTTACCACCTGCTACTCCTGCTCTACCACCAGATAGTCCTGCCTTTGAGCTTGAGGATGCCACTCATTTTCCTGAGACCGGTGCAGATCCGACCGTACCTGTGAGTGCTACTCAGCTGCAGCAGATGTTGCAGGTGATGACTGCCATTCTTCAGGGGCAGAGCAGGCGTCCCACAGTGTCACCAGCAGAGGCTGAGCTGGAGCGTACGAGTGCTCTTCTCAAGGATTTTTGACGGCACGATCCCCCACGTTTTCAGGGTGAGCCAGACCCTATTGCTGCAGAGATATGGTGCTCCGAGGTGGAGAAGATTTTTGACACCATGAGATGTACTACCCAGCAGTGAGTCCCATTAGCTGTATTCCTTCTGCAAGGCGAGGTTCAGTATTGGTGGGCATCTGTGGCCCGATCGGTAGCCGCCGATTTTGGGTGAACCTGGGAGGACTTTATAGACCGGTTTGACCGAAATTTCTTTCCCAAGCATGTCCGACAGCAGCGCGCACTAGAGTTTGAGACTTTGGTCCAGGGGGACATGTCTGTGTCCCAGTATGAGGCTCGGTTCGTCGCACTATCCAGATTCATGACGTATCTTGTTGATGATAAGGGGCGGAAGGCCGCCGTTTTGAGAACGGCTTACGTCCTACCCTCCGAAGCCGTGTAATCGGACACATGCTTCCGACATTTGAGCAGATAGTAGAGAGGGCCTTGATATATGAGACAGATTGGGCCAGTGTGTAGAGAGCCCACGATCAGAGGGGAGATCAGAAGAGGAAGGCACCCTCTAGTAGTTCCCATCAGCAGCATCGTTCACAGAAGCGGCGCACGACCCGCCCAGCATTCCAAGCACCAGCAGTACCCCCAGCACCATCTTCGGGATCGTTTACAGGTACTTTCTTTGGATGCGGTCGTACAGGGCATCGTAGGCACGAGTGTCCCCATCCGCAGCAGCAACAGCAGCCGAGGGCACCACATCCACCCCCACGACAGCCACTACAGCAGCAGTGACCACATCACCAGCCTCTTGTACATCCCCCACAGCAGCAGAGGCAGCAGGTTAGGCCCCCACAGCGACCATAGCACCAGCAGAGACCTCAAAGGGGACCTGCACCTCCCTAGAAGGCTCAGGGCAGATTCTGTGCCGCCCAGCAGGACCCTCAGTCATCAGGAGGGGTCATTGAGGATACTCTTCCTGTTTCTGCATGCATTGCACGTGTACTATTTGATTCTGGTGCATCACATTCATTTGTCGCCGATAATTTCTGCCGATCGACCGGTTTGCTGTTGGAGTCTGCCCGTGAGGATTTGGTAGTATCGACGCCATTAGGAAAGACTGCAGTGTTGGGCCGATTTTGTGCGTCTTGCCCTATTTTGATTGGGGATATCTTCTTGCCTGCCGACCTATTTGTATTGCCGATGTCCGGTTTTGATGTTATCCTGGGCATGGACTGGCTTGCCGAGTACTACGCCATATTGGACTGTTCTGCGAGGACAGTCACGTTCTGCATACCCGGCGTGCCAGAGTTTCAGTTTGTTGCCGAGCCCAGAAGAGGGCAGCTTTCTTGCCTGTTATAGTGTGCCGTTGAGGAACCAGCTGCCTTGAGTATCGACCAGCTGCCAGTTGTTTGTGGTTTTCCTGATGTGTTCCAGGAGATTTCGGGATTACCACCTCGTCGGTATACTGAGTTCCAGATTGATCTTGTGCCCGGTACCACGCCTATTTCGAAGGCCCCGTATCGTATGGCACCGTTGGAGTTACGGGAACTGCAGAAGCAGTTGGACGAGTTGCGCGAGCTAGGCTTTATTTGTCCGAATAGTTCGTCGTGGGGAGTGCCGGTACTCTTCGTAAAGAAGAAGGATGGCTTGTTAAGGCTTTGCGTAGACTACCGCGAGCTCAACAAGGTCACGATCAAGAACAAGTACCCGCTTCCGAGGATCGATGACTTGTTTGACCAGCTGCAGGAGGCGCAGTTCTTTTCAAAGATAGACTTGCGGTCCGGTTATCATCAGGTTCGGGTTCGAGATGAGGATATCCCAAAGACAGCCTTTAGGACGCGATACGGTCATTTTGAGTTCCAGGTCACGTCCTTCGGACTGACCAATGCGCCCGCAGTATTTATGCAGTTGATGAACGAGGTCTTCCGTCCGTATCTTGATCAGTTTGTCGTGGTGTTTATTGACTACATCATGATATATTCGAGGACTCGTGAGGAGCATGAGCGACATCTTGAGATTACATTGCAGACCCTCCGTGCACACCAGCTTTACGCGAAGCTGGAGAAGTACGAGTTCTGGCAGGAGGAGGTGAAGTTCCTCGGCCATGTAGTAACGAGGCAGGGTGTCGTTGTAGACCCCTCAAAGATTGATGTCGTGCGTCAGTGGGACCAGCCCACGAATGCATCCGAGATCCGCAGTTTTCTTGGTTTGGCAGGCTACTACCGACGATTTATTAAGGGATTCTCTTGCACTGCAGCCCCGTTGACCAGGTTGACCCGGAAGGGTGCTGAGTTTGTTTGGAGAGACGCTTGTGAGCAGGTGTTTATGGAGTTGAAGGACCGCCTCACGTCCGCTCCTATCCTCACTCTTCTCTCTGGGAGTGATGGATTTGTTGTATTTACTGATGCCTCATGAGTTGGCTTAGGTGTTGTCCTGATGCAGCACGGGAAGCCGATGGCTTATGCATCTCGACAGCTCAAGGTCCATGAGCTGAACTACCCTACGCACGATCTGGAGCAGGCAGCGATTGTCTTTGCGCTGAAAGTGTGGAGACACTATCTTTATGGGGTGAGATTCGAGCTCTTCTCCGACCATAAGAGCTTAAAGTATTTGTTCTCTCAGTCCGAGCTGAACATGAGGCAGAGACGTTGGATGGAACTCCTGAAGGACTACGATTTTGATCTTCAGTACCACCCGGGCAAGGCGAACGTGGTGGCGAATGCCCTCAATCGTCAGCCACGAGGCCTGGTGGCGCATATGATGATTCAGGAGTGGAGGATGCTCGAGGATATAGCAGAGTACGACTTTGAGTTTGGTCTGCAGTCATCTATTGTTCAGCTATCGAGCTTGTCGATTCAACCCTCTCTTGTCGCAAGAGTGATCGAGGCTCAGCAGACAGACGACTTGTTACAGGATTACCGAGCGGAGGCAACATCTGAGAGTCAGACGGATTGGCAGATTGGTTCTGACGGTGGACTTCGCTTTAGAGGCCGATTATGTGTCCCGGATATTCCTGAGTTATGCCGAGATCTTATGACTGAGGCACATCAATCGCGTTTCTCTATCCACCCTGGCTCGATGAAGATGTATCGCGATATGAGACGCCAGTATTTTTGGTCAGGGATGAGATGCCAGTATTTCTGGATAAGATAACGTCATTGGTTCTACAAGTTTTGTGTAAGACCCGTATCATGATCCGTACTGTTCCGTCGCTTCAAGAGATCCTTCTCGTCAAATTCCGGCAATCCGCGACTTGTAGTTGACGTAGCACACGACCGTAAGTCGTATCCTATTCATTTGAGCCGGCTTAATCGGAGACTTGTATCATTGCGACCGCACCGTCGCCGTGGTTCCAACGCCGCGACTCACTATCCGATCGGATACCCTGATTAAGAGATGTGGGTTGGCGTCTATTTCGAGAAAACGCCGCGCGTTTACATTCCCAAGAGAATCTCTACAAAGTGTCAAATCAATCACATAAATCAATCCCATCAATCACCTCTCATGTCAAGTACAAAGCAACCATGCTTTCTTTCTCCACAAGCCAAGCAACCCCAAAGTCAACCAATCACTCACCTCACCCATCACTCACCTCACATCACTCCATCACTCTCACATCTCCCTACAACCCTCTCTCTCTCCCTCATTTTTCAACACCACTTCCAAGCAAGGGAGACCATCCCACGTCCAAATTTTTCCCAAGAGAAAGTGTGATTTTGGTGGCCCACTTCCCATCCCAAATCTCTCATCTTAGCCATCCATTTCCCATCTCCACCATCAAAGTGAAGCTCTAGGAGTGTAGCTTTCCAACGGACCGAGAAGATCAAGTGGTGGGTGTTTCTTTAGACTACTTTTTATGTTTTTATGATGGGCCAAGTGAGGCCCACCGATCAATGGTGTGGATCTCACTTGGGACCATAAGATGTGTCCGATGACCCATCTTTATCATCAAATCATTCCATGATGGGGCCATTCTCCATGGACCCTATCATGATGTTTACTTTCCTTGTATTAAGAGGTCATCTAGACCGTCCATTTTTAGTGGAGTGGGATCTCCCCCGTTGATCTTTTGTTTGATGGTCCATATGCAATGGGCCCCTTGATGTATGATTGGATGATTGAAACGGAGGGCCCATAGTGCCGGGGTCCCTCCATCACGCGTGTCTCACTCTATCTCTCTCCCTCTCCTTCCATTTATTTTTTTTATTTCTTTGTGTGTGATGAAATGGCAGTATGGCCCACTTAGATGGACCCCACCTTGAGGTAAGTATTTTATCCAAGTCATCCATGAGTGGGCCCACCTTATATGCATTGTATCCACACCACCTATCATGTGGTGGCCCACCTAGGCAGGGCCCACTTAAAATACTTTTTTTAGCCCAAAAGAGTCCAGTGACGTCTGGACGTCACTGGAATGAAAACACAAATATTGGCTTGTTCAAAGCCTTTGGAAGGGACCACTGGTATAGGCCCCACCTTGATGTATGTTTCTAATCCATGCCGTTCATCCTCTTTCCCGACTCATTTTAGGCGTTGAGCCAAAAAATGGTGTCAATCCGACATTCAGGCGGGCCATAGCTTAGCAAACATCGTCCTTACCGTTAAAAGTTAGCTAGGGCCCACCTTGAGTCTAAAAAATTTCATATATTAGACTCGTTTAGTTTGTATTGAGCCATGCAATCCAATGGCTGGAGTGGATCCATCACACGCGGGCCCCACACCTGAAAAATCTTGGAAAAATAGTTTTTCAAATATATATATATATATATATATATATATATATATATATATATATATATATATAGGCGCAGGCAGCGCCTGCGCCAGCACGACGGGCGGACTCAGGGGGTCCCACGGCTGACCGTGTGGACCCCACCTTGATGTTTATTTACCATCCGACCTGTTCATAAGGTGGCCCACCCTCTGAGGAAGGCCCCCTCCAAAAATGAGGAACATCCAGATCTCAGGTGGTCCACACCATAAGAAACAGTAAGATTGGACGTCCACCATGGAAATCCTTTTTGGGCCCCACAGAAGTTCTGGATCAAGCTGAAATTCGTTTTTACCCTTCATTCAGGTCTGTGTGACCTAATGGACGGGTTGGATGGCATACAAACGTTATGGTGGGCCCCACATGGGACCCATAGTGTTGTATGTGCCCTATGTGCACCGTCCACGTGGTGGCGCCCACTGTGATGTGTGTTTGATTCCACCGTCCGCCTGGACGGTGGGGTCCATCGTGATGTATGTATTTTTGCCATGCCGTCCAGCCATTTTTGGGCTGCTGGACGGATGGTGGGACCCACTATGATGCAGGTGTGCATCCAAACCGTCCATCTTAATTTGAAAGCTCATTTTATGAGCTATGGAATCAGCCAGATCCTCAGCTCAGTGGACCCCATCCTTGATGCATGTGTTGCATCCCAACCATTCAATTTTTATGTTGTAACATCCCGAAAATCGGGGGGGGGGGGGGGGGGGGGGGGGGGGGTCGAGTAAAAACTCCACTCCCGAGTTCCAAAATGTTATTTATGCAACATAAATATGTATGATTGAATGTTGTCTGTGTCAATGCATTAAACATGAGTGGGATTAATCCAAAACATCATATCATACTCTAGAGACCGTTAAATTAGCAAGCGGAAGACTGTGATAGTATGTATAACATATAAAAACCGTTGTATGTCTCCAGAGTGTGAACATATTACCAGGTTATTTACATACAGTATACTCCAAAAGTAAACAAAAAGAATATACATAAGTGCGCTAAAAATATAAAATGACAAGTGTCAAGGCATTTAATCAACCTCCCTATAATCCCGTCAATCAGAACACGCATAAAGGAGGGATCCTCCTCCTCATCATCAAGTCCAGCTCCGCTTCTCAAGCAGCGCCATCATCTGCAATCACAAAAAGGGACTGGTGAGTGTCCGGAAACACCATCCCGTAACGTGGGAGTGAGTAGCTAAATCAGTGGAATAATAGAGCAAGGATTAACATGTTCTCAAATCAATCATGCGATAATAGTAAAGCAGTGAATCAAACAATCCTAATACTGTTGTTAATACAATATGACATGACGTGATGTATGCCCTCACTGACGATCTCCCTCATACGACACCATCTTACGACCGCGGCATGCAATCGTCCCTCAAGTGCTCCACATCTTCCAGGCACATGCAATGTTATGGTGATATGATTTTCGAGTTGTTATTAGTCTATTCAAACAGCAGGATTGGGAAACTAAGGTACTTCCCTTATATCAATCCCAACACAGATCCTGTCTAGGCTCGTCACTCCTAGTAATCTCATACGAAGTATATTTTGTAGGTCACTGCAAGGGCTGCCAGGGCTGTTTCTCGCACTCGTTGCACCGCTCCCCCATCACCTTATCAATACAGGCCTATTGTACTCTACTACTACTGAAGGGTCGTCGCCTCCCGTAGTCTCAGAATACGCTCGCGGTCACTACAAAGGGCTGTCAGGGCTGTTGCACACACTCGTTGCTCCGCTCCCCCATCACCTTATCAATGTAGGCCGGCAGCAAAAATATAGTGTCCCATACCACCATAATCTGCTCACGAGTCATATGTGCTCACTGGTCACTACGGAGAGGTTTGTGGCCCCATCGTAGGCCGACAGCTCAACCATGGTGTCCCATATCACCATGCCCGGCTCATGAGTCTTCGTGGATCAAGGTACCATGGTTGACAGGGTTTACAATGGTAAGTTCGGTACCCTAGGTTCAAGCAGTTATGACTCATGCAGGGTGAACATACAATGGCTAGTCGGGTTACTTGACGGGCTCGACTAGTACGATCGCATCTCAAGTTGAACGACATGAAGTGCGTAAAACACTTCGCGTGGCCTAACCACTGCCGCCAACTCCAAACACGACTCGCGTTCATCGACGCGTCCTTCGTGGAAAATACAAGCTAGCCATGAATTTTCTCTATTACCGACTGCCTGGACTAAGTATAGTCCCAAACAATTATGAATCCACGTCAGCAATCATGTAAGAGTATTAGAAATGGAATACAAATACGTGAGCATGTTAACACACGTTATAACGTACAACTTAAGTAAATCATCTTACACATGTCTTTCACACATATAATGAAATTATGCATATCGCCAACATATAGGAAACCATCTCTATCAGCATATTAATTGAGAATTCAATCTCAACTAAATCATAAGGAAATCATTAAGCACATGTTATAACATACCACTTAAGTGAAACATCAAGTATATGCATTTCATACATATAATGAAATCATGCATATAACTAACATGTAGGAAATCATTTACATCAGCATATTAATTGAGAAATCAATCTCAAATTAATTTATAACACCATTTAATTCAATACATACTAATACAAGCATTTATACAAACACTTAAACTACACACTTAAGTCTACATATAGTATGTCGACTCGAAGTGCGCATTTAGGCGAATCTCTTCGCCAAACTAATTATGCATGCATTCCTAACATTCTAATGAGACAATAAACCATGTCAATCACATCAGCAAAATATGAATGAAAACAGTACTTCCTACAAATGACTAAAATGCCCTAAATCTCATATTCTCCGTCAGTTTACGAAACAGGAAACGGACAGCATGTTGTACATGTCAAACGGCGTTGCCGTCCATAATCTACTATTAAACGACATTGAAAGCGTTGGAAACAGTCAATCAAAGCATCTAAAATCCGCACCTTATCTCTTATAGGTGTGTGAATTCGAATGGAGCGTATACGCTTCGTCTACGGCGAATAGAGGACCTAATTTACAAGATCTATGAGTTAACAAGCTATGGAACAAAAGGAACCTCAAATTAGCGACTAAATGGGGTATTTTCTTACCTAAAAATGTGGAGAAATCACTGGCTGAGTGATGGAAGCGTGTTGCTAAAGTACGTGCAACAGGTGGTGGAACGGCAGGAAAATCCTCTCCTACTCTCTCTCACAAACTCTCACCTTTTCTCTCTCCTAATCTAGGATTTTTCTCAAATTCGGATGGGAGAGAGGAGTGAGGGTTTCAACCCCTTTTATAAGCCCAAAAATGCCCGGAATAGGCTCGGGAACAAAGTTCACTTAAGGCATATCCAAATTGGGGCTGTTTCGGTCCAAAAGATGATTTCTGGTGGTCCCCTGGCCAAACGCGATCGGACTTAAGCTCATGCGTACAGGATCTATCACGCATCAAGTTTTCAGTCCGGCAGGATTCGCAGATCGCAAGTAGCGGTACAGTTTCAGTTCAGCGGTCACCGCACGTAGATTAGGGCTGCAAGTCTCATGATATGAAATAGAAATTTTTCCTGATCCGAGGGTGTAATTTGGCTGAATTCTGACGGTCAGAACGCTCAATACTGACACATCAAGTCGTGTGCCAGATTTGAATTTCAAATTCCAAATCTGTCCCTATTCTCATTCTCTTCGGTCCAGGCTCAACGAAATAGCCTGCGAATGTCGGTTGGACTTG
This sequence comes from Magnolia kwangsiensis, assembly GCA_037074715.1. NCBI lineage: Eukaryota > Viridiplantae > Streptophyta > Magnoliopsida > Magnoliales > Magnoliaceae > Magnolia > Magnolia kwangsiensis. The sequence continues at coordinate 62,763,036 of CM073573.1, forward strand.
ATTTTTGAAATGATTGTCAAGTCCAGCTAGGCGATCCTAACGGTCTAAGATAGTAGGTATCGGACTTTCGACGCGTGGTCTAGATCCAATACAGATTTTCAAAGTGGTCTAGAGAACAAACCTGCTTAGAGTTTGATCCGAGGTTTTAGGGTATTATAGAGTCATTTGTTCTACTCGATTTGAGTCTTGTAGAACGTATTTAAAGTGATCAGGGACTATTTCCCAGCTACTCTAGCGTTGTGCTAGCTAACTTATGCTTAGTTTCTAAAGGAATTAATCCTAAGTGGTTTCTTTGGCTATGGAATTGGGTTCTGAGCGATTTTCCAGGTGTTTTAGTTGACCCACTGCCTAAGGACGTCTAATCCCAGGTTGGCCAAAATCCAGGGTGTTACACATGTGGACCCCTACCATGGTGCATGTGATGCATCCAAACCGTTCATTTATTTTGTAAAAAAAATTATTTTATGGCTTGAGCTAAAAATGAGTTAGATTTATGATTCAAGTAGGGCCCACCTTGGTATGCGTAAAGGGCCCATGTTGGCCTATTTGTAACCATTTGTTAAGGCCCACCTTGGTGCACATCTATGCCCATGGGATTAAGCCCATTTGGCATATGTAATGCCCATGGGTTTCGGCCCATTTGGCATATGTAATGCCCATGGGATCCGGCCCATTTATTCCATATAAGGCCCACGGGATTCAAGCCCATTTGATACATATTAAAGCCCATGGGATCAAGCCCATTTGATGTGCATGGGGCGCAAATGGAGTGACCCATTTGATATATTTAGAGGTCATGTGTGTAGGCCCATCTAATATATTTAAGGCCTAAGTTGTGAGGCCCACTTTGATGTATTCCAAGGCCCATGGATCATGGACCATTGCAATGTACATAAGGCTCATTGGTAAGGCCCATTAATGCAGCCCATTTGATGTATCTAAGGCCTATGGGTCGAGGCCCAACGGAATGACCTTAGGGTCCATTGCAATGTGTGACTTCCCATGTTCATGTAATGATATATATGGCGGGCCATACCTAGGGAACAATGTTGGTTTGACGTCCATATTGTATGTACAATGTTGGTTAAATTTCCACATTGTAACTCCCCTTAGGGCCCATTGATAGGCCTATGCTCGTTGTTACCCATCACCTTATAACATGCTTAGTATAATCTCATGACTCATGCCCATACGCATCATATGTATGCTTGGTTTGAGTAGTGACTGATCATAGCATATGCCATTGGACAGACCACTTATGGGACCCGTTATGAGACGGAGTGCCCCACATGATCGCGTAGTACGTGCTGGATTTCTGCATGATTTGACGGCGTGATTTATGCATCTCGCATATGTGTGATTTGATCACTGCATGCCCTAGGGACATCAGGGCCGTGGCTCCACAGGTACATCGTGGATGACCGTATCGAATACCGAAAATACTTAATTATGGCACTGTGGGCACTTAGGATGTCCTTGGGTGAGAGTCCCAGAACCTTTTTGGTACCAGGAGATGCTCCAACATCTAGACCGAGTAGATACATGAGCGCCCGAGTGCCGAATACCAGTAGGTCGCGTCTCCCACTGTGTCATGGTCGGTTGGAAGGGGGTGTGGCCTTATCTGCCTGAGTGAGGGGGATATAAGCTAGGCTGAGTTTGACCAGCTCGCAAATGAGTCCGCTATCGACGAGCCGGGTAGGTATTGGCATACTACTGGTCAGGCGAATAGCGAGGTCTTTTCCGCTTGCTTGACTGTGCAAATAGGGAGGTAGCAGTCACTGCGAAGTGTATTAGACCCCGGTGATTTTCAGAGAGGAACTGTACTGATATACGTACTTGAGGAGTACCGACTTGCTTGGATTACATTTCGCATATGACATTTGGCTATATAGGCCTTGCATTGTATCGATGTGGCCGATGACATTCATATCTCATCGCATAGCTTTGGCATGGTTGATTCTATAGACTTACCACGTACTTCCGCATTGTTCTGATACTGTATACTTGGCGTTTGCCTTACGCACACACTTACACCACCCTCTAAGCTTTTATAAGCTTATGCACGACAGTTGCGTGCAGGTAGCGTTGGACAGCAGCATCGCTGAGGCAGGAGTGCATATCAGGACCTTTTGGAGCTTTTGATCACCTTGCATTTCCCTTTCCGCATTGTACTTAAAGTTTTTGATATAGTGGATATGTGGTGATGTTGTTTTGTAACCTTGTTATGCTTGTGGTTATGCTCCATTATAAAAAAAAATTCATTCTGAAAATCCTCCTTGTAGGATCCCAAGATTGGAATCTGGCATTGGATTGTCAGGAGCCGAGAATGGGGCACTACGGAGGCTGTCGGCACCAGATTCGGCAATCGGGATTCATGTGAATCTGATTTTTGGGTTTGGGGTGTGACATTTTGGGTCTTGCAGAACATATTTAAAGCGATCAGGGACAATTTCACAGCTAATCTAATGTTGCGCTAGTTAACTTACGCTTATTTTCTAAAGGAATTAATCCTAAGTGATTTCTTTGACTTTGGAATTGGGTTCTAAGAGGTTACCAAGGTGCTATGACCCATTGCCTAAGGAAGTCTAACCCCAGGTTGGCAAAAATTCGGGGTGTTACAGCTTGTTAGCCACATCTCAAGGAAATCTATTGACACACTTAAATCAAATTATCGGGACGACTTGTCTATTGAAGAGTGGAAGATAGTAGTGAAACTGAAGACTCTCTTCAAGATACAGTAAGCTAGAAAAGAAAAGGAAAAAAGCAGAAAGCAGAGTGAAGAATAATTACAATCTGAAGTATTGATGAATAGGACTTGCATAAGAAACAATATATTAAGCAATGTAAGGAAAATAGATGATATAAATGGAATGCCAACATTGAAGGTTAATACTAATACAAAAAGTAACACCTGATGGAATGTTTTCTTCACAGTGCAAGAAAATATGCATGCAATTATATGAGAAGAAAACAAATTTAAAAAAAAAAATGAAAAGAATTTGAGAAGACAATAGAAAACTTACAAAACAGCAAGATCTTATATGTGTCCTATCACATTTTGTTAATGTATATCACACCATTCAGTCTCTAACTGTAGAAACTGCAGAACAGAACTTTCAGCAAATGTATAGCAATATGTAGCTTAAACATTAGAAAAGAAAGTGTGGCAGAAAAATTAGTCTGAAAAGCTCAAAGATATTTTGCTACGTAACAACCACCATATACAGGCATATGATTTTGAATAGAAATTTAGAAGACTCCAGGCTCAATAAAATGGACCATCTTTAACACATTCTACTAGCTTCTAAACATAGCTACTACATGGGTAATCAGTCACTAACCATTAGTGTGACTCACACCAAGAGCAAGAAGCCCTTCCAGGTTTGTTGGGTCTGCTTCATGTGCCCGCATCATTGATGCAATAGCCTGCAATACAAACAAATTTCTTAAGATGAATGCTTCCAAAACGATATCCTTGCTGAATGACAACAACATCAAAACTTCTTTTTTAATTTTTCATTTTATGAGAAGATAATAAAGAATAGAGAATACAAAAATCTCCAAGGATTTCATTTCACCATTCCTATCAAGATGACCATGAATAATACACGTAACCATGAATAATAACTGCCGTTATGAACATCATTTATGGCTGACCATCCTTCTCAAAAAGAGAAACAAAAAAAAGAGACATAAACATGAAACTAATTCATGTTACTGGAGACCCAACTTCCAATAGAAACTAATAAAATACAAATAACCCATGTCATTTGAGAGAGCTCATCACTTGTAAAGGAAACATGAATCATAATAAAGGGCAATAAAAGATTTTTTTTTTAAAATGAAAGAAGTATAAACTTACAATCCAATAAGTGAAGAGCCTTGTGTTGTTGTCTCCATAAAGATATGGGCTGACCTGTTTTTACATTGTTAACGCATTAGGAAATGGATTTGGGTCTGCATTGTTAAGCAACAATCCACATTAAATTTTCATGTGTGGCCCACCTGATGAGCTGACTGGACTAATTTTGGGGCCAGGGCATGTTAGTGATGGGACCCACCTGATGGAAGTGCAAATAACGTCCGATGTTAGCATTCATCCTTGAATTATAATGTTTTAATCCTCTCTTTTTTCTCTGACAAACAACTGCTATTGTTGAGGACTGTTGGAATTCTTATTCTAGTTTATATAATGGCAAGAGCACTGACTATAATTCAACACAGGCTCCAACAATAGGTAGCTCCCTTTTTCCAAACCTACCAACGGTATCCAGGCTGTTCACTAGGTAGATCCCAACAAATTACCCATGAACCAAAAATCAGGTCAGGCCTAGCACCAGGTAGGCCACATTATATATGGAAAAAATGATGATATTTGAAACTCATTAATGGCTACACATGTGGACCATCTGATGATCATGCTGCAACACATAACCCTGATGGGCCCCACTAATGAATAGCTTAGAGCTCGCATGGGGCAAGAGCACAACTTAAATATGGGTTATGGTCATCCCTTTACTACACATATATGGGTTATGGTCATGTGTCAATTAAGACCGCCCATCCAGTAGGACCCATCTTAAATCATGTTTGCTCTAATTTTTTATTTTGCTAGGTAATCCTAGCCTAAATTTATTCTCCTCTAACCAAATGGGGGCCATTGACCTTTTCTTTTTCTTTTTTTAGGGGGGGGGGGGGGGGGGACTATTAATTTGGAATCTGCCAACCAGATGGCCAGGACCATCCAATTTATATATTTTTAATCATGTTTCATCATCAACAAGGGCAATTAAATGAAAATACTGAATTGGCATGTCACCCTTATCATGTGTACTATGGAAAGGTCTCTGTAATCCTATATTGGTTCCACCCGCTTCTGCTTCTTCTTCTTCTTCTTCTTCTTCTTCTTCTTCTTCCTCTTATGTGGTACCTTTAAGAAGCAAGCCTAAAAAGGTGGAAAAAGGGTAGAAAAAGATGGAAGTTAGGTTAGAAAAGTCTTCAAAGGAATTTATAGGTGGTTTGGACACTTGAAATTTGAAGAATCTACATCTATAGTAATTGGATTCTTGAGAATTTCAGTGTGTTAAGTTTTGTTTGACACATTTAAATTTAAATCATCTACTTTCTACAGTTTATATATTGGAAATGCACATCATACAATCATATCCCATATAAAAAATAATAATAATAAAGAACAGATTTTTTTAGATAATCAATGCATAGAAAGCTAGAAACAATAGTTGATTTTTACTTTCTAGAGAAGTTTGCAACAAAAGATGAATTTAGGCTTGAATTTCATGGGTGCACTCTTGCTGAATTTTAGGGCAACTTGTATGGAATGGCAGTCCTAATAAAATTTCTAGAAAGTTTATTAGGATAGCCATTCCATACAAGTTGCCCTAAAATTCAACACGAGTGCACCCATGAAACTCAGCCCACCACAAAGATTTATTGGGACAAAAAGCAAGCAAAAATGGAGTCCATTTGGCAGTCCCCAAATTCAGGTTTCAGCTGTTATGATGCATAGAAATGTCTCACTATGACATGCTCAGAATTTTTATTAACAAATAGGAGAAGTGTCCTTTTACATTTACATTTATACACAAGTAATGGAGATTAAATCTAGGAGCTTGATCCAGAATCAATATTCAGTCCAAAGCATTGCAGGATCTTAATAGATTTTTCCAACCTTTAGAATGGGCAGATTATATTCCTTTTTTAAGCTTAAAATCTAATCAGTCCGCATATAGATTTCCAACTAAAAACAAACGAACAATTAAAATATAATTTTCTTAAGATTTGCTAAGTTAACTTCACTTGCAACAAGCTTTAATAAAAGGGAAATCAGGAAGTGGTGCCTTTGAGCCACTGATGATATACAACCTTTTCACGATGTTGAAAAACATCCTACAGGAATGGAGAGTTAGAATTTCAGTCATTTGATGATCATCCTGACTCACACTGTTACACATGAATGAATGAGTTGCATTTTTATTTTAAATATGGTCGAGTTACAGGGGAAAACACACGACATCATAACAGAAATGCAAAATCAAATGTAATAGACATACTCCCATGGAACATTGCCGACAAGCATTCGATCTCCTTCATTGTCTTCATAAAAAAGCACATAGTTGGGAGTTACTACCTTTCCTTCTTCATAAATAAGAATAAAGAATTTCAAAACTAAACCATCAGATCTGATGAAATCAACATCAAATCGAATTAAAAAAGGAAAAAAAAATCCTCAACCACAAAAATGCTATAAAAAATCATAAAATCAACAGATTTCCAGTAGAAAAGGGGGATTGGGTCATTTTGAGGTGGGATCAATGCTACAAATATATCCAAATTTCATTTGAATTCTTGCAACTAAAATTAAACTATAGCAAATATGAGCTTCTTATGACAAAATCAACTAACTAAACGAACCACTATCATAAAAATCCATCTATCAACCATCATACAGTGCCATCAACAATTTCTTCTTAGGCAACTGTCTTCAAGGAGTGAATTTGGACTGTCCATAGTTACAAACTTACAACTTATGGGACACCATGAAAGAATCACACCAGTCAGATGATCCTATCCACCTAAAAGCTAGCCATCTATTTTTTTATGGCCATCTTCTATCTAAGTTGTAAGCCATATATGGATAGTTAGGATCATCTGTTGAAAGTGAATTGTTAGAATCATAAGCAATTCATTTTCCATGATGAGAACAAAAAAAAAAAAAACCCTAATTAAGGATTTTCAATTTCGAGTTCCTCACCTCTAAACACGGTAAATGATGATCAACCATACAAAATCCCAATCTGGGATAGAGCTCCTCTAGAAATAAGGAAATACAAAATCAGAAATACCAATTAGGGATTGAAAGTTCAAAAAGCCCCAATTAGGGATTTAGAATTTCAAAATTCCCCAATTAGAGATTTTTAATTTTGAAGCCCTATTAGTAAAAGAAAAGGAAGACAGATAAGAGGAAGAGGAGAATACCATTGCCACTTCCGAGAGAGAGAGTTGTTGGTCGTGAGGTCACGAGCGAGAAGGAGATGGCGAGAGCGAGAAAGGACGAGGATTGCATGATGACCTTGCCACCACCGACTAGATGTGGATTGAGTGGTAGGGTGGAGAGATTAGAGAGAGAGGAAGAGAGAGACAGAGAGAGGAGGGAGAGGGTGTAAGAGAGAGAGAGAGAGAGAGAGAGAGAGAGAGAGAGAGAGAGAGAGGAGAGGGTGCGAGAGAGGCAGAGATAGAGAGGAGAGGGTGAGCGCGAGAGAGACAGAGAGAGAGTTTTAGGTTTGGGTTTTGGGAAGATGGGTGCGCCTAGCCAAGAGACAGGGAGAAAGGGTGAGGGAGAGCGGGAGATCGAGAGAGGGTAAGGGAAAGAGAGAGACTGAGTGCGAGAGAGAGAGATGGAGAGAGTTTTCATCTGCGCGCGGGAGAAAATGTCGGACGAGGATGGGTTTTTTTTTGGGAGGGGGTTTGGATTCTGGAGGGAGGCATGACGGAAGGCTCCTTGGGGACGTTAGGTTTTAGGACTGTGGGGCCCACTGTGATGTATTTCATATATCCACTCCGTCCATTAATTTTAAATTATTATTTTAAGTGCTAATACAAAAAATGAGTTAGATCGAATCTATAAAGAGACCACACAACATATTAACAGTAGAAATTTAATTTTAATTATTTCTTATGGTGTGGTACACTTAGACATTTATTCTAAATAATTTTTGGGCTCATGCACTAAAATTATATATCAGAATTGTTGGACGGCTTAGATTAAACACATATATTCCAATGGACCTCATGGATCCCCTTAAACACCATCTATGTTTAATATTATTTAGGTGAGAAGGTATGCTTTAGCTACAGATCACTTAGGTTTTAGCTACGGATTAAATCCATAGCTATATTGCTACAGATTTAATCCGTGGATAAAAGCTTTCAACGTCCATAGCCTTTGCTCGATTTTTTGGTAGTGTGTAAGTATTACATATTTCACCATTTATCCATTAGGCTAGCTAATTCTAGAACATGATTGCAAAATGACCTAGATCCAATTCCTAAATAAGTCAAACGATATGAAATAGTGTTAATTGGACATATAACTTTCGAACACTTGTGAACCCATTCAATGTACATATTTTATCCGCACTGTTCAATTATTTTACCAACTAAACAGTTCGATCATGGAGCCCGCTGACGTGTGCCTTGTGCATTTGAATTGTTCTTCCTTGTACTACCTTAATGTATGTGAGTTACCTATACTATCTACTTGTTGGGACCCATTGTAATATTTTTGTGTGGACCCATCTGCTTGCATTACCACTTGGAAGTAAAACCCACTGCGTTGTATGAGACAAACCCACGTCATCTAACCATAACTAACTCTTATGTATATATTATATACCCAAGTCGTTCAACTTAGGGCTCACTATATCTTATGAGGTTTACCTATTCCTTCCAAAACATTGTAGAACTACTATGATAATTATTTACAAATCCAACCTACTAACAACCCACTTGAAGGTCAAGCCCATTACATTATGTGAGTTTCACAAGCACCATCCATCCTATGGCTCATTTACTATATGTTATATTTATGCCTTTCATCTCATAACCACTTGGTGCATGTATTTTGCGTCACCACCATTCATTAACCATAAGGCCTAGTTAGGGTATTACCATGTGAAACCAACAAAAGAAAATCATATCGGGCCAAGGCTGCTAATGGAATATCTATCTTGCAAAAGATATGGTATAATTCTGAATACAATTGATGCTCATGATTATGATAGCTATAGATGATATTAGCGATGTTAGTGATTATGGATAATAAAAGTATGTGATTTAATATCTTGATTAATGTTGTTCCACTTCCTAGCATACTAAATTCATCTACTTAACCATGTTGATATTAATCATATTCATGCGCCATGGAATGATGGTATGTGCAAGTGTACTTTAATACATTCGTTCATGTGTAAGATATGTCCTCTCCAGTTTACTCACATGACCATGGATTGATATAGTTGATAGTGACACATGATGATTATATGTCATTTTTGGCTTAACGGTCAAGCAAACCTTAAACTCATGGCATTGTATGCATACCACATGCCCTTGAACGTATGCCTTGTCATAATTGTTTGAATTCATCTATAATCATGACATACATGATGATCGAAATACCACAGTCGTGCCGTATAAGATGAGTTAGATCTTGATGATGAAATGTGCATCTATGATGATGACTTGGGTTATCCCTAAAAAGGGATGAGACACTGGAAGTGTGGAAACAGTAGGGGATGATGTGCCCCTTGGGTTGAAAGTCCCTAAACCCCGATGCTAGTTAGGGATACCTCACCGTCGGGCCAAGTGGATACATGGGTCATGGATTTTACTCCCAGTGATGAGGTCGGGTTGAGAAGAGGTGGGTCCAATCTGCTTAAGGGCTGAGGTGCAAACAGGGACCGATCTGACTCACCGATAAGGAGAAGTGCGAATGAGGTCCACTACTGGCATGCCGAGTGGAAGTCACCGTAGGGTGGGTATGCGAGGTCAATCACTGGTGTCTGGTGCATGGGTGTTGACCACGGTGTTTCTCGAGATATACAATTATGATATGTCATGACAATATGATGATGATGACGTGATAACAGATGCGTGTAATATAGTTCTGGCTGTGGTATGGGAGAAATGAAAATATGACTTAGTGATGCTCGTAGCATTGACATGGAGTATTATTATGATGCATATGCATTGCATTGGCATTGACATCATACCTTACGTACTACACGCCTTTCACCATATATGATTTCTTCATAGCATATTTATCTTGCTTGCATGTAGAACACACTGCACACATGTGTGTACTCACTAGGCTTTTTTCCTAAGCTTCCTATTTCTCATTTTTTCAAGGCAGGAGTAGCTTGAAAGACTTAGCTTTCTCGGTGCATTGTATTTATTTTTCGATTTGGTAATGTTGACGTTGTGTACCTTTTTGAAAGCATTGTACTTGTAACCATCAGGATTTATAATGGAGAGTGTTGCTTGGTATTTTGATCATGAATCTTCCTGCTCAGGTATTTTAGATATATATATATATATATATATATATATATTCAATAAAAAATCTTCCTTGTGGTGTGCCGAACTCGGGACTTGGTGTATGGAAGTCAAGTGCCGGATTCGGGGCATCAAGAAAGCTGTCCATTCCCGGATTTGGGGTTTGACAACTTGGGGCATAGTGTTACCACATTTAAATGGGCTCAAGGCCACCCATATCTTAAGACAATAACTGGACAACAAGATCTGTCCACTACACATTTCATAAGTTAGATAACACCCATTTCCAAAACATGCTAGGGGGCCTCATTTAGATGAATGGTAAGGCCCATACACGACAGCCCACACTAGATGGCCCATCTACAGTTTTGGGCCCACCAGCACCTGAGAGTTCATTTTTAGAGTTCAGATGCTGCATTAAATGATTTTGGAAGGTGATGGACTCCACTGATGTGGCCTCACATAAATTATACGTCAAACAGATTTTTGGTGCAAGGTTGGTTTTTGGCCATCTTCAATTCTGATTTATAATTATGCAGGACCCACATCTGGTGAAATGAAGGATCCATCTGGTAGCTCTATGTAGAGGATTTAAAATGAATAAGGAATGCCTCATTGGTTAGATGTATACAATTATGCAGTTTGTTTCATGCCCTTGGTATTTCTATATATTTACTTTAAAAATTATAAGCTAAGACCAACCTTTGTTATACACAATATTTTGTATAGGGCCAAACATAGGTATTTTAATTTTCTACATAGAATTTTCTGCACAACTATGCCTGGCCCCATTTTGGGATCTACTCCCCGATCATGTGGGGTCTGATTTGGCTCATGTAAAATATTATTTCTCTATTCATTGGTATAGTTTAAAGTTTTCAAGTGGTGACCCATACATATCTTGTGCGTGGGGTCCACTACATAGGCTTAAAGTTAGTACAAAACACAAAAATAATTAGATAGTTCTCAACAATGGGGTTTGTCACAACTTAGGGCCCTCTTTCCAAACACTTGATGATCATTTCTAATAAAAAGGCAGGATAGCTCAATGATATGTGGATTAAAAATTCCTCATAATGAGAACCTTAACTACAGAGCTTGAGGCCCACCACAAGGTATCAAACAGGCCTACATGCAACATAGTTAGGTGCTTAGAAAATTTTTAGCAAACAGAAGTGCAAAGGAAATGAAATAGATCCAATGGCAATTGGGGCCCGCACGCTGGAAAATCATAGATAAGACACACAACAGTAAAAATGGGTGTCTAGATTGGATGAACTAATAAAATATACAAATCACAAGTGAACCCATACCCATTTGGGTCAATAAGAGGATGAATGTTATGAACAACATATATTCAGCATACACATCAAGTAGCACATGAAATGTATTGATCAAATATCTATGATCAGATTCTCTGTTGGAAAATCATATATGTATATCGGTTTCTAACAATACAGGGCCTTGGATCCATCCTAACCACATATAACAATTCAAGATTTATCCTTACGGAAGTATTCATTCGTCAAGAGTTTTCTAAACCTTACATATGATTATCAACTATATTAAGTACATTAATAAAAATATCAAATACATCTGACAAAGCTGGCATGTGGTGTAATAAGATTGATAGTATGCAATTTCATAAGCTGTGGGGTCCATCACAAAGGACTTCTATCTAAATCACTCTTAATCTCAGGTTAGTCTCATACCTAACCAAAATCATAGCCATTGTGAAGGTGCACATGATGATTTTTTTGTGTACCACCAGACTGAGTGGATAATGGATAAATGAATGCATGAGTCAAATGTTGAACATCACTCCTCACTACTAGTACACCTCCACACCACATGATATATCTCCACAACATCTTCACACAATTGTGGGACGCATTTCTAGAAATCAAAGTATTGAGTGCATCAACCCCTACCCATCTAGCCATTGGCTTTACAATGGGGTACCCTGATTTGTTTCACTCTACCCAGCCTCAAAAGTTAGAATACCACCCACCTCGACCCGAAACACGATGGTAGATAGGCTCGTCACACCTCTTCCCTTCCCAATCTTGGCAGTGGAAAGGACTCTTGCACCCATCCCATTGTGCTCACCCCTACTTGACACACAATGGAAGAAGACCCAATTGGCCAATCTTAATGGGTTCATTGGAGGATAGACATCTCCAATATTAGGATCTAAGCTCGGGGTGATGATGATGCACCATTTTAAAAAATATTAATCACTTGGCCATCCTAGGGCCTTAACCATCTCGCCCAACCAACCATCATGTGGCTATCGTACAAAACATCCACCCATGTAATATGTGACCATGAAGGCCCATATAATAGTATTCACGGAACTCTACTCTGGATTTCATCCAGGCATATAGATCAACATGAGGGCCCCAAATAACCATATAAACCAACACAAGGGCCTAAATTAAAATAATATCCATAATTCTCGAACTCTTCTAGATGTTGTCTAAGTATATGGACCAACACGAGGGCCCAAAATAACCATACAAACCAACATGAAGGCCCCAATTTCATGATGTGTTCATGCATGCATATCATGGATGCTCATGAATCAACAATTTATATCAAACTATTAAGCTGATGCTAACATAAACAAAGGAATGATAGATCAAATTGCCAATGTATGGCACATGAATACTTAATAGTAGACCCTCAAGTCATAATCCATTGTCCATGGGAATGTCCATCTAGACTTTAATCTTGTCTTGATACGAGTCGGATCATGGCCCTAATACGCATAAGCAATAAGCCTTAACTTGGGCCTAACTAAGATTTAATCATCAATTTATAATGTGGTTTTATAAGACCCGCGTTGTGTATAAGCTATGCATTTCATGCCATATCCACCACGTATTGGTTACATAACACATTCCATAATCATTGTGTGTAAACTACATATCACACATTATTATTCTTCACCACATATCACATCATATCATACTTCTATCATGCATTATATGTCACCATGCCTTCACCATACATCACGTCACATGTCATCACACATCTGCCATACATCTTATACCATCATGGGCTTTACTTAACAATAATGTCAATTGGTCAGGTAAACAACAAACTAATAATAATCAAAACATCATTCTCTTGACCATGGAAGTGGGGTCAATTGGCCTCTCATCCAATGGTTATTTGTAACCAGTATACATTCCAAGTTCCATAGGCAAGTGGGCTTTCACAAGTCGAAGGCACTAGGCCCAACTTAAGAATAGCCAACACAATGTCAAATTTTACAATTTCAAGTATACACATGCATCATCATTTCATAACCCTTAGTCACATCTAATTCATCACCATTAATATATATATCATCACAAGCTTGTGTATTTTTCAACATGCTTGTGCATGTAATGCATGACATGCTAGAATTTATATCCATTATCATTATTACATCCATCATTTAACACCATAATTAGGTATTAGGTGTCTACTCATCATCATGCATATGGTTATCCTTATGTGTATCATCCTCATATATGTTATTTTTATCTATGCATCAAGTAAAACATGGTTATCACATGTCATCATCATGACTATCAACGTGTGCATTATTGTCACATGGTTATCAATATTATCTCATACGTAACCAATATCAATTAAAGCATGGTGATTCTACACATATAATCATCATGAGCATCAATAAATGCATGATTATTAACTAGGATATCAATATAATCATTCATATAACCATCATCAAGTAAAGCATGATGATCAATTAGCATATTTTGTTATATACACACACACACACGCAATCATCATGTTTAGCATGACGATTATTTTCACTTCATGATTAACATAAGCAAGTCATAACTACCACAAACAACTACTCATCCATGATCAAGGCATATGCCATCAATTCACCATCCATTAAATCATCACCATAATCGATATTAACCTTACCATAATCACCACCATAATCACCATTGATTAGATCATATCTATCATTTCAACTAGTAACTCACCATCAGTATCATCATGTTACCACACATGTATCATCATCTCAACTATCAATAGGTGCGTGCTACCAAGGTGTGACCTCCCACATTGATCTTGGTGTAAGGCCCGTATCCTAGTCCATACCATTCCTTAGACTCCCACAATCCTCCCTATCAAATTTTGACAACCCTCGACCTAGAATCAGCGTTTGCGCGTGACCCTAAGTCACATCCTGTGATTCTGAGTCGGCTTGACTTTCGTCACTGCCGTTCTAACGCCGCGTCTCATGCACCGATGCGATACCCAGGTCAAGAGTTGTGAGCCCACGTATTTTTTGAAGAAACGGTGTTACGAATTTTGAGCGAATCTCTACAACCCATCACATCAATCAATCAAGTACACAACCCATCACTCAATTCATCACACCCATACCTCACATATCACCTCTCTTACAGAACCTATACCTCTCTTACACAAGCTACCCCAAAGTCAACTCTTACATCACTCCATCCATCACTCACACCCATCACTTCTCTCTTACAACCACCCCCCTCTCTCTCTCGCTCTCTCTCTCTCTCTCTCTCTCTCTCTCTCTCTCTCTCTCTCTCTCTCTCTCTCTCTCTCTTCTCGATTCACTTTTCCAAGCAACCAAAGAGGTTAGCCATCCAAGCAATTCTAAGCTCCAAGAGAGCCAAGTGTGGCCCACCTCCTACTCCCATCTCAACCCTCCAACCTTCATTAATCTCCATCAAGGTGAGAGCCAAGGAGTTTGCCATTCCATCAGACCAAGAAGATCGAACGGTGGGTGTTTTTCAGGCCTTAGATTTCATGTTTTGATGATGGGCTAAGTGGGGCCTACCGATTGATGGTATGGATCTCACTTTGGACCCTAAGTGTGGCCGATGGGCCACAATGATTCACATGATCATTCCATGATGGGGCCATTCTCCATGGACCCACTCATGATGTTTATTTTTCTTAGCATGTAAAGGGTCATCTAGACCTTACATCTTGGTGGAGAAAGAATCTCCACCATATTGATTTTGATGGTGGGCCTATATGTAATGGGACCCACTTGATGTATGTTGTAATGCATGGAAGGGAGAGCCCATAGTGTCGGGGTCCCTCCATCACTCTCTCTCTCTCTCTCTCTCTCTCTCTCTCTCTCTCTCTCTCTCTCTCTCTTCTCTCTCTCTCTCTCCCTCTTCCTAGTTTGCGGCCCGCCTTGATGCAAGTATTTTATGCACGCGTGTGGACCCACCAGATGCATGTGTTTCATCCAGCCATCCAAATCATTGACGCTATTAGAAGGTCCAGTAGCTGGGGTGTGCACCCACATTGATGTATGTAATGTATATCCACTCTACCCATCCATTTTTGGACGTGTGGGGCCCACCCCACACGTGTTGCACGTGTGGGATGGGACCCACCTTGATATGTGTATTATATCTCTCCTGTCCATCTGTTTCTAGGATGGTGGGAACCCACCTGGATGCTCTACCCATTCTTTTAAAAAAAAAATAATATATATACTATTATATGGTGGGACCCACCTGATGGAAAATGGATTGGATGGTGCATCTCACACCAACTCTATATAGCTGTTGTGCTACAGCCAGCAAGTTCTATGGACCCCACCATGATGTAAGGGTCTTAGCCACATTGCCCAACATCCTGAATGGACGGGACCCACCCCGTATGTGTTTCATCAACGCTGTCCATCTATTTTATATTAACGGCATCCATCTGTTTTATAATCCATGCCGTGCATCTGTTTTATACCCACACCGTCCATCTGTTTTACATCCTAACCGTCCATCTGATGGACAGTGGGCAAGCAACAACAGTAAAATACTGCTGTTCTGATGTCACCAAGTTCTGTGGGTCCCATTTAATGTATGTGTTTCATCCTTGCCCACCACGTGGACGGTGGACCCCTCTAAACATGAGGCATGTATTATATCTAAACTGTCTATCCAATTGGCAAGCTCGTCTTAAGGTTTGAGACAAAAATGAGGCAAATCTATTAGGTGGACCACACTACAGGAAATAGTGGAGAGTTGAACGGTTACCATTGAAGTCCTTTTGGTACCACAAAACTTCTGGATCAATATGATATTTGTTTTTCCTCTTGATTTAGGTCTTTGTAACCGTATGAACAGATTAGATGGAAAAATAAATGTGATGGTGGGCCCTGTGAAGTTTTAACTGTGAAAATCATTATCTCCACTGCTATATGTTGTATGGTCCAGATGATCTTCTGATATGATTCATTTTTTGGGTAATGTTCTAAAATGATATCTAAAAAAAATAGATGTATGGTGTAAATGGTGTGGCCCATTGTTGTGGCCCATCTTGATGTATATGAGACCCATTGGTGCGGCCCATTGATGCGACCCACTTAATGTATATGAGGCCCATTGGTGCGGCCCATTGATGCGGCCGGTTTGATGTATATGAGGCCCATTGGTGCGGCCCATTGATGCGGCCCACTTGATGTATATGAGGCTCATTGTGATGTATTTGAGGCCTATGCGTTGAGGCCCAACGTGATGTATACAAGGACCATGAGTGAGGCCCAATGAGACGTATGTGAGGCCTTTGTGTGGGGCCGAATGTGATGTTTATGACGTCCATTGTGATGTGTGATTCCACCATGATGTATGTAATGATGTTTATGGTAGGACATGCCTTGGGAGCAGTGATGGTTTGATGTCCACATTATAAGAGCAATGATGGTTAAATGTATGCATTATAACTCTCCCTAGGGCCCATTGTTAGGCCCATACTCGTTGTGTGTAAGCTACTTAGGCCCATCTTCATTATGAAGATAGTTCATCACCATATAACATACTTAGTATAACTTCATGATTCATGCCCATATGCATCATATGTATGCTTGATATGAGGAGTGATTTGATCATAGCACATGCCATTAGGCAGACTTTCTATGGGACTCATTGATAGGAGTTGCCCACATGAGCGCACGGTACGCGTAGGATTACCACATGACTAAACAGTGTGAATCATGCATCTCGCATTTGTGTGACATGATCACAGAACGACCTAGAAACATTAGGGTTGTGGCCTCCACAAGCACATCATGGATGGTCAGATTGGATACCGGAATATTGGCTCTAACACTTTAAGCATATAGGATGTCCTCAGGTGAAAGTCTCAGAACCTTTTTAGTACCAAGAGACGCTCCAACGTCTACGCCAAGTGGATACACGAGCACACGAGTGTTGAATACCAGTAGGCCATGTCTCCCACTGTGTCGTGGTCGGTTAGAAGGGGGTGTGGCCTTATCCGCCCGGATGTGGCCTTAACCGCCCGAGTGAGGGGGTTGTAAGCTAGGCTGAGTTTGACCAGCTCGTAAATGGGTCTGCTATCAATGAGTCAGGTAAGTATTAACAGACTACTAGTCAGGCAGATAGTGTAGTCTTTTTCACTCATTAGGCTGTGTGGCTAGGGAGGTGGCAGACAGTGCAGAGTGTACTAGACCCCAGTGATATCCTAGAGAGGAGCTATACTGATATATGTACTTGATAAGGACTGGTATGCTTTTTTTGCATCTCGTATAAGACATTTGGTTACGTAGGCCTCGCATCGCATGACCTTTGATAGCATTCATGTCTTGCATTGCACGGCCTTAGTATGGCCGATAGCATTCATGCCTTGTATCGTATAGCCTTGGTATGACTGATAGTATTCATGGACTTACCATCATATTTCTGCATTACTCTAATATTGCATACTTGACACTTGCTTTACACACACATTTACACCACCCTTTAAGCTTTTCGTAAGCTTATGCATGACCTTTGCATGCAGGTGACGTTGGATCGTAGCAACACTAAGGCAAGAGCGTATGATAAATTATTTTGGAGTTCTTTTGATCATATTGTATTTCTCTTTCCACATTGTACTCAAATTTTTTAATATAGTGGATATGTGGTGATGTTGTTTTGTGACTTGGTTATGCTTCATT
The DNA here is from genome assembly GCA_037074715.1 of Magnolia kwangsiensis. NCBI lineage: Eukaryota > Viridiplantae > Streptophyta > Magnoliopsida > Magnoliales > Magnoliaceae > Magnolia > Magnolia kwangsiensis. The sequence continues at coordinate 62,781,079 of CM073573.1, forward strand.
ACAAAAAAAAAAAAATTATATTAAAAATCCTCCTTGTAGGATCCCAGGATCGAAATCTGACATATGGGGGCCAAGAGCCAAGAATGGGGCACTACATAGGTTGTCGGCGCCAGATTCGGCGAACGAGAATTCTTTAAGCCTGGTTTCTGAGTTTGGGGCGCGACACTTGGACTACGTCAAGGTATGCGGTCCTATGGATCAAACGTGAGTCCCAGTGGTGAACCACTAGGCCAATTCAAAGGGATAAACTTCTAACCACAAGGCTTTCAATGGTGTGAATCCAATTTAACAACTAAGTGGGCTCCACATATTTCACCATCAACTGGAAACAATACACAATCTCAAACATAAGGCCAATCATACATCATTATTTGACCCACTACCCACATAAATAAGAAAACCAAGAAAGAGCCCAATTATCCAATTTATGCATTCTAAAATAGGTCCCTCTAAGAGTGGTCTACTTGACTAGAGGCAGTGTGTAAGGCACATTGACTACTAGGCAATGGGCCTGCCCAACGGGATAAAAAAAGGTTACAATGGTGGGCTTCTCATTCTTCTTCAATTTCTCTTAGTGTTGGGCCCACTTGGGCCTTAGGGTTGCCTCATTTAGATGGGCCCAAGGCTACCCATATCTTAAGACAACAATTGGGTAGCAAGATCTATCCACTACAAATTTCACAAGTTAAATAGCACACATTTATGAAACATTCCAAGTGGACCTCATTAGAGGAAGGATAAGGCCCATACAAGACAACCACCTAAGGTTTTGGGCCCACCAGCACCTGGGAGTTAATTTTCAGGGTTTAGATGTGACTTTAAATACCTTGGGAAGGTTGTGGACCCTACTGATGTAGCCTCACATGAATTTTATGTCAAACAAATCTTTGGTGAAAAAGAGGTTTCGGGCAATTTTTTGAGTTAGTTTCATGATCATGTGGACCCCACATCTGGCAAAAGGAAATATCGACTTGGTAGCTCTATACATGTGCATTAAAACCCATAAGGTAAGCATCATGGTGTAATGCCCTGAAAATTGGGGGTTGAGCATAACTCAGCTCCCGAGTTCCAAAACATTTTTAATGATGGATGTATGTTGTCCGTATTAGTACATAAAACATGAATTAGATTAAGCCAAATCAGCAAAACATAATCCAGGGACAGTTGTAATATGCAAGCGGAAGACTGAAATGAGTATATAAACCAACGTAAGTCCCCAAAGTATATATGCGTTGCCAGGTCAATAATTACAAGTGTTGTGTCAAAATACATAATGTCAAAAAGAATGTGATAGCTCCCAACAAAATAACCCTGAACCCCCGTCAATCAGGGTACGGCTCACATGAACCTGCCTGAATACTGCATGTAGGAGAATGCCTCCTCATCATCTTTGAACTCCAGCTCCGCTTCACAAGCATCGCCATCATCTGAAATAAAAATAAGGTCTGGTGGGTGTTTAAAACACCGTCCCATAATGTGGGAGTGAGTGATCAACTCAGTGGAACTATGAGGCAAAGGTTAACATGTTATCAATTCAGTCAAGCAGTAATGATAAAGCAGTACAACAATCATAACCTAAATACTCTTATTAATGCAAGAATGATATGCGATAATGATGCATGCCCTCGCCTGCACTCCCTCTGCGATCTTCATCTCATGGTCGCGCATGTCAGTCACTTCCTCAGTGCATTGCCAATGCTAAATGACATATGCAATGCGGTGCGTGAACGTGATTACCAAGTTCTTATTAGTCCTTTTCATACAATAGGATTGGGAAGCTAAGGTACCACCCTTTATATCATTTTCCCAACATTGATCCATCTAGGGTCATCAATCCTATTAATCACATACGATAGACAAGTTCAGGTCACCACCACAAATGCCCTACCAACTGATAGTATATTTTCAAAGGCTCATCACCAACCCGACTGGGGACCACAGTTAGGCTAGGCCGAGGTAATCCTATTCATACTCGAGGTCACTCCACTAACGCCCTACCAACTGACAGTCTATTTTCAAAGGCTTATCACCAACCCAACTGGGGACCACAGCTAGGCTACGCTAATGTAGGCCGACAACTCGAATACAGTGTCCCATACTACCGTATTCGGCTCACATATTTGGGTTGCTCACTGGTCACTACGGGGAGGCTCGTCGCCCCAGCGTAGGCCAACAGCTCGACCATGATGTCCCATACCACCATGCCCAACTCATGAGCCTTAGTAGATCATGGTACCAAGGTTAAACAGGCATTTCACTAGTAAGTTTGGTATCTTAGGTTCAAGCAGTGGCGTCCATACATGATGAACATACATTGGGTCCATCAGATTACTTGACGAGCTCAATTGGTATGAGCGCACATCAAGATGATCGACATGGAATGCACAAGCACTCCGTGTGGCCTAACCACTGCCGACATCCCAAGTACGGCTCAGATTCGTCAAACACATCCTGCGTGGCGAAAACAATCTCAGCCACCAGAACAAGGCCTGTTACCGATTGCCTAGACTATGATATAGCCCCAACCGCATGCATTCACAAAAAGTAAGCATATGAGATAAGAAAGTAGTTATGAATACTGAATTCAAATCCTACAATCATGTAAGCATACTATGGAATATAACTTACACATGAATATACAGTACATGGAGGAAATCATACACACAGTTAAACATGCATAAAAAGACTATACAGTACATGGAGAAAATCATACACATAGCTAAGGTAGTTGGGATTTATATCCCAAGTCCCTTATAAATCACACTTTACTAACTACTAATTCATTCGGACATTTTTGTAAACACTTAGACTACACTGTTCAACATACATCACATATGTTGGTCATAATGTGTATTAGGGAAAATCCTCTTGCCAAGGAGTTACAACATGTATAACAACCATGTACTTACGATAGTTAATCATGGAAATCACAAATTCAGATTCCAAGTGCATACAAACATTTCAACAAACACACAAAATACCCTATTCACAACATAGTTTATATGTAAACGTAAAACAAACAAATATCGCATTTGGCATGTGAAATGGTACCCATGTCAGTAATAAATCATTAACTGACATTGAAAGTCTTGAAAACTATAACCTATACGTATATAGTCCGCACCTTATCCCGATAAACGTGCATCGAACTCAGTTTGTATGTCAAGTCACTGCCTACGACGTGAGGGCCACCTATAGCACGCAATAAGTTAGATATTTCAGCACTTAGACTATTTAAAACCCTAGAACGGATTAGGGTTAGGTTTACTTACCCAAGTACGCCGTTGGAGCTACCAGAAGAACTATACGGAATTGGTGTTTCAGCAGGTGGATTAGCAGGGAAGAATCCTGGGAATCTACACCAACTTTTCTCTCACTTTCTCTCTTTACTCTCTTCTCTCTCCTAGGGCTTTCCCCAAATTCATATGGAGTGAAAGATAGAGGGTTTAAGACCCTTATATAGGCTCAGAACTGATGGGAATGGCCCCAGGGCCAAGGTATACTTAGGTTATGTCCAAATCGGGTCTGTTCCGATCCAACGAAGCATTTCTGGAGGTCCCTTTACTGAATGCGGTCAGACTTAAGCTCCCTGATATTGGATCTTGGTCAAGCTAAGTTTTTAGTCCGATCGAAATTACAGATCACCCGTGGCGGACCAGTTTCAGTTCGACGGTCACCGGTATTCGATCAGGGCCACAAGTACATTGCCATGTGTGGGACATTTCCCCTGATCTGAGGGTATATTTGGGATAGATTCTGACGGTCTGAATGCTTATAATTGGCTCGCACATGACACGACTCAGATTACTTAAATTCGAATTTATTTCCTAAAGATATTTACGTTTCTCACACACTTCACTCTGAACTCAAGAAAATAGTCCTAGGACATCATCTAGACTTGATTTTTGAGGTGATTGTCAAGTCCAACTAGGCAGTCATATTTTGTCTAAGTTCGTTGCTATCGAACTTTTGATGTGTAATCCAGGTCTGATACGGAGTTTCAATGTGCTCCCGAGAGCAACTGGGTTTAGAGATGGATCCTAGGTTTCAGGGTAATGTAACGTTAAAAATTCTACAAGTTTTGGGCTTTACAAATCATATGTAAAATGATTGGTGTTAATTTTCCACGTAATCTGGTTTAGCGCTAGTTAATTCTCGTTTAATTTCTAAAGGATTTAACCCTTAGTGATTTCTATTTGAGGTGGTACTTGGGTCTTTGTACAGATTTTTCTGGGATGTTACACATGGGTTGACTATGTACAATTTACGGTGATGACCCAAACATGGGTACTTAGAGAAATTATGCAGGAAATACAGTACAAAATAGTTTTGGCCCGATTTTGAGTACATCCCACGATCACATGGAGACACCTTTATGCATCTTGTTAGGTGACCTTGGTAGTCCTATACATGGACTTTAAAAATTAGAAGGTGGGACCCACTGGTTGTGCACACATAATTTTTGGCAATAGGGCAAATGTGAGCATTTCAATTTTTTAAGCAGAATTTTCTGCAAACTATGCCTGACCCCATTTTAAGATCCGCTCCTTGATCATGTGGGGTCCTCCATGGCCCAAGTAAAATACTATTTCTCCATCCATAGGTATAAGTTAGAAGGTTCAAGTGGTGGCCCATGCCTATCTTGTACGTGGGGTCCACCATAGAGGCCCAAAAGTTGGTCCAAAACCTAACAAATCAGATATGTAGTTTCATGAATGGATCTGTCCCAATTTTGGGTCAACTTCTCAAACACTTGGGGGGCTATTCCTGATGAAGTGGTGGGACATCCCAATATTCAAAAATGTCAAATAAACATCCCTGATGATGGGACACTTTTCTATAGCACGGGGCCCACCACAAGGTGTCAAAGAGGCTACATGTAATACAGTTAAGTACTTACAAAATATTTAGTAAACAAAAAAAAGTGCAAAAGAAAGGAAATAGATCCAATGGAAAGTGGGGCCCACATGATGATAAAGCATAAATAAGACACACACATTAATGCACATGGTTGTCCAGATTGGATGAACTAATAAAACACATAAATCACAAGTGGGTCCATAATAAGAAGATGAATGTTATGAACAACATATATACAACATACACATCAAGTAACACATGAAATGTGTTAATCAAATCTTTATGATCAGATTCTCTCATGAAAATTTTGAGTGAACGATTGGTTTTGGAATATATCATTTAGTCTAAATATAGGATTCCAACCATACAAGGTATTGGATCCATTTGGATCACACATAACAATTCAAGATTTATCCTTACAAAAGTATCTGTCGGTCCAAAATTTTCTAAATTTTATCAACAAAGAATCTAACTACATGGACCATACATATGATTATTAACTAACTTAAGTAATCAAAGAAACAATCTCTAATAGATCTGACAATTAGAATCACGAATATGACCCGTACAATATGAAGCCACAATAAGCCCCAGATACATTTTCTTACAAGGCCAAGATCTCGGTCGTCCGAACTCCGATCGAGGCATATTATACATCATTGGAAAGCTACTTCGATTTATTACAAACCTAATGTAATATATACTTCTATTGGGTTCAATAAAGGGACAAAAAATTGGTCTGTTTTTAATAAATAGGGACCATCTATGTGTTGTTGAATAACAACCAAGTAAAATTGATGTCATGGGAGATTAGACTATCAAATAGCCACAAATTTTGGTCCAAAGTTACCTCATATTATGATACATATGACCAACAATTTTTACTTCTAATCTTAATACATTTAATTTTATATAATTTTTACAAGTTATTGTCCAGATAAGAAAACGGGATTACATGTGAAAGGCATGGATATAATGTTCATCTTAGTGGAACATACCAATGTGGGCTGCCTTGCTGATCACCATGGCCATCCATACATGGATACAGGGCTTCGCACCAGTGGGCCCTACACACATTAAGAAAATACAAAAGGAAAAAGGAACGGGGAGGATGGAAGGAGGGGGTGTATACTCACCTCAAATGGATGAACGACTGGATGATGATGAGTGGTCCACTCCCTCTAGGTTTGATGGTGGGACACACCTTGACCCCTCTCCCTCTCACATATATTCTCTCAAAATTTCTAAGTATAGCAAAAGTATGAGTGTAAGAGAACCCCTACTCTTTTATAGAGAATGGGGGTTGAGGTGGCAAGATGATGTGGCAAACATGGGGGGTCTTATTGGTGATAAAAGTGAGGTGGAATGTGGTGATGTTGTGGGTAGTGGATGGATGAGGTGGATGGTGCTAAGCATGCATTGGCTAAGGTGAATGGAATCTAGGCATGCATTGGCAAGTGTATAGATAAGGTTGTGGGTTATAGGTGATGCATGGGGTGGATGATGAAGTGGAGTATTTCAATTAGTTGTTTGAAATGATGTGGTACAAAATAAAGCATCCATTAGATGCATGTGTAGGATGAGGTGGCCATGGGCCATGATTAGTTTCTAAGGCATGGGAAGAGGGCTAATGATGGATTTTTGGGTAGAACTCATTTTTGTCTCATTGTACATTGTCTCATATGTGCTAGATCTTCATTTGTCATATAGTGATTGTCCTATCTTGTAATAATTTCTATATTCTAAAAAGTGAGCTTTAGGCCCACATGGGCCTAAGTCTAATGGGCCTAGCAAAGTAAAGGTTGCTTGTATTACAAGATGTGCAATTTGGGTTGTGAATTTAATGTGTTGTATCTCACTAATGGAGCATTAGATTGATGTATGTTTTTCACTGTTGCAAGTGCAATGACAATGCGGTCCACATGATGGAGGTTTTAAGGTCATTCTGGACAAATCACTCGGGTGGAGTTGTTAGGTATATTAGGGTGTGGTGAATGGTCTATCAACGGTGTGGGTTAGGATAGGTGTGTGCAAGAACGGTATTACAAAGGGCCATGATCCCACATTTATGGCCCATGATAAGTTTATAATGGTTGGTTACCAATTTTTCATGTATTATTGTACACATGCGATTTGGATATGCTTCATTTTTTGGATCATGCCCTTAAATGAGCTTCCGTAATAGATGGATGATATGGATATAAGGCACACACATCAATGTTGGCCCCACAATTTGGGAACACACCCACCTCAGTGGATCCTTGGATCCAGCGAAGCTTCACCTAGGAAGCAGATTGCATATTGAGTAACTCCATATGCTAAGCGTACTGAGTAAATTCTGTGGGGCCCACTGTAATTTATGTATTTTATCTATTCCATCCATACATTTTAGAAGATAGTTTTCGGATTGATTCCAAAGATGAAGCATATCCAATGCTCACACATACCACACCACATAAAACATTATGAATTGAGCACCTACCATTGAAAAATTCTTGGGGGAAATAGAAGTTTTGAATCAAGCTGATATTTGTGTTTTCCCTTCATCCATATATGTGTGATCATATGAATCAGTTGGATGGAAAATAAACATTACTATGGGCCCTATGAAGGTTTCAACAATGAAAATCATTATTCCCACTGTTTCCAGTGGTATGGTCCACTTGATCTTTAGATATCTTCAGTATTTTCTCAATGCATATAATGAGCTGGAAAAATAGATGGACGACGTTGATAAACAACAAATAGTCATGGTGTGCCCAACAAAGTTTACTCAGTATGATAAATGGGTACTGAGTTACTCAGTACACAAGCTGATTTCCCATGCTCCCATTCGAATGGAATAAATTAGGTGATTTTTGAGATTGATCAAACATGGTGTGGTGCATATCATGTGTCCCACTTTAATGTCTTTATTATCTATCCACACCACCCAATTGGCTTTCGATATTAATATAGGGGATTTTTTTTTTCAAAAATGAAATACATACAGTCATCGGGTGGACCATAACATAGGAAACAAGTGTGATTGACCATTAATGGACCAAAAGAGTTCTGGGTCAACTTGTTAATTTTTATATAACTTCATCTATACATTTGTGTCCTTATCAACATATTTGATGGCAAATAAACACCATGTAAATCTTAACCTATGCCCTAAGAGGTTTTCAATGGTACCACACTCAATCACCACTGATTCCTTCAACATGGTCCACTTGAGACCCAAATCTCTTTTATTTTTTCCAACATGCTCTATAATATTCTAAAAAAGTGGATAGACAGAGTGGATACAAAATACATACATCAAGGTGGGCTTCATGATAAGGGCTGGACCGCCTTGGGTTTGGCAAGGTAGCACCTTATCTGCTCCCCTTGTCTTACGTGACATTTTTCATGCAACTTTAATTTTGGTGGAACCCACTTTCATGACACTAACTGTCCACCACTTTTTACATCTCATTGTTAGTACAAATTATAGATTTATAATTTTTATAAGATAATAAAAGAAACTGAAATGTTAAGGATCGGCCGAAGCACGTGTGATCATGTTGTCATTAAAGCGTTATTTGTCCATTCTCAAAGTGATTGAGACTACTAATAGGTTGCAGGCAAATAGTTTATAGGATACAACGAGCCTGTATGTGGTTATGCATTCTGCCAGCACAAAGAACTACGAATGGAACTCTGTGTACATAATTTTATCTGGTGGATAAAACAAAATAAAATCACAAATCAGAGAGAAGATTAAAAAAATTGTAGCTGGTTTAGACCACTGCTATGGTCTATTTCTTAAGGACTACTGGTTAAGGTTCATTTTGAACCTTGTAGACTTAAACAAGAGTCACTAGAGCATTTATTGTTGGGTTGTATGTGAGAGTGATTCAAGTGGTTGGTGATGGTCCAATGAACCATCTTGGCATTGTTTATATAGGCCAGGATTACTGGACATTTTGGTCTAGGGTCATAACTCCATATGACCATTTATAGTTGTTGGTGAGAAACTAGCCATTATTTGATTGTTACTAACTGTTATACATGTGGGACAACTAGTTGTTGCATGCTAGCCATTTAGACTCATTGGCTAGACATTTTATAACTGTTGGGCTAGCCACATGGAGTGCGCCACTAGCACCTTTACACCCTCGCATCGAGTCCGAGCATGTGACCATGCCCGTGCCCGTGTGCACACGCACGTGTTCTAGTGCTTCGCACTGGAACATGTAAGTCTCGGTACTCCACGTATCTACCAAGCAAATAATAAGGTACTCCACACCCTATATATAAACAAAATATTTTCTTCTCTCCTTTTCGATGTGGAACTATTCCCAAAACACCATAAAAACTAAGTTTTTCAAACAAACACTTTTTATATACATATAATTTTTTTATTTAAAATAATTTTTAATCAATATTTTCACAACAATTTCCCACTTGATTGAAAAAGTATTTTAAAAGAAACATTTACAAGAATATAAACAGCTTATATGCATAAAGAAAGATATATTTCGATTTGAATCTTTCCTTAATGTTAGTATTTCAAAGCTCTATTGAAATTCCTAGTAGCCGCAACTCTAAACCAATTATTCCTAAATAAGAGAGCCGATGAAACTACACACATATTCAATTTGTGTTATTAGAGTTCCCGCAAATCTTACTCAGCATAATTAATGGCATGTGGTTATCCTATTTCATGAATTATCCTAAGAAAAACTCCAACTCTCATGAGAGATGGCACCATCTTAACGTTCACATAGGTGAAATCTTTCATTATCTCCGTTATTATTAAGATAAGATACTTGTCTTTTTGGACTAGATTTCATTAAGAGTTCTAAGACTCAACCCTCTATCTATAATGTTCAACACTTATTTATTATGGATGAGGTTTTATATAATTTTAGTGCTAAAACTTTCTAAATATCAGTAACTTATTTTTACCCATTGAACCACAACTTAGAGATTTTCTAATTTTAGGTTAGGTTTCCATCACTGGTGGAACTTTGGTTGAAGAGTTTCAATCTCATCTCTTTAGATGTTGCCTTTACTACCTCTCTTGTTAGATATTTAGTAAAAGGACCAGCCAAATCAATGCTAGATTTCAGATAGAAAATTATAATAATTCCATCTTAAATCAATTGTCACACATAATCATCTCGTAAACTTATATGTTTACTTTTCATTATAAATGTCGTTGTACGCTTTAGCTAATGTATCTTCACTATCAAAATATAGTGACACAACTGGTATAGGCTTCATAGAAATTAGAATTTCTAATAAAAGACCCTTAAGCCACTCGACCTCTTTGCCTATTGTAGCTAAGGCTATAAACTCAAAGTCCATAATCGAGTGAGTTATACAGGTTTATTTCTTATATCTCCAAGACATAGCTGCACCTCATTGGGTGAATATCCACCATGTAGTGGACTTGTTGTCCATTGTACTCGATATCCAACTCACATCGATATATCCTTTCAACATAACATGAAACTCTGAGTAAAATAGTCATAAGTTTTTGATTGCTTTTAAGTAACAAAAAACTCTACTAATAGCATTCTAGTGTTTCACACTAAGGTTGCTAGTAAACCTGCTGAGTTTACTCATAGCATATGCAATATCAGATTTAGTGCATTGCATAACATACATTAGACTGCCTATAACACTTATATACTCAAGTTGTGTAACTGTTCTTCCATTATTCTCATTTAGCTTGATACTTGGATCAAATGTGATCTTTCACTTCTTTTATTTTGAGATGGTTAAACTTATTTAGTATCTTCTCACTTTAATGAGATTGACATAGTGGGTAACGCCCACTATATCTATACTTTTCTTAACTTTAATACCTATGATGGTATCCACATGTCCAAGATCCTTCATTTTGAATACATAAGAAAAAACTTCTTTATTTCAGTTATGCCTTCCATTTTATTACTTATTATTAATATGTCATCAATACATAGATAAATAATAATTACACAGTTACTATTAACTTTAGAATATATGCATTTGTCAGATACATTATGCATGAAATCATGAGATAATACTTTTGAATCAAACTTCTCATGCCACTGTTTAGGTGCTTGTTTTAATCCATACAAATATTTACTCGGTCAACAAACTTTCTTATCATTTCTTAGTAAAATGAACCCTTTGGGTTGTTGCATGTATATCTCCCCATTGAGGTCACCATTTAAGAAAGTAGTCTTTACATCCATTTGGTGGATGTGAAGATGATTTATGGATGTTAGTGTAAATGAAATCCTAATGGATGTTATCCTAGCCAATGAAGAGTATTTCCAAAATAATCTATCCATTCTTTTTTTCTAAACCCCTTAGCTACTAATCTAGCTTTAAAGATTTGGATAGCCCCATTAGTATGATATTTCTTTCTAAATACCCACTTACAAGTTATGGGTCTAGAACTTCGAGGTAAGTTCACTAGTTCCAATGTTTAATTTGACACTTTAGATTCCATTTCATCATTAATGGCTTCCTTCTAAAAAGTTAAGTCTCAAGAAAACAACCTTGTTGAATATTTTAGGGTTATCTTCTATAGTTATTACTATAAGTATCTTCCTAATAACATTTTCTCTATCACCTTCTACGAGATGAAAAAAGATACGCTGAGAGTCTATCTGATCAGAGTCAAGACTCTTTTCTACTCTTACCCTTTAGCTCCCACGACGTTTACTTGGAACTTCCACTTCTTGTAGAGCTTTACCCACTGGTTCTCTAGTTGGAGTTTGGACTTCATTATCCTTTGATTCCAAGGATATTAATTTCTCAAAGAACTCAACGTCTTTGAATTTTATAATAGTGTTAAACGCTAGGTATAAGAGTCTATATGCTTTGTCATTTTGTGCAAACCCTACAAAGGCACACCTTATAACTCTGCATCCTAACTTGGTTCTTTTGGGATTATGAGTCTTGTAATAAGCGAGACGCCCCCACACTTTAAGATACTCTAGGTTAAGTTTCCTACCTTTACATATCTTATATGGTGATGTTTTATTTTTATTAGAACAAATTCTATTTAGAATGTGACATGCTGCAAATAGTGTTTCACCCCATAGACTCAGTGACAACTTTTCTTGTATTAGCATTGAGTTGATCATCTCTATTAATGTCCTATTATTCCTTTCTGCTACACCATTTTGTTGCAGTATGTATGGTGTAGTACACTAGTGAATTAATCCATGTTCTTCACAGAAATTAGAGAATTCGTTTGAGAAATATTCGCCTCACCATCACTGCAAAGAATTTATTTTCTACTTCTACTTTATATACTTTGAACATATTTAGTCCTTCATCTTTGCTCTTTAATAAGTATACATGCACGTATCTAGAGAAATTTTCAATAAAAGTTATAACATAGTTTTTACCTCCACGAGTAAGAATGTTGTTCAACTCACATATATCACTATGTATAAGATCCAATACTTGAGATGATCTCTCGACGCTTAAAAATAGTCTCTTTATCATTTTGGATCATATTCACACTTCATATTTATCATTCTCATTATTTGTGTATGAGATTAGATAATTCTTATCCATGAATTTTAAGGTAGTATACCATATATATGCTAATCTTCCATACCATAGTGCAACAGATTTAACTATATATACAGAAGTGCTACTTTTATTCAATAAAAATTTAAGCATTTTATTACAAGAATATCCCTTTCTAACAAAATTTTCATTCCTTGAAAGAATCAGTTTACCTAACTCGTACACTACCCATATTCCAGGTTTTCCTAGAAGATCTCTAAAAACTAAGTTTCTCCTCATATTTGGGACATACAACACATTTTTACGATCACATTCTTTCTAGAGGTAAACACTAATTCCATGGTTCCTTTGCCAACGACCTTTGATTAGACTTCATTACCCATTTGGAATTCTTGACCATTAGTTACATCCTTATAAGTTTTGAAAGTTGATTTATCATAGCAGACATATACAGTGGCTACAGTATTGTACCACCAACCGGGAACTTTGCCATAAACGCACCAACAGCTACTCTGGATCACACTTCAGCACCCACACTATAGGAAGATCTTCTCTTGCGCATCAAGAATCAACATGCATAGATCTTGGAAAGGCAATCAGGTCTTGAGTAGATGGTCCAGTCCATAGGAGAGGCGATCCACTCACTTTAGTGGTCGGTTCAGCGAATTGCTGCTCACCTATCGTGCCAACAAGACAATGCCGTTAAGCCTCGAGCCTCTAGATAATTTTAGCTTTATATCTTCTTTTTTCTTCTCTTATTTTTCTTTTCGGATATGTATGTGTGTCTTTTGATGGATGGTGATAGATGTTGTCTATTTGGAACTAACTCTTTGTCAAATACTGACAAAAAAGGAGAGAAAGATCAAATCCCACCAAAACATGCTATGTAGGGTTGTTTATTGTTGTTGCAAGTTTGATCGGGGAAGCAATTATGGGTTAACAATGTAAGTGTTACATGCCTTAGTGTATTGAGTTATAAATCCTTTATATTTGACATGTAATATTTATTAGTTGTTTTAGTATGTCATTGATATGGACCATGACATGGTCTTAGTTTTAGTTTTTTTTTTCATGTAATTGACAAAGGGGGAAATTGTTAGTGCAGTAATGTTTGTACCCCCTATTTGTCAATCACATGAGTCATTGTGTCAAAAAGTTGGTTGAGCCTTTAGAAAGTGAAGACCAAAGTCACAAGCTAAGCTGGAATGTCAAGAAGCATTGAACAAGTAAAAGTAATGCCTTGGTGACCCTAACCATAAACCAAAAATAATGCAACCTTAGATGATCTTATAAACCCAAATTGGCACGATCTTTGATGATCATCTCATAAACTGTAGAGCCTAAAACTTGTACTATTATATTGGTTCAAGAGGTTTTGTGTCATGCCCCAAACTTGGAAACCGGGCTTACAAAATTTTGGATCGCCGAATCTGGTATGAACAGCTTTCGTAGTACCCCATTCTCGGCTCCCAGTGCCTATATGCCAGATTCTGATCCTAGGATCCTACAAGGAGGATTTTCCAATATACATTTAACTCGTAATAAGCATAACCAAAAGTTTACCCAAATCACAAAGGCAACATCATCATCACATATCCATTAATATAAACAGTTGAATACAATGCTGAAAGGAAAATACATATATCGATATCAAAGTTCCAGAAGACCGTTGCACGCTCCATGCTCAACGCTACTGTAACCTAATGCCACCTGCATACATCTATTGTGCATAAGCTTATAGAAATCTTAGAGGGTGGGGTAAGTGTGTGCATAAGATAAGTGTCAAGTATACAATGCAAGTCTAGAAATTATACAATGTCAAAAATACTAGCAAGTCTATAAATCATATAATATCAGAGTATGCAATGCAGATCGATTATGTAATGCGGAGATATAAAGAGCCAAATATCAAATGCTGAGGGTACAATACAATATGCGGTGTGAATGAAATGACCATACCCAAGTGTGAAGTCTGGATGATGGTACGTAGTATCATAGGCTATGGGGTCCATTACAAGAGACTTCTATCCAAACCAGTCTCATACCTAAATTTGGATAGATAAACTCAAAGTGGTAAACTCCTGACCTCAGGTTGTTTGTGCGCCCCAACCGAAACCCTGACCATTACGAAGGTACACATATCAATTAGTTGCACACCACCAGCCCGAGTGGACAGTGAATAAATGAATGAATAAAATGCTGAGTATGCAACTCCTACTCAATAAGTCCACAAAACAGTACCGTACATATCTGAGATCATCACCGGGGTCTATTACACTCTACGCCAGCTTGTCACCCTTATCCGAGCGCACAACTGGGTAAGTGGAAGAGACCTCACTATCCGTCTGCCATTATCGGGCCTAGTTCGTCGAGAACGGACCCATTCCTCAAGCTGGTCAAACTTAACTTAGATATTGCCCCCTCACTTAAGCTGGTAAAGTTACACCCCCTGCCAACCGACCACGACAAAGTGGGAGACACGACCTATTGGTATATGGTCCTCATGCACTCATATACATCCACTCGGTCTCGACATTAGGGCATCTTATGGCCACGGAGTTTTAGAGATTTACACCCAGGGACATCTATGGTGCCCGTATGCTAGAACTAAATATTTTTGGTATCCCATCTGGCTATCATAGATATGCCTGTAAAGGACACGACCCTAATATCGCTAGGGCATACGGTGATCATATCACAAAATGTAAGATGCATGAGTCTCACAGTCCAATCATGCATCAATCTTGTGCATATTGTGCGCTCATGTGGAACGATTTCGCCTATCAGGGAGTTCCATAAACAACCCGCCCTATGGTATATGCTTCAATCACTCCTCATATCAAGCATACATATGATACGCATGGGCATGGATCGTAAAGCTATACTAAGCATGTTATAAGATGATGGTGTACTCTCCTCATATTAAGGATAAGCCTAAACAACCTACCATAACAAGAATGGGCCTCACAATGGGGCCAAGGGAAGGTCACAATATGGACACCTAACCATCATTGCCCATCAATGTGGACATTTAACTAACATCACTCCCAAGCAGTGGCCCACATAAACATCATTACATACATTATAGTGAAATCACACATTACATCAGTCCGCCATATGGGCCACAAATACATTACAATGGGCCTTATCAAATGGGCCACAAATACATCACAACGGGCCGCATACCTGGGCCTCAAATACATCACAACGGCCACATACCTGGGCCTAATACACATCACAATGGGCTGCATGACATGGGCCTAATACACATCATGATGGGTCGTATGATCACAATGGGCTACATGACATGTGTCATATCCCAAACTAAGAAATCGGGCTCATAAAAATTTTGATCACCGAATTCAGTGCCGACAGGCTTCGTAGTACCCCATTCTAGGTTCCTATCACGCATACGCCAGATTTCAATCCTAGGATCCTATAAGGAGGATTTTTTCAATGTTCATTTATCTCGTAAGAAGCATAACCACAAGTTTACCCAAATCACAATGGCAACTTCATTATCACATATCCACTAATATAAGTAATTGAATACAATGCTGAAAGGAAGATACACATCTAAAATTAAAGCTCCAGAAGATAGCTACATGCTCCAAGCTCAACACTGCTGCGACCTAACACCACCTGCACGCATCTATCATGCATAAGCTTATAGAAAGCTTAAAGGGTAGTGTAAGTGTGTGCACAAGGTAAGTGCCAAGTATACAATGTAAGTCTATAAATCATACAATGTCAGAAATATTGGCAAATCTATAATTCATACAATATCAGAATATGCAATGCAGATCGATTATGCAATGCGGAGACAAAAAAAGCCAAATATCATATGCCAAAGATGTAATACAATATGCGGTGTGAATGAAATGGCCATATAGGAGTGTAAAGTCAGGATGATAGTACGTAGTATCGCAGTCTATGAGGTCCATCACAAGGAACTTCTATCCAAACTAGTCTCATACCTAAATTTGGATAAATAGACTCAATGTAGTAAACTTCTGAACTCATGTTAGTCGTGCACCCCAACTGAAATCCTAGCCATTGTGAAGGTACACATAATAATTAGTTACACACCACCAGCCTGAGTGGATAGTGAATGAATGAGTATAATGTTGAGTATGCAACTCTTGCTCAACAAGTCCATAGTACCATTCATCTCTGGGATCATCACTGGGGTTTATTACACTCTACGCCAGCTTGTCGCCCCTATCCGAGCGCACAACTGGGTAAGTGGAAGAGACCTCACTATTCGCCTGCTAATATCGGGCTCGGCTTATCGATAGTGGACCCATTCCTCAAGGTGGTCAAACTCAACCTATATATTGCCCCCTCACTCAAGCAGGTAAGGTCACACCCCCTCCCAACTAACCACGACATAATGGGAGATGTGACCTATTGATATACTGCCCTAATACGCTCATATATATCCATTCGGTCTAAACGTTGGGGCATCTCTTGGCCATGGAGGTTTAGGAGTTTTCATCCAGGGACATCTATGGTACCCGTATGCTAGAACTAAATATTTTTGGTGTCCCATTTAGCCATTCATAATATGCCTTTGGAGGCCACACCCCTAATGTCACTAGGGCGTATGGTGGTCATATCATAAAATGCGAGATGCATGAGTCACACAGTCCAATCATGCATCAATCCTGCACATACTGTGTGCTCATGTGGGACGACTTCACCTATCAGGGAGTCTCATAAACAACCTGCCCTATGGCATATGCAATGGTCAACCACACCTCATAACATGTAGATAATGCATATGGGCATGTATCATGATTCTATGCTGTCACATACTCATAATCGGTATCAATAACCAACACCGATAATCGACATCGATAACCAGCATCAATAATTGGCCTAACAAAGGGCTTAAGGGAAGGTTACAATGTGGATATTTAACCATCATTGCTCATCAATGTGGACATTTAACCAACATTGCTCCTAAGGAGTGACTCGCATAGAGCCAAACATATAGTGGGCTTATGGCCTCACATAAGGGCCTAATACACATCACTATTGGCCTCACTCATGAGCCACATATACATCACAATGGGCCACATCTTAGGGCCTCATATATATCACAATGGTTTACAATAATGGGCCTCAAATGAATCATAGTGGGCCTCAGCACATGGGCCATAAATACATCACATCGGACCTCACTCATGGGCCGTACATACATCACAAAGGGCCTCATATACATCAAGATGGGCAACAACAATGGGCCACACCGATGGGCTTCATATATATCAAGTACAACATCAATGGGCCGGGCCAATGGGCCTCATATATATCAAGTGGGCCGCATCAATGGGCCTCAAATACATCAAATGGGGCTGCATCATATGGGCCTCAAACACATCAAATTAGGCCACATGACATGGGTCTATACACATCATAATGGGTCGCATGACATGGGCTGCATAAATATCATATTGGGCCACATATATGGGCCAAAAATACATCACAATGGGCCTTATCAGATGGGCCAAAAAAACATCACAATGGTTCACGTCCCATGGTCTAATGCACACCACAATGGGCATCATCATGTAACGCCCTAAAAATCGGGGGTCGTGTAGAAACCCAACTCCCGAGTTCCAGACCATCACTTATGTAACAAATATGCTTATAATTCAATGTCATCTGAGTTACTGCATTAACATGAGTGAGATTATACCAAAACTGCAATTCATACTCCAGATCCAGTGATAAAATGCAAGCGGAAGACTGGAAGATATATATATATATATATATCACTATCTATAAAATAAAACAATCTCGATCTGTCTCCAAAGTATGAATACATCTCTGAGTCACATATACATATATCAAACCAAAATCAAAATGTCATATGATAGTCTAACTAGCAAAATCTTACCGATCCAGGCCACCTATGCGAAGCCGTTAGAGAACTGCATGTACGAGAACTCATCCTGATCCTCATAGTAGTCCGGCTCCAGCTCCTGAATCGCCTCACAACCTGTATCTAAGATAGAGTCTGGTAGGTGTTGCAAACACCGTCCCGTAACGTGGGAGTGAGTGATCAACTCAGTGGAATCATAGAGCAAAGATTAGCATGTTATCAAATCAATCACGCAATAATAGTAAAGCAAACAATCAGACATTCCTAGATACTGTTGTTAAGCAAGTATGAGATGAAGTAATGATGCATGCCCTCACCGACATACTCCCTCATGCAACACCATCTTACGTCTGTGGCATGCTTTCTTCCCTCAGTACTCCACATCTTCTAGGCACATGCAGTGCAATATGGATATGATTACTGAGTTGTTATTAGTCCTTTCATACAGCAGTATTGGGAAACTAAGGTACTTTCCTTATATTAATCCCAACACAGATCCTTTCTAGGGTCGTCACTCCTAGTAATCTCATACAATGATATATTTCTAGGTCGCTGCAAGGGCTATCAGGGCTGTTGCTCGCACTCGTTGCACCGCTCCCCCATCACCTTATCAATACGGGCCTAGTTGTACTCTTGTCGCTACGGAAGGGTCGTCGCCTCACGTAAACTCAGAATACGCTCGAGGTCACTACAAAGGGCTCTTCACCAATCAGAGTAGGTCGACAGCTCGAATGTAGTGTCCCATACCACCATAATTGGCTCACGAGTCTGAGGTGCTCACTGGTCACTACGGGGAGGTTTGTGGCCCCAGCGTAGGCCGACAACTCGACCACGGTGTCCCATACCACCGTGCCCGGCTCATGAGTCTTAATGGATCAAGGTACCATGGTTATCAGGGTTTTCACTGGTAAGTTCAGTACCCTAGGTTCAAGCAGTTATGACCAATACAAGGTGAACATACAATGGTCAGTCGGGTTGCTTGACGGGCTCGACTAGTACGAGTGCACCTCAAGCTGAACGACATGAAGTGCATAAAACACGTTGTGTGGCCTAACCACTGCCGTCAACCCAATGAACGACTTGGGTTCGTCGAGGCGTCCTTCGTGGCGAATAGAATCCAACCACAATTTCAAATCTGTTACTGACTGCCTGGACTAGAGTATAGCCCCAAACACTTGTAATCTACATCAAGGATCATATAAGAGTGACAGAAATGAAGCACAAATAATTCAAGCATGTTAACAACATGTTATAACATACAACATAAGCAAATCAACCAAACATAAGCATTTCATATGTATAAGGAAATCAATTCAATATAACAAATATGGAGGAAATCATGTGCATCATCATATTAGTTGAGAATCCAATCTCAAAACTAATCTACAACGGCATTTACTCAATACTTACTAATACATACTTTTATACAAACACTTAGTCTACACACATTTGTCTACATAGCGTATGTCGACCCAAAGTGTGCGTTATGGCGAATCTCTTCGCCAAACAAATCATACACACCTAACTAGTATAATAACATGACAATTACACATGGTAATTGTTTTAGCAAACTACGGACGTATACAGTATTTCCTACAAATACCTAAAATGCCCTAAATCTCATATTCTCCGTACGAAATCGAAATGGAAAACAGACAGCATGTTCTACATGTCAAACAGTATTCTTGTCGATAATCTACTATCAAACGACATTGAAAGCTTTGAAAACAGTTAACCTAAGCATCTAAAATCCTCACCTTACGCTGTAAGAGCGTATCGAATCGAATAGAAACTCTACGCTTCGTCAACGTCGATATGACGACCTAATTCATAAGATAAGTCAGCTACTTCGCTACTTGTATCGATGGAATCCCTAAAACAGTTGAGGTTAGGGTTTTCTTACCTAGAATGAAGTCTAAATCACCAGAGGAGTGATTAGAACACGGTGATTAAGTGCGTGTAGAAGCAGGATCGAATGACAAGAACCTTTCCTCACAACTCTCACAGAATCTCTCTCTTTTCTCTCTCCTCTTTTCTAGGGTTTTTGCAAATTCGTATGGGAGAGATGTGAGAGGGTTTAAGGTCCTTAAATAGGTTAGAAAGTCACATATTTAGACTTTAAACCAAGGTATACTTGGGTTATAGCCAAATCGGGTCCTTTTCGATCCAAAAGAATGTTTCTGGAGGTCCCCTAACCAAATGCGGTCGGACTTAAGCTCATGGATATTGGATCCTGATCACATTAAGTTTTCAGTTCGATAGGGTTTTCAGATCGCACGTGGCGGACCAGTTTCAGTTCAGCAGTCACTAAGACTCGATCGAGGATTCTAAGTACACTAACCTGAGTGGGAAATGTTCCCTGATCTGAGGGTGTATTTGGGTCAAATTCCAAGGTCTAAATGCTTATACTTAACCCGCAAGCGTCATGTGCCAGATTTATTTAAATCACATTAAATTTTCAAATAATTTCACTCTTTCTCACACTCCTTGCTCTAGGCTCAACGAAATAGCCTCAGAACATCAGTTGGGCTTGATTTTCGGGGTGGTAGTCAAGTCCAACTACGCGGTCATAATGGTCTAAGTTCATTACTACTGGACTCACGACGCGCTGTCAGAATCCATTACAAGGTTTCAAAGGGTTCCTGAGAGCAAACGGGTTTAGAGTTTGATCCTAAGTTTTAGGATGTTATAGCGTTAACGATTCCACAAGTTTTGGGTCTTGCAGAACATATTTAAAGCGATCAGTGCTGATTTCACAGCTAATCTAGCATAGCGCTAGTTAACTTATGCTTAATTTCTAAAGGAATTAATCTTAAGTGATTTCTGATCGAGGTGGAACTCGGGTCTCTGTACGGATTTTTTCGAGACGTTACACATCACATGGGCCGTAATTGCATCAAGGTGGGCCTTAACAAATGGCCCACAAATACATCAAAATGGGCTGCACCAATGAGCCTCAAGTGAGAGCTTCGATTACACCAAAAATCATTTCAATAGTTGTAGGTGTAACATGTGTATCACTGTACACTATCATTCTATGGGACACATGGCTCACTGATGATGATCAGCACTGCCTAACATTGTCTATGTAAAGCAACACTGTCGAAACATTGGACAGCACCATCCAAACACTATCCATGTAAATCAGTACAACCTAAACATTAGATAACATCGTCCAAACACTGTCCATGTAAATCAGCACCGTCCAAACATTTTTCATGAAATCAGCACCATCCAAACATTGGATAGCACTGTCCAAACATTGTATGTAAATCAGCACCATCCAAACATTGTCCAACACCATCTAGCACAATTTGGATGGTGTGGATGAAATAAATACATCATGGTGGTGTCCACGTGGTGACCCACTAGAGATTTGAATTTGCCTCAGTTTTAGTCTCAAACCTTGAAACGAGTTGCCAAATGGATGGATGGTTTGGATGGAATACATCCATCATGGGAGGTGGGTCCCACCCATCTAGAGTGTTGGACAGTGTGGATGAGACCCTTACATCACGGTGGGGTACTCAGAACTTACTAACGTTAATCACACTAGTTGTATAGCTGGTGTGAGATACACCAACCAATCCACTTCCACTCCTCGACGAGTGAGTCCCACGTAGGGCCCACCATAATGTATAATATATATTATATAATAATAATTTATTTATTTTATTATTTTTTATTTTTAAAGGGACAACAACATCCTGAAAGTGCCCTGGTTTGTCAATTAGCATGAGCGTTGAGTCAACTAGACAAAGGAGCCCCTTTAGGAAGATTGATCAAGCGTCTGCCTCAACAGGATATGTGCCCGAACTTTAGGAAGATTGATCAAGCGTCTGCATCCCATGTCCCAAAACACCAGGTAATTAAAACCCTTAAAATTGCATAGAACATCCTAGGGTTTTTAGTTAGAAATTTTTTTTTCAAACTCAGGAAAATCCTTAAGTTTTCTACCTTTGTTGATTTATTGATACATGGCTCAATGAAATCGAACCCAATAATTGATGTCCTCGAAGCTCACTCGATATTATCGAATTGAAGACTTAAGATGTCCAGCAACCATAAAGATCTTTGGACTAAATTATCGATACATCGATGGACCTATCGATATCATCGAATTTTGAAGCTCGAGTCCATCGAGTCGACTCAATAAAATCGACATCTGGTCAGTTGTGTCCAAATTGCTACTAAGGCAAGTCATGTGATTCTCGATATATCGAAGGGCTCCTCGATATCCTCGGAATTCAAAACTCAATGATATCGGTAGACCTTCGATGATATTGGATTGGGACACAAATCTATCCAGCAAGTTTTCAGGTTATTTTTTTAGGATCGAGAGTCACTCAATAAAATCGATATTCAAATATTGATCATATCGAGGCAAGGTCGATGACATCAAAAGTAGACATAAACTATCCAGTAAGCTTATAGGAAAATTTCTTGAAATTATTGATGAATCGACATTCAAATTCTAATGATATCGAGTGATGCTCGATCATATCTTACCTGAAATGTTTCAGGGTAAGTGCTCTCATATTTTCAAATGTCAAGGAATCGAACCTCGGGTCGATGAAATCGGAGTTTGAAATCGGATGACATCGACGCACGTTCGATTTCCTCGACCAGTTGGTAAAGGTTTTAAAAGCATTTGATAGTTGAGTTCATACCATCGAGTGGCCAGTCAATGTTATCAAGAGTATACGCTCGATGATATCGACTCTGCTCGATGATATCAAACTCTGTAAAAAAATATGACCATTTTATATTCATTGGAACCTTTCACCTATTTAATGAGGGCTTATCCTTGGTTGTTGGTAGTGAAAATAGAGAGTACTTTTGAGTGTTTAACCCCACATCATATACCTTAAGCCTTTTCTCTCATGGAAGTTCATCCTCCAATCCACCCTCATCATTGACATTCAAAGAGTGGATTGGGGAATGAACTTCTACATTTAAGGATCCTACAACTACCATCTTAATGGAAAATCATCAAGCTGGGATGCCTTGAATGTATAGATGATTGGAATCACTTTATTTCCTTTATAGAAAAATATTTTATAAAGTAGGATTCCATCATAACCTTGACCCAACTCATCGCCTTACATTGGTAAATCATCTAAGCTGCAGTTTAAGGGAGCTGAAGATTCTTCGTCATCAGAGGAGGAGATTTTCATCAACATGCTGAATGGGGCTCATCTACTTATCTGTAAGTCGTTAGAGTCCAGAGGACCCTTGTGATCATTCCTTCTGTAGGATTGGGTCTAAGGTGTTTCTCACCCCTTTCAAGTCCTCATAGGAGGCCTCCGATGGGAGCATTTGTGGGGGTGCTTTGTGTTGACCCTTACTCTATGGAGAGCATAAACTCTTAGGTTCTTGTGTAGGTCATTGACCTGTGTGGTCTAAAAGTCGAGTGTTGTGTGTTGACCCTTGCTCATAGGAGCATAAACTAGTGAGGTTCCTTGTGTGGATCCTTGGCTTATGTGGCCTAAAACTCGGGGCTGTGTGTTGACCCTTGCTCTTGTATGGGGCATAAAATTATGTCATGTAGACACGTTAGAGTCAGCCTAGCGTAGGTTATACTAGTTTGAGGTGAACCTGATTTGAAACCTCCGATTTGAGGTGAACCTGTTGTGAAACCTCTGTTAGTGAGATTCGGTACACTCAAGGGTTAAGTGCATTCGTCGAAAGTGGAGTAGACAAGTAGTCAAACCATTATAAAAATTATTGTGTTTGAGATTGTTATTGTCTTCTATTTCTTGTGTGATTTCCTTAAATATTTTCATAATTAATTATCTAAGATCAGACCTCACACACAGTCACGTCCATCATAAACTATGATTTGCATCTTATTTATCTTTCAAATAGTTTTTTGATTAGATCCTCTATTTGGCTTGGAAGCCATTAGAGTTACTTTGAAGATATCCTGATACATGCATATTTTCTCAGGATAAGATTGATAGGATTTTAAATTTAGCATAAAATACTAAAAAGTCCTATTCACCCCCCTCTAGGACATATTGACATATTCCCACTTTAACTAAAGCGGTTATTATCATAATTTCACGTCCAGGCCTAGACGGCTTAGATATTACATCATGGTGGGCCCCACATGCTGCCATGGTGGGGTCCACGTCCAATGAATGGACCGCTAAGATATAACATATACCTTATGGTGGGATCCACCATCCATGTGAGTGGACGGTGTGGATCTCACACGCCACATGGTGGGCCACACATCAAAGAGAGAGAGAGGGAGAGAGAAACGTGAGATTGGGAGCTGATACGAGAGGGGCCCCTTTTGATCACAACACATACAATAAAATGGGTCCCATCATATGTGAGCCCTCAAATCACAATAATCAACAGTTGAAAAATCATAAAATCACCCACCTAGACTTCTTCTTAGACTCCCTAGCTCCAAAGTTTTGACTTTGATGGAGGATGATGGACATTGGATAGATGGATGGTGGAGATGGGAGGTAGGAAGATGGGCCACACCTAGCTTCTTTCATGGAAGCTTGGACAATTCTCTCTCATGGGAGCTTGCTTGCAAATGGGGAAGTGAGAGAGAGAGAGAGAGAGGAATGGATGTAAAGAGAGAGAGGGGGATGGGTGTGAGTGATGGAGTGATGGGTGAGTGATAGGTGTGTACTTGACATGTAAGGGTGGAGAGAGAGAGTTGACTTTAGGGGTTACTTTTGGGGATGGGACATGTACTTGATTGATGGGATTGATGGGACATGTTCTCTTGGGTTTAGCAAATGTGCGGTATTTTTCTTGAACTAAACACAGGCCCACATCTTCTGGCCTGGGTATCAAATTGGCATGTGAGACATGGCAACAATGCGATCGCAAGGGTACAAGTCTCGGATCGAGCCAACTCTAGAATAAGATATACGACTCAGGGTCGCGCGCAATTACAATCTACATGTCATGGGTCACCGAAATTCGACCGAGAGGACCGCGAAAGCCTACAGAATGGTACGAACTAGGACATGAGTCTCACAACATGGGCCTAATACACATCACGATGTGCCGCATTACATGGGCTTAACATATATCATAATGGGCGCCACACTAATGAACCTCATATACATCAAGTGGGCCACACCAATGGGCCTCATATACATCAAGTGGGCCGTACCAATGGGCCTCATATACATTAAGTGGGTCTCATAAATGGGCCACATCAATGGGTCTCATATAAATCACGTGGGCTGAATTAATGGGCCGCACCAATGGGCCTCATATACATCAAGTGGGCCGTATCAATGGGCCACCCCAATGGGCCTCATATACATCAAGTGGGCCGCACAAGTCAGCCTAAAAAATTGGATGAACCATGTGCATGTAACACACACATCATGGTAGGCCGCACAAATGAACGACATAGATATACAATATATGCATCAATGGTAGGCCCCACGTGGCACCGTCCAAAGGTGGACAGTGTGAATATAAAATACGTACACCAAGGTGGGCCCCATCACATGGGCCTAATATACATAACAGGTGGGCCATGCATATACAGTAAATGGGCCCCACCAAATGGACAGCGTGGGTACGACATACATTGCAGTGGAGCTCACGGCACCGTCCAAACATTGTCCATGTAAATTAGCACTGTCCAAACATTTTCTATGTAAATCAGCACTGTCCAAACGTTGTCCAGCACCGTCCAGCACAATCTGGATGGTGTGGATGAAATAAATACATCATGGTGGTGTCCATGCTGGCAAAACAGGTGGACGGCTTGGGTAAAACACATATACCAGGGTGAGCCCCACCCCCTCGATGATGTGGATATAATAAATACATCTAATTTTGGTCCACCATCTAAATCTATTGGACGGTGTGCATACACCACATACATCAAGGTGTGGCCCACAGAACTGCTGACGTGCAGGGCAACAATAGTTGCCTGCTACACGGGACCCAACAGGTGTACGGCTTGGATTTAAAACACATCAAAGGTGGGTCCACATTGGACAGAAGGTTTGGATCTAACACATACATCGTGGGAGGGCTCACCATCCCATTTGGATGTGTAGATAAAACACATACATTACGGTGATACCCACCGTCCAGATGGACAGTGATAATAAAGCATATACATCATGGTCTGGACAGTGGGATGAAACACATACCATGGTGGAACCCTCAGAGCTTGGTGACATCAATACCAACTATATAGCAGGTATGAGGTACAACAGCCAATCAGATTCCAAGATAGGTGGATCCCCCACACGTACATATATATATCCCACATGAGCCAGCGTCCGGATCCTCTAGACGCTGGATGAATGGTGTGGATACATCCATCCGAGTGGGTCCCACGCCCATTCTGGCTGGACGGTATGGATAAAATACATTCATGGTGGGCCACACACTCACATATCAGGTGGGCCATCAACTGTAACGCCCTGGAAAAATCCGTACTTGGACTCGAGTACTAACTCGACTAGAAATGGCGTAGGATTAATTCCTTTAGAAAATAAGTGTAAGTTAGCTAGCGCAACACTAGAGTAGCTGGAAAATAGTCCCTGATCACTTTAAATACGTTCTACAAGACTCAAATCGAGTAGAACCAATGATGCTATAATACTCTAAAACCTCCGATCAAACTCTAAACCGGTTTGTTCTCTGGACCACTTTGAAACTTTGTATTGGATCTAGACCGCGCGTCGAAAGTCCGATACCTACAATCTTAGACCGTTAGAACCGCCTAGCTAGACTTGACAATCATTTCGAAAATCAAGTCCAACCGACATTCGCAGGCTATTTCATTGAGCCTGGACTGAAGAGAGTGAGAATAGGGTTAGATTTGGAATTTGAAATTCAAATCTGGCACACGACTTGACGCATCAGTATTAAGCGTTCTGACCGTCAGAATTCAGCCAAATTACACCCTCGGATCAGGAAAAATTTCTATTTCATATCATGAGACTTGTAGACCAGATCTACGTGCGGTGACCGTTGAACTGAAACTAGACCGCCACGGGCGATCTACGAACACTGATGGTCTGAAAACGGAATGTGAGCGACATCCGACATCTACGAACTTAAGTCCCGATTTGGATATACCTTAAGTGTACTTTGTTCCTAAGCCTATTTTGGGCACATTTGGGCTTATAAAAGGGGTTGAAACCCTCATTCATCTCTCCCATCCGAAATTGAGAAAAACCCTAGTTTGAGAGAGAGAAAAGGTGAGAGATTGTGAGAGAGAGTAGGAGAGAATTTTCCTGCTGTCGTGCCACCTGTTGCACACGATTAAGCCACGCAACTCAATCACTTGGCCGGTGATTTCTTCGCGTTTCTAGATAAGAAAACAACCCTAATAGTTGCTGATTTGGTGATCCTTTCGTTCCATAGCATATCAGCTGATAGATCTTGTAAATCAGGTTGCCTAGTCGCCGTAGACGAAGCGTATACGCTCCGTTCGAATTCACACACCTATAAGAGAAAAGGTGCGGATTTTATATGCTTTGATTGACTGTTTCCAATGCTTTCAATGTCGTTTAATAGTAGATTATCGACGGCAACGCTGTTTGACATGTACAACATGCTGTCCGTTTCCTGTTTCGTAAGTAGACGAAGAATATGAGATTTAGGGCATTTTAGTCATTTGTAGGAAGTACTGTTTTCATTCATATTTTGCTGATGTGATTGACATGGCTTCTTGTCGCATTAGAATACTAGGAATACGTGTATAATTAGTTTGGCAAAGAGATTCGCCTAAATGCGCACTTTGAGTCGACATACTATATGTAGACTTAAGTGTGTAGTGTAAGTGTTTGTATAAATATTTGTATTAGTATGTATTGAATTAAATGGTGTTATGAATTACTTTGAGATTGATTTCTCAATTAATATGCTGATGTAAATGATTTCCTACATGTTAGCTATATGCATGATTTCATTATATGTATGGAATGCATGTGCTTGATGATTCACTTAAGCTGTATGTTATAACATGTGTTAACATGCTCACATGGTTGTATTTCATTTCCAATACTCTCGTATGATTACTGATGTGATTCCATAATTGTTTGGGACTATACTTAGTCCAGGCAGTCAGCAATCGAACAAATTCGTGGTTGGCTTATCTTTGCCACGAACGACGCGTCGATGAATGCGAGCCGTGTTCTGGAGTTGGCGGCAGTGGTTAGGCCACACGAAGTGTTTTACGCACTTCATGTCGTTGAACTTGAGATGCGATCGTGATAGTCGAGCCTGTCAAGTAACCCGACTGGCTGTTGTATGTTCACCCTGTATGAGTCATAACTGCTTGAACCTAGGGTACTGAACTTACCATTGTAAACCCTGTCAACCATGGTACCTTGATCCACGAAGACTCATGAGCCGGGCATGGTGGTATGGGACACCGTGGTCGAGCTGTCGGCCTACGCTGGGGCCACAAACCTCCCCGTAGTGACCAGTGAGCACCAATGTCTCATGAGCAGATTATGGTGGTATGGGACACTATATTCTTGCTGTCGGCCTACACTGATCAAGCGACGAGTCCTTTGTAGTGACCGCGAGCGTATTCTGAGTCTACGGGAGGCGACGACCCTTCAGTAGCAGTGAGAGTACAATAGGCCTGTATTGATAAGGTGATGGGGGAGTGGTGCAACGAGTGCGAGCAACAGCCCTGGTAGCCCTTGCAGCGACCTACAAAATATACATCGTATGAGATTACTAGGAGTGACGACCCTAGACAGGATCTGTGTTGGGATTGATATAAGGGAAGTACCTTAGTTTCCCAATCCTACTGTTTGAATGGACTAATAACAACTCAGAAATCATATCACCATTACATTGCATGTGCCTGGAAGATGTGGAGTACTTGAGGGACGATTGCATGCCGCGGTCGTAAGATGGTGCCGTATGAGGGAGACCGTCGGTGAGGGCATACATCACGTCATGTCATATTACATTAATAACAGTATTAGGAATGTTTGATTTACTGCTTTACTATTATCGCATGATTGATTTGAGAACATGTTAATCCTTGCTCTATTATTTCACTGAGTTAGCTACTCATTCCCACATTTCGGGATGGTGTTTGCAACACCCACCAGACCCTGTCTTAGATGTAGGTGATGCAGCGATCCATGAGGCAGAGCCGGACTATGATGAGGACCAGGATGAGTTCTCATACATGCAGTACCACGACGGCTTTGCTTAGGTGGCCTGGGTTGACGGGACTTCTCAGTGGGACTCTTTTTGGACATTTAATTTTGTTTATTTACATGTATATGAGACTCAGAGATGTATTCATACTTTAGTGACAGTCGAGATCTACTTTGTTTTCCTTACAGTGATATATATATTCTTTAGTCTTCCGCTTGCTTTTATCACTGGATCTGGAGTATGAATTACAGTTTTGGTATACTTTTAATCATGTGAATGCTTTAACTCAGACAACATTGAATCATAATAATTTTTGTTGCATAAGTGACGGTCTGGAACTCGGGAGTTGAGTTTATACACGACCCCCGATTTTTACGGTGTTACAAGTTGGTATCAGAGCATGAATAAGATTATATCGGGCCTGAATTATGGTCACGCGACGTACGCTGTCGCTTCCTTTGACTTAGGTGGGTGCGAGAACTATCTAGAAACACTTATAGGATTGGAGATTAGCCAATAGGTAAAGTCTACTTGTATCGATCGCGCGATCGAGTCCGTAACGCATCTAGGGTCACGTGAAGCGACTTGAGTAGCTCCTAGGTTGTAGATGGGTCGGTTGAGACATTCTTTGAATGATTATAAACCTGTTAATGTGAATCCTTGGGCCGTGGTACAACCACAACCCTTGCATTCAATCGTCAGAGCTTAAAAATCCTGTTTCACCTAAATTCTTCAAAATTCTTCCTCGTACCACTCCATTCTTTAATTATTTATTATTATTTTCATGTTTGGAATTGATTCTAATATGAAAATATCATAAAATCATACTTAGATAAAATTTTATAGTGAATAGTAAAATTTCATGAAAAATGACCATTAGGCCATTCTAAGTTTACAATCTTTAGCAACTAATGGGCTAGATGGATGTGTTAGCTCCTTCTACCCCAAAATCATATGCTGCATGATAGGGGATTGCATTCAGGTTTGTAGATTGGCCCCAGAAATCCCTGAATGCATGTTTGGGCCTCCATAGGGCAATCTACAATGAACTGAGGTGGGGCCCATAGTTTTTTGGGGTCCCTGGACCATGGGGGACCAGACCCATGTGGTCCCACTGACCAGATCATGGGACGGTCGGCGATGCCATCGCCGATCCGGCGATGCATCACCGTCCTGTGTGGCCCACTTGCTATAAAATTTGGGATCTGGGGGTATTTTGGGTAATGCACCCCCTCCATGTAGGGTTTGTCCATAGAAAACCCCAAAAAGGGGTACTTTCTTCACAACAGCCCCCTCCCCTAGCTCCATTTTGCATTTTCTTGCTGCCCATCTCCAAACCGTGGTTCCCAATCACTCCCAAACTCATTCTCTGTTGAAAACGACCCCACTCCATCACTCCACAGTGATTTACAGCCCTCTCTCTTGCAAATCTCATCGTTTGGAGCTCTTACAACCTCTAAAATGAGCTGAAATCGTGAGGTGCTCCATTCCCCTTTTTCATTCTTTTTTCTTTCTAAAAATCCATCCTAGGGGAGCTTGAAGCATCCCTCTACAACTCTTAGATCTCCCTTTTCCAATTTGGACAGCCATTTCTTTGCATTTTCTCCATTTTTAATGGCTTTTATTGAAGCCATTTTGGGTCTTCTGTCTCTCTCCTCCATCCTCTCTTTGATGGGAAAGAGAAAGACCGCAGCGGATGAGGTTGGGCCTACTCGCCCTGCTCAATCAAGAAGACCGTGGGGTGGCGCCGCCGCAAGTCCAAGCACAACCCTAGAGTTCCATACAAAGCGGGATTTAAATCCCCATACTCAACTTGGGTGAGTGATATTAGCAGAGATGCCTCACGGTGAATACACTGACCGTAAGGTGTTGTTTGAGGCGGACGTGGAAGGACGACTCTTCGGTGAGTTCCTGTTATTCGAGCGCATTGAAGCTGCGCATTGGGGTCTGCTCTTTGAAGCTCGAGCTCGTGCTAATGTGAACACCGTTCGTGCCTTCTACGCTCGTATCCAGAATCCTACACTGGAGCCATTGCAGTTCAAGATTCCATTTGGTAGAGACCGGATGGCTACGATCGATGTTCGGTTGATTGCGCGACTTTTGAACGTGCCCCTTGGTGATGTTCATCCCAGTGCGAAGAATTTGAGTAGGCGTGAGCGAGATCGCCGTACCAGGTTTCTATGTGGTAAACTGGTTCCATGGTAGCCTAACAATAGTCTCAAGGTGTCTCATATGTCTGATGATTTGTGCCTCTTGTACCACATTTGCACGTTCAACGTATATCCCAGGTCGACAAATCGCATTGAGTGTACGCACCTTATGGTTGATTTCTTATATCAGGTGGCTCAGGGAGAGAATGTGTGTATGGCCACTTTCATCTTGGGACAGATTATCCTCATAGCGAAATCAAGACTAACGTCTGAATCGGTTCCTTTTGGCCGACTTATATGCAAGATCGCGCTTAAGTTTGCTTACAGACTTGGGCCAGAATTGCCAGTTCCGATTCACAGCATTGATGAGTCTACTATGGTTAAGATGAAGATCGGGTCTCAGTACTGTGAGACTCAGCTTGAGGAGGATAGCGAGGATGATTTTGATGATGAAGAGGATCCAAGTGAGGGAGAACCTGGAGCAGAAGATGAGGAAGAAGTCCAAGAAGAGGTAGAAGAGGAGGCTCAGGATATAGATGAGAGCCCTCCTTCTGCTCAGGCTACTGGCGATGATCGCATTGCCCGAATTGAGGAGAGTCAGGTCGCCTTGCGAAGGAAAGTTCAGGAACTTCGGACTGAGGTCGAGGATACCAAGGCCGTTATAAAGAGGAAATTCAGCAAGGTGACTCGCACCTTAAAGGCGATCCTTGCTGCTTGCAGGATAAGGGTGCTCCTCCTCCGTCACGCGACTCAGACTAGCAATGATTTTAGATGTTATTGTTAGTAGTTTGTTGTTTCCTGCTTTAAGTTGTGTAAGCCTGATAAGGCTAGTAGTTTTCTTATGTTGTTGTTGAAACTTTAACTGTCTTAGTTCCCATGTACTTCTCATCATGATGCTTGTAAGGAGATATTCCTTGTATTGTGACAATTTTGATTAAATGAAATGCATGGAATGCCTTTGACTCTTATGTGAATGATTGCGGTGTGTTTGTGCTAATGAGACTGACAAGGTTGCGCCCTATTTTGAATATAGGAAATGCCGTCGAAGGCTACACGGAGCACCGCTCGGCTTACATTGGGTGAGCCTATGGATCAGGCTCCTTCGCAGTCTGATGCACATGCGGACCCTGCTGTGGGCCCGATTCCTGAGACAGCACATGCGTCTCAGCCTACTACTGGTCCTGCAGCTGGACAACCGCCGTTCACACCGCCCGTCAGACAGCCATACCGCGCGTCTTCTTCGACGCAGTACACGCCACAGCCTGCTCCACCTCCAGATAGATTTGAGCAGATGATGGCCATGATGCAGCAGCAGCAGCAGCTCCTGACTACGATTGTGGGAACTCTAGCCCAGGGTGGGAGTGTGCCTCTACCCGCACCACCTACGCATCCAGCTGAGGATGCTTATATATATGCTCAAGATGAGGGCATGGCTCATCCTACACCACCTGCTTACACTGCGGGGATTACCGCAGATACACGGAGCTTGTTAGAGCGATTCCAGCGCTTACGGCCTCCCACTTTTATGGGTTCTCATAGAGCCGAGGAGGCCGAATATTGGCTCGACCGTGTGTCGAAGATACTGCGGATGCTACATTGTTCAGAGCCAGAGCAGGTCAAGTTGGCTACGTTCTTGTTCGAGCGAGAGGCCAGCTTGTGATGGGACAGTGTATTGTGGACCATTGCCGCTGATTATATATGGACCTGGGCAGCATTCGAGTTCCACTTCCACGAGAAATACTATCCCCAGACGTACAGGCATGAGCGGGAGAATGAGTTTCTATGCCTCAGACAGGGAGGCATTACAGTCACTGAGTACGAGCATCAATTCACCGAGTTGGGCAGATACGTCCCGACTATTTTGGCTGATGAGCAGATGTGCATACGGCGCTTTTCGGAGGGTTTACAACCGGATATTCGGTTGAAGATGTGCTGCGTGAGCATTCCCTCCTACGCAAAGATGATTCACATGTCCATGCAGGCAGAGCAGGATGTGGATCGACTTACCCGATCTCGTGGCCCTGTTGCTCCTAGGCCACGACCAGATTTGCAAGATAGGCCCTTTGTGAGCAAGAGGCCTTGCTCCGACCCTCCTTCTAGGGCTACCGTGCCAGTACCACCGATTCGGCGCCTTGATTTACTATGCACATATTGTGGGAGAGTGGGCCATTTGGCACAGAGTTGTTTTGCCCGGATGTGGGACAGTGGGTTCTCGCCGCCGCAGAAGATCGACCGTACACGCTCACAGGCGATATCAGCACCGCCTTTACGGTTGGCTCCTGCGCACCCTTCCTTCAGACCTCCAGTATCTCAGATCAGGCAGCCTCTACAGCCCACGGCACAACGGCCGAACCGACCACAGCAGGCTCAGGTGCATGCATTAACAGCTGAGGCAGCTGCGACAGAGACTTCTCAGCACTCGTCCTTTGAGGTCACTGCCCATATTGGAGGTATTCCTATACTCGTGATGGTGGACACAGGATCCACGATTTCTTTGATATCACGTGCCATAGTCAGACGCATTGGGCTACCGACTATTACTATGGATGGGGTGCTAGTTTATACAGCTCACGAGTCCTTTACAGATGCCACCCTGATGTGTGAGGGCTGTTTGGTGGATCTGGGAGGCAAGACGATGGCTCTGGATCTTGTCGTCGACCCCTCTCTTATTTATCTCGACGTCATTCTTGGCATGGACTAGTTGACTGCAGCGAGGGCCGAGATTGACTGCGAGACTCGTATAGTGACGGCGTACGAGCCAGAGGGCGCATCCTTTACATTTTCAGTGCGGGTAAATCTCCCCTTCCGCATACTTAGTTATGCTACTTTACTGCGAGATGTTGGTGCCCAGATACTTGAGCATACGCCAGTCGTTTGCGAGTTTGGGGATCTGTTCAGGAAGATCCCTGGTTTGCCGCCTAGACGAAAGATTGATTTCACTATCGATCTGGTGCCTGGTTCCACGCCCGTCTCACTGCCGACGTATCGCATGGCACCGTGTGAGATGGAGGAGTTGAGGACGCAGATTGATGGTCTGTTGGAGCTTGGCCTTATAGGGCCTAGTGTGTCTCCTTGGGGAGCACCAGTTCTGTTCGTGAGGAAGAAGGATGGTTCGATGCGATTGTGTATTGATTATCACAGGCTGAACCAGATCACGGTGAAGAACAAGTACCCTTTACCCAGGATCGATGACTTGTTTGATCAGTTGAGAGGACCGCAGTACTTCTCGAAGATTGATCTTCAGTCAGGATATCATCAGTTACGCGTCAGGGATGAGGACGTGCAGAAGATAGCATTCAGGACCAGCTTTGGCCACTACGAGTTCCTTGTGATGTCGTTCGGTCTCACGAACACACCAGCCGTGTTCATGGATCTGATGAACCGAGAATTTCGGCCTTTCCTCTATCGATTCGTCGTTGTGTTCATTGACGACATTTTGGTATACTCAAGGAGTCGAGAGGAGCATGAGGAGCACTTGCGCTTGGTCCTAGATACGCTCAGACAGCATCAGTTATTCGCACAGTACTAGAAGTGCGACTTCTGGAAGCAGGAAGTGAAGTTCCTGGGACACGTGGTGTCCAAGGATAGCATAGCAGTTGACCTGTCTAAGGTAGCTACAATTCAGGATTGGGCGCAGCCTGGTTCTATCACTGAGGTGAGGAGTTTCTTGGGTCTCGCTGGCTACTATCGACGCTTCATTCAGAATTTCTTGAAGATTGCGAGACCTCTATCTCAGTTGACACGGAAGGACGTGAAGTTCTCCTGGAATGACAAGGCGGAGTCAGTTTTTCAAGAGCTTAAGGACAGACTTACGTCCACCCCTGTGCTAGTATTGTCAGAGCAAGGGGTTAGGTACACTATATACACTGACACGTCTAGCATTGGTCTGGGTTGTGTCCTTATGCAGAAGGACAGGGTAATTTCGTATGCCTCGAGACAATTAAGGAAGCACAAGAAAAATTACCCTACACATGACCTAGAGTTGAAAGCCGTCATATTCGCACTGAGATTCTAGAGACATTACCTCTATGGAGAGGAGTTCGAGCTCTTTTGCGACCACAAGAGCCTCAAGTACATATTCACGCAGCGAGACTTGAATATGAGGCAGCGGCGATGGATGGAGACGTTGAAGGACTTCAAGTTCAAAGTCTCTTACCATCCTGGGAACGCGAACCTTGTGGCTGACGCGTTGAGCCGCAAGAAGGCGATAGAGTTTGCGGCTCCGCTGATGGTTGCCGAGTGGGATATGGTTGAGTTTTTGCGAGACTTTGAGCAGAAACTCACTGTAGAGGGGCCGTATGAGTTCATCGCACATGTTCAGGTGCGATCTCAGATCGATGATCGGGTCATCGAGGCGCAGAGGGACGATGCGCATCTGACTGAGCTTCGAGAGCAGGCCAGTGATGATGCAGACGCCGAGTGGCGGTTGGGATGGATGGGGGCTTACGTTATCGTGGCCGCCTATGCTTCCCAGATGTCCCTGACTTGAGACGAGAGATTCTCGAGGCTGCGCATTGTACCAGACTCGCGATGCATCCAGGAAGTACGAAGATGTATCGCAACGTGAAGAGGACGTATTGGTGGGAAGGTATGAAGACCCACATAGCAGAGTTTGTGTCCCGTTGTCTCACTTATCAGCAGGTGAAGGCAGAGCATCGCCGACCACCTGGACTCTTGCAGCCTATGCCGATCGCAGAGTGGAAGTGAGATTTCATTTCCATGGACTTCATTTCAGGGCTGCCGAAGACGAGGAAGGGACATGATTCCATATGGGTGATCGTCGACCGTCTGACGAAGTCAGCGCACTTCCTACCGATCAGAGTTACGAACTCTGCAGACGAGCTGGTTAGACTGTACATCAGAGAGATCGTGCGTCTTCATGGAGTTCCGTTGGAGATCGTGTCGGACAAAGACACGCGGTTTACTTCTATTTTCTGGACTCGCATTCAAGAGGCTATGGGTGTGAAGTTGAAGTTCAGTACTGCCTTCCACCCACAGACAGATGGACAGACAGAGCGGGTGAATCAGATCTTATAGGACATGTTGAGAGCCTGCGCATTGGACTTCAAGGATAGTTGGGATGATTGTCTTGCTTATGCGGAGTTCGCGTACAACAACAGCTTTCAGGAGAGTATCGGTATGACACCTTATGAGGCGCTGTATGGGCGACCTTATCGAGCACCGCATTGTTGGGCAGAGGTCGGTGAGCGTAGTTTGATAGGCCCAGAGTTAGTGTAGGCGACGTAAGAGAAGATTGATATTATTAGACGTCGGCTTCTCACAGCGCAGAGCAGACAGAAGAGTTATGCCGATACGAGACGGCAGCCGCTGGAGTTCACAGTTGAGGATCATGTATTTTTGCGAGTTTTCCCTATGAAGGGAGTCCTACGGTTCGCGAAGAAGAGGAAGCTAGCACCGCGATTTATTGGTCCATTCCAGATCCTCGATCGTGTGGGAGCAGTGGCTTACCGTTTGGCTTTACCCACGCCTCTCGCGAGCGTTCACAACGTATTTCATGTTTCTATACTGAAGAAGTACGTTTCTGATCCTTCCCATATCATCAGATGGGAGCAGGTGCAGTTAGGAGAGGATGTTACATATATCCTGCGACCGATGCGTATCCTAGACAGGAAGGAGCAGGTACTGCGTAGCAAGGTGATTCCCCTTGTGAAGGTATTGTGGACGCATCACTCTGAGGAAGAGACTACCTGGGAGACAGAAGCCGAGATCAGGAAGAACTACCCATAACTTCTCGAAGAGTACGAAAAGGTATAAATTTTGAGGATAAAATTATTTGTTAAGGGGGGTAGATTGTAACGCCCTGGAAAAATCCGTACTTGGACTCGAGTACCAACTCGACCAGAAATCGCGTAGGATTAATTCCTTTAGAAAATAAGTGTAAGTTAGCTAGCGCAACGCTAGAGTAGCTGGGAAATAGTCCCTGATCACTTTAAATACGTTCTACAAGACCTAAATCGAGTAGAACCAATGATGCTATAATACTCTAAAACCTCCGATCAAACTCTAAACCGGTTTGTTCTCTGGACCACTTTGAAACTTTGTATTGGATCTAAACCGCGCGTCGAAAGTCCGATACCTACAATCTTAGACCGTTAGAACCGCCTAACTGGACTTGACAATCATTTTGAAAATCAAGTCCAACCGACATTCGCAGGCTATTTCATTAAGCTTGGACTGAAGAGAGTGAGAATAGGGTTAGATTTGGAATTTGAAATTCAAATCTGGCACACGACTTGACGCATCAGTATTAAGCATTCTGACCGTCAGAATTCAGCCAAATTATACCCTCGGATCAGGAAAAATTTCTATTTCATATCATGAGACTTGTAGACCTGATCTACATGCGGTGACCGCTGAACTGAAACTGGACCGCCACGGGCGATCTACGAACACTGATGGTCTGAAAACGGAATGTGAGCGACATCCGACATCTACGAACTTAAGTCCGATCGCGTTCGGCCAGGGGACCACTAGAAATGGTCTTTTAGACCGAAACAGTCCCGATTTGGATATACCTTAAGTGTACTTTGTTCCTAAGCCTATTTTGGGCACATTTGGGCTTATAAAAGGGGTTGAAACCCTCATTCCTCTCTCCCATCCGAAATTGAGAAAAACCCTAGTTTGAGAGAGAGAAAAGGTGAGAGATTGTGAGAGAGAGTAGGAGAGAATTTTCCTGCTGTCGTGCCACCTGTTGCACACGATTAAGCCACGCAACTCAATCACTTGGCCGGTGATTTCTTCGCGTTTCTAGATAAGAAAACAACCCTAATAGTTGCTGATTTGGTGATCCTTTCGTTCCATAGCATATCAGCTGATAGATCTTGTAAATCAGGTTGCCTAGTCGCCGTAGACGAAGCGTATACGCTCCGTTCGAATTCACACACCTATAAGAGAAAAGGTGCGGATTTTATATGCTTTGATTGACTGTTTCCAACGCTTTCAATGTCGTTTAATAGTAGATTATCGACGGCAACGCTGTTTGACATGTACAACATGTTGTCCATTTCCTCTTTCGTAAGTAGACGAAGAATATGAGATTTAGGGCATTTTAGTCATTTGTAGGAAGTACTGTTTTCATTCATATTTTGCTGATGTGATTGACATGGCTTCTTGTCGCATTAGAATACTAGGAATACGTGCATAATTAGTTTGGCAAAGAGATTCGCCTAAATACGCACTTTGAGTCGACATACTATATGTAGACTTAAGTGTGTAGTGTAAGTGTTTGTATAAATGTTTGTATTAGTATGTATTGAATTAAATGGTGTTATGAATTAGTTTGAGATTGATTTCTCAATTAATATTCTGATGTAAATGATTTCCTACATGTTAGCTATATGCATGATTTCATTATATGTATGGAATGCATGTGCTTGATGATTCACTTAAGCTGTATGTTATAACATATGTTAACATGCTCACATGGTTGTATTTCATTTCCAATACTCTTGTATGATTGCTGATGTGATTCCATAATTATTTGGGACTATACTTAGTCCAGGCAGTCGGCAATCGAACAAATTCGTGGTTGGCTTATCTTTGCCATGAACAACGCGTCGATGAATGCGAGCCGTGTTCTGGAGTTGGCGGCAGTGGTTAGGCCACACGAAGTGTTTTTCACACTTCATGTCATTCGAATTGAGATGCGATCGTGCTACTCGAGCCCATCAAGTAACCCAACTGGCCGTTGTATGTTCACCCTGTATGAGTCATAACTGCTTGAACCTAGGGTACTGAACTTACCATTGTAAACCCTGTCAACCATGGTACCTTGATCCACAAAGACTCATGAGCCGGGCATGGTGGCATTGGACACCGTGGTCGAGCTGTCGACCTACGCTGGGGCCACAAACCTCCCCGTAGTGACCAGTGAGCACCTATGTCTCGTGAGAAGATTATGGTGGTATGGGACACTATATTCTTACTGTCGGCTTACACTGATCAGGCGACGAGTCCTTTATAGTGACCGCGAGCATATTCTGAGTCTACGGGAGGCGACGACCCTTCAGTAGCAGTGAGAGTACAGTAGGCCTGTATTGATAAGGTGATGGGGGAGCGGTGCAATGAGTACGAGCAACAGCCCTGGCAGCACTTGCAGCGACCTACAAAATATACATCGTATGAGATTACTAGGAGTGACGACCCTAGACAGGATCTGTGTTGGGATTGATATAAGGGAAGTACCTTAGTTTCCCAATCCTACTGTTTGAATGGACTAATAACAACTCAGAAATCATATCACCATTACATTGCATGTGCCTGAAAGATGTGGAGCACTTGAGGGACGATTGCATGCCGCGGTCGTAAGATGGTGCCGTATGAGGGAGACCGTCGGTGAGGGCATACATCACGTCATGTCATATTACATTAATAACAGTATTAGGAATGTTTGATTTACTGCTTTACTATTATCGCATGATTGATTTGAGAACATGTTAATCCTTGCTCTATTATTCTACTGAGTTAGCTACTCATTCCCATGTTTCGGGATGGTGTTTGCAACACCCACCAGACCCTGTCTTAGATGCAGGTGATGCAGCGATCCACGAGGCAGAGCCGGACTATGATGAGGACCAGGACGAGTTCTCATACATGCAGTACCACGATGGCTTTGCTTAGGTGGCCTGGGTAGACGGGACTTCTCAGTGGGACTCTTTTTGGACATTTGATTTTGTTTATTTACATGTATATGTGACTCAGAGATGTATTCATACTTTAGTGACAGTCGAGATCTACTTTGTTTTCCTTACAGTGATATATATATTCTTTAGTCTTCCGCTTGCTTTTATCACTGGATCTGGAGTATGAATTACAGTTTTGGTAGAATTTTAATCATGTGAATGCTTTAACTCAGACAACATTGAATCATAATCATTTTTATTGCATAAGTGACGGTCTGGAACTCGGGAGTTGAGTTTATACACGACCCCCGATTTTCAGGGTGTTACATCAACAAGGAAAGGGAGAGAGAGATCGGCGTAGTAGAGGGACCTCACCACTATGGGCCCCTCTTCGTTACAACGTATACATAAAAAATGGGTCCCATCATAAGTGGGCCCTACAATGAAAATTAACGATGGATCACCCACAAACAATGAAGATTCACCCACCGTTGGATCTCCTCTTTCTTCTTCCTTCAATGCATCCTAGAGCTTCAATGGAACATGATTTAATGGTTAAGATTGATCATGGAGGGTGGGATTGGGTGGTAGGAAGGTGGGCCACACTAGCTTCTTTGGAGAGCTTGGACGATTGCTCTCATGGTGGCTTAGAAGATGGGTAGAGAGATGAGAGAGAGAGAGAGAGAGAGGGTTGTAAGGCGAGAAGGATGGTGATGGAGTGATGGATGAGTGAGTGATGTGTACTTGACATGTAAAGGATGGGTTGTTTTAACTTTGGGATTACTTTGGTAAGGGAGTGAGTACATATATACTTGACAAGTGATGCATACTTGATTGATATGATTGATTGATTGATTTGACATGTTCTCTTGGGTTTTATAAATGAGCCGCGTTTTCTTCGAACTGAACGCGGGCCCACATCTCCTGGCCTGGGTATCGCATCGATATGCGAGACACGGCGTCGGAACCACAGCGACGGCGTGGTCACAAGGGTGCAAGTATCAGGTTGAGCCGACTCTGGAATACAGGATACAACTCAAGATTGCATGCAACTAATATCTATGCGTCTCAGGTCACTGAAATTCGACTGGGAGGACCATGGAGCCTACAAAATGGTACGGTCTATGATATGAGCATGACATTTTGAGTTGTTCAAACAACTACATAAATTCAGCAACCTTTAGTGCCACCGAATGAATTCTCCGTCCCATCCAAACTGGCTAAAATGAAACAGTGAGGTTAGACCTGAAAAATAGCATAATTTGGTCCCACTAAATTCATACTCCAGTCTGTCCGAAAAATGACCAAAACTTTCCAGCAGGTTTCGGTCAAAATTCGGTCTGACCGAATCATAATTCGGTGCGACCGAACATATTTTGGTGTGACAGAATAATCACTCGGTGCAATAAAAACCTAGCCATTTAAGATCCATTAAGACTTTTTCTTTATAAAAATTGCATCCGGATCTTTAAAGAGACTATCAATTTTGGCATTTTAGAGACCCTAGTGCATCCCAAGCTCAACTAAACATCCTATACTTTATCCAAATGAGAATCATGCTCTCTTCTTAGTGATTTTTTACTCTAATGAGCATTCCAAGCTCCTCTTTAAGAAGAACATGATCTCAAGCCTTCTCTAGAATATAAACACCATTCTTATTGGTAAATCTATAGTGTCTATCAATCTCTAAAGTGTTCATCCAGGTGAATTTCCTAGGCATCTTAATTTTCCATTAATTATAAGAGATTCAACCAAACATCCCACCACCTTAGTCATCGCATATAAGCACTACATGCAAGGTGTTTGATCATAGAGCTGAAGCCCTGACGAAGCTACGACATCATGATCGGGGGAGCATCGTAGAGCTGATTAAAGCGTACGAGAACGAAGATCAAGCAACCTAAGAAGACGCTACAAAAGGGGCTCAATCCGAAAAGTAGGTTGTCATTTGTAAGAGTATAAATTAAGTCATTTTTCTTGTGCAGGATTGAGGCTAAGAGTTTATAAATCGAAATCGAACTAGGCCCTTTCATAAGACCTTAGCCTTTATGTAGGGCCTAAATCCTTAAGTTCTTGTGTAGGGCCTAAACCTTTGGGTTCTTGTGTATGACCTTGACTCGAGTGTAAAGTCTAAATTCCAGGTTCTTATACAGGATATTGGCTTAGGAGTAGAGCCTAAATTTAGAGTCCTTATATAGGGCTATAAAGGTTAGAGGTAAACCTGATTTAAAATCTCTGATAGTGAAATCCAGTATACTTATTGGTTGAGTGTGTCCACTAGGAGTGGAGTAGGCAAGTAGTCGAACCACTATATATAATTGTGTTTAGGATTGTCATTTGCGCACTTGTTTAATTATGAATATGTTTTTGAATATTTAATTATACATACATGATTAGATGAATTCTTAGTGATTGAATAAGTAGCACATCCCACACACACACATACACTATCTTTATAGAATAGTTGCTTATTTGCAAATCCAGTGTAGTCTATGTGATTGGATACTCTATTGGCTTGAAATCTTTAAAGTTAATATTGTCTTGCTTAGTTTAATTGTTAATTAGTTTAAATTAAAAAATTTAATTTTAAATAGGTATAATTTTTAAATAGATCTTAATCACCCCCTGTAGGACTTAGTCTTCATTTCTTAACTTTGCTTAGCTTCTGCAAGTGCAGCCGTGGTAATCTCATTATGCCAAAGGCACAATTTCACATTATTGTGTCGGCAAGAGATGAGAGCAACTATTTCCTGAGCGATGCACTGAAGTGACTCCATCATCTATCCTATTATGTTAGTCGCTCCCCTTACCGGGACTGCTCCGCAATAATAAGCTCGAGACGGTCCTATTACTTCATGTATCGTCATGTGTAATGACTTGGAAAAATACATACAAAGACTTGAGTACCAACTCAGGCAGAAATTCCTTAGGATTAAATCCTTTAGAAACTAGACGAGAATTAACTAAGTGCTAACCTAGATTACCGGTGAAATTAGCACTAATCACTTTAAATACGATCTGCAAGACCCAAAACCTATAGAATTAGTAATGCTACATTACCCTGAAATCTAAAATCCAACTCTAAACCCAGTTACTCTCGGGAGCACTTTGAAACTTCGTATCGGACCTGGACCGCATGTCAAAAGTCCAATAGCAATGAACTTAGGTGATTATGACTGCTTAGTTGGACTTCACTATCACCTCAAAATTAAGTCCAAACGATGTCCTGAGACTGTTTCCTTGAGTCCGAAGTGAAGAGTGTGAAAAAGTGAAGATTTTTAAGAAATTAAATATGAATTTAAGTAATCTGATTCGTGTCGCGTCGCTTGTGCGCCATTTA
The DNA here is from genome assembly GCA_037074715.1 of Magnolia kwangsiensis. NCBI lineage: Eukaryota > Viridiplantae > Streptophyta > Magnoliopsida > Magnoliales > Magnoliaceae > Magnolia > Magnolia kwangsiensis. The sequence continues at coordinate 62,824,603 of CM073573.1, forward strand.
TAAGCATTCTGACCGTTAGTTTTTGACCCATATTCATCCTCGGATCAAGGATGATGGCCCACACATGTCAATATACTTGTGATCCTGATCGAGTTTCAGTGACCGCTGAACTGAAATTGGTCCGCCACGGTCGATCTGGAAACCTGATCGAACTGAAAACTTAACTTGATTAAGATCCAGCATCTATGAGCTTAAGTTCGACCGCATTCAGCAAAGGGACCTCCAGAATTACTCCGTTGGATCGGAACAAGGCCCCAGCTTCACTACGTGCCTAATCCACCTATTCGAATCATTATTTTAGCAATTCTAATTTCATACTTGGGTAAGAAAATCAAACCCTAACCTGTTTTAGGGTTTAGTATAGTTGGAGTGATGAAATACCTAACCTAGTTCATGTTATAGGTTGTTAATCTGCCGTTGACAAAGGCTTACCGTTTAAATCATATTCGTTACGCTTCTATGGCATAAAGTGTGGACTATAGATGTATAGATTATAGTTTTCAAAACTTTCAATGTCAGATAATGATTTATTACTGACATGGATGCTATTACACATGCTAAACGCGCTATCTGTTCTGTTTTACGAATATGTATAGTCTATGTTGTAAATAGAATATTCCATGTGTTTGTTAAAATGTTTGTATACATATGAAATCTGATGTTGTGATTTTCATGATTAATTATTGTTAGTACATGTTTGTTATGTATGCGACAACTCCTTAGCAAAAGGATTTGCCCAAATATGCAATATGTCACCATACGTGATGTATGTTGAATAGTGTAGTCTAAGTGTTTGTGTAAAAACCTGAACGGGTTAGAAATTGGTAGAGTATGATTTTTAAGGGTATTGAGATAGAATCTCAATCACCTTACTTGTGTGTACGATTTCCTCCATGAAATGTTTAACCTATTTTATTCATGTTAACTATGTGTATGATTTCCTTTGTGTACTGTATTCATGTTTAAGTTATATTTCATAATATGCTCATATGAATGTGGAATTTGAATCAAATGTCTATTATTGAGATTGTACATGATTGGGACCATGTTATGGTCCAGGCAATCAGTAACAGGCTTTGAGTTCGTGGCTGAGATTTATTTACCACGTGAGACGTGATTGACAAACCCAAGCCGTATTAGAGTTATCGGCAGTGGTTTGGCCACACAGAGTGCTTATGCATTTCATGTCGATCAACTCAACGTACGATCGTGCTAGTCAAGCTCGTCAAGTAATCCGATTGACTGAATATATGTTCACCATGTATGGACGCTGATGTTTGAATTTAGGGTACCAAACTTATCAGTGTAATCCCGTCAACCTTGGTACCTCGATCTGCTAAGACTCATGAGCCGGACATGGTGATATGGGACACCATGGTCGAGCTGTCGGCCTACGCTGGGGCGACGAGCCTTCTCATAGTGACCAGTGAGCAACATAGACTCATGATCCAATTATGGTGGCATGGGACACTATATTCAAGCTATCGGCATACTCTGATTGGTGACGAGCCCTTTGTAGTGACCTCGAGTATATTGTGAAACTGCATTGGGACGACGAGCCTTATTATAGTATATAGGATATAACTAGACCTGTATTAATTGGTGATAAGCCCTTTACAGTGATCTAGAACTATAATATCGTATGAGATTGTTTAGGACTAACGACCCTAGAATGGAACATTATTTGGGTAATGATACGAGGGAGGTACCTTAACTTCCTAATCCTGCTTTATGAAAAAGGACTAATAATAACTTGGTAATCATGTTCATAACATCACACTACATGTGCCCCGGGTTGAAAAGCACAGAGGGAAGAAAGCATGCCGCGGACGTAAGATGGTGTCGCACGAGGGAGTGTAGGTGAGGGCATGCATCATGAAAACATTTCATCCTTACATTAATAAGAGTATCTAGGAATGTTTGATATGTCTGCTTTATCATTACTACTTGACTGAATTGATAACATGTTAATCTTTACTCTATAATTCCACTGAGTTGATCACTCACTCCCATGTTCTGCGACGGTATTCTGAACACCCACCAAACTCTGTCTTAGCTGTAGATGACGACGTGACTCAGGAGGCGGAGCCTGATTACTACGATGATCAGGACGAGTTCTCGTATATGCATTTTTCTGACGGTTTCACTTAGGCCGTGATGATTGATGGGGCTATAGGGCTTTTCATTCTAGTTAAAACTGTTTCTCCACATTTTTATTTTTATTTGAACTAATACATGTATATGGTGACTCAGTGATGTATTCATACTCTGGGGTTCGACAAAGATCCTTTGAACTCATATATGTTTAGATACATTTTTCAATCTTCCGTTTGTGTTATATAAATTGATCTGGAGAATGAATTACTGTTTTGGTATAATCTCACTCATGTTTAGAGCACTAATATGAACAACATTCAATCATTATTATCTATGTTACATAAGTGATGCATTGGAACTCGGGAACTGAGCTTCTGTTCGACCCCCGATTTTCAGGGCATTACAAGTTGGTATCAGAGCATGATTTGGATTAAAATGAACCTGGGTTATGATCACACGACATACGCTGACGCCACTTTAGTGTACGAGGGTGGGAGAACAATCTAAAAATAGGTTTAGGACTCCCAGAGTCATCAATTGGTGAAAGTCTATTGAAAATGATCGCCGAGATCGAGTCCGTGCACACTCCTGATCACACACGACGACCCCAAACCACATTTAGACCGTCAATTAATGGGTATAGACCGTGTTTCATCCCATTTCAGCCGTTAAAAATTGGTAAATTGGGATATGTATCAAATTTGTTTTGAAACGACCCGAAATGAGTCGAATCGAAGTAGGGGCCCAATTGGGGCATTTCTAGGGGGACCCAGGGTGGGACCCACATCATTTTAGACCCAGGGGGGAGGACCTCACCGGAATGGCTAGCCCTCGCTAGACTGGTCAGAGACCAGTGAGGACCTCGCCGGTTTGGCGAGGCCTCGCTGACCGGAGGGCCAGACTGGGGCTAGCCATCGAGCCGACGCTCATTGGGGCCTAGTGTGACCCACTGGTTCATGGTTCCACTAATAAAACAATCCCAAACACCCCTCTCTTCATAATCTCACCCTCCAAGCTGTCCTTTTTCTTCAAAACCTCTCATTCCTCTCTCAAATCACCCTTTTAATCTCTTTTTCTTTCATTTCTGTTCAAGCCTTACATCCCTCCACCGTGCTCAGCCATACCCATCACCCAACCCTCTCATTTCCTTTGATTTGAGCTCTTAAATCCCCCATTTGAGTCTCAAATTCATGTAAACCCACTAACCCATCCTATTTTGTCATTTTCCCTCTTTATCCCTTTTTATTTTAGCCTTTACACCCTCTTATAAGGCTCAAATCCGTAGAGACCCAAAGATATCATCCCTTTCCTTCCTTTTCTTCACTTTTCCATGGCTTTCTTGGAGTTTGTTGCGGCCCTATTCTCGATTTCCACCATTCTTTCTCTCATGGGAAAGAAAAGAGCTCCTGTGGATGAAGCAGGGCCTAGTCGCCCCGCTCGCTCGAGGAGACCGAGAGGAGTTGCCGCGAGTACAAGTACTGGTAGGGAGTTGCAGATTAAGCGGGGTCTTGATCCCCAAGCTCCTGTTAGAAGAGTTTTGTTGGCAGAGCTATCTTATAGAGTCTACGAGGGCCATAGGGTCCTTTTTTAAGCGCATGTGAATGGGCGACTCTTTAGCGAATACCTGTTGTTCGAGCGTGTAACACCCTGAAAATTGGGGGTCGTGTATAAACTCGACTCCCGAGTTCCAGACCGTCACTTATGTAACAAAATGATTATGTGAAATATCCCAAAAATTGGGGGGTCGAGTAAAAACCCAACTCCCGAGTTCCAAAATGTTATTTATGCAACATAGATATGTATGATTGAATGTTGTCTGTATTAATGCATTAAACATGAGTGGGATTACGCCAGAAAAGCATTTCATACTCCAGAGACAATTAAATTAACAAGCGGAAGACTGTGATAGTAGGTATAACATATATAAACTGTTGTATGTCTCCAGAGTGTGAACATGTTACCAGGTTATATACATACATGTATACCTCAAACGTAAATAAAAAGAATATACATGAGTGCTCTAAAAATATAAAATGACAAATGTCAAGGTATCTAATCAACCTTCCTGTAATCCTGTCAATCAGAACATGCATAAAGGAGGAATCCTCCTCATCATCATCAAGTCCAGCTCCGCTTCTCAAGCAGCGCCATCATCTGCAATCACAAAAAGGGACTGGTGGGTGTCCGAAAACACCATCCCGTAACGTGGGAGTGAGTGATCGACTCAGTGGGATAAGAAAGCAGCGATTAGCATGTTATCAAATCAATCATGCGATAATAGTAAAGCAGTAAATCAAACAATCCTAGTACTGTTGTTAATGCAATATGACATGACGTAATGTATGCCCTCACCGACGATCTCCCTCATACGGCACCATCTTACGACCGTGGCATGCAATCGTCCCTCAAGTGCTCCACATCTTCCATGCACATGCAATGTAATGGTGATATGATTTCCAAGTTGTTATTAGTCCATTCAAACAGCAGGATTGGAAAACTAAGGTACTTTCCTTATATCAATCCCAACACAGATCCTGTCTAGGGTCGTCACTCCTAGTAATCTCATACGATATATATTTTGTAGGTCACTGCAAGGGCTGCCAGGGCCGTTGCACGCACTCGTTGCTCTGCTCCCCCATCACCTTATCAATACAGGCCTACTGTACTCTACTGCTACTGAAGGGTCGTCGCCTCCCGTAGACTCAGAATACGCTCGTGGTCACTACAAAGGGCTGTCAGGGCTGTTGCACGCACTCGTTGCTCCGCTCCTCCATCACCTTATCAATGTAGGACGACAGCAAGAATATAGTGTCCCATACCACCATAATCTTCTCACGAGTCATAGGTGCTCACTGGTCACTACGGGGAGGTTTGAGGCCCCAGCGTAGGCCGACAGCTCGACCACGGTGTCCCATACCACCATGCCCGGCTCATGAGTCTTTGTGGATCAAGGTACCATGGTTAACAGGGTTTACAATGGTAAGTTCAGTACCCTAGGTTCAAGCAGTTATGACTCATGCAGGGTGAACATACAACGGCCAGTCGGGTTACTTGACGGGCTCGACTAGCACGATCGCATCTCAAGTTGAACGACATGAAGTGCGTAAAACACTTCGTGTGGCCTAACCACTGCCGCCAACTCCAAAACACGGCTCGCGTTCATTGACGCGTCGTTATTGGCCAAGATAAGCCAACCATGAATTCGCTCGATTACCGACTGCCTGGACTAGGTATAGTCCCAAACTTATGGAATCACATCAGCAAATCATGTGAGAGTATTGGAAATGAAATACAACCATGTGAGCATGTTAACACATGTTATAACGTACAACTTAAGTAAATTATCTTACACATGTCTTTCACACATATAATAAAATTATGCATATCGCCAACATATAGGAAATCATCTCCATCAGCGTATTAATTGAGAATTGAATCTCAAACTAAATCATAAGGAAATCATAAAGCACATGTTATAACATACCACTAAAGTGAAACATCAAGCATATGCATTTCATACATATAATGAAATCATGCATATAGCTAACATGTCGAAAATCATTTACATCAGCATATTAATTGAGAAATCAATCTCAAATTAAATCATAACACCATTTAATTCAATACATACTAATACAAGCATTTATACAAACACTTACACTACACACTTAAGTCTACATATAGTATGTCGACCCGAAGTGCGCATTTAGGCAAATCTCTTCGCCAAACTAATTATGCAGGTATTCCTAACATTCTAATGCGACAATAAACCATGTCAATCACATCAGCAAAATATGCATGAAAACAGTAATTCCTACAAATGACTAAAATTCCCTAAATCTCATATTCTTCGTCGGTTTACGAAACAGGAAATGAACAGCATGTTGTACATGTCAAACGGCGTTGCCGTCAATAATCTACTATTAAACGACATTGAAAGCGTTGAAAACAGTCAATCAAAGCGTCTAACTTCCGCACCTTATCTCTTATAAACGTGTGAATTCGAACGGAGCGTATACGCTTCGTCTACGGCGACTAGAGAACCTGTTTTACGAGATTTATCAGTTTACATGCTATGGAACAGAAAGAATCCTAAATCAGTAACTTATTAGGGTTATTTCTTACCTGAAAACGTGGAGGAATCACTGGCCAGGTGATCGAAGTGTGTTGCTAATGCACGTGCAACAGGTGGAGCAACGGCAGGAAAACTCTCTCCTACTCTCTCACAAACTCTCACCTTTTCTCTCTCCCAATCTAGGATTTTTCTCAAACTCGGATGGGAGAGAGGAGTGAGGGTTTCAACCCCTTTTATAAGCATAAAAATGCCCGAAATAGGCTCGGGAATAAAGTTCACTTAGGGCATATCCAAATCGGGGTTGTTTCAGTCCAAGAGATGATTTCTGGTGGTCCCCTGGCTAAACGCGATCGGACTTAAGCTCATACATACAGGATCTAGCATGCATCAAGTTTTTAGGCCGGCAGGGTTCATAGATCACACGTGGCGGTCTAGTTTCAGTTCAGCGGTCACCGCACGTAGATCAAGCCTGCAAGTCTCATGATATGAAATAAAAAATTTTCCTGATCCGAGGGTGTAATTTGGCTGAATTCTGACGGTCAGAACGCTTAATGCTGACGCGTCAAGTCGTGTGCCAGATTTGAATTTCAAATTCCAAATCTGTCCCTATTGGCACTCGCTTCAGTCCAAGCTCAACAAAATAGCCTGCGAATGTCGGTTGGACTTGATTTTCGAAATGATTATCAAGTCCAGCTAGGTGGTTCTAACGGTCTAAGATAGTAGGTATCGGACTTTCGACGCGCGGTCTAAATTCAAAGAGGTCCAGAGAACAAACCGGTTTAGAGTTTGATCCGAGGTTTTAGAGTATCATAGCACCATGGATTCTACAAGTTTTGGGTCTTGTAGAACGTATTTAAAGTGATCAGGGACTATTTCCCAGCTACTCCAGTGTAGCGCTAGCTAACTTATGTTTAGTTTCTAAAGGAATTAATCCTATGTGGTTTCTTTGGCTATGGAATTGGGTTTTGAGCGATTTCCCAGGTGTTTTAGTTAACCCATTGCCTAAGGACGTCTAATCCCAGGTTGGCCAAAATATGGGGTGTGACATTATGATTCAATGTTGTCTGAGTTAAAGTATTCACATGAGTAAAAGTATACCAAAACTGCAATTCATACTCCAGATTCAGTGATAAAAGCAAGCGGAAGACTAAAGGATATACATATCACTGTATGAAAAATAAAATAGATCTCAACTATCTCCAAAGTATGAATACATCTCTGAGTCTCATATACATGTAAGTAAACAGAATCAAAATGTCAAAAGTAGTCCCACTGAGAAGTCCCGTCAATCCAGGCCACCTAAGAAAAGCCGTCATGGTACTGCATATATGAGAACTCGTCCTACTCCTCATCATAATCCGGCTCTGTCTCCTGAATCACTGCCTCACCTGCATCTAAGACAGGGTCTGGTGGGTGTTGCAAACACCATCCCGTAACATAGGAGTGAGTAGCTAACTCAGTGGAATAATAGAGCAAAGATTAACATGTTCTCAAATCAATCATGCGATAATAGTAAAGCAGTAAATCAAACATTCCTAATACTGTTGTTAATGCAATATGACGTGACATGATGGATGCCCTCACCGACGATCTCCCTCATACGGCACCATCTTACGACCGCAGCATGCTTTCTTCCCACAGTGCTCCACATCTTCCAGGCACATGCAATGTGATGGTGATATGATTACCGAGTTATTATTAGTTCATTCATACAGCAGAATTGGGAAACTAAGGTACTTCCCTTATATCAATCCCAACACAAATCCTATCTAGGGTCGTCACTCCTAGTAATCTCATACGATGTATATTTTGTAGCTCGCTGCAAGGGCTGTCGGGGCTGTTGCTCGCACTCGTTGCACCACTCCCCCATCACCTTATCAATACAGGACTACTGTACTCTCATTGCTACGGAAGGGTCGTCGCCTCCCGTAGACTCAGAATACGCTCGCGGTCACTACAAAGGGCTCGTCGCCTGATCAGTGTAGGCCGACAGCAAGAATATAGTGTCCCATACCACCATAATCTGCTCACGAGTCATAAGTGCTCACTGGTCACTACGGGGAGGTTTGTGGCCCCAGCATAGGCCGACAGCTCGACCACGGTGTCCCATACCACCATGCCTGGCTCATGAGTCTTTGTGGATCAAGGTACCATGGTTGACAGGATTTACAATGGTAAGTTCAGTACCCTAGGTTCAAGCAGTTATAACTCATTGTAACATCCCGAAAATCGGGAGGTCGAGTAAAAACTCCACTCCTGAGTTCCAAAATGTTATTTATGCAACATAAATGTGTATGATTGAATGTTGTCTGTGTTAATGCATTAAACATGAGAGGGATTAATCCAAAACATCATATCATACTCTAGAGACCGTTAAATTAGCAAGCAGAAGACTGTGATAGTATGTATAACATGTATAAACTGTTGTATGTCTCCAGAGTGTGAATATGTTACCAGGTTATATACATATATGTATACTCCAAAAGTAAACCAAAAGGATATACATGAGTGTTCTAAAAATATAAAATGACAAGTGTCAAGGTATCTAATCAACCTCCCTGTAATCCCGTCAATCAAAACACGCATAAAGGAGGAATCCTCTTCATCATCATCAAGTCCAGCTCCACTTCTCAAGCAGCGCCATCATCTGCAATCACAAAAAGGGACTGGTGGGTGTCCGGAAATGCCATCCCGTAACGTGGGAGTGAGTGATCAACTCAGTGGGATAAGAGAGCAGAGATTAGCATGTTATCAAATCAATCATGCGATAATAGTAAAGCAGTAATTCAAACATTCCTAATACTGTTATTAATACAATTATGACGTGACATGATGGATGCCCTCACCGACGTTCTCCCTCATACGGCACCATCTAACGCCCACAGCATGCGTGCATCCCACTCAGTGCTCCACATCTTCCAGGCACATGCAATGTAATGGTGATATGATTGTCGAGTTGTTATTAGTCCATTCAAACAGCAGGATTGGAAAACTAAGGTACCTCCCTTATATTAATCCCAACACAAATCCTGTTTAGGGTCGTCACACCTAGTAATCTCATACGATGTATATTTTGTAGGTCGCTGCAAGGGCTGTCAGGGCTGTTGCACGCACTCGTTACTCTGCTCCCCCCATCACCTTATCAATATAGGCCTACTATACTCTACTGCTACTGAAAGGTCATCGCCTCCCGTAGACTCAGAATACGCTCGCGGTCACTACAAAGGACTTGTCGCCAGATCAGTGTAGGCCGACAGCAAGAATATAGTGTCTCATACCACCATAATCTGCTCATGAGACTAGGTGCTCACTGGTCACTACGGGGAGGTTTGTGGCCCCAGTGTAGGCAGACAGCTCGACCACGGTGTCCCATACCACCATGCTCGGCTCATGAGTCTTCGTGGATCAAGGTACCATGGTTGACAGGGTTTACAATGGTAAGTTTAGTACCCTAGGTTCAAGCAGTTATGACTCATGCAGGGTGAACATACAACGGCCAGTTGGGTTACTTGACGGGCTCGACTAGCGCGATCGCATCGCAAGTCGAACGACATGAAGTGCGTGAAACACTTCGCGTGGCCTAACCACTGCCGCCAACTCCAAACACGACTCGCGTTCATCGACGCGTCCTTCGTGGTAAATACCAGCTAGCCACGAATTTTCTCTGTTACCGACTGCCTGGACTAAGTATAGTCCCAAACAATTATGAATCCACATCAGCAATCAGGTAAGAGTATTGGAAATGGAATACAAACATGTGAGCATGTTAACACATGTTATAACGTACAACTTAAGTAAATCATCTTGCACATGTCTTTCACACATATAATGAAATTATACATATCGCCAACATATAGGAAATCATCTCCATCAGCATATTAATTGAGAATTCACTCTCAAACTAAATCATAAGGAAATCATCAAGCACATGTTATAACATACCACTTAAGTGAAACATCAAGCGTATGCATTTCATACATATAATGAAATCATGCATATAGCTAACATGTAGGAAATCATTTACATCAGCATATTAATTGAGAAATCAATCTTAAACTAATTCATAACACCATTTAATTCAATACATACTAATACAAGCATTTATACAAGCACTTACACTACACACTTAAGTCTACATATAGTATGTCGACCCGAAGTGTGCATTTAGGCGAATCTCTTCGCCAAACTAATTATGCATGTATTCCTAACATTCTAATGCGACAATAAACCATGTCAATCACATCAAAAAAATATGCATGAAAACAGTACTTCCTACAAATGACTAAAATGCCCTAAATCTCATATTCTTCGCCGGTTTACGAAACAGGAAACGAACAGCATGTTGTACATGTCAAACGGCGTTGCCGTCGATAATCTACTATTAAACGACATTGAAAGCTTTGGAAACAGTCAATCAAAGCGTCTAAAATCCGCACCTTATCTCTTATAAAGGTATTGATTTGAACGGAGCGTATACGCTTCGTCTACGGCGAACAGAGAACCTAATACACAAGTTCTATTAGCTACTTCGCTAGGAAACGAAAGGAACCTCAAATCAGCAACTTCTAGGGTATTTTCTTACCTGAAAACGTGGAGGAATTGTCGGAAAAGTGATCGGAGTGCGTTGCCTAAGCACGTACAGCACGTGACACAAGCAGCAGGGAATTCTCTCCCACCTTCTCTCACAAACTCTCACCTTTTCTCTCTCCCAATCTAGGGCTTTTCTCAAATTCGGATGGGAGAGAGGAGTGAGGGTTTGAACCCTTTTTATAAGCCTAAAAATGCCCAAAATAGGCTCAGGAACAAAGTTCACTTGATGTATATCCAATTCAGGGCTGTTTCGGTCCAAAAGTACATTTCTGGAGGTCTCCTGGCCAAATGCGGTCGGACTTAAGCTCATGCATACTGGATCTAGCATACATCAAGTTTTCAGTCCGGCAGGGTTCGCAGATCGCACGTGGCGGTCCAGTTTAAGTTCAGCGGTCACCGCACGTAGATCAGGCCTGCAAGTCTCATGATATGAAATAGAAATTTTTCCTGATCCGAGGGTGTAATTTGGCTGAATTCTGACGGTCAGAATGCTTAATACTGACGTGTCAAGTCGTGTGCCAGATTTGAATTTCAAATTCCAAATCTGTCCCTATTCGCACTCTCTTCAGTCCGGGCTCAATAAAATAGCCTGTGATTATCGGTTGGACTTGATTTTTGAAATGATAATCAAGTCCAGCTAGGCAATCCTAACGGTCTAAGATAGTAGGCATCAGACTTTCGACGCGCGGTCTAGATCCAATACAAAATTTTAAAGTGGTCCAGAGAACAAACCGGCTTAGAGTTTGATCCAAGGTTATAGAGTATTATAGAGTCATTGGTTCTACTCAATTTGGGTCTTGTAGAACGTATTTAAAGTGATCAAGGACTATTTCCCAGCTACTCCAACGCTGCGCTAGCTAACTTATGCTTAGTTTCTAAAGGAATTAATCCTAAGTGGTTTCTTTGGCTATGGAATTGGGTTCTGAGCGATTTTTCAGGTGTTTTAGTTGACCCATTACCTAAGGACGTCAAATCCCAGATTGGCCAAAATTCAGGGTGTTACACTCATACAGGGTGAACATACAATGGCCAGTCGGGTTACTTGACGGGCTCGACTAGCACGAACGCATCTCAAGTCGAACGACATGAAGTGTATAAAACACCTCGTGTGGCCTAACCACTGCCGCCAACTCCAAAACACGACTCGCGTTCATCGACGCGTTGTTCGTGGCAAAGATAAGCCAACCACGAATTTACTCGGTTACCGACTGCCTGGACTAGGTATAGTCCCAAACAGTTATGAATCCACATCAGCAATCATATAAGAGTAATGGAAATGAAATACAACAGTGTGAGCATGTTAACACATGTTATAACATACAACTTAAGTAAATCATCCAACGCATGCATTTCATACATATAATGAAATCATGCATATAGCCAACATGTAGGAAATCATTTACATCAGCATATTATTTGAAAATTCAATCTCAAACTAATTCATAACACCATTTAATTCAATACATACTAATACAAACATTTATACAAACACTTAGTCTACACACTTAAGTCTACATATAGTATGTCGACTCAAAGTGTGCATTTGGAAAAATCTCTTCGCCAAACTGATTATGCACGCATTCCTAATATCCTAATGCGACAAGAAGCCATATCAATCATATCAGAAAAATATGGATGAAAACAGTATTTCCTACAAATGACTAAAATGCCCTAAATCTCATATTTTTCGTCTACTTACGAAACAGGAAACGGACAGCATGTTGTGCATGTCAAACGGCATTCCTGTCGATAATCTACTACTAAACGACATTGAAAGCGTTGAAAACAGTCAATCAAAGCGTCTAGAATCCGCACCTTTTATCCTAGAAGTGTATTGATTCGAACGGAGCGTATACGCTTCGTCGACGGCAAACAGGCAACCTATTTCACAAGATATATAATTTACCATGCTAAGGAACCGACGGAACCTTAAATCAGCAAGTGTTTGGGGTCTTTTCTTACCTAGAAATGCGGCGAAATCGTCGGGAAAGTAGTTGAGGTGCGTTGCTTAAGCACGTGCTACAGGTAGTGCAAGCAGCAGGAAATTCTCTCCCACTCTCTCTCACAATCTCTCACCTTTTCTCTCACACCAGCTAGGGTTTCTAGAAAATTCGGATGGGTGAGAGAAGTGAGGGTTTAAGCCCCTTTTATAACCTAAAACATGCCCAAAACAGGCTTGGGAACAATGTTTACTTGATGCCTAACCAAATCGGGGCTGTTTTGGTCCAAAAAGACATTTCTGGAGGTCCCCTGGCCGAACGCGATCGGACTTAAGCTCATGCATGTCGGATGTTGCTCACATCCCATTTTCAGACCAGTAGTGTTCGTAGATCGCACGTGGCGGTCCAGTTTCAGTTCAGCGGTCATCGCACGTAGATCAGGTCTACAAGTCTCGTGATATGAAATAGAAATTTTTCCTAATCCAAGGGTGTAATTTGGCTAAATTCTGACCGTCAGAATGCTTAATAATAACGCGTCAAGTCATGTGCTAGATTTAAATTTTAAATTCCAAATCTAACCCTATTCTCACTCTCTTCACTCCAGGCTCAATGAAATAGCCTCTGAATGTCAGTTGGACCTGATTTTTGAAATGATTGTCAAGTCCAGCTAGGCGGTTATAACGGTCTAAGATTGTAGGTATTGGTCTTTCGACGCGCTATCTAGATCCAATACAAAGTTTCAAAGAGGTCCTGAGAACAAACCGGTTTAGAGTTTGATCCGAGGTTTTAGAGTATTATAGCGTCATTGGTTCTACTCGATTTGGGTCTTGTAGAACGTATTAAAGTGATCAGGGACTATTTCCCAGCTACTCTAGCGTTGCGCTAGCTAACTTATACTTATTTTCCAAAGGAATTAATCCTACGCGATTTCTAGTCGAGTTGGTACTCGAGTCCAAGTACGGATTTTTTCAGGGCGTTACAGAGCGCCTGGAAGAGGCCAGGTGGGGTCATGTATTTGAAGGCGAGTCTCGTGCAAACGTGAGCACTATCCGAGCCTTCTATGCACACATTCGAGAGCCTACGCTAGATCCCTTGTAGTTCAAGATCCCCTTTGGCAGACATCAGGAGGCCACAATCAACGTTGGTTTAATATCTCAGCTCCTGAATGTGCCACTTAGCGAGGTACATGCAAGTGAAAGGAATCTGAATAGTGAACGTGAAAGGGATCGCCACACCAGGTTTCTATGTGGTCGACTGGTTCAATGGAAACATAACAAGAGCCTCTTAGCAACCAATATGACGAGCGACTTCCGCCTGCTTCACCACATCTGCACATCCATCATTTCGACCATCGGCACCCGGATTTAGGCCGCCACAATGGCCTATGGTACCACAGCCGAACCGCCAGCAGCAAGCGCAGGTCCATGCACTCACGGCAAAAGCGCCTGACTCTACAACTACAGTACCTTTGGCCTTCGAGCTCACCGCCCACATCGAAGGTACCCTTATATTTCTGTTGGTGGACACGGGATTGACTGTCTCGGTGATTTCGTGTTCTGCAGTCAAGCGTTTAGGGCTGAGTACGACCCCGATGATTGGGGTGCGAGTTATTGCAGCACTTGGGACTTTTACAGATGCCACTAAAATGTGTGAGGGCTGCTTGATAGATCTAGGGAGCAGAATGATATGCATCGACCTGATTATCACCACAGTATACTATTTCGATGTCATCCTTGGCATGGATTGGCTAACAGAAGTGAGGGCCAAGATTGACTGTGAGACTCGTCTAGTGACAGCTTATGGGCCTGAGGCTTCGGCCTTTACGTTCTTCGTGTAGGTCAGTTGCCCTTTTTGAGTTCTTTGTTACGCTTCCTTACTGAAGAATGTTGATGGCCCGACAATTGAAAACACGCCTGTAGTTCAGGATTATGAGGAGGTGTTCGCAATGATTCCTAGTTTACCTCCGCAGCATGAGATCGATTTTTCTATTAATCTTGTGCCTGGTGGAATACCTGTTTCATTACTGATGTATCGAATGCCGCCATGTGAGATGGAGGAAGTGAGGAAATAGATTGATGTGCTGGTAGAAAAGGGCTTCATACGACCAAGTGTGTCTCCTTGGGGAGCACCTGTGTTGTTTATCAAGAAGAAGGATGGGTCATTACGGTTAGGGCTGAAAGTCAGGCGGGTTAGTGCCCAACCCTAACCCAACCCAAGGTTCCTATACCTCAACCCTAACCCAACCCAACCTAATATTGGGTTGGGAATTCTCAACCCAAGCGGGCTCAGTCGGGTTGATCGGGTTGGTCGGGTACATACATGCTAATATTTTCATTATTACATTATTTATTATATTTCAATATAGGACTTATTTTTTGTATCTATAATTTTATTAATTATATATGTGATTATTCATTATAAAGAACTTTATTTTTTTCTTTAAAAAATAAGCTAAAATATACGACAACTACTCTTTTAAAAGTCACGTAGCATAGCATGAAGTCTATTTGGGAGAGAGAAATCTGGCATATGTTGTTAGCTTGAGTCTTTAGAAATGACATGGACAAATGAGACTCGACATCACTAGTGTGCCTTCGACACAAACAATCCACACTCAATTATAATTTATAAGATCGGGTTCGAGTTGGGTCGGGCAACCCAAGACCTCAACCCGAGCCCAACCCAAGTTTTATCAGGTTGGTGTTTGTATAGCCCAAGCTTAAGATCAGACCCGAAATATCCTACCTAAGCCTAACCCAATGTCGGGTCGGTCACGGGTCGGTCGGGTTGAACCTGCCCAACTTTTAGCCCTAGTTACGGCTATGTATTAATTACCGCAGGTTGAACCAACTGACCATGAAGAACAAGTATCCTTTGCCCAGGATAGACGATCTGTTTGATCAGTTGAAAGGGGCGCGATACTTTTCAAAGATTGACCTCAGTGAGGGTATCATCAGTTGCGCATCAGGGTTGAAGATGAGCAGAAGACTGCATTCAGGACCAGCTTTGGTTATTACGAGTTCCTTGTGATGTCGTTCGGCCTTACGAACGCACCGGCCGTGTTCATGGACTTAATGAACGGGGTGTTTTGGCCATTTCTATACCGATTTGTCATCGTGTTTATCGATGATATTCTAGTATACTCTGTGAGTTGGGAAGAGCATGAGAGGCACCTACAGGCAGTCTTGGATACTCTGAGGAAGAACCAGTTGTTCGTACAGTACAAGAAGTGCGACTTCTGGTAGGAGGAAGTCAAGTTCCTGGGACATGTAGTGTCCAAGGAAGGGATAGCGGTGTACCTTGCTAAGGTAGCCGCAGTTCAGGACTAGAAGCAGTCTGGTTAGGTTACTGAGGTGAGTTTTCTTGGTCTGGCAGGTTATTACCGACGCTTCATTCGGGATTTCTCAGGAGCTGAAGGACAGACTGACGCCCACCCCTGTGCTAGTATTGTCAGACCAAGGGGTCAAGTATACGATATACACCGATGCATCTCGTGTTAGTTTAGGTTGTGTCCTTATGTAGAAGGACAGGGTGATTGCATATGCCTCAAGATAGTTGAGGAAACTCGAGGAGAATTACCTTACGTATAACCTCGAGTTAGCAGTGATCATATTTGCATTAAATCTCTGGAGACATTACCTCTACGGAGAGGAGTTCGAGCTCTTTTGCGACCACAAGAGCCTTAAGTATTTATTCACTCAGCGAGACTTGAATATGAGGCAACGCCGATGGATGGAAATCTTAAAGGAATTCAAGTTCGAGGTCTCCTACCATCCTGACAAGGCCAACCTTGTGGCAGATGCGTTAAGTCGCAAGAAGGTGATCATATTTACGGCTCCGCTGATGATTGAGGAGTGGGGTATGCTAGAGTTTGTTCACGACTTTGAGCAGATGCTCACTGTGGAGTAACCGTTTGAAGTCATCGCACATGTTCGTACACAAGCCCTCATTGATGGTAGGATCATCGAGGCTCAGGCAGACGATGAGCTTTTAGTGAAAATGCGAGAGCGGGTTGGTATAGATGAGGACTCAGAGTGGACTGTTGGTACGGATGGGGGCTTACGTTATCGTGACCGCCTATGCATCCCAAACATTCCTGAGTTGAGGCGAGAAGTTCTTGAGGCAGCGCACAATTTGAAACTAGTGATGCATCCTGGAAGCACGAAGATGTATCGAGATGTGAAGAGGTCGTACTGGTGGGACAACATGAAGACTCATATAGCAGAGTATGTATCCCGTTGTCTCATGTGCCAGCAAGTCAAGGCAGAGCATCACCGACCTCTTGGACTGCTTCAGCCCATGCCCATAGCTGAATGGAAGTGGGACTTCATCTCTATGGAATTTATATCGGGGCTGCCGAAGACGAGGAAGGGACATGATTCTATTTGGGTGATCATCGATCAATTGACGAAGTCGGATCATTTCCTCCCGATCAGAGTCACGAACTCTGCAGACGAGTTGGCTAGGCTATACATCAAAAAGATAGTTCATCTGCATGGAGTTCCCTTAGAGATTGTGTTACACAGAGACACGCAATTCACATCTATCTTCTGGACTCGTATCCAAGAAGTGATGGGTATGAAGTTAAAGTTTAGTACCGCGTTTCACCCACAGACTGACGGACAGACGGAGTGGGTGAATCAGATTTTGGAGGATATGTTGCGAACTTGTGTTTTGGACTTCAAGGACAGTTGGGATGATTGTCTCCCGCATGCAGAGTTCACCTATAATAACAGTTTCTAGGCGAGTATTGACATGGCTCCTTACGAGGCCTTGTATGGACGCCCTTGCCGAGCACCGCATTACTGGGCAGAGGTTGGGGAGCACAGTTTGATTGGCCTAAAATTAGTACAGGCGACCTCAAAGAAGATCGACATTATCAGGCGTCGACTTCTAACAGCCCAGAGTAGACAGAAGAGTTATGCCGACACGAGGCGGTGACCGCTTGAGTTTGAGGTTGAAGACCATGTATTCCTCTGAGTTTCTCCTATGAAGGGAGTCATGCGGTTTGGCAAGAAGGGGAAGCTCACACTGAGGTTTATTGGTCCATTTCAGATTCTGGATCGAGTGGGGGCAGTAGTGTATCGTCTGGCTTTACCCACACCACTCGCAGGCATACACAACATATTTCATGTATCTATGCTGAAGAAATACGTTCCTGATCCTTCACACATCATCAGATGGGAGCAGGTACAGTTGAGCGAGGATGCTACATATGTACTACGTCCGACGTGTTTCCTAGACAGGAAGGAGCAAGTGTTGCACAGTAAGGTGATTCCACTCGTGAAGGTACTATGGACACACCATACTGAGGAGGAAGCTACAAGGGAAATAGCAGCTGAGGTCAAAAAGAACTACCCTCAGATTCTCGAGGAGTATGAAAAGGTACTAATTTCGAGGATGAAATTTTTCTTTAAGGGGGGTAGATTGTAATGACTCAAAAAAAATTGTACAAAGACCCAAGTACCAACTCAGGCAGAAATCCCTCAAGACTAAATCCTTTAGAAACTAGATGAGAATTAACTATGTGCTAACCTAGATTACCGGTGAAATTAGCACTAGTCACTTTAAATACGATCTGCAAGACCCAAAACCTATAGAATTCGTAACGCTACATTACCTTGAAATCTAAAATCTAACTCTAAACCCAGTTGCTCTCGGGATCACTTTAAAACTTCGTATCGGACCTGGAACACACGTCAAAAGTTCGATAGCGATGAACTTAGGTGATTATGACCGCCTAGTTGGACTTGACTATCACCTCGAAAATCAAGTCCAAACGATGTCCTGAAACTGTTTCCTTGAGTCCGGAGAGAAGAGTATGAAAAAATGAAGATTATTAAGAAATTAAATATGAATTTAAGTAATCTGAGTCGTGTCACTTGTGCGCCATTTATAAGCATTCTGATCATTGGTTTTTGACCTAAATTCACCCTCGGATCAGGGATGATGTGTAACACCCCGAATTTTTACCAACCTGGAATTAGACGTCCTTAGGCAATGGGTCAACCATATCACTCTCAATGATCAATCCTAAAGTCTAGAAATCACTTTTCAACCCATTTCCTTCAAAATCTTACCCTTCACCACCTCATTTTTTAAATTTCTCCAAGTACTTTCATAAAAGGTGAGAAACTATACTTAAACTAAAACTTACTATAAATGGTAAATACATGCCTAAAATGGGATTTTGACTATTTAATATTTAGAATTTCATAATGAAAATAGGATATTTAGATGTATTAGTTTCTTCTACCCCAAAATCATATATTGTACGTCGTGTAACTCATTCCAGTTTGCAAATGAGACTCGATAAACGCTTCAACGGACTCGTGGGCCCAAACGACACAATTTGAGAGGACCCGAGGTGGGTCCCACATGTTTTTCGCATCCCCGAGGGGGGAGGACCTCGCCCCTGGGGCGATCCCTCACCAAATAGGTCAGTGACCGGCAAGGACCTCACCGAATCAGCGAGGCCTCATCCGTATAGTGGATAGGCAGCCCGATTTCTGCATTTATTTTACACATTTTATCCAACTTTGAAAAATTATTTCTCCCTTGTTATAACTCCGATTTAGGCGATTCAAAAATAAAATTAAAGATAAATGAGTCTAGTTTTATATAAAAATATGTAAAAAAATATAATAAAATATATAATGTAGTTTAAAGTAGGATGTTGTGCAACTGTCCGAAAATTGCTTGTTGGATAGCTGCTACTTCGGGAATGTTTAGAATTT
The DNA here is from genome assembly GCA_037074715.1 of Magnolia kwangsiensis. Taxonomy (NCBI): domain Eukaryota; kingdom Viridiplantae; phylum Streptophyta; class Magnoliopsida; order Magnoliales; family Magnoliaceae; genus Magnolia; species Magnolia kwangsiensis. The sequence goes on from CM073573.1 coordinate 62,844,042, forward strand.
TTCTACAACTCAAAATCTTATGAAATTTGGTGGAGATAGGGTAAAATTGATGATGAACTACTAAAAAAATAATTAAAATAATATGATAACTAGAAGTGCCCAAAATGGGGCATAGAATGGCCCTAGGACCGTATTCTGCCATGATTAGGGTAGAATTTGGTTAAGCACCAAACTGACTACTCATAGAATTAACTTGAACCACTTTTAATACGAACTAAAAGACCCAAAATGAGTTATACTACTAATGCTATGTTACCTAGAAACCTAGGATCAATCTATAAATCCAGTTGCTCTTGGGAGCATCGTGAAACTTCGTATCGGACCTGGACCGCACGTCGAAAGTCCAATAGTGATGAACTTAGACCATTATGACCGCCTAGTTAGACTTGACTATCATCTCAAAAATTAAGGTCAAACGATGTCCTGAGACTGTTTCCTTGAGTCTGGAGTGAAGAGAGTGAGAAAGCGAAGATTTTTAGAAAATTAAATACATTTTTAAGTGATCAGGAACGGTTCACTTGCGCGTTATTTCTAAGCGTTCTGACCATTAGATTTTGACCCAATTTCACCCTCGGATCAGGATAGGTGGCCCTTATATGTCATAATACTTGTGGCTCTGATCGACTTTCGGTGATCGCTAAACTGAAACTGGTTCGCCACGGTCGATCTGGAAACCCGACCGGACTGAAAACTTAGCTTGACCTAAATTCAATATTAGAGAGCTTAAGTCCAACCGCATTTAGTAATAGGACCTCCAGAAGTGCACTTGGATCGGAAGAGACCCGATTTGGTTATAACCTAAGTATACCTTGGCCCAAAGTCTATTTTCGTCACTTTTGGGCTTATAAAAAGGCCTTAAATCCCATACGAATTTCAAACCCTAGCCAAATCCAGAGAGAGAAAAGAGAGAGAAAGTGAGAGAGAAGTTGGTGAGAGAGAAAAGAGAGAAAGTGAGAGAGAAGTTGGTGATTCTTCCTAGGGCTATTTTCGGAACAGAGAGAGAAAGTGAAAGAGAAAAGAGAGAGAAAGTGAGAGAGAAAGTGAGAGAAAGTGAGAGACAAGTTGGTGAGAGAGAAAGTTGGTGAGAGAGAGAAAAGAGAGAGAAAGTGAGAGAGAAGTTGGTGAGAGAGAAAAGAGAGAAAGTGAGAGAGTTGGATCGGAACAGACCCGATTTGGTTATAACCTAAGTATACCTTGACACAAAGTCTATTTTCATCGCTTTTGGGCTTATAAAAAGGCCTCACAAATCCCATACGAATTTCAAACCCTAGCCAAATCAAGAGAGAGAAAAGAGAGAGCAAGTGAGAGAGAAGTTGGTGATTCTTCCTGGGATTTTACCCAGCTTTGCTACGTGCCTAATCCACCTATTCGTATAGCTATTCCGGCATTTTTGATCCCATTCTTAGGTAAGAAAAACCTAACCCTAGCTTATTTTAGGGTCTCCATTGATGCTAGTAGCTAGATAGCTAACCTAGCTTGTATTACAGGTTGATATTCCACGCATACGAAGACTTAGAGTTTCTAACAAGTTCGTTACGCTTCTACGGCATAAGGTGCGGACTTTAGATGTTTAGGTTATCTATTTTCAAAGCTTTCAATGTCAGATAATGATAGATTCCTAACGTGGATGCTATTTCACATGTAGAACATGCTTTCCGTTTTCCATTTCGAATACGTAGGAAGTATATGGAATTTTAGATATTTTGGATATTTGTAGAAAATACAGTATACGTATAAATTTTACTGATATGATTTCCATGAGTATTTTCCATGTATATATGCTAGTTATGGATATATGACCTGTCTGGCGAAAGGATTCGCCCTAATACACATTTTGGCCAACATAGGTTATGTAGGCTAATGTGTGTAGTCTAAGTGTTTGTATAAATGCTTGCATAAGTAAATATTTAGTAAATGATGTTATAGATTAGTGTTGAGATAGGATTCTCAACTACTTTGATGATGTGTATGAATTCCTCCATGTACGTTATTTGAATTGATTGCCTTATATATGAAATGCTTGTGTGTGGTTAACTACATATGTTGTATCTTATAACATGCTGATAACAGGCTTGGATTACTTAATAATTCAATTTCGTCTCTCTCATATGCTTACTGATTCAGTTTGCAAGTGCTTGGGGCTATGCTATAGTCCAGGCAGTCGATAACAGAATTGAACTCGTGGTTGAATTCTATTGGCCACGAAGGACTCGTTGACGAACCCGAGTCATGCGATGCTTGTCGACAGTGGTTAGGCCACACGAGGTGCTTATGCACTTCATGTCGATCAAATTAACGGGCGCTCGTACTTGTCGAACTCGTCAAGTAACCCGATTAGCCCGATGTATGTTAACTATGTATGGACGCTACTACTTGAATCTAAAGTACCAAACTTACAAGTGAAAATCCCGTTAACCATGGTACCTCGATCCGCTAAGACTCATGAGCTGGGCATGGTGGGATGAGACACCGTGGTCAAGCCGTCGGCTTACGCTGGGGCGACGAGCCTCCCCGTAGTGACCAGTGATCAACCAGAGCTCGTGAGCCGAATACGGTGGTACGGGACACTGTATTCGAGCTATCAGCCTACACTGATAAGGTGATGGGGGAGCGGTGCAATGAGTGCATGTAACAGCCCTGACAGCCCTTTTTAGTGACCTCGAGCATACTCTGAATCTGCGGAGAGGTGACGAGCCTTCCCATAGTAAACCGAGTATAAATTAAGCCTGTATTGATAAGGTGATGGGGAGCGGTGTAACGAGTATGTGTAATAGCCCTGACAGCCCTTTATAGCGACCTAGAACCGCATCATCGTATGAGATTATCTAGGATTGACGACCCTAAAACGGATCATTGTTGGGAAATGATACAAGAGAGGTACTTTAGCTTCCCAATCTTGCTGTATGAAAAGGATTAATAACAACTCGGTAATCATGTTCATATCGCATTGCATGTGCCTGGAAGATGTGGAGCACTGAGGGAAGAAAGCATGCCACGAACGTAAGATGGTGTCGCATGAGGGAGTATGTTGGTGAGGGCATACATCATGTCATTTCATCCTTGCATTAACTACAGTATTTAGGAATGTTTGCTATATTTACTTTATCGTTACCGCTTGACTGATTTGATAACATGTTAATCTTTACTCTATTATTCCACTGAGTTAGCTACTCACTCCCACGTTACGGGACGGTGTTATACACACCAACTCGACCCTGTCTTAGTTTCAGGTGAGGGCGATGCATTTGAAGAGGAGCCGGACTTTACTTTATGATGATGAGGAGGATTTTTCCTATATGCAGGTTCTGATCGACGGGGTTACAGGGTTACTGATTAGATGCCAATACACTTGGTATTTTCCCTTTTATTTAAACACCCATGTATATTCTTTTCTTTCCATTTTTGGAGTATACATGTATTTAGTTAACCTGATAACATGTTCACACTCTAGAGACTTACAATAAATTATACATTTTATATATTTATCACAGCCTTCCGCTTAAGAAACTTAACCATCTCTAGAGTATGATATGTTATTTTGATCTAATCCCACTCATGTTTACTGCACTAATATGAATCACATTCATTCATCATTATCTATGTTGCATAAGTGATGTTTTGGAACTCAGGAGTTGGGTTTCTACTCGACCTCTGATTTTCAGGATGTTACATGATGGCCCACATATGTCAATATACTTGTGACCCTGATCGAGTTTTGGTGACCGCTGAACTGAAATTGGTCCGCGACGGTCGATCTGGAAACCCGTTTGAACTGAAAACTTAACTTGATCAAGATCCAGCATCTATGAGCTTAAGTCCGCCGCATTAAGCAAAGGGACCTCCAGAACTGCTCCGTTAGATCAAAACAAGGCTGATTTGGTTATAACCTAAGTATACCATAGCTCTGGGACTGTTTCCGCCAGTTCTGGGCCTATATAAGGACCTTAAACCCTCTCTCACATATTCCATACGAATTTTAAAACCCTAGCTAAGAAAGAGAAGAAAAACAGAGAAAGTAAGAGAGAAGTTGGTGATTCATCCTGAGATTCTTCCCAGCTTTACTACGTGCCTAATCCACCTATTCGAATCATTATTTCGGCAATTCTACTTTCATACTTGGGTAAGAAAATCAAACCCTAACCTGTTTTAGGGCTTAGTATAGTTGGAGTGATGAAATACTTAACCCTTTTCGTGCTATAGGTTGCTAATCCGCCGTTAACGAAGGCTTACCATTTAAATCATATTCGTTACGCTTCTATGCGTAAGGTGCAGACTGTAGATGTATAGATTATGGTTTTTAAAACTTTTAATGTCAGATAATAATTTATTACTGACATGGATGCTATTACACATGCTAAATGCGCTATCTGTTCTGTTTTACGAATATGTATAGTCTATGTTGTAAAAAGAGTATTCCATGTGTTTGTTAAAATATTTGTATACATATGAAATCTAATGTTGTGATTGCCATGACTAATTATTGTTAGTACATGCTTGTTATGCATGTGACAACTCCTTAGCAAAAGGATTTGCCCAAATATGCAATATGCCAACATACGTGATGTATGTTGAATAGTGTAGTCTAAGTGTTTGTGTAAATACCTAAACGGGTTAGAAATTGGTAGAGTATGATTTTTAAGGGTATTGAAATATGAATCTCAATCACCTTACTTATATGTATGATTTCCTCCACGAAATGTTTAACCTATTTTATTCATGTTAACTGTGTGTATGATTTCCTCCGTGTACTATATTCATATTTAAGTTATATTTCATAACATGTTCATATGAATGTAGAATTTGAATCAAATGTCTATTATTGAGATTGTACGTGACTGGGACCATTTTATGGTCCAGGCAATCGGTAACAGGCTTTGAGTTCGTGGCTGAGATTTATTCGCCACGTGAGACGTGTTTGACGAACCCGAGCCGTATTAGAGTTGTCGGCAGTGCTTTGGCCACACAGAGTGCTTATGCATTTCATGTCGATCAACTCAATGTGTAATCATGTTAGTCGAGCTCGTCAAGTAACCCGATTGACCCAATGTATGTTCACCATGTATAGATGCTCCTGTTTGAATCTAGGGTACTAAACTTACTAGTGTAATCCCGTCAACCTTGGTACCTCGATCCACTAAGACTATGAGCCGGACATGGTGGTATGGGACACCGTGGTCGAGCTGTCGGCCTACGCTGGGGCGACGAGCCTCACCGTAGTGACCAGTGAGTAACCTAGACTTGTGAGCCGATTATGGTGGTATGGGACACTATATTTGAGCTATCGGCCTACTCTGATTGGTGACGAGCCCTTTGTAGTGACCTCGAGTATATCCTGAAACTGCATTGGGGCGACGAGCCTTATTGTAGTATATAGAATATAACTAGACCTGTTTTGATTAGTGACGAGCCCTTTACAGCGATCTAAAACTATAATATCGTATGAGATTGTTTAGGACTGACAACCCTAGAATGGATCATTGTTTAGGTAATGATACGAGGGAGGTACCTTAGCTTCTCAATCCAGTTGTATGAAAAAGGACTAATAATAACTCGGTAATCATGTTCATAACATCGCACTGCATGTTCCCTAGGTTGAAGAGCACAGAGGGAAGAAAGCATGTCGTGGATGTAAGATGTTGTCGCACGAGGGAGTGTAGGCGAGGGCATGCATCATGAAAACATTTCATCCTTGTATTAATAAGAGTATTTAGGAATGTTTGATATGTCTGCTTTATCATTACTGCTTGACTGAATTGATAACATATTAATCTTGGCTCTATGATTCCACTGAGTTGATCACTCACTCCCATGTTCTGGGATGATGTTCTGAACACCCACCAGACTCTGTCTTAGCTGCAGATGACGACGTGACTCAGGAGGCGGAGCCTGATTACTACGACGATCAGGACGAGTTCTCGTATATGCAGTTCTCTGACAGTTTCGCTTAGGCAGTGATGATCGACGGGGCTACAGGGCTTTTCATTATAGTTAAAACTGTTTCTCCACATTTTGATTTTTATTTAAACTAATACATGTATATGGTGACTCAGTGATGTATTCATACTCTGGGGTTCGACAGAGATCCTTTGAACTCATATACGTTTAGATACATTTTTCAGTCTTCCGCTTGTATTATATAAATTGATCTGGAGTATGAATTACTGTTTTGGTATAATCTCACTCATGTTTTGTGCGCTAATATGAACAACATTCAATCATTATTATCTATATTGCATAAGTGATGCGTTGGAACTCGGGAGCTGAGCTTCTACTCGACCCCCAATTTTTAAGGCGTTACATCATGCCATCACAGAGTCTGGTGTGGGCTGCACTAATGGCTTAGACTATTGAGTCATGGGATCACTTGTTTGTCCAACCTCCATAGAAGTTACATCTGGAGTGTCTGTCGTCAAAGGAGTTGAGGGTAACCATGGAAGTTGCATCTTCTTAATGGTATCGTGGGTGATACACAATGCTAGAAAAGGTGCATTGGCGTTAGGTTGAAAACCACACTCTTGTGTGAGTAGATAGATAAGGTGGACAAATGGAAAATGTGTAGCTTGACTACATCTAACCAGTAGTGTGAGCTGATAAACGATGACCGACATAAGACAAATGTGAATGCGAGAAGCAACGCTATAAATGATGTCTAACATAAGGGGGTGAGATCTACCTTATTTGTGCCTAGTGGGTAGATATTAGTCAAAAAATTGGAGTGGAGGACTCTGTATTGATTATTCATAAGTAAGGAACGTAGTGCATTACTTTGAACCCAAGGCTCATCTCTCCAATTACACAAGAATTTGGTCACCATAGACCGAACTGTGGGAGAAGACAAATCATGGCTTGACAGTCACCTCCAGGCAAGGAAACTCTAAGAAGGTTCGCAATGTGACTTGGGGTAGTCATGATAGTCGATTGTCCAACTTCAACTTCAATAGATGGAGGGTCAATTTTTGGGTTTCTATAATGTGACAAAAATTCGTAGATTTGATTGGATGAGGTCATCCCTCTAAGTTTCAAGACATTGTCCTACCCTATTGCTGCTAGCAATGTATTGATGCCATAGGATTGCACGCAAGCCAGATCCAGACTCCTCTCTAAAATCACACTATCCCTTGAATAAACCAAAATGATCAATCCAAATACAACAATTACTTTAGTATTTCAAACAAATAGTCTCAAGAAGAACTATGCAAACATAATTGTACAAAAGAGAACACTAAAAACATATGCACATATGAAAATTAGTAAAACGAAGGAATTTCTCATTTAGAAATAAGTAACAAAATTCTTTTTAGGAATTTCAAATTAGATCAACCGAATCTCCAATCTCTGTATCAGGAATTTCATGAAATTAAGCTAACTTAATATTTGTCTACTGCAAATGCATCCAAATAGATTCCTTCATCAAAAGCAGCATCGATTCGCAATAAATAACTTGAGGATTCTTAGGAATATTTAAAAAATTGAGGTCTAATTAGAAGTATACCTTAATCAAGCTTAGTTCCACTTCATATGTGAAACAACCCACCTTGCAATTTAGGCAAAGCACAAAAGAGGAAGTGTGTTAAGCAAGCACCGGTTTCCATACCTTTTTAACTCCATATCATTAGTATGTATGGAATGCGATCAGTTTGGGACAGAGAAGGGAACAACATTAAGCAGGTTCTAGTTTCATAAAATGGTTGTGATTTTCACAGAGTGCATCCAGTCCATTGCTTTTTGGATAACTTCCAAGCATACAATATGCATATAAATGATAGTTTTTTAACCCATAATTGCACAAATTATTTACTAAAGGAAAATTCAATAGATCTTTAAAAGAATGAAAAAAATAAAGAGAAAAGAGAAAGAAAGAAAGAAAGAAAAATACTCCCGAAGAAAGGTCAAAGATATTTGCAAGCATGCACCCTGCCTTGTTGTTGATCATATTAAAGGACCGCCATGTTGAAAAATGACATCTTAGCATTCAGCAGTTTGAGACGATTCTTTTCATTGATCTTTACTATAATAATATATATATATTTATAAGTAAGCTGGTTTTGAACCTGAGACCTCAATGTTGAAAAATGACATTTCTCTTATTAGCTAAAGGCTCAAACACATCTTACGTAGCAAGAAACGCATCAATCACCATCAAAGTTAAAATTAAAAATAAAAAAGGTTAATACCTATTATACATGTAATGGATTTTCTTTCTTGATCCTGTAGTAATGGTCATTTTTCACACCGAGAACAGATTTAAATGATTGTGGCCATGCTTTTATTTGCCCTTTTCATTTAGCTGCAAGTCGAAGCCTCTCCTCTCTTCTTCTTCGATACTGGTCATCATTGCGACAGCTCATGGGCTGCCATTAATGTTGGCATAAAACCTCCAAAAAAAAAAAGTCGACCACTGGTCTTCAGTACCAGCACCAACAGCCTCTGGACGGTGTCCCATATTGAAACCCTCGTCGTTCTTTTACCATTGTGATTAGCTATGACCATGGCCGATGACCCATTCAATGGGTTTTATAGAACCATTTTTTAATCACCTACTATTAGCCATCCTTCACAATGGGATTAAATTTAGATGATCGTGGTCGTGCTTATTTGACACCTGTTAAGGTTGATACCACCGTGATGTAAGACATGCAAGGATCTGTCATCGAGCTATAGATCTGGATTTTGGGAAGAAACCCTCTATGATTTGGGGAAGAAACCCTTTGTTTCACTAGTGGATTTTCATTAGACGGGTGATGGTTTCATAGCCATAGGGAAGATGGTTGCATGACCATTAGGGGTGTACATCGAGTCGAACCGATTGAGCTGGCTTCATCTCAACTTGACTCGAACACTGGCTGACCTCAACTCGAACTTGGCTCGGCTCGGTCCTTGAGCTTAACTGGCCAGCTTGGCTCTGTTAGGTCAGCAACTCGGGCCAACTCGGGCAGAGTTCAAGCTAAGATCGAGCCCAGTTCGCCATTGAGGCATTTTCACAAACACCTAAACTGCAACTTCGAATACATTTTGCATCTCAAATACATATGCCCCAACATCCATCTAAAATACATTTTGCATTCCATACCAAATAGTGGTTCAACAACATCTGGGTTTTCCCATGGGTTAAACATAGCTGTCGAAATCACCACCAAAAACCCTAGTTTTAGATGGAAGCAGGCCCTTTTTAATTTTCTTCTTCATCTTAATCTTCGTCTTCTTATCTCTGCTTTTGTCCCTGTGGGTTTTCTGCTCTCTCTATCATGTTTGAAAACAAGGGGTAGGGACAGGGTTTATATAGAAAGGACTGTAAGACAAAAATACCCTCACCTGACATCATTATTACCATAACTTGGGAAGAGTTCGTGGGAGATTAGCTTTCTGAGTTTTTGTTTGAGTTTTATCAAATAGTTGGAGAGCAACATTAATAGCAAAGTAACCGAGTCACCAAACTGGTTCGATCCGAGTTTGATTCGAGCTAGATTCGAGCTGGATTTGATCCGAGTCAAGTTGAGTTGGGGCTTGCTCGAACTCATTTTCGAGCTCAAAAAATCAACTCGACTCGACTCGAACTCAACTTCGAATCGAGTCAAATTGAGCTTTTTCAAGTCGAGTCGAGTGAGCTAACCGAGCTAGATCGGTTCGTGTACACCCCTAATGACCATAAAGTGAGATAGAGATGGGATGTGTAAGATATTGGAGGGAGAGAGAGAGAGAGAGAGAGAGAGAGAGAGAGAGAGAAGTAAGGGCGAGGACGAGGGGTTACGAGATCTTGAGAGAAGGAAAGAGCATGAGAGCCGAAATAGATAGAGAGAGAATCCAATGAATATATTTTTTTTTACATTTGAAACGGTTTAAAACTGTTCCAAATTAGGAATAGCCTAAAGCCATTACTAAACCAAAGATATAGCTGTTCCAAAATTATGAATTTGATGTAGTGTGCCTTATGTGTGAATTGAATCAAGTGAAGTAATTCAGATCTAATTTGATTTGTGAATGATGAATTAACCACTTTATTATCTGACTGTATATGATATGACTTTGATTTCAGTTATCTAATTAAATTAAGCAAATTATATATTAAGAATGGCTATAAGTAGATCCTTGGCACTCTAATGTTTTGCTTTTGTTGATTTTCCTATTTACTTTACCCAATCACAACATTATTTCTTATAATCCAATTTGATAATTAGTTTTAGATTTAATTCTAGTCCTTGAGGATTTGATCTCGGTTTCATTGAATTAAAACTACATCACCGCCCTGCACTTAGGGTTGTCGTCCTTTTGGATCGATAACTCATACCTCAACTAACCTATATCTATGTAAGTTCGAGGTGACACTTTCAAAGTCTGTATCCTAAACCGTACCATTTTATAGGCTTCCACAGTCCTCCCAGTCAAATTCTGGTAACCTGCAACCTGTAATCAGCATTTGCATACAACCCTAAGTTGTATCCCGTATTTTAAAGTCGGCTCAACCCAAGACTTGTATCCTTGCATCACGCCGTCACCACGGTTCCGATGCAGCATCTCGCACGTTGATACGATACCCAGGCCAGGAGATGTGGGTCCATGTTCATTTCGAGGAAAATGTCGCGCATTTGCAAAACCCAAGAAAGCCTTTCAAATCAATCTCATCAATTAAGTATACATCATACCTCAAGTCAAGTACAAGCAAACCATACCCTACCCTTACCTCTCTCTTACACAAGTACGCTAAAGTCAAATCTCTCTCTCTCTCCATCCATCACCCATCCCTTACATCAGATCTATCTCTCTCTTATCTCTCTCTTCACTCCCAAACAACCCACCATGAGAGAGAACGTTCAAGCTCTCCCTGAGAAAGAGATAGGTGTGGCCCACCTTCCTACCACCCCATCCCACCCTCCAAAGATCATCTCAACCATTAAAATTCATCCCTTGGAGCTCTCGAACGCATCGGTGGAAAGAGGAGTCCAAGATCTAATGATGGGTGTTCATAGCACATTAAATTGTTGATTTTGTATATTTGAGAGCCCACATATGGTAGGACACATCTTAATGTATGCATTGTATAGGGAGTTGTAACGCCCTGAAAATCGAGGGTCGAGCATAACTCAGCTCCCGAGTTCTAAAACATCACTTATGCAACATTTTTAATGATGGATGTATGTTGTCTGTATTAGTGCATAAAACATGAATTAGATTAAGCTAAATCAGCAAAACATAATCCAGGGACAGTTATAATATGCAAGCGGAAGACTGAAATGAATATATAAACTAGTATAAGTCCCTAAAGTATGTATGCGTCGCTAGGTCAATAATTATAAGTATTGTGTCAAAATACAAAATGTCAAAAAGAGAATGTGATAGCCCACTACAAACATAACCCTGAATCCCTGTCAAATCAGGACACGGCTCACATGAACCCGCCTGAATACTGCATATTGGAGAACGCCTCCTCATCATCCTCGAACTCTGGCTCTGCCTCGTGGGTCGCATCGTCATCTATAACTAAGACAGAGTCTGGTTGGTGTTTAACACCGTCCCAGAACATGGGAGTGAGTGATCAACTCAGTGGAGTTATACAGCAAAGGTTAACATGTTATCAATTCATTCAAGCAGTAATGATAAAGCAATACAACAAACAAGTTCTAAGTACTCTGATTAATGCAAGGATGGAATGTAGTCATGATGCATGCCCTCGCCAGCACTCCCTTTGCGATCCTCATCTCACAATTGTGCATGTCAGTCACTTCCTCAGTACCCTGCTGTAACATCTCAAAAATCGAGGGGTCGAGCAAAAACCCAACTCCCGAGTTTCAAAATGTTATTTATGCAACATAGATATGTATGATTGAATGTTGTCTGTGATAATGTATAAACATGAGTGAGATTAAGCCAGAACAGCATATCATACTCCAGAGACAGTTAAATTTGCAAGCGGAAGACTGTAATAGTATGTATAACATATATAAACTGTTGTATGTCTCCAGAGTGTGAATATATTACCAGGTTATACACATACATGTATACTTCAAAAGTAAACAAAATGAATATACATGAGGGCGCTAAAAATATAAAATGACAAGTGTCAATGTATCTAATCAACCTCCCTATAATCCCGTCAATCAGATCACGCATAAAGGAGAGATCCTCCTCATCATCATCAAATCCAGCTCCGCCTCGTAGGCCGCGCCATCATCTGCAATCACAATAGGGACTGGTGGGTGTCCGAAAACACCATCCCGTAACGTGGGAGTGAGTGATCAACTCAGTGGGATAAGAGAGCAAAGATTAGCATGTTATCAAATCAATCATGCGATAATAGTAAACCAGTAAATTAAACAATCCTAATACTGTTGTTAATGCAATATGACATGACGTGATGTATGCCCTCACCGACGATCTCCCTCATACGGCAACATCTTACGACCGCGGCATGCCACACTCCCTAGAGTGCTCCACATCTTCCAGGCACATGCAATGTTATGGTGATATGATTTCCAAGTTGTTATTAGTCCATTCAAACAGCAGGATTGGGAAACTAAGGTACCTCCCTTATATCAATCCCAACACAGATCCTGTCTAGGGTCGTCACTCCTAGTAATCTCATACGATGTATATTTTGTAGGTCGCTGCAAGGGCTGTCAGGGCTGTTGCACGCACTCGTTGCTCCGCTCCCCCATTACCTTATCAATACAGGCCTACTGTACTCTACTGCTACGGAAGGGTCGTCGCCACTAGACTCAGAATACGCTCGCGGTCACTACAAAGGGCTGCCAGGGCTATTGCTTGCACTCATTGCACCGCTCCCCCATCACCTTATCAATGTAGGCCGACAGCAAGAATATAGTGTCCCATACCACCATAATCTGCTCACGAGTCTAGGTGCTCACTAGTCACTACGGGGAGGTTTGTGGCCCCAGCGTAGGCCGACAGCTCGACCACGGTGTCCCATACCACCATGCCCGGCTCATGAGTCTTTATGGATCAAGGTACCATGGTTAACAGGGTTTACAATGGTAAGTTCAGTACCCTAGGTTCAAACAGTTATGACTCACGCAGGGTGAACATACAACGGCCAGTCGGGTTACTTGACGGGCTCGACTAGCACGATCGCATCGCAAGTCGAACGACATGAAGTGCGTAAAACACTTCGCGTGTCCTAACCACTGCCGTCAACTCCAAACACGACTCGCGTTCATCGACGCGTCATTCGTGGTGAAGATAAGCTAACCACGAATTCGCTCGGTTACCGACTGCCTGGACTAGGCATAGTCCCAAACAATCATAAAATCACATCAGCAGTTGTGTAAGGGTAATGGAAATGAAATACAACCATGTGAGCATGTTAACACACGTTATTACATACAACTTAAGCAAATCATCTTACACATGTCTTTCACACATATAATGAAATTAAGCATGTCGCCAACATATAGGAAATCCTCTCCATCAACATATTAATTGAGAATTCAATCTCAAAGTAAATCATAAGGAAATCATCAAGCACATGTTATAACATACAGCTTAAGCGAATCGCCAAGCACATGCATTTCATTCATATTATGAAATCGTGCATATGGCTAACATGTAGGAAACCATTCACACCAGCATATTAATTGAGAAATCAATCTCAAACTAATTCATAACACCATTTAATTCAATACATACTAATACAAGCATTTATACAAACACTTACACTACACACTTAAGTCTACATATAGTATGTCGACCCGAAGTGCGCATTTAGGCGAATCTCTTCACCAAACTAATTATGCACGTATTCCTAACATTCTAATGCAACAATAAACCATGTCAATCACATCAGCAAAATATGAGTAAAAACAGTACTTCCTACAAATGACTAAAATGCCCTAAATCTCATATTCTTCGTTGGTTTACGAAACAGGAAACGGACAGCATGTTGTACATGTCAAACGGCGTTGCCGTCAAGAATCTACTATTAAACGACATTGAAAGCTTTGGAAACAGTCAATCAAAGCGTCTAATATCCGCACCTTATCTCTTACGGATGCGTGATTTTGAACGGAGAGTGTACGCTTCGTCTACGGCAATCAGACAACCTGATACACGTGTACATCAGCTACTATTCTATTTGAATCGAAGAAATCCCCAAATCAGCAAGTGGTTAGGGTTTTCCTTACCTAGAAGTGCGTTGGAATCGCCGGGAAAGTGATCGGAGTGCGTCGCCTAAGCTCGTGCAGCAGCAGCAGCAGGTGGAAGGAAAATCACTCCCACTCTCTCTCACAAACTCTCACCTTTTCTCTCTCCCATTCTAGGGCTTTTTGTAATTTCGGATGGGAGAGAGGAGTGAGGGTTTCAACCCCTTTTATAAGCTTAAAAATGCCGAAAACAGGCTCCGGGATGAAGTTTACTTAGTGCCTATCCATTTCGGGGCTGTTTCGATCCAAAAGATGATTTCTGGTGGTCCCCTGGTCGATTGCGATCGGACTTAAGCTCATGCGTACCAGATATAGCACGTATTAAGTTTTCAGTCCGGCAGGGTTCGCAGATCGCACGTAGCGGACCAGTTTCAGTTCAGCGGTCACCGCACGTAGATCAGGGCTGAAAGTCTCATGATAATAAATAGAAATTTTTCCTGATCCGAGGGTGTAATCTGGCTGAATTCTGACGGTCAGAATGCTTAATACTGACGCGTCAAGTCGTGTGCTAGATTTGAATTTGAAATTCCAATTCTGTCCCTATTCGCAGTCTCTTCAGTCCAGACTCAATGAAATAGTCTGCGATTGTCGGTTGGACTTGATTTTCGAAATGAGTATCAAGTCCAACAAGGCGGTCCTAACGGTCTAAGATAGGAAGTATCGGACTTTCGACGTGCGGTCTAGATCCAATACAAAAGTTCAAAGCGGTCCAGAGAACGAACCTGCTTAGAGTTTGGTCCGAGGTTATAGAGTATTATACAGTCGTTGGTTCTACTCGATTTGGGTCTTGTAGAATGTATTTAAAGTGATCAGGGACTGTTTCCCAGCTACTCCAACGTTGCGCTAGCCAACTTATGTTTAGTTTCTAAAGGAATTAATCCTAAGTGGTTTCTTTAGCTATGGAATTGGGTTCTGAGCGATTTTTCAGGTGTTTTAATTGACCCACTGCCTAAGGACGTCAAATCCCAGATTGGCCAAAATCTGGGGTGTTACAATCTACCCCCCTTAAAACACAATGTCATCCCCGACATTGGCGAAGGGTAAGGAATACTTTTCTAAGGGAGGTTCAATCCTACTTAATAACCTAATCGTACGTATATCCTAACTCAAAGGTTTCGATCTTGGGCCAGTGGGGAAGAGGCCGACCACGCTTCCGCTGCGCCACTCTGATCAAACGGGAGCGTTGACTAACCTAACTGGATTGGACTTAATTCGTTCTACCCCCCTTAAAACTTGGTTTTACTTAAAGTTCAAGAGTCTATACGTCATTCCGTACATCAGAACAAGGTGCAACTTAAGACCTATCCTTGACATAAATTGGGAAACAACTTCTCTACATGGTTTTCCTTGCTAATGATGCTTTCTATGGCATTGGTACCTATGATCATAGAGATGAGCCTAATCTCTATTGTGGTTAAGTTCAGGGGCAGGTATGAGTTGGTGGCAAGATGTCGAATTCTCTACTGGCTTTAAGTCCTCGCCATTTCCCAAAGACAATGTGATCTTGTTTGGTTGTAGGTGGTTGGGCCATTACAGAAGAAAGGTTGTGTAGTGGGTCTGAGCCGGATACGTTGAACCTTCTGTCTAATCAGGACAGAAAATGCGTTGTATCAGTTCTTAATCCGAGTCGATGCCGATCCTCTGCTTGATCAGAGCATTGGATTCATTGGTAACCACTAGGAGTAAGAAATCGACTCAAACCGCGAATACATCGCTTACATGTAGTTCCTTTGTTCCGCGTTCCCGAATGCAATAAGCCCTTGGGGAAGGCAATTCTAAGGGGCGTGCTAGTACATTCTAAGTTCATTCTAAGGGATTTATAAATGGTCCCTAAGAGTGAATGGCTCCCTCCTATGGGCAACAACAGAAGTCTATAAGTCATAAGGGGATCTATCGAAGGAAGGGAGTCCCATTCCAACCAAATCTAACCTACTATCCCTTAGCATAAATAGGCCTTACACTGCCTAAGACAACTAGTTGCCTAGTCTGTAACTCAGTAGTTATAATCCAAAGCCTAAGTTTATACGTTAAATGGTTCCATACCATTTCTACTACAGGGAATTCTTCTACTACTTAGGGTCAAGATTATCTAAATGAAATTAGATTTCTTATGTCGTCAGATCCTTCAAATCTAGGAGTGTTATCGCTAGGTCCAAAACGCCAAGGGCCTATTGGCCAGTAGCATTAAGTTGTATTAAATGGAACCGCATTCCTAATCCCATGTTGGGATAGGGAGTGGCATGCTTGGTAGGAGGGTGGGGTGGGATAAAAATTCATTTGTAGACTGAATCCCGGGAGTTACTATACTCCTAATCTGGGGACAGTACCTTACAGCGAAATGAAACGGCATGTATTCCATCTAACCAAATTTCGTCACAATATATGGAATAAAGTTCCACATGGATTATGACAGAGATGCATTCGGCTATGCTAGGCCCAAACCACTGGCGCAACACATTGTCTACCAGTGACATCACAAGACTCAATAACAACAAAACAGAACAATCCTTAAAACAAAAATCAAACAATCTACAGGGCAAAAGCATAGATGCCTAACTCTACCAAAGGACTTTACCACAGTCCCGACTTACCTTCTTTATCCCTGTCGAGTCTAATACTGTCTGTTGCTCACTAGAGCTCTCTCGGCCATATATTTTCAGTATCCCTTAAGCAAAGAAAATGGAGAAATAGGATTGAGAGGGAGGATGGTGAAAAGAGAGAAAAAGGCTAAAACATCTTAACAATAGCCATGGAAAATGGGAGAAATGCAAGGAAATGGCTAACCAAACTAGAAAAGGGAGATCTAGGCGTTGTAGAGGGATGCTTCAAGCTCCCCTAGGATGTATTTCCAGAAAGAAAAGAGAATGAAAAAGGGAAATGGAGCACCTCACGATTTCAGCTCGATTTGGGGGTTGTTGGAGCTCCAAACGGCAAGATTTGCAAGAGGGAAGGCTGCAAACTTCAATGGAGTGATGGGGCGTGGTCGTTTTCAGCCAAGAATGGGTTTAGGAGTGGAACCACGGTTTTGAGAGAGGGCAGCTAGAAAATGAAAATAGGGCTAGGGAAGGGGACTTTTGTGAAGGAAGTACCCCATTTAGGGGTTTTCTATGGATGAACCATACGTGGGAGGGGTGTACTACCCAAAATACCTCCACGCCCCAAATTTTACCTCAAGTGGGCCCACCTGTACGGCGATGGCATCGCCGACCGCCCGGTGATCTGACCGGTGGGACCACATGAGTTTGGTCCAGGGACCCCAAATATGTACGGTTCCCACTTTGGTTCATTCTATATTGCCCTATGGAGGCTAAAACATGCATTCGGGGCTTTCCGGGACCAATCTGCAATCACGAATACAAAACCCTATTATGCAGCATATGATTTTGGGGTAGAAGGATCTAGTACATCCATCTAGACCCTTAGTTACTAAAGAAAGTGAAATTTGAATAGCCTTATGGCCATTTTTTATGAAATTTTACTATTCACTGTAAAATTTTGTGAAAGTATGATTTTACATTATTTTTACATTAGTATTGATGCCTAATATGAAAATGATAAGAAATAATTGAAGATTGGAGTGGTGAGAGGAAGAATTTTGAAGATTTTTGGTGAAACGGGGTTTTTAGGCCCTGACGATTGAATACAGGAGTCGTGGTCATCCCATGGCCCAAGGATTCACTTTTACGGGTTTAAAATCGTTCAAAGAATGTCTCAACCCACTTACCTACAACCTATGAGCTATTCGGGTTGCTTCACGCGACCCTAGATACGTTATGGACTCGATCACGCGATCGAAATGAATAGACTTCGCCTATTGGCGAATCTGGGATCCTAGAAGTGTTTCTAGACCCTTCTCGCACCCACCTAAGTCAAAGGAAGCGACAGCGTACGTCGCGTGACCATAACCCAGGCCCAGTTTAATCCAAATCATGCTCTGATACCATCTGCAACATCCTGAAAATCGAGGGGTCGAGCAAAAACCCAACTCCCGAGTTCCAAAATGTTATTTATGCAACATAGATATGTATGATTGAATGTTGTCTGTGATAATGTATTAAACATGAGTGAGATTAAGCCTGAACAGCATATCATACTCCAGAGACAGTTAAATTTGCAAGCAAAAGACTGTAATAGTATGTATAACATATATAAACTGTTGTATGTCTCCAGAGTGTGAATATATTACCAGGTTATACACATACATGTATACTTCAAAAGTAAACAAAATGAATATACATGAGGGCGCTAAAAATATAAAATAACAAGTGTCAATGTATCTAATCAACTTCCCTGTAATCCCGTCAATCAGATCACGCATAAAGGAGAGATCCTCCTCATCATCATCAAATTCAGCTCCGCCTCGTAGGCCGCGCCATCATCTGCAATCACAATAGGGACTGGTGGGTGTCCGAAAACACCATCCCATAACGTGGGAGTGAGTGATCAACTCAGTGGGATAAGAGAGCAAAGATTAGCATGTTATCAAATCAATCATGCGATAATAGTAAACCAGTAAATCAAACAATCCTAATACTGTTGTTAATGCAATATGACATGACTTGATGTATGCCCTCACCGACGATCTCCCTCATATGGCAACATCTTACGACCGCGGCATGCCACACTCCCTAGAGTGCTCCACATCTTCCAGGCACATGCAATGTTATGGTGATATGATTTTCAAGTTGTTATTAGTCCATTTAAACAGCAGGATTGGGAAACTAAGGTACCTCCCTTATATCAATCCCAACACAGATCCTGTCTAGGGTCGTCACTCCTAGTAATCTCATACGATGTATATTTTGTAGGTCGCTGCAAGGGCTGTCAGGGCTGTTGCACGCACTCGTTGCTCCGCTCTCCCATCACCTTATCAATACAGGCCTACTGTACTCTACTGCTACGGAAGGGTCGTCGCCTCCCGTAGACTCAGAATACGCTCGCGGTCACTACAAAGGGCTGTCAGGGCTGTTGCTCGCACTCGTTGCACCGCTCCCCCATCACCTTATCAATGTAGGCCGACAGCAAGAATATAGTGTCCCATACCACCATAATCTTCTCACGAGTCTAGGTGCTCACTGGTCACTACGGGGAGGTTTGTGGCCCCAGCGTAGGCCGACAGCTCGACCACGGTGTCCCATACCACCATGCCCGGCTCATGAGTCTTTATGGATCAAGGTACCATGGTTAACAGGGTTTACAATGGTAAGTTCAGTACCCTAGGTTCAAACAGTTATGACTCATGCAGGGTGAACATACAACGGCCAGTCGGGTTACTTGACGGGCTCGACTAGCACGATCGCATCGCAAGTCGAACGACATGAAGTGCGTAAAACACTTCGCGTGTCCTAACCACTGCCGTCAACTCCAAACACGACTCGCGTTCATCGACGCGTCATTCGTGGTGAAGATAAGCTAACCACGAATTCGCTCGGTTACCGACTGCCTGGACTAGGCATAGTCCCAAACAATCATAAAATCACATCAGCAGTTGTGTAAGGGTAATGGAAATGAAATACAACCATGTGAGCATGTTAACACACGTTATTACATACAACTTAAGCAAATCATCTTACACATGTCTTTCACACATATAATGAAATTAAGCATGTCGCCAACATATAGGAAATCCTCTCCATCAACATATTAATTGAGAATTCAATCTCAAAGTAAATCATAAGGAAATCATCAAGCACATGTTATAACATACAGCTTAAGCGAATCGCCAAGCACATGCATTTCATTCATATTATGAAATCGTGCATATGGCTAACATGTAGGAAACCATTCACACCAGCATATTAATTGAGAAATCAATCTCAAACTAATTCATAACACCATTTAATTCAATACATACTAATACAAGCATTTATACAAACACTTACACTACACACTTAAGTCTACATATAGTATGTCGACCCGAAGTGCGCATTTAGGCGAATCTCTTCACCAAACTAATTATGCACGTATTCCTAACATTCTAATGCAACAATAAACCATGTCAATCACATCAGCAAAATATGAGTAAAAACAGTACTTCCTACAAATGACTAAAATGCCCTAAATCTCATATTCTTCGTTGGTTTACGAAACAGGAAACGGACAGCATGTTGTACATGTCAAACGGCGTTGCCGTCAAGAATCTACTATTAAACGACATTGAAAGCTTTGGAAACAGTCAATCAAAGCGTCTAATATCCGCACCTTATCTCTTACGGATGCGTGATTTTGAACGGAGAGTGTACGCTTCGTCTACGGCAATCAGACAACCTGATACACGTGTACATCAGCTACTATTCTATTTGAATCGAAGAAATCCCCAAATCAGCAAGTGGTTAGGGTTTTCCTTACCTAGAAGTGCGTTGGAATCGCCGGGAAAGTGATCGGAGTGCGTCGCCTAAGCTCGTGCAGCAGCAGCAGCAGGTGGAAGGAAAATCACTCCCACTCTCTCTCACAAACTCTCACCTTTTCTCTCTCCCATTCTAGGGCTTTTTGCAATTTCGGATGGGAGAGAGGAGTGAGGGTTTCAACCCCTTTTATAAGCTTAAAAATGCCGAAAACAGGCTCCGGGATGAAGTTTACTTAGTGCTTATCCATTTCGGGGCTGTTTCGATCCAAAAGATGATTTCTGGTGGTCCCCTGGTCGATTGCGATCGGACTTAAGCTCATGCGTACCAGATATAGCACGTATTAAGTTTTCAGTCCGGCAGGGTTCGCAGATCGCACGTAGCGGACCAGTTTCAGTTCAGCGGTCACCGCACGTAGATCAGGGCTGAAAGTCTCATGATAATAAATAGAAATTTTTCCTGATCCGAGGGTGTAATCTGGCTGAATTCTGACGGTCAGAATGCTTAATACTGACGCGTCAAGTCGTGTGCTAGATTTGAATTTGAAATTCCAATTCTGTCCCTATTCGCAGTCTCTTCAGTCCAGACTCAATGAAATAGTCTGCGATTGTCGGTTGGACTTGATTTTCGAAATGAGTATCAAGTCCAACAAGGCGGTCCTAACGGTCTAAGATAGGAAGTATCGGACTTTCGACGTGCGGTCTAGATCCAATACAAAAGTTCAAAGCGGTCCAGAGAACGAACCTGCTTAGAGTTTGGTCCGAGGTTATAGAGTATTATAGAGTCGTTGGTTCTACTCGATTTGGGTCTTGTAGAACATATTTAAAGTGATCAGGGACTGTTTCCCAGCTACTCCAACGTTGCGCTAGCCAACTTATGTTTAGTTTCTAAAGGAATTAATCCTAAGTGGTTTCTTTGGCTATGGAATTGGGTTCTGAACGATTTTTCAGGTGTTTTAATTGACCCACTGCCTAAGGACGTCAAATCCCAGATTGGCCAAAATTCGGGGTGTTACACCTGCCTAATGCCAAACGGCACATGCAGTGCGGTGCATGAACATGATTACCAAGTTCTTATTAGTCCTTT
Organism: Magnolia kwangsiensis; assembly: GCA_037074715.1. Taxonomy (NCBI): domain Eukaryota; kingdom Viridiplantae; phylum Streptophyta; class Magnoliopsida; order Magnoliales; family Magnoliaceae; genus Magnolia; species Magnolia kwangsiensis. The sequence continues at coordinate 62,865,622 of CM073573.1, forward strand.
TTCATACAGTAGCATTGGGAAGTTAAGGTACCTCCCTTATATCAATTCCTGAATAATGATCCATTCTAGGGTCGTCAATCCTAACAAATCTCATACGATGTTATAGTTCTAGGTCACTGCAAAGGGCTCGTCACCTAATCAATACAGGCCTAATTAAACCCTAGTTACTACAAAAAGGCCCGTCGCCTCAATGCATTTTCAGGGTATGCTCGAGGTCATTACAAGGGGCTCGTCACCTAATCAGTGTAGGCCGACAGCACGAATACAGTGTCTCATACCACCGTATTCGGTTCACGAGTCTGGATTGCTCAGTGGTCACTATGGGGAAGCTCGTCGCCCCAGCGTAGGCCAACAGCTCGACCACGGTGTCCATACCACCATGTTTGGCTCATGAGTCTTAGCGGATCGAGGTACCAAGGTTAAAGGATTTTCACTGGTGAGTTTGGTACCTTAGATTCAAACAATAGCATCCAAACATGGTGAGCATCATTGAGCCAATCGGGTTACTTGACGAGCTTGACTAGTACGAGTGCACATTGAGTTGATCGACATGAAGTGCATAAGCACTCCGTGTGGCCTAACCACTGTCACATCCCAAGTACGGCTTGAAATCATCGAACACGTCCTATGTGGCGAAAATAACCTCCGCCACCACAGCAGAGCCTATTACCAATTTCCTGGACTATGATATAGTCCCAACCGCATGCAACCACAACAATAAGCATATGAGATGATCAAAGCAGTAATGAAAACTTGAGTCAAATCCTACAATCATTTGAGCATGCTATGAAATATAACTTAAACATGCATATACAGTACATGGAGGAAATTATACACACAGTTAAACATGAATAAACAGACTATATAGTATATGGAGGAAATTATACACACAGTTAAGGTAGTTGAGAAGCATATCTCATCACGCACACAAAGTACAATTTACTTAATACTAGTTCATTCAGACATTTTTACAAACACTTAGACTACACATTCCAACATACATGATGGATGTTGGTTATATTACGTATTAGGAAAAATCCTTTTACCGAGGAGTTGTCACGTATACAACAAGTATAAACATAAGACAATTAATCATGGAAAACACACTTTCAAATTTCATACATATACGATTCTACAAATACATGGAATATACTAAACACAACATAGTTCATATATAACTGAAAAGCGAAACAAATCGCATTTGGCATGTGAAATAGCATCCACGTCAGTAATAAACCATTAACCGACATTAAAAGCCTTGAAAATCATAACCTATATGTATATAGTCCACACCTTACTCCGGTAAACACGTAACGGATTCGTTTTAGACACCTAGCCTTTGTCAACTGCGGATTGGCAACCTAGAGAAAGGATTAGGTTAGCTATTTCATAACTTACACTATTTGAAACCCTAAAACAGGTTAGGGTTCGGTTTCCTTACCCAAGTATGCAATCGGGATCGCCCGTATAGCGATACAAATGGACGAATTTGGCACGTAGTGTAGTTGAGAAGAACCCCAGGATGAATCTCCAACTCACTCTCTCTCTTTCCCTTCCTTTTCTTCTCTCTTCTTTGCTAGGGTTTTAGAATTCGTATGGAATATGTGAGAGGGGGTTTAAAGCCCTTACATAGGCCCAGAATTGACGAGAATGGCCCAAGGGCCAAGGTATACTTAGGTTATAGCCAAATCAGGTCTGTTCCGATCCAACGGAGCATTTTTGGAGGTCCCTATGGTAAATGCGGTCAGACTTAAGCTCCTTGATATTGAATCCAGATCAAGCTAAGTTTTTAATCCGTCAGTTCTGGGACTATACAAGGGCTTTAAACCCCCTCTCACATATTTCATACAAATTCTAAAACCCTCCAAATCAGGTCTGTTCCAATCCAACAGAGCATTTTTGGAGGTCCCTATGCTAAATGCGGTCGGACTTAAGCTCTCTGATATTGGATCCAGGTCAAGCTAAGTTTTCAGTCCGATCGAATTTACAGATCGCCTGTTGAGGACCAGTTTCAGTTCGATGGTCACCGATTTTCGATCAGGGCCACAAGTACATTGCCATGTGTGGGACATTTCTCCTGATCCGAGGGTGTATTTAGGTCAGATTCTAATGATCTGAATCCTTATATTTAGCCCGCAAGCGAAACGACTCAGATTACTTAAATTCATATTTATTTCCTAAAGATATTTACGTTTCTCACACACTTCGCTTCGAACTCAAGTAAATAGTCTCAGGACATCATCTGGACTTGATTTTTGAGGTGATTGTCAAGTCCAACTAGGCGGTCATAATTATATAGTTTCATAGCTATCAAACTTTCGACGTGCGGTCCAGGTCTGATACGAAGTTTTCAGATGCTCCCGAGAGCAACTGGGTTTAGAGATTGATCCTAGGTTTTAGGGTAATATAGCGTTAATGATTTCACAAGTTTTAGGTCTTCACTACACCAAAATCGTCATTTAGGAATGATTTTAAACCGTTCCTAAATGCTTCAGGAACGGTTTATTACCGTTCCTAAATGAGGCGTCGCAGAAAATCAGGAACGATTCAGAACCGTTTTGAGTACCGTTTTAGGAACGGTTTTAAACCGTTCGGGTGCCAACGATCACATTTATAATTAGCTTTTGGGTGTCAACGGTCACATTTATAATTAGCCGCATTTAAATACCTCACAATACTAGGTTTTCTAGCCCACATGCAGGTGCCAATAGATTAGTTACATGTTTGCAGGATTAGAGCTTTTTTCGTACTAATTATATCTTTTGGACAAAAAATCTAAGCCCTTTCACTACCAAGGCAGACCATATTGTAGGTAATAAACGTCAGCCAGAACGATTTTCATCCAGTCGTCCGTTTGTTTAGTTGACTGTCGTCCATCAGAGGAGTGAAACAGCTTGAATTTTAAGATATGAGAACTAAACAGTTCGAAGAAGATCCTGCACACGTATGATATATTGGCACGCATGCTTGCATGCGACAGGCAAGGCACTGCACGTGTGTGCCACAAGCAATGTCATCATGTAAAGCTTGATTACGTTGCAACCTTGGGCTTGGCAGAATGAACTGTTGCAACTTTGTGGTTGCAGCTGCTTTCCCAGTTTTTTCATCGCACACGTGGCAGCATTGGACTTGTTCCTCACTAGGAATACAAGCAGTTGGACACGTGGCATTCAAACAGAAGGTGAAGATGAAAAGCAAGCAGCCTATCTATGATCATCCAACATTTTGTGCACTTGCCGGTGGGGCCCATAGTAACGTAAGATGGAATTCTTACCTGTCTTTCAAAGCAATAGTTACAGACTTCAATGAAAAGAAATGTACCAGAGAGATAAAAGTTCAGCAATGGATTGAATCCACGTTCCATCAATGGCCATAAATGAGTAAGTTCTCACATCCATGGAATGGATTGAATCCACCAACCACATCCATCCACCCGTCCACGGATCTACTTCAAGATCCTGTCCCTCCATCAATATACCCCACCCAATATAAGTACAAAATACAGCATATAAGATCTCCCATTCCCAATTTTTTAATTCCATTTATGTCCTTCTCTACGCCTGGAATCTTCTCAGTACCCCTACCAGGGAAACATCAAACGCATCCTTCGTACCTCTATACTGTGATACTGAGTCTCCTTTAACTTTGCCTGTAACATTGAATGTAAATACAAGGCCATATTAAAAATCTGTAAAAGGATGCTAGCTATTTGATGTAAATACAAGGACGATTATGACACACAGCAGGGCTCACCTGATGAATAGATGGGTCACGTTATTTTGAGAGAGAACTGATCACACCGACGAGGGACCATCCTGGTTGGGCCTGCTAGATGGACTCCTATGACGGGAGAAGTGCTTACATAAAAATGACACTCAAGACCCAAAAGCACTCGAGAAATGCTTCCATAATGATGGCGCTCAAGACCCAAAAGCACTCGTAAGAGTCTAACCCAAGACCTCGCAAAGCAAAATAGTTCACCTCTTAAACGTTAATGGGCTTGAGTTTTCCATACTGGGCCTGGCCTGACACTCTAGCTCCTGGATGCAGAAAGCTCAGAGCGCTTCCAAGGGAACTGTCATAATTAAGATGAGAAATGAGAATACTTGTGAAATGTTCAAAATAGAACACATGCGTGAGATCAAGATTGTTTGTCAAGTGGGCCCAATTTGATCAGAATACATTCACTCATCAAGTGGGCCTCATCTCATGTACACTTGGTCCACCGACAATTCCCATGTTCGAAGAAGTTGAAGCTCCACTTGCTTCCATTGAGCGTCTGATCATAAGGGTTGTCGGGCTACCTCGGGTCACACCCAAGAACTGAAAATTACCATGAAATGCATGCTATCTATTGCATGCGTCATCATATGAACTGTATGACTTGAAATTACTGCTAGAATAGCCTTCCACCTGTGCATTGCATTCTTTCTAATTGTCATGGATTCAAGGTTTTCGAGTACTTTGATATTGTACAATCTGCATGGAAAAAAGAGACATAATTTGAGAACGCATAGAAAATAAATGAATATATGCAACTCATAAATTAACTAATCATATCATGTAATTATGCAAACCAGAGTTTAAGTTAGTGTAATAACCATAGTTCCTCAGATTTCTATTATTTGCTTCTTATTAGCCAACTTATTTCACAGATCAAGCATGTAGGACATCTAACTACATCAAATAGGCCATTGCATACATGCAGCTCATAATCAAAATTAAGTTGAAGTTCACCTCCTATCATATAGCAAACATATACCACATAAACACAAATAGGCCATTGCAGTTGCCCGCAATACACCATACATGATAACCTATCTTAATTACATGTTATATATAAGTCTGTGATTCTATATGCACAGAGTTTATCAAAGTTACCTAACAACCAAACTGAACCTTTATTAAAAATAAAATAAAAGACCAACAAATCATAATCAAGGTATACATTTGGTCCCACCCTTGTTTAGTTGACGGTCTTATTATGGGCCATTAAAGGTCACCGATCAACATCTGTCCTATCCCAGAAGTCAAACAGAAATACACTGTTAGGTAACAGTGTATTATGGGCCATCAAAGGTGTAAAAGGAGAGCATCTCATTTTAGCTAACAGTAATCCTGTATTTGGCATCTTGATCTCTAAAGGAAAATGAGATCATTACTATCAACGAAAATAAAATAAGAGGGGCACTAAACCCATATAAGAAATAAAAAAGCACAAGGAAAAATAAACTTGGAAGTTAAGCTTAAGATAAGGTAACAGAGTATGATAAACTCACAGCTAGGTGTAGTTAGCTTGAGAGTCCTGAAGCAAATGTCATATAGGGCCTTGTTATCAAGCACCATACACTCATCAGCATTCTCCACTAGCTGGTGGACAGAAAGAGAAAGCATTGTATGGCTCGACCACTGTGTCAGGAACCTTAGGTGATGGGAATACAGAGAACGTAGGTATTCTTCCCTGATCTTCAATATGAGCAGGGTTCCCATACCAGAGCCAGTTCCTCCACCTAGAGAGTGGCACACCTGAAACCCTGATCACCCAAAAGAGAAATATTTCATGAAATATGGCATGACCAAACACGCCCCAAGAAAGCAAGTGCTAACATTTCAGAATCAACATGAAAAAGATCCCACTGATCAGCAAAGTAAGATCATCCAGAATACCAATTCCTGCTGCTTAGCCCATACACAGTGGGCCCCACAGTCCTATAAATCCTATCACAGGAGGCATTTGGGGCCAGTCACCAATTGCGGATCTAACCTTAAAAAGACCTTGAAAAAAAAAATCCACCAAAGGCAAACAACAAATCCCTAATCAATGCTGCAAAACTAAAAGATCCTTGCTAAAGCTACAACAAATACCCCATCATATTTCAGTGGCATTACAGATAACTGGGAGTAAAGGGCCCCACCTTGTGTTTCCATCTGAGGAGGAGCTAGAAAGAAGCTGGTTGGAACTGCAGGAGAAACAGCAGATGCAGCTTGTGTTTGATGATAATGATGATGATGTTGCTGACGATGGTGCTGATGAAGGCAGGATAATGAAACTGATCATAAGATTTTACAACTCACATGATTGTCAGTTGAAAATTTTTCAGAAAAAGATTAAAAATCAAAACCCATCAAGCAATCTGATGTTTCAGGCCAAACGATCAATAGATAAACAACATGATATTGAACTCTTGAATTGACAAACCTGATAGCATATAATCATTCATGATATTGAACTCTGATGCAAGAAGAAAATCTCTCCTATATAGATACCTGAAAATAGGCAACAACAATGCAGTGTTAGCCAAACTGGTAGTCTACTTTCAATAAAGTGTTTTATTTGTGTATAATTCCTTACCATGCAATGATGATCAAAGCCATCAACACATTTGTCACAAACCTCATTACATCTATCATGTCCAGTCTATAGAAACAACTAATCAAGTAAGCTATACAATCAAAACATATATACAGTCCAAAAAGGTTAAGTGTCCAAAAAAGTATTAGACTATTGTCGCTAATCGGTGAACTCAGTAAAGCAATGATGCCATGCAACAAATTAGCCAATTCCAACTTCTCCTAAAGTCGAATGATATCCGTCTGGCTCAGGCAATTCGACGTCTCCTTTGATAATGATATCAATGACAACCTTGTAAAGATCTTCCTGAAGAGGTTTGCCATGAATCAATGGCAAACTTTTTCCTACAATATTATACAATTACATAAGTAATATATTGACACTAAATTTGAATTCTATAAACTTAAGTTTAAGACAACGAGATTACCACATGTGAAGCCGCATTACTGTGAATAGAACCATCCTTTCTTGTATGGGTTTTAATCCATACATCAGTCCTACTGATCAGGGTGTCTCTATCTTTCTTTTGGCTTTGCTATATTTGAATGAATTTCACATAGTTAATTATTAAGAATACAAAGCAACTAAAAAATTTAAGTTGCATATAACTATCAATACTTACCATTTCTTCCTCAATTCTCGCATGGCCACGCCTGCCACTCGTATGGTAAATTTTTAAATTTTTCCTATTCTCAGCATTTTTTTTCCTTTGTTCTACAATTTTGGGATCCGAATTATGTTCAATGAACATTTCCCAATCTTCAGGCCTAACTCTTGGTGGACGGTTGTTTAATTTGGAATTAAGATTTGAATGAGGATCGAGGTACTTCATCCTCAATTTACACTTGTACTTCCTAAACATATCGGACATGCTTTTAAAGCATTTCTCCTTGTAAGACTGAGGAATAACAAACTCATCCTACAAGAAAATTTGAGATTGAATTTAGTTGAAGAAAAAAAAAGAATAACGATTAATTTATAACATAAGAAATTTTGTTGTATCTTACCTGTAAGAGCTTCCAAAGTTCTTCTTTCTTACTCATTGGCACTGCACGCCAATCCTTGATAGCAATAGAGACATGGGTGCGAACCAACTCTCCACTTCTTGTAGTTAACCTATGTGAGTGTTCGCCCACAGGTAGTCCAAATGCATTTAAGCTGATTACAGGCTTATTTTTGGACGACGATGAAGATCCTAACACATACAAAACTTATGTTGTATCAAAATAATATTATTTAAAATAATGTATTAAATAATAAAGTAATGAAGGAATTGTATTTACCTGCATTTTTTTATGTCTGTGCTTGTGAAGTTGACATGTTCTCCTCAACTATTGACATGTCCCAGCTCACCTATAGACACAAATTTTTATAAGAAGAAATCATCATACAAATAGAAATTCATTTATCAAGATAAAATGTCAAATGAATCAACACAAAGTATGATAACAAAAAATTTACCTATAACTCATAGCCAATTTCCTTTATAATATTTTTTAAATCTGTATTCTCGTCCCCAGAAGAGGAAAACAAAGTCGGATCTTCAAGTGTGTCCACATTTTTCATCAATCTTTTTGGTGACAATAAAACAACATACCATCCAAGTCTTGTTTGATCCTTAGAGTAGAATACTTGACTTGCTTGGGATGCAAGTATGAATGGTTCATCTCCTTCTTTCTCATGTCCTTTTAATTTTTCCATATTTACCATTACCAAATTTGACTCGGGATCAACAATACACCCATTGGTCTTGTCTTCCACTCTGACCCAATCATAATAAAATACCGTTTGACGGAAGACAGTGTAATCGAACTCGATTATCTGTTTTACTACTCCATAATAGGTAGCCTCATCTTCTTTGTAATTCTTATCTTTAGCACTTGCCTTGTATTTAGTGATGGCTTTCATGGACACCCCACTATTTTGTGTTGACTTAGTAGCCTCATATTCACTTGGAGAGAATACAAAACCATTCACACGATACTTGTTATAGCATTTTGCCTTAAATGTAGGGCCATCTACTAATCGTTTCAATGTCAACTCACCCTCAACAAACTCCAACTGCAAATAAGAAAAAAGTAATAACTATATAAGAACAAATATATTAATTAAATGAATAATTAGAAAAATACCTCCTTTCGTAACCAATTGATGAAATCATTTTCATTGTTCTTCGACACACTGCCCTTTCTTCTTTGCCCCTTTGATGTGGTTGGTCCTAAATATATTTCATACTTCCTATATGAAATATATGTAAGTATTTATCCAATTACTATACATGATTTAATATTTTAGAAAATTTATCTACTTACCTTTTCCATTCATAAATTCCATCGTAGCAGTGTAGAACCCATCTGCGTACTTGTTGATGTTATATGTTAGTTAAGTATATATTTTTGCCATTATCCAAAGGCTCTTCATCGTACACCCTATCCTCGTCTAGGAACCTTTGACGTGTATGCTTGTGACTTCCTCTCTCACCGTTTGGCATGTACTCCATACAATATAAAATATATTCTTCTACAATGTAACGCTCTGCAATACACCCTTCAGGATGTGCTGTATTCTTTACATATCCTTTATAAATCTTCATTAACCTGATGGAGGCATCCAATTAATAATATATTGTCAATATATGACGACGATGAAGTCTAAATGAATCATATCAAGGTTAGATATTTACCGTTCAAAAGGATACATCCACCGAAATCTAACTGGACCACAAGCTAATGCTTCATCAGCTAGATGTACCATAAGGTGAACGCTAATAACAAAGAATGAAGGAGGAAAAAACTTCTCCAAAACACACATTGCCACAACAACACGTTGTTTGACGACAATGATGTTATCTGCACTAATTGTCTTCGAGCACAGGACATTAAAGAAGTAACAGATGTGTTGAATAGCAGTTCGCAACGTCTTATGCTCTGAGAAAGCATGTTGTAGCAACACAGGTAGTAACTGACACATAATGACGTGATAATCATGTGACTTTAGTCCCTTTATCTCGAGAGTTTATAAGTTCACAAGATGTTTAAATCTGGAACTATACCCTGTTGGAACCTTCAAGTCATGCAATGTTTGACAGAACAATTCTTTCTCCTTACGACTTAAAGTAAATGGTGCCTTTGGTTTAATAGTTTTGCCATCTGCTTCTTTCAACCATAAGTCTTTCATTATGTTCATTTTTTTCAAATCTTCGCGTGCACTTATATCATCCTTAGTTTTATCTTTGACTTCTAGAATCGTCGACAAAAGATGGTCACCAACATTCTTTATAACATGCATTACATCCACGTTATGCCGAACTGGTAACTCCTGCAAAAACACAATTATGATGGAATGTTAAGTTTTTATTCACTGACATACATGTAAATGAAAATAATAAGTTAAGGAAATTACCTTCCAATATGGCAAGTCGAATAGGATCGATCTTTTGAACCAAGCAGTTATATTCCTAGTTGAATCATCGCCATAACTTTTTCGTTTCTTCCCCTTCGATTTACCAATATCCATCTGAATACCGATTACCTTCGCTTCAACGTCTGAACCACTTAATCGATGAGAAGGTCTTCCTTCTTCTACTTTATTATTGAATGGTGCTTTTTGGGTCCTAAAAACATGATTAATAGGAAGAAATCTTCAATGGCCCTGATAAGAGTACTTCTTGCCACTCTTAAGTCGTTCAGAGATGGTTCCCTCGGCACAAACAGGGCAAGCATATTGTCCATGTATAACACATCCTAATAAACTCCCATATGCAGGAAAATCATGAATTCCCCACATTAAAATGGCTTTCAAATTAAAAATTGTCTTTGAATGAGCATCATATGTTGATACTCCATTAAGCCACAAATTCTTCAACTCATCAATCAACGGTTGTAGGTAGACATCAATGTCCTTACTCAGTCCTTTTGGACCTGGTATCAATACCGTTAACATTGAAAACTCTCTTTTCATACACATCGAAGGGGGTAGATTATATGGCACTATAATGACAGGCCAACAACTGTAGACACTACTAAGATGTCCAAATGGGTTAAATCCATCAGTCGCAAGCCCTAAATGCACATTACAGAATTCTTCAGCAAAACTTGGCCACTTGTTATTTATTACCATCCAAAACTTGATGAATCAGATGGATGCCGCATAACACCATTATATTCTTTCGGTTGAGAATGCCAAGTCATTTGCTCCGCTATCCATGGCACACTAGAAATAAAGTTTTTTTTAAAAAAAGATTACTTATTAATTTATTTAACAAAAGGTATATAGGATAATATTAAAATTATATTTAACATTGAATGCACACCTGTATAGCCTCTGTAGCCTTGGTGTCAGAGGAAAATATCTCAAAACCTTTGATGGAACTCTAACGCCTTTTTTCTTTGCCAAGTAATCTGACCTCCATCTCGATGTATGACATGTTGGACAATTTTGTCTATCTTTATACTCTTTCCAATAAATAATACAATCATTGGGACATGCATGTATAGTCTCATAAGTCATTCCCAATGAGTTGATCATCTTTTTCGCTTGATATGTGCTCACTGGCAAGGTGTTTTCTACTGGTAACAACTTCTTAACCAATTGAAGAAGATCATTAAAGCTGCTATCCGACCAACCATTACGTGCCTTTAAACTATACAACTCAAAAGTAACCGATAATTTTGTGAGTTCTCTAGGGCAAGAAGGGTATAAAGATTGTCTTGCATCATCAAATAAAGCCTTATATCTTTCTGCATCAAGGTCTTCATGACAATTTTCATTTCTTCTAAGATCATCCATAAGAGTATCAGCATGTTCTCCAATATTTCTAAACGCATCATTAACAAGTTCCTCCATTCTAGGATACTCATCATCGGATTGATCATCAAACGTCGATGATGATGGTTTCTCGTTACTTTTCGCAAGACTTTCACCATGAAAAATCCATTGTGTGTATGACTTATCAATACCGTTAATGAGCAAATGCTCATGAATCTCTCCAAGAGTGAACATCCCACTCCCATTTCTACATTTCACACATGGACACGAATAATGATCAAATCCACCACCATTGTTCTTTGTAAACTCAATAAAATGCATAAGTCCATCCAAATATTCTGGACTTAACCTATGTTTGTCCATCCATGCTTTGTTACTTAATGACGACATTCTGCAATAAATGAGATAATCAAGTCAATTTTGATGTTAAAATGATGGTTGGACCCTACTAACTAAATGTGTTTAAAGTGAAAAAACAAATTCCGATGCATGCTTTAGTGAAATAAAACAAGTTTTTTATTTCCATTTTCAATCGCAAGTATTATAACAAACTAAAATAAAAAACATTGCATCTCTTTTTTAGACTCAACGGGCACATATGTTTACATGAAGTAATAAAAATATAAATTAACTAAGGCTATAGGTAAGCACACAATTATACCTGATTCAGCAGGTTCTTCTCTACAACAAGAGAAGTGGACTTCAACAAATATGATTATATTCCTGAAACAAAACAATGATTTAATAGAAGATTAGACCGGATTTGATTTGGCATTGAAAGATCGGTTCACATTTAGTACTGTTTTCATATCTAATGCATACATACATACGTACATAAATACATAAATTTGTTGATAACTAGCTTTTGATGCTTTAGATCAGAGAATGGATCAGATTGTAATGGCAATGGTATTCAGATTGTCGGAATGTTTGATCAGATTGATACTATACACCTGTCCAACCTGTCAATGCCTTTGGAGCTGCCATCGCCATCCTTGGAACCTTCGTCTATTCCCAGGTAATCTTCTTTCCATTTCTTTTCTAATCTTTTAGTTGAATATGACTACAATTTTTGTATTTCTGCTATCTTGGAATAACTAAAGTGCCCTTGAGTTTGCACAAGGACAGAAAGGAAACATATAAATTTAGTGCAGTGCATCAATTCCATTATCATGGGTGCTGCACTGATATTGGATAGTTTTTACAATTGTCCATCTAGACTGTTCATTGGGTGGGTCCCACAGTTGGACCACTGTCCCCAAATTCCATGATTTGAAGATTAGTGACTAGGATCATCAATCTGGGGGAGTCTTCTGCATGATCCATAAACTGTGGGAGACAGCAGACAATGGTCTAGATCGTATAATTCCTCTTTATGCTATGCAGCACTTATAATCAAGCTACCTCCACCTGTCTTTGGCTCGTTATTTAGCTGGTAGAGACAGTATAATATATATGACTGATCCAGGGTTCAATCCCTGGTTGTCTTTCCACATAAGCCTCACTAAGTGTACCCAAAAATAAATAAATAAAAACTACTTCTACCCAATGCCTCACGCAGTACATGTTCCAACCCAGCATGTAGGAAGTGTAAGTTTCCACTAAGGCAGTTCTAAAAAATCCGACTAGTCAATTCCTCAAGTGGACAACCACTTGGAGGAAAAGAGTAGATGGTTTACTAAAGCTTGCCAATTGTCCACATGCAGTACACATGTTTGCCCTGTTGGATGGGCAACCTGGTATAACCTTTGTACATGTTCATCTATACATTGGCCCATCTGATACCCTGCTCAGATTTCCCACAAACTACCCTGTTCGGCATATTTTTAGCATGTGGTGAGGGCCATATATGGGTCCAAGCAAATCTTTGCCCTAGATTTTTCTTAATTCTAGTTATACACTACTAAAACCTGTACTGGGAAATTCAGAAAAATGAAAAAAAAAAATCAGTTTAAAAAAAAAAAAATCTTTGTTGTCTGCAAAACACAAACATTTGGGGGGAATTTAATATTTAACAAAGAAAGTCAAAACAAAACTGCTAAAAATTACCATAAAATAGTAGAACACACACACACACATAGAGGTGAAACTGAATACTTGAAATTCAACGACCCCCCCCCTTTTTTTTTTCTTTTTCTTCTTGAGGAATAACTGAGATGAATGAATTTTTTTAACCATAAAAATATATATTTTTTTTCTTTCTTTTACATGGATATGGATTTTACCAATCAGGAATAATAAATATACATGTACACATAAACACACACAAACATAAACACACAGAAACACCCATGAGCGGGCTCACAGAGAGATCAGCTTTGCAAAAAAAGATGAAAATAAAAACATGAAAAGAGAATTACCTGGATGAATAAGAACTTTGCGATCTCCGATTGAACAACGCAATCGAATGATAAAAGAAGCAATTGGAGGCTGATCTTTATTAAAATTTGATATCACTGGTAAATTCAGATTCTGATGTGCCACAGAGCTCAATAAGCTTAATCTTATCTAGGAAGAAAAAAGAGGCCTGCACAAAAATAATGGCCTGCTTGTTTCAGCTCTTAGATAAAATGAGCAGAATAACAATTTTGGACCAGTTTGACAGAAAAGGGAATAATCTTGCAGTTTCAATTGGCAAGGTCTTGCAATTGTGAAATGAAATAAATCTTCTATCGCAGCAACAACAGAACGCATGTCAAAGGACTTCCATCCTTGAGCATGTGAAGCATTTGTAGCAGATTTATCAAAATTCTCTTCAACTGACTCAGATGCCTATTCAGAAATTGCTACTACCTGGAATAAAGGAGAATTACATTTCAGAGAACGTTTGAGGCCCCAGTTGCAGGATCCCTAAAGACAAAAGGAAATTAATGGTAACTGATAAATTTATTCTCTTTAATCAAGGTCAGGATATTTGGTAGGCATTATTGATGCAGCCATCATTTGATCCTCCAATTGCTAGGTTTAAATCAAGCAATGATTTATGGTTTGATTGGGTTGTGGGGCCCACAGATCCAATTGGATGCCCCATTCAATGGTTTGATTGGCCTGTGAGCCCCCAACATGGCCCATTAATGATCCAATTGGCCTTTGAAGCCAACAAGACAAATTGGGTGATTCAAATGGACTGATTGGACTGTAGACGCCCCACAAGTCCAACAGGAAGCTGAAAAGTTGTGTATGTGTGTTTTGTTTATGGGCTAGGAGTTTGGATTGGATGCATGTGGGACTGTAGACACCCCACAATTTGTAAAGTGGTCTTAGAATCACATGCTCATTAATGAAATGGTCCACAATGATTTGTAAAAACCTGGCTCTTACAGTTTCAATTGGCGAAATACCATGGACCCCATTTGTACAGAAATCCATCACTTTACAAATTTCAGCTCGCACATTGTACAAACAGTTTGGACTGCTGAACCATGGACTCCATTTATACAGAAAACCCATCACTATACAAATTTCAGCCCATGCATTGAATACTATCTCATGCGAAATTACTTTCTGCCTATGTTAGCATGTAAAAAGTATTTTGATATTCACCTTGCTTCTTTCGATGATAATCCCGGCTTCTGTAATAAAGTTGGCTAAGAATCTAACATTGCACAAAGTGAATTCAGAGTAAGATCATGCCATAGATAATATTTTTTTTCACGCACCATGTTAGGAAGATACAACACATGGAAATCAAAAGAAGAAAGAACAGAGAGCATGAAACTTCCTACATAAGTGAACTATCAGTTCTGTTGTGAATTATTGTTTGACTGATTGATTATTTGTGGCAATGCTAAAATGCAGTGTGAACAGAAAAATAAAATAAATTGGTTATTGAACGGATCCAAAAACTAAATCCGCGTTCCTTCATGCTAGGATCTAAAAATCATGAAAATCTACAACCTCGCAACCAAAAAATCAAAAAAAAAATGCTAAATAATCCACGTATGGATCAGATCAAGAGACGAGATCTCGTCCATGACTACAAAAAATAGAAACTAAATTGAGAAAAAAATCAAATAAAAATCTCGCATCTACAACTACAAAGCAGAGATAAAGCAGAAAGAACGAAAAATCTAACAAATCGCAGCTTCGAGAGACGTAGAACGAGATCTGCGACCTTACAAGCTGAGATCTGCTGGAGAGATGGTGACTGATATAGAAGATAGAAGAGGGAGATGAATTACTTTTCTAGGAATTCGTTGTTGTTGCTGCTGCTGCTGCACTCACTCCCTCCCTTCAGTCTTCCCCATTCACCCGTGGAGGACAGATCACACACCCCATATGGAGCTACTGCTGCTGCTTCTACATTATTAGATACCCCATATGTGGGGACTGTAGTGGGATGGTTGATGTTGCAGGGAGAGGGAGATCGAGAGAGGGAGGGAGAGTGAGAAGGAGATCGAGAGAGAGGGTTGAGATCGGGAGAGGGAGATCAAAAGAGAGGGAGATCGAGGGAGAGGGAGATCGAAAGGGTTGAGATCGCGAGAGGGAGATCGAGAGGGTTGAGATCGCGAGATGGAGATCGAGAGAGGGAGAGGGAGATCGAGGGAGAGGGAGATCGAGGGAGGGTGTTGAGATCGCGAGAGGGAGATCGAGAGAGGGAGAGGGAGATCGCCTTTTGGGCGTTGTGGAGGGATTAGGGCATTTAGGTGACGAAAATAATCCAGTAGTCTGCGGCATTTTATATAAATGTGACTCTCGTGACATGTGGGGTCCACTTAGAGGGTTCTAACTGAATCCATTCCGTCCATCTATTTCAAAATAATACTATAAACTATATTTCTAAGAAATAAGAATATATAACAATCAATTAGGACACACCAAAAAAAAAAGTTAAAGTAACAATGTACAACAGCCACTACTCGAGTACGGTTCACTACTGTCTCAAATCAGGAACGGCTTAAAGCCGTTTTTGAACCAAAACGCCGACCGTACTGGTTTGGCGATTTTGGTGTAGTGCTTACGGATCGTATTAAAAGTGATTAGTGCTAATTTCACAGGTAATCTAGTTTAGCGTTAGGTAATTAGTGTTAAATTTCTAAAGGATTTAGTCCTTGGAGATTTCTGCCTTAGGTAGTACTCGGGTCTTTGTACGGATTTTTTCGGGACGTTACAGGAGTGCCCATAGTGGCGGGGTCCCTCCCCTTCTCACATCTCTCTCTTTTTTTGTTGGCATGTGGCCCACTTGATCCACGCTACATAGTCGTGAGGACCCACCTCAATGTATGTGTGCATCCAGCCGTCCATCTGCTAGACCTACTTGGACGGTGTTGTAGGGCCACACCGTGATGTACTTATTCCATCCACACCATCTAGGCCATCTGGACGGTGTTGAACCAGCTTAGACAGTGTTGTCCTGCCCCACCAGTGATGTATCTGCCTCATCATCACCGTCCATACATGGGACGTAGGGCCTGCCATGATATATGTGTTTTATCTCCACCGTCCATCCATTTGGAGATGTGGACCCACGCCACACATGTGGCACATGTGGGGATGGGACACACCTTGATGTATATGTTCTTTATCCTCATTGTCCATACATGGACGGTGCTGGTGTGTGGGACGCACCCTAATGTATTTGTGTCAACCATGTCGTCCCTTCATTTGATTGGCTGGACGGTGGGACCCACCCACACATGCTGTACGTGTGGGGTGGGGCCCACCTTGCTATACATATTCTATATCAGCACCATCCATCTGGACGGGCCGTGCAGGGCCTACCACAATGGATGTGTTGAATCCAACCGTCTAATCCTATATGTGGAAAGTGGATTCACTGGAGTACCTCACACCAGTTATATAGTTGTTGCATTGCATCAGCAAGTTCTGTGGGTCCCACCTGAAGTATGTGCTTTATCTATGGTCATCCATCTCTTTGGAACCAAAAGTATTGCTATTGTACTGGCGTCAGCGAGGTCTGTGGGCCTGATCATCTGGTATATGTTATATCTCAATCATCCATATATCCTGACGTCTACAAATCCGTGGTCCTGATCACCATGATATGTGTTTCATCATGACTGTTCAATCATTTGTAGAGATCATTTAATGGCATTATAGAGAGAATGAGTTAGATCTAAAGTCCAAGTGTGTCACGCCTTAAACCTGGAGATCAGACTCACAGGAATCTCGATTACCGAATCTGGTGCCGACAGCCTCCGTAGTACCCCATTCTCTGCTCCCAGCACTTATACACCAGATTCTGATCCTAGGATCCTACAAGGAGAATTTTTCAATGTATATTTATCTCGTAAGAAGCATAACCACAAGTTTACCCAAATCACAAAGGCAACATCATCATCACATATCCATTAATATACACATTTGAATACAATGTTGAAAGAGAAATACATATGTCAAAAATCATATCTCCAAAAGACCGCTACACGCTCCAAGCTTAATGCTACTACAACCTAACGCCACCTGCATGCATCTATCGTGCATAAGCTTATAGAAAGCTTAGAGGGTGGTGAAAGTGTATGCATAAGATAAGTACCAAGTATGCAATATCAGAGTAATCAGAGTAAGTGAAAATACTGACAATATCATGAATCATACGATATCAGAGTAAGCGAAAATATACTGGTAAGTCCATGAGTCATATAATATCAGAGTACGCAATACAGATCATAATGAGTCAAATATCATATACTACCGATGAAAGGCAATATGCAGATCCTGCCAAGTCGGTCTAAGCCATATAAGTACAGAAACGTAGCAATCTAAAATGTCATATGCCGTGGATAAAATGTAATATATGATGCGAATGAAATGACCAAGCTGGAGTGAAGTTGGGATGATAGTACGAAGTATCGTAAGCTATAAGGTTCATCATAAGGGAATTCTATCCAAACCAGTCTCATACCTAAATTTGGATAGTCAAATACAATGTGGTAAACTCCTGATCTCAGGTTAGTCGTGCGCCCCAACCGAAATCCTGGCTATTGTGAAGGTACACGTAACAAATAGTTACACACCACCAGCCCGAGTGGATAGTGAATTGATGAATGAATGAGTATGCAACTCCTGCTCAGTAGCCTGTAAGCATAGTAGCTTGCCAAGCGCTGGTAGCTCACCCAGTGTGGTAGCTCGCCCAGGCCTCAGCCCCGCCCACATCAGCGTTCGCCCACGTGCACCCGCCCACATGTGCAATAGTGACGGGGTGTCATAATAGCATGTCAGTCCTCATATTAAGTCCACATATCAGTACGATTCTTCTCTAGAAAATCACCGGGGTCTATTACACTCCAGATTGACTACCGCCTCCCTAGCCGCACAGCCCAGCGAGTGGAAGAGACCACACTATCTGCCTAACGAGTAGTTTACCAATACTTACCCAGCTTGTCGATAGCAGACTCATTTGTGAGCTGGTCAAACTCAGCCTAGCTTACAGCCCCCTCACTCAGGAAAATAAGGCCACGCCTCCTCCCAAACAACCATGACATAGTAGGAGACGCAGCCTACTGGTATTTGACACTTGGGAACTTATGTATCTACTCAGTGTAGACGTTGGGGCGTCTTTTGGCCTCAGAAGCTTAGGGACTTTCACTCACGGACATCTAAAGTGCCCAAATGCTCGAACCGAGCATTTTTGGTGTCCTATCTGGCCATCCATGATATTCCTATGGAGGTCACAGCCCTGATGTCGCTAGGGCATACAATAATCACAGTCACACAATGTAAGATGCATGAGTCACATTGTCCAGTCATGCAGCATTCTCGCACGTACACGTGCTCATGTGGATAACTCCTATCAGTGAGTCCCATAAATAATCTGTCCAATGGCATATGTTATGATTAGTCACTACTCATATCAAGCATGCATATGATGCGTATGGCATGAGTCATGGAATTATACTAAGCATGTTATATGGTGATGAACTATCCTCACAATAAAGATGGACCTAGACGGCCTACACACAACAAGTATGGGTCTATTAATGGGCCCTAGGGAGAGTTATATTGTAGACATTTAACCAACATTATTCTTACAATATGTACGTCAAACCATCATTGCTCCCAAGGCATGGTCCGCTATAAACATCATTACATAAACCATAGTGAAATCACACATTACAATAGGTCTTATGTACATCCCATTGGGCCTCAACCTATGGGCCTCAAATGCATCAATTGAACCACATCACATGGGCCTCATATACATCAAGATGGGCCTCAAAAAAGAGCCTCATACATTCTAAAAAAATGAATCTGGACCATACAACAACTAACAGTGGATATAATGATTTCCACCGTTAAAATCCTACAGGGCCCACCATAGAAATCATGGGAGCAACCACATCCACCGTTGAAACATTCATAAGACCCACCATGATGTATTTTTGAGATCCAACCTATTCTTCAGTTAACATAGAGATAGCTAAAGTGAAAACAAAAATATCAGCTTAGTTGGAAACTACCGTGGCCCTTAAGGAGTTTTGAATGGTGAATGTCACTATCCCCACTATTTTCAATGGTACGATCCGTGTGAACTATAGAACTGACTCATTCTTTTCTCATGCCATAAAATAATCTCTGAAAATGGTTGGAAGGTGTGGATACAACACATGCATCATGGTAGGGTCCACACACATGGGGTGCACACGTCACCAAGGTGGGCTCCACGCAACATGCTGCTTCAACAGTAACTATAGGCTAGTGTGTGGTACACCTGCCAATCTAATCCCATCATAGGTGGGTCCCAAGTGAGCCCCACCATCAAGTTTATTTTCCATCCAATCTGCAAATAAGGTCACACAGACTTGGATAGAGAGGAAAAATAAATTTCATAATGATCCAACACTTCTGTGAACCCAAAAATGGGTTTCAATGGCAGCCGTTCAATCCCACTGTTTTCTTATGACATAGGCCACCTGAGCTTCTACATACAGCTGATTTTTTGGGGGCCCACTGCCCCAAAGGGTGCCTATCAAATGCATGGTGTTATGCCCAACACACATCACAGTGGGGCCCACGGCTGGGACCCCTGCCTGTGCACGCCACATCAGCGCAACAGCACCCTGTGGCACGTCCTCTGGACGTCAGCAGCAGTAGGGCTACTACATATATATATATATATATATATATATATATATATATATATATATATATATATATATATATATATATATATATAAGGTTTTTCTGCAGTTTTTCATAGGCGGGGTCCGTATCAGAAAAATCCAACCTAACCATTGGTTTCTATGGCCTAACATAAACCTATCAAGCCCAATATTCGACATGTTTTGGTGTACAAAAACATCATGGTAGTTTTAACGTTAAAAACCACTATTTTCTATGTTATGGTCCGCCAGATAATCAAATTTGCTTCATTTTTCGGCTTAAACGCCTAAAATTATCTGGGGAATGGGATGGACGGCGTGGATTGGACCCATACATCAAGGTCGGGCCTACATGAGTGGTCCACCCTAAAACATTAAAGCAAAGCATATATTTTTTTTAGTACATCTCACTCTCACTGTCTGTTCACACTTCAGTGAACACGTCCAGCATCACTGTGTACATATATTAATCAAGGTGGGTCCGACATGGACATGGCCCACTTGATTTAGATCAATCTGATACTTGTGTCTTCCGATCACCATAGGGTAGGGCCCACATGGTTTACACGGTGTAGATCCAACACGTCCATCAAGTGGGTCTCACGAAGGCAGACAACATGGATACATTGCATACATCATGGGGCCAACAACAAGGGAAAAGAGAGAGAGAGAGAGAGAGAGAGAGAGAGAGAGAGTGATGGAGGGACCCCAGCACTATGGGCCCTCCCTTCCATGATTTACAACATACATCAAGTGGGTCCCATTACATATGGGCCCACCGATTAAAATCAACGGTGGAGATCCTTTTTCCACTGAAATGCAATGTCTAGATGACCCTATCCATGCATGAAAAATAATCATCATGATAGGGTCCATGGAGAATGGTCCCATCATGGAATGATTATGAGAATCAAGATGGGCCCTCGGCCACATATAGGGTCCAAAGTGAGATCCATACCATCAATCGGTAGGCCTGACTTGGCCTACCATCAAAACATGAAAATCTAGCCTATAAAGCACCCACTGTTCGATCTTCTTGGTCCGATGGAACATCGATCTCCTTGTGTCCCTCTTTGATGGAAGATGATGAGAAATGAAGGGTTAAGATGATGGATCTTGGAAGATGAAGTGGACCACACACAACTCACTCTTTTTCTCTCTTGGAATAGCTTGGACGTGCACCTCTTTGGTGTTGCTTAGAAATTATGAAGAGAAAGAGAGAGAGAGAGAGAGAAGGGGTGGTTGTAAGAGAGGTGATGGATGTGAGGTGATAGTTGTACTTGACATGTATGGGTATGTAAGAGAGAGGGTGAGAGAGAGTTGACTTTGGAGTTACTCTTGTACTTGACATGAGGTGATTAATTGATTAATTGATGGGACATTGTAGAGATTCTCTTGGAATTACAAACGCGCAGTGTTTTCCTCAAATTGAACACAGGCCCACATCTCTTGGCCTAGGTATTACCTCGACGCGAAAGACGCGGCGTTAGAACCGAGGTGATGGTGTGATCGCAATGGTACAAGTCTTGGATTAAGCCAACTCAAATCTACGGGATACGATTTAGGGTCGCGCACAAACGCCGATTACAGATCGTAAGTTGCCGGAATTCGACGGGAAGGATTGGGGGAGTCAACGGAACAGTACGAACTAGGATACGGGCCTTACAAAGTGGGATCCACCATTATGTATTTCATCCACATTGTTCAATAGCCATGGGTCCCAACGTGATGTATGTGTTGTAATCTGCATCGTCCAGCCATGGACAATGGGACTTACATGATGTATGTGTTTTATATCCACGCCATCCATTTGTGTTGTTGAGCATGCAGGGCCAGCCTGCTGTACATGTAGGGCCCACTGCTGTACATGCAGGGCCCACCTGCTGTACACGTAGGGCCTACCTGTTGTATGTGCGGGGCCCATTTTGGTCGTATGTGAAGCCCATTATGGCCATATGTGAGGCCCATTATGGTTGCGAGTGTGAGGCCCACTTGATTGTGTATATTAGGCCTATGAGATGCAGCCCATTATGGTGTTTATTCGGCCCATGTAATGAGTCCCATTGTGATGTATATATGGCCTATGTATAGGGCCCATTAAGATTGTATATAAGGCCCATGCAATGCAGCTCACTTGATGTATAAGAGGCCCATTGTTGTGGTCCATTACAATGTATATGAAGCCCTGAGATGTGGCCCAATGTGATGTATATACAGTCCATGGTGAGGCCCAATGTGATGTATGCGAGGCCCATTGAGATTGTATGTGACCCATTGTGATTGTATGAGGCCCATTGAGATTGTATTGGCCCATTATGTTGTGTATGAGGCCTTTGCGTGAGGCCATGGGCCCACTATATGTTTGATCCTATGAGGGTCACTCCTTGGGAGCGATGTTGGTTAAATGTCCACATTGATGGGCAATGATAGTTAATTGTCTACATTGTGACCTTCCCTTAAGCCCTTTATTAGGCCAATTGTCGAGGCCGAATGTCGAAGCCGAATGTCGAGGCTGATTATCGAGGCCGAATGTTGAGGCTGATTATTAAGGCCGAATGTCGAGGCTGATTATCTATGATGATTTTTGAGACCAATGCCGATTATCAAGGTTGATTATCGGTGCCAGTTATCGATACCGATTATGAGTACGTGACAGCATAGCATCATGATACATGCCCATACGCATCATCTGTATATTTGTTATGAGATGTGGTTGACCATTACATATGTCATAAGGTAAGTTGTTTATAGGACTCCCTGATAGGCAAAGTCATCCCATATGAGCACACGGTATGCGCAGGATTAATGTATGACTGGATTGTATGACTCATGCATCATACATTTTGTGATATGACTACTATACGCCCCAGCGATATCAGGGTCGTAGCCTCCACAAGTATATCATGGATGGTCAAATGAGACACCAAAAATATTTAGTTCTAGCATACGGGTGTTATAGATGTCCCTGTGTGAAAATTTTTAAACCTCTGTGTCTAGGAGACACCCCAACGTTGAGACCGAGTGGATATATATGATCACATAAGGGCCATATACCAGTAGGCTGTGCCTCTCACTGTATCATGGTCAATTAAAAGGGGGTGTAACTTTACCCGCCTGAGTGAGGGGATAATATCTAGGTTAAGTTTGACCATCTTGAGAAATGGGTCCATTATCGACGAGTCAGGCTCGATATTGGCATGCGAATAGTAAGGTCTCTTTCACTTACCAAATTGTGCACTCGGATAGGGGTAGCAAGCTAACGTAGATTGTAATAGACCCCGGTGATGATCCCAGAGATGTACGGTATTAATATGTATATTTATTGAATAGGAGTTGCATACTCAGCATTTTACTCATTCATTCATTCATTCACTATCTACTCAGGTTGGTGGTATGCAACTAATTGCTATGTATACCTTCGCAATGGCCAGGATTTAGGTTGGGGCTCGCAACCAACCTGAGGTCAGGAGTTTACCACATTAAGCCTATTTATCCAAATTAGGTATGAGACTGGTTTGGATAAAAGTCCCTTGTGATGAACCTCATAGCCTGAGATACTACGTATTATCATCCCGACTTCACACTCCAGCTTGGTCATTTCACTCGCACCGCATACTGCATCCGTGGCATATGGCATTTTGCCTAGATGATCTTGAAGGTATTTGTGGACTCATCAGGATTTATGTACTACATTGCTTCCTTAGTATATGATATTGGCATATTATGTTTTTACATCACATAGCCTGGATGAGGCTAATGATATTTATGAACTTACTAACATGTTTCCGCATTACTCTGATATTGTACGATTTATGGATTATCAGTATTTTCACTTACTCTGATATTTATATGCTTGGCACGTGCATCACACACTCTTACACCACCCTCTAAGCTTTCTATAAGCTTATGCACAATACATGGATGCAGGTGGCATTAGGTCGCAGCAGCGTTAAGCTTGGAGCATGCAGCTATCTTCTGGAGCTTTGATTATTGATATATGTATTTCCCTTTCAGCACTGTATTCAACTATTTATATTAGCGGATATGTGACGATGATATTATCTTTAAGATTTGGGTAAACTTGTGGTTATGCTTGTTATGAAACAAATGTACGTTGAAAATCCTCCTTGTAGGATCCCAGGATCGGAATCTAGCATATGGGCACTGAAAGCCGAGAATGGAGTACTACGGAGGCTGTTAGGCACAAAATTCGGCGATCGAAAATTTTGTAAGCCCGATTTTTGAGTTTGGGCCGTGACAACACTAAACACTAAGGCATATAAAGTTATCCGCCTGACAACCATGGTCATCATGATCTACGACCGAGATCATCCTAATCCCATCCGTATTACGAATGGATTTGGGCCCATAATAGTTTTTTAGGTCACATACTCCAACATGGTCAGCCTCATCAATACCCCTATGGCTACCTTTCCTCCTAACAAGATCCACAATTAATTCTAGCCTCCTGCGACTGGGTGCCTTGTCCAACAACCTCCCCTAATAAAAGTTACATTCACCCCTCCCCCAATCAAGGGAGGTTAGATGTTGAGAGTAAATTGTTGTGGGAAGACAAAGACTAGAGTTAAGGTTGGAGGTAAATTGAAGATACGAGAAAATTTCAAAAGATGACTAATTGAGGCGTTAGATGCTTACACCAAGACATTTTGGGTTAAGTTTGTTATGTTTTTTTAAATAAAAATAAATTTCAAAAATAAAAGTTATTTTAAATAAATATATTAATTATTTAAACTTTCTATAAATAGTGTGTATAGCAAATCGGTAAGAGAAGGGTTTTTATTTATGCAACCAGGGTTCAAATCTCCTCGAGAACGGTGTTAAGCACCATCCACGCACGCTTGTGTGGCGTGGGCTATAGGGCTGCTTGGACACTTTATTAGGCACACTTAGCACGTGCGCATTATCGCAAGGAGCAAAAAGAGCCTTAGTCTTTTTGGCACACGGTTCAAAATTTTTGGGCTATAGTACCCTGATGTTTATTACTTTTTTTGTTAATTGAGAGTAATTGTGACATGATTGTACATGTGGCACCTATGCCATGTGTCGCTTATGTGGATACAGTTTTTCTTGTTGGATAATTGCTTTGTCTGCATGGGTACAGAAATAA
Organism: Magnolia kwangsiensis; assembly: GCA_037074715.1. Taxonomy (NCBI): domain Eukaryota; kingdom Viridiplantae; phylum Streptophyta; class Magnoliopsida; order Magnoliales; family Magnoliaceae; genus Magnolia; species Magnolia kwangsiensis. Next base: position 62,890,931 of record CM073573.1, read on the forward strand.
CTGACATAGGACAAAGAGTCATGTCCTTTCATGGAAGACAATTATTTACTGTGAATGGGTATGAATTTCTTAAAGAGGCACTTCAGCACCTCTTCAGAAAGAAATCCATAACCTTTCAATGGATATAAATCTTGGATGCTATAATCTAGAAGTAGATACTCTTATCGTTAAGATTATATCATCTTCTGTGCAATTACTCTCAATCTGATCTCTTGCTGAGTTTTTCCTGAACGTCTTAAGGCATATCGGTGTCAAAACTAGAGATCTATTCAACACGTAAATATGTAAATTTTCATGTTGAAAATCGGATTGAGAGTTCATTGTATCTTGAAGACAATTTGCAGATTTCCTTCGTTTGCACTTGTTGGAACTTCTAGAAAAAGGGCAGCAAATCTGTCTTGAAAAATTGACTATTCAAGTCGAGCCTTGAACCCGATAGATCTGATCGTTTCGTTATCGTTTTCTTCTATCCTCCATTGTGTCTTACATTTCTAACAAAGTTATGGCCTTGTCTTAGAGAAACCGTGTCCTTAGGTCCTCCAATCTTTTAATACTTTGGGCCATGCATGCTAACTATGGAAGTGGTTGCTAGAATTTGTTCAGTTGCATGCTATGATGGTTACGAGTCTGATAAGGCTATGGACATTGTCCTATGGGTTTCCATTGTTGTGCAAGACCAAGTGAGAGTTAGACTACGATGGGTGACGAGTTTTGTTTTTTAAAGCATTTGTCATGAATGCTGCTCTTAGGCATCATTGTGGAGACAGGCATTTTGGTCCCCTTTTTTGTTGTTTTGAGCTATTGGTGCTCTCTCTCTCTCTCTCTCTCTCTCTCTCTCTCTCTCTCTCTCTCTCTCTCTCTCTCTCTATCTCTCTCTCTCTCTACTGCTCTTAGGCATCATTGTGGAGACAGGCATTTTAGTCCCCTTTTTTGTTGTTTTGAGCTATTGGTGCTCCTCTCTCTCTCTCTCTCTCTCTCTCTCTCTCTCTCTCTCTCTCTCTCTCTGTCTTTTCTTATGGATTTTGTATTTTTCTTTACTTACAAGAGAATAACACTAGGAGTGTGCTAATGTGACTAGGGTTTTCCGACTTTAAAAGATTTCCTTGGTGATGTACCTTATAGGTTGAGTGGACCTGACCTTGGGTATGTGCTTTGGTGATGAATGGCTCCCCGTTCACAAACTAAATTATAAAAAGCAGAAGTGCTGAAAAATGCAAGAAATTAAATGGAAGTAAATACTAAACTGTAAAGTCCTTGAAATGTAAGACTGGAATTAAATTCTCTAATTTTTTTAGAAATTATACATTTTGAATTGAGCCTAGCTAGTGGCTAGTTATCCCGAGTGGAGTCACTAAACTATGAAATTCGTGCGAAGGCACCCTACTCTCTTCGATTTATGGTGGGTGAAGACAAATTGCAAATAGAATTATTTGACTAGCTAAATGAACTCGGAATATATGACTAGCTAGATTCCATAGAATCTCAGCGAGTCAGGTAAAAGGATATAGAGCATATGCTGGATAGTCAATAAATAGAAAGGAAAAGGAGTAGCAGGGGGTTTATAAGAAGGAGATGTTGCTATAATAATATAAAAGAAATAGCCAAGTAGCTAGTGAACTATATGGGCTAACCATGCGCTAAGGTATTGTTAACTTTTCAAAGCCCAAATGGTGACAGGTGTAGCTCACGTACAAGGGAGAGAGAGAAATGTATTATATTAGAGACTGCTACTGCTTGTAAAGAGAATTTCTTAAACAAAGCTACCGCCGTAAAAAGAATGACTTGCTTCTTTTTTTTCTAAACTTCGTAACACATCTATTTATAAGATTAGCTAGTATTTATAAAAGACATTAATGCCCCTGTCTAGTACATTCATCAGGAGTAAATGGCATTGGGCAGCTAAATAGTTCTTATGGAGAAATAAACAGTCTAGATGAGACAGGGAGAATGCATTTGTTGGATGAATCTGCAAGGGCAGGGAGGATGCATCTGGTTTGCATGTTCCAACAAGAAATGTGTGAGTAGAAAAAAGAGACCCGACACAAATCTATCTCTCTCTCTCTCTCTCTCTCTCTCTCTCTCTCTCTCTCTCTCTCTCTCTCTCTCTCTCTCCCCTTAGATTGATAGCATCTATTTTCAAGGAGTTGCCCTATTGGCTAGCTTGAGCCCCCAAGACTGTTGAGATGTGGAGCCTCATCTAGACAGGGCTGCTTGACCAGTCGAGGGTTCGCTTGACTCAAAGTCCAGCGAACTGCAATTTTTGGTGTCCAACGTGCTTGACTGGTTGAGGGTCTGCTCGACCAATCAATGAGCCTTCTTAACTAGTCGAGGTTACGTGGATTCATTTACAGATTTGATACAGAGTGCATAAATTTGAGGCGGTTTTGTAAGAGTGCAAAAGAGAAGTTGTCTAAACTATAAATAGGGGTCATAGGGCTATTCTAGGGATGAAAAAGAGTTTTCTAAGCAAGGCTAAGGGCTTTCTCTGTGCATGAGAGCATCGAGAAGGTTAATATATTGATTGAAATCTTATTTTCTTCATAGAGAAAGTTTGCACCCATGGTTTTTTACCCTTGTTGAGGTTTTTCCACGTATATCTTGTCTTGTGGTTTGTTTGGAATGCTTTAAATCTTCTTCTACATTATATTTCTTCTTGTTTATCGTTTGTGAGTGAGACCGAAGATTGGATCTCAGTTCGCTACGTTGTTGGCGTGCTGCGCAACAACTAGTAACAAAGCTATTAATTTAGTTCAAGTGGGAGCGATGATGGAAGAAGGGAAGACCAGAATTGAGAAGTTTGATAGTTCAAACTTTGCCTTTTGGAATATGCAGATGGAGGATTATCTGTATCAGAATGACCTCTATATTCCTCTAAAAGGAAAAGAGATGAAACCAGACAAGATAACAGATAATAAATGGTCTTTGTAAGATTAAAAGGCATTAGGAACAATCCGACTCTCTTTTTCTACGAGCATCGCCTTCAATTTATCCAAGGTGAAGACCACAAAAAAATTAATGCATGCTCTAGCTATGATGTATGAGAAATCCTCAGCGCCCAACAAGGTTCATCTTATAAAACGGCTATTCAACATGAAGATGTCAGATGGTGGGAGCATGGTTGAATATCTAAATGAGTTCAATACAGTCACGCGCCAATTGGAATCTGTTGGCATCACTTTTGAGGATGAGGTCAGGGCGTTATTGATCTTGTCCAGTTTTCCAGATAGTTGGGATGGTTTAGTTATTGTCGTAACTAATTCTTAAGGGTCGATAAAGCTGAAATTTGATGATATGGCCAGTCTAATTCTCAACAAAGAATCTAGAAGAAAGACAACGGGAGTTTCAGATGATTCGGGGAATGCTCTAAACGTTGAAGGAAGTGGAAGATCGCTAAATACATGAGGTAATAAACATGGGCATTTTAAGTTGAGGAAGAAGTCAAAGAGACTGAAAGATAAAGATGGGTGTTGGCATTACGGGAATAAGGGGCACATGAAATGTGATTGTATGACGCCAAAGAAACAAGAAGGAAGCTCTCAAGGTAGGAAGGATTCAGTGAATCTATCTGAGAAGAGTGACACAGAGGTGTTGATCTTGTCTCTTGATGTGAGAAATGAGTCTTGGGTCATAAACTCGGGTGCTTCGTTTCATGCCACTTCGTATAAGAAAGTTCTGTATGATTATGTGTCAGGTGACTGCGAGAGAGTTTAGCTGGGTGATGATGAGTCATGCAGTATTGTTGGAAAGCGAGACGTTCATATAAGTCAGAAAGACGGAACAACTTTGAAATTGAAGGATATCAAACATGTACTGAGTTTGAAACAGAACTTGATCTCAGTGGGGCAGTTGGCCAATGCTGGATATGTGACAACATTTACTTGTGATTCCTGAAAAATCATATAAGGTGCCTTGGTGATATCTCGAGGCAAGAAGGAATGTAATTTGTACATGACTTTAGGATCGTATAGTTCACTCGCAGTCGCATTAACTAGAGTAAATGAGCAGTTATGACATCAGAGGTTGGGATATATGAGTGAGAAATGGATGAAAGTGCTATTGTCAAAAGAAAAGCTACCAAGGTTGAAGTCTATTAACTTAAAATTCTGAGAGGATTGCGTGTATGGCAAGAAAAAGAGGGTAAGTTTCAAGAAGATAGGACACGCTCCAAAGATGCATCTGTTAGAGCTTGTATACAATGATGTGTAGGGATCGACATAGGTATCATCTCTTGGTGGCTCACGTTATTTTGTTTCTTTTATTAATGATGCTAGTAGAAAACTGTGGGTCTATTTCTTAAAATATAAATCTGATGTATTTGATATATTTAAGAAGTGAAAAGTAATGGTAGAAAACATACAGGTAAAACAGTAAAATGTCATAGATCAGATAATGGGGGAGAGTACTATGATAAGAGATTTGAGGAGCATTGTGAAGCAAATGAAATCAAACATTAGAAAACGATTCAAGGGACACCACAGCAGAACGGTGTAGCTGAGCGCATTAACAGGACTATCCTTAAGTGCGCCAGGAGCATGAGATTACAAGCAGGGTTGCCTAAGACATTTTAGGCAGATGTTGTGAATACTACCGCATATCTCATCAATAGAAGTCCCTTAGCACCATTGGATAATGGGCTACCAGAAGAAACATGGACTAAGAAAAAAGTGAACCTTACACATCGAAAGTATTCGGTTGCACTTCATATGTTCACATTAATATAAAGCATAGAAACAAGTTTGATGCTAAGTCCAAGAGGTGCACATTTATATGCTACGGGCAACATGATTTTGGCTACCCTTTTTGGGATACAAAGAATAGAAAAATCATCAGAAGTAAAGACGTAATCTTCAATGAAAAAGTAATGCATAAAGACAGTGTGCAACAAAATAAGGCTGACGAGAAAGAATCGTAGAGTTGGAAGAGTTACCGGACATGGGTGTTACAATGCCACAAGATGAACATACACAGGAGCATAGTGAGGCAAAGCCGCAGACACCTGTTATGAAGAGGTCTACTCAGGAGAGGAGACCCACGGTCTGATACTCACCTTCCTTAAATTATCTACTGCTGATAGATAATGGTGAACTAGAGTGTTTTGAAGAGGCATTACAGTCAGATCCACTGGTTAAGTGGGAGCAGGCCATGAATGATGAAGTGGACTCTTTTGAGTCTAATCGTACATGGGAGCTAGTCACTCTACCTAAAGGTAAGAAAGCTCTTCATAACAAGTGGGTTTACAGACTAAAGGAGGAGCACGATGGTTCGAAACGGTACAAGTCTAGATTGGTTGTAAAAGGGTTCCAACAAAAGGCAGGTATCGACTTCACTAAAATATTTTCACTAGTGGTGAAAATATCTACGATTCGCATGGTCTTGAGTATAGTGGTTACAGAGGACTTACATAGATGTTAAGACAGCTTTTCTTCATAGGGACCTTGAAGAAAATATATATATGCATCGGCCGATAGGATACGTGGCACCAGGAAAGGAGAACAAGGTGTGTAGACTGAAGAAGAGTCTATATGGCCTGAAGCAGGCCCCGAGGCAGTGGTATAAGAAGTTCGACAGTTCCATGTCAAGAAACGGTTTTAGGATATGTCATGCATACCACTGTTGCTATTTGAAGAAGTTTGATACGTCGTACATTATCCTTCTTCTATACGTAGATGATATGATTGTGGCCGGATCAAGCATGAAGGACATCTCAAATCTCAAAAGACGACTGTCTAAAGAATTTTCCATAAAGGATTTAAGAGCTGCAAAACAAATCCTAGGCATGAGGATAAAGCATAACAGGAAAAATAAGAAACTAATTTTGTCGCATGTAAAGTACATAGTGAAGGTACTTGATCAATTTAGTATGGAAGGTGTTAAGCCGATTAGCACTCCATTAGACAACCACTTCAAACTTTCTAAGGAGCAAGGTGCAAAGACGCGGGAGGAATGAGACTACATGGCTAAAGTCCCACACATGTCAGTTATTGGGAGTTTCATGTATATTATGGTGAGAATGAAGCCAGACATTGCTCAAGCAATAGGAGTTGTTAGCAGGTTCATGAACAACCCCGGGAAGGAACATTGGGAAGCTGTGAAGTGGATCCTCAGATGCCTGATAGGTACTATGGATGTAGGGCTGTGTTATGGAGGATCAGAAATCAAGTTACAAGGCTATGTAGATTCAGATTTGGCAGGAGATATCGACAGTAGAAGAAGTACTACAGGTTATGTCTTTACTCTAGATAGGACTGCAGTCAATTGGGTCTCTCAGTTACAGAAGATAGTACCTAACAATACAACGGAAGCAGAATATGTTGCAGCTACAGAAGCATGCAAGGAGATGATGTGGATGCAAGGTTTTATGAAAAAGTTGGGAAAGAAGCAAGCAGATTACAGGCTATACAGTGACAGTCAGAGTGCAATACACTCGGATAAGAATTCAGTCTTTCATTCAAGGACCAAGCATATTGACATCAGATATCACTTCATACATTCGTTATTGCAAGATAGATCGATTGATCAGGAGTAGATCCATACAAGTGAGAATCCTATAGATATGCTGACCAAGGCGGTCACATGAGAAAAGTTGAAGCTCTGTTCAGCTTTGATTGGTCTTTAGGCTTGAAGACGAGGAGGTGGTACACTCCGGATGTACAAGACGAAGGATTATAGCTGTGTATCTCCAAGTGGGAGATTGTTGAGATGTGGAGCCACATCTGGACAGGGCCGCTCGACCAACCGATGGTTCACTCGACTTAAAGTTCAACGAGCTACAATTTTTTATGTCCGAGGTGCACGACCAGTTGAGGCCCATGCTCGATCGGTCGAGAAGCCTGCTAGACCAATCGAGATTACATAGATTCGTTTGCGGATTTGATACAGACTGCTTAAATTTGAGACGGTTTTGCAAGAGTGCAGAAGGAAAGTTGCCTAAACTATAAATAGGGGTCCTAGGGATATTCTAGTGATGAAAAAGGGTTTTCTAAGCAAGGCTAAGGGATTTCTCTATGCACGGGAGTATCGAGAAGGTTAGTATATTGATTGTAATTTTATTTTTTCATAGTGGAAGTTTGTACCCGTAGTTTTTTACCCTTGTTGGGGTTTTTCCACGTATGTCTTGTCTTATGGTTTGTTTGGAATGGTTTGATTCTTCTTCTAAATTATATTTCTTCTTGTTTATCGTTTATATGTGAGACTGGAGATTGGATCTCGGTTCACTGCATTGTTGGCGTGTTGCACAACAAAGACTCACTCCAACTGTTGTGTGTAACGGAGGTGTTAGAGTTCAAGTCTTTCAATGGCTATAGAAAGTTGTACTAAACTCAATCCCTAAGGTGCGTTTGGCACACTAAGCTTTAGCAGATCAAGTGGTTTATTGGTCCCATCTTCCCTATATTCATTCTATGCATCGGTCCTGTAGATATAGGGAAGTACTGAGTTGCTCAATTGGGTTAGTTTTAGTGTTTTTTTTTTTTAAAGGATTTTTGGATTACTGTCCAGATCTCATTGTTGATGAATGAATTCAGATAGGGTGTCGACACACACTCACAGACAATATTTAATATTCTAAATGAAACATTATTAGAAATTAGATTATGAAAATGCGATCAGGTAACTAGGCATGCAAATGAGGATATCGGTATCCAATCCATTAGGTAATCGGATAATCAAGTATAATTATTTACATATGAAGAAAGTTCCATATCTGCATCCAAATTTCTTGGGTTGGATGTCATATTTTCGGGTAAATGAACGTACGTTACCAGTCTTAATCGTACATGAACGTCACCTAGGAGCAAAAACCGGTCAACCCACTCTTAGGTGGGCCATGCATCTGCACTAAGTTGGACAGTTGCTTGTCCACTAACTTCAACAGTGTAACTGACCGTTGTATAAATATAAATGCTAATATCAATGAAAAGTGCATCAAGCTCCCAACGTGGTCTGATATTTTTACGTAGTATCATAGTAATATTGGCTATTGATACCATGTTCAGCTTATCAAATCTTGATCCACAACGTTCAGATTCCCGATGGACCTGTCTATTCTCTCCAGCAGTGTCCACCAGCGATTTAAATTAGTTGGGCCTGGTCTGGGCCGAAGTCTATCAAGCTAGGCCTGCCAAGTAGAACCTTGGCCCAAGCTTGACCTGCGCCAACAACGAACCAAATTAGTAAGCCCGAACCTGGCCCAGGATGTTCATACCCGGTTTGAACCCAAGTCTGGCTCGAGCCCAACAAGCCTGACCCTATAGGCTATGCATTATGAAATACCTATACGTGAGGCGTGCGCATGCGGTACAATTTATAGAACAGCTAAGACTCTTCAACTATACGCTTGGTATAGTTGTATGGCAATCTGGACTCTCCAAACCACTGACCCAACAGTGGATGAGTATATACTGTGAAGATAATGTTGACCATATGAATTTTCCCATTGAATTTGGACCGTTCAGTATTTTCTTTCAACCAACTATTAATAGCCGTTAATTGTATGGTCAGGAATAGTTTACCAGTGAGATTTTAGAGCTATGCTCCCTTCATAATGGGACCCACATATTTATTGGTTTGAATCGCTGTATATCGGTGCCATACGTCGGAAGCATGAGTCACTACCAGTTTTTAAATGGTCCAAAACTAACATGGGCTTTTTCTTCTTCCATGAATCACGGACACGGATTGGGCGGCCCCAACCGGAGGAAGTTCCTGCTAGGTGGGGTCCACAATGAAATTTGTGAGGAATCCAACCCCTTACATCTGTTTTGACAGCTCAAGTTAGAAGACACCAATAAAATGAGAGAGATCCAAAGCTTAAGTAGGCCACACGATAAGAAATAGTGGGGATTGAATGTCCACTGTTGAAACATTCTTAGAGCCACAAAAGTCTTGGATAAGGCTAAAATTTTCCTATTTTCAGTTCATCCCAGTGGGAATGACCATATGAACGGTTTAGATGAAATACAAATATCATGGTGGGTCCAGGAAGGTTTCAACGGTAGATATTTCTCTCCCTGCTTTTTCCCTTTGTGTGGCCAACTTGAGTTTTGTATCTGACTCATTTTTGGGCTCATGTCCTTAGATGATCTGAAAAAACGGATGGTCGGGGTAGATTTCTGACAAACATCACTTTCCCCAACTAGCACGAACTTCCTGCGGTCGATGGAGGCATTCTGCGTCCGCACTCTGGCGATTGAAGGGTCTCTCCACACTGATCACTTATCATCATGAACATCCGAATTATATGGCCTCACTTATGATATCTATATGAAATCCAAACCGTGAATTTGGTGGGTATCCTCAAGTTCACTGTGCATGCTCGGGATCATCCCGATTCAATCTCAAGTGGGACACACCGAAGAGAACAATTTACACTAACTCTTACAACCTATATGTTGACTTGCTGCGGCCCATTGAAGTTTTGTGTTGTCTTGAGTTGTTCTTTGGCTTTTCATCATGGTGGGTCACACTCATACCTGATTATTAGGTTCGATGACATACACGGAACACTGGTTAGATGATGATGGGCAACACCACCCACGAATCAGGCTCACCTGATGAAAAGTTCAGATCTCAAACACATGTCACATTGTGACACGTGCCCTGTATAGATGCATACGCCTCCTGTCGTGGAATTAGCGAAACTCGTGGAATACATCCCGATATATTACAATACGATACTTTGGAGTTTAGCATTTGAAATTGTGTAGTTTTCCAATCAGCCGAACCGTTTACACGGCGAGTCTCACCTTACATAATGACAAACAAGAAATAAAATGGACGGTCAACATACTCTTTGTATAATTTCATCAAAGGGTTAAAGTATTCAATTGAAGGGACTTTTAAAGCTTCTCCATCCAAAAGAAGCCCTACCATAAAAATGGTATGAGTTTGAAAAGAATCAGATTCCAATGAACAAAGACCCTCCACGCGTCATCCTTTATTATATAATATTACTTCCTCACATAACATATGTGACTATGTCATTTTCTTGAGTCCAGATCCTCTGTTACCAGGTCAATAGAGAATTCCTGATATCCTAATCCTCATTGGTCCATGTCACCACTCACTAAAAAATAAAATTAAATAAAAAATAGCTTCGGACGCCAAACCGTTAGGGTAACAGAAATTCTCTGTTGACCTGAAAACAGAGGATCCAGACTCCATATTCTGAGGCCAAACCCCACAAAAGCATTTAGTTCTCATTGATGGGGCTATCAATGGGCCGGGCTGGCCAGTTGGACTTCTGGATTAGGTCTGCTCTGTACTGGGCTTGGGCTGAACACTTGATTGAGGGTCTAGCCTGGCCTAGAATTTAGGCCCATGTATTAATGGTCTAAGCTTGGGCTTTCTTAAAAGGCCCTAAGCCCGACCAGTCTTAGTCCGTGTAGGATTTCAAGTGCATATTGTCAAATAAGATGCACGAAGGGGTATGCTTAAAGAACATGTGCAAGTCAAGCCCATCAAGTAAAATCAGACTCTGCATATTCACTGTGGGCAGCTTGTGACCGTTTGTTGGGGCTTTCCATGGGCCTGGCCTGGGCTCGAGCCTAGATTTTACTTTATGGGCTTGACATGGACAGACCTCAAAACAGGCCGATGTCTTTCTAATCCTGGTAGGAACGGCCGTGAAGGGACAAAAAAGAAGGATCCGAGATCGGCGTGTGATGATTATTTGTGACCTGAGCTCGAGTCTAACCCAGGCCCAAGTCCATACTGATGTCGTGCTCCATCACGCATGATATATATGATATATGACAAAAGTGTCCTTGATTTCGGAAATGGGCCTAGCCAGGCTAGCAAGCTATTAAATGAAGCCTGTGGGATTCTGGCGGTTAAACGGGCTTAAATTAGGCCCAAGCCTATTTCTCTGGCCTAGTTTTCCAAGCCCGGACCTGGCCAGAAAGTACGAACTCTCTGCAACAGCTGTTATAGGTAGCTCGAGCAACGCATGAGCTCTTAACCTAAACATTGATATCCACATTTTCCATCAGTTTTTGAAATCCACTCTGGCCATCAGTTTCTCAACCTTATTGTCACCGCATATAACAAAATATTATCGAAACTAAATTGGCCACACCACGAAACAATGTAAAAAAAACACGCTGAAAACCTTTAATTCATGATGTGTGGCCCATAATAGTTTTGGATTATGCTGATTTTTGGGAAATATCTTTAACCTCTTGGGACTCACCTGATGACCGGCTTGGATGGAATATAAATAATAACAGTGGCCCCGAGAAGGTTACTATGGTGGGCGTCCCCATCCACACTGTCGCCCCTGGTGCAGCCTACCTGAGTTTTGGATCTGCAGGGGTTTGAGGCATGGGTTATCGAAAGAGGTGTTGCGGCGGATGTTCGGAGAGGATATCTCACAAACACCATGGTGACGTCCATCTTCCTCCCTACTTTGGAACCGTGGATGTTGGATGCCATGGTGCATCTGTGCGGCTGGTCAGGTCTCGTCTGTTCCCCGAACAAAGGCAAGGGGGGCGCGGATTGGGTGGGAGCCGTTCAAGGGATAAGTACAACATGATTAAGCCTTTAAAAAGTTAGAATAATCTTTAGAGATTAAGAGAGTCGATCCATGGCGGGCCTACATCGTAAAGCCGTCCACATTGCTCAACGGGCAGACTGCGATTTCACTTTGTAGCCTGAGATCTGAGACATTCGCTAGGTGTGGCGCACCATGTAGACTTCCAGGCACGAAATAGTGCTGGCCCACTTTTCAGGTAGGATAGACGTGCACGTAGTAGGAATGTGCTGGTCAATTTCTCTTAGCTGTCCCTTCTTCATGTGACCTAACTAATGAGTAACGAATTTAGGTAGGGGCCCTGACTGTCGGGCCACTGTGCTGTACGCAACTATACGAAAGCTCTTTTAAGGCATGATAAAACTAAAATAAAAAATGAAGCAGTTTCAAATCCCAAATGAATCATGATACATGAGACAATGGTGATTGGCCTTTAAAAGCTTTTGGATCTAGATGATTTTTGTGTGGTCTTTTCATATAGGTGTTTGTGTTCTTATCAACAGGTTGGATGGAAAATAAACATTCAAATGAAATCCATTAAGTTTTTAATGGTGGGGATATGTGGAAATCAGATACCAGGTGGGGGAATCGACTCGCTTGACATGAGTTGTCTCTCTCTTAAGGGTTTTTGAATATTAAGAGGGTGTTATGTTTGACCAGAGTCGACACTAACCAATTACTTCGATCATATAGTCAGTTAGACCTTGTAAAAACGTTTATGATTGAGAATTCAAGCATCCTTAACACTAAGATAACCCTTGAATTTGCGTTACAACAATTATAAATAAGAGACCACGGTTACAAAGAGGGAACATATTAGGCATCCACTCTTCTCATATGCACATATAGTTTTTTACTTCACAAGATCTAACTAACTTACGAGAGATAAGATTAATTCTCACGTACAAAAAATTGAAATACAAATGTAATGATGATTGTTTCGACAAAAAACGAAATGTATTTGGTTTAGAAAAATTATCTTATTCAATAACAACAAAGAAAGAATGAGAGAATAATCGTTGCAAAATATTTTATTCATTCGGAATTCATTTACATCCTCATCCATCTCTTGATTCCAACATAAAGTATATATATGATTACAGAGTACAAGTATCAAGTAAGTTCAAATATCAATTCCGGCAACATTTCGGATTGCCATATAATCTTTCGATTGAAGAAGTTTTTGTCTGGAGATGATATTATCTTGACTGATCTTATACACTTAAAGAACTTTGCTTCCTTGATATGAAATAAAGTCTTTATAGTGTCTTGAAGTAATGATTCATCATCTGAAGCTTACTATTCATGCAATAGACCTGTTGCGCGGATAGTAAGCGAGCCTCTCTTGTTGGTTGCACAGACATCCTGTTGCGCACCGCGTAACGGGTATACCCAGTACCTGAGTCCCCTGAAGTATTTGAAATCTTCTTCTTTTCTCCCAAAATCTTCGAATCCTCCAAATAAAGAGGATAGATGGGTATTTATAACCTTACACACATGCGAACCCACATATCAGTGCAATACTTCTTTATAGTGTACGAGATATGCCTTGCACAATAGACCATCTTCACTTTTGGTTGTGCGACCATCATCTAGTCGTTGCATGCTGCGCAACGGTTTTGTATCTTCTACATCTGTTACGCACCGCGTAACCAAAGAATGTTGATCTCCATTTTTTCTTCTCTTCAAATTTTGTGTTTTGACAATGATAATGATTAATCGGTTCAAATTTTCAATGGGTATGATTTGATTATATCGATAAGCCGTAGATCATACGTTCAATCTGACCTAGTGCAGGATGTGAAGTATGTAGAAATGTGATGTATGAAATGATCAATGATATGTTAATGCTTATAACAAAATCATGATAATAATTTTGTTCAAATTTTGTGTTCCGACAATGATAATGATTAATCGGTTCAAATTTTTAATGGGTATGATTTGATTATATCGGTAAGTTATAGATCATATGTTCGAACTGACCGAGTGCAGGATGTGAAGTATGTAGAAATGTGATGTGTGGAATGATCGATGATATGTTAATACTTATAACAAAATCATGATTAATTGGCTGAGTTTCTGGTGGACAGGTTATGATTATATTAGCAAGCTTTAGATGAAATACAATGCAATGATTATATATTTGACGAGCAGTTGGGGGGGGAGGGGGGGTTGAGTGTTACACAATGCTAATGCTCTGACTTAAATGCAACTGATTGAAACTTGAATAGTTGGATAGACAGTAATGTTGTAGAGGTATAATCGAGTATCTCAAATTAGGACTTGGGTGGCTTAGGAGATTCAGATGTGGCTCAAATTAGGACTTGAGTGGGTTAAGAGATTCAGACTCTAGCTAGGCTAGACTAAGGCTGGACTCTCTCTCTCTCTCTCTCTCTCTCTCTCTCTGACGGATGGATGGAAAGAGAATTCTTGGATGCTTGTGGGATGCTTGAAATGGGAAGGGGAGGGGGTATTTATAGCCTCCAAACCCGATTTTCTTGTAATTCCTGAAAAGTCCAAGGGCATAAGGTGGTTGAAGGGCTATGATTGGAGATTGTTACATGGCATCATCTCATGGATTGGATGAGGTAGTAAAATAATAAATTTGGGTAAGGAGATGTGTATCAGAGTAAGTACACATTAGACGCATACTTAGAGTCTAAAAAGGAAAGGTTCATTATGCTTGAAAGATGTCAACCCGAAAAGGGAGAGTGTCGCGTGGCTGGCAACAACCAGGTTTCCACCAGTCCACACTTTGAGCCCTCCTTAAGTGGGCCACCTCCCTCACTTGTGTGGAGGCTTTGTTGTGAAGAGCGTTATATTGTTGTTGCACACTGTACTATGATTGGGTTGGATTTTGGGCTTTTGATTAGTGCTTGATTTTTTACTTAACTAGGTGAGTTTATTGGGTTGTTTAGACTAGGTAAGTTAACTAGATGAATTGACTTATTGAGTTGATTAGGTGAGCTGACTCTCAAGGTGATTGAAGGATTTAGTATTTTAAGGTCTTAGAGTGTAGGATTAGATCTACTAGGTTGACTAGGTTGAATTTGGTTGAATTTAGGGTTTAAAATTAGGGTTACTAGGGTTTAGGCCACTAAGGTTAGGGTTTTTGTTAACCATCCATTGGTTCAAGTTCAATCAGTTTATCAGCCTGGGGTGGAGTGTATATAGGATTCGATCATGATTGTTTCCTGTGATGTGGTCCACCTACAATTTGAGTCAACTTCATTTTTGGGATCTTCCCTTAAAATGAGCTTTCAAAATGGTTGGACGGTGTGGTTTTAAGGCATAGACATCACTGTGAGCCCCATAGTCAAGGGTCTCACCCACCTCAGTGGATCTGGGTCAGACCTAATCAGCTCCCATTGGGTGGTGACCCTAACACCACCCAGCTAGGTGCTGAAAAGCTCATTTGTTTGCAAGCTTATTTTATAAATGAGCACAAAAATCATGTAGATCCAAAGCTCAAGTGGACCATTTCACATTAAAAACCTATGTTGAAAACTGTTTGCGCTAACCTAAGTTTTAGATTAAGCTGATATTTATGTTTTCCCTTTGTCAACAGGTTGGATGGCAAATAAACATTGCAATGGGCTCCCAAGAAAGTTTCCAATGGTAGGCTTTCAATCCCACGGTATCCTTATGGCATGGTCCAACTGAGCTTTGAATCTGCTTCATTTTTTAGCTCATGCCCTAAAATGAGCTAGCAACATGGATGGCCGGTCTGGTCAAAACACATGTGGTGGGGCCCACAGCTTTTCCACCATCCAGCTGGGTGGTGTTGGGACGCCACCACCCAATTCGACTCCGTTTCTTGGACCACTAAACCTACAGGGGACCTACCTGATGATTGGCTTGGAGCTCGCTCACATATTCCTGTTTCATATGTATTTTGAGTGCAAAAAGAGAAAATGTGTATGATTCCTCAATCCTTAACAGTGGTGACTCATTCACCGTTAGTGCAACCTCCCTGTCGGGCCATCCAGACTGTCCAAATTGTAAGACCCACCATAGATCAAGCACATCCCATAAAATGCCGACCGCTTAATCTTTTACCATCCATTTGATGGTACCAAATCGATGACCAGGATATCTGCAGTGGGCGCAGATTAAGTGAGTTCCGGTTAACAGCTTAGTGGATGAGTCTCCGACTGTAAGCCCCACCTTGATGTATTTGTTGTATATCAAATCCGTCCATCAGTTTTTTCAACTCATTTTAGATTATGGTCTCAAAAATAAACTAGATCAAAATATCAACTAGACCACGCCACAAAAAACAGTGGTCATTGAACACCAACCATTAAAAAATTCATAGGGGCCACTGTTCTGTTTATTTTCCATCCAACCTGTTAATAAGGTCACACAGACCTCCATGAAGGGAAAATCACAAATATCTAGCCCACAAGAAGTTTTTAATGGTTAATGACCATTATTTCTGGTGGTGTGATCCACTTGAGATTTAGATCGACTTCATATTTGGGACAATGTCTTACAATAAGCTGAAAAAACTGATAAATGGAAGAGAAATTTGGGACTGTGGACCCCACCTTTTATTCAGCTGTTTTTATGAAACAATACAAACTTAGCTTGGGAGCTTAGATAGGGCTAGGCATTGGTCTGAGTCGGATCGGATTGGGCCCAACCCGGACCGATCCAAAATGCCGTTGGCCTGACCCGAACCCGATCCAATCCGGTACCGAGTCTGGGTTGCCTGACTCGGACTGAACCGAAAACTCACTGGACTGATCCGATCCAAGTCCGACTCGGTCAGAAAAACTGAGTCGGATCAGATTGGGCACAATTTGGACAAGTAAAAAATTAAAAATAGTTTTTTTTTTTTTTTTAAATAGTAAAAAATACTTAAAAAATTTTAAATATTACTTAATATTTTTGGACCTGATCGGATCGGTCTGAATCAGATCCAATCAGATCGGGTTGGGTCGGGTCCAACCCAAACCCAGCCCGAAAAAAAAAAAATCAGATTTGGATGGGCCTACCCGATCAGCACCGATCTAGCTCGTCAGATTGGTTCAAATCGGGTCAGATCAGGTCGGATCCATGGGATCGGACCCAATTTTCCTAGCTCTAAACTTAGACCTGCTCGTACGGACAGTAAATTTGAGGACG
Source organism: Magnolia kwangsiensis (assembly GCA_037074715.1). Taxonomy (NCBI): domain Eukaryota; kingdom Viridiplantae; phylum Streptophyta; class Magnoliopsida; order Magnoliales; family Magnoliaceae; genus Magnolia; species Magnolia kwangsiensis. Next base: position 62,907,588 of record CM073573.1, read on the forward strand.
AAAATACCCCTCCTTTCACATAAACGGATTGGGTACTCCCCTTGCCACCAGCCAATGGCGGATGGTCGGTGGTCTGTGGGCCCCACCATGATGTATGCTTTTCATCCATGTCGTCCATATATTTTTCAACATCATTTTATGATATGAGACCAAAAATGAGGTATATCCAAATCTCAAGTGTGCCACATTACAGGAAACAATGTTGAATGAGCGTCAACCATTAGAAAACTTTAGGGGGCCCACTGTGATGTTTGTGAGAAATCCTCCCCATCTAAGTTCATTCATAGGATCACAAAGACCTGGATGAAGAGTAAAAACAAATGTCATAATGATTCAAAACTTCTATAACCCCTAAAAGGATTTTAATGGTTGATATTCAATTCTCCACCGCCTTTTACAGTGTGGTCCACTTGATAGTTAGATCTATCTTATTTTTCGTCTCAAGCCTTAATATGAGCTCACCAAATAGATGGACGATTTGGATATAATACAGACCTCATGATGGGACCCACAAAAGCAACACAGCAAAAAAAAAAAAAAAAAGATTGCCGTGGCAGTTTGATTTTTTTTTTTTTTTTAGGCAAACTCGTTGAACAGTTCTGGACTTTTTCAATAATATCAAAATACCTTTGATATATTGAAACTACAGTTATGGTTATGGTTATAATCCATAGTTATAGGGTCTCACTAACCCTAACTCACTAGCTTCTTTTTCTTTTCTTTTTTTCGTTGTAATCCCCACGACATTTTGTGGGTCCCATTATGAGGTATGTGTTATATCCAAACTGTCCATCTATTTGATGAGCTCGTATTAAGGCTTAAGACGAAAAATAAGACAGATCTAGCTATTAAGTAGACCACACTGTAAAAGGCAGTGGAGGATTGAACGTCTACTATTGAAACCCTTTTAGGGGTCATGTAAGTTTTGGATCATTATGAAATTTGTTTTTCCTCTTCATCCTGGTCTTTGTGACCTTATGAATAGATTGGATGGAAAATACATGTTATGGTGGGCCCTACAAATTTTTTAACGGTGAAAATCAATTTTCTCATTACTCTTTTTGGTGTGATCCAGTTGATCTTTGGATATGATTTTTTTTTTCTTTTTCTTTTTTAAAAATATATATTTTTTTATAATGCTATCAAATGATCTCGAAATATGGATGAACGTTGTAGATATAATAAATACATAACTATGGGGCCCATGTAACTTCGATCTCTTTTGAGCAGGGCGAATATGAAATTGAGCAGGGCGATGGGCAAACATGAAATTGAGCGGGGCAAACTAGAAATTGAGCAGGGCAAACATGAAATTGATCAGGGCAAACATGAAATTGAGCGGGGCCAATGAGAAATTCAGCAGAGCAAACATGGAATTGAGCGGGGCAAATATGAAATTGAGCGGGACAAACTTGAAATTGAGCGGAGCAAACCTAAAATTGAGCGGGGCAAACATGAAATTGAGCGGGACAAACTAAAAATTCAACGAGGCAAACATGAAATTCAGCGGAGCAAACTAGAAATTCAGCGGGGCAAACATGAAATTGAGTGGGGCAAACGAGAAATTGATCGGAGCAAACTAGAAATTGAGCGGGACAAACATGAAATTGAGCGGGGCCAACGAGAAATTGAGCAGGGCAAACATGAAATTGAGCGGGGCAAATGAAAAATTGAGCAGGGCAAACATGTACATTAAACAAATACCTTTTTTCTCTCTTTTTTTTGGGGTTTTTATGTTACTTAGAAGGTGTTTAATAAAACACCTGTGAAACCATTGTCTTTGTTTATAAAACAGTGAATTTTTTAAGTTGCAGTTTAGGTGTTTGTAAAAATGCCTCATGGTAAGGGCTGCATCACTCTAGGTGAGGCTGGGGTGCACCTAATATACTCTTGAAAATTGAGTGACTTTTCATTTGTAGGACAAGACATAGCAGATCGTTTGCATTCTCTCTACTTGTGCAATCGTTTGCATTCAGCGGGGCAAACTGCCATTATTAGTAAGAAATGGATGTTTATTTGACCTATAAGTGAGGGATAGAAACTTTACAGACATCATTTTTCGATTGTCAATGAAAGAACCAATTTTATGAATTAAACATCTCTCTTACGTTGAAAAGTTATCAAATGTGAGACAAATAAATTGTTTCCTTTTAGTATTCAAAATGAAGGGAAAAAGTGAAATAGCATGGAGCTATAAGAAATCAAAGCAATAATAAAGAAAACTGAATTAACAAAGAGGAGAGGGAGACCCTCAGGGTCATGTGTAAGGTCTTGACCTCGGCACAGGTTGTCATAGCCACTTCCGACTCTGCAGCTTGAGCCTGGATCTAATTAATTTTTTCCTTAAAATGAGCCATCTATTTCATTTTAGCGGGGCAAACATGAGCCATCAATTTAAAGCATGCCCCGCTCAATTTCATGTTTACCCCGCTCAATTTCATATTAGCCCTACTCAATTTTTAGTTTGCCCAACTCAATTTCTAGTTTGCCCTGATTAATTTCATGTTTGCCATGCTCAATTTCTAGTTTGCCCCGCTTAATTTTCAGTTTGTCCCGCTCAATTTCTAGTTTGCCCCGCTCAATTTCATGTTTGTCCCGCTCAATTTTCAGTTTGCCTCGCTCAATTTCTAATTTGCCCCACTCAATTTTATGTTTGCCCCGCTCAATTTCTAGTTTGCCCCGCTCAATTTCATGTTTGCCCCACTCAATTTCTAGTTTACCCTGCTCAATTTCATGTTTGCCCCGCTCAAAAGAGATCAAGGTTACATAGGTCCCACCGTTATGTATTTATTATATCCATAATGTTCATCCATATTTCGAGATCATTTGGGAGCATTATATATATATATATATATATATATATATATATATATATATATATATATATATATATATAAAGAATCATATCCAAAGATCAACTGGACCACACCACAAAGAGCAGCAGGAAAATTAATTTTTATTGTTAAAACTTTTGTAGGGCTCACCATAACATATATTTTCCATCCAATCTATTCATAAGGTCACAAAGACCTGGATGAAGAGGAAAAACAAATTTCATAATGATCCAAAACTTATATGATCCCTAAAAGGGTTTCAATAGTAGACGTTCAATCCTCCACAGCCTTTTACAGTGTGGTTCACTTGATAGCTATATCTATCTTATTTTTCGTCTTAAGCTTTAATATGAGCTCTTCAAATAGGTGGACAGTTTGGATATAACACATACCTCATAATGGGACCCACAAAATGCCGTGGGGATTACAACGAAAAAAAAGAAGAAGCTAGTGAGTTAGGGTCAGTGGAACTCTATAACTACAGATTATAACTGTAGCTTTGATATATCGAAGGTATTTCGATATTATCGAAAAAGTCCAGAATGTCCAGCGAGTTGCCTAGAAAATCTTACAATTTTAAATACACTATAGCTACAGATTATAACCGTAGCCAGACTACGCAGGCAGCAGTGCCACGACATTCTGTGTTTTTTTTTTTTTTTTGTGTTTCTTTTGTGGATCCCATCATGAGGTCTGTGTTATATCCAAATCGTTCATCTATTTAGCGAGCTCATATTAAAGCTTAAGACAAAAAATAAGACAGATCTAACTATCAAGTGGACCACACTATCAAAGGCAGTGGAGAATTGAACGTCTACCATTGAAACCTTGTTAGAAATTTATTTTTCCTCTTCATCCAGGTCTTTGTGACCCTATGAATGAACTTAGACTGGGAGGATTTCTCGCAAACATCACAGTGACCCCCCTAAAGGTTTCTAATGGTTGATGCTCATTCAACACTGTTTCCTGTAATGTGGTACACTTGAGATTTTGATATACCTCATTTTTGGTCTCATATCATAAAATGATGTAGAAAAATATATGGACGGCATGGATGAGAAGCATACATCATGGTGGGGCCCACATACCACCGACCATCCGTCGTTGGCTAGTGGCAGGGGGATTACCCAATCCGTTTCCGCGAAAGGAAGGGTATTTTCATACTCAAATTTGTTGTTCGTACAAGCGGGTCTAAGTTCCCAAACTAAGTTTGTATTGTTTCATAAAAATAGCTGGATAAAAGGTGGGGTCCACCGTCCCAAATTTCTCTAAGGGGCTGTTTGGTTTTTAATTTCCCCATGTATTTACACGGAATTACCTGCTTATTACTTACTACACCTGTTTGGAAGTGGCTGGGAATTACGTTTCGAAAATCATGCCATACAAATATTTTTATTACTGATTTAAATATGTGGGCCCCACCATGATATATATGAGTTATCCACACCATCCATCCTTTTAAGAAATACATTTTAAGGCATGAGCCTAAAAATGAGGAAAATCAAAAGGTCAAGTGGACCACACCTTAGGAAATAAGGATCATTAAAATGTCGATGGTTGAAAGTTGTTTTCTCCCTAGGCCCCACGGTGATGTTTATTTGTCATCCAACTCGTTAATAAGGTCACACGGTCATGGATAAAGTGAAAAAAAAAAAATATTAGTTTGATCCAAAACTTCCAGGGTCTTCAAGAAGCTTTCAATGGTAGGAGTTCAATTCCCATTGTTTTTAGTAGTGTGGTCCTCTTGATCTTTGGATCTACCTCTTTCTTTGGCTCATGCCCTAAAATGAGTTGGCTAAAGGGATGGACAGTGTGGATAACACAGAAACATCAAGGTGGACCCTACAATTGAGCCTTTTTTCTCCTCGGGTGCCGTGAGGAGTGCTATAAATGAAAGGTGATAGTCAAATCACCTTGGAAATTCAACTGGAAACACAGTAGTAAATAATTATTATCCATTTATGCGGAATTACTCCTGTAATTAGAAAATTAAACAGGCCCTAAACGAAATGGATACAACTCATACATCAAGGTTGACCCCACGGTCTGGGATTGGTGCACTGGGATGTTACACCAGACTCACCTAAACCTCTCCCTAATCCGCGGAAACGGATTGGCTACTCCCCTCCACCGCCCCGTGGCTGGTGGTTGGTGCTCTGTGAGCCCTACCATGATGTATGTGTTTCATCCATTCCGTTCATACATTTTTACAGATCATTTTAGGGTTTTATCCAAAAATTGAGAGATATATAAATCTCAGGTGGACCACACAACAGGAAAGCAATAGTGATTGGATATCCACCATTAAAATCCTCCTAAGGCCTACTGTACTGTTTATTTGGCATCCAATATGTTGAATTATAAAGACCCAGATGAAGGGAAAAAACAAAGATCAGATTGATCCAAAACTTTTATAGCCCCTAAAAAGCTTTTAATTTTCAACATTCATTCAAAACTGTTTCATGTAACGTGGTCCACTTGAGATTGGGACATACCTCGTTTTTGCTCTCATAAAATAAAATGATGTAGAAAAATAGATTAACTAAATGGATGAAATATATACATCATGGTGGGGCCACAGAGCCGGTGTCAGGGAAGTTGCTAATCCGTTTCCCTAATCCGCAGCGTGGTTTTCGGCGCATGCGCGGGACCCGGACGGTCTGGGTTGACCTATATTTACAGCGATAAATCTTTTAAATCAAAGGGTCGTTTGACCGGTACAACAACAATGTTACGGGCGTTGATTAGTGTGACGGAGGTAGCTGCTCTGCTGACGTGTAAGGGCTCCATATCTTCAACTCCCGATGAGACGTTCGGGGGCTTGTCCCACTCACTAAAGGCCAGAGACACGAACCTCCCACACGTGCTTAAATAACTCGTTTGGAGGTCCCCATCCATAGCCTCATTGAAAGATTCGCTGAGCCCGCACATGTGTGGAGCCTTATTCATCCCCACACTAACCTGCACACGTGATGGTATCCGAGCTTTCCATCAGATGGGCCACACTATCTATCCAGCCGAAGACGAGTAAACGGTCTTATATAATCTTAGGCCAGAATATCTATACAGTGGGGTCCACCTGAGATCTCGGATCTCGCAGCCATAATGGAACGTATCTCCATATGTGTGTTAGCTCAGCAAACTTCTGGCATGCGGACCAAACCAAACTCTATTATATGTGGGGCTATAGTGAGATACGCAAATCGGTTAGCGCGACAACTTAGGCAGCGAAAGGTCAACAGCCTTGCTACGACGGATGAGGATTTCGGTTTGCATGCAGACACTGCCGGTAGCCACGTCGCTATTGGACGGTGCTTCGTGCGCCCCCACAATGATGCATGTGTTTCCACACTGTCCATCCGGTTTTTAGAGATCAATTTAGGGATGAGCCAAAGAATGAATCAGATCCAAAACTTGAGTGGATTCCACCGTGGAAAATAGTCTATTAAAAACTTTTAAGGGCCACAAAAGTTTTCGATGGAGCTGCTATTGGTATTTTTCTTTCTTTAATGTCTGTGTTAACTTATCAATAGATTGGTTCTCTAATAAACATCACGGTGGACCTTAGGAAGGTTTCAACGGTGGGCTTCACTCTCCCAATTGTTTTCTGTGGTGGGTTCACTCCAGCTTTCGATGGGCCTCGTTTTTTTTTCTTTTTTTTTTTTCATGTCCCAAAATGATCTCTAAAAAGGATGAATGGTGTCAATACAACACATACATCATGGTGGGGCCCACCTCATTAGTGAGTCTGGCTACTTAACTTGTCAGTAGCTAATCCACGTCCGCTCTCAACCGATTTTGGATTATTAATTTAGGGCATGAACCCAAAAATAAGCTACATCAAAATCTCAGGTGAACCACACCACAGAAAAACAGTGGTGATTAACACCTATCCCTACTATAATGTTTATTTTCAGTTCAACCTGTTGATTAGGTCACACCGACATGGATGAAGGGAAAACAAACATAAACTTGATCCAAAACTTTTGTGGCTCTAAGGAAGATTTTACCAGTGCACGTCCAGTCAACACTGTTTCCTATGGCGTGGTCCACTTGAGATTTTGATTTATCTCATTTTTTGGGTTCATGTCATTAATGAGCTCAAAAAATATATAAACGGTTTGGATAAAAAAATACAACATCGTGGGGCCCACAGCACCATCGGCCCACCTTAAAGGGGATAGGGTTTGGTCAGGTCCGGGTAACACTGAATTCGGTCAGGCCGTGACCGTGGGGCCCACCTTGATGCATTTATTTGTATATCCATGTCATAAATCCATTTTTTTCAGCTCGCCGTGACCGTGGGGTCCACCTTAATGCATTTGCTTGTATATCCATGTCATTTATACGTTTTTCTCAGCTCATTTTATGGCATGGGATCAAAACTTACGTATATCTACATTTAAGGGGGACCATATTAGAGGAAACAACTATTGGAAACTTCTTGAAGGCGACAAAAGTTTTGAATCATGCTGATTTTCATGTTTCCCTTCATTTATCCCTGTGTGAACTTATCAATAGGTTGGATGGCAAATAAGGATCACAATGGGCCTTAGAAAGATTTTAATAGTGGGCGTTAAATCACAGTTGTTTCCTATGCTGTGATCCACCTGAGACTTAGATCAGCTTCATTTTTGGTACAATTTTTTTTTTATATGGAATAATGGATGTTTGGAGTGGATATAGAACACATACAAAAGGTAGGCCCCACAGTCATGGTCTGACTGAAGTCAATGTCACCCTGACCTTGACTGAATCTGCTCTCCTGACAACTAGAGATGGACAGAAACCATGTCCACTCAGACTGGTTTGACAAAGCTTGGCTTGGATTAATTCGAATAAAAGTTCAAACCAAACTAAGCCTCAAACTCGAGATCTTAAAAACACAAAAAAATAAAAATAAAAAAAATAAACCAAGTTTAAGCCAGGTAGCATCGACTCATCTAGGCTTGACTCAAAGTGATTGCTCATAAATTATATGCACACTATTTCTTATGGTATGATCCACTTGAGCTTTGGATATGATTCAATTTTGGGATCATTCCTAAAATGACATGTAAAAATGGATGGACAACCTCAATAACACATACATGATGACGCGGATGATGCATAATACTATACATGAATTGTTACGCCCCAAACTCAGAAATCGGGCTCACAAAATTTTCGATCACAGAATCCGACGCCGATAGCCTCCGTAGTACCCCATTCTCAGCTCCCGACACCCATATACCAGGTTCCGATCCTGGGATGATACAAGGAGGATTTCTAATATCCATTTGATTCGTAATGAGCATAACATAAGCATAACCCACGAACAATAACCACAAGAACACCATCACAAAATTCATTATGATCAAAACTTTAGGTACAATGCGTAGGAAAGAGAAATACAAGATAGTGACAATAACAAAAACTTCAGAAGCTCGACTGCATGCTCTAACGGTGGCGAGACTAAGGCTACGTCCTGGCGTCACCTGCACGCATCAATCGTGCATAAGCTTATAGAAAGCTTAGAGGGTGGTGTAAGTGTGTGCGCAATAAGAGCGTGCTCAGAATGCAAGGTCAGAAAAATGCGGAATCATGTTAAAGAATACATGAATGCAATCAGCCGTACCAAGGTTATGCGGTGCAAGATATGAATGTTATCGGCCATATCCAGACCATGTGATGCGAGATGCAACTCAAGCATGTCAATCCTCATCATATATCAGTACAATTCTCATTCTGGATAATCACTGGGGTTTAGTACACTCCAAATGGCACTGCCGCTCTCTAAGCCGCACAGTCCAAGTGAGTGTAAGAAACCTCACTATCCACCTAGCCAATAGTCTGCCAATGCCTATCCGACATGTCAATAGCGGACCCATTCACGAGCTGGTCAAACTCAGCCTAGTATTTCCCCCTACCCTCGGGCGAGTAAGGCCACACCCCTTTCCAACCGACCACGACACAGTGGGAGACGCGGCCTCCTGATAATCGGACCTCATGCTCTTATACATCCACTCGGTCTCGACGTTGGAGTCATCCTCTGGTACCATCGGGTATAGGGATTTTCACCCACGGACATCTATGACGCCCGTATGCTAGAACTAAACATTTTCTGTATCCAATCCAGCCACCCACGATGTGTCTGTGGAGGTTATGGCCCTGATGTCGCTAGGGCATACAATAATCATAATCATGTAAATGCAAGTGCATGAATCACTCTACCAGACATGCAACAATCCTGCGCATACTATGCGCTCATGTAGGGCAACTCCTCCTATCAGGGAGCCCATAAACAATCTGCCTGAAGGCACATGCTATGATCAGTCACTCCTCATATCAGACATACATATGATGCATATGATCATGAATCATGGATTTATACTGAACATGTTATGTGGTGATGGGCCCTGTGCATAACTAAGATGGGCCTAGACGACCTTCCCACTACAAGTATGGGCTCATCAGTGGGCCTCAGGGAGAGTGACAATGCAGACATTTAACCGACATCATCCTGACAATGTGGGCATCTAACCATCATTGCTCTCAAGGCTCGGTTCGTCTTAATATCATTAAATAAATCATGGCGGAATCACACATTGCAATGTGCCTTAGGTACATCCCATTGGGCCTCAAATACATCAAATGGGCCGTATCTCATGGGCCTTATATTCATCAAGTGGGCCACCTCAATGGACCTCACCAATGGGCCTTAGGTACTTTGCAATGGGCCATCACCCATGGGCCTTAAAATGCATTACAATGAGCCCAATCATATGAGCTTTATGTGCATCAAATGAGCCTAATTACATAGGCCTTATATATACCAAAGTGGGCCTTAACAATGGGCCATAAATACATCAAATGGGCCTCATAACGTGGGCCTATTTATATATCATGGTAGGCCCTAACAACGGGCCTATAAACACATTAAATGGCCTACACACATGGGCCCATATATAACAAAGTGGGCCTCAACATTAGGCCTATTTACATGCCAAAATGGGCCTAAATACATGGGCCCATATGCATCCAAGTGGGTCTCAATAGGGGGCCTAAAAATACGTCAAGATGGGCCTAAACACATCAGCCCATATGCATTCAAGTGAGCCTCATGTGAGGCCCGCCATAATGTTTATTTTCCTATCCAATCTGTTGATAAGGTCACATGAATAGGGGGCCCACCAAAATCTTTATTTTCACAGCCAACCTATTGATATGGTCACATGGACCAAGGGGGCCCACTGTAATGTTTATTTTCCAACTTGTACTTAAGGTCACATGGGCTTAAGGCCCACTGTAATATTTATTGGTGAGGGCACGTGAACTAGGGGCCCCCCACAACACTTATTTTCATCCAATCTGTTCATAAGGTTATGTGAGCCAGGGGCCCATGGTGATGCTTATTTTCCATACAACCCGTTGATAGGGTCACAGGGCCATGGGGCCCTCTGTAATGTATATTTGTCACCCAACCTATTTATAAGCCACACGGTCAGGGGGGCCACAGGGACATGGTCCACAAATCCAGTCCACCTATTTATGTGTGTCCCACCTGGCTGAGGGTTCAGACCAAGTTTCAGTCACATCCAAAATTCAGGTAGGCCCCACCAAGCATTTTTGTATGTTTTAGGCTTGTCTTCACATGATTTTAGACGGTGTGGCCCACCTGAGTTCCGTTTACGGTTGATTTTTGGGGCAGAGCAGTTTTAGAATGGGGGCCCCACAAGGGACGGTATTGATGTTTGAAATGCATCATAGTGGGGCCCACGGCTAGGGCCGTGAGGGCCAGCACGTCCGTCCGCCCGCCTACTGACAGCAGGAGCTCTTTCTTTCTTTCTTTTTTAAAAAAAATGGAAAATCCCATAGTGTTTGGTAGGTGGGGTCCGCCTTAGGAAAATCCAACTCATTCATTGTGTGTGTCCCACAAATTTAACGGTCCAAACCGAGTTTCAGGTGGGTCTAAGCTGCATGTGGACCCCAGCATTTGATTCCATGTGGTTTGACATACCATTGTATGAATGGTGATGGTGTGGGCCATCCGAAGACTTTTTATGGCTGATTTTTAGAGCCAACGCATCATTCTAGGGAACCTATTAAATGAACAGCATAGATGTAGAACATAAATCATGGTAGGGTCTACAACTGGGGCCAATGGGGCCATCCTTTTTAACGTTGGACATCTCTGGATGTCATGTAAGCAAAGTCATGCCAATATAAATATTATTTTTTTATCCTAGGTGGGACCCACATTAACCAGATCCACCCCGTCCATTGTATGTGTCCCAGAAAATTAGGGGTCCAAACCAAGTTTCAAGTCGGTCCAAGCTTCTTGTGGACCCCAACAATCATTTTCTCAAGTTTTAACTGAAAATACTACCATTCTTAATATCACGGCCTGCCAGATAATTGGATCAATCTCATTTTTCGGCTCAACGCCTAAAATGATATGAAAAATGGAATGGACGACGTGGATTGTATACATACATCAAAGTGGGCCCGCATGCATGGTCCACCCCAAAGAAACCCCCTTTTCTTTTTTGTCAGTACACGCCCATGCTTGTACACGCACTCCCTATTAGCCTCCACGCCTGTCCAGCGTCCAGGGACTTTGGACGGTGTGGATAAACACTGCATCATGGTGGGTCCCACATGTACGTGGCCCACCATATACCTATATATATATATATATATAATGATAATATAATATAATATATATTACATATCATTTTACCTAAAATGTGGTGGGCCACACCATTTGATGGATGGAGTAGATTTATCATGGATTGGTGGGGCCCACTTCATTTTAGGGGAAGGTAAGGAGAGAGAAAGAGAGAGGGAGAGAGAACAAGAGAGACGGTGATGGAGAGGAGGGTCCCCGCCACTATGGGCCCTCCATAGCTACAACACATACATCAAGTGGGTCCCACAACAAGTAGGCCCTTAAAAATTGAAATGAAAGATGATCACCCACCTCTAAGCCTTCTCCTTGCTCCCCTAGCTTCCTTAGCTCCTTACCTTCGGGCTCAACGATGGATGATGAGATCTTGATGGTGAGGATGAGAGATGAGAGGCTGGGGCACGCTTGTGATTTGGGAGAGAGTTGGGGAGGCTTGGACGTATGGATTTTTTTTTGCTTGGGAGATTTTGAGAAATGAGAGAGAATAATAAAAGATATAATTGGAGTGATGGGTGTAATTAACGAAGTATGCATTGGTTTGAAAATGGGTAAAAGAGGGATGGTTATGTTTGAAATTTTTGTAAAGGGAGATGGTGAGGTGGAAAGAGAGTTGACTTGAGGAAAAAAGGAGGGATGGGGCTTGTACTTGAGGTATGATTGTACTTGACATTGATTGATGGGACATCTCATAGAGATTCTCTCATAATTCGCAACGCGCGATGTTTTCTTCGAATTGAACGCGGGCCTACATCTCCTACCCTGGGTATCAGGTCGGTGCGCGAGCCGTAGTATTAGAACCGCGGTGACGGCGCGAGCGCTATGATACAGGTCTCGGGTCGAGTCGACTCTGATATGCGGGACTCGACTTAAGTTCGAGTGTAAACGTCGAATACAGGTCGAAGGTTGTCGAAATTCGACCGGAAGGACCGCGGAAGAATACGAAATGGTACGGTCTAGGACACGGGTCTTACATGAATGCACATTGTTTCCTGTGATTTGGTCCACTTGAGCTTTGGATATGATTCAATTTTGGATCATGCCCTAAAATGATATGTAAGAATGGATGGACTGGCATTGATAATACATATACATAATGGTGGGCCCCCAAAGTTAATTTACTCAGTTCATTAAAGCATGATTAGAATTAGTTGGTGACCTCAACACCCACCACATAGTTGGTGTCAAAGCTCTGACAGCCCCACCATGATATGTGTTTTATCTAGCCGTCCATCAAAATTTCTAGCTTTTTTTACGGTATGACATAAAAAATAAGGAAGATCCAAACCTCTAGTAGACCACAACACAGGATCCAAACTTGTTGGGGGACAAAAGTTTTGGATCAATAATGTTTTCCTGTGGTGGGGCCCACCTCAATGCATATGGTGCATATTCACGCCGCCCATCCATTTTTCCAACTCATTTTATGGAAAAAGCTAAAAAATGAAGTAGACCACAAGAAACATTGATTATTGAAAGATCGCATTGAAATCATCATAATGTCAATATCAGATTGATCCAAAACTTTTATGGTCCACACAAAGTATTTCTTCAATCATATTTATCCACGTCTATGTGACATTAACAACAATTTGAATGGTGAATAAACATTGCTATGGAACTTATGAAAGTTGTTATGGTGGTCGTTCAATGATCACTATTTCTTGTGGTATGGTCCGCTTTGATGGGGATTTTCTCCTCATGGCTCGACCGGTTAAGGGAGGTGCTCGACCAGTCGAGTGACGCTCGACTTAAAGTCCAACGACCAATTGTGATAAATCTTTTGTGCTGCTCGACCAGTCGAGGAGTCTACTCGATCGGTCGAGGACTCTGCTCGACCAGTCGAGATTATGCAGATTCATATCCAGATTTTGTGTAGACTGTGTAAATTTGAGGCGATTTTACCAAGGTGCGGAAGGAAGTTGCCTAAACTATAAATAGGGGTCCCTAGGGCTTTTTTAGGGTATGGAGAAGGCTTTCTAAAGCTATTGTGCTAAGGGTTTTGATGGCAAAGGTGAGAGAGAGAGAGAAAGAGAGAGAGAGAAGAAGCTAGTGGAAGGGAGGATTATGCTCGTAGAGGTGATCTATTGTACACTCGACATCTCAATGCTTCTACGTCCTCGTAACCGGTGAGATCTTTCTATTTTTCTTATTTTCTTATTATTTATCCACTCCTGCATGAGTGAAGAAGGTTTAATCCAAGCGGTGTGTGCGTATGATCAGTCGTAACGCTCTACTTCATAGTAAATTATTGCTCCGGACTAGGTCCCGTGGTTTTTACCTCTTTGAGGGTTTTCCACGTAAAAATCTCTTGTGTCATGTGGTTTGTGTTTTGATTTATTTCATTGCTTTATTATTCCATAATTTTGGTGTTTTTGGGAGGCCAGATCCTAAGGTTTGTGCAACGGCCCCCAATAAAGTGGTATCAAAGCGTTCAGGTTGATTGAACGGAGTGGGATTGATTCTGAATAATGGAAGGTGGTTTATCAAGGATGATCAATCTCAATGGTTCTAACTGGACCATGTGGAAGGCTAAGATGGAGGAGTTGCTTTATTGCAAGGACTTGTATTCTCCAATTCAAGGCATATCAGCAAAATCAAAGGATATGTCAAATGATGATTGAAATAAGTTGGACTAGAAGGCGGTGGGTTTATTAGATAATGGTTAGACGATTCTATATTCTACCATATGTCTATAGAAACCTCAGCCACTAACCTATAGCTGAAATTGCAAGGGTTATATGAGAGTAAGACAGCCGGCAATAAAATTTTTCTAGTAAGATGATTTGTGAATCTCAAGTTCAAAGTGGTGGTTCTGTGGCTGAGCACATGAATGAAGTCAGTAATATATTGAACTAGCTCTCCGCTATGAAGATGGTCCTATATGATGAATTACATGCTTTACTATTGATTAACTAATTACCTGATAATTGAGAGACATTGGCGGTGTCTCTAAGTAACTCTACTCCAGACGGAAAGGTATTCATGAAACAGGTAACTAGTTGTCTATTCAATGAGGAGATAAAGAGAAAGTCTTAGGGGTCTACTCAGTAAGAGGCCCTTATGACACAAGAATGAGGGAGAGAAAAGAATAGAAAGGGCGGGAAGGCCTGAGATAAATTAAGAGGCAAGTCAAGTACAAGGAAAGATATTGAATGTTGGAATTGTGGTAAGAAAGGACACTACAAGCATGAATGTCATAAGAAGAAGAATGACAAGAAAGGAAAAGAAAATGAGAAGGAAGATGAATCAGATTCCACTACGGTCGCTTCAGATGGCGACATTGTAGTTATTCTTTCAGCAGATCATGATGTTTGTCTCACGGCTACGATTCAGGACACCGACTGGGTGATAGATTTGGGAGCCTCGTTTTATGCAACTCCACTCAAGGACTTCTTCACAGGTTACAGGTCAAGTGACTTAGGACCTTGAAGATGAAAAATTTTAGCGTATCGAAGATCGTATGGGTCAGTGATATTTATGTGAAGACCAATGTGGGCTGCACATTGGTTCTCAGGGATGTGAGGCACATTTCAGACCTTCGCCTAACTTGATGTCGACGAGAAGATTGGATGATGATGGCTATGAAAGCTGGTTTGTTGGTGGGTGCTGGGAGCTCATTAAGGATTTGTTGATCGTAGCCAGAGGAAAGAAGTGTTGCACCCTTTACAAGATAAGTATCATTATGTGTAAGGGTGGGTTGAACGCAGTAGAAGATTTATCTATTGACATGTGGCACAGGCGTCTAGGCCACATGAGTGAAAAAGGGCTTCAGCTACTAGCGAGGAAGCGGCTCCTTTAAGACGTGACAGGTATACCTCTCAAAACCTGTATTGATTATTTATTAGGAAAACAACATAGAGTTTCATTTGTTAAATCTGCTTCTCATATTAATAAAGTGCATGCATTAGATTTGGTTTATTCTGATATTTGTGGTCCCATGAGGATAAAAACCTTGGGTGAGTCATTGTATTTTGTTACTTTTATAGAGGATGCATCTAAGAGGGTTTGGGTCTATGCTTTGAAATCGAAGAACGAGGTCTTCGTTATGTTTAAATTGTTTCATGCTATGGTCGAGAGCGAGACAAGTAGATCATTGAAGTATATCCACACTAACAATGGTAGTGAATACATCAGTGACTTTCATGAGTATTGCAAGTCCCGGGGTATACGACATGAATAGACAGTTCTTAAGACCCCCCAACATAATGGTGTGGCTGAGCGAATGAATCGCACCAATGTAAAGAGAATCAGATGTATGTTATCCCATACGAAGTTACCTAAGATGTTCTGGGGAGAAGCAATGCACACAGCAGTGTATTTGATAAACAGGTTTCCATCAGCCCCATTGAATGGAGAAGTTCCTAAGAAGTTGTGGACTGGACAAGATCCATCGTACAGTCATCTCAGGGTGTTTGGATGAAGGGTATTCATTCTCATAGTAAAGGACGAGAGGTCTAAGCTTGATATAAAGATCAGGTAATGTGTGTTCTTGGGATACGATGATGAAAAGTTCGGCTATAGATTATGGGATCTGACTGAGAAGAAGCTCGTCAGGAGTAGAGATGTGGTTTTCTTTGAAGACCAATATATTAAAGACATTTGTAAGCCAAAAAGGACATAGCCTAGTTCACGAGAGCTGAAGGATATGGATCTAGTTACTCCTCCCGTGGTGCCTGATGACGAGGGAGTACAACAGGTGCAAAGGATGAGGGAGTTCCTACAAAAGATGGACCGGGGGAGCAGCCCCCACCTGATTCACTTGTTGAGTCACAGGTGAGGAGGTCATCTAGGGACAGACAACCATCCAAGATGTACTCGCTACATGAGTACATTATACTTACTGATGGGGGAGAACCAGAAGATTATTCTGAGGCCCTAGCCGACGAGCATAAGGAAGAGTGGTTGAAAGCTATGAAGAGGAGATGAAATCTTTGCATAAGAATCACACTTATGATATGGTGAAATTGCTTAAGGGTAAGAAAGATCTGAGCAATAAATGGGTGTTCAGAAAGAAGATTGAGCAGAAGAATTCATAAACGAGGTTCAAAGTTAGACTTGTAGTAAAAGGGTTCGATCAGAGGAAAGGTATAAACTTTGAGGAGATATTCTCACCAGTAGTGAACATGACATCCATATGGGTATTGCTTGGGTTGACGACTAACATGGATCTGGAGATAGAGTAGTTAAATGTTAAAACTGCCTTTTATTTTCCATGTTGACCTGGAAGAATAGGTCTACATGCATTAACTAGAGGGGTTCGAAGTCAAGGGTAAAGAGCATATAGTGTGTAGGCTAAGGAAGAGCTTGTATGGGCTGAAACAATCTCCACGGTAATGGTACAAGAAGTTTCACTCATTCATGTTAAAACATGGATATGGCAGAACGGAGTCGGACCACTGTGTGTTCATGCACAAGTTCTCAGATGGTGATTTGTTAGTTCTGCTCTTATACGTTGATGACATGCTCATCATGAAAAAAGACATCAAGAAGATTGATAGGCTAAAACAGGAGTTGAGCAAGTCGTTTGTGATAAAAGACTTGAGCCCAGCTAAGTAGATCCTAGGAATGGAGATAACCCGTGACAGAAGCAGAAGGAAGCTTTGGCTGTCACAAGAGAGGTATATTGAGAAAGTCTTAGAGTGGTTCAATATGAATGCAGGAAATTCAGTCAGTACTCCACTAGATGGTCACTTCGGATTGAACAACAGGTAGTGTCCCAAGGCGAAGGCAGAGGTGGATGAGGTGCAGAAGATACCCTACGCATCAGTTGTAGGAAGCTTGATGTATGCTATGGTGTGCATGCACTCAGACATAGCATATGCGGTTGGTGTTGTTAGCCGGTATCTTGCCAATCCAAGTAAAGAGTATTGGACAACGATGAAATGGATACTGCGGTATCTAAGAGGCTCATCTAGGTTGAGCCTATGCTATGGTGACGAAAAACCTATATTAGAGGGCTACATAGATGCAGATATGGCAGGTGACAAAGACTTCAGGAAGTCTACTTTGGGATTCATGTTCACGTTTGCATGGGGAGCGGTTTCTTGACAGAGCAAGCTGCAGAAGGTCGTAGCATTATCGACGACAGAGGCCGAGTACATTGTAGTCATATAGGCATGTAAAGAGATACTTTGGATGAAGAGGTTCCTATAGGAAGTTAGCCTGAAGCAGGAGTAGCACATGGTCTATTCCGATAGTCAAAGTGTTATACACTTGAGTAAGAATCTAAGTCAGCACTCTAAGTTGAAGCACATAGAGATTCGGTATCATTGGATTAGGGATACTTTAGAATAGAAGGTGATACAACTTGAGAAGGTCCACACGGACGATAATGGGTCAGACATAATAACCAAGGCTTTGCTCAAGGGCAAGTTTGAGGTTTGTAGAAATCGGGCTAGATTGAAGAAGGTAGATTCCTCCTGAGTCGTAAAGGGAAAGATTTTATGGGAATTTTCTCTTCATGACTCGACCGGTCGTGTGCCCTGCTTGACCAGTCAAGGGTGGTGCTCAACCAGTCGAGTGGTGCTCGACTCAAAGTCCAGTGACCAGTTGTGATAAATCTTTCGTGCTGCTCGACCAGTCGAGGAGTCTGCTTGATCGGTTGAGTGGGCCACTCGATCAGTTGAGGACTCTACTTGACTAGTTGAGGTTATGTAGATTCATTTCCAGATTTTATGCGAATTGCGTAAATTTGAGGTAGTTTTTGCCAAGGTGCGGAAGGAAGTTGCCTAAACTATAAATAGGGGTCTCTAGGAATTTTTTAGGAGATGGAAAAGGCTTTCTAAAGCTATTGTGCTATGGTTTTTGACGGCCAAGGTGAGAGAGAGAGAGAGAGAGAGAGAGAGAGAGAGGAAGCTTATGGAAGGAAGGGATATGCTCGTAGAGGTGATCTATTATGCACTCGGCATCTTAGCACTTTTACGTCCTCATAATCGGTGAGATCTCTTTGTTTTTATTATTCTCTTATTGTTTATCCACTCCTGTGTGAGTGAAGAAGGTTTAATCCAAGTGGTATGTGCTTGTGATCGGTTGTAACGCTCTACTTCATAGTGGATTATTGTTTGTACTAGGTCCTGTGGTTTTTACCTCTTTGAAGGTTTTCCATGTAAAAATCTTTTGTGTTGTGTGGTTTGTACTTTGATTTATTTCATTGCTTTATTATCCCATATTTTTGGTATTTTTGGGATGCTAGATCTTAAGGTTTGTGCAACGGCCCCCAACACACTTGAGATTTGGAAATGCTTCATTTTTAGGCCCATGTCCTAAAATGATATGGAAAAATGGATGGGCGACATGGATAGATAACGCATACATTTAGGTAGGCCTCATTGAAAAATCTAGACAGAACTGGTCCTTTAAGTGACTTGGATTTAGTTGGTCTATAACACCCCGGTTCTTGAAACCCGAGTACACTACTCGTGTTCCAAAAACCCGAGCATTAACCTTTGAAAACACCCAAATTCCACGTATATTTTTTTCTTCTTTTTATCAGAGTTAATAAACTAGCAGAATATGAGCAATTCAAATATAAGAGGGAGTCCAAATATACATAACCAAGATTTCAAGTGGTTACCCAGAAACTTATACTAATCAATGTCTTAAGTTTTTACAATGCATAACAGTACAAAGTAAATACAAATGAAGTAAGGAATAGAGAGTCGCAAGATCATTTGGCTCCTCCTATTCCATATGAACGCTAGCATTCACGTCATCTGCATCTCCTACACACTGAGTACAATTCAATAGCATCAATGGTTATCGCAGTGAGGTATATCCTTGAAGATTTATCGTATCATCAAGATAATTAAGCATAGATAACAAAGGCAATGTATAAAAAATATTACGCAATGATTATCATGGAAAATCAGATATGCATTCATCAAATAAATCACTTAAGATAATCTTGTTTAAATGCATGGATGCATGTACATGCTCACAGACCTGGGGATACACATCCAGCTGGTAAAAATTCACCCAATGAGAACTAGCCACCTGGAAAAGTACTCAAGATGGTAAAAAGTTATCCAAGGAGAACTAGCCACCCGAAAAAGTACTCAAAGGTATGCCCAAGGAGAACCACTCACCCAAAAAATACTATGATATATAGATTGCCCAAGGAGGACTAGTCAACCAGAAAAGTTCACAAAGGTACGCTTAATGAGAACTAACCACTCGAAAATTACCATAATAATATATAGATGGCCCAAGGAGGAATAGTCACCTAAAAAAGTACACAAAGGTATGCCCAAGGAGAACTAGCAACCCAGAAAAGACCATAATAATATATATATCGCCCAAGGAGATCTAGCCATCCGAAAAAGTACTCAAGGTATGTCCAAGGAGATCTAGTCACCCGGAAAAGATCATATGTCATGAAAATGCATGATTAGCCCAACCATTATTATTTCAATTTCAAATAATCATTTTAAGAAAGTTCAACGGTCACTATGGGGGTTTTTCACCCATTATAGGCCGACGGCTCAGGCGTAGTATCCCATTCCACCATCCCTGGCTCATGAGACTAATAAATAAGATGTTTAAAAGTAACATATTTAACTAGTGGCCAGTACTAAGTAAACAAGTGGAACTTACCATCATGAGGTTGTACGAAAATCATCCATAAAAGCCACTTAGGGTAATTATTCTATCAAGGCCACAAAGGGTAATTATACAATCAAGCCACATAGGGCAAATAGTTCATTAAAGGATACGGTGAAAGGGATTGACCCCAAAAGCCACAAAGGCACAACAATTCCTCAGATAGTAAGTCCACTACAAACTCTGATTTAATTTATTAGATAGAATGACCACTAGTTAGAGGGCCTCCATAAACATTGTCATATCATTACAAGTAGTAAAACGAAACACGTACAATGTCAATAGTAATCACACATGCAAAATGTACATTTAAAATCGAAACAAGGATATTTGCGATCTATAGAATGTCTAACCATGGAATTTAATTCAGTCATCAAATATTTATAAAGAATCACTCAATTAGAACTAACATTTATCATCACTTCTATATGATATGGTATCAAGAAATCAATAAGATAAATGAATGAATATAATTAAACGATGCTAACTATCATGATGTAGAAAGGCTCGAAAGGTGATCCTCACCTTTGGCGTGGGCACATTTCCCACCAACCCTCGATCTTGAATTCAAGAAACCTTGGATCTAATCCAACCTAAGTTAATTTTTAATTGATTCCTCACAAAAGATCTATATCTAGAAGATTTAAATTCCACTCTTTAAGTATGAATTTAAGAATTAACCAAAGCAAAATTTAAATAATAAACTCTAATTTTCTTGGAATTCTCTTTGCTTGAATTTCTGTATTTGGGAAAATTTACTAACCTGTCTGACTTCGAACTAGCTTGTTATGGACTAGCTGGTTGACTTAGTGAGTTGACTTAGTAGGCTAGGAGTCCTTCTCCTCTCTTCTCTTCTCTCCACTCTTTCCTTTCTTCTTTCTTCCTTCTGTTTTCTTCTTCTACTCTCTTTAGAATCTTACAAGACCCTAACCCAAGTAAGTAGAACGTTGGTCTTTACCTGACTGAGTCGACTCAGTTCAGGTCAACTCAGTGCAGCAAAACCGGTAGTGACCTAACTTGCTTTCCTTTCTCTCTTTCCTTTTTTCCTTGTCTTTCTCTTTCAATCCCATGACCAGCATGGTGGCTGGACCGAACCAGACACAAATCAGCTCAACTCATTGAAGATGGGTTGAGCTAGCAAGACTGAATCAAGCTCGTCTGCACCCTGTTGGCCTCCCTTTTCTTCTCCTCTCTTCGTGCTTCCTTCATTTTCTCTCCATCATCTTCTTTTCTTTTCTTTCTTCTCTCTTCTTTTGCTCAATTTGCACAGACCAGGCCTCAGCTCAGCCCATCTATGACCCAATCTCCCCACAAGAATCTTGACTCGAGCTAAGTGGTGCGGCACCCACCAATGGCTACCCGCTTCTCTCTCGAGCCCTCTCTTCTTCTCCATTCCCTTCTTCCTCTCCACTTTCTCTCACTTTTTGACTGGAGAGAGCCTGGATTCGACCCACACTTACCGTGACTCGAACTTAGTCAACATAGACTGGTGTGGCTCCAGCAGCGGCGCCCTTTCTCTTTTCTTTCTCTCTCTCTCTCTATATATATTTTTTTCTCTTTTCTTCCTTTTCCGATTTCATAGACCTAGAAAGACGGCCTTTAATAGGCTATCCTAGAACCTATTCTGGAAGATTCTGGCGTAACTAATTGCTAGATTAGTTACGCACTAGTGGATCTAAACGTGGGAATTTCTTAGATGTTACGACCGGATTTGATTGTAAGGTTGCAATCTACTGCTACAAGTGGGGTTCTAATATTATGATACATCAGATGAATGGCTCTGATCGATGGGTGGGGTCCACTTAAGGATGATGGTTTTTTTTTTCCCATCGGTTGGAGAAGAAGGGGCGGCTGTTCATGGCAAGTTTTCATTATGTTGTTGATCTCATGATTTGAAGCATATGGACAGCTTGGATTTGACTAGAGATCAATGTGGGGTCCACATTTTGGAAGGATAGGAGCATTTTCTAGATAAGACATGAGTTTCTTCCACCACAACCAATCCTGAGTTGCGGTTTGAAGCCCTAATCGCGATAACAGAGCTTTCTACACTCTTGGATTTGTTCAAAATAGACGGCATAGATCTAAGGAGTTTAGTTGGCTCAGAATTCCAGTTTAGCAATAACGTGGAGTTGCTGTTTTTTGAAACCATCACACGTTACCTGTTTGCACCTAAAATTGTGCACATGCCCTCGTGTTTTATGGTGCGGGAAAAGCTTGGTTTTGGTCAGATCCCATGTTTGAACATGATAGATAGTTCAGATCATCAGATTGGATGGTCATGGTGGGCTAGCTTCACCACGAACATACCCCGTTCGTTCAAACTGTTGTCGGGTGGGATTTCTAAATAGAGAATTTTAAATTTTTTGGGTCAACACGGTTTGACCGTGTTGACGGGTCTGGTGCACTGTGAGTGCATGTAATGCTCGTATGTACTCAAGTCAAAAGTGGGGTCCACCGTGATGGGTTTAACAAATCCGTTCCGTCTATCAACTTTAATAGATCATTTTAAGGTATTAGACAGAACATGAGGCTGATCCAAAGCTTAAGTGGTCCATAACAAGGTTTTGTGTTATTCTTTTGATTTCTATTAATCTAATGGTCAGATTGATTTCAAACTGAATTCCAACGGTCCAAAGGTCTTAGGAATTTGTTTGGATAATTATGACACTTAATCTATAGGCCACCATAATTAATACCTTTATTATAACTTCTTTCATAATATAAATTATTATCATTATTGTCTTAATTTAACATTGCAATGTTTACTCCTATTTAGCATTGTCCTCACGGTAGATCAATCCTTCAATTTGATGGTTTTATGCAACCGTCGAATAGGTCATCTCATGTTTGATTTGGGTTGTCCATAAAATGATGGATGGTGGATCTTATAGATTTGGTTTGATAATCTGAAACGGATGGTTAGTTAATCCATCAAGTAGATTAAGGTCGTATGAATAAGTTTTCTTAGAGAGTGGGATGGTTCATCTTGGGGATTAATGAATGGATGACTCGAATTGTTGGTGTAGATTACTCCTAATGGTTAGATCTATTCCATATTTGACTCACGTGGGTTCTTAGATCCCTTAGGATTGTTAGTTGGGAGTCTAACTATCGATTCAATAATCTAGTGATGGATTTGAAAAATCATGCATTATGGACTTGATCCGTAAATGTAGATTAATCTTAGTGGTTAGATTCAGGCTAAAATGTGAGTTTCATGATGGTGTGATGGCCTATTTTCAAAACCAATGGTTGGATAGCTCGATATATGGGTGGGGACTATTTTCAATGGTCAATTTGAACTAAATTAAATGTAACTATTTTGATAGGTTAGGCTTCTAATTATACTAAGCTAGGTTACAAAGTAACACCTGAGTACTGAAAAGTACAGGGTGTTACATGGTCGGTGTTGGAAAAGTTGTGTGGACCCCAGCTTGATGTATATGTTTTATCCACTTTGTCCATTCACTTTACGACATCATTTTTGGGATCGATCCCAAAAATGAGATTGATCCTAGTCTATGGTGGGCCACACTAGATGACATAATAACGATTGAACGCCCACCATTAAAAACTTTTTGGGGCCCGCTATAATGTTTATTTTCCATACAGCCTATTGATTAGGTCACACATACCTAGATGAGGGGAAAACACAAATATTAGTTGGATCCAAAACTTTTGTAGCCCCCAAATAATTTGTAATGGTAGGCATTAAATCACCCCTGTCCCATGGTGTGGTCCACCTGAGATTTGAATATGTCTCATTTTTGGGTTTATGCACCAAAAATATGTTGTAAAGTGGATGGATAGAGTGGATAAAACATATACATCATATTGGGGCCCAAAAGACCGACCGATACTAAGCTCGGTACTTGAGCTGTCACTATCGAATCCGACTCTTTGAGTCTCCACAAAAAATCCCCAAAAAGCCAAAATTGACCTTTTGGTTTCCTACATATACCCGCTCACCCAGTCGTCCACTCCCTCCCTCGCTTTCTCAAATCTCTTGTTCTCTCTCTCTCTCTCTCTCTCTCTCTCTCTCTCTCTCTCTCTCCGGGAGAATTTCTCCGGCCCTTTTTATTTCCTTCACAGCCGTCAGCCGCACTCCCTCTCTCTCTCTCTCTAATCTCTCCTTCTCTCTCTCAAGGTGAATTTTCTCTTCTCTAGGGTTAGGGTTAGGATCGTTACTCTTTGATTTGGGAGTGCAATTATTAGGTTTATGCTCTTTAAATCTTTCTTTTACATATGTTTATATTCTATTCCAGATTAACTTTATGTTGTATAGAAAGAAATCTCATGTGGGTGTCTCCTTTTAAAGTTTCTTTGATTTTTGGTGAAAATAATCGATTGTGATGTTCTTTGAATTTGGATTAGTTAAACAATGGAGTGTTATATGATTTTTAATGCACATAACACTCCATTTTCAATCATACATGTTGTCAAAAGAATGAGCTTTGTGTCATATGCTAATGAAAGAGGGATTATGTTGACTTCAATAGATCATTCATATTTTTGTGTTCTTGGAAAACTATCTTTTAAGAATTGCTTGCTTTAGATTAGCAGAAGTAAATAAGAAAAAACATGGAATGAAGAAGAAATGGTCTCATAATGTCTAGTTGCTTTCAATAAATATATAACTATTTAAAATT
Source organism: Magnolia kwangsiensis (assembly GCA_037074715.1). Lineage (NCBI taxonomy): Eukaryota > Viridiplantae > Streptophyta > Magnoliopsida > Magnoliales > Magnoliaceae > Magnolia > Magnolia kwangsiensis. The sequence continues at coordinate 62,932,340 of CM073573.1, forward strand.
TTGCCTTTCTGCTATATGGGTATTAATTCTATCGAATTTTTACCTTTTTCATTATGTTCTTCTCCATAGGCTATCTCGAGCTAGAAAAAATGAAGTTGAAGACCCTTTTAGCATTAGTGTCGCGAGTTAGTTTGACATCGGATTTGTGGACGGCTTCAAATCAAAGAAAGGGTTATATGCCATTGACCACCCATTATGTTGATGCAGAATGAAAATTATGCAAGATAATTTTAAACTTCTACCACCTTCCTCCTCCTTATAGTGGCACGAACATTTTTAGTTGTATCTACATTTATCTTGTTGAGTGAGGCATTATAAATAAATCCTCTGCAAAAACTTTACATAATGCATCCACAAACAATTGTGTTGTTGCAATTTTATGAAAAACATTCGAGACGGTTGGAAATTTATATTTTGGGGGAAAATTATTTCAAGTTGGATATTGTGTCCACGTACTCAACTGGATTGTAGTCGAATGATTTAAAACAATTGATAAGATGATAGAGAATATCCAAGAGAGTGTTAAATTCATTACGGGGTCACTTTCAAGGTTAAGCATATGGAATGAAACAATCTAATGGTTGAATTTGAAATCACAAAAAATGTTAAAGTTAGATGTATGTACACATTGGAATTCAACTTATGAAATGTTGGATTCAGACTTAAAGTTGCAGAAAGCATTCCTTCACTTTACGAATCGTGATAGAAGTTATACCTGATTGCCTTCTAAAGATGATTGGAAAATGACTAGATAGGTACATAAGTTTCTTAAGATCTTTTATCAATGTACCAAGATTTTTTAAGGAAATAAGTATCCTATGGCGAATTTGTTCCTTCTACAAGTTTGTAAGATTAAAGACATTTTACAAAAATGATCTAATGGAGTTCCAAATTTTCTCTAAATCATGGCATTTGGGATGAAATTAAAATTTGATAAGTATTTGGCTGATTGTGGGTTATTAGTGGCTATTGCAACTGTTTTTTATCCTCAGTACAAGATGAAAATAGTTAGATTCTGTTTTGCCAAGATGTATCCTACAAATAGTGTTCAAAATGAGGTATCTTTTGGTTCATGATTCACTTAATGAGTTATTCAATTTTTATGTTGGTATTGTGGCTGAAACACAAAATAAAGAAGCTCATCCTCAAGTTGTGTCTAGTGCATCGGTAGAAAATGATTTTGATCAAATTGTCGATGATTTCAATTTAATGTCATTCTTATAAAATGAGAAAGTAATAGAATAGACAACTGAATTGAAATTAGACTTGTATATTAAGGAGCCATATATAATGAACTCTAATTTTAATTTTGATATTCTGGGATAGAGGAAGTTTAAACAAAGTGAGAAGTTATACCCAACTTTAATGATGATGAAATATAATATATTGTCAATTTCAATCTCAATTGAGGCATTAAAAGCGGCTTTCAGTATATGGGGTAAGGTTGTGAGCAAGCATCGTAGCTCACTTACACAAAAAATAATTAAGACCCTCATATGTTTCCAAGGTTGGTTGCATCCGGTTTGGGGAGGTAGTAGTTATGATTTTGAGGAGGGTGATGATCAACACGAGGGTCAAGGTGAGAGTACATTGCATGAAGGTCCCTTTTTTACCTGCATTGAGATGTTCCTTCTATGTAATTATATTACTTTAGTCATAATAGCCTTCTATGATTGGAAACTTTGAGACTCATACATATTTGTGTTTTAAGTCGTAACTTTTTGTTCATTATTATTGTCCTATAGAGGATATTAAACTTTATATTATTTTTTAGTGTTATCTTTGTATTAAAAAGTTCATATTATACATATTGTTTATTTAATAAAAATAACGAGCTAACCCCTATTCGAATTTGGTTAAGTTCGGCTTGGCTCGGCTTGGATATTTAGACCAAACCAAACTCAAGCTCGTATAGTTTGGACCAAACCAAGCTTAAATAATAGACATAGGCTCGAATCTTGACTCAGGTAAAGCTTGAACATGGGGTGTCACATAAACAAACCAAACCAAAATTGTGTCAAACTCGGTTCGGCTCGACTCATATATAGCTCTAGTTACAACGATCCCCACTCACCCTATCACATGCATATAGAGTAAAAGGTAGGTACTTCTCGTTAGTATTGAGGTGAGATCGTAGTCTCCTAAATGAGCCACTTAGGTCAATGTAGGATCCATCTTAGGATGTATTACACACCATGATAAGCTCCAAATAGTCCTTTTCTGTAAGATCATCAATGTAAACATTGACCATATTATGATTTCATCTATCTATACATCCAATGGCTAGAATTTTCTATGGACCCTTATACTTCACTCCTTGACATAACCATGATGAAACCCACCTCTTGAAGGGTTCTGATCATCAATACCCATCACACAACTATTATACTATGATTTCACTTTAAGATTCATCAGACTACCCTCAAGTCAGAGCTCACACATGCTCAGTCCACACCAGACTCGGATTACGTAGTGGGAATATGCCTGTCAATGGATTGGATCGACCTGATGATCTGATCCATTTATAGCAGGTCTAGACCATTATACATGTCCAATGGGGCAGGTCTGCATCTTAAGATGTCGATTCGTTTATAATTGGATCGGTTCCAAATCCGCCCTGATCCGATCTGGGCAAGACCCGATCCGATTATTCCAATGAATATTTCAATCTCAATTGTTTGTCTAAAAAACTCTAAGTTATTCCCTTCACTCCCTTATTTCTCTCTCGCTACAAAAAAATAAATAAATCATATTTCAATGAATTTTTCAATCCTAATCGCCCATCTAAAAAACCAAAAAGCAAAAAACCTTATTTCAACACAGTTAGGCCCCATGTGATGCATGTTTACAAGCAAGAGAAAGAAAAACTCTATGAGTAGTTTGATCATCTCTCTTCCCGAATTAGCCTTAATATTGACTAGTGGACATCGGACCAACAAAATATTAGGTATTGTTGTATAACTTCACATTTCATTGATGATGCATGTAAATTACAAAGGAGGATTCTTGCTTTTACAGTAGTAAAAACTTCTCATAATATAGAGACTCTATGTAGAATTGTCACGGATAGAGTCCTAGAGTAGAATATTGATAAAAAAGTATTCACCATCACTGTAGACAATGCTTCCACTAACAATTCCATGGTAAAAAGATAAAGACTTGTCTTTTATTATTAATATTATTATTATTATCAAGGATTGTTCTCGTTATCTAGAGAGTTGTTTAATATTTGTTGTTCTGCACATATTCTTAATTTAATTGTGCAAGACGGATTAAAGCAGATAGCATGTGTGCTCCAAAAAAATATGAGAAAGTGTAAATAACATTAATTCACCACCAAGGGAGAAAAAGTTCCAATTTGCAAAGGTTCAAGTAAAATTGTCAGGAACAAAGAGTGTACCTATGGATGTTCCAACAAGGTAGAACTCCACATATCTTATGCTCAAGGCTGCTTTGGACCTTAGAGAAATATTTTCTTGATTAGAGCAATGTGATCGTGACTTCAAGGTTAATTCTTCCAATGAAGAATGAGATATGGAAAAAGTTATTAGTAAGTGTTTGAAGGTTTTCTATGAAGTTACCAATAACTTTTCATGTTCCAAATATCCAACTACTAATATGTACTTTTTCGATGTTTGTGAAATTTATCTTAAATTAGTTGAATGGGAGAAAAGTGATTGCGATATGTTAAATGGAAAATAGAATGAAATCGAAGTTTAATAAGTATTGGCATGAATGTACTTTAGTTTTGGTAGTGCCATTAGTTATTGATCCTCGGTTTAAAATGGAATTGGTGGAATACTACTACTATCAAATCTATGGTGGTAGCATTTATTTCTACATTAGCAAAATTTGACATACAATGGTTGATCTTTTCTTAGAGTATAAAGTTGCTAACTTGAATAAATCAATGACAACTTTTTCAATCATTAGTGAAAGCAGTTGTAATAATAGTTTTTCATTATCTAGTTGTATTTCTGATAAGACTAAAGATAAATTTAGAGGATTTGATAAGTGGTATTCTCATGCATGTCCTAGCATTCAAGCTCTCTTCCACAAATTAGAACTAGATCAATATTTGAAAGAACCACTATTTCCTCACAAGTAAGAGCTTAACATATTAAGTTGGTGGCGAATCAACAGTCTAAAGTTCCCACCACTTTTAAGAATGGCCTGTGACATTTTGATGATTCTAGTCTTTACTATTGCATCAAAATCAACATTTAGTATTTGTGGTAGAGTGCTTGATAAGAGCCATAGTTTCTTACTTTAAGAAGTTGTGGAGGCTTTAAAATGTGGACAGGACTGGCTACGACATCCAAAAAAGAATAAGTAGATTTTAAATTTATTTTTGTTTAATTATTATTATTATTTCATATTTTTTCTAATTACCATTTTTATGTATATGTTAGGCATTTATTCTCCTCCCGAGTATGAGCACAAGTTAGAATTACCATGGTTAATCTCTTCAACTTGGTAAGGAAAAATGTGTACAATATATATATATATTTTTTGGAATTGAAAGAGTTAGATGACTTTGTGATTTATGTGATTTATCCACTCCATCGATCCATTTTTCCAACTCATTTTAGAGCATGAGCCCAAAAATGAGACAAATCCAAATCTCAATTGGATCCACACCACAAGAAGCAGTGGTGATTGAAATTCTATCATTAAAACTTCTTAAGGCCCAATGTAATGTTTATTTACCATCCAACCTATTGATTAGGTCACACAAACCTTGGATAAAGGGAAAACATAAATAAGCTTAATCCAAAACTTTTGTAGTCCCAGAAAGTTTTTAATTGGGGGCATTTAATTACCACTTTTTGCTATGGTGTGGTCCACTTGAGATTTGGATCGGCCCCATTTTTTACTTGTGCCTTAAAATTATAAGCTGGAAAAATGTATGGATGGCTTGGTAAAAACACATACATCATTTTGGGGCCCACAGAGCGTTTCCAGCTGCACACGATACCAACATCAGTGATGTGTTCTACAACACGCGTTGTTTGTCAAACCTCCATATTGGGTTCACTCATCATATGGAAAAGTGGAACCTTCTCTTTGAACTTTCCAATTCTTCTAGGTTCCTTAATGCACGGCCTATGTGTTGAGTTAATCAAATCGATTTTATGGCCAAAACAAGTAAACAGCGGGGCTTACTTAATTGATAACTTGGATGGCCCACAAGGAGGTCGGGTTGGAAGCCTATAGATGCATGTGGAGGTTGGGCTTAGAGGAGCCCTTTATTGATTTGGTTGAGATGTTAGGTTTTCCCCTAATAAGATAAGAGGTTGTTGCGGGTGATCTGATTGGAAATGATTTTTTGGAGCTGATTTATATGGTTTGTTGAATGCAGAGAAGTATCCTCCTTATAATGTGACTATTGGAGGGTTGATGTAAGATGGTGGATCTAGTGCTCTTCTCATGAGCACTATTAGTGTACTAATTTGTGCACATGTTTTGTCAATCGTGTGAGTTATTATGTCAGAAAGTCGGTTGAGCCCTTGAAAGTAGAAGACTGAAGACACAAGGGGCACCAAAGAGCAAGGAACAGTTACATAGGTGCCTTGGTAACCCTAACCCTTGACCCAAAATAACCCAAACCTTTAGATGATCTTAACCCTAGTAGGTAAACCCTTTATTAATCATCGATTATCCTCATGAGCTTTATTTGAACATACTTAGATTGGCTTTAGAGTTCCCAAGTTGTTAAAAAAACTCCATAACTTCAACAACGTTTGGTCCCACCAAACTCACCTTCAGTCCGATTGAAATTGGCTAAAACAAGACAACGTGCTATGATAAAAATGAGATAATTTGGCTGCAACCAAATGTCAAATTCAGTCTGAAGACCATGTTCGGTGCGACCGAATGTGCTAAAATATGTCCAGTCACTTTCCTGTCTAATTCTGTGTGACTAAACCTGAATGCTGTCTGACCACAGGTTAGCCGTTTCTGCTCATTTTATGACCGTTAGATCTTGATTCCTTTATATGGAACATTTGGTTTTTGGGCATTTCGATGATTTTTTCATGCAATTGAAGCTTAGGTGAATCCCCACTCATATCTCACACCCTAAGCCTCTAATCCTAAGAGATTTGATTCATCTTCTTGAGCTTTACCACTTTAATGAGGATTCCAACCTCAATGTTGAAGATGAACTCAATCTGCACCATTTTTTAGAGATTATACCTAACCATATTGGTATACCCCTTTGTCTAAATTCTCTAGAATACCCATATAAGTGAATCCCTTAGTATTACAACTTTCCATTAGTTGTAGGATATTCACCCAACCTCTCATCACCTTGGTCACCGTAAAGGAGCATCGCATTTAAGGTATTTTATCTTGGAACTGAAGCATTCATAGTGCATCGGTATCAATGATCGGGGAGAAATTGAGGAGCTAATTCAAGCATGGGAGAGCTTTAAAGAATCAACTCAAGCACGATGTGTCAAAGGGGTTCAATCCGACAAGTAAGGTTATCATTTGTAGAGTTCATGTACACTCATTCCTTATTTAGGATTAAGTATGAGGGTTTGATTGCTAAACTCAATTAGGTTTAGCAAGGTTATCAAGTAAGACCTAAATTAAGTTCTTGTGTAAGACCTAAATCAAGTCCTTGTGTAGGCTACCAGATACGAGTATGTACGTGTTAGCATCCATGAGAGCCTCCGATGGAAGTAAACGTCAGTCCTTGAACTAGAACCGAGGTTCATGGCTAGCCTATAGAAAACCACATAAGTCTCCGATGGAGCTGGTTTGTGTATAGGAATATAAATGTTAGAGGTGAATATGATTTAAAATCTCTAATAGTAAAATCTGGTACACTCATGGATTGAGTTCGTCCGTAGAGAGTATAATAGGGAAACCAAACCACTATACATGCTTGTGTTTAGGCGATTGTCATTTGAGCACTTGTTTAATTATGCCTATGTGATTAATTAATAAATTATATGTATGTATGATTAGATGAATGCTAGGATTTTATAGTTAGCACATCCCAGACACACATGTACATTATCATATATAAACTTGTTATTTCATTGACGAATCTATTGTAGACTATGTAATTGGGCCCACTAATGACTTGGAAGCCTTAGTGTTCAATTATTTTACTTAACTTTAATTGAAAATTAGTTTAAGTAAGCAATTGTATATTTAATTAGCTAAAAATTTATTTTGTCATAATCACCTCCTCTAGGACATAACCTTCATTCTAAAGCTCCGCCAAGCTTCCTCACATAGCCCATGGGCCCACCACATGCAATTTCAAGCATCACCGATTGTCGGTCCCTCAATGGTCCTTGGTTGTAACCTGTTTAAAAGATGAGTTGGGTGGATTTGCTGCTCTTCTCATGAGCATCACTGGTTGTTAGTACCAAATGGATCGTGATTGTAGTCTAAACTAGTTGGTGAATTGGGTGGCTCTGGCGCTATTCTCAAGAGCACCACTAGTTGTTGGTCCCAAGATGGATCCTGATTGTAGCCTGAATTGATGAAAAAGTTAGGTGGATCTGATGCTCTTCTCATGAGCATCAATAGTTGTTGGTCCCAAGATGGACCCTGATTGTAGCTTGGATTGGTTAGACGGGAATGCCCTTGCAAAACCAATGGTTGGTTCCATTGTTGCTGGTAGACGGGAGCAGGAATCCTCTCCTAAGACGGGAATGCCTCTTATAAGACAAGAAGGTTAAATTCCTTGTTATAATTCTGGAACTACTTGTTATAAAACAATATTCCCCTTGAATGACATTGATTGTTGGAATTCCTGATGTACCTGTACCTATCAAATGTTGTAGCATAGGATTCTGAAATATATTGTTGCTGCTAGCAGCTGCCTGGTTAAGGGGGCGTGATTGTGATTTTCTTTTGATCAATCAAGATTTGGAGTGCATGTTTCAAAGAGAAACAACACTCCGTAGTATGCCCTGGCCTTTGTGAAATGCACAATATTTATTTTCTTTGTAGCTTATGTGCAATGGGTTTGGTGGAGGCTTGGGATGCATAGGGCTCAGAAGTTGTTTCTAAACCAACGTAGCCAATGAATTAGTGTAACATTGGGCCAAAGGAGTGAACTACCGCTAAGGTTGAGCTATACCTATTTGCCTATTTTGATTGGAATATTGAGGATTTTACCTAGGCAGTTGTGGTTATTGTTGTTGTTGTTGTCTTTGTTCCGGTGGAGGAGGCGTCATCATCCCTTGTGCTAAAGAAATGAAATGGTTGATTCCTAGAGGAGGAGTAGAGGTATCCCTATTTATAGGGGTATATCTCCTCGGCCTCTCTTCTTGCTTAGCTTTTTGTATAGGGGGAGACTGGTGGGGCCATGGTGAAATTGTGTTGGCTTAGATTCCAACTTTAACTTGTTCCCCTGTGCAAATAAGCTATGAGAAGTTAACATATGGATACGATATTAGATATTCCAAATATGTTTAGATTAGCTAAATTGACGATCATGAAAATATGTTATTCCTCATCAATGGGTGTTTTCATTTGTGCAGCTATGGCTTTCCATTGTCCAATGTAAGTTGGTAGAGCCTCATCACTTTTTTGTTCTAGGGTTTAGGTTATACGTAAAGTGATTGATGAAAGCTTGGGAAATGTCCTCCCAACTCTTGATTTTACGATGATCGAGCGATGTGTACCAACTAAGAACATCACCCCTCAGGGAATTTTAGAACAATCGGATGAGGTTACAATTATCCCTTGCCGCTGCTTTGAGCTCATCGCAAAAAGCTTTCAAATTAGCGATGGAGCATCCCGTTCCTTCGTATCTCTAGAACTTAGGAATTTCAAAGTTAGGAGGTAACCTAGCATCGGGGGAGGGACAAAATCTCTAAATCGAGTTGGTGGCAATTCCACTCTATGTTGCTTGTAAAGGTCATTTCTCATAGATCTGAGTTGTTTCTTAAAATGCCTCTAGAGTTCATCGATCTCAGATGGTTGTGATTGTTGAACGGGGACCCATGCTCCTTGAGTGGTTTGAGCGACTTCCTCTTTATAAGGATCTACCTCTCGTATGTTTTAGTTGTCCCTGATGAGAGGGTTTTGTGATGTAGAGTGGGTCGCGGATAGTTTCATGGCCGAGATGGATAAAAAAAGGCCTGGTCGACGACAGAAGTGATTCGGACCGTCAGACCTATCGGGCATATTTCACAATCCTGAATGAGTTATTGGGCGTAAAATATATGATTTTGGGATAGAACGAGCTACTTTAGCCAACCAACCCTGTTATGCCAGGTTGCGCAAGCCGGATATGTGAAATGCCCCTGGATTGATGGTCATTTTCCTGTTTTAATTTCATTTTTATTATAAATAGTAAGTTTTAGTTTGATTATAACTCTTCATCTGTCAGGCTTTAGGAGTTGCATCCAACGTTAAAAGATCTTAGAATAATTAAGAGAACGGTTTGGTGAAGCCAAATTGGACACTTACTATTTTTAGCCGAAATAGTAGACATCACAACCGTGTATAAATAGTAAGTTTACTATTTATAGTAAGTTGCGAATTCTAGGAGTTTTAGTTGTAGTTTGCTTCTAATTTCCCTCTCATTGCTTTGTATCCCTATTTAAAGGGTTGTAAACTCGTTTATTGGGATTCATTAAATCAATTTTGAATTTATTAGAATTTATTTCTATTTTCTACTTTCTTTCTTCATGGATTCGAGAAGTCTCTATGAGGAGTCCAGAGAAGCTCCATGGATTCGGAGTAGTTATCCTCTTGAGGAAGACGGTGATTGACCTCATCACATTCATCCCTACGTCATTTTGCTAGTGGGGCATAGACATGGGTAGAGTTTGGAATGAATTTCCTATCATAGGGTGAGCTTATCTCTCATGATGAGCGGGTGTAGAGGTTGAAGCTTGAGCTAGATTGGATTGTGCATGTGGTTGTCCAAATTGGAATGGGGCAACACTCCCGATAGGGGGAGGTGGATGGAACTGATTGGATTGAGATTGACTAGAGTATGCTTGACGAAGCACTAGTTGGCTAGCATTTGGCTGCGGATGGGTGGGACTTTGAGATGCTGTAAGATATTGGAAATGGACCTGGTTTCCCTCAGAATTGATGGGTTGGAATTGGTTAATGGTATGCTCTGAAAGATCCACATATATAGAAGTTGTTTTGCACTGTGGTTAGACTATTGGGCTACTATTTGGAAAAATCGGATCATCAAGTTCTTATTTTATTCAAGGTGAAAGTTAGACTAGCTATTGAAGGGTCTATCGTGGGTTGGAAGGTTTGCCGTATGGGTGAATCATGGATAGGATTCGACAAATCCTTTTGGACCTAGTTGTTAGCTTATGCACGTGTTCAGATGATGCGTCGATAGGATGGTTTTGCAGGGCGTCGGACTCTTAGTTGCCTTCTGGGTGTAATGATTATAGGATGGTTTAACTCTAACATGAACAGGCTCAAAATATTTATCTCTTCTATTCTTTTTCAAATGAGAGAGATTGAGAACAAAACAGACCAGGGAATAGAAAAATGAAATTAAGAAGAGGAAAGCTTGCGTGATTCTTCAGAACTTCTAATTACTGACAATTAAGTCAGGTCAACTGACTTTGTCTTTGCTGTTGGCTCTCCCTTCTTATCTTTATCTATTTCTTTACTTTCTACCCTTTCTTTGTTCTATTGACTTTCTTTTCAATTTTTTAAATGAAAAAAAAAAGTGGTTAAAGACAAGAATGTAAAGAGGGACCAGTGTAAGACTGGAATGCTAGATGCTTGCAGAAAAGTAAATAGGACTAGTACGGGACTAGAATGCTGAATGGTTGTAAGAAAGTAAACTAAACTAGCAGATATATACTAACACGATATTGGAAGTTTAAATGGATCCCCACAAAATGTACAACCTGGTGTCTCAAATCAGGCCTTTGGCTATTGGTTCATCCCCCAGTGGAGTCGCCATTATGTGGATGTTGACGGAAAAATTTCCCTCTAGGTTGCCCACTAGGAGTCTGGGTCAGAGAGTCAAACAATGGATGTGTGTGTGTATGTGTGTGATGATACATATAGAACTAGAATTTACTCATATTTATGATGTAACAGGATCCGGCCACAGAACATGTCTTTCGTAAACCTAGAAAATATTTATACTTAATTGATACGGACGATAGCATGTGAAAGCCTGGATCCGAGGTTTATCTAGATCCAGCGAAACCCATAGCTAAGACCTTCATTCCCAAACATCGCGAAGGAGTTAAGAAGAGAAGGTTAATGATTTCAGGTGCTTGGTTGATAGGGACAATAATATATGAAGGTCTAGATCCAAAGTTGATCCAGATTCAGTAAAACTAATAGCTAAGATCTCCATAATTGAACCTCGCAGAAGAGTTGAGAAGAGAAGCTAATAATTATACTTATATTATTCGTAACACCTCATTCAACATGCTCGTATTCTTGGATATTGAGTCCCGGGGAGAGTGTGACTGATTTGTAAGCTTGATTTAATTATGTACTACCTTTCAAAAGGTTTTTTTTTTTTTTTTTCTAAAAAAAAAAAGAAAAAACCTGTCAGCATTGTAAGAGTTGCCATTAGGTAAAATGAAAGCTCAAGAATCCGTGGAATCTCCTACAGATCGGAAAAATCGAAAAATTCTCTACTTGAGTGACTCTTGGATAGGTTTACGGTATAGATTTTGGGTAAGGGACTCAGATGCGAAAAAGAAAGAGGTTAGGCACCCTTTTATTGCCCGTGTGAAAAATAGTCTCTACGTTGTCAGGCCATACGTTTCAATAAAATACTAATTAGATTTAAATGTCCAAACTATAAAAAATAAATTGAAAATGAAATGAAAACAGTAAAAAAAAGATTTTTCGATAGATGTATGAAAAAGAAAAGAACACAGAGTTTTTTTATTTTTTATTTTTTATCACTCCTTTAAGTCACGTATATTCTAATACAAAAAATGCTTAAGAGACACAACTATAAAGCATACTTTATATGATGTCAAAGTAGAGCATACTATCTTAGGTGTTCAATGTAGCGAGGGTTAAAATATAATAACTAAAAAATGATAAATTGAGAACAGGGCGTTAGCTTTGAAGTTGAAATTGAACTTTGAAGTTGAAATCGAATAGCTAGCGTTGGCTTTAAAATTGACATAAAATTGAAAATTTTGAAAAAAAAAAAAAGAAAAAGAAAAAAGAGAATAAATTGAGAGAATTAATTAAAAACCGAGCTTCCTAACTTTTAAATGGCATAGGTAACGAGGGGAGGCTTTCTTTGTCTCCCTTATCTTCTTATTTACTCTCACAAGGCATCCTTTAAATAGGCGCTTAGACGGTTCAATTGAGGGATACACGTAAGCACCCGTACACAGGTTCAATTTCTCCAAAACTTCAATGGGAGTGGTGTGTCACCAGAAGTAATTAGGTTCGGAGAAACTGAAGCTCCATGGTGAACCAATGCGACAACAAAGCAAAAAAAAAAAGAGGCTCAAAAGAACGTCCTGGTGTAGAAACAATGGTACTGCCACCGCATCTCCTGGCTTCATCTGGACCAATGGTCGCCTTTCTGGTGCATTTTTGAACGTGTACCCTGGTCTATCAAAGTCAAACGGTAATGCTTTTGATATTGGGGTGTCTAAGTTGGCAGGTAAGAAATGGGTGTATCATAACTTTTCATACAGCCGCCGTACGTGATCCTTTCTTCCCTCCCTCTCTATTATATGGCTAGGATTAGGATAGGAAGAACTGTATCAGGCGATAAGAGAGAATAATGATGCAAGCCAAGTGCACGGAAACCTTCTCACGCACATAGTTGTATTTGGACTAGTTGGCATTCAGATTAATATCTGAACCGTCCACTAAGTCCGGTCCCTCTTATCTCGCTACTTAGGAAAAAATTTCTGAGTAATCAAATGGTTCCAAACATTGGTGAACGTGCCTATCTTCTACAGAAAATCTTCTACAACCATTTTGTATGCCATTAATTGCACGGTTTGGATCATCTGATCAGTACGAATTTCTCCATGCAGACTATGAAGAGTACACTGGACCTAATGGACGGTCCAGATAGGTGATTTGGATGCCACTGAATCCAAACGAAATATGGGCCTGAAAAAGTTCTCATGATCTAAGAAAAACTGTAGTGACATCTTTGAGTCAATAATACAATACTTTCAGTCCTTGTTGAGCAACAACAACGTAGGAAATGACGTGACGAGGACATCCTTGCCGCATTAAGACAGAGAATCCCTTCCACCTCACACATGGCAAAAGGAACTGTTGATCGGAACCGTCCACCCTGTGGGATCTGCTTTAAAAGGTGCACGGTTAAAAAAGCCATCGCCATTCCAATGACCCAAACCATCACTTTCTCTTGCTTTCCCTCGATCAATGTCAACCTTTAAGCATCCATCTGAAGGGAACCTATCAGATCATCCACTTAGTGTCGTTTTATACCAGTGGGCCATCGGCAGCAGGGTCTACAAAGTGGACGGTCTCGATCCACCATACACTCTTCCGCGTGCAGTCATGTGGATATCTTTATTTGTATCATGTCATTTTCCACTGAAGGGAGGAGCAACTAGTCTTTCAATAACAGCACTTGACTGACAGTCGTTACCTGCTTTAGATAAGATGGGTGGGCCTAACAGCGGCGATTATTTGCTCCCAACACCATCGAGACAATTAAGATGCATCAGCTTCTCTTACGAAATAGAAACTACTTTAGAGTACCGAATGGCCTTAGTTTTGAAAAAGGAACTACGACCAAATGCACCCTCATGCTAGCAATGAATTTTATCTTGAGAAAGAGTCCGTACCCTAGCAAAGCGTGGTGGATGACATGCAGGCATGATAGAGACATGCAGGCACTCAAAATTACCTAGAAATTGTGTACGTGAAGGCATATAAGTAAGTCGCAATCAACTGCCCAAATTACGGTTGTAAGTTTAAATGTATCGTGAGCCAAATATTATTCTTATTCAAGTATTTGATAATTAGATTGGCGTGCATATATTGGACGGATAATGATAAAAATATGATGGTTCCATTTCAACATGCAGGTACCCATTAAATCAGACACTAGGAATGATCGAAAAATCTGATTTTGGAAACGTGACTTTGAAATGATGGGTACCACATTTTAATTTGAGTTAATGTATTCTCTGTGTAGAATTTATGTGTGCGAGCATATCAAATGTTATAACTGCCCAAGTATCATGTAACTCCTCTTTAAGCTAGTGCATGGGAACACACATATATCCCTTTTTCTTTCAAATATATCTATGAATATGTTTTTTTAAGATAGTTGTACGTTCTTTGAAACTGTCATTTTAAAATAAAGAAATTACTTTAAAAAATAATTACTTTTATAGTTGGACATGAAAGATATATATTGTTCAAAAAGAATGAATTGCATGACATATAATTAAAGTTTCAAATTTTGATATGGTCTGGTCCCCAATTGATTTTAGTTTGATTTTGAATTTCGATTTATCCAGGGTCAAGATTTAAAATTGATGTTATGACCCCACAATAGATAAATGGAAATGGAAATTTTGAGAAATGAAAATGGACTTGCCATGAAAAAACCACCTTTTGTTACATATAAACTAATATACCACTATTAATCTATAAAAATGCCGCATGTACTAATGTGCTTAATACATATAAGAGCCAAATATACTTTTTCAAATAATATATTTGATGAACAACAAAATATAGAACCACATAGTCCATTCAGATAAGCCCATCCAAGCACCTTGGTTAAACAAATATATTCAAAAGTTTCCTTTGAATATTATTTTGTGGGTAACCAAATGAGACCTAGGGAAATCAATTTTCTTTTCATTGCCAGTTTGGATTACTAGGAGAAGAAAAGAAAATAAAGTAGATGGCTTTTCTAGTAACAGGATGCATCACCTAGTTTGGATAACAAAGAAGTATTAGATTTAACGATGTAATTTTTATCCAAATATCATAATTAAATTTTCATGCATAAAATATCATGTCACTTTTACAATTAAAAGATTATTTGGACTCTACGTATTATCTAAACAAGACTTCCGTTAATAAAATTTATGGTATTCCATAATATAAAAAAAATCTTAAAAAATCATTATTGAATAATTATCATAATTTTTTTTTTCTTATCCTATCAACTAAACTAATTCTAATTTTTATCTATTTTCATGCACTCAAACATGCTAAAATGGCTTGTTTATGAACTTCTTTTTTGTAAGATGGCTTTTAGTGAGAAAATGATGGCTTTTTGTTAGGATCATGACTCAACGGAGCTTACCATTTTCATGGTGTTGATGTCCCAGACAAGTGTCATGTCGGCACAAAAGATGGCATGGTACGCAAGTATTTCATTTTCTTTTCCTACCCAAATTAAAAATGCTTTGTATATGGATTTAGATAGAGGTGGAAAGAACGCTAGCTTGGAACCATTCGACCCAATGATATTCAAAACTAGCCTCACAGACTGTGGCCCCTTTGACTTGTTTGCACGTGCTATTCATAGCCGCCATGGTATGGACCTCCTGGTTAGTTTTTTTATAACATGAAACATCGTTGTCCTTGAATTTCACGGTGCAAAGACTCTCCTCTTTCTCCCGCACACACATCGTACAGTGTGCTTTTGTATCATAGGGAGTGTTTGGTGCACTGGTGGAGTGTTATAGTCCATGCACAAGCACTTGAATTTGTAAGCCTGGAAATTATTTAATTCCAGTTAAACTGTCCAAAGCCTTCAGCCTCGCAGTAGATAAGTCACACTTCTGAAATCAAGTCGGAAGAATGCCGAATATCTGTCCTTTGAATTCAACTGCCAGTCACTGCCCGTCTTTAAATGGTGCAAAACTAACATGGGCTTTTTGCTCTTCCATAAATTGCCGATGGGCTGCTGCCCGGGCCGGAGGAAACTTCTGCTAGGTGGGGCCCACTGTGATGTTTGTGAGAATCCACCCGGTCCATCTGTTTTTCCCGCTCATGTTAGGACACGTATCAAACAATAAGGGAGATCCAAAACTTAAGTGGACCACATGATAGGAAACAGTGGAGGTTGAACGTCAACCGTTGAAACATTTGTGGGGCCATGGAAATTTTGAATAAGGCTGAAAATTTTCTATTTTCAGTTCATCTCAGTGGGAATGACTTTATTACGGTTTACATAGAATATTAACATCATGGTGGACATGGGAAAGTTTTAACGGTAGGCATTTCTCTCACCACTTTTTCTTGTGGTGTGGTCCACTTAAGTTTTGGATCTGCATCAATTTTGGGGCTCATGCCCTAACATGAGCTTGCAAAACGGATGGACGGAGTAGATTTATCTCTAACATCACTGTGATCCCCATCTAGCAGGTACTTCCTGCGGTCGGGTGTGGCAGGCAATCTGCGTCCATGAATTATTGCACTTTGGCATTCGAACGATCTCTCCGGAGTCATCGCTCATCGTCCTGTACATCTGAGTTATGTGGCCCCCCATATGATATCTATATGAAATCCAAACCGTGAATTTGGTGGGTATCCTCGATTTCACGGTGCATACTCGGGATCATCCCGATTCAAATCTCAAATGGGACACACCAATGAGAGAACTATACTAACTCTTACAACCTATACATTCACTAGTTGTGGCCCATTTAAGTTTTTTGGTGTCTGGCGTTTCGATGTGGCATTTCATCACGGTGGGTCGCACTCACGACCTGATGATTATGTTAGATGACATACGCAGAATACTGGTTAGATAATGATGGGCGACCCAAACACATGCCACATTGTGACACGTGCCCCTTCTAGATACATACGGTTCTTGAGGTGGAATTAACGAAACTGGTGGAATATTCCTCATATATTACCATATGATACTTTGACGTTTAGCAATTGAATTTGTGTAATCTTCCAATCATCCGAACCGTTTACATGATGATGAATAACAAATAAAATCTTTACATTGAGTTATTTTAATTCTTTGAAATTCGTCTCTTTTAATTTCTGAAAAATGGACGGTCAACGTACTCTTTGTATAATCTCATCAAAGGGTTAAAGTATTCAATCGGAGAGAGTTTTAGGGCCTGTTTGGCCAGTTGCATTGGAAAGTATTAGGTGGGATGGAATTCAAAAAACATTATTATTACCCATGGCAGGGGTTGTTCCCTCTCACCATGGGACAAGCTTACCTCCCTACTTTGTTTGTAATTCGGTGGTATATTGAAAGGATATACCCACCATCGTTTGAAACTATTGAGATAACACACATGCATTATATCTAAACCGTTCATTTATTTTGTAACCTCATTTTATGGCATGGGCTTAAAAATGAGACAGATCCAAAACTTATGTAGCCCCAAAGAAGTTTTCAATGGTAAGTATTCAATCCCCATTGCTTTTTATGGTGGGGTCCACTTGAGCTTTAGATCTACCTGATGTTTTGGTCCATGCTCTAAAATGATCTCGAAAAATGGGTGGATAATGTGGATATAGTACACACATCATGGTGAGACCTACACAACTAACATTGAGAGAAATCGGCACGGGACACAGTACCACTCCATCTAACCTAATTCCAAGCTACTCCACTCTCCCCAAACATGTAGTAGAATTGGCACGGGATCAGATGCAATTCCATCCCACCTAAGCCCGTCTATTCCAGCCGGCCAAACAGGTTGTGCCTGTGCCATTAAAGTCTCCCCATCAAAAGAATCCTTGCCATATAAAAGGTTTGGGTTTGAAAAAATCCAATTCCAATGAATAAAGACGCCATGCGTCATCCTCTATTATATGGTAATGCTGCTTGTGCTAAAAAATCAACTTATGAGCGAACATGTAATTTTCTCGGGTGAAACCACAGAACGCATGTAGAGCTCTCTAATCAATGGGTCGGGCTAGCCAATTGACCTGGGCTCATCTGTACTGGGCTTAGGCTGAAATACTCAGCCATGTTGAGCCCGGGCCTAACATTTATGCTATGGCCTTCCGTAGGCCCGTTCTGGGCTTAGACAGATGTCAGACTAGGCCCATGTCCAGCAGGCACAGCCATGAATCTCGGCCTGTGATGATCATGTGAAACGACTCCAGCCGAGCCCAAGTCCATGATGATTATGCGCCCCATCACGCATGAAATAATATATGACAAAAGTGCCCTTGATGTAGCCAGGCGATTCCATTTGTTAAACGGGCTTAAATTTTAGGCCCGAGCCTAGCCCCCTGGCCTGGTATTCCAGCCCAAGTATGGCGATGATAGGGTCAGGCCTGGAATTCCCAACTCTCTACAACACCTGTTGTAGTTAACTCGTGCAACACGTGAACTTTTGACCTATACCTCACATCCACTTTGGCCATCAGTTTCGCAACCTTATTCTCACCATATATAACAAAATATTATCGATTTCTAAAACTAAAGTGGGCCACACCACATAATAATGTAAAAATTACGACTAAAACCTTTAAACTCAAGCGGTGTGGCCTACCCTAGTTTTGGATCATGTTGATTTTTGTCATATATCTTTACCCTCATGAGGATCACCTGGTGAACGGCTTGGATGGCATATGTCTACCATTGCGGGGTCCATCTACCTCTCTATTGGATTTTGGATGCCCGGTTGCATATGTATTGATGGAAAGTTGACAACGATGTAAGGCCCTTCCAAGTTTATTAAAGACGGAGATATCAGACAAATACATCTTTAGATTCGATAATGTTAAACCGTCCTGCATCACAGTCCTGATCCATTTTCCAAACCAAGGCAAGTGTAAAAGACCTGGCAGGTCGCCGGTTAATGTTTGGCGAATGAGTCAGCATATTGCGAGTCAATAGCTATGATTCGACCAATCAAGTGGGCCCCGCTTAATTGACATTTGTGGGTTTGCGCCTCAACCCGACATCCTCCTTAATGCCGAAACTTTGTTTTAGGTCCGATATTGGAGGCGGAAGTTCTTGTTGACTAATATTGCTATATAATGCTGACACCGTCTGGTAATCCACGGACTACCGAAGTGAATTCGTAGTTGACTGGTTGAGCCATCCGCATGGATGATCCAAGCCGTTCAAGGGATGGGTACAGCATGATAAGACTTGGAAATGCATAAATTTTCACATTCGATTCTAAACCCATTGTAAAATAAGATCAATGAATGGACGTTTGTTTACGTTAGATTTCATTTCATTTTTATTATTTTTTTATTTTTTAATGGTTAGAATCATCTTTAGATGCTAGAGGGTCGATCCATGGTGGGCCTACATCCTGAAGCCATTCACATTGCCGTACGGGCAGACTATGATTTCGTGTTGTGTGGCATACCATGTACACGTTCGGGCACAAAATAGTGCTGGCCCACTTTTCAGGTAGGATAGATGTGCACGTCGTATGAATGGGTTGGTCAAATTTCTCTGGGTCGTCACTTTTTAAATCGCCCAACTAAAGAGTAACCGAATCCTTATCCGGAGCGGATTATGCGGTGACCCCAGCACCACCCAGCCAGGTGATGGAAAAGCTATGTGGTGGTGTATGTGTTTTATCAAGGCCGTACATCCATTTTGCTATTTTATTTCAGGGCATGAGCTAAAAAAATGAGGTAGATTTAAATCTCAAGTGGACTACGCCCCAGGAAACAGTGGGGATTGAATGCTTCCCATTGAAAACTTCTTAAGGGCCCACCACAATGTTTATTTTATCAACGGTAGGCGATTAATCCCTACTCTTTCTTGTGGCTAGGTCCACTTGAGCTTGGGAACAGCTTCATTTTTGAGTTCATGCCTTAAAATAATTTGGTCAAATGGATGTACGGTGTGGATAAAACATATACATCATGGTGGGGCTCACATAGCTTTTCACCACTCAGCTGGGTGGCAACAACCCCATCAGGACCTGTAAACCTACGCGATGGGACCTACCTGATGAGTCGCTTGGAACTTGCTCTTGTATTCCTGGGTCACGTGTGTTGAATAAAAAAAGAAAATTGTGTACGATTCCTCAATATTCCTCGATGACTCATCCACAGTATTTTCAACCTACCTGTCGTCCGTCCAGATTGTCCAAATTGTGACATCCACCATAGATCAAGCAAATTCCATAAGATGCCGATCGCTTAATCTTTTACCATCCATTTCATGGCAACACATGGGATTATCAGTAAGTGAGTTTAGGGTAATTGGGTGAGTCCCTCGTCATGGGCCCACCTTGATGCATGTGTTGTATATGTATCATGTTTGTCGATGCAAAAGTCTGGGTCACTCTCCTCGACAGTTGGACGTTTGAGCACATGTATGGAAAGAAGACAAAAGAAACCCCGACTATTGTTTAGTCAAAGATGACCGAAGTTGATCTAGTCACGACTAAATCAGTCCAAACTATGGCTCAGACCTAATTTCTCATCGGATCTAACTATTCTCGATGGCCCCTTAGCCTTGTCAAGCCATCTAGTTTATGGTGAGTGCGAGCGAACAAGAACTTGGGACCACATCTTGTTGAGGGCTATGTTCGCGGGAGCGGGCGTTGGTTTCATGCCAGTTTTCCTAGGTGAAGTGTTTCAGGGACAAACGTTTGTCGGGCCGAGCTGACCTTGAAGGTGATCAGGCCGAGCTGACTTTGAAGGTGATCAGGCCGAGCTATCCTTGAAGGCAGTTAGGCCGAGCTATCCTTGAAGGTGGTCAGACTATATTTTCACATAACAATGTTCATCAGCTTTCCAACTCATTTTAGAACAGGATCCCAATAATGTACTATGTTCAAGTCTTAAGTGGTACATGTTGTGAGGGAAATGGACTAACCAAAAAGATAAGGTCAGGTTGGGACTTTGCGTACTTCACCAAGTTGGACAACAATAGATGCGACTACAGACTCAACCTCTGGCCCCAGACCGAGTAAGAGCTGAGGTTGAGATCAGTCTCTCGTCAGTAGGTTGGAAGACCGGTGCCTGGGTTGAGCTCGATCTCTCATCAGTAAGCTAAAAAACCCACTGATCAGCCTTATGCCGAAGGGAACTCAACCACGGCTTGCCAAAGGAGTCAGGTCGGCATAACCCCAGGTCGACACAACTATTCTTCTGCTAGTTTTGACCTAATCTCAATAATGTCTATCCAAGATCCCAGCCGAAGATCTAGGAAATCAACCATAATACAGATCCACCCGAGATCCTCGTCGAGAATCTCGGGAGATCTTCACGACACATGAGATCCGAATCCTACCACAACACATCCTACTAAACAGGAAAATCTCCTTTACGACACTGCCTCCCCTCCCCTATAAATAGGAGTCCCTCTAATGATAAATGGTACACACAATCTTTAGCCTAAAGTCTCTTATTCAACCAGACCCAGATCCTTTACTTGAGTTAGGCATCTAAGGTTCCCTGTGTCAACCGGGGTCTCATTTGTCCGTTCTATGTTCTATGTGCAGGTACATGAATGTCTAGAGATGGCTAAACAAATTTCTATATCAACCGTTCACACCATATAAAATAATGGTAATCAAACACCCTATCACCCACCATTACAAAAATCCTAGGGCCCACCGTAATGTTTGTTTTGCCATTCAACATATTGATAAGGGATCACAGACCTTACAGTAGGAAAACACATATATGAGCTTTATGAGCTTGACCTGAAACTTTTGTGGACCACAAAAAGTTATTTACGGTCAATAACCACTATTTCCTATAGTGTGGTCCACTGGAAATTTGGATCTACTTCTTATTTAGGACATTGTCCAACACTAAATTTACAACAATGGCTAGCCCCAGAAATTGGACAGTCTGAGGTGCCATAAATTTACAGCAAGTAATCATTTCCACCGAATGACAGTTTGAGCGGTATGACGACAACATTAGGGGCGTTGATCAGTTTTGACGGAGGTTGCCTGCTGACGTATTAGGGCTCCATATCTTCAACTATCGATGATACGTTGGGTGGCTCGTCATACCCACCAAATGCCAGAGATACGAACCTCCCACACGTGCTCAAATAACTCGTTTGGAAGTCCCCATCAATCTCTTCATTGAGTGTTCCGCATGGAGGGATTCGCTGAGCCCTATCCATCCCCACGCTAACCTGCACTCGTGTTGAGATCCTGTCTTTCCATCAGATGGGCCACGGTCTATCTAACCGAGCAAGAAACGGGCGCGGATTGGGTAGATTAGGTACTATCACTCCTGTTCGGAGCACGGGACAGGCTGGGCTTCGAGTGGTCGCCTTGATGTATTGATTTCATCCACACCGTCCATTCATTTTTTTTCATATCATTTTAGATTGTGAGCATATAAATAAGGAAGATACATGGTTCAACACAGTGGGTATTAAATTCCTACCATCGAAAATTTGTTGGGGCACAGAAGTTTTGGATCCAAATGATATATATATATATATATATATATATATATAATTTTATTTTTAAATTTCACTTCCTACATGTGTATATGACCGCATCACATGCTGGATGGCAAATAAACACCACGGTGGGCCATAAGATGGTTTCAATAATTAGCGTCATTAGCACTTCTACTTCCCGTGGTATGGTGGACTTAGCATTAAATGAGCCTTATGTTTGGATTAATAATGTAAAATAATATGAAAAAAAATAAAATAGATGGATGGTGTGGATAAAATCTATACATAATAGCAGCTTCTCAGAGTATCTGCCTGTCCTGGGCTTGAAACAAGCATGAGTAGTAGAGCTGGGGCAACAAGTCGAGTCAGAACGAGTTAGGGTTGAGTCGACTCGTTCCGGTTTTGAATTAAGCTTGATCCGAACTTGATCCGACTCAAGTCCGAGTCCAGCATGCCTGACTCAATCCGAGTTTGGTTTGGCCTGGACTGATCCGGACCGAGTTCGATCCGGTCAGAAGTACCGAGTTGGGTCAAGTTAGCATCGAGTTGGGTTGAGAGATGAGGGAGTGGAGAGGAGATAGAGGAGGAGGAGGAGGAGGAGGAGGAGGAGGGTGATGGTGGTGGGTGGTTGCCGGGCTTGGAAGAGGAGGAGGATGAGGGAGTGGAGAGGAGACAGAGGAGGAGGAGGAGAATGATGGTTGTGGGTTGTTGCCAAGCTTGGAAGAGGAGGAGGATGAGAGAGGGATGGAGTGGAGAGGAGAGAGAGGATGAGGAGGAGGAGGGTGATGGTGGTGGGTGGTTATCGGGCTTGGAAGAGGAGGATGAGGGAGGGAGAGAGAGAGCTTGGGATCGGGTCGGGGTAGAGTGCGGCGGGTAGGGTTAGAGAGTCAGGTCGAGTCGAGTCGAGTTTTGGATTGAGTTGAGTCTGACCGGATCGAGTTTTGGGTTGAGCCGGGTCGAGTTACTGGGTAGCTCAAACTCGACTCGGTTTGGACCTACTCACCCATTCGGTTCGAGTCAAGTCAGATTTGAATAAGTCGGACGAGTCGAGTTGGGCGGATCGAGTCGGATCGTGCCCACCTCTGATGAGTAGTACCATTTCCACACACACACACACACACACACACACACACATATATATATATATATATATATAGGGAAATGGTTCTATGCGGTCGAGCTCATGGGAACTTCCCAATGAGGTCGAACTGTGTGGGCCCTATCATGATGTGTGTCGAACATCCACCCTGTCATTTAGATGCAGCATTCCATGGTGGGCCTTCGGCTTAAAAATCAAGTCAATTGATGACTTTTATGGGCCACACCATGTACAAAAGTTGAGAGAGATTACCCTCCCATTAAAACATTCATAATCATTTGTTGTGCCCACCGAGGTGTGGTTCACAAATCCAACCCATCCATTATGTGTGTCCCACTTGGATGAGGTGTCAGACCAAGTTTTAGAAGCATCCAAAACTTAGGTGGGCCCCACTAAGTGCTTTTATATGTTTTAAGCATGTCTTCACATTGTTTTAAATGGTATGACCCACTTAAGTTTCGTATACGGCTGATTTTTGGGGTATCCCATAAACTAAAGTGGACCCACCAAATGCACTGTGTTGATGTTTGACCCACATCATGGTGGGGCCCACACAGTTCGACTGAATGGTTATATATTTTATATATATATATGTTATGGGAAAATGCAGTCCAACCACTTTCGAAGTCAGCTTAGCTTAACCAACACCCGATCCGTTCCAGCGTCACCTCACGAATGGAAATTGGCATTCTCTCCCGTGGGTACAGTCTTTGGTAGGCATGACTCTAAGTTTCTACCCGGTTGCGCCCACCAAAGACTGGATAATTTGATAAGGCCAAGTGACCATCAAGAACAGATAGACCCAGCAAAGGATAAGTTTCGAGCTACAGCTCAGATTGATTTAGTCCTGATTAGCTCGGCTCAGGTCGTCTTTGGTTGACCGGTAAAGATCGGCTTGGATTAGTTCAGCTCAGGACGTCTTCGGTCGACCAGCAGAGCTCGACTTGGATCATCTCCTATCGATCGACAAAGATCGGTTTAGATCAGTTCGGCTTAAGATCCCCCTCAGTAACGCATGATTCGAAAATAACCATCAACGCCCACCACTCACATAATCGTCTTGCCCAAGGGCTAAGATCTGCCTAAATTGACGAATTGCCCAACCCTATAAACACTATAAATAAGTGGACCCTCGAGAGAGGGAGGTACGCAAAATCTCTCACCCTAAACCTCTTAACATGACTAGACCTGGATTCCTAACTTGACTTTAGCATTGGAGGGTCCCCTGCTCTAGCCAGGGTCTCCTTTATCTTCTTCCTATGCAAGTGCGAGGAGGTCGGAGGAGGGCACTCCAGATTCATTAACATTTGGCATCGTTTGTGGGAACGACATCAAAGTCGTTCCTACTTTACTAGAGAAAAGACAAATGAAAAAAAGAAAGAAAGAAAACATTTCCCACTACTGCTGCTGCCAGCCCTAAGCCCGCTGGACAACACAACCTTCAAAATTCATCTTCTCAGCTTCATGCAGAGTCGGCTCCTACAGGACCAACACAACGATCTCGGAATTGGGGAGGTTGCGGGGGCAGTGATTCAAACTGAGCTCGGAAGGCTCATGCTCAAAGCACCAACTTGAGAAATTATGTCAATCTTGCCAGGAGGCCATCCGAAGAGCAACAGATGCACCCATGCATCTTAACATTCTCTGAGGAGAATGCCCGCAGCATCCAACACCCACACAACACCGCTCTGGTCGTAGCCATGACCATAACTAATTAAAAGGTGTACCGCATTCTCGGGGACATAGGTAGCTCGGCCGACATACTCTTCTCCGATGTGTTCGATAAGATGGGAGTCGACGGGTCACATCTCTGACCTGTTAAAACCCCACTGCATAGCTTTGCAGGAGACAAAGTCATCTTCGAAGGTGTTATTCTTCTACCTATCACTGCCAGGGAAGGAAAGAATCAGATCACCACGATGGTCAATTTTTTAGTGGTAAATTGCCCCTCGACCTACAATGTCATCCTTGGGCGACTGTCTCTCAACGCCATAAGAGCCATGGTATCCACATACCACATCATGATGAAGTTTCCTGCTGAGAACTAGGTAGGTTATCTTCGAGGAGATTAGCGCGAAGCTCGGCAATGCTACTCGACTGCACTGAGGAGAAAGACTCCTATACAGACCTTAGTGATCAATTCGCACGACTCGAGGGAAGACTCGTCAGAGAGAAGTTCTCTGATAGAAGATCTTCTAACTATCCCCCTCAATGAGGCCGACCCGACCAGAACGGTTTAGATTGGATCATTGCTGACCTCCGACCCTATAAGCGAATAATGAGCCTCCTCTGACGAAACGCTAACATGTTTGCCTGGTTCTATCAAGATATGCCAGGTATTAACCCTGAGGTGATGGTTTCCAAGTTGAACGTAGATTTGGACTGTAGACTAGTCAAGCAGAAAAGAAGAGAGTTTAAGTAGGAGTGGTATGTAGTAATTACCGAAAAGTCGACAAACTCTTAGATGCCGAATTCATCGAGGAAGTCTATTACCCCGACTGGATTGCCAACGTCATCCCAGTGAGGAAGTCCAAACGGAAGTGGCGAGTTTGCGTCGACTATACCGACCTGAATAAGGCCCGCCCCAAGGATAGCTTTCCTCTCCTAAGGATCGATCAACTAGTCAACAACACGGTTGGGCAAAAACTCTTAAGCTTCATGGACGTATACTTGGGCTACAATAAAATAGTGATGCACCCATCTGACAGACATAAAATGACCTTTGTCACAGACAAGGGCCTCTGCAGCTTCAGGGTCATGCCTTTCGGACTGAAGAATGCTGGAGCTATGTATCAGCAACTAGTAAACAAAATGTTAACTCGACAAATCGGACGATCCATGAAGGTCTACATCAATGACATGTTAGTGAAAAACGTCAATGAGATTCATGCTCTTTTCTTAGTGATTGTTCATTATAATGAGTATTCCAAGCTCATATACAAGAAGATCATTATCTTAAGCCTTATCTAGAGTTTAAACATTGATTTTATTGACAAATCCTAATAAAAAGGCGACCTTAAGAATCCTAGAGGGGGGGTTAGTGAATATGACTATGCCAAATAAAAATTTAAAGTACTGAAATAATAAATAAATCTGAAATCTCAATTGCACTAGCATTGAAAAAATGATTCAAACTAATTCGAAGGACAACTTACACCCAAACCAAGTCAAGGTGGGACAACCTTATTTTACGAATATTTGTAAGAATCAATATTTCAAACCAAGTAAGAGAAAATAAATCTATCTATTACAAACATTCACCACTTTTATATAAATAAAATTACAAACATTCTGTATAAATGCAAAAAGGAAACATTCATCACAACACCAAGAGTTATAGTGGTTCGGTGTGTACAATAATTATTCTCAAACAGCCACACCTACTCCACTCTCAATAATCACTATCCACGTGATATTGACTTTCACTAAAAATAAGATTTTCTCAGGGTCACCTTAAAACTTAATACAATTGTGATTTTAAAGGGCTATCATAAACAAAAAACCCATCTCTGAGAATTTTCTATCTATATCGAAAAAATTAACAAATGAGATTTTCTGGCTATCTCAATAAAACCAAACTATAAAAGCAAAGTATACTTATCTTATCCTTTGAAGATGCATCAGTCGATGTAGTTGTAGAACCTCTTCTCTTGAAATGGATTGTTCAATGTTTAGTCTATAGACTAGGGTTCAAGGTTCTAGAATGATTTTAAATAGATTAAAACTAAAGGCTACTTGTTTGAATTCCTTAAGATCTCAAAGAAGAGTATTTACTCTCTTTATAAAATAATATTTAGAGAATAAAAGATCAAAGAATTAAAATAAAAAAGTAATTAAGAATTTTATAAATACCATGCAATAGCTTGACAATAATGGGGGCCTCTCTCTCTCTCTCTCTTGTGGAAGAATTTGATAGGCTTGAATTGTTAATTTTACATTGAGAGAAAGCCTCTATTTATAGGCAAAGAAGTTGTTGCCTTAAGTCATCTATTATAGTTTTCGACTCGTGTAAGAACCGAATTTTGTTTCAATAAATTTTTAAATTTAGACGCGATAAGATATACCAGATCTTCGACTAGTCGAAGGCCTTGCTCAACTGGTCGAGGGCTGGTCAAATATGATCTTCGATTAGTCGAGGGTATGGTCTTCGACTGGTTGAGGGTGCCTAAAATCCAAACTGATTCAGCTGTTGGACTTTGAATCGAGCAAGCCTCAAGTAGTCAAAGGCCCATCTTCGACTGGTCGATCAGTCTACTCAACTAGTTGAAGAAGTAAAAAAAAAAACGTAAAAAAACTATTTTTCCTTAATTTAAACTAGGACTGGTTGTAAAATCCTTAGACTAGTCGAGCCACAACTTAGACGAGTCAAACCTTAGCTTAGACTAGTCGAACTTTAGCCTAACGTAAGCATAAAAACTCAAAAAGTTATGTTTTAAAAGTACCTAGGCCTATGGTCTTTCTAGGGTTTGTTATACCAGAAATGATTGAACTTTGAAGTAGATTGAATGCTTGAGCTTCATGGAACTTCTTCTTCTACTTGATTTTTTAATTGAGCTTGAAGTTGAAGATGAAGCTTGATCTTTTACTAGAACTTTAGTAGAACTTGAACTCAATCATCTTAAACTTAGTAGAATTTGAACTTTTCATCTTGATCTTCTACTTGACTTGAACTTTGGTAGAGTCTTGAACTTTCCATCTTGATCCACATTAGTAGGCCACTTCATAAGCTGTTTTTTCTAAACGAAATTCAAACAAATGTGTGCTTTATACAATATAACACTTACAATATCTCTCTTTGTCAAATTTGTGACAAAACACTTACTATTACAACAACTAGAATGACATCTTGTATTCTTGATCCCATGTTGTAGAAGATTTGTTGCAGCTTTGATGAATGTGCGAAAAATTTACTACTCCCCCTTAATGTGAGCTTCCCCTGTATTATGATATACACATTTTCCATTCCAATGCTAATGCATACTCTAAGCATATATAATCATGTAACATTCATCAACATTCATATCATCTCATATTATGCATTAATATTCAACATTCATATAATCTCATATTATGCATCAACATTCAACATTCATATCATCATGCTTTATTCATTCTACCCAGTAATATGAATGTTGAATAAAAAGATGAAAATATCAAGAGATAAGTATATAAAAATTTTAAGTTAAAGGGGCCATCAATAAGCATTAAAGGTGAGTAGAGTATAAGAGTAATCATAAAGCGCACACACAAAATTAAAATTTTAAAAACTAAATATTTTTTAAATTTTAAAGTAGCCTAGTTGAATCCAAAGGAAGAGGGTGGAGGTATGGAAGGATTAATTTGGTGTAGTCCATTGACAATGCGACGATAATACTTTCGCATATATTTCATTGAGGATTTGTGACCTTTTGCCAGATTGTCTTGAGATGCCTTCAACTCGATCACCTTTTCCTCCAAGAATTTGACCTGATCATCAACCTGGGAAGGTTGATAGTTTGGATCAGCTGCATCATCTGACTCATCAAGCTCGGTAAATATGTCATCCATTGATGTGTCCTCTGGTATAGGTGCATTTTCTTCTTCTTCTCCTTCATCTCACTGGCCGCGAAGGAACGCCAGGTTCATTTTGTACAGATTTGTATTATCAAAGGGTAATTCTGACTCTGGAGCCTCGGTCAAAGGAATGATAACATTGCAATAAAGAGCAATACAAGTCATGAGATATGCAAAAGGAATCGACTCATGACCAAGATGAAAACGGAATTAAATAATCAAATAATGCATTAAAGAAGGAAGCAAATAGGAATACCAGATACAATAGAGTGAATGACACAGGTCATGAAGGGAGTATGTTTAGACTTATTCTCAAATCATGGGTACACATTGGACGTAAAAATGCGATGCAAGACTCGGTATTTGGGAAGCATCTGATTAGCGCAGAGGGCATTACCAGACTTCCATTCAGCATTAAAGTGACATAATTTACGAGTGATTACCCGTCGCTCAGTATGAGTCATTTTCTCAGTGAGAGTGACAATGGGAATGCCATCATTAGCGATGACTATGTCAAGCAAACCTAAAATCAGGTGGTGATCAATATGAACTGTCCATTCTTAAAAATTAATTGTAAATGTCAGATTTTCAAGGGACATATCGCTTATGGATGCGTACATGCCTTGCACTATGGAGCGGTAAGCCATTCCACCCCAATCGAGAATAGTTTTCCAACATACAGCGGTAAGGAGAGGCAAAAGTTGAAATGGTGCAATGTTGTTTACATTTACAGTCATTTCAATAATAATTTCTCTAGTGTGGAAATCCCTAACATGCTCCAAATCTTCTTTAGGAGATCTTAGGGTTCTCACCCTAATGGGAGTCGATCTAGAGGAGCCGCTAGGACCCTTGCGGGTAGCCTTCCTCTTAGTACGATGCTCCATTTAGAGATTGCAAAAGAGAAGGTTAAAGAAGATAGATGGGTTGAATCTAGATTAGATTTTTTCTTAAAACCCAGTAAAAAAAAAATTGTAAATCACAAATACACCACAAATAGAAGATAAAAAAGGAAAGAGCAACCCAATTCTAGAAGGAAAATGGAAATAGACCACTTACAATGAAGATTTAGAGATGGGTTCGTCGAGAGAAGTACCAACTAGTTGAAGAAGAAGGTGGAAAAATAAAATAGAAGAGTGATTTTTCCCCCTTTATTGTGTAAACCCGCGCTCCTCGACCTATCGAAGGTCGACTGGTCGAGGATGTACTTGACCAGTCGAGCAGGCCACAAATTTGCAAAAAATTATATTTAAAATTTTAAATGTATTTACATGTTATATATTTAAAAATTATAAACATAATAATAATAATGCATAAACAACATGATTAATTAAATAAAAGTACACAAACCAATATCATGCTTTAATTTGGAATATCTATTCTTATTAAGCGATTTTGTTATTATGTCTGCAAGCTGCTTTTTAGTTTGAATATATTTTAATGAAATACTCTTATCCTTAACTAATTCTTGAATATAATGATATCAAATTTCGATGTGTTTCGTACAAGAATGTTGAATAGGATTCTTTGAAATATTAATTGTGCTTGAGTTATCATAATATAATGTCATTGTATCTTACGCAATCCCATAATCAGTTAACATCCTTTTCATCCAGATTAGCTAGGTGCTAGCGTTACCAGTTACGATATATTCGGCTTCTGTTGTTAAGAGCGATACAAAATTTTATTTCTTGTTGAGCTAGGAAACTAAATAATTCCTTACGTAGAAATATCCACCACTGGTAGATTTTCCATCATCGATGTTTCCTACCCAATCCGCATCGGTATATCCAGAAAGTTGTACAGTTGTATCATGTGAATACTATAGACCCAAATTAGCAGTACTTACGACATATCTGATTATCTGTTTAACAGCGATTAGATGTAATTCCTTAAGATTAGATTGATATCTAGCATATATTCCAATGCTAAAAGCAATATCAGGTCTACTAGCAGTTAAGTATAAAAGACTACCAATCATACTTCGATATAGATGAGAGTCTATACTTTTATCTGATTCATCCTTAGTTTGAGAGTTGTACTCATAAGAGAATCAAAATTTTTTCCATTCTTAAACCCAAATCTCTTTATAAGATTCAAGGCATACTTGGCTTGTGAGATGAATATACCATCTTTCTATTGTTGTACTTGTAATCCAAAAAAGTAATTTAGTTCTTCAACCATACTTATTTTAAACTTAGATTTCATTAGATCTGCAAACTCAATGAACAAGTTAATGCATGTAGATCTATAAATAATATCGTCCACATAGATTTGTACTATCAATATATGTTCATTATATTTCTTGACGAATAAGGTTTTATCAACACTTCGCATGATAAAGTTGTGACTAAGTAAGAATTTAGTCAACTATTCATACCATGCCCTAGGAGCTTGTTTCAAACCATAAAGTGCCTTTTTAAGACTTCACACCCTAAACTCAAAAATCGGATTCATTAGAATATTGATCACCGAATTCGGTGCCGACAACCTCCGTATTACCCCATTCTCGACTCTCAGTGCCTATATGCCAGGTTCCGATCCTGGGATCCTATAAGGAGGATTTTCAACATCAATTTGTCTTATAAGAAGCATAAACACAAGTTTACCCACATCACAAAAGCAACATCATCATCATATATCTACTAATATAAACATTTGAATACAATGCTGAAAGAAAAATACGTATGTCAAAATCAAAGCTCTAGAAGTCAACTACATGCTCCAAGCTCCACGTTGCTGTAACCTAACATCACCTGCACACATCTATCGTGCATAAACTTATAGAAAGCTTAAAAAGTTGTATAAGCGTGTGCACAAGATAAGTGTCAAGTATTCAACACAATACCATAATTATACAATATAAGAAATACTTATAAGATCATGAATCATATGATATCAACGTAAAGCGTAAATACTGACAAGTCCATGAGTCAAACAATATCAGAGTATACAATACAGATTAGTTACGCAAATGAGGAGTCATAAAGAGCTAAATATCAAATGTCGAGGATGCAATGCAATATACAATTCCCGATGAGTTCATGAATACCATCAGCCGTATCTATACCATATAAATGTAGAAACACAGTTACCCAAAATGTCATATGCTGCGGATGTAATGCAATATGCGGTGCAAATGAAATGACCATGCTGGAGTGTGAAGTCGGGATGATAGTACGTAGTATCGCAAGTTATGGGGTTTATTACAAGGGACTTCTATCCAAACCAATCTCATACCTAATTTGGATAGTCAGACTTAATGTGGTAAACTCCTGATCTGATCAGTCGTGCGCTCCAACCGAAATCCTGGCCATTGCGAAAGTACACATAACAAATAGTTGTGTACCACCAGCTCGAGTGAATAGTGAATGAATGAATGAGTACGCAACTCCTGCTCCACAAATCAGTACTGTACATCTTTGAGATCATCACTGGGGTCTAGTACGCTCTACATGCCCAATGACATATGCTATGATCAGTCACTACTCATATCAAGCATACATATGATGTGTATGGGCATGAGTCATAGAGTTATACTAAGCATGTTATATAGTGATGAATTATCCTTATAACGAGGATGGGCCTAGATGGCCTACACACAACAAGTATGGGCCTATCAATGGGCCCTAGGGAGAGTTACAATGTGGACATTTAAACAACATTATTCCTATAATGTGGACATCAAATCATCATTGCTCCCAAGGCACGACTCGTCATAAATATCAATACATAAATCATGGTGGAATCACACAATGCAATGAACCTTGTATACATCCCATTGGGCCTCGACCCATGGGCCTTAAACACATCAAATGGGTCACATCACATGGGCCTCATATATATCAAGGTGGGCCTCAAAGGACGACCACAAATACATTTAGATGTAATACATACATACATACATATATATATATATATATATATATATATATATATATATATATATATATATATATATATATATATATATATATATATATATATATATAACTGAATCATATCAGAAGATCAACTGGACCGCACTCCGAATAATAGTGGTGATAATAATTTCCACATTAAAATCCTCAAGGCCCACCATAACATTTATTTTCTATCCCATTTGGTCATAAGGTCACACAGACCTGAGTTAAAAGGAAAACAATTCCTCTATTGGCCCAAGACTTCTGGAATCCAAGGGTTTCAATGGTAGATGTTCAATCCCATTGTTTCTATAGTGTGGTCCACGTGGTACTAGATCTATCTTATTTTTAATCTCAAGCCTTAAAATGAGCTTTCAAAATGGTTGGACGGCTTGGATGCAACACATGCATTATGGTGGGTCACATAGATAGACTGCGTGGATGAAACAGGTGGGACCCACGGAACGTGGTGACGCCACGACAGCAGCTATGTAGCTGGAGTGAGGTACACCAACTGTCCCACCTCCACCCATAGGGATGGTGTGGGTAAAACACTTACATCAGTGGATCCCACATGGGGCCCACCATAATGTTTATCTGCCATCCAATCTGTTAATAAGCTCACGCAGACCTGGATGAAGAGGAAAAACAAATTTAATAGGGATCCAAAACTTCTGAGGTAACCCAAAAGGGATTCAATGGCAGACGCTCAATCCCACTATTCCCTGCTATGTGGGCCACTTGAGTTCCACATACGACTGATTTTTGGGGTGGCCCACTGCCCTCAGGGGGGCTACCAAATGCACGGTGTTGATGTCTAATACACCTCACGGTGGGGCCCACAGTCCCTACCTCTAAAGCATGCCAAGCGCAACAGCGTCTGCTGCTCTGGACGTTAGCAGCAGCAGGTGCTGCTGCCTATATTTTTTATTATTATTAAAAAAAATGGTTTTCTTGAGATTTTTCCATGATAGGGCCAGCATCAAGTGGATCCACTCCACCATTCTATTCTACAGCTCATAACAGATCCAACAAGCCTAATATTGAGCATTTTTCAGTGTATATAAATATCAGCGTGGATTTCAACGGTAAAACCACTGTTTTCTATGCAATTCCCCGCTAGATAATCGGATTAACCTCATTTTTTGGCTCAACACCTAAAATGAAATAAGGAATGGAATGGACAGTGTGGATTGGACCCGTACATTATGGTGGGGCCTGCATGAGCGGCCCACCCAAAGGCTTATCTATATATATATATATATATATATATATATATATATATATATATATTTGTTTACTACTGTGAGTAAAATCCATTGTCTGTTCGCACTCACAGAACACGTCCAACGTCCCTAGACACTGGGTGGATGGCATGAATACATAAATCAAGGTGGGTCCCACATAGACGTGGCCCACTTGATTTAGAACAATATAATACTTGTGTTTTCCATCACCAAAGGGTAGGGCCCACATGGTTTGGACGACCATGTGGTCTGTTGGATGGACAGTTTAGATATCTCATACACTCATCATGTAGGCCACAAAATAAAGGAAGGAGAGAGAGAGAGAGAGAGAGAGAGAGAGAGAGAGAGAGAGAGAGAGAGAGAGAGAGAGGAAAAGAGACACGTGCCATGGAGGGGCCCCGACACTATGGGCCCTCCATACCATGCATTCAATCGTACATCAAGTGGGTCCCCATACATGTGGGCCCACCAAATCAAAAATCAACGGTGGAGATTTCTTCTCCACTAAAATGGAAGGTCTAGATGACCTCTTTGAACTTTTAAAAGCAAACATTATGATGGGGTCCATAGAGAATGGTCCCATCATAGATGATCATGAGAATCATAGTGGACCATCGGCCACATCTAGGGTCCAAAGTGAGATCCATACCATCAATCGGTAGACCCCACTTGGCCTATCATTAAAAGAACGAAATCTAAGCCTATAGAAGCACCCACCTTTGATCTCTTCTTCCTCCTTTCGCCAATGCATGCTACAGCTCTATAGGAACAATTTCAACGGTTAAGATGAAACTAGATGGTGGAGATGGGAGATAGAAAGTGGGCTACACAAAGCTCTCTCATGGAGCTTGGACGTTGGATGCTCTCATGGGGTTTGCTTAAATAATGAAGAAATGAGAGAGAGAGAGAGAGGATGGAATGTAAAGAGAGAGAGTGGGATGGGTGATTGAGTAATGGGTGATGGGTGAGTAATGTGTACTTGACATGTAAGGGATGAGTAGCTTTGACTTTAGGGATGCTTTTGGGATGGGACATGTACTTGACATGTGAGGTGATTGATTAGATTAATTTGACATGCTGTAGAGATTCCCTCGGGATTATAAATGTGTGACATTTTCCTCGAATTGAATGCGGGCCCACAACTTTTGGCCAGGGTATCGCCTCGGCGCGTGAGACGAGACATCGGAACCGCGACAATGGCACAGTCGTAAGGGTACAAGTCTCGGGTCAAGATGACTCTGAAAAATGAGATACGATTCAGGTCACGCGTAACTATAGTCTACGTGTCGTGGGTCATCGAAATTTGACTGGGAGGATCGCGGAAGCCTACAGAACAGTACGGGCTAGGATACGGGCCTTACAAGAGATTCCATGAACTTATCGGTTATTATTGCCGATTCATTAAAGATTTTTCCAAAATAGACCGACCGTTGTCTTAACTCACTCAAAAAGATCTTAAGTTTTCTTGGAACGAGAAAGCAGAAGCAACCTTTCAGGAATTAAAGAGCAAGCTGACGTCCGCACCCGTGCTAGTACTGCTAAAGCAAGGGGTCAAATATACTATATACACCAATGTATCTTGTATCATTTTGGGTTGTGTACTTATGTAGAAGGATAGGGTGGAGCCCTGTGGACGGTGAAGTCACCTTGCTGCATGTGCTCCCTTCACACCGTCCAACGGATGGTGTGGATGCCCACTGTGATGTATGTGTTTTATTCACACCATCCAGGTGTGGATGGTGGGACCCACCATGGTGCATAAGTTGCATCCTAACTGTCCATCCATTTTATTAGCTAAAATGAGGTAGATCTAAGGTTCAAATGAGCCCACTTTGGTATGTATATAGGGCCCATGTTGATCCATTTATAGCCATTCATTTAGGCCCACCTTGGTGCACATCTAAGGCCATGGGATTAAGCCCATTTGGCATGTGTAATGCCCATGGGATTAAGCCCATTTGGCATATGTAATGCCCATGGGTTTCGGCCCATTTGACATATGCAATGCTCATGGGATCCGGCCCACTTATTCTATATGAGGCCCACGGGATTCAAGCCCATTTGATACATATTAAAGCCCATGGGATCAAGCCCATTTGATGTGCATGGGGCACAAATGGAGTGGCCTAGTTGATATATTTAAAGCTCATGTGTATGGGCCCATCTGACATATTTAAGGCCCAAGTTGTGAGGCCACTTTGATGTATTTCAAGGCCCATGGATCATGGACCATTGCAATGTACATAAGGCTCATTAGTGAGGCCTATTAATGCAACCCATTTGGTGAATGTGAGGCCCATGTAATACGACCCATTTGATATACCCAAGGCCCAGGGATAGAGGCCCAACGGATGTCCTTAGGGTCCATTGCAATGTACGTTTCTCATGGTTCGTGAAATGATATATATGGCGGGTCGTGCCTAAGGAACAATGATGGTTTGACGTCCATATTGTATGTACAATGTTGGTTAAAGGTCCGCATTGTAACTCCCCTTAGGGCCCATTGCTAAGCCAATGCTTGTTGCTATTCATTGCCTTATAACATGCTTAGTGTAATCTCATGACTCATGCCCATACGCATCATATGTGTGTTTGATATGAGTAATGACTGATCATAACATACGCCATTGGGCAGACCATTTACGGGACTCGTTATGTGACTAAGTGCCCCACATGATCGCGCAGTACGTGTTGGATTGCTGCATGTTTTGATAGCGTGATTCATGTATCTCGCATACGTGTGACTTGATTATTGCACGTCCTAACGACATCAGGGCCGTGGCTCCATAGGTACATTATGGATGGCCGTATTGGATACCGAAAATACTTATTCTAGCACTATGGGCACTTAGGATGTCCTTGGGTGAAAGTTCCAGAACCTTTTTGGTACCAGGAGATGCTCCAACGTCTAGACCGAGTGGATACACGAGCGCCCGAGTGCCGAATACCAGTAGGCCGCGTCTCCCACTGTGTCGTGGTCGGTTAGAAGGGGGTGTGGCCTTATCCGCCTGAGTGAGGGGGCTATAAGCTAGGCTGAGTTTGACCAGCTCGCAAATGAGTCCGCTATCGACGAGCCGGGTAGGTATTGACATACTACTGGTCAGGCGGATAGCGAGCTCTTTTCCGCTTACTTGACTGTGCAGCTAGGGAGGTGGCAGTCACTGCAAAGTGTATTAGACCCCGATGATATCTAGAGAGGAACTGTACTGATATATGTACTTGATGAGTACCGACTTGCTTGGATTGCATTTCGCATATGACATTCGGCTATGTAGGCTTTGCATTGCATCGGTGTGGCCGATGACATTCATATCTCGCATCATACCTTGCATTACATAGCCTTGGTATATTCATGGACTTACCACATACTTTCACATTACCTGATCTTGTACACTTGGCGTTTGCCTTACGCACACACTTATACCACCCTCTAAGCTTTTGTAAGCTTATGCACGACAGTTGCGTGCAGGTAGCATAGGACAGCAGCAGCGCTGAGGCGGGAGCGCGTATCAGGACCTTTTGGAGCTTTTTGATCATCTTGTATTTCCCTTTCTGCATTGTACTTAAAATTTTTGTTATAGTGGATATGTGGTGATGTTGTTTTGTGACTTGGTTATGCTTGTAGTTATGCTTCATTATAAAAAAAAAAATTCATTCTGAAAATCCTCCTTGTAGGATCGCAGGATCAGAATCTGGCATTTGATTGTCAGGAGCCGAGAATGGGGCACTACGGAGGCTGTCGGCACTGGATTCGGCAATCGGGATTCATGTGAATCTGATTTTTGAATTTGCGGCGTGACAGATAGAGTGATCGCTTATGCCTCACGATAGTTGAGAAAACATAAAAAAGACTTTCCCACTCACAACCTAAAATTAGCGGTAGTCATCTTCGCATTAAAGCTCTGGAGACATTACCTCTATGGAGAGGAGTTCGAGCTCTTTTACGACCACAAAAGCCTCAAGTATATCTTTAGGTAGAGGGACCTGAACATGAGGCAATAACATTGGATGGAGATCTTAAAAGACTTCAAGTTTAAGGTCTCCTACCATCCTAACAAGGCCAACCTTGTGGTCGATGCGTTGAGCCACAAGAAAACTATAGAATTTGTTGCCCCACTAATGATAGAAGAGTGGAATATGGTGGAATTTATGTGAGATTTTGAGCAAAAGATGACAGTGGAGGAGCCATTCGAGAGCATCGCACACTTCCACGTGCAACCACTTATCAATGACTGAATCATTACAGCTTAAAAAGAAGATGAACTGTTAGTGAAGATGAGAGAGCGTGTGGCGACAGTGAAGAATCCGAGTGGAGGATTGGCCTGGATGGAGGTTTGCAATATCGTGGCCGCTTATGCATCCTGAACCTCCATGACTTGAGGAGAGAAGTTTTAGAGGCTGCCTACAATTCGAAGATGGCGATGCATCCGTGCAGTTTGAAGATGTATCGAGACATGAAGCATTCGTACTGGTGGGACAACATGAAGGCACAGATAGCAGATTTTGTATCCCGTTGTCTCATGTGCTAGCAAGTTAAGGCCGAGCATCGCCGTCCCCCTGGTTTACTTCAGCATATGCCCATAACTGAGTGAAAGTGAGATTTTATATCTATGGATTTCATTTTCAGGTTACCGAAGACGAGAAAGGGACATGACTCCATTTGGGTGATTGTAGACTGATTGATGAAATTGGCCTATTTCCTCCCGATTAGAATTTTTAATTCGATAGATGATCTAACCAACCTGTACATCAAGGAGATAGCATGATTGCATGGAGTTCTCATGGAGATTGTGTCAGATAAAGACACTTAATTCATGTCTATTTTCTAAACTCGAATCCAAGAAGCAATGGGAGTGAAACTGAAGTTCAGTACCGCGTTCCACCCACAGACTGATGGGCAGACGGAATGAGTAAATCAGATACTCGAGGACATGTTGCGAGCGTGCGTGCTTAATTTTAAGGACAGTTGGGATGACTATCTCCCCAATGCTGAGTTTGTGTATACCAACAGCTTCCAAGCAAGCATTGGCATGACTCCTTACGAAGCCCTGTATGGACACCCATGTCGAGCTCCACATTATTGGGCAGAAGTTGGAGAGAAGAGTTTGGTTGGCCCAGATTTGGTACAGGCGACCTTGGAGAAGATTAATATTATCAGGTGTTAGCTTCTTGCAGCCTAGAGTAGATAGAAGAGTTACGTCGATATAAGATGACAACAGCTGAAATTTGAAGTTGAGAACCATGTATTCCTTAAGGTTTCCCTAATGAAGGGAGTACTTCGTTTTAGCAAGAAAGGGAAACTCATGCCATGATTCATTGGCCTGTTCCAGATTTTAGACCTTATAGGTGTGGTGACATACCATCTCGCCTTGCCTACACCACTCATAAGCGTGCATGACATATTTCATATATCGATGTTGAAGAAATATGTTCCTGACCCTACCCATATTATCAAATGGGAACATGTACAGCTAAGTGAAGATGCTACCTATGTATTGCGACTAACACGTGTTCTAGATATGAAGGAACAAGTGCTATGCAGCAAAGTGATCCTGCTCGTGAAAGTGTTATGGACACACCACACTGAGGAGGAGGCTACTTGGGAAATGCAAACCGAAGTCTGTAAGAACTACCCTCAGATTCTCAAGGAGTACAAAAAGGTATTAATTCTGGGGATGAAATTTTTCTTTAAGGGGGGTAGATTGTAACATCTTGGAAAAATATGTATAAAGACCCAAGTACCACCTCAGCCAGAAATGCCTAAGGACCGTATCTTATCATAATTAAGGTGGAATTTAGTTAAGTACTAAACTGAATAAGTGGTGGAATAAGCTTGTACCACCATTTCCACAGATAAGAAGACCTAAAACCATTAATACCAGTAACTCAACACTACAGAAAAACCTAGAAAAAATCCCAAGAGCTCTTGGGAGTACATTGAAACCCCGTATCGGACTTGGACCGCACGTCAAAAGTTTGATAACCGCGAAACTATAGGTTTATGTCTGTCTTACTGGGCTTGACAACCATTATGAGAATTAAGCCCAAGTAGTGTACAAAAACAAGAAACTTGAGCCCTAAGTAAAGTGTGTGAGAAACGTTAATACACTTAGAAAATGTAATGAAACTTAAGTGAATTGGGCCAGTTGCTCATGCATGAAATTGAGGTTTTTAGACCGTCAGTTTCTAACCAAACTTCACCCACGGGAAAAAGGAAATTTCCCTATACATATCCGTATACTTGTGGGCCCGATTGAGTAAGTACGACGGTTGATCTGATATGGGTCTTCCACGGTCAATTGGCCTATCCACTTCCTTGCATAGATTTATTGTCAGGAAACTTACCCTATGACATATGTGAGTAGTGGGCTTCCCTATGTGCCCTGTTTGTTAAAAATAGTCTCCCTTTGGGTATAACCTAAGTATACCAGGGCCCTGGGGCCATTTACATAACTTCTGGGCCTATATATAGCACTTATACCACCCCATCTCTCTCTTATACAAATTTCTCCAAACACTAGGGGAGAGAAGATAGAAAAGAAGAGAAAAGAGTAAGGAGAGAAGAGAAATCTTGGGAGATTGCTGCAGTGCTTCCCTCCCACTACTTCACATATTGAATCACCTTTCCATTTCGCTACATGATCAGTTTCGGCTACGATTTGGATAAGAAATCCTAACCTTAATCTCATATTTAAGATCCAGAATGGTTATTTATCAGCCTAGCTAACCGATTTCACCATTTAGGTACCCAGCGTTCTGTTTTTAGAAATGTAGAATTCAAACCGAGTCCGAATTGAGTATTCCGACGAAAGGTACAGAATATAAACATTTAGGTTATGATTTTTAATGCTTTCAATGTCAGCTAATGATTTATGTCTAACTTAATTGCTGCTATATTGTCTTAGATACGCCACTTTTGATATAATATACATGTATGATCTATGTTGAACAAAAGATGTATCTCATGTGTTTGTTGAAATGTTTGAATGAACATGTAAATATGATTTGAGCTTGCCATGATTTTTGATCTAGGATTCATCCTTGTCATATGCATGATGATCTCTCTGTATAAGGAATTGTCATAATATACGTCGTAACTAATCTAGTCTATGTATTTGGTAATGTGTAGTCTAATTGTTCGATAAATTGTCTGAATGAGAAATTATTGATGATTTATATGTATTACGGGTATTAAGATAAGATTCTCAATTACCTTAATCATATGTATAATTTCTTTCATGTAATCTTAATTTCGTCTACGCCATTCATGGATAAAATGCAAGTGCTAGGTAAGATGATCAATGTGTATGATGAAATGCTCAAATAAGGAATGTTTTTAGATTGTTTGTTGAATGTTAGGATGATTATCACTTGTGTCTACCAATTACATCTGAGTAAGAATAGAGCTACAACCTAGCCCAGGCAATCGGTAACAGTTCCTGTTTGGGTGGCTGAATTAGTCTAGCCATATTGGGTAACTCGATGAATCTGGGCCACACGACGATTGTCGACAGTAGTTAGGCCACACGGGGTGCTTACACGCTCATTGTCGATTACGGTAACGTGTGCTTGTACTAATCGAACTTACCAAATAAATCGATTGGCCTATTGTATATTTACCATGTATGAAAATCACTGCTTGAATCTAAGGTATTACTTACCAATGTAAAAGCCCGTTTCAACCATGATACCATGATTCGCTAAGACTCATGAGACAGACATGGTGGCTTGGGACACCATGTTCAAGCTGTCAGCCTACACTGAGGTGATGAGCCTCCCTGTAGTGACCGCGAGTATAAACTTCAAACTTGCCTATCGACCGCTTTTCATTTGGGGTGATGCCCTACAACTTATCTATTGTATGTGGTTAACTAGGATTGATGACCCTAGATGGATCCTTAGTTTGAGTTAATGATATAAAGGGAGGTACCTTCGCTTCCCGAACCTGCTATATGAATAAGCTTAATTAAGTACTTGGCTAACACGGCCATGCATCATATTGCATTAGTTATGATGTGCTTTTGGCGAGGAAGGTGCACTTTAGAGAGTGTTGTCATATGCGAAATTGGTTTGTCGGAGTCGCTTGTGAGGGAGCTTTGTACGTGGGCATACATCATTAATTGTACTCCATTCTTGCATTAACAAGAGTAGTTAGGAAGTGATTGTTGTATACTTTATCATTACTGCTTGATTGAATTGATAACATGTTAATCTTTACCGTATAATACCACTGAGTTGATCACTCACTCCCACCCTGGAATGGTGTTTTAAAATACCATCCAGACTCTGGTTTAGTTGTAGGTGATGATGGAGTCTATGTGACAGAGCAGGACTTCATGGATGAGGAGGAAGAGCTCTCCTACGTTCAGCTCTCAGGCAGGTCTATGTAGACCTCGTGCTAATGCGCAGGGACTATAGGGATATTGGCTTAGATGAACATAATTACTTTTCACATTTTGTACATTTTGAAACAACACATGTATATAATCAGCCCGGTTACATACTCATAATCTAGAGGTTGTGAAACACTTTCATATTTAAATTCATATGCTTCAGACTTCTGCTTGTTTAATTTAATTATATATCTGGAGTATGATATGTTGTTTTGGTATAATCTCACTCATCTTTAACTCATTAATATGGATAAAATTTGAACATCATTATCTATGTTGCATAAGTGATGTACTAGATCTCGGGAGTAGAGCTTTACTTGACCCTCAAAATTCGGGGCATTACAATAAGTCCACAATTTTTTCAACTAAAAGTGATTTATTGTATCTTTGATTTCTATAGTCGTAAGCATTAAAGTTAATTTTAGGAACTTAAAAGGGTTTTGAGTTTCTGAAATCATTTTGACCAAAATCTCTCAAATTCTTACCTTTAAAGTTTAAGGATTCTCCTCTTACAAATGTAGGGGGTTTATTCTTGATTTTCAAGGAATTATTTTTTATATAACCCAGACCTGACTTATCACCACATTTTCTATATGAGGTTAACAAATTTTCCAGTTTTGGGTCTCCGTGGGCATATCTTCAAGTATCCTTAGAACTTAAAATGGAAGAAACTTCGAGTTTTAGTTTCTCATTTTCAGTTCTGAGTTTTTGTAATTCTGAGGTTTTAAAAATTAAGTCTAGTTTTATTGTTTTCAAAACAATCTGAAAGTTGTGATTTTTCTAAAACATTGTTTTCAAGTTCTTCTTTTAATTTAACATATTTCTCTCTTTAAATTTT
Source organism: Magnolia kwangsiensis (assembly GCA_037074715.1). Classification (NCBI taxonomy): domain Eukaryota; kingdom Viridiplantae; phylum Streptophyta; class Magnoliopsida; order Magnoliales; family Magnoliaceae; genus Magnolia; species Magnolia kwangsiensis. Next base: position 62,975,660 of record CM073573.1, read on the forward strand.
CAGTTTAACAACAATTTTACAACTTTCCCTGTATAGGGCATTATAGGCGTCCTGAATATCGTTTTCATTTTCATTTTCAGGATCACTCTTGAGATTTTCATAATCAGATATGTTACAGCTATCTGAGGAGGTGACTCTGGTTATAGTTATAAGGGCTTTTACATCATTTGCATTAATAGTTTCTTATTTTGATTCATTAGACTCTGAAGAACTTTCAAAGCTAGACAGTTCATCCTAAGTAGCTATCATGCCTTTCTCTTTGATTTATTTCTTTTAGGGCCTGTTTGGATTTGTGTTTATGGTGTATTGTATCGTATTAAGGGCGTTGATGGGACATGTCCTACGTTTGGATATGAACGGACATGCGACGCATTCCACACGCGCGAATACATCCGAGAACCACTTTAATACATCGATAGGATTGCACAGCATTGACGGCTTTTCAGTCTCAAACACGTCTCCGCGCTGGAGCGTATTGAAGATTGAAATAAGGCAGTTTGTAGTCATTTCAAGAAGTCTGTCTGGAGAACTTCATTTGTCTACTCCTTCATCTCCGAAAATCATCTTGGCGACTCTACATGTCCGATATGAACTCAGATTTTCACCTCTCCTAGACAGACTACATCTTCAACATGTACAATACCTTACTACCATTTTCCTCTTCCAAAAGCAGGTGGTCGTGCTTCTCAGTCCTACTGCACAGAGCACTTCATTCAGGTACGCACATGACTCCTCTGAAAATCGGCCATGGATTCATCCAACGAGCATACACAGTGATCGGGTTCTACTTCTATACGGTTAGGTGTATACGGTCAAGTGTAGACACTGTGATCGTATACAGTCTACTACCCATCTCGTCAGTATTTACGGACGACGGTGGGGTATCATAATCGGTTTTGGATTAACATTCAACTGCACAGTGGAAATGTGGAAAGGATGGGTGCATCATAACCTTCCATTTCCGGAATGCCATATAAAAGTGGTGTCTGTCTCGACAAATCATCTTGTATCAGGTGGATATGCCCTGTATTAGAAAAAACCTGGTGGTTATTGAGGTGTTTTTCTGTTTCATTCTGGAAGTAGCAAGTAAAAATTATCTGAATATTCACAGATTACATACATATGCTGTCGTGCATGATTGATGTATCTTTCTTAGTGAAAGGTCTATAAAACTATTCCCGTAAATCTGTTGCGAAATGTGTCGTCTGTACTTCGTGTTTCTTATGTTTCAGAGGTATGAAAACATTCATCTACAAAATGTTTTATGAATAACATATTGAGTAACCAGCTGTTTAATCATGTACTTTGTTTGCATACTGTACATACTCATCATCTGTAAATCTAATCTTTACATGTTTTATGTTGCATTCTGAGGTTGAGGGTTTTCAAATCTTTCTACTTTTTCTAACTTTGTATATATGAATCTCTTAATGTAAACAGGTTTTGAATTTCAATACTGCTCAACAGAAAGTAACATATAAGCAGAGGATTATAAAATAACTGATAAGGCTGCAATAAGTGGTTTTAGCATGCATTATGAAATCTGTGTTAGTACATCTTTTTTTTAGCTGTTATCTGCTGCTATTAAAATGTATTCTAATTTCTTCATTGACTGATCGAAGAACCAACTTACAGTTTTTATGTCACTACACGGATCAACAAAATGAAAAAATAAAAAATAAAAATTAAAAAAATATAAACGTAAAATAAAAATAAAAATCAGACATATGGTGCTGGCACATGTGGTTTTTAAATAGAACTGATTTTAGAATCAAGCTTTCAATCTGTTATTTGTATCTTCTTGTAAATCTTCTAATTCTTTTGTAATCAAATGAGATGTATCAACTCCGTTCAGTGACGATCATGCATATCCTAGTGAGAAGCAACATGTATTGATCAGTTCTTATGCAATCTGAACATAAAAGGTTTATATACTATTCAAATTTACCTTTCTTTTTAATTATCAATCAGATCATTTTTTCAGTTTCCTTAAAATTTTCATGGCTTCCAAAAGCTTAGAATATTCCAAGAATAGATCATCTAGCAGTGATTAGCATGAGAGTGAAATAGCCACTGTCATAACCACCATTGCAGCCGTAGTAACTGTAATGGGAGTGGCTGAATATTCTCGCCGTTACTGTATAAAAGCAAAACCCAATGATAGCCACATTGAGAGGGATAGGTTCATAAGCCGAATTATACGTAAAAGCGATACTGAGTATTTTGCGCAGTTGAGGATGGGTAGAGACAAGTTTTTTGAATTATGTTCACTGTTGAGGGATCGGGAATTACTTTTCAATAGCAGGAGATGTAGCATGGAGGAGCAGGTCATAATGTTTCTTCATACTGTTGGACATAACGTCCGTAATCGTGTGATTGGTTATTATTTTACATAATCAGGTGAGACAATGAGCAGACACTTTACTAGAGTGTTAGATGCCGTAATCGGTCTATATTTCGAGTACGTGAGGTTTCCTAGTTTACACACACCCAAGAAAATTTTCGACAATCCTTTTTGGAGTTCATATTTTCAGGTAAACTAGAATATATGTTAGACAAATTCTTAACTTATAAGTTGATAGTTAATGTTCGAACTGATCATATGCCACACTTCTGATTGTAGGACTATATCGGGGCACTAGATGGTACCCATATCCCAGCTTATTTGCCTAAGGAAAAAAGCTTCACTTTCAAAAATAAGAAGGAATATCTGTCACAAAATGTTTTGGCCACAAGTACTTTTGATATGAAATTTGTATATGTGCTTGCTGGTTGGGATGGATCTGCATTCGATGCTCGTGTGCTACAAAATGCATTCACTCGTCGTCCTGATTATTTTCATATTCTACATGGTAATTGCATATAATGGATGATTGTTCTTTCTGTATGTAATTATGTGTGATAGATATCTGAAACATATCTTGCAATTGTGTAGGAAAATATTATGTTGTTGACGCTGGATATGCACATGCGCCTGGCTTTATGGCACCCTATCAAGGTGTCCGATATCACTTGAACGAGTTTTGTACTGGAAGGAAGCCTGCTAATAAAAAGGAACTTTTCAATTATCGCCACGCGCAGTTGTGAAATGTCATAGAGCGTTCATTTGACCTTTTAAAAAATCGCTTCCCTATTCTATGTACTCCTCCTCAGTTCAAGTTTAAAACGCAAGTAAAAATTGTTATAGCTTGCTGTGTCCTTCATAATTTTATTTGTGTGAGTGGTGATGATGGAATTACTGAGGTAGTTGAGGACAGTGGAGACAGTGCAGAGGATGTCGTGTCATCCCCTATAGATGTAACCTCAGTAGATGAAGGACAAGCGATCGCTCGGTTGACGGATCGTACACGTAATGAGTGGACCAGGAAGAGACGAGATTGCTAATAGAATGTGGAATGACAGCCTTCCACGCACAAGACAACGTACTTAAATTAGCTAATTTATGTAATGATTCGCTTAGTCAAAAGCGAGAATATTTTCACATAATTTCTCCAAGCTTGGAATACTATCTTTAATGTTCGTGTTTAATGTCATTATTTTTGCCAATAAGTCATTAGTATACTGCATTACTTGACTGTAGCTGTTATATCTCTACTTATATTTTCTTCTTATAGGATCTATGAATTTTCTAAGGAGCACTGCCAAGGACCCGAGAAAGAAAGAGGTAGAGCCATCACCTTCAAAGAAGGGTGTTGCTTCAAACCAGTGCCCGAATTCACCAACTGTAGTAATTGGAACTCCTACGAAAAAAGCATACACCTTCCCGCAAAGGGCAATCCCCGAAAGGTGTATCCCAGCCAAGGCGTTGTGTAGGCGGTCCACGTAAATTTAGTAGACTACAATGGACAGACATGGATAATGCTTTAGTTGATGGGTTGATGGAACAAGTTAACTTAGGACTTAAAAGTGACGTAGGGTTTAAATCCGAAGCATATAAGGCCACGATTAAAGTAATCTACGATACTTGTGGCATTTTGTTTGAGAACCGTCATATTTCTAATCGCTTGTAAACCCTAAAGAGGCTGTATTGGGTAATAAAGGACATGCTCAACGCATCGGGTTTTGGATGGGATGATCAGAACAAGATGGTTCTTGCTATAGAGGATGTATGGGATGGATACATCGCGGTATGATCTTCACATATAAATGCTCTTTAACTTTGTATAGTTTAATTTTACCAATTTGATTTTCACATTCTGTCTTTGTGTGTACAGACACACCCCTACGCCGAATATGTGAGAGGCAAACATATTGAAAGATGGAACGACCTCGCGTTCGTGTTTGGCAATGAATGTGCCTACGGTGAATTTGCTAGTACGGCATATTCCTCTTTGATATCAGGCAAAAGGTGAGGCCGTGACGAGTTCGACTTTGATGATGAGTTAGAAGAGGGGGCTTCCCAGACAGTACGTTTGTCATCCTCTGATGAGGAAGACCGGAAGCCCTTTCCCCGAGTTCGAGGTGGTGATGGATCCTTCTTAAATAGGGCAAAACGTGCACACAATAGCCCAATGAAGCCACTTCAGGTTCTCGTCAAAGCCACATAGAGAGGAGTGAGATAAGCTGTGGGCGGAGGAGCAGGCCGAGTAAACATATCAACGATGGGATGGGAGAAGTGGCTGAAGCCATTAATAACCTCACCATTACATTGGGTCAGGGAAAAATAATGACGCACGTACTGCGATTGCTGGGTATCCTGGAAGAGGTGGATGGTCTTTCTCAGGAAGACCAACTCTGTGCTGCAAGGTTCTTACAGTCGGATGTAGTCAGCGTTGGGTATTTTATAAAGATGGGTAATGAATGCAGGAAGGAAAGGATAGAAAAAGTGATCCTCCCTCGTTGTGTCGCGGAATGAGAATGTGGCACGTGGTTTATATCAGATGACTTTTTATCTTTTTGTAGTCATCAACAGTTTGTTTGGATGGTTTGCTGTAATAAATTTTTATTTCCCGAGTCTGTCATGGCTCGGTTAGGATTTGGTCACTTTTTATTTGCTTTGGATGATACATATGCTGCTGTCGCAGCACTGCTAACTGTTAGGATGATACATAGGTTGTACTGGATGGACTGATATTATCTTTTAGCTGTTCGCGAAGCTGTTACCCTCGTAGTGTTGATGCTACTTGCATGTTAAAACTAATGATACTACTTGCAGGTTAAAACTTTGGACTTATACAGTATTTCTCTACCAATCTATCCTTCTTTTTTTGATAGGGGAGATACATTTCAGTCTAGCTCTTATGTCACTGGAGTCAGATAATGATCGGGACAGTGATTGCTATTCTATCTTACTGATTTTATGTCACTAACCTGAAATGTCAATATTATGCTTTTTTAATCATCTGTGTTGTAAATTTTTGTTGCTGCTTATTGTTCTGAAAACTATACTGATTTATCTTTCTCATGGATAGCCGTCATAGATTAGGACGCTCCTCCCTTACGGTTAAATCGGATTCTTACTGGCAATGTCTCTACTTTTGAGAAATTGCTTTAATTGATCTATCGAAATTTCCTGATACTGTAATGGGTATTGTGAAAGTTCATATTCCAGTTGAGTTTTGTTAGTCTAGTTGCTACTGTAATTACACATATTTGTTAGATTTATGGTCCAGAGCTGTGCAAGTATAGGGTTAATGACCACTATAATTCAGTGAAAGATCCAAAGCTGCTTTTTGGATATAGTTTGACTATTATATAGGTTACAAAAGAAAGCAGAGGATTTCTTTTTCAGTTTAAAAATTTGGTAATGGGCTTTTGTATATGTGCTTCAGAAACATATCTGTCAGATGGATTTCTGGCACTTTTTATTTGCTATTCTCTTTACCTCCCTCATTTAACTTCTGAAATAAACAACCCTCTGCTGAGGGAGATTCAATATAGGACTGATACAGTTTTCTGTTTTCTTGTAACACCTGGTTTACTTCCTCATATTGTATAGAAAATCAAAATAATACTGGTAATAATTCTGCTATTGAGAAGCTTTTAGTCATGAATGTCAATGTGAATATTTCAATATGGACTGATACAGTCTTCTGTTGCATTAAAATTGACAGGTTATTTTTGTATTAAGGGTCCTGAGATCAGTGAAAGGTCTGCAGCTTGAATTTATTTACAAATTTATCCAGGTGGTAAGGAGATTTAATAATGTTGTCAATGTTTGAAAGTCCGGTAATAGGGAGATTACATCGTAAAAGTATAGGCAAAAGGATGATGAAATTTTCTTTTATTCTGTTTTATGTTTCTTATTTTTTTAGTCAATTCCGATATCCTACCGTTAAATGCATTTGTTAATTCTTGCAGCAGAATGAAGTAAAAATATTATGTGGTGTTTGTGGGGAGGAATTTCGGGATCTACACAACATGGGTTGCATGTACTGCTCAAGTTAACGGGTATAGTAGATGCAGACACAAGTCTTTCAAGACTTTTGAGGAAGCTACGAAAGCCTGGAATGAGTATCAGGTTTATAGGTTACTGTTTATATCATATTCTCTGACATTTAGTTAGTCAAAATGGTGACAATAATATTATGTCCTTCTGTTGGGTGGGTGAATTATTTACCGTTTTGTATATCATTTAGGCTTATTTCACCGATCGAATCGTGCGATATACAACCGGAACTGGGGTTGTTCGTGCATCTCATCATCCCTCAATAATGGACAGTGGCAATTACGTATCCGATCACACCGATCAAATCCTAATCGGCACCAGTAATGTCCGTGAAGAAGGCCTGGCTGAGAGTAAGGTGTCCGATGAAGTTGGAGAAGAATCTTGCATGGCTCCGCTTCTTCGTTTGCTGCTTGGATTGTTTCTTTTTTATGGCAGTATCAGGTTGTTTTGTCAGTTCTAATATATGTATGGGTGACGAGAATGAACTCTATGCGTTTTGTTTTTTGTATGTTTTGTAGGACTTTTTTTTTAGTTATTTTTTGGTAAAACATGATGTTTGGGGTCTAATTGTTTTGTGTTGTGCAACCATTTTCCTCACCATGGCACATGGGGTTGGAAACATGGATCAGACATTGACATCTTGATGTTTTTGAACTATTAGGTAGAAATTTTTATACTGATATTTGATCTTCACCATGGAATAGCGATGAATGAACTGGATAATTTAATTTTTGTGAAATTGTGCCATTGGCATGGACATTCATTCCGTTAGAAACGTCAATTGAATAGGGTGATAATGAATGAATGGCCATGATCCTTCCAAATGGCTGGTGACCCATGTGGGGCCCACGGTCTTGCCAGTCCTAGAGGATGTTTACCATGCATCCAGGCACATATTGACGAACCAAGTTATTGACGTACATGGTATGATAGATTATAAGGACGCTGCGACATTATATATGACATCCATACTGTTTAAACGGTGGATCTAAGTGGGGACACTAGTAGAACAGACATCACTCACGAATCAAATCGTGGTGGACCGTACAGATTAATATTAACAACAAGACTCGGCCCCGTTGGAGATAGAATGTCTGAGCATGTACTAATACGCTTCATAGTACACAGACTACCAATATCTATATGTATATACAGTGTGTGGCCCTTATACGATCGTTTCCAAACATTGATCTGACATGAAATTGTATACATGCTAGAATAGTATGTCCTATCCAAACATTGGTTAGTGTACCGTTTCAGGTGGATGTATTCTGAATATCGCACACTGTATACATGAACAGTACCAAAAAACAATACAATACAACAAAAACTTGAATCCAAATACGCCCTTAGGACATTTATTTGTCAAGTGCCTGTATTCATAACAGTTGAAACATTGACTACCTTTTGTTTTAGTTTTTCAAGACTTATATTTTCCTTTTCTTTTATTAGATGGTTTTTGAAAATCTTATCTTTTATTATTTTTAAAAATTTTATAATATTTCTTAGCTAGTATTGCAATATCATCTTCTGTATCTTCAAAATTAAAATTAGCATAATTTTCTTTTGAAATAGATTTAGAAGATTTAAGAGCAACAGACTTACTTTTAGGAGCTTTAAAATTTAACTCATATGTTTAGAGAGAGCCAACTAACTCCTTAACCTTCATTTTATCAATATCTCTTAATTTCTGAATGGCAGTGACCTTAGAGTTGAATCTATCAGGAAGAGATCGCAGTATTTTTGCACAGACCTTACTTTCTGCGATTCCATCTCCTAGACCCCACATGAAATTTACTATATCATTTAGTTTCATATAGAATTTCATGAAATTTTCATATTCTTCCATACAAATCTCCACAAATCTAGTAGTGAGGAGTTGAACTTTTAATTTCTTAACAACAGTAGTTCCTTCATGTGTCATTTCAAGAATATCCTAAGCTTTTTTAGCTTTATCGCATGAAATAATTCTTTTGAATTCATCAGGAGATAGAGCATAAGTTATAACATTTAAGGCCTTAGCATTAGGACTGCTTTCACTTTTCTGAGACCCAGTCCATAAGTAGAATGAAATTTCTCTCATGAACTTAGTTCCATCTTCGGCTACTACCTTAGCCATAGGAGGTTTCCATTTGGTTACAGTGGCTTGCCACACTTTTTCATCTAAGGATTTTAAAAAAATTTTCATTCTAGCTTTCTAGTATGCATATTTAGAGCCATCAAAAGGTGGTGGCCTGATAATAGACAAGTTATCAAAATTTGACATTATAAAATCTTTAGATCTTTGAACTTAAGGAAATTAATTTTAAAAAATGAGCAACTTAACTCGATATCACTTGAAAAGGTGAGCTTAAGAAGTCCTAGAGGGGGGTGAATAAAAAATTAAAGTGTTGAAATAATAAATAAATCTGAAATCTCAATCGCACTAGTATTAAAAAATGATTCAAACTAATTCGGAGGACAACTTATACCCAAACCAAGTTCAGGTAGGACAACCTTATTTCACGAACATTTGTAAGAATTAAGATATCAAACCAAGTAAGAGAAAATAAAGCTATCTATTACAAACATTCACCACTTTTACATAAATGAAATTACAAACATTCCTCACAAACGTAAAAAGGAAACATTCACCACAATACTAAGAGTTATAGTGGTTCGATGTGTACAACAATTGTTCTCAAACAGCCACACCTACTTCACTCCCAATAATCACTATCCATGTGATATTGGATTTCACTATAAATAATATTTTCTGAGGGTCACCTTAAAACCTGATACATTTATGATTTTAAAGGGCTATCACAAATAAAAAACCCATCTCTGAGAATTTTCTGGCTATCTCAGAAAAATCAACAAATGAGATTTTTTGGCTATCTCAATAAAACTAAACTATAAAAGTAAAGTATACTTATCTTCTCCTTTGAAGATGTATCAGTCGATGTAGCCGTAGAACCGCTTCTCTTGAAATATATTGTTTAATTTTCAGTCATATAGACAAGAGTTCATGGTTTTAAATTGATTTTAAATAGATTCAAACTAAAGACTACTTGTTTGAATTCCTTAAGATCAAATAAGAGTATTTACTCTCTTTATAAAATAAGATTCAGATAATAAGAGATTAAGGAATTAAAATAAAAAAGCTATTAAGAATTTTATAAATACCATGTAATAGCTTGAAAATAATGAAGGTTTCTCTCTCTCTCTCTCTCTCTCTCTCTCTCTCTCTCTCTCTCTCTCGTGGAAGAATTTGATAGGCTTGAATTATTAATTTCGGATTGAGAGAAAGCCTCTATTTATAAGCAAAGAAGTTATTGCCTTGACTCGTCTAAAACAGTCTTCGACTCGTTTAAGAACCAGATTTTGTTCTAACAAATTTTTAAATTTGGGCACGATAAGATATAATAGATCTTCGATTGATTGAAGGCCTTGCTCGACTGGTCGAGGGCCGGCCCTGTTTGACTGGTTGAGTATGGTCTTCGAATGGTTGAGGGTGTCTAAAATCTGAACTGATTCAGTTGTTGAACTTCAAGTTGAGCAACCCTCGACTGGTCGAAGGCCCATCTTCAACTGGTCCAGTTGTCTGCTTGACTGGTCGAAGAAGTTATAAAAAAAAATCCATTTTTCCTCAATTTAAACCAGGACTAGTCAAAAAATCGTTAGGCTAGTCGAGTCACAGCTTAGATTAGTCGAACCTTAGCTTAGACTAGTCGAACTTTAGCCTAACATAAGCATAAAAACCTATTTAAGTTATGTTTTGAAAGTACCAAAGCCTAAAGTCTTTCTAGGATCTTTTATACCTGAAATGACTGAACTTTGAAGTAGATTGGATGCTTGAACTTCATGGAACTTGTTCTTCTACTTGATTCTTCAATAAAGCTTAAAGTTGAAGATGGAGCTTGATCTTCTACTAGAAATTTATAAGAACTTAAACTCAATCATCTTGAACTTAGTAGAATTTGAACTTTCTATCTTGATCTTCTACTTGACTTGAACTTTGGTAGAGTTTTGAACTTTCCATCTTGATCTACATTAGTAGGCTACTTCATAAGCTGTTTTGTTTAAACAAAATTTGACAAACAAAGGTATGCTTTCTACAATATAGCGCTTACACCTAGTGTCCATCAACCTTTAAAGTATCCATCATGGAGAATCTCCTAAGAGTTCAACTTTCTATTAATTATAGGAGATTTTACCAACCTCCCATCACCTTGCTCACTTAGATAGTGTACCGCATGTAAGGTGTTTGATCTTAGACTTTAAGCATTAGTGGCACATCGACATTAATGATTGGGGGAGCAATTGACGAGTTAATTCAAGTATGGGAGAGTTTTGAAGAAACAACTCAAGCACGACGCATCAAAGGAGCTCAATTCGACAAATAATTATCATTTAGAGAGTCCATACTCTATTTCCTTGTATAGGATTGAAGGTAAAAAGTTTGTAACCTAAACTTGATAGGTTTCTTTTTGTAGGACTTAAGATATTGCGTAAGGTCAAATTCACTAGACATAGGTGTGTATATGTTAGTCTTATTGGGAGCCTCTAGTAAAAGCAAATATAAATCCTTGAATTAGGACTGAGGTTGTGTAATATCTCGGAAAAATCCGTACAAAGACCCGAGTACTACCTCAGGCAGAAATTACTAAGGATCGAACTCTATAGAAATTAGACAAAAATTAATTAAGTATTAAACTAAATAATCAGTGGAATTATCTTGGACCACTATCTATACGAACTGCAAGACATAAACCCATTAGAATCATTAACTCAACATTACCTAAAAACTTAGGATAAATCCCAAAACCCAGTTGCTCTCGGGAGTATATTGAAACTCCGTGTCGGACCTGAACCGCGCATCGAAAGTCCGATTACCGCGAAACTATAAGGTTATGACTGCCTTACTCGGCTTGACAACCATCGTGAGAATCGAGCCCGAATAATATCCAGAAATGTATAACTAGAGCCCTGAGTAAAGTGTGTGAGAAACGCAAATATCTTTAGGAAATGAATCAAAACTTAAGTGAATTGGACCATTCACTTGCGAGCGAGATTTAAGGTTTCTGACCAAACTATACCCGTGGATCAGAAAAATTTCCCTACACATGTCAGTATACTTGTGGCACTAATCGAGTTGTGTGACCATTGAACTGAAACAGTTCCTCCATAGTCGATCTACAAACCCGATCGGATCAAAACCTTAACCTGGCTTAGATCCATGGTCAAGGAACTTACTCCATGACGTTGGCACGTAATAGGCCTCAAGATGAGCCCCATTTGCCCAAAACAGACACCCTTTGGTATAACCCAAGTATACTATGGCCCTGGGGCCATTGACATCAGTTCTAGGCCTATATAAGGACTTAAACCACCTCTCTCTTATTCCATACGAATTCTCTAACCATGGGAGAGAGAAGAGAGAAAAGAGGAGAGAAAAGTGAGGAGAAGAGAGGTAGATCTGTGGATCGTTGCTAGGATTCACTCTCACTACTCCACATACCGAATCTCCACCACCTCATCGCTACACCGTTGATTCTAGCTTTGATTTAGGTAAGGAATCTTAACCCTAATCTCATTTTAGGAATTCAAATAGAAGAAATGACGAAATAACTAATCTATTTTGTGATTTAGGTAGCCGTTGTTCTCTAGACGGAAGCGCAGTATACGAATTGAGTTTGTAACGAGCAAACCGACGAAATGCGCGGACTATAAACGTTTAGGTTATGGTTTTCAAGGCTTTCAATGTCAGCAATGATTTATGTCTGACTTGATTGCTGCCATATGATATTAGCTACGATGTTTTTGGATAAACTATGCATGTGTGTGAACTATGTGAATATAAAATGCATCTCATGTGTTTGTTGAAATGTTTGAATGAAGGTGAAATTATGATTTAAGCTTTCCATGACTATTAATCTAGAATACATGTATGTTGTGTGTATAACAACTCCTTTATAAAAGGATTTTCCAAAATATATGTTATAACTAATTTAGTTTGTGTATATGGTATTATGTAGTCTAAGTGTTTGATAAAATGTTTGAATGAGAAAGTGTTTGACAATTTGCTTCCAACCAAAGTGTTGAGATAGGATTCTTAACTACCTTGTTCATATTTATAGTTTCTTTCATGTAATGAAGATTACTACTATGTGATTTATAGTTGAAATGCATATGTATGATAATATGTTTAATGTGTTCGATAAAATGCTCGAATGAGATTTATACTTAAAATTGTTTGTTAAATGCTGTTATGAATATCACATGTATCCACATGCTGCGTTTGAGTAAGTTGGGACTACTATGTAGTCCAGGAAATCGGTAATGATTCCTGATTGAGTGGCCGAATTCATTTTGCGATGTTAGACACGTTCGATGAATCCGAGCTGTACGCTGATTGTCGATAGTGGTTAAGCCACGCAAAGTGCTTACATACTCCATGTCGATCAATTCAACGTGCACACGTATCAATCGCACTTGTCAAATAACTCAATTGGCCTATTGTGTGTTTACCATGTATGGACGCTACTGCTTAAATCTAAGGTACTATTTACCAATGTGAAGCCTGTTTAACCATGGTACTAAGATCTACTAAGACTCATGAACCAGACATGGTGGTATATGGGACACCGTGTCGAGCTATCGGCTTATGCTGGGGTAACGAGCCTCCCCGTAGTGACCAATAAGTAACCCAAACTCGTGAGCCAAATATGGTGGTGTATGGGACATCGTATTCGAGTTGTCGGCCTATGTTCAGGTGACGAGCTTCCCATAGTGACCTCGAGTATAAATTAGGCCTACGCTGAGGTGACGAGCCTCTCCGTAGTAAACTCAAGTGTAAACTCGTGAACTTACCTATCCACTGCTTTTCATTAGGGGTGATGCCCTACAACTTACCTATCGTATATGATTAACTAGGATTGATGACCCTAGATAGATCATAGTTTGGGTAAGTGATATAAAGGGAGGTATCGTAACTTTTAAAATCTGTTATATGAATAAGCCTAATAAACTACTTGGCTAACATAATCATGCACTGCATTGCATGTGCTTTGACAAGGAAGCGCATGTTTAGGGAGTTTGTTATGTGCGATCGTGAGATGATATCGCTGAGGGAGTGGAGGCGAGGACATGCATCATTTCGCATATCATTCTTACATTAACAAGAGTACTTAGAATATGATTGTTGTATTGTTTTATCATTACTGCTTGACTGAATTGATAACATGTTAACCTTTGCCTTATAGTACCACTGACTAAGTTGATCACTCACTCCCACTCTAGGACAAAGTTTTAAAACACCAATCAGACTCTGATTTAGATGTAGGTTGTGGTGCGGCTTATGTAGCAGAGCTAGACTTCATGGATAAAGAGGAGGAATTCTCCTATATTCAGCTATTAGGCAGGTCTCTATAGACCTTGTTCTGATTCGAAGGGATTACAAGGATACATGGACTAGTTGGACAATTACATTTTCATATTTTGTAAATTTTAGGAACAAACACTTATATTTGTTTAGCATGGCAACATACTTATACTCTAGGGATTGAGAAACTCTTATATACTTTATATGTTCATCTCAGTCTTTCACTTGCTCAATTTAAGTAACTCTGGAGTATTGTTCACTCCCCAAGTGCAGGGTTATGATGTAGTAATAAACTTGGTAAGACCGAGGTCAAATCCCAAGGGACTGATACTTGTACATAATCTGAAACTAAGTAGAAATAGAACTTGCCTAAGATGAAATCTAAATCTATTGAATTTGAAGGAATAATGGTGAAATATTAAATTAAAACTTAAGGAATTCAGGAGAAGGAAACTAGGGATTCAGAAGATCCACTTGTAGAGATTAGGAAAATCTTATGCCTGCATTAAAAACTCAACTGGACTTAGAATCCATCTTTATCCAGTTGAAGGTTATAACCATGCAAATCAAACTGAACTTCCTTTGATATAATTTTTAAGAGATGAAAGGTATATGAATTAGAATGGATTCCATCACCAAACTATGCCCAGGAGACAAAATAAACAACAAAATTAAATTAATCGGTAACCAATCAACAATGTATGAAGGTTAGGAAGGGTACCGTCATCTGACCATGCTCAAGAGACGATGGTGAACAATAGGGCTTCCTGACATCATAAACATAAAGGGAAAGGAACATGCTCAAAGCTATCGCAGACCCATTATAATTTTAGTCACAACAGACCATTAAAAACTAAAAAAATTCCTTAATTAAACTAAAATCATCATTAGTTCAGTCTAAACAAAAGGCATAAGCTGAAAATCCTCCTATCATGCTACAAGCTTCACCTCTTAGCCCTAGCTAAGAGGTTTAGCAGGCTATGAATGGGCCAGAACTTGAACAAAAACAAAATAAGAAAATAGGAAACAAACTCTAACTCCTCTACTCTCTCTTCCTTTTAATGCACGTCCAACCGAGCGCCCCTCTCTTTCTTTTCTCTTTCTTTTATAGCAAGGAAGGGTCAGTGGAGAAAGTTCGCATAGAGAGGCGATGGAGATGGCGTTCTCTTTATGCACAGCAGGTGCAGAGGTTTTACGCACTCCTTGCATACGGTCGTACGCTGGGTTGAAAGTGGGGCCCATTATCGGGAATTGCTGAAAAATCCAATCCATTCATTGGATTGCCCTTGAAAATTCAGTAAAACGGATAATTTTTAGACCGAATTTGGTGTGTCCCACCCATTTTTCCATTGCACCGTCAGTCTTCTATTTGGACGAATGGAGATTAACTTCCACCATCTTCTAAGATTCGGTCACCTAGGCCATGTTTATGGGGCCTTTTAAAGCCTGATGGATGGTTCAGCTTCATCATATGGACAATGAGTGGGGCCCACAACGATCACCCGCGCCTCTGTTACTAAACAGAGCTTACGGATTCACGCGCTGAGGTGGTCGGTGGACCCATGATTGATGTCGGTTGAGAAATCCACACCATACATTGAATTCCTGGCGAAAAATCGTCCAGGAATGGTGAGATTGTATTGATTTTCGGTGTGGCCCACAAGACTCTTCATTCCACCGTCAATCTTGCGTTTAATCACGATCCACGTGCGTACACGTGCATGGGCCAAAAAGGAAATCTAGGCGATGGTTGTGGCTACCCCCTTGAGTGATTGAACGGTTCAGATCATCCATTTGGATGATGGGTGGGGTCCACTATCACAAAATGGACAAACAACGTCCGTCCGTTGTCGCCATGTGGGAGATGGTGCGGGTTAGCCCGACTTTAACTGGGTTGATCGTCCGGTGCGACACGGTCACGTCAACTCCATGTACACACGCTGTACATGTGGGATCCACAGTGATGGTTATGATAAATTTGATTCGTCTATCCTTTATATCAGCTCATTTAAATTACCGAGACCGATTTTACAACATATCCAGATAGTAGGTGGGCCCCAATTCATAGATCTATGGGATGATTTGTCCATTGGGCCACTTTTACGAAGATTCAATGGCCGAAATTCGACATGTACGGTTAAATTATGGTTCTCAGGCCATATATGAAGTCTCGAGCCGAATAGATGGTGGGAACCCTGTGATCTCACATTCTAGATCCTTTTTAAGCCACTTGATCTTCAGTTTCTTAATTTTCTCGGATCTCTACCGTATAAATTCATCGATCTTGGTCCTCTGGGGTCCGTCCCATGCTTTGGTAAATTTTGAGCTTTAAATCTCAGCTTTTAGCACGCTATTTTGGTCTAAGCTCACAAATATACCTTGCATCACAAACACGATTAAAATAGGCCATTAAACAGTATCATGTTCATAAAATCAAGTAATAACTAGGGTCTAATATGTAATATTTGACCATCAACAAGTATGATATGCTATTTTGGATTAATCTCACTCATGTTTATTGCACTAAATGAACAACATTTAATCATCATTTTGTATGTTGCATAAGTGATGTGTTAGAACTCGGGAGTTGAGTTATACTCGACCCCCAATTTTTGGGGCATTACAAGTTGTTAGTTAGTTGATAGAAAACAACTAAAATCTCTTAGAGGAGGCTCTGGCGAAAGTTTACACTAGGTCCTTGTATAGTTCTGTAAATGTTCGATGTGAACCTAATTTAAAACATTTGATAGTGAAATTCAGTACACTCATATGGTGAGTGCATCTGCAGGGAGTGGAGTAGGAAAATCAGACCCACTATACATGCTTGTGTTTGGAATTATAATTTAATTATGTTTATATGATTGATTAGCGAATTATATGT
Source organism: Magnolia kwangsiensis (assembly GCA_037074715.1). Lineage (NCBI taxonomy): Eukaryota > Viridiplantae > Streptophyta > Magnoliopsida > Magnoliales > Magnoliaceae > Magnolia > Magnolia kwangsiensis. The sequence continues at coordinate 62,992,292 of CM073573.1, forward strand.
ATGTTTGATTATATGAATGTTATGATTTAATAGTTAGCACATCCCCATAGACACATGTACACTATCATTTATAGACTAGTTGCTTAGCATGTCGCATCTATTGTAGTATATGTGATTAGACCCACTATTAACTTGGAAGACTTAATGTTAAATTACTTTACCTATTTTAAATTGGTATATTAATTTAAGTATGAAATTGTGTGTTTAATTGATAAAAAAAAATTATTTAATTCTCATCACCCCTCAAGATATAACCTTCATTCTATAGCCCCATCAAGCTTTTATGTATAAGTACAGTAGATTATTCTACACTACGTGCAATTTCATTAACAATCATTCACTTTGCAAAAGTACCTTTAACAAAGATACAACAATCAAAATAAAAAACAACCAATCAAGCAATCACAAATATAAGATTTAACATGGAAAACTCTTATAAAAAAAAACTATAGCATAAAGCGACAAATATCTCCATTATAATTAAAATCTTAGAGTTACACCTTTTCGATTACAGAAGTAACCCAGTCTCCTCTTCTAATACACACCCTAAGAAAATCTCTCACCCTTGAGAAAAAATTCTTCTTAAGAACTTGTGAAACACTTAACCCTTTGAAAGAAAACACTCGTCCCGGTAAACTATAATAGTAACAAGGGATTTTTGTAAAATCACAAAACCGAGTCGAAGCCCAACAATCGAACAGACACCATCAATCCAACAGTCTACGACCACAAGAAAACTGCGCTACTCTCAAGAAGACCCGCACTCTGTCAGTTGGACAGACAAAACCTTTCCCGCATCTCCTAAACTAAGAAGAATTCAAGGCATTCGCATTATAGGATAGACCTCTGTAACTGGATAGCTTTTCAGCACGCAAAAACCATTCTCCTTCTCCTGCCTGCACTGAGCCTATCATAGACGGAAGTACGGCGCTAGCTAAGCTTGTAATTACTGTAGCTCTCCGAAATCTCATCTAACCCCGAGGCGGTAGTATCCTGTAGCTGTAACTAACGGGCGCGGATTGGCTACTGACAAGTTGAGTAGCTAGACGGCAATCGAAGTGTCACCAACTTTTGTATGCCTCACCATGATGTATGTTTTGTACCCACGCCGTCAATTAATCTGGAGAGATCATTTTAGGGTAGGATCTAAAGAATGAGTCACATCTAAAACTCCAATGGAGCTCATCAGAAAAAACAGTGGGGAGAGTGACACCACCATTAAAAACTTCTAAAGTCTACAAAAGCTTCATATTAAGTTGTTATTTTTGTTTTCACTTTTCTAGTGTCTTTGTTAATTTTTGGACAGGTTAGATTTTGAAAAAACATCATGGTAGGCCATAGAAAGGTTTCAACGGTGGCCATCAATCTTCTAACTGTTTTCTAGTCTGGGTCTGCTAAAGCTTTGGATCTGCCTCGTTCACCATGTTATACATTAAAATAGTATATCAAAATGAATAGACATCGTGGATACAACATATATATCATAATGGGTTTATATAACTTAGTAACCTCGGTTCAGTAGCAAGTCTCGCTACTTAACTTGTCATTATCTAATCCGCGTTTGTAACCAACGAGAAGATTACAACTCCAAAACACCAAACAAATTCCCTTTCTCCCCGGGCACACATCTCTGTTACGAGCTCCTGTGTCGCAGGAATTGTTTGGTGCTACAGTCGATTGTGATACTCCCTGCATAAGCACTTGAATTTGTACGCATGAAAATTATGTTACTTCAATTAAACTGTCCAACACCTTCGGCCTCGCAGGAGGTAAGCCACATTCCTGGAATAAAATCGGAAGAATGTCATATATATATATATATATATATATATATATATATATATATATATATATATATATATATATATATTTGTATTTTGAATTCAACTACAATTATTTTTCAATTTTCATTTTGACCATCCTTAGACTTCCGCTGGTTGGAGCGTTAGATCATTCACAGCCCATCTAAATATATGCCACGTTTACACTTTTTGAGACATGAGTATGAACCCTCACACCCTACCAGACCATAAAACGAGGAACTTCAGGAAAGACCTAATGCACCGAAACTTTTCATTTTGTTTTGTTTTTTGGGAAAGTGGTACCAAAACTTTAATAACGGTGCACGCTCATGTCTCAGTTCCTACGGCGTTGCCACATCACATCACAAAGGGTGTCCACGTCTGCAGTGTGCTAACTAAGTATGCTGCCCCATCTTTCTTGCCAACGTGTCATCTTAAGAAACATCCAATCCATCTAAGTAGTGTACCCCACCATGAAAATATCCGACAAAAAAAATCCAGGCTCATCTAGCCATTGTACAGGCCACATCATCATAATCAAAGGATGCTAATGGTTTGACTCCACATGCAAGCGTGGCCCACCTAATGATAGGATTACCCTGATTATTGAGAAAGCAGATCCTCACAGTGGGCCCAGCATTTATATGATATGGATATATGGATGTCCTAAGCAAGTGATAAAAGGCAAGAAGGATGGCGCTGCATACTTACAAAGCTATCATACAGCCCGGGTGATCAGCTATCTTCCGAAGGGGGTTTCGATCTCTTACATGCTTCAAAGCTATGCTATCCCAGCAGGACCAGCGAACTCCTTTCCCTTCCCATCAACTTCTATCATTCGCTGCTAAAAAAATGAAGGGAGGGAAATATTTAATACTCTCGCAAGTGTGATGGATGATACGCATGAACTCCGCAACTTCTCAGAGTTTGCACACGTCTCATAAATTAAATTAAACTGACTAAATTATTAGCCCTGTCTAATCAGATCGTGAACCAATAATTGTACCTTCTCTATCATCCCTAATGAATTGGCTGAGATTTTATAGACAGTCATAAATGAAAGATATCATCCTATTTTAACCAAAATAAAAATAAACAAATAATTGTTTGGTGATAGTTTCCATAACTTGTTCAGTTTTAATTTCAGTTTATACATATGATGCAGATTTTCTTGATACCCGTGTATCAAGTGTCATGGTCCGTCAGAATATCAAATAGGTCCTCTGAAACCAGGCTATTTTATTACACACTCGACCCATCAATGTTGGTGGATTAAATGTCGAAACGTTTGTGGCCAACGGCTAAAATGCTCCCACCATAATATATTCTGAAAACCAATCAATTAATAAATCCGAAATTATGAGTGTCCACGTGTCAAAATCCGTACGTGGCGCCAACCGATTATGCCACGTGGAAAATGTTTGAAGACCGTACAACTACGCAATGATACTACGATTTTCGGTTGAATATATGTTGGGTGGATGTCTTTTTTATTATTATTAAATAAAACACAAGTAGGAATAAAGTAGCAGGTGCACGGGTGGTTTTAAAGCCGGAAGTGGATTGCGAACTGAGTAACTCAGTACGCTAAGCGTGCTGAGCAAACTCTGTGGGGTATACCTTAATTTGCATATTTTATCTATTCCGTCCATCCATTTTAACAGATAATTCTATAGCTTGATCCAAAAAATGAGATATATCAATCTCAAGTGGACCTCACCAGAGGAAATAGTGTGAATTGAAATTCTACCGTTGAAAAATTCTTGGGGCCTGCAGAAGTTTTGGATAAGTTGATATTTGTTTTCTTTACCTTCCTCCATCTCTTTGTAATCTTATGAATAGGTTGGATGACAAATAAAAATCACTGTGTGACCTAAAAAGGTTTCAACGGTAGAAGTCATTATTCTCATCGTTTCTTATAGCGTGGTCCATTTGAACTTTGTAAATATTTTTTATTTTAGACTAAACCTCTAAAATTATCTCGAAAAACAGATGAACGGCCTGGATAACCGACATACATTCATAGTAGGCCCAGCTGAGTTTACTCAGTACGATTAAAGTGTACTGAGTAATTCAGTACGCAATCCTTTAAGAGAAATTTCCAACTGTACGACCACTATATGGCCCATTCCTGAGAGGAAGTCCATCCCATTTTACTTTCCAATAATACTCCCCGGGTGTACGGATGCCCTGCAAAAGGTCAAAAATGCCCCTGCTTTTTCCTTCAAGCGTTGACGCTCGTCAAAGTCCCGGTTGTACGAACGGTTCAAAGGAGATCAACGTTACATGAGCCCATCAGTTATGTATTTATTATATGCACAACGTTCATCCATATTTTGATATCATTTCGGAGCATTATCAAAAAAATATATATATATCCAAAGATCAACCGGACCACACCACAAAGAGTAGCAGAAAATTGATTTTCACTGTTGAAACTTTTGTAGGGCCCACCATAACATTTATTTTCCATCCAATCTGTTCATAAGGTCACAAAGACCTGGATGAATAGGAAAAATAAATTTAGTAATGATCCAAAACTTCCATGACCCCTGAAAGGGTTTCAACGGTCGACGTTCAAAGCAGAATGGCATTACCATTTGCTACGGTTAGACCTATGGCTACGGATTGTAACCGTAACCATAGATACCATAATCCGTAACAATAGGGTCCGTCCGAAGTGGGAACGCCGAACTATCGGCCCCCCGCGCCACTTGCTGGGCTGTTCGGCGCGCCCACGCCGATCTGGCGAGGTCGTGCCCATAGGGTGGGCTCTATGGCTACGGATAATAACCGTAACTAAAGTCCATAGCAACAGGTTTTTTTATGTTTTTTTGTGTTTTTTTTTTTTTTTTAAATTTTTTAATGGAGAACTTTATTCTACCTATAATTTTTTCTAACACATGTCTATATAAATATGTATATATAAGCATATAAAAATTTTTTTTCTCTTTTTTTTCATTTCTTTCTTTATTCATTTAACAAGAATATCTTCTAAACTAAAATTAGTTACTTGATGTACCCTATATGATTTTGGGGTAGGGGAAGCTACTTTAACCAACCAACTTGGTTATTTTTCAAGATTTCATCAGCTCGATGATCGAAAATCCATTTCATTCACTTAGCGGTCAATTTCGTTTATTTCATTTACATGCGTTTCACGGTCATTTCACTTCAATTCATCATCACTTCCATGCATTTCACGGTCATCCAAAACATTTTCGTGTTGATTCACGGTCATTTCGAGGCATTTTATGGTCAAACTCCTTCACTTCACGGTCATTTGCATGCATTTCACGGTCATTTCGCTTCAATTCATGATCACTTCCATGCATTTCACGGTCGTCCGAAACAATTCCGTGTTGATTCACGGTCATTTCGAGGCATTTCACAGTCAAACTCCTTCACTTCACGGTCATTTGCATGCATTTCACGGTCATTTCGCTTCAATTCATCATCACTTCCATGCATTTCATGGTCATCCGAAACAATTCCGTATTGATTCACGGTCATTTCGAGGCATTTCACGGTCAAACTCCTTCACTTCACAGTCATTTGCATGCATTTCAGGGTCATTTCGCTTCAATTCATTATCACTTCCATGCATTTCACGGTCATTGGAAACAATTCCGTGTTGATTCACGGTCATTTCGAGGCATTTCACGGTCAAACTCCTTCACTTCACGGTCATTTGCATGCATTTCACGGTCATTTTGCTTCAATTCATCATCACTTCCATGCATTTCACGGTCATCCGAAACAGTTCCGTGTTGATTCACGGTCATTTTGAGGCATTTCACGGTCAAACTCCACTTCACGGTCACTTGCATGCATTTCACGATCATTTCGCTTCAATTCATCATCACTTCCATGCATTTTACGGTCATCCGAAACAGTTCCGTGTTGATTCACGGTCATTTTGAGGCATTTCACGGTCAAACTCCACTTCACGGTCACTTGCATGCATTTCACGATAATTTCGCTTCAATTCATCATCACTTCCATGCATTTTACGGTCATCCGAAATAGTTCCATGTTGATTCACGGTCATTTCGAGGCATTTCACGGTTAAATTCCTTCACTTCACGGTCATTTGCATGCATTTCACGGTCATTTTGCTTCAATTCATCATCACTTCCATGCATTTCACGATCCTCCGAAACAATTCCGTGTTGATTCACGGTCATTTCGAGGCATTTCACGGTCAAACTCCTTCACTTCACGGTCATTTGCATGCATTTCACGGTCATTTCGCTTCAATTCATCATCACTTCCATGCATTTCACGGTCATCCGAAACAATTCCGTGTTGATTCACGGTCATTTTGAGGCATTTCACGGTCAAACTCCTTCACTTCACGGTCATTTGCATGCATTTCAGGGTCATTTCGCTTCAATTCATTATCACTTCCATGCATTTCATGGTCATTCGAAACAGTTCAGTGTTGATTCACGGTCATTTCGAGGCATTTCACGGTCAAACTCCTTCACTTCACGGTCATTTGCATGCATTTCATGGTCATTTTGCTTCAATTCATTATCACTTCCATGCATTTCACGGTCATTGGAAACAATTCCATGTTGATTCACGGTCATTTCGAGGCATTTCACGGTCAAACTCCTTCAATTCATAGTCATTTGCATGCATTTCACGGTCATTTCGCTTCAATTCATGATCACTTCCGTGTATTTCACGGTCGTCCGAAATAATTCCATGTTGATTCACGGTCATTTCGAGGCATTTCACGGTCAAACTCCTTCACTTCACGGTCATTTGCATGCATTTCACGGTCATTTCGCTTCAATTCATCATCACTTCCATGCATTTCATGGTCATCTGAAACAATTCCGTGTTGATTCACGGTCATATCGAGGCATTTTACGGTCAAACTCCTTCACTTCACGGTCATTTTCATGCATTTCACGGTCATTTGCTTTCAATTCATCATCACTTCCATGCATTTCATGGTCATCCGAAACAATTCCGTGTTGATTCACGGTCATTTCGAGGCATTTCACGGTCAAACTCCTTTACTTCACCGTCATTTCCATGCATTTCACGGTCATTCCTAGCGATTCCGTGTTCATTCACGGTCAATTCACTTCACTTCACTTCACGACCATTTTCACGCACTTCGCGGTCATGTCACTTCACTTCACCGTCATTTCCATGCTTTTCACGGTCATTCCCGGCGATTTCGTGTTCATTCACGATCATTTTGACGCACTTCACGGTCAATTCACTTCACTTCACGGCCATTTTCAAGTACTTCGCGGTCAATTTACTTAACTTTACCATCATTTTTATGCATTTCACGGTCATTTCCTGCGATTCCATGTTCATTCATGGTCAATTTGATGCACTTCACGGTCAATTCACTTCACTTCACGGCCATTTCCATGCACTTCGTGGTCATTTCACTTCACTTCACCGTCATTTCCATGCATTTCACAGTCATTCCTAACGATTCCGTGTTCATTTCACGGTTTACGTTTTGGGATTTGAGAATGAGTTCGGGTTTAGGTTATAGGTTTTAGTTTCGGTTTAAGTTATAGGTTAATGGTTTAGGTTTAGGTTATAGGTTTTTGGACTTGAGAATGAGTTTGGGTTTAGGTTATAGGTTTTGGTTTTGGTTTAGGTTATAGGTTTTGGGATTTGAGAATGGGTTCGGGTTTAGGTTATAGGTTTTGGTTTTGGTTTAGGTTATAAGTTATAGGTTTAGGTTAAGGTTTAGGTTTAGGTTTTAGGATTTGAGAATGGGTTCGGGTTTAAGTTATAAGTTTTGGTTTCGGTTTAGGTTATAGGTTAACGGTTTAGGTTAAGGTTTAAGTTTAGGTTATAGGTTTTGGGATTTGAGAATGGGTTCGGGTTAAGGTTTATGTTTAGGTTATAGGTTTTTGGATTTGAGAATGGGTTCGGGTTTAGGGTATAGGTTTTGGTTTTAGTTTAGGTTATAGGTTTTGGTTTAGGTTATAGGTTTTGGGATTTGAGAATGGGTTTGGGTTTAGGTTATAGGTTTTGGTTTTGGTTTAGGTTATAGGTTTTGGTTTAGGTTATATGTTATAGGTTTAGGTTTAGGTTTTGGTTTAGGTTTAGGTTATAGGTTTTGGGATTTGAGAATGGGTTCGGGTTTAGGTTATAGGTTTTGGTTTTGAGAATGGGTTCGGGTTTAGGCTATAGGTTTTGGTTTTAGTTTAGGTTATAGGTTTTGGGATTTGAGAATGAGTTCGGGTTTAGGTTATAGGTTTTTGTTTTGGTTTATGTTATAGGTTTTGGTTTAGGTTATAGGTTATAGGTTTAGGTTTTGGTTTAGGTTTTGGATTTATAGGTTTTGGTCTTAAATCCCAAAACCTATAACTTAAACCTAAACCTAAATCAAAACCCGAACCCATTCTCAAATCCTAAAACCTTTAACCTAAACCTAAACCTTAACCTAAACCAAAACCAAAACCTATAACCTAAACCAAAACCAAAACCTATAACCTAACCCGAACCCATTCTCAAATCCCAAAACCTATAACCTAAACCTAAACCAAAACCTTAACCTAAACCTATAACCTATAACCTAAACCAAAACCTTTAACCTAAACCATAACCCATTCTTAAATTTGAAAACCTATAACCTAAACCTAAACCTAAACCAAAACCTATAACCTAAACCTGAACCCATTATTAAATCTTAAAACCTATAACCTAAACCCGAACCTATTCTTAAATCCCAAAACCTCTAACTTTAACCTAAACCAAAACCAAAACCTATAACCTAACCCGAACCCATTCTCAAATCTCAAAACCTATAACCTAAACCTAAACCAAAACCTTAACCTAAACCTATAACCTATAACCAAAACTAAAACCAAAACCTATAACCTAAACTCGAACCCATTCTCAAATCCCAAAACCTCTAACCTTAACCTAAACCAAAACAAAAACCTATAACCTAGCCCGAACCCATTCTCAAATCTCAAAACCTATAACCTAAACCTAAACCAAAACCTTAACCTAAACCTATAACCTATAACCAAAACAAAAAACTAAAACCTATAACCTAAACCCGAACCCATTCTCAAATCCCAAAACCTAAACCTAAACCTTAACATAAACCTATAACCTATAACTTAAACCCGAACCCATTCCCAAATCCCAAAAGCTATAACCTAAACCAAAACATATAACCAAAACCAAAACCAAAACCAAAACCTATAGCCTAAACTCGAACCCATTCTCAAATCCCAAAACCTATAACCTAAACCAAAACTTATAACCTAAACTAAAACCAAAACCTATAACCTAAATCCGAACTCATTTTCAAATCCAAAAACCTATAACCTAAATCTAAACCTTAACCTAAACCGTTAACCTATAACCTAAACCGAAACAAAAACTTATAACCTAAACCCGAACCCATTCTCAAATCCCAAAACCTTAACCTAAACCTATAACTTATAACCTAAACTAAAACCTATAACCTTTGGGATTTGAGAATAGGTTTAGGTTATAGGTTATAGGTTAAGGTTAGGGTGTAGGTTAAGGTCATTTGCTATAGGTTATATGTTTACGTTAAGGTTTAGGTTTAGGTTTAAGTTATAGGTTTTGGGATTTGAGAATAGGTTTAGGTTATAAGTATAGGTTTAGGTTAGGGTATATGTTAATGTTTAGGGAAATGACCATGAATCAACATGAAATTGCCGGGAATGATCATGAAATGCATGGAAATGACCGTGAAGTGAAGCAATTGGACCACGAAATGCATGGAAATGACCATGAAATGCATGCAAATGACCGTGAAATGCCTCAAAATGACCGTGAATCAACATGGAATTGTTTCGGACGACCGTGAAATGCATGGAAGTGATGATGAATTGAAGCGAAATGACCGTAAAATGCATGCAAATGACTGTAAATTGAAGGAGTTTGACCATGAATCAACACGGAATTATTTCGGATGACCGTGAAATGCATGAAAGTGATGATGAATTGAAGCAAAATGACCATGAAATGCATGCAAATGACCGTGAAGTGAAGGAGTTTGACCGTGAAATGCCTCGAAATGACCGTGAATCAACACGAAACAATTTCGGATGAACGTGAAATGCATGGAAGTGATAATGAATTGAAGCGAAATGACCCTGAAATGCATGCAAATGACCGTGAAGTGAAGGAGTTTGACCGTGAAATGCCTTGAAATGACCGTGAATCAACACGGAATTGTTTCGGATGACCGTGAAATGCATGGAAGTGATGATGAATTGAAGCGAAATGACCGTGAAATGCATGCAAATGACCGTGAAGTAAAGGAATTTGACCGTGAAATGCCTTGAAATGACCGTGAATCAACACGGAATTGTTTCGGATGACCGTGAAATGCATGGAAGTGATGATGAATTGAAGCAACATGACCGTGAAATGCATGCAAATGACTGTGAAGTGAAGGAGTTTGACCATGAAATGCCTCGAAATGACCGTGAATCAACACGGAACTGTTTCGGATGACCGTAAAATGCATGGAAGTGATGATGAATTGAAGCGAAATGACCATGAAATGCATGCAAATGACCGTGAAGTGAAGGAGTTTGACCGTGAAATGCCTCGAAATGATCGTGAATCAACACTGAACTGTTTCGGATGACCGTGAAATGCATGGAAGTGATGATGAATTGAAGCGAAATGATCGTGAAATGCATGCAAATGACCGTGAAGTGAAGGAGTTTGACTATGAAATGCCTCGAAATGACCGTGAATCAACACGAAATTGTTTCAGATGACCGTGAAATGCATGGAAGTGATGATGAATTGAAGCGAAATGACCATGAAATGCATGCAAATGACCGTGAAGTGAAGGAGTTTGACCCTGAAATGCCTCGAAATGACCGTGAATCAACATGAAACTGTTTCGGATGACCGTGAAATGCATGGAAGTGATGATGAATTGAAGCGAAATGAGCGTGAAATGCATGCAAATGACCGTGAAGTGAAGGAGTTTGACCGTGAAATGCCTCGAAATGACCGTGAATCAATACGGAATTGTTTCGGATGACCGTGAAATGCATGGAAGTGATGATGAATTGAAGCGAAATGATCATGAAATGCATGCAAATGACCATGAAGTGAAGGAGTTTGACCGTGAAATGCCTCGAAATGACTGTGAATCAACATGGAATTGTTTCGGATGACCGTGAAATGCATGGAAGTGATAATGAATTGAAGCAAAATGACCCTGAAATGCATGCAAATGACCGTGAAGTGAAGGAGTTTGACCGTGAAATGCCTCGAAATAACCGTGAATCAACACAAAATTATTTTGGATGACCGTGAAATGCATAGAAGTGATGATGAATTGAAGCGAAATGACCGTGAAATGCATGCAAATGACCATGAAGTGAAGGAGTTTGACCGTGAAATGCCTCAAAATTACCGTGAATCAACACGAAACTATTTCAGATGACCGTGAAATGCATGAAAGTGATGATGAATTGAAGCGAAATAACCGAGAAGTGAAGGAGTTTGACCGTGAAATGCCTTGAAATGACCGCGAATCAACATGAAAATGTTTTGGATGACCGTGAAATGCATGGAAGTGATGATGAATTGAAGTGAAATGACCGTGAAATGCATGTAAATGAAATGAACGAAATTGACTGCTAAGTGAATGAAATGGATTTTCGATCATCGAGCTGATGAAATCTTGAAAAATAACCAACTTTGTTGGTTAAAGTAGCTTCTCCTACCCCAAAATCATATAGGGTACATCAAGTAACTAATTTTAGTTTAGAAGATATTCTTGTTAAATGAATAAAGAAAGAAATGGAAAAAAAGAGAAATTTTTTTTTTTATATGCTTATATATACATGTTTATATAAATATCTATTAGAAAAAATTATATGTAGAATAAAGTTCTCTAAAAAAAAAAAAAAAAAAAAAAAAAAAAAAAAAAAAAAAAAAAAAAAAAAAAAAAAAAAAAAAAAAAACCTGTTGCTACGGACTTTGGCTACGGCTATTATCCGTAGCCATAGGGTCCACCCTATGGGCGCGGCCTCGCCAGATCGGCGTGGCCACGCCGGATAGGTCAGTAAGTGGCGCGGGGGGCCGCTAGTTCAGCAAGTGGCACGGGGGGTCGCTAGTTCGGCGCACCCACTCCGAACGGACCCTATTGCTACGGATTATAGTATTTATGGATACGGTTATAATCCATAGTCATAGGTCTGACCGTAGCAAATGGTAACACCATTCTGCTTTGAACGTCTACCGTTGAAACCCTTTCAGGGGTCACGAAAGTTTTGGATCGTTACGATTTTTTTTTTTCCTATTCATCCAGGTCTTTGTGATCTCATGAATGGATTAGGTGGAAGATAAATGTTATGGTGGGCCCTACAAAAGTTTCAACAGTGAAAATCAATTTTCTGCTGCTCTTTGTGGTGTGGTCCAGTTGATCTTTGGATATAATTTTTTTTAAGATAATGCTATGAAATGATCTCAAAATTTGTATGAACGTTGTGGATATAATAAATACATAACTGGGGGGCACATGTAATGTTGATCTCTTTTGAACCGTTTGTGTAACTCGGAGCTCGACGAGTGACAGTGCTCGTCTTCACGCAGCTGCCGATCCGCTTGAAGGAAAAAGTAGGGGCATTTTCGACATTTGGGAAGGTGTCCGTACACCTGGGGAGTATTCTTGGGATGTAAAATGGGGTGGGCTTCGTCTCGGGAATGGGCCATATACTGGTCGTACTGTTGGAAATTTCTCTTTCTTTAAAGCCTCTCGTCTCATCGCTGAGAGATGATCATGTACAGCTGTTGCATGTGAAATTTCAATGCAACCGTTTCTTTTTTGCCGATTTGGGATAGTTACAGAATATTCGATCCGTGCAAAAGGTGGTCCACACCATGATGATCTCTGACTATCCATATTAAGCTGTTCAGCTCATTTTTGCTATACAACAAAAATTTTCAACATTCGATGGTGTAGATTCATTCTAGTGGTGTGGCTCACACAACAACTTGATTTCCCTGATTTTTATAATAAATTATTAACATGATGCGCCGCGTTGTACGGATATTCTACAGATATGACACTTTGGAGGAAAAGAAAAGGTTGTATGTGAAGGTTACAACCACAGCTTCTCCCAAGCCTGCGAGTTTTAGTTTTAATTCTATTTGTAATTTTATCTAACGGAAAGGATTAGTGCGGAGCATTTTCCGCGCTCCGTAAGCTTACCGTACCGTGCATTGTCTGCTAATACGTTCACTTTTTTGAAATCCTAGCCGTTGAAACGGGCATAACCATCATGAAAAGTAACTTGGGAAAATATCAGGAGTACATTCGATGATAGAAGGCAAAACCGTATGTTGGATCAGATAGTCGGTTGTTAATTATGTGAATTTTGTGGACCTTTAGTTTTTATATTATCCTATTTTTCACTATATGTGATTCTTATAATGATTTAATCATTTTTAATGGATCGGATTCACTGTAGATATCACAGATCACTGGAAAATATTGTGAAGTACGTTGAGGTACGGTACTAAGGTAATACCTTATAATTTCGTTTTATCCAGATGAGAAATCTACAACTGTGTACCCAACCTTTTAACCACTGTCTTTTCCAAACACTCTCAAACTTTACTTTCCTAAATTAAAACATTTTGTACGGACAAACTTTTTATAGACGAAAATGCCCCTTGACCTATATCTGTACTCATAGAAAAGCATGAAATTCAATGAGTTGGTCCGGTAAAATTCATGTGTCATATGGCTACGGTTTATAACCGTAGCTATAGGCTACATGGTGCGACCTTACAGTAAGAGTACTTTCGTCGGCAAGTATGTCCGTAAAAAATGGTTAATTTGGAAAAGTAAAGTTTGGGAGCGTCTGGAAAAGACGGCGGGTAAAGGGTGGGGCATACAGTACTAAATTTCTCTGTCAAAACGTCCTGGGGAACGGATGATATACTCCGTTTGTCTGGATAACAGTGTAGGACTCGAAGAGCTAGCTAACGTACACTGTCGGTGCACGGAACCTTGGCACTGGGTGTATGGGTCTCTGGGAAATCAGACCTTCCCCTACCTTCTTTTAACAGCTTCGATAAAATGCTGGGCTCGTCGGCTCGGCCCGGGCCTGAAAAATCAGATTTTGAATTAGCCCGATCACCGGCCCGGGCCGAAATTGTTCGAAGTCCGGGCCTCAAAGGCCGGGCCGAGGCTTACCTAGGCCTGGCCATTTACTGCCCTACGCAAAACCTTCCGGGCGCATCACGCAGGGAGCGGATTGGCGTCACTCGACATGGTGCGGCCCTGACCACGGGGCTTTCCTTGATGCATGTGAAGTATATATATTTCATCCATCTGTTTTTTTCAGATCATTTTCGGGCATGAGAGGAAAAAGGAAAAAACTAATCAGATCCAGTTGTCAGACGGACCACACTGCAGGAAACAGTGGTGGTTGACTATTAAAAAAGTTTTATGGGCCATCAAAGTTTTGGATCATGCTGATATTTTGTTTTCCATTCATCTGTGTCTATGTGACCTTACCAACCAATTGGATCGAAAATAGACATTATTCTGGGCCCTAGGAAGTGTTTAGTTCAATCATAACTGTTTCTTGTAGTGTAGTCCACTGAAGATACTGTCTACTTCATTTTTTCGATAATGCCCTCAAATGAGCTGGAAAAACGGATGGACGGCGTGGATATATTACACGTATATCAATGTGGGACCATGGTCAGGGCCGAACCGTGATGGGTGCGGCCGGAGCGCACGTAATTCGCTCCCCCTAAGCTTAGACGGCGCCGCAGCTGCACGGGTCCTACAGCCGCAACATCACCCCAGTTGTGTTGTGTCGATGTGTTGGGCGCTCTCATAACGTGATTTTTTTATTTATTTTTTATTTTATTATTATTATTATTTTTTAATATCCACGCCGTTCATCCGTTTTGCCCCTATTTTCGTGCAGATCTCAAGTGAACCACCATAGGAAACGGTGGTGATTGAACCTCACCATTGAAAACAACTCAGGAACTACAAAAATTTTGGATTGGTCTTATATTCGTGTTTCCCCTTCATTTAACAGGTTAGATGATAAGTAAACATTAGGGATGGCCTCGGAAAGGTTTCAGCAGTAGATGTCATTATACCCACTGTTTCTGTGGTGTGGTCCATTTGATCTTCGGAAATGCTTCTCTTCTACGTTGGGTTCATGTCCAAATGAGCAGGAAAAAACCATGGATTGTATCGATATAAATCACATGCATCACGTTGGGCTCCACACCGCCGAACACATCAACACCTTCCGTGTCCGTTTTTGTTAGGGAAGGGTGCGCTGGAAGCGGATTGGCTGGTGTACCACGCACCACTGAACAGGCTGATGTGTTTACGTCACCAATTCTGTGGGTCCCACCATGAGGTATATGTTATATCCAAACCATCTGTTCATTTGGTGAGCTCGTTGCAAAGCCTGAGCCAAAAAATAAGACAGCTCCAAATATCAAGTGGACCACGCTACAAAATCTAATGGGAGATTGAATGTCTACCGTTGAAAGCCTTTTGGGGGTCACACAAGTTTTGGATCAATATCATATTTGTTTTTACTCTTTGTAGAGGTCTGTATGACCTCATGGAATGATTGGATGGAAAATAAATATTATAGTGAGCTTTATAAATGTTTTGATCGTGAGAATTATTCTTCCTACTATTATATGTGGTATTGTCTACTTAAGCTTTAGATATGATTTTATTTTATTTTATTTATTTATTTATTTATTATTATTATTATTATTATTATTATTATTTTTTGCATCAAGCTCTAAATAATCTCTCGCCAAATGGATAAATGGTGTAGATATAATATATTGATGTAAAAAATTGGTGCGCCCTCCCCTGTCTTACCACCTGCACAATGGAGAGACAAAGGAGATCCTGGCTAGATCTGGGAACCCTTCGATGCTTAAGTCAGCAATAGGATTGTGAGAAGGGTTTTTGAGAGAAGAGTTTTCTGCGTACCTTTAAGCTTGGAGGTTTCTGTTTTTATAGGAATGGGAGAGTCCCGTCGTGTAAGGATTCTTTCCCTGTTATTTTGGAGATTTGGTTTCAATCTGTTTTCGGTCTCCATCCAATCCCGTGATCCTCGGGATTGAGGATCCTTTTATGAGATTTGCGGGACAACGTTACTGTATACGCCTTCTTTTCCTCGCTCGGCCTAGTTTTGACCGACTCTGTTGATGAGTTAGTCTCGGACGACTTTAAAGATAAAGCAATTTTCCTTCTGTTGGATGAAACGGAACCGATCCACCGTCGATTTCCTCTCTTACTCCGATAGCTGACCTAATTGAGTCGGTTTTATGGTCAGTTGAATGACTTCTAAGCTTCAGACCTTTAATTGGCCTTTTTAGACGTTGTTGCCTCGTTATTCAAGTCAACTTTATGCGTCTTATGTATTTTGCCTATGACTCATGACTTTGTAAGTCTCGGTCGAAATTTATTTCCTGCGATCCGAGTTAAGTCTATCCTTTTAAGCTTTTCACATTTGTCTCGATCAGGCTTATTGTCTCGAACTTCCGAGCCATATCAGTAGAATCGGTCCATTTCATAACTAGGTCTATGGGACTTAACATATTTTTTCCCAACAGTAAGCCCCTTTACTCATTGTGTCAACTGTGTTGATGATAAGGAGTATAGTTTTGAGTGGGATTGGACCGGAGATCGATATTATTATGGAGCATTTAATGTTTTTGTGTCGTCCTTAACATGCGTCGATTCGTTGATCGAGGTCGCATGTGCGAGAGGCCGTCAGAATGTTCCTTCGGCTAATGAGCTATGAACGTATGGCGGATTCGGCGTTTCCGTCAGTCGGCGTGAGCCACATGTCGGGCAGGGGAGTCGAAATGTGCATTGATTCGACTCCTCCTTAAATACCCTTACCACACACCCTCTTTCCATTTTCGCGCACGTCCTCTTCCCTTCTCGTTTTTGTTTTCTCTAAACTTTTCGCCATTTTCATTTTTCCTTTCTAGTTTCCACCTTCATTTGCATCCTTTCAACCATCTCTGGTGAGTTCTAACTCTTTCCCTCCCTTTTCATTTTCATTTTCATGGCAATGCAAGGTTCCTAGAGCTCTTGGGATGGAGCTTCTGGCGATGAGGGCGAAGAGAGACATTTCTAGAATATATCAGAATCGCCCTCGCTACTAGCGGAGATGACCATTGGTGCCAATGAGACTTTTAATACTCAGAAAGGGTAACTAGGTCTTTTGCGGAGTGCCCTGCTTCTGTGGGTCCCTCTTGCAGAGAAGCGTCTTTAACTACTGCCCCCGGTAGACTTAGCCCTCCTGAGGAGGAGATGGAAGAAGAAGATGAAGAGATTGAAGGGGCCAATGAGTCGGTCCCCATTCGGAGATCGGCCAGAACTGTTGAATTGGTGGCCGAAGGAGGAGAGGCAGGAGATGAGTAGAGGGGGCCGGTTCCCTCGATTTTAACTGAGGAGGATCTGGATAGAATCAGGGTCGGGTACCATGTCTCGAACTCGGCCATCCTTCACCTTCCATTGCCGAATGAGTTACCCGACCATCCTCTTGCTGGGATGGTCGCAATCTTTCAGGTTGTTTTACAATGCGGCTTACGTCTGCCCCTCTAGGGCATTGCTCGGGATTTACTTTCCTGACTCCAGATTGCATCGGGGCAGATAGTTCCAAATGGGTGAACTTGTTCGAATGCTCGGTGTTGTGGGCTGAGACAGAGCAGCCCCCACTGACTATTGATGAGTTTCTCCATCTGTATCAAGTACGGTCGAACCCACAGCAGCCTGGTTGGTACTTCTTGTGTGCTTGGTGGAACAAGGGTGGCCCTTTGATAACTGGCCCTCCTTCCTCCATCAAGCACTGAAGAGATAGATGATTTTGGGCATGTGGCCACTAGGAGACTGCCAAGCCAGGACTCTTTGAACCTCGCGTTCCTCGGGCGTTCTCCTAAGCAGGTGACTCGACATGCATTTTATTTTATCTCCTTACGCTATTGAGTCTTTGAGTCTGACTGAATATGCTTTATAGATATTCCTGCGCGCAGGCTGAAGCTAGGAGCTGACGGCTTAGAGCGGATCAAGGATCTGAGGGCATTGGATCTGGAGGAGCGATCTTGGAAGACACTTCTTCAACTGGAGCGTCTTTTTATCTCGGGTTTAGACTCGGCCGTAACAGGTAACTTCTAAAAGTCTAGTTGTATTTTCTTCGAACTGTTTTTAACTCGTCTTGCTTTTCTTGATGCAAATATGGCTAAGGTAAAGCCTATTCTCCGTCCGCTCTCCAAAATGAAAGCTCCTTCGAGGTCGGAGATTCGTCCCGAGGCTCGTCCTCCAAAGAGACCGAAAACGGTCTCGAAGTCTAAGAGGCAAGCCATACCGACTGTCCCGATCGAGGTCCCGACCATAGATTTGGAGGAAGGGGCGGAAGTGGCGGACCCGGTGGCGAACCCGGTGGCGAACCCGGTGGCGGAAGTAGCAGCTTCCGACTCTCAGGCTCAGGAGGCTCCCAAGCCAGGACCTGTTGCCTAGCAAGTCTCGGAACAGAGGGAGGTGCAGAGAGGGGAGTCCTTTGGAGGGGAGATGACTCAATAGGAGACATCGGTCTTTCAGCGGGACCTGTCTGACATGGTCCCTTGGGCCATTTCTCATGGGAGCGAGAAAGAATTCGCTTCCCTCTTCGAAGCTCCCGGGAGTCGGATTCTCTCTCATGCTGTGAAAATCCTCCTCAAGGTAAGACTCTGACTTCTCGCTCGTTTCATTGATTCTTTCAGTCTCAATCTGAATTTGTCCTTTTCTTTTGCAGTTCGCCCCTTACTTGCTCAAGGCCAGCATAGATCTGGCCAAGGCTTAGAGTCAAGCGACAAATGTTGAAACAGCTCGAAAACGGGCAGCAGAGGCAAAAGCGCAACTTGAAGCTACCATGGCTCGGGTCAGCCGGCTACTATCCTTGAGGCGGCTAAAGAAGTGGCTAGGGAAGAGGCCATGGACTAGGCTGTAAAGGCCTTCCTCGAATCCCCGGAGTACTTGAATGAACGAGATCGCTTATTCCAGGATGGCTACACTAAGTGTGTCGTACTGATGAAGGAAACCTTCTCCAATCTTGACCTCTCGGGATTTGATAAAGTTACCTTAGGGTCTGAGGGTCCGTGTAACATCCCAAAAATCGGGGGTCGGGTAGAAACCCAACTCCCGAGTTCCAAAACGTCACTTATGCAACATTTTCAATGATGGATGAATGTCGGTGGTAATAGTACATAAAACATGAGGTGGATCAAGCCAAAACAACATATCATACTCCAGAGACAGTTAATTTAGTAAGCGGAAGAATGTGATAGATATATAAAATATATGAACTGTTGTGAGTCTCCAAAGTGTGAACATGTTACCAGGTTAAACATATACATTTATACTTCAAATATGAGCAAAAAGAATATACATGGTGCGAAAATAAAAGGCAAAATATCACGTGTACTGGCATCTAATCAGTAACCCTTTAACCCCGTCAATCAGAACCTGCATATAGGAGGGATCCTCCTCATCATCATTAAGTCCGGCTCTGCTTTACGAGCATCACCATCATCTGAAACTAAAATAGGGACTAGTGGGTGTCCGAAACACCATCCCGTAACGTGGGAGTGAGTGATCAACTCAGTGGAATCATAAAGCAAAGATTAACATGTTATTAAATCAATCACGCGATAATAGTAAAGCAGGCAATCAAACATTCCTAAATACTGTTGTTAATGCAAGCATGAAATGACATGATGGATGCCCTCATCGACATTCTCCCTCATACGACACCATCTTACACCTGCGGTATGCTTACGTTCCTCAGTACTCCACATCTTCCAGGCACATGCAGTGCGATATGAATATAATTACCGAGTTGTTATTAGTCCTTTTCATACAGCAGGATTGAGAAACTAAGGTACTTCCCTTATATTAATCCCAATACAGATCCTGTCAAGGGTCGTCGCTCCTAGAAATCTCATACGATATTGTATTTGTAGGTCGCTGCAAGGGCTGCCAGGGCTGTTGCTTGCACTCGTTGCACCACTTCCCCATCACCTTATCAATACAGGCCTAATGTACTCTCGTCGCTACGGAAGGGTCGTCGCCTCCTGTAGGCTCAGCATACGCTCGCGGTCACTACAAAGGACTCGTCACCAATCAGAGTAGGCCGACAGCTCGAATGTAGTGTCCCATATCACCACAATCGGATCACGAGTCATAGGTGTTCACTGGTCACTACGAGGAAGTTTGTGGCCCCAGCGTAGGCCGACAGCTCGACCACGGTGTCCCATACCACCATGCCAGGCTCATGAGTCTTTATGGATCAGGGTACCATGGTTAACAGGGTTTCCAATGGTAAGTTCAGTACCCTAAGTTCAAGCAGTTATGACTCATATAGGGTGAACATACAATGGCCAGTCGGATTATTTGATGGGCTCGACTAGTACGAGGTATCTCAAGTCGAACGACATGAAGTGCATGAAACACTTCGTGTGGCCTAACCACTGCCGCCAACTCAAAACATGACTCGCGTTCATCGACACGTCCTTCGTGGCAAATAGAAGCCAACCACGAATTCAATCTATTACCGACTGCCTGGACTAACGTATAGCCCCAAACACTTGAATATCAACATCAGTAATCATATGAGAGTAACAGAAATGAAATACAACAATGTAAGCATGTTGACACATGTTATAACATACAACTTAAGCAAATCATCCAACACATGCATTTCATGTATATAATGAAATTAATACATATAGCTAACATGATGGAAATCATTTACATCAGCATATTACTTGAGAATTCAATCTCAAAACTCATTCACAACACCATCTACTCAATACATACTAATACAAACATTTATACAAACACTTAGCCTACACACTTTAGTCTACATAGTGTATGTCGACTCAAAGTGCGCATTTGGGCGAATCTCTTCGCTAAACAGATCATGCACGCATTCCTAATATCCTAACACGACAATTAACCATGACAAACATTTCAGTAAAATGTGGATGTAAATAGCATTTCCTACAAATGACTAAAATGCCCTAAATCTCATATTTTCATACATTTACGAAACAGAAAATGGACAGCATGTTCTACATGTCAAACGGCGTTGCCGTCGATAATCTACTATTAAACGATATTGAAAACTTTGAAATCAGTCAATCAAAGCGTCTAAAATCCTCACCTTTTGCCCTAGACGCGTATCAATTCGAATAGGATGTATACGCTTCGTCACCGGCGTAAATGTGACCTAATGCACAAGATACATAAGCTATTTCGATAATGAATCGAAGAAATCCCTAAAACAACAAGTGGTTAGGGTTTTCTTACCTAAGAGTGCGTTGAAAATCATGGAAAAAGTGATTGGGATGCGGTGCTTCGATATGAGTGAAAGCTGGTGCAAGTGGAGGGAAATCTCTCCCACAAGTCTCTCACTTTCTCTCACTTTCTCTCTCTCTCTATCTAGGGTTTGTTACAAATTCGGATGGGAGGGTTGTGAGAGGGTTTAAAGCCCTTATATAGGCTAAAATATAACCTAAATAGACTTGAAAACAAAGTATACTTGGGTTATAGCCAAATCGGGACTGTTTCGATCCAAAAGAGCGTTTCGGGAGGTCCCCTGGACGAACGCGATCGGACTTAAGCTCATGATCACTGGATGTTGTCCACACCAAGTTTTCAGTTCGGTAGAGTTCGCAGATCGCACGTGGTAGACCAGTTTCAGTTCAGCGGTCACGGAGACTCGATCGAGGATTCCAAGTACACTGACTTGGGTGAGAAATGTTTCCTGATTCGAGGGTGTATTTGGGTCAGATTCCGACGGTCTGAATGCTTATACTTAACCCGCAAGCGAAACGTGCCAGATTTATTTAAAAGACATTTAATTTTTAATGAATTTCACTCTTTCTCACACTCCTTGCTCCAGTGTCAATGAAATAGCCTCAGAACATCGGTTGGGCTTGATTTTTGAAACGATTGTCAAGTCCAACAAGGCGGTCGTAATGGTCTAAGATTGTAGATATCGGACTCTCGACGCGCGGTCTACATCCAATACGAAGTTTCAAAGGGTTCCTGATGGCAAACAGGTTTAGAGTTTGATCCTAGATTTTAGGGTAATGTAGCGTCAATGATTTTAGAGGTTTTGGGTCTTACATATCGTATTTAAAGTGGTTGGTGCTAATTTCGTAGGAAATCTAGTGTAGCGCTGACTAATTCACGTTAAATTCTAAAGAATTAGGTTCTAAGTGATTTCTTTGGCTTTGGAATTGGGTTCTGAGAGGTTACTGAGGTGTCATGGTTGGCCCATTGCCTAAGGACGTCTAATCCCAGGTTAGCCAAAATCTGGGGTGTTACAATCTACCCCCCTTAAAATAAAATTTCGTCTCCAAAATTGGCTAAGGGTAATGAGTCCCTAAAGAGACTTTCGTATTGACATTATAAAGAAGGTTCAAATTCTATTTAATGACCTAACCTTACGTATAATCTAAACCAACTGTTTCGATCCGGGGCCAGTGGGGAAGAGGCCAACCACGCTTCCGCTGCGCTACTCTGATCTAACGGTTGTATTAGATAATCTTAAGTAGATTGGGCTCAATACGTTCTACCCCGCTTAAAACTTAGTTCTACTTAATGTTCAAGAATCTATGCCTCGATCCGTATATCGGAATGAGGTGTAACTTAGGGCCTATCTTTCACATGAAATGGGAAACAACCTCTCACTACATTGGTCTTCCGTTGCTAACGATGTGTTTTATGGCATTGGTACCTATGGTTGTAGAAAAAAGCTGAAGTGATGGGTGTTGTGGTTGATTTCAAGGACAGATGTGAGTTTGTGGCAAGAGGTCTAATCTCTATTGGCTGTATGTCCTCAACATTTTCCAAAGGTAAAGCAATAACTTTTGGTTATAGGTGGTCGGGCCAACACGGAAGAAAAGTTGTGTAGTGGGTTTGAGCTGGATACATTAAACCTTCTGTCTAATTAGGACAGAAAACTCGTTGTATCAGTTCTTAATCCGAGTGATGCCGATCTTCTGCTTGATCAGAGCATTGGATTCATTGGTAACTACTAGGATTAAGAAATCGATTCAAACCTCGAATACATCGCTTACATATACAGTTCCTTTACTGTGTGTTCCCGAATGCAATAAGTCTTTGGGAAGGCAATTCTAAGGGGTGTGCTAGTTTATTCTAAGTTCAATCTGAGGGATTTAAAAGTTTTCCCTAAGAGTGAATGGTTTTAAGTTAAAATAACTTTCCTAAGGGTTATAACAAAAGTCTATAAGTATTAAGGGGATCTATCGAAGGAATGAGGTTCTATTCCAACCAAATCTAACCTACTATTCCTTAGCATATACAGGCTTTACACTACTTAAGGTAACTAGTAGACTGGTCTGTATCTCACTAACTGTAAT
Organism: Magnolia kwangsiensis; assembly: GCA_037074715.1. Lineage (NCBI taxonomy): Eukaryota > Viridiplantae > Streptophyta > Magnoliopsida > Magnoliales > Magnoliaceae > Magnolia > Magnolia kwangsiensis. Next base: position 63,015,544 of record CM073573.1, read on the forward strand.
CCAAAACCTAAACCTATACACTAAATGGTTTCATACCATTTCTACTACAGGGGATTGTTCTATTGCTTAGGGTCAAGATTGTCTAATTGAAGTTGGATTCCCTACATCGTCAAATCCTTCAAATCTAGGAGTACTAACTCTAAGTCTAAAACTCCAAGGGCCTATATGGCCAGTGGTCTCAAGTTGTGTCAAATGGGACTGCTTTCCTACTCCCACCTAAGAATTGGGAGTGACATGTTTAGTAGGTGGGTGGGTTGGGATTCGAATCAATTTCATGGGCTTTGGAAAATGGATCTTGTGTTGGAAAGTGTGAGATGTAGCATAGCAATACACAATCCCTTAAGCATTCCACTCACTTCATAGCAAAAGGGACTGCATGCATGTCATTTACCAGAATTTGTCACAATACCTGGAACACAGTGTTACATGAATCATGACAGAAGATGCATGTCAGCTAATGCGACTCCCAACATCTAAAACCTTCTACCAACTGCTATACTACTACTAAGCTCATCAACACAAGAAAACACAGGGATCCTAACATAGTAACAACCAAGCCACAGGGCGGTGGCATCTCTCGGCCTTCCTAAACGAGCGGGGCGACTAGGCCCGACTACATCAACGGCGGTCTTCCTCTTTCCCATGAGAGAGAGGATGGTGGAAAGGGAGAAAAAGGCTAAAATAGCCTCTACAAAAGCCATGAAAAATGGAGGAAATGGGGAGATAGGGCTAACCTAATGAGATAAAATGAATTTAGGCCCTATAGAGGAGGAATGGAGGCTCACACGAATTTCAGCCTTCAATGGAGGATGTGAGAGCTTCCACGGACGAGCATAACTTAGGACCTCATTTCTTCGATAGGTCCCCTTAATACCATTCTCGACAGCCTCCATTCCCGACAGCCTTTAATGGAAGAAATGGATGTGATACCATCTGTAACACCCCGAAAATCGGGGGTCGAGCATAAACTCCACTCCCGAGTTCCAGAACATCACTTATGTAACATTTTCAATGATGGATGAATGTCGGTTGTCATAGTGCATGAAACATGAAGTGGATTAAGCCAAAACAACATATCATACTCCAGAGACAGTTAAATTAGCAAGCGGAAGAATGTGATAGATATATAGAATATATGAACTGTTGTAGGTCTTCAGAGTGTGAACATGTTACCAGGTTAACCAAATGCATGTATACTCCAAAATAAAAAGAAAGAATATACATGAGTGTGTAAATAAAAGGGAAAATACCAACTGTATTGATATCTAATTAGTAACCCTATAAACCCGTCAATTAGAACCAGCATATAGGAGAAATCCTCCTCATCATCAAACAAGTCCGGCTCCACTTCACAAGCAGCGCTATCATCTGCAACTAAAACAGGGACTGGTTGGTGTGCGCGAGACCGTCCCGTAACGTGGGAGTGAGTGATCAACTCAGTGGAATCATAGAGAAAAGATTAGCATGTTATCAAATCAATCACACGATAATAGTAAAGCAGGCAATCAAACATTCCTAGATACTGTTGTTAATGCAAGCATGAAATGACATGATGGATGCCCTCATCGACATTCTCCCTCATACGGCACCATTTACGCCCGCGGCATGCTTTCTTCCCACAGTGCTCCACATCTTCCAGGCACATGCAGTGCGATGTATATATGATTACCGGCTTGTTATTAGTCCTTTTCATACAGCAGGATTGAAAAACTAGGGTACTTTGCTTATATCAATCCCAACATGGATCCTGTCTAGGGTCGTCACTCCTAGTAATCTCATACGATGTTATATTTGTAAGTCACTGCAAGAGCTGCCAGGGCTGTTGCACGCACTCGTTGCTCCTCTCCCCCATCACCTTATCAATACAGGCCTAATGTACTCTTGTCGCTACGGAAGGGTCGTCGCCTCCCGTAGACTCAGAATACGCTCGAGGTCACTACAAAGGGCTCGTCACCAATCAGTGTAGGCTGACAGCTCGAATGTAGTGTCCCATACCACCACAATCGGATCACAAGTCAAATGTGATCACTAGTCACTACGGGGAGGTTTGTGGCCCCACTGTAGGCCGACAGCTCGACTACGGTGTCCCATACCACTATGCCCGGCTCATGAGTCTTTATGGATCAAGGTACCATGGTTAACAGGGTTTTCAATGGTAAGTTCAGTACCCTAGGTTCAAGCAGTTATGACTCATACAAGGTGAACATACAATGGCCAGTCGGGTTACTTGACGGGCTTGACTAGTACGAGTGCACGTTGAATCGAGCGGCATGAAGTGCACAAGCACTTTGTGCGGCCTAACCACTACCGACGACTCTAGTACGACTCGGGTTCATCATACACATCCTTCGTGGCAAATAGAATCCAACCACGAATACAAATCTGTTACTGACTGCCTGGACTAGAGTATAGCCCCAAGCACATGAAATGTGAATTAGTAATCATATGAGATAGATAGAATTGAAATAACAAGAGATTCAAGCATGTTAGCAACATGTTATAAGATACAATGCATGCAATTTAACCATATACAAGCATTTCATATATATAAGGTAATCAATTCAAATAAACATTTATACAAACACTTAGACTACACAACTCCAACGTACTTGACGTATGTTGATTTCAACATGTAATATGACAGATCCTTATATCAAGGAGATGTCTAATACACAACAATCATGTTCTTACATTCAAAACATATGGGAAGCATAAATCATATTGATTTAGGCATTTCCACAAACACTTAGTCTACACACATTAGTCTACATAGCATATGTCAGCCAATATGTACATTAGGACGAATCTCTTCGCCAAACAGATAATACATGCATAACTAGTACAAATACATGGTAAATATCCATGGCAATCATATCGGTAAAATACGTATGTATACAGTATTTTCTACAAATACCTAAAATACCCTAAATCTCAAATTCACCATACGTATCCGAAATGGAAAAAGGACAGCATGTTCTACATGTAAAATGGCATTCTCGTCGATAATCTACTATTAAACGACATTGAAAGCTTTGAAATCAGTCAATCTAAGCGTCTAAAATCCTCACCTTTCACCTTAGACGTGTATCGATTCGAATAGAACGTTTACGCTTCGTCAATGGTGTTATGATGACTTAGTGCACAAGATACATAAGCTATTTCGATATTTGAATCGAAAGAATCCTTGAAACAGATATAGATTAGGGTCTTCTTACCTAGAACGAAGTTAGAATCGCCAAAATAGCGATACAGGTGGGTGGCTTTGGCACGTGGAGCAGCATGGAAGAATCCCTGGAGAAATCACTAGCTTCTCCCTCACTTTCTCTCTCTTTTCTCTCCTCTCTCCTAGGGTTTTTCCAAATTCGTATGGGTTAGAAGGCTAAGGGTTTAAGCCCCTTTTATAAGCCCAAACATGACCAAAATAGACTCCAAGTCAAGGTATACTTGGGTTATGGCCAAATCGGGACTTTTTCGATCCAAAAGAGCATTTCGGGAGGTCCCCTGGCCGAACGCGGTTTGACTTAAGCTCATGTATATCGGATCTTGCTCACACCAAGTTTTCAGACCGGTAGAGTTCCCAGATCGCACGTGGCGGTCTAGTTTCAATTCAGCGGTCACGGAGTCTCGATCGAGGATTCCAAGTACACTGACCTGAGTGAGAAATGTTTCCTGATCCGAGGGTGTATTTGGTTCAGATTCCGACGGTCTGAATGCTTATACTGATCCCGCAAGCGAAACGTGCCAGATTTATTTAAATCTCATTTAATTTTTAATGAATTTCACTCTTACTCACACTCCTCGTTATAGGCCCAATGAAATAGTCTTAAAACATCGGTTGGGCTTGATTTTTGAAATGATTGTCAAGTCCAGCAAAGCGGTCCTAACGGTTTGAGATTATAGATATCGGACTTCCGACGCGCGGTCTAAATCCAATACGAAGTTTCAAAGGATTCCTGAGAGCAAACGGGTTTAGAGTTTAATCCTAGATTTCAGGGTATTGTAGCGTCATTGGTTCTACAAGTTTTGGGTCTTGCAGATCGTATTTAAAGTGGTTGGTGCTAATTTCACAGGTACTCTAGTGTAGCGCTGGCTAATTCACGTTAAATTCTAAAGAATTAGGTTCTAAATGATTTCTTTGGCTTTAGAATCAAGTTTTGAGAAACTACCAAGGCGCTATGGTTGACCCATTGTCTAAGGACGTCTAATCCCAGGTTAACAAAAATCTGGAGTGTTACAATCTACCCCCCTTAAAATAAAATTTTGTCCCCGAAATTGGCTAAGGGTAATGAGTCCCTAAAGAGACTTTAGTATTGGCATTCTAAGGATGATTCAAATCCTATTTAATGACCTAGCCTTACGTATAACCTAAATCAACTATTTCGATCCTAGGCCAGTGGGGAAGAGGCCAATCACACTTTCCCTGCGCTACTCTGATCCAACAATTGTATTAGATAATCCTAAGTAGATTGGGCTCAATACGTTCTACCCCCCTTAAAACTTATTTCTACTTAAGGTTCAAGAATCTATGCCTCGATCCGTATATCGGAACGAGGTGTAACTTAGGGCCTATCCTTAACATAAAATGGGAAACAACCTCTTATTACATTGGTCTTCCTCTGCTAATAATGTGTTCTATGGTATTAGTACCTATGGTTATAGAAAGAAACCTAATCCCTATTGTGGTTAAGTTCAGGGGCAGGTATAAGTTGGTGGGAAGATGTCTAATTCTCTATTGGCTATAAGTCTTCACCATTTCCCAAAGACAAAGCGATAACTTTTGGTTGTAGGTGGTTGGGCCAACACGGAAGAAAAGTTGTGTAGTGGGTCTGAGCCGGATACATAGACTTTTTGTCTAGCTAGGATAAAAAATTTGTTGTATCAGTTCTTAATCCGAGTCGATGTCAATCTTCTGCTTGATCAGAGCATTGGATTCATTGGTAACCACTAGGATTAAGAAGTCGATTCAAACCACGAATACATCGCTAATATATAATTCCTTTACTCCGTGTTCCCGATTGCAATAAATCCTTGGGAAGGCAATTCTAAGGGGAATTCTAAGGGGCATGCTGGTTTATTCTAAGTTCAATCTGAGGGATTTATAAGTTTTCCCTGAGAGTGAATGGTTCTGAGTTAAAACAACTTCCCTAAGGGTTATAACAGAAATCTATAAGTATTAAGGAGACCTATCGAAGAAATGAGGTCCTAAGTTAGGTGTGAGCATCCATTCTCGAGTTCCAGAAATGGTGCCGTATGAGGGAGAATGCCGGTGAGGGCTTGGAGTTAGTACTCCTAGATTTGAAGGATCTGACGATGGAAAATGGAGGAAATGGGGAGATAGGGCTGACCTAATGAGATAAAATGAATCTAGGCCCTATAGAGGAGTGAATTAGGCCCTCAAAGGCTTCAATTTCAAAGGGAAATGCGCAAGATAGGTATGAATGGAGGCTCACACGAATTTCAGCCTTCAATGGAGGATGTGAGAGCTTCCACGGATGAAAATGAAGAGGGAAGGGAGTGTTAATGGCTGTGGATGATGGAGTGACGTCGGTTATAACAGAAAATGGGATTGGGGGCGATTTGAAATTGGTTTTGAAAGAGGGGGTAGCAAAAAATGTGAGAAGGGAGAGCTTGGGTGGCATTTTTGTGAAGGAGGTAGGGCTTTGAGGGACTTTTAAGGGATGACCCATATATAGGAGGCCTCCCCTAACCACCTAAGAGCGTTGGCCCGATGCCCGGCCCGAGTGGGGCTCACAGTATGGCGAGCCCTCGCCGAACCGGCGAGGTCCTCGCTAGTGAACTTATAAACCGGTAACACCGGCCATGTGGGATGGGTTCCCCCTGCCCTGGAGGTCCCAAATATATGTGGGACCCACTCTAGTTCATTGTCTTTTAGCCTAGATATGCCCATGACTCCGTTTGGAGCGTTTCGGGGCCAATTTGTAAACCAGAATGAGTTTATATATCATGTAGCATATTATTTTGGGGTAGGAGAGGCTAATCCATCCATATAACCCATTTATTACAAGAGATTCCATAATTGGAATGTCCAAAAGTCCAATTCTTACATATATTTGCTATTTAAAGTAAAATTTTTATTTAAGTATGATTCACTATCCTTCACACATTAAGATTTATGTGTAGTATGAAAGGACTTAGAAAAAGTTAAAGAATGGGGTGGTGAAAGGTAAGATTCTGAAGGAATTGGATGAAAAAGGGTTTTTAAGCCTTGAGATTGAGTGTAAGGGGTGTGGTTGCCCCACGAACCAAGGACATGTATTTTTAGGTTTGGAATTCTTTTGGGATCGTCTCAAACCCACTAACTAATGACCTAGAGGCGACTTAGGTCGCTTCACGCGACCAAAGATACGTTTTGGACTCGATCAAAAAGATCGATTTGGGTAGACTTCGCCTATTGGCGAAACTGAAGTCCTACGAGTGTTTCAAGATTTTTATCGCACCCACCTAAGTCAAAGGGGCGACAGAGTACGTCGCGTGGCCATAACCTAGGTCCGGTTAAATAAATCGGGACTGTTTCGATCCAAAAGAGCGTTTCGGGAGGTCCCCTGGCCGAATGCGATCGGACTTAAGCTCATGATCATTGAATGTTGTCCACACCAAGTTTTTAGTCTGGTAGAGTTCGCAGATCGCACGTGGTGGACTAGTTTCAGTTCAGCGGTCACGGAGACTCGATCGAGGATTCCAAGTACACTGACCTGGGTAAGAAATGTTCCCTGATTCGAGGGTGTATTTGGGTCAGATTCTGACGGTTTGAATGCTTATACTTAACCCGCAAGCGAAACGTGCCAGATTTATTTAAAAGAGATTTAATTTTTAATGAATTTCACTCTTTCTCACACTCCTTGCTCCAGGCTCAATGAAATAGCCTCAGAACATCAGTTGGGCTTGATTTTCGAAACGATTGTCAAGTCCAACAAGGCGGTCGTAATGGTCTAAGATTGTAGATATCTGACTCTCGATGTGCGGTTTAGATCTAATATGAAGTTTCAAAGGGTTCCTGAGGACAAACGGGTTTAGAGTTTGATCCTAGATTTTAGGGTAACGTAGCGTCAATGATTCTAGAGGTTTTAGGTCTTACATATCGTATTTAAAGTGGTTGGTACTAATTTCGTAGGAAATCTAGTGTAGCGCTGGCTAATTCACGTTAAATTCTAAAGAATTAGGTTCTAAGTGATTTCTTTGGCTTTTGAATTAGGTTCTGAGAGGTTACCGAGGCGTCATGGTTGGCCCATTGCCTAAGGACGTCTAACCCCAGGTTAGAAAAAATCCGGAGTGTTACAGTCCGGAGGTCGAGCCAACTGGGTCTGCTGACGTTGTGGCTATTATCGAGGTCGAGCCTGAAGCAACTCTTGAGGCGGCACCAGAGGTTGCTCCAAGCGGTGGCAATAGCTGAATCCGAACCACCTCCTGTGTTAGCTCTTGATGAACATTGGGGCTTAATATGATGTCATGTACTTCAAGCACACCAAGCTTCAAACACTTTAAGCACACCAAGCGGGCTTGAGAGCATCTGTAACCAAGTGGGGATTCAACGTATCGTGGCCGACTCTTTCTGCTTTTATCTTTATGGGTTTATCAATGTAATTCTATAGTGGACACTCATGTAATCCGATGTAAAATTCATTTGATGAATGAATATACTTAGTCTGTTTGCTCATTTGACTCAGCCCTTTGATTCAGCTTACAAAATTTTCATTTTTTTTGCTTAACAGCCGACCTAAGGATAATAGATCTTTAGATGCTCGGCATTCCAAGGATGGGGCAATATTTGCCCGGTTAGGTCTTCCAACCTATATGTTCCGGGTCGAATGGTACTCGAGATGACATAGGGTCCTTCCTAATTGGGTCCCAGTGTGCCCGCGCTAACTTCCTTCGTATTTAGGAATGTTTTTCGGAGGACCATGTCTCCCACTCAGAAACGTCGAACTTTGACTCAGGCATTGTAAAACCAAGCTACTTGGCATTGTCGAGCCATCATCCGTTGTTGAGCTTTTTCTCTTTGTTCTTCCACTAGGTTGAGTCCTAGAGCGAGGAGTTCTTCATTATCATCTTCTTCAAACGAGCTGACTCGGGTTGAAAGCAATCCAATCACTACCAGGGTAACAACCTTCGTGCCATACGCGAGGGAGAAGGTAATTTCACCTATAGCCGTTCGAATGGTGGTTCGGTATGCCCATAAAATCTTAGGGAGCTCTTCAGCCTATGCTCCTTTAGCTCGGTCGAGTTTGGTTCGGAGATGCTGTTTAATGATCTTGTTGATTGCCTCGACCTGTTCGTTCATCTGAGGATGATGGCGGGAGGAATAGACGTTTCTGATCCTAAGATTGCAACACATTTCTTGGTATTGTCTGTTGTCGAACTGTTTTTCATTTTGGTAAAATGGTTTGGTGTATCCTGAACCAACAGATGATGTTTTTTCATACAAAGTTTTTGATCTTCTGTTCGGTTATCTTGGCCAATGGCTCGGCTTCGGCCCATTTTGTAAAGTAGTCTATTGCAAGAATAGCAAACTTGGTCTGGTCTTTCTCTAAAGGGAGTGGTCCGATGATGTCGATTTTCCACTGCATGAAGGGCCAAGGACCAGTCATTGGAGTTAACTCCTTAAGGGGTTGTCTTGGAATGGTCACGAATCGTTGGCATTTGTCACATCTTTGGATGAGCTTATGAGCATCGTGCTGGATAGTCGACCAGTAATACCCCTGATGTAGGACCTTACGTGAAAGTGATCATCCTCCCGAGTAATTTCCACAGATCCCTTCGTGGATCTCTTGCAGTACATAATCAACTTCATCGGGATTTAAGCATCATAATAGTGGAGCAAAGAATCCTTTTTTATACAACACCCATCAAGTATGGTGTAATGGGAGGCTCGAAGTTTCAACCGTCTTGCCTCAGCACGATCCTCGGGCAACTTTCCACTACTAAGATATTGGACGATCGGGTCGAGCAAAGTGGGTTTCAAATCGATTGAATGTACGGTCAAGCTAACTGGGTCATCGATGCTCAGTGTAGCAACATACTTGATTGGAACGGACTTGGGGATGTCGTCTTCGTCGGCAGAGCCAAGTTTTACTAGTAGATCGGCCTTAGCATTTTCTGTTTGGGGAATCTAAGTCACAATACATAATTTAAAACTATCAATCTATTTTCTAGCTTTCTTAATATATGCTTTCAGTTGATCTTTTTGTATTTGATACACGTTGGTAACTTGATTGACAACCAATTGCGAGTCGCTGAACATGTTGAGTGACTCCCAGACTGGTCACGAGTCGGAGATCGAGTAATAAAGCTTCATATTCTGCTGTATTGTTCGAGGCTTGAAATCTAAGTCTTAAGGCATATTGTATGTAGGTTTGATCGGGAGTTTCTAAGATGACTCCTGCTCCACTTGCTTAGAGTTGGATGAGCCATTGACGTAAAGCTTCTAAGGGGTTGGGTCGGGCAATGACTTGGGAAAGACAGTCGTCGATTGTTCAGCTCCAAGCTCGGTAAGTGAGTCGGTTTGTAGTGTAGTGTAACTTCAGTGATGAAGTCAGCCATAGCTTGTCCTTTTATCGCTACTCTCGGCTTATATTGAATGTCGAATTTGCTGAGCTTGATCACCCACTTCGTTAGTCGGCCGAATGCTTTCAGTTTTTGAAGAATCTGATGCAGTGGGAGGTCGGTCATGACGACAATAGTATGAACTTGAAAGTATGGCCGGAGTCATCGCGAGGAGACTACTAGGACTAGGGCCACCTTTTCCAGAGTTGGATATCTTATTTCTGCCAGTAATAGTGCTTTGTTGACGTAGTACCCCGATAATTATTTTCCTTCGTGCTTGCGTATCAGGGCCGAGCTAATTGTTGCGTCGGACACTACGAGATACAACAGTAGAGCCTCTCCAGGCTCAGGTTTTGACAGGAGGGGTGACGATTTGAGATAAGACTTCAATTGCTGGAACACTATTTCACACTCTCCTGTCTAATCTACCATTTACTGTCCCTTCAATTGCTTGAAGAACGAGAGGCATTTATCGGTAGTTCGGGAGAGGAAGCGGTCGAGTGCGGCTACTCATCCGGTCAGCCTTTGTATGTCTTTGATTATTTTCAGGGACTCCGTGTCGAGTAATGCTTTGATTTTCTTTGGGTTTGTCTCGATTCCTCATCGGCTGACCAAAAATTAAAAAAATTTACCCGAGCTTATGCCAAGGCACATTTGCTCGGATTCAACTTCATCTGATATTTCCAAGGGATGAGAAACATCTCTTCTAGGTCGGCCGCATGGTCGGCCGCGTATATACTTTTGATGAGCATGTCATCAATGTATACTTCCATGGTTCGGTTGATCTGTCGAGTGAACATTTTGTTCACTAATCGTTAATAGGACGCTCTAGCATTCTTTAAACCAAATGGCATCACATGGTAACAATAAAGATCTTTGTTAGTGACAAACGTGGTCTTAAATTTATCAGATTGATGCCTTACAATTTGATTATATCTGTAATAAGCATCCATAAAACTAAGGAGTTCGTGCCCCGCCGTGCTATCTACCAGCTAATCGATCCTCAGAAGAGGGAAGCTATCCTTTGAACAGGCTTTGTTTAGGTCGGTATAGTCAATACAGACTCGCTACTTCCCGTTGACTTTCTTCACGAGTATGACATTGGCTACCCACTCTGGGTAGTATATCTCCTTAATGAATTTCACTTTAAGGAGCTTTCTTACCTTTTCTTCATTGATAACGTATCTCTTGGGGCCGAGCGGTCGTCGCTTCTGTCGGATTGGCTGGTACGTCGGCTCGATGTTGAGTCTGTGAGTCATTATCGAGGGATCGATCCCTGACATGTCTTCATGGCTCCATGCGAATACATCAGTGTATTGTCGGAGTAGGGATATCAGCTTATCCTTCAGGGGTGACTATAGAGATGAGCCAACCTGTACTGTTTTGGATTCGTCTGTCTTGACCAAAGGTACCGAGTGAGGATCTAATGATTCGATCGTGGACACCTCAGCTGGGGCTTTCACAGCTATTACGTAGCAACACCGTGAATCCTGTTATCGCCCTTCACGACACCTACTCTTAACTTAGTTGAAAATTTCATGGAGCGATGGTATGTTGATACCACAGCTTGGAGAAGGCTCAGAGAGGGTTGACCGAGTATGACATTGTAGACTGATGGTTGTTCGACTATTATGAAGTCGACCATTATTGTTACTTGATATGGATGGTTTCTAATATTAAGTGGCAACGAGATGAGTCCCTTGGGGTGTGTTTTTCCTCTTGAGAATCTGATCATTGGGCTACGAACCGGCTGTAATGTCGATCACTCAACACCCATTTTGTTAAACCCTTGAGCGAACAACACATCTACAAACGATCTTGTGTCGATGAGGATGCGTAATACCTTACGATTCACAATAGTGAGGGTGACGACCAATGCATCATTGTGCGGATGATGAATACCCCGAGCATCTTCATCGGTGAATGATATGCAATATTTTTTTCTTTTCTTTTCTTTTAGAGGCCGAGCTAAGATCATGATGTCAGACTTAAGCTAACTGATGCTCTTGGCATGGTTTTTTCGAGCATTATTTGAGTCGCCCCCGCCTCAGGGACCACCGACAATGGTTCAGATTTCGTCCATGGATCGGTTGTCTCCCGAACGTCCTTCCGTTGTCCCGGTTCTCTCGACGTGTTCACTGAGACGGTGTTCTCGGATGAGTCTTTCAATCTCTTCCTTTAAATGATAGCAATCACTTGTATTATGCCTGTGATCATGATGGTAATGGCCGTACTTGTTTTTGCTTCGTCAGTTTGGGTTGCTTCGGAGTCTATCTGGCCAGTTAACAAATCCTTCGCCTTTAATCTCCATCAGAACCTACTCCTATGGTTTATTGAGCGGGGTATGTGTTAAAATTTACGATCAGGCCGCATACCCAACCTATGCTCGTCGCGTGCCCGATCATCTTTAAGCTTCTTCCCGCTAACCGAGTCAACTTCTTTTTTGGCTAACTCTTTTATCACCATTTTTGTATTTTGAACGGCTTCACGTAGGTTTTGGGTTTCTTCGGCATCAATGTATTTATCTAACCGAGCCATAAATTTTTCCAGAGTTATCGGTAGGTTTTTATCCAAGGATGCCAAAAATGGTTTGTCTCTGACGCCTTGAATGATTGAGTTGAGCGTCGTTTCTTCTGAGTGTTTTCGAACTTAGAGTGACTCAAAGTTAAAGTGTTTTATGTAGTCTTTTAGGAGTTCCTCCTCCTTCTGAACTATGTTGTTCAAGTGAGCGGGGGATTTTAACTTCTTTTTCCTACCAATGAAGTTAGTGAGGAAGGCATCGCTGAGCTCTGTGAATGAGCTAATAGACTTTAGTTTTAGCTGTTTGAACTAAATTCGTGCTACATCGGCTAAAGTGAGAAAGAAAGCGCAGCACATCACAGCGTCTGAGGCATCATGCAGCTCCTTATACCTTTGGAAGGATTCGATGTGCTCGATTGGGTCGATTTTACCGGTAAAAGGTGTAATATACGGAAGACGGAACCGTTCTAGTAATCGAGCTTGCATTATCTCTTCTATAAATGGGAATGCCCTTGCTTCAGACGCTGTCTGATGTGTATCTCGGCCTTGTTTCATGTCTATAATCTCTTCTTGCAGTTCCCTCCTGAAGTTCTGGAGGTCAACTTTCCAGGGTACGTCACTTTCTGCCGTTCCCTTAACTGGAGGCGTGCTGCACCTCCTCCGATCTATTTCGTGTCGAAGATCGGTGTCAGGCAGCGGGGTAGTCACGGAATGAGTCGGTGCTGGCTCAGACGAACCGTGGTGTTGACTCTGTAGAGGGACAGGCTGTGGAGCAACAGGCTGAGGGTCGATGAATTGTTGTGGAGTGTTCGTCGCTTGACCTTCGTTGCGCTGAGGTAATGGGATTTGCTGACGATGAATCTATTTCAGCCTTTGCTTCATGACATTTATATCGGATCTAAGTTCCTAGACCTCCCTGTCCAACCATCTATTGCCTTGGTTCCGCTGGGTATTCCTAATCGTGGAAAAGGTTGCCGAACGAGCTGCGGAACCCTGTCGGTTGTCGGGTCGATTCTGAGCTCCTTGAGCCCCATTCATACCCGGTGGTCCTTCGGTTGCTGGTGGTCCAGTGACAATGACCTCATTTGGCTCCTCTTGAACAGTTCCTCTGGTTCTTACCATTAAAACTCGTTTGAAGCTTCTGGGTACAGCCTAGAAAATGACCTTTTGTACTATTTCCCACAGACCGCGCCAATTTGTTGATGCAAAAAACTAGTGCTCCCTCCCTTATCCTACCACCTGCACAATGGAGAGAAAAGGAGATCCTGGCTAGAGTCGGGGACCCTCCGATGCTTAAGTCAGTGATAAGACTATGAGAAAGGTTTTTAAGAAGATTTTTCTGCGTACCTTTAAGCTTGGAGGTTTCTATTTTTATAGGAATGGGAGGGTCCCATCGTGTAGGGATTCTTTCCCCGTTATTTTGGAGATTTGATTTTAATTCATTTTCGGTCTTCATCCAATCCCGTGATCCTTAGGATTGGGGATCCTTTTATGAGATTTCTTGGACAGTGTTACTGTTTACACCATCTTTTCCTCGCTCGGCCTAGTTCTGACCGACTCTGTTGATGAGTTAGTCTCGGATGGCTTTAAGGATAAAGCTATTTGCTTTCTGTCGGATGAAACGGAACCAATCCACTGTTAATTTCCTCTCTTACTAATTGAGTTGGTTTTATGGTCAGTTGTATGGCTGCTAAGCTTCAGACCTTTAATCGGCCTTTTTAGACGTTGCTGCCTCGTTATCCGAGTCAACTTTATACATCTTATGTGTTTTGCCTATGGCTCTTGACTCTGTAAGTCTCGGTCAAAATTTATTTCCTGCAATCCGAGTTAAGTCTCTCTTTTTAGGCTTTTCACCTTTGTCTCGATCGGGCTTATTACCTTGGACTTCTGAACCATATCAGTAGAATCGGTTCGTTTCATAATCGGATCTCCGGGACTTAACATATTTTTCCCCAACATAGTAAATACATCATTTTCGGGCCTGTATAACTTTGATCTTTTTTGAACGGTCTGACAACTATTAGTTAAAGGAGTTTAAGCAGTATCTTCACACGTGCACACACTAGCCAAGTCGGCAGTGCATGGTACACTAACCAATTCGCTTACCACACCAACATACGGGACAAGTCTCCTTCCCCCGGAAAGGGAAACAGATTGGCTACTCCCTCTAACACTAGCCCCATGGCTGGTTGTCAGTGGTTTGTGTGCCCACCATGATGTATGTGTTTCATCATTTCCCTTAGTCAATTTTTACAGATAATTTTAGGTCTTGATCCCCAAAATGAGAGGGATATAAATCTTAGGTGGACTACACCACATGAAAACAATAATGATTGGATATCAACCATTAAAATCCTACTAAGGCCCACTGTACTGTTTATTTAACATCCAATGTGTTAATTAAGTCATACAGGATCAGATCAAGGGATAAAAGCACATCGTTTTGATCCAAAAATTTTATGGCCCCCAAAATGTTTTTAATGTTCGACGCACATTCAACACTGTTTCCTGTAATGTGATACACTTGAGATTGTGATATACCTCATTTTTTGTCTCATAACGTAAAATGATCTGTAAAAATAGTTGGATGGCAAGGATGAAACACATACATCATGGTGGGGCTCACAAAGTACTGACCACCAGCCATTGGCTGGTGTTTGGGGGAGTTGCCAATCTGTTTCCCCCGGAAAGTGCGTCTATGCTCATGTTCTTAAGAAGTCGGTGGGCTAGTGTACCACACACCACCAATCTGGCTGGTGTGGGAACATGCCATGCGAAGACGAGCACTGCCTGCTCCTCCGGCTCCGAGTTGCACCAGTAGTTCAAAAGAGATCAAAGTTAAATGGCCCCTAAATGGCCCCTAAATAATTCACATCCAAAGCTTAAGTGGACCACATAACAAATATAGTGTGACAATGATTCTCACCTTTAAAACATTCATCGATCCCACCATAACATTTCTTTTCCATCCAATCTATTCATAAGGTCACACTGACCTAAATTAAGAGGAAAAAAAAATATCATATTGATCCAAAACTTTTGTGCCGAGTAGGCTTTCAGTCTTATTTTTTTCTCAAGCCTTGGCTTGCCAAATGGAAGGACACTTGGTATATAACACATACCTCATGATGGGACCCACATAACCTAGTGACGTAAACACACCAACTAGGTCGGTAGTAGTGGCACATTGGTCAATCCGCTTCTATGTTCCTTGGTTCTCATAAGAAGCACTCATTGAATAGCTGATTTTGCATTGAGATGAATATTTATTGACCCACAGTTTATTCCAAGATCCAAAAATCAGGATCATTAATGAAGCATGATTATAGGAATATTGCTTCTTATTATGGGTAAAATTGAATTGGAATAACCCGGATGAGAGAGAATGTAAAGCATAGAAAAGGGAATGAGCTGGCCCCAATTGCCGAGCACGACCTCTATGGACGGCTCAAACACCGATCGTCAGTAGTGACATCGGCCTCGACCAACGTCTTGTTATCGCAATCAACAAACGACTTTGGGTACCGACTCAGCCCCGAGGATAGGCCCCGACCATTACCAACAGTTTGGCTCGGTCTGTAGGACCTCGACCAGGTCGACCACAAACCTGATTGGAATCCAACCACAAGGAGACAATATCCTCAAAAGCCGACCACCATGAAATCTCCTTCATGTATGAAGAGGATTAACTCCGTGAGATCTTCATCGAGGATCATGCTGATGATAACTTCGTATATCTTGATGACGATTCCCTTTGTGACACGCGACTGTATGGAAGATTCATTGCCATATATGTAACGAGCAACAAAGGGCTATAAATATGAACTCTACACAATAAAAGGTATGCAAAAAAAACCCTACTGCTAGACCTAGAGTTCCTTATCTAACTTTGGCATCGAAGAATCCCCTGCTATAGCTAAGGTCTCCATTGTTATTTGATTTTGTAGGTACTCGATGGTCCGATGAGGATGACCAAATCTTAGCATCAATAGTTTGACACTGTTTGTGGGAAATGATAACGAAGCCATTCTGTTGAGGGTCAAATATTATATATTGGATCCCATTTATATATTGGTTTTATGAACATGATACTGTATAATGTCCTATTTTACTCATGTTTGTGTTGCAAGGTGAATTTGAGAGCTTGGTTTGGAAAAGGTGCTAAAAGCATGGATTTGATGCTCAAAGATCACCAAGGCAAACAATGAATCTTAGAAGACAAAGATTGAAGATTTCAAGGTCCTAAGATTTAAGAAAACCAAGTGGAGAAGGAACAAAGCCGAAAGAATAAGTGCAGAATACACATCGACTGTGTCATCGAGCACCGTTCGATGACATTGAGGACATATTCGATGACATCGAGGACATATTCGATGACATCGAACACAGGTCGATGACATCAAATTTATGAAGGAAAATTGAGTTGGTTGCAGGACAAATTGAAGACATTTTTGGATGACTCAAGAACTTGTTCGATGACTCGAAGCTTCTCTTGATGACATCGAAGACCTGCTCGATGACATCGAATTTTTTGTGGAATTTTGGCAAAAATCGCTGGATATATTGGGCACCATTTTTGATTACTCGATTACTCTCTGGACTATTTTGGACACATTATCGATTACTCAAACAATGCTCGATGACAACGAAAGCCTCTTCAATGACATTGAAGGTAGGTTCGATGACATAGAAGGTTGCAGAGTTCGGATGAAGCTACAAAAGTGTGAAAAAAAAATATAAATGACACCTTTGATGCCATCAAACTAATTGCACGAAGTTGCACAGAGTGCGTAAATTTAAGGCAGTTTCCAGATTTTTCCAAAGAGGTGTGAAAGGAGGTGTTGTACAACTATAAATATGAGTCCCCAGGGCATCCCTAGGGATCTATCTAATCATTTTAGGTTTTGGAGGAGTGAAGCACAAGGGTGGAGAGCCGTCCTCAAGCCTTTTTTTCTTCTTCTTTCTTCCTTAGTTTTTTATGCTTTCTTCTAGGGTTTTAGTTCCAATCATGACTATGGTTGGCTAAACCTCTTACTTAGGTTTAAGAGGTAAAGCTTGTAGCATGATGGAATGTTTTTTATTACTTTTATTCATGTTTATATTGAACTATCTTTGATTCTAGTTTAATTTTTAAGGAATACTTTCGGTTTTGAATGGTTTATTGTGAGTCAAATTATAGTAGATCTACAATAGCTTTGAGTATCTTCTTTTCATGTATTGAGATTGTGAAATTAGGAAATCCTGTTGTTCACCATCATCCCTTAGGCATGGTTGGATGATGAAATCCCTTTTAATTTTCATGATTATCTTATGTTTGGTTATGAGATTGATATATCCTATTGTGAGCCATTGTCTCCTGGGCATGGTTTTGTGATGGAATCACTTCCAGTTCTCATGACTCTCATCCATTGAGAATTAGGTTAAAGAAAGTTCAGATTTAATTTTATTAAGATATCTTCTAACTAGATAGGATAGGACTTCGATTCTAGTTGTGTCCTTGAATCAAGCATAGATCTCCCTGATTGCTACAAGTGGATCCTTGGAAACCCTAGTTCCCACCTTTGAATTTACAAGTTTTAGTTAAATAATTCACAATTACTCTCTTTACACTTTTAGATTTAGGTTTACATCTTCGTCTAGTTGCTCTTAGAATACACACAAGATTAGTCCCTGTGGATTCGACCTCAGTCTCACTGAGATTATTATTACATCGCGACCATACACTTAGGGTTATGAACAAGTTTTTGGCATCGTTACTGGAGAATAACGGTTACATTTTTCTAAGATTGACTAGTTTTGGAATTAGGTTAAGATTAGAGTTTTTTGAATTATTTTAGAAACTAACTTTGCTTTTTAATTTTAGGTTTAGAAACTTTCTATTTTCTGTTTGCAGAACCTATTTTCTAATTATAGGATAGAGACTTTCCTACTTTGTTTTTTTTTAGAAGCTATTTTTTTTGAAACTTTCTATTTTATGTTTTTAGAAACTTTCCTTTTTTGTTTTTTTAGAAACTAGGTTATTTTTCTTTTTTCCTTTTTAGAAACTAACTCACTTTCCTTTTTCTTTTGTAGAATCCGAATATAGAAACTTCTAATTTGGTTAACTTCTTTCTAATTCTCTCTCTTTTTATTTTTAGATTTCTATTTTCTTTTTATTTTTAGGTTTAGGTTAGAATCTAAAATAGAAGGTTAAAAGTGTTTTACGCCCAAGTAGGTTTGTGACAACACTCGATGTCTTTTGAGTGAAGGAGGATTAGTTGCACAGGATTAGACACCACTCAAGATCCTAAGAGTTAATTGACGTTATGGTTGTAAATAAACCTGTAAATCAACCAATGAATTAGCCGCAACCTCGAGTTGTGGAAGTCCAGGATGAGACGGAGGTGCACCATGCACCCCCGTATCATACTTTACGAGATTACTTACAACCGGCAGGGGTGAGCACCCTTTCTTGTATATTTTTTTAGGAAACACAAGAAACATAGATATCAAGCCTAGAGTGATCCAACTCCTTCTAAAGTTACTTAGACTTGAATCTGAAAGTCCATACCTGTACTTGCAAGAATTTACCGAGGTTATAGCCACTTTATACTTTCCTAACGTGTCTGACGACATGGTCAGGCTGAAACTCTTTCCTTTCTCCTTGAAAGAAAAAGCTAAGACGTGGTTGCACTTACTACGTCCGCGATCTATTGGCACATGGAATGGCATGATGATAGAATTCATAAAAAAAATCTTTCCATACCATAAGATGAACACCCTCAGGAAGTCGATCATGAACTTTGCCCAAAAGGAAGATGAAACATTCTTCCAATGTTGGAAGAAGTTCAAGGATCTCATCAGTTCATGCACACAACACAGTTTTGAAACGTGGCGCATAACAACTTTCCTCCATGATGGACTGACATCTTCCATGTGCCAATTCGTCGAGACAATGTGTAATGGGGAGTTCATGAACAAAAATGTTGAGGAGGTGTGGGATTACTTTGACAAACTCATTGAAACTGCACAATCATGGAACATCTCTCCAAAATATAGCACCACATCTAAACTTACTCAAGTAAGGGAGACGGTTGGGATATACTTGCAGAAAGAAGATGATGATATAAATGCTAAAGTGACCAGTCTTACAAGGAAGGTCGAGGCCATGAAACTTAAGAAGGATAAGGCTAAGGAAGTTATTTGCGGTATTTGTGCTTGTAACATACATAAAACTGAAATTTGC
Source organism: Magnolia kwangsiensis (assembly GCA_037074715.1). Taxonomy (NCBI): domain Eukaryota; kingdom Viridiplantae; phylum Streptophyta; class Magnoliopsida; order Magnoliales; family Magnoliaceae; genus Magnolia; species Magnolia kwangsiensis. The sequence continues at coordinate 63,034,850 of CM073573.1, forward strand.
CCAACGATACCTGCTTTTTAAGAGGTACAGACCTTTCAATGGACCTAGCTCTAACACATACAATCCTAGTTAGAGAAATCATCCGAACTTTAGTTTGAGGAATGGACAAAATGCTACCCCTCAAGGAATCCCTTACCAATTCTTGAATCAAGGGAAACCTCAAGAGGATCCGGTATGGAAACATATTAAAAACTAAGAGCTTATGTATCACCCTGTACTTTTCGATACTTGAGTGTTACCGTGTAATCTAATTTGGTATAAATACAAACCTAAGTTAAGCAAATGTTCATGTTCATTCTAGTCTAAATCCAACCAGTAGGAGGATCTTCATTCGTAGATAGAGCCATTTGGCCCTCTAAGCATAGGACTAGTGGTTAGGTCTCTACTTATAGGGTCTTTAGGGCACGTAAAACTAGTAAGGAGAGTGTCTGAAACACTTGTGTTTTTCGATCTTAAAATATGATCGTTGGAATTATAGATCAATTATGAGATTCGAGGTAGATCATTCGATTTAGGCCTCGCATCATGCAATGATGGAATTGATCGTCAAAACTAGTCATTAAATCCATCCAAGTTACTCTTGGACCGTCGATGAACCGTTCTGAGGTAATCCATCTGTTCAAGCCCATGATCATTCATTCAAATGAAAAGAATGGACCATTAATGGTAGAAATAACTGTCGGATTTTCCATAAATCGGGTTACAAACTAGTAGGCATGTTGACGATCAAATCTAGAATAATCTGACCATCAGGTGATCAGGAATCACAATCTGAACTGAAGATTAAACGTTATATGGCCCATCTGTACATGAAGACATTAAATTAAAATAGAGAGAGTGGCCTTTGGAGGCCCACAAGTTAGATGAGTGGCGTGGATTTCTTGATTGGGCCACATAACATCGTCAGGTCGACAAAGATCCACAATTAAGCTCGAGATTTTAAAACTATGGCCCACTTAAACCTTGGATCAGTTTGATCACTGTATCGACGTCTCAAATGAGACCCTAAAGAGAATGGACGGTGTGGATTTCATCAAAACATCCTGTGGATCACACTTGACCCTGCTATGTACCATAGCAGGCATACACCTGCAGCGCACCAGACCAGGGACGCTGGTCAAAGCGGGCTTACCCGCAACTTCTTCAAAAGGAGAGAATCTCTCTCTCTCTCTCTCTCTCTTTTAGTTTTCACCAGTAAATGGACGGGTGCCCGTTTCCTTGGTTAGTGGCCCACCTATACTAGCCATCTAGAAGATCCAAACTATTCATCTAGTGCAGATGAGGGTCCTGAGTAAAGCCCACCTAACTTCGTACATTGTAACATGTGTGCATGCACAAGATCCTCGATGCAAGCCAACCCTACAAACACAATCTTTCTAAAAACGGAAAACTTCCATTTCTCCTTGCCACGAGGGCAATCTGTGTGAAACGTGAGACTCGTATCCTAGATTGTATTGTTCCATACGCTTCTGCGGTCCTTCCGGTCGAATTTCGGTGACCCACGAACTGTTATCAGTGTTTGTGCGTGACCCTGAGTCATATCCTATATTCCAGAGTCGGCTCGACTTGAGACTTGTACCCTTATGACTGCACCGTCACCATAGTTTCGATGCCATGTCTCGCGCACTGAGGCGATACTCGTACCATGAGATGTGAGCCCACGTTCAGTTCGAGGAAAATACTGCACGTTGTCATTTCAAGAGAATCTCTACAAAATGTCACATCAATCCATCAATTAATCAAGGTACAACCCATCACTCCATCTCATCCCCAAGTGTAACCACCCTCCCTAAAAGTCAACACTCTCTCTTATGCAAGTACACATCCATCACTCACTCACCCATCACACCCCATCACTCTCTCTCTTACACCTTTCTCTCTCATCTCTCTCTCATTTCCTCTTAAGGAACCCACATCTATGCAAGCTCCATGAGAGAGCTTTGTGTGGCTCACTTCGTATATCCCATCCCCACTCTCCAAAACCAATCTCAACCGTTGAAGTTTGTCCTTTGGAGCTCTAGGATGCTTTGGCGGAAGGCAGAGGAGAAGATCAAGGATGAGTGATTTTATTTGTTGATTTTGATGATTTGAGGGCCCACATATGGTGGGACCCATCTTGATGTATGCATTGTATGGGGAGGGCCCATAGTGGTGGGGTCCCCCTTCTCACCGGTCTTTCTCTCTCTCTCTCTCTCTCTTGTGATGGAAGTGGCCCGCTAGATCTACACCTATCGTGGACCTAACCCACTATGATTTATGTATTTTATCCATGTCGTCCGCCCACATGGACCCCCCTTGGTGTACGTCCCTCATCCATGCTGTTTGTCCGTTCGATGGACATCCAATGTCCCTGTATGGGGTGAGAACGCATGTCACGCCCCAAACTCAGAAACCGGGCTCACAGAATTTTCGGTCGCCGAATCCGGCGCCGACAGCCTCCGTAGAACCCCATTCTCGGCTCCTAGCTCCTATTCGCTAGGTTCCGATCCTGGGATGCTACGAGGAGGATTTTCAATGTCAGTCTGATTCGTGATAAGCATAACCAAAGGCATAACCCACAAACAACAACCAAGAACTCCATTACATTTCCACTATGATCAAAAACTTTACAAGTACAATGAGCATAAAGGGAAATACAATAGTAAAGAACCAAAAACTCCAAACGCTCTGCAACGTGCTCCTGCCTCAATGCTGCTGCGATCCAACGTCACCTGCACGCAACGGTCGTGCATAAGCTTACAGAAAGCTTAGAGGGTAGTGAAAGTGTGTGCACAAGGTAGTAATATGAACATGCAATGTCAGAGTAAAGCGGAATATGCAGATGGATCTATAATATCATGAGCCGTAACAAGGCTATGCGATGCAAGACATGAATGGTATCGGCCATCCCAAGGCCATGCGATGTGCAATGCAGCTCAAGCATACAGGTCCTCATCTATGTCCACACATTAATACAGCTCAAAATATGGAATATCACCGGGGTCTAGTACACTCTAAACCAGATTTCGCCACATCACGCGTAATAAGGTAAGTGGAAGAGACCTCACTATCCGTCTGCCAATATCGGGCGCGACTCGTCGATAGCGGACCCATTCCTCGAGCTGGTCAAACTCAGCCTAGCATTGCCCCCTACACTCGGGCGGGTAAGGCCGCACCCCCTTCCAACCGACCACGACACAGTGGAGAGCGTAGCCATCTGGTAATCGGTACTCAACGCTCATCTACCCACTCGGTCTAGACATTGGTGCAACCTCTTGGTACCATAAGGGTTTAGGGACTTTCACCCAGGGATATCTATAGTACCCCATGTAGAACAAGATTTTCGGTATCCAATCCCGCCAACCACGATGCGTCTATGGAGGTTACGGCCCTGATGTCGCTAGGGCGTACAATAACTAAGTCACACAAATATGGAATGCATGAATCACGCTATCCAGTCATGCAACCAATCCTACGCATACCGTGCGCTCATGTAGGGCAACACCGCCTAACCGGGAGCCCATAAACAACCTGCCCGAAGGCAAATACTATGATCAGACAATTCTCACGTCAAGCATACATATGATGCGTATGATCATGAGTCATGAAACTTTACTAAACATGATATAATAAAATGAACTATCTTACAATGCAGATGGACCTGGACGGCCTATACATGATAAGTACGGCCCAGTAATGGGCCCTAAGGAGAGTCGTAATGTGGACATCCAACCATCATTACACTCACAATGTGGACGTCAAACCAACATTGCTCCCAAGGCACGATCTTTGTAAACATTGGTAGTTAATCTGTATGGGAATTACACATTGCAATGGACCGTAGGTTCCTCCCATTGGGCCTTACATGTATATCAAATGGGTCATATCTTATGGGCCTTTCATTTATCAGATGGGCCACACAAATGGGTCACACCAATGGGTCTTATGTGCATTGCAATGGGTCAAAACCCGTGGGCCTTGGATTGCATCAAATGAGCTTAACTCATGGGTCGAATGGGTCACACCAATTGAATCCCATATGAACGCCAAATGGGCCTTAACCCTTAGGCATTATATGAGTTCAATGGGCCTAAACCTCTAGGCCTTATGGTACATCAAATGGGCCTAAACCCGTAGGCCTTAAACAATTAAATGGGCCTGATCCCATGGGCTCAAAAATGCAACAAATGGGTCCAATTTCAATGGCCTTGGAATACATCAAAGGGCCTAGTCCCATGGACTTACAACACATCAAATGGGCCTAAGCTCTTAGGCTAAAAATGAATCAAATGGGCCTAGTCCATAAGCATTTTATAAATCAAGTGGGCCCAAATTCTTAGGCCTTAAATGAATCAAATGGGCCCAGCCCATAAGAATTTTATAAATCAAATGGGCCTAGCCCATAGCCCTTTTGAAATTCAATGGGTCCCGACTCATGGGCCTTACAAAACATTTATTTCCATCCAAACTATTCATAGGGACACATGGTCTAGGGCCCACTACAATTTTCATTTTATAAAATATACATTTAAACTATATATCATACATAAATATATATAACGGTGGGTCCCACAGAAAATAATATGGGTAGCTGGCAGTGGGCCCATCATCAAGACAGATGGACGGCGTGTGTAAAACACATGCAACAGGGTGAGTAATATATACATTAACGTGGGTCCCACAAATGTGGCCCACCGTAATATTTATTTGAAATCCAACCCGCTCATAAGGTCACCCAGACCTGTATGAAGGGTCAGCAAAAATTTCAGCTTGATCCAACACTTCTGTGGGCCCCAGAAACTTTTTAACGGTGGAATTCAATTCACACCGTTTCGCGTGGTGTGGGCCACCTGAGTTTTGGATCTGTCCCATTTTTGGAGGGGGGCCACTTTAGAGGGTGGCCCACCTCATTAACAGGTTGGATGTCCAACAAAGATCATGGTGGGGCCCACGGCAGCAGCCGTGGGACCCCACTCGTCCGTCCATCCAATGCAGGCAGCTCCTGCTGCTTCAGACGGTGGCAGCGCTGCTACCACCTTTTCATATATATATATATATATATATATATATATATATATTTTTTTTTTTTTTCCTTTTTAAAAAAAATCATACATGGGGCCCACTTTTGTGAAATCCACTCCGCCCACTTGATTCTAGGGTCCAAACAGGCCGTACAAACCCCACTTTTGGCATTGATTTAGAGTGTAGACACAACAAAATGTGCACTAACGGCCTTTGAAGGGTAAAAATATCATTTTCTATGGTATGGCCCGCCTGAACGTCAGATGGACCTCTTTCTTTGGCTCAATGCCTAAAATGATATGATAAAGAGGATGAACGTCATGGATTGAACACATGTATCAAGGTGGGGCCTGCATAAGCCGGCCCACCTAAGCTTTCCCTTTTTGTTCTTTGCTTGGGCAGGGACGTCCAGCGTCTCAGACGCTGGATAGTTTGATTATTTATTTATTTATTATTATTATTTTTAATAACTAAATAAAAATAAAATAAAACAATGCATTGGGGTGGGCCCTGATTAGGTGGGCCATCACATGGCTACCCCATGCACATACAATGTGGGCCACACCTAAAAATGGATCGGGTCCACAACATGCATTCTAGTGGGGTCCATTCAAGTGGGCCACACCACCCTATCCCATAAAATAAAATAAAATAAAATAAAAAGAAAAAAAAGGGAGAGAGAGACATGGAGAGTGGGACACGCCTTGTGATGGAGGGACCCCGACACTATGGGCCCTCCCTTGTAAGAAACTATACAAGAAACGGAGCCCTTTGTACATGGAATCATCAAAAATGTAAATCAACGGTGGAGATCCATTCCCCACTGATATGGACGGTCTAGATGACCCTTTCTAAATGAAATAAACATCATGATGGGGTCCATAGAGAATGGCCCCATCATGGAATGATCATGATGATCCAAGTGGTCCATCGGCCACAAATAAGGGTCCCAAGTGAGATCCACACCATTGATCGGTGGGCATCACTTGGTCCACCAAAAAAATAAGTAAATCTACCCTATAGAGGCACCCACCGTCCGATCTTCTTGCTCCTAGGGGTCTCTTGGCACCTTAGCTTCAACTTCAATGGTTAAGATGAAGAATGGAGGGTTGAGATGGGAGATTTTGGGGTAGGAAGGTGGGCGACTTGGAGCTTAGGAGCTCTTGCAAATTTCCATACGTATGGAGCTCCTTAGCTTGGGGTTTTGCAAATGAGAAAGAGAGAAAGAGAGAGAGTGATGTAAAGGGAGAGAGAGAGAGTGATGGATGGATGGGTGAGTGATGGTTGTGTAAGAAATCTTTGACTTTGTGGCCTTTTGTGTAAGAAAGGTATGGGTTAGGAAGACTTTTGTGCCCTTTTGTGCAAGAAAGGTATGGGTTAGGAAGACTTTTGTGGTTGCTTAGAAAAATAGGTGAGAGTGATGTGTACTTGACATGTGATGGATTGATGGGTGATTGATTGATGGGATTGATGTGATTGATGTGACACATCGTAGAGATTCCCTTGGTTTTCGTAACGCACGACGTTTTCTCGCACCGAACGTTGGCCCAAAACTCTTGATCAGGGTATCGCCTCGGCGCGTGAGTCGCGGCGTCGGAACTGCGGCGACGGCGCGGTCGCTATGGTATTGGTCTCGGGTTGAGTCGACTCGGGTTGTCGGCATATGAATCAGGGTCGCGCGTCGATATCGTTTAAGGGTCGAAGGTTGCCGGAATTCTACCGGTAAGACCGCGGAAGTGTACGAAAAGGTACGGACCAAGATACGGGTCTTACAACGCAAATTCCAACTTGATCAAATACGTGAGGCCACCCTAAAGATGTGTTGTACCCAGCACGTGAGAGGTTGGCTGGTTTACCTGCTGTATTGATTCTAGCAAGTTACATGGGTTTCATCCAAGCCGTCCCCATCCACGGCCCACCTAAATGTATTGACGGCACCAAGTTATGAGGACCACACCATGATTTATTTGTTCCATCCACATCATCCAGATGATCTGGACAGTGCTGGAATAATTGGACGACACTAGAATAATAATAATAATGATAAATAATATATATTATAACATATATAATATATGAATACATATGATATTTACATAATAATATTTATATATGATATTATATCCTGATCGTCCAGGGCGTCCAACAGCCCTGGATGACTATGTAGCAAGTTAAGTGACATCACCTAGATATGGGGGTCCCATGCATGATGTGTATTCACATTGTCGGTCTATTTGGTGGGACCCACCTCTGATATCTAGACCAGCCGTGCATCTGGACATGACCCATCTGAGGATGAGATTTCATCCATGCCGTTCATCCATCTCCTATAGCAACAGAAGTTGCCGTTGACGTCAGCAACTTCTGTGGGCCCCTTAGGGTGTATATGTTGTATCCCAGCTGTCCATCATCTGGTGGGTCCCTTCAGCATGGCTGCTATGAATGATGACAATAGTTCTGTGGGTTTGACAGTGTATATGTTTCGTCTATATCGTCCATGGGACGATGGGACCCACCTTGATGGTGTGTTGTACATCTGCTCTGTCTAAGGGACCGTGGATACCACCATGATGTATTTATTTCATCCACACCGTCCACATATCTGGACAGTGTTGATTTACATAGACAATGTTTGGATGGTAATGTCCAATGTCTGGACAGTGCTGACTTACATAGACAATGTTTAGACAGTGCCACAGTTATGTATTTGTTATCCACGTCGTCCATCTTATGCAATGCGACCCACCTTGATATTTGTTTCTATGTTTACATCGTCCATTGCTAGACGGTGCCATGTGGGGCCTACCATTGATGCATGGCTTGTGTACTCTGTCGTCCGTCCCTTTGACGTGTGGCCTACCTTGAGGTACATGTTGTATCCAAACTATCAAGCCATTTGGGTCACCCAGACCATCCAGATCATGGGGCCTACATTGATGTGTATGTGGCCCATTTAATGATGCCTGATGAAATATAATTAGGGCCTAGGCATTAGGCCCATTGGTGTGGCCCATTGATGCAACCCGCTTGTTATATTTGAGGCCCATTGGTGCAGCCCATTGATGCGGCCCACTTGTTGCATTCAAAGCCCTTGAGTTTTGGCCCATTATGATATATTTTCAGTCCATATGATGAGGCCTAATATGATGTATTTAGGGCCCATTTGATGAGGCCTGATGTGATATATGTTGGCCCATTTATCAAGGCCCATTATGATGTTTTTAAGGCCCATGGGTTGTTACCCATTGTGATGTCTTCTAAACCCATGGGGTGTGGCTTAATTCGATATATATGAGGCCCTTGTATAAGGCCCAATGTGATGCATATGTGGCCTATGAGCAAGGCCTATCGTGATGTATATTAGGCCCTTTGTGTGAGGCCCATTATGTTGTGTATTAGCCATTTGTGTGAGGCCCACTATGATGTGTATGAGGCCCTTGTGTGAGGCCATGAGCCCACTTTATGTTAGGCTCTATGTGGGTCACTTCTTGGGAGCAATGTTGGTTAAATGTCTACATTGATGGGCAGTGATGGTTGAATGTCCACATTGTGACCTTCCCTTAGGCTTTGCTCGGTCCATTCTCATTGATTCCGATTGTCGAGGTTGATTTAGATTGTCGATTCTGATTGATGAGGCCGATTTTGATTTTGATTGTCGAGGCCTAATGTGATGTATATGCGGCCTATGTGATGAGGCCCATTGTGATGTGTATTCAGCCCGTGTTTATGGCCCATTGTGATGTATCTTAGGCCCACGTGAGAGGCCCATTGTGATGTGTATTGAGCTCTTGAGTAAGGCCTATGGTGTTGTATATTAGGCCCTTATGCGAAGCCATAAGTCCACTATATATTAGGTTCTATATAGGCCATTCCTTAAGGCAATGTTAGTTAAATGTGCACATTATTAAGGCCGATTGTTGATGTGAATTATTGATACCGATTATGAGTATGTGACGGCATAGTATCATAATACATGCCCATACACATCATCTTCATATTTGTTATGAGATGTGGTTGACCATTGCATATGTCATTGGGTAGGTTATTATGAGATTCCTTGATAGGTGGAGGCTATCTCACATGAGCACATGACATGTGCAGGATTGATGCATAATTGGATTGTATGACTCATGCATCTTATATTGTATGTTGTGATTACTATACGCCCTAGCGACATCAGGGCCGTACCCTTTACAGGCATATCTTGGATGGCCAGATGGGACACCAAAAATGTTTGATCGAGCATCGGGCTTCCATAGATGGCCCTAGGTGAAAATACCTAAACCCTCTTAGTACTAGAGGACACCCCAATGCCGAGACCGAGTGAATATATAAGAGCACATGAGGGTCGTATACCAGTAGGCTGTCTCCCATTGTGTTGTGGTCAGCTGGTAGGGGGTGTGACCTTACCCACTTGAGTGAGGGGGCATTATCTAGGTTGAGTTTGACTAGCTTGAGGAATGAGTCCGTTATCGATGAGCCAAACCCAATATTGACAAGCGGATAGTGAGGTCTCTTCCACTTACCCAGTTATGGCTTGGATAGGGGCAGCAAGCTAGCTTTAGAGTGTAATAGACCCTGGTGATGATCCCAGAGAGGAACCGTAGTGATATGTGGACTTATTGAGTATGAGTTTCATACTCATTCATTCATTCGCTATCCACTTTGGCTAGTGGTGTGTAACCATTTATTACATGTACCTTCGTAATGGCCAGGATTTTGGTTGGGGTGTGTGACTAACCTGAGATCAGTAGTTTACCACATTGAGTTTGACTATCCAAATTTAGTTATGGGACTGATTTGGATAGAATTCCCTTATGATGGACCCCATAGCCTGTGATACTACGTACTATCATCCCGACTTCACTCCATCTTGGTCATTTCATTTGCACCGCATATTACATTGGATCCTTGACATTTGATACTTGACTCTTTATGACATTATATTGAATACTTGGCTTACTATGTCTTCGCATTGCATAGCTGATCTACATTACTTCCTCAGTATTTTCCTCATTATGATCTGCTTTGCTTGCTCTGATATCGTATGATTTATGATCTTGCCAGTATTTCTGATATTGCATGATTTATGGGCTTATCAGTATTTTCGCTTACTCTGATTACTCTGATATTGATTACTTGGCACTTACCTTGTGCATACATTTTTTTTACCACCCATTAAGCTTTCTATAACCTTATGCACAATAGATGTGTGCAGGTGGCATTAGGTTGCAGCAGTGTTAAGCTTAGAGCATGCAGCGGCCTTTTGGAGTTTTAATTTTTGATATATGTATTTCCTTTTCAGCATTGTGTTCAAATGTTTATATTAGTGGATATGTGATGATGATGTTGCATTTGTGATTTGGGTAAACTTGTGGTTATTCTTATGAGTTAAATGTATATTTGAAAATTCTCCTTATAGGATCCCAGGATTAGAATCTGGCTTATGGATGCTGGGAGCCGAGAATGGGGTACTATAGAGGTTGTCGGCACCAGATTTGGTGATCAGAAATTTTGTGAGCCCGATTTTCAAATTTGGGGCGTGATATGAAACCTCTCCCTTATCATCTCAGCCATCTATTCCTTGCAATCCTAGCCCTTCCATTTAGGGCTTTTCGAGCAAACAAAATAGAAAATGTTCTCTTTAGGTTGAAGATGTTTTTAGCCTCTGAAAATATCATAGCCATTCACGGCTTCTCAATGAATCTAGACCATCCAAAATCCCTACCCTAGCTCGCATGGATCCAGATGATCAAACAACAACTCTCTCTATCCATCTCTTATAGCCACTTGAGAGAAAGCCCATCTTCAAGCTCCTCCTCGAACCCACTGAAGAATCTGTGGCCAAGCTTCGAAAGCTTGGTTTGACAAGCTCCCCTATGCCCCTCCACATTACCCAGCAATGTCGAAATGAAGCAAAACCCATGGCTTTGCAATCCACCATTATTAGCGGTCTTCCTCTCCACCGCTGCTAGCATGATTTAGTGTGGCTGATCGAGTTCTATAAGTTCAAAGATGACTGGACTCTATGATAGAGAAATATAGGAAGAGGATGAAGAAGTAAAAGCAGATAGAAAGAGAAGAAAGAAGAGTTTAAGAAAGAAGAGGAGCGGGTAGCTGCTGCTCGTGGTGGGTGCCACTGCCACACCCTCGACTGAGTTGCAGATCGAGTCGGATGGGTCCGGTCAAGACTAGACATCATCTAGTTGTAAGAGGTGAAAAGAAAAGAGAAGCAGTATGAAGAAACAGATAGAAGAGGAAGTGAGAGCAGCAAGAGTCGGGGCTGCAGTCTATCTTCGTGCATTGCTGAGTCGACGCAGCTCAAGTCAGGGTGGAACTTATTGTGCAGGGGTGCGGTTGGGCCTAGTTCGGTCCAATTCAACCCAAGAAAGAAAGAGAAATGGAGAGGAAAATAGAGAACGAAAGAGAGAAAGAAAGGAGAAGGAGTTAAGGAGTAGAGAGAGAGGGAGAGAGTAGGGTTGGTGTGGGTGCACTAACCTGACTCAGTCGGGTCTGAGCCATGCAACTCATCCCTGGGTTGGCTGAACTCATGCCATCGAGTCTAGCAGCCATTGCTGGACCCTTTTTCCTGCTAGAAGACAATGAAGAGAGAGAGAGAAAGAGAGAGAGAGAGAGAGAGAGAGAGAGAGAGAGAGAGAGAGAGAGAGAGAGAGAGAGAGAAAAGACGAAATGAAGAAGAGAGAGTGGATAGGAGTTGCTGCTAAGTTGACTCAGCTGGAACCGAGTCCAGTCGAGTCGAGTTGGGTTTGGTCTGTCCAGACTCATTGCTAGACATCCTAGCAGGGAAGGAAGAAGAAAAGAGAGAGAAGAGAGTGAGTAAAGATCGTGTGACTCGCCTAAGTCAAGTCACCGAGTCAACTAATGTGAGTCACCTTCCCTTCCCTTAGTTTGATTTTTGATTTACCATTAATTGTCATTACTATAATGATTATTAAAAAAATTAGCCATTAATGGACTATTCATGATAATATTAATTATTATGAATAAAATTCTAATTACTAAGTATTAGTATTTTATTCATTATTCTAAAATATTATCATTGCAATGATCACTATTAACATGTTAATTAATATTAATTATATTGTTATGTTAATAATTATTTCGTAAATACTCACATTATTAACATTTTCCTTAATTATACATCAAATATAGTACAAATCCTAAAATTTAGGCATAAACTAAAACCCTAGAATAAAACCCTAAACTTAAGTAATCTAAAATCTATGTTATGTTCTTAACCATAGATAGAGTGCAAACGTGGATCTAATCGTACCATTTTTCAATTCATGATAGGATCTCATCCTAAGGTGTGCATGTAAATTCCAACAAACATTGAAAAGTGGACCTGACTTGAGAGGTGAGGATCACTCTTCACGCTTTCTACATCTTAATAGTTGGCCTAATTATTCATCTTCTTTCATCTGTCTTATTGATTAGTTAATATGGTTGATTGCGTTTATTGAGTTCATCTTCTTTCATCTGTCATATTGATTAGTTAATATGGTTGATTTTTATAAATGATTGATGAATTGAATTGAAAGTCATATATTTGAACATGCTATGGACTTGAATATCCCTATTCAGATTTGAAATGAACGCTTTAGATATGCGTGTGCAATATCATGATTTAATTTTCCATTCATGATTGCTTGATGGTGTTTTAAGAGATCCATGAACTAGTGGCCATCTGTGAAATGGGTTAAATAAATTTACTATCACACCCCGAACTCAGAAACCGGGCTCATAAAATTTTCGATCGCCGAATTCGGCTCTGACATCCTCTTTAGTACCCCATTCTCGGCTCCCGGCACCTATATACCAGGTTCCGATCCTGGGATCGTATAAGGAGGATTTCTAATCATCAATTTGATTCATAATGAGCATAACTATAAGCATAACTCACAAACAATAATCACAAGAACACCATCATAAAATCCACTATGATCAAAAACTTTAAATACAATGCGTATGAAAGGAAAAATACAGGATAATACAAATAACAAAAACTCTAAAGCTCAACCATGTGCTCTAAACTACCGATTGTATGCTCCAACTACAGTAAGACTACAGCTGCGTCCTGGCATCACCTGCACGCATCGATCGTGCATAAGTTTATAGAAATTTTAGAGGGTGGTGTAAGTGTGTGTGTAATATAAGCGTGTTCAGAATGTAAGGTCAAAGTAATGCAGAATCATGTTAATGAGTATATGAATGTAATTAGCTGTACCAAGGTTATGCGGTGCAGGATATGAATGCTATCGGCCATAACAAGGCCATGTGATGTGAGATGCAACTCAAGCATGCCAATCCTTATCCAAATTCAGATACAGCTCATCAAATATTAGTACAGTTCTCATTCTGGATAATCATAAGGGTTTAATTCACTCCAAATGGCATTACCGCTCTCCTAGCCACACAGTCCAAGGGAGGATAAGAAACCTCACTATCTGCCTGGCCAATAGTTTGTCAATACCTATTCTGCACGTCTATAACGGACCCATTCACGAGTTGAAAAAACTCAGCCTAGTATTGCCCTCTTCTCTTGGGCAAGAAAGGCCACTTTCCAACCGACCACGATATAGTGAGAGATGCAGCCTCCTGGTATTCGGCCCCGGTACACTCACATATTCACTTGGTCTTGACGTTGGAGTCATCCTCTGGTACCATCGAGTTTAGATATTTTCACCTATGGATATTTATGGCACCCCGATGCTTAGTAACAATATTTTCGGTATCTAATCTAGCCACCCACGATGTGTCTGTGGAGGCTATGGCCCTGATGTCGCTAGGGCATATAATAATCACAATCACACAAGTGTAAGTAGATGAATCATACTATCAGACATGCAACAATTCTGCACGTACTGCGTGCTCATATAGGGCAACTCTGCCTATCAAGGAGCCCATAAATGATCTACCCCAAGGCATATGTTATGATCAGTCACTTCTCATATCAGGCATACATATTATGTGTATGATCATGAATCATGGATCTATACTAAACATGTTATGTAGTGATGGGATCTGATCAGAACGAAGATGGGCTTAGATAGCCTACACATTACAACTATGGGCTTATTAAAGGGGCCCTAGGGAGAGTCATAATGCAAACATTTAACCAACATTATCCTTACAATGTGGACATCAAACCATCATTGCTCCCAAGGCATAGCCTGCTATAAAGGTCAACACATATATCATGGTGGAATCATACTACAATGGGCCTTATGTACATCTCATTGGGCCTCGACCCATGGGCCTCCAATATGTCAAATGGGCCTCATACCTTGAGTTTCATATATATCAAAGTGGGCCTCTGTGGGCGGGCCATAAATACATCAAGTTGGGCCTAATCACATGGGCCTTGCATACGTCACAATGGGCCTCATAACATGGGCCTCATATCTATTACGGTGGCCTCAACAACAGGCCTCATACAAATTAAGGTAGGCCTCAACAATGGGCCATAAGTATGGTAAGCAGGCCACACCACATGGGCCACATGAATATTAAATGGGCTACACCAACTATAAGTGGTGACAGGGATTTCCACCATTAGAATTCCCATGGGTTTAATGGTGGACGTTCAAACCCATGTTTTTTCATAATGTGGACCACCTGATTCTAGATCTGCATTATTTTGTTTCAAGCCTTAAGATTTATTTTAAAAATGGTTGGATGGTTTGGATGCACTACGTTCATCATGGTGGATCCCATAGAGGTGGAAAGGATGGGCGACATAGACGAGGTAGATACCTCATGGTGGGGTCCACACTAATGCAAGGTGTGGATCTCAATACATACATTAGTGGGTCCCATGTAGGGCCCACCATAATGTTTATTTTACACCCATCATGTTAGTAAGGTCACATAGACTTAGGGCCCTCCATAACGTTTGTTTTCTACCCAACCAGTTGATAAGGTCACGTGGGCCTGGGGCCCATCGTAATGCTTATTTGCTATACAAACTATTCATCAGGTCACATGGACCTGGGGTCCACTGTAATGTTTATTTACACCCCAACCTGTTGGTGAGGTCACACAGACTAGGGCCCACAGTGTTGTTTATTTTCCATCCAACCCGTTGATAAGGTCACTTAGACCTAGGTGAAGAGGGAAAACAAGTTTCACAATGATTTAAAGCTCCTGAGACACCCAAAAGGGCTTTAATGGCAGACGTTCAATTTAACTGTTTCCTATTATGTGGGCCACCTGAGTATTATATACAGTTGATTTTTGGGGGGGCCCACTGTCCCGAAGGGGACCTATTAAATGCATGGTATTGATGATCGACACTCATCATGGTGGGGCCCACGGTTGGGACTGTGGGTCCTTGCCAAGATGTCCTTCCATAGCAGGCGTTTCTTGCGCCTTTGACAACAGTAGCGTCAGCTGCTACATTTTATTATTATTATTTTTTTAAAAGCTTATTTTTTTGCAGAATCTTCTAGGTGTGGCCCGCATTAGGTGAATCCGCCCCGCCCATTGATCTCTGTGGCTCAATACAAGCCCATCAAGCCCAATATTGGGTATATTTCGATGCGTAGAAGTATCGCGGTGTATTTCAACGACAAAGATTATTATTCTCAATGCTATGGGCCACTAGGAACTCAGATTCAATTTATTTTTCGGCTCAACGCCTAAAATGATCTGAGGAAGAGGATGGAAGGCTTGGATTAAGTACATGCATCAAGGTGGGGCTTAGATGAGTGGCCCGCCCCCAAACCTAGTACACCCCAACGTCAGTTCACACTTTACTGTTAGCCACACCCACGCCCACGGCACGTCCTGTGTCCAAAGACACTGGTCAATGTGGAATAACACAGGTACCATGGTGGGTCCCACATGCACATGGCCCACCGTGCATATACATATTAATATAATATTATTATAATATAAATATAATGTGTTATATATACTATATAGACAATGGATTTCTCCTAAATGCGGTGGCCCACACCGTCTGATGGACGGAGTTCATTTAACACAATTCAGTGGGGCCCACAACATTCTAGGAGAAGGATAAGGAGGGAGAGCAAGAGCGAGAGCGAGAGAGAGAGAGAGAGAGAGAGAGAGAGAGAGAGAGAGAGAGAGAGAGAGAGAGAGAGAGAGAGAGAGAGAGAGAGAGAGAGAGAGAGAGAGAGAGAGAGAGAGAGGGAGGGAGAAAACAAGAAAGAAGGTGATGGAGCGGTGGGACCCCTCCACTGATACAACACATACATCAAGTGGGTCCTACAATAAGTGGACCCTTAAAGTTGAAATAAATGATGGATCACCCACCTCTAGGCCTTCTCCTTGCTCCCTTAGGCTCCTAAGCTCCTTTCCTTCAACTTTAATAGAGGTTGAGGGTGTTTTGATGGTGGGGATGAGAGATGAGAGGGTGGGCCTCACTTGGCTTGGGAGAGAATGTTTGGACGTATGAAATTTTTGGGGTTGCTTGAAAGATTTGAGAAATGAGAGAGAGAGAGTGAGGTGATGGGATGATGTAAGGAAGGGGATGGGAGGGTATGATTTAGTTTAAAATATTTATAAAAGAGGTATGGGCGAGTTTGAAAATTTATAAAGGGGAATGGTGAGGTGGAGAGAGAGAGTTGACTTATGGGGAAAGAGGGATGGGTTGCTTGTACTTAGGGCATGGTGTGTACTTGACATTGATTGATGGGACATATTGTAGAGATTCTTCAAAATTTGCAACACGCTGCGTTTCGTCGGAATGAACGCAGACCCACAACTTCTAGCCTGGGTATCGGTTTGGTGTGCGAGTCATGACGTTCGAACTATGGAGATGGCGCGGTCGCTATGATACATGTTTCGGTTTGAGCCAACTTCGGTATATGTGACCAATCTTAGGATCACGTGTAAATGTCAGATATGGGTCAAGGGTTGCCGGAATTCGAGTAGAAGGATCGAGGAAGCTAACGGAACGGTATAGTCTAGGATATGGGTCTTACAACTCTCTCCTCCAAATAAAAATTTTGTTATTAAAATTTACACAATCATCGCAACCAGACATAACTCATAAGGAAGAAGAAACATCACATCATCATTTAAAATCGAAAACAGTTTACAAAATACAACATACAATCAATCATCAAAGAGATGGGGATAGCGCTCTCGAATCTTAGCCTCGCACTCTGAAGATGCCTCATCCATAGAATGATGACCCCACTGAACTTTCACCACAGGAATGGCCTTGGTCCGTAGGACCCACTCCTTCTGATCAAAGGATACGAACTGACTGCTTAATGTAAAAAGCATCCTCACGAACCTTTAATGGCTGCCAATCGATAATAGGAACTACGTCTGATCCACACTTCCTTATCATAAAGACATGAAAAATGTTATGGACGCCAAACAACTGAGATGGTAAGGCAAGCCGATAGGCCACGACACCAACACGTCTAGTGATCTCAAAAGGTCCTATGAATCTTGGAGCAAGCTTGCCCTTCGTTCCAAATAGAACTACCCCCTTCATGGGCAAGACCTTGAGATACACATGATCCTTAAAATCAAACTCCAAGGGACGACGCCAACGATCACCAAAACTCTTTTGCCGGCTCTGAGCTGTGCACATCCTCTGCCTGATGATATCGACAGCCTCTGACGCCTTCTACACAAGATCGAGACCTAGGAGATACCGCTCCCCTACCTCGGTCCAACAACTCGGAGATCTTCACAGTCTGCCATATAATGCCTCAAAAGGAGCCATGCCAATGGTTGCCTGACAGCTGTTGTTACATGTGAACTCAGCCAATGGCAGATGCTCATCCCAGCTACCCTCGAAATCAATTGCACAGGCCTGAAGTATATCCTTAAGTATCTTGTTGACCCTCTAGGTCTGGCCATCGATCTGCGGATGATATGCAGTACTGAGTTGTAAATCTGTGCCCATCGCTCTCTGAAAGCTCCTCCAAAACTGAGACGTGAACCTCTAGTCTCGGTCAGAAATGATTGAGATTGGAACGCCGTGCAGTCTCACTATCTCTTTAACAAATAGCCTGTCGAGCCGGTTCGTATGCTAAGTCTCACGGATCTTAAGAAAATGTACCGACTTCGTTAGACGGTCCACGACAACCTAGATAGCGTCATGACCATGCTGAGTCCTAGGCAAACCTATAATAAAATCGGTAGATACATGCTCCTACTTCCACATTGGGACGTTCAACGGCTGCAACAGACCAAAAGGTCTCTGATGATCGGCCTTGACAAGCTGGCATGTGTCACACTCGGCCATAAAACTGGTGATCTAGCGCTTCATGCCCGCCTAAAAATACTGTCTCCTCATATCATGATACATCTTCATCGAGCCAGGGTAGATTGAAAACTACGATCGATGTGCCTCAGTAATAAGATCTCTATGCAATTCAGGAATATCCGAGACACATAATCGGCCTCTAAAGTGAAGTCCACCATTAGAACCAATCTGCCAATCTCTTTGACTCTCAAATGCTGCCTCTGCTCGATAATCCTGTAATGACTCATCTGTCTGCTGAGCCTCGATCACCCTTACGACAAGAGAGGGTTGAATCGACAGGCTCGATAGCTGAACGATAGAAGACTGCAGACCAAAATCGAAGTTGTACTCTGCTATATCCTCAAGCATCCTCCACTCCCAAATCATCATATGTGTCATCAGGCCTCGTGGCTGACGGCTAAGGGCATCCGCCACCACGTTCGCCTTGCCTAGGTAGTACTGGAGGTCAAAATCATAATCCTTCAGAAGCTCCATCCAGTGTCTCTGCCTCATGTTTAGCTCAGATTGAGAAAATAGATACTTCAACCTCTTATGGTCGGAGAAGAGCTCGAACTTAACCCTATAGAGATAGTGTTTACACACCTTCAGTGCGAAAACGACTGCTGCCAGCTCCAAATCGTGTGTGGGGTAGTTCAGCTTATGGACCTTAAGCTGATGAGATGTGAAGGCTACTGGTCTGTCATGCTGCATCAAGACAACACCTAAACCAATACTTGAGGCATCGGTAAATACAACAAATCCATCACTCCCAGAGGGAAGAGTGAGGACAGGAGCGGATGTCAGACAGTCCTTCAGCTCCACGAATGCCTGCTCACATGCGTCAGTCCAAACAAAATCTACGCCCTTCCAAGTCAACCTAGTCAACGGGGCTACAATACAGGACAAGCCCTCAATGAAATGCCAATAATAGCCCGCTAAGCCATGGAAACTGCAAATCTCGGACCCAGTCGTGGGCTGGCCCCATTGACGCACTGCCTCAATTTTTAAGGGGTCCACTGTGACACCCTCCCTCATCACCATGTGACTGAGGAATCTCACTTCCTCCTGCCAAAACTCACACTTCTCCAGCTTTGCATGCAGCTGGTGGGCACGGAGGGTCTGCAACACGATCTCGAGATGCTACATATGGTCCTCATGGGTCCTCAAATATATCAGAATATCGTCGATGAAGACCACAACGAATTGATCGAGATATGTACGTAAGAGCTCATTCATTAACTGCATGAAAACCGCGGGTGTATTGGTCAGTTCAAAGCACATGATGTGAAACTCAAAATGACCATAACGAGTCCTGAAAGCCGTCTTCGAGATTTTCTCCTCTCAGACTGAAATCTGATGATAACTGGAACGTAGGTCAATCTTTGAAAAGAACTGTGCACCCTGCAGCTGATTAAACAAATCATCTATCCTCGGGAGCGGGTGCCTGTTCTTAATCGTGACCCAGTTCAGCTCACGATAATCCATACAGAGCCTCAACGAGCCATCATTCTTCCTGACGAAGAGTACCGGTGCTCCCCAAGGTGAACTTCTTGGACGAATAAATCCCAACTCATGCAACTCGTCCAACTGTCGCTGCAGCTCACTCAACTCCATCGGTGCCATACAGTACCAGGCACAAGATCTATTTGGAACTCAATATGACGGCGTGATGACAATCCCGGAATCTCCTGAAACACGTCGGAGAAATCATAAACAATCAGCAAATGGTCAATACATGCTGCAACAGGCTCCTCAACGACACAAGACATCAAGCATGATAATAGTTCTCCTTTGGGCTCGGCAACAAACTGAAAATGTAGTAAGCCTAGTATGCAGAATGTAACTGTCCTCGCGAAGGAATCTAAGATGGCATAGTACTCGGTAAGCTAATCCATGCCCAAGATAATATCGAAATCTGACATCGATAGCATGAATAAGTTAGTGGGCAAAAAGATATTATCGACCAAAATAGGGCAAGACAGACAAAAATGGCCCAATGCTGTGGTCTTTCCTAAGGGCATCGATATGGTCAATCCCTCACTAGCAGACTCTGTTGGCAATCCAATCGATTGGTAAAAATTCTCAGACATGAATGAGTGTGAAGCACCGAAATCAAACAGTACACGTGCGATGCATGAAGAGACTGGAAGTATACCCTCTATGACTCATCCAGAGGTCTGCGGGTCCTGCTGAGCAGCATAAAATCTAGCTTGAGCTAGCTAGAGAGGTGCCTGTCCCCTCTGAGGTCTTTGGTGCTGCTGCTACCTCTGCGAAACCCTGTACTACTGTCTCTACTGTTGTTGGGGTCTCAGCGGCTAAGGTGGCTGCGGTCACTGCTGATGGGGTCGCTACTACTATGGGGGCTGCTGCGGTTCTCTCGACTATTGTTGTGGTGCTCTCGGTGGCTGCAGATGAGGGTGGGGGCACTAAGAAAAGTGATGTCCTGTCCCACTACATCTAAAACAAGTCCCTGAAAATGGTTGCTGGGGTGACGTTGGCTGTGCTGCTGGTGCTACTGGTGCTCTAGCAAGTGAGTGGTTCATGTACCTTTGTGGCCGTCGATGCTGCTGGGAACTACTAGAGGGGACCTGCCTCTTCCGATTCCAGCCTCTCCTCTGATCTCGATCTCTTTGTGAACCGGCCCACTCAATTTCATAAATCTGGGCCCTCCGTACTACTTCCTGGAAAGTCAGGAGCTCATGTCCAATAACACGGCCTCAAAGACAGTAACGTAAGCCATTCTCAAAATGGCGGGCCTTCTGGCCCTCGTCATCAACCAAATACGGTGTGAACCTCAATAGCGCCACAAAATGGGCCGCATACTGTGCCACAGACATATCCCCCTGCACCAGAGTCTCGAACTTTAGCGCTCTCTGACGACGAATATGGTCAGGGAAGTACTGTTCCTCGAATCGGTTTATAAAATCATCCCATGTCCAAACAAAGTCGGGCCTTGCAACATAGGCAACCGAGGTCCACCAATGCTTGGTCTCACCCTGAAGAAGCAACACTACCAACTGGATTCACTGCTGGTCATACATGCATAGTATCAAAGATCTTCTCTACATCGGAGTGCCACCTCTTGGCTGCAGTCAGATCTAGATCGCCCTAGAAGCGTGGAGGATCAAGCTATCGAAACTCATGAAGAAAGGCACTTGCGCGTTCCTGCTCGACCTGGGATGGCGAAACAACTGGGCACCTACCTTGTCCCTGAAGTGTGGCTGTCATAGCTTGTAACATCTGCTGTAACTAAGTGATACTCATAGGTACGGTCGAATCAGCACCAGTCTTAGGTGGAGGAACGACATCCTCAGGCAGGGGAGTAGGGATCTCAGGGGGTGGAATGGGAGGCGCATGTGGTAAAGCTGAAACCTCAGGTGGTGGGACGAGAGTCGATCGGGTCACTCTCCTGGGAGACATGTCCTATAGGAAAGAACAATGATGCCAATCAACCTAAAGAATCGCACGTTAGGGAACTAAATTGGAAGGTTGCGCACTTGAAACCTAATCATCCTAAACTCATAGTAAACATGTGATGTTGTTCTCGGTTATTTCCAAGTTATACTCTGATACTAACTTCTATCACACCCCGAACTCAAAAATCGGGCTCACAAAATTCTCGATCGCCGAATCCGACGCCGACAGTCTCCGTAGTACCCCATTCTCAGTTCTTGGCACCCATACACTAAGTTTCGATCCTGGGATCCTACAAGGAGAATTTTTAATCGTTAATTTGATTCATAATGAGCATAACCATAAGCATAACCCATGAACAATAACCACAAGAACACCATCACAAAATCCACTATGATAAAAAACTTTGAATACAATGCGTATGAAAAGGAAAATACAAGATAATAAAAATAACTAAAACTCTAAAAGCTCAACTGTGTGCTCCAAACTGCGGACTGTAAACTCCAACTACAGCAAGACTACGGTTGCGTCCTGGAATCACCTACACGCATCGATCGTGCATAAACTTATAGAAAGCTTAGAGGGTGGTGTAAGTGTGTGCGCAATATAAGTGTGCTCAGAATGAAAGGTCAAAGTAATGTGGAATCATACTAATGAGTACATGAATGCAATCAGCTGTACCAAAGCTATGCGGTGCAGGATATGAATGCTATCGGCCTTAGCAAGGCCATGCGATGTGAGATGCAACTTAAGCATGCCAATCCTCATCCAAATCCACATACATCTCATTAAAATCAGTATAGTTCTCATTCTGCATAATCACCGGGGTTTAGTATACTCCAAATGGCATTGTCGCTCTCCTAGCTGCATCGTCCAAGTGAGCGTAAGAAACCTTACTATCCGCCTGACCAATAGTCTACCAATACCTATCTGACATGTCGATAGTGGACCCATTCATGAGCTAGTCAAACTAAGCCTAGTATTATCCCCTTCCCTCGAACAAGGCCACACCCCTTTCCAACTGAACACGACATAGTGAGAGACGTGGCCTCCTGATATTCGGCCCCCGTGTGCTCACATATCCACTTAATCTCGACGTTGGAGTCATCCTCTGGTACCATCGGGTTTAGGAATTTTCACCCAGGGACATCTATGGTGCCCCGATGCTTAGTAACAATATTTCTGGTATCTAAGCCAACCACCCACGATGTGTCTGCGGAGGCTATGACCCTGATGTCACTAGGGCATATAATAATCACAATCACACAAGTGCAAATGCATGAATCATACTATCAGACATGCAACAATCCTGCGCGTACGCACACTCATGTAGGGCAACTCCGCCTATTAGGGATCCCATAAGCGATCTACCCGAAGGCATATGCTATGATTAGTCACTTCTCATATCAAGCATACATATGATGCGTATGATCATGAATCATGGATCTATACTAAAGATGTTATGTGGTGATGGGCTCTGATCAGAACGAAGGTGGGCCTAAATAGCCTACACATTATAGGTATAGGCTTATCTAAGGGGCCTTAGGGAGATTCATAATGCGAACATTTAACAAACATTATCCTTACAATGTGGACATCAAACCATCATTGCTCCCAAGGCATAGCCTGTTATAAAGGTTAACACATATACCATGGTGGAATCACACTACAATGGGCCTTATGTACATCTCATTGGGCCTCGACCCATGGGCCTCCAATACGTTAAATGGGCCTTATACCATGGATCTCATATATATCAAAGTGGGCCTCAGTGGCCGAGCGACAAATACATCAAGTTGGGCCAAATCACATGGGCCTTGCATATGTCACAATGGGCCTCATATCTATTAAGGCAGCCTCAACAACGGGCCTCATACAAATCAAGGTGGGCCTCAACAATGGGCCATATGTATGGTAAGTGGGCCACACCACATGGGCCACATGAATATCAAATGGGCTACACCAAATATAAGTGGTGATAAGGATTTCCACCCTTAGAATTCCTAAGGGTTTAATGGTGGAGGTTCAAACCCATGGTTTTCCATAATGTGGACCACCTGATTCTAGATCTGCCTTATTTTTACTCTCAAGCCTTAATATTTATTTTTAAAATGGTTGGACAGTTTGGTTGCACTACATTCATCATGGTGGATCCCATAGAGGTGGAAAGGATGGGCGACATAGACGAGGTAGATACCTCATGGTGGGGCCCACACTAATGCAAGGTGTGGATCTCAATACACACATTAGTGGGTCCCATGTAGGGCCCACCATAATGTTTATTTTACACCCATCCTGTTGGTACGGTCACATAGACATAGGGTCCACCATAACATTTTTTTTCCACCTAACCAGTCGATAAGGTCACATGAGCCTAGTGCCCACCGTAATGTTTATTTGCCATACAAATTGTTCATTAGGTCAGGTGGACCTGGGGTCCACTGTAATGTTTATTTCCAACCTGTTGGTGAGGTCACATGGACTAGGGCCCACAGTGTTGTTTATTTTCCATCCAACCCGTTGATAAGGTCACTCAGACCTGGGTGAAGAGGGAAAATAAATTTCACAATGATCTAAAGCTACTGAGACACCTAAAATGGCTTTAATGCCAGACGTTCGATTCAACCGTTTCCTATTATGTGGGCCACCTGAGTATTGTATATAGTTAATTTTTGGAGGGGCCCACTCTCCCGAAGGGGACCTATCCAATGCACGGTGTTGATGATCGACACTCATCATGGTGGGGCCCACGGCTCGGACCGTGGGTCCTTGCTAGGCCGTCCGTCTACAGCAGGCGCTGCCTGCGCCTCTGACAACAGTAGTGTTAGCTGCTACATTATATTATTATTATTATTTTGAAAACTTAATTTTTTACAGAATCTCCTAGGTGGGGCCCGCATTAGGTGAATCCGCCCCGCCCATTGATCTTTGTGGCTCAATACAAGCCCATCAAGCCTAATATTGGATATATTTCGATGTGCAGAAGTGTCGAGGTGTATTTCAACGACAAAGATTATTAATCTCAATGCTATGGGCCGCTAGGAACTCGGATTCAATTTATTTTTTGGCTCAATGCCTAAAATGATTCGAGGAAGAGGATGTACGACTTGGATTAAGTACATGCATCAGGGTGTGGCTTGCATGAGTGGCCCACCCCCAAACCTAGTACACCCCAACGTCAGTTCACACTTTACTGTTAGCCACACCCACGCCCACGGCTGCACGTTCAGCGTCCAGAGATGATGGACAGTGTGGAATAACACAGGTACCATGGTGGGTTCCACATGCACATGGCCCACCATGCATATACATATTAATATAATATTATTATAATATAAATATAATGTGTTATATATACTATATAGATGGTGGATCTCTCCTAAAATGCGGTGGCCCACACCATCTGATGGATAGAGTACATTTAAAACAATTCGGTGCAGCCCATAACTTTCTAGGGGGAGGATAAGGAGAGAGAGAGAGAGTACACGAAAGATGGTGATGGAGAGGAGGGACCCCGCCACTATGAGCCCTCCATTGATACAACACATACATCAAGTGGGTCCCACAACAAGTGAGCCCTTAAAGTTGAAATAAATTATGGATCACCCACCTCCAGGCCTTCTCCTTGCTCCCTTAGGCTCCTAAGCTCCTTGCCTTCAACTTCGATGGAGATTGATGGGGTTTTGATGGTGGGGATGAGAGATGAGAGGGTGGGCCACACTTGGCTTGGGGGAGAATGTTTGGACGTATGGAATTTTTGGGGTTGCTTGAGACATTTGAGAAATGAGAGAGAGAGTGCATGAGGTGATGGGAATGATATGGATGAAATGATGTAAGGAAGGGGATGAAAGGGTATGGTTTAGTTTAAAATATTTGTAAAAGAGGTATGGGTGAGTTTGAAAATTTGTAAAGGGGAATGGTGAGGTGGAGAGAGAGAGTTGACTTGTGGAGAAAGAGGGATGGGTTGCTTGTACCTAGGGCTTGGTGTGTACATGACATTGATTGATGGGACATATCGTAGAGATTCCCTCAAAATTCACAACGCACGACGTTTCTTAAGAATGAATGCAAACCTATAACTTCTAGCCCGGGTATCGATTTGGTGTGCGAGTCACGACGTTAGAACCGTGGAGACGGCGCGGTCGTTATGATACAGGTTTCGGTTCGAGCCGACTTCGGTACGCGGGACCTGTCTTAGGATCGAGCGCAAGTGTCGGATACGGGTCAAGGGTTGTCGAAATTCGACCGGAAGGACTGTGGAAGCCAACGAAACGGTACTGTCTAGGATATGGGTCTTACATTTACATTGTGAACTTTCCACCATATGGACCATTTGTGCCTATGTGGCTTTTGAGGAATAGTCCTTTTTAATCACACCATTAGGTGGAATATTTGGCCATTGCGGCTTTTGTGGAATACTTGGCCTTTTACGGTTTTTATGGATTATTTTATACGACTTTGCGATGGTAAGTTTCACTTATTGGACTATGATTGGCCACTAGTTGAGTAGGTTAGCTTAAAACACCTTATTTGTTAGTCTCATGAGATAGGGATGGTGGAATGGGATACTATGCCTAAGCTGTCGGCCTATGTTGGGTGACAAACCCTCCATAGTGACCTTTGAGCTTTCTTAAAATGATTGTTTAAAATTGGAATAATAGTGGTTGGGTTAATCATGCATTTTCATGACATGCAGTCTTTTCCGAGTGGTTAGTTCTCCTTGAGTGTACCTTTGTGTACTTTTCTGGGTGACTAGTCCTCCTTGACGATCTATATATTATTATGGTCTTTTTCAGGTGGTTAGTTCTGCTTGGGTGTACCTTTGTATACTTTTTCGGGTGACTAGTCCTCCTTGGGCGATATATATATATAATTATGATATTTTTTGGGTGGTTAGTTCTCCTTGGACGTACTTTTGAGTAATTTTTTGGATAACTAGTCCTCCTTGGGCGATCTATACATCATAGTCTTTTCCGGGTGATTGGTTCTCCTTGGGCATACCTTTGAGTACTTTTTCGGGTGACTAGTTCTCTTTGGACGACTTATAACCAGCTGGATGTGCATCCCCAGGTCTGTGAACATGTGCATGCATTCATACATTTAAACAAGATCATCTTTGTGAAATTTATTTAATGAATGTGTATCTAAGGAACCTTATGAAAGTGCCCTGGTTTGTCAATTAGCGTGAGTGTTGAGTTAGTTAGACTGTAGAGCCTCATAGGAAGATCAATTCAAAGCGTCTACCTCAACCGGATGTGTACACAAGCTCGCCACTGGTAAATCTAAGCCTCACATCCCATGTGCCAAAACACTAGGTATTTAAACCCTTAAAAATAAGATAGGGTATTAAGTTAAGAAAACTTTTTCAAAATTAAAAAATCTCTAAGTTTTCTTTCTTTGTCGATGTTATCAATATATAGCTCGATATGATCAACCTGCGCTGTTTATGTCCTCGATGTCAAATTGATTCCATCGAAATGAGTACAAAAGTGTCCAATAACCATATATATCTCTAGATGGATTTATCGATGTATCGATATACTATCAATATCATCGATATTTGAATCTCGAGTCCATCGAAGGTGACTCGATAATATCGACAGGCAGATCTCTGGTACCCCTGTTTTCACTTAAGAATATCATATGTGCATCAATATATCGAAGCCCTCCCCGACACCATCGAAGTTCAAATCTCGATGACATCGGAAGGCTCTCGATGATATTGGTCATGGGCACGAAGATTTCTAACAAAATATTTTAGGATAGTTTATCTATGATCGAGGGTCACTCGATAGAATTGATATTCAATATCGATGATATTAGTATGGTTTCGATGACATCGAATAGGGACAAAAATGTCTGACAAGCTTAAATGAAAATCCCTTGGATTTATCAATGCCTCGACACAGCTATCGATATCATCGACATTCAAATTCTGATGATATTGAAGGTCCCTCGATCATTCTTGTAAACCTGAAATATTTCAAAGAAAGTCTCTCTCATTTTCAAATGTCGAGGAATCAAACCTCACATCAATGAAATTGACACGTGTTTCGATTCTCTCGACTAGCTGGCAATAGGTTTCAAAAGTGTATGACATTTGAGTTTGCGTCATCGAGCGGACCGTCAATGTTATCGAGAGTATACGCTCAATGATATCGATCCTGCTCGATGGTCTCGAACTCTGTCATAAATGTGGCCATTTTATATTCGTTGGAACCTTTTGCCTATATAAAGAGGACTTGTCTATTATTGCTGGTAGAGAAAGAAGAGAGTGCTTTTGAGTATTTTACCTTAAATCATATACCCAAAGCCCTTTCTCTCATGGAATTTATCCTCCAATTCATCCTCCAATCCACCCTCATCATTGATATTCAATAGAGTGGATTGGAGAATGAAATTTTGTATTTAAGGATCCTTCAGCTACTACCTTAATGGCAAATCATTAAGCTGAGATGCCTTAAATGCATACATGACTGGAATCACTCTATCTTCCTTATAGAAAAACATTTAAGAGAGTAGAATTTTGTCTTAACCTTGACCCAATTCGGCACCGTATATTGGTACATCATCTGTGTTGTGGATCAAGGAAGCAGAAGATTCTTCATCAACAAAGAAGGAGATCTTCGACAACGTGCTGAATGGGATTCATCCACTTATCTGTAAGTAACTAGAGTCCAGAGGACCCTTGTGATTATTCCTTTGTAGGATTGGGTCTAAGGTGTTTCTCACCCCTTGCAAGTCTTCTAGGAGGCCTCCGGCGGGACTGTACATAGTGGGTGCATTATGTTGACCCTTGCTCTATGGAGAGCATAAGCAGTTAAAGTCTTATGGAAGATCCTTGGCCAGTGTGCCTAAAAGTAGGTGCATTGTGTTGACCCTTGCTCGTAAGGGCATAAACAGTGAGGTTCCTTATGTGATTCCTTGGCCAGTGTGCCTAAAATCGGGTGCTATGTGTTAACCCTTGCTCAAGGAGCATAAACAGTTAGCCTAGGTGTAGGTTGTAAAGGTTGAAGGTGAACCTGATTTAAAACCTTAGGTTTGAGGTGAACCGCTGTGAAACCTCCTTTGTGACATCCGGTAGACTCAAGGGTTGAGTGCAGTTACCGGGAGTGGAGTAGACCAGTAGTCAAACCACTATAAAAATGACTGTTTTTGAGATTACTATTCTTTTATTTGTGTGATTTACTTTAATATTTATATATCTGAATATCTGAGATCACACCTCACACACATACACAGTCATATCAATCATTAACTTATTTACACATTGTTCATCTCTCAAATAGTTTGTGACTGGATCCTCTACCGGGCTTGGAAGCCAGTAGAGTTACTCTTGAGTAATCCTAATATAGGCTTGAAGTTAGGATTAGTGTAATAGGATTTTAAATTATCATAAATTATTAAAAAGTACTATTCACCACCCTCTAGGACATATTGACATATTCCTACTTTAAATAAAGCGGTCTTCACCGCTATTTCAATTAGTATCAGAGCGGGTCTCTCTTTCAGGGCTTCACCGCCTCGAGAGTGATCTTGACTGAAGTTGGGATCATGGTCAACAGTGTCTCAGTGGGTGTGACAAATCGGATCAATTGCCTAGTAATCCATACTTCTCTGAAAGTTGGTAATAGTTCAAAATGGTACCTTGATAGTCGATGCTCTAGACACATGACTGGGATCAAACTCACTTTTGTGAATATTCAGACTTTGATGGAGGATCAATCACATTTGGAGATGATAGCTTTGCCAAAATTGTTGGATTAGGAACAATAGCTGTATCAGGCCTTCCAAAAATTAAACATTTCTTTATGTAGAAGGTTTGAAACATAATATCCATAGTATCTCTCAAATATGTGACAAAGAACATTTAGTCACTATTTCAAAATGTGTGTAAGATTTTATATCATATAGGAAAATCTCTCATAAAAGGTTTACGTACTAATGATAACTGTTATATTATTAAGAGTACAAATGCGAGTGTGTTATCCACAAAATGTAATATGCCTGTAAAGAATGAATCCAAATTATGACACGAAAGGTTAGGACATGTTCACTACCGAAATTTAGCTAAGCTGAGTTCAAAAAATTTGGTTAAAGGTCTTCCCAAGATTAGAAAAGAAGAAAAAGTTGTTTGTAGAAAATATCTAAAAGGAAAACAGATAAAAGTTGGCCACAAAAAAGACAACCACCATAGCAACAACAAAACCTTTGAATTTGTTGCATATGGACCTGGTTGGCCCGACCAAAGTAGAAAGCCATGGCAAGAAAAGACACTTCTTGGTGGTGGTAGATGACTACACCAGATTTACTTGGGTCGCATTCCTTCGCGAGAAATCAGATGCCTTTGAAGAATTTATAATTTTGGCAAAGCGACTTTAAAATGAAAAAGGATATTGCATCAATCGCATCAGATGTGATCACGGTGGGGAATTTGAAAATGAAAAATTTGAGAAATATTGCAATGAAAAGGAATTCGTCATGAATTCTTAGCCCTAAAAACCCCACAATAAAATGGAGTTGTTGAAAGGAAAAATCAAGTATTGCAAGAAATGGGGTCAGTTATGTTAAATGGGAAAGATATGGCAAAAAGTTTCTGGGCAGAAGCCATCAATACTGCCTGCTACATCATTAATAGAGTATATCTTAGAGCAGGCTTGAACAAAACTCCATACGAATTATGGTATGGGAAACTTCCTAGTGTGAAATATTTTTGGGTGTTTGGTAGTAAATGTTACATCTTAAGAGACAGAGATCACCTTGGAAATTTTGAGTTTAAAAGTGATGAAGGTATTTTTCTAGGGTATGCCATGAATAGTTGTGCTTATAGAGTGTACAACCTAAGAACTCTCACTATTCAGGAGTTTGTCAATGTGGTAATTGATGATCATCCCCATGAAGAAGATACCTTGGTAAATGAATTAGGAGATGATGTAGATTCATGCATACTAGAAAAATTTGATAACAAATCTCCATCATCCATTGAACCTCAACCATCATCTGACATACCCATCATAAAGGATCATCTTTAAGAGCAAATTATTGGAGATCGTAATGATGGTGTGAAAACTAGATGGTAGATAGAAAATATCTATAGTCATTTTTTCTTTACTTCAAAGATTAAACCCAAGAATATTGTAGAAGCTCTTCAAGATGAACACTGGATAAATGTTATGTAAGAAAAACTTTAACAATTCTAGAGAAATGAGGTATGGATATTGGTTCCTAGAACAACTAATACAAATGTCATTGGAACCAAATGGGTCTTCAAGAATAAATCCGATGAGTCAGGCAATGTGATCAGAAACAAAGTAAGGCTAGTTGCTCAAGGGTACTCACAGATAGAAGGGATTGATTTTGATGAGACATTTGCCCCTGTCGCTCGTCTTGAGTCTATTAGAATTCTTATGTCCGTTGCATGCGCACTAAAGTTTAAACTATTTCAAATGGACGTTAAGAGTACTTTTCTTAATGGGGATCTTGCTAAAGAAGTTTATGTAGAACAACTAAAAGGATTTTCAGATCCTAAGCACCCCCATCATGTTTATCATCTGGACAAAACTCTGTATGGTCTCAAACAAGCACCACGTGCTTAGTATGAATGATTAACAAAATTTCTTTTATACCATGAATTTTGTAGAGGAAGTGTAGATAAGACATTGTTTACCCAGTGAGCAAAGAATTCATTGCTTATTGCACAAATCTATGTGGATGATATATTGTTTGGGTCTACATGTGGAGATGTTGCATACAAATTTGCCAACCTCATTAATTCAGAATTTAAAATGAGCATGGTCGACGAATTAAACTTCTTTTTAGGATTACAAGTCAAGCAATTAAATGATGGAATTTTCATAAATCAGACTAAGTATGTAAAAGGCTTGGTGAAAAGATTTGGGCTTGAGTCTGGACACACTTATCACACGCATATGAGTATCACACTTAAAAAGATGCTAACGGCAAAAGTGTGGACCAAAATCTCTATTAGAGTATGATCGGAAGCCTACTATAGCTTACAACCAGTCGTCCATATATATCCTTTAGTGTGGGAGTATGTGCTCGGTATCAGGCAGATCCTAAGGAATCCCACCTAACGGCTGTTAAAAGGATTATCAAATATGTAGCAGATACTATCACCTTTGGTCTATGGTATTCATTTGAAACATCCACCATTATTGCGGGCTACTCTGACCAAGATTGGGTTAGAAATTTGGATGATCGAAAATTAACAAGTGGGGTATGTTTTTATGTTGAAAATTGTCAGGTCTTATGGAGGAGCAAGAAGCAAAACCCAATATCATTATTCATTGTTGAGGTTGAATACATTACTGTAGGAAGTTGTTTTGTATAACTCCTTTGGATGAAATAGATGTTATTGGACTATGGAATCGAACAACCCACAATGATTCTGTTCTATGATAACACAAGTGCGATCAACATTTCAAAGAATCTTGTCCAACACTCTCGGACCAAGCACATTGACATCCGTCATCACTTTATCCAAGAACTTGTTGAAGACAAGATTATTACATTGGATTATGTTTCCACAGAAAAGCAACTCGCAGATATCCTTACTAAACCTCTTGATACAAATAGGTTCAGTGATCTTAAAAAATCCATTGGAGTATGCACTTATTAAAAATATCCCAATGATCTTGATCTACATAGGTAAATCTTCACACTAGGACATTCATGGTTAAGTTCAGCCACAAGTTTAAACTTTATAAATTAACCATGTTAGTTTTAGGGTGCCAGATAATAACATTCTCGATGATATCTGAACCTTGTCGAAGTCATCGATAAATACAGTTCGATGGGATCGATATTCAACAACGAAGAAATTGAAGAATCTTGGGAATGCAAAGTGATAACTAGCGGTCCTTCCCAACGGTTAGACTAACCTAATTTTCACTGGACATTGGCACCTTCCTTATGGTCATCAGCGCATTCTTTAATGTCATTATAGCATGTGATAGATGCCATCGATGCGGGATTGATATGATCGTAAGCGCTACTATAAGAACAAGGGTGTTTTCAATTTTAAAATCTCATATTTCCTCCCTTCTCTGATTGCTTCTTCTTACCTCTACTTGTCCCTTGCACTGAAAAATCATGCACAAAGGGAAAGGTAAGTCTCTTCACTCTTTACAATCAAAGAATATGCAATCAGCATCCAATTGGCATCAACATATTCCAGTGGAAGGACATTCATTCACCATTATTGAATGTCTAGTGCTCAATAGTGCCATTGAGACTTTTAGAGTGGACCTACTTTTGGAAGTAATAGGTTGGCAGAACATCCTCAATCTTGGAGGATCGTATCAACTGGGGGTGATCCAAGAACTCTTCAATCACTGTCATATCATTAGTGATGATCCCCCTAGCATTCGAGTTAAACTAGCACATTACTCAAAACTTATCACTCCGATCACCTTGGCTCATCTTCTAGATCTTGATGTCACTCGAATCCCAGTGACTAACAGGAATCTCAATGGTTTGGGGGTGTGGGGAGAAATAACTTGTGCATTATGTCAAGGCACTACTGCTCCGCGAAATGATGAAAATTTGCTTCATATCAACTATCTTGGACCCACTTTCAAAATTCTTCATAGCATTTTTGGGTCTAATGTATATCCCTGCAATGTCAAATGTAATCATCTCCCTTCATTTGTGATCAATGTGCTTTATTTTATATATATATATATATATATCACTGTGCTACACAAGACACAGATAGTGGTTTTGGCACTATAAAATTTGACAATCATAGGAGCAGGAAACTATAGCACTTACAATCTCCCCCTTTGTCAAATTTGTGACAAAACACACTCCATTAAAAATAAGAGAAGCATTATGTGCACAATAAAGAATCGTGCACCATATATACACAAGAAAGTATAATGTACTAGTACAATAATCAGAACATATCATCACATGTAGCACCCCTTTACTTACTCCCCCTGAGTAGCACACATAAAAAAAATGTTACTACCCACAATCCATATCCATAAGCAAGCACAAGCATAACAAAATATATTCTCCCCCTTTTTGTCACAATAAGACAAAGGAAGAAACTAAGATATGGAAAAGGAAAATAAACAAAAGAGGAATAAGGGAGCAAATCAGGTAAGATATAAGCAAATAATGTGACAACATGAACCAAGTTCTTCTAAAATTAGTCATACAAATAGAAGGAAAGCAAAGTATCATAAGAGTTATTACAAGCCAAATGAGAAAACACTTAATCAGATCCTGAAGGAGCAGGTATGGAAGGATTAATTTGATGAAGGCCCTTGTAAATGCGCCTAAGATACTTGCGCATATATTTAAACTGCAAATCATGGGCAACATTCATGTTCTCTACCTTCTCCTCAAGTGCATGTAAATGCACATCAAAGTCAGATGGTTGATAGTCAAGGTCTCCTCAAGTGCACGTAAACGCACTTGACCCTTGAGTGTACTGGATCTCACTAACGGAGGTTTCAAATCAGGTTCACCTCAAACCAGTAGAACCTATACTAGGCTGACTCTAACGTGTCTATAGGACACAAGTTTATGCCCCATACAGGAGCAAGGGTCAATATATAACACCAAACTTTTAGGCCACACAGGCCAAGGATCCACACAAGGAACCTACCAGTTTATGATCCCTTGAGCAAGAATCAACACACAACACCCAAGTTTTAGACCACACAGGTCAAGGACCTACACAAGGACCTAACAGTTTATGCTCTCCACAGAGCAAGGGTCAACACAAAGCACCCCCACGTACACTCCCATTGGAGGCCTCCTATGAGGACTTGAAAGGGGTGAGAAGTACTTTTGACCCAATCCTATAAAAGGAATGATTACAAGGGTTCTCTATACTTTAATGACTTATAGATAAGTAGATGAGCACCATTAAGTACGTTGATGAAGATCTCCTCCTTTGATGATGAAGAATCTTTAGCTATCTTGAACCGTAACTGAGATGATGTACCAAGATAAGGCTATGGGTTGGGTCAAGGATATGATGGAATCCGACTCTATTAAATATTTTCCTATAAAAGAGACAGAGTGATTCCAATCATTTATGCATTTAAGGCATCCCAACTTAATGATTTGCCAAGGGGGGGTCTGGGGGGGAAGCGAAGCTGTAGGATACTTGAATGTGGAAATTCATTCCCCAATCCACTCTATTGAATGTCAATAATGAGGGTGGATTGAAGGATGAACTTCTATGAGAGAAAAGGCTTAGGGTATATGATCTAAGTTAAACACTCAAAAGCACTCTCTATTTTCTCTAGCAATAACCAAGTGCAAGCTCTCATTAAACAGGCAAAAGTTTTCAACAGATATAAAACGGTCATATTTTTGACAGAGTTCGATATCATCAAGCAGGGTCGATATCATCAAGCATATACTCTCGATAACATCAACTGACCGCTCGATGATACAAACTTAAACTGTCAAACGCTTTTGAAACTTTTTGCCAACCGGTCTAGGAAATCGAACAATCATCGATGTCATTGGATTTTGAACTTCGATTTCATCGACACAAGGTTCGATTCCTTGATATTTGAAAATGTGAGAGCATTTGCCTTTAAAATTTAATAGGTATAAGATATGATTGAGTATCACTTGATATCATTGGAATTTGAATATCGATGATATCAATGCCGGTGTCGATTCATCGATAATCTCAAGGAATTTTCTTATACGCTTGCTAGACAGTTTATGTCCTTTTTCGATGACATCGACCATGCCTCGATATGATCGATATTTGAATATCGATTTAATCAAGTGATCCTCGATACATAGAAAACTTTAACCAGAAAACTTGTTGGATAGATTTGTGTCCCAATCTGATATCATCGAAGGTCTACCGATATCATCGAGATTTAAATTTTGAGGATATCGAGGATCCCTTCGATATATCGAGAATAACATGATTTGCCTTAGCAGTATTTTGGACACGACTGACCAGATGTCAATTTTGTCGAGTCGACTCGATAGACTCGAGATTCAAAATTTGATGATATCGAACAGTCGATCGATTCATCGATAATTAAGTCCAGAGTTCTTTGTGATTGTTGGACATCTGAAGTCCTCAATTTGAAAATATTGAGTGAGTTTTGAGTACATTGATAACAGGGTTCGATTCCATTGAATCACTTGTCGATAAATCGACAAAGGTAGAAAACTTATAGATTTTCCAGATTTTGTGAATTAGTTTTCTAACGTAAAACCTTAGGATGTTCTATTCAATTTTAAGGGTTTTATATACCTGATGTTTTGGGACATGGGATGTGAGGCCAAGGTTTTCCATTGGCGAGTTCGAGCACACATCTTGTTGAGCCAGACGCTTGAACAATCTTCCTATGTGGCTCCTTTGTCTTACTAACTCAACGCTCACGCTAATTGACAAACCAGGGCACTTTCAATCTCCCCCTTTATCAATTACGTGACAAAACACCCGAGAACAACTTTTAGAATAACACCATAAATTATGTGTATATAAACTTAACATAATTTTACAAAGCTAAGGAGTTCACACACACATACGACTATATCATTCAATGGCTGCTCCCCCTATCTTCTTGCCGCTGCTCCCCCTATTACCTGTACCACTATTCACAGATAGATACACACAATTTTTCCTCTAGGGTGGAATTTGTTCTCCCCCTTTTTATCAGTCATTGGCAAAGGGCAATATAGAAATAGAGGTTGACTGAAGTTGAAGCATATAGGAGAACCAAGACCCAAAGAAAATGCATAAGATGCAAGGCAGATAAGGACATGTATGCATACTAAGTCAAAGGAGAGTTGTGATGTTGAATAGAAGATAATAGTATGGAGATAAAGATGAAACAACACAAACCAAGTAGGGAATATGCAGAAGAAAAGACAATCACAATTCATGCCAGTATTTCACAGAACATCAGAGCATAATATGCAGCAAATATATATATATAATTTTTTTTATAACGCACGCACGCACACACCCCACAAACACATGCACACACACCCCCACACACTCACTCCCTACTCTTGGGAATTCACCCCCTATGGATACTCGAACCCTGGACGGGGTGTTGAAACTCCCAGGAGTCTACCACCCATCCAAGAGTAAGGATCCATATATATATATATATATGAATCGTCACATAGCCATTAAAAAAATCCAAAAAGAAGAACTGTTCAAGGTTGGTAGTCTTGCAACATCCATCCCAAATTAACAAACATAAATATCAAGCCCATCCATGGGCATTCAAAGGAAAGTATTTCCCTCACTCAGAGGATATTTAGACTTCACAAAAAACTAAAAACAACTTGTTAGAATTCCCAAGTTAATCATCCATCACATACACTCATACGATCGTAGGGCATTCAAAAAGATACCCATGCCCATACGCTGAGATGGGAATAGGGTGTATGTGACGGCACAAAGATTGCCTATACTATGGTGGAGGAGTGGAGGAAGATGGTGCTGTATTGTCGCGTCGGCAGGTGATCAAATCCACCAGTTGCTACACCAACTGCTGTACCCTAGCCACCAAATGTTCCATGACAGTGAACCTTGCATTCATTGACTCCTTCAGCTGAGTGACTTCTCGCAATGTCATTCCAATCTGATCTTGATGTAGTTTGAATCGTTTTGCATGCACAGGGTCGGATGGAGACAGTGCTTACTGTGAGACGAGAGGGTCACCTTCGGCCATTCCGGCACCTTTGGCTTGTGCAACCCCTTCACCAAGTTCTCCTTGTTCATGAATCCCTTCCTTGGGCTAGTCTTTGGGATATCGGTGGAACTTCAAATCCATCTTTCTAATGTTATTTTTGTTAAAGTGTTGGAGAGGAAGTTCCTGATCGTTTGTTGCCGGAAGACCAATTGTATTACACATCACGTGAATAATCCAAGGATAGGGTAAATGTATGTCTCGAGAACTGTGAATTGCATACACTAACTGGTGAAAAATCAGAGTGGGAAGGCATATCTTGATCCCATATGCTACACAATATACTACCATGGCCATGAAACCTGTAAGGTCTGCTTGCTTGGTACCTCGAGGATAAATGTTTAAGGTGAAGATTCCATGCAGAATATGATACCTCGATTCCATGAATTTTGCCTTTAAGGCATTACATTGGTGCCAAGCAATATCCTGACAATGGCAAAGAAATTTTGTGACCATAGTTTGATTGTTAACATTTTCAAAGTCTAGGTCAGGGAGACCAACGGGGACAGAGTGAAGCCAAAGATTCTTGTAATAGATTCAGGGTAATTTCTACGTCGACATCCCCAACAGAAATAGTGATAGAAGGAGGTTCTACTGCTGGAGAGTGACTGGAAGCAAAGAAGTGATAGGTTCTTTCATAGTGACATGCGCTGTCAAAGTCATGGAGAGGCGGCTAATCAATTGCGGCTAACAGCGGTTCCAAATTGTACTGTTTTAGGCACTCTTTATCAATTTTCCTTTCATAGACCAGCTTTCTTCTAGTATATTTCATCAAAGCCAGATTTAATCTAGCAGGAGGAGGGATCGATGCGTCATGTTGGCACCCGCCATGCGATATTTGTCTTGTTCGCTGGCGTGTTGGGGTCCCATGATTGGACGCCCTTGCCCTGTCCTTCAGAGCAAGGACCTTTTGTCTAGAGGATCTTAAAGATTCTTTAGGACTAGATGTTTTGCCCTTGTTCTTTTTCATTGACTGGCAACCACATAGAGAGAGATTTGATGAATTGAGGATTTTAGGGGACAAAACTTCTCTAAAAAATCTAGAAATACCCAAAAGACACAAGATGTAATCTTGAGGATTAAGGAAATATACTAGGTATTACTGGATTTTAATGATCTTGTAGGACTCACAGACGAACCTTCATGTAGAACGACGGAGAGAGACGAGCAGAGGAGAGAAAACGATTTTTGAGAAGTAAAATGAATTTTTTTTCGCTCGTCCAGCTTTTATCAGGCGGTAAACTTCGATATCATTGAATATGGTTTCGGTGAGATCGATATACCCCATTTGATGTTATCAAAAGTGTCCTTGATTCTCGAACATGCGACTCTTTTGATTCCAAAAGGGGTGTCAATCATATTGATATTTGATCGATTTCATCGAGCATCCATATGATTCATCGACAGACTTATAGAAGATGTATATCTTTCATTTTTCAGCATTTCGACAATATTTCATATATGTATAACTTAGTATATCTTCATATCAGACAGCATGCACATCAAAATTTGTAAGACTTTATACAATCCAAAATTATAAACATCCGGATGTTTATAGACAAAAAATTATGGAGAGGGACCTCAAATATATCGTAAAAATTCATGAAAATTGCATCTTTTCAACAACTATATAGATCTAGATAAATGACCTGGGCATGTTTTTCCATGCTTAAATGTTTCTAAGCATATGGATTAACCCTTCATTTGCCTTTAATGACCTAACAGTGGTTATTTATGCGACAACCCTTCATCACTGGTTTACCTGATAGGTCTAGGATCTCACATTCCTACTTGTTGAATGTAACCACATGCTCATTGTCACATATTTGAGAAATGCTCAGAAGATTATGCATCAATCCTTTTATGGAAAAGGCATTCTCATTTTTTAGTATTTTTTTCTCTTTGATAATTCCTTATCCTATTACCTTAGCAGTGCTTCCATCTCCATAGGTGGCTATCCCATCATTAAGATATGAATAGTTTGTGAGAAGGGATTTGTCACTTGTGACATGTCTTGAGCATCCACTATCTAGGTACCACCTAGCATCATTGCCTATTATATGATTTGAGTGAGTAACAAGGCAATTTTTCTTTTCTTTCACTACCCATTTTATGACAGGATTTTTTACTATGGTACGTTTGATTCATTAATTAAGTTAGATAACTGAATCATGTTTTCTTGTTTCACAAATTCATTAGTTTTCTGATTTAATTCAGCCACTTGATTCAATAACTTCTTCATTCTTTCAGTCATTCTGGGTGACGATGGATGTGTATTATCTCTAGCCATATTCCTAGAGGGACTCCTGACATTTTGTATTGTTCTTCTGGTTGGTCTATATTTACTAGTATGATTTTAATCAAAATTGAGTTAAGTCCTCATAGGAGATATGCATTCAAATTTATAATGACCAGAATCTCCACATGCATGACAAATAGGAGTAGTTTTTGTTTTACTTCCTGACGCAGTTGATTTTTCAAACATTAGTGCTGCATTTCTAGATTTTATTTTAAACTTGTTATATCTTAGACCACTCTTGTCTTTTTGGGTCTTCCCATCCCTAAGAGTTTTTCTAATTTTTCACTACTCTGAGAAATTTTTTAGTTTAGTTCAAAAGACTTTCTAGATTTCTCTAAATCAAACAAGAGTGTGTGATTTTCATTCTGAAGATGCATGTTTTTATCTTTTAATAGTTCAATCTGTTTGTTCAATTTTTCAGACTCATATTTGAGAAAAGTATTGATTCTTTCAAGCCTATCATTTTCTGAGTGGTATTGTTGTAGATCATTAATTAAGTGTGTATTAATTTCCAATGTTTTTGTCTAGATCTTTTTGCAGCAATTTATTTTCATTTTTAGTTATTCCAAGTCTTTTAAGGATATTGATGCAATGGATATAGAGTTGATTATAGGCATCTTGCAGTTTATCCTTTTCTTCTTCTTTCTCTGTTTCCTCATTATCTGATGGAAATGATTCAGTGGCCTGAGGTTCTTCGATGTTTTAAGTTTCAAAAGGAATGTTCGAAGCAGTAGATACCATAAGTATCTTCAGGGATTTTCGATCTCCATCACTCTCTGAGTCACTACATTCTAAATTTGACTCTTCAGTATCATCCCATGTGGCTACCCTTGCCTTTTCTTTAGTTTTCCTATTTGGGCATTCTGTGGACAGGTGTTCAAACTTTCGACAGGTATAGCTGTAACATCCCGAAAATCGGGGGGTCGAGCAAAAACCCAACTCCCGAGTTCCAAAATGTTATTTATGCAACATAGATATGTATGTTTGAATGTTGTCTGTGATAATGTATTAAACATGAGTGAAATTAAGCCAGAACAGCATATCATACTCCAGAGACAGTTAAATTAACCAGCGGAAGTCTGTAATAGTATGTATAACATATATAAACTGTTGTATGTCTCCAGAGTGTGAACATGTTACCAGGTTATACACATACATGTATACTCCAAAAGTAGATGAAACGAATATACATGAGTGCGCTAAAAATATAATCTGACAAATGTCAAAGTATCTAATCAACCTCCCTGTAATCCCGTCGATCACAACATGCATAAAGGAGGGATCCTCCTCATCATCATCAAGTCCAGCTCCGCCTCGCAGGCCGCTCCATCATCTGCAATCACAAAAGGTCTGGTGGGTGTCCAGGAACACCGTCCCGTAACGTGGGAGTGAGTAGCTAACTCAGTGGAATAATAGAGCAAGGATTAACATGTTCTCAAATCAATCACGCGATAATAGTAAAGCAATAAATCAAACAATCCTAATACTGTTGTTAATGCAATTATGACATGACGTGATGTATGCCCTCACCGACGATCACCCTCATGCGGCAACATCTTACGACCGCGGCATGCCACACTCCCTAGAGTGCTCCACATCTTCCAGGCACATGCAATGCTATGGTGATATGATTTTCGAGTTGTTATTAGTCCATTCAAACAGCAGGATTGGGAAACTAAGGTACTTCCCTTGTATCAATCCCAACACAGATCCTGTCTAGGGTCGTCACTCCTAGTAATCTCATACGATGTACATTTTGTAGGTCGCTGCAAGGGCTGTT
Organism: Magnolia kwangsiensis; assembly: GCA_037074715.1. Classification (NCBI taxonomy): domain Eukaryota; kingdom Viridiplantae; phylum Streptophyta; class Magnoliopsida; order Magnoliales; family Magnoliaceae; genus Magnolia; species Magnolia kwangsiensis. Next base: position 63,076,318 of record CM073573.1, read on the forward strand.
GCACGCACTCGTTGCACCGCTCCCCCATCACCTTATCAATACAGGCCTACCGTACTCTACTGCAACGGAAGGGTCGTCGCCTCCCGTGGACTCAGAATACGCTCGCGGTCACTACAAAGGACTCGTCGCCTGATCAGTGTAGGCCGACAGCTAGAATATAGTGTCCCATACCACCATAATCTGCTCACGAGTCTAGGTGCTCACTGGTCACTACGGGGAGGTTTGTGGCCCCAGCGTAGGCCGACAGCTTGACCACGGTGTCCCATACCACCATGCCCGGCTCATGAGTCTTTATGGATCAAGGTACCATGGTTAACAGGGTTTACAATGGTAAGTTCAGTACCCTAGGTTCAAGCAGTTATGACTCATACAAGGTGAACATACAACGGCCAGTCGGGTTACTTGACGAGCTCGACTGGCACGAGCGCATCGCAAGTCGAACGACATGAAGTGCGTAAGACACTTCGCGTGGCCTAACCACTGCCGTCAACTCCAACACGACTCGCGTTCATCGACACGTCCTTCGTGGCCAAGATAAGCTAACCACGAATTCTTTCGGTTACCGACTGCCTGGACTAGGCATAGTCCCAAACAATCATAGAATCACATCAGTAGTTGTGTAAGGGTAATGGAAATGAAATGGAACCATGTGAGCATGTTAACACATGTCATTACATACAACTTAAGCAAGTCTTCAAACACATGCCTTTCATACATATAATGAAATTATACATATCGCCAACATATAGGAAATCATCACCATCAGCGTATTAATTGAGAATTCAATCTCTAACTAAGTCATAAGAAAATCATCTAGCACATGTTATAACATACCACTTAAATGAATCATTAAGCACATGCATTTCATACATATAATGAAATCGTACATATGGCTAACATGTAGGAAATCATTCACATCAACATATTCATTGAGAAATCAATCTCAAACTAATCCATAACACCATTTAAGCCAATACATACTAATACAAGCATTTATACAAACACTTACACTACACACTTAAGTCTACATATAGTATGTCGATCCGACGTGCGCATTTAGGCGAATCTCTTCGCCAAACTAATTATGCACGCATTCCTAACTTCCTAATGCGACAACAAACCATGTCAATCACATCAGCAAAATATGAATGTAAACTGTACTTCCTACAAATGACTAAAATACCCTAAATCTCATATTCTTCGTTAATTTACGAAACAAGAAACGGAGAGCATTTTGTACATGTCAAACGGCGTTGCCGTCAAGAATCTACTATTAAACGACATTGAAAGCTTTGGAAACAGTCAATCAAAGCGTCTAATATCCGCACCTTATGTCTTGTAGACTCGGAAATTGAAACGGAGCGTATACGCTTCGTCTACGGCGAATAAGGAACCTAATACATAAGATTCATAAGCTACATCGCTATGGAAACAAGGGAAACTCAAATCAACAACTATTTAGGGTTTTTACTTACCTAGGATCGCGGTGGAATCGCCGGGAAAGCGGTAGAGGTGTGTTGCTTAAGCACGTGCAACGCGTAGTACAAGTGGCAGGAAGAACTCTCCCACACTCCCACAATCTCCCACCTTTTTCTCTCTCTCAAGCTAGGGTTTCTCTCAAATTCGGATGGAAGAGAGGAGTGAGGGTTTCAACCCCTTTTATAGCCTACAACATGCCCAAAATAGGCTTGGGAACAATGTTTACTTGGTGCCTAACCAAATCGGGGCCGTTTCGGTCCAAAAGGGCATTTCTGAAGGTCCCCTGGCCAAATGCGGTCGGACTTAAGCTCATGCATACTGGATCTAGCACACATCCAGTTTTCAGGCCGGTAGGGTTCCCAGATCGCACGTGGCGGCCCAGTTTCAGTTTAACGGTCACCGCACCAAGATCAGGCCTATAAGTCTCGTGATATGTAATAGAAATTTTTCCTGATCCAAGGGTGTAATTTGGCTGTATTCTGACGGTCAGAATGCTTAATACTGATGCGTCAAATTTGTGTGCCAGATTTGAATTTGAAATTCCAACTATGTCCCTATTCACACTCTCTTCGGTCCGGGCTCAATGAAATAGCCTGTGATCGTCAGTTGGACTTGATATTCGAAACGATTGCCAAGCCCAGCTAAGTGGTCATAACGGTCTAAGATGGTAGGCATCTGACTTACGACGCGCGGTCTAGATCCAATACAAAGTTTCAAGGAGGTCCCGAGAACAAACCGGCTTAGAGTTTGATCCGAGGCTTTAGAGCATTATAGCACCCTTGGTTCCACTCGCTTTGGGCCTTGTAGAACGTATTTAAAGTGATTAGGGACCATTTCCCAGCTATTCTAACGTTGCACTAGCTAACTTAGTCATATTTTCTAAAGGAATTGATTCTAAGTGGTTTCTTTGGCTATGGAATTGGTTTCTAAGCAATTTTCCAGGTGTTTTAATTGACCCATTGCCTAAGAACGTCAAATCTCAGATTGGCCAAAATCCGGGGTGTTACAATCTACCCCCCTTAAAACACAATGTCGTCCCCGACATTGGCGAACGACAAGGAGTACCTAGAGGGACTTTAGTATTGACATTCTAAGGAAGGTTCAAATCCTACTTAATAACCTAACCGTACATATAACCTAAATCAAATGTTTCGATCTTGGGCCAGTGGGGAAGAGCCTAACCACGCTTCCGCTGCGCCACTCTAATCGAACGGGAGCGTTGACTAACCTAACCGGATTGGACTCCATACGTTCTACCCCCCTTAAAACTTGGTTTTACTTAAATTCAAGAATCTATGCATCGCTCCGTATATCGGAACGAGGTGCAACTTAGGGGCGAACAACCTCTCATTACAGTGGTTTTCCTTTGCTAATGATGCGTTTTATGGCATTAGTATCTATGATCATAGAGATGAGCCTAATCTCTATTGTGGTTAAGGTCAGGGGCAGGTATGAGTTGGTGGCAAGATGTCGAATTCTCTACTGGCTTTAAGTCCTTAACATTTATCAAGGGCAAAGCAAAAACTTGTGGTTGTAGGTGGTCGAGCCAACAAGGAAGAAAAGTTGTGTAGTGGGTCTGAGCCGGATACATGGACTTTCTGTCTAGCTAGGACAGAAGATTTATTGTATCAATTCTTAATCCGAGTTGATGCCGATCTTCTGCTTGATCAGAGCATTGGATTTATTGGTAACCACTAGGATTAAGAAGTCGATTCAAACCGCGAATACATCGCTTACATGTAGTTCCTTTATTTCGCATTCCCGAATGCAATAAGTCCTTGGGGAAGGTAATTCTAAGGGGTGTGCTAGTACATTCTAAGTCCAATCTGAGGGAGTTATAAATGTTCCTTGAGAGCGTATGGTTCCTTCCTATGGGTAACAACAGAAGTCTATAAGTCATAAGGGAATCTACCGAAGGAAGGGAGTCCCATTCCAATCAAATCTAACCTACTATCCCTTAGCATATTTAGGCCTTACACTGCCTAAGACAACTAGTAGCCTAGTTTGTAACTCAGTAGTTATAATCCAAAGCCTAAATTTATACGTTAAATGGTTCCATACCATTTCTACTACAGGGAGTTGTTCTATCACTCAGGGTCAAGATTATCTAAATGGACAGATCCTTCAAATCTAGGAGTGCTAACACTAGGTCCAAAATGCCAAGGGTCTATGTGGCCAGTAGCATCAAGTTGTATTAAATGGACCGCATTCCTAGTCCCATGGCGGGATTGGAAGTGGCATGCTTGGTAGGAGGGTGGGGTGGGATAAAAAACTAATTTGTAGGCTAAATCCTGAAAGTTACAATACTCCCAATCTAGGGACAATACCTTACAGCGAAATGAAACGGCATGCATTCCATTCCACAAATTTCGGCTACATGAAGCCCAAACCACAACACAAACACAGTTTCTACCTGTAACTTCACTAAACCTAACAACAACAAAACACAGAAATCCTTAAAACAAAAATCAAACAATCTACAGGGCGAAGGCATAGATGCCTAACTCTACCAAAGGACTTTACCACAGTCTCGACTTACCTTCTTTATCCCTGTCGAGTCTAATACTGTCTGTTGCTCACTAGAGCTCTCTCAGCCATATATTTTCAGTATCCCTTAAGCAAAGAAAATGGAGAAATAGGATTGAGAGGGAGGATGGTGAAAAGAGAGAAAAAGGCTAAAACAGCTTAACAATAGCCATGGAAAATGGGGGAAATGCAAGGAAATGGCTAACCAAACTAGAAAAGGGAGATCTAGGCGTTGTAGAGGGATGCTTCAAGCTCCCCTAAGCTGCATTTTCAAGGAGAAATAAAAATGAAAAAGGGGAATGGAGCATCTCACGATTTCAGCTCGATTTGGGGGCTTTAGGAGCTCCAAAAGATGAAATCTTCAAGAGGGAGGGCTGCCAACTGAAATAGATTGATGGAGGGTGGTCGTTTTTGGCCAAGGATGGATCTAGGGTGGTTTGGAATCACGAATTCTTAGAGATAGTTGCTGAAAAACGAAAATGAGGCTAGGGAAGGGGCTGTTTGTGAAGGAAGTACCCCTATTTGGGGTTTTCTATGGATGGGACCTACATGGGAGGGGTACACTACCCAAAATAGGGCGTGCGCCCAACTTTCGTGCCAAATGGACCCCACCGGTCGGCGATGCATCGCCCGACCGGCGATGGCATCGCCGGCCAACTTCCAAGTTGGCCGGTGGGACCCCATGGGTCTGGTCCCCCATGGTCCCAGGGTTCCAAAAAGTCATGTCCCACCCCCTAGTTCATAGTATTTTGGTCTGTATGAGCCCAAACATGTGTTCGGGGCTTTCCGGGTCCACATCACAATTCTGAATATTAAACCATATGATGCAGCATATGAATTTGGGGTATAAGGAGCCAGTACATCTATCTAGATCCTTAGTTGCTAAAGAAAGTGAAGTTAGAATGGCTTTATGGCCATTTTTCATGAAATTTTACTATTCACTGTAAAATTTTGTGAAAGTACTAATTTGTGTTATTTTAACATTAGGTTTGATTCCTAATATGAAATGGATAAGAAATAAATGAATATTAGAGTGTTTAGAGGAAGAATTTTGAAGATTTTTGGCGAAACGGGGTTTTTAAGCCCTGGCGATTGATTACAGGAGTCGTGGTCATCCCACGGCCCAAGGATTTACTTTTTCGGTTTAAAACCGCTCATAGGACGTCTCAACCCGACTTCCTACAACTTAAAAGTGATTCGGGTTGCCTTACGCGACCCGAGATGCGTTACAGAGTCGATCGCACGATCGAAATGAATAGTCTTCGCCTATCGGCGAATCTAAGATCCTAAAAGTGTTTCTAGACCCTTCTCGCACCCACCTAAATCAAAGGAAGCGACAGTGTACGTCGCGTGACCATAACCCAGGCCCGGTTTAATCCAAATCATGCTCTGATACCATCTGTAACATCCCGAAAATCGGGGGGTCGAGCAAAAACCCAACTCCCGAGTTCCAAAATGTTATTTATGCAACATAGATATGTATGTTTGAATGTTGTCTGTGATAATGTATTAAACATGAGTGAAATTAAGCCAGAACAGCATATCATACTCCAGAGACAGTTAAATTAACCAGCGGAAGTCTGTAATAGTATGTATAACATATATAAACTGTTGTATGTCTCCAGAGTGTGAACATGTTACCAGGTTATACACATACATGTATACTCCAAAAGTAGATGAAACGAATATACATGAGTGCGCTAAAAATATAATCTGACAAATGTCAAAGTATCTAATCAACCTCCCTGTAATCCCGTCGATCACAACATGCATAAAGGAGGGATCCTCCTCATCATCATCAAGTCCAGCTCCGCCTCGCAGGCCGCTCCATCATCTGCAATCACAAAAGGTCTGGTGGGTGTCCAGGAACACCGTCCCGTAACGTGGGAGTGAGTAGCTAACTCAGTGGAATAATAGAGCAAGGATTAACATGTTCTCAAATCAATCACGCGATAATAGTAAAGCAATAAATCAAACAATCCTAATACTGTTGTTAATGCAATTATGACATGACGTGATGTATGCCCTCACCGACGATCACCCTCATGCGGCAACATCTTACGACCGCGGCATGCCACACTCCCTAGAGTGCTCCACATCTTCCAGGCACATGCAATGCTATGGTGATATGATTTTCGAGTTGTTATTAGTCCATTCAAACAGCAGGATTGGGAAACTAAGGTACTTCCCTTGTATCAATCCCAACACAGATCCTGTCTAGGGTCGTCACTCCTAGTAATCTCATACGATGTACATTTTGTAGGTCGCTGCAAGGGCTGTTGCACGCACTCGTTGCACCGCTCCCCCATCACCTTATCAATACAGGCCTACCGTACTCTACTGCAACGGAAGGGTCGTCGCCTCCCGTGGACTCAGAATACGCTCGCGGTCACTACAAAGGACTCGTCGCCTGATCAGTGTAGGCCGACAGCTAGAATATAGTGTCCCATACCACCATAATCTGCTCACGAGTCTAGGTGCTCACTGGTCACTACGGGGAGGTTTGTGGCCCCAGCGTAGGCCGACAGCTTGACCACGGTGTCCCATACCACCATGCCCGGCTCATGAGTCTTTATGGATCAAGGTACCATGGTTAACAGGGTTTACAATGGTAAGTTCAGTACCCTAGGTTCAAGCAGTTATGACTCATACAAGGTGAACATACAACGGCCAGTCGGGTTACTTGACGAGCTCGACTGGCACGAGCGCATCGCAAGTCGAACGACATGAAGTGCGTAAGACACTTCGCGTGGCCTAACCACTGCCGTCAACTCCAACACGACTCGCGTTCATCGACACGTCCTTCGTGGCCAAGATAAGCTAACCACGAATTCTTTCGGTTACCGACTGCCTGGACTAGGCATAGTCCCAAACAATCATAGAATCACATCAGTAGTTGTGTAAGGGTAATGGAAATGAAATGGAACCATGTGAGCATGTTAACACATGTCATTACATACAACTTAAGCAAGTCTTCAAACACATGCCTTTCATACATATAATGAAATTATACATATCGCCAACATATAGGAAATCATCACCATCAGCGTATTAATTGAGAATTCAATCTCTAACTAAGTCATAAGAAAATCATCTAGCACATGTTATAACATACCACTTAAATGAATCATTAAGCACATGCATTTCATACATATAATGAAATCGTACATATGGCTAACATGTAGGAAATCATTCACATCAACATATTCATTGAGAAATCAATCTCAAACTAATCCATAACACCATTTAAGCCAATACATACTAATACAAGCATTTATACAAACACTTACACTACACACTTAAGTCTACATATAGTATGTCGATCCGACGTGCGTATTTAGGCGAATCTCTTCGCCAAACTAATTATGCACGCATTCCTAACTTCCTAATGCGACAACAAACCATGTCAATCACATCAGCAAAATATGAATGTAAACTGTACTTCCTACAAATGACTAAAATACCCTAAATCTCATATTCTTCGTTAATTTACGAAACAGGAAACGGAGAGCATTTTGTACATGTCAAACGGCGTTGCCGTCAAGAATCTACTATTAAACGACATTGAAAGCTTTGGAAACAGTCAATCAAAGCGTCTAATATCCGCACCTTATGTCTTGTAGACTCGGAAATTGAAACGGAGCGTATACGCTTCGTCTACGGCGAATAAGGAACCTAATACATAAGATTCATAAGCTACATCGCTATGGAAACAAGGGAAACTCAAATCAACAACTATTTAGGGTTTTTACTTACCTAGGATCGCGGTGGAATCGCCGGGAAAGCGGTAGAGGTGTGTTGCTTAAGCACGTGCAACGCGTAGTACAAGTGGCAGGAAGAACTCTCCCACACTCCCACAATCTCCCACCTTTTTCTCTCTCTCAAGCTAGGGTTTCTCTCAAATTCGGATGGAAGAGAGGAGTGAGGGTTTCAACCCCTTTTATAGCCTACAACATGCCCAAAATAGGCTTGGGAACAATGTTTACTTGGTGCCTAACCAAATCGGGGCCGTTTCGGTCCAAAAGGGCATTTCTGAAGGTCCCCTGGCCAAATGCGGTCGGACTTAAGCTCATGCATACTGGATCTAGCACACATCCAGTTTTCAGGCCGGTAGGGTTCCCAGATCGCACGTGGCGGCCCAGTTTCAGTTTAACGGTCACCGCACCAAGATCAGGCCTATAAGTCTCGTGATATGTAATAGAAATTTTTCCTGATCCAAGGGTGTAATTTGGCTGTATTCTGACGGTCAGAATGCTTAATACTGATGCGTCAAATTTGTGTGCCAGATTTGAATTTGAAATTCCAACTATGTCCCTATTCACACTCTCTTCGGTCCGGGCTCAATGAAATAGCCTGTGATCGTCAGTTGGACTTGATATTCGAAACGATTGCCAAGCCCAGCTAAGTGGTCATAACGGTCTAAGATGGTAGGCATCTGACTTACGACGCGCGGTCTAGATCCAATACAAAGTTTCAAGGAGGTCCCGAGAACAAACCGGCTTAGAGTTTGATCCGAGGCTTTAGAGCATTATAGCACCCTTGGTTCCACTCGCTTTGGGCCTTGTAGAACGTATTTAAAGTGATTAGGGACCATTTCCCAGCTATTCTAACGTCTAACTTAGTCATATTTTCTAAAGGAATTGATTCTAAGTGGTTTCTTTGGCTATGGAATTGGTTTCTAAGCAATTTTCCAGGTGTTTTAATTGACCCATTGCCTAAGAACGTCAAATCTCAGATTGGCCAAAATCCGGGGTGTTACAATAGCATTGTGGTTCCTTGGTCTTTTTACCAGATTTACCTGTAAAATGTTTATTGTCCAGTTGTCTTCCTTTAAATGTTCGGCCACAATTTTTCTGAAAGAATTTACGGAACCGTTGAGCTAATAAAGCCACTTCCTCATCTTGATTCTCCCTTTCACTTTCATCTTCCTAATTTGTAGTGTTTTTGAAGTTTTGAGGATAATATTTTTGGGTTTGGGAGTTTGTTTGAAATGTAGTTCAAATGTTTGTAGGGAACCTACGAGTTCTTCTACTTTCATTTCGTTCATATTTCTACATTCTCCAATGGTTGTAAATTTTGAATTGAATCGTTCTGGTAATGATCTTAGTATTTTCCTATAGATTTTTAGGACCAGAACTTTTTCACCTAATCCACCCATAGAGTTATAAATGATGTTCAGATTTGTGAAAAACTCCATGAAGGTCTCATGCTCTTCCATTCCGAGATCATTGAAAGTGCCCTAGTTTGTCAATTAGCATGAGTGTTGAGTCAGTTAGACAAAGGAGCCCCATAGGAAGATTGATCAAGCATCTGCCTAAACTAGATGTGTGCCCGAACTCGCCACAGGTAAATCTTAGCTTCACATCCCACATCCCAAAACCTTAGGTAAATAAAACCCTTCAAATTGAATAGAACACCTTAAGGTTTTTTGCTAGAAAACTTTTTCAAACCTCAGGAAAATCTTTAAAGTTTTCTACCTTTGTTGATTTATCGACAAGTGGTTCGATGAAATCGAACCCTGTTGTCGATGTCTTCGAAGCTCACTTGATCTTATCAAAATAAGGACCTAAGATGTCCAACAACTACAAATATATCTGGATTGAATTATCGATGGATCGATGGACTCATCGATATCATCAAAGTTTGAATCTCGAGTCCATTGTGCCGACTCGATAAAATCAACATTTGATTTGTTATGTCCAAACTACTGCTAAGGAAAATAATGTAATCCTCGATATATCGAAGAACTCCTCGATATTCTCAAAATTCAAATCTCGATGATATTGGAAGCCCTTCAGATATCAGATTGGGACACAAATCAATCCGGCAAGTTTTCAAGTTATTTTTCTTAGATCGAGGGTCACTCGATAAAATCGATATTCAAATACCGATCATATCGAGGCATGGTCGATGTCATCAAAAGTGGATAAAAACTGTTTAACAAGCTTATTGGAAATTCCTTGAAATTATCGATGAATCAACACTGCCCTTGATATCATTGATATTCAAATTCTGATGATATCGAGTGATGTTCGATCATATCATATACCTGAAATATTTCAAAGGTAAAAGCTCTCACATTTTTAAATGTCGAGGAAGCGAACCTCGTGTCGATGAAATCGGAGTTTAAAATCCAATGACATCGACGCACGTTTGAATTCCTTGACCAGTCACTACAAGAAAAATGGGCAAAGTTTACGGCCAAAAACCGTAGCAAAAGCCCTTTTGCTACGGATATGATACGTAGCACATCCATCGTTATTGGTGGGGTAGCTAAAGGTATAGCTACGGATATAATCTGTAGCAATAGATACCAATAGCTACAGATTATATCCGTAGCAATAGTTACCAATAGCTACGGATTATATCCGTAGCAATACCTTTAGTTACCCCACCAATAGCGATGGACGTGCTATGGATTATATCCGTAGCAAAAGGAATTTTATCCGTAGCAATAGCTACTAAAAGCACCAATATTATCCGTAGCAATAAATACCAATAGTTACGGATAAAAGCCGTAGTTATAGCTACGGATTATATTTATAGCTATTTTTTTAAAAAATTGTAATAATATGACCTCTTTCCATTGTAAGAACTTACTGTGATTGATAACTCATCTAAGCTTAATGTTGATAGAAATAGTACATAAAATGCAATAAAAAAATGATGCATTTATTACAAATAGCAATCAAATCATACAATGCATCCTACATTCACATTTCTAAATAAACAATACTTCACTTTGCTCAACCTATCATAAGAATTACAACAAAGGCGTGCCCTCATGTGCAACAAACAAATACACTCCAACACAGTAAACACCCTCCATTTGCATTCAATAATGCTCATGTTTTTATAAAATTTTCTTCCTTCAGACGGTTAATTTCAACAAATGCAGAAGATAAATCTTCTTCTTTCCTTAAAACTGCAGATGTAACTTCTGTGGACTTCGACACAAGATCACTTTCAAGTTCTGAAACCCTTCCCTAAAGAAAATGAATTTCATCCTCTACTAACTTCTTTAACTTGTCAGCCTGTATAAAACAACATTTGTAGACAAAATCAAATAAGCATGCCTTTGTACACATCTCAAAAGGAAGAAAGATAAAAAAAAAAAACTTATATATATGAAGAAATCAAAAATATACCTACAAATCTTCTTAACTATGGCAAAATCCTACATGAGTAATCTGTTCAAACCGAGGATGGACTTTTAAACTCAAAACCTAGGTTTAAGTTAAGGTTATAGGTTTAGGTTTAGGTTTTAGGTTTAGGTTAAAGTTATTTGTTTAGGTTAGGTTTAAGTTTTAGGTCATAGGTTATAGCTTTAAGGAATTGAGAATAGGTTAAGGTTTAGGTTTAGGAAATCGGGTTCAGAATCGGGTTTAGGTTTGGATTTTCAAGTTTAGGTTTAGATTTAGGTTAGGGAGTTGAGATTAGGATTTGGTGTCGGTTTAGGTTTAGAGATTTGAAAATACATTTAGGTTTTAGGTTTATGTTTAGGTTTTAGGTTTTAGGTTTTAGGTTTATGTTTAGGTTTTAGGTTTAGGTTGAGTTATAGGTTATAAGTTTAGGTTATAGCTTTTGGTTTAGGTTAAGTTTATAGATTTAGGTTTAGGTTAACGTTTAAGTTTAGGTTATAGGTTTAGGTTATAGGTTAAAGCTTTAGGGAATTGAGAATAGGTTAAGGTTTAGGTTTAGGAAATCGGGTTCGGGTTTGAGATCGGGTTTAGTTTGGGTTTTTAAGTTTAGGTTTAAGTTAATGAGTTAAGATTAGGATTAGGTGTAGGTTTAGGTTTAAGGATTTGAGAATACATTTGGGCTTTAAGTTTAGGTTTAGGTTTTAGGTTTAGGTTAAGGTTAAGGTTATAGGTTATATCTTTATAGAATTGAGAATAGGTTAAGGTTTAGGTTTAGGAAATCAGGTTCGGGTTCGTAATTGGGTTTAGGTTTTGGTTTTCAAGTTTAGGTTTAGGTTTATGTTAGGGAGTTGAGATTAGGATTAGGTGTAGGTTTAGGTTTAGGGATTTGAGAATACATTTAGGTTTTAGGTTTAGGTTTAGGTTTAAGTTTTAGGTTTTAGGTTTAGGTTATCTGTTATAAGTTTAGGTTATAGGTTATAGGTTATGGGTTAAGGTTTAGTTTATAGGTTTTGGTTTAGGTTAAGGTTATAGGTTTAGCTTTAGGTTAAGGTTTAGGTTTAGGTTTAAGTTATATGCTATTGGTTATAGGTTATAGCTTTAAGGAATTAAGAATAGGTTAAGGTTTAGGTTTAGGAAATCAGGTTCGGGTTCGGGATCGGGTTTAGGTTTGGGTTTTCAAGTTTAGGTTTAGGTTTAGGTTAGGGAGTTGAGGTTAGGATTAGGTGTAGGTTTAGGTTTAGGGATTTGAGAATACATTTAGGTTTTAGGTTTAAGTTTTAGTTTATAGTTTTAGGTTATAGGTTAAGGTTTAGGTTTAGGTTAAGGTTTAGGTTTACGTTACAGGTTTTAGGATTTGAGAATAGGCTTAGGTTAAGGTTATAAGTTTAGGTTTAGGAAATTGTGTTCAAGTTCGGGATCGGGTTTAGGTTTGGGTTTTCAAGTTTAGGTTTAAGTTTAGGTTAGGGAGTTGAGATTAGGATTAGGTGTAGGTTTAAGTTTAGGAATTTGAGAATACGTTAAGGTTTAGGTATAGGAAATTAGGTTTAGGTTTGAGATCGGTTTTATGTTTGGGTTTTAGGTTTAGGCCAATGATTTAGGGATTCAGATTCCGGTTCGTGATCGGGTTTAGTGTTGAGGGTGAAATATTGGTCCAGGTCGCTAGTTAGGTTTGGGTGAATTAAAACCCACCCGGACCATACTACAACTTTCTAATCATACTATTCATGTACTAAGAGGGATAATCGAGGATGTGTTGGTCCAGGTCGATAGATTTTACTACCCTATAGATTTTATCATCTTGGATACCGAACCCATCAATAACATGAGCACTTAGATTCCCATCATTCTTGGTCACCCATTCCTTTCCACTTCAAATGTAATTATCAAGTGCAGGAATGGTGTCATGACTATGTCTTTTGAAAATTTGATAGTGGAGTCAAATATCTTTTTTAATAATGGCAGCAACTCAGAGGATGATGATGATTTCCACGATATTAACATGATTGATTCTTTCGTGGAAGATAGAATGCCTCTTACCTTATCCTCTGATCCTCTAGAGACATACCTGGTCCACTCCCATGATTTTGATGATGGCATGATTAGGGAGATGTGTGTCATGCTTGATACTGCATCGGTACTTGGAGTTAACCGGTGGAGGCCACAATTTGAAGAATTACCCCAAACTGATGTAGTGTCTCTACTGTCTAACCTCAAGCCGCCGAAGCTTGACCTAAAACCTTTGCTCTCTGATTTGAAATATGTCTATTTAGGTCAAGATGAGACATACCCTGTGGTGATCTCTGCCCACCTGGAGAAAGAACAGGAGAGTAAGCTCATATCTACTATCATTGAGCATAAGGGAGCACTTGGATGGACAATAGCGGACCTCAAGAGAATCGACCCATCGATTTGTACTCACTGCATATATCTTGAAGATAATGCAAAGGTTGTTCGACAATCACAACATAGACTAAATCCAAATATGAAGGAAGTGGTTAAGGCCAAGATTCTTAAACTATTGGATGTGGGTATCATATACCCCATATTCGATAGTCAATGGGTGAGTCCAACTCAGGTGGTTCCTAAGAGTCCGGGATCACTATCGTAGCCAATGCTAATAATGAACTCGTACCAACTAGAGTTACTTCTGGTTGGAGAATGTGCATTGACTACAAGAAGTTGAATACCGTCGCAAGCAAAGACCACTTTCCTTTACCCTTCATTAATCAAATCTTGGAAAGGCTAGCTGGTCATTCCTATTATTGTTTCCTTGACGGGTATTCAGGTTATAATCAAATTGAAATTGCCCCTAAGGACCAAGAAAAGACTACATTTACATGTCCCTATGGCACCTTTTCTTACAGAAGGATGCCATTCGGGTTATGTAATGCCCCTACCATCTTTCAGCGATGTATGATGAGTATCTTTTTTAACATGGTGGGGAAATATTTTACGGTCTTCATGGACGATTTCTCTATTTTTGGTTCATCTTTCAGCGAATGTTTAGTGAGGCTCAAATGTGTGCTGAAAAGATGTGAAGAAAAGAATTTGGTACTTAATTGGGAGAAGTGACATTTCATGGTTCAAAAGGGAATTGTCCTTGGGCATATTATCTCGTCCAAGGGAATCGAGGTAGATAAGGTAAAAATCAATCTTATCTCTAACCTACCTCCACCCAAGAACATCAGAGACGTGCGATCCTTCTTAGGACATGTAGGATTTTACAGACGATTCATAAAGGACTTTAGTCTCCTCTCTCATCCTTTATGTAACCTTCTGCAAAAGGATGCACCATATGAGTGGACTGAGCTATGCCAGGAAGCTTTCACCAAGCTTAAGGGCATGTTAACCACTGCACCCATCATGCAGCCACCCGATTGGAGCCTGCCTTTTGAGCTTATGTGCGACACTTCTGATTATGCTTTTGGAGCGGTTATAGGCCAGAGAAAAGATAAGAGGCCCTACGTCATTCATTACGTAAGTAGGACTCTAAATCCTGCCCAAGTGAACTACTCGACTACGGAAAAGGAACTCTTGGCTATAGTGTTCGCATTGGATAAATTTAGGTCCTACCTGATTGGATCCAAGATCATTATCTACACAGATCATGCGACACTTAAATATCTTCTTTCTAAGAATGATTCTAAGCCCTGTTTGATATGTTGGATCCTTCTACTCCAAGAATTTAATTTGAAAATTAAAGATAAAAAGGGAGTAGAGAACATAGTAGCCGATCATCTTTCTCACCTTAATACCTCTGATTCCCTTGAGGCAACCCATATCAATGACATGTTCCATGAGGAACAACTGTTCAGAGTCTCCCATTCACCTTGGTTTGCTAATATTGCTAATTATCTTGCCACAAGTTCCATACCGACGCATTGGACTGTACAAGATAAGATGAAATTCTTTACCAAGGTGTACAACTTTTTTTGGGACGATCCATTTTTGTTTAAATATTACCCAAACCAAATCCTAAGGAGATGTGTGCCAGACGATGAGCATTAGAGTGTCATCTCCTTTTGTCACTCACAAGCCTGTGGTGGTCACTTTTCTGCTAAAAAGACCATGACCAAGATTCTACAGTGTGCCTTTTATTGGCCCACCATGTTCAGGGACACTCATGAGTTTTGTAAGGCTTGTGAGTGTTGTCAAAAATTGGGAGCATTGACCCGTCAAAATATAATGCCTTTGAATTCCATCCTTATCATTGAAGCATTTGATTGTTGGGCATCGATTTCATGGGACCATTCCCCCAATCCTTTAGAAATTTATATATGTTGCTCACTGTAGATTATGTCACTAAATGGGTCGAAGCAATTCCGTGCCGAAATAATGACAATCGCACGGTCATTAGATTCTTAAAAGAGAACATCTTTTCGTAGTTCGGGACGCCTCGAGCCATCATTAGTGACGGGGGCTCACACTTTTGTAATAGACCATTCAAGAGCTTAATGAAGAAATACGGCATCTTTCATAAGGTGAGCACCCCAAACCATCCACAGACAAGTGGACAAGCTGAGATTTTCAATAGAAAGATCAAACATATCTTAGAAAAAATGGTTAACCCTGATCGTAAGGATTGGTCAATCCGATTGACCGATGCCTTATGGGCATACCGTACTGCTTTTAAAACTCCTATTGGAACGTCTCCCTTTAGACTTGTCTATGGGAAGGCTTGTCACTTGCTTGTGGAGTTGGAACATAAAGCATACGAGGCGATTAAAAATCTGAATTTCAATCTGGACGACACTGGCTTGCTACGCAAACTTCAGTTGAATGATATTGAAGAAATCTGGAACGATGTATACGAGAACTCGAGAATTTACAAGGACAGGATGAAGGCGTTTCATGATCAACATATTCTGTGAAAATCATTCACGCCAGGTCAGAAAGTCCTTTTGTACGACTCTTGACTACATCACTTTTCGGGAAAGCTTCAATCTCGTTGGATCGGCCCTTATATTGTTGTTATTGCTTATCCTCATGGGGCCATCGAGATAAGAGATCTCGACAATGGTAAGGAGTTTAAGGTAAATGGACATCGTTTAAAACTATTTGCTGAGAAATTTGATTCAGAGGACATGTCCATGCCTTTGACTGCTCCTGTTTACCAGGACTGATCTCCTACTCTGATGGAGGTATAGGTAGGTTTATCACTTTCATAGGACTAGGGTAGTTGCTTTATTTATCTAGCTGAAGATGATAAACTTAGCGCTCCTAGGAGGCAACACAACTTTTTATTCTATTTCATTTTTCTAGTTTAATATTTGTGGGTAACATTGCTGCAAACCCTTACGAGACTACAACTCGTCCACTTGGGGCAACCTAGGGGTTTAAAGGCTTGTTACATATGCTAAATGCAATCGAGAGCACCTACAAAAGTGGTATAGGTAGGATTTTATTTTTATTTTTGTTGGTTTCTCCCTCGTACTAACTTTCTCTCTCCCAACGATCTCTTGAAAAATCTCTCTCGATTCGTTATCCAGGTACTATCCTCCCATCACTTCTCATTTACTTTCGTTGTCCCATGTGCATTGTATGTTATATCTTTTACATTGAGGTCAATGTAAATTTTAGGTTGGGGTGGGAGATTAGGTTTCCTAATCAGTGTTTTCTTGGTCTTGAGTAAAAATTGTAATTTTTTTTTAATTTTTCTGGAATTTCTTGTGAATTCGAAGTGATTTTGACATCCATCTGTTACTTAGAATTTCAAGATACATGATGTTGGTAATTTATGACTCTTGGATTCCATATCTGTTAGATTTCATAGTTAAGTTTGAATTGTTAATCCAGAATTAAAAGTTATGAATATTAATTGAACCATGATTTCACACATCACATCTTACTTACACATTAAGGTTTCAGTTTGATATTGAAGGGTTAACTTAGTAATCATTAAGCATGTAAGGAACCAGCTTGAAAATTTTTCCTGTCATGGTCACTTATAAAAAAAAAAAAAAGAGATACCTTTGTAAAGGGTTAGATGAATAATCTTCACCATAGGTTTGCTCCCTATAGGTGAAGATTTAATTCTCCATAAGATGATATAAGGGTTGGGTGTACAATCTTCACCTTAGGTTTGCTCCCTATAGTTGCGGATTTGATTCCCCTTCTTGGTGTTACTTTTAGTGGAAAAATTAAAAGTGAAAGAATGAAAAGATGATCTGTGAGGCAAGTTTTGGAAAAGTTTTGGGTTATCATGAATTCTCTTATTGGTTACCAATGATATCCTGAAATAGAGAAGTGAATTTTAATGTTGATAAGACAAGATTACACTATACACCCATGGAACTCAATGTTTTGAATTTTTCTGATTGATGAATTAATACTTTGAACTTGATTATGAAGTTTAATGTGTGCTTGAGTCCTGGAGAAAATAATTTCCAACATTCATGAATCTTAGATTTCTCGTATCTGAATCGTTTTTCAAGAAATCACTCGAGTTCATAGAAATTGTCCTGTAATTCTCAACTTATTTTTCGCATACTTTGCTCGGGACTAGGAAAATGCTGGTTGGGGGTTATGTTGAGGGTCAAATATTGTATATCTGACCCCAGTTATTGCATGGATTCACGAACATAATACTGTTTTACAGCCTGTTTTACGTGTGTTTGTGTTGCAAGGTGACTTTACGAGCTTGGACTAAAAAGGGTACTAAAAGCATGGATTTGATGCTCTACTGATACCAAAGGCAAGGGATGGACTCCTGAGGACCAAAATCAATGCCAGAGATTAGCAAAAATTGAGAAACTGAAACTCAGGTGGCCTAAAACACATCCGGAATGCAAGATCACAGGGTTTCCACCATCTGTTCGGCTCGAAACTTCATACGTAGCTTGAGGACCATAAGTTAACCGTACACATCGAATTTCATTCATTCGATCCCTGTGGAAGTGACCTAATGGAGAGATCAGTCCATAAAATAGCGATGTGGGGCCCACCTGATATCTGGATCTGCTTCACTTTTGGTCTCAACGTCTAAAATGATATGATAAAACGGATGGACAGAGCAGATTTCTCACAAACATCTCCGTGGGATCCAAACATGCAGTGCAAGTGCAAGGTGCACAAGTGCACCGGGCGTGCACCAAAAAATTCTGAAAGTCGGTCGCACTCTTTCTCTCAAAGCGTCAAAACACAACAGCATTCACGTTGTCGATTGCCGATCGCCGATTTTGCTCAGTGGGACCCACACATCTCATATTTCAGAAATTTGAACCGTCTATTATGTACAGAGGGGGGTATTAACCTCGCCTAGGTGTCCTTTTGACACAATGCAATCTAATGTAAGATCCTAATCATTAAATGTAAAATGGACGGCCGAGTAAATCAGCTCGTAGGCCACATTGATTTTTCTCTAAACATACCCCTTCTCGGATGGATTTTCATCCTGAAACCAATGGACGAAATGGATTTTCTCAAAATCATTGATTATGGGCCCCACCATTATCACTGCGTAATGCTTACGCAGGCTCTATTCGCAACAGAGCCTGCGGACGAAGCTTTGTGGGCCACTACCGTACTTCAAGAGTCCGATCCGGACCATCCAGTAGAAGCCCAGGCTCCCTATCATCCTCACCTAGGTAGACAATTTCCAAGAAGCAGCGAGGATTGGTTTTTAACCGTTCAAAAATAGGTTAGATGGTAGAATAGAAACTCATGTGGGTCACATCAATAGACTGAAAAAACTGTGTATTCTTAGCTAAAATTTCATCCTGAATTCATTGGACAGAGTAGATCTTGTACCTGATGTCGACAATGGGCTCCGCCAATGTTGTAGCGTAAAGCCTGTTATGCAGGCTCAGTTTCAGCATTAGACACTGACATTTTTTGGCCAGTTGCACAATCAGATCATTGATCAGATGGATGATCCAAGCCATCCATCATGTAGGGCATAGAAAACAGTCCCAAGGGACGTTATTCTTTTGGAAAGGATCACAAAAACAGAGGCATTGGGAGGCTTTGAATTTTGCTGCGTAAAAGCATTCACAAGTAGTTTCTAATCAGGACACGACCGCCTCTCTTTGCGAAAATTCCAGCCGATGATGACCGACTTCCCCTGCCTATAAAGAGAAGAAAGAGGAAAGAGCAAAACATCAGACCTTGGATCGGGAGCAGCCGTGGAGTAAAGAGAGAGACAAGGAAAGTCAATTTTCTTTTTCTAGTTTTTATGTGTTGTTTCTTTTCTTTTTGATTACTGAGATTAGCCTAATCATGCCAAGGTCAGGCTAAACCTCTTAGCTAGGGCTATGAGGTGAAGCTTGTAGCGTGATGGGAGACCTTACTTTGTGCCATTGAAGTAATTTTAATTTATGAACGACCTTGATTATAGTTTGATTAATGGGAATGTTTTTAGTTTTTAATGGTCTGTTGTGACTGAAATTACAATGGGTCTGTGATGGTTATGAGCATGTTCCTACTCCTTTATGTTTATGACGTCAGGAAGCCCTGTTGTTCACCATAGTCTCCTGGGCATGGTCGGATTATGGTACCCTTCCTAACCTTCATACATGTGATTGGTTGGTAATTAGTTTAATTCTATTGTTTACTTTGTCTCCTGGGCATGGTTTGGTGATGGAATCCATTCTAATTCATATACCTTTCATCTCTTAAAAACTACATCAATGACAGTTCAGTTAATTTCTATGAATCTTGAATCAAGCATAAGATCTCCCTAGTCTCTACAAGTGGATCCTCTGAATCCCTAGTTTCCTATCTCTGATTTCTCTTAAGTTTTAGATTAATATTTCACAATTATTCCTCAAATCACAACTCATTTGAGATTTCATCTCATTCTAGTTCTAGTTCTAGTTAGTTTCAGATAACGTACAGGTATCAGTCCCTTGGGATTCGACCTTGGTCTTACCGAGTTTATTACTACATCATATCCCTGCACTTGGGGTGTGAACATTTAGGTTTAGGTTTAGGTTTTATGTTTAGGTTGAGGTTACATGTTTAGGTTTAGGTTTAGGTTATAAGTGCAGGTTATAGGTTTAGGTTTAGGTTAAGTTATAGGTTACGGTTTAGGGAATTGAGAATAGGTTAGGGTTTAGGTTTAGGAAATCGGATTCGGGTTCGGGTTCGGATTCGGGTTCCGGTTCGAATTCGGGTTTAGGTTTGGGTTTTCAAGTCTAGGTTTAGGTTAAGGAGTTGAGATTAGGATTAGGTGTAGGTTTAGGTTTAGGGATTTGAGAATACATTTAGGTTTTAGGGTTATGTTTAGGTTATAGGTTCTAGCTTTAGGGAATTGAGAATAGGTTAAGGTTTAGGTTTAGGAAATTGGGATCGGGTTTAGGTTTGGGTTTTCTAGTTTAGATTTAGGTTAAGGAGTTGAGATTAAGATTAGGTATAGGTTTAGGTTTAAGGATTTGAGAATACATTTAGGTTTTAGGTTTAGGTTTAGGTTTAGTTTTTAAGTTTTAGGTTTAGATTTAGGTTATAAGTGTAGGTTATAGGTTTAGGTTTAGGTTAGGTTATAGGTTAAGGTTTAGGGAATTGAGTTTAGGTTATAGGTTTTGGTTAGAGGTTAAGGTTTAGGTTTAGGTTTAGGCTATAGGTTTTGGGATTTGAGAATAGGTTTAGGTTAAGCTTATAGGTTTTGGTTTTGGTTTAAGTTTAGGTTTAGGTTTTAGGTTTAAGTTATAGGTTATAGGTTATAGCTTTAGGGAATTGAGAATAGGTTAAGGTTTAGGTTTAGGAAATCGGGTTCAGGTTCGGGATTGGGTTTGGGTTTTCAAGTTTAGGTTTAGGTTAAGTAGTTGAGATTAGGATTATGTGTAGGTTTAGATTTAGAGATTTTAGGGATTTGAGAATACATTTAGGTTTTAGGTTTAGGTTTAGGTTTTAGGTTATAGGTTTTATTTTAGGTTATAGGTTTTATTTTAGGTTATAGGTTTAGGTTTAGGTTTAGGTTACAAGTTATAGGTTATAGGTTATAGCTTTAGGGAATTGAGAATATGTTTAGGTTTAGGAAATCGGGTTTGGGTTCGAGATCGGGTTTAAGATCGGGTTTAGGTTATAGGTTTAGGTTTAGGTTATAGGTTATAGGTTATAGGTTTAAGTTTAGGTTAGGTTAGAGGTTATAGGTTTAAGTTTAGGTTATAGGTTATAGGTTAAGGTTTAGGTTTAGGTTATAGGTTTAGGGTGTGGTTTAGGTTAAGGGTGTGGTCCCTGCAAATACAGATATAAACACGGCTTGTCCAAATGGCCAGACCCCTCCAATATTGTTCATAAGAAATGAATAGCTTCATCTTGGTCATAACTACAGTTCCCACCTTCCAGGGACTCCTGCTCAACTTCTGGATAACTCTGACGCACATCCGGATCTGTTTCATTAATTTTGAGATAATATATAAACACGGGCCTGTCCAAATGGCCAGGCCACCCATATTGTTGTCCATAGGAAATGGATAGCTTCATCCTTTTTATAACAGCGGTTCCCACCTTCCAAGGACCCCCACTCAACATCCGAATAGCTCCGACGCACATCGGGATACATAAATGGGTACAGTTTCAAAGAACATTATTAGCAATGTTTCAAATGCATACCTCCCTTAGAAAGTCCTTTAATTGATCCTCATGAAAGTCCTGATCTGTAAGAACCTTAACGGCAACATCCTACATTCCATGATTGAATAAATAAGAAGATGCATCACCTTTACTTTCAAGTCAAACAAAAATGGGACAAAGAACCATTTAAGAAACATGAAGAAAAATGTGGATTTCTTTGAATATGATAGAGAGATTGGTCTAGGAACTGAACCATAAATTACTCTCATCAAGTTAGTTATCAGAATAACATTTCCAGAGAAGTTCCTTGCATTAAACGCTTACCTATGTAATTCAATTGTCTTCAGTAAAATCAAATTACTGTCTTAAAAGAAATGCACACCACGCATGCGAAACGTCATTTTCAAACCAAACTACACTCGCTATTTTCAAATCTCACGCGGCCACTTCATTCCTTTACTATCTCCCTCGATTTCCCCACTCTCACCTCTCCGTCTCTCTCTCTTGAAGCAAAAAAGAAGAAGAAGAAAAAAAAAGGTCTCTTATATATTTTTTCAATCCATCTTCCATTTTCTTCTTAATAAGAAAATTCATATTTACTAATATTCCCATTTTTCTATTTTTCAAAAGAACGAGTTTGGACTCCGAAAACATCGGCTCCAACACTCGTACTTTTAGGCCAAACCCTAACAAAGGACTCCAAAATTACCAAGTACTCATAAACATTCATTGCAAGCATTTTCTGTCCTTGACAACCATACTGTTAAGATCAATCCTCTTATTTGCGCTCCCTTAGGTTTAGATTTTGATAAGGATTGCGTTCATATGCTACTTCATAGATCATATTCCGAGACAAAAGGTGTCAATTATATAAAAAATTATAATTCAAAAACAAATAATAAAGAGCACAAATTCTTATTATAAAGGTGATATTTAGAGTTAAGCTTACCATCATTGTCATGTTGAAACCCTTCCTTGAATACGGGGACGACTCTTATTGATCTAAACAGTTAAAGAGAATTACAATTAAAAGAAAGAAAGAAAGAAGAAAAGAAAAGAAGGTAAGCAGGTAATTAAACAATCAAATGCAACCAAAAAGAAAAACTTATCTGGTTAACTCCCCCTGAAGTGACACCTACACCAACCTGCAACAACGGAAACCAGATCAGTCCCAAATGTGTACTTAGCAATCGAGGCATCAAAAAAAATGTAAGAGTACCTTTGGAGTGAGAACCAGCTGACAAGAGGTTTCAAAAGCATATGACATATGAGTTTGTGTCATCGAGCAGACCGTCGATACTATCGAGAGTATACGCTCGATGATATCGAAGTCTATCATAAATGTGACCGTTTTATATCTGTTGGAACCTTTTGCCTATATAAAGAGAGACTTGTTCATAGTGGTGGTAGAGAAAGAAGAGAGTGCTTTTGTGTGTTTTACCTTTAGATCATATACCCAAAGCCCTTTCTCTCACGGGAGTTCATCCTCCAATCCACCCTCACCATTGACATTTAATAGAGTGGATTGGGGAATGAACTTCCACATTCAGGGATCCTTCAGCTACCATCTTAATGGCAAATCATTAAGCTAGGATGCCTTGAATGCTTAGATGATTGGAATTGCTCTATCTCCTTTATAGGAAAACATTTAGAGAGTAGGATTCCATCATAACCTTGACCCAACTCATAGCCTTATATTGGTATATCATTTTTTACGGATTAAGGGAGCTGAAGACTCTTCATCAACAAGGAGGAGATCTTCACTAACGTGCTGAATGAGACTCATCAACTTATCTGTAAGAATCTAGAGTCCATAAGACCCTTTGATCATTCCTTTGTAGGATTGGGTCTAAGGTGTTTCTCACCCTTGAAGTCCTCTAGGAGGCCTCCAGCAGGATCATACGTGGTGGGTGCATTGTGTGGACCCTTTCTCTGCGAAGAGCATAAACATTTGGTTTGAGGTGAACCGGGTAAATCTTGGGTTTTGAGGTGAATCGAGTGAAACCTCTGCTAGGGTCTTAGGGAAGATCCTTGGCCAGTGTACCTAAATGTGGGTGTAATGTGTTGACCCTTGCTCGTGAGAGCATAAGCAATTATCCTCAGTGTAGGTTGTAAAGATTGAAGGTGAACCTGATTTAAAACCTTAGGTTAGAGGTGAACCATGTGAAACCTCCTTAGTGAAATCCGGTACACTCAAGGGTTGAGTGCGGTTACCGGGAGTGGAGTAGACAAGTAGTCGAACCACTATAAAAATGACTGTATTTACGATTGTTATTCTTTTATTTGTGTGATTTACTTTATTATTTCAATATCTGAATATCTGAGATTACACCTTACACACATACACAGTCATATCCTGCATGAACTAAGTTCTCTATTGCTATCTTTTAAATAGTTTGTGATTAGATCCTCTACTAGGCTTGGAAACCAGTAGAGTTACATTTGAGTAATCCTGATAATTGTCTATATGATAGGATTAGTGTAATAAGATTTTTAAATATACTGTAAAACTTTAAAAAGTCCTATTCACCCCCATCTAAGACATATTGGCAAATTCCTGCTTCAACTCAAGCGGTCTTCCCCACTATTTCAAATGTCACAGTGTTCAATTTGACAAAAGAAGTCTAGGGTTTTATAGATTTTAAAAATGAAAAACTCAAATGCTACTTAATTCATTTCTCTTAGATCTTAAAGAAGAGTATAGATTACTCTCTTAAAATAAGATTAAGATGATCTAGAGATAAAGGAATTAATAAACTATAAAATAAATTATTTAAATACCGACAGATAGCTTCGCTAAGGACTTGAGCTCCTCTCTCTCGCAGAAGAATTATTTTAGTCTTCATTGTCATTTGGAATGAGAGAAAGCCTCAATTTATGGGTAAAGAGGTTGAATCTTTGGCTAGCCTAAGATTGGCTTCGGCTGGCCGGAGTTCACCGGATTCGGTCCAACGGCTCTTAAATTGCACGGTATAAGATTTATCTAAAATTCGGCTTGTCGAACATCACAATTTGGCTAGCCAAATTCCTACAAAATCCATATATATGTGTTGCTAGAATTTCACCTGAACTTTCTTGAGCTAGCTGAATTTTAAGCTTAGGATAGTTGAACTAAAACTTAGGCTAATCAAATTTATAATAAAAGTTGTTATTTTACTCAATCTTGAAGTTGGGTTGGCCGAGGAAGTTAGGCTGGCCGAATTCCATGGCAAAAACACTTACAAAAACCTAAAATAGAGTATTTTTGAAAGAATATAATCCTAAGGTCTTTCTCGGGTTATACCACCTATGTTAAAGCAAATATCTAAGTCACCTTATCTTAAACTTAGTCTTGAACTTTGACTTGAATACGGGCAACGATTTCTTTAAGAGGACGTGACAATCTTATCTTGATCAAAAGCTGATCTTACGCTGATCTTAAGGCATGTAGAATTGTTATGAATCCATACTTGAGAACTGATCTCGAACTGCTTTCGTCTTACGAATTTTGACAATCTATGTGTGCTTAACTTAATAGCACTTACATTTTTAAAGTTAATAGTCATCAATTAAAACCATTCATTGAGAAATTTGATTCAAAAGATACATCCATACCTTTGATTGACCCTGTGTACTAGGATTGACCTCCTAGTCTGACAGAGGTATAGTTAGGTTTCCTGCTTTCCTATGATTTAGGATTAAGTTAGTTTTTGTGTTAGATGTTTAATTCTCATGCTGACCCATGTACATGTTGAGATCTTTTGAAATGTGCCTTAATTCTCCTTCTCTAGGTACTATCTTACCATCACTTCTCTTTATTTTCATTGTCTCATATGTACTGAATGTTCGCATCTTTTATAATGAAGATAACATATATTTTAGGTTAGGGGTGTGGATTAGGTAGACTAATCAGTGTTTTATTAGTTTTCAAGTAAAATTTTTAAAAATTTTACAAGTTTTCAATTTAAAAACTTGTTTGGAAAGTGAAAGTTTGTGTGATTAAGAATTTTTTTCAGTATTATGATAAGTTATAGAATCGAACTTTAAATTGATGGATTTTAATCAACTAAGTAGACTACTGATAAGTTCTTCCAATTGATTGGGTAAAGGGATAGTTTGAATACCCCTTTTCTAATTCACAATTTACACTTGACTTATTTTCAGTGGAGGACACTAGAATTTCTGATGTTAGTATGTACATCACTAATAAATATTGAGAACCAAGTTTGGAGAATTTTATCCACCTTAAAAAAGATGAAAGAAGCCAATTAGAAAAAAGTAATTCAACAAAAAGGCCATGTACTTTAAAGAAAATTTCAATAGAAAAGATTGTTTAACGAAAAGACTGAAATAATGATGAAAAGGTCATCAAGATAAAATTCAAAATTGGGAAATGAAGAAAAAAGGGATGAGTTTAGAATCAATGCTTGTGTAATCTACTTTGTCTTTAAGTGATGAGCATAGCTAACATTATGAAATATTAGTTGTTTTCTATGGAAGGATGGTTGGGATGCAATCAACGCATTAACAATTTAATGTGTGAACTTCTCCTCTTGGTTTATTAATGTAGGCAGACTTAATTCAACTATTTATTGATGAGATTTGGCCTGAGGTTTTTAAATTTTCACCCTCTTGTCTTAGATTCTACTCATTCATATTAATTGCACAAAAGATTATTTTCTGAGGAGAGGTTTGAAATTGAGAATTGAAGATTGTTCTACACATCTTTTGTTCGGGACTAACAAAATGCTGGTTGGGGGTATGTTGAGTGTCAAATATTGCATATTTTCCCCTATTTATACCTTTATTTATGAACCTGATAGTATTTAATTGATGTAGTTTATGCATGTTTGTATTGCAGGGTGATTTTGAGAGCTTGAATTGAAAACAATGCTAAAAGCTTAGGAATTGATGCTCAAAGTTCACCAAGGCAAGGATGAATCCTTGGATACCAAGAATGAAGATTTCAAGATCCCAAGATCCAAGAAAATTAAGTGGTGAAGGAAGAAAACCCAAGTTACAGAGTGCATAAATTCAACAAAGAAAAAATAAGATTGTCGATGACATCGAACACACTTCGATGCCATCGAAGTAAGTGTTCGATGCCATCGAAGGCAGATCAATCACATTGAGCTTGAGTAGAAAAATCAAGTTTCTTGCTGGACAAAAGAGTGCAATTATCGATCCCATTAAAGACCCTTCCATGTCATTGAAGGGTTAAGTTCAATTACATCGATAGCAATTCGATGCCATGGAGAATTTTTGAATTTCAAAACAGTTATGGGTCATTTTCGATTGCATTGATAACTTGTTCGATGGCACCGAAGATCACTTTAATAGCATCGAAAGTCTACCAATGTCGTCAATAGGATACGCAGTGTGAAAGTACGAAATTCGAATTCAGTTGGGATAGGGTACCTTCTATGTCATTGAAGACCAATTTGATGGCATCGACAAAATGGCAAAGTGCATAAATTGAGGCAATTTTCAAATTCGGTTGTTCAAGGCCTATATATATGGCTTTTCTAAGAGATCCAAAGCACGAATAAGAGTTCAAGGAGTAGAGAAAAGGGTGGAGTAGCCTCCCAAGAGTTTTTCTTCTTTCTTAGTTTATTTTCTTTATGTTTTCTTAAGAGTTTTTAATTTAATCATGTCCATGGTTAATTAATCTCTTAGGTAGATCTAAGAGTTAAAGCTTGTAGTTTGTTTTAATGTTCTTCTCACTTTGATTCACGTTCATGAAGTTTATGTTAATATTTCATAGTTACGGTTTGAATTAAAGAGGTATTTTTTATTATTACTTTGATCTATTGTCGACTCCGGGCATAGTGAATGCTTAGGAACTTCATGAGTGCTTTCTCTTCATTTTATGGTTGTTTGATCTGTAGAATTCCTTGGTCTACCATTACCCATGAGCATGGTAGATGCTTAGAACTCTCTGTAATCAATTCAACAAGACTGTTAAGCATAGATCATTACTATGAATGTTTAGATCTATTTTAGAACAATTTTTGATGTTTTAACCACTCTATCATCAACCTAGATAAATTAGGACTATAATTCCAGTTGAAGCATTGATTGAATCAAGTAAGGTGGCACTAAAATGACTACAAGTGGATCATTGGCACTCTAATTTCCTTTAATTTTGATAGTTCAATTCATGATATTCTCTTTAAAATACCAATTCACTTTGGTTTCTGGTTCTATTTCTTAATTAGTTTAGAAAAGATACATACTTCAGTGCATGTGGGTACGACCTCAATCTCATCGAGATTATCACTACATTGAACCCCTACACTTGGGGCACAAGTGAATAAGTTTTTGGTGTCGTTGCTGGGGATTGCAGCATGTTGTATTTTTATGAAATGATTAAGTTTTAGAATTAGTTAGGATTAGGACTAACTTTTATTTATTCTTCCTAGATTTTCTGAATCTATTTTTAGTACTTGGTTTTTTCTGTTTTATAGCTTCTAACGTAGCGGTTCTTCTGTGGTAATATTCTTCATTTCTCCTTTCTCATTCTTTACTTTCTGAATTCCTATTCTTAGATTTAAGTAGCTTTTATATCTATGAGTTTTTTAGTGTTTAATGTCTAAGTGGGTTCGTGACAACACTCAACATCTCTTGAGTGAAGGAGGATTAGTCAAAGTGTTGCACATCTATCACTGAATTAGACACCACTTCAGATCCTCTGAGTTAACTAAAGTTATGGCTTCAAATCAACCTCGACACCCAGAAGAGGAGGTTCAGGATGAAAACGAGGTGCATCATGCTCCCCTGCTATGAGGGCATGAGGGTGGGAATGAGATTTTCTAGGGCATCCGCCTGCGCATTCTCTTACCTTAGAATGTAGGAGATTGTGCTATTCCGGAAGTGTTTGAATAATGACTATACCTAGTGGTAATAAGGTGATTAATCTGGCTTATGGACCTCATACTCAATAATCAACTACCCGATAACTAGCCGTGAGTCACCGTATACTTGTAATGACCTGATGCATATATCTTGTGCTAACTACATCCTAATAATCAGGGCGTGATATTCAGCCTTATTGTTTGTACAAGATAGTGTTATCATGAAAGATTAAGGGAGAAAGTCTCCTTACAGGTTGATAAATATAACTCCAACGCCTGCCCCGGCTAGTCTAGCCGCTCCATCAAAGTACATCTGCCATGATACAGCTACATGATTCATCATGGATTGCTCATTTGACAGGTCACACTACATTTCCTCGTTGTCGTATGAAACTAGTTGCTCGGCTAAGAAATCTAATACAGCCTATCCCTTCACAGCATGAGCTGGCGTATATATGATGTGAAATTCAGATAGCAACAATGCCAACTTCATGAGCTGCCCTTAAAGCATAGATCGGTTCATCAAGAGCTTGATTGGATCTACGCGGGATACCAGTGTCACTTGGTGAGAGAGGCAGTAATTCCGCACCTTCTTCACAACGAATATTAATGCCAGGCATGTCTTCTTAATAGGGGAGTAGTTGAACTTCGCCCTAAGAGGGTCCTGATCAAGTAATTGAGTAGCTTCTCTTTGCCTTCATCATTCCTCTATGCTAAGAGAGTTCCCAATGAGTTCTCGCCAATGGAAATGTGCAAGATCAATGGCCTTCCTTTGATATGGGTTGCGAGAACGGGTGTAAGACCCGTATCATAGACCGTACCATTCTGTAGGCTTTCGCGGTCTTTCTGGTCAAATTTCGGCAACCTTCAACCTTTTTCTGACATTTACGCGCGACCCTGAGACGCATGCCGTTAACTAGAATCGGCTCAACCCGAGACTTGTACCCTATCGACCGTACCGTCGCCCCGGTTCCGATGCTGCGTCTCGCACACCGAGGCGATACCCTGGCCAGGAGATGTAGGCCTGCATTTAGTTTTAGGAAAGATGCCATGCGTTACAAATCCTGAGAAAAGAATCTCTACCCAACATCACATCAATCACATCAATCAAATCACTCACCCATACCTCTCCCACCAACTAATTAAAGCAACCCATGCTTAGCCTATTCCTCTTATCCCAAAATTCAAAGAGACCCATACTTCCCATGGCTTATCTTTACACACCACTCCTCCCTCTCTCCCATCACTCCTCTCCCATCATCTCTCTCATTCTCTCTCTCATTCTCCCAAGCAACCCCAAGAGATGAATCATCCATGGCTTCCATGGAGAAAACCATGTGGGGCCCACCTTGTAGACGTGTGCATCTAGGAAGTGGACCCCACCTTGATGTAGCGTCCTACATCTAAACCGTCCATCCAGCGTCCAAAAGGTCTGGACGCTGGACCCTTTTTAAACAATATATATATAAACATAATATAATATAATATTTATATATATAATGTGAGATGTGGGGTGGCCCACCTCCATCACTTGGGGTCCACTGATGTACGGGTTGTGTCCCACCGTGATGTATATGTTTTAATTCACCGTTCATCTGGACAGTGGATTTCACCATGTTGTATGTGTTTTATCCGCACCGTCCAAGATGGGACGGTGGGCCCTCACGTGTTGTATCTGTTTGATCCACACCATCCATATTTGGACGATGATGGTGGGACGCACCGAGATGTATCTATTTACCATGTCATCCATCATGAGGTACGTGTTATACCACACCGTCCATCTGAGGATGTGGGACCCACCGTGATCTAAGTGTTTTATCTACGCTGCTGGCCCCACACGTGGAATCGATGTGATGGGGACTGTAGCAGCTCTGCTGCTGCACTTGCGTCAGCAAGTTCTATGGGTTTGATCCACACCGTCCATTTATATGGACCCCACATGATGTGTGTACTTTATTCACACCGTCCGTCCATCTGGACGGGGCCCACCTGCAACTGCAACGTGCAGGGTCGCCCTTGATGTATGTATTTTATATTGCCCGTCCATCTGGATGAAGAGAAAACACATATATCAGAAGGCCACCACGTGGCACCACCTTGATGATGCGATTGGATCCACCGTCCATGGGCCAACCATGACGTATGTGTATTATTCTTACCGTCCATCCTTTTGAAAATGGTGAACCCTATCGTAATGTATGTGTTATGTACATTTCGTCTATCTATTTTTATAACGTGCAGGCTGTCCAGGTGGGACGCACCTAGATGCATGTGTTTTTATCAAACACCATCCATCCATATGGACCCCAGCAGCTACAGCTGCTGCTATATTGACGTCTGTAGCTTCGTGGGTCCCTGTGTGAGATGTGTGTTACATCCCAACTATCCTGGGGCATAGCGCCCACCATATATATGTATTGTGTATTGTATCCACCGTCCAGCTCATGGACGGTGGGTCCGACCTTGATATGTTATATAGCCACATCGTCCAAACGAGGGATGGTGTGGCTCTCCTTGATTCATGTGTTTTATATACATACACACCGTCCAGTGGTTTGGACGGTGGGGAACCATCCGAATGATACATATCTATGCCGCTCGTTCACTGGATGGGAGGCGCCCACCTTGTGACGCGCAACGCCATCCTTCCTTGTGGCCCCGACATGATGTATGTGTTTCATTAGCACTGTCTAGTCCGTGGACCCCACATGGTGATGTTTATAAAGTCATAAATGAGGCCTGACTTGATGTATTTATGGCCCATGTGATGCGGCCTGTGGTGATTTGTATTAGGCCCAGGTGATGCGACCCTTAGTGACGTGTATTAGGCCCATTTTAGCGGCCCATAGTGATGTGCGTTAGGCCCATGAGAGCGGCCCGTAGTGATGTGTTTTAGGCCCATGTGAGCGGCTCGTAGTGATATGTATTTGGCCCATGTGTCAAGGCCCAATGTGGTGTATATGTGGCCTTTGAGTGAGGCCCATTGCGATGTATACTACCCCTTTGTATGAGGCCACGAGCTCATTATATGTCTTGGCTCTATATGTAGGCTACTCCTTGGGAGCAATGTTGGTTGAATGTCCACATTGATGGGTAATGATGGTTAGATGTCCACATTGTGACCTTCCCTTAGGCCATGTTAAGCCCATTCTCGTCATTCCCTCAGTGGGTTAACCCAAATAAGTGGGCCCCATTTACCATAGACAGATGGCTCCATGTTATCGAATTTGATATAACCACAGGCGAGTGTTGATCTTTATACTATAGTTAATCGGTTGATCATCTATGGACCCCATTTTCTCTATCTGCTGATTATCGGTGCGATTGATGTGACCGATTTACTAATTCTTATTATCGATCAATTTCGATTATCGTGGCCGATTGTCGATTGACGTGGCCGATTGCCGATTTTGGTTGTCGTGGCCGATTGACCGATTACCGATTGTCGAGGCTAATTATCCTGACCGATTATCGATGGACGTGGCCAATTGTCAACTCTTCTTGTCGTTGTCGATTGACCGATTATCGATCGAGGCCGATTATCGATCATGGCCGATTGTCGATTGACGTGGCTGATTGTCGATTCTTCTTGTCATGGCCGATTGACCGATTCTGATTATTGAGGCCGATTATCGATCGAGGCCAATTATTGTGGCCGATTGTCGATTTCGATTGTCGTGGCTGATGGTCGATTCCAATTACCGAGACCTATATGATGTATATGCGACCGATAGTTAAGGCCCATTGTGATGTATCTGTGGTCCTTGGGCAAGGCCCACTGTGTTGTATATTGGGCCTTTGTGTGAGGTTGTCGGCCCATTATGTGTTTAGCCCTGTGAGGGTCCTTCCTTGGGGTGATGTTGGTTAGATGTCCACATTGTCGAGGCCGATTGTTGATGTCAGTTATTGATACCGATTATGAGCATGTGACTGTTTTGCATCATGATATATACCCATACGCATCATCTGCATGTTTGTTATGAGATATGATTGACCATTGCATATGTCATAGTGCTGGTTGTTATGAGACTCCCTGATAGGCGGATATTGTCTCACATAGGCGCACGGTGTGCGCAGCATTGAGGCATGACTGGATTGTATAACTCATGCATCTTGCATTGTGTGCTGCGATTACTGTATGCCCTAGCGACATCAGGGCCGTAGCCTCCACAGGCATATCGTGGATGGTCAGATGGGACACCAGAAATCTGTTCTACATGGGGTGCTATAGATATCCCTGGGTGAAAGTCCCTAAACCCTCTTGGTTCCAGAGGTTGCTCCAACGTCTAGATCGAGTGGATGCATGAGCGCATGAGGGCCTTTTACCATTAGGCCGCGTCTCCCACTGTGTCGTGGTCGGTTGGAAGGGGGTGCGGCCTTACCTGCCCGAGAGGAGGGGGCAATGCTAGGCTGAGTCTGACCAGCTCGAGGAATGGGTCCGCTATTGACGAGCCGGGCCCGATATTGGTAGGCGGATAGTGAGGTCTCTTCCACTCACCTTATTACGGGCGATGGGGCAGCAATCTGGTTTGGAGTGTAATAGACCCCGGTGATTTCCCAGAGAGGAACCGTACTGATATGTAGACTTATTTAGTAGGAGTTGCATGCTCGTTCATTCATTCACTATCCACTTAGGTTGGTGGTGTGTAACTAATCATTGTGTACATTCGTTATGATAAGAATTTTGGTTAGGCCCGCGACTAACCTGAGACTAGGAGTTTACCACGTTGAGTCTGACTTTCCAAATTTAGGTATGAGATTGGTTTGGATAGAAGTCCCTTGTGGTGGACCCCGTAGCTTGCGATACTACGCACTATCATCCCGACTTCACACTCTAGCATGATCATTTCATTCGCATCGCATATTGCATTACATCTGCAGGTATATGACATTTTGGGTTACTATGTTTCTGTACTTATATGGCCCAGACAGACTTAGCAAGATTTGTATATTGCATTGCATCTTTGGCATCTGATATTTGGCTCTTTATGACTCCTTATTGCATAAATGTTTTATATTACGTATTTTGATATTGATTGACTTATGGACTTGTCCATACTTTTGTTTACTCTGATAATTCATGATTTTATTAGTGTTTTGGCTTATTCAGACATTGTATGGTTTATGGATTATAGGTTTTTTTTTTTTTAGTATTATATGATTATGACATTGTATTGAATACTTGACACTTACCTTGTGTACACACTTACACCACCCTCTAAGCTTTTTAATAAGCTTATGCATGATAGATGTGTGCAGGTGATATTAAGTTGTAGCAGTATTGAGCTTGGAGCGTGCAGTGGTCTTCTGGAGCTTGATTTTCTATTTATGTATTTCCCTTTCAGTGTTGTACTCAAATGATTATATTAGTGGATATGTGATGATGATGTTGCCTTTGTGAATTGGGTAATCTTGAGGTTATGCTTATTACTAGTTAAATGTATAAAAAAAATAAATCCTCCTTGTAGGATCCCAGGATCGAAATCTGGCATATGAATGCTGGGAGTCGAGAATGGGGTACTACGGAGGCTGTCGGCACCGGATTCGGTGATCGGGATTCCTGTGAATCCGATTTTCGGGTTTGGGGCGTGACAACGGGAGACCTTCCCAATAGCTATCTAAGGGAATCAAATGCTTTATGGAATGACTCATCCCACTTGAATTGGACGTTCTTCTCGTTCAAACATGTAAGGGGTTAACACCTCCCTGCTAAATTAGAGATGAAGCGACATAAATATGCCACCTTCCCTTAGAAGCTCTTCAATTCTTTCAAGTTCTTTAGTGAAGAAATGCTTTGAAAGGCTTTGATCTTGGGTGGGTTAATCTTTATCCCTTAGTGCCAAATCACAAAGCTTAAGAACTTTCCCGATGACACCCAAAAGCACATTTCAACAGGTTCATACGTAGGCTTTTCTTTCTTAGCCTTCAAAATACTCAGGCCATGTTCTCATGATGTTGGACATGGTTTTCTTATCTCACCTCTAGGTCATCAAGATAACATTCCATGTTCTTATGTATCATGTCATGAAATATCACCTGCATTGCTCACTGGTATGTTGCTCATGTGTTCTTCAACCCAAAGGGCATAACGTTGTAGTCATCTCTGCGATCATGATTTCTCGAACCTCCTCATTTAAGTGGGCATTGAAAATCTTCTCCCTATAGTACTTAGATAGTCGTAGAGCATGTATGATGCTCAAACTCGTAGGCACCCTCTTTAAGTGGGCCACCACATCATATGCGACTGGTGCCTCTCTTTCTTCCTACCTTGGCTAGCTTGTAGTTATCATACTTCCTGTCTTCTTTCTTCCTTAACCTTGAGATCTTCCTACAAATCTATTTTGGGTAGGGCTCTTACTTTTTAGGTCATGTCTTGTTACATGAGGTTGTGCTAGTTGCCTTCTAGATGGCAATGCTATCATGTCGACATCTTCACGTACTGCTTACCAATGATAAGAGTTCTCTATCGATGTTATTGTTGACACCATACTGCACTGCACACATGTCACCACGGGCTGCTTCTGCCCCCTATTAGTCTTTTTCGTTCTTACCCTTTGGTCCTACATAGCCTCTTGACCTCAGTGAGTTAGTTCCCTTTAGTGTTCTCTCTATCTCTTCTTTTCTACAAGTCGATGCCAGTTCTCTAGCCTTTTGCGACTACTAGCTAGTGTTCAGGGTACTTCTTCTTCTTATATTGTTGATGTTTCGGGTGCTTCTGGTTGAACGGGTGTCACCAAAATTGTTGTTACTCTGCCTCTCTTGATCACTTCTGGATCGAGGTTAATGATCCCTTGATTAATCATCTATTGGAAAATCCTCTTCAATGTGAAGCAAGGCTCAGTCTTGTGACTGATCAACCAATGATACCTATAGTAACTCAGGTCCTGGACATGCTCCACTTTGATTGGCTAGAGAAACTTGGGTAGCTTCAGCATGCCTTCTTCAACTAAGCAGTCTAATATTATGACTAGGTCCTCTTCTTGAAAGTGTGTGGGTTGTTGGCTTTATCCCTTTCTTCTATCATCACGCGTCAAGTAATTTTGAACTCTTTTCTCTCTTTCTCAGGCATGGTATTCTTCTCTCCTTCCCTTTTGTTAGGATTACTCCTTTTCCTATCCTTAGGGCTCCTTTAATCTAGCTGGTGTGACATCGCCACCCATCCCGTTTCTCCATGGTTGCTCTCTCCTTAAGGGTGTTTTGGCAGCAGCCTCTTCCACTAGATGGGAAACTAATTCTCAAAATGTCCTAAAATCTTTAATGGCTTACCCATAGGTTATGGAGGGCTTCATTCCTCGCATACACATCTTGACTTGCTGCTATTCGCTTGGCAACTCTCTACACAATGTCACTGTTGACCTCCAACGGTCGATGAGCTTCTCTATGGGCTCTCGTGGCCTTTGTTGAATAAACGCCATATCGGTCAAGGTTATCTCCCATTATGTAGAGAAAAAATCAGTGATGAAAGCATCTTGCATCTGCTCACATGTCTTGATCGACTTGGCTGGTAAGGTGGTATATACCACCGAAAAGCTTGTCTTGTCAATGTTGAACCAAACAACTTAACACAGTACTAGGGTACTATTGTGAAATTCCCCATCATCATAATTAAATTTGTCAAATGTTCCTCGGGCAACCCACGACCATCGAACTTCTTAAAGTCATAACACTTGAAAATAGTAGGGAATAAAACTTCATTCACTTATGGCATATATGACACCTAGTATATGTATTTCCTTGTCATTTCTCTCTCTCTCTCTCTCTCTCTCTCTCTCTCTCTCTCTCTCTCTTTGTGTGTGTGTGTGCAATGCATTAGAGATCATCTGGTACACCTCTTCTCACTTAATCTGTAATAGTGGAGCGGGTACACGCTCATAAGGCATTAGCCTTGTTTGACTTTATGGTTCTTCTCAAGGTAAATCATGTAAGTGAAGCTGTCGATATCCTAGGGGGTGAAATAGAAACTAATATTGAAATATTGATTTTAATTGAGTTGTAGGACAACCTTATTTTACGACTTTCTTGATTTCATTATTTCAAGATAATAAATATGATGAAAAGATTATCAAACACCATAAGACAATCAAAATTATAGTGGTTTGGTGTTAACACACCTACTCCACTCCCAAAATTACTTCTCCACGTAATTTTGTCTTTTCACTATAAAAAAAGGTCTTCATGGGCTAACTTTAACAACCTCTTACAGCATGTGATTTTACAGGCTTATCACTTCTCAACCTGATGAAAATTTTCTAAGAAATCTCATTCAACCTAAGTAAAAGTAATTTAGTGGAGGAAAATGTATCTTCTTGAAGACATGAGTCGAAGTGAAGATATCAGTGAAGCCTTTGTGTAAGACCCGTATCCTAATTTGTACTATTTTGTTGACTCCCGCGATCCTTCCCGTCGAATTCCGGCAACCTGCGACCTGTAATCGATGTTTGCGCGTGACCCTAAGTCATATCATATAGATTTGAGTTGGCTTAATCCGAGACTTGTACCATTATAACCACACTGTCACCATTGTTCCAATGCCGCATCTTACATACCAATCCGATACTTTGGCCAGGAGATATGGATAGATATTTTTTTGAAGAAAATACTGCGCATTTACAATCTCAAGAGAATCTCTACAACATGTTCCATCAATCAATTAATCAATCAATCATCTCATGTCAAGTACAAGAGCAACCCATGCTTTCTTTCTCCACAAGTCAAGAAACCTACCCCAAAAGTCAATAAGTCTCTCACCTCACCCATCACTCTCTCTCCTTACAACCCTCTCTCTCATTTCTTGAACACATTTTCCAAACAAGGAAGAGTGGTGGACGTCTAAGCATCCCAAGTGAGAGAAAAGTGTGTTTTGTGTGGCCCACTTCCTCTCCCTAAATCCTTCATCCTAGCCATTCACTTTTCATCACCCTTCATTAAAGTGAAGCACAAGGAGCTCGACGTTCTATCAGACCAAGAAGATCGAACGGTGGGTGCTTTATAGGATAGATTTTTATGTTTTGATGATGGCCAAGTGAGGCCTACTAATTGATGACATGGATCTCACTTTGGACCCTAGGTGTGGCTAATGGCCCACCTTGATTTTCATGATCATTACATGATGGGGCCATTCTCCATGGACCTCATCATGATGTTTATTTTTCTTTCATAAATAGAGGTCATCTAGACCTTCTATGTTGATAGAGAAGGAATCTCCACCATCAATTTTTATTTTGCTGGGCCCACATGTATTGTGACCCACTTGATGTATGATTGAATGCATGGAAAGGGAGGGCTCATAGTGGCAGAGCCCTCCATCATCACGTGTCTCTCTCTCTCTCTCCCCTTCCTATATTTTGTGGCCCACTTAATAAGTGTATGTGATGTCCAAACCTTCCATCAAATGGACCCCACGACCGTCCAAGCCATGTGGGCCCTACCTTAATGGAGATGGGAAACCACAAATATCAGATTAATCCAAGTGGGCCACGTCCATGTGGGACCCACCTGGATGAGTTTCCTTCATACCGTCCAGCGTCCCTGGCACTAGACATGCAATGAAATGTGGAGAGTCTGTCACGCCCCAAACTCGGAAACTGGGCTCGCAAAAATCCCGATCGCCGAATCCGGAACCGATAGCCTCCGTAGTACCCCATATTCGGCTCCCGGCACCCATATACCAGGTTCTGATCCTAGGATTCTACAAGGAGGATTTCTAATATCCATTTAATTCGTAATGAGCATAACATAAGCATAACCCATGAATAATAACCACAAGAACACCACCATAAAATTCACTATGAACAAAAACTTTAAGTACAATGCGTAGGAACGAGAAATAAAAAATAGTGACAATAACAAAAACTCCAGAAGCTCGACTGTACGCTCCAACTG
The DNA here is from genome assembly GCA_037074715.1 of Magnolia kwangsiensis. Lineage (NCBI taxonomy): Eukaryota > Viridiplantae > Streptophyta > Magnoliopsida > Magnoliales > Magnoliaceae > Magnolia > Magnolia kwangsiensis. Next base: position 63,114,695 of record CM073573.1, read on the forward strand.
CTACTATACTACGGCTGTGTCCTGGCGTCACCTGCACACATCAATCATGCATAAGCTTGTAGAAAGCTTAGAGGGTGGTGTAAGTGTGTGCACAATAAGAGCGTGTTGAGAATGCAAGGTCAGAGTAATGCGGAATCATGCTGATGAGCACATGAATGCAATCAGCTGTAACAAGGCTATGCGGTATAAAATGCAAGTCAAGCATATCAATCCTCATCATATATTAGTACAGTTCTCATCCTGGATAATCACCGGGGTTCAATACACTCCAAATGGCACTGCCGATGGCTTAACCGCACAGTCCAAGTGAGCATAAGAAACCTCACTATCTGCCTAGCCAATAGTCTGTCAATACCTATCCAGCACATCAATAGCGAACTCATTCACGAGCTGGTTAAACTGAGCCTAGTATTGCCCCTACTCTCAGGCGAGTAAGGCCACACCCCTTTCCAACTGACCACGACACAGTGGGAGACGCGACCTCCTGGTATTCGGCCATCGTGCGCTCATATATCTACTCGGTCTCGATGTTAGAGTCATTCTCTGGTACCATCGGGTTTAGGAATTTTCACCTAGGGACATCTATGGCGCCCGTATGTTAGAACCAAACATTTTCGGTATCAAATCCAGCCACCCACGATGCATCTGTGGAGGCTATGGCCCTGATGTCGCTAGGGCATACAATAATCACAATCATACAAATGTAAGTGCATGAGTCACACTACCAGTCATGCAACAGTCCTACGTGTACCATGCACTCATGTAGGGAAACTCCGCTTACCAGGGAGCCCACTAACAGTTAGCCCGAAGGCATATGCTATGATCAGTCACTTCTCATATCAGACATACTTATGATGCGTATGATAGTAAATCATGAATCTATACTAAACATGTATATAGAGATGGGCTCTGTGTATAACTGAGATGGGCCGAGACAGCCTACTTACTACAAGTGTGGGCCTATTAGTATGCCTTAGGGAGAGTGACAATGCGGACATTTAACCGATGTCATCCTTAGAATGTGGGCATCTAACCATCATTGTTCCCAAGACATTACTTGCTATAAATGTCATTATATGTCATGGAGGGATCACGCATTGCAATGGACATAGTTGCACTCAATTGGGCCTTAAGTACATCAATTAAGCCGTATCATATGGGCCTTACATTCATCAAGCGGATCACCTCAATGAGCCTCACCAATGGGCGTTAGGTCCTTTGCAATGGGTAATAACCCATGGGCCTTAGAATTCATTAACACATGAGCTTTATGTGCATCAAATGGGCCTAATCACATAGGTCTTGTATATACCAAAGTGGGCCTCAACAATGGGCCACAAATACATCAATTGTGCCTACACACATGGGCCCATAAATAATGAAGTGGGCCTTAGTGGGCGGGCCACAAATACATTAAGATGGGCCTCTACAATGGCCTTAAGATAATTTCAAAATGGTTAGACGGTTTGGATGAAACTCATGCATCATGGTAGGCTCCCATGTGGGCCCACTATAACATTGATTTTTCATCTAATCCTGGGCCCACTGAAATGCCATTTTGCCACCCAACCTGTTGTTAAGGCCGTGTGGCAAGGGACCCACCAAAATGTTTATTTTTCATTCAAACCTGTTGACAAGGTCATATAAACCCAGGGCCCACCGTAATGTATATTTTCTGCCCAACCTGGGCCCACTGTACTATTTATTTACATCCAAACTGTTCGTAGAATCACATGGCCTTGGGCCCACTGTAATGTTTACTGCCATCCAAACATGCTCATAACGTCACGTGGCCAGGGGCCCATGTGATGGACGGCGTGGACACAATACATACATCTGGGTAGGGCCCATGGCCACGCCAGACCGCCCGCTGGGCACTGACACGACCTCAGTGGCAGCGTGGGCCCACTGTAATGTTTATTTTCCATCCAAATCTGTTGACCGGGTCACAAGGGGCCCATAGAGATGCGGTCCACAAATCCAGTCCATCCATTTTGTGTGTCCCACCTGAATGAGGGTTCAGACCAAGTTTCAGCCTTTTCCAAACCTCAGGTAGGCCCCACCAAGTGCTTTTATATGTTTCAGGCATGTCTTCACATGATTTTAAATGGTATGACCCACCTGTGTTCCGTATACGGCTGATATTTGGCAGGGGTCTCACTGCCCTATAGGGCCACCGAATGAATGGGGAGGATGTTTGAAACGCATCATGTGGGACCCACAGCTGGGGCCGTGAGCCCCAGCCAGGCAGTCCGCCCGCCAGTGCTAGACGCTGGGCATCCTGGCACAGCAGCAATAGCTGCTGCATTCTATTTTTTTTTTTATTATTTTTTTTAAAAATGGGGCCCACATTAAGATAATCTAACCCATCTATTGTGTGTGTCCCACATGGTGGACCGTCCTGTCCGAATTTAGGATGCATCCAAATTTCAGGTAGGTCCCACCAAGTGCTTTTATATATTCAGGTATGTCTCCACGTGTTTTTAGATGGTATTGCCCACCTGAGAGTCGGATTGGTCCCAAATTTTGGCTCAACGCCTAAAATGACCTGAAAAGGTGAATGAACGGCATGGATTGAACATATACCTCATGGGTGGGGCCTACATAAGGGGCCCACCCCAACTTTAAAATATCACTTTTTTTTTGTTAGCTGATAGTACACACCCATGCCCGTACACACACTTCATGCTAGCCAGCCTCACGTCCAGCGTCCTGGACGCTGGACGGCGTGGATAGACATAGGAATCATGGTGGGTCCCACATGTACGTGGCCCACCATGCAAGTATATTTATATATATATACATATATATATATATTAATATAATATGAATATATTACATATAATTTAGTCTAAGGGTGGGGTTTTCCCGAAATGTGATGGGCCACACCATCAGATGGATGGAGTAGATTTATCATGAATCGGTGGGGCCCACTTCATTTTAGGGGAAGGATAAGGAGAGAGAGAGAGAGAGAGAGAGAGAGAGAGAGAGAGAGAGAGAGAGAGAGAGAGAGAGAGAGAGAGAGAGAGAGAGAGAGAGAGAGACGATGATGGTGGGGCCCCGCCACTATGGACCCCACATGATACAAATTATACATAAAAAATGGGTCCCACCAACAAGTGGTCCCTAAAAAAGAAATTAAACGGTGGATCACCCACCTCTTAGCTTCCTTCTTGCTCCCCTAGCTTCCTTAGCTCCTTGCCTTCGGGTTTGACGGCGGTAGATGATGAATGAACGGTTGAGATGTGAGATGAGAGAGTCGGGAAGGTGGGCCACACTTGGCTTTTGGGAGAGGGAGAGAGGGCTTGGACGTTGGAATGGTTGCTTGAGAGAGATTTCTCTTTTTTTTGAAAAGGGAGAAGTGGAGCATTTAATGGGTGAAAGGGATGGAGGGAATGGTGGTGTAAGGAAGGATGATGTGGAGGCATGGTTGGGTTTGAAAATTTGGAAAAGAAGAATGGTGAGGGGAGAGAGAGAGTTGAATTTTGAAAAGGGAGGAATGGGTTGCATGTACACATGGTATGGTGTGTACTTGACATGATTTGATGGGACATCTCGTAGAGATTCCCTCGTAATTCACAACGCGCGGTGTTTCTTCAGAACGGACACATACCGTCATCTTCCAGCCTGAGTATCAGTTCGGTGAGCGAGTCGAGGCGTTAGAACCGCGGCGACGGCGCGGTCGTTGAGGTATAGGTTTCGGATCGAGTCGTCTCTGATATGCGGGATTCGGCTTTGATTCGAGCGTAAACATTGAATACATGTCGAGGATTGCCGAAATTCGACCGGAAGGATCGCGGAAGCCAACGGAACGGTACGATCTAGGATACGGGTCTTACATAGTCAGTGGGGTGCTGACAAACAAAAATAAATAATAATATAAAGGTTTTGGGTGAGCCGCTCATGCAGGCCCCACCTTAACGTATGGATCCAATCCAAGCCGTCCATCTCATTTCCTAAATCATTTTAGGTGTTGAGCCGAAAAATGAAGCAAATCCGACATCTGGCGGGGCATAGCATAGAAAACAGTGCTTGTACCATTGAAATCCACCTTGATGTTTCTGTTCACCAAAATATGTTGAATATTAGGCTTGATGGGTCCATCTTGGGCCATAAAAACTAATGGCTGGGTCGGATTCCCCTGATGTGGGTCCTACATATGAAAAACTGTGAAAAAACACTTTTTTTTAAAAAAAAATAAATAATACATGCAGCGCCTGCTCCAGCGCTGTGTTGGTGGGCGGGTAGGGACCACGGTCCCAACCGTGGGCCCCACTGTGATGTGTGTAGAACATCCAGACCATGCATTTGGTGGGCTCCTTGCGGTGAGCCCCCTCCAAAAATTAGCCATATACAACACTCAAGTCGCCTACATCATAGGAAACAGCGGGAGTGAACGTCTACCATTGCAACCCTTTTGGGTGTCTTAGAAGTTTTGGATCATTACGAAATTTATTTTTCCTCTTCACACGGGTCTGTATGACCTTATTAACAGATTAGATGGAAAATTAACATTATGGTAGGCCCCACGTGGAACCCACTATGGTGTACATGTTTTACCTACATTGTCCACACCATTAGATGGTTGGACCCCCTATGACGTTTGTGTTTTATCTACGCCATCCAGCCATTTTGGCTGAGCAGCTAGACGGTAGGGGACCCACCATAAGGTATATGCTTTATCCATGCCGTCTGTCCCTAGGGGACCCACAATGATGCATGTGTTGCATCCAAACTGTCCAATCATTTTTGACAGATAATTTTAAGGCTTGAGTTCAAAAATGAGACAAATCCAGTATCAAGTGGACCACACAACAAAAGCAGTGGGGATTGAGTGTTTGCCATTGAAACCTTTGTTGTCACAAAAGTTTTGGATCATTAGGAAAATTATTTTTCCTCTTAATTCAGGTCTGTGTGACCTTATGATCAGATTGGGTAGAAAATAAATGTTATGGTGGGCCTCGAGAGTTTTAAATGGTGGAAATCATTCTAACCACTATTATTTGGAGTGCGGTCCTATTGATCTTTGATATGATTCATATATATATATATATATATATATATATATATATATATATATATATATATATATATATATATATATATATATATATATATATATATATATATCCAGTTGATCTTTTGATATGATTCATATATATATATATATATAAGGCCATATAATTAGGCCCATCTTGATTTATTTGTGGTTGTCCATTTAGGCCCACCTTGGTACATATATGAGGCCCATGTGATTAGGCCCATCTTAGTGTAGTTATGGCTCATCCATTGAGCCCACCTTGATATATATGAGACCCATGTTATGAGGCCCATTAGATGTATTTGAGGCCCATGGGTCGATGCCCATTGGGATGTACACAAGTCCATTGCAATGTGTGATTCTACCATGGTTTATGTGATGATGTTTATGGCGCGCTATGCCTTGGGGGCAATGATGGTTTAACGCTCGCATTGTAAGCATATCGTTGGTTAAATGTCCACATTATAACTTTCCCTAAGGCCCATTGATAGGCTTATACCTGTTGTGTGGTGGCCGTCTAGGCCCATCTTCGTTGTAAGGATAGTTCATCACTTAATAACATGCTTAGTATAATTTCATGACAGATGTCATACGCATCATATGTATGCTTGATATGAGGAATGAATGATCATAGCATTTGCCATTGGGCAGATTATTTATGGGACTCACTGATAGGAGTTACCCACATGAGTGCATGGTATGCATAGGATTGTTGCATGACTGGACAGTGTGATTCATGCATCTCGTATTTATATGTCATGATCATTGTACACCCTAGCGACATCAGGGTTGTGGCTCCATAGACACATCATGGATGGTCATATTGAATATCGAAAATACTTGGTTCTGGCACTGTGGGCACTTAGGATGTCCTTGGGTGAAAGTCTCAGAACATTTTTGGTATGAGAAGATGCTCCAACGTCTTGACCTAGTGGATACACGAAAGGCCGAGTGCCGAATACCAGTAGGCCACGCATCGCACTGTGTCGTGCTCGGTTAGAAGGGGGTGTGGCCTTATCCTCCTGAGTGAGGGAGTTGTAAGCTAGGTTGAGTTTGACCAGCTCACAAATAAGTCTACTATCGACAAGTCGGGTAGGTATTGGTACACTACTGCTCAGGCGGATAGTGTGGTCTCTTCCACTTACTGGGCTGTGCAGCTAAGGAGGCGGTAGTCAGTTTGAAGTGTATTAGACCCCGGTGATATCCTAGAGAGAGCTGTATTGATATGTGTACTTGATGAGGACTGGCATACTTGCTTTGCATCTCACATATGACATTTGGCTACATAGGTCTCACATCGCATAGTCTTGGTATTGCCGATAGCATCATGTCTTGCATCACATAACTTTGGTACAGTTGATAGCATTTATGGATTTATCAGTATATTTTCACATTACTCTGATATTGTATACTTGACACTCGCCTTATGCACACACTTACACCACCCTCTAAGCTTTTATAAGCTTATGCATGACTGTAGCTTGCAGGTATCATTGGATCGCAACAGTGCTGAGGCAGGAGTGCATATCAGATTATTGTAGAGCTTTTGATCACCATGTATTTCCCTTTCTACATTATATTTAAAGTTTTTGATATAGTGGATATGTGGTGATGTTGTTTTGTGACTTGGTTATGCTTGTGTTTATGCTCAATTATTAAAAAAATTCACACTAAAAATCCTCCTAAGATCCCAAGATCGAAAATGTGGCACATGAGTGTTGAGAGCCGAGAATGGGCCACTACGGAGGCTGTTGACGCCATATTCGGTGATTGGGAATTGTATGAGCCAATTTTCTGAGTTTGGGGCGTGACAGAAGTTGGTATCAGAGCATAACTTGGGAATACCTGAGATCACATCATATATTTGCTATGAACTTAAAATGAATAGGTCCCGAGTCTGAATAACTTAGTAATTTTTTGAAATAAACCCTTAACATTTATGCCTTTAAGAATTCTCAAGGCTGATAGGCCCTTGTTCCTTCCTATAGGACATGCTGCCTAGAAGAGTGATCCGAGCGAATCCTGCTCGACCACCTGCGATTCCCGCTTTACCACTTGCGACCCCCGCTCCACCACTGAATATTCCTACTTTCCAACCTGAGAATATTACTCCTCTACCTGAGACCGGTGTTGATCTTACCGTACATGTGAGTGCTGCCCAGCTACAATATATGCTATAGGCTATGACTGCTATTCCTCAGGGGTAGAGAAGGCACCCCACTATTACACTAGCCAAGGCAGAGTAGGAGCGTGCGAGTGTCCTTCTCAAAGACTTTCGACAGTAAGATCTCCCATGTTTCCGAGGTGAACCAGACCCTACTGCAACAGAGATATGGTGCTCTGAGGTGGAGAAGATATTCGACACCATGAGATGTACAACCCAGTACTGAGTTTCATTAGCCATATTTCTCCTATAGGGTGAGGCACAATATTAGTGGGTATTTGTTGCCCGAGTGGTAGTAGCAGATTTCCTATGGACTTGGGAGGACTTTGTAGACCAGTTCGACTGGAAGTTCTTTCCCTTAAATGTGCGCCAGCAGCGCGCATTAGAGTTTGAGACTCTTGTAACGTCTTAGAAAAATCCGTGAGAGATTCGAGTACCACCTCGATCAGAAATCACTTAGGATTAATTCCTTTAGAAATTAAGTGTAAGTTAACTAACGTTATGTTAGATTAGCTATGAAATTAGCACTGATCACTTTAAATACATTCTGCAAGACCAAAAACTTGTAGAATCAATGACGCTATAACAACATGAAACCTAGGATCAAACTCTAAACCCGTTTGCTCCCAGGAATCCTTTAAAACTTTGTATTGGATCTAGACCGCGCGTTGAAAGTTCGATATCTACAATCTTAGACCATTATGACCGCTTAGCTGGCCTTAACAATCGTTTCGAAAATCAAGCCCAACTGATGTTCTGAGGCTATTTCATTGAGCCTGGAGCAAGGAGTGTGAGAAAGAGTGAAATTCATAAAAAATTAAATGTGATTTAAATAAATCTAGCACGTTTTTCTTGTGGGTTAAGTATAAGCATTTAGACCGTTGGAATCTGACCCAAATACACCCTTGGATCAGGGAAGATTTCTCACTCAGGTCAGTGTACTTGAAATCCTTGATCGAATCTCCGTGACCGCTGAATTGAAACTGGTCCGCCACGTGCGATCTGGGAATACTACCGGACTAAAAATTTAATGTGATCAGGATCCAATATCCATGAGCTTAAGTCCGACCGCATTTGGTCAGGGGACCTCCAAAAATTGCTCTTTTGGATCGGGAAAGACCCGATTTGGTTATAACCCAAGTATACCTTTGTTCCAAGTCTATATAGGTGACTTTCTAACCTATTTAAAGACCTTAAACCCTATCACACCCCTCCCATACAAATTTTGCAAAAACCCTAGAAAGGAGGAGAGAAAAGAGAGAGATTGTGTGAGTGTGAGGGAAAGTCCCTGACATTCGATCCTGCTTCTACACGCGCTTAACCACCGCGTTCTAATCACTCTCCCGGTGATTCTGATGCCATTCCAGGTAAGAAAACCCTAACCTCAACCTATTTTGGGGATTTTTGCAATACAAGTAGCGAAGTAGCTGACCTATCTTCTGAATTAGGTCGCCATATCAATGTTGACGAAGCGTAAACTTTCTATTCTAATCGATACGCGTCTACGACGAAAGTTGAGGATTCTAGATGCTTAGATTGACTGATTTCAAAGCTTTCAATGTCGTTTAATAGTAGATTATTGACGAGAACGCCATTTGACATGTAGAACATGCTGTCTATTTTCCATTTCGACTGCGTACGGAGAATATGAGATTTAGGTTATTTTAGGCATTTGTAGGAAATACTGTATACATCTGTAATTTACTGAAATGATTGCCATGTTTTTGTTTCATGTTATGATATTATTTAGGCATGCATGATCTGTTTGGCGAAGAGATTCGCCCTAATGCACACTTTGGGTCGACATACGATATGTGGACAAATGTGTGTAGCCTAAGTGTTTGTATAGATGTTTGTATTAGTATGTATTGAGAAAATATTGTTGTAGATTAGTTTTGAGATTGAATTCTCAATTAATATGTTGATGTACATGATTTCCCTCCATGTTTTTATTGAATTGATTTCCTTATATGTATAGAATACATGTGTTTGGTTGATTTACTTACGTTGTATGTTATAACATGTTGTTAACATGCTTGGATTGTTCATATTTCACTTTTGTTACTCTCATATGATCACTGATGTTGATTACAAGTGCTTGGGGCTATGCTCTAGTCCAGGTAGTCGGTAATAGATTCAAGTTCGTGGTTGACTTCTATTTGCAACGAAGGACGCGTCGATGAATGCGAGTCGTGCTTTGGGTTGACGGCAGTGGTTAGGCCACACGAGGTGTTTTATGCACTTCATGTCGTTCAGCTTGAGGTGCGCTCCTACTAGTCGAGCTCGTCAAGTAACCCGACTGACCATTGTATGTTCACTTTGTATTGGTCATAACTGCTTGAACCTAGGGTACTGAACTTACCAGTGGAAACCCTGATAACCATGGTACCTTGATCCATTAAGACTCATGAGCTGGGCATGGTGGTATGGGACACCGTGGTCGAGCTGTCGGCCTATGCTGGGGCCACAAACCTCCCCGTAGTGACTAGTGAGCACCTTAGACTCGTGAGCCGATTGTGGTGGTATGGGACACTACATTCGAGCTGTCGGCCTACACTGATTGGTGACGAGCCCTTTGTAGTGATCTCGAGCGTATTCTGAGTCTACTTGAGGCGACGACCCTTCCGTAGCAATGAGAGTACACTAGGCCTGTATTGATAAGGTGATGGGGGAGCGGTGCAACGAGTGAGAGCAACAGCCCTGACAGCCTTTGCAGCAACCTATAAATATAACATCGTATGAGACTACTAGGAGTGACGACCCTAGACAGGATCTGTGTTGGGATTGATATAAGGAAGGTACCTTAATTTCCCAATCCTGCTATTTGAAAGGACTAATAAGAACTCGGTAATCATATCTACATTGCACTGCATGTGCCTGGAAGATGTGGAGCACTAAGGGAAGAAAGCATGCCGCGGACGTAAGATGGTGACGCATGAGGGAGTATGTCGGTGAGGGCATCCATCATGTCATTTCATGCTTGCATTAACAACAGTATCTAGGAATGTCTGATTGATTGCTTTACTATTATCGCGTGATTGATTTGATAACTTGCTAATCTTTGCTCTATAATTCCACTGAGTTGATCACTCACTCCTATGTTATGGGATGGTGTTTGCAACACCTTCTAGACTCTGTCTTAGATGCAGGTTGTGAGGAGATCCAGGAGTTGGATCCGGACTTCTTCGAGGACCAGGACGAGTTCTCGTACATGCAGTTCTCGGACGGCTTCGCATAGGTGGCCTGGATCAGTGAGATTTTTGCTAGTTGGACTATTATATGACATTTGATTTTGGTTTATAATATGTATATGTGACTCAGAGATGTATTCATACTTTGGAGACAGTTTGAGATTATTTTATTTTTCATACATATTCTTCAGTCTTCCGCTTACGTTTTATCACTGGATCTGGAGTATGAATTGCAGTTTTGGTATAATCTTACTCATGTTAATGCACTAACTCAGTCAACATTGAATCATCGGCATATTTGTTGCATAAGTGATGGTCTGGAACTCGAGAGTCGATTTTTACACAACCCTCGATTTTCAGGGTGTTACAACTCTATTCTAGGGGGACATGAATGTGTCCCAGTATGAGGCACGTTTTATCACATGATCGAGATTCATGGCATATCTTGTTGATGATAAGGGGCAAAAGACCGCTGTTTTGAGAATGGCTTGCATCCTGCCCTCAGGAGCCATGTGATGGGACACATGCTCCTGACATTTGAGTAGATTGTGGAGAGGGCTCAGATCTACAAGTCAGATTAGGTCAGTTTACAGCGAGCCAGTGACAAAAGAGGAGATTAGAAGAGGAAGGTGCACTTTGGCGGTTCCCAACAGCACCAACATCGTTCACATTAGTGACGCATGACCTACTCGGCATTCCGAGCACCAGTGACACCCCCAGCACCACCTCCAGGACCATTTTCAGGAACTTTCTTTGGATGTAGTAGGATAGGACATCGTAGGCACAAGTGTCCCCATCCATAGCAACAGTAGCCGAGGGCACCATATCAGCCTCCCGACAGGCCCCACAACAGCAGCAACAGCCACGACACTAGCCTCTTATACCTCCCCTGCAGCAGCAGAGATAGAAGATCAGGCCGCCACAGTGGCAGTAGCAGCAGTAGAGACCTTAGAGGGGACTTGCACCTCCCCAGCAGGCCCAGGGCAGATTTTATGCCGCCTAGTAGGACCCTCAGTCATCAGGAGGAGTCGTCGAGGGTACTCATCCTATTTATGCATGCATTGCACATGTATTGTTTAATTCTGGTGATCACATTCCTTTGTGGCCGATGATTTTTACTGATCGACCGGTTTGTCGATGGAGTCTGCCCTTAAGGGTTTGTCAGTATCGACGTCCTTGGGGAAGACTGCAGTGTTAGACCAATTTTACTCATCTTGCCTCGTTCTGATTGGGGATATCTTTTTACCTGCGGACCTGTTCATATTGCCGATGTCAAGTTTGATGTCATTCTGGGCATGAATTTACTTGTTGAGTACCACGCCATACTGGACTGCAACATGAGGACAGTCACGTTCTGCATACCCAGTGTGGCAGAGTTCTAGTATGTTGTCGAGCGCAGAGGGGAGCACTTTTCTGCCTGTTGTCGTGTGTTATTAAGGAGTCAGTTGCTTTGAGTATCGACCAATTGTCGGTTATTTGTGGTTTTCTTGATGTGTTTCAGGAGATTCCAGGGTGACCACCTCATCGGCACACTGAGTTCCAGATTGATCTTGTGCCCGATACCATGCCTATTTCGAAGGCCCCGTATCATATGACCTTGTTGGAGTTACGGGAACTACAGAAGAAGTTAGGTGAGTTGCGTGAGTTAAGCTTTATCCATCCGAGCAGTTCGCCATGGGGAGCGCTGGTACTCTTCATAAAGAAGAAGGATGGCTCGTTGAAGCTTTGTGTAGATTATTGCGAGCTCAACAAGTTCACGATCAAGAATAAGGTTAATCGAGGCTTAGCAGGAAGATGAGTTAGTGCAGAGTTATCGGGCAGAGGTAGCATCTGAGAGTCAGTCAGATTGGCAGATTGGTTCTGATGGTGGACTCCGCTTCAAAGGTCGATTATGTGTCCCAGATATTCCTGAGTTACACAGAGATCTTATGACCGAGGCACATCGATCATGGTTCTCTATCCACCCTGGTTCGACGAACATGTATCGCGATATGAGGCATCAATATTTTTGGGCGGGGATGAAGCACCAGATAGCCAGTTTTATGGTAGAGTGTGACACATGCTAGTGTCAAGGTCGATCATTAGAGATCCCCTGGTCTATTGCAGTCGTTGAGTGTCCCGTTGTGGAAGTGGGAGCACATATCCACCGATTTTATCATGGGTTTATCGAGGACTCAGCGCGGTCAAAACACCATTTGGGTAGTCATCGATTGTCTGATGAAGTTAACACATTTTCTTACGATTCGTGCGACCTGGACTTTGGACCAGCTTGCGAGGTTATTCATCGATGAGATTGTGAGACTACATGGCATTCCAGTTTTGATCATTTCCAACCGAGACCTGAGGTTCACGTCTCAGTTTTGGTGGAGCTTCCAGATGGCGATGGGGTCTATTTTGCAACTCAACACCACGTATCATCTGCAGACCGATGGGCAGACCGAGAGGGTCAACCAGATCCTTGAGAATATGCTTTCGGCTTACGTGATTGATTTTTCAAGTAGCTGGGATGAGCACCTGCGATTGGCTGAGTTCGTGTACAATAATAGCTATCAGGCAACTATTGGTATAACTCCTTTTGAGACATTATATGGTAGACTATGCAGATCACCGAGATGTTGGATAGAGGTTGGAGAGCAGCTTCTCTTAGGTCCCGAGCTTGTGCAGCAAACATTAGAGGCTATCGATGTCATCAGGTAGAGAATGCGCATAACTCAGATCTAGCAGAAGAGTTTTACTGATCGTCGAAGTTGTCCCTTGGAGTTTGCCATTAGAGACCATGTGTATCTCAAGGTCTCACCTATGAAGGTTGTGATTCATTTTGGAGCGAAGGACAAGCTTGTCCTGAGATTTATAGGACCTTTCGTGGGCTTATTGGCTTGCCTTACCACCTCAGTTGTCTGATGTCCACAACATTTTCTATGTCTCTATGTTGAGGAAGTGTGGGTTAGACATAATGCCTGTTATTGATTGGAAGTCATTGGAGGTTCGTGAGGATGCTTCTTACATTGAGCAGCCAGTTTGTATCCACGATCAAAAGGAGCAGGTCCTCCAGACCAAGGTCATTCCTTTGGAGAAGGTGCAGTGGGGCCATCATAATGTGGATGAGGCGTCTCAGGAGCGCGAGGCAGAGATTCGAGAGCGTTATCCTCATCTTTTCGATGTTTGATTGTATGTTGTATTATGTTTAGATTGTATATGATGTTATGTTTTCTATTCCCTTAAGAGTTATGATTAGCTATGATGGTAGTATAAATTTTAAGGATGAAATTTTTAACAGGTGGGGAGAGCTATAAGTCCCTTATCTTAGTCCGTACTATTTTTTTGACTCCAGCGATCCTTATTATCGAATTCGACAACATGCGACCTATAATTGACGTTTGCTTGCGACCCTAAGTCATATCCTGTAGGTTTGAGTCGGCTTAATCCAAGACTTGTACCATTATGACCGCACCATCATCGCAGTTCCAACGCTGCATCTTGCTTACCGATCAGATACTCTGGCCAGTAGATATGGACCAACGTTTATTTCGAAGAAAACACTATGCATTTACAATCCTGTAACGCCTCGAAAAAATCCGTACAGAGACCCGAGTACCAACTCGATCAGAAATCACGTAGGATTAATTCCTTTAGAAATTAAGCGTAAGTTAACTAGCGCTACATTAGATTAGCTGTGAAATTGTCCCTGATCACTTTAAATACATTCTGCAAGATCCAAAACTTGTAGAACCAATGACGCTACAATACCCTGAAACCTAGGATCAAACTCTAAACCCGTTTGCTCTCAAGAACCCTTTGAAATTTTGTATTGGATTTAGACCGCGCGTCGAAAGTCCGATAACCACAATCTTAGACCGTTATGACCGCTTAGCTGGACTTGACAATCATTTCGAAAATCAAGCCCAACTGATATTCTGAGGCTATTTCATTGAGCCTGGAGCAGGGAGTGTGAGAAAGAGTGAAATTCATAAAAATTTAAGTGGGATTTAAATGAATCTGGCACGTTTCGTTTGCGGGATCAGTATAAGCGTTTAGACTATCGAAATCTGACCCAAATACACCCTCGGATCAGGAAACATTTCTCACTCAGGTCAGTGTACTTGGAATCCTCGATTGAGTCTCCGTGACTGCTGAACTGAAACTGGTCCACCACGTGCAATCTGGGAACTCTACTGATCTGAAAACTTGATGTGTGATAGATCCGATATACATGAGCTTAAGTCCGACCGCGTTCGGCCAGGGGACCTCCCGAAACACTCTTTTGGATTGAAAAAGTTCCGATTTGGTTATAACTCAAGTATACCTTTGTCCCAAGTCTATTTAGGTTAGGTTTTAGCCTATATAAGGGCTTGAAACCCTCTCATTTCTCTCCCATCCGAATTTGCTATAAACCCTAGAAAGAGAGAGAGAGAAAGAGAGAGATTGTGAGTGAGTTGTGGGAGAGATTTCCTGCCGTTTGCTCCAGCTTTTGCACATATCAAAGCACCACCTTCAAATCACTTTTTCGGTGATTCCAACTCACTTCTAGGTAAGAAAACCCTAACCTATAGCTGTTTTGAGGATTCTTTCGATTCAAATAGTGAAGTAGCTTATGTATCTTGTGCATTACGTCGCCTTAACGCCGTTGACAAAGCGTAGACTTCCTGTTCGAATCGATACACGTATAAGGCGAAAGGTGAGGATTTTAGACGCTTAGATTGACTGATTTCAAAGCTTTCAATGTCGTTTAATAGTAGATTATTGACGAGAACTCCATTTGACATATAGAACACGCTGTCCGTTTTTCATTTAGTATACGTACAGTGAATTTGAGATTTAGGGTATTGTAGGCATTTGTAGGAAATACTGTTTACGTCCGTATTTTGCTGAAATGATTGTCATGGGTATTTGTCGTGTTAGGATATTAGAAATGCGTGCATGATCTGTTTGGCGAAGAGATTCGCCCTAATACACACTTTATGTCGACATACGCTATATAGACTAAAGTGTGTGGACTAAGTGTTTGTATAAATGTTTGTATTAGTATGTATTGAGTAAATGGTGTTGTGGATTAGTTTTGAGATTGAATTCTCAATTAATATGCTGATGTATATGATTTCCACCATGTTGGTTATATGAATTGATTTCATTATATATATGGAATGCATGTGTTGGTTGATTTGCTTACGTTGTATGTCATAACATGTGACCACATGCTTGTACTGTTTGAACTTCAATTCTAGTACTCTCATATGATCATTGATGTTGGTAATGGTTTGAATTCGTGGTTGGCTTCTATTTTCCATGAAGGACGCGTCGATGAACGCGAGTCGTGTTTTGGGTTGGCGGCAGTGGTTGGGCCACACGAAGTGTTTGATGCACTTCATGTCGCTCAGCCTGAGATGCGCTCGTACTAATCGAGCTCGTCAAGTAACCCGACTAGCCATTGTATGTTCACCTTGCATGAGCCATAACTGCTTGAACCTAGGGTACTGAACTTACCATTGCAAACCCTGTTAACCATAGTACCTTGATCCATAAAGACTCATGAGCCGGGCATGGTGGTATGGGACACCGTGGTCGAGCTGTCGGCCTACGCTGGGGCCACAAACCTTCCAGTAGTGACCAGTAAGCACATTTGACTCGTGAGCCGATTGTGGTGGTATGGGATACTACATTCGAGCTGCCGGCCTACACTGATTGGTGACGAGCCCTTTGTAGTGACCTCGAGCGTATTCTGAGTCTATGGGAGGCGACGACCCTTCCGTAGCGACAAGAGTACATTAGGCCTTTATTGATAAGGTGATGGGGGAGCGGTGCAACGAGTGCGAGCAACAGCCCTGACAGCCCTTGCAGTAACCTATAAATATAACATCGTATGAGATTACTAGGAGTGATGACCCTAGACAGGATCTGTGTTTGGATTGATATAAGGAAGGTACCTTAGTTTTCCAATACTGTTGTATGAATGGAATAATAACAACTCGGTAATCATTATCCATATCGCACTACATGTGCCTGGAAGATGTGGAGCACTGAGGAACGCAAGCATGCCGCGGGCATAAGATGGTGACACATGAGGGAGTATGTCGGTGAGGGCATCCATCATGTCATTTCATGCTTGCATTAACAACAGTATCTAGGAATGTTTGATTGCTTATATTACTATTATCACGTGATTGATTTGATAACATGCTAATATTTTCTCTATGATTCCACTGAGTTGATCACTCACTCCCACGTTACGGGACGGTGTTTGCAACACCTACCAGACTCTGTCTTAGTTAGAGGTGATGAGGTGATTCAGGACGTAGAGCCGGACTTCTACGAGGACCAGGACGAGTTCTCGTATATGCAGTTCGCTGACGGCTTTGCGTAGGTGGCCTGGATCGGCGGGACTTGCTAGTTGGACAGTTATATGACATTTTATTTTTGGTTTGATTTATGTATATGTGACTCAGAGATGTATTCATACTTCGGAGACAGTTTGAGATTATTTTATTTTCATACAGTGATATATATATCTTTTAGTCTTCCGCTTGCGTTTTATCACTGGATCTAGAGTATGAATTGCAGTTTTGGTATAATCTTACTCATGTAAATGCACTAACTCAACCAACATCGAAGCATAAGCATATTTATTGCATAAGTGATGGTCTGAAACTCGGGAGTCGGGTTCCTACACGACCCTTGAGTTTCAGGGTGTTACAAATCCCAAGAGAATCTCTACAACATGTCCCATCAATCAATCAATCACCTCATGTCAAGTACAAGATTAACCCATGCTTTCTTTCTCCACAAGTCAAGCAACCTACCCCAAAAGTCAACAAGTCTCTCACCTCACCCATCACTCACCTCACATCCATCACCCATCACTCTCTCTCCTTACAACCTTCTCTCTCTCATTTCTTAAACACATTTTTCAAGCAAGGAAGAGTGGTGGACGTCCAAGCATCCCAAGTGAGAGAAAAATGTGTTTTGTGTGGACAACTTCCTCTCCCTAAATCCTTCATCACATCTCTCTCTCTCTCTCTCTCTCTCTCTCTCTCCTTCCTTTATTTTGTGGCCCACTTAATGAGTGTATGTGATGTCCAAACCATCAATCAAATGGACCCCACGACCATCCAAGCCATGTGGGACCTACCTTAATGGAGATGGGAAACCACAAATATCAGATTGATCCAAGTGGGCCACGTCCATGTGGGACCCACCTGGATGAGTTGCCTTCACACCGTCCCGCATCCCTGGACGCTGGACGTGCAGGGAAATGTGGATAGGCAATGGGTGTGCTGAAAAAAAATAATAATAATAATATAAAGGTTTTGGGTGAGCCGCTCATACAGGCCCCACCTTGACGTATGGATCCAATACACGCCATCCATCCCATTTCCCAAATCATTTTAGGCGTTCAGCCAAAAAATGAAGTAAATCCGACTATCTGGAGGGCCATAGCATAGAAAATAGTGTTTGTATCGTTGAAATCCACCCTGATGTTTCTGTACCCCAAAATATGTCGAATATTGGGCTTGAAGGGTTTATCTTAGGACGTAAAAACCAATGGCTGGGTTAGATTCCCCTAATGCGGGCCCTACATACAAAATTTTTTGAAAAAACTCTTTTAAAAAAAATAAAATACATGCACCGCCTGCTACTGCATTGATGGGCGGGCAGGGAACACGGTCCCAACCGTGGGCCCTAATGTGATGTGTGTAGAACATCCACACCATGCATTTGGTGGGCCCCTTCCAAAAATCAGCCATATACAACACTCAGGTGGTCCACGTCACAGGAAATAGCTGGATTGAACGTTTGCCATTGCAACCCTTTTGGGTGTCCCAGAAGTTTTGGATCATTACAAAATTTATTTTTCCACTTCACACGGGTCTATATGACCTTATTAACAGATTGGATGGAAAATTAACATTATGGTGGGCCCCATGTGGAACCCACTATGGTGTATGTATTTTACCCACACCGTCCACACCATTGGACGGTGGGACCCCCTATGACGTATGTGTTTTATCTATGTTTTCCAACCATTTTGGCTGTGCTACTGGACGGCTGGGGACACACCATGAGGTATATGCTTTGTCCATGTTGTCTATCCCTATGGGATCCACCATGATGCATGTATTGCATCCAAACCGTCCAATCATTTTAACAGATAAATTTAAGGCTTGAGTTCAAAAATTAGACAGATCCAGTATCAAGTGGACCACATAACAAAAGCAGTGGGGATTGAGTGTCTACTATTGAAACCTTTGTTGTCATAGAAGTTTTGGATCATTAGGAAAATTATTTTTCCTCTTAATTCAGGTTTGTGTGACCTTATGATTAAATTGGGTAAAAAATAAATGTTATGGTGGGCCTCGAGAGTTTTAAATGGTTGAAATCATTCTCACCACTATTATTTGAAGTGTGATCCAGCTGATCTTTTAATATGATTCATATATATATATATATATATATATATATATATATATATATATATATATATATATATATATATATATATATATATATATATATATATATATATATATATATAAGGCCATATGATTAGGCTCATCTTGATTTATTTGTGGCTCTCCATTTAGGCCCACCTTGGTATACATATAAGGCCCATGTGATTAGGCCCATCTTAGTGTGGTTATGGACCATCCGTTGGGGCCACCTTAATATATATGATACCCATGTTATGAGGCCCATTAGATGTATTTGAGGCCCATGGGTCGAGGCCCAATGGGATGTACACAAGTCCATTGCATTTTGTGATTCTACCATGGTTTATGTGATGATGTTTATGGTGGGCTATGCCTTGGGAGCAATGATGGTTTAATGCCCACATTGTAAGTATAACATTGGTTAAATGTCCGCATTATAACTTTCAGGCCCATTGATAGGCCTATACCTGTTGCGTGGTGGCCGTCTAGGCCCATCTTCGTTGTAAGGATAGTTCATCACTTTATAACATGCTTAATATAATTTCAGGACCCATAGCACACACATCATATGTATGCTTGATATGAGTAGTGACTAATCATAGTATATGCCATTGGGTGGATTATTTATGGGACTCAATGATAGGAGTTACCCACATGAGCGCGTGGTAGCACAGGATTGTTGTATGATTGGACAGTGTGATTCATGCATCTCGTATTTATATGTCATGATCATTGTGCGTTCTGGCAACATCAGGGCCATGGCTCCACAGGCACATCTTGGATGGCCGTATCGGATACTAAAAATATTTGGTTCTAGCATTGTGGATACTTAGGATGTCCTTGCGTGAAAGTCTCAGAACCTTTTTGGTACCCGGGGATGCTTCAGTGTCTAGACCAAGTGGATACACTAGCGCCCGAGTGCCGAATACTAGTTGGCCGTGTCTCCCAATGTGTCGTGGTCAGTTGGAAGGGGGTGTGGCCTTATCTGCTCTAGTGAGGGGGTTGTAAGCTAGGCTGAGTTTTATCAGCTCACAAAAATAGTCCGCTATCGATGAGCCGGGTAGGTATTGGCAGACTACTGGTCAGGAAGATAGTATGGTATCTTCCACTTACTGGGCTGTGTGGCTAGGGAGGTGGCAGTCAATGTGAAGTGTATTAGGCCCTGGTGATATCCCAGAGAGAACTGTACTGATATGTGTACTTGATGTGGATTGGTATGCTTGTTTTGCATCTGGGATATGACATTTGGCTACATAGGCCTTGCATCGCATGATCTTGGTATGGTCGATAGCATTCATGTCTTGCATCACGTAGCTTTGGTACAGCTGATAACATTTATGGACTTATCTGCATATTTTTGCATTACTCTGATATTGTATACTTAGCACTCGCCTTGCGCACACACTTACACCACCCTCAAGCTTTTATAAGCTTATGTACGACCGTTGCATGCAGGTGTCATTAGATCGCAGCAGCGCTGAGGCAGGAGCTCGTATCGGATTATTTTAGATCTTTTGATCACTTTGTATTTCCCTTTCCGCATTGTACTTAAAGTTTTTGATATAGTGGATATGTGGTGATGTTGTTTTGTGACTTGGTTATGCTTAATTACAAAAAAAATAATCATACTAAAAATCCTCCTTATAACATCCCAGGATCAGAAATTTGGTACATGAGTGCTGGGAGCCGATAATGGGGTGTTACAGAGGCTGTCGGCGCCGAAGTCAGTGATCGAGAATTCTGCGAGCCCGTTTTTTGAGTTTGGGGCGTAACACTTTGAAGATGAAGCTTCAGTAGATGTAGCATTCCCTTCTTTTCTCATATGAAAATAAAATAATATGTGTACAACTAAGAAGGATCTAGGGACAGATGATTTTTTAAAAAGAAAAACTTTAAAAGTTACAGATTCAATCATCTATTCTTCAGTTGAGTATATGCCACTTGTTCACAACCCCAAGTGCAGGGTCGTGATGTTGTAATGACTCAGTGAGAACGAGGTCAAATCCATAGGGATTTGAGAGCATTATTTAGCACTAATCTAAATCTAACTTAGTTGTTTGGGTTTTAATCTAGTGATGAAGAAAATGTTTTAATTAACAAAAATAAAAAATACTAAAAATCTAAGAATTCAGTTATAGCAATCTCAATATTTAATCTACTTGATTCAACGATAACTTGATTAGAATCGAAGTCTTATCCTATCCAATCGGATGTTGGAGCAATTAAATCATTATATGAACTTTTCATTAGTTTAATTCCCAAATATTCATATAATTGAAATGATCATAGGGAATTCAATCATCCATTATGCCCATAGACGATGGTGAACAACGAATTTTATAGATCACACAATTTTAAAGCCAATAACATCATATCAAAAGGTTTCACAACATATACTTTAATTTTAGTCACAATAAATTATAGAAAACTAGAAATATATCTTTATTTAAACTAAAACTAAATAGAAGTTCAACATATACTTGAATCAAAGTAAACTAAACATCAAAACCTACTACATGTTTCATCCCTTAGCCTTAGCTTATAAGAGATTAGCCTGATAAGACTAACATGCTAGAAGAAATATAAAAAGATCAACTAGAACCCGTAAAGAAACTGAAGTGAAAGAACATTGTCGGCGCTCCACCTAGGCCTTCTCTCCCTTTCCAAACCCTAGAAGGTGATTTGGAATAGCTTAGGGACTCCTTTAAATAGTTTTACAACTCAAACTTTCGCACTTCCTTGAAAATGTTCGCAAAATGCCTCAAATTTACACACTCTGCACATCTTTGATGACAAACTTCCATGTCATCGAAGGTCTTCGATGACAAACTTTGATGTCATCGAAGGACTTCGATGACAAACTTTGATTTCATTAAAGGTTTTTTGATGTCATCAAAAAATCGTCCAGAACTGGTGAGCAAGTTTAGTTTACAATTCCTGAAATTTTTATGTCATCGAAGTCTATTTTTGGACTTTATCTTTTTAGACCGGGAGTTTCAGAATATCATTTTTCTGGCCAATTTTCAAGATTCCTTTTCTTTACTACAAATCTTCGATTCTCTTCATTCCTTACTTGGTTTTCTTAGATCTTAGGCATGTGAATTTTTCATTAATAACTTTCAAATCTCCAATTCTTCATTATCTTCTTTTGAGCTCTAAATCCATCATTTTAAGCGCATATTAATCACAGGCTTCCAAATCACCTCGCATGATAAAAACATATATAATTAAATTGAATTAACACTTAAATGGAAAGTAGCAAATGTAATTGAAGGGTTAAATATGCAATATTTGAGTCTCAATACACCCCAACCAATATTTTTCTAGTCCCGAGCAAAACATGTGAAAGATATTTCAAAAACAAATGAATTATTTCCATGAGCTCAAGCGATTCTAAAAATAATCCAAATTATAAAAATCTAAAATACATTAATGTTAAGAGTACTATCTCTTAAAATCTAGCACTTGGTAAACGTCCTAATCAACTTCAAAGCATTAATCCTATAATTAGAATAATTCTAAACATTGAGCTTCATGGGTGCATAGTGAAGTCTAAACTTATCACAAACAAAAGTGCAATTCTCTACTTTCACGATAACATTGATAATCAAAAGAGTTCAAGATAACCAAAATCTTACTATTCAACACACCATTCTTCCAGCTTTTAATTTTTTTAGTCGACGAATTTCACATTATTTTCATCTTTTTCTTCTTCTAAACAGTCCTTAATGAACTTTGATAGGTAGCCCTTTTCAACGACAACTGTTTTTTTTAAATTAGGTATTACTTCTCTCTCATTTTCAATTATTTTTATTGAACATGATGGAAAAATTCTCCAAATTTAGTTTATATCATTCTTAATAATCAGTAAGTTAATAATTCAATATCAAACTAACTTTAATGCGTAAACTAGATGTGACATGCAAATTCATGACTCAATCATTTTTTAAAACTTCTAATTATGAATTAATAACTCAAACTTAACCTTGAAATCTGTCAAATAACTAGAATTCAGGTTTTCAGCTTCTCCTCCTTTAATGATAAACATTCTGAATTTGTGTACAGAGGTTCTTCATAATAATGATTCCCTCAGTTAGTATCAATTACCTAAGTATTTTCTCGCAAGGTATCCACTATGTCTTTAATCATGTAATCATTAAGATTTTCAAAGTGTCACACCCCAGACTCGGTGACCAGGCTCACAAGAATCCTAATTGCCGATTTCGGTGCCGACAGACTCCGTAGTATCCCATTCTCGGCTCCTGGCACTCATACACCAGGTTCCGATCCTAGGATCCTGCAAGGACTTCTATAACATAAGTCTGGTCCATAAAAAGTATACCCAAGATCATAGCATCATAACCACATGTAATAACTACGGGAACACTATTACAAAATCTACTAAGAATTTAAACTTTTACAAGATACACGGCTCAAAAGGGAAATACAAGAACTATATAGGGGCAATCTCCAAAAGTTCCGCAACATGCTCCAAGCTCCTGCTGCTGCCTATAATCACATGCATGCATCAATCATGTATAAGCTTATAGAAAGCTTAGAGGGCAGTGTAAGTCAGTGTAATACCAGTGCCGAGAATGCAATATCAGAGTATGTAAAAATGCGGCAAGAACCGTGAATACAATCAATATTGTTAACCATACCAAGGCAATGTTATACCAAGCAGGAACGCTACAAGCTATCTCAACCAAGCTATCTCAACCAAGCACATGTATCTCAAGGCTATGCAATGCGACATATGAGTACCAGGCACCATACCAATACAATGCAACAAGAGGCCTACATAGCCAATGTTATATGCAAGGTGCAATGCAATCATGTCAATCCTCATCATAAATACACATATTAATATAGTTCCACTCTTGGGAATCCATCGGGGTTAAATACACTACTTGTAAACTGCCACTCTCCTAGCCATACAACCTAGCAAGCATAAGAGACCTCACTACCCACCTGTGGACCACCAATGACTAACAAGGCTCACCAGTAGCAGACCCATTCACAAGCTGATTAAATTCAGCCTAGCTATTGCTCGCTCACTCAGGCAGGTAAGGCCACATCCCATCTCAACTGACCACGCTATAGTGGGAGTCGCGACATAATGATATAAGGCACTTGGGCACTTATATTTTTTACTGATCTTGGCATTGAGGCATCTTCTGGTACCATGAAGGTTTAGGGCCTTTCACCCAAGGACATCCTAAGTGCCCTAAATGCTCAAGTAACATTTTAAGTATTCAAATCCAGTCATCCACGATATACCTGTGGATGCTACGAGCCTAATGAAGTAAGGGTGAATATCTACGCGCTATGCAATGCCAGATGCATAAATCACACAATCAGTCATGCATCAATCCAATGCACTCAAGAGGGAAAACTCTATCCCTAAGGGAATACCATAATATCCTGCCCAATGGCATAACCATGACCAATCATAATCTCAACCAAGCACATGTATGATGCATGTGGGAATGGGTCATGAAGATAAGCAAGTATGTCATGCGGTGAGGTTGTACTCTCCTCCTAACCAAGTAGGGTCTAGGTACTTAGACAAATTCCATAAGGAACACAACCTCTGGTGGGGGCCTAATAGCCTGGGGTAACCCACAAGACTAAGATAGACAATGACACGGGCCTAAATGATAAGAATGGGCCTAACAAGGGTCTATGGTGGACATTTAACCACTCATAGATGCAAGTGGGCCTAGCCAGGCCTAGAAGGGTACACAAATATGGACATTCAATGACCATTTGTCCCAAAGAGGCATCCCTATAACAATCTACCAAGAATTAAGGCCTATGGCTCTAGCACAATCATAAATAAAAAATGGGCAGCTATATATATACTACTTACATCACATGTTGGGCCTCGATAAAGTGGCCCAAGGCCTACATACATTACATGAGTCCAAAGAGGCAATACATGGCCCAATCTGCATACAATAACATGAGCCCATAGGGAATGTTATGGCCCAAGAATAAGGCCACCAAATCCATCCATTATGGTGGGCCAAGTGGGCAGCACATTATCCCAAACTCATGGGCAAGAATCACATCCAAGTTAAGCCAATTGGGACTTACAACCTTAGCCTAAAAATCTAGTTGATTTGTGGGCAACCAAGGGCCCAACCACACATACATACTTCAGCCTAGCCCAACATAATGATGGACATAACCCATAAATTCACTAGGCCTAGCTAGAACGTCCCAGCCCATTTGGGCCTATAAGAGTCTTAAAAATCTGGTTGTTTAAGGGTCCTTATAACCCAATTAAAGCAGGCCTCAAAGATGCATTAATTAAGCCTAAAATTAGGGAAACAAAATCATGAAACATTCCCACAAATCCTCACAATATGGTGGGCCCCAAACCCTAAAAACTCCATCCATAAACAATGCATATTTATAAGGTACCATGTTGGATTTTCAGCCCACCAGCTAACTGGGCCTGTTGGAGCATACAAACTGGTAAATATGAAGTGGATTTAAATCCTAGGGTGGCTAACAAAATGCACAGGGGGCCCCACCCCATAAGGAGTGCACATACAACACAAAACAAGTGAGCCTTGCTGCTGCTGGACTAAAAGTCCAGCAGCAGCCCAATGTTGTGGGTGTCCCACAAAGAAGTGGGCGGTCCAATGGGCTGGACAGTCTGGCCCACATCAAAGGTTAAAGTGGGCCCCACCATGGACATCCCACTTAGGAGTGGGCCACTTCCAAGTGGGTCAGACAAATGGATGGACGCGTGGATTAAACATTACAAGAAGGTGGGCCACATGGAGGTGGGATGGCCACCCTTGCTGGACGTCAACTAGTTGGGACGTCAAGCAAGGTGGCTATCTAGCCACTTCTACCCCAAAATATAATGGCTTTAATGGCCTATGTTCATATAGGGTGGGTCCTAGCAAGGTGGGCCACCATAGAGATAAATTTTGGGGTCAAACAACAGCCCAAATAATCACACACAAAAAAATACAGCAAGTAATTAACCTGAAAAATTCTGCTGCTGAAATTGTTGTTATCCCCATGTTTCATACCTCATGGGTGGGTCTAGGCCTCCCAAATCATTGGGAAAATACGTGGGTTTGGTGCTCCCATGTATGGACAAAAAGTGGGGTCCACTGGAGTGGCCCCCTTTCCCCAAATTCAAGGTATACTAGGTCCATTTCCAACATGCAACATTGTTGGACTCTCCAAAAATTTCTGGACATTCAGCCCTCTTTGGCCCATCCCATAGGTCTCAATCACGGGATAATTGATGTGAGCCCCATCCTACATCAAGGTGGGGTCCATACCCCAGAAAACCCCTAAAGAAATCGGAGATAAAAAGCCCCACAAATGGGCTTAAAACAATGCAGCAAATGGGCCTGAAATTTGGATAGCAACATATGATGTCCATATTTCACTCCATAGAAGATATCCACAGGGATTTGTACCAAAATACATCAAGTGGGGCCTACCTTATGGGACCATAAAAATTCTAGATCCATGTTCTTGTGAAAATCCCCAAGAAAATCAAGGTATGGGGGCCATCCAACCCATGCATGTCAAAGTGGGCCTAGACGTCCCAAATTTCCACTACCAAAAAATCGAGCAAAGGCTACCAACTTCAAAATTTTTTAGGTACGGATTAATTCTGTAGCAATTATGGTACAGATTTAATCCTTGCTACAAATTTAATCTGTAGATAAAACCTATTTGATCTGTAGCTAAAACTTGCATCCTCACTGGAACTTTATTAGATATTGATAATGCTTAAGGGGCTCCATGGGGCCCATTAGAATATATGTGTTTGATCTACGCCACCCATCAATTCTAGTATATAATTTCAGTCGATGAGCCAAAAAATTATGTAGGTTAAAGATCTAAGTGGACCACACTGAAAGAAATAATAAAAATTAAATTTCTATTGTTAATATGTTGTGTGGTCTTCTTACAGCTTCGATCTGGCTCATTTTTTGGATCAACACTTAAAATAATATTTTAAAATTTATAGACAAAATGGATAAATAAAATACATCACGGTGGGCCCCATGGTCCTAAAACACAAAGTCTTTATGGGTCATCCGTCACACGCCCCTCCCAAAATGAAACGTGCCCTCCCAAATTGAAATCAATCTGCCCTTTTCTCTCGCTCGTAGCAAACCTCCCAAAACCCATCTCTCAATCTCTCTCACCATCTCCCTCGCCCTCTCTCAATCTCTCACTTTCCCTCACGCGCTCAGCCTCTCCATCTCAGTCCGCCCTTTTCTCCCACGCACAGCAGACCTCCCAAAACCCATCTCTCAATCTTCAAAACCCCCTTTCACCACAAGAAGGAGAATAATAAAGAGAAGGAGAAGAAGATCTCTGTATAGGTAGAACCATTTCTCACGGCCGCGGCAATCATCGAACACGATGGAAGCGTATGGGCTCAGAGTGAGACTTTCCCTCAGGTTTATTTTCCTTATTTATGTTTATATTCTTTGACTGAAATCTGAGATGGGTTTTCTTTTGATTGCTTATGTAGATTGTATAAGATGTTACCAGTCCAATCGGATCTGGTTCCAATACTTCGATGGAGATTTTCGATTGGGTGTTTGCTTGTTTGCTTAAATAGCTCATGATATTTGGTGATTGATTGGATCTCTTATTTGATCTGTAGGAAAACTCAACCAGGTGTTGCTAATTTTGTTAGATTTGGTGTGGAATTACTCTGTTTTGATCTGCGAATTCGATGTGGGTTTTCGGTTTTTTATCATGTTGGATGATTTTTAGGATTGGTTTGAGGGGGGGAACATTCATACATTTGATTTAGGTTTACCATTTTAATCTGGGTTTGAGAAGATATCGGATGTGGGTTTTGTTTGTTTTCGGGATCGAATTTGAGGCTGCAGAGGTGATGTGTTTGTATATTTCATTTTTGTATATTGATTATGGATTTGCATTTCAGGGATAGTGACCTATTAGAGTATGATTTATTTGGGTAATACTGGGATTTTATAGGAATTCGCTAGTTGACTTGTGCAGGCACATCAAAAATGTTGCTTGCACTGACAGAGAGCTATGTAGGAAAAAAATCATCAGATCCACCCTGCCCATTAGGTGCAGTCACATTTTCACCAAGGATACTAAGAATCAGTCAAATCCAAGAGTTAGGCATGTTGCACCATAGGGAGTAGTAGAAGCATCTTGTACTTGGCCAACATGTGCTTGATGTTGCAAAGGTATTAAAAATGGGACATTGAAATGATGAAGATGCTATGCCATGCTCTAGCCTTTTAATGAACTTAAAATTTCCTGATTGATCTCTCACATTCTGATTGATCTGCATGTTTTGTATAGTATGTGGCAAACCTTTACGAGATCTGAACTCTCATCAGGTAGGCTGGCCCTACCTTAGATAGTTCATATCCAAAAATTTAGATCGACTGGACAATTCTAACCCTTGGCTTGGAAAAATTGAAATGGTCAAATTAACTTTGTTTGACAATTCTTATAACCATATAATTTCTTTCTATAAAAGTTTATAATAGAATGGTTAGGATTGTTAAATTAGTGTGATATATTTGGGTTTTGGCCCATTCAACCTATAGGCTACCTTATGATTGTTTGGATCTCATAAATATGGTGAGAAACACCATTGTATAGCATATTTTACATGTAATCACAATAGAAAACCTAGTTAAGGGTGTCAAAAAGTTAGATGCATGCACCCACAAGCTAATCATCATGACTACTTCTAAGTGGGGTGTGAACCACACTATCTACAACAAATCAGGTTTAAAAATCAATCTGAACTGCCTATAAAGTCCATATGACATTTTTATGGGCTTAAAAATCACATTGATCAGATGATCCAACCGATTCGTGATTTGTCCCTATTCTTGTAGCCATTCATTCCCTAAGAAATGGATGGATAGTTATGATTGTCCAACAAAAGTGACTCTTTCGAATCATAAGCAAGCTATGATGAGTTTTGACATATCTCATTTCAATCTTTTTGCTAGTAGCATTTGGTAGCAACTACAAAGAAGGGATATGAAAATTCCAACTGCAAACAGAACAAGCCAAGCTTCTCATCTAGTCCATTCATATACTATACATCCTGGCCATAGGTGCATTTTTCGTTCATCTTCATTTCTCAATGCATGTGTTAAAAACCTATAAAAAACATACCAGTAGAGCAATTGCATTGGAGAGCAATCAACATAGTACAATTTTTTCTCTGGTACTATTGATATGGATATCCAACAGATTCTATACTGCCGATCTTAGGCCATGTTTGGAGGTGTTAAATTGCAAGAATGATCAATTTCCCCATTATAAGATATAGTGTGAGCACTGTCTCATAAAGGGGGCGTTTAGATGGTAAGTTAAGATAAACTACTTTATAGAATATGTATTCCCTCATTTGATACCATATCTTAACTATTATCTCTTTATCTCTTAATTACTTCTACTTATTCATTCTAGATTCTTAGGTTGGTGGGCAGTCTTACATCTTTGTAATGTGCTTTTTAGGTATATGTAAAATCCATTATTTCAGGTGCAACTGATGCTTTGATTTTTGTTCTTTGGTATAAATTTCCAAAGCATGACTCACTTGTTCCTTTTGGTAGACATGGGATTCTGTACCAAGATACTCCACTACCCATTTGGTGGTTGGTAGGAGTTCCATGCAAATTTAAGTTCCTATTAATGCCAGTTTTTCAAAAAGTGGGCAAAAAATGTGGATAGGTAGTTGGATGTCTGTGACAGTCTCATCTATTGATGGATAAAGATCTTTTCCCATTTCCTAATTCTTAAGATGCTACAAGTTTTAGAAGGCTGGTTTAGATATTATTGGATGGCTATCATGTTTTTTGAATTAATGGATGTCAAGACAAAATGAAATATTTTTATGCAGTTTTGATTTGCTGGAATCTTTTGACAGGATAATCCTTAGATGTGGCTTTTTACTGAAAATTTTGGATGGTATAGTCTGTGTTAAAAAAATAAAAATAAATAAATAAATAATTTTTTTTAAAAAAATAAAACCACATTTTAGTTGTTATCCATATTAGTTGCTTGTAAAATTGATTTTTGTTGCCATGGAGTCTTCAATGTTGTTATCTACTTTATGCGCCTCATGTCACTTTATGCAACCAATGGTGGTTTCCAATAGCTGAAAACCTTTATTTAGGGTGCCACTTCTATTTCAAATTTTCACAATTTTGAGGAAATTCCAGATGTAAAGTTGCTTATCTCGATATTTTAGCTATCACTATTAGGCACTGTTGGTAAATAATGGGTTTGCTCACATATGGATTGTAGGGTGGCGCTAAAAGGGAGCAATGTCTACTTCAAATACTAACTAAGATGGATGGGTTCAAAGTTTCAACATCACATGTATGCATTAAGAACTATCTTTTAAGTTCTAGAGTAAACATAATCTAATTTTTTGTTAAAATGATCATTTTAACAAGATTATAAGGGTTGGTTTACCATCTAGGGATGGAAGGCTAGCCATATTATAGGTATCCTGTCCTGGGAGTTCGCAATGTTAGATTCAGCATCATTTTGTCTTCTGCATTAGATCTTGGTGGAGGTTCTCATGTGTGGTTCACACCTATCACATGTTCTCAATCTACCCACTTGTAGCAAAAAAGTACATTTGAAACCGGTCAAGAAGATAGTACTGAAATTCTGGAGGAGTTAAAGCTGATGTTGGCATACAGGGAAGCAATTGTGGCTGCTCTCATTAATTTGGAATGCATGTTTATATTCAGCTGCCATATTGTATTACTATTTCTAATAAAATTTGATGAAGTTTGTGGTGGTTCATATTTTAAATCTTGTTATGTTGTCATGATTTTTTTTTTTTTACCAATTGTTGAGTTTGGATGAAAGTGAGAGGTGTTTCCCATCCTCTAGATGCACTTTTTGCATAACACTAAGGTTTGGAGATGCTTCATATGGAAAAGAGTTCGTTTACAAAAACTTCTAACATGTCACTAGAACTGAAACTCTTGGTGCGGTATCTCACCACTTTTCTAATGAAATCTTGTTGCTTAAAAAAAAAAAAACATTCTTAGATATTTTCTCTTTTTTTCTTCCTTCTAGTTTCGATGTTTTTAGTTTGATAAGTGGTGGTAAGTGGTGAAATCTTTTTTCTTTTCTTCTCTTCTTTATTGGTATGCTTCAATTAAGGCAATAAAGTGTAAACCAAAACTTTCGAAGATCTAACACGTTGAGTCTTAGATTCGACATATACATCTCATTGTAAAAAGTGAATTTCCATTCCTATATCGTTCTACATCCTTAGACATGAAGATCTGATCTTTTCTCTTTTCATAACCTTCCTTGTCATGATATCTGATCTTTTCTCCTTATGGACTTTGCACCTGATGCAGATGGTGGCAGTGGGCTATTAGCTGGAGCAATCGCCGCATCGTAGCTGGTTGTTGTGTTGTTATTAGATTGATTTTGGTATTTCTTTGGATGAAAGGTTACTTAGGAGGAAAAGACCTTATGGACAAAGGTGATATGATGAGTCAATGTCTGCTTTGTTTATATTATGGGAGGGACATGGTGAGAATCTCAGCTAAGAATAGGATCAAGAATCTGATTCATATAGATCTCCCTTTGAATCGTCATTTACCACGAAAATTCTAGTTGAGTGTAGAAAACATTGCTAGCTATTCAAATAAATATGTCTATTGATTGTCACTTAAATTGCAAATCATTTTTTACAAGTGCCTAAGATCATGATCACCTATCAATGCAATATAAGTTGTATATGTGTATGCATGCAGATATGCGGGGACTAAACAAGAAAATAAGTTAGATTGAGATTTAGGCAAAAAAAATAAAAATAAATAATACAAACATATATTAATTTGTATTTGGCCATCACTATGGGTTTGAGTTTACTACAACTAGATAGCTCTTATTTTACTCAAAACCTACATCAACAAAGAGGAGTTATGTTTTTTTTCTTCTATTTTCTGAAGCTGTTATAGTTTTTGAGTTTACTAGAACTAGATAGCTCTGATTTTGCAAGATGACTATTTACAAAGGTCAACTAAAGCCAAATCTGCCAGAATGAGATGAAGAAGCTTCTACCCATTGTGGATGCTAGCTCTTCTAATTTAGGTGACCTTATGCTTACCAAGAATTTTGTATAAACATTTTGTATCATTGAACAAGGCCCAAATCCAATGTCTAGAATCCCAGCGCATCCTGTTTTAGTGTGTTGGGATTTATGTAAGCCAACCTTTGATTGGGGTACTTGTTTCCATCTTCTATCTGATCTTAAAATACTTTTGTTCGTCTTTCATCCTATTTGAATTGAATGATCTTTAATGGTTTTTACTGATAATCTTCAATCTATTTGAGCGATTTCAAGCTGTGACTGGTTAGATACTAGTTCTTAAAAGCTATCTCAACTGATTGATTTTTCTTATACTTCTTTATTATCTGATCTTATAATACTTCTGTTTGAATAATTTATTTTTAAAAATAATTATTTATTCGATTCACCGCATCGATTTTTAGTTGCAAACAATCTTAATTACTATCCTTTGAAATAGAATCTAAGAGAATTAATTAACAGAAGCATTTTAAAGCATCCAAGTTTTCTTGATTTTTGTTCTTGTAAACAGAATTTTGAAAACCATTTACCTGCAATTAGTAGCTTCTTTGTTAATAGTTTGATTTTAACTGTAACAAATTTTCAAAAAGGGGAATCCCCTGGTGGGTAGAGATGTTAGAGGAATTTGCACAAATGAAAAAATACCTCATCTTAGAAGTTCAAAAGTGTACTTTCAAGTTGCTAATGTTTTGATTTCCTTGCAAATGGAATTTCAAAAATCTTTACAAGATTCTGCTTCTTTTCTTTTTCTTTCTTTCTTTCTTTCTTTCTATCTTTTTTCTTTTTGAATTCTTTAATATATTGAGTATTAGTTGTTGATAAGCTCAGTTTTTATTCAAAATCAGTAGTTTCTTTCATTTGATTTTTCTTTTTTATTTGCTCTTTTAAATTCATCACAGATTGTTTGTTTGATTTCTTTTTGTGCAATCTCTGGGGTATATCATGCTTTTGTATGATCTCTCTTGATTTATGTCCATCTTCTTACAATTTTGTGTTTCTATTTTCAGGCAAACGGATACAGATCTCGTATCAATGGCCAAAAAACACTTTATGTTGCTTCTCTTTGTATTTCTATTCTGGACAGTGTACTGTTTTCTGAAACATCTGCAATCACTGATCCTTTGCATGGTAATTTGAATATTTTTATTGCTTCTCCTTTTATTGTTTGTATTTTATTTTTGGGTGAAAGTTTTGATAGATCATTTAGGAGAATATACTGACTTTGAAGGTTTAAAGACTTTAACACCCTCACACAGTTGCCAAATCCTAAGTTCCGTACCTTCATTCTAATGCCTAAAGGCCAAACGAAATTCTCACACTTTCTTTTTCTTAGTACAAAATTTCTAACATTTCCACTCAGCAGATCAAATGGAATTCCGAAGTTGCCCATTCTCTTTTCTCATTGCAAGGCCTTTACATCTCCCTGAACTTCCCATCCCAACTCACTAGATGGTATTTTGTTGGTGGTGAACCCTATGGAGAAACCTAGGAAGGAATCAAATGCTTTGGAGATACCATTCATTCTATGTAATGCATAACCTTCTATTCTTATATTTGTCCTCAATTTCTCTTATTGTGAAAACTATTTTTTCTATGGAAAAACAATAGAAGCCATCAAGGGTGGTGGAGGCTTAGTTTGCATTGGGGCCACAAGAACAATTGACTCCTTGATGACCAGGAAAAACAGTAGATGTCATTCACTCTTTATGCTCACTTTCTTTTGATTAAATGAAGGATTGTAATTGATTCATTATTGAATGAATGATTATAATTGAATGAATGAATGATTATGCAGGTGGTAATTGAATGAATGATTATATTTTTTTTTAATGCAGGAAATAACTACGGATATTAATCGTAGTTGTTATTAAATTCGGCATATTCCTACGAATCCAACACCACTTTTAGCTACCAATACTATCCGTAGTTGTAGGTACTTTTGGCTACAAAAATAGTTGCTTTGGATTATATCTGTAGCTATTGTAATCTAGGTCTATGGATTAAATTCATAGTTATAGGTTTTTGAGCTATTGGCTCAGCACCTACGACAACGGTCGTGCTACGGATGAAAACCGTAGCCATAGGTATATGGCTACGGATTAAATCCGTAGCCTTTGCCCAATTTTCTGGTAGTGTTTTGGTGGATCTGGGATTTTTCTGGTCACTTCAGTGGCCCACACACATCAGCAATCCAAAGGGGAAGAAATAGAGAGAAAGAGAGAGAGGGAGAGAGATCAGGGCCATAGGGGAGGGTTCCGTCTCTATGAACCCTCCACCTTCGCATCCACACCATACAATGTACATAAATCTTACATGCATATTATCCTACAAATCAAAGAAGTTGCAGAGGTAGGGATGTTATCCCTACCATGCATGCAAGGTCTAGATGACTAATGAAGTGATAAATCAAAGGAAAAATGCATCATGGTGGGGTCCATGGAGAATGGCCCACCATAGAAGTGAACATGCATGAAATAGGCTCTTGGCCTCTCATCTTGGAGTCATGTAGGACCTCCACCATTAATTGGTGGGTCCTACATGCTTCCAAACATGCTAGGAAAGAAATGCAAGAAGAAGGAGAAGAAAGAGAGCTTCAAGCAACACCCACCTCCAAGATCTCCTCTAATCTTCAAGGTACTAGCTCCAATGATCCAAAGGGAAAGTTTTAATGGAGGAGATGATGTTGTAATGGTGGGATTGGGAGAGAGAAGGGAGGAAATCTTTCTGAAAATGGAGGAAAGGTGGATGTTCCACCTAGCAAGGAAAGGAAAGAGAGGGAGATAAGAGAGGAAAGGAGAGAAGAGAGGAGAGAAGAGGGTTGTAGAAAAGCAATGATTAGTTTTGGGAGAAAGGGCTAGCTTTGAAGAGAGATGCATGGGATAGAGAGCATATCTCATGATTGTTTTCTAGAAAAAAAACAATCATAGCTAGGTTATGTCATTATGGAGGGTAGCTTGAATAGAAAAAGGTGCACTAGGGTGGGGCCCACATGGGAAAATGTGTAAGGGTCTAGGTGGGTCCCACATGCATGATTAATGGCCCAAAAATGTGCGGGTTACATATTATGATGTACACATTGGATGGACATATGAGATGCGGTGTTGGAATCACGACGTCAATGCGGTCGTAACAGTATAGGTTTCGGGTCGATCCGGGTTAGTTTAGCATGACGGGATTTAAGGATGACCGTGAATGAAATCTGCAATTCATGGGTTGACAGAATTTGACTGGTAGGACCATGGGACATAACAGAAGAAAACTGATACTCAGGATAGGGTCTTACACCTCTCCCAACCTGCAAAGAAATTTCGTCCTCAAAATTTGCCATAACCAGGACAAAATGCAATGCAAAAACATATCATCATTTAAATATTAATTAACAACATAGGAGAAGGCAATACATAATGCAACAAAAGTAATCAATTAACAAACAGATGGGGATAGCGCTCCTGAATCTCTACTTCGCCCTTCCAAGACGCCTCTGCCTCTGAATAATGAACCCACTGAACCTTCAACAGGGGAATGACCTTGGTCCAGAGAACCTGTTCCTTCCGATTAAGGATGCGAATCGGCTGCTCAATGTAAGAAGCATCCTCACAGACCTCAAGGGACTGCCAATCAATCACTGGAATAATGTTCGACGCACACTTTCGCAACATTGATACATGAAACACGTCGTGGATACTGGACTACTCAGAAGGTAAGGCAAGCCTATAGGCCACGACGCTTATGTTCCTGGTGATCTCGAAAGGTCCAATAAATCTCTCGCTCCAAACCACATCACACCCTTCATGGGTGAGACCTTAAGATACACCATATCCCCAACTGTAAACTCGAGGGTTAGACACCGACGATCAGCAAAACTCTTCTATTGGCTCTGAGTCGTGCGCATCCTCTTCCAGATAATATCAACAATTTCTGACATCTGCACACAAGCTCGGGACCTAAGAAACGACGCTCTCCAACCTCGGTCCAACAACTAGGAGATCTGCACGGTCTGCCATATAATGCCTCAAAAGGAGTCATGTCAATGGTCGCCTGATAACTGTCATTGTAGGAGAACTCGGCCAGGCACAAGTGCTCATCCTAGCTACCCATGAAATCGATCACGCAAGCTCCAAGCATATCCTCAAGGATCTAGTTGACCCTTTTAGTTTGCCCATCTGTCTGCGAATGATAAGTAGTGTTGATCTGCAAAGTAGACCCCATCACCTGTTGAAAGCTCATCGAAAACTAAGATGTGAATCTAGGGTCTCGGTTAGAGACAATCGAAACTGAAATGTTGTGCAGTCTCACTATCTCCTCATGAACACCTTCGCAAGCCGATCTTTTGTCCAGGTCACATGCATCGAAATAAAATGTGCCGACTTCATCAGACGATCAACGACGACCCAGATGGCCTTGTAACCGTGCTGAGTCTTTGGCAAGCCCATGGTCAAATCAGTCAACATGTGCTCCCACTTCCATAGTGGAACGCTCAACAGCTGCAAAGGACCAAGTGGTCTCTGGTGGTCGGCCTTGAAAAGCTAGCAAGTGTCACATTCGGCCACAAAACTAGAAATCTGGCACTTCATCCCCGACAAGAAATACTACCTCCTTATGTCTCTGTACATTTTCGTAAAGCCTAGGTGGATCGTAAGTCTCAATCGGTGTACCTTGGTCATTAGATCTTTATGCAAATATGACACATTTAGAACACACAATCAACCTCTGTAACGAAGTGCACCATCGGAACCAAACTCCTAGTCTGACTGCTCCACGGATGTTGCCTCTGCTCGGTATCCCTCTAATGACTTGTCTGTCTATTGAGCCTCGATCACCCTTGTAACATGAGAGAGTTGAATTGACAGGCTCGAAAGCTGAACAATACAGGACTGCAAGCCAAACTCAAAGTTGAACTCTGATACATCCTTAAGCATCTTCCATTCATGAAACATCATCTGTGTCACCAGGCCTCTTGGCTGACAGTTGAGCGTGTCCACCACCACATTTTCCTTGCCTGGGTAGTACTGAAGGTCGAAATTATAATATTTCAGGAGATTCATCTGTCGCCTCTGTCGCATATTCAGCTCCGACTGCGAAAATAAATACTTCAGGCTCTTATGGTCCGAAAAGAGCTCGAACCTGACCCCATAGAGATAATGCCTCCACACCTTCAGTGCAAAGACATCTGCTGCCAACTCCATCATATGTGTGGTAGTTCAGCTCATAGACCTTAAACTAACGCGAGGTATACACTACTGGCCCCCCGTGCTGCATCAAAACAATACCCAAACTAACTCTGAAGGCATTAGTGAAAACAACAAAACCATCACTCCCATCAGGAAGAGTGAGGACAGGAGAGGACGTGAGGTGGTCATTCAGCATCATAAATGCCTCCTCACAAGCATTACTTCACACAAACTCAGTGTCCTTCCGAGTTAGCCTGGTCAGCGGTGTTATAATATGAGAAAACCCCACGATGAATTGCTGATAATATCCCACTAGACCAAGGGAGCTACGGATCTCAAACGCGTTTGTGGGTTTGCCTCACTGATGCACTGCATCAACTTTCAAGGGGTCCACAGTGAAACCCTCCCTCGTCACCACATAACCGAGGAATCTCACCTCCTCCTGCTAGAACTCACACTTCTCTAACTTTGCATATAGCTGGTGGGCACAGAGGGTCTCCAACACAATCTGTAAATGTATCTCATGGTCCTCTTGGGTCCACGAATACAGCAGAATATCTTCGATGAAGACTATGAAAAACTGGTCAAGGTAAGGTCGAAAGACCTTATTCTTCAGCTGCATGAAGATGACGGGCGCATTGGTCAGCCCAAAAGACATGACTAGAAACTCGAAGTGACCGTAATACATTTGAAAAGCTGTCTTCAGAATGTCCTCCTCTTGGACCCGAATCTGATGATAACCGGAGAACAATTCAATCTTGGAAATGAACTGAGCACCCTACAGCTAGTCGAACAAATCATCAATCCTCAGGAGCGGGTATCTGTTCTTAATAGTGACATTATTGAGCTCGCGGTAATCCACGCAGAGCCTCAACAAGCCATCTTTCTTCTTCACGAACAATACCGAGGCTCCCAGTGGTGAACTTCTAGGATGAATAAAACCCAACTCTCGAAGCTCATCAAACTGCTCATGTAGTTCCCGCAACTCCATCGGTGTCATACGGTAGGGGGCCTTTGAAAGAGGCGCAGTGCCAGACACCAAATCAATCTGAAACTCTATCTGTCAGTGTGGCGGTAAGCCTGGGATCCGCTGAGACACATCCGAGAACTCACATACTATTGGAAACTACTCACAACATCCAACCACTGACTCCTCAACAACATAAGCCAATAAACTCGACGGCAGCTCTCCTCTGGGCTCGGCAACGAACTGGAACATAGGTAAGCCAGGTATGCAAAATGTGACTATTCTCGCGGCATAGTCCAAGATAGCATAGTACTCAATAAGCCAATGCATACTCAGGATGACATCATACTCGGTCATCGGTAAAATGAATAAATTAACCGACAGGGACATCTCTCCAACCAAGATAGGATAAGATGAATAGAGGTGGCTCAAAACTGTAAACTTCCCCAAGGGAGTCGAAACGGATAAGGCCTTAGGCGTAAACTCTGACAGAAGACCAGTTGATTGGAAAAACTTCTCGGGCACAAATGAATGGGATGCTCCGAAATCAAATAGTATACGGGCAATAGAAGTAGAGACAGGAAGAGTACCCTCAACTACTCCTCCTGACAATGACTAAGGGTCTTGAACCGGTGCCTACCGCACAACATAAAATCAACCCAGGGTGGGTAAAGGAAGCAGTCCTAGCAACTGAAAGTCCACAACCTATTGAGTGACATAAAACCTACCCTGGGCCAGTGGGGGAGGTGCATGTCCCCCCTGTGGCAGTCTTTGTTACTGTTGTGGTCGCTGGGGCGTTCTACCCTGCCACCTCTACTGATGCGGAGGAGGCCTAGGAGGCAAATGTCGGGGTTACTACTGCTACTGCTATTGTGGTGGATGGTGTGGGGGCTGCCGCGGTTCCCTTTTCTGCTACTGCTGCTAGGGATAGGGACACTCGTGCTTACGATGTCCCGTCTGTCAGCAATTGAAACAAACTCCAGCGAATGGTCTAGAAGAGATGAAGCTGGATGGGAAGAAGATGTCCTTAGCTGTGTTGCTGGCTCTCAAAACCCTAGATGACCCATATGTCGATGGTGCTGATGCTGACAGGAGCTACTTGAAGGCGGCTTACTCTTCCAGTCTCCACTCTGATCTCTAGCCCTTTGAGAAATGGCCCAATCCTCCTCGTAAACTATGGCCATGTGTACAACTGTAACATCCCGAAAATCAGGGGTCGAGTAAAAAACCCAACTCCCGAGTTCTAAAATGTTATTTATGCAACATAGATATGTATGATTGAATGTTGTCTGTGTTAATGTATTAAACATGAGTGGGGCTACGCCAGAACAACATATCATACTACAGAGACAGTTAAATTAACAAGAGGAAGACTGTGATAGTATGTATAACATATATAAACTTTTGTGTGTCTCCAGAGTGTGAACATGTTACCAGGTTATATACATACCTGTATACTCTAAAAGTAATTAAAAAGAATATACATGAGTGCTCTAAAAATATAAAATGACAAGTGTCAAGGCATCTAATCCACCTCCCTGTAATCCCGTCAATCAAAACACGCATAAAGGAAGGATCCTCCTCCTCATCATCAAGTCCAGCTCCGCTTCTCAAGCAGTGCCATCATCTGCAACCAAAATAGGGACTGGTGGGTGTCCGGAAACACCATCCCGTAATGTGGGAGTGAGTAGCTAACTCAGTGGAATAATAGAGCAAAGATTAGCATGTTCACAATTCAATCATGAGATAATAGTAAAGCAGTAAATCAAATAATCCTAATACTGTTGTTAATGCAATGTCACATGACATGATGGATGCCCTCATATACGATCTCCCTTATACGGCACCATCTTATGCCCACGACATGCAATCATCCCACAGTGCTCCACATCTTCCAGGCACATGCAATGTGATGGTGATATGATTACCGAGTTATTATTAGTCCATTCAAACAGCAGGATTGGAAAACTAAGGTACTTCCCTTATATCAATCCCAACACAGATCCTGTCTAGGGTCGTCACTCCTAGTAATCTCATACGATGTATATTTTGTAGATCGCTGCAAGGGCTGCTAGGGCTGTTGCTCGCACTCGTTGCACCGTTCCCCCATCACCTTATCAATACAGGCCTACTGTACTCTCACTGCTACGGAAGGGTCATCGCCTCCCGTAGACTCTGAATACGCTCGCGGTCACTACAAAGGACTCATCGCCTGATCAGTATAGGTCGACAGAAAGAATATAGTGTCCCATACCACCATAATCTGCTCACAAGTCATAGGTGCTCACTGGTCACTACGGGGAGGTTTTTGGCCCCAGCGTAGGCCGACAGCTCGACCACGGTGTCCCATACCACCATGTCCAG
Source organism: Magnolia kwangsiensis (assembly GCA_037074715.1). Taxonomy (NCBI): domain Eukaryota; kingdom Viridiplantae; phylum Streptophyta; class Magnoliopsida; order Magnoliales; family Magnoliaceae; genus Magnolia; species Magnolia kwangsiensis. Next base: position 63,155,145 of record CM073573.1, read on the forward strand.
CTCATGAGTCTTTGTAGATCAAGGTACAATGGTTGACAGGGTTTACAATGGTAAGTTCAGTACCCTAGGTTCAAGCAGTTATGACTCATACATGGTGAACATACAATGGCCAGTCGGGTTACTTGACGGGCTCGACTAGCACGAGCACATCTCAAGTCGAACGACATGAAGTGCGTAAAACACCTCGTGTGGCCTAACCACTGCCACCAACTCCAAAACATGGATCGCGTTCATCGACGCGTCATTCGTGACAAAGATAAGCCAACCACGAACTTGCTCGGTTGCCGACTGCCTAGACTAGGTATAGTCCCAAATAATTATGAATCCACATCAGCAATTATGTAAGAGTATTGGAAATGAAATACACAATGTGAGCATGTTAACACATGTTATAACATACAACTTAAGTGAATCATCAAGCACATGCATTTCATACATATAATGAAATCATGCATATAGCTAACATGTAGGAAATCATTTACATCAGCATATTAATTGAGAATTCAATCTCAAACTAACTCATAACACCATTTAATTCAATACATACTAATACAAGCATTTATACAAACACTTAAACTACACACTTAAGTCTACATATAGTATGTCGACTCAAAGTGCGCATTTAGGCGAATCTCTTCGCCAAACTAATTATACACGCATTCCTAGTATCCTAATGCGACAAGAAGCCATGTCAATCACATCAGTAAAATATGGATGAAAACAGTATTTCCTACAAATGACTAAAATACCCTAAATCTCATATTTTTCGTCTGCTTACGAAACAGGAAACGGACAACATGTTGTACATGTCAAACGGCGTTGTCGTCGATAATATACTATTAAACGACATTGAAAGCGTTGGAAACGGTCAATCAAAGCGTCTAAAATCCACACCTTTTCTCTTTAGATGTGCATCTTTCCGAACGGAGCGTATACGCTTCGTCTACGGCAAACAGACAACCTAATACACAAGATTCGTAAGCTACATCGCTAAGGAATCGATGGAACTCCAAATCAGCAAGTGGTTATGGTATTTTCTTACCTAGAAATGTGGCGAAATCACCGGAAAAGTGATTGAGGTGTGTTGCTTAGGCACGTGCAACAGCAGCAGCAAGTGGCAGGAAAAGCCCTCCCACACTCTCTCACAATCTCTCACTTTTTCTCTCACTCTGCTAGGGTTTCTAGCAAATTCGGATGGGTGAGAGAAGTGAGGGTTTAAACCCTTTTTATAACCTAAAAACTTTCCAGATTAGGCTCGGGAACAATGTTTACTTGAGGGGTAACCAAATCAGGGCTGTTTCGGTCCAAAAGAGCATTTCTGGAGGTCCCCTGGCCGAACGCGGTCGGACTTAAGGCATGCTGGATCTAGCACACATCAAGTTTTCAGACCGGTAGAGTTCCCAGATCGCACGTGGCGGTCCGGTTTCAGTTCAGCGGTCACCGCACATAGATCAGGTCTGCAAGTCTCATGATATGAAATAGAAATTTTTCCTGATCCAAGGGTGTAATTTGGTTGAATTCTGACGGTCAGAATGCTCAATACTGACGCGTCAAGTCGTGTGCCAGATTTGAATTTCAAATTCCAAATCTAACCCTATTCTCACTCTCTTCACTCCAAGCTCAATGAAATAGCCTGTGAATGTCGGTTGGACTTGATTTTCGAAATGATTGTCAAGTCCAACAAGGCAGTTATAACGGTCTAAGATTATAGGTATCGGACTTTCGACGCGCGGTCTAGATACAATACAAAGTTTCAAAGAGGTCTAGAGAACAAACCGGTTTAGAGTTTGATCCAAGGTTTTAGAGTATTATAGCGTCATTGGTTCTACTCACTTTGGGTCTTGTAGAACATATTTAAAGTGATCAGGGACTATTTCTTAGCTACTCTAGAATTGTGCTAGCTAACTTATGCTTAGTTTCTAAAGGAATTAATCCTAAGTGATTTCTTTGGCTATGGAATTGGGTTCTAAGTGATTTCTCAGGTATTTTACTTGACCCATTGCCTAAGGACGTCTAATCCCAGGTTGGCCAAAATCCAGGGTGTTACAACAACCTCAGCAAATGTAGTAAGAAGATGCCCAACCACACGGCTATGAAGGACGGAACGCAAGCCACTCACAAAACGGCAAGCCTTCTACCTCTTGTCATCAACAAGATAGGTGAAAAATCTGGACAAAGTAACAAAACACGCCTCATACTGGGACATGGTCATATCACCCTGAACAAGGGTCTCGAACTCCAAGGCTCTTTGCTCTCGAATGTGCTAAGGGAAGAACTTCTAGTTGAAGCAATCCACAAAGTCCTCCCATGTCCATATAAAACCTAGTCCAGCTGACCTAGAAACAGAAGTCCACCAGTGTTGTGCCTCTCCCTAAAGGAGAAAAACTGCCAACGGAACTCTCTGCTGGGTTGTGCACCACATAATATCAAAGATCTTCTCCACCTCGGAGCGCCACAGCTCAACTGCCGAGGGGACTGACTCACCCTTGAAACATGGGGGATCATGCTGTCTGAAATCTCATAATAGAGTGCTTGCTCGCATCTGCTCGGCCTGCTCAAGAGTCCCTACAGGATGTCAGCCCTATCCTTGGAGGGCAGCAATGATTTCCTAGAGCATTCGCTGTAACTATTCGCCTCCAACTGGAATGGTAGGGGTTGTACTGGCCTCAGGTGGTGGCATGGGAATGGTAGGAGCCTCTGGCATAGGTACGGCAGGCCTCGGCTGAGGATTATGATCAGCTGGAGGCAGAACGACAACCTCAGGTATAGGATTGGGACTAGGGTCCGGAAGAGATGGAGCCGGATGTGTTTGGGTCGATCGGGTCGATCGGGTCGCTCAAGTATCACAAGTGTCTCAATCTCTCGTACCTCGACCATAGGTGCCTAGTTTAGGCTGCATCGTCTACACAAGAGCAAAGGTGATGGACACCTAGAGATTAGAATTCTCAAGGGACTCGAATATTAGGGAAACAGAAAGAGAGAACGTGCTTGAAGTAGATATGAAATGTTATCTAGTTACTTCTGTGTTATTCTGTTATGCTTTGATACCAACAATTGTCGCGCCCTAGACTCGATGACCGGGCTCACAAGAATCCCGATTGTCGATTCTGGTGCCAACAGCCTCCGTAGTACCCCATTCTTGGCTCTTAGCACCCATACACCAGGTTTCGATCCTTGGATCCTACAAGGAGGACTGCTATAATATAAGTCTGGTTCATAAAGAGCATACCCAAGATCATAACATTATAAACACAGGTTATAACTTCAGGAACACTATTACAAAATCCAATAAGAATTTAAACTTTTACAAGATACACAGCTCAAAAGGAAAATACAAGAACTATATAAGGGCAATCTCCAAAAGGTCCATGACACGCTTCATGCTCCTGCCCTGCTACTGCTGCTACTTAAAATTATCTTCATGCATCAATCGTGCATAAGCTTATAGAAAGCTTAAAGGGCAGTGTAAGTGTGTGTAATACCAGTGTCGGAAATGCAATATCAGAGTATGCGAAAATGCGGCTAGAACCAGGAATACCATCAATGCTGTTAGCCATACCAAGGCTATGCTATACCAAGCAGGAATGCTACAAGCCGTCTCAAGGCTATGCAATGTGACATATGAGTACTGGGTGTCATACCATGGCGATAAAATAAGAGGCCTACATAGCCAATGGTATATGCCAGGTGCAATGCAATCATGCCAATCCTCATTGTAAATACACATCGATATAGTTCCACTATAGGGAATCCACTGGGGCCAAATACACTACCTACCGACTATCACTCTCCTAGCCACACAGCATAAAGAGCGTAAGAGATCTCACTACCTGCCTGTGGATAACCAGTCACCAATAAGGCTCACCGGTAGCGGACCCATTCATGAGCTAGTCAAACTCAGCCTAACTATTGTCCCCTCACTCAGGTGGGTAAGGTCACACCCCATCTCAACTGACCACGTTACAGTGGGAGTTGCAACCTAATGGTATAAGGCACTCAGGCGCTCATGTTTTTCACTCGGTCTTGGTGTTGAGGCGTCTTCTGGTACCATGTAGGTTTAGGGGTTTTCACCCAAGGACCTCCTAAGTGCCCCAAATGCTTAAGTAACATTTTCGGTGTCCAAACCCAGCCACCCATGATATACCTATAGAGGATACGATCCTGATGAAGAAAGGAAATATCTTCATGTTATGTAATGCTAGATGCATGAATCACACAATCAGCCATGCATCAATCCCGATCATCCAATGCGCTCAAGAGGGACAACTCTATCCCTTAGGGAATACCATAATATCCTACCCAATGGCATAACCATGACCAATTATAATCTCAACCAAGCACACATGTGATGCATATGGGAATGGGTCATGGAGATAAGCAAGTATGTCACGTGGTGATGTTATACTCTCCACCTAACCAAGTAGGTGTAGGTACTTAAACAAATTTCATAAGGAACACAACCTTTAGTGGGGGCCCAATAGCCTAGGGTATCCCACAAGACTAAGATAGATAATGACATGGGCCTAAATGATAAGAATGGGCCTAGCAAGGGTCTATGGTTAACATTTAACCACCCATTGATGCAAGTGGGCCTACTCATGCCGAGAAGGGTACACAAATGTGGACATTCAACCACCATTTGTAACATGCATAGGGGGCCCCACCACATAGGGAGTGCACATACAACACATAAAACAAGTGGGCCTTGGTGCTGGACTTTCAGTCCAACAACAGCCCAATGTAGTGAGCATCCCACAAAGGGGTGGGCAGTCCAATGGGCTGGACAGTCTGGCCCACATCAAAGTTAAAGTGGACCCCACCATGGACATCCCTCTTAGGAGTGGGCCATGTCCAAGTGGGCCACACAAATGGATGGATGCATGGATGAAAAATTACATCAAGGTGGGCCACATGGAGGTGGGACGACCACCCTTACTGGACATCAACCAACTGAGACATCTAGCAAGGTGGTTGTCCACCCACTTCCACCCCAAAATCTAATGGCCTTAATGGCCTATGTTCACATAGGGTGGGTCCCAGCAAGGTGGACCACCATAGAGATAAATTTTGGGGTCAAACACCATCCCAAACAATCACACACAAATATATATATATATATATATATATATATATATATATATATATATATATATATATATATATATATATATATATATATATATATATATATATATATATATATATATATATAGCAAGGTATTAACCAGAAAAATTCTGATACTGAAATTGTTGTTGTCCCCATGTTTGACACCTCATGAGGTGGGCCTGGGCCTCCCAAATCACTAGGAAAATAGCTGGGTTTAGTGCTCTCATGTATGGACAGAAAGTGGGGTCCACTACAGTGGCCCACTTTCCCCAAATTCAAGGTATACTAGGTCCATTTCTAATATGCAACATTGTTGGACTGTCAAAAAGTTTTTGGTCATCTAGCCCTCTTAGCCCATCCCATATGTCTCAATCATGGGATAATTGATGTGGGCCCCATCCTACATCAATGTGGGGTCCATACCCCAGAAAACCCCCAAAGAAATCTGGGTAAAAAGCCCTACAAATGGGCCTAAAACAATGGCCAAAAATAATGCAGCAAATGGGCCTGAAATTTGGACAGCAACATATGTTGTCCATATTTCAGTCCATAGAAGATATCTAGAGCGATTTATGCCCAAATACATCAAGTGGGGTCCACCTTAAGGGAACATAAAAATTCCAGATACATGTCCTTACAAAAATCCTGAAGAAAATCAAGGTATGGGGGAGATCCAACCCATGCATGTTAGAGTGGGCCAGAACATCTAGCCGGTGGGCTTGGATGTCCCAAATTTCTGGTGGATCTGGGATTTTTCTGATCACCTCAGTGGGCCACACACCTCAGCAATCCAAAGGGGAAGAAATAGAGAGAAAGAGAGAGAGAGAGGGGGGGGGGGGGGGGGGGGGGGGGGGGGGGAGGGAGGGAGGGAGAGAGAGAGAGAGAGAGAGAGAGAGAGAGAGAGAGAGAGATCACGGCCATAGGGGAGGGTTTCATCACTATGAACCCTCCACCTTCACATTCACACCAAACAATGTACTTAGATCTTACTGAAAAGACCAAGCTATATGTCTTAGAGGGCGGAGAGGGGGGGGGGGGGGGGGGTGAATAGAACTATGCCAAATTTAAATTTTAACAGCGGAATATAAATGAATAAAGTAAAGATTGCACTTTAAACAAATCACAATACGATAATATAAAGAAACCTCAAAATTCTGGTCTTGAGAGGTTGATACAGGGGGGGTGAATAGGATTACCAAATTTAAATTTCAACAGTGAAATATAAATGAATAAAGGAAAGATAGCACTTTAAACAAATCACAATATGATAATGTAAAGCAACCTCAAAATTCTAGTCTTGAGAGGTTGATAAAAATGTTGTTCTAAGGATAACCTTGCACCAAAAACCAAGGGTTTATGGTAGGATAACCTTATTTCTAGAAAGGTCTTTGTATAAAAAAACTCAAATTGAAGAGGAATACATAAATAGCAAGGAATTGAAATTCAAAACTATTACAACATTCCCCACAAAGCTTGAAATGTAAATATTGCAACATTCACATCCACACAAACATTCCACAGTTTTGAATGATAAAAGATAGGAAAAATAAAGCACTCATCCACAAAACACAAAGAGTTATAGTGGTTCGCCTATGTGTTCACCAACTGCTAAACAACAGCCACACAGATTGCTACTCCACTCTTAATATCCTCACACAGGGGGATATTAGCGTTCACTATCAAAATAGGTTTTCACAGGTTCACCCAAAACCTTCATAATTGTGTAATTTAAATGGGCTTACACAATTCAAAAAACCCCTCTTCTGATTTTTTCTGGCTCTCCTCAGATAACCAACAGATTGAGATTTTTCTAGCTTAATCCCAAATAAAACCAAAATAATGGAATTACAATAAAGTAAAATACCTAGATTTCTCCTTTTGTTGTAGCTCGGAAGAACCAAGTTGGAGTAGAAGTTCGAATAGAAGATCAGTGTCCAATACTCACTTTAAAATGGTTCTAGGTTCTAATTGATTTTAAATTAAACTAGTTCAGCTAGCTCTATTTAATTTTTATTCTAAGAAGAAGGATTATATCAATCCCTCTGTTCAATTCAGATTGGAATATAGAAACAAAATCAAATATGAAAAAGCTAACAAAAGAGAATCTTAAATATGAAAAATGTAGCTTTAAATAAATACGAACTTATCTTAGAGTGATCGCTTGATTTTTCTTGAATTGAGTTATCAAACTCTTAAATTTGTCATCTATTTTTAGTTGTAGAAATCATACCTACAACTGGTCCTGTGGACACTATGATTGGTCGTAGGAGAAACGAATTTTTGAATTTTTGAGCGCAATCGGGTAAAACCGTTCCACGATTGGTCGAAGGTTGTCCACGACCGGTCGTGACATGCACACGATTAGTTGAAGGCAGTTTGATTTAATCACTATAGTTTGAGTCGTAGTTTCAGGACTGGTTTGAATGAGTCATGCACTGTTCACACGACTAGTCAAACAGTCTCCAGGACTGGTCGTAGTATAACCAAAAATTTAAAAAATTTGTAACAAACTTAGGACTGGTCCTGGAATATCTTAAACTACTCGAGCCAGTACTAGGACTAGTTAAACAAAGTCCAGGACTAGTCTTAGAGCAGACTACAACACTTATAAAAAGAGAAATTTAATTATGTATCCGAAATGACCTACCCTAAGGTCAATCTAAGGTCTTTCATACCTGGGACATGAAGTATGAACATTGAAACTCCATTTTTTCAGATAATGGTTGACCTTTGAAGCTTATGAAGCTTGAGATCTCTACATGATGTAGCTTGAACTTTGAGATCTTCAAAATCTTGGATTGGTCATTCTTAAGTTGAACTTCATCTTGAGTCTTGAACAAGCACTCGTCTTTTCGATGTAGCTTTAAAAATTCTGAACATTAAAGCTTACAGAAGTGTACAAAATACTTGACTTTGTAGTTGAAGTAGATCATCGTACTTGTCTTGAAGCATTGTGATGCAACGTCTTGAACACACACACACACACACACACACATATATATATCAACATACTACACAAGACATAAATAGAGTTTTTAGCACCATAAAATTTGACAACATAAAGGAGCTATTAGTCATAGCACTTACAATCTCCCCCTTTGTCAAATTTGTGACAAAACACTCTTAACAATAATATGACTAATATATACACAAGAATCTTGCACCAGTTATAAGAGAAAACCAGTTACAGCCTAGTTAAAGAATCATGCACCAGTTATCATGAACTAGCACAAAACATCATGAACTAGGTAAAACATCTCCTCACATACTCCCCCTGAGTAGCATCCATACATAAAAAAGAACTGCTACTACTCACAATTAATCCATATGCAAAACCATAAAAATTCTCCCCCATTTTCTCACAATATGACGAAGGAAGAGAGAAACAATAAGAAACAGGAGTAATAAAGGATTAACTAGTCAAGATATAAGCAAATTAAAGTACACATGCCATAAACTAGTTCAAACAAAAGTCAGTAAGCCAAATAAAGTTCACAAACCAACACAAGTAGACTTAAAGTTATTATAAACCAAAAAGTAAAACGCTTAATCAGATCCTGAAGATGGAGAAGGTATGGTAGGATCAAGTTGATGAAGGCCCTTGTTTAAGTGTCTAAGATACTTGTGCATATATTTAAATTGCATATCATGGGCAACATTCATATTCTCTACCTTCTCCTCTAGAGCACGAAAACGAACATCAAAATCAGATAGCTCATAGTCAGGATCATTAGCAGAATCAGATTCAATTTTATTAAAAATATCATCCATATTTATATCATCAGGAGGAAGATCTCCAGCTTCTTCTTCATTCCCTGCTTCAGCTCTACCACCACCCACATCCACTTAGCCAGGAGCTAATTCCAACTTCATCTTATTAATATTCAAATTGTTACAAATAAGATGATGGATGAGAGCCTCTCCAACAGGCATAACAACTAGCATATGAGAAGCTAAAATTGTCATGAGATAGGTAAATGGAATATCACTATGACCTGGATGGAGACGAAACTAAATAATTGAATGATATATCAAAGAAGGCAGATAAATATTTACACCAGAGACGACAGAGTGCAAAACTTGAACCATAAAAGAAGTCAGTTCTGTTTTATTACCAGAAAATGGATGTAGATTTGAAGTAAAGATTCTATGGTGAACCCTGTATCTGGGTAACAAGTACTTTGAGGGGATCACATTCCCTTTATGAGTCCATTGCACATTCATATTGCATAAATCTTTAGTGAGAATGCATTTTTCTCATTCTGAGGGTTTCTCAGTTAGAGTATGAATAGGAATACCCTCGTCATTAACAGGTATGTCCATTAGCCCTGAAATCAGATGACAGCCAATTTCAAATGAACCTTCTCTAGCATCAATTTTAAATGTTAAATTCCTAGTTGAAAAATAAAAAATACATGCAAACATGGACTGAGCAATAGACTGGTATGCAAGCCCACCCCAATGTAAGATGTTATCCCATCCTATAGCTTGAAGGAGTAGAATGATACCAAAAGGAGCAATGCGATTAAGAAATACAGGTTGCTCAACAATAAATTTTCGTATTCTTAAATCCCAAACATAAAAGGGATCATCTTCGGGTGACCGAAGGTGACGACAAGTTATTGGAGTAGATCTGGAAGAAGATGGACCATAGAAAGTTTTCTTTTTCCCTCTAGCATCCATTTCCAAGAAGAAACACAAAGAAACAAGAAGATGCAAAGAGGATAGAGTGGGATTTGCTAAGATCAGATTTTTACTCCAAGAGTGACCAGCATGTTACTCCAAGAGTAAAAATGAAGTAATATAAACTAGAATCTACAAGAAAAATACAAATGACGCACTAACCTTGCAGATCTAGGATGGTGGGCATGACTGGTCGGGCGTCGGCTCGTTGGAGAGAAAAGTTGAAATGAAAAGGATGATGGTTTTCCCTAAAATAAAGTGACCAGCATGTTACACGACTGATTTTGGGCCGTCCTCGACCGGTCGTACCATGACTGGTCGAGCATGTCCTCGACTGGTCGTGTACCACCATGCATATGCATTTTTCATACAAATTTAAATTTTAAACCAATAATTTATCAAATATATATACACCATGATACAAATAAGCATGAATAATTAGTTTAGATTACACATACCAAGATCAAATTTCAATTTATTAAACCTAGTTTTGTCGAGAAACTTAATAAAAATGTCAGCAAGTTGAGTCTCAGTAGGAATGTATTCCAAAGATATAAGCTTTTTTTCCACTAATTCATGAATGTAATGAAACCTAATGTCGATGTGCTTGGTACATGAATGCTGGATTAGAATTTTTGAAATATTTAATGCACTAGAATTATTACAATATAACAGCATTGAATCCTGTGCAATTTCATAATTTCTTAACATACGTTTCATCCAAATAAGTTGAGTACATGCATTACTTGCTGCGATGTATTCAGCCTCGGCAGTTAAGAGTGATATAGAACTTTACTTCTTACTAAACCAAGAAACCAAACAATTTTCAATATAAAAAACAACCACCACTGGTTGATTTCTTATCATCAATATTACCAGCCCAATCAGCATCTGAGTACCCAGCCAATTGAACACTAGTATCATGTGGATACCAAAGACCCATATTAGAAGTACTTGCGACATATCGCACAATCCACTTAACAATAGTTAAATGAGATTCTTTAGGATCTGACTGATATCTAGTGTAAATACCCACACTTAAAGCAATATCAGGTCTATTAGCAGTTAAATAAAGTAAACTGCCAATAATACTATGATATAATTTAGGATCCATATTTTTACTTGTAAAGTCCTTTAAGAGTCTTAAGATTGTACTCATAGGAGTATTAAAATTCTTACCATTCTCAAATCTGAACTTTTTTTATCAAGTTCAAAGCATATTTGGTATGAGAAATGAAGATACCATTAGGTTGTTGTTTTACTTACAGCCCAAGAAAATAGTTCAATTCCTCAACCATGCTCATTTTGAATTTGGATTTCATTAAATCTACAGACTCAACAGTCATGTAAGAACATGTAGATCAATAAATAATATCATCAACATAGATTTGTACTATTAAGATGTGATCATTAAGTTTCTTAACAAAAAGAGACTTATCTACACTTCCCATTTGAAATTCATGACTTAGTAAAAATTTAATCAATTTCTTGTACCATGCCCTAGGATCTTGTTTTAAGCCATAGAGAGCCTTTTTAAGGCGATAGAGATGATCAGTGTTCTTAGGATCTTCATAACCCATTGGTTGTTCAACATATATTTCTTCATGCAGATCACCATTTAAGAAGGCACTCTTCACATCCATTTGATAAATTTTGAATTTTTTAAAATACACAATGGATATAAATAGTCTGATTGACTTAAGAGGAGCTACTGGGGCAAATTTTTCATCATAATTAATACCCATAATTTGAATGTACCCTTGTACAACTAGCATAGCCTTATTTCGAATTATATTACCAAGTTCATCAGACTTATTTTTGAAAATCTACTTAGTTCCGATAATATGTTTATCTTTAGGTCTATGAACAAGATACCAAACATCATTTCTCACAATTGATTAAGCTCTTCGTACATCGCAACAATTCAATTTTCGTCAGTAAGAGCATATTTTACATTAGCTAGTTCTATCTAGGATGTAAAACATACATAATTACATATGTCTTCAAGTTGTTTACGAGTGCACACACCAGTGAGAGGGTTTTCAAGAATTTGAGTGGTTCGATGATCTTTAACAGTCCTCAATTCAGAATTGTTTTGACTTGATAAAGTATCTGGTTTGTCAATTAAAAGAACTTGGGGCAGGTGTTTTCAAGTGATCATCTATGACCACATTTATAGATTCTTGAATAACACCGGTCCTTTTGTTCAGTACACGATATGTGACTGTTTAAAGGATATCCTAAAAAGATCCCTTCATCACTTTTAGAATTAAACTTTCACAGATTTTCACGGTCACGTAAAATATAACACTTACTGCCAAAAGTTTGAAAGTATTTGACAGTAGGCTTCTAATGAAACCACATTTCATAAGCAATTTTATTATTAGATTTACTTGTATAAACCTGATTGATTATATAACATGAAGTATTGACGGCTTCCGCCCAAAGATTTTTAGATAGCTTCATACTATTTAACATTACATTAGCCATTTTTTGAAGCACTCTATTTTTTTCTTTCAACAATTCCATTTTGTTATGGAGTTTTAGGTGCAGAGAATTCATGTAATTTCCCTGATCGGTACAAAATTTTTCAAAACTGCTATTTTTAAATTCAGATCCATAATTACTACGGATCTTACAGACTTGAGAACCTTTTTCCGTTTGGATCCGTTTGAGAACTCTTTTCACTTCATCAAGGGTTTCTGATTTATCCCTTAAGAAAGTTACCCAAGTGAATCTGGTAAAATCATCCACGATTACCAAAATATATTTTTTGCCTCCTCAACTCTCTGTCCTAGTAGGTCCTATAAGATCCATATGGAGAAGCTCGAGTGGTTTTGATGTGACATTGGAGTTCACTTTCTTGTGAAAGCTCCTTGATTGCTTGTCAATCTGGCATTCATCACATATTTTATCTACTTTCTGTAATTTAGGTATACTTCCTATCAGTTCTCCTTTGCTCAATCTATACAAATTACGGTAGTGTATATGTCCAAGGCGTTTATTCCACGAATCTATCTCATTGGTATGGACCATGTAACACGTTTGACTAAATGAGCTGGATTCACTAACAATATAGCAGTTTTCAGAAGTTCTGCAACCAATTAAGATTACTGAACCCTTATTATTTAAAATTTCACAACCTTGGTTAGAAAATTTTACGCTATGATTGTAATCGCATATTTGAGATATGCTTAACATATTGTGTTTTAATCCTTCAATGTATAAAACATTTTTAAATAAAGGGAGGTTATAGAGTTGAACCGTACCTTGGCTAATAATCTTACAGTTGTTACCATCACTGAATGTGACAGAATCATCAGTCATATCTTTGACATCAGTGAATAGACCTTTATCACCAACCATATACCTTGAGCATCCACTGTCTATGTACCACTTTGAATGGCTTGTAGCTTTGAAAGCGGCATGAGCAATCAAGCAAGTAACCTTAAGAACCCATTTCATAACTGTTTTGGGTTTAGGTGTATACTTGGCCTTCTTTTGTTAGTAGTTGTTGTAAAAATGACCTACTTAGATTTTAAAAGCTCCTTAAGCAAATCAACTATTTTTTCGGCTAAAGGGTTTCGATTCTGATTTTTCTAGTTGACATAGTTACTTTTAGGTTTTTGAAAACTTTTAGTATTTTTAGAAAAATTTTGATTTGTACTTTTTCCTTTTGAGTTTAAGGTCTCTCCTTTTATAAACATAGGAGGAGTATTCTTCTGTTTAAGAGGAACATTTTTATTGTAGCCCAAACCGGATTGGTCGCCATATTTTCTTGATCCAGATAAAAGTTTTTCTAACTTTGAAACTCCTTGGGCATACTTCCATGTATCCTTTAAACACAAAAGTGAAGAGACTTCAAGTTTAAGTTTTTCATTTTCAGATTCAATATTTTCAATCAGGGAGGTTTTGAATTCTAAATCACATTTAATCTTTTCAAAATAATCTGAAATATGAGATTTTTCTAAAATAAGAGACTGAAAATTTTCTTTAAGCTTTAAAAATTTTTCTTTTTGAAGTTTAAGTTTGACAACAATTTTACAACTTTCCTTGTATAAGGCATTATAAGCATCTTAAAGATCATCTTCATTTTCACAATCATTGTTCAGATTTTCTTCACTTGTTAAATCATCATTATATGAAAATGTGAATTTGGCCAGAGTCATAAGGGCTTTAATGTCACTACCCGACTCGGTTTCAGAATCTTCTGATTTAGAAGAGGTTTTAGAATCAGAGGATTCATCCTAAGTAGCCAACATACCCTTCTTTTTGGGTTTGTCCTTTTTAGGACACTTGTTTACTAAATGCCCATATTCATAATAGCTATAACACTGACTGTCTTTAAATGATTTTTGAGTTTTAGGTTTAGATTTTTTTCTTATCATTCGATTTTTGAAAATCAACCCTCCTTTTACTTTTGAAAATTTTGTAAAAAATTTTTGCTAAAAGACCCATATCATCTTCAGAGTTTTCTAAATAAGAATTATTATCATTTTCCTGAAAATTATTTTTAGAAGATTAAAGGCAATAGATTTACCTTTTGGAGCTTTAAAAGTTAACTCATAAGTCTGTAAATAGCCAACTAATTCCACTACCCTCATATTGTCTGTATCACAAAGTTCCTCGATCGCAGTTACCTTAGAATTGAACCGTTCAGGAAGTGATCATAGTATTTTTGTACACACTTTACTTTCAGGTATTTTATCACCAAGACACCACAGAGAGTTCACAATGTCATTTAATCTTGTATAGAAGTCCATGAACATTTCATTTTCTTCCATATGTATTTCATCAAATATGGTTGTGAGGATTTGGACTTTAGATTTCTTGACAATTGATGTTTCCTCATGTGTCATTTCTAATATATCCCAAGCTTGCTTTACAAAATCACAGGATATAATTCTTTTGAATTCATCCGGTGATAGTGCGTAAGTGATCGCATTCAGTGATTTAGCATTTGCACTACTCTCACTTTTCTAAAGTGTGGTCCATGAGAAATAAGGTGTAATTTTCATAGATTTTGATCCATCGATTCCAGTTACTTCAGTGGTAGGAGGGGTCCATTCATTCACTATGGCTAGCCACACACTTTCATCCATGAATTTAAGGAAAATCCTCATCCTGGCTTTCCAATAAGCATAATTGGTGCCATCGAAAGGTGGAGGCTTATAGACTGAAAGGCTATTAAAATTTGACATCTTAAATATAGCTTAGATCGATTAGCTCAGGAAATAAATTCAAATAAAAAGAATTAAAACAAGCTATTAGGCTTTGATACCACTCGAAAAGGCCAAGCTATATGTCCGAGAGGGGGGGGGGTGAATAGGACTATGCCAAATTTAAATTTTAACAGCGGAACATGAATGAATAAAGGAAAGATATCACTTTAAACAAATCACAATACGATAATGTACAACAACCTCAAAATTCTAGACTTGAGAGGTTGATACAAATGTTGTTCTAAGGACAACCTTGCACCAAAAACCAAGGGTTTATGGTATGACAACCTTATTTCTAAAAAGGTCTTTGTATCAAAAACTTAAACTGAAGAGGAATAAATAAATAACAAGGAATTGAAATTCTAAACTATTACAACATTCCCCATAATGCTTGAAATATAAATATTACAACATTCACATCCACACATATATTCCACATCTTTGAATGATAAAAGATAGAAAAAAAAGCACACATCTACAAAACACAAAGAGTTATAGTGGTTCGCCTGTGTGTTCACCAACTGTTAAACAATAGAAGTTCAATTTCCAATACTCACTTTAAAATGGTTCTAGGTTCTAATTGATTTTAAATTAAACCAGTTGGGCTATGTCTATTTGATTTTGATTCTAAGAAGAAGGAATACAGCAATTCTTCTTTTCAATTCAGATTGGAATCTAGAAATAAAATTAAGTTTGAAAAAGTTAACAAAAGGGAATCTTAAATATGCACAATGTAGCTTAAAATAAATACAAACTTATTTTAGAGTGATCCCTTGATTTTTCTTGAATTGAGTTATCAAACTCCGAAATTCTTCGTCTATTTATAGTTGCAGAAATTGTACCTACGACTGGTCCTGAGGACACTATGACTGGTTGTAGGAGAAATGGATTTTTAAATTTTTGAGCACGATCGGATAAAATTGTTCCACGACTAGTCGAAAGATGTCCACGACCGTTGAAGGCTGTCCATGACCGGTCGTGACTTGCACACGACTGGTCGAAGGCAGTCTAATTTAGTTGTTGTAGTTTGAGTTGTAGTTTCAGGACTAGTCGTGAACGATTCGTGCACTGTTCACACGACTAGTCGAACAGTCTCTAGGACTGGTCGTAGCACAACCAAAAATTTTAAAATTTTCCAACAAACTTATGAATGGTCCTGAAATATCTTAGACTGGTCGAGCTAGTGCTAGGACTAGTCGAACAAAGTCTAAGTCTAGTCTTAGAGTAGAATACAACACTTATAAAAGGAGCAATTTAATTATGTATCCGAAATGACCTACTCTAAGGTCAATCTAAGGTCTTTCATACCTGGGACATGAAGTATGAACATTGAAACTCCATTTCTTCAGATAATGGTTGACCTTTGAAGATTACGAAGCTTAAGATCTCTACATGATGTAGCTTGAACTTTGAGATCTTCGAAAGCTTGGATTGCTCATTCTTAAGTTGAACTTCATTTGAATTGAACATTATCTTGAGTCTTGAACAAGCACTCATCTTTTCGATGTAGCTTTAAAAATTCTGAACATTGAAGCTTACAGAAGTGTACAAAATACTTGACTTTATAGTTGAAGTAGATCACCGTACTTGTCTTCAAGCATTGTGATGCAGCTTCTTGAACATATATATATATATATATATATATATATATATATATATATATATATATATATATATATATATATCAACATACTACACAAGACACAAATAGAGGTTTTGGCACCACAAAATTTGACAACATAAAGGAGCTATCAGTTGTAGCACTTACGCTTGCATGCATGTTATCCTACAAATCAAAGAAGTTGCTGAGGTAGGGATGTTATCCCTACCATGCATGCAAGGTCTGGATGACCAATGAAGTGCTAGATCAAAGGAAAAATGCATCATGGTGGGTCCATGGAGAGTGGCCCACCATGAAAGTGAACATGCATGAAATCGGCTCTTGGCCTCTCATCTTGGAGTCATGTAGGACCTCCACCATTGATTGGTGGTTCCTACATGCTTCCAAATATGTTAGGAAAGAAATGCAAGAAGAAGGAGAAGAAAGAGAGCTTCAAGCAACACCCACCTCCAAAATCTCCTCTAATCTTCAAGGTACTCGCTCCAATGGTCCAGAGGGAAGGTTTTAATGGAGGAGATGATGTTGAAATGGTGGGATTGGGAGAGAGACGGGAGGAAAACTTGCTAGAAAATGGAGGATAGGTGGACGTCCCACCTAGTAAGTAAAGGAAATAGAGGGAGATGAGAGAGAAGAGAGGAGAGAGAAGGGTTGTAGAAAAGCAATGATTAGTTTTAGAAGAAAGGGCTAGCTTTGGAAGAGAGATGCATGGGATAGAGAGGATATCTTATGATTGTTTTCTAGAAAAGAAAAACAATCATAGCTAGGCTAGGTCATTATGGAGGGTAACTTGCATAGAAAAAGGTACACTAGGGTGGGGCCTACATGGGAAAACGTGCAAGGGTCTAGGTGGGTCCCACATGCATGATCAATGATCCAAAAATGGAGCGGACCATATCTTATGATGTACACATCGGATGGATACACAAGACACAGCGTTGAAACTGCGGCGTCGATGCGGTCACAACGGTATAAATTTCGGGTCGATCCGGGTTAGGTTAGTATGACGAGATTTAAGGATGACCGCAAATGAAATTTACAGGTCGCAGGTCACCAGAATTTGACTGATAGGACCGCAAGACTTAACAGAACAAAATGGATAGTCAGACTAGAATCTTACACAAAGTGTGCCAAGCAGTCTTCTAAAGTGTTGGGAAATTTAGTTGAGAGGGACTCATTCTACATATTGGAATCATGCGTGTCATGTAGGTGGAGTGAGTCAACATCCCTATGTTTGAAAAATACCCATGTCTCGCGATCATTAACTTAGACTGTCATTGAGATTATCTCTTCAAAAAACTAGACCATTTACTCATGTACATAATCAAACTCCCCATTCTCAATTTCAGTATATTCTATAAGCAAGTTAGAATCACTGTCCTACCATTATGTTTCTAGATTGGGTTGAGGCTGGGATAAGCTAGCTTCTTTCTCATAAAAAAGGTGTGACTGAATTCTTTGAAAGGAGGATTAAAAAAAATTCAATGATATTCTAATTTTTGTGAATAATTGCACAATGTGTTGGTTAATTTGCTCTTAAGCATCCATGAATTTCTAAAGTAAATCCTCTTAGATCATTTCTGGTTGGATCTCAAATGTAAGGGATCCAAGATGATAGTCACTATAATCGACTGTTGGTTCATCTCTCTAATTTAAACTTTGATGTTTCCACTAACTATAGTCACACGAGTCATTTGAGGGAGAGTTTGATGGTTGTTGGTACACGTTATCACCCATAATATAATCATGGATTGTTTTCTTCTTACTGGATGAGCGATAATTGTTCTCCATCATATGATCACATAATGATTTCTTAACCAGTGGAATATCATATCATGGTTGGTCCTCAATCATGGTTTTAGTAAAAATTTTAGACAGATTGTTGCCTAACATAATCATCTGACGGCTCTTCATAGTATGTCTTGTCTTCTAGAAGTAGATTAGCATATTCAGATGTCCACTCTTGCATGAACATGATGAAACCCTAATTTTGAACTAATCTTAAAATAAATTCCTATAGAAAAAATCTTACAGCAATATGTAAAGCAAGTAGGGGGAGTAAGGAAGGATGTTAGCAGAAGATAGGAACTATAATGAAGATCCTATAAAACAAAAATAATAAACTATGTTACTAATGTTAGAGAAGAAAAAAATAAGATAAATCCTAAAAATAAAAATCTGAAAATTAGAAAATCCTAAAAACCCTAAATAAAAAAAAAATCAGAAAATAAGAAAGATCTGACCTAAAATAAAATTAAACCTAGAAAAACTAAACCTAATCATATTCAACGCCACTCCTCGACAACGGTGCCAAAAACTTATTCACAACCCTAAGTGCAGGGTCATGATGTAGTAATAACTTAGTGAGAACAAGGTTGAATCCACAGGGAATGGGGAACATGGTTCAAAACTAATCTAAATCTAACAAGTTTATCTGAGTTTTTAATCCAACGATGAAAAAAATTATTTTAATTAATAAAGTTAAGAAAACTAAAATCCAAGAATCCACCTATATCAATCTCAATATTTAATCTACTTGATTCAACGATAACTCAATTGGAATCGAAGTTCTATCATATCGAATCCCATGATGGAGCATTTAAATCATAAGTTGAGTACATGCATTTCCCTTAGCAATGTATTCTGCTTCTACAGTAGATAAGGGCATTAATTTTTATTTCTTACTGATCCACGAGACTAGACAGTTTCCAATGTAAAAATATCCACCACTAGTGGATTTTCTATCATCTATATTTCCTTTCCAATCTGCATCAGTATATCCTTCTATTTGAATTGATGTATCATGAGGATACCATAGACCAAGATTAACAGTGCTTACAACATATCTAATTATGCATTTGATAGTTGAGAGATGTGATTCTTTTGGATCAAATTGATACCTGACATAAATACTGACACTAAATGAAATATATGGTCTACTAGCAATTAGATATGGCAAGCTATCAATCATGCTTCGATAAAGATGAGAATCAATACTTTTACTTGATTCATCCTTAGATAATCGTCAGTTGCCTTCTAGTTTAAACACTAAAAAGAGGGTTACCAAGAATTTGATTTGTTGGATGATATTTTTCCAATCTAAAATCAATAACATCTAATATGGATGATGGTTCACTTCAATTAATCAGAATGATATCACCATCACCATCATCTTAGTGAAGATAAGATTGATCGATTGATCATCAATTATAACATTTATAGATTCTTGTGTTACCCTAATTCTCTTATTTTGAACACAATATGCATGGCTATTTATTAGATATCATAAGAATATGTCTTCATCACTTTTTTGCATCAAACTTTTCCAAATTTTCATAGTCACGTAAAATGTAATACTTGCTTTTGAATGTAAGAAAATATTTTACACCGGGCTTTTTCTCAAACCATATTTTATAGGTTGTTTTTTTTTTTTTTAGCTCTAATATAAACACAGTTGATTATATAGCAAGCAGTATTCATAGCTTTAGCCCATTAATATTTAGACAATTTCAATCTATTCAACATAACACTTGTCATCTCCTGTATCACCCTATCTTACTCTCAGCAACTTCATTTTGTTGGTTGTTTTAGGAGTTAAAAATTCATGCAATATACCATGATCATTGTAGTATTTTTTCATATTACTATTCTCGAATTATGTTCCATGATTACTCCTTATTTTGACTACAAATAGCTCTTTTTCAGTCTAGTTGCTTTTAATAAGCCTTTTGACCTTGTTAAAAGCATCAAACTTTTCTCTTAAGAATACTACCCAAGAATATCTTATGTAGTCATCAACTAGAAAAAAGAAATATTTTTTTCTTCCTCTACTCTTCATTCTTACAGGTCCAACTAAGTCCATGTGGAGAAGTTCAAGAAGTCTAGTAATGATTAAGGATTTCTCTTTCTTGTGACAACTCCTAATTTTCTTGCCAGCATGACAAGAACCACATACTTTATTTTCTTTCTTACTCAATTTCGGTAAGCCTCGCAAATGATCTCTTTTGCTTAACTTGTACAGATCTCTATAATTTTTATGTCTAAGATATTGGTGCCATAATTCAATCTCCTCTGTTTGGACCATATAACATGAAACATTTGTTGAGCTAGAATTTTTATTATATGGCAATTTTCATAAGTTCAGTGACCATTTAAAACCACATTTCCTTCTTTAATAATTATCTCACATCATAAAAAATCGTACACTATGATCATTGTCATAGATTTGAGATATACTAAGAAGGTTACATTTTAATCCTTCAACATATAAAATAATTTCAAATATAGATAAGTTAGGAAGATGTACATTACCTCAACCAATGATTTTACAGTTGCTATCATCTTCGAATGTAACTAAGCCACCATCAATTTGGTTGATATTTGAGGGAATGGCTTTATCACATGTCATATGTCTAGAACATCCACTATCCAGGTACCATCTTGAATGGCTACTTACTTTGAAAGTTGTGTGGATGACAAGACATTTAACCTTTGGAACCCCCTTCATAATGGTTCTAGGTTTTGGAGGGTCTCTTTCCTTTTGTTGTCTTTTGGAGTTAGGATTTCTCCTTTTTCTCTTTTTTTTTTTCTCCTGTTTAATCCTTGTTTGAGTTGGCTTTCAATAATTCTTTGAGCAAGTCCACAATTTTATCAGTAAGAGAAGGATTGGTAATTTCTCTCCTTTGATATCTCTGGATGTTGGAAAAGTTTTTCACTTAAAAAAATTCCTGGAAGGGTTTTTAATTTTAAAAAATAGTTTTCTTGTGATTAAACCCAGTCTCGTTTTGAGTTTCCACTTTATAGTTTGAGGATTCTCCTTTCATAAAGGTAGGAGTAGAATTCTTAAGCTTTAGATTGTTATAGATGTTATAACCAAAGCCAGACTTATCACCATACTGGTGAGATGAGGTTAGTAATTTTTCAAGTTTTTTGTCTCCTTGGGTATAATTCCAAATATCCTTTGAACTCTAAAGTGAAGAAACTTTAATCCTCAATTTCTCATAATCAGACTTGAGATTTTGTAGTTATACAATTTTCAAACTTTAATCTAACTTGGATTTTTCAAAATAATTAGAAAAGTTAGATTTTTCCAAAATAGCCTTTTCAAGTTCTAATTGCAATTCCTCACACTTTTCTTTTGTATTTTCAATTTCGACACAATTTTGCAACTTTCTCTAAAGAAAGCATCATATGCTTCTTGAGGGTCTTCTTTATTTTTAGAGTCACTCTTGGGAGTTTCATATACATATGTTCCACTGTCTTTTGGAGTAGTAACTCTAGTTATTATCATGAATGCATTTTAATCTCTTCCTTCTCCATGACCTGATTCATCATATTCTGAATCAGATTCAAATTCTGATGATTCATCCCAAGTGGCAATCATACCTTTTCTTTTTAATTTATCCTTTTTAGGACATTTTGAAGCAAGATTCCCAAACTCATAGAAGTTTTAACATTGTTTGTCTTTGGATTCATTTTTCCAATAGCTAGAATTGCCCTTTTTCTTATCAAAAGTTTCTTTTTTTAAAATCATTTTTTTAAGTTTATAAAATTCCTTTACCAATAAAGACAAATCATCCTCATTTTCCTCATTATCCGAATTTTCATTCATTACCTTCAATTTGGACTTAAGGATTTGAGGGCTATAGACTTATTCTTCGGAGCTTTAAAATTCAGCTCATATGTTTAAAGAGATCCAACCAATTCATCAACCCCCATTTTGTCGGTATCCCTCAATTTTTTATAACAGTAACCTTAGAATTGAATCGTTTAGGTAGTGATCTTAGTATTTTTGCACAAACCTTGTTTTTGGGGATACTTTCTCCAGGACCGCGCATAGAATTAACTATTTTATTTAGTTTTGTATAAAAGTCTATAAATGTATCATTTTCTTCCATACAAATTTCCTCAATTTTGGTTATGAGGATTTGGATCTTAGATTTTTTCACATTATTAGTTCCTTCATGGATCATTTCAAGCATGTCCCATGCTCGTTTTCCTGTTTCACATGAAATGATTCATTTAAGTTCATCCAGTGAGAGGGCACGAGTTATGGCATTCAAGGCTTTTGCATTAGTACTACTTTCACTTTTCTGAGTATTTGTCCATAAATTGTAGGCTACTTCTTTTATGGATGTGGTTCTATCCTCGACTATTACTTCCATCATGGGGGGGACCATTGAGTCATAGTGGCTTGCCACACACTTTCATCTATAAATTTGAGGAAGATAATCATCCAAGCTTTCTAGTATGAATAGTTGAAGCCACCAAATGGATGTGGCCCAGATATGGATAAGCTCTCCAAATTTAACATCTTATAACTCTGGATCTAACTCTAGGAAGTAAATCTAATCACGATCAACCCTCTCTAATACCACTTGTAAGTGGAGCTATCAAAGTCCTAGAGGCAAGGGTGAATAGGACTTAACCACTGTTTTTGTTAAAACAATCTTAGAGAACAAAATCAAAACAACAACTAATATTGAAATATAGATTTCAATTGAGTTGTAGGACAACCTTCGCCTAATCTGTTACGTAGGATAACCTTATTTCATGAATTTCTCGATTTCAATATTTCAAGATAATAAATACGAGGAAAAGATTTTCAAACACAACAAGACAACCGGAATTATAGTGGTTTAGTGTTAACACATAACTACTCCACTCCCAAAATTACTTCTCCATGTAATTTTGGTTTTTCACTATAATAAAGGTTTCCACAGGCTAACCTTAACAACCTCCTACAGTTTGTGATTTTTACAGGCTATCAAAACTAACCTCAAGTGATTTTAACAGGTTTATCACTTCTCAACTTGATGAAATTTTTCTAGGTAATCTCATTCAACCTAACTAAAAGTAATTTACCAGATGAAAATGTATTTTCTTGAAGATGTAAGTTAAAGTGAAGATATTGGTAAAGCCTTTCAAGATGAAGCTTAGAAATCCCTTCTTTTCTCAGAAGAAAATAAATCGATGTATGCACAATTAAGAAGGATCTAGGGATAGAAAATTTTTCAAGAAGAAAAACCCAAAAAGCTACAGATTCAATCCTTTATTCTCAAGTTAAGTATATTCCACTCTCTATTTGAATTTAACAAGGCTTGAGAAGAGAATTGAATAAGATAAAACATAATATATGAAAGATAATGAAAATAATTTGAAAAGAAGAAGATGATTTTTTTTCTTTTGTTTCCCATTTTTTTCTGTATTTTTCTATGTTGAAATAATAAGAAATGAGCTATATTTATAGCAAAAAGATTATAGCTTCAGTCCGCCTAAGAATCCCTTCGTCTGGCTGAAGTTTCATGATTCTATTTCAACGACTAGCAGATTTCATGAGATCTGATTTCAATCAATCTTGGGTTGGCCCAAGATAGAGTTCAGCTAGTCTGAGATTCATTCATCTAGCCTGAGACAGGGTTCGGCTAGCCTCAAATTAATGAATATCAAAACAATCTATTTCTGGAAAGTGGACCTAGGTTGTTGTTAGAATGACCCAAGATCGTTTGGCTAGCCAAAGATAAGGTTAAGCTAGCCAAACTACCTTGAAATTTAATGAAATAACACAATAAGTTACAACTTAGAAAAACTACTAAGATGTACTTTAACTTAGGGTCATTCCTAAGGTATTCTTTACCTGTAGGTTAGCATACAATTGATTCTTCTCTTAAAATTCTTCCAAGCCTTTTAATCTTGAGAAGTTGAGTTGTGCTCTAGTCTTAAAATGTTAAATTGAGTTAAAGTTCCATATAATATATATTTTTTTATATATAATTTGACAATCTACTTGTGTTCTGTCACGCCCCAAACTCAGAAATCGAGCTCACAAAATTTTTGATCATTGAATCCATGGCCAACAGCCTCCATAGTACCCCATTCTCGGCTCCTGGCACCCATATACCAGGTTCCGATCCTGGGATCCTACAAGGAAGATTTTTAATATAAATTTGATTCACAATAATCATAACTACAAGTATAACCCGTGAACAATAACCAGAACACCATCATAAAATCCACTAAGTTCAAAAACTTTAAGATACAATGTGCATAAAGGGAAATACAATGATAATAATAACAAAACTCCTGAAGCTCTGTGACATGCTCCTTCTCCTGCTCGTTACGTCCTAGTGTTACCTGCACGCATCAATCATGCATAAGCTTATAAAAAGCTTAGAGGGTGGTGAAAGTGTGTGCGTAATATAAGTGTGATCAGAATGTAATATCAGAGTGATGCAGAATATGCTGGTAAGTCCATGAATGCTAATAGTTGTACTAAGGCTATGCGATGTAAGGCATGAATGCTATCGACCACACCAAGGCCATACAATGCAAGACATGAATGTTATCGGCCACACCAAGGCAAACGATGCAAGGCCTACATAGCCAATGTCATGTGTAAGATGCAGCTCATGCAAACCAATCCACATATCAATTCAGCTCATCTCTAGAGCATCATATTTCAGTACAGTTCTCTCTACATAATCACCGAGGTCTAATACACTATAAACCACATTACCGCTCTACACTGGATGCACAACCGTGTAGTGGAAGAGACCTCACTATCTGCCTGGATAATAGTCAGCCAATATCTATCTGGTGTGTCAATAGCGGACCCATGAACGAGCTGGTAATACTCAGCCTAGCAATTTCCCCTACCCTCGGGTGGGTAAGGCCCCACCCCCTTCCAACCGACCACGACATAGTGGGAGACACAGCCTCCTAGTATTCAGCCCTCATGTGCTCATACATCCAATCGGTCTAGGCACTGGAGCATCCTCCATAGTACCATAATGGTTTGGGGGCTTTTACCCTGGGACATCCTTCGCGCCCTAGTGCTTAAAAAGAATTTCTAGTATCCAATCTTGTCATCCATGCTATATCTACGGAAGCTACAACCCTGATGTCACTAGGGTGTACAATAACCATAATTACATAATGCAAGATGCATGAGTCACACAGTCCAATCATGCATCAATCCTGCACATAAGTGGGCCCTATATGTGCTAAAAAAAACATTAGCAATTACAAATCATATGAGGCCTTACTTGACCCCTCTGTAGACTACTAGGTCAGCAATATGATGGCTCAACTAGAGTTCTAAGCAAGTATTGTCGTCATCATCACTTATATCTCTTCGAACTTCCTAAGAAGATTGGCTTATGCCTATGATATCTCACTTATCTACCTCTGAATTAATGTTGTCATCTCCTTCTAATTCTGCTACATTCACATCATATTTGTCTGCTTTAATTGGATTTAGTAACTAAAGACTGGACTAATGGCTTGGGGGTTCTCCGAGCTACCACAATATCGATGTCATCCAAAGAATGCAGTGTTCTCGAGAGCACTGGGAACTCATTGGCAACTAGGGTAAATCCTTGTTTCTCCTTAGTGATATTTCGCTCAGACTTGCCATTTTTCCCATAGTGCACTAGTTGTCATTGCCTGTGATCTACACCATGTGCAATCCTCTCGATCCTTATGTTTAGTGTTTCTGCTTTCCTCAGTTGTTATTTCTATTTTCGTTGCCTTCCATATAAAAGTACTTTCCAGTATAAATTAAATGAAATGAGAGAGATTTCCTTATAATCGACCGAAATTGATGAAGGAAGCTAGTGTTGGAGTGTACACCCCAGTGATATTTCCAGTGACAAATTGTTATGATATATGGACGAGTTAAGGATCAACATGTTTGTGTTGCATCTCTAACATATGAAATTCGGCCACATAGGCCTTACATTGCATAAACTTGGTATGGGTAACATCATTTATGGACTTGCCAGTTTAGCCTTCCATCATTTCTACTCACTCTGACATTTGTATGCTTGGCACATGCACACACTCTCTAAGCTTCGTAGTAAGCTTATGCATGTTCGTTACATGTAAGTTATGCTATACCGTAGTAGCATTGAGGCACGCGTATGTGCCCGATCTTTTGGAGTTTTTTTATGTCATATATTTTTCTTTCAGCATTTACTTAAAGATTATATTAGTATATATGTGGTGATGACGTTTTGTGACTTAGGTACACTTGTGGTTATGTTCCTTTACAAAAAAAATATCATCCTGAAAATCCTCCTTGTAGGATCCTCGGATCGAAGCCTGAAGCATGGGAGTTGGGAGTCAAGAATGGGGTACTACAAAGGTTGTCGACACCAGATTTGGAGGCTGGAGATTTTGTGAGCCCGGTTCTCAAGTTTGGGGTGTGACAGAAGTACGCACAGTGAAGTGGAACTTTGTTCACATCGGAAGCATCGTCTAAAGTTGTGGTGGCTATAAGTTGGGTTTGTTCCTTAATAGGTATGATGCGTTTTAAATTTGTGAGCTTTGACAAAGTGGACAATATCATGTGTTGTGAGGACAGGCCTTATGAGGTCAGTCACCCATTGGAATTCTGTCATGATCAACTAAGTCATCATCCCGACTCACCTGAAGAACCGATCACCTCCTAGTGGAACACACATTTTGATCTGACTCATTCATCTGGAGGCCCAAAACATCAAATGGCCATCAACGATTGTAACATCCCGAAAATCGGGGGTCGGGTAGAAACTCAACTCCCGAGTTTCAGAACGTCACTTATACAACATAGATAATGATAAATACATGTTTTCTGTAGAATGGCATTAAATAAGATTGAGACTACACCAAAACAGCATATCATACTCCAGAGACAGTTAAATTAGCAAGCGAAAGGCTGTGATAAATACATAAAATATATAATTGATTGTAAGTCTCCAGAGTGTGAACATGTTACCAGGTTAATTAAATACATGTATACTCCAAAAATGGAAAGAAAAGAATATACATGAGTGCTCCAAAAATATAAAATGACAAGTGTCATGGCGTCTAATCAACCTCCCTGTAATCTCGTCGATCAGAATACGGTGGAGAAGTCCTCATCATCATACAAGTCCGGCTCCGCTTCACAAGCAGCGCCATCATCTGCAACTACAACCGGGTTTGGTGGGTGTCAGGAAACACCGTCCTGTAACGTGGGAGTGAGTGATCAACTCAGTGGAATACTAGAGCAAAGATTAGCATGTTATCAAATCAATCACGTGTTAATAGTAAAGCAAACAATCAAACATTCCTAGATACTGTTGTTAATGCATGCATGAAATGACATGATGGATGCCCTCACTGACATACTCCCTGATGCGGCACCATCTGCGTCCGCGGCATGCTTTCTTTCCGCAGTGCTCCACATCTTCCAGGCACATGCAATGCGATATGGATAATGATTACCAAGTTGTTATTAGTCCTTTTCATACAGCAGGATTGGGAAACTAAGGTACCTTCCTTATATCAATACCCAAACAATGATCCTGTCTAGGGTCGTCACTCCTAGTAATCTCATACGATGAAATATTTCTAGGTCACTGCAAGGGCTGTCAAGGCTGTTGCAGGTACTCGTACACCGCTCCCCCATTACCTTATCAATACAGGCCTAGTTTATATCCTTAAGACTGCATCAGGACTCATCGCCCCCATGCGGTGTCAGGATAAACTCAAGGTCACTACAAAGGGCTGTCAGGGCTGTTGCTTGCACTCGTTGCTCCACTCCCTCATCACCTTATCAATGTAGGCCAATAGCAAGAATATAGTGTCCCATACCACCATAATCTGCTCAGAATGGGGTGCTCACTGGTCACTACGGGGAGGTTTGTGGCCCCAGCATAAGCCGACAGCTCGACCACGGTGTCCCATACCACCATGCCCGGCTCATGAGTCTTAGGGGATCGAGGTACCAAGGTTAGAGGGGCTTTCCAATGGTAAGTTTAGTACCCTAAGTTCAAGCAGTTATGACGAATACAAGGTGAACAAACAATGGTTAGTCGGGTTACTTGATGAGTCCGACTAGCGCGAGCGCACGTCGAATCGACCGACATGAAGTGCACAAGCACTTCATGTGGCCTAACCACTGTCGACGACTCTAGTACGACTCGAGTTCGTCATACATATCCTTCGTGGCGAATAGAATCTGACCAAGAATTATAAACTGTTACCGACTTCCTGGACTAGAGTATAGCCCCAAGCACATGAAATGTGAATCAGTAATCATATGAGATAGACAGAATTGAATAACAAGTGATTCAAGCATGTTAGCAACATGTTATAAGATACAACATATGCAATTTAACCATACACAAGCATTTCATATATATAAGGTAATCAATTCAAATAAACAAACATGGAGGAAAACATATACTTCACCCAAAGAGTTGAGAATCCTATCTCAACGCTTATCTACACCCTCATTTACTCAATACTTATACAAACATTTATACAAACACTTAGACTACACAACTCCAACGTACTTGACGTATGTTGATTTCAACATATAATATGAAAGATCCTTATATCAAGGAGATGTCTAATACACAACAATCATGTTCTTACATTCAAAACATGTGCCAAGCATAAATCATATTGATTTAGGTATTTCCACAAACACTTAGTCTACACATATTAGTCTACATAGCATATGTCGGCCAATATGTGCATTAGGGTGAATCTCTTCGCCAAAAAGATCATACATCCATGACTAGTATAAATACACGGTAAATACCCATGACAATCATATTAGTAAAATACGTACGTATACTGTATTTCCTACAAATACCTAAAATACCCTAAATCTCATATTCTTCGTACGTATTCGGAATGAAAAACGGACAGCATGTTGTACATGTCAAATAGCATTCTTGTCAACAATCTACCATTAAACGGCATTGAAAGCTTTGAAAACAGGTAATCTAAGCATCTACGATCCGCACCTTAAACCAGAAATTGTGAAAACGGAGTTGATTCAGACGATGAGTCTTCGTCAATGGTGTTAGCTATACCAACACTACAACTATTCTAAGCTTCAAATCAGGTTAGGGTTAGGATTTCTTACCTAAGAATGGAGCTGAAAATATCAGAATAGCGGTGCAGAAGCGGCGGCTATGGAACATAGAGCAGAAGGGAAGAATTCCAGGAGAGAGCTCCAAATCTCCCTCCCTTTCTCTCTCTTTCTCCCTCTCTTTTCTCTCTTCTCTCTCCAAATTCATATGGAATGAAAGAGTAAGGGTCTAAGCCCTTTTTATAAGTCCAAAAGCGACGAAAATAGACTTGGGGCCAAAGCGTACTTATTTTATGTCCAAATACGGACTATTCCGTCTCAACGGAGCATTTCTGGAGGTCCCCTGGCCGAATGCAGTCGGACTTAAGTTCATGGATAGTAGATCTTGCTCACATCAAGTTTTCAGTCTGGTAGTGTTCCCAGATCACACGTGGCGGACCAGTTTCAGTTCAACAGCTATCGGTACTCGATCAGGGCCACAAGTGCATTGACATGTAAGGGCCACCTATCCTGATCCAAGGGTAAAATTTGATCAAATTCTGACAGTCAGAACGCTTAGAAGATGTCGCACAAGCGACATGTGCCAGATTTCATACATTTTATTAATTTCTAACATTTCTCACACTCTTCACTCTGGACTTAAGGAAATCGTCGTGGGATATCATTTAGACTTAATTTTTAAGGTGATTGTCAAGTCCAACTAGGCGGTCAGGATTGTCTAAGTTCGGGGTAATCGGACTTCCGACATGCGGTCCACTACCGATATAAAGTTTCAAGGTGCTCCCGAGAGCAATCAGGAATAGAGTTTGATCCTAGGTTTTACAGTATTGTAGCGTCACCTATCCTATACGTTTTGACTCTAGCAGATCGTATTGAAAGTGATTGGTGAGAATTTCACAGGTCATCTAGTGCAGCGCTAGTTGATTCTCGTTGGATTTCTAAAGGAAGTAGCCTTTATTGATTTTTATTTGAAATGATATTTGAAGGGTGGAGCGAGGGTGTTCAGAAACGGAAGAAGGAAGAGTTTGGAGGGGTGGTCTTTGTCAAAAATTAGGCATTTTGGTGAGAAAGGAGAGCTTAGAGGGTCACTTTGTGAAGGAAGTACCTGATCAGGGAGGTTATAAGGGACGACCCAAATACCAGGGGGCTACCCTAACCCCCAAACACTTCCGGCCCGAAGGCCGACCCGAGTGGGGCCCACTGTACATCGAGCCCTCGCCGGTCAAACTGTAAACCGGCGATGCCGGCCACATGGGGCGTGGTCCCCCTGTCCCCTAGGTCCCAAAAATATGTGGGGCCCACCTTAGATCATTGTGGATTAGCGTGGGTGGGCCCACGACTCCGTTCGAGGCATTTCGGGGCCAGTTTGCAAAAAGGAATGAATTTCTATGGCATATAGCATATAATTTTAGGGTAGGAGACACTAATATATCCAACTAACCTATCTATTTTGTTAGATTCCAAAAGGTTAAGGGTTGAAACCCATTTTACCCATTTATTTACTATTCACGGTAATTTTTAGTTTTGGTATTGTTCTTTATCGTTAATACCCTAGGATTGGTATTCTTTACTATGTAAAATTGAGGAGTCATGTTTAATATGAAAGTACTTGGAGAAATTTGAAGAATGAGGTGGTGAAAGGTGAGTTTTGAAGGAAATGGATTGAAAAGCGATTTCTTTGGCTTTGGAATTGAGCTCTGAAAGTGATAAGGTTGACCCATAGCCTAAGGATGTATAACCCCAGGTTGGCAAAAATCTAGGGTGTTACAACGATGCTGGATTATGGCCATGCAAGCTAGGTTAAGATACATCTGAATGGAGATGAGTTTGTTGTCCAGTAATCATTTCAACCTAATCATAACTAGTCCAAAGATTAGTTAGCTTCGAACCCTCTTGAACGAGGTTAATATATCCCTTAAAAGGCTACCTTTTAGGGCAACCTCTTGCCAAAAATAAAAAAATGAGGGTAGTGAGGGAACGCTATCTATTTTGCGCCAGACTGAGTTAAACCAAGTCAGTCGGGTTCGAGCGAGTACAGGCTTAATATCCGTCGGTAGAAGAGAAGAAAGAGGATGAAGAAAAGAAGAAGAAAAAGTAGTAGAATAGAAGAAAGAGAAAAGAGAAGAAGAATGGAGAGGGAGAGTATGTTAGTTTGCCACATCGACTCAACTCGAACCGAGTTGGCCAGTTTCAGAGGCAAGTCAGTGTGGGTCTAGTGAGTCTGATATGTGGCCAAGCTCTTTCCTGGCCCATTTAGAAAGTAAAAAAGGTAGAAGGAAGGAAAGGAAGGATGAAGTAGAAGGGGAGATGGAGAGAGAGAGAGAGAGAGAGCTGGGTCAAGGGCCGCTATCGAGACTTGACTCACCGAGGCTAAGTTAGCTGAGTTTTAACTCGAAACACATTCATTTGAGCAGATATGGGTCCTCTACAGTATAAAAGCATAAGGAAGAAAATAAGGAAGAGGAAAGTGGGAAAAAAGAATGTGAATTGAAGCATTGAGTCAACTCAATGACCTAACTTGCAAGGCCGAGTCAATACCTGGTTGAGCTCGGGTTGAGTTCCGAGTTTAAAAATGTTAAAGCAAAAAAGTGAGGGGAGGATAAAAGAAAATAAGAGAGAGAGAGAGAGAGAGAGAGAGCAAGGACCGAGTTTAAAGAAGCGAGTCATTGACTCGACTCGATTGGGAGTCTAGTCAAGTTACTGGTAAATGTTTGTGGTTAAAAAAGGAAAGAAAGAAGAAATCGGAGAGAAGAACGAAAGAGGAAGAAAAAAGGAAAAGAATGTAGGTAAAGGGAGTAGATCTTGCCAAGTGAACTCAGTTAGAACTCACTGAGCCCAATCAAGTTTGTTCTAACCTAAGGAAGTTCTCATTTACCAAGCCGGGGTTTGAATCGTCTTAGACATTTACTGTAGCAAACACAAGTAGTTTTGTTAGAATTTCAGCCCAAGTCAAGTTGATTTAGACTTAGGTGAGTCAACTCATCTACATTTGAAGTTCCTTTCTTTTTTTTTTTTTAGTTGAAATCTTAACTTAACACTATAGATTTTTTTAATTTTTTTTTTTTTAAAAATGGCATATTATGTGTTAACCTTCTCAATTCAAGTGTATGGGAGTTAAGATGATTAGATTTTTTTGGAAATATTTTAGATTTGAGGTGAGTCAACCCCTATTTTCCCTATTTGGGTATCAAAGAAGGCAATATTACTCTTTTTAATTAAATTACTCACTTATTATAGAAAAATGAGAGTATTTCCCAAATCTTCCTTCCCTTAATTACTCAAGGAGGGTCTCGATTTAAGGTGAGGATCACCCTTCCAGATTTTCTACATCTTGATAGTTAGCTTAATTCATTTACTTAATTATTTACCTAATACAACATGCAATGAAAATGATGATAGTTTGTATTTGAATGATTCTTCGTAAATTATGGGTAGTTAGATTTAAATTCAAGTATTAGAACATGCTAGTGATCTCAAATATTCTTATTCTGATTTAAATTGAACACTTTATCTAATTAAGTGCTATCAAAATTGTATGTGGATTGTTTCACCACTTTTGATTACTTAATGGTGTTTTTGGAAGTCCTCGATTGGGTAGTTGATGAAGAATTGAAGGCACAGATTCAATTAATTTCTACCAATTTCCAATCGGACAGGTAAAGCTTGTTAATACTTTAGAAGGTTGGATAGCTTATGGGGATTCTTTAGGCCTCATAAGACAATCAAAGAGAGTCTACCACAACTTCTTCTCCAAATCAGCTGAAAATTCTTGAAATTCTGACCGACACTTTATATACTTTTACTCAAAGAGTAAAGGAAGACATCAGGGACCAAGATACAACTACGACATCTCCTGCTCGGGGATCTCTTCCCTTTTTTCCCTGGCAGAAGACGGCTGGGCGACCAAGGGCATCTTGGCTTCCGCCCCTGACCTCGCCTCCACAGTGGGAGAGAATAATTGGGTGACAGAAGGAGTCATCCTCTTCTGCTCGGTTCTCTTCTTCTGAAGCATCTCCTCAAGGGAAGGGCACTTCCTCTTCCCAGGTTTGTGAGGTTCAGCCAGAACTGCACAACACAACTCAAATCAGATAAGCACTAACATCAAAATTCTAACTGACAGACAAGTACTTACAAAGGGAGGAAAGGGAAGGAATCAATCTGCAAAGCCTGAATCGGTGTAACAGGTCGGGAGTAGTGAGTTTGCTCTAGATGTGGAGCTCCTCCTTCAACACCCTTGCTCTGTCCACTTGGCCACGAAGGAAGGGAGATAGGTTGGGTGAACCCTTTTGAAAAATTGTAAAAGTTCGAAAAGGAAACAAATTAATAAAAAATTCAATGACAGGGAAATAAGACCTATGCGCACCACTGAAATCTAATGTAGGATGGAAAATTTAGTGCGCACTCTGACCCGAAGACTAGAAAGCTCGGCAGTGGGCGCCTCACACTCTCCTGATACCCAAAACCACTTGTTCTTCCAATCCTTGTTGGAAGAAGGAAGTTTGGCGACGAGGCTTCGAACTTGGTTTATCTTTAACAAAAAATAATACCAGCTTGGCTCCACCCGATTGTGCTTAGTCTGGTACAAGTAAATGAAATCATATGGTGTCAGCTCGTTGTTCCTGAGCTGGAACCAGATGATGTATGTCCCGAGCAGCACCCACCAAGCGTTCAGAATGAGCTGCCTCGGATCTAGCCTCAGGCGGGCAGTCATCGCCCTCACAAATGGGTGAAGCGGGAGCCATAGTCCACATTGGAGAGAACAGATGAATATGGAGACCTCCCCTTTAGTTGAAAACTTGGGAACGTCAAAGGGGGCTGGTGCTCAGAGACGTATGGAATTCAGGATCTGATATTTAGAGTGGACTTTGACCATACAACTTTAGTAAAAAATGACCCCCCAAGGATGACCTCAGAGGGTCGCTCAGCAGTGATCGGGCAGTCATCCTAACAGATCGCAGAGGAATTGGAGAAAGTGGTTCAGCCGAGGCCCCTGTCTTGGAGTTTAAACTCCTCAGGTCAGTATCGCCCTTGAAGGCATACACTTCACGCACATCATCTGAACCGTTTGACGTATTGGATCCTTGACAGAAAAAAGGAATGAAATAAGGAAAAAAGATTCAAAAAAGGCTGGGGAAGGAGAAGAACTCATCGAAAATCGCCTACTCTGAGAGTTATCAGCAGCAAAAATTCTCTCCCAGAAGAA
The DNA here is from genome assembly GCA_037074715.1 of Magnolia kwangsiensis. Lineage (NCBI taxonomy): Eukaryota > Viridiplantae > Streptophyta > Magnoliopsida > Magnoliales > Magnoliaceae > Magnolia > Magnolia kwangsiensis. The sequence goes on from CM073573.1 coordinate 63,189,825, forward strand.
AATAGCTGAGCAGATACGGGAGGTAGTGTCTTTTATAAACCTTCTCAGTTAGGAGTAATCATTACCGACATTGAATGTTGAAGGCGGAGAGTTGCCCTCTCGAACACCGCCTCATTCATGGTAATGCCTGATTAGTCCTACTGATGTAAAACCCCAAGCCACGCCAAATTGTTGATGAGCGGCATTAAATGTTGTAGGTGAAGGGTCGCTCCCTCACCCACCACTTTACACATGGCAACTCCCCATTTGCCATGACAATTCATGCTCTTAGCTTGCACCACGCGTCCGCTCCCCACAGGTCCGCAATTGAAAACCTGCCGCAACAGAGTACGACGCCTTAATCCTACTAGGCCATCATGCAGATTTTCCTTGATTATATTTCTCTCACTAACTATCAATTAAAGCGTAATGGCACATCCATCAATCTCCATTTCACCAGTTTACTCCTCGAGCTCACACTGTAAATTCATGAAGTAAGGGCCTTTTGTTATGGGAAAATGTAGTCCGACCACTTTCAAAGTCAACTCGGCTTAACGAACACCTAATTTGTTCCCGCGTCACCTCATGAATGAAAAATGCCATTCACTCCTGTGGGTACCGTCTGCAGCAGGGTATGACTCTAAGTTTCTATCCACATACACCCACCAAAGACTGGATAATTTGGTAAGGCCAAGGGACCATCAAGAACAAATAGACCCGGTGAAGGATTAGTTCGGAGCTACAACTCAGATTGATTTAGTCCTGATTTAGCTCGACTCAGGTCGTCTTCAGTTGATTGGTAGAGACCGACTCGGATTAGTTCAGCTGAGGACGTCGTTGGTTGACTAGTAAAGCTCGGATCATCTCCTGTCAATTTACAAAGCTCGGTTTAGATCAGTTTGGCTCAGGATCCCCCTCAATAATGCACAATTCGAAAATAACCGCTAGTGCCCACCTCTCGCGTAACCATCCTCCACATGATTCAGGGGTAACGGCTCATATTCATCAATCATGCACGTCCAACCCAAGGGCTAAGATCATGCCTAAATTAACATAAATCTCTACCCTATAAACATTATAAATAACTAGACCATCGACAAAGGAAGGTACAAAAAATCTCTCACCCTAAACCTTTCCATACGACTAGACCCAGACTCCTAGCCTAACTTTGGCATCGAAGGTTCCCTTGCTCTAGTCAAGGTCTCCTTTGTCTTCTTTCCTGCGTAAGTGCGAGGAGGTTGGAGAATGGTGGCCCAAATTCTTGCATCAAAAACAATAATCAAATCTGTTCGAATATCGATTTTGCTAGCGTTTCAATTCATGATATAATCTTTTGAATGCAGAAACTATTGTGCGAAAATGATGTCTCTTTGTCAATCAAGATGATTCTTCTGAAGTTCTTTTCCCTTTGAATCAATCAAACTTTTGGAAGAATTACGAAGATATGAATCATAAGTATATAGTCATTGCGCACGCAATACTCTTGTTGCATGGTCACCCTGTTGTGAGTCACGCAATAGGTATCCTCCAATACTTTGCGAATTCTGGAGAACTTTCTAGTCTTTTGTTGGTTCTTGGAGTCTTCATATGTTGGAAATGAAGAGAGAGGAGGGGTATTTATAGGCAATCACACATGTGAACCCTGAATTCCACATGGTATTTCCCTACTGCACAAACCTTATAATCCTATTGTGCGGGGCGCAACGGTCTACCATGATCAACATATTGTTGTGTGTCGCACAATGGACCAAAATCAACATATTATTGTGCACCACGTAATCAAACTATATTGATTTTCATTGTCTCATTTTCTTCTTAAATTTATGCTCCTTTTGACCCATAGATTAGAAGTTACAATTTTGACACAACCAAAGTGTGTCACGCAATGCATGCAAGTCCCACTTGCACAAATCTCAATATTCTCAAATCAATCAATCCATCAATCAACAATCCATCACTCGTGTCACTCTTTTCCCATTAGTCAAACAAGTTTATGCCTTTCTCATACAACCCATACCCCTACCTATGCTAGCCATCATTCTTTCCTTCTTTTTCTCTCCATTTTACCCCTCTTTTCATAATTCCCTTTCTACTCAAAAATCTCAACCACAAAACTCCCTAACTCCCTCTCATTTCTACCATTTTCCAGCATGAGTATAGAGAGATTAAGAGAGAGAGAGAGAGACATTAGAGAGAATTAGGGAGAGATTAAGGGAGAAATAGAGAAAAGAAAGAATGATAAGGGAGAGATTAAGATAAATGAGAGAGCTTGAGAGAGGATTAAGAAGGATCAAGAGAGTAAGAGAGAGAAAAGAGTGATTAGAGACAGTTTCAAGTGGAGATAAGCTTGGTGGACTGTACGATAGCTGATTCAAGCTGATCCAACTGTCCATCGTCACTATGAGTGCAAGGGATGACAAACACTCCTTTTTCTTTGCTTTCTTTTATTCCCATGGGCCCACAAGGGTGGAACCCACCTTGTTTATATGGAAGATGTGTATGTTGGATCCCATAGTGGCGGGGGGCCACCCCGATGGCCAAATCTCCTTCCCTAGCTTCTTTTTTCCGTTTCATTTACCTTCATTTTTCTCCTTTGATGATATTGTGGAGCCTACAAGTGGGCCACGCTATTAAAGGGTGTGCCTCGCACACTATCATAGCATGGGTTGCCTTATGTGGCCTACTGCGATATTTTTTCCCACTAGCATATTGTTTAGATTATACGGATCTAGATGAAGGAAAAACACCAAGAATCGGCTTGATCAAAAACTCCTTTACCCACCATGAGCTTGCAAATTTGATGAATGGAGTAGATCTCCTTAGGTGAGCCCTACAACCATTAAAATAACAAGCAAGAGAGGGGACAGTGACAAGTGTCACTGGACGCAAAATGTCCATAGATGTTGGTGGTGGTGTTCACCTTCCCATGGTCACCGTGTGGCCTCCAATCGTTGGTACCACCATGATATATATATATATATATATATATATATATATATATATATATATATATATATATATATATATATATATATATATATATATATATATATATATATATATATATATATATTCATTCTATCCTCGTCATCCATCTGATTATCCCTCCCAGTTTAGCCGTTGATCCCAAATCTGAAGCCAATCAAAATCTTCAGCAGGCCACACCGTTCGGTTCAAGGGAGTTGGGAAGCCCCTACGTTAATGATGCTTTACATAGGAGTGTTGGGGGTGAATTTCCACTCATGGGACCCATCTTGATTTATTCTTGAAATCCACCCTATTCGACAGTTTATTCAGATCATTTTAGGCTATGGTCCTAAAAATGAGACAGATCTAAGTCCTAAGTCGACTACACTGAAGGAAACAAAATCCCACTGTTGAAAAATTCTAAGGCCCACTGTTATGTGTTATGAAACCTGCTATCTGGTCCATTGTCCCACTGTTATCTGGTCCACAGGGAGTTAGCCGACAAGATAGATGGAGGGGATCATTCACTTAATTGACTCCACTCATCAGAAAGTAAAAAAGAGATAAAGAAGAAAAATAAAACAAATATGAGGCAGTTGTTGCTGCCCAGCCACGTGAGGGGTAGAGCTGGGCATCGGTCCATATTGGATCGGATTAGGTCCAACTCGACTCGATCCGAAGTCTCAATGTCCTGACCCGAACTCGATTTGATCCTGAACCGAGTCCAGGTCACCTGACTCGGACCGATCCGATACATGGTTGGCCTAACCCAAACTGACTCCGACTTGGTCAGGAAAATCGAGTCAGATCGGGTTGGGTAGGATTCGGATTGTATAAATTTAATCTAATAGTTTCAAGTGGTGTGGTCCACTTCAGCCTTTAATATACCTCATTTTTGTGCTCAAGGCCTAAAATGATATGTCAAAATGGATGAATGGCTTAGATAAAACATATACATCAAGGTAGGCCCCACATGGTTATGAAAGAACTATCCATTATGTATCCTTGCTTTTATCAAATATATATTAGATATTTCAGTGTTAACATGCACTGCACGAAAGCGCAGTGACATTTCACAACGTCTCACACAAGTGCAGCTATGCACCTAACTTGCTTTATTGACGTTACTAAGTTCCATGTGTCAGATCATGGGGTTTATGTAATATCCAAACCGTCCATCCATTTGGCAAGCTTGTCTTAAGGCTTGAGACGAAAAATAAGACAGATCTAACTATCAGGTGGACCACACGGGATGTTTAATGGTGAAAATCATTCTCTGCTGCTATTTATGGTGTGGTCCAAATGATCTTTGAATATTATTCATTTTTTGGATAATACTCTACAATATATCTAAAAATAAATGAACGGTTTACATAAAATAAAAACATCACTGTGGGGCCCATATAACTTTCATATCCTTTGAACCGTTCGTACAACTCGGAACTCGAGGAGCTTCGGTCTCATCTTCGCACGTGCCTAGCCAGCTAGCATGCTACAGAAGCGGATAACGTACTATGTAACTCAGTACACTACATGTACTTAGTACACTCTTTGGGGTCCACCGTGATTTGCATATTTTATCTACTCCGTCCATCCATTTTAACAGATAAGTTTATGGTTTCATCCCAAAAATGAGATATATCCAAATCTCAAGTGTACCTCACCACGGGAAATAGTGTGAATTGAAATTCTACCGTTTAAAATTTCTTAGGGCCCACAGAAGTTTTGGATCAAGCTGATATTTGTTTTTTACCTTCATCCATGTCTGCATAATCTTATGAACAGGTTGGATGACAAATAAAAATCACTGTGGCCCTAGCATGGTTTCAACGGTAGAAGTCATTATTTGCATTGTTTCTTATAGTGTGGTCCACTTGAGCATTGGGAATACTTCTATTTTAGACTTAACCACTTAAACGATCTTGAAAATTGGATGGACGGTGTGGATAACCCAATACATTCATGGTAGGCCCAACTGAGTTTACTTTGTATGATAGAAGCTAACTGAGTAACTCAATATGCAATCCTATTTCCCTATTTCCCAAGCTACTTCCCAGGCTACAGCTAGCTGGTGCATGGTACTGATGCTGACAGATTGCTACTCCTGTGTTCAGTGATCTATGGGCCCCACCATGATGTATGTATTTCATCGATGTCGTTCATTCATTTTTACTGATCATTTTAAGGCTTGATACAAAATATTAGAGGGATCAAAATCTCAGGTGGACCACACCACAGGAAAACAATAATGATTGGATATCCTCTATTAAAATCCTCTTAAGTCTCCGGATTGGGTTGGATCTGATCGGATTGGGATTCAGATCAGATCGGTCTGAATGAACCGCGATCCGATCCCGATCCGAAAACCATTCGGATCTGAAATACCTAACTCGATCCTCCCCGATCCAGGCCATCGGTTCGGTTAGGATCGGGTTAGATCGGGTCTGATTGGGTCGAAACGACCAAATCAGATCTATTTTGCCCAGCTCTAATGAGGGGTGCAAGCCTCCTTGGGTTGCCCTAACTCGTGGGACCATCCTTGAGGTATATGTTTAATCCACTCCATCCACCATCTTTCCCAGATTATTTTAGGCCATGGGATAAAATATGAGGTAGAGATGCGTCTCGACTGGGTTGTACTAAGGGAAATAATGCTCATATGTTAAAACCTTCTGGGGCCCATTGTAAAGTCCCTGCTCATTCAAATCAGAGTCTATTAGACTGCACTCAAGCTGGCTAAGACAGTGGATGGAGAAAATTATCCATTTGGGGCTCGCTTGATAATGTATCAAAAAAAAAATGTAAATAATAATTAAAAAAAGAGAATATGCGCGTGGGCAATCACCCATTCCTGTCCAAATTTGGGTCTCACAAGTGGGACTCATCTTGATGTTTATATTTAATTTGAGCTACCCACCAACTTTTCTAGATCATGTTAGGCCTTAATGTCACACCCCAAACGGCAACGACTCGAAAAATTTCGTACCAAGACCCGAGTATCACCTCGATCAGAAATCACTTAGGATTAATTCTCTTAGAAATTAAACCTAAGTTACTGATGAGGGTCAAATATTGCATATCAGACAATGATTATTGCCGAATTTTACTTACAAGATAATATTTAATCTCATATTTTAATTATATTTTCATTGCAGGATGAAATCAGGAGCGTTGACTGAAAAAGGGATATTAAAAGCATGGATTTGATGATCCGAGGTCACCAAGGCGATGGACGGATTCCAGAGGACCAATATTGAAGAATTTACATGCCAGGGACCCGAGAAAATCAAGTTGTTCACGTTAAAGAGGCCCGAAAACTAGCAAAAATGCAAGATCATATGGTTCCCGCCATCCGATTGGCTCGAAAATTCATACATGGCCTGGGGGATACAAATTAATCGTACATATTAAATTTTAACCATTGGATCACTAAGAAAGTGTCCCAACAGTTAGATCAGTCCCTTAATTCATTAAGTGGGGCCCACATGATACTTGGAACTATCTCAAATTTGGAGTCAACGCCTTAAATGAGGCGAACAAACAGATGAACGGTACGGATTTCTCACAAACATCATAGTGGACCCCATTTATGCGTGAGTGTGCATAGTGCACCATTTCAGTCGCTCGTTTCTCTGGACGGTGCCGTGCACGGCGAATGAAATGGTGCACTATGCACACTCACGCATAAATGGGGTCCACTATGATGTTTGTGAGAAATCCGTACCATCCATCTGTTTGTTCGCCTCATTTAAGGCGTTGACTCCAAATTTGAGATAGTTCCAAGTATCATGTGGGCCCCACTTAATGAATTAAGGGGCTGATCTAACTATTGGGACACTTCCTTATTGATCCAGTGGTTGAAATTTAATATGTACGGTTAATTTGTATCCCCCAGGCCATGTATGAAGTTTCGAGCCAATCGGATGGCGGGAACCATATGATCTTGCATTTTGGCTGGTTTTCGGGCCTCTTTAACGTGAACAGCTTGATTTCCTCGGGTCCTTGGCATGTAAATTCTTCAATATTGGTCCTCTGAAATCCGTCCCTCGCCTTGGTGACCTTGGATCATCAAATCCATGCTTTTAATATCCCTTTTTCAGTCAACGCTCCTGATTTCATCCTGCAATGAAAATATAATTAAAATATGGCATTAAATATTATCTTGTAAGTAAAATTCGGCAATAATCATAGTCTGATATGCAATATTTGACCCTCATCATAACCTCCAACCAACATTTTGCTAGTCCCGAGCAAAACATGCGAAAAAATAATTTCAAAAATAAGAGACAATTCCTGTAAATTCAAGTGACTTGTGAACAGATAGTTAAAATGTAAAAATTCTAAGATTCATGAATGGTATGTGGAATTTTCTCCAGGAATCAAGCTCATGGTAAACTTTATAATCAAGTTCAAAGTATTAATCCATTTATTAGAACATTCCAAACATTGAGTTCCATGAGTGTATAGTGTAATCTCGGCTTACCACTGTTAAGAGATCCAATTGTCATTTTCATGATATCATTGGTAAGTAACAATGACATTCATGACAACAAAACCTGAAACCAACACTTGCCTTTAAGATCACCTTTTCATTCTACTAGCCTTTGTTTTTCTTGAACAGTAACTCCAAGTAGGGGAATCAAATCTTTACCCATAGGGAGCAAACCTATGGTGAAGACTTGTCACCTAACTTCATTTCTAACTATCAACCATGGGGGATCGAATCTACATCCATAGGGAGCAAACCTATGGTAAAGATTATGCGACTTATCTTTTTTATTCTTCTTTACTACACATGAAATTTTATTTTGGCTGGTTCCTTTCATGCTTTGTGATTACCAAGTTAATCATTCAATATCGAATTGAAACCTTAATGTGTAAGCGAGATGTGATGTGCAAAATCATGACTTAATCAATGTTTAAAACTTCTAATCATGGGTTAAAAATTCAAACTTAAATGTGAAATCTAATAGTCAACTGAATCCAAGAGTCATAAATTACCAACATCACGTATCTTTTAATTTTAAAATCACAACTATCCTTCAAAGTCACTTCAAATTCAAAAAATTTTAAAAAAAAATATTCACACTTTTTGCTCAAGACTAAGAAAATAGAAAATACTGATTAGGTTACCTAATCTCCCACCCCCAACCTAAAATCTACATTGTCCTCAATGTAAAAGAAATAAATATGTAATGCACATAGGACAACAAAAGTAAAAGAGGAGTGATGGAAAGATAGTACCTGAACAGAGAATCAAGAGTCTTTTCCAAAAATATCAATGTAAAATCGAGTCAGCACAAGAGAGAAATCAACAAAAAGAAAATCACAAAAAGAAAATCCTACCTATACCACTTTCGCAGGTGCTCTCGATTGCATTTAGCATATGTAACAAGCCTTTAAACCCCTAAGTTACCCCTAGTGGACGAGTTGTAGTCTCGTGAGGGTTTGCAGCAATGTTACCCACAAACATTGAATCAACTAACTGGGAAAATGAAATAGAATGAACAGTTGGGTTGCCTCCCATGAGCGCTAAGTTTAACGTCTTCAGCTAGACAAAAATGGACCATGAATTAATCAATCTTGAAAACCTGGGTCCTCCAAATTAACTTCTTCAACATCTTGATTAACCAAATCCTCCAAATAAGGTTTCAGTCATTGACCATTTACTTTGAAAATATTTCCATCCTTAAGATTTTCAATCTCAACTGCTCCATGAGGAAATACGTTTACTACCTGATAAGGACCATACCATCGCGAACGTAGTTTCCCAGGAAAGATGCGTAACCTAGAATTATACAATAAGACTTTCTGACCCGATTCAAATGTCTTGCGAAGAATTGATTGGTCATGAAAAAATTTCGTTCGTTCCTTATAAATTTTTGCATTCTCATATGCCTCATTTCAAATTTCTTCTAACTCATTGAGTTGAAGTTTACGGTGTGATCCAGCCTTGTTCAAATCAAAATTAAAGGTTTTGATGGCCTAATAAGCATGATGTTCTAATTCCACAGGTAAGTGACATGCTTTCCCAAAGACAAGCCTATAGGGAGACATTCCAATCGGGGTTTTGAATGCTGTACGATACGCCCAAAGAGCATCATTCAAACATTGCGACCAATCCTTACGATCAGGGCGAACTGTTTTCTCTAAAATTTGTTTAATCTCCCAATTCGAAACTTCTACTTGACCACTTGTTTGTGGATGGTATGGAGTTGCAACTTTATGGGTGATGGAATATTTCTACATTAAAGATTCAAACAGTTCATTGTAAAAATGAGTACCACCATCACTTATGATTGCCCAAGGAGTACCAAAATGAGAAAAGATATTTTCTTTCAAGAAGCGGACCACAACTTTGTGATCATTCGTTTTACATGGCACTGCTTCCACCCACTTAGAGACATAATCGACGGCCACAAGGATATACATATAACCGAATGATGGGGAAAACGAACCCATGAAGTCAATACCCCAAACATCAAATATCTCAACAATGAGAATATTGATAAGTGGCATCATGTTCCTACGGAAAATATTACCCATACGTTGGCATCGATCACATGTAGAACAAAAGGCATGTGTGTCTCGAAAAAGTGTAGGCCAATAAAATCCACTTTGTAAAACTTTTGCAGCTGTTTTCTTTGAACCAAAATGACCACCACATGCATGGTTATGACAAAAGTAGATTATACTATGAAACTCACTCTCAAGTACACATCTCCTAATGACCTGGTCAGGACAGATTTTGAATAGGTATGGATCATCCCAGAAGAAATGTTTAACCTCAGCAAGAAATTTGGATTTATCCTGTTTAGTCCAATGAGAAGGAATCTGACTTGTAACAAGATAATTTACGATGTCAGCATACCAAGGTAATTGAGAAATAGCTAAAAGTTGTTCATCAGGGAAAGACTCGTTCATTGGCACAAGATCCACTATGGGCTCCGAGACAAGTCTAGACAAATGGTCGGTTACCACATTTTCGGAACCCTTTTTATCCCGAATTTCAATGTCAAATTCTTATAGCAAGAGAATCCAATGAATCAATCGAGGTTTAGCATCTTTTTTAGAAAGAAGATATTTCAATACTGCATGATCTGAAAATACTATAACCTTCGATCTAATGAGATATGACCTAAATTTGTCTAGAGCAAATACCACTGCCAACAACTCTTTTTCAGTGGTAGAGTAGTTCAGTTGAGCATCATTTAGAGTCCTACTAGCATAATAAATGACATGAGGTATTTTATCCAATCGTTGCCCTAAGACGACTCCAACAGCATAATTAGAAGCATCACACATAAGCTCAAAAGGTAAACTCCAATTAGGTGGTTGGATGATTGGAGCAGAAGTTAATAAAAGCTTTAACTTGTCAAAAGCTTTCCGACAATCATCATCAAGGTTAAATACAACATCCTTAGCTAATAAACTGCACAAGGGTCGAGAAATTTTGCTAAAATTCTTAATGAATCTCCTGTAGAATCATGCATGCCCTAAAAATGATCTAATTTTCTTCACCGTTCTAGGTGGAGGAAGACTAGAAATTAAATCAATCTTGGCTTTATCAACTTCAATGCCTTTACTTGAAATAACATGCCCGAGTACAATCCCTTTTTGAACTATAAAATGACACTTTTCCCAATTCAATATCAAGTTCGTTTTTTTACATCTTTCCAAAACTAGAGATAGATGGTATAAGCATTCGTCAAAGGAAGAGCCAAAATTGGAAAAATCATCCATGAAAATCTCGAGGAAACGTTCAACCATGTCTGGAAAAATACTTATCAGTTACCTAGCGCTAAGTTAGACTAGCTGTGAAATTTGCACAGTTCGCTTTAAATATGTTCTGCAGGACTTAAAACTTACAGAATCAATGATGCTATAATCCCTAAAATCTAGGATCCAACTCTAAACCCAGTTGTTCTAGAGAATGTTTAGTAACTTTGTATTGATTCTAGACTGCGCGTCGAGAGTCCGATATCTATAATCTTAGACCGTTATGACCGCTTAGTTGGACTTGACCATCTTTTCAAAAATTTAGCCCAACTGATGTCATGACACCATTTTACTGAGTCCGAAGTGAAGAGAGTGAGAAAAGGGAAAATATTTAGAAAATTAAATACATTATTATGAAATCTGGCACAGTTCACTTGTGCATTATTTTTAAGCGTTCTGACTGTTGGAATTTGACCAAAATTTACCCTCGGGTCAGGAAAGTTAGCCCTTTCATGTCAGAGAGCTTGTAGCCCTGATTTAGGTTCGGTGACCATTGAATTGAAACTGGTCCACCACGGACAATCTGAATATTCGATCGGACTGAAAACTTAACTTACTAAAGATCCGATGCTAGTAAGCTTAAGTCTGATCGCATTTGATCAGAGGACCTCTAGAAATGCTTCGTTGGATCAGAAAGATCCCGATTTGGGTATAACCTAAGTATACCTTGACTTAAAGTCTATTTTTGTTATGTTTGGGCTTATAAAAGGGCCTTAAGCCCTGAGCTTTCTAACCCATATGAATTTTCCAAACCCTAGAGATTTGAAAGAAGGAAAAGAGAGAGAAAGTTTGGGAGAATCAGGTGAAACTCTGTAAGATTTTTCCTAGCACATCTATACTTTGCACCGGCATTTCTGAATCGTTCTTCTGGCGATTCTGATTTTATTTTTTTTGGGTAAGTTGAGCTAACCCTAACCTATTTTGAAGCTTAGACTAGTTGAGATAGAGTTCTAGCTAACCTGATTCATGCCATAGGTAGCGTATCCGCCGTCAACGAAGACACATCGTCCGAATCATCGTAAATACGACTTTTCTGGTTTAAGGTGCGGACTATATGCGCTTAGGTTATGGTTTTCAACCCTTTTAATGATAGTTAATGATTTATTCATGTTGTGAATGCAATTACACATGCCAAATGTGCTATCTGTTTTGTCTTCCGTATACGTATTCCTTATATTGTAAATACCGTATTTCATGTACATGTTAGAATACACATATGCATATGGAATCTGCTGATTTGCTTGCCATGATAAATTGTCATTGTGATATGCCTAATATGTATGCGGCAACTCCTTGGTGAGAGGACTTGCCCTAATTTGCAACGGTGTCGACATACGTGATGTATGTTGAATAGTGTAAGCTAAGTATTTGTTCAAATGTCTAAGTGAGTTAGTAGTTAGTAAAGTGTGATTGCTTGAGTGGTTGGGATATGGATCCCCATCACAATACTTGTGTGAATGATTTCCTTCATGAATCATGTGATTGCTAAATGAGTGTATGATTTCTTCCATGGATTGTGTTCTTAGTTAAATCATGATAAATGTGTGCATTAATTCCACCATGTACTGTTTACCTTCAAGTTATACTTCATGATTGCTCACATGGATGCAGAAAATGAATCATATACTAGTTATTAGCTTTGTTTGTGGATAGGGCTGTACTACAGTCCAGGCAATCTAAAAATGTTCCGTAAATCGTGATTGAGGTTGCTTTCACCACACAAGATGAGTTTAGCGAATCTGAGTCGTGCTTGGGCTGTTCAGCAGTGGTTAGGCCACATGGAGTGCTTATGCATTCCATGTCGTTCAACTCAACCTACGCTTGGCCTAGTTGAGCTTATCAACTAACTCGATTGACCGATGCTTGTTCACCATATTTGGTCAATACTGTTTGAATCTAAGACACTGAGCTTACCAGTGAAACTCCCGTAACCATGGTAATAAGATCCCCCAAGACTATTGAGCCGGGCACGGTGGTATGGGACACCGTGGTCGTGATGTCGGCCTACGCTGGAGCCACAAACCTCCCCGTAGTGACCAGTGAGCACCCTACTCTAAGCAGATTATGATGGTATGAGACACTATATTCTTGTTGTCGGCCTACACTGATTGGTGACGAGCCCTCTGTAGTGACCTTGAGTTTATCATGACACCGCATAGGAGCGACGAGTCCTGATGCAGTCTCAAGGATATAAATAGACCTGTATTGATACGGTGATGGGGGAGAGGAGCAACGATTGCTCGCAACAGCCCTGGTAGCCCTTGCAGTGACCTAGAACCATAATATCGTATGAGATTCCTAGGACTGACGACCCTAGAAAGGATCATTATTGGGAAATGATACAAGGGAGGTGTCGTAGCTTCACAATCCTGCGGTATGAAAAGGACTAATAAGAACTTGGTAATCATATTCATAACACCACATTGCATGTGCTAACGGTGTTGGTGATAGGGCACTGAGGAAGTGAGTCATGCCACGATCGTTAGATGTTGTCGCAGAGGGGATTGTGGTGAGGGCATGCATCATTCTTCATATCATCCTTTCATTAACAAGAGATCTAGGACTTGTTTGATTGTACTGCCTTATCATTATTGCTTGATTGGATTGATAACATGTTAACCTTTGCTATATAGTACCACTGAGTTGATCACTTACTCCCACATTCTGGGATGATGTTTAAACACCAACCAGACCCTGACTTAGTTGCAAGAGATGGTGATGCTTGCGAGGTGGAGCAAGACTTCGAAGAGGACGAGGAGGCGTTGTCTTACATGCAGTTCTCAGGCAGGTTCATGTGAGCCTTGTCCTGACCAGCGGGGATCATTTTTTATGATATGTATTGGATTAGTTTGATCAAATCATGTATGTATTTTGAGACACAGTTGTATGTATATTGCCCTGGGCAGAGCACGCATCATTTAGAGATTTATTTTGAATTATATATGTATTTAAGTCTTTCGCTGCATTTCCTTAATATCCCTGAATTGTGTCTGCTATATGGCTTGATCTATTTCATGTTTTATGCATTCTTACAGTCAACATACAATTATCATCAAATATGTTGCATAAGTGATGTTTTGGAACTCGGGAGCTGAGTTATGCTTGCCCCCCCAAATTTCAGGGCGTTACAAGTTAGTATCAGAGAATGATTTAGATTAATCTGGACCTGGGTTAGGGTCACACACAGCACGTTGATGCCACTATAATGTAGGAGGGTGTGCGAAGAACATAGAAACCTTCGTAGGATTCCAGTTTCGCCAATGGCGAAGTTTACTCAAATCGATCATTTTGATCGAGTCCGTGCACACTCCTGATCACACACGGTGACCCTAAATCACTTCTAGACTGTCAATTGACGGGTATAGACCGCATTTCATTCCATTCCAGCCGTTAGAAATCGCTAATTTTGAACAAAGAGTAGGTTAGTTTCGAAACTACTCGAAATGGTTCGAAACGGAGGTAGGGCTCAAATCTAACACATCCAAGGGGACCCAGGGTGGGCCCCACATGTTTTTGGCCTTAGGGTGGTTGGAGGACCTTGCCCCTTTCATGAGGCCTCGCCAGATACTCCAGAGAGCAGCGAGGACCTCGTAGATTCGGCAAGGTCTCGCCGGTCAGCGGGCTGGTCGGGCCGAGCTGCCCGAGTTGATGATGTTTGGGGTTAAATGGGACCCCTTGGTCCAGGGTTTGGCCACCAATTCATTCAAATCCCATACATCCTTCACAAAATGGCCCTCGAAGCTCTCCTTTCCCTCTAAAACCGTTGTTTTCTCTCTCCAACCTTCCTTTCAATCATCCCTTCTTTCATTTTCTATTATTTCCTTCATCCCTCTACCGTTATCAATCAGATCCAGCAGCTACTTCATCCATTCATCGCGGTTGGAGCTCCCAAGCTCTCATTTGAGGCTTAAAATCGTGTGAGCTTTCAACTCCTCACGTTTCCTCCTTTTCTCTTTTCACTTCCTACCTTTTTGGGCCTATTTCCCTCCTCTCTTAGACCTAGATCCGTGGCAACCTATTAGGTCAGCCCCTTTTCTCCCTTTCATCCCTTTTTCATGGCCTTTATAGAGGCTATTATAGCCTTTTTCTCCTTTTCCACCGTCCTCTCTCTTATGGGAAAGAGGAAGGGTGCCGTTGATAAAGCTGGGCCTAGTCACCCTTCACGTTCAAGGAAGCCAAGAGGTGGCACCGCTAGTTACAGTGCCGCCGCTAGTCCAAGCGTCGGGAGAGAAATACATACGAAGCGAGATTTGGATCCCTACGCTCCGATAGGAAGAATACTGTTGACGGATTTGGCTCATGGTGCGTATACGGACCACATGGTTCTTTTTGAAGCACATGTGGATGGGCGCCTCTTTGGTGAGTATTTGTTATTCGAGCGGATTGAAGCTGTCAGGTGGGGTCTGCTATTTGAAGGTCAATCTCATGCTAACGTGAGCACTGTTTGTGCCTTTTATGCTCATATTCAGGACCTTACGCTGGAGCCATTGCAATTTAAGATTCCCTTTGGCAGGGATCGGGAAGTCACGATCTATGTTCGGCCGATAGCTCGACTCTTGAACGTGCCACTTAGCGAGGCACATCCAAGTGCTAAGAATCTAAATAGTGTTCATGAGCGTGATCGCCGCACCAGGTTTCTATGTGGTCGTTTATTTGAGTGGCAGCGTAACAAGAGCCTCTTAGCGACCCATATGTCACCTGATTTTTGTCTGCTTCACCATATCTGCACGTTCATTATTTATCCCAGGTGGAGCAATCGCAGTGAATGTACGTGTCTCATGGTAGATTTTTTGTACCAAGTAGGGCTGGGAGAGAACGTGTGCATACCTACCTTTGTGCTGCGACAGATCATCCTCATAGCGCGATTGAGAAGAACGTCGAAGTCACTTCCCTTTGGCCGGCTCATATGTAAGATTGCACTTGAGTTTGGCTATAGACTTGGGGCAGAGCTGCATGTGCTAATTCATTTCATCAATGAGGCTACTATGAACCAGATGAAGATAGGGCCTCAGCAGCGTGAGGCCCAGCTTGATGATGATAGCGAGGGGGAGTATGATAGTGAAGAGGAAGAAAGTGAAGAAGAGGGTGGGGCAGAAATAGAGGAAGAAGTTCAGGAAGAAGAGAAAGATGAGGCGCAGGATACTGATGAGAGTCCTCCTCCTGCGACTCGGGCTGCTAGGGATGCTCATATAGCCTGACTTGAGGAGAGTCAGATTGCTTTGTGACGAGAAGTCCAAGAACTCCGGGCCGAGATAAAACAAGAGCTTGAAGATACTAAGGCCGTCATGAAATGTAAATTTGGCAAGGTGACTCGCACCTTGAAGGCCATAATGTGTTTCCTGAAGGATAAGGGTGCCCCTTCTCCGTCGCCAGATTCTGATGCATAGGCTTTCTGTAGCCGTTGTTTGTTAGTTTGTTGCTTATTTTAGTGTTTGCTTTCGTGTTTGTTTGATATTTGTTTGGTACTTGGAGTTAGTGTTGGGGCTTCGTGTGTGAAGCTTAAGTGTTTTGGTCACATGCTTTCTTTGTCGCGATTCATGTAATGCTGCAAATCATGTATTGTGACAATTTTGTTAATGAAATGTATGTGGTTTCCTTGGTTTGTGAAGTACGGACTGTGAATGAATTGTGTGAATGCAAGGGGTTAGATATACGATCTATACGGACGCGTCTCACGTTGGTTTAGGTTGTGTCCTTATGCAGAAGGACAGAGTGATCGCGTATGCCTCAAGATAGTTAAGGAAGCACGAGGAGAATTACCCTACACATGACCTAGAGTTGGCAGCAGTCATCTTCGCATTGAAGCTCTGGAGACATTACCTCTATGGAGAGGAGTTGAGCTCTTTTGCGACCACAAGAGCCTCAAGTATATATTCACGCAGCGAGACCTGAATTTGAGGCAGCGACAGTGGATGGAGACCTCTTGTGGCTGACACACTGAGCTGCAAGAAGGTGATAGAGTTTGCGGCTTCGCTGATGGTTGCCGAATGGGACATGGTTGAGTTTTTGCGAGACTTTGAGCAGAAACTCACTGTGGAGGAGCCATTCAAGGTTATTACACACGTTCGGGTGCAACCTCTTATCGATGACAGGGTCATCGCGGTGCAGAGGGACGACGAGCGTCTGATTGAGCTTCAAGAGTAAGCCAGTGATGATACAGATGCTGAGTGGTGAGTTGGAATGGACGGGGGCTTACGTTACCGTGGCCGCCTATGTGTTTCAGATGTCCCTGACTTGAGACGAGAGATTCTCAAGGCTGTGCACAGTTCTAGACTTGCGATGCATCCGGCAAGACAAAGATGTATCGTGACATGAAGAGGACGTACTGGTGGGATGACATGAAGACCCACATTGCAGAATTTGTGTCCCGTTGTCTCACTTGCAAGCAGGTGAAGGCAGAGTATCACCGACCTCCTGGTCTCCTTCAGCCTATACCTATAGCTGAGTGGAAGTGGGACTATATTTCTATGGATTTCATTTTGAGATTGTCGATGATGAGGAAGGGACATGATTCTATCTGGGTGATCATCGACCTTTTGATGAAGTCGGCGCACTTCCTTCCGATCAGAGTTACGAACTCTGCAGACAAGTTGGCTAGATTGTACATCAGGGAGATTGTTCGTCTACATGGAGTTTCCTTGGAGATCATGTCGGATAAAGACACGCGGTTTACTTCGATTTTTTGGACTCGCATTCAGGAAGCGATGGGTGTGAAGTTGAAGTTCAGTACTGCATTCCACCCACAGACCGACGGACAGACAGAGCTGGTGAACCAGATCTTAGAAGACATTTGCGGGCTTGCGTGTTGGATTTCAAGGATAGTTGGGATGATTGTCTTCCATATACGAAGTTTGCGTACAATAACGGTTTTCAGGCGAGTATCGGTATGACACCTTATGAGGCCATCTATGGACGTTATTGTCAAGCACCGCATTGCTGGGTTGAAGTCGGCGAGCGAAAATTGATTGGTCCTGAGTTAGTACAAGTGACCTTAGAGAAGATTGACATCATCAGGCGTCGACTTCTCACAGCACAGAGCAGGCAGAAGAGTTATGCTGATACGAGGCGACGACTGCTGGAGTTCACTGTTGGAGATCATGTATTCTTAAGAGTTTCTTCTATGAAGGGAGTCCTTTGGTTCTGGAAGAAGGGGAAGCTTACGCCGAGATTTATTGGCCCATTCCAGATACTTGATTGAGTGGGAGTAGTAGCGTACCGTCTAGCTTTACCTACGCCTCTCGCAAGCGTACATAACGTATTTCATGTTTCTATGCTGAAGAAATACATTCCTTATCCTTCTCATATCATCAGATGGGAGCAGGTGCAGTTGAACAAGGATGCCACTTATGAACTGTGCCCGACACGTATATTGGATAGAAAGGAATAGGTATTGTGTAGCAAGGTCATCCCCCTTGTGAAGGTATTGTGGACCCATCATACTGAAGAAGAGGCTACCTGGGAGACAGAAGCCGAGATCAGAAAGAACTACGCACAGCTTCTCGAGGAGTATGAGAAGGTATGAATTTCGAGGACAAAATTTTTTTTTAGGGGGGTAGATCGTAACGACTCGAAAAATTCCGTAGCAAGACCCGAGTATCACTTCGATCAGAAATCACTTAGGATTAATTCTCTTAGAAATTAAACCTAAGTTATCTAGCGCTAAGTTAGACTGGCTATGAAATCTGCACAGTTAGCTTTAAATATGTTCTGCAGGACTTAAAACTTGTAGAATTAATGACGCTATAATACCCTGAAATCTAGGATCTAACTCTAAACCCAGTTGTTTTAGAGAATGTTTGGTAACTTTGTATAGATTCTAGACCGCGCGTCGAGAGTCTGATATCTATAATCTTAGACCGTTATGACCTCTTAGTTGGACTTGACCATCCTTTCAAAAATCAAGCCCAACTGATGTCCTGACACCATTTTACTGAGTCCAGAGTGAAGAGAGTGAGAAAAGGGAAAATATTTAGAAAATTAAATATATTATTATGAAATCCGGCACGGTTCACTTGCGCGTTATTTTTAAGTGTTCTGATCGTTAGAATTCGAAAAAATTTCACCCTCGGGTCAGGAAAGTTGGCCCTTTCATGTCATAGAGCTTGTAGCCCTGATTTAGGTTCGATGACCGTTGAATTGAAACTGGTCTGCCACGGAAAATCTGGATATCCAATTGGACTGAAAACTTAACTTACTAAAGATTTGATGCTAGTGAGCTTAAGTCCGACCGCATTTGATCAAAGGACCTCTAGAAATGCTCCGTTGGATCAAAAAGATCCTGATTTGGGTATAACCTAAGTATACCTTGACTTAAAGTCTGTTTTTGTTATGTTTGGGCTTATAAAAGGGCCTTAAACCCTTAGCTTTCTAACCCATACGAATTTTCCAAACCCTAGAGATTTGAGAGAAGGAAAAGAGAGAGAAAGTGTGGGAGAATCAGGTGAAACTCCGTAAGATTTTTTCCTAGCACATCTATACTTTGCACCGGCATTTCTGAATCGTTCTTCTGGCGATTCTGATTCTATTTTTTTGGATAAGTTGAGCTAACCCTAACCTGTTTTGAAGCTTAGACTAGTTGAGGTAGAGTTCTAGCTAACCTGATTTATGCCATAGGTAGCGTATCCGCCGTTGACGAAGACACATTGTCCGAATCATCGTAAATATGACTTTTCTGGTTTAAGGTGGGGACTATATGCGCTTAGGTTATGGTTTTCAACCCTTTCAATGATAGTTAATGATTTATTCATGGTGTGAATGCAATTACACATGCCAAATGTGCTATCTGTTTTGTCTTCCGTATACGTATTCCTTATATTGCAAATAACGCATTTCATGTACATGTTAGAATGCACGTATGAGTATGGAATCTGCTGATTTTCTTGCCATGATAAATTGTCGTTGTGATATGCCTAATATGTATGCGGCAACTCCTTGGTGAGAGGACTTGCCCTAATTTGCAACGGTGTCGACATACGTGATGTATGTTGAATAGTGTAAGCTAAGTATTTGTTCAAATGTCTAAGTGAGTTAGTTGTTAGTAGAGTGTGATTGCTTGAGTGGTTGGCATATGGATCCCCATCACAATACTTGTGTGAATGATTTCCTTCATGAATCATGTGATTGCTAAATGAGTGTATGATTTCTTCCATGGATTGTATACTTAGTTAAATCATGATAAATGTGTGCATTAATTCCTCCATGTACTGTTTACCATCAAGTTATACTTCATGATTGCTCACATGGATGCAGAAAATGAATCATATGCTAGTTATTAGCTTTGTTTGTGGATGGGGCTGTACTACAGTCCAGGCAATCGAAAAATGTTCCGTAAATCGTGGTTGAGGTTGCTTTTGCCACACAAGATGGGTTTAGCAAATCTGAGTCGTGCTTGGGCTGTTCGACAGTGGTTAGGCCACACGGAGTGCTTATGCATTCCATGCCGTTCAACTCAACGTACGCTTGGCCTAGTTGAGCTTATCAACTAACTCGATTGACCGATGCTTGTTCACCATGTTTGGTCGCTACTGTTTGAATATAAGACACTGAGCTTACCAGTGAAACTCCCGTAACCATGGTGCCAAGATCCCCTAAGACTAATGAGCCAGGCAACTGTGGTCGTGTTGTCGGCCTACGTTGGGGCCACAACCCTTCCTGTAGTGACCAGTGAGCACCCTACTCTTAGCAGATTATGGTGGTATGGGACACTATATTCTTACTGTCGGCCTACACTGATTGGTGACGAGCCCTCTGTTGTGACCTTGAGTTTATCCTGACACCGCATAGGGACGACGAGTCCTGATGCAGTTTCAAGGATATAAATAGGCCTGTATTGATAAGGTGATGGGGGAGAGGACCAACGATTGCGCGCAACAGCACTGACAGCCCTTGCAGCGACCAAGAACCATAATATCGTATGAGATTCTTAAGACTGACAACCCTAAAAAGGATCTTTGTTGGAAAATGATACAAGGGAGGTGTCTTAGCTTCCCAATCCTGTTGTATGAAAAGGACTAATAAGAACTTGGTAATCATATTCATAATATCGCATTACATGTGCTAACGGTGTTGGTGATAGAGTACTGAGGAAGTGAGTCATGCCGCGATTGTTAGATGTTATCGCAGAGGGGATTGTGGTGAGGGCATGCATCATTCTTCATATCATCCTTGCATTAACACGAGGAGGTGTTCTCTTACATGCAGTTCTCAGGCGGGTTCATGTGAGCCTTATCCTGACCAGTGGGGATCATTTTCTGGGATATGTATTGGATTAGTTTAATCAGATCATGTATGTATTTTGAGACACAGTTGTATGTATATTGCCCTGGGCAGAGCACGCATCATTTGGGGATTTATTTTGAATTATATATGTATTTAAGTCTTCCGCTTGCATTTCCTTAATATTCCTGAATTGTGTCTGCTATCTGGCATGATCTATTTCATGTTTTATGCATTCTTACAGTCAGCATACAATTATCATCAAATATGTTGCATAAGTGATGTTTTGGAACTCAGGAGCTGAATTATGCTCAACCCCTGAATTTCAGGGCATTACACAAACTTAGAAACTGGGCTCACAAAATTTCTGATCATTGAATCTTGTACCAACAGCCTCCATAGTACCCCATTCTCGGCTCCCGACACCCATATACCATGTTCCGATCCTGGGATCCTATAAAGAGGATTTTCAACATGAATTTGTTTCATAATAAGCATAACCCACAAACAACAACCAACAACATCATCACATTTCCACTATAATAAAAAACTTCGAGTACAATGCATATAGGGAAATATAATGTCGATATCAAAGGCTCTAAAAACTCAGCGGCACGCTCCTGACTCAATAATGTTGCGCGTCCTAGTGTCACCTACACGCAACGATCGTGCATAAGCTTATAGAAAGCTTAGAAGGTGCTGTAAGTGTTTACGCAAGGTAACTACCAAGCATACAATATCAGAGAAATACGAAAACATGCTGATAAGTCCATGAATGCCATTAACCGTACCAAGGTTAGGCGATGCAAGGCATGAGTGCAATCGGCCACACCAAGACTTTGCGATGCAAGGCATGAATGTTGTCGGTCATACCAAGATTATGCGATGCAAGGCCCACATGGGCAATGTCATATGCGAGATGTAACTCAAGCATACCAATCCTCATCTAAATCCACATAACAATATAGCTCATCTCTGAAATATCACTGGGGGTCTAGTACACTCAACACCAGCTTGTCGCCCCATCTAAGTGCACAATTGGGTAAGTGGAAGAGAACACTATCCGCCTGCCAATATTGGGCCCGACTCATCGATGCGGACCCATTCCTTAAGCTGGGTTAGACTCAACCTAGTCATTGCCCCCTCACTTAGGCGGGTAAGACCACACCCCCTTCCAATCGACCATGACACAGTTGGAGACATGTTTAACTGGTATTTGGCCCTCATGCGCTCATGCATCCACTCAATCTAGACATTGAAGCATCCTCTTAGTACCATAAGGGTTTAGGGACTTTCACCCTAGGACATCTACGCCGCCTGCGTGCTTTTACAAATATTTTCGGTATCCAATCCTGTTATCCACACTATGCCTGGGGAGGCTACGGCCCTGATGTTGCTAGGGCGTACAACAATCGAATCATACAATGCAAGGTATATGAATCATACTATCCAATAATACATCAATCCCGCATGTACCACGCGCTCATGTGTGGCAACTTCGTATATCAGGGAGTCCCATAAACAATCCACCCAAGGGCATATACTATGACCAGTCACTCTTCATAACAAGTATACAAATGATGCACATGGACATGTGACATGATGTTTTGCTAACATATACTTGGTATGTCCTACTAACTCAAGTACACTAGCATGATTAATAGATATAAAATCAAGATTAGTCCTCAACAGTGGATATATTAAATCTGATACCACAGATTCTTCTATGTACGGTAATGATGTACTCTCCTCATGACAAGGATGGGCATAGGAACAAGGAGTGAGCTTCCTCACCCGTTCCGACACGTAGCAAACTGGGTTCCCAATGGGCCTAATATGCACAAGGTGGGCTCTATAAGGTATGGTGGAAGCATAGCCATAATGAGGGCCCAAAAATCTGGGGTAAGCCCAATAAGAGGAGATGAAATGGGCCTCACAACGGGCCCAGGGAGGATTACAATGTGGACATTTAATCATCATTGTTCTCAAGACGTGGCCCATTTAGATCATATCCTATAATGGGGTCCATGGTCTTTGTGCTAACTAGGTATATGGATGGACATCATAAACATCATCACATACATCATGAGGGAATCACACATCACAATTGGGCCTCATCACACAAGCCTCATATACATCATAATGGGCCTCACTGAAGGGCCTCATATCCATCACAATGGGCCTCTCACAAGGGCCTCACATACATCACAAAGGGTCTTACATACATCACAATAGGCCTCACACAGGGGCCTCATATACATCACATTGGGCCCCATCACATAGACCTCACATATATTATATTGGCCTCACGCGAGGGCCTTATATACATCACACTGAGCCTCACATACATCATAATGGGCCTCACTCAAGGGCCTTATATACATCACATTGGGCCTTATCGGGCAGCCCATATGGTCCAGAATATAAATGGACAACATGAATATAATCATATACATCATGGTGCGTCACACGTCCCATGAACGATGCGGGTAAAACACTTGCATTAGGGTGGATCCCACGTGCATGGGCAGACAGTGAGGATAAAATCCAGACGTCAGGGTGGTCCCACATCCAGAGATGGACGACGTGGATGAAACACCTACATATGGTGGGGTTCACGTCTAATGGACTGGACGACAGGGATAAAACACAACATAAGTTGGGGTCCAGTCCACATCCAAGGACTGGACAACCATGGATAGAACACTTACATTATGGTGGGTCCCATTGTCCTGCCCATCTAGACAGTGTGGATATACAACACATACCTCATGTGGGCTCCACGGTCCAGGGATGCACGATGCAGATACAACACAAACATCAAGGTAGGCCCCACCCCCCACACGTGCAACACGTGTAAGGTGGGTCCCACGTCCAAAGATGGACGGACAAATGGTGTGGATGTAAAACACATACATCAGGTCAGGGCCCCACCGTCCGGACGATTGGATGACATGGATGAAAAGCATACATCAGGTGGGTCAACACATGTGGCCCACCTGCTATGTATCAAGATGACATTTATGTTTTCCTTCATGCAGCCCCATCCAAACGGACAGACTACAAGCATGCCCGCTGGACAGGCAGTAAGGTGGGCCTAGTATGTGTGCAACACATACATCATGATGGGCCTATTAGCCCTAGACAGTGTAGACATACATAAAGGTGGGCTCCACACGTCAATGGGCCACCGCATTTCAAAAGGATCAAGCTGGTATTTGCTTTTTTCCCTCAACTAGGCCTGCAAGGTCTGTCCAGCCATGCAGGCCCAATCTGGGCAGCAAGATGGGTCCTATTTGCTGGATGGTGGGTGTCCCACTGCTTGGACAACTAGGATAAGATACATACATCATCAGGTGGGCCATCATACAAGGAAAAAGAGAAGGAGAGAGAGAAACGTGTGATGGAGGGGCCCTGCCACTATGGGCAGCGCCCCTCTAATACATGCATCAATACATACATCAAGATGGGTCCCAAACATGTATGCCCATAAACAAAATCAAGGGTGGAGATTTCCTTCCCACCATGA
Source organism: Magnolia kwangsiensis (assembly GCA_037074715.1). Taxonomy (NCBI): domain Eukaryota; kingdom Viridiplantae; phylum Streptophyta; class Magnoliopsida; order Magnoliales; family Magnoliaceae; genus Magnolia; species Magnolia kwangsiensis. The sequence goes on from CM073573.1 coordinate 63,214,294, forward strand.
ATCAGGGCCTAGATGGCCTTCATGCACTAGGAAATTAAATCAACCATCATAGTGGGGTCTATGAAAAATGGCCCCTACCATGGATTCATGCATGCAAGCTAAGGTGGGCCATTGGCCACACCTAAAGGTCAAGGTAGGATCCTCACCATTAATTGGTGGGTCCTAGTTGCCTCATGCTAGAAAAATTAGAAAATTCATGCAAGAAAATACAAATCTAATTCTAGAAAAGCATTAACCTATCTAACTTCTCGTTCTTTTTACACCTATAGGCTCTAGAGCTCCAAGAGGGTTGATTTAATGGTTGAGATGGGGTTTAGAGGGTTGGATTGAGAGGGATTAATGGTGGAATGTGGTTGGATTTTCTCTCCAAGGTGAGACATCCATGGCTTCTCTCTTACTAGGGGAGATGAGAAATGAGGGAGAAAGGGAGGGAAAGAGAGAAGTAGGGATGTCAATGATTATTTTGTAAGATAATAATGACTTGTAAGAGAGGCATGGGTAAGAGAAGCATGCTAGCAATGAGTGCATGTAAGAAGCATAGGGTTAGGGTGACATCATCCTACCCTAGGTAGGCAAGGGTGATGTCACCATCATGATTACTTTCTAGGGAAATGCACTAAAACACCTCGAGTCTCACAATCATGCGATCAACGACCGAGATAGAGTGCAGGGCACATCTCATAATCTAACCACGATGACGGTGCGGTCGCAATGGCATAGGTCTCGTGTTGAGTCAGCTCGGGTTCACAAGACGCAACTCAAGGTCGCTCGTAAATGCTATCTATAGGTCGGGGGTTGCCGGAATTCGACCGAAAGGACCACGGGATTTCACAGAATGGAATGGTCACTAGGACACAAGCTTGACACTTAAGCCCAAAACTCAAGTTAATCCAAATCGTAAGTGGGCCACACCACAAGGAAATGTAGGGGTAGAAACCTCTTGGATTTGAGATTTCTTAGTTTTGGGATCCCTTGGACTTGGGAATCCCTACTTTTAAGATCCCTTGGACTTAGAAATCCTTAGATTCAAGATCCCTGTCTTTGGTTATGTTTGGCATCTTGTATTCAAATCCCTAAACTAGTATGTGTGTGAATGTTGAAACTATGGTTATGTTAAATCCATTTAAGCATATACATTGCCTAAACTGATGAAATCCCAAGACTTAGATGGGCCATGAGCATAAGATCACATCCTAGTGACTAACCAATGATCTGTAATTGTTGATTTATGTTAGCAATGATCAGACATTGTATATCATCCTACTAAAGTAATTATAGTAATGTCATTGATAATTTGATTATTTTGGGACATCATTAGTGAACCATGAGCCTAAGTGGATTGGTAGCCTAATGACACACGTCTTATACATGTGGGTGTCCATCTGGGTCACTCCCAGTGGACCTCGCCTTGTTATATGTATTTTATTCATGCCTTGCAGGCTACATAAGTATCCAATGTTAGTCTAACATAGGCCACACCACATAGTATTTTATATTTCTAGTGAGGCCTACCATTTTGTTCTCACTCTTTGTATGTGATGTGCCAATTAAGGACGATTATTGTCTAATATGTCTGATAACTTGTTAGTGTACTTAGACTGATAGGACACACTAAGAACATGCTTAGTATAAAGATATCATGCCTGGTTATATGCCCATATGTATCATTTGTATGCATATTGTAGATGTTGATTGATCATAGCATATGCCTTTTGGGCTTGATATACTTAGGGGACCCCATATGAGATAGGGTTACTCCACATGATTGCACGGTATGCATAGTTTGATGCATGACTTGGATGGTATGACTCATGCACTTTGCATCTTGTATGTCATGATCATCTTACACCCTAGCAACATCGGGATTATAGCTTTCATAGACATATCGTGGATGAAAGGATTAGATACTAAAAATATTTTTTCTATCATTAGGGCACTATAGATATCCTTGGGTGAAAGTCCCTAAACCATTATGATTCCAATAGGATGCTTCAACATCAAGACCGAATGGATAACATGAGTAGCCAAGTGCCGAATACCGGTAGGCCGCGTCCCCCACTGTGTCGTGGTTAGTTAAAAAGGGGTGTAACCTTATCTATAAGAGGGTAGAGGACTATAAGCTGGGTTGAGTTAGACCAGCTCGTAAATGGGTCTGCTATCAATGAGCCTAGTGGGCATTAACATACCACTAGCAAGGAAGATAGTGAGGTATCTTTCATTCACTTGTCATGTGCGTGATGGGGCAGCAGCCAGTGTTGGAGTGTACTAGACCTTGGTGATATTTCCACTGACGAATTGTTCTGTTATGTGGACTAATTGAGGATCAACATGTTTGTGTTGCATCTCTAGTATATGAAATTCAGCTAAGTAGGCCTTGCATTGCTTAGCCTCAGTATGGCTAACATCATTTATGGACTTGTTAGTTTAGCCTTCTATCATTTCTACTTACTCTGACATTTGTATGCTTGGCACATGTGTTGTGCACACATGCACGCATCTCTAAGCTTCATAGTAAGCGTATGCATGTTCATTACATGCAGGTTATGCTAGACCATAGTTGGCAGGAGCATGTTCTCAATCTTTTGGAGTTTTGTTATATCATAATTTTCCTTTCATCAATGTACTCAAATATTATATTGGTGGATATGTGATGATGATTTATTGTGACTTGGGTACACTTGTGGTTATGCTCTTTTACAATAAAAAAATCACCCTGAAATTCTAACTTGTAGGATTTCATAATCGAAACCTAACCTCTGGGAGTTGGGAGCTGAGAATGGAGTACTAAGGAGGTTGTCGGCACTGGATTCGGTGGCCAAGAATTTTATGAGCCCGGTTCCCAAGTTTGGGGCATGACAAAAGTGCACACGATGAAGGTGCAACTTTGTCCCACATCAAAAGTGTCCTCTGAAGTTGTGGTGGCTATAAGTTGGGTTCTTTTCTTAATAGGTATGATGCGTCTTAAATCCGTAGGCTTCAACAAAGCTGACAATATCATGTGGTGTGGGGATGGGCCTTACAAGGTCAACCACCCATTGGAATTCTACCATGATCAACTGAGTCATTTTCCCAACTCACCCGAAGAACCCATCTCCTCCTAGTGGGACCCACCTTCTGCTTTGAGCCATTCATCTGGTGGCCCAAAACATCAGATGACCATCAGTGATGTTGGATTATGGCCATGCAAGATAGTTTAAGCTACATTTGAATTGTGATGGGTGTGTTGTCCAGTAATCATTTAAACATAATCGTAAATAATCCAAAGATTAGTTAGCTTTGAACCCTCTAGAACGAGGTTAATATATCCCTTAAAGGGCTACCTTTTAGGGCTACCTCTTGCCAAAAATAGAAAATGAATGGAGTGAGGGAACACTATCTATTTTGTGCTGCATTGAGTCGAACAGAGTGAGCCAAGTTCGAGTGAGTCCTGGCTCAGTATTCGTCGGCGGAAGAGATAAAAAAAAGAAAGAAGAAAAGAAAAAGAAGAAGAAGAAGAGAAGAAGGAGAAAGGAGAAAGAAGAATGGAGAGGGAAAGCGCGTTGGTCTGCCACACTGACTCAACTCGAACTGAGTTGGCTGCTTTTAGAGGTGAGTTAATGCAGGTCTAGTGAGTCTGATACGGGGTTAAGCTCCTTCTTAGCTGATTCAGAAAGCAGAAAGGCAGAAGGAAGGAAAGGAAGGATGAAGTAGAAGAAGAGAGAGTGTAAGTCCTTATACTCAAGCACAATTAAGTTTGTCAAATTTCATCGTCCTAAAAGGATTACAAGCTCTCATGAAGATACTCTTTGACAACTCATGAAGATATGTTATTAACTCGATCTAACATCTCAAGGAAGACTCAACATCTCAAGGCATGAAAGTACATGGTTTGAAGACTGGAACACTCCATATGAGTCAACCATCAGGTGGTATAACCTTATATTGACCTTAGGTTAGGTGTATTTCACATAGTACTATAATGATAATCTTTTATGTAAAAATACCCTCTAGTCAAGCTGGCCCAACTTTTAGTTCGGCCAACCTAACTACCTTTGGCTAAACCTACTTGATTCAAGAAAATTTACAGACTATACAAGATTTTCCGTGACATGTTCAGCCAGTCGAACATGACCAATCGGCCAACTTAAACATGTTTGGTCAAGTTTCTAAAAATGTAAGATTTCAAATTTCAAACAAATTAGGCCAGTTGAACCCTATGGTCGGCCAATCCAACTTGGGCTTGGGCCAACCAAATTTTTGAAAGATCTTATCCCATGAAATTCGAGTGTCATTGGAATGAAATCGTTGGAATCCGACTAGCCGAATGAACTCACAAGCTAGCCGAATTCTCATATCTTTTGGCTATAAATAGTGGCATTCTCTCATTCTTTTAAGATACGAAAGTTAGTGAGAAAATCCATCTATTCAAGAGAGAAAGCCAGGCTCCTCTTAATCTTTTGAGTGGTAATTCTAATCTTCTATTTTAGCTTATTTTATTCTCTGTTTCAAGACGCTTTAACTATTTATAATAGAGTGACCCAAACTCTACTTAAGATCTAAAGAATAGAATTTGTATCACATAGGGTTTTTGTTTATATTGAATACACTATAGATCCCACTATTCTTTTGGGTTGAACTCATACACGGCTTCATCAATATCCCAAGAAGAAGATCGCTGCATCAGGCTACAGTACTGTCTCCACTCACCATTGGAAGACAAGTACTGTAAATTTACTTTATTTCATTTTGGGTTTTTCTAAGATAGCCTGGAAATCTCAGCGAGTTTGTTTGTAGTGATCTCGTGAAAAGCACAAAATGAGTTTTATTGTGATAAACCATAAAAATCATAAGAACTATATAAGATTGTTAAGGTGACCCTAGAAAAACCTTGAATAGTGAAAGCCAAAATTACGAGAGTAGTAATTTTGGGAGTGGAGTAGGTGTGGGTTTAAGCCCTAAACTACTATAATTCATTTGTGCATTCTGGTGAATGTTTTTATTATTTACATATTTGTCTTATGATTAATTTACTATTACTAAGTTTAATATTTTGATTTCAAAGATATCGTGAAATAAGGTTGTGCTGCCTAAATCTTTGGTAAAGGTTGTTCTATGAACTATTTGATATCAACAATTCAATACTCTAAGTAATTGAGTGTTATTATTTTATTATTCTGCATTATATTGAAATACTTTGCATAGTCATATTCACCCCCCACCCCCCCCTCTAGGACATCTATAGCTCGTCCTTTCAAGAGGTATCAGAGCGAGGATGCTCTTTTTGGAATTAGTATCCTAGAGCTAGATCCAGAGCTATTGCAATGTTAAATTTCGATAGTCTATCCATTTCCAAGCCTTCTCCCTTTGATGGCTCAAACTATTCTTATTGGAAAGAAAGGATGAGGATTTTCCTCAATTCCATTGATGAAAGTTTATGGCAAGCCACCATGACCCAATGGATCCCTCCAATGATAGAAGTAGTGGCTGAAAATGGAACCATGTTCATGAAAGAAATCACATATACCTTTTGGACAACAGTTCAGAAAAGTAAAAGTGGTGTTAAAGCAAAAGCCCTTAATACTATTACTTGTGCTCTATCTCCAGATGAATTCAAAAGAATCATTTAAACCAGATGTTTAAATCATAGATCAAGCCGTCTGACCCTCGATTTTAAGATAGGATCATCATATACTCAAGTATTCTAACTTGCCCATTATAACTAATCACTCAGTCAAATATACACTGCTAGATAGTGACATCTAACCATTCACTTCGATTTGGACCACCTGATCATAGTAAAATAGCTACTTGACCTCTATATTCATCCGTACACTTATCAGATTGAGATTCAGATCCGTTCATCTTGTTCATCCCATATGTATATGCTTAACCCAACATTAAAATTACAATCTATGAAACTTACACATGTGAACAAGTACTCGAATCTAATAGTATACATGTTTTACCCCCTAATCACTCCAAAAACCTGCCTTGTGTTCGTCCATTTATAAAACTGATTGTACATATACCTATATACACTGTTAGAGCACCAACTATCAAATCTTCATATTTTTGACATGACATCTGACCATCCATTATATTGGTTGATATATGTACATTCCCTTAGTTAATTTGGTGAATAATTCTTTATTCATAATAATTTAAACATAAGTTCTTTTGTAAGAATTACTTAGAAACTTGCCAATGACCATGTAAAACCATTATATTTCCTAAAACTCTCATATCAACAACAATTTCAAAAATGTCATTAAGTAAGATTCTTGAATTCTAGATCATATGGTTCCCATAATCTATTTCATTTGAAATTTTATACCACACCTATGTATCATAAATTAACCATACATGTTAAATTTAGGCCCTTAAATCATTGTAAAAGTGACCCAATTGACAAATAAGCCCCTTAACCGTTGATTTCGGTGTCCATCGAGTGAAGAAACTGTCACGCCTTGAACTTGGAAACTGGGCTCACAAAATTTTAGATCGCCAAATCCAGCACCGACAGCCTCAGGAGTATCCTATTCTCGGTTCCCAACACCCATATACTGGATTCTGATCTTGGGATCCTACAAGGAAGATTTTAAGCATGAAATGTTCACGTAAGAGTGGCATAACCATAAGTATAACCAATAACTATAACCAGAAACATCTCCACATATCCACTATAATAAAAAAAAAAATTTGAGTACAAGGCATAAAGGGAAATACAATATATAGATGTCAAAAAGAAACTCCAGAAGCTCAGCCGAACGCTCCTGCCTTAGCTCGACTACGTCCTAGCGTCACCTGCATGCATCTATCGTGTATAAGCTTATACAAAGCTTAGAGGCTGGTGTAAGTGTGTGCGCAATATAAGTGTGTCCATAATGCAATATCAGAGTAATGTGAAAATATACTAATAAATCCATGAATACTATGAGGAAATGCTGGCAAGTGCATGAATGTGATCAACCACACTAAGGCTATGTGATGCAAGGCCTACCTGGCAGAATGTCAATGCTAGCTGCAGCACAAGCATGTCGGTCCTCATCTGAAATCACATAATAATACAGCTCATCTCTGGAATATCACCAGGGTCTAGTAAACTCTAAACTAGATTGTCACCCCATCGCACACAACAAGATGAGTGGAAGGGACCTCACTATCCGCCTCACCAGCAGTCTGCTAATATCTACCCGGCACGTCAATAGTAGACCCATTCCTCAAGCTAGTCAAACTCAACCTAGCTTTACCCTCTCCTCTCAGGCGGGTAAGGCCGCACCCCCTTTGAACTAACCACGACATAGTGGGAAGCATGGCCTCCTAGTATTCGGCACTTGGCACTCATACATCCACTCTGTCTAGACGTTGGAGCAACTTCCTGGTACGATAAAGGTTTAAGGAATTTCACCCAAGGACATCATCATGCCCCATGTAGAACTAAAATATTTTCAATGTCCAATCATGTCATCCACGATATGCCTGTGGAGGCTATGACCCTGATGTCGCTAGGGCATACAGTAATCATGTCACACAAATGCGATATGCATGAATCACACTAATCAATCGTGCAGTAATCTTGTGCATATCACGCACTCATGTGGGGAACTCCTCCTATCAAGGAGTCCCATAATAATCCGCCCAATGGCATATGTTATGATCAATCACTCCTCATATCAAGCATACATATAATGCACATGGGCATGAATCATAATGCTATGCTAACACATACTCTGTGAAAATCGGCCTATATATATGGCGGGGTCCATAGATGGACAACAGATCCATAACACGGAGGTCAGTCCCCAACTATGGATATATTAAAACTGACATCACAGATCCTGCCATCTACGGTAATGATACACTCTCCTCATGAAAAGGATAGGCCTAGGAACAATGAGTAGGCTTCCTCGCCTGTTCCGACACTTCACAAATTGGGCATCCCAATGGGCTCGATATGCACAAGGTGGGCTCTATGACCTTGGACAAATCTACAAGGCATGATGGAAATACCAGCAATAATGGGGACCTAGCGGTTTGGGGTAAGCCCAATGAGGTGGGTCATGTTAATATTGATGGGGGCCCAATAAATTGGGATAGCCCAATAAGGTCAGATAGATCATACTAATAATAGTAGGGGCCCATCTATTTGGGTTAGTCCATAAAAGGGAGATGAGAATGGGCCTAACAATGGGCCTTAAGGAGATTACAATGTGGGCACTTAACCACCATTGCCCTTACAATGTGGACATTTAACCATCACTGCTCCCAAGGCATGACCCATTTAGAACCTATCCTATAATGGGGGCCCATAGACCTTATTCTAGCTAGGAGATGGTTGGGCATCATAAACATTGGCACATACTTCATGGTGGAATCACTCATCACAATTGGGCCTCATCACATAGGCCTCATATGCACCACAATGGGCCTCACACAAGGGCCTCATATACATCACAATAGGCCTCACACAAGGGCCTCACACACATCATATTGGGCCTCATCATAAGGGCCTCATGTACATCACATTGGGCCTCATCTTAAGGGCCACATGTTAATCACATTGGGCCTCAATATATGGGCCTCACATATATCACATTAGGCCTAACACATGGGCCTCATAAAAATCACATTGGGCCTCATCATATGGGCCTCAATATACATCAATTGGGCCTCATATACATCATAATGGGCCTGATGGGGCAACCCATATGGTCTAGAAATTAAATGGACATCATGAATATAAAACATTTACAATTTGGTGGGCCTACAAGATGGGCCCACCTGATGGACAGTGTGCATACAATATGCACATCACGGCGGCTTACTGGACGTCTAGCCCATGGACAGTCTGGATGATGTAGGTACATATCGAGTGGGCCCCACTGTCCAGATGTGGTCGGTGTGGATATGAAACACATACGTCATGGTGGGTCCTATCGTCCAACGTGGATGTTTAATACATTCATCAAGGTGGCCACCCAATTCACCATCTAAGGATGGACGATGTGAATATACAACACATATCTCAAGGTGGGCCCCACCCCCACATGTGCAACACGTGTAGGGTGGGTCCCACGTCCAACAAATGGAAGGACGGCGTGAATAAAACACATATATTCAAGGTGGGTCCCACTGTCTGACAACTGGAAGATGATGATGAAACCCATAAATCAAGGTGGGTTCACATGTGTGGCCCACCAGTTTTGGATAAAGCCGATAATTATTTTCTCCTTCATCCAAGGTACGCTAGACAGTACCAGCAGTGCTGGATGTTAGCAAGGTGGGCCCAACGGGCAGTTAGCATGGATAAAATACATACATCATGCAAGAGGTCCACGTGGGTGGGCCACCCATCCAGAAAATCAGGATGATCCTTGTGTTTTCCCTCATCCAGATTGGCCCGTAAATGGCCAACAAAGTAATCCCAAAAATCTGGCTGTGTGGGCGTCCCATGTTTAGACAACAACATGCATCAGGTGGGCTATCATGCAAGGGATCAAGAGAAAGAGAGAGAGAGAGAGAAGAAGAGAGAATTGGCCATGGGAGGGGACTCCGCCACTATGAGCCCCTCCAATCACATCAAAACCATACACAAAGATCTATACATGGGCCTCATGCATTGTATGGCCTTACATTAAAAAAAATGAGGTGGGGATGCCATCCCTACCGTGAAATCAAGGTCTAGATGACCTATCAAGGTCATGGATTAAATCAAAACATCATGATGAGGTCCACGGAGAATGGCCCCATCATGGATCATGCATGCAACAAGGATGGGCCATTGGCCACATCCAAGGGATTAAGTAGGATCTCCACCATTGATTGGTGGGTCCTACATGCTCTCATGCAATAAAAACCAAAGATCTAAGAAAGGAAAGAAAGATCTAGTCTTAAACATGCACCCACCTTAGATCTTTGACTTCTTCCACCTTAGGGTCTGAGTACTCCAAAGGAAGGGATTTCTATGGTTAAGATGGCTTTTTAATGGTTAGATATGGGTGATCTAAAGGTATGAGAGGACTGGAAAAGGAGGGGCTACCATGGACATCCAAGCCTCTCTTGCTAGGAAATGAGGAATGAAGAAGAAAGGGAGGGAAAGAGAGAGATAAGAGAGAGAAAAATGATTGCTTCTAGGTAATGATTGCATGTGTAACGCATGCTTTCATGATAACCTAGTAAGCCCAAACTTGAAAACTGGGCTCACAAAATTCTCGATCACCAAATCCGGCGCCGACAGCCTCCGTAGTGCCCCATTCTCAGCTCCCGGCACCCATATACTAGGTTCCGATCCTGGGATGCTACAAGGAGAATTTCTAATATCCATTTGATTTGTAATGAGCATAATATAAGCATAACCCACGAACAATAACCACAAGAACACCATCACAAAATCCACTATGATAAAAAACTTTTGAGTACAATGCGTCTGAAGGGAAATACAAGATAATGCAAATAACTGAAACTCCAAAAGCTTGACTATATGCTCCTGCTGCTACTATGCTACGACAGCGTCCTAGAGTCACCTGCATGCATCAATCGTGCATAAGCTTATAAAAAGCTTAGAGGATGGTGTAAGTGTGTGTGCAATATAAGCCTTCTCAAAAAGTAAGGTCAGAGTAATGCGGAATCATGTTGATGAATACATGAATGCAATCAGCCGTACCAAGGCTATGCGGTGCGAGATATGAATGTTATTGGTCATGTCACGACCATGCGATGCATGGTGTAACTCAAGCATACCGATCCTCATACAGGTCATCAATATCAGTACAATTCTCAGTCTGAATAATCACCGGGGTCTAGTACACTCTACGCCAGCTTGTTGTCCTTATCCGAACATACAACTGGGAGAGTGAAAGAGACCTCACTATCCGCCTGCCAATATCGGACCCGGCTCATCGATAGCGGACCGATTCTTCAAGCTGGTCAAACTTAACCTCGAAGTTGCCCTGTTTGTGGAGGCTATGGCCCTGATGTCGCTACGGTATACAGTAACTACAATCACACAAATACAAGTGCATGAGTCACACCACTAGTCATGCAATAATCCTGCGTGTACCATGCGCTCATGTAGGGCAACTCCGCCTATCAGAGAGCCCATAAACAGTCCACCTGAAAGCATATACTATGATCATTCACTCCTCATATCAGGCATACACATGATGCGTATGATCATAAATCATGAATCTATACTAAGCATGTATATAGAGATGAGCTTGTGTATAATGGAGATGGGCCTAAACAGCCTACTTACTACAAGTATGGGCCTATTAGTGGGCTTTAGGGAGAGTGATAATGCGGACATTTAACCAACATTATCCTTATAATGTGGGCGTCAAACCATCATTGCTCCCAAGGCATAGGCCGCTATAAAGTTCAACGCATATACCATGGTGAAATCACACTACAACGGGCTTACAATACATTAAATGGGCCCCATAACATGGGCTTATGTATATTAAAGTGGGCCTCAACAACGGGCCACAGGTACATCAAGATAGGCCTAGTTACATGGGCCTCATATATATCAGAGTGGGCCTCAACATCGGGCAACAAATACATCAAAATGGGCCTAATCACATGGGCCTCATATGGCAGCCCATGACTAGCAAGATTAGAAGGATAGAGGGTCCGACACACTCATCACGGTGGGCTTGCCTAAGGTGGCCCATATTTGGGGCACATAAATAGGGCAGACCCCACAAAATAAATGAACAAGGTGGATATTAAACATACATTAGTGGGTCCCATGTGGGCTCACCATAAGCGTTTATTTTCCATCCAATGTGTGGATAAGGTCACACAGACCTTGGGGCCATTATAATGTTTGTTTTCCAACCAAACAGTTCATAGGATCACATGGGCCTCAGGCCCACTATAATATTTATTTACAATCCAATCTATTCATAAGGTCACGTGGTCCTTGGGCCCACTGTAATATTTATTTATCATCTGACCTGTTGGTAAGGTCACGTGGACCAGGAGGCCCACCATAACGTTTATTTTCATCCAATCTGTTCGTAAGGTCCCTTGGACCAAGGGGGCCCACCGTATTGTTTATTTGCCAGCCAACCTATTTATAAGGTCACTTGGACCTGGGGGTGGGCGTGGGGCCCACCAAAATGTGGTTCACAAATCCAGCCCACCCATTATGTGTGTCCCACCTGGCTGAGGGTTTAGACCAAGTTTCAGCCACATCCAAAATTCAGGTAGGCCCCACCAAGTGCTTTTATATGTTTTAGGCATGTCTTCAAATGATTTTACATGGTATGACCCACCTGAGATCTGCATACGGGCAATTTTTGGAAGGAGGCCCACTGCCCTAAGGGGCCACCTAATGAACGGCATGGATGTTCGAAATGCATCACGGGGGGCCCATAGCTGGGGCCGTGAGTCCCATCCAATCCGTCCACTCGCGCCAGCATTGGACGTTGTGGCGTCCTCAGCAGCAACAACAACTGCTGCTTCTTCTTTTTTTTGAAATAGAAATTTTATGGTTTTTCCCAGGTGGGGCCCACATCAGATGGATCCACATCATCCATTGGATTTCATGCCTCATGATCAACCATTTGAGTCTAATATGCAGCGTGTTTGGTGAGTAAAGAAAAATATCCAATGGGTTTTAACGGTAAACATAACTATTTACTATGGTATAGCCCGTTTGATTATCAAATCGGCCTCATCTTTTGGCTCAACGCGTAAAATGATCTGAGGAAGAGGATGGACGGCTTAGATTAAGTACATGCATCAAGGTAGGGCCTGCATGAGTGGCCCACCATTTCCTTTCCTTTTCTTTTTTTTTAAGCTTGTCAGTACACGCCCATGTCTGCACACACACTCCATGTTAGCCTCCACGCCTGACGCTGGACGGCATGAATAAACACATCATTGTGGTGGGTCCCACATGGACATGGCCCACACATTAAGGTGGGTCCCGCATGAACGTGGCCCACCTGATATTTATGTTTTCCTTCCATCCGGGTCCACTAATGGGCTGGATGGCGTAGATCCATCACATTCATCCAATGGGTCCCACATGAAATATATGATTCATGGTGGGCCTCACCCCTTCATCATCATCACCATTCAAAGAAAGAGAGGGAGAGAGAGAGAGAGAGAGAGAGAGAGAGAGAGAGAGAGAGAGACGGTGATAGAGGGACCCCGCTACTATGGGCCCCTCATGGATACATCACATACATCAAAATGGGTCCCACCAATAAGTCGGCCCTCAAATCATGAAATCAACAGTAAAAAACTCACAGATCACCCACCTCTAGGCCTCCTTCTTGCTCCCTTAGCCTTCTATGCTCCTTGCCTTCACTTTTGATGGTGGTTGATGGGATTTCGATGGTGTGGATGAGAGATGAGAGGGTAGGGAAAGTGGGCCACACTTATTGCTCTTGGAATGCTTTGGAAGGCTTGGACGTATGGAGCTTGGGAGAGTGTTTGAGAGTGAATGAGAGAGAGAGAGGGAAGTGATGGGTGAAAGGTGATGGAGTGATGGCTTGTAAGAAAGTGATGGGTGAAGGGATGTAAGACTTGACTTTGGGTAGTTTGTGTAAGAAAGGGGTAAGGATAGGTAGGGTTATTGTACTTGGGTATGGAGTGACTTGACTTGTACTTGACATTAATTGATTGATTGACTGATTGATGGGATAGGTCGTAGAGATTCTTTCAGAATTCGCACGAGCGGCGTTTTACTTGAAATGAACGCGAGCCTACATTTTCTATCCTGAGTACCGGTTCGGTGTGTGAATTACGGTGTTAGAACCGCAGCGATGGTGCGGTCGCTAAGGTATAGGTTTTGATTTTAGTCGACTTTGGCATACAGGTCTTAGCTAAGATCGTGCACAAACGTCGAAAATGGGTCTAAGATTGCCGAATTTCGACCGGAAGGACCGCAGAGGCCAACGAAACGGTACGGACTAGGACACGGGTCTTTTAGCATGGGATAGGAAGATGTCATCCCTAGGCTAGTAGCCTAGGATGAAATCACCCTCATGATGTCTCCTAAGGAATGCAATATATCTGGAATCTCATGGCCCCACAACGTACAGTCCACGGCCGGAATAGAGCATAGGCTACATCTTACAATCTAAGCGTTGAATTGGCGTACGAGACACAGTGACATCACGGTCGTAATGGCATAATTCTTGAGCTGTGTCAACTCAGGTTTACAGGGTGTGACTTAAGGTCACACGTAAATACTATCTACATGTCGCGGGTCACCGGAATTTGACCCAGAGAACCGCGGGATCCTACGGAACGGCGAGATACTAGGACATAAGCTTGACGGCTCTTCCCTCCTAATAAAAATTTTAACCTCAAAATTTACTATCACAGAGTACAAAACAGGAAGGAAGAGAAAACATGGCATCACATAAATAGATATATCAATTGATATAATAAAAAGCACGATACATGCCTAATCAATCCATAAAAAGATGGGAACAATGCTCTCTAATATCAACCTCGCGCTCCCAAGATGCCTCCTCAACAGAATGGTGACCCCACTAGATCTTCACCGAAGGAATGACCTTGGTCCGGAGGACCTGCTCCTTCCGATCAACGATGCGAATTGCTTGCTCAATGTAGGAAGCATCCTCACGAACCTCAAGAGGCTGCCAATCAATCATGGGAATGGTGTCTGACCCACATTTCTACAGCATCGAAACTTGGAAAATGTTATGAATTGCTGACAACTCTGATGGTAAGGCAAGCCTATAGGCCACGGCGCCAACGCGCCTAGTAATCTCAACATGTCTAATAAATCTCGGGGTAAGCTTGCCCTTCGCTCCAAATCAAACTACGCCCTTCATGGGCAAGACCTTGAGACACACTGTCCCCTACTGCAAACTCCAAGGAACGACGCCGATGATCAGCAAAACTCTTCTGTCAGATCTAAGCTATGCGCATCCTCTGCCTGATGATATCGATAACCTCTGATGTCTGCTGCACAAGCTTGGGGCCTAGGAGACGGTGCTCTCCAACCTCAGCCCAACAACTGGGGGATCTACATGTCTACCATATAAGGCCTCAAAACGAGCTATACTAATAGTCGCCGGATAGCTATTGTTGTATACAAACTTAGTCAGGCACAAATGCTCATACCAACTACTCGAGAAGTCGAACACGCAAGCTCTGAGCATATCCTCTAGGATCTGGTTCACCCTCTCGGTCTGCCCATTGGGCTGTGGATGATACGGAGTGCCGAACTACAAGGCAGACCCAATCGCCTTCTGAAAACTCTTCCAGAATTGAAACGTGAACCTCGGATCTCGGTCGGAAACAATCAAAATCGAAATACTATGCAGTCTCACAATCTCATCAATGAATAATCTTACAAGCTGGTCCAAAGGCCAGGTCGCATGAATCATGACAAAATGCACCGACTTCATCAGACAATCCACGATAACCCAGATGGTGTCATGACCGCGTTGAGTCCTCGGCAAGCTCATAATGAATTATGTGGATACGTGTTCTCACTTCCACATCGGAACACTTAACGGCTATAATGGACCTGGGAGGTCTCTAATGATCAGCCTTGACATGCTAGCATGTGTCATATTTGGCCATCAAACTGGCGATTTGGTGCTTCATCCCTGTCCAAAAATATTATCGCCTCATATTGTGGTACATCTTCGTCGAGCCAGGGTGGATAGAAAATCCTGATTGATGTGCCTCAGTCATAAGATCTCCGTGCAACTCTGGAATATTTGAGACACATAATTGGCCTTTGAAATGAATTCCACCATCAGAACCAATCTGTCAATCTGACTGACTCTCAGATGCCACCTCTGCTCGATAACTCTGAAGTGGCTCGTCTGACTGCTGAGCCTCGATCACCCTTGTGACAAGAGAGGGTTAAATCAACAGGCTCGATAACTTAACGATAAAAGACTACAAGTCAAACTCGAAGTCATATACTGCAATATCCTCAAACATCTTCCACTCCTGAATCATCATATGTGCCACCAGGCCTCGTGGCTGATGGCTAAGGGCATCCGCCGCCATGTTCACCTTGCTTGGGTGGTACTGGAGATCAAAATTAATGTCCTTCATGAGCTTCATCCAACATCCTTGCCTCATGTTTATCTCAGACTGAGAGAATAGATACTTCAAGCTCTTGTGGTCGGAGAAGAGAACGAACCTAACCCCATAAAGGTAGTGCCTCCACACCTTTAGTGCAAAGATGACTGCTGTCAGCTCTAAATCATGCGTGGGGTAGTTTAGCTCATGGACCTTAAGCTGGTGAGATGCATAAGTTAATGGCTTCCCGTGCTGTATTAGGACAACACCCAAGACAACATGTGAGGCATCAGTGAACACCACAAATTCTTCACTCCCAGAGGGAAGAGTGAGGACAGGAGCAGACATGAGGCGGTCCTTCAGCTCCATAAATGCTCACTCATAGACGTCACTCCACACAAACTCTGCGGATCTTGGACACATTCGTGGGATGGCCCCACTGACACACTGCATCAATCTTAGAGGGATTAATTGCGACACCCTCCCTCATCACCACATAACTGAGAAACTTCACCTCCTCCTACCAAAACTCACACTTCTCCAGCTTTGCATAGAGCTGGTGGACATAGAGGGTCTGCAGCGCAATCTCTAGATGTTGCTCATGGTCCTCATGGGTCCTCGAATGGATCAGATTGTCATTAATGAAGACCATAACAAACTGATCAAGTAAGGATCGAAGACCTCATTCATCAATTACATGAAGACCACGAGTGCACTGGTCAGTCCGAAGGACATGACCTGAAACTCAAAGTGACCATAGCGCATCTTAAAAGCTGTCTTTAGGATGTCCTCCTCTCAAACTCGAATCTGATGATAATCAGACTGTAGGTCAATCTTCGAAAAGAACTGTGCCTGTAGCTGATCAAATAAATTATCTATCCTTGGGGGTGGATACTTGTTCTTGATTGTGACCTGGTTGAGCTAACGGTAATCCACGCAGAGCCTCAACGAGTCATCCTTCTTCATGACGAATAGTAACGGTGCTCCCATGGCTAACTACTCGGACAAATGAAACCTAACTCTCATAACTCGTCCAACTATTGTTGCAGCTACTACATCTCCATCGGTGTCATACGATAAAGGGCCTTCGAGATATGTGCGGTATCGGACACAAGATCAATCTCAAAATCAATATGCCGGTGCAGCGACAACCTCAGGATCTCCTGAAATACATCAAGAAAATCATAAATAACTGGCAATTGATCAATGATCACTGCTGCGGACCCCTCTATGCACAAGACATCAAACACGACAGCGGCTCTCCTCTGAGCTAGGCAACGAACTGGAACTGCGGCAAACCGAGTATACAGAATCTGACTATCCTCTCGGAGCAATCTAAGATAGTGTGGTACTTGGTGAGCCAATCCATACCCAGGATGACATCGAACTCTGACATCGGCAGCACAAACAAGTTGACAGGTAAGAAAGTCTATCCCACCAACACGTGGCAAGAGGAACGAAATCGGCCTAACATTGCAGTCTTCCCCAAGTGCGTTGACGTTGATAATCCCTCATAGGCATACTCTAACATTAATTCAGTCAAATGAAAGAAATCCTCAGACATAAAAGAATGAGATGCACCAGAATTGAATAAAACTTAAGCAATGCAAGTGGAAATTGGAAGAATAACCTCAACAACTCCTCTCGACGACTGCGGGTCCTACTGTGCTGCGTAGAATCTAACCTAAGTCAACTGGGGAGGTGTCTATCCCCTCTGAGGGTACTGTTACTACTGTCACTGAGGTGGTCAAAACTGCTACCTCTACTGATGCGGTCTCGAAGGCTGGTGTTGCCGCTACTATTGTTGGGGCCTCTGTGGTAGGAGTTATTGTCGTTGCTGCTGTGGTGGAGGTCATTATGGTGCTCTCGGCTGCTACTGTTGCTGCTAAGAGAGGGGACACTCCTGCTTACAGTGTCTTATCCCACTGCATCCATAATAAGTACCCAAAAATAGCATCCGAGGTGGTGCTGAAGGCGCTATTGGTGCTACTGATGCTCGATGGGTCATGCACCTCTACTGTTGTCGACGCTGATAATGGGAGCCATCAGAGGTAGACTACCTCTTTCAGTCTCTCCTCTGATCGTGATAACTTTGTGAACCGTCCCACTCAGCCTCATAGACCTGGGCCCTCTAAACAACCTCCTTAAAGGTCTAAAGCATATGGCCGATAACATGGCCTCAAAGACCATATCGGAAGCCGGTCTCAAAATGGTGAGATTTTCGTCCCTCATCATCTACCAAGTACGTAGAGTCTCTGGAAAGCGTGACAAAGTGAGCCATATACTGAACCATGGTCATATCTCCTTGTACTAGAGTCTCGAACTCTAGCACACGCTGTTGATGAATGTGGTCAAGAAAATACTGCTAGTCAAATCGGTTCATGAAGTCCTCCCATGTCTAGACGAAATCAAGCCCTGTAGCACGAGAAACAAAGGTCCACTAATGCTCAACCTCACCCTCAAGTATATACACTGCTAATGGGACCTGTTGCTTGGTTATACATCTCATGGTCTCAAACATCTTCTCCACATGGGAGCTCCATCTCTCTGCTACAGACGAATCGAGCTATCCCTAAAATGGTGTGGTATCGAGCTGAAGAAAATCTCACAACAGGGCTCTCTTGCTCTACCTACTTTGGGGACTTAGTGAGATGCCTACCCTGCCCATGGAGGCCGGCTGTCACAGCCTGGAGCATCTACAGCAACTGATTAACACTAACAGATATGGTAGGGGCTGCACTGGTCTTGGATAGAGGCACAAGATGCTCAAGAGGGGGAATAGGAACTGCGGGTGTTGGAATAAGAACCTCGGGCGGAGGAATGGGAATCTCAATAAGTGAAGCAGGGGCCACTCGGGTCACTAAGATCGCTCGGGTGCCTCGGGTGCCTTGCCTAGGTGGCATAGTTTACAGAAAAGAACAATGGTGACTATCAGCCTTGAGAACCCTCGAAGGCTCAGAAGTTAGGGAACTAAACCAGACGATTACGCACTTAGGACCTAATCGTCCTAGCTCATAATAGATATGTGATATTATTTTCAGTTATTCCCAAGTTATGCTTTGATACCCACTCCTGTCACGTCCCAAACTCAGAAACTGGGCTCACAAAATTCTCGATCTCTGAATCTGGTGCTGACAGCCTCCGTAGTACCCCATTCTCAGCTTTCAGCACCCATATACTAAATTTTGATCCTGAGATCCTATAAGGAAGATTTCAGCATGAAATGTTCACGTAAGAGTAGCATAACCCACAATCATAACCAGAAACATCGCCACATATCCACTATAATAAAAAAATTTGAGTATAAGCCATAAAGGGAAATATAATATAGAAATGTCAAAAAGAAACTTCAGAAGCTCAGCCACAGACTCTTAACTCAGCTCGATTGCGCCCTGATGTCACCTGCATGCATCTATTGTGCATAAGTTTATAGAAATCTTAGAGGGTGGTGTAAGTGTGTGCCAATATAAGCATGCTCAGAATGCAATATCAGAGTAATGCGAAAACATACTGGCAAATCCATGAATATTATGCGAAAATACTGATAAGTGCATAAATGCGATCAGCCACACTAAGGCTATGCGATGCAAGGCCTACCTGGGTGAATGTTAATGCAAGATGCAGTATAAGCATGCCAGTCCTCATCTGAATCCACATAACAATACAGCTCATCTTTGGAATATGAATGGGGTCTAATACACTCCAAACTAAATTGCCACCCCATCTCATGCAATTAGGTGAGTGAAAGAGACCTCACTATCCGCCTCAACAGTAGTCTGCCAATATCTACCCAGCACGTCGATAGCAGACTCATTCCTTGAGGTGGTCAAACTCAATCTAGCTTTGCCCCCTCCTCTTGGGCAGGTAAAGTTGCACCCCCTTCTAACCAACCATGACACAGTGGGACGCGTGGCCTCCTATTATTCGACACTTGGTGCTTATGCATCCACTCGGTCTAGACGTTCGAGCAACCTCGTAGTACCATAAGAGTTTAAGAAATTTCACCAAGGGACATCCATCGCACCCCATATAGAACCAAAACATTTTTGATGTCCAATCCTATCATCCACAATATGCCTATGGAGGTTACGGCCCTGATGTCGCTAGGGCATACAGTAATCATGTCACACAAATGCGTGATGCATGAGTCACACTAATCAGTCATGCAGCAATCTTGTGCGTATCGCGCACTCATGTGGGCATCTCCTCTTATCAGGGATTCCCATAATAATATACCCAATGGCATATGCTATGATCAATCACTCCTCATATCAAGCATACATATGATGCACATGGGCATGAATCATAATGCTATGCTAACACATACTCAGTGATAATCAGCCTATATATATGGGGGGTACATAGAAGGATAACAGATCTATAACACGGAGGTCAGTCCTCAACTATGGATATATTAAATATGACATCACAAATCCTATCATCTACGGTAATGATATACTCTCCTCATGATAAGGATGGGCCTCGGAATAAGGAGTGGGCTTCCTCACGCGTATAACATGTAGTAAACTGGGCTTCCCAATGGGCTCGAATGCACAAGGTGGGCTCTATGACCATGTACAAATCTACAAGGCATGATGGAAACACCAGCAATAATGGAGGCCCAGTGATTTGGGGTAAGCCCAATGAGGTGGGTCATGTTAATATTAATGAGGGCCCAATGAATTGGGATAGCCCAATAAGGTGAGATGGATCATATTAATAATAGTGGGGGCCCATCAATTTGGATTAGTCCACTAAGGGGAGATGAGAATAGGCCAAATAATGGGCCTTAAGGAGATTACAATGTGTTTATTTAACCACCATTTCTCTTATAATGTAGACATTTAACCATCATTGCTCCCAAGACATTGCCCATTTAGAACCTATCCTATAATGGGGGCCCGTAGGCCTTATTCTAGCTAGGAGATGGTTGGGCATCATAAACATTATCACATACTTCATGGTGGAATCACTCATCACAATTGGGCGTCATCACATAGGCCTTATGTGTACCACAATGGGCCTCACACAAGGGCCTCATATACATCACAATGAACCTCACACAAGCGCGTCACACACATCATAATGGGCCTCATCATAAGGGCCTCATGTACATCACATTGGGCCTCATCATAAGGGCCTCATGTACATCACATTAGGCCTCATCACATGGGCCTCACATATATCACATTAGGCCTAACACATGGGCCTCATATAAATCACATTGGGCCTCATCATATGGGCCTCAAATATACATCACATTGGGCCTCATATAAATCATAATGGGACTGATGGGGCAGCCCGTATGGTCTAGAAATTAAATGGACATCATGAATATAAAACATTTACAATTTGGTGGGCCTACAAGATGGGCCCCACCAGATGGACAGTGTGCATACAATAGGCACATCACGGCGGCTTACTGGACGTCCAGCCCATGGACAGGCTAGATGAAGTAGGTACATATTGAGTGGGCCCCACTGTCCAGATGTGGTCGGTGTGGATATGAAACACATACGTCATGGTGGGTCCCACCGTCCCTGGACGGTATGAATGTTTAATACAATCATCAAGGTGGCCACCCAAATCACCGTCCAGGAATGGACAGTGTGAATATACAACACATATCTCAAGGTGAGCCCCACCCCCACACGTACAACACGTGTAGGGTGGGTCCCACTTTCAGCAAACGGACGGATGACGTGAATAAAACACATATATTCAAGGTGGGTCCCACTGTCCAGTAGCTAGACAGTGAGGATGAAACCCATAAATCAAGGTGAGTCCACACATGTGGCCCACCAGCTTTGGATAAAGCTGATAGTTATTTTCTCCTTTGTCCAAGGGGTGTTGAACCGTCCATCCAGCTGCTGGAATTCAGCAAGGTGGGCCTTACGGGCAGTCGACATGCATAAAATACATAAATCATGCAAGGGGTCCACATGGTTGGACCACCCATCCAGAAAATCACGCCGATCCTTGTGTTTTCCCTCATCCAGTTTGGCCCGAAAATGGGTAACAAGGTAATCCCAAAAATCTGCATGTGTGGATGTCCCATGTTTGGACAGTAACATGCAGCAGGTGGGTCATCATGGAAGGGATCAAGAGAAAGAAAGAGAGAGAAGAAGAGAGAATCGGCCATGGGAGGGGACGCCGCCATAATGGGCCCCTCTGATCACATCAAAACCATACATCAAGATCTATACATGGGCCTCATGCATTGCACGACCCTACATAAAAATAAAATAAAATAAAAAATAAAAGTGAGGAAGGGATGCCATCTTCTCCATGAAATCAAGGTCTAGATGACCAATCAAGGCCATGGATTAAATCAAAACATCATGATGAGGTCCATGGAGAATGGCCCCATCATGGATCATGCTGCAACAAGGATGTGCCATTGGCCACATCCAAGGGATCAAGTAGGATCTCCACCTTTGATTGGTGGGTCCTACATGCTCTCATGCAATAAAAACCAAAGATCTAAGAAAGAAAAGAAATATTTAGTCCTAAACATGGACCCACCTTGGATCTTCAACTTCTTCATCCACCTTAGGGTCTTAGAGCTCCAAAGGAATGGATTTCTATGGTTGAGATGGCTTTTTTATGGTTGAATATGGGGGATCTAAAGGTATGAGAGGGCTGGAAATGGAGGGGATGCCATGGATGTCTAAGCCTCTTTTGCTAGGAAATGAGGAATGAAGAAGAAAGGGAGGGAAAGAGAGAGATAAGAGAGAGAGAGAGATGATCACTTTTAGGTAATGACTGCATGTGTAAGGCATGCTCTCATGATAACCTAGCAAGCATGGGATAAAATGATGTCATTCCTAGGCTAAAATCCTAGGATGACATCACCCTCATGATGACTCCTAGGGAATGTAATATGTTTGGATTCTCACGGCCCCGCAACGTGCGGTCCACAGATGGGATAGAGCGTAGGCCACTTCTTACAATCTAAGCATCGGATTGGTGCACGAGACACGGCGTTGAAACCACGATGATGGGGTGGTCGCAATGGAATAGGTCTCGGGTTGAGTCAGCTCTAGTTTACAAGGTGCGACTTAAGGTCACGCGTAAATACTATCTACAGGTAGCGGGTCAACGAAATTCTATCAGGAGGACTGCTGGATCCTATGGAATGATGAAATGCTAGGACACAGGCCTGACAGAAATCCTGTGGGTAGTCATAGTAGGATATTTTCCTTCATATAAATGACTTGGATTGCCCATAATATGGACTAAGTGTGAAATATGAAGATCCCACTTGGGTAGGCTTTTCCTTAAGTGCGAAGTTATCCGATCAAGGCCTACCAACTCCTTATAAATATGAATCTTTCGATTTAACCACTTTCTTTTATCCATCATAACTTAAATTTAGATCACACTTTAGTCTTATATGACTACAAGGTTATAAAAAATTTAAGACCAGATAAAGTCAGTCCCTTCCTTTTGGTACAAAAAGTGAAATTTTAGATTTAGACTTTTTCCACCATCGATCAATCACCAAATTTTGTCCAACTGTCTGTCTATCCTAACTACACATTTTCTCCAAAATTAGGGCCTGATCATTAAGTGTGGACCATTAATTGAGATCGAGTTCGTTTTGGGCACCCATTAGAAGAATTTTCAAGATAAGCCAATATAAATTTTGAATCACCAAGAAAATCATATACTCTAACTCTATTCGACGACCCTGACATAATGAACGAATTAAATTTAAGAAAAATTATTAGAAAAGGGAAAATTTGAGAGACTCAACCCAAGTACAATGTGAAACACACCTCTCTCATATGCCACTGCCTTTTAAAAATGGGCGTGCGTTCTCTCTCCACTCACACACCTATACCCCCTACTTCTAAGGAGGAGAGTAAGAGAAAGAGAAAGAGAGAGAGAGAGAGAGAGAGAGAGAGAGAGAGAGAGAGAGAGAGAGAGAGAGAGAGAAGGAGAAAGAGAAGCCTAGATGCCCTCTTCCTTCTCCATATGTATAGTGTCCCCCACTTGCTCAAGCGATGTCATGATTCATGTGGAAACTTTTCATGTATAAGTTTTCCTACATGGATATCTACTTAGCCTTTATATCTAAGGCTAAGATAAGGGATATTCCTTTAAACTTATATTAATTTGAGATAGTATGATTTATTCAGTTTTCCTCACATGCATTGAATCCTCACTGCAAATATTTAATTTACTACCACTAATTATTTATCCTTTGGAAATAATGGTTAAGGTGTGATGTTAATTATACATGACATTTCTGAATTTATGTGAGGATTTTCTCCTTTAAGCTTACCTTAAATATATATGAATTATTTTTCCTTTTATCTGTTATTATAACTCTCTCCTTGAAATTTGCTTAATTTGCCTCCACCAATTACTTATTCCTTAAAAAAAAGATGGTTAACATGTGATGTTAATTTTACATGATCCTTCTAATTTTATGTAAGGAATTTCTTTAAGGTTATATTAACATGATTGATTTGATTTATTTTGTTTCCTCACATGCTTTGAACCTTCCCTTCAAATGTTTTTATCATTAATTATTTATCCTTTAAAAATAAGGGCTAAGATGTGAAATTAATTATGTATGACCTTTTTGATATGAGGATTACTTTCCTTTAAATCTTGATAGAATTACCAGCGCCTATCTCATACTGTAAATTTCTAAATCCATTGCTAAGTAATGTTACAAAATTAAAAACACTATGTCACTACCTTGCATGCGAGTATTATAATGGAAATCCCCCTCTAACGATCGAATAAATACCGTGGACGTAATGCGTTTTCGGTAGCATCCCCTAGGGCAACACATAATTTCATGTTTCATAGGTAGTGGTGAACAAATCGATGTAACTAATTCACAACGAGTGTTACATCACCTCCAAGATTGGATGTCGCAAACAGTCACTCCATGAACAAATTGTGTAATGTAATTAATCCAGTTATGTGTTGTGTTCGTTTTGGGATAAGTGCGTAAATCCATGTTAAACATGGGACACACCAACAAATCTCCATAGAATGGAATACGGGGCGAGTCGAATAATTTTAAATCATTTTCCACATTATGATGATCACTAAGTGTGATGAACCGCATATACTTTGTCAGGCATGCATCTCATGCAGGTTTCTTGGGCATGTTGATTCCTCTCATAGTTGTGGAGTACGGGATGTATTAGAACCTTTACATTACTTTTATGAATCTCTTGAATTATTATTAATCTTAAAGGATAATTATCACTATGAGTAAGGTGTTGACCCTCTCCAACAGTATAGATAATGCAGGTGATGGACAAATTTAAGACCCTAAGGACCATCTCTCAATGAAAGATTATAGTGAATGAATAAAAAGATAGTTTCATGATTTAGTTTTATATTTCTGCTGTGAAATCAATAATGTAATAAACTCCCATTGAGAGGACATTTGATAATTTGTTAAATTCTTTTACTTTAATGAAATAATTAATACAGTCGATTTTATTCTCTTGAATGTTACCTTCATGAATGTATTTGGATGTGATCTAAATTTTAAAAAATATCTATATGGTGCGATTTTTAAAGGTTCCAATTTATACGTTATTAATACCCAATTTTTTAAAGCATGAGTATAAACTCTGGCCGTGAAAATTTAGGATGTTACATAAATTCTCGAGTTCTCATAAGCATCGTTTCGAATTTCTTCGAGTTCATTCAATTGAAGTTTGTGAAGCGAGGGAGTGTTGTCAAAATTAAAGTTCAGATTTTTTACAGCCCAGTAGGCTCTGTGCTCTAGCTCTATAGGTAGGTGGCAAGCTTTTTCATAGACAAGTATAAAGGGAAACATTCCAATGGGGCTCTTCAAAGCTATATTGTAAGCCCATAAGGCATCAGTCTAGCGAATTGACCAATCCTTATAGTCGGGGTTAACCATTTTTTTCTAAAATTTGTTTAATTTCCTTATTAGAAATCTCAACTTGCTCTCTTATTTATGGGTGGTATGGTGTGCTCACTTTATGAGAGATGCCATATTTCTTCATTAAGTTATCAAATGGCCTATTACAAAAGTATGAACCTCCATCACTAATGATGGCCCAAGGCGTTTCGAACCGGAAAAGGATATTTTCTTTTAAGAATCGACTGATCATTTTATTATCATTATTTCGATACGAGATTGTTTCGACCCATTTAGTGACATAGTCTTCTGCTAACGAAATGCAAATAATCCCAAAGGATTGGGGGAATGATCCCATGAAATCGATGCCCTAAAAATCAAATGCTTCGATCACAAGAATGGGGTTCAGAGGCATCATATTTCAACGGGATAACCCTCCCCATTTCGAAAAATACTCATATCATGCCCCAGACTCGGTAATCGGACTCACAAGGAACTCAATAACCGGTTCTGGCCACAATAGCCTCCACAGTTCCCCATTCTCGGCTCCTGAGGCAGGTTCTGATCCTAGGATCCTACAACGAGAATTTCCATAACACTATAACCATTTCCAATATGAGCATACCCAAAATCATAGCAAGTATATCTAAGAATAACAAAGGCATACATCACAAAATTCACTGAGAATTTGAACATTTACAAGCTTTCATAAGGTCCAAAAGGACATACATAAGATAATAAAATAAGGAGAGAAAAGTCTACAACACTGGAGTCCTTAAGCTCAACTCTACTCCAGGCTCTATCACTACGACGTCTGCCTAAGATTTCCTGCATGCATTAATCATGCATAAGCTTATAGAAGCTAAGAGGGTGGTGAAAGTGTATGACAATACTGCGCAGAAGAATAATTGGAGGTACAAGAAGGGAAACATGCTCAATGACAATATCACCAGCCTTACCAAGTGTTGAGGCATAAAAAATGGTGAAGGAATCAAGGAAAGGTAAAAAGATACGAAGAACTTTCGAAAAGAAGAAGAGAGAGATAGCATTTGTGAGAGTGCCCAGGTCCGCGCAACCATTATAGGTTGCGCAGTTCCACGCAATCAATCTCGGTTGCGCAGGTCCGCGCAATGAAAGTAACAGCTGCGCGGGACCTCGGAATGAACTGTACAAAAGGGCTTCGTTCAAAATGATCTAAAGCACTGAAAAATAGTCCCACATCGCTAAGATCAGGGTTTTCACACGTGCGAGGGTCTATAAATACCCCCTCCCCTCCTTCATTTAGGAGATTGGAAGATTTTCAAGAGGAGTAAAGCGGAGCGGAAGACAGAAGGTAGGAGCGAAGTCTCTTGGGAGTTGCGCAGGACCATGTAACCGATATCGGTTGCGCGGGTCCGTGCAACAGGATTGCCCTGCAGTCTGTGAAGTCCAAGAGCAGTTGTGCTACCGAAGTCCGTGGCCCAGGCTTCCTTTCTCCGGGTTTTCTCCTCTTCATGGGTTCTAAGGAGAAAGATCAGTCGATTTAATCGACATTCCTCCTAAGTCTCAGAGGATGGTTGAAACAGGCATTGTTATGCTGCTGAAATCTCTGTTTCATTGAAGGCCCGTCGATCGGATCGGCATTCCTCCTAAGTCCTAGGAGAAGATCAAAACAGGCACCGGAGGGCTGTCAAAATGACCCGTTGATCAAATCGGTATTCCTCCTAAGTCCTAGGAGATGATCAAATCAGGCGTCGGAAGGCTGTCGAAATGAACTCTTGATGCTTAAAGCACAAATCCTTTACTTCTAAATGATTTATCTTAGAATCAAGGGATGTAAAGAGGATGTAAACGAACTCAGTATTAATAAAATGTGATGAATGTTCATAGTACTCTCTCTCTGTTATGTTTGAATAAGACAATCTCCCCAAATTAAAATGTATTTGTTTCTTTGTCGAAACAAAATGGCGACTCTGCTGGGGATTTTCTGTCTTATTCAAAGTATTAACAGTAAGGTTATTATGAACATTCGTCATGATTTGGCATCCTATGGACGCCAAAATGGCGACTCTCAGTGGGAAGTCCTCCCCTTCATCTCTAAGATAAATCACCCTAATCATTCAATTACTACTATAAACATGTTTCGTGATTGAAGGTTTCTAAAATCTGATTACGACTCAACATCCATGGCGATCCCCGTAAGAAGAGTGAACTTTCGATTCATCCCGACAGGGTTCGTTGTAGAATACGCACCAAGTCATGTGCTTAAAAGTAGCAGCGCTCAAGTAACAGCTGGGATCATTTCTACTTCGCCCCAGCCATTAGAAGACAATGCATGCTGGACTGTCGTGACATCTCGTAAGGCATGAACACAAAACTTTAGGAATCATGGAATGAGTCAACCTCCATTAAAGATCAGAGGACCCGTCACACGAAGCACGGTCAAAAGAAACCCAGAACTCGCTCCTCTGGTGATTTATTCAGCACAGACGGTTCCCCAGTTGACAGCACGTGAATTCCCAGCTCTAAATGCATCAATGGATGGACGAACAAGAGAGCGAAAGGGAAAAGCATCGGTTATCAGATCGCCAATGCCGTCTCTAAAAGGTTCACCAATATCAACGTCATCTCAGTCAGTTGATGCCGCAGAAAGTACAAAAAGGCCCGGTGAAACCATATCCCCTCCCTTTTCTGCAAACCCCGTCACGTCAGCATACTCTTACTCTCCTTCTATGACTACTTCTTCAAAGAGTGGAAAAGACACAGTGTTCATGGCTGGAACGAATCCAGATTATAAAACAACTACAGAGAGTCATTTCGATGAAATGGTAGAGGCCCATAATGCATTAATGGAAGAATGCAGAATCCTCAAAGAAGCCTTGACGACTTTCATGCATAATGCGGCTCAAAAGACAGTAATTGAAAAGGATAGCCGAATGGAGAAGGAGCAAGAAGATACTAGACATTTTAGATACCGTATACCATATTTGAGAGAAGTGCATGACATTCCCTTCCCAGCCGGTTTCAGGTGTCCAGATTTTTAAAAGTTTGATGAGAAAGGATCCCTTAAAGAACATTTAATGTGCTTCAATGCCAATATGGGAGGTCTTTCTGTAGTACCGCAATATTGTTTGCAATTGTTCGGGGCATCGTTGACAGGTAATGCATTTCGATGGTATTACAATTTGGCTCCGGGTTCTATTTGCACTTGGAAGCAAATGCAAGACGCTTTCACATCTAAGTTTTTCTCCATAAGTCCCGACATTATTGCTGAGTTGGCTTCTGTACGACAAGGCAAAAATGAGTCGGCAAGGGATTACGTGGATAGATGGGGGGCATTGGGAACTTTGTGCAAACCGTTGCTAAGAGAAACTGAGCAAGTCAAGATGTGTCTGAACTCTATGAAAAAGGAATTTGTAAGAGGACTGGCCAATTTCAATGTCAACACTCTTCATGATTTGACCGCAAAGGCTCATGCTTTAGAACTAGTAAATCAGGAGGTGTCGAAATTTCACCATGATGCAGTCCGAAAGGATCCTAGCCGGATAATCGCAAATACCAGTGATCGCTGTCAACAATGTAAAAATGTGAAAGGTTTCAAGGTAGAAAGTACAAAAGCGAAAAGAAGACTTGGCTCAATCAAGGAAAAATAAAAGAGTCTGAATGCTTAATTCCCATGAGGGATTCGCTTTCGATAAAGGAGATGTCATTCCAATGATGGAATAGTTATTGAAAGTTGGCGCAATAGAATTGCCAGAGCTTAAACGCCCTGAGGAGGTGATAAGGTGCAGGGAGCGAAATTTTTGTCGCTATCATCATCTAGTGGGACATCCAACGGAGAATTGTTACACGCTGAAGTGTATTCTACAGTGGATGATACAAAGGATCAGATAATTATCGAAGATGGGATAAACGAGGAAATCATGAAAGGTATGGGCCTCGATTGCGAAGATCCCAGTGGCCTAAATCATGAAAAAGGAATTTCAATTGGGATCGGCCAGGAAAGGCGAAGAAAATTTGAAGACGTAGAGGCAAGGTTGGCAGCAAACATGGTTACAACAAAAGAACTAGTGAGGGAAAGTGCTGAAGTAGTCGAACGTCCTCATATAGATCCGAAGCAAATGGAGGACGGGGGGCAACCGACGACAGATAGCCTGTTAGAAATAAATTTGGGTACAGAAAAGGAAACACGAAATACGTTCATTAGTGTCAACCTCTCTAAACAAGAGTCGGCAGAATATGTTCAACTTCTTAAAGAAAATAAAGATGTATTCGCCTGGACGTATGCAGAAATGCCTGGATTGGAGCCTTCCGTGGCGTTACACCATCTAAATATCTCTAAAGAGAAAAGGCCAGTCAAACAGGCGCAAAGACGATTTCATCCAGATCTGGTTCCCCTCATCGAGGAAGAAGTTAATAAGTTGATAAAGGTTGGGTTTATTAGGGAAGTCAAGTATCCTAAGTGGATATCGAATATCGTCCCGGTAAAAAAGAAAAATGGACAGGTCAGAGTGTGTGTCGATTTTAGAGACCTGAACGAAGCCTGCCGGAAGGATGATTTCTCGCTACCAATAACTGAATTACTAATTGATAGTACGACTCAGTATGTTGTTATATCCTTTATGGACGGTTATGCGGGATATAATCAGATTCGGATGGCTCCTGAGGATGAAGAGGCGACGACGTTTAGAACTTCTCTGGGGATTTTCTGCTATAAAATGATGTCGTTTGGGCTTAAAAATGCTGGGGCCACATATCAGAGGGCGATGCAAAACATTTTTCAAGATATGATGCATAAGCACGTTGAATGTTATGTTGACGACTTGGTGGTCAGGTCAGAAAGTCATCAGGAACATCGCAAACACTTGGTGTCAGTTTTCCAACAACTTAGAAAGAAACAGTTAAAGATGAACCCCGCTAAATGTGCATTCGGAGTGTCTTCCGAAAAAAATTTGGGTTTTGTTGTTCGGCATAGGGGCATTGAGATTGACCCTGGGAAAGTCAAAGCTATACAGGATATGCCACCGCCAAAAACATTAAAGGAATTAAAGAGTTTACAAGGAAAATTGCCATATCTTCGTCGATTCATTTCAAATCTAGATGGAAGATGTCAGCCGCTTTCTCATATGATGAAAAAGGATACAGAATTTGTGTGGAGTCAGGCCTGTCAGAATGCATTCGACTCGATAAAGGAATTGCTAAAAAAGCCACCAGTACTGACAACTCCAGTAAAAGGGAGACCGCTCATCTTGTACACGTCTGCAGCCGACCATTCCTTAGGAGCTTTGTTGGCATAAAAAAATGAATTTGGAAAAGAAACGGCCCTCTATTACTTGAGCCGAACTTTGATAGGCGCAGAATGCAATTATTCCCCGATTGAGAAGGAATGTTTAGCATTAATATTCGCAGTATAGAAATTAAGGCATTATTGTTTATCGCATGATATAATATTGGTCTCAAGAGCCGACCCAATAAAATTTCTGATGATAAGGCCGATGTTGTCTGGGAGGTTAGCTAAATAGATGTTGTTACTTTCAGAGTACGCTATTACGTATAAACCGACGAAAGCTGTAAAAGGGCAGGCAGTGGCAGATTTCTTAACAGTGCACCCCATGGCAGAATCTGAAGCCATCAATGATGATTTTCCAGATGAGCAAGTCATGCTGATTGGGTCACAGAATCCGTGGCAGATGTATTTTGATGGCGCATCTCGAACATCAGGAGCAGGGGCAGGAGTGATATTCATTACTCCCCAAGGTGATTTATTACCTTACTCCTTTATATTAGGGGCTGCATGCACGAATAATGAGGCCAAGTATAGAGCCCTGATTTTTGGAATGGAGATAGCTAAAGAAATGGAGATAAGAGTATTGCACATTTATGGGGATTCTAAATTGATTATAAATCAATTGACGACTGAATACGAAATAAGAAAGCAGGAACTTTTGCTATATTGCCAGAAGGCACAACAATTGTTGGAATATTTCTCCTATGTTGAAATCAAGCATATTCCCTGGTCAGAGAATACAAAAGCCGATGCCTTAGCCAGTTTGGGAGCAGCTCTGTCTTGCCCTAACCGAAGCCCTCTTCAAGTGACCATAGAGGAAAGAAGATTTTTACCGACAACAGAGATTGTTGAAGAAGTCACTGAGGCCCTTCCTGTATCATGCTTGGAAATTACAGTAGATGATTAGCGACAGCCTTTCATTGATTATCTCAAATTCAACATCCTGCCAGAAGAGTCCGCGCAAAGGCAGCAAGTCAGCAGCGGTCAAATAGATTCGTTCTTTACAGTGAAGTATTATATAGAAAATCTAACAATGGGATATTGTTACACTGTTTAGACAAGCAAGAAGCAAGACAAGTATTGCAGGAAGCACACTCTGGTGAATGTGGGGCACATCAGGCAGGCTGAAATTTATTCCACAGAATACATCGGATGGGTTATTATTGGCCCACCATGTTCAAAGATTCTATAGATTATGCAAAGCAGTGCCACGAATGCCAGATTCATGGAGATGTTATACACGTTCCCCCAGAAGACTTGCACCAGTTTGTGGCTTCTTGACCTTTCTCTGCTTGGGGACTTGTAATTGGTCCTATAAACCCACCTTCATCTAAAGGAAAGCAATATATTCTAGCAGCAACGGATTATTTCTTCAAATGGACTGAAGCAGTTGCCTTGCGAAGTGTTAAAGAAAAGGATGTGGTTAATTTCATCCGCCATGCTATAATATACAGACATGGTATCCCAAAGAAATTGTTACGGACAATGGCACTCCTTTCAAAAATAAAGGTATGGAAAAACTATGTCAGAAGTTCAAGATTCATCACTCATTCTCAACGCCTTACTATCCGCCGGCTAACGGATTAGCAGAAGCATTCAACAAAATGATAGTCAAAATATTGAAGAAAACAGTGACAGGAAACAAACGTGATTGGGATGAAAGATTGCAAGAAGTACTATGGGCATACAGGACTACTCATCGAACGGCCACAAGGGCAACGCCGTATTCATTAGTCTATGGTGTGGAGGCAGTAATTCTAATTGAAATACAGGTAGCGTCACTAAGAGTGGCAGTGAATCAGTCTATAATTGATGATGAGCATGCGAAAATAAGATTAAAGGAACTAGACTTGCTTGACGAGAAATGCTTAGCTACACAACTGCGTCTGCAAGCATATCAAGCAAGAATATCAGCTGCATTTGATAAGAGAGTTAAATATCGCTCTTTTAAAAAGGGAGATATGGAGCTAATGCTAAAAAGACCAATTGTGGTCACTCGTCGAACAGGAGGCAAATTTGAGCCTAAATGGGATGGCCCTTATGTAATAAAAGAAGTATATTCTAATGGAGCGTATAGAGTTATAGATCAAGACGGACAGGGAATCAATATACCGGTCAATGCTCGCTTCCTTAAGAGATATCGTCCATAAAATGTATTTGCTGATTTCGCTTCAGAAAATTATCAAAGTTATGATCCTGCATCAAAAGGAAGCAAATTGGTCGATCAATATGACCGTGAATTGTATAGCCTCCCACAGAAATATGTTGCCTTAATATCTCCAAGAGAAAAAAAATGTATCTCCACTGACAGTCACGATCATATCCAGGGAGCAAATCCAAAGCTAAATGAGATAAAACGCGCTCAATGAAAGAAAACTTATTCAAGGAAATAAATGAAAGCCTACATTGGCCTATACTCGCGTTGGCAAAAAGGAAATTGCTTCCGAAGGCGTTACTGATTTTGATACAGAACATTATCAATATAATTATTCTGTATCAAAAGGGGGCAGACAAAGGCATGCGAAATTCGTTATCCTTGAAGATAAATTGCAATTTTGATGCTTCTAAATCATCGCCAAGTACAAAGCGTCAATAACGATCGCCAAATAAAAGCATCAGTGACAATCGCTAAATAAAAGCGTCGATGATTGTTGTCAAAATAAGCAAATGCCAATGATCGTCCAAGATAAGAAACTATCACTGTCGTCATCAGTGGCTCACGCAAGCTTATTCTATCAAAATTGCTATTATCACCAAGATGATAAACTATTTCAAATACAACATGGATATTCTTAGAATATATCGGTAACGGCGAAATATCAATTATTGATTCTCAGAATATATCAGAGCAGCTGGCGAAATATCAGCGATGGATTTACCGTTCAGCAATGATAAAATATCAATTAAGGCAGCCTAGCCAAGCCTATAGGGCCAGCTACGCTTAAGACCTATAATTAATTAAGACAGGTGAGTAAAAGCTGTGAAATATATTTCTCACCATAGAATGCATTTCTTTTGTATATTCGAATGAAAGACAGGCTTTCAAGCATAACAAGTCATCGTCAAATGCTAAATACCAAGGATAATTGCCAAAAGCAAAGCCAAATGAAAAGCTAATCGCCAAAATTAGCAACTATCGCTATCGAGCAATTAGAAGATTAAGCGATTAGAAGAATCGCCATCAAGCGATTAAACGATCGCTGTCAAGCAAACATTGGCATAAGAAAAAAAAAGGGAAAGAAAAAAGAGAGAGAAGAAGAAAGTACCGATGATCGCTATCAAGCAAGCAGTGACATAAAAGGTGCCGATGATCGCTATCAAGCATCGGCGCTCATTGCCGATAGAAAATCTCCATTCTCCATCGAAATCGAATTATCAGGTATCGATAATCAGAAAAAGAAAAAGAGAACAGTTATCGCTATTGCCGATCAATCGCTCATCAAAGTTGCCATCATCGCTAAGCTGATACATAAATTGACATAAACATAATACGAAAGTCCTTATGACATTGTCAGCGGCGGCGAAATGTCAACCATATGATCACAGTAGAATGAATCATACAGTTAACTATACATATGAATTAGCAATAGCGATGGCTGCTCATCATAAAAAGGTAGCCTAGTCAAGTCCCGAAAAAGAAAAAGAAAGAAAAGCTAAAGTCCTAAAAGGACCAAAGCTCAAAAGGGACCAGCTACGCATAAGACCTATGAAGATCGCCATTTGGGCAGCGGCAAGAAGCCAGTGGCCCTAAAAATCCCATTAAGGCCATCGTATAAATACCCATGCGGGCAGCTGACGGAGTCAATGACCAAAAGCCAGAAGGCTAAAAGTTGACCAATAGCCAAAAGCTTAAAATCTTCAAATGACCAAAGGCTGAAAAAACTCAGTCTTCAAAGACTAAAATCCAAGAGCCAAAAGTCAACCGAAAGATCAAAAGTAAAGGGCCAAAAAGTCGACTCAAAGCCAAAGTGCTAAAAGTCCCCAAATGACCAGTCAAGCGTAACACCCATGCCGTCTGTATAGCTTTCCGGCAGCGTCATGGGGAACGGAGGACAAGCCCTCCCGTGAATGGGCCCGACCTTGTAGGAGAAGAAAATGAGGGCCGCAGTGCGCGCATGACAAGCCAACCATGCATAAGACCCCCCAGATTTGTGGTTCGATTCCGGTACGTACTCATGAGGAAGGGCTTAAACCTACTCATCGATGAATCGACAATCATGGATTTAGTACCCCCAAAGGTAGCCTTGTGAGCCCTGTGAACTCTAGAGAGTTACTGTGGCCAACCCTGTGCTATAAAACCAACCGAGTTCACGGCCCCGGTAGCTTCACTGGGCGGCCCCTCTGATGGATCGCGGTTTGTGAACTCCCTAGACAGTGAGAAGTCCAGCGAACTCCTAAGAGTTACAGAGACCATCACGTAAGACCCGAAGTAAAAGCGCTCCACTACTCATGAGTTTAAACTGTGTGAGTAGGTGTCTGTCCAGTAGTGTCGATCTAGTGTCGATCTAGTGGTGTTAGTCTAATAGTGTCTGTCCAGTAATGTCGGTCTAGTGTCGGTCTAGTTGTGTCAGTCCAGTAGTGTCTGTCTAGTAGTGTCAGTCTAGTGTCGGTCTAGTGGTGTCAGTCCAGTAGTGTCTGTCAAGTAGTGTCGGTCTAATGTCGGTCTAGTGGTGTCAGTCCAGTAATGTCAAGTCCAGTTCAGTCGAGTCTAGTCAAGTCAAGTCAAGTTAAGTTATCTAGTCAAAGTATGGTCGGTCAAAGTACACCGGCACCAGCGCTCAAAAGCATAAAATTAAAGTTTAGCATTTAAAATGCTGCAGATACATATTTCAATATAGATATGCTCAAACAAACAATTGCCTGATTAAAATTTCAAACATTGATTAGACAACATGCAAAAATGCATTTCTCTTGAATCAAGTTCAAATTACATCAATAGTAAATGCCTTCAAGATATTGGCGATTATCTACTCGAAAGCTCAAGTCTCCAAGGTCAATTAATATATTGACAAGAGTTGTAAGGTCTTTCGTCTCTCGCCTTCTTCATGAATAAAGACATATTATCGCACAAGGTTTTTAAATGGAAGGTAGTAAAGAATTATCATTCTCTATCGGACAATATAAGGAAATAGATATATTCCTTGGATTCATTAAAACAGCAGTAAAGATTATCTATTCTTCAAGAGTATCAGAAGACATCACTTCTGAAATATTATCTTCTGAAGAAATATTTATGCGAGATTAACCTAGAAAGAACAAATGGAAGCATCATCAAATCAGCAAAGGTCCAAGAAAAATTCTATGAAGAAATGCTAAGAAGCACAAATTAGAGAAGACTCAGTAAAAAGACTCAGCGATTGAACCTTTGGAGCTAAAGATGAAATCTTCAAGAATGCAATATAAAGAATACAATGCGAAACACGATGACAAGCGCAAAGATTGCTTAAATCATATGGCGAATATCACAATCGGCCTAAAAAGAGAAGAAACTCTCAATCTATTTCAAAAATTATTAGTACTTCATAAAGCTATATTGAAAATTATAATGAATTAGGATACTAATTCTGATAAATTTGACAGGAGAAACCGTTATTCAAAATTTTGAGTTATGCAGATCATGAGTAAAGGAAACAATCGAAAAGTTGTTGCAGCAGGAACAGCATTAAGGAACAGCCCCAAATATAGATTAAAAGGAAAGAATCGCTGGAGCTGATTAAAAAGAAAGAATTGCTGGAGTTGATCAAAGAGACCGTTGCAGCAGCAACAGTGTTGAAAGAAAGTTCTCTAATCAAATCGCTCAAAGATGAAGTCGTCACAATTGCTGCAGAAGCGTGCTTCAATGAAAAGAGAATCTTATCCTCTCTAGTGAAACATCTACTCGACACTGCTGACTTGGGGCATTCCAATCCTCCGCTTGAGCGCCAGTATTCATGCCTTTTGTTCGAGCGCCATCATTCAAGTCTTTTGGTCGAATACAATCATGCAAGCTCCTCATTCTAAAGCGATCACCCAGTCTTCCGTTTGAATGCGATCATTTCAGTCTTCCGTTCGAACGTGATCATTCAATCTACTGGACCATCCAGTTTTCTACACAGGGATGATTATCCAAGTCTTTCAGGAAAGCAAAATCATTCAATCATCCTTTAGTTGTAGTTAATTCAAGTTCTTCTGGCAGAGGAAGATCGATCCTCCATTTAATTTCAGGAATCAATCAAAGAAGGATCGAGGGGGCATCTGTTGAGGCATAAAAAATGGTGAAGGAATCAAGCAAGGAAAGGTAAAAAGATATGAAGAACTTTTGAAAAGAAGAAGAGAGAGATAGCATTCATGAGAGTGCGCAGGTCCGCACAGCCATTATAGGATGCGCGGTTCCTCGCAATCAATCTCTGTTGCGCAGGTCCGCGCAATGAAAGTAACAGCTACGTAGGACCTCGAAATGAACTGCACAAAAGGGCTTCGTTCAAAATGATCCAAAGCACTGGAAAATAGTCCCACATCGCTAAGATCAGGGTTTTCACACGTGCGAGGGTCTATAAATACTCCCTCCCCTCCTTCATTTGGGAGATTGGAAGATTTTTAAGAGGAACAAAGCGGAGCGGAAGACAGAAGGTAGGAGCGAAGTCTCCTGGGAGTTGTGCAGGCGGGTCCGCGCAAGCGGATTGCCCTGTAGTCTGTGAAGTCCAAGAGCTGTTGTGCTGTCGAAGTCCGTGGCCCAGGCTTCCTTTCTCTGGGTTTTCTCTTCTTCATGGGTTCTAAGGAGAAAGATCAGTCGATTTAATCGACATTCCTCTTAAGTCCCAGAGGATGGTTGAAACAGGCGCTGTTATGCTGCTGAAATCTCTGTTTCATTGAAGGCCCGTCGATCGGATCGGCATTCCTCCTAAGTCCTAAGAGAAGATCAAATCAGGCGCCGAAGGGCTGTCAAAATGACCCGTCGATCGAATTGGCATTCCTCCTAAGTTGTAGGAGATGATCAAATCAGGCACCGGAAGGCTGTCGAAATGAACTCTTGATGCTTAAAGCACAAATCCTTTACTTCTAAATGATTTATCTTAGAATCAAGGGATGTAAAGAGGATGTAAACGAACTCAGTATTAATGAAATATGATGAATGTTCATAGTACTCTCTCTCTATTATGTTTGAATAAGATAATCTCCCCAAATTAAAATGCATTTGTTTCTTTGTCAAAACACCAAGGCTTGTCATGAATACGATGCAATGAATATTGGTCACCTTACCAAGACAATGCATGAAGGGGCTTATACAGCCGATGCAAATATGATGCAAAGTAATGTCAATGCTCATAACCAATCCACATATCAAGTACATTTTCAATCATAAGAAAATCACCGAGGTCCATTACACTACTAGATGACTATCGCTCTACTGACCCTGCACAGTCAAACTAGCGTAATAACCTCACTACCTGCCTGTGGATGGCTAATCACTAGTAAGGCCTGATGGTAGCAGACCCATTTATGAGCTGGTCAGACTCAACCTAACAATGCTTCCTTACATTAGGCGAGTAAGGCCACACACCTATCCAACCGACTACATGACATTTGGAGTCGCGGCCTAACAGTATAAGGTTCTCGTGCGCTCATAGTTTTCACTCGGTCACGACATTGGGGTAGATCCTTGGTACCATGGAAGTTTTAGAAATTTCACCCATGGGTATCCTATGCACCCAGTATGCTCAAGTAATATTTTCGATGTCCACACATAAGACCATCCACGAACGTCGCTATGGAGGCAGGGCCCTAATGAAGCAAGGGCGTCTCATCATAAAATGTGATGCCAATGCATGAGTCACACATGTAGATCACGCACTAGTTTCAGGCACTCAATGTGCTTAAGGGGAGAAACTTCATCCCTCTATGACCACCATATGATGCAATCAATTCACACAGATGATGCATATGGGTGTAAGTGCACTACCTGTAGAATATATTCCTCCTTCACAAGGAGGGACATGGTCTAGATACGTAGAAAAGTACTCTAAGGAGAAGTGAAGTCCGCTAGTAGGGGCCCAATACTTTGGGATGACGCACAAGCTAAGGGAGTCATAAAGCTCAAGGAGGAAGCGGTCCTAACAAGGTCCAAGGTATGCCTTCAACCACCTATGAGGACCCTATAGGTCTACCTTAGGGCCACTAAGGAGGACATTCAACCTCAACTAGGTCCCAAAAGGTAACCCGCTATGCATATAAAGTAAGGTCCAAGGTTCAACAATCGACAGCCTAGTGAGCCATACACTAAGCCTAATACATAGGCAACATGGTGGGCCCTCAAGAAAGGTTTGGGCCCAACCATAAAGTTCATGAATCCACTCATTGTGGTGGGCCTAATGGCAGCCCATTATTCTAACATATGGGCGATCCTTATATTAAAAATAAGTAAGTTAGACCTCACATCTCAGCCCAAGTATGGGTTTATTTTAATGGGCAAGGAAGGGCCCACCTACTTGAATATTTGGCCCATAAAATCCATCACAATACCATGATAATATAGGCCCCAAGGGTTCAATGGGGCTATCAAAAAGTTTTAAGATAATGGGCTTAGGAAAACCAACAAATAACAAAGAAGACTAGTCCAATAAAAGCCCGATTGGAATGGGACTTAAATATGCACTAATTAAGTTCAAAATCTAATTAAAAATAGGACAAGATATGTGCAATAATATTCCCAAATTTGGTAGCCCATGCTACTCCAAAAGATCCATTTATGAGCAGCAACCATGGGCCTATTGCTAAAATTCCAGCCCACCCACAATCTGGCATTGCTGGAAATTCAAAAATTAATTAAATTATATGTTTATTTTAGTTCCTGGTGACCCATACATGTCACAGGGGTGTCCACTAGATAAAGGGAGTGGATTAAACACATTAATCAGATGGGTCATGCTGCTAAACTGGACGTCCAGCAGCAACCCAATGGGCTGGGCGTCCCATGTGCAGGCAGCTCTATGAGCATGAGTTTTTGGCCCAAAACTTATCCAATGAGCCCCAATTGGATGCTACCAAAGGTGAGGATGATCAAGTCCCCTATGGACCCCACGTGGATGAATGGTGGGAAATACAATACACTTAGGTGGGCCCACAAAGTAGCCTGGACGGCCAGCCAAGGCTGGACACCCCAACCTGGGCATCACAGCCTAGTGGGCCACTCTAGGCCGCACCACGGATTGTACAGGGGCCTGATGGCCCTGAAGATTTGCAGGGTGGTATTTCTATGAGTGGGTCACACCTCCATAAAATTTCATAATTTTTTATAACTATAATTATTTTAATTAATTTAAAGAAAATATTCTGTCCAGAAAATCTGTCTGACCTGGACGTCCCAACGTGGTAGGCTGGTCCAGCCCTTACACGATGTGTACAGGGGTCCGTTGGCCCCAAATATTAGTAGGTGGGCCCTACCATCGGTGGGACACCTCTACAAAATTTTATGATTTTTGGATGATCATAAGTATTTTAATTAAATTAAGGAATACAATCTATCTTGATATTCTGCTAAGTGCAGAATTCTGGATAAACCATGATTGAGCACCCAATGGGGTGGGCCTTGGATGTCTAAAAATTAGAAAAATTAAATTTAAAACTTTCCACATATATTTAGTATAAGGTATGGTCTACCAAAGTGGCCCACTTGATCAGAAACTATTTTAAATTTTGGAATTTCCAAATTGCAACCTTGATGGAATTACAACAGAAATTTTAGCAAGGCACCCATATTGGTCCACTCTTTTAAAGATCCAAATGAGGTCAGGTGAGACTAAAATTTGGCATACTTATAGGCGGGACATGTATCTTCAAAAATAATATATCACTCGGTACAAAACTCCCCACCAAAAGCCCCAAATTCTAGCCTCAAGTTGACCTAAAAATCTGTCCAGACAGATTTGGATAACAATATGTAATTGAAAGAAATTAAATATAGACATCATTTAAGATCAGATTTAACCCCCAAAAATCATGTTATGGATCACCTCAGTGGGCCCCACATATATACAGACCTTCCCCATCATCAAAAACCCCTTGCATGTACCCCATTTAGGTGTATTTTGGGGCCACATGTCTAAGGATGGACCGCCATGGACGTCCAACCTCCAAGGATGGTCTGGATTTTTTTTGGTCCATAAGGTGGGCCACACATGTATGATCAGAATTCTAACATCAAAAAAATAAAGGATTTTTCATAAGAGGAATGGCTCCGCCACATTCAGGCCCTCCCCTTCATAAATTATACCACACATTTCATTGATTTACATGATACGACATAGATCAAATACATACATGTCCTAGAATCAAGATCAATGGTTGAGATACCATCCCAACCATGATTCTAAGGTCTATATGACCTATCATGTAATGGAATCCAAATAATCCTCCATGATGGGGCCCATAAAGGGAAACCCCATGAATAGGATATGCATGCATGAAATAGGCCATTTGGCCACATCTAAGGAATAGCGTAGGATCTCCACCATTGATTGGTGGGTCCTACACTTCCCATATTAAAGAAAAAGAGATCTAAGAACATAGAAATGGAAATCTTACATCCTAGAAGTACACCCACCTTAGATATCTCCAAACTTGTATCTTCTACCTCCTAGTGCACTAAGGGAACCATATCAATGGGTGAGATGGGATATGGATGGTTAGATTGAGAGGAAATAGGGGAAGATGGGGCTGGAATGGGGTGGATGTCCCACCCTCTCTTACTAAGTAGGAATGAGAAAGAGAAAGGGAGAAATGAGAGGGAGTGAAGAGAGAGAGAGAGAGAGAGAGAGAGAGAGAGAGAGTCTTTTAAGCTAGGTAATCATTTCTCTCTTGCCTTTGTTAAAGAAGAATGATGATTACAATAGGGAGTTACAACCAAAGCTATAGGGTTAGTAGGTTTCCTAGGCTTGTGGGTGGTGTTTAAAGGTAAGTAATGAAGAAATAGGGCTTAAGTAATGTGTGTTGTGTGTGTAGTGTGGGTTAGAAATAGTGCCAAGAAATGAGACCTACGTAGAAATCCGTGCACACTATCCCTAAGTGGGCCACATGACCATGATCAAGGGCTAGAAATGAAATGCACACAACTTATAATTTACACTTTGGATGTATACATAAGACGCTGCATCGGAACCGCAACGACGATGCGAACAAGATGGTACAGGTTTCGGCTCGATCCGAGTTGGGTCTACGTGACCGGACTTAAGGATGACCGCAAACATAATTCGAGGGTCGCTGGTCGTCGAGATTCGACCAATAGGACTGCGGGACCAAGATAAATGAAATGCATACTCACACATACACATGCACACATGCGAACTCGGGTTGGGTCTTATAGCTCATAAGCTTTGTAAAACTCATGAGTATCTTTGAACATCATGGGCCAATAAAAGACACACTGCACAATTTGGTCGTGGTCTTTTTAGCAGAAAAGTGACCACCATAGGCTTGAGAATGAAAAAAGTAGATGCCACTCTGATGGTCATTGTCTAGCACATATATCCTTAAAATTTGGTCTGGGCAGTATTTAAATAAATAAGGATCATCGCAAAAAAACGTACATACCTCGACGAAGAATTTTTTCTTATCTTTTGCAGTCCAATATGTTAGCGTGAAACATGTAACAATATAATTTTCAATATCTGCAAACCAAGGTAGTTGGGAGAGTTTAAACAATTGTTCGTTAGGGAACATATCATTTATCAGTGTCGACTCAAGAGAATTATGGAGGTCAAGTTAAAAAAGGTGGTCAGTCATTACGTTTTCTACTCCTTTTTGTCTCATATTCCAATATCAAATTCTTGTAGTAAGAGGATTCATCTTATCAGGTGGGGCTTAGCACTTGTCTTAGAAAGAAGATACTTTAGTGTCGCATGGTCCGTGTAGATGATGATCTTGGATCTAATTAGGTAGGACATAAATTTATCTAAAGCAAACACTATAACTAAGAGTTCCTTCTCTGTAGTAGAGTAGTTCACTTGGGTAGAATTTAGAGTTCTACTTGTATAGTGAATAATTTAGGGCTTCTTTTCTTTTCTCGGGCCTAACATCACCCCAATAGTAGAGTCAGATACATCGTACATAATCTCAAAAGGGATGCTCCAATTGGATGGCTGCATGATAGGTGTGGTAGTTAACATGCCCTTGAGTTTATTGAAAGCTTTTTGGCATTATTCAGTCCACTCATATGGTACATCCTTTTGAAGTAGATTGTATAAAGGATGAGAGAGATGACTAAAGTCCATTATGAATCATCTATAGAATCCATTGTATCTTAGGAATGATCGCACATCACGTACGCTCTTGGGTGGAGGTATGTTAGAGATACGATCAATTTTTACCTTGTCTACCTCAATTCCCTTCGATGAAATTATGTGTCCAAGAATAATTTTCCTTAGGAACCATGAAATGGCATTTCTTCCAATTCAGAACCAAATTCTTTTTATCACAACGCTTCAACACACATTTAAAATTTTTCAAGCACTTACTGAAGGATGGACCAAAGACAGAGAAGTCATCCATGAAGACCTCTAAATATTACCCTACATGTCAGAAAAAATACTCAACATGCATTGCTGAAAAGTGGCAGGGCCATTACACAGTCTGAATGGCATCCTTTGGTAAGCAAAGATGTCAAATGGACATGTGAACGTTGTCTTTTCTTGATCTTCAAGGGCTATCTCAATCTGGTTGTAGCCCGAATAGCCATTATGGAAGCAATAGTAAGAGTGACCAGCTAACCTTTTTAAAATTTAATAAAAAAAAGGGCAAAGAAAAGTGGTCCTTCCTTGTAATGGTATTCAATTTTCTATAGTCAATGCACATTCTCCAACCAGTAATAACTTTAGTTGGTATGAGTTCATTGTCGGCATTAGCTATGATGGTAATTCCAGACCTCTTATGAACCACTTGAGTTGGACTCACCCATTGACTGTCAGATATAGGGCATATTATACCCACATCCAACAACTTAAGTACTTCAGCCTTAACCACTTCTTTCATATTTGAATTGAGTCGACATTGCGGTTGTCGGGAGGTTTTTGCATTATCCTAAAGATGAATGCAGTGAGTAAAAATCAAAGGATCTATTCCCTTAAGGTCCGCAATTGACCATCCAAGGGCTCCTTTATGCTCATTGAGAGTAAAAATAAGCATAGTCTCTTGTTCTTTCTCTAGGTTAGAAGAAATCACCATCGGGTATGTCTCATCTTGACCTAAGTAAACATATTTAAGATCAGCAGACAATGGTTTTAGGTCAAGTTTCAGCGCTTTAAGGCTATACGGTAGAGGCACTACATCAGTTTGAGGAAATTTCTTAAATTATGGCCTCCACAGGTTAACTTCAAGTACCAGTGTAGCATCAAGCAAGGCATTCATGTCCCTAATCATGTCATCATCTAAATCAAGAGAGTGGGTCAAGCATGT
The DNA here is from genome assembly GCA_037074715.1 of Magnolia kwangsiensis. NCBI lineage: Eukaryota > Viridiplantae > Streptophyta > Magnoliopsida > Magnoliales > Magnoliaceae > Magnolia > Magnolia kwangsiensis. Next base: position 63,258,858 of record CM073573.1, read on the forward strand.
CTCTAGAGTGTTAGAGTATAGAGTCAAAAGTGCTCTATCTTTCATGAAAGAATCGATCATGTTAATGTCGTGGGTATCATCATCATCCTTTAACTGTTTGTCATATTAAAAAAGATGTTGAGATCCAATGTTATATTTTCAAATGATAAATTCATAATTCAATTCCTACAATTAATGATAGCATTTGATGTGGTAAGGAAGGAATGAGTGACCAAGAATTACAAGTATTTGAGTGCTCATATCTATGATGGGTTGAGTGTCCAGGATAATAAAATCTACTGGATAGTAAAATTTATCAACTTGGACCAACACATCCTCAATCATCCCTCTCAGTATACGAACTAAGCAACTGGCAAGTTGTAATGTGGTCTAGGTGGGTTTCAATTCTCCTAGACCTAATTGTTCATAAACCAAGGTATCAAGTTAACACTCACCCCCAAGTCAAGAAGTGCATGCTCAATTCGGTGGTTCCCAATTATACAAGTGATGGTTGGGCTACCAAGATCTTTGTATTTTTATGGCACGTCTTACTTAAGGATTACACTCACTTGTTCTGTCAAAAAGATTTTCTTTTATATGTTTTCTCATCTTTTGGTAGTGCATATATCTTTCAGAAATTTATCATATGAAGGTATTTGTTTAACAACATCTAGTAGAGGAATATTGACCTTCACTTGCTTAAGCACCTCTAAAATATCCTGAGAGTTAAAGAGAGATTTTGGTGCAATTAACCATTGAGGGAATGATGCAATCAGCTTACTTTGAGGTTTCAATTCTAACCCATGTGGAGCATTGCTAGGTGTATCATTCTTAATTTCTACTGAGTCCTTAGGTTTTTCATCTCTCGCCGGAATGGTTTTGTCAATAATCTTTCCACTCCTAAGAGTAGTGATAGACTTAGCTTGCTCCATCTGATTTGAAGATCTTGAGTCACTTATTTCATATTGTAATTTTGGATTAGGAAGGGGTGTCATCACGAACCCAATTGGGAATGAAACACTCTCAGCCCTTAAGTAACTAAACAATTAAACCTAAAAAGAAAACTAAAAAAAAAAAAACTTAAAAAATAAGAGATCTAAAAAAATTTTAAGAGGGTTCGAACAAAATTACCGAATAAGAGTTGCTATGTTAGGATCCTACAAAATAAAAAATAATGCTAATTTCTAAAAATAATTTCAGAAAAAAATCTAACCTAAAAACATAGTAGAAAAAAAAAATCATAATCTTAACCTAATTCTAAAACTAATTAATTCCAGAAAAATGTGGCCGTAGTCCCTGGCAACGGCGCCAACAACTTGTTCACAAATCCAAGTGTAGGGTCGTGATGTAGTAATAACTCGGTAAGACCAAGGTTAAATCCACAGTGACTAAACTTGTACGTATTCTGAAAATAACTAGAACTAGAACTAGAAAAAAATCTAAAATGAAATCTAAATAATTGAGAGTAATGGTGAATAATGTTGATTAAAACTTATGGATCTAAAGGTGAGAACTAAAGTACCAAGGATCCACTTGTAGTTATCAAAATGTTATCTTACTTAATTCAAAGAACGCAATTGGAATTGGAGTCTTATCCTATCCAATTAGAAAATAAAGCAATTTAAATCAAATCTAAACTTTTCATTGACCTAATTCTCAATGGAGGAGAATTGTGATGATTGAAAGGAATTCCATCACCTTACCATGCCCAAGCGACGATGGTGAACCATAAGATTTACTAATCTCACAATCTCAAAATAGGAAAAGAAAATATCCAAAGTTATCACAGCATCTATTGTAATTTGAGTCACAATAAATCATAGAATATTGAAAATAGTCCTTTAATATCAAACTATAAATTAATGAGGTTCAATAAGAATAAGAATCAAAGTAAGATAATCATCTAAACACGGTACAAGCTTCACCTCTTAGCCCTAGCAAAGAGGTCTAGCCAATGATAGACATGATTGAAACTAAATCTCTTAAACGAAGCCTGAAAAATAAAGTAGGGAAGAAGAAAAACTCTTTGGCGGCTGCTCCACCCTTGTAATATACTCCTTAAGATGTTTCTAAACCCTAGAAGATGCTTTGGAGCATCATATGGAGTCTTATTTATAGTTGTGGAACTCTAACTTTCGCATCAAATTGAAAAAATCTAGAAACTGCCTCAAATTTATGCACTCTGCATAGTTTCCCAAAATAGACTTCCATAACTTTCATTCTTTAAACTCAAAGTTTCAGAATAAGTTTTTTTAGGACAATTTTCAGGAACATATTTTTTTAAGATAATTTTCTAGATACCTTTTCTTCTTGTTAACTTCAATTCGCTTCATTCCTCACTTAGTTTCCTTTGATCTTTAGTATGTGAATTCTTCATTAATGACATTCAAATCTCCAAATCTTCATTTACTAATCTTTTGAGCATAAATATTTCTTTTAGCATCAATTTGACCTTAAGCTCTTGAAATCACCTCACACATGAAAACGTGCATAATTAAATCGATTAAGCACTATCGTGTTTAAAAAACCAAGGTATAAATAGAAGGAAATATGCAATATTTCACACCCAACAATCTTCACTTCTAATGTTTATTCAAGAGCTGGGAATAATGCTGATCTTACTCCCTACATGATGTGCATTATGCACTCCATTGTATCTAGTATTCGCATTTGTCTTTCAACATTGATAATATATTTGATTATTCAGTATCATTTACATCCTCGTCATGTGTCCATTCCATTTGCATTCCTTATGACTTCCCTTGCTTTGTAGTATATTGTCCAAATTCTCGCGATTGAAGCACCGGAGTCTGTGCTTCTATTCGGCAATGCAAACTTAAACATGATGAAACTTGAATTGAGACTTGAGCAGCGAGGTGATCAGGAAGCAGTTCTTAAAGGAGATGTCAACATAGATGACATATTTGTTAATTTGGAAGAATCTAGTGATACTAATGATTCAGACTTCCAACCTTCGCAATACTCTGAGAGGCTAGAGAGCTTAGAGAAGAAGGTGGATGCTTTACATGTTTCACAGGATTCATTACTTCAGAATCATAAACAACAAATGAAGTAAATGAAAAAGTACTTTCATTGATTTAGTAGGAGTCTGAAGATAAATGATCTTGATATGCCTGCACCGTCCTCTTCTAGCTCTGATTGATAAACTTCTATTATGGTCTGTAATAACTATATTTTTTTATATTATTTGCACCATGATGATAATTTCTTACTTACATACTTTTGGATGATATCTAATATTTAAATGAGTTTTTATCATTATGTTATATGCTCTTATCCTTGATTATCTGCTTAAATACTTCATTTATTTTGTTTCTTCCTTTATCAGCTTCTGACAAAAAGGGGGAGAAAGGTTATGGATAACATGTCAATATGATCATGAGCATAACTCTATCACATTGAATGCACATATAAGCACCTACACTTGCATGCATGAATTTTATGGAATTATATATATTTTTACTTCATGTGATATATGTGACTAAGTGCTTAGGGAGAGTTTCGTATGCATGATATGTAACACCCCAGATTTTGGCCAACCTGGGATTAGACGTCCTTAGGCAATGGGTTGACTAAAACACCTGGGAAATCGCTCAGAGCCTAATTCCATAGCCAAAGAAATCACTTAGGATTAATTCCTTTAGAAACTAAGCATAAGTTAGCTAGCGCAGCGCTAGAGTAGTTGGGAAATAGTCCCTGATCACTTTAAATATGTTCTACAAGACCCAAAGCGAGTAGAGCCAATGGTGCTATAATATCCTAAAACCTTGGATCAAACTCTAAACCCTTTTGCTCTCTGGAGCTCTTTGAAACTTTGTATTGGATCTAGACCACGCGTCGAAAGTCCGATACCTACAATCTTAGACCGTTATAACCGCCTAGCTGGACTTGACAATCATTTCGAAAATCAAGTCCAACCGACATTCACAGGCTATTTCATTGAGCCTGGACTGAAGAGAGTGAGAATAGGGTTAGATTTGAAATTTAAAATTCAAATCTGGCACACAACTTGATGCATCAGTATTAAGCGTTCTGACCGTCAGAATTCAGCCAAATTATACCCTCGGATCAGAAAAAAATTTTATTTCATATCATGAGACTTGTAGGCCTGATCTACGTGCGGTGATCGCTGAACTGAAACTGGACCGCCACGTGCGATCTACGAACACTGCTGGTCTGAAAATGGGATGTGAGCGACATCCGAAGATCATGAACTTAAGTCCGATCGCGTTCGGCCAGGGGACCACCAGAAATGTCTTTTTGGACCGAAACAGCCCCGATTTGGTTAGGCACCAAGTAAACATTGTTCCCAAGCCTATTTTGGGCATGTTTGGGCTTATAAAAGGGCTTGAAACCCTCTCATATCACTCTCATCCGAATTTGGAAAAAATCCTAGGTTGAGTGAGAGAAAAGGTGAGAGATTGTGAGAGAGAGTGGGAGAGTTTTCCCTGCCGCTTGTGCTACCTGTTGCACGTGCCTAAGCAACACACCTCAATCAATTTCCCGGTGGTTTCGCCGCGTTTCTAGGTAAGCAAACACCCCAAACACTTACTGATTTGAGGTTCCTTAGTTTCCATAGCATGGTAGCTGACAGATCTTGTATGTTAGGTTCCCGGTTCACTATAGACGAAGCGTACACACTCCGTTCGAATCAATACACTTCTAGGATAAAAGGTGTGGATTTTAGACGCTTTGATTGACTGTTTTCAATGCTTTCAATGTCGTTTAATAGTAGATTATCGACAGCAATGCCATTTGACATGTACAACATGCTGTCCATTTCTTGTTTCGTAAGCAGACGAAGAATATGAGATTTAGGGCATTTTAGTCATTTGTAGGAAATACTGTTTTCATTCATAATTTGCTGATGTGATTGACATGGCTTCTTGTCGCATTAGGATACTAGAAATACGTGCATAATTAGTTTGACGAAGAGATTCGCCTAAATGTGCACTTTGAGTCGGCATACTATATATAGACTTAAGTGTGTAGTTTAAGTGTTTGTATAAATGCTTGTATTAGTATGTATTGAATTAAATGGTGTTATGATTTAGTTTGAGATTGAATTCTCAATTAATATGCTAATAGAAATGATTTCCTACATGTTAGCTATATGCATGATTTCATTATCTGCATGAAATGCAAGTATTAGATGATTCACTCAAGTTGTATGTTATAACATGTGTTAACATGCTCACATGGTTGTATTTCATTTCCAATACTCTCACATGATTGTTGATGTGGATTTATAATTGTTTGGGACTATACCTAGTCCAGGCAGTCGGCAACCGAGCAAGTTCGTGGTTGGCTTATCTTTGCCACGAACGACGCGTCTATGAACGCGAGTCGTGTTTTGGAGTTGGCGGCAGTGGTTTGGCCACACGAGGTGTTTTATGCACTTCATGTCGTTCAACTCGAGATGCGCTCGTGCTAGTCGAGCCCGTCAAGTAACCCGACTGGCCATTGTATGTTCACCCTGTATGAGTCATAACTGCTTGAACCTAGGGTACTGAACTTACCATTGTAAACCCTGTCAACCATGGTACCTTGATCCACGAAGACTCATGAGCCGGGCATGGTGGTATGGGACACCGTGGTCGAGCTGTCGGCACACGCTGGGGCCACAAACCTCCCCGTAGTGACCAGTGAGCACCTATGACTCATGAGAAGATTATGGTGGTTTGGGACACTATATTCTTGCTGTCGGCCTACACTGATCAGGCGACGAGTCCTTTGTAGTGACCGCAAGCGTATTCTGAGTCTACGGGAGGCGACGACCCTTCCGTAGCAGTGAGAGTACAGTAGGCCTGTATTGATAAGGTGATGGGGGAGCAGTATAACGAGTGTGAGCAACAGCCCTGACAGCCCTTGCAGAGACCTACAAAATATACATCGTATGAGATTACTAGGAGTGACGACCCTAGACAGGATCTGTGTTGGGATTGATATAAGGGAAGTACCTTAGTTTCCCAATCCTGCTGTTTGAATGGACTAATAATAACTCGGTAATCATATCACCATCAGATTGCATGTGCCTGGAAGATGTGGAGTACTGTGGGACGATTGCATGCCGCGGTCGTAAGATGGTGCCGTATGAGGGAGATCGTCAGTGAGGGCATCCATCATGTCATGTCATATTGCATTAACAACAGTATTAGGATTGTTTGATTTACTGCTTTACTATTATCGCATGATTGATTTGATAACATGTTAATCTCTGCTCTCTTATCCCACTGAGTTGATCACTCACTCCCACGTTATGGGATGGTGTTTCCGAACACCCACCAGTCCCTATTTTGGTTGCTGATGATGGCGCTGCTTGAGAAGTGGAGCTGAACTTGATGATGATGAGGAGGATCCCTCCTTTATGCGTGTTCTGATTGACGGGATTACAGGGAGGTTGATTAGATACCTTGACACTTGTCATTTTATATTTTTAGAGCACTCATGTATATTCTTTCTTTCTCTTTTGAAGTATACATGTATATGTTTAACCTGGTAATATGTTCACACTCTGGAGACACACAAAAGTTTATATATGTTATACACACTATCACAGTCTTCCGCTTGTTAATTTAACTGTCTCTGGAGTATGATATGCTGTTCTGGCGTAGTCCCACTCATGTTTAATACATTAATATAGACAACATTCAATCATACATATCTATGTTGCATAAATAATATTTTGGAACTCGGGAGTTGGGTTTTTACTCGACCCCCGATTTTCGGGATGTTACATGATATAAGGGGGAGTAACAAGATCCAAGATATCTCTAGTAGTGCACAAATTTTCCTTTGAATCATATATCGTATGTATATGATAAATTAATTGAGATGTCATAATATGTCGTAATAAGTTGTATGAGTGTGTTTTGTCACAAAATTGACAAAGGGGGAGATTGTAAGTGCTTATACTCAAGCACAATTAAGTTTATCAAATTTCGTAGTCCTGAAACGATCACAAGCTCTCATGAAGATACTCTTCAACAAATCATGAAGATATGCTATCAAATCGATCAAGCATCTCAGGGAAGACTCAACATCTCAAGGCATTAAAGTACATGTTTCGAAAACTGAAAAACTCCATATGAGTCAACCTTCAGGTGGTATAACCTTAAATTGACCTTAGGTTAGGTGTATTTCACATAGCAGTATAATGATCATCTTTTATGTAAAAATACACTTTAGTTAGGCCAGCTCAACATCTAGTTCAGCCAGCCTAACTGCCTTAGGCTAAACCTAGTCATTCGGGCAAATTTACAGATTATATAAGATTTTCCATGGCATGTTCAGCCATAACTTTAATTAATTCAGAGGATCTCAAGTGGTGTCTAACCCAATGATGGATAGGCAACCCTTCGACTAATCCTCTTTCACTCAAGAAAACGGAGAGTATTGTTACGAACCCACTTGGGCATGAAACACTCGCAGCCTTCAAATTATAAATAACTAAAACCTAAGAAAAAAACTAAAAACTACAGTAATTAAGAAATCAAAAAATAAGAGAGATTTGGAGAGAAGTTACTGGATAAGAGTTGCTATGTTAGGATGTTACAAAATAAAAAATAATGTTAGTTTCTAAGAATAGAAAAACCTAGCCTAAAACCACTACAGAAATCAACCTTAATCTTCACCTAATTCTAATATTAATTAATCTCAGGAAAAACATAATCGTAGTCCCCAGCAACGGCACAAAAATCTTGTTCACAACCTCAAGTGCAGGGTCGCGATGTAGTAATAACTTGGTGAGACCAAGGTCGAATCCACGACGACTAAACTTGTACGTATTATGAAAATAACTAGAACTAGAACTAGAACTAGAACTAGAACAAGATCTAACTTAAAATCTAGAATAGTTAAAAGTAATTGTGAATAAATTATCAATAATCAAAAGGGAACTAGAGTACCAATGATCCACTTATATCTATTAAGATGTTACCTTACTTGATTCAATAAACATAATTGGAATCGAAGTCCTATCCTATCCAGTTAGAAGATAAAGAAATTAAATCAAATCTAAACTTTTCATTGAATTAGTTTACACATGAAGGGGTATTGTGATGATTGGGAGGGAATTCATCCATCCACCATCCCTAGGAGATGATGGTGAATCACGAATTTTACCAATCTCACAATCTCAAAACAAATAAGAAGATATTCAAAGCTATCACAGCATCTATTATAATTTGAGTCACAATAAATCATAGAAAACTAAAAATATTTCTTAAATCAAATTAGAAATCAATGAAGTTCAATATAAACAAGAATCAAAATAAGATAAACATCCTAATACAACAAGCTTCACCTCTTAACCCTAGCTAAGAGGTTTAGTTAACCATAGACATGATTAAGACTAAAACACTTAAACAAAACATAAAAAATAAATTAAGAAAGAACAAAAATTCTTGGGAGGCGGTTCCACCCTTTTTCTCTGCTTCTTGAAACCTAATTCATGTTTAGACCTCCTTAAAGAACACATATTTACAGCCTTTGTCCGATCGTCTTTGAAAACTGCCTCAAATTTATACAATCTACATAACATCTTTAATGTTATTAAATAGCCTTCGATGTCATCAAATACGAAAATCGCACCTTTTCGCATTGCGTAATGCCTATCGCACTGTGTAACTCTTCATGTCATTAAACAATCCTTCGATGTCATCGAATGGTGTTCGAGTAATTGAAAAAGTGTCCAAAATGTTCCAGCGAGTTACTCAAGAAATCTCTAAAAATCTCTATGTCATTGAACAGGTCTTCGAGCAATCGACAGGGCTTCGATATCATCAAGAAATGCATACAATTTGTCGAGCAACCAAACTCAATTTTTATGTAATTCTCGATGTCATCGACCCATGTTCGATGTCATCGAACACTTGCTTCGATGTCATCGACTGATGGTCGATGTGACAAACAGTGAAGTTCAGATTCTGTGAATTTCTGCATTTTGCACTTTCGACTTCCTTCCTTCTCCACTTGGTTTCATTGAATCTTGGGGTCTTGAAATCTTCAATCTTGGTCTCCTAAGATCCATCTCTTACCTTGGTGATTCTTTAGCATTAAATCCATGCTTTTAACATTCTTTTCAATCTAAGCTCTCAAATTCACCTCGCAATACAAACATGTATAAAATGTACCCATTATGCATGATCATGTTCATAAAACCAAGATATAAACAAGAAAAAATATGCAATAGTTGACACTTAACACCCAACCTTGTGTTCATCCAGCCAAACATGCCCGTTCAGCTAGCTCAAGTGTGTTCAGTCAATTTTCCAGTAAGGGTTGCATTTCAGATCTCAGGGAGTGGTTTGGGCTAGCCAAATTTTTAAAAGATCTTATCCCGCAAAATCCAAATGTCTTTAGAATGCAATCATTGGAATTCAGCCAAGATCTTATCCCGTAAAATTTGAATGTTGTTGGAATACAATCATTGGAATTCGGTTAGCCAAACTAAAAATTAGGCCAACCGAATCTTCAAATCCTCTAGCTATAAATAGAGGCCTCTCATTCATTTCTAACATAAAAATTTGTGAGCAATATCCTTAAGTATAGAGAGAAAGTCAGGCCCTCCTTAAGATATTTATGGGGTAATTCTGATATTTATTTTAGCTTATTATATTCTCTTTCTCAAATTAGTTTTAATAATTTTTAATGGAGTAATCCATACTCTACTTTAGAATTAGATAATTGAATTTATAGCATCAAGAGTTTTGTTTATTACTTGAAAATATATTAGATCCTTATATTCTTTTTGAATTGAATACATATACAGCTTCATTAATATCCCAATAAAGAAGATCACTATAATCAAGCTACAATTACGTCTTTGACTCAACATCTGAAGATAAGTATTGTATTTACTTTTATTTCATTTAGGTTTTTCTAAGATAGCCCGGAAATCTCAATAGGTTGCTTTGTAGTGAGCCCATGAAAATCATAAGAATTGTATAAGGTTGTTAAGGTGACCATGTGAAAACCTTAAAATAGTTAAATTCAAAATTACGAAGGTTAAGCATTGAACCACTATAACTCTTTATGCATTGGTGGTGATTAATTATTTCTTTGTTGCTTTCCTTGTAATTGATTGTTGTTTGTTTACCTTCAAGTACGGAGGTTCATAAGTAGTATCCTGTGAATATAGGGCCGATCCCACAGGGAGATGATTTAGGATAATGAAAAAATTAAATGCAAAACTAACTAATGGAAACTAAATGGATGCAATGATTTTGAAAGTTTTGAAGGTATGACTCTTAATTGGAATTCAATTAAATTAAAAACAACACCCAAGCTTCAAAGTTCCACACATAGGTTAATAATACATACATTATTATGACTTTGATAACAGAATTAGGATCCGATCACTATGGTTGGCCTAATCGAAAAATAAAATAGTTTAAATATTTTTAGTAAATAGTATAAGAGATTAGAAAATCATGGATTAGCACCATTAACATATATTCTCAAACGCCACTGATTTTAAGCATTTAATATCCATGAGATAATGAATCAAATAATGTAGCAGGTTGAGAATATCTCTCATATAGAAAATCTAATTGATCTAGGTTAAGCCTAAGCATCCACCATATGGATCTCACATGATGGATCAAAAACTTAAACCTAAATGATTCATAACATGCATACACCATTCATCTCATTATAAAAAATAAAATAAAAAAGTAATTAAAAAAAATAATCATCATAACTTAAAGAATCATTAAATCCAGGTGATTCCCTTCTAGCTTGAGCAAGAGGGAACTAGAAAAACATAACTAAATGGCAAATAGAAAGCAATTAGAAAGCAAGAAAAAATTAATAAAAATCTAAGAACTTGTAAAGAAAAATAATTTCTAAAACTACTAAACTTGAGAGCTCTCTAAAAAAATCCTAGATATGCTCTCTAAAAACCCTAGATATCCCCAGAAGTGTTTAAGAAACCCATATTTATAGCCTTCGATGTCATCGAACTGATTTCGAAGTCATCGAACTAATTTCGATGTCATCGAAAACTACATCCAATTTTTCTAGCAATCAAACATGATTTTCCTGTAATTCTTCAATGTCATCTAATAGTGTTCGATATCATCGAAACTAATTTGACGTTATCTAAGCTCAGATCCTGCGAATTTCTACACTTCCTTCCTTTTCCAGTTAGTTATCTTGACTCTTGGGGTCTTAAAATCTTCAATCTTGGTCTTCAAATGTCCATTCTTTTTCTTAGTGATTCTTGAGCATCAAATTCATGCTTTTAAAATTCTTTTTAATCTAAACTCTTAAACTCACCTTGCAACACAAACATGTATAAAATATACCATTAAGCATTATCATGTTCATAAAACTAAGATATAAATGGGGAAAAATATATAATATTTGAGTCTCAACACACACCCCAACTAGCATTTTACTAGTCCCGAGCAAAATAAGCGAAGAAAATTTTCAAATAAAAATAAGAATAAAAACTAATTTAAGAAACAAAATTAAAATGAAAGCAAAAATTTTAACTACACCACTTTCGTAGGTAATGTCGATTACATTTAGCATATGCAAAAAGCCTTTAAATCCCTAGGTTTCCACTAGTGGATGAGTTATAGTCTCGTGAGGGTTTTCAGAAATGTTACCCACAAACATTGAAAACATGAAAAATAGTTTAAAACTCAGAAATTTATACAATTGTGCCTCCATTCATCATATGAATTCCAAAACAAAGCAACATTTGTCCTAAGTCTGAAGTTAGTTAGAATCTCAATTTCCTAATCCATTACATCCTTAAGTTCAGAGACCTAATCAAATTTTAAAATAGTTATGATCTAATATACTTAGGTGCTCAATGACACTAGTCTAACTTTGAGAAATATGTATGTTCCTTATCTTAACTCCTTTCAATCATCCCAAGAATATGAAATCTCTAGTTAGCTCATTTTCTTCATGTCCTTTCTTCTTTTATCATCATATCCTCATTATTATAGACCACCCTTAGATGAAGATTCCCACTGGGTTTGCTTCATAACCTAAGGTATCATAATTGTAACAGTAACAGCACTGGATACTTAGGTATCCTTACTCCGGATTACTGACACAATTATTATGGTCATTATATTCATGCTCTATAATAAATTTTTCTTTTTCCATCACTTTTTTTTCTTTTTTTCCTTCAACATTCTCTGTTTTAAGTATATGTCAATGGTAGTAGTTCATTCAACCTTGTTTAAATCAAAATTTGTTAATCGAGTTCACATATCATATTCACCACTTAGTTAGCTAGCGTGTATTGTGAATTCAGTATATCAAATTACAACTCGCTCTAAACTAGTAATTAGATAATTAAACTCAAGTCTATAATTTTTGGTTATCACAATTCTGACTACTATCAACCTATACTAAGTATTAATTTTGCCTTTAAAATTCACATAATTTCATGTTCACATTCTTGTATAAAAAAAATTATTTTGAAAATTTTGAAAAAAATCAAAAGTAGACTCTACTGTTCCTAAAATATAAACTCACATGGATGACTATCCACACCCTCACCTTAAAATCTACATTGTCTCCAATGTAATGATACAGCAATGCAGAAAATATGAGAACAATAAAAATAAAAGGATGGATAGTACCTTCCATGAAGAACTAACCTGCATGGTGACGCTAAAAATTAAATATTATACAAATCTTACACAAATGTTTCGTCAGACTAGGAGCATCAATCCGAATACTCTGGCTAATGAAGTGTAACGTCCTAAAAAAATCCATACAAAGACCCGAGTACTACCTCAGGCAGAAATCACTAAGGACTGAATCCTTTAGAAATTAAATGAGAATTAATTAGTGCTAAACTAGATTACCTGTGAAATTAGCACCAATCACTTTAAATATGATTTGTAAGACCTAAAACTTGTAGAATTATTAACACTATATTACCCTAAAATCTAGGATCAATCTCTAAACCCGGTTGCTCTTGGGAGTACATTGAAACTCCGTATCTAACCTGGACCACACGTCGAAAGTCTGATAGCGACGAACTTAGACGAATACGACTGTCTTGTTGGACTTGATGACCACCTTAGAAATCAAGTCCAGATGGTATCCCATGACAATTTACTTGAGTCTGGAACGAAGTGTGTGAGAAACGTGAATGTTTTTAGAAATTAAATACGAATTTAAGTAATCTGAGTCGTGTCGCTTGCAGGTCGATTATAAGCATTCAGACCGTCAGAATCTGACCCAAATACACTCTCGGATCAGGAGAAATGTCCCATACATGCCAATATACTTATGGCCCTGATTGAGTGTCGGTGACCGTTGAATTGAAACTGGTCCACCACGGTCGATCTGTAAATCCGATCGGATTGAAAACTTAACTTGATCAAGATCCAATATCACGGAGCTTAAGTTCGACTACATTCAGAAAAGGGACCTCCAGAACTGCTCCGTTGGATCAGAACAAACCCGATTTGGACATAACCTAAGTATACCATGGCCCTGGAGCTATTTTCATCAGTTTTGGGCCTATATAAGGGCCTTAAACCCACTCTCATTCACTCCATACGAATTTTAGGAAAACCCTAGGAGTGAGAAGAGAGTAAAGAGAGAGAAGGTGAGAGACAAGTTGATGAAAGTTCTTGGGATTCTACCCTGCCTCTCTGAAAGTGAACCTACTAGTGCCCTGGTTTGTCAATTACGGTGTGAGTTGAGTTAGTCGGATTACAAAGCCAAACAGGAAGAACAATTCAAGCGTCTGCCTCAATTGGATGTGTGGAAGCTCGCCATAAGTAAATCATAGCCTCACATCCCATGTCCCAAAACACCAGGTGATTAAAACCCTTAAAAACAACTTAGAACATATGAGGGTTTTTGGATAAGTGAACTTTTTCAAACATAAGAAAATCTCTAAGTTTTCTTACCCTATTAATTGTATCGATACATCTTTCGATATGATTAACCAGCACTGTCGATGTCCTCAACTCTTGATCAATACTATCGATAAGAGGACTAAAAGTGCCTAGCAACCGCATACTCATCTGAACGGATTTATCGATATATTGATACAACCATTAATATCATCGATATTCAAAAATCGAGCCCATCGGAAGTGGGTCGATAATATCGACAGGCAGATTTTTGGCACCCCTGTTTTTCTAAAGAAAACTACTATGAGCTTCGATATATCGATGACTATTTCGATTCAATATAAATTCAAATATCAATCATATCGAAAGTCCATCGATCATATCGACAGTAGGCGTGCATTTCTTCCAGCAAAATATTTTAGGATATTCTTAACCTTGATCGGGGGCCACTCAAGGAAATCAATATTCTTATGTCGATGCTATCGTGTCCTGATCGATTGGATCGAGACTGGCCACAAACTGTCCAGCGTGATTATAGGTAAATCTATACGATTTATCGATCCATCGACGCGGTCTCGATATCATCGATATTCAAATTTTGATGACATCAGTTGACCCTCGATCATATCCTATAAAACTTGAAATATTTTGGATAGTCTCTTTCATTTTTTAAATGTCAATATATCGATCCTAGTCTCGATGGAATCGAAGTTTGAAATTCGATAACATCGACACAAGTATCGATCCCATCGATCAGTTGGCAAAACGTTTCAAAAGCATATGACATTTGAGTTTATGTTATCGAGCGGATAGTTGATCCCATCGAGAGTATACGCTTAATGATATCGACCCTGCTCGATGATATCGAACTTTGTCATAAATATGACCGTTTTATATCCATTGGAATCTTTTGCCTATATAAAGAGAGACTTGTCTATATTGCTGGCAGAGAAAGAAGAGAGTGCTTCTGTGTATTTTACCTCTAGATCATATACCTAAAGCCCTTTCTCTCACAGGAGTTCATCTTCCAATCCACTCTCATTCATTGACATTCAATAGAGTAGATTGGGAAATGAACTTTCGCATTCAAGGATCCTTCAGCAACTATCTTAATAGCATATCATTAAGCTAAGATGCCTTGAATGAATAGATGACGGGAATCACTCTATCTACCTTATAGGAAAATTCTAAGAGAGTCGATTTTCATCCTAACCTTGACCCAACCCGAAGCCAAGTACTAGTACATCTTATGTGTCACGGATCAAAGGAGCTGAAGATTCTTCAACTACAAGGAGGATATCTTCATCGTTGCGCTGAATGGGACTCATCAACTCATCTGTAAGTTTGTATAGTCTAGAGGACACTTGTGATCATTCCTTTCTAGGATTGGGTCTTAAGTGTTGCTCACCCTTTGAAGTCCGCATAGGAGGCCTCCAGCAGGAGTGTACGTTGTGGGTGCATTGTGTGGACCCTTGCTCTGTGTGGGCATAAACATTCAGGTGCGTTCTGTGAACCCTTGATCTGTGTGGGCATAAACATCTGGGTGCGTTGTGTGGACCCTTACTTTGTGTGGGCATAAACATCCCGGTGCATTGTGTGGACCCTTACTCTGTGTGGGCATAAACATCTGGTTAGGAGTGCACCAGTAAAACTCCAAGGTTAGAGGTGAACTGAGTAAAAATCTCCATGTAAAGGTTGAAGGTGAACCAAATTTAAAACCTTAGATTTGAGGTGAACACTGGGAAACCTCCGTAGTGAAATCCGGTACACTCAAGGGTTGAGTGCGACAGCCAAGAGTGGAGTAGACAAGTAATCGAACCACTATAAAAATGACTGTGTTTGAGATTGTTATTATTTTTCATTTATGTAATATTTCTTACATGCTTTTATATCTGATTATCTAAGATCACACCTCATATACACACATAGTCATATCCATCACAATTTTATATGCAACTTTTTTACCTTTCAAGAATTTTGTGATTGGATCCTCTACAAGGCTTAGAAGTCTGTAGAGTTACATTTGAGTAATCCTGATAATTGTATATCTAATAGGATTAATGCAATAGGATTTTTAAATACATTATAAAACTTTAAAAATTCCTATTCACCCCCCTCTAGGAGATATTGGCATATTCCTACTTCAACTCAAGCGGTCTTCACCGCTATTTCACTCTCCACGTGCTTATCCATCGCTACCGAATCGCTATTCCGACGATTCTAATTCCAATATTGGGTAAGAAATCCTAACCTTAATCCATTCTAGGGCTTCAAATAGTTTAAGTGACGATGTACCTAACCTACTTCATGCTCTAGGTTGCTAATCCGCCGTTGACAAAGACTAAACGTCTAAATCAAACCCGTTATGCGTTTACCGGAATAAGGTGTGGACTATATAATATAGGTTATGGTTTTCAAAGCTTTCAATGTCAGTTAATGGTTTATTACTGACATGGATGCTATTTCACATGCCAAATGCGATATCTGTTTCATTTTACATATACATACGAACTATATGATATATAAGGAAATTCATGTGTTCGTTGAAATGTTTGTGTACATTTGGAATCTGAATTTGTGATTGCCACGATTAACTGCCATAGGTACATGATTGTTATGTTTGGCAAAAGGATTTGTCCAAATATGTAATATAACCAACATATGTGATGTATGTTGAAAAGTGTAGTCTAAGTATTTGTAAGAATGTTTGAATGAGTTAGTAGTTAATAAAGTGTGATTTATTGGGGAGTTGAGATATGAATCCCAGCTACCTTAACTGTTTGTATGATTTCCTCCATGTACTGTATAACCTGTTGATTCATGTTTAAATGTGTGTATGATTTCCTCCATTTATTGTACATTCATGTTTAAGTTATATTACATAACATGCTTACATGATTGTAGGATTTGATTTGAGTATTTAACTACTTTCTGTTTTGATTGTACGCGGTTGAGACTATATCCTAGTTCAAGAAATCGGTAACAGACCTTGTTCTGGTGGCTCAGGTTATTTTTTCCTACGCAGGATGTGTTCTATGAATATGAGTCGTACTTGGGATATCGACAGTGGTTAGGCCACATGGAGTGCTTATGCACTTCATGTCGATTAACTCAACGTGTGTTCGTCCAAGTCAAGCTCGTCAATTAACCTGATTGACCCGATGTATGTTCACCATGATTAGACGCTACTGCTTGAATCTAAGGTACCCAACTCACCAGTGAAACCCTGTTAACCTTGCTACCTCGATCCGCTAAGACTCATGAGCCAGGCATGGTGGTATGCGACACCATGGTCAAGCTGTCGGCCTACGCTGGGGCAACGAGCCTCCCCGTAGTGACCATTGAGCAACTCAGACTCGTGAGCTGAATATGGTGATATAGGACACTATTCGTGCTGTCAGCCTACTCTGATTGGTGACAAGCCCTTTGTAGTGAGCTCGAGCATACCTTAAAACAGTATGGGGGCGATGAGCCTTTTTGTAGTAACCGAGGTATAACTAGGACTGTATTAATTGGTGACGAGCCCTTTACAGTGACCTAGAACCATAACATCATATGAGATTTACTAGGATTGACGACCCTAGAATGGATCATTGTTTGGGAATTGATATAAGGAAGGTACCTTAGTTTCTCAATCCTGCTGTATGAAAATGACTAATAAGAACTTGGTAATCACGTTCATACACCGCATTGCATGTGCTTTGGCGAGGAAGAGCACTTTCAGGTGGTTGTCATGCGCGCTGTAAGATAAAGACGCTGAGGGAGTGCAGGCGAGGGCATGCATCATTATGGCATATCATTCTTTCAATAACAAGAGTATCTAGGACACGTTTGATTGTACTGCTTTATCATTACTGCTTGACTGAATTGATAACATGTTAACCTTTGCTGTATAGCTTCACTGAGTTAATCACTCACTCCCACGTTCTGGGACGGTGTTAAACACCAACCAGACTCTGTCTTAGTTACAGATGATGATTCGACCCACGAGGAAGAGCCGGAGTTCGAGGATGATGAGGAGGCATTCTCTTACATGCGATTTTCGGGAAGATTCGGGTGAGTAGAGTCCGGATCGACAGGGCTTCAGGGATTATACTTGTAGAGGACTATTACATTCTTTTTGACATTTTGTATTTTGAATCAATACTTGTAATTATTAACCTGGCAATGCATACATACTTTGGGGACTAATTCTGGTTTATATACTCACTTCAGTCTTCCGCTTGTGTATTACAAACGTCCTTAGATTATGTTATGCTGATTTAACTTAATCTAATTCATATTTTATATACTAATACAGACAACATTCATCCATCATTCAAAATGTTGCATAAGTGATGTTTTAGAACTCGGGAGCTAAGTTATCCTCGATATAAGGGAGGTACCTTAGCTTCCCAATCCTGCTGCATGAAAAGGACTAATAGGAACTTGGTAATCATGTTCATGCACCGCATTACATGTGCTTTGGCGAGGAAGAACACTTTCGGATGGTTGTCATGTGCGTCGTAAGATGAAGACGTTGAGGGAGTGCAGGCGAGGGCATGCATCATTATGGCATATCATTCTTACAATAGCAAGAGTATCTAGGACATGTTTGATTGTACTACTTTATCATTACTGCTTGACTGAATTGATAACATGTTAACCTTTGTTGTATAGCTCCACTGAGTTGATCACTCACTTCCACGTTCTAGACAGTGTTAAACACCAACCAGACTCTGTCTTAGTTGCAGATGATGATGCAACCCACGACGCAGAGTCAAAGTTTGAGGATAATGAGGCATTCTCTTATATGCAGTTTTTAGGAGAATTCACGTGAGCCGAGTCCAGATCGACGGGGCTTCAGGGATTATACTTGTAGAGGACTATTACATTCTTTTTGACATTTTGTATTTTGAATCAATACTTGTAATTATTAACCTGGCAATGCATACATACTTTGGGGACTAATTCTGGTTTATATACTCACTTCAGTCTTCCGCTTGTGTATTACAAACGTCCTTAGATTATGTTATGCTGATTTAACTTAATCTAATTCATATTTTATATACTAATACAGACAACATTCATCCATCATTCAAAATGTTGCATAAGTGATGTTTTAGAACTCGGGAGCTAAGTTATCCTCGACCCCTGATTTTCAAGGCGTTACATAAAAAGGGACAGACTCCTCTCCGAAATGAAAGTTTGCCATATAAAGCTTCAATCTTTGACCATTAAGCTTATAAACATTGTCATTATGTGGATTCTCAATTTTAATAGCCCCATGAGTATATACATATTCTTCACAATGAAGGGGTCTGTCCATCTTGATCCCAGAAAGAACTGTAAACGGGAATTGTACAATAGAACTTTTTACTGAGGTTCAAAATTCTTCCTCGGGATGTTTTTGTCACGGAAAGCTTTAGTCCTCTATTTGTAAATTTTAAAGTTTTCATAGGAGTCTCTCCTTAGCTCTTATAATTCATTCAACT
Source organism: Magnolia kwangsiensis (assembly GCA_037074715.1). NCBI lineage: Eukaryota > Viridiplantae > Streptophyta > Magnoliopsida > Magnoliales > Magnoliaceae > Magnolia > Magnolia kwangsiensis. Next base: position 63,278,173 of record CM073573.1, read on the forward strand.
CTAATTTTCATTTTCCACTTGCTTGGTGTCAGGCCCATATCCTAGTGATTGTTCCATTCCGTAGGGTTCCGCAATCCTCCCGATTGAATTCTGGCGACCCGTGACCTTTTAATTGTATTTGCACGCGACCATGAGTCACATCCTGTAAACCTGAGTTGGCTCGACCCGAGACCCATGCCATTGCGACTATGTCGTCACCGCGGTTCCAACACCGCGTCTCATGTGTAAATCCGACATCTAGATCCTGAGATGTGGGCCGCGCGTGATCATGGCCATGGACCGCACGTTGTGGGACCCACCTATTCCTAATTTTCACACTTCCCTAGGTTATCATGAGGATGACATCACCCCTACCTACCCTACCATAGCCACCCTAGTCCCTAGCCCATAAATGATTATTTTTCTTCCCCATGAGCAAGCCTCTTACAAGTTATGATAGCCCTACCATCATCATTGCCTAAAAACTACCTATCTCTCTCTCTCTCTTGTATCTCTCTCCCTCTCCTTTCCTTCTTATTTCTCCATTGCTAGCAACCTCCAACCCCTCCATACGAGCTCTAAAATTCCAGCCCTTTACAAACTCTCCACCCCCAAATCTAACCCTCAAAAATCAATCTCAACCCCCTTGAAGATAAGAAGACTCATTGGTGGTAGAAGGAGATCAGGATTTGGAGGTGGGTGCCTTTTTTAGAGTAGATCTTCCATCCTTTCTTTGATCTTCTTGCATAGGATCATGTAGGACCCATCAATCAATGGTGGAGATCTTATTTGACCCCTTGGATATGGCTGATGGCCCATCCATGATGCATGCATGATCTATGATGGGTCCATCCTCCATGGACCCCATCATGATGTTTTCCTTTTGAATTCATGCCTTTAAGGGTCATCTAGACCCCTGATTTGCATGGTGGGGATGATGTCCCCACCTCAAATTTTCATGTTATATTATTGTCCAAATTTTCTTTATGTTGATGTATGGCGTATGATGCATGTAATAAGGGACCCATAGTGGTGGGGTCCCTCCATCGCACATTTCTCCTTCTCTCTCTCCCTCTCTCTCTCTTTCTCTTTTCTTTTAATGATGATGATATGTGTGTGGCCCACCTAATGTAAAAAAAGAAAATAAATCCAAGCTGTCCAGATTTTTCTGAGCATCCAGTTAGTGGAGCCCACCATACTGTCCATTGCTAGATAGGTCTGGATGAATGAAACCACAAATATCAACCTTGTTCAAAGCTGGTGGTGGGTCCCACACATTTGGACCCACCTCGTGCATATGAAATCGGGACTATCCATCAGCTGGACAGCTAACAGCTGGATGCTGCAGTGACGTCAGCAATTCCATGGACCCCTTAACGAGGTATATGTTATATTCAAGCCGTCCTCCATTCGGCAACGTATAGGGCCCACCCCACTTGTGCTGCATGTGTGGGATGGGACCCACCTTGATGTATGTTCCCATATCCACACCATCCACATTATTGGGACGATGGGATGCCACCATGATGTACGTGTTTTATGCAAACCGCCCATCCATTCAATCCATGTGGGACCCACCCCACACATGTTGCACATGTGGAGGTGGGGCCCACCAAATGATATGCGTTATATTCATCCATCCATCTGGACGGTATTTGGGTGGGACCCACCATGATGTATTTATTTTATATCCACTCCATCCTTATGTCCAGGACTGTGGACCCATTGCAACGTATGTGTTATGCACATTGTCCATCCATTTCAGTCGTGTGGGACCCACCCCACATGTGCTGCACGTGTGGGATGGGACCCACCTTGATATATGTATTTTGTATCCTATTATCTGTCCGTTCTGGACAGGCAGGACCCACCTAAATGTATATGTATTACATCAGCACCATCCATCTGGACGTGCTACGAGGCGCGCTGTGATGCATGTATTATATATCTAGGTTATCCATTTGTGCTGCCCGTCATGATGCATGTATTGTATATCTAGGTCATCCATTTGTGCAGCTTGCCATGATGCATGTATTGTATATCTAGGCTATCCATTTGTGCAGCCCACCATGATGCATGTATTATATATCTAGGTTGTCCATTTGTGCGGCCCGTCATGATGTATGATTTAGGCTGTCTATCCATTTTTCCTAGATTATGGGCTGCCCCATTGGGCCTATTTTGGTGGTATAACAAGCCCCCCTTGAAGTATGCATTGTAGGCAATCTGTCCACCTAATTTTCTGGACTATATAGGCTGCTCCATTAGGTCTACTATAAGGTATGTGATGCACTCACCACCTATCCCTTGTGCCTAACCCATTGGCCCTTATGTGCAACCCAATATGATGTATTGGTGGCCCTTTGGTGAGGCCCATTATGATGTATGTGAGGCCTATGAGTGAGGCCCAATGGGATGTGTACGAGGCCCTTGTGTGTGGCCCAATATGATGTATTTTTAGCCCAATGATGAGGCCTAATGTGATGTATTTATGGCCCATTGTTGAGGCCCAATATGATGTATATGAGGCCCATATGGTGAGGCTCGATGTGATGTATATTGGGCCTTGTGTAAGGCCCATTATGATGTATATTGGGCTCTTAGCGAAGGCCCATTATGATGTGTATTAGGCCCTTATGTGAGGCCATGAGCCTACTATATGTTTGGGTCTATGTGGGCCACTTCTAGGGAGGAATGTTAGTTAAATGTCCACATTGGTGGGCAATGATGGTTAAATATCTACATTGTGACCTTCCCTTAGGCCTTGTTAGGCTCGTTCTCATCATTCTTTAACTGGGTTGACCTAAATCATTGGGTCCCATCGATGTTGCATAGTCCATCATCATTATAGACGGATGGACTCATGTTATCGGATTGGTATATCCACGGCCGAGGGCCGATCTTTATATTATGGTTTAGATCGGTGGATCATCTATGGATCCTACCTTGCATATAGGCCGATTATCGACACCGATTATCGATGTCAATTATGAGTATGTGATAGCACAGCATCATGATACATGCCCATATACATCATCTGCATGCTTAATATGAGATGTGGTTGACCATTTCATATGACATTGGGCAGGTTGTTCATGGGACTCCCTGATAGGCGAAGTTGTCCCACATGAGCGCACGACATGCGTAGGATTGATGCATGACTGGACTGTGTGACTCATGCAGCTTGCATTGTCTGATTGTGATTCCTATTCCCCCTAGTGACATCAGGGTTGTAGCCTTCACAGTTATAACAAGAACGGCAGGATTGGATACCAAAAATTTTGTTTAAGCACGGGGGCACGTAGGATGTCCCAGGGTGAAAGTCCCTAAACCTTTATGGTAACATGGAGGATGCTCCAATGCCTAGACCAAGTAGATGAGGGCCTAATACCAGGAGATTGCATCTCACACTATGTCGTGGTCTGTTGGAAGGGGGTGTGACCTTACCCGCTTAAGTGAGGGGGCAATATCTATGTTGAGTTTAACCAGCTTAAGGAATGGGTCCACTATCAACGAGTCGGGCCTGATATTGGCAAGCGGATAGTGAGGTCACTTCCACTTACCTAGTTGTGTGTTCGGATAGGGGAGGCAAGCTGGTTTAGAGTATAATAGACCTTAGTGATATTCCAGAGATGAGTTGTATGATTATATGGATTCCGATGAGGATTGGTATGCTTAAGTTGCATCTCACACTGCATGGCCTTAGTATGGCCGATAGCATTTATGCCTTGCATCACATCATAGCCTTGGTATGGTCGATAACATTCATGTCTTGCATCGCATAGCCTTGGTACAGCTAATAGTATTCATAGATTCACTAGCATATTCTGCATTACTCTGATATTGTATTCCGAGCATACTTATATTCCGCACACACTTACACCACCCTTTAAGCTTTCTATAAGCTTATGCAGATAGATGTGTGCAGATGACGCGAGGATACAGTCGTAGCTAAGCAGGAGCAAGAGCGTGGCACAGAGCTTCAGTATTTTTATTATTATTATTATCATTGTATTTTCCTTATGCGCCTTATACTCAAAAGTATTTGATCATAGTAGATTTTGTGATGGTGTTCTTGTGCTTATTGTTCATGGGTTATGTTATGGTTATACTTATTATAAAACGAATTCATATTTAAAATCCTCCTTGTAGGATCTTAGGATCAAAATCCAGTGTATGGGCGCTGGGAGCCGAGAGTGGGGCACTACGGAGGTTGTTGGCACTGAATTCGGTGATCAGAAATTTTGTGAGCCTGGTTTTCGAGTTTGGGGCATGACACTTAGTCCATGTTAAAGTTTAACTTCTTTATTGCCTAATATGCTCTATGTTCTAATTCCACAGGCAAGTAGCAAGCCTTCCCATATACCAATCCGTATGGGGACATTCCAATCGAGGTCTTATAAGCAGTCATATAAGCCTATAAAGCATTAGATAGTCTAAGGGACCAATCCTTCCTATTTGGTCTTATAGTTTTCTCCAAATTGTGTTTGATTTCCCGATTAGAAATATCAGTTTGTCCACTCGTTTGTGGGTGGTATGGGTGTTCACTTTATGCTTAATGATATATTTCTTCAATAAAGCCTTAGATGTCCTATTACAAAAGTGAGACCCGCCATCACTAATGATGGCCTTTGGAGTTCCAAATCTAGAAAAAATATTTTCCTTGAAGAATCGTATGACCACTTTGTTGTCATTGGTTCTACTTGGAACTACCTCAATCCACTTTGAAACATAATCCACACCAACTAATATATAAAGAAATCCAAAAGAAGATGAAAATGGACCCATAAAATCAATACCCCAACAATAAAAAATCTCCAATGGTAAAATAAGAGATAAACATGGATGTGTTTAAACATGGTGGGCCAGTAAAACCCACACTGTAAGATTTTTACAGTGGTTTTGTTAGTAAAAAAATAGTCACCACATGCTTTTATGTGGCAAAAGGAAATAATATTTTGAACTTCATTATCTGGGACATAACATCTAAAAATTTAATTGGTCTCATATTTATATAAATACGGGTCATCCCAGAAGAAGATCCTAACCTTGATTTTAAAACGCTTCTTAAATTGTGACTTCCAATGATATAGCATTTTTTCCATCACTAGATAGTTCACTATATCTGCATATCAAGGTAATTTAGAGATCGTAAATAATTGTTCATCAGGGAAAGTATCCTGGATATGCATCTCCTCAATGGAATCATCTAACACCAATCCGGAAAGGTAATCGACTACTACGTTCTCTACTCCTTTCTTATCTTTTATCTTTAAGTCAAATTCCCAGAGTAGAAGGATCCATCTCAAAAATCTCAGATTTGCATCCTTCTTAGATAGCAAATATTTCAAAGCTAAGTGGTCCATGAAAATGACCACTTTGGATCCCAGCAAGTAGGACCTAAACTTATCCAAAGAAAAAACTACTGCAAGTAACTCCTTTTCAGTTGTTGAGTAGTTCACTTGGGCCAAGTTTAGAGTTCTACTCATATAGTGAATAACATAAGGCCCAAAACAACCCCTATGGCATAATCACTTGCATCGCACATTACTTTAAAAGGAAGTGTCCAATTTGGTGGACGCATGATAGGTGCAATGGTTAGCGATGATTTAATTTTATTAAAGGCACTTGCACACTCATCCGTCCACTTAAATGGGACATCCTTTTGAAGAAGATTAGTCAAGGATCTAGTAATGGCACTAAAGTCCTTGATAAATCTTCTATAGAAACCGGCATACCCTAGAAGTGATCTAATATCTCTAACAGTTCAGGGAATAGGTAAATTAGTAATAATGTCGAGCTTTGAGCGATATACCTCGATTCCATTTTTGGAGATAACATGGCCCAAAACAATTCCCTTTTGAACCATGAAATGATACTTCTCCCAATTTAAGACAAGGTGCTTCTCTTCACACCTAGATAAGACAACAGATAAATTATTGAGGCATTCATCAAAACTACTTCCAAATACAGAGAAGTCATCCATGAAAACCTCAAGAAAATTCCCAACCATATTTGAAAAAATATTTAATATATACTGCTGGAAAGTTGTTAGGGCGTTGCATAATTCAAATGGCATCCGTTTGAAAGTAAACATGCTAAATGGACAAGTGAACGTGGTTTTCTCTTAGTCTTCCAGAGCTATCTCTATTTGGTTATATCCAAAATATCCATCAAAGAAACTATATAATGAGTGACCCGCTACCCTCTTTAAAACTTAATTAATGAATGATAGAGGGAAATGGTCCTTCTTTGTTACCGTAATCAATTTTCTATAGTCAATTCAAACACACCAACTTGTGGTGACACATGTTGGTATTAGTTCACTATTAAAATTTTGCACAATAATTATTCAAGATTTCTTTGGAACTACTTGGGTTGGACTCACCCAAATACTATCGGATATTAGGTAAATGATTCTCACATCCAACAATTTGATCACCTCATTTTTTACAACTTCCCTCATGTTTGGATTGAGATGCCTTTGAGGTTGTCTAATTGGTTTAGCGTCATTATCAAGGTGGATCTGATGGGTGCATATGGAAGGGCTTATACCTTTAATGTCAAAAATGGTCCGGCCCAAGGCTCCTTTGTGGTCCCTTAAAACATTTAATAATTTAATCTCTTGATCCTTGTCTAAAAATGAAGAGATCACCATAAGATAAGTTTCATTTTCACCCAAGTATACATACTTAAGCTCATTTGGTAGTACTTTTAGATCAAGCTTTAGAGCATTGGTTGGTGATGGCAGAGGTTGCAAGTCCTTAATAAACAAAATTTGAGTGCGCGGTCTCCATTGATATATACCAATGTCATGAGTGGTAATGCTCTCATTATCATCACAAATTTCAGTAACTACTTTTCTAAATCAAAATTTTTCAAGTTCCTAAAGACTTTAATCAATTCCTTAAATAAGTTAAGTTCCAATTCCTCTTCCGCAATCAGGCAGTCCATAAAATTCATCTCATGGATCTCATTATTATTTATAGGCTGCTTACATAGATTGAAAATATTATGCTCTAAGGTCATGTTACCAAAAGACAACTTCATCATTCAACTTCTACAATTGATGATTGTATTTGAAGTTGCTAAAAATGAGTAGCCTAAAATAATGAAAACTTGAGTACTAGCATTTACAGATGCTTCAGTGTTTAGTACAATAAAATCTATAGGAAAGTATAATTTCTCCACTTGGACTAACAAGTCCTCTAAAATTCCCCTTAGTACCTTAATGGAATGGTCAACGAGTTGGAGTGTAATTGTGGTTGGTTTAAGTTCACCTAATGTCACGCCCCAAACTCGAAAACCGGGCTCACAAAATTTTTGATCGCCGAATCCGGCGCCGACAACCTCCGTAGAACCCCATTCTCGGCTCCCAGCTCTCATTCGCCAAGTTCCGATCCTAGGATGCTACGAGGAGGATTTCAACATCAGTTTGATTCGTAATAAGCATAACCAAAGGCATAACCCACAAATAACAACCAAGAACTCCATTACATTTTCACTATAATCAAAAACTTTACAAGTACAATGAGCATAAAGGGAAATACAATGGTAGGGAATAAAAACTCCAAAATGATATGCAAGTGCTCCTACCTCAGCGCTGCTGCGCCCCAACGTCACCTGCACCCAACGGTCGTGCATAAGCTTATAAAAATATTAGAGGGTGGTGAAAGTGTGTGCGCAAGGTAGTAATATGATCATGCAGTATCAGAGTAATGCGGAATATGCAAATGGATCCATTAAAACCATAAGCCATACCAAGGTTATGCGATGTAAAGCATGAAGGATGTCGGCTATACCAAGGCTATGCGATGCAAGATGCAAGTCAAGCATACAATCCTCATCTAAGTCCACATATAAATACAGTTCAACTCTGGGATATCACCGGGGTCTAGTACACTCTAAACCAGATCGCCGCCACGTCGCTCGCAATAAGGTAAGTGGAAGAGACCTCACTATCCGTCTGCCAATATCAGGCTCGACTCGTCGATAGCGGACCCATTCATCGAGCTGATCAAACTCAGCCTAGCATTGCCCCCTACACTCGGGCGGGTAAGGCTGCACCCCCTTCCAACCAACCACGACACAGTGGAGAGCGTAGCCATCTGGTAATCGGCACTCAACGCTCATCTACCCACTCGGTTTAGACGTTGGAGCAACCTCTTGGTACCATAAGGGTTTAGGAACTTTCACCCAGGAATATTTATAACATCCCATGCAGAACAAGATTTTCGGTATCCAACCCTGCCAACCACGATACGCCTATGGAGGCTACGGCCCCGATGTCACTAGGGCGTACAATAACCATGTCACACAAATGCGAAATGCATGAATCACGCTATCCAGTCATGCAACAAATCCTGCGCATATCGTGCGCTCATGTAGGGCAACACTGCCTAACCGGGGGCCCATAAACAACCTGCCCGAAGGCATATGCTATGATCAGTCAATTCTCATATCAAGCATACATATGATGCGTATGATCATGAGTCATGAAACTATACTAAACATGTAAAAAACAGTGATGAACCATTCTTACAACGCAGATGGGCCTAGAAGGCCTATACACAACAAGTACTGCCTATTAAAGGGGCCCTAGGGAGAGTCGTAATGTGGACATCCAACCAACATTACACTTGCAATGTGGACGTCAAACCAACGTTGCTCCCAAGGTACGATCGTCGCAAACATCGTTACATAAACCGTGTTGGGCTCACACATTGCAATGGACCTTAGGTACATCCCATTAGGCCTTAAATACATCAAATGGGACACGTCATATGGGCCTTTTATTCATCAAATGGGCCACATAAATGGACCACACCAATGGGCCTTAGGTATATTGCAATGGGTCATAACCCATGGGCCTCGGAGTACATCATAATGGGTCAAATCACATGGGCCTTGTGTGTCTTAAATGGGCCTAATCCCATGGGTTTCATACATATCAAATGGGCCTAAATCATAGGCCTTATATAGATCAAGTGGGCCTAAACCCATAGGCCTTATATAAATCAAATGGGTCTAAATCATAGGCCTTATATGTCAAATGGGCCTAAATCCATAGGCCTTATATAAATCAAATGGGTCTGGTCCCAAGGGCCTTGGGATATATCAAATGGTCCAATCCCATGGGCCTTACATCCACATCAAAGTGGGCTCCAATAAACTGTCACAAATACATTAAGATGAGCCTCAAATCATGCCAAGATGGGGTCCACTTGGACTGTGGATCTGGCTCATTCTTTGACTCATTCCACAAAATGATCTTTAAAAATGGGTGGACAGATTAGATGCAGCACCTGTATCCATGGTGGGGGCCCACATGAAGGCCCACCATCGTGAATGTTATAAATTGTATAGTATATAAACAACATATATAATATATATACAATGTTAAATATATATACAATATAATATATATATAATACAATATAATATATATATATATACACACACACACGCTGCACACACACGCACGCACACCCACACGTACGCATGCACACATATCATGATGGCATCCACCGTCCGCCTGGACGGTGGATAAAGGACACGTACATCACTGTGGGTCCCATGTGGGGCCCACTGAAATGTTTATTTCCATCCAAACCGTTCATAAGGTCATGTGGACCTAAGTGGAAGGAAAACACAAATTTCGTCGATCCAAAATTTCTGTGGACCCCAGAACGGGTTTCAATGGTAGATGTTCATTCACACTGTTTCCTATGGTGTGGGCCACCCGAGCGTCAGATCGGCTTCATTTTGGGAGGGGGCCCACCCCAGGGGGTGGCCCACCATATGAACGGCGTGGATAAAACATATACATCATGTTGGGGCCCACGACAGCAGCCGTGGGATGCTGCCGTCCGCCAGCCCAAGCACGCTGCAGCATGCTGCTGTAGTATGTTGTCAGAGGCAAAGGCAATGCCTCTTGCATTGCTATTTTTTTTTGAAAAAAACACTGATCTGCGAATTTTTGAGTGTGGGGCCCACATCGCATAAATCCACTCCGCCCACTAGCTTCCCTGGCTCGAAACAAGCCCAACGAGTTCGCTATTGAACCCATTTGGATTTGTAGAAAGATTAAAATTTATATATATGGTGAGAGTCACTGTTTTGAGAGGTATGGCCCGCCTAATGAATGGATGGACCTCATTCCTTGGCTCAACGCCTAAAATGATATGGGGAAGAGGATGGGTGGCCTGGATTGAATACATACATCAAGGTGGGTCCTATACAAGTGGTCCACCCAAAAATACCAACTCTCTTTTCTTTCTTTCTTCCTTTTTTCTCCTCCAGTGTCTAGGGAACGTCCAGCGTCCCTGGATCATATTACGTACATTGAGGTGGGCCTTGTTGAGGTGGGCCACCACTGATGGATGATGTGGGTACAACATAAAAGGTGGGCCCCACTTGAAGAAAGCTTGGACAAAATAAATACTTCAAGGTGGGGTCCATTCAAGTAGACCATAAGGCCATTTCACCACACAAAACAAATAATTAAAAGAAAAGAGTGGGAGAGAGAGATAGAGTGGGACACGCTTTGTGATGGAGGGCTCCGCCACTATGAGCCCTCCCTTACAAGAGATCATACATTCAAATGGGTCCCTTTACACATGGGACCACCTAAATCAAAAATCAACGGTGGGATCCTTTCCCCACCAATATGGATGGTCTAGATGACCTTCCTAATGCAATAAAATAAACATCATGATGGGGTCCATGGAGAATGGCCCCATCATGGAATGATCATGATGATCAAAGTGGGCCATCGGCCACACCTTAAGGTCCCAAGTGAGATCCAAACCATTGATCGATTGGTCTCACTTGGCCCATCTCAAAAATAGGAAAAACTACTATTATCATGCACCCACCATCCGATATTCTTGCTCCTATGGGCTCCTTAACTCCTTATATTTGATTTCAATGGGTGAGATGAGGAATGGATGGCTAGGATGAGAGTTGATGGGGTAGAAAAGTGGGCCACACTTGAAGTTTTGAAAGAGAGGGAGAGGTTTGGGAAATTCATACGTATGGAGCTCCTCTCCTTTAGATTTTTGAGTTTGAAAATGAGAAAGAGAGAGAGAGGGAGTTGTAAAGAGAGAGATGGGTGATGGATGGATGGAGTGATAGATGTGTGTAAGAACTTTTTGACTTTTGTGGCCTTTTGTGTATGAAAGGCATGGGAGTGTAAGAGAACTTTTAACTTTTGAGGCTTTCTTGGGAAAAGGTGAAAGGTGATGTGTACTTGACATGTGATGGATTGATGGGATTGATGTGACACATCATAGAGATTCTCTTGGGTTTCGCAACACGCGGCATTTTTTTCACACCGAACGTTGGCCCACATCTCTTGACCAGGGTATCGCCTTGGCGCGCAAGTCGCGGCATCGGAACCGTAGCGACGGCGCGGTCGCTATGGTAATGGTCTTAGGTTGAGTCGATACAGATTGACGGCATATGAATCAGGGTCATGCGTAAATATCATTTAAGGGTCTAAGGTTGTCAAAATTTGATCGGTAAGACCGCGGAAGTCTACGGAACAGTACGGACTAAGATATGGGTCTTACACCTAACCCCATTCATTGATAAACTGAATAAGATATTAAGTTGACACTTACACCCAAATCTAGTAAAGCATGCTCACTTTGAAAATTCTCAATAATATAAGGAATAGCAGGACTTCTCGGGTGTTTGTATTTAGGTACAACCCTTTTCTGAATGATAGTGCTCACTTTCTCAGTGAGGAAGGCCTTCTTGTGCACGTTTAATTTCCTCTTCACATTGCATATGTCCTTAAGATATTTAGCATAAGATGGAATTTATCTAATGGCATCAAGCAGAAGAATATTGACAGTAACCTTTTGGAGCACATCCAATACTTCTTGATATTTCATGGGGACAGTCGAGTTCAAAAGTCTAGATGAGAACAGAACTGGAGGCTAATGTGACTTAGTCACTTTATCCTTTTGTTGTTGTGGCTCTTGAACCGTAGACGGTTCATCATTCTCTTGAGACGGTGGCTCATCCTCCAGTATTTCTACCGGTTGCATTATCTTCTTATTAACCTCTTTTCCACTTCTCAAGGTACTGATGGTCTTAGCTTATTTATGATGTAGCTCACTTGGATTTGCATCCCTAATAAAATGTGTATTTCTAAGGTTTGGCACAGGTTGAGAAGGAAGTGTGCCTTTTTTCCTAGCACTTAATTGAGTCTCAATCCTAGCCACAGCCGTCTTTAATTCCTGATTTGATTAGACTAGAGATTGATTCATTTGAGCTTAAGAGTTCATAAATGCGGTCAATGCATCCTCCACAGATGATCGCTTTGGTAGGGGCACATATGGTGCATTGTTAGGTGCCCTAAAGAAGTTGTTTTGTGGAGGCCCATAAGGTGCATTGGGAAAATTAATTTGTGGTCCACTCCAACTAAGATTAGGATGGTTACACCAATTTGGATTGTATGTGTTTCTCATTGGTTACACAACCGGCCTTTGGTAGTTATTTATAGCATTTTCTTGCCCATGCTCATTCATGATATCTTGTACAACTGGGATTGTTAGACAATCCTTTGTGTCATGGTTGAAACCACCACAAATGCTATAAAAATTATCTAAAGAGGTGTTTGCTTTAATCGCATCAACCTTCCTAATTTTCAAGGCTTCGACCTTTCTAGCCAATGCAACGAATTTTAAATTAAGGATGCCATCCTCTCTTAGGACGTACATCCCAACTTTCTCTCTAAGAATGGGTCTAGTTTCGTCCAATTTAGTAGAGACATCCCATGTTTGAGTATTCTCTGCTAACATATCTAGAAAATATAAATCTTCATTATGATCTTTATCAAGAAAGGTTCCACCACACATCATCTCTATGAACTGACGAGTATCCATGGTGAGCCCCTTTCGGAACATATTAATCAAGTGTCATGGTTCACAACCATAATGTGGGCAAGTAAATGGTCTTTGAAGTGCTCCCAAGCTTGGAAAAATAATTCATTCTCCTTTTGGGAGAGCGACATGATTTCCTGTTTCAGTGCATTTATTTTGTGCTCAGGAAAGAATTTTTTTTCTACTTAAGGCTTGCCATGTAGTGATGGTATGAGGTCTTAGAGAGTTGAGCCATGCTTTGGCCCGATCCTTTGGAGAAAATGAGAATAACCTAAGTTTGAGTGCATCCCTATTTCCATTGTTTACTTGTAATGTTGCAATCACTTCCTCAAAGTCCTTGAGGTGCAAGTAGGGGCTTTCAAAATCTAAACCATGAAATTTAGGAATCAATTAAATCACACCTGGTTTAAAATCAATGTTCCCTGTGTGAGCAAGGAATACAATGCAAGATGGTAAAGTTGATCTCTTAAGGTGTAGATTTTCACGTAAAGTTCGTGGTTGGTTTAATACATTCCTATAAACTTCATTCTCATCCTAAAGAGGAGAATTACGTTGATTTTCTCTATTTTGGATTATAGTTGGATCTGGCAGATTTGGATGTGCATTATCAACTGGATCTGCCATGTAAACTAAGTGGTGTTGACTGTCTTTCCTAAATGAATAATCAAGGCCTGAGACTACTCTGCTTTTGGAGGAGAGTCAATTATTTTAATCCCTACTCCAACAGGACATAAACCATCCACACCACATAAAAAAACCATAACTTCAAATTGCATGTATGTTACTTATAGTAAAAATAAAAATTTTCTAACAACCTAAGCAATAGAGCCAACCAATGAGGGTTCAAACTACAAAGCAAAATAAATCAAAAGAAAGTAAAACTAATACAGAAATTAAACTATGTTAATCTGAAAAATAGATTCAGTGAATGATCTTTGTGATCAAGCAACAACTGTAGGACAACCATAGCACTTGGGTGATAAAATCCCAAGCAGGAGCAAACTTATGTCACAGTTAGTGCTTGAAAGACCCAACTGAATTTACTTTTAAAGTAAAACAAATATTTTATAAAGTAATTAGAACAAAAAATCTACAAAAATTTTGGAGGTTTTAGAAAAGAACTTAACTTAGCTAACTTACACAGATCCAATCTCCCCTCGTCTCCCCGGTAACGGCGCCAAAAACTTGTTTGTTTGCCTCCAAGTGCAGATGTTCATAAGTAGTATCCTGTGAATACAAGGTCAATCCCATAAGGAGATGGTTTAGGAGAATGAGAAAATCAAATGAAAAACTAAGTAATCGAAACTAAATGGATGCAATGATTTTGAAAGTTTTGAAGGTATGACTTTTAAATATAATTCAATTAAATTTTAAAAAAAAAAAAAGCACCTAAGCTTCAAAGTTTCACACATAGGTTAATAATTCATAAATCATGATGACTTTGATAACATAATTAGAATCTGAGCACTATGGTTGGCCTAATCAGAAAATAAAATAGTTCAAATATTTTTAGTAAATGATATAAGAGATTAGAGAATCATGAATTAGCACCATTAACATATATTCTCAAGCGCCAGTGATTTTAAGCATTCAATATCCATGAGATATTGAATCAAATAATGTAGTTGATGAAGGTCGAATATTGCATATTAGACCTCGATTATTACCTGATTTTACGTACATGATAATGTTTAATGTTATAATTTAATCGTGCTTTTGTTGCAGACTATAATCAAGAGCTTGGACTGAAAAAGGATACTACAAGCATGGATTTGATGCTCCAAAGCCACCAAAGTAAGGGAAGACTCTAGAGAATCAAGAATGAAGAATTTACACGCCAGGAATCTGAGAAAATCGAGCCGTTCACGTTAAAGAGGCCCAAAAGTTGTCCAAGATTCAAGATCACATGGTTCCAACCATCCATTCAGTTTGAAACTTCATGCATGGCTTGAGTGCCAAAAATTTATCTTACATATCAAATTTCAGCCATTGGATCACTGAGGAAGTGACCCAACGGACAAATCAGCCCCTTATTTCCTTAAGTGGGGCCCACCTAGTCTCTGGATATGCCTTAACTTTAGTCTCAACCCCTTAAAAGGGGAGATAAACGAATGGACAATGTCGATTTCTCATTTACATTGCAGTGGACCCCACATATAAGGTGGGTGTACACCGTGCGGTGCATCCCAGCAACTGCACTAAACTGAATGACTTGGTCAAAGTCGGTTTAACCGACCGACTTCAGCAAAAATGGAAATTTCTATTTTTTTTAAACAGCTACCATGAAATAGACTCTTGGTTCGCAATTGTGGGCTCCATACATTGTCCAAATGAACAATCCAAACCATCCATTCGTCCCCTGGGGCAGCCACAACCCACGCCTAGCTAACGAAATTTGAAGAAATAAAGTTTTCGGGGATCTTAACCATTCAAACACAAGATGGACGGCAAAGCAGAAAATCAGGTGGACCGCATCAAAATCAATTCAAAACTATCCTTTCCCAACTAAAATTTCAAGGGCAATCCAATTGACGGCTTGGATTGTTCAAAACAATAATGAAGTGGGCCCCACCATCACCACAGCGCTCAGTGCGTAATTCCTATTCCAGCGATCGGACATTGCCCGCTTTTTGCGGAAGTTGCACAATCATGGCAAGGATCGAATGGAAGATCTGATCCGTCCATCATGTAGAGCATTCAAAAACATCCAAGGAGACGTTGATTTTACGGACAACAGGCAAGGAAATTGGGAGTTTGGAGGCCTGATTTTAGCTACGTAAAGTTGTTACAGGGCTGTTACTGGGAAAGACTCTTCCACCGACTTCAGCCCTCCACCGACCCTAGCAGCTATAAAAGGAGGAGGATGTGGAGAGAGCAGGGGGAGCCAGATCCTTAGAGCTTAGCTGGGAGAAGCAATAGAAGAGAGAGAGAGAGAGAGAGAGAGAGAGAGAGAGAGAGAGGAAGAAAGAAGGGAGATAAGGATGTTTTTCTTTTATCAAGTTTATTTTTCTCTCTTTCTAGTTAATTTTATGGATTGTTAATTTTTTAACTAGGGCTGAGATGAAGCCCCTTATTTGAATGACTCTTGTTATATGTTGATTTTATCCAAATTGATTAATTTATTTCTTTCTCTAGTGTGCTTAACTGAAAACACTGTACTTCTGAGCTTAACCAAAGTCTAGATATGGATGTTGTTTGAAATCTTATTCTAGGTACTTGTGTCTGATCATGAACATGTTTTCCTATAGAGAAAGAAATAGGAATTTATATCTCTTCATGCCTGACCATGAATGGAAAGATGTGATCCTTATGCTTTAAGGGATTATACATTTTGTGTGCCTGACCAAGGACATAGAGTGTGCTTTATTTATTAAATTTATATCAATTTGAATTAGGGTGAATCAACGGGTAAAACAAAAGTTAGGATATTTAGGGGTGGATTCATAAGTCCTAGTGTTCTCCTTGATTGAAGTTTTCTCCTTATTCTCAGTTATTTTACATTTATTTTCATTAGTTTACGTAATCATTAACTCAACTATTTATTGGATTATTTAAGAAAAATCGTAAAATTTGAATTGTGACAACCAGTCCTCGTGGGAACAATCTCGTAATACGTACCATATCTACACCTAATCCATATACTTGCGAGTTTAAAATCATTTAAATTAGGTTGGTTTAAATAAAACATCAAGTTTATGGCGCCGTTGCTGGGGACTGTTTCGGTCCAATTGGATTTAGGATTCTCTCTTATCATAATTCATAGCTTTAGGATTTTTCTCGCATCATTTTAGGAAACTTAATTTATTATTATTTTTTTACAGGAATTGAGGAAGGAAGCTGCAGAATAAAATCGTCTTCAAAGTGAAGGAGGAGCTCCCAATTCTTTAGAAATCAATCATCTCTTTTTCCAGGTTCTTTCTTCCAATTCTTGTTTGTATAGTTTTATCTTATTTTTAGGAATTCATAATTTTAGATCTAGTTTTATTTCTTTTAGGTTGCATCTTAGTTTAGGTTTCTTTCTTACATTGCAATAACTTAGTTTATACTAGGACGTAGATCTCTGAACATAAAACTAGCACCTTTTGATCCTGAAATAGAAACAACATTCCGTAGAAGATTTAGAAACATCCTATTTGAAATGGCGAACGAGAATGGAATTAAAGCTCTTAGAGATTATTCAGCTCCTATCCAATTTAATGTGCCTTCATGCATAGTGTTTCCAGCCACCACGGCAGCACACTTTGAACTTAAACCTGGGGTCATACAATTGTTACCCTCCTTCTATAGTTTAAATAAGGAGGATCCATATCATCATGTGAAAGAATTCCAAGACATTTGCTTTACCTTTAGGTTCCAAAAATTTTCAAATGATTCGATCTGTTTGCACCTTTTTCCTTTTTCTTTGAAGGATAAGACAAAATCATGGTTGAATTCTCTAGGAGTTGGATCGATCACTACATGGGACCAACTGTCTAGGAAGTTCTTAAACAAATTCTTCCCTGTTCACAAAACTAATGCTCTTTGTAGAGAAATTACTAATTTCACACAAAAAGAGAGTGAGCACCTTCGTGAATGTTGGGAAAGATAGAAGGACTTGCTTCTTAAATGTCCACACCATAGTTTTGAGAAATGACAATAGATTCAATACTTTTATGAGGGTCTAACACCCCAAAATCATCACATGGTTGTTGCCACCAGTGGAGGGTCATTCATGACCAAAAGTGATGTCGAAGCTTAGAATTTCTTTGAAACCTTATGTGAAAATTTTCAACAATGGGACTATTCAAATAGAGGTGACAGAAGTCTCCAACCACAAAAGAAAAGTGGTATATATGAGATAGGAGTCACGTCAGATCTTTATGCCAAGATTCATATCCTGACAAAAAAAGTTGATGCTTTGATGATAAATAATGAACCTCCACAAACAGCTCAAATCGAGTCATGTGTCATATGTTCCAGTACGCAATCTTATCCATCTGGTGAAGCATTTTCAGAATTTTCCTCTAAACAAGTGCGTGCTATGAACACTTTCCGGAGACTTGGGAATGATCCTTACTGAGACACCTATAACCCAGGGTGGGCTACACATCCAATTTTTTCTTGGGCAAAAGGACCACAATAAGGAGGACCATCTGAAAATCCTCCTGTGCAACCTTATCCCCAAGTTGGCAGTCAACAACTTCAACAGTTTCCACAATATCAACTTCCTTCACAATCAAGGAAACCATCTCTTGAAGATACACTCAATCTGTTTATGCAGAGTTCTCTTCAATTTTAAAAAGATACCCAACAAAATTTACAAGCTAACCAGCAAAGCTTACATGAAAATGTGCAATCCATTGCCAAGCTGGAATTATAGTTAGGTCAACTTACTACCATATTAAGTGTGAGAAAGAAGGGCAAGTTCCCTAGACAACCTATGGCAAATCCAAAAGGACACTATGAGATTGGCTCTAATTCAAACCAAGAATAATATAATGAGCAAGTCAGACCAATTATTACCCTTAGTTCTGGCAAACAGATCGAGAACAAAGTAGAGATGCCTAAGGAAGAATCAAATTCCAAATCGGAAGACCAAAATGAAGCGGAGAGACATACTAGTGCATCTAAAGCCTAAAAGCACTCTGACTCTCCAGGAAACACTCATGTGTCATCCTATGTGCCTAAAGCACCTTTTCTTCAACATCTGGCACCATTTAAGAAAGGAAATAACTTTAATGATATATTAGAGATATTTAAGCAAGTGCAAATTAACATTCCATTGCTTGATGCTATCAAGAAAGTTCCTGCTTATGCTAAGTTTCTTAAAGATTTATGTACTCAAAAGCGTAAGCTGAATGTCGACAAGAAGGTCTTCCTTGCGGAGCAACTAAACTCCATGATTCAACACAACACCCCTCCTAAATTTAGGGATCCAGGAGCTCCTATAATTTATTGCGTCATAGGAGATCATAAGATTGAGAAGGCATTGCTTGATTTAGGGGCGAGCATTAATTTGTTACCATATTCTATATATGAGCAGTTAGGACTTGGTGAACTGAAATCAACTAAAATAATACTACAATTAGCTGATAGATTTGTCAAGGTGTCCCGTGGTGTTATTGAGGATGTGTTAATCTAGGTTGATAAGTTTTATTTTACAGTGGATTTCATCATTTTAGATACTTAGCCCGTCCAGAATCCTACTAGTCAAATCCTGATTATTCTGGGACGTCCATTCTTAGCCACATCCAATGTTATCATAAATTGTAGGAATGGAGTTCTGAAGTTATCTTTTGGGAATATGAAGATTAAAATCAATGTTTTCAATGTTGGACAAGAACCGGCAAACTCGGATGATTTATTTGAAGTGAACATGATTGAGAGTCTAGTGCATGACTCTTTCCTTCAATCTTTCGAAGACAAACTGGAGACTTGCTTAGCACATTTTGGCATGGATTTTGACATATAAAGTTTCATCCAAGAAGTCAATGCATTGCTCGACTCTAATCCTATAATGGAGACAACAAAATGGAAAGCTAAAGTGAAACTTCTTCCACCCTCTGAGTTTAAACTGGTCTCGTCTATTGAGAAACCACCCAACCTTGACCATAAACAATTACCTGAAACTCTCAAGTGTGTATTCTTAGGTCCTTCTGAGACCCTTCCTATCATCATAGAGGACCCAGGTTAGCAAGATTGATTAATTCATGGTCCATGGTTGCTTGCATCGCTTGTCTGGCTAAAGACGTTAAACTTAGCGCTACTGGGAGGCAACCCAACCTTTCATTTTATTTTATTTTCTTTTCTTTTTCTTTTTTTTTTCTTATTTAGGTAGTTCAATGTTTATGGGTATCATTTCTACAAACACTCACGAGACTACAACTCGTCCACTAGGGGCAACTTAGGGGTTTAGAGGCTTGTTGCATACACTAAATGCAATCGAGAGCACCTGCGAAAGTGTAACATCCTGAAAATCGGGGGTCGAGCATAAACTCCACTCCCGAGTTCCAGAACATCACTTATGCAACGTTTTCAATGATGGATGAATGTTGTTCATATTAGTGCAAAAAATATGAGTGGGATTAGACCAAAACAACATATCATACTCCAGAGACAGTTAAATTAACAAGCGGAAGAGTGATAGATATATAAAATATATGAACTGTTGTAGGTCTCTAGAGTGTGAACATGTTACCAGGTTAAACATATACATGTATACTCCAAAAAAAATGATCAAAAAGAATATACATGAGTGTTTCAAAAATATGAAATGACAGTGTCATGGCGTCTAATCAACCTCCCTGTAATCCCGTCGATTAGAACCTGCATATAGGAGGAATCCTCCTCATCATCATAAAGTCCAGCTCCGCCTCGCAAGCCGTGTCATCATCTGAAACTACAACAGGGTCTGGTGGGTGTCCAGAACACCGTCCCGTAATGTGAGAGTGAGTAGCTAACTCAGTGGAATCATAAAGCAAAGGTTAACATGTTATCAAATCAATCACGCGATAATGGTAAAGCAAGCAATCAAACATTCCTAAATACTGTGATTAATGCAAGAATGAAATGACATGATGGATGCCCTCACTGACATACTCCCTCATGCGACACCATCTTACGTCCGTGGCATGCTTTCTTCCCTCAGTGCTCCACATCTTCCAAGCACATACAGTGCGATATGAATATGATTACCGAGTTATTATTAGTCCTTTTCATACAGCAGGATTGGGAAGCTAAGGTACCTCCCTAATATCAATACCCAAATAATGATCCATCTAGGGTCGTCAGTCCTACCATATCTTATACGAAGTACGGTTCTAAGTCGCTGTCAGGGCTGTTGCATGCACTCGTTGCTCCGCTCCCCCATCACCTTATTAATACAGGCCTAGTTTATACTCTGTTTACTGCAGAAAGGCTCGTCGTCTCTCCGCAGATTCAGAATATGCTTGAGGTCACTACAAAGGGCTGTCAGGGCTATTGCTCGCACTCATTGCACCGCTCCCCCATCACCTTATCAGTGTAGACTGACAGCAAGAATATAGTGTCTCATACCACCATAATCTTCTCACGAGTCTGGGTTGCTCACTGGTCACTACGGGGAGGTTTGTGGCCCCAGTGTAGGCCGACAGCTTGACCACGGTGTCCCATACCACCATGACCGGCTCATGAGTCTTAGGGGATCGAGGTACCAAGGTTAGAGGGGCTTTCCAATGGTAAGTTCGATACCTTAGGTTCAAACAGTTACGACGAATACAAGGTGAACATACAATGGTCAGTCGGGTTACTTGATGAGTCCGACTAGCATGAATGCACGTTGAATCGACCAACATGAAGTGCACAAGCACTTCGTGTGGCCTAACCACTACCGACGACTCTAGTAGGACTCGAGTTCGTCATAAACATCTTTCGTGGCGAATAGAATCCAACCATGAATTCTAAACTGTTACCAACTACCTGAACTAGAGTATAGCCCCAAGCACGTAATGTGAATCAGTAATCATATGAGAGAGACAGAATTGAAATACAAGTAATTCCAGCATGTTATCAGCATGTTATAACGTACATCATAAGCAGTTAACCATACACTAGTATTTCACACATAAGGTAATCAATTCAAATACAACAAGCATGGAGGAAATCATGTGCATCATCAAATTTGTTGAGAATCCTATCTCAACACTAATCTACAACCTCATTTACGCAATACTTACTTATACAAACACTTAGTCTACACACTTTAGTCTACATAGCATATGTCGGCCAAAATATGCATTAAAGCGAATCTCTTCGCCAAACAGATCATACACGCATAACTAGCATAGGTACATGACAAATACTCATGGCAATCATATCAGCAAAATACGTACGTATACAATATTTCCTACAAATACCTAAAATACCCTAAATCTCATATTCTTGGTACGTATTCGAAATGAAAAACAGACAACATGTTCTACATGTCAAACAACATCCTTATCAGCAATCTACCATTAAACGGCATTGAAAGCTTTGAAAACAGGTAATCTAAGCGTCTAAAATCCACACCTTACGCTGTAGAATTGCAACGAACTCGACAGAGACTCTAAGTCTTTGTCAACGACTGATTGGCAACCTAATACACAAGGTAAGTCAGCTACTTTGCTACTTGGATCGATAGAATCCCTAAAACAGGTTAAGGTTAGGGTTTACTTACCTAGAATGAAGTCAGAATCACTGGAAGAGTGATTAGATCGCGATGGTTAAGTACGTAGATCAACAGGGAAGAATAGCAGGAAGATTCTCCCACTTCTCTCACACTTTCTCTCTCTTTTCTCTCTTCTCTTTCCTAGGATTTTTGCAAATTCGTATGGGAGGGATGTGAGAGGGTTTAAGGTCTTTAAATAGGTTAGAAACTCACCTATTTAGACTCTAAACCAAGGTATACTTGGGTTATAGCCAAATCGGGTCTTTCCCGATCCAAAAGAACGTTTTTGGAGGTCCCCTGACTGAATGCGGTCGAACTTAAGCTTATGGATGTTGGATCCTGATCACATTAAGTTTTCAGTTTGATAGGGTTTCTAGATCGCACGTGGTGGACCAATTTTAGTTCAGCGGTCACTGAGACTTGATCAGGGATTCTAAGTACACTGACCTGAGTGGGAAATGTTCCCTGATCTGATGGTATATTTGGGTCAGATTCCAACGGTCTGAATGCTTATACTTAACCCGCAAGAGACACGTGCCAGATTCATTTAAATCATATTTAATTTATAAAGAATTTCACTCTTTCTCACACTCCTTGCTCCAGGCTCAATGAAATGGCCTCAGAACATCAGTTGGGATTGATTTTCGGGGTGGTAGTCAAGTCCAACTACGCGGTCATAATGGTCTAAGTTCACTACTACCAGACTCACGACACGCGGTCAGAATCCATTACAAAGTTTCAAAGGGTTCCTGAGAACAAACAGGTTTAGAGTTTGATCCTGAATTTTAGGGTAAGATAGCATCAATGATTCTATAGGTTTTGGGTCTTACAGATCATATTTAAAGTGATTAGTGTTAATTTTACAGGTAATCTAATGTAGTGCTAGTTAATTCACGTTAAATTTCTAAAGAATTTCATTCTAAATGATTTCTTTGGCTTTGGAATTGAGTTCTGAGAAATTACCAAGGTGTTATGGTTGACCCATTGCCTAAGGATGCCTAACTCTAGGTTGGCAAAAATCTGGGGTGTTACAGAAAGTGGGATAGGTAGGATCTTATTTTTATTATGTTTTTTGTTGTTTTGCTGGTTTCTCTCTTGTGTTGACCTTCTCTTACACTGATATCTTTGAAAAGACTTTAGATTTTTTCGTCCAGGTACTATCTTTCCATCCCTCCTCTTTTACTTTCGTTGTCTCATGTGCATTGCATGCTTATTTCTTTTACATTGAGGACAATGCAGATTTTAGATTGGGGGTGGGAGATTAGGTTACCTAATTAGTATTTTCTTGGTCTTAAGCAAAAAAAAAATTGTGAAAAATTTTTAAATTTTTCTAGAATTGCTTATGAATTTGAAGTGATTTTAACGGCCATCTTGGATTTAGAATTACAAGATACAGAATGTTAGTAATTTATGACTCTTGGATTCAACCATCTGTTAGATTTCACAGTTAAGTTTGAGTTATTAATCCATGATTAGAAGTTGTAAATATTGATTGAGTCATGATTTTACATATCACATCCCGGTTTGATATTGAATGACAACTTGGTAATCACTAAGCATAAAAGGAACTTGCTTGAAAAAAATTTTAGCATTAGTTTATAAAGAAGAATTGAAAAGGTGAATCAAATAATCTTCACCATAGGTTTGCTCCCTATAAATGAAGATTCAATTCCCCATGGATGATATGTGAAAAGGGTTGGGTGTATGATCTTTACCATAGGTTTGCTCCCTATTGGTGAGGATTTGATTCCCCTCCTTGGCGTTACCGTTCATAAAGAAAATCAAAGGCAGTTAGAATGAAAAGTTAATCTGTAAGGCAAGTGTTGGTTTCAGCTTTGGGTGTCATGAATCTCTTGTCAATTACCAATGATCTCATGAAATTGACAATTGGATCTCTTAATAGTGATAAGCCGAGATTACACTATACACTCATGGAACTCGATGTTTAGAATTTTTTTAATTAATGGATTAATATTTTGAATTTGATTATGAAGTTTACCATGAGCTAGATCCCAGGAGAAAATATTGCTCACCATTCATGAATCTTAGAATTCTTACATCTCGACGATTTGTTCACAAGTCACTCAGGTTTACAGGAATTGTCTTTTATTTCTGAAATTATTTTTTCACATACTTTGCTCGAGACTAGAAAAATGCTAGTTGGGGGTTATGATGAGGGTCAAATATTGCATATTCAACCCTAATTATTACCTGATTTTACGTACATGATAATGCTTAACGTCATATTTTAATCGTGCTTTTGTTGCAGGGTGTAATCTGGAGCTTGGACTGAAAAAGTGGATTTGACACTTCGAAGCCACCAAAGTAAGGGAAGGACTTCAGAGGATTAAGAATGAAGAATTTACAAGCCAGAGATTTGAGGAAATCAAGTCGTTTACATTAAAGAGGCCCAAAAGTTGTCTAAGATTCAAGATCACATGGTTCCAACCATCCATTCAGCTCGAAACTTCATGTATGGCTTGAGTGCCATAAATTAATCGTACATATCAAATTTCAACCATTGGATCACTAACGAAGTGTCCCAACAAACAAATCAGCCCCTTAATTCCTTAAGTGGGGCCCACCTAGTCTTTGGATATGCCTAAACTTTGGTCTCAACCCCTTAAAAGGGGAGATAAAACAAATGGACGGTACCGATTTCTCATTTACGTTGTAGTCGACCCCACATATAAGGTGGGTGTACACCGTGTGGTGCATCCCAGCAGCCAGACAGGACCGAATGACTCGGTCAAAGTCAGTTTGACAGACCGACTTCAGCATAAATGAAAATTTTCATTTTTTTTTAAACAGCGACCGTGAAACGGACGCTCGGTTCACAGTTGTGGGCCCCGTACATTGTCCAAACAAACAATCCAAACCATCCATTCATCCCCTGGGGTAACCACAATCCACGCCTAGCTGATGAAATTTGAAGAAAAAAAGTTTTTTGGGATCTTAACCATTCAAACACAGGACAGATGGTAGAGCAGAAAATCAGGTGGACCGCATCAAAAGTAATTCAAAACTGTCCCTTCCCAACCGAAATTTCAAGGGCAATCCAATGGACAGCTTGGATTAATCAAAATAACAATGAAGTGGGCCCCACCATCACCACAGCGCTCAGTGTGCAATTCCTGTTCCAGCGACCCGACACTGCCCACTTTTTGCGAAAGTTGCACGATCATGGCAAGGATTGGATGCAAGATCTGATTCGGCCATCATGTAGAGCATTCAAAAACGTCCCGGGAGACGTTAATTTTACGGACAATAGGCAAGGAAATGGGGAGTTTGGAGGCCTCGAATTTGGCTACACAAAGTTGTTACGCACTGTTGTTGTGAAAGACTCTTCCAGCAACTTCAGCCCTCCACCGACCCTGGCAGCTATAAAAGGAGGAGGACGTGGAGAGAGCAAGGGGAGCCAGATCCTGAGAGCTCGGCTGGGAGAAGCAAGAGAAAAGAGAGGAGAGAGAGAGAGAGAGAGAGAGAGAGAGAGAGAGAGAGAGAGAGAGAGAGAGAGAGAGGAAGAAAAAAGGGAGATAAGGATGTTTTTATTTTATCAAGTTTATTTTTCTCTCTTTCTAGTTAATTTCATGGATTGTTAATTTTTTAACGAGGGCTGAGATGAAGCCCCTAATTTGAATGACTCTTGTTATATGTTGATTTTATTTGAATTGGTTGATTTATTTCTTTCTCTAGTATACTTAACTGAAAACTCCGTTCTTCTCCATTCTATGAGCTTAACCAAAGTCTAGATGTAGATGTTGTTTGGAGTCTTATTCTAGGTGCTTGTGTCTGACCATGAACAGGTTTTCCTATAGAGAAAGAAAAAGGAATTTACATCTCTTCATGCCTGACCATGGATGAAAAGATGTGATCCTTATGCGTTAAAGGATTTTACATTCTGTGTGCCTGACCAAGGACATAGAGTGTGCTTTATTTATTAAATTTATATCAATTTGAATTAGGGTAAATCAACAGGTAAAATAAGGGTTAGGATAATTAGGAGTGGATTCAAAAGTCCTATTGTTCTCCTTGATTTAATTTTTCTCCTTGTTCTCAGTTATTTTACGTTGAATTTCATTAGTTTAGTTAATCATTAGCTCAACTATTTATTAGATTAGTTAAGAAGAATCATAAAATTTGAATTGTAACAACCAGTCCTCGTGGGAACGATCTTGTAATACGTACCATATCTACACTTGATTCATATACTTGTGAGTTTAAAATCATTTAAATCAAGTTGGTTTAAATAAAACATCAGTAACAAGTTGAGAATATCTTCCATCTAAGAAATCTAATTAATCAAGGTTAAGCCTAAGCATCCACCATATGGATCTCACATGATGGATCAAAAACCTAAACTTAGATAATTGATAACATGCATATACCATTCATCTCATCATAAAAAGAAAAATAAATAAAAATAAAAATAAAAAGAATCAATCATCATAACTTAAAGAATTATTAAACCCTAGGTGCTTCCCTTCTAGCCTGGGCCAGAGAGAACTAGAAAAACATAACTAAATGGAAAATAGAAAGCAACAAGAAAGTAAGAAAAAATTAATAAAGATCTAAAAACTTATAAAGAAAAATAATTTCTAAAACTATTAAACTTGAGAGCTCTCTAAAAAAAACCCCCTAGATATGCTCTCTAAAAACCCTAGATATCCCCAGAAGTCTTTAGGAAACCCATATTTATAGCCTTATCTGCATAGATTCACAAAACTGTCTCAAATTTACGCACTTCGTATAAATTCTGCGTAACTCTTCGATGAAATCGAACTGATTTCGATGTCATCGAAAACTGCATCCACTTTTTCCAGCAACCAAACTTGATTTTCGTGTAATTCTTCGATGTCATCTAATAGTATTTGATGTCATTGAAGCTAGTTCGATGTCATCTAAGCTCAGATTCTACGAATTTCTACACTTTCTTCCTTTTTCACTTGGTTTTCTTGACTCTTAAGGTCTTGAAATCTTCAATCTTGGTCTCTAAAGGTCCATTCTTTGCCATGGTGATTCTTGAGCATCAAATTCATGCTTTTAATATTCTTTTCAATTTAAGCTCTTAAACTCACCATGCAACACAAACATGTATAAAATATATCATTAAGTATTATCATGTTCATAAAACCAAGATATAAATGGGAGAAAATATTTAATATTTGAGTCTCAACAATTGTCTCTTGCTAAGTTTAATATTTTGATCTCAAAGACGTCATGAAATAAGGTTGTCCTACCTAAATCTTTTAGGTGAAGGTTTTCCTACGAACTATTTAGAATTAAGATTCCAATACTCTAAGCAATTGAGAGTATTTATTTTATTATTCAGCATTATATCAAAATATATTGTATTGTCTTATTCAACCCCTTCCAAGACATCCATAGCTCATCCTTTCACCTATCTTATGTAGGGCCCACTGGGTTATCTTGAAGCAAATCCAACCCCTCCACATGAAATGGGTTTTAATTTTATCTCATTAGCCCAAGTTTGAGGGCGAAATTCATCATAGATGGACCACATTGGAGAAATAACTTAGAATTTAGGAACGACGTTAATGTAGTTAGGCGAGTTGGGTCGGGTTGGTGCTCAACCCTAGCCCAACCCAAGGTTCCTATACCTCAACCCTAACCCAACCCAACCTCAGGTTGGGAATTCTCAACTTAACCCCAACCCAAGCAGGCTCGGTCGAGTTGGCCATATGGATACATGCTAATATTTTCGTTATAACATTAGTCTATTATATTTTCAATACACGTCCTTTTTTTTGTACATACAATTTTATTAATTATGTATTTAGTTATTTATTTTAAAGAACATTTTTTCTAGACAAACAAGATAAAATGTAGGACAACTACTCCTTAAAAGTCGTGTTGTGTAGCACACAATCTATTTGGGAGAGAAATCCAGCGTATCTTGTTAGCTTGAGTCATTAAAAATGACGTGGACCAATGAAACTCGATGACATTGGAATTTTTCATGCCTTTAACACAGATGATCCTCAATTATAATTTATAAGTAACTTATATATCGACTGGGTTGAGGCCGGGTCGGGTAACCCAAGCCTAACCCAAGTTTTATCGGGTTGGTGTTTGTATAGCCCAAGCCCAAGACCAAACTCAATACATCTTGCACATGCCCAACCCAATGTTAGGTCGATCATGGGTTGGTCAGGTTAAACCCGCCCGACTTTCAGCCCTAGCCATAGGAATCTTCAATAGGAAACTAGAAAAACCTTTTTGTGGGTTCATGATTGTTCCATTAAAATGAATGAATCGGATCAGCCAAGGGATGAGCCTAATTGTTCTTTTAATGGGGCCACACTCCATTTTCATTTTTAAAAAGGAGTTTCTCCTTCGAGACAAGAATGAACGATTCAGATCGGCCAAGGGATGGACCCAATTCTTCTTTTAATGGGGCCACACTTCATTTAAAAAAAATGTGTTTCTCCTTCGAGACAAGAACCCACCTTGTAAGGAGCAACTAATATTGGGGCATTTTTGTCATTAAAAATTTAAAAAAAAAAAAAAAGTGCTCGAGAAGCTAAAAAAGCTAATGTTAGAGGGAGGAGACTAAAGCCTTGGCTACATTGTACCTGAGTTCATTGCCGTAAAAACTCCTGTTTAAAGAGGTTTTCTAATGACTGGAAAAGGTGTTACCAGCGACTTTAGCCTTTGCATCCACGGTAAGCTTTGAATGATCTAAACCATCAATATGGTGGGATTCGCCCTGGATGGGTGATAACCGGAAGGCCATTGTTTGTTCTTTGAGTTTGGATGGTCTCATTAGATTTTGATTATGTAAAGGCTCCAATATCAAAATTTTCGTGGGTATCATCCATCCACTGTATCGCCCATCATATTTGTTGGGGAAAAATATGACAAGTCTGGAGACCCGGTTATGGAATGGTCCAACTCTACTGACACTGCCCGAGGGTCCGGGGCAACAGGTTGGACCGAGACAAGACGAAGCCTAAAGGAGAGAATTAGCTCGGGTTGCAGAAAATTAATCTTAACCGAGACTGGAAGAGTCAAGAGCCATAGGCAAAATATGTAAGACATATAAAGTTAACTTGGATAATGAGGCAAGAACGTCTAAAGGGGCCGATTAAGGCTCGAATGCTAGAAGCCACCTGACCGACCACAAAACCGACCCATATTAGGCCGGTTAAAGTGTCAGCTATCAGATTAGGGAAAGACATTGGCCAAAAACCAACTTTGTTTCGTCTGACAAAAGGCAAAAGGCTCCATCCTTGTAGCCAGCCGAGACTCGGGTGAAATCTGTAAACAAATCAAATCAGATCTCCTAAGAATGGGGAAGAGAATCCCTGCACATCGGGACCTCTCACTCCTATAAAAGAAGGACGTCTCCAGGATCAAAGGTACGCAGAAAACACCCTAAAAAATTCCTTCTTTCTTGAACAGTCACTGACTTAAGCATCAGAGGTTCCCCAGCTCTAGCCAGGGTCCCCTTTATATCTTTCTTGTGTAGGTGGCAACGAGGAAGGAGGTGTGTCAGATTTTTGCACCAACAGATTGGCGCCGTCTGTGGGAAACGGTACAAAAAATCGTGTTCTACGATCTATCCAGAAGTTGTAAACGTGTTTTAATGGAGAGAACTAGAAGAATGGTCCAATAAGAGCCAAATGAAGTCGCTGTCACTGGACCACTAGGTGCGAGCGTAGCCCAAGGAGCTCAAAATTAACCTGACAACCGCCAGGATTCCGCTGCTCATCCAGCAGCCACTACTGCGACAATAAATGCCCAACGGAACCGAGGCAATGGGCGATTGGAGAAAGAGGTCCAGGAACTCAGATCCGACATAAACATCATGAAACAAATGTTGGTAGATGCATCGGCAGCAAGTTCAGCCCTATGGTCAAGCGACGAACGTCCCACGACA
Source organism: Magnolia kwangsiensis (assembly GCA_037074715.1). Classification (NCBI taxonomy): domain Eukaryota; kingdom Viridiplantae; phylum Streptophyta; class Magnoliopsida; order Magnoliales; family Magnoliaceae; genus Magnolia; species Magnolia kwangsiensis. Next base: position 63,308,114 of record CM073573.1, read on the forward strand.
AGTCGACGACCATGAGCCTATCGCTTCTCGATCGGTCCCTCAATGAAGTCATCCCCACGGTCTGTCTGAGCCAGTGCCCGCTCATTCCGTGACTACCGTACTAACCCCCTACTGATCTCCGACACGAGATAGATCGGCGAAGGCATAGCCGGCGTTCAGTTGAGGGAATGGCAGAAAGCGACGAGCCCTATAAAGCTGACCTCCAAGACTTCAGGAGAGAAGGGAAGAAATTGCAGACATGAAGCAGACTCGGGATGCACATTAAACTGGACCCGAAACAAAGGCATCCCCGTTTGTGGAGGAAGTAATGCAGGCTTGGTTACCGGAACAGTTTCGTCTTACACAGATTACACCTCTAACCGGTAAAACTGACCCAACTGAGCACATCGAATGCTTTCGAACATACATGGAATTACGTGATGCCTCAGATGTCGTGATGTGCCAAGCTTTTTCCCTCACCTTAGCCGACGTAGCTCGACTTTGGTTCAAACAGCTGAAACCAAAGTCCATTAGCTCGTTTGTGGAGCTTAGCGATGCGTTCCTCACCAATTTCATTAGTGAGAAAAAGAAGTTTAAGCCCCCTGCGCATCTGAACAACATAGTTCAGGAGGGAGAGCTACTGAAAGACTACATTAAGCATTTCAATTTTAAGTCGCTCCAAGTTTGAAAACATTCAGAGGAGACAGCACTCAATTCAATCATGTAAGGCATTATGGACAAGCCGTTTCTGGCATCCCTGGACAAGAATTCACTAATGACTCTGGCCGAGTTATTACTCGATCGGATAAGTACGCCGGTACCGAGGAAACACAAATTATGCGCAAAGCCGCCCAAAATGCATAAGCCTCGGCCAAAGAGTCAGCCAAAAAGGAAGTTGACTCGGCTGGATGGAAGAAGCGTAAGGACGACCGAACACGTAATGAAGGCAAGTCGGGTAAGCGACCCGACCGAAAGTTTTCTACATATGCTCCGCTTAATAAACCCTAAGAGCAAGTGCTAATAGAGATCAAGGGTGAAGAATTTGTTAATTGGCCAAATAAACTCTAAAGCAATTCCAACCAATGGGATAAGAACAAGTATTGTCACTATCATCGCGATTATGGGAATAATAAAAGTGACTGCTATCACCTGAAGGAAGAGATTGAAAGACTCATCTAAGAAGGTCGACTCAGAGAATACGTCAAAGGATCAGGACAGTGGAGGAACGCCTGGGTTATAACCGACCCACGAAGGAAATCTGGACTATCATCGGTGGTCCTGAGGCGGAGGCGACTCAAACAATGCTCGAAAAAATCACACCCGGAGCATCAGTCGACCCAAATCCGAGCTCCTTATCATAGCTCACCTTCAAAAGAAAAGAAAGAAAAATACTGTATCTCGTTCACCGATGAAGATGCTTGAGGCAATCACCATCCCCATGATGATGCATTAGTCATCACTCTCACCATCGCGAACTAAAGGGTGTTCCGCATACTCGTCGACACAAGATCATCTGCTGACATGTTGTTCACTTAGGCGTTCAACAAAATGGGTGTTGAACAATCGGCATTGCGGCCGGTTCGTACCTCATTGATCGGATTCTTAGGAGGACAAACACTCCCAGAGGGAATCATATCACTGCCACTTACTGTTGGAAACCCTCCACAACAACCAACAATAATGGTCGACTTTCTGATAGTTGATCAGTCGTCCATTTATAATGTTATACTCGGTCGACCCTCTCTAAGTCTCCTCCAGGCCATTGTATCTACATATCACCTCTCCATGAAATTCCTGACTGAGTCGGGAGTAGGAGTCATCAAAGGAGATCAACAAGACGCAAGACATTGCTAAGTAACAACCGTAAAAGCTCTAGCCGAGGTATTCGTGATTGAGTCACTGGATCACGGGTCAAAACTCACAAACGAGGATAACTGGTGGAAGACCTTATCTCGGTACCTTTGGTCGGGACAGATGAATCTAAAACAGTGCAAATTGGCTCGTCTCTGTAATCACCCCTAAAAGACAATCTGATAGCCCTTCTCCGACAATACGCTGATATATTTGCATGGAGTCACGAAGACATGCCAGGAATTGACCCATCAGTAATGACTCACCGACTCAATATCGATCTGGCTTATCGGTCGATCCAATAGAAGCAATGCCCACTCAGCCTTAAAAGGTACTCTATCATTGAAGAAGAGGTCGGCAAGCTCCTCAAAGCTAAATTTATAAAAGAGGTTTACTACCCAAAATGGGTAGCTAATGTCATACTCATGAAGAAAGCTAATGGGAAGTGGCGAGTCTGTATTGACTATACTGACTTAAACAAAGCCTGCCTAAAGGACAGCTTTTCTCTTTCGAGGATCGATCAGTTAGTGGATAGCACTGCAGGGTACGAACTTCTTAGTTTAATGGATGCTTATTTTGGGCACAATCAAATTGTAATGCATCAATCTGATAAATCTAAGACCACCTTTGTCACTAACAAAGGTCTTTATTGTTACCGTGTGATGTCGTTTGGTTTGAAAAATGTTGGGCTGACTTATCAAAGATTAGTGAACAAAATATTTACTCGGCAAATCAGCTAAAGTATGGAAGTGTACATTGATGACATACTTGTCAAAAGTATACATGCGGCCGACCATATAGCCGACCTAGAAGAAATGTTCCTGATTTTACATAAGTTCCAAATGAAGTTGAATCTGAGCAAGTGTGCATTTAGAGTGAGCTTGGAAAAGTTCCTCGGATTCCTGGTTAGCCAACAAGGGATCGAGGCAAATTCGGAGACGATCAAAGCATTGCTCGGTATGGAATTTCTAAAAATAATCAAAGACATACAAAGGCTAACCAGATGAGTAGTCGCACTCAACTGTTTCCTCTCCCAAGCTACCAATAAATGCCTCTCATTCTTTAAACAAATGAAGGGACGGCAAATGGTGGATTGGACGGAAGAGTCTGAAGCAGTGTTCCAACAATTGAAGTCTTATCTCGGATCTCCACCTCTCTTATCGAAACCCGAACCAGCGGAAGCTCTGCTGTTGTACCTCACAGTGTCCGAGGCAGCAGTTAGCTCGGCTTTGGTATGAGAGCACGAAGGAAAGAAACTGCTAGTCTATACATCAGCAAAGTACTATTACCGACAGAGATAAGATATCCACTCCTGAAAAAGTAGCCTTAGTCATGGTAATCTCCTCGTAGTGACTACGACCATAATTTCAAGCTCATACTATTGTCATTATGACCGACCTCCCACTACGTCAGATTCTATAGAAATCGAAAGCATCCGGCCAACTTACGAAGTGGGCGATTGAACTCAGCGAATTCGACATTCAATACAAGCCAAGAGTAGCAATCAAAGGGCAGGTCGTGGCTGACTTTATTACTAAAGTGACACTACAAGCCAATCCAATGACTGAGCATGCTACCGAGCCTATTGAGGAATCGACGATCGCTTCTCCCGATCAGTGCCCGACCCCATCCCCTGGAAGCTGTATGTCGACGGCTCCTCCAACTCTAAGGCAAGCGGGGCAGGAGTCGTCCTGGAAACTCCCAATTAGACCTACATGCAGTATGCCTTAAGACTTGAATTTCAAGCCTCGAACAATACAATAGAATATGAAGCTTTATTGCTTGGCCTCCGACTCGCAGTCAGTCTAGGCGTTACGCATCTCAACGTCTTCAGCGATTCACAGCTAGTCGTCAATCAAATTACCAGTGTGTACCAAACATGAAAAGAATAACTAAAAGCATGCATGGAGAAAGCTAAAGAATTAATCGGCGGCTTTTAGCTTTATGTCGTCACTTGGATCCCTCGGATAGAAAATGCTAAAGCCGATCTAGTAACAAGACTTATCTCTGCCGACGAAGATGACATACCAAGGTCCATTCCAATCGACTACGTCGTTAAGCCAAGTATTAATGAACCAGTTAGCTCGACCGTACACACAATTGATTCGAAACCTACTTGGCTCGACCCTATTGTCCGATATCTTGACACTAGAGAGTTGCCTGAAGATCGTGCTGAGGCTCAATTATTGAAGATCCGAGCTTCCCATTATACCATACTTAACGGGACGTTATATAAAAAGAGTTATTATGCTTCGTTACTGTGATGTTTAAACCCCAATGAAGTTGACTACGTACTGTGAGAGATTCATGAAGGGATCTGTGGGAACCACTCAAGAGGGTGATCACTCACACACAAGGTCTTATATCAGGGATATTATTGGTCGACTATCCAGCACGACGCTCGTAAGCTCGTCCAGAGATGCAACAAATGCCAGCGATTCGCAGTCATTTCAAGACAGCCTCCTGAGGAACTAACTCCTATGACCGATCCTTGGCCCTTTGCGCAGTGAGAAATTGACATTATTAGACCACTTCCTATGAGGAAAGGCCAGACCAAGTTTGTTGTTGTAGCAGTGGACTACTTCACAAAGTAGGCCGAGGCAGAACCATTGGCGAAGATAACCAAACAGAAGATCACGGACATTGTATGGAAAAATAGTCTGTCAGTTTAGGATACCCCAAACTATTATTACTGACAATGGGAAGCAGTTCGATAATATGAGCTATGGAGAGATGTGCGATAATCTCGTAATCAGAAATGTGTATTCATCGTCCCATCATCCTCAGACGAACGGACAGGTTGAGGCGGTCAACAAGATATCAAATGGCATCTCCAAACCAAGCTCGACTGAGCCAAAGAAGCATGGGCTAAAGAACTCTCAAAGATACTGTGGGCATACCAAACCACGACTCGAACCGCTACGGGAGAAACTCCTTTCTCCCTTGCCTATGGCTCGAAAGTCATCACCCCAGTCGAGATTGGGTTTCCTTCAGCCTGAGTCATTTCATTTAATGAAGATGATAATGAAGAACACTTAGCCCTCGGACTCGATCTTATGGATGAATAAAGGGAAAGAGCTCAACTACAAATGGTGGCTCGGTAGCAACAAGTAGCTCGATTTTACAATGCCCGAGTCAAGGTCAGGAATTTTTGAGTTGGAGACATGTTCCTTCGAAAAACGTTCCTCAATACCAAGGAAGTTGGCGCAGGCACACTGGGACCCAATTGGGAAGGACCCTATATCGTCTCAAGCACCATCCGACCGGAAAACATACCGATTGGAAGACCTAACCGGGAAATTGCTACCTCATCCATGGAATGACGAACATCTAAAAATTTATTACCCTTAGGGAATATGTAAGAAGACTCAAAGATGATAAGCATGTAAACTGAGTCACGTGAATAAAGAAAAATAAGTATATTCATTCATCAATACATTTGTTACATCGAGTTACATCTTGCTTCGGTATTACATTGATGGAGTAAAAGGGTTAAAGGCAAACGAAAGATCGGTCGTGACATGCGAGCTTCTTCCTCGATTGTAGATGCTCTCGAGCCTGCCCAGAAGCTTGGTCTGCTTAAAGTGCTGGTGTGAGTGCCAAAAATGAAGCTTCATGGTTCATTAAGAGCTAACTTAGGAGGTGGCTCAGACTCAACTACTACCACCACTTGGAGCAACCTTTGGAGTTGCCTCGAACTTGACCTTGATACCAGTCGCAGCGTCGGCGGACCCAATAGCCTCAGCCTCCAGGCCCTCAAATTCAGAGGCACCTTCATCAAATCCCAAGAGATCAAGGTCGGGAAAAAATTCTCGCATCAATCAGATACATTCAGCGTACCCTGCCTGATACAAGCGATCCCTCTCTTCTGAGAACTCTCGTAACTCAAGGAAAGCTTTTGCGACTTGGTCCTTAGCCTGCTTGGCCTGATCTTTGGCCATCACAATGGCTGTCTTGGCCTCAGCCTTAACTCGAGTCAGTCGATCCTCACAAAGAGCATGAGCCAGATGAATACGGCGACTCTCCTCTTGAGCCTCTTTCAATAGTGAGGCTAGGTGGGCACACTCAGCCTTAGCGTCCTCGGCGGCCTTCTTGGCAAGACTGAAGTCGACCGATAGTAAGCCAACCCGAGCCATGGCCGCCTCAAGCTGCGCCTCCAACTCCATAACTCACTTCTCAGCATCAGCAAGATCCGAGCTACCCCTAAGCACGCAAGGGGCAAACTGAAAAAAGAAAACTTAAGGTCAGAACTAAGTCGCCGAGACAAAAGAGAAACTACTTAAGACAACCAAGATCAATGACCTTACCTCAAGTAATACCTTCGTCGCGTGAGTAAAAACCCGCCTCGAGGGGGAACTACAGAGGCCAGCATAATCCTCTTTTCCATGAGAGATAGCCTAAGGGACCATGGCTGACACATCCCGCTGAAGGGGAGAAGTCCCCTATTGAGTCATCTCCCACCCTGAGGTCTCCCCTCTCTGCTACTATCTTAGTTCTGAGACCCGCTCTGTAACAAGTCCTAGCTCAAGAGCCACCTGGTACTCGGTAGGAAACGGGTCCACCTCTTCTACTCTCTCTTCTGGGTCAGAGAGTACAACAACGGTCGAAATGTCTGGGGCGGATGACTCCTTACCCCTTGGAGCTGTTTTCGGCTTCTTTGAAGGTCGAGTCTCTGACAGAAGCGCTGACCTCGGAGGAGCCTTCACCTTGGAAGATGGTTTCAGAATGGGTCGAGCTTCAGCCATCTTTATATCAGACAAGGAACAAAGTTTAATAAAATCCAAGAAGAATGCCTCAGAACAACTAGAGGATATCTGTCACGGTCGAGTCTAAGCCCGAGAGAAGAAGACGCTTTGGCTGAAGGTGAGTCTTCCAAGACCGATCCTCCAGACTTAGCACCCTCAGATCCTTAATCCGAGCTAACGCGTCAGCTTCTAGCTTCGGTAAGAATACCTGCAAAATGCATTCAATCATACTTAGAAAATACAAAGAAAGGACACACCGAATCACTTGCTTCAGAGAACACTCAAGGAATGCAAGGTTCGAAGAGCCCAGGCTCAGCAGTTTCCAAGCGACCGCACACCCAGAACCACGTCTATCTCCAATGCTTATTGGAGGTAGGAGGGTCGATTATCAAAGAACCACCCTTGTTCCACCAAGCGCTCAAGAAGTACCAGCCGGGCTATTAAGAGTTTGGCCATACTTGGTACAGATAGAGGAACTCATCGATAGTCAGTGGGGGCTACTCTGTCTCAGCCCACAACATTGAACATCTGAACAAGTTCCTCCACCTATTCGGAACTATCTTCCTGGGAGTGATAGGAGTCGGAAAAGAAAATTATGAGCAATGGGTTGAAGGGGCAGACGCAAGCCACATTGCATAGCGACTTAAAAAATTGTCACCATCTAAGTAGGAGAATGGTCGGGTAATTCACTCGGGAGGGGGAGACGAAGAATAACTGAGTCGAGGACATGGTACCCGACTCGAATTCTATCCAAGTCCGCCTCAGTTAAGACCGAGGGGACCGGACCCCTCTACTTGTCTCCAGCCTCCCCTCCCTCGGCAGCCTCTCCTTCCTCATCAACCGATTCAACAGCCCGTGCCGATCTTCTAAGAAGAATGGAATCAGTGGTTTTCTCAAACTCTTCATCCTTTTCTTCCAGTTCCTCCCCAGGAAAATGAGGGTTAGGTCTGCCTAGGGCAATCACCAGAGACGCTTCTCTGCGAGAAGGACCTGCTGAAGTAGGGCACTCCGCTGAAGTCTCAGACACTCTTTTAGAGAATTGGAAAGCTTCATTGGCGCCAATCGCCATCTTTGTCAGTAATGAGGGCGATTCTGAGACATTCCAAAAATGTCTCGTTTCATCCTCATTACAGGAAATTTTCTCCTGAGGACTTGAAGAATGCATTGCCATCAAAATTGAAAAGGAAAGGGAGGGAGAAAAAACTCACTAGAGAAGCGAAAAGCACACAGACGGGGAAGCAAAAAGGAAAAGGAACAGTGGGGAAAATGGCGACAACGAAGAAGAAAAATCGGAAGGAGGAGTTAACATGTAAAAATGGGGAAGAGGCGTCCCGCTCCTCCTTTTATAACCCCACCACGTGGCAGAGGCATTTAAGGAGAAGTCAAATCGACGCCTGTTTAAACTCCCCTGCTCAACACGTGTCGCATGCCGACTGACGCCATCATCGCCCCCGCCACGCGTTCAGTGCTAATAAGCGGGAAAAAGGCTCTGACAGCTGTTTTCTCATGCGACCTCAAACAATGGACCGACGCACGTTAAAGATGACCTAAAGAGTATTAATACTCCATCATAACCCCGGTCTCCAATGCAAACTAACCTAAAAATTTGTTACTCCTTAGTGTCAACACGGTTGATATAAGGAGTAAGGGCGCTTACTGTTGGGGAAAAATATGACAAGTCCGGAGACCCGGTTATGGAATGGACCAACTCTACTGACACTGCCCGAGGGTCCGGGGCAACAAGTTGGACCGAGACAAGACGAATCCTAAAGGAGAGACTTAGCTCGGGTTGCAGGAAATTAATCCTAACCGAGACTGGAAGAGTCAAGAGTCATAGGCAAAATATGTAAGATGCATAAAGTTGACTCAGATAACGAGGCAACAAAGTTTAAAGGGGCCGACTAAGGCCCGAATGCTAGAAGCCACCTGACTGACCACAAAATCGACCCATATTAAGCTGGTTACGGTATCGGCTATCAGATTCAAGAAGGACATCAGCCACAAACTGACTCTGTTTCGTCCAACATAAGGCAAAAAGCTCCTTCCTTGTAGCCAGCTGAGACTCGTTAGCTACCAGAGTTGATTAAGGCCGAGCCAAGAAAGGAAGAGATGGTGTAAACTTAAAATACCGTCCCGAAAATCTAGTATAAGGATCTCTGATCCCAAGGATCTCGAGATTGGGTGAAATCTGTAAACAAATCAAATCAGACCTCCTAACAATGGGGAAGAGAATCCCTGCATTTCGGGACCTCTCACTCCTATAAAAGAAGGACGTCTTTAAGATCAAAGGTACGCAGAAAACACCCAAAAAAAGTCTTTTTTTCTTAAACAGTCACTAACTTAAGCATCGGAGGTTTTCCGACTCTAGCCAGGGTCCCCTTTACATCTTGCTTGTGCGGGTGGCGATGAGGAAGGAGGTGTGCCAGATGTCTGCACCAACAATATTAATGGTTCAAGTCACTGAATCCATCCAATAACATCATATAGCGTTATATCCGGATGTATTCTATCAGACCTTTATCTAAAACTGCAAAGAGGCTGCTGAGGGAGCTGACCCACCTTCTCGCGGAACATTCACGTGCAATCTAGGCCATTCATTGGCTAGCCCCATTGTCTGCTCGTGCCTAAATATCTGGCCCATTGTTTATGAAAGATATGGGCATTGAAGATCAATGGTCAGCATTCAACGTGGTGGTGTCTCTATCAGTAGCGAGCTACTGGACGGAAGCGGATTGGCTGGTGTACCTTACACCGGCTGTATAGCTGTTGTATTGACGTCAGCAAGTTTTGAGAGTCTAATCATGAGGTATGTGTTATATCTAAACCGTCCATCCATTTGGTGAACTCGTCTTAAAGCTTGAGACAAAAAATAAGACAGATCTAACAATCAAGTTGACCACACTACAAAAAGAAGTGGGTATTGAACGTCTACCATTGAAATCCTTTTTGGGATCACAGAAGTTTCTTATCAATATGAAATTTCTTTTTCCTTTTCATTCAGGTCTTTGTGACGTTATGAACAATTGGATGGAAAATAAATGTTATGACGAGCCCTACGAATTGTTTAAGGTGAAAATATTATCTCCACTGCTATTTGTGGTGTGGGCCAAATGATCTTTGGATATGATTCATTTTTTTGGATAATTCTCTTAAATTATCTCTAAAAATAGATGAATGGTGTAGATATAATAAATACATCACTGGAGGGCCATATAACTTTGATCTCCTTTGATCCGTTCGTACAACTCGGAGCTCAAGGATCGTCCGTGCTCGTCTTCGCACGGCACGTACCAACAGCAGCTATATAGCTGGTGCGTGGTACACCAGTCAATCCACTTTCCTACTGGACGGTGCTGTGTGGCCTCACCGTGATATATGTTTTATCTATGTCCAGCATTCATTTTTCTATATCATTTTGGGACACGAGCTCAAAAAAAAAAATGAGATAGATCAAAATATGAGGCAGACTACACTGTATAAAACAGTGGTGATTGAATGACCATCGTTATAAAGTTTACTGGGGACACAAAAGTTTTTAATAAGGCTGATATTTGCTTTTTTCGCTTCTTCCCCACCTTTTTCAGCCCGTCAGCAGGTTGGATGGCAAATAAATATTACAGCTATCACCGCTATTTTCCCATGGGGTGGTCCACCTTAGATCTGCATATACCTCCATTTGGGACACATGGCCTAAAATAATGACCTGAAATGGATGAACGGCGTGGATAGAACATATATATCATTGTGGCCCACATAGAACCGTCCAATAGCCACTTGTTAGCAACTGACAGTGTTAGCACGCAATCCGCGTCCCTCCCTTGTCGTGGTGGTGTGGTGATGTGTTTGGTACTGTGGGACTCACCATTATGTATTCCCGTTATATCCACACCATCCATTCATTTTTTCAGTTCATTTTACGGCTATAGCAAACAATAAAGCAGATTTAAAGGTCAAGTGGGCCACACCACAGTTAACAACAGGAATAATGACACCAACCGTTGAAACCTTCCTAAATCCTACAGTAATGTTTTTTTTCCATCCAACCTGTTGATAAGGTTACACGGACTCGGATGAAGGGAAACACAAATATCAGCTTGATCAAAACATTTTTGTGGTCTCCAATAAGTTTTTAATGGTGGCGTTCAATCACTGTTTCCTGTGTAGTACAGTTGAGCCTCTGATCTCCCGGTTCCGTGTCCTAAAATCAGCTGGAAAAACGGATAAACGGTGCCGATATTGGACAAATACATCAAGGTATCCCCACATTGTCCAACTCATCAGCACACCACCGCTGGGGTGGCGTGGGCAGCACCACCTAAGGGGTCGCTTGGATGCCTCTATTTTTTTAGTTCTAAACATGTTAGACATTAAAAGAGTTTAAAGTATAATCCGTTTACGTACTGTTTCATTTCGCGTAATCTATTTAGAGGTAAACAAAATGTATTTGGCCGTGAAGTATTTACAATGGAAAAGTATTTATACAATACAGGCAGTAACTTCCCTAAAAATAACGCAAGGACTTGATTTCTTTATAAGGCTTAAGAGAGCATTAAAGCATAAACACAATAAATGAATAGGATATTTTCCACCCATCATCACATTGACCAGAATGCAATCTAGAAGTTTTTAACGGTGGACATCCCATCCTCTCCCCACTTGGTCCATTCGATAATGGACGAGCTGGTGTTTTAGGGCAACAGAAGAACATTAAGGGAAGTACATGATAGATATATTGGAAATACCATACATATTATGGTGGGCCCCATATATCATAAATGTATATTTACCATTGTATTCTAACATGTATAATACTTTTTTTTTCTAAAAACTTTACCACTAATATGAACATAATTTTTTACGGGTTTCAAATTATAGCTAAGATGTTATCTATTTACTGCTTTTAAAGCCTTTACATGTATATACATGCATCGAAATAGCCCTTATAATCATATTACCTATAATCCATTTACAACCTGAGGACTTTACAGGAGTTTTAACTGTTGCTTAATTGTTTTTAAATTTTCGTCATCTAGTAAGTGTGGGCGTGCCAGAATTGAATTTATGGTTCAATCCAAACCGAACAACTGTAACCATAAGCACCGAGATAAGCAAATACACAGTATATGACCAAGATTGGATGAGATCAGCCGCCTATTTAGCTACTTGCTCATGATGGGTTCAAAGGGTAGGGTTCGTCTTCTAATGATGGGTGTCACTTTTACCTTCCATACATAAAGGACTTTTCAATAAAGATTATAAAATAAAATAAAATAAAAACATTGAGAAATAGATTCTTATAGTTGGCTACGAAGAACATATGCGGAACACCTTCCTAGATGGAGAACTGAATCCAGCATATGAGCATAGACCCAAATTACAACTAAGATTACCAGCCACTTGATTAACACTACGGATTATACTATGGAATGTAAACAACAAGCGAAAAAGTAAAGGATTATACTAAGAAATATAATTAACTTGCAAAAAAAGGTAAAGTGATTATACTAATGAATGTAAATGACGGGTAATTGAAAAGATAATAGAAAAATATGTTTGGGCGCGATTGGGTTGGCATGAGACAAATCTTCCTGCTGAATTTTTATTATTATTTATAGCATTGATCCAACCATCTGGATACTTCCCACGTTCTGACGGCTACTACCACCGTTCAACATTACTTGGCCTTATGGATGCTTCCTACCTTCTGACAGTTGGTGTAACTGTTTTAGCACTATATGGCCTTCTAAAGACTTCCTTTTAAACTTGGCATATATCCTAGTAACCGCTTCAAATCTCCTTGCTAACTTGACTTCATTTCACTCGGCCACTTGGTCAACCTCCTGAATGACTTTCAACCACTTGATCGACCTCCTAAATGACACTTAGTTTCTTGATCGACCTCTTGTATGAGACTCAGCTGCTTGATTGACTTCCTAGATAACTATTGGATACTTGATTGACCTCCTGGATGACTTTCGGCAGCTTGGTTTGCCTCCTAGTGATTATCGATTGTTTAGTTTGCATTTGAATTCCTTTTAACGATTCTCTATCTTGTCATTCTGTCAGATATGATTCCGTAAAAAATACTACAAACATCCTTAAAGATCTTTAGCCTGAAATATATTCCCCTCATTATAATACGTATCCTTTCTAATTGGGTTTTTCAAGAATGGTCAAGAATAAAGTACAACATTGTCCCCCACATCACTTCACCTTTGGTAAAGGTATATACGATGTTAATTCAATGTTTGTCACAATCATATTACTTGGTCATGTAAAAACATCAATTTTAGCCATGTTGGCCGATCTCAATCATCTTGATTGGAAAACATCAATTTCAGTCAACTTGGTCGAACTCGACCATCTCAATCGAAAAATGGGTAAGTTCGGCCTTCTTGGTCGAACTTGACCTTCTTGATCGAAAAATGGTAAATTTAGCCGTCATGGTCGAACTCGGCCATCACCATCGACAAATGGTAAATTCAACCATCTTGTTCAAACCCGGCCATCTTGATCGAAAAATGATAAATTTGACCGTCATGGTCAAACTCGGCCATCCTAATTGAAAAATGCAAAATCAGTTGTGACAATGGACACTGTCGGTCAATCCATTCCAAATAAGCCTAATGGTTGACTATGGTAGTAATATGGTAGCGAACTTGGCCTGTTACTTCTTGAACCATTTAAATGATTTGGTCATAAATCAAATAGTGTGATTTGGCCATTAAAGGTAGTTCAGGGCCTACCTGGTTTTGTCTTCCATGATACGGTGATTCCTAAGGAAAGGTTGCCCCACACGTATATCATGGTTTCTTTATTCAAGGATAAATTTCTTGACCTCTCACTTTGGTTGCCTGAACTTAGCAAGCGGTGAAGCATTCCCACAATCCTAGATTGCAACAGGAAGGGTGTTTCGATCCAATGGATGTTCTTGGTTAATCCATTCGAGATATGGCTTATGGTAGACCGGGATGGTATTACGAACGAGTGCTTAACCTTCTACCTCTTGAACCATCTACATGATTCGGTCACAATCCACCTGCTAAGGTTCCACCATCAACGGTGGATCAAGACCTAATTGGTTTAGTCTCACTTAAAACAACGGGTTCCTAGGGAATTGTTGGAGGATATGCCCTCTCGGTAATCCCTGATTCTGAACTTCAAGAATGAAATTCCTAACCTCCCGCTCAAGGAGCCTAAGTTTAGAGGGTAGTGGAGCATTCCGTGCCTCCTGAACTAGAATTGATGGTGGGTTCCATTGTGGGGGAGGCATTAATGGTGGCTGTACAATATTACCAATAGAGCTTCCTTCAGCATTATACTGCGTTGTCGCAGGTATTCTTTCAATCATCATAGCCATCAATTGATACATGGCCTCAGTCTAGTTGGTCACACATATGTTAGTATTCTTAGTTTGAATATGGAATTGCTCGACCTGGGCTCTTTCGTATTTCTGAACATATATATTGGATACTTAGTTATACATCTCAAAGTACAATTGTTATCTCTTCAGGAGAAATGATCTGAAAGATCGACACCCCTTCTTGATTTTCGGTAATGAGTGTATGGCTACTATTCAAATTTAACGCTTCGGGGGCCGCTTGAACTGGCATGTCCTCAATTAGAGGTGGTGCAGTTAGTGTGCAAGGTTTGATATCAACAATTTGATTACTCCTATTCATAATTCTGATTGGCAATGTTACCCCAGTAAGTTACAGACATGGTTCCACCAAGCATGCCAAACTGTTGTTTTATTGTTTTTCCAATTTGCTCACCTGATAAGTACAGGCGTGCCAAAATTGAATTTGAGGCTTAATCCAAACCAAACATCTATAACCCCAAGCGCCGAGATAGGTAGATACGTAGTATATGACTGAGATCGGATGAGATCGACTACCTATTCAGCCACTCGCTCAGTATTTAAATAGGATTCGACGATATTTAGAGGATAGGGTTCGTCCTCTGATGATGGGTTACACCTTTGCCTTCTGTATGAAAGGACTTTTTAATATAGATAAATATCGAGAAAGGGATTCTTACAATTAGTCATAGAGAACAACTATTGAACACCTTCTTGGATCAAGAACTATAACACCCCGTACTTTTCAATACTTGGGTGTTACCATGAGGACCTAATTCATGATCGCAAATCCGATTTAAGTAAACACTTACCTTCACCCGTTAAGGGTAAACCTCGCCCATAAATCAAACCATTCATTATCAATGTTAGACTTTGGATCATAAGATCCACTATTTATTGCATTCTTAACACCTTGGTTATCAAAGCATACAAATTAACTAATCAACACCTAACCAACCATTAAATTCTCTTTAGAGTTTATTAGGAATCCATAGGAAACCTTAATTTCAGATATAAAGACGATCTAACCATCCAATCGACATAAATCTGTAATAAAAACCAAAATAGGTAGTGGCCCCAATTGACTCACTAATTGGATGAACGGCTCTGATAATGGGATCAGACCACAGATCATCATTGGATTGATAATAATTGGCATTTAAAGGCCATTTGTCAGCTGATATGGCCCACTTAAGACTTGGATCGGCCTCATTCTTTGGTTGGGCCCTAATTTGACCTGACAAGACGAATGCATAGGATAGATTTTTGTCAAGATCACTCCAGTGGATCCCACCCTGTAAGTGCATGTGCACAGGAGGTGCACAACCACTGTGCACTGGACCAAGAGACAAGGTCTAACCTGACCTTCTTTTGGGAAATTTGAAATTGCGGTAAAGACCGATATGGTGGAAGTAGATATAGGTCAAAGTGTCCTAAAGGGGGGTGAATAGGACTTTATAAACTTTTAGACAATTTAAATTCCTATTAACCTAATCTTGATCTAATGTGCAGTTATCCAGATACTCATTTTCTAAGTATATAGGCTTCCAAGTCAAGTACAGGATCCAATCACAAGACTACTCAATATTTAAACAAGATATAACACTTACTCTATGATGGATGAACTATGTAAAAGTGTTTGGGATGAGAGTCTTATCAGTTCTAGATATTCATATTGTCATTATTTCATGTGATCATTCCAAGTAAACACAATAAGAGAATATGCAAATATCCACCCCAAACACAGTCATTTATAGTGGTTCTCCTATGTGCCTACTCCACTCCCAGAGGACGCACTTAACCCTTGAGTGTACCGGATTTCACTATCAGAGGTTTCAAATTAGATCCACCTCAAACCTTTATAACTTACACAAGGTTGACTCGAGGACCTATACAAGGTACCTAAATGTGCCTACACAAGGTAGACGTTTATGCCTTATACAAGAGCAAAGTTCCTACACAAAATATCTAGGTTTTATGCCCTACACAAGAGCAAATGATTCACACAAGGAACCTAATTTAGACCACACAAGTCAAGGATCCACACAAGAACCCTAGTTTAGGCCACACGGGCAAAGGACCTACATAAAGGACCTGAGTTTATGCCTTACACAAGAGCAAAGGTCATACACTAAGAACCTAAACGTACTCTCTCATCGGAGGCCTCCTATGAGGACTTGAAAGGGTTGAGATGCATCTGTGACTCAATCCTACACAAGGAATGATTAACAGGATCTTTGGACTCTAACAACTTACAGATAAGTAAATGAGCCCTGTTTTGTACGTTGATGAAGATGATCTCCCTTGATAACGAAGATTCTTCAGCTCCCTTGATCCGCAACACTTGTGATGCTCCAATGTAAGGCGATGGGTTGGGTCAAGGTCATGTTGGAATCTACTCTAATGAATATTACTCATTTGAGAGACAGAGTAATTCCAAGCTCTTAAGCATTCAAGGGATCCCAGCTCAATGATTTACCATTAAGATGGTAGCTGGATGATCCTTGAATGAGGAAGTTCATTCACCAATCCACTCTATTGAATATCAATGTTGAGGGTGGATTGAAGGATGAACTCCTATGAGAATAAAGCTTAGGATGATGATATGCAATTACTCTCTTAAAGTGCTCTTTCTTTTTCTCAATCCAGCAATTAAGAACAAGCTCTCCTTATAAGGGCAAGAAGCTCAAATAGAAATAAAACTCTCAGTTTCTGACTGAGTTCAATTTCATCGAACCTAATTTGATGTCATCGAACGTATACTTTCGATGTCATCGAATATCAGTTCGATGATACAAAGTCAACTAAAAAATATTTTGGAAACATTTTTAAAAGAAGATCATTATCATCGAGATTTGAACTCTGATGTCATCGAAATATAATTCAATTCCTCAACATTATATGTAATATTACACAAGAGCTTGCTGGACACTTTTAAGCCTATCTTCAATGTCATCGAGAATGATTCGATGTCATCAAAGTTTGAATTTCGATGTCATCAAATCCCAGTTCGGTTCATCGATCATTTCAGAAAACATTCCTTGAAGGCTCGCTGGACACTTCTTTGTCCAATTTCGTTCTCATCGAGGTTTCTTCGATGTCATCAAAGTTTGAATTTTGATGTCATCGAGGCTAGCTTGATTCTTTGAACATTTCAGTTGATTTTCCTTTGAAGCTTACTTGACACAAACTTGTCCAGATTCGATGTCATCAAACATTGCTTGAAGTCATTGAATTTTGAATTTCAATGACATCGAAGTTCATTCGACTCCTCGAGCAAAGTCAGAATATTTTTTAAGAAGTTTTGTTGGACAATGCTCTAAGTTTTTTGATGTCATTGACTTGCATTCGATGTTATCGATTACTAATGTTTGATGACATCCAAGGTATGTTCGATTCATCGAATATTTTGTCCTAGTATTATGTGGTTGTTGGACATAAAAGGTCTCATTTCGATGTCATCAAATCTTGTTTGATGTCAT
The DNA here is from genome assembly GCA_037074715.1 of Magnolia kwangsiensis. Classification (NCBI taxonomy): domain Eukaryota; kingdom Viridiplantae; phylum Streptophyta; class Magnoliopsida; order Magnoliales; family Magnoliaceae; genus Magnolia; species Magnolia kwangsiensis. Next base: position 63,325,531 of record CM073573.1, read on the forward strand.
TGAACATGAGTATTCGATGTCATCGATGTAAGCTCGATGTCATCGAACTAAGCAAAAACCTTAGAAAATTTTCCTGTTAAAAATAAATTTTTAGACTTTTAACTCCTATGTTGTTCTAAGGCTTTTAAGAATTTATTTACCTAGGTGTTGTAGGACATGAGATGTGAGGCTTAATTTACCTGTGAAGAGCTTAGAACACACATACGGTTGAGGCAATAGCTTGTACGATCTTCATATGGGGCTCACTTGACTCATTGACTCAACCCTCACGCGAATTGACAAACCAAGGCACTTTCAAAATTTGCCCGCCCGCGATAGACGAATGGACAAAGTTCGTTTGGGACACATTCTGGCCCACCATGATCGTCCATCACGTGCGCAATGTGAGGACGACCAAAACCATGTCACTCATGCAAGTGTATGCACATGTGCATGCATACGATCGCTAGCACAAGAAGCATCGTGCGTGATTTCCGAAAATGAAAACCTGTTGCTTGTTGTGCTGGCAATCCAAGTCAGGATTCTTGCCATCATCTCAAGCTTTGGAATGGTTCCATCCCATCCATCCATTATCTTCGTGCGGTTTAAGGTTTTTGGGCAAAACCACGACCATTTTTGTTGCGCCAGCTGTTTTCATCTGCCTCCCTACCATAGAATAAATTTAGGCCATCCATCCTTCATCCAGTGGCTCTGAAGATCTAGGAAGATCCTTAAAAGAGGGAGGATCGAGCATCACTCCATTGCCTCCTCCATTCCTTTCGAAAACCCTGAAAAACAACCATTTCCCTCCTTCGTTCGAACCCATCGAGCAAACCTCAATGGAGTTGTGATTGCTCACTTCCTCAAGCTTCATCACATCAATCTGAGTCGTCCAATGCTCTCATTTCAAAGAAACAGACAGACCATTTATCCGCCATTATCATCCTCGTTGAAGAGAAGCTACACCACGTCGAGATGGGGTGAGTTCGAGCGTGTCCGGACGAATCCATCTGAGTCCAGAAGTCGATGGACTTCTAACAAAAGGAAGAAAGAAATGGGAGAGACAGAGGTGCCACTAATGCTGACACACTGAGTCGAGTTGGGGGGAGTTGCTTCCTAGTTTGAGTCAAGCTCAGTCTTTACTAGAAACGACAGAGGAAGAGGAAGGAGAAGGAAGAAGAGAAAGAGAGGAAAAGAAAATGAGAGGGAGAGAGGGATAGTGAGAGGTTGTTATTGATATTGTTGTTGACTCAGTGTCTGAGTTCCAACTTGGACTATGTCTAGACCGAGTTAGGTGCAGTCTGGTCGAGCCCAGACACTGTCTGATCTAGCAGGAAAAGAAAATAAGAAAGAAAGGGAGAGAGAGGACGTTGTCCTCTTTTTTTCTTGCTGCCACTACTGCTGGTGCACCGAGTTGGGCCGACTCAGCAACCAAGTTCTAGGTTGTATGTGCCTCAGTTCAGCCCATCTGTGATTGTTGCCCAGTCGTGGAATTCTGCTACCCAGAGAATGATAGTTGATCTCAATAGTTGAATTCATTCTAACTTAGATACAAGGTTTGGACCAAGTTTTGTTCAAGTTGAGGCCAAATCAGGATTGAGTTGAGTCAAGTATGTCACATCAAAAAATCTAGAATTCGAAGCCTCTAAGTTAGATCTTCCTTGTTCAAATTGATTTAAAATCAAGATGAGTTCAAGTTGGAGTCAAAGTGAGTCAAATTGATCGTACAAGGTGAGTAGATCTCTTAATTAATTTACTGGAATGTTATTTAGAGCTTGATCTAGGTTAATTAATATTATTTTTTGATTTTAATTTAGGGAATTGGAGCTCCCCAATTTCCACCATTGAGTCACATTTGAGTGAGTTGTATTAATTCGAATTGAGTTCGAGCAAATTCTAGTTGACAGGACTTGATCTTAAGATTTGTTTTGACGTTGCTAGCAACTTGAGTGAACCCACACTCTAACGTGAGTACTCACCCTTTGAGCTTCCCACTTAAATTTATCAATCTAAACATAGATGATGCCTTGATTTCTCTTATGGAGTTACTTACCTCACTATTGAATATGCTAATTTGTAAATTCCTGGATTTTCACTGTTTTAGATTTCTAAAAAACTCTTGAAAACCTTCGATGTGACTAGCTTACGTTGTCGGTTATTGACCCTTGATGCTTGAAGTAAGCTTATACATAAGTGATATCGGTAAAGAACCACACAAATTTAATTAATCCACCGTAGAAAGCAAACGAATCCGCCCAATCACTTAAGCACTAAGTATAACCTCCTAATTTATTTACATTGGGCCCAAATCTTGCCAACGTATCACTGACTAATCAAAACGACCATAACTAAAGTAAAGATCTACCCAAAGCCAAGACAACTTGGGGTCAGATCGTAATTAATAAATTAAAGTGACTCAATTATCCATATAGCCTACGAACTAATGATTTAAAGTGATTATGACTAAATCACCATTTTCACTAATTGTAAATAGTCCACACTATAAACATAGTTAATCCAAACCTTAATCATTGTGTACAGAAAATCTTGCTACCTAATTCATTTCAAAAATGCCTTGATTTTCCAAACGAGCTCTGGACCACTCATTAGTGGGCCACTAGTTCCAAAATTATAGAATAATGTCCATCTTACTGGGCTTGACGTCCATCGTGAGTCATTCAGTCGAGATCATGACTCGAATCTCTCAACTTGGACTTGCAAGGTCGGTGCATGGGTTGTGCGAATATTCTTGAAATTAACCAAGAACTTAAGTCACTTATCTGTGTTTGGTCTTTGTCCAAGTTGTGGCTTTCAAACCGTTAGATCATGACCAAATTTTGGGTAACAACCTAGAGTAATGTCCTACACAAATTCGTATAGTTGCGGGCCCCGATCGATAGTCGGTAACCGTTGAACTGAATTCTAATCCTACCTGTCGAACAATGTATACAAATGTCAAACCGATTGTGTCTATGCATAGATCATTACTAGGGCCAAGTATCCTATAGTGGGTGTCGACCCCTACACCCCGTAATGGCCCCAAAAGGTAAAAACACTCCCCTAGGGCTAGTATAGTGAAAACCCAACCCTTAAGGTCATTTACACCAAATCTGGTGCTATAAATAGGTCATTAGGGGCCTCATTTGCTCCCATACTAATTTACAAGCCTTATGAGAGAAAGAGAAGAAGAGAGAAAGAATAAGAGAGTGAGAGTGAGAGGGAGGGAAGGATCTTGGTTCTTAGGGATTTTTATCTCATCAATCAAACCCCGGAACTTACCGAATCTTTCACTAAATCCACCGTCACTTGCAACTGGAGGTAAGACTCACATTCAACCCTTTGATTTCGTACCTTATACCTATTTTATATGCAATTAATGATACTCCCTTCCTTTATATTAGGAATTAGTGATTTTTTCCAAAATTCCAACCCTATAAGATAAATATTGGAAATCCCCTCTTAAGGTGCGGACCATAAATGTTTAGGTTGTCTTTTATTAATTTTACTGTTCAATGAATGATTTATGATTGCTAACTTAGAATTTGCATGATAACCTATGTGTATTTCGATTTTATTCCATGATTTACAAATCTTAAGATAGTGACACCTACATGTTCGATGAAATGCCTAAATGAGTAGATTATTGATTTTGATAATTGAATGTGAATCCAATCATCTTTAATGTTCATTGACTTGATTAAATTCAGAAGTAGAACTACAAGAGTAGTCTGGTTAGTTGGCAAATTCTCGGATATGAGTTGACCAAATTAGTTTGGCCACCCTGGGCATGTTCGATCGATTCGAGTCAAACACGGATGACTGACAGTGGCTGGGCCACGCGAAATGCATACACACTCTATGCCGGTTACGCCGGTGTTTTCCCGTATCAACTAAAATTGTCTAAAGAACCGACTAACCCTATATATGTTCACCATGTATGATCACAACTATTTGAATCTGAGACACCCCCTTTACTAATTGCAAAGGTCTACTATTAACTATTACCATCGATATCCTTGAAACTCATGAGCCGGGCATGGTGGTATGGGACACCATATCCATGCTGTTGGCCTACGCTGGGGTGACGAGCCTCCCTATAGTGACCACGAACATTACTTTTACAACTTTCCTTTCATACGTATTCAGCTGAGAGTGACAAACCTAGACGAATTAGGGATTACAAGCGTAAGACCGTTGTGGTCGTCTCGCGTCTAGTAATTCGGTTGAGACCAATGACTAAAGGGGAGGTATCCTGGCTTCCCCAAATTGCTGAATGAATAGGTATAATTAATCACTCGGCTAACATAATCATTCACCGGATTGCGTTAGCTTAAAATGTAGCAAAATAGGTGTGGTTGTCACGTGATGAGGAACTGTTGTCATTTACGAAACAGGTTGTCGGAGCCACGTGTTGAGGGAGTGTTATATGGTGAGGGCATGCATCATTTCATAAACTCCATTATTTGTATTAAGAAGAGTAATTAGGAAATGCTTGTTTTACATTGCTTTATCATTCCTGTACTGATAGACTTGATAACATGTGTAACCCATACTTTATGGAACCACTGATTTGATCACTCACTCCCACTCTGGGACGATGCTTTAAAACACCAACAAGACATTGATATAGTGTAGGGACCACCGAGGCCGATGCATTGGACCAGGCAGGCATGGATGAGGAGGAGTTCTCTTACTTTTAGCTTTTTAATGGGCTGATGTAGGTTGAACACTTCTCGATAGGGAGAGTCGATCGATCGGGCGTAGCTAGATGTCACATTTTCATATTTTTTTATTTTAGAATTATATATTGGATCCAACTGGACCTATACTCTGGATAATCATATTGCATGTGTTTTAATTTAATCTTCTGCTTTAATCGTATTTATTCTAGAGTATGATACACTATTAGTATAATCGTATACATGCTTAATTTCCTTAATGTAGAAGTAACCGATAAACTAGCTTCCGTAAGGCATAAGTGATGTCCAGAATCTCAGGAGTCGAGCTTTGCTTGACCCTCAAAATTTGGGGTGTTACATAATTTGTTGTGCAATTATTTCTTGTATTAAATGATAGACATCTCTATTTAATTATAGCAAGCATAAATGATTTGATAATAACATGCTATCTTTAGTTGTACATTTTTTAGTTAAGTATATGTTTGTCACTGCGCTTAAGTGATGGAATGAATGAAACCTATCTTGGACTTACCATCTTGTGTAGTTCATATGATTTTCGAATGACGTCGGAGTTCCTATGTTGATTCTCTCTTCATCTTGCGGTGTTCAGTTGTATGGTGATTTTCGGGTGAAGCTAAAGTTCACTTGTCGATTTTCTGACCATTTTGTGGTGTTCACATACGATATGATTTTCAAGTGAAGTAGAGTTTTATATGTTGGTTTTCTATCCAACTTGCGGTGTTCAGTCATACTATGATTTCTGGGTGAAGCAGGAGTTCGCTTATTGATTTTCTAGCCATCTTGCGGTGTTCACATACAATATGATTTTCGGGTGGTCTAGAGTTTGTATGTTGATTCTCTCTTCATCTTACGGTGTTCAATCGTACTGTGATTTTCGGATGGAATGGGAGTTCGCTTATCGATTTTCTAGTCATCTTGTGGTATTCACGTACAATATGATTTCTGGGTAAAGTAAATGTTTGTATGTTAATTCTCTTTTCATCTTGCGGTGTTCAGTCGTATTGTGATTTTTGAGTGAAGTTGAAGTTCGCTTATCGATTTTTTAGTCATCTTGTAGTGTTCTCATACGATATGATTTTCGGGTGAAGCAGAGGTTTAAAGCTTGATTTTCTATTCATTTTATGTAGTTTGTGTACAATGTGATTTTTGAGTGAAATAGAAAGTTGTTTGATTGATTATTTGACTATCTAGACACATTCACTTGCATTACGATTGCTATTACATTTCCTTAATGTTAAAATTATGTTAACTGGCTTATTTTTGAATATATGATCATGATTTTAAATTGTGTTGTTTAATATATCTCTTTTCATATCTTGTGATTCATGCTAGATTATGATTAATGAGTGTGTAGTCTTAGATGGTACTTTACTGTGATAGTCATTGACATTATCAAACCATATCAGTTAATGCAGGTGTAGAGTGAGTTGATGTTGTTCACTGGGTTGCTGAGGAGCTAGATGGGATCCCTGCAGCGTATATTGAGCTCCACTATTAGATGATAGATTTCTATTTTTATTTGATGAACTTTACTATTTGGGGATTGTATAAGTCATGTATGGGCGCTACATCTGGAATTTTGTAATGACCAGTGTTATGGCAGAATTTGAGCCGACCCTAATTGGAGTAAGCACAACTCAGCTAGTTGAGCGATTGCGTTAGGGAAAAGGGATGGTCGAGCAAGATAAGCCAACCCGTAATCTAGAACAAGCCATATTACTCTGTCCAAGCTATTTTGTAAAGCTATCACGTTAGTCTGGATCTCGGAAGAAGTCATTACACACCTCATCCGCCGACCCCGAATAGGTGCTCATCAACAGCGTGGTTAAACCATCAAAAGAAGGATTCGGATAATAAGGTTGGCTCAGACGGAGATATGCCCTACAATCACGCTCGAGGCTTAACTGCAGTAACGCACGTATGGAGCAATACCCGGCGCACGATCTCAGGGTAATTGTCAACTTCAGTGCATGCGTCGTTCCCTCTAAATGGCATAAGTTGTGCCAACAATGATGGGCACGGTCACTCGATCCAAAAGGTATAAATAGGGGACTCATTTGCATAGATAGGTATACAAAATCTCTCACCCAAAACCCCTGTCTACACTATTTAGACCTAGATTCCTAGCCTGACTTTAGCATCGGAGGGTCCCCTGCTCTAGCCAAGGTCTCTTTTGTCTTCCTTCTGTGCAAGCATACAACACTTGGTGCGAGTGCTCAGAGTTCGAACGGGGTGAGCCAGATTTCTACATTAACATTTTGGCGTCGTCCGAGGGAAATTGAACAAAAAACCACCTTTACTACACTGAGAAAGAATGGCAAGAGGAAAGAAGAAAATGCAAACGCTAATTGTCCCTGTTGATCCCGAGCCATCCAGGGCGCAGAACTCAACTTCTGGACTACAAATAGAATCTACAGCAACGGTTCCTACTCAACGATTTAGAAACTGAGGAGGAAGATACCAAGCATTATAGAACCAGATGAAGATGTTGGTTAATGAGATCAACCAAATGAGGCAGCAGATGAACAGGCAGCATCCACCTCTAAACCAAGAAGTAAATGCTCCGACAATTCCAAAGCGTCAGGCCCCTACAATGTCTCAAGACGCCTCGCGAGGAGCATTTGCTCGGGCCCTGATGCGGCTACGAGAGCCATTAAATTGAGCCTCGACACATGTCTTGGAAACATCAGCACTTGCTCTGACCAACCTTCGCCACAAATTGGAATGGAGAATACGAGAAAGGACTCCCAAGCCTGACTAAGTTTAAGAAACAGTGGCTAAGAATAAAGATCCTTAGGAGACTCAGCTGAAAGAACTACGAGGCTAGATCGACACGATGCGTCGGACATATCAAACTCAAGTTCTAACTGCCGTAGACACAATGATTGAGGAAACCGAACCCCCGTTCACTAGTGAGATAATGTAATGCCCTGAAAATCGGGGGTCGAGCAGAAGCCCAACTCCTAAGTTCCAACGCATCACTTATGCAACACAGATAATAATGTTTGGATGTTTTCCATATTAATGCATTAAACATGAGTGGGAATATACTAAAACAACATATCATACTCCAAAGATATTTAAGTTAAGCAAGCGAAAGACTGAGATAAGTATATAATGTATAAGAGTGTTTCTCAATCCCCATAGTATGAGTATGTTACCAGGAAAAATATAAACATGTGTTGATCCATAATACATAAAATATAAAAAAATATAATTGTCCAACTAATTCATATAATCCCTGTAATCTCGTCAAATCAGAATAAGGTATATGAGGACCCGCCTGATAGATGAGCATAGGAGAATTCTTCGTCCTCCTCCATGAAGTCCATTTTAGCTGCATAGACTCCACCACCTGCATCATAACAGAGTCTGTTTGGTGTTTTAAAACACCATCGTAGGTGGGAATGAGTAGCTAATTCAGTGAAACTATAAAGCAAAGGTTAACATGTTATCAATTCAGTCAAGCAGTAATGATAAAGCAATAAAACAATCATGTCTAAGTACTCTTGTTAATGTAGGGATGATATGTTATAATGATGTATGCCCTCACCTGCACTCCCTCAGTGACTTCATCTCATGGTAGCGCATGCAACACTCCTGTTGTGCTCAACTCCAACGCCAAAGGCACATGCAATGCTGTGCATGTGCGTAATTAGCCAAGTTCTTAATTAGACTTATTCATACAGCAAGTTTGAGAAGCTAAAGTACCTCCCTTTTATATCATTTACCTAAATAATGATCCATCTAGGGTCGTCGTTCCTAATTAATCGCATGCGATGGGTAGTTCCAGGTCGATACGGAGAGGCTTGTCACCTCATCACAGGCCTAGTTTATACTCGAGGTCATTATGGAAAGGCTCGTCACCTTAGCATAGTCCTAGTGTATACTTGAGATCACTCTACCCACGCTCTACTAACTGGCAGTCTATTTTCGAAGGCTTGTCACCAACCCGACTGGGGACCACAGCCAGGCTGCGCTAGTGTAGGCCGACAGCTCGAATACAGTGTCTCATAGCACCGTATTTGGGTCACTTGTTTCGGTTGCTCATTGGTCACTATGGGGAGGCTCGTCACCCCAACGTAGGCCGACAGTTCGACCACAGTATCCCATACCACCATGTCGGGCTCATGAGTCTTAGTGGATCGTGGTACCAAGGTTGAAGTGGGTTTTACAATGGTAAATGATACCTTAGATTCAAGCAGTAGCATCCATACATGGTAAAGACATAATATACCAATCAGGTTATTTGACAAGTTCAATTGGTACGAGCGTACACTGAATTAATCGACATGGTACCACTGCCGACAATCATCATACGACTCGGATTCACCGAACGCATCAAGTATGGCGAGACAAATTCGACCACTCAAACAGGAATTGTTATCGATTGCCTGGACTGTGTAGTAGTCCCAATCGTACTCAAATGCAGCATGTGGATACATTTGATATTCATAACAGCATTTAACAATCAATTCAAAAATAAATCTCATTTGAGCATTTTATCAAACTCACTGAACATATTGTTATACATATGCATTTTACCCATAAATCACATAGTAATAGTTTACACTATACAAAGGAAACTATTTATATGACTAAGGAAACTAAGAATCTTATCTTAATACACTTAATAAGTACAATCTATCAACAAAATCTCATTCAGACATTTTATGAAACACTTAGACTACATGTTACTTTATACGTAGACTACATTAGTTATGGCATATATTATAGTAGATCCTTTCACAAGGGGATTGTCATGCATACAATAAACATGAATCCTAGATTGATAATCATGAGAAGCACTAAACAGGATTTCACAATCATTCAAACAATTTATCGAACAGTTAGGCTACATAATACCACATACAAAAACTAATCTAGTTATAGCATATATTATGATGAATCCTTTCATAAAGGGATTGCCACACATGCAACGAACATGTATTCTAGGTTAATTGGCATGTCCATCATAAACCATAATTTCACTTTCATTCAAACAGTTCAACAAACACATAGAATGCACTTTATATCTACATAGTGCACATACATATATAGTTTTTAGATACATCGTAACTAAGATCATATGGCAGCAATTAAGTCAAATATAAATCATTACTTACATTGAAAGCCTTGAAAACCATAACTTAAGCATTTATAATCCGCACCTTTCGTCGGTTTGCTTGTTACGAACTCAGTTTGTATACTACGTCACCGTTTACAGCACAACGGCTACCTAAATCATGAAATAGGTTAGCTATTTCACTGATTCCTCTATTTAGATTCCTAAAACAAGATTAGTGTTTAGATTTTTTATCCAAATCGAAGTTGGATTTGACGGTGTAGCTAGATGTAAAGGCGATTCAGCACGTGTAATAGCAGGAAGGAATTATGACTGCAAACTCTAAGGACCTCCCTTTGATCTCCACTCCTTTCTCCCCTTTTCTCTCTTCTCTCTCTTAGGGTTTGGAGAAAATCATATAGAATAGAAATGAGGTGGGTTTAGGCCCTTATATAGGCCCAGAACTGATGGTAATGTCCCCAGGGCCATTATATACTTAGGTTATAGCCAAAAGTCGACTATTTTGGGCCAACGCAGCTCATCGGGAGGTCCATTTCCTGCATACGATCTAGGAAAAGTTTCCTGACATTGGATCTATACCCAATTAAAGCTTCGATCCGATCGAATCAGTGGATCGACCATGGAGGACCTATTTCGGTTCAACAGCTATCGACAGTAGATCAGGGCCACAAGTACACTGACATGTGTTAGAAATTTTTCCTGATCCGAGGGTGTAGTTGGGTCAGAATCTGACAGTCTGAAACCTTAAATTTGGCTTGCAAATAAATGGCTCAAATCACTTAAGTTTAAGTTCATTTCCTAAAGATATTCGCGTTTCTCACACACTTTGCTCCGGGTTCAAGTTGTGCAGTTCGGGATACTATTTGGACTTGATTTCTGAGATAGTTTCCAAGCCTAATAATGTGGTCATAACCATATAGTTTCACAGTAATCGAACTTTTGATACATGGTACAGGTCATATATAGAGTTTTAAGATGCTCCCGAGAGCAATTAGGTTTTGAGATTGATCCTAGATTTCTAGCTAATGTTGGGTTAGCGATTCTAATGGTTTTGGGTCTTGCAGTTTGTATAGAAAGTTTTTCAAACCAAATTTATCAATTATTTAGTTTAGTACTTAACTAAATTCTACCTTAATTACGACAAAATAAGGTCCTAGGGTAGGAGAGGTTGTTCTATCCAAACAACCTATTTATTTTGTGATATTCCATAAGGTTAATGGTAAAAAGCTTATTTTTATTTATATATTTACTATGATAGTAAATTTAAGTTTAAGTACTGTTCTTTATCATTTAAATGTTAAGATTAGCGTCTACTATGAAAGTACTTAAAAAATTTTTAGGAATAAGGTGGTGAAAGGTGAGATTTTGAAGGAAACGGGTTGAAAGGAGATTTAAGGCTTTAGGATTGAGTTCTGAGAAGTTAATAAGGTGTTATAATCGACCCATTTCCTAAGTATGTCTAACTCCAAGTTGGAAAAAATCCAGAATGTTACAATCTACCCCCCTTAAAAATAATTTCATCCTCGAAATTGGCTAAGGGTAATAAGTAAAGATTTTATTATGTCTTTTGCCTAAGTTTTATTGACTTCATGTTTATATGCATGGTAGGGTGCATACTATTTATGCTAGTCTGGCTCACTTTAGTTTACCCTCCTTAAAACTGTTTCGCCCTGAAATTGGTTAAGGCTCTTATTAAGTTTGTATTTAACGAGCACATTTGAGATACACTAACCTCTGTTCGTTCCCATTGTTAGACCTATTATTCTTTAGTGATCCGATCCACTTATATGACTTTGTCTAGTTATAGAGTCTTGATTGTTCCCCTTTGATGAGTCTATTACTAACGTTTCAAGGACGTATATGATCTTACTTAGTAATCTAACCATATATGTTACCTGAACTAACGATCCTAGGCCAGTGGGGCATGGGCCCACCATGCTTTCACTGTGCTTATGAGAGGGTAAATGTGTATACCTACTTAACTCGACCGGGTTCATAACTTTCCTACCCCCTTTAAAAATATTTCTACTTTAAGATTCAAGAATCTATGTCTCGACCTGTATGGCGGAACAAGGTATAATTTAGTACCTTACCTTGATATGAAATGGGAAACAATCTCTCAATAAAGTGGTCTTCCTTTCATCGATGATGTACACTATGGCATTGTTACCTATGGTTATAGAAATGAATTAAAAATGATGGGTATTATGGTTGATTTCAGGAACAGGTGTAAGTGTGTGGCAAGATGCCTAATTCTACCAAAGAAGGACTTTTGTCACGGTCCCGACTTACCTTCTTTAATCATGTCCAGTTTAATACTGTAAGATAATCTATACATTATTAGTACATAAGGAATTTGGATAAAATAGATTAACAGGAAAACTATCTTTCTAAGTTCATATGCACAATATGTATGTCAAAATGGTCTGTGATTCAAGACCTAATTCCTAACTGTCTGTTGCCCATTTGAGGAATTTCTTAGGCCTACAGAAAAAAATATCCATATGGTTATATGTTCTTAACACTTCTCAAAGACGAAGTAATAAACTTTTGGTTGTAAGTGGTCGAACCAACATAGAAAGAAAGTTGTGTAGTGGGTCTAAGCCAGATACACAAACCTTCTGCCTAGCTATGACAGAAATTTTATGGTATCAGTTCTTAATCCTAGTTGATCCCGATCTTCTGCTTGATCAGAGCACTGAGTTCATTGGTAACTACCAGGATTTAAAATTCGATTCAAACTGTAAATACTTTGCTTATATATAGTTCCTCTACTCCGTGTTCTCGATTGTAATAAGTCCTTGGGATGGAAATTCTAAGGGGTGTGTTGACTTAGCCTAATGTTCAATCTGAGGGATATATAAGTTTTCTTTGAACATGACTAGTTTCTAAGTTAAAACAGCTTTCCTAAGAGCTATTAAATAATCCTATAAGTATCAAGGGAATCCAATGAAAGAATGAGGTCTCACACCAACGTAATCAAGCCGACTAACTAAGTCTATCATTCAATTATCTTGGCATAATTAATCTTTTACATTCTTTAGTATAACTAGTAGCCTAGTCTTAATTTAAGAGTAGCGGTAATCCAATAGTTTTAATCCAAAGTCTATGCTCATACACTAGATGATTTAGTACCATTTCTAATACAGGAAATTATTTTATCGCGTAGGGTCAAAAGTTGTCTAATTGGAATTGAATTAACTAAACTTGAATTTAACTGTACTTGAGCACTTCACATATGCCCATACTAGCTAAAGAGGTCTTAGGGTTTACGTTATTAATTTATTAGGTTTCCTATACTGTCAGATTTTATATAATCTTCATTCCCAAGGTCCTAAGGTACTTCTATACCCTTTTTTGACACTTTTAGTTAGTATATTATTTTAATTACTTTTCTAGTAGTTCATTATCAAGTTTACTTCATCTCCATCAAATTTCATTAGATTTCATATTGTAGAAAAATTCTAAAAATTAAAGAAGCAGTAGTTGTCCAAACTAATGATTTTCAAACATTTTTCAAAATGACCTATATTTAACTATATTAAAAATTTTATTATATCTTTTTTTCTTATTTTTATATGAAACTAGACTTATCAAGCTTCAATCTGACTTTAAATCACCTAAATCAGAGTTATATTGAGGGAGATATGACTTTTTGAAGTCAGACGCAAATTGCAGAAAACGGCCCGCTTGGCCTGCTGGACGGCGAGGCCTCGCCATTACGGGGATGGCATCGCCGTTCGCTAGATAGAGGGTCAATGGCCCCCCTTGGGGTACCGAAAATGTGTGGGACACACCTTGGGTCCCCCCGATTTGCGTTGTTTGGCCCCCTGAGTCTGTTTGATGCGATTTCGGGTTCCATTCACATATATTCACACATTTCATGTTGTTTGAGTATGAAAAAGGCTGAATCCTAATCTAAACTCATTGATTGACAGTCTAAAAAAGAACTGGGATCATCTCACATGATCATAGGTGCATATGGGTCATACTTCAACTGTTAGTTTCGCTTCAACAATCATATGATCACCGACGGGCGAAACTTGGGATCCTAATGTAGTTTCTATATTTCATCGCCCCCTCCTAAGTCAAAGTGCGTCAGAGTGCATCGTGTTACCATAAATCAAGTCCAGTTTAATCCAAATCATGCTCTGATACCATCTCGTAATGCCCTGAAAATAGGGGGTCGAGCAAAAGTTCAACTCTCGAGTTCCAACGCATCACTTATGCAACATAGATAATGATGTTTGAATGTTGTCCATATTAGTGCATTAAACATGAGTGAGATTATACAAAAATAGCATATTATACTCCAGAGATATTTAAGTTAAGTAAGCGGAAGACTGAGATAAGTATATAATGTATAGGAGTGTTTCTCAATCCCTAGAGTATGAGTATGTTACCAGGTAAAATATATACATGTGTTGATCCACAATATACAAAATATAAAAAAATATAACTGTCCAACTAATTCATATAATCACAGTAATCCCGTCAAATTAGAACAAGGTCTACGAAGACCCACCTGATAGTTGAGCATAGGAGAATTCTTCCTCCTCGTCCATGAAGTCCATTTCAGCTGCATAGACTCTGCCACCCGCATCTACAACAGAGCTTGGTTGGTGTGTTAAAATATCATCCCAGGTGAGAATGAGTAGCTAATTTAGTAGAACTATAAAGCAAAGGTTAACAAGTTATCAATTCAGTCAAGCAGTAATGATAAAGCAGTAAAATAATCATGTCCTAAGTACTCTTGTTAATGCAGGGATGATATGCTATAATGATATATGCCCTCGCCTGCACTCCCTCAGCGACTTCATTTCACAGTCGCACATGCAACACTCTCACAGTGCTTAACTCCAACGCTAAAAGCATATGTAATGAGGTGCATATCTGTGATTAGCCAAGTTCTTAATTAGACTATTCATACAGCAAGTTTGAAAAGTTAAGGTAAATCCCTTTATATCATTTACTCAAACAATGATCCATCTAGGGTTGTCAATCCTAGTTAATCACATACGATGGGCAGTTCCAAGTCACTACGGAGAGGCTCGTCACCTTAGTGTAAGCCTAGTTTATACTCGAGATCACTACGAAAAGGCTCGTCACCTTAGTGTAGTCCTAGTGTATACTCGAGGTCACTCCACCCATGCCCTATTAACTAGTAGTCTATTTTTGAAGGCTCGTCAGCAACCCAACTGGGGACCACAGCCAGGCTGTGCCAGTGTAGGCCGACAGCTCGAATACAGTGTCTCATACTACTGTATTTAGCTCACGAGTTTGGGTTGCTCACTGGTCACTATGGGGAGGCTCGTCACCCCAACGTAGGCTGATAACATGACCACGGTGTCCCATACCACCATGCCCAGCTTATGAGTCTTAGCGTATCATGGTACCAAGGTTGAAGTGGGTTTTGCATTTGTAAGTGGTACCTTAGATTTAAGCAGTAGCGTCCATACATGATAAACACATAATAAGCTAATCAGGTTATTTGACAAGTTCAATTAGTACGAGTGCATGTTGAATTAATCAACATGGTACCACTGTCGACAATCGTCGTACAACTCGGATTCACTAAACGCATCAAATGTGGGCAGACAAATTCGACTACTCAAATAGGAATTGTTACCGATTGCCTGGACTACATAGTAGTCTCAATCATACTCAAATGCAGTATGTGAATACATGTGATATTCATAACAGTATTTAACAATCAATTCGAAAATAAATCTCATTTGAGCATTTTATCAAACTCACTGAACATGTTGTTATACATATGCATTTCACCCATAAATCACATAGTAGTAGTTTACACTATACAAAGGAAACTATTCATATGACTAAGGAAACTAAGAATCCTATCATAATACACTTAATACGTACAATCCATCAACAAAATCCCATTCAGACATTTTAACAAACACTTAATTACACACTACTTTATACATAAACTGCATTAGTTATAGCATATATTATGGCAAATCCTTTCACAAGGGGATTGTCGTGCATACAACAAATATAAATCCTAGATTAATAATCATGAGAAGTATAAAACAGATTTCACACTCATTCAAATAATTTATCAAACACTTAGGCTACATAATACCACATACATGAACTAATCTAGTTATAACATATAATATGACGAATCCTTTTATAAAGGGATTGCCACACATGTAACGAACATGTATTCTAGGTTAATAGGCATGGCTATCATAAACCATAATTTCACTTTCATTCAAACATTTCAACAAATACATAGAATGCACTTTATATCTACATAGTGCACATACATGTATAGTTATCAGATACATCATAACTAAGATCATATGGTAGCAATCAAGTCAAACTTAAATCATTGCTGACATTGAAAGCCTTGAAAACCATAACCTAAGCATTTATAGTCCACACCTTTCATCGGTTTTCTCGTTACGAACTCTATTCGTACAATGTGTCACCGTCTACAGAACAACGACTACCTAAATAATGATATAGGTTAGCTATTTCACTGATTCCTTTATTTGTATTCCTAAAATAAGATTTGTCTTAGGATTTCTTACCCAAATCAAAGTTGGATTCGACGGCATAGCTAGATGTAGAGGCGATTCAACACGTGAAGTAGCATGAACTACGGCAGCAAACTCTAAGGACCTCCCTTTGATCTCCACTCCTTTCTCCCCTTTTCTCCCTTTTCTCTCCTAGGGTTTGGAAAAAATTGTATGAAATAGAAATGGGGTAGGTTTAGGCCCTTATATAGGCCCAGAATTGATGGTAATGGCCCCAGGGTCATGGTATATTTAGGTTATAGCCAAAAGTCAACTGTTTCAGGCTAACGGAGCTCATCTGGAGGCCCATTTCCTGCATACGGTCTGGGAAAAGTTTTCTAATATTGGATCTATGCCAGGTTAAAGTTTCGATCCTATCGAATCAGTGGATTGACCACAGAGGACATGTTTCGGTTTAACGACTATCGACACTCGATCAGGGCCACAAGTACACTGACATGTGTTGAAAATTTTTCATGATCCGAGGGTGTGGTTGGGTCAGAATCTGACGGTTTGAAACCTTAAATTTGGCCTGCAAGTGAATGGCTCAAATCACTTAAGTTTAATTCATTTCCTAAAGATATTTGCGTTTCTCACACACTTCGCTCTGGACTGAAGTTGTGCTGTTCGGGATACTATTTGGACTTGATTTCTGAGATAATTGTCAAACCCAATAAGGCGGTCAAAATCATATAGTTTCACGATAATCGGACTTTCGACGCATGGTCTAGGTCCGATACGGAGTTTCAAGATGCTCCTAAGAGCAACTGGGTTTTGAGATTGATCCTAGATTTTTAAGTAATGTTGGGTTAACGATTCTAATAGTTTTGAGTTTTGCAGTTCGTATAAAAAGTGGTTTAAGCCAAATCCATCAATTATTTAGTTTAGTACTTAACTAAATTTTGCACTAATTATGATAGAATAAGGTCATAGGGTAGGAGAAGTTGTTTTATCCAAACAACCTATTTATTTTATGATATTCCATAAGGTTAATGATAAAAAGTCTATTTTTATTTATATATTTACTATGATAGTAAATTTAAGTTTAAGTATTGTTCTTCATCATTTAAATGTTAGGATTAGCGTCTACTATGAAAGCACTTAGAAAAATTTGAGAAATAAGGTGGTGAAAGGTGAGATTTTTAAGGAAATGGGTTAAAAGGGGATTTGAGGCTTTAGGATTGAGTTCTGAGAAGCTAATAAGGTGTTATGATCAACCCATTTCCTAAGTACGTCTAATTCCAAGTTGGCAAAAATCTGGGACGTTATAGATAATGAACGCAGTGATATCTCCAAGGTTATGAATGCCTCCTATCACGCCCTACTCGGGCTCTGGGGATCCTACTGAGCACATAGAATCCTACCGTTCGTGAATAGAGCTCCAGTCAGCCTCCAGACCAATTATGAGCACAGCATTCTCGATAACGCTTACTGGAGCCACGTAAGGCTGGTATCGACAACTGAAGTCGAGGTCTATCGGCTCGTTTGCTAAGCTAAGTAAAGCGTTCCTCACTCAGTTCATCATGGGCAAACAGCGTAAGAAACCCTCCACACACCTGCTCACCATCAAGCAAAAAGATGAGGAGGCTCTGAAGGACTACATTCTCCAATTCAATGGGGAAGCGATGCAAGTCAACGATTACTCAGACAAGATGGCTCTGGCTGTGATAATCTCTGGACTCAAAGAAGGAAAGTTCATATTCTTGATAGGGAAAAAACCTCTGACTATGATGGGAGAGTTTATAAACCGAGCAGAAAAATATTCAAATGCCAAGTACTTCTTCAGCCCTCGAAAAGGAACCCATCATGCAAGAACCTCCTTGGAGATAAAAAGTGCAAGGATGCTCCTTTCTAACTGAGTGCGAGTAAAAAGAGCTCAGATGAGGATGGATCCCGTAGCCAAAGACCGAGTAGGAAACCCGAGAGTTTATTGAGCTCGTACACTCCTCTCAACACATCTCCAGAGTAGATCCTCTTGGATATCCGAGACAAGACGCTAATTGTATTAGCCGAGTTGTATGAAGAAAGAAGTGAGCCAACAAGACAAGCGTAGATATTGTCACTTTCATTGCGATCATGGGCATAATATCAATGATTGCGTCGACTTGAAGGAGGAGATCGAGACCCTTATTTATAAGGGCCACTTACGCCACTACATAAAAGAAGAGAAACAGGCTCGAAAGGATGAGCAACCAAGCAGAGCAACAGACGATGGTACTGAGATCCGGACGATAAACGAAGGTCCGTCCGGAGGAGGAGACTCAAACCAAGCCCGAAAAGCTCATGCTTGAAGCACTGACCCTGAGCACTACATCCACTTCGCGGATAGGCCAAGAAAGGAACTCCGAGTGAGCCCATGCGGTCTTACGTTTACGGAAGATGATGTATGCGGAATTCAACATCCTCATGATGATGCCCTGGTGGTCGCGGTGACGATAGTCGATTGAAAGGTGTACCACATCCTAGTCGGTACTGAAAGCTCGACCGACATCTTGTACTCCGAGGCGTTTGACAAGATGAAAATTGACAGGTCATGCCTCTGACCTATTTGGACCTCGTTGCATGGCTTTACAGGTGATAAGGTTATCTTGGAAGGGGTGATCTCTCTCCTGGTCATGGTAGGAGAAGGACAGAATCAAGTCACCATGTTGGTGGACTTTCTAGTGGTGAGCACACTGTCGACGTATGATGTCATCCTTGGATGACCATCTCTTAACTCCATGAGGGCGGTGGTATCCACATACCATTTGATGATGAAGTTTCCTACGAGTGATGGGATTGACTACCTCCGAGGAGATCAGAGGGAGGCTCGACGCTGTAACGCCATAACAGTTAAAAAGGGCTCGGCAAAACAAGCCCTCACAGTTAACATGCTCAACCGCAAAGAAGATTCTTCGGAGGCGAGTTCCCTCATGGAGGATCTCTTAACCGGCCTACTCGATAATATCGACCCAACCCAAACGGTCTAGCTCAGATCGTCATTAACTGCTGATCAACAAAAATGGATGCTGGAGTTTTTACGGCAGCATCAGGACATTTTTGCCTGGTCTCATCATGACATGTCAGGAATTTCCCCTGATGTAATGGTCCATAGGTTGAACTTAGACCTAGGACACAAGCCGGTCAAATAGAAGATAAGAGCCTTCAAGCTCGAGAGGTATTCTGTAATCACCGACGAAGTTACTAAACTCCTCGACGCAGGGTTCATCGAAGAAGTTCATTACCTAGACTAGATTTTGAATGTTGTGCTCGTAAAGAAAGCTAAAGGAGAATGGAGAGTCTTCGTAGACTACTCGGATCTGAACAAAGCTTGTCCTAAGGATAGCTTTCCCCTTCCCAGGATCGACCAACTAGTCAACAACACTGTCGAGCATGAGCTCCTCACTTTCATGGATGCGTACTCTGGTTACAATCAAATCACGATTCATCCTCCAAACAAGCAGAAGACGATGTTCGTCATAGACAAGGGACTTTACAGTTATCGAGTAATGCCCTTTGGTCTGAAGAATGCAGGTGCTACATATCAGAGGCTAGTAAACAAGATGTTCACACAACAGATTGGTCGAACCATGGAGGTCTACATCGATGACATGCTTGTAAAGAGTATCATGGCAACTGACCACATATCAGACCTCAGGGAAACCTTCTCTATACTACAAAAGTACCGAATGAGATTAAACCGGACCAAGTGAGCATTTCGCGTGGGCTCTAGTAAATTCCTTGGTTTTCAAGTTAGCTAGAGAGACATCGAAGCAAATCCAGACAAGATCTAAGTCCTCCTTAACATGAGATCACCTCGGACAACGAAGGAAATCTAGTACCTCACCGGAAGAGTCGTTGTGCTCAGTCGATTCATCTTCAGGGCCACGGATAAATACTTCTCCTTCTTTCAGTAGCTGAAGGGTCATAAGAAGACAGAATGGACTTCGAACTGTGAGCAAGCTTTCTAGCAATTAAAATAATATTTAGGGTCACCACCGTTGCTATCTAAGCCAGAAAAGGGGAAATGTAACGTCCTAGAAAAATTTGTACGAAAACCCGAGCACCACCTCAAGCAGAGATCACTTAGGACTAAATCCTTTAAAAATTAATGAGAATTAACTAGTGCTAAACTAGATTACCTGTGAAATTAGCACCAATTACTTTAAATACAATCTGTAAGATCCAAAACTTGTAGAATTATTAACGCTACATTACCCTGAAAACTAGGATCCATCTCTAAACCCGGTTACTCTCGGGAGCACAATGAAACTTCGCATTAAACCTAGACCGCATATCGAAAGTCTAATAGCGATGAACTTAGATAATTATGACCGCTTAGTTAGACTTAACAATCACCTCAAAAATTAAGTCCAGATGATGTCCTGGGACTATTTTATTGAGTCTGGAGTGAAGTGTGTGAGAAAGTGAATGTTTTTTTTAGAAATTAAATCCAAATTTAAGTAATCTGAGTTGTATGGCTTGCAGGCCGATTATAAGCGATCTGACCATTGGAATCTGACCTAAAAATACCCTCGAATCAGGGAAGATGTCCCACCCATGCCAATATACTTGTGGCCCTGATCGAGTATCGGTGACCGTTGAACTGAAACTTGTCTGCCACGATTGATCTGTAAACCTGATCGGACTGAAAACTTAGCTTGACCAAGATCTAGTATTTGTGAGCTTAAGTCAGACCACATTCAACAAAAGGACCTCTAGAACTGCTTCGTTGGATCGGAACAAGCCCTATTTGGATATAACCTAAGTATACCATGGTCCTAGGACTGTTTACGTCAGTTCTGGGCCTATATAAGGGTCTTAAACCCTCTCTCACATATACTATACGAATTCCAAAACCCTAGCTAAGAAAAGGAAAGGAAAGAGAGAGAAAGAGAGAGAGTGAGTTGGTGATTCATCCTGGGATTCTTCCCAGCTTCACTACGTGCTTAATCCACCTATTTGGATAGCTATTCCGGAGATTCTAATTCTATACTTGGGTGAGAAAACCAAAACCTAACCTATTTTAGAGCTTAATATAGTCTAAGTGATGATGTAGCTAACCAAATTCGTGCTTTAGGTTGCTAAACCGTCGTTGACAAAGACTTAGCGTCTAAATCATATCCGTTATGCGTTTATCGGTTTAAGGTGCGGACTATATATATATAGGTTATGGTTTTCAAAGCTTTCAATGTCAGATAATGATTTATTACTGACGTGGATGCCATTTCACATGCCAAATGCGATATTTGTTTCGTTTTACGTTTACAAATGAACTATGTTGTGAATAGGATATTTCATGTGTTTGTTGAAATGTTTATATATGCTTGGAATCTGAATTGGTGATTGCCATGATTAATTGTCATAGGTATATGATTTTTATGTATGCGACAACTCCTTGGCAAAAGGATTTGTCCTAATACGTAATATGGCCAACATACGTGATATATGTTGGAAAGTGTAGTCTAAGTATTTGTAAAAATATCTGAATGAGTTAGTAGTTAGTAAAGTGTGATTTATAAGGGAGTTGAGATATGAATCCCAACTACCTTAACTGTGTGTATGATTCCCTCCATGAATTGTATAACCTATGTACTCATGTTTAACTGTGTGTATGATTTCCTCCATATATTGTGTATTCATGTTTAAGTTATATGTCATAACATGTTCATATGATTGTAAGATTGTTTTAAATATTCATCATTATGATTGTATGTGAGTGGGACTATATCATCATCCAGATAATCGATAACAGGCCTTGAACTGGTTGTTGAGGTTACTTTCACCACACAGGATGTGATCGATGAATCTGAGCCGTACTTGGGATATCAGCAGTGGTTAGGCCACACAAAGTGCTTATGCACTTCATGTCGATCAACTTAATGTGCGCTCGTGCTAGTCCAGCTCGTCAAGTAACCCGATTCACCCAATGTATGTTCACCATGTTTGGACGCTACTGCTTGAATCTAGAGTACCAAACTTATCAGTGAGATCCTATTAACCTTGGTACCACGATCCCCTAAGACTCATGAGCCGGACATGGTGGTATGGGACACCGTGGTCGAGCTATCGGCCTACGCTGGGGCGACGAGCCTCCCCTTAGTGACCAGTGAGCAGCCGAGACTCGTGGCTGAATACGATGGTATGAGACACTGTATTCGTACTGTCGACCTACATTGATTGGTGACGAGCCCTTTGTAGTGACCTCGAGCATACCTTGACACTGCATTGAGGCGACGAGCCTTATTGTAGTAACTAGGGTATAACTAGGCATGTATTAATTAGTGACGAGCCCTTTACAGGGACCTAGAACCATAAAATCATATGAGATTGTCTAGGATTGACGACCCTAGAATGGATCATTATTTAGGAATTGATATGAGGTAGGTACCTTAGCTTCCCAATCCTGCTGTATGAAAAAGATTAATAAGAACTTGGTAATCATGCTCATAACATTACACTGCATGTGCCGTTGGCGTTGGTGTAGAGCACAGTGATAGTGATTCATGCCGTGATCGTTAGATGTTGTCGCAAGAAGGAGTGCAGGCGAGGGCATGCATCATTACCTCATATCATCCTTGCATTAACAAGATTATCTAAGACATGTTTGATTGTACTGCTTTATCATTACTTCTTGAATGAATTGATAACATGTTAACCTTTGCTGTATAGCTCCACTAAGTTGTTCACTCACTCCCACGTTCTGGGACGGTGTTTAAATATCAACCAGACTCTGTCTTAGTTGCAGATGATGATGCGACCCACGAGGCAGAACAGGAGCATGAGGATGATGAGGAAGAGTTCTCCTACATGCAGTTCTCAGGCGGGTTCATGTGAGTCGTGTCCTGATTGACGGTGATTCAAGGATTATACTTATAGAGGACTATTACATTCCTTTTGACATTTTGTATTTTGACACAACACTTGTAAATATTGACCTGGCACTGCATACATACTTTGGGGACTTACACTAGTATATATATTTTTTCACTCTTCCACTTGTGTATTACAATTGTCTCTAGATTATGTTTGCTGATTTGGCTTAATCTAATTTATGTTTTATGCACTAATACAGACAACATTCATCCATCATTAAAAA
This sequence comes from Magnolia kwangsiensis, assembly GCA_037074715.1. Classification (NCBI taxonomy): domain Eukaryota; kingdom Viridiplantae; phylum Streptophyta; class Magnoliopsida; order Magnoliales; family Magnoliaceae; genus Magnolia; species Magnolia kwangsiensis. Next base: position 63,348,919 of record CM073573.1, read on the forward strand.
TGTTGCATAAGTGATGTTTTGGAACTCGGGAGCTGAGTTATGCTCCCGATTTTCAGGGCGTTATAGGAAACCTCTATTTCTTTACTTGACAATTTCAACATCAGCCGTCAACTCAGCTCTCATCAGAGAATCTGAAGAGAAGTAGTACCCGGTGTATTACATCGGAAAAGCATTGGTCCCGGCAGAGATAAGATATCCGAGCATGGAGAGGCTTGCCCCAGCTCTGGTCATATCAGCATAACGGCTACGCCCGTACTTCCAGGCACATTCGATAATCATCCTCACTGACCAACCTCTTCGGCAAGTGCTTCAAAAGCCCGAAGTATCTAGGCGTCTGACCAAGTGGGCCATAAAGCTCGGCAAATTCGACTTCGAATATCGATCGATGATAGCCATCAAGGGCCAAGCAGTGGCCAAATTCATAGCGGAGTTCACCGCTCAAAATAATGAAGTCGAGGCATTTGACTTGGATGGACTACCCCATAAAGTATCAAACCTCATGACCCTTTTGATATCTCCACCTACAGAGGATATTAGAATGGAATCAGAAGCTGTGAACAAATGGACCTTGTTTGTGGACAGGTCATCGAATTCGAAGCAAGCCAGAGCAGTTGTCCTAGTCGCGCCCGATTCGACAACAGTCTAATATGTTATAAGGCAGAGTACGAGGCGCTGCTAGATGAAATTAGATTAGCAATCTTCTTAGGAGTCCGATTTCTCGACGTTCAATGTGATTCCTAACTCGTTATAAACCAAGTATCGGAGGAGTTTGATGTCAAAGAGACCAGGATGATAGCCTACCTGAGCGAGTTACGAAAGCTCATGGATAAATTCCAAAAATGCATCATCAATCAAATACCAAAGGTTGAAAATTCCTAGGCTAATGCCCTCACAAAGTTAGCCTCAGTAACTGAAGGGAGTATCCCAAAAATCATCCTGGAAAAATTCCTAGATAAGCCGAGCATCGATCGCATCGACCAGGGATCCGTCCATCCTATACAGTCATCTACGAGTTAGATGGATCCTATAGTCGAATACCTAATGGACGACAAGATTCCTGAGGATAAACTGGAAGCTCGGTGCTAGAGAGTTAGAGCAGCACGGTACACGATCATAGGAGATATTTTGTCTAAGAAAGGTACTCTTGGCTGTATCTGAGATGTCTACGGCCCAATGAAGTAGAGTATGTGGTCCGTGAAATACATGAAGGAATTTGCGGGAATCACTCTGGCAGCTGAGCATTGGCATAGAAGATTAACCGTCAAGGATACTTTTGGCTGATAATCCAAGAGGACTCCAGAAATTTTGTCCAAAGATGTGATAAATGCCAAGGGTTTGCTATTGTCCCAAGATAGCCAGCGGAAGAGCTGACCCCCATGAGTAGACCTTAGTAGTTTTCCAGTGGGGAATCGACATCATTCGGCCTTTACCCCAAGGCAAGGGACAAACCAAGTATGTTATCGTAGCAGTTGATTATTTCACCAAATGACCTGAGGCCAAACCTGTTGCGAAAATCATCGAACAGAAAATAACGAATTTCTTTTGGAAGAACATTATCTGTTGGTTCAGCATCTCACACACCATTGTTTCAAATAATGGGAAGCAATTCGACAACGACAGGTTCAGGGCCATGTGTTAATGGCTCAGCATCATCAACGCTTACTCATCGCCTTAGCACCCCCAATCCAACGATCAAGTGGAGGCTGTGAACAAAATCATTAAGAATCACCTCAAAACTAAGTTAGAGAAGGCCAAGGGTAATTGGGTCGAGGAACTCCCGTTCATTTTGTGGGCGTACAAAACTACGGCTCGATTAGCTACAGGAAAGACCCCATTCTCCCTCTCTTACGGCACAGAGACCGTCATCCCCATTGAGATAGGACTTCCTACAGCTCGAGTGCGGACCTACCAAGACTAGTAGAACACCGAGCAGATTACGACAGGACTCGACCTTCTTAAAGAGTTAAGGGACACCGCAAGACTGCGGATCACAGCTCGACATCAACAAGTCGCCTACTTCTACAATTCTAGAGTCAAAATGAGATATTTTCTATGAGGAGACCTAGTCCTTCGTCGTGTGTTCTAGAACACAATGGAACCTAGAGTAGGGTCCTTGGGCCCTAACTGGGAGGGACCTTATCGAGTAGTCGGCTCAGCTAAACACGGATCCTATCGCCTTGAGGACCTGGACGGACGACCTCTACCACATCCCTGGAATGCCAAGGATCTGAAAATTTACTATTCTTTGGGAAATCAATGTAAGAGCCGAGACTACTTGTTATAATGGCATTTTGAATAAAAGATGCAATCTTCTACATGATGCTGAGTTGTTCTACGTGGTCTACATGGGACTTCCCCTACAAGGGAGAAGATACCGATGATGGGTCGACCACTTATAAAAGTGATCGCCCCATCAACTGAGCAAGCTACAAAGGACCATTTCTCATGCGCAGAGATGGAACCCTTCGACGAGCTGACTCTTAATGAAGAGGTAACTCATCACTCAACAATTCACACAAGCATACCCACACAATCGACGACAACCATGTCCACAAAAAAATCTACAAGTATAACATCTAAAATAATGCCGAGACACAATATTATTCAGTTACAAAAAGATAAAAAGAAACAAAATTAAAGGCAGCTTAGCCGGCCTATGGGGGATCTGCACTGGGGGGCTGGTAATCTAGAGGAGGATCTTCGGTGCTTAAGGCCTCGAGGTTGAAGTATAGGTAGAATCCCTTAACATCTTCTACATAGGCATTATAGTCATAATAGTAGACCTTCTTAACCTTGACCTCCCCGTTTCCGAAGTCTTAAAGGCCTTGACAGCAGCAGCAACCATCAAAGCGGCCGAGGCCTCAAGCTCAGCACGTTGAACAGCAAGAGCCTTCTCAATGACTACCTCTGCATCAGCGATAGGATCATCCACCGTACCTAGGAAGGATCTCACCTTCGTCAGCTCAGCATCAATAGAGTCCAGATGAGACTAGAGCTCATTGACTTCCCCGTGGAACACTTGGCCCTCAGCAATAAGGCCCTTGAGATCCTCTCGCTCCTCGACTGCCGCCTTTAGGAGTGAATCCGCCTCGACCTTCTCTCCTCGGAGGGCCTCTACCTCCTCCCGAAGAGCCTCGATCTCCTCATCTTTCCTGCTTATCTCCTGCAGCCTTTCACGGATCAACAAGAACATGGGCAGCGCCTGCATGGCAGAAAAAATGAAAGATATGTTAAAAAACAAAGAAAGATAAATGCGACTAAGGGGGGGAAGGTTACCTTATAGTAGACCGAGGCAATGTCATTGACAAAGGATTCGTGGCATTGTGTGAGAAGCTCAGCTATCTCCACCTCGGGAGCATGCTTCACCGCCCAACTGACTAGGTAAGGCATGTGAAAGCCAGGGGAAACGGCCCAGCCTCAGGGAGAGGTGCAGACCCCACGGTCTCTCCGATGCTGCTGGCAGGTGAAGCCTGATGCTCTGTCATAGGCTCGCCCCCATCCCTAGGCGAAGAATAAGCTCCCTTGATCGAGCGTTCAACCTCAGCAGGAACAAGGACGTTGTCCTCGTCACCTGTCGGAGTCCCCCTTTTAGGCTTAGAAGAGGAGGGGACGGCGATGACATCTTCCCTGATTGCCTCCCTCTCCGCTTCAAGTTAGACCTGGGGGGGAGGTGTCAAGGGCAATTTAGGGGTGGGGGTAGGGGCGACTACGATCCTAACCTCGGTAGCAACGGCTGGATCAACTTTGACTCGAGGTGTCTCCTTCCTTCGGACAGTGACCTTCACTTGAGGCTTGGAGCGGAGCATCTCCTAGAGACAAGAAGATTTCCTCTTCCTTGACCCCTACGTCTCACCCATACATGCACAAAATAGCTCAGTTAAAGGAGGTGGCTTCCATGAAAACTCACGAACCATGCATGATACTGACCTAAAGCGAATAGGGTGGGTTTGAATCTGCAAAATTCAAACTGAAAGAGGTCGTCCGGATTGATGACGTGGTGCTAGATGCGTTGCTCGGCATCAAGCAATTGTGCCCTGGCGGCCTAGGCCCGATGAACGGAGGAGAGCTCGGGAATGCCCCTGGGATTATCTGCTAAAGAATAGTTACGGTCAGATGAGAACAATACAATACAAAAGTCGACGACGGAACAGACACTTCAAGAAATCTGACTTAGAGTGGAAATTTTGGTGGGGACCCTGACTTGCAGACCATTGAGCTCCGCTGCGGATGCCTTCCACTCTCCTGAGGCCCAAAATCATTTGTTCTTCCAATCCTTATTGGAAGTGGGGAGCATAGTGATGAGGCCAGAACCCTGCTGAGACCTCGCTGAGAAATAATACTAGCACGGCTCGTGGCGGTTGTGCTTGGCTTGGTAGATGGCCATGAACTTATCGGGTGTCAGCTCTTAATTCTTGAATTGACGCCAGATCAGGTAGGACAATACTAGCGTCCTTCAAGCATTGGGAACGAGCTGGCCCAGAGCCAACTTTAGACGTGCGGTCATGGCGCGCACAAGGGGGTGGATCGAAAATTAGAGCCCACATCGGAGGGCACAAATGAAGATTGCGACATCACCTTCAACTGGGTCCCGAGGGGCATCCAGAGGAGTTGGAGCATAGTGACGAGGCCAGAACCCTGTTGAGACCTCGCTGAGAAATAATACCAGCACTGCTCGTGGCGGTTGTGCTTGGCTTGGTAGATGGCCATGAACTCATCGGGTGTCAGCTCTTGATTCTTGAACTGACGCCAGATCAGGTAGGACAATACCAGCGTCCTCCAAGCATTGGGAACGATCTGGCCCAGAGCCAACTTCATACGTGTAGTCATGGCGCGCACGAAGGGGTGGACCAAAAATTGGAGCCCACATCGGAGGGCACAAATGAAGATTACGACATCACCTTCAGCTGGGTCCCCAGGGGCATCTAGAGGAGCTGGAGCTCAGATATGCACCGAACTCTTAATCTGGTAGTTCGCTTCGATCTCATCCATTTGAGATTCTATTAAGACTGAGCCCCCGAGGACAAGCTTGGTAGGTCGACTGCCCGACGATCCAACGACCACCCTTCCCATCAGATCCTGGGGTATTCTCTTAGAACCCTTAAAGCGAGCACCGACTTTAGTGCCTTTATCTTTTCTGGCACAAGGTCGAAGGGTTATCACTTTCAATGGGCTTTCCGAATCCTTGTGCTTAGAGTCTGCACTCTCTAGCTCTGAATCTTCCTCAAATGCATATACTTCACAAGCTCCACCTGTCCCATTTGACATCACAAAATGAACGGAAAAGGAGAAAACAAGAGAAAAAGGGGACTAGAAGGAGAAAACTCACCGGAAATCGCCTGCTCTGGGGATTTGCTAGCAGCAAGCGTCTTCCAGGAGAAATAGAGGAGAGATTCAAATGAGGTGAAGGAACTACCTTTTATAGTCTCAATTGGCTGACTGTAATGATGACAAATAGCTGTACCCGAAGCTAGAACGCCAAAGAGTCGAACCTTACGGGGTATGTGGCAGTACATCGTTGGTTCGGATTCACGTCCACCAAGCCACACACTATTTGCATTTAATGGGAGTTAATGTGCAAATGTCTTCTCACCTCCTAAAGTGCACGTGGCAGCTCCACGTGCACTCCAACGGTTTGAATCCTTAACCGTCACCACGTGTTCGCCCATTTCAAGCTCGAAGTCAAAAAGCTGTCTCTGTAGTACGGTGCCTCAATAACAGAGAATCATGAATATGATAATCTGCCTCGATTCTGCTGAGTCCTCATCGTGGAGGGCGCAACTTACCATCTCCCTATGAAATTACTTCCTGAGTTCGAGCTCGAATTTAGAGAGTAGGGGACTTCTGTTATGGGAGAATTTGAGCTGAACCTAATTGGGGTTAGCACAACTCAGCCAGTTGAGTGACCACGTCTAGGAAAAGAGATAGCCGAGCAAGACAAGCTAACTCTTAATCTGGAACGAGCCATATTACTCTGTCCAAGCTCTTTTGTAGAGCTTTCGCATCAGCCTGGAACCCAGAAGAACTCATTACACATCTTGTCCGCCGACCCCAAATAGGTACTCATCAACATCACGACTAAGCTGTTACAGGAAGGACTCAGATAATAAGGTTGGCTTAGACGAAGATATGCCCTATAATCACGCTCGAGGCTTAACTGCAGTAACGCACGTATGGAGCAATAGCCGGCGCATGATCTCAAGGTAACTGCCAACTTCTGTGTATGCATCATTCCCACTAAATAGCATAAGTTATGCCAAGAATGACGTGCTCGGTCACTCGATCCAAAAGGTATAAATAGGGGACTCATTTGCATCGATAGGTACGTAAAATCTCTCACCCAAAACTCCCGTCTACACTACTTAGACCTAGATTTCTGGCCTAACCTTGGCATCAGAGGGTCCCCTGCTCTAGCGAGGGTCTCCTTTGTCTTCCTCTTGCGCAGGCATACAATGCTCGGTGCGAGTGTTCGGAGTTCAGAGGGGGTGAGCCAGATTTCTGCATTAACAATCAGAATGTTTTTATACAATGCATGGTTTATTCCGCCAACATTTGCTACTAACTCTGATTAATGATAAACAGTTCAAATTTAAACTGAATTTTAAAGGCTAACACTCGAATTTTTGGAAAACGAGTCATATATTCGGATTTCAAAAATCGGGGCGTTACAAAAACTGAATCTAGTATATGAGCGTAGACCCAAATTATAGTTAAGATTATTAGTCACTTGATTAATGCTACAGATTAGACTATAGAATATAACTAACAAACGAAATAGTAAAAGATTATACTAGGAAATGTAATTGACTTGTAGAAAAATGTAATTACATTAAGGAATGTAAATGATGAGAAATTTAAAGGAAAATTGAAAGATATTTTTGGGTTCGATTAGGTTGGAATGAGATAAATCTTCCTGTTGAATTATTTTACTATTTATAGCTTAATCTAGTCATCTCGATACTTCCTATGTTCTGACAGTTGTTATTGGTCTTTTAGATACTTACCACGTTCTAATTGTTGTTGTAACTATTTCAGTACTATATGGCCTTTCGAATTTATTTATTTTTTAAACTTGCTACATGTCCTAATAACGACTTTAGGACTCTTTGCTGATTCAACTGCATTTTACTCGGTCGCTCGATCAATATTCTGAATAATACTTACCCGCTTAATCGACCTCATAAATGACACTCAAGCGTTTAATTTGACTCTGCATGATTATCGACTACTTTATCAACTTCTTAAATGACTATCGACCGCTTTGTCTGCTTTTGAATTTCTCTCAATTACTTCATGTCTAATAATTTTGTCGGCTATGATTTGATCAAATTTTTTGCACGTAGCATCTTTTTCTTATTATAACACGTGTACTTTTCAAATCAATTTCTCAACGGTACAACACAGTGACATCAACAACCCGTGATGCGCCATACAAATATACAATCGGGATGTGGCTGAGATCCGCCGAGATCTACCACACACGTGCAACGATAGCGCCATGTTCCCATGGTTCCACATCAAACGTGTTCCGCTAATCGCCCATTCAATCCCGCATTACTTTGGCAAACGTGTGCAACGACGGTACGTCTGTGGATACCCATGGTGTTTTTTCTTGATATTTACAGCCGTCCTTGTGAAGGCATATGATTCCGTAGAGGTGGAACGGAAAATTAGATGGACAAAGCTAACATGCTTAAAATCATTAATGATCCAAGGTGGGGTCTACTGTTATGAGTATCTAGGTGGGCCGGACATCTAGATAGTTGCCTTGATTAGGCAGCGTCTAGGTCCAGACCACCCGGACCATTCATTAATAGGTGCATCTAGGAAAAATGCACTGGCCTAAATTCCATCTGCCCTGTCATCAGGTGGCCCGTGACTAATAAAATGAACGACTTCCTGTCCACCCGGACCATCGACGTGGGGGCATTATGAAAATGCCCTGGCCTGATTTCAAGGCATGTCTCGTCGTCAGGTGGCCAGTGCAGGACCTATGAGATTTTTGGGACATGCCATGTTCCGATTGGTCGCAACCTGACGAGGGCAAGGATGTCGTGACTCAGATTTGGTAGTGAACCCTTCAATAGCAAGTTCCGTACTGATCCATGCTATGGGCCATTTATGTTGAATGTATGCTGTACATCATTTTTTAAGGCTTTTTTTATTTATTATTATTTGCTTTTTTATTTAGGGATTAATCTAAAAATAAGGCAGATCCGATTCGAAGGTGAATCCCACCACATGAAATGGTGCTGATGGAACGGTCACTGTTAAGAACTTATCATGGGCAGCGAAAGTCATGGATTAAAATTATATATATATATATATATATATATATATATATATATATATATATATATATATATATATATATATTCCTTTTATCCATTCGTGTGATCTAATCGAGAGGTTGGATGGTAGGTAAACTTGATAGGACATTAGAAAGTTTTATTTTATTTTATTTTATGGAGGGTATTCAATCAACACTGTTCATGTAGTGTTGCCCACCTGAGAATTCTCTCCGCCGGTTCATTACCTAAAAAATGAAGTTCAAAAAATGGATCGATAGCACGGATAAAACACACATACATGCACGGATAAAAATGGGTCACAGATCCGAACATTATTGAAAGGTACTGTACAGGGTCACGGCGGAATCCCTAGCTGAGAACTGGCAGCCGCTTTGAGTGGCTACCCCAATGCAGGGGTCTTATCAAGATTGTCCATCCATTTACTGGTAGCATTTTACTAGATAAACTAAAAAATAAGGCAGTTGAAATTTTTGTAAGGCCCACTGAGATATTTATTCGCCATCTAACATATACGTAAAGTTAAATATATCTGTACGGAAAGAAAACACAAATATCGGCTCCATCTAAAACTTGTCCCCCCAGTAAGTTTTCAACGGTACCAGTTTAATCCCTATTGCGTAGTTCCCTTGAACCTTGAATATGCTTCGTTTTTTATTTTATATCTTAAAATGATTTTTTTTTTAAATGGACGGCATGGATGATACCCATACATCACGGTGGCTACTCAAAGCTGCTGTCCGTTCCAGCAGGAGACGGGCGGAGGTAGAACACAATCTGCGTCCGGTCGAAGCCGTGTCCGGCTTTTCAATCTCACACTTATAGCTTCAGCATTTATGTTCCCAATATACCGTCGCAGATAAATCATAACGTGAACTGATGTGCCACATTGAAATCTAGGATACATAGTTTTTGATCCACACCGTCGCATGGGTTTGCAAAGGCGTGTTTGGATGGTGGGATTAGAAGGGATTAGGTGGGATGGAATTGCATCTGGTCCTTTGCCAATTCAACTCCATATCAGGGAGAAATGGAAAAGCTTGGAACTAGATTAGATGGAATTGCATTGGGTCCGTACTAATTTCACTCAATGGTAGCAAGTTGTGTAGGTCCCAACCATGATGTGTGGGCTATATCCACACCGTCCACCCATTTTTTGAGATTATTTTTGAGCATGAGCCAAAAAATTGGGTAAATCTAGAGCTCAAGTGGACCCCACCATAGAAAGCAATAGGGATTGAATACTTATCATTGAAAACTTCTTTGAAGCCACATAAGTTTTGGATCTGCCTCATTTTTAGGCCCATGCCATAAGATGAGGTTACAAAACAAATAAACAGTTTAGATATAACATGTGTGCTATTCTCAATAATTTTAAATGATAGTGGGTATATCCATTCAATGTACCACCATATTACCAATAAAGCATGACATTAATCTTATCGCATGGCCATAGGGAACAATCCCTATCATGGGTAATAATTATGTTTTTTGAATCTCATCCCTCTTAATGAGAAATTTAGGACCGTGGACCAGCCGAGTTTTATGAAAGAAGACAAACTTAATTTTGCAACTTAGATCTATTCGTACGAACAACAAATTTGAGGATGAAAATACCCCTCCCTTCCGAAGACGAGTGCTGAGGCTCCTCCAGTCGAGAGTTGTACGAGCGGCTCAAAAGAGATCAAAGTTAATGGCCCCACAGCTATGTATTTTATTATATCCACAATGTTCATCCATATTTTGAGATCATTTCGGTGCACTATCCAAAAAAAAAAAAAAAAAAAATCATATCCAAAGATCAACTGGACCACACCACAAAGAGCAGCAAGAAAACTGATTTTCACCGTTAAAAATTTTGTAGGGCCCACCATAACATTTATTTTCCATCCAATCTATTCATGAGGTTACAAAGGCCTAGATGAAGAGGGAAAAAAAGTTTTCATAATGATCCAAAACTTTCTTAACCACTAAAAGGGTTTCAATGGTAAACGTTCAATTCCTACCTTTTACAGTGTGGTCCACTTGATAGTTAGATCTATCTTATTTTTCGTCCTAAGCCTTAATATGAGCTCTCCAAATAGATGGATGATTTGGATATAACACAGACATCATGATGGGACCCACAAAAGCAACATAGCAAAAAAAAAATAAAAAGATAGCCGCGGCGCTGCCTGTCCGCTACGATTATAGCTACGGTTATAATCCGTAGCTAAAGTGTATCGTAAATTCTAGATTTTTAAGGCAAACTCACTGGACAGTTCTGAACTTTTTTGATAATATCGACAGATCGTCGATATATCGACGCAATTATAGCTACGGTTATAATCCATAGTCAAAGTGTATCAAAAATTGTTATTTATGACTAACGTCGATATATCGATGATATGTAGATAATATGTACAACTTATGTCGATATATCGATGATATGTAGATAATATCTACAACTTATGTCAATAATATCTACAATATGTAGATAATATCGACGTTTGCATCTTTTGTAAAAAAAAAAAATATATGTTTTTTTTTTTTTTTTTTTTTTTTTTTTTTGAGATTTAGGTTTAGGGATTTAAGAATACATTTAAGTTATAGGTTTAGGTTTAGGTTATAAGTGTCGGTTATATGTTAAGGTTTAGGGAACTGAGAATAGATTAAGGTTTAGGTTTAGGAAATCGAGTTCGGGACCAGGTTTAGGTTTGGGTTTTCAAGTTTACATTTAGGTTAAAGAGTTGATATTAGGATTAGGTGTAGGTTTAGTTTAGGGATTTGAGAATACATTTAGATTTTAGGTTTAGGTTTAGGTTATAAGTGTCAGTTATATGTTAAGGTTTAGGGAACTGAGAATAGGTTAAGGTTTAGGTTTAGGAAATCGGGTTCGAGACCGGGTTTAGGTTTCGGTTTTCAAGTTTAGGTTTAGCTTAAGGAGTTAATATTAGGATTAAGTGTAGGTTTAGGTTTAGGAATTTGAGAATACATTTAGGTTTTAGGTTTAGGTTATAGGTTTAGGTTTATATTATAAGTGTCGGTTATATGACAAGGTTAAGGGAACTGAGAATAGGTTAAGGTTTACGTTTAGGAAATCGGGTTCGGGACCGGGTTTGGGTTTGGGTTTTCAAGTTTAGGTTTAGGTTAAGTAGTTGATATTAGGATTAGGTGTAGGTTTAGGTTTAAGGATTTGATAACACATTTAGATTTTAGGTTATAAGTGTAGGTTATAAGTTTAGGTTTAAGTTAGGTTATAGGTTAAGGTTTAAGGAATTGAGAATAGGTTAAGGTTTAGGTTTAGGGATTTGAGAATACAATTAGGTTTTAGGTTACAAGTGTACGATATAGGTTTTGGTTTAAGTTAGATTATACGTTAAGGTTTAGGGAATTGAGAATAAGTTAAGGTTTAGGTTTAGGGATTTGAGAATACATTTAGCCTTAAAAGGATTTCAATGGTAGACGTTCAATTCTCCACTGCCTTTTACAGTGTACTCCACTTGATAGTTAGATCTATCTTATTTTTCATCTCAAGCCTTAATATGAGCTCGTAAAATATATGGACGGTTTGGATATAATACATACATCATGATGGGACCCACAAAAGCAACATAGCAAAAAAAAAATATTTCAGTTTGCCCCGCTCAATTTCTAATTAGGGTAAACTAGAAATTGAGCGGGGTAAACTGAAAATTAAGCGGGGCAAACTAGAAATTGAGCGGGGCAAACATGAAATTGACCCCACTGTCAAAATCTAGTTTTTTCACCTTTTATTCAGATATTTTTATGAAAGAATACAAACTTACTTTTGCAACTTAGACCTCCACGTGCGGAGACCCAATTTCAGGACGAAAATACTCCTCTTTTTCACTGCTGTCCACTTTTCCTCTCCCTTTTCACTATTTGATTTTCATTTCCTTTTCCAGGATAAGGTTTAGGTTTAAGTTTGGATTTTTAAGTTTAGGTTTAGGTTTAGGTTAGGGAGTTGAGATTAGGATTAGGTGTATATTTCGCTTTAGAGAATTGAGTTTAGGTTATAGGTTTTGGGATTTGAGAATAGTTTTAGGTTATAACTATAGGTTTAGGTTAGGTTATAGGTTAAGGTTTAGGGATAGGTTATAGGTTTTGGGATTTGAGAATGGGTTCGGGTTTAGGTTACAGGTTTAAGTTTAGGTTTTAGTTTAAGTTATAGGTTATAGCTTTTGGGATTTGGGAATGGGTTCGGATTTAGGTTATAGGTTTTGGTTTTGGTTATTGGTTTTGGGATTTGAGAATGGGTTCGGGTTTAGGTTATAGGTATTAGTATTGGTTTAGGTTATAGGTTTTGGTTAAGGTTATTGGTTATATGTTTAGGTTTAAGTTAAGATTAGGTTTAGGTTATAGGTTTTGGGATTTTGATAATGGGTTCGGGTTTAGGTTATAGGTTTATGTTTAGGTTTTGGTTTAAGTTAGAGGTTATAGGTTTTGAGATTTGGGAATGGGTTTGGGTTTAGGTTATAGGTTTTGGGATTTGAGAATGGGTTCGGGTTTAGGTTATAGGTTTTGGTATTGGTTTAGGTTATAGGTTTTAGTGAAGGTTAGGTTTAAGTTATAGGTTTTGGTTTAGGTTATAGGTTCTAGGTTTAGGATAAGGATTAGGTTTAGGTTTAGGTTATAGGTTTTGGGATTTGAAAATGGGTTCGGGTTTAGGTCATAGGTTTTGGTTTTAGTTTAGGTTATAGGTTTTGGGATTTGGGAATGGGTTCGGGTTTAGGTTGTAGGTTTTGGTTTAGGTTTTGGTTAAGGTTATAAGTTATAGGTTTAGGTTTAGGTTAAGGTTAGGTTTAGGTTATACGTTTTGGGATTTGGAAATAGTTTTAGGTTATAAGTATAGAACTCCCAATTTCTTAACAAATACGATCCTTTTGATCATTTCTTCACATGTACACTCTCAAAAAGGACATTATGTGGAATAGATTAAAAGATCAGTCATCCTAAATTAGGATACATTTTTTGTTTCAAATATTCACTTGTAGCATACCATATCTCAACAGATTGACGTAACTTTTTTGAGAATTGAGAATAGGTTAAGGTTTAGGTTTAGGGATTTGAGAATACGTTTAGGTTTTAGGTTACAAGTGTACGATATAGGTTTTGGTTTAAGTTAGATTATAAGTTAAGGTTTAGGGAATTGAGAATAAGTTAAGGTTTAGGTTTAGGGATTTGAGAATACATTTAGGTTTTAGGTTTATGTTTAGGTTTAAGTTTTGAGTGGCGGCAAACATGAAATTGAGTGGGGGTAAACTAGAAAATCAGTAGGGCGAACATGAAATTGAGCGGGGGAAACATGAAATTGAGTGGGGCACACTAGAAATTGAGCGGGGGAAACATGAAAAATGAGTGGTACTTGTTTAATTTTGTGACGCTATCTATCATGCCATTGAGCAAGGGGAGCATTATCAGTTTGAGTGGGGCACACATGAAATTCAACAAGACAACTTGAAAATTGAGCGGGTCAAAATAGAAATTCAGTGGGGCAAACTAGGAAATGAGTAGGTCAAGCATGAAATTGAGCGGGACAAACATGAAATTGAGTAAGGCAGATTAGAAAATGAGTAAGGAAAATTTAAATTTTGAGCGGGGGAAACTTGAAATGATGGATATCCAATCACTATTGTTTTCCTGTAGCATGGTACATCTAAGATTTATATCCCTCTTATTTTTAGGATGAAGCCCTAAAATGATCTTTACAAATGGATGAACAGAATGGATGAAACACTTACATTATGGTGGGGCCCACAGAGCACTGACCACTAGCCACGAGGCTGGTGTCAGGGGGAGTAGTCAATCCATTTTCTATACTACATACATTCAATGTGGGCCCAACTGATGCCTGATTTCTTCCCTGGACTAACCATTTTCGAAAGAAGACAAAATGCTGATAAGGGGGGCCCACAAAATTAGTTTTTTTCATCTTTCTCGTGGAACCAAAGGGTGGAAAGGGAGGCGAAAGCAACGTGAAAGCAGCAGTGGAAAGGGAGATGAAAATCAAACAGTAAAAAGGGAGAGGAAAAGTGGACAACAGTGAAAATGAGGAGTATTTTCGTCTTGAAATTGGGTCTCCACATGTGGAGGTCTAAGTTGCAAAAGTAACTTTGTATTCTTTCATTAAAACAGCTGGATAAAAGGTGGGCAAACTAGATTTTGATAGCGGGGTCAATTTCATGTATGCCCCACTCAATTTCTAGTTTACCCCGCTCAGCCCCGCTCAATTTTTAGTTTGTCGCGCTTAATTTTCAGTTTGCCCTGCTCAATTTTCAGTTTGCCCTGCTCATATATGGACGGTTTGGATATAACACATACATTATGATGGGACCCACAAAAGCAACATAAAAAAAATAAAATAAAAATTCAGTTTGCCCCGCTCAATTTCTAGTTTGCCGGGGCAAACTAGAAATTGAGTGGGGCAAACTGATTTTTTTTTTTTTACTATGTTGCTTTTGTGGGTCCCATCATAATGTATGTGTTATATCCAAACCGTCCATATATTTTACAAGCTCATATTAAGGCTTGAGACGAAAAATAAGATAGATCTATCTATCAAGTGGACCACACTGTAAAACGCAGTGGGGAATTGAACGTCTACCATTGAAACCCTTTTAGGGGTTACAGAAGTTTTGGATTATTATAAAATTTATTTTTCCTCTTCATCAAAGTCTTTTTGACCCTATGAATGAACTCAGACGGGGAAAATTTCTCACAAAAATCACAGTGGGCCCCATAAAGGTTTCTAATGGTTGACGCTCATTCAACACTGTTTCCTGTAATGTGGTACACTTGAGATTTGGATATATCTCATTTTTGGTCTCATACCATAAAATGATCTGGAAAAATATATGGACGGCATGGATGAAAAGCACACATCAAGGTGGGGCCCACATACCACCGACCATCCGCCATTGGCTGGTGGTAGGCGGAGTATCCAGTTCGTTTCCTTGAAAGGAGGGGTATTTTCGTCCTGAAATTCCAAATCCGCACATGTGGGTCTAAGTTGCAAAACAAAGTTTGTATTCCTCCATAAAAATAGCTGGCTAAAAGGTGGGGTCCACAGTCCTAAATTTCTCCCTCCTAATCCCACTACGCAAACACACCCGTAATACAGTGGTACATTGAATGGATATACCCACCATCATTTGAAATTATTGAGAATAACACACGTGTTATATCTAAACCGTTCATTTGTTTTGTAACCTCATCTTATGGCATGGGCTTAAAAATGAGGTAGATTCAAAACTTATATGGCCCCAAAGAAGTTTTCAACGGTAAGTATTTAATCCCCGTTGCTTTTTATGATAGGGTCCACTTGAGCTTTAGATTTACCTAATTTTTTGGTCCATGCTCTAAAATAACCTCGAAAAATGGGTGGACGGTGTGGATATATCCCACACATCATGGTGGGATGTATAAAACTTGCTAACATTGAGTGAAATTGGCACTAAACCCAATGCAATTCCATCTAATCTAATTCCAAGCTTTTCCATTCTTCCCAAACCGGAGTGGTATTGGCACAGGAGCAATGAATCCCATCCCACCTAATCCCTTCTAATCCCACTGCCGAAACACGTGCATGGAATTAAATGAGGTTAGATCTTGTGGATCATTGCAACGACTGCTCACATAAGCTATGGGTTGTGAAGCTCCTTCTTTTGGAATCAGACGAGGATTTTTGCAATTTTATGTTGGGCTTTGTGTTATAGTTGAGGCGGAAAATTAAAAAAATAAATCACTTAAAGATAGACTTAAGGCACGTTACGATGTCGCTATCTTTAAGGCGATATTCGCACCCTATTGGTGATTAAACCAATTTGCAAGAGGGTTACAACAAATCCGCCTCCAGGATATAATAAGCCTCTTCTCCTGAACCGGAGAAATGTGAGTTTCAGCCTTTAAAACTGAAAAACCGCACCCCGAACACACTTTTACAGCATACAACCCTGACTTCTGTGCTGTTATAATTTATCCCCTGAAAACTGTTTGTAAATTACTACCTGAAAAACTATTTGCAGTTTAGCACCTGAAAACTGTATTTTTCAAAAGAACATCTAAAAACGAAAATTGAGAAGAAGAAAAAGATGGAGAAGAGATTGTTGGAAATTGTAAATTCGGATTGATACAGACATGAGTTTATATATAATCATAAGACATCTTCTTCCATGGTGTCTTTTGACCAATGGTGGTGTCTTTCCAACAATGGCATCTTTCCATTTCAAATTCAAAAGATGCTCCCTTTACCAAGAGGCATCACCATACACACCAACAATCACCAAAGTTACAACCCTTCTTTTTCAATTTTCTTTTCTTATTATTTTGAAAAAACCCAACACTTTGTGTAACTAGCTGTTTGTATTATCTGTACCCTACCATGATGTATATATTTTATCTATGCCATCTATTCATTTTGAAATATAATTTTAGGACTTGATCCCAAAAATGAGGTAGATATAAATCTCAAGTGGACCACACCCTGGGAAATCAGTAGTGATTGAATTACACCATTAAAAACCTCCTAGGGCCAAGATTTGGATCAAACTCATTTTTGGGCTCATACCATAAAATGACATGAAAGAATGAGTGGACCGTATGGATGAAACACATACATCATGGTGAGGCCCACAGAGCACCGATTGGTAGTGGCAAGATGAGTAGCCAATCCCATTCCAAAACATGAAGTGGGATGGCTTCCAAGCCAAAGGATTAGATGAAAATCCCTGTGTAATCATTATATTTTGGTAATTTCATCCCACGTAAACCTATCTAACCCATGCTCTAAACACCCTCTTACAACTCGGAGAATCTTGTCCATCAAATATTCCACCATTTTGCTGTTTTTTTGTTAAGTACACTGATTAACAGACAGGGAACTGTAATTCGAATGGTAAGGACAATAAAATCAATGGTTTTGGATGAGCGAACCATGTCTCCATCTCCTTCACTTTAAAAAACGAGTCATCACATCAATGACTCGCCCCTGAGCCGACTCAGCACGTGCATCTCTAAAACAGGCGAGGAGGGCGCAAGCGCAATTTCCGCCAACGAAGGGGTAATTCGGGTAGATAAAAACTCATAATTAGTGCGATGCCTTTCCTAACCGGCGGAGAAAAGGAGCCTCTGGACCCCACACGTTAAACGACAAGCGCGGGAGACGAAATTTGCATTTCTACCGTCGATCCCGGAATGACCCTCCTGCACGAAGGGAGAATCTCAACCGTTCGTTTGGACGGTGTGACCGAGTTTTTTACCTAGCAACCGTCGGTTACCAGTGCTCTCTAACCCTGGTTAGACATACCCCTCCTCAGAGAGAGAGAGAGAGGGACAGAGAGGAGAGGAGAGGGGGAGAGGATAAATGATTCCTCACACGGCTGAAGCTCTGGAAATCTCGGGGTTTTAAAGCAGAGACATGCTCTGAAATCCTCTGAGCTCTTTGCCTCTCTCTTTCTCTCACTCTCTCTCTCTGAAAAAAAGAGCTATTGGAAGAAAAAAAGGGTAGGAAGAGAGGTTGCTCGTGTTTTTATTGTCGAGGAGCGAGTTTTCTGTGGCAGCGGAATTGCAGGACGATGATGATGTGACGAAAGAGCGAGCATATGAAGGAAAAGGAAAGGAGAGACTAGGTAGGTGGTCGAAGGGCGTTTTGGAGCTTTACGTCAGAGAAACGGAGGAAGGAAACAGGAGGCTTTTGGCCTTCCCGATCTTGATAACGCTTGGAGACGGATTTGAAGCTAAAATCTGCTGGAGTTCGTCAAGGAATCGAAATTTGAAGGAAGATCTGCTCGAATTTCAACCGAATCTGCTGAAATCGCAGAAGAAAGAGGAATTCGGAGCTCAAATATGTTGAAATTCGAAGGGTGAGGTTTTGAAGTTTTCTTTTTTATATATAATCTACCAGAAGCATATGAAGGAGAGAGCAGATCGAGTAAGAGCTCTGTTCTAAAAAGCTACTGGAAATGGCGTGTAATCCGTCTGAGATGCAAGAGCCCAGCATCGATACGGACAAGCTCAGCTACGAGATCTTCTCAATCCTCGAAAGCAAGTTCCTCTTCGGTTACGACGATCAGAAGCTCTGGATCCCCAAACAGATCGCCACCGCCGCTGGTAACGAAGCGCTGCCGCCGGCAGCCGCACCAGCTGCAGCTGCTGAAACTGGTAGCGTCGCCTCGATCAAGAACCAGAGGGGAAAGGTCTGCATCCTCAGCATCGACGGAGGGGGAATGCGAGGGATTGTCGCTGGAAAAGCCCTAGCCTACCTCGAGCAAGCTCTCAAGACGAAATCCGGTGATCCGGAGGTGAGAATCGCCGATTACTTCGACGTTGCGGCCGGGACCGGCGTTGGAGGGATTTTCACGGCGATGCTGTTCTCGACGAAAGGCGGAGGGAGCCGACCGATTTTCCACGCGGAGGACACCTGGAAGTTCTTGGCGGAGCAGGGGAAGCGGTTCTACCGGTCGCCGTCCGGGAGCAGCGGTGGTCGCTTTCTCCGGCGATTCCACAAGGGCAGTGGCGGTGGAGGAACTGCAGGAATGGAGCGTGCGATGAAAGAGGCGTTTACGGACAACGGCCGGAATCTGACGCTGAAAGACACGTTGAAGCCGGTTCTGATACCATGCTATGATCTTTCGAGCGCAGCACCGTTCCTGTTCTCGAGAGCGGACGCTCTGGAGACGGACAGCTTCGATTTCAGGCTGTGGGAGGTGTGCCGGGCGACGTCGGCCGAACCGGGGATGTTCGAACCGGTGGCGATGCGGTCGGTAGACGGGTCGACTCGGTGCGTTGCGGTGGACGGCGGGCTGGCCATGAGCAACCCGGCTGCGGCGGCCATAACGCACGTGCTGCACAACAAGCAGGAGTTCCCGTTTGTGCGAGGGGTGGAGGATTTGATGGTGCTGTCGCTCGGCAGCGGTGGGGGGATGATGGAGGGTAGCTATGAGTTCGACCAGGTGAAGGGATGGAAGGCGAAGGACTGGGCCAAACCAATGGCTAGGATTGCTGGAGATGGGGCCGCTGACTTGGTCGACCATTCCGTGGCCATGGCGTTCGGTCAGAGCCGGAGCAGCAATTACGTCCGTATCCAGGTACGCGTTTCCTACCGCTGCCTTCTTTTTTTTTTTTTTCGTTCGCGTGGAATCTTACTCGCGTACTGGCGATTTACGCTGTTAACCTAGGGAAAGAATTGGCTACGCCCCCTGACATCAGCCCCGTGGCTGGTGGTCGGTGCTCCGTGGGCCCCACCATGATGTATGTGTTTCATCCATACCGTTCATCCATTTTTATAGATCATTTTAAGGCTTGATGAAAAAAATTACAGGGCTCTAAATCTTAGTTGGGTCACACCATAGGAGAAAAATAATGAATAGATATTCATAATTAAATTCCTCCTAAGGCCCACTGTACTGTTTATTTATTTGACATCCAATCTGTTGATTTGGTCCTAAAGATTCAGGTGAAGGGAAAAAATAAATATCATCTTGATGCAAAACTTTTATAGCCCGTAAAACTTTTTTAATGGCCAAAATTCATTTAACACTGTTTCCTGTAACGTGGTTCACTTGAGATTTATATATACTTCATTTTTTCTATCATATCATAAAATTTTATGATATATAAAAATATATGGACAGCACGGATGAAACACATACATCATGATGGGCCCCAAAGAGCACCGACCACCAGCCAATGGCTGGTGTCAGGGGGAGTAGCCAATCCGTTCCCGTTAACCTACGCCTTCACTGCTCATTACCAGGCTTGCTTCGGTGGCGTTTGCCATGGAAGGGGGTCCAGGTACTGGCGTATGCTAGCAGTGTCAGTTGGTCTTCAGTGACAGGGTACGGTATGAGTCAACCACCATTTTATTAAGTTGTGGTGCATAATCCATCATACACGTGGCGGCATGTACGTCAATTCCTATCCTTCTAAATTGTAGGTCCAATCGTTGGATACAGCACAACCAGAAAATACCACCGTTGAACTATCGTATCCATCCAATTAGTGTCTAATGGAATTTAAAGTAGTTGGTGGTCCAAATTCATGAGCCAAATCCGACAACTATCATCGTTTAATTGCCGTGAGTTCCACGATTTGGACGGTCTTGATTGCGGTAAAGTAAGCGACGCGCAGAATCAGCACTAAGTAGGCGTCGAGGTTTCTTACGATGGTTCCGTTTAAGAACTGCTCGTGCAAACGTATACGTAACTCCCAGGTGCGCCGTCTTGTTTAACGGCATCAACCCTCCTCACCCATTTGGCAAGCCGTTCCAACGAGGCGCGGGAACCGTAATCCATGTGTCGTTTCCAACGGCATTCCCAAGAATTTTGCCCTCGTTTCGCGGAAACGGATTGGCTACTCCCCTGCCACCAGCCCCGTGGCTAGTCGGTTTTCTGTGAGCCCCACCATGATGTATGCGTTTCATTCGTCCATTTTTGCATATCATTTGAGGGCTTTAGCCAAAAAATTAGAGGGATATAAATCTCAGGTGGACCACACCACAGGAAAACAATAGTGATTGAATATGCACCCTTAAAATCCTCCTGAGGCCCACTGTACTGTTTATTTGACACCTAATATGTTGATTAGGCCATACAGGCCTAGATGAAGGGAAAAAACAAAGATCAGCTTGATCCAGAACTTTTATGGCTCCCGGAAAGTTTTTAATGGTTAACGTTCATTCAACACTGTTTCCTGTAATGTGGTCCACTTGAGATTGCGATATATCTCATTTTTTATCTCATACCATAAAAGGATCTATAGAAATAGATGGACGTCATGGATCAAACACATACATCATGGTGGGGCCCACAGAGCACCGACCACCAGCTATTGGCTGGTGGTAGGGGGAGTAACCAATCCGTTTGGTTGCGCTTGGTGACGAGGTCCGCGGTCTCCTTTACGTGTGAAAGTCAAAAAGCTAGAAAAAGAGGTTACAAACCCCGAATGAGGCGTGATATAATAGGCCCGCAGACTGCCATAAGTACCCGGGTAGTCATTAATCGGGCCATATGTACGGTTGATTTGGAGCCGTTCATGAGGAATTGATTCCAGTTAGTGGGCTTCACGGGATAAGTGGGTTCTTTCAAGAACTCTGAGCGATAACTACAGGATTATTTTCGAAGTCACTGTTTTATTCTAAGGACGGCTGTTTATTTACAGAAGTAGAATTGGCGTGGTAAATTAAGGCCAGGTGTTATTTTGTTTTTTGGGGAAACGTAGTTTTTGTTTCAGCCTCTGGTGGGAAATGAAAATGCTCTGTCAGTGAACCAGACGGTCAGGTTTGCTATTCTTGCTAGTATTTGAGTAAAACAATTGGGGCACAGTCTTCGTCTCCGTCTCCTGAAATTAACAGGAGGGGTGATTGGATACCTGGCAGACATTAACTCTACTTAAATAGACCAACTTGTGGAACCCACTGTCGCTGAGTTACATTCCTAATATGAAATTAGTTGAACAATCCTAAGCTTTGAGTCGTAGACACTAGTTTGTGGAAATAGGTCAGTTGGATATTTTTAATTTTAACCACCAAGTAAATCTCCTCCTTTCCTTTAAGATTAGAGGATTAGTGTAGTTTTTGGTTTGCATCTAAATTGGGCTCCATGACTTGGGGTTTTTAATTTGAATTGCTCGTGTACTAGGTTTGGAATTTCTAAGTGCCTATGAATCATCCAACACTGCCTCTTTTTTTAAAAAAAAATAATGAAGAAGCGATTTGCATGGGGGGAGATTGAAGAGGCGAAATGCAGCATGTGCCAAACATGGAAGACGTGTCCCAAATCCAGATCATTTACACGTCTGAAATGCCAGGCCGCTCCACTTATGAGGATGATCAGTGATCACCAGCATTTACATTTGATATATAGGCTACCGGGGGTCTTGTTTCTGAAAATTCCATTTTCCATTTATGTTATGGCCCACCTGATAAGTGGATTGGCCTGATTTGTGGGCAATGGATGATTCAGGGCCATCCCATGTAATGACTGGTCGAGATCTGGCACACGTGTGTGCCCAAGTTCACCTCCACAATTTCTTACTCTGGATCTAAAGTAGCAGTGCTCGCCTTTCTTTCTTTTTTTTTTTGCCTTTCTTTCTGAGGGGGTTGCTATGATGTGGTTTGGCCAGTGTTTATAATTACTCATTTGTCATTCCAGCTATCACACCACCCACATACACCAATTCAGACTCTCTATCTGTGGACTGAACACAGCCTTTAAATCACACTGTAGAATGGTCTTAATACTCTTGTTTTGCCGGTTAAGTTTGGAATGCAGTCCTTTTAATAACCACAATTGAACAGTCACGATTAGACAATGAATGGCCTGCTGTGATTTAATTTACGGCACACACTATGGTGCAGAAAGTTGTATAGCATTTCTAGGGAAAAAGCAGTTCTTTGTTCTCAACGGCAGATTGGGTGAAAAAGAAAAGAAGGTAAAGGAAAACAAACATCATGACAGAAGCCAAGGTAAAAGTGACGTCAGCTCAGTGTAAAGGAAATACCTTTCACTTGTTAGTTTTGTAGCAACAATCCTACTGGAAACAGGGGCACTTTAGTTGTTTGGATTCCACAAGTGAAATGGGTGGAATATGTTAATAAGTGCAAAAACAGGGGTAAACAACACTCATAAAGTTCACAAATAGGGTAAACAGTTTTCATGGGGGTAAACATCAGACCCGAGGTGCAGGAAGGAAAGGAAAACAGATTTCATTCCCTTTAACGCATTTGAAAACAGGGGTAAACTTCTAATAAGGGAAAAACAATTCATTTTCCTTCTTTTTTTTCTTCTTTTTTTTCAACTTTTAATTCAGTCCAAACATGCCCTAAGCAATTTCAGTCAAAACTCAAAAGGAATTTCAAAATTAAAAGAGTAGGGTATGCATTCATTGGGGAAAGCTGGGTTTATGTTACCATGTTGAACAAAATTTTACTATGTTTGGTATGCATAAAATGCTTTTTATTGCAGTTCTGTATGCCTTAATTAGATCCATTCAAAATTTAAAATACATATAGCATTTGAACAGAGATGAAGACATTTTTATTTATTTATTTATTTTGGTTCAAGGGTATGAAGAAATTTAAGACTTGTTGAATGAATCCCTTGTTACATTTTATTGGTTCTTCTTAGAGGCATGTTTGGCTGCACCAAATGTGATTGATTAAGCATTAAATTTCATCATATTTGGTGCAGCCAAATGCACACATTTAACATTTCCCTCTCATATGTTGCTGTTTGCTATAATCATCATTATCATCTAAGCCTTATCCCAACTAATTGGGGTTGGCTACATGAATCCTTTTCTGCCATTCAGGTTTATGTTGGAAGTTATGGCACATCTTTGACACCGGCTGCCAACCTGACTCAAACCCCTCCCTTATCCTGCTTGGGGACCGGCAATGAGAGCATAAAACTCCCATAGGTGCAAATGCAGTGTAATAGACTATAAAGTTGATTGCAATCAAGTGCTATCAAGTAGTTTATTACATAGGCTGATTACAATTTCCATTAAAAGCTGACCAGTTTGATCAATCTGTTGAAAAATCTTCGTTACTCTATTTGTCATTTGTTACAGTTTCCATTCTCTAACATCCCTTGTTGCATTTATACAACAACATAAAACATGTCCACGCATGCCCAATGAGGATTGTGCTTGGTTAGAATTATATTTTTGGATTTCCACATCAAAGACTTCTGTCTACATTACAGGTGAATGGTTCCAATATTGGCCGTTGTTCAGCCAACACAGATTCCGACCCGAGCCCCAGCAATGTGAAGATGCTGATAGGTGTGGCAGAGGAGATGCTGAAACAGAAGAACGTGGAGTCAGTGCTCTTCGGTGGAAAGAGGATCGGGGAGCAGACGAACTACGAGAAGCTGGATTGGTTTGCAGGAGAACTTGTGCTGGAGCACCAGAGAAGGAGCTGCAGAATAGCCCCCACCGTTGCATTCAAGCAAGCAACTCCGAGGGCCACCTAGATTTTACTCCCAATTTGTGGAAAAGTGAGTAGTTTTTTTCTCCCAACCCATTGAAAATCTTTCTTTTCAATCTATAATGATTTCTTGTGAATATTGGGCCCGAACTTGTTCTTTGATTTGATGGTGCTTACTGTCCTGTTCGACCCAATTACCTATCAAAGTGAAAAAAAAATCATTCTAGTTTCATTTTTTATTGCTTTGCATATTGCTGTGTCATAGTTAAGACTCGGTGATGACTCAGACCGACTCATCCAGTATTGAATTGAGTTGTGACTCACTTGAGTAGGCAGTGGACTTGTTGCATTGAATTAGATCAGGTGTTGGAGTCTTAAAACTGTGGTCTGTGTAGACCTGCCCCAAAACTTCAAACCAACTGTATATCTCCAATTCATTTAAACCGCTAAAAGCTCATGGCTTGAGTTCAGTCTGAAGATGAGCTTATCTTTCAAAATAAAAATAAACCAAGCTGAATTTGGAGAGTTGGAGCACACATGAGATCTCCCTCCCTTGAAAAGATGGTTCGTTGGAATCTAGCAAGCACTTTATAATCTGTAATATCAGATGCCCATTTTGAAATTCACGTTATGATTCCTGCCCGCTGAAGGGGATGCGCACGCTATGTGCTCAAACCATCTTTTCCTGGAGCTTAGGGAAGACCCTGCATCACATGGCTAGTCCAAGTTGAGTGGACTCGGACAGCAGCGCTCACCCCGATGGGTTGTCTGCTCAAGCCGCAATGGAGACCCAGTTCAAATCTACGGCTAACTCTGGCAGATGCCAGCGATCACTGCTGAGCCCCTCCCAGTTGGAAGGGGGTTGTCATGAGCTTCTAAAACAAACTTGGATGATGACTCGGCTAACTCGGTCTGGCCTCGAGTCACTCCGGACGTTTTTTTTTTTTTGGTCGTTTTCCGAGACTAAGAGAATTTTTGTCCCTTTCCTGAGCGCTCAACAACCAGTCACTGTAGAAGTTAGAGAGGAGACAGAAGTCCGGGTGGTGGTGTTGTCGGTCCGCCGACAGCGGGCCTGATCTTTCCGAGGACATCTGGGGTTGTTCGGAAAAAAAATCACCAAAGGGCAGGGGTGTTTTCGTCATCGCGTAGCTTTTTTCAGGACATGCCCGTAGTCCGTAAAAGGTTTTACGCACTGTGCGGTCCCTATTTTGACTGTTGACGAAATTCCTTCCCCCCGATTTTGTACGAGACGACCAGGGTGCTTTTCTGGGTGAGGTGTCCAAACTGCCACTCCAACTCTCAAAAATTACGATTCTGCTTTTAAACCTTTTTGTCTGGAAGGTTTGCTGAGACCCCGTGGCTTTATCGTTGGCTTCAACGTCGTGGATGGTCCTCCACGGTGGAATGTGCACGTGTCATACATTGCAGGGCCTGTTGTAAATGTGTCATACCTCCAAAAATCACATCCGTTGGACAGTACTAACCTTCGATATGCATGGACACTCGTTTTCTGAGTTAAGACCGTTGGCTGTGTTTCATTTCAACAAATGTTCACTAGATGTCAACTTATCAGTTAGCTAGGTGATCGATCATTGGATCCAAAATCTGTATGGTTTATTTTTTATTACTTGAATGTGTCATTTACATGTGGAGGCCGAGTTACACCGAGAGTTTTGTTGGGCTGTGATGTAGTATCATTTCATTGGTCCGCCAAACACGGTAAAGATGCCCTTGACCAAACAACCTTTTGAAAATTGGTGGGCCCCTCTTTTGACAGACGTCTGGTGTCACGTTTTAGCCTGACAGAACTCAGTGTTCACCCAGCCGATCAGAAGGGCCCAACAACCTTTGGAAAGTTGGTAGGTCTTTCTGTGACAAGCGTTTGATACGCCAATGAAATAGTGTCATGTCACAGCCTGACAGAACTAAATGCTACCTGCTCTATTAGACACAATGTGTATCTATTAAGTGGGCCAGTTCTCAAAACCTAAATACCCAAAACCTAAATATTTCCATGGCCATATCTGGGTGGCTTAAAATACCATCTGGTAAGTTTTCTTGAGCATTATGCCCAAATAATATTGACTGTCCAATCTATCATAGTTTTTAGGCAATGGCCCATCCATGACTGCGACTGGGTTGACGCGCCTTCACCACGAGCTTTGCCATAACATGTCAATAAGTAGATGCCCTATTCCAAGATTCAGGGTGCCAAGCTGGCACACGTAGGCTAATCAATCGAAGCGAATTAGAAGCGGCCTTGACTGTAGGGCCCACCTTAATATACGTGTAGTATAATCACCTCTTATTCATTTTTCTACTTCATTTTAAGACGAGAGAAAAAAAGAAAGAAAGAAAAAGAAGCAGATTCAAATCTCACGTGGACATCATCACTACAGGAAATAATAAGTGTCGAGTGAGGCTGGGGCTGCACTTAATCCTCTCCATTGGTCACGTGTCCAAGTGATGGTTAGAAACAAATTTCTCAGCTGTCTACGTTTTTTTAAAAAAAAAAAAAATTTAAAATTTAAAATTTTATTTTATTTATTTTTTATTATTATTATTTTTTTTTGGGGGGGGGGGGGGGGGGGGGTATGATGCGGCTCGCCTTT
This sequence comes from Magnolia kwangsiensis, assembly GCA_037074715.1. Taxonomy (NCBI): domain Eukaryota; kingdom Viridiplantae; phylum Streptophyta; class Magnoliopsida; order Magnoliales; family Magnoliaceae; genus Magnolia; species Magnolia kwangsiensis. The sequence goes on from CM073573.1 coordinate 63,375,765, forward strand.
GGGCATCCGGTAGCTTGATATATTTGGCCGCAAGATTTAAACTAAACAGTGTGTGCACCCGATGGAAAGGGACTACATGGTGACCCCGGTCCACCGTAATGTATGTGTTGTTTCCATTATTGGGGGCATGCGCATAAGATTGAGAGTCGCAATTCTCCCTTTCAGTATTCCTTCCCCTAGCAACTAACGCGTTCGTAGAGATAACTCCATTACTGTCTTTCTTTTTCAACTGCTTCTTATAAATGGCCGAGATGACAATATTCACATTGATGGTATTCCTACCATGGATCAGCATGTCTACTAGATTCTCGAAAGATGGTGGAAGTAAATTTAAGAGAATCAAGGCTTGATATTCCTTTTTGATCTTAACCGTCGCATTCGTCAGTTTATATAATAATTTGCTGAAAGTGCTCATGTGTTTATTAATGTGAGATTTTCATGTCATTTTAAGATTATAGAATTGTTTCTTAAGATATAGATAACTACTCAAGGATTTTTTCATGTAAAAGCCATCTAGTTTTTATACTCCTACGACGGTCTTTTGATCCAGAATGTTATATATGACATTGTCCGTTAGGTACAATTGTATTGACTTTGTAGCCTTCTTATCTAGTTCATCTCACTCTTCATCAGTTATAGATGCAGGACACTTCGCATTGCCAATGAGAGCGTGTCGTAATCATTGCTAAACTAGAAGACATCTCATATTTTAACCTTTCATAGTGTAAATTTATTTCTCCTAATAAATTTCTCTGTTTCATACTTAATATTAAATCATTTATAAGACATGTTTTCATATTTAAAAAAAAAAAAAAAAAAAAAAAAACTCAAAATTTCAATATTATCTTTGATACCACTTGTTGGGGAGACGTTTGGAAGCAATCCTTAGTTAGAATCAAACAATAAGATATCAAACAAACCAAACACACGGGGAACATAAAATTTTACGTGGAAAAACCCTCGTGGGAAAAAAAACTACAACACAAATCGATAGCGTATTTACTATGATAATCAATATACAAGAGATGAAAGATCTTACTAATTCGAGAATACACCCCAAACACCATAAAAGCCAAATTTTGAACTCCCTTTTGCTTATAAAAAACCCTAAGCATGTTTCCATGTACCCTAATCACAGATCACAAACCCTTAAAAAAGATTAAAATTGAAATAAGAAACAAAACTCACAATTCTGCAAAACTGCACAAGTGGGTTGATGGATGCTTCAATCATATCAAGTGTCATCGATGTCTCATTGATGGGATTGAAGCCACCTTCGAACAGATTGATTTGGACCAAAAAAAATTATCAAACGATCAAAAGCTAAAAAAATGAAATTTTCTTGATGGGATCAAGTGGACTGTCGATGGGATCGAAAGCTACCTGATGGGATCTGGTGATCTATCAATGCCATCGACATATCCATTTACAGACAAATTTAAGACATTTGATAACATTCACATAGTCCATCTAATTTTCCCACTCATTTTAAGGCATGAGCCTCAACGTATCTAAAGCACAAGTAGACCATACCATAGGAAAAGGTGAGAATAATAAAGTCATGATTGAAACCTTCCTAGGGTCTATAGTCCTATAGTGATGTTTATTTGTCACCCAACCTATTCACGAGTTCACATGTGGACCACACCACGGGAAAAGTGGGAATAATGATGTTTGTCATTGAAACCATCCTAAGGCTCACAGTAATGTTTATTCATCGTCTAACCTGTTCATCAGTTCACAAGCCCCTGGATGAAGGGAAAACACAAATATCAACTTGATCCGAATTTCACGTGGCTCCGAAAAAGTTTTAGGGCATGGGAGTTCAGTATCCACGGATTCCTCGTCCACTTGGGCCTTTGATATGTTACAATTTCAAACTCATGCCCTAAAATTAAGTGGCAAAATGGATAAAAACATACGTCAGGATGGCCCCACAGAGTGTTGGGTTTACCACGCACTCCGCGTCCACCCAGCATGTGCGTTGAATGCTGAGTGACGGAAAGCTTTTTCTTGAACTCACCGTTGGTTAGGCGTGGCCCACTTGATGATTGGACCAGCTTATTTTCAGGCGAGGTCCCTACAAGGTGGGGGCTGCTTAAGCATGGTTATGATGTCACAAAGTCTCTTAGTTGGCACTCGGTACGATGTTCGTTCGCGTGCATAGGTGCCACTCTCTCGTGGACAAAACCATAAGAAAATCTACAGTCTAAAGAGAGAAGGCCCCGCCCTAATGCTGCTTTTCTTGGTGCGCAATTTACGTAAATCTCCCCCTCCTTTGACTAACTAAAGGTAGAACTCGGGGTCATTCTTGTCATTTGCCCTCTTCTCTTCCTTTTTAACTTGCAAGATGCAAGTGGTCGAAATGCAGGAAGGAAAAGAAGAGATGAAAACACCAGCTTTTACTTTTTTGAAGAGAGAGAGAGAGAAGGGAAGCAATCTTCCAAAAGAAAAGCTCGTAAAGAGATTCAATGCGATTCTGTGGTTGGTGGACAACCGGCAAGGTCATGTCCCCTTTCCACCCTCGAGAGGACGGACTCTTTCAGGTCAAAACTATTCGAGGTTTCCCTCCATGTGGAAAATCTGGCCCTTCAGCTCTCTTTGCCTCGTACTGGGATAACTGTAAACACCTTCCCTCTCCCACCAAGATTCACCAAATGACCCAAGATATACTTTTTGCTCGCATGCGGCGCCCACCTCTATGTATAAATGCTATCCAACCCTTCAAACAAGGTCCTACCACCTTAAATATTGGACACCCAAAAAATATTCTAACCCCATCAATGAGTGCCTCACACTAAATCAAGTAAATTAGAATTTATAGGGAGAGCTTTTTTTTTTTTCTTTCTAATTTTCACCCACACTCACATTACATGAGTACTCATCCTATGTTCTCAAGGTTGAAACAGAGTCTATCACTGAGTGATGGTATGACATATATGCACAATGGTTAAACATCTGCAACTTGTTACTTATGAGATAAGACTAAAACGTTCAATTTCTCAAAAATGACAAGGGTGTCAATCTTCAACGAATCTGTAATAAAAGGCAGGTCTATGTAATAATCCGTATAAGGAGGTGTTAACAATTGTTGGAAACATGAGGGGAAGTGTTTACAATTATCCCTTCTCATTCTTCCTTTCTAACACCTACCCCAGTGGCAGGAAACCTTATGGTTTTTGTAGGGTACCGTACAAAAGTACAGTCCCCACGAGCCTCCCTCTCAGGGAGCGGATTAGGTGCGGCCGGGCCTCATTCAATACCGTGCGGCGCTGATTGTGGGGCCCACCTTGATGTATTCATTATATATCCATGCCGTCTATCCGTTTTTCCAGTTCATTTTAGGACATGAGGCAAAAAATGAAGCAGATCAAAATATCAGGTGGACCATACCACAGGAAACAGTAGTGATTGACCATTAAAAACTTCTTGTGAGCCATGGAAGTTTTGGATCAAGTTGATATTTGTTTCTTCCCTTCATCGAATTCTTTGTGACTTTATCAACAGGTTGGATGTTAGATAAGCATTACGGTGGCCCTAAGGTGTTTTTAATGGTGGCCGTCCAATCACCACTGATTCCTAGGGCGTGGTCCACCTGAGAATTGAATCTGCTTCATTTTTGGGGTCATACCCAAAACATAAGCTGGAAAAACGGATGTACGGCGTGGATATACAATACATACATCAATGTGGGCCCTACGGTCAGGGCCACACCGTGTTGGGTAAGGCCGAGCCGCACCTAACCCTTGAACAAAACCATCATGGTTAATGTTTTTCTCTCTTCATCTTCATGTTCTTTCAGTGGTAGCTGAGAGAGATGTAGTGGTGGGATCTTTACCAAAACCGACCATATCTAATTGAGGGGACTGGTGGGGTCTTTGGTATGTTTGGAGTTTTGTGTGGGTGGTGGTTGTGGTGGGCAGGTTGGAGAAGGGGACCCTTGGATCTGTTTTTTGTTTTTCCTACCTCTTTCAAGGGCCCATACGCATTTTCATATGATTGTGTTACCATGTAATATACGGTGGTGGTGATGCTTTTCAGTGTTTGAATCTGAGGTGTTGGTAGTTGCAAGCTTCATCACTCTTCAACTGTTTGAGCTTTGGCTGAGAGTGAGCATGCTTTTACGTTTTTTTTTTTTTTTTTTTCCGTACGTAGGTGGGTTCCACACTACGGAACGGGAGAGGAAAAAAAAGAGTCTGTCGGTATGTGCGGACCCAGAATTTTTCCAAGTTGGAAGCTGTGTGGGGCCTACAGAGATGCTCATCACAAATCCACTCCGTTCATGATCAATTTTGCAAGACCATAATATGACATGAATACAAAAATCAGAAGATCCGAGACTCATGTGAGCCACACCACACGAAAAAAAGTGGGAATGGAAACGCACACCAATGAACACATTCCCGGAGCTGACTATGATATGTACATATGCTTTCCAAACTGTTCACAAGATTATTACTACTAAGATAAACTGTAGGCACAAATATCATCCCAATGCAAAACTTATGTGATTCTCACAGTTTCCAATGGTGGGCATTCAATCATTACTGTTTCATGTGGTGTGGCTAATTTAGTTTTGGATCTCCCTGATTTTTAGATTCCATCCTACTGTTGTCTTCTAAAAATGATGGACGACCACCATATCTGTGGGCCCCACACGGCTTCCCACTACAGGAACTTGCACGTTTCACGGTCAAACCGTGTCCGTACGTGCCACTTTAAATGAGATGCGGATTGTGCATTACCTCCGCTTGTCCCGAGCTTGGCTTATGCAAGGGCTATGATGGGCCCACCGTAATGTATGAGCTTTATCTACACCTTTCATACATTATGCCATATTATTTTAGAATATAAGACCAAAAATGAAGCGGATCCAATGCTCAAGTGGACCACACCGGAGAAAGCAACAATGATAATTATTCCACTGTTGAAAGCTTCCTAGCGCCCACCATTATATGTTTATTTGCCATCCAACTTGTTCATTAATGTCATGTGAACCTTGATGAAGAGAAAATACAAATACAAGCTTGAAACAAAATGGCTGGTCCCAAAAGTAAGTCACATTGCCTCTGATGAAGGGAAAATACAAGTATGCTTCATACAAAACTTTTGGCCTCAAAAGTTTTCAATATTAAGAATTCGATCACCATTGTAGGGACCACTTGGGCATACGAATCTGCTTCATTTTTAGCTCGTATCCTAAAATGATATGGAAAAATGAATGAATACTGCGGATAAAACCCATAAATCACAGGGGCTCTAGTGGCCCCTGAGAGCCCATCTTGTTATGGACGGATGTCTTAAATCTGTCTGATGGTCTATCAATCATATCGACAGGGTTTCAGATAAGATCGAGGTTGTTATCGAGAGAGGCTCGATGACATCAATAATTCATAAAATTTTCACCATTGGTCGCTGGACAGTTTTCTTGGTTCTGTCGATATGATTGAGAGACCTTCAGATCATATCGACGCTGTTATCGAGAGTCCTTCGATATCATCGAAGAGTTCCGCATATGCAATTGCGGAAAAACAGATTTTACTGATCTTGAGTCCTTTCGCAACTGGGATGCGGAAAGGAAGTTGTCTAAACTATAAATAGGTGTTCCTAGAGATTTTTTAGGGGTGTGAGATGATATGCCAAGACTTTCTAAAGGGGTTCTGAGGGTATGTTAGGGTTTCTAAAGGGTGTAGCAAGGGTGAGATTCGAGGTTATTCGAATCGGGTAAGTCCTTTCTCTTTATAATTTCTATTTTCATAGTGGAGATCTGTCACTTTGTATCATGATTTTTTTTCGCAAGGGTTTTCAACGTTAAATTTGAATGTTCTCTGTGTTCTCTTGTGTGCTTGGTGCCATTGGATTGCTATCCTAGATCTAAATCCGTGTGATTCCGCAGGTCAAAATCCCCAACACATCTGTGCTGAGCTTGAAGCAGGGGTACTACCCAATCTGCTAAGCCGATTGGCTTAAATGTACTGTGTAAACTCTGTGAGGCCATCATGAAAATATGAGTCTTATCTACCCCATGCTGTCCATTTATGTTTTCAGATCATTTCATGTCATGAGCCCAAAATTAAAAGCATATTCAAAGCTCAAGTGAACACTATTAGAAATAGTAAAAGCATATTCAAAGTTCAAGTGGACCACACTAACTAGAAATAGTAGGAATGATGATGTTGGCATTGAAATGCTTTTAGGACCGTCAGTGATACTTATTTATCATCAACCTGTTCATAAGATTGCAAAAACATGGATGAAAGAAAAACACAAATACTGGATGATAAAAAAACTCCATTACTCTCAAGAAAATTTCCACGGTAGTTGTTCAATTCAAACTGTTTTATGTGGTGTGGGATATGCTTCAATTTTGGGTCACTGCCCTAAAATGGTAAAATCGATAGCCGGAGTGGATAAAATACATAACTCATGGTAGGCCCACAGAGTTTACTCAGTAGGCTAAGCGAAATTAGTTACTACGACAGTCCGCTTTCCCAATCCGCCTCCCTTTAAATGGCATATTAGACATTGAAAGTTTGAAAGTCCAAATTAGCTAATTTTAGTGCATGGCCTGTCCGCATGGTGGCCCACCATTATAGTATTCCTGGCTTACCTTATCGATTTTCCACGTGTACGGTGAAGAGGAAACAGCATGGAAACGTGGATGGGAAATGTCATCGACGATTCTACCTGTTTTGTCCATGATCAGTTGAATTGAGCTGTTAACCCAAAGATTGTGACATTCATCTGCAATTCCTAACCCCACACTGTCACTCAGCCTACAGATGCGTTTGGATTCCCAATCAAACTGAATTATGAATATTCGTCAGTGGGAGTAAGCAAATTGTGGTTTTTCCCAAATACAAGGTTGTGGCAACTCTAATGGGTAGGATGCCTGAGTGTTGTGATTTTGGCTTTGTGGCCCATGCAAGGTTCATGATGTCCCAAGAATCTACGATTCAAATTGATCCGACTTAGAATCATAGTTTGCAAACTAAGGACCCTGCCTCGGACTAGGTAATAGGCTGCAACTTGGGTTCGGGTTCACCCAGCTAACATAACCTGAGTTTGGGTTGGGTTGTCAAGGTCCTCAAGTTAGGTTCAGGTTGAAAAAACCAAATGCAGTTTGAATTCGGATTAGGTCTGGGTTGAGCAAATTCAAGTCAGGTTATGTTGAGTTAGGAACAACCACGTGTATATAGCCCAGGTCGGGTAGGGTAGAGTAGAGAGGACTTCAGATTAGGCACCTACGGTTGGAATTTCGGCTGGGCTGGGTTATGGATTAAGTCCTCTTAAGGTTTGGGTTGACCATCAAATCCTACCTAGCTTGTCCCAGTTGCACTTGTACTTGTGGTTCAAGAACATGACATCTTTATTTATTTTTACTGTAAATCAATGAGGCTTGAGTTCTGTATTTGTTATTTTGTAGATGTGGGGCTATGATTGGCCTATCCAAGTCATTGATCCTGGATGGACCATTCCCCTATCTCAAAGTGGAAGAGGTTAAAACTTGTTTTTGTTGTACCCTAATTCTAGCCGAGTTGATTAGAAGAAATATGTCATTGTTCGGGAAAGAAATATAATGTGAAAGATCTTCAAAGATATTCTGCGTGCTATTCACGGAAGGATAACTAGTGCCAAGTTGTATGATACATGTCATTTAATAACGAGCCATGACTAAGAGATAAGATGCAGTTGAGAGAAGTCCAGGAGGCAGGAAGTGGTCGAGTAAAAGTAACTTTTAAAAGAACAAGTGTCAAGAAGAAAATAACAAATATAAGGATATAAAAAACCAATGTGGCAACGATTTAATTACCATAATCATGTAAATAAAGATGAGAAACGCCTACAAAGAAGTTGCAACAAATATATATAAATAACAAGGAGTTCTGCAAAGCAAGGTATTTCATACCAATTAAACAAACTAAATTAATTCATCTTTCCCAATCATAGCTTTATCTATCTTAGCAGTAATCTTTAACTATAATATGAGTCAATTGTTGTCGCATGGAATTAGTTCTGTTTTAATACAAACAATTTTTCATTTAGATAGGGTCCTTGCAGTCAATTGTGAGCAATTTTTTTTTTTTTTTAATTGTTTCATCTTTAGAGGAAAAATTTTATTCTCCGACAATTACCTAATCATTTTACAAGCATATTTTGAGTTGTATATAATCATATTCGATGTATCTATCTATCTTGATGGCGTTTGGGGTCAAAGTTTTTCAATTTAAATCCAACCACACAATTGGTTCTGATACACTAGCACACATCACATGTGACCAAAACCAAGCCGAGAGCAAACAGTTCGGATTTGCAGTATACACGGTAATGCCGTGGAATGATGTAATGATGCCAGTGTCAGCTAATATTACGTGGAATTAGGGTGTCCTGATGTTACGTGGAAACAGTGCTTGGATAGGTAGATAAAGGTCGTAATCTATAAAAGGTCGTAATCTACAAAATTCAACGCATTCAACAGCGTTTGGAAAAAACATAAAAAGAAGCACTGCCCCGGCAATCAATTTCAACACATACAGTGCTCCCCCCACTCAATTTGTGGTCACATATTATCCTTGCGGATAATGTGGGACGTGGTTCGGTTGTAAACGCATGACGTGAGAAGCGTCTGTTCACTAAGTCTCTGGGCCCAGTATGATGTTGGGTTGTTATTCACGCCCTCTATCTATTTTGTCATCTCAACTTAGGGAATGAGCGGTGTAAATGTGATTGCTCCAACGGTCAGAGTGGACCACATCACATGAAATGTAGGATTTGAATGCCTACCGTTGAAGACTTCCCGGGCGCCACAAATGTTTTGGATGATGCTGATATCTGGTATTTCCCTTCATCCAGGTGTGTATCACCGTATGAACAGGTTGGATGTAATATAAGCATCATGGTGGGGCCAAGGAAGGTTTCGACCGTACGTGGACATCAATCTCTCCATAATTTCCTGTGGTGTTGGTCCTCTTCAGCCTTGCATCTACCCCATTTCGTCATCATGGCCTAAAATGAAAAATGGACGTGTGGTGTGGATAGAACACGTACATCATGCTGGGACGCATAGCGGCGGTACACCAGCCGGCTTACTGGTTTCACCCGATTTTGGTTGGAACCTCTGTCAGTGTACAAAATCTGGTGCAACCATCACCATCAGGCCTAGCGTGATATTATATATCCGTTCATTTCTATTGATGACATTCCTAACGGGAACAAATCAGAGCAAGTTACTTGTAATTTGGATGGATTTACATGGTATATTTGAATATACTTAAAAATATATAGAGATGATTGTGTTAATGGTACAATGGGAATGCATCAAGCGATGGACGAGTGATCGTATAAAAGCGGTTATAGGACAGATGACAAGAGTAGTAGGACACAAAAGTGTTAAATGATTATTACAACTGTCAGAATATGGAAAAATTTTAGATGGCCAATGTAAAGCTATAAATAAAAGAGAAATACAGCGGAAAGATTTCATCTCATACCAACTCAATCAAATCCAAACATTGTCCTTTCAATTATCCTTTTAATTACTAGTTCTTTTACATTCAATAGTGTAAATTGCTTTACTTTTCTTGTCAAGTCAATTACATTTATTAATGTAATCATTTACTCCATGCTTGTTGTTTACATTTCCGTAATGTAATATGTAGCATTAACTAAGTAGTTGGTAGTCCTAGGTGTAACTTAAGTCCAAGCTCATTAGCTGGATTTAGTTCTTCATCAGGAGAAGTGCTTTACAGCCGCCCACCGCAATCAACTGTAAGAATCTCTTTCTCATTTCTATTTCATCTGTACTTAAAAGTTCTTTTATAAGGAAGGCAAAGGTATAACCCATTATCAGAGAACGAACTTTACCCTCCAGATATCACCTGATCTACTTAAACATTGAACGAGTAGCTGAATAGGTGGCATATACTGTTGTAATAGATGTATTAAATCGAGTCTGTTACTGGGCCTATTGATGCCATTGACAAACTGTTTGATGTCACCTTAGATGACATTGAATAGTGCTCGATCCCATCGAGATTTTTCAGATTTTCTTTAGTTGGTCATTGACCTATCTTGGCATTTTTTTCAATGCCATCGAAGGGTGTTCGATTACACCTTTGATGATATCGAAGATGGTTTGATGCAACGAGATATTTCAAGAAATTGGTTTTGTCTCTGGTCTATTTGGGTGTTAATTAGATGTCATCGACCCAACTTCGATGCCATCAAAGGATAAGTTTTGATGACATCAAAGGGAGTTCGTGAAATAGCGGTGAAGACCGATTGAGTTGAAGTAAGAATATGCCAATATGTCTTAGAGAGGGGTGAATAGGACTTTTTAAAGATTTATGAATTATATTAAATATCCTATCACTCTAATCCTAACAGGTATGCAAATTTCAGGATTACTTAAATGTAACTCTACTTGCTTCCAAGCCCAGTAGAGGATCCAATCACAAAGCTATTTAATTTAATAAGCATGAAGCAGTTATAGTCTATGATGGATGTGACTGTGTGTGTGAAGTGTGAGCAGATATGAATGTAATTAACATAATCACATAAATGATCAACCACAAGAATTAATCACAGACACAGTCATTTTTATAGTGGTTTGACTACTTATCTACTCCACTCCCGACTGCCACACTCAACCCTTGAGTGTACCAGATTTCACTAAGGAGGTTTTCCATAGTTCACCTCAAACCTAAGGTTTTAAATCAGGATCACCTTCAACCTTTACAACCTACACAGAGGCTGACTGTTTATGCTCTCACTAGCAAGGGTCAACACATAGCACCTGGTTTAGGCACACTGGCGAAGGATCTTACCCTAAGACCTTAACAGAGATTTTACACGGTTCACCTCATAACCCAGAGTTTTACTGGTTCACTCCTAAGCAGATGTTTATGCCCACATAGAGCAAGGGTCCACACAACGCACCCACACGTACACTCCCGCCGGAGGCCTCCTTTGAGGACTTCAAAAGGTGAGCAACACCTACGATCCAATCCTAAAAAGGAGTGATCACAAGTGTCCTCTAGACTTTAGGTACTTACAGATAAGTTGATGAGTCCCTTTTAGCACAGTGATGAAGATCTCCTTCTTGTTGATGAAGAGTCTTCAGCTCCCTTGATTTGCAACACAAAAGATGTACCAATACTAGACTTCAGGTCGGGTCAAGGTTATGATGGAATTTTATTCTCTAAAGATTTTTCTATTAGGAAGATAGAGTGATTTCAATCATTTATGCATTCAAGGCATCCTAGCTTAATGATTTACCATTAAGGTAGTAGCTAGAGGATCCTTGAATACGGAAGTTTATTTTTCAATCCACTCTATTGAATATCAATGATGAGGGTGGATTGGAGGATGAACTCCCTGAGAGAAAGGGCTTAAGATAAATAATATGAAGTTTAAAACACTCAGAAGCACTCTCTTCTTTCTCTACCAGCAATAAAGACAAGCCTCTCTTTAAATAGACAGAAGGTTCCAACGGATATAAAATGGTCATATTTATGACAAAGTTCGATATGATCGAGCAAGAGTCGATATGATCGAGCGTATACTCTCGATTGTATCGATGATCCGCTCGATGGTATAAATTTCAAGTCATTTGCTTTTGAAACCTTGTGCCGGCTTATCGAGTGGATCGGTACAGGTGTCGATGTTATCAGATTTCAAACTCTGATTCCATCGATACTGGGATCGAGCTATTGACATTTGAAGCATGAGAGAGACTAGCTTAGAAATATTTCAAGTTTCTAAGATATGATTGGGGAACAGCCGACGTCATTGGAATTTGAATGTCGATGATATCGAGCCCTTGTCGATAGGATCGATAAATCATATAGATTTACCTATAAGCACGCTGGTCAGTTTGTGCCAGATTCGATCTAATCGACCAGGACTCAATGACATCGACATAAGAATATCGATTTCATCGAATGGCCCTCGATCAACGTTTAAAATACCCTGAAATATTTGCTAGAGGAAACATGCACCCACTATCGATATGATCGAATGACTTCTGATATGATCGATGTTTGAATTCAGATTGAATTAGATAGTCATCGATATATCGAAGCTTATAGTAGTTTTCTTTAGAAAAACAGGGGTGCCTGAAAACTTTCTGTCGATATTATCGATCCACTTTCGATGGATCGATATTCGAATATCGATGATATCGATTGATATTTCGATATATCAATAAATCATCCAGATAAATGTTTGATTGCTGGACGCTTTTTGTCCTCACTCGATTGTATCGATTGAGATGCCGAGGACATCGACAGATTAGGTCGATCATATCGAAAGGTGAATCGATATAATCGACAGGGTAAGAAAACTTGAAGATTTTCTTATTTGGTAAAAAGTTTTCTTACAATAAAATCCTAAGATGTTCTACTTAATTTTAAGGGTTTTAATCACCTGGTGTTTTGGGACATAAGATGTGAGGCTATGATTTACCTATGGTGAGCTTCCACATATCCAGTTGAGGCAGACACTTGACTTGATCTTCCTGTTATGCGCTATTATCCGACTGACTCAACTTATACTGTAATTGACAAACCAGGGCACTTGTAGGTGTACTTTCAATCTCTCCTTTTGTCAATTACGTGATAAAATATCCAAAACACCCTATGATAATATTTAAGACAGACACATCCTAAATTGTGTGTACATGTATTAACACAATTTTACAAATTCTAATCACCCATGTACACAACCATGTACACAACCAGTAATTGCTCCTCCTAACTTCAAAACTCCCCCTTTCTTGTTGCGGCTGCTCCCCCTAACACCTGCAACACCATTCTAGCAGATATACAATTCTATCCAGGGTGCTTTTGACTTTTCTCCTCCTTTTTGTCAGTCATTGACAAAGATATAGCAAGTGATATTGACTGAAGAGTTTAAGCATATGGGATAAGTATCATAGTTATAGATCAGGTAGAATATTCAATAGAAACGCATGCATTTTATATCAGATAAGGCAGAAAAGATAAATTGTGATACCCTGCCATAATCAATATATCCATAAACCATTTGAAAAAGAGAGATCACATAAACTGGGATGAAACTATGAAGCAGTTACCAATGCAACCCATGTTCATACCAGACAAACCAAGACACATTCAAGTTATAAGAGTTTATGACATTAGCGACCCACACGGGGTATGGACAACCAAGAAGCCACTTTGTCGCAGTCTGTAAGTCAGCAAGTTATCACACACATAAATATGATCACAGGACATTCAAAAAGAACCTTATGCCAAAGTATTCCAGAAAAATTGTCAATGTGTGATAAATGGAAGGAGTCTCTGGACAAGCTTTATGGAGAAGGTAGATTGTTTAGAATCTGTTTCGTAGCATGTTGTAGAGACCCCAATCTTTGTCAGACGTCTGAAAGATAGGCTTCACAGTCATTAAGTTTCTTCATCATGTATGATTGACCATCCAGAAGTCTTTGTAAATTATCTTGTAACTGGATACCCTGAATTGCCATGGCTTGAGAATTCCCAAGGCCTGAGGTCTGATTGGTTTTTCTAACACAAGATACTTTGTCATAGAGATTCAGACCCTGGATGTCTTTATAATTGAACCATAGACATGGATGTGGAAGATCATGAGTTGGTGGCAGACTGAATTGTCGTGAAAGCTTAGACAAAAGGTATGGAAATGGAATTGTAGTGATGGATTCTTCTGTGGACACTCGGATTAATTGACGTAGGAGAAGAGTTGGTAGGCATAGAGGAATTCCAAGATGAATATCATACAAAATGTTTAGTATGTATGGAGAGAGATAATTACTCGAGACTTCACAAGGATAGACATTTGTGCTCAATATACTGTGACGGATCTTGTAGGTAGGATCAAGATGCTTAACATGGAGGATATTCTTTGAATTCCTGGGAATTATAGTACCATTACACAGTGCTCGAGTAACTTTTCCCCATACACCGAGTCCATTCATATTTCGATTTGATACAGGTATTCCAGTCATTCCTATGTCAACCATCCTACTTATCAGTCTAGGTGTGATGTGTTCAACTCGATTTACTACCACAACCGAGATTATTGGAGGGTTGTTATCAATCAAGCTCAAGAATTGATGTACTAGATTATGTTGAAATGTTCCCCCAATATTTACAATATTTTCCCATCCACTCTTTTTTAGAAGATCGATGATTTTAAAAGGTTCAATAGTCTTTGTATGAACGTTTCGTTCTGCCACAAGCTTTAAGTTGAACAAGGAAGAAGGAGCGATTGCATCCTGCTTACCTTTCTTCTTTCTCATTGATGCACTTTGTGGATGAAGTGATCCTTTAGCTTCTGACATTTTGATCAAGAGCAATGTTGAGAGATACAGTTCCACATTGAGATCTCTGATTTTTTAATTTTAAGAGTTCTGGGAAGCCCAATCATCCTGACGATTCAGTTACCCGGAGAGTCGTCGATGATATCGATTATGAGTCGATGTGATCAACATTCACAAGTTATCAATCGAAACTCATATCGAATGATTTTATTTTTTTTTGACTATTCATTGTTCATGTACAAAGTAGTATATTTATAAAGGTTTTTAGTGAAAACAAAAATAACAGCAGAATTTCGTATAACATTTGTACATCAAAAGTATAAACATTTGAATGTTTATGTGCAAAAAGTGAGGTGAGAGACCTCAGATTGTTTCTATGAACGCTTAACAAAATTATCTCATTTCATCAGGTATCCAGATTTCAATGCAAGTCCTGGACTAGTTTCTTCTCTCTCAGTATTTCTCAATATTGCTCCTTTCTTTTCCTATAATAATGTAGCAGTGGTTGTTTGTACGAAGACCTTTCATAATTGATTTTCCTGATCGATCTAGGATCTCGTATTCTTCTTTGTTAAATTTGACCAAATACCCATTATCACAGATTTGAGAGATGCTTAGTAGGTTATGTGCCAAGCCTTTTATGCAAAAAGCATTTTCATTTTTAAACAAATTGATTCCTTCTATGATTCCATGTCCAATTACTTCAGCAGTGGTTCCATCTCTGTAGGTGACTATCCCTTTATGAAGATCCTTATAGTTTGAAGGAGGGACTTGTCACCTGTGACATGTCTTGAGCAACCACTGTCCAGGTACTATTTAGCCTCATTGCCTGGTAGATGATCTGTAAGGCAATTTGTCTTTTCCTTAAT
Organism: Magnolia kwangsiensis; assembly: GCA_037074715.1. Lineage (NCBI taxonomy): Eukaryota > Viridiplantae > Streptophyta > Magnoliopsida > Magnoliales > Magnoliaceae > Magnolia > Magnolia kwangsiensis. The sequence goes on from CM073573.1 coordinate 63,390,951, forward strand.
TATCCACTTTGTGACAGGAGTTTTTCTTGTGACAGATTTGTTTGTCTTATCTGATTGAACCACTTAATTCACTAAGTATTTCTTCCTATCAGATGGTTTGGATGGTGATAGCTGTATATATTCTTTGTTCAACACATCCTTTGAATCACCACTTGTCTGATAAGCCGGATTTTTGCCTTTGTTGTTACTGGAAAGATCAGTTTTTCCATGTGTTCTATATCCGGTTCTTGTTCTAGCTTTTTCATACCCCAAGCCATATTTGTTGTTTCCAGATTTTCCCATACCTAAAAGTTTTTCTAACCTCTCACCACTCTGGGAAAATTTACAGTTTAGTTGAGCTATTTTCCAAGATTCTTCTAATTCATTTTGAAGTGTATAATTTTTATTCTGAAGAATCAAGTTTTCCTCATTTAGTTCTTTGACTTGTTTCTTTAATTTTTCTGACTCAGATTTCAAAGAAATGTTAGTTCTTTCAAGTCTATCATTATCTGAGTGACATTGTTGCAAATTAATAATTAGATGAGTATTAATATTTGAAGCTTTATCCAGATCTAATTTCATCAGTTCCTTTTTGTTTTCAGATATACCAAGTTGTTTAAATACTTTAATGCTATGGATATAGAGTTGATTATAAGCATCTTATAGTTTATCCTTTTCAATTTTTTCCTCTTTTTCTTCAGACTCAAATTTCTCATTATCAAATGGAAATGATTCAGTGGCTTGCTGTTCTTCATTTCTTTCAGATTCCATGGGAATGATTGGAGATGTGGAAGCCATAAGAATTTTCAAAGATTTTTGGCCACCATCGCTCTCTGAGTCACAAGTTTCTGAGTTTGACTCTTCTATATCATCCCATGTAGCGGCCATTGCCTTGCCCTTGGTTTTTCTGTTTGGGCATTCAGTAGATAGGTGTCCATAGTCATGACAGGCATAACATTGTGGTTCTTTGGTTCTTTTTTCAAATTTTCCTGCAAAAGGTTTGTCATTCACCTTTCTCTTCTAGAGGGGCGGCAGCGATTCCTTTGAAAGAATCTTCTGAATCTTTGTGCCAGCAAAGCCACTTCCTCATCTTCATCTTCTTTTTTACTCTCACTGTCCTCATGTTTTGTTTTCTTTGAGATTTTTAGAACAGTGTTTTTGGATTTTTGGGGTTGTGTGAAGTGTAGTTCAAAAGTTTGTAGGAAACCTACTAGTTCTTCTACTTTCATCTCATCAATATTTCTACACTCCTCAATTGTTGTTACCTTAGGATTAAATCGTTTCAGTAGAGACTTCAAAATTTTTCTACATATTTTGATATCAAAATCTTCTCTCCCAATCCACCCATGGAGTTACAAATGATATTTAATTTGGTGAAAAATTCTATAAATGTCTCATGCTCTTCCATCCTGAGATTTTCGAATTGTGAGGTTAGAAGTTGTAGTTTAGATCTCTTCACAGTGCTTGTGCCTTCATGGGTTGTTTCCAATAAGTCCCATGCTTCTTTAGATCTCCCACACATACTTATCTGATTGAAAATATCTTGGGACACGGCACAGTAGATGACGTTTATTGCTTTTGCTTCAGCAGTTCGCTGTTTTTGTCAAATGCCGTCCACTTTTCATTAGGTTTGGGTTTAGTGATTGTGGTTTCATTTTCAAGTACAGTTTGTTTAGATGGTACCACATATCCCTTTTCAACTACATCCCAAACATCTTGATCCAAAGATCTCAGGAAGTAATGCATTCTAGCCTTCCAATAAGCATAATTTGAACCGTCAAATACTGGAGGTCTAGTGACTGATGAGCCCTCTCCTTTGGCCATATTCCTTAACTTTAGTCAAGATCACTCTTTAGGCGTGAAGCCCTTAAAGAGAGACCCGCTCTGATACCAATTGAAATAGCGGTGAAGACCGCTTAAGTTGAAGTAGGAATATGCCAATATGTCCTAGAGGGGGGTGAATATGACTTTTTAAAGATTTATGAATTATATTAAAAATCCTATCACTCTAATCCTAACAGGTATGCAATTTTCAGGATTACTCAAATGTAACTGTACTTTCTTTCAAGCCCAGTAGAGGATCCAATCACAAAACTATTCAATTTAATAAGCATGAAGCAGTTATAGTCTATGATGGATGTGACTGTGTGTGTGAAGTGTGAGCAGATATGAATGTAATTAACATAATCACACAAATGATCAAGCACAAGAATTAATGACAGACACAGTCATTTTTATAGTGGTTCGACTACTTGTCTACTGCACTCTCGGCTGCCACACTTAACCCTTGAGTGTACCAGATTTCACTAAGGAGGTTTCCCATGGTTCACCTCAAACTTAAGGTTTTAAATCAGGTTCACCTTCAACCTTTACAACGTACACAGAGGCTGACTGTTTATGTTCTCACGAGTAAGGGTCAACTCATAACACCCAGTTTAGGCACACTGGCCAAGGATTTTACCCTAAGACCCTAACAGAGGTTTTACACGGCTCACCTCATAACCCAAAGTTTTACTGGTTCACTCCTAACCAGATGTTTATGCCTACACAGAGCAAGGGTCCACACAATGCACCCACACGTACACTCCCGCTGGAGGCCTCCTTTGAGGACTTCAAAGGGTGAGCAACACCTACGACCCAATCTTAAAAAGGAGTGATCACAAGTGTCCTCTGGACTCTAGGCACTTACAGATAAGTTGATGAGTCCCTTTTAGCACAGTGATGGAGATCTCCTTCTTGTTGATGAAGAGTCTTCAGCTCCCTTGATCCGCAACATAAAAGATGTACCAATACTAGGCTTCAGGTTAGGTCAAGGTTATGATGGAATTCTATTCTCTAAAGATTTTCCTATTAGGAAGATATAGTGATTCCAATCATCTATGCATTCAAGGCATCCCAGCTTAATGATTTGCCATTAAGCTAGTAGTTGGAGGATCCTTGAATACGAAAGTTTATTCCCTAATCCACTCTATTAAATATCATTGATGAGGGTGGATTGGAGATGAACTCTCTGAGAGAAAGGGCTTAAGATAAATGATATAAAGTTTAAAACACTCAGAGGCACTCTCTTTTTTCTCTACTAGCAATAAAGATAAGCCTCTCTTTAAATAGACAGAAGGTTCCACCGGATATAAAATGATCATATTTATGACAAAGTTCGATATCATCGAGTAAGAGTCGATATGATCGAGCGTATACTCTCGATTGTATCGATGATCCGCTCGATGGTACAAACTTCAAGTCATTCGCTTTTGGAACCTTTTATCGGCTTATCGAGTGGATCGATACAGGTGTCGATATTATCAGATTTCGAACTCCGATTCCATCGATACTGGGATCGAGCTATCGACATTTGAAGCATGAGAGAGACTAGCTTAGAAATATTTCAGGTTTCTAAGATATGATCGGGGAACAGCTGATGTCATCGAAATTTGAATGTCGATGATATCGAGCCCTTGTCGATAGGATCGATAAATCATATAGATTTACCTATAAGCACGCTGGTCAGTTTGTGCCAGATTCGATCCAATCGACCAGGATTCGATGGCATCGATATAAGAATATCGATTTCATTGAATAACCCCCGATCAACGTTTAAAACACCCTGAAATATTTGCTGGAGGAAACATGCGCCCACTATCGATATGATCGAATGACTTCCGATATGATCGATGTTTGAATTCAGATTGAATTGGACAGTCATCGATATATTGAAGCTTATAGTAGTTTTCTTTAGAAAAACAGGGGTGCCTGAAAACTGTCTCTCAATATTATTGATTCACTTTCGATGGATCGATATTCGAATATCGATGATATCGATTGATATTCCGATATATCGATAAATCGTCCAGATGAATGTTTGATTGCTGGACGCTTTTTGTCCTCACTCGATTGTATCGATTGAGATGCCGAGGACATCGACAGATTAGGTCGATCATATCGAAAGGTGAATCGATATAATCGACAGGGTAAGAAAACTTAAAGATTTTTCTGTTTGGTAAAAAGTTTTCTTACAATAAAATCCTAAGATGTTCTACTTAGTTTTAAGGATTTTAATCACTTGGTGTTTTGGGACATGGGATGTGAGGCTATGATTTACCTATGGCGAGCTTCTACACATCCAGTTGAGGCAGACACTTGACTTAATCTTCCTGTTAGGCGGTGTTGTCCGACTGACTTAACTTATACTGTAATTGACAAACCAGGGCACTTGTAGGTGCACTTTCAGTTCGATGACATCGAATTGATCGGCACAGATTTTTGCAAAGTTACAAATTTACAAGATTTGTTTCCTTTTTTTATTGGGTTTCCTCTAAAGGTTATATATTAGAGTGCATTCGGAATTGGGAGGGTATGTAAGTGTTCTAGGGTTTCCAAATCATCCAAGGGTTTCAAAGGGTGTAGCAAGGGTGAGATTCGAGGTTGTTCGTATCAGGTAAGCTCTATACTTTGTAATTCCTACTTTCATAGTGATATCTATCGCTTTTTGTTGTAGTTTTTTCTCGAAAGGATTTTTCCATATTAAATCACTGTGTTCTACTCCCTTTTGCTTGGGGCTTTTGGATAGCTATCCTTACTTCATCTCTGTGTGCTTCCACGGTTCCCCTAACAAGTGGTATGTAACGTCTTGGATTTTTGCTATTTTAGATTTAAAAAAATTCTTAATTTTTTTTAGTATGATTAGCCTACGCTGTTACTTACTGACCTTTGACGTTCAAAGTGAACCTATACATGGGTGGTACCAATACAGAACCACACAAATTTGATTAATCAACTGTAAAAAGCTAATGAATATGCCCGATTACTTAAACATCGAGTTTAACCCCTGTGATTTGTTCATATAGGGCCTAAATCTAGTCGACCTATCACTAAGTAATCAACATAACCGCAATAAATAAAGATCTATCCAAAGTCGAGATAACTAAGTGTCGGATCTTAATTAATGAACCAAAGTGACCCAATTATCCTTTTAGCCAAAGAACCAATAATTTAGAGTGATTATGACCGAATCACCATTTTCGCTAATTGTGAATAAGCTACACTATGGACTTAGCTAATCCAGACCCAAACCATTGCACACAAGAAATCTCACTTCTCAATTCATTCTAAAAATACCCCAATTATCCGAACAATCTCTCGTCCACTCATTAGTGAGCCACTAAACCTAAGGTTATAGAAAGACATTCGTTTAAGTGGGTTTGACGTCCATCGCGGGTGGTGATCCAAGGAATTGCCTAGAACAACTCAACTTGGACTGGAAGCAAAGTATGTGAAACGCGCGAATCTCCTAGATTGAAATCTGAAAACTTAAGTAAAACAGATCCCTAATTGTTTTGTAAAGTTGTGACCTTTTGACCATTATATTATGAGCAAACTCGAGGTACAAGTTAAAGATATTTCCCTACTCATATCCGTATAGCCGTGGCCCTGATCGATCACTGACGACCCTCTATCATAAGTGTAGTCCCCACAGTTTATCGAAGCATCTGATTACTGCCAATTGTGATGTAAGATAGATCTCATGGTGGGACACCTACCCTCTGGTGTAGATGAGCCTATGGGCCTCCGTTGAAGCCCTGTAAGTCAGAAACACCCTGCTCCAGGATAAGTCTAATAGAAAAAGGGACACTAGGGCTATTTATGCACATTCTGACACTATAAATATCTCTCATTTCTTAGTCTTTCACTCCTATATAATTTTTCACTTACAAAAAGAGGAGAGAGAGAGAGGAGGAGAAGGGAGGGAGGTGTAGTGTAACATCCTGAATTTCGAGGGTCGAGCAAAGCTCTACTCTCGAGATCCAGCACATCACTTATGCAACACGGATAATGATGTTCCGATTTCATCCATATTAATGAGTTAAACATGAGTGAGATTATACCAAAACAATATATCATACTCCAGATACAATTAAATCAAGCAAGCAGAAGATTAAAAGATATGTATTTAAATATGAAAGCGTTTCACAAACTCTAGAGTATGAGTATGTAACCAGGTCGAATATATATACATGTATTGTTTCAAAATATACAAAATGAGGAAATGTAAGGTGTCCAACTAAAACAAGTATCCCAATAGTCCATGTGCATTGGTATGGGATCTACATAGACCCGCCTGAGAGTTAAACGTAGGAGAATTCTTCTTCATTATCCGTGAAGTCATGTTTTGTCACATAGACTTTGTCATCACCTGATTCTAAACTAGAGTCTGGTTGGTGTTTTAAAACACCATCCCAGGGTGGGAGTAAGTGATCAACTTAGTGGTACTATAAGGTAAAGGTTAACACGTTATCAAGTCAATCAAGCAGCAATAATAAAGCAATATAACAATCACTTCCTAACTAGTCTTGTTAATGCAGGAATGGAATGTAAGTAATGATATATGCTATCACACAAAACTCCCTCAAAAGTGACTCCGATAACCAATTTCGCATATGTCAACACTCCCTAAAGTGCACCTTCCTCGCCAAAAGCACATCTTAGTTAATGCAATGTGATGCATGGTCGTGTTAGCTGAGTACTTAATTAAACTCATTCACATAATAGATTTGGGAAGCTAAAGTACCTCCCTTTATATCATTAATCCGAACCGAAAGATTCATTTAGGGTTGTCAATCTTAGTCAATCACATACGATAAGCAAGTTATAGGGCATCACTCCTAATGGAAACCAGTCGATAGGTAAGTTCAAAGTTTATACTTGTGGTCACTATGGGGTGGCTAATCACCTCGGTGTAGACACGGTGTCCCATACCACCATGTTCGGCTCACGAGTCTGAGTTTGCTCACTGGACATTACGGGGAGGTTCGTCACCCCAGTGTAGGCCGATAGCTAGAACACGGTGCCCCATACCATTATGCCTAGCTCATGATTCTTGACGGATCGTGGTACCATGGTTAAAGTGGGTCTTTACATTAGTAGGGGTACCTTGGATTCAAGCAATATCGTCCATACATGGTAAACACACAATAGGCTAATTGGTTTTTTGGCAAGTTCGATTGGTATGAGCACACGCTGACTTAATCGACATGGAGTGCATAAGCACCTATTGTGGCCTAACCATTGTCGATAATCGTCATGCGACCCAGATTCGTCAAGTTACCCAATGTGGCAAGACTCATTCGACCACTCGTACATGGACTATTATCGATTGCTTGGACTACATTGTAGCCCCAATCTTACTTAGATGTAATAGGTAGACACATATGATAATCATGTCAACATTCAACAAACAATCTAAATAAATTTCTCATTTGAGCATTTCATCAAACACATTGATCATATTACCTAAGACTTGCATTTTTTCCATAAATCACATAGAGGCAAATATGATTACATGAAGGAAACTACACATATGAATAAGGTAATTGAGAATCCTATCCCAATACCCTTAATAAATACAAATCATCAACAATTTCCCATTCAGACAATTTATCAAATACTTAAGTTACACTTCGTCAAAATACATAGACTAGGTTAGTTATGACATATATTATGGCAATTCCTTACACAAAGAAGTCATCATGCATATGAAAAACATGAATCCTAGATTAGTAATCATGAAAAGTACAAATCACATTTACATGTTCATTCAAACATTTCAACAAATACATTTTGTTCAACATAGTTCATACATGTAAAATATATCGAAATCGGTGTGTCTAAGATGATATGGTAGCAATCAAGTCAGACATAAATCATTAGCTGACATTGAAAGTATTGAAAACCATAACCTAAATGTTTATAGTCTGCACATTTCGTCGGAATACTCGATTCGGACTTGGTTCGAACACTACATTCCCGAAAACAGAACGTCGGGTACTTAAATGGTGAAATCGGTTAGCTAGGTTAACAAACACCCATTTTGGATCTCAACTACGGTATTAGGGTTAGGATTTCTTGCCCAAATCATGACAGAAACAGGTCGTTCAGTGAAATGGGGAGGTAATTCAGTTCGTGGAGTTGTGAGAGAGAAACACTGCAACAATCTCCCAAGGTTTCTCTTCTCTCCTCACTCTTTTCTCTTCCTTTCTCTCTTCTCTCCTAGGGTTTTAAGAAATTCGTATGAAAGATAGATGAGATAGTATAAGGGCTATATATAGGCCCAGAAGTGATGCAAATGGCCCCAGGGCCATGCTATACTTAGTTTATATCCAAAGGGCATCTGTTTTTGACAAACAGGGCTCACAGGGAGGCCCACTACTCACCTACGTCATGGTGTAGGTTTCTTGACAATGGATCTATGCCAGGATGTGATTTTAGTATGATTTGATAAGCTGATCGACCGTGGAGGACCTGTGTCAGATCAACGGTCGTTCTCACTCAATCGGGGCCACAAGTATATGGATATGTGCAGGAAAATTTTCTTTTTTCATGGGTGAAGTTTGGTCAGAAGCTAATGGTTTGAAATCTTTAATTTTGTGTGTGAATGAATGACCCAATTTACTTAAGTTTCAATACCTTTTTTAAGAATATTTGCGTTTCTCAGACACTTCACTCAGGGCTCAAGTTGTGCATTTGTGGACACTATTTAGGCTTGGTTCCCGTGATGGTTGTGAAGCCTAGTAGGACGGACATCACCTATAGTTTCACCGTCATCAGACTCTCGACATGTGGTTTAGGTCTGATACGGAGTTTTAATGTACTCTCGAGAGCAACAGGCTCTTGGGATTTTTTCTAGGTCTTTAAGGGACGTTGTGTCAGTGGTATCAATGGTTTTAGATTTTCTATTTGTGGAAATGGTGGCCCGAGCTAAATTCACTGATTATTTAGTTTAGTACTTAATTAATTCTTGTTTAAATTATGACACGATATGTCCTTAGGTGATTCTGCCTGAGGTGGTACTCTGGTCTTTGTATGGATTTTTTCGAGACGTTACATGTAGGGAGGGTGTCATTCCCCAAACTTGGAAACTGGGCTTACAAAATTCTTGATTGTCAAATCCAGCTCCGACAACCTTCGTAGTACCCATTCTTAGCTCCTGACACCCATATACCAGGTTTTGATCCTGTGATCTTACAAGAAGGATTTTCAATATAAATTTGTTTCAGTATAACCACAAGCATAACCACGAACAATAACTAGAACGCCATCATAAAATCCACTATAATCAAAACTTGAGTACAATGCGCGTAAAGGGAAATACAATAATAATAATGATAAAACTCCAAAAGCTCTGTGACATGCTCCTGCTCTTGCTTAGCTACGGCCTAGCGTCACCTCCACGCAACGGTCGTGCATAAGCTTATAGAAAGCTTAGAGGGTGGTGAAAGTGTGTGCGCATGGTAGAAATGAAAGTATGTAATATCAGAGTAATGCAGAAATACTAGTAAGTCCATGAATGCCATCAATCGTACCAAGGCTATGCGATGTAAGGCATGAATTCTATCGGCCATACCAAGGTCATGTGATGTAAGGCCTATAGGGCCAATGTCATATACGAGGTGCAACTCAAGCATACCAAATCTTATCTGAATCCTTATATCAATATAGTTTATCTTTGAAATATATATCACTAGGGTCTAGTACACTATACACCAGATCGCCACCCATTAGACGTGCAACCATGCAAGTGGAAGAGACCTCATTATCTGCCTACCAATATCAGCCAGACACGTCGATAGCGGATCCATTTATGAGCTGGTCAAACTCAGCCTAGTTATACCCCATACCTTCTGGCAGATAAGGTCACACTCCCTTCTAATCGATTATAACATAGTGGGAGACGTCGCCTACTAGTATATAGCTCTCATGCGCTCATGTATCCACTCGGTCTCCAGATGTTGGAATCATCCTTTAGTACCATCGGGTTTAGGAATTTTTACCCAGGGACATATATGATGCCCCGTGCTAGTAATAGTATTTTTGGTGTCCAATTCTGCCATCCACAATATGCTTGTGAAGGCTATAACCCCGATGTCACTAGAGTGTATAGAAATCATATCACACAAATGTGAAATGCATGAATCATACTATCCAGTCATGTAGCAATCCTGCGCGCACTATGCGCTCATGTAGGCAACTCCTCTATCAGGTAGTCCCATAATAATCCACCTAATGACATGTATTATGATCAATCACTTCTCATATCAATGTAACGTCTCAGAAAAATCCATACAAAGACCCAAGTACCACCTCAGGCAGGAATCCTTAAAGACCGTATACTTTGGAGATTAGATGAAAAATAATTAAGTACTAAATTAAATAACTAGTGAAATTAGCTTGAACCACTATCTATATGAACTGCAAGACCCAAACTATTAAAATCGCTAATTCAACATTACTTAAAAATCTATGAGAAATTTCAAAACCCAGTTGCTCTCGGGAGCACCTTAAAACTTCGTATCAGACCTAGACCGCGCGTTGAAAGTTCGATTACTTTGAAACTATAAGGTTATAACTGCCTTATTAGGCTTGACAACGATCATGAGAATCAAGCCCAAATGGTATCCAAAAAAACACAACTTGAGCCTGGAGCGAAGTGTGTGAGAAACGCGAATATCTTTAGAAATTGAACTCAAACTTAAGTAAATTGGACCATTCGCTTGCAAGTGAAATTGAAGGTTTCAGACCGTCAGTTTCTGACTAAACTTTACTCGTTGATCAGGAAAATTTTCCTGCACATGTCAATATACTTCTGGCCCTGATCAAGTGACGATGACCCTTGAACTGATACAGGTCCTTCGCAGTCGATCTACAAATTCGATCGGATTGAGATCATAACCTAGCTTAGATCCATGGTTAAGGAACTTAATCCATGATGCAGGTGAGTAATGGGCCTCCCGATGAGTCCTGTTTGCTTGAAACAGACACCCTTTGGCTATAACCTAAGCATACCATGGCCTTGGGGCCATTTGAACCAGTTCTAGGCCTATTTAAGGACCTTAAATCACCCCTGTCTCATTCCATACGAATTTCTTTAACCCTAGGAGAGAGAAGATAGAAAAGAGGAGAAAAGAGAGAAATCGGGAGATTGTTGCTGGGATTCACTCCCACTAACCCATGTAAAGAATCACCACCCCACCATCGCTATACCAATGATTCTAGCTTCGATTTGGGTAAGAAATCCTAACCCTAATCTTGTTTTAGGAATCCAAATAGAGAAATTGATGAAATAGCTAACCTATTTCATAATTCTGATAACTATTGTTCTGTAGATGAAGACGTAGAATTCGAATTGAGTTCAAGACGAGGAATCCGATGAAAGGTGTAGACTATAAACGTTTAGGTTTGGTTTTTAAGGCTTTCAATGTCAGCAATGATTTATGTCTGACTTGATTACTATCATATGATCTTAGTTACGATGTGTTTGATGAACTGTATATGTGTGTAAACTATGTGAATATATAATGTATTCCATGTGTTTGTTGAAATGTTTGAATGAAGGTGAAATTGTGAATTATGCTTGCCGTGACTATTAATCTAAAATACATGTTTGTTGTATGTAGGAAAACTCCTTTATGAAAGGATTTTCCATAATATATGCTATAACTGGTCTAGTTTGTGTATGTAGTATTATGTAGTCTAAGTGTTTAATAAAATATTTAAATGAGTAATTGTTTGGTAAATCACTTTTAACAAGGGTGTTGAGACGGAATTCTCAACTATTGTATCCATATTGGTAGTTTCCTTTATATAACGTAAATTTTTTCTATGTGGTTCATGGATGAAATGCATATGTATAATAACTTGTCTAATGTGTTCGATAAAATGCTCAAAATGAGATTATGTTTGTATTTGTTTGTGAAATGCTGTTATGAGTAACATATGTGATTCTCTATTGCATTTGAGTATGTTGGGGACTACCACCTAGTCCAGGCAATCAGTAATGACTCTTGATTGAGTGGCCGAACTAGTTTCGCCACATTAGATATGTTCGAGGAATTTGAGTCATACAGTGATTATCGATAGTGGTTAGGCCACGAGGAGTGCTTACGTACTCTATGTCGATAATTCAACGAACGCTCGTACCAATCGCACTTGTCAAATAACCCGATTGGCCTATTATGTTTTGACCATGTATGGACACTACTGTTTGAATTTAAGGTACCGCTTACCAATGTAAAGCCCGTTTCAACCATGGTACCAAGATTCGATAAGACTTATGAGCTGGGCATGGTGTTATGGGACAGCGTGGTCGAGCTGTTGGCCTACACTAGGGTGACGAGCCTCCCTGTAGTGACCAGTGAGAAACCCAAACTCGTGAGTCGAATACAGTGGTATAGGACACTGTATTCAAGTTGTCGGCCTACGCTGAGGTAACGAGCTTTCCCGTAGTGACCTCGACTATAAACTAGGCCTACGCTGAGGAGACGAGCCTCTCTATAGTGACCTCGAGTGTAAACTCTTGAACTTGCCTATCCAATATTTTCATCAGGGGTGATGCCCTACAACTTGCCTATCGTATGTGATTAACTAGGATCGATGACCTTAGATGGATCCTTGTTTGGGTAAATGATATAAAGGGAGGTACCTTAGCTTCTCGAATCTACTATATAAATAAGCCTAATAAATTACTTGGCTAACATGACCATGCTATGCATTGCATGTGCTTTGGCGAGGAAGCGCACGTTTAGGGAGTTTACCATGCACAATCGTGAGATGATGTTGCTGAGGGAGTGTAGGTGAGGGAATGCATCATTACAGCATACCATTCCTGCAATAACAAGAGTACTTAAGATATGATTGTTGTATTTCTTTATCATTACTGCTTGACTGATTGATAACATATTAACCTTCACCTTATAGTACCACTGTATTGATCACTCACTCCCACTGTGGGACGGTATTTTAAAATACCAACCAGACTCTGTTTTAGATGTAGATTATGGCGAAGCTTGTGAGATGGAGCCGGACTTTTTCGACGAGGAGGAGTTCTCTTACATGCAACTCTCAGGCGGGTCTATGTAGACCTAGAGTTACGTTGCCAGGATCATGGGACTATGGATTAGTTGAACATTCACACTTTGATATTTTGTAAAATTTGAAACAATTCATATATATATATATATATATATATATATATATATATATATATATATTCAGCCTGGTAACATACTCATACTCTGGGGATTGATAAACACTTTCATACTTTATATATTTATCTCAGTCTTCTGCTTGTTCAATTTAAGTAACTCTGGAGTATGATATGCTGTTTTGGTGTAATCCTACTCATGTTTAATGCACTAATATGGACAACATTTAATCATCATTATCTATGTTACATAAATGATGTGTTAGAACTCGAGAGTTGAGCTTGCTCGACCCTCGATTTTTGGGGCGTTACAATCAAGCATACATATGATGCGCATGGGCATGGATCATGAAGTTATACTAAGCATGTTATATGATAATGATGTACTCTCCTCATATCAATGATGGGCCTAGATGGCCTACTCATATAAAGAATTGGTTTAACGATCATAGGGGCTTAACAGTTTGAGTTAACCCACTAAGGGGAGGGGAGAATGGGCCTAACAATGGGCCTTAGGGAGAGTTACAATATGGACATTTAACCATCGTTGCTCTTACAATGTAGACATCAAAGCATCATTGCTCCCAAGGCATGACCCACTATAAACATTATTACATACATCTAGTGGAATCACACATCACATTGATTCTCATATTTTTCACTTTGGGCCTCACACAAGGGCCTTACATACATCGTATTAGGACTCACTCATGGGCCTCACATGCATCACATTGGGCCTCATACAAGGGCCTCATATACATCGCATTGGTCCACATCTCAGAGGCCTCAAATATATCACAATGGGCCACGTCCTATGGGCCTCGAATACATCACAATGGGCCACATCCATGGGCCTCGAACACATCACATCGGGCCTAACTCATGGGCCTCATATACATCACATTGGGCCTCACCATCTAGGCATCACATATATCATATCGGGCTACATCACATGGGCCGCAACAATGGGCTTCATATACATCAAGTGGGACCCATCGCCTTAGTTGGATTATCTTCACTATTCATCTATTTTTAGAGATCATTTTAGAGTATTACCCAAAAAAATGGATCATATCGAAAGATCATCTGGACCATACCACAAATAGCAGTGAAGATAATGATTTTCACTGTTAACAATTCACAGGGGCCACCTTAACGTTTATTTTTCATCCAATCTATTCATAAGGTCACAACGACTTGAATTAAAAGGAAAAACAAATCTCATATTGATCCAGAACTTATGTGACCCCTAACCATTTTCAAAGGTAGACGTTTAATCCTCCACTGATTTTTGTAGTGTGGTCCACCTGTGTAACACCCTGAAAATCGGGGGTCGTGTATAAACCCAACTCCCGAGTTCCAGACCGTCACTTATGCAACAAAAATGATTATGATTCGATGTTGTCTGAGTTAAAGAATTCACATGAGTAAAAGTATACCAAAACTGCAATTCATACTTCAGATTCAGTGATAAAAGTAAGCGGAAGACTAAAGAATATATATATCACTGTATGGAAAACAAAGTAGATCTCAACTGTCTCCAAAGTATGAATACATCTCTGAGTCTCATATACATGTAAATAAACAGAAATCAAATGTCCAAAAAGAGTCCCACTGAGAAGTCCCGCCAATCCAGGCCACCTACGCAAAGCCGTCGTGGTACTGCATATATGAGAACTCGTCCTGGTCCTCATCATAGTCCGGCTCTGCCTCCTCAATCGCTGCCTCACCTGTATCTAAGACAGGGTCTGGTGGGTGTTGCAAACACCATCCCATAACGTGGGAGTGAGTAGCTAACTCAGTGGAATAATAGAGCAAAGATTAGCATGTTCTCAACTCAATCATGCGATAATAGTAAAGTAGTAAATCAAACATTCCTAATACTATTGTTAATGCAATATGAATGATATGATGGATGCACTCACCGACATTCTCCCTCATACGGCACTATCTGCGTCCGCGGCATACTTGCGTACCGCTCAGTGCTCCACATCTTCCAGGCACATGTAATGTGATGGTGATATGATTACCGAGTTATTATTAGTCCATTCAAACAGTAGGATTGAGAAACTAAGGTACTTCCCTTATATCAATCTCAACACAGATCCTGTCTAGGGTCGTCACTCCTAGTAATCTCATACGAAGTATATTTCGTAGGTCGTTGCAAGGGCTGTCAGGGCTGTTGCTCGCACTCGTTGCACCGCTCCCCCATCACCTTATCAATACAGGCCTACTATACTCTCATTACTACGGAAGGGTCGTCGCCTCCCGTATACTCAGAATACGCTCGCGGTCACTACAAAAGACTCGTCGCCTGATCAGTGTAGGCCGACAGCAAGAATATAGTGTCCCATACCACCATAATCTGCTCACGAGTCATAGGTGCTCACTGGTCACTACGGGGAGGTTTGTGGCCCCAGCGTAGGCCGACAGCTAGACCACGGTGTCCCATACCACTATGCCCGGCTCATGAGTCTTTATGGATCAAGGTACCATGATTAATAGGGTTTACAGTGGTAAGTTCAGTACCCTAGGTTCAAGCAGTTATGACTCATACCGGGTGAACATACAATGGCCAGTCGGGTTACTTGACGGGCTCGACTAGCACGAGCGCATCTCAAGTCGAACGACATGAAGTGTATAAGACACCTCGTGTGGCCTAACCACTACCGCCAACTCCAAAACACGACTCGCGTTCATCGACGCGTCATTCGTGGTAAAGATAAGCCAACCACGAATTCACTCGGTTGCTGACTGACTGGACTAGGTATAGTCCCAAACATTTATGAATATACATCAGCAATCATGTAAGAGTAATGGAAATGAAATACAACAATGTGAGCATGTTAACACATGTTATAACATACAACTTAAGTAAAACATCTAACACATGCATTTCATACATATAATGAAATCATGCATATAGCTAACATGTAGGAAATCATTTACATCAGCATATTAATTGAGAATTCAATCTCAAACTAGTTCATAACACCATTTAATTCAATACATACTAATACAAATATTTATACAAACATTTAAACTACACACTTAAGTCTACATATAGTATGTCGACTCAAAGTGCGCATTTGGGCGAATCTCTTCGCCAAAATAATTATGCACGCATTCCTCGTATCCTAATGCGACAAGAAGCCATGTCAATCACATCAGAAAAATATGGATGAAAACAGTATTTCCTACAAATGACTAAAATGTCCTAAATCTCATATTTTTCGTCTACTTACGAAGCAGGAAACGGATAACATGTTGTACATGTCAAACGGCTTTGCCGTCGATAATCTACTATTAAACGACATTGAAAGCGTTGAAAACAGTCAATCAAAGCGTCTAAAATCTGCACCTTTTATCCTAGAAGTGTATTGATTCGAACGGAGCGTATACGCTTCGTCTACTGCGAACAGGCAACCTAACATACAAGATTTGTAAGCTACCTCACTATGGAAATGACGGAACCTCAAATCAGCAAGTATTTAGGGTCTTTTCTTACCTAGAAATGCGGTATAATCACCGGAAAAGTGATTGAGGTGCGTTGCTTAAGCACGCACAACACGTAGTGCAAGCAACAGGAAATTCTCTCCCACTCTCTCTCACAATCTCTCACCTTTTCTCTCACACCAGCTAGGGTTTCTAGCAAATTTACATGGGTGAGAGAAGTGAGGGTTTAAGCCCCTTTTAGAACCTGAAATAGGCTTGGGAACAATGTTTACTTGATGCCTAACCAAATTGGGGCTGTTTCGGTCCAAAAAGATATTTCTGGAGGTCCCCTGGCCGAACGCGATCAGACTTAAGTTCATGCACGTCGGATGTCGCTCACATCCCATTTTTGGACCAGTAGTATTCGTAGATCGCACGTGGCGGTCCAGTTTCAGTTAGTGGTCACCGCACGTAGATCAGGTCTACAAGTCTCATGATATGAAATAAAAATTTTTCCTGATCCAAGGATGTAATTTGGCTGAATTCTGACGGTCAGAACGCTTAATAATAACGCGTCAAGTCGTGTGCCAGATTTGAATTTCAAATTCCAAATCTAACCCTATTCTCACTCTCTTCACTCCAGGCTCAATGAAATAGCCTCTGAATATCGGTTGGACTTGATTTTTGAAATGATTGTCAAGTCTAGCTAGGCGGTTATAACGGTCTAAGATTGTAGGTATCGGACTTTCGACGCGCGGTCTGGATCCAATACAAAGTTTCAAAGCTGTCCTGAGAACAAACTGGCTTAGAGTTTGATCTGAGGTTTTAGAGTATATAGTGTCATTGGTTCTACTCACTTTGGGTCTTGTAGAACGTATTTAAAGTGATCAGGGACTATTTCCCAGCTACTCTAGCGTTGCGCTAGCTAACTTACACATATTTTCCAAAGGAATTAATCCTACGCAATTTCTGGTCGAGTTGGTACTCGAGTCCAAGTACGGATTTTTCCAGGGCGTTACAACCTGATAGATAGATCAATGGCGTGGATGGACGCTGTAGATGTAACACACCTCATGATCAGACCCACCAAACTTGCTGATGTCCATACTGATGGACGGTTGGATATAACACATACCTCTGATCAGACCTTCAGAACTTGCTAACATCCTTACAGATGGATGGTTTAGATATAATACATACCTTTGATCAGACCCATAGAACTTGTAGATGGCAATACAATAGCTATGATGATCATGGGTCCCCAGATGAACGGTTGGGAGATAACACACCCCTGATGATTAGGGCTCACCCAACTGCTAACATCAGACAGTAGCTAAGATGCTGGTGGGGTCCACATAGATGGACGATTTGGATGTAACATATACATCAAATCAGACCCACAAAGCTTGCTAACATAATACAACAGCTATATAGCTGGTGTGCGTTAAACCAGCCAATCTGCTTCCACGGTAGGTGGATCCCACGTGGTGCCCACCAGATATACATATATGTATATATCATATGCATATATTATTATTTTTATTTATTTATTTTTTATTTAAACCATTGTCTAGCGTCTAGTGAGCTAGACGGCATGAACACAGACATCATTAAGGTGGGGTCCACGTGCTGGATGCAGCATGTCATCAAGGTGGGCCCCACATCCAGTGGGCCACACGTGCTGCTGTGCAGCATAAATAAAATACATATATCATAGTGTGGCCTATCAACGGACGGCTTAGATCATACATCACAGTGGGGTCCACAACACATGAGAGAGAGAGAGAGAGAGAGAGAGAGAGAGAGAGAGAGAGAGACACGTGTGATAAGAGGGACCCCGACACTATGGGCCCTCCCTTTCACGCATTACAAAACATATATCAAGTGAGTCCCATTACATGTGGGCCCAACAATCAAAATCAATGATGGAGATCCTTTCCACTATAAAATGCAAGGTCTAGATGACCATTCATAATGGGAAAATAAACATCATAATGGGGTCCATGGAGAATGTCCCCATCATGGGATGATCTTATGAATTATGGTGGGCCATCGGCCACACCTAGGGTCCAAAGTGAGATCCATACCATTGATCGGTAGGCCCCACTAGGCTCATCATCAAAATAAAATTTAATCTTATAAAAAATACCCAGTGATTGTCCTCTTCTTTAGCTCCTTGAAATCCTTGGCTCTTAAGCTTCTTCTTTGATGGAGGATGATGAAAATTGAAGGATTGGATGGTGAGATGTGGGGGTAGGAAGTGGGCCTTGATCTTTTCTCTCCTTAGAGCTTTTCTCTCATGGAAGCTTGGGAAATGCTAGAGAGAATGAGAGAGGGATGGAGTGAAATGATGTTGTTAGAAGGATGGGATGAGAGAGATGGGTGGTGTAAGAGAGGGATGGGTGTGTGTAAGAAAAGGGATGGGTGGAGAGAGAGAGAGAGTTGACTTTGGGAATGAGAGAGGGATGGGCTAGCTATGGGTTGAGAAGGGATGTGTACTTGATTATTAATGGATGTTTGGGTAGCAATTCTCTCGAAATTTACAATGTGTGACGTTTCCTTGAAATATATGCGAGCCCACAACTCTTAGCCTGGGTATCGCATCGGCGCTGAGACGCGTCGTTGGAATCGCATTGACGACGCGGTTGTTAGGGTACAAGTCTCAGGTCGTGTCGGCTCAGATATATAGGATATGACTTAGGGTCACGTGCAAATGCCAGTTACAGGTCGTGGGTCGTTGGAATTCGACGGGGAGGATCGCGAAAGTCTAAGGAACGGTATGGACTAGGATACAGGCCTTATAGAGGGGGTAGATTAGAGCATTCCCCCCATCCCCACTAGCCCTTGATGTAGCTGTGACTATGCCGCACCATCAGAATTGCCTTGATAATAATCAAAGGTAACTAACAACCTTTTTTTTGAGATTTAGACCTTAAGGGCCGATTGCATGTACCCTTATAAACTAAACGTGATAGTGCAGGGCATAGGCAAGTCGATCCACGGGACCATGGTCCTAGGAGCGAGTCTGAAATTCAATGTACCACTCCAAGGTGAGGACCATTACCCTTATATTACTGATTATTAAGCCCATGTCACAATTAATATTTTATGTAGTGAATGGTTGATCGCATGCTAACCAGTGTATACTCGTTCAATTGATTATCCTTCATAAATTTCAATTTTTTGTATAATGTAGCTTGAACATCTGATTGCATGTTAAATAGGGTGAAATTGTTGAAATTTCATGTTTATGCTTCATATTATTCACCTGCATGTGCGCCTAATTTTGCCTTATCATATGTAAATTATGATGATTTGGGTAGTATGCCCGCATGTTTGATAAAATGCCCAAATCAAGTAAATTTTCCTGATTTGCTATTTGGTACTCTTTGCTATAGTTGTGATAATTAATTTATTAAGTATATTGATTGATTGTGGATATTTAGTTAATTAAGTTGGCCGAAAAACCATAAATTTATGAGGGCAGCCGTATTTGGGTTGTCTGCCCTAGACTAGTCCGATTGACTCGAGGCGAATGCGGACAACTGATAGTAGTCAGACTACATGAGATGCTTGCACCCAATGCCAGTTATGCTGAGGTTCACTCAAATTAACCGAACTACCCTAATAGCCAACCAACCATGTGTGTCCATCATGTATCATCATGCTTACCTAAATTTAGAGTACCCTATACCTAGAGAGGCCTACTAATAACCATTAGTGATACGATCCCCAAGTCTCATGACTCAAGAATGGTGGAATGGGACACCATGTCCCTGTAGTCGGCTTATGCTGGGGTGATGAGCCTCCCTGTAGTGACCAATGAGTAATTAAGGAGGATATGAGCCTAGTACATCAAACTATAATGATGCTGCGACCGCTCCACAATTGCATTTGGGTGATGACCCTTACATCATTTGTGGGCACCCTCCACCCGTTAATGGGCAACCTAACCCTGTATGTCCAAGTTATGTCATCCAAGTCCTTAGTGTTCGGTTGGGCCAGTGTTAGCCTCACATTAATTGGGGAGTTGTCATTTGGGTGGTAAATCCTAATATAGATCAAGGATCATAGGCACAGAGCTGCTATGGCCGCCCAGGGCCTTGCAATCTAGATAAGTCCATTAATTATATAGAGGTTTTCCAACTTTCCTAATTTTTCTTGATGAACGGACTTAAATAAATTCACTTGGCTAACACGAACATTCATCGCATGAATTAATTTAGGCTGTGGCGACTTGGGAGTTGTGGTTGTGTGTTGAGAGAATGTTACCATTTACGAATGTGGTGTTAGAGTTGCTTATGAGGGAGTGTTGGATTGTGAGGGCATGCATCATCTCATATAGTATACATGTGCATTAATAAGAGTATTTATGAATTGGGTGTTTAAGTTGATTTATCATTACTTGTGCTAGTGGAATCGATAACATGCGTAACTTAGAGTTAATAGAACCACTGAATTGATTACTCACTCCCACTCTAGGATAGTGTTTTAAAACACAAATCAGATACTGTTATTGATGCATGTACTTGGAGTCTGATGTGTTGGAGGAGGCACACACAGACTTGGAGGAGTCATTGTACTTCTAGTTTCTAGGTGGGTCGTTGTCGAAAACTTATGGGACATCGATGAGATTTTATAGTCGACACGTTTTACATTTTTGGAACTATAAAATTTTCTCAACTATAGTCCTGTACTCTTAATAAACATATTTTAGTTGTTAACTGATTTACTTTCTTTAAAATTTATGTTTATTCCATGGTACATCACATAATCTATTTTAATTCTATGAATTACTCAAATGCTAGGTAAAACGAACTATATAATCCTGCTTCCGCAAAGCATAAGTGACACCTAGGATATCGGGAGTCGACTATTTACTTGGCCTCTTAAAATTTGGGGTGTTAAATGGTATCAAAGCTATCATTGGGGCGTAGGCTTGAATCTGAATGATTAGTATCAATGGGAAACGTTAAGTATGATATTAAGAAGTACTCAGGCAAACATAATTTTGAGTTATGGAAGGTTAAGATGATTAACTTATTAATTAAACAAGGTGAAGATGGGACTCATGAGTGATGACCATCTATGAGTGACGAAGATTGGAATACTCTTGATAAGAAGGCCTTATCCTCTATCCGATTGTGTCTCACAGATGAGGCTCTCTACAACATTTTGAGGGAGAAAACTGCGACGAGTTTGTGGGAGAAGTTAGAGGACGTTTATGCAAAAAAATCCCTTAAGAATCGTCAACACTTGAAGTTGTAGTTATTCAACTTTTAGATGATAGAGGGTGGAGATGTGGAGGCCCACATCAATAGTTTTAATAAGTTGGTTTACAAATTTCTAAACATGGAGGAAGTAGTCAAATATGAAGATCAGGCATGTATTAAGTTGAATTTTCTTTCAGCTTCGTATGAGTCATTCAGGAACTCATTATGCACTGGTAATAAGTCCTTAATGTAGAAGCCGAAAGAGTCATTCAGGGACTCATTATGCACTGGTAATAAGTCCCTGATGTATACACCATTATCTCATCCCTTCAGGGGAAGACTATGAGAAAAATAAATGATAGTGTAGGGACCTCTTCTGATGCACTACTTACGAGAGGCAACAATACTGAGCGAGATACAAGATCTTTAAGATATAGATCTAAATCTAAGGGCAAAGGCAAAAATAAGTTAAAGTGCTGAAATTATGGGATGATTGGACACATGAAGAAGCATTGAATAAATCTTAAGTCGAAGAAAGAAAACTCAAAGGCTTCTTTCAGGGAGGCAAATATTATCACATTTGATGAAGAGACAAGCATATGTGATGTTTTATCTATGTCTATGATCAGATACTTGTACGATGATCATAGAGATTAGTGAATTCTTGACACAAGACCATTATATCACATGACTCATTGAAGTTGGTTCGCCAGTTACAGAGAGTGAGATGGTGGACGGGTCTTTATAGGCAATGATAATGCCTGTAATGTTGTGGCTATTGATACAGTGCGCATCAAGATGTTTAATGGGGTGGAGTGTACATTGACTGATGTCAGACACATTCCTAATATGAAGAAAATTTTGATTTCTCTCGTTGCACTCAAGGCTATAGGGTGCAAGTTCAACGGTCTTAATGGTGTTCTTAAAGTTTCAAAAGGGGCACTCATGATTATGAGAATAGAGAGGCACGAAAACCTTTACAGGTTGATTAAAAGTACTTTAGTAGGTGGAGTGACAACGACCGTTGTGAATTCCACATCCGTAAGTATGTGGCATGCTCGTCTGGGCCACATGAGCGAGCGGGGCAGAAAGGTACTTTTTGATCGTGTTAGATTTCAGTTTTAAAGAATTTTGATTTAGATATTTGTGAGTATTGTATATATGTTAAATAATCTAGATTATCTTTTAAATATAGAAAACATGTATGTAAGAGAATGCTTGATTATGTGCACTCTGAAGTATGGGGGCCATTACCTATGGTTTTCGTTGGAGAGTCGTCATGGTTTGTCTCATTTATCGATGACTACTCTCGAAAAGTTTAGGTTTACTTCATGAAACATAAATCCAAAGTTTTCACCACATTCAGACAATGGAAGGCAAAGGTGGAAAAACAGTTCAAGTGGAAAATAAAGGTTTTAAGGACTGACAATGGAGGTGAATGTACTTTCACTGAGTTTAATAAATATTGTAAAGATGAAGGGATCATTTGGCACAACATAGTGTGTCATACACCCGAACAAAAAGGTGTGGTTGAACTGATGAATCAGACCCTTTTGGAGAGGCCCTAATGCATGTTAAGTAATGCTAGGTTGGACAATGACTTATGGACTGAGGCCATTGACATGACTTGCTATTTGGTGAACTGGTCCCCTTCTACTACAATTGATTGTAAGATCCTAGAGGATGTATGAAGTGGTCATAGGATGGATTACTCAGATTTGTATATATTTGGTTGTGAGTCTTACTCTCATGTACCGTCAATTGAGAGAGATAAACTAGACCATAAAGTTAAAAAGTACATCTTTGTTGGCTATGGTATTAGTGTGAAACGCTATATGTTATTTGACAAGGTCACACGCAAGGTCATCACTATCCGTGACATCAACTTTGATAAAAGCTCCCTATTCAGAAAGAATGATCAAGAGGAGCAAGATGAACTAGGAATGTTGATCATAGACGTCCATATTGACATACTTCATACTCAGGTAAAGACAGATGCACAGAAAGAGGTATAAGATCGCAGGTGGAGTAGCCACTTGTAAGAAGAAACCCACCAAGAGATCACAATGTCTATTATAAGACACTGAGTGATGGAAAATTCATCATCATAGTATTGTATGTTGATGATATGTTGATCACCAGTCATGACATGTCTTACATCGATGTACTAAAAACTCAGTTATAATTATTAGGGACATTCGAGATGAAAGATCTGGGGGCTGCAAAGAAGGTTCTTTGCATAGATATTCATAGATACTGGAAGAGGAGTAGGCTTTGGTTATCGCATGTAGAATACCTGAAAAATGTGTTGATCAAGTATGGGATGGACCAGGCAAATCTAGTGAGCATTCCCCACATGACTCACTTCAAGCTTTCCTCAAAACAATATCTCAAAATAGATGAGGAAAAGAAGGATATGTCTCATGTGCATTATTCGAATGTGGTTGTTAGTTTAATGTATGTCATGGTCTGTACAAGACTGGATATTTCACAGGTAGTCTATGTTATGAGCAGATACATGTCAAACCCCGACAAGCAACATTGGAAAGCGGTGAAACAGCTACATTTAAGGTACAAAAGACTAAGTCTTAACTTTTAAGAAGACAAGAGTAAATTTTGTAGGATATGTGGATTTAGACTACACAAGCAGTATGGATTTCAGAAAGTTGACTTCAGGCTACTCGTTTTTGTTAGCAGGTGGAGTGATCAGTTGGATGTCAAAGCTTCAGTCCTTAGTGGCTCTTTTCACGACCGAAGCTGAGTATATAACAGTGACAAAAGCATTTAAAGAAGGTATTTGGTTGAGAGCCATAATAAATCAGTTGGGGCTTCAGCAGGAGGCCGTGCCGGTTAATTGTAATAGCGAGAGTGCTATCAATTTAGGTAAAAATTTTTATATCATTCTCATACTAAACAACTTGATGTTCATCACCATTTTATTCGACAGGTGCTTGAGGAAAGAGGTTTGACTTTGGAGAAGATTTACACCAGCGTAAATCCTATGGACATGCTTACCAAGGTGGTTCTTATGGAGAAGTTCAAATTCTGTGCAACTTCTATAGGCTTAGTGATGGTGTAAAAGGAGGATGGAGTGTGCACGAGAAGCAATGATGGAACTATGATGCGAGGTAGAGATAAGTGAAGAGAACAAGAAGTGATAAGTTTAATGATTGAAGACATGGTAGAGATTGTTGTAATAGATGTCTTAAATTGAGTTTGTTACTGGGCCTATCGATGTCATCAACAGATTGTTGAATGTCACCTTCGATGACATTGAATAGTGCTCGATCCCATAGAGAATTTCTAGATTTTCTCTGGTTATTCGCTAACTATCTTAGCATTTTTTCGATGTCATCAAAGGATGTTTGATTGCACCTTCGATGACATTGAACATGGCTCAATGCAATCGAGATATTTCAAAAAATTGGGTTTTGTCTCTGGTCTGTTTGGGTGTTAGTTCAATGCCGTCAAAGGATAAGTTTCGATTAGATCGAACTAATCAATGCAGATTTTCATAGAGTTGCAAATTGGTGGGATTTGTTTCACTTTCTCATTGAGTTTCCTCTAAAGGCTATATATTGGAGTGCATTCAGAATTGGGAGGGTATGCAAGTGTTTTAAGGTTTCCAAATCATCCAAGGGTTTCAAAGTGTGTAGCAAGGGTGAGATTCAAGGTTGTTTGAATAAGTTAAGCTTTAAAATTTGTAATTCCTTCTTTGATAGTGATATCTGTAGCTTTATGCCGTTGTTTTTTCCTGAAAGGGTTTTTTCCACGTTAAATCGCTGTGTCCTTCTCCCTTTTACTTAATGCTTTTTGGATAGCTATCCTTGATTCATCTCTGTGTGCTTTCATTTTCCCCCGATATATACTGTGTATCTACCTATCTCAGCGCTTGGGGTCATAGTTGTTCAGCTTGAATTGAGCTGTAAATTTAATTCTAGCATACCCACATTCACTATGCGATAAAATTTCTGAAAACAACAAGCAATAATATCCATGCCGTGAATTGGCTTCTATCTACTTCTTATGATATGGTGGAAATGGGAGTTGGAGCTACTTCATTTTTAAAGGTGTAGGCCGCACGATATCAGGTTGGTCCGATGTGCATGATTGGAGCTAGAATGTAGATAGGTGGTTAATTTCAGACTACAGTGGGCCGCACCACAGTATAATGGTCTATCATCCCCCCACCACTCTGTTTGGATAGGGATCTTCTTGAACGGATATATATTAAGGATTTCAAACAAAGAATCCAGAGCAGGATTTTCCTGCTTGTGTCGAGCAGAGGATCTGGATTCTCAAACACAACATCAGTGGATTGAGAACATCGAAAATTAATAGAAAATAAAAGCAGATGAAGAGGAGAAAGTATCGAACATGCTATTCTTACATGAAAAAAGATCAAGCAGCTAACATACACTGACCACTGCAAAGACCGCACACCTGCAGAATAAAATGATAAACTATAACCGTTGCACATACACATCATGAATCGCAACAAGTTAGAAAAAAAAAAACTATGAAGACTGCAACGAGTCTGGACAAATTATTCGATGGGATGAAAATAGATAGTGTGCCCACCACGGGAAATGTGTTTTCATCACTGATGTCCATCCAAATTACCATGTCATTTTAAAGCATTAGCCAAGAAATGATACAGATCTAAATCTAGGTTGAGCACACATAGGGAGACTAAAGATTGAAAGCCCACCATAAAAAGCTACTTGAGCGTTTCAACAATTTTTGATGAAGCTGATACTTGTGTTTTCCCTTCATCAGTGCTGTGTGATATATGTTGGATTAGAAATAAACATATTGGTGGGCCCTATGAACTTTTTAACAGGGAGGGTTCAATTACCACCGATTCTTGTTGTTTGGCCCTCCTCAGAGTTATATCAAACTCATTTTTAATAGTAGGTCCTAAAATGAGAGGGTCAAATAGATGGATAGAGTGGATAAAACATATACATATCAGTGTGGCCCACACCCCCAACTAGTACTGATATTTTGTTACCGGAGGGGTAACTAGGATGGCCCCACCCCCCTTCCTAGGAAGTGGATTGCGTAGGGTTTAACTCGGTATGCTATGGCTTAGTGAGTAAACTTTGTTGGACCCACCGTGATCTATATTTTTTTTATCGACCCACCGTGATCTATATCAGTTCTATCGATGCAGTGGATCCGTTTGATTACACCCATTTTGGTGCTTGGATGTGGACCAATCAAATGCTACCATGTGTCGGCATCATGTGACCATAATAGCAGTGAAACCTACTCTTATTCAAAGTATCGTTGTGTGTGCTTCTTTCGGTAATACATATTTTGTTACAAATGTGAAGGCATGAACCCTTACACCTGCTTTTAGGAGAACGAATGAACACATGCCACATAGACATGTCATTCCCATAAATGAGATAATGTGCCCAAAACGTCTATAAGAGATGTTCCCATAAATGAGGTAACATGCCCAGAACGTCTATAAGAGACCAACCAAGAGAATAGATCCATCATAAATCACAAATCTAACTATGAACAAAGACACATTCTATTAAGAATTACATCATGTTCAGGAACTTAGTGCATGAGAAATTAATAAGGGCCTTTTTAAGTTCCTTAAGAAGGAGGTAATGGATGTCAATTTGGACCCATTCCCATCGACAACCTCGATTAACACCATCACGATCGACATCATAGCAATTGAAACAATAATGCTTTCAGCTTCGAAAAGACCTGTAGAAGTATCCTGCCCAATCCAAGCTCGAGAAGATTCAATTGGACGTAGAAGCACCATCGGTTGTACTGATTGATCATGCATCTCTAAGAAAGAGAAAAAGAGAACACATCACTTGGTGTAAAGCGATCAGACTGTCATGCCCCAAACTCGGCAACTGGGCTCACGAAGTTTCCAATCACCGAATTCGGTGCCAAAAGCCTCCATAGTACCCCATACTTGGCTCCCACCGCCCATACACTAGATTCCTATCCTGGGATCTTACAACGAGGATTTTTCAACATACATTTATGTCATAAGAAGCATAACCACAAGTTTACCCAAATCACAAAGGCAACATCATCATCACATATCATTAATATAAACAGTTGAATACAGTGCTGAAAAGGAAATACATATATCAAAAATTAAAGCTCCAGAAGACAACTGCACTCTCGAAGCTCAATGCTGCTGCGACCTAATGCCACCTGCACGCATCTATCATGCATAAGCTTATAGAAAGCTGAGGGTGGTGTAAGTATGTGTGCATGATAAGTTTCATGTATGTAACATCAGAGTAATGCGGAAATATGTTGGTAAGTCCATAAATACCATCAGCCTTATCCAGGCTATGCGATGCAGAAACATAATAAGCCAATATCGTATATTGAGGAAGAAATGTAGATCAGCTATACAATGTGGAGACATAGTAAGCCAACTATTATATACTAAGGATGCAATGTAATATGCAAATCCTGACGAGCCCACGAATTTCGTCAACCTCATCTAGGCCATATAAATGCAGAAATATACCAATCCAAAATGTTATATGCCACGGATGTAATGCAATATGCAGTGTAAATGAAATGACCAAGCTGAAGTGTGAACTCGGGATAATAATGCATAATATCGCAGGCTATGGGGTCCATCATAAGTTACTTCTATCCAAACTAGTCACATACATAAATTTAGATAACTAGACTCAATGTGGTAAACTTCTTATCTCAGGTTGGTCACGTGTCCCAACTAAAATTCTGTCCATTGTGAAGGTACACATAACAATTAGTTGTATACAACCAGCTCGAGTGGATAGTGAATGAATGAATGAATGAGTAAAATGCTTAATATACAACTCCTACATATGATGCGCATGGGCATGGATTGTGTAGCTATACTAAACATATTATATGATGATAATGTACTCTCCTCATATCAAGGATGTGCATAGATGGCCTACTCATATCAAGAATGGGCCTAACGAGACCTACGAGAAGGTCACAATATGGACATTTAACCATCATTGCCCATTAATGTGAACATTCAACCAATATTACTCCCAAGGAGTGGCCCTCATAGGGCTAAACATATAATAAGGCCCATGGCCTCACATAAGGGCCTTACATACTACATAATAGGCCTCACATAAGAGCCCAATATACATCACAATGGGCCATATTACATGGGCCTTACACACCACAATGGGCCGCATCTCAGGGGCCTAATACACATCACAATGGGCTACATCACATGGACCTGATATACATCATGTGGGCCGCATCACATGGGCCTAATACACATCATAATGAATCTCAAATATAGGCCACATATACATCACAATGGGCCACATCTTAGGGCCTCATATACAAAGCAATGGGCTATAATAATGGGCCTCTTATACATCAAGTGGGCCGCATCACATATGCTGCAACAATGGGCCTCATATACATCAAGTGGGCCGCATCACATAGGCTGCAACAATGGGCCTCATATACATCAAGATGGGCCGCAACAATGGGCCTCATATACATTAAGTGGGCCGTAACAATGGGCCTCATATACATCAAGTGGGCTGCATCTCATGAGCTTTATGTACATCAAGTGGGCCGCATCTCATGAGCTTCATGTACATCATGTGGGCCTCACATATATAACCACAATGAGCCTCACATAAGGCCACAATGGGCCTTACATACAACAATAATGGGCCTCTCATACAACCACAATGGGCACTGCAATACAATAGGTGGGCCCTATGTGTACAACAAGTGAGTCCTGCATCTAACAACATGGACAGGTGGCGCGGATATGAAGCGGATATGAAACACATTCATCATGTGAGTCCCACCGTCCATGGTTGGACGGTGCGGGTTACAACACATACATCATGATGGGACCCACGACTACTGGACAGCGTGGATGAAATACATAACGGTGGGTCTCACTTGAATTTTAGATCTATCTCATTCTCTTTGTAAAGCCACAAAATGATCTTTACCATGATTGGACGGTATGGATACAACACATTCCTTGAAGTGGGCCCCACAGGTGGATAGTGTGGGTGCTACACGTACATCACATGAGGCCCCCACATCTGGATGGTGTAGATCAGATACATAAATGATGGTGATCCCATGTCTAGTGGGTCACATGAGCTAGGGGAAGTCCCACCATCTCCTGGATGGTGAGGGTAAAACTCATATATCAGGTGGGTCACACCGTCCATGCTGGATGGTGTAGATGGAATACATGCAACAGGGGGCCCACCGTCCTTAGCAAATGGACGGTGCGGATATAGAATATATACATGAAGGTGTGCCCTACTCGTCCTAGCCTATGGATGGTATGGATAAGACCCATACAACATGGTAGGTCCCACACGACACCGTCTAACAATGGATGATGTGTATATAGAGTACATACATCAAGGTGGACCCCACCTGCTACCAGGAAAAATGGACGAAAAGTGTGATAAAATCCGTGCATCTTGGTGCCCCAGCACTG
Organism: Magnolia kwangsiensis; assembly: GCA_037074715.1. Lineage (NCBI taxonomy): Eukaryota > Viridiplantae > Streptophyta > Magnoliopsida > Magnoliales > Magnoliaceae > Magnolia > Magnolia kwangsiensis. The sequence continues at coordinate 63,421,042 of CM073573.1, forward strand.
TCATTTGCTAGACAGTGTGGGAGCAACACATACATTAGTAGGCAGGTCCCACAGATGAATGGTGTAGATAAAACACATACACCATGATGAGGCCCCATAGTTGTTGATGTCAACAACAGTAATGGCTATTGGGCCAGCCATCAAATGGACAACTTAGATATAACACATGTTGTATGATCAGGCCCACACAGCTTGCTGACATAGCTGATGTGAGATGCACTAGCCAATCTTCTCACATGGTAGGTGGGTCCCACGTGGGGCCCACCACATATACATATACATATATATGTATGTATGTTTGTATATAATATAGTCCAGTGCCTAGGCCCTGGACGACCTGGATGTCAGATACATACATCAACGGTGGGCCACACCATCCAGCCTTCTGGATGGTATGAATAAATCACATATATCACGGTGGTCCCACGTGGGTGGGCCACACATGTTGGACCAAGCTGATGTTTATGTTTCCCTTCAAAACAAGGGCTGCCCAAACGAGCAGTGAGGTGGCTGCAACATGGGCCCGGTTTGGTCCACTTGGTTGGATGACATGGATCATACATCAAGGTGGGCCATCATTCATGGAAAAAGAGAGAGAGAGATTGGTCAGATGGAGGGACCCCGCCACTATGGGCCCCTCTAAGTTACAAAACATACATCGAAGGGGGTCCCAAATAGGATCCACACCATCAATTGGTAGGCCCCACTTGGTCCATCATCAAAAATAAAATTGAAGGGTGGAGTGGGAGATTAGGAGATAGGAAGTGGGCCACTCCTAGCTTGTCCTCTTGGAAAGCTTGGATGTCCACCCTTGTTGCTTGGAAAGAATAGTGGAGAGAATGAGAGACAGAGAGAGAGAGAGAGAGAGAGAGAGAGAGAGAGAGAGAGAGAGAGAGAGAGAGAGAGAGAGGAGATTTAAGGAGAGAGGGATGGGTGATGGATGGAGTGATGGGTGGTATAGGTTGTGTAAGAGAGTGACAAGAGAGGCATGGGTTATGTTGACTTTTGAGTGTGAGGGATGGGTGTTGTACTTGATTGATTGATGAGATTGATTTGAAAGAGTGTAAAGATTCTCTTCTCGAGATTGTAATGCATGATGTTTTCTTAAAATAAACGTGGGCTCACAACTCTTGGCTTAGGTATCGCATCGGCACGTGAGACGTGGCGTTGGAACTGCAGCGACGGCATGGTCGCAAGGGTACAAGTCTCAGGTCGAGCCAACTTAGATTTACTGGATACGACTTAGGTCGCTGTTGAGGGTCAAATATTGCATATCAGACCCCATTAATTGCCTAGATTTACGAACATAATATTGTTTAACGGCCGATTTAATCGTGTTTATGCTGCAGGTTGAATTTAGGAGCTTAAGCTGAAAAAGGATGTTAAACGCTTGGATTTAACACTCTGATGATCACCAAGGCAAGGGATGGACCCCAGGGGACCAAGATTGATGGATTTACAAGTCAGAAATCCAAGAAACTGAAGCTCAAGTGGCCTGTAGGATATCAAGAATGCAAGATCACAGGGTTCCCTCCATCTGCTCGGCTCAAAAATTCATACATGGTCTGAAGGGCATAAATTAACCGTTCATGTCGAATTTCAGCTCCCGGATCCTAGCAAAAGCAGCCCAACGGACAGATCAGCCCATACACTGTCAAAATGGGACCCACTGATCACTGGATATACTTCATCTTCGGTCCCTATGGTTCAAATGATATGACAGAGTAGATGGACGGTGTGGATCACGGATATACATCACAATGGAACCTATGTGGGACCCATGCACACGGTGCACAAGTGCATCGGCTGCGCACTAGAAGAACCAGAGTCGGTCAGCGCCCGCTGACCGACGATTTCTTAAAACAAAAATTTTCTTTTTCTTTTTCTCAACAGCGTCTCACGCCGACCATCCGTTTTGGCTAGTGGACCCCACCAATGACTCATTTCAATGATCCGAACCGTCTAAGTGCCTCAGGGGGTGGCCACAAACCGTACCTAGGTGATCTTTTGGTCCCATGTAAGCTAGTGGAACATCCTGGCCGTTGAAAGCAAGATGGACGGCGAAACAAAAGATGAAGTGGGTCGCACCGATTTCACTCCAAATTACACCTTTCCCGGACGTTTTTTTCGTCGTGAAACTGATGGATGGGATGGATTTTCCAACCACCATTCATTCAAACATAGGTCGGACGGCAGAGAGAAACAACTGGTGGGCCGCGTGAACAAAAAGCCAAAGACGACCATATCCAGATGAATGGTGGGGTCCATGATCGAAACCCAGAATGAAATCCAATCCATCCACTGACTTCTACTCAAAAATCCTAGGTCGGACGGCAGAGAGAAACAACTGGTGGGCCGCGTGAACAAAAAGCCAAAGACGACCATATCCAGATGGATTTTTGAGTAGAAGTCAGTGGATGGATTGGATTTCATTCTGGGTTTCGATCATGGACCCCACCATTCATCAACGCAAGCAGAGTTACGTAAACTCAGTTTTCCGAACGGATCTGATGATCTAGCTGGGCCACCACGGCTGGCCAATGGAGAGATCCAACCCGTTCATCTTGTTGTAAATCCAAAACATCCTAAAGAGGAGTGAACCTCGAATTGTGATGATCACAACTACAGGTGATAACGAAACAACAATCCTACTGTTTTTCTTGGTTCTGCACGCGGCTGCGTAACAAATACGCACGGACTGCATATGGTCTTCTGTTTTCCTGGCTACGAGAGGAGTATTGCTGCGTAACATCTAGCGCAAGGACTTCCACCGCTCTGCCACGTATAAAGAGAGAGAAAAAGAGAGGGCAGGGGATCTTCTTCTTCATCTTAGCTTGAACGGGCAGGAGAGAGAGAGAGAGAGAAAGAGGAGTAGTTTTTTATTTTTTTCTCTATTTTCTTTCTTCTTTTCCTTTGATTTATTTAGAGATCTTTGGATAGATCATGTCTAGCTAAACCTCTTAGCTAGGGCTAAGAGGTGAAGCTTGTAGCGTGATGGGAGTCGTTTGATTATGCCTTTTTATTTAATATTGAACTGATTTTGATTTAATTGACTTTAGGAATATTTTTAGTCTTTAATGGTCTGTTGTGACTGAAATTACAATGGGTCTGCAATGGATTTGAGCATGTTCTTTTCTTTTATGTTTATGACGTCAGGAAGCCCTGTTGTTCACCATAGTCTCCTGGGCATGGTCGGATGTCGGTACCCTTCCTGGCCTTCATACATATGATTGGTTAGTAATTAGTTTAATTCTGTTGTTTGCCATAGTCTCTTGGACATGGTTTGGTGATGGAATCCATTCTAATTCATATACCTTTCATCTCTTGAAAACTAGATCAATGACAGTTCAGTTTAACTTCCATGATTCATGAAGCAGGCATAAGATCTCTCTGATCTCTACAAATGGATCCTCTGATTCCCTAGTTCCCTTCCTCTGATTTTTCTTTTTAGTTTTAATTTAATATTTCACCATTATTCCTTCAAATTCAATTAATTTAGAATTCATCTTAGTCTAGTTCTAATTCTATTTAGTTTTAGAGTACGTACAAGTTTCAGTCCCTTGGGATTCGACCTCGGTCTTACCGAGTTATTACTACATCACAACCCTGCACTTGGGGAGAACAGTCGTACACAAATGCCGATTACAGGTCGCAGGTTGCTAAAATTCGACAGGGAGGACCATGAAAGTCTAAGGAACAGTACGGACTAGGATACGGGTCTTACACAAACCACGCATCATCAACCACTCGCAGCATAGTTAAGGATGCGTGAACAACAACGAAGCCCGAGGTTTATGGACAAAGAGACACCATGGGCTTCTGGCCAAATTACCTCGAACAACTACCCACCAAACCATATTAGGGTATAAATGTTGAACCCAAGGAGTCAAGCAATTGGTCTGAACCAATAACCTCTCGAAGGAACTCACAAAGGAGGAGGAACAACTGTCTCTTTCCCAATCATGATTTTAGGATCCAAAGCTACCCACGAGACACCTCATCAAGGCAAGTTGAGGTATAAACTAGCTACCACGAATCAAGCAAACCCAGGATGATCTGGCCAATCGAGGAATTTACCGACCGATGGGCAATCACCATTTATAAAAAATTAGTACCAAAAAATGATGGTTACAAAGATGAAGGGTGGTTGTTAAGGCATTCGCCATCCCTCCCCCCCTCCCCCCTAATAATAATAAAAAAAAACACAAAACTTGTAGCCAGTCAGGAAAAGACTCTAGCTACAGCCCAATTCATAGAGCATTCCATAGGACACCCTTACAGATTAAGACATAATGGACTGCTACAATGAGAAATACCTAGAACAGTCGTAGTCGTTCCAACGGTCCCCAATCCATTAGGATTTCATGTAGGAAGTTGACTAAGGGGTCGCCACAACTCCAAAGTTGGCCAAACTTGGCACAATAGTAACATTTTGGACCTTGTCTCCCATCACCTTTAGTTATAACATGGTATTCGTTTACCCCATAGAATTTCAAGCACAACTAGGATAGCCAGACCTTATAAAAGGGAATGTAGAAGAAACAAGGGAGGCATTAATAACCTTTGATGTCAAAGCATATGCACTCACCTAAGATCAGGAGCGTAACTAAAAATGAACGTGATGGGCTCACAGGCTATGCATGTGGAAGCTTGGTGTAGCTAAGGGATGATGGCTATATCCTTAGGGGGGGGGGGGGGGGGGGTGGTGTGTTAATTAGGACCAAATAAACTTTTTCCTTTCAACACCATTACCTACTTAAACTAACATGTAATTTAAAGTATGCAGGGCAATTAACTTTAAGGCTTTTAAGCTAATAGAGGGTCCAATCACATATACTACATATGATGTGGCAATGAGCAACTAGTTTATTAGCATGATAGTGTACATGTGTATGTGGGATGTGTTACCTATTAACTCCTAGCATTCATCTAAACATACATATATATAATTAAACATTCATCACGTAAGCATAATTAAACACGTGCTCAAAGACAATCTTAAACACAAGCATGTATAGCGTTTGGTTTCCCTAGTCTACTCTTGATAGAGATGCACTCACTCATGAGTGTTCCAAATTTCACTATATGAGGTTTTAAATCAGGTTCACCTCTAACCTTCACAATCCTACACAAGGATTGGTAAGAGACTCTACGTGGTTTACTATAAGCTAGCCACAAACATCAGTCCTACACAAGAGCCTACTGATGGACACTCCTTCCGAAGGCTCCCTCAAAAGACTTAAGTTGATTTTTTATCGGATAACTAAGAACCTCGGTCCTAATCCAAGGACCTATGTTTACTCTCACCGGAGTCTCCCTTAGAGATTAATAGTACACACTCGTGTTCTGATGCCTACATAAGGACTTTAATTTATGTCCTACATAAGAACAAATGTTCTACACAAGAACCTAGTCGAGTTTGACATTTTAAACTCTTACACTCAATCCTTCATAAGGAAGTAGTGTATACAGACTCTTACAAATAACAACTTACTTATCGGATTGATTCCCTTTTGTAGCGCCATCTTGGGTTGTTAGATCGATGTTCTCCCGTGCTTCAATCAGCTCCCTTTTGCTCCCCCATTCATGATGCCAATGCATTGTTAATGCTTCAGTTTTAAGATCAAATACCTTACATGTAATGATTCGATGTGGTGACCAAGGTGATATGAGGTTGGGTAGAATCTCCTACAAATAATGAAAAGTAATGCCTAGGAAATTTACCTAGAAGGGTCTTATAGAGGATTTAAATAAGGATATACCTATAGAGATTAAGTCTATACTTTAGAAAATGGTAGAGATTGAGTAAATCTTCAATAATAAGGTTGGAATCCTCATTAGAGTGGTGAAGTCAAGAAGATTAATAAAATCTCATGGAATATGAGGATTGGGATGTGGAATATGATTGAGGATTTATTTAAGCTTCAATTGCACTAAAACCCTAAAAAATGCCTAAAGATTATATCTATTTTATAAGGAAATCAAGTTCCAACAGTCATAAAATGGGCATAAATGGCTAGTCTTCGGTCTCACAAAATTTAGCTTTGGTAGCGTTGAATTAAATAAGAAAGTCGCTTGATAGACTTGGGTGCTTTCAGTTGCACCGAAGGTGATCTTTGGGCACACCGAAAGTGGTCTTTGGTGAGACCGAATGTGACACTTGGGTGACACCGAATTACTTGGAATTCTGCCATAGCCCACCTTCCTATTTTAGCCATTTTTTGTTAGATCAAATGTGGGTTTAGTGGGACTAAAGGTTGTGAAAATTGTATAGTTTTTCCAGTAATATGAGACCTCTAAAGCCAATCTAAGGATGGTAAAATTTGGCTCATATGTTTAAAGGGATGATTAATAAAGGTTTTCCTATTGGGTTGAAGATCCTCTAAAGGTTTAGGTAATTTTGGATCAATGGTTAGGGTCACTAAGGTACCTCATATACTTGTTCTTTGCTTCTTGATACTCTACCTTCACTTATGTCTTTGGTCTTCAGTTTTCATGGACTCAACCGACTACATGACATAATGGACTCACGTGATTGACAAATAAGGTGCATAAATCAATGCACTAACAATCTCACCCTTTATCAATTATGTGATAAAAACCTAACCTAGACTATGTCATGGTCCATTCCAATAACATACCAAAATAACTCAAAATATTACATGCTTAAGATTACAATGACTTACAAATTTAAATACAAGATTTGAGACATGTAACACTTAGAATTACTCCCCCATAATTGCTCCTTATATCTCATCAATTCCTGTAAACAACAAACTAATCCTATAAAACAGAATTCAAGTTATTTTAGTGCGACTTGATCTTTCTCTCCATTTTTATTAGTATTTCTAAAAGAGTTAGTTTCAATATATATACCAAGAAAAACTTAGCATGAAACAACATAATAAGTCATATATTTGCCAATATTAAGGCACATACTAATATGAGATTAAATGGTACATATGAACATTAAAACATATAGCATGCATATTATGGTCATTGTAAAGATATACCAATTAAAATGAAGATGACCAATGATATTCTAAGTTAAAAACATATGATATCAAAATTTAACAACTTTAAAGTTTAAACTATTAAAACAAATGAAACTATAATCATCAAACTTTCTAATAAAGTACAAAATAAGGCTAGATCCTCAGATTTTCCTATATGTTCAACATGAGGCTGAAATCCTTAAATTTTCAATTAGGCTCATAATTGAGGCTAAAATCCTCAAATTTATCAATTAAGCTCAAAAGATAAGGCTTGCTCCTCTAATTTAACAAATCAGCCCAAGGGAACCTTTTAAGGTCACCTTCTTGAAGTGTTATGGTCTTCTAAGTCTCCAGGGAGGGATACTGTAGTGTAGTCCATTAAGACATAAATGACTAAGGTCTTCAACATTAGGTGAGTTTTCTAAAGTGAATTCAGACTCCTTTGTATCATCTCATGTTTCTGTCATAGCATTGCCTTCACGTCTTACTATGCTAGTGCAATTAAGGGTAATATATCCATAACCCTCACATTTGTAACATTGGACTAACTTAGGTTGTTTAACAGATTTATCTTTACACTTCTTAACCATCTTATCCTTCTTGTCATAACTCTTCCCTCTATTAAGCTAGATGAATTTCTTAAAATTCTTAGATAATTCCTCCTCTTCATCCTCATCAACACTATCATATTTAAATTGAATATCTTTATGCCTATGTGAATGCCTGTAATGCCCCGAACTTCGAGGATCGAGCCATACTCATCTCCCGAGGTCTCAAGTGTCACTAATGCTTTCATGATGATCCAAGAGTTAGTGATTTCTGCCACGTATCATGATGGTATGATTTTTGGGCCAATTAGCATGTTAAATTTTATAACAAACACTCCATAATGATAAACTAGATAAAATAATGTATGCATTTGCTCAGAGTGCATAACGAAAACTAGGAAGGATATGAGTATTTAGTCAAAAATACAAAAAGAGGTAAATAAAATGTGTCTGTCCTAAGTTCCATCAGTGCTTCAACGTTGCCCTACATCGGCCCTCCAAGTGCCTGAAAGTAAGAAACATCCTCCTTTAACTCGACATATGCCTCTTCCAGTGTATCGGACTTCAGAGTACCTACATCTAATATTTATTTTGGTTGGTGTTTTAAAACACCATCCCAGAGTGGGAGTGATCAACTTAGTGGTTCCATTAACATTAGCTATGCATATTATCAACTCCAAAAGCATGATTAATGGTAAAGCACATTGACAACCAAATCCTAAGTACTTTCATTAATGAACATGCATGTCGCTATGAAATGATGCATATCCTCGCTTTCTAACACTCCCTCATAAGCGCCTCTGAAAACACATGCGCTAATGCCAACACTCCCTCAACCAACGACCCCTACTCCCTAGTCACCAGAACCTATGCTAATGCAACGTGATGGATGCTTATGCTAGCTAGGTACTTAATTAAGTCTGTTTATCTAGCAGGGTTAGGGAAGCCAAAGTACCACTACTTAGTCAATGACTCTATCTTGATGCGCCTGGGTTTGTCAATCCCAAATGTGCACATACAATGGGTGAATTTATGAATTTGAATTGCTTATGGTCACTACGAAGAGGCTTTTCACCTCAGTGTAGGCCAACGGCGCGAGCGCAGTGTCCCATACCACCATGTTCGGCCCCCAATTCTTAAGCATCATGTCACTGGTGATTCATAGTGAGCCTTCAAAGGTGTAGGGTGCTTCAAATTCAAATTAAGGCGATCATACATGGTGACCACATGGGAGATTGGCAGGTTAGTGGACTGGCCTGACTGACCTGAGGGGACTCCGGCACCAAGGACATTGGGTGTGTGCATCCCTTGTAGTCATACTACTGCCAGGTGGTCGCGTTCACCTTGCACTAGTCAGGTTCGCCTGGGCAACCTACCCAAATTGGCCCCCCCCTCTTACGTTTAGGTTGCTAACCAATCCATAATTTATCAATTGGTCACAATAAATAATATATTTCATGCATTACTCATATCGAAGACAGGAAAGGTTACAAAATGATACATGAAATGGATTTTACTTTAGCTTAGGCATTTTGTCAGACATGTAGACATATCATCTAGGCCATAGAAGTCTACAAATAATACTGGACCAACATCATGCATAGGGTGAGGAATAAGGCATCACATGGACAATAACACCAACATGCATGTACAAGGTGAGGAATGACACGTTGCATGGACGATAACCTTGGAGAATTAGACCTACACTAGCATTGGATTTTCTTATTTACCTCACAGTAGGTATAAATAATCAATTCATATAGAAAAATCAATCAAGAAATGGGCACTAGTTAGCATGTGATCAATTGTTCATTACATAAATCATAAATCTCGACAAGGGTTCGATAAATGGTAGCCTAAAGGTAATGGTCTGTACCTCAGGATTGTGCGTTAATTTTGGGGTTGATCCTAGGTTAGGTTCTCATGAACTAGCTTTCCAATTCCCTGCAAATAAGGGAATGGGCCCTTAAGGGTTCATACAGATGAAATTTCAAAGAAAACCCTCATGGAAAGGTTGGTTCCTTACCTCAAATTACTGTCAGAGAAGCCTCGGTGATGTGGTGAGGGGTGGTTGCGTTGATGGCTGAGGATGAGGTGAAATTTTCCCACAAGCTACCCTTTTCTCTTATTCCACCCTTTTCCAGCACACTCACTCCCTCCCTTAACAATTAAATTCATATGAGAGTGAGTGGCATGCTAAAACTGGCTTTAAATAGGGTTAAAAGTGTGTGTAATGGCCCAGTCTACCTTTTCTATTGGACTTGGCCGGGAGGTAGTTGGTTTTGGATTTACGGGGCCCCATCAGGGCCCACCAGTTCATCCGTGACATGGGAAAGGTTTCTCATCATGGGATCTTCGGATTTCCATAATTGGGCCTCGATCGGGCGTCCTAATTTATCGGGAGGGCCACGTTTGCATTGAACGGTCATCATCGATCGATTAGGGCCACAGTTATAGGAAAACGAGCAGGGAAATATCCCTAGTTTGTTCCTCGGGTTTGGTCGCAATCCGACGGTCGAATTATTGCAACTTCATGAAAGAATGGAGAGGCCCTTTTTACTAAAATTTCCAGTTATAACCTAAAGGATTCATGTATCTCAAGCACCCAATCTCTAGTCCAAATTGAGTAGTTCCATGAGCTATCTTAATTTTTCATCCGCGATGGGTGTCAAGCCTAGTAAGACAGAGAATTACCTATAGTTTCGAGTCCGATGGACTTACAGTGTCCTGTTTAGCCTCTATTCGGTTTTATCCAAGCATTTTCAGGTTGGGTAAACTTCTAGGATTTGTTTCAGTCCTTGGTTATAATTAGGTTTAACTATTTCCATGTTAGTACCATTTCACGACTTGTGAAAAATTCCCTCACGACATTACTTAATATTGGTCTTCAGGATTTTGTGTTTTTAACTCCTTCACAACTAGCTTAGTAGGGTCCTTAGGCAGGTCCACTGGTGGACTCCCTAGGATCCATTGCCACTTGACCAAGGTGTTATAATGCCCCTGAGATGTTTTTAGAATGGATAATTTTTTTCTACTAGAGAGGGCTATAAAGTGTAGTTCAGATGTTTATAGGGAACCTATGAGTTCTTTTACTTTCATCTCATTTATGTTCCTATACTCTTTTATCATGTTATCTTGAGAGTAAATCTATCTAGTAGGGATCTAAGTATTTTCCTACAGATATTCCATTCTGGAATCCTTTCTCCTAAACCCCACATGGAATTGTAAATATCAGTAAGTTTTGAATAAAATTCCATGAAAGTTTTAAAATCTTCCATTTTAATATTTTTGAAATGGGGCAAAAAGCTAAAGCTTCGATCTCTTTACTGTACTAGTTCCCTCGTGGGAGACTTCTAGTATGTCTCATGCTTTCTTCCGGGTTTCACATGTGAAAATACATTTAAATTCTTCCAAAAAAAGAGCATAATAAATAACATTAAAAGCTTTAGCATCATAGGTATACCACACTCTCTGATTGTCACTCCATTTAGATTTATATTTGGTTGCGTTAATGGTTCTACAATCAACCATGATTTGTTCCATAGGCATTGTCTGTCCTTATTCGACAATACCCCAAACCATAGGGTCAAGGGATCTTAGAAAGATGGTCATCCTAGCCTTCCAATGAGCATGGTTAGACCCATCAAAATATGGTGGTCATGTGATGGCACACCCCTCTTAGGTAGACATCATTCTTAAGCCCTTAATCAACTCAAGACGATTAAACCCTTTAATAGCTACCCGCCTTGATACCAATTGACAAGGTGCATGGTGGGCCTATATACTATGTGTTTGGAAGCTTGGTGGGGCTAAGGAATGATGGCTGTCTTAGAGGGAAGTGATCACATCCAAATTAAATTTGTGCATTTTAAATATAATTACCTACTTAAACTAACATACAATTTAAACTAAGAAAGATAATTAACTCTAAGGCTTCCAATCCAATAGAGGGTCCAATTATATAAACTAAAAATGATGTGGGAATGAATAACTAGTCTACAAACATGATAGTGTACATGCGTGTGTGGGATGTGCTACTTATCAACTCCTAATATTCATCTAATTATGCATACACATAATTAAACATTCATCACATAAGCATACTTAAGCAAGTTGTCAAAATAATCCCAAACACAAGAATGTATAGTGGTTCAGTTTCTCTACTCCACTCATGGTAGACGCACTCAACCCATGAGTATATCACTATTAAAGGTTTTAAATTGGGTTCACCTCTATAAGTGCTTATACTTAAAGCACAGTTAGGATTGTCAAATTTCATAGTCTCGAATGGATCACAAGCACTCATGAAGATGATCTTCAACAACTCATGAAGAATACATAAAGACTAGATTAACATCTCAAGAAAGACTCAACATCTTAAGCTTTAAATGTTATGCATACTTCGAAGTTTGAAGCATTTTGTATGTGTCAACCATCAGGTGGTATAACCTTAGAATGACCCTAGGTTAGGTGTATTTCACATGGTGACATGATAATATATAATTCTAAGTAAGATACACTAAATTAGGTCAGCCCGACCTCTAGTTCGGCCAACCTAACTACCTTAGGCCAACCCAACACAATTCAAGCAAGTATACAACAAGATATGCTTTTTTCTGTGTCAAGTTTGGCTAGGCCAACCTTAGGTTCGCCAGCCCGAGTGTGTTCGGTCAAGTTTCCTGCAAGGTTAACATTTCATATTTGAGGGAAATTTGGCCAGCCCAACCTTATGTTCGGCCAGTCGAATTTTGGCTTGGGCTAGCTGAATTTTTGAAAAATCTTATCCTGTGAAATTCGAGTGCCATTAGAACGATATTGTTGGAATTCGACTAGTCAGATCGAAAATTAAGCCAACAAAATTTTCAAGACCTTTGGCTATAAATAGAGGCATTTTCTCATCTATTTCAACAACGAAAAATTGTGAGTAATATCCTCAAGCATATAGAAAAGGTTAGGGCCTTCTTAAGTTATTTATGCTATAAATTTGATATTTATTTTAGCTTATTTTATTCTCTTTCTTAAGCTAGTTTTAATCATTTTCAATAGAGTAATCCATACTCTACTTGAGAATTAGAGAATTGAATTTGCAGCATTAGGGTTTTTGTTTATAACTTAAAAATACATTAGATCCCTATATTCTTTTTGGATTAAACATATATACGGTTCCATCAATATCCTAAGAAAGAAGATCGCTGCAATCAAGCTACAGTTATGTTTTCGACTTGGCATCTGAAGAGAAGTATTGTATTTACTTTTATTAAATTTGAGTTTTTTCTAAGATAGCCTAGAAAATCTCAGTGGGTTGTTTTGTAGTGAGCCCATGAAAATAAAAAAAAATTAAGTTTTTGTTGTGATAACTTATGAAGATCACAAGAACTATATCAGATTGTTAAGGTGATCTTGTGAAAACCATGAAATAGTGAAAGTCAACATTACGTGGGTAGTAATTTTGGGAGTAGAGTAGGTGTGGAGTTAAGCACCGAACCACTACAACTCATTGTGCATTGGTGGTAATTGATTATTTCTTTATTACTTTTGTTGTGATTGATTGTTTCTTACTAAGTTTGATATTTTAATCTTAAAGACATTGTGAAATAAGGTTGTTCTGCCTAAATATTTTAGGTGAAAGTTGTCCTACGAACTATTTGGAATCAAGATTTCAATACTCTAAGCAATTGAGAGTATTATTATTATTATTCCACATTATATCGAAATATATTATATTATCATATTCACCCCCCTCTAGGACATCTTTAGCTCATCATTTCAACCTCTAACCTTTACAATCCTACACAAGGACCGGCTCCCACAAGAGACTATACGTGGTTTTCTATAGGCTCGCCATGAACCTCGGTCTTACACATAAATCTACTGATATACAATCTCGTCGGAGGCTCCCGTAAGAAACTTGAGTTGGTTTTCTATCGGCTAACCAACAACTTTGGTCCTAATCTAATGACCTACATTTACTCTCATTGGACGCTCCCTTGGAGATTAACATGTACACACCCATGTTTAGTCACCTATATAAGGACTTTAATTTAGATCTTATACAAGAACTAATGTCCTATATAAGAACTTAATCGAGTTTGGCAATTCAAACGCTTACACTCAGTCCTACATATTGAATGAGTGTATACAAACTCTTACAAATGATAACTTACTTGTTTAATAGAGCCTCTTTTGTAGTGTCATCTTGGGTTGTTAGATCGATGCTCTCCCATGTTTCAATTAGCTCCCCTTTACTCCCCCGATCATAATGCTAATGCGTTGCCAATACTTCAGCTCTAAGATCAAAGACATTACATGCAATGGTCTAATGTGGTGACCAAGTTGATGGGAAGTTGGGTAGAATATCATACAACTAATGGAAAGTTATAATGCCTAAGGGATTCACCTAGAAGGGTCTTCAAGAGGATTTAAATAAGGATATACCTATAGAGATTGCGTATAAACTCTACAAAATGATAGAGATTAAGTTTATCTTCAACATTGAGGTTGGTATTCTCATTAGAGTGGTAAAGCTTAAGAAGATTAATAAAAAATCATGGAATATGAGGCTTAGGATTTGGGATATGATTAGAGATTTAACTAAGCTTTAATTGCACCAAAACCTAAAAACTGTCAAAAGATTAGATCTCTTTTGTAAAGAAATTGAGTTCCAATGGTCATAAAACAAGCAGAAACGACTAGTCTTTGGTTGCATTGAATTCAAGTTCGCTAACACTAAATTAGACAAGAAATCTGCGAGACAGACTTGGATACTTTTGGTCACACTGAAGATGGTATTTAGTCACACCAAAAGTGGGCTTTAGTGAGATCAAAGGTAGCACTCAGTTATAGCTGAATTGTCCAGAATTCTACCCCAGCCCTCTATCCGCTTTTAGCTTATATGTTAGACTGAAGGTGGGATCGATGGGACCAAAGGTTGCTGAAATTGTGTAGTTTTTTCAACAACATTAGACCTTTAATGCTATTATAAGGATGATTAAATTAGGATCATATGGCTAAAGGGATTATTAGTAAACCTTTACTTATTGGGTTAAAGATTATCTAGAGGTTTAGGTTATTTTGGGTCAAGGGTTAGGATCACCAAGGTACTTCATATATATGTTCTTTACTCCTTGATGCTCCACCTTCACTTGTGTCTTTGGTCTTCAACTTCCACGGGCTTAACTGACTACATGACATAATGGACACATGTGATTGATAAATAGGGTGTATAAATCAATGCACTAACAGTAATGACCAATCCTCCACCACAAACATTGGGGATCAGAAGGAATAAGATATACCTCCTGCGGGTTCTGAGATTTTGATGATTGGCCAATACCATATGGCTAGAGGCTTTGTCTGCATTGAATAGGTTGGAGGTTTAGAAAGAGTGATCTTCATGAGAGTCCTGGATAGGCTATCAAAGCACCACAAGCCCCTATATATTTCCACACATATGGATGGATACCTTATATCTATGCTCATGATAGACAACACCGCCGCTACGAATATCATGTCAATGACTATGGTCAAAAGAAGCTTAACAAGATGACTGGTAACTTGTTACCCTTCGAAGTCATAGTTTCAGGATTTGCATGGGCTGTCACAAATACTAAAGGGATACTCAACTTTGAGTTATAAGTTGGTGTCAATAAGGTCATAACGACATCGTCATAGAGCCATCTACCAACTAAAGGTAAGGTCATAGCGACATTGTTCATCATAGAGCCGTCTACCAACTACAATGTACTCAGAAGGGAGTGGATCCACTCTAATAAATGTGTCCCATCATCCCTCCATCAGTTCCTAATCCTTTGGGGTTGACCAAAAGCAAAAATCATTCGTGCCGATAAATGGCCATTCAAGTTAGACTTAAACCTAGTCGAGGTAAAATTTTATAATGGAATAGTCGGCCCATTGCGCCTTATTGGACAAGAAAAGAACGGTCGACCAGTCGGGGTAATGACCGATGTCGAACTTTCCGAGGATGTGACCACTACACTAAAGGATATTCTACTAGGACCAATTTTGACGTAAATTCGAAATTGACTCCTCCCTTCAGTCATTACAACATTAGAAGGTTAGATGATAGAACCAACCATCATAGCATTTGAGGAATCCCCTGAGGTCTTTGAGGAGCCAAATGTGATTACGCCATATCGGCAACAACCTCAATACTTTGTTAAAGAGGCTCCCTAATAAAGCACACCAATGAAGAGAGAAAGATTGTACTCACGACCATGGTAAATAGGCTCACAGAATATCTCGCCACTACAGACAATCAAGATGACTACCATCTCCACTTAGTAAAATGTTTAATGGAGGATGATATAGTGGTAGATGATGAAATAGACTTCCATGAACTCGTGCCGACTCCTTCCAAGATGGATGACGCCAAAGTTGATGTGCAAGATACCTTGATTGAGGTAAATCTTGAAATAAAAGATGACCCACACCCAACATTCATTAATGCAAAATTGGATCCATAAGAACAAATCAAAATGATCTAACTCCTCCATGATTATGTGGATTGTTTTGCTTGGGATTTCCATGAGATGGCTGGGTTAGATCGGAGATTGGTGGAACACCGTCTACAAATTAAAGAGGGCATTTGGCCGTTCAAGTAGTTAATGAGAAGGATGATTCCCAAAGTCACCCTTAAAATCAAGGAAGAAATTAAGAGGTTGTTAAAGGAAGGGTTCGTCAAACCAATTAGATATGTGAATTGGAATTTAAACATCTCTTTAATGATTAAGAAGAATGGAAAGGTGTGGGAATCGAATTTAGGAACTTGGATCTTGCGACAGCTAAGGACAAATACCATTGCCCATAGCAAACCAACTGATCGATAGGGCTGTAGGACACTAAATCTTGTCCTTCGTGGATGACTATTCGAGATATAACTAGATCTTCATTGTTAAGGAAGATGTTTTAAAGACGCGTTCCGGTACCTTAGAGCAATCAAGACCTATTGCTAGATCATGATGCCTTTTGGACTTAAGAACGTAGGTGCTGCCTACCAGAGGGCCATGAACGTCATCTTCCATGACATAATTGGCAAGTTTATGGAAGTATATATTGATGACATTGTATTGAAATCAGTCGATCTTGGGGATCACTTCACCAATCTAAGGAGATCCTTCTAGCGCATGAGGAAACATTAACTATAAATGAATTCATTGAAATGCACATTTGAGGTCTCTGTCGGAAACTTCCTAGGGTTCTCATTCATCAACAAGGCATAGAGGTAAACCAGAATATGGTACAATCCATCTTGGAAGCATCGCCTCTTATAACTAAGAAAGACTTGCAAAGGTTCATTGGCCATATGAATTTCCTATGCCGATTCATTTCAAACTCAGCAGGGAAGATCAATCCCTTTTCATAGCTGATTAAGTTGAAGGCTAGCCATGAATTTGTTCGCAAACCAGAAAATTAGGCTACTTTTAATCAATTAAATGAGTATCTTATAAAGCCTCCCATTCTGATTCCCCTAAGAAAGGATAGGCCATTCCGTTTGTACATCTCAATCACAGAGGATTCAGTCGAAGGTTTTTCGTGTAGGAAAATAACAACTGGAAGGTAATAACATCTAAATAATGTATATTTATCCTCTCAATTGAACTAGTTTTAGAAGCATTTAAATGCTTTATTGATTAACTAACATATTTTTTGTACATGTGAGGTAATTTGGGAAACAAAGATGAATACATGCTTAAGAAGGAGGATTAAAGCTTAAAGACTAATCAAGTAAAGACTTAAATGTTTGGATGTCATTATTGATGATTTCAAGTGCCAAAGATATTAGGAAACCAAGTATAAAGGAAGAAGAAAACATTGAAAAATCATACAGTCCATTATCGAAAATAATAGATTGTTTGGTCCCACCTGAGGTTGGTTCAATCCAACCAAATGTGTACAAAATAATCTAGCAAGAAGTTATGATTTTTATAGTTATTTTATTTTGACACTTAAGTCCAACTGAAGTTAGGTTTGGTGCTACTAAAGGAAGGTTCAGTGTGACCTGAGGGAGACAAAAACTTTATAAGAAATTTGAAGAAATTTAGCTGCAACCGAGATACCTAATCGGTGCAACCAAAGTGATGTTCAGTGTGATCGAATGATATAGTTGGTGTGACCGAAGCGTAACAAATTGTGAAGTTTTTAAGTCAGCTTGAAGTCAGTGTGAATCAAGTCTATTTAAAGAGGTATTTTTTTCTTTTCTGAGGATGAATTAGGGCTTAGGATAGAGACCTATGAGTACCAGAACTTCTTTGGAATAATCCATCCTTCTCAATCCTTCGGTTCTAAATTTATTATTATTATTATTATTATTATTATTTTTAAGATGTTAGTCATGCTTGACTAATCTCTTAGCTAAGGCTAAGGGATGAACATTTTGATGGATATTTAATAGTTAATTCATTTTTTTAATGAAAGTTAAGATTTTTATGTTGAATTGTGATTGGATGTGATTGAATTTGTAGATTAGAGAAAGAATCAGTCTATAAAATTAATTGACCTATTGTTACCTTTAGTACATTATATGCTTTTAATTCCTTATGATGTGATTACCTAGATCTTCATGAGAGATTAAGCCCATCGTGATTCTAATCTTTGTTGGATGTTTATAATTGATATTACTAGGTTATCTTCCAATTAAGGCGAATTAAAATCCACTTCTAGTTGAGTTAGAAACTCGAGAAGATGAATTAACTTCAAAGTCCATTAATTGGGAATTCCTAGATCCTTAGTCCTTTTTATTAATTATTTAAAAAATCCTTTTATTCCATTAGATTAAAAATCCAAACTAACTATTATCTTTATATTAAGTTCTTAGTGTATTCTCACCAAAGTTCCAGTGGATTGACCTCGGTCTTATTAAGTTATTACTACATTGTAGCCCTATACTAGGGGATGTCAACCCTTGGGTTTGTTCAAGTTTTGGGCACCTTTGTCGAGGACCAATTGTTTTAAGCATATTTAGGTTTAATTTTTAGTTTTAACTTATATCTTAGTTTTAGGATTTTGATTTCTAAATTTCTAGGATAGGTTTTTCGTAGTATTTTTATTCTCTAGTTACTAACAATTTTCTTTTTTATAGTTTTGCAGAATTCTCTAACCCTAGTCTTCTAAATTGGTATCCTCGTTCCCCACTTCTTCGTATTCTTTTTAAATCACTTTATTGCTTTCTAGTTAGTTCAATTCTCTTAAAATAGTTTTTTCATTGGAGGATTTAATTTTTAGGATTAAGACTTATTTTCCTATGCGTGGTTTGTGCCAAAGTGGGTAAGGGATTATAAACAACGACTTCTAAGTGAAATAGGTTTAGTTGATGGGCCGTCCATTCTCCATCGAGTTAGAAAATATCTGAGTACATTTGAATTATCTCAAACCATGGCCGCAAATGCCCTAAAAATACCAAAGCAGGGGCCATACTTTGAAGAGAATATGGCTGAAACTGGACATAATTTTAATAAGATTCCTTTGCATAACAAACCACCAGCTATGACGGTGCATAATGAGAATGAGGAAAACTACATATCCTCGGTCAAAACTTTAAGAGAATACCAACAATCGACAAGAGCAACCACACCATCTTTTATGATTTTTTCAGTTAATGTAGGTAACCTAAATTTTAAACTGGGAGTGATCCAACTCCTCCCCAAAATTTATGTAATTGAATTAGAAAGTTCATATCTACATCTCAAGAAATTAGATGAGATTATAGCAACTTTACATTACAACAAAGTCTTCGAAGACATCATTAGACTTAAGCTATTTCTCTTCTCTCTAAAAGAGAGAGCCAAGTCATGGCTCCATTTGCTAAGACCGTGCTTAATAAGAACATGAACTGAGATAACCCAAGAGTTCCTTAAAAACTTCTTCCTGATTTATAAAACCAATACCTTAAGGCACACCATCATGAATTTCTCCCAAAAGGAAGATGAGACATTCTTCCAATATTGGGAGTGACGTAAGGGCCTGTTACTTGCATGTCCACACCAGGCTCCTAATGCTGGCTCATAGCTTGGTTTCCATCATGCTTTGGAATCAAACCTTTAAATAAGTTATTTACTTAATAAACCACCCGCCAATTAAAGAAAATGTTTACATAATAAACTGCTTACCAACATCAAATTGTTAATGCATCACCATTTGAAAAGCTATTTGGAACTGCACTAAATTACTCCTTGTTATGAACATTTTGATGCACATGCTATCCTATATTATGGCCATATAACTCCTTCAATCTTTAGTACACATCTACACAGTGCATTTTTCTTGGGCACAACTTTATGTATTGGGATTATAAATGTTTTAACACCATCAAAAAACTTTTCATAACCCATTTTTGAATCACAAACTATAGATGCAAGAAAATGCAAATAATGAAACACAAAGAATATGGAACACTACACTTATATGGATGATCTGGAAGGGTTACAACTGTTCAAGTGATGAAAATTTGAACCACTACTAGGTTAAGACATACGAAGTTGCTATCTGTGAGCTAGCTTGTGGTCGTCGATGTGTTGAACTGGTGTAGAAGGATGTCAAGGCACTTCCCATGATATAATGCATCAAAGATGGATACCCACAACGTGTATATTGTTAAAATCCCAACACCAATAGCACACCAACACCTCCTCCCTTATACCAAAAATTGAAATAAATAGAATTGAAAGAGGAAGATAGAATAAGAGGGAGACAGTAGCCAGAGAGGGAATTTTGATTTTTTTCCCTGTCTCAAAACTTTAACCTTAAGCCCCTTTTATAATATATGATCAAGATGTTGTAAAAAATAGTCATTATAATTTAATGTGTATTGAAAATTACCCATTACAAAAAGCCATTACAATTAAACCTATTATGAAAACAGTCATCGTAAATAAACTTGTGGTGAAAATAATTAATGTAAGTAGAACTGTTACGATAATGGTCATTGTAATAAAACTGATTATGAAATGATCATGACAGTTAAGATGCTTGCGAATAAAGAGGTACGTTTTACATGATAGAAACAACCTTATTAAGTGGGTCATAATAAATAAGCATGGTAAAAAAAATAAAGGAAGAAAAAATAAGAGTTATAATTTCGGGCAAAACTAAGCTCATTAAGACTTAATCAAGAACTTAAGTTAGATGTCTATAACTATCCTTTACCAAAGTTGTGATGTTCGAATCGTTAGATTGTGGCCGAATTTAGGGTAAAAATCTAAGTTAATACCCTGCACATATCCATATAGCCACAACCCTGATCGACCATCAGTACCTAACGAATTGACTTATGTTCATGCCTATGGATTAACACATCCAAATGGTGGGTCGATAGTATCCATGCGTAGATCATCGCTAGGGTCAACAATCCTATGGTGTATATTGACTTGTATACCCCATAGTGGACCCCAAATGTTAGAAACACCCTCCTATAGAGCTAGTATAATGAAAACGTAGGCCTTAGGGCCATTTACACCATTTCTGGTGATATAAATAGGGCATTTAGGGGCAACCCTTGCTCCCATTGGATTTTTGCCCTAGAGAAAGAGAGAAAGAGAGAAAGGAGAAGTGAATGAGAAAGTGAGGGGGATTGGTGTCTCGTTCACCGAATCTTTCAATCAAAGTCCTAACCTCAACCGTTCCCCTCTGCTGAATCCACTCCACTTGCGATTAAGAGGTAAGAAACAAACCCTACTTCCCAACCTAGGTTTTTCTAGAATGAATCGAATGAACCACATATAATTCCTTTGAATTTGGTGTAGGAATTAATTTTCCCCAAAACCCTAACCTAGGAGCTCAAAAATCTAAAATTCTTTCTTAAGCTGCGGACCATTATTCATAAGTTACCATTTATCAACCCTTGAGGGTCTCAATTAATGATTTGTTGTGATAGATGGCTTGACGCATATTAACGTCTCAATATTTCAAATTTGATTGCAATATGTACTATTACTTATTTAATTGATACTCACATGTTCGATAAAATTCCTAAGTGATGGTGTTGTGTTATCGATGCTCACATGTTTGATGAAATACTTAAGTGATGGTGTTATGTTATTAATGCTCATATGTTCAATGAAATGCTTAGGTGGTTGTGTTGCTAAATTTAGGGTTCATATGAAATCTTGTTATGATTGTCTGATGAATTGGTAGTCCTTAGCCATGTTTAAAATTGCTTGCGATGTTAGGTCAGTTGGTAAATCACCCGAACCAAGGTATGGTGGCCTGAGTTAGACTAGCCACTCTAGGATTGTTTAATTAAACAAAGTTGAACAAGAACAACTGACAGTAGTTGGTCTATAAGGGATGCTTCCACCTAATGTCAATTGCTTGGAGGTTCTCCTAAGTTAATCAAATTAGTCTAACAACTGATTGATCATATATGTTCATAATGTATGACATGACTAAATTAAATATAGGATACCATGTTTCCAATTGATGAGTCCATTTATAACCATGTGATCGATATGGTCCCACTAAGACTCCTGAGCTGAGCATGGTGGTATGAGACATCATGTTCGAGCTATCACCCTATGCTGAGGTGACGAGCCTCCTTATAATGACTGGTGAGCATTGATGGAGGAGATAAATTGTTATTCGAATGAATCTGGTCAAATACTCTGCCGATGGTTCCATAGTAGAGTACCATTTAAATAACTTAGGTGTGAATGAAATTAGACGACGAGCCCTTTTCTTTGTGGTGATTTGGTTTTGTGTGATAAGCCCACACTTCTAAACTGAGTAATCATACTTGATATTTGGGTGATGACCTATATCTGGTTGATCCTCATACCTTTGGGTATCATGTCGTACCTTTAGAATAGTTGATTTGTGAGATATAAAGTGTGAAACCTAAATTTGGATCAAGGGACATTAGTGAGAGCCACTACTTGCTACAACGAGCCATGTGATCCAGATAAGGGCTCATAATATAACGTCGGTATCCTAGCTTCTCTAATCTACTATATGAAATACAATTAATAATCAGTTGACTAATTATACACGTAATCACAATGTATAAGAATAATATGTTACAATTTTTCATTGTACTCTCGTGATGAGGAAGTGTTGGTATTTGCAAAATATGCGTGGAAGTCGCTTGTGAGGGAGTGTTGTATTGTGAGACTCATGCATCATTTCATAATCTTGTTCGTACATTTAACAAGAGTATTTAGTAAGTTGTTGCTTACTTTCTTTATCATTATCAGCACCGATTGAGCCGATAACATGTGTAACTTAAAAATAATGGAACCACCAAGTTAGCTACTCACTCTCACCTAAGATGGTATTTTAAAACACTAATTAGGTGATATTATCTATGTATGTACTATAGAGATCTTAGATAGGTTGGCTTAGATCATCTTGCAACACCACCATTAGGTTTTGGATATTAGGCCAAAACTGAAAACTTTACACTTTAATCATTTTGGTTATATATATTATGCCTTGTATAATCCTTATTTGGGCAGACATTACTCTTGGAATTGTACATTTTAAATATTAGTCATCTACTTCTGGGTTTAGTCATTTCTACTTAACTTTTGATGCTGATTATTTACAGCTACTCTAATTGGTGAATGTTATCCGAACTGCTAAGGGACGTGAGAACTCGCCCACATGTATTTTTACTAGGTTCACACCTAGGAACTTGGGATTGGATTCTCCATACTCGGGTGCCAAGTTTTGGGGTGTGATATAATAGCACATGGATTCTTACTCCCCTAGCTCCAAATTGCAAGGTCATCGATTGCTGATGGATATTAGAAATTAAATGGCACACAAATGGTTTCATTAAACATTACAAAGCTTGCTTCATGGTGAAAGGATATAGTTTACATGAAGGAATCGACTACATAGACACATTTAGCCTAGTAGTTAAGCCTACTATTATTTGGATAGTCATTTCTCCAACAATGTCCAGAGGTTGGCCTATCCGATAGCAAGATATCCAAAATGCATTTCTCCATGGTCACCTAACTAAAGAGGTTTATATGGCTCAACCACTAGGATTTTAATATCACAAGGGTTGATCAAGGCATTGTTGGAGATTAAACTAGAGAAGTTGTTGGATGCTAACTGGAGCGAACTCAGGGAGAAGGTTATGAGCACCATCCGTCTATGTCTATCGGATAAAGTCATGTACAATATTTTGGATGGGGAATCTCTCTCGAATATGGAAGAAACTAGAATATCTATACATATTAAAGTCCCTTGCTAATAAGTTGTTTGTAAAAAAATAAATTTTTGAACTACAAATGAAGAATGCAATCTCCTAGAGCACATGTACTTGTTTACAAAGGTATGTAGTGAGTTTTAAGGTTTGAAGTGACGATCGAAGATGAAAATAAAATTATGCTACTTTTAGCATCGCTTCCCACATCATATGACCATCTTGTCACTACTCTGTTGTATGGGAAGAATACAATAAATCTGTAAGAAATCACCACAACTCTTGTTTCTAATTAGATGAAGAAAAAGTCAAGTGATGAAGACTCTTAAGTGGAAGGTTTAGTTGTGAAATGGGGTCTAGGGCATGGGAGATCCGTGGAGCGATCTCGGGTCTAATAGGAAGTAAAAGTGTATATCATAATCAAAGGCTAAGGACTGATGCTTCTATCATAGTCTGAATGGGCACTTTATGGGAGACTGCCAAAAATGAAAGGATGACCAAGAAAGAAAGGGTAAAAAGAATATGGGTGAATTGACTAGCGTAGCTAAAGAGAGCTCAAAAGGAGATCTCTTCTCGTTCTCCTTAAGTATGAGCCATCTTTTCGATACTTGGACACTCACTTCAGGATGTTTGTATCATATGTGCCCGAATAAGACTTAATTTGATTCTTACGAGTCCTATGATGGTGAAAGTGCTCTAATGGGGAATGATGCAACATGTGAGGTCATCAGAATAGGGACCATCAAGGTAATGGTGTTTGATGGAGTTATATAGACTCTAGGTGATACTAGGAGTGTTCTGAGTATGAAGAAAAATCTGATAGCCTTGAGTTTTTAGATATGAATAGATGCAAGTTCACCACATCAGGCGATGCAATCAAGGTAACCAGAGGTGCAATGGTATTAATGAAGGGACATAAGATAGGAAATTTGTACAAGTTGTATACGAGCATGGTTATAGGTGAGACCACTACCATCTTACACACAGAATTTAGTGCAGATGACACTAATCTGTGGCATATGCAGCTAGGGCATATGAGTGAGAGAAGCATGATAGAACTCCATAAATAAAAACTATTGAAGGGAGTTAAGGCACACAAGGTAGATTTTTATGAGAATCACATCTATATGAGCAGTGCATGGTAAGATTTACGATTGCTACACATACGGCTAGTGGGGTGCTCGGTTATCTACATTTCAATGTAAGGGGGCCATTGACAGTACTGTTTAAGGGAGGAGCACAATGCTTCGTGAGCTTCATAAAAAATTACATGAGAAAAGTTTGGGTTTACTTCTTAAAGCACAAGTCTGAGATTTTCGCTAAGTTCAAGGAATGTAAAGCAGAAGTAGAGAAGCAAACTAGGAGACGTGTTAAATTTCTTAAGCCATATAACGGTACAGAGTACAAAGAGGTAAGATTCATGAAATTTTTTAAGGAATATGACCTCACAAGACACTTCTCAACTCTAGGGACCCCACATCAGAACAAGATGGCAGAGAAGATGAATAAAACACTATTGGAGAGGGCAAAAAATAGGCGATTACATTGGGGGCTACTTAACAACTTCTGGGCAGAAGCGATTAACATGACATGCTATGTTATAAATCGGACACCATCTACAACACTAGAATCTAAGTTTGTGAAGGAAGTCTAGAAAAGTAAGGACATTGATTACTCAGGGATGAGAATCTTCAGGTATCTAGCATACGTCCATGTGAAAAGTAGATAATGGACGAAATTGGATCCTAAATCTTGAAAGTGAATCTTTCTCATGCATGAGAAAGGTGTTAAGAGCTACAAGATTTGAGATGTAGATACTCATAAGGTAGTCATTAGAGGAGATGTCATTTTCGTTGAGGCATCAATGTTGAAGGCCAACAAGTACACCACAAGGAAGTCAAAAATAAATGATGATGCAAAGAAATTATCGATGTAGTTGGAGTCAGTTGAGTTGACTACTAAAGGTAAAATTAAGCAAGAGTAAGACAATGATGAAAATAATCAGCAAGATACCCAGGAAAGTATAGCTAGGAATAATGAGAGATAAACCTTTGGAAACCTGGTTCAATACGGGTTTAAGGACATGATTTTTTTCACATTATTCATAAGTAGTGAAGATCCCTCCACCTTTTAAGAGGCTAAGTTTGGAAATGATGACAAGTAGATATCAACCATAGCAGAGGAGATGGAATCTCTATACAGGAATCAGACATGTAAGTTGGTGGAACTTCAAAAAGGTAATATGGCTATAGGGTGCAAGTCGGTGTTCAGGAAAAGAAATGATTAATAGAAAAAAAGGGTGAAAAGTACAAGGCTTGACTTATAGTAAAGGGGTACTCATAAAGAGAATGAGTAGATTATAATGAAGTTTTCTCTCTGATTATGAAATTACGCCAATCAGGGTACTATTGGCTATGGTAGAGGAATCCAATTTGGAATTGGAGCTACTTAATGTGAATATGAAATTTCTTTATAGAAACTTGGAGGAAGTCATTTACATGAGGAAGCCTGAAGGATTTAAGAAGCTTGGTTAGGAATACCATGTGTGCAGATTGAAGAATTCATTGTATGGGCTAAAGCGGACTCTAAGGCAATGGTACAAGTAGTTTGATTCCTACATGGTGGAGATTGAGTATATTAGATGTGAGTATGATTGATACATATATTATATGGTACTTGAGGATGGATCTTACATTCTAATGATGCTTTACGTTAATGATATGTTGATTGTTGTAAAGGACAACAAGGAGATACTCTTTCTTAAGTATTTGTTAAGTAATGAGTTTAACATGAAGGATCTGGGTACTGAGAAGAAGATCCTAGGCATGGAGATTCACAGAGACAGAGAGTCTACGAAGTTGTGGTTGTCTTAGAAGTAATATATGCAGAAGGTGTTAGAGAGTTTTCGCATGGAAGGTGTTAAGCTAGTTAGCATGCCTCTAACAAGTCACTTTAAGTTGTTAGCTAAGACATGTCTACGAATATAAGAGGAGATTTTAGATATATCACGGGTGTCATACGTGAGTGCAATAAGGAGTCTCATGTATGTTATGGTTTGCACGGGGCTGGATATTTCATAAGTAGTTAGTGTGATCAATAATTATATGACAAATCTAGGAAGAGCATTGGAATGCTCTTAAGTGCATTCTCAAGTATCTTAGGGGCACAGTTAACATTGGGATCATTTTTGAGGACATGAAGCTTTAGATGGAGTTGTAGGATATGTGGATTCAAATTATGCAAGAATTCTAGACTATAAGAGGTCTATTACGGGATATGTTTGCACATTAGAGGTGGGTTGATATGTCGGAGATTTACGTTGTAGTCTACGCTAGCATTGTATACAATAGAGGCAGAATACATAGCTGCGATGGAGCCATCAACGGTGGCATTATGGTTGAAGGGTCTGATAGGAGAATTCGGGTTGAAGCAGGAGGCAATTCAGTTTCATTATGATAGTCAAAGCACTATTTATCTAGTGATGAATCAAGTGTAAATATTGATGTGAGGTTCCACAAGATACATGAACTCATTACTTCATGTGAGATCCAATTTCAGAAGATTCACATGGATGAGAATGCCGCAAATATATTCACAAAGCCAATGACTATAGATATGTTCATGAATTGCCTGGGCATATGATCAGTCTCACTAGCCACTGATGAGATTGGGCACCCTTGCACAAGGGTACGAATGAAGCTGCGTTCCAGGTGGAGAATGTAAGGAGCGGTTTATGCTAAGAGTGGAGGTTACATGGGAGATCTTAAGGATGACATGACAGAATACAAGTCAACGTGGAGATTATTCTACAGGATACCTTAAATTCTGTTAGTTTGAGAGTCGATGTAGGGCTCTATCGGTTGAACCGATAGGCTGTCAGTCCGATCCATAGAGTGTGGGTTTTCTCAAAAGCAGATTATATTCTAACGGACTGAGTCGGTCTGAACGAAGAACTTCGATTAAGTAATGTAGTTTTGTGTAAATCGAGGTATTTAGGCCTAATTGCGATCAGGGCTTGGTGATTATAAGTGTTCTCTCTCTAAGGGCAAGGGTTTTGGAAGGTGAGAGGGTTTTCTACACTTTTAGGGCATGGGAATAGATATTTTCAAGGGGCCAGGGTTTTCTTAGGTGCACATCGCAAGGAGAGATCGGTTGATCTTGTAATCAGAGAAGGTGAGTGGTGTAAACTCTAAAGCTCTTGATTATAGTGGAGATCTCTATTACTTTGTGCCATGGTTTTTTTCCATACGGGTTTTTCATGTAAAATTGGTGTTCTATGTTTACTTTCTTGATTATTTTGGTTATTCTAGCTATTTTGATTGTTCTATCTTCATTGAGCGTGCTTTCCTAAATTGCAAAGATTGATAGTGGTATTAAATCCTAATTTCTAATACTTATAATTGATTTGGGTTTATTGTGGCTCATAATTACATCATAGTGATGTGAGATAAAAGCCGGTTAACTCCAACAGACCCAATATTTCTTTTGCAATTACAAGGTGTGTTAGTTTATACAGCACCCCATTGATAATCATTGGACTCTTGCCAAACAATTTCTCTGCTTTCTCAAACAAACAAGCACTTATAGCCTCTATATTATCGCTTTCTGTCTTTTCACTTAGCAACATTCTCAGATGTTGATTGAGCTGGATGCCTAGATGATAGGAAATCTCAAGGTAAGTACTTAATCTACTTATGAACACCCCATCTCATTTCTTGGTAATCTGGCAAGCAAAAGACCGTTGTTCATTCTAGCACCGAAAGCTAATCGTGCCTTTGTCGTTGCTGAAGTTACTTGGCTACAATCTTTACTCAATGAAATTTGTATTTTTCTACCACATCCACCCACGTTATGGTGTGATAACATCGGGGCCACATGCTTATCGGCAAATTCCATCTTCCATGCAAGAACCGAACTTGTTGAAATTGATTTTCAATTTGTGCAAAGACAAAGTAGCCATACCGGATCTTCTAGTTCAGTTTATCTCCACTAAATATTATGTTACCAACATCTTAATAAAGGGGTTGTCGACTATCCGATTCAGTTATTTGCGAAACAAACTTAACATTACCTAAACTCAAATCTCACTTATTTTCTGTTGAGTTTGAATGGGCCAGTTAAGGAATCTTGATATGGGAAGAGATTCATTCATGTCCCATTTCACTGTCAGCAACCTCAATTTAAAACACTTCAGTCATATCTCCTCAATCTAAGATTCTGTTTTCAAAAAACAGTCTGTAAATTCTATTTTTTTTAAAAAAAAAAACTGGAAACAGAGCTTATAAATTTTACACTCTTCTCATTTGAAAGTGTAGTGGTGAATACAATCAAATTTTAAAAAATAATAATAATAATAAAAGAATTCTGATTTTATACACCAATTTGAGTGTAAATTAAAAAATATGTGATTTCAATCCATTTGAGTGTGTTGTGTTCATGCATTTCTTTTGACCATTTATTTGCATGCCAACAATGGGAAAGTTAGAGATGGCCAATTGAATGGGTATTTTGGAAACAATACATTCATGATGGGACCATCATATCAATGTCTTGACGGACCAACAATGGGCCCCACATCAACATACTAAGTTCTGAATAGGGAAAGACAAATAAGGAAATTGGCCTCTAAATAAATAATAGACAATATGGATAAGTAATAATTAAGAATAATAAAAATTTCCATACATGAACAATGGTTAATGGTGAGACCATCTATGAAAAGGTCCATGATCTCGATGGTTTGGATCTTTGAATCATGGGTCCCACTTTCATATAATTAAAAACTGAAAGTTCCGATCCAAGTCCCTTAATTGGACATTTTGATCAAATACTAGACACCCATTTCTTTGTCGCTTGAAGGATTAGGATCTTCTAATCCATGGCGTGACTAATGATGGATATAAGTAGAGTCCAAAAGAATTTAAAAAGGAATGAAAAGAGAAAATTAAAAAGATGGAAAAAAAATAAAAAATTGTCCCTTCTTCAAATATATTCTTTTACACAAAATAGGGAAAAATATAAAATAGATTTTTTTTTTTTCAAATAAAAAAAAAAAAAGGAAAAGAAAAGAAAAGAAAAGAACAAAGCTTTCTCAATCTTGAATCTTTTTTTTTTCCTTCTTCAATAAGAGATTGAAAGAGGAAAGATGAGAGAAACCGTGAAGGAGATACAATAGAGAGGAGAAAGGAAGGAAAGGAATGTCTTCTTTTATACTCATCTTCTTTGTACCTTCTCTTGAAATGACAAGTTCAGGGTATGTAAAACTAGGTTGACGTGTGTTGGCTCTGCCAAGCTAACCAAGTCCTAAGTAAACATGCAAACTGGGCACGGTTTGCATGCTAACCAGGGTCCTCTTGTACCTCCCAACCCAGTCACTAGGTCAATGTGCTGACTGGGTCAACTTTGCCGAGCTATGGGTCAACCTGCCCCAACTATGCTTAGAATATATAGTATTGAGGCAACAATTCACTAGGCAGCAGGAAGATCATTTTAAGGTCCGTTTGGATGAGGAGAGCACGAAAATGACCGAGTTTTATATAAGAGAATGCCATCAAAGAACTCATTTAAACAATTTTCCCGTAAAAGTGTGTTCCACAGTTCTTCTTGAGTTAGGGGTGTTGATGACCGTTCCAGGTTGATCCCAAACCTTCAGCCATGATCTGGCTGGCCCAGCCTAATCATTTCGTGCTTATAGCCCTGGTTCTATAAGGTGAGGCGGGTTGTATTAGGGAAAAATAAAAAATAAAAAATCAAGCTTAAAATAGTGTAATCTGAGAACTTCTTTTAGCTCTAGTTTATCTAGAGTACCATTATATAAGTAGTCCAAAATAATTAAAACCTAACCAAAATCTAATGGGTGTCTTGAAACTAAACATTTAGTAAATGCTCACCAGCATCTTTTAATAGTCCTCTTATCCAATTATTATTATTATTATTATTATTATTATTATTATTTAAAGTAGTAATCCATTCAATGATTAGACCAGTTGGGCCCAACACTTGGGCGAAATCTAACTGCAGAAGCCATGGCCCTATAGGGTTGGACTCCTAGGGCTGGGTCAAGCCACCCAACCCCTACCCACCCTGTTTTCAGTGACCATGGGTATCAAAATTCTCTAGAAGTAGAACCCATGGACTATTGAGTTCTAGAGGGGAGTGTAGAACTTGAAGGTGGATGAGAGGCATACTTTTTTAAAAGAATCATTTAGAGTTTCGGTGAAAGTGAGTTTGTATGAGAAAACTTCGTAAAATTGGATATATGGAATCCATGGGGAAAGAAAGAAAAAAATAATAATAATCCAACAAAAATCTTCATGAGAAATATTGGATCATAGGTTCTAATTTTGACTTCTTTTTTAGATGGCAAAATGAGATTTTATATTTATCTGACAATATTCACTTAACATCATGTTAAGAATCTAAATTATGAAAAATATATAATGAGTGCTTGGTGGAATATATTATTTTCTTTTTAATCCAGATATATAAATTGTCACCCTAAAAGAAAATTATTTTCATTTCCGCTTATTTTGTATAGGAACTATAGTTTTGAAATACAGGATAAAATGGTTATATGTAGTGTTTTGATGAAGATTTGAGCAGTGCTGCGTGGCCACCCTACTGAATTTGGCTCAGTACCATAAAAATAGACCCCCACCGTAAAGATCACCTGCCACAAAAATCTGTGGGTGTCACGATTGGAATCAGTGAAGAACTGATGGTCTGATTTAACATGCAGGTGTGGGCCACCTACCAACATATCAACCTGTTTTCATACACTATTGTATCTTATTTATGGTCATTTTGGAGAAAGTCAATAGAAGAGTGACATATAACATTGCATGAGAAATAAGAGGTGGATGAAAAGACCTTCAAGATACTTGAAGCATAATTTATGAAATCATAACCGGTGTAAATCTAACTTTACATGCCATTTGGATAGTTGATGAAGTAATGCGACTGAGTTATCTAAAAGTTTTACAAATGAAGAGAGAAACACATTCAAGCAGTTCAAGATATAGAAGGTGACCAAGAGACTGAGAATTTGGCCAAGAGAAGAGGAACTGTCATAAAAAGGAAACGTAATCAAAAGAATGATATAGATAAATGCTTTTTGACTATTGTAACCATTCTAATAATGGAAGAATAAATTTCAATAAAACTCTATAAATAGTAGACGAATAATGGTAATTCTTGGTTATAATTTTTTAGTTGTAATGCAAATATACGCTCATATGCTAAATTTGTCATTTATCCATTATCACGCAGTTCTTTCAAGAGATGCGTTCTTGCAATCTCTCTTAGCAATTGATTGTGAGTTTTTCATTTCGTTTGATTTGCATTGGTATATTGAAAGTCTTTTTCAGGCACAAACAAACCCATCTTTGGAGGAAGAACTCTACCTTCTGAATATCGCCTGATTATTATAAAATTCTGCAAGTAATCGAGTAAGCAACCGATCTTCTCATAACCTAATCTTATTCATTCATATTGAATGTATCTTCTTATTTCGACGCTTGGACTAAAGTTGATCATTTATCGATTTTGGCACACCCATGCACATTACACATGACAGGAAACAAACCAAGCGCCAACACACAAATGACATTGTCAGGCATATGTCCTAGTGTCCGTTCTGTTCCGTATGATCCCGTGGTCCTTTTGATCAAATTCCGACGACCCGCGACTTTTTGATTTCATTTGCGCACAACCCTAAGTCACATCGTGTAATCCTGATCCATCTCGACCCGAGACATATGCCATTGCGACCACACCGTCGCCGCATCTCGTGTGCCAATCCGACGTCTAAATCATGAGTTGTGGTCCACGTATGATCATGGCTGTGGACAGCATGTTGTGTGACCCACCTAACCCATGACACATTTTCCTAGGTCATTATGAGGACGACCTCACCTACTACCCTAACCACCCTAGCTACCCTAGCTATCCTAACCACTCTAGCCATCCTACCCCCTTAGCCCATTATTATTTTTCTTCCCTATGTTTTACACCATCATCATTGCCTAGCTAAGAGAGCTAGGTAATCATTTCTCTCTCTTCTTCATCTCCCTCTTTCCCTCCCATTCTCTCCGTTTCTCCGTAGCAAGAGAGAAGAGAAGCTCCCAAAAATTCTAGCCCTTTGCAAACTCTCCACCCCCAAACCCAACCCTCCAAACTTCATTTCAACCCTTTAATCTCACCCCTTTGAGCATTGGAAGCCATTGGTGGAAGAACGATAAGAAG
Organism: Magnolia kwangsiensis; assembly: GCA_037074715.1. NCBI lineage: Eukaryota > Viridiplantae > Streptophyta > Magnoliopsida > Magnoliales > Magnoliaceae > Magnolia > Magnolia kwangsiensis. Next base: position 63,453,993 of record CM073573.1, read on the forward strand.
ATTTGAAGATGGGTTCTTTCTAGGATCTATTTCTTTCATATTCTCCATGGATCTTTATTTTCTTTAGCATGAGGCAAGTGGGACACACAAATCAATGGTGGGGATCCCATCTTGGTCCCTAAATGTGGCTTAAAGCCCATTACATCATGCATGTATCTACCCATGGTGGGACCATTATTCATGGATCCCACTATGAAGTTTCTAAGTTATCCATCTTGTAATGGTCATTTAAGCCTTCATCTTTGTGGTGGAGATATGGTTTTCCACTTGATTTTTTGATTTGAGGCCCACCTATTTTGGGATATCCAAAAGATGTATGCATGTTCATGGAGGAGCTCATAGTGGCGGAGCTCCTCCCATCTCCGCCGTTCTCTCTCTCTCTCTCTCTCTCTCTCTCTCTCTCTCTCTCTTTTCCTTTTTGTATGGTGATGATGATGATGAGGTGTGTGGCCCACCGAATGTGTGTGTGTGGCCCACCATGATATGTTAAATCCATGCTGTCTATGTTTACCCGTGGAGCCTACCTTGCTAGACTATCCAATGGACAGGCTTACTGCCTGTCCATCTGGACAGGCCTAGATGAAAGTGAAAATACAAATATCAACTTGGTCTTACAAGCTGGTGAGTCCCACACGTGTGGACCCACCTTAATGTATGTGGTGTTCCCACATTGTCCATCCAGATGGTGAGTCCCAGCAGCTCACCAACTTCTGTGGTCCCACTGTGATGTATGTGAGGGTTTTATCCCAACCGTCCATCCATCAGCAGCTCGTGCACCCCACACGTGTGACACGTGTGGGAGGGATCCAACTTAATGTATTTATTCTATCTCCACACCGTCCATTTGCCTTGGACGGTGAGACCCTGCAATGTATGTGTTTCATACATACCGCCCATCTGTCATGGACGTGGGCCCAACCCACGCCTGTGACACATGTTGGTGCGACCCACCTTGATGTATTTGTTCTATATCCACTCCGTCCACCTATCCTGGATAGTGGTGTGGACCCCACTGTAATGTATGTGTTTTATACACACTGTCCATCCATTTCAGCTCGTGTGGGGCCCATCCCACATGTGCTGCACGTGTGGATGGGACCCACCTTAGCATATGTATTCTGTATCTAGCCGTCCGTCCATTCTGGGTGGGCAGGACCCACATTGATGTAAGTATTCTATGTCAACCCATCCATTGGGCAGGACGATGGACCCCACCTCTGATGTATGTTTTATATCCAATTGTTCATCTTTTTTGTTGGACAAATAATAATAATAATAATAATAATATTATTATTATTATTATTATTATTATTATTATGGTGGGCTCAATGTGAGACCCACCTGCCAAGGAAGCAGGTTGGCTGGTGTATAGTGGGTCTGATCATGAGGTATATGTTATATCCAACCGTTCATCCCTAGTGTGGGGTCCACCTTGATGACACATGTGGCCCACTTGTGGGACGCATCATGATGTATGGGCCTTATCCTCATCATCCAGATTGCTGGATGGTGGGAGTCTACCTTAATGTATGTGTTTTCAGCCACGCCATCCATTTAGTTTCGGGACGAGTAGGGCCCACCTTATGTGATGTATATCCACATCATCCATCCTCGTGGCCCTCACATGATGTACATGTTTTATCAGCGCCGTCCAGCCCGTGGACCACACGTGTGATGTATTTATGGTCCATTTGGTGGGGCCCAACGTGACGTGTATGTGGCCCATATGTGAGGTCCATTGTGATGTATACCAGGCCTGTATGATGAGGCCAATGTGATGCACATGTAGCCCATATGGTGAGGCCCAATGTGTTGTATAATGACCCTTTGTGTGAGGCCCATCGTGATGTATATTGGGCTCTTGTGTGCGGCCCAACGGGATGTATATTGGGCCCTTATGTGAGGCAATGGGCCCACTATATGTTAGGCTCTATGTGGGTCACTCCTTGGGAGCAATGTTGGTTAAATGTCCACATTGTGACCTTCTCTTGGGCCTTATTAAGCCCATTCTCATCATTCTCTAGTGGGTTAACCTAAATCATTGGGCCCCATCGATGTTGCAAAGTCCATCATCATCATAGGCAAATGGATCCGTATTATCGGATTTTGTATATCCACGGCCGAGGGCCAATCTTTATATTATGGTTAAGATCGGTGGTTCATTTATGGACCCCGCCTTGTATATAGGCCGATTATCGAGGCCAATTATCAATACAGATTATCGATGCCGATTATCATATCGATTACGAGTATATGACAGCATAACATCATGATACATGCCCATACACATCATTTGCATACTTGTTATGAGATGTGGTTGACCATTACATATGTCATTGATGTCATTCCCCAAACTCGAAAAACGGGCTCACAAAATTTTCGATCGCCAAATCCGGCGCCAACAACCTCTGTAGTGCCCCATTCTCGGTTCCTGGCACTCACATGCCAGATTTCGATCCTGGGAACCTACAAGGGAGATTTTCAGTATGATTTTTTTTTGTAATGGAGCATAACCACAAGCATAACCAAGTTACAAAATAACATCACCACATATCCACTATATCAAAACTTTAAATACAATGAGGGAAGGGAAATACAAGGTGATCAAAAACTCTAAAATAAGCTGACGTGCGCTCCTGCCTCAGCGCTGCTGCGGTCCAATGCCACCTGCATGCAACGGTTGTGCATAAGCTTACAAAAGCTTAGAGGGTGGTGAAAGTGTATGCACAAGGCAAGCGCCAAGTGTCCAATATCAGATCAATGCGAAAATATAATGGTAAGTCCATGAATATAGTCAGCCGTACCAAGGTTATGTGATGCAAGGCCTATGTAGCCAAATGTCATATGCGTGATGCAAATCAAGCATGCCAGTCCTCATCAAGTACACATATCAGTACAGTTCCTCTCTGGGATATCACCGAGGTCTAATACTGTAACACCCCAAAAATCGGGGGTCGGATAGAAACCCAACTCCCGAGTTCCAGAACATCACTTATACAACATAAATGCTTATGATTGAATATTGTCTATGTTGGTGTATTAAACATGAGTGAGATTAAGCCAAAACAGCATATCATACTCCAGAGACAGTTAAATTAGCAAGCGAAAGATTGTGATAGATATATAGAATATATGAACTGTTGTAAGTCTCCAGAGTGTGAACATGTTACATGTATACTCCAAAAATAATAAAAAAGAATATACATGAGTGTTCCAAAAATATAAAAATGACAAGAGTCATGATGTCTAATCAACCTCCCTGTAATCCCGTCGATCAAAACACGGAGGAGAAGTCCTCCTCATCATCATACAAGTCCAGCTCCGCTCCACAAGCAGCGCCATCATCTGAAACTAAAATAGGGACTGGTGGGTGTCCGGAACACCATCCCGTAACGTGGGAGTGAGTAGCTAACTCAGTGGAATCATAGAGCAAAGATTAACATGTTATCAAATCCATCACGCGATAATGATAAAGCAAGCAAAACAAATATTTTGTAAATACTGTGATTAATGCATGGATGAAATGACATGATAGATACCCTCACCGATATACTCCCTCATGCGGCACCATCTCACATCCGCGGCATGCTTTCTTTCCTCAGTGCTCCACATCTTCCAGGCACATGAAGTGCGATATGAATATGATTACCGAGTTGTTATTAGTCCTTCTCATACAGCAGGATTGGGAAACTAGGGTACTTCCCTCATATCATTCCCAATAAGGATCCTGTCTAGGGTCGTCACTCCTAGTAATCTCATACGATGATATATTTCTAGGTCGCTGCAAGGGCTGCCAGGGCTGTTGCACGCACTCGTTGCTCCACTCCCCCATCACCTTATCAATACAGGCCTAGTTGTACTCTTGTTGCTACGGAAGGGTCGTCGCCTCACGTAGACTTAGAGTACGCCCGAGGTCACTACAAAGGGCTTCCAGGGCTGTTGCTCGCACTTGTTGCACCGCTCCCCCATCACCTTATCAGTGTAGGCCGACAGCAAGAATATAGTGTCCCATACCACCATAATCTGCTCACAAGTCTGGGTTGCTCACTGGTCACTACGGGGAGGTTTGTGGCCCCAGTGTAGGCCTACAGCTCGACCATGGTGTCCCATACCACCATGCCCGGCTCATGAGTCTTAGTGGATCAAGGTACCATGGTTATCAATGGTAAGTTCAGTACCCTAGGTTCAAGCAGTTATGGTGAATACAAGGTGAACATACAATGGTCAATCGGGTTACTTGATGAGTCCTACTAGCACGAGCGTACGTTGAATCAACCGACATAAAATGCACAAGCACTTCGTGTGGCCTAACCACTGTCGACGACTCTAGTACGACTCGGGTTCGTCATACACATCCTTCGTGGTGAATAAAATCCAACCACGAATTCTAAACTGTTACCGACTGCTTGGACTAGAGTATAGCCCCAAGCACATGTAATGTGAATCAGTAATCAAATGAGATAAAAAACATTGAAATAATAAATAATTCAAGCATGTTAGTAACATGTTATAAGATACAACATAGGCAATTTAACCATACACAAGTACTTCACACATAAGGAAATCAATTGCAATACAACAAGCATGTAGGAATTCATGTACATCATCAAATTAGTTGAGAATCCAATCTCAACGCTAATCTACAACACCATTTACTCAACACTTACCAATACATACATTTATACAAACACTTAGACTACACAACTTCAACATACTTGACGTATGTTGATTTCAACATATAATATGACAAATTCTTATAACAAGGAGATGTCTAATACATAACAATCATGTTCTTACATTCAATACATATGGCAGACATAAATCATATTGATTTAGGCATTTCAACAAACACTTAGCCTACACACATTAGTCTACATAGCATATGTCGGCCAATATGTACATTAGGGCAAATCTCTTCGCCAAACAGATCATACACGTATAACTAGTATAGGTACACGACAAATACTCATGGCAATCATATCGGCAAAATACATACGTATACAGTATTTTCTATAAATACCCAAAATACCCTAAATCTCATATTCTACATGTCAAACAGCATTCTTGTCAAAAATCTATCATTAAACGACATTGAAAGCTTTGAAAATAGGTAATCTAAGCGTCTAAAATCTGCACCTTTCGCCGTAGAAGCGTAACGAATCGAACAGAAACTCTACGCTTCGTCAGCGCCTGTATGACGACCTATAGCACAAGATACATCAGCTACTTCGCAACTTGTATCGAAGAAATCTCTGAAACAAGTTGAGGTTAGGGTTTTCTTACCTAGAATGAAGCCAGAATTGCCGGAATAACAATGTAGGTGGATGGCTTCGGCACGTGGAGCAGCAGGGAAGAATCCAAGGAGAAATCACCAGCTTCTCCCTCACTTTCTCTCTCTTTTCTCTCTTCTCTCTCCTAGGGTTTTTTCAAATTCGTATGCGTTAGAAAGCTAAGGGTTTAAGGCCCTTTTATAAGCCCAAACATAACCAAAACAGACTCCAAGTCAAGGTATACTTGGGTTATAGCTAAATCGGGTCTTTCCCGATCCAAAAGAGCATTTCGGGAGGTCCCCTGGCCGAACGCGGTCGGACTTAAGCTCATGGACATTGGATCCTGTTCACATCAAGTTTTTAGTCCGGTAGTATTCCCAGATCGCACGTGGCGGTCCAGTTTCAGTTCAGTTATCAGGGAGGCTCGATCGAGGATTCCAAGTACACTAACCTAGGTGACAAATGTTCCCTGATCTGAGGGTGTATTTGGGTCAGATTCTGACGGTCTGAATGCTTATACTTAACTCGCAAGCGAAACGTGCCAGATTTATTTAAATGACATTTAATTTTTAATGAATTTCACTCTTTCTCACACTCCTTGCTCCAGGCTCAATGAAATACCCTCAGAACATCAGTTGGGCTTGATTCGAAACAATTGTCAAGTCCAACCAAGCGGTCATAATGGTCTAAGATTATAGACATCGGACTTTCGACGCGTGGCCTAGATCCAATATGAAGTTTCAAAGGGTTCTTGAGAGAAAATGGGTTTAGAGTTTGATCCTAGGTTTTAGGGTAAGATGGTGTCAATGATTCTATAGGTTTTGGGTCTTACAGATCGTATTTAAAGTGGTTGGTGACTATTTTGCACGAAATCTAGTGTAACGCTGGCTAATTCACGTTAAATTCTAAAGAATTAGGTTCTAAATGATTTCTTTGGCTTTGAAATTGGGTTATGAGAGGTTACCAAGGTGTTATAGTCGACCCATTGCCTAAGGACGTCTAACCCCAGGTTGGCAAAAATCCAGGGTGTTACAATACACTTCACACTGGCTTCCTCCTTCCTAGCTACACAGCCAAACAAGTAGAATAGACCTCACTATCCACTTGACCAGTAGTCTGCCTATACCTAACCGGCTCATCGATAGCGGACTCATTTACGAGCTGGTCAAATTTAGCCTAGCTTATAGCCTCCTCACTTGGGCGGATAAGGCCACACCCCCTCCCAACTGACCACAACACAGAGGGAGACGTGGCCTACTCGTATTCGGTACTTGGGCGCTAGTATATCCACTTGGTCTACACGTTGGAGCAACTCTTGGTACCAAAAGGATTCTAAGACTTTCACCCAAGGACATCCTAAGTGCCCACAGTGCTAAAATCAAGTATTTTCAGTATCTGATACGGCCATCCACGATATGCCTGTGGAGGCACGGCCCTGATGTTGCTAAGGCATACAATGATCAAGTCAGTAATATGCGAGATGCATGAATCACACCGTACAGTCATGCAGCAATCCCGCACATACCATGTGCTTATGTGGGGCACTCCGTCTCATAAGGAGTCCCGTAAATGTCTCAGCCCAACGGCTTATGCTATAATCAAACATTTCTCATATCAAGCATACATATGATGCGTATGGACATGAATAATGGAATTATACTAAGCATGTTATAAAGTAATAAACTATCCTTACAATGCAGATGGGCCTAGATGGTCCTACACACAACAAGTATGGGCCTATCAATGGGCCCTAGGGAGAGTCATAATGCAGACATTTAACCAACATTATACTTGCAATGGGGACGTCGAACCAACATTGCTCCCAAGGCATGACCCGCCATAAAACATCATTACACAAACCATGGAGGCATCACACATTGTAATGGACCCTAAGGAAATCCCATTGGGCCTCGACCCATGGGCCTTAGATACATCAAATGGGCCGCATCATATGGGCCTTATATAAATCAAGTGGGTCACATTAATGGGCCTTATGTACATTACAATGGGCCATAACCCCTAGGCCTTTAAATGCATCACAATGGGCCTCGTAACATGGGCCTTATGTATATCAGATGGGCCACACCAACGGGCCCCATATGTACATTAGATGGGCCACACCCAAATGAAGGTGGTGATAATGATTTCCACCATTAAAGTTCCTAAGGCCCACTAAAACATATGTTTCCCATCCACCTTGTTCATAAATTAACATAGTGATAGATGAAGTGGGAACAAATATCAGCTGAATAGGGAAATACTATGGCCCTTTGAAATTTTGAATGGTGGACGTCATTGTCCACTTCCTTAAATGGTGGGGTCCACTTGAACTCTGGATCTAACTTATTTATTAGCTCATGCCATAAAAAGATCTTTCAAATGGTGGGACGTTTGGATATAACACATACATCATGGTGGGTCCCACAAACCCACTAATGCCAACATCAGTGACACACTGTCTTGTAGAATGGGTGGACAGCATGCATAAAATGCATACCCAAGGTGGGCTCCACCATCCGTGGATGGTGGGAATAAAACACATACATCCTTGTGGGTTCCACGTGGGGCCCACTATAATGTTTATCTGCAATCCAACCTGCTGATAAGGTCATACGTACTTGGATGAATGAAAAAATAAATTTCATATTGATTCAAAACGTCTGTGATGACCTAAAAGGGTTCCAATGACAGCGTTTAATCACCGCTTTTTCCTATGATGTGGGCCACCTGAGCCATGTTTATGGCTGATCTTTAGAGGGGGTGTTTCGACAAAGAAACAAAATGTAATTAATTCGGGAAATTGTCTTATTCAAACATAACAGAGAAAGAGTATTGGAAACATTCATCAAATTTCATTGATACTAAGTTCATTTACATCCTCTTTACATCCCTTGATTTTAAGATAGATCATTTAGAAATAAATGACTTATGCTTTAAGTATCAAAATTTATTTCGGCAGCCTTTCGTCGCCTGTTTTGATCATCTCCTAGGACTTAGGAGGAATGTCTATCTTATCGACGAATCTTCAATGAAATAGAGATTTCAGCAGCATAACGGCGCCTGTTTCGGTCATCCCCTAATACTTAGGGGGAATGTCGACCCGATCGACTAATCTTTCTTCTCTGAACTTGTCAATAGAAGAAGGCCTGAAGAAGGGAAGCCTTGCACAGAGATTTTGGTGGCATAACATCCCCTTATCTTCACAGACTGCAGAAAAATCTGGTTGCGTGGACCCGCATAACTGATATCAGTTGTGCAGTCCTGCGTAACTAACAGGAGACTCCTCTCCTACCTTCGGTCTTCTGCTCTGCTCTGCTCCGCTCTGCTCCTCTTGAAATCCTTTAATGAAGGAGGGGAGAGGGGTATTTATAGACCCTCACACGTGTGAAAATTCTGATCTTAGCGATGTGGGATAAATCTTTCAATGCTTTAGATCATTCTGCAAAGGACAACTTCTACACGTGTTTCGAGGTCTCGCACAATTGACATTTATGTTGCGCGGACCCACGCAAGGAATATTGATTGCGCAGTACCGCGCAACTGACATTAGTAGCGCAGTCCCATGCAAACCCTTTAAAGCTGCCTCTTTCTTCTTCTTTTCGAGTGTTCTTTCTATCTCATTATCCCTTTTTACTTCAATCCTTCGCCATTTTTTTATGCCTCAACAGATGCCCCCTCGATCCTTCTTTGATTAGTTTACGAAATCAAATGGAGGATCGATCTTCTTCCACTTGAAGAATCTTAAATGAATTGCAACTGAAAGATGACCAAATGATGATGCTCGCATGGAAGACTGGATGATCAAGTGATCACGTTCAAACGGAAGACTGGATGATTGCATTTGAATGGAAGGCTTGCATGATTGCATTCGACCAAAAGACTTGAATGATGACACTCGAGCGAAAAACTGGAATGTTCATACTCGAACGAAGGGCTTGAATGATTGCGTTCAACCAGAAGACTTGAATGATGACGCTCGAACAAAAGACTTGAATGCCCCCAGCCAGTAGTGTCGAGCAGATGTTTCACTAGAGAGGATAAAATTCTCTTTTCATTGAAGCACGCTTCTGCAACACCTGTGACAACTTCGTCTCTGAGCGATTTGATCAGAGAACTTGCTTCCAACACCGGTGCTACTGTAACGATCTCTTTGATCAATTCCAGCGATTCTTTCCTTTTGATCAGCTCTAGCGATTCTTTCCTTTAACCCTGTATCTAGGGTTGTTCTTTAATGTTGCTCCTACCGTGACACCTTTTTTAATTGTTTCCTTTATTCATGATCTGCATAACCCAAGCTTTCAAACGATGATCTTTCTTCCAGTGATTTTTTTTTTTTTTAGAGATATCTCTTCCAGCTCCAAAGGTTCATCCACTAATTATTCTTTTTCTGAGTCTTTTCTAGCTTGTGTTTCTTGGCATAAGCTTTTTCTTGGATCTTTGTGATAATGATTCTGTTTTTTCTTTGTATTCATCAAATCTGGTACTTGAAGTCTTTATGACATAATTCTCGGCATATGAATTTCTCCATCGTGCATAAGAGATTACCAGAAAGACCAAAGCATAAATTATTTTGAAGATATAAATCCTGCCCCCCTTTCCTAGTCAATGTCGCATAAAGATTTCTTTAGAAGATAATATTTTTGAAGTGAATCTTGTTGATATCCCTGCAGGATGGATAATCTTCGCTGATTTGAACCTGATTCAAAGAAATACATTTTCGCATCTTGTTTACTTAATATTTAAAATGTTCATGAGGCAATTGCACATTTGAGCATATCTAGAGTGAAATATGAATTTGCTACATTTTAAATATTACTCAGTTTATGCTTTGCATATTTGAGCATATATATAAAGTGAAATATGAATTTGTTGTATTTTGAATGTTGCACATAGTTTAACATGATATTCATATGAATTTGCTGCATTTTGAATGTTGCACATAGTTTAACAAGATATTTAATAAAAACTAATTATAAAACACCAACATTTTATGCTTGTTAGTACGAGATTTTTATAATGATTTTATTTATATATTATTGGCGGCGCTAAGTTTTAATTCAGTCAATTGCACACACAGTTTAAGCTCACGAGTAGTGGACCCGAGTCTCACGTGATGGCCTCTATAACTCTTAAGAGTTCACTGGACTTCTCACTGTTTAGGGAGTTCACAAACCGCGATCCATCAGAGGGGCCCATTGAAGCTACCAGGGCAGTGAACTCGGTTGGAATTCCTCACAGGGTTGGCCGCAGTAACTCTCTAGAGTTCACGGGGCTCACAAGGTTACCTTTGGGGTACCAAATCCATGGTTGCCAGTCCATCAATGGGTAGGTTTAAGCCCTTTCTCATGAGTTAGTACCGGAATCAAACCATAAATCTGGGGGGTCTTACACATGGTTAGCCTATCTAAAGCTCACACTATGGCCCTTATTTTCTTTGTCTGAAGGTCGGGCCCATTCACGGGAAGGCATTTTCCTCCATTCCCCATGACACTACTGGAAAGCTATACAGACGGCATGAGGATTACGTTGATTGGCCATTTGAGGACTTTTGGCCCTTAGGCTTTTGGTCGACTTTTGGCCCTTAGGCTTTTGGTCATTAGCTCCATCTGCTGCCCGCATGGGTATGCGTACGATGGCCTTCACGAGCTTTTTAGGGCCACTGGCTTCTCGCCACTGCTCGAATGATGATCTTGATAGGTCTTATGCGCAGCTGGCCATTGGCTTAACTGCGTTGCCTTTTTATGATCATGGATCTCATGCGTAGCTGGCCATATAGGCTTGGCTAGGCTACCTTTTTATGACCAACAACCATCGCTGTCATCAACTTTATAAGTGGTTAATGGTAGATCGATAATTGATATTTCACTACTGCTGATAATGTTACGAGAACTTTCGTATTATGTTTAAAATAGTGTATCAGCCTGTCGATGATAGCAATTTTGATAAGTGATTGAACGGCAACAGCGATAGTTGCTATTTATTTATTTTATTTGTTTATTTATGATAACCATTGATTCCTAGTGATCTTGATGGAAATCTTTGGCGTCAGAGATAATCGTCAATGCTTGATAGCAATCATTATCGCTTGACAGCGATCATCAACACTTTTCATTTGGCGATGACTTAATATGCTTAAAAGCCTGCATTTCATCCATATACATTTTATAGTGAGAAATATATTTCACTATTTTTTACTCACCTGTCTTGCCCCCCTTTTGATGCAAGAATTATTATCCTAATAATTTGTTGGATCAAAATTAAAATTATTTCATGGACGGTATCTCTTAAGGAAGCGAGCATTGACTGGTATGCTTATTCCTTGCCCAACTTAATTTATAACTCTATATGCTTCATTGGAGTATACTTCCTTTATTATGTATGGGCCACCCCATTTAGGATCAAACTTGCCCCCTGTTCGACGGGTGACTATGATAGGTCTCTTCAACATCAGCACCATATCTCCCTTTTTAAAAGAGCGATACTTGACTTGCTTGTCAAAGGCGATTGATATTCTTACCTGATACGCTTGTAGATGCTGATGTGCAGCCAGACGTTTCTCTTCAAGCAAATCCAGTTCTTTCAATCTTATTTTTGCATTATCATCATCAGTTATAGACTGGTGCACTGCCACTCTTAGTGACGCTATTTGTATTTCAATTGGAATTACTACTTCCACACCATAAACTAGCGAATACGGTATTGTCCTTGTTGCTGTTCGATGAGCAGTTCTGTATGCCCATAATGCTTCCTGTAACCTTTCATCCCAATCACGTTTGTTCCCTGTTACTATCTTCTTCAATATTTTGACTATTATTTTATTGAATGCCTTTGTTAATCCGTTAGCTGGTGGATAGTAAGGCGTTGAGAACGAGTGATGGATATTGAATTTCTGACATAGCTTTTCCATGCCTCTATTTTTGAAAGGGGTACCATTGTCTGTAACAATTTTCTTTGGAATACCGTGGCGGTATATTATCGCATGTCAGATAAAATTTATTACATCTTTTTCTTTAACATTGCGCAACGCAACTGCTTCGGTCCATTTGGAGAAATAATCTGTTGTTGTCAATATATATTACTTCCCTTTGGACGAGGGTGGATTGATAGGACCAATAACGTCAAGCCCCCATGCTAAGAAAGGCCAAGAGGCAATTGACTGATGTAAGTCTTCTGGAGGAACATGTATAACATCTCCATGAATCTGACATTCATGACATTGCTTCGCATAATATATTGCATCTTTGAACATGGTGGGCCAATAATATCACATTCTATGTATTCGATGAAATAAATTTCGACCAGCTTGATGTGCCCCACATTCTACAGAGTGTGTTTCTCACAACACCTGGCCTGCTTCTTGCTCATTTAAGAAACGTAGCAACACTCCGTTGTAAGATTTTTTATATAATACTTCACTGCATATGATGAATCTACTTGACCGTTGTCTGATTTGCTGCCTCTGCACAGATTCTTCTGGTAGGATGTTAAATTTGAGATAATCTATGAAAGGCTGACGCCAATCATCTGTTGTAATCTCTAAGCATGATACAAGAAGAGCTTCAGTATCTTGTTCAACAACCTCTTCTGATGGTAAAAATATTCTTTCCTCTATAGTTACTTGAAGAGGGCTTCGATTAGGGCAAGACAGAGCTGCTGCCAAACTAGCCAAGGCATCCGCTTTTGCATTTTCTGACAAGGGAATATGCTTGATTTTAACATAGGAAACTATTCCAGCAACTGTTGTGCCTTCCGACAGTACGGCAAAAGTTCCTGCTTTCTTATTTCAAATTCAGTTGTCAATTGATTTATAATCAATTTAGAATCTCTGAAAATATGCACTGTTCTTACCTCCATTTCTTTAACCATCTCCATTCCAATGATTAGGGCTCTATACTTAGCCTCATTGTTCGTACATACAGTACTTAATGTAAAGGAGTAAGGTAGTAAATCACCTTGGGGAGTAATGAATATCACTCCTGCCCCCACTCCTGCTGTTCGAGAAGCACCATCAAAATACATTTGCCATGGGTTCTGCGATTCAATCAGCATGACTTGCTCATCTGAAAAGTCATCACTGATGGCTTCAGATTCTACTATGGGGTGCGCTGCTAGGAAATCTGCCACTGCCTGTCCCTTTACTACTTTTGTCGGTTCGTATGTAATAGTATACTCTGAAAGTAACAACATCCATTTAGCTAACCTTCCAGACAACATCGGTATTGTCATTAAAAACTTTATCGGGTCAGCCCTTGAAACCAATGTTATATCGTGTAACAGATAGTAATGCCTCAACTTCTGTACTGCGAATATTAACGCCAAGCATTCCTTCTCAATCGGGTTAAGGTCTGACTTAAGTAATAAAGAGCTATTTCTTTTCCAAACTCATTCTTTTGTGCTAACAGAGCTCCTAAAGAATATTCAGCTGCAGATGTGTACAAAATAAGTGGTTTCCCTTTCACTGGAGCTGCCAGTACGGGTGGCTTTTTCAGTAATTCCTTTATTGAGTCAAATGCACTCTGACAAGCTTGACTCCATACAAATTCGATATCCTTTTTCATCAAATGAGAAAACAGCTGACATCTCCCTGCCAAATTCGAAATGAACCGACGGATGTATGTTAATTTTCCTTGCAAACTCTTTAATTCCTTTAATGTTTTTGGCGGCGGCATATCCTGAATAACACTGACTTTCTTGGGGTCAATCTCAATGCCCCTATGCTGGACAAAAAAACCTAAAAACTTTTCGGAGGACACTCCAAATGCGTATTTAGCGAGATTCATCTTCAATTGTTTCTTTCTGAGTCGTTGAAAAACCAACGCCAAGTGTTCACGATGTTCCTGATGGCCTCCTGACCTGACCACCAAGTCGTCAACATAACATTCAACGTGCTTGTGCATCATGTCTTGAAAAATGCTTTACATCGCTCTCTGATATGTTGCCCTAGCATTTTTTAGTCCAAACAACATAACCTTATAACAAAAGATTCCCAGTGAAGTTTTAGATGCCGTTGCCTCTTCGTCTTCAGGGGCCATTTGAATCTGATTATATCCCGCATAACCGTCCATATAGGACATAACGACATACTGAATTGTACTATTAATCAATAATTCAGTTATTGGAAGTGAAAAATCATCCTTTAGGCAGGCCTCATTCATGTCTCTTAAATCGACACATACCCTGACCTGTTGTAACACCCTGAAAATCAGGGGTCGTGTATAAACTCAACTCCCGAGTTCCAGACCGTCACTTATGCAAAAAAAATGATTATGATTCAATGTTGTCTGATTTAAAGCATTCACATGAGTAAAAGTATACCAAAACTGCAATTCATACTTCAGATCCAGTGATAAAAGCAAGTGGAAGACTAAACAATATATATATCACTGTATGGAAAAAAGTAGATCTCGACTGTCACTAAAGTATGAATACATCACTGAGTCTCATATACATGTAAACAATATGTATATCATTGTATGGAAAAATAAAGTAAATCTCATCTGTCTCCAAAGTATGACTACATCTCTGAGTCTCATATAATGTACATGAACAAAATAAATATCCAAAATAGTCCCACTGAAGTCCCCTCGATCCAGGTCGCCTAGGCGAAGCCATCGTGATACTGCATGTACGAGAACTCGTCCTGGTCCTCGTCGAAGTCTGGCTCAGCCTCCTGGATCTCAGCCTCACCTGCATCTACAACAGGGTCTGGTGGGGTTGCAAACACCATCCCGTAACGTGGGAGTGAGTGATCAACTCAGTGGAATCATAGAGCAAAAATTAACATGTTCACAATTCAATCATGCGATAATAGTAAAGTAGTAAATCAGACAATCCTAATACTGTTGTTAATGCAAGATGACATGACGTGATGTATGCCCTCACCGACGATCTCCCTCATACGGCAACATCTTACGACCGCGGCATGCCACACTTCCTAGAGTGCTCCACATCTTCCAGGCACATGCAATGCTATGGTGATATGATTTTCAAGTTAATATTAGTCCATTCAAACAGCAGGATTGGAAAACTAAGGTACTTCCCTTGTATCAATCCCAACACAGATCCTGTCTAGGGTCGTCACTCCTAGTAATCTCATACGAGGTATATTTATGTAGGTCGCTGCAAGGGCTGCCAGGGCTGTTGCTCGCACTCGTTGCACCGCTCCCCCATCACCTTATCAATACAGGCCTATAGTACTCTACTGCAACGGAAGGGTCGTTGCCTCCTGTGGACTCAGAATACGCTCGTGGTCACTACAAAGGACTCGTCGCCTGATCAGTGTAGGCCAACAGCTAGAATATAGTGTCCCATATCACCATAATCTGCTCACGAGTCTAGGTGCTCACTGGTCACTACGGGAAGGTTTGTGGCCCCAGCGTAGGCCGACAGCTCGACCACGGTGTCCCATACCACCATGCCCGGCTCATGAGTCTTTGTAGATCAAGGTACCATGGTTAACAGGGTTTACAGTGGTAAGTTCAGTACCCTAGGTTCAAGCAGTTATGACTCATACAAGGTGAACATACATCGGCCAATCGGGTTACTTGACGGGCTCGACTAGCGCGATCGTATCTCAAGCCGAATGACATGAAGTGCGTAAAACACTTCGCGTGGCCTAACCACTGCCGCCAACTCCAAACACGAATCGCGTTCATCGACGCGTCGTTCGTGGCTATGACCAGTCAGCCACGAATTCGCTCGGTTACCGACTGCCTGGACTAAGTCTAGTCCCAAGCACTTATGGAATCACATCAGCAATATATGTAAAAGTATTGGAATTGAAATAAAATCATGTGAGCATGTTAACACATGTTATAACATTCAACTTAAGCAAATCTTCAAGCACATATATTCCATGCATGTAATGAAATCATGCATTTAGTCAACATGTAGAAAATCATTTAGGTCAGCATATTAATTGAGAAATCAATCTCAAACTATCACATAACATCATTTAATTCAATACATACTAATACAAGCATTTATACAAACACATACACTACACACTTAAGTCTACATATAGTATGTCGACCCAAAGTGCGCAACTAGGCGAATCTCTTCGCCAAACTAATTATGCACGCATTCCTAACTCCCTAATGTGACAACAAGCCATGTCAATCACATCCGCAAAATATGAATGTAGACAGTACTTCCTACAAATGACTAAAATGCCCTAAATCTCATATTCTTCGTTAATTTACGAAACAGGAAATGGAGAGCATGTTGTACATGTCAAACGGCGATGCCGTCGATAATCTACTATTAAACGACATTGAAAGCATTGTAAACCGTCAATCAAAGCATCTAAAATCCTCACCTTACGTCTGGTAGGCTCGTGAATCGAAACGGAGCGTATACGCTTTGTCTACGGTAGTAGGAGAACCTATTATACAAGTTACGTCAGCTAACATGCCCTGAATCTAAGTAAACCCTAAATCAGCAAGTTCTAGGGTTGTTTCATACCTCAAAAAGCGAAGAAATCACCAGCCAGGTGATTGGAAAGAGTTGTTGAAGCACTAGCAGCCGGTGGCTCGGAGACGGGAAAAATCCCTTCCACTCTCTCTCTCAAACTCTCTCCTTTTCTCTCTCCCAAAGCTAGGGTTTGCAATTTTCGGATGGGAGAGAAAAATGAGGGTTTCAACCCCTTTTATAAGCTTAAAAATGCCGGAAACAGGCTCTGGTACGAAGTTTACTTGGTGCCTATCCATTTCGGGGCTGTTTCGGTCCAAAAGTTGCTTTCTGGTGGTCCCCTGGTCGATTGCGATCGGACTTAAGCTCATGCGTACCAGATATAGCACGTATTAAGTTTTCAGTCCGGCAGGGTTCGCAGATCGCACGTAGCGGACCAGTTTCAGTTCAGCGGTCACCGCACGTAGATCAGGGCTGAAAGTCTCATGATAATAAATAAAAAATTTTCCTGATCCGAGGGTGTAATCTGGCTGAATTCTGACGGTCAGAATGCTTAATACTGACGCATCAAGTCGTGTGCCAGATTTGAATTTGAAATTCCAATTTTGTCCCTATTCGCGGTCTCTTCAGTCCGGACTCAATGAAATAGTCTGCGATTGTCGGTTGGACTTGATTTTTGAAATGAGCGTCAAGTCCAATAAGGTGGTTCTGACGGTCTAAGATAGGAAGTATCGGACTTTCGACGTGCGGTCTAGATCCAATATAAAAGTTCAAAGCGGTCCAGAGACCAAACCTGCTTAGAGTTTGATCCGAGGTTATAGAGTATTATAGAGTCGATTGTTTTACTCGATTTGGGTCTTGTTGAACGTATTTAAAGTGATCAGGGACTATTTCCCAGCTATTCTAGCGTTGCGCTAGCTAACTTACGTTTAATTTCCATAGAAATTAATTCTACGCGATTTCGGGTCGAGTTGGTACTCGAGCCCAAGTATGGATTTTTCACGGGCGTTACACCTGTCCATTTTTCTTCCTTACCGGGACAATATT
Organism: Magnolia kwangsiensis; assembly: GCA_037074715.1. Lineage (NCBI taxonomy): Eukaryota > Viridiplantae > Streptophyta > Magnoliopsida > Magnoliales > Magnoliaceae > Magnolia > Magnolia kwangsiensis. Next base: position 63,471,719 of record CM073573.1, read on the forward strand.
CGATATCCACTTAGGATATTTGACCTCTCTAATAAACCCGACCTTTATCAACTTATTAACTTCTTCTTCAATGAGGGGAACTAGGTCCGGATGAAATCGCCTTTGCGTTTGTTTAACCGGCCTTTTCTCATTAGAAATATTTAGTCGGTGCATTGCTATGGAAGGCTCCAATCCGAGCATCTCTATATACATCCAAGCGAACACGTCTTTATTTTCTCTAAGAAGTCGAACGTATTTTGTAGACTCTTTTTTAGAAAGGTTGGCACTAATAAACGTGTTCCGTGGTTCTTCTTTCGTACCCAAGTTTATTTCTAACAAACTGTTCGTCGTCAGTTACCCCCCGTCCTTCATTTACTTCGGAGCTGCCTCAGGACACTCAATTATCTCAGTATTTTCTTTCACTCGCTCCTTTGCTGTAACCATATTTACTGATGACCTTGCCTCTATATCTTTAAATTTTCTTCGCCCTTCCTGGCCGATCCCAATCGGAATTCCTTTCTCGTAATTTAAGCCGATGTAGTCTTCGCAGTCGAAACCCATACTTTTCATGACCTCCTTGCTTGTTCTATTTTTGATAATTATCTCATTCCTGTCTATCACTCACTGTGTAATACACTTCAATGTATGACAATTCTCTGTTGGATGTCTTAATAAGCGGTGATAGCGATAAAAATTTTACTCTCCAAGTCTTGTCGCCTCCTGAGGGCGTTTAGGTTCTGGCAATTCTATCATGCCAACTTTCAACAACTGGTCCATCATTGGAATGAATCTTCCTTATCGAATGTAAACCCTTCACGCGAATTAGGCGTCCTGACCTTTTTATACCTTCTTAATTGAATCAACTCTTCTTTTCGCCTTGTATTTTCTTCCTTTAAACCTTTCACACTATTACGCTGCTGATAGCGATCAATAATATTTACTGTTGTTCTGCTAGGAGCCCCCTAAGCTATATCATGGTGAAATGTCGATGCTATCCGATTCACCAATTCCAAAGTATGAGCCTTAGCGGCAAAATCATGAAAAGTTTTGATGTTGGCACTGGCCAGTCCAGTTACGAATTCCCTTTTCATAGAGTTCAGACACATCTTGACTTCTTCACTTTCTTCTACCAGCTGTTTACATGAAGTTCCAAATGTCTTCCATCTGTCTATAAACCTCCTTACTGATTCGCTTTCGCCTTGTCGCACAGAAGCCAACTTAACAATACTAACATCTTGACTTTGAGAGAAAAAATGAGTGCAAAAACATATTATATCTGCTCCCAAGTGCAGATTGACCTTGGAACCAAACTGGAATACCATCGGAATGCCTTACCGTCAGCGATGCCTCGAACAACTGTAAGCAATACTATGTTACTGTAGAGAAATCTCCCATACTGGTAATGAAGTGCATTAAATGTTCCTCTGGAGATCCTTTCCCATTAAACTTTTAAAAGTCCGGACACTTGAAACTGGCTGGGAAGGGAATATCATCCACCTCTCTTGGATATGGCGTTTGATACCTGTAAGGACCAGTAGTTCCGCGTTCCCTTTCTTTTCGAACAACTTTTTCAACAATTGTTATTCGGGCTACATTATGTATGAAAGCCGCCAAGGCCTCTTTGAGGTTTCTGCATTCTTTCATTAATGCATTTTGGGCTTCTGTCATTTCATTGATGCGGTCCTCAGTAGTTGCTTCGCGTTCTTGATTTGTCCCTACCATATGCACTGTAGTTTTTCTACTCTTTGATGAAACAGTAACTGGAGTCGAGCAAGAATAGGCCGACATGATGGGACTTATGAAGACAAGAGAAGATGAGATTTTTTCAGCTTTTCCTGTAAACCCCACATCATCAATCGATCGTGGTGATACTGACCCTAATATACTAGCTTAAAGTGGCGCGAACATTGGTGAACTGATCACCAACACCTTTACTTTCTTTGGTCCATTTAGCCTTTGAAGTACCCAAAGGTGAAAAATTGTACTCCGTGAATTGCGGTACTATTGATCCAGGGTATATTGCTGGCGGAGCGAGCCCAGGGTTCTTTTAACCGCATTGCGCGTTATTGGTCCTCTGATTCTTGACAAGGGCTGATTAACTCTAAGACTTCCTTCATTTTGCATCCATGTCCTACGCGATGTTACAACGGTCCATGCCCCATCGCCTTCCAGCAGTTCAGGCGAAGCAGATACTACTCCTGTTGTTGCTAGGATGTTGCTTTTACCAGTTTTAACAATCTAAGTTGGGTGATTCGGGACCTGATTTGGTGTATATTCTATCGCGAATCCCATTGGAGTGAATCGAAAATTCATCTTTCTTGCTGGAGTTGCCATGAGTAACCGGTTGTAATTGGATTTAGAAACCTTCACATATGAAACATGGTTATAGTCATCATTTTAAAGAATTAAATAATCTATCTTAGAGATGAAGGGGAGGATTTTCCCACTGAGAGTCGCCATTTTAGCATCCGTAGGACGCCAAACTATGATGAGAGTTCATAACAATTTCACTGTTAATATTTAAATAAGATAATAAATGTGCCCCAGCAGAGTCACCATTTTGTTTCGACAAAGAAACAAAATGTATTTGATTCGAGAAATTGTCTTATTGAAACATAATAGAGAAAGAGTATTGAAAACATTCATCACATTTCATTGATACTAAGTTCATTTACATCCTCTTTACATCCCTTGATTCTAAGATAGATCATTTAGAAATAAATGACTTATGCTTTAAGTATCAAAATTCATTTCGGCGGCCTTTCGGCGCCTGTTTTGATCATCTCCTAGGACTTAGGAGGAATGTCGATCTTATCGACGAATCTTCAATGAAATAGAGATTTCAGCAGCATAACGACGCCTGTTTCGGTCATCCCCTAATACGTAGGGGGAATGTCGACCCGATTGACTAATCTTTCTCCTCTAAACTTGTCAATAGAAGAAGGCCTAAAGAAGGGAAGCCTTGTATAGAGATTTTGGCGGCATAACAACCCCTTATCTTCACAGACTGTAGGGCAGTCTAGTTGCACGGATCCGCACAACTGATATCGGTTGTGCGCTCCTGTGCAACTGACAGGAGACTCCTGTCCTACCTTCGGTCTTCTGCTCCGCTCTTCTCCTCATGAAAACCTTCAATTGCCTTTAATGGAGGGGAGAGGGGTATTTATAGACCCTCACATGTGTGAAAATCCTGATCTTAGAGATGTGGGACAAATCTTTCAGTGCTTTAGATCATTCTGTAAATGACAACTTCTGCAGCGTGTTTCGGGGTCTCCCGCAACTGACATTTTCGTTCCGCAGACCCAAGCAAGGAATATTGATTGCGCAGTACCGCACAACTAACATTGGTTGCGCGGTCCCACGCAAACCCTTTAAAGCTGCCTCTTTCTTCTTCTTTTCGAGTGTTCTTTCTATCTCCTTATCCCTTTTTGCTTCAATCCTTCACCATTTTTTTATGCCTCAACAGGAGGCCCATGTCAGGGAGTGGCCCACCCAATGAATGGTGTGGATACTAAGTATACATCATGGTGGGGCCCAAGGCTGGGACTGTGGGTCCCTGTCATACGCTACCCAACGTAGCAGCGTCCTGCTGCTGACGCTGCAGCAGGCACTGCCTGCTTATACTTTTTTTTTTCAAATTTAGTTTTTTTCACGGATTTCTGTACGTGGGGTCCGCATCTGGTGATCTGCTCCATCCATTGCTCACTACGCCTCTAGACAGATCAAATGAGCCCCATGTCCGATGTTTTTCAGCGTGTAGAAAAAAATCAAGTGAATTTAAATGGTTAAAGTCACTATTCTTAAGGTATGGCCCGCTAGAAAAATTGGATCAGTTTCATTCTTCAGCTCAACGCCTAAAATGAGCCGTGGAAAGGAATGGATGGCGTGGATTGAATTTATACATCCATGTGGGGCCTATACAAGTGACCCACCCCAAAATTTTAAACTCATGCCAATATTTATGTTTTCAGATTTACGTCCAGAGAAGTTGGACCTTTTTTTTTGTTTGGGCATATAAATAACGTTAAGGTAGGAACTGCTTAGGTGGGCCACCACATGGCTGGATAGTATGGAATATACACACATATAAAGTGGGCCTCACCTACAAATGACTTGAATCCAATACATGCTTCATGGTGGGGTCCATCCAAGTGGGCCACATGGCCATATCATCACACATCAAAGAAAAATGAAAAAGAGAGGGAGAGAGAGGGCCACGCATGATGGAAGGACCCTGACACTATGGGCCCTCCATTTCAAGCATCTAATCATACATCAAGTGGGTCCCATTGCATGTGAGCCCATCAAATTAAAGATCAACGGTGGAGATCCCTTCTCCACCAAGATGTAAGGTCTAGATGACCCCTTTTTAAGCTAGAAAGTAAGCATCATGATGGGGTCTATGGAGAATGGCCCCATCATGGAATGATAATAAAAATCAAGGTGGGCCATCGGCCACATCTACGGTCCAAAGTGAGATCCATACCATCAATCGGTAGGCCTTACTTAGCCCATCATTAAAACATGAAAACCTAGCCTAATAAGCACCCACCTTTGATCTTCCTGGTCCATTAGAAAGCCAATCTCCTTGTGTCTCACTTTGATGGTGGAAGATGAGGTTTGAATGGCTAGAATGATGGATTTGGGATGAAAAAGTGGGCCACCAAAATCACTCTTTTCTCTCCATGGGAAGGCTTGGACGTGCACTCTCTTCCCTTGCTTGGAAAATGTGTTGAGAAATGAGAGAGAGAGAGAGGGTTGTAAGGAGAGAGAGTGAGAGATGGGTGATGGATGTGAGTAATGGGTGAGGTGATGGTGTACTTGACATGTATGGGTATGTAAGAGAGAGGGTGAGAAAGAGTTGACTTGGTAGTTGCTTGGGGATGGGGTGAAAGGTGATGTGTACTTGACATGAAGTGATTGATTGATTGATGGGACATGTCGTAGAGATTCTCTTGGGATTACAAATACGTGGTATTTTCTCAAAATAAATGTCAGCTCACATCTCTTAATCAGGGTATTGGATCGGTATGCGAGTCGCGGCGTTGGAACCGCGGTGACTGTGCAGTCGCATTGGTACAAGTCTCGATTTAAGCCGACTCAAATCTACAGAATACGACTTAGGGTCACGTGTAAACATCGATTATAGGTCACGGATTGCCAAAATTTGACAGGAAGGATATCGGGAGTCGATGAAAGAGTATAGACTAGGATACGGGTCTTACAATTGGGCAGGTTATCTATAGGACTCCCTGATAGGTGGAGTCATCCCACATGAGCACCCGATATGTGCAGGATTGATGCATGATTAGACTGTGTGATTATGCATCCTACAATGTGTGTTGTGATTGCTATACACCCTAGCGACATCAGGGCCATAGCCTTCACAGGCATATCGCGGAATACAGGTTTGGACACCAAAAATTTTCTCTTTACATAGGGTGCGAAGGATGTCCTTGGGTGATAGTCCCTGAACTTGATGGTACCAGAAGATGCTCCAATGCTTAGACCGAGTGGATGCATGAGTGTAAGAGGGCCGAATACCAGAAGGTCGTGTCTCCCACTGTGTTGTGGTCAGTTGCAAGGGGGTGTAGCCTTACCTACCTGAGGGGAGAGGGCAATTGCTAAGCTGAGTATGACTAGCTCATAAATGGGTTCACTATCGATGTGTCGAATAGATATTGGCTAGGCGGATAATTAGATCTCTTTCGCTTACACAGTTGTGCGTCCAATGTAAGGCAGTAATGTGGTGTGTAGTGTATTATACCTCGGTGATTAATCAGAGAGAACTGTACTAACTGATGCTTCAAAAATGAGTTGGAATGATATGTGGATTGGTATGCTTGAGCTGCATCTTATACATGACACTGACTATATAGGCCTTGCATCGCATAGCCTTGATGTGGCCGATAGCATTCATGAATTACATTGGATGGCCTTGATGTGGCCATTAACATTCATGCCTTGCATCCCAAAGCCTTGATACAACTAATAGCATTCATGGAATTACCAATATATTTCACATTACTATGATGTTGCATTCTGAGCATGCTTATATTGCGCACACATCCTCACCACCCTCTAAGCTTTCTATAAGCTTATGTATGCTTGATGCGTGCAGGTGATCCCAGAACACAACCGTAGCTTAATAGGAGCAGGAGCGTGCAGTTAAGCTTCTAGAGATTTGTTACTATTATCCTTGTATTTTCCTTTATGCATATTGTACTTTAAAGTTTTTTATCACAGTCGATTTTGTGATGGAGTTCTGCTTATTATTCGTGGGTTATGCCATTGGTTATGCTTATTACGAGACAAATGTACGTTGAAAATCCTCCATGTAGGATCCCAGGATTGAAACCTGGTATATGGGTGGTGGGAGCAAAGAATGGGGTACTACGGAGGCTATCGGCACCGAATTCAACGATTGAGAATTTTATGAGCCTGGTTTCCAAATTTAGGGCATGACAGGAGTTGGTATCAGAGCATAACTTAGGAATAACTTAAGACAATATCACATATCTGCTATGAGCTTAGGACGATCAGGTCCCGTGTGCATAATCTTTTCGATTTGGTTCGCTAATGTTTGGGACTTTGAGGGTTCCCAAGGTTGATAGATGCTTTTCTTTTTTGGGTTATAGACTATGCCACCTAAATGAGGCACGCGAGGTACACGAGGCGCCTGAGGTACCCGAGTGACCCGAGCAGCCCTGCAATCCTATTCTTTTGCCGGAGGTTCTTATTCTGCCTCTCATACATGTCAAGTTTACCATCACCCCACCCATCATTTACATCCATCACCCATCTCTTGCTCTCTCTCCTTACAACCCTCTCTCTCTCATTTCTCAACACACTTTCCAAGTAAGGGAAGAGAGTGCATGTCCAAGCCTTCCCATGGAGAGAAAAGAGTGATTTTGGTGGCCCACCATCCCATCCCAAAAACCTTCATCTTAGCCATTCATTTCTCATCCTTCACCATTAAAGTGAGACATAAGGAGTTCGAATTTCCAACGGACCAAGAAGATCGAAGGTAGGTGCTTATTAGGCTAGATCTTTCCATGTTTTATGATGGGCTAAGTGAGGCCTACTGATCGATGGTATAGATCTCACTTTGGACCCTAAGATGTGGCCGATGGCCCACCTTGATCTTCATGATCATTTCATGATGGGGCCATTCTCCATGGACCCTATCATGATGTTTATTTTTCTTGCATGAAAATAGGTCATCTAGACTGTCCATTTTGGGTGGGGAAGGAATCTCCACCGTTGATCTTTGATTTGGTGGGCCCACATGTATTTGGGACCCACTTAATGTATGATTGAATGCAAGGGAGGGCTCAAAGTGGTGGAGCCCTCCATCACACGTGTCCCTCTCTCTTTCTGTCTCTCTTCCCCTCTCTTTTTCATATTTTTTTATGTGATGATGTGGCCGTGTGGCCCACTTGGATGGACTCCACCATGAAGCATGTATTTGGTCCAAGCCACGGTTAGGTGAAGCCCACTTTATATATGTGTTGTACTCACACCATCCATCATTTGGTGGCCCACATGAGCAAAGCCCACCTTACAACCCAAATCGTCTAGCATCCCTGGACACTGGACATTTACTGAAAACATAAATATTAGCTTTGGATTCAAAGCTTTTGAGATGGGTTGCTCATGCAAGACCCACATTGATGTATGTTCTTAATCCAAGCCGTCCATCCCATTCCCTAGGTCATTTTAGGTGTTGAGCCGAAAATGAAGCTAATTCGCTCATCAGGCGGGCCATACCTTAGCAAACAGTGATTTTCACCATTTAAATTTGCTTGAATTTTTTTACACGCCAAAACAGGCCCAATATTAGACTTAATGGATTGGTTATGGACTATAGAATCCATTAGGTGGGGTAGATTCCACGAGAAAACAAAATTTTAAATATATATATATATATATATATATATATATATATATATATATATATATATATATATATATATATATATGTAGCAGCCCTGCCGGTGTCGTCCAGCGAACGTACAGCAGGCGCTGCTACGCTAGGACGGTCGACCAAGGACCATGGGTCTCATATGTGGACCCCACTATGCTGTGTGTTGTACATCCATACCATGCATTTGATGGCCCCATAGGGCAGTGGATCCCACCCCAAAAATCAGCCACATCCAAAGCTTAGGTGGCCCATGTCACAAGAAACATCAGGGTTGAACGACTGCCATTGGAAACCATTTTTGGGTTCACAGAAGTTCTGGGTCATTATGAAATTTGTTTTTTCCTATTCAGCCAGGTCCGTGCGATCTTATCAACAGGTTGGATGGAAAGCAAATGTTATGGTGGGCCCCACGTGGTACCCACTTATGTATGTTTTGAATCCACACCCCACACGTGTGGGACCACTATGATGTATGTTTTACATCCATGTAGTCCATTTATGTAGGACCCACATTGGTATATGTATTCTATATTCACACCCTCCATCTGCCAGGTCGATGGTTCCCACTACTGATTGACATCAACAAGTTATGTGGGCCATTTGAAGTATGGGTTATATCCCAACCGTCCATTTATTTTTGGCAGTGGATATAGCCCACCTTGAGACACGTGTTCAATAGCCACATCGCTGTCCGTTTTTGTAACGCCCTGAAAATAGGGGGTCATGTAGAAACCTGACTCCCGAGTTCCAGACCATCACTTATGCAACAAATATACTGATGATTTAATGTTTTCTGAGTTAGTGCATTAACATGAGTAAGATTATACCAAAACTGTAATTCAGACTCCAGATCCAGTGATAAAACACAAGTGGAAGACTGAAGAATATATATATCATTGTATGAAAATAAAATAATCTCGAACTGTCTCCAAAGTATGAATACATCTCTGAGTCACATATACATATATCAAACCAAAAATAAAATGTTGTATAACAATCCAACTAACAGAATTTCGCTGATCCAGACCACCTATGTGAAGCCGTCGAAAAACTGCATATACGAGAACTCGTCCTGGTCCTCGTAGAAGTCCGGCGATAGCTCCTGGATCTCCTCACAACCTGCATCTAAGACAGAGTCCGGTAGGTGTTGCAAATACCATCCCGTAACGTGAGAGTGAGTGATCAACTCAGTGGAATCATAGAGCAAAGATTATCATGTTATCAAATCAATCACGCGATAATAGTAAAGCAAACAATCAGAAATTCCTAGATACTGTTGTTAATGCAAGCATGAAATGACATGATGGATGCCCTCACCGACATACTTCCTCATGCGACACCATCTTACTTCCAGGCAAATGCAGTGCGATGTAGATATGATTACCGAGTTGTTATTAGTCCTTTCAAACAGTAGGATTGGAAAACTTAGGTACTTTCCTTATATCAATCCCAATACAGATCCTGTCTAGAGTCGTCACTCCTAGTAATCTCATACGATGGTATATTTCTAAGTCGCTGCAAGGGCTGTTGCTCGCACTCGTTGCACCGCTCCCCCATCTCCTTATCAATACAGGCCTAGTTGTACTCTTGTTGTACGGAAGGGTCGTCACCTCGCGTAGACTCAGAATACGCTCGAGGTCACTACAAAGGGCTCATCACCCATCAGAGTAGGCCGACAGCTCGAATGTAGTGTCCCATACCACCACAATCAGCTCACGAGTCTAAGGTGCTCACTGGTCACTATGGGGAGGTTTTTGGCCCCAACGTAGGCCGACAGCTCGACCACGGTGTCCCATACCATCATGCCTGGCTCATGAGTCTTAATGGATCAAGGTACCATGGTTATCAGGGTTTTGACTGATAAGTTCAGTACCCTAGGTTCAAGCAGTTATGACCAATACAAGGTGAACATACAACGGTCAGTCGGGTTACTTGATGGGATCGACTAGCACGAGCGCACCTCAAGATGAACAACATGAAGTGCATAATACACCTCGTGTGGCTTAACCACTGCCGTCAACCAAAGCACGACTCGCGTTCGTCGACGCGTCCTTCATGGCAAATAGAAGCCAACCACGAATTTGAATCTATTACCGATTGCCTGGACTAGAGCATAGCCCCAAGCACTTGTAATCAACATCAGTGATCATATGAGAGTAACAGAAATGAAATACAAATAATCTAAGCATGTTAACAACATGTTATAACATACAACGTAAGCAAATCAACCAAACACATGTATTCCATACACATAAGGAAATCAATTCAATAACAACATGGAGGAAAATCATGTACATCATCATATTAATTGAGAATTCAATCTCAAGACTAATCTACAACAACATTTACTCAATACATACTAATACAAACATTTATACAAACACTTAGTCTACACACTTTAGTCTACATAGCGTATGTCGACCCAAAGTGCGTATTAGGGTGAATCTCTTCGCCAAACAGATCATGCATGCCTAACTAATATCATAACATGACAAATACACATGACAATCATTTCAGCAAAATACAAATGTGTACAGTATTTCCTACAAATGCCTAAAATACCCTAAATCTCGTATTCTCCGTACGCAGTCGAAATGAAAAACAGAAAGCATGTTCTACATGTTAAACGGCGTTCTCGTCGATAATCTACTTTTAAACGACATTGAAAGCTCTGAAATCAATCAACGTAAGCATCTAGAATCCTCACCTTTCGCCGTAAATGCATATCGATTCGAATGGAAAGTATACGCTTCGTCAACGTCGATATGACGACCTAATTCACAAGATAGGTCAGCTACTTCGCTACTTGTATTGCTAGACTCCCTAAAACAGGTTGAGGTTAGAGTTTTCTTACCTAGAATGAAGTCGGAATCACCGGAAGAGTGACTGGAATACGATAGCTAAGCACGCTTGGCAGCAGGTTCGAGTGACAGGAAGCTTTCCCCACAACTCTTACAGAATCTCTCCTTTCTCTCCTCTCTTCTCTAGGGTTTTATCTAACTCGTATGGGAGGGAAGTGAGAGGGTTTAAGGTCTTTAAATAGGTTAGAAAGTCACCTATATAGACTTGGAACAAAGGTATACTTGGGTTATAACTAAATCGGGTCTTTCCCGATCCAAAAGAGTATTTCTGGAGGTCCCCTGGCGAAATGCAGTCGGACTTAAGCTCATGGATATTAGATCCTGATCTCATTAAGTTTTCAGTCCGATAGTGTTCCCAGATCGCACGTGGCGGACCAGTTTCAGTTCAGCAGTCACGGAGATTCGATCAAGGATTTCAAGTACACTGACCTGAGTGAGAAATGTTTCCTGATCCGAGGGTGTATTTGGGTTAGATTCCAATGGTCTGAATGTTTATACTTAACCTGCAAGCGAAACATGCCAGATTTATTTAAATCACATTTAATTTTCAATGAATTTCACTCTTTCTCACACTCCTTGCTCCAGGCTCAATGAAATACCCTCAGAGTATCAGTTGGGCTTGATTTTCGAAACGATTGTCAAGTCTAGCTAAGCGGTCATAATGGTCTAAGATTGTAGATATCGGACCTTTGACGCGTAGTCTAGATCCAATACAAAGTTTTAACTGGTTCCTGAGAGTAAACGGGTTTAGAGTTTGATCCTAGATTTCAGGATGTTATAGCGTCATTAATTCTACAAGTTTTGGGTCTTGCAGAGCGTATTTAAAGCGATCAGTGCTAATTTCATAGCTAATCTAACATGGCGTTAGTTAACTTACGCTTAATTTCTAAAGGAATTAATCCTAAGTGATTTCTGTCTGAGGTGGTACTCGGTTCTTGGTACAAAATTTTTCGAGACGTTACAATCTATCCCCTTTAAACAATAAAATTTATCCTCAAAATTTGTACCTTTTCGTACTCCTCGAGAAGCTACTGGTAGTTCTTTCTGATTTCGTCTTCCGTCTCCCATGTAGCCTCTTCTTCAGTGTGATGCGTCCACAACACCTTCACAAGGGGGATGACCTTGCTACGCAATACCTGCTCCTTCCTGTCTAATATACACGTCGGTCGCAGTATATATGTAACATCCTCACCTAACTGCACCTGCTCCCATCTGATGTTATGGGAAGGATCAGGAATGTATTTCTTCAGCATAGAAATATGAAATACATTGTGTACGCTCGTGAGAGGCGTAGGAAAAGCCAGACGATATTCTATTGCACCCACACGGTCAAGAATCTGGAATGGACCGATAAATCGCTGTGTTATTTTCCCCTTCTTCCCGAACTGAAGAACTCCCTTCATAGGGGAAACTCTCAAAAATACATGATCCCCAACCGTGAACTCTAGCGGGCGCCGTCTCGTATCGGCATAACTCTTCTATCTGCTCTGCGCTGTAAGAAGTCGGCACCTGATGATGTCAATCTTCTCTGAGGTCGCCTGCACTATCTCTGGGCCAATCAATCTGCGCTCACCGACCTCTGCCCAGTAATGCGGTGCTCGGCAAGGACGCGCATACAAGGTATCATAGGGTTCCATACCGATACTCTCCTGAAAACTGTTGTTGTACGCGAACTCCGCATATGCAAGACAGTTATCCCAACTGTCTTTGAAATCCAACACGCAAGCCCACAGCATGTCCTCTAGAATCTGGTTCACTCGCTCTGTCTGTCCGTCCGTCTGTGGGTGGAAAGTAGTACTGAACTTCAACTTCATACCCATAGCTTCCTGGATTCGAGTCAAGAAAATATAAGTAAAACGCGTGTCTCTGTCCGACACGATCTCTAAGGGAACTCAATGCAGACGTACGAACTCCATGCAGACGCACTATCTCCCTGATGTATAGCCTGGCCAACTCGTCTGCAGAGTTCGTAACTCTGATCGGTAGGAAGTGCGCCGACTTCGTCAAACGGTCGACGATCACCCAAATAGAATCATGTCCCTTCCTCGTCTTCGGCAGTCCCGAAATAAAATCTATAGAAATAAAGTCCCACTTCCACTCAGCTATAGGCATAGGCTGAAGGAGACCAGGAGGTCGGAGATAATCTGCTTTCACCTGCTGGCAAGTGAGACAATGGGACACGAACTCTGCGATGTGGGTCTTCATGCCATCCCACTAATAGGTCCTCTTCATGTCGCGATACATCTTTGTGTTGCCTGGATGCATCGCAAGTCTGGAACTGTGCGCAGTCTCAAGAATCTCTCGTCTCAAGTCAAGGATATTTGGGACGCATAGGCGGCCACGATAACGTAAGCCCCCATCCGTTCCAACTAGCCACTCGGTGTCTGCATCATCACTATCCTGCTCTCGAAGCTCAGTCAGACGCACATCATCCCTCTACGCCGCGATGACCCTGTCATCGATAAGAGGTCACACCTAAACATGTGCGATGAACTCAAATGGCTCCTCCACAGTAAGTTTCTGCTCAAAGTCTTGCAAAAACTCAACCATGTCCCACTCGGCAACCATCAGCGGAGCCGCAAACTTAATCACCTTCTTGCGGCTCAACGCATCAGCCACAAGGTTCGCCTAGCCAGGATGGTAGGAAACTTCAAACTTAAAGTCCTTCAAAGTCTCCATCCATCGCCGCTGCCTCATATTCAGGTCCCGCTGCTTGAATATGTACTTGAGGCTCTTATGGTCGCAAAAGAGCTCGAACTCCTCTCCATAGAGGTAATGTCTCCAGAGCTTCAATGCGAAAATAACGGTTGCCAACTCAAGGTCGTGTGTAGGGTAATTCTTCTCGTGCTTCATTAATTGTCTCGAGGCATACGAAATCACCCTGTCCTTCTACATAAGGACACAACCCAGACCAACGCTAGATGTGTCGGTGTATATCGTGTGTTTAACCCCTTGCTCTGGCAATACTAGCATAGGGGCGGACGTCAACTTGTCCTTCAGTTCCTGAAAAGCTGCCTCTGCCTTTTCATTCCAAGCGAACTTCAAATCCTTCCGTGTCAACTGAGTCAAGGGTCTGGCTATCTTGGAGAAGTCTCTAATGAATCGTCGATAGTAGCCTGCCAATCCGAGAAAAGTCCTCACCTCAGTGACAGAACCAGGCTGCTTCCAGTCCTGCACCACGGCTACCTTAGTAAGGTCCACTGCCATTCCATCCTTGGACACCACATGTCCCAGGAACTTGACTTCCTCCTTCCAGAAGTTGCACTTCTTATACTGTGCGAACAACTGGTGTTGTCTCAGTGTATCCAGGACCAATCACAAGTGCTCCTCATGCTCCTCTCGACTCCTGGAGTATACCAAAATGTCATCTATAAACACGATGATGAATCGATAGAGGAATGGTCGAAATACCCTGTTCATCAGATCCATGAACACGGCTGGTGCGTTCGTAAGACTGAACGACATCATGAGGAACTCGTAGTGGCCAAAGCTGGTCCTGAAAGCTGTCTTCTGCACGTCCTTATCCCTGACGCGCAGCTGGTGATACCCTGACTGCAGATCAATTTTTGAGAAGTACTGCGCTCCTCTCAGCTGATCAAACAGGTCATTAATCCTGGGCAAAGGGTATCTATTCTTCAACATAATCTAATTCAACTTGCGATAATCAATACACAATCGCAGTGAACCATCCTTCTTCGTCACAAATAGCACCAGTGCTCCCCAAGGAGACACACTTGGTCGTATGAAACTAACCTCCAATAGATCATCGATCTGTTTCCTCAACTCCTCCATCTCACATGGGGCCATGCGATACGTTGGCAGTGAGACGGGCATCAAACCGGGCACCAGGTCGATAGTAAAATCAATCTCACTCTGAGGTGGCAATCCATGAATCTTTCTGAACAGATTCTCATAATCACGGACTACTGGCGTGCGCTCAAGTGTCGGGGCATCAATATCCCGCAATAAGGAAGCGTAGCAAAGTACTCGAAAGGAAAGATTAACCTTCACTAGAAATGTAAAGGACGTGCCCTCCGGCTCGTAGACTGTCACTATATGAGTCTCGTAGTCAATCTCGACCCTGCCTACAGTCAGCCAATCCATGCCAAGAATAACGTCGAGATAATGGAGAGAGGGGTCGACGACGAGGTCAATGGCCATCGTCCTGCTCCCAAGATCCAACAAACAACCCTCACACATCAATGTGGCATCAGAAAAGGTCCCGTGCGCTGTAAGAACTCGCACCCCATCCATCTGAGTAGTTGGTAGCCCAAGGCGCTTGAGTACTGAATGCGATATCAATGAAATCGTGGATCCTGTATCCACCATCACGAATATAGGAGTACCTCCAATGTGGGCTGTGACCTCAAAGGCCAAGGGATGAGCAGCCTCTATCCCTGATGCCTCTGCTGTCAATGCATGTACCCATGCCTGATCTGAACAGTTCGACCACGGTACTATGGGCCGTTGAGGCGGCCGGAACTGAGGTGTGGGAGGTCTGAAAGAAGGATGCGTAGGAGCTGATCGTAAAGGTGGAGCGGATAGTGCATGTGGGCGAGGACGGTCGATCTTCTGCTGTGGTGAAAACCCGCTTTCCCTTATCCGATCAAAGCAGCTCTCTACAGTGTGACCCGGTCTCCCACTGTAAGTACAGGTCACACTTGGGAGCCTTATCGAAAGTACTGGCGTTGTAGCCCTAGGAAGAGAATCGACGCGAGGCCTCTTGCCAAGGAGTGGCCTGCCCTGAGCATCTGGTCATGGCCTAGCAACCATAGGGTCATGAGAACGTACCAAATGATCTACATCCTGCTCTGCTCGCATGGACATATGTATCAGCTCGGCATAAGAGGGTATGCTGACACAACACATCTTCGACCGAATATCAGGTCGCAAACCCTCGGAAAATTGTCGTATGCGCATCTGCTCGTCAGCAAGTATCGTAAGGACGTATCTGCCCAACTCTATGAATTGATGCTCATACTCTGTAACTGACATACCTCCCTACCTGAGGTGCAGAAACTCATTCTCCCTCTCGTGCCGGTAGGTCTGGGGATAGTATTTCTCATGGAATTGGAACTCGAATGCTGCCCAAGTCCAGATATAACCAACTGCAACCGTATGCAGTATACTATCCCACCATAAGCTGGCCTCTCTCTCGAACATGAAAGTGGCCAACTCAACCTGCTCAAACTCCGAGCAGTGCAGCATCCTCAGTATCTTCGAGACACGGTCGAGCCAATACTCGGCCTCCTCGGGTCTGTGAGAACCCGTAAAAGTAGGAGGCCGCAAGCGCTGGAATCGCTCAAGTAGGCCTCGTGTATTAGCAGTATTCCCCGTAGGGTAAGCAGATGGTGCAGGATGAGCCTTACCCTCATCCTGAGTCGAAGTCCCAGCATCCTCAGCTGGATGCACAAGAGGCACAGGTGGAGTCACACTCCTACCCTGGGCTAAGGCCCCTGCAATGGTAGTCAAAAGCTGCTGATGCTGCTGGTGCATCATGACCATCAACTGCTTAAACCTATCAGGAGGTAGAGCAGGCTGAGGCACATACTGCGTCGAGAAAGACGCACGATACTGCTCTCTAACTGGTGGTGTGAAAGGTGGTGGTCCAACTTTAGGACCTGCAGAAGGCTGAGACTCAGGTGCAGTCTCACGAATCAGGCCCACAGCAGGGTCCATATGATCATCACTTTGGGAAGGAACCCGATCCATTGGCTCACCCAGCGTAAGACTTGCTGTGCTCTGAGTAACCTTAGGTGGCATTCCCTATATTTAAAATGGGGTGCAACCCAGTTAGTTTTAGCAATAGCACAAACACACCACAAAATCATTCACATAACAACCGAAGAAACTTCATGCATTTCATTCAATCAAAATTTGTCACAATACAAGAGACATATCCTTACATGCATCATGACAAGAAACACATGAGAAACTAAGTTAGCCAAAGCTACAACTGCAACATAAACCAACTACTAAGCCTTCTCAGGCTCACACACAGAAAACACAAAGCAACCTACATATGGCCTACAAACATCCGAAATCTAATCACTCGCCCGAGTCTGGCGATGGAGGAGGGACACCTTTATCCTGCAGACAACACAGGATGGCCTTCAAGGTGCGAGTCACTTTGCCAAATTTCTGCTTCATGACGGCCTTGGTATCCTCAAGCTCTTGTTTTACCTCGGCTTGGAGTTCTTGGACTTTCCATCGCAAAGCAACCTGACTCTCCTCAAGTCGGGCTACGTGAGCATCCCTAGCAGCCCTAGTCGCAGAAGGAGGACTCTCATCAATATCCTGAGCCTCCTCTTCTTCTTCTTCCTGGCTTTCTTCCTCTATTTCTACTCCACCTTCTTCTTCACTTTCATCCTCTTCACTATCATATTCGCCCTCACTGTCATCATCAAGCTGAGCGTCACGCTGCCGAGGCCCTATCCTCATCTGGTTCATGGTAGCCTCATTGATGAAATGAATCGGCACAGGCAACTCCGACCCAAGTCTGTAAGCAAACTCAAGTGCAATCTTGCATATGAGCCGGCCAAAGGGAAGTGACTCAGACGTTCTTCTCGATTTCACTATGAGGACGATCTGTCGCAACACAAAGGTGGGCATGCACATGTTCTCTCCCTGGCCCACTTGATACAGAAAATCTACCATAAGGCGGTGCATTCACTGCGATTGCTCCACCTGGGGTAAACATTAAACATGCAGATGAGTGAAGCAGACGAAAATCATCTGACATGTGGGACGCTAAGAGGCTCTTATTACGCTGCCACTCAACTAAGCCACCACATAGGAACCTGGTGCGGTGATCTCACTCACGAACACTCCTCATGTTCTTAGCACTTGGATGTACCTCGCTAAGGGGCACGTTCAGAAGTCGAGCTATCAACCGAACATCGATCGTGGCTTCCCGGTCTCTATCAAAGGGAATCCTGAACTGCAATGGCTCCAACGTAGGATCCCGAATATGAGCATAAAAGGCACGAACAGTGCCCAGCCCATGTTCGTACGAGACTGGCCTTCAAAGAGCGGACCCCACCTGGCAGCTTCGATGCACTTAAACAAAAAACACTCACCAAAGAGCCGCTCATCCACATGCGCCTCAAACAGAACCTTGCGATCAGTATACGTGCCGTGGGCCAAGTCTTCCAATAGTGCTCTCCTTATGGGAGTGCGGGGATCCAAATCTCGCTTCGTGTGTAGCTCTCTCCTAATGTTTAGACTAGCGACGACACTTGAACTAGCGGTGCCACCTCTCGACTTCCTTGAACGTGAAGGGCGACTAGGCCTAGCTTCATCAGCAGCGGTCTTCCTCTTTCCCATGAGAGAGAGGACGGTAGAAAGGGAGAAAAAGGCTAAAATAGCCTCTAAAAAGGCCATAGAAAATGAAGAAAAGGGGGAGAAATGGCTGACCTAGTGGGCTAACATGAATTTAGGTCTGATAGAGGGGCAAAACAGGCCCCAAAAGGCTGGGATTGTAAAGGAAAAAGGGTGAGATGGGTTGGGTTTGAAGGCTTACACGATTTGAGCTTCAAATGGAGGATGAGAGAGCTCTAACAGATAAGAATGGAGAGAGAGGGGAGTGTGTACAGCTGTGAACGATGGAGGAAACTGGGTTGAGGCAGAAATCGATGATGGGAGTGATTGGAAATGGGATTTGAAAGAGAAATCAGCAACTAGTAGGGGAAGGGAGAGCTTGGGGGTGTCTTTTATGAAGGAGGTAGGGTTTTGGGGTAGTTTTAACGGACGGCCCATAGCTAGGGGGGCTACCCTAACCCCCAAAGTGAGTCGGCTCGAAGGCCCGCCCGAGTGGGGCCCACTGTACGACGAGGCCTCGCCGACCACTGTGATGATTGGCGAGGCCTCGCCATTTAGGCGAGGTCCTCCTGCCTTGGGGTGCCCAAATATATGTGGGTCCTACCCTGGATCATCCTAGACTAGCGTGGGTAGGCCCACGACTCCGTTTCACACTATTTCAGGTCATTTCGGTTACTAACTGCTGTATATTCGCATTTAGCAACTTCTAACAGCTGGGATTGGGTCCAGAGAGGTCTAGACCCATCCACACACGAACTAGAAGTGGTCTGGGGTCGTTTCATGCGACCACGGATGCACACGGACTCGATCAAAATGATCGATTTGAGTGAACTTCGCCAATTAGCGAAACTGGGGTCCTATGAGTGTTTCTATATTTTTCTCGCACCCACCTAAGTCAAAGGGTGACAGCGTACGTTGCATGACCATAATCCAAATCATGCTCTGATACCAACTTGTAATGCCCTGAAAATTGGGGGTCGTGTAGAAACCCGACTCCCGAGTTCCAGACCATCACTTATGCAACAAATATGCTGATGATTTAATGTTGTCTGAGTTAGTGCATTAACATGAGTAAGATTATACCAAAACTACAATTCATACTCCAGATCCAGTGATAAAACGCAAGTGGAAGACTGAAGAATATATATATATCACTGTATGAAAACAAAATAATCTCGAACTGTCTCCAAAGTATGAATACATCTTTGAGTCACATATACATATATCAAACCAAAAAAAAATGTCGTATAACAGTCCAACTAGCAGAATCCCACTGATCCAGACCATCTATGCGAAGCCGTCGAAAAACTGCATATACGAGAACTCGTCCTGGTCCTCGTAGAAGTCCGGCGACAGCTCCCGGATCTCCTCACAACCTACATCTAAAACAGAGTTTGGTAGGTGTTGCAAACACCGTCCCGTAACGTGGGAGTGAGTGATTAACTCAGTGGAATTATAGAGCAAAATTAGCATGTTATCAAATCAATCACGCGATAATAGTAAAGCAAACAATTAGACATTCATAGATACTGTTGTTAATGCAAGCATGAAATGACATGATGGATGCCCTCACCGACATACTTCCTCATGCGACACCATCTTACTTCCAGGCACAGGCAGTGCGATGTGGATATGATTACCGAGTTGTTATTAGTCCTTTCAAACATCAGGATTGGAAAACTTAGGTACTTTCCTTATATTAATCCCAACACAGATACTGTCTTGGGTCGTCACTCCTAGTAATCTCATATGATGGTATATTTCTAGGTCGCTGCAAGGGCTGCCAGGGTTATTGCTCGCACGCGTTGCACCGCTCCCCCATCACCTTATCAATACAGGCCTAGTTGTACTCTTGTTGCTACGGAAGGGTCATCACCTCACGTAGACTTAGAATACGCTCGAGGTCACTACAAAGGGCTCATCACCCATCAGAGTAGGCCGACAGCTCAAATGTAGTGTCCCATACCACCACAATCGGCTCACGAGTCTAAGGTGCTCACTGGTCACTACGGAGAGGTTTGTGGCCCCAGCATAGGCCGACAGCTCGACCACGGTGTCCCATACCATCATGCCTGGCTCATCAGTCTTAATGGATTAAGGTACCATGGTTATCAGGGTTTTCACTGGTAAGTTCAGTACCCTAGGTTCAAGCAGTTATGACCAATACAAGGTAAACATACAACGGTCAGTCGGGTTACTTGATGGGATCGACTAGCACGAGCGCACCTTAAGATGAACGACATGAAGTGCATAAAACATCTCGTGTGGCCTAACCTCTGCCATCAACCAAAGCACGACTCGCGTTCGTCGACACGTCCTTCGTGGCAAATAGAAGCCAACCATGAATTTGAATCTATTACCGATTGCCTGGACTAGAGCATAGCCCCAAGCACTTGTAATCAACATCAGTGATCATATGAGAGTAACAGAAATGAAATACAAACAATCCAAGCATGTTAACAACATGTTATAACATACAACGTAAGCAAATCAACCAAACACATGTCTTCCATACACATAAGGAAATCAATTCAATAACAACATGGAGGAAAATCATGTAAATCATCATATTAATTGAGAATTCAATCTCAAGACTAATCTACAACAAAATTTACTCAATACATACTAATACAAACATTTATACAAACACTTAGTCTACACACTTTAGTCTACATAGCGTATGTCGACCCAAAGTGCGCATTAGGGCGAATCTCTTCGCCAAATAGATCATGCACGCCTAACTAATATCATAACATGAAAAATACACATGGCAATCATTTCAGTAAAATACAGATGTATACAGTATTTCCTGCAAATGCCTAAAATACCCTAAATCTCGTATTCTCTGTACGCAGTCGAAATGGAAAACAGACAGCATGTTCTACATGTCAAACGGCGTTCTCGTTGATAATCTACTATTAAACGACATTGAAAGCTTTGAAATCAGTCAACCTAAGCATCTAGAATCCTTACCTTTCGCCGTAGACGCGTATCGATTCGAATAGAAAGTCTACGCTTCGTCAACGTCTATATGACGACCTAATTCACAAGATAAGTCAGATACTTCGCTACTTGTATTGCTAGACTCCCTAAAACAGGTTGAGGTTAGGGTTTTCTTACCTAGAATGAAGTCGGAATCACCGAAAGAGTGACTAGAATACGATAGCTAAGCACGCTTGGTAGCAGGTTCGAGTGACAGGAAGCTTTCCCCACAACTCTTATAGAATCTCTCACCTTTCTCTCCTCTCTTCTCTAGGGTTTTAGCAAATTCGTATAGGAGGGAAGTGAAAGGGTTTAAGGTCTTTAAATAGGTTAGAAAGTCACCTATATAGACTTGGAACAAAGGTATACTTGGGTTATAACCAAATCGGGTCTTTCCCGATCCAAAAGAGCATTTCTGGAGGTCCCCTGGCTAAACGCGGTCGGACTTAAGCTCATGGATATTGGATCCTGATCTCATTAAGTTTTCAGTCCGATAGTGTTTCCAGATCGCACGTGGCAGACCAGTTTCAGTTCAGGGGTCACGGAGATTCGATCAAGGATTTCAAGTATACTGACCTGAGTGAGAAATGTTCCCTGATCCGAGGGTGTATTTAGGTCAGATTCCAACGGTCTGAATGCTTATAATTAACCCGCAAGAGAAACGTGCCAGATTTATTTAAATCACATTTAATTTTCAATGAATTTCACTCTTTCCCACACTCCTTGCTCCAGGCTCAATGAAATACCCTCAGAACATTAGTTGGGCTTGATTTTCGGAACGATTGTCAAGTCCAACTAAGCGGTCATAATGGTCCAAGATTGTAGATATCAGACCTTCGACGCATGGTCTAGATCCAATACAAAGTTTCAACGGGTTCCTGAGAGCAAACGGGTTTAGAGTTTGATCCTAGATTTCAGGATGTTATAGCGTCATTGATTATACGAGTTTTGGGTCTTGCAGAACGTATTTAAAGTGATCAGTGCTAATTTCACAGGTAATCTAACATGATGTTAGTTAACTTACGCTTAATTTCTAAAGGAATTAATCCTAAGTGATTTCTGTCTGAGGTGGTACTCGGTTCTTGGTACAAAATTTTTCTAGACGTTACAGTTTTGCTGGACAAGTGGGACCCCCTTTTTGATGTATTTATTCTATATCTGCACTACCCTTATGTATGATGCTATGTGGCATATACTATGCAGTAAGTGTTTTCTCTATGCCGTCCAACCACTTTAGTTGGGCTGCTGGGCGGCAAGGGACCCACCATGATTTATGTATTTTATTCACATCCAGTCCCTGGACATGGGGCCCGCCTGATGTATTTGGAGCCCATGGGTTGAGGCCCATTGTAATATATAAGGGCCCATGGGGTGTGGCACATTGTGATGTATAAGGGCCCATGGGTTAAGGCCCATTGTGATGTATTAGGGCCCATGGGTTGAGGCCCATTGTGATGTATTCAAGGCTTATTATTGAGGCTCGCCTTAATGTGTATGAGGCCCGTTATTGAGGCCCACCATGATGTGTATGAGGCCCATTGTTAAGGCCCACCTTGACATATATGAGGACCATATGATGAGGCCCATTTGATGTATCTAAGGCCCATGGGTCGAGGCCCAATGGGTTGTACATGAGGCCCATTAATTATAATTCCACCATGGTTTGTGTAATGATGTTTTATGGTGGGCCATGCCTTGGGAACAATGTTGGTTTAACGTCCACATTATAAGATTAATGTTTGTTAAATGTCTGCATTATAACTCTCCCTAGAGCCCACTGATAGGCCCATACTTGTTGTGTATAGGCCGTCTAGGCCCATTTGCGTTGTAAGGATAGTTCATTACTTTATAACCTGCTTAATATAATCTCATGACTCATGCCCATACACATCATATGTATGCTTGATATGATGAATGTTTGATCATAGCATAAGCCAGTTGGGCTGAGACATTTAAGGGATTCCTAATGAGATGGAGTGTCGGACATGATCATGCGGTACACACTGGATTACTGCATGATTTGATGGTGTGATTCATGCATCTCGCATATGTGTGACTCGATCATTATACGCCCTAGTGACATAAGGGTCATGGCTCCAAAGGTACATCGTGGATAGCTGTATCGGATATCAAAAATACTTGGTTCTAGCACTGTGGGTACTTAGGATGTCCTTGGGTGAAAGTCCTAGAACCTTTTTGGTAGCAGGAGTTGCTCCAACATCTAAATTGAGTCGATACACGAGCGCCCGAGTGCCGAATACCAGTAGGCCACGTCTCCCACTATGTCATGGTCGGTTGGGAGGGAGTTGGCATTATCTGCTTGAGTGAGGGGGCTATAAGCTAGGTTGAGTTTGACCAACTCGTAAATGAGTCCACTATCGATGAGCCAGGTAGGTATTGGCAGACTACTGGTCAGGCGGATAGTGAGATCTATTCCACTTTCTTAGCTATGCAGCTAGGGAGGAGGCAGTCGGTGTGAAGTGTATTATACCCCGATGATATCCTAGAGAGGAACTGTATTGATATATGTACTTAATGAGTATTGACATACTTTCTTTGCATCTCGTATATGACATTTGGCTACATAAGCCTCGTATCGCATGGCCTTGGCATGGCCGATAGCATTCATCCTTGCATCATATAGCTTTGGTGCAGTTGATAGCATTCATAGATTTAACGTATGTTTCTGCATTACTCTGATATTATATATTTGGCACTTTCCTTGCTCACACACTTACACCACCCTCTAAGCTTTTGTAAGCTTATGCACGACAGGTGCATGCAGGTAATGTTGGACAGCAGCAATGCTGAGACAGGAGTATGCATCTAACTATTTTTGAGTTTTTTTAATCACATTGTATTTCCCTTTTCGCATTGTATTTAAAAGTTTTTGATATAGTGGACATGTGGTGATGTCGTTTTGTGACTTGGTTATGCTCCATTACAAAAAAAAAAATCATTCTAAAAATTCTCCTTGTAGGATCCCGAGATCGGAATTTGGCATATGATTGCCAAGAGCCGAGAATGGGGCACTAAGGCTTTGGCACTGGATTCTGCGATTGGGATTCCTGTGAATTTAATTTTTTGGGTTTGGGGTGTGACAGATGTTGGTATCAGAGCATAACTTGGGAATACCTGAGGATCACATCACATATCTACTATGAGTTTAGAATGAATAGGTTCTGAGTCCGAATGACTTAGTTATTTTTCGACATAGACCCTTAACGTTTATGCCTTCGAGAATTATCAAGGCTGATAGGCTCTTGTTCCTTCCTATAGGAGATGATGCCAAGAAAAGTGACTCGAGTAAATCCTGCTCCACCACCTGCAACTCCTGCTCACCCCCGAATATTCCTACTTTCCATCCTGAGGATGCTACTCCTTTACCTAAGACCGGTGCGGATCCGACTGTACCTGTGAATGCTGCTCAACTTCAGCAGATGCTGTAGGTGATGGTTGCTATTCTTTAGGGGCAGAACAGGCATCCCACTATGACACCAGCTGAGACTAAGCATGAGCGTCCGAGTGCCCTTCTCAAGGACTTCCGACAGCACGATCCCTCACATTTCTGGGGTGAGCCAGACCCTACTGCAGTAGAGATATGGTGCTCTGAGGTGAAGAAGATATTCAACACCATGAGATGTACGACCCAGCAATGAGTCTCATTAGTCATATTTTTTCTCCAGGGTGAGGCTCAGCATTAGTGGGCATCTGTAGCCTGATCGGTAGGGGCCAATTTTGAGTGGACCTGGGAGGACTTTGCAGACCGATTTGACCAGAAGTTCTTTCCTAAGAATGTGCAGCAGCAGCGCGTATTAGAGTTTAAGACTCTGGTCCAGGGAGACATGACTGTGTCCCAGTATGAGGCACGTTTCGTCGCACTATCAAGATTCGCAACATATCTTGTTGATGAAGAGGGGTGGAAGGCCCACCATTTTGAGAACGACTTGCTTCCTACCCTTATGAGTTGTGTGATTAGACACATGCTTCTAACATTTGAGCAGATTGTGGAAAGGGCCCAAATCTACGAGTCAGATTGGGCCAATTTACAGAGAGCTCATGACCTAAGGTGAGATCAGAAGAGGAAGGAGCCCTCCAGTAGCTCCTAGCCACAGCAGCATTGTCCATGACAACGACGCATGACCCACCCAGCATTTCAAGCACCAGTGGCATCCCCAGCATCACCTTCGGGACCGTTCATAGGTACCTACTTTAGATGTGGTAGGACAGGACATCGTGTGCATGAGTGTCCCCATCGACATCAGCGGCAGTCGAGGGCACCACATTCACCTCCGCAATAGCCCCTGCAGCAGCAGCAGTGACCGCAGCACCAGCCTCTGGGACCTCCCCCGCAGTAGCAGAGACTCAAAGGGGACTTGCATCTCCCCAGTAGGCCAAGGGAAGATTTTATGCCACCTAGCATGACCCTCAGTCATCAGGAGCAGTCGTTGATGATTCATGTGACTTGGCCCCTACCCCGTCTTGCTAGATTGCTCATGAATGATGCGTCTTGGGAGTTAGAGCTTGAGATCATGGGCGTTATCCCCATCTATTAGGTGTTTGATGATGTGTTATGTTTTGATTATATATAATGCTATGTTTTCTATTTTCTTATGAGTTGTGTTTAGCTGCGATGGTAGTATAAATTTTGAGGATGAAATTTTTATTAGGTGGGGAGAGCTGTAAGGCCCGTATCCTAGTCAATACTATTCTGTCAACTCCCGCGATCCTTTCCAACAAATTTTAGTGACCCACGACCTATAATTGATGTTTACATGTGACCTTAAGTCATATCTTGTAGATTTAGGTCGGTTTAATTCGAGACTTGTACCATTACGACTGCACTGTCGCCGTGCTTCCAACGCTGCGACTTGCACACCGATCCGATACCCAAGCCAAAAGATGTGGGCTGACATTTATTTCAAAGAAACACCACACATTTATAATCCTAAGAGAATCTCTACAACATGTCCCATCAATCAATCAATCAATCAATCCATCAATCAATCGATTAAAGTACACACCCATGCTTTCTTTCTCCACAAGTCAAGCAACCACTAAGTCAACTCTTTCTCACCCTCTCTCTTACACACCCATACATGTCAAGTACACCATCACCTCACCCATCACTCACATCCATCACCCATCTCCCACTCTCTCTCATTTCTCAGCACACTTTCCAAGTAAGGGGAGAGAGTGCATGTCGAAGCCTTCCCATGGAGAGAAAAGAGTGATTTTGGTGGCCCACCTTCCCATCCCAAAAACCTTCATCTTAGCCATTCATCTCTCATCTTCCATAATTAAAGTGAGACACAAGGAGATTGACTTTTCAACGGACCAAGAAGATCGAAGGTGGGTGCTTATTAGGCTAGATCTTTCCATGTTTTATGATGGGCCAGGTGAGGCCTACCGATCGATGGTATGATCTCACTTTAGACCCTAAGATATAGACGATGGACCACCTTGATCTTCATGAGCATTCCATGATGGGGCCATTCTCCATGGACCCCATCATGATGTTTATTTTTCTTGCATGAAAATAGGTCATTTAGACCATCCATTTTGGGTGGGGTGAGAATCTCCACCATTGGTCTTTGATTTGGTGGGCCCACTCGGATGGACTCTACCATGAAGCATGTATTTGGTCTAAGCCACTTGTAGGTGGGGCCCACTTTATATGTGTGTTGTACTCACACCATCCACCATTTGGTGGCCCACATGAGTAGGGCCCACCTTACAACCCAAATCGTCCAGCGTCCCTAGACGCTAGACCTTTACTGAAAATAAAAATATTAGCTTTGGATTCAAAGCTTTTGAGAAGGATTGCTCATGCAGGTCCCACATTGATGTATGTTCTTAATCCAAGCCGTCCATCCCATTCCCTAGGTCATTTTAGGCGTTGAGCCAAAAAATGAAGCTAATTCGCTCATCGGGCGAGCCATACCATAACAAACAGTGATTTTCACCTTTTAAATTCACTTGAATTTTTCTACACGTCGAAACATGCCTAATATTAGACTTAATGGATTGGTTATGGACTATAGAATCCATTAGGTGGGGTAGATTCTTTTGATGCGGGCCCCACATGCGAAAAACTGTGAGAAATTTTTTTTATAAAATAATATATATATATATATATATATATATATGTAGCAGCCCTGCCATTGACGTCCAGTAGAAGAACAACAGGCATTGCTGCGCTACTGCACTAGGACGGTCGGCCAGGGACCTTGGGCCCCAATGTGGACCCCACCATGATGTGTGTCGTACATCCATACCATGCATTTGATGGCCCCTTAGGGCAGGGGGCCCCACCCCAAAAATCAGCCACATCCAAAGCTCAAGTGGCCCACGTCACAAGAAACATTAAGGTTAAACGGCTGTCATTGAAACCCATTTTTGGGTTCACAAAAGTTCTGGGTCATTTTGAAAATTATTTTTTCCTATTTAGCCAAGTCCGTGCGACCTTATCAACAGGTTGGATGGAAAGCAAACGTTATGGTGGGCTCCATGTGGGACCCACTTATGTATGTTTTGGATCCACGTAGTCCATCTATGTGGGACCCACATTACTATATGTATTCTATATTCACACCCTCCATCTGCCAGGTCGGTGATTCCCACTACCGACTGACGTCAGCAAGTTATGTGGGCCATCTGATGTATGGGTTATATCCTAACCGTCCATTTATTTTTGGCAGTGGATATAGCCCACCTTGATACATGTGTTTTATAGCCACACCGCTTTCCATTTTGCTGGACAGGCGGGACCCCCTTTTTTATGTATATATTCTATATCTGCACTACCCTTCTGTACGGTGCTATGTGGCATATACTATGTCGTATGTGTTTTCTCTATGTCGTCCAACCACTTTAGTTGAGCTGCTAGGCAGCAAGGGACCCACCATGATTTATGTATTTTATTCACGTCCAGTCCCTGGACATGGGGCCCGCCTAATGTATTTAGGGCCCATGGGTTGAGGCCCATTGTGATGTATAAGAGCCTGTGAGTTGAGGCTCATTATGTTGTATAAGGGCCCGTAGGTTAAGGCCCATTGTGATGTATAAGGGCCTATGGGTTACGGCCCATTGTGATGTATTTAAGGCCTGTTATTAAGGACCGTATTGATGTGTATGAGGCCCATTATTGAGGCCCACCGTGATGTGTACGAGGCTCGTTGTTAAGGCCCACCTTGACATATATGAGGACCATATGATGAGGCCCATTTGATGTATCTAAGGCCCATGGGTTGAGGCCCAATGGGATGTACATGAGGCCCATTGATTGTGATTCCACCATGGTTTGTGTAATGATGTTTTATGGTGGACCATGCCTTAGGAGAAATGTTGGTTTGATGTCCACATTATAAGATTAATGTTAGTTAAATGTCCGCATTATAACTCTCCCTAAGGCCCACTAATAGGCCTATACTTGTTGTTTGTAGGCCGTTTAGGCTCATTCATATTGTAAGGATAGTTCATTACTTTATAACATGCTTAGTATAATCCCATGACTCATGCCCATATGTATCATATGTATGCTTGATATGAGGATTGTTTGATCATAGCATAAGCCAGTTGGGTTGAGACATTTACAGGATTCCTTATGAGATGGAGTGCCCCACATGATCGTGCGGTACACATTGGATTGTTGCATGATTTGACGATGTAATTCATGCATCTCGCATATTTATGACTTGATCATTATATGCCCTAGCGACATCAGGGCCATGGCTCCAAAGGTATATCGTGGATAGTCGTATCTGATATTAAAAATATTTAGTTCTGGTACTATGGGCACTTAAGATGTCCTTGGGTGAAAGTCGCAGAACCTTTTTGGTACCAGGATTTGCTCCAATGTCTAGACCGAGTGGATACACCAGTGCCCGAGTACCGAATACCAGTAGGCCGTGTCTCTCACTGTGTCGTGGTCAGTTGGGAGGCGGTGTGGCCTTATCCGCCTGAGTGAGGGGCCATAAGCTTGGCTGAGTTTAACCAGCTCGTAAATGAGTCCGCTATCGATGAGCCAGGTAGGTATTGACAGACTACTGGTCAGGCGGATAGTGAGGTCTATTCCACTTTCTTGGCTGTGCAGCTAGGGAGAAGGCAATCATTGTGAAGTGTATTAGACCTCGGTGATATCTCAAAAAGGAACTGTATTGATATATGTACTTGATGAGTACTGGCATACTTACTTTGCATCTCGCATATGACATTTGGCTACATAGGCCTTGCATCTCATGGCCTTGGTATGGCCGATAGCATTTATGCCTTGCATCATATAGCTTTGGTACAGTTGATAGCATTCATGGACATACCGCATGTTTTCGCATTACTCTGATATTATATATTTGGCACTTACCTTGCACACACACTTACACCACCCTCTAAGCTTTTGTAAGCTTATGCATGACAGTTACATGCAGGTAGTGTTGGACAGCAGCAACGCTGAGACAGGAGTGTGTATCTGACTATTTTGAAGTTTTTTTATCACCTTGTATTTCTCTTTCCGCATTATACTTAAAAGTTTTTGATATAGTGGATATGTGGTGATGTTGTTTTGTGACTTGGTTATGCTTACGGTTATGCTCCATTATAAAAAAAATCATTTTAAAAATTCTCCTTGTAGGATCTCAGGATTGAAATCTGGCATATGATTGCTAAGAGCCTTGAATGGGGCACTACGGAGGCTGTCAGCACCGAATTCGGCGATCAGGATTCTTGTGAATCCAATTTTTTAGGTTTGCGGTGTGACAACGATCACAATCGGAGGAGAGATCGGAAGGGGTAGACCCTCTCCAGTAGCTCCTAGCACTAGCATTGTCAACAGCGGCAGATGCACACGACCCGCCGAGCACCAGCGGCACCTCCTACACTACCTCAAAGGCTGTTTACCGAGACATGTTTTAGGTGGAGAGGAGTAGGGTACTGCATGTAGGAGTGCACCCGCCCTCCGTAGTAGCAGTAGTCGAGAGCACCTCAGCAGCCTCCACAGTAACAACCTCAGCATTAGCAACCTTAGCAGCACTGACCGCAACCACCTCTGCCTCAGAGGCTTCAGCCGCAGCCGAGATAGTAGTATGGGCCGCTGCAATGGCAACAATAGTAGTAACACCCTTAGAGGGGACAAGCACCTCCCCAGTCGGGTAAAGCTAGATTCTATATAGCTCAGCAAGACCCGTAATCCTCTGGAGTAGTCGTTGAGGATATTCTTTTTGTCTATGCATGCATTGCTTGAGTTCTGTTCGATTTCAAGGATTTCTACTATTCGACTGGATTGCCGATAGGGTCTGCCTATGAGGGATTGACCATATCGATGCCCATGGGGAATATTATAGTGCTAGGCCACTTCTATTCATTTTGCCTACTCTTGGTGGGAGAGATTTTCTTACTTGCCGACTTGTTTGTATTGTCGATGTTAGATTTTGACATCATCCTAGGCCTGGATTGGTTTGCTGAGTACCACGCTGTCTTGAACTGCTCTGCGAGGATAGTCATGTTCTGTATACCTGGCTTGCTGCATTTCCAGTTTGTTGCCGAGCCCGGAAGAGAGTCGTGGTCTTATTTGATGTCTTGTGTAGTAGAGGAGCCCGTTACAGTGAGTATTGAGCAGTTTCTTGTGGTTTGCGATTTTCTCGATGTGTTTCAAGAGATTCTGAGATCGTTGCTAC
Organism: Magnolia kwangsiensis; assembly: GCA_037074715.1. Classification (NCBI taxonomy): domain Eukaryota; kingdom Viridiplantae; phylum Streptophyta; class Magnoliopsida; order Magnoliales; family Magnoliaceae; genus Magnolia; species Magnolia kwangsiensis. Next base: position 63,502,459 of record CM073573.1, read on the forward strand.
GCCGACATATTGAGTTCCAGATTGATCTTGTGCCTGGTACCGCGCCTATCTTGAAGGCGCCATATGGTATGGCATCGATGGAGTTGCGGGAACTACAGCAGCAGTTAGATGAGTTGCGAGAGTTGGGCTTCATCCATTCGAGTAGTTCACCTTAGGGAGTACTGGTACTATTCATCAGGAAGAAGGATGACTCGTTAAGGCTCTGCGTGGATTACCGCGAGCTCAACCTGTCACGATTAAGAATAAGTATCGCTTCCAAGGATTAATGATTTGTTTGATCAGCTGCAGGGTGCACAATTCTTCTCAAATATTGACTTGCGTTCTGGTTATCATCAGATTCGAGTCTGAGAGGAGGACATCTCGAAGACAACTTTTAGGACTCGCTATGGTCACTTTGAGTTTTAAATCAAGTCCTTCGGCCTTACCAATGCGCCTGCTGTCTTTATATAGTTGATGAATGAAGTCTTCCGTCCTTATCTTGATCAGTTTATTATGGTCTTCATCAATGACATTTTGATATATTCAAGCACCCGCAAAGACTATAAGCAATATTTGGAGATTACCTTATAGACCTTCCATGCCCACCAGCTGTATGTGAAGTTGGAGAAGGATAAGTTTTGGCAGGAGGAGGTGAAGTTTCTCGATCATGTGTTGATGAGGGAGGGTGTCACTGTGGACCCCTCGAAGGTTAATGCAGTGCGTCAATGGGGCCTGCCCATGAATGCGTCCGAAATCCATAGTTTTTTTTAGCTTGGCGGTATATTATTGACGATTTATTGAGGGATTCTTCTGTATTGTAGCACCGCTGACTAGATTGACCCAAAAGGGTATAGAGTTTTTGTGGAGTGATGCCTGCGAGTAAGCATTTGTGGAGCTGAAGGACCGCCTCACGTCCACTCCTATCCTCACTCTTCCCTTTGGGAGTGATGACTTTGTTATATTTACCGATGCTTCGCGAGTTGGTTTGGGTGTTGTCCTAATATAGCACGGGAAGCCGGTAGCTTATGCATCTCGCTAGCTCAAGGTCCACAAGTTGAACTACCCCACTCATGATTTGGAGCTGACAGCAGTTGTCTTCGTACTGAAGGTGTAAAGGCACTATCTTTATGGGGTTAGGTTCATCTCTTCTCCAACTGTAAGAGCTTAAAGTATCTATTCTCTCAATCTGAGCTGAACATGAGGCAGAGACGTTAGATAAAGCTCCAAAGGATTATGATTTTGATCTTCAATACCACTCGGGCAAGATGAACATGGCGACGGATGTCCATAGCCTAGTGGCCCATATGATGATTCAGGAGTGGAAGATGCTCAAGGATATGTCAGCATTTGACTTCAAGTTTGGCTTACACTCTTCTATTACGCAGTTATCGAGCCTATCAATTCAACCCTCTCTTGTTACAAGGGTGATCGAGGCTCAGCAGGTAGATGAGTTGTTGCAAAGTTATTGGGCAGATACAACATCTGAGACTCAGACAGATAGGCAGATTGGTTCTGATGGTAGACTTCGTTTAAGAGGTCGATTATGTGTCCTAGATATTCTGAAGTTGCGCAGAGATATTATGATCGAGGCATATCGATCGCGATTTTCTATCCACCCTGGCTCGATAAAGATGTATCGTTATATGAGGCGTCATTATTTTTAGGCAGGGATGAAGTGCCAGATAGCCAGTTTTGTGGCCGAGTGTGACACATGCCAACGTGTTAAGACTGATCATCAAAGACCCCCAGGTCTATTGCAGTTGTTGAGCGTCCTGATGTAGAAATGGGAGCACGTATCCATCGATTTTATCATGAGCTTGCCGAGGACTCAGCATGGTCATGATACCATCTGGGTTGTTGTGGATCGTCTGACGAAGTCAGCACATTTTCTTGCGATTCGTGCAACATGACATTTAGACTGACTTGCCAAGCTGTTTGTTGATGATATCATGAGACTACACGATGTTCCAGTCTGAATTATTTTTGACTAAGACCCGAGGTTCACATCTCAGTTTTGGAGGAACTTCCAGAAGGTTATGGGGTCTGCCTTGCAGTTCAGCACCGTGTATTATCTATAAACTGATGGGCAGACCAAGAAGGTCAACTAGATTCTTGAGGATATGGTCAAAGCTTGCACGAACGACTTCTCTAATAGCTGAGATGTGTAGCAGACGTTAGAGTTATTAATATCATTAGGCAGAGGATGCGCATGGCTCAGAGACAGTAGAAGAGTTTTACTGATCGTCGGCGTCGTCCATTGGAGTTCGCTGTTGGGGATAGAGTATATCTCAAGGTCTAGCCCATGAAGGGCGTGGTTTGATTTGGAGTGAAGGGCAAGCTCGCCCGAGATTTATTAGACCTTTTGAGATCACTTGGCACATTGGCGCCATAGCCCATAGGCTTGCCTTACCTTCTGAGTTGTCTGACATCCACAACATTTTATATGTTTTGATGTTACGGAAGTGTGGGTCAGATACCATCCACGTGATTGATTGGCAGCCTCTTGAGGTCCGTGATGATGCTTCTTATATCGAGTAGTCAATTTGCATCCATGATCAGAAGGAGTAGGTCCTTCAAACCAAGGTCATTACTTTGGTGAAGGTTCAGTGGGATCATCATTCTATTTAGGAGCCGTCTTGGGAGCACGAGGCAGAGATTAGAGAAAACTATCCTCATTTATTCATAGATTTATTGTATTATGCCTTGTATTGCATTGATTGTTATATATATGCTCATAATGTCATGCTTTCTCTTCCCTTTCTTTATTCTGTGTGATAGTAAATTTTGAGGATAAAATTTTTATTAGGAGGGGAGAGTTGTCACGTCCATGTCCTAATGTCCGTTTCGTTCCATAGGATCCCATGGTCCTCCCGGTCAAATTCCAGTGACCAGTGACCTTTTGATTTCATTTGCACCCAACCCTGAGTCACATCTTATAATCTCGAGCCGTCTCGACCCGAGACCTATGCAATTATGACCGCATCATCGCCGCTGTTCCAACGCCATGTCTCGTGTGTCAATCTGACGTTTAGATCATGAAATGTGGGCCGCGCATAATCATGGTCGTGGACTGCATATTGCGGGACCTACGTAAACAATGACACATTTTCTTAGGTCATTATAAGGATGATCTCACCTACTTACCCTCACCACCTTAGCTACCCTAGTTATCCAAGCCACCCTAGCTACCTTACGCCCCTAGCCCATTATTATTTTTCTTCCACATGCCTTACACCATCATCATTTCCTAGCTAAGAGAGCTAGGCAATCATTTCTCTCTCTCCTTCATCTCTCTCTTTACCTCCCATTCTCTCCATTTCTCCATTGCAAGAGAGAAGAGAAGCTCTAAAAAATTTGAGCCATTTGTAAACTCTTCACCCCCAAATCCAACCCTCCAAACTTCATCTCAACTCTTCAATCTCACCCCTTGGAGCATCGGAAGCCATTGGTGGAAGAACGACAAGAGGATTTGAAGGTGGGTGCTTCTTAGGATCTATTTCTCTCATATTCTCCATGGATCTTTATTTTCTTTAGCATGGAGCAAGTGGGACCCACCAATCAATGGTGGGATCCCATCTTGGTCCCTAGATGTGGCCTAAAGCCCATCACATCATGCATATATCTACCCATGGTGGGTTCTATTTCTCTCATATTTTCCGTGGATCCTACCTTGAAGTTTCTATGTTATCCATCTTGTAATGACCATCTAGGCCTTGATCTTTGTGGTGGAGATATGGTTTTCCACCTGATTTTCTGATTTGAGGCCCACCTATTTTGGGATATCCATATGATGTATGCATGTTCATGGAGGAGCTCATAGCGACAGAGCTCCTCCCATCTCTGTGGTTCTCTCTCTCTCTCTTTTCCTTTTTGTATGGTGATGATGATGATGAGGTGTGTGGCCCACCAGATGTGTGTGTATAAGACCCGTATCCTAGACCATACCATTCCATAGGCTTTTGGGGTCCTCCCGGTTGAATTCCAGTGACTTGCGATCTGTAACCGGCGTTTGTGCACGATCCTGAGTCATATCCCGCATTCCAGAGTCAGCTCGACTTGAGACTTGTACCCTTGCGACCGCACCGTCTCTGCGGTTCCGATGCGAGAAAACGCCACGCATTTGTAAACCTAAGAGAAACTTTCAAATAAATCTCATCAATCAAGTACACATCACTAATAAAGTACATATCCCATCACTCCCTTACCAAAGTAACCCCAAAGTCAAAGCAACCCATCCCTTTTCAAAGTACACCTATCACTCACTCACCCATTACCCCTTCACTCACCCATCTCTCTCTCTTACGAGCTCTCTCTCTCTCTCTCTCTCTCTCTCTCTCTCTCTCTCTCTCTCTCTCTCTCTTCTCTCTCTCATTACTCCCAAGAAACCCCATGAGAGTAATGTCCAAGCTCCATGAGGGAGAGCTAGATGTGGCCCACTTCCTACCTCCCATCTCCCTCATCCAACCGTTCAAATCTCATCATCCTCCATCAAAGATAGAGCCAAGCTGTTTGGGCTTTCATGGAGCCAAGAAGAAGCAAATGGTGGGTGTTTTTTTTTTGTTTGTGTTAATTTGATCATTTGAGGGCCCACTCGTGGTGGGATCCATCTCGATGTATGCATTGTTTAGGGAGGGCCCATAGTGGCTGGGTCCCTCCCCTTCTCTCTCTCTCTCTCTCTCTCTCTCTCTCTCTCTCTCTCTCTCTCTCTCCCCTGTTGATGGCCCCCATGATTCATGTATTTTATCCTGGCCGCCCACCAAGTGGGCCAGCTTGTTAAATGTCCAACCATGGGACGTCTAGTAGCAAATGCTGCTAGACTGTATGAAAGGAAGACATAAATATCAGCTTAATCCCCAATCGAGTGGGCCACACTGACATGGCACCACCCTGATGTATGTGTTTTATCTCCACCATGATGATCCGTGCATCCAGTCGTCCATTCATTGTTGGACACTGGATGCTGGCTTGAAAAAAAAAAAAGAGAGAAAGAAATTATAATATAAAAAATTATATATATATATTACATGTATAGATATATATCTGGTGGGCCCAACGTGAGACCCACTCGTCGTGGGGTGGAAGTGGTTTGGCTTGTGTATCTCACACCACTATACAACTGGTGTGATTGACTTCAACAAGTTCTAAGGATGCCATGTGATGTAAGGGTCTCATACACACTGTCTAGCACGCTAGATGGGTGGGACCCCACCCATGATGTGTGTGGTACATCCAAACCGTCCATTCATTTGGTAAGCTCGTTCTAATGCTTGAGACTAAAAAAAAATCAGATCTAACTATCATGTGGTTCACACTATAAAAAGCAGCAGGGGGTTTGAATGTCTACCATTGAAACCCTTTTGGGCCATAGAAGTTTTGGACCAATATGAAATTTATTTTTCCTCTTATTCAGGTCTTTATGACCGTATGAATAAACTAGATGGAAAATAAACGTTATGGTGGCCCTGTGAATTTTTAACAATAGAAATCATTATCTCCACTGCTATTTGTGGCATTGTCCAGATGAGCTTTTAATATGATTCTTTTTTTTTTGGGGGGGGGGGTAATACTCTAAAATGATCTCTTGAAATAGATGAATGGTTTAGATGGTGCATCCCATGTAATAAGGCTTGATGTGTTGTATATGTGGCCCTGAAATGAGGCCCATGTGCAGTGCCCACCCGTTGTGTATTCGAAGATCATATATTCATGTCCTTTAATGAGGCCCAACTTGATGTATCCATGGCCCATTATGATATATTTCCAGCCCATTTGATGAGGCCCATTGTGATGTATTTTCGGCTCAAATGGCAAGGCTCAATGTGATGCATGAGAGGCCCAAGGTTTTGGCCCATTGTGATGTATTTGAGGCCCATGTCATGCGGCCCATTATGTTGTATATTAGGCCCATGTGAGAGGCCCAATGTGATGTATATGAGGCCCATGGGTGAGGTCCGATGTGATGTATATGTGGCTCAGGAGTGAGGCCCAGTGTGATGTATGCGAGGCCCAGATGGTGAGGCCCGATGTGATGTGTAAGAGGCCCATGCAATGCAGCCCACTTGATGTGTAAATGGCCCTTATGTGAGACTACGAGCTTGCTATATGTTTGGCTCTATGTGGGCCACTCCTTAGGAGCAATGTTGGTTAAATGTCCACATTGATGGGCGATGATGGTTAAATGTCCACATTGTGACCTTCCCTTAGGCCCTTTGTTAGGCCATTCTTATTCAGATTATCGAGGCCGATTCCAATTATTGAGACCAATTCTGATTGTTGAGGCCAATTTCGATTGTTGAGGCTGATTCTGATTTCGATTATCGAGGCTGATTTCGATCGTCGAGGCCGATTATCAGGCCAATTGTATAGGCCGATTATCGATGCTGATTATCATTGCTGATTGTCAATACCAATTATGAGTATGTGACAACATAACATCATGTACATTCTCATACGTATTATCTGCATATTTATTATGAGATGTGGTCGACCATTGCATATGTCATTTTGCAGGTTGTTATGAGACTCTCTGATAGGCGAAGATTATCTCACATGAGCGCACGGTATGCGCAAGATTGATGCATGACTGGATTATATGACTTATGCATCTTGCATTGTGTGTAGTGATTACTATATGCCCTAGTGACATTAGGGTCGTAGCCTCCATAGGCATATCATGGATGGCCAGATGGGATACCAAAAATTTATTCTAACATCGGGCCGCCATAGATGACCCTGGGTGAAAATTCCTAAACCCTCTTGGTACCAAGGACGCCCTAACGTCTAGACCAAGTGGATACATGAGCGCTCGAGTGCTGAATACCAGTAGGCCGCATTTCTTACTGTGTCATGGTCAGTTGGGAGAGGGTGTGGCCTTATCTACCGGAGAGAGTAGGCAATGTTAGGCTAAGTCTGACCAGCTTAAGGAATGGGTCCGCTATCGACAAGCCGAGCCCGAATTGGTAGACAAATAGTAAGGTCTCTTCCACTTACCCAGTTATACGCTCGAATAGGGGCGGCAGCTGGCGTGGAGTTTAATAGACCTTGGTGATGATCCTAGAGATGTATAGTGTTGATATGTGGACTTAACGAGCAGGAGTTGTATACTCAGCATCTTAATCATTCATTCATTCATTCATTCACTATCCACTCGGGCTAGTGGTGAGCAAGATAGAAGTCCCTTGTGGTGGACCCCGTAGCCTATTTTACTATGTATTATCATCTCGACTTCACGCTTCAGTTTGGTCCTTTCATTTGCATCGCATATTACATTGCATCCTCAGCACATAGCATTTGTTTTACTTTGCTTCTATATTGCATAACTTGAAGAGGTTGACGACATTCGTGGACTCGTCAGGATTTGTATATTGCATTTCATCCTCAGTAGATGATATTTAGCTTGATATGTCTTCGCATTGTATAGTTGATCTACATTACTTCCTCAGTATATGATATTGTCTTATTGTGTTTTTGCATGACATAGCCTGGATAAGGCTGATGATATTTATGGACTTGCCGATATATTTTCACTTACTCCGATATCGTATGATTCATGATCTTGCCAGTATTTCCGACATTGTATGATTATGGCCTTGTATTTATGTGCTTGGCACTTATCTTGCGCACACACTTTCACTACCCTCTAAGCTTTTTATAAGCTTATGCACGATAGATGCGTGCAAGTGGCGTTAGGTTGCAGCAGCGTTGAGCTTGGAGCGTGCAGCCATCTTCTGGAGCTTTGATTTTAACATATGTATTTTCCTTTCAGCATTGTATTCAAAGTTTATATTAATGGATATATGATGATGATGTTACCTTTGTAATTTAGTTAAACTTGTGGTTATGCTTCTTATGAGATAAATGTACGTTGAAAAAATCCTCCTTGTAGGATCCCAGGATCAGAATCTGGCGTATGGTTGCAAGGAGCTGAGAATGGGGTACTACGGAGTTTGCCGGCACCAGATTCGGCGATCAGGATTTTTGTGAGCCTAGTTTCCGAGTTTGGGGCCTTACAGTGTGTGTGACCCACCATGATATGTTAAATCCATGTCGTTTATATCTACCTGTGGGGCCTACCTTGCTGGATTGTCCAGTGGATGGGTTTGCTGCCTGTCTGTCTGGACAGGCCTAGATGAAGGTGAAAATAAAAATATCAACTTGGTCTTACAAGATGGTGGGTCCCACACATGTGGACACACCTTAGTGTATGTGGTGTTCCCACACCGTCCATTTAGGTGGTGAGTCCCAGCAGCTTGATGTCACCAACTTCTGTGGTCCCACTATGATGTATATGAGGGTTTTATCCCAATCGTCCATCCATTAGCAGCTCGTGGCCCACCCCACACGTGTGACATGTGTGGGTGGGACCCACCTTAATGTATTTATTCTATCTCCACACCGTCCATTTGCCCAGGACGGTGGGACCGTACAATATATGTGTTTCATACATACCGTCCATCTGCCATGGACGTGGGCCCACCCCACATGTGTGACACATGTGGGTGGGACCCACCTTGATGTATTTGTTCTATATCCACTCTGTCCACCTGTCCTGGATGGTGGTGTGGACCCCACTATAATATATGTGTTTTACACACACCATCCATCCATTTCAGCTCGTGTGGGGCCCATCCCACACGTGTTGCACATGTGGAATGGGACCCATCTTGGCATATGTATTTTGTATCCAGCTGTTCGTCCGTTCTAGACAGGTAGGACCACATTAATGTAAGTATTCTATGTCCACCCATCTATTGGGAAGGACGATGGACCCCACCTCTGATGTAGGTTTTATATCCAGTCGTTCATCTGCTTTGCTGGACAATAATAATAATAATAATAATAATAATACTATATTATGGTGGACCCCATGTGGGACCCACCTGCCGAGGAAGCAGATTGGCTGGTGTATAGTGGATCTGATCATGGGGTATGTGTTATATCCAACCATTCATCCCTAGTGTGGGGTCCACCTTGATGACATGTGTGGCCCACTTGTGGGACACATCATGATGTATGGGCCTTATCCTCATCGTTCAGATTGCTGGACGATGGGAGTCCACCTTAATGTATGTGTTTTCAGCCACGCCGTCCATTTAATTTCAGGATGAGTGGGGCCCACCTTGTGATGTGATGTATATTCACATCGTCCATCCTCTTGTCCCCCACATGATTTACATGTTTTATCTGCGCCATCCAGCCCGTGGACCACACATGTGATGTATTTATGGCCCATTTGGTGGGGCCCAATGTGACGTGTATGTGTCCCATATGTGAGGTCCATTGTGATGTATAGTAGGCCCGTATGATGAGGCCAATGTAATGTATGTGAGGCCCAATGTGATGCATATGTAGCCCATATGGTGAGGCCCGATGTGATGTATATTGGCTCTTTGTGTGAGGCTCATCATGACGTATATTGGGCTCTTGTGTGCGGCCCAATGGAATGTGTATTGGGCCCTTATGTGAGGTCATGGGCCCACTATATGTTAGGCTCTATGTGGGTTACTCTTTGAGAGCAATGTTGGTTAAATGTCCACATTGATGAGCAATGATGGTTAAATGTCCATATTGTGACCTTCCCTTGGGCTTTGTTAAGCTCATTCTCATCATTATCTAGTGGGTTAACGCAAATCATTGGGCCCCATCAATATTGCATAATCCATCATCATCGTAGACGGATGGATTCATACTATTAGATTTAATATATCCATGGTCGAGGGCCGATTTTTATATTATGATTTAGGTTGGTGGTTTTTCTATAGACCCTGCCTTGCATATAGGCCGATTATCGATGCCGATTATCGATATCGATTATGAGTATGTAACAACATAACATTATGATACATGCCCATACGCATCATCTACATGCTTGTTGTGAGATGTGGTTAACCATTGCATACGCCATTAGGCAGATTATCTATAGGACTCTCTGATAGGTGGAGTCGTCCCACATGAACGCATCATATGTGCAGGATTGATGCATGATTGGACTATGTGAATCATGTATCTTACATTGTGTATTGTGATTGTTGTACGCCTTAGCGACATTAGGGTCATTGCCTCCACAGGCATATCTTGGATGACAAGTTTAGATACCGAAAATCTTCTCTTTGCATGGGGCGTGAAGGATGTCCTTGGGTAAAAGTCTCTAAACTTGATGGTACCAGAAGATGCTCCAATGCCTAGACTAAGTGGATGCATGAGTGCATGAAGGCCGAATATCATAAGGTCGTATCTCCCACTATGTCGTGGTCGGTTAGAAGGGGGTGCGGCCTTACTCGCCCAAGGGGAGAGGGTAATTGCTAAGCTGAGTATAACCAACTCGTAAATGGGTCCATTATCGACGTGTCAAATAGATATTAGCTGACTGTTGGCCAGGTGGAAAATGAGATCTCTTCCGCTTATACGGTTGTGTGACCACTGTAAGGCGGCAATATTGTGTATAGTGTATTAGACCTTGGTGATTAATCAGAGAGAACTGTACTTATATATGATGCTTCAAAAATGAGTTGGATTGATATGTGGATTGGTATGTTTGACCTACATCTTGCACATGACATTGGCTATGTACGCCTTGCATCTCATGGCCTTGATGTGGCTGATAGCATTCATGCCTTGTATCGCATGGCCTTGATGTGCTTGATAGCATTTATGTCTTGCATCCCATAGCCTTGGTACAGCTGATAGCATTTATGGACTTACTAGTATATTCCGCATTACTCTAATGTTGCATTCTGAGTACGCTTATATTGCGCACAGACTCTCACCACCCTCTAAGCTTTTTATAAGCTTACGCACGATTGATGCATATAGGTGACGATAGGACGCAGCTGTATCTTAGCAGGAGAACGAGCATGAAGTCGAGCTTCTGGAGATTTGTTATTATTTTCCTTGTATTCTCCTTTATGCGCATTGTACTTTAAAATTTTTTATTATATTGGATTTTGTGATAGAGTTCTAGTTATTGTTAGTGGGTTATGTATTTGGTTATGCTTATTACGAAATAAATGTATGTTGAAAATCCTCCTTATAAGATCTCAAGATCGAAACCTGTTATATGGGTGCCGGGAGCTAAAAATGGGATACTACGGAGGTTGTCGGCACCAAATTTAGCTATCAAGATTTTTGTGAGCGCGGTTTCCGAGTTTGGAGCGTGACAAATATGATAGGATGAGAGATGATATAGTGCCCCAACTGGCACCACGACCTATATGTGACGGTTCTATTTTGTATAATGGTCCATCCTTAGCTAGGCTTATAAAAAATGCCCGGACCAGTGGTCCAATTTATGTAGGCATTAATTCTTACCTCGTTAAAATCTCCTTTTGCTGCTGAATGTGGGAGCTCATCCTATCCACACCTCATAAGTGCATTCCAATCGCGACCGTCCAAATTGTGGGATCTGGTTTGGATGGAGCATGGACCGACAATCAAATTGACCAGACGACATTAATCATGTGACTTCACCTGCTAATTTTGAACCGCTTCCTTATATGTCCATTTGACAGCCAAACAATTAAACAGAATCGTTCTATCGGGGTGATTTTCAGGATCTTTTTTTTAAATTATTTTTTAAACACACGTGCACACACCGCCACATACTCACTCCGTAGTGGGATTTCACTACATACGGGTGCTCGAACCCTTGACCACGTGTTGAAACTCCTAATAGTCTACCACCGAAGCAAGAGCAAGGACCCTGATTTTTAGGATCTGTTACATTGGAAACAGTGGTGAAAATTTGGATGAGTCAGATTGTTCCACGTGCCCCACCAAGTGTACGGCATATCAGTTCTCAACTCAGGGAGCCATGTCCAACGTTAGCTCTTAACTACGGGCATGTGCCTACCAAAAGAAATGTACATGCCGTGGAGCGAGTGACCACGTTATGATTGAATCAGATCCATCTTGAATGGCCATTGCTGAGATCAGACAGATCGGACTGATCACAAACAAAACGCCCATGGTTCCGTGATCCAGACCATTGGTCGGTTAAGTTCGACTGGGTCATTACACATGCCTCAGTAGTAAAGTCTCCAGAATTTCAACGCGAGGTTAATGGTGTGAGTGCGTGTGTTAAAAATAAATAAAAGTTCAACCTTGGATGGAATCTGCCCAAAAATCTCTTGCGTTGTATTTCTTGCCTACAAAACGAGAAGGATTGAAGAGAGGATTGGCTCAATGGTCCAGGTTGAATTTTTATTTTATTTTATTTTTTAAGTGCCAACTTTTGTGGTTAGGATCTTCCGATCTAAGATTTTAGGCATGGACTTGAATTTCGTAGTGCATAACACTTCACTAAGGTTGGTACCATGTTTACATGGAAAACTTCCGTGGCCTTACTAAGTTGTATTTGCTATATCCACACCGTCATCAATCAACCAGGAGCCCAAAAATAGGCAGATCCATAGTTCAGGTGGACTACACCAAAGAAAGCTGTGGGGATAATGACGCTTACGGTTGAAACCTTTCTAAGGCATATCATGATGTTTATTTGCCATTGAACCTATTCATAATATCACACAGGCATGGACGAAGAAAACACAAATATAATCTTGATCCAAAACTTCTAGTCCCTAATATGCTTTTAATGTAGGCGTTGCAATTCCCAATTTTTCTTGTGGTTTGGTCCACTTGAGATTTAGATCCGCCTTATTTTTTGGCTCTATAGACACCCCATCATGGAGAGAAAAGACCGTTGACTGTTCACCAGCAGACTGCCACTTGGCACCTTACATGGCTATTTCTCAATGAGTGTCCACATTGTGTGGCTAATTCTCGAAAGGTGAATGCCCATCGGTTTCTAAGCCTATATAAACCACACTCGCCTCCCGGCCCAAGAAGAGGCAAAAATGGTAGAAGAAAACGGTATAGAAGTTCTAACGAATTTTCATCATTCTTCTTTACTTGTGTTCCCTAGCAATGAAGAGATTCTGCATCTGGGATGCTCTACGTCTACCATACTTATGACTAGGTTCTGCCACAATAATCCAACTCATCAAAGCCAGGCAATTTGAGTTCGGGATTAGGGATGTCCGGTTATTCCTTTTCTGACTCAAGAAAATAGTGTTTCACTTCGCTTTTCTCTTCCTCACATCTCAATGAAGCTTAGAACGCAACTCATTTCACACATTCCTTCTTAACAAATACTATTTCTTTCTTTTCATTGCATTTGCTTATTTATTTTTTATTTTGCGTATAAGACCTTGGCTCTATAAAGCAATGCTAAGATCTTTTATTTTTCTTGTATATTTTATTTTATTCTATTTGTCTACCCATTATCTTTTGATTTTGCGAAGCAAGGTTAGGCTCTGTCTACCTTTTCTTTTGTATGCTGGTCATCTTGTAGAGTTATGCAAAGCATGACCATATAATTAACATTTCTTGCAGATACACGATTTTCTTAAAAACCACACACCCTTTAAGTAGAGACCGCACATAAGTGTGTACGAGAAAAGGTTCTAAGCTCTTCTTCTCTCGTAACTAAGACCCTTACCCAGGTCGCAAACAAAATAACAAGAGTCACTCAGGCTAAGGAATTTCACAATTCTCTAGCCCAAGACAAGTCCATGCACTCTAGCCGACCGTTGACACACTACAACCTAATTAGCTAGTGGCGACTCTAGTCTTTTAAATGCACATTCAAAGGTTGCCCTTGGGAAAGGTATTGCACGGTCAAGGAAGGAAAGACAAGCTAAATAAATCCTACACATTGGGCTGTTGTCATCCTAAAAAAGGATCAATCATGCATAACAACACAAATACCATCTAATGAAAGGCAATTTTCCACTACATCACACATTCAGTTGAGCATGGGTGACATGGGGAGGGCATTCAGAGAATGGCGGCTCTGTTGGGGATTAGGTAGTGCTTACCATCTTCGGGTTTGACTCGAAACATAGTAAGCACTAACATCCTTGAGGAAATCATGGTATCTGCATCACTAACATCTAGTGTATGATGGTCCTCATAATAACTAACACGCTCGCCTTCCAGTTCATACTGGTCCATTTACTTTTCTGCAAGCATCTAGCATTCCAGTCTCATACTAGCCATTTACTTTCCTATGAGTATATTGCATTCCAGTTCGTACTAGTCCTCTATCTTTTCCTGATTCTATATTCTAGTGTGCATTAATCCCCTATTTTGTTAATCCATGCATGCTATATTCCATCTCTTTTTATTAGCAAAACAGGAGAAAGAGAAAACTGACAAAGGAAAAGTTAAGGCAATCAACCATCATTACGCCCAAAGACAGCTTATGAATCCACCGCCCTTCAAAGTCAGCATTGGCATACTAAATCATCATTCGTACTCGTGCCCAGGAAACTACATCAACACACGAAGAAGCTCAGTAATCTCCTTCAGAATCGCTGAAGCGTTAGGTACCATTGCTCGTGACCACACATTCACTGGCCAACTTGGCACAAGACATGAGTAAGATCAAGGGCATGATCGTGCATCTCCTTCAAGCTGGGATGACTCCCTCCACTCACAACACACAACTATCCATAACGCACATGCGTCTCTCTAACCCCACCATCAATTAGTTCAAATGCACCCCACATGACGTAAACTAGGTACAATTCCAGTACCCACTCGCGCACTATCCTCTAAACTAAGACTCATATGCGCCACAACTAGCACACTCCAATCAGTCTCAATTTAATCTACCCCCACAACACATGCCTAGTAGAAACCCTTTCCATCCAGAATAGGCACTATACCATATCCCCATCTTACCTTCACAGCTACATCCTAGTTAGGGCTGACCGTCATTGGCCGACTAGACATGCCTGGATATTTTAGCTCAGCCCATGGTCAAATTCCTCTCCAATCAAGCATCCCCAAGCAAGCACAACTCATCAACGCACTTGGCTAAACCTAAATGGTAGTGTCATGCCCCAAACTCGGGAATTGGGCTCACAAAATTCTCAACCGTCAAATTTGGTGTCGAGAACCACCGTAGTACCCCATTATTAGTTCCTGGCTCGCATACAGGCAAGTTTTGATCTTGGGATCCTATAAGGAGGATTTTTAAGGTGATTTTGTCCTTCTAAATGAGCATAACCACAAGTGTACCCAAGTCATAAAACATCATCACCACATATCCACTAATAAAATCTTTGAGTACAGTGCTAGAAAGGAAATACAATATATAACCAAAACGGAAAAGATCAGGCTCATGCTTCAAGCTCAATGCTGCTTATACGCCCTAGCATCACTTGCAATGTAAATAAACCTGCATAAGCTTCCTACGAAGCTCAGTAGAGCGCATGTGCGCATGTATAATGCATATGACAATAATATAGATATCAAAGTATGCAGAAGATGATGAGAGGCTAAGCTACCAAGTCCGTGAATGATGTTAGCCATTCCAACACTATGTAATGCAAGGTCTACATGACTGAGTTTCATATGCTAGAGATGAAGTGCAAACATGTTAATCCTCGATTATTCAACATATCAAAATTGTTCGTCACTGGAAACATCATTGTCATGCCCCAAACTCGAAAATCAGGCTCACAAAATTACCGATCACCGAATCTGGCACTGACAGCCTCGGTAGTACCCCATTCTTAGCTCTTAGTTCTCATACACTAGGTTCCGATCATGAGATCCTAGAAGGAGGATTTTTAACATGAATTTGATTTGTAATAAGTATAACCATAAGCATAACCCACGAACAATAACCAAGGCACCATTACAAAATTCACTATGATAAAAAAAAACTATAAGGTACAATGCACATGAAGGGAAATACAAAAATAATAATAATGGAAACTCCTGAAGCTTGACTGCAAGCTCCTACTGTGACAAAGCTACGGCTGTGTCCTAACATTACTTGCACGCATCAATCGTACATAAGCTTATAGAAAGCTTAGAGGATGGTGAAAGTGTGTGCACAATATGGGCGTGCTCAGAATGTAATATCGAAGTAATATAGAATCATTTTGATGAGTACATGAATGCAATCGGCCGTACCAAGGCTATGCGGTGCAAGACATGAATGCTATCAGTCATATCAAGGCCATGTGATGTGAGATGCAACTCAAGCATGTCAATCCTCATCCGAATCCATATATCAATGCAGCTCATCACTAGAGCATCAAATATCAGTACTGTTCTCACTCTGGATAATCACCGGGGTTTAGTACACTCCAAATGGCAGTCCCTTTTTCCAAGCATGCAGTCCAACTGAGTGTAAGAAATCTCACTATCCACCTGGCTAATAGTCTGCCAATACCTATCAGGCACATTTATAACGGACCCATTCACGAGCTACTCATACTCATCCTAGCAATGCCCCCTACCCTCGAGCGGGTAAGGCCACACCTCCTTCCAATCGACCACGACATAGTGGGAGACCAAGCCTCCTAGTATTCGGTTCTCGTGCGCTCATGTATCCACTCGGTGTCGACGTTGGAGTCATCTTTTGGTACTATTGAATTTAGGTATTTTAACCTAGGAACATCTATGGCACCCCCGATGCCAGTAACTATATTTTCAGTGTCTGATCCGGTCATCCACGATATGCATGTGGAGGCCACAGCCCTGATGTGTGCTAGTGCATACAGTAACATGTCATACAAATGGGAGGTGCATGAATCACACTATCATTCATGCAGTAATCCTGCGCGTACCACGTACTCATGTGGGGTAACTCCGCCTATCAGGGAGCCCCATAAATAGTCCGTCCGAAGGCATATGCTATGATTAGTTACTCCTCATATTAAGCATACATATGATGCGTATGAGCATGAATCATGGAGCTATACTAAGAATGTTATATAGTGATGAACTCCATTTAAAACGAAGATGGGCCTAGACGACCTACACACAAGTATGTGCCTGATAATAGGCCCTAGGGAGAGTTACAATACGGACATTTAATTATCATTGCTCTTATAATGTAGACGTTAAACCATCAATGCTCCTAAGGCATGACCGTCATAAACATCATTACATGATGAAATCTCACATCGCAATGACCCTCATATACAACACATTCGGCCCCACACAAAGGCCTCACATATATCTCATCGGGCCTCACTCATGGTCCCCATATACATTACTTTGGGCCGCAACCCATGGGCCTCAAATACATCTCAATGGGCCTCATATACATCAAGTGGGCTGCCACTACGCCAAAATTAAGAATTTGTGAAGGACCAAATTCGTCGTAAAACAAAATAAACAACGGACTTCGTCCATCGCTATTTACTGGGTCATTTTTCTTTTTCAACGGATAAATCCGTCATTTAATCTGCGATGGATAAGGTCCGTCATATGATATCGACGGATAAGATTCGTCACATAATATAAAAAATCCATCGCTGAAATTCAGAAAAAAACCACTCAATTATTCATCATTTAAAATATTGGCGACGGATAAGATCCGTTGCTAATGTGAGAGCGACGGACCTCAAATCCGTCGTCATTTTGTATTCGTTTAGAAATTAGCGACGGACTTGGTCCGTTGCTAAAATATCTGTAAATAAAAATAATAGTCAGATTTTTTATTTATTTTTATTTTTATTTTTTAAAAATCTTAACATGATAGTCATTCAAAAAATAATTCACACGATTGTTTAATAAGAATCCTATTCATAAAATTGCTAACAACTCAATTCAATAAAGAGGAAATGGCCTCTTGAGGCCAACCCAAACAGCAATTCCCATAGTTTCAAATTGGATGTGAAACATGGAATTACGAAGAGAGTTTGGTTGTCACTTTCTCACCTCCACTATGGTTAACACACGAATGGTTGACGGAACATAGTACATGCCTCGATCCCATCATACCAAGAATCAATCGCCCATGGTGGAGGCTTTCTAATTGTGTTGCCCAGTCAGACTTTAACAACTCCATTGGTTTGTATGGTGCTCCTAGCCATTTGAATTACTGCATGAAACATTCTTGTCTGAGAAATCATCCATGTTAAAAATCAGATTAACTCAAAGTAACACTAGCCTGCCTCAAAAACAGTTGAAATTCCATTACTGGTCACAAAACCAAAAAAAAGTAAGAAAAAAAACAAAATAGCAAGCCAAAAAGTTGTGCATACTACTAAAATAACAACTGGTAGTTTCATAATGGAAACATATTCACAGAGTGATGGTAGTGGTGGCAGTTGTGGTAGTGGTGGTAGTAGCTTAGCAACAGCAGCAACCATAATAACAAAAGTATGAGGTTAATAAGTGAAATAGATGTTCACGTTACACTGTATAGAACACATGATATCCTACCTACATAAACAATTGAAGGTAACAAAAATCATTTCAAACAAAAATCGTACTTTTATTTGAAAGTGGATGCCCCAACAGGAAGGATCATAAACTCCTATAAAATATAAAATAAAAATAAAAAAGAAACAGAGTCGAAAAGATTGTCATTCACAACAACACTTCTCATAACATATTAAGATTGTCATTTTCACAACAACACTTCTCATAACATATTATTTGTTTCAACCATACCTGCATTGCTAGCTTATTACCTGCTTGTGATCCTCCATTGATGGCATTAAATGCAAGCATAGGAAAAACTAGAGTTTTGTTCCCAACAAGGTTGGCAATGTCCTGCATGACAGAGAGTGTGACTTGAAAAACGTACTTTTTATATGTTCTGAACCTCCCCAGTGCTCATGGAGCCAATAGGCCTGCCAATAGTGAAGATGAACTTTATGTATTTTCTGATCATACAAAAAGAGACTTCCTGAACTGTACCACGACATGATCTGAACCTCCCCAGTGCTCATGGAGCCAATAGGCCTGCCAATAGTGAAAATGTACTTTCTATATTTTCTGATCATACAAAAAGAGACTTCTTGAGCTGTACCACGGCATGATCTGAACCTCCCCAATGCTCATGGAGCCAATAGGCCTGCCATAAACTTCAGAGAACCGTCATACTCGTAGCTCCTACTTGCATTCAAATCATAATTCGACTCAATAAAATTGATGGCTATGCTTTTTCCTTATGAATGTTTTAAAAACTATAATTAAGTAGTGAAGCATAGTAGACAACTGGCAAGTTTTGTGGTTAAAATAACCTTAGAAAACCATATTTCTAGTGTTTGGGATGTCAAGCCATCAGATCACCCCAACTTTCTACCTAAACAATCCAATTTAGCAGGAATATGCTGATAGAGTCACTTGATGTGATTTCCATTTTCAATGAGTTTTTAGTTAGTCAATTTTTATTTTTCTTTTAATATGAAAAGTAAAAATGAGAAATCCTAGTTGATTTACGCATAAAAACTTCTTTGAATGTGTTTTTTTTGAGAGGAATGTTCATATATATAACCATAAAATGCCCAAACGAAGCATGTCCTGTTGTGATTCCTGCTTTGCATAGAATGTGTGAAGGACACCCAAGCTGTCAAAGAGGTGGGTCCCATCCTGAAGATCAGTTGGCCCACACCATCAGAATGAATAGTTGGTAATCTGATCTAATCTAAAGGTATGAACCTAGCCTGAATTTTGTGCCAGGAAACATAGAAAGAGCCCACCATGTGTATGGCTTGGATGTCTTACACATTCGGCACGTTAGTGGAGAGATGGTGCAGATTGGTAAGCTTACCATGCTATGGTTGTAAATGACTATTCCTCTTTTTTTACACTTGCTACTTATTCACTCTCATTCGTGCCTTTTTTTCTTGACAGAAGTTACATACAAATCCACAAATCCGTAGTGTGGAAGAAAGAAAGCCCTCTAGCAAGTGAAATCCTCTTTCATTATTTCATTAGACTGATGTTAGATTTCACATTTCCTCGGTACCAAACCATAACTTTAATTGTGAATTTTGTACCCTCGACCTCAATGTAAAATGCTCGATGTCATCACTTTTAGGGGAGGTGTCAACTATAGTCTGCAACTCTTCTAATTTATTAGATGACTTTGGTTTGCAATAATGATTATCATCAGCTTAGACTTCTCCCAGATATTTGGTGTTGGCTTCACCCACCAATGCACATATTTTGGCTTCTAATCATAAACTAAAAAAAGATAAAAAATTTCCCACTTCCCATCAAGTCTCACGGCACTGCTTTACATTTTAAATATCGACTTTTTCCAACTTTTCAGTATTTCCTACTGCACTACTTGACATTTTTCACCATTTCAACAGATTCACCAAATTGCGATTTTTCTGGAATGTCTGGTGAACAGACCTCTGCTTTAGGCCATTTCAGGGCAATTGACTAATCCAGCCACCTTACTGCCAGTCTGATTTGTGAAATCTTTTATAACAAATACCAACCTGTAATTAGAACACAGACTGCACCTTGAATGAAACAAAGATTTCCAACTCTCTCAGTTGTTGGGGTTTATTCATGACAAGAATATGATGCTCCTTTGCATGTAACTCTAGAAGATCCTTGACCTGTTTGGAAAACAATGCATTAAGAGTGAACCTGAATTGTTGTTGTGGTTGATGGTTTGCATATAAATGTATTCAAGCTAGATCATCCCACTCTCAGCCCCCAATCTAGTTTCAACATTGAGAAATTAGAAGGAATGATCACATACACCCACAATCAACAGAATGGTACTATCAACCTTAACACAAATGCCAGGTGTTAAGTGTGTACAACATCCAAGCCATGAAACAGGTGTGCCAAGAAGATCATTTGGCATAAAAATTAGATGAGTTCACTCACAGGAAAGCCACAATATGTTGAATTGGATCATCAGCAGATACGAGTTAAATAGTCCACTGTTTTACCTATGGTGCACTGACCTGATTTGAATGACATAATATTCATGGTTGAGGCCCATTTTTTCAATGCTTTGATTTGACCCACATTTGACATGGTATGCATGTCCTGCGTGGACAGTAACTTGCCAACCATTGAGGCATATGTTATCACTAGTAACATAACAATGCCCAAAAACTCAGAAAAATAGTATCCAACATATGCTAGAAAATGTGACACAGATACCATATGACTGGAACCCTCCCCACCAAGATAATCAAGTACAATGATCAGGTTGAAAGGTAACTCAAGGAGCTCATACAAATGGTAGGAAGCAATAGAAAGACAACCAGTTCCAGAATGATATATTATCTTTTTCTATATTTCCTTCTTTTCTCAATTCCAAAAGCGGATGGAAAATTGGATACTTTAAATTCCGAATTCTTCTTCTTTTTTTTAAAAAAAAAAAAAAAAAACTCTGTATAATGGTAACGTCTCCTAAGTTTTTGTTTTAATAGATGTCAGACCTACTAAGATGAGCTAATCCCTCTTAAACTAATCGTTTGATGAACTTTCAAAACAACTGATGAGTAAGTTATGCTAATTGAAAAATCTACTCAAAAAAATCACACACGAAATCTTACAATGCAAATCAAATGTGAAGCAAAATCACAGCGTGTGCTGTGCTTCAACAGGCTCATGCAAAGAAATGCAATTTGTCAAGAGCGAGCAACGTAGTAACCAGAAGAACCAGGTCTAATGCAAAAATTGGAACAAAGAAACCTATATAAGCACCAATGATATGTTGAGGCAAGTTATAAAAATAAAAATAGAAAATTTGAAAACCACCATCTTTAACAAGTTGATTTTACCTGTGTTTTCATTGTCTCATCCACACTTAGAATAAGACAAACTGCTTCAGTTGCAGCATTCATAGCATTAATCTGTAAAAGATGGTTTCCATGGTCAATAGTTAATGGTGAAATTAAGTTACCAGTTAACAAATTGAATGTGAGATTGACTATACCTTTACATTCAATTCATGCCAAGCCAAATAGTGTTTGCAATCCCAATTGGGGAGATTGTTCCATAGCTTCAACATTTGTCCTTATTTGTTATCCTGAAAATAATATCCACAGTTAAAAATCCAGTCACAAGACTCACAACCATGACTTGTGATGCTGTTTTTCGAAGATGAAGAGCGATTAAGGGTAATCAGCTGGGGCTGTCCATGCAATATATTAAGAAATTGTTTCATGAAGAGGCCATATGCTACCACAAAAAAGTCAAGGCAGATTGGTTTTGAAGAAATGGGGTTGTCCATGTAGTAGGATTTGAAGAAAAGAATATAAAAGGAAAAAGAAAAGTAGATTATCAAAAGCATAATACAGTTCAATAGAGATATTAACTGACATAATAGGTGCTGGTGACAATTTTGAAGCATGATAAAAAAATGCAATAAAACTAAATGAAGTAAATGAAGGATAAGAAATATGACGAGGAAAAAGAGTACCAGATACGTAATTCATAAAGTTTGATTTCTGTTCACGGTTACTGCTCAATCTTAGATTCCTTTCTCATCTAAACATGCCGAGCCCAAACCATTAGGAGAAGAAATGAAAAAAAGGTAAAAAAGAAAAAAGAAGAAGGTACTTCTCAATCATTCTTGTACAATTAGACTAGTGTCAAAAGCCATGCAAACCTTCAGCTCTGTATACTTATCATGAAGCTTGGAGTAAAGTAACTGCATCTCCATCTGCATCAGAAATTAGAAGACCTTTGTAAAAAATAAAATTAAATTAAAATTTAAAATAAAAATAAAAATCAAGCAGGCGAATGCCATCACAAGAATGCATGTAGCATGCAACCACTATGACACCTTGACACTTGTACAGATCTAGAGCAGTTGTACCCAAACTATACAGTATGGGTAGGAATACAGGATATGGCATGGGTATGGCTATAGCAACATGCTGCTATTTTTAAAATTGTACAATCTCCATATCCACATCCATGTCAAGGTATGATATTAAAAAATGGATGTATAGGTGGATGCACACCCCCATGGTAAGGGCCCCACCGTCTTGGGTGAGGCTCGGGCATCACCAAATCCTTACTCCCACCAAAGTAGGAAGTGGACTAAATGGTTACAGGTAATATGTTAATGGGTGTTGGACTAACCATAAGCTTGTCTTTGTCATGATGTATTTGTTGTATATACGCGTCATCCATTAGTTTTCCAAGCTCATTTTAGAGTGTAATAAAAAAATAAAATGAAGCACATCCAAATCTCAAGTAAACCACACCACAGCAAAATAGAGTTCATCTCATCATTAAAATATTTTGAGACCCTACTGAAATTTTTATTTGCCATCTACATGATTTTAAGCACATGAGAAAAGCCTGCATCAATAGTAAATATATTGAAAATACCTTGCAACATGTATGTATCTTGGAGCTGAGCAAGTTATGAACATAGACGTTGAATAGTCTGAAAAGGAAAAGAAAAGATATGAAAACCATCATCCTGAATAAAATCATGGTGAAGGTAAAGGACAACTTCTGTTAGCAATATTATAGAGATGGAAATGGGCATGGAGCTAGTTATCAAAATTTACAATCTCTTTAGATGTTTGTGTATGAAGTAACAAAATGAAGGGTCCATTTGTATATCTGTTCTGAATTGGTCACTAAGTTGAGCTGGTTATCACAATTATTGAAATCACCTCCATCAATTGATGACCATAGCTGTCAATATCATTTGGTGGGCCATTTTGGTTTGCCAGTGAAAGATGTTTCTGAAATATTCCACAGAAAATGACATAATTCGTACAAGCCACTTCCTAATTCCAAAAATAAATCTGAATTTCAAAACAAAAGAGGATCTCCCAAATAACGAAGATTAATTAAATACAAAGGAACATGGTAATTAACAACATCATGCAGCAAAAAAATAATGTATGTGTTCCATCCACAATACCAAAACAAAAGCCACCAGCCCACCACTCAGTGTGTGGCACTGCATGGACAGTTAAAAGAAAATGGCTGGTACTTGAACACAATGGCCCACATACGTCTAATCAGCATGCTTTCCAGTATGTGTTCCATCCACAATGAAGTAAAAAATATCTATACTACAAATTCTAGACCCTACTGAAACCTTTTCAAACTAATCCTACAACACTGAATTTCTTCATAAAGTAAAAAAATTCTATACTACAACCATAATACGAGCATATTTAGTAAAAGAAAGAAACAACAAATCTGTAGCAGTAAACTCATAACTGCTATAAATTGGGGTTCAACCCATTTATAGGCTTGTGCTGATTTTTCTGATGCCTGAAACAATATTATGAATTAAACTGATATTCCTATATTGGTACCGGCAGTTCAGAAAACCAACCAGAGAAATTATAAAAACTTACCCCATATTCCGATATTGGAATTCCTAGTTGAGCATGTAGTAAATGTGCTTCCTCCATGTTGTGGCCCACCTCACAAGCTCACAAGCTTTCCCCACCTTTTAAATTATTCTCCCTTCATTTCCAAGAACAGTTTAATTTATCAACTCAGCCCATTAAAAAATATTCCCACCCCCAAATATTTTCATCGAGAATTAAATGGTAGGAGAAATGGAAAGAAAGCTTGCCTACTAAAACTTCAAGTGATTGTGCAGAAAAAGAAAAAGAGAAGGAAAAAAAAAAAACACACCTTGTAGAGATGTCGGTTCCCTATATGAGAAATCAAGCCTTCAACCCTTTCACCAGGAAGCACCAAAAAGCATGCATGTATTTTATCCATATGTTCATCTAAATGCACACTGTACACATGACAATCTTGTTGTATATGCATACAAGTGACTAACATGTGTTAAATTTGGTCTGGTGATTATAATTCATGGTCCATCAGGAAGGTGGCACTTAATACATAGCTTTTCCTAAATGAAGAATTTAAGAAATATCCAATCGATCAAGCTATTCTCATTTAACCCAAAATAAATAAATTCAACAAATTAAAAATAAAAATCCAGATTCAATGAAAAGAATCTGAAAAGAAACATTCCATTCATTAATGCAAGAACAAATAAAAATCATAATAAAATTAAAACATAAAAAGCCATTTCAGATTCAATTAAGTGAATGTAAAAAATCACAACTATTGCATTCAAAAAAAAAAGGAAAAAGCATGTGACTTTGGCAATCCTTCAAAATAGCATAGTTGTACATATGCTATCCACTGTTTCTTAAATGATGCATTTAGCATTCATGTATGTCAGTCAAGACCATCCAGATGTTTGGAGGGTAGCACATACCTTGCACATGATTGGAGGGCAGAGTTGCATTCGCAAAATCATCACATGCAGCAACTGTATATGAACTTTCACGTTCTACATTTTTTCCCACCAGAGTTGCCTTTGCAAAATATTCAATACATGCAAAAGGTGAGTCACATACCATGAAACCTGTTATAGAAATTAAGCCAATCTACTCATTGGGTAGGTTATAAATCAAAATCAATAGCCAGCTAATGGACATCTAGCTAATCACATGACTAAATGTAATTGTCCCGCCGACATGGTAAGTGGATTGGCCTAAAGTTCAAACCAAGTAATCATCATTTTGTCCCAGATAGGATATTCTACACATGAAAAGTTGGTTAGTAAGAAATGGTTGTCTGAGATAGTTCACATGAGATCGTTCACATATAGCCACTGCGTGACCATTTCTCCTGAAGAGAAGAAAAAAGGAAAAAAATAAAAAAACAAAAAAACAAAACCTCCAAAGCCCTGTGAGCCACCTTTCTTCATGATCAATTGAGTCATTGTTGAAATCTTCTCCAGAAGTTCCATCCTGTAAATGTAAAATCTCAGTTGCAAGAACATCTAATGGCCCAATATATCCCCTTAAAAATTTTCTAATTAAGAGTTTTGAATTTTGAATCCCTAATTAGGGATTTTCAGTTTTTTAATCTATAATCCACAATTAGGGAATCGACACTACATGAGCCGGCATAAAAAAACAAAAAGAAACATTTCTATTAGTTAATGGATCGGATTTTTATCATAGAATACACAACAATGAAGCCTCAAAATCATTATTAACTTTTCAAGGTTTTTTCCTGCAACAGCTATACCAACATTTTTAAGATTTCAACTTGCATAAAACTAACATGCATATAAATAAATAAATAAAAGAAAACTATAGAAGTTGCATTTTGTACCCGACTATTAGTCAATGAAGAGAATCTATAATGACAAAAGTATATATCTTTAACATTTAAAATATAATAATTTAAAGAGGTAGCCTCACACATGACTAGTTAGAAAATAATTTACAATCCACCTAGAGCATAAATTCCAAAGTGTCGAGTGTGTACAACATCCCACTCGTCCAAAAGGTTTGGCCCCCACCACAAAGAATGCTCAACATAAAAATCAGGCTTGTCCACTCATCATGTGGCCTACACCAAAGAAAACAATTGGCAGATAACTGCCAATTTGATAATCCTAACAAGATTCATGTGTTGAAGTTTTGCGATAAAAAAAAAACCTCATTTTTGAATTCTTCATTCCCTTGCCCCAAATTCTTGGAAAGCATTTTCCCTGCTATTTCCTAACCATTCATCAGCTTACCCTGAAAGTAACCATCCAGCAAATTTGGGTTTTAATTACAGTCAAGAAGCACATAAATCCATCCATTCTTAAAATGATCATGTAATAACAACTTTGGTAGTGAAAGTGGCAAAATAAATAAATAAATAAAGAAAAATAATCCTAGTTCAGTCAGCTAGCCCTTTGTACGAAATAGACGTATCACATCACACTATTTACCTTAAGACAATCGGGATCTCATAATTCCTGTGTTTAACCATAACCACCATCCGCAAACTCATTAATAGCCAAACCAACCATTATAAGGTGTAGGAAGTAATCAGGCATAACAGGGCATCATATATATAACCTACACAACATATATATTTAGTTATAATAAAGCACATAAGCTACAATCATACCACAACTAGGAAAGGTAAACACATCAAACCACCTTATTTACTTCTAAGAGATGATCACCTACAACCACTGTATTTGAACTTGTGATGCAGCAAAATCTTTTCTGAAACACGTCTTCCATCATTTTACAACCAAATACATCGAATAAAGCAAGGAATCCTATTAGATTGCGCCAAATACCAGAAAAAAATCAGATCTAATCTCCAAACCGAATCTATAGCTTCAAAAACCTAAAGAAACCGTAATAAGATAAGATGGACAAGATCTCTCCATAAACCATGAAAAAACATCATTATGGGGAAAGAATTTGTATGCTCTATCCCCAAACGTCGTATGTATGCTCTGTCCCGAAACGGGCCATTTCTTTTCGACGGCATTGTAGTAGCAGAAATCCCCAGATCCCCAATAAATAAATAAAACATAGAAGGTGAAATCCCCAATTCCAAAAATCCTCAGATCCTCAAAATCCATAAATCCCTAATTTGTAAAATCAGAAAAACCCCAATTCGGGGTCCACATTCAAATCTGTAAGCCCTAAAATCCCCAAATTCCTAAATCGGCATTGACATTGAGAGAGAGAGAGAGAGAGAGAGAGAGAGAGAGAGAGATACCTCCCGTTCGATAAATAGTCATCAATCGAGCTTCAGAGAGAGAGCGAGGGGGTGCGTGGGCAGGGCGTTTGTGGATCAACGACACACACAAGAAAGGAGAGAGAGAGAGAGAGAGAGAGAGAGAGAGAGAGAGAGAGAGAGACAAAGGGAGGATTAGGGTGAGAGATGGAGAGGATTTGGGCGAGAGAGAAGAGAGGGGACGCGGATTAGCCACTGACAGGTAGTGTAGCGAGACTTGCTACTGAAGTGAGGTCACCAAGTTTTGTGGGGCCCATTATGATGTATGTGTTGTATGCACACTGTCCATCCATTTGGAGATATCATTTTAGGGCGTTATCCAAGGAATGAGGCAGATCCTAAGCTTTAGTAGAACCCACGACAGAAAATAGTGGGGAGAGTGATTTCCACCGTTGAAACCTTCCTAAGGCTGACCACGATGTTTATTTGAAATCCAAACTGTTCACAAGTTAAAAAAGACATGAAAGAAGGTAAAAAACAAGTATCAGCTTGATCAAAAACTTTTATGGGCCTTGGAAGTTTTTAATGGTGGGCGTCACTCTCCCACTCTTTTCTGTGGTGTGGTCCACTGGAGGGTTGGAATAGAATCATTCTTTTTCTATTATCCTAAAATGATCTCTCCAAATAGATGGACGGAGTGGATACAAAGAATACATCATCATGAGGCTTAAAGAACTTAGTGATGTAAGTCTCGTTACTAAACCTGTCGGTAGCTGGTCCGCGTCCAGGAGAGGGAAGATTCCCTGCGAACGCCTTCAACGGAAAGTTCCTACACAAGGATGTTGGGTGGGGCCCACCGAGATGTTTGTGAGAAATCCATCCCGTCCATCTGTTTTATTAGATCATTTTAGGATGTGTCACCAAAAATTAGATGTATCCAACAATCAAATGGACCACACGAGAGGAAATAGTGGGAATTCAGTGAGCACCATACACATTCAATCAATATTGTTTTCCCATAGTGTGGTCCGATTTTGATCTACCTCATGTGATATAGTATTAAAATGATGTGCAAAAATTGATGGATGGTGTGGGTTGATCCCAAATTTATGGGCCTTACAAAAAATTGTGGCTCAATCCGTCCCCTTATTGGTGGTGTGGTTCATTTAATCTTTGGATATGATTATTTTTTAAATAATTCTCTAAAATGATCCTGAAAAATGGATGAATGGTGTGGGTTAATCCCAAAATTTCGGTAAATCCGAAACTCAAGTGGACCATGCCACACGAAACAGTGTGGAATAATGATTTCCACCGTTGATACCTTCCTTGGGCCCACAGTAACGTTTATTTGTCATCCAACCCGTTCATAATATCAAAAAGATATGAATGAAGAGAAAACATAAACATCAGCTTGATCCAAAACTTCTATGGCCTCCAAGAATTTTTCAATGGTAAAGGTTCAATCACACTATTTCCTGTGGTGTGGTCCACTTAAGCCTTGGATATGCTTCTTTTTTTTTCTTTAGACCTCAAATTATCTGTTAACATGGATAAACGGAGTGGATAATATAAATAAATAATGATGGACCCCATAGAGTTTACTCTAACAAGGGTAACGAGTAACTCACTTAAATGTAGTGGAGAGGGTTTCCTTAAAATATTTGTAATTATATATTGGGCTTGCCTAAATGTGATTCACATATCCAACCCACTTATTATGTGTGTCCCACTTGGATGAGGGGTTAGACTAACCTTTAGCCGTATCCAAAACTCATGTGGGCCCCACCAAGTGCTTTTATATTTTTTAGGATGTCTTCACATGGTTTTAGATGGTATGGCCCACCTAAGTTTTGTATATGGATGATTTTTGAGATATCTCATAACCTAAAGGGGACACATCAAATGCATAGTGTTGATGTTCGACGCACATCATGACGAGGCCCACAAAACTTACTAACATCAATTCTTAGGTTCTCGCGAGGTCAGTAAGTTGGGTCACAATTTTGACCAGAATATTTGGCCCATTTTACATTTTTGGTCCATTCACTCTATTTTACTGATCAATACCTCAATTTGACTAGTTACTCGGCTCGATCAGGCTAGCTACATGTGAGAAAGGTATTGGGAATATAAGATTGATCAACAATTTAAGTGAAATTTGATTTAAACATATGAAGTTATTTACTCTTCAATCTGGACTAATTCGATTGTCCAAAAACGGTTAAATGTTCAATTAGTGGATATGCCTAATAATTTATTAAAAAATATTTTTTTCATAGAAAAATATCAATTTCCATTTAAAAATTACATTTTATTTTCAAAATGTATATTTTTTAACTCTTAATTTTTCTTTGAAAACTTATAAAATATTTTAAAAAATAAATTAAAATACAATTTCTGAATTTTTATTTTCAAAATATCTTAAATTTTCATAATTTTTAATTTTTTTCCCAAAAATTCCAAAATGCTGATTTTTTTTCTTCAAAAGCATCATGTTGTTTTCAACTTCTCAATTTAAAAAAAAAATTATATATATATATATATATATATATATATATATATATATATATATATATATATATTCAAAATCTTAGTGTTTTTATAAATAACTTTTTCTTTTAATTTCGAATTTTGAACATTTTCAATTATTTTTCAAAATCACAAAATTTTTCAACTTATTTATTTTTCATTTCAAAATGTTTGTTTTTTGATAAAGTATCAATTTTTGAATATCTTTTTATTTTAAAAAATTTCAATTCTTTTTCACTTCTCCATTTTTGAAAAAGCATTTTATTCGAAATTGTCAATTTTTATTGAACTTCACAATTTTATTTTATTTTTTTATTTTTCAAATTTCAAACTCTCATTTTCTTTTTAAAAATATTTTCATTTTTCAACATTGTGAAAATTTTCACATTTTTTAAAATATTTTTAATTTTCTTTTTCAGGATATTATTTTTTCTCAAAATCAAATGCTTTTTTTTTTTTCAAAGTTATTGACTTTATTAAATATTCTTTTTTATTCCCACAAAATAGATTTTTATTGAATAACGATTTTTATTTTTCCAAAATCTAATTTTTTTCTCAAACATCGTTAAATTTTTTAAACTTCTCAATATTCTTTTTCATGTGATATTACAAATCATTTAAATATTAGTTTTAATTTAAAAATAAAAATAAAATTCCACTCATTTGATATAAAAATAAAATAAATTTTCTTTTTGCATTCAATCCATTGCTAAAAAATAATCTTAGATAAAAGTATGTACAATTAAACCACTAAAATTATATTAAAAAACAATTATTAGACTACAAAAAACCTTAATTTTCCACCATATTCTAAAAAAAATGAAAAAAAAATAATGTTAAGGCAAAAGCCCTTTTACAACGGATCTGATCCGTCACAAAATTAGCTGAAAAGCCCGCCATTTTGTATTTTGGGCGGGAATTTGCACTGTTCAGGTTCCGTCGCCAAATCAAACTTTATGACGGATTTCATCCGTCGCGTAGTTACGATGGACAAAAATCCATCTTAAATACGTCGTAAATTAGATATTAGCGACGGATTTGTCCATCGCTAAATTCTGCGATGTTCAGACTACAGATATTTGAGAAAGACGAGTTTAGCGATGGAATTTCCATTAGCGATAGATTAAATCTATCGGTAAACAAAGAGATTCATCCGTCGCAAAAATACGTCGCAAATTGGCCTTCTTGACGTAATGTACACCAGTGGGCCAATATACATCAAATGGGCCACATTATATGGGCCGTACCAATGGGCCAATATACATCAAATGGGCCGCATTATATGGGCTACATCATCTACACCATTCTTCTATTTTTAGGGATCATTTAGAGCATTACCAAAAAATGAATCATATCATATCGAGAGATCATCTGGACCATACCACAAATAACAGTGGAGATAATGTTTTCCACTGTTTAAACCACACAGGGCCATCATAACATTTATGTTCCATCTAATCTATTCATAAGGTCACAAAGACCTGAATTAAGTCGAAAAACAAGTATCATATGGACCCAAAGCTTCAGTGCGCCCAAAAAGGGTTTCACGGGTAGCCATTCAATCCCTCACTGTTTATTGCAGTGTGGTCCACTTGATAATCAGCATAGATAAAATACATATATCATGTGTGGGCCACACAGAACTTGTTGACGTTATGGGGCCCACTGATGGATGGTATAGATGAAGTACGTACATTGTGTAGGGCCCACAGAACTTGTTGACTTTAATCCAGCAGCAGTTGTTGTTGCGTGGGACCCTCATAGATGGATGGCGAGTATAAATCACATACCCCATGGTGGGTCCCACCCCCATCGTACCACATGTGAGGGGTGGGCCCCACGTCTCTAAATGGGTGGATGTTCTAGAAAAACAGACACAAGGTGGATCCCACTGTCCAGTCATTTAGACAGTGCGGATAAGACCCATACGTCAACATGGGTCCCACAGAACTTGCTGTGAATACAACAATTATATATAATATATTATTATTATCATCATCATCATCATCATCATCATCATATATATATATATATATATATATATATATATATATATATATATATATATATATATATATTACAACCCCAACATCCAGTATCCAGGCCTGGACGGACGGCTGGATGTACACATACATCATGGTGGGCCCCACATGCTGCCATGGTGGGGTCCACGTCCAATGAATGGACAGTTAGGATATAACATATACCTTATGGTGGGATCCACTTTCCACGTGGCTAGATAGTGTGGATCTCACACACCACATGGTGGGCCACAAAACTTGCTGACATAAGTCAGCAGCTATATAGTTGTACAGTACACTAGCTTATCTACATCCACCATCCATGAATTGGACGATGTGGATGTAATACACCAATACAAGGTGGGTCCTACGTGTGGAATACATGTTTCATTAGGTGGGCCACACATCAAAGAAAGAGAGAGAGGGAGAGAGATACAGAGAGAAATGTAAAGGGGAGGGACCTCGCCACTATTGGGCCCTCCCTTATACAATGCATACATTAAGTGGGTCCCACAATAAGTGGGTCCTTAAAACAAAATCAATGGTGGATTACCCACCTACTGGCCTCCTTCTTTAGCTCCTTGGAGTCTTAGGTTCCTTAGCTTCGATCTTGATGTAGGATGATGAAGATTGAATGACTAAGATGGGAGATTGGGGTATGAAAGTGGGCCACACTTGGGTTGCTTGGGAAGCTTGGACGTTGGATGCTCTCCTTGGGAGCTTGAGAGTGAAGAGAGAAATGAGAGAGAGAGAGAGAGAGAGAGAGAGAGAGAGAGAGAGAGAGAGAGAGAGAGAGAGAGAGAGAGAAATGATGGATGAAAAGAGATGGGATGGGTGTAAGGAAGGGATTGGTTGGGTTGAATTTTGGGTGAGAGAGGGATGGGTGGAGAGGGAGAGAGAGTTGACTTTAGGTAAGGGTGATGTAAGAGAGGGATAGGTTGCTTGTACTTGTGATAGGGTGTGTACTTGATTGATTGATTGATTGATCGATTGATGGGATAGGTTATAGAGATTCTCTCAGAATTCACATGCATGAAATTTTCCTCAAAATGAATGTGGGCCCACATCTTCTAGCCAGGGTATCCCATCGGTACATGAGATATGACATTGGAATCGCGATGATGGTGCTGTCGCTAAGATACAAGTTTTGATTTGAGCCGATATAGATCTTTGGGGTGCAACTTAAGGTCACGCGTAAATGCCGATTATAGGTCGCAGGTCACCAAAATTCGATCGGGAGAATCGAGGAAGTCTATGGAATGGTACAGACTATGATATAGGGCTTACAATTCTCCCCTCCTGATAAAAATTTCATTCTCAAAATTTACACAATCATCATAAGTAGACATAACTCATAAAGAAGAGGAAACATAGCATCATCATATAAAGTCAGAGACAACATATAAGATATAATATATAATCAATCATCAAAGAGATGGGGATAGCGCTCTCGAATCTCGGCCTCATGCTCCTAAGACACCTCATCAGCAAAATGGTGACCCCATTGCTCTTTCACCAAAGGAATGACCTTGATCCGGAGGACCTACTCCTTCTGA
Organism: Magnolia kwangsiensis; assembly: GCA_037074715.1. Lineage (NCBI taxonomy): Eukaryota > Viridiplantae > Streptophyta > Magnoliopsida > Magnoliales > Magnoliaceae > Magnolia > Magnolia kwangsiensis. The sequence goes on from CM073573.1 coordinate 63,535,826, forward strand.
TCAATGATACGAATTGACTGTTCAATGTAAGAAATGTCTTCACGAACCTATAGTGGTTGCCAATCAATAACAAGAACGATGTCTGACCCACACTTCCTCAATATAGAGACATAGAAAATGTTGTGGACGTCAGACAACTGAGATGGCAAGGCAAGACGATAGGCCACGACGCCAACACGCCCAATGATTTTGAAAGGTCCTATGAATCTTAGGGCAAACTTGCCCTTCACTCCAAATCGAACTACGCCCTTCATGGGCGAGACCTTGAGATACACTCTATCCCTAACAGCGAACTCCAAGGGATGACGTCGACGATCAGTATTATGCTTTAGCTGGCTCTGAGCTGCGTGCATCTTCTGTTTAATGATATCGATACCCTCTAATGTCTACTGCACAAGCTCGGGACCTAAGAGACGGTGCTTTCCGACCTCGGTCTAACAACTTGGAGACCTGCATGATTTTCCATATAATACCTCAAAAGGAGCCATGCCAATGGTCGCCTGATAACCGTTGTTGTATGCGAACTCAACCAATTGAAGATGCTATCTCAGCTACCCCTAAAGTCAATCACATAGGCCCGAAGAATATCCTTAAGGATTTGGTTGATCCTCTCGATCTAGCCATCAGTTTTCGAATGATACATAGTGCTGAGCTGCAAAAAAGACCCCACCGCTCTCTGAAAGTTCCTCCAAAAATGAGATGTGAACCTCGGGTCTCAGTCAGAAACGATCGAGACTGGAATCCCATACAATCTCACAATCTCCTCGATAAATAACCTCGCAAGCCAGTCCAAAGACCAAATCACACGAATCGTAAGAAAATGTGTTGACTTCATCAAATGATCCATGACAACCCAGATGGCGTTATGACCGTGCTACGTCCTCGGCAAGTCCATAATGAAATCCGTCGATACATACTCTCACTTCCACGTCGGGATGCTCAATGGCTGCAATGGACCAGGGTGTCTCTGATGATTATCCTTGACACGTTGGCATGTATCACTCTTGGCCACAAAACTGGCGATCTGACGCTTCATCCCCGCCGAAAAATACTATTGCCTCATATCTTGATACATCTTCGTCGATCCAGGGTGGATAGAAAATCGCGATCGATGTGGTTAAGTTATAAGATCTCTGCAAACTTAGGAATATCTGAGACACATAATCAGCCTCTAAAACGAAGTTCACCATCTGAACCAATCTGCCAATTTACCTGCTCTTCGAATATAGCCTCTACTCGATAACCTTGTAATGACTCGTCTATCTACTAAGCCTCGATCACCCTTACAATAAGAGATGGTTGAATCGATATGCTTAATAGCTCAATGATAGAAGACTGCAGACCAAACTCGAAGTCATACTCTGTTATATCCTCGAGCATCCTCCACTCCTGAATCATCATGTGCGCCACCAGGCCTTGTTGTTGATGGCTAAGGGCATCCGCCACCACATTTGCCTTGCCTGGGTGGTACTGGAGATTAAAATCATAATCCTTCAGGAGCTCCATCCAATGTCTCTACCTTATGTTCAGCTCGGACTAAGAGAATAAGTACTTAAAGCTCTTGTGGTCGGAGAAGAGTTCGAACCTAACCCCATAGAGATAGTGCCTTCACACCTTTAGTGCGAAAATGACTATTGCTAGCTCCAAATTGTGTGTGGGGTAGTTCAGCTCATGGACCTTGAGATGGCGAGATGCATAAGCCATTAGTCTCCTGTGCTGCATCAGGATAACACCCAAGCCAATACGTGAAGCATCGATAAATATAACGAATTCATCACTCCTAAAGGGAACAGTGAGGACAGGAGTGGACGTGAGACAGTCCTTCAATTACATAAATGCTCACTCACAGGTATCACTCCAAATAAACTCTACGCACTTCTAAGTCAACTTGGTCAACGAGGATGTGAAACGGGAGAAGCACTCAATGAAACGCCAATAGTAGCCCACCAAACTAAGGAAACTGCGGATCTCGGACGCGCTCATGGGCTGCTCCCACTGCGCACTACCTCAACCTTCGAGGGGTCCACTGCAACACCCTCCCTCATCACCACATGACCGAGGAACTTCACTCCTCTTGCTAAAACTCACACTTCTTCACCTTCACATACAGCTGGTGGGCATGAAGGGTCTGCAATGCTATCTCCAAATGCTGCGCATGCTCCTCATGGGTTGTAACACCCCGGATTTTGGCCAATCTGAGATTTGACGTTCTTAGGCAATGGGTCAATTAAAACACCTGGAAAATTGCTTAGAAACCAATTCCATAGCCAAAGAAACCACTTAGAATCAATTCCTTTAGAAAATATGACTAAGTTAGCTAGTGCAACGTTAGAATAGCTGGGAAATGGTCCCTAATCACTTTAAATACGTTCTACAAGGCCCAAAGCGAGTGGAACCAAGGGTGCTATAATGCTCTAAAGCCTCGGATCAAACTCTAAGCCGGTTTGTTCTCGGGACCTCCTTGAAACTTTGTATTGGATCTAGACCGCGCGTCGTAAGTCAGATGCCTACCATCTTAGACCGTTATGACCACTTAGCTGGGCTTGGCAATCGTTTCGAATATCAAGTCCAACTGACGATCACAGGCTATTTCATTGAGCCCGGACCGAAGAGAGCGTGAATAGGGACAGTTGGAATTTCAAATTCAAATCTGGCACACAAATTTGACGCATCAGTATTAAGCATTCTGACCGTCAGAATACAGCCAAATTACACCCTTGGATCAGGAAAAATTTCTATTACATATCACGAGACTTATAGGCCTGATCTTGGTGCGGTGACCGTTAAACTGAAACTGGGCCGCCACGTGCGATCTGGGAACCCTACCGGCCTGAAAACTGGATGTGTGCTAGATCCAGTATGCATGAGCTTAAGTCCGACCGCATTTGGCCAGGGGACCTTCAGAAATGCCCTTTTGGACCGAAACGGCCCCGATTTGGTTAGGCACCAAGTAAACATTGTTCCCAAGCCTATTTTGGGCATGTTGTAGGCTATAAAAGGGGTTGAAACCCTCACTCCTCTCTTCCATCCGAATTTGAGAGAAACCCTAGCTTGGGAGAGAGAAAAAGGTGGGAGATTGTGGGAGTGTGGGAGAGTTCTTCCTGCCACTTGTACTACGCGTTGCACGTGCTTAAGCAACACACCTCTACCGCTTTCCCGGCGATTCCACCGCGATCCTAGGTAAGTAAAAACCCTAAATAGTTGTTGATTTGAGTTTCCCTTGTTTCCATAGCGATGTAGCTTATGAATCTTGTGTATTAGGTTCCTTATTCGCCGTAGACGAAGCGTATACGCTCCGTTTCAATTTCCGAGTCTACAAGACATAAGGTGCGGATATTAGACGCTTTGATTGACTGTTTCCAAAGCTTTCAATATCGTTTAATAGTAGATTCTTGACGGCAACGCCGTTTGACATGTACAAAATGCTCTCCGTTTCCTGTTTCGTAAATTAACGAAGAATATGAGATTTAGGGTATTTTAGTCATTTGTAGGAAGTACAGTTTACATTCATATTTTGCTGATGTGATTGACATGGTTTGTTGTCGCATTAGGAAGTTAGGAATGCGTGCATAATTAGTTTGGCGAAGAGATTCGCCTAAATGCGCACGTCGGATCGACATACTATATGTAGACTTAAGTGTGTAGTGTAAGTGTTTGTATAAATGCTTGTATTAGTATGTATTGGCTTAAATGGTGTTATGGATTAGTTTGAGATTGATTTCTCAATGAATATGTGGATGTGAATGATTTCCTACATGTTAGCCATATGTACGATTTCATTATATGTATGAAATGCATGTGCTTAATGATTCATTTAAGTGGTATGTTATAACATGTGCTAGATGATTTTCTTATGACTTAGTTAGAGATTGAATTCTCAATTAATACGCTGATGGTGATGATTTCCTATATGTTGGCGATATGTATAATTTCATTATATGTATGAAAGGCATGTGTTTGACGACTTGCTTAAGTTGTATGTAATGACATGTGTTAACATGCTCACATGGTTCCATTTCATTTCCATTACCCTTACACAACTACTGATGTGATTCTATGATTGTTTGGGACTATGCCTAGTCCAGGCAGTCGGTAACCGAAAGAATTCGTGGTTAGCTTATCTTGGCCACAAAGGACGTGTCGATGAACGCGAGTCGTGTTGGAGTTGACGGCAGTGGTTAGGCCACGCGAAGTGTTTTACGCACTTCATGTCGTTCGACTTGCGATGCGCTCGTGCCAGTCGAGCTCGTCAAGTAACCCGACTGGCCGTTGTATGTTCACCTTGTATGAGTCATAACTGCTTGAACCTAGGGTACTGAACTTACCATTGTAAACCCTGTTAACCATGGTACCTTGATCCATAAAGACTCATGAGCCGGGCATGGTGGTATGGGACACCGTGGTCGAGCTGTCGGCCTACGCTGGGGCCACAAACCTCCCCGTAGTGACCAGTGAGCACCTAAACTCGTGAGCAGATTATGGTGGTATGGGACACTATATTCTAGCTGTCGGCCTACACTGATCAGGCGACGAGCCCTTTGTAGTGACCGCGAGCGTATTCTGAGTCCACGGGAGGCGACGACCCTTCCGTTGCAGTAGAGTACGTTAGGCCTGTATTGATAAGGTGATGGGGGAGCGGAGCAACGAGTGCGTGCAACAGCCCTGGCAGCCCTTGCAGCGACCTACGAAATATACATCGTATGAGATTACTAGGAGTGACGACCCTAGACAGGATCTGTGTTGGGATTGATATAAGGGAAGTACCTTAGTTTCCCAATCCTGCTGTTTGAATGGACTAATAATAACTTGAAAATCATATCACCATAGCATTGCATGTGCCTGGAAGATGTGGAGCACTCTAGGGAGTGTGGCATGCCGCGGTCGTAAGATGTTGCCGCATGAGGGTGATCGTCGGTGAGGGCATACATCACGTCATGTCATAATTGCATTAACAACAGTATTAGGATTGTTTGATTTATTGCTTTACTATTATCGCGTGATTGATTTGAGAACATGTTAATCCTTGCTCTATTATTCCACTGAGTTAGCTACTCACTCCCACGTTACGGGACGGTGTTCCTGGACACCCACCAGACCCTTTTGTGATTGCAGATGATGGCGCGGCCTATGAGGCGGAGCTGGACTTGATGATGATGAGGAGGATCCCTCCTTTATGTGTGTTCTGATCGACGGGATTACAGGGAGGTTGATTAGATGCCTTGACACTTGTCATTTTATAATTTTAGAGCACTTATGTATATTCTTTTGTTTACCTTTGAAGTATACATGTATGTATATAACCCGGTAACATATTCACACTCTAGAGACATACAACAGATTATATATGTTATACATACTATCACAGTCTTCCGCTTGTAAATTTAACTGTCTCTGGAGCGTGGTATGCTGTTTTAGCTTAATCTCACTCATGTTTAATACATTATCATAGACAACATTCAATCATACATGTCTATGTTGCATAAATAACATTTTGGAACTCGGGAGCTGGGTTTTTGCTCGACCCCCCAATTTTCGGGATGTTACATGGGTCCTCGAATAGATCAAAATGTCATTGATGAAAATCATAAAAAAATGATCAAGATACGGACGGAAGACCTTGTTCATCAACTGCATGAATACTGTGAGTAGATTGGTCAGTCCAAAAGATATGACTTGAAACTCAAAATGACCATAACACGTCCTGAAAGCTGTCATTGGGATGTCCACCTCTCGGACCTGAATCTGATGATAACCGGAACGCAGGTCAATCTTTGAAAAGAACTGTGCACCTTGTAGCTGATCAAATAAGTCATTTATCCTCGAGAGAAAGTACTTGTTCTTGATCGTGACCTGGTTGAGCTCGTAATAATCCATGCAGAGCCTCAACGAGCCATCCTTCTTCCTAACGAAGAGTACCGGCGCTCCCCAAGTTGAACTATTCAGACGGATAAATCCTAACTCATGCAACTTGTCCAACTATCACTGAAGCTTCCTCAACTCCATCAGTGCCATACGATACAGGGCCTTTGAGATAGGTGCGGTACCAGACACAAGATCAATCTGAAACTTAATATGCCGGCGTAGAGGCAATCCTGAAATCTCCTGGAATACATCGAGAAAATCACAAACACTAGTAACTGATCGATACACAAGGCAACAAGCTCCTCAACTGCGTAGGACATTAAACAAGATAATGACTTTCTAATGGGCTCGGCAATGAACTGGAATTGCGGCAAGCCTAGTATATAAAATGTGACTGTCCTCGTGGAACAGTCCGAGATGATGTGATACTCAGTAAGTCAATCCATGCCTAGAATAACATTAAAATTTGACATTGGCAGTACAAACAAGTCAGCAGGTAAGAAAATCTCTCCCACCAACACGGGGAAAGATGAACAGTAATGGCCTAACATTGTGGTCTTCCCTAAGGGCATCGATATGGTCAACCCCTCACTAGCAGACTCTGCTGACAATCCAAACGATCGGTAAAAATCCTCAAACATGAATGAGTGTGAAGTACTGGAATCAAATAAAACTTGGGTGATGCATGCAAAGACTGTGAGTATACCCTCGACAACTCCTCCAGAGGGCTGTGGATCCTACTAAGCCACATAGAACCTAGCCTGAGCTGGCTGGGGAGGTGCATGTCCCCTTTGTGTTCCCTGCTACTGCTGCTACCTCTAGGGGGCTTATATGGCTGTCTTTGCTGCCAGTGGGGCCTCGACGGCTGAGGTGGTTGCGGTTGCTGCTGCGGTGGAGGCTGTTGTGGCCCTCTAGGATACTACTACTGCTGAGGGCGGGGGCACTCATGTATACGGTGTCCTGTCCCACCATATCCAAAATAAGTCCCTATAAATGGCCACTAGGGTGGTGCTGGAGGTTCCACTAGTGCGCCGGTGTTCTAGTAGATGGGTGGCTCCTGTGCCTCTATGGCTACCGGCGCTATTGGGAACTACCGGAGGGGGCCTGCCTCTTCCGGTCTCTCCTCTAATCATGGTCACTCTGTGTACCATCTCACTTAGTCTCATAAATATGAGCCCTCCGTACTACCACCTGAAAAGTTGAGAGCTCATGCCCAATAATATGGCCTCGAAAATCGTAACACAAGCCGTTGTCGAAACGGCAGGCCTTTTGCTCTCATCATCAACCAAATATGGCCCGAACCTTGATAGTACTATAAAACGAACTACGTACTGTGCCATAGACATGTCTCCCTGCACCAAGGTCTCGAACCCTAACACTCGCTACTAACGAATGTGGTCAAGGAAGTACTGCTAGTCGAATCGGTCTACGAAATCATCCCATGTCCAGATGAAATTAGGCCTTGCAACATGGGTAAAGGAAGTCCACTAGTGCTCGACCTCACCCTGGAGAAGAAATACTGCTAACCGGACCTGCTGCTGGGTATTACATATTATCGTATCAAAAATATTCTCCACATCGGAGTGCCTCCTCTCAGCTGTTATCAGATCTGGATCACCCTAGAAACACGGGGATCTAGCTGTCGGAACTCTCAAAGAAGGGCACTCGCGTGCTCTGCTCTGTCTGGGCTGGCGAAACAAAGGGGTACTTGCCCTTTCCTTAGAGTGCAGCCATCACAACTTGCAACATCTGTTGTAATTGGGAGGCACTCATGGGTATGGTCGGATCCGCATTGATCTCAGGTGGAGGAATGTCATCCTCAAGCTGGGGAATAGGGATCTCTGGTGGTGGAGTGGGAGTCTTAGGTGGTAGAGCGGGAGCCTCAGGTGGTGGAGCAGGAGTCTCTCGGGTCGCTCTCCTAGTGGTGGAGTGGGAGTCTTAGGTGGTAGAGCGGGAGCCTCAGGTGGTGGAGCAGGAGTCTCTCGGGTCACTCTCATACGCGGCATGTCCTATAAGAAAGAACAAGGATGCTAATCAACCATGAGAACTCCTAAAGGCACGCACGTTAGGGAACTAAGTTGGAAGTTTACGTACTCGGGACCTAATTGTCCTAAAATCATAATAAACATGTGATGTTATTCTCAATTATTCCCAAGTTATGCTCTGATACCAACTTTTATCACACCCTAAACTTGGAAATCGGGCTTATAAAATTCCTGATCGTCGAATCTAGCACTGACAGCCTTCGTACCCTATTCTCGACTCCCGGTTCCCATACACCAGGTTCCAATCGTGGAATCCTACAAGGAGGATTTTTAACATGAATTTGATTCGTAATAATCATAACCGTAAGCATAACCTACGAACAATAACCAAGGCACCATCACAAAATCCACTATGATAAAAAACTTTAACGTACAATGCGCATGAAGGGAAATACAATGATAATAATAACGGAAACTCGTGAAGCTTAACTACATGCTCTTGCTGCAACTAAGCTACGACTGCAACCTGACATCACCTGCACGCATCAATCATGCATAAGCTTATAGAAAGTTTAAAGGGAGGTGTAAGTGTCTGAGTAATATGGGCGTGCTTAGAATGCAATATCAGAGTAATATGCAATCATGCTGATGAGTACATGAATGCAACCAGTCGTACTAAGGCTATGTGGTGCAAGACATAAATGCTAACGGCCATATCAAGGCCATGCGATGCGAGATGCAACTTAAACATACCAATCCTCATCCGAATCCACATATCGATGCAGCTCATCAATAAAGCATCGAATATCAGTATGGTTCTCACTCTAGACAATCACTAGGGTTTAGTCCACTCAAAATGACACTGCCCCTTTTTTCATGCGCGAAGTTCAAGTGAGTGTAAGAAATTTCACTATCCGCCTGGCCAATAACCTGCCAATACCTATTCGGCACGTCAGTAGCTGACTCATTCACGAGCTGGCATACTCAGCCTAGTAATGCCCCCCACCCTCAGGTGGGTAAGACCACACCCCCTTCTAACCGACCACGACATAGTGGGAGACGTGTCCTTCTAGTATTCAGCCATCATACGGTCATGTATCCACTCGATCTCGACGTTGAATTCATCCTCTAGTACCATCGAGTTTAGAGAATTTCACCCAAGGACATATATTGCACCCCAATGCTAGTAACTGTATTTCTGGTGTTCGATCCGGTCATCCACGACATGCATGTGGAGGACACAGCCTTGATGTCGCTAGGGCATATAGAAATCATGTCATATAAATGTGAGGTGCATGAATCACACTATTAGTCATGCAGCAATCCTGTGCATACTGCGCACTCATGTGGAGCAACTCCGCCTATTAGGGAGCCCCATAAACAGTCTGACTGAAGGAAAATGTTATGATCAGTCACTCCTCATATCAAGCATACATATGATGTATATAAGCATGAATCATGGAGCTATACTAAGCATGTTATATGGTGATAAACTTTATTCATAATGAAGATGGGCCTAGACGGCCTATACACAACAAGTATGTGCCTGACAATGGTGCCTAGAGAGAGTTATAATGCAGAAATTTTTCCATCATTACTCTTACAATGTAGACATCAAACCATCAATGTTCCCAAGGCATGACCACCATAAATATCATTACATACATCATGATGGAATCTTACATCACAATGGGACTCATATACAACACATTCGGCCCCACACATAGGCCTCACATATGTCACATCGGGCTTCACTCATGGTCCTCATATACATTACTTTGGGCCTCAACCCATGAGCCTCAAATACATCTCAATAGGCCTCATATACATCAAGTGGGCCACATTACATAGGCCGCATCAATGGGCCTCACACACATTAAGTGGGCCGCATCCATGGGCCACACCAATGAGCCGATATACATCAAGTGGGCCGCATTATATGGGTTGCACCAATGGGCCAATATACATCAAATGGGCCGCATTATATGGGCGACATCATCTACACCATTCTTCTATTTTTAGGGATCATTTAAAGTATTACCAAAAAATGAATCATATCATATTGAGAGATCATCTAGACCATACCACAAATAATGGTGGAGATAATGTTTTCCATTGTTTAAACCACACAGGGCTATCATAACATTTATTTTCCATCTAATCTATTCATAAGGTCACAAAGACCTGAATTAAGTGGAAAACAAGTATCATATTGACCCAAAGCTTCTGTGCACCCAAAAAGGGTTTCAAGGGTAGCCGTTTAATCCCCAATTGTTTACTTCAGTGTGGTCCATTTGATAATTAGCATGGATAAAATACATTTATCATGTGTGGACCACATAGAACTTGATGACGTCATGGGGCCCACTGATGGATGGTATAGATGAAGCACGTACATCATGCGGGGCCCACAAAACTTGTTGACTTCAATCCAGTAGCAACTGCTCCTACGTGGGACCCACACAGATGGACGACAAGTATAAATCACATACACCAAGGTGGGTCCCACCCCCACACGTGCCACATGTGAGGGGTGGGCCCCACGTCTTCAAATGGGTGGACGTTCTGAAAAAACAGATACATCAAGGTGCCCACTGGACGGTACGGATAAGACCCATACATCAACATGGGTCCCATAGAACTTGCTGTCAATACAACAATTATATATAATATATTATTTTATTTATTTTTTTTATTATTATCATTATTATATATATATATATATATATATATATATATATATATATATATATATATATATATATATACAACCCCAGCATCCATCATCCAGGCCTGAACTGACGGCTGGATGTACACATACATCACGATGGGCCCCACACGCTGCCATGGTGGGGTCTATGTCCAATGAATGGACAGTTAGGATATAACATATACCTTATGGTGGTGGTTAGACGATGTGGATCTCACACGCCACATGGTGGACCACAAAACTTACTGACATAAGTCAGTAGGTATATAGCTGCATGGTACACCAGCCTATCTACATCCATCATCCATGGATTGGACGGTGTGGATGTGATACACCAATACAAGGTGGGTCCCATGTGTGGAATACATGTCTCATCAGGTGGGACACACATCTAAGAAATTGAGAGAGGGAGAGAGATAGAGAAATGTGAAGGAGAGGGACCCCGCCACTATTGAGCCCTCCCTTATAAAATGCATAGATTAAGTGGGTCCTTAAAACAAAATCATTGGTGGATCACCCACCTATTGGCCTCCTTCTTTAGCTCCTTGGACTCTTAGGCTCCTTGACTTCGATCTTGATGGAGGATATGAAGATTGGATGGCTAAGATGGGAGATTGGGGTAAGAAAGTGGGCCACACTTGGGGTGCTTGGGAAGCTTAGATGTTAGATGCTCTCCTTGGGAGCTTGAGAGTGAAGAGAGAAATGAGAGAGAGAGAGAGAGAGAGAGAGAGAGAGAGAGAGAGAGAGAGAGAGAGAGAGAGAGAGAGAGAGAGATGATGGATGAAAAGAGATGGGATGGGTGTAAGGAAGGGATGGGTTGGGTTGAATTTTGGGTGAGAGAGGGATGGGTGGAGAGAGAGAGAGAGAGAGTTGACTTTAAGTAAGGGTGGTGTAAGAGGGGAATTGGTTGCTTATACTCGTGATAGGGTGTGTACTTGACTTGATTGATTGATTGATTAATCGATCGATTGATGGGATGGGTTGTAGAGATTCTCTCGAAATTCGCATGCATGACATTTTTCTCGAAATTAACGTGGGCCCACATCTTCTATATTGGGTATCATATCGGTGTGCGAGACGTGGCGTTGGAACTGTAGAGATGGCACGATTGCTAGGATACAAGTTTTGAATCGAGCCGATATAGATCTTCGGGATGCGACTTCGTGTAGAAATGCCGATTATAGGTCGCGGGTCACCGAAATCTGACCGAGAGGACCATGGAAGCATATGGAATAGTATGGACTATGATACAGGCCTTATAATCACCAAGGTCTAGTACACTCTAACACTAGCTACCGTTCATGGTGCACACCACTAAGTGAGTGGAAAAGAACTCACTATTCGCCTCATTAGTGGTATGCTAATGTCCACCCGGCTCGTTGATGACGGATCCATTTACGAGCTAGTTAGACTGAACCTAGCTTACAGCCCCCTACCCTTGGGCGAATAAGGTCACGCCCCTTTTCAACTTACCACAACATAGTGCGAGACGTAGCCTACTAGTATTTGGCACTCGAGCACTCATGTTATCCACTCGGTTTTGACATTAAAGTATCTTACTGGTACCACAAAGGATTAGGGACTTTCACATAAAGACAACCATAACGTCCTAATACTAGAATAGATATTTTTAGTATCCAATCTAGACATCCATGATATTTTTGTCGAGGCCACAACCCCGATGTCGCTAGGGTGTAAAAGTGATTGTGACATACAGAATGAATGTGTCATATTGTCCAAGTCATGCAACAAATTTGTGCATATAGCATGATCATGTGGGGCAACCCTATCTCATATAGGGTCTCCTAAATATTTCAAGATAAAAGGCGTATGCTATGATCAATTGTCCTTCACTACAGGCATACAAATGATGCGTATGGGTATATATGAAAGTGCCCTTATTTGTCAATGTATATGAATGTTGAGTCCTAGAGTTAAGTGAGCCCCATATGAAGACTACAAGACCAAGACTCATCACGTTGAAGAAGTTTGAGTGTGCTTTACATGTATATTAAACCTCACCTCTGAATCCAAACCCTATCAGGTAAAAGACCCATGTGAAACAAATCTAAACTTGCCTAAAACTATATTTGTAAAACCTTTGGTAAGCGTAGATTAGAGTTTATTTAAATTTTATGGAGATAAAAGCATATGGATAAAATTCATATTTAGTCAATTGCAAATCGAGCAGCTTCGATGGCATTGAAACAAAGGCCTAACAGTCTAGCAACATAACTGTGAAAATCTTGGATAAGTTCTATGGCATCGAATGGAGTTCAATGACATTGAAACTTAAGTTTCGATGGAATCAAACCCACTTCAATGACACTAACCAAAGGCCTAATATATCCAACAAGATTTGAAAAACTCTAAGTATGCTCGATGCAATCGAACCACTTTCAATGACATTGAAAAAGGGACTTGTTTGTCCAACAACCTTACAAAGATAATCATATATTCTTAATGGCATCGAAAGTCATTCGATAACATCAAAATTCAAATTTTGATAACATTGAACGTTGTTCGATGGCATTAAAATATGGATCAAACAGTCCAGTGTGTTTTAATATAAAAATCTATTTACTCTCGATGCAATCAAAATGTCTTCGATGACAACAAGATTCAAAACTCAATGGCATCGAAGCACGTTCAATGGCAACGAAAAAGTGCTTAACCACTCTAGGAACTAAGTGATATTTTTAAAGGAAAATCCTAATGGCATCAGGTCATCTCTCAGTGCCATCGAAGGGCCCTTCGATGGCATCGAAGGATGTTCAATGGCATCAGATAGAATCTATTCTACACTTATTTAAAAATATTAGTGTAGGAAGTCAATACAATCAGAGAAGGTTCAGAGACATCGAAGGAAACTTTGATGGCATCGAAGACCCTTCGATGACATCGACAACAACAGAATTCTATCCATTTTTTCACCATTGGGATTTGACTCTATATAAACACATTGGTTTCTTCGTAAACTTTTGAGCAAGAATTGAAGAGAGATTTGAGAGAGTTATTACCATAGTTATTTTCCTTCCTCTTAGGCCTTCTTTCCCATAGGAGTTCATAATTCAATCCATAGCTTAAAGGCATTTATTGGTATATTCATAGCTTGGGTTGAAGAATGAATTCTGGCCTTCATTGATCATCCAACACCACTCTTTAATGAAAAATCATTATGCTAGAATCCTTAAAGGCTTAAATCATGGGAATCTTTTCTAGATCTTAAATGTAAATCATTAACTGAGTATATTAACCAAACCCTATTGTAAGTGCTATGATTTCATATCCCTTTGGTTGTCAAATTTTGTAGTGATAAAACCTATATCTATGTCTTGTATATCTTGTGTTTCATGTTTGAGACTATTCATTGCTTCAAGACATCGTATTTCAAGACAAGAACTTAAATGAAGAAAGTTTCAAGTCTAGTCATGGATGAAGAATACAAGAATAGAAGACTTCAAGTATGCATGTTCAAGATTCTAACAAGTACAAGAATATAAGAAGACTTTATCAAGTCAAGAAATGTTCAAGCTCGAGAAGGCCTACAACAAGATTTGTAAATTCTCAAGCTTCTCTTAAGGGTCATCTGAGAGTACAGACTATCAATGTTCATCTCACTTTCAAGGTTTGTTTTACCATAGATTGACCTTAGGTTGTGCTTTATTGTAGGTCATTTTGGATACATAATTCGTATATTTTAAATATTCTTATTCGGGCTGTTTTAAGACCAGTCCTAGGGACTTCAAGACCAGTCTTAGCTCTGCTATGACCAATCTTAAGTTTTTCAGAACCAGTCCTAGGTTGCTGAAGATTTTCAGATTTTTCTAGTTGTTCTACGACCAGTCATGGACATCATATGACCAGTCCTGTGAGCTGTACGACTCGTCCTTCGACCTGTCTTAGCCCTACGACTCGAACTCTAACAACTAATCTGGGGGTCCTATGACCAGTCGTAGGTGACCCACGACCAGTCGTAGGTGGCCCACGACTGGTCGTGGAACAGCTAATCCTTATCCCGTGGAAATCTTTGAAAATCTATTGAAGCTACGACTAGTCCTAGGGATCCTAAGACCAGTCGTAGATGGAATTTTTCAGGCTATAAATAGAGCACGAACTTTAGAGTTTTTCAATTCAATTCAATTCAAGCAATTTTAAGGCCATTCTTTGAGATAAGTTCATGTTTGTTTTTAAGCTACTTTGTGCTCATTTAATATTTCTTTTGCTAGCTTTTTTTGTATTTAATTTTGATCTACATTCCAATCTTATTAGAAAAGAGGAATTTTTGATATTCCTTCTTCTTGGATTCAAAATCAAATAGAACTAGCCCTTTTGATTTAAAATCAATTAGACTTAGAACCATTCTTAAAGTGAGTATTGGACTTTGAACGTTGAATCAAACTTCTACTCCGATTGGTTCTACCAGGCTACTTCAAAAGGAGATTCAGGTATTTTACATTTGTGTAATTTACATTCTTTGGTTATGTTTGAGATTTGCCAGAAAAATCTCATTTTTTTGGTTATCTGAGGAGAGCCAGAAAACTCAGATTGTGTGGGTTTTTTTATTGTGTAAAGCCCGAGGTAAAAAGACACAATTGTGAAGGTTTTAGGTGAACCTGTGAAACTTATTTTGATAGTGCATGCTAATATCCCATGTGTGAGGATATTAGGAGTGGAGTAGCATTCTGTGTGGCTGTTGAATAACAGTTGGTGTACACACAGGCGAACCACTATATATCTTTGTGTTGTGGATGTGCTTTATTCTTTCATTCCTTTATTCATTCAGTTTTGTGGATTGTATTTGTGGATGAATGTTGTAATCATTTTATTTCAAGCAAGTGTGGGGAATGTTGTAATAACTTAGGATTTATTTCTGCAAGTTATTTTGGTTTCCTTGCTTTTTATTCCCCATTGGTTTGAGATATAAAATACGTTCTAGAAATAAGGTTGTCCTACCTTAAACTTTTGGTTTTTGGTATAAGGTTGTCCTTAGAACTAATATAGTATCATTCTCTTAATTCTAGTTTATTGAGATTTCTTTTAATTCAGCATTGTACTTTATTTCTTTTATTATTCCGTTGTTATAAGTTTTATTTGGCATAGCCCTATTCACTCCCCTCCCCCCCCCCCTCCCCCCTTTAGGGCATATAGCTAGGCCCTTTCTACTGGTATCAGAGCCTAATCACTCGTGCTTATTGTTTATTTATTAAATTTATTTCCTGAGCTAACGATCTAAGCTATATTAAGATGTCGAAATTTTGATAGCCTATCAGTTACTAGGCCACCACCCTTTAATGGCACAAACTATGCTTATTGGAAAGCCAGGATGAGGATCTTCCTCAAATCTATGGATGAAAGTGTGTGGCTGGCCACAGTGAATGAATGGAACCCTCCTATCACTGAAGTAACTAATGACGATGGATCAAAATCAATGAAAGTAATGGCTTATTTTCTTTGGACCGCACTTCAGAAAAGTGAGAGTAGTGCCAATGCAAAAGCACTAAATGCAATTACTTGTGCATTATCACCAGATGAATTCAAAAGAATCATCTCTTGTGAAAATGCAAAACAAGCATGGGATGTATTAGAAATGACACACGAGGGTACATCTATTGTCAAGAAATCTAAATTCCAACTCCTCACAACTAAATTTGAAGAAATTCGTATGGAGGAGAATGAGATGTTTATGGACTTCTACACTAGATTGAATGACATTGTGAACTCTATGTGGGGTCTTAGTGATAGAATCCTAGAAAGTAAAGTATGCGCAAAGATACTACGCTCACTTCCTGAATGGTTCAATTCTAAAGTAACTGCGATTCAGGAACTTCGTGATACGGATACCATGAGGGTCGAGGAACTAGTTGGTTCACTTTAAACCTATGAGTTGTCCTTTAAAGCTCCAAAAGCAAAATCAATTGCTCTCAAATCATCTAAAAATGTTTCACAAGAGAGCACTTTGGATTTAAAAAATTCCAAAGATGATATAGCGCTTTTAGCAAAAAAGTTTTACAAAATTATCAAAAGCAAGAAAAAGTTGATTTTCAAAAGTCAAATGATAAGAGACGATCTAAACGTAGAACTCAAAAATCTTTGAAAGATAGTCAATGTTATAACTGTTAAGAATATGAGCACTTAGCTAACAAATGTCCTAAAAAGGACAATTCAAAAAGGAAAAGCATGTTGGCTACTTGGGATGAATCGTCTGATTCTAAATCCTCTTCTAAAATAGAAGATTCTGAAACCGAGTTGAGCGATGATGTTAAAGCCCTTATGACTCTAGCCAAGATCACTTTTTCAGATAATGATGATATATCTAGTGAAGAAAATCTGAATAGTGATTGTGATAATGAAGATGATCTTCAGGATGCTTATAATGCCCTTTATAAGGAGAGTTGTAAAATTGCCGTCAAGCTTAAGTTACAAAAAGAAAAATTTTCTAAGCTTAAAGAAGATTATGAGTCTCTCGTTTTAAAAAAGTCTCATATTTTCGATTCTTTTGAAAAGACCAAATGTGATTTAGATTTCAAAACCTCTAAAATTGAAGATTTGAGATCTGAAAATGAGAAACTCAAAATGCGGTAGCTTCTCTTCTGAGTTTGAAAGACACATGGAGATATGCCCAAGGTGATCCTAAATTGAAAAATTATTGTCTGGATCAAGAAAATGTGGCAATTGATCTGGGTTGGGCTATGATAAGAATACATCTCTTAAACAAAAGAATATTGATCCTAAATTTGTAAAAGGAGAGTCTTCAACCTCAAAAGAAAAGAGTACTTATCAAGGTTTTTTCAAAAATTCAAGGACTTTTCAAAAACCTAAAGGTAGCCATGTCAACTTTGATTTTCAAAACCGTAATCCATTGGCTAAAAAAATAATTGATCTACTCAAGGAGCTATTAAAGTATAACTCTATAGGTCTCTCCTATAAAAACAGACAAAAAGACCATCTATACTCCTAAACCTAAAACAGTTCTGAAATGGGTTCTTAAAGTTGCCTGCTTGGTTGCCCACACTGCTTTCAAAGCTATAAGCCATTCAAAGTGGTACCTAGATAGTGGTTGCTCCAGGCATATGACAGGCGACAAGGCTTTATTCACCGATCTAAAAGATATGACTGACGGGTCAGTCACATTTGGTGATGGAAGCAATTGCAAGATCATTAGCCAAGGTACGGTTCAGCTTTATAACCTTCCTTTATTTAAGAATGTTTTATATGTTGAGGGCTTGAAATACAACCTATTAAGCATTTCTCAGATATGCGATAACAACCATAGTGTGAAGTTTTCTAATCAAGGTTGTGAGATAGTTAATAAAAAGGGTTCTGTTATATTAAATGGTTGCAGAACTTCTAAAAACTGCTACATCATTAGTGATGCAAGCTCATCTACTCAATCGTATTACATGGTCCATACTGATGAGACTGAATTATGGCATAAACGCCTTAGACATGTACACTACCGGAACTTATTTAGATTGAGCAAAAGAGAACTAATTAGAGGTCTACCCAAATTATAAAAAGTAGACAAAATATGTGGTGAATGCCAGTTGGAAAAACAGACTAGGAGCTCTCACAAGAAAGTGAACTCCAATACCACATCTAGACCACTCGAGCTTCTCCACATGGATCTTATTGAACCAATCAGAACAGAGAGTCGAGGAGGCAAAAAATACATCTTGGTTATCGTAGATGACTGTACCAGATTCACTTGGATATCGTTCTTAAAAGACAAAACTGAAACCCTAGATGAAGTGAAAAAGGTCATTAAACGAATCCAAAATGAGAAAGGTTCTCATGTTAGTAAGATCCGTAGTGATCATGGATCCAAATTCGAAAACAGTAGTTTTGAGAAATTTTGTAGTGATCAGGGAATATCGTATGAATTCTCTGCACCTAAAACACCGCAACAAAATGGTATTGTTGAAAGAAAAAACAGAGTGCTTCAGGATATGACTAATGTTATGTTGAATAGCATGAAGCTCTCTAGAAATCTTTAAGCTAAAGCAGTTAATACCGCATGCTATATTATTAATCGGGTTTATACTAGTAAATCTGATAATAAGACTGCTTATGAATTTTGGTTTGAAAAGAAACCTATTGTCAAATACTTTTGGGTTTTTGGCAGTAAGTGTTATATTTTACAAGATCGTAAAAATTTGGGAAAGTTTGGTACGAAGAGTGATGAAGGTATTTTTCTTGGTTATTATATGAACAGTCGAGCTTATAGGGTTCTAAATAAGAGAACTGGTGTGATTCAAGAGTCCATCAATGTGGTCATTGATGATCATTTGAATACACCAGCTCCGAGTTTAGATGATGATGAAGTTCTTATTATCGACAATCAAGATACCTCATCAAGTCAAAAAGAATTTGAACCAAGGACTGTCAAAGATCATCCAACCAATCAAATTCTTAAAAACCCTCTCACTGGAGTTCGTACTCGTAAAAAACTTGAGAACATATGTAATTATGTTTGTTTTACATCCCAAATAGAACCGGTCAATGTGAAAGAAGCACTTTCTGACGAAAATTGGATAGTTGCTATGCAGGATGAACTTAATCAATTTGTTCGTAATGATGTCTGGTATCTTGTTCCTAGACCTAAAGATAAATACATTATTGGAACAAAATGGATCTTTAAAAATAAGTCTGATGAACTTGGAAATATAGTACGAAACAAGGCTAGACTGGTTGTACAAGGGTACACTTAGATTGAAGGCATCGATTACGATGAAACCTTTACTCCAGTCGCTCGCCTTGAATCAATCAGACTTTTTATTTCCATCGCATGCTTTAGAAAATTTAAGATTTATCAGATGGATGTAAAGAGTGCCTTCTTGAATGGCGATTTACATGAAGAGGTGTATGTTGAACAACCTTCAGGGTTTGAAGATCCCAAGTTATCTGATCATGTATTTCATCTCAAAAAGGCTCTATGGTCTAAAACAAGCACCTAGGGCATGGTATGAGAAATTGATTAAATTCTTACTTAGTCATAGCTTCCAAGTAGGAAGTGTCGATAAGACACTCTTTGTTAAGAAGCATAAAAATGATATTTTGATGGTTCAAATTTATGTTGATGATATTATTTATGGATCAACTTGCACTAACATGTCTATTGAGTTTGCAGAGTTAATGAAATCAAAGTTTGTAATGAGCATAGTTGGTGAACTAAATTATTTTCTAGGGTTGCAAGTAAAACAACAACCTGATGAAATTTTTATTTTCCAAACTAAGTATGTTACGAACTTGGTTAAAAGGTTTAGATTTGAGAATGGTAAGAACTTTGATACTCCTATGAGTACAACGTTAAGACTCTCAAAAGACTCTATGAGTAAAGATATAGATCCTAAATTATATCGTAGTATGATTGGTAGTTTGTTGTATCTAAGTACAAGTAGACCTGATATCGCGTTTAGTGTTGGTATTTGTGCAAGATATCAGTCTAATCCTAAGGAATCACATCTTACTGCTGTTAAACAAATTATTATGTATGTCGCAAGTACTATAAATCTTGGTCTTTGGTATCCTTTTGATACTAGTATTCAATTAGTCGGGTACTCAAATGCTGATTGGGCCGGTAATATCAATGATAGAAAATCAACTAGTGGTGGTTGTTTTTACATTGAAAATTACTTAGTTTCTTGGTTCAGCAAGAAACAAAGCTCAATATCGCTCTCCACTGCTGAGGCTGAGTATATTGTAGCTGGATATGCATGTACTCAACTAGTTTGGATGAAACGCATGCTAAGCGATTATGAAATTAATCAAGATTCAATGATCTTACATTGTGATAATTCCAGTGCTATAAATATTTTCAAAAATCCAATCCAGCATTCACGTACTAAGCACATTGACATCAGGTTTCATTACATTCATGAGTTGGTTGAAGAAAAAGTTATCTGCTTGGAATATATACCAACCGAAAATTAACTTGCTGATATATTTACTAAACCACTCGACAAAAGTAGGTTAATAAATTGAAATTTGATCTTGGTATGTGCATTTTATATTGAGTATTCTTGCTTGCATGTATCATAGTGTATTATATTTAGTATTATATGTATTAAAATTTTATTTTTTTTACATTAAATATGTATTTTTGGTCGATGCTCGACCGGTCATAGCTGTACACGACTAGTCACGGTACGACCGGTCATACACAGCACTCGACCGGTCGTGGAGCTCATGAACATGATATAATTTGGAGAAAACCTCCTTCTTCTTCATTTCCACTCCGACCTACGACGAGTCGTGGCTCGACCAGTCATAGGATTTCTTGTACTTCTTCTAAGTAAGTCCTATTTCTTCATTTTTCTTAAAGTTTCATGCTCTCTATGCTTTGATTCGATCATTGTGTAGCTAGATTTCATCTTTTGTTGGGTTTTTCAAGGGTTTCTTCTCAAATTGCTGATCTAAAGAAAACCCATCCTTCTTTTTGTGTATTTCTCTTGCTCTTAGTATATCTTGTTGAAGATGGATGCTAGAGGGAAGAAGAAAATATCCCGTGCTCCATCCTCATCTAGATCTATATCGATAACTAAACGGCACCTTCGATCACCCGAAGATGATCCTTAAGATGTACGGGATTTGCGTGTCCGTAATATTATCGTTGAGCATCCCGCTGATCTCAATCACATTGCTCCTTATGGTATTGTCCCTCTCCTTGAATCTATTAGCTGGACTAACATTTTACTTTAGGGTGGGCCTACATACCAGTCAATTGCACAATCAATGGTTGCATGTATCTCAGAATTCTCCCTTGACAATTTAACTTTTTTAATTGATACTAGAGAAAAGAAATTTGAAGTAGACTGTCATTTGATATCGGGTATTATGGATATACCCGTTAATGATGAAGGTATACCGATTCATACTCTATACGACAAACCATCTGAATCGAAAAAACGCATGTTAACAAGAGACTTATGCAAAATTAATGTGAAATGGACACACAAAGGGAATGCGCTCCCTTCAAAGTATCTGTTACCTAGATATAGAGTGTTACATCATTTTTTCATTTCAAATATGTATCCTCGGTCTGGTAATAAAACTGAGTTGATATTTTGTTTAGTTATCTTATGACTATGTTAGCCACTCACATGCTTGTCGATACACCTATTAATGAGGCACCCATTCATCATCTTATTTTCAACAATACCAATCTTAATAAGATAAAGTTGGATTTGCTTCCTAGTCAAGTTGATGAAGGTGGTATTAGTGGTGATAGTGGTGAAGCCGAAAATGAAGGGAAAGCTGGCGATCTTCCTCAACAGGATGTTAATATGAATGAGTTATTTGATGAGATAGAAATTGATTTGCCAAATGATCCTGATTTCGATCCATCTAGTTATGATGCTCACCTTCGTGCATTGGAGGAGAAGGTTGATAACATGAGTATAGCCCACGATATGCACTTTAAATACATGCGAAAATATCTTCATCACATTAATAGGGGCCTACACCAGATTGATCCTACTATCCCTGCTCCCTCCTCTGGATCTGATTAGGCGGATTATCTTTTGGATTGTATAACATTATCTAATCTTTTATTTTGGATATTGTATTAACTTGGTTATGACTTGATGATTCTGGATTTATATTTTGAGATATGATATTTCCTTCCATATTCCTTTCTCATTATCTGCTTTTTATTACTCTCTATGTTGTTGATCACTTTCCTATTGTGACTTTCTCTTGTCATTTTATGACAAAAAGGGGGAATAGTATGGTAAAAGGGGAGTAGTATGGAAAGGGAGAGTAATTTATATAGCTTTATTGATTGGAGTATATGTGGATTGATAATATGGAGTCGTGATGTTTACATGTTGTTTATTGTTTATATGAGTAGTACTCGTATTACTCGGTTGTATTACTCAGGGGGAGTAGAGTAAATTGTGCTTTTATGGCTCATGATTCTTTATTGACCAAATGTTGCTCTTATCTTATGATATGTGTTTTGTCACAAATTTGACAAAGGGGGAGATTATAAGTGCTATGATTTTATATCCCTTTGGTTGTCAAATTTTATGGTGCCAAAACCTATATCTATGTCTTATATATCTTGTGTTTCATGTTTGAGACTATTCATTTCTTCAAGACATCGTATTTCAAGACAAGAACTTAAATGAAGAAAGTTTCAAGTCTAGTCATGGATGAAGAATACAAGAATAGAAGACTTCAAGTATGCATGTTCAAGATTCTAACAAGTACAAGAATAGAAGAAGACTTTATCAAGTCAAGAAATGTTCAAGCTCGAGAAGGCCTACAACAAGATTCATAAATTCTAAAGCTTCTCTTAAGGGTCATCTGAGAGTACAGACTATCAATGTTCATCTCACTTTCAAGGTTTGTTTGACTTTATATTGACCTTAGGTTGTGCTTTATTGTAGGTAATTCTGGATACATAATTTGTATATTTTAAATATACTTATTCGGGCTGTTCTAAGACCAATCCTAGAGACTTCAAGACCAGTCCTAGCTCTGCTACGACCAGTCTTAAGTTTTTCAGGACCAGTCCTAGGTTGGTGAAGATTTTTAAATTTTTTTAGTTGTCCTACGACCAGTCCTGAACATCATACGACTAGTCTTGTGAACTGTACGACTCGTCCTTCGACCGATCTTAGCCCTACGACTCGAACTCCAGCAACTAATCTGGGGGTCTTAAGACCAGTCGTAGGTGACCCACGACCAGTTGTAGGTGGCCCACGACCGGTCGTAGGCTACCCAGGACCAGTCGTGGAACAGCTAATCCTTATCCCGTGAAAATATTTGAAAATCTATTGAAGCTACGACCAGTCCTAGGGATCCTAAGACCAGTCGTAGATGGAATTTTTCAGGCTATAAATAGAGCACGAACTTTAGAGTTTTTCAATTCAATTCAATTCAAGCAATTTTAAGGCCATTCTCTGAGATAAGTTCATGTTTGTTTTTAAGCTACTTTGTGCTCATTTAATATTTCTTTTGCTAGCTTTTTTTATATTTAATTTTGATCTACATTCCAATCTTATTAGAAAAGAGAAATTTTTGATATTCCTTCTTCTTGGATTCAAAATCAAATAGAACTAGCCCTTTTGATTTAAAATCAATTAGACTTAAAACCATTCTTAAAGTGAGTATTGGACTTTGAACGTTGAATCAAACTTCTACTCCGATTGGTTCTACCGGGCTACTTCAAAAGGAGATTCAGGTATTTTACATTTGTGTAATTTACATTCTTTGGTTATGTTTGAGATTTGCCAGAAAAATCTCATTTTTTTGGTTATCTGAGGAGAGCCAAAAAACTCAGATTGTGTGGGTTTTTTTATTGTGTAAAGCCCGAGGTAAAAAGACACAATTGTGAAGGTTTTAGGTGAACCTGTGAAACCTATTTTGATAGTGCATGCTAATATCCCCTGTGTGAGGATATTAGTTGTGTTGTGGATGTGTTTTATTCTTTCATTCTTTTATTCATTCAATTTTGTGGATTGTATTTGTGGATGAATGTTGTAATCATTTTATTTCAAGAAAGTGTGGGGAATGTTGTAATAACTTAGGATTTATTTCTACAAGGTATTTTGGTTTCCTTGCTTTTTATTCCTCATTGGTTTGAGATACAAAAGACGTTCTAAAAATAAGGTTGTCCTACCTTAAACCTTTGGTTTTTTGTGTAAGGTTGTCCTTAGAACTGATATAGAATCATTCTCTTAATTCTAGTTTATTGAGATTTCTTTTAATTCAGCATTGTGCTTTATTTCTTTTATTATTCCGTTGTTATAAGTTTTATTTGGCATAGCCCTATTCACCCCCCCCTCCCCCCCCTCTAGGGCATATAGCTAGGCCCTTTCACCTATAACTAAAAACGTTGGTACCTCAATTGGAGCATCTACATGCAACTGCGGTTCAAGGGAGCTAAAGACTCTTCATCACTAGGAAGATCTTCAACAACATGTTGTGAGACGGGGCTCACTCACTTATAAGTTTTAGAGTCCATCGTGTCTGAAGCCCTTTCCTTGGGTATGATTGGGATTCGGAGTTTGGGTTGTCAAACTCACTAAGACCTTTCATAGGCCTCTGACAGGAGAATACGTGTAGTGTCGTTGTGTTAGACCTACTATATTGTGTATGCATTATATGTTGCCTTATGTAGGCCCAAAAAGTTGCCTTATATAGTCATAGAGTTGCCCTGTGTAGGCATAATGAGTTTCCTTGTGTAAACACCTAAGGTAGCTTTGTGTAAGTGTTGAGGGTCAAATATTACATATTAGACCCTAGTTATTACTTGGTTTCATGTACTTGATAATGCTTAATGTTTTATTTTAATCATGTTTGTGTTGTAAGGTGAATCTAAGAGCTTAGATTGGAAAGAATATTAAAAGCATGTATTTGATGCTCAAAGATCACCAAGGCAAGGGATGGATCTTAGGAGACCAAGATTGAAGAATTTACATGCCAAAGATCCAAGGAAACCAAGTGATAGAAGATAAGAAAGCCTAAAAATTGTCTTGAAAGTAAGATAATAGGGTTCCCATAATCCGTTTGGCATGAAACCTTATATCTAGCTTGAGTATCATAAAGTAACCGTACATGTAAAATTACAGCCCTTAGATCCTTGTGGAAGTGGTGCAATGAAAAGATCAGCCATAAATCACTGATTTAGGGCCCACCTGATCTCTGGATATGCCTTAATTTTGGACTAAACTCCTTATAATATATGGAAAGAGGAATGTACGGTGTGGATTTCCCAAATACATCTCAGTGGGTCATCTGGGAAGCACGTACACACTCTACACGCGCTACTGCTTCTCACCAAATTAGAAAGTTGGTCAGTACACGCTGACCCGACTTCTATTTTGAAAAGGGATACTTCCATTTTTATCCTGCGGTGAAATCGGACGCAACACATCCTCTTTAGAGACGCTGTGGGCCACCATCATGGCCCATGTAGACAATCCAAGCCATCCATTATGAAAAGGAGTTCAAACCGGTCAAACCCATGTTGGTCATGTGCACTCATGCACGCGCACATGTCAGCCACATCGATCACAAGAAGACTATTTTGTTACGTTCAAAACAGTTGCAGCAGATTTGATTCTTTGGGTCGCACCAAACTCAAGCAAAAACATGGTTTCTAGTGCCAAGATTTCGAGGGGAATCCAATGGACGAAGTGGATTTCTCTGTTGACATTGATCATGGGCCCACCAAACGTCTCAACCCAAGAACATGCGCAGAGACGTGCAAATGCAAGGAGCAGACACCGCCTGGCCCACTGTGGGTTCTTGTGTGATCAAGATCAGGGTTGGATTAATGATCCAAATTGTCCAAACTCCAAAACAAGGGGGTTTCGACCCTTCTTATGAAGTTAGAATAAGCGGATTAGATGATTCCTTCCCCAAAAATCACTTCAAACGCATCTTTTTTTCACGATTTTGCTATGCAAGAGAGGTGTGAAAGCAGAGTCGGTTGCCCAACTCCAACCAACCTATGGATGGCACATTTATAAAAGAGGAGAGGACATGAGGAGCAAGGAGAGGCATTGACGTGTGAACGTGGAAATAAAGGAAGAGAGAGAGAGAGGATCGGACGACCATCACCTAGAGTTCTTTCTTCTCTTTTCCTAGTTATTTTTATTATACTTTTAAGAGATTTTAGTTAATTATGTATATGATTGGCTAAACCTATTAGTTAGGGCTAAGATGTGAAGCTTGTAGCATGATGGGATGTTTTCTACAGCTCTGATTCATGTTTAAGTTAAACTATCTTTGGCTCTAGTTTGATTATAAGAAATACTTTTAATTTTTAATGGTTTGTTGTGATTTAAATTACAATCGATCTGTGATAGCTTTAAGTATGTTCTATTCATGTATTGAGATTGTGAAATTAGAAAATCTCATTGTTTACCATCGTCTCATGGACATGGTTGGGTGATGGAATCATTCTAATCTTCATGATTCTCTTAATATTGGTTAAGAATTAGTAAATTATGTTGTTTGCTTTATGTCATGGGCATGGTTTTGTGATGGAATCAATTCTAGTTCTTATACCTCTCAGCCATTAAGAACTAGATCAAAGGAAGTTTAAATTTGATTTTTAATGAAATATCTTCCAATTGGATGAAGATAGGACTCTGATTCCAGTTGTGTTTGTGAATCAAGCATAGATCTCCCTGATCTCTACAAGTAGATCCTTAGAAATCCTAGTTTCCCACCTTTGAATTTTACAAGTTTTAGTTACATAATTTGCAATTATCCTTTTAAATTCTTCCGATTTAGATTACATCTTCTTCCAGTTCTAGTTATAGTTACTTTCAGAATATGTACAAGTTCAACCTGTCAGGCTCGTATCCTAGTCCGTACCATTTCATAACTTCCACGATCATCCCTGTCAAATTTTGACATCCCACAACCTGTAATGGGCATTTGCGCACGACCTTAAGTTGCATCCCGTGTATCCGAGTCAACTTAACTCGAGACTTGTACCCTTATGAACACGTCGTTGCCGCAGTTCCAACGCTACATCTCGCGCATCGATGCGATACCCATGCCAGGAGTTATGGGCTCGTGTATATTTTGAGGAAACGCTGCATGTTACAAATTTGAAAGAAATTTCTACCCAAACATCACATCAATCGATCAAGTACAAGTAAGTACAACACCCATCCCTCTCTTACCAATAAGGCATGGCAACCCATACCTCTCTCATCCAAAGTCAACTTTCTCTCTCTCTCCACCCATCCCTTCCTTACATTCATCACCATCCCTCTCTCCCATCCATCACTCTCTCTCTCTCTCTCATTTCACTCTTCACTCCAAAGCAACCTATAAGTGTGGACATCCAAGTTTAGGAGAGAAAAGAGAGGAGCCTAGTGTGGCCCACTTCCTACCACCCAATCTCCCATCCCAGCCATCCAACCTTCATCAACTTCCATTAAAGGGAAAGCCAAGGAGTTTAGGAGTCCAATCAGCCAAGAAGGAGCGAAATCGATGGGTGAACTTAGCATTTTCACCGTTGATTTCTATTTATGGGCCCACTTGTGGTGGGACCTACTTGATGTATGCATTGTATTAAGTATAGGGAGGGCCCATAGTGGCGGGGTCCCTCCACTACGTCGTCTCTCTCTTTCTCTCTCCCTCTCTTTCATTTATTTTGGTGATTATATGGTCGTGTGGCCCACCCGGATGGACCCCACCATGAAGTATGTATTTTATCCATGTTGTCCATCAAGTGGGGCCCACCTGGCAGTTCGTTTGGACGAGCCTGATTGGAGGAAAATACAAATATCAGCTAATCCAAAATCTTAGTGGGCCACATGTATGTGGACCCCACCTGACGCATGGCTGGAGTACCTTACACCAGTTATATAGCTGTTGTAATGACCATAACAAGTTCTGTGTGGACCCACCTTGATGATGGGTTTCATCCATGCAGTCCATCGTCCACACGTGGACGATGGGACCCATGTAATGTATGTGGTTTATATCCAGGTTGTCCGTCCACTGTTGGGATGTAAGGCCACCTAGATACATGTGTTGTATCTACCATCCGTATGTATGGACGTCAGCAAGTGGGCCTGATTAGAGGTACGTGTTATATCTAATTGTCCACATGTGGGACCCACCCTGCACGTGTCACACGTGTAGGTGATGGGACCATCCCTGCTGGACGGTTTGGATACCACCATGATATATGTGTTTATCTATACCGTCTGTCCAACAACAATATAGCTATTGGGATAACGTCAACAAGTTTTGTGGGTCCCACACCAGCTTTCTAGCTGATGTAATGATGTTAGCAAGTGTTGTGGGCCTCCAAGATGTATGTGTTTCTCCAAGCCGTCCATCTGTCCAGGACGGTGGGACCCACTTTGATGTATTTATTCTATATCCACTCCATCCATCTGTCCAAGGCTAGTGGGACCCACCATGATTTATGTATTTTATCAATACCGTCCATCTGGATAGGTTGTGTGGGGGCCACATGATGTTTGTGTTTCTCCCAGCCAACCTCACCTTTGATGTATGTGGTTTACATCCACGCTGTCCATTTTGCTCGACAAGTGGGACCTCCCCCCCTTGAATGTATGTGTTTCATCCTTGTGAAGCTGATCATGATGTATTTATTCTTCATTTAAGCCATCCATTTGTACACATGCGGGACCTACTCCACACATGTTGCATGTGTGGAGGTGGGGCCCACCTTGTGCTGTGTTGTGGAGCCTACCTTAGATGTATATATTATATCCAAGCCGTACGTCCAGATCATGGGTCCTAAGTGGGACTCCATGATGTATGCGTTTCATCCATACTAACCGTCCCTTGTTGGGGTGGGGCCCACTTTAAGGATGTGTTGTATATTCACATTGTCCATCATGTGATTAATGTGCCCCCCCTCACCCTGGTGATGAATGTATTGTATATTTGCACCATTCGGTCCGCTAGTTGGTGGGACTCACCTCGATGTATGTATTTCATATCCACGTTCTCTACTCGTTTTAATGGCGTAGGGCCCACTTGCTACTGTGCTAGGCCCGCCTACACCGTACAGGCCCACCATATTATGCGTGTTTCATCTATACCATCCACTTGTGTGGCCCACCTAGATGTATGTATTTTGTATCCACACCGTCTATCCTTGGGGCCCGCTATGATTTACGCGTTTTATCAGTGACGTCCAGCCCGTGGACCCCACATATGACATATTTAAGGCCCATCTTACAAGCCCACCTTGAGGTATATGTTGTACTTGTTACCCATCTATTTTGCTGGATTATAAGCCGTCCTATTAGGCACATGTGATGTGGCCCACTTGATGCATATGGGGCCCAGGCATGAGGCCCATTATAATGTATTTGACCCATTAAGATTGTATATAAGACCCATGCGATGTGGCCCATTAATGTATATGAGGCCCATGCGATGCGGCCCACTTAATGTATATGAGGCCCATTTGATGTGGCCCAACGTGATATGTGAGGCCCATTATGTTGTATGTGAGGCCATGGGCCCCACTATACATTTAGCCCTATAAGGGCCACTCCTTGGGAGCAATGTTGGTTGAATGTCCACATTGATGGGCAGTGATGGTTAAATGTTCACGTTATGACCTTTCCTTAGGCCTCGTTAGGTCTATTCTTGATATAAGTAGGCCGTCTAGGCCCATCCTTAATATGAGAAAAGTACATTATCATCATATAACATGCTTATTATAGCTCCACGATCCATGCCCATACGCATCACATGTATGCTTGATATGAGGAGTTATTGCTCATAGTACATGCCATTGGGTAGATTATTATGGGACTCACCGATAGATGGAGTTACCCCACATGAGCATGCGGTATCGCAGGTTTGATGCATGACTGGATATTATGACTTATGCATCTCACATTTTGTGATATGACTACTGTACACCCTAATGATATCAGGGTCGTAGCCTCCACAAGTATATTGTGGATGATCAAATGAAACACTGAAAATCTTTTTTTCATGGAGTGCTATAGATGTCCCTGGGTGAAAGTCGCTAAACCTCAGTTGCCAAGAGACACTCCAACATCTAGATCGAGTGGATACATGAGCGCTCGAGTGCTGAATACCAGTAGGATGTGTCTCCCACTGTGTTGTGGTAGGCTGGAAGGGGGTGTGGCCATACCCATCCGAGAGTAGGGGGCATAGCTAGGCTAAGTTTGACCATTTCATAAATGGGTCCGTTATCGACGTGCTAGGTAGATATTAGCTGACTACTAGCCAAGCGGATAGTGAGATCTCTTCCACTTGCATGGTTGCATGTCTTGTGGACGGCGATCACGTGTAGAGTGTACTAGACCCCGGTGATAATCCCAGATATGTACAGTATTGATATGTGGACTTATTGTGCAGGAGTTGCATACTTGGCATTTTACTCATTCATTCATTCATTCACTATCCACTCGGGCTGGTGGTGCACAACTAATTGTTATATATACCTTCGCAATGGTCAGGATTTCTGTTGGGGCACGCAACCAACCTAAGATTAGGAGTCTACTACATTGAGTTTGTCTATCCAAATTTAGGTATGGGACTAGTTTGGATAGAAGTCCATTATGATGGACCTATAGCCTGTGATACTATGTATTATCATCCCAACTTCACACTCCATCTTAGTCATTTCATTCGCATCACATATTGCATTACATCCGTGGCATATGATATTTTTGAGTTGTTATATTTCTATATTTATATGGCCTGGATGAGGTTGAGGTTTCGTAGACTCGTTAGGATTTGCATATTGCATTGAATCCTCAGTATGCGACGTTTGGCTTACTATGTCTCCATATTGCACAATTGATCTACATTGATTCCTTAGTATATGTTATTAGCCTATTATGGTTTTGCATCACATAGCCTGATAAGGTTGATGATATTTATGCACTTACCAGCATATTTTTGCATTGCTTTGATATTGCATACTTGACACTTACCTTGCGTAGACACTTATACCACCCTCTAAGCTCTCTAAAAGCTTATGCACGATAGATGTGTGCAGTGGTGTTAGGTCGTAATAGCATTGAGCTTGGAGCGTGCAACTGTCTTCTGGAGCTTGATTATCGATATATGTATTTCCTTTTCAGTGTTGTATTCAACTGTTTATATTAGTGGATATGTGATGATGATGTTGCCTTTGTGATTTGGGTAAACTTGTGCTTATGCTTCTTACGAAATAAATATATCCTAAAAAATCCTCCTTGTATGATCCCAGGATCAGAATCTATCGTATGGGCGTTAGAAGCTGAGAATGGGGTACTACAGAGAGTGTTGGCACTGAATTCAGCAATTGAGAATTCTGTGAGCCCAATTTTTGAGTTTGGGGCGTAACACAGTCCATGTGGATTTGACCTTAGTCTCATCGAGAATTATTACTACATCGCAACCCTACATCCCCACCAACGACGCCACAATCCCCAACCAACATTTTGCTAGTCTCAAACAAAGTATGCGAAAAAGATTTTAAAAATTACAGGATAATTTCTATAAGCTCAAGTGAATCTAGATAAAAGAATTCTAAAATATATTAATGTTGAGTCTTACTTTCTCCTAAACTCGAGCGCTCGGTAAACACTTCATGGTCAAGTTCAAAGTATTAATCCATCAATTAGAACAATTCTAAACATTAAGTTTTATGGGTGCATAACGCAACCTTGACTGATCATAATTAAAGGTCCAATTGTCAATTTTTATAATAACATTGATAATAAAAAAGAGCATTTCAGATAACCTAACCTAAACCGAAACTTTCCTTACAGTTCAACCTTTGTATTCTTCTAACTTTTGATTTTTTCATCGATGGCTTCACGCTATGTCAACCTTTTTAATGATCTTTAA
This sequence comes from Magnolia kwangsiensis, assembly GCA_037074715.1. Classification (NCBI taxonomy): domain Eukaryota; kingdom Viridiplantae; phylum Streptophyta; class Magnoliopsida; order Magnoliales; family Magnoliaceae; genus Magnolia; species Magnolia kwangsiensis. The sequence goes on from CM073573.1 coordinate 63,567,719, forward strand.
TAGGTAACCATTTTCGATGACAACTATTTTTTTAGCTAGGTATTCTCTTTTTTTGTTCTTTTTTAACATGATGGACAAATTCTCCAGGTTGGTTCCTTCCATGCTTACTAATCACCAAGTTAACAATTCAATATCGAACTGACACCTTAATGTGTAAGCTAGATGTGACATACGTAATCATGACTCAATCAATGTTTAAAACATCTAATCATGGATTAATAATTCGAACTGAACTGTGAAATCTAACAAGTAGCTAAACCCAAGAATCATAAATCACTAACATTAAGTATCTTATACTTTTAAATCAAGGATGACCTTCAAAATCACTTGAAATTTCAAAATTTTCAGAAAACTTTTAAAAATTTTCACAATTTTTGCTCAAGACTGAGAAAACATTAATTAGGTAACCTAATCTGACATCCCCAACCTAAAAACTACATTGTCTTCAATGTAAAAGAAATAAGCATGATTTGTAAAAGAGACAACGTAATTAAAAGGAGAGTGATGGAGAGATACTACATGATGAAGAAACTTTGAGGTATATTCCAAAGGATCTAAGTGTGAAAGTGGTTAGCACGAGAGTTCAAAAACAAACTATCCTAAAATAAATAGAAAACAAACTACCCTAAACAGCATCGACTATCCTAGAACGGAAAAAAGAAAACCTAACTACACCTCCACTAGACTAGGAGATCAATCCTGATAAATAGGATCATTCAGAGGTATGGACATGTTCTCTAAATCAAATTGCTCAACAAATGGCTTTAATCGACGTCCATTTACTTTGAATTCATTTTCATTGTTTGGATTCCGAATCTTGATAGTTCCATGAGGATAAACATTGGTAACAGTGAAAGAGTCGATCCAATGCGATCGGAGCTTACCTGGAAAGAGATGTAACTCAGACTTATAAAAGAGGACTTTTTGACCTGATGTGAATGATTTTCGAAGAATGTGTTGGTCATGAAATGCCTTCATCATGTCCTTGTAAATTCTTGAGTTCTCGTGCGCATTATTTCAAATTTCTTCGGGTTCATTTAATTGAAGTTTGCGTAGCGAGCCAGCATTGTCCAAATGAAAATTCAGATTTTTAATCGCCCAGTAGGCTCTATGTTCCAACTCCACATGCAAATGATAAGCCTTCCCATAGACAAGTCTAAAGGGAGACATTCTAATAGGGGTTTTAAATGCAGTACGGTAAGCCCATAAGCATTGGTCAATTAGAGTGACCAATCCTTACGGTAAGGGTTAACCATCTTTTCCAAGATGTGTTTAATTTACCTATTGAAAATCTCAACTTGCCCACTTATTTGTGGGTGGTATGGAGTACTCACCATATGAGAGATGTCATATTTCTTCATTAAGTTCACGAATGGCCTATTATAAAAATGTGAGCCTCCATCACTAATGATGGCTTAAGGTGTTCAGAACCAGGAAAGAATGTTCTCTTTTAAGAATTTAATGACTGTTTGATAGTCATTGTTCCGACATGGAATTTCTTCGACCAATTTAGTGACATAGTCTGCGGTGAGCAAAATATATAAATTTCTAAAATATTGGAGGAATGGTCTCATGAAATCGATGCCCCAGCAATCAAATGCTTCTATAATAAGAATGCATTTTAAGGGCATCATATTTCGACGGGACAATGCTCCCAATTTCTGACAACGCTCATAAGCTTTGCAAAATTCATGAGTGTCCTTAAACGTAGTGGGCCAGTAAAAGCCACACTGTAAAATCTTAGCCGTGGTCTTTTTGGCAGAAAAGTGACCACCACAAGCCTGTGAGTGACAGAAGAAGATGACACTTTGGTGTTCATTATCTGGTACACATATCCTTAAGATTTGATCTAGGTAATATTTAAACAAATACGGATCATCTAAAAAGAACTTACGAAGCTCGACGAAGAATTTTTTCTTATCTTGTGCAGTCTAATGTGTCGGCGTGAAACCTGTGGTAAGATAATTAGCAATATTAGTAAACCAAGGTGAATGAGAGACTTTGAACAGTTGTTCGTCAGGGAACATGTCATTGATATGTGTTGTCTTAAGAGAATTAGGGAGATCAAGGTGGAAAAGATGGTCAACCACTGCATTCTCTACTCCCTTTTCATCTTTTATTTCCAAATCAAATTTCTAGAGTAAGAAGATCTATTTAATCAGGCAGGGCTTAACATCGTTCTTAGAAAGAAGATACTTGAGTGCCGCATGATTTGTGTAAATGACGATCTTGGATCTGATCAAGAAGGACCTAAATTTGTCTAAAGCGAACACTACGGCTAAGAGTTCTTTTTCCATAGTCGAGTAATTCACTTGGGTAGGATTCAGAGTTCTACTTGTGTAATGAATAATGTAGGGCTTCTTTTCTTTTCTTCGACTTAACACTGCCCCAAGAGCATAGTCAGATGTGTCACACATAAGTTCAAAAGGAAGGCTCCAATCGGGTGGCTGCATGATAGGTGTAGTGGTTAACATGAAAGCTTCCTACCATTACTCAATCCACTCGTATGGTGTAACCTTTTAAAGTAGATTGCATGGAGGATAAGAGAGGTGACTAAAGTCCTTTATAAATCTCTTGTAAAATCCAGTGTATCCTAAGAAGGATCGCACGTCTAGTATGTTCTTGGGTTGAGGTAGGTTAGAGATAAGATCAATTTTAACCTTATCTACCTCAATTCCTTTGGACAGTATGATATGTCCAAGGACAATTCCTTTACGAACCATGAAATGACACTTCTCCCAGTTGAGTACCAAATTCTTTTCTTGACGTCGTTTCAGCACACACTTAAGATTTTTTTCCAAACAATTGCTAAAGGATGGACCAAAAATAGAGAAATCATTCATGAAGACCTTTAGATATTGTCCCACAATATCAGAAAAAATACTCATCATGCATCGCTGAAAAGTGGTGGGGGCATTACATAGTCCGAATGGCATCCTTCGGTAAACAAAGGTGTCAAAAGTACATGTGAATGTGGTCTTTTTCTGATCTTCAAGAGCTATCTCTATCTGGTTGTAGCTCAAATACCCGTCAAGAAAATAATAGTACGAGTGACCAGGTAGCCTTTTCAAGATTTGATTAATGAAGGGAAAAGGGAAGTAGTCCATTCTTATGATGGTATTCAACTTCCTGTAGTCAATACACATTATCCAACCAGTAGTAACTCTAGTTGGCAGGAGTTCATTGTTAGCATTGGCTATGATGGTGATTCCAGACTTCTTAGGAACTACTTGGGTTGGACTACCCATTGGCTATCGGATATAGGGTATATGATACCCACATCCACCAGCTTAAGGACCTCGGCCTTAACCACTTCCTTCATGTTTGGATTTAATCCACGTTATGGTTGCTGAGAGGTCTTCGCATTATCTTCAAAATAAATGTGGTAAGTACATACCGAAGGGTCAATTTCCTTGAGGTCCACAATTGCCCATCTAATGGCTCTCTTATGCTCAATGAGAGTAGATATGAGCATACTTTCTTGTTCTTGCTCAAGGTAGGATGAAATCACCACCGTGTATGTCTCATCTTAACCTAAGTAGACAATTTCAAATAAGAGGGCAACAGTTTTAGGTCAAGCTTCGGTGCCTTGAGGTTAGACGGTAGAGGTACTATCTTGGTTTGAGGCAATTCTTCAAATTGTGGCCTCCACCAGCTAACTTTAAGTACTAGTGCAGTATCAAGCATGACACATGTCTCCCTAATCATATCATCATCCAAATCATGCGAGTGGGCCAAGCATATCTCTAAAGGGTCAGAGGATAAGGTCAAAAGTGTTTTATCTTTCATGAAAGAATTAATCATGTTAATGTTGTGAAAATCGTCATCATCCTCTAACCGTCTGCATATGCTGAAAAGTATATTCAACTCGAATGTCATATTCCAAAAAGACATACTCATGACTCTATTCCTGCAATTAATGATTGCATTTGAAGTGGCAAGGAATGAGCGACTGTAACGCCCGTGAAAAATCCATACTTGGGCTCGAGTTCCAACTCGACCCGAAATTGGGTAGAATTAATTCTTTTAGAAAAAAATGACTAAGTTAGCTAGCGCAACGCTGGAGTAGCTGGGAAATAGTCCCTAATCACTTTAAATACGTTCTACAAGACCCGAATCGAGTAGAACCAATGACTCTATAACATTCTATAACCTCGGACCAAACTCTAAGCAGGTTTGTTCTTTGGACCACTTTGAATCTTTGTATTGGATCTAGACCGCGCGTCGAAAGTCCGATACCTCCTATCTTAGACCGTTAGAACCGCCTAGCTGGACCTGACACTCATTCTGAAAATCAAGTCAAACCGATAATCACAGGCTATTTCATTGAGCCCAGACCGAAGAGAGTACGAATAGGGACATAGTTGGAATTTCAAATTCAAATCTGGCACACTACTTGACGCGTCAGTATTGAGCATTCTGACCATCAGAATTCATCCAGATTACACCCTCGGATCAGGAGAAATTTCTATTTTATATCATGAGACTTTCAGCCCTGATTTACGTGCGGTGACCGCTGAACTGAAATTGGTCCGCCACGTGCGATCTGTGAACCCTGCCGGACTGAAAACTTAATACGTGATAGATCTGGTATGCAAGAGCTTAAGTCCGATCGATTTCGACCAGGGGACCACCAGAAAGCATCTTTTGGACCGAAACAGCCCCGAATTGGATATGCACTAAGTAAACTTTGTACCGGAGCCTGTTTTCGGCGTTTTTAAGCTTATAAAAGAGGTTGAAACCGTCACTCCTCTCTCCCATCCGAAATTGCAAGAAACCCTAGATTGGGAGAGAGAAAAGGTGAGAGTTTGTGAGAGAGAGTGGGATAGATTTCTCCAGCCTTCGAGCCGCCTGTTGCTAGTGCCTAAGCAACTCATCCCAATCACCAAGCCGGTGATTCTTCCGCTTTTTCAGGTATGAAACAACCCTAGAAGTTGCTGATTTGGGGATCACTAAGATCCATAGCTTTTTAACTAATAGATCTTGTAAAACAGGTTCTCTTATCGCCGTAGACGAAGCGTATACGCTCCGTTCAAAATCACGAGTCTACAAGAGACTAGGTGAGGATTTTAGACGCTTTGATTGACGGTTTTCAACGCTTTCAATGTTGTTTAATAGTAGATTATCGACGGCATCGTTGTTTGACATGTACAACATGCTCTCCGTTTCCTGTTTCGTAAATTAACGAAGAATATGAGATTTAGGGCATTTTAGTCATTTGTAGGAAGTACAGTTTACATTCATATTTTGCTGATGTGATTGACATGGTTTGTTGTCACATTAGGAAGTTAGGAATACGTGCATAATTAGTTTGGCAAAGAGATTCGCCTAATTGCGCACTTCGGGTCGACATGCCATATGTAGACTTAAGTGTGTAGTGTATGTGTTTGTATAAATGTTTGTATTAGTATGTATTGAATTAAATGATGTTATGAGATAGTTTGAGATGGATTTCTCAATTAATATGCTGACCTAAATGATTTCCTACACGTTGATTATATGCATGATTTCATTACATGCATGAGATATATGTGCTTGAAGATTTACTTAAGTTGAATATTATAACATGTGTTAACATGCTCACATGATTGTATTTCAATTCCAATATTCCTATATAAATCGCTGATGTGATTTTATAATTATTTGGGACTATACTTAGTCCAGGCAGTCGGTAACCGATTGAATTCGTGGCTAGCTGGTCTTGGCCACGAATGATGCGTCGATGAACGTGATTCGTGTTTGGAGTTGGCGGCAGTGGTTAGGCCACGCGAAGTGTTTTACGCACTTCATGTCGTTCGACTTGAGATGCGATCGTGCTAGTCGAGCCCGTCAAGTAACCCGACTGGCCGATGTATGTTCACCCTGTATGAGTCATAACTGCTTGAACCTATGGTACTGAACTTACCATTGTAAACCCTGTTAACCATGGTACCTTGATCCACGAAGACTCATGAGCCGGGCATGGTGGTATGGGACACCGTGGTCGAGCTGTCGGCCTACGCTGGGGCCAGAAACCTCCTCGTAGTGACCAGTGAACACCTAGTCTCGTGAGCAGATTATAGTGGTATGGGACACTATATTCTAGCTGTCGGCCTACACTGATCAGGCGACGAGTCCTTTGTAGTGATCGCGAGCGTATTCTGAGCCTACGGGAGGCAACAACCCTTCAGTAGCAGTAGAGTACAGTAGGCCTGTATTGATAAGGTGATGGGGGAGTGGTGTAACGAGTGCGAGCAACAGCCCTGACAGCCCTTACAGCGACCTACAAAATATACATCGTATGAGATTACTAGGAGTGACGACCCTAGACAGGATTTGTGTTGGGATTGATACAAGGGAAGTACCTTAGTTTCCCAATCCTGCTGTTTGAATGGACTAATAACAACTCGAAAATCATATCACCATAATATTGCATGTGCCTGGAAGATGTGGAGCACTCTAGGGAGTGTGGCATGCCGCGGTCGTAAGATGTTGCCGTATGATGGAGATCGTCGGTGAGGGCATACATCACGTCATATCATCTTGCATTAACAACAGTATTAGGATTGTCTGATTTACTGCTTTACTATTACCGCATGATTGATTTGTGAACATGCTAATCTTTGCTCTATGATTCCACTGAGTTGATCACTCACTTCCACGTTTCGGGATGGTGTTTGCAACACCCACCAGACCCTATTGTAGATGCAGGTGAGGCTGAGATCCAGGAGGCAGAGCCAGACTTCGATGAGGACCAGGACGAGTTCTCGTACATGCAGTATCATGATGGCTTTGCGTAGGCGACCTGGATTGATGGGACTTCAGTGGGACTTTTTTGAACATTACATTTTGTTCATGTATATGTATATGAGACTCATAGATGTATTCATACCTTAGAGACAGTTGAGATCTACTTTGTTTTTCCATACAGCGATATATATATTGTTTAGTCTTTCGCTTGCTTTTATCACTGGATCTGAAGTATGAATTGCAGTTTTGGTATACTTTTACTCATGTGAATGCTTTAAATCAGACAACATTGAATCATAATCATTTTTTTTGCATAAGTGACGGTCTGGAACTCGGGAGTTGAGTTTATACACGACCCCCGATTTTCAGGGTGTTACAAGTTGGTATCAAAGCATGAATGAGAGTATACTAGGCCTGGGTTATGGTCTCGCGACGTACGCTGTCGCTTCCTTTGACTTAGGTGGGTGCGAGAAGGGTCTAGAAACACTTCTAGGATCGCAAATTCGCCGATAGGCGAAGTCTATTTGAATCGATCGCACGATCGAGTCTGTAACGCAACTCGGGTCGCGTAAAGCAACCCGAATAGCTCCTAGGTCGTAGGAAGTCGGGTTGAGACGTTCTTTGAATGATTTTAAACCCGTGAAGGTGAATCCTTGGGCCGTGGGATGACCATGACTCCTGTATTCAATCGCCAGGGTTTAAAAACCCCGTTTCACCAAAAATCTTTAAAATTCTTCCTCTCACCACTCCAATCTTCATTTCTTTCTTATCCATTTCATGTTAAGCATCAAACCTAATGTGAAAATAACACAAAATAAACTTTCACAAAATTTTATAGTGAATAGTAAAATTCATGAAAAATAGACATAAGGTCATTCTAACTTCACTTTCTTTAGCAACTAAGGGTCTAGATGGATGTACTGGATCCTTCTACCTGAAAATCATATGCTGCATCATAGGGTTTGGTATTCAAAATTGCAGAATGGTCCCGGAAAGCCCCGAACACATGTTTGGGCCTACATAGGTCAAAATACAATGAACTAGGGGTCGAACCATACATATCTGGGGTCCTTGAACCATGGGGGATTGAACCCATCTGGCCCCACCGACCGGATGCATCGCCGTACAGGTGGGCCCATTTGAAGTGAGACTCGGGCGCGCGCCCTTAAATCCCATGTACACTCTCCCCATATATGTCCCATCCAACGAAAACCCCTAAAACGTGCATCTCCTTCATGAACAGCCCTCCCTATAGCCCTATTTTCATTTTCCAGCAACCATCTCCAAAATTTGGGATTCTAAATCATCCCTAGATCTCTCCTTGGCCAAAAACGACTACCATCCATCATTCCTTTGGAGTTGGCAGCCCTTCCTCTTGAAGATTTCATCATTTGGAGCTCCAAAAACCCCCAAATTGAGCTGAAATCGTGAGGTGCTCCATTTCACTTTTTCATTTCCATTTCTCCTTGAAAATACATCCTTGGGAAGCTTGAAGCATCCCTCTATGACGCCTAGATCTCCTTTTTCCAGATTGGATAGCCACTTCTCCACATTTTCTCCATTTTCCATGGCTTTCGTGGAAGCCATTTTAGGCCTTTTATCACTCTCATCCATCATATCTTTGATGGGTAAAAGGAAAACCGCAACAGACGAGGTTGGGCCAAGTCGCCCTGCTCAATCGAGAAGATCGAGGGGTGGTGCCACAAGTTCAAGCGCCACCGCAGGTCCAGCTAAAGCCCTAGAGTGCCGTAAAAGCGAGATTTGGATCCCCATACTCACCTTGGGCTAGTAATTCTATCAGAGATGCCTCATGGCCAATACACTGATCGCAAAGTGTTATTTGAGGCGGACGTGGAAGGGCGACTGTTCGGTGAATTTTTGTTGTTCGAGCGCATTGAAACTGCACATTGGGGTCCGATCTTTGAAGCTCGCACTCGTGCTAATGTGAGCACCATTCGTGCCTTCTACGCTTGTATCTAGAATCCTACCTTGGAGCCATTGTAGTTTAAAATCCCTTTTGGTAGAGATCGGATGGCTACGATTGATGTATTACTGATTGCATGACTTCTGAATGTGCCTCTTGGTGATGTTCATCCTAGTGAGAAGAATCTGAGGGGCAGGCATGAACGAGATCGCCGCACCAGGTTTCTGTGCGGTAAGTTGGTTCCATGGCAGCCTAATAATAGCCTAAAAGCGACGTATATGTCTGATGATTTACGCCTGTTGCACCATATCTGCACGTACAATGTGTATCCCAGGTCGACGAATCGTATTGAATGTACACGCTTTATGGTTGATTTCCTATATCTGGTGGCCCAGGGAGAGAACGTATGTATAACCACTTTCATCTTATGACAGATAATCCTCATAGCCAAGTCAAGAAAAATATCCGAATCGCTTCCTTTTGGCCGACTGATTTGCAAGATTGCGCTTGAGTTTGCCTACAGACTTGGGTCGAAATTGCTAGTTTCGATTCATACCATTGATGAGTCGACTATGGTCAAGATGAAGATTAGGTCGCAGTACCGTGAAAATCAGCTTGAGGAGGATAGCGAGGATGACTTTGATGATGAGGAAGAACAAAGTGAAGAAGAAGTTGGAGCAGAAGTTCAGGAAGAAGTTCAGGAAGAGGCAGAAGAGGAGGCTCAGGATACAGATGAGAGCCCTCCTCCTTTTGCGCAGGCTACTAGCGACGATCGCATTGCTCGGATTGAGGAGAGTCAGATCGCCCTGCGAAGGAAATTTCAGGAACTTCGCACTGAAGTCGAGGATGCCAAGGCCGTTACAAAGAAGAAATTCGGCAAGGTGACTCGCACCTTGAAGGCAATCCTGTGTTGCTTGCAGGATAAGGGTGCTCCTCCTCCGTCACTAGACTCAGACTAGCAATGCGACCTATGATGTAGTTGTCAGTAGTTAGTCATTTTCTTCTTTATGTGTGTAAGCCTGTTAGGGCTAGTGCTTTGCTTATGTTGCTGTTGCAATTTTAACTGTCTTAGTTCCCATGTATTTCTCGTCATGATGCTTGTAAGGATATATCCCTTGTATTGTGACAATTTTGATTAAATGAAATGCATGGAATGCCTTTGACTCCTCGTGTGAATGATTGCGATGTATTTGTGCTATTGAGACTGACAAGGTTGCGCCCTATTTTGAATATAGGGAATGCCGCCTAAGGCTACGCGGAGCACGGTTCGGCTTGCACTGAGCTAGCATATGGATCAGACTCCTTCGCATCTGACACTCATGCGGACCCTGCTGTGGGCCCGATTCCTGAGACAGTTCGTGCGTCTCAGCCTGCTGCTGGTCCTACAGTTGGACCACCGCCGTTCACACCATCAGTCAGAGAGCCTCATCGTGCATCTACTTCGACACAGTATCCGTCACAGCCTGCTCCACCTCCTGACAGATTTGAGCAGATGTTGGCTATGATGCAGCAGCAGCAGCAGCTTCTGACTACCATCGTGGGGACATTAGCACAGGGTGGGGGTGTGGCTCCACCTGCACCACCTGCGCATCCTGCTGAGGATGCTTATACATACGCCTAGGATGAGGGCATGGCTCATCCTGCGCCGCCTGCTTACCCTGCGGGGAATGCCGCAGATACACGGGGCCTATTAGAGCGATTTCAGCGCTTACGGCCTCCCACTTTCACGGGTTCACACAGACCCGAGGAGGCTGAGTACTGGCTCAACCGTGTGTCGAAGATTTTGTGGATGCTTCATTGCACAGAGGCCGAGCAGGTAAAGCTGGCTACATTCCTGTTTGAGCGAGAGGCCAGCCTGTGGTGGGATAGCGTATTGCGGACCGTTGCCGCCGACTATATATGGACATGAGCAGCGTTTGAGTTCCGATTTCACGAGAAGTATTACCCCCATACCTACAGGCACGACAGGGAGAATGAGTTTCTCCACCTCAGACAGGCAGCCATGACAGTTACAGAGTATGAGCATCGGTTCACGGAGTTCGGCAGATACGTCCTGACGATTTTGGCTGATGAGCAGATGGGCATACGGTGCTTTTTGGAGGGTTTGCGACCGGATATTTGGTCGAAGATGTGTTGTTTGACCATTCCCTCATATGCGGAGTTGATTCACATGTCTATGCGGGCAGAGTAGGATGTGGATCGACTTGCGCGATCTCGTGGCCCTGTTGCTTCTAGGCCGCGACCAGACATGCAGGACAGGCCCCTCGCGGGCAAGAAGGCCTCGCGTTGACCCTCCTACTAGGACTACAGCGCCTGTACCACCGTTTCGGTGCCCTGATTTGACATGTACATACTGTGTGAGGACAGGCCACTTGGCGCAGAGCTGCTTTTCTCAGATGCGGGACAGTGGGTTCTCGCCGCCGCAGAAGATTGACCGTGCTCATTCACAGGCGATATCAGCACCGCCTATACGGTTAGCTCCTGCGCACCCTTCTTTCAGACCTCCGGTATCGCAGATCAGACAGCCTCCACGGCCCTTGACACAGCGGCCGAACCGGCCACAGCAGGCTCGGGTTCATGCATTGACAGCTGAGGCAGCTGCGACACTGACTTTTCAGCATTCAGCCTTCGAGGTCACAACCCATATTGGATGTACTCCTATTCTTGTGATGGTGGACACTGGTTCCACGATTTCTTTGATATCACGTGCTGTAGTCAGGCGCCTTGGGTTACAGACCATTACCATGGATAGGGTACGAGTCCTTGCAGCCCACGGAGATTATTCAGATGTCACCCAGATGTGTGAGGGTTGTTTGGTTGATTTGGGAGGCCGGACGATGGCTATTGATCTTGTCGTCGACCCCTCTCTTGTTTATCTCGATGTCATTCTTGGCATGGATTGGTTGACTGCAGCGAGGGCCGAGATTGACTGCGAGACTCGTATAGTGACTGTGTACGAGCCTGAGGGTGCATCCTTCACATTTCCAGTGCGGGTAAATCTCCCTTTTCGCATACTTAGTTACACCACTTTATTGCGCGACGCTGGTGCCCAGGTACTTGAGCATGTGCCAGTCGTTTTCGAGTTCGGGGATCTGTTCAGGAAGATCCCTGGTTTGTCGCCTTGACGAGAGATCTATTTCACTATCGATCTGGTTCCTGGTTCTACGCCCGTCTCACTGCCGACGTATCGCATGACACCATGTGAGATGGAGGAGTTGAGGATGCAGATTGATGGTCTACTAGATCTTGGCCTTATACGGCCTAGTGTGTCTCCTTGGGGAGCACCGGTCCTATTCGTGAGGAAGAAGGACGGTTCGATGCGATTGTGTATTGATTATCGCAGACTGAACCAGGTCACGGTGAAGAACAAGTACCCTTTACCCAGGATCGATGACTTGTTTGATCAGTTGAGAGGAACGCAGTACTTCTCGAAGATTGATCTTTAGTCAGGATATCATCAGTTGCGCGTCAGGGATGAGGACGTGCAGAAGACAGCATTCAGGACCAGTTTTGGCCACTACGAGTTCCTCGTGATGTCGTTCGGTCTCACGAACGCACCAGCCGTGTTCATGGATCTGATGAACCGGGTATTTCGACCTTTCCTCTATCGATTCGTCGTTGTATTCATTGACGACATTTTGGTGTACTCTAGGAGTCGAGAGGAGCATGAGGAGCACTTACGTTTGGTCCTGGATACGCTCAGACAGCATCAGTTGTTCGCACAGTACAAGAAGTGCGACTTCTGGAAGCAGGAGGTGAAGTTCCTGGGACACGTGGTGTCCAAGGATGGCATGGCAGTTGACCTGTCTAAGGTAGCTGCAATGCAGGACTGGGAGCAGCCTGGTTCTGTCACTGAGGTGAGGAGTTTCTTGGGTCTCGCTGGCTACTATCGGCGCTTCATACAGGACTTCTCGAAGATCGTGAGACCCTTATCTCAGTTGACACAGAAGGACGTGAAGTTCTCTTGGAATGACAAGGCGGAGTCAGCTTTTCAGGAGCTGAAGGACAGACTTACGTCCGCCCCTGTGCTAGTATTGCCAGAGCAAGGGGTTAGATACACTATATACACTGACGCGTCTAGCGTTGGTTTGGGTTGTGTCCTTATGCAGAGGGACAGGGTAATTTCATATGCCTCGAGACAATTAAGAAAGCACGAGGAGAATTACCCTACACACGACCTAGAGTTGGCAGCCGTTATATTCGCACTGAGACTCTGGAGACATTACCTCTACGGAGAGGAGTTCGAGCTCTTTTGCGACCACAAGAGCCTCAAGTACATATTCACGCAGCGAGACTTGAATATGAGGCAGCGGCGATGGATGGAGACGTTGAAGGACTTCAAGTTTGAAGTCTCTTACCATCCTGGGAAGGCGAACCTTGTGGCTGATGCATTGAGCCTCAAGAAGGCGATAGAGTTTGCGGCTCCCCTGATGGTTGCTGAGTGGGATATGGTTGAGTTTTTGCGAGACTTTGAGCAGAAACTCACCGTAGAGGAGCCGTTTGAGTTCATCGCATATGTACAGGTGCGATCCCAGATCGATGACCGAGTCATCGAGGCGCAGAGGGACGATGCGCATCTGACTGAGCTTCGAGAGCAGGCCAGTGATGATGCAGACGCCGACTGGCGAGTTGGTATGGATGGGGGCTTACGTTATCGTGGCCGCCTATGCGTCCCAGATATCCCTGACTTGAGATGAGAGATTCTCGAGGCTGCGCATTGTACTAGACTCGCGATGCATCCAGGCAGCACGAAGATGTATCGTGACGTGAAGAGGACGTATTGGTGGGAAGGTATGAAGACCCACATAGCAGAGTTCGTGTCCAGTTGTCTCACTTGTCAGCAGGTGAAGGCAGAGCATCGCCAACCACCTGGACTTTTGCAGCCTATGCCGATCGCAGAGTGGAAGTGGGATTTCATTTCCATGGACTTCATTTCTGGGTTGCCAAAGATGAGGAAGGGACATGATTCCATTTGGGTGATCGTCAACCGTCTAACGAAGTCGGCGCACTTCTTACCGATTAGAGTTACGAACTCTGCAGACGAGCTGGCTAGATTGTACTTCAGAGAGATTGTGCGTCTGCATGGAGTTCCGCTGGAGATCGTGTCGGACAGAGACACGCGGTTTACTTTTATTTTCTGGACTCGCATTCAGGAGGCTATGGGTGTGAAGTTGAAGTTCAGTACTACCTTCCACCCACAGACAGACGGACAGACAGAGCGGGTGAACCAGATCTTAGAGGACATATTGCGAGCTTGCGCATTGGACTTCAAGGACAGTTGGGATGATTGTCTTGTATATGCGGAGTTTGCGTACAACAACAGCTTTCAGACGAGTATCGGTATGACACCTTATGAGGCGCTGTATGGGCGACCTTGTCGCGCACCGCATTGCTGGATAGAGGTCGGTGAGCGTAGCTTGATTGGCCCAGATTTAGTGCAGGCGACGTCAGAGAAGATTGATATTATTCGACGTCGGCTTCTTACAGCGCAGAGCAGACAGAAGAGTTATGCCGATACGAGACGGAGGCCACTAGAGTTCACAGTTGGGGATCATGTGTTTTTACGAGTTTTCCCTATGAAGGGAGTCCTTCGGTTCGGGAAGAAGGGGAAGCTGGAACCGTGATTCATTGGTCCATTTCAGATCCTCGATCATGTGGGAGCGGTGGCTTACCGATTGGCTTTACCCACGCCTCTCGCGAGCGTTCACAACGTATTTCATATTTCTATGCTGAAGAAGTACGTTGCTGATCCTTCCCATATCATCAGATGGGAGCAGGTGCAGTTAGGAGAGGATGTTACTTATATCCTGCGACCGACACGTATCCTAGACAGGAAGGAGCAGGTACTGCGTAGCAAGGTGATTCCCCTTGTGAAGGTATTGTGGACGCATCACTCTGAGGAGGAGGCTACCTGGGAGAAAGAAGCCGAGATCAAAAAGAACTACCCACAGTTTCTCGAGGAGTACGAAAAGGTACAAATTTCGAGGACGAAATTATTTGTTAAGGGGGGCAGATTGTAACGCCCGTGAAAAATCCATACTTGGGCTCGAGTACCAACTCGACCCGAAATTGAGTAGAATTAATTCTTTTAGAAAAAAATGACTAAGTTAGCTAGTGCAACGCTGGAGTAGCTAGGAAATAGTCCCTACTCACTTTAAATACGTTCTACAAGACCCGAATAGAGTAGAACCAACGACTCTATAACATTCTATAACCTCGGACCAAACTCTAAGCAGGTTTGTTCTCTGGACCACTTTGAATCTTCGTATTGGATCTAGACCGCGCGTCGAAAGTCCGATACCTCCTATCTTAGACCGTTAGAACGGCCTAGCTGGACTTGACACTCATTCCGAAAATCAAGTCAAACCGATAATCACAGGCTATTTCATTGAGCCCGGACCGAAGAGAGTGTGAATAGGGACATACTTGGAATTTCAAATTCAAATCTGGCACACTACTTGACGCGTCAGTATTGAACGTTCTGACCGTCAGAATTCATCCAGATTACACCCTCGGATCAGGAGAAATTTCTATTTTATATCATGAGACTTTCAGCCCTGATCTACGTGCGGTGACCGCTGAACTGAAACTGGTCCGTCACGTGCGATCTGCGAACCCTGCCGGACTGAAAACTTAATACGTGCTAGATCTGGTACGCAAGAGTTTAAGTCCGATCGATTTCGACCAGGGGACCACCAGAAAGTATCTTTTGGACCGAAACAGCCCCGAATTGGATATGCACTAAGTAAACTTTGTACCGGAGCCTGTTTTCGGCGTTTTTAAGCTTATAAAAGGGGTTGAAACCCTCACTCCTCTTTCCCATCCGAAATTGTAAGAAACCCTAGATTGGGAGAGAGAAAAGGTGAGAGTTTGTGAGAGAGAGTGGGATAGATTTCTCCAGCCTTCGAGCCGCCTGTTGCTAGTGCCTAAGCAACTCATCCCAATCACCAAGCCGGTGATTCTTCCGCTTTTTCAGGTATGAAACAACCCTAGAAGTTGCTGATTTGGGGATCACTAAGATCCATAGCTTTTTAACCAATAGATCTTGTAAAACAGGTTCTCTTATCGCCGTAGACGAAGCGTATACGCTCCGTTCGAAATCACGAGTCTACAAGAGACTAGGTGAGGATTTTAGACGCTTTGATTGACGGTTTTCAACGCTTTCAATGTTGTTTAATAGTAGATTATCGACGGCATCGTTGTTTGACATGTACAACATGCTCTCCGTTTCCTGTTTCGTAAATTAACGAAGAATATGAGATTTAGGGCATTTTAGTCATTTGTAGGAAGTACAGTTTACATTCATATTTTGCTGATGTGATTGACATGGTTTGTTGTCACATTAGGAAGTTAGGAATACGTGCATAATTAGTTTGGCGAAGAGATTCGCCTAATTGTGCACTTTGGGTCGACATGCCATATGTAGACTTAAGTGTGTAGTGTATGTGTTTGTATAAATGTTTGTATTAGTATGTATTGAATTAAATGATGTTATGAGATAGTTTAAGATGGATTTCTCAATTAATATGCTGACCTAAATGATTTCCTACACATTGATTATATGCATGATTTCATTACATGCATGAGATATATGTGCTTGAAGATTTACTTAAGTTGAATGTTATAACATGTGTTAACATGCTCACATGATTGTATTTCAATTCCAATATTCTTATATAAATTGCTGATGTGATTCCATAATTGTTTGGGACTATACGTAGTCCAGGCAGTCGGTAACCGATCGAATTCGTGGCTGGCTGGTCTTGGCCGCGACCGACGCGTCGATGAACGCGATTCGTGTTTGGATTTGGCGGCAGTGGTTAGGCCACGCGAAGTGTTTTACGCACTTCATGTCGTTCGACTTGAGATGCGATCGCGCTAGTCGAGCCCGTCAAGTAACCCGACTGGCCGATGTATGTTCACCCTGTATGAGTCATAACTGCTTGAACGTAGGGTACTGAACTTACCATTGTAAACCCTTTTAACCATTGTACCTTGATCCAAGAAGACTCATGAGCCGGGCATGGTGGTATGGGACACCGTGGTCGAGCTGTCGGCCTACGCTGGGGCCAGAAACCTCCCCGTAGTGACCAGTGAGCACCTAGTCTCGTGAGCAGATTATGGTGGTATGGGACACTATATTTTAGCTGTCGGCCTACACTGATCAGGCGACGAGTCATTTGTAGTGACCGCAAGCGTATTCTGAGCCTACGGGAGGCAAAGACCCTTCAGTAGCAGTAGAGTACAGTAGGCCTGTATTGATAAGGTGATGGGGGAGTGGTGCAACGAGTGCGAGCAACAGCCCTGACAGCCCTTACAACGACCTACAAAATATACATCGTATGAGATTACTAGGAGTGACGACCCTATACAGGATCTGTGTTAGGATTGATACAAGGGAAGTACCTTAGTTTCCCAATCCTGATGTTTGAATGGACTAATAGCAACTCAGAAATCATATCACCATAACATTGCATGTGCTTGGAAGATGTGGAGCACTCTAGGGAGTGTGGCATGCCGCGGTCGTAAGATGTTGTCGTATGAGGGAGATCGTCGGTGAGGGCATACATCACGTCATATCATCTTGCATTAACAACAGTATTAGGATTGTCTGATTTACTGCTTTACTATTATCGCATGATTGATTTGTGAACATGCTAATCTTTGCTCTATGATTCCACTGAGTTGATCACTCACTCCCACGTTTCGGGATGGTGTTTGCAACACCCACCAGACCCTGTTGTAGATGCAGGTGAGGCTGAGATCCAGGAGGCAGAGCCAGACTTCGACGAGGACCAGGACGAGTTCTCGTACATAAAGTATCATGATGGCTTTGCGTAGGCGATCTGGATTGATGGGACTTCAGTGGGACTATTTTGAACATTACATTTTGTTCATGTATATGTATATGAGACTCATAGATGTATTCATACCTTAGAGACAGTTGAGATCTACTTTGTTTTTCCATACAATGATATATATATTGTTTAGTCTTCCGCTTACTTTTATCACTGGATCTGAAGTATGAATTGCAGTTTTGGTATACTTTTACTCATGCGAATGCTTTAAATCAGACAACATTGAATCATAATCATTTTTGTTGCATAAGTGACGGTCTGGAACTTGGGAGTTGAGTTTATACACGACCCCCTATTTTCAGGGTGTTACAGCGACCAAGAATGATAAGAATTTGAGTGCTCATGTTACTGATGGGTTTCGTATCTGAGACAATAAAATCTACCGAGTAGTAGAATCTATCAAACTGGACCAGCACATCTTTAATCATCTCTCTTGGTACACGAACTGAGCGATCAACAAGTTACAATGTGGTTAGGGTGGGTTTCAATTCACCCAAACCTAACTATTTGTTAATTGAGTAAGGAATCAGATTTATACTTGCTCCTAAGTCAAGAAGTGCATTCTCAATTCGGTAGTTCCCAATGACACAAGGTATGGTTGGGCTACTAAGATCTTTAAATTTCTGTGGCACATCTTGCTTTAGGATGGCGCTCACTTTCTCGGTTAAGAAGATTTTTTTTAAAATATTTTTCTATTTTTTGGTTGTACATAAGTCTTTCAGAAATTTGACATATGAAGGTATTTGTTTAACCGCATCCAGTAGAGGAATATTGACCTTTACTTGTTTCAACACCTTTAGAATGTCCTGAGAGTTAGAGAGAGGTTTTAGTGTAACCAACCATTGGGGAAATGGAGTAATCAGCTTCCCTTGAGGTTCTGATTCTAATTCTTATGGGTCATGGCTAGATCTATCATTGTTGTCCTCTTTTGGGTCTTTAGGCTTTTCAACCCTAACTAAAATGATTTTGTTAATGATCTTCCCACTCCTAAGAGTGGTGATAGATTTAGCTTACTCCATCTGATTTGAAGAGCTTGGGTTGCTAACTTTATATTGTGGTTTTGGATTGGGAAGAGGTTGAGCTGGAAGGCTCCCCTTATTCCCAATCGCACTTCTAGTTTCAAGTCCTTGTATAGCCTTTATGAGGTCTTGAAAAGCTTGTAGCATCCCCTGATTAAAAAGCTCTTACTTTTGAAAATATTTTAGCACCAAATCCTCTTGAGGTTTCTCTTAATTTCAAATTTAGTTTAAGAAATCTTGAGGGGTAGCAGTTTGTCCATTCCTCCAACTAAAGTTTAGATGATTTCTCTAACTAGAATTGTATGTATTGGAGGTAGGTCCATTGAAAGATTTTTGGTAATTGTTCACGACATTAGATTGCTCATTCAACACATCTTGAAAGGCAGGTATCGTTAGATACTTTTCAGTTGTGTGAACGTTATAAGCACAAATACCGCAAACAATTTCCTTAACCTTATCCTTCTTTAATTTCATGGCCTCAAGTTTTCTGGTGAGATTAGCCACTTTAGTAATGATATCATCATCCTCTTTTAGGAGATACATTCCACCCCTCTTTAGATTGAGTCGGCTTAACATGGTGTTTGATTTTGGGAAGACGTCCCATGATTGTGTGTTTTCGACAAGTTTATCAAAGTAGTCCCACACATTATCGATACTTTTATTCATGAATTCCCTATTGCACATTATCTCGACTAATTAGCGCATGGGAGATGTCAGTCTATCATAGAAAAAATTTGTGATGCGCCACGTTTTAAAATTGTGTTGTGGGCATGAACTGACAAGAACCTTGAACCATTCCCAACATTGGAAGAATGTTTCATCTTCCCTTTAGGCGAAGTTCATGATGAATTTTCTAAGAGTGTTCGTCTTATGATATGGAAAAATTTTCTTTATGAACTCTCTTGTCATGTCATTCCTTCTATCAATAGATCGAGGGCATAGTGAATGCAACCACGTCTTAGCTTTCTCTTTCAAAGAAAAAGGAAAGAGTTTCATCCTGACCATGTCATCAGACACGTTAGGAAAGTATAGGGTGGATATGATTTCATTAAACTCTTCCAGGTGTAAATATAAATTTTTAGATTCAAGCCTATGAAATTTTGGAAGGAATTAGATCACTTTTGGCTTGATATCCATATGTCTCGTATTTTTTAGAAAAACCATGGATGAAGGTGTTCTCACCTCCATTGGTGGTAAATAATCTCATAAAGTATGAGGTGGGGGTGTTTGATGCACCTCATTCTCATCCTGGAGTTCCTCAGCCCTAGGTTGAAGTTGTTGATTTACTGGTTGATTTGCAGCCATCACTTCAATTAACTCTGAGGATCTCAAGTGGTGTCTAATCCTGCAATGGATAGATAACCCCTCAACCAATCTTCCCTCGCTCAAAAGACGTTGAGTGTTATCATGGACCCACTTGGGCATGAAACACTCTCAGCCCTCAAATTCATATTCTAATCTAAATCTAAAAGAGAAAGGAAATAGAAATCTTTAAAATAGAAAGAGAGAGGGAATTAGAAAGAAGTTACCAGATTAGAAGTTCCTAATTAAAATCCTGCAAAACAAAATAAAATTAGTCAGTTTCTAAAAACAAAAGGAATCCTAGAATTAAAAAGTTTCTAAAAATAGAAAACAAACTCTAATAGAAAATAGAAAATTAGAACAAGATTACCAATTTTAGAAAGTTTATATCGGGTTCCCACAAAACAGGAAAGTTAGGTTAATTTCTAAAATCAAATAGAAAAATATAATCTTAAAATTAGAAAATATAAAAATCTAATCTTAAACTAATCCCAAAACTAGTTAATCTAAAAAAAAACGCAACCGTTAGACCCCAGCAACGACCCCAAAAACTTGTTCACAACCTCAAGTTTAAGGTTGCGATCTAGTAATAATTCTCGGTGAGACTGAGGTCGAATCCACAGGGACTAAACCTTGTACATATTCTGAAAGTAACTAGAACTAGAAGATGTAATCTAAACTAGGAGAATTTAAAAGGATAATTGTAAATTATGTAACTAAAACTTATAAAATTCAAAGGTGGAAAACTAGGGTTTTCAAGGATCCACTTGTAGAGATCAGGGAGATCCATGCTTGATTCACGAACACAACTGGAATCAAAGTCTCATCTTCATCCAATTGGAAGATATTTCATTAAAAATCAAATATAAACTTCCTTTGATCTTGTTCTCAATGGTTAAGAGGTATGAGAACTAAAATTGATTTCATTGCAAAACCATGCCCATGAGACAAAGAAAACAATAGAATTTACTAATCCTCAACAAATCTTAATAGAATCCTGAAGCTTAGAATGATTCTATCACCCAACCATGTCCATGGGATGATGGTGAACAACAGGATTTTTCTAATTTCACAATCTTAATACATGAATAGAACAAACTAAAAGCTATCGCAAATCTATTATAATTTAAATCACAACAAACCATTAAAAACTAAAAGTATTTCTTATAATCAAACTAGAACCAAAGATAGTTTAACTTAAACATGAATCAAAGCCATAAAAAATAACCCATCACGCTACAAGCTTCGCCTCTTAGCCCTAACTAAGAAGTTTAACCAATCATAGACATGATTAACTAAAATCTCTTTAAAATATAATAAAAATAACTAGGAAAAGAGAAGAAAGAACTCTAGGTGATGGTCGTCTGATCCTCTCTCTCTCTCTCTCTCTCTCTCTCTCTCTCTTTCTCTCTCTCTCTCTCTCTCTTCTTCCTTTGATTTCACGTTCACACGTCCACGCCTCTCCTTGTTCCTCACATCCTCTCCTCTTTTATAGACGCGCAATCCATAGGTCGGCCGGAGTTGGGCAACTAACTCTGCTTTCGCACCTCTCTCTTGCACAACGAAAATGCAAAAATGAGATGCATTTGAAGTGATTTTCAGGGAAGGAATCATCTAATCCGCTCATTTTGACTCCATAAGAAGGGTCGAAACCTCCTTTTTTGGAGTTTGGACTGTCTGGATCATTGATCTGACCCTGATCTTGATTGGACAACAGCCCACAGTGGTTCGGGCGGCGTCTACTCCTTGTGTTCACACGTCTTTGCCCACATTCTTGCGCTAAGACGTTTGGTGGGCCCATGATCAGTGTTAAAAGAGAAATCCACTCCATCCATTAAATTCCCCTTAAAATCTTGGCTAAAGAAATCATGTTTTTTCTTGAGTTTGGTGAGGCCTAGGGAATCAAATCTGCTGCAACTGCTTTGAATGCAGCTAAATAGTCTTCTTGTGACCATTGTGGCCGACACATGCACGTGCATGAGTGCACATGGTCAACTTGGGTTTGTCCGATTAGAAACCCCTTTGCATGATGGATGACTTGAATTGTCCATGTGGGCCATGATGTTGGCCCACAGCGTCTCTAAAGAGGACATGTTGGCTCTAGTTTCGTAACCGGATAAAAACGGAAGAATCCGTTTTCAAAATAGAAGTCGAGTCAGCTTGCGCTAACCAACTTTCTATTTTAGTGTGAAGTAGGAGCACGTGCAGGGTGAGCACGTGCTTCCCAGATGGAACCTGTTCACTCCCCAAGTGCAAGGTTGTGATGTAGTAATAAACTCGGAAGACCGAGGTCTAATCCCAAGGGATTGAAACTCGTACGTTATCTGAAACTAACTAGAACTAGAACTAGAATGAGATGAAATCTAAATCAACTAGAATTTATGGAATAATTGTGGATTAATTAATCTAAAACTTAGGAGAAATCAAAGATAGGAAACTAGGGATTCAGAGGATCCACTTGTAGAGATTAGGGAGATCTTATGCCTCCATCAAGAATCATGAAATTTAAACTGAACTGTCGTCGATATAGTTTGAAAGAGATGAAAGGTATATGAATTAGAATGGATTCCATCACCAAACCATGCCCAGGAGACAAAGCAAACAACAGAATTAATCTAATTACCAACCAATCAACGCATGAAGGTTTTAGAATAAGGGTTCTCTCGGTTAGTGATGACTACCGAGATGTTGTCTCTCAGGGCATCCGCTTTGTCTCTTAACACGGGATCGTTTGAAACTACAAAGTGTGCCAAGAAATCCCAAGAGTTAGGAAGTTCAGCTGAGTGTGACTTATTGTGGCTTGTGATGATCTGTGCAAAGAATCTATCGTTCTTGAAAGTAAATGGAGGTATGCTCTCTTGCTCTCGCCCTACACAGACAAATTGAGGGTCAGTCGACGAAGTATTGATGGGCGAACTCTGTTCATTGATACTACTCAGAAAAGGCATTGAATCGTTAAAACTTGACAGTTCAGATGGTGGCCTCAACTGGGTGGTTTCAAATTTCAGAGTTGTATTAGGTGGCTCGTTCGTCTCCTGAATCACATCATCATTCAATTTAGGGGAGTGGTCCAAACATGTTTCACAAGAGTTAGAAGGGTCGGCCATAGGGGCCTCATCCACCACCTTTAAATTAGACATGTCAGGTGATGAGAGTGACTCATTATGACTGACCACTTCATGTACGCCTTGATCATTAATCTGGACCAAACTTGAGATGGATTCTAGGGGAACTGTGGCTGCACATTCAGGATCATCACCCCAATATGCATCATCATCCAGTTCCGTGCAGTGCACAGTTGGGATGAGATCACCTTCCTCACATTCTATTCCTAAATTCAGTTGAGGTTCGAATAAACTAACCTCCTCATTATTGAAATCATGTGTGTCATGTAAGAAAGTGTGTCATCATCAATATATTTAAAAGACGCCCATGTATCTTCACCATTCTTTTGAACAGTCATCGAGATTGACTCATCGGGAAATTGAACCACATGCTCATTAACGGAATCCAACTCCTCATTCCAAATTCCAAATTCTTTCAAAAGTGAATATGGATCACTTTCCTTGCATTGTATTTCTGGATTAGGTTGGGGCTGAGACGACCTAGCCTCCATTAGCCTATCAAGGCGTGATTCAAGCGCTTCTACTAATATCCTCTGCCAGTAATATAGTCTGTATAACTAGGAGATAACTCCTCTTGGATCGTTTTTGGTGGATATTTACAAGTGACGGATCCACATGGGTTATTACCGTGATGTTTTACTGACTCAACTTTGAATATTTCTGTTTCCACTTATCAAAATCATATGGGTCATCTATCGGGAGTTGATATGCGTCATCATTCCAATAATCACGTACTGTTTTCTTAACTCGTGAAATGCAATTATTCTCCTACAGATAATCACCAAAAGACTTCTTAATCGGTGGAGCATTAAATTTTGATTGATTCTCGAAGGTATTTTTAGAAAAATTTTGAGGCATAGGCTCTTTTCCATAAGCTATCTCAACATACGGACGTGCTCACTCATTCAGATACATGGTGAAACCTTAATTCTGAATCTAAAATAAAAGAAAATTTTCAACAGCAATACAGAAAGTAAGAGGGGAAGTTAGAAAGAAGTTACTCGATTAGAGATTCCTAAATTAAAACCTGAAAAATAAAATAGAATAGGTCAGTTTCTAAAAGTAGAAAGTTTCTAATACAAGAAAGTTCTAAACCTAAAATTAAAAAGTATGTTAGTTGCTAAAAATAGAAGAAATCCTAAAATCAGAAAGTTAATAAAAAAATAAAAAATAAAGGAAAGATGAGTTAGTTTCTAAAAAAGAAAAAATTCCTAAAAACCCTAATTCTAAAAATAGAAAAAGTAGAGAATTTAGAAAGGGATTACCAAATTAGATGTCTATGTCAGGATCCTACAAAATAAGAAAACAGGTTAGTTTCTATAAATCAGAAAAATCTAAACCTAAAGTTAAGAAAATTCTAATATTAAACTAATCCTAAAACTGGTTAATTTCAGAAAATCGTAGCCTTCAGTCCCCGGCAACGGTGCCAAAAACTTGTTCACTCCCTAAGTGCAGGGTTGTGATGTAGTAATAAACTCGGTAAGACCGAGGTCGAATCCCAAGGGACTGAAACTCGTACGTTATCTGAAACTAACTAGAACTAGAACTAGAATGAGATGAAATCTAAATCAACTAGAATTTACAGAATAATTGTGGATTAATTAATCTAAAACTTAGGAAAAATTAAAGATAGGAAACTAGGTATTCAGAGGATCCACTTGTAGAGATCAGGGAGATCTTACGTTTGCTTCATGGAAATTGAACAGAACTGTCGTTGAGATAGTTTCAAAGGGATGAAAGGTATATGAATTAGAATGGATTCCATCACCAAACCATGCCCAAGAGACTATGGCAAACAACAAAATTAAACTAATTACCAACCAATCAACATGTTATGAAGGTTAGGAAGGGTATTGTCATCTGACCATGCCTAGGAGACGATGGTGAACAACAGGGCTGCCTGACGTCATAAACATAAAAGAGAAAAGGACATGCTCAAAGCCATTGCAACCCATTGTAATTTCAGTCACAACAGACCATTAAAGACTAAAAACATTCCCAGTAATTAAACTAACATCAACATTAATTCAGTTCATAAATTAAACAGAAATCATAAAATAAACTCTCCCATCTCACTACAAGCTTCACCTCTTAGCCCTAGCTAAGAGGATTTAGCCCGTCATGGAAGGACTAATCATCTTAAAGAGGAAAAAAAATAAAACAAAGTAAATAAGAAAGAAGAAAAAAAATAAAAAGAATCTCTAATCTTCCTCTCTCTCTTTCTCGTGGCTGCCTCCAACGTCCTCAAGCTCCAGCCGTGGATGAATTGAATCCCCCTCCTTCCGTGTATCCTTCTCCTTTTATAGACAACAGCCAGCAAGCTGGAGCTCCTGTGTCGGTCCCGCCGACCTATTTTTCGCAGCCCCAAAAACCAACAGTAGAAAATTGGATTTCTGTGACATCAGTGGGGCCCATGATTGGTGATGTTTCAGAAATCCACTCCGTTCATTGGATTATTATCGCAAAACCGGTCGAAACAGATGCAGTTCAGCTCGGATTCGGTGTGGCCCACCGGTCTTTTACTCTACCGTCCGAACGGCGTTTGATCAGTAATCTTCTGCGTGTGTATGCATGGTTTTGGAAAATCTTCCTTTATACGGTCGGTTTAACCACTTGGAACAAATGGACGGTCTGGATTAACAGCTTGATCGAAGGTGGCCCACTTGGAGTTGAACTCAACTCCCTGTTCGAGCGTTTCACAGCACGTGGGAGAGAAAATTGAAATTGGTTAGGATTTTTCGGTCAAACGCTGTTTGACCGCTTGTATGGATTCAGTGCACTGCGAGTGCATTGCTTTCTATACACCCTAATCATGTGAAGTAGGTCCCATCTTGATGTTTTCAGGAAATCCATTCCATCCAACCATGTTATCAGCTCATTTAAACTGTTGAGACCGATTTTACAGCATATTCTGAATAGCACGTGGGCCCCACTTCATAGATTTATGGGCTAATTTGTCCGTTGGGCCACTTCTAGAGAGATCGAACGGTTGAAATTTGACGTGTACGGTGAATTTATAGTCCTCAGGTCATGTATAAAGTTTCGAGCCGAACGGCTGGTGAGAACCTCGTGATCTTGCATTCTAAAAGTCCTTCAGGCCACTTGAGCTTCAGTTCCTCCATTTTTGTAGATCCTTGGCATTGATCTTGGTCCCTAGGAGTCCATCCCTTGGCTTTGGTGTCATCAGAGCATCAAATCCACGCTTTTAGTACCCATTTTCAGTTCAAGCTCATAATTACACCTTGCAGCACAAACATGGTTAAAACGAGCCATTAAACAGTATATTGTTCGTAAATTTAGGCAATAAATGGGGTCTGATATGCAATATTTGACCCTCAACAGAACCTACTGAGATGTATTTGAGAAATACACACCATACGTTCGTCTTTCCATATAGTGTAAGGAGTTGAGTCTAAAATTGAGGCATATCCAGAGATCAGGTGGGCCCTGAATCAGTGATTTATGGATCATCTTTCCGTTAGACTACTGCTATAAAGATTTAAGGGCTGCAATTTTACATGTACGGTTTCTTTATGATACTCATGCCAAATTTAATGTTTCATGCCAAATGGATGGTGGGAACCTTGTTATCTTGTATTCAAGATGATTTTCAGGCTTCCTTATCTTCAATCACTTGGTTTCTTTGGATCTTTGGCATGTGAATTCTTCAGTCTTGGTCTCCTAATATCCTTCCATTGCCTTGGTGATCTTTGAACATCAAATCCATGCTTTTAATACTCTTTTCAATCCAAGCTCTTAGATTCACCTTGCAACAAAAACATGATTAAAATAGAACGTTAAGCATTATCATGTATGTGAAACCAATTAATAACTGGGTTCTAATATGCAATATTTGACGCTCAACAATAGGCACCTTAGTTTAACCTTGTGTAGGTTGTAAAGATTTATGGTTAACTTGATTTAAAACCATTGGATAGTGAAATCCAGTATACTTATAAGATTGAGTGAGTCAGTCAGGAGTAGAATAGGCATATAGTTGAACCATTATATATCGTCGTGTTTGTGATACATACTTTTGTCTATGTTGTGTTGATTCATGATATGATTAATTTTGCACACTACATGTTTGATGCATTGCAACCATTTCATATTTCATTATCCTATCTTTTGAGTGTGAATAGTTTTATGTTAATCCTGCTTTTGTTTAAATTAGTATCATTAATTTTTAAGAATGATTAAAGTTTTTAAAATTCATATTCACCCCCCTCCCCTCTCTAAGACACTTGAGCATAATTTCGTACTTCACTAATAGCAGTCTACCACAATTTCAATATAAATAGTCATGATATCCATTATACTAGACATGTTATCAGTGTGTCCTATAAGGCTAAATATACCAGCATGTTATCACACATATAATGAGATAATCAGCCTTAATTGGCACATTATATACAAAGAGTGGGAACCTAACGGTAAGCTCCACTAGAAATATAGAAGTTTATATGGTATGGCCCACGTTAGACTAACATCGGCTCCTCATGTAGCCTGCATATCCAAATTTAGTAATTGAATGTAAGACATGGATAAGGTACATATGCCAAGGCAGGGTCCACTAGGAATAACCTGTATGGACACCGATATGTGTGACATGTGTGCCACTAGGCTACTAATCTAGTGGGCGTATGGCCCATTGATGATATCCCCAAATGATCACATTATCATTGGCATCACTATAATTACTCCAATAGGATGATCTGCACCATTTGAACATTGCAAATGAAATCAATGGTTATAAATCATTGATTAGTCACTAGGATGTGATCATGAGTTTGTGGCCCATCTGAGTCTTTAGTTTTCATCATTTCAAGAAAATTATATGCCTCAACAGATTTAATGCAACCATAATGTTAACATTACATACAAACACTTATTAAGGATTTTAAAATGATTTAATAATTAATTCTAAATCCTACAAATACACATCGCTTTTAACTTAGGATTATAGGGATTCTAAATTCAAGGTGCCAAACATATCCAGGGATTCTAGAAATTCAAGAATCCTAATTCTAAGAGAGCCCTAAATCCAAGGGATCCCACAACAGGGATTCCCAAGTTAATGGGATTCAAAATCTAAGAATTCCCAAATCCAAGGGATTCCATATCCAGGGGATTCCAAGTCTCAGGGGTTTTACCCTCACGGTTCCCTATGGTGTGGCCCACCTCAGATCTAAATTGGCTTGAACCTTGGACCCATGGCCCAACATGATCTGAAGAGAAGGATGAAGGGCATGGCTGACACATAAACATCAAGGTGGTTCCCACGAGTGGGAGCCTAGTCATTGAAAAAGGGGCAGTGACCCCCTGTCCATGCTTCCCTCAGTGCAATCTGCCTAATATTTGAATCATTTTGATTTTTGGGCCCATGGCCTAACATGATATGGAAAAACAGATGAATGGAGTGGATAAGTCACATACATTGTGGAGGGTCCCATAAGTGGGCCCCACTCCACACCCCTAGTTGGGCATCTACACGTCTGGATGCTAACAACAACAACATTGCTAGCTCTCTCTCTCTCTCTCTCTCTCTCTATGTGTGTGTGTGTGTAGTGTTTGGACACAATATCAAGGTGGG
The DNA here is from genome assembly GCA_037074715.1 of Magnolia kwangsiensis. Taxonomy (NCBI): domain Eukaryota; kingdom Viridiplantae; phylum Streptophyta; class Magnoliopsida; order Magnoliales; family Magnoliaceae; genus Magnolia; species Magnolia kwangsiensis. The sequence continues at coordinate 63,596,269 of CM073573.1, forward strand.
TCCCAAGTGGATGATCTACTCTGTTCACTGCATTTTTTAGTTTGAGAAGGGTCCAAGAGGCTCTGACTGGGACTGGTTTGGACAAACAGGGATCCCACATTGGGCCTCAAAAGGTTTCAATAGTAGGGCATTGTTTCCCTTTGTGCGATCCACTCTATACTTAGATCTGCCTCATTTTGTGGCCCATGACCGAAAATGGTCTGGAGAAATAGGTGGACGGTGTGGATTAAACATATACATCAAGGTGGGGTCCATGAGTGGGGACATCCCTCCCCATGCCCACATGTGCAGACGCTAACCTGGGGTGGCTCCAAGCCTCACTATTCCCTATAATGTGGTCCACTTGAGGGTTGGATCATCTTAATCTTTGGGCTCAAAACCTTAAATGAGCTTAGAAAATAGATGGATGGTGTGGATCTAATATATACATCAGGGTGGATCCCATGACTAGAAACCAATCCTTAATTGCCCATGCAAGCAGTTTCGTTAACGCCTGGGCTCACTAGCCCCCTTGTAACTTCTGTGTGACCCACTTGAGATGTGAATCGATTTCATTTTTGGGCTCAACAGCCATAATGATTTGGCAAAGTGAATGAATGACATGGATGCAACATACATATCATGGTGGGGCTCACGAGTGGAGCCCACACATTGGCCTTGGGAAGGTGGATGCTGCCAACAGCATCTCTAGACGCTATTACATCCCGTGACAGTTACCGCTACCCCTCTCTCTCTCTCTTATGTTTTTAAAGGGTGGTGAGGACAACTTAGGAAATCCACTCTGTCCATTGGATTGACCAACTCATGATGGGCTAAGGAACTTAGGATCAATGAAAATTTAGGAAGTTTTTCACCATCCAAATTTGCATAAGCATATTGACATGTTAAATAAAAAATAAACATCGCGGTGGGCCACACAAGATGGTCCACGCTATGATAGTGTACAGGACACTCTCTCCAACAATGTGGCCCACTTGTGGGCCCCACAACAATATCAAAGTAAGAAAAGAAAGGGAAAAGAAATGAAAAGAAGACGCAAGGGAAAGAGATCCGGCCATCGAGGTGGCCCCCGCCACTATGGGGTCCATCATACACTCCATACATGATTAACGTGGGTAGTCCCACCCTTGTGGGCCCACTAAAAGTAGAATAATACAAAGAAAGGGAGGCTTTTGATCCTCCCATGCAATCACAACAACAGATGAATGGTTGGATCAGCTCTGATCGGTGATCGAATGGTCCTTCAAGCTCCTCTCCAATCCTAATCTCCTCTCTTCCTCTTAACCTCTTGATCCGTTCTAATTCTCTCTCAAGCTCACTCTTTTCTCTTAAGCCATCTCCCTAATCTTTCTTTCTTTTCTCTCTTTCTCTCTTAATTTCTCCTTACTTCTCTCTAATCTTTTTCTACTGTCTTGCTAGTAAATGGTAGAAATGAGAGGGAGTTAGGGAATTTTGTGGTAGAACTTTTAGGATGGGGAGGAAATTAAAGGAAGATAGAGGAGTAGAATGGGGAAAGAAAGAAGGAGAGAGGGATGGCAGGCATGGATTGCATGATGGGAGGCATGGGTTTCTTTGACTAATGGGGAGAGAAGTGATGACTTGATTGATGGGTTGATTAATGGATTAATTAATTGGACAAACTTTATATTTTTATAAGTGGGGCTTGTGTGCATTACGTGACCCACCTTGGATTGTGCCAAAATTGCAACTTCTAATCTAGGAGTTGCAATGGGGCATGCCGCGTAGCATTCGAATCGTATCACCCACGTAGTTGATAAAGCATAAGTCTCGGGGTGTTGTAGTACTAAAATAGGATCACGATCAAGAACTATGATGTTCAAGAACTTTCAACTCAGCCTGGAAAGACTTTCAGCACGTACTTCTCAACATCCTCAGGATACAACTCAAATCTTGTAGAGGACATTGGAATAGTCAAATGTCTGATCCCTGCAATCGAAGCACTAAAATTCAAACCAGGAATAACACAGTTTGGCTGATGCAAAAGCTTTTCTTTTTTCTTTTCTTTTTTTTTTTTCATTTCTTCCATAGATAGCTCTATTTGCATTAGAAAAAAAATAGAGTGCTCCTCTAAAACTCCTGACTAGACAACAACCTCAACCCCCACTTTGGCACTAAAAGACCCATCAATGACAAAGCAATCACTGGTAGCCCATAGGATCTTTGCATCAAACAAGAGCACACTTGAAGATGGACGACATTATGTCGTGCCCTTACAATAAAGACATACTCTAATCCTAACCATTAAAATCGCCACAATGACCAAAAAAAAGGTAAGTCATATTTATTTTAAAATTTTAAAAAAATGCCAAATAAAAATTACTTAATGACACCCACTCGCGAGATCGAGCGGATATTTTCAAAATAAAATGGCCCAGAAAAAACTTTCAAAAAATCTTTGGCGTAAGACCATGTAGCCCCCATACATGGTCTTACGACTTTACAGAGACCTGTGTTTTTGGTAAATAGTCACCCAAGCGGGGATTTTTTCAATTTTTTAAATTCCCTTTGGTTTTTATTATTCCCAGGGGAACGGCTTGAGATCGTCAGTTCTACTGCTCGAGCTTGCTGAACTGGTGGCCCTTGGCCCTGCTGGTTCTGGTTGTTGGGGTAGTGTTGCCCCTATTACTGGCGCGGAGGTTGAGGATTTTGAGTGGCGGCCCCAGCCGACCAACCCTTAGGAGTGAGCTCCGACTTCTTTATTTCACCACCCCCGCTTCAACAACGTGCATGCTGTTTAATTGCATTACCACTATTCGATTCACTATGCAAGGGGCTCAACCCGCCTCTGGATGATGATTTATAGTGAGAGCCAACAATAACCTAATGGATGTCATCTCTTCTTGGGATCCAACACCATGATAAAATACTACCCTCATGAAAAAATCTTCGCAATAAAAACACCATAGGACCATGTCCTTTAGGTGGGGACTTATTTAAAAATAAAATAAAAATTTTAAAACCCAAAATGCATACGACACCCCACAACTAAATAGTTTCAAATGCTCCCTAATGGTACCAATGTCACGCCCCAAACCCAGAAATCAGATTCACAAGAATCTCGATCGCTGAATTCGGTGCCGACAGCCTCCGTAGTACCCCATTCTCGGCTCCCAGCGCAACATACGCCAGATTTCGATCCTGGGATCCTACAAGGAGGATTTTTTTTTGAACGTACACTTGTCTTGTAATAAGCATAACCACAAGTTTACCCAAATTATAAAGGAAACATCATCATCACATATCCACTAATATAATCATTTCAGTACAATGCTGAAAGGGAATACATAAATAAAGAAAAATCAAGCTCCAGAAGACCACTGCATGCTCCAAGCTCAACACTGCTGCAACCTAACATCACCTGCATGCATCTATCGTGCATAAGCTTATAGAAAGCTTAGAGGGTGGTGTAAGTGTGTGCATAAGGCAAACGCCAAGTGTACAGTATCAGGACAATGCGGAAGTATGTGGTAAGTCCATGAAAATACCAAGGCTATGTAATGCAAGGCATGATGCGAGATATGGATACCATCGGCCACACCGATGCAATGCAAGGCCTACATAGCCAAATGTCATATGCGAAATGCAATCCAAGCAAGTCGGTACTCCTCAAATACGTATATCAGTAGAGTTCCTCTCTGGATATCACCGGGGTCTAATACACTTCGCAGAGACTGCCACCTCCCTAGCTGCACAGTCAAGCAAGCGGATAAGACCTCACTATCCGCCTAACCAGTAGTATGCCAATACCTACCCGGCTCGTCGATAGCGGACTCATTTGCGAGCTAATCAAACTCAGCCTAGCTTATAGCCCCCTCACTCAGGCGGATAAGGCCACACCCCCTTCCAACCGACCACGACACAGTGGGAGACGCGGCCTACTGGTATTCGGCACTCGGGCGCTCATGTATCCACTCGGTCTAGACGCTGGAGCATCTCCTGGTACCAAAAAGGTTCTGGGACTTTCACCCAAGGACATCCTAAGTGCCCACAGTGCTAGAATAAGTATTTCCGGTATCCAATACGGTCATCCACGATGTACATGTGGAGCCACGGCCCTGATGTCGCTAGGGCGTGTAGTGATCAAGTCACGCGTATGCGAGATGCATGAATCACACGTCAAATCATGCAGAAGTCCAGCGCGTACTGCGCAATCATGTAGGGCACTCAGTCACATAACGAGTCCCGTAAATGGTCTGCCCAATGGCGTATGTTATGATCAGTCATTACTCATATCAAGCATACATATGATGTGTATGGGCATGAGTCATGAGGTTATACTAAGCATGTTATAAGGCAATGAATAGCAATGGGTATGGACCTATCGATGGGCCCTAAAGAGAGCTACAATGCGGACATTTAACCAACATTGTACATACAATGTGGACGTCAAACCAACATTATTTTCTAGGAACGGCTTACCATAAATATCCTTTCACGATCCATGATAGACGTACATTGCAATGGACCCTAAGGACATCCATCGGGCCTCGATCCCTAGGCCTTGGATATATCAAATGAGCTGAATTGCGTGGGCCTTACATTCTTCAAATGGCTACGTTAATGGGCCTCGCCAAGGAGCCTTATGTACATTGCAATGGTCCATGACTCATGGGCCATGAAATACATCAAAGTGGGACTACACATGAGTTTTAAATATGTCAAATGGGCCATTCCATTTGCGCCCCTTGCACATCAAATGGGCCTGATCCCATGGGCTTTATATGTACCAAATGGGCTTAGATCCCGTGGGCCTTATATAGAATAAGTGGGCCGGATCTCATGGGCATTGTATATATCAAATGGGCCGAAACCCATGGGCTTTAGATATGCCAAATGGGCTTAATCCCATGGACATTACACATGCTAAATGGGATTAATCCCATGGTCTTAGATGTGCACCAAGGTGGGCCTAAATGAATGGCCATAAATGGGTCAACATGGCCCTATACACATACCATGGTGGCCCATTTGAACCATAGATCTGGTTCATTTTGGCACAAGCCATGAAATAATATTACAACAACAAATAAATGGGCGGTTTGGATGAAACTCATGCATCATGGTAGACTCCCATGTGGGCCCACTATAACATTTATTTTCCATCCAATCCTGGGCCCACTGAAATGCTTATTTGCCACCCAACCTGTTGTTAGGGCCGTGTGGCAAGGGGCCCACCAAAAATGTTTATTTTACATCCCACCTATTGATCAGGCCATGTAGCAAGGGGCCCACCAAAATGTTTATTTTCCATTCAAACCTGCTGATGAGGTCATATAGACCCAGGGCCCACCGTAATGTATATTTTTTTTTTTACCCAACCTGGGCCCACTGTACTATTTATTTGCATCCAAAATGCTCATTGAATCACATGGCCTAGGGCCCACTGTAATGTTTATTGCCATCCAAACCTGTTCATAACGTCACGTGGCCAGGGGCCCACGTGATGGACGGCGTGGACATAACACATACATATGAGTGGGGGCCACCGTCCACTGCCGTGGACGGACGGCGTGAGTGAAACACTTGCATCACAGTGGGTTCACCACCCACTGTTTTGACGGTGTGGTAAGCCACACATACCACAGTGGATCCCATGTAGGGCCCACCAAAGTGTTTATTTGCAATCCAACCCGTCCATTACGTATGTCCCACCTGTTTGAGGGTTCACACCAAGTTTCAGCCACATTAAAAATTCAGGTAGGCCCCACCAAGTGTTTTATATGATTTAGGCATATCTTCACATGATTTGGATGGTATGGCCCACCTGAGTTCAGTTTGTGGATGATTTTTGGAGCCAACGCACCATTCAAGGGGACCTATTAAATGAACGGTATAGATGTAAAACATACATCATGGTGGAGTCTACAAGTGGGCCAATGCGGCCACGCTTTTTAACGTGGACGTCTCTGGACGTCATGGCACAAAGTCATATCAAAAAAGAAAATTATTTTTTTATCCTAGGTGGGACCCACATTAAACAGATCTACCCCGTCCATTGCATGTGTCTCACAAAATTAAGGGTCCAAACCAAGTTTCAACCACGTCCAAATTTTAGATAGGCCCCACCAATGATTTTGTATGTTTCAGGCATGTCTCCACATGATTTTAGATGGTATGGCCCACCTGAGAATCAGATTGGTCCCAAACTTTGGCCCAACGCCTAAAATAGTCTGAGAAAGGTGGTGGACGGCTTGGATCAAGCAAATACCTCAAGGTGGGGCCTGCATCAGTGGCCAACTGTAAAAGTATACTTTTTCCCTTTTTTTTTTTTGTGCAGTGTGTTAACGCTGCCAGTCCAGCGTCCAGAGACGCTGGACGGCGTGCTTTAAACAGATACAACACGGTGGGTCCCACAGGGACATGGTCCACGTTCACCAAGGTGGGTCCCACATGATCGTGGCCCACCTTGCATGTGTATATATATATATATATATATAATAAATATCATTTATCTAATATGTAGTGGGCCACACCATTTGATGGATGGAGTAGATTTATCATGAATCGGTGGGGCCCACTTCATTTTAGGAGAAGGATAAGGAGAGAGAAAGAGAGAATAAGAGACGATGATGGTGGGGCCTCGCTACTATGGGCCCCACATGATACAAATTACACACAAAAAAAATGGGTCCCACAAACAAGTGGTCCCTAAAAGAAATTTAACGGTGGATCACCCACCTCTAAGCCTCCTCCTTGCTCCCTTGGCCTCCAATGCTCCTTGCCTTCGCCTTGGACGGTGGATGATGGACCTTTGATGGTGTGGATGAGAGATGAGAGGGTGGGCCACACTTGGCTTTTGGAAAAGCTTGGGAATGCTTGGAAGTATGAAATTTTTGCTTGGAGAGATTTTTTTGAGAACGAATGAGAGAGAGAGGGGAGCGATGGGTGAAAAAGGGTGATGGAGTGGTGTGTGATGGGTTTGGTGATGGATGAAGTGATGTAAGAGTGGACTTTGGGTTGCTTGTGTAAGAGAAAGGTATGGGCATGACATGGGTTAGTTGTACTTGGGTATGGAGTGACTTAACTTGTACTTGACATGAGTGATTGATTGATTGATGGGACATCTCGTAGAGATTCCCTCGTAATCCGCAACGCGCGGTGTTTTCTCGAACTGAACGCGGGCCCACATCTCCTGGCCTAGGCATCGCCTCGGCGCGTGAGATGCGGCATCGGAACCGCGTCGACAGCGCGGTCGCACTGGTACAAGTCTCATGTCGAACTGACTCAGACCGACAGAATCCGTTTCAGGATTTCGCGCAACGCCGGTTACAGATCGCGAGTCACCAAAAATCGATCGGAATGACCGCAAAAGTCTAAGGAACAGTACGAATTAGGATACAGGTTTTACAACTCTCCCCACCTAATAAAAATTTTGTCCTCGAAATTTAAGAAAATAAACAAAGGGGGGAAGAAACACCATCATGTATATAAGTCAAGACACAATCAATCTAGCAAAGGATGAAGATAGCGCTCTCTAATCTCAACATCGCCCTCTCAAGATACATCATCAATACTATGGTGACCTTACTAATCTTCGGATCTCGGATCAGAAATGATCGAAAATGGAATACTATATAGCCTCACAATTTCAACGGTAGGGTGCTATATCAGAAAATCTCTAAGTTATTCGAACTCGGGGATCTAGCCATTCTAAGTTCTCAACAATCATAGAGTGAATGATACCTATCAGTAGATATGTGATATTATCTTCAGGTATTCCTAAGTTATGCTCTGATACCAACTTCTGTCACGCCCCAAACCCAGAAATTAGATTCACAAGAATCTCGATCGCTGAATTCGGTGCCGACAGCCTCCGTAGTACCCCATTCTAGGCTCCCAGCGCAACATACGCCAGATTCCGATCCTGGGATCCTACAAGGAGGATTTTTTTTTGAACATACACTTGTCTTGTAATAAGCATAACCACAAGTTTACCCAAATTATAAAGGAAACATCATCATCACATATCCACTAATATAATCATTTGAGTATAATGCTGAAAGGGAATACATAAATAAAGAAAAATCAAGCTCCAGAAGACCACTGCACGCTCCAAGCTCAACACTGCTGCAACCTAACATCACCTGCACGCATCTATCGTGCATAAGCTTATAGAAAGCTTAGAGGGTGGTGTAAGTGTGTGCATAAGGCAAACGCCAAGTGTACAGTATCAGGACAATACGGAAGTATGTGGTAAGTCCATGAAAATACCAAGGCTATGTAATGCAAGGCATGATGCGAGATATGGATGCCATCAGCCACACCGATGCAATGCAAGGCCTACATAGCCAAATGTCATATGCGAAATGCAATCCAAGCAAGTCGGTACTCCTTAAATACGTATATCAGTACAGTTCCTCTCTGGATATCACCGGGGTCTAATACACTTCGCAGAAACTGCCACCTCCCTAGCTGCACAGTCAAGCAAGCGGATAAGACCTCACTATCCGCCTAACCAGTAGTATGCCAATACCTACCCGGCTCGTCGATAGTGGACTCATTTGCGAGCTAGTCAAACTCAGCCTAGCTTATAGCCCCCTCACTCAGGCGGATAAGGCCACACCCCCTTCCAACCGACCACGACACATGGGAGACGCGGCCTACTGGTATTCGGCACTCGGGCGCTCATGTATCCACTCGGTCTAGACGCTGGAGCATCTCCTGGTACCAAAAAGGTTATGGGACTTTCATCCAAGGACATCCTAAGTGCCCACAGTGCTAGAATAAGTATTTTCGGTATCCAATACGGTCATCCACGATGTACCTGTGGAGCCACAGCCCTGATGTCGCTAGGGCGTGTAGTGATCAAGTCACGCGTATGCGAGATGCATGAATCACACGTCAAATCATGCAGAAGTCCAGCGCGTACTGCGCAATCATGTAGGGCACTCAGTCACATAACGAGTCCCGTAAATGGTCTGCCCAATGGCGTATGTTATGATCAGTCATTACTCATATCAAGCATACATATGATGCGTATGGGCATGAGTCATGAGGTTATACTAAGCATGTTATAAGGCAATGAATAGCAACGGGTATGGACCTATCGATGGGCCCTAAAGAGAGCTACAATGCGGACATTTAACCAACATTGTACATACGATGTGGACGTCAAACCAACATTGTTTTCTAGGCACGGCTTACTATAAATATCCTTTCACGATCCATGATAGACGTACATTGCAATGGACCCTAAGGACATCCATTGGGCCTCAATCCCTAGGCCTTGGATATATCAAATGAGCCGAATTGCGTGGGCCTTACATTCTTCAAATGGCTACGTTAATGGGCCTCGCCAAGGAGCCTTATGTACATTGCAATGGTCCATGACTCATGGGCCATGAAATACATCAAAGTGGGACTACACACATGAGTTTTAAATATGTCAAATGGGCCATTCCATTTGCGCCCCTTGCACATCAAATGGGCCTGATCCCATGGGCTTTATATGTACCAAATGGGCTTAGATCCCGTGGGCCTTATATAGAATAAGTGGGCCGGATCTCATGGGCATTGTATATATCAAATGGGCCGAAACCCATGGGCTTTAGATATGCCAAATGGGCTTAATCCCATAGACATTACACATGCCAAATGGGATTAATCCCATGATCTTAGATGTGCACCAAGGTGGGCCTAAATGAATGGCCATAAATGGGTCAACATGGCCCTATACACATACCATGGTGGCCCATTTGAACCATAGATCTGGTTCATTTTGGCACAAGCCATGAAATAATTTTACAACAACAAATAAATGGGCGGTTTGGATGAAACTCATGCATCATGGTAGACTCCCATGTGGGCCCACTATAACATTTATTTTCCATCCAATCCTGGGCCCACTGAAATGCTTATTTGCCACCCAACCTGTTGTTAGGGCCGTGTGGCAAGGGGCCCACCAAAAATGTTTATTTTACATCCCACCTGTTGATAAGGCCATGTAGCATGGGGCCCACCAAAATGTTTATTTTCCATTCAAACCTGCTGATGAGGTCATATAGACCCAGGGCCCACCGTAATGTATATTTTTTTTTTTACCCAACCTGGGACCACTGTACTATTTATTTGCATCCAAAATGCTCATTGAATCACATGGCCTAGGTCCCTCTGTAATGTTTATTGCCATCCAAACCTGTTCATAACGTCACGTGGCCAGGGGCCCACGTGATGGACGGCGTGGACATAACACATACATATGAGTGGGGGCCACCGTCCACTGCCGTGGACGGACGGCGTGAGTGAAACACTTGCATCACAGTGGGTTCACCGCCCACTGTTTTGACGGTGTGGTAAGCCACACATACCACAGTGGATACCATGTAGGGCCCACCAAAGTGTTTATTTGCAATCCAACCCGTCCATTACGTATGTCCCACCTGTTTGAGGGTTCACACCAAGTTTCAGCCACATTAAAAATTCAGGTAGGCCCCACCAAGTGTTTTATATGATTTAGGCATGTCTTCACATGATTTGGATGGTATGGCCCACCTGAGTTCAGTTTGTGGATGATTTTTGGAGCCAACGCACCATTCAAGGGGACCTATTAAATGAACGGTATAGATGTAAAACATACATCATGGTGGAGTCTACAAGTGGGCCAATGCGGCCACGCTTTTTAACGTGGACGTCTCTGGACGTCATGGCACAAAGTCATATCAAAAAAGAAAATTATTTTTTTATCCTAGGTGGGACCCACATTAAACAGATCTACCCCGTCCATTGCATGTGTCTCACAAAATTAAGGGTCCAAACCAAGTTTCAACCACGTCCAAATTTTAGATAGGCCCCACCAATGATTTTGTATGTTTCAGGCATGTCTCCACATGATTTTAGATGGTATGGCCCACCTGAGAATCAGATTGGTCCCAAACTTTGGCCCAACGCCTAAAATAGTCTGAGAAAGGTGGTGGACGGCTTGGATTAAGCAAATACCTCAAGGTGGGGCCTGCATCAGTGGCCAACTGTAAAAGTATACTTTTTCCCTTTTTTTTTGTGCAGTGTGTTAACGCTGCTAGTCCAGCGTCCAGAGACGCTGGACGGCGTGCTTTAAACAGATACAACACGGTGGGTCCCACAGGGACATGGTCCACGTTCACCAAGGTGGGTCCCACATGATCGTGGCCCACCTTGCATGTATATATATATATATATATATAATAAATATCATTTATCTAATATGTAGTGGGCCACACCATTTGATGGATGGAGTAGATTTATCATGAATCGGTGGGGCCCACTTCATTTTAGGAGAAGGATAAGGAGAGAGAAAGAGAGAATAAGAGACGGTGATGGTGGGGCCTCGCTACTATGGGCCCCACATGATACAAATTACACACAAAAAAAATGGGTCCCACAAACAAGTGGTCCCTAAAAGAAATTTAACGGTGGATCACCCACCTCTAAGCCTCCTCCTTGCTCCCTTGGCCTCCAATGCTCCTTGCCTTCGCCTTGGACGGTGGATGATGGACCTTTGATGGTGTGGATGAGAGATGAGAGGGTGGGCCACCTTGGCTTTTGGAAAAGCTTGGGAATGCTTGGACGTGTGAAATTTTTGCTTGGAGAGATTTTTTTGAGAACGAATGAGAGAGAGAGGGGAGCGATGGGTGAAAAAGGGTGATGGAGTGATGTGTGATGGGTTTGGTGATGGATGAAGTGATGTGAGAGTGGACTTTGGGTTGCTTGTGTAGGAGAAAGGTATGGGCATGACATGGGTTAGTTGTACTTAGGTATGGAGTGACTTGACTTGTACTTGACATGAGTGATTGATTGATTGATGGGACATCTCATAGAGATTCCCTCGTAATCCGCAACGTGCGGTGTTTTCTCGAACTAAACGCGGGCCCACATCTCCTGGCCTAGGCATCGCCTCGGCGCGTAAGACGCGGCATCGGAACCGCGGCGACAGCGCGGTCGCACTGGTACAAGTTTCATGTCGAACTGACTCAGACCGACAGAATCCGTTTCAGGATTTCGCGCAACGCCGGTTACAGATCGCGAGTCGCCGAAAATCGATCGGAATGACCGTAAAAGTCTAAGGAACAGTACGAATTAGGATACGGGTTTTACAACCAATGCACAAGCAATAATTGATTAAGGGAATTTTTGAATCTTTAATCTTCTTCGGGATCATATGCATAACATGGGACAGCCTGCCTAATCCTTCAGTGTCAACCCAGATGCCCTGGATCACGTACTAAGTAATGACTAAGATGTCAGAACTGCACTTCCACAGAAAAAAGGCCCTAACTCAGCCAAAGTGTTAAGCTCGATGCCCCATGTGGCAAAAGAATAATTCGAAAAGGCTTTAATCAGGAATACCTATCAAGACTGGTAAAGGTAATGTAAGAGATTTGTAAAGTCATAGAATGTGCAAGCAACTGCTCGTTAGCTGTACCTGCCTCCAGGTGACTCCAAGAGACTATACATGCACTTACGCAACTATTCAAATGACTATGCTCATAAGGTTATAGAAAGTGTAGGGGCTCTAACCACCTCTAAATTAAACTTACAACACCTTCTATGCTTACGTATCAATCATGACGTTAAGGAGTTGTGATTTGTCAGCCCGTAAAGCCACAAAAAAACCAAGGACAAATAACAACGTCTTCCTCAATCCTCAAGCGCCATTCAAATTAATCCTTGACCAAACGAGCATTTCAATCAATAAATTATGACCAAATAGGGTACAATCGTACCATCCCAAGGGGTGGGGGTGTCCACTTGCTGTGGCATTCGGTCACCAGCAACCTCTGCCAAAGGGGGGCATCTATAGACACCTCATCTTAAAGAGAGAAGACCGTCGGCCGTTCACCAGCCGATGGCCACTTGGCACCTTACATAGCTACTTCTTGACAAGTGCCCACCCTACATGGCTAATTTTTGACAGGTGTCCGTCAGCTGACAAACACTCGACAGTTTCTAAGTCTATATAAACGACACTCACCCGTGGTCCAGGAAGAGGTAAAAACAGCAGAAGAAAATGGTATAAAAGTTCTGAGGATTTTTCTCCAATTTCTTTTGCTTCAATTCCCTAACAATGAGGAGATTTTTCCACCTAAGATACTCTATAACTGCCATACTTTTGCATAGGTTCTACTTCAATCCACCACAACAATCCAATTCATCAAAGTCAACCAGTCGAGTCAGGATTAGAGTTGGGATTATGGATGTCCGATTATCCCTTTTCTGACTCACGAAAAAGGTGTTTGACTTCCTTTTTCTCTTTCTCACATCTCAATCGATCTTAAAACGCAGTCCATTCTGCACATTCTTTCCTCAACAAACACCATTTCTTCCCTTTTACTGCATTTTCTTATTTATTTCTTATTATGTTGGCCTGAGTAGGGCCTCGACTATGTGAAGAAAGTCTAGGATCTTTTATTTTTTTTGTACATTTTATTTTATTCTATTTGTCTGCCCATTGTCTTTTAACTTTGCAATGCAAGGCTAGGATTTATTTACTTTTTATTTTTTCTGATTAACTCCGTTGTAGGGTTATGCAAAGCATGGTCATATGACTAACATTTCTTACAAATGCAAGATTTCCTTGAAAACAATACGCCCCTTAAAGCAGAGATTGTACATAAATGCGGGCGAAAAAATGTGCTTAACCTCTTATTCTCTTGTAATTGAGACCCTTAACCAAGTCGTAGGCCAAATAGAAGGAGTCACTCAGGCCAGGAAATTTTATGATCCACCAGCCTAAGGCAAGTCCACAGCTCAGCTGAGCATGGACACACTGCAGCCTAATCAGCTAATGAAGATTCCGGTCTTTTGAATGCACATTAAAAAGTTACCCTGAGGAAAGATATTGCATTGTTAAGGAAGTCGAGATGAGTAAAACAATTCATATCAATCTCCCAAACAGCACAAACATGATCCAATAAAACATAATCTTCTAGTGTAAACACACATTCAGCTGAGCATGCACACATTTGAGAGTGCATTCAAAGGCTCATGTGTCACGCCCCAAACTCGGAAACCAGGCTCAAAAAATTTCTGATCGCCGAATCCGATGCCGACAACCTCCATAGTACCCCGTTCTCGGCTCCAGCCACCCATATGGCAAATTCTGATCCTGAGATCCTACAAGGAGGATTTTTTAATGTACATTTATCTCGTAATAGCATAACCACAAGTTTACCCAAATCACAAAGGCAACATCATTATCACATATTCACTAATATAAACAATTGAATATAAATTCTAAAAGGGAAATACATATATTGAAAACAAAGCTCCAAAAGACAACTACACACTCCAAGCTCAACGCTACTGCGACCTATTGACACTTGCACGCATCTATCGTGCATAAGCTTATAGAAATCTTAGAGGGTGGTAAAAGTGTGTGCTCAAGGTAAGTGTCAAGTATGCAATATCAGAGCAATGAGGAAACATACTGGTAAGTCCATAAATACCATCAACCTTATCCAGGTTATGCGATGTAGAAACATAATAAGTCAATATCATATACTGAGAAAGCAATGTAGATCAGATATACAAGGTGGAGACATAACAAGCCAAATATTAGATGTCAAGGATGTAATGCAATATACAAGTCTTAACGAGTCCATGAATACCATTAACCTAATCTAGGTTATATAAATGCAGAAATATAATAACCAAAAATGTCATATGTCGTGGATGTAATTAATATGCGATGCAAATGAAATGACCAAGCTGGAGTGTGAAGTTAGGATGATATTACATAGTATCATAGACTATGGGGTCTATCACAAGGGGCTTCTATCCAAACCAGTCTCATACCTAAATTTAGATAGCCAGACTCAATGTGGTAGACTTCTGATCACAGGTTGGTCACGCATTCCAACTGAAATCCTGGCCATTGCGAAGGCACACGTAATAATTAGTTGTGCACCACTAGCCCAAGTGGATAGTGAATGAGAAAAATATTGAATATGCAACTCCTCAATAAGTCCACACATCAATACTGTGCATCTCTGGGATCATCATCGGGGTCTAGTACACTCCACGCTACCTATCACCCCATCAAGCGCACAACTAGGTAAGTGGAAGAGAACTCACCATTCGCCTGTTAATATCAGTCTGGCTCGTTGATAGTAAACTCATTCCTCAAGTTGGTCAGACTGAGCTTAACATTGCCCATCCCTCAGGCAAGTAAGACCACACCCCCTCTCAACTGACCACGACACAGTGAGAAACGCGACCTCCTTGTATTTGGCACTCATCACTCATGTCTTCCACTCGGTATAGACGTTGGAGCATCCCCTGACTACAAGAGTTTAGGAACTTTCACCCATGGACATTCAAAGTGCTTATATGCTCTAAAAAAATATTTTCAGTGTCCTATCTGGCCATCCACGATATGCCTGTGGAGGCCGCAACCTTGATGTCGCTAGGGCGCCAAATGATCATGTCACAGAATGTGAGATGCATGAGCCATACCATCCAGTCATGCATCAAATCTGTGTGTACCACATGCTCATGTGGGGTAACTCCATCTCTCAGGGAGTCTCATAAATAATCAGCCCAACAGCACATGCTATGCTCAATCACTCCTCATAACAAGCATGCGAATGATGTATATGGGCATGTATCATGAAGTATATTAAGTATGATTATAATCACATACATCATGGTGGACCCGTATAAGGTGGTCTATGGCTCGTAATAATGAACGAGTGACGTGCACACAATCACATACACATGGTGGGTCTCACACATCACAATTGGGTCTCGCACATACAAGGAGCTTCACACGATCACAATGAGCCTCATATAATCACAATGGGCCTCGTATAATCACAATGGGCCTTATATAATCACAATGAACTTCATATAATCGCAATGGGCCTCATATAATCACACAATGGGCCCCATACAATCCCGATGGGCCTCACATAATCTCAATAGGCCTCATACAATCATAATGTTATGCTAACACATACTCAGTGAGTATACCAATCATAGTCGTAATCAATAATCAGCCTATATATATATAGCGGGGTTCATAAAAGGACAGTAGATCTAATCCATAACATGAGGATCAGTCCTTAACAGTGAATATACTAAACCTGATACCACTGATCTTTTCACCTATGGTGACGATGTAATCTCCTCATATCAAGGATGGGCCTAGATGAGCTACTCATATCATGAGCAATGAGTGGACTTCCTTGCCTGTTCCATCACATAGTAATCTGGGCTTCCTAAGGGCTTAATAAGCATAAGGTGGGCCACATTCCCTATAGAAGGCTCAGTATGAACACAAGATAGGCTCCAAGGTTTGGGTGGTCCTACAGGGTATGGTGGAAAGCATTATTATCAAATGGAGGCCCAACAGTTTGGGTTAGCCCATTAAGGGGAGATGAGAATGAGCCTAACAACGGGCCTTAGGGAGAGTTACAATGTGGACATTTAACCACCATTGCTCTTATAATATAGACATAAAAGCATCATTGTTCCCAAGGCATAACTCATTTAATATCAACTAAGAACATGGATAGGCATCATAAACATCATTACATACATCCTGGTGGAATCATACATCACAATGGGCTTATATACATCACCTTGGGCATTACATAAGGGCTTCATATATATCGCAATGGGTCTCACTCATGGGCCTCATATAGGTCACATTGGGCCTCATACTTGGCCTTAAATACATTACAATGGACTGCATCACATGTGCCTAATACACATCACAATAGGCCACATCACATGGGCCTAATTTACATCATAATGGGTCATATCACATAAGCCTCACTTCTCATAATAGGTTGTATCACATGTGCCTAATACACTTCACAATGAGCCACATCATATGGGCCTAATATACATCACAATAGGCCGTATCACATAAGCCTCACTCGTCATAATGGGCTGCATAACATGGGCCTAATACACATCACAATGGGCCGTATCACATGGACCTCACTCATAAACCACATATACATCATAATGGGCCACATCCCATGGGTCTCAACACATGGGCCGTGTATATATCACATTGGGCCTCACTCATGGACCACATATACATCATAATGTGCCACATCACATGTGCCTAATACACATTACAATGGGCCACATCACATGGGCCTAATGGGACAATCACAATGAGTCACATACAATTGCAAAAGGTCTTATACAATCAAAATGGACCTCATCATGTAGGCCTCACATACATCACACTGGGCCTCATCATATAGGCATCACATATTTTAATGGCCACGTACAATCTCAATGGGCCTCATACAATCATAATGGGACTTATACAATCACAATGGGCCTTACACAAGGGTCTCATACATCAAGTGGACCGCAACAATGGACCTCATATACATTATAATGGGTTGCACCATGTAGTTCTCATATACATTAAAATGGGTTGTATCATGTAGGCCTCATATACATCAAAATGGGTTGTATCACGTGGGCCTCATATACATCAAAATAGGTTGTATCACGTGGGCCTCATATACATAAAAATGGGTTGTATCACATGGGCCCATATACATCAAGTGGACCCACCACCCTAGCTGGACTATCTACACCATTCATCTATTTTTAGAGATCATTTTAGAGCGTTACCAAAAATGAATCATATTGGAAGATCATCTAAACCATACCACAAATAGTAATGGAGATAATGATTTCCACTAATTGAAATCCACAGGGCCCACCATAATAATTATTTCCCATCGATTTTGTTCATAAGGTCACAAAGAACTGAATAAAGAGGAAAAACAAATTTCATATTTATCCAAAACTTCTGAGATCCCCAATGGGATTTCAATGGTAGACATTTAATCCCACTGATTTGCAGTGTGGTCCGTCTGATAGACGGATTTGCCTTAACTTTCTGTCTATAGCCTTAAGACGAGCTCACAAGTGGATGGACGGTTTAGATTAACACTTACTGCATGATGAGGCCCACACAGCTGTTGTCCAAGTAGATGGATGGTTTGGATTGACACTTATATCATGCGATGAGACCCACCGTCCTGCTGGAATGGATGGACCGGATATACAACACATACATAAGGTGGGTCCCACCGTCCAAAGTGTTAGACAGTGTAGATTGGACCCATACATCACAATCATCCCTAATATCACCGTCTAGATTTGGACAGTGTTGATAGAGAATGCATGCATTAAGGTAGGGCCCTACTGTCCTGGATAGATGGATGACTGGGAGAAACATATACATTTTGGTGGCTCACAACACTTGTTGACATCAATACAGCAACTAAAAGGCTGGTGTGGGACCCATAAAACTTGTTAACGCTGTACAACATCAAGGAGGGTTACTGGCCCACCGTCCAGATGATGGACGGCTGGGATATAACGCATATCTCATGCTTAGACCCATAGCTATATAGCTGATGGGAGGTACTCCAGCCAATCCAATTTCATAGTAGATGGGGCCCATGTGGGGCCCACCACATATAATATATGATTTTATTTATTATTATTATTTTTTTACACAACTCCAGCGTCCAGGCCCTGGACGGATGGCCTGGATGCAAGATACATATATCACGGTGGGTCACCCAGATGGATAGTGAATGTTCAATACATACATCAAGGTGGAGACCACATGGCGTGGCCCACCATCCCTTTTAAAATAAGCAGATACTTGTGTTTGCCTGCTATCCAGATGGTCCGCAGTCTAAATGGTTTACTACAGTTGGACAGTCCTAATTTGCTGGATCTGTCCAGCTCTAAGGACCTAAAATGACTTGAAAAAATTGGATGGACGTTGTTGATACAATACATCATGGTGGGGCCCACAAATGGGGGTCCACACAGCTAGTTAATCAGTCAATATTTATGTTTTCCCTTTCATCAGCGCCTACTGCTGGACAGCAGCAGGCCCAGTTGATCTTGCCCCATCTCAACCATGCATTAGATAGGGAAATGCTGGACAATGAGGATATAGATCACCTACATTAAGGTTGGGTCCACCAGGGTGGACCACACATTCCTAAGACTAGACTGATATCTGTGCTTTCCCCTTCACCTGAACCCAAAATGTGCAGCAGGTAGCCCAATTGCCGGATAATGGGCGTCCCACTGTTGGACAGCGTGTGGGCCCACTTGATGGGCAATGTGGGTTAATATACATCATCAAGTGGGCCACATCTATCAAAGAAAAAGAGAGAGAGGAGGAGTAAAGAGAGAATGGAAGAGAGAAAGAGAGAGAAGCACCCACATAAACTTCTTTTCCTTACCTATACTCCAATGCTCTTAGGAAGCTCTATCAACAGAGGAGATGACGATCTGTAAGGCCCGTATCCTAACCTGTACCATTCCGTAGGCTTTCGTGGTCCTCCAGGTCAAATTCCAACAACCCGCGATCTGTTATTGGCATTTACGCGCAACCCTGAGTCGTATCTCGTATTTTAGAATTGTCTTAACCTGAGACTTGTACCCTAGCGACTGTGCCATCGTCGAGGTTTCGATGCCACATCTCGCCCGCCGAGGTAATACCCATATCAGGAGATGTGGGCCCGCATTTAGTTCGAGAAAATGTTGCGCGTTTACAATCCTAAGAGAATCTCTACAATATGTCCCATCAATCAAGTGCACATCAATCACCTAATGTCAAGTACAACCACCCCTCCCCTAAAGTCAACTCTCTTTCTTACAACCCATACATGTCAAGTACACCCATCACCCATCACTCACCTATCCCTCTCTCTCTCTTTACATCCCATCCTCTCTCCCTCTCTCTCTCTCTCATTTCTTCATTTTCAAGCAAACCCCATGAAAATCCAACATCTAAGGGAGAGGAGAAAGCTAGGTGTGGCCCACCTCCCTACCACCCAATCCCACCATCTAAAGATCATCTCCACCGTTGAAATGCATCTCCTGGAGCTCTAGGATGCGTTGATGGAAGAAGAAGTCCAAGAAGATCAAAGGTAGGTGTTCATAGTACCTTTTCTTTTAATTTAGGGCCCACATATGATGGGACCCATCTTGATGTATGTTTAATATTTAGGAGGGGCCCATAGTGGTGGGGTTCCTCTCATTTTCATTGTTCTCCCTCTTTCTCTCTCCCCCCCTTTCTTTTATGGTGATGATGATGATGAGGTGTGTGGCCCACCTGATGATGTGTGAGAGGGATCCGGACCGTCCAGTAGCAAGGACAGCCTTGCTGTCCATGTTGTTGGACATCCAGCGATCACGGGACTTGACGCAGGGAAAAGCTCAAACATCAGCTGGATCCTAGCTTTGTAACCATTGGTGCGGACCCCACTGTGATGTGTACACAATCCTCGCTATCTATCTAATGGCCCGCACACTGTCCAGCAGTAGGACACCCACTGACCAGCAGTAGCGGCCCACCTTGCTGCTAGCCATCTGGATGAAAGGAAAAACACAAATATCAGTGTGGTTTATTGCTGGTGGGCCACACTCTCGTGGACCTCACTTTGATATATATATATATATATATATATATATATATATATATATATATATATATATATATATATATATATATATATATGT
The DNA here is from genome assembly GCA_037074715.1 of Magnolia kwangsiensis. Lineage (NCBI taxonomy): Eukaryota > Viridiplantae > Streptophyta > Magnoliopsida > Magnoliales > Magnoliaceae > Magnolia > Magnolia kwangsiensis. Next base: position 63,616,792 of record CM073573.1, read on the forward strand.
GTGTGTGTGTGTGTGTGTGTGTGTGTGTGTGTGTGTGTGTGTGTGTGTGTGTGTGTGTGGTTATCCACACCATCCACCCTTAGGGAGACCATGTGGGACTGGGCCCTAAGCCCAGCAGTGGGGCACCATCCAAGGCATCTAGTAGCAGGCATGGCTTGACGGTTGAGGCAGAAATCCCGTTGTTAGATTTTTAGTGGGGTGGCTCACTCACATTAGCCCCACCTTAATCTGCACCGTCCATCTGTTGGGTTGCTGGGCAACGGCCCAACAGTTGATAGTTGTGGCAATTAACGCAAGCAGCTCTGAGGGCTACCATATGTATGTGTTTTATGCATACTGTCTATCTATTTTGGATGTGGCCCACCCCACACATGTGGCACTAGTGGGGTGGGACCCACCTTAATGTACATATTTGATATCCATACCGTCTAGTACAGTTGTTTAGGACATGGACCCACCTTACTACAAACGTATATCCACACTATCCATCCGATGAGGCAGATTCTCATCTTAGGTGGACAGTCATCCATACATGGGGTGGGACCCACCTTAGTGGGTGCTTTGCATCCACACGTGTGGGGCCTACCTTGATGTATGGCTTTATCTAGCAAATGCTGGACGGTGGGATCTTTCTGTGATGTATGCTCAGATCCACCCCAACCATGCATGGGATGTGGCGCCTACCTTGGTGGCGTGCTGACACTACCAAAAAAATGACCAAAGGCTACGAACTATAGAGGTCTATGGCTACGGCTTTGATCTATAGCTAAATATCTATGGATATAATTCGTAGCTAAAACTTGCTTAATCTGTAGCTAAAACATGCCTCCCATTTAGACTTTATTAGAGACAGACGATGCTTAAGGGGCTCCATGGGGCCCATTGTAATATATTTATTTTATCTGATCGGTCCATCAATTTTCAAAGATTATTTCAGTGCATAAACCCAATAATTAGAAAGATAAAAAATCTAAGTGGACCACACAATGAGAAAGAATGAAAAAAATAAATTTGTATCATTAATATGTGGTGTGGTCCACCTAAATCTTAGATCTGACTCATTTTTTGGATGAATCCCAAAAATGAGCCGTTAAAATGAATGGATAGAGTGGATAATTAACATACACAATGGTGGGCCGACAAGTCCTAAAATAAAAAACCCCTAAAATCTCGTCCGCTTCCCACGCATCCTTCTGTGAAAAGGAAATCCCTCTCTCTCTCTCTCTCTCGCCCGCCCGTGAGTCACCCTCCCTCGTCCTCTCCTCTCTCTCTCTCTCTCTCTCTCTCTCTCTCTCTCTCTCTCTCTCGCACTCAGCCCTCTCTCAATCTCTCATGCTGCCTCACCCTCTCTCTATCTTTCAACCCCATTATCCCTCTCTGTTTTCAAAACCCCTTTTTGCACCACCATGAACAATAAGGTATGCATTGCAGCCCTCTCTCTGGCTTCTACACAGGGCTTTTGGCTGGTAATGGTTGATGTTAGCCTCTCTCAGTGTCGGTTTTCATCCAGCTGTGTCCTCGAAAATAGGGTTTGACATGAAGCTATAGTCATGGTGGTGCGAATGGACGACAGGGCCGCAAGCTTAGCAGTAACTCTATGTCAATTGGAAAGGAAAAAATGGTAGCCACATGAGCTGATGAAGAGAGTTCAACCGTGGAATAGATTTGGGGAAGATCGACAACCACGCGATGACCTCATCAGTGAGATCTGGCCTTGAACAATCTGGTATTATATTTGAAAAGGGGCAGCAATGGCTGTCCAAGTCTGGATCAGGGGGTGAAATTGGACGAGGTCTGCTCAGGTTAGGGTTTTGTCCTCTCTTTCATATTCTGATTTGGGTATTATAGCCAAAATTTTTGGATTTGGGGATTGTAATCTTAATCACTGTTTTGGGTATTTAAATCCCTAATAGCTGATTTCGGAATCAAATCCCTGATTTCTGGATTTAGGATTGAAATCCTTAATTTCTGGATTTGGGATTCAAATCTGAAATCCCCAATTGCCTGATTTGGGATTTCAAAAATGCTGATACCTGATTCGGGAATTAAAATCCCCAACTTCTACTATTTAAAAAAAAAAAAAAACACTTTCGCTGCAAGAAGGAGAAGGAGAAGAAGAACGGTGAGAGGTAACAACTACAATGCCTTCTGTTTATGGTTATTTAATTGTGAGCTGATCTGAGTAATCATTTGAGAAATGCAGGTTTGGGGTTGGACGTTCACAATATTTACTGGATCATGAAATTTTTTACGAGGTATGTTTGATTCCTTTGGCTATTGTTTGAATCTTTTGCTGGATTGGAAGATGTATGTTTGGATCTGTGGAAAACATTTTTTTCCATGATTTCGTCTAGAATCTGTGAAGTTTTCATCAATCTTTTTTTAAAATTTGGTTATGTTATGCTTTGGCACCTTACATGCTCGATTAAATGCCAAATGGCCCAAACTTGCTGTATTGTCAATTGAATCCGTATATGTGGCCCATGTGTTGACTTTTTTGTCTGATTTTTGTGCCATGTGACCTAAACTATGGGTTACCTGTTGCATGGTACTGATTGTTTAGGTGAGGGGATTTTGAGTAGATAGAGACTGTTGTATGGCAGGTTAGTGTACAGCCAGCTATTGTATGCCAAGAAACGAAGAAGAAGAAAAGAATATTTAAAAAAAAAAAAAAAAAAAAAGGCATTCTGTTAAGCTTTTGAAAATTTATTTCACTGGTAAGAATGATCTGTCATCCTTCGATGTGCTTCATTGGATAAAAGTTTTAGTAAGAGAAGAGGTTAAGGTCCAATGAAAATATTTTCATCTTTTGAGAAAAGTGGTTCTAGTACCCACCTATACCCTCTTAACAAAAAGAGAGCCAAGCTTGTTGTTCCTTTAGGAGCCAACTATAGGATAATTGATATTCCTGTTAGCAAGAACATATCGAAGATCTATGTTCTAGCACAATTCATTTCTGTTAGCATTCTACATCTAGTTCTATTTATTCCCATTCCTAGATAATTAATCATCTTCTATATTTTCTCATTACATAGGTTCTATAGATTTTTTTTTCTTCAAAAGATTTGTATTGTAGCTACTATCTTGCCTAAGGAATGCCTTACTATTTGGTTGCTTAGGAATAGAGTATTGCTTTACTATCTAGATGACCAAAACAGGGCTGCATTTGTACGAAGGACCTAAGGATGGTATGCATATCCTTGGGTAAGCGGATCATATAATTTGTCTTCCTAATATGCCATTCTATGCAAGGATACCAAGTGGATGTATAAGTTGTGCATCAGGTGAGGAAAATGCATGGATGAACTAGGCTTTCAAGTCAAGTTATCAAGTTTTTGAATTATGCTTAGCTCAAGATAGTCAAGTTATCAATTGCCCCATGAGGTGGTGTGTGGACGGGCTGCTTTATACAAATGTGGAACTAAAAAATCTGTCATGATATGTTTAATTCCCTCTATCCACCCCATCATAATATGAGCCTTATCCCAACTAATTGGGGTCAGCTTCCTCGTATCCAACTAAGCTTATATTTAATCACACTTGTGCTCTTTATTAGTCCATTTACTTTCAGTTTCATCATCACCCAAATCCAGTTTGTGCACATGTTCATTTGACTTCATTAATTTTTCATTCTCTAATATTAGTAGTCCATATATATCCAATGCTTATCGACTAAAGAATTAAATTTCTCATTTTTCTACTATGGCCCTTTAGTAAAGGTATCGTTTCATTAAACGATCAGATAGGGTTCACTCCATCCACCATAGTAGTTCCGTTTGATTTCATCTTCTCCTCTGTGATCTAGGAGTTTTATCCACAACGTTCATCAAATGCCCATTTGGGATCCATATGTGAACTAGATAACAGGTGGTGAACTAGATGCTATTAGAATGCTGAAATACTATTTTCATCTGAAGAGGACTCAATGTTCATCAAATGCCCATTAGATTGCTGAAATACTATTTTCATCAAATGCACATTTGGGATCCATTTGGGAACTAGATAACAGGTGGAGAACTAGATTAAGTAGAGTTTCTTTCATCGTGGCAGCTTAAGGCCTGTAGCTTACACACCATGAACCAGTAGAAACAATGCTTTTGAAATTAAAATTGTGTTATCTTGTTGAGATGACCAATGTTAGCCTATTAAGGCTTGGAACTTTTGAGTTGGGCTATTGATACTCTATATCCCTACTGCTAACACCAAGACAAATGAGTGGGGTATAAGGTTGCTGATTGGATACTTTGGCTTGCAATTGGCAGGTGGTAAATGGTTTTTTTTTTTGGGCAGGAAAACCTGTCCTAGCCACTGAAGCAGGGGGCTACACATGCAACTGCACTTGGTGTAAGTGGCTACAGGTTCTACTTGATAACCATGCTACTTTCATTTTTTTTTTTTGAAATGTTTTCTTGAGCACAAAATCCAAAGGTATGTTGCAGGAAATTCATTGAAGTTATGATGGCTAGGCACCCCACAATTTCTGCATGCTCATTCCAGTTATGCCCAAAAGATGTGGGCTACATTTCTAGGCAAATTCAACATCAAATGGGTTTCTCAAGTGGACCACACCATGAGAAACAATGATGATGGAGAATTTTGATATGGACCACACCATAAGAAACTTCTTAGATACATAATGTCAAAATGCTGTGTTTGATGGAGAAGTGTTTTTACATGTGTTTGATGGAGAAGTGTTTTTACATGTAGTGTTTAACTAGATTGGGACTTTGATTTCAAATTGCTCTATGCTTCTCAGTTCTTCAGTTTGTTTGCCACTTATGAGACATCTAAATCACCATCATCTAAGCCTTATCCTGACTAATTGGTGTTGGCTTCTGAGACATCTAAATAAATAGTGAAAATTACATATGTGCTACACTAACCAAGGCATTAGAACTTGCCAAAACCAAGTGGACTTGGTTTCACTAAGGAACAAATTGATAGGTCCCTTTGAAATATATATGTTTCAGGATGAGTTGTTGTGTGACAGGTGGCAATTTTAACTAACAGAGCCGCAAACTTACATATTCCTAACTACCTAAGTCTCCCATCTCAGTTGATGTGCCAGGTTCATAATGTTACACTACATGCATGTTTTAACTCATACTCAATCTTCCTTTAGTCTTTATGTTTCCCTTAGTAGATGCTCTCTAATACCTGTCTGGTTGCATATATTGCTTGGAACTACAGGCAGAGAGAGATGCTGATGAGATTTACACTCAAGCGACTCTTTAGCCGGTGAAGTCTAATGCCAAAGAAATCTTTGTAAGTATCATTTGGTTTTGATGTGCATTGGTTGTCTTCTTTGTCTTATACAAGATTTTAAAGGAGCATGGGGCTCATGACCCCAAAAGAAGATTTGGCCATTCTAAGGAATTTTTCTAAAATTAGGTCCTTAATCAAATTGGCCATCCATTGGCTTTTGTATGGTGGGATACTTGGAGACAAGATGTCTTTTATCTCAAGAAGTTTTTTCTGAAATTTCCATTTCTTTCTTTCACCTAATGTTCAGTCTTAAAAACACAATGTTTCTAGGAAAAAACTCCTTTGTTAGCTATATTGTACTTAGTGCTCTTTGCCTCCCGATATAAAGCAATCATTGTAATTTCTCCATTTCTCTATCTATTGTCTTCGCTGTAACTTAGCTGCACTGGTCCTTTGCAATACTATTGTTTGGTTTTTGGCTTTTTGCTAATCCTTTGCTTTTGAGATGACTCAACATTGGGGAGATAAATGGACCCTCCTTGAGACCATAATGATAATTTTGTTTAAAAATCTTAACCATTTATTTTTATCAACTGGCTTATTGTCATTTGGTCATGTTTCTATTCTTAATAACTTCTCTGAACTCTGATCAGGTACACAAATCCTTGACTTCAGGTCCCTCTCATGCTATTGACATAACAAGGGAGGTACACATTTCCTTGAAAGTATGATACATGAGCCTAGTTCATTTTTGTCAAATTCCATGTATGATAGTGATGTTAATTTTTTATTTATGTGTTATCATTTTACATTTGAACCATGACCATATGCAATCTAAGGTGTGGGGAGGCTCATGAGGTTCCTTGGAGATCTTTCTCAGTTGTCTCCAGCATCCCTGGATTAAGATGATAAAATGACCTTTGTATGCAAGGTTGGTCATCTTATGCACAATGTATGAGGACGGAGATGACATTTGTATAAATATGGATTTTCTTATTAAGAAGAAAATGGAAGATGGATTGAAAAAACATAGAAGAGATTTTTTTTTCTTCTTTTTTGCTTCAAGAGAGAGAGACAGAGATGTGAGAGTGGGGAAATCGAGGGAGAGAGTGGGGGAATGAAGTGACTGCGTGAGATTTGAAAATAGCGAGTGTAGTTTGGTTTGAAAATGACGTTTCGCATGCGTGGCTATGAGAGGTGTCTACGGGCGCAGATTTTTACTTACCCATCTTTGTTCAGGAAAACTTTAAGTTAATGTTGGAAAAGTAATTACTTTATTACTATTATTATTATTTAATTATATAAGGTTTTTACATTTTATTTATTTAGTATCCACATTGTAGATAGCATCTCCTTTATTCTCTCTGGTAATAACTGGTGTCACCTTATTGAGGGTTGATGATGACAATCTTATTAAAGAAGATGGCCTTTAAAGGTGTGTGTGTGTATATATATATATATGCTCACAGACAACTAATGGATGGGAATTTCAGGTGTGTAATACCCCGAATTTTTTTCAACTTGGGATTAGACGTCCTTAGGCAATGGGTCAACTAAAACACCTGGGAAATCACTCAGAACCCAATTCCATGGCCAAAGAAATCACTTAGGATTAATTCCTTTAGAAATTAAGCGTAAGTTAGCTAGCGCTACGCTGGAGTAGCTGTGAAATTATCCCTGACCACTTTAAATACGTTCTACAAGACCCAAAACTTGTAGAATCAATGGTGCTATAATACCCTGAAACCTAGGATCAAACTCTAAACCCGTTTACTCTCAGGAACTCTTTGAAACTTTGTATTAGATCTACACCGCGCGTCGAAAGTCCGATACCTACAATATTAGACCGTTATGACCGCTTGGCTGGACTTGACAACCATTTCGAAAATCAAGCCCAACCGACGTTCAGAGGCTATTTCATTAAGCCTGGAGTGAAGAGAGTGAGAATAGGGTTAGATTTGGAAATTTTAATTCAAATCCGTCACGTGACTTGGCGCGTTATTATTAAGCGTTCTGACCATCAGAATTCAGCCAAATTACACCCTCGGATTAGGAAAAATTTCTCTTTCATATCATGAGACTTGTAGACCTGATCTTGGTGCGGTGACCGCTGAACTAAAATTGGACCGCCACGTGCGATCTGGGAACTCTACCGGTCTGAAAACTTGATGTGTGCTAGATCCAGTATGCATGAGCTTAAGTCCTACCACGTTCGGCCAGGGGACCTCCAGAAATGCTCTTTTGGATCAAAACAGCCCCGATTTGGTTAGGCATCAAGTAAACATTGTTTCCAAGCCTGTTTTGGGCATGTTTTAGGTTATAAAAGGGCCTTAAACCCTCACTTCTCTCACCTATCCGAATTTGCTAGAAACCCTAGCTAGTGTGAGAGAAAAGGTGAGAGATTGTGAGAGAGAGTGGGAGAGAACTTCCTGCTGCTTGCACTACCTGTTGCACGTGCTTAAGCAACGCACCTCAATCACTTTCCCGACGATTTCACCACATTTTTAGGTAAGAAAAAACTCCAAACACTTGCTGATTTAAGGTTCCGTCGGTTCCTTAGCATGGTAGCTTATACATCTTGTGAAATAGGTTTCCGGTTCGCCGTAGACGAAGCGTATACGCTCCGTTCGAATCAATACACTTCTAGGATAAAAAGTGCTGATTTTGGACACTTTGATTGGCTGTTTTCAACACTTTCAATGTCGTTTAATAGTAGATTATCGACGGCAATGCCGTTTGACATGTACAACATGCTGTCCGTTTCCCGTTTCGTAAGCAGACGAAAAATATGAGATTTAGGGCATTTTAGTCATTTGTAGGAAATACTGTTTGCATCCATATTTTGTTGATATGATTGACATGGCTTTTTGTCGCCTTAGGATATTAGGAATGCGTGCATAATCAGTTTGGCGAAGAGATTCGCCCAAATGCGCACTTTGAGTCGACATACAATATGTAGACTTAAGGGTGTAGGCTAAGTGTTTATATAAATGTTTGTATTAGTATTTATTGAATTAAATGGTGTTGTGAAATAGTTTTGAGATTGAATTCTCAAATAATATGCTGATGTAAATGATTTCCTTCATGTTGGCTATATGTAAGATTTCATCATATGTAAGAAATGCATGTGCTAGATGATTTACTTAAGTTGTATGTTATAACATGTGTTAACATGCTCACATTGTTGTAATGCATTTCCATTACTCTTATATGATTGATGAAGTGGATTCACAAATGATTGGGGCTATACTTAGTCCATGACATCGGTAACAGAGTAAATTCGTGGCTGGCTTGTATTTGCCACGAAGGACGCGTCGACAAACGTGAGTCGTGTTTTTGAGCTGGAGGCAGTGGTTAGGCCACGCGAAGTGTTTTACGCACTTCATGTCGTTCGACTTGCGATACGCTCGTACTAGTCGAGCCCGTCAAGTAACCCGACTGGTCGTTGTATGTTCACCTTGTATGAATCATAACTGCTTGAACCTAGGGTACTGAACTTACCATTGTAAACCCTGTTAATCATGGTACCTTGATCCATAAAGACTCATGAGCCGGACATAGTGGTATGGGACACCGTGGTCGAGCTGTCGGCCTACGCTGGGGCCACAAACCTCCCCGTAGTGACCAGTGAGCACCTATGACTCGTGAGCAGATTATGGTGGAATAGGACACTATATTCTTACTGTCGGCCTACACTGATCACGTGACGAGCCCTTTGTAGTGACCGCGAGCGTATTCTGAGTCTACGGGAGGCGACGACCCTTCCGTAGCAATGAGAGTACTTTAGGCCTATATTGATAAGGTGATGGGGGAGTGATGCAACGAGTGCGAGCAACAGCCCTGGCAGCCCTTGCAGCGACCTACAAATACAACATCGTATGAGATTACTAGGAGTGACAACCCTAGACAGGATCTGTGTTGGGATTGATATAAGGGAAGTACCTTAGTTTTCCAATACTGTTGTATGAATGGACTAATAATAACTCAGTAATCATATCAACATCACATTGCATGTGCCTGGAAGATGTGGAGCACTGTGGGAAGAAAGCATGCTGCGGGCATAAGATGATGCTGTATGAGGGAGATCGTCGGTGAGGGCATCCATCATGTCACGTCATATTACATTAACAACAGTATTTAGGAATGTTTGATTAATTGCTTTACTATTATCGCATGATTGATTTGAGAACATGCTAATCTCTGATCTATTATTCCACTGAGTTGATCACTCACTCCCACATTACGGGACGGTGTTTCCGGACACCCACCAGTCCCTATTATGATTGCAGATGATGGCGCGGCCTGCGAGGCGGAGCCGGACTTGATAATGATGAGGAGGATCCCTCCTTTATGCGTGTTCTGATCGACAGGATTACAGGGAGATTCATTAGATGCCATGACACTTGTCATTTTATATTTTCAGAGTACTCATGTATATTCTTTCTTTCTATTTTGAGGTATACATGTATATGTTTAACCTGGTAACATGTTCACACTCTGGAGACTTCTCATCAATTATATATTATATGTATGTATCACAGTCTTCCGCTTGTTAATTTAACTATCTCTAGAGTATAATATGCTGTTCTGGCGTAATCCCACTCATGTTTAATACATTAACATAGACAACATTCAATCATACACATTTATGTTGCATAAGTGATGTTCTAGAACTCGGGAGTGGAGTTTTTACTCGACCCCCAATTTTTGGGATGTTTCAAGGTGTGATGCAGAAATGTTCTTTATTATTAGGGTTGCTTTTATCGAGTTTGATGCAAAAATCGTCACCAACTTCACAGAAAGACAAATAGCATTAGTGGCCACAGATTGCAACATGGATTTAAACAAGGTTCGAGGTGCCATCAACAATACTAACAGAATCTTCCAGGTCAGATTGTTGATTGGACTTGATTTTATTTAAATGATCTTGATAATCTATTTTATTTAAATGAGCAGACCCAGATGTGTGTCGGAGCTATCCAGATGTTGAGCGGGGGTCCATAAAAGGTGAGAACCACTGTTATGAGCATGATGAAGCTGTCCATTTTCTATGGACAACATTGGGGGGCCTGGCCATTTGGACAAGCCGTGTTTATGTATTTGCTCGAAATTAATGGACCAAACCCGGATGTGCGTCGGAGCTATCCCGATGAGCGGGGGTCCTTGGAAGGTGGGAACTGCTTTTATGACTATGATGAAGCTGTTCATTTCCTATGGACGGCATTGGAAGGGCTTGGGCATTTGGACAAGCCATGTTTATATTTATTTTTGCAGGGACCACACCCATAACCTAAACCCGAACCCATTCTCAAATCCAAAAAACTAAAACATAAACATAAACCTTAACCTAAACCTATAACCTATAACCTAAATCAAAATAAAAACCTAAACCTAAAAACTAAACCTACAACCTATAACCTTTCCTGAAACCTTAACATAAACTTATAACCTATAACCTAAATCAAAACCTATAACCAAAACCAAAACTAAAACCTATAACCTAAACCCGAACCCATTATCAAATCCCAAAACCTATAACCTAAACCTATAACCTATAACCAAAACTAAAACTAAAACCTATAACCTAAACCCGAACCCATACTCAAATCCCAAAACCTATAACCTAAACCTAAACCTAAACTTTAACCTTAACCTAAACCTATAACCTATAACCTAAATCAAAACATATAACTTAAACCTAAGCCTTAACCTAAACCTATAACCTAAATCAAAACCAAAACCCAAACCTAAAGCCTAAACGTGTAACCTATAACCTTAAACAAAACCTATAACCTAAACCAAAACCAAAACCTATAACCTAAACCCGAACCCATTATCAAATCCCAAACCCTATAACCTAACCTAAAACTATACTTATAACCTAAAACTATTCCCAAATCCCAAAACCTATAACATAAACCTAACCTTAACCAAAACCTATAACCTATAACCTTAACCAAAACCAAAACCTATAACCTAAACCTGAACCCATTCTCAAATCCCAAAACCTATAACCTAAACCAAAACCAAAACTTATAACCTAAACCCGAACCCATTCTCAAATCCCAAAACCTATAACCTAAACTTGAACCCATTCTCAAATCCCAAAACCCAAAACCAAACCTAAACCTAAACCTAAAACCTAAACCTAAACATATAACCTAAAATCAAATCCCTAAACTTAAACCTAAACCTAATCCTATAACCTAAACTTAAATCCCTAAACCTAAATATATAACCTAACCTAAACATATACTTATAACCTAAAACTATTCTCAAATCCCAAAACCTATAACCTAAACCTAACCTTTCCCTAAACCTATAACCTAAACTCAATTCCCTAAACCTAAACCTAGACCTAAACCTTAGCCTAAACCTAAACAGAAATCCCTAAACCTTAACCTATAACCTAAACTAAACTTATAACCTAAAACTATTCCCAAATCCCAAAACCTATAACCTAAACCTAACCTTAACCTAAACCTAAACCTAAAACTATAACCTATAACCTTAACCAAAACCTATAACTTAAACCAAAACCAAAACCTATAACCTAAACCTGAACCCATTCTTAAATCCCAAAACCTATAACCTAAACCAAAACCAAAACCTATAACCTAAACCAGAACCCATTCCCAAATCCAAAAACCTATAACCTATACCTAAACCTTAACCTATAACCTAACCTAAACCTATACTTATAACCTAAAACTATTCCCAAATTCTAAAACCTACAACTTAAACCTAACCTTTCCCAAAACCTATAACCTAAACTCAATTCCCTAAAGTGAAACCTACACTTAATCCTAATCTCAAATCCCTAACCTAAACCTAAACCTAAACTTAAAAATCCAAACTTAAACCCAATCTCGAAACTGAACCCGATTTCCTAAACCTAAACCATAACCCATTCTCAAATCCAAAAATCGATAACCAAAACCTAAAACCTAAACCCGAACCTATTCTCAAATCCTAAAACCGATAACCTAAACCAAAACCAATACCTATGACCTAAACCCAAACCCATTCTCAAATCCCAAAACCTATAACCTAACCTAAACCTATACTTATAACCTAAAACAATTCCCAAATCCCAAAACTTATAACCTAAACCTAACCTTTCCCTAAACCTATGACCTAAACTCAATTCCCTAAAGTTAAACCTACACCTAATCCTAATCTCAACTCCCTAACATAAACCTAAACCTAAACTTGAAAACCCAAACTCAAATCCAATCCCAAAACTGAACCCGATTTCCTAAACCAAAACCATAACCCATTCTCAAATCGAAAATCCTATAACCTAAACCAAAACCAAAACCAAAATTTATAACCTAAACCCGAACCCATTCTCAAAACTCAAAACCTATAACCTATCCCTAAACCTTAACTTATAACCTAACCTAAACCTATACTTATAACCTAAAACAATTCCCAAATCCCAAAACCTATAACCTAAGCCTAACTTTTCCCTAAACCTATAACCTAAACTCAATTCCCTAAAGCTAAACCTACACTAAATCCTAATCTTAACTTCCTAACCTAATCCTAAACCTAAACCTGAAAACCCAAACTTAAACCCAATCCTGAACCTGAACACGATTTCCTAAACATAAACCATAACCCATTCTCAAATCCAAAAACCTATAACCTATAACCTAAACCCGAACCCATTCTTAAATCCCAAAACCTATAACCAAAACCAAAACCTAAACCTATGACCTAAACCCGAACCCATTCTCAAATCCCAAAACCTATAACCTAACCTAAACCAATACTTATAACCTAAAACTATTCCCAAATCCCAAAACCTATAACCTAAAACTAACCATTCCCTAAACCTATGACCTAAACTCAATTCCCTAAAGTTAAACCAACACCTAATCCTAATCTCAACTCCCTAACCTAAACCTAAACCTAAACTTGAAAACCCAAACTCAAATTCAATCCCGAACCTGAACCCGATTTTCAAAACCTAAACCATAACCCATTCTCAAATCCAAAAACCTATAACCTAAACCAAAACTAAAACTAAAACGTATAACCTAAACCCGAACCCATTCTCAAATCCCAAAAGCTATAACCTATCCCTAAACCTTAACCTATTACCTAACCTAAACCTATACTTATAACCTAAAACTATTCCCAAATCCCAAAACCGATAACCTATCCCTAAACCTTAACCTATAACCTAACCTAAACCTATACTTATAACCTAAAACTATACCCAAATCCCAAAACCTATAACCTAAAACTAACTTTTCCCTAAATCTATAACCTAAACTCAATTCCCTAAAGCTAAACCTACAACTAATCCTAATCTCAACTCCCTAACCTAATTCTAAACCTAAACTTGAAAACCCAAACTTAAACCCAATCCTAAACCTGAACCCGATTTCCTAAACATAAACCATAACTCATTCTCAAATCCAAAAACCTATAACCTAAACCAAAACCAAAACCAAAACATATAACCTAAACCCGAACCCATTCTCAAATCCCAAAACCTATAACCCAAACTAAAACCAAAACCTATAACCTAAACCCGAATCCTTTCTCAAATCCCAAAACCGATAACCTATCCCAAAACCATAACCTATAACCTAACCTGAACCTATACTTATAACCTAAAACTATTCCAAAATACCAAAACCTATACCCTAACCTAACCTTTCCCCAAACCTATAACCTAAACTCAATTCCTTAAAGCTAAACCTACACCTAATCCTAATCTCAACTCCCGAACCTAAACCTAAACCTAAACTTGAAAACCTAAACTCAAACCCTATCCCGAACTTGAACCCGATTTCCTAAACCTAAGCCATAACCTATTCTCAAATCCAAAAACCTATAACCTAAACCAAAACCAAAACCAAAACCTATAACCTAAACCCGAACCCATTCCCAAATCCCAAAACCTATAAACTAAACCTAACCTTTCCCTAAACCTATTACCTAAACTCAATTCCCTAAAGTTGAACCTACACCTAATCCTAATCTCAACTCCCTAACCTAAACCTAAACCTAAACTTGAAAATCCAAACTCAAATCCAATCCCGAACCTGAACCCGATTGCCTAAATCTAAACCATAACCCATTCTCAAATCCAAAAACTTAGAACCTAAACCAAAACCAAAACCAAAACATATAACCTAAACTTGAACCCATTCACAAATCCTAAAACCTATAACCTAAACCATAACCAAAACTTATAACCTAAACCCGAACCCATTATCAAATCCCAAAACCTATAACCTATCCCTAATCCTTAACTTATAACCTAACCTAAACCTATACTTATAACCTAAAACTATTCCCAAATTCTAAAACCTATAACCTAAACCTAACCTTTTCCAAAACCTATGACCTAAACTCAATTCCCTAAAGCGAAACCTACACCTAATCCTAAACTCAACTCCCTAACCTAAACCTAAACCTAAACTTCAAAACCCAAACTTAAACCCAATCCCGAACCTGAACCTGATTTCCTAAATCAAAGCCATAACCCATTCCCAAATCCAAAAACCTATAACCTAAACCAAAACCAAAACCTATAACCCAAACCTGAACCCATTCTCAAATCCCAAAACCTATAACCTAAACTCGAACCCAATCTCAAATCCCAAAACCTATAACCTAAACTTAAACCTAAACCTTATCCTAAACCTATAACCTATAACCTAAACCAAAACCTATAACCTAAACCAAAACCAAAATCGAAAACCTAAACCTGAACCCATTCTTAAACACTAAAACCTATAACCTATCCCAAAACCTTAACCTATAACCTATCCCAAAACCTTAACCTATAACCTAACCTAAACCTATACTTATAACCTAAAACTATTCCCAAATCATAAAACCTATAACCTAAACCTAACCTTTCCCTAAACCTATAACCAAAACCCAATTCCCTAAAGTGAAACCTACATGTAATCTTAACCTCAACACCCTAACATAAACTTAAACCTAAACATAAAAACCTAAACTTAAACCCAATCCTGAACCTGAACCCGATTTCCTAAACCTAAACCATAACCCATTCTCAAATCCAAAAATCTATAACTTAAACCAAAACTAAGACCAAAACCTATAACCTTAACCCGAACCCATTCATAAATCCCAAAACCTATAACCTAAACCTAAACTTATAACTTATAACCTAAACCAAAACATATAACCTAAACCAAAACCAAAACCTATAACCTAAACCCGAACCCATTCTCAAATCCCAAAACCTATAACCTAAACCCAAACCAAAACTAATGACCTAAACCTAAACCCATTCTCAAATCCCAAAACCTGTAACCTAACCTTAACCTATACTTATAACCTAAAACTATTCCCAAATCTCAAAACCTATAACCTAAACCTAACCTTTCCCTAAACCTTTGACCTAAACTCAATTCCCTAAAGTTAAACCTACACCTAATCATAATGTCAACCCCCTAACCTAAACCTAAACCTAAACTTGAAAACCCAAACTCAAATCCAATCCCGAAACTGAACCCGATTTTCTAAATCTAAACCATAACCCATTCTCAAATCCAAAAACTTAGAACCTAAACCAAAACCAAAACCAAAACATATAACCTAAACTTGAACCCATTCACAAATCCTAAAACCTATAACATAAACCATAACCAAAACTTATAACCTAAACCCGAACCCATTATCAAATCCCAAAACCTATAACCTATCCCTAATCCTTAACTTATAACCTAACCTAAACCTATACTTATAACCTAAAACTATTCCCAAATCCCAAAACCTATAACCTAAACATAACCTTTCCCAAAACCTATAACCTAAACTCAATTCCCTAAAGTGAAACCTACACCTAATCCTAATCTCAACTCCCTAACCTAAACCTAAACCTAAACTTCAAAACCCAAACTTAAACCCAATCCGGAACCAGAACCTGATTTCCTAAACCTAAACCATAACCCATTCCCAAATCCAAAAACCTATAGCCTAAACCAAAACCAAAACCAAAACCTATAACCTAAACCCGAACCCATTCTCAAATCTCAAAACTTATAACGTAAACTTAAACGTAAACCTTATCCTAAACCTATAACCTATAACCTAAACAAAAACCAAAACCTATAACCTAAACCTGATCCCATTCTCGAATCCTAAAACCTATAACCTATCCCTAAACCTTAACCTATAACCTAACCTAAACCTATAACTTATAACCTAAAACTATTCCCAAATTCCAAAAACTATAACCTAAACCTAACCTTTCCCAAAACCTAAAATCTAAATTCAATTCCCTAAAACGAAACCTTCACCTAATCCTAATCTCAACTCCCTAACCTAAACCTAAACCTAAACTTAAAAACCCAAACTTAAACCCAATCCCGAACCTGAACCCGATTTCCTAAACCTAAACCATAACCCATTCCCAAATCCAAAAACCTATACCCAAAACCAAAACCAAAATCAAAACCTAAAACCTAAAGCCGAACCCATTCATAAATCCCAAAACCTAAAACCTAAACTCGAACCCAATCTCAAATCCCAAAACCTATAACCTAAACTTAAACCTAAACCTTATCCTAAACCTATAACCTATAACCTAAACCAAAACCTATAACCAAAACCAAAACCAAAACCTATAACCTAAACCTGAACCCATTCTTGAACACCAAAACCTATAACCTATCTAAATACCTAAACCTATACTTATAACCTAAAACTATTCCCAAATCATAAAACCTATAACCTAAACCTAACCTTTCCCTAAACGTATAACCAAAACCCAATTCCCTAAAGTGAAACCTACATGTAATCTTAATCTCAACACCCTAACCTAAACCTAAACCTAAACATAAAAACCTAAACTTAAACCCAATCCTCAACCTAAACCCGATTTTCTAAACCTAAACCATAACCCATTCTCAAATCCAAAAGCCTATAACTTAAACCAAAACTAAGACCAAAACCTATAACCTTAACCCGAGCCTATTCATAAATCCCAAAACCTATAATCTAAACCTAAACTTATAACTTATAACCTAAACCAAAACATATAACCTAAACCAAAACTAAAACATATAACCTAAACCCGAACCCATTCTCAAATCCTAAAACCTAGAACCTAAATTCAATTCCCTAAAGTGAAACTTGCACCTAATCCTAATCTCAACTCCCTAACCTAAACCTAAACCTAAACTTAAAAACCCAAACATAAACCCAATCCCGAACCTGAACCTGATTTCCTAAACCTAAACCATAACCCATTCCCAAATCCAAAAACCTATACCCAAAACCAAAACCAAAACCAAAACCTATAACCTAAAGCCGAACCCATTCCCAAATCCCAAAACCTATAACCTAAACTCGAACCCAATCTCAAATCCCAAAACCAATAACCTAAACTTAAACCTAAACCTTATCCTAAACCTATAACCTATAACCTAAACCAAAACCAAAACCTATAACCTAAACCTGAACCCATTCTTGAACACCAAAACCTATAACCTATCCCAAAACCTTAACCTATAACCTAACCTAAACCTATACTTATAATCTAAAACTATTCCCAAATCATAAAACCTATAACCTAAACCTAACCTTTCCCTAAACCTATAACCAAAACCCAATTCCCTAAAGTGAAACCTACATGTAATCTTAATCTCAACACCCTAACCTAAACCTAAACCTAAACATAAAAACCCAAACTTAAACCCAATCCGGAACCTGAACCCGATTTCCTAAACCTAAACCATAACCCATTCTCAAATCTAAAAACCTATAACTTAAACCAAAACTAAGACAAAAACCTATTACCTTAACCCGAACCCATTCATAAATCCCAAAACCTATAACCTAAACCTAAACTTATAACTTATAACCTAAACCAAAACATATAACCTAAACCAAAACCAAAACCTATAACCTAAACCCAAACCCATTCTCAAATCCCAAAACCTATAACCTAAACCCAAACCAAAACCTATGACCTAAACCCAAACCCATTCTCAAATCTCAAAACCTATAACCTAACCTAAACCTATTCTTATAACCTAAAACTATTCCCAAATCTCAAAACCTATAACCTAAATCTAACCTTTCCCTAAACCTTTGACCTAAACTCAATTCCCTAAAGTTAAACCTACACCTAATCATAATGTCATCCCCCTAACCTAAACCTAAACCGAAACTTGAAAACCCAAACTCAAATCCAATCCCGAAACTGAACCCGATTTTCTAAATCTAAACCATAACCCATTCTCAAATCCAAAAACTTAGAACCTAAACCAAAACCAAAACCAAAACATATAACCTAAACTTGAACCCATTCACAAATCCTAAAATCTATAACCTAAACCATAACCAAAACTTATAACCTAAACCCGAACCCATTATCAAATCCCAAAACCTATAACCTATCCCTAATCCTTAACTTACAACCTAACCTAAACATATACTTATAACCTAAAACTATTCCCAAATCCCAAAACCTATAACCTAAACATAACCTTTCCCAAAACCTATAACCTAAACTCAATTCCCTAAAGCGAAACCTACACCTAATCCTAATCTCAACTCCCTAACCTAAACCTAAACCTAAACTTCAAAACCCAAACTTAAACCCAATCCTGAACCTGAACCTGATTTCTTAAACCTAAACCATAACCCATTCCCAAATCTAAAAACCTATAACCTAAACCAAAACCAAAACCAAAACATATAACCTAAACCCGAACCCATTCTTAAATCCCAAAACCTATAACCTAAACTTAAACGTAAACCTTATCCTAAACCTATAACCTATAACCTAAACAAAAACCAAAACCTATAACCTAAACCCGAACCCATTCTCGAATACTAAAACCTATAACCTATCCCTAAACCTTAACTTACAACCTAACCTAAACCTATACTTATAACCTAAAACAATTCCCAAATTCCAAAAACTATAACCTAAACCTAACCTTTCCCAAAACCTAGAACCTAAATTCAATTCCCTAAAGCGAAACCTGCACCTAATCCTAATCTCAACTCCCTAACCTAAACCTAAACCTAAACTTAAAAACCCAAACTTAAACCCAATCCCGAACCTGAACCTGATTTCCTAAACCTAAACCATAACCCATTCCCAAATCCAAAAACCTATACCCAAAACCAAAACCAAAACCAAAACCTCTAACCTAAAGCCGAACCCATTCACAAATCCCAAAACCTATAACCTAAACTCGAACCCAATCTCAAATCCCAAAACCTATAACCTAAACTTAAACCTAAACCTTATCCTAAACCTATAACCTATAACCTAAACCAAAACCAAAACCTATAACCTAAACCTGAACCCATTCTTGAACACCAAAACATATAACCTATCCCAAAACCTTAACCTATAACCTAACCTAAACCTATACTTATAACCTCAAACTATTCTCAAATCATAAAACCTATAACCTAAACCTAACCTTTCCCTAAACCTATAACCAAAACCCAATTCCCTAAAGTGAAACCTACAAGTAATCTTAATCTCAACACCCTAACCTAAACCTAAACCTAAACATAAAAACCAAAACTTAAACCCAATCCGGAACCTGAACCTGATTTCCTAAACCTAAACCATAACCCATTCTCAAATCCAAAAGCCAATAACTTAAACCAAAACTAAGACCAAAACCTCTAACCTTAACCCGAACCCATTCATAAATCCCAAAACCTATAACCTAAACCTAAACTTATAACTTATAACCTAAACTAAAACATATAACCTAAACCAAAACCAAAACCTATGACCTAAACCCGAACCCATTCTCAAATCCCAAAACCTATAACCTAAACCCAAACCAAAACCTATGACCTAAACCTAAACCCATTCTCAAATCCTAAAACCTATAACCTATACTTATAACCTAAAACTATTCCCAAATCTCAAAACCTATAACCTAAACCTAACCTTTCCCTAAACCTTTGACCTAAACTCAATTCCCTAAAGTTAAACCTATACCTAATCATAATGTCAACCCCCTAACCTAAACCTAAACTTAAACTTGAAAACCCAAACTCAAATCCAATCCCGAAACTGAAACCGATTTTCTAAATCTAAACCATAACCCATTCTCAAATCCAAAAACTTAGAACCTAAACCAAAACCAAAACCAAAACATATAACCTAAACTTGAAACCATTCACAAATCCTAAAACCTATAACCTAAACCATAACCAAAACTTATAACCTAAACCCGAACCCATTATCAAATCCCAAAACCTATAACCTATCCCTAATCCTTAACTTATAACCTAACCTAAACCTATACTTATAACCTAAAACTATTCCCAAATCCCAAAACCTATAACCTAAACATAACCTTTCCCAAAACCTATAACCTAAACTCAATTCCCTAAAGTGAAACCTACACCTAATCCTAATCTCAACTCCCTAACCTAAACCTAAACCTAAACTTCAAAACCCAAACTTAAACCCAATCCGGAACCTGAACCTGATTTCTTAAACCTAAACCATAACCCATTCCCAAATCCAAAAACCTATAACCTAAACCAAAACCAAAACCAAAACCTATAACCTAAACCCGAACCCATTCTCAAATCCCAAAACCTATAACCTAAACTTAAACGTAAACCTTATCCTAAACCTATAACCTATAACCTAAACAAAAACCAAAACCTATAACCTAAACCCGAACCCATTCTCGAATACTAAAACCTATAACCTATCCCTAAACCTTAACTTATAACCTAACCTAAACCTATACTTATAACCTAAAACAATTCCCAAATTCCAAAAACTATAACCTAAACCTAACCTTTCCCAAAACCTAGAACCTAAATTCAATTCCCTAAAGCGAAACCTGCACCTAATCCTAATCTCAACTCCCTAACCTAAACCTAAACCTAAACTTAAAAACCCAAACTTAAACCCAATCCCGAACCTGAACCCGATTTCCTAAACCTAAACCATAACCCATTCCCAAATCCAAAAACCAATACCCAAAACCAAAACCAAAACCAAAACCTCTAACCTAAAGCCGAACCCGTTCACAAATCCCAAAACCTATAACCTAAACTCGAACCCAATCTCAACTCCCAAAACCTATAACCTAAACTTAAACCTAAACCTTATCCTAAACCTGTAACCTATAACCTAAACCAAAGCCTATAACTTAAACCAAAACCAAAACCTATAACCTAAACCTGAACCCATTCTTGAACACCAAAACCTATAACCTATCCCAAAACCTTAACCTATAACCTAACCTAAACCTATACTTATAACCCAAAACTATTCCCAAATCATAAAACCTATAACCTAAACGTAACCTTTCCCTAAACCTATAACCAAAACCCAATTCCCTAAAGTGAAACCTACATGTAATCTTAATCTCAACACCCTAACCTAAACCTAAACCTAAACATAAAAACCCAAGATTAAACCCAATCCTGAACCTGAACCTGATTTCCTAAACCTAAACCATAACCCATTCTCAAATCCAAAAACCTATAACTTAAACCAAAACTAAGACCAAAACCTATAACCTTAACCCGAACCCATTCATAAATCTCAAAACCTATAACCTAAACCTAAACTTATAACTTATAACCTAAACTAAAACATATAACCTAAACCAAAACCAAAACCTATAACCTAAACCCGAACCCATTCTCAAATCCCAAAACCTATAACCTAAACCCAAACCAAAACCTATGACCTAAACCTAAACCCATTCTCAAATCCCAAAACCTATAACCTAACCTAAACCTATACTTATAACCTAAAACTATTCCCAAATCTCAAAACCTATAACCTAAACCTAACCTTTCCCTAAACCTTTAACCTAAACTCAATTCCCTAAAGTTAAACCTACACCTAATCATAATGTTAACCCCCTAACCTAAACCTAAACCTAAACTTGAAAACCCAAACTCAAATCCAATCCTGAAACTGAACCCGATTTCCTAAACCTAAACCATAACCCATTCTCAAATCCAAAAATCTATAACCAAAACCAAAATCTATAACCTAAACCCGAACCCATTCTCAAATCCCAAAACCTATAACCTTAACCTATAACCTAACCTAAACCTATACTTATAACCTAAAACTATTCCCAAATCCCAAAACCTATAACCTAAACCTAACTTTTCCCTAAACCTATAACCTAAACTCAATTCCCTAAAGATAAACCCACACCTAATCCTAATCTCAACTCTCTAACCTAATCCTAAACCTAAACTCGAATACCCAAACTCAAACCCAATCCCGAACCTGAACCTGATTTCCTAAACTTAAACCATAACCCATTCTCAAATCCAAAAACCTATAACCTAAACCAAAACCAAAACCAAATCCTATAATCTAAACCCGAACACATTCTCAAATCCTAAAACCTATAACCTAAACCAAAACCAAAACCCATAACCTAAACCCGAACCCATTCTCAAATCCCAAAACCAATAACCTATCCCTAAACCTTAACCTATAACCTAACTTAAACATATACTTATAACCTAAAACTATTCTCAAATTCTAAAACCTACAACCTAAACCTAACCTTTCCCAAAACCTTTAACCTAAACTCAATTCCCTAAAGTGAAACCTGCACTTAATCCTAATCTCAACTCCCTTACCTAAACCTAAACCTAAACTTAAAAACCCAAACTTAAACCTAATCCCGAAACTAAAATCGATTTCTTAAACCTAAACCATAACCCATTCTCAAATCCAAAAACCTATAACTTAAACCAGAATCAAAACCTATAACCTAAACCCGAACCCATTCTCAAATCCCAAAACCTATAACCTAAACCTATGACCTAAACCCGAACCCATTCTCATATCCCAAAACCTATAACCTAACCTAAACCTATTCTTATAACCTAAAACTATTCCTAAATTCCAGAACCTATAACCTAAACCTAACCTTTCCCTAAACCTATGACCTAAACTCAATTTCCTAAAGTTAAACCTACACCTAATCCTAATCTCAACTCCCTAACCTAAACCTAAACCTAAACTTAAAAACCTAAACTTAAACCCAATCTCGAAACTGAACCCGATTTCCTAAACCTAAACCATAACCCATTCTCAAATCCAAAAACCTATAACCTAAACCAAAATCAAAACCTATAACCTAAACCCGAACTCATTCTCAAATCTCAAAACCTATAACCTAAACCAAAACCTAGAACTATGACCTAAACCTATAACCTAACCTAAACCTATACTTATAACCCAAAACTATTCCCAAATCCCAAAACCTATAACCTAAACCTAACATTTCCCTAAACCTATGACATAAACTCAATTCCCTAAAGTTAAGCCTACACCTAATCCTATTCTCAACTCCCTAACCTAAACCTAAACCTAAACTTGAAAACCCAAACTCAAATCCAATCCCAAAACTGAACCCGATTTCCTAAACCTAAACCATAACCCATTCTCAAATCCAAAAACCTATAACCTAAACCAAAACCAAAACCAAAACCTATAACCTAAACCCGAACCCATCCTCAAATCCCAAAACCTATAACCTATCCCTAAACCTTAACCTATAGCCTAACCTAAACCTATACTTATAACCTAAAAGAATTCCCAAATCCCAAAACCTACAACCTAAACTTAACTTTTCCCTAAACCTATAACCTAAACTCAATTCCCTAAAGCTAAACCTACACTTAATCCTAATCTCAACTCCCTAACCTAATCCTAAACCTAAACTTGAAAACCCAAACTCAAACCCAATCCCGAACCTGAACCCGATTTCTTAAACTTAAACCATAACCCATTCTCAAATCTAAAAACTAATAACCTAAACCAAAACCAAAACCTGTAACCTAAACCCGAACCCATTCTCAAATCCTAAAACCTATAACCTATCCCTAAACCTTAACCTATAACCTAACCTAAACCTATACTTATAACCTAAAACTATTCCCAAATCTCAAAACCTATAACTTAAACCTAACTTTTCTCTAAACCTATAACCTAAACTCAATTTCCTAAAGCAAAACCTACACCTAATTCTAATCTCAACTCCCTAACCTAAACCTAAACCTAAACTTAAAAACCCAAACTTAAACCCAATCCCGAAACTGAACCTGATTTCCTAAACCTAAACCATAACCCATTCTCAATTCCCTAACCTATAACCTATAACCTAAACCTAAACCTATAACCTTTCCCTAAACCTTTAACCTAAACCTAAACTTAAAACCTAAATGTTTTCTCAAATCCTTAAACTCAAACCTACACCTAATCCTAATCTCAACTCCTTAACCTAAACCTAAACTTGAAAACCCAAATCTAATCCCGATCCTGAAATCGAACTCGATTTCTTAAACCTAAACCTTAACCTATAATCAAGTTTCCAAAAGCTATAACATATAACCTAAACCTAAACCTATAACCTAAACTTAAACTAAAACTTATAACCTATAACCTAAACTTAATTCTAACCTATAGCCTAACCTTAACCTAAACCTTAACATAAACCTATAACCTAAACTAAAACCAAAACCTATAATCATGTAGTGAGACCATTTCTTTTGTGACAATTTCATTCCTCTTTAATTTTTTTATTTTATTTTTAATTCATTAAGAAAAAAAAAGTTATTATACATGATGCACTTCTTTCACTTTATCTTTCTTTTCCCCAATGGGCATTCTAATTTATGTATGACATGACTGTTTATAGGATGATGGAATATACGAAGCTGTTGAAATTTCAAGGTGAAGTCGAGCACATTTCTCTAATGAAGTCAAAGATTTGTATTTTCAGCATTATTGTAATTGTAATTGTAATTGATAAAATGAATTGGATTGTAATTGATTGTAATTTTAATTGATTTAATGAAGGATTGTAATTTGATCGTAATTGAATGAATGAATGATTGTACAGGTGGTAATTGAATAAACAAATGATTATATATAACTTTGTAATGTACAAAATAGTTACGGATGTTAACCTAGCCATTAATCTGACAGTGTAGCCTTTTCAATTGAGGCATATTGCTACAGAATTTTAGCTACAAATAATATCCGTGGCCATTAATCTGATAGGTGTAGCCTTTTCAATTTAGGCATATTGCTACGGACTTTAGCTACAAATAATATTCATAGCCATTAATCTGACAGGTGTAGCCTTTTCAATTTAGGCATATTGCAACAGACTTTTAGCTACAAATAATATATGTAGTTGTCTGAAGTTTTCACTACAGTTATAATTGCTATGAATTATATCTATAGCTATTGCACCCTATAGCTACGGATTAAATCCATAGCCATAGGTTTAAGACCTATTGTTATGGCACTTACGGCAACGGTCAAGTGACGGACAAATACCGTAACCATAGGTCTATGGCTACAGTTTTATCCGTAGCCTTTGGTCATTTTTTTGGTAGTGTGAGTGCAACACGTGGCACACCCTAATGATTGTGTTTTGCCACACCATCCAGAGATGTACAGTGGGGCCCTATCTGATGTATGTGTGTGTTTTGCATCCACACTGTCTAACGTGGGATGGTACTGGATGCACCCTGGTATACATGTTCTATCCACACCTTCCATGGGTCCCATGTGTCATAATCTTGGCCGTCTAGATCATGTGGGACCCACCAGATTAGTTGCCAACAGGTGGGACCTGTAATGACGTCACCAAGTTTGTGAGCCTACCGTGAGATATGTGTTTCATTCACGTCGTCCATCTATTTTTCCTCTAAACCGTCCATTTTTTTTATTGTGGGGCCCACCCTACACGTGCTGCATGTGTGGGGGTGGGGCCCACCTTTCTGTATGTGTTCTATATTCACCGTCCATCCGGATGGGTGCTGTTGAAGCCCTACCATGATATATGTGTTTGCATTCACCGTCCATAGCTGCTGGACTGACGTCAGCAGGTTCTGTGGGTCCCACCTTGATTGTATTTATTTTATATCCACCGTCCATCATAGCAGATGGACGTACCCATGTGCCAAGGCCCATTGTGATGTATGTGCAGCCCACGAGTGAGGCCTATTTGATGTAATTATGACCCATGTGCCGAGGCCCATTGTGATGTGTATGTAGCCCATGAGTGAGGCTCATAGTGATGTGTATTAAGCCTTTATGTGAGGTCATGGGCCCACTATATATGTTTGGCCCTATGAAGGCCATTCTTTGGGAGTAATGTTGGTTAAATGTCCACATTAATGGGCAATGATGGTTAAATGTCCACATTGTGACCTTCCCTTAAGTCTTGTTAGGCCCATTCTCATCGAGACCGATTCAAATTGTCAAGGTCAATTATTGAGGCCGATTCTGATTCCAATTGTCAAGGCGATTCCGATTGTCAAGGCCAATTTTGATTCTGATTGTTGAGGTTGATTCCGATTATCGGGCCGATTTTGAGGCTAATTTCAATTGTCGAGGCCGATTCCGATTGTCGAGGTCGATTGTTGAGGCCAATTTCGATTGTCGAGGTCGATTCCGATTCTGATTGTCGAGGCTGATCCCAATTTTGATTATCGAGGCCGATTCCGATTGTCGAGGCCGATTGTTCAGGCTGATTCTGATTTTAATTGTCGAGGCCTATTCTGATTTCGATTGTTAAGGCCGATTATCAAGGCCCAATGTGATATATATGTGCCTCGTATTTGAGGCCCAATGTGATGTGCATTCAACCCGTGTTTGAGGCCCAATGTGATGTATATGCGGCACGTATTTGAGGCCCGTTGTAATGTGTATTCAGCCCGTGTTTAAAGCCCAATGTAATGTATATGAGGCCTATTTGATGAGGCCCATTGTGATGCATTTGAGGGTCAGGCGATGGAGCCCATTGTGATGTATGTTAGGCCCATGTGAAAGGCCCATCGTGATGTGTATTAAGCTCTTGAAGGAGGCCCGTGGTATTGTATATTTGGCCCTAGTGTGAGGTCATGGTTTCACTATATGTTAGGCTCTATGTGAGTCATTCCTTGGGGGCAATGTTAGTTAAACATCCACATTGTCGAGGTCAATTGTCGATGCCGGTTATTGATACCAATTATGAGTTTGTAACAGCATAACATCATAATACATGCCCATACGCACCATCTGCATGTTTGTTATGAGATATGATTGACCATTGTATATGCCATAGTGGCGGTTGTTTATAAGACTCCCTAATAGGCGGAGTTGCCTCACATGAGGTCACGGTACACATAGGTTTGATGCATGACTGGATGGTATGACTTATGTATCTTGCATTTTATGATATGACCACCATATACCCTAGCGACATCAGGGCCATAGCCTCCACAGGCATATCATGGATGACCAGATGAGACACTGAAAATCTGTTCTACATGGGGTGCTATAGATATCCCTGGGTGAAAGTTCCAGAACCCTCTTAGTTCCAAAGGTTGCTCCAACGTATAGACCGAGTGGATGCATGAATGTATGAGGACTGTATACTGTTAGGCCACACTGCCAAAAAATCGAGCAAAGGCTATGAACAAAAACCGTAGCCATAGATATATAGCTATGGTTTTGGTCCTTAGCTTGACTGTGACCATAGGTGCCATAACAATAGGTCTTGAACCTATGGCTATGGATTTAATCTGTAGCTATAGGGTGTAATAGCTACAGATATAATCCATAGCAATTATATCTGTAGCAAGAACTTTAAACAGCTGTAGATATTATTTGTAGCTAAAAGTCCGTAGCAATATGCCTAAATTGAAAAGGCTACACCTGTCAGATTAATGGCTACGGATATTATTTATAGCTAAAAGTTCGTAGCAATATGCCTAAACTAAAAAGGCTACACCTGTCAGATTAATGGATATGGTTAATATTCGTAGCTATTTTGTACATTAAAAATTATATATAATCATTTGTTCATTCAATTACCACCTGTACAATCATTCATTCATTCAATTATTATCAAATTATAATCCTTCATTCTAGTTTAGGTTAGGGAGTTGAGATTAGGATTAGATGTAGGTTTAGGTTTAAGGATTTGAGAATACATTTAGGTTATAGGTTTGGGTTTAGGTTATAAGTGTAGATTATAGGTTTAGGTTTAGGTTTAGGTTAGGTTATAGGTTAAGGTTTAGGGAATTGAGAATAGGTTAAGGTTTAGGTTTAGGAAATCGAGTTCGGGTTCAAGTCTGGATTTTCAAGTTTAGGTTTAGGTTTAGGTTAGGGAGTTAAGATTAGGATTAGGTGTAAGTTTAGGTTTAGGAATTTGAGATTAGGATTAGGTGTAGGTTTAAGTTTAGGGATTTGAGAATACGTTTAGGTTTTAGGTTTAGGTTAAGGTTTAGTTATAGGCTTTTAGTTAAGGTTTAGGTTATAAGTATAGGTTTTGGAATTTGAGAATAGGTGTAGGTTAAGGTTATAAGTTAGGTGAAGGTTATAAGTATAGGTTTAGGTTAAGGTTATAAGTTTAGGAAATTGAGAATAGGTTAAGGTTTAGGTTTAGGTTTAGGTTTAGGTTATAAGTTTAGGTTAAGGTTATAAGTATAGGTTTAGGTTATAGCTTTAAGTTAAGGTTATAAGCATAGGTTTAGGTTATAGGTTAAGGTTTAGGTTAGGTTTTGGGATTTCATAATAGGTTTAGGTTAAGGTTATAAGTTTAGGTTAAGGTTATAAGTGTAGGTTTAAGTTATAGGTTAAGGTTTAATTTTAGGTTATAAGTATAGGTTTTGGGATTTCAGAATAGGTTTAGGTTAAGGTTATAAGTTTAGGTTAAGGTTATAAGTATAGGTTTAGGTTATAGGTTAAGGTTTAGGTTTATGTTATAAGAATAGGTTTTGGGATTTCATAAAAGTTTAGGTTAAGGTTTAGTTATAGGTTTTTGGTTAAGGTTTAGGTTATAAGTATAGGTTTGGATTATAAGTTTGGGTTTAGGTTTAGGTTATAAGTTTAGGTTTAGGTTTAGGTTATAGGTTTAGGTTATAGGTTTAGGTCATAGGTTTAGGTTTAGGTTTAGGTTTAGGTCTAGGTTTAAGGAATCAGGTTCGGTTACGGGTTCGGATCGGGTTTAGGTATTCTCTATTATTATCTACTATTGAACCTAGTATTATCTACTACATACTAGTAACATACAACTTATATTGGGGCACCATACCATAAGCTACAAGAATTTCATGTCCCCCTAAGCAAGGTATCCTCCATTGATAACATATATATATATATATATATATATATATATATATATATATATATATATATATATATAACATAAGTTATTTATTTTCATTTACATTCGCAAATACATTCATCATCCATCCATTGATGAGTAACACTTTACATGATAAAGTGTTTGAAATGGCCAAGCTATATGTCCTAGAGAGAGGGTGAATAGGACTATGCCAAATTAAAATTAAATACAGCGGAATAAAATAAGGAAATAGCCTTACAATAATAAATCAATTCACAATGCTGAAATTAAATCAATCTCAATAAACAAGCATTGAGAGGTTGATACAAATTCAGTTCTAAGGACAACCTTACACCATAATAAACAAGGGCTTATGTTAGGACAACCTTATTTCTAGAACGTCATTTGAATCAAGAACTCAATATGAATAGATGTAGATAAATAGCAAGGAATAAATTACAATCTTAAGAATTGATTATTCTAGGGACAACCATGCACCATAAAAATGGCAGGGCAACCTTACTAGAATAATTGCGAAAATTGAAGCATAGATTAATAAAAGTATATCAAGAGATAAAATGCTGAAATAAATCTCTAGATTATTACAACATTTCTCACACTTGCTTGAAATGTAAATAGTTACAGCATTCACATCCACATGTACATTCCACACAACTGAATGATGAAAGATAAAGAATTTAGCAAGCAATCAATCCACAAGACAAAGAGCTATAGTGGTTCGCCTGTGTGTACACCAACTGTTTTACAACAGCCACACAGAATGCTACTCCACTCCTAATATCCACACACAGGGATATTAGCGTTCACTATCAAAATAGGTTTCACAGGTTCACCTAAAACCTTCACAATTGTGTCTTTTAGCTTGGGCTTACACAATCTAAAAATCCACACTATTCTGAGTTTTCTGGCTCTCCTCAGATAACCAACAAATGGAATTTTTCTGGCGAATTCCAAACAAAAACCAAAAGAATGGAAATTTTACAGAATTGTAAAATACCTGGATTTCTCCTCTTGTAGCAGCCCGGAAGAACCAATTGGACTAGATGTTCGGATACGAAAGTTCAATGTCCAATACTCACTTTATAATGGTTTTAAGTTCTAATTGATTTTAAATTAAATCAGACTGGGCTAGCTCTATTTGATTTTAATTTCCAAAAGAAGGAAAGCAATATTTCCTCTTTTCAGATCAGATTGGAATAATGAATCAAATCAAATAGAAAAAAGCTAACAAAAGGAAATAAAATTATGCACAATATAGCTTAAGAACAGACATAAACTTATCTCAGAGTGGAGCTTTGAATTCACTTAATTTTTGATTAAAAAACTCTGAAATTCATGTGCTATTTATAGCTGTAAAAATTCATCTTCGACTGGTCCTAGGGTCACCATAACTAGTCGAAGAAGAAATAGATTTTTGAATTTTCGGGCTCGATTCGATAAAACCGTAACACGACTGGTCGTGAGCAGTCCACGACTGGTCGAAGGCCGTCCACTACTGGTCATGACCCTCACACAACTAGTCGTGTGACCCTTGATTTAGTTGCTGGAGTTGGAGTCGTTGCTCCACGACCGGTCGAAGGTCGAATCGTGACCATCCCACGACTAGTCGAGCAGACTCCAAGACTAGTCGTAGCTGAACAGAAAAAATTCGATAATTTGTAACAAAATTTTGACTGGTCTTGAAATTTCTAGGATTGGTCGAACTAGTGTCAGGACTAGTCGAACAAGGTCCAGGACTAGTCTTAGAACAGACTAAAATTACTTATAGAAGACATATGAATTATGTATCCAAAATGACCTACTCTAAAGGTCAACCTAAGGTCAATCAAACCTCAATAAGTAAGGACATTGAACCTTCATTTGCTTAGACGTTGAAATTTGTGAAGCTTGAGTTCTTCTTGATGTAGCTTGAACACTTCACAAGCTTTGAAGTCACCATCAGTAAGTATAAGTTGTGCTCAGTTCCCTATCTTATGCTAGAGTCTTGACCTTGAATATATGAACTTTGAGTCTTGAACTTGAACTCTTCGTAAATATCATCAAATTTGTAGCTTGAACTAGCTTGAGGAGTTCATCGTCATGTCTCGAAGTGTAGCTGTGATATCTCGAACATATACAACAAGACACAAGACACATATAGAGGTTTTGACACACAAAATTTGACAACCAAAGAGGATTCATACCATAACACTTACGATCTCCCCCTTTGTCAAATTTGTGAAAAAACAAACTCCTATATTCAATGCACAAAATACAATAAGAGAAGCATCATATGCATCAATAAAGAATCATGCACCGGTTGTCATTGACATGAGATAACCATAACATGAGATAACCATGGCATAAAGTATCCCTGCATAATGTATCCTGTAAGTTTACTAATTCTCCCTGAGTAGTACACCTACCAATCATCATATTCATCATAGGTGTACACAATTATCATCATTAAGCACACAATTTCTCCCATTTTTTGTTAAAAATATGAAAAAGGAAGAATCAAAAGTAAGATAATTAATAGAGGAGTCAGAATATCATAACATAAAACGTTATCAAGTCAAGTTAAAGAACTCAGTCACATAACTAAAGAAAAAGCAAAGTCGTATAGTTATTACAAACCAAAGAGTAAAATCTTCAATTTGATCCGGAAGAGGGAGCAGGTATGGTTAGATCAATTTGATGAAGCCTTTTTTGTAAGCGCCTAAAATACTTGCGCATACTTTTGAATTGGGCATTTTGGTCAATATGCATTTGTTCTACCTTTTCCTCTAATGCACTCAGACATGCATCAAAATCAGATGGCTCATAGTCAGGATCATTTCCAGAGTCAGAATCAATTTCATTAAAAATATCATCCATATTGATATCATCTGGAGGAGGAGCATCACCTTCTTCATCATTCCCGGATTCAACAGCATCTCCACCCACACCAATATCAACTTGTCCTCGAGCCAAATCTAACTGCATTTTGTTTATGTTGGAGTTGTTGAATATAAGGTGTTGGATAGGAGCCTCTCCAACAGGCATAGCTACCAACATGTGGGTTGCTAGCACATTCATAAGATACCCAAATGGAATATCACTATGACCAGGATGAATACGGAATTGAATGATAGAGTAACGAATCAAAGAAGGCAAACAGATTTTAGCACCAGTAACAATTGAGCACAAAATGCGAACCATAAGCAGAGTCAACTCATTCTTTTTTCCAGAGTGGGGATATAGATTAGAGGTGAAGATACGATGCAAGACTCTGTATCTGGGCAACAAATACCTGGTTGCGAGGGCATTCCTAGTACGATTCCATGGTGCATCCATGTTACACAAAGCTCTAGTAAAAATACATTTTTCAAATTCAGTTACTTTTTCAGCCAAAATGCTAGGATGAATACCTTCATCATTTGCTGAAATATTCATAAGGCCTGAAATTAAATATCGATCAATAGAAAAAGGCCCTTCTCTTATAGCAATAGAGAAAGTTAGTTGCTCAGTAGAAAAGTCAGTAATGCACGCAACCATGGCCTGCGCTATGGACTGGTATGCCGGTCCGCCCCAGCGTAAAATGTTTTCCCATCCTACAGATTGAAGGAGAGGAAAAAGATTGAAAGGATCGATATGGTTGAAATCAACAGCCTTTTCTACAATCACATTGCGCATACATAAATCAAGAACATACGATGGATTATCTTCGGCAGCCCAAAGATGGCGTCTGGTGATAACATTCGATCTAGAAGAAGAAGCACCTCTAGGATTCTTCTTTTTAAGTCTAGGGTCCATTTTCTTAAAGAATATAAGGAATTTTAAGAAAATAGAGATGAGTTTCTCTAGAATCAGCAAATGAGGAAGAAAACCCAAAAATCTTGAAGAAAGAGATGAAATAGACAACAATAATCAAGAAATTAAAGAGAAAAGATAATGAATCTACAAGAAAAGTAAGCAAAATGCTCTAACCTGAAGGAATCGAACATAAGGGTTCGACTAGTCGAAGCTTGGCTCGTTGGAGAGGAGGGTTAGAATGAAGAAGATGAAGGACTTTCTCCAAATAAACACACCAGCGCACTACACGATTGGTCATGGGTCGTCCTCAACCGGTCGTGGCACAACTGGTCAAGTACGTACCATGAAAAAGTATAATTTTCATCAAAATTTTAAAATAAAAATCATTAATATATTAATATATATACACTATACTACTGAGATGCATAATCAATCATTTTAAATTGCACATACCAAGATCAAATTTCAATTTGTTAAACCTGCTTTTGTCGAGCGGTTTAGTGAATATGTCAGCAAGTTGAGTTTCAGTGGGTATGTATTCTAAGTATATTACTTTTTCTTCCACTAACTCACGAATATAATGAAATCTAATGTCAATGTGCTTAGTACATGAATGCTGGATTGGGTTTTTCAAAATATTTATCGCACTGGAATTATCATAGTATAAAACCATTGAATCATGTGCGATACCATAATCACTCAACATTCGTTTCATCCAGACCAGCTGTGTACATGCATTTCCAGCTGCAATGTATTCAGCCTCAGCGGTTAAGAGTGATATGGAACTTTGCTTCTTGCTAAACCAAGAAACCAAGCAGTTTTCAATGTAAAAACAATCACCACTGGTTGATTTTCTGTCATCGATATTACCATCTCAATCAGCATTTGAATACCCAGCCAATTGAATACTAGTATCATGAGGATACCAAAGACCCAAATTAACTGAACTTGCGATATATCTAATAATTCGCTTAACAACAGTTAAGTGAGATTCTTTACGATTAGACTGATATCTAGCGTAAATCCCAACACTTAAAGCAATATCAAGTCTACTTGCAGTTAGGTAAAGCAAACTGTCAATCATGCTACGATACAATTTAGGATCTACATCTTTACCTGTAGAGTCTTTAGACAGTCTTAGAGTTGTACTCATAGGAGTATCAAAATTCTTACCATTCTCAAATCCGAACCTCTTAATCAAGTTCAAAGCATAATTAGTTTGAGAAATAAAAATTTCATCAGGTTGTTGTTTTACTTACAACCCTAGGAAATAATTTAATTCCTCAACCATGCTCATTTCGAATTCAGATTTCATTAGATCTGCAAACTCAACAGTCATGTTAGTACAAGTTGATCCATAAATTATATCATCAACATAGATTTGAACCATTAGGATATTATCATTATGTTTCTTAGCAAAAAGTGTCTTGTCGACACTGCCCATTTGAAAATTGTGACTTAGTAAAAACTTTGTCAATTTTTTGTACCATGCCCTGGGAGCTTATTTCAAACCATAGAGAGCTTTTTTAAGGCGGTATACATGATTAGTAAACTTAGGCTCTTCAAACCCTGTAGGTTGTTCAACATATACCTCTTCATGTAAATCACAATTTAAAAAGGCACTCTTTACATCCATTTGAAATATTTTAAACTTTCTAAAACATGTGATGGATATAAAAGGTCTAATTGATTCAAGGCGAGCAACTGGCACAAACGTTTCATCATAATCGATGCCTTCAATTTGAGTGTACCCTTTTACAACCAATCTTTTCTTGTTTCGAATTATATTTCCCAGTTCATCAGACTTATTTTTGAAAATCTACTTTGTTCCAATTATGTGTTTATCTTTAAGTCTAGGAACAAGATACCAAACATCATTACGAACAAATTGATTAAGTTCTTCCTGCATCACAACTATCCAATTTTCATCAGAAAGTGCTTCTTTTACGTTTGCCGGTTCAATCTGGGATGTAAAACATACATAATTACATATGTCTTCAATTTGTCTACGAGTGCGCACACCAGTGAGAGGGTTTCCAAGAATTTGAGTAGTTGGATGATCTTTAACAGTCCTTAATTTAGAATTAATTTCACTTGATGAAGTATCTAGTTTTTCAACTACAAGAACTTCATCATTATCTGAACTAGGAGCAGGTGTATTCAAGTGATCATCAATGACCACATTAATTGATTCTTGAATCACACCAGTCCTGCTATTCAATACACGATAAGTACGACTGTTTAAAGAGTATCCTAAAAAGGTCTCTTCGTCACTTTTAGTGTTGAACTTTCCCAAGTTTTCATGGTCATGCAAAATGTAGCACTTGCTGCCAAAAATATGAAAGTATTTAACAGTAGGATTTTTGTTAAACCACATTTTATAAGCCGTTTTATTATTTAATTTACAAGTATAAACACGGTTAATAATGTAGCAGGCAGTATTTACTGCTTCAGCCCATAGATTTCTAGGGAGCTTCATGCTATTCAACATAACATTTCTCATTTCTTGAAGCACTCTGTTTTTTCTTTCTACAATACCATTTTGTTGTGATGTTTTGGGTGCAGAGAATTCATGTGATATTCCCTGATCACTACAAAATTTTTCAAAACCGTTATTTTCAAATTCAGATCCATGATCACTACAGATCTTACTGACTTGAGAACATTTTTCAGTTTGAATTTGTTTGATGATCTTTTTCACTTCATCAAGGGTTTTTGATTTGTCTTTTAAAAATGAAACCCAAGTGTATCTTGTATAATCATCTATGATAACCAAGATGTATTTTTTGCCGCCTCGACTTTCCATTCTAGTTGGTCCTATAAGATCCATGTGGAGAAGCTCGAGTGGTTTTAATGTGGCATTGGAGTTCACCTTTTTGTGAGAGCTCCTTATTTTTTTACCGTACTGGCATTCACCACATATTTTGTCTATTTTTTGTAACTTAGGTAGACCTCTAATTAGTTCTCTTTTGCTCAATCTGTATAAATTTTGGTAATACATATGTCCAAGGTGTTTATGCCATAATTCTGCCTCATTAGTATGGACCATGTAGCACTTTTGATTAGATGAGCTACCATCACTTACTATATAGTAATTTTCAGAAGTTATGCGACCAGTTAATATTACAGAACCCTTTCTATTTATGATCTCAAAACCTTGATTGAAAATTTTCACACTATGATTGTTATCGCATATTTGAGATATGCTTAACAGGTTGTGTTTTAGCCCCTCAACATATAAAACATCTTTAAATAAAGGAAGGTTGTAAAGTTGAACCGTACCTTTGTCAATAATCTTGCAGTTACTTCCATCACCAAATGTGACAGACCCATCAGACATATCTTTAAGATCAGTGAATAAAGCTTTGTCTCCTGTCATATGTCTGGAGCATCCACTATCTAGGTACCACTTTGAATGGTTTATTGCTTTGAAAGCAGTGTGAGCAACCAAGCAGGCACCCTTAGGAACCCATTTCAGAACAGTTTTGGGTTTAGGAGTATAGTTGGTCTTCTTTTGATTGTAGTTGTAAAAATGACCTATTGAGTTAGATTTTAAGAGCTCCTTAAGTAAATCAACTATCTTTTTAGCTAGGGGATTTCTGATCTGATTTTTGAAATTGACATAGCTGCTTTTAGGTTTTTAAAAAGTTTTTATATTTTTAGAAAAACCTCGATAAGTATTTTTCTCTTTTAAGTTTGAGGCTTCTCCTTTCACAAATTTGAGAGGAGTATCCTTCTATTTGGGAGGTATATTTTTATCATAGCCCAATCCAGAACGATCGCCACATTTTCTTGATTTGGATAATAATTTTTCTAATTTTGGATCACATTGGGCATATCTCCATGTGTCCTTCAAACTTAGAAGAGAAGATACTTCATTATTAAGTTTCTCATTTTCAGATTTCAAATCTTCTATCAGGGAGGTTTTGAATTCGAAATCACATTTTGATTTTTCAAGACAATCTGAAATTTGAAATTTTTCTAAAACAAGAGTCTCAAAACATTCTTTTCATATAGCTTAGATCGTTAGCTGAGGAAATAAATCCAAAATATAAAGCAATAAGAGCGAGCTATTAGGCTCTGATACCACTTGAAATGGCCAAGCTATATGTCCTAGAGGGGGGGAGGGGGGGGGGGTGAATAGGACTATGCCAATTAAAATTAAATACAGCAGAATAAAATAAAGAAATATCCTTACAATAATAAATCAATTCATAATGCTGAAATTAAATCAATCTCAATAAACAAGCATTGAGAGGTTGATACAAATTCAGTTCTAAGGACAACCTTACACCATAATAAAAAAGGGCTTATGGTAGGACAACCTTATTTTTAAAATGTCTTTTGAATCAAGAACTCAATCTGAATAGATGTAGATAAATAGCAAGGAATAAATTACAATCTTAAGAATTGATTATTCTAGGGACAACCATGCACCATAAAAATGATAGGGCAACCTTACTAGAATAGTTGCTGAAATTGAAGCACAGATTAATAAAAGAATATCAAGAGATAAAATGCTGAAATAAATCTCTAGACTATTACAACATTTCTCACACTTTCTTGAAATGTAAATAGTTACAGCATTCACATCCACATGTACATTCCACACAACTGAATGATGAAAGATAAAGAATTTAGCAAGCAATCAATCCACAAGACAAAGAGCTATAGTGGTTCGCCTGTGTGTACACCAACTGTTTTACAACAGCCACACAGAATGCTACTCCACTCCTAATATCCACACACAGGGATATTAGCGTTCACTATCAAAATAGGTTTCACAGGTTCACCTAAAACCTTCACAATTGTGTCTTTTAGCTTGGGCTTACACAATCTAAAAATCCATACTATTCTGAGTTTTTTGGCTCTCCTCAGATAACCAACAAATGGAATTTTTCTGGCGAATTCCAAACAAAAACCAAAAGAATGAAAATTTTACAGAATTGTAAAATACCTGGATTTCTCCTCTTGTAGCAGCCCGGAAGAACCAATTGGACTAGATGTTCGGATACGAAAGTTCAATGTCCAATACTCACTTTATAATGGTTTTAAGTTCTAATTGATTTTAAATTAAATCAGACTGGGCTAGCTCTATTTGATTTTAATTCCCAAAAGAAGGAAAGCAATATTTCCTCTTTTCAGATCAGATTGGAATAATGAATCAAATCAAATAGAAAAAAGTTAACAAAAGGAAATAGAATTATGCACAATATAGCTTAAGAACAGACACAAACTTATCTCAGACTGGAGCTTTGAATTCACTTAATTTTTGATAAAAAACTCTGAAATTCGTGTGCTATTTATAGCTGTAAAAATTTATCTTCAACTGGTCCTATGGTCACCATGACCAGTCGAAGAAGAAACAGATTTTTGAACTTTCGGGAGCGATCAGATAAAACCATTACATGACTGGTCGTGAGCAGTCCACGACTGGTCGAAGGTCGTCCATGATTGGTCGTGACCCTCACATGACTAGTCGTGCGACCCTTGATTTAGTTGCTGAGTTGGAGTCGTAACTCCACGACTGGTCGAAGGTCGAATCGTGACCATCCCACGACTAGTCGAACAGATTCCAGGACTAGTCGTAGCCGAATAGAAAAAATTCGATAATTTGCAACAAAATTTCGACTGCTCTTGGAATTTCTTGAATTAGTCGAACTAGTGTCAGGACTAGTCGAACAAGGTCCAGGACTAGTCTTAGAACAAACCAAAATCACTTGTAGAAGATATATGAATTATGTATCCAAAATGACCTACTCTAAAGGTCAATCTAAGGTCAATCAAACCTCAATAAGTAAGAACATTGAACCTTCATTTTCTTAGACGTTGAAATTTGTGAAGCTTGAGTTCTTCTTGATATAGCTTGAATACTTCACAAGCTTTGAAGTCACCATCAGTAAGTATGAGTTGTGCTCAGTTCCCTATCTTATGCTAGAGTCTTGACCTTGAATATACGAACTTTGAGTCTTGAACTTGAACTCTTCGTGAATATCATCAAATTTGTAGCTTGAACTAGCTTGAGGAGTTCATCGTCGTGTCTCGAAGTGTAGCTGTGATGTCTCGAACATATACAATAAGACACAAGACACATATAAAGGTTTTGACACACAAAATTTGACAACCAAAGAGGATTCATACCATAGCACTTACAGTGTTTACCTGTAATGGTGAAATAAAAGAAAAAATTATAATACTTAAAAACTTCACCAAATACAAGAAACTCTTTACCTAGTAAAGACTTCACTAGTACCCAAACATGATAGAATGAAAGTCTTTACCTATTAAGCTCTTTGCCTGTTTAAAGAGTTTACAAGTGATGTTTCACCCACATCCAAATGACCCCTAAAATTTCTACAACAAGTTTACTTGTTGGAGCATTAAAAAAAATCACCTTCATGGCATCCTAAAAGGATAAAAGGATTTTCTTATTCATGCTTCTATTTGTGTAATTTCAATTGGTGTGCATGTTGCAAAACCAAAGGCTTGGGGAAATTTCTAATAGTTGGAAATCCAAGCTCGAAATCAAAAGCTGAAATTTTAAATGAATTACCTGGTATGCAAGAGTGTGATTATTGGCAATTCCTCTAGATTTCAATTCTTCCATTATTAAACTGATACAATCTTCCATCTGATCTCTATAAGGATCCCCTGCATCCTCAGCATAACTTGTAAGCCCAAAGTTAATTGTTAGAGGTTTGGTCTTAGTCCACTTAAGCACATTTGTCTTATATTTGATAAACACAAACTAACGTATTTTTAATTGATCCTTAGATTTTTCTTTAGTTGTGGTTTAAGTTAATTATTAGTAGTTTGAGTTAACTATTTTGCAATCAACTGGCTGTGTCACTAACAAAAATGAAGGAAATAAGTTGCTTTTGGAACTTGAAAAGAAAAAAAAAAAAAAAAAAAGGGACTAAAATAAATAAGTAGCCCTCTAGTTGAAGTCATGGATGGATGCACCAAAAATTCTCTCTTTGGTTATCATTGCCACAATTGCATTACAACTTACTTCAATGGTTACACTTCCACATGTTTGGAGGAGGCAAAGTATATGCCTGAAGGTGGTGGCTTGTATGAGATAGGTTAACTACATATAGACAACCTAAAAAACTGAAAAATAACAAGAGCTTGGATTAGCTGGAAATTTTTTTTTTCATAGAAACTGACAACAAACACAAACACAAGATGTTAATCGATAAACATGGAAATTCACAGTTCACTTTCCCTAAAATTGATATTCATCGCCCTAGTAAGAGCCTATTCCATCAATCACATGTTTATATCTAGTCTTTGATCCATCAACATAAGAGTTGATGCAATGTCTACTGAGTCTAGACACATCTGCAAAGCCTAGGCCTCTAAGAATGCCCACGAAATAACAAAGAGATGAAAATTCATAGTTCACTTTCACTAAATACCACCAGCTACCTCATGGATGTAATCAGAAGGCATGCAATGGTTAAGAGCATGAGCAAATCATGATGGTGAACGCAAATATTATGAGATCAACAACGTTGTCATTGAGTGTAGACCATAGCAAAAGAAGACAGATGTGTGTGTGTGTGTGTGTGTGTGTGTGTATAAAAGGACTGTATTTTAGTAGAAAATGAATTGGGGAGAAGTATTTTGAGCTGATTTTAGATCAACTCCAATTGCAAGTTAAGCAAGCAAACATATCTAGATTTTGAAGACTGTCTTACAGGACAGATGCTGGGGATGAGCAAGTAAGCATATCTAGATTTTGAAATCGCCCCATCATAAAACCCTTATTTTACATCTACAGTTTGTACATAA
Source organism: Magnolia kwangsiensis (assembly GCA_037074715.1). Lineage (NCBI taxonomy): Eukaryota > Viridiplantae > Streptophyta > Magnoliopsida > Magnoliales > Magnoliaceae > Magnolia > Magnolia kwangsiensis. The sequence goes on from CM073573.1 coordinate 63,657,699, forward strand.
ATCCTAGAATACCTCCTGATCGGACTGTGGGGATTGATCCTTTTATTGGGACCATCTGATTGGATTTGCGGGCCTCATAGTCCAATCAGATGCCATCTTTGCCCTCAAAGATCAATCTGTTAGCAGTGCGATCCACTTCTAGACCCTTTCTTTTCATGAATGCATCAATGTACTTCCTCCCCTACTATTATTTATGTTGTTGTTTTCAAATGGCTTAATTTATAAATAACATCAACAGGTCATTTCCACAGGAAATCCATCAAATCAGTAAAAAGGAAAAAGAAGAGGGAAAAACAACCTTCTCTGTCTATGCAGAAACTGGCTTCCCCAATAGAATATAAAGGAAGAGGAAAAAAGAGCTCCAGAAATCTATATCTAAAAATAAAAAAATAAAAAAACTGCATGACAGATCCAGATGCTTTTTGTTATAGTGAAATTTCTTGGATAGCAAGAATATTCTGAAACAAACAAATTCAGACATTTCCTCAAACAGTTTCTAAGCAAGAGAGATTGAGAGAGATGGGGTCTCTAGCCTGATCAACCATGGCCTTCAAGTCCCTAAATCCCTAAATCTCCAAATCCCTAAATCCTCAAATCCCCAAATCCCTAAATCTCCAAATCGTTTCAATCGGTATTGAGATTGAGAGAGATTGAGAGAGAGAGAGAGAGATACCTCACGATCAACCGAGCTTTAGAGGAAGAGAGCAAGTTCCTATTTGAGTTGGAGCCCTGATCACGAGTCCACGCTAAAAATAGGGTTCCCGAGATCTAAGAAGAGAGAGAGAGAGAGAGAGAGAGAGGAGGATGTGAGAGAGACTAGAAGGGAGAGGATGCATGAGAGAGGACCAAGAGAGACAAAGAGAGGATGCGCGCGAGAGAGAGAGAGAGAGAGGACCGAGAGAGATAGAGAGACAGAGAGAGGATGTGCGAGAGAGAGGACCGAGAGAGAGAGAGAGAGGGTGCGCGACAGTGAGAGAGAATCGAGAGAGAGGGTGCGCGAGTGTGAGAGTGTTTGGTGGGTTTTGGGAGAGGTGCGGCAAGGTTTGGGTTTTGGGAGAGGGGCAAGCTCGCGAGGGAGATGTGAGGGATTTGGGTTGGGAGATGGGCGCACGCGAAACTCTTTTGGGGGGAGGCGGGTGATGGACGACACTTTTATGTGCCTAGTTTTAGGTCTTGTGAGGCCCACCATGATGTATGTTACTTATCTACTCTGTCCATTCATTTTAAAAGATCATTTTAAGGGTTGATCCAAAAAATGAGTCAGATCAAAGCTGTAAGCAGACCACATAAAATATTAACGATGCAAATTTATTTTTTATTATTTCTTATGGTGTGGTCCACTTAGACCTTAAATCTACCTACTTTTTGGGCTCATCCAATGAAATTATATATCAAAATTTATGGACGGCTTAGATAAAACACAAATATTCCAATGGGCCCTATGAAGCCCCTCAAATACCACCAACCTCTAATAAGATCAGGTTGGAAGGGAGGCTTTAGCTACAGATTAAGGAGGTTTTAGCTATGGATTAAATTCGTAGTAATTTAGCTACGGTTTATATCCGTAGCCAAAAGCTTCCATAGTCCGCAGCCTTTGCTCTATTTTTTGGTAGCGCCGCGTCTCCCATAGTATCACGGTTGGTTGGAAGGGGGTACAGCCTTACCTGCTCGAGAGGAGAGGGCAATGTTAGGTTGAGTCTGACCAGCTAGAGGAATGGGTCCACTATCAATGAGTCGGGCTCGATATTGACAGGCGGATAGTGAGGTCTCTTCCACCCACCTTGTTGTGTGCGATGGGGCGACAATCTGGTTTGGAGTATAATAGACCCCGATGATTTCTCAGAGAGGAACCATACTGATATGTAAGCTTATTGAGTAGGAATTGCATATGCATTCATTCATTCACTATCCACTCGGGCTGGTGGTTCGTAACTATTTGTTATGTGTACCTTCACAATGGCTAAGGTTTCGATTAGGGCGCGCGACCAACTGAGATCAGGAGTTTACTATATTGTGTCTGACTATCCAAATTTAGGTATAAGACTAGTTTGGATAGAATTCCCTTATGATGGACCCCATAGTCTGCGATACTACGTACTATCATCCCGACTTCACTCCAGCTTTATCATTACATTCTCACCACATATTGCATTGCATCTGCGGCATTTAGAATTTTAGGTTGCCATGTTTCTGCATTTATATGGCTTAGATATGACTGACGGTATTCGTGGACTCATCAGGATTTGCATATTGCATTGTATCATCGGCATCTGATATTTGGTCCTCTATGATTTCGTATTTGCATAGCCGATCTGCATTACTTACTCTAATATCGTATGATGCATGATCTTATCAGCATTTTTTCTTACTTTGATTACTCTGATATTGCTTACTTAGCACTTACCTTGTGCATAAACTTTGACCACCCTCTAAGCTTTCTATAAGCTTATGCACGATAAATGCATGTAGGTGACATTAGGTTGTAGAAGCGTTAAGCATGGAGCGTGCTGCAATCCTCTAAGCTTTGATTTTTGATATATGTATTTCCCTTTCAGCATTGTATTCAAATGATTATATTAGTGGATATGTGATGATGATGTTACCTTTGTGATTTAGTAAACTTTTGGTTATGCTTATTGTGAGACAAAAGTATGTTTAAAAATCCTCATTATAAGATCTCAGGATCGAAATCTGGCGTATGGACCCTGGGAGCCAAGAATGGGGTACTATAGAGGCTATTGGCACTAGATTCGATGATCAAAAATTTTGTGAGCCCAGTTTTCGAGTTTAGGGCATGACACGATCTAAAGGTTGGATTTGAAGGGAATAATGGCGGAATGTGGTTGGAAATGAGGAAGAAAGAGGGAGGGAGAGGGTGATGGGATGAAAGGGATGGATGAGTGAAGGGTTATGTTCACTTTGTGTACTTGACTTGTCATTGATTGATTGATTTGACGTTTGGTAGAGATTCTCTTGGGTTTTGCAAATACACGGTGTTTCTTTTAAGGCCCGTATCATAGTCCGTACTATTCTGTAGGTTTCTGTGGTCCTTCCGGTCGAATTTCAGCAACCTTCAACCTGTATCTGATGTTTGTGCGTGATCCTAAGTCGAGTCCTACATATCAGAGTCAACTCGACTCAAAACTTGTACTCTAGCGACTGCGTCGTTGCCATAATTCCAATGTCGTGACTAGCACGCCGATCCGAAACTCAAGCCAGAAGGTGTGGGCCCGCGTTCATTCTGAAGAAACGTCGCGTGTTGCGAATTCTAAGAGAATCTCTACAACCTATCCCATCAATCAATCAATCAATGTCAAGTACAAGTCAAGTACACTCCATACCCCAAGTACAAAAACCCATCCCTTCCCATTCCCAAAGTCAACTCTCTCTCTCTCTCTCTCTCTCTCTCTCTCTCTCTCTCTCTCTCTCTCTCTCTCTCTCTCTCTCTCTCTCTCTCTCTCTCTCCACCCATCCCTTTCTTACAACCCCATCACCCATCACACATCATCCCATCCCTTTTCGCCCATCACTTCTCTCTCTCTCTCTCTCTCTCTCTCTCTCTCTCTCTCTCTCTCTCATTCCCTCTCTGCACTCCCAAGCAACAAAATATCCCACGTCTAAGCCTCCCCAAGCCCTCTTCCAAAGCAATAAGTGTGGCCCACTTTCCCAACTTCTCATCTCCCATCTCAACCTTCCAATCACCATCAACCTCCATTAAAATCGAAGGCAAGGAGCATCAATCCTAAGGGAGCAAGAAGGAGGCCAATAGGTGGGTGATCTACAGTCAATTTACTTTTGAGGGTCCAATTATAAGTGGGACCCATTATGATGTATGCGTTGTAATCATGAGGGGCCCATAGTGGCGGGGCCCCTCCATCGTCGTCTCTCTCTCTCTCTCTCTCTCTCTCTCTCTCTCTCTCTCTCTCTCTCTCTCTCTCTCTTTCCTTATTTCTTTGTGATGATGTGGACATGTGGCCTACTCAGATAGACCCCCACCATGAAGTATGTAACCTATTCACGCCATCCATCTTCATGGGACCCACCTGATGATGTGTTAGATTTACACTGTCCAGCCTGTTAGCGGGCCTTGATGGAAGGAAAAACACAAATATCATGTCGATCCAAATAGGTGGGCCACATCCATGTGGGACCACCTGTGTTGTTTCTACACCGTCCAACGTCCATGTGGGACCACCTTTGTTATTTCTACACCGTCCAACGTCTAGGGACGCTGGACATGGCTTTACAGTGAAGTGTGTACTGGACAGTGTGGTGTACTGACGGCGAAATAAAAATATTAGCTTTGGTTCAAAGCTTTTGAGTGGACCACTCATGTAGGCCCCACCTTGATATACAAATAAATCCATGCCATCCATTCCATTTCTCAGCCCATTTTAGGCGTTGAGCCGAAAAATAAGGCCAATCCGATAATCAAGCGGACCATACCATAGAAAACTGTGATTTCTACCGATAAAGACTGCTAGGGCCCACTTTGATGTTTCTATACACCTAAACACATCGCATATTGGGTTCATTTGGTCGATCATGAGCCGTGGAATCCAATGGATGGAGCGGATCCACCTGATGCGGGCCCTATCACAGAAAAACCACGAGAAAACATAAAAAAATTTAAAAAAATAAGGGCACAACAGGCGTTGTTACTGCTCATCCAGAGGACGCTGCAATAGCATCTTGCTGCTGCGCGTGGACGAGAGGACGGGCAGGGACGTGGGTCCCAGCCGTGAGCCCCATTGTGATGTGTGTTGGCATTAACACCGTGCACTTGGTAAGCCCCTTAGGGCAATGAGCCACCCTAAAAATCACCTGTAAAGCAGAGCTTAGGTGGTTCACGTCATAGGAAACAGTGTGGGTTAAACGTCTGCCATTGGAACCTCCTTGGTTCTAGACGTTTTGGATAAATATACAATTTATTTATTTTTTATGTATATGGGTCTGTGTGACCTTATTAATAGTTTGGATGGCAGATAAACGTTATGGTGGGCCCCACGTGGGATCCACTGATGTATATATGGTATTCTACACGTGTGGACCCCACCTTAAGGTATGTGCTTTATTTATGCCGTCCATCCCTATGGGACCCACCATGATACGTGTTGCATCCAAACCGTCCAACCATTTTAAAAGATAATATTAAGGCTTGAGACTAAAAGAAAAATGAGACAGATCTAGGATCAGGTGGACCACATTATAGAAAATAGTGGGTTTGAACGTCCACCATTAAACCCTTGGGCTATCAAGTTTGGACCATTATGATATTTGTTTTTCCTCTAAATCCAGGTCTTTGTGTCCTTATAAATAGACTGGATGGGAAATAAACCTTATGATGGAGCCCATTGGGATTTAACCATGAAAATCATTATCACAACGGTTAGATTGGTACGGTTCAGTTGATCTTTTGATATGATTCATTATATATATATATATATATATTAATTTCTAAAAATAGATGAGTTGGGTTCGGCGTATTTAAACTCATCCTATTCAACTAGGTCCATTCAACTCGGCCCATTCAACTCGGCCCATTCGACTTGCCCAGTTGATTCGGCCCATTATTTCAGCCCATTTGATTAGGTCCGATAGGATATATGAGGCCCGATGTTGAGGCCCACCTGGATATGTATGAGGCCCATGTGATGCAGCCCATTTGATGTATTTGGGGTCCTTGGGTCGAGGCCCAATGGGATGTACATAAGGTCCATTGCAATGTGTGATTCCACCATGATTTACGTAATGATGTTTATGGCGGGCCATGCCTTGGAAGCAATGATGGTTTGACGTCCACATTGTAAGAATAATGTTGGTTAAACGTTCACATTATAACTCTCCCTAGGGCCCATTGATAGGCCCATACTTGTTGTATGTAAGTTATCGAGGCCTATCTTCATTATGAGGATAGTTCATCATCTTATACCATGTTTAGTATAATTCCATGATTCATACTCATACGCATCATATGTATGCTTAATATGAATAGTGACTAATCATAACATATGTCATTGGGCAGATTATTCATGGAACTCATTGATAGGAGTTACCCGCATGAGCGCGCGATACGCGTAGGATTGTTGCATAACTAGACAGTGTGACTCATGCATCTTGTATATGTGTGGCATGATCATTGTATGCCCTAGTGACATCAGGGTCGTGGCCTCCACAAGAATATCATGGATAGTCGGAATGGATACCAAAAATATTGGCTCTAGCATCGGGGTGGCATAGATGTCCCTGGGTGAAAATTCCTAAACTCAATGGTACCAAAGGATGAATCCAACGTCAAGATCGAGTGGATGCATGAGCGAGCTAGGGTCATATACCAGTAGGTCGCGTCTCCTACTGTGTTGTGGTCGGTTGGAAAGGGGTGTGACCTTACTTGCCTGAGTGGGAGAGCAATTTCTAGGTTGAGTTTGACCAGCTTGAGGAATAGGTCCGCTATCGATGAGCCAGGCCCAATATTAACAAGGGGATAGTGAGATCTCTTCCACTTACCCAGTTGTGCGTTTGGATAGGGACAGTAAGTTGTCATAGAGTGTGCTAGACCCCAGTGATTATCCAAAATGAGAACTGTACTGATATTTGATGAGCTGTGTTGATATGTGGATTTAAATGAGGATTGACATGCTTGATTTGTATCTCACATCGCATGGTCTTGATATGGCTAATAACATTCATATCCTACACCGCATAGCCTTAGTATGGCTGATTCTATTCATTTACTCATCAACATGATTCTATATTACTCTGACCTTGCATTCTGAGCACGGTCATATTGCGCACACACTTACACCACCCTCTATGATTTCTATAAACTTATGCATGATTGATGCATGTAGGTGATGCCCGGACATAGCCGTAGCCTCATCACAGTTGGAGCGTATAGTCGAGCTTTTGGGGTTTTCACTATTATCATTATCTTGCATTTCCTTTCATACACATTGTACTCAAAGTTTTTGATCATAGTGGATTTTGTAATGGTGTTCTTGTGGTTATTGTTCATGGGTTATGCTTATAGTGAATCACAATCATGTTTGAAATCCTCCTTGTAGGATCCCAAGATCGGAACCTGGTGTATGGGTACCAGGAGCCGAAAATGGGGTACTACGGAGGCTATAGGCGTCGGATTCATTGATCAAAAATTTTGTGAGCCCAGTTTTTCAATTCGAGGCGTGACATTTTCTCAAAATATGCTCGAACCCACATCTCCTGACCTGGGTATCACATCGGCGTGCGAGATGCGGTGTTGGAACTGTGGCGATGGCGCGGTTGCAAGGATACAAATCTCTAGTCAAGTTGACTCGAGTTAACAGGGTGCATCTCAGAGTCGCACGTAAATTCCGACTACAGGTTGTGGTCACCGGACTTAGACAGGGATGATCGCGGAAGTCCACGGAACGATACGGACTAGGATACAGGCATTACATCATTTGCTAAAATGACCTGGCGAAATGGATGGATAGTGTGGATATAACACATACATCATGGTGGGGCCTATAAAATTGCCACATTAACACAGCATCGACCCGAGTGCTTTGTTCTATAGAAACGGATTCACTACTCCCCCGCCACCATCCAATGGATGGTGGTCGGTGCTTTGTGGCCCCACCTTGATGTATTTATTTCATCCATGTCATTCATCTATTTTTATAGATCATTTTATGGTATGATACCAAAAATGAGGTATATCCCAATCTCAAGTGGACCACATTACAGGAAATAGTGTTGAATGAACGTTGACCATTAAAAACTTTTTGGGGGCCATAAAAGTTTTGGATCAAGCTAATCTTTATTTTTTTTAACTTCATATGGGTCTGTATGACCTAATCAACAAATTGGATGTCAAATAAAAATTATAGTGTACCTTAAGAGGATTTTAATGGTGGATATCTAATCATTATTATTTTCCCATGGTGTGGTCCACCAAAGATTTATATCCCTCTCATTCTTGGTAAAAATTCCTAAAATGACCCGTAAAAATGGATGAAGGGAATGGATGAAACACATACATCATGGTGCGGACCATAGAGCACCGACCACCAACCACCGGGCTGGTGGTAGGGAGAGTAGCCCATCTGTTTCCTTGTTCTTCGTAGTTGGAGTCCGTTGGGCAGAAGCAGATTGGCTGGTGTACCACACACCAGCTATATAGCTAGTGTATTGATGTCAACAAGTTTTGTGGGTCCCATCATGAGGTATATGTTATATCCAAATCGTACATCCATTTACCATGAGCAAAGGCTTGAGATGAAAAATAAGACAGATCTAAGAATAGAGTAGACCCCACTGCAAAATGTAGTGGGGATTTAACGTCTACCATTGAAACCCTTTGGGGGGTCACAGAAGTTTTGGATCAAAATGAAATGTGTTTTTACTCTTCATATAGGTATTTGTGACCTTATGAGCAATTTGGATGGAAAATAAATGTTACATTGGACCCTACGAAGTTTTTAACGGTAAAAATCATCATCTCCGCTGCTTATTTTGGTGTGGTCCATTTGAGCTTTGAATATGATTTACTTTTTTAGCTAATTCTCTAAAATGATCTTAGAAAAATTGATGAAAGGTGTGGATATAATAAATACATTACTGTGGGGCTTGTGTAACTTTGATATCCTTTGAACCGTTTGTACAAGTCAGAGGTCAAGGAGCATAGGCGCTTGTATTCACACAACACTATTCTACACCAGCTATATAGCTGGTGTGTGCATAAGTGGATTGGATGGTGTACCACACACAAGCTATATAGTTGGTGTATTGATGTTAGCAAGTTATGTGGGTCCTATCATGAGGTATGTGTTATATCAAAACCGATCCATCCATTTGGTGAGTTAGTCTAAAGGCTTGAGATGAAAAATAAGACCGAACTAAAGATAAAGTAGACCCATTGCAAAAAGCAATGGGGCATTGAACGCCTACTATCGAAACCCTTCTGGGGTCACAGAAGTTTTGGATCAACATGAAATTTATTTTTACTTTTCATATAGGTATTTGTGAGTTTACGAACACATTGGATGGAAAATAAACATTATGGTGGGCCCTACCAATATTTTAACTGTGAAAATCATTATCTCTGTTGTTTATTTTGGTGTGGTCCATTTGATCTTTGAATATAATTCATTTTTTGGGTAATTCTCTAAAATGATCAAAAAAATTGATTAAGGGTGTGGATATAATAAATACATTATTGTGGGGCTCATGTGACTTTAAACTCATTTGAACCGCTAGTGAAACTTGGAGCTCGAGGAGCGTTAGTGCTCATCTTAGCACGACACGTATTTATATCAGCTATATAGCTGGTGTGTAGTGAAAGGGCCTAGCTATATGCCCTAGAGGGGGGGTGAATAGGGCAATGCCAAATAAAACTTAAAACAGCAGAATAATAAAAGAAATAAAGCACAATGCTGAATTAAAAGTAATCTCAATAACCTAGAATTAAGAGAATGATACTATATCAGTTCTAAGGACAACCTTACACCAAAAACCAAAGGTTTAAGGTAGGACAACCTTATTTCTACAACGTCCTTTGTATCACAAACCAATGACAAATAAAAAGCAAGGAAACCAAAATAACTTGCAGAAATAAATCCTAAGTTATTACAACATTCCCATACTTGATTGAAATAAAATGATTACAACATTCATCCACAAATATAATCCACAAAACTGAATGAATAAAGGAATGAAAGAATAAAGCACATCCACAACATAACGATATATAGTGGTTCTCCTGTGTGTACACCAACTGTTATCTAAGAGCCACACAGAATGCTACTCCACTCCTAATATCCTCACACAGGGGATATTAGCATGCACTATCAAAATAGGTTTCACAGGTTTACCTAAAACCTTCACAATTTTGTCTTTTTATCTTGGGCTTACACAATCCAAAAACCCACACAATCTGAGTTTTCTGGCTCTCCTCAGATAACCAAAATAATGAGATTTTTCTGCCAAATCTCAAACAAAACCAAAGAATGTAAATTACACAAATGTAAAATACCTAAATCTCCTTTTGAAGTAGCCCGGTAGAACCAATCAGAGTAGAAGTTCGATTCAACGTTCAAAGTCCAATACTCACTTTAAGAATGGTTCTAAGTCTAATTGATTTTAAATCAAAATGGCTAGTTCTATTTGACTTTGAATCCAAGAAGAAGGAATATCAGAAATTCCCCTTTTCAAATAAGATTGGAATATAGATCAAAATCAAATAATAAACAAGCTAGTAAAAGGAATATTAAATGAGCACAAATTAGCTTAAAAACAAACACGAACTTATCTTAGAGTATAGCCTAAAGATTGCTTGAATTGAGTTGAATTGAATTGAAAAACTCTGAAGTTCGTGCTCTATTTATAGCCTGAAAAATCCCATCTACGACTGGTCTTAGGATCCTAGGACTGGTCATAGCTTCAAAGATTTTCAAAGATTTCTGCGGGATAAGGATTAGTTGTTCCACGACTGGTCCTGAGTAGCCTACGACCGGTCCTGGGCCACCTACGACTGGTCATAGGACCCCTAGATTAGTTACTAGAGTTTGAGTTGTAGGGCTAAGACCGGTCGAAGGACAAGTCGTACACTCACAGGACTGGTTAAAGGATGTCCAAGACTGGTCGTAGGACAACCAAAAAAATTTAAAAATCTTCAACAACCTATGACTGGTCCTGAAAAACTTAAGACTGGTCGTAGCAGAGCTAGGACTAGTCTTGAAGTCCCTAGGACTGGTCTTAGAACAGCCCGAACAAGCATATTAAAATATACGAATTATGTATCCAGAATGACCTACAGTAAAGCCCATCCTAAGATCAATCTAAGGTCAAACAAACCTTAAAAGTGAGATGGACATTGATAGTCTGTACACTCAGATGACCCTTAAGAGAAGCTTGAGAATTTACGAATCTTATTGTAGGCCTTCTTGAGCTTGATCCTTTCTTAAGTTGACAAAGTCTTCTTCTATACTTGTACTTGTTTGAATCTTGAACATGCATACTTGGAGACTTCTATTCTTGAATTCTTCATCCATGACTTGAAACTTTCTTCATTTAAGTTCTTGTCTTGAAATACGATGTCTTGAAGCAATGAATAGTCTCAAACATGAAACACAAGATATACAAGACATAGATATAGGTTTTGGCACCACAAAATTTGACAACCAAAGGGATATGAAATCATAGCACTTACAATCTCCCCCTTTGTCAAATTTGTGACAAAACACATATCATACACATAAGAGCAACATCATACAAATTACTTTACTCCCCCTGAGAGATACGAGTACTGCTCATGTAAACAATAAATACGAGTATTGTTCATGTAAACAATAAACAACATGTAAACATCAAGACTCCATATTCTCAATCCACATATCCTTCTCAATCAATCAATCCAAACAAATTACTCCCCCTTTCCATACTACTCCCCTTTACCATACTACTCCCCCTTTTTGTCACAAAATGACAAGAGAAAGGCATAATAGGAAAGTCACAACCACATAGAAAATAATAAAAAGCAGATAATGAGAAAGAAATATGGAAAGACATAGCATATTTCAAAATATAAACCAGAATCATCAAGCCATAACCAAGTTAATACAATATCCAAAATTAAAAGATAAGATAATGTTATACAATCCAAAAGATAATTCGCCTAATCAGATCCAGAGGAGGGAGCAGGGATAGTAGGATCAATCTGGTGTAAGCCCCTATTAATGCGACGAAGATATTTTTGCATATATTTAAACTGCATATTGTGGGCTACACTCATGTTATCAACCTTCTCCTCCAATGCACGAAGGCGTGCATCATAACTAGATGGATCGTAATCAGGATCATTTGGCGAATCAGTTTCTATCTCATTAAATAACTCATCCATATTAACATCCTGTTGAGGAAGATCGCCAGTTTCTCCTTCATTTTCGGCTTCACCACCAACACCACCTTCATCTACTTGGCCAGGAAGCAAATCCAACTTCATCTTATTAAGATTGGCATTGTTGAAAATAAGATAACGAATTGGTGCCTTATTAATAGGTTTATTGACAAGCATGTGAGTGGCTAACACAATCATAAGTTAACCAAACGGAATATCACTATGACCCGGATGGAGACGAAACTGTATGATAAAATGACAGATCAATGAAGGAAGACAAACCTTAGTACCAGAAGTAATAGAATGGAACACACGAACTATGAAAGAAGTCAACTCGATTTTATTACCGGACCGAGGATACAGATTTGAAATGAAAAAATGATGTAATACTCTATATCTAGGTAACAGACTTTGAAGGAAGCGCATTCCCTTTGTGTGTCCATTGCGCATTAATTTTGCATAAGTCTCTTGTTAACATGCGTTTTTCTGATTCAGATGGTTTGACGTATAGAGTATGAATTAGAATACCATCATCATTAACGAGTATATCCATAATACCCGATATTAAATGATGGTCTACTTCAAATTTCCCTTCTTTAGTATCAATTGAAAAAGTTACGTTGTCAAGGGAGAATTCTGAGATATGTGCAACCATTGATTGTGCAATAGACTGGTATGCAGGCCCACCCCAAAGTAAAATATTAGCCCAGCCAACAGATTCAAGGAGAGGGACAATACCATATGGAGCAATGTGATTGAGATCAGCGGTATGCTCAACGATAACATTACGGACACGCAAATCCCGTATATCTTAAGGATCATCTTCGGGTGACCGAAGGTGCCATTTTTTTATCGGTGTAGATCTAGATGAGGATGGATCACGGGATATTTTCTTCTTTCCTCTAGCATCCATCTTCAACAAGATATACTAAGAGCAAGAGAAATGCATAAAAAGAAGGATGGGTTTTCTCTAGATCAGCAATTTAAGAAGAAACCCTTGAAAAACTCAACAAAAAGATGAAACCAAGCTACACAATGATCAAATCAAAGCATAGAGAACATCAAACTTCAAGAAAATTGAAGAAATAGGACTAACCTTGAAGAAATATAAGAAATCCTATGTTGGTCGAGCCACGACTCGTCGTAGGTCGGAGTGAAAATGAAGAAGAAGGAGATTTTTTCCAAATTATATCATGTTCACGAGCTCCACGACCGGTCGAGTGATGTGTATGACCGGTCGTACCACGACTAATCGTGTATAGATACGACCGGTCGAGTATCGACCAAAAATATATTTTTAATGTAAAAACTTAAAATTTCAACACATATAATACCAAATATAATACACTATGATGCATGAAAGCAAGAATACTCAATGTAAAATGCACATACCAAGATCAAATTTCAATTTATTAAACCTACTTTTGTCGAGCGGTTTAGTAAATATATCAGCAAGTTGAGTTTCGGTTGGTATATATTCCAAGGAAATAACTTTTTCTTCAACCAACTCACGAATGTAATGATACCTAATGTCAATGTGCTTAGTACGTGAATACTGGATTGGATTTTTGGAAATATTTATGGTACTGAAATTATCACAATGTAAGATCATTGAATTTTGATTAATTTCATAATCTCTTAGCATGTGTTTCATCCAAACTAGTTGGGTACATGCATATCCAGCTGTAATATACTCAGCCTCAGTAGTGGAGAGCGATATTGAGCTTTGCTTCTTGCTGAACTAATAAATTAAGCAATTTCTAATGTAAAAATAACCACCACTGGTTGATTTTCTATCATCGATATTACCGGCCCAATCAGCATCTGAGTACCCGGCTAATTGAACACGAGTATCAAAAGGATACCAAAGACCCAAATTTATAGTACTTGCGACATATCTAATAATCCGTTTAACAGTAGTAAGATGTGATTCCTTAGGATTAGACTGATATCTTGCACAAATACCAACACTTAATGCGATATCAGGTCTACTATCAATTAGATACAACAAACTATCAATCATACTACGATATAATTTAGGATCTATATCTTTACCTGTAGAGTCTTTTGAGAGTCTTAACGTTGTACTCATAGGAGTATCAAAGTTCTTACCATTCTCAAATCCAAACCTTTTAACCAAGTTTGAAGCATATTTGGTCTGAAAAATTGTCACACCCCAGACTCGGTAACCGGACCTCACAAGGAACCCGATGACCGGTTCTGGCCGCAACAGCCTCGGTAGTACCCCATTCTCGGCTCCTGAGGCAGGTTCCGATCAAGGAGGATTTCCACAACAATATAATCATTTCTAATACGAGCATACCCAAGATCACAGCAAGTAAATCTGAGAATAATAAAGGCACACATCCCAAAATTCACTATGAATTTGAACTTTTACAAGCTTACATTAGGTCCAAAAGGATATACATAAGATAACAGAAGAAAGAAGGAAGAGAATCTGCAATACTGGGTCCTTGGCTCGCACACCTATCCAAGCTCTGCTGCTAAGACACCAACTTACGATCTCCTGCACACATCAATCGTGCATAAGCTTATAGAAAGCTTGGAGGGTGGTGAAAGTGTGTGACAATGGTGCTCAGAAGAAGATAGAGAATGTAGAAGGGAGTCACGATCAATACTAATACCACTAGCCTTACTAAGGCGATCATGAACACAAGAAGCTATGCCAAGGTAGTATGATAATGTAGGAAGCCATACCAAGGCTATATAGTGCAATGCGTAATGTAATGCAATGAGTACTGGATGCCATGCCAAGGTGATGCAATATGAGGCTTACACAGCCGATGCAAATGTAATATTGTGAAGTAATGTCAGTGCTCAAATCCAATCCACATATCAAGTACATTTCCATCATAAGAAAATCACCGGGGTCTATTACACTGCTGGATGATTGCCACTTTATAGACCCCGCACAGTCAAACGAGCATAAGAGACCTCACTACCCGCCTGTGGACAGTCAATCACCAACAAGGCCTGAAGGTAGCAGACCCATTCACGAGCTGGTCAAACTCAGCCTAGCAATGCCCTCTTACATCAGGCGAGTAAGGCCACACCCCTATCCAACTGACTACACGACAGTGGGAGTCGCGGCCTAACGGTATAAGGCCCTCGTGCGCTCATATATACCACTCGGTCACGGCGCTGGAGCAGATCCTTGGTACCATGGAAGTTTTAGGAATTTCACCCATGGGCATCCTATGCAACCGGTATGCTCAAGTAATATTTTCGGTATCCAAACATGGCCATCCACGATGTATCTGTAGAGGCTACAACCCTGATGAAGCAAGGGCGATAATGCTCATATGCTATGCAATGTTAGATGCATGAATCACACAATCAACCATACATCAATCCCAAGCATCCAACGTGCTCAAGAGGGGATACTATGTCCCTCGGGAAAAGTATCATGCAATGCCCAATGACATACCACACACACATAGTGTCAACCAAGCATACAATGATGTACATGGGCTATGAAGATGGGTCTAGACGCATTATGCGGTGATATACAAAGTAGTACACTCCTCCTATCCAAGAAGGGACTAAGACTAGGTATTTAGACAATATCCATAAGGAATCTCACCTCTAATGGGGGCCCATTTACCTGGGGTAGCCCACGAGACTAAGCATACAAACTATGTGTCTAAGTAATACAGAACTGAGTCTAGCAAGAGTTTAAGATGAGCATCTAATCACATTTAGATATAATTGGGCCTAGAGGGGTCCATAATGAGGACATTTAACCGTCATTCCCCAAAAAGGCATATCAACCATGAACTATATGGATAGAAGGCCCAAGGTCTATATTTAGATAAAAATAAAGGTAATCACATACATATATATTCCTCATAATATGCCATGAGAAAATGATATAATACCACCTTTAACAACATGGGCCCCAAGAGGAAAATCAAGGCCCAAGGCTTAATTTTCAATAGCCATAGAATCCATGCATTAAGTTGGACTTGGTGGGCAACCCGTGTACACAATATATGGCTCGAAAATAAGTTTAAGTTTGGAGGAAATGGGCCCAACTACATCAGCCCAAAAACTAACAAATTAAGTGGGCAACCAAGGGCCCAATACTATCCTTATCTTAGCCCACAAGTCCATCAAAATGGTGGAAGTCGGCCCAATATATGGTTGGGCTAAGCTAGGACGTTCCAACCCACTCTGGACCAATGGAATACCCCAAAAATCTGATCTAAGATGGGGTCCTCATGTGATCACTAAA
The DNA here is from genome assembly GCA_037074715.1 of Magnolia kwangsiensis. NCBI lineage: Eukaryota > Viridiplantae > Streptophyta > Magnoliopsida > Magnoliales > Magnoliaceae > Magnolia > Magnolia kwangsiensis. Next base: position 63,673,832 of record CM073573.1, read on the forward strand.
GGTGACCCAAAAGAATGCATTGATTAAGCCCAAAGATTATAAGAAAACATAAATACGTAACACGTACACAAGTTCTCAATATGGTGGGCCCTACAGTCAAATAAATTTTTAACCATATAATTTTAATTTAAGGCCCTTTGATAAACTTTTGGCCCGTTTGACTTCCTGGGCCTGTTAAGGTCCAGAAATTAGTCAAATAATCTCATGAAGGCCAACAATACTCACAGGGGGCCCCACCAGATGGAGGGTGTGCATACATCATGAATAGGTCAAGTGGGCCTACTAATGGACTAGGAGTCCAGTAGCAACCCAAGGCAGAGAGTATCTTCATGATCGGGCAATCCAAGGCTTAGACAACCTGGACCAAACATGTGTTGAGGTAGGCTCCACATGCATCCATATTTAGCCTCAAATAAACAGTCAAGGGTCTATGGTGGGCCTTTAACCATCCATAGAGGAACCCATGGGCCTACCCTAAGATCACCCAGGAGGACATCCAACCTCAACTAGTTTTCAAGAGATAGCTCGCCACTACTCGTATAATGTAAGGTCTAAAGCCTATGCAATGCATGACCTAATGGGCATACACCAAGCCCAACTCATAGGTCATATAGTGGGCCCTTAAGTAAGGTTTGGGCCCAATCACAAAGGTCATAATTCCACATATTGTGGTGGGCTTCATGGGCAGCCCAGTAATTCATTTACATGAGCAAGTTTTACATTTAACACAAGTGAGTTGGGTCTCACTTTTGGCCCAAGTACAGGGTCAGTTTAAAGGGCAGTTAATGGCCTGACTTCTTGTGTATAATTGCCCCTAAGCCCATCACAATAGATAGGAGATTACAGGCCTAAGATCAATGGGCCTATCCAAAAGAATTGAGTCCACAAGGCCTACTTTCTAATACAAACATGCATATATTATATCACATAATGGGCCCTAAAGAAATGACCCAAAATAAAAGCCATCCAATTCATACATTATAGTGGACTTGAGGGCAGCCCATAAGTCCAAGAATACATAAGGGCGAGACCTATACCGATAGGGTGGGCCTTGCCTCATCAGATAAAGACTTAACAAGATCCTCCACAATATGCATTTATGTGGGCTTTACAAGTCAGCCCACAATTAAACACTTCATGAGGGCATCAAGGACCATTAATACACATGGTCAGCTTATAGATAGCCCATTGGGTTTGTAAATCAATAAGGTCAGCCCTTATACAATCTTGGGCTTAAGAAAGAATCTCCCAGCCCATTGAGCCTATAAAACTATTAAAAATTCTGGTTAAGGCTAGCTCACAAAACTACCACAAAGGTGGGCCTCAAGGGGGCACTCATTAAGCCCAAAATATTTAAGGAAGGAAAGCAAAGAGTGTGTGCAACACTCTTTCAAATCTGGTATGCCACAATAGTTCCTAAACAATCAACCATGTAGTAAATTTTGGGCCCATTGTTGGAATTCCAGCCCACCCATTTCCTGGGCCTGCTAGAGTCCAGAAATTTATTTAATTTAGATGGATTATTGACCCATGGTGATCCACATATATCATAATAGGCACCACCAGATAAAAGAGAGATATACAACACTTACTTCAAGTGGGCCATGCCATTAGAATGCAGGCCCAGCAACCCAAGGTAAGGGTGTGCCTGGGTATTTGACCCAAAATTGGTCCAAATTACAGGCCACACCACGGTCGGTACAGAGGCCCGATGGCCCTAAAAATTTATAGGGTGGTCCTTCCATGGGTATACCACACCCCCATAAAATTTTATAATTTTTAGACATCTACAACTATTTTAATTAATTCAAATAAAACAATTTGTCCTGAATCTCGGACTGATCTGGACACCATATAATAGTGGGCCGTTCCAGCCACCACCATAGTGTGTACAGGCGTCCAATGGCTCCAAAATTTTGTAGGTAGGTCCTAACATGATTTTGACATATCTTTTTAAATTTTTACAATTTTTAGACACTCAAAAGTATTTTAATAAATTTTAAGAATGTAATCTGTCCAGGATGAACTATTGCTGGAATGTAACTGTTGTAAATTTGGGCCACCCAAATGGGTAGATTCTGGGCCTCCAAAATTTCTGAAATTTGGACCCAAAGTCCCTAATTAAGCCTAAATTAACATGGAGCTCAGAAATATGGCCCACCTTTTGAGAAAATATTTTTAAAATTTTATTTTTATGGAACTATACTGCTGGACTGCACAGCAGAATGTTTTTGGCAGTCCACTATGTTGGACCACCCGTTTAGATGCCAAAATGGGGTCCATTGGCCCTAAAATTTTGCAGGTATTTCTTACCAAGGGTGGAACACATCCCTGTAAAGTTTTAAAATTTTTAGATACCCAGAAATATTTTAATAAATTTTGAATTGCCAACCTGTGTAGGGTGAAATGTTGCTGGAACAGTGCAGAAAATCCAGACTGTCCACCCCACTTGGACCACACTTTTGGGACCTCTATCAAGATTGGATGGGGTTGAAACTTGGGGCACATGAAGATGAGATCTCTAAATTTTAAAAAAATATATTTGATGGGTACAAAAGGTTTCCTAATCAGTCCCAATTTCAAGACCAAGTCCAACAAAAAAAATCCGTCCAGAAATTTCTGGACAGCAATGCATGCATGGAATAAAACAAATTTATGGGCCTATTAAGGAAGGGATTGGCCCATAAATTGGGTGTCATGGCCCACCCTAGTAGGCCCCATAATTTTTCAGAACAAACCCTCAAATTTTCACCCTTACAAGAACATTTAAGGTGGCAAAAAGAGGCATCTAAACCATGGTGTGGGTTGAGTATAGATGTCCCTTTCTTCCTAGGCTTTTTCTTTTGGGCAATCCAGGCCCACTAAGTGGACCACACATAATATCACCAAATTTCTAACTAAGGAAAGAGAAGGAAGAGCATCCGGCCATCAGGGGAGGGCTCCGCCACTATTAAGCAGTCCCCACACAATCACAACCACAAACAATAATATAAACACATTGTACAACTAGATCTTATGATGCATGGCTTAGATCTTTGAAATGAGTGGTTGGGATGCCATCCCAGCCACATGCAAGGGCCTAGATGACCCATCATACTTAGAAAAATAAGAGAAATCCACATGCAAGGGGTCCATCAAGGGAAGAATCCCATGCATGGACATACATGTATAATGTGGGCCTCATGGCCACATCTAGATGGTTGTGTAAGATCTCCACCATTAATTGGTGGGTCCTACACATCCAAATGAGAGAGAGGAAAAAGATTACATGAGGAGAGAAAATATTTACTTGATGAAGAAAGCACCCACTTAGATAAAACTTGAAATTTACATCACTATCATCTAAAGGCTCCAAGCAACATGGATCAATGGTTGGGATGAGTTTTCAATGGAGGGATTGAGAAGAAAAAGGAGAAGGGGCTGGAATGGAGGGGAGAAGTGCTAGATTTTTGCAAGGGAGAAAGAAGGAGAGAAAATGAGAGAGAGAGAAGGGAGAGAGAGAGAGTTGTAGGGAAGCAATCATGGCCTCTCTCTCCTTGGTTAGAGAAACCATAATGCCTATGGTAGCAATAACAAAGTGCTATGCTTAGTAAGTCTCTTGATGGTGTTTTTGGTTAGTGGTGTTAGTTATGGATATTTGTGTAGTATGTGGGTAGTGTACCTTGGAACTTGTACTAAGAAAGGTGGTGGTCCACACATGCACTCCACCTAAGTGGGCCACATAATCAATGGTCATATAATGAAATGTACACAACTTTTGATCTACATATCGGATGGACTCACAAGACACGGCGTTGGAACCGTGATGACGATGCGGTTGCAATGACATATGTTTCAACTCTATCTGAGTCGGGTCTTCATGACTGGACTTATAGATAACTACAAACACTATCCAAGGTCGCGGGTCGATGGGATTCGACCGGTATGACCGCGGAATCAAGATGGACGGAATGCATACTTACACACACATGCACACATGCGAACTTAGGTCGGGTCTCATAAAAATAAAAATTTCATTGGGTTGTTGTTTTACTTGCAACCCTAGGAAATAGTTTAGTTCTCCAACCATGCTTATTTCGAACCTTGATTTCATTAACTCTGCAAACTCAATAGACATGTTAGAGCAAGTTGATCCATAAATAATATCATCAACATAAATTTGAATCACCAAAATATCATTGTTATGTTTCTTAACAAAGAGCGTCTTATCAACACTTCCTACTTGAAAGCTATAACTAAGTAAGAATTTAGTCAATTTCTCATACCATGCCCTGGGCGCTTATTTTAGACCATAGAGAGATTTTTTGAGACGAAATGCATGGTTAGATAACTTGAGGTCTTCAAACCCTGAAGGTTGTTCAACATACACCTCTTCATGTAAATCGTCATTCAAGAAGGCACTCTTTACATCCATCTGATAAATCTTAAATTTTCTAAAGCATGTGATGGAAATAAAAAGTTTGATTAATTCAAGGCAAGTGACTGGAGCAAAGGTTTCATCGTAATCGATGCCTTCAATCTGAGTGTACCCTTGTACAACCAGTCTAGCCTTGTTTCGTATTATATTTTCAAGTTCATCAGACTTATTTTTAAAGATCCATTTTGTTTCAATAATGTGTTTATCTTTAGGTTTAGGAACAAGATACCAGACATCATTACGAACAAATTGATTAAGTTCATCCTGCATAGCAATTATCCAATTTTCGTCAGCAAGTGCTTCTTTCACATTGATCGGTTCTATTTAGGATGTAAAACAAACATAATTACATATGTTCTCAAGTTGTTTGCGAGTACGAACTCCAGTGAGAGGGTTTCCAAGAATTTGATTGGTTGGATGATCTTTGACAGTCCTTGGTTTAGACTCTTTTTGACTTGATGAGGTATCTTGATTGTCGATAATAAGAGCTTCATCATCATCTGAACTTGAAGCTGGTGTATTCAAATGATCATCAATGACCACATTGATAGATTCTCGAATCACACTAGTTCTCTTATTTAGAATCCTATAAGCTCGACTGTTCAAAGAATAACTAAGAAAAATACCTTCATCACTCTTCGTATCAAACTTTCTCAAATTTTCACGATCACGTAAAATATAACACTTGCTGCTAAAAACCCGAAAGTATTTGACTGTAGGTTTCTTTTCAAACAATAATTCATAAGCATTCTTATTATCAGATTTACTGGTATAAACCTGATTAATAATATAACATGCGGTATTAACTGCTTCAGCCTAAAGATTTCTAGAGAGCTTCATGCTATTCAACATAACATTAGCCATATCCTGAAGCACATTATTTTTTCTTTCAACTATACCATTTTGTTGTGGTGTTTTGGGCGCAGAGAATTCATGCGATATTCTCTGATCACTACAGAATTTCTCAAAACTATTATTTTCAAATTTGGATCCATGATCACTACGGATCTTACTAACATGAGAACCTTTCTCATTTTGAATTCGTTTAATGACCTTTTTCACTTCATCCAAGGTTTCAGTTTTATCTTTTAAGAAAGATACCCAAGTGAATCTGGTATAGTCATCTACGATAACCAAGATGTATTTTTTGCCTCATCGACTCTCCAATCTGATTGGTCCAATAAGATCCATGTGGAGAAGCTCGAGTGGTCTAGATGTGGTATTGGAGTTCACTTTCTTATGAGAGTTCCTATTCTGTTTGCCCAACTGGCATTCACCACATATTTTATCTACTCTTTGCAATTTGGGTAGACCTCTAATTAGTTCTCTTTTGCTCAATCTAAATAAGTTCCGATAGTGTACATGTCCAAGGCGTTTATGCCATAATTCAGTCTCATCGGTATGGACCATGTAACATGATTGAGTAGATGAGCTTGCATCACTAATGATGTAGCAGTTTTCAGAAGTTCCGTGACCAGTTAATATAACAGAACCCTTTTTATTACGTATCTCACAACCTTGATTAGAAAACTTCACACTATAGTTGCTATCGCATATCTGAGAAATGCTTAGTAGGTTGTGTGTCAAACCCTTAACATATAAAACATTCTAAAATAAGGGAAGGTTATAAAGCTGAACCGTACATTGGCCAATGATCTTGTAATTTCTTCCATCACCAAATGTGACTGACCCGTCAGTCATATCTTTTAGATCGGTGAATAAAGCCTTGTAGCCAGTCATATGCCTAGAGCAACCACTATCTAGGTACCACTTTGAATGGCTTGTAGCTTTGAAAGCAGTGTGGGCAACCAAGCAGGCAACTTTAAGAACCCATTTCAGAACTCTTTTGGATTTAGGAATATAGATGGTCTTTTTCTGTCTGTTGTTATAGGAGAGACCTATAGAGTTAGACTTTAATAGCTCCTTGAGTAGATCAATTATTTTTTCAGCCAATGAATTTCAGTTTTGAAAATCAAAGTTGACATGACTATCTTTAGGTTTTTGAAAAGTTTTTGAATTTTTAGAAAAATCTTGTTAAGTATTCTTTTCTTTTGAGATTAAAGACTCTCCTTTTACAAATTTAGGAGCAATGTTCTTTTGGTTAGGAGATGTATTCTTATCATAGCCTAACCCGGATCGATCGCCACATTTTCTTGATCTGGACAATAATTTTTTCAATTTAGGATCACCTTGGGTATATCTTCATGTGTCTTTCAAACTCAGAAGAGAAGTTACCTCATTTTTGAGTTTCTCATTTTTCGGATCTCAAATCTTCAATTTTGGAGGTTTTGAAATCTAAATCACATTTGGTCTATTCAATAGAATCGGAAATATGAGACTTTTCTAAAATGAGAGATTCATAATCTTCCTTAAGCTTAGAAAATTTTTCTTTTTGTAATTTAAGCTTGACGGCAATTTTATAACTCTCCTTATAAAGGGCATTATAAGCATCCTGAAGATCATCTTCATTAACGCAATCACTATTCAGAGTTTCTTCACTAGATATATCATCATTATCTGAAAAAGTGATCTTGGCTAGAGTCATAAGGGCTTTAACATCATCGCCCGACTCGATTTTAGAATCTTCTGATTTAGAAGAGGATTCAGAATCATATGATTCATCCCAAGTAGCCATCATGCTTTTCCTTTTTTATTTGTCCTTTTTAGGACATTTGTTAGCTAAGTGCCCATACTCTTGACAGTTGTAACATTGACTATCTTTCAAAGATTTTCGAGCTCTAGGTTTAGATCGTCTCTTATCATTTAACTTTTAAAAATTAACTTTTTTCTTGCTTTTGAAAATTTTGTAAAACTTTTTTGCTAAAAGCGCCATATCATCTTCGAAATTTTCTAAGTCCGAAGTGCTTTCTTGTGAAACATTTGATAATTTGAGAGCAATTGATTTTCCTTTAGGAGCTTTAAAGGATAACTCGTAGGTTTGTAGTGAACCAACTAGTTCCTCAACTCTCATGGTATCCGTATCACGAAGTTCCTGAATCGTGGTCACTTTAGAATTGAACCGTTCAGGAAGTGAGCGTAGTATCTTTGTGCACACTTTACTTTCTAGGATTCTATCACCAAGACCCCACATAGAGTTCACAATGTCATTCAATCTAGTGTAGAAGTCCATAAACATCTCATTGTCCTCCATATGAATTTCTTCAAATTTAGTTGTGAGGAGTTGGACTTTAGATTTCTTGACAATTGATGTACCCTTGTGTGTCATTTCTAATACATCTCATGCTTGTTTTGCATTTTCATAAGAGATGATTCTTTTGAATTCATCTGGTGATAATGCACAAGTAATTGCATTTAGTGCTTTTGCATTGGCACTACTCTCACTTTTCTGAAGTGTGGTCCAAAGAGAATAAGCTATTACTTTCATTGATTTTGAACCATCGTCATTAGTTACTTCAGTGATAGGAGGGTTCCATTCATTCACTGTGGCCAGCCACACACTTTCATCCAAGGATTTGAGGAAGATCCTTATCCTAGCTTTTCAATAGGTATAGTTTCTGCCATTAAAGGGTAGTGGCCTAGTGACTGATAGGCTATCAAAATTTGACATCTTAATATAACTTAGATCGTTAGCTCAGGAAATAAATCCAATAAATAAATAATAAGCACAAGCTATTAGGCTCTGATACCACTTGAAAGGGCCTAGCTATATGCCGTAGAGGGGGGGTGAATAGGGCAATGCCAAATAAAACTTAAAACAGCGGAATAATAAAAGAAATAAAGCATAATGCTGAATTAAAAGCAATCTCAATAACCTAGAATTAAGAGAATAATACTATATCAGTTCTAAGGACAACCTTACACCAAAAACCAAAGGTTTAAGGTAGGACGACCTTATTTCTAGAACGTCCTTTGTATCACAAACCAATGACAAATAAAAAGCAAGGAAACCAAAATAACTTACAGAAATAAATCCTAAGTTATTACAACATTCCCACACTTGCTTGAAATAAAATGATTACAACATTCATCCACAAATACAATCCATAAAACTGAATGAATAAAGGAATGAAAGAATAAAGCACATTCACAACATAACGATATATACTGGTTCGCCTGTGTGTACACCAACTGTTATCCAACAGCCACACAGAATGCTACTCCACTCCTAATATCCTAACACAGGGGATATTAGCATGCACTATCAAAATAGGTTTCACGGGTTTACCTAAAACCTTCACAATTGTGTCTTTTTATCTCAGGCTTACACAATCTAAAAACCCACATAATCTGAGTTTTCTGGCTCTCCTCAGATAACCAAAAAAATTAGATTTTTCTGGCAAATCTCAAACAAAACCAAAGAATATAAATTACATAAATGTAAAATACCTGAATCTCCTTTTGAAGTAGCCCGGTAGAACCAATCAGAGTAGAAGTTCGATTCAACGTTCAAAGTCCAATACTCATATTAAGAATGGTTCTAAGTCTAATTGATTTTAAATCAAAAGGGCTAGTTCTATTTAATTTTGAATCCAAGAAGAAGGAATATCAGAAATTTCCCTTTTCAAATAAGATTGGAATGTATATCAAAATCAAATAATAAACAAGCTAGCAAAAGGAATATTAAATGAGCACAAAGTAGCTTAAAAATAAACACGAACTTATCTCAGAGTATAGCCTAAAGATTGCTTGAATTGAGTTGAATTGAATTGAAAAACTCTAAAGTTCGCGCTCTATTTATAGCCTGAAAAATCTCATCTACGACTAGTCTTAGGATCCTAGGACTGGTCGTAGCTTCAAAGATTTTCACGGGATAAGGATTAGTTGTTCCACGACTGGTCCTGGGTAGCCTACGACCGGTCATGGGCCACCTACGACTGGTTGTAGGACCCCCAGATTAGGTGCTGGAGTTTGAGTCGTAGGGCTAAGACCGGTCGAATGACAAGTCGTACAGCTCATAGGACTAGTCGAGGATGTCCAGGAGTGGTCGTAGGACAACCAGAAAAATCTAAAAATATTCAACAATCTAGGACTAGTCCTGAAAAACTTAAAGACTGGTCGTAGCAGAGCTAGGACTAGTCTTGAAGTCCCTAGGACTGGTCTTAGAACAGCCCGAATAAGCATATTAAAATATACGAATTATATATCCAGAATGACCTACAGTAAAGCCCATCCTAAGGTCAATCTAAGGTCAAACAAACCTTAAAAGTGAGATGGACATTGATAGTCTGTATACTCAGATGACCCTTAAGAGAAGCTTGAGAATTTACGAATCTTGTTGTAGGCCTTCTCGAGCTTGATCCTTTCTTGAGTTGACAAAGTCTTCTTCTATACTTGTACTTGTTTGAATCTTGAACATGCATACTTGGAGACTTCTATTCTTGAATTCTTCATCCATGACTTGAAACTTTCTTCATTTAAGTTCTTGTCTTGAAATACGATGGCTTGAAGCAATAAATAGTCTCAAACATGAAACACAATATATACAAGACATAGATATAGGTTTTCGCACCACAAAATTTGACAACCAAAGGGATATGAAATCTTAGCACTTACATGTAGTACACCAGCCAATCCGCTTCCCCGTTGGGCATCGGAGCCTGTTAGGTGTGGTAAGATAGTGCGGTACTCATCGTTCGTCCCACCTTGATGTATGTATTTTATATCCACTCAGTTCATTGGTTCTTCCCTGACATCTTAGGACATGATCCTAATAATAAATCAGATCCGTTTTCAGGTAAATTGTAGCTTCAGAAACGGTGGTGGTTAACCATTAATAGGCCACCAAAGTTTTAGATCAAACTGATATTAGTTTTGTTGGGGAAAAATATCACAAATCTAGAGACCCGGATATGGAATGGACCAACTCTATTGACACTACCCATGATTTCGAGGTAATGAGCCTAACCGAGGTAAAAAAGTCAAATGCCTAAGGAGAGACTTAGTTCGGATCACAAGAAATAAATTCTAACCAATGTTTGTAAAGTCATGAGTCATAGGCGAAACACATGAGACGCATAAAGTTGACTCAGATACCGAGCCAACAACGTCTAAAAGGACCGATTAGAGTCTGAACGCTAGAAGCCACCAGGCCGACTATAAAATCGCCCCATATTAGGTCAGGTATGGACGACTATCGGATTAAGAAAGGATATCGGCTACGTGAAAAATCTATTTCATCCGATAAAAGGTAAAAAACTTATTCTTACAGCAAGCCGAGACTTAATTATTAACAGAGTCGGTTAAGGCCGAGCCAAGCAAGGGAGAGACGGTGTAAACGCAAATACCATTTCGAAAATCTTGTGAAAGGATTCCCGATAACCCCGAAGATCTCGAGATCAGGCAAAATCCATGAACAAATTGCAACTAAATCATATCTCCAAGATATGCGGGAGAGAATCCCTACATGCCGGGACCCTCTCGTTCCTATAAATCCAAGAGACCTCCAAGCTTAAATGTACGCAGAAAAATGCTTCTTAGAAACCCTTCTCATAGTCCTATCACTGAATTAAGCATCGAAGGGTCCCCGGCTCTAGCCAGAATCTCCTTTGCCTCTTTCATGTGCAGGTGGTGAGACGGGGAAGGGCGCACCAATTTTTTGCATCAACAGCTTGGCACTGTCTGTGGGAAACGGTACAAAAAGTCTTTTCTTAGGCTCTATTCAGAAGCTTCAAGCGAGTTTTAATGGCAAGGACCATAAGAACTGTTCAAGGGGAATCGAATGAGGCCAACATCACTGGACCGCCAGGTCCGGACAGGGCCCAAGGGGCTCAGAATCAGCTTAACAACCGACAGGTTTTCGCGGCTCATCCAGTAGCCTCTGCCGTGACTAGGAATACCCAGCGGAACTGGGGTAACGAACGGTTAGACAGGGAGGTCCAGGAACTCAGATTCGATATAAACGTTGTGAAATAAATGTTGGAATAGATATATCATCAATAAGTTCAACGCTCCATCATGGCCAGATGACAAACGTCCCGCAGCATTATATCAACCCTCAGCCTATTACACCATAGTTTGTCCCTCTACAAAATCAACATCATTGTCCATTCGAGCCAGCTCCCGCTCATTCTATGACTGCCCCGCTGCTTGATACCAATCTTTGACACGAAATAGATCAGAGAAGGCGCAGCAGGCTTCCAGCTGAGGGAATGGCAGAAAGTGGCGAACCCTAGAAAGCTGACCGCCAGGACTCAGGAGAGAAGTGCGTGAAGAAATTGTGAACATGAAGTAAAGTCGGGATGTACGCCAAACAAGCTCAAGACAAAGGCATCCCCATTCATGGAAGAAATAATACAAGCTCGGTTACTGGGGCGGTTTCATCTTTCGTAGATTTCGCCCTCAGCGGTAAAACTGACCCAACCAAACACATCGAATGCTTTCGAACATACATGGAATTGCATGATGCCTCAGATGTTGTGATGTGCTGAGCTTTTTCTCTTTCCTTATCCGATGTAGCTCGACTTTGGTTCAAGCAGTTGAAACCGAAGTCCATTAGGTTGTTCGAAGAACTCAGCGATGCTTTCCTCACCAACTTTATTGGTGGAAAGAAGAAGTTGAAGCTGCCTGCATACCTGAACAACATAGTTTAGATGGAGGGAGAGCTACTGAAAGATTATAATAAGCGCTTCAATTTCGAATCTCTCCAAGTTCAAAAACATTCGGAGGAGACAGCTCTCACCTCAATCATGTAAGGCGTTAGGGATAAGCCATTTCTACCATCCTTGGACAAGAATATGCCTATGACTCTGGCTGAGTTTATGGCTCGGTCGGATAAATATACGAATGCTGAGAAAATACGAATCATGTGCGAAGTCGCCTAGAACGTGAAAGCCCTGACCAAAGAGTCAGTCAAGAAAGAAGTTGACTCGGCCGGAGGGAAGAAGCGCAAGGACGACCGAACGCGTGATGAACACAAGTCAGGTAAGCAACCCGACCAAAAGTTTTCAACGTATAACTTGCTCAATAAGCCTCAAGAGTAGGTTCTAATGGAGATCAAAGGAGAATGGTTCATTAACTGGCCAAATAGGCTCCTAAGCAATCCCAACCGATGGAGCAAGAACAAGTATTGCCATTACCATCGCGACCACGGATACAACATGAATGACTGTTATCATCTAAAGGAAGAGATCGAAAGACTCATCTGAGAAGGCCATCTTGGAGAACACATCGAGAGAACCAAGACAACGGAAGAACGTCCGGAACACAACTGACTCACAGAAGAAATCTAAACTATTGTCGGTGGTCCCCGAGGTAGGGACAACTCAAACAACGCTCGAAAGAATTATGCGAGGAGCATTAGTTGACCCAAGTCCGAAATCCTGATCTTAGCTCGACCTTCAAAATAAAAGAAAAGAGAAAAGTATTGTATCTCTTTAATGCTCGGGGCATTCACCATCCCCATGATGATGCATTAATCATCACCCTCACTATTGCCAACCATAAGGTATTTCGCATCCTCGTCAACACGGGATCATCTACAAATATGCTATTTACCCAAGTGTTCGACAAAATGGGTGTTGAACGATCGGCATTACGGCCGGTTCATACCCCATTGATAGGATTCTCAGAAGGACAGACACTCCCCAAGGGACTCATCTCATTGCCACTCACTGCTGATAATCCTCCACACCAGGCAACGGTAATGGTTGACTTTCTGATAGTTGAACAGTCATCAGTCTATAATGCCATACTCAGCCAACACTCTCTATGTCTTCTTCAAGCCATGGTATCGACATACCACCTCTCCATGAAATTCCTGACTGAGTCGAAAATAAGAGTCGTAAAAGGAGACCAACAGGATGTAAGACGTTGCTACACGATAGCCGTGAAAGCTCCAGCAGAGGTATCCATGATCGAATCATTGAATCCTCGATCTGAGACTCACGAACAAGGACAATCGGTAGAGGACCTTTGTAACACCCCGAATTTTTATCAACCTGGAATTAGACATCCTTAGGCAATGGCTCAACCATAACACCTTGGTAACCTCTCAGAACCCAATTCCAAAGCCAAAGAAATCACTTAGGATTAATTCCTTTAGAAATTAAGCGTAAGTTAGCTAGCGCTACGCTAGAGTAGCTGTGAAATTGTCCCTGAATACTTTAAATACATTCTGCAAGACCCAAAACTTGTAGAACCAATGACGCTATCTTACCCTGAAATCCAGGATCAAACTCTAAACCGGTTTGTTCTCGGGAACCCTTTGAAACCTTGTATTGGATCTAGACCGTGTGTCGAAAGTCTGATACCGACAATCTTAGACCGTTATGACCGCTTAGCTGGACTTGACAATCATTTCAAAAATCAAGCCCAACCGACGTTCAGAGGCTATTTCATTGAGCCTGAAGTGAAGAAAGTGAGAAATGGGTTAGATTTGGAAATTTTAATCCAAATCTGGCACGTGACTTGGCGTATTATTATTAAGCGTTCTAACCATCAGAATTAAGCCAAATTACACCCTCGGATATATCATGAGACTTGTAGACCTGATTTAGGTACGATGACCGCTGAACTGAAACTGGTCCGCCACGTGCGATCTGGGAACTCTACCGGTCTAAAAACTTGATGTGTGCTAGATCCGATATACATGAGCTTAAGTCCGACCGCGTTGGGCCAAGGGACCTCCCGAAATGCTCTTTTGGATCGGAAAAGTCTCGATTTGGTTATAACCCAAGTATACCTTTGTCCCAAGTTTGTTTTGGTGATGTTTTAGCCTATATAAGGGCTTTAAACCCTCTCACAACCCTCTCATCCGAATTTGCTTTAAACCCTAGATTGAGAGAGAGAAAGTGAGAGATTGTGAGAGAATTGTGGGAGAGAATTCCTGCCACCTGCACCATCTTTTACACGTGCCAAAGCACCCCACTCCAATCACTTTCCTGGCGATTCCAACGCACTCTTAGGTAAGAAAACCCTAACTACTTGCTATTCTGGGGTTTCCTTCGATTCGTTAGCGATGTAGCTTATGTAGCTTCTGTATTAGGTCGCCTGTACGCCGTTGACGAAGCGTATACGTTCTAATCGAAACGATACACGTCTAGGGCAAAAGGTGAGGATTTTAGACGCTTTGATTGACTGATTTCAAAGATTTCAATGTCGTTTAATAGTAGATTATCGATGAAAATTCTATTTGACATGTACAACATGCTGTCCGTTTTTCGTTTCGTAAATGTACTGTAAATATGAGATTTAGGGTATTTTAGGCATTTATAGAAAATACTGTATACGTCCGTATTTTACTGAAATGTTTGACATGTAAATTTATCGTGTTATGATATTAAAAATACCTGTATGATCGGTTTGGCGAAGAGATTTGCCCTAATGCACACTTTGAGTCAACATACCTTATGTGGACTAAAGTGTGTAGACTAAGTGTTTGTATAAATGTTTGTATTAGTATGTATTGAGTAAAATGGTGTTGTAAATTAGTTTTGAGATTGAATTCTCAATTAATATGCTGATGTAAATGATTTCCATCATGTTGGCTATATGTATTAGTTTCATTATATATATGAAATGCATGTATTGGATGATTTGCTTAAGTTGTATGTTATAACATGTGTCAACATGCTTACATTGTTGTATTTCATTCCTATTACTCACATATGCTTACTGATGTTGATACACAAATGCTTGTGGCTATGACCTAGTCCAGGCAGTCGATAATGGATTGAATTCGGGGTTAGCTTCTATTTGCCACGAAGGACGCGTTGATGAACGCGAGTCGTGTTTTGGGTTGGCGGCAGTGGTTAGGCCACATAAAGTGTTTCATGCACTTCATGTCGTTCAGCTTGATATGCACTCGTACTAGTCGAGCCCGTCAAGTAACCCGACTGGCCATTGTATGTGAGTCATAACTGCTTGAACCTAGGGTACTGAACTTACCATTGGAAACCCTGTTAACTATGGTACCTTGATCCATAAAGACTCATGAGTCAGGCATGGTGGTATGGGACACCGTGGTCGAGCTGTCGGCCTACACTGGGGCCACAAACCTCCCCGTAGTGACCAGTGAGCACGTATGACTCGTGAGCAGATTATGGTGGTATGGGACACTATATTCTTGCTGTCGGCCTACACTGATCAGCTGAGGAGCCATTTATAGTGACCGCGAGCATATTCTGAGTCTACGGGAGGCGACGACCCTTCCGTAGCGACGATAGTACATTAGGCCTGTATTGATAAGGTGATGGGAGAGCGATGCAACGAGTGCGAGCAACAGCCTTGACAGCCCTTGCAGCGACCTACAAATATAACATCGTATGAGATTACTAGGAATGACGACCCTAGACAGGATCTGTGTTGGGATTGATATAAGCAAGGTACCCTAGTTTCCTAATCCTGCTGTATGAAAAGGACTAATACAACTAGGTAATTGTTCACTCCCCAAGTGCAGGGTTGTGATGTAGTAATAACTCGGTAAGACCGAGGTCGAATCCCAAGAGACTGAAACTTGTAAGTTATCTAAAACTAAGTAGAATTACAACTAGATTAAGATGAATTCTAAACCAAGTAACAATTGTGGAATAATTATGAATTAATTAATCTAAACTTAAGAGAAATCAGAGAAGGAAACTAGGGATTCAGAGGATCCACTTGTAGAGATCAGGGAGATCTTATGCCTGCTTCAAGAATTATGGAATTTATTGAACTGTTGTTGATCTAGTTTTCAAAGAGATGAAAGGTATATGAATTGGAATGGATTCCATCACCAAACCATGCCCAAAAGACTATGGCAAATAACAGAATTAAACTAATTACCAACCCATCACATGTATGAAGGTTAGGAAGGGTACCGACATCCGACCATGCCCAGGAGACTATGATGAACAACAGGGCTTTCTGACGTCATAAAAATAAAAGAGAAAAAGAACATATTCAAAGCCATCACAGACCCACTGTAATTTCAGTCACAATAGACCATTAAAGACTAAAAATATTTCCATTAAAATCAAACTAAGATCAACATCAATTAGTCTAATAAATTGCACAAGCAACAGATCCTCCCATCACGCTACAAGCTTCACCTCTTAGCCCTAGCTAAGAGGTTTTAGCCTGACATAATTTGACTGAACATCTAAAAAATTAATAAACAACAATTAAAAACTATATAAGAAAAACTCTCCGTCTTTCTCTCTCTCCACGTCTTCAGTTTCCCAGCCGTCCTCTTCCCTGCTTCACGTCCCAAAAATCTCAGTTTTTTTCTCATCCCATTCTCTCTCTCTTTTATAACTTTCGGAGTCGGTGGTGAAAACATGCACAGCTATAGTCGGCTCGAACGTTCGTAGGCCCTTTCGCAGCTGCGTGCAAAACACGAATGCGACAGCTTCTTGATGAGAACAAATCTCAGCAAAATAGAGTTTGTTGCATGATCTGATCCGGCCAGACTTCTTGGCATCAGTCGGACCCACCATTAGAAGGTTTTGAACGGTAAGGTTTGTTGGATCAATCCTGGCCACGCACATAAAACAGATTAGACCGTCCAAGTTTTCGGACGTGCGTAAACATAACCCGTGTTTACGTTGGTGTTTGGTGGGCCCAATACTGACAGTGATGAAGAAATCCACCCAGTTCAGTAGATTAGAAATGAAAAACCATTCGAAAAGAAATGAAATTGGAGTGATTTCGGCGTGGCCCACAAGTTTTCTGATATACCATCCAACCCATGTTTGAACAGTAAAAAAACCAGTCTATGCTATTTTCTGAAATTCTTCCACCTAGGTCTGGGTGATATGGGCCGTAGACTTCTGCTGGACGGTCCGGATTGGACCTTGAGTGTACGGTGGTGGCCCATTAAGGGAAACCGCAAGCTCTGTTTGCGAACAGAGCTTCCATCGAAGCGCTGTGATGATCAGTGGGCCCCAGAGTGTTGCTTTCAATGAAATCCACACCGTCCATGACAATATACCCGAAAAACCCATCGGGTACGGTCATTCTTTGATTGGTTTTGCTGTGGACAACCTGAATTCTTATTCTACCGTCCAAACTGTGTCTGACGGTCAGGATTTTCCAAGAGCTTGCATGGAATGAAACTGAAACCTAGGAGCGGGTCTCGGCCATCCTCTAAATCGTGTTGACGGTTCTGATCTTTCAGAATGACGATGAGTGGGGCCCACTACTCGAAATCGGCGTCGATAGCGAAGACGCTGTTGCGTCTTCAGATTTTAAGAGAAATCGTCAGTCAGCACAATGCTGACTGATTTGCTTACTTCGGTGCACGGGCGGTCACGCATGGGCTGTGCACAAGCACATGTAAGGTGGGCCCCAAATTGATGTTCATGCAAGATCCAATCCGTCCATCCACTTCCTCACCTCATTTAAGGAGTTGAGACCAAAATTAAAGCAGGTCCAGATACCAGGTGGATCGCAAATCAATAATTTTTAGGCTGATTTATTTGTTGGGCCACTTCCACCTGGATCCAACGGCCGAAATTTGACGTGTACGGTTACTTTATAATCTTCAGGCCATGTATGGAGTTTCGAGCTGAACAGATAATGGGAACCCAATGATCTTGCATTCTGGATGACCTTCTGGCCAGTTAAGCTTCAGTTCCTTAATTTTTACGGATCTCTGGCGTGTAATTTCTTCAATCTTAATCCCTGGAGTCCATCCCTTGCCTTTGGTGTCATCAAAGTGTTAAATCCATGCTTTAAGCCCCCTTTTTCAGTCCATGCTCATAAAATCACCTTGCAATACAAACACGGTTAAAACGGACCATTAAACAGTATCTTGTTCATAAATCTAGGCAATAAATGGGGTCTGATATGTAATATTTGACCCTCAACAATAATCATTATCCATATCGCATTGCATGTGCCTGAAAGATGTGGAGCACTGAGGAACGTAAGCATGCCGCGAGCGTAAGATGGTGCCGTATGAGGAAGTATATCGGTGAGGGCATCCATCATGTCATTTCATGCTTGCATTAACAACAGTATATAGAAATATTTGATTATTTTCTTTACTATTAACGTGTGATTGATTTGATAACATGCTAATCTTTGCTCTATGATTCCACTGAGTTAATTACTCACTCCCACGTTACGGGACGGTGTTCCGGACACCACCAGACCCTTTTGTAATTGCAGATGATGGCGCGGCCTGCAGGCGGAGCCGGACTTGATGATGATGAGGAAGATCCCTCCTTTATGCGTGTTCTGATTGCTGAGATTACAGGGAGGTTGAGTAGATGCCTTGACACTTGTCATTTCAAATTTTTAAAGCATTCATGTATATTCTTTTTTGGTCGCGTGAAGCGACCTACGTTGCCTCTAGGTCGTTAGTTGACGGGTTTGAGACGTTCCCAGAAGAATTCCAAACCCAGAAATGCATGTCCTTGGGTTGTGGGTCAACCACAACCCTTACACTCAATTTCAAGGCTTAAAAACCCCATTGCATCCAATTTCTTCATAATCTTCCCTTTCACCACCTCATTCTTTAACTTTTTCTAAGTCCTTTCTTACTACACATGAATCCAAATGTGTGAATGATGGTGAATAATACTTAAATAAAAATTTTACTATAACTAGTAAAAATATGTAAGAATTGGACTTCTAGCCATTCCAATTATGGAATCTCTTATAAAAAATGGGTTAATTGGATGGATTAGCTTCTCCTACCCCAAAATAATATGCTACATGATCCATAAAATTATTCTGGTTTACAAACTGGCCCCAGAACGCCCTAAATGGAGTTTTGGGCCTATCTAAGCCAAAATACAATGAACTAGGGTGGGTCCCACACATATTTGGGGTCCCTAGGGCAGGGGGAACCCAGCCCACATGGCCAGACCAGCTGGATTGAAAGTTGGTCGGCGATGGCATCACCGGTTCGGCGATGCATCACCGTACAATGGGCCCCACTTGATCTGAAAATTGGGCCGACGCCTTTTTGTGGCTAGGGCACCTCCCCCATGGGTGGTTCGTACCTTTAAACCCCCTAAAACCCATGCTCCCTTCATAAAAAATGTCCCCAAGCCCTCCCTTTTCAGTTTTCTTGCTGCCTCCCTCTCAAATCACGTCTCCAAACCACTCCTAATCCCATTTTCTGCTAAAAATGATCCCACTCCATCGTCCACGGCAGTAGGCAGTCCCCTCTCTCTCCATTTTCATTGTTTGAAGCTCCCACAACCTCCAATCAAGGCTAAAATCGTGTGAGCTTCCATTCCCACTTAGATTTCTCTTTTTCCTTTGAGAATCTAACCTTTGGGAGCTTGATTCATCCCTCTATAGAGCCTAGATTTATTTCAGCCCATTAGGGCAGCCATTTCTCCCCATTTCCCTCAATTTTCATGGCTCATTAGAGCTAGTTTTAGCCATCTTCTCAACCTCCAATCTACTACCAACAGGCGAGACCAAATGCAGTAGCTTAGTCCCTAAATAACAACCATCTAGTGCTAGGACATCTAGAGTGTTGGACCTAGAGTTAGTGCTCCTAGATTTGAAAGGTTTGACGATATAGGAAATCCAATCCCATTTAGACAATCTTGACCCTAAGCGATAGAGCAATTCCCTGTATTAGTAATGGTATGAAACCATCTAACGTATAAGTATAGATTTTGGATTATGGCTAGCAAGTTACAGACTAGTCTACTAATTACCTTAAGTAGAGTAAAGCCTGTATATGCTAAGGAATAGTAGGTTAGATTTAGTTGGAGTGGGACTCCCTTCCTTGGGTAGATCCTCATAACATTCATAGGCTCCTTTAGTAACTCTCAGGAAGCTTATTTAACTTAGATCCATTCACTCTCAAGGAAAACTTATAAATCTCTCAGATTGAACTTAGAATAAACCAGCACGCCCCTTAGAATTCCTCTTAGAATTGCCTTCCCGAGGATTTATTGCATTCGGGAACGTGGAGTAAAGGAACTGTATATACAAGCGATGTATTCGCGGTTTGAATCGACTTCTTGATCCTGGTGGTTACCAATAAATCCAATGCTCTGATCAAGCAGAAGATCGACATCGACTCGGATTAAGAACTGATACAACGAATTTTCTGTCCTGATTAGACAGAAGGTCAATGTATCCGGCTCAGACCCACTGCACAACTTTTTTTCCGTGTTGGCTCGACCACATACAACCAAAAGTTATTGCTTTGCCTTTGGGAAATGTTGAGGACATCTAGCCAATAGAGAGTAGGCTTATTTCTATAACCATAGATACCAATGCCATAGAACGCATCACTAACAAAGGAAGACCAATGTAGTGAGAGGTTATTTCCTATTTTATGTCAAGGATAGCCCCTAAGTTGCACCTCGTTCCGATATATGGATCGATACATAGATTCTTGAACCTTAAGTAGAACTAAGTTTTAAGGGGGGTAGAACATTTTACGTCCAATCTAGTTAGGTCAGCCAATGCAACCATTAGATCAGAGTGGCGCAGCGGAAGCGTGGTTAGCCTCTTCCCCACTGGCCCAGGATCGAAACAGTTGATTTAGGTTTAGGTCATTAAATAGGATTTGAACCTTCCTTAGAACGTCAATACAAAAGTCTCTTTAAGTACTCATTACCCTTAGCCAATTTCGGGGATGAAATTTTATTTTAAGGGCGGTATATTGTAACACCCCGGATTTTTGTCAACCTGGGATTAGACGTCCTTAGGCAATAGGTCAACAATAACACCTTTGTAACCTCTCAGAACCAATTCCATAGCTAAAGAAATCAATTAGGATTAATTCCTTTAGAAATTAAGCATAAGTTAGCTAGCGCTACGCTAGAGTAGCTGTGAAATTGTCCCTGAACACTTTAAATATGTTCTGCAAGACCCAAAACTTGTAGAACCAATGACGCTATCTTACCCTGAAATATAGGATCAAACTCTAAACCGGTTTGTTCCCGGGAACCCTTTGAAACCTTGTATTGGATCTAGACCGCGTGTCGAAAGTCCGATACCGACAATCTTAGACCGTTATGACCGCTTAGCTGGACTTGACAATCATTTCGAAAATCAAGCCCAACCGACGTTCAGAGGCTATTTCATTGAGCCTGGAGTGAAGAGAGTGAGAAATGGGTTAGATTTGGAAATTTTAATCCAAATCTGGCACGTGACTTAGCGCGTTATTGTTAAGCGTTCTGACCATCAGAATTAAGCCAAATTACACCCTCGGATCAGGAAAAATTTCTCTTTTATATCATGAGACTTGTAGACCTGATTTAGGTACGATGACCGCTGAACTGAAACTGGTCCGCCATGTGTGATCTGGGAACTCTACAGATCTAAAAACTTGATGTGTGCTAGATCCAATATACATGAGCTTAAGTCCGACCGCGTTCGGCCAGGAGACCTCCCGAAATACTCTTTTGGATCAAAAAAGTTCCAATTTGGTTATAACCCAAGTATACCTTTGTCCCAAGTCTGTTTTGGTGATGTTTTAGCCTATATAAGGGCTTTAAACCCTCTCACAACCCTCCTATCCAAATTTTCTTTAAACCCTAGATTGAGAGAGAGAGAGAAATTGAGAGATTGTGAGAGAGTTGTGGGAGAGAATTCCTGCCACCTGCAACAGCTTTTGCACGTGCCAAAGCACCGCACTCCAATCACTTTCCCGGCGATTCCAACGCACTCTTAGGTAAGAAAACCCTAACTACTTTCTATTTTGGGGTTTCCTTCGATTCGTTAGCGATGTATCTTATGTAACTTGTGTATTAGGTCGCTTGTACACCGTTAACGAAGCGTATACGTTCTAATCAAAACGATACACGTCTAGGGAAAAAGGTGAGGATTTGAGACGCTTTGATTGACTGATTTTAAAGCTTTCAATGTCATTTAATAGTATATTATCAACAGCATCGCCGTTTGACATGTACAACATGCTGTCCGTTTTCCATTTCGTATATGTACGGTAAATATGAGATTTAGGATATTTTAGGCATTTATAGAAAATACTGTATACATCCGTATTTTGCTGAAATGTTTGACATGTAAATTTACCGTATTATGATATTAAAAATACATGTATGATTGGTTTGGCGAAGAGATTCGCCCTAATGCACACTTTGAGTCGACATACGCTATGTGGACTAAAGTGTGTAGACTAAGTGTTTGTATAAATGTTTGTATTAGTATGTATTGAGTAAAATGGTGTTGTAAATTAGTTTTGAGATTGAATTCTCAATTAATATGCTGATGTAAATGATTTCCATCATGTTGGCTATATGTATTGGTTTCATTATATATATGAAATGCATGTGTTGGATGATTTGCTTAAGTTGTATGTTATAACATGTGTCAACATGCTTACATTGTTGTATTTCATTTCTGTAATTCACATATGCTTACTGATGTTGATACACAAATGCTTGGGGCTATGCCTAGTCTAGGCAGTCGGTAATGGATTGAATTCCTGGTTGGCTTCTATTTGCCACGAAGGACGCGTCGATGAACGCGAGTCGTGTTTTGGGTTGGCGGCAGTGGTTAGGCCACATAAAGTGTTTCATGCACTTCATGTCGTTCAGCTTGATATGCGCTCGTACTAGTCGAACCCGTCAAGTAACCCGACTGGCCATTGTATGTGAGTCATAACTGCTTGAACCTAGGGTACTGAACTTATCATTGGAAACCCTGTTAACTATGGTACCTTGATCCATAAAGACTCATGAGCCGGGCATGGTGGTATGGGACACCGTGGTCGAGCTGTCGGCCTACGCTGGGGCCACAAACCTCCCTGTAGTGACCAGTGATCACCTATGACTCGTGAGCCGATTATGGTGGTATGGGACACTATATTTTTACTGTCGGCCTACACTGATCAGGTGACGAGCCCTTTATAGTGATCGCGAGCGTATTCTGAGTCTACGGGAGGCGACGACCCTTCCGTAGCAACGAGAGTACATTAGGCTTGTATTGATAAGGTGATGGGGGAGCGGTACAACGAGTGCGAGCAACAGCCCTGACAGCCCTTTCAGCGACCTACAAATATAACATCGTATGAGATTACTAGGAGTGACGACCCTAGACAGGATCTGTGTTGGGATTGATATAAGCAAGGTACCCTAGTTTTCCAATCCCGCTGTATGAAAAGGACTAATAACAACTCGGTAATCATTATCCATATCGCATTGCATGTGCCTGGAAGATGTGGAGCACTGAGGAACATAAGCATGGCGCGGGCATAAGACGGTGCCATATGAGGGAGTATGTCGGTGAGGGCATCCATCATGTCATTTCATGCTTACATTAACAACAATATCTAGGAATGTTTGATTGTTTGCTTTACTATTAATGCGTGATTCATTTGATAACATGCTAATGTTTGCTCTATGATTCCACTGAGTTAATTACTCACTCCCACGTTATGGGACGGTGTTCCGGACACCACTAGACCCTTTTGTAATTACAGATGATGGCGCGGCCTGCGAGACGAAGCCGGACTTGATGATGAGGAGGAGGATCCATCCTTTATACGTGTTCTGATTGCCGGGATTACAGGGAGGTTGAGTAGATGCCTTGACACTTGTCATTTTATATTTTTAGAGCATTCATGTATATTCTTTTCTTTTCATTTTTGGTGTATACATGTATTTAATTAACCTGGTAATGTTCACACTCTGGCGACTTACAAGTAATTATATATTTTATGTATTTATCACCGTCTTCTTCTTGCTAATTTAACTGTCTCTGGAGTATGATATGCTATTTTGGCTTAGTCTCAACCTTGTTTAATGCCATTCTACAGACAACATGCATTTATCATTATCTATGTTGCATAAGTGACGTTCTGAAACTCGGGAGTTGGGTTTCTACCCAACCCCCAATTTTCAGAGTGTTACAACCTTATCTCGGTACCCTTGGCCGAGACAGATGAGTACAAAATGGTGTAAATTGGCTTGTCTCTGCAGTCACCCCTGAAGGACAGGTTGATAGCTCTACTCTAACGATACGCTGATGTGCTTGCATGAAGACATGAAGACATGTCAGGGATCGATCCCTCGGTGATGACTCACTGACTCAACATCGATCCAACCTACCGGCCAATCCGACAGAAGCGACGACCGCTTGGCCCGAGAGAGATGCTATCAATGAAGAAGAGGTGAGCAAGCTCCTTAAAGAAAAATTTATTGAGGAGATATACTACCCAAAGTGGGTAGCTAATGTCATACTCGTGAAAAAAGTCAATGGAAAGTGATGAGTCTATATTGACTATACTGACCTAAACAAAGCCTGCCCAAAGGATAGCTTCCCTCTTCTAAGGATAGATCAGTTGGTGATAGCACAGTAGGACATGAACTCCTTAGTTTTATGGATACTTATTCCAGACATAATCAAATTGTAATGCATCAATCTGATAAATCTAATAAAGGCCTTTATTGTTGCCGTGTGATACCGTTTGGTCTGAAAAATGCCGGAGCAACTTATCAACGATTAGTGAACAAAATGTTTGCTCGACAGATCGGTCGAATCATGAAAGTATACATTAACGACATGCTCATCAAAAGTATACACGCGGTCAACCATATAGCTAACCTAAAAGAGATGTTTCTCATCCTTCAGAAATATTAGATGAAGTTAAATCCAAGCAAGTGTGCCTTTGGCGTAAGCTCAGAAAATTTTTTCGAATTCTTGGTCAGCCAATGAGGAATTGAGGCGAACCTAGAAAAAATCAAAGCATTGCTCTACATGGAGTCCTTAAAAATAATCAAAGACATACAAAGGCTGACCGAATGATTAGCCGCACTCAATTGCTTCATTTCCGGAGCTACTGACAAATGTCTCCCATTTTTCAAACAATCGAAGGGATGACAAACGGTGGATTGGACAAAAGAGTGCGAAGCAGCGTTGTAGCAATTGAAATCTTATCTCGAATCTCCACTCCTCTTATCGAAACTCGAACCTGAAGAGGTTCTACTGTTGTATCTCTAGTGTCTAACGCAGCAGTTAGATCAGCTCTAATATGTAAGCCCGAAGGAAAGCAACTGCCAGTTTACTACATCAGCAAAGCACTGTAACCAGCAGAGATAAGATTTCTACCCCTGAAAAAGGTAGCCCTAGTCCTAGTTGTCTCATCGCGACTACTTCGACCATACTTCTAAGCTCATACCATTGTCGTTATGACCGATCTCCCACTGCGTCAGATTATACAGAAACTGGAAGCCTCCGGCCGACTAAAGAAGTGGAGGATCGAGCTTAGCGAATTCGACATTCAATATAAGTCGAGAGTAGCTATTAAAGGACAAGTTGTGGCCAACTTCTTAGTTGAAGTAACACCATAGGCTGATCTACCTACTGGGCTTGATAATAAACCAACTGAAAAATTAACAACTGCTTCTCCCGAATCATCACCCAACCCCATACCCTGGAAGCTCCATGTCGATGACTCCTCCAACTCTAAGGCAAGTGGGGCAGGAGTCGTCTTAGAAATTCTCAATCAAACCTACATGCAATATGCCTTAAGACTTGGATTTCAAGCCTCGAATAATATAGCAGAATATAAAGCGTTACTGCTCGACCTCCGACTCGCAGCCAGTTTGGGTGGTACTCATCTCAACGTCTTCAGTGACTCATAGTTGGTTGTTAATCAGGTCACCAGTGTGTATCAGACATGAAAAGAGTAACTGAAAGCATACATGGAGAAAGCCAAGGAATTGATCAGTGGTTTTCAGTTTTGTGTTGTCACTCAGATCCCTTGAGCGAAAAATGCTAATGCCAATTTATTAGCAAAACTTGCCTCTGCTGACGAAGACAACATACCTAGGTCCGTTCTAATCGAGTACGTTGCTAAGCTGAGTGTCAATGACCCAGTTAGCTTGACCGTGCACAAGTCGATTTGGAACCCACTTAGCTTGACCCGATCGTTCAGTACCTCTACAGTGGAAAGTTTTTCGAGGATCGTGCCCAGGCCCGACGATTGAAGATCCGTGCCTCCCGTTACACCATACTTAATGGGATATTATATAAGAAAAGTTTTTATGCTTCATTATTACAATGCTTAAATCTTAATGAAGCCGACTATGCATTGTAAGAGATCCACGAAGGGATCTGTGGAAATCACTCAAGAGGATGGTCACTCGTGCATAAGGTCCTATGTCAGGGATATTACTGGCCGACTATCCAGAACGATGCTTGTAAGCTCATCCAGAGATGAGATAAATGCCAATGATTTGCAGTCATTCTGAAGTAACCCCCTAAGGAGTTGACTCCAATGACTGGTCCTTGGCCCTTTGCGCAATGGGGCATCGACATCGTCGGACCACTCCCTTTGGGGAAAGGCCAAACCAAATTCGCTGTCATGACAGTCGATTACTTTACGAAGTGGGATGAAGCCAAACCATTGATGAAAATAATTGAATAAAAGATCATAGACTTTGTCTGGAAAAACATTATTTGTCGATTCGGGATACCTCAGACCATTATTAACGAAAATGACAAGCAATTCAACAATAGGTAATACTGAGAGATGTGTAGCAATCTCAGGATCAGAAATGTTTATTCTTCCCCTCATCATCCTCATACGAACGGACAGGTCTAGGCAGTCAACAAGATCATTAAACAGCATCTCCAAACCAAACTCGATTGAGCTAAAGGAGCTTGGGCTGAAGAGCTCCCCAAGATTCTATGGGCATACCGAACCACTGTTCGAACAGCCACAGGTGAAACTCCCTTCTCCCTTACTGTAACATCTCGAAAATCGGGGGGTCAAGCAAAAACCCAACTCCCGAGTTCCAAAATATTTTTTATGCAACATAGATATGTATGATTGAATGTTGTCTATGATAATGTATTAAATATGAGTGAGATTAAGCTAGAACAGCATATCATACCCCAGAGACAGTTAAATTAACAAGCAAAAGACTGTGATAGTATGTATAACATATATAAACTGTTGTATGTCTCCAGAGTATGAACATGTTACCAGGTTATGTACATATATGCATACTCCAAAAGTAAACCAAAAGGATATACATGAGTATTCTAAAAATAAAAAATGACAAGTGTCAAGGTATCTAAACAACCTCCCTGTAATCCCGTCAATCAGATCACGCATAAAGGAGGAATCCTCCTCATCATCATCCAGTCCAGCTCCGCTTCTCAAGCAGCGCCATCATCTGCAATCACAAAAAGGGACTGGTGGGTATCCGGAAACATCATCCCGTAACGTGGGAGTGAGTAGCTAACTCAGTGGAATAATAGAGCAAGGATTAACATGTTCTCAAATCAATCATGCGATAATAGTAAAGCAGTAAATCAAATAATCCTAATACTGTTGTTAATGTAATATGACATGACATGATGTATGCCCTCACCGACGATCTCCCTCATACGGCACCATCTTACGACCGCGGCATGCAATCGACCCTCAAGTGTTCCACATCTTCCAGGCACATGCAATGGTATGGTGATATGATTACCGAGTTATTATTAGTCCATTTCATACACAGCAATATTGAGAAACTAAGGTACTTCCCTTTTATCAATCCCAAAACAGATCCTGTCTAGGGTCGTCACTCCTAGTAATCTCATACGATGTATATTTTGTAGGTCGCTGCAAGGGCTGCCAGGGCTGTTGCTCGCACTCATTGCACCGCTCCCCCATCACCTTATCAATACAGGCCTACTGTACTCTACTGCTACTGAAGGGTCGTCGCCTCCCGTAGACTCAGAATACGATCGCGGTCACTACAAAGGGCTGTCAGGGCTGTTGCACGCACTCGTTGCTCCGCTCCCCCATCACCTTATCAATGTAGGCCGACAGCAAGAATATAGTGTCCCATACCACCATAATTCGCTCACGAGTCATAGGTGCTCACTGGTCACTACGGGGAGGTTTGTGGCCCCAGCGTAGGCCGACAGCTCGACCACGGTGTCCCATACCACCATGCCCAGCTCATGAGTCTTCGTGGATCAAGGTACCATGGTTAACAGGGTTTATAATGGTAAGTTCAGTACCCTAGGTTCAAGCAGTTATGACTCATGCAGGGTGAACATACATCGGCCAGTTGGGTTACTTGACGAGCTCAACTAGCGCGATCGCATCTCAAGTCGAACGACATGAAGTGCGTAAAACACTTCGCGTGGCCTAACCACTGCCGCCAACTCCAGAACACGGCTCGCGTTCATCGACGCGTCGTTCGTGGTCAAGACCAGCCAACCACGAATTCGCTCGGTTACCGACTGCCTGGACTAAGTATAGTCCCAAACACATATGAATTCACATCAGCGATTTATGTAGGAGTATTGGAATTGAAATACAATCATGTGAGCATGTTAACACATGTTATAACATTCAACTTAAGCAAATCTTCAAGCACATACATTTCATGCATAGTACGGAATCATGTACATAGTCAACATGTAGGAAATCATTTACGTCAGCATATTAATTAAGAAATCCATCTCAAACTAATTCATAACATCATTTAATTCAATACATACTATTACAAGCATTTATACAAACACATACACTACACACTTAAGTCTACATATAGTATGTCGACCCGAAGTGCGCAATTTGACGAATCTCTTCGCCAAACTAATTATGCACGTATTCCTAACTTTCTAATGCGACAACAAACCATGTCAATCACATCAGCAAAATATGAATGTAATCAGTACTTCCTACAAATGACTAAAATGCCCTAAATCTCATATTCTTCGTTGATTTACGAAACAGGAAACGGATAGCATGTTATACATGTCAAACGGCGATGCCATCGATAATCTACTATTAAACGTCATTGAAAGCTTTGGAAACAGTCAATCAAAGCGTCTAAAATCCGCACCTTGTCTCTTATGGATGTGTAAATTCGAACGGAGCGTATACGCTTCGTCTACGGCGATTAGAGAACCTAATACACAAGTTCTATTAGCTACTTCGCTAGGAAACGAAAGGAACCTCAAATCAGCAACTTCTAGGGTATTTTCTTACCTGAAAACGCGGAGGAATCGCCGGGAAAGTGATCGAAGTGCGTTGCCTAAGCACGTACAGCACGTGGCACAAGTAGCAAGGAATTCTCTCCCAGCTTCTCTCACAAACTCTCACCTTTTCTCTCTCCCAATCTAGGAATTTTTGCAAATTCGGATGGGAGAGAGGAGTGAGGGTTTCAACCCCTTTTATAACCTAAAACATGCCCAAAATAGGCTTGGGAACAATGTTTACTTGATTCCTAACCAAATTGGGACTGTTTCGGTCCAAAAGAGCATTTCTGGAGGTCCTCTGGCCAAATGCGGTCGGACTTAAGCTCATGCATAATGGATCTAGCACGCATCAAGTTTTCAGACCGGTAGGGTTCCCAGATCGCACATGGCGGTCCAATTTCAGTTCAACGGTCATCGCACCTAGATCAGGTCTATAAATCTCGTGATATGAAATAAAAATTTTTCCTAATCCGAGGGTATAATTTGGCTGGATTCTGACGGTCAGAACGCTTAATACTGATGCGTCAAGTTGTGTGCCAGATTTGAATTTCAAATTTTCAAATCTACCCTTTTCTCACTCTCTTCACTCCAGGCTCAACGAAATAGCCTCTGAACATCGGTTGGACTTGATTTTCGAAACGATTGTCAAGCCCAGCTAAGCGGTTATAACTGTCTAAGATGGTAGGCATCGGACTTTCGACGCGCGGTCTACATCCAATACAAAGTTTCAAAGAGGTTCAGAGAACAAACCGGCTTAGAGTTTGATCCAAGGTTATAGAGTGTTATAGGGTCGTTGGTTCCATTCGCTTTGGGTCTTGTAGAACGTATTTAAAGTAATCAGGGACTATTTTTCCGCTACTTTAGCGTCGCGCTAGCTAACTTACGCTTAAATTCTAAAGGAATTAATCCTAAGTGGTTTCTTTGGCTATGAAATTGGGTTCTGAACGATTTTCTAGGTGTTTTAATTGACCCACTGCCTAAGGACGTCAAATCCCAGATTGGCCAAAATCCGGGGTATTACAATCTACCCCCCTTAAAACACAATTTCGTCCCCGAAATTGGCGAAGGGCAAGGAGTACTTTTTCTAAGGAAGGTTCAAATTCTATTTAATAACCTAACCGTACATATAACCTAAATCAAATGTTTCGATCTTGGGCCAGTGGGAAAGAGCCTAACCACGCTTCCGCTGCGCCACTCTGATCGAACGGTAGCGTTGACTAACCTAACTGGATTGGACTCAATTCGTTCTATCCCCCTTAAAACTTGGTTTTACTTAAGGTTGAAGAATCTTTGCATCGATCCGTATATCGGAACGAGGCGCAACTTAGGGGCTATCCTTAACCTAAAATGGAAACAACCTTTCTCTACAGGGTTTTCCTTACTAATGATGCGTTCTATGGCATTGGTACCTATGATCATAGAGATGAGCCTAATCTCTATTGTGGTTAAGTTCAGGGGCAGGTATGAGTTGGTGGCAAGACGTCGAATCCTCTACTGGCTTGAAGTCCTTAACATTTTCCAAGGGCAAAGCAATAACTTGTGGTTGTAGGTGGTCGGGCCAACACGGAAGAATAGTTGTGTAATGGGTCTAAGCCGGATACACAAACCTTTTGCCCCGCGATGACAGAAAAGTTGTTGTATCAGTCCTCAATCCTAGTCGATGTCGATCTTCTGCTTGATCAGAGCATTGGATTTAGTGGTAACTACTAGGATTAAGAAGTCGATTCAAACCATGAATACTTCGCTGATAATTGCATTTCCTTTATTCCGCGTTCCCGAATGCAATAAGCCCTTGGGGAAGGCAATTCTAAGGGGCGTGCTAGTACATTCTAAGTTCAATCTGAGGGATTTATAAATGTTCCCTGAGAGTGAATGGTTCCTTCCTATGGGCAACAACAGAAGTCTATAAGTCATAAGGGGATCTATCAAAGGGAGTCTCATTCCAACCAAATCTAACCTACTATCCCTTAGCATATATAGGCCTTACACTGCCTAAGTCAACTAGTAGCCTAGTCTGTAATTCAGTACTTATAATCCAAAGCCTAAGTTTATACGTTAAATGGTTCCATACCATTTCTACTATAGGGAGTTGTTCTATTGCTTAGGGTCAAGATTATCGAAATAAAATTGGCTTTCCTATATCGTCAGATCCTTCAAATCTAGGAGCGCTAACACTAGGTCCAAAATGCCAAGGGTCTATGTGGCCAGTAGTGTTTAGTTGTATTAAATGGAACTGCATTCCTAATCCCATATTGGGATAGGGAGCGACATGCTTGGTAGGAGGGTGGGGTGGGATAAAACTAATTTGTAGGCTAAACCCCCGGGAGTTACAATACTCCCAATCTAGGGACAGTACCTAACAAAAAAATGAACGGCATGCACTCCATTCAACAAATTTCAGATATATTAAGCACAAACCACAACACAAACACATTTTCTACCTAATAACAACAAAACACAGAAATTTCAAAACAGTAATCAAACAAGCGAAGAACGTGGAGAAATGGGATGGGTAAGTAGGTTTCCACGAGTCTGAGGATCAAATAAAAGGGACTTGAGAGAGAGGACGATGGAAAGGGAGGAAAAGCTAAATTAGCCTTAACAATAGGCATGAAAAGTGGGGGAAATGCGGAGAAATGGTTGCCCAAATGGACAGAATGAAATCTAGGCATTGTAGAGGGATGCTTCAAGCTCCCAAAGGCT
This sequence comes from Magnolia kwangsiensis, assembly GCA_037074715.1. Lineage (NCBI taxonomy): Eukaryota > Viridiplantae > Streptophyta > Magnoliopsida > Magnoliales > Magnoliaceae > Magnolia > Magnolia kwangsiensis. Next base: position 63,705,768 of record CM073573.1, read on the forward strand.
AGATTTTCAAAAAGAAAAGAGAAGGAAAAAGGGGAATGGAGCACCTCACAATTTCAGCTCGATTTGGGGGTTGCAAGAGCTCCAAACAACGAGGTCTTCAAGAGGGAAGGCTGCAAAATTTAATGGAACGATGGAGTGTGGTCGTTTTAGGCCAGGAATGAATTTGGGGGTGATTTGAAATCACGATTTTTGGGATAGGGCAGCTGAAAACGAAAATGGGGCTAGGGAAGGGGCTGTTTGTGAAGGAAGTACCCATATTTAGGGTTTTCTTCGGACGAACCATACATGGGAGGGGTACACCACCCAAAATAGGGCGTGCGCCCAAAGATTACCTCAAGTGGGCCACACCGGTCGGGGATGCATCGCCGGCCATCTTGCACGGTGGCCGGTGAGACCACATGGGTCTAGTCCCCCATGGTCCAGGGACCCAAAAAATGTATGGTCCCCACCTTGGTTCATTCTAGATTGCCCTATATGGGTCCAAATATGCATTCGGGGCTTTCCAGGCCAATCTGCAAACCCGAATACAAAACCCTATCATGCAGCATATGATTTTAGGGTAGAAGGAGCTAGTACATCCATCTAGCCCATTAGTTACTAAAGAAAGTGAAGTTAGAATGGCCTTATGGCCATTTTTTATGAAGTTTTACTATTCAATGTAAAATTCTATGAAAGTATGATTTTATGTTATTTTTACATTAGGTTTGATACCTAATATGAAAAGGATAAGAAAGAATTGAAGATTGGAGTGGTAGGAGGAAGAATTTTGAAGATTTTTGGTGAAATGGGGTTTTTAAGCCCTGGCGATTGAATGCAAGGGTTGTGGTTGTCCCACGGCCCAAGGATTCACATTAACGGATTTAGAGTCATTCAAAGAATGTCTGAACCCACCTACCTACAACCTAGGAGCTACTCAGGCCGCTTCACGCGACCCTAGATGCGTTATAGACTCGATCGCGCGATCGATACGAATAGTCTTCACCTATCGGCGAATCTGCGATCCTAGAAGTGTTTCTAAACCCTTCTCGCACCCACCTAAGTCAAAGGAAGCAAAAGAGTACGTCGTGTGACCATAACCCAGGCCCAGTTTAATCCAAATCATGCTCTGATACCATCTGTAACATCCCAAAAATCGGGAGGTCGAGCAAAAACCCAACTCCCGAGTTCCAAAATGTTATTTATGCAACATAGATATGTATGATTGAATGTTGTCTATGATAATGTATTAAACATGAGTGAGATTAAGCTAGAACAGCATATTATACCCCAGAGACAGTTAAATTAACAAGCGAAAGACTGTGATAGTATGTATAACATATATAAACTGTCGTATGTCTCCAGAGTATGAACATGTTACCAGGTTATGTACATATATGTACACTCCAAAAGTAAACCAAAAGGATATACATGAGTGTTCTAAAAATAAAAAATGACAAGTGTCAAGGTATCTAAACAACCTCCCTATAATCCCGTCAATCAGATCATGCATAAAGGAGGAATCCTCCTCATCATCATCCAGTCCAGCTCCGCTTCTCAAGCAGCGCCATCATCTGCAATCACAAAAAGGGACTGGTGGGTGTCCGGAAACACCATCCCATAACGTGGGAGTGAGTAGCTAACTCAGTGGAATAATAGACCAAGGATTAACATGTTCTCAAATCAATCATGCGATAATAGTAAAGCAGTAAATCAAACAATCCTAATATTGTTGTTAATGCAATATGACATGACATGATGTATGCCCTCACCGACGATCTCCCTCATACGGCACCATCTTACGACCGCGGCATGCAATCGACCCTCAAGTGCTCCACATCTTCCAGGCACATGCAATGGTATGGTGATATGATTACCGAGTTATTATTAGTCCATTTCATACAGCAATATTGGGAAACTAAGGTACTTCCCTTTTATCAATCCCAAAACAGATCCTGTCTAGGGTCGTCACTCCTAGTAATCTCATACGATGTATATTTTGTAGGTCGCTGCAAGGGCTGCCAGGGCTGTTGCTCGCACTCGTTGCACCGCTCCCCCATCACCTTATCAATACAGGCCTACTGTACTCTACTGCTACTGAAGGGTCGTTGCCTCCCGTAGACTCAGAATACGATCGCGGTCACTACAAAGGGCTGTCAGGACTGTTGCACGCACTCGTTGCTCCGCTCCCCCATCACCTTATCAATGTAGGCCGATAGCAAGAATATAGTGTCCCATACCACCATAATCCGCTCACGAATCATAGGTGCTCACTGATCACTACGGGGAGGTTTGTGGCCCCAGCGTAGGCCGACAGCTCGACCACGGTGTCCCATACCACCATGCCCGGCTCATGAGTCTTCGTGGATCAAGGTACCATGGTTAACAGGGTTTACAATGGTAAGTTCAGTACCCTAGATTCAAGCAGTTATGACTCATGCAGGGTGAACATACATCGGCCAGTCGGGTTACTTGACGGGCTCAACTAGCGCGATCGCATCTCAAGTCGAACGACATGAAGTGCGTAAAACACTTCGCGTGGCCTAACCACTGCCGCCAACTCCAGAACACGGCTCGCGTTCATCGACGCGTCGTTCGTGGTCAAGACCAGCCAACCACAAATTCGCTCGGTTACCGACTGCCTGGACTAAGTATAGTCCCAAACACATATGAATTCACATCAGTGATTTATGTAGGAGTATTGGAATTGAAATACAATCATGTGAGCATGTTAACACATGTTATAACATTCAACTTAAGCAAATCTTCAAGCACATACATTTCATGCATAGTATGGAATCATGTACATAGTCAACATGTAGGAAATCATTTACGTCAGCATATTAATTGAGAAATCCATCTCAAACTAATTCATAACATCATTTAATTCAATACATACTATTACAAGCATTTATACAAACACATACACTACACACTTAAGTCTACATATAGTATGTCGACCCGAAGTGCGCAATTTGGCGAATCTCTTCGCCAAACTAATTATGCACGTATTCCTAACTTTCTAATGCGACAACAAACCATGTCAATCACATCAGCAAAATATGAATGTAATCAGTACTTCCTACAAATGACTAAAATGCCCTAAATCTCATATTCTTCGTTGATTTACGAAACAGGAAACGGATAGCATGTTATACATGTCAAACGGCGATGCCGTCGATAATCTACTATTAAACGTCATTGAAAGCTTTGGAAACAGTCAATCAAAACGTCTAAAATCCGCACCTTGTCTCTTATGGATGTGTAAATTCGAACGGAGCGTATACGCTTCGTCTACGGCGATTAGAGAACCTAATACACAAGTTCTATTAGCTACTTCGCTAGGAAACGAAAGGAACCTCAAATCAGCAACTTCTAGGGTATTTTCTTACCTGAAAACGCGGAGGAATCGCCGGAAAAGTGATCGGAGTGCGTTGCCTAAGCACGTACAGCACGTGGCACAAGTAGTAAGGAATTCTCTCCCACCTTTTCTCACAAACTCTCACCTTTTCTCTCTCCCAATCTAGGGATTTTTACAAATTCGGATGGGAGAGAGGAGTGAGGGTTTCAACCCCTTTTATAACCTAAAACATGCCCAAAATAGGCTTGGGAACAATGTTTACTTGATGCCTAACCAAATCGGGGCTGTTTCGGTCCAAAAGAGCATTTCTGAAGGTTCCCTGGCCAAATGCGGTCGGACTTAAGCTCATGCATACTGGATCTAGCACGCATCAAGTTTTCAGACCGGTAGGGTTCCCAGATCGCACGTGGCGGTCCAATTTCAGTTCAACGGTCATCGCACCTAGATCAGGTCTACAAATCTCGTGATATGAAATAGAAATTTTTTCTGATCCCAGGGTGTAATTTGGCTGGATTCTGACGGTCAGAACGCTTAATACTGATGCGTCAAGTTGTGTGCCAGATTTGAATTTTAAATTTTCAAATCTACCCTTTTCTCACTCTCTTTACTCCACGCTCAACGAAATAGCCTCTGAATATCGGTTGGACTTGATTTTCGAAACGATTGTCAAGCCCAGCTAAGCGGTTATAACGGTCTAAGATGGCATTATCGGACTTTCGACGCGCGGTCTACATCCAATACAAAGTTTCAAAGAGGTCCAGAGAACAAACTGGCTTAGAGTTTGATCCGAGGTTATAGAGTGTTATAGGGTCGTTGGTTCCACTCGCTTTGGGTCTTGTAGAACGTATTTAAAGTGATCAGGGACTATTTCCCAGCTACTTTAGCGTCGCGCTAGCTAACTTACGCTTAATTTCTAAAGGAATTAATCCTAAGTGGTTTCTTTGGCTGGAATTGGATTCTGAACGATTTTCTAGGTGTTTTAATTGACCCACTGCCTAAGGACGTCAAATCCCAGATTAGCCAAAATCCGGGGTATTACACTTGCGTATGGCTCGAAGGCCATTACCTCGGTCAAGATCAGGTTTCCTTTAGCCTGAGTCAGATCATTTAATGAAAAAGATAATGAAGAACTCCTCGCTCTTGGACTCGACCTAGCGGAAGAACAAAGAGAAAAAGTTCGGCAACAGATGATGGTCCGGTAATGCTAAGTAACTCAGTTTTACAATGCCCGAGTTAAGGTTTGATGTTTTCGAGTAGGAGACAGTCCTCCGAAAAACGTTCCTAAATACGAAGGAAGTTGGTGCGAGCACACTAGGACCCAATTGGAAAGGACCCTATGTTGTCTCGAGCACCATCTGACCTAGAACGTATCGATTAGAAGACCTAACTGGGCAGTTATTACCTTATACATGGAATGTCGAGCATCTAAAGATCTATTATCCTTAGGTTGACCGCAAAAGCTTTCAAAATAAAAAAATGAATGATGAAAAGTTTTTAAGCTGAGTCAAATAAGAAAAAAGACTGTATATTCATTCATCAAATGACTTTTACATCAGGTTACATGATTATCTCCTATGGAATTATATTGATGGATAAAAATAGAGAGTCAGCCAAAATACATTAAATCCTCACTTAGTTGCAGATGCTCTCGAGCCCGCCCTGTGTGCTTAAAGTGTTTAAAGCTTAGTGTGCTTGAAGTGATTGACATCATATTATGCCCCAAGGTTCACCCGGAGCTAACATAAGAGGTGGCTTGGATTCAACTGTTACCCCTGATTGGAGTGACCTCTGGTGCCATCTCAGGAGCTGCTTCAGGCTCAACCTCGATACCAGCAGCTGCGTCAGCAGGCCCGGTTGGCTCAGCCTCCGAACCTTCAGATCTCAATGCACCTTCGTTAAATTCCGAGAGATCAAGGTCGGGGAAGGCTTCCTTCATCACTACTACACATTTGGTGTAGTCTTCCTGAAACAAGCGATCCCGTTCCTCTAGATACTCTCGAGACACAAGAAAGGCCTTTACAGCCTTGTCCCCGGCCTCTTTCTTGACCCCCTCAAGGATGCCTCAAGTCTCAGCCTTAAGCCGAGCCAACTTCTCCTCAGAAGATTCACGGGCCAGGCGGTTCAGCCAACTCTCTTCCTGGGCCTCTCTCAATAGCGAGGCCACGTTTGGCATCCTCAAAGGCCTTCCAAGCAAACCCCAGTTCACTAGTCATCCAGCCAACCCGAGCCATGGTGACTTCGAGTTGTGCTTTTACCTTCGCTACTCATTTTCGAGCCGCTTCAACATTTGCCACTTGACTCTGGGCGTCAGTCAGTTCTATGCTGGCCCTGAGCAGGCAAGGGGTGAACTGTAGAAGGAAAAAGATAAAGTTAGATTAAGACAGGAGGAGGCAACAAGATGAGAGAGAAGTCCAAGCTTTACCTCAAGGAGGATTTTTGCGGCATGGGAGAGAATCCGACTCCTGGGAGCTTCGAAGAGGGAAGCGAACTCTTTCTCACTCCCATGAGAAATGGCCTAAGGGACCATGTCGGACATAGCCCTCCAAAAGACCGATGTCTCCTGTTCAGTCATCTCCCCTCCAGAGGACTCCCCTCTTTGTATCTCCCTATGTTTCGGGACTTTCTCGACAACAGGTCCTGGCTCGGGAGCCACCTGAGCCTGAGAGGTGGAGGCTCCCACTTCCACCACCACGTCAAGCACTTCCGCCCCTTCCTCCAAATCTATGGTCGGGACCTCGGTCGGTACGGCCGGTGTGGCTTACCCTTAGCTTGCAAAACCGTTTTCGGTCTCTTTAGAGGGTGAGCCTCGAGACGAGTCTTTGACCTCGGAGGAGCCTACATTTTGGAGGGCGGATGAAGAATAGGCCTTACCTCCACCATATCTGCATTAGAAAAAGCAAGACAAGTTAAAAACAGTTTGAAGAAAATGCAGTGGGATTTTTAAAAGTTACCTGTTATGGCCGAGTTTAAACCTGCGAGAAGAAGATGCTCTAGCTGAAGAAGTGTCTTCCAAGACCGATCCTCCAAACTTAGCGCCCTCAGATCCTTAATCCGCTCTAGGGCGTCGGCTCCTAGCTTCGACCTTTTCTTGGGGATATCTACGAGACGCATTCATTCAGACTCCAAAGTATCGCAGAAAAGAAAAGCAGAGTAGGGACACGCCGAGTCATTTGCTTCTAAGAATGCCCAGGGAACGCGAGGTTCGAAGAGTCCTGGCTCGGTAGTTTCCCAGCAACCACATGCCCAGAACCATCTATCTCTCTAATATTTGTTGAAGGAAGGAGGGTCGGTTAACAAAGGTCCGCCCTTGTTTCGCCAAGCACACAAAAAGTACCAACCAGGCTGCTATGTATTCGGCTGTATTTGGTACAGGTAAAGAAACTCATCAATGGTCAGCGGAGGCTATTCAATCTCAGCCTACAACATCGAGCATCTGAAGAAGTTCCTCTACCCATTCAAAACTATCTGCCCCAACATAATATGTAAATGAGAAAGTAGATCTCGATCAATGCCTTGGAGGGGCAGACGCAAGCCGCATTTTAAAGTGACTTGAAAAATTACGACCATCCCAACAGGAGGATGGTCAGGTAATTCACTCGGCAGAGGAAGATGAATAATAACCGAGTTTGAGACATGATACCAGACTCAAATTTTGTCCAAATCCACCTTAGTTAAGATCGAAGGGACTGGACCCCTCTGCTCGTCTCCAACCTCTCCTCCCTCGGTAGCCGAGTCAGCAGCCCGTGTCAATCTACTAGCAGGAACCGACCCATTGGTTCCCTCAGTTTCTCATCTTCTTCCTCCATATCTTCCCCAGGAGGTTTAGGTCTCCTAGGGGTAGTCACTAGCGACATACCTCCATGAAAAGGATCTGCCGAAGCAGGACGCTCTGTTGAAGTCCCAAATATTCTTTCAAAAAACTGGAAAGCTTCATTGGCACCAATTGTCATCTTTGCTAGCAAGGAGGGCGATTCCGAGACATTCCAAAAATGTCTCGCTTCGCCCTCATCACCGGAGGCTCCTTCCCGAGGGCTCTGAGAAACTTACATTACTTAGAAAAGTAAAAACGAAGGGGAGGGAGAGAGTTAAAACTCATCGGAGAGGCGAAGAGTACGCGAATGTGGATGCAAAAATGAAAATGGAGACGAAAATAACAGAGAAAACAGGATTTGAGAGAGAAGGGAGAGGGCACGTGAAAATGGGGAATAGGCGTCTCGCTCCCCCTTAAATAGCCCGGTCATGTGGCAAGGGCATTTAAGGAGTCGTATCGACACACGTTTCAACTCCCCCGCCCGACACGTGGCGCATGCCGACTGACGAAAGAACCGCTCCTTCCATGCGTCCAGCGCTCATAAGTTAAAAAAATATTTTGATGGCTATACGCTCATGCCACCTCGATTAACGAACCGACGCATGTTATGGACGACACAAGAAGCATTAAATACTCCATCATAACATCGGTCTCCAATTCAAGCCAACCCAAAAAATTCTTTACTCCTCTGCATCAACACGGTTGACACAAGGAGTAAGAGGGCTTACTATTGGGGAAAAATATGACAAGTCCAGAAACCCGAATATGGAATGGACCAACTCTATTGACACTACTCGTGATTCCAAGGCAATGAACTCGACCGAGGTAAAAGAGTCAAATGCCTAAGGAGTGACTTAACTCAGATTGTAAGAAATAAATTCCGATCGAGTTTTGTAGAGTCATGAGCTATATGCGAAACATATGAGACACATAAAGTTGACTCGGATACCGAGCTAACAATGTTTAAAAGGACTGATTAGAGTCCGAACGCTAGAAGCCACCAGGTCGACTATAAAACCTCCTCATATTAGGTCAGTTATGGATGGCTATCAGATTAAGAAAGGATATCGGCTACGGGATGACTCTATTTCATCCCACAGAAGGCAAAAAGCTTATTCTTGCAGCCAGCTCAGACTCAATTATTAACGGAGTCGGTTAAGGCCGAGCCAAGAAAGGGAGAGACGGTGTAAACACAAATATCATCCCGAAAATCTTATAAAAGGATTCCCAATAACCCCGAAGATCTTGGAATCGGGCAGAATCCATGAGCAAATTGTAACTAAATCATATCTCCAAGATATGTGGGAGAGAATCCCTACATGTCGGGACCCTCTCATTCCTATAAATCCAAGAGACCTCCAAGCTTAAAGATACGTAGAAAAATGCTTCTCAGAAACCCTTCTCATAGTCCTATCACTAACTTAAGCATCGGAGGGTCCCCAGATCTAGCCAGGATCTCCTTTGCCTCTTTGCTTGCGCAGGTGGTGAGACGAGGAAGGGTACACCAGTTTTTTGCATCAATAGGTTTCATCCCTTCACGACAAGAAAATAGGCCTTTAGCCACAGTTTTTTAGCCTCAGTTCAAAAAATGGAGGCTAAATGTGTCTTTTAGCCTCGGTTGCTAAGGAACTGAGGCTAAAACTTCATCTTTAGCCTCGGTTGCTAAGGAACTGAGGCTAAAAGTTCATCTTTTGCCTCAGTTGCATAGGAACCGAGGCGAAAGGTCTACCTTTTAGCCTCAGTTGCACAGGAACCAAGGCAAAAGGTCTACCTTTTAGCCTCAGTTGCACAGGAACCGAGGCGAAAGGTCTACTTTTAGCCTCAGTTGCACAGGAACCGAGGCAAAAGGTCTACTTTTAGCCTCAGTTGCACAAGAACCAAGGTGAAAGGTCTACTTTTCAGCCTCAGTTGCATAGGAACCGAGGCGAAAGGTCTACATTTTAGCCTCAGTTGCATAAGAACCGAGGCGAAAGGTCTACTTTTTAGCCTCAGTTGCATACGAACCAAGGCGAAAGGTCTACTTTTTAGCATCCATTACATAAGAACCGAGGTAAAAGGTCTACATTCTAGCCTCCATTGCATAGGAACCGAGGCGAAAGGTCTACTTTTTAGCTTCAGTTGCATAGGAACCGAGGCGAAAGGTCTACTTTTTAACCTCAGTTCCATACGAACCGAGGCGATAGGTCTAATTTTTAGCCTTAGTTGCATAAGAACCGAGACCAAAAGTCTACATTTTAAGCTCAGTTGCATAGGAACCGAGGCGAAAGGTCTAATTTTTGATGAATGGGTCATGTTCTGTCTAGACATTGCTCCGTCTGATCAAATTGAAACCACCCATTTTATGATCAAATAATGAGTGGGCCATTTCCAAAAATCACAATGTTCTAGACCGTTCTTGCTCTTTTCTTGGTTCCAATTAAATTAGGCAAATTCAATGTGTGGTCCACGAGAGATTTTTTTTCTTCTTCATTTTTTGGATATCCAACTAAAATGATCTTTAAAAATGGATGGACGGCGTGGATTTAAGGAATATACATCACAATGGGATCCACAGTCAGGATCCACCCACCTTGGTGGATCCCCGCCGTGCCTACATTGGCCTTGCTTGTGAATCTCATGTTGCGCCTCTCACAGCGTAGTACAATTCTTTGTCGAGAAACACTTTAATACTCTAGCAAAGTGCAATGGATAATACGCAGGTACGTAGAAATCACGACGTGGCGTATAATTAATGCAAAGTAAACCATCTAAATCAGGGATCCCTATTTAGATATATCATGAAAAAAAAAATCTTTTTTGGTAACCTAACCATAAGATTAGTGGACACTTAATGGACGGTTAAAAATTAAAATATCCATTAATCCTATTTTAACGAACAAGTTTCCACGAATAATAGTTTATGATTTCTCAGTGGGATCCAGAATCCATTCGCTTTAGTTTGAGTTAATGTACGTGACTCGTACTGCATGTGTATCAAGTGCCATACTCTACTAGAGTATCAAATAATTCCCCTTCATGACAAAATTACCCTTGTAGAAGAAGTGGTGCAACCAACCATTTTAGAGGGTGTAAATATCAAATCCCAGAAACTCATATCCCGCCCTCTTTCTCACATAAACAAAGGATATTATTATATCAGGGCCTTCTCCGGCGTGCAGGCCCTGTAATCTCTCTCTAAAAATTGCAGAGAGCGAAGGAGAGAAAGAAAGAGGATCGAAAACCCTTTGCATTTCAGTGAAATTAGGGTTTCTTTTCCCTTTTCCTCGCATTTCTCTTCGATCTGCTTCAGATTCTTGAAGATTCAAAGATCTTTGAAAATACTTCAATCGATCACGAGAATCTGGTAACATTTTTCTTTGGAATGGTTCCGATCCTTTTTCTTTTGTGTGTATTTTTTTTTGTTTCAGGATTAGGACTAGATTCAAATCGAATCTCTTACATTTCCGTCTCCTGGATCGAATTCACAGATGTGGAGGGTTTAAATCTCGAGGTTTTGGAGAGAAATTGTTGCTCTGCTCGATCTCTTATTTCTCACATCCTCTGTGAGTATCGAGTCGCGATTTTGCTATATCTGAGATTTTTTCGTCCTTTTCATTTTGAATATTTTTTAATTTTTGAATTTTTGCAGTGCTTTCATTTGATTTCTGAAAATTGGCGCCGCAACGCCTGGTGCAGCAGCGCCACATGGGTGGCCAGATGCATCAGAGCAATGCTGCAGCGGCGGCCGCTCTGTACGATGTGAGGCCTGCGAGCAGTGACACAGGTGATGCGGTCATGGCACGGTGGCTCCAGTCCGCACGGTTGCAGCATCTGGCTTCTCCATTGGCCTTGACTGGGATCGACCATCGCCTCCTTCCCAATCTCCTCATGCAGGTATAACACTTCCCCTCATTTTTCTCTTCCTTTTCCCCCCTAGATTTATGGAATTATTGAATTTATTTAGTTTTTAATTTAATTTTCATTGATGGGTTGGTTATGGTTTTGCTGTCATGCTGCATCATTTATGTGATCTGTCTCTTTTTATTTAATTATTTTTTGGAATTATTTGTGTGCTTGATGTTGATGTTGTTATCCTTACTGTTGCATTGCACATTCTTCTACAATTTGGATTACTATGCTTGCAGATATTCACCTTTCATGATTATAGGACCATTTGAGTGCACTGCTGGTTTTACATGAACTTCAAAATAGGAATTTTGGCTCAATTAAGAATTTGGTAGCAGAATACTCGCTTTAATTGAATCAGAATGTTTATTGTTTGCTGCACATGTCAAAACATTTTGTAACCAATGTGTATTGGCATGTACAGGTTGATACACTGTGTGTACTTGGTATCAGTTTGAATTTCATACTTATTGTACCGTTTTGACAATGTGGATATGTGTGATATGGGATGGTATTGTAAGCCATGTTGCTATCCTTGCCGCTTCTAGTTGACAGCATCTGCTAGTATTTCTAGCATCGACACAGGTGTTCTACAATTTGAATGATGGGTGGGCATGCCTCTGCTCTACCTGTCATAGCTATAAACCCCTTTGAATGTGATTATGGTTCTAAATTAACCCAGAAACTGGAATATCATTTCTCCTTTTCTATTTTTATTTTATTTATCTTAAATTTGAACATAATTACTAGGGTTCTGGATCACAATCTGCCGAGGAAAAGCAGAAGGTTTTTAAATTGCTGAGGAACCTGAATTTCAATGGTGAATCGTATTGCTACAGAAACCCCTGAAACTGAACCTGGGTGCGAGCAACTGTATCACTACTTGTCTTTTGGTTGGCTTTGTGGTGGAATTATAGAGGTAATCTCCTCTTCTTACTTTAGCATGCTCAAATTGTATGAAGATTTACCTTCGATTCTTTTACAATTTTATAACGCCAATTCTTCAAATTAGAAAGGATTTCTAATTAGGCCCAATTTTGGTTTGCAAACATGAAGGGAAATGGCATGTACACCTGTTTATATATATATATATATATATATATATATATATATATATATATATATATATACAGACATCCTTTCTTCCCGCTTTTGGTGTTGCAATAGTTCTGAAGTGTACTATTCTATTAATAATGAAGAAAGTAAGGGTATATGGATCAAAAGGATTGTACATACCTGCTTCCATATGACAATGCTTATGGTTTCTTAGAAGAAAGTTGAAAAGCTCCTGAACTTCCAAATGATAAGAAAATCACAATGGAAGTATTACTATGGGAGTATTTACAATGGTTAGGCTCCTTTTTTTAAAAAAAAAAAAAATTTTAAAGGCTCCCATGTCATTGATTTGAGATATTCTAGTAATTTCTTTTCTTGGTGTCTTTTCCCATCCTCGGCCCTCAGTTTGGCTAGTTAGTTAATTCAAGTTACTTTTGTGTGTGTGTGTTTATGTTTTTATGATAATGCATTCGGGTAGAACAACATTCATTTGGGAAGAGATTTCAAGGGGTCCTGGAATAAGCAATCATTCACCCACTCAACATCGAAGGCGAGCTATATGTTGGCATTCCTCCCAGTACAACTGAAACTCTTCTTTTTTTTTCTCTCCGTTCATGTGCCCTTGATTTGTAGCCATCATGCACCATCCATGCATACCTGTACAAGTAGCATGTATGCATATAAGCACCATCCACTAATTGCATACATGTGTTCGTAGCAAGGTTTTAAGACTCAGCTGAGTCCCATGCAACCAAGGTTATAAGTATCATCCGAAATGGGTACGTATCGCTTGATATGTGTTGGTATTGCCCATTAATTATACAGCTATATCGGCCCAAAACAACCCGATCCAGGTTGCTATATCAGTGATGTACAATACAGTACCTGATACATGGTAAGACCTGATCCAGTTTTACATGATGCATCACCCTCAACGCAGGGCGAGTTGCGACTTGACTTGAGACTGAACAATTCGGTCTATTATAGTGGGTGCTATTGTAGTGGGTGCTAGAGTCAACATTTAGAAGAGGACAACTAAATCTTGTTGGGGGAATGGTATATAACTGTGTTTTTAAACATAACGCTGCTTTCCCAAAAGATTCTTTTTGATGTTGCTTCATTTATTTTAAGTTTGTTTCATATGCCATGGTTCTTGTATGTAGAACTGTTCTAATTTGAAGTTTTAACTGCTCATGCAATTTTATTTTATTTTTTGAATTTACTTTGAAAACATTACACATTCTTATGTAATATCTACATTGTATTAAATGATTCACCTCAAGAGACCATTTCAAAGGAAAGAGACCTGCTTGTTTGTTGCATTTGTCGTCACAAACACGGTGTCTGCATAAAGGTTTGGCTTGCTTAATCATTTGTTTTCTTCTTTAAAATTCTGTAGGTTTGACTCCAAAAATAGGAGGTGGACTTTATGCTGTTTGGTTTGCTTCACCCTACCTTCAACTGTCTTGCAGTGTAATCATGATGACTGTCAAACTGTATTTCATCCTACTTGTGCTAAATGTGTTGGCCTGCACATGGATGTGAAGACTGGCGGAGGTAAGTTTTTTCAGCACAAGGCTTATTGTGAAAAGCATAGCTTGGACCAGAAAAAGAAGGTCATATCAATTTCTTTTGAAGAATGAATATCTTATGATGCATTGTCTTTCATAGGATAAAAGTCTTATGTTACAATGCATAAGTTTGTTTTCCCTGCCTCATCTTGGTTTTTATCAATTTCTACGGGTTGAGAGTCTGCAACATGGACCTGATGAGGTCCGCCGCATTAAGCAAATCTGGGTCAGTGAGAATGTACTATAATCCACATCTTGTCTGTTTTCTCATTCATTATCGGATCCTCCTTTGCGGTTTCCTTTCCAGCACTTTCAACTCTCAATTCTACTCTTTTCTTTCCCTACACACATCCATCTGCATTTCATTTCTTATTTGAGAGTTTTCATTTCATGTCTTGCAGCCAGCAGGCCTGAGCTACCTGTTGAGGTTGCAAGGCCTGCTACGCACAATTCGAATGGAGAATGTTGGTGGAGGCAATGATGACGTTGGCCTGGAAGCAGCAAAAGATGGACGGGCAGTGTTATCTCAGGGTCCGCCAAGCATGACGGCACCAGTGATGACGGGCGTGCCCATGACTTTGTATTATTTGTGGAACCTAATGTTGTGTAACAGTTTGATTGAGTTAAACTTTAAATAGACTGTTGTTAACTGTTTTGTTGGTATTGTGGCTTTCATAATTGATTGTTTCATGAGTGGATTGAATGAATGGATTAGTAGTTTAAAAAAATATTTAAAAAAATAATAATAAAAAAAAATTTTAGCCTCAATTTGTAATTGAGGCTTGAATTTAGCTTCGGTTGTTGATAATCAAGGCTGAAATTTTCATGGCTAAAGGCTTTAGCCTCGGTTGTTGAGAACTGAGGTTAAAAATAGATTTAGCTTCGGTTGGAGGCAATTGAGGCTAAAATTTGAATTTAGTCTCAGTTGAAAATAATGAAGGCTAAAATTTTGATTTAGCCTCGTTTTAAGAAAATTGAAGCTAAAAAGGTTTTTAGCCTCACTTGAAGAACTGAGGCTATAAAAGTCATTTTAGCGTCGGTTGTTAAAACTGAGGCTAAAGCCTTTAGCCACAGGGATTTCAACCTCAGTTTGGACAACTGAGACAAAACTGAGGCTAAAGGCTTTAGCATCAGTTTTTAACCTTTTTAACCACAGTTTTGAATCGAGGTTAAAACTCTCTTTTCTTGTAGTACTTCATTCATATTTATGTCACCTTACCGGGAGCTTGGATGGTGTGTACTAACGTGCTAACAAAAAAAAAAAATGCTTAAATTACAAAAACCTTACGGTGGACTTATGAAAATTTTAATGATAGAGCATTCAATTACCACTATTTCTTGTAAGATGGTCCACCAGGGATTTGGATCTTCTTTGTTTTCCGGTTCGTGCGCTAAAATGATCCGAAAAAATTGATGGACGGCGTCGGTACAGAATACATGCGTGTAAGGTGCGCGCCACGGTAATGGTCTTAGTTAATGACAGATCTGCAACTAATCCGCACCCTTTTGGCAGGAAACGCATCGGCTGATGTGCCGCACACCTGCGATATGACTGATGTGAGTACGTGTCGTGCAAAGTCAGGACACGCGGGTTAGCCACTGAGGGGTTAAGCAGCGACTGGCTATTCAAGTGACATGACCAAGTTAGGTACCCCTACCATGTATGCTTTATATCCGCACCGTCCATAAATTCAGAGAGATCATTTTAAGGCATAATTCACAGAATGAGTCAGATGTAAGGCCGGAGTGGACCCACCACAGAAAATAGTGGAAAGAGTAATGCCCACCGTTGAAACCTTTCCAAGGATCCTGATAATATTTATTTGAGAACCAACCTGTTAATGTATTAAAGAAGATACGAAATGATAGAAAACACAATTATGGGCGTTACTCCCCGAATTTTTTTTGAGCTTTTAATCTGGCTCATTCTTTGAATCATGCCTAGATAGGATCTCTCCAAATGGACGGAGGGTGCGGATATAAAACATGGCTCCTCGCCTTTGGTAATGTCACTTCGTGGCACTTCTTGCTATTCAACTCGTCGTCGGCGCACACTGATCCATAGCTCTAGTGGTAGACCGAGTGAAAAGCACCTTATTTCAACACTCGAGGACTTGGTATCGTTCCCTAGTGAGGGTGGCTAATGGTGAAGCGTCAACTAAGAGTGCTGTGTACTATTGAGCTAACAAAAAGAAAAAAACCAAGAAAAAACTTATCAGTGGCTATTCCGCATCCGCCGAAGGTGATAACGCTCAGAGTTGTACGAATGGCTGAGGTGAAATTAAAGATAAATGGCTACGACCCAAAATGATGTATTTATTACATTCGATAATTCATCCATTTTCCGTGATTATGTTAAAGCATGAGCTAAAAAGTAAATCATATCCATCCAATCTAGTCATAATGTCAAAATAACTTGGATAGAGAGGAAAGACAAGTATCATATTAATCCAAAAATCCAGTGACCCAGAGGGTTTCAATGGCAAACGTTCAATCCCCTGCTCTCTTTTTTAGTGTGGTACACTTGATCTTTATATCTATCTTATTTTTCGGCTCAAGCCTTATGAGTATAACACGTGCCTTATGATGTGATCCATATAACCTGCTGATATCAGTACACCAGCTAAATAGCTGGTGTGTGGTACACCAGCCAATCCGCTTCTCTTTGGCAGGTCTAGCTGCACGTGGATTTCTTATTAAAGGCTTCGGGTGGAAGCTCGTGCGGTTGGAACCTATATGGGCCCACTATTATGTTTTTGATAAATCCATCACCTACAGCTGTTTTGTGTGCTCATTTTAAGCGGTCAAAAATGAGCTGATCCAACACTCAAGTGGGCTGAAAATGTGTGAATTAAATGTCTATAGTTGAAATATTCATGGGGCTACAAAAGTTTCAATGACGCTAGTACTTTCATTTTCAGCTCATCCGGATAGGAATGATGATATAAACAGTACAGATGGCATATAAGCATCACTGTTAATCTTGGGAGGTTTCAACTGTAGGAATTTCCCTGCCCACCTTTTCCTCTAGGGCATGTTTGGCCACGTGCATTAAGTGGTATTAGATGGGATGGTATTCGTAATCCCATCTAATACATCTTTCTGGAATGGACTTGGAGCCATTTTGGGTTTCGTGCCAAAACACCGTGGCTGTAGAGGTGGGATTTCGCCGTCCCTTGTTGATTCTCCGAATCCCCCAGGAGTTGTAAGGAAGGGTGGGCCCACCACTCGTGCGTACCAACTTGATGCATATGTTTCATCCAAGTTGTCCATCCAATTTTTCATTCCATTTTATCCATTAAACCCAAAAATGAAGTCGATCATCATCCCAGGTGGGCCACACCTTTATGTGCAAGGGACCGTAGAACTCCAACCTCAATGACGCTGGCATGCATATAATTTTAGAGTGGGTTTCTACTTATGGGACCCATCATGAGGTATTTTTAGACCCACACCATCCATCTCTTTCGTTGAGTTATTTTGACCACTGAGCTCAAACATCAGGCTAATCCAACCATCAGGTGGACCACACTACTAGCGAAGGTGGATTGAGAAGATCTACTCACATGCAATCCTATCTTTTCCAAACATGATTTTGCTCCAATTTCACGGGATAAAAGTTACTCCCATATCTTCCAAATATGTCATTAAAAAGTACAGGATACACCCAATTCAGAGACAATACCTTACACATGCATTAATTGCTACTTTTTCAATTTCATTTACTTTAATCTCAGCTAATGCAGGTGGCCAAATGGTCCATTAATGCAGTTCACTTGAGTCCTGAATCTAATTTATTCTTAGACTTTTGTGTACAAAATGGATAGTTGTTATGGATTTACAAGAAACATCATGGTACCCACGTGTTCCCACGAACTTCCATCTAAGGCATATACTAGGAAACCCGTGTCAGGTCCTCCACATACGGATTCAAAATCATGGAAGGGGATTGGCTGGTGTACCACACACCAGCTATATAGCTGCTCTAGGAAGACAGCATTGATGCTCTTGAAGCTTCGAGTTGTACTAACAGTAGAAAGGAGATCAAAGTTAGATAACCCCACAGTGATGCATTTATTATATTTACACTATTTATTATTTTTAGATATAATTTTAGAGTATTATCAAAAAAAACAAATCATATCCAAAGGTCACCTGGACCACACCACAAATAGCAGTAGAGAATGATTTTCACCGTTAAACAATTTGTAAGGCCCACCATAACGTTTATTTTTCATTCAATGTATTCATAAGATCACAAAGACCTGAATTAAGAGGAAAAATAAATTACATATTGATTTAAAACTTTTGTGACCCCTGCATTTTGCAGTGTGATTTTATGATAGTTAGAATTGTTTTATTTTTCATCTCAAGCCTTGAGACTAGCTCGCCAAATGAATGGACGGTTTGGATATAATATATACCTCATAATCAAATTTACAAAATTTGTTGACGTTAATACATCAGCTATATAGTTGGTGTGGGGTACACTAGCTAATTCGCTTCCCAAAATCACATGTGCTTATTGGCTGTGTACAACACACCACCATGTGGTTGATGTGTTGACCTCATCAAGTTATGTGGTCACATCATGGAGTTACATCTAAACTGCCTGTCCATTTGGTGATATAGTGGTAATGCTTGATCTGAAAATTAAAATAGATTCACAAACCAAGTGGACCACATTGTAAAAGCAACGAAGGATTAAACTGCTGCTATTGAAACCCTTTTTAGGGTTATAGAAATTTTGGACCACTACAATATTTGTTTTTTCTCCTCATTGAGATCCGTATAACCTCACGATTAGATACGATAGAAAGTTAAAGTTACAGTGAGCCTTACGAATATTTTAATGGTGAAATTATTGTATCCATTACTATTTGCAGTACTGACTTGGATAAGATTTAAAATGATCTCGTCAAATGGATAAACGGTGTTAATATGATAAATACATAACTGTGGGGTCATGTAACTTTGATCTCCTTTGAACCGTTCGTGTAACTCGAAGCTTGATGAGCGTCAGCCCTTGTCCTCGCACGACACGTACCCACACTAGTTAGGTTGCTGGTATGTGTGGTACACCAGCCAATCCACTTCCCAAAAAGCACGTTGGCCACGGACCCCACTTCTTAGGAATGAAAACCCAGTATACTGTGGTCCACGGGACCCGATAGCTCCTCTTTAAACATTAGGCACGTGACAGCTTGGGTTATGGTCTATCCAATGTGGGGCCCAACGAATAGATGGCATCGTTCATTGAAGGGCAGTCTTTTAATTTGTGTCCTAGATGTAAACGACAAAATGTTCACGAGCAAAAAGTATCTAATCTAATCAGTTGGCTAGGATTATGCGTTGATTTTTTATTAAGATACCCTCCACTATAAGACCCACCCAACCATTACAGCGCCCACTCATGCCACGTGTACGGTTCTAGATCATATCCTGACAAAAGGTCGGGGCTTTGCACGGTGCGGACGAAGAGTCGGTGAACACATCTCCCATCAGTTTATGATAGTTGATGGGAATCTAACAAGCACTTCAAAACGAAAAAACTTTCAAAAGATTCCAGCCACCATAGCTGGAAGGTTGGAAACGTGCGCACCGACTCTCGTGCGGCATACATACTTCCTTTGTCTAAGTCACGATGGTCCGCTCCCAATCCATGCGAACATGTGTGTATGGTGCAACTGTTTTTAATACTGGACACTTTCTTGTATCACAACTTGTGTGGAAGGGAGTGCAATTTTTCCATTGCTATCCAACCATAATTAATTAATTTAACTATTTCGATGGTCTGGATTGTCTTACAATTACAATATTAGCACAATTTTAAGAGTGCATGCGTATCGACTATCATACTTTACCAACCTACCATACCTTAACTGTCAACCGGATTCCCTGTGACCATATGTGCCCCAGCTGTGTGGGGGCCCATAGAGATGTTCATCACAAATCTACTTCGTCAAAACTCATGTGGGCCATATCATACAAAACATTAGGGATTGAATGCTCGAGGGTGACAGAAGTTTGGGTCCTTACTCTTGCTCGGGTAGTAGATTCTCGGGAGTTTCAACTCTCCTTCAAGGGTTCGAGTACCCATAGGTGGTGAAATTCCACCAGCGTGAGTGTGGGTGACAGAAGTTTTCTATCAGCATGCTCCGGAAAGATTTCAACGGTGGATGTTTCTATTCCCACTCATTCATTGGTGTGACTCACCTGGGTTTCGAATCCTCCGTTTTTTAGAATCCTGTCCTAGCGTGGTCTTTCAAAATAGATAGACTCAGTAAATTTGTTACGGACATCTCTGTGGACCCCACACAGTTAGGGACAGGTATATCTCTGTGCCTGGGTCACGTGCAATCCGCTTCTCTTGGGTAGCAGAGGCAGTGTGCCTCCTTGTGTCACGTGGAAACGACTCGTGCCTAATATCCAGCACACGCACCACCTCTTGTTTGGCCTAATCCTAAAAAAAGGGACCGGTCCAAACTCAAGCAGTCGAAATCATTGGAAAGAGTGCAAAATCATGCGAAAAACTTCTAAATTCGTATGGTGGGCCAACCTTCCTTTTGCAATAGCCTAAGTTTTGGGTGGTCCATACATCTGACATGGGCAACAGATGAGTGGATTGGATGACATAAACACACTAGGGTGGTCCTATCCCAACTACTACCTAGGGTGTAGTGTACTTGAGTTTTGGATGGGTTTTAACTTTTATCGCAGGAATGACACAATATCAGAGGGGAACAGCGGATTGGGCGTGTATCTCATGGAATTTCCCTCCTACGCACATAGAACTATGCTAAAACAATTCTTATCAAAATAGGTGAATTGTAAGCTTTTTATTTTAGTCTAACTATTTATATAATATGGCAATTAATAATTTTACAAATGGCAGGAAATAGTGTTAATTTGCTAACTATGTCGCGAGCATAGCATATTAACATGCAAAATGCAATACTTTCTATGATGATAGCACTATTTCTATACCAATATCAGTATGATGTTTGCCAAACAGGCCCCACATTGGAAAATATTAACGTCATGATATATGAACTTTAACATTCAACGCTTTCCTTCGTACCAAAATGCCTCCTTAATTGATTTAAGGGATGCAATGGGTGGCCCACATCACAATTATCAACTATTAAACATTAGTTGGTTATTGGCCCAGATTCAATGAATGGAATTGTGTGGTTAAGATTGTTTCGAATGTGAATTTCAAGATAAGATCCTTCCATGCATGCATGTTAAATTCCATCAGTTGCAAATATCCAACTCTAGTTTTGTCCATGTGGATGATACAACTTGCAAAATTATGGTGAAATATGGCCTTGTCTAGTAGAAAAACGGATCATTTAATTACTTAAAACAGCCTATCCTTTTCATCCAGTAGCGGGTTTCTCTGAGTAAAGGAGCAAGTACTCAGTCCTAAATGGGGAGGACCATGCACTTCTTGCACAAACCTCATAAATACATACATGCATTGTATTTTAACTTTCAAAGTCTTTCACGCCAACACGCCACATGTCATGAATCTGAGCCATGCAAAAGGTGGGCCCCACTGCAAAGATCACTTGCATGAAAATAAAAATCACTTACC
Organism: Magnolia kwangsiensis; assembly: GCA_037074715.1. Classification (NCBI taxonomy): domain Eukaryota; kingdom Viridiplantae; phylum Streptophyta; class Magnoliopsida; order Magnoliales; family Magnoliaceae; genus Magnolia; species Magnolia kwangsiensis. Next base: position 63,727,028 of record CM073573.1, read on the forward strand.
TTTTCTTCTTTCCTTGTTCCGTCCGGTCGGCCTGGACCTGGCGTCCACAAACCGGATAAAAATGGAATTGAGTTTCCACATCCAAACATAGCATGTAATGCAGTACCTGTACAAATGTGGACAGCCTAACGTTTCTTTCGGCTCTTTTTAAAAGCAAGGTAGACAAGATGGTCACTCATCTTTTTGTTATTATATGCGCATCGACTATTATTAAGCTTCCCTTTCCTTGTTTCTTCTTGAGTACCTTTGTTAGGGAATTTTCTTTATATCTTTTCTTCTAATTATTAAAGATAACTCATCTTTTTGGATGTGGACCCTTCTTACAGGTAAGCTTTTATGTTAGTTTACAACAATCTTGAAAATGATGCTTCTCATCTTCCTCACATGGTGCTACTGTTGCAGTGGTGGGGCGGCAAATGCGTAAAACGCGTGTGCCATTTTCTAATTGGAAATGTTCTCTCTCTCTCTCTCTCTCTCTCTCTCTCTCTCTCTCCTCTGAAAGTCTATAAAGACCTAATCTTAGTGGGTTTACTTCTGAAAGTCTATAAAGACCTAATTTTAGTAGGTTTGATAAAAGTGACTTTCTATCAAAATGAATTACTTGTAAAGGAAAAACACACTGAGTGACATGTGATCCATTCTTTTATAAGAGACCTTATACAGGGAGAAAGAGTGAGAAAGAGGTAAGTATTATATTCTCAATTACATTTGTATTAATAAAGGAAGAAGTTTTATATTATTAGCCTAATGACAACATAAAAAATTGTCCAATTAAGAAAATCTCCATGCCTCCTTTCTCTTCATTTTTCTTACTATTTTCTTTTGTACAGTTTACATTGTGCGCATGTCTTTTTCCGCAACAACTGCATGATCCAGACCATGCAAATCATGGGCCCCATTGTGAACGGGGAATATATCTAAAATCACATATCCACGTAATGGCTATCATATGAATGGTTAAAAGTAAATAGCAAGTGGCCCAAAGTTGATGGGAAAATTAGATGGTCCATATCTTGCCTCGGTGCAGTTTTTGGTTATGCTCCATCTACAGTTGGACAAGCTATATATTTGGATGGCTATCCTTGGTTACGCTATTCGCAGCTGGCTAAGCTATTTGGACAGTCCGGATGACGGTGCTACCATGTCATTTGTACCGATGAAGAGTGACCAACATTTTTTTAATGAGGTAGAACTTGCATAGGAGTCTAGTCCCTAATTTTTTATAAGCCTTGCGTGGTTGACTCGGGTGCTTGGGGCATGTATCTCGTGGATGCATGTGAGGCATGCACGGGGAACTTATAATAGGTACAGGCGCAACGTGGGTTGGGTCAAACAAAGCCTAATTGGCCCACCCCAAATTTGCATTTGGTTGAGGTTGGGCTGAGCTTTACTAGAAGTCCTACCCTAATGGCTCGAGGTGGGGTTGGGGTGGACTACTGGGATCTAATCTGGTACGTATAATAATACATATGAGTTATGACTAACATACTAATATGATAAAATCATGGCTTGCACGGAATACTGGAATCCAGGTGAATTGAAAATAGGGTTCATGGTCGAAATTAAACTAAGGCCTATATAGTGGGTAGTCGTATGTCTTTCTATAATCTCTCTAAAAAAATTATTATTATTATTATTATTATCTATTCTTTATTTTATTTATTATGAGTGATAATCTAGTAGATTTTTTTTTTACTAGTATTATTTTTATAGTTTTAAGTATTTTTTTAATAATGTTATTTAATGATTTTATGTATTAATTTATTAATTGCAAGTATTATTAATTGTACTTCATACATCCCATCCAAAGTCAACTAAGTTTAATCTAACTTTAATTGTGTTATGGTCGAGCAGTTAATACCTTGGGTTGGGTGGCTTAGGTTGGGTGTGAGAATCATTGACCTAAGCTTGGGTTGATCGTCAAGCCAGTCCGACCTGCTCGAGGGTTGGCTTCCCCAGCTAGCCTTGGACATACTTACTTCCCTTCCTTGGACACATTAATTTAGCCAGTGGCCTGGGCTTGGGCGTGGCATTTGTGCCAAATCAATTTCTAGGCCAGGCTTGGGAGCCGGACAAGGGTTGGCCCGCTTCATGTTAACATATGTTACATTTTACATGTTTGCCATTCTAATCACCGGTTAGGTAGCATATACATATTGCATGTAGACCTCGGTTTTCACTTTTCAAAATGCTTATTTCTTTGTACATGTTGCATGTGCGTGCGGCCCATCTTATCAAGGGTTGGAATAAGAATATTCACTGTGGGAAAAGGGAATTGATCAATTTTCCAGTTGGGCTTGGTACTCTTGTGCTAGTCCCATGCTGGAAGGGTTGTCAATTGATCGGGTTTGGTTGGGTCGCAGAGTTCAATGAACCGTGCTGATCAGGTTCGAGTTTTTCCATACCTAGGTCTTGCTTTTTAGGACCCAAAAAGTGAATCCAATCAGGTTCGGGTCTTTGGACCTTTGTTTTGAGTAGAGGTGGGCACCAAGTCGAGTCAAACCGGATTGGGTCCAACTTGACTTGATTCAATTTTTCCGAGAACTTGACCCAAACTTGATCCGATCCGGGACCGACTCCAATAGAACTAACTCGATCCAATTTGAATCCTTACTGGCCCGACCCGAACTGAGTCCGACTCTATCAGGGAAACCAAACTGAGTCGGATCGAGTTGAGTTTGTCCAATCGATTCAGACTAGGCTGAATTAAGATCGGGAGAGAGATGGAGAAAAAGAAGGAGAAAGAAGGAGAGTTGGGAAATCGGTAGAGAAAGGAGGAGAAAAAGAAAGAGAGATGTGAAATCGGGAGAAAAATGATGAGAGAAAGAAGGAGAGGAGGGAAATTGGGAGAGAATGGAAGAGAGATGGGTGAGTGTCTGCTCAGGTAAAGAAAGAGAAGGGAAGGATTAGGGTTTCGTTTGGGTGAGGTGGGTAGTAAAAAAGTGAAAATTAAAAAGTAAATATTACTTATATAGTACCCAACCGAATCTGATCGGATCAAATCCATTCAGATCGAATCGCGGATCGAATTGGTTCGGATTGACCACTGATCCGAACTCGATTCGATGTACGTACAGATCTGAGTGGGCCTACTTGAACCGACCCGATCCTAGCCTTTGGTTCAGATCGGATCGGGTTAAATTTGTCAGAGTGGGTCGGATTTTGCCCGGCCCTATTTTTTAGTCAAATTGGGAAGTATCACATCAAATAAGTGCATTTAGATGGTTGGATGGATCAAATAACCCGCGTGTTATTTAACACACGCTGGATGTAAACAGGCTCTCTCGTATGAGTCTTAGCAAATCTCTTCCTGTTGCTATAATAATTATATTTATATAGAGGAATGATCACCTGCAAATATTCTTACGTGTGCACCTTTGCGCATGTGTCTTAGCCACAAAATCTAAACGGTACACGTGATGCGGCACCCCGTAAACCTCACCAAGCCAAATTTCAGCCCAATACAAAACTCTAGTGGGCCATGGTAAAAGAAAACAGTTTCCTCCCTTAATTTACATTTCTCTTTTCTATGATCCACTAGAGTTTTGGATTAGGCTGAAAATTGGCACTTTAATTTCAAGGGGTGCTGCATCACATGGACCGTTCAAGTTTTATGCCTAAGACACATGTAAAAAGGTACACGGGTTAGTCACGGAGGAAGGTGGGCAGGTGAGCATTCCTTTATTTATATATTACTTCTAAAATTAAATGGACGTGACCAAACCTGTCATGACCCGATCAAAAGGGTCCAAAATGGCGGACCCAAACGCCACATGATTTGTAAATGTGTCCGAGAAATTGGACCACCATTAAGATCTGGTTGGTCCAACAGGTACCCACTAACAGCCGTACATACTGGGCTTCGCCTTGAGCCTTATTGTATTAGCATCCGGCCTGGTCCATTGCCACACAATCAACAAACCCAACAGCTCAGATGGGCCAAGGCTTACATGATTAAGCCCATCGAATGTACTGATTGATAAGGGTGGAAATGGGCCATAATGCAGAATCCTATCAAGCTTAAATTAAGTTCATCCAATGCACCTACAAAGAGGTGGGGAAATGGGGCGGCACATTCCTCTCAAGTCTACATGATTAAGCCCATCCAGAATCCAGAGCATTGATTGATTGGGGTGGAAATGATCTGGGTTGGGCTTGATTGGGGAGATCTTCACCCTTAGTTTATTTATTAATCTACCTTGAACAAGCATAGACTTCTGGGCTTGGGTTGGGCAATAATAGAAAAGCTGAATAACTAGTAGAGGCCCAGACTATTTATGTTAGACATTTGGACTAGATTGTAAATGGGCTCATCTGCAGTTCCCCTAGCACTAGCACTAGCCCTAATTGGGTCCATTGACAAGGGCCTGTTGCACAAGCCAGCCCTATAAGGAAAATAGGTAAATGATCAAAGGTTTGAAGCAGTCTACATTTAAAAAAGAAAAAATTCTTGAAATAGTGGAAGAAAAAATGGAATTATTATGCTTTTGTCAATTTTGTCTATTTTGTCCCATTGGGCCCACTTGCAGAGGTGGTCCAATAATTTGAACTAACCATCTTTTTGGTGCTACGCATACGCTATGGTTCAATACTAGGGTTTCGAGGATGATCCTTACTATTGGAGTTGAACCCCTGGAATTGAAGCTTTGTTTTTCAATGGTCTACATTCATCTGCACATAGAGTGGTCAGAATCATCGGATGGCCCATACATCATCAAGAAAATGAGAACTTCTGATCATCAAACCATTTCACCATGTGGTCCCAGGCTTATACCAATTGTCAGGTGTTGATAAGCAGTGAGAGTGGGGCCGGGCCTGTTGCCATCCATCGATTCTTGGAACTTCTCCTTTCGTGATTCATCATTGATCAATGGACTGGATTGTTGGGATCAGTGGCCGTTACATATATAGGGGTGAGCCAATCTAAAGTATATCCAAGTCCATATCTTGTGAATCAAAGACTAGAGTCCCAGCCAGGCCCAGCCCACAAGCTGAGGAATCATCATTTCGATGGTTTGGCCCAATCCCAATGCAACATACTTGTTAGGCTACATGCAAATGAAAGCCCAGATCCAGCCCAACCAGTTATCTGTTATGAAACACTAGAGCAGCCCTCTCTTCCGCATAAACGCAATTAACTGAGTTTCAGATTTTATTTTATTTTTAAAATAAAAAAGTGTCTACTAGCGAAAGGATACGCTCCTTTAATGCGGTCAAATCCTATGTGAAGGGAATGGGGCCGCCAAAGTCGAGATTATACTTAATTTCTCAGTTATGTGGAATCCCCTGTCCAAATGGGCGACCATCTAATAGTCCCGATCAATGGCTCACACTATCATCTGGATTAGGCATGTGTGCGGCGAGGCCCAGTCTCCATCTCACTCTGAGGAGTCTTGGAGTAATTTATGATTTTTTAAGTGAAAAATAAGGTGGTTTACTGAGCCCACAAGCGTATGCAGGTCAGTGAACGGAAGGACAGATGAAATATCCAATAATAGCTTCAACTGCTAGAGGATGGTGTATCAATGTATATCTAAGGACTTACTCCAACGTTCCCCCACACGTGCAAAGTAGAACTCCACAGAGCAACTTAGTTGGCAAGGGTGGAGAAACACTACTCACATCATGGAAGGACACACAAACTATGAATAGCCTCCCATGGGAGAATATACTATTGTGGCTCACGCTCAACTCACCCCTGCTAGTATGTTCTCATGCAGGGGTTCCTGTGCAGAGTTCCACCCGCATATGTGGAGTGTTAAGGTCCCTTGATATATATTAATTCACCATTCTCTATAGGCTTGAGCATTTAGAGAAAGTGACTCTTTGACTTAGTATCAAAGTGGATGGTCAAGCTTTTGAATCCCGGGAGCAGCCAATATGCCTCTCCAATATATTCTGCACGAGGGTATTTATGGTATGAGTTGTAGTTATCCTTCCACCCTTGCCTAGTGCGGAGTTTCACCCTACATGTGTGGAGGAGTGTTGAAGTTCCTTGATATACATCGATACATCATCCTCTAATGGCTCGAGCTTTTAAAGAAAGTGATTGACTGACAAATCCATCCATTAGATGGCCCTCACCATGCAGATAAAACTACTCAAAGATAATTTATCCAGTAGGTAAGCCATGATATTATAAATAAGTTTACATGCTAGAAAAACTTAAGGTGATTGTTTCACAACTAGACATTTATCAACTAATGGTGGTCCGCATGACTCGTGGACCGACCTGGTTCTCAGGACAATAAATCTACTTAGGGGCACCATTTTGATGGGTAGCTTATGTCGCTGTTGAATTTGGATGTGTTACGGATGGTTTGAATTTGATCAAACATATGCGATTAAATGTATTGTCGGGGGTTTCATAATTACATTTAACTCGAAAGGATTGAATGCTTGTGACCCCAAGCGCCAAACTATCCAGATTAGGACTAGATCTATGAATATTGGCTTAACTATTTAGTCGTCAATTGTTACCATGATAATATAATTTTAGAAGAGGAAGGTTAGTCCTTCAAAATGGGATCATTTTACCTTAGAAATAAAGACTTTTCTTTCAATGGTGAAAGTGTGCGAAGTTTGTCAATAAAGTAATAAGGACTAAAATAATTAAGAATAAGGCTAGATCACTAATTTTATTAATTTGAATGTTAAAGCAGCACAATTAGAGAATGAAAAATGTAACTAAGGAGAGAAAGAAAATAAAATACCTATAGCAGTTTTTTTTTTTTTTAGGCAAAATGGCTATGGAAACTACTAGACAGTCAAGAGATGGTCATGGTGTGAAGTTAGTTAAATGTGACTATAGATATATCAATTATGAACCTAATAATCTAGGAGGAAGGATTTGTCGATGAGGTCATGGATATTTAACTTACTCTTAATGCCTATTGCAATGATGTGTTGGAAAGTAGCGAGATTAAGCTAGACTAATGGCTTGCAACGTGGTTGGATAGAAGTGGAGCTGCTAAACTAAAGAGCTAAAATTAATACACATTCATGGAGGACAAAAAGATAAAGAGCAATGTTGAGTTGTAGAGAGATTGTTTGTGGCGAAGGGCTAGAGCTTTTCTTTGAGTATTGCTTTTATAGATATGGAAAGGGAGTAGTTACACATAAGTCTTATTGTTTCCACATGAATTTTTCTATTACACAGCGGTTGTATCCTAATAGGATATGGAATTATTGCTTTTTATGCCGTCATATATGATTTGCTTCAAATTTTAAATCACTTTATTCACTCTTAATTTCTTGTTGTCTCTTAGAGGGTTTGGATGTGTCTGGGAAAAATTTTCCTTTTCAAGTTGATCTAGGATGGTCATGTCGTGCGCATGATGGATTACGAAGAATTCAACCTCAACTAGTCTTTGGAAACTTCCTTAACACTCTAAGAGTCACACTTGTGTAGCATACATCAGCATGTGCCCTGAGGATGATGATCACCTTTTTGGGTGTAGACATGCATAGGGCTCTGAGCGAGTTCATTTTAACATGTTATGTTTCACTAAGAAACAAGGGTAGGTAACCTTACTTTGCGTGAGTACAATCCACTCTCGTCAATCATGAAAATTCACATGTGGTGTAAAAGGATTAACACGGTTGCGTTGTGGAAATTATGTGGGGCTACGAAATGAAAGCTATGTCTTAGAGGGAGGGTGATTAAGACCAAATAAAAATTATCTTTTTTAAACCACAATTGCCTACTTAAGCTAATATGCAAATTAAGCTAAGAAAGACAATTAACTCTAATGCCTACAAGCCAGTAAAGGGTTTAATCACCTATATTATAAATGATATGCCAATTAAGCTACTAGTATATAAATATGATATTGTACATGTGTATGTGGAATGTACTAACTATCAACTCTTAGCATTTATTTAATTATGCATGTATATAATTAAAATTCATTACATTAGCATAATTAAACAAGTGCTCTATTACAATTCCAAACACAAGCATGTATAGTGGTTTAGTTTTCCTATTCCACTCCCAGCGGACGCACTTAACCCATGAGTGTACTAGATTTCTCTATTGGAGATTTTAAATCAGGTTGACCTCTAACCTTTACAATCTTATATAAGGATGGGCTTCCTTAAGAGACTTTCCATGGTTTTCCATATTGTAACACCCCGAATTTTTGCCACTCTGGGATTAGACGTCCTTAGGCAATGGGTCAACCAAAACACCTGGGTAACCGCTCAGAACCCAATTCCAAAGCCAAAGAAATCACTTAGGATTAATTCCTTTAGAAATTAAGAGTAAGTTAGCTAGTGCTACGCTAGAGTAGCTGTGAAATTGTCCCTGATCGCTTTAAATACGTTCTACAAGACCCAAAACTTGTAAAAACAAAGACACTACAATACTCTAAAATTCAGGATCAAACTCTAAACCGGTTTGTTCTCGGGAACCCTTTGAAACTTTGTATTAGATCTAGACCGCGCGTCGAAAGTCCGATATCTACCATCTTAGACCGTTATGACCGATTGGCTGGACTTGACAATCGTTTCGAAAATCAAGGCCAACTGACGTTCAAAGGCTATTTCATTGAGCCTGGAGTGAAGAGAGTGAGAAAAGGGTTAGATTTGGAAATTTAAATCCAAATCTGGCATGTGACTTGGCGCGTTATTATTAAGCGTTCTGACCGTCAGAATTCAGCCAAATTACACCATCGGATCAGGAAAAATTTCTCTTTCATATCATGAGACTTGTAGACCTGATCTAGGTGCGATGACTGCTGAACTGAAACTGGACCGCCACGTGCGATCTGAGAATTCTACCGAACTGAAATCTGGGTGTGAGTAACATCCAGTGACCATGAGCTTAAGTCTGACCATGTTCGACCAGGGGACCTCCCGAAGTGCTTCTTTGGACCAGAACAGCCCCGATTTGGTTATACCTCAAGTAGACATTGTTCCCAAGCCTAATTTGAGAAGGTTTTAGGCTATAAAAGGGCTTTAAACCCTCACATATCTCACCCATCTGAATTTGCTAGAAACCCTAGCTAGAGAGAGAAAAAAAGTGAGGGATTGTGAGAGAGTGTGGGAGAGATCTTCCCGCCACTTACTGCTGCTGCTACACGTGCTAAAGCAACGCATCCCATTCACTTTGCCGGTGATTCCAACGCATTTCTAGGTAAGGAAAACCCTCAACACTTGCTGATTTAAGGTTCCGTCGATTCCAATAGCGAAGTGGCTTATACATCTTGTGTATTAGGTTTCCTGTTCGCTGTAGACGAAGCGTATATGCTCCGTTCGGAACGATACACATCTAGGGTAAAAAGGTGCGGATCTTAGACGCTTTGATTGACTGATTTCAAAGCTTTCACTGTCGTTTAATAGTAGATTATTAACGGCAACGCCGTTTGACATGTACAATGTGCTGTCCGTTTTCCGTTTCGTAAACGTACGGTAAATATGAGATTTAGGGTATTTTAGGCATTTATAGAAAATACTGTATACGTCCGTATTTTGCAAAAATGATTGTCATGGTTATTTATCATATTAGTATACTAGGAATGCGTGCATGGTCTGTTTGGCAAAGTGATTCGCCCAAATGCGCACTTTGAGTCGACATACACTATGTAGACTTAAGTGTGTAGACTAAGTGTTTGTATAAATATTTGTATTAGTATGTATTGAGTATATGGTGTTGTGAAATAGTTTTGAGATTGAATTCTCAAGTAATATGCTGATGTAAATGATTTCCATCATGTAGGCTATATGTATTGATTTCATTATATACATGAAATGCATGTGTGGGATGATTTGCTTAAGTTGTATGTCATAACATGTGTCAACATGCTTACAATGTTGTATTTCATTTCTGTTACTCACATATGCTTACTGATGTTGATGCACAAATGCTTGGGGCTATGACCTAGTCCAGGCAGTCGGTAATGGATCGAATTCGTGGTTGGTTTCTATGTAACACAAAGGACGCGTCAATGAACGTGAGTCATGTTTTGGGTTGGCAGTAGTGGTTAGGCCACACGAGGTGTTTCATGCACTTCATGTCGTTCAGCTTGAGATGCGCTCGTACTAGTCGAGCTCGTTAAGTAACCCGACTGGCCATTGTATGTTCACCATGTATGAGTCATAACTTCTTGAACCTAGGGTACTGAACTTACCATTGAAAACCCTGTCAACCATGGTACCTTGATCCACAAAGACTTATGAGCCGAGCGTGGTGGTATGGGACACCGTGGTCGAGCTGTCGGCCTACGCTGGGGCCACAAACCTCCCCGTAGTGACCAGTGACCACCTTACTCTGAGCAGATTATGGTGGTATGGAACACTATATTCTTGCTATCGGCCTACACTGATCAGGTGACGAGCCCTTTGTAGTGTCCTTGAGTTTATCCTGACACCGCATGGGGGCGACGAGTCCTGATGCAGTCTTAAGGATAATTAGGCCTGTATTGATAAGGTGATGGGGGAGAGGTGCAACGAGTGCGAGCAACAGCCCTGACAGCCCTTGCAGCGACCTACAAATATAACATCGTACGAGATTACAGGGAGTGACGACCCTATACTGGATCTGTGTTAGGATTGATATAAGCAAGGTACCCTAGTTTCCCAATCCTGCTGTACGAAAAGGACTAATAACAACCCGGTAATCATTATCCATATCGCATTGCATGTGCTTGGAAGATGTGGAGCACTGCGAGAAGAAAGCATGCCGCAGACGTAGATGGTGCCGCATGAGGGAGTATGTCGGTGAGGGCATCCATCATGTCATTTCATGCATACATTAACACCAGAATCTAGTAATGTTTGTTTCATTGCTTTACTATTATCGCGTGATTGATTTGAGAACATGTTAATCTTTGATCTATTATTTCACTGAGTCAGCTACTCATCCCACGTTACGGGATGGTGTTCCGAACACCCACCAGTCCCTATTTTAGTTGCAGATGATGGCGCTGCTTGTGATGCGGAGCTGGACTTGTATGATGATGAGGAGGACTTTTACTCTGTGTTTGGATCGACAGGATTACAGGGAGGTTGATTAGATGCCTTGACACTTGTCATTTTATATTTTTAGAGCACTGATGTATATTCTTTCTTTCCATTTTTGGAGTATACATGTATTTAATTAACCTGGTAACATGTTCACACTCTGGAGACTTACAATCAATTATGTATTTTATATATCTATCACATTCTTCCGCTTGCTAATTTAACTGTCTCTGGAGTATGATATGCTATTTTGGCTTAATCCCAATCTTGTTTAATGCCTTTTTACAGACAACATGCATTTAACATTATCTATGTTGTATAAATAACATTTTAGAATTCGAAAGTTGGGTTTCTACCCGACCCCCGATTTTTGAGATGTTACAGTGCTTGCGATGAACATCGGTCATACACAAGAAGCTACCGACGTATATTCCCATTGGAGGCTCCCCTAAGAGACTTTATATGGTTTTCTATAGATCAACCAGCAACCTTGGTCATAATACAAAGACCTACATTTACTCCCTCCGGAGGTTCCCACAAAGACTAACACATATGCACCCGTGTCTGGTAGCCTACACAAGGACTTGATTTAAGCCCTACAAAAGAGTCAATGTCCTACACATGAACCTAGTCAAGTTTGGTTCATAAACTCTTACTCTTAATCCTACACAAGGAAAAAGAGTATATAGACTCTTACAATTGACAAGTTACTTGTTGGATTGAGCCCCTTTTATAGCGTCTTCTCGGCTTGCGTGATTATTTTTTTTCATGCTTCAATCAACTCCCATTTTACTCCCCCGATCGTGATGTCGATGCTTTACTAAGGCTTCAGCTCCAAGATCAAACACCTTTCATATACTGCTCCTTTGAAGTGACGAAGATGATAGAAGGTTGGTTGAATCTCCTATAACTAATAGGAAGTTATAATTCATAAAGGATTCACCTAGATGGGTCTTTTAGAAGATTTAAACAATATTATGCATATAAAGATTGAATCTAATCTTTAAAAAATGGTGGAGTTAAAGCTCATCTTAAAAGTGAAGGTTGGAATCCTCATTAGAGTGTTAATCTCATGGAGTATGACTTATAACTCATTGGTTTAGAGGCTTGGGATGAGGGATATGATTGTGGAATTACTAAGCTTCTATTGCACCAAAAACCTATGGAAATGACCAAGAACTGAATGTTCTTTATAAAATGTTCGAGTTCCAATGATTAGAAAGCGGACAGATAATGGCTCTATGGATGCCATCGATTGGTCTTCGATGCCATTGAGGTGATCATTTATGCCATTGAAGGGTATCTTAATGCCATCGAGTGTTATGACAACCCCAAGTGCAGGGCTGTGATGTAGTAATAACTCGGTAAGACTGAGGTTATACCGACGAAGACTTATTCTTGTGTGATTTTTGGAATACGTTAGAATTAGAACTAGAATCTAAACTAACTACAAGAATCCAGTTTAAAGAGTAATTGTGGAAGAAATTATTAGAGATAAAACACTAGAGTGCTAAGAATCTACTTATAACTTCATAAACGTTTCAATTCAATTAGATCACACAACTGGAATCGAAGTCCTATCCTATCTAACCGGATAATAGAGCAGCTAAATAATCATTCATACTCTTCAAAACAAATTTGAACTTCCATTGAATTGGTTCCCTTGTGAAGCATTAATGACTTGATTATAATATATTTTAAGCATCTATCATACCTAGAGTCAACGATAGATCAATGGAATATATGATTTACTCTTATAAAATAGGTAAGGAAATATTCATAATCTTCCTAAGCATTCAATGTGCCCGGAGTCTACAATGGATTAAAATAAACTAAAATCACTTCTTCATTCAAACCAATTATCTATGATTTGTTTAATACAAAAACCAAATAAATTGAATCAAAGTAAAATAAACATTAAAAAAAACCACAAGCTTCACTTCTATGCGCTAGCTAAGTGATTAACCAATCATAGACATGATTGAAGTCCCATAAGCATCCCTAGTGGAGACGAATAGTAGCTGGACACATTTCAAAATCATCTTACAATAAAACCCCCCATGGAGTATCACTCCCTTAAGTGGGGCGATTTTCAAAATCACAAAATATTTGCATAATAAGATGTTCGACTTTTAAGGCACTAAGAGATCTTCCATATCTCTAAGTGGGAGTCAACACAAAATTAAATAAGGATCCCTAGAGATCATCGGATCTAAATGCACATCAAAATACAACCAGGACTAAACTCGAGTGTTGGCTCCATTGTATCAAATGCTAATGCTTTGAAAAGATGATGGGCCAAGACTAGTCAGAAGAAATCATCCACATAGCAAAAAAGACAAATTGTAATCTAAGTGTCGAGACCAGAAGATTGCATGGAAGAGGACACCCACACATACATAAACATGGATACTTGCAAAATTTGATCGAGTCCAAGTTGGCATAATGAGTTTCCCATAAGGCCACAGAAAGCGCAGGGCAGGTAACCACTTTGATGATCAAACAAAACAAGTACTCCTATGGTGATCTGGGAAGTAACGGACAATCCATTATCGGATCAGTATCCTAATAAGGCCGTAGAAAGCGCATAGCTCTGTTGTACCTTTCCGATGTTAGTACTGATCAGGAGTGAAAAGTTGTGATTGGTGGCCCATGTAAGGACAATCGCAATGTTTTCCTCAAATCCTCGCGATATGTGCAAGTTATTTATTTCCAGACAACCAGTTGACACAGACACAAAGGCAATGAATTCAGATCGCAATTCATGACCGACTTGTAAAGGCGGGGTGTCCACTCACTTTAGCAGACGTTGCATACAACCTCTGTCAAAGAGGGGCATCCGTAAACACCTCACCCCACGCTGATAAGTTGATAGACTTTTAACAGATGGAAGGACAACCGAACCTAATCCTAAACCCTAACCCTAAGAGCCTAAACCCTATAAACCCCAGTCCTAACCCCAAACTCAGCGCATCCAATGCATTCGACCCAGTTAACCCGATCAGCCTAACCTAAAACTCTAGGAATCCAAAACCTTAGAGCCTTGAGTCAACTCAGCAAATCAACTCACTTGGTCAACTTACTGAATCAACTCACCCGGTCAGCCTACCCAACCTCACAACCTAGTCAACTCACCTAGTTGAGCCCAAAACCAAACCTGAACCCAAGTTCAAAAACCAAGCCTAATCGAATAAGTGGCCAAAACATCAAAACAATACCCTCAAAGCAGAGTCTCCACACTCTTATATGATATTGTCTTCCAAAGCAAGGAATCCAAGTGAGGACTGACGGTAACCAGGTTACTGTCGTCCACTTGTCACACCCCCTCTTTCGGGAAGCATCCCTCAAGCATGTGAGTTTCTCCTTTTTAAAACCTTAACCGTGTGGTTGAAGAACATTTAATGCACATCTCCTTACCTAAAATTACCACTACCAGAAAAAGAGACAAAGGCTACGGATAAAAACCGTAGCTAAATGCCTATTGCTACGGTTATAGTACGTAGCACAACTGTAACAATTGGTGTTGTAGCTAAAGGTTAAAACCTATGGCTACGGATTAAATCCGTAGTAATAGAAATCAATAGCTATGGATATAATCTGTAGCTATACTTTCTATAGCGAAATGTACATGCAGCTACGGATAATACATGTAGCTAAAAGTAGAATGTAATCCATAGCAATATGCTGAAGTTAGCAATGGCTACGACTTTTAAAACAAGAGCTACGACTAATATCCGTAATGAAGTTTTTAAAAATACAATTTTTTTTTTATATATAACAATGGCGTCTGGAACCTACTATGATTGATCAACTCATTAATACAATTAATGTTGATATGAATAGTACATAAATTGCAATCAGGAAAGAAAACGATGCATTCATATTACAAATAACAATCAAATCATATAATGCATCCTACAATCACATTTCTAAATAAACAAATTTCATAATACAACAGATCGTCGGTTGTAAGATAAGTGGGGCTCACATGGACTGCATCAGAATTTAAGCTAAACCAAAAGAGATAATACAAGTAAGAGATTACTACCTGGCTATGCATACTTCACCATTGATCCCACTAATGTTAATTCCAGTATAAAGGCATGCTTTATAGTGAGAATCAACAATGTCTCGTTCAAATGCCTTGTCAGCTCCGGCACCACAATAATATTGGCCCCTGTACAAACTGACACGCACAGCCTCAGCTCTGGTAACATTAGAGACATCTAGATAGAAAAGATACACATTGGATAAGATCTTTTTTAAAAAAAAAAAAAAAAAACTATGGTTTGTGAAGTCAGTGACATTTGCAACCATTTATGCAGATCCTGTTTCTCAGAAAACAAGAGACATACTGCTATTAAAGAACAAAAAATGAACCACATCTAATTGAAATGGGTTCTCCTATCCCCAATAAAATCCAATTAACAAAATAAGATGTAACTGTGTAGCCAAACTAGAGATCAAATGTATAAACATGTCAATTAGAGCAAGACTTCAAATAGTTTCTTTTAGTTAAAGTGAGGAAGAATGGTAAAGAAAAACAGAAGGTAAGATCTTAAGACTAAAAAATTCTCTGTTTTCCCCTTTGAAGGTTAAGGAAAAATCTGTTACAGCTCAAATTCAGCAGACCTAGAAACCCAGTCCTCGACGCCATTAAACCTAGAAAGAGCTCTGATGCAGATGAGTAGGGTAGTTTGACATGCATACAACCATTCAACCTCAACATTTAAACATGAGCTTCACATGTGATCTACATGACCTGCGTTAGGACATCTCAGCTATATATAAAGTTGGACTTATTATCTAGATAATCAGGTCCAAAGCAATAGGCAGATCAACCCCTGATAACACCACACCTGATTAAAATGAGCAGGTGGTTTAAAACAGTAATTATTACCATAAATGCATTAAGAACCTGATTGTTAACAGTCCAATCTAGGGTCCAGGTCATCTACATGGTAGATCCAAACTGATGCACAACTTTGATGTTTTTTTTTTTTTTTTTCAAAAATAAATAAATAAATATCTTTTTCACCCTCTATCTAGCAGGATGCAAACAACATCAAAACTAATACACACGGGAGGATTCGAGCCGGGACATAGCTTAAATATCTTATAGTTACATTTAAGAGTGCATGTAGAGAGAGAAATGGTTGGTCTAACAAACAATTATATATGTACACACACACACACACACACACACACACACACACACACACACACACACACACACACACACACACACACAGAGTTTACCAAATGCTGAGTGGCAGATGGTATCATTCTACAAAACCAACCAAATGCAGACCTATGGAAATATAATCCAGAAATGGGCCTCCAAAAAAAAAAAACTTTTCTAAAAATAATAACAAGAACATACCGGAAAATGATTATCTGGTCAGGATTCTTTTTCCCTGAACTCGTATAGAAATCTAGTAGAAGCTCCCCAGATACCAACATTTCATTGAAATACATTCACACAGAAATTAGGACATCAATTCACATGAAATGGATTCGATGATTGAAATGGACTGCAAATTGAATTTGAATGGAAAACTTTTACAAATCATTTCACATCAAGAAACCTTATAAGCTACTAAGAAATTTCCAACCCATAGTGACAGATGATTGATTTGCAGGATGAAGGAAATCCATATTAAATCAATCAGTACAAGGAAAAAAAAAACAATTAGGGCCTAGACACAAATCAATAATGGAATGGGACTAACCCCACTTTAGTCCAAATCCACTTTGGACTACATTTAGGAGTTCTAAACTAGCAATTGGGCAGAACCGATTACTGCAAAAAGACCACATAAAACTAAATGGCAGCTTGATTTGAGCGGAATCTATATCTCATGCCGGTTTGACAAAAAAAAGAAGCAACCCATTCAATGAGGAATCCTTTTCCATCACTTCCAAACAAGGCCTTTTTTCACTTGTGTGTAACCTTAAAATGTGAAGGGAAAAAAACTAATAACTAAAGACATGTTCTCTAATGCTTGATTTAGTTAACTAATTTACTTATTTTCCATTAGAATGTTTTTGGGATAACCAAGAGATCAAAGCGAGGAGGATTTCACTTAAAAATAAACACCTTCATTGAAAAATCAACAATAGAAACAAATCCAGGAAGGATTGATAAAAACATGTATGTAGATTATATAGCTTATCTGTTGATTACTTAGTCATAGTAGTTCAGAGTAGAAATACAGCATATTTGTTGATTATAAAAGCTAGTTGGTTAATTATTTTATTTTATTTTTTTAAGTGAAAAAAAAAACCAGCATGTTCCTCTTTGAGGTGAACTCTCATCAGTTGAAGCATCAACAAGCATTATCCTCTAAAATCTCTAAAAACTTCTTAACCTAAAACAAAGGGAAAAAAGAAAGGGAAAAAAAGAGAGACAAAAACAGAAACTAAATTCTGATCCAAACCTAATTCAAAGCTCTATCAAACACCATACATATCAGTTTGAAAATCATTCATGAAGAACTTAGATTCAAATAAAATGAAAATGCATAGTAGGGTACAATGGATGAATAGTTTGGATCTCATACATATGTGACATGTTCAAAATGCCAAGTTACTGGGACAGATAGTAGATAAACGCTCACTTAGGATTAAAAGCACCTACAACAGGGGCTTCTTGAAAGTTCAACAAAGCTAGCTGCTTTTGAATAGCAGCCACTTTTTGGTTGCCGACTGTTTGGATGTAGAGTGTTGAGGGTCAAATATTGCATATTAGACCCTAGTTATTACCTGAATTTATGATCATGAAATGTTTAAAGGCCCATTTAAATCGTGTTTGTGCTGCAGGGTGAATTTATGATCATGTGACTGAAAAGGATGCTAAGAGCGTGGATTTAATGTTCTGATGTCACCAAGGCAAAGAGACGGACTCCAGAGACTAAGATCAACGGATTTACATGTCAGGGATCTGAGAAAATCAAGTCGTTCATGTTAAAGAGGCCAGAAATTGGTCTAAAATGCAAGATCACAGGGTTCTCGCCCTCTGATTGACTTGAAACTTCATACACTTGATGGGGGCTATAAATTAATCGTACACGTCAAATTTCAGCCATTAGATCCATATGGAAGTAGCCCAACAGAGAGATCAGAGGGTGTTAGCAATTAAAGCACATCTTGACAATCCATAAGCGATCAAGGCTCAAAATTAGGTGTTAGAAAGAGCGTGAAAAATAGCAAGTCCTGGTGAAATTTTGTCTCATTTGAACGGTATAATTAGGAGATACGGACGGTAGAAGTTATAACAAAATAGGATGACAAATTTCTAAATAGATGTGCCATGCATGGCTACGTGAAGCAATTTAGTCTTTAACGGTGAACGTTGTCTATGAGCGTGTGGCTCACCCTGAAGTCGGATCTACTTTAAACTGGAAGCCATGGGCCAACATTACGTACAAGAGCCGATAAAGGGAGTGGATTTTTAGGATAGGAATCGTAGTGGACCCCACCTATTTTTTTCACAGAACATGAGTGTGGGAAACGTCCAGTGACGAACGTGTTGGCACTGGGTTTTGACAGTGGGCCCCACCCATCATTCCGTTGGATGATCCAAGCCATCCAACGTGGTCAGGAGAAAATTTAGACTGAAACCTCGTACTCCTTTGCAACCATTCTCAAGAACAAGAGCAGAAAACTGGATCTTTCGCCGCATGTTGATCAACGTGGGACCCACCTGATATCTGGAACTGCCTCAATTTTAGTCCTAACGGCTAAAATGATATGCCAAAATGGATGGATGGATTGGATTTTGCAAAAACATTACAGTACGCCCTGTATATGCAGTGTGTACATAGTGCATATGTACACCAGAAGTGCACCAACTTTTTTTCAAAAGAATTAAAAAACGGAAGCTTCCCTTTCCAGAGACTTTCACACCGAGGATCGGTCAGCAGTTATAGGCCCCACCTATTGTCCATATAGACAATCCAAGCCATCCATTAGATGTCCAAGGCTCATGTTACCAAGACCTAGGTGTCCTTTCTCCCTCAGGCGATCTATCGGAAGATTCAACCTGTTGAATGCAATTCGGACGGTGAAGCAAGCTATTCTATGGGCCACATCAAATCCAATATGAAACCAGCTATTTTTTACTGGTTTTTCACCACGAGTTGAATGAACGGAGTGGATTTCTCAACAACCACTGATAATGGGCCCCACCAGTGTCACAGCGGAAGAGATCCACATCCCTATTTTGCATCCGGATGTAACCGAATTTTGCGGGCTGTGGTGTGGTCTCATTGATGATCGGATGAGTAATCCAGACCGTCCATCGTGTAGGACACTCAAAACTGTCCCAAGGGATGTTACTCTTTTGGAAAAGATCACAGGAACGGGGGAGTTGTGAGGTTCCGACTTTCAATGTGTAATGATTATACACACACCGACCTGTTGCCGCGTGACAGCAGGCTTTGCACGCAAACTGACAGCGTAAACAGACTCGGTCTGACTCTAAACTGACTCCCAGTCACTTGCCATGTATAAAAGAAGAAAAGAAGAGCTTGAGAAGAGAGAAAATTTGGCTTAGAGGAGAAGAAAAAGTAGACGTGAAGCAGAGAGAGAGAGATAGGGAGTACAGAGTATATTTCTTTTAGAGTTTATTTTATTTCATTTTTATTCCTATGAGATCTAGCCTAATCATGTTTGGCTAAACCTCTTAGCTAGGGCTAAGAGGTGAAGCTTGTAGCGTGATGGGAACTCTTTGCTTGCCTTTTATTTAGATTGAACTGATGTTGAATTTGGTTAATGAAGGGAATATTTTTAGTCTTTAATAGTCTGTTGTGACTGAAATTACAATGGGTCTGCAATGGCTTTGAGTATTTCTTCTTCTTGTTTATGTTTATGACGTCAGGAAGCCCTGTTGTTCACCATAGTCTCCTGGGCATGGTCGAATGACAGTACCCTTCCTAACCTTCATACATATGATTGGTTGGTAATTAGTTTAATTTTGTTGTTTACTTTATCTCCTGGGCATGGTTTGGTGATGGAATCCATTCTAATTCATATTCTTTTCATCTCTTAAAAACTATATCAATGAAAGTTCAGTTAATTTCCATGATTCTGGAAGCAGGTGTAAGATCTCTCTGATCTCTACAAGTGGATCCTCTGAATCCCTAGTTCCCTTTCTCAAAATTTTCTTAAGTTTTAGATTAATTATTCTACAATTATTCCACAATTGATAATTGATTTAGAATTCATCTTAGTCTAGTTCTAATTCTACTTAATTTTAAATTACGTACAAGTTTTAGTCCCTTAGGATTCGACCTCGGTCTTACCGAGTTTATTACTACATCACAACCCTGCACTTGGGGAGTGAACAAGTTTTTGGCGTCGTTGCCGGGGACTGACGGCTACGATTCTCTAAAATTAACTAGTTATAGGATTGGTTTAAGATTAGAATTTTTTTATTAATATTTTTTTTAACTATAGCTTTAGGTTTTTCTGATTTGTAGAAACTAACATGTTTTCTTATTTTGTAGGATTCTGAGATAGTTTCTAAATTGGTAACTTCCTTCTTAAACTCTTCTTTTCTATTTCTAAATTAGGTCTATTTCCTTTTTAGCAAGTTCTAATTTTAATTCTTTTAAGAATCCTAACTTTGTTTCTTATACTATTTTAAGAATTTTTCTATAGACTTTTTGTTTAGGAACTAACCTATTTGTTTTGTAGGTTTTTAAGATAGAAACTTCTAATTTAGTAAGCTTTTTCTAATTTCTAGTTTCTACTTTGCATATCCCTTCTATTAACCTACTTTCTAGTTTAAGACTTTCCTGACTTGTTTTCTACTTTCTTTTTTAGGAATTTCTTCTTTTTATTAGTTTACTTCTAATTAGGAATTTTCTAACCATAGACTTTCTATTTTTAGGGACTAACTTATTTTGTGTTATTTTGCAGGTTGTTTACCTAGGACTTCAAAACTGGTAACTTCTTTCCATCTTTCCTTTTTATTTTTTAGATTTCTACTTCTTCCTTTCTCTTAGGTCTAGGTTTAGAAATTAAATCAAGGGCTACGAGTGTTTCATGCCCAAGTGGGCCCATGACAAAACTCAATGTCCCTTAACCGAAGGAGGATTAGTTGAGGGGCTGACTGTTCATCGCAGGACTAGACACCACTTGAATGTCCCTGAGTTAATTGAGGTTATGGTTAAAAATCAACCTCAAGCACTACCCCAACCTAGGGTTGAGGAAGTACAAGCTGAGAATGAGGTGCATTAAGCACCCCTGTCTCGTACTTTATGAGATTATTTACAACCGGCGGGGGTGAGTATGCCCTCATGCATCATTTTTTCTGAGAATACAGGACAAATGGACATCAACCCAGGAGTTATCCAACTCCTTCCTAAGTTCCATGGGCTCGAATCTAAAGAACCATATCTATATCTGAAAGAGTTCGACGAGATTATAGCCACTTTATACTTTCCTAATGTATCTAAGGATACAATTAGGCCGAAACTCTTCTCATTTTCCTTGAAAGAGAAGGCCAAGACATGGTTACATTCACTACGTCTTAGATCTATTGGCACATGGAATGATATGCAGAGGGAATTTATAAAGAAAATTTTTCCACATCATAAAACGATTACCCTTAAAAAAGCAATCATGAACTTTGCCCAAAAGGAAGATGAAACATTCTTCCAATGTTGGGAAAGGTTTAAGGATTTGGTCAGTTCATGCCCACAACACGGCTTTGAAACGTGGTGCATTACAAATTTTTTCTGCGATGGACTGACACCTTCCATGCGCTAAATGGTTGAGACAATGTGTAATGGAGAATTCATTAATAAAAATGTTGACGAGGTATGGGATTACCTCGACAGTCTTGCTGAAAAAACACAATCATGGGACTATTACCCAAATCTGAACACCACGTCTAGGCCAACTCAACCTAAGGAGAAAGGTGGATTGTATCTCTTGAAAGAAGATGATGATCTCAAGTATAAAGTGTCTACGCTCATAAGAAAATTTGAGGCCATGGAAGGAAAGAAGGATAAGGTTAATGAAAGTATTTGTGACATCTGTGATTGTAACATTCATATAACTGAAAATTGTCCTACAATACCTGCCTTTCGAGAAGTATTGAATGAACAAGCCAATGCTGTAAATAACTATCAAAGACCTTTCAATGGACCAACCTCTAATATGTACAATCCTGGCTGGAAAAATCA
This sequence comes from Magnolia kwangsiensis, assembly GCA_037074715.1. Lineage (NCBI taxonomy): Eukaryota > Viridiplantae > Streptophyta > Magnoliopsida > Magnoliales > Magnoliaceae > Magnolia > Magnolia kwangsiensis. The sequence goes on from CM073573.1 coordinate 63,749,185, forward strand.
TCCCAATTTTAGTTGGAGGAACAGACAAACTGCTACCCCTCAAGGTTTCTTCAATTAAAATCCAAATCAGGGGAGACCTCAAGAAGAACCGGTTTAAAATTCCATGCAAGAGTCGACGCAGATAATGCAAGATTTTATGTAAAAGATAAATTCATGTATGACAACTATAGAAAAGGGGATACTTCCTGCACAACCACTCCCCAATCCTAAACCGCAATACGAGATAGGTGATCCCAGCTCTTCAAATCAAATGGGGCACGCTAAATCCATCACCACTCTTAAGAGTGAGAAGGTTATTGATAAAACCCTTCTAGTTAGGCTTGAAAAGCCTCAAGAATTAGAAGAGGACAATAATGATGGATCTAGTGATGCCCCATAAAAATTAGAATCAAAACCTCTAGAGGAGCCAGTTGCTCCGTTCCCCAACGGTTGGTTGCACCAAAATGTCTCTCTAACTCTCAGGATATCCTAGAGGTATTGAAATAAGTGAAAGTCAACATTCCTCTACTTGATGTCGTAAAATAGATACCTTCATATGCCAAATTCCTAAAGGACTTATGCACGACCAAACGACGGCAAAGTGTTCAAAAGAAGATTTCCTTGACTGAGAAAGTGAGTGTCATCCTAAAACAAGAGGTGCTGTAGAAATTTAAAGATCCCGGTAGCCCAACCATATCATGTGTAATCGGGAACTATTGAATTAATCATTCACTTCTTGACTTAGGAGCGAGTGTCAATTTGATTCCCTACTCGGTATACAAACAGTTAGGTTTGGGTGAATTAAAACCCACCTGAATCATACTACAACTTGCTGATCACACTATTCGTATACCAAGAGAGATAATCGAGGATGTGTTGGTTTAGGTTGATAGATTTTACTACCCAGTAGATTTTATCATCTTGGATACCGAACCCATCGATAACATGAGCACTCAGATTCCCGTTATTCTTGGTCACCCATTCCTTTCAACTTCAAATGCAATTATCAATTGCAGGATGGTGTCATGACTATGTCTTTTAAAAATTTGATATTGGAATCAAATATCTTTTTCAATAACGGTAGCAACTCAGAGGATGATGACGATTTTCATGACATTAACATGATTGATTCTTTTGAGGAAGATAGAACGCTTCTTACTTTATCCTCTGATCCTCTAGAGACATGCCTGGCCCATTCTCATGATTTTGATGATGATATGATTAGGCAAACGTGTGTCATGCTTGATACTACACCGGTACTTGAAGTTAACCGGTGGATGCCACAATTTGAAGAGTTGCCCCAAACCGATGTAGTGCCTCTACCGTCTAACCTCAAGTCACCGAAGCTTGACCTAAAACCTTTGCCCTTTGATTTAAAATATGTCTATTTAGGTCAAGATGAGACATACCCAGTGGTGATCTCTACCCACCTGAAGAAAGAACAGGAGAGTATGCTCATATTTACTCGCATTGAGCATAAGGGAGTTCTTGGTGGACAATAGCAGACCTCAAGGGAATCTACCCATCGATTTGTACTCACCGCATATATCCTGAGGATAATTCAAAGGCTGTTTGGCAATCACAACGTAGACTAAATTCAAACATGAAGGAAGTGGTTAAGGCTAAGGTTCTTAAACTATTAGATGTGGGTATCATATACCCCATATCCGATAGACAATGGGTGAGTCTAACTCAGGTGGTTCCTAAGAAGTCTGGGATCACTATCATAGCCAATGCCAATAATGAACTCGTGCCAACTAGAGTTACTACTGGTTGGAGAATGTGCATTGACTACAGGAAGTTGAGTACTGTCACAAGGAAGGACCACTTTTCTTTGCCCTTCATCGAATAAATATTGGAAAGGCTAGCTGGTCATTCCTTTTATTATTTTCTTAATGGGTATTCGAGCTACAATTAGATTGAAATCGCCCCTGAGGACTAGGAAAAGACTATGGCACCTTTGCTTATAGAAGGATGCCGTTCGGGTTATGTAATGCCCCTGCCACCTTTCAGCGATGTATGATGAGTATCTTTTCTGACATGGTGGAGAAATATTTAAAGGTCTTCATGGATGATTTCTCTATTTTCAGTTCATCTTTCAGCGAATGCTTAGAGAGGCTTAAATGTGTGCTGAAAAGATGCGAAGAAAAGAATTTGGTACTTAATTGGGAGAAATGCCATTTCATGGTTCAAAAGGAAATTATCTTTGGGCATATCATCTCGTCCAAGGGAATCGAGGTAGATAAGGTAAAAATCGATCTTATCTCTAACCTACCTCCACCCAAGAACATCAGAGACGTGCGATCCTTCTTAGGACATGCAGGGTTTTATAGAAGATTCATAAAGGACTATAGTCTCCTCTCTCATCCTTTATGTAATCTTCTTCAAAAGGATACACCATACGAGTGGACTGAGAAATTCCAAGAAGCTTTCACTAAGCTTAAGGGCATGTTAACCACTGCACCTATCATGCAGCCACCCGATTGGAGTCTGGCTTTTGAGCTTATGTACGAGGCTTCTGATTATGCTCTTGGAGCAGTTCTAGGCCAGAGAAAAGATAAGAGGCCCTACGTCATTCATTACGTAAGTAAGACTCTAAATCCTGCCCAAGTGAACTACTCAACTACAGAAAAGGAACTCTTAGTCGTAGTGTTCGCTTTGGACAAATTTAGGTCCTACCTGATCGGATCCTAGATCATTATCTACACAGATCATGTGGCACTTAAGTATCTTCTTTCTAAGAATGATTCTAAGCCCCGCCTGATACGATGGATCCTTCTACTCCAAGAATTTGATTTAGAAATTAAAGATAAAAAGGGAGTAGAGAATGTAGTGGCCGATCACCTTTCTCGCCTTGATACCTCTGATTCCCTTAAGGTGACCCATGTCAATGACATGTTCCCTGATGAACAACTGTTCAGAGTCTCCCATTCACCTTGGTTCGCTGATATTGCCAATTATCTTTCCACAGGTTCCATACCGACGCATTAGATTGCACAAGATAAGAAGAAATTCTTTATCAAGGTGCGCAACTTTTTCTGGCATGATCCATATTTGTTTAAATATTATCCAGACCAAATCTTAAGGAGATATGTACTAGACGATGAACATCAGAGTGTTATCTCCTTTTATCACTCACAGGCCTGTAGTGGTCACTTTTCTGCTAAAAAGACCACGGTCAAGATTCTACAGTGTAGCTTTTATTGGCCCACCATGTTCAGGGACACTCATGAATTTTGCATGGCTTGTGAGCGTTATAAAAAATTGGGAGCATTGTCCCGTTGAAATATGATACCCTTGAATTCCATCCTTATCATAGAAGCATTTGATTGTTGGGGCATTGATTTCATGGGACCATTCCCCCAATCCTTTGGAAATTTATATATATTTCTCACCGTAGATTATATCACTAAATGGGTCGAAGCAATTCTGTGCCGCAACAATGACCATCGCACGGTCATTAAATTTTTAAAAGAAAACATTCTGTCGCAGTTCAGGACGTCTCAAGCCATCATTAGTGACGGGGGCTCACACTTTTGTAATAGACCATTTGAGAGCTTAATGAAGAAATACGATATCTCTCATAAGGTGAGCACCCCATACCATCCACAGACAAGTGGACAAGCTGAGATTTCCAATAGGGAGATCAAACATATCCTAGAGAAAATGGTTAATCCTGATTTATGGGCATACCGTACTGCTTTTAAAACCCTATTGGAACATACTTGTCACTGGGAAGGCTTGTCACTTCCGGTGGAGTTGGAACATAAAGCATACTGGGCGATCAAAAATCTGAATTTCAATCTAGACAACGCTGGCTCGCTACGCAAACTTCAATTAAATGAACTTGAAGAAATCTGGAACGATGCGTACAAGAACTTGAGAATTTACAAGGACAGGATGAAGTCGTTTCATGATCAACATATTCTGCGTAAATCATTCATGCCAGGTCAGAAAGTCCTTTTATACGACTCTCGACTACATCTCTTTTCGGAAAAGCTTCGATCTCGTTGGACCGGTCTTTATATTATTGTTACTGCTTATCCTCATGGGGCTGTCGAGATAAGAGATCCCGACAATGGTAAGGAGTTTAAGGTAAATGGACATCGATTAAAACCATTTGTCAAGAAATTTAATTCAGAGGACATGTCCATGCCTCTGATTGCTCCCGTTTACCAGAATTGATCTCCTAGTCTGATGGCAGTTTACGTAGGTTTCTCGCTTTCATAGGACTAGGGTAGTTTGCTTTACTTGTCTGGCTAAAGATGGTAAAATTAGTGCTCCTGGGAGGCAACCCAGTTTTTATTCCATTTCATTTTCTTAGTTAGTTAGCTCAATGTTTGTAGGTAACATTGATGCAAGCCCTCACGAGACTACAACTCGTCCACTAGGGGCAATCTAGGGGTTTAAAGGCTTATTGAATACGCTAAATGCAATCGAGAGCACCTGCGAAAGTGGTATAGGTAGGATTTTATTTTTGTTATTTTTATTTTATTTTCTCTCTCGTGTTGACCAGCTTCCATGCTGCGATCTCTTGAAAAGTCTCTCTCTCGATTCATTATCCAGGTACTGTCTTCCCATCACTTTACTTTCGTTGTCCTATGTGCATTGCATATTATATCTTTTACATTGAGGACAATGTAAATTTTTGGTTGGGGTTGGGAGATTAGGTTTCCTAATCAGTGTTTTCTTAGTCTTGAGCAAAAATGGTTAAAATTTTTAATTTTTTCTGATAATTCTTGTGAATTTGAAGTGATTTTGACATCTATCTTTGATTTAGAAGTGTAAGATACGTAATGTTGGATTTATGACTCTTGGATTCAGTATCTGGTAGATTTCACAGTTAAGTTGAATTGATAATCCATGATTAGAAGTTCAAACATTGATTGAGCCATGATTTCACATGTCACATCTTGCTTTCACATTAAGATTTCAGTCTGATATGGAAGGGTTAATTTGGTAATCATTAAAATATGAAAGGAACTAGGCTGGAACATTTGCCTAACATGATCGATATGAAAAAAAAGAAGAAGAAGAAACCTTTGGAAAGATTTGGGCGAATAATCCTCACCATAGGTTTACTCCCTATAGTGTAGATTTAATACCCCTTGAATGATATTTAAAAAGAGTCAGGTGTACGGTCTTCATCATAGGTTTGCTCCTTATAGGTGAGGATTTGATTCCCCTTCTTGGTATTACTGTTAATAAAATAAATAAATAAATAAATCAAAAGTTAAAACAATGATAAGAATGATCTGTGAGGCACGTTTTGGTTATCATGAATTCTCTTGTTGATTACCAATGATATCCTGAAATAGAGAATTGAATCTTAGTGTTGATAAGCCGAGATTACACTATACACCCATGGATCTTAATGTTTAGAATTATTCTAATTGATGGATTAATACTTTGAACTTGATTATAAAGTTTACTGTGTGCTTGAGTCTAGGAGAAAATAATTTCCAACATTCATGAATCTTAGATTTCTCGTATCTAATTCGTTTTTCAAAATATCACTCGGTTACATAGAAAATTCTCTTTTAATTCTCAACTTATTTTTCGCATATTTTGCTCGAGACTAGCAAAATGCTGGTTGGGGGTTGTGTTGAGGGTCAAATATTGCATATTAGACCCTAATTATTACCTGGATTTATGATCATGAAAATGTTTAAAGGCCCATTTAAATAGTGTTTGTGCTGCAGGCTGAATTTACAATCATGTGACTGAAAAGGATGCTTTAATGCTCTGATGTCACCAAGGCAAAGGGATGGACTCCAGAGACTAAGATCAACGAATTTACACGTCAGGGATCTGAGAAAATCAAGCCGTTCATGTTAAAGAGTCCAGAAATTGGTCTAAAATGCAAGATCACAGGGTTCCAGCTCTCTGATCGACTTGAAACTTCATACACTTGATGGGGGCCATAAATTAACCGTATACATCAAATTTCAGTCATTAGATTCATGTGGAAGTGGCCCAATAGAGAGATCAGAGGGTGTTAGCCATTAAAGCACATCTTGACAATCCATAAGCGATCAAGGCTCAAAATTAGATGTTAGAAAGAGCGTGAAAAATAACAAGCCTTGGTGAAATTTTGTCTCATTTGAATGGTATAATCAGGAGATACGGACGACAGAAGTTATAACAAAATAGGATGAAAAATTTGTAAATAGATGTGCCATGCATGGCTACGTGAAACAGATTTAGTCTTTAATGGTGAATGTTGTCCATGAGCGTGTGGCCCACCCTGAAGTCAGATCTACTTTAAACTGGAAGCCATGGGCCAACATTACGTACAGGAGCCGATAAAGGGAGTGAATTTCTAGGACAGGCATCGCAGTGGACCCCACCTATTTTTTGCATAAAACATGAGCATGGGAAACGTCCAGTGACGGACGTGTTGGCGGTGGGTTTTGACAGTGGGTCCCACCCATCATTCTGTTGGATGATCCAAGTCGTCCAACGTGGTCAGGAGGGAATTTAGACTGAAACCTCGTACTCCTTTGCAACCATTCTCAAGAACAAGAGCAGAAAAACTGGATCTTTCACCGCATGTTGATCAACGTGGGGCTCACCTGGTATCTGGAACTGCCTCAATTTTAGTCCCAACGACTAAAATGATATGCAAAATGGATGGATGGATTGGATTTTACAAAAACATTACAGTGGGCCTGGTATATGTAGTGTGTACATAGTGCATATGTACACCAGACATGCACTGATTTTTTTCAAACGAATTCAAAAACGGAAGCTTCCATTTCCAGAGACTTTCGCACCGAGGATCGGTCAGTAGTTATGAGCCCCACCTATTGTGCATATAGACAATCCAAGCCGTCCATTTGATGTCCAAGGCTCATGTTACCAAGACCTCGGTGTCCTTTCTCCCTCAGGCGAGCTATCAAAAGATCCAAGCCATTGAACGCAATTTGAACGGCAAAGCAAGCTATTCTGTGGGCCACACCAAATCCAATATGAAACCAGCCATTTTTTACTAGTTTTTCACCACAAGTTGAATGAACGGAGTGGATTTCTCAACAACCACTGATAATGGGCCCAACCAGCGTCACAGCGGAAGAGATCCGCATCCCTATTTTGCATCTGGATGCAGCCGACTTTTACGGGCTGTGGTGTGGTCTCAGTGATGATCGGATGAGTAATCCAGACCGTCCATCGTGTAGGACACTCAAAAACATCCCGAGGGATGTTACTCTTTTGGAAAAGATCACAGGAACGGGGGAGTTGTGAGGTTCCGACTTTCAATTTGTAACGATTATACCTGCACCGACCTATTGCCGCGTGATAGCAGGCTTTGCATGCGAACTGACTGCGTAAATAGGGTCGGTCTGACTCTGAACCGACTCCCAGTCACTTGCCATGTATAAAAGAAGAAAAGAAGAGCTTGAGAAGAGAGAAAATTTGACTTGGAGGAGAAGAAAAAGTAGACGTGAAGCAGAGAGAGAGAGTGTAACGTCTCAGAAAAATCTGTACAGAGACCCGAGTACCAACTCGATCAGAGATCACTTAGGATTAATTCCTTTAGAAAATAAGCGTAAGTTAACTAGCGCCATGTTAGATTAGCTGTGAAATTAGTTCTATTCACTTTAAATGCGTTCTGTAAGACCAAAAACTTGTAGAATCAATGACGCTATAACATCATGAAACCTAGGATCAAACTCTAAGCCCGTTTGCTCTTAGGAACCCTTTGAAACTTTGTATTGGATCTAGATCGCGCGTCAAAAGTCCGATATCTACAATCTTAGACCATTATGACCGCTTAGTTGGACTCGACAATCGCTTCAAAAATCAAGCCCAACTGATGTTCTGAGGCTAATTCGTTGAGCCTGGAGCAAGGAGTGTGAGAAAGAGTGAAATTCTTTGAAAATTAAATGCGATTTAAATAAATCTGGCACGTTTCGCTTGCGGGTTAAGTATAAGCATTTAGACCGTTAGAATCTAACCCAAATACATCCTCGGATCAGGGAACATTTCCCACTCAGGTCAGTACATGTGAAATCCTTGATCGAATCTCCGTGACCACTGAACTGAAATTGGTCCGCCACGTGCGATCTGGGAACACTATCGGAATAAAAACTTAATGTGATCAGGATCCAATATCCATGAGCTTAAGTCCGATCGCATTTGGTCAGGGGACCTCCATAAACGTTCTTTTGGATCGAAACAGACCCGATTTGGCTATAACCCAAGTATACTTTGGTTTAAAGTCTAAATAGGTGAGTTTCTGACCTATTTAAAGACCTTAAACCCTCTCACAACCCTCCCATACGAATTTGCTAAAACCCTAGAAAAGAGAAGAGAGAAAAGAGAGAGATTGTGTGGAAGTTGTGAGGAAAAGTCCCTGGCACTCGATCCTGCTTCTACACGTACCTAATCACCGTGTTCTAATCACTCTTCCGGTGGTTCCAACTTCATTCTAGGTAAGAAAACCCTAACCTCAACCTGTTTTAGGGATTCCATTGATACAAGTAGCGAAGTAGCTGATCTATCTTGTGATATAGGTCGTCATACAGACGTTGACGAAGCGTAGGGTTCCTATTCGATCTGATACGCTTCTACGGCATAAGGTGAGGGTTCTGGATGCTTAGATTACCTGTTTTTAAAGCTTTCAATGCCGTTTAATGGTAGATTGTTGACTAGAATGCTGTTTGATATGTAGAACATGCTGTCTGTTTTTCATTCCGAATACGTACGAAGAATATGAGATTTAGGGTATTTTAGATATTTATAGGAAATACTGTATACGTACGTATTTTGCTAATATGATTGCCATGTGTATTTTTCGTATACCTATGCTAGTTATAAGTGTATGATCTGTTCGGCGAAGAGATTCGCCCTAATGCACATTATTGGCCGACATACGCTATGTAGGCTAATGTGTGTAGATTAACTGTTTGTATAAAGTTTTGTATAAGTATTGAGTAAATGTTGTTGTAGTTTAGCATTGAGATTGGATTCTCAACTAATATGACGATGTACATGATTTCCTCTATGTTTGTTATATTGAATTGATTTCCTTACATATATGAAATGCTTGTGTTCTGTTGAATTGCTTATGTTGCATGTTATAACATGTTGTTAACATGCTTGGACTATTTTTGTTTCATTTCTGTCATTCACTTATGATCATTGATTTAAATTACAAGTGCTTGGGGCTATATTCTAGTCCAGGTAGTCGGTAACAGCTTAGAATTCATGGTTGGATTCTATTCGCCACAAAGGATGTGTATGACGAACCCGAGTCGTACTAGAGTCGTCGGCAGTGGTTAGGCCACACGAAGTGCTTGTACTAGTTAGACTCATCGAGTAACCCAATTGACCGTTGTATGTTCACCTTGTATTCGTCATAACTGCTTGAACCTAGGGTACTGAACTTACCAGTGAAAATCCTGATAACCATGGTTCCTTGATCCATTAAGACTCATGAGCTGGGCATGGTGGTATAGGACACCATGGTCGAGCTGTCGGCCTACGATGGGCCCATAAACCTCCCTGTAGTGACCAGTGAGCACCTTAGACTCGTGAGCCGATTGTGGTGGTATGAGACACTACATTCAAGCTGTCGGCCTACTCTGATTGGTGATGAGCCCTTTGTAGTGACCTCGAGCGTATTCTGAGTCTACGTGAGGCGACGACCCTTCCGTAGCGACAAGAGTACAACTAGGCCTGTATTGATAAGGTGATGGGGGAGCGGTGCAATGAGTGTGAGCAACAGCCCTGACAGCCCTTGCAGTGACCTAGAAATATACCATCGTATAAGATTACTAAGAGTGACGACCCTAGACAGGATCTGTGTTAGGATTGATATAAGGGAAGTACCTTAGTTTCCCAATATTGTTGTATGAAAGGACTAATAACAACTCGGTAATCATATCCATATCGCACTGCATGTGCCTGGAAGGTGTGGAACACTGAGGGAAGAAAGCATGTCATGAACGTAAGATGGTGTCGCATGAGGGAGTATGTCGACGAGGGCATCCATCATGTCATTTCATTCTTATATTAATCACAATATTAAGGAATGTTTGATTGCTTGCTTTATCATTATCACTTGATTGATTTGATAACATGTTAACCTTTGCTCTATGATTCCACTGAGTTGATCACTCACTCCCACGTTACGGGATGGTGTTGTACACACCAACCAGACTCTGTCTTAGCTGCAGGTGTTGGCGATGCTTTGAGGCAGAGTCGTACTATTCGATGGCGAGGAGGAGCTCTCCTATGTCCAACTCTCTGGCGGGTCTAAGCAGACGTGGAGTTTCGCTGGCGGGACTATAGGGTTTGGATAGAAAACACTACTTTTTCTTATTGCACATTTCATGTAATTATTTAACCTGGTGATAATCATACTCTGAGAGCTTACCATCATTTTTATATAATTTATATACATACCACAGTCTTCTACTTGCATAATTTAATTACCTCTGGAGTATGATTTGCTGTTTGGCTTAATCTCACTCATGTTTACTGTACTAATAGACAACATTCAACCATCATCATCATATATGTTGCATAAGTGATGTTTTGGAACTCGGGAGTTGGGTTTTTACCCGACCCCCGATTTTTGGGGCGTTACAGAGAGAGATAGGGAGTACAGAGTATATTACTTTTAGAGTTTATTTTATTTCATTTTTATTCCTATGAGATCTAGCCTAATCATGTTTGGCTAAACCTCTTAGCTAGGGCTAAGAGGTGAAGCTTGTAGCGTGATGAGAACTCTTTGCTTGCCTTTTGTTTAGATTGAACTGATGCTAAATTTGGTTAATGAAGGGAATGGTTTTAGTCTTTAATGGTCTGTTGTGATTGAAATTACAATGGGTCTGCAATGGCTTTGAGTATTTCTTCTTTTTCTTTATGTTTATGACGTCAGGAAGCCCTATTGTTCACCATAGTCTCTTGGGCATGGTCGGATGATAGTACCCTTCCTAACCTTCATACATATGATTGGTTGGTAATTAGTTTAATTCTATTGTTTGCTTTGTCTCCTGGGCATGGTTTGGTGATGGAATCCATTCTAATTCATATACCTTTCATCTCTTGAAAACTATATCAATGACAGTTCAGTTAATTTTCATGATTCTGGAAGCAGGTGTAAGATCTCCCTAATCTTTACAAGTGGATCCTCTGAATCCCTAGTTCCCTTTCTCAGAATTTTCCTAAGTTTTAGATTAATTATTCCATAATTATTCCACAATTGCTAATTAATTTAGAATTCATCTTAGTCTAGTTCTAATTCTACTTAATTTTAGATTACGTACAAGTTTTAGTCCCTTGGAATTCGACCTCGGTCTTACCGAGTTTATTACTACATCAAAACCCTGCACTTGGGGAGTGAACATAGAACTTGCCATCTCCAAGTACTTCAGCTACCACCACTTGAAAGCAAAGGCCAGGAAGACACGTAAATTATATGATTTAAGAAAATAAACAAGAAAGATGACAGACAAAGTAAATGTGACAAAGCACCTGAAGTACTTCCTTTTGTTTGCTTTTAGCAACAGATGAACCATTTGCAACTTCTTGTCCTTCAACATAGTTCTCCCAAATTTGTAGAAAATATACGTAAGTAGACCCTTCAGAAGAAAAACCAGTCCTGCACTGATGAGGGTCGAATATTGCGTATCAGACCCTGATTACTGCCTTATTTTATGTACATGATAAAGCTTTATGGAGTATTTTAATCGTGTTTTTATTACAGTTAGTAATTAACAACATGGACTGGATTTGACGCTTCGAAGCCACCAGAGCAAGGAACGGATTCCAGAAGACCAAGATCAATGGATTTATACGCCAGGGATCCAAGAAAATCAAACCGTTCACCTTAAAAAAGGCTAAAAATGGTCCAGATAGAAAGATCACATGGTTCTTGCCATCCGATTAACATGAGACTTCATACATGGGATGGGGGATATAAATAAACTGTACATATAAAATTTCAACCATTAGATATCTTGGGCCCAATGGCCAGATAAGCCCCTTAATTCATTAAGTGGGGCCTGCTGGATATCTGGACATACATTAATTTTTGTCCCGACAGTTAAAATAATATGAGAAAAAGGATGGACGGTGCAGATTTTGCACAAACATTACAGATGGCCCATATGTACAACGTGTGTACTTGGTGTACACACGTGCCTAGCATGCACCGAACCAAACGTTCGGTCCAAGCTAGCACTGACCCGACCGTCTCCTTCAAAAAAGGAAATTTTCATTTTCTAGTGTAACGGATGGACGTTGTCCATTTTGCGGAACAAAGTGGGCCACCATCAGGCCTTGTATGGTAGATCCAAGATGTCCATCGTGTAGGCCAGCTAAAATCCTCCCAAGGGACGTTAAAACTTTAGAAAGAAAGCAAGGAAGATGGAAATTTTCAGAGCTATCTTTCGATTGTGAAACGCATTGCACTGCCAGCTGCGTAAGCAACTTTCATCCGATTTTCACCGACCCTGACATCTATAAAAGGGCCTGAGACGTCTAAAGCAGAGGAAAGGAAGCTTAGGAGAGCAAATCCAGAGCTTGGGGAGAGCCAGTGAGAGAAGAAAGAGAAAAAGAGAGAGAGGAAGGAAGAAGAGAGATGTTCTTAACTTTTATATTTATTTTTTTTTCTTTCTTAATTAACTTTATGGATAGCTAATTTTCTTAGCTAGGGCTGAGATAAAGCCCCTAATTTGAATGATGCTTATTTTTCTTTGTTGATTTCATCTTGAATTTGATTGATTTGTTTCTTTCTCTAGTGTCCTTTCCTGAAATTTTCGTACTTCTCCATTCTATGAGCTTAACCAAAGTCTAGATGTGGATGTTGTTTGGAATATTATTCTAGGTACTTGTGTCTGATCATGAACAGGTTTCCTATAGTGGAAGAAATAGGAATCTACATCTCTCCATGTCTGACCATGGATGGATAGATGTGATCTATATGCTCTAAGGGATTATACATTCTGTGTGCCCGACCAAGGACATAGAGTGTAATTTATTTATTTTTATATCAATCTGAATTAGGGTGAATCAACAGGTAAAATAAGGGTTAAGATAATTAGGGGTGGATTCGAAAGTCCTAGTCTTCTCTTTGATTGAATTTTTCCTATTGCTCTCGGTTACTTTTCCATTGATTTTTGTTAAGTTTATTTAATCACTAGCTTAAATATTTGATAGATTAGTTAAGAAGAGTCTCAAATTTTGAATTGTGACAACCAGTCCTCATGGGAATAATCTCGTAATACGTACTGCATTTACATCTGATTCATATACTTGCGAGTTTAAAAATCATTTAAATCAGATTGGTTTAAAATAAAACATCATGCACCATTTAAATTAACATTTCTTTCATCAGAACAAATGCAGTTGCATGTTTTTCATCCATTGGTAATGCAAACACAGTGATATTTGTGTTAGTTTCTTTATGTGCTTGAATGAACCTCTCATAATCCATATGATATAAATGATATCCAGCAAGAACCAGGAACTCCATGACATTATGTTCCTTAAATTGCCATAAATACTACATCACAACATCAACAATTCCTTGTAAAATACATCACATTTATTCATTGAACAAAGTCTATTAGCACATATAAGATAGTTTGCATAGAAGGAAAGGAGCTCAATACCATCACACAATCACACATGCACCTTAAAGCACCCGAGTACCTTATTGTTGAAAATTCTACCAAGAGTAGAAATCCCAAAAATCATGAATATGTCTCTCATTGACCAATCCAAATGCACCTTAAAGCAAAGGACCAACTGCATCCACATATCAAACTATCATTGTGCACCTACAAAATAAATTATGAACAACTAAATAACATATGCATACAAGCTTAATCATAAGTGCATGAGGAATCATATGGTGCTTAGGCTAAAATGTTGAACCTTAACATTCCACTTTTCAGTTTGTACAAGTGAAGCTCATAATTTAGTAGTTGAAACTATTGATGCAATGGTCTTCACATCAATCTCTCATCTAACAAAAAACATTTGAAGTCGATTGAATGTGAACCAATGTTGTATCTCATCTAACACCCTTTTACTGTTAGAACTATCAAATACAAAATGATTAGCCACCAAATTCTTGTACACAGAGCACAATGTCATTATCATGGACAATGTTGAAAGAGAAGTGCTCTTATGACATGCATGAGAATAATGATGATGGTCTATGCATTTTACATGATGTCAGGGAGAAATCCTCATATCTGTTAAAAAGTTATTTAGTTAACAAATCTTCCCAAGCAAGACAACTCAGAAATAAAGAATTAGAAAAAGATTAGGTTCTCCAAAATTCCACTAAAAACTAAACAAAGGAATATATCGAACTTATTGAATCTTCATTTCCTATCTTTCCTGCCAAGTCAAACACATTAATTTCATAATATGAGAATTTAGAGAAGTGGTGGTTGAAAAATATAAGCACCTGAAGAAGCACAATAATAATCTAGTTTAGGTTCAAATAAAAAAAATAAAGAAAAAAAAAGGAAAGAGAGATTTTTTTTTAGAGGCAACAAAAAGAGAATTCATTAAAAGAAAGCAAACAACAACAAAGCAAAAAGCGAAAAAAAAAGAAGAAAGAGCAAAGGAGCAAAACTGTTGAGGTAGCAGAGAGCTCCTAACAACCTAAGAAAGTAAGATCAAGACTAGAGATATTCTTAACAAAGGCAACCCATTCTATAATCATCCTATTAGCCCTAGCTCCCACCGCAAGAGTAGTAGCCGATCGGTTATTAAAACATCGATCATTCCTTTCTTGCCAAACAACCCACCAAATAGCTAGGATAGTCATACGCTAGATCTGCAAATTATTTTTCCCAAGAGTGACCCCATTCCATGCCATCAACAGCTTAGAAGTGGACTCCGGCACGCACTAGGAAAGGGAAAAGAGCCTGCAGAAATGAGAGAGAATGGAAGAAGTAAAGGAGTAGTGAACCAACAAATGGTCCACAGTTTCCGCCTTGCACATGCAACAGATGCAAATGTACATGATCGACATTCTTCTCTTGGCGAGATTTTTAATTGTTAGAATTCTATTTTGAGCTTCTAACTAGCCGAAACATCTGATTTTAGGAGGGGAACGGTATTTCCAGACAAAAGGGGTTGCTTCGCAGGGAGATTTGTCCGCAGTGGAAAGAACGACGTAGAGAGACTTGACAGAGAACTCCTCAGACTTTTTAAGAGGCCACGTAACACTATCAGGCTGTGAGGATATTATCTTAAAGTTTGATATGTAATCGAGCAGAGCACTGTATTCGTTCACCTCGTCTTCGATAAGGTTTCGGGTGCAAATGATGTTCCAAACAAAGTCAGCGGACGTGAAGTAGCTACAACTGTTGATGAGGACATTACAATCGGGAGAAAGCCGGTAGATATGTGGAAAAGAGAACTTGAGGGGCTTTTCTCTAACCATAGGTCTTCCCAGAATCGAGTAGCTGAACCATTGCCCACCACAAATCTACTGTTGACAATGATAGGATCCTTGGCCTTAAGGATTCCTCTCCATATATGGGATGCCTTGTAATACAAACTATCTTTAAGACACCAATTTCCCTAAGAAGCACCATACTTGCCTTTAACTATCGAGTCCAAGGGTATCCTTTTCCCCCGCAAATCGCCAAGACTATTTACCTAAAAGAGCTGTAAGACCCGTATCCTAGTCCGTATCATTCTATAGGCTTCTGCGGTTCTCCCGGTCGAATTCTGGCAACTCTCGACCTATATCGATGTTTGCACGTGATCCTAAGCTGGGTCCCGCATACCGAAGTTGGCTCGAATCAAAACTTGTACCTTACCGACCGTGCCGTCACCGCGGTTTCAACGCCACGACTCGTATACCGATCCGATACCCGTACCAGAATATGTGGACCCACGTTCATCCTGAAGAAATGCTGCGCGTTGTGAATTTTGAGGGAATCTCTACAACATGTCCAATTAATCAATCAATGTCAAGTACAAGCCATACCCCAAGTACTACAACCCATCCCTCCTTTTCACATAAGTCAACTTTCTCTCTCCCCTCACCATCCCTCTTTTTCAAAAATCAAACTCACCCATACCTTTCCTTACAACCACCACATCATCCCATGCCTTTAATCCATTACCTTCCTCTCTCTCTCTCTCATTCCCTCTCTTCACTCACAAGCAACCCAAAAAAACTCCACACGTCCAAGTTCCTCTCTCCCAATCCAAGTGTGGCCCACCTTCTCATCTCCCATCTTAACCCTTCATCCTTCATCAACCTCCATCAAAAGGCAAGTTAAGGAGCATAGGAGTCCAATGGATCAAGGAGGAGTGCAAGAGGGAGGTGATCCACCGTTGATTCTTGTTTTAAGGGCCCACTTATTGTGGGACCCACGTGATGTACGCATTGTTTAAGGGAGGGCCCAATAGTGGCGGGGTCCCTCCCCTTCTCGCTTCTCTCTCCCTCTTTCTCTCTCCCTTTCACTTTTTTTGTGATGTCTTGTAGCCACTACGGTGCAAAATGATCTTGACCGTTCGATCGTGAGGCCCACCTTATAGTGGGTGCATTGGAACATATGCCCTGAACTCAGAAACTGGGCTCACAAAATTCTCGATCGCTGAATCTGATGCAGACAGCCTTCGTAATACCCCATTCTCGACTCCTGACACCCATACACCAGGTTCCAATCCTGGGATCCTACAAGAAGGATTTTAAACATGATTTTTTATTTTAGTATAAGCATAACTACAAGCATAACCCACGAACAATAACCATAAGAACACCATCACAAAATCTACTATGATAAAAAACTTTGAGTACAATACATATAAAAGGAAAATACAAGATACTGAAAATAACAGAAACTCTAGAAGCTCGACTGTATACTCCAACTGCAGTGAAGCTACGGCTGCATCATGATGTCACCTGCACGCATCGATTGTGCATAAGCTTATAGAAAGCTTAGAGGGCAGTGTAAGTGTGTGCGCAATAAGAGCGTGCTCAGAATACAGGGTCAGAGAAATTGTGAAATCATGCTAATGAGTACGTGGATGCAATCAGCCATAACAAGGCTATGTAGTGCAGGATATGAATATTATCGGCCATATCAAGACCATGCAATGTGAAATGTAAAACAAGTATGCCAACCCTCATCCAAATGCTTATATAGCTCATCAGATATCAATACAGTTCTCATTTTGGATAATCACCGGAGTTTAGTACACTCCAAATGGCACTGTCGCTCTCCCAGCCGCACAGTCCAAGTGAGCGTAAGAAACCTCACTATCCGTCTGTCCAATAGTCTGTCAATACCTATCCTGCACGTTGATAGAAGATCCATTCACAAGCTGGTCAAACTCAGCCTAGTAATGCCCCTTACGCTCGGGCGAGTAAGGCCACACCCCTTTCCAACCGACCACGACACAGTGGGAGACCCGGCCTCCTAGTATTTGGCCCTCATGCGCTCATGAATCTACTCGATCTTGACATTGGAGTCATCCTCTAGTACCATCAGGTTTAGGAATTTTCACCGAGGACATCTAAGCCGCCCCGATGCTTAGTAACAATATTTCTCGTGTTCGATCCTGCCATCCACGATATGCCTGTGGAGGTCATAGCCCTGATGTTGCTAAGTATAGAAATCATGTCCTAAAATGTGAAGTGCATGAATCACACTACCAGTCATGCAACAATCTTACGCATCCGCGCGCTCATGAAGGGCAACTCCACCTATCAGGGAGCCCATAAACAATCTGCCTGATGGCACATGCTATGATCAGTCACTTCTTATACCAAGCATACATATGATGCGTATAATCATGAATCATGAATCTATTCTAAACATGCTATATTGTGATGAGATCTATTCATAATGAAGATGGGCCTAAATGGCCTACACACTATAAGTATGGGCCTATCAATGGACCCCCAGAGAGAGTTACAATGCAGACATTTAACCACCATTGCTCTTACAATGTGGACGTCAAACCATCATTGCTCCTAAGGTATAGCCGCCAAAACATCATTACATGAACCATGGTGGAATCATACATTACAATGAGCCTTATATACATCCCATTGGGCCTCAACCCATGGACCTCAGATACATCAAATGGGCCGCATAGCATGGGCCCCATATAAACATCAAGGTGGGCCTCGCATACATCACACTGGGCCTCATAACATGGGCCCCATATCTATTAAGGTGAGCCCTAACAACGGGCCTTACACAAATCAAGGTGGGCCTCAACAATGGGCCATAAGTATGGTATGTGGCACCACATGGCCCACGTGTATATCAAATGGGTCACACCTAAATATAAGTGGTGATAAGGATTTCCACCATTAGAATTCCCAAGGGTTTAATGGTGGACATTCAAACCCACTTCTTCCTAAAATATGGCCCACCTAATCTTAGATCTGTCTTATTTTTAATTTCAAGCCTTAAAATGAGCTTTCAAAATGGTTGGATGCAACACATGTATCATGGTGGGTCTGATAGGAATGGATAGCATAGATAATACACATACCTCATGGTGGGGACCACATTGATGGAAGGTGTGGAGCACACACATCAGTGGGTCCCGCATGGGGCCCACCATAATATTTATTTTCCACCCAATCCTGTTGATAAGGTCATATAGACCTGGGGCTCACTGTAATATTTAATTTCCACCCAACCTATTGATAAGGTCACATAGACCTGGGGCCCAACAAAAATGTTTATTTTCCACCCAACCTTTTGATAAGGTCATAGAGACCTAGTTGGAGAGGAAACATAAATTTCATAGTGATTCAAAACTTCTGTGACCCAAAATGGGTTTTAATGGCTGATGTTAAATCAACACTTTTCCCTTTAATGTGGGCCACCTGAGCACCACATACAACTAATTTTGGGGTGGGCCACAGTCCCAAAAGGTGGGGCATCAAATGCACGACATGGATATTCAATGCTCATCACGGTGGGGTCTACACATGGGACCCATGTCCTTAGCCGTGGACGTCCAGTGCACGGCGCTGCAAGCGTCTTGATGGCCATTGTTATTATTATTATTATTATTATTATTATTATTATTGAGGTATTTCATAGGTGGGGCCCACATCAGGCAGATCCACTCCAACCATTGGATCCTATGGCTCATTACAGGCTAAATGAGTCCAATATCCAAGGTATGTTGGTGTATAGAAGCTTTAAAGTGAATTTTAACGGTAAGAACCACTATTTTCTATACCATGGCCTGCCAAATAATCGGATTGGCTTCATTTTTCGGCTCAACGCCTAAAATGGGCTGAGAAATGGAATGGACGATGTGGATTTGGTCCTTACATCAAGGTGGGGCCTGCATGAGCAACCCATCGTAAAGCTCAAATATATTATTATTATTATTATTATTATTATTTGTTAACTTGTTAGTATACACCCATGTTAGTACACGCACTCCATGTAGCCACTCCCTACTCACGTCCAATGTCCAGGGACGCTAGATGGCATGGATAAACACAGCATCATGGTGGGTCCCACATATATGTGGCCCAACTATTTTGAATCAATCTGTTACTTGTGTTGCTTTTTTTATTATTATTTTTTTAATTTTCATCTTAGCCGTCCAATGGACCCACTATAAGGTGGGCCTCACAATCGGACGGTCAAGATCATTTTGCACCATAGTGGCTACAAGACATCACAAAAAAGTGAAAGGGAGAGAGAAAGAGGGAGAGAGAAGCGAGAAGGGGAGGGAACCCGCCACTATTGGGCCCTCCCTTAAACAATGCGTACATCACATGGGTCCCATAACAAGTGGGCCCTTAAAATAAGAATCAACAGTGGATCACCCACCTCTTGCACTCCTCCTTGATCCCTTGGACTCCTATGCTCCTTAACTTGCCTTTTGATGGAGGTTGATGAAGGATGAAGGGTTAAGATGGGAGATGAGAAGGTGGGCCACACTTGGATTGGGAGAGAGGAGCTTGGACGTGTGGAGTTTTTTTGGGTTGCTTGGGAGTGAAGAGAGGGAATGAGAGAGAGAGAGGGAAGTAATGGATTAAAGGTATGGGATGATGTGGTGGTTGTAAGGAAAGGTATGGGTGAGTTTGATTTTTGAAAAAGAGGGATGGTGAGGGGAGAGAGAGTTGACTTATATGAAAAGGAGGGATGGATTGTTGTACTTGGGGTATGGCTTGTACTTGACATTGATTGATTGATTGGACATGTTGTAGAGATTCCCTTAAAATTCACAACGGGCGGTGTTTCTTTGGGATGAACGCAGGTCCACATATTCTGGTACAGGTATCTGAACCGTGGTGACGATGCAGTCGCTAAAGTACAAGTTTTGATTCGAGCCGACTTCAATATGTGGGACCTAGCTTAGGATCACTCGCAAACGTCGGATACGGGTCGAGAGTTGCCAAAATTCGACTGGAAGAACCGCGGAAGCCTACAGAACGGTACGGACTAGGATATGGGTCTTATAAGAGTGGAATTCATAAGATTCAGAATCTTCACATTCCTCCTTCATCCTTAAAAACTTTGCACACTTGGGACCAAACAAGCATATGAAACTTGCTTTGATTGTTTTTACCAAACCACAGGAAGTCCCTTCACATTTTCTTCATAGAATTAAGCACCGACCCAGATTATTTGAATAGGGACATGAAGTAGAGGGGAAGACTGGAAATAGATGCTTTGATCAGAGTTAGCTTACCACCTAAAGACAGATACCAACATTTCCACTACGCCGGGTATGAATGGAATTTACTGGTAACCCTATCCCACATGCTCTTCAGCGGGGATCCAACTGAAATGGGCAGACCAACAAAATAAGTTAGGAACGAATCGATGCGACAACCGAGAACATCAGCGAATTTTTGGAGTCTTCTGCGGAACATTAACTCCAAGGAGTTTCAATTTTTACAGATTTATCCTAAGGGCCGAGACCACTTCAAAACAGTGAAAAGCAATAAGAAGATGCTCAATCTTCTCATCAGAGGCTTCAGAGAATATTAAAGTATCATCGGTGAACTGAATATGGGTTAGGGGATCAGATAAGCTAGGCATTGTAATGCCACGTAAGAGCCCTTGATCCTGGCCTTTCGTCAACATTAGAGATAAAGTCTCTCCCACTATAATAAATAGAAAAGGGGATAGAGGATCCCCTTGTCGTAAACTTATGGAACTCTTTAAAAAACAAAAGGCAATCCATTTAAGATAATGGAGAAGAGTTAATGGCGCAATCCAACTTATCCATTTGGCTCTAAAGCCCATCCGACGAAGCAAATAGAAGAGGAACTCCCAGTCCACATGATTGTAGGCTTTTGCGATATCCGGTTTGCAGAAAACTGCCTTGTACTTCGATGTATGGCAGGTGTGCAGAACTTCATTAGCAATAAGGGCACCATCCAAGATTTGTCCGCTTCTGATGAAGGCATTCTGATTGCTGGAGATGAGATTTCCTATAACTTTGGACAACCAGACAGATAAAACCTAAGACAAAATTTTGTAAGGGATCCCTATTAGACTAATCGGCCTGAATTGGGCAAAGGAGGATGCCTTGGGCACTTTAGGAATGAGAGAAATGAAAGTGGCTCCCAAACCTTTCAACAGTCTGGCTCTTAAATGGAATTCCTAAAGGCATTGAAGGACGTCGTGACAAACAACATCCTAGAAAGCATGATAGAAGCTGATCGGTAAACCATCTGGGCCAGGAGACTTATCCCCTCCCATAGCCTTAACTGCTGCTTTAACCTCTTTTTCTGTGAATTACACTTCCAGACAATTAGCCTCATCCGTCTGCAGCTTTTTGAAAGATATGTTATCTAAGGTTGGTCTCACCCAGTTATCGGAAGAAAGGAGCTCTCTAAAATGGGACATAGCGAGATCTTGAATCTCCTTTCAATCTTCAATAATGTTACCTTGATCAGAGACGTTGAGGATCACTTTAGCCTTGGAATGCATATTGGCCATTTGATGAAAGAATTTAGTATTTTTATCCCCTTTCGCTATCCATTTGGGTCTAGATTTAATCCTCCAGGAAACTTCATCTTCCAGGGCTTTGTTAGAGAGCTCTTGAATGATGGATATGCGCCTGGTCAAGACCTCCTTCGACATCAGAATTCCTACAGAATTGACGTCAATGTTCTGAAGCTCAAGGTGAAGAGCTTCGATATTAGCCTCCCTCTATTGATAATCCTTCCTGCGCCACTCTTTAAGCTTCTCCTTTAGTAGTTTGAGTTTATAGAGCAGCTTGTGGCCAAAAAATCTGTTAACTTGAAAAGAAGACCACCAACCAATAATCTGTTGCCGAATCCCAGCAGAGTGAAGCCAAGCGAAATTGAACCTAAAGGGTTTTAGGCCCCAATTGACGTCTTCAATGGTCAAGATAATTGGGCAATGATCAGAAGTATTTCACGGCATGGCAATTTGTTTAGAAGAAGGAAACGTCTCGAGCCATTCAGGAGAGACCAGGAATTTATCGAGATGGGATTGAATAGGGGACGCTCGACCATTGGTCCATGTGAAGCGTAGCCTCAGAAGCGGCAAATCGATTAACTGTTCTTGATGGATCCAATCAGAGAATTAGAACATGGCAGCAGATGGTCTTCTTAGTCTAGAATGATCATCCGAGAGATGTGTGACATTGAAATCTCCAACCACACAGGAAGGACCAGAGAAGGATTGTATAGCCTGCAAAAGTTTAACCCAGAAGTCTTCTCTAAGCGAAGGATTAGTCGGCCCATAAATCACAGATAACAGACAGGGACAAGGATGCCACCCGAACTCCCTACTGCATTGACAGAGAGCCACTTCACATCATTGGCTTTCCATAGAGAAGACATGAGATGGTTTTTGAAAGAGGACACTTTCATTTCCTGAGGACACAGGATATCAAGATTTTTTTTGCTGACCGCTGCCTTGATGAGACTCCTTTTATGCTTGGAGCCTACCCCTCGAATGGTCCAAGAGATAATCTTCATTGGGTCACAACACTGCCCTGAACACCCTATCTCCTTGATTTGGATACCGCGGCTGAGATAAACCCCGAGTTGGCTTGGAGCCATTGAAGTTTGCATGAGTTAGAACTCTTGATAAGATGTTTCGCTGGAGTAGTTCGCTTCTCTATGGGTCGGCCTCTATTTTCTATGCTTTGAAATAAGGCAATATAGTCTTCTAATTGATCCCCAAAAGATAGCCCAAGAGATCTTCCCACCTTTTCAATGGCCTCCTGAATCCACCGTTTCTTCTAGATCTTGGGCAAGAGCTCGGATCTGTTAGATTCTAAGGCAGAAGGCTCGATCAGAGAGTCGGCAATCATCTGAAGTGGTTCCAACATAAGGAGATTCATAGCCTTATCATCTTAAAAGAGGGCAAGTGAGCCCATATCTAGTGCGTCGACAGATGGGAGGGGGGAAACCAAATGAGAATGGGGTGATGACATCCTCGAAAGGGTTTCAGACATGGTACTGTGAGACAACGGGTGAGAATCTGAGAGGCGATCTGAACCTGAGAACAAACTCAATTCATAGGGGGGAGCAGGGGTGATGGTTAATCGAGAGTTTATGGCTAAGGGGAGAAGCTGGGGAGTTTCTACAACTAAGAGAAACTCCCTTGGCCCATGACGCATCATCCGTCTCATCCTCCACGTGTCCATCAAACAGTAACATATTAGGCGAAATAGATTCATAGGCGCTCTCCCTGATCTCCATGCGTCTCTCCGAAGCGTCCTGTCCATGCGCCACGCATCTTGAACTGTGTCTTGAGGATGGGGAAGTCATTAAACCACCTGACACAGGAGTGAGAGATATTCGGGTAAAAGGCCGAACGTAAGAGGAAACATTAGGACTGGCGGAAGAAACCGCTAGATAAATAGCGGAAGTGCGGATGCATGACTTGTGAGAAATGTTAAGCATGCCACACGTCCCTCCATTTGATTCAGTCAGAATGCACGCCCGATGAGGAATTGATGAGAGTGGATGGGATGGATGTTCAGCTCCACGTGTCGACCAACTGATGATGGAACCATCGTATCGCCTATTGGCGAAGAGAGGGTCGACAGACCTCTGAGAAGGTGCTCTGTTGGAGCATGGATTTTGTGCACCTCCTTGCCGTGAAGAATGAGTAGCTGTAAGTGCTATAGTTTATAGCCCCTTATTATTGTCAAATTTGTGGTGACCAAGACACTACTTTGAATCTATATATGTGATGAACAAAAGATCTATTCAAGACATGAAGAGTCATAATGATAGTCTAACAAGATTAGCTTCGATAGACAAGAGAACCTTTCAAGTTCAAGATCTCAAAAGCTTTCAAGTTTAAGATCTTAGAAGCTTTCAAGTTTAAGATCTCAGGCTTAATTATACTCGAAGGTCACTTATCTTCAAGTTTCAATGTCCTTGCTTCACTATTGAGGTATGACTGACCTTACGTTGACCTTTAGAGTAAGCCATTTCGGATACATAATCCATATATGTTTTATAAGTGAATTTGGTCTGTTCTAAGACTAGTCCTGGACCTTGTTCGACTAGTCCTAGTACTGATTCGACTAGTCTAAGAAATTTCACGACCAGTCCTAATTTGTTGAAGATTTTTGGAATTTTTTGGTTACTCTATGACCAGTCCTGGAGGCTGTTCGACCAGTCGTGTGAATAGTGTCGACTGGTTCTTCGACCAGCCATATATCTTCGATTCAAAGTACAACATTGAAAAACATCTGTTTACGACCAGTCGTATGCTACCTACGACCAGTCTTAAAACCGTTAGATCTTATCATGCTTGAAAATTCAAATTTCTGTTAGTTCTTCGACCAGTCGTAGAGGTCCTAAGACCAGTCGAAGACGTATTTCTCTTAGCTATAAATAGAGCACGAATCTCAAAATAAGAGTGACAATTCAAGCTAATTAATTCGGCCTTCTAAGAGATAAGTCTGTGCTCTATTTTAAGCTAAGTGTGCGTATTTAATATTCTCTTTCTTTAGCTTTATTAATTAATTTTTTTCTAGTATTCTAATCTAATATGAAAAGAGGAATTGTTATTTCCCTTTATTTGGAATAAAAATCAATTAAAGCTAGCCCATTTTGGTTTAATTTAAAATCAATTAGAAATAAAATCATTGTAATGTGAGTTTTGGACATTGAACTTGGACATTCAATCATCTACTCTGACTTGGTTATTTGGAGTTATCTCAATGAAGGAGAAAATCAAGTATTTTACATTTAATTGTAAATCCCTTTCTATTTTAGTTTCTTTTGGGATTTGCCAGAAAAATCTCATTATATTGGTTATCTGAGGAGAGCCAGGAAAACTCAGAAGTAGGGTTTTTTTAATTGTGTAAGCCCACTGAGAAAGACACAATTGTGAAGGTTTTGGGTGAACCTGTGAAAATCTAATTTGATGGTGAACGCTAATATCCCCTATGTGAGGATATTAGGAGTGGAGTAGCATTTTGTGTGGCTGTTGTTTAATAGTTGGTGAACACGCAGGCGAACCACTATAATCCCTTGTGTTTAGTGGTTGAATGGTTTATATTTCATATCTTTAATTATTCATTTGTGGGATGTATAAGTGGATGTGAATGTTGTAATCATTTATTTCAAGCATTGTGGGAATGTTGTAATAGTTTAACATTTATTTCTTATTATTCCTTTATCAGCTTCTTTAATTGTTCTAGTAAGGTTACCCTGCCATTCCTATGGTGTATGGTTGTCCCTAGAATAAAATATATTTGTAATTGTAATTTATTTTTTAGTGCAGTTTGTATTTAATTTTTTATTATTTCTCTTCGATTTGAGATTTGATATAAAGACCTTTTTAGAAATAAGGTTGTCCTACCATAAACTCTAGTTTTTCGTGTAAGGTTGTCCTTAAAATAACATTTGTATCAATCTTTCAAGATTTGAATTTTGAGGTTGCTTTACATTCTTGCATTGTGGTTTGTTTATATTATTTATTAGCTATCGTATTTATTTAATTTTCGCTGTTATAAGTTTTATTTGGCATAGTCCTATTCACCCTCCCCCCCCTCCCCCCTCTAGGACATATAGCTAGGCCTTTTCAAGTGGTATCAGAGCCTAATAGCTCATTTTTAATTTTTAATTCTTGAATTTATTTCCTGAGCTAACGATTTAAGCTATTTAAGATGTCAAATTTTGATAGCCTATCAGTCACTTGGCCACCACCCTTTGATGGTTCCAACTATGCTTATTGGAAAGCCAGGATGAGAATATTCTTAAAATCATTGGATGAAAGTGTGTGGCTGGCCACTGTGAATGGTTGGAACCCTCCTACCACTGAAGTAACTGGAGTTGATGGTTTAAAATCTATGAGAGTAACACCTTATTTCTCGTGGACCACACTTCAGAAAAGTGAGAGTAGTGCAAATGTTAAAGCACTAAATGAAATCACTTGTGCACTATCACTGGATGAATTCAAAAGAATTATATCCTGTGATTCTGCAAAACAAGCTTTGGATATATTAGAAATGACACACGAGGGTACATCAATTGTTAAGAAATTGAAATTCCAACTCCTTATAACCAAATTTGAAGAAATTCATATGGAGGAAAATGAAACATTTATGGACTTTTATACACGATTAAATGACATTGTAAACTCTATGTGAGATCTTGGTGATAAAATCTCAGAAAGTAAAGTGTGTGCAAAAATATTATGCTCACTTCCTAAATGGTTCACCTCTAAAGTAACTGCGATCCAGGAACTTCGTGATATGGATAATATTAGGGTTGAGGAATTAGTTGGTTCTTTATAAACCTACAAGTTAACTTTTAAAGCTCCAAAAGGAAAATTGATTGCTCTTAAAACTTCTAAAAATAATTTTCAAGAAAATTCAAATTTAGATAACTCTGAAGATGATATGGCCCTTTTGGCAAGAAAGTTTTATAAAATCTTCAAAAGTAAAAAAGAGAGTTGATTTTTAAAAAGGAAATGATAAGAAAAGATCTAAACCTAAATCTAAAATTTAAAAATCTTTGAAAGATAGTCAATGTTACTACTGCTAAGAATATGGGCATTTGGCTAACAAGTGTCCTAAAAAGGACAAACCCAAGAAGAAGGGTATGTTGGCTACTTGGGATGAATCCTCTGATTCTAAAGCTTCTTCTAAATCTGAAGATTTTGAAACTGAGTAGGGCAATGAAGTGAAAGCCCTTATGACTCTAGGAAAATTCACATTTTCAGATAATGATTCAACAAGTGTAGAAAATCTGAACAGTGAATGTGAAAATGAAGATGATCTTCAAGATGCCTATAATGCCCTATACAGGAGAGTTGTAAAATTGTGATAAAACTGAAACTTCAAAAAGAGAAATTTTCTAAACTTAAAGAAATTTATGAATCTCTTGTTTTATAAAAGTCCCATATTTCAGACTATTTTGAAAAGACAAAATGCGATTTGGATTTTAAAACTGCCCAAGTTAAAAATATTACATCTGAAAATGACCAACTAAAACATGAAGTCTCTTCTCTCTTGAGTTTAAAAGAAACTTGGAAATAAGCCCAAGGTGATTCTAAATTAGAAAAACTCTTATCAGGATCGAGAAAATGTGGCGATTGATCCGATCTGGGTTATGATAAGAATGTTTCTCATAAATTGAAAAATACACCTCCTAAGTTTTTAAAGGGAGACACCTTAAACTCAAAAGGGAAAGGATAAGTATTTTTTAAAGACCCTAAATCTATTAAAAAACCTAAAGGAAATTATTTCAACTATAAGCAGCATAACCAAAATCCTTTGGTTGAAAAGATAGTTGATTTACTTAAGGAGCTTCTAAAGTCTAACTCAATAGGTCATACTTATAAATCTTACAATTGAAAGAAGACCAACTATCCAACTAAACCCAAAATGGTTATGAAATGGATTCCAAAGGTCACTTGCTTGGTTGTCCACACCACTTTCAAAGATATATGCCATTCAAAGTGGTACCTAGATAGTGGATGCCCCAAGCATATGACAGGCGACAAGGCTTTATTCATCGATCTAAAAGATACGACTGATGGTTCAGTCACATTTGGTGATGGCAGTAACTATAAAATTATGGGCTAAGGTACGGTTCAACTTTATAACCTTTCGTTATTTAAGAATGTCTTATATGTTGAAGCACTAAAACATAATTTGCTAAGCATATCTCAAATATGCGATAATAACCATAATGTTTAGTTTTCTAATCAAAGCTATGAGATTCTAAACAACAAGGGTTTTGTAATACTAACTGGATGTAGAACATCTGAAAACTGCTATATTGTTAGTGAATCCATCTCATTTAATCAAACATGTTACATGGTCCATATAAACGAGACTGAATTGTGGTACAAACGTCTTGGACATGTACACTACCGAAATTTATATAGATTGAGCAAACAGAAACTTATAAGAGGTCTATCCAAACTTCAAAAATTAGATAAGATATGTGGTGAATACCAGTTAGGCAAATAAATAAGGAACTCACATAAAAATGTGAATTCTAATACCACATCAAGACCACTCGAACTTCTCCACATGGATCTGATAAGACCTACCAGAACGGAGAGTCGAGGTGGCAAAAGGTATATCTTGGTAATAGTAGATGGCTTTACCAGATATACATAGGTAGTCTTCTTAAGGGACAAATCAGAAACTCTTGAAGAAGTAAGAAAAGTTCTCAAAAGGATTCAAACTGAAAAAGGTTCTTAAATCAGTAAGATTCGTAGTGATCATGTATCTAAATTTGAGAATAGCAGTTTTGAGAAGTTCTTTAGCGACCAAGGAATATTACATGAATTCTTAACACCTAAAAATCCACAATAAAATGGTATAGTGGAAATGAAAAATAGAGTGCTTCAAGAAATGGCTAATGTCATGTTGAATAGCATAAAGTTCTCTAAGAATCTTTGGGCTGAAACAGTCTATACAGCTTGCTATATTATTAAGCGAGTTTACACTAGTAAAGGTAATAATAAAACGGCTTACGAAATGTGGTTCGATAAGAAGCCTACTATTAAATACCTTTGAGTTTTTGGAAGAAAGTGCTATATTTTACGAGATCGTGAAAATTTGGGAAAATTTGATACGAAAAGTGATGAAGGGATCTTTCTAGGGTATTCTTTAAACGTTTGTGCTTATAGGGTTCTAAACAAAAGGACCAGTGTGATTCAAGAGTCCATCAATGTGGTCATTGATGATCACATAAACACACCAGTCTTAAGTTTAGATAATGATGAAGTTATTGTAATTGATATCTTGATACTTCATCTAATCAGACTGATTCTAAACTAAGGACTGTTAAAGATCATCCAACTACTTAAATTTTTGAAAACCCTCTCACTGGTGTTCATACTCGTAGAAAACTTGAGGATATATGTAATTACGTATGTTTTACATCCCAGATAGAACCATCTAGCATAAAAGAAGCTCTTGTTGATGAAAACTAGACTGTTACGATGCAAGAAGAACTTAACCAATTTGTAAGAAATGATGTTTGGTTTCTTGTACCTAGACCCAAAGATAAACACATCATTCGAACAAAATGGATTTTCAAGAATAAGTCTGATGAGCTTGGAAATATAATTAGAAACAACGCTAGGCTAGTGGTATAAGGTTATACTCAAATTGAAGGTATTGATTTTGATGAAACCTTTACACCAGTAGCACGTCTTGAATCAATCAGACTGTTTATATCCATTGCATGTTTTAGAAAGATTAAGATTTATTAAATGGATGTGAAAAGTGCTTTCTTAAATGGTGATTTGCATGAGAAAGTTTATGTTGAACAACCGATGGGTTTTGAAGATCCCAAAAATGCTGATCATGTGTATCGCCTTAAAAAGACACTTTACGGATTAAAACAAGCTCCTAGGGCATGGTATGAGAAACTAACAAAGTTTTTGTTAAGCCATAATTTTTAAATGGGATTTGTTGATAAAACTCTGTTTGTTAAAAAACATAATGATCATATTTTAATGGTTCAGATTTATGTTGATGATATCATTTATGGATCTACTTGTACTGACATGACTACTGAGTTTGTAAATTTGATGAAATCATAGTTTGAAATGAGCATGGTTTGGGAATTGAATTATTTTCTAGGGTTGCAAGTAAAGCAACAACCTAATGGAATATTCATTTCTCAATTTAAATATGCTTTGACTTTAATTAAGAGAGTTGGATTTGAGAATGGTAAGAACTTCGATACTCCTAATAGTACTACCTTGAAACTCTCAAAAGATTTTACAGGTAAAAATGTTGATCCGAAATTGTATCGGAGCATGATTAGTAGCCTATTATATTTAACTGCTAGTAGACCTGATATTGCACTAAGTATTGGTATTTGTGCTAGATATCAGTCTAATCCTAAAGAATCATACTTGATTGCTGTCAAGTGGATTGTGCGATATGTCACAAGTAGTGTTAACTCGGTCTCTGGTATCCACATGAGATTAGTGTTCAATTAGCTGGGTGCTCGGATGTTGATTAGGCTGGTAATCTTAATGATAGAAAATTAACCAGCAGTGGTTACTTTTATATCAGAAACTGTTTAGTTTCTTGGTTTAGCTAAAACAAAGTTCTATATCACTTTCAGTAGCTGAAGATGAATACAACGCAACTGATAATGGGTGTATGCAGCTTGTTTGGATGAATTGAATGCTAAGTGATTATGGAATTAAACAGGATTTTATGTTATTATATTGTGATAATTCCAGTGCCATAAATATTTCAAAAAATCTTATTCAACATTCTCGTACTAAGTACATTGACATTAGATTTCATTATATCCATGAGTTAGTAGAAGAAAAGGTTATATCTTTAGAATATATACCTACCGAGCATCAACATGTTGATATTTTCACTAAACCTCTTGACAAAAGAAGGTTTAACCAAATGAAATTTGATCTTGGCATGTGCATTTTAACATGATAATTTATGCCTTTTTGTATCATATTGTATATTCTTGCTAGTTTAGATTTCAATTTTTGCAAATCATGCAGAAAATTTTGTAAAACTCAAAGGAAAACTACATTTTTAGCTGATCCTCGACCGATCGTGAATATACACGCCCAATCGTGTACATCCACGACCAGTCAAGAAACTCATGAAATCACTTTAATTTGGGGAAAACACTTCATCTTCCTCATTTCTTTTTCACTCATCTTCCATCATCTGATATTTAACAACTCTAATATCAATAAGATGAAAATGAAATTTCTTCCTGGCTAAAGAGATGGTGTTGGTGAGGCTGAAGTGAACATGAGGAAAAAGATGGTGATCTTCCTCCTGATGATATTAACATAGATGATATTTTTGAAGAACTTGATTATAACTCTGAAAATGATCCAGATTTTAAGCCTTTGGTTTTAATGCATGTTTGCATGCATTGAAAACTAAGGTTAAGAATATCGATGTTAGGATGGAAAACATGTCTGTTGCACATGATTTATAATTCAAGTATACGCGTAAGTATCTTAAGCGCTTGAATAAGGGTATGCATCAACTTGATCCTTCCATCCCTGCTCCTTCATCTGGTTCAGATTAGTTTTTTTTTTTTTCTGATTTGTAATAACTATCTTACTATTGTGCTCACTTAACCAGATTTATTACTGTAGCTTTAGTTGACTTGGCTCAGTTTATGAATTATGTGTGTTGCTTATGCTATGTTCTCATATCTTGTCTTATCTCTTATTTATTTCCTTACTTATTACTCCTTAGTCATCTGTTCTTTGCTTCCTTTGTCATATTGTGACAAAAAGGGAGAGAATGGATAATGTTGGATTAGATTGGATTGCCTATCTATGAGGAGAGAGTAGCATTGTGCATAGTGCATATTTTTTTTTTTTTGATATATGTTACTCAGGGGGAGTATGTGGAGTATGTGACTGTATGTGCAAAGGTGGACTGTATGTTGAATATTTATTTGCATAATCAGATATTCTGTGTTATGTATCATATCTTGGAAATGTGTTTTGTCACAAATTTGACAAAGGGAGAGATTTTGATATAGCCCCTTGTTATTGTCAAATTTGTGGTGACAAAGACACTGCTTTGAAGCTGTATATGTGATGAACAAAAGATCCATTCAAGACATGAAGAGTCATAATTATAGTTTAACAAGATTAGCTTCGATAGTTTCAAGTTCAAGATCTCAGAAGCTTTCAAGTTCAAGATCTCAGGCCTAGTTATACTCAAAGGTCACTTGTCTTCGAGTTTCAATGTCCTTGCTTCACTATTGAGGTATGACTGACCTTAGGTTGACCTTTAGAGTAGGCCATTTTGGATAATAATCCATATATATTTTATAAGTGAATCTGGTCTGTTCTAAGACTAGTCCTGGACCTTGTTCGACTAGTCCTAGTACTGGTTCAACCAGTCTAAGAAATTCCACGACCAGTCCTAATTTGTTGAAGATTTTTAGAATTTTTTGGTTACTCTACGACCAGTCCTGGAGGTTATTCGACCAGTCGTGTGAAGAGTGTCGACTGGTTCTTCGACCAGCCATATATCTTTGATTCAAAGTACAGCATTGAAAAATATCTGTCTACAACCAGTCATATGCTACTTACGGCCAGTTGAAGGTGACCTATGACCAGTCGTGAAACCTGATCTTATCGCACCTGAAAATTCAAATTTTTGTTGGTTCTTCGACCAGTCATAGAGGTCCTAAGACCAATCAAAGACGTGTTTCGCCCAGCTATAAATAGAGCACGAATCTCAGAATAAGAGAGATAATTCAAGCTAATTAAAGCCTTCTGAGAGATAAGTCTATGCTCTATTTAAGCTAAGTGTACGTATTTAATATTCTCTTTCTTTAGCTTTATTAATTGATTTTGTTTCTTGTATTCCAATCTAATCTGAAAAGGGGAATCGCTATTTCCCTTTCTTTAGAATCAAAATCAATTAAGGCTAGCCATTTTGGTTTAATTTAAAATCAATTAGAACTAGAACCATTGTAATGTGAGTTTTGGACATTGAACTTGGACATTCAATCATCTTCTCTGACTTGCTTCTTCGGGGCTGCTACAACGAAGGAGAAAATCAAGTATTTTACATTTAATTATAAAGTCCTTTCTGTTTTGGTTTCTTTTGGGAT
This sequence comes from Magnolia kwangsiensis, assembly GCA_037074715.1. Classification (NCBI taxonomy): domain Eukaryota; kingdom Viridiplantae; phylum Streptophyta; class Magnoliopsida; order Magnoliales; family Magnoliaceae; genus Magnolia; species Magnolia kwangsiensis. The sequence goes on from CM073573.1 coordinate 63,782,198, forward strand.
TTTCTTTACATTCTTGCATTGTGGTTTATTTATATTATTTGTTGGCTATTCTATTTATTTAATTTCCGTTGTTGTAAGTTTTATTTGGTGTAGTCCTATTCACCCCCCCCCCCCCCCCCCCCCCCCCCCCTCTTGGACATATAGCTAGTCCTTTCCAATAGCCACCGTCTGCTCTGACACAAGATTTTCTCTGATTCTCTAGAGGTCACCCCATTGAGGGAGCAAGTCGTCCCACGCTTCCTTAGTCACTGGGAAGTCAAAAGAGAGGTCGTCAATGATGACCACCACTAACGAAGGAGGGTCCAAACCCTTCTTTCTTTGAACTCAAATTCTGATAACCCTGACTTCCTTGCCGAGCTTTGTCTTCATGTCAAACTCAACAAAGGAACCCAGATACGCGGCCACTGTAATAAGAAACTCATCGAACCACAGTTATAATGGGATTCCCCAGATTTGGAACCAGAGAGATTCCATACCCATCACTGAGAATTCATCCCACCTCAGGATCGTAGCCAACGGGCCACCGGAATGAAGCTGACAGTCATAATCACCATTTCAAAATTTATCCCGGGGCAAACAGTAACCTAAAGTTCATTATAACCTAAAGGTTTGAGCTTGTAATTCCATGGATGAAATCCCATTGTTTCTGCTATCCAGTCTTTCACCTTAAATATCGACGCTCCTTCTTTACAAACAATCACCTCCGAGTCTTTGAGATCCTCTTTAGCCTTCTAGAAATGAAATTTATCAATAATAATGGGAATGCCTAGCTTAGAGCTGACAGGGGTACTTTCAGTGGGGTGGGGTAATGAGATTGTAGGATGGTCGGGTGATGGAGAAGATTGGGAAGGGAAAGACTGAGGGGGCTGTGGCAGGACCTCCTTAAAGGAAGGGGTCCCAGATTGGGGAGATGGACGCTGAGGGGCGGGAGGTGGTAGGGGTAAAAGGTTAGGAGGAGGGGGTAGAACACCTTTAGGGTGATAGACTGGCGGGGGGGGGGGGGGGGGGGGGGGGGGGGGGGGGGAAGGCTTCTAAGGATGAAGGGTGGGAGGCCCAAATCTTGCTCTCTACACTAACAACGGATTCCCTATGAATCTAAGTCCATGTAACATAGTCACAACTCTTGCAAGTTCTACCTCGAAGGACATACGGACTAACGCGAATCCTCTATAAGAACTAGTCTTTCGATCTCTGGGCATGACCGCGTCCATGACTGCTCCAGCCCTACCAAATACCCTTTCAACATTAAGAGATACCATCCAGACAGAAAGTCATTCACAAATAAGGTGGGGTAACCAACCCAATTTCTGGCCGTGACTGCGATGAAGGTATTCTTTCAATGTTGAACCTCGTGCCAGATTGCTTCTTGTCTTTCCACCAGCTCACCTTCCTCCAAATGGCATTCTGTTCCTCGTGCTTTATGCTGAATTGTGTGGGAATTTGCATCGCGATCACTTCCTTCAGTCAAAGATTCTCCCCAGAGATGCTTGTTAGTGTCTCGTTGCTTGTCGCAATTCGTCTAGGCAACACAATCCTTGATTGATCCTCGTTCTGGTCAGAACGCCTGCTCTTGTGGAAGTTTCTGATTCTCTTCTAGCGTTCACATGTTCACATGAATCATGAACATGAAAAGGAAAGAGAGATTGATTGGGTATCTGCAAGAATCATGAAAACTGACACAATCTGAGCCCTTTAAACCTTGGTAACTTACATGAGTACTTGATCAAGTTGTAGGCGACTCAAACTATGATCACCATCAAGTCAAATTGTATCTTCTCTTGATGAGAATTAGTTAATAGACTATAATGCATGAAGAAATGAATGGGTCGTGTTGGGTTCGAAATAGGCTGAGGCTTCTGGAAGGGAGTGCAGAGTGGAGGGAGTTCCCAAATTCTGCGTGTTGCCTCCACATCTCTCATGATCAAACCTCACATTATCTTTATTTCTTCAAACATAAATTGAAACCCCAAACACCCATTAGAAGCAAACCACCACCAAAATAAATAAATAAAATTAAAACACAGCAACACAACCTTCACTTATTCAATCACATAAATCGAACACCTGCAACCACATATCACACAAATCACATTAAAAGGGGAAAAAAACATTTAACTCTCTATTCATTTCCTACCAAACAAACAAAAAAGTTAAAATTAATACAATACAAAAACAAAATTTAAAAAAATCCCAAAAGATAAAATAAAACCTAATCTCCAGCAAAAAAAGAAAAAGAAAAAGAAAAGAATAAAAACCAGTTCGAACAAAAACGACCAAACCCCAATATTAAAAACCTTCATTTATTCAATCACATAAATCAAACCCCCACAAGAACCAGAATATGGTAGAGCCATCTCTCTATAGTACACTACATTGCCATTTAAAAGATTGGTGATTCTCATACCACACCACCATTTAAATGAGGTGGAATCACACCATGTATTTTTTTTCCTTTTTTTATTTTTATTTTTTGGAATTGCTTCTACACAAATTATATAGAATAACTGAATAAAAGAATACTTATTTCATACACAAACTATAAAATTACTTCTACCTAAACAAGATTTCTCTTGGGCATTCATTAAATATCTAACAAGCATCATCCAAACAACCAAACTTGAAAAGCCCATTTCATCAAATATCTAACAAGCATCATGTAATCATACATTCCTTTCTTAAAATAATAGCTTAATCTAAATCATTCATTCTTGGTGACACAACCCATACAACATAAGGTCATAAACAAAAATTAATGCTTTTCGAAAAATCAAAGCCAATAGGAAAAAAAAAAAAACATTTGATGTAATAAAAAATCAAAGGAAAGAAATTTTTTCCTGAAAATCAACCATTCTCCATGAAAAATAAAAAGAAAAAAAAACATGCATAAAAGGAGCTTTGTAATGGACTGAAAATATCCTCAATCAAAAAATCCTAGCTAGCCAACGACTTTCCTGTAAATGTACAATTTAAATGGAAATATTACCAACAGGCTCAACACGTAATATGCAATAGCAGGTTCAATAAAAACTTGTGGTCTTCAGTTCAATGGAGTAGCCCTTTAGTTCATTCCCAATCCATATTGTGGCTTGCCCGATGAATTAACCAGATTTATGAAGACCATACCTGTAAAAATGTTGGCTTGAATAAAAACCTTGAGCATGCATTTTTTCTATGAGGCTGGCATTTTCATCCAAAATTAGAATATATTTCCACTCCATTAACATCGATTTCAAGAATCATGTGCTCAAATCAAAACCCTAACCTTTATCTCAACCCCGTTCGTCAATGCACTCAATGGATTCAGACCCCCTGTGTGCGGAGATGGGTTACCGAGTTGTTGCAGTTGAGCGTAGCTAGCAGTCCAATTGAGAGGAAGAGAGATTGACAAGAGAAGGGAGGGAGGGAGGGAGAGAGAGAGAGAGAGAGAGAGAGAGAGAGAGAGAGAGAGAGAGAGAGAGAGAGAGAGAGAGAGACCTTTTAGGGTTGAGAACTTGTTGCAGCCTGTGAGAATGGCAGCGAGATTAGGAGAGGGAGAGGGAGAGGGCGACGGCAAGCGAAAGAGGGAATACGTGAGGGAGAGTTAAAATGAGGGCGAGCAAGAGAGGGATTAGGGGAGGGAGAGTGAAAATGAGGGCAGGCGTGAAAGGGAAGAGGAGAGGGAGAGGGAAAATGAGGGTGGGTGTGAGGGATTTTTTGGGCCTGTTAATGTATGGACGGTCCTGTTATGGGCTTGTGGGGCCCACTGTGGTGTATGTAGTTTATCTAATCCATCCATTTATTTTAAATTTCAATAATAATTCATCATCCAAAAAATGAGGAAGATTAAAGGCCCAAGTGGACCATACCAAATAAAAGGATAGGGACTTGATATCCACTCTTTCCTACAATGTGGTCCACTTGAGCCTTGGATATGCCTCATTTTTTGAGATCATGCACTAAAATTAGCCTTAAAATGGATGGACATCTTAGATAAAGCACTTACATTTCGGTGGGTCTCATGGAGTGTCTTAGGGGATCGTCCAACTAAAGGTGAGGATAAACCCTTTAGCTGCGGATTAAAGCTGTAGTAAAATTACTACTGTTTATATTCATAGAAAAATGCTCCTATAGTTCATATCCTTAGACCATTTTTTTAGTAGTGTACACTTTTACCACCCCATCCAACCCAGAAGATGATGTTATGTGGCAATCTCCAATCCCAGTCATTCAACCATATTTTGTTCTTCGGATCACCAGGAATTACCAAAAAGAGAGAGTCTGACCTTGGTCTGGTCTAGTCTAGCCTAGCTAGAGTCCATGCCTCTTGAACCACCCAAGTTCAAATTTGAACTTGCAACGCCCTGAAATTCGGGGGTTGAGCAGAGCTCAGCTTCCGAGTTCCAAAACATCACTTATGCAACATAAATAATGATGGATGTATGTTATCTGTATTAACGCATAAAACATGAAGTAGATTAAGCCAGATCAACAGACAAAATTCAGGGATAGAGTGAAAATGCAAGCGGAAGTCTTAAATCAATATATAAACCAAAATAATCCCCAAAAGATGCGTGCTCTGCCTAGGGCAATAAGTACAACTGTGTATCAAAAATACATATATCAAACTGTGACAAAATAATATAATCATATCCCAGAATCCCCGCCAATCAGGACAAGGCTCACATGAACCTGCCTGAGAACTGCATGAATGAGAAAGCCTCCTCGTCCTCGTCGAACTCTGGCTCCGCCTCGCAGGCATCACCATCACTTGCAGCTAAGTCAGAGTCTGGTTGGTGTTTAAGCACCATCCCAGAACGTGGGAGTGAGTGATCAACTCAGTGAAACTATACAGCAAAGGTTAACATGTTATCAATTCAATCAAGCAGTAATGATAAAGCAGTACATTCAAACATGTCCAAGATACTCTTGTTAATGCGAGAATGATATGAAATAATGATGCATGCCCTCACCACAAATTTCCTCTCGCGACAACGTCTAACCATCGCGGCATGAATCACTACCACTGTGCTCTCACACCAACACCAATGACACATGCAGTGCGATGTCATGAGTATGATTACCAAGTTCTTATTAGTCCTTTTCATATAGCAGGATTAGGAAGCTAAGATACCTCCCTTATATCAATTTCCAAATATTGATCCATTCTAGGGTCGTCAGTCCTAGAAAATCTCATACGATGTTACAGTTCTAGATCGCTGTAAAGGGCTCTTCACCAATCAATACAAGCCTAATTATCTCCTAAATACTACAACAAGGCTCATCGCCCTTATGCAGTGTCAGGATATACTTGAGGTCACTACAGAGGGCTCGTCACCAATCAATGTAGGCCGAAAGCACGAATATAGTGTCCTATACCACCATAATCGGCTCACGAGAGTAGGGTGCTCACTGGTCACTACAGGGAGGCTCATCGCCCCAGTGTAGGTCGACCGCTCGACCACAGTGTCCCATACTACCACGTCTAGCTCATAAGTCATAGGAGATCACGGTACTAAGGTTAACAGAATTTTCACTAGTGAGTTCAGTACCTTAGATTCAAACAGTAGCGACCAAACATGGTAAATAAACATCGGTCAATCGGGTTAGTTGATAAGCTCAACTAGGCTAAGCGCACATTGAGTTGAACGACATGGAATGTATAAGCACTTCGTGTGGCCTAACCACTATCAAACATCCTAAGCACGACTCGGATTCGTTAAACTCATCCTGCATGGTGAAAATGACCTTAACCACCATTTGAAAAATGGTTACCGATTATCTGGACTATAATACAGCCCCAATCACATACAAGCTCAATAACAGGCATACGATTCATATCCTACATTCATATGAACATTTATGAAATATAACTTGAACATAAATACAGTACATGGAGGAAATCATGCACACAGTTAACATGAATAATTAGGCTAATAAATTCATGGAGGAAATCATACACTTAGGTAATGTGATTGAGATTCATATCTCAACATCCTTAAAAATCATACTTTACTAACTACTAGCTCAATCAAGCATTTATATAAACACTTAGACTACACTATTCAACATACATCACGTATGTCAACCATATAGCATAATAAGGTGATTCCTTTCATCAAGGAGTCATCACATATATAACATTCATGTATCAACGATAAAGAATCATGGCAATCATAACAACAAATTTCATACGTATATAGGTATTCTAGCATATACATGAAATGCTCTATAACATAAATTATACATATACGTAAATCAAAATGGATAACGCATTTGGCATGTGTAATAGCATTCACTTCATGAATAAATCATTATCTAACATTGAAAGTTTTGAAAACCATCACCTAAACGTATATAGTCCGCACCTTAAACCAGAAAATGCGAAATAGAGATGATTCAGACGTTAAGTCTTCGTCAACGATGGATATGCTACTTAAGGCATGAAACATGTTAGCTATAACTTCACTTCAACTATTCTAAGCTCCAAAACAGGTTAGGGTTTGATTAACTTACCTAAAACAGAATCAGAATCGCCGAAATAATGATTCAGATACGCAAGATTGAGACCTAGAAGAACTGGGAAGAATTCCACGGAGAAACAACAGGTTCTCTCTTACTTTCTCTCTCCTTTCTCTCTCTTAACTTAGCTAGGGTTTAGGAAATTCGTATGGGATTTGGGAATGAGGGTTTAAGGCCTTTTTATAAGCCTAAAATCGATGAAAACAGCCTTAAGGCCAAGGTATACTTAGGTTATAACCAAACCGGGCTCTTTCTGATCCAACGGAGCACTTCTGGAGGTCCTCTTATTAAATGCGGTCAGACTTAAGCTCACTAGTATTGGATCTTAAGAAAGTTAATTTTTCAGTCCGATCGGGTTTTCAGATCATCTGTGGTGGAACAGTTTCAATTCAACGGTCACCGAAATTTGATCAGGGCCACAAGTACTTTGACATGTATGGGCCACCTTTCCTTATCCGAGGGTGAATTTGGGTGGAAATATAACGGTCAGAATGCTTAGAAATAACACGCAAGAGACACGACCCAGATTACTTAAAATCATATTTAATTTTTTTAAAATCTTCGCTTTCTCTCTCTTCACTCCGAACTCAAGAAAATGGTCTCAGGACATCGTTTGACATTGATTTTTGAGGTGATAGTCAAGTCCAACTAGGCAGCCATACTGGTCTAAGTTCATCGCTATCAAACTTTCGACGTACAGCCTAGGTCCGATATGAAGTTACAAAGTGCTCCCAAGAGCAACTGGCTTTAGTGTTGGATCCTAGATTTTAGGGTAATATAGCGTCAATGATTCTATAGGTTTTGGGTCTTACAGATCGTATTGAAAGTAGTTGGTGCTGATTTCACATGTAATCTAATTTAGCGCTAGTTAATACACATTAAATTTCTAAGGGATTTGGTTCTAAATGATTTCTACTAAAGGTGGTACTCAGGTCTAAGTACGGATTTTTCTAAGGCATTACAGAACTACTCCATCTAGCCTTGAAACACTACCGTTCATCCTACCATCTAAGCCTCTATCAGTTTTATCAGATTTGGACATTGACATTGTGTAACATTCATTTTCTTCTCAACCCTCCTGCTCCTCATATACATCAGCATCATAGTGCATTTTCATCGTTCATGCATCTGACCAGCGGGCATATACTCTGTGGCTTGCCAATATGATCAGATCTTGCCCATCCAAAACCTTACCCAGTTAATTGTCATTTAGGCATATACATTGCATTCCATCTTTTCCCATCGTATCTAACTGGCAGGCGTATTCTTTGAGACCTACCGATATAATCGCAGCAGGTCCACCAGAAACCTTAGCCGGTTAGTCGTCGTTTTATCATAAGCATCCATATATCATCATAAGCATCTCGTTCATACACATTGCATTGATTGTTTCGAACGTATGCTTTGCGGCTTCCTGATATAGTTGAAACTTTCCCATCAGAAATTCAGATCAATCAAACACCACTACTATTGCTTCGCATTACATTTTCTACTTATTATTCAGAAATTAGTCAGATATTGTGAAGTAAAGACTGCACATCTGTACAGGCAAAGCGAGTGCTTAACACATTCTCTCTTTATAACTGTGGTCCCTTCAAATATCTGGAACACAAACTTCTGAGTCATATTAAGGTTAAGAATTTTTGAGTTCTCAACTTTAACTATTTTCATGGGCTTGAACCAACTGTAGAATCGTAATAATTGGTTAGTGACAACTATGGTCAAATATAACACTTTTACCCCCATATAAAAGCCCTCAAGCAAGGCACTAAGTGGAAAGAAGAGAGTAAATCTCTCGTACCCTCAAAAAATCCACCCTTTAGCCTCCACAAATACATATATCAAAGTGGGCCAAATGAGTAATCAAAACTAAAGGATAATCTCAATATACAACACATATCATAGTGGGCCTAAAAATAATCTAACGCAGCATAACGGGTGTTTGGGCTGCCAAAAATGAATTAACAGTGTGTGAAAAATGCCTGTATCATGGCGATCCAATGGCATGGATAAGACCGGTACACACGTTGGGCCCATAATGAGGCCCATGAAATTTTGAAATCAAACTGATATTTATGTATTCCCTTTTATCTAGGTTTGATGTGACCTTAACAACAAGTAGGATCACAGATAAATATTACCTTGTGCCTGGCAAATTTTCAGCGATAGAGTCAAATTCTACAAATTTTCTAGTGGTGTGGTGCACATAAGATTTAGATCTGTTTTAGTTTTTTGGCCCAGCCCTTAGATTAACCGAGAAAACCAGATGTACCGTGTAGATACAAAATATACACATTAAGGTGGGGGTCCACAGGGTGGCCCATACGCTAGACCAATAGTGGCAGCGGCTGCACATTGCTACCTTACAGCTAGAGGTGAGCATCGAGCCAAGTCGAGTCGAGGTGGGGTAAGCTCGGCTTGGATTGTCCATGATGTACTCGAGTTCGAGCTCGAGCTCAAGCTTGGTCTCAAGCTCAACATTAAAGCTTGGCTTGTTTGCCAAAGCTGTTGAGTCAGGTTCGAGTCGAGCTAGTGGTTTGAGTTGAGTCAAGTTTACCTCGAGTCGAGCTCGAGCTTGTTGGGTGAGAGAATAATGGATTTTGTTCTTAATCCTCCTCCATTGATGAAAAATTTAAAAATCTTAAGAGAATCAAAGCAAAACCCGATGAAAAAACCAAACAAAGCTTCGAATCGGATGAGGAAACCTGGTGGTAGCGGTCTGGGCGAGTGTGCGGCTAGCAGTGGGTAGAGATAGAGAAGAAAGGGAAAGGGAAAGGGGTGTGTGCGGTCGGGAAGAGACTCTAGGGTTTGTTTGTATTATTTTTTTCTTTAGTTAAAACTTAAAACTTATATTAATATAATATATATATTATAATATTTAATATATTTATTAATTAAGTTGAGTCAAGCTCGAGTTCAAGCTTCGAGTCGAGTTGAGTTCGAGTTAAAATGCCCCCTAGTCGAACTTGGCTTGAATTCAACTCGAGCTTTAAATAATTAGCTTGGCTCGGCTTGAATCGCCCATTCAAGCCGAGTCAATCTGAGCTGACTTGAGCTGAGTCAAGCAAGTTTTTCGAGCTAGCTCGACTCGTGAACAGCCCTACTTGCAGTAACTTTGGTGGTGGCGTTTACCTGCGGCCCATTCTCTTTGCTTTACACACACACACACACGAAAATACTTACCTGCGAACCAGTTTGTACGTACTACATATGAAATTTTTTGAGAACTCATCATATCTGATGAGTCTCGAAAATCTGAACAGTCCACATGAAGCAGAACCTCATGAAACCCCCTGGTACGAAATTTTACTTTAATCCAAAACTTCGGTGGGCCTTGAAAAATGCAAACAGTTTCTTCCCTTGATTTAAATTTCTCTTTGCTATGATCAGGGTGAAAATTCACCCCCCTAAGGTTTCATGGGATTCCGCATCTTATGGACCGTTTGGATTCGACACCCATGACACGTGTGTAAAGGTGCACATGTGCGTAGGTGTGTAGGTGAGCATGCCTCTATATATATTTATATGTGTGTGTGTGTGAAACTCATGCACACTAGTTTCGCACCAGATTGATGAGTATGACTGTTGAGTGTCAAATATTACATATTTTTCCCTATTTATATCTTAGTTTTATGTACATAATAATGCTTAATGTATATATTTTATACATGTTTGTATTTCAAGGTAAATCTGAGAGCTTGGATTGAAAAGAATGTTAAGTGAATGGATTTGATGCTCAACAATCACCAAGGCAAGGGATGGATCTTAGGAGATAAATATTGAAGATTTCAAGACCCCAAGATTAAAGGAAACCAAGTGGAAGAGGAAGGAAGTCATAAGTGCAAAGCGTAGAAATTCACAGAATTTGAACTTCACTGTCTATGTCATCGATCGCCAGTTAATGACATCAAAGCTAGTGTTCGATGACATCGAAGAATTATATGAAAATCAAGTTGGTTGCTGGAAAAATTGGATGCTGTTCTCAATGACATCGAAGCCCTGTTTGATTACTCGAAGACCTGCTCGATGACATTGAAGGTAATTCGATGACATCAAGATTTTTGTTGATTTTTAGAGCAACTAGTTGGAACACTCTGGACACATTCTCAATTACTCAAACATCCTTCGATGACATCGAAGGGCCATTTAATAATATCAAAGGTATATTCGATGACATGAAGAGTTACGTAATATGAAAAGCGTTACCCAGTGCGACAAGATGCGACTTCCAGATTTAAGTTACGTTCAATGACATCGAAAGCATTACGCGGAGTGCATAAATTTGAGGTAGTTTTAAAACATGGTCGGATAAAAGCTATAAATATGGGTTCTTTGAGGAGTTCTAAACATGAATTAGGTTTTAAGGAGTAGAGCTAAAGGGTGAAGTAGCCTTCCAAGAGTTTTTCTTCTTTCCTTATTTATTTTTAATATTTTCTTTAAGGATTTTAGTTTCAATCATGTCTATGGTTAATTAAACTTCTTAGCTTGGGTTAAGAGGTGAAGCTTGTAGCGTGTTGGGATGATTTTCTTGCTTTGATTCTTGTCTTTCTTGAACCTCATTGATTTTTAGTTTGATTTTAAGGAATATTTTCAGTTTTCTATGATTTATTGTGACTCAAATTATAATAGATGTTATGATAGCTTTGAATATCTTCTTTTCCATTCTGAGATTGTAAGATCAATAAATCATGTTATTCACCATCATCTCCTGATCATGGTAGGATGATGGAATCCCTTCCGATCATCACAATACTCCATGTGTGCACTAGGTTAATGAAAAATTCAAATTTGGTTTAATTACTTTATCTTCCAATTGGATAGGATATGACTCCAATTCTAATTGTGTTTCTTGAATCAAGTAAGGTAACATCTTGATATCTACAAGTGGATCCTTGGCGCTCTAGTTCCTTTTTTTTATTGATACTTTATTTATAATTACTCTCAACTATTCCATATTTCAATTTAGATCTTTTTATAGTTCTAGTTCTAATTATTGTCAGAATACGTATAAGTTTAGTCCCTGTGGATTCGACCTCGGTCTCCCCGAGTTATTACTACACCACAATCCTACACTTGGGGTTGTGAACAACGACCTTCATGAACAGCTTGAGCACAGACTGCTAGCAGTGATCTCAGCCTCGATGTCATGTTATCGTGACCAACGAACGACTTTAGGTATCAACCTGACCACTATCGATAATTAAGCTTGATCTGCAAGATGTCAGCTAATACGACTTAGAGATTGGCATCAACTATCGACCATGACCTCCTCAGATGCTAACCACCAGGATATAACTCGCTTGTATATGGAGAGGATTACCTCCCTGAGATCTTCACCGAGATAAACGTAGAGGATAATGCCTTATATACCTGAAAGAAAGATCTCATGCGTGATATGCGACCAAATGGCAGACTCATTATCAAATACGGAGCATCAAGAGACTATAAATACGAACACTAAACACAGTAGAAGGTATGCACAAAAACCCTAATTCTATTAGACCCAGAGTGACTATTCTAACTTTAACATCGGAGGATCACCTTTTAAATTTAATTTTGCAAGTACTTGGTGGTCTAAGAGGAACAACTAGAAAACTACATTAACAACCGCAACTATATATATATATGTGTGTGTGTGTGTGTGGGGGGGGGGGGGGGGGGGGGGGGGGGGGGGGGGGGGTACTATGAGGTCGACCTCATGGGAACTTCCCATGAGGTCTAAGTTGTGTGGGCCCTACCATGATGTGTGTTGAACATCAACACCGTGCATTTGATGGGTCCCCTTTAGGTTTTGGGATATCCCAAAAATCAGCTGAATATGGAACTCAGGTAGGCCATATAATTTAAAACCATTTGAAGGCATGCTTAAAATATATAAAAGTACTTGGTGGGGTCCACCTGAGTTTTGGATGCGGTGGAAACTTGGTATGACCCCTCATCCAAGTGGGGCGGACACAATGGATGGTCTGGATTTACGAATCACATCTTAGTGGGCCTAATAAATGATTATGAATGTTTTACTGGGAGGTTAACCCCTCTCAACTGTTGTATGTGGTGTGGCCCACCCAAGTCATAGATTGACTTGATTTTTAAGCTCGTGGCCCACCATGGAATGGTGCATATGACTGATGGGGTAGATATTAGATGCATATCACGGTGGGGAGTTGTGTGGGCCCCACTATGATGTGCATCTAACATCTACCCCATTAGTCAAATATAACATTCCATGGTGGGCCATTGGCTTAAAAATCCAGTCAATTCATGACTTGGCTGAGCCACACCACATACAACAGTTGAGAGGGGTTACCCTCCCATTAAAACATTCTTAATCATTTATTGGGGCCAATGAGAAGTGGATCACAAATCTAGTCATTCATTGTGCGTGTCTCACTTGGATGAGGGGTTAGATCAAGTTTCAGCCACATCTATAACTTAGATGGACCCCACCAAGTGCTTATATATATTTTAGACATGTCTTCACATAATTTTATATGGTATGGCTCACCTGAGTTTTGTATACGGCTGATTTTTGGGATATCCCATAAACTAAATAAGACCCATCAAATGCACAATGTTGATGTTTGATATACATCATGGTGGAGCCCACACAACTCAACCTCTTGGGAAGTTCTATGAGGTCGACCTTAGAATACCATTTCCCACACACAGACACATACGCACACACATGACACCTGGGTATTAGTTCTCATGGGAAGTCATGAATTTTTTTTGAGAACTCATCTCTCATAATATGATTGCGAGATCTGAACCATCCATGTGATGCAACACCCATGAAACCCTCAGGGCCAACTTACACACACACATAGCCAAATGCCCAGTTGCGCACCAGTTTACACGAAACTCATGCGAACTTTTTGAGAACTCATCAAACGTGATGTAAGTCCAAAATCTGAATAGTCCACATGATGCAGCACCCCATGAAACCCCCAGGGCCCAACTTTTACTTTGATCCAAAACTTTGGTGGGCCATGAAAAAAGAAAACAATTTCCTCCCTTTATTTGCATCTCTCTTTGTTATGGCCCACTAGAATTTTAGATTAGGGTGGAAATTGGTCCCTTGGGGTTTTATGGGATGCCGCATCACATGAATTGTTTGGATTAGACGCGTATAACATGTGTGCAAAGGTGCGCAGGTAAGAAAGCTTATATATATATGTATATTACATCTATGTGTGTATGGGAAATGATACTATGAAGTCGAGCATATGCCCGCTTCCATGAGGTTGAGACGTGGAGTGTTGGTAACCGTCTGATTAAGTGAAAGAATCCATGATTGAAAATAAACTTATGTTGGGCCGTGTACGTACATGACCTATATAAAACCTAAAAAAGAGCATCTCTTTTCCTCATTTCCAGCCCTTTGGTCGTGCTTCTTCATCTCCCTATTACTCTCTGCCTCTCTCTCTCTCTCTCAACTCTCTCAAGTGGCAACGACAACTGTAAGACCCGTATCTTGGTCCATACCGTTCCGTAGACTTCCGCGGTCCTACCGGTCGAATTCCGGCAACCTTCGACCCTTAACCGATATTTATGCGCGACCCTGATTCATATGTCGTCAACCTGTATCGACTCAATCCAAGACCATTACCACAGCGACCGCACCATCGCTGTTGTTCTGATGCCGTGACTTGTGCGCCGAGGCGATACCCTGGTCAAGAGATGTGGGCTAATGTTCGGTGCGAGGAAAACGCCGCACGTTCTGAAACCCAAGAGAATCTCTGCGATGTATCACATCAATCCCATCAATCCCATCAATCAATCAATCCATCAATCCATCACATGTCAAGTACATGTCAAGTACACATCACCTTTCACCTTTTCCCAAGCAAGCCTCAAAAGTCAAAAGTTCTCTTACACTCCCATGCCTCTCTTACACAAAAGGCCTCCAAAGTCAAAAAGTTCTTACACACATCTATCACTCCATCCATCCATCACCCATCTCTCTCTCCCTTTACAACTCTCTCTCTCTTTCCCATTTTCAAATCACATTCCAAAGCTAAAGAAAAATCACACGTCCAAGCCTCTCCCCATTTCTCTCAAACTACAAGTGTGGCCCACCTTCCCACCCTCTCCATCCCAAGATCTCCCATCCTAGCCATCCATTTCTCATCTCCTCCATTAGGATTGAAGCTAAGGTGCTAAGGAGCCCATAGGAGCAAGAAGATCAGACGATGGGTGCTTGATGTTAGTGGTTTTTCATGTTTTTAAGATGGGCCAAGTGAGGCCAACCGATCAATGGTTTGGATCTCACTTGGGACCCTAAGTTGTGGCCGATGGACCACTTCGATCATCATGATCATCCATGATGGGGCCATTTTTCATGGACCCCATCATGATGTTTATTTCATTACATTTAAAGGTCATCTAGACCGTCCATATTGGTGGAGAAAGGGTCTCCACCGTCGAATCCAATTTTTGTTAGTTCCATGTGTAGAGGAACCCATTTCATTGTATGATCTCTTACAAGGGAGGGCTCATAGTGGCGGAGCCCTCCATCACAAGCGTGTCCCACCCTCTATCTCTCTCTCTCTCTCTACTTCATTTTCTTTTTTATCATATTGTGTTTGTGTGGCCCACTTGAATGGACCCCACCTTGAAGATTATTTATTTTGTTCAAGCTTTCTTCAAGTGGGGCCCACCTTATATGTTGTACCCACATCATCCATCAGTGGTGGCCCACATAATTTCTTTAAAGACCAAACCGTCCAGCGTCTGGGATGCTGGACGTCCCTGTAAAAAAAAAAGAAGAAATGAAGCTTTTGGGGTGGTCCTCTCATAGGCCCCACCTTGGTGTATGTATTAAATTCACGCCATCCACCTCATTCTCTGGGTCATTTTAGGCGTTGAGCCAAAGAATAAGGTCAATCTGATGATCAGGCGGGTCATACCATAGAAAACGGTATTTTTACCCTTCAAAGGCTATTAGGGCCCATCTTGTTGTTTCTACACGCCAAAGAAATGCCAAACATTGGATTTTTACGGCATGTTTGGGCCCTAAAATCTAGTGGGCGGAGCGAATTTCCTCAGAGTGGGCCCCACATGTGATGTTTCAAAAAATAAAAAAATTAAAAAATAAAAAGGAGAGATGAGAGGCAGCGCCTGCTGCCACTGACGCAGCAGTAGGCCGCTGTTGCCTTTCACGGACGGTCAGCAAGGGGCCCACAGCCCTGCGTGTGGGCCCCACTGTGATGTTTATTTGTCATCCAACCTGTTCATGGGATGGGCCACTCTTAGTGGTGGGCCCTCTCCAAATTCCAACCCCATCCAAATTTTAGGTGGCTCACACTACAGGAAACGGTGGGATTGAACCTCTACCATTGAAACACTCTTTTGTGGGCCACAAAAGTTTTGGATCAAGATGAAATTTGTGTTTTTTTTCTTCCTCCAGGTCTGAGTGACCTTATGCATGGATTGGATGGCATGTAACCATTGAGGTGGGCCCCACATAGGACCCACAGCGATGAATGTGTTTTACAGTGATGTAATTGTTTTACCTCCACCGTCCAGCGGACGGTGTAGCCCTCTGTGATGCATGTGGTTTGTATCCACGGTGCCCGTCCTTCCACCAGCACGTGGGGCCCACTTGATAACGTGTGTGGGGTCCAAACCGTCCATAGTCCCCACCTTGATTCACGCATTACCTCCGCACCGTCCAACCCATGGACGGTGGATGTGGTTGGGCTGAAAAACCTCACACCACCTATATTTCTATTCAGTTGACGTCAGCAATCTTCGTGGACCCCACTGTAATGTATGTTTTATGACCCACCGTCCATCTTGTTCCAGCTCGTGTGGGGGTCCACCCCACACGTGCTGTACGTGAGGGATGGGACCCACCTTGTTATGTCATGAGGCCCACCTTATTTTATTTGTGGCCCATCTGCTGAGGCCCACATTGTTATTTGTAAGGCTCATGGGTAGAGGCCCATTTGACGTGTTAGAGGGCCGATGGGTTAAGGCCCATTGAGATATACTAGGGCCTATGGGTTGAGACCTATTCGATGTACATGTGGGGCCCAATTGGTATGACCCATTTGATACATATAAAACCCATGAGATTAGGCCCATTGAATGTAATCTAAGGCCCACAGGTTATAAACCATTGTAATGTACATAAGGCCCATTGGTGCGGCCCATTTATGTGGCCCATTTATGTGGGCCATTTGATGAATAAAAGGCCCAAATGATATGGCCCATTTGATGTATTTAAGGCCCAATGGGATATACCTAAGGTCCATTGCAATGTGTGATCCCAACACGGATTATGTAACGATGTTTACGACGTTCGTGCCTTGGAAGCAATGTTGGTTTGACTTCCACATTGCGAGTGTAATGTTGGTTGGATGTCCACATTACGACTCTCTTCAGGGCCCATTATTTATCCCGTGCTTATTGTGTATAAGCCGTCCAGGCCCATCCGCATTGTAAGGATAGTTCATTTCATTATAACATGTTTAGTATAGTTTCATGACTCATGATCATACGCATCATATGTATGCTTGATATGAGAAGTGACTGATCATAGCATATGCCTTTGTTCAGATTGTTTATGGGACCCCGATTAGGCGGTATTGCCTTGCATGAGCACATGATACGCGCATGATTTGCTGCATGATTGGATAGTGTGATTCATGCATTTCGCATTGTGTGACATGATTGTTGTACGCCCTGTCGACATCGGGGCCGTAGCCTCCACAGATGCATCGTGGTTGGCATGATTGGATACTGAAAATATTGTTTTACATGGGGTACTATAGATATCCCTAGGTGAAAGTCCCTAAACCCTTATGTTATCAAGAGGTTGCTCCAACGTCTAGACCCAGTGGGTAGATGAGTGTTGAGTGCCGATTACCTGATGGCTGCGCTCTCCACTGTATCGTGGTCAGTTGGAAGGGGGTGCGGCCTTATCCGCCCGAGAGTAGGGGGCAATGCTAGGCTGAGTTTGACCAGCTAGAGGAATGGGTCCGCTATCAACGAGTCATGCCCGATATTGACAAACGGATAGTGTGGTCTCTTCCACTTACCTTATTATGCGCGATGTGGTAGCGATCTGGTTTAGAGTGTACTAGACCTCGGTGATATCCCAGAGTTGAGCTGTATTGACATGTGGACTTAGATGAGGATTGTATTCTTGACTTGCATCTTGCATCGCATAACCTTGGTACGAATCACGATATTATGGATCCATCTGCATATTCCGCATTACTCTGATATTGCATGATCATATTACTACCTTGTGCATACACTTTCACCACCCTCTAAGCTTTCTATAAGCTTATGCACTACCATTGCGTGCAGGTGACATTGGATCGCAGCAGCGCTGAGGCAGGAGCACTTTGCAGATCATTTTGGAGTTTTTGTTCTTTACCATTGTATTTTCCCTTCATGCTCATTGTACTTGTAAAGTTTTTTTATCATAGTGGAAATGTAATGGAGTTCTTGGTTGTTGTTTGTGGGTTATGCCTTTGGTTATGCTTATTATGAATCAAATTGACGTTGAAAATCCTCCTCATAGCATCCCAGGATCGGAACCTGGCGAATGGGCGCCAGGAGCCGAGAATGGGGTTCTACGGAGGCTGTCAGTGCCGGATTCGGCGATCGGGAATTTTGTGATCCCGGTTTTCGAATTTGGGGCGTGACAACAACCCCTCTCTTCATTCTTGCATCTCTCTCGATCCCAAGGGACAACGCAAGCTTTCCATTCTTGAATCTCTCACTACATCCCAAGCGGCGACGCAAGCTCTCCATTCCTGGATCTCTCTCTCCAAATTTTTTATTAATTTTAATTTTCCAAAAAATTTCTTGATTTTTTTTTTAATTTAGAGAAATTGACTTGCTAAAATTTTCTTTCTAACCATTTCATCACTTCTGTAAATTTAAAAACTTCTAGCTATCCACACTTGAGATTTTCATGATTACTCGTGAGAAATTTTAAACTCATCTTTCAAAGAAACTAAACTTGCAAAAAAAGGGATAAAATGTAGAGTAAAAAATATGTACATGTGTAGCACGTTATTGGTTCATTGGTAGCTAATTTGTACATATGTGGTGCGTATTGGTTTATTGGTAGGTAATCTATACATGTGTGCCATTAAATTGAAAGATTCTAGCCACAGGAAAACGTAAATCATAAAAATTTTAAACTCATCTTTCAAAGAATATAAAACTTTTTAAAAAGGGTAAAATGTAGAGTAAAAAAATATGTACATGTGTGGCACATTATTGGTTTATTGGTAGCTAATTTGTACATGTGTGGCACGTATTAGTTTATTGGTAGGTAATCTGTACATGTGTGCCATTAAATTGGAATGTTCTAACCACGGGAAAAATTAAATCATATTTTATAACCACGGAAAAAGAAAGATGCTACATGCATCCAAATTTTATACAATGAAAATCCTTGCATGGGCTTTGGGAGCCTCAATTCCCTTGAATTTTTGGAGACTTCCATTTCCTCCGGAGTTTCATGTCTCATAACAACCAACTTGAAAGTCATAATGTTAAATGATGTTGCTCAAGCACTTAAAAAAAGTTTCTTGTATTTATGCTTTGCTTTAACATGGTTATGTTCTTAATTATTTTCATACCATTAGGAATATATATCCTTACTAATGCATGGTACATTGTTTGGCCTGGAAGTAAGTTGTACTTGTTATTGTAATTATTTTGGTATTTCTTTTTCTTCATTTATACCCTTATGTTTTTCATTTCTTTGAATGATAACTAGGATTTACTTCGGAACATGGGTGAGGAAATGGAGTCATGGCCAAATGGAGGTGTAGAGAATCAACATGGATTGCCTATTACTTCATGTAGAACTATCGATGTAATAGTTGGTAATCACATTTCAGAAGAACACGGAATATACCATGAAAAATGAATAATCACAAATCCATATAAATTCATTCCAGAAGCGCTTGAAGAAATTAAACTGATAGTTACTAAGATGTTTATTTCTGTAGATGATGTATACAATTTTTATAACATTTATGCAAGATGGTGTGGATTTAGCATACGAAAGGTTCTACGCAGAACAATATGAAAGTAGGTGAAACAATAATGCAAAGTTTCACATGTTCCAAAGAAGGGTATCGAGATAGTAAGTATACAGAAGCAATAGATCATATGAGAAGACTAAGAGGTATGGCAAGATATAATCGCAAGACAAAGATTGTGGTCCGTAAGAAGGGACAAGATAGATGGGAAGTTAAGACATTTGTAGAAGAACATAATCATGCTTTAATGAGTTAAAATAAGGTTCATTGTTTACGATCACATCGGCATTTTGCAAATTCTCATAAAGATATCATGAAAAATATGAGAAAAGCAGGTATTGGAATCTCCAAAGTGTTAATTTTTTTTTTTTTTTTTTTTTTTTTTTTTTACAAATGAAGCCGGTGGACATGATAAAATGGATTTTTGTAAGTGCTTATATTTAAAGCACACTTTGTATTGTCGAATTTCATAATTCCAGATGGATCATAAGCACGCTCTAGTATTCTTCATCAACTCATGAAGATCACTTAAAGACTGGCTCAACATCTCAGGATCGACTCAACATCTCAAGTGTTAATGACTTTGTAAGGTTCAAGACTAAAACACTCTGTATATTTCAACCATTAGGTGGTATAAACCTTCGAATGACCCTAGGTTAGGTGTTCTTAAATTATGATCGTAATAATAATTTATACAATATAAAATACACTAAAATTAGGCCAACCCGACTTCGTTTTTGTCCAACCTAACTATATTTAGCTAACCTAACATAATTCGAGCAAGTTTACAGAAATTATTGAATTTTCTGTGGCAAGTTTGGCCAACTCGATTCTCAGTTTGGCCAGCCGAACTTGACCATCAGCCAATGCGAGTTTTGTTTAGTCAAGTTTCCAGCAATGCAATTTTTTAGATTCTAGGCAAATTGGGCCAGTTGAACCTTGTATTCAGTCAGTCGAATTTTGGTTCAGGCCAACTGAAAATTTGATTTTCTCATCCCGCAGAATCCAATAACCGTTGGATCACAATCTTTGAAATCTGGTCGGTAGAACTAAAAATCAGGCTGATCAAATTTCCAAATACTTTGGCTATAAATAGAGGCCTTTTCTCATTCATTTCAAAAATAAAAATTGGTGAATAACCTTCTCAAAATCCGAGAGAAATTTAGGCCCTCTTCAAGCTAGTTTTGCGGTAACTTTAATCTTTGTTTAATCTTTCCAATCTCTTTCTCAAGTTTGTTTTTAAATTGTATTTAAGAGAGCTCTTCATACTCTACTTGAGATCCAGAGAATTAAATTTGTATCATTAAGGTTTTATTTTATTGAAAATACTTAAAATTCCTTTTTATTCTTTCAGGTTAAATATATGCTGCTACATCAATTTTTTAAGAAAGAAGATCATTGCAATCAAGCTTCAATTACATCTTCAAATCGACATTTGAAGATAAGTTCCATGTATTTACTTTTATTTCATTTGGGTTTTTCTGAGATAGTTCAAATTTCTCACCAGGTTGTTTTGTAGTGAGCCCATGAAAATCACAAAGTGGGTTTTATTGTGATAGCCCATGAAAATCAAAAGAATTGTTATAAATGCAATATTATAAATGTAACATCCAAGTTTGTCAAATTTTGTTGTGCCAAATCATTTAGAATCTGTATCAGGTTTTGATAAGATGATTAGATTAACTTTGTGCATTTTAAATTTGTCCAAGTCTTTTTCGAACTTCTCTATATATTCAAGTTGAAGAAGCGTTGTTGAAGTTCAAGGTTTCAAGATTAAGTACAAGTACTAGTTCAAGACTAAAGAATTCAAGTCTTTTCTCAAGCTCAAGTTCAAGAATTGAAAACAAGCTTCAAGTATTTCAAGTGTGTGAATTTGCAGAGTGAACGATGTTTTAATTGTTCAAACTCACAAAAAAGGTATGGATGACCCTAGATTGACCATAGGTTAGGTCATATTCATTGCATATGCTTTGTGGGTCATTTCATAAGTTTATAAGTCATTTCCTCGACCAGTCCTAGTCTTTGTTCGACTAGTCCAAGTTCTGGCTCGACCAGTCCAAGAGTTTATCGACCAGTCCAGGTTTGTTGTGAATTTTTAGATTTTTCTGTTGGACCGTCGACCAATCATGGAGACTGCTCGACCAGTCGAGTGAACAGTGCTCAACCAGTCGTGTAGGCTCGACTCAAAGTCTAGAACGATTTTTTAGTCCTACACAACAAGTCGAGTGAATTGCTCGACTAGTCGAGTAGGCCATTTGACCAGCCAAGCAAGCCACTCGACCAGTTGAGTAACGACCTTATCCTATCACGCCAGAAATTTTGAAATTTAGTTAGTCCTTTGACTAGTCGAACCGACCCTTAGACCAGTCGAGAGAACAGTATTTTCACTTATAAATAGAGGATGAATCTCAGAGTTTTTCATTCATTCCAAGCTATATAAAACCATCACTCTGAGAGATAAGTTCCTGCATTTCTTAAGCTATATTGTGTTCATTTTAAATTCTCTTAAATAGCTTTTTGTATTTGATTTTGTGATCTCAATTCAACTCTATTTCTTTAAAGAAGGAAATTATGATTTTACCCTCTTTGAGATTAAAATCAAATCAAGCTAGCTTAGGCTGAATTAATTTAAAAATCATTTAGATTTAGAATCTTTTCATTTGTGAGACTGGACATTAAACATCTTCGTCTACATTGGATTAGTTCTACTGGGCTTCTTTAAAAGGAGAATTTCCAGATTAATACCATTTACATTTTCTATATCTTTTGTGGTTTGTAAGGTTTTGCCAGGAAAATCTCATTTTTGGTTTTGTCCGAGGTAATCTAGAAAATCTCAGAGTGTGGGGTTTTTGTTATTGTGTAAGCCCATATAAAGACACAATTGTGAAGGTTTTAAGGTGAACCTTGGAAAAACTTTTTCATAGTGAAAGCCAATATCCCATGGGTGTGGATATCGGGAGTAGAGTAGTTGTGTGGCTATTTTTCAAACAGTTGGTGTACACACACAAACGAACGACTATAATTCCTAGTTGTGTGGCTATTTTTCAAACAGTTGGTGTACACACAAAAGAACAATATTTTTCAAACAGTTGGTGTAATTTATTTTATGCACTTGTGGTGAATGTTATAATAACTTAGTTTATTTTCTTTACCTCTTTATTGGTTTGGGTTTTTAATACTTACAAACGTTCTACTAAGGTTGTTGTCACGCCCCAGACTTGGTGACCGGACCCACAAGGAACCTGATAACTGATTCCAGCCGCAACAGCCTCCGTAGTACCCCATTCTTGTCTCCTGAGGTAGGATTTTGATCCTAGGATCCTATAAGGAGATTTCCATATCACAATCCCAAACCAAATCGAGCATACCCAAGATCATAGCAAGTAAAACTCGGAAATAAATAAGGAACATACTGTAAAATCCACCAAGAATTAAAACCTTATAGATACATGGCTCAAAAAGGAAATATATGATATAGAAAGGAAGGAAGAAACGATCTAGAACTGATCCACATCACTCGCCAAACCAATCAGTAGCTCCTCTGTTATGGTGCCGACCTAGAATCACCTATACGCATCAATCGTGTATAAGCTTGTCGAAAGCTTAGAGGGCAGTGTAAGTATGTGACAACGGTGCTTAGAAGAATAAGGAGGATACATGAGGAGCCAATGAATAAGACCAACACCTCTAGCCATACCGAGGCTAAGATATGAATGTAATAGGCCATATCAAGGCTATACAATGCTATACATGAGCACTAGGTGACATACCAAGGTGATGCAATGTAAGGCTTATACAGTTGATGCAATGCAATGCGAAGTAATGCTAGTCCATGTGTTTAATCCACATATTAAGTACAGTTCCATCATAAAGAATCTACTGGGGTCAAGTACACTGCAGGATGATTGCTACTCTGCAAGACCTACACAGTCAAATGAACATAGGAGACCTCACTACCCGCTTGTGTATAACCAATCACCAGCGAGGCTCGACGGTAGTGGACCCATTTCATGAGTTGGTCAAACTCAGCCTTGTTATGCCCCCTCACTTTGGTGGGTAAGGCCAAACTCCATCTCAATCGACCTCATAACAGTGGAAGTCACAGCCTAACATATAAGTCCCTCATGCGCTTGTGTTTTCCACTTGGTCTCGACGTTGAGGCGTCTCCTTGGTATCGTGGAAGTTTAGGGGATTTCATCCTGGGACATCTTATGAGCCCCAAATGCTTAGGTAACCTTTTCAGTGTTCACATACAGCCATCCACAATATCTCTGTGGAGGCTACGACCCTAATGATACAAGGGCAATAATATCCATGCCATGCAATGTCGGATGCATGAATCACAACAATCAATCATGCTTCAGCTCTACGCATACAGTGCGTTCATGAGGGTCACTCCATCAATAAGGGAGTCCCATATGATCTACCCAATGACATAAACCATGACCAATGACATCAAGCACACAAATGATGCATTATTGGAATGGGTTATGAAAATAACTTAGTATGCCATGCTTTAGGGAAGTACCCTCTCCTAACTAGGTTAAGTCTATACACTTAGACAATTTCCATAAGGAACACAACTCCTAGAGGGGGCCCAATAACCTGGGATAGCCCATAGACTAAGATAGACAATGACATGGGCATATATGATAAGAATGGGCCCAGCAAGGGTCTATGGTGGGCTTTCAACCACCCATAGATGCAAGTGGGCCTAACATGAGCCCAAAAGGGTACACAAATGTTGACATTCAACCACCATTTGGCCCAAAGAGGTGGCCTAATAACAATCTACCAAGAAAAAAGGCCCGTGGGCTGAGCACAATCATAAACAAGAAATGGGCAGCTATATGTATACTACTTACATCACATGTTAGGCCCCAATAAAGTGGCCTAAGGCCTATATACATTACATGGGTCCAAAGGGGTAATACATGGCCCAAAAACATGCCACAATATGAGTCCAAAAAGGAGGTTATGGCCCAAGGATAATACCACCAAAACTCATGCATTATGTTGGACTTAGTGGGCAGCCCCAAAGCCCAAACATATAGGCAAAAATCATGTTTAAGTTGGGCTTAAATGGGTCCTACACATTAGCCCAAAAATTGGTTAATTAAATGGGCAACCAAGGGCCCAACTACCTCTACATTCCAGCCCACTAGTCCAACACAATACAATGGTGGAAACAACCCAAGAATCTACTGGGCCTAACTAGGACATTCTAGCCCATTTGGGCCTGCAAGATGTCCTAAAAATCTGGCCTACCAAGGCCCTCAAAATCAATATATATATATATATATATATATATGGGCCTCATAAGGCACTAATTAAGCCCAAAAATTAGAGGTTAACATGCATAGTGTGCACACAAAACAATCATCTATATGTAGAAATTTCTGGGTACTTGTTGAAATTTCGGATCACTCGCTTCCTGAGCCTGCTGGAGCCCAAAAACTGGTAAACATGAGGTGAATATAATTCTCAGGGTGGCCAACAATGTGTACAGGGGGCCCCACTAGATGGAGGGTGGATGAGCAACATAAATTAAGTGGGCCTTGCTGCTGGACTGAAAGTCTAGTAGCAGCCCAATGCAGTGGGCATCCCAACCAGGTGGGCGGTCCATGAGCCTAGACGACTGCCCAAAACTAAGCCCAAGGTGGGCCCCACCATGGATGTCCCACCAGGGGTGAGTTCTATCCAAGTGGGTCATACCAAATGGGTGAAAGGATGGATAAAACACTACATCATGGTGGCCTCAAGGAGGGTGGGATGGCTAGCCCATGTTGGACGTCAACTACCATGGGACGTCCAGCATGGCTGCTGGTCAACATGTTTCCCCCAAATTCAGGTGGTTCACATGACCCCCAATCATGTATGATGGGTCCCAACAAGGTGGGCCACAGTGGGGAGAAATTTTGAGGCTAATAGACATGCCAATTAATTTATACAATTTATGGACAACAAGGTATATCTAAAACAAATTTGCTGTTGTAAAAATGCTGTTCTCCCCAACTTTGATACCTAATGGGGTGGGTCTAGGCCTGTAAATCAAAGAGGAAATGGGTGCATTTGATGCTCCCATGTATGGACAATAAGTGGGGTCCACTGTAGTGGCCCACTTTCCCAAAAATCAAGGTGCAATAGGTCTATTTTCTACATGCAGGACTGCTGGACAGTGCAAAAAATTCTTGACAATCCAGCCTTCTTGGGCCCACTCCATGGGTCTCAAATCAGGGATAGGTGGTGTGGGCTTCTTCCTACATCAAGGTGGGGTCCACACCTCCGAAAACCCCAAAAGAAATCTGGGAGAAAAGCCTTGCAAACAAGCCTAAAATAATGCCCAAAATCTTACATCCAATGGGTCTGAAATTTGGATAGCAACATATGTTGTCCATTTCCAGCCCACAAAAAAATATCCAAGGGTATTAATGCTCAAATAATATAAGTGGGGTCCACCTAGATGGACCACAAATTTTAGACCCATTACCAATCAAAGATCTCTAAGAAAATCAAGCATTTCGGGTCATCTAACCCATGCATGCAACATGCACAGGGATGTCCAACCTAGTGGGCCTGGACGTCCCAAAAATCTGAGGGCCTGGGACGTTTGTGGCACATCAGTGGGCCACCAATCATCAGGATAAAAATAGAGGAAAGAAATAGAGATAAAGAGAGAGAGAGGGAGAGAGAGAAATCAACAGCCATAGGGGAGGATTCTGGTACTGTGAATCCTGCACCATTACAATCACACATATATCCTTCATAGATCATGCATGTATGTGATCTTATAATCCAAAGAAGTTGTTGATGCTATACCTAACATGCATACTATGGTCTAGATGACCAAACAAGATCCTAGATCAAAGAAATCCATCATGGTGGGTCTATGGATAATGGCCCACCATGGAAACGTGCATGCATGAAATAGGCCTTTGGCCTTTCATCATGGAGTGATCTAGGACCTCCACCATTGATTGGTGGGTCCTACATAATACCAAATATTTTAGAAAAGAAATACAAGAAGAAAAGAAGGAAGAAACTCTGTATACATCACCCACCTCTTGGATCTTCAAACTACAAACACTATGCTCCTCAAGCTTCAAGGGTCAAAGACCAATGGTCAAGATGGTGTTTCAAGGGTGAGATGGAGGGGAAATGAGGGAGAGAAGGGGCTGGAAAGTGGTGGAAATGGTGGGACATCCTAACCTCTTGCATTGGGAAAGAGAGGAATGAAATGAAAGAGAAAGAAGAGAAATGAGAGTTGTAGAGAAGAAATGAAGTGTAAGGAAATGATGAGTTTTAAGGCCTAAGGAATAAAAAGGCCACGATGGCTTTTTGGGATAAAAAAGTGTAATAATGGTTTGCTAGGGAAGAAATCCATAATTGCTAGGCTAGGCCCTAGGGTCTAGGGCTATAGAGTAGGTAGGCTAAGTAGCTAGGCTAGCTATGTAGCCTTCATGGAAAAATGTGCAATAGGGTAGGCCACCTTGGGGAACATGCACACCACCCCAGGTGGGCCCCACAATCATATTAAATGGTCCATCATAGTGCATACCCCATATCTCGTGATCTAGAACTTGGATTAATGCACGGCGTTGGAATTGCGACGACGATGCGGTCGCAATGGCATAGGTCTCCGGTTAAAATAGATTGGGTCTATATGATTGAACTCAAGGGGCATCAAAAATAAAATCTACAAGTCGCGGGTGGCCGGGATTTGACCAGTAGGACCACGAGACCTAGAGGAACAAAATGCATACACACACACACACACACACACACACACACACACACTCGGTTAGGGTCTCACAGTTGTCCTGCCATAAGCCATTGGTTTTTGGTGTTAGGTTATCCTTAGAAGTAAGTTTGTATCAACCTCTTAAGAGTAGTGCATTTGATGTTGCTATTTACTTGTGCTTCTTTATTACTTGATTGTGCTATCTATCTTTACATTTTACACTAATTTTTAATTTGGCATTGTTTTATTCACCCCCCTCTAGGACGTTTAGCTCACCCTTTTCAAGCGGTATCAAAGCCTAATAAATCATTTTATTATTTGGATTCATTTCTTGAGCTAACCGATCTGAGCTTATAAGATGTTAAATTTTGATAGCCTCTTAATTACTAGGCCTCTAGATTTTGATGGCTCCAATTATACCTATTGGAAAGCCAGAATGAGAATCTTTTTAAGGTCTATAGATGTAACCGTGTGACAAGCCATAGTAACTAGATGGAACCCACCCACAACTGAAGTTCTAGGCACTGATAGAACTAAATCTGTTAAAGTTGCACCTTATTTTTCAAGGACCACACTTCAAAAAAATGAGAATAGTGTCAATGCAAAGGCTTTAAATGCAATCACTTGCGCACTATCACTGGATGAATTTAAAAGAATTATATCTTATGATACTGCAAACCAAGCCTAGGACATTTTAGAAATGACACATGAGGGTATGACTATTGTCTAGAAATCTAAACTACAAATCCACACAACTCGGTTTGAGGAGATGGAAACGTTCATGGGCTTCTAAACTAAGTTAAATGACATAGTCAACTCTATGTGGGGTATTGGTGATAGTATCCCAGAAAGTAAAGTCAGTACTAAGATATTGTGCTCATTACCTCATAGGTTCAATTCTAAGGTCACTGCCATTCAGGAACTTCATGATACGGATAATATGAGGGTTGAAGAGCTTGTTGGTTCTTTACAAACCTACGAGTTAAATTTTAAGTCTCCTAAACATAAGTCCATAGCCCTTAAGTCTTCTAAAAATATTTCTTATGATAAAGCTACTAATTCTGATTGTGAAAATTCTAAAGATGATATGACACTATTAGCCAAGAAGTTTTATAAAATTTTCAAAAGAAAAAAAGAGAGTAGATTTTCAAAAACTTTATGAAAAGAAAAGGACTAGATTTAAAACTTGAAAATCTATTAAAGATAGCCAATGTTTCAACTGCCATGAATATGGCCATCTGGAAAATAAATGTCTAAAAAGGGACAAACCTAAGAAGAAAGGTATGTTAGCCACATGGGATGAGTCATCTTGCTTTGAAGCTTCTTCTGAGTCAGACGATTCTGAACCCGAGTCTACTAATGAGGTTAAGGCCTTAATGACTCTAGCCAAAGTCATTTCCTCAGACAGTTGTAATTCAACTTATGATGATAATCCAAGGAGCGACCCTAAAAATAATGATGATTTACAAGATGCTTATAATGTCTTATATAGGGAAGGTTGCAAGATAGTTGTAAAACTAAAACTTTAAAAGAAAAGTTTTTTAAGTTAAAAGAAGATTTTGATAACTTAATTTTTAAAAAATTACATTTTTCTATTTATTTTGAAAAAGCTAAGTGTGATTTAGATTTCAAAATATTCCAAGTTGAAAACCTTAAATTAGAAAATGAAAAACTAAAACTAGAAGTCTCTTCTCTCTTGAGTTTAAAGGATACTTCAGATTTATTTTATGTCCTTTCATATCACCTTCTCATTATTTGCTCTCTATATTCTCCTTTATACTGTTCCTTTCCCTTGTCATTTTGTGACAAAAAGGGGGAGTAGTAAGCATTGCTAAAAGGGGAGTAATACGGATAGGGGGAGTAAATTTGTTTGTATTGATTGAGAAAGATATGTGGAATGATGGATATGTGGATTGAAGTTTTGAGGTTTTCATGTTATGTATTGATTATACGTGCAATACTCGTATTACTCAGGGGGAGTAGAGTATTTTGTGGTTTCATGATTTATCATTCCTTATTATCTTTGATGCTATGTGTTTTGTCACAATTTGACAAAGGGGGAGATTGTAAGTGCTATGATTTCATATCCCTTTAGTTGTCAAATTTTGTGGTGCCAAAACCTATTTCTATATCTTGTATATCTTGTATTTTATGTTTGAAGACTAGTTATTGCAATCAACATCGCATTTCAAGTCAAGATCTTAAAAGAAGAAAGTTTTCAAGTCTTGGATGAAGAAATCAAGAATGGAAGTATTTAAGGTTGCATGTTCAAGGTTTGATCAAGTTTAAGTTTACTAGAAGATTTTGTCAAGTCAAGATCAAGCTTATGAAGGCCTACTACAAGTTTTGAATATTCACAAGATTCTCTTAAGGGTCATCTGAGTGTACAGACTTTCAATGTCCGTCTCACTTTTAAGGTTTGTTTGACCTTAGATTGACCTTAGGATGGGATTTATTATAGGTCATTCCGGATACATAACTCATATATCTTTATATGCTTGTTTGGAGTGTTCTAAGATCAGTCCTAGGGACTTCAAGACCAGTCCTAGCTTTGCTACGACCAGTCTTACGTTTTTCAGGACCATTCCTAGGTAGTTGAAGATTTTCGGATCTTTCTAGCTGTCCTACGACCAGTCCTGGACATCCTACGACTAGTCTTGTGAGTTCTATGACTCATCCTTCGACCGGTCGTAGACCTATGACTCAAACTCCAGTAACCATTTTTGGGGTCCTACGACCGGTCGTAGGTGTCTCACGACCGGTCGTAGGTGGCCCACGACCGGTTGTAGACCACCCTCGACCGGTCGTGGAACTGAAAATCAAATCCCGTGAAAATCTTTCGAAAATCTTTGGAGCTACGACCAGTCCTAGGATCCTAAGACTAGTCGTAGACGGGATTTTTCAGTCTATAAATTGAGCACGAACTTCAGAGTTTTAGCACTTCAAATCAATTCTATTCAAGCATTCTTTAGGCTATTCTCTGAGATAAGTTTGTGTTTATTTTAAGCTGCTTTGTGCTTATTTAATATTCATTTTTCTAGCTTATTCTTATTTAATTTTGATCTACATTTCAATCTTATTAGAAAAAGGGGAATTTCTATTATTCCTTCTTTTGGATTCAAAATCAAATAGATCTAGCCTGTTTGATCTAAAATCAATTAGACTTAGAACCATTCTTAAAGTGAGTATTGGACTTTGAACGTCGAATCAAACTTCTACTCCGATTGGTTCTACCGGGCTTCATCAAAAGGTGATTCAGGTATTTTACATGTTTCGTAATTTACTTTCTCTGGTTTTTGTTTGAGATTCATCAAAAACATCTCATTGTATTGGTTATCTGAGGAGAGCCAGAAAACTCAGATTGTGGGGTTTTGGGATTGTGTAAGCCCGAGATCAAAGACACAATTGTGAAGGTTTTAGGTGAACCTGTGAAACCTATTTTGATAGTGCATGCTAATATCCCCTGTGTGAGGATATTAGGAGTGGAGTAGTAATCTGTGTGGCTGTTAGATAACAGTTGGTGTACACACAGGCGAACCACTATATATCGTTGTGTTGTGGATGTGCTTTATTCTTTTATTCTTTTATTCATTCTGTTTTGTGGAGAGTGTTTGTGGATGAATGTTGTAATCACTTCAAGCAAGTGTGGATATATGTTGTAATAACTTAGGATTTATTTTCCGCAAGTTATTTTGATTTCATTGCTTATTATTCCTCTTTGGTTTGTGATATAAGGACGTTCTAGAAATAAGGTTGTCCTACCTTAAACCTCTGGTTTTTAGTGTAAGGTTGTCCCTAGAACTGATAAAGTATCAATCTCTTTATTTTAGGCTATTGTAATTGTTTTATATTCAGCATAGTTCTTTAAATATTTTATTATTCCGCTGTTATTATTTTTATTTGGCATTGCCCTATTCACCCCCCCTCTAGGGCATATAGCTAGGCCCTTTCATGGTTGCAGAACATCTAAGAACTGCTATATAGTCAGTGATTCAAGCTCGTCTAAGTTATCGTGTTACATGGTCCAAACTAATGAGACCAAACTATAGCATAAACGCCTAGGACATGTACACTACCATAATCTTTATAGATTGAGCAAAGGTGAAGTTATAAGAGGTCTACCCAAGTTAAAAAATGGATAAAATTTGTGGCCAATGTCAGATTGGAAAACAAACTAGGAGTGCTCACAAGAAAGTAAACTTCAGTGCCACATCCAAACCCCTTTAACTCCTCCACATGGATCTCATTAGACCTAATAGAACGGAGAGTCGAGGTGGTAAGAAATATATTTTAGTAATATAGTAAATGATTTTACCAGGTATACATGGGTAGTTTTCATGAGAGAGAAATCTAAAACTCTCAATGAAATAAAAATGGTACTTAAGCATATCCAAACTGAGAAGGAATCACATGTCTCTAAAATCCATAGTGATCATAGTTCTGAATCTGACAATAATAGTTTTGAGAAGTTCTGTAGCAATTATGGTATATCGCATGAATTTCTTGCTCCTAAGACACCTCAATAGAATGGGGTTGTTGAAAAAAAAATCGTGTGCTTTAAGAAATGACTAATGTAATGTTAAACAACATGAAACTTCCTAAACATGTTTGGGTTAAAGCAGTGAACACGACTTGTTATATTATCAATTGTATTTATACTGGAAAGTTAAATAATAAGACAACATATGAACTGTGGTTCGATAAGAAGCCAACAGTCAAATACTTTCACATTTTTGACAGCAAATGCTATATTCTACATGACTAAAAAAATCTGAGAAAATTCGACACTAAAAGTGACGAGGGTATTTTCCTAGGATATGAGCATATCGTGTTCTCAACAAGAGGACTAGTGTAATTTCGGAGTCCATTAATGTGGTTATAGATGATCACCTGAATGTACCTGTCTCAAGTTCAAAAGATGATAGAGTCTCTTTATTTGATAGACCAAATTCTTTATCTAGTCAAAATGACACTAAACTGTGGTCAGTTAAAGACCATCCAACTGATTAAATGCTTGAGAACCCTCTCACTGGTGTGCGCATTCATAGACAATTAGAAAACATTTGTAATTATGTGTGCTTTACATCCCATATTGAGCTGGCCAACGTAAAAGAGGCGCTTGCCGATGAAAACTTGATAGTGGCTATGCAAGATGAACTTAATCAATTCATAAGGAATGATGTATGGTATTTAGTTCATAGCCCTAATGATAAATATATTATTGGAACTAAATGGATCTTTAAAAATAAGTCTAATGAACTAGGTAATATTATAAGAAACAAGACTAGACTGGCTGTACAAGGGTACACTCAGATAGAAGGCATCGATTATGATGAAATCTTTGCCCCAGTAGCTCATCTTGAATCTATCAGACTGTTCATATCCATTGCTTGTTACAAAAATTTTAAAATCTATCGAATGGATGTTAAAATTGGTTTCTTGAATGGTGATCTACATGAGGAAGTACATGTAGAACAACCTACTGGTTTTGAAGACCCTAATCATACTGATCATGTTTATCGCCTGAAAAAGACACTTTATGGATTAAAACGAGCTCCCAGGGCATGGTACGAGAAATTGACTAAGTTTTTACTAAGTCATAACTTTGTAATGAGAAGTGTTGAGAAGACACTATTTATAAAGAAACACATTGATCACATACTGATAGTATAGATATATGTTGATGACATTATCTACGGATCTATTTGTTTTAATATGTCTATTGAGTTTATAGATTTGATGACATCTAAGTTTAAAATGAGCATGGTTGGAGAACTGAATTATTTTTTAGGTCTGCAAGTGAAATGGCTTGAAAATGGAATTTTTATTTCTCAAACCAAGTATGCTATAAACTTGGTTTAAAAGCTTGGATTTGAGAGCAGTAAAAATTTTGATACTTCTATGAGTATGACACTTAAGCTCTCTAAGGATTCAATAGGTAAAAGTATTGATCCTAAGTTGTATCATAGTATGATAGGTACTTTATTATATTTAACTACGAGCCAACCTGATATTGCATTTAGCGTAGGAATCTGTGCTAGATATCAATCTAACCCTAAAGAATCCCACCTAATTTCTGTTAAGCGTATTTTGAGATATGTCGCAAGTAGGACCAATCTTGGTCTTTGGCATTCCCATGATGCTAATATTCAATTAGCCGGTTATACGAATGTTGATTGGGCTGGTAATATTGATGACCATAAGTCTACTAGTGGTGAATGTTTTTATGTTGGGAATTGTCTCGTTTCGGGGCATAGTAAGAAACAGATTTTCGTATTGCTTTCCACAGTTAAGGCTGAGTATATTGCAGCTGGTAATGTATGCACTAAGCTTGTGTGGATGAAGAGTATGTTAAATGATTATGGATTTGCACAAGATTTTATGGTTCTATATTGCGATAATTCTAATGTAATCAACATTTCTAAAAATCCAATCCAACATTCACGAACTAAGCATATTGACATTAGATATCATTATATTCGTGAATAAGTGGAAGATAAGATTATTTCATTAGATTATGTTCAAAAAGAAAATCAACTTGCAGACATTTTCACAAAACTACTTGATAGAAACAGGTTTGCTAAAATGAAATTAGATATTGGTTTGTGTAATGTGATATGCGTTAATTGTGTTTTCTCGTGCTATATTGCATGTGTTTATTTTTTTAACTTTTAAAATAAAAAATTGCTAAAAAATGGACATTTTTAAGGTTGCACAACCAGTCGAGTACACACTCAACCAGTCGTGGCACAACCAGTCGACTACATACTTGACAAGTCGAGTAGCTCGGGTTTGGGAGTTTTAAAAGTGCAAAAAACAACTTTTTCTTCATTTATCTCATCTTGTAACGCCCTGAAAATCGGGGGTTGAGCAGAAGCTCAGCTCCTGAGTTCCAACGCATCACTTATGCAACATAGATAATGATGATTGAATGTTGTTCATATTAGTGCAGTAAACATGAGTGGGATTAGACCAAAACAGCATATTATACTCCAGAGACAGTTAAATTTCGCAAGCGAAAGACTGTGATAAATATATAAAATGTATAAACTATTGTAAGTCTTCAGAGTGTGAACATGTTACCAGGTTAACTAAATACATGTATACTCCAAAATGAACAAATGAATATATATGGATGTTCCCAACAGTGCAAAATAACAAGTGTAATGACATCTAATCAACATCCATGTGATCCCGTCGATCAGAACATGATCTACATAGACCCGCATGATAGCTGCATATAGAAGAAACCCTCCTCATCATCATACAAGTCTGGCTCTGCTTCGCAAGCATCGTCATCATCTGAAACTAAAATAGGGTCTGGTTGGTGTTTCAAACACCTTCCCGTAACGCGAGAGTGAGTGATCAACTCAGTGGAATAATAAAGGTTAACATGTTATCAATTCAGTCAAGCAGTAATGATAAAGTAATATAATCAAACATCCCTATGTACTCTGGTTAATGCAAGAATGGTATGTATAAATGATGCATGCCATCGCCTGCACTCCCTCAGCGATCTTCATCTCACAGTCGCGCATGTCAGTTACTTCATCAGTACTCTACCCAACGCCAAATGTCACATGCAATGCGGTGTATGAACATGATTACCAAGTTCTTATTAATCTTTTTCATACAGCAAGATTGAGAAACTAAGGTACCTCTCTTATATCAATTTCTAAACAATGATCCATTCTAGGGTCGTCAATCCTAGTAAATCTCATACAATGTTATGGTTTTAGGTCACTGTAAAGGGCTCGTCATTAATCAATATAGGCCTAGTTATACCCTAGTTACTACAAAAAGGCTCGTCGCCCCCATGCAATTTCAAGGTATGCTCGAGGTTATTACAAAGGGCTCGTCACCAATCAGAGTAGGCCGATAACACGAATACAGTGTCCCATACTACCATATTCGTCTCACGAGTCTGGGTTACTCACTGGTCATTACAGGGAGACTCATCGCCCCAGCGTAGGCCGACAGCTCGACCACGGTGTCCCATACCACCATGCCTGGCTCATGAGTCTTAGTGGATCGAGGTACCAAGGTTAACAGGGTTTCACTACTAAGTTTGGTACCTTAGATTTAAGCAGTAGTGTCCAAACATGGTGAACATACATCGGGCCAATCAGGTTACTTGACGAGCTCGACTAGGACGGGCACACGTTGAGTTGACGGACATGAAGTGCATAAGCACTCTGTGTGGCCTAACCACTGCCGACATCCCAAGTATGGCTCGGATTCATCGAACACATCTTACGTGGTGAAACAACTTCAGCCACCAAAACCAGGCCTATTACCGATTGCCTGGACTACGATATAGTCCCAACCATGTGCAATTATAACAAGTAAGCATATGAGATTGTCAAAGCAGTAATGAATAAATAAGTCCATCCTACAATCATTTAAGCATACTATGGAAACACAAATATATAGTACATGGAGGAAATCATACACACAGCTAAACATGAATCATATACAGTACATGGATGAAATTATACACACATCTAAGGTAGTTGGGATTTATATCTCAACTCTCTTATAAATCACAATTTACTAACTTCTAACTCATTTAGACATTTTTACAAACATTTAGACTACACCTTCCAACTACATCATGTATATTGGTTATATTACGTATTAGGGAAAATCCTCTTACCAAGGAGTTGTCACATATATAATAAGCATGTACCTACGACAGTTAATCATGGCAATCACAAATCTAGATTTCAAATGCATACAAACATTTCAACAAACATGTATTAAACATGTTATCATACATAGGTAATTCGCCCATAAATCACATATTAGTAAGATAGGTTACATAAAGGAAACTGTAACTATGCATAAGGGGATTGAGGATCACAT
The DNA here is from genome assembly GCA_037074715.1 of Magnolia kwangsiensis. Lineage (NCBI taxonomy): Eukaryota > Viridiplantae > Streptophyta > Magnoliopsida > Magnoliales > Magnoliaceae > Magnolia > Magnolia kwangsiensis. The sequence continues at coordinate 63,818,318 of CM073573.1, forward strand.
CTCAACATCCTCATTAAATACATTACAAAGTGCATTTTCTCATTTAGACATTTTATCAAACACTTAGGCTACACATATTCACATACATGTAATAGCTTAGTTAAACACATATTAAGCAATTCCTTCCACATAGGAGTTGCCACACATACACTAATCATGTATTTCTAAGCATCAATCATAACTAGTGCAAACTGTAATTCTATATTCATTTAGGCAATTCAACAAACACATGGAATGCATTTAAAAATCAACAGAGTATATATATTTATGTAATATATGGAAGACATCATATCTAGCATGTGTGATAGCAATCAAGTCAGATATAAATCATTCCTAACATTGAAAGCCTTAAAAACCATAACCTAAACATTTATAGTCTGCACCTTTCACCGGTAGACTCGTAATGAACTTGGGTTGAACACTATTCCTTCATCTACGACATAACAACCACCTATAATAGGGAATAGGTTAGCTATTCCAGCACTTACACTATTTAAAATCCTAAAATAGATTAGGTTTAGGTTTTCTTACCTAATTTCAGAATTGGAATTGCCAGAATATCGATGCAGAAGTGGTAATTTAGCCCGTAGAGCGATGGGATCGAATCCCAAGAACTCTCTCCCACTCTCTCTCTCACTTTCTCTCTCTTTCCTTCTTTTTTTACTCTCTTCTCTCTCCTAGGGTTGCAAAATCGTATGGAATAGAAATGGGGTGGGTTTAGGCCTTTATGTAGGCCCAAGACTGATGGAAATGGCGCTAGGGCCAAGGTATACTTAGATTATAGCCAAAACTCATCTGTTTCGACTCAACGGAGCATTTCTGGAGGCCCCTTTGTTGAATGCGGTCGGACATAAGCTCCCTGATATTGGATCTTGATCAAGCTAAGTTTTTCGTCCAATCGGATTTACAGATCGACCGTGGCGGACCAGTTTCAGTTTAACGGTCACCGACACTCAATCAGGGCCACAAGTATATTAGCATGTGTGGGACATTTCTCCTAATCTGAGGGTGTATTTAGGTTAGATTTTGATGGTCTAAATGCTTATAATCGGCCCGCAAGCGACACGACTCAGATTACTTAAATTCGTATTTAATTTCTAAAAACATTCACGTTTCTCACACACTTCGCTCTGGACTCAAGCAAATTGTCGCGAGATACCATCTGGACTTAATTTTTGCGGTGATCGTTAAGTCCAATAAGATGGTCGTATTCATCTAAGTTCATAGCTATCGGACTTTCGACGTGCGATCCAGGTCCGATACGTAGTTTCTAAATGATCTCGAGAGCAACTGGGTTTAAAGATTGATCCTAGGTTTCTAGGTAATGTAACATTATCGGTCCTATCATTTTGGGTCTTATAGTTCATATTTAAAATGGTTCAAGCTAATTCTACTGAGTATTCAGTTTAGTACTTAACCAAATTCTATCCTAATTATGGCAGCATACGATCCTAGGGCCATTCTATGCCCCATTTTTAGAACTTCTAGTTAGAATATTGTTTTAATTATTTTTTTAATAGTTCATCATCATGTTTACCTCATCACCATCAAATTTCATGAGATTTTGTGATGTAAAAAAATTCTAAAAATTCCAGAAGCAGCAGCTGTCCAATAAGTGATTTTTGAATAGTTGTCACAACGACCTACTTTAAACTATATTAAATATTTTATTATATTTTTCACATATTTTTATATGAAACTAGACTCATTTATCTTCAATATTGTTTTTGAATCACCAAAGAGGGAGATGATTTTTCAAATTTGGATAAAAATTGTAGAGAAATGCAGAAAACGGGCCGCCCAATCCATTATATGGACGAGGCCTCGCCAAACCGGTGAGCCCCTCGCCGGTCACTAGTCATTTGGGTGAGGGCTCACCCTAGGGGCAATTTCCTCCCCCCCCCCCCTCGGGATGCCGAAAACATGTGGGACCCACCCCGGGTCCCCCCGAAATGTGTCGTTTGGGCTCACGAGTCCGTCGAGGCATTATTGGGTCTCATTTGTAAACCGAAATAACTTACACGACGTACAATGTATGATTTTGGGGTAGAAGAATCTAAACTATTCAAATGTTCTATCTATAACATGAAATTATAAAAAGTCAATAGTTAAAATCCAATTGTATTCATGTATGTACCATTTACACTAAGTTTTAGTTTAAGTATAGTTCTTCACCTTTTAAACTTTAGGATTTGTGTCTAATATGAAAGTACTTGGAGAAATTTAAAGAATGAGGTGGTGAAAGGTGAGATTTTGAAGAAATGGGTTGAAAAGTGATTTTTAGACTTTGAGATTGAGCTTTGAGAGTGTTATGGTTGACTCATTGCCTAAGGACGTCTAACTCTAGGTTGGTAAAAATCTGGGGTGTTACACATCTTCTCCAACAAACCCTTCAACGACTGGTCAAATTTACCTTCGATTGCTACTTGGTTATTGTATATTTTCTATTTTTCTCTTGGATTTAGGATCTTTGCACTTCTATTTCCTTAATTTTGTAGTTTATTTCAAGTTTTCTTATGGTTTCATTGGTTTCTAGCTTAAAATCTGATTTGGGATAAACCCTTCATTCCTTTCTTGTATTCCGTTTGTATATTGTGTAATGGAGAGTAGATACAAGAAGAGATTCTCTCGTTGTCCCTCTTCTTCTCATTCCTTACCGATTAAGGTGCGTACTCTTCGACCATACGAAGAGGACCCTGAATATGTGCAGAATATTTGTCTCCGTAATGTAGTTGTTAAGTGGACAATTAACTCCAATCATTTGAGTTCTTTTAATATTATTCCCCTCATTGAAGCTGTAGGATGGGCTAACATTTTAAATTGGGGCAGTCCTGCATACCGGTCCATTATGAAGGCCATGTTTGCTTGTATAAGTGACTTTTCTGTTGAGAATTTAACTTTTACTTTGTCAACTAGAGAAGGTCCAATTAATGTAGATCGTCACTTGATATCTGGATTGATAGATATTCCTATGAATGATGAAGGAATACTTATCTCTACTTTAGTCGCGAGACTTTCTGAATCTGAAAAATGTATGCTAAGTAGAGTGTTATGCAACATGAATGTTGAATGGAACTCTGGTATTGCACTCAGTTCCAAAAATATGTTACCCAGATATAGGATTCTTCATTGTATTTTCATTTCTAATGTGTATCATAGGTTTGGTAACAAAATTGAACTAACTTCTTACATGGCTCGCATAGTTCACTCAGTTGTTTCTAGTGTTCCAATATGTCTTCCTTCTCGTATTTACTATATCATTATTTAGTTTTATCTCCATCCTAGTCATAGTGATATTCCCTTTGCATATCTGATGACCACACTTGCTATTCATAGTCTTGTGGTTATGCCTATTGGAGAAGCTCCAATTTCCCATTTGCCTTTTAACAACTCTAGCATTAACAAGATGAATCTGAGGTTGGTACCCGACCAAGTTGATAGGGATGATGGAAAAGCTGTTGAAGAAGCTAGAGAGGAAGATGCTTTACCTCCTGATGATGTAAACATGGATGATCTATTTAATGAATTGGAATTTGATTCTAAGGATGATCCTGATTTTTAGCCTTCTGATTTTGATGAGTGATTGTGAACCTTAGAGGAAAAGGTGGAAGGTTTGCATGTATCCCAAGAGACTCAATTTAAATATATGCGTAAATACCTTAAGTATATTAATAAGGGATTACATCAGATTGATCCTTCTATTCTGCTCCTTCTGGTTCTGATTAGACTCTATTTGTTTTGAGCATATATTAACTTTTAACTTTTATTTGCACTAAGATAATATTTGGGCTTGTGAGCATGAATTTATATTCCTTGAATATATTTTTCTGAACATGTTTATGATTCACACTCTTATTTCTTATCCTTCTCCTATCTCTTTAATTATATCATTTGATTATTTTTCTTTCCTTTGTTATATTGTGATAAAAAGGGAGAGAATGTGGCTTCATTTAATGCTTTATGATGATTGGAGATGTGTGATTGTAGATATGGATGCATTTTATTTTATTTTTGGATTGGACATGTATTTGATTTGTACATGTTCTACATATCACCTCACCTGGATTGAGGGGGAGTAATGGATTGATGGGGAGTAATGGATTGAGGGGGAGAGTATTTGTTGCACATTTGGTGCATGATTTTTTTGGTAACTGGTACATGATTATTATTTTTTTTGGTTTTGTCACAAATTTGATAGAGGGGGAGATTGTAAATGCTATATTGTAAATCTAGCACCCAGGTTTGTCAAATTTTGTTGTGCCAAATCATTTAGAATCTATATCATGTTTTGATGAAATGATTAGATCAATTTCGTGCATTTTAAAGTTAACCAAGTCTTTATCGAACTTCTCTATATATTTAAGTTGAAGAAGCGTTGTTGAAGTTCAAGGGTCCAAGCTCAAGTACAAGTACTAAGTCAAAACTCAAGAATTCAAGTCTTTTCTCAAGCTCAAGTTCAAGAATTGAAAACAAGCTTCAAGTATTTCTAGTGTGTGAATTTGCAGAGCGAATGATGTTTCAATTGTTCAAACTCACGAACAAGGTATGGATGACCCTAGATTGACCATAGGTTAGGTCATATTCATTGCATATGCTTTATGGGTTATTTCATAAGTTTATAGGTCATTTCCTCGACCAGACCTAGTCTTTGTTCGACTAGTCCAAGTTCTGGTTCGACTAGTCTAAGAGTTTCTCGACCAATCTAAGGTTTATTGTGAATTTTTAGAATTTTCTGTTAGACCCTCGACCAGTCGAGTGAACAGTGCTCGATTAGTTGTGCAAGCTCGACTTGAAGTCCAGCAAGGTTTCGACCAGTCGAGTAACGACCTTATTTTATCGTGCCAGAAATTTTAAAATTTAGTTGGTCCTTTAACCAGTCGAACCGACCCTTAGACTAGTTGAGGGAACAATATTTTCACCTATAAATAGAGGACGAATCTTAGATTTTTTTTCATTCATTCCAAGTTATATAAAACCATCGGTCTGAGACATAAGTTCCTACATTTCTTAAGCTTTATTGTGTTCATTTTAAATTCTCTTAAATAACTTTTTATATTTGATTTTGTGATCTCCATTCAACTCTATTTCTTTAAAAAAGGGAATTATGATTTTACCCTCTTTGAGATCAAAATCAAATTAAGCTAGCCCAGGATGAATTAATCTAAAAATCGTTTAGATTTAGAACCTTTTCATTCATGAGATTGGACATTGAACAATTTCATCTACATTAGAATCTTCGTCTACATCGGATTGGTTTTACTAAGCTTCTTCAAAAGGAGAATTTCTAGATAAGTACCATTTATATTTTGTATATCTTTTGTGGTTTGTGAGGTTGTGCCAGGAAAATATCATTTTTAGTTTTGTCTGAGGTAATCCAGAAAATATCAAAGTGTGGGGTTTTGGTTATTATGTAAGCCCATCTAAAGACAAAATTTTGAAGGTTTTAAGGTGAACCTTGGAAAACCTTTTTCATACTAAAAGCCAATATCCCGTGGGTGTGGATATTAAGAGTGGAGTAGTTGTGTGGCTATTTTTCAAACAGTTGGTGTACACACAAACGAACCACTATAATTCATGGAGTTGTAGTGGATGTTTGGATTTTCTTATGCGTGTGAATGTTTTAAGTTACTTTGAACATTTGTAGTGAGTGATGTAATTTATTTTATGCACTTGTGGTGAATGTCGTAATAATTTAGTTTATTTTCTTTGCCTCTTTATTAGTTTGGGTTTTTGATACTTACAAACGTTCTAGTAAGGTTGTCTTACCATAAGTCTTTGGTTTTTGGTGTTAGGTTGTCCTTAGAATGAAGTTTGTATCAACCTCTCAAGACCAGTGCATTTGAGGTTGCTATTTACTTGTGCTTGTTTATTATTTGATTGTGCTATCTATTTTTATATTCTGCATTTATTTTTAATTTGGCATAGTCCTATTCACCCCCCCCCCCCCCCCCCCCTAGGACGTTTAGTTCGGCCTTTTCAATTATATCAGGTTGTTAAGGTGATCTTGTGAAAACCTTGAAATAATTAAAGCTAAAATTATGAGAGTAGTAATTTTGAGAGTGAAGTAGGTGTGGGATTAAACACCAAACTAATATAACTCCGGGTTTAAGCACCGAACCAATATAACTCCATGTGCATTGGTTATAATTGATTATCTCTTTATTGTGAATGCTTTACTTATTTTGATTGTCTCTTATAAGTTTGAAATATTGATCTCAAAGACATCATTAAATAAGGTTATCCTACATATATCTTTTAGGTGAAGGTTGTCCCGCGAACTATTTGGAATCAAGGTTTCAATACTCTAAGCAATTGAGATTAATTGCTCATTTATTCTGCATTATATCGAAATATTTGGTATTATCCTATTCACCCCTTCCAAGGCATCGATACAAGGTCTTTTTAAGTGGTATTAGAGTGAGGTTACTCTTTTTGGGATTTACCTCCAAGAGCTAGATCCAAAGCTATTAAATGTTAAATTTTGATAGTTTATCCAATTCCATGCCACCTCCCTTTGATGGCTTAAACTAGTATTATTGGATAGCCATAATGAAAATTTTCCTCAAATCTATTGATGAAAGTGTGTGGTAAGTCACTGTAACATAATGGATCCCTCCTATGATGGAAGTATTAGCTAAGAATGGATCCACATCCATGAAAGAAACTGCTTGTAGTTTTTGGACAACCACTCAAAAAAGTAAAAGTAGTACAAATGTGAAAGCCTTAAATGTAATTGAAATTGTGGTTTACACCACTAATACTGAATAATGAATATGAGGTAATGTCCTAGAGGGGGTGAATAGGACTTTTCAATTAATTTTCCTATTTAAAAATCCTAATTGCCTAACTTAAATAAGTATTCACTTAAAAGAAAGTAAGACAATAGAACTCTAAAGGCTTCCAAGCCAATTAGAGGATCCAATCACAAGGGCTATTAAAGATATGCAGATATAATAACTAGCCTAGTGTTGTGAGCTTGTGTGTGGAATTTTCTTCCTATCAATGAATAACATTCCTTCAATCATGTATACAAATTTAAACATTCAAGCATATATAAGCATGATTAAACAGATGCACAAGTGACAATTCCAAATACAAGCATTTATAGTGATTCGGCTACATGCCTACTCTACTCCCGGCATCCACACTCAATCTCAGAGTGCATCGGACTTCACTATCAATGGTTTGAAAACAGGTTTAGTAATAAATTTTATAGTCTTATGTAACACCCCGGATTTTTGCCAACCTGGGGTTGGACGTCCTTAGGCAATGGTTCAACCAAAATGCCTTCGTAACCACTCAGAACCCAATTCCATAGCCAAAGAAATCACTTAGGATTAATTCCTTTAGAAACTAAGCATAAGTTAGCTAGCGCTACGCTGGAGTAGCTGTGAAATAGTCCCTGACCGCTTTAAATACGTTCTACAAGACCCAAAACTTGTAGAATCAATGGTGCTATAATACTCTAAAACCTCGGATCAAACTCTAAACCGGTTTGTTCTCAGGACCTCTTTGAAACTTTGTATTGGATCTAGACCGCACGTCGAATGTCTGATACCTACAATCTTAGACCGTTATAACCGCCTAGCTGGACCTGACAATCATTTCAAAAATCAAGTCCAACCGACGTTCAGAGGCTATTTCATTGAGCCTGGAGTGAAGAGAGTGAGAATAGGGTTAGATTTGGAATTTGAAATTCAAATCTGGCACACGACTTGGCGTGTCAGTATTAAGCGTTCTGACCATCAGAATTCAGCCAAATTACACCCTCGAATCAGGAAAAATTTATATTTCATATCACGAGACTTGTAGACCTGATCTAGGTGCGATGACCGCTGAACTGAAACTGGAACGCCACGTGCGATCTGGGAGCTCTACCGGTCTGAAAACTTGATATGTGTTTGATCCAGTATGCATGAGCTTAAGTCCGATCGCGTTCGGCCAGGGGACCACCAGAAATGTCTTCTTGGACCAAAACAGCCCCGATTTGGTTAGGCATCAAGTAAACATTGTTCCCAAGCCTAATCTGGAAAGTTTTTAGGTTATAAAAGGGGTTTAAATCCTCACTCCTCTCACCCATCCAAATTTGCTAGAAACCCTAGCAAGAGTGAGAGAGAAAGTGAGAGTTTGTGAGAGAAGGTGGGAGAGCTTTTCCTGCTACTTGCACTACCTGCTGCACGTGTTTAAGCCACGCAATCCAATCACTTTGCCGGTGATTTCACCGCATTTCTAGGTAAGAAAAGACCCTAAATACTTGCTGATTTGGAGTTCCATCAATTCCTTAGCGATGTAGCTTACGAACCTTGTGTATTAGGTTGTTTGTTCGCCGTAGACGAAGCGTATACGCTCCGTTGGACAATTCGCCTCTAGGGAAAAGGTGCGAATTTTAGACGCTTTGATTAACTGTTTTCAATGCTTTCAATGTCATTTAATAGTAGATTATCGACGGCAACGCCGTTTGACATGTACAACATACTGTCCGTTTCCTGTTTCGTAAGCAGATGAAAAATATGAGATTTAGGGCATTTTAGTCATTTGTAGGAAATACTGTTTTCATCCATATTTTGCTGATGTGATTGACATGGCTTCTTGTCATATTAGGATACTAGTAATGCATGCATAATTAGTTTGGCGAAGAGATTCTCCTAAATGCGCACTTTGAGTCGACATACTATATGTAGACTTAAGTATGTAGTATAAGTGTTTGTATAAATGTTTGTATTAGTATATATTGAATTAAATGGTGTTATGAATTAGTTTGAGATTGAATTCTCAAATGATATGCTGATGTAAATGATTTCCTACATGTTGGCTATATGCATGATTTCATTATGTGTATGGAATGCATGTGCTAGATGATTTACTTAAGTTGTATGTTATAACGTGTGTTAACATGCTCACATTGTTGTATTTCATTTCCATTACTCTTACATGATTGCTGATGTGAATTCATAAATATTTGGGACTATACTTAGTCCAGGCAGTTGGTAACCGAGTATAGTTGTGGTTGGCTTATCTTTGCCACGAATGACGCGTCGATGAACGCGAGTCGTGTTTTGGAGTTGGCGGCAGTGGTTAGGCCACATGAGGTGTTTTATGCACTTCATGTCGTTCGACTTAAGATGCACTCGTGCTAGTCGAGCCCGTCAAGTAACCCGACTGGCCTTTATATGTTCACCTTGTATGAGTCATAACTGCTTGAACCTAGGGTACTGAACTTACCATTGTAAAGCCTGTCAACCATGGTACCTTGATCCACAAAGACTCATGAGCCGGGCATGGTGGTATGGGACACTGTGGTCGAGCTGTCGGCCTACGCTGGGGCCATAAACCTCCCCGTAGTGACCAGTGAGCACCTATGACTCGTGAACAGATTATGGTGGTATGGGACACTATATTCTTGCTGTCGGCCTACACTGATCAGGCGACGAGTCCTTTGTAGTGACCGCGAGCGTATTCTGAGTCTACGGGAGGCGACGACCCTTCCGTAGCAGTGAGAGTACAGTAGGCCTGTATTGATAAGGTGATGGGGGAGCGATGCAACGAGTGCGAGCAACATCCCTGACAGCCCTTGCAGCGACCTACAAAATATACATCGTATGAGATTACTAGGAGTGACGACCCTAGACAGGATCTGTGTTGGGATTGATATAAGGGAAGTACCTTAGTTTCCCAATCCTGCTGTATGAATGGACTAATAATAACTCGGTAATCATATCACCATCACATTGCATGTGCCTGGAAGATGTGGAGCACTGAGCGGTACGCAAGCATGCCACGGACGAAGATGGTGCCGTATGAGGGAGAATGTCGGTGAGGGCATCCATCATGTCATGTCATATTGCATTAACAACAGTATTAGGAATGTTTGATTTACTGCTTTACTATTATTGCATGATTGATTTGAGAACATACTAATCTTTGATCTATTATTCCACTGAGTTAGCTACTCACTCCCACGTTACGGGATGGTGTTTTCGGACACCCACCAGTTCTTATTTTGGTTACAGATGATGGCGCTGCTTGAGAAGCGGAGCTGGACTTGATGATGAGGAGGAGGATCCCTCCTTTATGTGTGTTCTGATTAACGGGATTACAGGGAGGTTGTTTAGATACCTTGACACTTGTCATTTTATATTTTTAGAGCACTCATGTATATTGTTTCTTTCTCTTTTGAGGTATACATGTATATGTTTAACCTGGTAACATGTTCACACTCTGGAGACACACAAAAGTTTATATATGTTATACATAGTATCACAGTCTTCCGCTTGTTAATTTAACTGTCTCTGGAGTATGATATGTTGTTCTGGCGTAGTCCCACTCATGTTTAATACATTAACACAGACAACATTCAATCATACATATCTATGTTGCATAAATAATATTTTGGAACTCGGGAGTTGGGTTTTTTACTCGACCCTCGATTTTCGGGATGTTACAGATGGTATCAGAGCATGAATGAGATTATACCGGGCCTGGGTTGTGGGTACTAGTTGTAGGACCCTTGCTGTTGCGGAGAGTATAAATTGCATCCTTAGTGTAGTGTCCTTAATGTACTAAGGATACTACACTAAGGACACTACACTAAGGACGCAATTTATACTCTCCGCAACTGCAAGGGTCCTACAACTAGGACCCACGTTTAGGCCCACCGGCCAAGGTCCCACACAAGGCACCTACCTTTAGGCCCATCGGCTAAGGTCCCACACTAGGAACCTAATTGAGTTTTTGGATAGCAAACTCTTAGTCTCAATCCTACATGAGGAAGGAGACTAAGCTTTTGAACTCTTAAAATGATACTTGTCAGATTGAGTTCTCTTTTGTAACTTGTTTCGGGTTGCTAGATGTTCGTGCTCTCATGCTTGAATTAGCTTCCGGTGCTCCCCCAATCATGTAGCTTGGATGAACCTGTTGGTTTGGCTTCACGATCAAGAACCTTGCATAAGATGTACCTATAAAGGTGACCAAGGTTATGGCAGTTGGTTGAATCTCCTATCTTGGATAATGAGTGAATTTCCTAAGTGATTCAACCTATGGATGCTCTAGAGTATTAAAGAACCAAGGATTTTTCTATTGGTCTGGTCTTTATACTTTAAAGAAGGCACGAGTTCATGTTCTTGATTAAGTAGGAGCTTTAAATGCTCATAGAAGTGAAGGATCAGAATGAAGAAAACATGAAACTCGAATGGATAAAGTCTAGACATGGTAGGATAAGCTTAGAATACCCTAAAGACTTTATAATTCTTATTTCCACTAATTTTATAAGTTTCTACAAGCTGCTTTTATAGATAAAAGCTTCCAACAGATATAAAATGGCTAGAAAACAACTAATTTACGGTGCTACCGAAGCCAACTTCGGTATCACCGAATTTGCTTCGGTGGTACCGAAATATCATTCTATAGTACTGAATTAATTCCTCAAGGTTGTTAAACCCTTCAAGAGGAACTTACTCTGATACCAATTAAACTTACAGTTTACACCACCAACACCGAAGAATGAAAATGACACAATGTCCTAGAGGGGTGTGAATATGACTTTTCAATTAATTTTCCTATTTAAAAATCCTAATTGCCTAACTTAAATAAGTATTCACTTTAAAGTAAGTAAGACAATATAACTTTAAAGGATTTTAAGCTAATTAGAGGATCCAATTACAAGGGCTATTAAAGATATGCATATATAATAACTAGCCTAGTGTTGTGAGCTTATGTGTGGAATGTGCTTCCTATCAATGAATAACATTCATTCAATCATGTATACAACTTTAAACATTTAAGCACATATAAACATGATTAAACAGATGCGCAAGTGACAATTTCAAACACAAGCATTTATAGTGGTTCAGCTACGTGCCTACTCTACTCCCGGCGTCCACACTCAATCCCAGAGTGCATCGAATTTCACTATCAATGGTTTTAAAATAGGTTCATCAATAACCTTTACAGTCCTACACTAAGGACAAAATTTATGCTCTCCATAAGAGTAAGGTTCCTACACCTAGAACCCGCGTTTAGGCCCATAGGCCAAGGTTCTACACCACCTCCGTTTAGGCCCACCGGCCAAGGTCCCACACAAGGCACTTACCTTTAAGCCCAACGGTCATGGTCCCACATTAGGAACCTAATCAAGTTTGTGGATAGAAAACTCTTGGTATCAATCCTCCACGAGGAAGGAGACTAAACTTTTGAACTCTTAAAATAACACTTTTCGGATTGAGTTCTCTTTTGTAACTTGTCTCGGGTTGCTAAATCTTCACGCTCTTATGTTTGAATCAGCTTCCTGGTGCTCCCCCGATCGCGTAGCTTAAATTTACCTGTTGGCTCAGCTTCAAGATCAAGAACCTTACATAAGATGTACCTATAAAGGTGACCAAGGTTATGGGAGTTGGTTGAATCTACTATCTAGGATAATGAGTAGATTTCCTAAGGGATTCAACCTATGGACGCTCTAGAATATCGAAGAACTAAGGATTTTTCTATTGGTTTAGTCCTTGTACTTTAAAGAAGGCACGAGTTCATGTTTTTCATTAAATAGGAGCTTTGAATGCTCATAGAGTGAAGGATCACAATAAAGAGAACATGAAACTTGTATGGATAGAGTCTAGATAGGGTAAGATAATGTTGGGATACATTAGAGACTCTATGATGCCTATTTTCACTAAATTTACAAGTTTTTATAAGCCGCTTTTATAGATAATAGCTTCCAATGGATAGAAAATGGCTAGAAAATGGTTCTACCGAAGCCAACTTCAGTATCATCGAACTTGCTTCAGTGGTACTGAAATATCATTCGGTAGTACCGAATTAATTCCTCAAGTTGCTGATCAAAATAAGTTCATTTCGGTGACACTGAACTTTGTTTATCAGTGGCAGTTGGTGTCACCGAATTATCTAGTCGGTGATACTGAATTATAGTCGTGATGTTGTTGGACAGTTTTAAGTCCCTTTGGTAACACCAAAGGTATCTTCGATGATACCAAAGGTGCCATTCGGTGACCCTTCCTACTGAAAGTGAACAGATTTTCCTATTTGTCCCTTTAATCATTTAACAACTTGGGATGCTTCAGCTATTATGAACTTGGGCGTCTAGCTTCAAAATGTCCTAAGAAGGATAAACCTAAGAGAAGAGGCATGATTTCCACTTGGGATGAATCATTGGAATCTGAATCTAATTCAGAAACTGACAAATAAGACCAAGAAATTGTGAAAGATCTAAAGGCTTTTTTTACTATATCTAGAATCACTTCTTCAGATGAATGTTAAACTTCTGATTATGAAACTCCTAGAAGTGATCCTGAAAATGAAGATGATCTTCAAGTAACATATGATGCCACATATAAAGAAAGTTGTAAGATTGTGGCTAAACTGAAAATTCAAAAAGAAAAATGTGTTATACTTCAATTAGAACTTGAAAAAGCCATTTTGAAAAAATCTCATTTTTTCGATTGTTTTGAGAAAACAAAATTGGATTTGAATTATTATTATTATTTTTTTTTGAAATACAAAATCTTAAATCTGAAAATGAGAATCTAAAAATAGAAGTTTCCTCCCTTAAGACTTCAAAGGATACTTGGATATATACCCAAGGAAACCAGAAACTTGAAAAATTATTAACTGCATCTCATCGAAGTGGTGACGAATCTAGCTTGGGTTATATTAAAAATCACTTAGAAAAATATAAATATTCTACTCCTACATTTGTAAAAGGAGAATATTCAAAGTCTAAAGGAGAATTATTAAAGGAATAAAAAAAATGTAAAATCCTTAAAAGAAAACTTATAATGTAAAAACTATTGCCAACTACCACAAATATCAAAGGAGAAATAATCTTCCTCTAGCCGAGAAAATAGTGGACTTGCTTAAAGTGATCTTGAAATCAAAATCTGGTAATAACGAAGTAAGTAGAAATAGGAGAAATTCTTACTTCCAAACATAATAAATAGTAAGAGATCCTCCTAAACCTATAATCATAATGAAATGGGTTCCAAAAGTTAAGTGTCTTGTCATCCACACAACTTTTAAAGCAAGTAGCCATTCAAGATGGTATCTGGATAGTGAATGTTCTAACATATTACAGGTGATAAGGCCATACTATCGGACATTAATCAAATCGATTTAAGCTTAGTTACATTTGAAGATGGTAACAATTATAAGATCATCAGAAGATGTTATTTAAAGCTTCTCGATCTACCTATCTTTGAAAATGTGCTATATGTTGAAGGTTTAAAACATAATTTGTTGAACATATCTCAAATTTGTGATAATGATCATAGTGTAAAATTTTCAGATCATAGATGTGAGATAATTAACTATCAAAGTCATGTAATATTAAATGGTCGCAGTACCTCTGAAAATTATTATATTATTGATGACTCTTATTTAATAAATCATTCATGTTACATGGTCCAAACTGATGAAACTGAACTTTGGCATCAACATCTTAGACATGTAAACTACAGAGACCTATATAAATCGAGCAAAAGAGATCATCTACGTGGTATACCCAAATTAAAAAAGATAGAAAATAAAGTATGTGGTGCCTGTTAAATAGGCAAACAAATTAGGAGTAGTCATAAAAAGGTGAACTCCTTAGTCACTAGAAGACCTTTTGAACTACTCCATATGGACTTAGATGAACTAACTTAAAGGGAGAGTAGAGGTGGAAAGAACTACTTTCTAGTTGTAGTAGATGACTACACTGGATATTCATGTGTAGCCTTCTTAAGAGAAAAGTCAGATGCTTTTGATGAAGTAAAAAAGTTAATTAAATGCATTTAGACTGAAAAGGAACTGTTTGTGATCAGAATAAGAAGTGATCATGGTACTGAATTTGAAAATAGAAATTTTAAGAACTACCGTAATGACCATGAAATATTACATGAATTTTCTACTCCTAAAACTCTACAACAAATGGAGTTGTTGAAAGGAAAAATAGAGTTTTACAAGAAATGGCTAGTGTAATGTTGAATAGCTTGAAATTATTTAAAAATTATAGACAGAAGCTATTAATATCATTTGCTATATAATTAACCTTATTTATATATGAGCACAACTAAAAATAAAATAGCTTATGAACTATGGTTTGATTAAAAAAACCTTCTGTTAAATATTTTCATACTTTCAGAAGCAAGTGTGATGCCCCGTCACTGTTGCACACATGGGCAGGCACACGTGGGCGGATGCTGATGTGGGCGGGGCCTAAGGGCCTAGGTGAGCTATCAACGGTTAACAGGCAACTATGTACATAGTGGGGCTGAACCTTGTCCCACATCAGAAGAATCGTTCGAACTTTTGGTGGCTATACGTGGGGTTCTCACCTTAAGGAAACAACGCGTTTTGGGTGCAACCCCGAGAACAAAGCCGTGAGCCCTATGGGCAAAGTGGACAATATTGTGTCCTTGGGTGGTGTGTTTACAGCAAGTGTTTCATTTTATGAGACCGGGAAAATTTGAGAAAGTTTGAAACTAAAAGTGACAAGGGAATATTTTTAGGATATGCTCTAAACAGTTGAGCATATCATATTTTAAATAAAAGAACTTGGGTGATTCAAGAATCCATAAATGTTGTTATTGATTATCAACCAATCACACCTAAACTTGATCAAGATGATAATAATGAGATTACTATGGTTAATCAATCTGAACCATCATTTAAATTAGGTTCAACTGAGTTAAGGTTAGTCAAAGATCATCCCATTAATCAAATACTTGGTAACCCTCATACTGGTATTCAAACCAGAAGACAAAATATATGTAATCATGTTTCCTTCCCTTCCCAGATAAAATCGAATAATATAAATGAAGCATTAGCAGATGAAAGTTGGATTTTAACCATGCAAGATGAACTAAATCAATTTGTTAGAAAAAACATGTGATAGAAACGATGTATGGTTCTGGTTCCCAGACTTTCTGAAAAATATGTGATTGAAACTAAATGGATTTTTAAAAATAAATATGATGAACTGGGTAACATTATAAGAAAAAATCCATGATTGGTTGTGTAAGGTTACACTCAAATTGAAGGAATTGATACAATGAAACCTTTTCACTAGTTACATGTCTTGAATCTATCAAATTATTTATTTCCATTGCATGCTATAAACATTTTAAAATATATCAAATATATGTCAAAAGTGCTTTTTTAAATGGTGATTTAAATGAGAAAGTTTATGATGTACAACCTAATGGCTTTGAAAATCCCAAACTTCCTAATCATGTATAGTATGAAAAATTGACTAAATTTCTGCTTATTCAAAAGTTTAAAATGGGTTGTTTTGATAAAAATTTATTTAAAAAGAAAATGTAATGAAGATATTTTAATTGTTCAGATATATCTAGATGGTATTATTTATGGATCAACTTGCGTTGACCTCTCTTCTAAGTTTGCGGATTTGATGAAATTTGAATTTGAAATGAGTATGGTTGGTGAGCTAAATTATTTTCTTGAACTCCTAGTCAAACAACTCAAAGATTGGATGTTTATCTTTCAGACCAAATATGCTATGAACTTAGTAAAGGGATTTGGTTTTGAGAATGACAAGAATTTTAATACACCTATGAGTACAACACTCAGACTATCTAAAGATGAATTGGGTAAAAGTGTTGACTTGCAACTTTACCTTAGCATGATTAGTAGTCTACTATGCTTAACTACCAATAGACCTGATATTTATTTTAGTGTAGGCATCTATGCTAGATATCAATCTGATCATAAAGAATCTCATTTATCTGTTGTTAAACGGATAATAAGATATGTTGCAAGTACTACTAACTTAGGTTTGTGGTATCCACATGATACATCTATACAAATAGCTCGATATACTGATGCTAACTGGGTAGGTAATATTAATGATAGATAATCCATAAGTGGTGGATGTTTTTATAATAAAAACTGCCTTGTATCTTAGATGAGAAAGAAGCAAAATTCAATGTCTTTATCCACTGCATAAGCTGAATACATTGCTACGGGGAATGCTTGCATGCAGCTTATATGGATGAAACACATGTTATTTGACTATGGTATTGATTAAAATACAATGAATTTATATTGTGATAATACTAGTGCTATAAATATATCTAAAAATCCTATTCAACATTCTCATACAAAACATATTGACATGCAAAATCATTATTTATGAGAATTAGTTGAAGACAAGATTATCATGCTAGAATACATTCAAATAGAGAAGTAGCTTGAAAATATCTTAACTAAACTACTGGACAATGTCAGATTCTCTAATTTAAAGCATGATATTGGATTATGTATTGTTAAATAATTATTCTATCTTTAATTCTTTTCTTTCTTTTTCTTTTTGAATTTTTTTCACTTATGTATAATATATACATGAAAAGAAAAATGGAAAAATTATATTATTAATTTTTTTTTTTGGAATTTTTGATCAACTAAGCACATCCTTAGGCTAGCTGAATCGGGCATGGATTGAATCAAAAAGGGAAAAAACCCAAAATTGCTCATTTTTCACTTCTTCTTCTTCAGTCCACCTGTGCTTCCTTCAGCTAACCCACTTCTTTAACTTTATTGTAAGTTGTTTTTAAGAAATTTTCTTCTAAATTTAAGTTCCTAGTTACTTGTTGTTAGTGCATTTTTCATTTTTCTTGAATCTAGAATATTCTTTTTGGTGGGTTTGCTTCAAAAATCTGATCTTCCCCAACCCACCTCCCATTTTATAATTTCTTTCTTATTTTCTTCCAGGGAACCAAGATATAAATGTATTGTTCAAAAATATTATACTAGTTCCTCATCTTGCTCCGCTCCTCGGGTTGTGTGGACCATACGTGCACTAGAGGATGATTCGAAAAATGGTCAGAATTTTAAATCTCAGAGTATTATCATTGAGCAATCAATTAATATTGATCATATCGCTCAATATGGTCTTCTGAGCACCTCTTTGAGATAAAATGGGAAGAAGTTTTGAAATGGGGCGGGTCGGCTTACCAGTCCATCACTCAAGGCATGTATGCATCTATCAATGAGGTTTCTACATATAATTTAACTTTCAATATTCAATTTTTAGAAGAAACCATCATAATAATGTTGAGGGTCAAATATTGCATATTATCCCCCATTTATTATTTGGTTGTATGAACATGATAATGCTTAATGTTCTATTTTACTCATGCTTGTGTTGTAAGGTGAATTTAAGAGCTTAAATTGAAAAGGGTGTTAAAAGCATAGATTTGATGCTCAATAATCACCAAGGCAAGGGATGGATTTTAGAAGGCCAAGATTGAAGAATTCACATGTTAAAGATCCATGAAAATAAAGTGAGGAATGAAGAACATTGAAGACTTGAAGTGAAGAAAAGGAATCCTGAAATTGTCTTAAAAACAAACATATTCCTGAAAGTGTCTTAAAAAAGCATATTCTGAAACGCTGGGGCATTCTGTGAAATTGTGCATAGTGAAGCCTATTTTGAAAAACTGTATAAATTTGAGGCAATTTTTAGAGTTTTCCAACTAGGTGCAAAAGTTGGAGTTCCACAACTATAAATAGGACTCCCTAGGTATTCCTAGGCATCATAAAGGGTTTGAGGAGGGGAGCAAAAGTGTGGAGAAGTCGTCACCAAGAGTTTTTCTTCCTTTTTCTTAGTAGTTTTTATGCTTTTCTTCAGAGATTTTTAGTTCAATCATGTCTATGATTGGCTAAACCTGTTAACTAGGGTTAAGAGGTGAAGCTTGTAGTGTGATGAGATATTTCTATTGCTTTGATTCATGTTTATATTAAACTCTCTGTGATTCTAGTTTGATTATAAGGAATACTTTCAGTTTTTAATAGTTTATTGTGACTTAAATTACAATAGATCTGCAATGGCTTTGAATATGTTCTTTTCATTTTTTGGGATTGTGAATCTAGGAAATTCTGTTGTTCACCATCGTCCCTTGGGCATGGTTGGATGATGGAATCCTCCTTAATTTTCACAATTCTCTCGGATTGATTGTGGGATTGGTAAATCCTGTTGTAAGCCATTGTCTCATGGGCATGGTTTTGTGATGGAATCACTTCTAGTTCTCACACCGCTCTTCCATTAAGAATTAGGTCAAAGGAAGTTCAGATTTGATTTTGAAATAGCGGTGAAGACCACTTTAATTAAAGTAGGAATATGCCAATATGTCCTAGAGGGGGGGTGAATAGGACTTTTTAAAGTTTTTATGGTTTATTAAAAATCATATTACACTAATCCTAATAATAGACACTTATCAGGATTACTCAAAAGTAACTCTCATGGCTTCCAAGCCCAGTAGAGGATCCAATCATAAATTATTTAAGAAGTGAAAAATATGCAAACTAGTTTATGATGGATATGATGTATATGTGTGTGAGGTGTGATCTTAGATATTTAGATATGAAAATATTAAAGTAAATCATACAAACAAAAGAATAACAATCTCAAACATAATCATTTTTATAGTGGTTCGACTACTTGTCTACTCCACTCTTGGTAACCCCACTCAACCCTTGAGTGTACCGAATTTCACTAAGGAGGTTTCACAGTGTTCACCTCAAACTTAAGGTTTTAAATTAGGTTCACCTTCAACCTTTACAACCTACACCTAGGCTGACTGTTTATGCTCCCTGAGCAAGGGTCAATACATAACACCCGATTTTAAGCACACTGGCCAAGGATCCACAAAGGAATGTCACTGTTTATGCTCTCATGAGCAAGGCTTTTAAGCACACTGGCCAAAGATCTTCCACAAGACCCTAACTGTTTATGCTCTTCACAGAGCAAGGGTCAACACAACGCACCTACTGTGTGCACTCTGCCAGAGGCCTCCTTGAGGACTTGTAAGGGTGAGAAATACCT
Source organism: Magnolia kwangsiensis (assembly GCA_037074715.1). NCBI lineage: Eukaryota > Viridiplantae > Streptophyta > Magnoliopsida > Magnoliales > Magnoliaceae > Magnolia > Magnolia kwangsiensis. Next base: position 63,838,146 of record CM073573.1, read on the forward strand.
TAGACCAATCCTATAAAGGAATGATCAAAGGATTCTCTGAACTCTAAATACTTACAAATAAGTGGATGATTCTCATTTAGCACGTTGTTGAAGATCTCCTTCTTGGTTGATGAAAAATCTTCTGTTTCCTTGATCCGTAACACAAATGATGTACCAATATACGGCGTCAGGTTAGGTCAAGGTTATGATGGAATCCTACTCTCAAATATTTTCCTAGAAAGGAGATAGAGTGATTCCAATCATCTATGCATTCAAGACATCCCCGCTTAATGATTTGCCATTAAGGTAGTGAATGGAGGATCCTTGAATGTGAAAGTTCATTCACCAATCTACTCTATTAAATATCAACGATGAGGGTGGATTAGAGGATGAACTCCCTTGAGAGAAAGGGCTTTGGGTATATGATCTAAGGTAAAACACTCAAAAGCACTAATTTCTTTCTCTGCGAGCAATAATAGATAAGTCCACTTTATATTGGCAAAAGGTTCCAATGGATATAAAATAGTCACATTTATGATAGAGTTTGATATCATCGAGCGGGTTCGATATCATCCAACATATACTCTCGATTGCATCGATGGTCCGCTCGATGACACAAACTCAAATGTCATAAGCTTTTGAAACCTTTTGCAATTGGTCGATGAATCGAAACATGTGTCGATGTCATTGGATTTTGAACTCTGATTTCATCGATGTGAGGTTTGATTCCTCGACATTTGAAAATGAGAGAGACTTGCTTTAAAATATTTCAGGTTTATAAGAATGATAGAGGGACCTTCGATATCATCAGAATTTGAATGTCGGTGATATCGAAAGTTGTGTCGAGGCATCGATAAATTCAAAGGATTTTCATTTAAGCTTGTTGGATAGTTTCTGTCCCTATTCGATGTCATCGAAACTGTACCAATATCATTAATATTTGAATATCGATTCTATTGAGTGACCCTCGATCATAGATAAACTACCTTGAAATATTTTTCTAGAAATATTCGCGCCCATGACCGATATCATTAAGAGCGTTCCGATGTCATTGAGTTTTAAAATTTAATGGTATCGAGAAGGGCAGCATATATGATATTCTTAAGTAAAAACAGGGGTGCCGTAGATCTTCCTGTCGATATTATCGAATCACCTTCAATGGACTCGAGATTTAAATATCGATGATATCGATAAGTATATCGATACATTGGTAATTCGGTCCAGATATATATGTGGTTGTTGGATACTTTTTGTCCTCATTCCAATGGAATCAATTTATCATCGAGGACATCGACAGCATAGGTCGATCATATCGAGATTGTATCAATAAAATTGACAAATCAAGAAAACTTAGAGATTTTCTATTTTTTAAAAAAGTTTTCTCACTTATAAACCCTATGATGTTCTAACTTGTTTTAAGAGTTTTATTTACCTGTGTTTTAGGACATGAGATGTGAGGCTTAGATTTACCTATGGTGAGCTTGCACACATCCGGTTGAGGTAGACACTTTGAATTGATCTTCCTATAGGGCTCTGCAGTCTGACTGACCCAACACTCACGATAATTGACAAAACAGGGCACTTTCAATCTCCTCCTTTGTCGATTACATGATAAAACACCAAAACACCCTAGACCAACTTCTATAATGACATCCTAAATTATGTGTACATGTTCTTTACACAATTGTACAATGCTAATCCCTATTTGTAAAATCTCCCTTGCTTGGTGCAGTTGCTCCCCCTAACACTTGCAACACCATGCTAAAGCAGATATACATTTCCTGATGGGGTGTTTGAACTGTTCTCCCCCTTTTTGTTAGTCATTGACAAAGATAAATATAACAGTTGATATTGACTGAAATGTGAAGCATTTTGGGAGAACCAACAGATATGGATGTATAAAGATTAAACCAGTTTTAAGCATACATCATTTTCAAAGAGAATAGATGCATATTAGATAAGAGAATCAATAAAAACATCACATGCATCCCATAGAAGAAACTAGATAAATCAGGGGATCATAAATCATAATTATGGCAATAAAATTGAGAATTATGTCCAACCACATTCAACCATATTAAAAAAAACATATATATGTTGCCCAAGTTTAGCAGTGATTAACAGTCATTAAAAAAGACTACCTAGCCAATTCATGGGCAACCAAAAATCAATAATCAATTTTTAGCCCATCCATGGGAACTCAGAAGTAACCAACAATAACAAACCAACACAGATAATCATCAATTTATATAACAAAAAAATTTGTCAAACTGTTAGGGGGCTATCACATTCACTCATGAGAGCGTAAAGCACCAAAAAGACAATTATGCTCATACGCAAAGATAAGTGTGGGTGAATGTGATAGCGTTTAGAGTCCTGTACTGTGATGGAGGAGCAGAGGTAGATGGCGGCGTATTATCTCAACAACAGGTGATTATCTCGACCAATTGTTGCACTGTCTATTGCACTCCTTAGACCAGCCATTCTAAGATGGTAAGCCTCTCGTGCACCAAGTGGACATCCCTCTGAATTGCACCAATCCGATCCTGGTGGAACTTAAATCATTTAGCATGCCTAGGAGCTGATGTCGATCGTGCTTGATGCGGTCTAGAAGCTTCTTTTCTAGCCATCTCAGTCCCTTCCATGGGAGTGTCACTTGACCCACTTTCCCTTTCTACTTGAATGCCTTCTTCAGGTGGATCCTCAGGATATTTATGAAACTTTAAATCCATCCTTCGAATGTTACTTTTATTGAAGGTTTGGAGAGGAAGTATAGGATCACTTGTAGTTGGAAAGGCTATGGCATTGCAAATCGTATTTATGATCTAGGGATATGGTAAGTGAATGTCCCTAGCCCTATGAAAAGCATAAATCAACTAATACACAATAAAGGTAGGCAGACAAATCTTGATCCCAACGACGACCGAATAAATTATCATAGTCATGAAGCCCGTGAGATCTACCCGATTGAACCACTCAAGTAAATGTTTGAAGCAAGAATACCATGCAAGACTCGATAGCGTGGTTCCATGAATCTGACTTTTAGGGTACTCCCTTGGTGCCACTAGACATCACGATCATGACAGAGGAATTTGGTGACCTTGGACCGAACCTCAATATTTTTCATGTCCATATCTGGGAGTCCCTTAGGAGATAAGGTAAGATTGAATATCCCTCTAAAAAATTCTGAAGTGATCAGCACATCATCACCATCGACAGATACAGTGATGGATGGTAGATCAGATATCAGAGAATGACATGCAGCAAAGAAATTATAAGTCCGTTCAAGTTGATATGGTCCCCCAAAGTCAAGAACTGGTAACTAATCTATGGCGATAAATAGAGGTTCTAGATTATATAGAATCAAACAACTTCTATCGATTATTCTCTTGGGAATAACCTTTCTCCCAGTGAACTTTGCTAAGACCGGATTAACCTGCACCAGTGGGGGTGCCTGTGCCTTAGACTGGGACCCACTGTCTCGTGCGTTGCCTTTTGGGGGTCCCACGTTCCAGGGCCCTTGCGCTTCCTTTTGAAGCAAGAACTTTTTGTCTAGCAGATCTCGATGACTCACCCAGACTGGATACTTTGTCTTTTCCCATGAGGACAAAAAAAGGATTTGGAAAAAAGGACACAACCCAATAGAAATGGAAATACCTAAAAAAATTACTCTTGATGTTTTTAGAAAGGTATTACCATATTTGTGGGATGGTTGGGGCAGCTTAAAAATTCCTTTTTTGCGCTCTACTGGCTTATATCGAGTGGCATCTATTGATATCATTGATCCTCATCTCGATGATATTGAGAGACCATGATCGATTTCATCAATCCTGTCTTCGATATCATTCTCCATCACATGACTTTTCTTATTCTAAGAAGGCATCGATGATATCAACCCTTGATCGATTAATCGGGAATAACATATTGACAGTCATATCGAAGATGAATATTTTCAATCTGCAGCATTCAAAGGACCCTTAATGTAACTTTTAATATTTCTATGAATCAATAGTATATACAACAAAATTATGTACAATCACTGTACACATCAAAATTATAAACATTAAAATGTTTATATACGAAAATTGAGGTGAGGAACCTCAGATATATCATTTAGAGCTCAGCAAAAACTGCATCATTTCAATAAATATTTAAATCTAGATGCATGACCTGAACTTGTTCTTTTCATGCATTGATATTTCAAGGTATATGGATAGAGTCAGTTATCAAACAGTTCAGTTTTTCTTTTACTATCCATTTTGAGATAGATTTCTTTACTGTGGTAGATTTAGTTTTCATGTTTATCTTACCCACTTGATCTAATGATTCCTTCATTCTGTCTTTCATTTTAGGTAGTGATGGATGAGTGTTTCTCCTAAGTGGACTTTTGACATTCTATATTTCTCTGGCTGGTGTGAATTTACCAATGTGATTTTGACCGGAGTTATGTGAAGTCCTTCTAGGTGTCAAGCATTCAAACTTATAATGGCCCAAATCACCATGTAAATGAAAAACTGGAGAAGTTCTCATATTGCTACCTGAAGCAGCAGATTTTTCAGTTGTTGGGGCTGCTTTTCCAGTTTTCCTTTTAGTTTTATCATACCCTAGGCCACTCTTGTCTTTTCCTAGTCTTCCCATCCCTAACAACTTTTCTAGATTTTCACCACTTTGCAAAAAAATTGTAATTTATTTAAGCAAATTTGCTAGATTTCTCTAAGTCACAATGGAGTGTGTGATTCTCATTCTTGAGTTGCTCATTTTCATCTTTTAATAATTCAACTTGTTTCATAAGCTTTTGTTTCGACAAAGAAACAAATGCATTTGATTTGGGAAATTTGTCTTATTCAAACATAACAGAGAAAGAATACAAGGAACATTCATCACATTTCATTGATACTGAGTTCATTTACATCTTCTTTACATCCCTTGATTCTAAGATATATTATTTGGAAATAAATGACTTATGTTTCAAGTATCAAAAGTTTATTTCGACAGCCTTTCGGCGCCTGTTTCAACCATCTCCTAGGACTTAGGAGGAATGTCAATTAGATCGACGAGTCTTTGATGAAACAGAGATTTCAGCAGCATAACGGCGTCTATTTCAGTCATCCCTAATACTTAGGAGAAATATCAATTCGACCGGCTAATCTTCTTCCTTTGCACATGACAATAGGAGAAGGGAGAAAGCCTTGCACGGGCATTTCAGCAGCATGACGGCCCTTGACCTTCACAGACTGCAGGGCAGTCTGGTTGCGCGGACCCGGGCAACAGATACCAGTTGTGCGGTCCTACGCAACTGTCAGGAGACTTCTCTCCTACCTTCTGTCTTCTGCTCCACTGCGCTCCTCTTGAAAATCTTCAAATTACCCTTAATGAAGGAAGGGAAGGGGTATTTATAGACCCTCGCACATGTGAAAGTCCTGATCTTAGCGATGTGGGACTATTTTTCAGTGCTTTAGACCATTCTGAACGAAGTCCTTTATGCAATACATTTCGAGGTCCTGCGCAACTGATATTTCCTTTGCACGGATCTGCGAACTGGGATTGATTACGTGGAACCGCGCAACTTATAGTGGTTGCGCGGTTCTGCACACTCTCTTGAAAGCTATCTCTTTCTTCTTCTTTCCAAGAGTTCTTCCTATCTCTTTATCTTTCCTTGCTCGATTCTTTCGCCATTTTTTATACCTCAACAGATGCCCCCTTGATCCTTTCTTTGTTTCCTCAAGAAATGAAAAAAGGATCAAAATTCCTATTTTTCATCTGGCTTGCCCAGACCCGCGCAACTAGCCATGTACACACTCGTCCGCGGTGGCCTATAAATACCGCACCCCCCTCTTTCATCCTGCATTTCTCATTTTGTGGTGAAACTTTTCTTCTCTGGCAATTTTTCGCACAACCGACATCGTCTGCGCTGACCCGCGCAACGGATCTTCCGTCCGCACAAGTTTACTAAGTGTTGCGACACTCCGCGTAACTGCTTTCTATTGTGTAGACCCGCGCAACCTAGACTTAGTTATTTTTTTCCAGTCTTCAAACTTTTCCCTGCAATCTTCTTTAGGTCTTTTAACCTTCTTTCTTTCATGGCCCGCATCAAGAGGACCCTTCATCTCGTAGACCCTCCAACTGACCATCCTTCTCATCCCGACACACCCGATATATCTTCTCATTGCCCGTCTCCTTCCGCTGATCAACCACCGACCAAGCGTACCAAAACCACCACTCAAACTCCCGCGTACTTCAAAAAACCAGTACTTTCAACCTTTGATTTTACCGATCACATTGAATCACTTCCTTCTCCCATTCACCGGGCTATAATCATGGAAACATAGAACTGCCCCTAAAGCACGGCCGTGAATATGATTGGGAAGAGTGGCTGAAGACAACTTCCCACATTTGCATGGATAGCGACAGACCCCTTGCCAGAGAAGATACCCCGCCCGCTTCTCGTTCCAAGAAAACTCGTCGAAATAAGGCGAAGGAGTTTAAAGAAAAGATAAAGGAGCATAATAAGAAAAAGCTCCAAAACTCTTGGGAATCCATTCGAGTAATCGAGGGCGTCATGAAATTCGACAACCCTCATTCAGAAGGCATGACAATAATTCCCATCAACGTTCATTGTCACCAGTCCATCATTAAATGTAAACCCACAGATTACGTGGACGGAGAGAAATTGATATATACTGAATCGTGGGTGATGCGAGAACCTCAGATTCTCGAAGGGAAAATGGAGACGCAGAAACCACGACAAATCATCGAAGAAGCCTATCCCATGATCTTCCTTACTCCCTTTCACAGTCTGCACAATCTCTTTCCAACATATTTCTATGAGACTATTAGACAGTGGTACAAGGATTGCGATCCCCTCTGGGGATTGAAAGATTTTCGAACAAGGGGCTTACTGACTTCCCATCGCTATTATTCTGATTGGGCAGAGGCAATCCTGAAGAAACACACGAGTACTCTGGCCAAAGTGGGCCTTTATGATGCGATAAAAGTCACATCCAAGTATTTCTACAAGGAACCCTCCATACTGAAAGGTTTCCTTGAATATTGGTCCCCCACTACCAACTCTCTACACTTGCCATTTGGGAAAATGAGCATAACGCTATGGGATTTGCACCGCATAACAGGCCTTCCGCTTACAGGCAGGTTTTATGACTAGTTCATCCCGACGAATACAAAGTTGGCATTTGTATCTTCTCCCAACCGTAGACCTTCCATCTCTGAAACCACTATTGAACTTTTCAGAGAAATGGGAAAGTTTTTGAATTTTCACAAACTATCCCCTTTGCAATGGCTGGCTCATTTTTCTAGAATGCTCAGGTATCCCAAGCTCAGAGATTAACATTTTCCTTCTCGTCACATACTCCTGCATATTAACTCCCTTTTCATTTTGCAGATTCCGTGACAGTCGTTGTAAGGAACTAACGATTCTTCATGACAATATGAAGGAACGACCAGATTATAGTTCCTTTGGGGAACTTACAGCCTTTCTAGCTTACTGGCTAAGCATAGTTGCTCTTCCTAGTTCCAAGTGGGCGGATGTTATTTGTCCTACCACCTTCGTTGTCGCTGGAGCTCTAGTGGAGGGTCAAAAATATTCCATTGCGCCCCCTGTGCCATGTTCCATCTATTAGGCCTTTGGGGAAATCTCTACACACGTCAAAAATCCCACCCTAGGATCTTCATCAGCATATATTGCCTGGAACTACTTCACTGGATGGTTAGGGATCTATTTCCCTTGGACTTTTGAAGCACCAGAGAAGGCTTATGTCAACCTTCTCATCTTCCCCTCTGGTTTTTTCAACAAAGAGCCATGGCCAGAAGATTGTATGAATGAGTGATCAATAAGATCTAGGACTTTGATCAAGTGGACTTCTTTCAGTTCTGACTTCATCGCTACATTCAAGATACAGATATGGTGGATCAGGGGGCACTGACTGTGGTGGAAAGGGCCTTTTCTCTTTCTATTCGTTCTTGCAGTTTACCTCTTAGGGAAGGAACAAAATTTTGGAGAGAACCCTACTATCCCGGCTGTTTTGCTCGCCAATTCGGCTATGACCAAGCCGTGCCAGAAGATTGTGGGCTGGTTACTAAGAGAATGCGCTGCTATGGAATAGGTCCTTTGAACTGGGCCATGATATGGAAGTAACTATTAGGCGGTCGTGTCAATTCTTCTTTCATCATCCCTAGCTGAGACCGGATAGTCCGTACTTCTTATAGCTGGATGAGGTGGTGGGACCATCAATCATTTCTGATCAACAAACGCCTACCAGTGGACTCTCTTCTCTTTCTCCATCCACCTCGGCTTAGGGGTAGAAAAATTGAGAACGGAATTGTCTTCATTCCAGAGAAAAGTCACGCTCCTCATCATGGTGAAATTTACAGAAAGATTTTGACAGAAGAGCCAATCCGTGAGAGAAAACCAATTAATACTTTGGATGGTTGGTTTGCTCATGGAGTCCTGGTGGAATTTGAACATGTCCCCCACGACCTTGGTGGCCGAGCTTTAGAAATTGTTACAGGGACATCCTCCACTATTCCTGAAGAAATTGCTACAGCTGAGAAGAGTCCAGCTCGAAACGAACCTGCCCCTTCTTCACAACCTCTTCCCCCTAGCTCATCGTCTCCGATGACTAGATCACGAACACGTCTGCAATCATCATCACACATTCCTCGGGAAGAGGCAAGATAAGTCTCCTCATCTCCCTCAGTTCCATTCGGCAGGAGATCTCCAAGAGAAAGTAATCAGCATACTTCTACAAAGGAAAATAAGTCATGGTCGCAGAAGTGGTTGTGGAGGATTTGGCAAGCAAAAGTTTATCCTCTTCATCAGGAGATTCCACTTCCTTGGGGTCTGGGGACGATGATGATGAAAATGATGGAACTCAGGATGATGACTATGAAGAAGGGGAGGTCAACATAGATGACGAGGAAAACATGGCCACCGAAAATATAGAAGAGGAGCATCTCCCCCCAGCTCCTGAAATTTCCCCTTCCATTTCTATTCCTTGCAAGCCACATGCGGTAACCGAAGAGGATGAAGAACCCTTGGACTACGAGGAATACGGGTATCACTTGGTAAGGGAATCCGAATTCCTTAAACATTCGCGTGCCTTTTTTTTAGTGATCACTATCTTATCATCACTGTGATTTCCTTTTTAGGTACTCATGTGGCTTATTTCAAGACGAACGCTGCCCCTTCTGTAGATCTTCATCCAGCTACACCAAGGGCTTCACCACAGGTTTCTTTGGTTCCTCTAATGACACCAAAAAGTGTGGCCCACGAAATTATATTTCCTGTTGAAACTACCAATCTACCAACTCCTACTACCAGAGACTCAAGCACAGAAGTGAGGGCGCCCTCTCTTGCTGACATGTTGGGAGCTGGTACTTCTGCAACCCCAGAAGTTCCCTCACTTGATGGACACGCCTCTGTAGCAGGTACATATATTAATTTGAAGAGCTACAAGTTCTTCATCTTGCGTCTCTTACTCTAACTCTATCTCTTATTCATGTTATAGGAATTCTTCCCTGTAGTGGGGCGGCTAGCTCTGAATCTGTGGCCACCGTTTCTGAGCTACCATTTCCTTCAAAGATTTCCTCTCATAAAATTCTTCTGATGAAAAATTCTTTGTCAACGGTAGTTCATATCTTCAAAGATCCTGAACAATGGCTAGACCAGGATATCGCCATCGAAATTCTGAAAAGTTCTGTAAAGATGGCGAAGATTAATATTTCTGTCTTGCGTGAATCCCTCCTCAGATTCTGTGATTCGATAACTTCTTTGGCATCAGCAAAAAATATTACGATTACTCCGGAAGTTCTGGAATATAACAAGCAGTTAGCTCTGTCTAAAGAGAAAGCTTCGCTTATTGCTTCTACCATATCTGAATTAGACCAGGAGCATTTGACTTTGCAAGAATAACTGAAGACCCTCACTGATGACAAGGCACTTATTCAAGACCGTATTACGGCCTTAAGAGAAGAAATTTCACAGTTGGAACTGAAAGGTCGTGAGAGGGAACTGTCTATACAGGAGACCAATGAGAAACTTAATGTCAATATTCAGTCCGTCGATGTTAAAAAGTCTGAATTATTCAAGAGTAAGGAAATGATCACATCCTTAGAAGACAAATTAGCTGGCCTCCCTGATCAAACAAATATTATTCTTGAAGAGAAGTCAAAGCATGATGTGGCAAAGATTCAATTGAAAGAAAACTTGCAGTATTATATGAACATAGTAGGCATTACAGAGGAATTATAAGCATGTAATTCCCCTTTTCTCTCTCTTTTCTTTATACATACATATCTTTGCTTCTTTCTTTCTTTCTCTTTTGAGTGTATATTTTCTTTTGACTTTAATAGTAAATTTCAGTAACTTTTCTATGCACTTCTACATTATACATTATTCCAGACATACTGTCTATGCAATATCCTTAACATGAATTTGCCACATTTTAAACATTGCACATAGTTTATCATGACATTCTATAAACTAATCATAACGCACCAACATTTTATGCTTGTCAGTATGGGATTTCCTATATGACTTCATTTGTTTATATTTTATTGGCGGTGCTAGATTTCAATTCAGTCAGTTGCACACACAGTTTAAGCTCTTGAGTAGTGGAATAAATTTAATTGGACTCTAGTTAGAGTCGGGTCTTACGTGATGGTCTCTGTAACTCTTTAGAGTTCGCTGGACTTCTCACTGCCTAGGGAGTTCACAAACCGCGATCCATCAGAGGGGCCCAGTGAAGCTACTAGGGCCATGAACTCGGTTGGTTTTACGCACAGGGTTGGCCACGGTAACTCTCTAGAGTTCACAGGGCTCGCAAGGCTACCTTTAGGGGTACCAAATCCATGGTTTTCAGTCCATCGATGAGTAGGTTTAAGCCCTTCCTCATGAGTTAGTACTGGAATCGAACCACAAATCTAGGGGGTCTTATGCATGGTTGGCCTAAAGCTCGCACTACAGTCCTCATTTTCTTTGCCTACAAGGTCAGGCCCATTCACGAGAGGGCATTGTCCTCCATTCCCCATGACGTTGTCGGAAAGCTATACAGACAGCATGGGGGTTACGCTGACTGGTCATTTGAGGACTTTTGGTCATTCAGGCCTTTGGTCATTAAGGACTTTTAGTCTTTCAGACTTTTGGTCATTGAGGACTTTTGACCTTTTAGACTTTTGGTCATTGACTCCATCAGCTGCCCGCATGGGTGTGCATGCGATGGCCTTCACGGGCTTTTTAGGGCCACTGGCTTCTCACCGCTGCCTGAATGGCGATCTTCATAGGTCTCATGCACAGCAAGCCATTGGCTTGACTGAGCTGCATTTTTATAATCATAGGTCTCACACATAGTGGGCCATTGGCTTGACTGAGCTGCCTTTTTATAATCAACAATCATCACTGTCGCCATTTTATATAGTTGGCTGTCATCATATGGTTGATCAATAATTGACATTTCGCTACTGCTGACAATGTCATAAGGACTTTTATATCATGTTTAAAATAGTGTATCAGCCTAGCGATGATGGCAACTTTAATAAGCGATTGATTGGCGACAGCGATCATTGCTCTCTGTTTATTTTAAAATCATTGATACCTGGTGATTTTAATGGCAATCTTTAGTGTCGACGATGATTATCAATACTGATAGCAATCGTTATCACTTGACAGCGGTCATCAGGGCTTTCCATTTAAAATGTCTTGAAAGACTTTCGGCGATGATTTAGAATGCTGTCTTGGAAGACGATGATGAGTATTTTCGCCTGAAATTGTTTATCTGTATCGTTTGTAATATACCTCGACGGTGGTATCAATTTCAGGCAAAATTTTGTAGAGCTCACTTGATGGCGCTCATTTCTTCGTCTTTCTTTATTCACTATCATATGATCTTGATACGCTTATCATATGATTTTGATATGCTTACAAACTTCTTCCTCATTCATTCTACTCAGTAATGCGAATAATTATTATCTTGATAATGTTCTGTATCAAAATCAGTAATGCCTTCAGAAGAAATTTTCTTCTTGTCAATGCGAGTATTAGGCCAACTTAGGCTTCCATTTACTCCTTTGAAGAACTTTGCTTTTATTGAATACATCTTATCTCATTTGGTCTCAAACTTGCTCCCTGAATATGATTTTGATTGTTGTTAGAGATATACTCTTTTCTTCTTCTCTCTTTTTTTCTTCTTGAAGCTTTTTGAGGCGATATATTTTTGCAGAAGGCTGCATGATTGTGATCATATTTATCAACTAGCTTGCCCCCAACCCTTGAAACTTTCTATGCTTATCCTGATTGATCCCAATGGGGATTTGAATTCCCTTCCCACTGTTTAAGCCGACGGGTTCCTCATAATTAAAACCCATGCTTTTCATGATCTTTTTACTTGCAGGGCTATATTTTTGGAGGTCTTGTAGCATCAACCTACCGTGGTATACGTTAGTTTGAGTCTCTCTTCCTGTCTTTACTGTTTCGGGAACATAGAACTCTATTGGCTCAAGGTACTTTTCGCTCGCCTCCACGTGAAATCTTCCTGGAGCGGCTGGAAATGGCTTATTTCTTTTAGCATACGGTAGTGGCACCGTATAATTTGACTATAAAATTTTTAGCTGTTCAGATGACAGCAAAGTTAGTGGCTGTTATCCCGGCTGCCTTAAATGTTTTGGCACAAAATAGAACTTCTTGCTTATTTCCGCGTTCTCGGATGGCCCTGCTTTTTTCGTTCCTATTGTGATTGCATTTTTCTGATCACCCTTTAGGGTGCTACTTTCATCCTTACTCATCTTTTCGATGGAAAATTCTCTATAGTAACTGGCTTCTGCAAAGAAGGACTCGGCTTCCGTATACGGTTTTGCATCGGCCATTACTTTATATAGTACTCCATCTTGACAGTATTTGAAACATTGATCCAGAGTAGAGGGTATGATATTGTACTGATGTATCCATGGCCTTCCTAGGAGAAGGTTGTATGTCATTACTGCATTCATAACATGACACACAACGTCAGTAGTTAATTCTCTTATTTTTAATGTTACCGTAATCTTGCCAAGTGCACGTTGCCCATCTTGATTAAAACCCTGTATCATCATTCCGCTAGGGCGTAGTTCCGAGCTACGGTAGTTCAATTTTCCTAACATTGAAAGCGACAAAAGATTCACCGCAGACCCATTATCTATATAATCCGTTTGACTTTCTTCCCACGGATATGACCTTCTACCATCAGTGGCATGTTGTGTTCTTCCTCGCAGCTCAGATCATCATCAGAAAAGGAAATGACTGGGAGACAATCTTCTTGTTCATCGAGTTCGTCATGCTCTAATTCTGCCTATAAAGTATCTCTGATGTTGTGATCGGACAATGCCTGGATCAGACTCTGTCAAAATTCTTCTGAAAGCTTAAGTGCATCATAAACACTTAATCGGGCCGGTATCCCTTTTAGATGACTTACCACATCATAAGTCATGCCTGTCACTCGTTCTTTTCTTTTATTTTGTCGCTATTACTCTGTCTTTCAATAGCTTCATTCCGGATGACTTCTGATTTTTATTTTATAGGACTTATCACTTTCTTTCCTGACCGTAACTTGATTACTGTAACCTTCTTCATTGTTTTACTTCCTTCTTCTTCATCTTTCTTTTGGATGGTGAGCATGTTTACAGTCGTTGTGGTTCCCCTTTCTTTTTCTTTCCCCAGTACTATCTCACCCCCGTCAATTAGTCGCTGTATTATGCATTTTAACATATAAAAATTCTCTGTCGGATGTCCTACTAGCCGATGATAACGACAGAAATTCCTTTCTTTAGTTCTCACGACATCTTCTGGGCGTTTAGGCTCTGGTAATATTATCGTGCCAGCTTTCAATAACTGTTCCATCATAGGTGCAACATCTTCCTTATCGAATGCGAACCCCTCATGAGAATTCAGTATTTTAGGCCTTTTCCTACTGTATCTGTTTCTTGACTGACTCTCTTCTTCACATCGATTTAGTCTTCTTTCCCTCGAGTCCCTTGCATCCTTACCTCTTTTGTCATGATCAATGGCATTCACGGCTGTCCTACCGGATACTCTCCTAGTTGTATCATGGTGAAATGTTGGGATCTTGTGAGTCATCAGCTCCAACGCGTGGGCTTTAGTGGACAAATCACGGAAAGTTCTGATATCAGCGCTAGTGAGTCCGAACGCAATTCCTGTCCCCATGGAATTTAGATACATTCTAACTTTCTCTTTTTCTTCTGGTAGTTGTCTACATGAAGCCCCTAGCATTTTCCATCTGTCTATAAATTTCTCTACCTGCTCTCCTTCTCTCTGCTGAATAGAGGCCATCTCCGTAATACTTATATCACGTTTTGAAGAGAAGAAGTTTGACATGAAAACTTCTTGCATTTATTCCTAGGTGCGTATTGATCCTGGTGCCAAACTAGAATACCATCGAAATGCTTTATGCGTTAGTGGTGAACCAAACAAACGCAAGCAGTATTGTGGTATCGTAGAGAAATTTCCCATACTGGTGATGAAATGCATCAAATGCTCCTCTGGAGATCCTTCTCCGCTGAAGTTCTGAAAATCTGGGTGTTTGAAATTGGCCGAAAAGGGGATATCTTCGACTTCCCTTGGATACGACGTTCGATACCTAAAATGCCCGGTATTTTCGCTTTCTCTCTCTGCTCCAACCGCCTCTTCGACCACTTGTCTCACCTCGTCTTGTGTCACGGTTCTCACCGCCGGAATGGACCCCAGTGACCCTGCCCCCTGCAGTGGGAGGATGTCAGGCTGATTTTCTTGCCCCTCCGTTGCATTCTGGGGAACTCTATTCGAGCTACGTTATGTGCGAGGTTTGTCAATGCTTCTCTGAGATTTCTGCATTCTTCCATTAATGCATTCTGGGCTTCCGCCATTGCATTGAAACGATCCTCTGTAGTTTCTCTATAATCTGGGTTTGTTCTAGCCATGAATACTGCAGCTTCTCCACTTTTTGACGAGGCGGTAATTGAAGGAGAGCAAGAGTATGCTGACATGACAGGGCTTACAGAAAAGGGAGGAGACGGGGTTTCATTGGACCTTTTCGTGTCCCTTGTGGCATCAATTGACTGAGGTGACGCCGATACTGGTGAATCTTTTCGGGATGGCGTTGGTGATCTAATTACCAATGCTTTCCCTTTTTCTCTCTTGTTCGTTCAGTCATGGAAGCATTTAAAGCTGGGAAATTATGTGTTGTCAACCGGGGAACTGTTTGCGCTGGATAAATCGCCGGAGGAGCAAGTTCAGGATTCCTTTTAACTGTGCTTCGTGTTACGGGCCCTCTGATTCTTAATGAAGGCTAATTTATCCTAGAACCGCTAACGTTCCAAGTTTTTGACTTACGAGAGGTCACGACGGTCCAGCCTGCATTGTCTTCTGATGACTAGGGCGAAACAGAAATGACCCCAGCTGTTACTTGAGCCCTGCCACTTTTACGCACATGACTTGGTGCGTATTCTATCAGGAACCCTGTCGGGGTGAATCGGAAGTTTACTTTTCTTACGGGGGTCGCCATGAGTAATAAGTCGTAATCAGATTTTTGAAACCTTCAATCATGAAACATAGTTGTAATTAGTAATTGAACAATTAGAGTGATCTATCTTAGAGATGAAGGGGAAGATTTTCTCACTACGAGTCGCCATTTTAGCGTCCATAGGATGCCAAACCGTGACGAATGTTCATAATAACTTCACTGTTAATATTTAAATAAGACAATAGAATGTCCTCAGCAGAGTCACCATTTTGTTTCGACAAAGAAACAAATGCATTTGATTTGGGAAATTTGTCTTATTCAAAAATAACAGAGAAAGAATACAAGGAACATTCATCACATTTCATTGATACTGAGTTCATTTACATCCTCCCTTGATTCTAAGATAGATTATTTGAAAATAAATGACTTATGTTTCAAGTATTAAAAGTTCATTTAGACAGCCTTTCGGTGCCTGTTTCAACCATCTCCTAGGACTTAGGAGGAATGTCAATTAGATCGACGAGTCTTTGATGAAACAGAGATTTCAGCAGCATAACGGCGTCTATTTCAGTCATCCCTAATACTTAGGAGAAATATCAATTCGGTCGGCTAATCTTCTTCCTCTGCACATGACAATAGGAGAAGGGAGAAAGCCTTGCACGGGCATTTCAACAGCATGACGGCCCTTGACCTTCACAGACTGCAGGGCAATCTGGTTGCGCGGACCCGGGCAACAGATACCGGTTGTGCGGTCCTACACAACTGTCAGGAGACTTCTCTCCTACCTTCTGTCTTCTGCTCCACTGCGCTCCTCTTGAAAATCTTCAAATTACCCTTAATGAAGGAAGGGAAGGGGTATTTATAGACCCTCGCACGTGTGAAAATCCTGATCTTAGCGATGTGGGACTATTTTTCAGTGCTTTAGACCATTTTGAATGAAGTACTTTATGCAGTATATTTTGAGGTCCCGCGCAACTAATATTTCCTTTGCGCGGATCTGCGCAACTGGGATTGATTAAACGGAACCGCGCAACTTATAGTGGTTGCGCGGTTCTGTACACTCTCTTGAAAGCTATCTCTTTCTTCTTCTTTTTGAGAGTTCTTCCTATCTCTTTATCTTTCCTTGCTCGATTCTTTCGCCATTTTTTATGCCTCAACAGCTTTGATGATTCAGTTTTTAGGGATAGATTGATTCTTTCTAACTTATCATTGTCTAAATGATATTGTTGTAAATCATTGATTAAATGTGTATTAATTTCCAAGGTTTTTCCAAATCTTTTTATAGCAATTCCTTTTTGTTTTCAGACATTCCAAGTCTTTTAAGGATCTGGAAGTTATGAATATAGAGTTGATTATAAGCATCTTACAGTTTATCCTTTTTTACCTCTTCTTCTTCTCCAGTTTCCTCATTATTAGACGAAAATGATTTAGTGGCTTGCTGTTCTTCCTTGTTTTCAGATTCCGTAGGAATGATTAGAGCAGTGGAGACCATAAGAATTTTTAATGATTTTTTATCTTCATCTCTTTCTGAGCCACTAGATTCTGAATTTAACTCTTCTGTATCATCCCATGTGGCGGCCATTGCCTTACCCTTCATTTTTCTGTTTAGGCATTCGGTAGATAGGTGTCCATACTTTTGATAGGCATAGCATTGCAGTTCTTTGGTCTTTTTACCAAATTTACTTGTAGAAGGTCTGTTGTCCACCTTTCTTCCTCTGTAAGGATGACCACGATTCTTCTGAAAGAATTTCCTGAATCGTTGCACTAGCAAAGCCACTTCCGCATCTTTATCTTCTTTTTCACTTCCACTGTCCTCATTTGTCATTTTCTTTGAATCTTTTAAGATAATGTTTTTAGATTTTTAGGTTTGTTTGAAGTGTAGTTTAAATGTTTGTGGGGAACCTACCAGTTCTTCTACTTTCATCTTGTTTATGTTCCTACACTCTTCAATAATTGTAACTTTGAGGTTAAATCGTTATGGTAGGGATCTTAGAATTTTCCTACAAATTTTCGGTACCGAAACTTTTTCTCCCAATCCACCCATGGAGTTACAGATGATATTTAACTTTGTGAAAACCTCCATAAAAGTCTCATGCTCTTCCATTCTAAGATTTTTGAACTGTGAGGTTAGTAGTTTTAGTTTGGACATCTTCAAGTGCTTGTGCCTTCATGGGTTGTTTCCAACAAATCTCATGCTTCCTTGAATGTCCCACACATAATTATTTGATTGAAGATATCTTGAGACATGACACAGTAGATGGTGTTCAAAGCTTTCGCTTCAGTTATCTATTTTTCTTTATCGAACGTCGTCCACTTTTCTTTGGGTTTGGGTTTTGTGATGGTTATGCCACTATCAAGTACAATTTATTCAGATGGTGACACATATCCACTTTCAACTATATCTCAAACATCATGATCCAAAGATCTCAAAAAGTAGTGCATTCTAGCCTTTCATATGCATAATTTAAGCCATCAAATACTGGGGGCCTAGTGGCTGATAAGCCCTCTCCTTTGGCCATAATCCTAACTTTAGTCAAGATCACTCTCTAGGCGGTGAAGCCCTTAAAGAGAGACCCGCTTTGATACCAATTGAAATAACGGTGAAGACCGCTTTAGTTAAAGTAGGAATATGTCAATACGTCCTAAAGAGGGGGTGAATAGGACTTTTTAAAGTTTTTATGGTTTATTAAAAATCTTATTACACTAATCCTAACAATAGGCACTTATCAGGATTACTCAAAAGTAACTTTACTGGCTTCTAAGCCCAGTAGAGGATCCAATAACAAACTATTTAAGAAGTGAACAATATGCTAACTAGTTTATAATGGATATGACTGTGTATGTGTGTGAGGTGTGATCTCAAATATTCAGATATGAAAATATTAAATTAAATCACACAAATATAAGAATAACAATCTCAAACACAGTTATTTTTATAGTGGTTCGACTACTTGTCTACTCCACTCTCAGTAACTGCACTCAACCCTTGAGTGTACCGGATTTCACTAAGGAGGTTTCACAGCGGTTCACCTCAAACCTAAGGTTATAAATCAGGTTCACCTTCAACCTTAACAACCTACACCTAGGCTGACTGTTTATGCTCCCTGAGCAAGGGTCAACACATAGCACCCAGTTTTAAGCACATTGGCCAAGGATCCACACAAGGAACCTCACTGTTTATGCTCTCATGAGCAAGGGTCAACACAATGCATCCACTTTTAGGAACACTGGCCAAGGATCTTCCATAAGACCCTAACTGTTTATGCTCTTCACAGAGCAAGGGTCAATACAACGCACTCACTACGTCTAGAGGCCTCCTTGAGGACTTGTAAGGGTGAGAAAACCTTAGACCCAATCCTACAAAGGAATGATCAAGGGTCCTCTAGACTCTAGATACTTATAGATAAGTGGATGAGTCTCATTCAGCACGTTGTTGAAGATCTCCTTAGTTGATGAAGAATCTTCTGCTTCCTTGATCCGCAACACAGATGATGTACTAATATACGACGTTGGGTTGGGTCAAGGTTATGATGGAATCCTACTCTTAAATATTTTTCTATAAAGGAGATAGAGTGATTCCAATCATTTATGCATTCAAGGCATCCCTACTTAATGAATTGTCATTAAGGTAGTCGCTGGAGGATCCTTGAATGCAGAAGTTCATTCACCAATCTACTCTATTAAATATCAATGATGAGGGTCGATTATTAAATATCAATGATGAGGGTCGATTGGAGGATGAACTCCCTTGAGAGAAAGGGCTTTGGGTATATGATCTAAGGCAAAACACTCAAAAGAACTCTCTTCTTTCTCTGCAAGTAATGATAGACAAGTCCTCTTTATATAAGAAAAAGGTTCTAACGGATATAAAACGGTCACATTTATGACAGAATTCAATATCATCGAGCATATACTCTCGATTGCACCGACGGTTCCCTCGATGACATAAACTCAAATGTCATACACTTTTAAAACATCTTGCCAACTGGTTGATGAATCGAAATATGTGTCAATGTCATCGAATTTTGAACTCCGATTTTATCAATATGAGGTTCAATTCCTCGACATTTGAAAATGAGAGAAACTTGCTTTGAAATATTTCAGGTTTACAAGAATGATCAAGGGACCTTCGATATCATCGAAATTTGAATGTCGATGATATCGATAGCTGTGTCGAGGCATCGGTTAATTCCAAAGGATTTTCATTTAAGCTTGCTGGACAGTTTCTGTCCCTGTTTGATGCCATTAAAATTATATCGATATCATCAATATTTGAATATCAATTCTATCGAGTGACCCTCGATCATAGATAAACTATCTTGAAATATTTTGCTGAAAATCTTCACGCCCATGACCGATATCATCGAGAGCCTTCCGATGTGATCGAGATTTAAAATTTTATGGTATTGAGGAGGGCTTCGATATATCGAAGCATATATAAATTCTTAAGTAAAAAGATGGGCATCGGAGAACTTCTTGTTGATATTATCGAGTCACCTTCAATGGGCTCGAGATTCAATTATCGATGATATTAATAGGTATATCAATACATCGATAATTTCGTCTAGATATATATGTGGTTGCCAGACACTTTTTATCCTCATTCCGATGGAATAAATTTGTCATCGAGGACATCGACAGTGCAGATCGATCGTATCGAGATGTGTATCGATAAAATTGACAAAGCAAGAAAACTTTGAGATTTTTATTTTTAAAAAAAATTTTCTCACTTATAAACCCTGTGTTGTTCTAACTTATTTTAAGGGTTTTATTTCTCTGGTATTTTGAGACATGGGATGTGGAGCTTAGATTTACCTATGGCGAGCTTACACACATCTGGTTGAGGCAGACACTTTGAATTAATCTTCCTATGAGGCTCTGCAGTTTGACTGACCCAACACTCACACTAATTGACAAACTAGGGCACTTTCAAATTTTACTGAGATATCGTCCAATTGGATAAGATGAGACTCTGATTCCAGTTGTGTTCATGAATCAAGCATAGATCTCCCTGATCTCTACAAGTGGATCCTTGGAAACCCTAGTTTCCCTCCTTCAAATTTCTTAAAGTTTTTCATTAAATCTCTCACAATTACTCTCTATACTTTCAGATTTAGGTTTTCATCTTTTTTTAGTTCTTTTTCTAGTTGCTTTTAGAATACTCATGAGATTACTCCCCGTGGATTCGACCTCGATCTCACCAAAATTATTTCTACATCGCGACCTTAAACTTGTGGTTGTGACTAAGTTTTTGACGTTGTTGCCAGGAATTAACGGTTACCTTTTTTTGATATTAACTGAAAGTACCCTGGTTTGTCAATTAGCGTGAGGATTGAGTCAATGAGTCAAGTGAGCCCCAAAGAAGATCGCTTAAGTCATTAACTTCAACTAGATGTGCACTCTGAGCATGTCAAAGGTAAATTAAGCCTCACATCCCATGTCCCAAAACACTCAGGTATATAAAGCCTTTAAAAACATTAGAACAACCTAGGATCATATGTCTGTAAACTTGAATTTCAAAACAGGAAAATCTTCCAAGTGTTTTAGACTGTATTTGATAATATCAAGTACTCATTAATGGCATCGAACACTCACGTTCGATGATATCGACAACCACTCGATATCATCAAATTAGACCATTCTGTGTCCAGCAACCACAAAGTATTTTGGACAAAGTTTTTGATAAATTGAAAAACATTTCGATGATATTAACATACAAATATCAATCAAATCGAATGGGAATCGATGATATCTAATTATCTTGAGCTTTGTCCAACAACTTTTGGAAAATGTCCTGACATTTCTCAAGTAAACGAAGCATCTTCGATATCATCTGAATTCAAACTTCGATGATATCAAGATGAGTTCGATATCATTGAATTCGGTCAATTTTTTGTCTATCAAGCTTTAAAGGAAAATCACCTAGAGAGATCGAGGACTCGAAACCCTACTCGATGTCATCAGATTTCAAATCTCGATGATATCGAAGGTATATCGATACAATTGAATCTGGACAAAACTATTCCAGAAATCTTGTAAGGTAAACCATATGGGAATGATCGAGGAATCGATGATGACTTGATATGATCATAATTCAAATATCGATGAAATCGACATATGTTCAATGTTATCGAAATGGATAAAAAATTGTCCAATAAGCTCTTTTAAAATTCATATGAAAATGATCAATGTATCGAGCAAACGGTCGATGAAATCAGAATTCAAACTCTGATGACATCGACGCCTGCTCGATTGCATCGATCCTTAGCAGAAAACTCCAGGGATATACTTCAATGGAGTTCGTATCATCGAACCTTACTTCAGTAGCATCGAAAGTATACGTTCAATGATATCGAAGCAGGCCCGATGATATCGAACTCTGTCAGAATCTAACATCTTTATTACTATTGGAACTTTTTGTCAATTTAAGGAGAGCTTGTTCTTAGTTGCTGTATTGAGGAAAAAAAAAGAGAGCTTTGAGAGAGTAACTACACATCATTTACCCTAAGCTTTTTTTTTTCTTTCATGAAAGTTCATCCTTCAATCCACCCTCATCATTGATATTCTATAGAGTGGATTAGGGAATGAACTTCTACAGTCAAGGATCATCCAGCTACCATCTTAATGGAAAAAAAATTGAGCTGGGATCCCTTGAATGCCTAAGACCTTGGAATCTCTCCATTGCTTTAATAGGTAATATTTAGTAGAATAGATTCTGAGATAACCTTGACCTAACTCGTCACCTTTATTGGTACATCTTCAAGTATTGTAGATCAAGGGAGCTGAAGAATTTCATTAATAAGGAGAAGATCTTCATCAATGTGCTGAACGAGGCTCATCTACTTATCTGTAAGTCATTAGAGTCGAGAGACCCATTTGATCATTTTTTTTTTTTAGTTTTAGGTCAAAGGTGCTTCTCACCGTTTCAATTCCTCATAGGAGGCCTCTGATAGGAGAGTATGTGTGGGTGCTGTGTGTTGACCCTTGCTCTTGTGTAGGGCATAAACTTATGTCCTTAGTGTAAGTCCTTGGCCTGTGGGCTTAAAAGTTAGGTTCTTTGTGAGGATCCTTTACTCTTGTGTAAGGCATAAAACTTAGGTTTTGTGTGTTAACTTTTGCTCTTGTGTAGGGCATAAACTCTAGGGTTCTTGTGTGGATCCTTTGTTCTTGTGTAGGGCATAAATCCTGGGTGCTATGTGTTGACCCATGCTCCTATGTGGGGCATAAACTTGTGTCTCGTAGAGACATGTTAGGTACCTTGTGTAGGTCCTAGAGTCATCCTTGTATAGGTTGTACTTATTTGAGGTAAGCCTGATTTGAAACCTCTGTTAGTGAAATCCGATACACTCAAGGGTTGAGTGCATCCGCCAGGAGTGGAGTAGGCATATAGCAGAACCACTATAAAATGACTGTGTTTGGGATTGTTATTTACATACTCTCTTATTATGTTTACTTTTTATGTTCACATAATGCATGATGACATGATTATTTATAACTGATAAGTATCACATCTCACACACAGTCACTCAGTGAATCTGTCTTAAACTAAGGTTGTATACTGTTTAGATTCTACTCAGTCTTATGATTTGATCCTCTAATTGGTTTGGAAGCCATTAGAATTAAATTGATGGTATCTTGACATTTGCATATTAAATCAAGATAATGGTAATAGGATTTTAAATTGTCATAAAATTTTATAAAGTCCTATTCACCTCCCTCTAGGACACGTTGACCTATTCTTACTTCTAATAAAGAGGTCATTACCACAATTTTAATTGGTATCAGAGAGGGTCTCTCTTAAGGGCTTAACTGCCTAGAGAGTAATCTTGACTGAAGTTTTAATTATGGCCAAAGTAGAGGTCTCATCTGTAATTAGACCTCTTATCTTTAATGGTTCAAATTATGCCTACCGGAAGGCTAGGATACTCTACTTTTTGAGATCTTTGGATCATGAAGTTTGGAACATTGTTGAAAATGGATATGTGCTGCCAACCTAACAAATAGTATTTGAAAATGGCAGAACCATCTTCAAGCCAAAATCCAAAGAAAAGTGGACATCATTCGAAAAAGAAAAACAAACTTCTGAAGCTAAAGCAATAAATGTTATCTGCTGTGTTGTGTCTCAAGAAGTGTTTAATCAAATTAGTATGTGTAGCACATCAAAACAAGCATGGGACTTATTGGAAACAACCCATGAGGGAACCAACACAGTGAAAAGATCTAAGCTACAGCTCCTAACATCACAATTTGAACATCTTAGAATGGAGGAGCATGAGACCTTCATGGAATTCTTTACAAAACTAAATATCATCTGTAATTCCATGGGTGAACTGGAAGAGAAGGTTCCGGTGTCAAAAATTTGTAGGAAAATACTAATATCCCTACCGGAACAATTCAACTCCAAAGTAACAACTATCGAAGACTGAAGAAATGTGGATGAAATGAAAGTAGAAGAACTTGTTGGTTCCCTACAAACATTTGAACTACACATTTAAATTGTTCCCAAATCAAAAAATAATGCTCTCAAAAATTTAAAACACATCACTACAAATGAGGAGGATGAAAGTGAAAGGGAAAATGAAGATGAAGAAGTGGCCCTTTTGGCTCAATGGTTCAGAAAATTCTTCCATAAAAACTGTGGCCAACCATTTAAAGGGAAACAGTCGGACAATAAGCATTATATAAGTAAACTTGGTAAAAGGTCCAAAGAGCCACAGTGTTACACTTGCCGAAAGTTTGGGCACTTTTCCACTAAATGCTGCAATAGGAAAACTAAAGGAAAGGCAATGAAAGCCACTTGGGATGATACTGAAGAGTCAAATTCACAATGTAGTGACTCAGAGAGTGATAGAGATAAAAAAAATGCTTATGACATCCACATCCTCCAACAATCCCATAGAGACTGAGAAAATTAAAGAACCTCAAACCACAGGATCATTTCCATCTGATGATGAGGAAATAGAGAAAGAAGAAGAAGAAAAGGATAAATTATAGGATGCCTATAATCAACTTAACATATATAACATCAACATCCTTAAAAGACTTGGGACTAGTGAAAATAAGAATAAATTGCTGCAAATGGATCTATATAAAACTTTAGAGAACAATACACACATAATTAATGAACTCCAGCAATACCACTCAGATAATTATAGGCTTGAAAGAATTAACTCATTTTTGAAATCTGAGTAGGTGAAACTAAATAAATAGATTGAGTCTTTTAAAGATGAAAACATGCATCTTAAGAATGAAAATCACACACTCATGTTTGATGCAGAAAAATTTTAGAAATATGTTGAGTTGAGTTACAAATTCTCCCAACGTAGTGAAAAATTAGAAAAACTTCTGGGAATGGGGAGACCACAAAAGGACAAAAGGGGATTTGGATATGAAAACTTCAAACCAATTCCTACCTCTGCAGCAACAAAAATAAAGAAAATAGCTACTTTAGGAAGTAATACAAGGGTTACTCCTATCTGTCACTTATGTGAAGATTCAGGACATTACAAATTCGAACGTCATACCTTTGACTGGACTCATCCTTATTCCGGTTTAAACTTTACTGATAAATATAAACCAACTTGAAGAATAGTGAAAAATGTTAAGAGTCCACCAAGGTTTATACCCAAAGGTAAGACATATCCATCACCACCTAAAATGACCAAGAAAATGGAGGAACTACTAAGTCAGGTGGCTCGAATGAATCAGAAAATAAATGAATTAATTAAACAAGGAAAAGTGAATCAGTTACCCAATGTACCCAAACAAGTTCCCAATGTACCCAAACAAGTTCCTAGCAAAATGAAAGAACCATCCTCACGAAAACTTGCCACTAAATGAGTGGTTAAAGGAAAGAAAAATTGCCTTGTGACTCACTTAAATCTTAAAATAGGTAATAGTATTAAGTGGTAGTTAGACAGAGGATGCTCAAGACATGTCATGGGTGACAAATCCCTTCTCTCAAATTATTCAAATCTTGATAATAGGGTAGTCACCTTTGGAGATGGAAACACTGCTAAGGTATTAGGGCATGGAAATATTATTGGATTAGAGATGCTCAAAAATGAGAATGCCTTTTGTGTAGAAGGTCTAACACACAACCTTCTAAGCATTTCTCAAATATGTGACAACAAGCATGTGGTTACATTCAACAAGCTAGAGTGCAGGATCCTGGACCTATCAAGAAAATTAGTTATGAAGGGTCTTTACACTAATGACCACTGTTATGTCATCAAAGGTAATGGGAAGGTTGATCCATATGCCTAATGTCAATTGAGCAAGGATAACATGTCTAGGTCATGACATCTAGACGTGGATGGATGTGTGAAATGATGCACTTTTGAAAATTATCATGATATATCTAGGGTTTCCTATACCTTAAAAACTCTTTTCGCACATAAACTGTCACGCCCCAAACCCGAAAATCGGATTCACATGAATCCCGATTGCCGAATCCGGTGTCGACAGCCTCCGTAGTGCCCCATTCTCGGCTTCTGATAATCTAATGCCAGATTCCGATCCTGGGATCCTACAAGGAGGATTTTCAGAATGAAAAATTTTTTTGTAAAGGAGCATAACCACAGACATAACCAAGTCACAAAACAACATCACCATGTATCCACTATAACAACAATTTTAAGTACAATGCAGAAAGGGAAATACAAGGTGATCAAAAGCTCCAAAAGGTCCTGATGTGCACTCCTGTCTCAGCGCTGCTGTCGTCCAACGCTACCTGCACGCAACTATCGTGCATAAGCTTTCAAAAGCTTAGAGGATGGTGCAAGTGTGTGCGTAAGGCAAACGCCAAGTGTACAATATCAGAACAATGCGGAAGCATGCGGTAAGTCCATGAATATACCAAGGCTGTGTAATGCAAGGCATGATGCGAGATATGAATGTCATCGGCCACACCGATGCAATGCAAGGCCTACATAGCCAAATGTCATATGCGAAATGCAATCCAAGCAAGTCGGTATTCCTCACATGCGTATACCAGTACAGTTCCTCTCTGGATATCACCGGGGTCTAATACACTTCGCAGAGACTGCCACCTCCCTAGCTGCACAGTCAAGCAAGCGGATAAGACCTCACTATCCGCCTGACCAGTAGTATGCCAATACCTACCCGGCTCGTCGATAGCGGACTCATTTGCGAGCTAGTCAAACTCAGCCTAGCTTATAGCCCTCTCACTCAGGCGGATAAGGCCACACCCCCTTCCAACCGACCACGACACAGTGGGAGACGCGGCCTACTGGTATTTGGCACTCGGGCGCTCATGTATCCACTCGGTCTAGACGTTGGAGCATCTCCTGGTACCAAAAAGGTTCTGGGACTCTCACCCAAGGACATCCTAAGTGCCCACAGTGCTAGAATAAGTATTTTCGGTATCCAATACGGCCATCCACGATGTACCTGTGGAGCCACGGCCCTGATGTTGCTAGGGCGTGCAGTGATCAAGTCATACGTATGCGAGATGCATGAATCACGCTGTCAAAACATGCAGCAATCCAGCGCGCACTGCGCAATCATGTGGGGTGCTCAGTCACCTAACGAGCCCCATAGATGGTCTGCCCAATGGCGTATGCTATGGTCAGTCATTACTCATATCAAGCATACATATGATGCGTATGGGCATGAGTCATGAGATTATTCTAAACATGTTATTAGGCAATGAATAGTAACAGGTATGGACCTATCAATGGGACCTAAAGAGAATTACAATGCGGACATTTAACCAACATCGTACATACAATGTGGACGTCAAACCAACATTGTTTCCCAGGCACGGCCTGCCATAAATATCCTTTCACGAACCGTGAGAAATGTACATTGCAATGAACCCTAAGTACATTTGTTAGGCCTCGATCCCTGGGCCTTAGGTATATTAAATAGGTCGTATTACATAGGCCCCACATTCACCAAATGGTTTGCATTAATGGGCCTCACCAATGAGCCTTATGTACATTGCAATGGTCCACGATCCATGGGCCTTGAATACATTAAAGTGGTCTCACAACTTGGGCTTTAAACATGCTAGATGGGCCTATGCACATAAATATATCAACTAGGCTACTCCCTTTGTGCCCCATGCACATCAAATGGGTTTGTTCCCATGGGCTTTATATAGAGTAGGTGGGCCGGATCCCATGGGTATTGCATATGTCAAATGGGCCGAAACCCATGGGCATTACACATACCAAATGGGCCTAATCCCATGTACGTTGCACATGCCAAATGGGCTTACTCCCATGGCCATTGCACATGCCAAATGGGCTTACTCCCATGGCCTTAGATGTGCACCAAGGTGGGCCTGAATGAATGGCCATAAATGGATCAACATGGGCCTTATATGCGTGCCAAAACTAGGCCCATTTGAACCATGCATCTACTTCATTTTGATTGATAAATGGATGGACGGTTAGGGTGCAACTCATACATCATGGCGGGGATCACAGGGAGGGCCACCATCATTATACTATATACTTACATACAGTATATATGTATATATATATATATATATATATATATATATATGTACACACATACACATGCCCACGCACATGTGTACTCACACATGCATGCACACACATGCACACGCACGCACCCACACACACGCATACACACACGTGCACTCACACGCACTCATACACACTCACACACACTCATACACACTCACACACACATTCACACATGCAGTGGGCTCCACCGTCCGGGCGGACGGTGGAGTCAGGCAGGTACACCACTGTGGGTCCCATGGGGGGCCCACCATAATGTTTATATGACATCCGACCCATCCATTAGGTCACACAGACCCGAATGAAGGGTAAAAACAATTCTCAGCTTGATCCCGAACTCTGGTGGGCCTGAAAGAAAACTTCAATGGTAGGGTCCATTTCACACTATTTCTCATGGTGTGGACCACCTGAAATCTGGATGTGTCTCATTTTTGGGGACGGCCCACCTCAGAGGGTGGGCCACCTTATGGACGGTGCAGATACCAAATATGCATCATGGTGGGGCCCAAACTCAAGGCCGTGGGACCTGCCCACGTCCGCCCGCCCGCTGGCGTGCGGCCAGCGCCCTGACACAGCAGCATTGCTGCTGTGTGAACTTTTTAAAAAAAATGGAAACCCATTTTTTTTGGGGTTTTTCAGGTGTGGGGCCCATATCTGGTAGATCCACTCCATCCACCGTATTCTATGCCTCGAAACAGTTAGAATGAGACCCATATCCGCCTTTTTATTGGTGTATAAAATGACCAAGGCGTCTTTCAATGGTAATAGTACTATTTTCGACGATATGGCCCACTGGATGCTCTGATCATCCTCATTTTTCGGCTCAACGCCTAAAATGAGTCGGGAAAGGGAATGGACGGCTCGAATCGGATATAAACATCAGGGTGGGGCCTATGCAAGGAGGCCACCCCATTTTTTTTTTCTTTTCTTCTTTCCTTCTTCCCTTTTTCTCTCTCTTTTTCTTTTCTTCACAGCGTCCAGCGTCTGGGACGCTGGACGGTTAAATAAATTCATTTATTTATTATATTTTTTTTTATATATGGTAGGCCCTGATGAAGTGGGCCACCACCTGATGGGCGGCATGGAAATGGTGTGAAAGGTGGGCCCCACTTGGATAACATAAATACATCATGATGGGATCTATTCAAGTGGGCCATCCCATCCTTTTGTAATGAATAAAATAAAATAGAGTAAAAAAAAAAAAAAAATAAGATAGAGAGAGAGACATGGAGGGTGGGACACGGCTTATGATGGAGGGTCCCCGTCATTATGGGCCCTCCCTTACATGAAATCATACAACAACGGGCCCCTTTGAACGAAGGACCATCAAAATGTAAATCAACGGTGGAGATCCATTCTCCACCGTTATGGACGGTCTAGATGACCTTTTTGAAATGAAATAAACATCATGATGGGGTGCATGGAGAATGGCCCCATCATGGAACGATCATGATGATCCAAGTGGTCCATCGGCCACAAATAAAGGTCCCAAGTGAGATCCACACCATTGATCGGTGAGCCTCACTTGGTCCACCATAAAAACACATAAATCTACCCTATAGAAGCACCCACCTCTTGATCTTCTTGGTCCGTTGGATAGCCGGTCACCTAGAGCTTTACTTAGATGGTGGAGATGGGAATTAGATGGCTAGGATGGGAGATTTGGGAGTGGAAAGTGGGCCTCACATATGCACTTCTCTCCATGGGGAGACTTGGACGTTGGATGCTCTCCCTTGCTTGGGTTGAAGTGTTGAGAAATGAGAGAGAGAGAGGTGTGATTAATGAGAGATGGAGTGATGTGAGGTGAGTGATGGGTGAGGTGAGTGATGGGTGAAGTGAGTGATGGGTGAAGTGAGAGGTTAGTTGACTTAGGTGGTTGCTTGTCTTGTGGAGAAAGGAAGCATGGGTGTGTGTGTACTTGACATGAGAGGTGATTGATGGGTGATTGATGGGATTGATGGGACATATTGTAGAGATTCCTTGGGATTTGCAACGCGCGGTGTTTTTGCTCGAACTGAACGTGGGTCCGTATCTCATCGTCTGGGTATCAGATCGGTGCGTGAGTTGCGGCGTTGGAACCGCGGCGACGGTGCGGTCGCAACGATACAAGTCTTGGATTAAGCCGGCTCAAATGAATAGGATACGACTTACGGTCGTGCGCAACGTCAACCGTAAGTCGCGGATTGCCGGAATCTGACGAGAAGGGTCGCGGAAATCAACGGAACAGTGCGGATTAGGATACGGGTCTTACATAAACATAGCAGGTGTTTATAATTTTTGGCTACACAATTTTTTGTACAAACTTTGATGTGTATACAAGCTGACAGAAAAATATACTATGATATGCATATATGGAAGATAATAGAAGTGCTCAAATCAATGTCATACTTTTTCTCTTCAATAAGTCAGTCGATGAATCGAACCAATCCTCGATTATATCAAATAGATGTTAATATCATCGATGATCTTTCAGAATCTGAAACGTCACACGTTATAAAGTGTTATCGAAGACCTCTTCGATAACATCGAATAGGGCATATCGATATCATCGAATCAAAGTTTGATGATATCAAAGTTCACCGCCCGATAAAAAGACGGATGAATGGGAAAATTCTATTTTGTTCTGTCCATCTTCCCATGCCATTTTTCCCTTCCTCTGATGACCGCAGACAATCTAGCGTCGCTCAAATCCAATAATTTCTTAGTATATCCTTTTGATTCCTTAAAGTATTCTACATTTTTGGGTTCTCCTAAATTGATTGAAAGTTCATTTCTTGGCATCTTCTCTCTGGTTGGTCATCATGGCCTTTTGTCATCTATTAGGTCTCTTTCATCTGTCAGTCCTTTTTTTTTGTCTAAATGAGTAATGACAAGGGAAAAGCACGTGCCATAGGGGAATCCTCCAGGCCTAGCATGATGAAAACCTTAGCCCCAAAGGAAACGGCCAGGGCATAGGATCAAAGACTCCCGGCTCACCATTAGAGCACCTCTGCTCAACAAACGTCATGCAGGGAAGCTCTGGCTGCGTCCTTTGCACCTCCCCCCGCTGTTGTAGCTCTTCCCCACATATCCTTGAAAAATATATAGGAAGGCGTCTTGTGCATAAGAGACGGGGTTGATAGGGAATGCAGTCGATTGGTTGCTTGTTTTGAACTTTTGGGGGTCCGTGTCATGATGAGAGGACTTACCAATTTCTCGCCTACAGTCATTCCCCGGTTCTTGATCCTCCATCCATTACTGTCACTATTGGGGAAGAGTGTTGAAGTCACTGCAGAATCCATTACCATCATTTTCGATCTTACCTTGTCTCCTGTCGGTCTGTCCGATCTTGATCTTGAGGACCTAACAACTTGCTCTAAGGTCACAAAATTCCTATGCCAGGACAAAGATATCCCATGGTATCAAGGGAATGCTTTAAAAACAAAATATATGAGTCCTAAATACCAAATTTTGCATGGGATATTCTCCACCAATGCTTACCCTAGAGGAACGAATCGTGCTGATCTTACTGGGCTTATGGTCATGGTTGTATACTGCATTGCAACTAGTGTCAAGATATGTCTGTCCATTATAATTCTCCAGCAATTAAGTAGTGTCATTCACACTTCCAGAGAAACCTACCTACCTTTTCCTCACATCATCATGTGTTATGCGACAAAATTGGACTACCTATGACGGACGACCCTGAGCGTCCACTACAACATTTCAAAAACATCAACATTCGGAAGATGGATCTTAAGTTCCATCCATATATGAAAGGTCAGTCTAAAGAAGAAATCCAAGGAGAAGGAGACATGGGGGAAGGAGCAGCTCAAACAAAAGGAGA
The DNA here is from genome assembly GCA_037074715.1 of Magnolia kwangsiensis. Taxonomy (NCBI): domain Eukaryota; kingdom Viridiplantae; phylum Streptophyta; class Magnoliopsida; order Magnoliales; family Magnoliaceae; genus Magnolia; species Magnolia kwangsiensis. Next base: position 63,869,969 of record CM073573.1, read on the forward strand.
TCCACAGGATCCTCTACCAGTTTCGACGGACTCTGCACTGACTCCATGGTTCAAATTCCATCAAGATCGGGTCGGGGCACAATTATATGGAGTGGCACGGATACAAGAGAAACTAGAGAAGCATGATGAGCATTTCTCAGCCTTGGAGAAAATGGTGGCTGGAATGTAGCACACAGTACAACAACTCGTTGATTTAATGACTTGTTGTCGAGATGACACGGAGCCATCTCACTCAACCCTAGCACCATAATGACAATTGCTCTTATGCCATCACATACACGGCTTACAAATTTATACTTAGGACATGAGTATTTTTTTGAATGCCCTACATACCTATGAGTGTATGTGGTGGACAGCTAACATTGGACAAATTAACATTTTCTGGTGGTTGCTAGTCAGTTTTTTTTTTTTTTTTTTTTTCTTGGGGGGGGGGGGGGTTGTTCATCCTTTGAATGAGGAAAATACTTTTGTTTTGATATGCCCATGGATGGGCTGAATACTTTATGGTTGATACAGTAATTGGTGTCAAGCTTGGGCAGCTATTCTTTAATACTCATTGAATGAATGCTCCTATTTTTAAGGTTTACTTCTGATTGATCATTAATGATATTTCTCGATTGTCTATGAGAATGAATCATGTCTGCAGGATATTATATGAGGATTGAATACTGAATGGTAATAGATTTCACATTTCCTCTACTCTCATGATCTGGTTTATATGAGTACTTAGTGATAATTTCATTCCTCTAGTTTCAAATGCATCTGTGCTTATCATATGTATGAACTATTGTATTTTTATATGCATTTTGAATACTCAATCACCTTGCTTCTCCCATGTTTTAATGCTTTCACTTCAGTCAACTGATATTGGTATATATTGCCCTTTGCCAATGACTGACAAAAAGGGGGAGAACAAATCCCACCATGAGGAAAATTGTTTGTATCTATATATGTATGGTGGTACAGGTGTTAAGGGGAGCAGCTGTAAGGAGATAGGGGGAGCAGCTACTACTGAATGTTTCAACTTTGTGTGTGGACTCAAATAGAATATTTGTAAAATTATGTAAAGATCATGTACACACAATTTAAGATGTTGGTTTAGGTGTTGTTCTAGGATTTCTAGTGTTTTGTCACGTAATTGACAAAGGGGGTGATTAAAAGTGGGGTTTTTCATTGAGTCAATGAGTCAAGTGGGCCCCAAAGAAGATCATTCAAGTCATTACCTCAAATGGATGTACACTCTGAGCTTGTCAAAGGTAAATTAAGCCTCACATCCCATGTCCCAAAACACTCAGGTATATGAAGCCTTTAAAAACATTAAAACAACCTAGGATCATATGTCTATAAACTTGAATGTTAAAACAGGAAAATCTTTCAAGTGTTTCAGATTGTATTCGATAATATCGAGAACTCACCAATGACATCGAACACTCACATTCGATGATATCGACAAGCACTCGATATCATCAAATTAGGCCATTATATGTCCAGCAACCACAAAGTATTTTGGACAATGTGTTCGATAAATCGACAAACCTTTCGATGATATCGACAACCACTCGATATCATCGAATTAGGCCATTATATGTCCAGCAACCACAAAGTATTTTGGACAATGTGCTCGATAAATCGACAAACCTTTCGATGATATCGACAACCACTTGATATCATCGAATTAGGACATTATATGTCTAGCAACCACAAAGTATTTTGGATAATGTGTTCGATAAATCGACAAACCTTTCGATGATATCAACATTCAAATATTGATCAAATCAAATGGGAATCGATGGTATCGAATTACCTTGAGCTTTGTCCAGTAACTTTTGGAAAATGTGCTAACATTTCTCGAGTAATTGAACCATCTTCGTATCATCTGAATTCAAACTTTGATGATATCGAGATGAGTTTGATACATCAAATTCGGTCAAGTTTTTGTCCAGCGAGCCTCAAAGGAAAATCACCTAGAAAGATCGAGGACTTGAAACCCTACTCGATGTCATCAGATTTCTAATCTCAATGATATCGAAAGTATATCAATACGATTGAATCTGGACAAAACTATTCCAGCAATCTTGTAAGGTAAAACATATGGGAATGAATGAGGAATCGATGATGACTCAATAAGATAATAATTCAAATATCGATGAAATCGACATTTGTTCGATGTTATTGAAATGGATAAAAAATTGTCTAGCAAGCTCTTTTGAAATTCATATGGAAATGATCGATGTATCGAGCATATGGTTGATTAAATCAGAATTCAAACTCTGATGACATTGACGCCTACTTGATTGCATCGATCCTCAGCAAAAATTTTTAGGGATATACTTCAGTGGAGTTTGTATCATCGAACCTTACTTCAGTAGCATCGAAAGTATACGTTCGATGATATCAAAGTAGGCTCGATGATATCGAACTCTGTTAGAATCTGACATCTTTATTACCATTGGAACTTTTTATCTATTTAAGGAGAGCTTGTTCTCGGTTGCTATATTGAGAAAGAGAGAGAGAGAGAGAGAGAGAGAGAGAGAGAGAGAGAGAGAGAGAGAGAGAGAGAGCTTTGAGACAACAACTACACATCATTTACCCTAAGCCCTTTTTTTCTCATGGGAGTTCATCCTTTAATCCACCCTCATCATTGATATTCTATATAGTAGATTGGGGAATAAGCTTCCACATTCAAGGCTCATACAAATACCATCTTAATAGAAAATCATTGAGCTGAGATCCCTTGAATTCCTAAGACCTTGGAATCTCTCTATTGCTTTAATAGGTAATATTTATTAGAGCAGATTCTGAGATAACCTTGACCCAACCCGTCACCTTTATTGGTAAATCTTCGAGTCTTACGGATCAAAGGAGTTGAAGAATCTTCATTTATAAGGAGAAAATCTCCATCAACGTGCTGAATAAGGCTCATCTACTTATCTATAAGTCATTAAGTCCAGATACCCTTTTGATCATTCATTTTGTAGGTCAAAGGTTCTCACCCTTTCAAGTCCACATAGGAGGCCTTCGACAGAAGAGTACGTCTAGGTGTTGTGTGTTGACCCTTACTCTTGTGTAGGGCATAAACTTAGGTCCTTAGTGTAGGTCCTTAGCCTATGTGGCCTAAAAGTTAGGTTTCTTATGAGGATCCTTTTCTCTTATGTAGGGCATAAAACTTAGGTGTTGTGTGTTGACCTTTGTTCTTGTGTAGGGAATAAACTCTAGGGTTCTTGTATGGATCCTTTGCTCTTATATAGGGTATAAAATCTGGGTGTTGTGTGTTGACCCTTGTTGTCATGCCCCAGACTCGGTGACCGGACTCACAAGGAATCCGATAACCAATTCTGGATGCAACAGCCTCCATAGTAACCCATTCTCGGTTCTTGGCTCAGGTTTCGATCTTAGGATCTTATAAGGAGGATTTCCATAGCATAAATCTAATCTGATAGAGCATTCCCAAGATCATAACACAATAATTCTCTAAAAGTATCCATGGGAACATATTACAAAATTCACTAGAAATTTAAACTTTTACAGGTACATAAGGTTTAAAAGGACATACATAAGGTAAGAAAGGAAGAGAAAAGTCTACAACGGGTCTTCAACATGCTCCAATCCAATGTCCCACCGCTACTGCGCCGACCTAAGATCACCTGCACACATCAATCTTGTATAAGCTTATAGAAAGCTTAGAGGGTGGTGAAGGTGTGTGACAATGGTGCTCAGAAGAAGATAGGGGAGAATGAAGAAGGAAACATGAATGATACTAGCCATACCGAGGCTAAGCTATGAATGCAGTAAGCCATACTAAGGATATGCAATGCAATACATGAGTACTGAATACCCTACCGAGGCGACGTAAAAAAGGGCTTATATAATCGATGCTAATGCAATGCGAAGTAATGTCAGTCCTCATATCTAATCCATACATCAAGTACAGTTCCATTATAAGGAATCCATCGGGGTCAAGTACACTGTAGGATAACTGTCGCTCTCTAAGATGCGCATAGTCAAACGAGCATAGGAGACCTCACTACCTGCTTATAGATAGCCAATCACTAGCAAGACTCGATGGTAGCGGACCCATTTCACGAGCTGGTCAAACTCAGTCTAGCTATGCCCACTCACTCAAGCAGGTAAGGCCAAACCCCATCTCAACCGACCCGTAATAGTGGGAGTCACGGCTTAACGGTATAAGGAACTCGGGTGCTCATGATTTCCACTCGGACTCGGTGTTGAGGCGTCTCCTCGGTACCGTGAAGGTTTAGGGGCTTTCACCCAGGGACATCCTATGCACATCTAATGCTCAAGTATCATTTTCAATGTTCACACACGGCCATCCACGATATATATGTAGAGGCTATGGCCCTAATGAAGTAAGGGCGGATATCCACATGCTATGCAATGTCAGATGCATAAATCACACAATCATCCATGCATCAATCCCGAGCATCCATCATACTTAAGAGAAAAAACTCCATCCCTCAGGGAGATACCAACATGTCCTACACAACGGCACAACTATGACCAATCATACCTCAACTAAGCATGCATATGATACATATAGGAGTGGGCCATGAAGATGAATAGGGGTGCCAAGAGGTGAAGATGAACTCTCTACTTAACCATGAAGGGTATAAGTACTTAACCAATTCCTTATAAGGAATACAACCTCTAGTGGGGGCCCATTTACCTGGGGTAGCCCAAGAGACCAAGCATACAAGCTACGAGCCTAAATAATATAGAGATGGGCCTAGTAAGAGATTAAGGTGGGCATTCAACCACACTTAGATATAAATGGGCCTAGAGGGGTCCAAATGGAGACATTCAGCAACCATTGCCCCAAGGCATCCAACCACAAACCATAAGCTATAAGGCCCAAGACCCATATCCAATCCATGTACATAAGTCCATATAAAGCATTAAGAACTATGGGTCCAATCCATCCATAACAACATGGGCCAAAGGAAGGGAATCAAAGCCCAAAGCCCAAGTTCCAATGGCCATCAAATCTATGCATTTAGTTGGACTGAATGGGCAGCCCATGAGCACAAAAATATGGCCCAAAAATAAGTCTAAGTTCGGTGAAATGGGCCCCACTACATCAGCCCAATAACTCGCAAATTAAGTGAGCAACCAAGGGCCCAATACCACCCTTATCTCAGCTCATAAGTCCATCAAAATGGTGAAAGTCAGCCCAAACACATGGCTAACCAAGTTAAGATGTTTCAGCCCAATCTGGTCTAAGTTTGGATCCCACAAATGATCATCAATGGTGGCCCAAACAAGCATTAATTAAGTCTAAGAAGATAATAAATTATGAGGAAGCAACAAGTACCCAATTCCCTCAATGTGGTGGGCTCCTCATCCAATAAAAATTCAGCAATATATATGTACATTTAATGCCCATAGCTGGACCTTCAGTTCACCTACTTTCCTGGGCCTATTGAGGCCCAAAAACTTGTCAAAGTGTGAAGGAATTAATCCTATAAGGGCTAGAACTTCTTATAGGGGGGCCCCCACCATATTTGCCACTTTAATATAAGTGGGCCTGATACTAGAACACAAGCCCAGCAACAGCCCAAGGCATGGGCGTCCCAAGGGTAGGACGATCTAAGGCTATGGATGGCTTGGCTAAATACACATCAAGGTGTGATCCACAACCCAATGGTGGGCCACACCTGGGATGTCCACCTATGGTGGACCCATGCACATGGGCCTCACAAAAATAGAGGGATGGCAAGGATGGAAAACATACATCATGGAAGGCCTAGGCTAGGGACGGCCAGCATGGCTAGATGTCCACCAGCTGGACGTCCAGTCATGCTTGCTAGTCTAGCTGGTTGGGCCCACAACCATGGCCCCAAAGGCCTCTAAAGCATCATAAGGTGGGCCCCATAATCATGCACAAAAGCCCCAATGGGCTGGGCCCAATTACTGCTACAAACATGGAGAGGACAGTAGGGTAGAAAAATTTAACAATGTACATGTGCTGTCCTAAATTTGGGCACTCAAATGGAGTGTCCAGGGCCTTTATAATTCTTAAAATTGAGGACCAAGGTCCCTCATCATGTCTACGACAAGATGGATAATCAAAAATATGGTCCACCTTCATCAAAATAATCAAAATAATTTAGCAATGAATTAAGGTTATCTTGAGGTAATGTTGCTGGACTGCACCGCAGAAAAGTCTGGCAGTCCATCATGTTGGCTTACCTTTTTGGAGGCCCAAATGGGGTCAGTTGGGGCTGAAATCTGATATGCTCATAGGTGGGAAATACACCTTCATGAATCATAGATTATATGGTATTAATCACCTTATGAAAAGACCAAAAATCAAGCCCCAAGATGGCCCAAAAATCTCTCTAGACAGTTCTAGATAGCAACATATATCTGATTTAAATAAATTATAAACACTGTTTAAAAGGGGATTTAACCCATAAAATCATGGTTTAGTTCATCCTAGTAGGCCCCACAAACTTTCAAACCATCCCCACCAAAAAAAAAAACCCTTTCAATGTACCCCATTTAAGAGAATTTTAGGGTCACACGTCCAAGGGTGGATTGTCATGGGCGTCCTCCCACTTTGGACGGTCTGGATTTTATTGGTCCACAAGGTGGGCCGGCCACACACTAATGATCAGAGATGAATTAACAAGAAAATAAGAAGAATACAGCCATAAGGGAAGGGTCTCCGCCTCATTGAGACCATTCCCTTCATCATACATGCATACACATTTCACCATCATAAGATGTACAAGATCTACATGATCAAGGCTATCTATTTAGGATCTATGGTGAAGATGCAGTCTCCACCAAGGATCAAGAGTCTAGATGACCCAAAGATCCCTGATATAAGAAAGAAACAAGCATGAAGGGATCCATGGAGAATGGTCCCTTGCATGCAACATGCATGCAATGTAGGATGGGCTACAAGTCGCATCCATAGGGACTTGGGGCCACCACCATCACTTAATGGGTCCCACAAGCTCCAACATGAGAAGAAAAATGAAGAATAAGAAAGAAACTAAAGAAATATAAAATTTACAATGCATGTACACCCACCTAAGCAATCAAGCTCCAAGGTTACACTGTCTTCATCTACAAGCTCTAAGGAAAGTGGATCCATGGTTGAGATGAGTTGAAGAAGGTGGGATTGGGAGGTATTTGGGGCAGCAAGGGCTGGAAATAAGGGGGAGGTGTGACGTTAGAAGGTTAGAAAAGGGAGAGGAGAAGGAGAGTTAAAGAGAAATGAGAGGGAGAGAGAGTTTCTTGGGAGGTGTGGAAGAGTAATGATTACTCTCTCTACCTAGGTTAGAGAAAAGCATCATTAGGCTAGGGTGATATAAATAAGGTTACTAGGGGGTTGTAGGTTCATAGGGTGTAGGGTTTCTAGAAACCTACACTAGGGGTGACATCATCTATCACATGCATATGGGAAAACATGTGGGGTGGGGTCCACCATCCACACATCAAGGGTCCATATCGAACGTTGCCCACAACTTGAGATGTACACGTCAAATTCACGCACGGGACACGGCATTGGAACTGTGGCACCGATACAGACGAAATGGCATAGTTTTCGAGTCGATCCGAGTCAAGTCTACTTGACCGAACTTGAGGATGATCACAAACAATATCCGTAGGTCGCGGATCACTAGAATTTGACTGGTAGAATTGTGTGATCTAAAGGAACAACGTGCACACTTGCGTTAGGGTCTTACACTTGCTCCTATGTGGGGCATAAACTTGTGTCTCATGGAGCCATGTTAGATACCTTGTGTAGGTCCTAGAGTCATCCTTGTGTAAGTTGTACTGGTTTAAGGTAAACCTGATTTGAAACCTCTGTTAGTGAAATCTGGTACACTCAAGGGTTAAGTGCATCCTCCGGGAGTGGAGTAGGCATATAGTTGAACCACTATAAAATGACTATGTTTGGGATTCTTATTTGCATACTCTCTTATTATGTTTACTTTTAATGTTCACATGATGCATGATGACATGATTATTTAGAACTGATAAGTATCACATCCTACACATAGTCACTCAGTAAATCTATCTTAAACTAAGGTTATATATTGTTTAGATTATGCTCAGTCTTGTGATTGGATCCTCTAATTGGTTTGGAATTCATTAGAATTAAATTGATTGTATCTTGACATTTGCATATTAGATCAAGATAATGGTAAAAGGATTTTAAATTGTCATAAACTTTTATAAAGTCCTATTCACCCCCCTCTAGGGCACTTTAACCTATTCCTACTTCTACTAAAGCAATCATTACCACAATTTCATTAACTAATTTTAGAATTAGGTTAAGATTAGGGTTTTTCTATTTTCTATTTTTAGGGTTTGTTTTCTATTTTTAGAAACTTTCTAATTCTAGAATTTCTTTTATTTTTAGAAACTAACTTACTTTCTAATTCTAGGTTTAAAACCTTCTTAATTAGTTTTTTTTAAAAAAAAAAAAAATTCCTTTTTTGTTTTTAGAAACTAATTTATTTTCTAATTCTAGGATAAGATAAGATAAGATAAGATACAATAAGATAAGATAAGATAAGATTAGATAAGATAGGATATGATAGGATAGGATAAGATAAGATTAGATAAGATAAGATAGGATACGATAAGATAAGATAAGATTAGATAAGATCAGACAAGATAAGATAAGGGTTATTTCTAATTTATTTTTAGAAATTAACTTAGCTTTGTAGGTTTAGAAACTTTCCTAATTTGTTTTTAGAAACAAGGTTGCTTTTTTAGAAACTTTCCTTTTTAATTTTAGACACTAAATCATCTTTTTATTTTTTAGAAACTTTCTTATTTCTTGTTTAGAAACTAATTCACTTTCCTTTTTCTTTTGCAGGATCCTAACATAGATCTCCTCCAATCCGGTAACTTCCTTCTAACTTCTCTTCTACTTACTTTCCATATTGCTATAAGATTTTTCTCTTATTTTTTTTTTAGGATTACATTCAGGATTAGGGTTTCACCATGTATATGCAAGAGTGAGAATGATAATATGTTGAGCTAGTTTTAGAGAATGCGAGAAATTGTGAAGGGTTGTCAGATGATTATATGAGGAAACAACCCATGCCTTAAAATTTTTCTCAAACCATCATCGAGAACCGAACGAAATATAATGCTCCACCAGTTCAGAAATCCTTATGCAATCATATGCAGGAGAACAATTACACTCTATGGATTAAGAAAACAGTACGTGAGTATTGGGGTTATCATAACTATGGGAGGGAGAATTATTATCACCCATCAGACAAGAAGAAAATAATAAGAGATTATATTATGGGTGATAATTTATATCAACGACCATCAGATTCTCCCACCTATAACCCGTATGATTATAATCAATGGAAACATTAATGTTGGGAAGATGAACTAGCAAGACATCATAGTGAACACTCTCTTAGGTCCTCTACCTTTGAAACCTAATCAGAAACGATCCAAGAGGAGTCACTTCAGGGTTACACAGACAATTTTTCTTACATCAGAAGAATGATAGAAGCGCTTGAATCGTGACTCTATAAGCTAATGGAGGCTAGTTCACCCTAGCCTTAACCCGATCCAATTCTTCATTACCAACTCCCAATGTATGATCAGTGGAAACATCAAGATTGGGAAGCTAAATTAACAATGTAACATAGTGACAATTCTCTTGGGTCCTATACCTCTGAGATCTAACAAGAAATGATTCAAGAGAATTCACTTCAGAATTCCATACAAACTCTAGAGCCAAGTCAATAAAACACACTCCAGAGATTTCAAGAACTTATAAAAGATATACAACAATGGGGTTCACATGATGCGATTATGGAGAATACTGAAGTTAAAAATAAAGAATTAGATTGTATTAATGAGTATATGGTTCAATTTTCCAATGAGTTGATCTCAATAATGATCCAAAGGAATGATCAAGAGACGTGGGTGTCTTTCAAATATAATAACACACTTCACTCACATGTCACATTTGGTTTCAATGATGAGGGAGAGGTTAGTACATCCGAACCTCAACCCAATTTAGGAATAGAATGTGAGGAAAGCAATCCCATCCTAAGTGTGTGCTGCACTGAATTGGAAAATGATGAGTATTGGGATGACGATCATGAATGTGCAGCCCAAATTTCCTTGGAATCAATTTCAAGTTTGGTCCAGGTCAATGATCAAGAAGTACATGAAGTGCTCGATCATAATGAGATACTCTACTCATCTAAATGACTGATTTAAATGTGGAGGATGATCCCCTTTCAACTAACCCTTCTGACTCTTATGAGACATGCTTAGACCACTCCCCTGAATTGAATGATGATATGATTCGGGAGATGGACGAGTTCCTCGATATGACTCTTGAAGTTGAAACCACCCAATTGAGGTCACAATCTGAGTTGCACACTTTTGACAATACAGTGTTTTTACTGAGTAGTACCGATGAACAGAGTCTTCACATCAATTCTTCGCCTGTTGATTCTCAATCCACCTATGAAAGGCAAGACAAGATACATCCAGTGACGATTTATTCTCACCATTATGAAGAGAAAGAGATCATACTTCCCTCCAGTTCAAGAGATGATGGAATCCTTGAGCAGATTATCACAAATTTTAATGGGGAAACTAAGTCACTCTCAACTGAATTTTTCACTCTTCGGACGATTGCTTAGCACACTTTATAGATTCAAATGATCCCATGATACAAGACATAGTGAATGCCTTGCATGGCAACACCTTGGTAGTTGTTATTGATCGAGAGAACCCTTATTCTTAAACCTTTCCTTTCACAAATCCTGAATGTTTACTATTAAATGAGGGAGAGTTGACAATTGAACTGAAGTCTGAAACTTTAAAATGTATTGAGATTACATCATCTGCTGAGAATTTTTCTGAATTTTATCTACCTGTAGTCTCTGATTCACCATGGAGTACTAACATTGAAACTTTTTCGGCCACAGGTCAATCATATATACTTTGGATACCTCAAGCGATTCAACGATAATTTTTTATTAAGGTCCATAAATTTCTCTAAAAATTCATGCTCCAGGGCATCCAAGCCTATTGTAAAAAGGACTTTTGGATGATCTTGTTGGAAAATCTATAGAGAAATTTATCAAGATATTGATCGAAGGAGGAACCTTGTGGCATGACTAAGTAGCTTTTTCCTTGCTTTCCTAGTTTAGGATTAGTTTATTACTTTCATGTTATGTCTAGGATAGTAGGCTTTATGATATTTAGGATAGTTTATTTTCTATTTATTTTAGGATAGTTTGATTTTTGTTGGTTTAACTCTTATGCTAACCCATCTTCACATTAAGTAGCTTTTTCCTTACTTTCCTAGTTTAGGATTAGTTTATTGCTTTCATGTTATGTCTAGGATAGTCAGCTTTATGATATTTAGGATAGTTTATTTTCCATTTATTTTAGGATAGTTTACTTTTTGTTGGTTTAACTCTTATGCTAACCCATCTTCACACTGAGACCATTGGAAAAGCCTCTAAATTCCTTCTTCAGGTACTTCCTTTCCATCACTTCTCCTTTACTTTCGTTGTTTCATGTGCATTGCATGCTTATATCTTTTACATTAAGGACAATGTAGATTTTAGGTTGGGGGTGTGGATTAGACAAGTTAATTAGTGTCTTCTTAGTCTATGAGCAAACATTGTGAAAATTTTTCTAAACTTTTTGTAAATTCTAGCGATTTTGAAGTTCATCCATAATTTAAAAGCATAAGATACTTAATGTTGGTGATTAATGACTCTTGGGTTCAGTTACTTGTTAGATTTCATAGTTAAGTTTGAATTATTAATCCATGATTAGAAGTTCTAAACATTGATTAAGTCATGATTACACATGTCACATCTAGCTTACACATTAAGGTGTCAATTTGATATTAAATTGTTAATTTGGTGATTATTAAGCATAGAAGGAACCAACCAGAGGAATTTTTCCATCATGTTCAATGAGAAGAATTAAAAAAATAATAATAAGAATAAGAAATAAAAAAATGCCAGCTAAAAAAAAAGTTATCGTTGAAAACGACTACTTATTAAAGATCTTTAAAAAAGGTTAACATAGCGTGAAAGCCATCGATGAAAAAATCAAAAGCTGAAAGAATGAAAAGATGAAATGTAAGTTAAGTTTTGATTTAGGTTTTGATTTTCCTGAATGCACTTTTGATTATCAATGTTATCATGAAAATTAAGAATTGAATCTTTGATTGTGATAAGTCCAGATTTCACTACGCACTTGTAGAACTCAATGTTTAGAATTGTTCTAATTTTTAGATTAATACTTTGAACTTGACCATGAAATTTATCAAGTGCTACAGTTTATAAGAAAATAATTCCTAAAATTGATGTATTTTGAAACTCTATTATTTGTATTATTTTAAAACCACTTGAGCTTATAGAAATTGTCCTATGGTTCTTGAAATATTTTTCACTTACTTTCCTTGGGACTACTAAAATGCTGGTTGGGAATTATGTTGAGAATCAAATATTGTATATTATCCTCCATTTATTACTTGATTTTATGAACATGATAATGCTTAATGTTCTACTTAACTCATGTTTGTGTTGCAAGGTGAATTTAAGAGCTTGGAATGAAAAGGGTGCTAAAAGTATGGATTTGATGCTTAAGAATAACCAAGGCAAGGGATGGATCTTAAAAGGAAAAGATTGAAGAATTCATAGGCTAAAGATCCAAGAAAACCAAGTGAGGAATGAAGAGAATTAAATATTTGAAGTGAAGAAAAGGAATCCTGAAATTATCCTAAAAATAAACATATTCCAAAAAGTGTCCTGAAGAAGCATATTCTGAAACGCTGGGGTATTCTATGAAATTGTGCAGAGTGAAGCTTATTTTGGGAAACTGTGTAAATTTGAGGTAATTTTTAGAGTTTTCCAACTTGGTGCGAAAGTTAGAGTTCCACAACTATAAATAGGACTCCTTAATATGTTCCTAGGCATCATATATGGTTTGAGGAGGGGAGAAAAAGTGTGGAGAAGCCATCGCCAATAATTTTCTTCCTTTTCCTTATTTTTATACTTTTCTTTAGAGATTTTTAGTTTAATCATGTATATGGTTAGTTAAACCTCTTAGCTAGGGCTAAGAGGTGAAGCTTGTAACATGATGGGATGTTTTTATTGCTTTGATTCATGTTTATATTGAACTCTCTTTGATTCTAGTTTAATTATAAGGAATATTTTCAATTTTTAATGGTTTGTTATGACTCAAATTACAATGGATCTGTGATAGCTTTGAGTATGTTCTTTTCATGTTTTAGGATTGTGAATCTAGAAAATCCTGTTGTTTACCATCATCCCTTAGGCATGGTTAGTTGATGGAATCCTCTCTAATTTTCACAATTATCTCGGATTGATTATTGGATTAGTAAATCCTGTTGTGAGCCATTGTTTCATGGGCATGGTTTTATGATGGAATCACTTCTAGTTCTCACACCGCTCTTCCATTGAGAATTAGGTCAAAGGAAGTTTAGATTTGATTTTACTTAGATATCTTCCAATTGGATAAGATGGGACTCTAATTCCAGTTGTGTTTGTGAATTAAGCATAAATCTCCCTGATCTCTACAAGTGGATCCTTAAAAACCCTTGTTTCCCACCTTTGAATTTATAAACTTTTTCATTAAATCTCTCACAATTACTCTCTATACTTCCAGCTTTAAGTTTTCATATTTTTTTAGTTCTTCTTCTAGTTTCTTTCAGAATATTCATGAGATTAGTCCATGTGGATTCGACCTCAGTCTCACCGAGATTATTACTACATCGCGACCCTACACTTTGGGTTGTGAACAAATAACACCTTCCACCATCTCGTCCTTAATGGACATTTAAATGACGGATGACGGGATACCAATCTCTACACTTTTTGAAGATATGAACAATTCAGAAAGAGCTCTTACCCGTGTGTTATGTGGATTCAACGCTGAATGGTGGTCCGATAATACTCTCCCCACCTATAATTTATTTTCCAACGTCCTTCACTGCATTTTCACCTCGAATGTTTATCCCAGGGTAGGGAATAAGACTAATCTTACTCCCTTTATGATGAGAGTTATTCATGTTGTCACCACTAGTGTTCAAATATGTCTTCCCTCTTTAATCTGTTTCATGATAATTCACTATCCCCCACATCCTCATTATGTTTCGATTCCATTTGCATTTCTTATGACTTCCCTTACTTTACATTATTGTATTTAAATTCCATCAATTGAAGCACCAGAATCCGAACTTCCTTTTAATAGTGCAGATCTAAACATGATGTGATTATCTCCATGTCCTGAGCAACAAGGTGATCGTGGAGAAGCTTAAGAAGGCGATATTAATATGGATGACATTTTTGCAGACCTGGATGAGTCTAGTGATACCAATGATTCTCATTTTTAGCCTTCTCAATTCTCTGAAAGGTTGGATATCCTAGAGAAGAAGGTTGATGCACTACGAGTATCTCAGGATTCATTTTCTCAAACTCAAAAACAACATATGAAGTATATTAAAAAGTACTTTCATCGATTTAATTAGAGTTTGAAAATTAATGATCCTGAGATGCCTGCTCCTTCCTCTTCTGAATCTAAATGATATCTCATTTTCATTTAGTTTGTAATAACTTTAAATATTTTTTGATATATGCACTCTTATTATTTCTGGATTATCCACACATTAGTATTTCTGTGCGCACTTTTTTATATGTCCTTATCATTGATATTCATGATCTCTCTTTATTAAAATTTTATTTTATTTCTTCCTTTGTCAAATTATGACAAAAAGGGAGATTATATATATATATATATATATATATATATATATATATATATATATATATATATATATATATATCTGAGCACTGCATGCATGTTATGTTTGGAATTAGAATTGAATATTTCTTATGGAGCATATGTTTGGCTAAGTGCTCAGGGAGAGCTACAGATGATTGTTCTAAAGGGGAGCTTCAAGTGAATATACTACATGTGGTCTGAATTTGCTGTAAAGACCGCTTTAGTTGAAGTAGGAATATGTCAATATGTCTTAAAGTGTGAATAGGACTCTTTAATAATTTTATAACACTTTAAAATCTTATCACTCTAATCCTAACAACAAGCATATATTAGGATTACTTCAGAATAACTCCACTGCCTTTCAAGCCCAGTAGAAGATCCAATCACAAACTATTTGAGAGATGAATGGTATGCAAACTAGTTTGTGATAGATATGACTGTGCGTGTGTGTGAGGTGTGATCTTAGATAATCAGATATGAAAGTATTTAAGGAAATCACATAAACAAATGAAAGACAATAATAATCTCAAACACAGACATTTTTATAGTGGTTCGACTACTTGTCTACTCCACTCCTGGTAACTGCACTCAACCTTTGAGTGTATTGAATCACACTAAGGAGGTTTCACACGGTTCACCCCAAACTCAAGGTTTTAAATCAGGCTGACCTTTAACCTTTATAACCTACACCTAGGCTGATAGTTTATGCTCTCACGAGCAAGGTTCAACATAATGCACCCACTTTTAGGCACACTGGCTAAGGATTTTCTACAAGACCCTAACCTGTTTATGCTTTCACGAGCAAGGGTCAACACAACGCACCCACTTTTAGTCACATTGGCCAATGATTTTGTACAAGACCCTAACCTGTTTATGCTCTCACGAGCAAGGGTCAACACAACGCATCCACTTTTGGGCACACTGGCCAAGGATCTTCTACAAGACCCTAACTGTTTATACTCTCCACAAAATAAGGGTCAACACAACGCACCCACCACATACACTCCCACAAGAGGCCTCCTAAAGGACTTGCAAGGTTTGAGAAACACCTTAGACCCAATCCTACAGAGGAATGATCATAAGGGTGCTTTGAACTCTAATAACTTACAGATAAGAAGATGAGTCCCTTTTAACTCGTTGTCGAAGATCTCCTCCTTTGTTGATGAAGAATCTTTTGCTTCCTTGAACCACAACTCAGAACATGTACTGATGCATGGCGATGGGTTGGGTCAAGGTTATGATGAAATCCTACTCTCAAATATTTTCCTATAAAGGAGATAGAGTGATTTCAATCATCTATGCATTCAAGGCATCCCAGCTTAATGATTTACCATTAAGGTGGTAGCTGGAGGATCCTTGAAGCCAGAAGTTCATTCCTCAATCCACTCTATTGAATATTAATGATGAGGGTGGATTGGAGGATGAACTCCCTTGAGAGAAAGGGTTTTGGATAAATGATCTAAGGTTAAAACACTTAAAAAAATACTCTTCTTTCACTACCAATAATTAAAGACAAGTTCTCTATATATAGGGAAAAAGTACTCAAGAGTTGCTTCTTTACTTTTAAAATAAGCACACAAATGATGACAAGTTTACTTATTTGATCCAAATTTATAATGAATATAGATTAACATATTATTTTTAGGCAGATAATATTTCAAAATTAGATTATCAAGCTTTCAGTGATGTTGTATGTTTTGATACGACATACAAGATAAATGAATTTGACATACCTTTTAGTCCATTTGTCGAAGTCAACCACCATATCAATCTATCTTATTTAGTGCGGGGCTTCTATTTGGTGAAACTATTGCCGATTTGAATAGTTATTTTGAGCATGGCTACAAGCTATGGGAGGGTAGCATCCAAAGGCCATAATAACATATTAAGATCAAGCCATTGTTGCTGTGATTGCAGACTTACTTTCAATTACGGAGCATAGATTGTGCATGTAGCATATTGTTTAAAAGCTTCTAGAGAAGTTAGGTCAAGTAATTAACGAAAATCTATCCTTCAACATTGATTGGAAAAATTGTGTATATAAGTGTGATATGGAAGATGAATTCTAGACATTGTGGTCGAAGATGATTGCAAATTATAATATTCAAGAAAATAAGTAGCTATAGGATCTGTATGCGATACATAAGATGTGGGTTCCATCTTACATTAAGAAGACATTTTTTTTGTAAGGATGTCGACAACACAATAAAGCGAGGGCATGAATGTAATTTTTTATTATTTTGTTAGTCATAAGTTAACATTATTGGAATTTACAGAAGGTTATGATCGTGCTTTAGAAAAACAGAGGCATATGATGAACTAAAGGCCCATTGTGACACCTCTTATAATACGCCTATAGCAATAACCCCAATCCATATGGAAGCAGAGATGAAAAATATTTATACAAGAGAAGTGTTTTATGAATTTCAAGTTGAGGTAAAGGAAATTGTTTCACTGCTTAGTAAGTTGGTAGAAAAGAATGGACCATTGAGTACATATAATATATTCTACTATAGAAGGAATGATAAAATATATATAGTTATTTGGAATGTTAATGAACAATCCAGCTTTGGATTTCATGAAATTGTTTATAGGCATTTATTAGTTGTGTTCAAGGAAGAATCTGTCATAAAAGTGCTATCTCATTATATACTTAATAGGTGGACATGCAATGTAAAGGAAAAATATATAAGTGACTGAACTCCTCCATCTGCAAATGTTGATGAGTCAACCATCTTGGGATGTAATGCAATATGTCATATGATGAAGTATTTAATAAATGAAGGGACGAGCATTCTTGAAATAATGCGACCTATTTTTTCATGTTTGCAAGAATTGTTTACAAATGTTCATTAACAAAGTGGATTTGAAAAAGATTTGAGTACTGGTCATAATGTTGAGGGAGGTGAAAGCAACCCATTTGTCAATTCGCATTATAGGAATTCTTTCATTGTATTCAATTAAATAGTTGTAATTACTAAAGGCTGCACAAATAAAAGATTTAAATCTAGTAGGGAAGAGAATAGCAAGTTTTGTTGTGGATGTAACAAGTGGGTTATTGGGCATGATAAATGAAATTTCCCTACATATAAGCAAGTTCATAATGCATCTAAAGAAGCTGGGTATGCATAATATTTTATATATTTTTCATTTGGTTCTTTCTTACATTAAATCCTTCTAAGCTATATTTATTATTTTTATAGTATCGACACTATTATTAAAAGGAATGCGAAAAGGAGTTAGTAGGACAAGAGGAAATGATAAGGGGCGGGGCCATAGTATAGTGTTAAATAAAGCAAAGGTAAGTTAAAAATAAACTAACTATTAAAATCGAATTTTTTTTTTCACTTATATTACATTGTCTTCTCATAAAAAAGTACATTTTTACATGATTTTGATTTTATGTTTTAATGAATGGGAAACTAAATATTTTTTCTCAGTTTTGTTTACAAGAGTAACTTGAGACCATTTTGGCTAGTAATTTTGAATCAAGGTATTTTGAGAAAGGTGGGAAGCTTTGATGCAAAAGATTATCAACAAAAAAAGCATGTAAGAATAGTTGTCCATATTCTTTTCATTTCTTTTCTTTTTCACTCTATACTACCCACCTTTATATAGTATTGTAACGCCCTGAAATTCGAGGGTCGAGCATAACTCAGCTCCCGAGTTCTAAAACATCACTTATGCAACATAATTAATGATAGATGTATGTTGTCTGTATTAGTGCATAAAACATGAAGTAGATTAAGCCAAATCAACAGATACACTTTAAGGATAGTAAGAAAATGTAAGAGGAAGTCTTAAATAAATATATAAACCAAAACAATTCCCAAAATATACGTGCTCTACCTGGGAAATAAATACAAACTGTGTCTCAAAATACATATAACAAAATGTGCTCAATTGCTACAATCTTAGCCCAGAATCCCCGCCAATCAGGACAAGGCTACAATCGCTACAATTGCTACAATCCAGTTCCGCCTTGTAGGCATCACCGTCACCTGCAGCTAAATCAGAGTCTGGTTGGTGTTTAAGCACCATCCCAGAACGTGGGAGTGAGTGATCAACTCAGTGGAACTATACAGCAAAGGCTAACATATTATCAATTCAATCAAGCAATAATGATAAAGCAATACAATCAAACATGTCCTAGATACTCTTGTTAATGCAAGAATGATATGAGAAAATGATGCATGACCTCACCACAAACTCCCTCTTACAAAATCATCAAACGATCGCGGCATGAATCACTACCACTGTGCTCTACACCAACGCCAACAGCACATGCAGTGCAATGTTATGAGCATGATTTTCAAGTTCTTATTAGTCCTTTCATACAACAGCATTGGGAAGCTAAGGCACCTCCCTTATATTAATTCTCAAACAATGATCCATTCTAGGATCGTCAGTCCTAGAAAATCTCATACGATAGTACTGTTCTCGATCGCTGTAAAGGGCTTGTCACCAATCAATACAGGTCTAGTTATATCCAAGAAATTACAATAAGGCTCGTCGCCCAAATGCAGTGTCAGGATATACTCGAGGTCACTACAGAGGGCTCGTCACCAATCAGTGTAGGCCGACAGTACGAATATAGTGTCCCATACTACCATAATCGGATCACGAGAGTAGGATGCTCACTGGTCACTACGGAAAGACTCGTCACCCCAGCGTAGGCCGACAGCTCGACCACAGTGTCTCATACCACCATGTCCGGCTCATGAGTCTTAGGGGATCGCGGTACTAAGGTTAACGGGATTTTTACTAGTGAGTTCAGTGCCTTAGATTCAAACAGTAGCGACCAAACATGGTGAATAAATATTGGTCAATCGGGTTAGTTGATAGGATTAACTAGGCCAAGCATAGGTTGAGTTGATCGACATGGAATGCATAAGCACTCCGTGTGGCCTAACCACTGTCGAACATCCCAAGCACTACTTGGATTTATCGAACGCATCCTGCGTGGCGAAATCAACCTCAACCACTAGTTTAAAGACTGTTACCGACTACCTGGACTGTAATATAGTCCGAAACACATACAATCTCAATAATAGTCATTTAATTCAAATTCTACATTCATATGACCATGTGGTAAAGTATAACTTAAACATGAATACAGTGCATGGAGGAAATCATACAAACAGTTAACATGAATAATTAGGCTAAACATTTCATGGAGAAAATCATACACACAAGCAGGGAGATTGAGATCCATACCTCAACATCCTTATAAATCACATGTAACATCCCGAAAATCGGGGGTCGGGTAGAATCCCAACTCCCGAGTTTCAAAATGTCACTTATGCAACGTAGATAATAATAAATACATGTCGTCTGTAGAATGACATTAAACAAGATTGGGATTAAGCCAAAACAGCATATCATACTCCAAAGACAGTTAAATTCTACAAGTGAAAGACTGTGATAAATATATAACAATGTATGATTGATTGTAAGTCTCCAGAGTGTGAGCATGTTACCAGGTTAGACATATACATGTATACTCCAAAAATGATAAAAAGGATATACATGAGTGCTCTAAAAATATAAAATGACAAGTGTCATAGCGTCTAATCAACCTCCCTATAATTCCATCGGTCAAAACACGCATATAGGAGAAATCCTCCTCATCATCATCAAGTCCGGCTCCACTTCACAAGCAGCGCCATCATCTGCAACTAAAACAAGGACTGGTTGGTGTGCGTGACACCATCCCATAACGTGGGAGTGAGTGATCAACTCATTGGAATCATAGAGCAAAGATTAGCATGTTATCAAATTAATCACGCGATAATAATAATGCAAGCAATCAAACATTCCTAGATACTGTTGTTAATGCAGGCATGAAATGACATGATGGATGCCCTCACCGACATACTCCCTCATGCGGCACCATCTTACGCCCGCAGCATGCTTACTTTCCTCAGTGCTCCACATCTTCCAGGCACATGCAGTGCAATATGGATAATGATTATCGAGTTGTTATTAGTCCATTCATACAGCAGTATTGGGAAACTAAGGTACCTTCCTTATATCAATCCCAACATAGATCCTGTTTAGGGTCGTCACTCCTAGTAATCTCATACGATGTAATATTTATAGGTCACTGCAAGGGCTGTCAGGGCTGTTGCACGCACTCGTTGCTCCTCTCCCCCATCACCTTATCAATACAGGCCTATTTATATCCTTAAGACTGCATCAAGACTCGTCGACCCCATGCGGTGTCAGGATAAACTCAAGATCACTACAGAGGGCTCGTCACCAATCAGTGTAGACCGACAGCAAGAATATAGTGTCCCATACCACCATAATCTGCTCAGAGTAGGGTGCTCACTGGTCACTACGGGGAGGTTTGTGGCCCCAGCATAGGCCGACAGCTCGACCACGGTGTCCCATACCACCATGCCCAGCTCATGAGTCTTTATGGATCAAGGTACCATGGTTATCAGGGGTTCCACTGGTAAGTTCAGTACCCTAGGTTCAAGCAGTTATGACTCATACAGGGTGGACATACAATGGCCAGTCGGGTTACTTGATGGGCTCGACTAGTACGAGCGTAACTCAAGCTAAGCGACATGAAGTGCGTAAGACACTTCGTGTGGCCTAACCACTGCCGCCAACCCAAAGCACGACTTGAGTTCATCGACGCCTCCTTCGTGGCAAATAGAAGCCAACCACCAATTTGAATCTATTACCGATTGCCTGGACTAACGTATAGCCCCAAACATTTGTAAACAACATCAATGATCATATGAGAGTACTAGAATTGAAGTTCAAACAATACAAGCATGTTGACACATGTTATAACATACAACGTAAACAAATCAACCAACACATATATTCCATATATACAAGGAAATCAATTCATATAGCAAACATGGAGGAAATCATATACATCATCATGTTGATTGAGAATTCAATCTCAAAACTAACCTGCAACAACGTTGGCTCAATATATACTAATACAAACACTTAGTCTACACACTTAGTCTACACACTTTAGTCTTCATACCGTATGTCAACCCAAAGTGCGCATAAGGGTGAATCTCTTCACCAAACAGATAATACACACATATCTAATATCATAACACGACAAAATCACATGGCAATCATTTTAAAAAAATACAAATGTATACAGTATTTCCTATAAATGACTAAAATACCCTAAATCTCAAATTCACCTTACGTATTTGAAATGGAAAACGGACAGCATGTTCTACATGTCAAATGGCGTTCTCTTCGATAATCTACTATTAAACGACATTGAAAGCTTTGAAATCAGTCAATCTAAGCGTCTAAAATCCTCACCTTTCTCCATAGACGCGTATCGATTCGAATAGAACATCTACGCTTCGTCAACGGTGTTATGGCGACCTAATGCACAAGATACATAAGCTCTTTCGATATTTGAATCGAAAGAATCCTTAAACAGTTATGGATTAGGGTTTTCTTACCTAGAAATGAGTTTGAATCACCGAGAAGGTGATTTGAATGCGGTGGTTAAGCACGGGCAGAAGCTGTAGCAAGTGGTAGGAAATCTCTCCCACAACTCTCTCACAATCTCTTTCTCTCTCTTCTCTTTCTAGGGTTTGTTACAAATTTGGATGAGAGAGATATGAGAGGGTTTAAAGCCCTTATATAGGCTAAAACCTCACCTAAATAGACTCCAGACCAAGGCATACTTGGGTTATAACCAAATCGGGACTTTTTTTTATCCAAAAGAGCATTTCGGGAGGTGCCCTGGCCGAACGCGGTCGGAATTAAGCTCATGGATACTGGATGTTGATTACGTTAAGTTTTTAGTCCGGTAGTGTTCTCAGATCGCACGTGGCAGACCAGTTTCAGTTCAGTGGTCACGGAGACTCGATCGAGGATTCCAATTACACTGACCTGAGTAAGAAATGTTACCTGATCCGAGGGTGTATTTGGGTCCGATTCCGACGGTCTGAATGCTTATACTTAACCCGCAAACGAAACGTGCCAGATTCATTTAAATCCCATTTAAATTTTAATGAATTTCACTCTTTCTCACACTCCCTGCTCCAGGCTCAATGAAATAGCCTCAGAGCATCGGTTGGGCATGATTTTCGAAATGATTGTCAAGTTAAGCTAAGCGGTCATAACGGTCTGAGATTATAGATATTGGACTTTCGACGTGCGGTCTAGATCCAATACAAAGTTTCAAAGGGTTCCTTAGAACAAACGGGTTTAGAGTTTGATCCTAGGTTTTAGGGTAACATAGCGGTAACAATTCTAGAGGTTTTAGGTCTTACAGATCGTATTTAAAGTGATTGGTGCTAATTTCACAGGTAATCTAACGTAGCGCTAGTTAATTTACGTTAAATTTCTAAAGAATTTGGTTATAAATGATTTATTTGGCTTTGGAATTGGGTTCTGAGAGGTTACCCAGGCATTATGGTTGGCCCATTGCCTAAGGACATCTAACCCCAGGTTGGCAAAAATACGGGGTGTTACAATCTACACCCCTTAAAATAAAATTTTGCCTCCAAAATTGGCTAAGGGTAATGGGTACTTAAAGAGACTTTCGTATTGACATTTTAAGGAAGGTTCAAATCCTATTTAATGACCTAACCTTACATATAACCTAAATCAACTATTTCAATCCTGGGCCAGTGGGGAAGAGGCTAACCACGCTTCCGCTGTGCCACTCTGGTCTAACGGTTGCATTGGCTGACCTAACTAGATTGGGCTCAAAATGTTCTACCCCCCTTAAAACTTAGTTCTACTTAAGGCTCAAGAATCTATGTCTCAATCCGTATATCGAAATAAGGTGTAACTTAGGACCTATCCTTGACATAAACTGAGAAACAGTCTCTCGCTACATTGATCTTCCTTTGTTAATGATGCGTTCTATGGTATTGGTACCTATGGTTATAGAAAGAAGCCTAATCTCTATTGTGGTTGAGTTCAGGGACAGGTATGAGTTGACGGGAAGATGTCTAATTCTCTATTGGCTATAAGTCCTCGCCATTTTCCAAAGACAAAGTGATAACTTTTAGTTGTAGGTGGTTAGGCCAACACGGAAGAAAAGCTGTGTAGTGGGTCTGAGCCGGATACATAGACTTTCTGTCTAGCTAGGACAGAAAATTTGTTGTATCAATTCTTAATCCGAGTCGATGTCGAACTTCTGCTTGATCAGAGCATTGGATTCATTAGTAACTACTAGGATTAAGAAGTCGATTCAAACTGCGAATATATCGCTTACATACAGTTCCTTTACTCTGTATTCCCGAATGCAATAAATCCTTGGGAAGGCAATTCTAAGGGGCGTGCTGGTTTATTCTAAGTTCAATCTGAGGGATTTATAAGTTTTCCCTGAGAGTAAAAGATTCTAAGTTAAAACAACTTTCCTAAGGGTTATAACAGAAGTCTATAAGTATTAAGGGGATCAATCGAAGGAATGAGGTTCTACTCCAACCAAATCTAACCTACTATTCCTTAACATATACAGGCTTTACACTATTTAAGGTAACTAGTAGACTAGTCTGTAACTCACTAGCTGTAATCTAAAACCTAAGCTTATACGCTAAATGGTTTTATACCATTTCTAATACAGGGAATTGTTCTATCGCTTAGGGTCAAGGTTGTCTAAATGGAATTGAATTTTCCTATATCGTCAGATCTGTCAAATCTAGGAGTACTAACCCTAGGTCCAAAATTCTAGATGTCCAAGCACTAGATGGTCATTGTTTATGGACTAAGCTACTGCTCTCAGTCTCATCCATCGGTAGAAGCGTAGGGGTCGGGAAGATGGCTATAACTGGCTCAAAAGAGCCATGGAAAGTGAAGGAAATGAAGAAAAAGGGCTAACCTAATGGGCTACCATGAATCTAGGTCTGATAAAGGAGGGAAACAGGCCCCCAGAGGTTAGGATTTCAAAGGGAAAAGAGTGAGATAGGTTGGGATAGAAGCTCACACGAATTTTATCCTTCAATGGAGGATGTGAGAGTTCCAAACGACGAGAATGGGGAGAGGAGGGAGCTTGTATTGATGTGACTGATGGGGTGACGTCGGTTGTGAACGAAAATGGGAATGGGAGAGGTTTGGAAAAGTGATTTGAGAGGGAGGCAGCAAAAATGTGAAGAAAGGAGAGCTTGGGGGACATTTTTGTGAAGAAGGTAGGGTTTTAGGGGTGATTTAAGGGACGGCCCCTATGCACAGGGGCTACTCTAGCCCCCAAACAGCGTCGGCCCGACGTCTGGCCCGATCCATGCCCAATGTACGGCCGAACCGGCGAGGTCCTCGCCAATCAACTTCATGTTCGGCGATGCCCGGCCATTCGGGCGTGGTCTCCCTATCCTGTGGTCTCCAAAAACACATGAGTCCCACCTCAGATCATTCTAGATCAGCGTGGATATGCCCACGACTCCGTTTCGATCCATTTCAGGTCATTTCGGGTGTTAACAGCTGCATATTTGCATTTAGCAACTTCTAATGGCTAGGATTGGGTCAAGAGAGGTCTAGACCCATCCACACATGATCTAGAAGTGGTCCGGGGTCGTTTCATGCGACCACGGATGTACACGGACTCGATCAAAACGATCGATTTGAGTGAACTTCGCCAATTGGCAAAACTGGAGTCATACGAGTGTTTCTAGGTCTTTCTCACACCCACCTAAGTCAAAGGGGCGACAGCGTACGTTGCGAGTCCATAACCCAGGTTCGGTTTAATCCAAATCATGCTCTGATACCATCTGTAACATCTTGAAAATCGAGGGTCGGGTAGAATCTCAACTCCCGAGTTTCAAAATATCACTTATGCAACATAGATAATAATAAATACATGTCGTCTGTAGAATGATATTAAACAAGATTGGGATTAAGCCAAAACAGCATATCATACTCCAAAGATAGTTAAATTCTACAAGTGAAAGACTGTGATAAATATATAACAATGTATGATTGATTGTAAGTCTCCAGAGTGTGAGCATGTTACCAGGTTAGACATATACATGTATACTCCAAAAATGATAAAAAGGATATCCATGAGTGCTCTAAAAATATAAAATGACAAGTGTCATAGCGTCTAATCAACCTCCCTATAATCCCGTCGGTCAGAACACACATATAGGAGAAATCCTCCTCATCATCATCAAGTCGGGATCCACTTCACAAGCAGCGCCATCATCTGCCACTAAAATAAGGACTGGTTGGTGTGCGCGACACCATCCCGTAACGTGGGAGTGAGTGATCAACTCAGTGGAATCATAGAGCAAAGATTAGCATGTTATCAAATCAATCACGCGATAATGGTAATGCAAGCAATCAAACATTCCTAGATACTGTTGTTAATGCAAGCATGAAATGACATGATGGATGCCCTCACCGACATACTCCCTCATGCGGCACCATCTTACACCCGCAGCATGCTTGCTTTTCTCAGTGCTCCACATCTTCCAGGCACATGCAGTGCAATATGGATAATGATTATCGAGTTGTTATTAATCCATTCATACAGCAGTATTGGGAAACTAAGGTACCTTCCTTATATCAATCCCAACATAGATCCTGTTTAGGGTCGTCACTCCTAGTAATCTCATACGATGTTATATTTATATGTCACTGCAAGGGCTGTCAGGGCTGTTGCATGCACTCGTTGCTCCTCTCCCCCATCACCTTATCAATACAGGCCTATTTATATCATTAAGACTGCATCAAGACTCGTCGCCCCCATGCGGTGTCAGGATAAACTCAAGATCACTACAGAGGGCTCGTCACCAATCAGTGTAGGCCGACAGCAAGAATATAGTGTCCCATACCACCATAATCTGCTCAGAGTAGGGCGCTCACTGGTCACTACGGGGAGGTTTATGGCCCCAGCGTAGGCCGACAGCTCGTCCACGGTGTCCCATACCACTATGCCCGGCTCATGAGTCTTTATAGATCAAGGTACCATGGTTATCAGGAGTTCCACTGGTAAGTTCAGTACCCTAGGTTCAAGCAGTTATGACGCATACAAGGTGAACATACAATGGCCAGTCGGGTTACTTGATGGGATCGACTAGTACGAGCGCAACTCAAGCTGAGCGACATGAAGTGCGTAAAACACTTCGTGTGGCCTAACCACTTCCGCCAACCCAAAGCAAGACTCGCGTTCATCGACGCCTCCTTTGTGGCAAATAGAAGCCAACCACCAATTTGAATCTATTACCGATTGCCTGGACTAACGTATAGCCCCAAACATTTGTAAACAACATCAATGATCATATGAGAGTACTAGAATCAAAGTTCAAACAATACAAGCATGTTGACACATGTTATAACATATAACGTAAACAAATCAACCAACACATGTATTCCATATATATGAGGAAATCAATTCATATAGCAAACATGGAGGAAATCATATACATCATCGTGTTGATTGAGAATTCAATCTCAAAACTAATCTACAACAACGTTGGCTCAATATATACTAATACAAACATTTATACAAACACTTAGTCTACACACTTTAGTCTGCATAGCGTATGTCGACCCAAAGTGCGTATAAGGGCGAATCTCTTCGCCAAACAGATTATACACACATATCTAATATCATAACATGACAAAATCACATGGCAATTATTTCAGCAAAATACAGATGTATACAGTATTTCCTATAAATGACTAAAATACCCTAAATCTCAAATTCACCGTACGTATACGAAATGAAAAATTGACAGCATGTTCTACATGTCAAATGGCGTTCTCGTCGATAATCTACTATTAAACGACATTGAAAGCTTTGAAATCAGTCAATCTAAGCATATAAAATCCTCACCTTTCGCCGTAGACGCATATCGATTCGAATAGAACGTCTACGCTTCGTCAACGGTGTTATGGCGACCTAATGCACAAGATATATAAGCTATTTCGATATTTAAATCGAAAGAATCCTTAAACAGCTATGGATTAGGGTTTTCTTACCTAGAAATGAGTTGGAATCATCGAGAATGTGATTTAAATGCGGTGGTTAAGCACGAGCAGAAGCTGTAGCAAGTGGCAAGAAATCTCTCCCACAACTCTCTCACAATCTCTCTTTCTCTCTCTTCTCTTTCTATGGTTTGTTGCAAATTCGGATGGAAGAGATATGAGAGGGTTTAAAGCCCTTATATAGGCTAAAACCTCACCTAAATAGACTCCATACCAAGGCATACTTGGGTTATAACTAAATTGGGACTTTTTTGATCCAAAAGAGCATTTCGGGAAGTCCCCTGGCCGAACGCAGTGGGACTTAAGCTCATGGATACCAGATGTTGATCACGTTAAGTTTTCAGTCTGGTAGTGTTCCCAGATCGCACGTGGCAGACCAATTTCAGTTCAGCGGTCATGGAGACTCGATCGAGGATTCCAAGTATACTGACCTGAGTGAGAAATGTTCCCTGATCCGAGGGTGTATTTGGGTCCGATTCTGACGGTCTGAATGCTTATACTTAACTCGCAAACGAAACGTGTCAGATTCATTTAAATCCCATTTAAATTTTAATGAATTTCACTCTTTTTCACACTCCCTACTCCAGGCTCAATGAAATAGCCTCAGAGCATCGGTTGGGCTTGATTTTCAAAAAGATTATCAAGTCCAGCTAAGCGGTCATAACGGTCTAAGATTATAGATATCGGACTTTCGACGTACGGTCTAGATCCAATACAAAGTTTCAAAGGATTCTTGAGAACAAACAGGTTTAGAGTTTGATCCTAGGTTTTAGGGTAACGTCACGGTAACAATTCTAGAGGTTTTGGGTCTTACAGATCGTATTTAAAGTGATTGGTGCTAATTTCATAGGTAATCTAGCGTGGTGCTAGTTAATTCATGTTAAATTTCTAAAGAATTTGGTTATAAATGATTTCTTTGGCTTTGGAATTGGGTTTTGAGAGGTTACCAAGGAGTTATGGTTGGCCCATTGCCTAAGGACGTCTAACCCCAGATTGGCAAAAATTCAGGGTGTTACATCACACTTTACTGAATACTATCTTATTCAGACATTTATACAAACACTTAGACTACACTATTCAACATACATCACGTATGTCGACCACATTACATATTAGGGCAAATCCTTTCGTCAAGGAGTTGTCGCATACATATCAAGCATATATCTATGACAAATAATCATGGCAATCATAAGATCAAATTCCATACGTATACGCGTATTCTAACATATACATGAAATACTCTATTTATAACATAGGTTATACATATACGTAAATCAAAATAGATAATGCATTTAGCATGTATAATAGCATCCACGTCAAGAATAAATCATTATCTAACATTGAAAGTCTTGAAAACCATAAGCTAAATGCATATAGTCCGTACCTTAAACTAGATAACGCGTAACAGATATGATTCAGACGATAAGTCTTCATCAACGGCAGATAGGCAACATAAGGCATGAAATAAGCTAGCTCCTGCATCACTTAAACTATTCTACGCTTCAAACAAGTTAGGGTTTGATTAACTTACCCAAGAATGGAATTAGAATCACCGAAAAATTGATTCAAAAACGATGGATTTGATGCGTAGAAGAACTAGGAAGAATTTCACGATGAATTACCAGGTTCTCACCTCCTTTCTCTCTCTTAAATAGGCTAGGGTTTGGGAAATTCGTATGGGATTTGAGAATGAGGGTTTAAGGCCTTTTAATAAGCCCAAAAGCGACGGAAATAGCCCTAGAGCCAAGGTATACTTAGGTTATAACCAAATCAGGCTCTTCCTGATCCAACAGAGCACTTCTGGAGGTCCTCTTGTCAAATGCGGTCGGACTTAAGCTCACTAATATAGGATCTTAAGCAAGTTAAGTTTTTAGTCCGATCAGATTTTCAGATCATCCGTAGCAGACCAGTTTCAGTTCAACGGTAACCGAAACTCGATCAGGACTACAAGTGCTTTGACAGGAATGGGCCACCTTCCCTGATCCGAGGGTGAATTTGGGTCAAAAACTAATGGTCAGAATGCTTAGAAAAGGCACGCAAGCGACACGACTCAGATTACTTAAATCCATATTTAATTTCTTTAAAATCTTTGCTTTCTCACTCTCTTCACTCCGGACTCAAGGAAATGGTCTCAGGACATCGTTTGGGCTTGATTTTTGAGGTGATAGTCAAGTCCAACTAGGCGATCATAATGGTCTAAGTTCATCGCTATCGGACTTTTGACGTGCAGTCCAGGTCCAATGCGAAGTTTCAAAGTACTACCGGGAGCAACTGGATTTAGAGTTGGATCCTAGATTTCAGGGTAACATAGCGTTAACAATTCTATAGGCTTTGGATCTTACAGATCGCATTAAAAGTAGTTGGTGCTAAATTCATAGGTAATCTAGTTAAGCGCTAGTTAATACACGTTAAATTTCTGAAGAATTAGGTTCTAAATGATTTCTGCTAAAGGTGGTACTCTGGTCTAAGTACAGATTTTTCCAGGACGTTACAATCTACCCCCCTAAAGAAAAAAATTTATCCTCGAAATTTGTACCTTCTCATACTCCTCGAGAATCTGAGAGTAGTTCTTCCTGACCTCAGCTTCAGTCTTCCAAGTAGCCTCTTCTTCACTATGATGCTTCCACAGTACCTTAATAAGTGGGATAACCTTGCTATGCAATACCTGCCCCTTCCTATCCAAAATATGCATCGGTCGCAGTTCATAAGTGGCATCCTCACTCAACTGCACCTGCTCCCATCTGATAATATGTGAAGGATCAAGAACGTACTTCTTCAACATGGACACATGAAATACGTTATGCACGCCTGCGAGTGGTGTGGGCAAAGCAAGGCGATACGCTACTGCCCCCACTCGATCAAGTATCTGAAACAGGCCAATGAATCTCGACGTGAGCTTTCCCTTCTTACCAAACCAAAGAACTCCTCGCATAGGAAAAACCTTAAGGAATACATGGTCCCCAACATCAAACCCAAGCGGTCGCCGTCTTGTATTGGCGTAGCTCTTCTGCCAACTCTATGCTGAGAGCAGTCGACGCCTAATAATGTCAATTTTCTCTGAGGTTACCTGAACTAACTCTGGGCCAATCAGTCTTCTAGCCCACTTCTGCCCAATAATGCAGCGCTCTAGACAGGCGACCATACAATGCCTCATAGGGAGCCATACTAATACTCGCCTGAAAACTATTATATACGAACTCTGCATAAGGAAGACAGTCATCCTAACTGTCCTTGATGTCCAACACACAAGCTTGCAACATATCTTCTAACACCTGATTCACACGCTCTGTCTGCCCATATGTCTGCAGATGGAACGCAGTACCAAACTTCAGCTTCACACCCATCGCTTCCTGGATACAACCCTTTCTCATCTTCGGCAGTCCAGAAATAAAATCTATAGAAATAAAGTCCCACTTCCATTCAGCTATGGGCATGGGTTAAAGAAATCCAGGAGGTCGGTGATGCTCTGCCTTAACCTGCTGACACGTGAGACAACGGGAAACAAACTTAGCAATGTGAACCTTCATATTGTCCCACCAGTACGATCTTTTCATGTTTTGATACATCTTTGTGCTACAGGGATGCATCGCAAGCCTCGAACTGTGGGTTGACTCGAGAACCTCTTGTCTCAAGTCAGGAATGTCTGGGACACATAGGAGGCCTTGATAACGTAAGCCCCCATCCGTACCAATAGTTCACTCAGAGTCCTCATTTGTACCAACCTGCTCTTTCATCTTCACCAGAAGCTCATCGCCTGCCTGAGCCTCGATAATCTGGCCAACTATGAGGAGTTGTACACGAACATGTGCAATGATTTCATACGGCTCTTCCACCATGAGTTTCTACTCAAAGTCTTGCACAAACTCTACCATATCTCATTCTACAATCATAAGTAGAGCCACAAATTCTATAGTCTTCTTGCAGCCCAACGCGTCTGCCACAAGGTTTGCCTTGCCCAGATGGTAGGAGACCTCGAACTTCATGTCCTTCAAGGTTTCCATCCATCGGCGCTGCCTTATATTCAAGTCTCGCTGCGAGAATATATATCTAAGGCTCTTGTGGTCGCAAAAGAGCTCGAACTCCTCTCTGTAGAGGTAATGTCTCCAGAGCTTTAATGCAAAGATGACAACTACCAACTCTAGGTCCTGCATAGGGTAATTCTCCTCTGCTTCTTCAACTGTCTCGAGGTATAACCAATCACCCTGTCCTTCTGCATAAGGACACAACCCAGACTAACGCGAGATGCGTCAGTATATATCGTATACTTAACCCCTTGCTCTGGTAATACTAGCACAGGAGCAGACGTCAACTTATCCTTTAGCTCCTGAAAAGATGCCTCATCCTTTTCATTCCAGGCAAACTTCAAGTCTTTCCGTGTTAACTGAGACAACAGTCTGGCAATCTTGGAAAAGTCTTGAATGAATCATCGATAGTAACTTGCCAGATCTAGAAAACTCCTCACCGCAGTAACTGAACTGGGCTGCTTTCAATCCTGAACCACAGCTACCTTAGCGAGGTCGACTGCTATGCCTTCCTTAGACACCACATGTCCCAGGAACTTAACTTCTTCTTTCTAGAAATCACACTTCTTATACTGCGCAAAACGCTGATTCTCCCTGAGAGTATTCAATACCACTCTCAGGTGCTCCTCGTGATCTTCCCGACTCGTGGAGTATATCAAAATGTCATCGATAAAGACAATGACGAATCGAAACAGAAATGGCCGAAACACTCTGTTCATCAGATCCATAAACATGGCTGGAGCAATAGTGAGTCCAAAAGACATCACAAGGAACTCATAATGACCAAAACTGGTCCTGAACGCAGTCTTCTGCACGTCCTCATCCTTGATGCGCAACTGATGATACCAAGACTATAAATCTATCTTCGAGAAATAACGTGCCCCCTTCAACTGATCAAACAAATCATCAATCCTGGGCAAGGGATACTTATTCTTCACTGTCACCTGATTCAGCCTGCGATAATCAATACATAACCGCAGGGAACCATCTTTCTTCTTCTCAAACAAGACAGGCGCTCCCTAAGGTGACACACTCGGTCAAATAAAGCCTACATCTAACAATACATCAATCTATCTCCTCAGTTCCTCCATCTCACATGAAGGCATACGATACGTTAGCAAGGAAATAGGTAGCACACCAGGCACAAGAGTGATAGTAAAGTCAATCTCGCACCGAGGAGGAAGCCCTGGAATCTTCTCAAACATATCAGGGAAATCACGAACCACTGGCATAACTCTTAACACTGGATCATCAGAGCTCTCTAACAAGGAAGCGTAGCTGCTAACACGACAAGACCAACTGACTTGAACTGGAAATGAGAAGACCGTGCCCTCAGGTCCGTAGGCTGTCATAACTCTGGCCTCGCAATCAATCTTTGCCCTCATCTTCGTGAGCCAATCCATCCACACAACATTAACTTCTCAAGCCAAAGAAACAACATGCATTTCATTAATAAAATGTCACAATACATGAAGTGTAGCATTACATGAATCGCAACGGAGAAAGCATGTGAGCAAAACAACTAAGCTTCAATCACTAAGCTACTATCAAACTACCAAACAACTACCAAACCACACACAAAATAAACAACAAACAGACTAACAACAACTACATAAAGGACTATTCGTCAGAATCTGACGATGGAGGAGGGGCACCCTTATCCTGCAGACAACACAGGATCATCCTCAAAGTGTGGGTTACTTTCTTGAACTTATGCTTCACGAGGCCCCGCAGATCCATAATATCCTATCGTAAGGTGGCCTGGCCTTCCTCAAGCCTAACCAAATGGGCTTCTCTATCAGCCCTATCAGGATCATGCTCCTGAGTAGCAAGAGGACTCTCATCAGTATCCTAAGCCTCCTCTTCTTCTTCATCCTGCTCTTCTTCCTCTTAACTATCTGACTCATCTTCACTCTCCTCCAGTAGGGCTTAACATTGTCGAGGCCCGATATTCATCTGATTGAGAGTAGTCTCAATAATGTAATGGACTGGCACAGACAATTTCGCCCCAAGTCTATAGTGAAACTCAAGTGCAATCCTGCATATGAGTCGGTCGAATGGGAGAGATCCAGTCCTTCTATTCAAACGTGCAATAAGGACTATCTATCGCAAGACATATGTAGGTACACAAAGCTTCTCTCCTTGTCCCACCTGATACAAGAAATCCACCATTAGGCGCATGCACTCACTGCGGTTACTCCACCTGGGATAAATATTGAACGTATAGATGTGGTGAAGCAAACGGAAGTCGTCTGTCATATTCGTCACCAAGAGGCTTCTGTTAGGCTGCCATTTAACCAAACGACCATAAAGGAACCGTCTGTGGCGATCCCTCTCACATGCACTATTCAGATTCTTCTCAGTGGCATGAACCTCTCTAAGTGGCACATTCAAAAGACGAGATATCAAAGCAGCGTCAACTGTAGCAACCTGATCTCTTCCAACTGAAATTCTAAATTACAAGGGCTCCAGCGTTGGCTCTCGGATGTGGGCATAGAAAGCTTGAATAGTACCCACATTAGCACAATGATCACCCTCAAATAACGGACCCTACTTGGCTTCAACTAGACGCTCGAATAACAAGAACTCGTCAAACAGCCGCGCATCAACATGAGCTTCAAAAAGGACCCTACGACCCTCATACACGCCATGGGACAACTCCACTAACAGGGATCTTCCTAATGGAGCATGGGGATCTGGATCCCACTTCGTCTGCAATTCACGAGTGGCGCTTAAACTAGCGATGGCACCCCTCGGTCTTATAGAATAGGTTGGGCGACTAGGCCCGGCTTCATCTATGGGGGCTCTCTTCTTCCCCATGAAAGAAAGGATGGAGGAAATAGAGAATAGGGCTACAACAACCTTCATGAAAGCCATGAAAAATGAAGAAAAGGAAAGAAAGTAATGAACTATTTGGGTCTCTATGGATTTGAGCCTCGAAAGAGGATGTAAAGGCTCAAATGAAGGGGATATAGAGAGGAAAATGTCAAAATAGGATGGGCTAGTGGGTTTGCATGAATTTGAGCCTTAAATGGGAGATTTAGGAGCTCAAATCAAAATAAAAGAGAGGTTTGGAAGTTCAGTATTATTGAGAACGGTGGAAGAATGTATGGCTTAAGAAAAATGAAAGAAAGAGGGATTGAAAGGGCGATTTGAAAGAGAAAGGAGCTGTTTTGAAGAAAAGGGAGAGCTTGGAGGTGGGTTTTGTGAAGGAAGTAGGTGTTTGGGAGGGTTTTAGACGAATGACCATGGACTAGGGGGTCCCACTAGTCCCCAAAGACTATCGGCCCGATGGCCTAGCCCGACGGAGCCCAGACGAGGGGCTCGCCGATCTCTGGACCTCCCGGTGAGGGCTCGCCCCTCCGGCGAGGTCCTCCCCCCCCCCCTTGGGTCCAAAAATCTATGGGTCCCACCTTGGGTACCTCTAAAATAGCCCCGATTGGGCCCTTACTCTGATTCAGCTCGTTTCGGGTCGTTTCAAAATAAAACTGATACATATGGATAATTACTGATTTTTAACGACTGAGATAGAATGAATCACGATCTAAACCCATTAATTGATGGTCTAGAAGTGATTTAGGGCATCGTGTGTGATCAGGAGTATGCACGGACTCGATCTCGGTGATAGTTTTCAGTAAACTTTCGCCAACAAACAAAATTGGGAGTCCTAAACCAATTTCTAGATTGTTCTCGTACCCTCCTATGCTATAGTGGCATCAACGTACATCGTGTGACCATAATCCAAGTCCAGTTTAATCCAAATCAGGCTCTGATACTAACTTGTAACGCCCTAAAATTCGAGGGTCGAGTGTAACTCAGCTCCCGAGTTCTAAAACATCACTTATGCAACATAATTAATGATAGATATATGTTGTCTGTATTAGTGCATAAAACATGAAGTAGATTAAGCCAAATCAATAGACATACTTCAGGGATAGTGAGAAAATGCAAGCGAAAGTCTTAAATAAATATATAAACCAAAATAATCCCTAAAATATGCGTGCTCTGCCTAGGTAATAAGTACAAACTGTCTCAAAATACATATAACAAAATGTGTTCAATTGCTATAATCATAGCCTGGAATCCCCGCCAATCGGGACAAGGCTCACATGAACTCGCTTGAGAACTGCATGAGCGAGAATGCGTCCTCATCGAACTCCTGCTCTGCCTCACAGGCATCACCATCATTTACAGCTAAATCAGAGTCTGGTTAGTGTTTAAGAACCATCTCAAAATGTGGGAGTGATTGATCAACTCAGTGGAACTATACAACAAAGGTTAACATGTTATTAATTTAATCAAGCAGTAATGATAAAGCAGTACAATCAAACATGTCCTAAATACTCTTGTTAATGCAAGAATGATATGAGGAAATGATGCATGCCCTCAACGCAAACTCCCTCTTGCGATATCATCTAATGATCGCGAAATGAATCACTACCACTGTGCTCTACACCAACGCCAACAGCACATGCAGTGCAATGTTATGAGCATGATTTTCAAGTTCTTATTAGTCCTTTTCATACAGCAGGATTGGAAAGCTAAGGCACCTCCCTTATATCAATTCCCAAACAATGATCCATTCTAGGGTCGTCAGTCCTAGGAAATTTCATACGATAATACTGTTCTAGATCGATGTAAAGGGCTCGTCACCAATGAATACAGGTCTAGTTATATCCTAGATACTGCATTAAGGCTCATCGCCCAAATGCAGTATCAGGATATACTCGAGGTCACTATAAAGGGATCGTCACCAATCAGTGTAGGCCGACAGTACGAATATAGTGTCCCATACCACCATAATCGGCTCAAGAGAGTAGGATGCTCATTGGTCACTATGAGGGGCTCGTCGCCCCAGCGTAGGCTAACAACTCGACCATGGTGTCCCATACCACCATGTCCAGCTCATGAGTCTTAGGGGATCGTGGTACCAAGGTTAACGAAATTTTCACTAGTGAGTTCAGTGCCTTAGATTCAAACAATAGTGACCAAACATGATGAACAAACATCGGTCAATCAGGTTAGTTGATAGGCTCAACTAGGCCAAGCGCACGTTGAGTTGATCGACATGGAATGCATAAGCACTCTGTGTGGCCTAACCACTATCGAACATCCTAAGCACGACTCAGATTTGTCAAACGCATCCTGTTGTATACATGAAATTCCATACGTATATCAAGCATATAGGTATACGCATATTCTAACATATACATGTTAGAATATGTATATATTTATCAAGCATATATCTACGACAAATAATCATGGCAATCATAAGATCAAATTTCGTACATATACGCGTATTCTAACATATACATGAAATACTCTATTTATAACATAGGTTATACATATACAAAAATCAAAACGGATCACGCATTTAGCATGTGTAATAACATCCACATCAAGAATAAATCATTATCTAACATTGAAAGTCTTGAAAACCATAGCCTAAATGTATATAGTTCGCACCTTAAACTAGATAACACATAAAGGATATGATTCAGACGATAAGTCTTCGTTAACGGTGGATAGGCAACCTAAGGCATGAAATAGATTAGCTACTACATCACTTAAACTATTCTAAGCTTCAAACAGGTTAGGGTTTGATTAACTTACCCAAGAACGGAATTAGAATCGCTAGAAAAATGATTCAGATATGATGGACTTGATGCGCAGAAGAACTGGGAAGAATCCAACGATGAAATATCAGGTTCTAACTTACTTTCTCTCTCTCTTCTCTCTCTTAA
The DNA here is from genome assembly GCA_037074715.1 of Magnolia kwangsiensis. Lineage (NCBI taxonomy): Eukaryota > Viridiplantae > Streptophyta > Magnoliopsida > Magnoliales > Magnoliaceae > Magnolia > Magnolia kwangsiensis. The sequence goes on from CM073573.1 coordinate 63,907,464, forward strand.
ATAGGCTATGGTTTGGGAAATTCGTTTGGAATTTGAGAATGTGGGTTTAAGGCCTTTTTATAAGCCCAAAAGAGACGGAAATAGCCCTAGAGCCAAGGTATACTTAGGTTATAACCAAATCGGGTTCTTCCTGATCAACGGAGCACTTCTGGAGGTCCTCCTGTCAAATGCGGTCGGACTTAAGCTCACTGATATAGGATCTTAAGCAAGTTAAGTTTTCTGTCCGATCGAATTTTCAGATCATCCGTGGCGGACCAGTTTCATTTCAACGATCACCGAAACTCGATCAGGGCCACAAGTGCTTTGACATGAATGGGCCACCTTCCCTAATCCAAGTGTGAATTTGGGTCAAAAACTAACGGTCAGAATTCTTAGAAAAGGCGTGCAAGCGACATGACTCAGATTACTTAAATCCATATTTAATTTCTTTAAAATATTTTCTTTCTCACTCTCTTCACTCTGAACTCAAGGAAATGGTCTCAGGACATCATTTAGGCTTGATTTTCGAGGTGATAGTCAAGTCCAATTAGGCGGTCATAATGGTCTAAGTTCATCACTATCAGACTTTCGACGTGTGGTCCAGGTCCGATGCGAAGTTTCAAAGTACTCCCGAGAGCAACTGGGTTTAGAATTGGATCCTAGATTTCAGGGTAACGTAGCATTAACAATTCTATAGGTTTTACGTCTTACAAAATGCATTAAAAGTAGTTGGTGCTAAATTCATAGGTAATCTAGTTAAGCGCTAGTTAATACACGTTAAATTTCTAAAGAATTAGGTTCTAAATGATTTCTGCTAAAGGTGGTACTCGGGTCTAAGTACGAATTTTTCTAGGACGTTACTGGTATCTCCTATTCTATTTTTCTATTGATGAACTTTTGGTTGTATCTATACAACTTGTTCAAAAGATCCTTTATCAAGAACAATAACTAAGCTCCTAATGCATGGTACTTTGTTTGACTTGGAAGTAAGTTATACATGTTTTACTCATTGTTTCCTATCATATAATTTTATAGAATTTTTAATTCCGCATTTGGGGAAGAGAGAGTTTGCGGTCCCAAGCTTAGTATTCAGTAGAGGGTGCTGAAGGCAATGATCTACTAGTCGAGTCTGCCTACTTAGTTTTATAAAAGAGAAAATGTTATATTATATTTTTCTACTGATGAACTTTTCGTTGTATCTATACAACTTGTTCAAAAGATCCTTTATCAAGAACAATAACTAAGCTCCTAATGCATGGTACTTTGTTTGACCTGGAAGTAAGTTATACACATTATACTCATTATTTCCTATCTATAATTTTGTAGAATTTTTTATTCCTCATTTGGGAAGAGAGAGTTTTCGATCCCAAGTTTAGTATTCAGTAGAGGGTGCTGAAGGCAACGATGTACTAGTCGAGTCTACCTACATAGTTTTATAAAAGAAAAAATGTTATATCATACAATATGTGAGGCCCATTTCTTTTTTTATGGTGCCCACTCGAATCATTGTATGGATTTTTTGCAGATTCAACAAAGGTTTAGGTAGTGTGCTCCCACCTTTCTCAAAAGAAGAAGAAGAAGAAGAAATAAATCAATCACGACTTCTTTAGTTTCCTTGGTAACTTAGGGTGACACACAATAACTTCTTTTCTTCTTTTTTTTATTACATTTTTTGCATATGGATTGAATGTGGATTGTTTATGATACGGATTAAATGTGGAAGAATGTGGATTAGATATGATATAGATTAAATGTGGAAGAATGTGGATTGTTTATGATGTGGATTAAATGTGGATGAATGTGGATGTGGAAGACTGTGTATTGTTTATGATATGGATTAAATGTGGATGAATGTGGATGTGGAAGTATGTGGATTGTTTATTATATGGATTAAGTTTGGAAGAATGTGAATTTATTCTTCTTCTTCTTCTTCTTCTTCTTCTTGTTTTTGTTATATGGATTAAAATTGGAATAAATGTGAATTTTGTGAATCTGGATTGCTTATAAAGGTGTACATGAGTCGAACTGAGTCAATCTTAGCATAGCTTGACTCGGCTTGACCACTAGCTGACCCCATCTCGAACTTAGCTTAGCTCAGTCCTTGAGCCTGACTGGCTAGCTCAGCTTAGTTCAATCAACAGCTCAAGCCAGTTTGAGCCAATATTGAGCTGAGTTTGCCTATGTAGCATTTTCACAAACACATGGACCGCACCTTCAAATTCTCACTGTATGTAAAACAACAATAGCAGTTTTACAGGTATTTCATCAAACACCTTGTAGGTAACATCAAAATAAATAAAAAATGGTATTTATTTCATATACATACCTTCCTTGCACCAGCCAACACTTCATCAAGTCATTTCATCAAACACTTAGTGAGCAACATCAATATTAAAGTAACCGAGTCATTGACCTGGTTCGATCAGAGTTCGATTCGATTTGGGGTTCGATCTGAGTCGAGTCGAGCTTGGGCAAGCTCGAACTCGATTCAAAAGAATTCAAAATTTCTTTTGAGCTAACTCGGTTTGAAATTTTTTTTTGGCTTAAAAAATCAGCTCGACTCGGCTCGAACTCAATTTCGAATCAAGATTTTTCGAGTCGAGCTAATCGAGCTAACTCAGTTCGTGCACAACCCTAATTGTTTATGTAAATAGGTTGAATGTGTAAGGATTTTTTTAGAATTATTATTTATGGGGTTGTGTTGGAGGCGTCTGCTGGCACTACTGCTGATGCTACGGTCTTTTAGCTTGGTAACAAGCTTCTACGGGTGTAGTTTTGTAACACCCCGAATTTTTTTCCAACCTGGGGTTAGACATCCTTAGGCAATGGGTCAACCTTATCACTTTCAGAGCTCAATCCCAAAGCTAAAGAAATCTCCTTTCAATCCATTTCCTTCAAAACTCACCTTTCACCACCTTATTCTTCAAATTTCTTCAAGTACTTTCATATTAGACACGACTCCTCAAGTTTAAATAGTAAAGAACACCAATCATAGGGTATTAACGATGAGGAACAATACCGAAGCTAAAAATTACTGTGAATAGTAAATAAATGGGTAAAATAGGTTTCGACCTTTAACCTTTTAGAATCTAACAAATTAGATAGGTCAGTTGGATAGATTAGCGTCTCTTACCCCAAAATCATATGCTATACACCGTAGAAATTCATTCCGGTTTGCAAATTGGCCCCGAAACGCCTCGAACAGAGTCGTGGGCCCACCCACGCTAATCCACAATGATCCAAGGTGGGACCCACATATATTTGGGACCTCCAGGGCAGGGGGAAACCAGCCCATATGGTTGGCATCACCAGATTACGATTTCATTGGCAAGGGCTCGCCGGTCAACGGGCCAGGCTGAGTCCGGGCTTCGGACCGACGTAATTTGGGGGGTAGGGTACCTCCCCTAAGTGTGAGTCGTCCCTTAAAACCTCCCCGATCAGGTACTTCCTTCTCAAAGTGACCCTCCAAGCTCTCTTTTCTCACCAAAATGCCTGACCTTTGGCAAAAATCACCCCTCCAAACTCTTCCTTCTTCCGTTTCCAAACACCCTCACTCCACCCTTCAAATCTCATCTCAAACAAAAATCAATAAAGGCTACTTCCTTTAGAAATCTAATGAGAATTAACTAGCGCTGCACTAGATGGCCCATGAAATTCTCACCAATCACTTTCAATACGATCTGCTAGAGTCAAAACGTATAGGATAGGTGACGCTACAATATCGTAAAACCTAGGATCAAACTCTATTCCCGATTGCTCTCGGGAGCACCTTGAAACTTTGTATCGGCTCTGGACCGCACGTCGGAAGTCCGATTACCCCGAACTTAAACAATCCTGACCATCTAGTTGGACTTGACAATCACCTCAAAAATTAAGTCTAGATGATGTCCCACGACGATTTCCTTGAGTCCAGAGTGAAGAGTGTGAGAAATGTTAGAAATTAATATAAATTATGAAATCTGGCACGTGTCACTTGCGCACCTTTTTCTAAGAATTCTGACCGTCAGAATTCAATCAAATTTTACCCTCGAATCAGGATAGGTGGCCCTCACATGTCAACACATTTGTGGCCCTGATCGAGTACCGGTAGCCGTTGAACTGAAACTGGTCCGCCACGTGTGATCTGGGAACACTACCGGACTAAAAACTTGATGTGAGTAGGATCCAGTATCCATGAGCTTAAGTCCGACCGCATTCGGCCAGGGGACCTCCAGAAATGCTCCGTTGAGACGGAACAATCTGTATTTAGACATAAAATAAGTATACCCTTGTCCCAAGTCTATTTAGGTGAGGTTTTAGCCTATATAAGGGCTTTAAACCCTCTCATATCTCTCCCATCCGAATTTTCTATAAATCCTAGAAAGAGAGAGAGAGAAAGAGAGAGATTGTGAGTGAGTTGTGGGAGAGAATTCCTGCCACCTGCTCCATCTTTTGCACGTACCAAAGCACTGCATTCAAATCACTTTCCCGGTGATTCCAACTCACTTTTAAGTAAGAAAACCCTACCCTCTAGCTAGTTTAGGGATTCCTTTGATACAAGTAGCGATGTAGCTTATGTATCTTATGCATTAAGTCGTCATAACACCGTTGACGAAGCATAGACGTTCTATTCGAATCGATACGCGTCTACGGGAAAGGTGAGGATTTTAGACGCTTTGATTGACTGATTTCAAAGCTTTCAATGTCGTTTACTAGTAGATTATTGATGGCAACACCGTTTGACATGTAGAACATGCTGTCCATTTTTTGTTTCGTAAATGCATGAAAAATATGAGATTTAGGGCATTTTAGTCATTTGTAGGAAATACTGTTTACATCCACATTTTGCTAAAATGTTTGCCATGGTTATTTGTCGTGTTAGGATATTAGGAATGCGTGCATGATCTGTTTGGCGAAGAGATTCACCCAAATGCGTACTTTGAGTCGACATACGCTATGTAGACTAAAGTGTGTAGACTAAGTGTTTGTATAAATGTTTGTATTAGTATGTATTGAGTAAATGTTGTTGTAGATTAGCTTGAGATTGGATTTTCAATTCATATGATGACTTAAATGATTTTCCTCCATGTGTGTTATGTGAAATTGGTTTCCTTAGGCATATGGATTATATGTGGTTAATTGATTTGCTTACGCTGTATGCTATCACATGTTGTGAACATGCTTTGATCGTTTGTATCTCAATTATGTCACTCTTACATGATCATTGATGTTGTTTACAAATGCTTGGGCCTATACGTTAGTCCAGGCAGTCGGTAATAGATTCAAAGTCGTGGTTGGCTTCTATCTGCCACGAAAGACGTGTCGATGAACGCGAGTCGTGTTTTGGGTTGGCGGCAGTGGTTAGGCCACGCGAAGTGTTTTATGCACTTCATGTCGTTCAGCTTGAGATGCGCTCGTACTAGTCGAGCCCGTAAAGTAACCCGACTGGCCATTGTATGTTCACCATGTTTGAGTCATAACTATTTGAACCTAGGGTACTGAACTTACCATTGAAAACCCTGTCAACCATGGTACCTTGATCCATAAAGACTCATGAGCCGGGCATGGTGGTATGGGACACCGTGGTCGAGCTGTCGGCCTACGCTGGGGCCACAAACCTCCCCGTAGTGACCAGTGAGCACCCTACTCTGAGCAGATTATGGTGGTATGGGACACTATATTCTTACTGTCGGCCTACACTGATTGGTGACGAGCCCTTTGTAGTGACCTTGAGTTTATCCTGACACCGCATGGGGGCGACGAGTCCTGATGTAGTCTTAAGGATATAATAGGCCTGTATTGATAAGGTGATGGGGGAGAGGAGCAACGAGTGCATGCAACAGCCCTGACAGCCCTTGCAGCGACCTATAAATATAACATCGTATGAGATTACTAGGAGTGACGACCCTAGACAGGATCTGTATTGGGATTGATATAAGAAAGGTACCCTAGTTTTCCAATCCTGCTGTATGAAAAGGACTAATAACAACTTGGTAATCATTATCCATATCGCATTGCATGTGCCTGGAAGATGTGGAGCACTGCGGAAGAAAGCATGCCGCGGACGTAAGATGGTGCCGTATGAGGGAGTATGTCGATGAGGGCATCCATCATGTCATTTCATGCATGCATTAACAACAGTATCTATGAATGTTTGATTGTTTGCTTTACTATTAACGTGTGATTGATTTGATAACATGCTAATCTTTGCTCTATGATTCCACTGAGTTGATCACTCACTCCCACGTTACGGGATGATGTCGCGCACACCAACCAGTCCCTGTTTTAGTTACAGATGATGACGCTGCTTGTGAAGTGGAGCCGGACTTGATGATGATGAGGAGGATTTCTCCTATATGCGTGTTCTGACCGAAGGGATTACAGGGAGGTTGATTAGATGCCATGACACTTGTCTTTTTTTACACTTTTGAAGCACTCATGTATATTCTTTTTATTCATTTTCAGAGTATACATGTATATATTTAACCTGGTAACATGTTCACACTCTGGAGACCTACAACAGTTTATATATGTTATACATACTATCAGAGTCTTCCGCTTGCATAATTTAACTATCTCTGGAGTATGATATGTTGTTTTGGCTTAATCCACTTCATGTTTCATGCACTATTACAGCCGACATTTATCCATCATTGAAAATGTTGCATAAGTGATGTTCTGAAACTCGGGAGTTGGGTTTCTACCCGACCCCTGATTTTCGGGATGTTACAAGTTTGAATGGTCATTAGCTTTGTTCAAGATTTTAGGCAAGGCCCAATTTTTCTTCTTTTTTTATACAGTGATGTGGAAATATATGATAGGCTAGGGTTGTTTGTTTTGGTTCGTGACACTTGGTATATTAGAAAAAGGAGTAGCTTCATACATGTCATACTTGTGAGTTTATTTTCTTTTCTTTTGAAAGGTTCATTTGTCAGGTTATAGACATGTTGCTAGGAAGTGTTTTTGCAATCTACTTTATGTTTTGGTATGTAACCAAAAACTTCTATTAAATGACAATAACTATTTTCTTCGCAGTGGAAGTATGTAACCAAAAATCATATGTAATGTATAGAAGTTGTCTTTCCAAATTTAACAGTGGTATATTGTGAATTATAATGCCATTTTTGGTTTAAAAGACGATATTATTTTCCTCTTGGCAAGGTGTCTTCATTTTTATTTTTTCTATTTTATTTCATTTGTCAATTTCGGTTTCATAACCATTGTTTTTGTTTTATAATGATAATGTCTACCTAGAGTTATAACATCTTTTCTTCTTCTTTTTAGGTTCATTACAAATAGGTATATGTAAGCTACTAGAAAGGAGAATGCATGCGCATTCTATACACCTCGACATGCTAAAATCAAAGAGGGCCAACTACTAAGGAGATGCAAACATCATCCAATTATAACCGACCAAAGTCATATTTTTCATTTCCCTTTTTTCTCCCTACATTAGGGCAACCAATGTGAATTGCTTCGTAAATTTATATTTATAGTATGCAATAAGATAACCAAAACTAAACTATAATATGATCCATAAACACTACTGTAACGACTCAGAAAATTCCATACCAAGACCCGAGTACCACCTCGAGCAGAAATCACTTAGGATTAATTCCCTTGGAAATTAAACATAGACTAGCTGTGAAATTAACACCAATCACTTTAAATATGATCTGTAAGATCCAAAACCTGTAGAATTAGTAACGCTATGTTACTCTAAAATCTAGGATCCAACTCTAAACCCAGTTGCTCATGCGAGCACTTTGAAACTTCGTATCGGACCTGGACCGCATGTCGAAAGTCTGATTGCGATGAACTTAGAAGATATTGACCGCATAGTTGGACTTGACAATCACTACGAAAATCCCATCCAAACGATGTTCTGGGACTATTACCTTGAGTCCGGAGTGAAGAGTATGAGAAACTAAAGATTTAAAAAAATTTAAATATAACTTTAAGAAATCTGAGTCATGTCGCTTGCGTGACATTTATAAGCATTCTGACCTAAATTTACCCTCGGATCAGGGATGAAGGCCCACTCATGTCAAATTATTTGTGGCCTTGATCGAGTTTCGGTGACCGCTGAACTGAAACTGAACCACCACGGTTGATCTGAAAATCCAATCGAACCGAAAACTTAACTTAATCAAGATCCAGCATCTATGAGCTTAAGTCTGACCGCACTCAATAACAGGACCTCCAGAAATGCTCCGTTGGATCGGAACAAGGCCGATTTGGATATAACCTAAGTATACCTTGGCCTTAGGGCTATTTTCATCACTTTTAAGCCTATATAAAGACCTTAAAACCTCTCTCTCATACACCATACGAATTTTGAAACCCTAGCTAAGGAAGAGAAGAAAAAAGAGAGAGAAAGTGAGAGAGAAGTGGGAGCTACTCCTAGGATTCGATTCCCGTTACTCCTTGTGCTTACATATCGTTACCGAATCACTATTTCGGTGATTTCAAATACACTATTGGGTAAGAAAACCTAACCCTAATCAGTTCTAGGGTTTTAATTAGTTAAAGTGATGTAACAGCTAACCTATTTCATGTAATAGGTTGCCGTTGGGCAGTAGACGAAGCGTGAGTGAACAAACTGAATTCGTTACACGTTTATCGGCGTAAGGTACGGATTTTAGACATATAGGTTATGGTTTTTAAGGCTTTCAATGTCAGTTAATGATTTATTACTGACGTGGATGCTATTTCACATGTCTAACATGTTGTTTGTTTTGCTTTACAAATACGTATGGAAAATGTATAGTATTGTGTATTCTATGTATTTGTTGCAATACTTGTATACGCATAGAATTTGGATTTTGTGTTTAACATGATTATTTGCCATGAATATATGCTTCTTATATGTGTGACAACTCCTTAGCGAAAGGACTTACCCTAAATCACGCCACGGCCAATATACGCTATATACGTTAAAGTGTGTAGCCCACGTATTTATGAAAATGTTTAAATGAATACGGAACCCAGATTCATGCATGTCATGATTATCCATTGTGGGTATATACAAGTGGTATATGGGGCAACTCCCTAGTGAAAGGATTTGGCCTAATACATGTATAAATAACATACACATGTATGATAAAGTATGTATTCTAAGTGTTTGTGGAAATGTCTGAATGAGCATGTTGTTTCTATGAAATACTTTGTATGAGGGTCGAGATGTAAATCTCGGCTACCTTATTTATGTGTATGATTTCCTCCATGTACGTTTACATCATGAGGTCTTCTTATTTATGAAATGAATGTGTATGGAATCATGTTTGTGATGCACTTCTCAACATGCTCATGTTTGAAATGATTGATTTATCTGTTCATTACAGTTTTTACTGTTATTTTATGATTACTTGTTAAAAATGGATGAGATTGGGACTATGATAGAGTCCAGGAAATCGGTAGTCGGCCCAAAGTTCATGGCTGAAATTCATTCACCACGTAGGACATGTTTGACGAACCCGAGTAGTACGTTAGTCATCGGCAGTGGTTAGGCCACACGAAGTGGTTAAGTATTTCATGTCGATTGATTCGACGTGCGCTCGTACTAGTCGAGCTCATCAAGTAACCCAATGTAACATCCCGAAAATCGGGGGGTCGGGCAAAAACCCAACTCCCGAGTTCCAAAATGTTATTTATGCAACATAGATAGGTATGATTGAATGTTGTCTGTGATAATGTATTAAACATGAGTGAGATTAAGCTAGAACCGCATATCATACTCCAGAGACAGTTAAATTAACCAGCGGAAGTCTGTAATAGTATGTATAACATATATAAACTGTTGTATGTCTCCAGAGTGTGAATATATTACCAGGTTAGACATATACATGTATACTTCAAAAGTAAACCAAATGAATATACATGAGTGCGCTAAAAATATAAAATGACAAATGTCAAAGTATCTAATCAACCTCCCTGTAATCCCGTCGATCAGAACACGCATAAAGGAGGGATCCTCCTCATCATCATCAAGTCCGGCTCTGCCTCACAGGCCGTGCCATCATCTGCAATCACAAAAAGGTCTGGTGGGTGTCCGGAACACCGTCCCGTAACGTGGGAGTGAGTAGCTAACTCAGTGGAATAATAGAGCAAAGATTAACATGTTATCAAATCAATCATGCGATAATAGTAACGCAGTAAATCAAACAATCCTAATACTGTTGTTAATGCAATTATGACATGACGTGATGTATGCCCTCACCGACGATCACCCTCATGCGGCAACATCTTACGATCGCGGCATGCCACACTCCCTAGAGTGCTCCACATCTTCCAGGCACATGCAATGCTATGGTGATATGATTACCGAGTTGTTATTAGTCCTTTTCATACAGCAATATTGGGAAACTAAGGTACCTCCCTTATATCAATCCCAACACAGATCCTGTCTAGGGTCGTCACTCCTAGTAATCTCATACGATGTACATTTCGTAGGTCGCTGCAAGGGCTGCCAGGGCTGTTGCACGCACTCGTTGCTCCGCTCCCCCATCACCTTATCAATACAGGCCTACTGTACTCTACTGCACGGAAGGGTCGTCGCCTCCCGTGAACTCAGAATACGCTCGCGGTCACTACAAAGGGCTGCCAGGGCTGTTGCTCGCACTCGTTGCACCGCTCCCCCATCACCTTATCAGTGTAGGCCGACAGCAAGAATATAGTGTCCCATACCACCATAATCTGCTCACGAGTCATAGGTGCTCACTGGTCACTACGGGGAGGTTTGTGGCCCCAGCGTAGGCCGACAGCTCGACCACGGTGTCCCATACCACCATGCCCGGCTCATGAGTCTTTATGGATCAAGGTACCATGGTTAACAGGGTTTACAATGGTAAGTTCAGTACCCTAGGTTCAAGCAGTTATGATACATACAAGGTGAACAAACATCGGCCAGTCGGGTTACTTGACGGGCTCGACTAGTGCGATCGCATCTCGAATTGAACGACATGAAGTGCGTGAAACACTTCGCGTGGCCTAACCACTGCCGCCAACTCTCAACACGAATCACATTCATCGACGCGTCGTTCGTGGCTATGACCAGTCAGCCACGAATTCGCTCGGTTACCGACTGCCTGGACTAAGTCAAGTCCCACACATCTATGGAATTACATTAACACTATACAAAGGTGTTGGAATTGAAATACATCATGTGAGCATGTTAGCACATGTTATAACATTCAACTTAAGCAAATCTTCAAGGCATACTTCCCATGCATATTCAACTTAAGCAAATCCTCAAGCACATACATTCCATGCATGTGATGAAATCATGCATTTTGTCAACATGTAGGAAATCATTTAGGGCAGCATAATAATTGAAAAATCAATCACAAACTATCAAATAACATCATTTAATTCAATACATACTAATACAAGCATTTATACAAACACATACACTACACACTTAAGTCTACATATAGTATGTCGACCCAAAGTGCGCAACTAGGCGAATCTCTTCGCCAAACTAATTATGCACGCATTCCTAACTTCCTAATGCGACAACAAACCATGTCAATCACATCAGCAAAATATGAATGTAAACGGTACTTCCTACAAATGACTAAAATGCCCTAAATCTCATATTCTTCGTTAGCTTACGAAACGGGAAACGGAGAGCATTTTGTACATGTCAAACGGCGATGCCGTCAAGAATCTACTATTAAACGACATTGAAAGCTTTGGAAACAGTCAATCAAAGCGTCTAATATCCGCACCTTATGTCTTGTAGACTCGGAAATTGAAACGGAGCGTATACGCTTCGTCTACGGCGAATAAGGAACCTAATACATAAGATCCATAAGCTACATCGCTATGGAAACAAGGAAAACTCAAATCACCAACTATTTAGGGTTTTTACTTACCTAGGATTGCGGTGGAATCGCCGGGAAAGCGGTAGAGGAGTGTTGCTTAAGCATGTGCAACACGTAGCACAAGTGGCGGGAAGAACTCTCCCACTCTCTCACAATCTCTCACTCTTTTTCTCTCTCCCAAGCTAGAGCTTCTCTCAAATTCGGATGGGAGAGAGGAGTGGGGGTTTCAACCCCTTTTATAGCCTAAAACATTCCCAAAATAGGCTTGGGAACAATGTTTACTTGGTGCCTAACCAAATCGGGGCCGTTTCGGTCCAAAAGGGCATTTCTGGAGGTCCCCAGGCCAAATGCGGTCGGACTTAAGCTCATGCATACTGGATCTAGCACACATCCAGTTTTCAGACCGGTTGGGTTCCCAGATCGCACGTGGCGGCCCAGTTTCAGTTTAACGGTCACCGCACCAAGATCAGGCCTATAAGTCTCGTGATATATAATAGATATTTTTTCTGATCCAAGGGTGTAATTTGGCTGTATTCTGACGGTCAGAATGCTTAATACTGATGCGTCAAATTTGTGTGCCAGATTTGAATTTGAAATTCCAACTATGTCCCTATTCACACTCTCTTCGGTCCGGGCTCAATGAAATAGCCTGTGATCGTCAGTTGGACTTGATATTCGAAACGATTGCCAAGCCCAGCTAAGTGGTTCTAACGGTCTAAGATAGGAGGTATCGGACTTTCGACGCGCGGTCTAGATCCAATACAAAGTTTCAAGGAGGTCCCGAGGACAAACCGGCTTAGAGTTTGATCCGAGGCTTTAGAGCATTATAGCACCCTTGGTTCCACTCGCTTTGGGCCTTGTAGAACGTATTTAAAGCGATCAGGGACCATTTCCCAGCTATTCTAACGTTGCACTAGCTAACTTAGTCATATTTTCTAAAGGAATTGATTCTAAGTGGTTTCTTTGGCTATGGAATTGGGTTCTAAGCAATTTTCCAGGTGTTTCAATTGACCCATTGCCTAAGGACGTCAAATCTCAGATTGGCCAAAATCCGGGGTGTTACACCCAATCTGCCTATTGTATATTCACCATGTATGGATGTTATTACTTGAACCTACGATACTAAACTTACCAGTGATAACCCCGATAACCATGGTACCTTGATCCATTAAGACTCATGATCCGGGCATGGTGGTATGAGACACCGTGGTCGAGCTGTCGGCCTACGCTGGCGCCACGAGCCTCCCCATAGTGACCAGTGAGTAACCCAGACTCGTGAGCCAAATATGGTGGTATGGGACACTGTATTCGAGTTATCGTCCTACATTGCTTGGTGATGGGGGAGTGGTGTAACGATTGCATGTAACAGCCCTGACAGCCCTTGTAGTGACCTTGAGCGTACTCTGAGTCTACGAGGAGGCGACGACCCTTCCGTAGCAACAAGAGTACAACCTAGGCCTATATTGATTTGGTGATGGGGGAGTGGTGTAACGATTACGTGTAACAGCCCTGGAAGCCCTTGCAGTGACCTAGACTAGCAACATCATATGAGATTAACTAGGAGTGACAACCTTAGACAGGATCCTTGTTGGGAATGATATAAGGGAAGTACCTTAGTTTCCCAATCCTGCTGAATGAAAGGACTAATAACAACTTGGTAATTATATTCATATAGCACTGCATGTACCTGGAAGATGTGGAGCACTGAGGGATGAAAGCATGCCGAGACAGTGTCACATGAGGGAGTATGTAGGCAAGGGCATGCATCATTATTGCATCTCATCCTTACATTAACAAGAGTAGCTAGGAATGTTTGACTGTACTACTTTATCATTACTGCTTGACTGAATTGATAACATGTTAACCTTTGCTCTATGATTCCACTGAGTTGATCACTCACTCCCACATTACTGGACATTGCTTTAAACACCAACCAGACTCTGTCTTAGGAGCAGATGGTGAGACGATTCAGGAGTCAGAGCCGAACTATTACGAGGACCAGGACGAGTTCTCATACATGCAGTTCTCTGATAGTTTCGCATAGGCAGCCTGGATCGACAGGGTTTTGATAGTTGGACTATCCTTTGTTATTTTAATTTTTGATTTGATGTATGTATATGGTGACTCAGAGACGTATTCATACTTTGGAGACAGATCGAAATTATTTTATTTTACATACAGTGATATACATCTTTCAGTCTTCTGCTTGCGTTTTATCAATAGATCTGAAGTATGAATTACTATCTTGGTATAATCTCACTCATTTTTAATGCACTACCATGATCAACATTCAATCATCTACCTTCATGTTACATAAGTGATGCATTGGAACTCGAGAGCTGAGCATCTGCTCGACCCCCGATTTTCATGGCGTTACAAGTTGGTATCAGAGCATGATTTGGATTAAATTGGACCTGGGTTATGGTCACACGATGCCCACTGATGCATGTTGACTTAGAAGGGTGTGAGAAAAATCTAGAAACAAAAGTAGGATTCCCATTTTCGCCAATTGGTGAAGTTCATCGAAATCAATCGCAGAGATCAAGTACCTCCGTGATCGCTCGAGGCGACCTCAGACCTTTCCTAGACCGTCTATCGACGGGTTTAGACAGTAAATCACTCCATCCCAGCCCTGAATGTATAGATGCAGCTATGCATCAGAAAGCACCCGAGAAGGCCCGAAACGACTCAAAACGGAGTCGGGGGCCAAACGGGACCCTTCCAGGGGGGCCCAGGGTGGGACCCACATGCATTTGAAGTCCAGGGTGCATGAAAGAGATAGAGGAGGAACAAGAAGAAGAAGAGGAGGTACAGGACACGGATGAGAGCGCTCCTCCTACTGCATAGGAGCATGTTTTCGAGCAGGCTGCTATGAATGCCCATATAGTTCGGCTTGAGGAGGGCCAAGCTACCCTGCGACAGGATTTCATGGATCTCCGGGGTCTCGTAAAATACAAGTTCAAAAAGGTGACTCGTAGCTTAAAGACTATCCTGTGCTGCCTACAGGATAAGGGCGCCCCTCCTCCGTCGTCAGATTCAGATGTCTAGGCATTTATGTCATTGTCTTGTAACTTGTTTGTTACTGTTTTAAGATTTTTATGCTTTGTTGTTGGTGGACTTAGTGATGTAATGGGTAGAAAGTGTGTTCGTGTTTAGTGGTTTGGGCTTGGCATAGCCACATTCATTCCTGTCATAATTCATGTTAAACCTTATTCTATGTATTGTGACAATTTTGTTAAATGAAATGCATGTAGTTCCTTCTGCTATGAGACGTGTTGAATGCTTGAAGAATCAAGTATTACTATGCTACATCTGACACGGGCTGCGCCCTATGCCATATAGGGAATGCCACCTGCGGCCACGCGGAGCATGACACGTCTCGCTTTTTAGTGATTCGATGGACGGGGTACCTCCCCGAAGTGATAGCCATGCGTACCCTGGTTTGGGCCTGATTCGTGAGACTATACCTGAGTCTCAGCCTTCCACTGGTCCTACAGTTGGGCCGCCACCTTACACACCACCGGTTCGTGAGTAGAACTGTGCATCTTCCTCGAAGCAGTATGCGTCTCAGTTGACCCCACCTACTGATAGGTTAGAGCAGTTGATGACTATGATGCACCAGCAGCACCAGTAGCTCTTGGCCACCATTGCAGGGGCACTTGCTCAGGGTGGGAGTGCGACTCCACCTGCACCACCTATACACTTGGCTGAGCCTACGGGGACTTCTACTCTGGGTGGAATTATGCCTCCATCTGCACCATCTACACACCCTGCTGAGCATGCGAGGACTTCTGCTCAGGCTGGGAGTGAGACCCCACCTACACCTTATGCGTACCCTGTCGGGACTACGGGTGCTACTGGCCTTTTAGAGTGATTTCAGCACTTGCGGCCTCCTACGTTCGGGGGTTCTCACAGACCCGAGGAGGACGAGTATTGGCTAGATCGTATATCCAGGATGCTGAGGATGTTATACTGCTCGGAGCAGGAGCAGGTCCAGTTGGCCACTTTCATGTTCGAGAAGGAGGCCAGCTTATGGTGGGATAGTGTACTGTGGACTGTTGCAGTTGGCTATGTATGGACATGGGCAGCATTTGAGTTCCATGTCCATGAGAAATACTATCCTCAGACCTACCGACACGAGAGGGAGAATGAATTTTTACGCCTCAGGCAGGGAGGCATGACAGTTAGTGAGTATGAGCATCGATTTACTAAGTTGGGCAGATACGTCCCAACTATTCTTACTGACGAGCAGATGCGGATGTGACGTTTCTCTGAGGGCTTGCGACCTGACATTCGGTCGAAGATGTGCTGTGCTAGTATACCATCTTATGTCAAGCTAGTGCACATGTCAATGCAAGAAGAGCAGGACGGGGATCGATTGACACGTTCTCGTGGCCCTATGGTTACTAGGCCACGACCAGATATCTAGAGCAGGCCATTCCTCGGCAAGAGGCCTCGTGTCGACTCTCCTCCCATGATTGTAGCACCAATAGTTCCGATGAGGCACCCAGGTGTGACTTGTACATACTGCAGAAAACCGGGTCACCCTAGAGAGAGTTGCTTTGTACGGATGAGAGATAGCGGGTTTTCACCACCGCAGAGGATTGATCGTCCTTGCCCTCAGGCTATATCAGCTCCACCTCTACAGTCTGCACCTGTGCATCCGTCTTTTTGACCTCTAGCACCTCGTTTTAGGCCCCCTCAACGGCCCATGGTACCGCTGCCGAATCACCCGCAGCAAGCTTGGGTGCACTCACTCACACCGGATGTACCAGAGGTAACACTTTCAGTACCCAAGGCTTTTAAGGTCACTACACATGTTCAAGGTACTTCTGTCTTCTTGTTGGTGGACACTGGGTCCACAACCTCCCTTATTTCATGCGCGTTAGTCAAGCGGCTAGTGTTGGTTACTACTCCTACAACGGGAGTGACTCTCACTACTGCTACAGGGGACTCTTCTGCTATTACTAGGGTATGTGTGGGTTGCTTGATTGACCTAGGGAACGGCACAGTTGTGGTTGACCTGTATGTCACACCTTTGCATCATTACGACATTATCCTTGGCATGGATTGGCTCACAGAGATGAGAGCAGAGCTTGACTGTGAGACTAGGCTAGTGACAACCTATGGACCTATGGGCGTGGCATTTACTTTTCTTGTTCAGGTCAGTTACCCTACCGGACTTAATTGCTAAACTTCTCGATTGGAAAGTTCTGTTAGTTCTGTGCTTGAAACCACGCCTATGGCTCAGAATTTTGGGGAAGTGTTCAGTAAGATACCTGGGCTACCTCCTCGGCGTGAGATCGACTTTACTATTGATCTCGTGCCTGGTGCAGTACCTATTTCGCTACCGATGTATCGTATGCCACCGTGTGAGATGGAAGAGCTGAGGAAACAAATTGACGACCTGGTAGAGAAAGGCTTCATACGACCTAGTGTGTCTCCTTGGGGAGCACCTGTGTTGTTTGTTAAGAAGAAGGATGTGTCGTTACGGTTATGTATTGATTACCGTAGGTTGAATCAGTTGACTATGAAGAACAAGTATCATTTGCCTAGGATAGATAATCTTTTTTATCAGTTGAAAGGGGCGAAGTATTTTTCGAAGATTGACCTACAGTCAGGGTACCATCAGTTGCGCGTCAGGGATGAAGACGTGTAGAAGACTGCATTCAGGACCAGTTTTGGTCATTATGAGTTTCTCGTGATGTTGTTCGGTCTTACGAACGCACTGGCCATGTTCATGGACTTAATGAACCGGGTGTTTCGACCATTTCTATACTGATTCGTCATCATGTTTATTGATGATATTTTGGTATACTCTCCGAGTCGGGAAGAGCATGAAGGACACCTTCAGGCAGTCTTGGATACTCTGAGGAAGAATCAGTTGTTCGCACAGTACAAAAAGTGTGACTTTTGGCAGGAGGAAGTCAAGTTCCTGGGACATATGGTGTCTAAGGAAGGGATTGCGGTAGACCTAGCCAAGGTGGCCGTCGTTCAAGACTGGAAGCAGCCTAGTTCAGTTACTGATGTGAGGAGTTTTCTGGGCTTGGCAGGTTATTACCGACGCTTCATTCGAGACTTCTCGAAGATTTCCAGACCGTTGTCTCAGTTGACTCGGAAGGACTTGAAGTTTTCCTAGAATGAGAAGACAAAAGCAGTTTTTCAGGAGCTGAAGGACAGACTGACGTCCGCCCCTGTGCTAGTATTGCCAGATTAAGGGGTCAAGTATACTATATACACTGTTGCATCTCGAGTTGGTTTAGATTGTGTCCTTGTGTAAAAGGACAGGGTGATTGCATATGCCTCGAGACAGTTGAGGAAACACAAGGAGAATACCCTACACATGACCTAGAGTTGGTAGCTGTCATCTTCACATTGAAGCTCTAAAGACATTATCTCTACGGAGAGGAATTGGAGCTCTTTTGTGACCACAAGAGCCTCAAGTACATATTCACGCAGCGAGACCTGAATATGAGGTAGCGACGATGGATGGAGACCTTGAAGGACTTTAAGTTTGAGGTTTCCTATCATCCGGGCAAGGCGAACCTTGTGGCTGACGCGTTGAGCCGTAAGAAGACAATAGAGTTTGCGGCTCCGCTGATGATTGTCGAGTGGGACATGGTTGAGTTTTTGCGAGACTTTGAGCAGAAACTCACTGTGGAGGAGTCATTCGATGTTATCACACATGTTCAGGTGCGACCTCTTATCGATGACAGGGTCATCGCGGCGTAGAGAGACGATGAGCGTCTAACTGAGCTTCAGGAACAGGCCAGTGATGATGCAGCTGCAGAGTGGCGAGTTGGAATGGATGGGGGCTTACGTTATCGTGGCCGACTATGCGTCTCAGATGTCCCCGACTTGAGACGAGAGATTCTCGAGGCTGCGCACAGTTTTAGGCTTGCAATGCATCCGGGCAGCACGAAGATGTATCCGGGCAGTATGATTGGTGTTAATTTCATAGAAGTCTAACTTAGTGCTAGTTAACTTACGTTTAATTTCTAAGGGAATTAATCCTAAGTGATTTCTGCTCAAGGTGGTACTCAGGTCTTGGTACGTAATTTTCTGAGTCGTTACAATCTACCCCCCTAAAATAATAAATTTCATCCTCGAAATTTGTACCTTTTTGTACTCCTCGAGAAGCTGTGGGTAGTTCTTTCTGATCTCGACTTCTATCTCCCAAGTAGCCTCTTCTTCAGTATAATGCGTCCACAATACCTTCACAAGGGGGATGACCTTACTACGCAATACTTGTTCCTTCCTGTCTAATATACGCGTCGGTCATAGTATATATGTAACTTCCTCACCTAACTACACCTGCTCCCATCTAATGATATGGGAGGATCAGGAATGTATTTCTTCAACATAGAAATATGAAATACGTTGTGTATGCTCACGTGAGATGTAGGCAAAGCTAGATGGTATGTTACTGCACCCACACAATCGAGTATCTGGAATGGGCCAATGAATTGCGATGCGAGCTTCCCCTTCTTCCCGAACCGAAGAACTCCCTTCATAGGGGAAACTCTCAAAAATACGTGATCTCCAACCGTGAATTCTAGCAGTCGCCGCCTCATATCGGCATAACTCTTCTGCCTGCTCTACACTGTAAGAAGTCGAGGCTTAATGATGTCAATCTTCTCTGAGGTCGCCTATACTAACTCAGGACCAATCAAGTTCCGCTCGCCAACTTCAGCCCAGCAATGCGGTGCTTGACAAGGACGCCCATACAAGGCATCATAAGATGTCATACCGATACTCGCCTGAAAACTATTGTTATACGCGAACTTCGCATACGAAAGACAATCATCCCAACTGCCCTTGAAATCCAACACAAAAGCCCGCAGCATGTCCTCCAAAATCTGATTCACCCGCTCTATCTGCCCGTCGGTCTATGGGTGGAATGCAGTATTGAACTTCAATTTCACACCTAGAACTGTGTTGCCCGAATGCATCGCAAGCCTAGAACTGTGCTGGGTAGTTGTATATATATGGTGACTCAGAGACATTCATACTTTGGAGACAGATCAAAATTATTTTATTTTACATATAGTGATATACATCTTTCAGTCTTCCGCTTGCATTTTATCAATAGATTTGAAGTATGAATTACTGTCTTGGTATAATCTCACTCATGTTTAATGCACTACCATGATCAACATTCAATCATCTACCTTCATGTTGCATAAGTGATGCATTGGAACTTGGGAGCTGAGCATCTGCTCGACCCCCGATTTTTAGGGCGTTACAACTACCCACACTACACCAAAATTGTCATTTAGGAACATTTTTAAACCGTTTCTAATTGCTTTAGGAACGGTTTAAAATCGCTCTTAAATGAGGCATCGTAGAAAAGCAGGAACGGTTCAGAACCATTTCGGGTACCATTTCAAATTTTAGGGACGGTACTTTAGGAACGGTTTTAAACCGTTTCGTTTCCAACGGTTACATTTTTAGAACAATCTAAAACCCTGCTTGTTTTATTTTATTTTTTTATTTTAAAACCTAGAGAAACTTCATTAATGGAGATCCAATGATAACATCTATTGCATCCTTTTGCTGAAGCACATACATCTAAACCTCAAATTTAAGATTATTTACAAAATATAGAAAAAGAAAAGAAAGCACTAAAAACCATCCCAACAAAACTAAAATTACAAATTTGAAGAAATTCCTAAAAAAATCCATTAAATAAGAATTACAAAGTGGGGCCCAAGCATTCATCCCAGCCCAATCAATCCTTTTTTGGAGATTTTGAAGTTTCCTCAAACTTCCCTTTCTCAGACTTTTAGGCAAGAGAATAGAATTTATGTTTGGCAAAACACCATCACTTGAAATTGTCACACCTGTTTGCAATTTCTCTAGCTCTTCATCATTTCTCACAGCTAAAAGAACATGCCTTGGAATGATACGGGACTTCTTATTGTCTCTTGCAGAATTCCCAGCTAGCTCCAAAACCTCATCAAAGTCACTGTCAAACTCATCAACAACTTCCCACTTCTTCTTTATAATTAGTATCATTCTCGTCCTAAAAAGGTATTTTCATATGCCAAAAAAGATCATGATCAAATTCAATATTTGGTATTGATACTGACATGATAATGTTAAAATGAAATGCATGAGTGATAGAAAAGGGAATCGATTGGAGGGTACTAGCTACATTCACTTTAGCAATTGTAGATGTTGTCAGTACATACTGGGACCTTCTCCATGACTGGGGACTTTTGTAAAGGACATCAAAAAACCGTTGGCTGAGAGACAAACTCCTCATCTCACACAAAAGTGGCTGAGGGTATTTAAGGGGTATTAAAATTCATTAGGAGGTTCAAGCCTTATGTTTATAAGGTTGTCATTCGGGTCTTGTTTAACGAGTGTTCTTGTTCAATCTATGTTTAACCTGGTGGATAATAAGTTCTCCATGGTGCTCATAGTCAAAAGACTATATAAGAAGGGTTTTCAATCTCCTAAAATTATATTTACATGTCACCATTTTGATCATACGGCTAGGGGGTTAAGGGCAGATTGCACTTTGGTTTCCTTAACTATGAAAGGAAAGGAAGAGTTGAGAGTTCTAAAATATTTTAGAAGTTTGGAATGTTAGCGAAATAAGGCCACGGGACAGGAAAGAAGAGGGACATCTCCTCGACGTGGTATGAACCTTGAATCTACAAGGGAATAAGAAACTTATAATATTTTACTGTGGTCCACCTCCAACATGAGCTTACGGAGTATTAAATTATAAGACTCAATCCTACCTGAGGGTCCTAATTTAATTGTTCCAAAAATGACTAAAAACATATATATCTTTATGTATAATCAAATTTAATCACAAGATAATTCCTAGTATGATTATAAATAATTCCTAAATAGACACCGAATACTAAACTTTAATATGAAAAGGTATGACCAGTCTATTGGTAAATTGAAGTTGTAGATTTTGTTTATACACACACACACACACACACACACACACACACACACACACACACACACACACATTTCAACCCTTCTGTTATTTATAACATATTTGTCAACTCTAGTTACCATATTATTTTTATAATTTTTTTATAGTAATCCATCATTAGGCCTATTCTTTCATATGAATTGGTTTAATACTTGGATCCTAATTACCTTCCTTCGACAACTTCATTATTGACCTCCCAAAGAAGATCCAACTTCTATCTAATGACCTAACTTTAAGTATAACGCAGATCAATTTCCTTCATTCATGTGCTAGTGGCTATTAGCTCACCAAGCACCCATCGTGCTTATAAGCAGGTAGACTATTAGGTCAATGCACACCTTTCTGTTTCCTAAGTTTATCGGGCAATCCTCACAAAGTTTGGTAGTGTCAGAGAAGGTCCCTGTCACAGTAAGGACTCTAAACACACCCATAGGGTTAGTGTTCAACCCCAAACGCTTAACTGTAGAGCAAGACAGTCTCAAAATAGTGGACCCAGTGTCTACCAATAAGAATATAGGTGTACCTTGAATGTGGGAAGTGACCTCAAAGGTCCAAGGTGTTGCAGTTGCTGACTCAGGTGTTTCAGCTGCAAGTGCATGCACACAGGCTTGTTGAGGATGATTTGGTTACGCTACCATAGGTCATTGAGGTGGCCTATTCTGAGGTACAAACGATCGATAATATGGCTGCACTGGTGGTACAGATCGTAGAGGTGGAGTCGTTATACCACGTGGTGGCTGACCGGTGATCTTCTAAGGTGGCGTGATACCATTGTCTTTCATCTTGGTAAAACAGAAGGGGTCAGTGTGTCCCCCTTTGTTGGAATATGTACACCAACATTTTGTTCGTCTTTGCTGGGTTGGCGGAGCCACGACCCTGGGAGGCGAGTCTACATGTAGCCTCTTACCTAAAACTGTCTGATGCTAAAATTTGGGACGAGGCCTCGGGCCCATTGGGTTGCTTGTCCAGAAAACTCTGTCACTATGTTGCTTAGCTCGTAGAGATAAGTTGACTAGCTCGACGTAATTAGGTATGCTAACGCAACTCATTCAATCACGGATATTGGGTCGTAGCCCATCTGAAAAATGTCACATTTTCATCGGTTCGTTAGCTAGGATCAAAGGAGCGTGTCTAGCTAGCTCCGTAAATCTATTCTCATATTCTGACACGGTCATCTCTCCCTGTCGGAGGCGAAGAAACTTACCCTCCTTTTCATCACGGTATGTGAGGGAAAAGTACTTCTCATGGAAGCATATCTCAAATGCATCCCAGGTCCACACATGTCCTGTAAAAACTATTCGTAGGATGCTGTCCCACCATAAACTAGCCTCCTTCTCGAACATATAGGTGGCTAAATCGACTTGTTCTGCCTCATTATAGTGTAATGGCTTCAACATCTTAGAGATGCGATCTAGCCAGTAATCAGCCTCCTCGGGTCTGTGAGTACTCACAAAAGTGGGAGGATGGAAACGCTCAAAGTGCTCGAAAATTTCACTGGTATTCATGTTCCCAGTAGGGTGCGTAGGTGATGCAGGCAGAACCACACTCATATTCTAAGCAAGGGCCCTTGCTATGGTGGCGAAAAATTATTGTTGCTATTATTACTGCTGATGCATCAAGAGCATCATCTGCTCCAACCTATTAAGAGGAGGAGCCGACTGAGGTCTGTGTGGTGTTAATGTGGACACACGGTTCTGTTCAGGAACCGATGATGCATAAGGTGTTGGCCCATTAGTGGGGCCAGTGGCCGGTTGTGAATCCGGCATCATCTCAAAGTTTAGGCCCAAGCTAGGGTCCGAATGGCTATTGTTCAGAGGAGATGCCCCGTCAACCAAGCCATCAAGTGCAAGACGAATCGTACTCCGAGTGGTTTTCAAAGGCATTCTCTATATACAACATAGGGTGCAACATGTGTAAGTTTTAGCATAGTATTACTCAACTTGTCAAGCATTCTACACATTCCATAACAAAAGGAGCTTCATGCGTTTCATTTAACCAAAATCATCACAATGCATGGGATGTAGCCTTAAATGGATCATGACAGTAGATGCATGTGAGCTAACCAAAACAAGCTTTAAATACTAAAACACATCAACAACTAACCAAGCCTACCAAGGCTAGTACAAACAAAGACTAGCAACAAGGAAATCTAAGAGACGACTACACGTGTAACTAGTCGTCAGAATCTGGCAATGGTGAAGGAGCACCCTTGACTTGTAGACAACACAGGATAGCTCTCAAGGTGCGAGATACTTTACCGACTTTCCTCTTCATGAAGGCCTTATTCTCGTCAAGTTTGGCTTGGGTCACTGTGATATCCTGACGCAGGGTAGCCTGACCCTCCTCAAGCTGAGCCAAGCAGGCTTCTATAGCAGCCTAATCACTGTCACACTCTCATAGTAGGAGGAGAGCCCTCATTAGTGTCCTGGGCCTCCTCAATCTCTTCTTCTTACTCTTCCTTTTCCTCACTTTCTTCTACTATTTCATTTCTGCTTTCTTCATCATTCTGTCTCACCTTCACTCTCATTGAGTTGGGCTTGACGCTGTCGTGGCCCAATCTCCCTGTTGTTGAGAGTAGTGTCGTTGATGAAATGGATTGGCACAGGAATTTTTTTGCCAAGTCTGTAGCTGAATTCGTGAGCAACCTTGCATATCAGTCAACCGAATGGGAGTGAAATGGTCATCCTAGTAGAGCGTGCGGTCTGAACTATCTGTAGTAGTACATACGTAGGCAAGCACAGTTTGTCTCCCTGCCCAGCTCGGTACAGAAAGTTGACTATCATACTCATGCACTCACTGTGATTGCTCCACCTAGGGTACACATTGTACGTGAAAATGTGGTGGAGCAGGCGGAAGTCATCGGTCATATTGGATGCTAGGAGGCTAGATTCTAGTGGGCCAGTCGGCTACAAAGGAATCTCGTGCGGCGAACTCTTTCACGCACGCTCCCAAAACTCTTCTCACTGGCATGGACCTTACCAAGCGGCATTCCCATGATTCAGGCCATCAAGCCAACATCGATTTTGGCTTCTCACCTTTCCATAGAAATTTTGAACTACAAAGGCTCTAATGTTAACTCCCATATATGGGCGTAAAAGTTTCAAATAGTGCACTCATTTACACAAGACTTTCCTTCGAATACAGGTCTCCATCCAACATCAGATAGGTGGTCCATCAACGGATAAAGCCCGAACAGCCTCTTATCTACATGTGCCTCAAAGAGAATCCTATGGCTTTTAAATCTTCCATGTGATAGGCCCGTTAGTAGAGCTCTATCGAGAGGAGCCTGGGGATCAAAGTCCAGCTTCGTCCTCAGCTCTTGTGCGGTGCTCATACTTGGCTATGCGCCCGATCTCTTTCGTAGATGGGTTGGGCTGCTAGGCCCAGCTTCATCCGTAGGAGTCCTCTTCTTCCCCCTGAGGGAAAAATGGTGGAGAGAGAAAATGGTAGCCACGAGCTCAAAAAGAGCCATAGAAACTAAATAGGCTTGTAATGAAGTTGGATTTGGAGACTTTTTGAAAGATGAGACACAAGCTATGAGCTTTGTGCCTAAATGCACATGAAAGAGGGAAGATGGGAGTAGTAGAAGGTAGGTTTTTTGTTTTCCTTTGAAGAGGATGAAGGAAAGAGAGTAGGGGGTGCCAAAAATGAAAAAGATGGTAGAAAGGAGGAGGATTTTAGAGAGAAAGACAAGGTTTTGAGGGATTTGGAGAGCTAGGAGTGGTGTGAGGGAGGGAGACGAAGCACAAAAGGGGTATGGGAGAGGTCCCACATGATTTTATGGGCCCCACAGCCACCTACAACCATCGGACCACCCGGCCCGGTCGCGACTTGACAGGCCCACTGGCCAATTTGGGGATGCATCCCCGATGTGGGGATGTCATCCCCACTCACTGGACACTTTGGGGATGCCTCCCCATTCTGGGGATGCAATACCCCCCCCCCCCCCCCCCCCCCCCACAGGGGGGACCCCAAATACACGTGGGACCCACCTTGGATCCTTCCGATTTGGGTCGTTTCAGCCCCCGAGGCCGTTTGATGTGGTTTCACTACTCGATATTTGAATCGGGTATATTTTGCCAAATGAAATGAGTTATATGATATACAATATATGATTTTGGGGTAGGAAAAGCTGAGTTATCCAAATAACCTATTATTTGCATGATATTTCATAAGGTTAAGGGTCAAAAACCCATTTTATTTATCTATTTACTAATTATAGAAATTTTAGTCTAAGTATTGTTCTTCATCATTTAACCTTTAGAATTTGTGTCTAATATAGTATACTTAGCAAAAGTTGAAGAATAAGGTGGTGGAATGTGAGATTTTGAAAGGAAAAGGGGGTTAAAAGGGAATTTTAGACTTTAAGATTGAGTACGCGCCTATATTCACGCCATTTGGATCCATTTCAGGTTTAAAATTTGTCAACTAATGACTCAAACCGTCGACTGACGGCCTAGGGGCGACCTGAGTCGATCCACGTGATCGAAGATATGATGCGGATTAAATTACAGTATTAATCTTTCCTGTTGGTGAAACTTAAGATTCTAATGTGATTTCTAGATTCCATCGCCCCCTTCCTATGTTAGAGTACGTCAGAGTGCATCGTGTTACCATAACCCAGGTCCAGTTTAATCCAAATCATACTCTGATACCAACTTGTAACGCCCTGAAAATTGGAGGTCGAGTAGAAGCTCAGCTCCCGAGTTCTAACACATTACTTATGCAACATAGATAATGATAATTGAATGTTGTCTATATTAGTACATTAAACATGAGTGGGATTCGCTAAACAACATAGCATACTCCAAAGGCAGTTAAATAATGCAAGCGAAAGACTGAGAGATGTATATAAGCATACATGGAACATATGGTCCATAGCCGGTCTCCAGGGTATGAATACATTACCAGGTAGAATAATTACATGTATTAGTTAAAAAAAAAATACAAAATGTCAAGATAGTTCAACTACAGATGATAAGCCCTGTAGCCCCCGTCAATCAGGATGGTCTAAGTGAATTCGCCAGAGAACTGCATATACGAGAATTTCTCCTCGTCAAAGAAGTCAGGCTCCACCTCACATGTCACGTCACCATCTGCAGCTAAGATAGAGTCTGGTTGGTGTATAAAACACTGTCCTGTAACGTGGGAGTGAGTGATCAACTCAGTGGAACAATAAAGCAAAGGTTAACATGTTATCAATTCATTCAAGCACTAATGATAATGCAACACAACAATCAATTCCTAAGTACTCTTTTTAATGTAAGAATGATATGAAATAATGAAGCATGCCCTCACCTGCACTCCCTCTTGCGACAATATCTAACGATCGCGGCATGAATCTCTACCACTGTGCTCTACATCAACGCCTACGGCACATGCAGTGCAATGTTATGAGCATGATTACCGAGTTCTTATTAGTCCTTTTCATACAGCCGGATTGGGAAGCTAACGTACCACCCTTTATATCATTTACCCAACATTAATCCATCTAGGGTTGTCAATCCTAGTTAATCACATACGATAAGCAAGTTCAGGTCACTACCACCAACACCCTACCAACTGACAGTCTATTTTCGAAAGCTCGTCACCAACCCAACTGGAGACCAGAGCCAAGTTACGTCAGGGTATGCCTATTCATACTCGAGGTCACTCCACTAACACC
Organism: Magnolia kwangsiensis; assembly: GCA_037074715.1. NCBI lineage: Eukaryota > Viridiplantae > Streptophyta > Magnoliopsida > Magnoliales > Magnoliaceae > Magnolia > Magnolia kwangsiensis. The sequence goes on from CM073573.1 coordinate 63,934,873, forward strand.
CTACTAACTGGCAGTCTATTTTCAAAGGCTCGTCACCAACCCGACTGGGGACCACAGATAGGCTATGCCAGTGTATGTCGACGCTCGAATATAGTGTCCCATACCACCATATTTGGCTCACGAGTTTGGGTTACTCACTGGTCACTACGGGAAGACTCGTCACCCCAGCATAAGCCGACATCTCGACCACGGTGTCCCATACCACCATGCTCAGCTCATGAGTCTTAGCGGATCGTGGTACTAAGGTTAAATGGGCATTTCACTGGTAAGTTTGGTACCTTAGGTTCAATCAGTAGTGTTCATACATGGTGAACATACATTGGGCCAATCGAGTTACTTAAAAATCTTGACTGGTACGAGCGTACATTGACTTAATCGACATGGAGTGCATAAGCACTCCGCGTGGCCTAACTACTGTCATCAAATGACGTACAACTCGGATTCATCGAACGCATCCATCATGGCTCAAACAGTTCGGCCAGCGATCATATTTCCTAAATGAAAGAATGCTTGATGTGATGTACTTAATGAGGGTGTTGAGATATGATTCTCAATCCCCTTATACATAGTTAAAGTTTATTTTATATAACCTATCTTATTACTATGTGATTTACTGATGATATGTGTTGTATGTGTTTGTTAAAATGCTCGAATGAGATTTATGTTTAGATTTATTTGTCACCTATTGTCTTGGATTATTACATGTCAATGTTATTGGTTGGAGTGTGATTGGGGCTATGATGTAGTCCAGGCAATCGGTAATACTTAGACTACACCTATTACATACATGTAATAAATTAGTTAAAACACATATCGTAGCAAATCCTTCCACATAGGAATTGCCACACGTACAACCATCATGTAACCTCAAACATAAATCATGGAAAACATAAATCATAATTCCATACTCATTCAAACATTTCAACAAACACTTGGAATGCATTAAAATCAACATAGTTTACATATATGTGTAATATATGGGAAACCTTGTATCTAAGCATATGAGATAGCAATCAAGTCAGTCATAAATCATTACTAACATTGAAAGCCTTGAAAACCATAACCTAAATGTTTATAGTCCGCACCCTAAGCCAGTAGACTCGTAACGAACTCAGTTTAAAAACTAAGTCTTTATCTACGGCACCACAACAACCCACAACAGGGAATAGGTTAGTTATTCCATCATTACTCTACTCAAATCCCTAAAACCAATTAGGGTTAGGATTTCTTACCCAAATATGGAATCGGAATCGCTCGTATAGCGATATAAGAATGTTGGTTAAGCACGTGGAACGACGGGATTTAATCCCAGGGACGAACTCCAACTCTCACCCTCACTTTCTCTCTTTCCTTCTTTTTTCTCTCTTCTCTCCCTTAGGATTTTTCAAATTCGTATGGAATGAAAGAGAGAGGGTTTAAGCCCTTTATTTATACTCAGAAGTGATGGGAATGGCCCCAGGGCCAAGGTATACTTAGGTTACAGCCAAATAGTATCTGTTCTGATCCAACGGAGCACTTTTGGAGGCCCCATTACTGAATACGACAGACTTAAGCTCCCTGACATTGGATCTAGGTCAAGCTAAGTTTTCATTCTGATTGGATTTACAGATCACCTATGGCGGACCAGTTTCAGTTTGACGGTCATCGGTACTCGATCAGGGCCACAAGTGCACTGACTTGTGTTGAAAATTTTCTCTGATTCAAGGGTGTAATTGGGTCAGAATCTGATGGTCTGAAACCTTAGATTTTTCTTACAAGTGAACCGACTCAATTCTCTTAAGTTTCAGTTCATTTCCTAAAGATATTCACGTTTCTCACACAGTTCAATTCTCTTAAGTTTCAGTTCAAGTCACGTGTTTCGGGATACTCTCTAAACTTAATTTTTGAGGTGGTTGTCAAGCCCAACAAGGCAGTCATGACTATATAGTTTCACGGTAATCGGACTTTTGACGCACAGTCCAGGTCCGATACGGAGTTTCAATGTGCTCCTAAGAGTAACTGGGTTTAGAGATTGATCCTAGGTTTCAGGGTAATGTAACGTCAATGATTCTACACGTTTTGGGTCTTGCAGTTTGTATTTAAAGTGATTAGGGCTAATTTCACAGGTAATCTAGTTTAGCACTAGTTAATTTTCATTTAATTTCTAAAGGACTTGGTCTTTAGTGATTTCTGCCTGAGTTGGTACTCGGGTCTCTGTACGAATTTTTTCGGGACGTTACATAATACATGGCCCAATCCACATACAATAACATGGGTCCATAGGGAAGGTTATGGATCAAGAATAAGGTCACAAAATACATTCATTATGGTGGGCTAGTGGATAGCCCATTATCCCAAACACATGGGCAACAATCACATCTAAGTTAAGTCAATTGGGCCTTACAACCTTAGCCCAAAAATCCAATTGATTTGGTGGGCAACCAAGGGCCTAACCACACATACATACTTCAGTCTAACCAACCCAACATAATGATGGACATATCCCACAAATCCACTAGGCATAGCTAGGACATCCCAACCCATTTGGGCCTACTAGGAGTCCTAAAAATCTGGTTTTTTAAGGGTCCTTATAACCCTATTAAAGTGGGCCCACAAGATGCATTAATTAAGCCTAAAATTAGGAAAATAAAAACACGAAACATTCCCAAAAATCCTCACAATATGGTGGGCCCCACACCCTTAAAACTCCAACCATAAAGAGAAATTTATGACTGTGGACCCCACCTTTTATCCAGTGGATATTCTTGAAGCAATACAAACTTAACATATGCACTTAAACCTCCTCGTATGGATGACAAATTCTAGGATGAAAATACCCCTCCTTTGCACGGAAAAGGATTGGCTACTCCCCCGCCACCTGCCAATGGCGAATCGTCGGTGGTCTGTAGGCCCCACCATGATGTATGCTTTTCATCCATGCTGTCTATATATTTTTCCAGATCATTTTATGGTATGAGACCAAAAATGAGGTACATCCAAATCTCAAGTGTACCACATTACAGGAAACAATGTTGAACGAGTGCCAACCATTAGAAACTTAGGTGAAGCCCACTGTGATGTTTGTGAGAAATCCTCCCCGTCTAAGTTCATTCATAGGGTCACAAAGACCTGGATGAAGAGGAAAAACAAATTTCAAAATGATCCAAAACTTCCATAACCCCTAAAAGGGTTTTAATGGTAGACATTCAATTCCCCACTACATTTTACAGTGTGGTCCACTTGATAGCTAGATCTGTCTTATTTTTTGTCTCAAACCTTGATATGATCTCACTAAATATATGGACAATTTGGATATAACAAAGAGCTCATGATGGGACTCACAAAAGCAACACAGTAAAATATATATATATATATATATATATATATATATATATATATATATATATATATATACACATACTGTCGCAGTACTACCCCCGGTACGGCGGCAGTGCCGCAACAGTCTAGTAGATTAAATTTTTTTCAAGGAGAATGTTTTCCCCCTTATATTTTTCTCTAATACATAATTATGTAAATATGTATATATAAGTATATATATAAAAAAAAATCTATCTTTTAATTCATTTCTTTGTCTATTTATTTAACAAGCATATCTCCTAAACTAGAATGATTTACTTAACGTACCAGATATGATTTTGGGGTAGGAGAAGCTAATTTAGCCAACCAACCTAGTTATTTTCCAAGATTCCATCGGGTTGATGGTCGAAAATCCATTTCATTCACTTCGTGGTCAAACTAGAAATTGAGTGGGGTAAACCAAAAATTGAGCAGGACAAATCGAAAATTGAGCGGGGCAAACAAGAGAATGAAATGGACGAGGCAAACTAGAAATGGAGCAAGGGAAGCATGAAAATTGAGCGAGGCAAACATGAAATTGAGCAACGCAAACTAGAAATTGAGCAGGGAAAACTTGAAATTGTGCAGGGCAAATATGAAATTCAGCGGGGCAAACTAGAAAATCAGCAAGGCAAACTTGAAATTCAATGGGGCAAACTTAAAATTCAGTGGGGCAAACATGAAATTAACATGAGACGCACATAGCTTGCAATAGTAAGAAGTTCCTACCCTAAGTTGTTGTGGGCAATCTACATCCCTTTGGATTATAGGGAATTCATATAATCTAAAGCTACAGGTAACTTGCATAACTTTTTGACAATTTAGTTTGCATATGGCTCAATTAAGTTTCAAAACTCCATATTTGAGTAACTTAGTTAGAGTCGAACAGTCCTACTAGGGGCTTTTATAAAGCCCACTATAATATGTGTGTTTTATTCAAGTTGTTCATTCATTTTGAAAATCATTTAAGAACACAAGCTTAAAAAGAAAGCAGATAAAAAACACAAGCAAGTCACACCCACATCATAAGAATTATTAATGAGGACGATATTGCTTTTAAAACCTTCTTAAAGGCCATCGTGATATGTATTTTTCATTAAACCTATTCATAAAATAATGTGAACTTGGTTAAAAGGAAAATAGAAAAATATCAGCTTGGTCCAAAACTCCTTAAGCCCCTAAAAGAGGGTTTTGGCAAGTTGTGTTGAAGCCCCACATGTGGCCTGATCTACTTTAGCACTAGAGCTTCTTCATTTATTTTATTATCAAAACCTTCCTAGTAATTCAGCAAGGGAACTTAGGAATTGAGCGAGGGAACCTTAAAATTCAACATGGTAACTTAGAACTTGCATGAAGCAACGTAGAAATTGAGCTTGGGTTTGGGATTACAATAGAATATTTGTTACCTTTTCAAACCACAATTTCAGTGTATACCTAAAGCTTGGGTTTGGGATTACAACAAAATATTCGTCACCTGCAAAGATGAATTGAAAAACATATCAAACATAAAATTCACAAGATAATCATAATGTACAAAATCAAAAATAATTGAAAATAATGTAGCATTTCATGAATTTGAACAAGCTTCATATGAAATTGATATAGAAATTGAGCGAGGAAATACCAGAAATCGAGCGAGACAAACTATGAAAATAAGCGAGGCAAACTATAATTTGAGCGGGGTAAACTGAAAATTGAGCGGGGCAAACTAGATATTGAGTGGGAAAAACTAGATATTCAGCGGGGTAAACTAGAAATTCAATGGGGCAAACTAGAAATTGAGTGGGGAAAATATGAAATTGAGTGGGGCAAACATAAAATTGAGTAGGGGAAAAGATGCCAACATTCAGTTTAAATGTAATGGATCAAGATAGTTGGTGTGTATATAGAATACTTCGTAGACCTAATGCAATGGATAAAATAGTGTCGATACGAGGGAGTTTGGATTGTAAGTAACTTGATATAAGCTACCTATGCATTAAGTAGCTTATCGTGGTTCATACTTCTCAAACTGAAGTGATTAAGTAACTTTACGTAAAAAGTTCCTAATAATTGATCATAAACCGGACCTACATTTAGCAGAACACTTTCTCTAGTTACAGTAGATAGAGCTTCACGAAATGTGAAATTATCCTGAAATATGACAGGCATGCCAAACAGACTTGGCAAACTTGTCCAGGGATATAGCAATCCCATAGAGGTCTCGACCTTTGATCCAGGCATTAAGAAGGTCCCAACCTTTCCTCAAATCAATCCGCATCCCTAATATGGCCCAGATATCTAGTCCGGACAACTAGATAGTCCAAATCTTCACCACAGATGGTTGGAACTTAAGGTAGGATCTTCGTGCTCTTCAATCTACCAACATGAAACTCTCTTCTTAAAAGCATGGAAGTAGAGAGTTATAATTGCATTTAAAATCTGGAAGGATTGAAATGATAATTGAATTTCAGTACTTGGCTGATTATCTCATATGGTGGTATCCAAACTCTAAGCACAATAGCATAAGAAACATGGATTGAAATCACACTAATAATAACCCATGTCATGTTTTCATTTGGTAATGCAATGATTGGTTTAAATTAATCACATTGGATATATATGATTTTATAGGTATGAAGTACTATAGATAACTCAAGATAGAATTGTATTGAAGAATGACTTCTCGCATTATACGTGAGAGATTGAGAAGACGTAGGTAAGTGAAAGAGTTCTACAATGGGTAGACTCTCTCTCATAGCCACTCCCCTATATAAAATGCATTCGGTCCCTAACACAGACCTCATTTTGCCCCGCTGAATTTCTAGTTTGCCTCGCTCAATTACATGTTTGCCCTGCTCAATTTCTAGTTTTCCCCGCTCAATTTTATGTTTGCCCTATTCAATTTCTATTTTGCCTCACTCAATTTCATGTTTGCCCCACTGAATTTCGTGTTTGCCCCATTGAATTTCTAGTTTGCCCCGCTCAATTTATAGTTTACCCTACTCAATTTAATGTTTGCCCGCTCAATTTCTAGTTTGCTCCACTCAATTTCATGTTTTCCCTGCTCAATTTCATATTTTTCTTGCTCAATTTCATAGTTGCCCCACTGAATTTCATGTTTACCCCACTCAATTTCTGGTTTGCCCGACTCAATTTCATGTTTGCCCCGCTGAATTTCCAGTTTGACCGCGAAGTGATTGAAATTGACCACGAAGTGATTGAAATGGATTTTCGACCATCGACCCGATGGAATCATGGATAATAACTAGGTTGGTTGGCTAAATTAGCTTCTCCCACCCCAAAATCATATGTGGTATATTATGTAAATCATTCTAGTTTAGGAGATATGGTTGTTAAATAAATAGACAAAAAAATTAATTAAAAGATAGAAAAATAGTTTTATATACATATTTACATAATTATGTATTAGAGAAAAATGTAAGGAGGAAAAATTTCTCCTTGTAAAAAAATACAAAAAAAAAATAAAATTTGCTAGACTACCGCGGTACTACTGTAGGTATAGCGGCAGTGCCGCAGCCATCTGTAATTTTTTTTTTTACTGTGTTGCTTTTGTGGGTCCCATCATGAGGTCTATGTTATATCCAAACCATCCATCTATTTGGGGAGCTCATATTAAGGATTGAGACGAAAATTAAGATAGATCTAACTATCAAGTGGAGCACACTACAAAATGCAGTGGGGAATTGAACGTCTACCATTGAAACCCTTTTAGGGGTTATAGAAGTTTTGGATCATTATGAAATTTGTCCAGGTCTTTGTGACCATATGAATGAACATAGACAGGTAGGATTTCTCACAAACATCATAGTGGGCCCCACCTGAGTTCCCAACGCTCATCTCTGCCTGCCAGCGCTCGTCTCTGCTCGCCAACCAGAGGAAGGTAGGGGTATTTTTATCCTCAAGTTTGGTTTCCAAACAAGGAGGTCTAAGTGCATATGTTAAGTTTTTATTGCTCCATAAAAACCATTGGATAAAAGGTGGGGTACACAGTCATAAATTTCTCAGCCACAAACAATGCATTCTTTTAAGGCAACAAGCTGGATTTTCAGCCCATTTATCTTTCTGGGCCTGCTGAGGTCTAGAATATGTAAAATCAAGTGAATAAAATTCTCAGGGTGACCAGCAACATGCACAGGGGGTCCCACCACATGGGGAGTGGCTATTTAACACATAAATCAAATGAGCTTTATTGCTGGACTGGAAGTCCAGCAATCAGCCCATAGTAGTGGGCACCCCAACCAGGTGGGCGGTCCAATGGCCTGGACAAGCTGCCCAAAATAAACTCAAGGTGGGCCCCACCATAGAAACCCCTCCAAGGGTGGGCCATGTCCAAGTGGACCACACCAGATGGGTGGAAGGGTGGATAAGACATTACATCATGGTGGACCAAATGAAGGTGGGACGACCAACCCATGCTGGACGTTAACCACCATAGGACGTCCAACATGGCTGCTGGTCAGCCATGTCCCCAAAATTCTGGTGGTCCAAATGGCCCTAGTCATATATGATGGGTCCCAGCAAGGTGGGCCACAGTGAAGGGAAATTTTGAGGTCATTAGGTATGCCAAATAATTTTTACAATTTATGGACATCAAGGTGTTTCTGAAAAATCTACTGCTGAAATTATTGTTGTCCCCATCTTTGACACCTCATGGGGTGGGCCTAGGCCTGCTAACCCAAGGGGGAAATGGATGTATTTGATGCTCCTATGTATGGACAGCAAGTGGGGTCCACTGGAATAGCCGACTTTCCCCAATCAAAGTGTAAAAGGTTCATTTCCAGCATGCAACCCTGTTGGACTGTCTAGAAATTTATGGATGTACAGCCTCCTTTGGCCCATCCCATAGGCCTCAATCAAGGGATAAATGATGTGGGCCCCATCCTACATTAATTTGGGGTCCATACCTCAAAAAATCCCCAAAGAAATCAGGGATAAAAAGCTTCACAAATGGGCCTGAAACAATGCCCAAAAACAATGCAGCAAATGGGCCTGAAATTTGGACAGCAACATATGCTGTCCATATTTCAATCCTTAGAAAATATCCAAAGGGATTTATACCTAAATACATCAAGTTAGGTCCACCTTAAGGGACTATAAAAATTCCAAATCCATGTCCATACCAAAATCTCCAAGAAAATCATGGTTTAGAGGCCATCCAACCCATGCATGTCAGGGTGGGCCTGGATGTCCCAAATTTCCTGGTGGATCTAGGATTTTCTAATCACATCAATGGGACACCAATGTCTAGCAACAAAAGGGGAAGAAATAGAGAGAGAGAGATAGAGAGAGAGAGAGAGAGAGAGAGAGATCACGGAAGTTACTGAGGTAGGGATGTTATCCCTACCATACACTATACATAGATCATACATGCATGCTATCTTACATAGATCATACATGCATGCTATCTTACAAATCAAGGAAGTTACTGAGGTAGGGATGTTATCCCTACCATGCATGCAAGGTCTAGATGACCAATAAAATGCTAGATCAAAGGAAAATCCATCATGGTGGGTCCATGGAGAATGGCCCACTATGGCCTTTGGCCTCTCATCTTGAAGCTATGTAGGACTCCACCATTGATTGGTGGGTCCTACATACTCCAAGCATGCTAGGAAGGAAATGCAAGAAGTAGGAGAAGAAAGAGAGCTTCAAGCAACACCCACCTCCAAGATCTCCTCTAATCTTCAAGGTACTAGCTCCAATGGTCCAAAGGGAAGGTTTTAATGGAGGAGACGATGTTGTAATGGTGAGATTGGGAGAGAGAAGGGAGGAAAACTTGCTGGAAAAAAATGGAGGAGAGATGGACGTTCCACCATGCAAGAGAGGGAGAAGGAGAGAAATGAGAGACAAGGGAGAGAGAGGAGAGGTAGTAAGGAGGTAATGATTTGTTTCTTAGGAGAGTGGGTTGCTTGGGAAGAGGGATTGCATAGATAAGAGAAAATTCTAATGATGGGTTCTAGAAAAGAGAAAAAGAAATTCATGATGAGTTTTATAGAAAAGAGGCAATCATGGATATGCTAGGAGTAGCTATCATAGAAGGATGTCCTCTAGGTGGGGCCCACATGGGGAAACGTGCCCATGGGTCTAGGTGGGTCCCACATTCATGATCAATGGCAAAAAATGGTGTGGTCAATATCTCAAGATGTACATATTAAATTCATGCATGAGATGTGGCGTTGGAACCGTGGCATCGATGTGGTCGCAATAGCATATGTTTAGAGTGGATCCAAGTTAGGAAAGCAAGATGGAACTTAAGGATGACCACAAACGGAATCTACAGGTCACGGGTCATTGGGATTCGACTAGTAAGACCGCGGGACCTAGAGAAATGAAATGGATACTCAATCTAGGGTCTTACACAACCTATTGTTGGAAGGCTGCTACCACCAAGCTGGTTATGGGGTTGGTGTGCTAATGTTATCCTTAGAAAAATACTATATTAATAATCTGAAAGGACTAACCTTCATTTTCCCCTCCTTCCAAGCTGAGACTTATGCTCTATGTAAATGAATCATGGACCTCACTAGTATAAACTGAAAACATGAGTATATCATGTGTATTCTTGAGTTGAAGTCCATGTAATACCTGAGAAAGGAAAAACAAAAAAACTAATGTAGCATACTTGGAATTCTTTCAAAGCTAATAATGATCAGAGTCTCAAAAACCTTGAAATGAATTCAACAAACAGAAAACTATCCAATTAAAAGTGTGAAAATATTTAAAGAGTCCATAAACCAATTCAAATTCAAATTCAAATTTAAATATAGTCTAAATTTTTATAAACCTAAATACAGAACTTTAGTTGACTGTGTATGATCTGAGCTTAGAATCTGGGTAAAATCCGAATCAACTACAGAATCAAAAGCAAATATCTGAACTTCAACCAAGAATGAATTTAAAATGATAGACATGACAAAAATTGTTGTTGAATAGTGTTCCAAGACAATAACTCCATGTTGAAAACAAGTGTTGAATTAAGAGGGATGAGTGGAGGAGCACCCGCCTCCCCATAAGCCAAATTTAGAGGAATGGTGAAGATCTCTCTCTCACCCTTTCTAATGGTGGCAATCCCATCATCCCATCCTTTGATCACTTCACCTGAAATCCAACAATTTGAGAAACATGAGCAAAAAAATATGTATAGTTAATCACAACCATTAATATAGAAAGTAGTATTGCAATGTATGACATGTAACAGAGAGAAAATTACAAAAAGACGCTACTTCTATAAGTAGATTAAAAAGGGAAATGAAAAGCCCATAAATTCAAGAAAGTTTTAAGTTTTTAGACTTAATTTTATAAAGGTCCTTTATCCAAAATGTCACGCCGTAAACCTGGAGATCGGACTCACAAGAATCTCGATCACTGAATCCGGTGTCGACAGCCTCTGTAGTACCCCATTCTCGGCTTCCAGTGCCCATTCGCCAGATTCTGATCCTAGGATCCTATAAGGAGGATTTTTCAACTTACATTTATCTCATAAGAAGCATAACCACAAGTTTACCCAAATCAAAAAGGCATCATCACATATCCACTAATTTAATCATTTAAATACAATGCTGAAAGGGAAATACATATATCGAAAATTAAAGCTCCAGAGGTCTACTGCATGCTTCAAGCTCAACACTGTTGCAACCTAATGTCACCTGCATACATTTATCGTGCATAAGCTTATATAAAGCTTAAAGGGTGGTGAAAGTGTGTGCGCAAGGTAAGTGTCAAGTAAGCAATATCAGAGCAATCAGAGTAAGCGAAAATACTCACATATCCACTAATTTAATCATACAATATCAAAAATATTGGAAAATTCATAAATCATACGATATCAGAGTAATGCGAAAATATGTTGATTGGTCCATAAATATCATCAATCTTATCCAGACTATGTGATGTAAAAATATAACAAAAATAATATCATATATTGATGAAGTAATGTAGATTAGTTATGCAATATAGAGACAGTAAGCCAAATATCAGATGCTGATGATGCAGTGCAATATGCGGTGTGAATGAAATGACCAAGTTGGAGTGAAGTCGAGATGATAGTACATAGTATCGCAGGCTATGGGGTCCATCACAAGCGACTTCTATCCAAACTAGTCTCATACCTAAATTTGGATAACCAGACTCAATGTAGTAAACTCCTAATCTAAGGTTAGTCACGCACCCAACCAAAATCCTTATCATTACGATGGTACACAACAATTAATTACGCACCACTAGCTCGAGTAAATAGTGAATAAATGAATAAATGAGTATGCAACTCCTACTCAATAAATCCACATATCAATACAGTTCCTCTATGGGAAATCGTCGGAGTCTATTACACTCCAAACCAGATCGTCGCCCCATCGCACGTAACAAGGTGAGTGAAAGATTGATGAGGGTCGAATATTACATATTAGACCATGATTACTGCCTGATTTCACGTACATAATAATGCTTAATGAAGTAGTTTAATTGTGTTTTATTGCAGGATGAAATAAAGAGTGTTGATTGAAAAAGTGTATTAAAAGCATGAATTTGATGCTCCGAAGTCACCAGAGCAAGGGACGGACTTCAGAGAACCAAGATCAACGGATTTACACGCCAGGGATCTGAGGAAATCAAGCTGTTCGCATTAAAAAGGCCTGAAATTGGTGCAGAATGCAAGATCACATGGTTCCCGCCATCCGATTGGCTTGAAACTTCGTACATGGCCTGAGGGCCATAAATTAATCGTACACATAAAATTTCAACCATTGGATATCTCGAGAAGTGGCCCAATAGTCAAATCAGTCCCTTAATTCATTAAGTGGGGCCCACCTGAATCTAGAACTGCCTCAAAATTGTTCTTGACGATTAAAATAATATGAGAAAAAGGATGGACGGTGCAGATTTTACAAACACATTGCAGTTGGTCCCACAAGTGTACGTGTGCGTACACACTATATAAAGTGGTGACGAGCACCAAATTGGTCAGCAGCACTGACCAGTGCCTGCGCGACCGACTTTAAAAAAAAGGAATTTTCTTTTTTTTCACTGGTTGTGTAACCGACCGACGATCAGTTTTGGGAACGGTTGTGGGCCCCACCAATAATACATATGGATGATCCAAGTCGTCCATCGTGTAGAAAGCCACGAGCACTATAAAATCATGTTTACACTTTTCACCCATGCAAGCACATGTGTGAGATACAGGGGCCACAAAAGGGCTGCCCTGCAGCGTTCAAACCTGATCTTTTAGTGATTTCTTTTCTGGGACACGCCAATGGACGTTCAAAATCACCCATTCATGATTGAAATTTCGTCCTTAATCCAATGGATGGAGTGAATTTCCATAAAAACACCTCTGTGGGGCCCACCGATCATGACAGTGAAAGAGTGCGAAAGGTTTCGCACATCCGTAAAAACTGACTTTTTCAGGCAGTTGTGGCCCTCCATCTTTAATCATATGACAGATCTGAACCGTCTATCATGTAGAGGACCCAAAAATGTCCTAAGAGACGGTGTTTCTTCAAAAATTAAGTGAGAAAAGTGGTAATTTTTGAGGCACCGAACTTGGCTGCGAAAAATCTTTCGTTAGGCATGCATAGCTTTCCAAATTCGATTCAAATCTGATTTTCACCACTCCAGTAGCTATATAAGGAGGTTTTGGACGTGGGGAGCATTCATTCAGACCTTGGGAGGAAGATCCAGAGCTTGGGAGGATCCAGAAAGAGAAGAAAGAGGAGAGAGAGAGAAAGGAAGAAGGGCGATGTTTTTGTATTTTAAATCTTATTTTTACTTCTTCTTAATTAATTTTATGAATTGCTAGACTTCTTAGATAGGGCTGAGATGAAACCCCTAATTTGATTGACTCTGGTTTATTGTTGAATTCACGTTGATTTGATTGATTTGTTTCTTTTTCTAGTGTGCTTTCCTGACATTTCTGTACTTCTCCATTCTATGAGCTCGACCAAAGTCTAGATATGGATGTTATTTGGAATATTATACTAGGTGCTTGTGTCTGACCATGAACAAGTTTCCTATAGAGGAAGAAACAGGATTTACATCTCTCTATGCCTGACCATGGATGGAAAGATGTGATCCATATGCTTTAAAGGATTATACATTCTGTGTGCCTGACCAAGGATATAGGATGTGCTTTGTTTATTAAATTTATATCAATCTAAATTAGGGTGAATCAACAGGTAAAATAAGGGTTAGGATAATTAGAGGTGGATTCGAAAGTCCTAGTCTTCTCATCGATTGGATTTTACTCACTACTCTCGGTTACTTTTCATTAATTTTTGTTTAATTTTCTTAATCATTACCTAAACTCTTTGTTGGATTAGTTAAGAAGAATCGTAACATTCAAATTATGACAACCAGTCCTCGTGGGAACGATCTCGTAAAACATACCATATCTACATCTGATTCGTATACTTGCGAGTTAAAAATTATTTAAATCAGATTGGTTTAAATTAAAACATCAAAGATACCTCACTATCCGCCTGCCAATATCAGGCCCAGTTTGTCTTTAGCGGACCCATTACTCGAGCTGGTCAAACTCAACCTAGCTTTGCCCCCTCCTCTCGGGCAAGTAAGGTCGCACCCTCTTCCAACCGATCACAACACAGTGGGAGATGCGACCTAATGGTATATGGCCCTCATGCGCTCATACATCTACTCGGTATAGACGTTGGAGCAACTTCTGAAACTAAGAGGGTTCTGGGACTTTCATCAAAGGATATCTATAGCACCCCATGTAGAATAAATTTTTGGTGTCCCATTTGGCCATCCACGATATGCTTGTGGAGGCTACAACCCTACTATCGTTATGGCATATAGTTATCATAATTATACAATGCGAGATACATGAGTCACACAGTCTAATCATGCATTAATCCTGCGCATATCGTGCACTCATGTGGGGGCAACTCTGCCTATCAGGAAGTCTCATAACAACCGACACTACGACATATGCAATGGTTAATCATAACAAACATGCAGATAATGTGTATGGGCATATATCATGATGTTATGCTGTCACATATTCACAATTGACATGACAATAACCTCGACAATGTGGACATTTAACCAACATTGCCTCCAAGGAATGGCCCATATAGAGCTTAACATACAGTGGACCCATGGCCTCACACAAGGGCCAAATATACAACACTGTGGGCCTCACTCAAGAGCTTAATACACATCACGATGGGTCTTTCACATGGGCCTAACATACATCACACTGAGCTCCATCGCCTGGCCCTCAAATGCATCAAAATGGGCCTCATCACATAGGCCTCATATACATCACATTAGGCCTTAAACCCGGGCGGAATACACACCACAATGAGCCACAAATATAGGTCGTATATATGTTACATTAGGCCTTGACAATTAGCCACAATAATCAGAATCAGCCTCGACAATCGGAATCGGCCTCGACAATCAGAACCGACCTATACAATCGGCCTTGATACTCGGAATCGACCTATATAATTGGCCTCAACAATCAGAATCGGCCTCGATACTCGGCCTCGATGATCAGAATCGGCCTCGATATTCATCCTCGACAATCAGAATTAGCCTTGACAATTGAAATCGACCTATACAATCGGCCTCGACAATCAGAATCGACCTCGATACTCGGTCTCTACAATCAATATCGGCCTGTACAATCGGCCTCGATGATCAAAATCAGCCTCAACGATCGGCCTCAACAATCGTCCTCAACAATTGGAATTGACCTATACAATCAGCTTCGACAATCGGAATCGACCTCGACAATCGGAATAGACATCGATAATCTGCATCGATAATCGACACCGACAATCAGCATCAATAATCGGCACTGACAACTAGCATATAAATAAGGCGAGGTCCATAGATGAACAGTCAATCATACATAATATTAAGATTAGCCCTCGGCCGTGTTATATCAAATCCGATAGCACGGAGCTATCCATCTATGGCGAATGGGGCCCACTGGTTTGGGTTAACCCACTAAGAGAACGATGAGAATGGGCCGAACAAAGCCTAAGGGAAGGTCATAATGAGGACATCTAACTATCATTACCCATCAATGTGGACATCTAACCAACATTGCTCCCAAGGGGGTGGCCTACATAAGAGATTCATACACAACGTAGCGGCCATGCATACATCACGTTAGGCTTCATTCATGGGCCTCACATATATCGCACTGGGCTTCATCTAAGGCCTAAAGTGCATCATAATGGGCCATGCCCACGGGCCCTAAATACATCACAATGGGCCTCACCCATGGGCCGTAAATGCACCTCCATGGGCCTTATATGTGGGCCTCATATACAACAAGTGGGCCACACTACTTGGGCCTCGTATGCATTAAATGGGCTACTTGTCTAAGCCAAACAATACAAATAGGTGGGCCCCGCACATGAGCTGAAAACACATTATGATGGGCCTCATGGGTGGGCCGCACCAATGGCCCTTAAGTGGGCTTGGGCCACACCAAAATCATTTCAATAGCTGCAGGTGTAACATGTGTATCACTGTACCCTATCATCCCATAGGGCACATGGCCCACATAATGATAATTAGCACTATCCAAACATTGTTCAGGTAGATCAGCAGCCTCCATACATTTCCTAAATAAATCAGCATCATCCATACATTTCCTAGCACGTCCAAACATTTAGACAACACCATCCAAACATTGTCCAGCACCGTCCAACATAATCTGGATGGTATGGATGAAATAATACATCATGGTGGTGTCCACGTAGTGGTCCACCAGAGATTTGAATTGGCCTCAGCTAGGCTCAACATTAAAATGAGCTTGCTAATGGACGAACAGTTTGGATGGGACACATCCACACAGAACTTGCTGATGTTAATTCAGCAGTGGGTCCCACTATCAAAATGATTGAATGGTCATCGATAACACACATGCATCATGTGTGGCTAGCTGCTGGCCAGTGCACACCCGCCAAACCCATTTTAAGCAGTGGGTCCCACGTGGTGTGCCCCCCCAGATACATTACATATATGTATATGTTTATTTATTATTTATATTATATTATATATATATATATATATATATTATAATACACTACATATAACCTGGACAGGAACGTCCAACGTCCAAATGGACGATTGGACACAACACATACATCAAGTATAGCCCCACACGTGGGGTGGGTCCCACCATCCAAGGACGGTGGTCACACCACGTGTATTATGGTGTGGCCCATCTAAATGGATGGATGACATGGATGGGTCCCACAGACCCCACGGTCAGTTCACACTTCACTGTTAGCCACACACCACCATCAATCACACCTCACTGTCAACCACACACTCCACCGTCAGTCACACCTCACCATTAGCCACACACTCCACCGTCAGTGTTGAAACAAGGTATCGCTCACTCAGTCTAGCACTTGAGCTATGGATCGGGGTGGGTAAATACATCAAAGAGGGCCCCACCCACACGTGTGGGGTGGGCCACATAATAGATGGATGCTTGGGATGACATATAAACATCATGGTGTGTCCCACATAGATGGGGTCCACCAGCAGATGGCTTAGATGTAAATACCATGGTGGGCCACACACGTCATCATCATCATTACCATACAAAGAGAGAGAGAGAGAGAGGATGAGAAAAAGAGATATCGGATGGTGGTAGAGGGACCCCGCCATATGGGCCCTCCATGATCACAATACATACATAAAAATGGGTCCCATCACAAGTGAGCCTTCTAATAGAATATCAACGGTGGATCCCCCACCTATTGGCCTCCTTCTTGGTCCGATGGAATGCCAAACTCCTTGGCTTTGATTTCAATGAAAGATGATGAAGTTTTGATAGTTGAGATGGGAGATGAGAGGGTAGGAAGTGGGCCACATTATAGCTTCTCCATGAGGGCTTAGGAAGCTCATACGTTGGAGCTTAATTTGTTTGGGAATGGGCTTGAGAAATGAGAGAGAGAGAGAGAGAGAGAGAGAGAGAGAGAGAGAGGGTTGTAAGGAGAGAGAGAGGGATGGGTGATGGAGTGATGGGTGAGGTGAGTGATGGGTGTGTAAGAACTTTGTTGACTTTTGGGGTAATTTGTGTAAGAGGGGTATGTGTTGTATAAGGAATTTTTGACTTATGGGTTTGCTTGGGGATGGGGTGTGAGATGATGTGTACTTGGTTGAAGTGATTGATTGATGTGACATGTTGTAGAGATTCTCTTGGGTTTTGCAACGCGCGATATTTTTCTCAAACTGAATGCAGAGCCACATCTCCTGGCTCGGGTATCGCCTCGGTGCGTGAGACGTGACATCGGAACCATGGCGACAGTGTTGTTGATAGGGTACAAGTCTTGGGTCAAGCCGATAATGGAACAGGGAATACGACTTAGGGTTGCACGCAAATTTTATCTACGTATCGCGGCTCACCAGAATTTGACCAGGAGGACCGCGGATGCCTACGAAACAGTATGGGATGGGATATGGATCTTACACAAAACCTTAGCTAATCAGCAGCATGTAGACATGAAACAAGAGCTCCCAGCATTATGAGAGACTATGCAGATTTCGCTAGCACCGAATTACCATATATAAGAGACACAGCAACTGAGTCAGGGGAATAATTTAGTAGGGGCTTTGTTGGGGGCTATCTACAGTGGACATGGCCAATTCTAGCATTAATCATCGTCATAATGCATTTTATCTCTAAAGGAAGGTCTTCCTGTTAGCTCCTGCCCAACTGAGCCAATCTATCTACACCCACCTTGTTTTCTTTGTATTCATGTGCCATTTGATATTAAAGCTTGCGAGTTCCTGATTAACTAGGTCTCCTAGGACATACTAGAGCTTCTGTGAACTGAAGACACAATTACATTAATAATATCTGATGGCAATTAGTAAAGCAAAATTTGTATATCAACTGAACACCTAAAAGAGAATGCATGATGAAAACAACAAAGACATCAAGAAAATTCAAACTTTGAAACTTAAATAACCCCAAATAGCTATGATGATGATGAAATTGGAGAGCTGAGCAAGTTCTCATTAGCTACAATACCCTCAAGTTAGAAGTGTCCATTGTCAAGACCATTCATCAGGAAGGTCGCACCATGGATGAAATTAGGGAGCTCAAAAAGTTCTTATCTGATGACTTGCTCTCACGTTGGACATGTGTCATGACCATCCATTGTCAAGACCATTCATGAGGTGGTTCCCACCATGGATAGGATACCATTTGCCAATCACACAATGTGCAACCTCACCTGCACAATTAGGGGAATACAGAGTTTGCCAAATTATAAAGAATGAAATATTTTAAAAGCAGAATTCAGAAACGACTTGCACTTGAAGATACAATTTATCTTTAGGGAGAACAATAGCTAAGAGGTCATTTAAAACCACAAGTGCATCAAAATTCAAACTCACACGATAGTTCTTCTCTATGATATAAGATACTAACAAGATCACTTATTATAGGGTATTATTCACAAATTGAAGTCGACAAAATCAGGTGCAGATACAAGAAAAAAGGATCAGAACACTCACCTTGGATCGGTGAAATGGCTCTCTTTTAAAGAGAGGCATGGAAACAGGCTCATCTGGATTCAAATTCTGTGGTGGTTGCATGTGGGGAAATGGCTTTCTTTAAAGAGAGGTATGGAAACCCTATCTAAACCCAAATTGTAAAACCTGCTTCCTGTAAAACCCACGAAGATTTTAGCCACATAAAAGAAGTAGAGCAAGAAGCAACCATTAAATAATTCTCTCTCATAAGAATTTTCTTCCCACAACCCCGCAACATTAAAGTGTTGGTCTGAGTTTAGCTCCCGAAGTTGGCATCAAATGATAAATGGTGGTATTTCATTTACCATGTCTTTAATTGGACATGCTGGTGTGGTGAGCTCCAACCGAAATGAAACTTGAAATTAGCAAACAGAGAGATCTCTTGTAATGTCCTGAAAAAATCCGAACAAAGACCCGAGTACCACCTCAAGCAGAAATCACTCAGGACCAAATCCTTTAGGAATTAGGCAAGAATTAACTAAGTGCTCAACTAAATTATCTATGGAATTAGCTTGAACCACTTTAAATATGAACTGCAAGACCTAAACCTAGCAGAATCACTAACGCTACATTTCCTAGAAACCTAAGATCAATCACAAAAACTAGTTGCTCTCGGGAGCGTGTTGAAACTCCATATCGGACCTAGACCGCGCGTCGAAAGTTCGATGACTGCAAAAATATATGGTTATGACCACCTTGCTGGACTTGACAACCATCTCAAAAATCAAGTTCATATAGTATCCCAAAACATACAACTTGAGCCCGGAGTGAAGTGTGTGAGAAATGCGAATATCTTTAGGAAATGACCTGAAACTTAAGTGAATTGAGTCGCTCGCTTGCAGGACAAATCTAAGGTTTTAGATCATCAGGTTCCGACCCAACTACACCCTCAGATCAGGAAAAATTTTCAACGCATGTCAGTGTACTTATGACCCTGATCGAGTAATAGTGACCGTTCAACTGAAACTGGCCCTGATTGAGTAACTAACCTATTTTGTGATTCAGGTAGTCGTTGTGCAATAGACAAAGGCGTGATGTTTGAACTGAGTTCGATATTAACCTATTGACGAAAGGTGTGGACTATAAATATTTAAGTTATGGTTTTCAAGGCTTTCAATGTCAGTAATGATTTATAACTGACTTGATTGCCGTCACATGTGCTTAAATGCGATGTTTTCGTATATTACACATATATGTAAACTGTGTTCTTTTTAATGCATTCCATGTGTTTGTTGAAATGTTTGAATGAATATGGAATTATGATTTATGCTTGCCATGATTATTGTTTGAGAATACATGTTTATTGTATATGTGGCAACTCCTTTATGAAGGGATTTGCTATAATATATGTTATAACTAATTTATCACATATATGCTGATATGTGTAGTCTGAGTGTTTGATAAAATGCCTGAATGAGAAAATGCTTGTTGGAATGTACTTAATGAGGGTGTTGAGATAAGATTCTCAATTCCCTTATCTATAGTTAGAGTTTTCCTTTATGTAACCTATCTTACTATTATGTGATTTATGGATGAAATGCCTAACTATGATAACATATGTACTATTTGATTGTTGAAATGCTCAAATGAGATTTATATTTAGATTGGTTGTCACATGCTGTCTCTGACTATCACATGTGAGTGTTATTGTTTGGAGTGTGATTGGGGCTACGATGTAGTCCAGGTAATCGGTAATGGTTTGCGATTGGCGGCCGAACTATTTTAGCCACGTCTGATAAGATGAATTTGAGTCGTACGATGATTATCGACAGTGGTTAGGCCACATGGAATGCTTACACACTCTATGTCAATTAATTAAACGTGCGCTCATACCAGTCGTGCTTATCAAGTAACCTGATTGGCCCATTGTATGTTCACCATGTATGGACACTACTGCTTGAATCTAAAGTACCAACTTACCAGTAAAAATCTCGTTTAACCTTAGTACCACAATCTGCTAAGACTCATGAGCTGGACATGGTGGTGTATGGGACACCGTGGTCAAGTTGTCGGCTTACGCTGGGGCGATGAGCCTCCCCATAGTGACCAGTGAGCAACCCAAACTCATGAGCTGAATATGGTGGTGTATGGGACACTATATTCGAGTTGTCGGCCTACACTGGGGCAGACTGGCTATCGTCCCTAGTCGGGTTGGTGACAAGCCTTCGAAAATAGATTGCCAGTTGGTGGGGCGTTGGTGAAGTGACCTCAAGTATAACTAGGCCTATGTTGATGGTGACGAGCCTTTTCGTAACGACCTAGAACTTGCCTATCGTATGTGATTAACTAGGCTTGACGACCCTAGATGGATCATTGTTTAGGTAAATGATATAAAAGGAGGTACCTTAGCTTCCTGAATCTACTGTATGAATAAGTCTAATTAAGAACTTAGCTAATCACGTACATGCACTACATTTGGATGTGCCTTTGGCGTTGGAGTTGAGCATAGAGGAAGGGGTGCATGCCGCGTCGTGAGATGATGTCGGAGAGGGAGTACAGGTGAGGGCATGCATCATTACAGCATACCATTCCTGCATTAATAGAAATACTTAGGATATGAGTGTTGTACTGCTTTATCATTACTGCTTAACTAAATTGATAACATGTTAACCTTTATTTTATAGTTCCACTGAATTAGCTACTCATTCCAACCTGGGACGATGTTTTAAAACACAACGCAGACTCTAGTTTAGATGCAGGTTCTGGTGAGGCTTATGCGATGGAGCCAAATTTCATAAGTGAGGATGAAGGATTCTCCTACGTTCAACTATCGGGCAGATCTATGTAGATCTCATATCGATGCCCAGGGACTACTGGGATACTTGTTTAGTTGAACACATTTACTTCCTATATTTTACATGGTTAGAAACAACACAAGTATATATTTAGCCCGGTTTCATACTCATACTCTGAAATTTGTGAAACATTTTCATAATGAAATGCCTATATTTTAGTCTACTGCTTGCCAAATTACATTAACTCTAGAGTATGATATGTTTTTTAAGTATAATCCCACTTATATTCAAATGCACTCATAATAATCATCATAATTTATGTTGCATAAGTGATGAGTTGGAACTTGGGAGTTGAGCTTTTCTCGACCCCCGATTTTCAGGCCGTTACAAGATAGTATCAGAGCATGATTTGGATTAGATTGGGCCTGGGTTATGGTAACACGATGCACACTGATATACTCTAATCGAGGAGGGAGCGGTGAAAAGTAGAAACAATTGTAGGATTCTAAGTTTTGCCGACAAGAGAAACTGACCGTTGAAATTGGACCCATAAGCCTCTGTGATCATGTGAAATGATCCCAACACCTTTCTAGACCATCAATTGATGAGTTTAGATGATGATCCGGCGTATTCCACACTCAAGGAATGAAAGGTGTGAATATACACTTAATGAGACCCGAAATCGCATCAAACGGACTCGGGGACCTAAATCGCATAAAACAGTGGGACCCATTGTGGGTGCTGTGCATTTCCGGTACCCCAGGAGGGGGTTGGCCACCGCCTAGTCTAGTGAACAGGGGCGAGACTCCGCCGACCAGGGCGCACCCTGCTCTAGTTCATCTGGGCCTGACGGGCTGAAGAGGGCCGGTCGGGTCAGCCCTCGTACATAGTTGTGGGGCTCACCAAATCATGTGGGGACCCCTATTTCATTCCCATTTACTCCCCTTCCTTCATTTCTACCCCTCCAAGCCTTCCAAACCTCTAAAAAGTTCATTCTTCTCTCTCAAATCTCCCCTCTAAATTCAAATCCTCTTCTATTCCATCATTACATACCCATTCTCCACCCTATCCCTCAAACCCATCTCTTATCTCCCTTAATCCCTCTCATTTGAGTACACAAACATTTCTTTATCTCAAAAACCTCAAAGTTCAACAACCCCTTTTATCCATCCATCTTGTTTCGCTTAAATGACTCTTTTCGAGCTCGTGACAGCAATTTTCTCCATTTCTACATTTCTTTCTCACATGGGGAAGAAGAGAGCTTCCACGGATGAAGCCGGCCTAGCCGCCCTACCTGTTCAAGGAGGCAGAAAGGCGTCGCAGAAAGCACAAGCATCAATCAGGAGATAAGGATGAAGTGTGATCTCGATCCCCATGCTCCCCTCGAAAGAGCTCTACTAGCAGATATGTCACATGGATGGTTTCAAGGCCGTAGGGTCCTCTTTGAAGCACACGTGGACGAGAAACTGTTTGGTTTTACCCAACAATGGATCACCTATTAGATGTCGGATGGGGTCCCATATTCGAGGGCAAGTCACACGCATGTGAAAACACTGTCTGAGCCTTCTGTGCTCACATTCAAAATCTACTACTGGAGCCCCTACAATTCACCATTCCCATGGGAATGCAGGAAGTAAGAGTCAAAGTAGATTTGGTGGCTCAGATCATGGGAATTCCACGGGGTGAGGTGCATGTTGGCAAAAAGAATCTTAAGAGCATGCGAGAAAGAGATCGCCGCACACGGTACCTTTGTGGCTGACTAGCTCACTGGAGGGGAGCAGATGCCTCCCATCGATGGAATTAACAAACGATTTACGCCTACTTCACCACATATTCACATATAATGTGTATCCTAGGTTAACCATACCAAATGCACTCGCTTGATAGTGGATTTCCTATATAACGTTGGGCAAGGAGACAAGTTGTGTTTGCCTACGTTCACCCTACTACAAATAATTTAGATTGCGCACTCTATTAGGAATGATGTCTCACTTCCATTTGGCTGACTTCTATGCAAGATTGCTCGAGAGTTCACCTACAGACTTAACATGGATGACCTTGTGCCGATCCACTTCATTAATGACACTACGCTCAACAACATGAGGATTGGCCCTCAACAACATCAAGCCTGACTTAATGAGTATGAGGATGAGACAGAAAGTGAAGAGGAAGAAAGTAATGAGGTAGAGGAAGGAAATGAGTTAGAGAAGGAAGTGAGGAAGGAGAGAGTGAGGAGGAAGAAGAGGAGGCCCAGGACTCTGATGAGGGCTCTCCTCCTGCTGCACAGGAGCGCAACAGTAATCGGACTGCTATAGAAGCCCGCTTGACTCAGATAGAAGAAAATCAAGTTGCCCAAAAATAGGAGATCACAAAGACCCGGGTCTTCATAAAATAGAAATTTAAAAAGGTGTCTCGTACCCTGAGAGCCATCTTGTGCTGTATGCAGGACAAGGGTGCTCCCCCTACATCACCAGATTCGGATGACTAGTCTTATGTTGTAGTCGTCTTTAAAATTTCTTTGCTTTCTAGTTTTTTATGTTATAGCCTTGATGGGCTTAGTAGTAGAGTAGACTTGTAGCGTATTTGGGTGTTTGAAGCTTTGGTAGGTTAACTCACATGCATCTTCTATCATGATTCATGTAAACTTATAGCTCGTGTATTGTACAATTTTAGTTAAATGAAATGCATGTAGCTCCTTTTGTTATGAGATGTGTAGAATGCTTGAGGAATTGAGTGTTGTATGCTAAATCTCACATGCGATGCACCCTATGTTGTATATAGGGAATGTCACCTAAGGCCACACGTAGTGCGACACGTCTCACACTTGGCGACTCGATTGATGGGGCACGTCTCCTATGCGATAGCCATACGGACCCTAGTTTGGGCCTGGATTAGAAGACTATACCAGATTCACAGCCGACCACTGGCCCCACTAATGAGCCTGCACCATTTGCACCACAGGTTCCTGAGCAGAACCGGGCATCTACCTTAACGCCATACGTGCCTCAGTGAGAGGTTGGAGCAGATGATGCTCTTGATGCAGCAATAGCAACAGCAGCAGTAACATTTTTTGGCCACCATTATGGGGGCCATTGCTAAAAACATACACACAGTCCCGCTTGCACCACCAGTGTAGCCTTCTAGAAATATGAGTGCCAGCGGCTTATACGTGTGATTCCAATGCTTCCGACCTCCTACTTTTATGGGTACTCATAGACTCGAGGAGGCCGAGTGTTGTCTTGACTGCATCTCTAAGATGTTGGAGCAACTGCACTACACTGAGGCAGAGCAGGTAGAGCTAGTCACCTATATATTTGAAAAGGAGGCTAGTTTATGGTGGGACAGCATCCTACGAACAGTTCCCATAGGACACGTGTGGACTTGGGATGCATTTGAGACACGCTTCCATAAAAAGTATTGTCCCTTCATGTATCGTAATGAGAAGGAGAGTGAATTTCTTTACCTCCATCAGGGAGGGATGACAGTGGCAGAGTACGAGAACAGGTTCACGGAGCTAGTTAGATACGCTCCTTTGATCCTAGTAGATGAGCTGATAAAAATGTGGCATTTTTTAGATGCTCTGCGGCCTGATATCCACTCTAGGATGAGTTGCGCTAGCAGCCCCAATTGCGCCGAGCTAGTTAACTTGTCTCTACGAGCTGAGCAACATAGTGACAGAGTTTCCCAAACAAGCAACTGAATGGGGCCGAGGCCTCGTCCCGAATTACAACACCAGCCAGTTCTAGGTAAGAGGTCACCTATAGACTCACAGGCTCATGGCTCCATCGACCCAGTAAAGGTGAATGAAATGTTGGTGTACATATTGCAATAAAGGGGGACAGACTGACCCCTTCTGTTTTACTAAGATGAAAGACAACGGTCTTATGCCACCTCAGAAGATCGATCGTCAGCCACCACGTAATATATCTATTTCACCTCTATGATCTGCACCACTAGTGCAGCCGTTTTACTGACCACTTGTACCTCAGAATAGACCACCTCAACAACTTATGGTAGTGCAACCAAGTCATCCTCAATAAACACGTGTATATGCACTAGCGGTTGGAGCATTTGAGAGAGCAGTTACTGCGCCCTTAACCTTTGAAGTCACTGCCCATGTTCAAGGTACCAATGCTGTAGTACACATCCTTGATGAAAGGAAGACCAATGTATTGAGAGGTTGTTTTCCATTTCATGTCAATGATAGGTTCTAAATTACACCTTGTTCTAACGTACGGATAAGGGCATAGATTCTTGAGCCTTAAGAGTAAAAATAAAATTTCTTTAAGGGGGGGTAGAAAAGTTATGAACTTAGTTGGGTTAATTAGGTATAATCGTCTACCTACGCGCAACGGAAGCTTGGTGAGCTAATAGCCCACTAGCCCAGGATCAAAGAAAATTGATCCAGGTTATACAAAAGGTTAGGTCACTAAATAGGAGCTGAACCTTCCTTAGAATGTCAATAATGAATTTACTGCAAGGAAAGCAATTAAGGTTTAAGTATTAAACCAATTCATATTAAAGAAAAGGCTTAACTAAGGATACGATCTGAATTACAATAGCTGAGGTCAGTATATCCATAAATGTGCTTGTTAAATACGAACTTAATAGAAGTTTTCGCCAATTCTATACTATTAGAAAACTTTTTAGGATGATCTATTAAGATATTTATTAACTCCTACTTTGGATCTAAATTAAGACAAGGACTCTCTTAGATCAAGACCCAAAGGGTAACCTTATAAATAGAAAATTTGAGTCTTTCAATGATGGGCATTCCCTAAGCTTTTAAAGTGATCGGACTACGGGGTTACTGAAATATATAACTACAAAGCATTAGCGGCATGACCCAATTCTCAATCCTAGGCGACTACCAATGGACTCACTACTTGACCAAGCAGAAGACCAAGATTCACCAAGACTAAGAAGAGATACGATGAGCTTTCTACCCTGGTCAGGTAAATGATCGATGTATCAAGATCAAGCCCACTACAACCGTCTCTCTGTGTTGATCGACAATTGAAACCATATATTTTACTCTAAATAGAGGGAAATCGTCGTCTTGAATTCGAATCCTTACAAATAAATGGATAAGTAAATAAATTGTAGCAAACCATTATGATAAAAATTTTAAGGAGAAAAAGTTTTAAGGGAGGTAGACTAAAATGAACTAGACTAGCATAGATCGTATATACCCTACCACACATAGAAACTTAAAACCAATAAAACTTAAGTAAAAGGAATAATCGAATCTTTACTTATTACCCTTAGGCAATTTTGAGAATGAAATTTTTCTTTAAGGGGGGTAGATTGTAACGTCCTGAAAAAATCCGTACAAAAACTCAAGTACCACCTTAAGCAGAAATCACTTAGGACCAAATCCTTTAGGAATTAGGCGAGAATCAACTAAGTGTCAAACTAAATTATTTGTGGAATTAGCTTGAACCACTTTAAATATGAACTTTAAGACCCAAAACTAGCAAAATCTTTAACGCTACATTTCCTAAAAACTTAGGATCAATCTCAAAACCCAGTTGCTCTCGGGAGCATGTTGAAACTCCATATCAGACCTAGACCGCGCGTCGAAAGTCCGGTGACCGAGAAACTATACGGTTATGACAACCTTACTATACTTGACAACCATCTCGAAAATTAAATCCAAATAGTATCCCAAAACGTGCAACTTGAGCCCGGAGTGAAGTGTGTGAGAAACGTGAATATCTTTAGGAAATAAACCGAAACTTAAGTGAATTGAGCCGTTCGCTTGCAGGACAAATCTAAGGTTTCAAACCATCAGATTCTAACCTAACTACACCCTCAGATCAGGAAAAATTTCTAACGCATGTCAGTGTACTTGTGGCCCTGATCAAGTAACAGTGATCGTTGAACTGAAACTGGTCCTCCACGGTCGATTCACTGATCCGATCAGACTGAGATCTTAACCGGGCATAGATCTAATGTCAGAGAACTTTTTTTCGACCGTATGCAGGTAATAGGCCTCCAGATGAGCTTCGTTGGATCGAAACAGCCACTCTTTGGCTATAAGCTAAGTATACCATGGCCCTAGGGCCATTTTCATCAGTTTTGGGCCTATATAAGGACCTAAACCCACCACTTGTCTCTCACATACGAATTTGCTCCAAACCCTAGGAGAGAGAAGAGAGAGAATGAGAGAAAAGAGTGGAGATCGAAGGAAGATCCTTAGAGTTTATTGTTGTCATTCTGTTCTGCTACTCCATGCCTCGATTCACTCTTCCACATCGCTACACCGTCAATTTCAACTCTGTTTTTGGGTAAGAAATCTTAACCCTAATCTGTTTAGGTATCCAAGTAGATGAATAGATGAAATAACTAACCTATTCATGATTCAAGTAGTCATTGTGCCACAGACAAAGGTGTGATGTTCGAACTGAGTTCGATACGAGTCTACCGACGGAAGGTGCAGACTATAAATATTTAGGTTATGGTTGTCAAGGCTTTTAATGTTAGTAATGGTTTATGACTGACTTGATTGTTGTTGTATGTGCTTAGATGCGATGTTTTCTATATATTACACATATATGTAAACTATATTATTTTTAATGCATTCCATGTGTTTGTTGAAATGTTTGAATGAATATGAAATTATAATTTATGCTTTTCATGATTATTGTTTGAGAATACATGATTGTTGTATGTGTGGCAACTCCTTTGTGAAGGAATTTACTATAATATATGTTATAACTAATTTATCACATGTATGCTGATATGTGTAATTTGAGTGTTTGATAAAATGCCTGAATGAGAAAATGCTTGTTGAAATGTACTTAATGAGAGTGTTGAGATAAGATTCTCAATTTCCTTATCTATAGTTACAGTTTTCTTTTATGTAACCTATCTTACTATTATGTGATTTGTGGATGAAATGCCTATATATGATAACATGTGTACTATTTGGTTGTTGAAATGCTCAAATGAGATTTATATTTAGATTGGTTGTCACATGCTGTTTCTGACTATCACATGTAAGTGCTATTGTTTGAAGTGTGATTGGGGCTACGATGTAGTTCAGGCAATCGGTAATGGTTTGTGATCGATGGCTGAACTGTTTTATCCACGTCGAATACGGTTGATGAATTCGAGTTGTACGGTGATTATCGAAAGTGGTTAGGCCACGCGGAATGCTTACACACTCTATGTCGATTAATTCAACGTATACTCGTACCAGTCGAGCTTGTCAAGTAACCCGATTGGCACATTATATGTTCACCATGTATGGACACTACTGTTTGAATCTAAGGTACCAATTTATTAGCAAAAATCTTATTTAACCTTGGTACCATGATCTGCTAAGACTCATGAGTTAGACATGGTAGTGTATCGGACACCGTGGTCAACCTGCTGGCCAACACTGGGGTGACGAGCCTCCCCATAGTGACCAGTGAGCAATCCAAACTCATGAGCTGAATATGGTGGTGTATGGGATACTGTATTCGAGCTATCATCCTACACTGGCACAGCCTGGCTATCATCCCCAGTTGGGTTAGTGATGAGCCTTCAAAAATAGACTGCCAGTTGGTAGGGCGTTGGTGGAGTGACTTCGAGTATAACTAGGCTTACGTTGACGGTGATGAGCCTCTCTGTAGTGACCTAGAACTTGCCTATCATATGTGGTTAACTAGGATTGACGACCCTAGATGGATCATTATTTGGGTAAATGATATAAATGGAGGTACCTTAGCTTCCCGAATCTGCTGTATGAATAAGTCTAATTAAGAACTTAGTTAATCACGTACATACACCACATTTGCATGTACCTTTGGCATTA
The DNA here is from genome assembly GCA_037074715.1 of Magnolia kwangsiensis. Classification (NCBI taxonomy): domain Eukaryota; kingdom Viridiplantae; phylum Streptophyta; class Magnoliopsida; order Magnoliales; family Magnoliaceae; genus Magnolia; species Magnolia kwangsiensis. The sequence continues at coordinate 63,964,282 of CM073573.1, forward strand.
GAGTTGAGCACAGAGAAAGGGGTGCATGCCGCAATTGTAAAAGATAATGTCGCAGAGGGAGTGCAGGTAAGGGCATGCATCATTATAACATATCATTCCTGCATTAATAGGAATACTTAGGATATGAGTGTTGTACTGCTTTATTATTACTACTTGACTAAATTGATAACACGTTAACCTTTGCTTTATAGTTTCACTGAATTAGATACTCATTCTCATCTGGGATGATATTTTAAAACACCACCCAGACTCTGGTTTAGATGTAGGTTCTAGCGAGGCTTACGCGACGGAGCCAGATTTTATAGGTGAGGATGAAGGATTCTCCTATGTTTAACTATCAGGCAGATCTATGTAGATCTCATACCGATGTGCAGGGATTACTAGGATACTTGTTTAGTTGAATACATTTACTTCCTACATTTTATATGGTTAGAAACAACATATGTATATATTTAGCCCGATTTCATACTCATACTTCGAAATTTATGAAACATTTTCATTACTAAATGCATATATTTCAGTTTTTCGCTTGCCAAATTACATTAATTTTGGAGTATGATATGTTGTTTTGGTATAATCCCACTCATGTTCGAATGTACTCATAATAATCATCATAATCTATGTTGCATAAGTGATGCGTTAGAACTCAGGAGTTGAGCTTTGCTCGACCTCCGATTTTCAGGCCGTTACATCTCTAATAAGAGGAGTTGTATGATCATCGATCTGATGACATGTAGAGTGAGCTCATGTTCTGATTTGGCACAAGTGGAAACCACAGTTCAGTGTTATTACCATTAAAAAATTATATCTGTGCATTCGAATTACATGTCTGAATTAATGGATGCTTGATAAGAGCTAAAAAAGGCCGCAACACACCTCATGGAATATAGCAGAATCAAAGAAGGCGATCACTACGGAAACTCCCTGCAATTGAAACTAATTAAAACATCATTAAAATCGGCATTAGCAAAAATGAAGGCCATCCAAAAATCAAACCAGTCAACATATATAGGAATGGAGCCAAAAGGGTGTTGAAAAGAATTGGTTTAAGAAAAAAAGAAAAAAAAAAGAAATGAAGGAAAGGGAAGAGGAGGAGGAGAACAAACATTCCTAATTGAAATCCATCATGGTACATGTAGTTTAATGAACTGTAGAAAAAGTGTGCCATCAATCTATTGTGGTTCATTTGTCTTTCCTGAATCCTCTGACTCAACAAGCCATGATAGCTATTAACTAAAGAGAAAGTAGGAACTATTGTGATTGAGATGTCAAAGTAGATGGTTCAAGTTCAAAGGAAAGGGTTAACCGATGAAAGAGTTGAAATATCCAAATCTGAGGGTTATTTTACTTAATCGCCATCTGCTTTAAGGCCCATCATGTAAACAGTATGGATCATTGAAATGTGACACAAGATCCAGCTTCTATAGTCCCTACTTATAAAACCCAAACATCCGGATGTATTGTAGCAGATAACCTCTGCATCTTACACCATTCCTAAAACAAGCTCTACCAAGGCCACTCATGCGAGTAGATTTTTTAGATCATAGTGGGGCACACATGAGAACTAAGCCATGTGAACTGGGTCATTCTCTTCAGATAGACCACATGAGTAATTTATATGGCGAAACAAAACTAAACAACAGTTCACATTTCAACATCAAGTGTCACCTACCTGGTCAGTGGGGTGGGCTGATTTTTTTAGCCCGGTTCCATCCACCTCCGGACCGCACCGATGAACTACTCTGATCTTGCAAGCGTGCCACTCTGCATGGCACATAGGGCCTATGAATAACAATCAATTCCCTGTGCCAGTGATCTCCAAAGAAATGACATGCTGCCATGAAATTTCCTTGGCACATTGCAGACAGCAAAACCCAATGAAATTTTAAGTAAAAAGAATCAATCTTCCACTCAATCATCACAAACTCAAATACCCCACCTCTAAGACTCCCTCTAGAAAGCAGACTTTTTTAGCAGAATTTCATCCAACACCCCACGTGCACACCTAATCAATTCACATTTTGCAAAAGGACCTTTTTACCTAAAAAACCATTCCCTTTCACAAAATAATAATAATAATAATAATAATAATAAAAGATAGAGGTAAGGAACCTCACATATATCATTTGAAGCTCAACAAAATTTGCATCATTTCAGCAAATATCCAGATCTAGATGCATGACCTGGACTTGTCCTTCTATGCTTGATATTTTAAGGTATGTGAAAATTAGTCACCAGACAATTCAGTTTTTCTTTTACTACCCATTTTGAGACAGATTTTTTTATAGTAGTAGGTTTAGTATTTGTATTTCTCTCACCCACTTGTTTCAATGATTCCTTCATTCTGTCTTTCATTTTAGGTGGTGATGGATGAGTGTTTCTCTTAGATGGACTTTTGACATTGTATATTTCTCTGGCCGGGTTGAATTTACCAATATGTTTTGACTAGAGCTATATGAAGTCCTTCTGGGAGTTAAGCATTCAAACTTATAATGTCACATATCACCACATAAATGACAAACTGGAGAGGTTCTCATGTTGTTGCGTGAAGCAGTAAATCTTTCAATGGTTGGGGCAACATTCCCAGTTTTCCTTTTTGTTTTATCGTACCCTAGACCACTCTTGTCACTTCCTTGTCTACCCATCCCTAACAAATTTTCTAACTTTTCACTACTCTGAGAAAATTTGTAATTTATTTCAGCAAATTTTTTGAATTTTTCTATTTCACAATGGAGTGTGTGATTTTCATTTTTGAGTTGTTCATTTTCATCTTTTAATAATTCAACTTGTTCAGTGAGCTTTGATGATTCCATTTTTAGGGATAGATTGACTCTTTCCAATTTATCATTGTCTGAATAATATTGTTGTAGATCATTAATTAGATGTGTATTAATTTCCAAAGTTTTGTCCAGATCTCTTTGTAGTACTTCCTTTTTATTTTCTGACATTCCAAGTCTTTTAAGTATGTGGATGCTATGAATATAGAGTTGATTATAAGCATCTTGTAGTTTATCCTTTTCTATTTCTTCTTCTTCTCCAGTTTCTTCATTATCAGACGGAAACGATTCGGTGACTTGTTGTTCTTCCTTGCTTTTAGATTCCATGGGAATGATTGGAGTGGTAGAGACCATAATAATTTTCAATGATTTTTTATCTCCATCACTCTCTGAGTCACTATTTTCTGAGTTTGACTCCTCTTTATCATCCCATGTGGCGGCCATTGTCATGCCCTTAGTTTTTCTGTTGGGGCAATTAGTAGACAGGTGTCCATACTTCTAACAGGCATAACATTATGATTCTTTGGTCCTTTTACCATATTTGTTTACAGAAGGTTTGTCATCTACCTTTCTTCCTCTAGAGGGACGACCGCGATTCTTCTGAAAGAATCTTCTGAATCTTTGTGCCAGCAAAGCCACTTCCTCATCTTCATCTTCCTTTTCACTTCCACTGTCCTTATATTTTGTTTTCTTTGAAGTTTTTAGGACAGTTGTTTTGGATTTTTGGGTTTGTTTGAAGTGTAGTTTAAGAGTTTGTAGGAAACCTACCAATTCTTTTACTTTCATTTCGTCTATGTTCCTACACTCCTCAAATGTTGTAACCTTGGGATTAAATCGTTCTGGTAGAGATCTAAGTATTTTCCTACAGATTTTAGGTACCGAAACTTTTTCTCCTAATCCACCCATGGAGTTGTAAATTATATTTAACTTAGTGAAGAACTCCATAAATGTCTCATGCTCTTCCATTCTGAGACTTTCGAACTGTGAAGTCAAGAGTTTGAGTTTGGACCTCTTCACAGTGCTTGTGTCTTCATGGGTTGTTTCCAATAGATCCCATGCTTCCTTGGATGTCCCACACATACTTATTTGATTGAATATATCCTGGGACATGGTACAGTAGATGACGTTGATAGCTTTTGCTTCAACAGTTTGTTTTTCTTTGTCGAACGTCGTCTACTTTTCTTTGTATTTGGGTTTTGTGATGGTTGTGCCACTCTCAAGTACAATTTGTTTAGATGGTGGCACATATCCATTTTCAATGATATCCCAGACTTCATAATCCAAAGATCTCAGAAAGTAATGCATCCTAGCCTTCTAGTATGCGTAATTTGAACCATCAAATACTGGAGGCCTAGTGACTGATGAGCCCTCTCCTTTAGCCATATTCCAACTTCAGTCAAGATCACTCTCTAGGCGGTAAAACCCTTAAGGAGAGACCTGGCTCTGGTACTAATTGAAATAGCAGTGAAGACCGCTTTAGTTGAAGTCAAAATATGTCAATATGTCCTAAAAGAGGGTGAATAGTACTTTTTAAAGTTTATTTAAATATCCTATTTCACTAATCCTATAAACATGCAATTATCAGTATTACTCAAAAGTAACTCTACTAGCTTCCAAGCCCGGTAGAGGATCCAATTACAAACTATTCAAGAAATAACAATTTATAGCCTAGTTTATGATGGATGTGACTGTGTATGTGTGTGAGGTGTGATCTCAAATATATAGCTATGAAAGCATTGAAATAAATCACACACACACAGAAGAATAACAATTGCAAACATAGTCATTTTTATAATGGTTCGACTACTTGTCTATTCCACTCCTGGTAATTGCACTCAACCCTTGAGTGTACCGGATTTTACTAAGGAGGTTTCATACCGGTTCACCTCTAACTTAAGGTTTTAAATCAAGTTCACCTTCAACCTTTACAACCTACACTGAGGCTGACTATTTATGCTCTCACGAGTAAGGGTCAACACATCGCACCCACTTTTAGGCACACAGGCTAAAGATCTTCCATAAGACCATAACGGAGGTTTTACATGGTTTACCTCTAACCTGAGGTTTTATAGCGGTTCACCTCAAATCTAAGGTTTTGACTGGTTCACCTTCAACCAAATGTTTATGCTCTCCACAGAGAAAAAGGATCCACACAATGCACACACCACATACACTCCTGCCGGAGGCCTCCTTGAGGACTTTAAAGGGTGAAAACACCTTAGACCCAATCTTAAAAAGGAATGATCAAAGGGTCCTCTGGACTCTAGATACTTATAGATAAGTGGATGAGTCTCATTTAGCACATTGACAAAGATCTCATCCTTATTGATAAAGAATCTTCTGTTTCCATGATCCGCAACACAAATGATGTACCAATATATGGCGACGGGTTGGGTCAAGGTTATGATGGAATCCTACTCTCTAAATATTTTTCTATTAGGAAGATAGAGCGATTCCAATCATTTATGCATTCAAGGCATCCCAGTTTAATGATTTTTCATTAAGGTAGTAGCTGCAGGATCCTTGAATGCGGAAGTTCATTTCTCAATCCACTCTATTGAATATCAATGATGAGGGTGGATTGGAGGATGAACTCCCTTGAGAGAAAGGGCTTTGGTTAAATGATCTAACGTTAAACACCTAAAAGAACTCTCTTGTTTCTCTATCAGTAACTAAAGTCAAGCTCTCTTTATATAGGCAAAAGGTTCCAACGGATATAAAACGGTCACATTTATGACAGAGTTCGATATCATCGAGAAAGTTCAATTTCGTCGAGCGTATACTCTCGATTGTATCGATGGTCCGCTCAATCACACAAACTCAATATCATACGCTTTTAGAATACCTTTTGTCAGCTGATTGAGGGAATCGAGACTCGTGTCGATGCCATCGAATTTCGAACTCCGATTTTATCGAGGCAAGTTTCGATTCCTCAACATTTGAAAATGAGAGAGACTTGCTTAAAATTTTCAGGTCATCAGATATGATCGGGGGATACTTGATATCATCGAAATTTGAATACTGATGATATCAAAGGTCGTGTCGATGTATCGAAAAATTCAAGAATTTTATCAGTGAGCTTGCTGGATAGTTGATGTCCATTCTTGATGCAATCTATCCGACCTCGATACCATCGATATTTGAATATTGATTTTATCGAGTGACCCCCGATTAGAATTGAAAATCATGTGAAAAATATTGATGAATAACTTTGCACCCATGACCGATATCATCGAGAGCCAACCGATATCATCGAGATTTGAACTCTGATAGTATCGATGATGGCTTCGATATATCGAAGCATATATGATATTCTTAAGAAAAACATGGGTGTCGGATCTGCCTGTCCATATTATCGAGTCTCTTTCTATCGACTCGAGATTTAATTTTCGATGATATTGATTTGCATATCGATATATCGGTTATTCCGTCTAGATGAATATGTGGTTGCTGGACACTTTAAGTCCTCATTCGATTTTATCAATTGAGCTCCAAGGACATTGACAGCATAGGTCGATCATATCGAGACATGTATCGATATAATCGACAGAGCAAGAAAACTTAGAGATTTTCTAATTTTTAAAAACGTTTTTTCTCACTAAAAACCCTATAATGTCTAGCTTGTTTTTAAGGGTTTTATTCACCTAGTGTTTTGAGACATGGGATGTGAGGCTTAGATTTACCCATGGCGAGCTTCCACACATCCGGTTGAGGCAAATGCTTGAATCGATCTTCCTATATGGCTTTATAGTCTGACTGACTCAACACTCACGCTAATTGACAAACCAGGGCACTAGCAAGGGCACTTTCATTCTGAAGAGAGAGAAAGAGAGAAAATTTACCTTGAGATTTTTGCCTTTGACTATCAATCGGATGGAAGAGAGAGCGTCATCCCAAGACATGTGGACAGTGAGGATGTTAGGAGAGGAGGGTTTGGGTTTGGGTCGAGAAGGTGAGAGGTAGAGAATGGGAAAAGGAAGGGTAAAGGAAATGGGAACGTAGAGATGAGATGTTAGGGTTTGAAGAAGAGAAGGAGATTGGAGTTTTGGTGTTGGAGTGTAGAGAAGAAGAGTAGGACGAGCAGGAGGGAAGAATGACGATTGGAGACTTGAAGAGAGAGATGTGAGATGAGAGATGGAAGAAAAAGGGTAAACAAAAGAGCTGTACGTGGAAAAAGGGTAAAGTCCCTGCATTCAGAAACAGTTTAGAACCGTGTGCAATTAGAAACTGCTTAATACTGTTTCTGAACCAAAACACTAGCCGTACCTAATAAACAATTTTGGTGTAGTACCAATTAAGTGGGTGTATCCATATGGACAGCATGGATGTAAGATTTGGATGGGGTTGATTTCTAGGTTGCAGGTTTTCATGAAGTGCTGCATTTGATGGAGGGGTTGTGATTAACATGTTGAGCTTTGCTAAAAAAATGTAAATTTCAATTCCTTAATGGTGTATTGGTCAAATGTGGATGTGATGCTTATGTTGGTTGGGTGTGGTTTAAAATTTTGATTGACATATATGTTTCTCCTTTACAAGTTCCCCATAAGTGACTAAGAGACCATATTCGTTAGTGTACAATTCTATTTAAAGTTCCCCAAAAGTGACTAAGAGACCAAACTTGTTAGTATAATGGTTGATTAATGGCATCCTTCAACTGGAAAAGTCCAATCGTTGGATGGTTATAATCTTCTCTGAAAGATATTTGCTGCATAGTACATCATAGTGTGGGGACCATTAGTTCAGCATTCTGGACCACTAGATTATGGACCTGCTCATACTAACTACAAACTAAAAATCTGAGGATGCTGTGCATATCCTTGTATAAAGGATTATAAAATTAATTCTACCACTGCCTTGTTACATGACTGGGTTACCAGACACCATAACCTGTGAATGGCTATCAAAGATGCCACATATAACATCTCTAATTCTCTTAGGGATAAGAGAACAGTTTGATGCTTCCAACAATGATTTAGTTATTTCGATATGTTTAAAGCACTCTGGATCCAACGGGGTGCTGTCCTTAGTCTTTCCTTTAAATCTCATTCTCAGTTGGCTTTCCCATCTCCTTTATCTTGCATCGGAATCAGGGACAACAATCCTCCGAGTGATGCTTGCATGGATAGCTGTGGGAAGATGTGGAAGTTACTGTCTTTCATTCAACCCACATGCACAAAAAATCCATTCATTTCACATTCAATACACAAAAAAAAAAAAAAAAAAAAAAAAAGAAGAAAAAATCCCCAATTCTTACACATTCAACCCATTTACATAAATAATCCACATTCACAAAATTCACATCCATTCCAAATTTGACCTATATGCCAAAAGAAGAAGAAGAAGAAGATTAAGAAGTTATTGTGTGCTGCTGCAAGTTACTAAGGGAAACAAAGAAGTCATAATTGATTTATTACTTCTTCTTCTTTGAGAAAGGTGGGAGCACACCACCTATATCTTTGTTGAATCTGTAAAAAATTGTATAATGATTCCGGCAGGACCTACAAAAGAAATGGGCTTCACTTATCATATAAAATAACATTTTCTATTTTATAAAACTATGCAGTCGGGCTCAACAAAAGAAAATGAACTACGTCTTTCCTAAAATGAAACAAAAACATTAAGTTTACAATTATAGGCAGCCCCTAGCCACAAACAAAATGAAAAATAATCAACTCCCATGTCTCCCCTCGATTGGAACTAGCAGATCGTTGCCTTCAACACTCTCCACTGAAAACTAAGCTTGGGACCACAAACTTTCTCTTCACAAATGCGGAATAAAAAATTCTGCAAAATCATATGATAGAAAACAATGAGTATAATAGGTACAACTTACTTACAGGCCAAATAATATACTATGCATTGGTAAAGATATACATTCCTAATGGTATGAAAACAATTAAGAATATAACTGTATTAAAGCAAACCATAACTAAAAGAAATTTTCTTTATCTCCCTGGGCAATATCCTTTCAATTTGATTGTTTTGAGACATAAAACTCATGATTTTCCTTGTATAAAATCTAGATGCATGCAGCATCTTTATTTATTTTTATTTTTTTGTGATTATAAAATATGATTTATTTTTTACTGTGGTTAGAATCTTCCAATTTAATGGCACACGTACATAATAGCTACCAATAAACCAATACGTGTCACACATGTACAAATAAGCTATCAATAAACCAATATGCACATACATGTACAAATTAGCTACCAATAAACTAATAGCATGCCACACATGTACAGATTTTTTAGTCTACATTTACCCGCCTTGCTTTTTAGTATTATTTTCTTTGAAAGATGAGTTTGAAATTTCTCAGGAATAATCATGAAAATTTCTTATTCCTGAAAATTTCAAGTGAGGATAGCTAGAATTTTTTAAATTTATAAAAGTGGTGCAATGATCAAAAAGAAATTTTCAGCAGGTGGACGCTTCCAAAAACAAATGGGCAGGTACGCATGGCCAACACCACAATGATTAGAAAGAAAAATTCAGCAAGTCAATTTCTTAAATTTTTTTTTTAAAAAAAAATATCAAGAAAATTTCTGAAAATTTAAAATCAATAAGAATTTTGGATTACTCCCTTTGATTAAACGAGAATCAAAATCGAAGAGGGTTCCGATCATCATCAAGAAAATAAACCAAAAGATTGAGAAGGATATTTGCAACCGTTTGATTATATATGCAGCAAAATTTGAGAGAAATACAGAGAGAGAGAGAGAGAGAGAGAGAGAGAGAGAGAGAGAGAGAGAGAGAGACCTGAGGGAGATTGCGTGTGCTTGCGTTTTGCTGTGGGGAGAGATATAGGAACGGAGCTTGCATTGTCGCTTAGGGTGAAGAGAGATGTAGGAACGGAGAGAGAAGAGTTGTCGTTGCCACTTGAGAGAGAGAGAGAGAGAGAGAGAGAGAGAGAGAGGCATGGCTAAAGGGCTAGAGAGAGGGCTGAGATAGAGAGAGAGCAACCGGGAGGCATGACCAAAGGGCTGGAAATGAGGAAGCATTTTCCTTTTTTATTTCTTGTTTTTTTTTTTCTTTTTTTGTTCTTATACGGGCCATGTACATACACGACCCAAAATAGCTTTATTTCCAATAATTCATTATTTTACTTGATCAGACGGCTACCGACACTCCATGTCTCGACCTCATGGGAGCGGGTGTACGCTCGACCTCATAGTATATCATTTCCCCATATGTGTGTGTATCCTTTAGTGCCAGTACAGTTGCGAGATTGGTACTTGGCGGCTCACAAGCAACATATAGACTAAGGTTGCCCATCACTCCCTCGCTCTTTTTGAAGGCCCACCGCTCTTGTTCCTCCTGGTGGTCGAGTGACTTCATTCCATGGCGTTTAAAAGCCGTAAGGACCCACTGGGGCTTGGCGGCGACGCCCCCACAAGCTCTAGCTCCAGGACAAGCTATCCCTGCCTTTCCTGATCCTAACGACAACCAAGAAAAAGAAAGACTCAGAAAACCTATTTTAGGGTGCTTCGTCAGACTTCTGAGAAGGTATTGCGCTAAATTTTGTGATGGTCGCGGAAAGTGTGGGTGGTCTTGCTCCACGCTAATGCACAACGACTTTCAGCCAGCAAGATTCGACTTCAAAGCCGTATAGCACGGGGGCGCTCACGTTTTTCAGCTTGCTCGGTTGCGCGTTAGCACAACGAGATATATATATATATATATATATATATATATATATATATATATATATATATATATATATATATATATATATATATATATATATATATATATATATATAGTGTTATGAGGTTGAACTTATGGAAACTTTTCACGAGGTCAAGCTATGGGTCAAGTGTGATGTGTGTCGAACATCTACCCCATCAATCTGGTTGAATCCATGACTTAAGTGGCCACACCACGTATGATAGTTGAAAGGAGTTACTTGCCTATTAAAACCTTCATAATTGTTTATTGGGCCCATTGAGATTGGATTTGTAAATCTAGCCCATCCAATATGTGTCCCACTTGGATGAGGGGCTAGACCAAGTTTCAGCCACATCCAAAACTCAGTTGAGCCCCACCAAGTGCTTTTACATGTTTAAGGCATGTCTTCACATGGTTTTAAATGGTATGGCCCAGTCAAGTTCCATATCCAGCTAATTTTTAGGATATCCCGTAACCAAAAAGGAAACCATCAAATGCATAGTATTGATGTTTGACAAACATCACAGTGGGAGAATTTCCCATGAGGTCGAGCTGTGTGGGCCCCACCATGATGTGAATCAAACATCAACACCGTGCATTTGATGAGTCCCCTTTAAACTATGAGATATAAAAAAGAAAATTAAGATGCATATGGAACTCAATTAGGTGAGCCATACCATTTAAAACCATGGGAAAACATGCCTAAAATATATAAAAGCACTTGGTGGGGCCCACCTAAGTTTTGGATGCGGCAGAAACTTAGTATGACCCCTCATCCAAGTGGGAGACATACAATGGATGGGATGGATTTGTGAACCACATATTGGTGGGCATAAATGATTATGAATGATTTAATGGAAGGGCAGCCCCTCTCAACTGTTATATGTGGTGTTCCCCTCCCAAGTCATGAATTGATTAGATTTTTAAGACCATGGCCCACCAGGGAATTGTGGGTCTAGAGGATGGGGTAGATTTTTAACACACATCATGGTGGGGGCCACACAGCTCGACCTCATGGTACGTACCATTTCCAATATATATATATATATATATATAAAAGGAACTGCCATCATGGTATTTCGTCTTTTAGTAGGTAAGTTTCAACAGTGGATGCTTAATCACCACTGTTTCTAATGGTGTGGCCACCAGAATTTTGAATCTACCTGAGTTTTGGGCGCCCGGCCTAAAAACTGGTGGGCCACCTGATAGACGGAGTGGATATACAATACATATATAAGTGTTGGGGTCCCACGTTGGCCCCACCAGCTGCCATTCTCAAGGACGTGCTTTAAACGTTGAATGCATGTAGGGCTGTTAATGGGCAACGGGCTTCTGGGCCTGGTCTGCCCCAATTCGGCTGGAATAGAGTTTCAGGCCCGAGTGTCAGGTTCGGGCTTAAAATTGCAGCCCGTTCCAAAAGTCCGGTGGCATAGCCCGGCCCTCGCATTTAAAAAAAAATTCAAATTTCAAACAGTTAATGTTTTCCTATATTTTAAGTTTTTCCAAATTTTCGGGAAATTGAAAAGTTCAAAACCATCCATTGTCTCGATTTTTGATCCTTTTGCTGAAAGTTATGTTCGTAGCAGGAGGCTTGAGCTTTGACTAGGAAGAATTAGATTATATAATTTCCATTTCATCTTTCCTTCTTCTTTTCTTTGATCTGTTGTGTTTAGAGATGATAGAGCTAGGAGGAGAGAGAGAGAGAGAGAGAGAGAGAGAGAGAGAGAGAGAGAGAGATACAAGGTCTCCTCCGTCCATGACCCAGAGAGAGAGAGAGAGAGATACAAGGTCTCCTCCGTCCATGACCCACTACAAGAAATTGTGCCTTAGCCGACCGATGGGGCTACCCCTTGCCAGCTGCAAGCAAAGGTCCCTATATGTATATATATCAAAACAAGCCCTAATATCCTTTCTCACACGTCGCCGACTCTCTCTCCTCTCCCTCTCCCTCTCCTTCCCTCTCTCTGCCGCTCCCTCTCCCTCGCTCTCGCTTTCCCTCCCTCTCGCTCTCGCTTTCCCTCGCTCTCGCAAAAAAATCAGAAAGCTCTGTCGTTCGATTACGAGAAGAGTTACAGGGGATTTTGGGAGAAATCTGCAGATTTTGAGCTCCTTTTGCATTGTTTTTGGCCGAAATGGAGAATCTAGAGGTTTGAAATTGGGATTTGTGAGAGAAACTTAGAGATTCAAGGAGTTTCTGTGTAGCGAAGCTCTCTGCGGCTTTAATGGCGGACCTGCAGCATCCTTATGCAGTTCGTTGAAGGAAATGCTTGCAGATTTCAGATCCCTCGTTGCTTCTTTTAAAGGTATGTTCCTCTGTTCTTCCTTTGTCTTGTTACGACCGTGTATTTTAAAGGAATGCTAGTGAAGATATCTAGATTTTGGGCATTTTTCTTTGTTATTTTGAGCTTTCAGCATCGGAATTCGAACTTCGACTGTAGTACCTACTGCTTGAAGATGTTATACAAATGTGATTAAGGATCACAAGGAATATATGGTACTGTTACACCGAATTTATACAAATTGCATGTTTCCAAATCCATATTTTTTATAAAAGGATCGGATGAAATGTTTTGTTATTCTATTCTTCATGTTATTGTGTTTGTGGAGCAATTGGAGATGCCTACCAGAAGTTTGATGAAATTCCTCATAGAAGAGATACATAAGTAGGAACTTGAGGCATAAGTAACTTACCATCCAAACGTGCCCTAGTGGCTCACCTATCAATGAGAGTTTTTATAGATGTAAATGATCAATGAGAATTTTGTAATTCACTGCTTTGAAGCATTGCTGGAAATTTTTGTTGTTGTCAATGTGGTGGCCTGTGTGCCTGCAAATTAACTTCAATTTTCTTGTCAAAGCTTGCAAATTAAGTTTTAGATTGATGTTCTTGCTACTGTTGTGATAGTTTCCATTAAATTCTGATATCATTACAATTTCAAAATCTGAAAATGCAGTTACAAAATGCTTAGTTAACATTCAAGTAGTTGGCAATATCTTCAGAAGAATGATTCAATGCTTGAACCCAAGGATATTTAAAGTATCCTCAGGTCTTTTGAGTCTCTACAAGAGGGGCACATGGTTTGGTGATCTAGACATGGATGGGCCATGAGCCCAAAAACGTCACCCCATTCTGACCATTCTAACCATTTGGTCCTTGGCCTGAAAATTGTGTCAATTGTCGTCTCGACAGTTTTGTTCGCTTTTGCTAATGTTGCAACTACAATGTCTTGAATTGCAGTCACGAGAATAGGCAGTTGGCATTTTAATCTTTGTTGGATATATAAATCTTCAAGTGTTTTGAGTCTGTTTCACGAATCATTTCTTCTCAATCAATGTTTCTCCAGGGAAGCATTTATTCTAGTTCGAATTGCAGTGGTCCCACAACTTCAGTCCATGTGCACAGTATACAACAAACTGAGTATATGAATCTAAATGAAATATCTCTACAGTTGCAGTTTCCTTCTGAAGAAAGGAAGTGGGCGCTTGGGCTTCAGGTCATTTCATCTGTACTCCATTCCAATGACAATCATTTCTTTATGATCTTAAACTCTGTATGTGGTTAACATGTGTAGGACACCTGGGCCATGTAACAGGAGGGATTGCTATCTTGATGAACTAGCCCAGTAATCTAGCCATAAAAAATCACCAGGTAGGCCACACATGTAAGGAAACAATGGACGGTCCAAAAGAATTTGGCGAGTTCTTATAAGCCAGCCATCATTTTCATACATTTGCTGCCCCATTGACCTGCCTGATTTTTAGCCAAGTCATCTCATAGGTAGCAAAACTCTGTATTTTTGAAAAAAAAAAAAAAAAAAAAAACCTCATATAATTGATTAAGCGTTTAAAACTCCCTATACTTTGAAATATAGGAAAGAAGAAAAAAAAGATTTTTGGGGCGAAAATGAATTAAACATGTTAAAAAGAAAGTCTAATTTTTTAATTGAAGTTTTCTCTTTTAACCTTATTTATATATAATACACACATGTGGATATATGGCTATTTTTCCACCTTTAAAAAAAAAAAGAAGTTCAAAACTGTATTAAACCAGAACTTCTCACTTTCCATTTTGCTATCTGTCATCTATATAGCTCAGATGTCCTACACATGCTAGTTTGCCACATGCCCATATATAGAGGTGTGCCTGTGGCTATCCTGGAAATGCACCCAATACTACTCTATGCATGAATGGCTTCTCTATTGATGGGCCTTCTATTGTCGAAACTGATGGAGTTGGCAGTGGATCAGATAATGTTGTTTGTGAGTTATAGAAGGGAAGCTATCATTGAATCACAATATCAGTAACCTCAAAGCCATGCTTCGTGCAATTTACATAGGTATTCAAAGCATTCTCTATTTTATTTTTTTTTCTTTAATATTTACTCTCCTACTTCAGTCACGAGCTAAGATTCAAGTAACCAGAGATATGGATGCTAACCCTACTTCTCAGACTAGGCTACTAGAACTTATTGGCACTTCCATACATTTAATTCCAGCATTACATGTCCTCTAATAGTTGTTTGCTGTTTTTCCTTATTTCTTTTTGTTGTTTAAAAATGACTGTTTCTATTTTGCAGGAAGATTTATGGCAGGCTGCATTTCCGGTTGGCACAGATGTTTGTTTCAATTCTTTTTTCTTCTTCAATAGGTAAATTTGCTTTTCAATTACTTTGCTTTGATGTTCAGTAGATACATGAGAATGCATGAGTATGTGTCTTAGCATTCATGGATATCTATTTCATGGGTATTTGGGTCATAAGCTGTTTGTGAGTTATGGAAGGAAGGCTATCATGGATGATTGGGCTAGTTTGATGCAGTTGGGTTGGGGAGTAGTGGACCCTCACCATCCCCTTTTGTTAGGTGCTAATAACATTATTCTTACTATTAAAGAAAGACAGTTGCACATGTTGAGGTGTGCATCTCTTGTTCATCATCATCATCGTCATTTTTATTGTTTTCATTCCATGCTTCCATCTTGAAATTCTGCCCTCTCCCTCCCTGCCTCTCCCTCTCTCTCATTTGAAAAAGTTATATATGAGAAGATATACAATTATGGACCAATTCAGTTGTTCAAGTCAGTTAAAGCTGATTGTTTTGCTACATATGCTAAACCAAAATTCCATTTGGTAACCTTGTAGTCTTGAGGCAGTTATTCAATACTTGTTTCCTCTCTTTTTTATTGTAGGAAATAGTACCACTAAGAAAAATCTGTCGTTGACCTGAAACTGATTATCGGTTGCAACAACTACCTGCATCCAAGGATTCAGCATCTATGGGGCAACAGAACATGATGAAAGATCCTTCTTTGGTAACCTCTTCCAGTGATTTCAATTTGGTCGACCGAAAGATGATTAAGATAAACAAAAAGCAATTTCTACTGAAACAGAAAATTTTGTTTGCTTAATGATGTGAATTTGGTTTTCATATTTTGGTAATTATGTGATTTGTTTATTTTTTTTTCATTAATTTTTCATTTCGTCGTGATGATTTGTTCGCTTCTAATCATGTGATGGTTGAAAGGCAACATGAACAGAGCTGTGTTTTCTTTAGTCTGGCGAACTTGCATGTTCTTAATAAAATGGTATTCTTGTGTTTTTACTGAACTGACCCATTCACTGAGGAGTTTCAGTCCCAGCCAAAACCCGTCCTGTTTCAGTGATGAGTTCTGATCCCAACCAATCCAACAGTCTGGTGCATTCCAGGTAAGTAAACACCAGCCATTGCTGAGGCTCATCAAACTGGAAGCTCCTCATTGATCAAGTGAGTTTAATGTGATTTTTTTCCCCTCTTATGATTGCTAGATGAATTTGATTATTTTTCACTTTAGCCATACAATTGATGCAAATGAATCAGCTAGTAAGAAGATCAGATCAGCAAGATAATTAATCATCTGAATCAACTTGCCATGAAACTACCTTCCAAAAATGATAATGATAATATTAATAAAACTAAACTAAACTAAACAAGGTCTGAAACTTGATTCAGGCCTGCTACTACCATAAACTAAACAAGGTCATTAAGGAGCAAATGTCTAGGTGAAGTTGAAGTAGTGGCTACCTTTCTCTTGGACAGTAGTGGCTACATTTCTAGCCTTTGCCTTAATTTCTTGATTGTAAATAGGTTTTGGCTCTTCAATGTATAATAGTTAATCTCTTCAATGTATAAAGAAAAGAGCTGTGACATTTTTGCCCATGCAATTTATTTTAGGAGAGATTCGACTAGATATTAAATGATATTTCTAATATAAATTAGTGGTATTTCTGAAAATTTAAAAATATACATCCTTATAAATGAATGAAGTAGATTTAAACCGTGTCAATGAACGCCTTGGATTTTATCCACTTCTTATTTTTCTGTCTTTTTCACTTTCTCACCCCCTGACTTTCCCCAGTCATTACAATAATAACAATGATAATGGCCAAAGGGCAAGAAAACATTTCTTTAGATAAAGCGTAACCACTGGAATAAAGCTAGACCCAGACCGTGGCATCGACTTAGATCTCATTGGCTGACAGACTATAACGTGTCTTTCGAGCTTTCCGTTTATGAAAAGTCCGACTCAGTTTTCCAGTTACCACACCCA
This sequence comes from Magnolia kwangsiensis, assembly GCA_037074715.1. Lineage (NCBI taxonomy): Eukaryota > Viridiplantae > Streptophyta > Magnoliopsida > Magnoliales > Magnoliaceae > Magnolia > Magnolia kwangsiensis. The sequence goes on from CM073573.1 coordinate 63,981,310, forward strand.
TGAAAAAGAAAAAGAAAAAGAAAAAAAATCCTAAAACTCTCAAGGGAATCCATTCAGTAAAAGATCTTTGAATTTGTAGGAGTTTTGGTCATTGTCGCAGCAGATTCTGACAAGGTTGAGGCCAACTCATTCCTTGGAAAATGAAAAATAAAATCAAACCACATTTGGGTACACAACAACACTGGTTATTGGTGGAATGTTGGCCTTATCTAAAAATGAGCACACACTGGCCACTTGGAGCCAGTTTGATGGACTTTCTCCATTATGGGGAGTGGGGTTTCTGCACTTTCCAAACAAGGCACCGATCTAATTTAAAGTGGGTGCATCTACTATGAATCAAGATGATGCAGTTGTCATTTGTGCCCCTCTCCTAATGGTGCCTTACTGTCTTGACAATAATAGAGTTTTTCTGAAGCTGGAGAGAATGGAATCAAGATCTGTTACTTTTGTGCAACATCAATATGTATTGATGTAAAATTCTTGTCAGGAATCGTTGCTATGACAGAATTGTTATTGTCATTGTTGCATAAAGCAACATCAGATGCTTGAGTTATCACCGTTCCTTCAGGTAGAATGTATACAAACCTCTTAACTTAAAGTGCTTTTTATTAAGTAATGTTTAAATTTTGATCCACTCAACCAAGTGATAAATTTGGTAGAACAAGGACTTTTCGACTAGATGCAATCCCATTTGCAGTTGGAGCATTTCTCTGGTCTGTTACATATCCTTTGACTGTAAGTTTGTAAAATTGGATTTAGTAGTAGCAAGGTATTTTGTGTAATGTGCTTAGCAAATTTTTGAAGTGCTACAACCCATAGTGTACAAATGATGATAATTGGTCATTTATTTGCTGGGATTGGGATAGCCACTCATCTGCCATTGTGCCACTTTACATATCTGAGGCAGTGGACTTTGGAAGTTAAAATGGTTCATATGTAGTCTTTAGTGTTCGAATTTTTTATGTCTGTCAAATTAAAAGGAAATCCTTTACTATATTTCTTCCTCTCATACGTCTGTTTCCATCTCTGAAACACCAGATGGGCATGTGGTGTTTCAGACCAGATTTAGAGGGAGCTCATTTCACTACTGCTTATGGTTTTGGATACAGCTGCCAAATTTAAGAGAGCTGATGAACATGGCAAAGAAATATGAGAAAGATGACATTACTGTAATTCTCTCTCTCCAGCAGTATCATCTTTTTGATAATTCTTTGCCATTATGAGATGATAATGATTATGACATTACTGTGCAAGTCTGATGGGAGCAATTTGTGAAGTTTCTTGATGTATATTGTTGAGTATTGTTCACCTGATTCTAGAGAAGTTGTTGACCAGTATTTGCCTTTCAAAATTTCTTTCTTTTTATTTTGGTGGGATATCTGTAAATATTCAAACTCTGACTTCAGATTTTTGAGACATGGTATTTTACTTGTATGATCAACTGATGACTGCTGTCCATTTTTATTTATTTATTTATTTTTTGTGGGATATCCGTAAATGTTCATACCATGACTCTCGATTTATGAGGCATGGTATTTCACCTGTATAATGAAATAAAGATGAGCTAATGAGTTGCATGAATGGGAAAGGACCATTGTGATAGGCTTGATTAAGTAAATGTAGGCTTGATTAAGTAACTTTAGAAACATGGATTTATATGTTGAATGTTGATATGATTCTTTTTCACCTGTGCTTACAAGCTCTGCTTCAGAATTTTTCTCTATAATTCTTTGTGGAACCTTTTATCTAAGCTGCAAGTCATTCATTTGTTGCACCAACCTTTTGTGTACTTCGTTCTTCTTGAGAACTTCTAATTTTTTTTCTGGAATAATGGCAGGGTTTTGATATGAAACTAATCAATGTAAATCGGACTTGCAAAGTTACAAAGGTGATGCTCCTTTCTCTTTTATTTGGGTTCTTTCTTAGGAATAAAATTCATTTCTCTATTGTATGTGATCTTTCTCTTCACTTCATATTTCAGGGAGGACAAGTGGTCAAGTACACTGCCATGTTAGCTTGTGGCAACTATCATGGAGTTGTGGGCTTCGCAAAAGGAAAAGGCCCAGCAATTCCCATTGCCCTCCAGAAGGTATCTATTTGATGCATTTGTAGATATCAGCTCGAATTTGAAGTCCTTGTAATTGGGAAATCGATTATTTATGGTTAATTCTACAGTGGCTCATCCATCAGCAAAAGAGTGACTATTTTACTTCCATTTGTTGCCATTCTGAGACGCTGGTAGCCACTTCTGGCAGGTATTCATGAATATCTTCAGATGGTCTGAATCCCCTCGTTGTTGATGATCATGCTTTGGCAGCAGATGCACTGCCTCTTGAGGTGATTGAACTTCCACACTCCTATCTCTTTCCATTTCCATGGAAACTGTGAGTTGTATATACTCCCATTGAAGAGTTTTGTGATTGAATTCTGTACTCTCTCAGTTTTAATCCACTATATTTCTTCCCTACCATTTGTAATTGATCTTAACTGGATTAGTTGAGAGTTTTCACTACATAAATGCTAATAAGATTGATACTTTGTAAAGAAATTTGATATAATTGATGTAATTGGTGTTTCTTCCTGGTGTTTGTGATGTCACTCTAGCAAAATCCATATCTAGATAATTAGATGTAGCTATGTCTGGTAATATATAGTATACCGGAGCTTGTCATGACCATTGTGCTTGTGAAAATTTCAGGGAATTCCACAAATTATTTTGTTGATGCTATACTGTTTTATCAGTCCAACTGTTTTTGTTTTTCCTGAAAATTGGTTTGAATTTCTTGTGTAATTCATCTATGGAGGTATTTAATTCACTTATAGAGTAGGTGCAGATGTTGCATGATTAAAATCATGTTCCTTTTTCTCTTTTAGGGAGGAGGATGGTGCAACAATGTTACAACTTGCCTCTCATGAAAAGAAAACCATTTGGATTCATCCAAGAAGACTGGATTTGATGTCTACTTCTCCATGGCTAGGGCGAATGCCACTTTGCCTACTATGGAAATGACCAAGTGCTTCGACATCAGCTAGTAAGCCATTGTTATTAAGGTGTCTCTTGCTTGATTTTATACATTAAGGATCTGTTATCATATTCAATTTGTAAGATGCTCCAGGTGTACAAGTACGAGCTTGAGCAAAACCCAGTATAATTTCTATTCTTGATCCCATGAAAGGCGAATGTTGATGCAGCAGCAGTTAAAATAGTCATGGTTGGAGCTGGATGTGAAAATGGTAGTAAAGTGGAACAAGTGAGAAATGGCCTTCATATTGTTATATTTAACATTTTTGCTTTGTGGAATAAAACTATAATTTCTCACATGTTCTTTCAATTTGTGTTTTCCCTTGTTGAACTCACAACCTTTCTCCATCCTCAGATAACATATGCAGTAGTTGTTGCATGGATTTTAAATGCTACTCTAGTAGTACCCCAAATAACATATGCGTATCTAAACCTCATTCTATCTAGCTTCGTTCACTTTTTACAAGTTTGTAATCATCTCTTACCATAAGATTGATATTTGGAGCATATGTATCTATGGAATAACCTAAAACAGTGGCTAATGGCTAAGATTTGTTTTGTAGGTTAGAACTGAATGGTAACCATTCTTTTCTCTATTGGAAGCTCCATACTTCCACAGGTAGGGCCCACGGTAATGTTTATAATTGGTCTTTTATTGAACCTGCTGAATTACTCCGAAATATCATTGAGGGCCTGAACCTGCTGAAGGACTCCGAAATATTGGTGCTGATGCCTTTTACTGCTACACAGCTCACCAAAGATCGGCAGAAGAAATGAGTCCCTTGGAAACAATGGCAATCATTGGCAACAAGGAGATCATTGACATTGACCAAGGTATGTTAGCTGCTTAGACTGGTATTAAAACAAAAAAAAAAAAAAAAAAAACAAACTAGCCTTTTGTTTTTCTTATTCTTTTTTTTAAAAAAAAAAAAAAAAACTTTTTGATAAGAAAGATTTTCACTATTGCTACGGATTATCGATAGCCATATAGCTGCGGATATAATCCGTAGCAAATTTTAAAAAGCTATGGTACTAATGGCTATGGTCGCACTGTTGGGCTAGTCATCTTTTGCTATGGAAATTACTCGTAGCTTTAGACAAATTTTCTATAGCAAAAGCTGGAGATTTAGTGGCGTCTAGCACAATCATCAGTAAAGGTCCAGACCACCGGTAAAGCCTTTACCGATTGAGGCTTTATCGGCTGTTAGTTGACCGCGGGTAAAGGATTCGCCAGCTATTTTTTAGCCCTTTGCCGGCGGTTTTGACCGCCGATAAAGGCCAATTTTCTTGTAGTGACCATTGACAATCTCCTACTAGAATCTTTGAGAAACTGCATGTCGGGATTAGTTCTTCTTGTTGAGAAGGTTCTTGAAGGTTCTGAAGGTCAGAATCTTTCCTTTTTCTGGTAGGGGAGGAGAGATGATATACCAGAGAGAGAGAGAGAGAGAGAGAGAGAGAGAGAGAGAGAGGTGGGCTTCTGAAGACAAGTCCGGTTGAGGAATCTGACCCTGAGAAGGAAGGCGTTAAGGAGTGCAACCGAGCAAAAGAAGAAAAAGAATGGAGGTGAGGTAGGCCCAAGGATTCAAAGTATAAACGGATTACATACACGTAGACAGTAGCACATTTACTTACAAGATTAACAGATTGGAGCTTTCAAATCTTTTGCGAGAATTCATTCAACAGTTAAATTATTTGAAATTTGAAATTGAGAGATTACAAGCAGAAATAAATTCTCATGGTTTCTGTGTAAGAATTTTATAAGGTGGGCCTTATTAATCAATGGTCTGGATAGTCCTAAGGGTTGGATAATGTAGTCGGGTATACCAGTGGGCCCCATTAAGGGCCTGTTCGGATGTAAGTTCTGTTAAGCTGTAAGTGACTTACCAGGTAAGTCATTTACAAGTGAAAGTTACTTACAGGTGACCTGTTTGGATGTAAGCTGTAAGTCACTTACATGTAAGTTTTTCTGTTTGGGTATACTGTAAGTTACTTGTATGTGAAAAATTATATATTTACCTTGAGCAGAACTTGAATTAGGGAATCATTTTAAAATGTTATGATCATATAAAAATGCATGAGATCAAATATGTAATTTTATTAAGCCCATCAAGATGAATATTTAACTTAATGTTTAGGCCAAACTAATTATCAAATGGGCCATAAAAGTGGGCCCATGAATTCAAAATATCTATAATATGGAGCAATAACTCAATTTAAGCATTGATAAGGAACTTAAAAACATTAAGTTAAGAAATATTAATCCATCTTGAAATCCGAATTCATTTTGCAAATAAATCTAAAAATTAAGGAATTATTAAGTCAAGAAATACATACCATTATGCATAAATGGTCCATATATAACAAAATTAGAATTTTCATTATCATCCAATTTTTAGAATCCAAATGCATGAAAATAATTAAATAAAAATTAAAAAATAAATGCATTATAAGAATCCAAGGGAGCATATTAGGATAAGATCTGTGTGGCCCACCTCAATATATTAATAAATAAATGCATAAAAAGAATCCATATACCACACACCTTCATCTATTAATAAATAAATGTATAAAAAGAATCCATCTTAGGTGGACCTCACCATTAGAAACAGGCAAACAGCCCATGGGTTCATTAAACTAGTCAAAGCTGTTTCTGTGGTGGGGTCCACCTGGGATTTGGATTAGCTTAATTTTTGGGACCGCGTCCTAAAATGAGCATACACTCTTCACGTAGTGTTTTTTACTTGAAAAAAGCATATGAATTTTTTAAGGTAAATGGGAGTTTGTTCTTAAATGACAGCAGCAACAAAGTAGCATACGATGTAGGTGTACCCACCTTCTAGTGATCCAGATTATATTTCTGGTGCAACCAACTAATGAATGGATCATGAATAAAGGTAGCTTCTGTTAAACAAACTAGCCATCTGATGAGTGTACATTGTACCATTGTATATATGCCACTGGACATTTCTTACTTCAAACCATCCATAGTAAACAAAATGGATGGACAGGATGGATCAAATACATAAATCAGGGTGGATCAATCCCTTCGGTCAAAATGCTCAGCTGAGCACGCATTGGCACAGGTTCTTATGAGAACTTTTTGAGAACTCATAATACGTTATGTTAGTCCAAAATCTGAATGGTCCACATGATGAAGCACCCCATGAAACTCCCTAGAGCCCAACTTTTACATTCATTCAAAACTTTCGTGGACCATGGCAAAAGAAAATAGTTCTCTCTTGATTTTCATCTCACTTATCTATAGCCCACTAGAGTTTTAAATTAGGGTGAAAATTAGTCCCTGAAGGTTTAATTGGATGTTTCATCGTATGGACTGTTGGGATTAGAGACCCATGACATGTGTGGAAAGGTGCGCACGTGCGCATGAGCATGGTGAGCATGCCTATGTATGAGTAACACCTAATCCACTCACGTTTTCAAAGCAGAAAAAAGGAAACATTGCGATCAAACCCTACCATTTGAGAGATTACAGAGAGGGAGGGTGGTTGTTGTAGATAGAGAGAGGTTGCACACACACACACACACACACAGAGAGAGAGAGAGAGAGAGAGAGAGAGAGAGAGAGAGAGAGAGAGAGAGAGAGAGAGAGTTTCTCCATCTTCTCCTCTTTTTAAAAATCTGACCGTTAGGCCTGTAAGTGGCTTACAGGGAAGTGACTTCTCACCCCCATCGCCCTGCAGTTTTTGGGTAGATTTTCCTGTAAGTTACTTACAGGTGAATTTTCTCCCCCACACACCACCTGTAAGTGACTTCCCTGTAAGTCACTTCCCACTTACCCAACTTACAGGCATCCAAACAAGCCCTAAGTTGTGATACGTTCAGAAATTCGTATAAGAGGTACAGTGATATACATAGTGTTTTAGAGGAACTAGGATTGTCAAATTCGTGTGGAGTTATAGGGAGAGGAGTTTTTATAGGTTTCAAACTCCTCTGCCCTCTATAACTATAAAACAAGGTTGGGTCCCCAATCCAACACCATCGACTAAAGTTACAGCCCTATCACAGCTTCTCTAAAGTGCAAGGAGAGGAAGATCTCAACATCTCATCTTCAACAATGACGTCCCAATAATGTAAGTCATCCCGCCCTTCAGATCTCCATATCCGATGCATAACATTGTCCTTGCCATTCTACATATAGACTTACAGTTGGTATCAAAGTCATCTGTGCACCAGGTATGGATAATCGTATTCCAGTAATTTGAAATTTTTGGATTCCTAGTTCAGGATTATTGAGATTTCGAATCTCAAAATCAATTAGGGATTTAAAAAATTTCCAAAACAGTTAGATTGGGGATTTCAGATTTGAATCCAAAATCCAATAATTAGGGTTTTGATCCCTAAATCCATATTCTAATTAGGGATTTATTTCGAAATCCCAAATCGAATATTGAGGATTGCAACACCCAAATCTAGCAAATTAAAGATTTTTGAATTTCCACATCTAGAAATGGGAATCACGATATCAATTAGGGCCTGTCTGGCCGGATCGATCCCATGGTATTAGGAGGGATGGGATCGCGATATTTCGAGATATGCAGGACGAGCCAAACAGACTCGGTGAACTTGTCCTAGGATATAAGCAATCCCATGGATCTTAAAACAATCCACTGACATCACCATCATTACCTTAAAATTGATCCCATCCCTTGGTTGGATGGATTGGAAGGTAAAATCTCGGGATATGCCGGGCGTGCCAAACAGACGCAGTGAACTTGTCGTGGGATATAGAAATCCCATGGATCTTAAACCAATCCACTGACACCACCATCATTACCTTAAAATCCATCCCATCCCTCCTAATCTCATGGGATTCGCTCGGCCAAACAGGCCCTTAGGGAATTCAATTCCTAAATCTAGCAATTAAGGTATTCATTCCATGTTTCATGAATTAGGGATTTCAATCCCCAAAATTAGTAATTTCGGATTTCGATTCCCAAATCAAATATCTGGGATGCGAATCAGAAATCAGAGATTTAAAAAAAAATCTCAAATCCAGTCATTAGGAACGATTTACATTCGTATCTCCAAATTCAAAATCAAGGAGAAGAGAGTGGCGGTGGTTGTCATGAATGAGAACTAGTAAAGGAGTATGTACCGTGGCTATTACAGACAACCATTGCTGACAGCAGAAGCTCTCCTCTCAACTGATGGTGAAGTCGGTCACTGCCTAGCATCTCCGTTGTCGCAGTTGATGATGGAAGACAATGCAACCACTAATGGTTGCCATTGATAATCGAAAATGGATGGGTTTCTTCAAACACTTTGAGACTTCTGTCATGGCAACCATATATCAGTGAATTTTGTTCGGATTTCCCTGAACGCCCTCCTTTGCTGGGCATCATTATTTTTGAGCACATCGTCCTCCTTCGCCTGTATCATGTGGAAGCAAAGATCTTACAATTGTTTAGAAGCTCAATGTGAGATCATCGGATCTCCTTGGTTGAGGCAGAGAAGATGAGAGCGGTGGGGCGGCAACTATAGAACTGTTAGGGGCCTGTTTGGCTGAACCGATCCCACGGTATTAGGAGGGATGGGATCGCGATATCCCAGGAAATGCATGATGAGCCAAACAAACCCGGCGAACTTGTCCCAGGATATAAGCAATCCCATTTAAAACAATCCACTGACATCACCATCATTACCTTAAAATTGATCCATCCCTTGGTTGGACGGATTGGAAGGTAAAATCCCGGGATATGCCGGGCGTGCCAAACAGACCTAGTGAACCTGTCCTGAGATGCAGTAATCCCATGGATCTTAAACTAATCCACTGACACCACCATCATTACCTTAAAATCCATTCCATCCCTCTTAATTCTATGGGATTTGCCCGGCCAAACAGGCCCTAGGGGGCGTTTGGCCCATGACATTGGGAAGGATCGAGTGAGATGGGATTCAAAAAACACAATTATTACCATGGCAGGGATTGTCCCCTGTTACCGCGGTTACTATGGGATAACTTAATTCCATCACCTATTTATAATAGGGTGGTACATTTAATGGATATATCCACCGTCATTTGAAACTAATGAGAATAATACATGTGTTATATCTAAATTGTTCATTTGTTTTTTAACCTTATTTTATGGCAGGAGCTTAAAAATGAGGTAGATCCAAAACTTATGTGACTCTAAAGAAGTTTTCAATGGTAGGTATTCAATCCCTATTGCTTTCTATGGTGGGGTCTACTTGAGCTTTAGATATACCAATTTTTTTGGCCCATGCTCTAAAATGATATTGAAAAATGGGTAGACGGTGTGGATATAGCCTACAAATCATGGTGGGACCTACACAACTTGTTAACATTGAGTGGAATTGGCATGGGACCAATGTAATTCCATCTAATCTAATTCCAAGCTTTTCCTTTCTTCCCAAACATGAAGTGGAATTGGCACGGGGCCAAATGCAATTCCATCCCACTTAATCCTTTCTAATGCCATGCTCCAAACGCCCCTTGAGGTTAGGATTCCCAACCTTGTTCGTTTGAAACCGGTAAAGGATTTATTTATATATATATATATATATATATATATATATATATATATATATATATATATATATATATATAATTGCATTGGGCCAGTGCCCCCTTTAGAGCCTCTCTGATTGGCCCGATGGGCTTGATTTGCTTATGTGGGGTGCACCAAAGTGCGTGGCACTTATATTAGTGTGAAGGTTGGGCTTGTTCGTGTGGCATGTTTCATGGTTCATGGCTGGCCCATTTTGTGGACCACACCACTAGGCTGTCGAATCCAATGGGCCTAAAATTCTTTATCGAAACCATTAATTTGTGAGTTAGATTCAAGCCTAATGTAGCACCAATTGGGGCCTAATGTATTTCGTGATGGACTTAGGTTGGACCTATCTTTTGGGACTAATTTAATTCACATTCATTTGATATTTTATAGGCACACTCCAGTTGATTTTGAGCTCAATTTAGACTTGGTGATTGACCAACTTCTATCTTGGTCCATACCTATTTTTAAATCAACCCAATTTTAAGGCATATTGGATGCCCATTTAGTGTTTGGGCTTTCCCTTTAGGGCCAAGTTTGAGATCCATTGCTTAGATCTAAGCCATCTGTTTAGTTTACAATTAGAAAATAATCTAGACCATTCACTAGTTAGACGATAAAAAGTACAGACCTTTCGTCATGTGGATCTTTAGTATTGGATCTGATCTGTCCATCTTATGGACACTAATGTAAGGATCCAACCATCCATCTGAATCATTCCATACCAACCGTTTATTGTGTGAGTGTTAAAGGTTGGACTTGTAATGCTCATTGATGATGACCAGATCATACAGAGTCTTGATTCGGCTTAATTGTGGGCCCATTATCCATCATTTAGGGGTCGATGTAGACTGTTAAAATGAGGAAGGTGAAACCAACCTTTTTGTTTCTCTTTAAGGTTCCTCATTTTTCCCAACGATCAATACCAGCCACATTTGTGAGCCAAATCAGACTAATTAATAGGTAATCCATTGATGGTAGGACTAAATCGCAATCCTAAGTCGTAAAGTCAAAATTTGTGGGATTGAATTCGGTTGTGTTAGCCATCACAGTGACCTCGATCGGTGAAAATTTTCACAAATTGGGACTTGTGATATTGGGATTTTAGTTAAAGGATTGCATTCAGTTGCGTTCACATTTCATGTGAACAGTGACAAAAACATAAATGATTATCATTTAGCAGGAGCATGAACAAGATGAAATGGTGCTTATGATATAAAGCTGAAAGACTCAACCTACCCACAAGTGTTGAGTCTTTCAAATTTACATAATTAGCATCACTTAACTCCATGTTCAGGAGGGTCACATGCATATTATCACCAGTGTTCAAAGTATTGGTATCGCTATAAGCTTCGCTGGCCAGGGATACATAAACCATATCAATATCGCCGATAATATCACTGATAACTAGAACTGCGGGGAAACATGGGAAAACCGGTGGAATTTTTAGTGAAACTTCATGAGATGTTAAAATGTACATATTTGTATATTTAGAAATAAAAAATTGTAAAAAAATTCATACATAACAAGTTTCCGTTTAATGGGGCGTTAAAATCATGTGTTGCCATATGAAATCAATCCTCCCATCGGGCCTATTTAAGCATCTAACCTTCCATCTAAACATCTATCAATATTACAAAATATCAACAACACATGATATGTCACCAAGAAATTATCAGCAATTGAAAAGGAAATGAAAGATTGTGGTCTCAATATCGCACATGTTGTAATATCGATAATATTAAGATATTATCAATATTATGTTGGAGATAAAGATAATATCGGAGATATTTCAAACACTGATTATCACTACCTCCCACAGGAGTAATGATGATGTAACCGACTCTTCCTAGGATCGGATGTTTGGGCCCATCTACATCCTGGATAGTTTAGTTGAAAGCCCTAATCAATTGAATAGATAAGTTTGCATGATATTTGGTTTTATTCATGAATTGTTCTATGAAAAACAATATGCTAATGTGAGAATATTTTGCAACCAGTTAAAATTCTAACTCAAACACATCGAGTTCCCATCCTCAACGGGTCTAATTATGTTCAACGGATAGAGACCATAAAGACAGTCCTAGGATGCTTACATTTTGAAATTACTCCAGAAAATTCTGAACTGTCAAAATCCTTTTGAAAACAGTCAAAATATTGATCTTATAACCTTAGGACATGTACATGGACATAATGAAAACTAAAAAAGGAGACACGATTCTAACAAGGGATCCTAGGACATCATGGTCCTCTAGATCCTCCAGTTGAAAATTGACCTGGGAATGGATTAAGCCGCAAGTGGGCTATAGGTGATAATTGCTTCTTTTGCAAGAAGATGGGCTATCCAAAGAATGACTGCTTAAAGTATAAGTAATGACTTGTAAAGAAGGGTAATAATTTTGTTCTAGTTTATTTTCAATCTAATCTAGCTGATGTGTCGGTGAATTCTTGGTGGATAGATTTAGGAACCACTATTCACATATGTACTTCTATGTAGGACTTGCTACAAACCAGGCCACCAACTGATGCAGAGTGCTCAATATACATGGGCAATGGTGTTAAAGTCGATGTAGAGGCAATTTAAGTTTATAGGCTTAGGTTAAAGTCTGGTTATTCGTTGGATTTGGTAAATACATTTTGCATGCCTTCTATAAGGCGCAATCTAGTCTCTATTTCTCGTTGGGATAAATTGAGATATTCATTCCAATTTAATAATAAAGGATACAATATTTATTTTAATTCAATTAAAGTTGACATCGGCTCTATGGTGAACAACCTATACCAGTTAGACTTGATTGCCTCGTATGTTTATAATGTTAATGCCTTGTATGGAAATAAAACATGATCCAAACGAAGACTAGACTATGAGAATTCTCTATATTGTGGCAAAGACAATTGTGTCATATATCTCGTGAGAGATTAGACAAGCTTATATAAGAAAGAATTCTTCATTCTTTAGACTTCCCAGAGTATAAAGTTTTTATTGATTGCATAAAAGGAAAACATATCAGAACTAGAAAGAAAGGTACAACAAGGAGTGTAGGACTCTTAGAGGCAATACGTACGGACATTTGTGGATCATTCCCTACAACTTTCTGGAGTGGACATAGATATTTTATTACCTTTATAAATAACTAATCTCGTTTCGGGTACCTCTACCTTATCAGTGAGAAATCAGATGCCCTGGATGCTTTTAAAATTATAAGGTTGAAGTTGAAAATTAAATCGATAAAAGGATTAAAGTTATTAGATCTGACCATGGTAGAGAATACTATGGTAGATATGACGAATTAGGTAGCAATCTAGGACCATTCGCTAGATACATACAAGATTGTGGCATTGTCGCCCAGTACACTATGCCTGGTACTCCAGAGAGAATGGTGTGGTTGAAAGTGTAATCACACCCTTATGGATATGGTGTGAAGCATGATTAGCAACTCGACATTGCCAGAATCTTTATGGGATGATACGATCAAAATCGCAGTTCATATCCTTAACAAGGTCCCCAGCAAGATTGCAACTAAAACCCCCTTTGAGTTGCGGAATGAGAGAAAACTAAGTCTCTGATATTTACACATTTAGAAATGTCCCGCTAAGGATAAATTTTATAACTCACATGAAAGGAAGCTCGATCCTAAAATCATAAGTTGTTTTTTTATTGGATCTCCAGAAAGGTTAAAAGGTTTTTGATTCTACTGTCCTTCCGACTCTATCAGGATTATTGAGACTGAGAATACCATATTCATTGAGGACACTAAAAATAGTGGGAACACAAACATTAAAAACTTTGTATTTGAGAAAAAATGGATTGTGCCTCCGGTCATAGTCACTCTAGATCATGTGGATGTAAATGTTGCAGTCGACCTTGCAATCACTGCTAAACACCATGTTGAGCCTCAGGTACAACCCATTTATGAGGAAAACCAAAATCACACCCAAGAGGCGGACCCATTAAGAAGATCCGGAAGAGAGAGAAGGCTTGTAAATCGAAACGATTACATCGTATACTTACATGAGCACAAGTTTGACATAGGGATGGAAAAGGATCTCAAATTCTTTGTACAAGTCAAATAAAGTGCTAATCATTCTCGGTGGTTTGATGCTATGAAAGATGAATTGAAATCCATGAAGGACAATAAAGTATGAGATCTTGTTGAATTACCTTTTGGAATAAGGCCGATTGGTTGTAAATAGATATTTAAAATCAAACGGGACTCCAAGGGTAGTGTTGAAAGATACAAAGCCAGACTTGTTGCCAATGGTTTTAACCAGCGTAAGGGCATTCACTTTAAGGAGAATTTCTTACCAATATCTGAGAAAGACTCATTCAGGATCATAATGACTCTTATAGCTCATATGAATTTAAAGCTCCATCAAATGGATGTAAAGGCAACATTTCTCAATGAGGATCTGAATGAGAATGTATACATGTTACAATCCGAAAGTTTTGTAGCCCATGACTCAAAACAACTAATTTGTAAACTAAAGAAGTCTATCTATGGGTTGAAACAAGCATCACGACAGTGGTACCTAAAGTTTTATGAAGTAATTTTCTCATATGGATTTGTAGAAAACACTGTAGATGAATGTATATACATTAAAATCAGTGAGAGTAAGTTCATTATGATAATTTTTTATGTTGATGACATTCTGTTAACTACAAGTGACATCAGGATGTTGAGCAACACCAAGAAATTCTTATCTCAGAGATTTAAAATGAAAAACCTTGTGATGCCTCTTATGTCATTTACATTGAGATTTGTGGTGACAAATCTCATGGACTGCTCAGCTTGTCATTGAGGGCTACATTACTAGGATATTCAAAAGGTATGACATGTAAAATTGTGCTCCTAGACAATCACCCATTGTAAAGGGTGATAAATTCAGCCAATGAATCAAATGAAGAAATTTTCATACGCGTTAGTAGTAGGGAATATCATGTATGCTCAAGTTTGTACGCGGTCGAATATTGCCTTTACTATTGAAATGTAGGGTGGGTATCTATCTAATTAAGGAATGTAACATTGCATAGTTGCAAAGATAATGTTACACTATCTATAAAGAACAAAGGCCTTCGGACTCACCTACATCAGATCTAACCATTTGGAGTTGGTTAGATACTTAGAAGCAGATTATGCTAGCTACTTTGATATTAAGAAGTTCACATCATGCTACATCTTCAAGATGGTTGTGGGGTTGTATCTTGGAAAAGCGTGAAACAGTCAACTACAACCTCATCCACCATGGAAGCTGAAATAATTACTTGTCATCTAATCAGGCATTGTGGTTACAACGTTTCTTTTCTGATTTGTGGGTACTAGAGTATATCCTGAAATCATTAAAAACATTTTGCAATAATTCACCTGCAATTTTCTTATCTAGTAACAACAAGTATTCATTAAGGTCGAGACACATCGACATCAAGTACCTTTTTGTAAAGGAAAGAGTTTAGAATCATCAAGTGTTTGTGGAGTTCATTAGCACTAAGCAGATGATTGCGGATCCGCTCACTAAAGAACTTCCTATCATGTCATTTCAGGAACATGTAACATCCATGGGAGTCATTGATCCCAAAGATGTTTTCAATTAGTGGGAGTTTAACATGTTTTTAATTTCACAGACATTGAAAAGATCTCATTTGACAAAGTTATTTGATGATTCTGATATAAAGTTAATTTCTTCTTCTCTTTAAGTATGCACAATTTCTTGAGTAAGTAAAACTATAGTCGTGTCTCGTTGGAGACAGTTGGAAAGCTTTAGGACCTTTTAAGGATAGACACACATTATCACATTATGTGTGCAATCCTTATACCACACTTCCCAGTTCCAGATCTATGTCATCAAGACTATTAGTATTTGCGACATCGCTTAGCCTAATTTCGTTTAGATTAAATGTTGTGATGACTATCGCAATTTGATACTGACAGTCTTGATGGACTAGATTATCGTAGCACTACCCGTATTATCCAACGATGTAATCAATTAACCATTTAAATGTTTCTTCAAATAAAAAACATATTTTTCAAAATATTAATCATTGACATTGATCAAATGTGGCCCAAGTGGGAGAATGTAAGAATTCTATAAGGTGGGCCTTATTGATCAACGGTTTGGATAGTCGTAAGGTTTGGATAATGTGGTCGAGTATAACAGTGGGCCCCACTAAGTTGTGATACACTTAGAAATTCAAGTAAGGGGTGGAGTGCTATAACTGTGAAACACACAGTGTTTTAAAGGAGCTAGGATTGTCAAATTTGTGTGGAGCCATAGGGAGAGGAGTTTTGATGGGTTTTAAACTTCTCTGCCCTTTGTAACTATAAAACTAGGTTGGGTCCCTAATCTAACACCATCGACTGAAGTTATAGCCCCATCACAGCTTCTCTAAAGGGTGTAAGGAGAGGAAGACCTCAACATCTCATCTTCAACAATGACATCCCAACAAGGTAAGCCATCCAACCCTTCAGATCTCCATATCCGATGCATAGCACAGTCCTTGCTATTTCGCATATAGACTTACAATCCAACCATGAAGGTAGGACTTGAGTGTGGACTATTGCTTTTTCTTATTAGTCTCATTTTTAAGAGTTCTATTTGCACAACATACTTTTTTGTCTTATTCAGTGTAGATCATAGGTTTTTTGGGGGAAAATTTGACAAGTCAATAAGTCGGCTTATGGAATGGACCAACTCTACTGAACCAGCACGGGCCTAGTAAAACCTGAGCTTGATAAGACGTCTACATTCAGAAACAGTCCTACCTTCAAGGAGGTCAATGCAACTATAAGGACACTCAAAGAACACAACTACGAGCTCTTTCGAATAAGTCATCTTCTGACCTAATAGGTTTATTACAGATCGATCATAGGTTAGTCATAGGTTGGATATAGATCGACCATAGGTCAACCCCAGATCGTTTTCTATCCAACCATAGCTTAGTCATAGTTCGGCCATTGGACGGCCATGGATTGGCCAACGTTCAGTTACAGGTCGACGATATCCCATGATAAGGTCAAGAACCATTAGCACCCAACTGAAGGGAACATGGATCCTCCGACCCAACCATTGGTTGAAGATGGTGAATGCTAATCTGTCAAGTAGATAAGTGTCGCTTATTCCCAAGTCTCACCTGCCTGTGGGAGTTGACCTAATTATGAGCTACAGATTCAAGGAGTCTCCGAACATGGATCCTCTCTGTAGATCTTCGAGGGATAAGATCAGATCCCGATAACTTCGGAAGTCGGTAATCTCGCAAAGATCCCAGATCTGAACGGATCTCCATGATATCAGGGAAGAGTCCTCATACAATTGTACTCCCTTCCCTATATATAGAGGTGTCTCCAACCATCCAAGGTATACTCATTCTTACCCTAGCACTCAACTGGTGTCTCTTTTCTGGAGACCCTACCCTACAACAAAAGACCTCGTTCCTGATGTAGGCATTGGAGAGTCCCCTGCACTAGCTAGGGTCTCCTTTGTTTCTCGTTTGCACCTGTGCAGGTTCAGGAGGGTTAACTGTAGAGGGTCTGTCAGAAAACTGCATCAACAGTTTGGCGCCGTCTGTGGGAATGGCATTTTAAGCTGTTTTCAGCTCTACGAGCACATCTACGATGGCTAGGGAAAAGAAGAAAGCTCAATCCCTTCTAGTGGCGATTCCAATCGTAACCCTACTTACGATTAGTCCTGCCCCAGAACCACTAGAGCAGCCAAGGCATCCCGAGCCATAAGAGAGCCACCAAGGTTCCTCCTTTGGCTCAGGAAGACGTGGTCAGTGGACTTGTGCAAAGAACGGTCGAATAAATAACCTTGAAAGAGAGGTCGGGGATATAAGATCAGACTCGGGCCACATGATGCAATTGTTGGAACAAATTCAACCTCAACATGCATCGAGGGCCGACAGTCCTTCCCGACCTTTCTGCATGCATGTCGCCCCCCAGTCGATCTAGCCGCGGCACCAACATACACCAGGAGCCAGTGAAGGAGATCAACAACCGAATTATTATCCCTCCCAGCCTATTGGCGTGTCGGTCGCCCCTCAGCCGAGCCAGCAGTAGGCTCCAGCTCGACCTGTCCCATCTCATGTGTCTGAGACCGTGCCTTTGCCTACCTCCGACCTACATTATGAGATAGATCAGAGGAGGCGCAACAAAGCTTCGGTTGAGTCCATTGCCGAGAGTGGGGAACCGTGGAGAGTCGAGCTAAAGATCCTGCAATATCAGATTGGATATATGCAGCAAACTTATCGAGCTAACGCGACAACGCCCGCGATGGAGGAGACCGAATCCCCATTCACCGCCAACATCATGCAAGCACGATTACCGGACAGATTTCGATTGCCTCAGATCACACCCTTCACAGGGAATACTAACCCATCAGAGCACATGCAATCTTTCCAGATTTACATGGAACTCCATGATACGGTCATGTGCCGAGCCTTCTCCTTGACTCTAGCCGATGCTGCTTGGCTATGGTTCAAACAGCTAAAGTCGAGGTCCATTAGTTCATTTTCTGAGCTTAGTCAAGCCTTCGTTACAAAGTTCATCGGAGGGAAGAGGAGACTCAAGGTGCCTGTTCATCTTCTTCATGTAATCCAAAAAGAAGGCGAGCTTCTAAAGGACTACATTAAGTGCTTCAATTTGGAAGCATTACAAGTTCGAAAGCACTCGAACGAGGTTTTCCTAAATGCCATCATGAGCGGGTTGAGGGGATAAATTGTTCCTCTTTTCTGTAGATAAGAATCCTCCTGCCACGCTGATTGAATTTCTGAATCGATTGTAAAAGTATGTTAATGCCAAAGAGTCCTGGATCTTACAGCACATTGCCTAAAGAAAAAATCCTCTAGCTAAGGAGTAGGCAAAGGTTGAGCCCATCTCGACCAATATAAACAAGAAGAGAAAGGACGATCGATCTTAAGACGACTGAAAGTCGAACAAATGGCCTGATAGTAAGTTCAAAACTTACACTCCTCTCAACAAGAGGCCAGAGAAGGTCTTGATGGAAATCAAGGACAAACGTTTACTCCACTGGCTGAACAAATTGAAATCCAATCCTGATAGGAGAAGCAAAAATAAATATTACTTCTTCCACTGGGATCATGGTCATAATATGGGCAATGGGATCATGGTCACAATATGAGCAATTTCTTTGACCTCAAGTAAGAAATCAAAGCGCTCATTCATGACGGCCACCTTGGTGAATACGTCAGCAACAGAGGAGATCAGATCATAGCCACTGAGGAACAACCGATCAACAATCAGCCAACTGGAGAAATCCGCACAATCTTTGGGGGCCGCGGAGGTGGGGTTGACTCGAATAATGCACGAAAGATGCATGAAAGAAGCATTAGTTGCCCTGAAGGGGAATTTCTGCTCCTCAGCCAACCTTCGAAAGACAGAAAGGTGGAAAAATATAGTATGATATTCACTAAGGAAGATTCTCGAGGTATCCACCTCCCCCACGATGATGTACTGGTAAACACTCTAACCATTGCCAACCGAAAAGTATTTCAAATCCTTGTCGACATAGGATCATCAGCAGATGTGCTCTTTACCCAAGCCTTCGACAAGATGGGAGTTGGTCGGTCTCTACTCTGACCTGTAAAAACTCCATTACTTGGTTTTTCAGGCGGACATGTCATGCTAGAGGGAGCTGTCCAACTCCCCCTCTTGTCTGGAGATGGACAAAATTAAACCACCGTAATGGTCGACTTCCTTGTGGTCGACCAACCATCTATCTATAATGCCATTCTTGGACAACCATCATTGAACCTCCCGCAATCAGTGGTATCAACTTACCACTTGGCTATGAAATTCCTGACCGAACAAGGTGTTGGGACCATTAAAGGTGATTGACATGATGCTCGATAGTGCTACGCAATGACATTGAAAGCCTCATGTGAAGCGATGACCATTGAGTCCTTATATCCGTGCGAAGACTCTCAAGAGAGAGGTTGACCCTTGTAAGACCTCATTCTAATCCCACTGGATGAGTCTGACCCATCTAGGACTGTCTAAATTGGGTCATCCTCATCACCACTGCGAGATAGGTTGATACCCCTCCTCTGACGTTATGCCGACGTTTTTGTGTGGTCCCACGAAGATATGCCTGGAATCAATCCTGCCGTCATCACGCATCGACTAAACATCGATCCATCCTCCTAACCAATTTAACAAAAGTGACGTGCTCTCGGCCCAGAGAGGTATGTCGTAATTGAAGAAGAGGTCGACAAACTCCTCAAAGCTGGTTTCATTGAAGATGTCTACTACCTGGACTAGGTGGCCAACATCGAACTGGCCAAAAAAGCTAACGGGAAGTGACGAGTCTGTGTGGACTACACAGACCTGAACAAAGCTTGCCCTAAAGATAGATTCCCCTTCCTAGAATCGATCAATTGGTCAGCAATGCAGTGAGACATGAATTACTTAGTTTTATGAATGCATTTTTAGGGTACAATCAGATTGTAATGCACTATAACGATAAATCTAAGACTACCTTTGTCACTGACAAAAGTCTTTATTGTTACCATGTGATGCCCTTTGGTTTGAAAAATGCAAGAGCGACCTATTAACGGTTGGTCAACAAGATATTCACCTGCCAAATAGGGTGGACAATGGAGGTCTATATCGACGACATCTCGTCGAAAGTATCGTAACTACAATCCATGTAGCCGACTTAGAGGAAATGTTCCTCATCCTTTGCAAATACCAATGAAATTAAATTCGAGCAAATACTCTTTTGGCATTAGCTTAGGAAATTCCTCAATTTTTCGTTAGCCAGCCAGGGATCGAGGCAAATCCATAAAAAATTAAGGCCCTTCTCGACATGCAGTCACCAATATGATCAAAGATATATAGAGGCTTACTGGAAGAATATCAGCCCTCAACTGCTTCGTGTCCTGATTATGGACAAGTGTCTCTCCTTCTTCAAATAGTTGAAGGGGAGGCAAATAATAGATTGGACTAAATAATGCGAGGCAGCCTTCTAGCAGCTTAAACAATACTTAGGATCACCACCCTTACTCTCTAAACCTGAGCTAGCAGAAACTCTATTGCTATACTTGGGCGTATCCGACGTAACAGTTAGCTTGACGTTGATTAGAGAGCATGAAGAAAAGAAGTTCCCAATCTATTACGTCAGCAAAGCTCTAGTCCTTGCAGAGACAAGATATCCCACGTTGGAAAAGTTAGGTCTGGCTTTGGTTATCTCTTCTCGACGCCTACGACCATATTACCAAGCTCACACAATCATTGTTCTAACAAACCAGCCACTACATCAAGTCCTCAAAAAACTTGAAGCTTCAGGTCAGCTGACTAAGTGGGCGATCAAATTAAGTGAGTTTGACATCAAATACCAGCCATAGACCGCAATCAAAGGTCAAGCAGTGACTGACTTTATCGTCGAGCTAACTTATTCTCCTAAGCAAGATCAGACCAAGGACCCGTCTACAACTGATCTACCCGGGCTAGAACTCACTCCAGGAGTCATTGAACCATCCAACTCCTAGGTTGTTCCTAACCCACCCAGGTGGATGCTCTACATTGATGACTCATCCAATTTTAAGGCAAGTAGGGTTAGGATAGTCCTAAAGACTCTTGACCATACGTGTATGCAGTATGCTTTGAGATTTGGATTTAAAGCCTTCAACAATACTGCGGAATACGAGGCCTTACTTGTCGAATTCAAATTAGCAGCAAACATGAGGGCTCAACATCTTGAAATCTTCAACAACTCATATTTGGTCGTTAACCAAATAACTAATGCCTATCAACCTAAGAAAGAACACATGAAAGCCTACCTCAAAAGAGCCAAAGAACTGATCGAAAACTTTCAGAACAATGTCGCCCTGATTCCATGGGCCAAGAATTCAAAATCAGACATGTTGGCAAAGCTTACTACAGCAGATGCGAATGAAATCCTGAGATCCATCTCGATTGAATTTTCAGCCAAGCGAAGAATCAATGAAGCCGAGCTCACAGCCGTGCTTTCGGTTAGCTCAGGATCAACCTGTAACATCTCAAATTTCCACGGCTAGAGTTTGTATCATGTCCGAGAAAGCCAGGTGTTAATAATGTATAAATTGGATGCTTTAAAAATTGTACCTTATTTTTATTTCACATCCAGATACATTCGTGAAGGTAACATTCATGAGAATAAAATCAGTTGTATTGATTATTTCATCTGAGTAAAAGAATAATTAAATGCCCTCTTAATGGGAGCTTATTAAATTTATTGAGTTCGTAGCGGAAGTATAAAACTAAATAGCAAAACTATTTTTGGATTCTTTCAGTATAGTCTTCTATAGGGAGATGGTCCTCTAGGTCTTTAAACTGTGCATCACTTGCATTATCTGTACGGTTGGGAGAGGGTCAATGCCCTACTCATAGTAATGGTTATCCTTTAAGATTAATAATAATTCAAGAGATTCATAAAAGTAATGTAAGGATTCTAATACATCTTGTACTCCATTAATACATGAGGTATCGGTATGCACAAATAAACTATATGAGATGCATGCCTAACAAAGTATGTGCGGCCCATCATACATAGTGATCATCACAATATGGAATATAATTTATAGAAAATCTGACTTGATCCGCATCCCATAACTATGGATATTTGCCGGCTGGCCAACGCTAAAGTGGATTTACAAGAACATCTCAAGGTAACCCAACATGTGGTTGGAGTATTTCCGTAACACGATGCATTCATGGAGCGACTACTTGGGAGATCTAATCCTAAAAAGGTGATGCAGCATATATGACGATTTACCTACATCGATTGTGCATCACACTAACCAACCCACGAAATTACGTGCCGACCTAGAGGGCTGCTACCCGTAACGCATTACATCCATGATAAGATAATTAAATCACTAGTTGTGATACCTCTTAATACATCACTTGCACTTATGGAGAACATGATCTGAATCATGGAGGTTCTAGAATATCAAGACACATGCCTAAGCCTTAAAGATAAACACCACAAAGCCAATGTAATAAAGAGAAGAGTGACAATGGTCAACTCAAAAAGTGGTAATGGCCAACATAACAAAGAGGAGAGTGACAATGGTCAACTCAATAAAAGAAGAGTAGCAGTAGTTAACTCAATAAATAGAAAAGCGGTAAGGGCCAACTCAATAACAAGAAGAGTGGCAAAGGCTAACTCAAATAAGAGATGAGTGACAAAGGCTAACTCAAATAAGAGACGAGTAGTAGAGCTAACTCAATAAATTTGATAAGGCAAGGGCAAGGCTTGTATCCATGGCCCTACATAAATTCAGAAAGATCACTTGTAATCAATATTATACTGTAAGCCAAAGGTAAATAATTGATGGTAAAATATATAATTGTAGGGAAAATTCAAAGTAATATAAAGGCATGTAAAAGGCAAGATAAAATAACATGAAGGCATGTAAAAGACATGATAAATATAACAACTTAAATTAATGTAAGCTTAAAGGATAAAACCCTCACCTTAGATTGTTGAGTCGCCCTCTTCTAGGTTAATTGTCCGAGTCTTTTAGGATCGAATTCTATGCTAGTTCACCTGGTTTGCATTATTCAATATAGTTTCTTTGATTAGGTGGTTATACTCTTATCAAGCTGTGCACTGATCAGTTTCAACTTGATATATCTAGATCATATCCTAACATAGAGTTAACTTTTGTTTGGCCTATTGGGTTTGAAAGAGAAGGGTTCGTGGCATATTTACTTGAAGGTGTTAAGAGCCCGGTGTGTAACCAGTGACCCGACGAACTGTTAACTCCTTCCTTGATTATGTCCTTCTTCCTTTCTCTTTCTTTCTTCCTTTCCTTTCTCTTTCTTTCTTTCTTTCTCTCTCTTTTCTTTCTCTCTCTTTTCCTTTTCTTCTTTCTTTCTTTCTTTCTTTTCTTTTCTTTCCTTTTCTTTTCCTTCTCTTTCTTCCTTTTTCTCCTTCTCTTCCCCTCTTGCTGCTGCAGTTGGAGCCCTCTCTCTACTTCTCGTTCTTGCTTCTTTTTCTTTTCTTTTTTTCTTTTTTTTCCCTATTGTCGTTGGTCCCTCTTTATAGCTTTTGCTAAGAGTCTTTAGGCTCTTCTACAGGGACTTTTTAAGCAGTGGCGTGTGCAGCGAAAATAATGACGCAACTCTAGATTCAAAATGCGAAGAGGTTCGGTGGCGTTCTATGTCCGTTGGAGTTTCGATTTCTTTCAGTAGATCCGATTAGATCTTGGACAATCTTGGGTTACTCTAAATGGCTCCTGAATGGAAGTCTTTGATTCCATCTTGCATGTGGGATGGTTTGATTGGTGGCTTACATGGAAACCGGAGCGTGTTGTGGTTAGATAGATTCCTCTTTGCTCTGTTTTGGATGATTGGGATGTAGGAGTGATCTCCTGCATAGAAGGAGAAAAAAATGGAAGTTTCCCTTCTTTCCAGAAGGTCCTGCTGCACACGCCCGATCTTGTTGGCGATTGTGTGTGCACATGTGGGTACAACGTATGGGATCTTCGTCGCTCTGGTCGGGCCGCCAGTGCGAACCAATTGGACAGTTCAGATCCTTACGTTGGGTGCATCGTCTAGCTCATATGTAACCATTTCTGTGCATACACGTGCTTGCATGGGTGCACAAGGGCATTGTGGTTCTCTTTGGCCAGATCTCCCCAACACAATGGACAGTTCAGATCATCGTATTAGATGATTGTGGTGGGCCACAACTCACCCCAGCAGACATCGTGCGTCGAGTGTGAAAGGAAGAGAGGATTTCCTTCTTTCTTTGAGATTCATCAGGTCAAACTTGGTTTGACCCAATGCTAGGTGCCATGTAACATGAGTGGGCACCTATTAGTACACTCGCAGGTCATTATGTGGGGTCTACTATGATGCTTCTGGAAAATCTACACCGACCATTCATTTTTCGATTTAACTTAAAAAGGTTGAGTCCAAAATTGAAGCATATCAAAGTTTAGGTGGGCCCTGTTCACAACCCCAAGTGTAGGGTCGCGATGTAGTAATAATCTCAGTAAGACCGAGGTCGAATCCATAGGGACTAATTTTGTGAGTAATTTTGAAAGCAACTAGAAGTAGAACTAGAAGAAGATGTAAACCTAAATCTAGAAGTGTAGAGAGAGTAATTGTGAATTATTTAACTAAAACTTATGAAATTCAAAGGTGGGAACTAGGGTTTCCAAGGATCCACTTGTAAAGATCAGGGAGCTATATACTTGATTCAAGGACACAACTAGAATCAGAATCCCATCCTATCTAATTGGAAGATATCTCAGTAAAACCAAATCTGAACTTCCTTTGACCTAATTCTCAATGGATCAGAATTGTGCGAACTGGAAGTGATTCCATCACAAAACCATGCCTAAGAGACAATGGCTCACAATAGGATATACCAATCTCATAACCAAACATAAGAGAATCATGAAGATTAAAAGGGTTTCCATCATCTAACCATGCTAATGAGACGATAGTGAACAATAGGATTTCTTATTTTCACAATCTCAATACATGAAAAGAACACACTCAAAGCTATTACAGATCTATTATAATTTGAGTCACAATAAACCATTAAAAACTGAAAGTATTTCTTAAATATCAAACTAGAATCAAAGAGAATTCAACATAAACATGAATCAAAGCATTAGAAAAATTCCATCACGCTACAAGCTTCATCTCTTAGCCCTTGCTAAGAGGTTTAGCCAACCATAGACATGATTAAAAGTAAAACCCTAGAAGAAAGCATGAAAAACTAAGGAAGAAGAAAAATGCTTGGTGACGACTCTCCATGCTTTTGCTTCACTCCTCAAACCCTAGATTATCCCCATGGATGCCTTAGGGACTCCTATTTATAGTTGTGCAACACCTCCTTTCGCACCTCTTTGGAAAAATCTAGAAACTCCTCAAATTTACTCACTCCTATATAACTCTGCGTAACTTCACGTGATCCATTCAATAACATCAAATAGCCTTCGATGTTATCGAAGGTATCTTTTCTACATGCTTTTTTCGTGCTTTTGTAGCTTCATCCGGACTCTGTAACTTCGATGTCATCGAACCTACCTTCGATGTCATTGAAGAGGCCTTCGATGCCATCGAGCGTTGTTCGAGGAATCGATAATGCATCTAAAACAGTTCAGAGAGTTAATCTAATTTCTTCAATAAATTTGATGTTGTCGAAGAATCCTTCGATGTCATCGAGGTGTACTTCGAGTAATCGAAAATGGTGCCTAATGTGTTAGCAAGTTTTGCCAAAATTCCACATAAAATTCGATGTTATCGAGTAGATCTTCGATGTCATAAAGCAAGCTTTGAGTCATCGAGAAACGTCTTCAATTTTTCCAGTGACCAACTTAATTTTCCTTCATAAATTCGATGTCATCGACCTGTGTTCGATGTCATCGAACTTGTGGTCGATGACATCGAACTTGTCCTCAACGTCATCGAACGGTGTTCGATAACATAGTAAATGTGTATTATGCACTTGTTCTTTTGGATTCGTTCCTTCTCCACTTGGTTTTCTTGAATCGTGGGACTTTGAAATCTTCAATCTTTGTATCCTAAGATCCATTCTTTGCATTGATGATCTTGGAGCATCAATTGCATGCTTTTAACACCTTTTCCAGTCCAAGCTCTTAAATTCACCTTACAACACAAACATGAGTAAAATCGGACATTAAGCAGTATCATGTTCATAAAACCAAGAAATAAATGGAGTTCAATATGCAATATTTGACCCTCAACACAATCCCCAACCAGCATTTTGCTAGTCCCAAGCAAAGAATGCGAAAAATAAATCTTAATGCTTAATCTCAGAAATCTTTTTAGGAAAACAATCCTTTGTACATTCAAGTATGAATCAGTAAAATTAAGATATGAACTTGAGATTTTGAAAAATTAGAACTGAATCTCCTAAGCAACCAATCAAGTAAGTTCTCCGTCCATTAATTTGAAGCATAATTTGTCTATTAAGTTTTTCAATGTGCTCAATGAAAGTCAATTCACCTCTCGTACGAATATTATAAATTCATCATGTTAGTTATGCTCATCACTTTAAGACTGGTTTGAAACTCAAGTACTGATTCCCAACTCATCCCCTTCACCTTGTTTTTCTAGTTTTTGATTTTATATCAATGGTCAGTTTTTATTTTTGCATTCTTTTTCAATTTTTTTCATTCTTTTTCATGACCTCTTTGTTGATCTCCTATTTTTATTTTTTTTTTATTTACCGGTTCTTTTCTTCTTTTAAGGTGGATAAAATTCTCTAGATTTGATTCTCACCATCTATTAATGATTCACATACTAACAATCAAAACTTCTAGCATGTCTCACAAAACGAAAATCAAATGTGTCTTGTGATTTAAATTAATATGACACTTAAACTACCTCTCAATCAATTTAACACAAAGAACTTAGGTGATAAATCACCTAATTGATCCGACTCTAATAATTTGAAATTCAATCTCTATCCTATCATACCCAAGACATTCTTAAGTACACAATTCATCGCTTCCCAAACAGATTTCAACATGAAATATTGAAACTTTTTAAAATTTTTGCTTAAAACAAAGAAAATACTGATTAGTTTACTTAATCCCCCATCCCCAACCAAAAAATCTACATTGTCCTGAATGTAAAAGCAATAAGCATGGAATGCAAAAGAGGCAATGAAGAGAAAAGGGAAGTGATGGAAAGGTAATACTTGAAGAAGGAATTTTAAGGCTCTTCCAATGATCTCAGTGGGAAAGTTGGGTTAGCATAAAAGACTCAAACAGACGGTAAGCAAACTGTCCTAAAATGACAGAAAGCAAACTATCTTTATCCTAAACTAGGAAAGTAAGGAAAAAGCTACTCCACAATGCTGCAAGGTTCCTCCTTTGGCCAATATCTTGATAAATTTCTTAGAAGGTTTCTTAACAAGATCATGCAAAAGCCCTTTTTACAATAGGCTTATATTGTCATGCCCTAAACTCGGAAATCGAGTTCACAAAATTCTTAATCACCGAATCTGGCGCTAACAGCCTTCGTAGTACCCCATTCTCGGCTTCCGACACTCATTCACCATGTTCTAATCATGAGATTCTACAAGGAGGATTTCTAACATGATTTTAATTCATAATGAGCATAACCCATGAACAATAACCACAAGAACATCATCACAAAATCCACAATGATAAAAAACTTTAAAGTACAATGCGTGTGAAGGGAAATATAAGATAATGATAAAGGGAACTCTTGAAGCTCGACTGTATGCTCCTACTGTGGCAAAGCTATGACTACGTCCTGACGTCACCTGCACGCATCAATCGTGCATAAGATTATAAAAAGCTTAGTGGGCGGTGTAAGTGTGTGCGCAATATGAGTGTGCTTAAAATGTAATGTCAGAGTAATGTGAAATTATGCTGATGAGTACATGAATGCAATCAGCCGTACCAAGGCTATGTGGTGCAAGACATGAATGTTGTCAGTCATATCAAGGCCATGTGATGCTAAATGTAACTCAAGCATACCAACCCTCATCCAAATCCACAATCAATGTAGCTCATCACTAGAGCATCAAATATCAGTACAGTTCTCATTCTGGATAATCATCGGGGTTTAGTACACTCCAAATGAGTGTACAAAACCTGACTATCTACTTGGCCAATAGTCTGTCAATATTTATCCAATATGTCGATCGTGGGCCCATTCACGAGCTGGTCAAACTTAGCTTAGCAATGCCCCTGCCCTTGGGCAAGTAAGGCCACATCCCTTTTCAACCGACCATGACACAGTGGAAGACGTGGCCTCCTAGTATTCGGCCCACATGCGCTCATGTATCCACTCGGTCTCAAAGTTGGAGTCATCCTCTGGTACCATTGAGTTTAGGGATTTTCACCAGAGACATCTATGGCGCCCTGATACTAGTAATAATATTTTCAATGTTCAATCCTGCCCTGATGTCGCTAGGGTGTATGGAAATCATATCATACAAATGCAAAGTACATGGATCACACTACCAGTCATGCAATATTCCTGCACATACCGCGCACTCATGAAGGGTAACTCCACCTATCAGGAAGCCCATAAAAAATCTTCTCGAAGGCATATGCTATAATCAATCACTCCTCATATCAAGTACACATATGATGCTTATGAGCATGAATTATGGAACTATACTAAATATGTTATATGGTGATGGATTTTATTTATAACGAAGAGGGGCCTAAATGGCCTATACACTACAAGTATGAGTCTATGAATGGGCCCTAGGGAGAAATACAATGCAGACATTTAACCATTATTGCTTTTACAATGTGGACGTCAAACCATCATTGTTCCCAAGGCATGACCACCAAAACACCATTACATACATTGTGGTGGAATCTCACATCGCAATGGGCCTCATATACATCACAGTCGGCCCACACAAAGGACTCACATACGTTTCATTGGGCCTTATATCCCTCACGTGGGCCGTATCATGTGGGCCGCTCCAATGGGTCAATTATGCATTAAATGGGCTACATCAAATGGGCCGAATCAAAGGAGCCAATTCAAATGGGATGAATTAAAGGGGCTGAATCAAAGGAGCCAATTCAAATGGGATGAATCAAAGGGGCTGAATCAAATGAGCGCAGTTGAATAGGCCAAGTCAAATGGCCGAGTTGAATAAGCCGAGTTGAATGGGCCGAGTTGGATGGGCCAAGTCGAATGGGCCGATCAAATGGCCTGAATCAATCGGGCCAATCAAATGGGCTGATACAAATGGGCCGAATCAATTGAGCTGAATAATATGGGATGGTACCAATGGGCCGAATCAATTGGGTCGAATTAAATGGGCCGGTACCAATGGGCCAAATCAAATGGACTAGTACCAATGGGCCGAATCAAATGAGCTGGTACCAATGGGCCGAATCAAATGGGCTGGTACTAATGGGCCGAATCAAATGGGCCGGTACTAATGGGCCAAATCAATTAGGCCATATCACTACACCATTCATCTATTGATAGAAATCATTTTAGAGTATTATTCAAAAAGATTGAATCATATCCAGAGATCATCTGGACCATACCACAAGTATCAATGGTGATAATGGTTCCCACTGTTAAAATTTAGGGGCCACCATAACATTTATTTTCCATCCACTATTAGTAAGGTCATAAATATTGGAACTTAGAGGAAAAGACAAATATCATATTGGTCCAAAACTTCTATAACCCAAAGCGATTTCATTGGTGGAGTTCCAACCCACTGTTTGCTGTAATGTGGTCCACCTGATAACTGGATCTGTCTTATGTTTTAGTCTCAAGTCTTGAAACGAGTTTGCCAAATGGATGGATGGATCAGATGTAACACATACATCAGTGTAAGGATCCATATACATGGCCTAACACATAAAAGGGATGGACGGTTTGAATATAAAATCCATACATCAAGTGAGTAGGCTGGACGGTGGGATCAAAGCATGTGTATCATAAGGGGGCCCACAGGTGTACGGTTGAGATGAAACACATCTCACGTGGACCCCACACGTGCTGGACATAATGTAGAAATATGCTACTGGTGTGAGACGCGCACACCACCAACCCTTTCCAACAGGGTGGGTCCCACATGGGGCCCACCCTATATACATATGTTATATACTGATATAATATAATATATTATGTTATCATTAAATTAATGTATTTTATATTTTATTCTTTTATTTTCATTTTTATTATTTTCTTTTTAAAAGGGACTAACGTCCAGAGCTTGAATGGCTTGGATACATAACACTAAATCGGGATGATCCCCACCGTCCAGACCATCGGACGGTGTGGATATGCAGCACGTGTGGGCCCCACACAGATGAATGGTTTAGGTATGCATCATACCTCATAATCAGGGCCCACCAAAACCTGTTGGCATCACTCCTTCAAATAGTATGGATGGTGTGTGTGTATGCAACACATGCACCAGAGTTTTGGATCAAACTGAGGTTGTGTCTAGCAGCGCTTGCTGCTGGATGGTACACATCCCTCACATAAAATATGGTGGGGTTCATATCAGTGTGATCCACCCATTTGGATCAAAGTTTATATTTATTTTCCTTATGTCCAGTCCTGCCCGAAAATGGGCAGCAAGTTGGACAACGGTTTGGTCCATTTGTGTGGATGGCATGGATAAAATACATCAAGATGGGCCATGGAATGGAATATGGGGGAAAGAGAGAGAGAGAGAGAGAGAGAGAGAGAGAGAGAGAGAGAGAGAGAGAGAGAGAGAGAGAGAGAGAGAGAGAGAGAGAGAGATCAATGTAGTGGAGGGACCCCGCCACTATGGGCCCCTCTTGATCATACACATGCATTACATGGGTCCCATCATAAATGGACCCTAAAATGAAATCAATGGTGGATCACCCACTTAGTTGGAACTCATGTTAGGGTATGGGCTTAGTTGAAAATTTTGTAAAAGAGGGATGGGTAGGGAGAGAGAGAGTTGACTTAGGGAAAAAGAGTGATGGTTGCTTGTACTTGGGATAGGGTGAGGTGGCATTGAGGTATGGGTGGTGTACTTGACTTGGTTGATGAGATATGTTGTAGAGATTCTTTTAAAATTTGTAATGCGTGATGTTTCTTTGGAATGAACGCGTGCCCACATCTCCTGGCCCGGGTATTGGATCGATGCATGAGTCACAACTTTGGATCCGCGGTTATGGTGCTGTCACTAGGGTATAAGTTTCGAGTTGAGTCAACTCTGATATGCGGGACTCGGCTTAAGATCACGCGCAAACGTCAGATATAGGTTGAGGGTTATTGGAATTTGACTGATAAGACCACATAAGCCTATGAAATGGTACGATCTAGGATACAGGTCTTACATGGATGCCCTAAAGCATGAATTTCTAGAGAAATTTGTGCACCTCAATAAAAAGTTTTCTTTTAATCTCTTGAGGTGTCTAAAGTATATATGATTCATCTGTGATAGAAAAAGTGTCAATGTTAACATAACATGGTAAATTAGAGACTACGCGTAGATGAAATTTAGAAAAATTCTCAGAAAATGATGTACTCTTGACACATTCAGAAGTTTCAGACTTTGGTTCAATTTTTAACTCCTCCTTTAATGATAAACATTTAGGATCTGGGAAAGGAGGGGCGTTAGAATAAGGGTTTTCTCTGTTAGTGACAACTATCGAGGTATTGTCTTGTGAGGGATCCACTATTTCTTTTATCCTGGGATCATTTGAATCTACAAAGTGTACCAAGAAATCATCCGAAGAGTTGGAAAAATCAATTAAGAGTGACTCATTTTCCATATTGAAGTTTGTGATGATCTGCCCAAGGATTCCATCATCTCTGAAAGTGGATGGAAGCATGATCTCTTGCTCTTCATCATGGTGAGAATAAATAGTCACCGGATGTATCTTGTGTTGCCTTACATAGGTGGATTAAAAATTGACAGGCGCAGAATTGATGTAAAGACTATGTTCATCGATACTACTCAGTAAAGATATTGTATTGTTAAGGGTTGACAATTCAGATGATGACTTGAATTGGATGGTTTCAAATTTTAGAGTCATATAAAGCAACTCGTCCATCTTCTGAATCATATCATCATTCAATTTAAGGAAGTGGTCTAAACATATCTCACAAAAGTTGGAAGGGTTAGTTAAAAGTGGTTCATCCTCCACATTTAAATTGGTCATGTTAGATGGGTGTAGTAGATCACTATGGTCGACGACTTCATGAACCTCTTAATTATTGATATGGGCTAAACTTGAGATTGAATCCAGATGGATTTGAGCTATGCATTCATGATTGTCATCTCAATACTCATCATCTTCCAATTCAGTGTAGTACACATGTGAAATGGGGTTGCTTTCCTCACATTCTGTTCCTAGATTAGGTTGAGGTTCGAATAAACTAACATTTTCATTATCATTGAAACCAAGTGTGTCATGTAAGTGAAGTATATCAATATCATTATATTTGAAAGAAACTCACGTCTCTTGATCATTCCTTTAGACCATCATTGAGATCGACTCTTCAGGAAATTGAACCATATACTCATTAACACAATCCAACTCTCCATTCTCAATTTCAGTATTCTCCATAATTACATCACATGAACCCCACTATTGTATATCTTTTATAAGTTCTTGAAATCTTTTGAGTATGTTTTACTGGATGAGCTATAAAGTTTGTGTGGAATTCTGAAGTAAATTCTTTTGAATCATTTTTTATTGAATCTTAGAAGTATATGACCTAAGAGAATTGTCACTATGATGTATTGTTAATTCAACTTTCCAATCTTGATGTTTCTACTGATCATAAGTAGGCAGTTGAGTATAAAAAGTTGGATTGAGTTGAGGCTGGGATGAACTAACCTCCATTAGCTTTTCGAGATGCGATTTAAGTGCTTTTATCGTTCTTCTGATGTCAGAAAAATTGTTTGTGTAACCCAGAAGTGACTCCTCTTGGACTGTTTCTTATTGGGTTTCAAAGGTAGAGGACCCAAGAGAATTGTCACTATGATGTATTACTGGTTCATCTTCCCAACATTGATGTTTTCACTGATTGTAGTCATACGGATCATAGGTAGGAGAATTTGGTAGTTATTGGTACATATTATCACCCATGATATAATCTCTAATTGTTTTCTTATTATTTGATGGGTGATAATAGTTCTTACTCTCATAATAATCCCAATAATCACGTACTATTTTCTTAATCCATGGGGTGTAATTATTCTCCCACATATGATCACATAAGGACTTTTTAATCAGTGGAGCTTTGTATTCTATTTAATTCTCAATGATATTTTTAGAAAAATTTTGAAATAGTGTGAGACCCGTATCCTAGCCCAACCATTTCGTAGGCTTCCATGGTCCTCGCGGTCGAATTCTGGCGACTCGCGACGTGTATATAATAGTTGTACGCGATCCTGTGTTGTATCCCATATTCCGGAGTCTGCTTGACCCAAAACTTGTACCCTAGCGACCGTCGCCACCGTGTTTCCAACGCCGCATCTGGCGCACCGAGGAGATACCTAGGCCAGGAGATGTGGGCCCGCGTTTAGTTCAAGAAAAAATGTTGTGCAGTTGCAAAACCCAAGAGAGAGCTTTCAAATCAATCCTATCAATCAAAACTCATGTCAAGTACACATCACTTCACACCCCATCCCCAAGCAACCCCAAAGTCAACTCTCTCTCTCTCTCTCTTACAGCCCATCCCCTATTAAATACATTCCTTACTCACCCATCACTCACATCTCTCATCTCTCTCATTCTCCCAAGTATCCCAAACGTCCCAACCTTCATGAGAGAGCTTGGTGTGGCCCACCTTCATACCACTCAATCCCACCATACTAAGTCCATCTCAACCATTAAAATCCACTCCTTGGATCGTGTTGGTGGAAGAAGGAAGAGGAGATCGACGGTGGGTAATTTTAGGGTTTTTACCCTATATTTTTTATTTGAGGGCCCACTTGTAGTGGGACCCATCTTGATGTATGCATTGTTAAGAGGGGGCCATAGTAGTGGGGCCCCTCCCACAACCGATCTCTCTCCCTTCTCTTCCCTCTCTCCTTTTTCTTTTCTTCTCATTTTTTTGGTATTGAGGTACGTGTGGCCCACCTGATGTGTGCAAGCCATCCATCACAATGGAGCCCACCTTAGTTTGTGTGTGAGGAATCCACACCGTCTAGTAGATCTGGACAGTTACATCTGCACCATCCATATGTCTGGACAGTGTTGTGTAGGGACCAACGTGATGTGTTTGTTTCATCCACACTGTCCAGACCATGTGGACGGTGCTGGACTAGGTAGACGGTGCCAGGCCATTGTGATTTTATGTTTCATCACCTGTTGTCCATCTGAACGCTGTTGGACAGATGTCCAGCAGCTGTGTAGGGACTACTGTGATGTATCTATTAGCCACGCCGTCCATCTATGTTCTGGACGGGCAGGGCCCACTTTGATGACATGTTGTGTATTCACACGTCCATCCATTTTTCCTTGTTAGTGAGTGGGACCCACCCTGATGTATTTATTTTATATTATCCACACCGTCCATATTGTGTTGGACGGTGCTAGACAACGTTTGGATGGTGCTAATTTACTTGGATAGTGTTTGGACGGTGCTGATTTATATGGACAATGGCTGGACGGTGCTAATTTACATGGATAATGTTTGGACGGTGCTGATTTACATGGACAATAGCTGGATGGTGCTGATTTACATGGATAATGGCTGGACGGTGCTGATTTACATGGATAATGGCTGGACGGTGCTGATTTACATGGGAAATGTTTGAACAGTGTGATCATCATTAGGGGGCCATGTGCCCCATGGAATGATAGTGTATAGTGATACACATGTTACACCCATAACTATTGAAATGATTTTTTGGTCTGGTTTAAGCCCACTTGAGGCCCATTAGTGCGGCCTATCCATGAGGCCCATCATGATGTATATTTGAGGCACATGTGATAGGGCTCACCTGCCTTGTATTTGAGGCCCATGTAATAGGGCCCACCTGCCTTGTATTTAAGGCCTATATGATGGGGCCCACTTGCTTGAATTTAAGGCCCATGGGCAAGGCCCATTGTGATGTATTTGAGGCCCATGGGCAAGGCCCATTGTGATGTATTCGTGGCCTATGGGCAAGGCCCATCATGATGTATTTTTGGCCCATGTGTGGGGCCCACCTATTTGTATTTTTAGCCCATGTGTGGGCCCACCTATTTATATTTTTGGCCCATGTGAACTGCCCTTAGTGGTGTGTGCTAGGCCCATGTGATGTGGCCCATAGTGATGTGTATTAGGCCCATGTGATCCAACCCATAGTGATGTGTATTAGGTCCATGTGATGTGGCCCATAGTGATGTGTATTAGGCCCATGTGATGAAACCCATAGTGGTGTGTGTTAGGCCCATGTGATGTGGCCCATAGTAGTGTGTTAGGCCCATGTGGTGCAGCCCATAGTGATGTGTGTTAGGCCCATGTGATGCGGCCCATAGTGATATGTATTACGCCCATATAAGCGGCCCATAGTGATGTATAAGGCTCATGTGATGCAGACTGATGTGTTTGTATATGAGGCTCATATGATGAGGCCCGATGTGATGTATATTAGATCCTTATGTGATGCTATGGGCCCACTTTATGTTTTTCTCTATGTGGGTCAGTCCTTGGGAGTAATGTTGGTTAAATGTCCACATTGATGAGCAATGATGGTTAAATGTCCACATTGTGACATTTTCTTAAGCCGATTTCGATTGTCGAGGTCGATTATGAGTATATGATAGCATAGCATCATGATACATGCCCATACGCATTATCTGCATGTTTATTATAAGATGTGGTTGACCATTGTATATGTCATTGGGTAGATTTTTATGAGACTCCCTGATCGGCGAAGATTGTCTTAGAGGAGCACACAGTATGCATAGGATTGATGCATGACTGGATTGTATGACTCATGCATCTCGCATTTTGGGATATGACTACTGTATGCCCTAGTGACATTAGGGCCGTAGCCTCCCCAGACATATTGTGGATGGGTCAGATGGGACACCAAAAATCTATTACTAGCATCGGGTTGCCATAGATAGGCCTGGGTGAAAATCTCTAAACCTCTGAGGCCAGGAGACGCCCCAATGCAGAGACCGAATGGATATATGAGCGCCCGAGTGCTGAATACCAGCAAGTCGCGTCTCTC
Source organism: Magnolia kwangsiensis (assembly GCA_037074715.1). Classification (NCBI taxonomy): domain Eukaryota; kingdom Viridiplantae; phylum Streptophyta; class Magnoliopsida; order Magnoliales; family Magnoliaceae; genus Magnolia; species Magnolia kwangsiensis. The sequence continues at coordinate 64,017,529 of CM073573.1, forward strand.
AGTGTGTTGTGGTCGGTTGGGAATGGGTGATGGCCTTACCCACCCGACGGTAGTGGACATAGCTAGGCTGATTTGACTAGCTCATGATTAGGTCCGCTATCAACGTGTTAGGTAGATATTAGCTGACTACTGGCTAGGCGGATAGTAAGGTTTCTTCCACTTGCATGTTGTGTGTCCAGTGGGTGGCGATTGCATGTAGAGTGCACTTGACCCTAGTGATGATCCCAGTGAAGTATGATATTGATATGTAGACTTATTGAGCAGGAGTTGCATACTCATTCATTCATTCATTCACTATCCACTCGGGCTAGTGGTGCGTAACTATTTGTTACGTGTACCTTTGCAATGGCCAGGATTTCGGTTGGGATGTGCGACCAACCTGATATTAGGAGCCTACCACATTGAGTCTGACTATCTAAATTTAGGTATGGGACTGGTTTGGATAAAAGTCCCTTGTGATAGACCCCATAGCCTACGATACTACGTACTATCATCCCGACTTCACTCCAACATAGTCATTTTATTCACGCCGCATATTACATTGCATTCGCAACATTTAACATTTTATGTTACTATGTTTCTACATTTATATGGCTTAGATAAGGTTGATGGTATTCGTGGATCGACAGGATTTGCATATTGTATTACATCCTCGACACTGATATTTGACTCATTATGATCTGCATTCTGTACTCTGATATTGTATGACTTATGGGCTTACTAGTATGTTTCACCTTACTCTGATACCCTATGATTCATGATCTTTCCAGTATTTCTGAAATTGTATGATTATAGCGTTGTATTGTGTGCTTGACACTTATCTTGCGTACACACTTACACCACCTTCTAAGCTTTTTATAAGCTTATGCACGATAGATGTGTGCAGGCGACGATAGGTTACAGCAACATTGAGCGTGGAGCGTGCAGCGGTCTTCTGGAGTTTTGATTTTCAATATATGTATTTCCCTTTCAGCATTGTACTCAACTGTTTTATTAGTGGATATGTGATGATGATGTTGCCTGTGTGATTTGGGTAAAATTTTGGTTATACTTATTACGAGTTAAATGTACGTTGAAAAATCCTCCTTGTAGGATCTCAGGATAAGAATATGGCGTATGCGAGCTGGGAGCCGAGAATGGGGTACTACAGAGGTTGTTGGCACCTGATTCGGCGATCGAAAATTTTATGAACCTAGTTTCCGGGTTTGGGGCATGACACATAGGTTGTTTCCTATCATAATCATCATACATCTCTTCCCAATGTCTCTTAGCTATCTCAGCATACTAACATTCCTACTCTTGCACGGTAAAACCCTAACTCTGAGAGAATAAAAGAAAAATCCTACAACAATATGGAAATCTAAAAATAGAATGATAGAGAGAATTAGAAAGAATTTACCAATTTAGAAGGTTCTATGTTAGGATCCTATAAAAGAAAAAGGAAAGTGAATTATTTTCTAAAAAGGAAACAAGGAAAGAAACCTAGTCTCTAAAAACAAAAAAGGAAGGTTTTTAAACACAAAAATTTCTAAAAAGAGAAAAAGTTAGTTTTTAAAATCAAATTAGGAATGTTTCTATCCTAGAATTATAAAGTAGTCTCTAAAAATAGAAAAGGAAAGTTTTTAAACCTAGAAATAGAAAGCTAAGTAGGTTTCTAAAATAAAATAGAAAAACCCTAATCCTAAAAATAGAAAATAGAAAAACTCTGATCTTAAACTAATTTCAAAACTAGTCAATCTTAGAAAAATGCAAACATTAATCCCTGACAACGGCGCTACAAACTTGTTCATAACCCCAAGTGTAGGGTCGCGATGTAGTACTAATCTCGGTAAGACTGAGGTCAAATTCACAGGGACTAATCTCATGAGTAATTCTGAAAGCAACTAGAAGTAGAATTAAAAAAAGATGTAAACTTAAATCTGGAACCGTAGAGAGAGAGTAATTATGAATTATTTAACTAAAACTTAAGAAATTCAAATGTGAGAACTAGGGTTTCCAAGGATCCACTTGTAGAGATCAGGAAGATCTATGCTTGATTCAAGGACACAACTGGAATCAGAATCCCATCCTATCCAATTGGAAGATATCTCAGTAAAATTAAATCCAAACTTCCTTTAACCTAATTCTCAATGGATAAGAGTTGTCAAAATTAGAAGTGATTCCATCACAAAATCATGCCCAAGAGACAATGGCTCATAATAAGATATACCAATCTCATAACCAAACATAAGAGAATCATAAAGATTAGAAGGAATTCCATCATCCAACCATGCCCATGAGACGATGGTGAACAACAAGACTTCCTAATTTCATAATCTCTACACATGAAAAGAACATACTCAAAGCTATTGCAGATCTATTATAATTTGAGTCACAATAAACCATTAAAAATTAAAAGTATTTCTTAAATATTAAATTAGGATCAAAGAGAGTTCAACATAAACATGAATCAAAGTAATAGAAAACATCCTATCACACTACAAGCTTCACCTCTTATCCCTAGCTAAGAATTTAGCCAACCATAGACATGATTGGAACTAAAACCTTAGACATGATTGGAACTAAAACCTTAGAAGAACACTTAGTGACGACTCTCTATGCTTTTGCTCGACCTTAGAAGAACACTTAGTCAATCATAGACATAATTGGAACTAAAACCTTAGAAGAACACTTAGCAACGACTCTCTATGCTTTTGCTTGACTCCTCAAATCCTAAATTATCCTCAAGGATGCCTTGGGGATTCCTATTTATAGTTGTGCAACACTTTCTTTCACACCTCTTTGAAAAAATCTGGAAAATGCTTCAAATTTACTCATCCCTGCGTAACTCTACGTAACTTCGTGCAATCCATTCGATGACATCGAACTACCTTCAATGTCGTCGAAAGTATCTTTTCTACATATTTTTTCTATGCTTTTGTAGCTTCATCCAGACTCTGTAGCCTTCAATGCCATTGAACCTACCTTCGATGTCATCGCAGAGGCCTTCGATGTCATCGAAGAGGCCTTTAATGTCATCAAGCATTCTTCGAGGAATCGATAATACGTCCAAAATAGTCTAGAGAGCTAATCCAATTTCTTCAATAAATTTGATGTAATCGAAGAGACCTTCGATGTCATCGAGCAGATCTTTAATGTCATTGAGGAGTGCTTTGAGTAATAGAAAATGGTGCCCAATGTGTCTAGCAAGTTATGTCAAAATTTCATAGAAAATTTGATGTCATCGAGCAAAGCTTTGAGTCATCGAGAAACATCTTCAATTTCTCCAACGACCAACTTGATTTTCCTGTCATCGGCCTGTGTTCGATATCATCGAACGTGTGATGTCATCGAACGGTGTTCAATGACATAATAAATGTGTATTATGCATTTGTTCTTTTGACTTCGTTCCTTCTCCACTTAGTTTTCTTGAATCTTGGGACCTTGAAATCTTCAATCTTATCTCATAAAATCCATTGTTTGCATTAGTGATCTTAGAGAGTCAATTGCATGCTTTTAGCACCTTCCCAGTCCAAGCTCTTAAATTGTTGTGCAACAAAAACATGAGTAAAATAGGACATTAAACAGTATCATGTTCATAAAACCAAGAAATAAATGAGGTTCAATATGCAATATTTAATCCTCAACATGCCCCAAAATCAATGATTAATTTTTGATCTATCCATTAGGTTATTTTTACAATAATTTAAGGGCTGAAATTCGATGTGTACATTTAACTTACGATTCATAGTCATGGTATAAAATTTCTTGTTAATTGGACAGTGGAAACTATGTGATTAATTCATGTTAATGGTACTTTCATAATTATTGCTTATATAAGAGTTTTTTGAAATCTAATGGTTCTACATGGTTGTAGGCATGTTTCCAACCAGTTCTTACAAAAGAAATTGCATGTAAATTATTATGGATAAGGAGTTATTCGCTATTTCAATGAAGAGAAGGTACATATGTCAAGTCACATGATGGATGGTCTTGTCTTTAAAATAAACGGTCAAATGGTTAGATCTATTGAATGGAGGTAATTCTCAACGGTTAGGTTAGTGTCAGGGCGATGATGTAAGGCTAGGATAGTTGGATTGGTACCATACACATGTACATATTAAGTAAATTTCTTAATAATGCTTGAGAACTTTCAATACTCGAGTTGAAATGTTCAGGGTGTTACAATCTACCCCCTTTAAACATAATTTTGCCCCTGAAATTTAATATTTCCATTATACAAGTCATTTATTATGCCTCTAGGATTCCCTATTTTCTATGTTCGAGGTAATATGAATAGATGGTTGTAGTGAGTTTGTGCCCGATACACAGATCCTTCGCCTGCACAGTACAGAGGATTTATCGATATCAATTTATAATCCTGTTAAATCTCGGTCCTTTGCTTGATTAGGGCATGAGGATCATTTAAGATTTTTGAGGACTTAGAATTTGGGTCAAACGGTGTTAATTTCACGTAAACATAGTTCTATCTGTCCATAATCCTGTTTGATTTAAACTCAAGGGAAATAATCATGAAATCTTATATTCTCATAAAGGATAAATCTAACGTGGCTCATTATGCTTTCACCCCGTACTCTGTTCACCTGATACATTAATCGAGATTTCTTCTATTATCCTCGGTGATTTAATTTGTTTAAAATTTCAATGTATTACTCAGAATGTAGATATATATATATGTCTAAGTGTGCATATCATTGGTTACAATGAAATTGGGACACTACATCCTACTCCCCTTAAAAGAAAATCTCAACTTCGAGATTTGATATTTGGGTTAAACCGCTCGGGTTTTGCTTGAATGTAGATCATAATCCCATGGTCCCTGTCACACCCCAAACTCGAAAACCGGGCTTACAAAATTTTTGATCGCCAAATCCGGTACTGACAGCCTCCGTAGTACTCCATTCTCGGCACCCAGCGTCCATATGCCAGATTTTGATCCTAGGATCCTACAAGGAGGATTTTCAAATGTACATTTAACTTGTAATAAGCATAATCATAAGTATACCTAAATCACAAAGGCAACATCATCATCACATATCCACTACATTGAATACAATGCTGAAAGGAAAATACATATATCTAAGTCAAAGCTCCAGAAGACCACTGCACGTTCCATGCTCGACGCTGCTGTTACCTAATGCCACCTGCAACATCTATCGTGCATAAGCTTATAAAAAGCTTCGTGGGTGGTGAAAGTGTGTGCGCAAGATAAGTGTCGAGTATGCAATACAATGTCATAAATCATACAATATCAAAGTAGGCGGAAATGCTGACAAGATCACGAATCATACGATATCAGAGTAAGCGGAAATATACTGATAAGTCCATTGTGCCATTAGCCAGACCAAGGCGATACGATATAAGGCATGAATGCTAATGGCCATATCAATGTAGAAACATGACAACCCAAAATGCTAAATGCTGGGGATGCAATGCAATATGCGGTGTGAATGAAATAATCAAGCTGGAGTGAATTTGGGATGATAGTACGTAGTGTCGCAGGCTATGGGGTCCATCACAAGGGACTTCTATTTAAACCAGTCTCATACCTAAATTTGGATAGTCAGACTCAATGTGGTAAACTCCTGATCTCAGGTTATTCGTTCGCTCTAATCGAAATCCTGGTCATTGCAAAGGTACATGTAACAGATAGTTACGCACCACCAGCCCAAGTGAATAGTGAATGAATGAATGAGTATGCAACTCTTACTCAATAAGTCCACATATCAGCACCATACATCTTTAGGATCATCACCGGGGTCTAGTACACTCCAAGTTGGCTACCACCCAGCCGATTGCGTAACCCAACGAGTGGAAAAGACCTCATTACCTGCCTGCTAATAGTATACCAATGCCCGTCTAGCTCGTCAATAGCGGATCCATTTGGGAGCTGGTCAAACTCAGCCTATCTTATAGCTCCCTCACTAGGGCGGATAAGGCCACACCCCCTTCCAACTAACCATGACACAATGAGAGATGCGGCCTACTGATATTCGGCACTCGGGCACTCATGTATCCACTCGGTCTAGACATTGGGGTGCTCCTGACCTCAGAGGTTTAGAGACTTTCACCCACGGACATCCAAAGTGCCCAGATGCTTGAACCAAAAATTTTCAGTATTCCATCTAGTCATCCATAACATGCTCGTGGAGGTCACAACCCTGATGTTGCTAGGGCGTACAATAATCATGATCACACAATGCAAGATGCATAAGTCATGTAGTCCAATCATACATCAATCCTGCGCATATTGTGTGCTCATGTGGGAAAACTCCACCTATCAGGGAGTCTCATAAAGCATCTGTATTATGGCATATGTAAGGGTCAATCACATCTCACAATAAACATGCAGATGATGCGTATAGGCATGTATCATGATGCTATGCAGTCACAATAACTGGCATCAACAATCAGCCTTGACAATATAGACATTTAACCAACATTGCACCCAAGAAATGACCCATATAAATCTTAACATATAGTGGACCCATGGCCTCAAACAAGGACCTAATATACAACACCATGGACCTCACTCAAGAGCTTAATTTACATCACGATGGGCCTCTCACATGGGCCTCATATACATTACAAGGACTCCATCGCCAGGCCCTCAAATGCATCACAATGGGCCTCATCACTTAGACCTCATATTCATCACATTAGAGCTAAAACACAGGCTGCATATACATCACACAATCTGAATAGATACCACAATGGGGCTCCACTACAGGTCACATATACATCATATAGGTCTCAACAATCGGCCTTGGCAATCCAAATCATCCTCCACAATCAAAATCGGCCTCAACAATCAAAATTGACCTCGATACTCGGCCTCGACAATAGCAAGTGGCCTCGATATTCAGCTTGTAAGACCCGTATCCTAGCCCGTACCGTTTCATAGGCTTCTACGGTCCTCTCGGTCAAATTTCGGCAACCCTTAACATGTATTCGACGTTTGCGCATGATCCTAAGCTGAGACCTGCATACTGAAGTCGGCGCGACTTAAAACTTGTATTTTAGCAACCACGCCGTGGTTGAGATTCCAACGTCGTGACTCACGCACCGATCTGATACTTAGGCTAGAAGATATGGGCCCACGTTCCTTTCGAGGAAAATGCCACTTGTTACAAATTTTGAGGAAATATATACAACATGTCCCATCAATTAATCAATTAATCAATGTCAAGTATAAGCTATACCCCAAGTACAACAACCCATCCCTTCCCATTCCTTAAGTCAACTCTCTCTCTCTCTCTCTCCACCCATCCCTTTCTTACAACCCCATCACTCCAGTCATCACCCATCACACATCATCCCATCCCTTTTCACCCATCATACCCTTCTCTCTCTCTCATTCTCTCTCTTCACTTCCAAGCAACAAGGTTCCAACGTCCAACCCTTCCAAGAACAACCCAAGTGTGGCCCACTTCTCTAACACCCAATCTCTCGTCCCCACCATCAAAACTCCATCATCAACCGTCAAAAGTTGAGCATATGAACTAAGGAGGCTAAGGGAGCAAGAAGGAGGCCAATAGGTGGGTGATCTATCATTAATTTATATTTAAGGGCCCACTTATAGGTGGGACCCATTATGGTGTATGTGTTGTAATCATGAGGGGTCGATAGTGGCGGGGCCCCTCCATCGCCATCTCTCTTACCTTTGTTTCTCTCTCTCTCTCTCCCTCTCTTTTTCATTTTTATGTGTGATGATGTGGTTGTGTGGCCCACCCAAAGGTACCCCACATGATGTATGACTTATCCACACTATCTAACCATGTGGTGGCCCACCTGAGTAAGGCCCACCTCAAGTATGCGTTGTGTCCAAACCGTCATGCAGGCCTTGGGTTAGGCCGATCATGCAGGCCCCACCTTGATGTATGAATATGATCCATGCCATCCATCCTATTTCTCAGCCCATTTTAGGCGTTGAGCCAAAAAATGAAGCCAACCCGATAATCAAGCGGGCCATACCATAGAAAATTGTAATTTCTACCATTTAAATCTATTAGAACCACTTTAAATTTTCTACACACCAAAATATGCCACATATTGGGCTCGTTTGGTCCGTCATGAGCCATAGAACCCAACCAGTGGATTGAATTTTCCAGATGTGGGCCCCACCTATGAAAAACCTCAAAAAAGTTATTTTTTTTTAAAAAAAAAAACTAAAACTAAGTAGTAGACGCTGTTACTGCTGGCGTCCAGAGGATGCTGTAGCAGCGTCCTACTGAAGTGGACGCTGGAGGCAGGGGGTCCTAACCATGGGCCCCACTGTGATGTGTGAGAACATCAACACCATACATTTGGATGGCCCCCTTAAGGCAGTGGGCCACCCTAAAAATCAGCCGTATGAGGAATTTAAGTGGCCCACACGGCAGGAAATAGAAGGATTGAGCATCTGCCATTAAAACCCTTTTTGGGTTGGGTTGTCATAGAAGTTTTGGATCATTTTGAATTTTTTTTTTTCCTATTCATCTGGGTCCGTGTGACCTTATTAATAGTGGATGATAAATAAATGTTATGGTGGGCCCTATGTGGGACCCAATGATGTATGTGTTCTATCTACACCATCCACACCACTGGATGGTGGGACCCACCATGATGCATGTATTGCATTCAAATCGTCCAACTATTTTGAAAGCTCATTTCAAGGCTTGAGACTAATAATAATAATAATAATAGGACAATCTAGGATCAGGTAGACCCACCATTAATGTGGACAGTGACATCCACCGTTCAAACTTCTAAGGGCCATAGTAGTTTCCAATAAAGCTGATATTTATTTTCATTTCATCTATCACTATGTTAACTTATGAATTGGTTGGATCTCAAATACATTACGGTGGCCCACATCGTGACATGATCATCCATTGATTAAGTGGACCACACCACATAAATAGTGGAGGATTGAACGTCTACCATTAAAACCCATTTGGGTCACGGAAGTTCTGGATAAATGGGAAATTGTTCTTCCTCTTAATCCAGGTCTTTATGACCTTATGATTAGATTGGTTGGAAAATAAACTTTATAGTGAGCCCTGTGAATTATTTAACCATAAAAATTATTATCTCCATTGTTATTTGTGGTATGGTCCAAATGATCCTTCAATGTGACTCTTTTTGGGTATGTGATGAGGCCCATCTTGATGTATTTATGACCCATTATTGAGGCCCACCTTGATATAGATAAGGCCCACGTGATGCGGCCCATTTGATGTATTTGAGGCCCATGGGTCGAAGCCCAATGAGATGTACATTAATAGGCCCATTGCAATGTGTGATTTCACCATGGTTTATGTAATGATGTTTATGGTGGGCCATGCCTTGAGAGCAATGATCGTTTGACGTCCACATTGTAAGAGTAATGGCAGTCAAATGTCTACATTGTAACTCTCCCTGGGGCCCATTGATAGGCCCATACTTGTAAGTGTGTAGGCTGTCTAGGCCCATCTTCATTATGAACAAAGTCCATTATCATATAACATGTTTAGTATAGATCCATAATTCATGCTCATACGCATCGTATGTATGCTTGATATGAGGAGTGACTGATCATAGCATATGTCTTCGAAAAGATTGTTTATGGGCTTCATGATAAGCGGAGTTGCCCTTCATGAGCACGCGATACGCACAGGGTTGTTGCATGTCTGGTAAAGTGATTCATGCATTTGCATTTGTGTGATTATGGTTATTGTATGCCCCAACGACATTAGGGCCATAGCCTCCACAGACACATCATGGATGGCTGGATTGGATATCAAAAATATTATTTCTAGCATCGGGGCGTCATAGATGTCCCTGGGTGAAAATCTCTAAACCTGATGGTACCAAGGATGACTCCAATGTCGAGACCGAGTGGATATATGAGTGCACAAGGGCAGAATACTTAGAGATAGCGTCTCCCACTGTGTCATGGTCATTTGGAAAGGGGTGTGGCCTTACTCGCCCGAGGGTAAGGGGTAATGCTAGGCCGAGTTTGACCAGCTCATGAATGGGTCTGCTATCAATGTGCCGGATAGATATTGGCAGACTATTGTCCAGACAGATAATGAGTTTTCTTACGCTCACTTAGATTGTGCACTTGAGAAAGGGGCAATGCTATTTGGAGTGTATTAAACCCAGGTGATTATTCAAAATGAGAACTATACTGATATTTGATGAGATGTAATGATATGTGGATTTGGATGATGATTGGCATGCTTGAGTTGCATCTCGCATCACATGACCTTGATATGGCTGATAACATTCATATCTCACATCGCATAACCTTGGTACGGTTGAGTGCATTCATGTACTCATTAGCATGATTCCACATTACTCTAACCTTGCATTCTAAGTACGTTCATACTATGCACACACTTACACCACGCTCTAAGCTTTCTATAAGTTTATGTATGATTGATGTGTGCAGGTGATGCCAAGACGTGGCCATAGCCTCACCACAGTTGGAGTGTGCAGTCGAGCTTTTGGAGTTTTTATTATTTTCATTATCTTGTATTTCCCTTTCATACGCATTGTAGTTAAAGTTTTTGATCATAGTGAATTTTATGATAGTGTTCTTGTGGTTATTGTTCATGGGTTATGCTTATGGTTATACTCATTACGAATCAAATTGATGATAAAAATCCTCCTCGTAAGATCCCAGGTTCAGAACCTAGTGTATGAGTGCCAGGAGTCGAGAATGGGATACTACGGAGGCTGTTGGTACCGCCATTACCAAATCAAAAATTTTTTGAGCCCGGTTTTCAAGTTTGGGGCATGATATGGCCTATACAATCAGCCTAGTCAAATTGGAATCGACCTCGATACTCGGCCTCGACAATCAGAATTGGCTTATACAATCGGCCTTGACAAATCAAAATCGGTCATGATACTTGGCCTTGATAATCAAAATCGTCTTATACAATCGGCCTCGACAAATCGGAATCAGCCTATACAATCATCCTCGACAAATCGAAATCACCCTCGATACTCAGCCTCGACAATCAGAATCAGTCAATACAATCGGCCTCAAAAAATCAGAATCGACCTCGATACTCGGCCTCGACAATCAGAATCGGCCTATACAATCAGCCTCAAGAAATCTGAATCGGCCTCGATACTTGGACTCGACAATCGAAATTAGCCTATACAATTGGCCTCGACAAATCAGAATCGGTCTATATAATCATCCTCGACAAATCATAATCGGCCTCGATACTTAGCCTCGACAATCAGAATCGGCTTATACAATTGGTCTCAACAAATCGGAATCGTCCTCGACAATCGGAATCAGCATATACAATCGACCTCGAAAAATTGTAATTGGCCTCAATAAATCGAAATTGGCCTATACAATTATTCTTGACAAATTGAAATTGACCTCGATACTCGGCCTAGGTAATCGGAATCGGCCAATATAATCGGCCTCGATAAATCAGAATCAGCCTATACAATCATTCTCGACAAATTGATGGAATAAGGCTTAAGGAAAGGTCACAATGTGGACATTAAACCATCATTGCCCATCAATGTGGACATTTAACCAACATCGCTCTCAAGCAGTGGCCCACATAAAGCCAAACATATAATGGGGCCACGACCTCACACAAAGGTCTAATACACAACACAATTGGCCTTACTCAAGGGCTACATATACACAGCAGGTGGGCCCTGCTCATGGGCCTTAAATACATGACATCTAGTCCCTACACCTGGGTCTCATATGCATATATTATAATAGGCCTCTACCCATGAGTTCCAAATGCATCAGAATGGGCGTTAACCCATGGGCCCCAAATACATCACAATGGGCCTCAACCCATGGGCCCCAAATACATTAAATGGGCCGTATCAAATGGGTCGCATCAAATGAGTCATACCAACTACACCATTCATCCATCTTTAAAGATCATTTGAGAGTATTATTCAAAAAAAATGAATCATATCAAAAGATCGTCTGGACCATACCATAAATGACAGTGGTGATAATGATTTCCACTATTAAGAATTTAGAGGGCCCACCATAGCGTTTATCTTTCATCCAGTCTATTCATAAGGTCACAAAAACCTGAATTAAGTGGTGAAACAAATTTCACATTGATCTAAAACTTCTACACTCCCAAAAAGAGTTTTAACGGTAAGCGTTCAATCCTCACTATTTTTGGCAGTGTGGTCCACATGATACTAGATCTGTCTTATTTTTAGTCTCAAGCCTTGAGATAAATTGGCAAATGGATGAATAGTTTAGATGAACCACATACATCGGGGTGGGGTCCACATACGTGGCCCACCGTAGAGTTGAATCTACTGCATTATCCAAAGCCATAGACGAGATCGCCATATGAATGGATAGTTTGGGTATAACACATACATCATCCGGTTGGCCCCAACCCCCACACGTGCAGCAAGTGTGGGTGGGTCCCACATAACACAATTGGTTAGAAGGTGTGGATTACACCAGCCAATATTGATGACGATACAACAACTATATAACTGTTGTAGGCACGTTGGTAATCAGCTGTTGATAAAGGTGGGTCCCACGTGGTGGGCCACCCACTACAACCTTCTCTCTCTCATATATATATATATATATTTTATATATTATACATCATATATGAGGCACATACAGTAGCTATCATGCACAAGATGGATGAAACAGATGGATGATTGGGATTCCCAAATCATACTGGTGAGAGGAGCACTAGCCAACTGTCCAGTAGGTGGGTCCCACATGGGGCCCCCCATATACATATGTGTATATGTCATATATATACAATATAATCTAACATAATATATATATATATATATATATATATATATATATATATATATATATATAATGCATATACAATGCATATACACATATATATATATGCCATATATATATATATATATATATATATATATATATATATATATATATATATATATATATATATATATAATATAACATAATATAGTATATAATATATCCTCAAAACGTCCAGTGTCCAGAGGGTCTAGATGCTTGGACAGATAGTTTGATGGGAGGATGTGATGTGGGCCCATCTCCACACGTGCAGCACATGTGGAGTGGTCCCCACTCCCTGCTATTGGAGAGATATCATCGTGCTGGGGTCTACAATACATGGAGAGAGAGAAAAATAAGGGAAGGGGAGGGACCCTGCCACTATTGGGCCCTCCCTATACAATGCATTCATCATGTGGGTCCCACAACAAGTGGCATTGAAGTTAAGAATCAACGGTGGATCACTCACATGTGGCTTCCTTCTTTAGCTCCTTTGACTCCTAGGCTCTTTATCTTTGATCTTGATGGAGGTTGATGAAGAATGAAGGGTTGAGATGGGAGATAAGAGGGTAGGAAAGTGGGCCACACTTGGCTTGGGAGACTTGGAGACTTTGGACGTTGGAAGCTCTCTCTTAGGAGTTAGGGGAATTGTTAGAGAATGAGAGAGAGATTGAGGAGTGATGGATTGATAAGGGATGGGTGGAATGGGTGTTGTAAGGAATGGGAATGGGAAGGTATGGGTTTGGTTAAAATTTGGGTAAAAGAGGGATGGGTGGAGAGAGAGAGAAAGAGAGAGAGGGAGAGAAAGAGAGAGGGAGAGAGAGAGAGAGAGAGAGAGAGAGAGAGAGTTGACTTACGAAAAGAGGGGATGGGTGATTGTACTTGTGATAGGGTGTGGTGGCATGGGGTATGGATGATGTGCTTGACTTGATTGATGTGACGTTTGGTAGAGATTCCCTCGAATTTTGCAACCCGCTGTGTTTTTCTCGAGATGAACGCGGGCCCATAACTCCTGGCCCAGGTATCGCATCAGCACACGAGACATAGTGTTAGAACCACGGCCACGACGCAGTTGCCAAGCTACAAGTTTCGAGTCGAGCCAACTCCAGTATGTAGGACTCAGCTTTGGATCACGCACAAATGTCTAATACAGGTCGAAGGTTGTTAGAATTTGATCGAGAGGACCGAGAAGCCTACGAAATGGTACGGTCTAAGATACGAGCCTTACAACCTCATGATGGTAAGTTTCACTTGTTTACTTAGTATTGGCCACTAGTTAATTAGGTTACCTTTAAATATCTTTTTTTGTTAGTCTCATGAGCTAGGGATGGTGGAATGGGACATTATGCCTGAGCTGTCGACTTATGCTCCCTGAAAAATCTCCCATAGTGACATTTGAGCTTTCCTAAATTGATTGTTTAAAATTGGAATAATAATGGTTGGGCTAATCATGCATTTTCATAGCATATAGTCCTTTCTGGGTGACTAGTTCTCCTTGGGTACTTTTTCAAGTGGCTAGATTCCCTTGGGCAATCTATATATTATGGTCTTTTCTGAGTGGTTAGTTCTCCTTGGGCGTTCCTTTGTGTACTTTTCTAGGTGACTAGTCCTTGGGCAATCTGTATATTATTATAGTCTTTTTCGGGTGTTTAGTTCCCCTTGGGCATACCTTTGTGTACTTTTTCGGGTGACTAGTCCTCCTTGAGCGATGTATATATTATGGTCTTTTCCAGGTGGTTAGTTCTCTTGGGGCATACCTTTGTGTACTTTTTCGGGTGACTAGTCCTCCTTGGGAGATCTATATATCATAGTCTTTTTCCAGGTGGCTTGTTCTCCTTGGGTGTACCATTAAGTACTTTTTCGAGTGGCTAGTTCTCCTTGGGCAAATTTTTGCCAGTTGGATGTGCATCCCCAAATCTGTGAGCATGAGTATACATCCATGCATTTAAACAAGATTATCTTTTGCAATTTATTTAATGAATGCGTATATGATGAACCTCACCTGATTTCCATGATAATCATTATGTAATAATTGTTATATGCTATTTATGATAACTATACTTAATTATCTTGATGATATGATAAATCTTGGGGGATATACCTCACTAGATAGTCATTGATGCTATTAAACCATAATCAGTGTGCAGGTAACATAGATGACGCACATGTTGGCGTCAGATGATCTTGCGGCTCTCTACTTTTGAATTTATTTATAATTATATTTATGCAAGGCTTGTATCCTAGATCGTACTGTTCCGTAAGCTTCCGCGATCCTCCCGGTCAAATTTTGGTAACTTGCAACCTGTAATCAGCATTTGCGCGTGACCCTAAGTCGCATCTTGCAATTTTGAGTCGACTTGACTCGAAACTTGTACCCTAGCGATTACGTCATTGCCTTGGTTCCAATGCCACGTCTCACATGCTGATGCGATACCCAGGCAAGGAGATGTGGGCCCACATTTATTTTGTGAAAAACGCTAAGCATTGTGAATTCTGAGAGAATATCTATAATCCATCATATCAATCAATCAATCACAAGTCAAGTATATAACCCATCCCTCTCTTACCAACATGGCATGGCTCCCATCTCTCTCCCATTCCCAAAGTCAACTCTCTCTCTCTCTCTCTCTCTCTCTCTCTCTCTCTCTCTCCACCCATCCCTTTCTTACAACATCCATTCCTCCCATCCCATCTCTCTTACAATATCCTCTCCTCTCTTATTTTCTCCACCAAATCCCAAGCGTCCATGAGAGAAAAATTTTAAGGAGAGAAAGCTAGTTTGTGGCCCACTTCCTACCCCCTCATCTCACCATCCAACCTTTTAAACTTCATCATCCGCCGTTAAAGGTTGAGCATAGGAACTAAGGAAGCTAAGAAACTAAGAAAGAGTGTAATAGGTGGGTGATCCACCGTTGATTTCCATTTAAGGGCCCACTTATGATGGGACCTACTTTGATGTATGTGTTGTGATTTAAGAGGGGCCCATAATGGCGGGGTCCCTCCACTACTCCGTCTTTCTCTCTCTCTCTCTCTTGTGATGGGTGTGGCCCACTTGATCCATTCTGTACAAGCCGTGTGGGCCCAACTGATGTATGCCTTTCATCCATGCCATCGAATTGTCCAGATGCTTTGGACGGAAGGGCCCCAACCTATGTTCTACCCTTGTCTTCCATCTTAGACACTGGGTGAAGGGAAAACAAAAATATCATCTTAATCCAAAGCTAAGGTGGGCCACACATGTGGACCCACCTTGATGCTGTGCTAGATACGCACAGTGGGATCCTCTATGATGCATGTGTTTTAAATCCACACCATCCGTCCAAAGGGTCTGGACGTTGGTTCCTTTAAAAAAAACTAATAATTAAATAATGATAATATAATATTATATCATATTATATATGTGTGTGTGTGTGTATATATAACATATGTGTATATGGTGGGCCCCACGTAGAACCCACCTTCTTGGAAGCAATTGGTTGGTGCATCCAACACCACCAGTGTGTTGCTGCATTTCGTCAGCACGTGTGGGGCCCATTAGATGATGTGTTTTATCTACACCATCCTTTAGTGGACGGTGATAGATGGGAGCCACCACAAGGTATATCCAAACTGTTCTTCATTTGGTGAGACGTGGGACCCACCCCACACATGCTGCACATGTGGGGGTGGGGCCCACCTTAATGTAAGAAAATCCAAATCGTCCGTTGGATGAACACCCAACCACCTGGGCGTTAACATGATTCAAAATAATAATAATAATAATAATATATTTATGTAATGATATTATATATATATATATATATATATATATATATATATATATACCTGTATATGGTGGGCCTCACATGGGACCCACCTGCTGAGAGAGCGGATTGGCTGGCCTACCACACTAGCTATATATAGTTGTGGAATAACGTCAGCAAGGTCTGTAGGACCCAAGTGCCATGTGGATCTCATCCACGCCGTCCATCCATCTAGATAGGACCCACCACATGTGTTTCATACCCTCATCGCCCACCTGTTGAATATCCAAATCGTCCGTCCGATGGACTGTGGGCCAATAGCCACTGCAAACTATATGTTATTATGGTCTTTTTCAGGTGGTTAGTTCCCCTTAGGCGTACCTTTGTGTACTTTTCTAGGTGAATAGTCCTCCTTGGACGATCTATATATTATGGTTTTTTCATGGTGTTTAGTTCTCCTTAGGCGTACCTTTGTGTACTTTTTCAAGTGACTAGTCCTCCTTGAGCAATCTATATATCACAGTCTTTTTCAGGTGACTGGTTCTCCTTGGGTGTACCTTTGAGTACTTTTTCAGGTGGCTAGTTCTCCTTGTGTGACTTTTTACCAGCTGGATGTGCATCTACAACTCTGTGAGCATGAGCATACATCCATGCATTTAAACAAGATTATCTTCTATAATTTATTTAATGAATGCGTATGTGATGAACCTCACTTGATTTTCATGACAATCATTGTGTAATAATTGTTATACGCTGTCTATGATAACTATGCTTAATTATGTTGATGATACGATAAATCTTAAGGGTTATACCTCACTGGATAGTCATTAATGCTATCAAACTGTACTCAGTGCATAGGTGATGCAGATGACATGCATGCTAGCATCAGATGATCTTGCGACTCTCTATTTCTGACTTCATTTGTAATTAAATTTATGTTTTGCAAAGGTTAAGACATTAGTTTGTATAAGTTTTTGGATAACCACTTGGAATTTTGGTTATGTATATTTGGATTCCCTCTCATTCTTGATTTAATTATATTCCACTAGTTTACTAACTTTGAAATATATATATATGTGTGTGTGTGTGTGTGTGTGTGTGTGTGTGTGTGTGTGTGTGTGTGTGCGCGTGTGAAATTTGAGTTACAGTTAAAGGTTAACACTTGGGTTTTGTAATCGGGTTTCGAGAACCGGGGTGCTACATTAAGGGTCTAGGCTAATGGCATTTTCATAATTATCATTGATCTGAGATTTTTGGTAAATCTAATGATTCTATATGGTTATAGGCATGTTTTGAAGCAATCTTTACAAAAGAACTTATATATAAATCATAATGTGTAACATCCTAAAAATCGGGGGTCGAGTAGAAACCCAACTCCCGAGTTCCAAAACGTCACTTATGCAACATAAATAATGATGAATGCATGTTGTCTGTAGAATGACATTAAACAAGATTGAGACTAAGCCAAAACAGCATATCATACTCTAGAGACAGTTAAATTTCGCAAGCGGAAGACTGTGATAGATATATAAAATATATAAATGATTGTAAGTCTCTAGAGTGTGAACATGTTACCAGGTTAACTAAATACATGTATACTCTAAAATAGAAAGAAAAGAATATACATGGGTGTGTAAATAAAAGGCAAAATACTAAGTGTATTGGCATCTAATCAGTAACCCTTTAAACCCGTCGATCAGAACCTGCATATAGGAGGAATCCTCCTCATCATCATAAAGTCAGGCTCTGCTTTGCAAGCAACGCCATCATCTAAAACTAAAACAGAGACTGTTTGGTGTGTACGACACCGTCCCGTAACGTGGGAGTGAGTAGCTAACTCAGTGGAATCATAGAGCAAAGGTTAACATGTTATCAAATCAATCAAGCGATAATGATAAAACAAGCAAATCAAACATTCCTAAATACTGTGATTAATGCAAGAATAAAATGACATGATGGATGCCCTCACCGACATACTCCCTCATGCGACGCCATCTTACGTTTGCGGCATGCTTTCTTCCCTTAGTGCTCCACATCTTCCAGGCACATGCGGTGCGATATGAATATGATTACTGAGTTGTTATTAGTCCTTTTCATACAACAGGATTGAGAAACTAGGGTACTTCCCTTATATCATTCCCAACAAGGATCCTGTCTAGGGTTGTCACTCCTAGTAGTCTCATACGATGATATATTTCTAGGTCGCTGCAAGGGCTGCCAGGGCTGTTGCACGCACTCGTTGCTCCGCTCCTCTATCACCTTATCAATACAGGCTTAGTTGTACTATTATTGCTACGGAAGGGTCGTCGCCTCACGTAGACTCAGAGTACGCTCGAGGTCACTACAAAGGGCTGACAGGGCTGTTGCACGCACTCGTTGCACTGCTCCCCCATTACCTTATCAGTGTAGGCCGACAGCTCAAATATAGTGTCCCATACCACCATAATCGGTTCACGAGTCTGGGTTGCTCACTGGTCACTACGAGGAGACTCGTGGCCCCAGCGTAGGCCGACAGCTCGACCACGGTGTCCCATACCACCATGCCCGGCTCATGAGTCTTAGGGGATCGAAGTACCAAAGTTAGAGGGGCTTTCCAATGATAAGTTTAGTACCCTAGGTTCAAGCAGTTATGACGAATACAAGGTAAATATACAATGGTCAGTCGGGTTACTTGATGAGTTCGACTAGCACGAGCGCACGTTGAATCGACCGACATGAAGTGCACAAGCACTTCGTGTGGCCTAACCACTGCCGACGACTCTAGTACGACTCGGGTTTGTCATATACATCCTTCGTGGCGAATAGAATCCAACCACGAATTCTAAACTGTTACCAACTGCCTGGACTAGAGTATAGCCCCAAACACTTGTAATGTGAATCAGCAATCATATGAGATAAACAAAATTGAAATAATAAATAATTCAAGCATGTTAGCAACATGTTATAAGATACAACATAGGCAATTTAACCATACACAAGCATTTCATATATATAAGATAATCATTTCAAATATAACAACCATGGAAGAAATCATATTCATCATCAAAATAATTGAGAATCCTATCTCAACACTAATCTACAATCTCATTTACGCAATACTTACCTATACAAACATTTATACAAACACTTAGTCTACACACTTTAGTCTACATAGCATATGTCGGCCAAAATGTGCATTAGGGCGAATCTCTTCGCTAAACAGATCATACACGGATAACTAGTATAGGTACATGGCAAATAATCATGGCAATCATATTAGCAAAATATGTACGTATACAGTATTTCCTACAAATACCCAAAATACCCTAAATCTCATATTCTTCGTACGTATACGAAATGAAAAATAGACAGCATGTTCTACATGTCAAACAGCATCCTTGTCAACAATCTATCATTAAACGGCATTGAAAACTTTGAAAACAGGTAATCTAAGCATCTAAAATCCGCACCTTACGCCATAGAAGTGTAACGAATTGAATAGGTACTCTACGCTTCCGTCAACGTCGATATGATAGCCTATTACACAAGGGAAGTCATCTACTTTACTACTTGTATCGATAAAAATCCTAAAACAGGTTAAGGTTAAAATTTTCTTACCTAAGAATGATGCCAGAATTGCCGGGATAATGATTGTAAAGCGATGGGTAAGCACGTATATCGGCAGGGAAGAATAGTAAGAAGGTTCTCCCACTTCTCTCACGCTTTCTCTCTATTTTCTCTCTTTTCTCTCCTAGGGTTTCTCTCAAATTCGTATTGGCTGAATGGGAGAGGGTTTAAGGCCTTTTTATAAGCTAAAAACTCACAGAAATAGACTTATGACTAAGGTATACTTATGTTATAACCAAATCGGGTCTGTTCCGATCCAACGGAGCACTTCTGGAGGTCTTGTTACTAAATGCGGTCGGACTTAAGCTTTCTAATATTGGATCTAGGTCAAGCTAAGTTTTCAGTCCGGTCGGGTTTCTAGATCGACCGTGGTAGACCAGTTTCAGTTCAGCGGTCACCGAAACTCGATCAGGGCCACAAGTGCTATGACATGTAAGGGCCACCTATCCTGATCCGAGGGCAAAATTTGGTCGAATCCTAACGGTTAGAACGCTTAAAAATGTCGCACAAGCGACACGTGCCAGATTTATTAAAAATTAAATTAATTTTCTAAATATTTTCCTTTTCTCACTCTCTTCAATCCGGACTCAGTAAAATGGTCTCAGGATACCGGTTGGGCTTGATTTTCGAAATGATTCTCAAGTCCAACTAGGCGGTCGTAATCATCTAAGTTCATCGCTATCGGACTTTCGACGTGCGGTCTAGGTCAGATACGGAGTTTCTAAATGATCTCGAGGGAAAATGGGCTTAGAGTTGGATCCTAAATTTTAGGATAACGTAGCGGTAACAATTCTAGAGGTTTTGGGTCTTACAGATCGTATTTAAAGTGGTTGGTGCTAATTTTGTAGGAAATCTAGTGTAGTGCTGGCTAATTCACGTTAAATTTCTAAAGAATTAGGTTCTAAATGATTTCTCTGGCATTGGAATCAAATTTTGAGAACCTACCAAGGTGCTATGGTTGACCCATTGTCTAAGGATGCCTAACTCCAGGTTGGAAAAAATCCGGGGTGTTACATAATGAATAAAGAATTATTCACCAAATTAATTAAGAGAAGGTACATATATTAACAACATAATGGAGGGTCAGATATTTTTACCTAGTGGTGATTAGTTGACTAATGGTTAGTTATAATGAAAAAGTGAGAATACTTAGATATATGATGGTCATGTCTTAAAATCAATGGTTGGATGGCTTGATCTATGGATGAAGATCATTTTCAATAGTCAAATTCATGTTGGAGAATATATGTAAGGTTAGGATAGCTAAATTGGTATCTTACACATGTGCATACTAAGTTAAACTTCATGCTAACACTTAAGAATGTTCAATACTCGGGTATTAAAAAGTTCAGGGCATTATATAATCACTTCAATATTTTCCATATGCGGCTTCAATTTGATATTTAGCCCATGTGGCTTTAATTAAATATTGCTCTATCTGTCTTGATGAATTATTTTTGTATAACCCTGTGATGGTAAGTCCCACTTGTTGAATTATGATTGGTCACTTATTGAGGAGGCTACCATTAAACAGCATAATGTTGGAGTTTTATGAGCCGAGGATGGTGATATGAGACACTATGCCTGAGTTGTCGACCTATGTTGGGTGACAATCCCCCATAGTGACCTTTGAACTTTCTTAAATCGGTTGTTTGCAATTGGTATAATAACGGTTGGGCTAATCATGCATTCATAGCATACGACCAATAATGGGTGGCTAATTATAGATGTTGTAGCACATGCCCTTTATCGTGGTATCATTTTGCTAGCTCCCAAACTAGCAACAATCGACCCATTTTTGGTGAGATGGTCACTGTGTACGTACTTAATATATTTTTGTTGGTGACTGACCATATGCATGGGTTTTGCCTAAAAGCCAACTGGACGAGCTTCCACAATTGATGCGCATTCACGCATCCATGCATTTAAATAAGATTACATTTTAAGCTTTTTATATGTTTCCTTGTTTAATTGTACTAAATAACGTGATGTTATGTAATCATGAGGAAAATTCATACTGAGCTAGCCACTCATCCTGTCACGCCCTAAACTCAGAAATAACGCTCATAAAATTCCCGATCACTGAATCTGGCACTGACAGCCTCCGTAGTACCTCATTCTCGGCTCCCGACACCCATATAAAGGTTCCAATCCTAGGATTCTACAAGGAAGGTTTCTAACATGATTTTGATTTATAATGAACATAACCATAAGTATAACTTACGAACAATAACCGCAAGAACAACATCAAAAAATCTACTATGATCAAAAACTTTGAGTACAATGCGATGAAGGGAAATACAAAATAATAATAATAACGAAAACTTCTGAATCTCGACCGTACGCTCCTACTGCGACGAGGCTACGACTGTGTCCTAGCGTCACTTGCACGTATGAATCGTGCATCAGCTTATAGAAATCTTAGAGGGTGGTGGGAGTGTGTGCGTGTAATGTGAACATGCTCAGAATGCAATGTCAAAGTAATGTCGAATCATGCTAATGGGTACATGAATGCAATCAACCGTACCAAGGCTATGCGGTGTAAGATATGAATGTTATCGGCCATATCAAGACCATGCGATATGAGATGAAACTCAAGCATGCCAATGCTCATCCAAATCCACATATCAATGCAGCTCATCATTAGAGCATCAAATATTAGTACAGTTCTCATTTTGGATAATCATCGGGGTTTAGTACACTCTAAATGGCACTACCCCTTTCCTAGGCGCGCAGCCCAAGTGAGTGTAAGAAACCTCACTATCTGCCTGACCAATAGTTTGCCAATACCCATCCGACATGTTGATAGCGGACCTGTAACATCCTGAAAATCAGGGGTCGGGTAGAAACCCAACTCCCGAGTTCCAGAACATCACTTATGCAACATTTTCAATAATGGATGAATGTCGGCCATAATAGTGCATAAAACATGACATGAATTAAGCCAAAACAGCATATCATACTCCAGAGATAGTTAAATTAGCAAGCGGAAGACTGTGATAAATATATAAAATATATAAATGATTGTAAGTCTCCAGAGTGTGAACATGTTACCAGGTTACCTAAATATATGTATACTCCAAAATAGAAAGAAAAGAATATATATGAGTGTGTAAATAAAAGGCAAGATACCAAGTGTACTAGCATCTAATCAGTAACCCTGTAAACCCCGCCAATCAGAACTTGCATATAGGAGGGATCCTCATCATCATCAAGTCCGGCTCTGCTTCGTAAGCATCGCCATCATCTGAAACTGAAATAGGAACTGGTTGGTGTGTACAACACCATCCCGTAACGTGGGAGTAAGTAGCTAACTCAGTGGGATAATAGAGAAAAGATTAGCATGTTATAAAATCAATCACGTGATAATGGTAAAGCAAGCAATCAAACATTCCTAAACACTGTGATTAATGCAAGCATGAAATGACATGATGGATGCCCTCTCCGACATACTCCCTCATGTGACAGCATCTTACGTCCGCGACATGCTTTCTTCCCTCAGTGCTTCACATCTTCCAAGCACATGCAGTGCGATATGAATATGATTACCGAGTTGTTATTAGTCCTTTTCATACAGCAGGATTGGGAAACTAGGGTACCTCCCTCATATCAATACCCAAACAATGATGATATATTTCTAGGTCGCTGTAAGGACTGTCAAGGCTGTTGCACGCACTCGTTGCACCGCTCCCCCCTCACCTTATCAATACAGGCCTAGTTTATATCCTTGAGACTGCATCAGGACTCGTCGCCCCCATGCGGTGTCAGGATAAACTCAAGGTCACTACAAAGGGCTGCTAGGGCTGTTGCTCTCACTCGTTGCTCCACTCCCCCATCATCTTATTAATGTAAGCCGACAACAAGAATATAGTGTCCCATACCATCATAATTTACTCAGAGTAGGGTGCTCACTGGTCACCACGGGGAGGTTTGTGGCCCCAGCGTAGGCCGACAGCTCAACCACGGTGTCCCATACCACCATGCCCGGCTTATGAGTCTTAGGGGATCGAAGCACCAAAGTTAGAGGGGCTTTCCAATGGTAAGTTTAGTACCCTAGGTTCAAGTAGTTATGACAAATACAAGGTGAACATACAATGGTCAGTCGGGTTACTTGATGAGTCTGACTAGAACGAGCGCACGTTGAATCGACCGACATGAAGTGCACAAGCACTTCGTGTGGCCTAAACACTATCGATGACTCTAGTACGACTCGGGTTCGTCATACACATCCTTCGTGGTGAATAGAATCCAACCATAAATTCTAAACTGTTACTGGCTGCCTGGACTAGAATATAGCCCTAAACACATGTAATCTACATCAATAATCATATGATAAAGATAAAATTGAAATACAAGTAATTCTAGCATGTTATCAGCATATTATAACATACATCATAAGCAGTTAACCATACACGAGTATTTCACACCTAAGGTAGGAAATTCAAATACAACAAGCATGGAGGAAATCATGTGCATCATCATAGTAGTTGAGAATCCAGTCTCAATGCTAATCTACAACACCATTTACTCAATACTTACTAATACATACATTTATACAAACACTTAGACTACTCAACTGCAACGTGCTTGATGTATGTTGATTTCAACATATAATATGACAGATCCTTATATCAAGGAGTTGTCTAATACACAACAATCATGTTCTTACATTCAAAACATATGACAAGCATAAATCATATTGATTTAGGCATTTCAACAAACACTTAGTCTACACACATTAGTCTACATAGGATATGTCGGCCAATATGTGCATTAGGACGAATCTCTTCGCCAAACAGATCGTATACATATAACTAGTATAGGTACACGGTAAATACTCATGGTAATCATATCAGAAAAATACGTACGTATACAGTATTTTCTATAAATACCCAAAATACCCTAAATCTCATATTCTTCGTACGTATTCGAATTGAAAAATAGACAGCATGTTCTACATGTCAAACAGCATCTTGATCAGCAATCTACCATTAAACGGCATTGAAAGCTTTGAAAACAGGTAATTTAAGCGTCTAAAATCCGCACCTTAAACCAAAAATACGTATTCGTTAGGATTCAGACGATGTATCTTCGCTAACGGCAGATACGCTACCTATGGCAAGAAACAGGTTAGCTAAAACTCTTCTACAGCCAGTCTAAGCTTCAAATCAGGTTAGGGTTAGGGTTTTCTTACCTAGAACAAAATCAGAATCGCCGGAAGAGCGATGCAGGTGGGTGGCTTTGGCACATGGAGCAACAGGGAAGAATCCCTGGAAGAATCACCAGCTTCTCCCTCACTTTCTCTCTCTTTTCTCTCCTCTCTCCTAGGGTTTTCCCCAAATTCGTATGGGTTAGAAGGCTAAGGGTTTAAGCCCCTTTTCTAAGCCCAAACATGACCAAAATAGACTTTAAGTCAAGGTATACTTGGGTTACAGCCAAATCGGGTCTGTTCCGATCCAAAAGGACATTTTTGGAGGTCCCCTGACTGAATGCGGTCGAACTTAAGCTCATGGATGTTGGATCTATGTCAGGCTGAGTTTTTAGTTCGATAGGGTTCCCAGATCGTACGTGGCGGACCAGTTTCAGTTCAGCGGTCACAGAGATTCGATTAGGGATTCCAAGTACACTGACCTGAGTGAAAAATCTTCCCCGATCCGAGGGTGTATTTAGGTCAGATTCTGACGGTCTGAATGCTTATACTTAACCCACAAGCGAAACGTGCCAGATTTATTTAAATCTCATTTAATTTTTAATGAATTTCACTCTTTCTCACTCTCTTCACTCCGGACTCAGTAAAATGGTCTCAGGATATCGGTTGGGCTTAATTTTTGAAATGATTGTCAAGTCCAACAAGGCGGTCATAATTGTCTAAGATTATCGCTATCAGAATTTCAACGCACGGTCTAGATCCAATACAAAGTTTCAAAGGGTTCCTGAGAACAAACAGGTTTAGAGTTTGATCTTGGATTTCAGGGTAAGGTAGCGTCAATGATTCTATAGGTTTTGGGTCTTACAGATCGTATTTAAAGTGGTTGGTGCTAATTTTGCAGGAAATCTAGTGTAGCGCTGACTAATTCATGTTGAATTTCTAAAAAATTAGATTCTAAATGATTCATTTAGCTTTGGTAATGAGTCCCTAAAGAGACTTTAGTATTGACATCCTAAAGAAGGTTAAAATCCTATTTAATGACCTAACCTTACGTATAATCTAAATAAACTTCTTCGATCCTAGGCTAGTGGGGAAAGGGCCAACCATGCTTCTGCTGTGCAGTTCTAATCTACCGGTTGTATTAACTAATCCCAACTAGATTGGGCTCAATACGTTCTACCCCCCTTAAAGCTTAGTCCTACTTAAGGCTCAAGAATCTGTCTCGATCCGTGTATCGAAACGAGGTGTAACTTAGGGCCTATCCTTGACATGAAATGGAAAACAACCTCTCGCTACATTGGTCTTCCTTTGTTAATGTTGCGTTCTATGGCATTGGTACCTATGGTTATAGAAAAGAGCTGAAATGATGGGTGTTGTGGTTGATTTTAAGGACGGATGCGAGTTTATGGCAAGAGGTCTAATCTCTATTGACTGTATGTCCTTAACATTTTTCAAAGGCAAAGCAATAACTTTTGGTTGTGAGTGGTCGGGCCAACACGGAAGAAAAGTTATGTACACGGTAAATACTCATGGCAATCATATCAGCAAAATACGTACGTATACAGTATTTCCTACAAATATCCAAAATATCCTAAATCTCATATTCTTCGTACGTATTCGAATTGAAAAACAGATATCATGTTCTACATGTCAAACAACATCCTGATTAGCAATCTACCATTAAACGGCATTGAAAGCTTTGAAAACAGGTAATCTAAGCGTCTAAAATCCGTACCTTAAACCAGGAATTCGTATTCGTTAGGATTCAGACGATGTGTCTTAGCCAACGGCAGATACGCTACCTATGGCAAGAAACAGGTTATCTAGAACTCTTCTACAGCCAGTCTAAGCTTCAAATCAGGTTAGGGTTAGGGTTTTCTTACCTAGAATGAAACCAGAATCATCGGAAGAACGATGCAGGTGGGTGGCTTTAGCACGTGGAGCAGCAGGGAAGAATCCCTGGAAGAATCACCAGCTTCTTCCTCACTTTCTCTCTCTTTTCTCTCCTCTCTCCTAGGGTTTTCTCCAAATTCGTATGGGTTAGAAGGCTATGGGTTTAAGCCCCTTTTATAAGCCCAAACATGACCAAAATAGACTTTAAGTTAAGGTATACTTGGGTTACAGCCAAATCGGGTCTGTTCCGATCCAAAAAGACGTTTCTGGATGTCCCCTGACTGAATGCGGTTAAATTTTAGCTCATAGATGTTAGATCTAGGTCAGGCTGAGTTTTCAATTCGATAGGGTTCCCAGATCGCACGTGGCGGACCAGTTTCAGTTCAGCGGTCACGGAGATTCGATCAGAGATTCCAAGTACACTGACCTGAGTGGGAAATGTTCCCTGATCCGAGGGTGTATTTGGGTCAGATTTCGACGGTTTCAATGCTTATACTTAACTTACAAGCGAAACGTATCAGATTTATTTAAATCTCATTTAATTTTTAATGAATTTCACTCTTTCTCACTCTCTTCACTCCGGACTCAGTAAAATGGTCTCAGGATATCGGTTGGGCTTGATTTTTGAAATGATTGTCAAGTCCAACAAGGCGGTCGTAATTGTCTAAGATTATCGCTATCGGACATTCGACGTGCGATCTTGATCTAATACAAAGTTTCAAAGGGTTCCTGAGAACAAACAGGTTTAGAGTTTGATCCTGGATTTCAGGGTAAGGTTGCGTCAACGATTCTATAGGTTTTGGGTCTTACAGATCGTATTTAAAGTGGTTGGTGCTAATTTTGTAGGAAATCTAGTGTAGCGCTGACTATTTCACGTTAAATTTTTAAAAAATTAGGTTCTAAATGATTCATTTGGCTTTGGTAATGAGTCCCTAAAGAGACTTTAGTATTGACATCCTAAGGAAGGTTAAAATCCTATTTAATGACCTAATCTTACGTATAACCTAAATCAACTTCTTCGATCCTGAGCTAGTGGGGAAAGGGCCAACCACGCTTCCGCTGCGCAGTTCTAATCCAATGGTTGTATTAACTAATCCTAACTAGATTAGGCTCAATACGTTCTACCCCCTTTAAAACTTAGTCCTACTTAAGGCTCAAGAATCTATGTCTCGATCCGTGTATCGGAACGAGGTGTAACTTAGGGCCTATCCTTTACATGAAATGGGAAACAACCTCTCGCTACATTGGTCTTCCTCTGTTAATGATGCGTTCTATGGCATTGGTACCTATAGTTATAGAAAAGAGCTGAAATGATGGGTGTTGTGGTTGATTTCAAGGACGGATGCGAGTTTGTGGCAAGAGGTCTAATCTCTATTGACTGTATGTCCTTAACATTTTTCAAAGGCAAAGCAATAACTTTTGGTTGTGGGTGGTCGGGCCAACACGGAAGAAAAGTTGTGTACACGATGTAAGACCCGTATCTTGGTCCATACCGTTCCGTAGACTTCCGCGGTCTTACCGTCAAATTTCGGGGACCTTCGACCCTTAACCG
This sequence comes from Magnolia kwangsiensis, assembly GCA_037074715.1. Lineage (NCBI taxonomy): Eukaryota > Viridiplantae > Streptophyta > Magnoliopsida > Magnoliales > Magnoliaceae > Magnolia > Magnolia kwangsiensis. The sequence continues at coordinate 64,046,244 of CM073573.1, forward strand.
ATATCGACGCGTGACCCTGATTCATATACCGATAACCCGAGTCGACTCAACCCGAGACCAATACCATAGCGATCGCGCCGTCGTTGCGGTTCCGATACCGCGACTTGCGCGCTGAGGCGATACCCTGGTCAAGAGATATGGGCCAACATTTGGTGCGAGAAAACGTCGTGCGTTGTGAAAACCAAGGAAATTTCTACGATGTGTCACATCAATCACATCAATCCCATCAATCAATCAATCCATCAAGCCATCACATGTCAAGTACACATCACTTTATTCCATTTTCTCAAGCAACCACAAAAGTCTCCCAAAACCATACCTCTCTTACACAAAAAGCCACACAAGTCAAGCTTTTCTTACACCTCCCATACTTCTCTTACACAAAAGCCTCAAAAGTCAAATTTTTCTTACACAACCATCACTCACCACATCCATCCATCACTCTCTCTCTCTCCCTTTACAACTCTCTCTCTCTTTCTCTCTTTCTCATTTCAAAAATCCCAAAGCCAAAGAGATCCCACGTATGGAATTTTACAAGAACTCCTAAGCTCCAAGTGGCCCACCTTCCTACCCCATCATCTCCCATCTCAACCTTCCATTCTTCATCTCATCCATTGAAGTTGAAGCTAAGGTGCCAAGGAACCCCTAGGAGCGAGAAGATCGGACGGTGGGTGCCTCTATAGGGTAGATTTACTTGTTTTTATGATGGGCCAAGTGAGGCCGACAGATCCATGGTGTGGATCTCACTTGGGACCCTAAAATGTGGCCGATGGCCCATTTGGATCATCATGATCATTCCATGGTGAGGCCATTCTCCATGGACCCCATCATGATGTTTATTTCATTTAGAAAGGTCATCAAGACCGTCCATATCGGTGGGGAATGGATCTCCACCGTTGATTTACATTTTTGATGGTCCCATGTTCAAAGGGATCCGTTTATTGTATGATTCATTGCAAGGGAGGGCCCATAATGTCGGGGTCCCTCCATCACAAGCGTGTCCCGCTCTCCATGTCTCTCTCTCTCTTTCATTCCTTTTATTTTATTTTATTTTATTTTATTTTATTTTTATGCAAGGGTTGTGTGGCCCACTTGAATGGACCTCACCTTGAGGTATTTATTTGGTCCAAGAGTCCTTCAAGTGGGGCCCACCTTGCATGTTGAACCCCCATCATCCATTAGTGGTGGCCCACTTCAAAAGGGCCCACCACCATGTGCGTTTTAAAAAGGAGCTCACTGTCCAGCGTCTGGGACGCTGGACGTCCCTGTCCCAAAAACAAAAAAAAAAAGAAAAAGGAAAGGCTTTTGGGTGGTCCCCTTGCATAGGCCCCACCCTGATGTATCGTTCTAATCCAAGTCGTCCATCCCTTTCACCATCTCATTTTAGGCGTTGAGCCAGAAAATGAGATTGAACGGAGCACCTGGTGGGCCATAGCATCAAATATTGCGTCCTCACCATTCAAATACTATTTTCTCACTTTATTTCACTTCCTAAGCTTATAAAAATTCAAACTTCGAACTCATTTCGATTGTTACGGGCCACTGAACGCAATGGCCGGGGTGGATTACTGTCAAGCGGGCCCCATGTGCGAAAAACCCCAAAAAAATGGCTTTTTCCCTTTTTCTAAAATTTCATGGCAGAGGCTTAGCCTCTGCCTACTCGTCTGCAGGCAGCGCTGCACGCTGCTACGTGCAGCCGTGCGGGCGACGGTCGTCTAGGAGGGGCCCACGGCCCTGCGTGTGGGCCCCACCATAATGTTTATGTGTCATCCGACCTGCTCATGAGGTGGGCCACCCCAGTGGTGGGTCCCCCTCCAAAAATGGGGTAGATCCAAAACTCAGGTGGCCCACACCACGTGAAACAGTGTGGATTGAATTCTACCATTAAAAAGTTTTTGGGGCCCACAGAAGTTTTGGATCAAGATGAAATTTGTGTTGTCCCTTCATCCAGGTCCGAGTGACCTTATGAATGGGTTGGATGCCAAGTAAATATTACTGGGTGGGCCCCACGTGGAGCCCACAGTGATGTATGCATTTTATCTCCACCGTCCGCTGGACGGTGGAGTCCAGAGAGATGTTGTGATGATGGAGCCCTCTGGGGCGTGCGTGCGTGCGTGCGTGCATGTGAGCGTGCAGAGTGTGTGCGTGCTGTGTGGATGTGCATGCGTGTGTGGGTGTGTGCATGTATATATATACATATATACTTATATATACTATATGTATTATATGTACATATTATACTGCTGTAATAAATATGATGGTAAGCCCTCATGTGGGCCCCACCCTTGATGCATGTGATGCATCCATACCGTCCATCCATTGATTTGTAACAGGTCTATGGGCTAGGTCCATTTGATTTATGAAATGCTTATGGGCTAGGCCCATTTGATTCATTTAGGCCTAAGAATTAGGCCCACTTGATATGTTTCAAGGCCTACAGGATTAGGCCCACTTGGCAGGTACAAGGCCCATGAAATTGGACCCATTGATGCAATTTTAAAGCCCATGAAAGTAGGCCCATTTGATATATGTAAGGCCCATGGGATTGGACCATTTGTTATACCTCAAGGTCTATGAGACCAGGCCCACTTGAATCATATAAAGCCTATGAGTTTAGGCCCATCTGATTTATTCAATGCCTATGGGTTGAGGTCCATTTGATGCACATGTGGGGGGGGGGGGGGGGGGGGGGGGGCTAATTGGTGTGGCCCATTTGATACATATTAGACTCATGTGACTAGGTCCAATTGATGCAATCCAAGGCCCACGGGTTATGACCCATTGCAATATACCTAAGGCCCATGGGTGTGGTCCATTTATGTGGCCCGTTTGACAAATACAAGGCCCATATATCATGGCCTATTAGATATATTTAAGGTCCAATGGGACGTACCTAAGGTCCATTGCAATGTGTGTTCCCAATACAGATTATGTGGCAGTGTTTACGACGATCGTGCCTTGGGAGCAATGTTGGTTTGACGTCCACATTGCGAGTGTAATGTTGGTTGGATGTCCACATTACAACTCTCCTTAGGGCCCATTGTTGGGCCGTACTTGCCGAGTATAGGCTTTCTAGGCCCATCTGCGTTGTAAGAATGGTTCATCACTCATTTACATATTTAGTATAGTTTCATGACCCATGATCATATGCATCATATGTATGCTTGATATGAGGATTGACTGATCATAGCATATGCCTTCGGGCAGGTTGTTTATGGGCTCCCGGTTAGGCGGTATTGCCCTACATGAGCGTACGATATGCGCAGGATTTGTTGCATGACTAGATAGCGTGAATCATGCATTTCATATTTGTGTGACATGGTTATTGTACGCCCTAGCAACATCAGGGCCGTAGCCTCCACGGACGCCTCGTGGTTGGCAGGATTGGATACCGAAAATCTCGTTCTACATGGGGTACTATAGATATCCCTGGGTGAAAGTCCCTAAACCCTTATGGTACCAAGAGGTTGCTCCAACGTCTAGACCGAGTGGGTAGATGAGCGTTGAGTGCCGAATACCAGTTGGTTGTGCTCTCCACTGTGTCGTGGTCGGTTGGAAGGGGGTGCGGCCTTACCCGCCCCAGTGTAGGGGGCAATGCTAGGCTGAGTCTGACCAGCTCGAGGAATGGATCCGCTATCGACGAGTCGCGCCCGATATTGGCAAACGGATAGTGTGGTCTCTTCCACTTACCTTATTGTGCGCAATGTGGCGGCAATCTGGTTTAGAGTGTACTAGACCCCGGTGATATTCCATATTTTGGAGCTGTATTGATGTGTGGACATAGATGAGGATCTGTATGCTTGAGTTACATTGCACATCGCATGGCCTTAGGGTGGCCGATACCATTCATGTCTTGCATCGCATAAGCCTAGGTATGGCTCATGATATTATGCATCCACCTGCATATTCCGCATTACTCTGACATTGCATGCTCATATTACTACCCTGCGCACACACTTTCACCACCCTCTAAGCTTTCTGTAAGCTTATACACGACCGTTGCGTGCAGGTGACGTTGGATCGCAGCAGCGCTGAGGTAGGAGCACGTTGCTGAGCGTTTTTGGAGTTTTTATTCTTTACCATTGTATTTCCCTTTATGCTCATTATACTTGTAAAGTTTTTTATCATAGTGGAAATGTAATGGAGTGCTTGGTTGTTGTTTGTGGGTTATGCCTTTGGTTATGCTTATTACGAATCAAACTGACATTGAAAATCCTCCTCGTAGCATCCCAGGATCGGAACCTGGCGAATGGGAGCTAGGAGCCGAGAATGGGGTTCTAAGGAGGCTGTCGGCGCCGGATTCGGCGATCGAGAATTTTGTGAGCCTAGTTTCCGAGTTTGGGGCGTGACACACGGTAAATACTCATGGAAATCATATTAGCAAAATACGTACGTATACAGTATTTCCTACAAATATCCAAAATACCCTAAATCTCATATTCTTCGTACGTATTCGAATTGAAAAACAGACATCATGTTCTACATGTCAAACAGCATCCTGATCAGTAATCTACCATTAAACGGCATTGAAAGCTTTGAAAACAGGTAATCTAAGCGTCTAAAATCCGCACCTTAAACCAGAAATGCGTATTCGTTAGGATTCAGACGATGTGTCTTCGCCAACGGCAGATACGCTACCTATGGCAAGAAACAGGTTAACTAGAACTCTTCTGCAGCCAGTCTAAGCTTCAAATCAGGTTAGGGTTAGGGTTTTCTTACCTAGAACGAAATCAGAATCGCCGGAAGAACGATGCAGGTGGGTGGCTTTGGCACGTGGAGCAGCAGGGAAGAATCCCTGGAAGAATCACCAGCTTCTCCCTCACTTTCTCTCTCTTTTCTCTCCTCTCTCCTAGGGTTTTCTCCAAATTCATATGGGTTAGAAGGCTAAGGGTTTAAGCCCCTTTTATAAGCCCAAACATGACCAAAATAGATTTTAAGTCAAGGTATACTTGGGTTACAGCCAAATCGGGTCTGTTCCGATCCAAAAGGATGTTTCTGGAGGTCCCCTGACTGAATGCGGTCGAACTTAAGCTCATGGATGTTGGATCTAGGTCAGGCTGAGTTTTCAGTTCGATAGGGTTCCCAGATCGCACGTGGCGGACCAGTTTTTGTTCAGCGGTCACGGAGATTCGATCAGGGATTCCAAGTACACTGACCTGAGTGGAAAATGTTCCCTGATCCGAGGGTGTATTTGGGTTAGATTCCGACGGTCTGAATGCTTATAGTTAACCCGCAAGCGAAACGTGCCAAATTTATTTAAATCTCATTTAATTTTTAATGAATTTCACTCTTTCTCACTCTCTTCACTCCGGACTCAGTAAAATGGTCTCAGGATATCGGTTGGGCTTGATTTTTGAAATGATTGTCAAGTCCAACAAGGCGGTCGTAATTATCTAAGATTATTGTTATTGGACTTTTGATGCGCGGTCTAGATCCAATACAAAGTTTTAAAGGGTTCATGAGAACAAACAGGTTTATAGTTTGATCCTGGATTTCAGGGTAAAGTAGCGTCAATGATTCTATATATTTTGGGTCTTACAGATCGTATTTAAAGTGGTTGATGCTAATTTTGTAGGAAATCTAGTGTAGCGCTGACTAATTCACGTTAAATTTCTAAAAAATTAGGTTCTAAATGATTCATTTGGCTTTGGTAATGAGTCCCTAAAGAGACTTTAGTATTGACATCCTAAGGAAGGTTCACATCCTATTTAATGACCTAACCTTACGTATAACCTAAATCAACTTCTTCGATCCTAGGCTAGTGGGGAAAGGGCCAACCACGCTTCCGCTGCGAAGTTCTAATCCAACGGTTGTATTAACTAATCCTAACTAGATTGGGCTCAATACGTTCTACCCCCCTTAAAACTTAGTCCTACTTAAGGCTCAAGAATCTATGTCTCGATCCGTGTATCGGAACGAGGTGTAACTTAGGGCCTATCCTTTACATGAAATGGGAAACAACCTCTCGCTACATTGGTCTTCCTTTGTTAATGATGCGTTCTATGACATTGGTACCTATGGTTATAGAAAAGAGCTGAAATGATGGGTGTTGTGGTTGATTTCAAGGACGGATGCGAGTTTATGGCAAGAGGTCTAATCTCTATTGACTGTATGTCCTTAACATTTTTCAAAGGCAAAGTAATAACTTTTGGTTGTGGGTGGTCGGGCCAACATGGAAGAAAAGTTGTGTACACGGTAAATACTCATGGCAATCATATTAGCAAAATACGTACGTATATAGTATTTCCTACAAATATCCAAAATACCCTAAATCTCATATTCTTCGTACGTATTCGAATTGAAAAACAGACATCATGTTTTACATGTCAAACAACATCCTGATCAGCAATCTACCATTAAACGGCATTGAAAGCTTTGAAAACAGGTAATCTAAGCGTCTAAAATCCACACCTTAAACCAGAAATGCGTATTCGTTAGGATTCAGACGATGTGTCTTCGCCAACGGCAGATACGCTACCTATGGGAAGAAACAGGTTAGCTAGAACTCTTCTACAGCCAGTCTAAGCTTCAAATCAGGTTAGGGTTAGGGTTTTCTTACCTAGAATGAAACTAGAATCGCCGGAAGAACGATGCAGGTGCGTGGCTTTGGTACGTGGAGCAGCAGGGAAGAATCCCTGGAAGAATCACCAGCTTCTCCCTCACTTTCTCTCTCTTTTCTCTCCTCTCTCCTAGGGTTTTCCCCAAATTCGTATGGGTTAGAAGGCTATGGGTTTAAGCCCCTTTTATAAGCCCAAACATGACCAAAATAGACTTTAAGTCAAGGTATACTTGGGTTACAGCCAAATCGGGTCTGTTTCGATCCAAAAGGACATTTCTAGAGGTCCCCTGACTGAATGCGGTCGAACTTAAGCTCATGGATGTTGGATCTAGGTCAGACTGAGTTTTTAGTTCGATAGGGTTCCCAGATCGCACGTGGTGGACCAGTTTCAGTTTAGCGGTCATGGAGATTCGATCAGGGATTCCAAGTACACTGACCTGAGTAAGAAATGTTCCCTGATCCGAGGGTATATTTGGGTCAGATTCTGACGGTCTGAATGTTTATACTTAACCCGCAAGAAAAACGTGCCAGATTTATTTAAATCTCATTTAATTTTTAATGAATTTCACTCTTTCTCACTCTCTTCACTCCGGTCTCAGGATATCGATTGGGCTTGATTTTCGAAATGATTGTCAAGTCCAACAAGGCTGTCTTAATTGTCTAAGATTATTGCTATCAGACTTTCGACTCGCGGTCTAGATCCAATACAAAGTTTCAAAGGGTTCCTGAGAACAAACAAGTTTAGAGTTTGATCTTGGATTTCAGGGTAAGGTTGCGTCAATGATTCTATAGGTTTTGGGTCTTACAGATCGTATTTAAAGTGGTTAGTGCTAATTTTGCAGGAAATCTAGTGTAGCGTTGGCTAATTCACATTAAATTTTTAAAAAATTAGGTTCTAAATGATTCATTTAGCTTTGGAATTGGGTTTTGAGAGGTTACCAAGGTGTTATGGTTGACCCATTTCCTGAGGGCGTCTAACCCCAGGTTGGTAAAAATTCGGGGTGTTACAAGACCCACTCACGAGCTGGTCAAACTCAGCCTAACAATGCCCCCTACGCTTGGGCGGGTAAGGCCACACCCCTTTCCAACCGACCACGACATAATGGGAGACGCGATCTCCTAGTATTTGGCCCTCATGCACTCATGTATTCACTTGGTCTCGATGTTGGAGTCATCCTCTGGTACCATCGAGTTTAGAAATTTTCATCCAAGGATATCTATGGTGCCCCGATGCTAGAAACAGTATTTTTAGTATCCAATCTGGCCACCCACAATGTGTCTGTGGAGGCCACAACCCTGATATCACTAGGGGGTATAGTAATCACACAAATGCAAAGTGCATAAGTCACGAAGTCCAATCATTCATCAATCCTACGCATATCGTACGCTCATGTGGGATAACTCCGCTTATCAGGGAATCCCATAAACCACCTGCACTGTGGCATATGCAATGGCCAATCACATCTCATAACAAACATACATATGATATGTATGGGCATGTATCGTGATGCTATGCTGTCACAAACTCATAATCGGAAACAACAGCCGGTATCGGCAATCGATAGTTAACCTTAACGCAAGGCAGGGTCTATAGCTGGACGACCGATGATGGAGCAATTAAAATCAATGGGACCCAATAATTTGGGTTAACTCACTAGAGAATGATGAGAAAGGGCCTAACAAGGCCTAAGTGAAAGTCACAAAGTGGACGTCTAACCATCATTACCCATCAATGTGGACCTTTAACCAACATTGCTCTCAAGGAATGACGCTCATAGGGCCAATCATATAATGGGCCCACGATCTCATACAAGGGCTTAATATACATCATCGTAGGTCTCGCTTATGGAGAATATAGGCGTCACATTGGGCCTCACATATGGGCCGAATCGACTGAGCCAAGTTGAATGGGCCGAGTTAAATGGGCCAATAGGCCGAGTTAAATGGGCCGATTTCAATACACCATTTATCCATTGTTAGAGATCATTATAGAGCATATATAAAAAAAAAATTAAAATGAATCATATCCAAAGCATCATCTGGACTATACCATAAATGGTAGTGGTGATAATGATTCACACTGTTAAAAATTTAGAGGGCCCACCATAACATTTATTTCTCATCGAGACTGTTCATAAGTTCACGAAGACCTGGATTTAGAGGAAAAACAAATATCATATTGGTTCAAAACTTTTACAATCCTAGAAGGAGTTTCAATGGTGGGTGTTCAATCCACTACTTTTTGTAGTGTGGTCCACCTGATAACTAGATCTGTCTTATTTTTAGTCTCAAGCCTCGAGAGAAGCTCGCTTGATGAATGGATGGCGGTGTGCTGGCTCCCCACACGTTCAACAAATGAACGGTAGGGATACAACACACGTATCATGGTGGGGTGTATGTGGCACCATCTAAACACAGCCGGTGGGTCCCACCAGTGACGTCAGCCTCATAGCAGCCATGGCTGCGTGAGGTAAACCATCTAATCTATTCATCAGGTGGGTCCCATGTACGTGGCCCACCTGCTATATATATGTCATCCAAACTGTTCATCAGGTTGGTCCCACAAGGGAGTGGCCCACCATAGTTGTATATTATCTTATATAATATAATATCATATATTATATAGTTAAATATAATATAATATTATACACACACATAACATATGCAATGAGGGAGTGGCTGCCCACTATCCAGATCCATCTAGACAGTGCAGATCACCTATGTTAAATGTGGGTCCCACGTGGTGGCCAGATGAAAAGCATACTATAAAGGTGGACCCCACCAGATAAATGATTAGCATGGATTTCACCTCACGCCATAGCCATCTAGCAGCTGATGGTGAGAGGGTCCCACAGTTGCTGATGTAGCAGATAAAATACATATATCACGGTGGGTCCCACGTAGGGCCCACCATATAATATTATGTATATTATTATATTAATATTTATTATATATGTTTGTTTTTTTTAAGCCAACTAGTGTCCAGGGTCCAAGCCCTGGACGACCTGGATGCAAACACCACGGTGGAGTCCCCCGTCCCTGATGGATGGTGTGCATAAAATACATACATTAGGGTGTTGCCACGTCAGTGTGGCCCACTCATTTGGGATCAAGATGATATTTATGTTTTCCCATCATCTAACGGTCCAACCGGACTGACTGTCCAGTAGGGTGGGTAGCAAGACCATTGTCACACCCTAAACCCAAAGATTAGACTCATAGGAATCCCGATCGCCGAGTTTGGTGCTGATAGCTTTCGTAGTACTCCATTCTCGGCTCTCAGCATCTATATGCCAAATTCCGATCCTGAGATCATACAAGGAGGATTTTTCAACGTACATTTTCTTGTAAGAAGCATAATCACAAGTTTACCCAAATCAAAAAGGTAACATCATCATCACATATCCACTAATATAATCATTTGAATACAATGCTGAAAGGGAAATACATATATATATATATATAAAATCAAAGCTCCAAAGGTTCGCTGCACGCTCCAAGCTCAACATTGCTGAAACCTAACGCCACTTACACGCATGTTTCGTACATAAGCTTATAGAAAGCTTAGTGGGTGGTGAAAGTGTGTGAGCATAATATGTGTGCTCAGAATGTAATATCAGAGTAAACGGAGATATCGATAAGGCCACAACTCGTACAATATCAGAGTAAGTAGAAATACTGATAGGTCCATGAGTCATCTAGTATCAGAGTAAGCAATATAAATCAGTTATGCAAATGAAGAGTCAAAGATATCCAAATACCATATGGTGAGGGTACAATGCAATATGTAAATCCTGCTAAGTCCATCTAGGTCATATAAGTGCAAAAACATAGCAACGTAAAATACTAAATGCTGCGGATGCAATGCAATATGTTGTGTGAATGAAATGAACAAGCTGGAGTGAATTCGGGATGATAGTACATAGTATCGCAGGATATGTGGCCCATCACATGAGACTTCTATCCAAACCAGTCCCATACCTAAATTTGGATAGTCAGACTCAATGTGGTAAACTTCTGATCTCAGGTTAGTCGTGCGCCCCAACCAAAATCGTATATGTTGTGAAGGTACACGTAAAAAATAGTTGCGCACCACCAGCCTAAGTGAATAGTGAATGAGTATGAAACTCCTACTCAATAAGTTCACGTATCAGCACCGTACATCTTTGGGATTATCACCGAATTCTAGTACACTCCAAGTTCGCTACCGCCCCAGCCGACCGCTTAGCCCAGCGAGTGGAAAAGACCTCACTACCCACCTACCAGTAGTATATCGATGTCTACCCAGCTCGTCAATAGCAGACCCATTTGGGAGTTGGTCAAACTCAACCTAGCTTATAGCCCCCTCACTCGGACGGATAAGGCCACACCCCCTCATAACCGATCATGATACAGTGGGAGACGTGGCCTATTGGTATTCGGCACTTGGGCGCTCATGTATCCACTCGGTCTACACATTAGGGAGTCTCCTGGCCTCAGAGGTTTAGGGACTTTTACCCACGGACATCCAAAGTGCCCATATGCTCGAACTAAATATTTTCGGTATCCCATCTGACCATCCATGACATGCCTGTGGAGGTCACAACCCTAATGTGGCTAGGGCATACAGTTATCACAATCACACAATGCAAGATGCATGAGTCATGTAGTCTAATCATGCATCTATCCTGTGCATACTGTGCGCTCATGTGGGATAACTCCATGTATCAAGGAGTCTCATAAACCATCTGTACTATGGCATTTGCAAAGGTCAATCACATCTCATAATAAATATGAAGATGATGTGTATGGGCATGTATTATGATGTTATACTGTCACATATTCATAATCGGGATCAACAACCGGCATCAACAATCAGCCTCGAAAATGTGGATATTTAACCAACATTACTCCCAAGGAATGACCCACATAGAGATAAACATATAATGGATCCACGGCCTCACACAAAGGCCTAATATACAACACAATGGGCCTTACTCGAGGGCCACATATACACAACATGTGGGCCCTGCTCATAAGCCTCAAATACATGACATGCTAGCTCTACACATGGGTCTTGAATACATCAAATGAGCCATGCATCATAAGCTTAATACATATCACAATGGGCCTTACCCATAGGCCATAAATACATCACAATGGGCCTTGGCTACGGGCCACGAATACATCACAATGGGCCTTGCCCATGGGCCTCAAATACATCACAATGGGCCCCATCACATAGACCTCCTATTCATCACATTAGGCCTTAAACACGGACTGCATATACATCACACAGGCCAAATACACATCATAATGGGCCTTAACTATAGGTCGCATATACATCATATAAGTCTCGACAATCAGCCTTAGGAATCGAAATTGACCTCAACAATCGGAATCGACACTTGGAATCAACCTCATTACTCGGCCTCGACAATTGGAATCAGACTATACAGTTGGCCTCAACAATCTGAATCGGCCTCAATACTCTGCCTCGAAAATTAAAATCGGCCTATATAATTGGTTATAACAAATCAGAATCGGCCTCAATACGCGGCCTCGACAATTGGAATTGGCTTCGACAATCGGAATCAACCTATACAATCGGCCTCGACAAATTAAAATTGACCATGATACTCAGCCTCGACAATCGAAATCGGCCTATACAATCGGCCTCGATAAATCAGAATCACCCTCGACAAATTGGAATCGGCCTCAATAATCGGAATCAGCCTATATAATCGGTCTCAACAAATCAGAATCAGCCTATACAATTAGCCTTGACAAATCGGAATCGGCCTATACAATGGCCTTGATAAATCAGAATCGGCCTATACAATGGCCTTGACAAATCAGAATCGGCCTATACAATTGGCCTAGATAAATCAAAATCGGATTCGACAATAAGAATCAACCTATACAATCGGCCTTGACAAATCAGAATCGATCTTAACAATCAGAATCAGCCTATACAATCGGCCGCGACAAATCAGAATCAACCTATAAATCAGCCTCGACAAATCGAAATCATCTTATACAATTGACCTTGACAATCGGAATCGGCCTATATAATCAGAATCGGCCTCGATAATCGAAATCGACCTATACAATCGGTCTCGACAAATCGGAATCGACCTCGACAATCAGAATTCGCCTTGACAAATCATAATTGGCCTATACAATTGATCAAGTCAAATTAAAATCGGCCTTGACAATCAGCCGAACAATACTTAAGAGAAGGTCACAATGTGGACATCTAACTATCATCGCTCGACAATGTGGACATTTAACCAACATTGCTCCCAAGGAGTGGCTCACATAGAGCCAAACATCAAAGTGGGCCCATGGCCTCACACAAGGGCCTAATATACATCACTATGGGCTTCACTTAAGGGCTTAATACACATCATATTGAGCCTCATACCTGGGCCTCAATTACTTCACAATGGGCCTCGTCAAATAAGCCATGAATACACAATAATGAGCCTAATATATATCACAATGGGCTACGATCCACAGGCTTCGAATAGGTGTTGGCCCCATCACATGGGTCATTAGTACATCTCAATGGGCCACGACCCATGGGCCTCAGATATAACAAGAAGGCCGCATCAATGAGCCACACCAATGGGCCTCATACATCACATCATGCCTCACCACTTAGGCCTGATATACACCACATATGGGCCTCACATATGGGCCAGAATTACATCAAGTGGGCCGCATCAATGGGCCATGAATACATCATGTGGGCCTGATTTAAAGGTTACAAATACATCACGACGGGCCTTATATAATGGCCTTATATACGTCAGATGGGCCTCACCACATGGACCTAATACACAACACAATGGCCCTCATACCTGGCCCTTAATTACATCACAGTGGGCCGCAAGGATGGGCTATAAATATTTCCAGGTGGGCCCCATGGATAGGCCATAAATTTGTCAAGGTGGGGCCCACCATAATGTATATTCTCCATCCAATTTGATCATAAGGTCACAAGGACCTGGATTAAGAGGGAAAACGAATGTCATGTAGATCCAAAACTTCTGTGACCCAAAAAGGGTTTCAATGGTCAATCTTCCATTGCATTTGTAGTGTGGTCCACCTAATAGACAGTGTGGTTATACAACATATTTATCAAAGGTGAGTCCCACCGTCCAACCATCTGGACGGTGTAGATGGCACATGCTCCACAACAGGCTCACTGTCCCAAATATCTGGACGATGAAGGATGAAACACATGCCATGGTGGACCCATGAATGGATGGCGCAGATAAAATGCATGCACCAGATGGGTCAGCACTATCTGGACGGCCTGGATCGCTGGGTGTCCAGACGGTCCAGATAAGATGCATAAATTAAAGTGGGGCCCACAAAACTGCTGGACAGCGTGGATTTAAATCCATACATCTGGTGGGTCCTTTAGATGGACGGTGTGATCATAACACAAACATCAAGGTGGGTCCACATGGTGGCCCACTTGATATTTGTAATTTCCCTCCAGCAGCAGGCATATACAGCACACATCACCTAGACTCCACACCTAAGCCATGGACGGTGTGGATCGCTAGTAAAACGTACATCAGGTGGGACCCCATAACTTGTTGACGTCAATCAGCATGGTGGGCCCCACGTTATGTACGGCTTGGATTTAATACATACATCAACACCTAGATGACGTGACTACAAAAATTCATCACGATGGTCCTCATCGTCCAGATCACTGGATGGTATGGATCCAACATATATCTCATACATGGGTCCTACAGGACTGTCCAACACGTACGGACGGCCTGGTTATGAAACACATATATCATGGTGGTCCCTACCAGCTTGCTGATGTCAATACATCAGTTATATAGCTGATGTAAGGTACATCAGCCAATCGGCTTTCCCATAGGTGAGGTCAACATGCACGGTGGACTAGGATGTATAACCAGTGTGGATCCGCAGTCTAAACAACTGGACGGTGTGGATCTGGCCCATAACAGAGATGGACGGTTAGGATATGATACCTATTATCAGAGCCATAAACACGTGTGAAATCCATACATGAATGAATAGTTTGGATATAACAATACCTCGTGGTGGGACCCACCGTCCACGTGTCTGGATGGTGTGGATCTCACATGTCTTTGCCCACCACGTGGAAATGGGTGAACGATATACAAGGCATCCCTCTAGTGGGGCCACCTCCACACATGCAGCACGTGTGGAGTGGTCCCACATGGGCTGTTGGAGTATGATACATACCTCATGTCAGGCTTCAAAACAGAGCCTATATAGCTGGTGGAGGTACTCCAGCGTCCATCCTCCTCCAGCATCCAAGTGGATGGTGTGGATGAACAGGCACCACGGTGGATCCACACATGTGGGATGCACTAGATGGATAGCTACTATATGTGCTTTCCTGATTGTCCAGTCCTACGAACGGCCTGGATGAGGCATTACATTAAGGTAGGCTCTACAACATGGATGAGATGCATGCATCATTGGTGGGCCACACATCAAGAGAGAGAGAGAGAGCGGAGTAGCGGAGGGACCCCGCCACTATGGGCCCCTCATACAAATCATACATCAAGATGGGTCCCACCACAAGTGGGCCCTCAAATCATCAAATCAAAGCAAAAAATTATAAATCTAATCCTAGAAACATACCCACCTTAAGATATCTTCTTCTTTCTTCCGCTAAGGCATCCTAGAGCTTCATGGAACATGATTTAATGGTATGGATGAGATTTGGAAGGTGGGATTGGATAGTAGGAAGGTGGGCCACACTAGCTCTCTCATGGAGATAGCTTGGATAGTTGCTCTCATGTTAGCATGGAATGGAGTGAAAAAATGAAAGAGAGAGGAGTGGTGAGATGGAGTGATGGGATGAGAGGGCATGGTGCTTGTTGACTTGTAGTAAGAAATGAATAGGATGGGTTTGGGTTGTGTAAGAGAGAGTTGACTTGGGGAATGGGAGAGGAATGGGCTAGGTAAGGTTGTGTACTTAACATTGATTGATGGATCGATGTGATGTATAGTAGAGATTCCCTCGGTATTTGCAACATGTGGCGTTTTTCTCGAACTGAACACAAGCTCACATCTCCTTGCCTAGGTATCACCTTAGCGCGTAATACGCGACATCGGATCTGTGGCGACGGCATGGTACTAGGGTACAAGTTTCAGATCGAGCCGACTCTGAAAATGGGATGTAACTTAGGATCGCGTGCAACTGCTAATTATAGATCGTAGGTTGTCGAAATTTGATCGAGAGTATCGCAGAAGCCTACGGAACAGTACGGGTTAGGATACAGGTCTTACAACCATCCCACCTGTTGGACAATCTAGATCATCCAATCAACCCTACATTAAGGCAGCCCATGATCAGAGAAAGGAGAGAGAGAGAGAGAGAGAGAGAGAGAGAGAGAGAGAGAGAGAGAGAGGAGGGACACCGCCACTATGGGCCCCCCATTTCTTACATTGTATGTTTCAAACGGGTCCCACCACATGCGGTCCCAAAAAATGGAATTTAACGGTGGATCACCCACCTATTGGCCTTCTTCTTAGCTCCTTGGGCTCGTATGATCCGTGCCTTCAATTTTGATGGAGGTTGATGGATATCAGAAGGTTGAGATGGGAGATGAGAGCGTAGGAAAGTGGGCCACACATGTTTTTGGGAGAGAGAGCTTGGATGTTGGAAGCTCTCATAAGAGAGAGAAGTGATGGATTGATATATGATGGGTGTTGTAAGGAAGGGGATGGAGAGGTATGGGTTTGTTTGAAATTTTGATAAATGAGGGATGGGTAGGGAGAGAGAGGGAGAGAGTTGACTTGTGGAAACGAGGGAGTGGGTGTTTGTACTTGGGATAGGGTCAGGTGACATTGAGGTATGGTGGTGTATTTGACTTGATTTGATGTGACGGGTCGTAGAGATTCTCTCAAGATTTGCAACGCATGGATTTCTTCAGAATGAACGCGGGCCCACATCTCCTAGCCTAAGTATCGGATTAGTGCGCGAGTTGGGGCATTGGAACCGCGGCGACGGTGCGGTTGCTAGGGTACAATTTCGGGTCAAGATGACTTTGATATGCAGGACTTGGCTTGGGATCACGCGTAAACGTTAAATACAGGTCAAGGGCTTTTGGAATTCAACTAGGAGGACTGCGGAAGCCTACAGAATGGTACAGTTTAGGATACGGGTCTTACACATCCTTTGAATATACAACCATACATATAGCTTTGAATGATGACACTTATGAAGTAGACTCTGATGCTGACCCCACTAGGGTGGGAGAGGAATTCTTCGAGCCTTGTCAAGACATCAATGAACTCTATGGGCTCAACCAGTAGATCACTGTTTATTTCCTTTTAGCTATTGGTTAAAGATTTTTATGAACTTGGATTTTTTACTAAGTCCCCAGCTAAACGGACTGGGATTGATATATGATATTTGATGGCATACCATTCTTAGTTTTCTCTCTCTCACTTTGATTTCCATAGGGTTGCATCATCCATGCCATTGCATACCAGGTAAACACTTGGGTTTTTGAAAAAGAGTACTATACTCGGGTTTTGAAAATTGGGGCATTACAAAAGGTCCATTGGGATCTCTTCTTTTCAGAAACATCTTCCATTAGGATGCATGTTCCCCGCCTTAGAGTATTTTGGGTATTGTTAGGGGACTATCTTGTTGTCTGAGACTGGTTCCATCCTTCCTTGAAGAACCAAAGAAGGTGAATTGTAACGCCCCATCAATATAACCCCAAATTTAAACATACAAATGAGATTAATGTTTCCCTTTCCCTTATTATCATTACTGATTACAACTCCCCAAATAAACCTATAATTAAACAAAGCATGGTAAAACCCTAAAAATCTTTATTCAGACTCACCAAAACTTAGGAAGTCATTATCAAACAAAGCCATCAGCAATGGTGAACCACCTAGATTAAGCCACTTGAAAATTTCCCCATTAACTGGTAATATCATACTAAACTCCTATAAATAATACTATCTAGACCTACTTAAGAACCTTAGGGTTGTAGAAGTCGAATTATGGTCTAATCTGACCATTAACATATCTGAAATCAAGAGTTAGTCATACCAACCTCAGAGTGTGAGCCACTTAGTCTTTAGATCTATCGATCCCTTAGAATAAAAATCTCTTGAGAAGTATACAACTAGCGAATGGTCCAGATCTTCATAAACACCAACAATGGACACCACAGGAAACCGAGTGTACACATGATTGTGTAAAGCCATGGAGCACTAGGATCATAAGTCGAGTTAAACCATTTTGACCCGAGCGAAGCCGCTTCTGTCTGTTTTTTACCACCGAACCATGGTTCGAAATCGTCGAACCACTGTAGAATGTGTGGCCTACCTACGAGGATCCATTCAATAAATTCGGACCATCCATTGTAAGCAGTTGGGCCCACCAACCAAAACCACGGTCAGATCTTATAATGCAGCACACGTACGTGCACACAAACCCCGTCCCAATCAGCTAGTAAGAAATAATAATCGGAAAGAAGGAATCCACATCACCATTGCTCTGCTGGCAGATCCTCTCACTTAAAAATTTTGAAAACACAACTATACACATCGTGGAGTCTAAGTCAACAGCCAACTTCCGAAAATATCTCCGCCCTTAGCTTGAAAGTGGAAAGAAGCTTTCCATTTCTGGTGTTGGCAAAATCCTAGCCATCCAACACCTTCTAGAAGGCTCTCACAATCAATCTGGAGCACCGAAGGTAGGGCTTCCAGGAGCCCCATAGAAAACCGAGAAGCCAACGAGAATCTATCAAGAATTTGAAATGACACCAGCTTTTCTCGATTGTGGTTAACATAACCTAACCCATGACCCTCCTCTCACCATAAGGTAGACCCCACATGCCTCCTAAGTATCATCCACACCATCTAACTATCCCAGATCATTAGATCTACTGGTTAGTGTGAAAATGCCTTAATAGGTGGACTATCTTCTCAAAGGTGGCTAGAAAACCCAACCCCTCCAAGTCTGTAAAGCCCGTATCCTAGACCGTATGTTCCTTAGACTTCCGCGATCCTCCCCGTTAAATTTCGACAACTCTCGACCTGTAATCGACATTTGTGCATGACCCTAAGTCGCATCTAGTGATTTTGAGTCAGCTTGACTTGAAACTTGTACCCTAGTGACCACGCTGTCGTCATAGTTTCAACGCCATGTCTCGCACGCCAATGCGATACCCAGGCCAGAAGATGTAGGCCCGCGTTCATTTTGAGAAAAATACCACGTGTGCGAATTTCGAGAGAATCTCTACAACCTATCCCTTCAATCAATCAATCAATTAATTAAATCAAGTCAAGTATAAGTAACCATCCCCACCACCCTTACCTAAAGTCAACTCTCTCTCTCTCTCTCTCTCTCTCTCTCTCTCTCTCTCTCTCTCTCATTTCTCTCTTCACTCTCAACCTCCCAAGGAGAGAGCATCCAACGTCTAAGCTTCCCAAGCAACCCAAGTGTGGCTCACTTCCTACCCCAATCTCTCATCTTAGCTGTCCAATCTTCATCATCCTCCATCAAGATCGAAGCTAAGGAGCTTAGGGGTCCAAGGAGCTAAAGAAGAAGGCCAATAGGTGGGTGATCCACCGTTGATTTTCAATTTGATGGCCCACTTGCGAAGAGCCCCAATTTGATCTATGTGTTGTAATCATATGAGGGGCCTATAGTGGCGGGGTCCCTCCACTACACTGACCTCTCTCTCTCTGTCCCTCTCTCTCTCTCTCTCTCTCTCTCTCTCTCTCTCCCTCTCTCCTTTGTATGGTGAAGATGATGATGAGGTGTATGGCCCACCTGACGTGTGTGTGTGGCCCACCATGATATGTGTAATCCATGTCGCGTACCTATGAGGCCCACCTTACTGGACTATCCAGCAGACAGGCTTGCTGTCTGTCAGACTCGATAGGACCAAATGAAGGTAAAAATACAAGTATCAGCTTGATCTTACAAGCTGGTGCGTCCCACACATGTGGACCCACCTATATGTATGTGGTATACCCACACTGTCCATCCAGATGGTGGGTCCTAGAGCGTCAGCGAGTACAGTGGACCTCACCACAAGGTATATGTTATATGCAAACCATCCTCTCATTTGGCATGCGTGTGGCCCACCCCACATGTGCTACGCGTGTGGGATGGGACCCACCTTGGTGTACGTGCCTTACATCCAAACCATCCATTCATCTAAACTTCTAGACAGTAGCTTTATTTTTTAAAAAAATATATATAATAGTAAATAAATAAATAATATTATAATATTATAATATACAATATATGATGGTTGGACCCACCTAGATCAGAAGTAGACTGGCTAGAGTACCACATAGCTGTGTAGCTGGAGTACCTAAATCAGCCTGTGATCCAGACCGTTCATCCATTTCTTTCAGGTGGGGCACACATGTACGTGGACACCACACACTAGCTATGTGGCTGTTGACAACGTTAGCAGGCCCTATGGGTCCGCACGATGTACGTGCTTCATCTATATCGTCCATCAGTGGGCCCCATGACATGTACTACCAAAAAATGAGCAAAGGCTACAGATTATGGGAGGTTTTAGCTATGGATGTAAAACGTAGCTATATTACTATGGATTTAATCCGTAGTTAAATAACTGTACCCCACCACAGTAAAGGCACATCTGTTAGTAGTTCTATAGGGCCCACCACAATTTTTGTATTTAATCTAAGCCGTCCATCCATTTTGACATTCATTTTAACGCATTAGCCCCCAAAAGTAGGTAAATTGAAAGCTCAAGTGGACCACACCATGGGAAACAATGGAGATTAGGTGCCTTTCGTTGATTTCTGGTGTGGTCCATGTGAGCCTTCTAGTTGCCAAATTTTTTGGGATAAAACCCTAAAAAATTAGTTGAATTTAATGAATGGCATAGATAAATGACATATATTATGGTGGGCCACACGTAGGCCCTAACACATCACCGTTCACCTCAAGTGGGTGTCTGCGCGGACAAAAAACACCCAATTTCATTCTCGTGCCCACAATTCATTCCAGCGCCCACAAAAATAGCCCTCTCGCTCCTTTCTCTCCATCTTCTCCCCACTTCTCTCTCTCTCTCTCAATCTCTCTCCATCTCGACTCCCCATCTCTCTTAATCTCTCTCCATCTCGACTCCTGACAAAAACAGCCTCATCCTTGACTCCCCATCTCTCTCCCTGTCCATCCTCATTTGGTCAAGTGGTGGTCCAAGGCCCTCCTATCCACGCACCACCTTCATTCCTCTCTCAATCATGACCTCCCCTTCTCTCTCACTGAAGCTTCATTGAATTAGATTCATGAACGTGAGGTATTTCTCTCTCTCTCTCTCTCTCTCTCTCTCTCTCTCTCTCTCTCCCTCCCTCTCTCTGTCTCTCAATCTCTCTCAATCTCAATGTTGATTTATGAATTTGGGGATTTAGTAATTTATGAATTTCCAATTCAAAGGTGGACCCTTATTTAGGGATTTGGGGATTTTAGGGTTTACAGATTTGACTATGGACCTTGAATTTGGGTTTTTTTGATTTTACAAATTAGGGATTTTGAGATTTTGAGAATCTGAGAATTTTTAGAATTAGGGATTTCACCTTCCAAAATTGAGAGAGTGATTTTGGTCTCAAGTATAGTTGGAATGGGGCTGGAGGAGTGGTTGCTTTGTGGCATTTGTTTGCTCCATGTTTGTAATTGTTGTTGATTGCATAGATATGGAGACATACAAATATGGCTTAGGTTTCCTATTCTTTCAACATGCATGTAGGGCTCTCTTTCATCTTCCATAGATTCTATTGCCTCTATTACTTATTCTTATATTTGTTAGATATGAAGAAGTATAGCATTAGTAAAAGTATATTTTGAAAGGATTTAATTGATCTGTTGGCAGAGTATTAGTATTATCATCCATGCAAATATCCATTGTAAACATGGCATTAGTGTTCCTCGATCAAAACCATCTAGGTAGTGGGGCCCATTATGTGTTTTTCACCACTAAGAAATCATTCTAAATGATTGATCCCACTTCCTGTCCATGTGGCTATTAAAACTATGAAATCACTTAATGTGTTTGAAGGCTCTATCCTTGTAATCTTCTTTAGATTGACACCTGGCCATTGAAACTACAATTTTCTTATGTTATATAAAATCTGAGGAGTCATGGCTATCCTTTACTCAAGAGGCTTATATCTTACATCACAACAAGGTAAGATCTCACAACTTCTCCATTATTTTTTTACTATACAATGATGCAAACGACCTTTGTGACATCAGTGGACTCTAATTTTAGCATTACTTTCAAGAGGTAATTACTTATGAGAGAACCTCATGTTAAAATCCAATTTACCTCATTTAGTGTATGGAAACATGAACTCTAATTTTACTTTGGGTTTAAACTGAAATTACATGTGCATATAGAGCTGATTCTTCAGGGTACTTATAATTTATGTATTGATAATGAAAATTGAGTGGTTATCAGATTTTTGTTGGGAAATAATGCAGTGGAAAGGAACTGCAGTGTATTTCCAAGAGCAAGGGTGTCATACTATGCTTGCCCTGTTCTTTCGTTGGAGACCCTGGTTTTTTCGTTGTGTCCTTACATTTCATTGTATAGAGCATGTTCCACTATAGGTTCCTATCCTCCCTAGCTTAAGTTTTTATTTTAGCTTTATGGATACAAGGACATGTGGTGTGTGCTCCCAATTTCTTTGAAAAAGCAAGGAAAGGAAGGAATTGTAAATTTGAAGATCTCATGAAGCTCTGGTCCTTTCTTTACTTTTCTTTTCTTTTCTCTTTGGTCCAAACCTCTTTTGTATTTAAGGTTGGTGACACTGAGCCACCTTCACCCAAAATAATAATAGTAAACAGGAAAAAATATTAAAATTATGCAACTGATTTGAATGTTTCTATTGAAGATTACTTGTACATTTAGGAAATTTAGATTTTGTGATGATGTAGAACATGTCTAGCTTGGGAATTCCTCTTGTTACCTTTTGCTTAAAATCAGTTTCCCTTCTTTGGAAATTCTATTATGGATTTGCAACCAATTAATCATTCATTGTGGCCATTCCTCTTATTACCTTTTTCTTAAAATGAGTTTCCATTCTTTGGCAATTCTTGTATGGATTCAAAATTTTCAGTTCATGTGTGTTGTATGACTACTAAAAACTGCTTTAGCTGATATTCATGTAGAAACTATTCATCCATATTTTATGAAGTGTTTCAAATGAGGGCCATTCATGAAACACCCCAAACTCTTTGGGGGCCACCTTGCTGTATGTGTGAAATTCACTCTGTTCATTAGGAGGTTCTTGAGACATGGTCTATCTACAATGGGATGAAACAAACACAAACTTATCTTCAGTGTGGTTTTGTTTTTTCCTTTTCTTTACACTTTGTGGTTTTGGGCTGATTTCATTTTACTTGTTTATAAGCAATCTTGTCAGGGTTATGGCATTAAAAAGGCATTAATGGTGATTTCTCTTTATAAGATCTCAATCTATAATGGACCAAATGGATGTCTCAGATTGAATCTCGTTGCTAAAAATGAATAGCCATTGATCCCCTGGCCGAAAATGATGCTAGAAATATTTCAAACATATATCTTATCTTAATATACTTTTTTAATGGAATATTTTAATTTTAAATCTTGTCTTAAATCTTCATGTATGTTGACTACAGAACATTGGTCATATTTGTCCTATCATCCATTTCTCTCAAGCACATCTGGCCTAAGCTTTGGCCCAAGTCATGTTCATAGTGGAGCTAACCAATATGTTGAAAATGTGGGGCCCACCTGTAGTATGTGCATGAGCAGATGCATACTGGGGATTTTCAGTGCATGGACCATCCATGTTGAGACCTAACATCGTATAATGGATCACTGATGCATGGGCCTCACCTATTCATGCTGAAAACCCAAGCTCACTAGACAGGCTCTTGACCTAGACATTTTCCTTGTTGGCCACCATCATTGCCATTGTCATAACTTTCCGCCAGCTATTTGAGATTGCCATTGATCTTTTCCTTGTTCTTCTGGGAAAAAAGGAAAATAAAAGTGAGAAAGGATTAAATTAGTTAGTTGAAATTTGTGAACATTTGAAGAGACCAGTGGAGAAATTAATCCCTCGAGTTCCTAACAACTATGGGAACTTCTCATAGAACACTGAAGCTTGTCTACTAGATAACTTTTAATAATCAATTTCTTGTTCTAGGTAAAGACGCACTTGATTGATCAGCTGATGCTCTCATGGTATTTAGGATAAGAGAACATTAAAGGACCTTTTTTTTCTTCTCAAAATTAAACTGTATATCTTTTGAATTCTACAGAACTTTTTTCTTCTCTTATGGACCATCACTTAAAGTTGAGTTGTTTGTTACTTGTTCACATTATGGGCATTTTTTTCCCTCATGCTTGTGCATTGGTTAGTGTTGTGCTTGTGATGTAATATCATTTTTTTTTCTATAGCATGTCCAATTCCGAGGAAGATACCTCATGGACTATTGAGAGAGAATGTCAGAGGTAGTTGGAGATGCATGGAAGAATTACCTTCGTCAACTGTAACTACACCCTCTTAAAACTAAGGTTGAACTGCAATCGACTATCTTCCTTTCTAATTTTTTTGATTTTTTGATTTTTTTTTTTATA
Organism: Magnolia kwangsiensis; assembly: GCA_037074715.1. NCBI lineage: Eukaryota > Viridiplantae > Streptophyta > Magnoliopsida > Magnoliales > Magnoliaceae > Magnolia > Magnolia kwangsiensis. The sequence continues at coordinate 64,070,454 of CM073573.1, forward strand.
CTAATCGCTTTTTATTTTCATACTACTCATTTTCCATTTTGAGAATTCCTCATATGGCTGTATGGAAATATGAAAAGGGTGGGGTGGATGCAAATATCAAATTCTGTTTAGGATCGTTTGTTTGTAAGGATTTTGGGAGGGAAGTTTATTGGAAATCCATTTCACTCCTTTTAAGGACATTTGATAGCAAGGATTTAAGAAAATCCTCAAAAAGGGTGATTTTGGAATTCTCCTGAACTATTTTTGGTTATGTTGGAAAATTTGAGACGTTTTTCATCCTCAAATTCATTTTCATGTGAATATACACAATATAATTCTGATGTCATAATCTACTTTGCCAAACTTAATTTATGGATCTGGAAAGATTCAAATCCAAGCTACCAAACTCAATTTATGGATCTCAATGCAGATGTCTTATGGGCCACAGATTTTGGTGACATCATTATATTAAACGTAAGGCATGTTTGGATGCAAGGCATGCTCAGTTGAATTGAACTAAAGGAAACAAAGAAAAATGGAAAAAAAATAATCTTGAATCAGGTATTATTATTCTAATATGAATGAGGTTGGCATTGCATATCACGTATTTTAATCTAGACTCAAAATCATCTGAATTTGCAGTTTCGGTCTTTTTCCCTCTAGTAAAGTGCTTGCTACTTGTTTTTTGTCAAAGCGAATGCATTTTTGAATTTGAATCAAATTAAGGTCCTACTTCCCACATAAATGTAACTAAATGGTGATTTTGACTACTACCCATTTAATGTCTGACAAAAGAAATGCTTCTAGCCATCCAAATCTCCCAACAACATTGATGACATGACCCAAATGGTTACGTTTAGATACTTCTAGCCATTTAAACAATCCATTCTTCCCTTATAAACTGTAAATCACTGTCCATCCATTTTCTATTCTTCTCTAACCTTTGAGGTGTGTTTGGATACATAATCCATGCAAAAATGGAAATTGCCTTTCATTGGCTTGCATTTTGTGCTATTTTAGATGATGAATTATGTCTAGATGAAATTTACAATGATCACATATCTAGAAATATCATGATATTTTGACCATCTAATCTCATGTTTGGGATCATGTATCTAGAAATATGTCCAGATTGTCATGTATACAATGCACATATAGATGAACGTATGGATAAAATACATGCATGCTTGTTGGTTCTTCTTGGTGAAAGGGTTGAAGGCCTGATTTCTCCTACAGGGAACCGACATCTCTACAAGGTGTGTGTTTTTTTTTCCCTATTCTCTTTTCCTTTTTCTGCACAATCACTTTCAAGTTTTATGCATGTTTGTTTGATAGGCTAAAAAAGAGAGAGTATAATATGTGTTCGTAAAGTGTATTGCCTGATATTCATGCCATTCTGTTTGTTTAATGCTTTGTGTCTTCATAGTTCCATGCTTAACAAGAATCATTTATGCATGTGAGCATTTACTAGCATTCATAATGAGGCAGGAGCCCTCAAATTGTTGTTACCTTTCTTTCAAGTCCAACTTCAAAGCAATTAGTGAACCTAGTACAACAGGATTTAGTCAAACCACATCCCAGCTTGATTCTTTATAGGTCCATATCATATCAATGGAAGTATTTCTAAGAAAACAAGAACCAGTACCAAAATTAGGGTTACATTTAGAAGTGACTTGGGATTCGAGGCTTCACTCATTTCAACTACAACGTGAAATGAGTGAAATTGTTATTTTGGAGGAGAAAAGATAAACTGATAATCTGCATAATGGGGCTTCAATTTTCACACCAGCCCAAATCTGAGAATACCATGCCCGCTAGTGCAGGGAGACAGTTGTATTGCCTTAGCATGTAAGCATTAGCACATGTATCATTCAATTATAAGATGATTAATTGACATTCACCTGCCTCTGTTAAGTAGTTGACTACGATTGGACTATTCCAATTATCTTATCAATTTGATGTCGCTGGATAAATTAATCTTTCGATGAGTAGAATGACCTGACTCTAGAACCAAGTCATCTATGTGGTGAGCCCATATGAAAGATGGCAGGGATGTCATGTCACACACAGTTTTCATAGTCATGGTTCAGTTCAGTTCAGGTTCAGTTTGTAGTTTGGATTCTTGAGGTGCTTAATGAATCCAATTCACTGAGTTTGGTTCACCATCAGTTTGTAGTATGGATTTACTAAGTTTGTTTACTTTGTTAGTCATTTTTTGAAGTTTGTAGTATTGATTTACTAAACCTGTTCACCATGGGACCCACTTGTACAAATTGAAACCTAAAATTGTTATATCCTGCTTATTAAAATCCCGTTATTGATTAAATGGTTGTTTATGTCTAGATAAATCAGACAATGACTGACAGTAACTGGAAAAAAGTTTACAGATACTGGAATTTGCATTCAAATGCTGGGAATTATAATCAGATTCCTAGATTTTTTTACAGCTCTAGAAAACTATTTTCTTACAAAGGTATTTATATTGGAAATAGTCTAAGACTCCCAACAAATTACATATAATCGAAAAAATAGCAATTGAAGTAAATGGATGTTCAATAAAACTTTATGAGGAATCATCACAAACAACCAGTTGCATGTGAAGTTCACATGCAAGCCTGCTCATATGCCAAAGTGTCATGTGTAGGACATCTGAGTGATGCATAAGGTGGGACTCACTATGACAATCACCTACTGTAAAAAATAGCCCTCTCATCAGAAAGTCACCCTATATGAAAACACTGAGCATTTTTAATTGGAACTATTAATTGTCTGATTCAACGTGCATGTTTGTCTTGCCTAATCAATGGATTTTTCTGATTTCTATGCTAGATGGCCTTCATCTTATGCATAACCTGATGTGTCAAACACATGACGTGAATGGAGTTTCATCTGAAGTTCACATGCAACTGGTTGTAGGTGATCATTCCTACTAGTATTGAATTGGCTGTAATGATGGTTATGTCTTTGAATAATACTAGAAAGTTCGGCACAAGAACTCGCTCAGATGTTTGTCTAAGAGCTGGCTTTGAAGGTAACATTTGTTTAGCCTTTATCAGCAAATCTTTAGCTAACAGTTGGATCATCTCATCTTTTAACACGTTGTGAGTCATCTTTCCATGCTCATAACTGTCCTTTATTTATCTACAAAATTTTGTTGTTGTAAGCATGGGGTCTTGTTCATTTGCATATGTACTTGACAATTAATGCTTCCTTTTTTTTGTTCATTTTTTTTTAAAAAAACTTTTCAATGTAGCGAATAACAACAAAAAATGCTCCGAATCATGAGTGGTTTAGTGAGGTCTCTCTGCCCAAATCAAAAGATTTTATGCCAACAATTCCTGCTCAACATGCCTAAAATAGGTATTTGAATGTACAACATGGATTTTGAACATGAACTGCTTCAAATGATTGATTTCTTGTGCCTCCTTTCTCAATACAAATATAGAAAATTCTAATTTCTATGGAGAATCAAGTAATCCCAGGGGATGAAGATATGGCTTTGGAAGTTGGGTCAACACCTCTAAGTCTTCTCTAGGTCACTTACTTAAGTTTACTAATATGTTTGGGGGAAAATTGTGTATCAATCAAGGTCCTTTTTTCTTTGATAAATTTTGATGTGTTTTGCATGAAAATTTCAGCTATGTTAATGAGTCAAGTTGCTTGCTGAAATTTTTGTTTGTACCGAATGTGACGCACTCTCTACCAAATATTTGTGAGGTGGAATGGCTTGTTAATTGCAAATTGGGAGAGAAAAATTGGGAAACATGAACCCACCTATTTAAAAACTATTACCTGAAGTTGTCTAACACATCCAACTATTTCCAATATAAGGGCCCACATGCTGATTGGACCATGATCCATTTTAAAACTGGATCAATAGTGACCCTGATCCACTTTGGACTACTTAATTGTAAACAAATTTTGTGGGAACGCTGTTTGGAGCATTAATTCGGTTTACATCAGGGGAATTCTATGTTTTCCTTACGTTTAGTTTTTATCCTTCTTCAATTGACTAATTCTTTATTTTTATGTTGCAAAATCATCTAGTGGTGGTTTGCCCTCGAATAATTACAAAGACGCACAGGAGAAGTTATTGTTATAGCTGTCAAATGTGTAGGTGGACTACTGATACTCGCATCCATTTTCTATCTATGGTGGGTGAAGGATGCACCTGGTCATATGCGAGTGCACATAGACTCACCAAGATTTGTATTTTCAGCATTATTGTAATTGTAATTGATTGAATGAAGGATTGTAATTGATTCATTATTGAATGAATGATTGTAATTGAATGAATGAATGACTGTAATCAAATGAATGAATGATTATGCAGGTGGTAATTGAATGAATGAATGAGTATAATTTTTTTTTTTAAATGTAGGCAATAGCTACGTATATTGACCATAGCTGGTAATCTAACAACCGTAGCTGTTATTTAATTTGGCATAATACTACGAATCCAGCACTACTTTTAGCTACAAATACTATCTATAGCTGTAGGTACTTTTAGCTACAAAAATGGTTGCTTCAGATTATAGTTGTACCTATTGTAATCTATGGCTATGGATTAAATCTATAGCCATAGGTTTTAGACCTATGGCTACGGCACTTACGAGTACGGTGGTGCTACGGACTAAAACCATAGCCATAGGTCTTTAGCTATGACTTTTATCCATAGCCTTTGCCCAATTTTTTAGTAGTGGTTGGTAGTTCTGTGGGGCCCGCTGATGTATGTGTTACATCCATACCATCCATCCATTTGGTAAACTCATCTTAAGGCTTAGGTCATCAAAAAAATGAAGCAGATTTGATGATCAGGTGGACCACACTGCGAAAAACAGTGTAAAGTGAACATCCACCATTAAAACCCTTTTTGGGGTCATGTAAGTTTGGATCAATATGAAATTTATTTTTCCTCTTAATCCAGGTCTTTGTGACCTTATGATCAGGTTGGACGAAAAATAAAATAGTGGACCCCATAAATTTAAATAGTGAAAATCATTATCTCCATTGTTATTTATGGTATGGTCCAGATGATCCTCCGATGTGATCCATTTCTTTTCGGTTAATACACTAAACTGATCTTTAAAAATAGAAGAATGGTGTAGATGATGTAGCTCATATAATGTGGCCCATTTGATATATGTTGGCCCATTAGTGTTGCCCATATAATGCGCCCCATTTGATGTATGTTGGCCCATTAGTGCGGCTCATATAATGTGTCTCATTTGATGTATATTAGCCCATTGGTGCGGCCCATATGATACAGCCCACTTGATGCATATTGGCCCATTGGTGCAGCCCATATGATGGGGCCCATTTGATGTAAATTTTCCCATTAGTGCGGCCCATATAATGCGGCACACTTGATGTATATTGGTCCGTTGGTGCAGCCCATTGATACAACCCACTTGATGTATATGAGGCCCATTGTGATGTATTTGAGGCCCATGGGTTAAGGTCCAATGTGATGTATCTAAGGACCATAAGTGAGGCCCAATGAGATGTATGTGAGGCCTTTGTGTGAGGCCAAATGTGATGTATATGAGGTCCATTGTGGTGTGTGATTCTACTATGATATATGTAATAATGTTTATGGCGGTCATGCCTTGGGAGCAATGATGGTTAAATGTCCACATTATAACTCTCCCTAAGGCCCATTGTTGGGCCCATACTTGTTGTGAATAGGCTGTCTAGGCCCATCTTCATTATGAATAGAGTCCATCACCATATAACATGTTTAGTATAGTTCCATGATTCATGCTCATATGCATTATATGTATGCTTGATATGAGGAGTGACTGATCATAGTATATGCCTTCGAGTAGATTGTTTATGGGCTCTATGATAGGTGGAGTTACCCCGTATGAGCGTGCGGTATGCGCAAGATTGCTACATAACTGATACTATGATTCATACACTTTACATTTGTATGACATGATTACTGTGTCCTAGCTACATTAGGGTTGTGGTCTCTGTAGACATATCATGGATGACAGGATTGAACACTAGAAATACTGTACTAGTATCGGGATGCCATAGATGCCCCTAAGTGAAAATTCCTAAACCCGATGGTGCCAGAGGATGACACTAACATTAAGACCGAGTGGATATATGAGCGCACGAGGGCTGTATACCAGTAGGTCACGTCTCCCACTGTGTCATGGTCGGTTAGAAAGAGGTGTGATCTTACCCACCTGAGTGAGGGGGCAATATCAAGGTTGAGTTTAACCAGCTTGAGGAATGGTTCCACTATTGACGAGCTAGGCCCGAGATTAGCAAGGGGATAGTGAGATCTTTTTCACTTACTCAGTTGTGCACTCAGATAGGGGTGATAAGCTGGTGTAGAGTGTACTAGACCCCGATGATTATCTAGCGTGAGAACTATACTGATATTTGATGCTCTATTGATGAGCTATATTGATATGTAGATTCGGACGATGACTGGTATGCTTGAGTTGCATTTCACATCACATGGCCTTGGTAAGACTGACATCATTCATGCCTTGCATCGCATGGTCTTAATATGGTCATAACATTCACGTCTTGCATCGCATAGCCTTAGTATGGCTGATAGTATTCATGGATTTGCCAGCATATTCCGCATTACTCTGATATTGCATTCTAAGCATGTTTATATTGAACACATACTCTCACTACCCTCTAAGCTTTTCATAAGCTTATGCATAATTGATGAGTGCAGGTGACACTAGGATGCAGCCATAGCTTAGTCGTAGTAGGAGCATGCAGTCGAGCTTCTGGAGTTTTCGAGTCTATTACTGTATTTCCCTTTATGTGAATTGTACTCAAATTTTTTTATCATAGTGGATTTGTGATGATGTTGTTGGTTGTTGTTTGTGAGTTATGCTTGGTTATGCTTATTGCGAATCAAATTCATGTTGAAAATCTTCCTTATACGATCCCAGGATTGGAACCTGGTGTATGGGTGCTAGGAGCCGAGAATGGGGTACTATGAAGGTTGTTGGTGTTGGATTCGACGATTGAAAATTTTATGAGCCCGGTTTCTGAGTTTGGGGTGTGACAAAGTCTAACACATCCACTAATCCAAACCATTCAATGTGTGGCTCACCTCATTAGAAACACATCATGATAGGCCACTTAAACCCATGTTATCGTCAACCAAGATCAGAAAACTATTAAGCCAAGTATTCTCGATTCTTCCACCACTAATATGGCAACTAATCCCATGATTAGCATAGAAATTTCTAGAACTGAGTCGAAGAATTTAAATATCTCAATTTGTTAGCGAAACATTCAAGGAAAAGTAGCAAGAAAAGAGAGAGAGAGAGAGAGAGAGAGAGAGAGAGGGAGAGAGAGAGTGACATTCACAAAGGATACACCTGTATCGTAACTTGACCCTAGCTGGTGTAACACCCTGAAATTTTCAATACCCGAGTATTGAAAGTTTCCGAGTGTTACTACAGAATTTAACCTATTATGTACATGTGTACGGTACCAATCTAGCTAACTCAATATTACATCTACTTCCCAGCACGAATATAACCATTGGGAATAGTCTCCATTCACAGATTAAGCTGTCCGACCGTTAATTTTAAGATAAGACCAACCATCATGTGATTTGACGTATGTACCTTCGCTTGAAGGAATTGGTGAATAACACTTTATCCATAATAGTTTATATGTAAGTTCATTTGTAAGAACTATTTAGAAAGGTGCATACAACCATGTAAAACCATTAGAGTTCCCAAAACTCTTAGATTAACAATAATTATAAAAATGCCACTAATTTAGACCTTAAATTCTAGATCACAAGGTTCCCACGATCTGTTTGATGAGAAATCTTATACCATGCTTATATATCATAAATTAACTGTGCATGTCAAATTTCAACCCTTAGATCAACAAGATCCATGGTTAAAATGAACATTCACTTGATATGGACCACCTAAGCTTCGGACCTGCCTGATCTATGGCTAGGGGTCCCACTTGGAACTATGAAAGCTGATGAGCGGATTAAATTTTGAAAGAACATCACGGTGGCCTGACCTACGATCCATGCACACAGCCTATGCATGCACTCGCTGTGCACTGGTTTGGGAGACCTGGTCAAACCATGTTTGACCTGAGAGTTTCTGCAAGGGAGAAGAAAATTCTACCTGGACTCTCGTTACACCTGGTTTGAATGGACATTGTCCATTTGATGGACATTATGGCCCTCCATCATGATTGTATTGGAAGATACAGATAGTCCATCATGTGCGAGACCCACCTCCGACCAAGGCCTAACGAACAACAGAACTGGTGCATGCTGTGATTAATAGCGGGGACCACCAGAACACACTTTGACTCCAAATTTGGAGCCATTAACTAAAAACCAACTATCAAACTAATGAATGGATTAGATCCTTTAAAGGAGCAGTAGGAATGGGCCCCACAAACTCCAGCAAGAAAACAAACTGAAGGCCTTCCGCACTTGTCCCATATTTCTCTCTGCACACAGCGCCAGAAACCGAATCCAACTCAAACACCTTGTGCAGTAAACCTGAGGAGAACTCTCCAGCTCTAATCTGAATCGTACAAATTCAAGAGGAAGGACTTTCGACCGTACCCATGTTGACAGTAAAAGAAGGAAGGAGTCCGGTAGGATTTGTAATCCCTAATTTCCAAAAGAACTACCAAAAAATAGAAAATTTATTCGAATAAATCCCAATACAGGGTCACCGATGATTGGTTAATTATATGTTCTTGCACTCAAGAATGTAGCCACAAGCCTCCCCTCTGTGGGCCCCATCCAATGAATGCTCCAGATCTGGAAGGAAAGAGCAAAGCAGAAGAGAAAATACTTTTAAAATGGACACCGCACGCAGCTACACATCTGATTGAATGAAGTTTTCTCTGCATACACATAATATTCTAGAAATTGAGATCAGTATAATACGCGCTTCCCACGCTGGGAAGCATGCCAACAAGAAAAGAAGAAAGAAAGAGAAGGAAAGAGAGAGAGAGAGAGAGAGAGAGAGAGAGAGAGAGAGAGAGAGAGAGAGAGAGAGAGAGAGAGAAACAGGTGCAGGAGAGAAAGAAGAAGAAAGAAAGAAGAGAGAACAGCTAGACCTGCCGAGTCACCGACTAACTAGGTTCGAATCCAACTAACCTTCCCTAACTTACTCCTTTTCTTTTCTTTTCTTTCCCTTCCTTTCTAAAATTCCATTGATAGGATCCCATCTCACAAAAACGAGTCGACTCAATGGTAGAGCACACCCAAATTTTTAGATGAAGACAATACATCGTATAGCATAAACCTCAGATTCATTAATCTAAAATGTCTAACACTCACTTTAGTCAAATTTAAACCAGGTGAACCAAAATAAAGGTTGGTCCTAAAAGATATCTCTGAAGGTTTAACCTTATTGGACGACCAAATAACAAAGGTGAGGATTTTTCCTTTAAGCTTACTTTGGTTTAAATTGATGTGATTTATTTAGCCTTTTATATGCTTTGTTATCATGCTATTATGATTCTCTTCTTGAGATTTATTTATTCACCCCCAATGATTATTTATCTTTTAGGAATGATGGTTAAGGCCTGAGTTGTTTATGTGTATCTATATTTATGTGAGGCAATAGATCCAAGCCTTGCCCCTGTCTTTACCAATCTATTGAGTTAGCCCTTACTACTCTTCTCTTTATTGATTTAGCCATTAACACTCTCCTTATTATCAAGTTAGCCATCGTCACTCTCCTCTTTATTGAGTTAGCCATTGCTACTCTCCTTTTTTTTTAGAGTTGGCCATTGCCACTCTCCTCTTGTTGTGTTAGCCATTGCTACTCTCCTCCTTATTTTGTTAGTCTTGTGCTATCTACCTTTAAGTCTTGGGCATGTGCCTTGGATTTTCAAAACTCCCATGATTCAGACTTCGTTATCCTTATTGCAAGTGATGTGTTGGAGGTATCACAACTAGTGACTCAGATATTTATCATGGATATAATGCGTTATGGTAACAGCTCTCTTAGTCAGCACATAATTCTGCGGGTTGGTTGGCATGGTGCACAATCAATGTAAGAAAATCTTTATGTGTGTTACATCACTTATCGGGATTGGATGTCACAAATAATCGCTCCATAAAGACTCCGTGTTATGTAAATCCCTTAATCGTGTTGTTGTGCTGCCATGAGATGTTCGTATAAATCCATGTTAATGTTGGACATGCCGATGAATCTCTGTAGTGTGAGAATGCGGGGCAAGTCAGATATTACAAACTATTTTCCACATTGTGACGATGATCACTATGTATGATGAGCCGCACATACTTTTCTAGGCATACATTCATGTAGATTGTTTATGCATACTGATATCTCTCGTAATGGTGGAGTATATGACGTATCAGAACCTTTACATTACTTTTATGAATCTCTTAAATTATTGTTAATCTTAAAGGATTAACTATCACTATGAGTAGGGTGTTGACCCTGTCTAACTGTACAGATGGTGTAGATGATGTACAAATTGAAGACTAGAGAAACATCTCCTTATGGAAGATTATACTGAAATAATAAGAAGATAGTTTTATGAATTAGTTTTATACTTCCACTGCGAACTCGATAAATGTAATGAGCTCCTCTGAAGAGGGCATTTGATTATTTAATAAATTCTTTTAATCTGATAAAATAATCAATACAATTGATTTTATTCTCGTGAATGTTGCCTTTGTGAATGTATCTAGATGTGATCTAAATGAAAATAAATAAATAAATGAGGTGCAATTTTTAAAACATTCAATTTACTCAATTATTAACACCCAATTTTCTTGGGCACAAGTATAAACTCTGGCCGTGAAAATTTAGGATGTTAGTATTAAAAAGTTCTAGGTGTTACAATCTACCCCCCTTAAGATAATTTCACCCCCGAAATTTAACATTTCTTATCCTTAGCAGAGGCGAGGGTACTTTATTTTCCATTGTTACTAAATATTCCTTAATGTGTATTTTAGGTATAACAATGTGACTAACTATAGGAACTGGGGTTGTGATAATTTACCCCCCTTAGAGAAGAACCTCGCCCACGGGATTCGATAACTTATATCCAAATTGTAAATGTTATTAGTAAAACTATCCTAATGGTGCTCCCTGACTCGAATATATCCAAGTGTGCTATCACAACTTAGTTTTCACAGGTTATATCTAAATTTTGCCAAAGCTCTTCTTCCTCTATTCTAATAGGTCAACTAACATATATATGTCCCTCTAGGGATTGAAAATCCTTTAATATCTATCAAAACTAGGGATTTATTTCCATGCCTAACGACATCACAATTTCTTATAGTATTTACCAAGATTACAAGTTCATCTAGGTGGCTAATAATAATATCTTATGATAGTTCTCTACTGTCTAAAGTATAATATAATTCCCTAGTTCCTATGTTCGAGGTAACATGAATAAATGGTTGAAGTGGGTTTGAGCTCGATATATAGTTCCTTCGCATGCACAATACAGAGGGTCTATTGGTATCAACTCGTAATCCTGTTAAGTCTCGATCCTTTGCTTGATCATGACATTAAGATCATTTTAGATTTGCTAGGATTTAGAATTTGAGTCAAACTGCATAAATTTCCCTTAAACATGGTTCAATCAGTCCATAATCCTAATTGATTTATACTTATGGGTAGCATCAAAAAATCATATATTCTCATAAAGGATAAGTCTACGTGGCCCATTATGCTTTCACTGCGTACTTTGATTATCTAATGCACTACCCGAAAATTATTTACATCTACCATTCTCACTAATTTATTATGCTTAAATTTTCAATGTATTACTCATAAGGTAGATATGTTTAAGTGCACATATAATTAGCTACATGAAAATCGAGACCTTACACTGAGTGGAGCGAGTTAGGGTTGAGTCTGACCCTGTTCACTTGCTGAAAGAAGTAGCCGAGAAGAAGAAGGATAGGAGAAGAAAAAATTCTTCTAGTCACAACAACCGAAGTTGTACACTTAATGTAGTCCGAATCGGTCGAGTTCGGGTCAACTCAGTTCTAATTTTAAAGGAAAAGAGCGAGTCAGTACTGCACTAACTCAACCTTTCTAGTAACATCAAAGCACATGTGAATCTAAGCCCTTCAGGCTGCCATCGCACCACGATTATGCGAACCGAGTCACGGCGTCGCTGAATCGAGTAACTATGATAACTAACTGAGTCAGAGGACACCACCATTCGAGCTGAGTCCAGAAAGCTTGCTAGTAGGAGCCATCACCAAACCCTTTGGTTCACTGCAACCAAATAACCATTCCAACTGGGTTTGAGATTGAATTCGATCTGAGTCATCTAAGATTGACTTGGTTGGTTCTGGGTCAAGGAGAAAACTCCCTAATTAAATCATATTTGGTATAGGTTTTACTCGAATCCCCTACCTCCATTAGTGATGAAGAACAACTCTTATTCAGGTATTATATCGAAACCCCACATGTCCATAGTTAGCACTACACTCAACTCGCTAGTGAGTTGACTCAGTAGATACCCAACTGAGTCAGGCCTGATTTGTCTCCAAGATCTAATGCCATGGACTACCTAAGGAGATGCTTGGAAGCCTCACCAAATTCATGAGTTGAGTGATCTTATGACCACAACAAGTATTTTCCCAACTCAAACTCAATCAGTCTATTGAGTAGAAATCTTAACTGAGTTGACTCAGTAGTAACTCGCTGAAATAACTCTTCCAAGTAACACATTCAACCACTTACTGTGAAGAACAAAACCCTCCCTCAACCAAACTTGAATTAGATTACTTCAAGTAAGTGTAATACCCTGAAAATCGGGGGTCGTGTATAATCTCAACTCCCGAGTTCCAGACCGTCACTTATGCAAAAAAATGGTTATGATTCAATGTTGTCTGATTTAAAGCATTCACATGAGTAAAAGTATACCAAAACTGCAATTCATACTTCGGATCTAGTGATAAAAGCAAGCGGAAGACTAAACAATGTATATATCACTGTATGGAAAAATAAAGTAAATCTCATCTGTCTCCAAAGTATGACTACATCTCTGAGTCTCATATACATGTACATAAACAAAAAATAATGTTCAAAATAAAGTCCCACTGATATCCCCTCGATCCAGGTCGCCTACGGGAAGCCGTCGTGATACTGCATATACGAGAACTCATCCTGGTCCTCGTCGATCTCCGACTCCACCTCCTGGATCTCGACCTCACCTGCATCTACAACAGGGTCTGGTGGGTGTTGCAAACACCATCCCGTAACGTGGGAATGAGTGATCAACTCAGTGGAATCATAGAGCAAAGATTAGCATGTTCACAATTCAATCACGCGATAATAGTAAAGCAGTAAATCAGACAATCCTAATACTGTTGTTAATGCAAGATGATATGATGTGATGTATGCCCTCACCGACGATCACCCTCATGCGGCAACATCTTACGACCGCGGCATGCCACACTCCCTAGAGTGCTCCACATCTTCCAGGCACATGCAATGCTATGGTGATATGATTTCCAAGTTGTTATTAGTCCGTTCAAACAGCAGGATTGGGAAACTAAGGTACTTCCCTTGTATCAATCCCAACACAGATCCTGTCTAGGGTCGTCACTCCTAGTAATCTCATACGATGTGTATTTCGTAGGTCACTGTAAGGGCTGCCAGGGCTGTTGCTCGCACTCGTTGCACCGCTCCCCCATCACCTTATCAATACAGGCCTACCGTACTCTACTGCAACGGAAGGGTCGTCGCCTCCCGTGGACTCAGAATACGCTCGCGGTCACTACAAAGGGCTCGTCACCTGATCAGTGTAGGCCGACAGCTAGAATATAGTGTCCCATACCACCATAATCTGCTCACGAGTCAAGGTGCTCACTGGTCACTACGGGGAGGTTTGTGGCCCCAGCGTAGGCCGACAGCTCGACCACGGTGTCCCATACCACCATGCCCGGCTCATGAGTCTTCGTGGATCAAGGTACCATGGTTAACAGGGTTTATAATGGTAAGTTCAGTACCCTAGGTTCAAACAGTTATGACACATACAAGGTGAACATACATCGGCCAATCGGGTTACTTGACGGGCTCGACTAGCGCGATCGCATCGCAAGTCGAACGACATGAAGTGCGTAAAACACTTCGCGTGGCCTAACCACTGCCGCCAACTCTAAACACGAATCACGTTCATCGACGCGTCGTTCGTGGCTATGACCAGTCAGCCACGAATTCGCTCGGTTACCGACTGCCTGGACTAAGTCTAGTCCCACACATCTATGGAATCACATTAACACTATATGCAAAGGTATTGGAATTGAAATACATCATGTGAGCATATTAACACATGTTATAACATTCAACTTAAGCAAATCTTCAAGGCATACTTTCCATGCATGTAATACAATCATGCATAAGGTCAACATGTAGGAAATCATTTAGGTCAGCATATTAATCAAGAAATCAATCTCAAACTACTACATAACATCATTTAATTCAATACATACTAATACAAGCATTTATACAAACACATATACTACACACTTAAGTCTACATATAGTATGTCGACCCAAAGTGCGCAACTAGGGGAATCTTTTCGCCAAACTGATTATGCAAGCATTCCTAACTCCCTAATGCGGCGACAAATCATGTTAATCACGTCAGCAAAATATGCATGTAGACCGTACTTCCTACAAATGACTAAAATGCCCTAAATCTCATATTCTTCGTTAATTTACGAAACAGGAAACGGAGAGCATGTTGTACATGTCAAACGGTGATGCCGTCGATAATCTACTATTAAACGACATTGAAAGCGTTGTAAACCGTCAATCAAAGCGTCTAAAATCCTCACCTAGTCTCTTACGGTTGCGGGATTTTGAACGGAGCGTGTACGCTTCGTCTACGACAGTAGGAGAGCCTGATTTATGGAATACGTTAGCTAACATGTTATGCATCTAAGTAAACCCTAAATCAGCAAGTTTTTGGGGTTATTTTATACCTGAAAAAGTGAAGAAATCACCAGCCAGGTGATTGGAAAGAAGTGCTGAAGCAGCAACTGTCAGGGGCTCGGAAGCGGGAAAATTCTCTTCTTCTCTTTCTCTCAAACTCTCTCTCTTTTTCTCCTAGGGTTGCAATTTTCGGATGGAAGGGAGAAATGAGGGTTTCAACCCCTTTTATAAGCTTAAAATCGCCGGAAATAGGCTCCGGGACGAAGTTTACTTGGTGCCTATCCATTTCGAGGCTGTTTCGGTCCAAAAACTGCTTTCTGGTGGTCCCCTGGTCGATTGCGGTCGGACTTAAGCTCATGTGTATCAGATGTAGCTCGTATTAAGTTTTCAGTCTGGCAGGGTTCACAGATCGCACGTGGCGGACCATTTTCAGTTCAGCGGTCACCGCACATAGATCAGGGCTGAAAGTCTCATGATAATAAATAGAAATTTTTCCTGATCCGAGGGTGTAATCTGGATGAATTCTGACGGTCAGAACGCTCAATACTGACGCGTCAAGTCGTGTGCCAGATTTGAATTTGAAATTCCAAATTCGTCCCTATTCGCGGTCGCTTCAGTCCGGGTTCAACGAAATCGTCTGTGATTATCGGTTTGACTTGATTTTCGAGATGATTGTCAAGTCCAGCTGGGCGGTTCTAACGGTCTAAGATAGGAGGTATCGGACCTTCGACGCGCGGTCTAAATCCAATACAAAAGTTCAATGTGGTCCAGAGGACAAACCTGCTTAGAGTTTGATCCAAGGTTATAGAGTATTGTAGAGTTGTTTGTTCTACTCGATTTGGGTCTTGCAGAACGTATTTAAAGTGATCAGGGACTATTTCCCAGCTACTCTAGCGTTGCGCTAGCTAACTTACGCTTAATTTCCATGAAAATTATTTCTACGCGATTTCGGGTCGAGTTGGTACTCGAGCCCAAGTACGGATTTTTCACGGGCGTTACAGTAAGTAGCTAACAAGGCCCTACTATTGGATGGTTTAAATTTGATTTAGAAATTATATTGAACTATTATTAACTTGATCATAGGATACTTAAGCTTTCATCATAGGGATATTCAAGAAAAATACATCCACATAAAAGGTGAGGATTCACCCTCTTAAATTCAATTATAGCTTAATCTAGCAAGTGAGCTGAATTTTTAATGTAATTACTATAAACCTAGTGAACTACAAGATCTTGTGAACATGATTATACTCCTATTCTCTTGCTTCATAGTGATGAACCTTATGAGCATAAATTTTACTTTTAATATTCTTGATAATGAGTTTTGGAAACATGTTTATTCTTATAATATTTTACTCAATTTAACAAAACTTGTGAGAAGGATCATGTTTGTAATATTCTTTCCTTATTATGGAATTATGAACTGCTTTTAAATCTTACAAAATACTAAAAGGTATAGATATACTTATATACTAGCATTCTATACTTGTGAGTCCCTATCCAATCTAAAAATGGAAGAATTACAATGAGTTACGTTGAAACAAGATTAAAATCCATGACGATATGTTAAAGGCCTTACCTAGGACCTTAAGATTAAATAGTGACAACTAGTTAAGAAACATTATTACTAAATCAAAGATTTGTGCATGTGAGTCACTCTGTGTGAGTGCTATATTGTATATGAAGCACCCTTAGTTGTCAAATTTCATTGTGATAAACCACTTTGGATTGATGAACCTGTGCAAGTGATGGAAAGTTCACCTTCAAGTGAAGATGTGCTACCTTCAAGTCATGAAGTATTGCTTCAAGTTCAAGTGCGGCTTCAAATTCAAGATCAAGTCAAAGTGCTAGCTTTAGTGCAAGTTCAAGACCTAGTTCATGTGCTACTTCAAGTCTTTATGTTAGCTCAAAGGCACTACATGGACAAGATCAAGTTTAAGAACTTCAAAGTACACTACATTCAAGTCATGAAGTATTGCTTCAAGTTCAAGTGCGGCTTCAAATTCAAGATCAAGTCAAAGTGCTAGCTTTAGTGCAAGTTCAAGACCTAGTTCATGTGCTACTTCAAGTCTTTATGTTAGCTCAAAGGCACTACATGGACAAGATCAAGTTTAAGAACTTCAAAGTACATAAGATTAAGTTCAAGATTTCAAGTGCACAAGATCATGTTTCAAGAACTTCAAGTACAAGATATAGCTGAAGTTACATGGTTCAATGTTCAACTTTTAGGTATATATGACTCTAGAAAGACCTTAGGGTTAGGTCATTCATATTGCATATTTTATATGGGTTAATATGCTTATTATACGCTTTGCTTTGACTAGTATTAGCCTATGGTCGACTAGTCCAGGCTATAGCTCGACCAGTCCAGGGAAAAACTTAAATTTTCATATTTTTTTGGTAGGGTCACGACTAGTTGAGCACCCTGCTTGACTAGTTGTGTGAACAGTGCTTAACCAGTCGAGCAAGGCTCGAATCAAACTCCAACAACTATTTTTTGCCCCACTTGACCAGTCGAGGGTCGATTTTATCCGATCGTACCAGAATTTTTGAAATTTGGTTGTTCTCAAGATCAGTCGAAGGTTACCTTAGACCAGTCGAGGGAACTATTTTTCTACCTATAAATAAAGGTCTTTTCTCAGTATTTTTCATTCATTCCAAGCTAAATCAAGCAACCACTCTGAGAGAAAAGTCCCTGTGATTAATAAGCTATTGTTTGGTAATTTTAGATTCTTTTATAGCTTTTTGATTATTTAATTTCTTGATCTCTTTTTTAATCTTACTTTATAAAAGGGAAATTCTTATCTACCCTTTGAGATCTAAGAAATTCAATCAAGTAATCCTGTTTTAAGCTTAATTAAAATTCATTTAGAGCCTAGAACCCTTCTATATGTGTATTAGACATTGAACATCCTCATCTACAAGTGAAGCGGTCCTATTGGGCTATAACAAAGAAAAATCTATAAATAAATACATTTTTATTTGCTTTATTGGTTTGTGAGATAAGTCAGAAAATCTTTGTTTTGGTTTTTCAGATAAGCCAGAAAATCTCTTGTGGTTTTGACTGAGATAAGCCAGAAAATCTCAGCACGGGTTTTTTAATTGTGATAGCCCATTGAAAACATAGTTGTAAGGTTTTAAGGTGAACCTTGGAAAACCTTCTTTCATAGTGAAAGCCAATATCACGTGGGTTGTGATTATTAGGAGTAGAGTAGGTGTGGTTGTTTGCAAATAGTTGGTGTATACACCGAACACTATAATTCTTGAAGTTGTGGTAGATGATGGTGATGATGATGTATGTGATGTATGTGTGTTGAATGCTTGTATCTCTTTCATGTATATGTGATGAATGTTGTAATAGTTAGATTATTTTCTATTGCTTCTTGCTTTAGTTTGAGTTTTTAATCCTTACCGAAGTTCAAGAAATCAGATTATCCTACCATAAACTTTGGTTTTTGGTGTAAGGTTGTCCTTTGAACAATGTCTGTATCAACCTCTTAATACTATTGCAATTGAAATTGTAATTTATTTTAGCTATCTGCTTTTATATTCTACATTTTATTTTTATTTGGTATAGTCCTATTCACCCCCCCCCCCCCCCCCCCCCCAATCCTCTAGGACTGAGAGCTCACCCTCTTCAAGTGGTATCAGAGCCTAATAGCTCATTTTCTTCGATTTATTTTCTGAGCTAATCGATCTAGAGCTTTTAATATGCCAAATTTCGATAGCCTTTCTATCACTAGGCCACCACCGTTTGATGGCTCCAACTATGCTCATTGGAAAGCTAGAATGAGGATCTTTTTTGTGTGACAAGCCACAATGACTAGATGGAATCTAGCAACGTCTGAAGTTCTAGGCACTGATGGAACCAAGTCCCTTAAAGAAATACCATATTATATGTGGACTACTCTTCAGAACAATGAGAGCAGTGTTAATGCCAAAGCTTTAAATGCGATTCTTGTGCACTATCACCTGATGAGTTCAAAAGAATTATATCTTGTGATACTACTAAACAGGCTTAGGACATCCTTGAAATGACATATGAGGGAACAACTATAGTTAAAAAGTCTAAAGTTCAGATCCTCACCACTAAGTTTGAGGAAATTCATATGGAAGAAAATGAATATTTCATGGACTTCAATATGAAACTAAATGACATAGTTAACTCTATGTGGGGTTTTGGAGATAGCATCCCATAAAGCAAAGTTTGTTCAAAAATACTGGGATCACTTCCTGAGAGATTCAATTCCAAGGTGACTGTCATTCGGGAACTTAGAAACACTGATAATAAGAGGGTTGAGGAACTTGTTGATTCACTTCAAACTTACAAGTTGAATTTCAAAGCCCCTAAAGGTAAGTCCATAGCTCTTAAGTCATCCAAATCTATTTGTCAAGATAGTAATGTTATTTATGATTGTGAAAACTCATATGATGATATGGCTTTACTCGCTAAGAAGTTTTACAAGATTTTTAAAAGTAAGATAAGAGTTTATTTTCAAAAAGCCTATAATAAGAAAAAGGACAAATCTAAAAACTGAAAATCTCTAAAAGATAGTCAGTGCTTCAACTGCCCTGAATATGGCCATTTGACAAATAAGTGCCCTAAAAGGGACAAGTCAAAGAGAAAAGGCATGTTAGCCACATGGGATGAATCGTCCAGCTCTGAAGCCTCTTTCGAGTCAGATGAATCAAAACCCAAATCATCAAATTAAGCCAAGGCTTTAATGACTCTAGCCAGAGTCACTTCCACAGATAGTTGCGTTACA
The DNA here is from genome assembly GCA_037074715.1 of Magnolia kwangsiensis. NCBI lineage: Eukaryota > Viridiplantae > Streptophyta > Magnoliopsida > Magnoliales > Magnoliaceae > Magnolia > Magnolia kwangsiensis. The sequence goes on from CM073573.1 coordinate 64,090,119, forward strand.
ACTGAATATGAAAATCTGATGAGTGACCCTGAAAATGATAATGAAGATGATCTTCATGATGCCTATAATGCCTTATACAAGGAGAGTTGTAAGATTACTGTCAAACTAAAACTTCAAAAAGAGAAATTTTTGAAGTTGAAAGAGAGGATTTTGAAAATTTTGTTTTAGAAAAGTCGTATATTTCTAATTGTTTTGAAAAAGAAAAATGTGACTTGAATTTCAAAACGTCTGAACTTGAAAAATTAAGATCAGAAAATGTGAAACTAAAACTTGAAGTCTCTTCCCTCTTGAGTTCAAAGGATACATGGAGGTATGCCCAGGGAGACCCTAAACTTGAAAAGTTATTAACTGCATCTAGAAAATGTGGAGACAGATCAGGACTAGGCTATGATAAAAATATGCCTCTAACAATTAAGAGTGTCTCTCCTACATTTGTTCAAGGAAAATCCTCTAACTTAAAAGGAAAGGGCTTGAATCAACACAACTTTAAAAATCTAAAAACTTTTCAAGGTTCTAAAGTTAATGTTAATAATGTTAGCTTTAAAAAATAAAATTAAAATCCTTTAGCTGAGAAAATTGTGGACTTACTCAAGGAGCTTCTCAAATCTAACTCGAATGTGAGAGTTAATAATTATAATTGAAGGAAAACCAACAGTTCTCCAACACCCAAAACTATAATGAAATGGGTTCCTAAGGTTATTTGTCTGGTTGCCCACACTGCCGTCAAGGCTTTGAGTCAATCAAAGTGGTATTTAGACAGTGATTGCTCAAGACACATGTCAGGTGACAGAGATTTGTTCACCAATTACAAAGAAATGACTGAAGGTTCAGTCACATTTGGTGATGGAAACAACTGCAAAATAATTGGCCAAGGTATGGTTCAACTTTTTAACTTCCTCCTTTTGAAAATGTTTTATTCGTAGAAGGTCTTAAGCACAATCTTTTGATTATTTCTCAAATCTGCAATAACAAGCACAATGTTAAATTTATAAATTAATAATGCGAGATCTCAAATGAGAATGGTTGTGTGATATTGAATGGTCAAAGAACATCTGAGAATTTCTATATCGTTAGTGAATCTTGCTTATCTAAATTATCTTGTTACATGGTCCAAACCAATAAAATCGAATTATGGTGCAAACGCCTTGGACATGTAAACTACCAGAATCTATATAGACTAAGCAAAGCTGATCTTATTAGAGATCTACCTAAATTGAAGAAAACGGATAAAATATATGGCACATGTCAAATCGAAAAATAAACAAGGAGCAGTCACAAGAAAGTGAACTCCTTTGCCACATCCAAACCTTTTGAACTTCTCCACATGGATCCTGTTGGACAAACTAGAATGGAGAGTAGAGGTGGTAAGAAGTATTTCTTGGCAATTGTGGATGATTTTACCAGATTTACTAGGGTGGCATTCATTAGAAAAAAATCTGAAACTCTCAATGAAGTTAAAAGAATATTTAAACGTATTCAAACTAAAAAAGAAATGAATATTACTAAGATCCGAAGTGATTATGGATTAGAGTTTAAAAATAATAATTTTGAGAAGTTCTGTAGCGATCACGGTATATAGCATGAGTTTTTAGCTCCTAAGACACCTCAACAAAATGGTGTTATTGAAAGAAAAAATAGAATGCTTTAAGAAATGGCCAATGTAATGTTGAATAGCATGAAGTTACCTAAAAATTTATGGGGTGAAGCTATTAACACTGCGTGTTATATAATAAGCCGTGTTTACATTAGAAAATCAAAAGATAAAACAACTTATGAACTGTGGTTTAACAAGAAACCTACAGTTAAATACTTTTGAGTTTTTAGAAGTAAGTGTTACATTTTGCTAAACCGTAAAAATTTAAGGAAGTTCGACACTAAGAGTGATGGAGGGATATTCCTAGGGTATGCTCTAAATACTTGAGCATATCGTGTTCTCAACAAGAGAATTAGTGTCATTCAGGAGTCCATAAATGTGGTTATTGATGATCACTTGAATACACCAGTCGCTAGTTCAGAAGATGATAAAGTTAATATAATTGAAAAACCTGACTCATCATCTTGTCAAATCAATACTGAACTATGATTAGTTAAAGACCATCTTTCTAATCAAATACTAAGCAGCCCCCTCACTGGTGTGCGTACTCGAAGACAATTGGAAAATATATGTAATTATGTATGTTTTACTTCCCAAATTGAGCCAACCACTGTAAAAAGGGCACTCACTAAAGAAAATTAGATAGTTGTCATGTAAGATGAACTAAATCAATTTGTTAGAAATGATGTGGTATTTAGTTCCTAGACCATCTGATAAACATATAATAGAAACCAAGTGGATTTTTAAAAATAAATCTGATGAGTTAAGGAACATAATCAGAAATAAGGCTAGACTGGTTATACAAGAATACACTCAGATTGAATGAGTTGATTATGATGAAACCTTTGCCCCAGTAGCTCGTGTTAAATCCATCAGATTATTCATATCCATTGTGTGCTTCAAAAAGTTTAAAATTTATCAAATGGATGTTAAAAATGCATTCTTAAATGGTGATCTATATGAAGAGGTCTACGTTAAACAACCTAAGGGTTTCGAGGACCCTAAACACTCTAATCATGTGTATTGCCTTAAAAAGGTACTTTATGGGTTGAAACAAGCTCCCAGGGCATGGTATGAAAAATTAATTAAGTTCTTACTAAGTTAAAATTTTGTTATAAGGAGTGTTGATAAAACTCTTTTTGTTAAAAAACATAATGAACACATACTAATAGTATAGATATATGTGGATGAAATTATCTATGGTTTTACTTGCACTAACCTATCTACTGAGTTTGCAAAGCTGATGAAATCCATATTTGAAATGAGTATGGTGGGAGAATTGAACTACTTTCTAGGGTTACAGGTTAAACAACTAGATGATGGTATTTTCATTTCTCAAACCAAGTACACCTTAAACCTAGTTAAGAAATTTGGATTCAAAAACGGTAAGAAATTCAAAACTCCTATGAGTACGACTCTCAAGTTATTAAAGGATGAAACAGGTAAAAGTATAGATCCTCTGTTATATCGTAGTATGATTGGTAGTTTACTATACTTAACTACAAGTTGTCCTAATATAGTATTCAACATAGGTATCTATGCTAGATATCAATTAGATCCTAAGGAATCTCATCATATTGTTGTCAAGCGCATAATTAGATATGTCGCAAGTACAACTAATCTAGGTCTCTGGTATCCTCATAATACAAATGTTCAATTAGCTGGTTATACAAATGCTGACTAGGCTAGGAACATAGATGATAGAAAATGTACCAGTGGTGGATGCTTTTATGTTGAAAATTGTCCGGTATCCTGGCACAGTAAGAAATAAAGTTCTGTATCATTATCCACAACTGATACTGAATACATTACAGCCGAAAATGCATGTCCCTAACTTACAAAGATGAAACGGATGCTCAATGATTATGGTATTATGTAAGATACAATGATTTTGTATTGTGATAAATCTAATGCATTTAATATATCTAAAAATCCCATCCAGCGTTCCCGTACTAAGCACATTGACATTCAGTATCACTATATCCGAGATTTAGTTAAGGATAAAGTTATTTCATTGGAATATATTCAAACGAAAAATAACTTGCTGACGTATTTACTAAACCTGTTGATGGAAATTGATTTTCAAAATTGATATTGGATATTGGTATGTGTACTTCTAATTAAGTTTGTCATTGTATATTTGTATGTTTTATTTTGTATATTTTTGTGCAAATAATTGTTAAAAATCATAATAATATGTATTTTTGGTGCCTGCACGACCAGTCGAGTACATACTCAACCAGTCGTGGATCGACGGGTCAAGCATGTACTTGACCGGTCGAGTTGCGTGGTCAGAGGTCCTTTATGAGAGAGAAAAATCACTTTTCACCATTTTCTCTTCTTCCTCATCCGGCCCTTCTTTGACCCGTCGAACCCACCTTCAATTAGTGCTTGGTAAGTGCTTCATTTTTTATTTCCTTCCATATTTGGGTTCCTATTTGCATATCTTACTACATTTAGGTGTCAATTTAAAGTTTTCCCTTGATTTACAAGGGGTTTTAGCTCAAAATATGACCTCATCTTCCATTGTTGTTTTTCTTGCTTTGTATTTTACAATGGAAGGTCACATGAAGAAAAAAGTTACTCGAGCTTCCTCTTCTCATTCTACACCTATTAGGGTACGAACCCTTCGATCACTCGATGAAGACTCCAACTATGTGCGGGATTTTCACACTTGGGAGATCATTGTTGAACAGACTGTCAATTCTAATCACTTAGCTCAGTTTCAACTTCTTCCCTTCCTAGTGGCTGTAGGTTGGGAAAACATTTTGAATTAGGGCAGACCCGCATACCACTCCATTGCACAGGGTATGTTTGCTTGTATGAGTGACGTATCACTTAAAAATTTGTCTTTCTCAATTACCTTTAGAGAAGGATTTTTTCAAGTTGATCGGTACATAATTTCAAGTTTGTTAGACATAAATGTGAATGATGATGGCATACCCATACCAACTTTAGCTGATCAAATGAATGAATTGAAAAGACGTTTGGTAACTCAAAAATTATGTAACATGGACTCAAAATGGAGTGCTGGAAATGCGCTTTGGGCTAATCAAATGTTGCCCAAATATAGGGTCCTGCATCACATTTTTATTTCAAATGTCTATCCTTGCTTTAGCAACAAAGCCAAACTTACTTCATTCATAGTTTGTATTTTAAATTTTGTTGTGTCTGGCATTCCCATCTATCTTCCATTTTTTATATGCTTCATTATTATTCAATTTCATCTTCATCCGTGCCATGGATATATTCCCTTCGCCTATTTGATGACCACCTTAGTTGTTCATTACAATATGGTCATGCATCCTAGTGAAGCTCCTGTTTCCGTTCTTCCCTTTAATAACTCAAATATAAACAAGATGAACCTGAAGCTTAATCCTAGCAAAAGGAATGAGGAAGCAGAGGAAGTTGGTGAAGAAGATGGATTACCAACTGAGACTAAGATGGAAGAGATCTTTAATGAACTTGACTATGAAAATGTTGAAGCTGATCCCGACTATCAACTGCCTCAGTATGATGAGCATCTTTGCTCTTTAGAGGAGAAGGTGGATGCCTTGGAAATTTCTCAAGACAATTTGTACGTTAGTCAAAAATCATCCATAAAATAAAAGCGAAAGTATTTTCATCGCATTACCAGAAGACTCCATCATATTGATCCATCTATTCCACCTCTTTCTTCTTCTAAATCAGATTAGTGATCATTTTATTTATCTTTTAGGCATGTATAACCTGGATTATCACTTTATCTTTTGTTGGACTTGTATGATTTGATATTTTGGATGTGTAAGTGCTATAATTTTATGCACCTTTGGTTGTCAAATTTTGTGGTGCCAAAACCTTGATCTATGTCTTGTGTAGCTCATTGTTATAAATGTTCAAGACATTGCTTCATCGCTCTAAGCACTTTGCTTCAAGTCAAGAATGAAGAACTACTTCAAATACTACAGAAGAACGCGAGTACAAACTATTTCGAGAAGTATAAGTACTAGCTACAATAGTAGAAGTGTTCTTGATCAAGACTAAAGCCAGCATTCAGTACAAAGAAGAATGGTTATTCAAACTTTAGAAGATCTACATTATGTTCAAAGATCTCAAGCTTCATTCACAAAGGTCATCTACCATCTAAAGTTAAGAAGTTTTGAAGTTCATATCTTACTTTCAAGGTAAGAGTGACCTTAGATTGTCCTTAGGATAGGTCATTTTGAATACATAATTTAATTGAATCATTTTACATGGAATTGGACTGTTCTAAGACTAGTCTTGAACTTTGTTCGACTAGTCTTAGCACTGCCATGACCAGTCCAAGAGATTTCAAGACCAGTCCTATGTTTGTTGCAATTTTTTAAAAAATTCTATTCGTCCACGACCAGTCTTGGACTCTGCTCGACTGGTCATGTGAACAGCGTTGACTCATCCTATGACCAGTCCTGGTTCTACGAATCAAAGTCCAGCAACTAATCTGGTGGTCCTACGACCAGTCGTGAGAAGCCCACGACTAGTCGTAGAGGGCCTACGACCAGTCATAAATACCCTACGACCAGTCGTGAGTCAGTTTTATCCGATCGCGCTAAAAATTTTAAAAATTCATTCTCTTACGACCAGTCATAGTGTCCACTAGACCAGTCGAAGGTGCAATTTCTGCAGTTATAAATAGACGACGAATTTCAGAGTTTGATAAGGGAAATTCAAGTAAAATTAAGGGATCACTTTGAAATAAGTTTGTGTTTATTTTAAGCTATATTGTGCTCATTTAATATTCTCTTTTGTTAGCTTTATTAATTTGATTTTGTTTCTACATTCCAATCATAATTGAAAAGAGGAATTGTGATATTCATTCTTCTTGTAATTAAAATCAAATAGAGCTAAGCCCAACTAATTTAATTTAAAATCAATTAGAACCTAGAACCATTTTAAAGTGAGTATTAGACTTTTGAACTTCTACATTCAATCATCTACTCCGATTGGTTCTACTAGGCTGCTACAGAAGGAGAAATCCAGGTATTTTACATTTGTATAAATCTTCTATTCTTTTTGGTTTTCTTTTGAGATTCACCAGAAAAATCTCATTGTGGTGGTTATCTGAGGAGAGCTAGAAAACTCAGAAAGTGGATTTTAGATTGTGTAAGCTTAAGTTAAAAAGACACAATTGTGAAGGTTTTGGGTGAACTTGTAAAAACCTATTTTGATAGTGAACACTAATATCCCCTGTGTGAGGATATTAGGAGTGGAGTAGCAATCCGTGTGGCTGTTTTATAACAGTTGGTATACACACAGGCGAACCACTATATTTCTTTATGTTTTGTGGTTGTGTGATTTATATTTCCTATCTTTTATTATTCAAGATTGTGGGATATATGTGTGGATGTGAATGTTGTAATATTTTCATTTCAAGCACAGTGGGAAATGTTGTAATAGTTTAGAATTTACTTTCTGCTATTTCCCTTTATTATTCCTTTTTAGTTTGGGATATTGATACTTATCGTTCTAGTAAGGTTGTCCTACCATAAACCCTTAGTTTTTATGGTGCAAGGTTATCCTTAGAACTACATTCATATCAGCCTCTCAAGACTTGAATTTGAGGTTGCTCTACATTCCTTTATTGTGGTTTGTTTTCTTTATTTTTTTGGCTATCTTATTTCTTATATTCCTCTGTTATTTTTTAATTTGGTATAGTCCTATTCACCCCCCACCCTCTAGGACATATAGCTTGGCCATTTCAAGTGGTATCAAAGCCTAATAGCTCGTTTCAATTCTTTATTATTTGATTTATTTCTTAAGCTAACGATCTAAGCTATATTTAAGATGTCAAATTTTGATAGCCTATCAGTCACTAGGCCTCCACCCTTTGATGGCTCCAATTATGCTTATTGGAAAGCCAGGATGAGAATCTTCTTAAAATTCATGGATGAAAGTGTGTGGCTGGCCATAGTGAATAAATGGACCCCTCCTACCATTGAAGTGACTGGAATCGATGGTTCAAAAATAATGAGAGTAACTCCTTATTTCTCATGGACCACACTTCAGAAAAGCGAGAGTAGTGTAAATGCTAAAGCACTAAATGCAATCACTTGTGCACTATCACCAGATGAATTCAAAAGAATTATATCCTGTGATTCTGCAAAGCAAGCTTGGTATATTTTAGAAATGACAAACGAGGGTACATAAATTGTCAAAAAATCTTAAGTCCAACTCTTCACAACCAAACTTGAAGAAATTCATATAGAGGAAAATGAAATTCTTATGGACTTTTATACAAGATTAAATGACATTGTAAACTCTATGTGTGGTCTGCGTGATAAAATCTCAGAAAGTAAAGTGTGTACAAAGATACTATGTTCACTTCCTAAACGTTCAACTCTAAGGTAACCGCGATCCAGGAACTTTGTGATACGGACACTATGAGGGTAGAAGAATTAGTTGGATGTTTACAAACCTACGAGTTAAATTTTAAAGCTCCTAAAGGAAAATCTATTGCCCTTAAGTCTTCTAAAGATGTTTCTCAAGAAAACAATTCTGATTTAGAAAATTCTGAAGACAATATGGCCCTTTTAGCAAAAATGTTTTATAAAATTTTCAAAAGCAAAAAGAGGGTTGATTTTCAAAAAGCTAATGAGAAGAAAAGATCAAAATCTAAATCTAAGCCTTGAAAATATTTAAAAGAGAGTCAATGTTACAACTATCAAGAATATGGGCATTTAGCAAACAAGTGTCCTAAAAAGGACAAACCCAAAAAGAAGATTATGTTGGCTACTTGGGATGAATCCTCTGATTCTGAAGCCTCTTTTGATTCAGAAGATTCTGAAACCGAGTCGGATAATGAAGTGAAAGCCCTTATGGCTCCAGGCAAATTCACATTTTCAGTTAATGATTCAACAAGTGAAGAAAATCTGAACAATGAATGTGAAAATGAAGACGATCTTCAAGATGCTTACAATGCCGTATATAAGGAAAGTTGTAAAATTGTTGTTAAACTTAAACTTTAAAAAGAAATATTTTCAAAGCTTAGAGAAAACTTTGAATCTCTTGTTTTAGAAAAATCTCATATTTCAGACTATTTTGAAAAATGCAAATGTGATTTGGATTTCAAAAACTCTCAGATTGAAAGTCTGAAATCTGAGAATGAAAATCTTAAACTTGAAGTCTCTTCTCTTTTAAGTTTAAAGGATACATGGAAGTATGCCCAAGGAGATCCAAAGTTAGAAAAACTTTTATCGAATCAAGGAAATGTGGCGATCGATCCGGTTTGGGATATAAGAAAAATGTTCCTCTTAAAAATAAGAATACATCTCCTAAATTTGTAAAAGGAGAGACCTTGAACTCAAAAGGAAAAAGTATAAATCAAGTTTTCTCTAAAACTACTTTTTAAAAACTGAAAAACATTTATAAATATCAGAATTGAAACCCTTTAGCTAAGAAAATAGTTGATCTTCTTAAGGAGCTCTTAAAATCTAACTCAGTGGGTCACTCTAACTATAACTACAATCAAAAGAAGACCCACTATACTCCTAAACCCAAAACTATTATGAAATGGGTTCTTAAGGTTACCTGCTTGGTTGCCCACACTGCTTTCAAAGCTACAAGCCATTCAAAGTGGTACCTAGATAGTGGATACTCCAGGAATATGACAGGCGACAAGGCTTTATTCACCGATCTCAAAGATATGACTGATGGGTTAGTCATATTTGGTGATGGTAGCAACTCCAAGATTATTGGTCAAGGTATAGTTCAACTCTATAACCTTCCCTTATTCAAGAATGTTTTATATGTTGTGGGACTAAAACACAACCTGTTAAGCATATTTAAAATATGCGATAACAATCATAGTGTGAAATTTTCCAATCAAGGTTGTGAAATCATAAACAAAAAGGGATCTGTAATATTAACTGGTCACAGAACTTCTAAAAACTGCTATATTGTAAGCGATGGCAGCTCTTCTAATCAAACGTGCTACATGGTCTATATTGACGAGACAGAATTATGGCATAACCGCCTTGAACATGTACACTACCATAATTTATACAGATTGAGCAAAAGAGAACTAGTAAGAGGTCTACCTAAATTACAAAAGATAGAAAAAATATGTGGCGAATGCCAAATAGGCAAGTAAACAAGGAGCTCTCACAAGAAGGTGAACTCTAATGCCACATCAAGACCACTCGAGCTTCTCCATATGGATCTTATTGGACTTACCAAGACGGAGAGTCGAGCTGGTAAAAAATACATCTTGGTAATCGTAGATGATTTTTCCAGATTCACTTAGGTATCTTTTTTAAGGGATAAATCAGAAACCCTTGATGAAGTGAAAAGGATTATCAAATGTATTCAATCTGAAAAAGGTTCTCAACTCAGTAAGATCTGTAGTGATCATGAATCTGAGTTTGAGAATAGCAGTTTTGAGAAATTCTATAGTGATCAAGGAATATCACATGAATTCTCTGCGCCTAAAACACCACAACAAAATGAAATTGTGGAAAGGAAAACTAAAGTGCTTCAAGAAATGAGGAATGTGATGTTGAATAGTATGAAGCTCCCTAGAAATCTTTGGGCTGAAGCAGTGAATACAGCCTGCTATATTATTAACTGGGTTTATACTTATAAATCTAATAACAAAACGGCTTATGAACTATGGATTGATAAGAAGCTTACTGTCAAATATTTTCGAGTTTTTGGTAGTAAGTGCTATATTTTGTGTGACTGTGAAAATTTGGGAAAGTTTGACACTAAAAGTAATGAAGGGATCTTTTTAGGATGCGCATATCGCATACTGAACAAAAGGACCGGTATTATTCAAGAATCTATTAATGTGGTCATAGATGATCACTTGAATACACCTGCCCTAAGTTCAGACCATGATGAATTTCTTTTAATTGACAAACTAGATACTTCATCAAATCAAGTAAACTCTGAATTGAGGACTGTTAAAGATCATCCAATCACTCAAATTATTAGAAACCCTCTTACAGGTGTGTACACTCGTAGACAATTAGAAGACATATGTAATTACGTGTGCTTTACATCCCAAATAGAACTGGTAAATGTAAAAAAAGCTCTTTCTGACGAAAACTGCATAGTTGCTATGCAGGAAGAACTTAATCAATTTGTTCGAAATGATGTCTGGTATCTTGTTCCTATACCTAAAGATAAACATATTATTGGAATAAAGTGGATATTCAAAAATAAGTCTGATGAACTTGGTAATATAATTCGAAACAAGGAAAGACTGGTTATATAAGGGTACACTCAAATTGAAGGTATTGATTATGATGAAACCTTTGCACCAGTTGCTCACCTTGAATCAATCAAACTTTTTGTGTCCATTGCATGCTTTAGAAAATTTAAAATTTATCAAATGAATGTAAAGAATGCCTTCTTAAATGGCGATTTACATGAAGAAGTATATGTTGAATAACCTATAGGGTTTGAAAACCCTAAGTTTAGTGATCATGTATACCATTGTAAAAAAGCTCTATGTGGTCTAAAACAAGCTCCCAAGGCATGGTACGAGAAATTGACTAAGTTTTTACTCAGTCATAATTTTCAAATGGGCAATGTCGATAAGACGCTCTTTGTTAAGAAACACAACAATGATATCTTATTGGTTCAGATCTATGTTGATGATATTATTTATGGATCAACTTGTACTAACATGACTATTGAGTTTGCAGATTTAATGAAATCTAAGTTCGAAATGAGCATGGTTGGGGAATTAAATTATTTCTTAGGGTTGCAAGTAAAATAACAACCTGATGGAATTTTCATTTCTCAGACCAAATATGCTCTGAACTTGATTAAAAGATTTGGATTTGAGAATGGTAAGAATTTTGATACTCCCATGAGTACAACTTTAAGACTCTCAAAGGATTCTATAGGTAAAGATGTGGATCCTAAATTGTATCGTAACATGATTAGCAGTTTGCTTTATTTAACTGCTAGTAGACCTGATATTGCTTTCAGTGTTGGTATTTGCATAAGATATCAGTCTAATCCTAAAGAGTCACATTTGACTGTTATTAAGAAGATTATGCGATATGTTGCAAGTTCAGTTAATCTCTGGTATCCATATGATACTAGTGTTCAGTTGGCAGGGTATACTGATGTTGATTGGGCTGGAAATATCGATGATAGAAAATCAACTAGTGGTGGTTGTTTTTATATTGAAAATTGCTTGGTTTCTTGGTTTAGCAAGAAACAAAGTTCTATATCACTCTTTACTGCTGAGGCTAAATACATCGCAGCTGGAAATGCATGTACTCAGCATATTTGGATGAAACATATGTTAAGTGATTATGGAATTACATAGGATTCAATGGCTTTACATTGTGATAATTCCAGTACTATAAATATTTTAAAAAATCCAATCTAGCATTCACGTACCAAGCACATTGACATTAGGTATCATTATTTTCATGAATTAGTAGAAGAAAAAATAATATCTTTAGAATACATTCCGATAGAGACTCAACTTGCTGACATTTTTACTAAACCGCTCGACAAAAGTAGATTTAAGAAATTAAAATTTGATCTTGGTACGTGCATTTAAAATTGATTATGCATACATTTGTGTATCATAGTGTAAATATTTTTATATATTTATGTATTTAAAGTGTAGTTTTTTTTTTAATTGCATGATTTTTTTTCGGTACTCGACTAGTCGGAAGTGTACATGACTGGTCCTGATACGACCGGTCGAGGGCAGCTCAAGGCCAGTCATGGAGCGCATTGGGTGCTTTAAATTTAGGAAAAATCTCATCTTCCTCATTTCTAACTTCCTCTCTAACGAGCCGACGTCCGACCAGTCAAACCCACTGACCTGATCTTCAAGGTTAGTATATTTTATTGGTCAATCTGTTAGATTCAAGTTCTATTCTCTTCTTTATTTACATTGGAGTTCTTGATTTCAAGCTTTGTGGAGATTTTGGGGTTTTTCTTCTACATTTACTGATCTAAGAAAACCCATCTCTACTTCCTTTGAGTTTTCTTGTTCCCTTGTATTTCTTTATGGAAATGGATGCTAGAGGAAAAAAAAATAGCCTATGGTCCATCGTCCTCTAGATCATCTTCAATAACTCAGCGCCATCTTCGTTCACCCGAAAATGATCCTTCATACGTATGGGATTTACGTTTGTGCAATGTTATTGTTAAAAAAGTTGTTGATCTTAACCACATTGCTCCATTTGGTATCTTTTCACTTCTCTAAGCTATAGGATGAGATAACATCTTACATTGGGGAGAGCTTACATACCAATCTATTGCACAGTCCATGTTTGCATGCATCTTTAATTTTTCTACTGAAAATTTAACATTTCAAATAGACATTAGAGAAGGCCCTTTTGATGTAGACCGTCATTTAATATCTGGCCTTATAGAAATACCTGTTAATGATGAGGATATCCCCATTCATATTCTAGCTGAAAAACCCTCAGAAACAGAAAAACGAATACTCACCAGAACATTGTGTAACATGAATGTGTAATGGACTCATAAAGGGAATACACTCCCCTCAAAGTATTTGTTACCCAGATACAGAGTCCTCCATAGAATTTTTACTTCAAAATTGTATTCGCGATCTGATAATAAAATAGATTTGACTTCATTTATGGTTCGTGTTTTGCACTCAGTTGTTTCTGGTACTAAAATTTATCTTTTATCTTTAATTTGTCATTCCATCATTCAGTTTCGTATCTATCCAGGTCATAGTGATATACCGTTTTCCTATCTCATGACTGTGTTTCCTTCACATATGTTAGTCGCTATGCCTGTTGGAGAGGCTCATATCCATAATCTTATTTTTAACAACTCAAATATAAACAAAATGAAGTTGGAATTAGCTCCTGGTCAAGTGGATGGTGGTGATGGAGCTGAAGTTGGGAATGAAGAAGAAGCTGATGATCTTCCTACTGATGACATAAACATGGATGATATTTTGATGAAATTAAGTCTGATTCTACTAATGATCCTAATTATGAACCATCTAAGTTTGATGCGCGTCTGCGTGCACTTGAGGAGAAGGTAGAAAATATGAATGTTAAAGTAGAAAACATGAATATTGCCCATGATTTATAGTTCAAATATATGCACAAGTATCTTAGACGCTTAAACAAGGGCATGCATCAACTTGATCCTACCATACCTGCTCCGTCTTCAGGTTCTGATTGAGTTGTTTTCTCTTTGGTCTGTAATAACCTTAAGTTTACTTTTGTTGGATTGTGAACTTTAAATATTTTACTGACTTTGGTTTGAATTATTGAAATCTTAATGCCTTGTTGAACTTTTATTTACTTATATTTTGACTCCTTGATTACCTCTGTTTATTTTTCATTGTTTTCTTCTTCTTTTGTCATATTGTGACAAAAAGGGGGAGAATTTATGGTTTGGATTGCAGAGTTGTAGTATTACATTGCAAGCATTTTTTTTTGAATTTATGTGCTACTCAGGGGGAGTAACTCAAGGGGAGTAAGAGTAAGGAGGTGGAATGTAAATGTAAATATTTTGCCTACTTCATCTTGATGTGTGTTTGTTGATGCATCTGGTGCATGACAAACTGGTGCATGATTCTTTAATCAGGTTGTTACTGGTTTCCTTTTATAACCTGTGCATAATTTTTTGTATTCATATTGATCATATTATTATTGAGTGTTTTGTCACAAATTTGACAAAGGGGGAGATTGTAAGTGCTATGATTTTATGCTCCTTTGGTTTTTAAATTTTGTGGTGCCAAAACCTTAATTTATGTCTTGTGTAGCTCATTGTTATAAATGTTCAAGACATTGCTTCATCGCTCTAAGCACTTTGCTTCAAGTCAAGAACAAAGAACTACTTCAGATACTACAGAAGAATGCAAGTATAAACTGCTTTGTGAAGTGTAAGTACTAGCTACAACAGTAGAAGTGTTCTTATTCAAGATTAAAGCCAACATTCAACAAAAAGAAGAATGGTCATTCAAGCTTTAGAAGATCTATATTATATTCAAAGATCTCAAGCTTCATTCACAAAGGTCATTTACAATCAGAAGTTAAGAAGTTTCGAAGTTCATATCTCACTTTCAAGGTAAGAGTGACCTTAGATTGTACTTAGGATAGGTCATTTTGAATACATAATTCAATTGAATCATTTTACATGAAATTGGACTATTCTAAGACTAGTCCTGAACCTTGTTTGACTAGTCCTAGCACTACCACGACCAGTCCAAGGGATTCTAAGACCAGTCCTAAGTTTGTTATAATTTTTTGAAAATTTCTATTTTTCCACGACTAGTCCTGGGCTTTGCTCGACCGGTCGTGTGAACAGTGTCAGCTCGTCCTACAACCTGTCTTAGTTCTACGACCTAAAGTCCAGCAACTAATTTGGTGGGCCAACGACCAGTCGTGAGAAGCCTACGACTAGTCATGAGTTAGTTTTATCCGATCGCACTAAAAATTTTAAAAATTCGTTCTCCTACGACCAGTCGTAGTGTCCACTGGACCAGTCGGAGGTGTGATTTCTGTAGTTATAAATAGATGATAAATTTCAGAGTTAAAAAGAGAAATTCAAGTAAAATCAAGGGATCACTTTGAGATAAGTTTGTGTTTATTTTAAGCTATATTGCGCTCATTTAATATTCTCTTTTGTTAGCTTTATTAATTTAATTTTATTTCTACATTTCAATCATAATTGAAAAGAGGAATTGTGATATTCCTTCTTCTTGGAATCAAAATCAAATAGAGCTAAGCCCAACTGGTTTAATTTAAAATCAATTAGAACCTATAACCATTTTAAAGTGAGTATTGGACTTTTGAACTTCAATATTCAATCATCTACTTCGATTGGTTCTACTAGGTTACTACAGAAGGAGAAATCTAGGTATTTTACATTACTGTAAATCTTCTATTCTTTTTTATTTTCTTTTGAGATTCGCCAGAAAAATCTCATTGTGGTGGTTATTTGAGGAGAGCTAGAAAACTCAGAAAGTGGGTTTTTGGATTGTGTAAGCCCAAGTTAAAAAGACACAATTGTGAAGGTTTTAGGTGACCTGTAAAAACCTATTTTGATAGTGAACACTAATATCCCCTGTGTGAGGATATTAGGAGTGGAGTAGCAATCTGTGTGGCTATTTTATAACAGTTGGTGTACACACATATGAACCTCTATAATTCTTTATGTTTTATGGTTGTGTGATTTATATTTCCTATCTTTTATTATTCAAGATTGTGGGATGTATGTGTGGATGTGAATGTTGTAATATTTTCATTTCAAGCAAAGTGGGGAATGTTGTAATAGTTTAGAATTTACTTTCTGCTATTTTCCTTTATTATTCCTCTTTAGTTTGGGATATTGATACTTATTATTCTAGTAAGGTTTTCTTGCCATAAACCCTTGGTTTTTATGGTGCAAGGTTATCCTTAGAACTACATTCGTATCAGCCTCTCAAGACTTGAATTTGAGGTTGCTCTACATTCCTTTATTCTGGTTTGTTTCCTTTATTTTGTTGGCTATCTTATTTCTTATATTCTATTGTTATTTTTAATTTGGCATAGTCCTATTCACCCCCTTCCCCCCTCTAAGACTTATAGCTTGGCCATTTCAGGATGCTTATCTTTATGATGTTTATTATCGTTCCTTATAATCACTACCAAAAAATCGAGCAAAGGCTATGGACAAAAACCGTAGCCATAGACCTATGGCTACGATTTTTGTCCGTAGCTTAACCATTGTCGTAGGTGCCATAACAATAGGTCTTGAACCTATGGCTATAGATTTAATCCGTAGCTATAGGGTGAAATAGCTACAGATATAATCCGTAGCAATTATATCTGTAACGAAAACCTCAAACAACTACGGATATTATTTGTAGCTAAAAGTCCACTGTAATATGCCTAAATTGAAAAGGCTACACCTGTCAGATTAATGGCTATGGATATTATTTGTAGCTAAAAGTCTGTAGCAATATGCCTAAATTGAAAAGGCTACGCTTGTCAGATTAATGGCTACGGATATTATTTATAGCAATATGCCTAAATTGAAAAGGCTACACCTATCGGATTAATGGCTACAGCCAATATCCATAGCTATTTTGTACATTATAAAATTATATATAATCATTTGTTCATTCAATTACCACCTGTACAATCATTCATTCATTCAATTATAATCAAATTACAATCCTTCATTCAATCAATTACAATTACAATCAATTACAATCCAATTCATTCAATCAATTACAATTACAATCAATTACAATCTGATTCATTCAATCAATTACAATTACAATTACAATAAATAAATCTTTGGCTTCATTAGAGAAATGTGCTCGAATTCACCCTGAAATTTTAATAGCTTCGTATATACTATCATCCTACAAACAGTCATGCCATACATAAATTAGAATACCCATTGGGGAAAAGAAAGACAAAGTGAAAGAAGGGCATCATGTATAACAACTTTTTTTTCTTAATGAATTAAAAAAAAACTCAAATAGGAATGAAATTGACACAAAAGAAATGGTCTCACCATATGATTATAATTTTTATTTTTGGCTTAGATTATAATTTTATGTTAAGGTTTAGGTTAAGGTTAGGCTATAGGTTATAATTAAGTTTAGGTTATAGGTTATAAGTTTTGGTTTAGGTTAAGGTTATAGGTTTAAGTTTAGGTTGTAGGTTTATGTTATAGGTTATAGCTTTTGGGAACTTGATTATAGGTTAAGGTTTAGGTTTAGAAAATCGGGTTCGGGTTCATGATCGAGTTTAGGTTTGGGTTTAAAAGTTTAGGTTTAGGTTAAGGAGTTGAGATTAGGATTAGGTGCAGGTTTGGGTTTAAGGATTTGAGAATACATTTAGGTTTTAAGTTTAGGTTTAGGTTAAAGGTTTAGGGAAAGGTTATAGGTTTAGGATTAGGTTTAGGTTTAGGTTTAGGTTTAGGTTATAGGTTATAGGTTATATGTTATAGCTTTAGGGAATTGAGAGTGGGTTATGGTTTTGGTTTAGAAAATCGAGTTTAGGTTCGAGATTGGGATTAAGTTTGGGTTTTTAAGTTTAGGTTTAGGTTTAGGTTAGGGAGTTGAGATTAGGATTAAGTGTAGGTTTTTCTTTCGGGAATTGAGTTTAGGTTATAGGTTTAGGGAAAGGTTAGGTTTAGGTTATAGGTTTTGGGATTTGGGAATAGTTTTAGGTTATAAGTATAGGTTTAGGTTAGGTTATAGATTAAGGTTTAGGGATAAGTTATAGGTTTTGGAATTTGAGAATGGGTTCGGGTTTAGGTTATAGGTTTTGGTTTTGGTTTAGGTTATAGGTTTTGGGATTTGCGAATGGGTTCGAGTTTAGGTTATAGGTTTTGGTTTTGGTTTAGGTTATAGGTTTTTGGATTTGAGAATGGATTATGGTTTAGGTTTAGGAAATCAGGTTCAGGTTCGGGATTGGGTTTGAGTTTAGGTTTTCAAGTTTAAGTTTAGGTTTAGGTTAGGGGGTTGAGATTAGGATTAAGTATAGGTTTAGCTTTAGGGAATTGAGTTTAGGTCATAGGTCTAGGGAAAAGTTAGGTTTAGGTTATAGGTTTTAGGATTTGGAAATAATTTTAAGTTATAAGTATAGGTTTAGGTTAGGTTATAGGTTAAGGTTTAAGGATAGGTTATAGGTTTTGGGATTTGAGGATGGGTTCGGGTTTAGGTTATAAGTTTTGGTTTTGGTTTAGGTTATAGGTTTTGGGATTTGAGAATGGGTTTGGGTTTAGGCTATAGGTTTCTATTTTGGTTTAGGTTATAGGTTTTGGTTTAGGTTATATGTTATAGGTTTAGGTTTAGGTTTAGGGTATAAGTTTTGGGATTTAAGAATGGGTTCAAGTTTAGGTTATAGGTTTTAGTTTTGGTTTAGGTTATAAGTATTTGGATTTGAGAATGGGTTATGGTTTAGGTTTAGGAAATTGGGTTCAGGTTCGGGATTGGGTTTAAGTTTGGGTTTTTAAGTTTAGGTTTAGGTTTAGGTTAGGGAGTTGAGATTAAGATTAGGTGTAGGTTTCACTTTAGGGAATTGAGTTTAGGTTATAGGTTTAGGAAAAGGTTAGGCTTAGGTTATAGGTTTTGGAATTTGGAAATAGTTTTACGTTATAAGTGTAGGTTTTGGTTAGGTTATAGGTTAAGGTTTCGAGATATGTTATAGGTTATGGTATTCGAGAATGGGTTTGGGTTTAGGTTATAGGATTTGGTTTTGGTTTAGGTTATAGGTTTTGGTTTAGGTATAGGTTAAATGTTTATGATAAGGTTTAGGTTATAGGTTTTGGGACTTGAGAATGGGTTCAGGTTTAAGTTATAGGTTTTAGTTTTGGTTTAGGTTATAGGTTTTGGGATTTGAGAATGGGTTCAGGTTTAGGTTATAGGTTTTGGTTTTGGTTTTAATTTAGGTTATAGGTTTTTATATTCGAGAATGGGTTATAGTTTAGGTTTAGGAAATCGGGTTCAAGTTCGGTATTGGGTTTAAGTTTGAGATTTTAAGTTTAGGCTAGGGAGTTGAGATTAGGATTAGGTGTAGGTTTCGCTTTAGGGAATTGAGTTTAGGTTATAGGTTTAGGGAAAGGTTAGGTTTAGGTTTTAGGTTTTGGGATTTAGGAATAGTTTTAGGTTATAAGTATAGGTTTAGGTTAAGTTATAGGTTAAGGTTTAGGGATAGGCTATAGGTTTTGGTATTTGAGAAGGGGTTCGGGTTTAGATCATAGGTTTTGGTTTTGGTTTAAGCTATAAGTTATAGGTTTAGGTTAAGCTTATAGGTTTTTAGATTTGAGAATGGGTTCGGGTTTAGGTTATAAGTTTTGGGATTTGAGGATGGGTTCGGGTTTAAGTTATAAGTTTTGGTTTTGGTTTTAGTTTAGGTTATAGGTTTTTCGATTTGAGAATGGGTTATGGTTTAGGTTTAGGAAATTGGGTTCAGGTTCGGGATTGGGTTTAAGTTTAGGTTTTTAAGTTTAGGTTTAGGTTTAGGTTAGGGAGATGAGATTAGGATTAGGTGTAGGTTTCGCTTTAGGGAATTGATTTTAGGTTATAGGTTTAGGGAAAGGTTAGGTTTAGGTTATAGGTTTTGGGATTTGGGATTAGTTTTACGTTATAAGTATAGGTTTTGGTTTTTGTTTTGGTTTAGGTTATAGGTTTTTGGATATGAGAATGGGTTATGGTTTAGGTTTAGGAAATCGTGTTTAGGTTCGGGATTGGGTTTAATTTTGGGTTTTTTAGTTTAGGTTTCGGATTAGGTTAGGGAGTTGAGATTAGGATTAGGTGTAGGTTTCGATTTAGGGAATTGAGTTTAGGTTATAGGTTTAGGGAAATGTTAGGTTTAGGTTATAGGTTTTCGGATTTGGGAATAGTTTTAGGTTATAAGTATAGGTTTAGGTTAGGTTATAGGTTAAGGTTTAGGGATAAGTTATAGGTCTTGGTATTTTAGAATGGGTTTAGGTTTTGGTTATAGTCTTTGGTTTTGGTTTAGGTTATAGGTTTTGGTTTAGGTTATAGGTTATTGGTTTAGGATAAGGTTTAGGTTTAGGTGTAGGTCAGAGGTTTTAAGATTTGAGAATGGGTTCAGGTTTAGGTTATAGGTTTTAGTTTTGGTTTAGGTTATAGGTTTTGGGATTTGAGAATGAGTTCGTGTTTAGGTTATAGGTTTTAGTTTTGGTTTTGGTTTAGGTTATAGGTTTTTGGATTTGAGAATGGGTTATGGTTTAGGTTTAAGAAATTGGGTTTAGGTTCGGGATTGGGTTTAAGTTTGGGTTTTTAAGTTTAGGTTTTGGTTTAGGTTAGGGAGTTGAGATTAGGATTAGGTGTAGTTTTCACTTTAGGGAATTGAGTTTAGGTAATAGGTTTAGGGAAAGGTTAGGTTTAGGTTATTGGTTTTGGGATTTTGGAATAGTATTAGGTTATACGTATAGATTTAGGTTAGGTTATAGGTTAAGGTTTAGGGATGGGTTATAGGTTTTGGTTTTGGTTTTGGTTATAGGTTTTGGTTTAGGCTATAGTTTATAGGTTTAGGATAAGGTTTATGTTTCGGTTTATGTCATAGGTTTTGGGATTTGAGAATGGGTTCGGGTTTAGATTATAGGTTTTGGTTTTGGTTTATGTTATAGGTTTTTGTATTTGAGAATGGGTTTAGGTTAAGGTTATAGGTTTTGGTTTTGGTTTTAGTTTAGGTTATAGGTTTTTGGATATGAGAATGGGTTATGGTTTAGGTTTAGGAAATCATGTTTAGGTTCAGGATTGGGTTTAATTTTGGGTTTTTTAGTTTAGGTTTCGGTTTAGGTTAGGGAGTTAAGATTAGGATTAGGTGTAGGTTTCACTTTAGGGAATTGAGTTTAGGTTATAGGTTTAGGGAAAGGTTAGGTTTAGGTTATAGGTTTTGGGATTTGGGAATAGTTTTAGGTTATAAGTATAGGTTTAGGTTAGGTTATAGGTTATGGTTTAGGGTTAGGTTATAGGTTTTTGTATTTGAGAATGGGTTCGGGTTTAGGTTATAGTCTTTGGTTTTGTTTTAGGTTATAGGTTTTTGGATTTGAGAATGGGTTATGGTTTAGGTTAAGGAAATCAGGTTCAGGTTCGGGACTAGGTTTAAGTTTGAGTTTTTAAGTTTAGGTTTTTGTTTAGCTTAGGGAGTTGAGATTAGGATTAGTTGTAGTTTTCACTTTAGGAAATTGAGTTTAGGTTATAGGTTTAGGGAAAGGTTAGGTTTAGGTTATAGGTTTTGGGATTTGGGAATAGTTTTAGGTTATAAGTATAGGTTTAGGTTAGGTTATAGGTTAAGGTTTAGGGATGGGTTATAGGTTTTGGTTTTGGTTTGGGTTATAGGTTTTGGTTTAGGTTATAGGTTACAGCTTTAGGATAAGGTTTAGGTTTAGATTTATGTCATAGGTTTTGGGATTGGAGAATGGGTTCGGGTTTAGGTTATAGGTTTTAGTTTTGGTTTAGGTTATAGGTTTTGGGATTTGTGAATGGGTTCGGGTTAAGGTTATAGGTTTTGGTTTTATTTTTGGTTTAGTTTATAGGTTTTTGGATATGAGAATGGGTTATGGTTTAGGTTTAGGAAATCGACTTCCGGTTCGGGATTGGGTTTAAGTTAGGATTTTTAAGTTTAGGTTTAGGTTTAGGTTAGGGAGTTGAGATTAGGATTAGGTGTAGGTTTCTCTTTAGGAAATTGAGTTTAGGTTATAGGTTTAGGGAAAGGTTAGGTTTAGGTTATAGGTTTTGGGATTTGGGAATAGTTTTAGGTTATAAGTATAGGCTTAGGTTAAGTTATAGGTTATGGTTTAGGGTTAGGTTATAGGTTTTTATATTTGAGAATGGGTTCGGGTTTAGGTTATAGTCTTTGGTTTTGGTTTAGGTTATAGGTTTTTGGATTTGAGAATGGGTTATGGTTTAGGTTAAGGAAAACGGGTTCAGGTTCGGGATTGGGTTTAAGCTTGAGTTTTTAAGTTTAGGTTTTTTTTTAGGTTAAGGAGTTGAGATTAGGATTAGGTGTAGTTTTCACTTTAGGAAATTGAGTTTAGGTTATAGGTTTAGGGAAAGGTTAGGTTTAGGTAATAGGTTTTGGGATTTGGGAATAGTTTTAGGTTATAAGTATAGGTTTAGGTTAGGTTATAGGTTAAGGTTTAGGGATGGGTTATAGGTTTTGGTTTTGGTTTGGGTTATAGGTTTTGGTTTTGGTTATAGGTTATAGCTTTCGGATAAGGTTTAGGTTTAGATTTATGTCATAGGTTTGGGGATTGGAGAATGGGTTCGGGTTTAGGTTATAGGTTTTAGTTTTGGTTTAGGTTATAGGTTTTGGGATTTGTGAATGGGTTCAGGTTAAGGTTATAGGTTTTGGTTTTGGTTTTGGTTTAGTTTATAGGTTTTTGGATATGAGAATGGGTTATGGTTTAGGTTTAGGAAATCGGCTTCTGGTTCGGGATTGGGTTTAAGTTAGGATTTTTAAGTTTAGGTTTAGGTTTAGGTTAGGGAGTTGAGATTAGGATTAGGTGTAGGTTTCGGTTTAGGAAATTGAGTTTAGGTTATAGGTTTAGGGAAAGGTTAGGTTTATGTTATAGGTTTTGGGATTTGGGAATACTTTTAGGTTATAAGTATAGGTTTAGGATTGGTTATTGGTTAAGGTTTAGGGATAGGTTATAGGTTTTGGTATTTGAGAATGGGTTCGGGTTTAGGTTATAGGCTTTGGCTTGGTTTAGGTTATAGGTTTTGGTTTAGGTTATAGGTTATAGGTTTAGGATAAGGTTTAGGTTTAGGTGTAGGTCATAGGTTTTGGGATTTGAGAATGGGTTCGGGTTTAGGTTATAAGTTTTGGTTTTAGTTTAGGTTATAGGTTTTGGGATTTGTGAAAGGGTTCGTGTTTAGGTTATAGGTTTCAGTTTTGGTTTTAGTTTAGGTAATAGGTTTTTGGATATGAGAATGGGTTATAGTTTAGGTTTAGGAAATCGTGTTCAGGTTCGGAATTAGGTTTAAGTTTGGGTTTTTAAGTTTAGGTTTTGTTTTAGGTTAGGGAGTTGAGAGTAGGATTAGGTGTAGTTTTTGCTTTAGGAAATTGAGTTTAGGTTATGGGTTTAGGGAAAGGTTAGGTTTAGGTTATAGGATTTGGGATTTGGGAATAGTTTTAGGTTATAAGTATAGGTTTAGGTCAGGTTATAGGTTAAGGTTTAGGGATGGGTTATAGGTTTTGGTTTTGGTTTGGGTTATAGGTTTTGGTTTAGGTTATAGTTTATAGGTTTATGATAGGGTTTATGTTTAGGTTTATGTCATAGGCTTTGGGATTTGAGAATGGGTTCGGGTTTAGGTTAAAGGTTTTGGTTTCGGATTAGGTTATAGGTTTTGGGATTTGAGAATGGGTTCAGGTTAAGGTTATAGGTTTTGATTTTAGTTTTGGTTTAGGTTATAGGTTTTTGGATATGAGAATGGATTATGGTTTAGGTTTAGGAAATCGGGTTCAAGTTCAGGATTAGGTTTAAGTTAGGATTTTTAAGTTTTGGTTTAGGTTTAGGTTAGGGAGTTGAGATTAGGATTAGGTGTAGGTTTTGCTTTTGAGAATTGAGTTTAGGTTATAGGTTTAGGGAAAGGTTAGGTTTAGGTTATAGGTTTTGGGATTTGGGAATAGTTTTAAGTTATAAGTGCAGGTTTAGGTTTAGTTATTGGTTTAGGTTTAGGGATAGGTTATAGGTTTTGGTATTTGAGAATAGGTTCGGGTTTAGGTTATAGGCTTTGGCTTAGTTTAGGTTATAGGTTATTGGTTTAGGATAAGGTTAAGGTTTAGGTGTAGGTCATAGGTTTTAGGATTTGTGAATGGGTTCGGGCTTATGTTATAGGTTTTTGTTTTGGTTTAAGTTATAGGTTTTGGGATTTGAGAAAGTGTTCGTGTTTAGGTTATAGGTTTTAGTTTTGGTTTTGGTTTAGGTTATAGGTTTTTGGATAAGAGAATGGGTTACGGTTTAGGTTTAGGAAATCGTGTTCAGGTTCGGAATTAGGTTTAAGTTTGGGTTTTTAAGTTTAGGTTTTGGTTTAGGTTAGGGAGTTGAGATTAGGATTAGGTGTAGTTTTCACTTTAGGAAATTGAGTTTAGGTTATAGGTTTAGGGAAAGGTTAGGTTTAGGTTATAGGTTTTGGGATTTGGGAATAGTTTTTGGTTATAAGTATAGGTTTAGGTTAGGTTATAGGTTATGGTTTAGGGATCGGTTATAGGTTTTGGTTTTGGTTTGGGTTATAGGTTTTGGTTTATGTTATAGGTTATAGGTTTAGGATAAGGTTTATGTTTAGGTTTATGTCATAGGTTTTGATATTGGAGAATGGGTTTAGGTTTAGGTTATAGGTTTTGGTTTTGGTTTAGGTTATAAGTTTTGAGATTTGTGAATGGGTTCTGGTTAAGGTTATAGGTTTTGGTTTTCGTTTTGGTTTAGGTTATAGGTTTTTGGATATGAGAATGGGTTATGGTTTAGGTTTAGGAAAATGGGGTCAGGTTCGGGATTGGGTTTAAGTTTAGATTTTTAAGTTTAGGTTTAGGTTTAGGTTTGGGAGTTGAGATTAGGATTAGGTGTAGGTTTCCCTTTAGGGAATTGAGTTTAGGTTATAGGTTTAGGGAAAGGTTAGGTTTAGGTTATAGGTTTTGGGATTTGGGATTAGTTTTAGGTTATAAGTATAGGTTTTGGTTTTTGTTTTGGTTTGGGTTATAAGTTTTTGGATATAAGAATGGGTTATGATTTAGGTTTAGGAAATCGTGTTTAGGTTCGGGATTGAGTTTAATTTTGGATTTTTTAGTTTAGGTTTCGGATTAGGTTAGGGAGTTGAGATTAGGATTAGGTGTAGGTTTCGATTTAGGGAATAGAGTTTAGGTTATAGGTTTAGGGAAATGTTAGGTTTAGGTTATAGGTTTTGGGATTTGGGAATAGTTTTAGGTTATAAGTATAGGTTTAGGTTAGGTTATAGGTTAAGGTTTAGGGATAAGTTAGAGGTTTTGGTATTTTATAATGGGTTCGGGTTTTGGTTATAGTCTTTGGTTTTGGTTTAGGTTATAGGTTATCGGTTTAGGATAAGGTTTAGGTTTAGGTGTAGGTCAGAGGTTTTAAGATTTGAGAATGGGTTCGGGTTTAGGTTATAGGTTTTAGTTTTGGTTTAGGTTATAGGTTTTGGGATTTGAGAATGACTTCGTGTTTAGGTTATAGGTTTTAGTTTTGGTTTTGGTTTAGGTTATAGGTTTTTGGATTTGAGAATGGGTTATGGTTTAGGTTTAAGAAATTGGGTTCAGGTTCGGGATTGGGTTTAAGTTTGGGTTTTTAAGTTTAGATTTTGGTTTAGGTTAGGGAGTTGAGATTAGGATTAGGTGTAGTTTTCACTTTAGGGAATTGAGTTTAGGTTATAGGTTTAGGGAAAGGTTAGGTTTAGGTTATTGGTTTTGGGATTTTGGAATAGTATTAGGTTATAAGTATCGATTTAGGTTAGGTTATAGGTTAAGGTTTAGGGATGGGTTATAGGTTTTGGTTTTGGTTTTGGTTATAGGTTTTGGTTTTGGTTATAGTTTATAGGTTTAGGATAAGGTTTATGTTTCGGTTTATGTCATAGGTTTTGGGATTTGAGAATGGGTTCGGGTTTAGATTATAGGTTTTGGTTTTGGTTTAGGTTATAGGTTTTTGGATTTGAGAATGGGTTTAGGTTAAGGTTATAGGTTTTGGTTTTGGTTTTAGTTTAGGTTATAGGTTTTTGGATATGAGAATGGGTTATGGTTTAGGTTTAGGAAATCATGTTTAGGTTCGGGATTGGGTTTAATTTTGGGTTTTTTAGTTTAGGTTTCGGTTTAGGTTAGGGAGTTGAGATTAGGATTAGGTGTAGGTTTCACTTTAGGGAATTGAGTTTAGGTTATAGGTTTAGGGAAAGGTTAGGTTTAGGTTATAGGTTTTGGGATTTGGGAATAGTTTTAGGTTATAAGTATAGGTTTAGGTTAGGTTATAGGTTATGGTTTAGGGTTAGGTTATAGGTTTTTGTATTTGAGAACGAGTTCGGGTTTAGGTTATAGTCTTTGGTTTTGGTTTAGGTTATAGGTTTTTGGATTTGAGAATGGGTGATGGTTTAGGTTAAGGAAATCGGGTTCAGGTTCGGGATTGGGTTTAAATTTGAGTTTTTAAGTTTAGGTTCTTGTTTTGGTTAGGGAGTTGAGATTATGATTAGGTGTAGTTTTCACTTTAGGAAATTGAGTTTAGGTTATAGGTTTAGGGAAAGGTTAGGTTTAGGTTATAGGTTTTGGGATTTGGGAATAGTTTTAGGTTATAAGTATAGGTTTAGGTTAGGTTATAGGTTAAGGTTTAGGGATAAGTTAGAGGTTTTGGTTTTGGTTTGGGTTATAGGTTTTGGTTTAGGTTATAGGTTACAGCTTTAGGATAAGGTTTAGGTTTAGGTTTATGTCATAGGTTTTGGGATTGGAGAATGGCTTCGGGTTTAGGTTATAGGTTTTAGTTTTGGTTTAGGTTATAGGTTTTGGGATTTGTGAATGGGTTCAGGTTAAGGTTATAGGTTTTAGTTTTGGTTTTGGTTTAGTTTATAGGTTTTTGGATATGAGAATGGGTTATGGTTTAGGTTTAGGAAATCGGCTTCCAGTTCGAGATTGGGTTTAAGTTAGGATTTTAAAGTTTAGGTTTAGGTTTAGGTTAGGGAGTTGAGATTAGCATTAGGTGTAGGTTTCAATTTAGGGAATTGAGTTTAGGTTATAGGTTTAGGGAAAGGTTAGGTTTAGGTTATAGGTTTTGGGATTTGGGAATACTTTTAGGTTATAAGTATAGGTTTAGGATTGGTTATTGGTTAAGCTTTAGGGATAGGTTATAGGTTTTGGTATTTGAGAATGGGTTCGGGTTTAGGTTATAGGCTTTGGCTTGGTTTAGGTTATAGGTTTTGGTTTAGGTTATAAGTTATAGGTTTAGGATAAGGTTTAGGTTTAGGTGTAGGTCATAGGTTTTGGGATTTGAGAATGGGTTCGGGTTTAGGTTATAAGTTTTGGTTTTAGTTTAGGTTATAGGTTTTGGGATTTATGAAAGGGTTCGTGTTTAGGTTATAGGTTTTAGTTTTGGTTTTGGTTTAGGTTATAGGTTTTTGGATATGAGAATGGGTTATAGTTTTGGTTTAGGAAATCGTGTTCAGGTTCGGAATTAGGTTTAAGTTTGGGTTTTTAAGTTTAGGTTTTGTTTTAGGTTAGGGAGTTGAGATTAGGATTAGGTGTAGTTTTCTCCTTAGGAAATTGAGTTTAGGTTATAGGTTTAGGGAAAGGTTAGGTTTAGGTTATAGGTTTTGGGATTTGGGAATAGTTTTAGGTTATAAGTATAGGTTTAGGTTAGGTTATAGGTTAAGGTTTAGGGATGAGTTATAGGTTTTGGTTTTGGTTTGGGTTATAGGTTTTGGTTTAGGTTATAGTTTATAGGTTTATGATAGGGTTTATGTTTAGGTTTATGTCATAGGTTTTGGGATTTGATAATGGGTTCGGGTTTAGGTTATAGGTTTTGGTTTTGGATTAGGTTATATGTTTTTGGATTTGAGAATGGGTTCAGGTTAAGGTTATAGGTTTTGATTTTAGTTTTGGTTTAGGTTCTAGGTTTTTGGATATGAGAATGGGTTATGGGTTAGGTTTAGGAAATCGGGTTTAAGTTCAGGATTGGGTTTAAGTTAGGATTTTAAAGTTTTGGTTTAGGTTTAGGTTAGGGAGTTGAGATTAGGATTAGGTGTAGGTTTTTCTTTTGGGAATTGAGTTTAGGTTATAGGTTTAGGGAAAGGTCAGGTTTAGGTTATAGGTTTTGGGATTTGGAAATAGTTTTAGGTTATAAGTGCAGGTTTAGGTTTGGTTATTGGTTTAGGTTTAGGGAAAGGTTATAGGTTTTGGTATTTGAGAATAGGTTCGGGTTTAGGTTATAGGCTTTGGCTTAGTTTAGGTTATAGGTTATTAGTTTAGGATAAGTTTAGGTTTAGGTGTAGGTCATAGGTTTTGGGATTTGAGAATGGGTTCGGGTTTATGTTATAGGTTTTAGTTTTGGTTTAAGTTATAGGTTTTGGGATTTGAGAAAGTGTTCGTGTTTAGGTTATAGGTTTTAGTTTTGGTTTTGGTTTAGGTTATAGGTTTTTGGATAAGAGAATGGGTTATGGTTTAGGTTTAGGAAATCGTGTTCAGGTTCGGAATTAGGTTTAAGTTTGGGTTTTTAAGTTTAGGTTTTGTTTTAGGTTAGGGAGTTGAGATTAGGATTAGGTGTAGTTTTCGCTTGAGTTTAGGTTATAGGTTTAGGGAAAGGTTAGGTTTAGGTTATAGGTTTTGGGATTTGGGAATAGTTTTTGGTTATAAGTATAGGTTTAGGTTAGGTTATAGGTTATGGTTTAGGGATCGGTTATAGGTTTTGGTTTTGGTTTGGGTTATAGATTTTGGTTTATGTTATAGGTTATATGTTTAGGATAAGGTTTAGGTTTAAGTTTATGTCATAGGTTTTGGGATTGGAGAATGGGTTCAGGTTTAGGTTATAGGTTTTGGTTTTGGTTTTGGTTTAGGTTATAGGTTTTGGGATTTGTGAATGGGTTCTGGTTAAGGTTATAGGTTTTGGTTTTTGTTTTGGTTTAGGTTATAGGTTTTTGGATATGAGAATGGGTTATGGTTTAGGTTTAGGAAATCGGGTTCAGGTTCGGGATTAGGTTTAAGTTTAGATTTTTAAGTTTAGGTTTAGGTTTAGGTTAGGGAGTTGAGATTAGGATTAGGTGTAGGTTTCGCTTTAAGGAATTGAGTTTAGGTTATAGGTTTAGGGAAAGGTTAGGTTTAGGTTATAGGTTTTGGGATTTGGGATTAGTTTTTGGTTATAAGTATAGGTTTAGGTTAGGTTATTGGTTAAGGTTTAGGGATAGGTTAAAGGTTTTGGTATTTGAGAATGGGTTCGGGTTTAGGTTATAGGCTTTGGCTTTGTTTAGGTTATAGGTTTTGGTTTAGGTTATAGGTTATAGGTTTAGGATAAGGTTTAGGTTTAGGTTTAGGTTTAGGTCATAGGTTTTGGGATTTAAGAATGGGTTCGGGTTTAGGTTATAGATTTTGGTTTTGTTTTAGGTTATTGGTTTTGAGATTTGAGAAAGGGTTCGTGTTTAGGTTATAGGTTTTAGTTTTAGTTTTGGTTTAGGTTATAGGTTTTTGGATATGAAAATGGGTTATGGTTTAGGTTTAGGAAATCGTGTTCGGGTTCGGAATTAGGTTTAAGTTTGGGTTTTTAAGTTTAGGTTTTGGTTTAGGTTCGGGAGTTGAGATTAGGATTAGGTGTAGTTTTCGCTTTAGGCAATTGAGTTTAGGTTATAGGTTTGGGGAAAGGTTAGGTTTAGGTTATAGGTTTTGGGATTTAGGAATAGTTTTAGGTTATAAGTATATGCTTAGGTTAGGTTATAGGTTAAGGTTTAGGGATAGGTTATAGGTTTTGGTTTTGGTTTGGGTTATAGGTTTTGGTTTAGGTTATAGGTTATAGGTTTAGGATAAGGTTTAGGCTTAGGTTTATGTCATAGGTTTTGAGATTGGAGAATGGGTTCGGGTTTAGGTTATAGGTTTTGGTTTTAGTTTAAGTTATAGGTTTTGGGATTTAAGAATGGGTTCAGGTTAAGGTTATAGGTTTTGGTTTTTATTTTGTTTTAGGTTATAGTTTTTCGGATATGAGAATGGGTTATGGTCTAGGTTTAGGAAATCGGGTTCAGGTTCGGGATTGGGTTTAAGTTTGGATTTTTAAGTTTAGGTTTAGGTTTAGGTTAGGGAGTTGAGATTAGGATTATGTGTAGGTTTCGCTTTAGGGAATTGAGTTTAGGTTATAGGTTTAGGGAAGGGTTAGGTTTAGGTTATAGGTTTTGGGATTTGGGATGAGTTTTAGGTTATAAGTATAGGTTTAGGTTTGGTTATAGGTTAAGGTTTAGGGATAGGTTATAGGTTTTGGTATTTGAGAATGGGTTCGGGTTTAGGTTATAGGTTTTTGTTTTGGTTTAGATTATAGGTTTTGGTTATAAGTTTTAGGTTTAGGATAAGGTTTAGGTTTAGGTCTAGGTCATAGGTTTTGTGATTTGAGAATGGGTTCGGGTTTAGGTTATAGGTTTTAGTTTTGGTTTAGGTTATAGGTTTTGGGATTTAAGAATGGGTTCCGGTTTAGGTTATAGGTTTTGGTTTTGGTTTTGGTTTAGGTTATAGGTTTTTGGATTTGAGAATGGGTTATGGTTTAGGTTTAGAAAAGCGGGTTTAGGTTTGGGATTGGGTTTAATTTTGGGTTTTTAATTTTAGGTTTTGGTTTAGGTTAGGGAGTTGAGATTAGGATTAGGTGTAGTTTTTGCTTTAGGGAATTAAGTTTAGGTTATAGGTTTAGGGAAAGGTTAGGTTTAGGTTATAGGTTTTGGGATTTGGGAATAGTTTTAGGTTATAAGTATAGGTTTAGGTTATGTTATAGGTTAAGGTTTAGGGATAGGTTATAGGTTTTGGTTTAGGTTATATAGGTTATAGGTTTAGGATAAGGTTTAAGTTTAGGTTTAGTTTATAAGTTTTGGGATTTGAGAATGGGTTCGGGTTTAGGTTATAGGTTTTGGTTTTGGTTTAGGTTATAGGTTTTTGGATTTGAGAATGGGTTATGGTTTAGGTTTACGAAATCGGGTTCAGGGTCGGGATTGGGTTTGAGTTTGGGGTTTCAAGTTTAGGTTTAGGTTTAGGTTAGGCAGTTAAAATTAGGATTAGGTGTAGGTTTAACATTAGGGAATTGAGTTTAGGTTATAGGTTTAGGGAAAGGTTAGGTTTTGGTTATTGGTTTTGGGTTTTGGGAATAGTTTTAGGCTATAAGTATAGGTTTAAGTTATAGGTTTAGGATAAGGTTTAGGTTTAGGTTTAAGTTATAGGTTTTTGGATTTGAGAATGGGTTCAGGTTTGGGTTATAGGTTTTGGTTTTGGTTTAGGTTATAGGTTTTGGTTAAGGTTATAGGTTATAGGTTTAGGTTTAGGTTAAGGTTAGGTTTAGGTTATTGGTTTTGGGATTTGGGAATTGTTTTAGGTTATAAGTATAGGTTTAGGTTAGGTTATAGGTCAAGGTTTAGGGATTTGAGTTTAGGTTTAGGCTAAGGTTTAGGTCTAGGTTTAGGTTTTGGGAATTGAGTTTAGGTTATAGGTTTAGGGAAAGGTTAGGTTTAAGTTATAGGTTTTGGGATTTGAGAATAGTTTTAGGTTTTAAGTATAGGTTTAGGTTAGGTTATATGTTAAGGTTTAAGGATTTGAGTTTAGGTTATAGGATTAGATTTAGGGATTTGAGTTTAAGTTTAGGTTTTTGGTTTTGGTTTAGATTTGGGTTTGGGTTTTGAGATTTGAGAATGGGTTCGGGTTTAGGTTATATGTTTTGGGATTTAATAATGGGTTCGGGTTTAAGTTATAGGTTTTGGTTTTGGTTTTGGTTATAGGTTTCGGTTTATGTTATAGGTTAATGGTTTAGGTTAAGGTTATAAGTTTTTGGATTTTAGAATGGGTTCAGGTTTAGGCTATAGGTTTTGGTTTTGGTTTAGGTTATAGACTTTGGTTTTGGTTATAGGTTTTAGGGTTTGAGAATGGGTTTGGGTTTAGGTTATAGGTTTTGGTTTTGGCTTTGGTTTTAAGTTTTTGGATTTGAGAATGGGTTCATGTTTAGGTTAAGGGTGTGGTCCCTGCAAATACAAATATAAACACAGCCTGTCCAAATGGCTAAGCCCTTCCAATGCCGTCCATAGGAAATGAATAGCTTCACCATGGTCATAACAGCGGTTCTCACCTTCTAGGGAACCCCCACATCCGGGTCTGCTCGATTAATTTCGAGAAAATACATAAACACGGCCTATCCAAATGGTCAGGCCCCTCCAATGTCGTCTATAGGAAATGAATAGCTTCATCATGGTCATAACAATGGTTCTCACCTTGCAGGGACTCCCGCTCTTTCAGATAGCTCCGACATACATTCGGGTCTACTCCATCAATTTTGAGCAAATACATTAATACAGCCTGTCAAAATGGCCAGGCCACTCCAATCATGTGCATTCTTGATAAGAGACGTACCAGATGCTTGAATTTGAAATATACATTTACACATAAAATGACATTGAGAATCGCTTCTCAAAATCGCAGACTGTTTTATTTTGAAACTCGTTCATCTCACGGGAAAACCTGTCAAATAATGAATAACTATAACCGTAATGATAACTACACATGTGCATTATTGACAAGAGACATACCAGATGCTTGAATTTGAAATATGCAGTTTCAATCCTCCCACATGCAACATCCACACACTGTCCTTAGGTTGTATGTATGGGAACGTCCTTGTAGATAGTTACAGTCAGACATGAGGTATTGATAACATTAATCTGGACCTTCTGTTTTATCTAATGCTCCTTTCTTAGGCCCCTTTCAGAAAATCAAACAAACTGGATAACATCAACCTTATTAATATAAACGTCCACTTTCCAACCCATGGATGAGATGGTTATTATCACCTAACCAAAGCATTTGTTTGAAAACCATAAGAAAAACTCAAACAGAGGATGACACCACCAATTAATGATTGAAATTGATAATTTAACCTATTTTTTTTTATTATAAATGAACATGGCCATCCATTTTTCATGCTATGGATCGGATGGTAAGAACGATTAAGATGAATGGATTTTTCAAGATGGCCAATGAAGAGTAAGCTAGACCACATGGGCAGTTTAGATTAATGATATGAATTACTGATGTGTCCAAACTGCAATAAGTATTCTGTTAATGGTGTTGACTATCCTTCTGAGGCATTTGGGTTAGTTCAGAGATCCCTTTTTCAAGGTCTGACCCCCTATGAAGAGTTGGTCCATTCCATATTATCCAGGGAAGTGTTGATCCGTTCTTCTAGAGGACTTACTGAACTAGGAACTTTGTTTAAAAATCTAATGGCCACACTTAGCGATGTTGTTATCTGTTATGATGGGATAGTGAGAAACCTCTACAGCAATTCTATAATTCAATTTGAGTATGGATAGGTGGATGAAAATAGTCCTGGAAGTTCTTTTGCTAGTGAACTGGTTGGTGTATTAGTTGCTACTGCAGTATCAAATCCTGCATATAAAGCAATTCTTGATTTTTTAAAAGCAATAACTATTCATGGGAATCAATGAAGGAAATACTTTTGTGCAAAATTAACTTCAAGAATGATATTATTGATCAAAGAGTTATTCTATATTTGAATGAGTGCTTCTGCGGAAAAATGCATTGTAAGGAGAATGCAACATATTTAGTTCAGAATCGTTTGAAAAAAGTCACTTTAAAGGATGTTGCTTTTGACTTCTCCATTGAATACCAAAGGCATCAACAAATACCTGAAAGTTCAGAAGTGGATATAGCCCTTGTTGGCCACATTCACCTTAATAAGATGCGCTTGAAAGGACTCGACCAGAGCATGGATGAGATCCTGCACTCTTGTCAAGAGGTTATAAATTTCTTTGGGAGAAAGAATCACGCTCTTTCGCCTTTTTTTAAGAAGATTTATTTTTCTTCCTGCGAATGTTGCACACTTCAACAACAATTTGATGAGAAGTGATCTCAGCTGCCATGCTTGCAGTTCTTCTACAAAGATGGAAATGGTGGTCCATAGGGTGAGCAGGGTGATATGATTGAGAAAACTTTGCAGATCATGGCTGAAGCTATCTGCCCAATTTTGTTGGTGACATTGGTTAATGGTGACCCTCGAGTGCATATGGCCAACATTATTTGGATTGGTTCAGATTCAATAACTTGGGTGCGAAATGATGGGAAGTTGCGGAAGGGTGAGGTAGCTGTTGAGGTGGTCATTAAGAAAGATGCAGGCGAAAAAAGTGGTGATGCTTGGAGGGTAGCCATGGATTCATGCCTACCTGTGATGCACTTAATTGACATGAGGAGATCTACACCATATGGTGTTCACCAAATTAAAAAACTGCTCAGAATTTCATGTGCTTTTGGTCAGTCAGTTTAGCGACTGTCAACATCTATAAAAATGGTTGCAAAAGGCGTGCTAAAAGAACATCTGATGCTTGTGGAAAATAGCATGACATGTAGTAGAAATTTTATTGGTTTTAATACTGCTAGCTACATGCAGTGAAAATATATACATATGACCAATGTGCTAAAAGAACATATGGAACCAGCAGCAAACATAGTAGCTGTAGATCCAACCCCCTTGGGAAGATAGAACAATGAGTTTCTGTTGTGGGTTTTTTACTGCGCATTGGTTATATGTATATATTTTCTGCCATCTGCCCTTCCCCAAATGTGGTTAACGTCTCATTTTCCCATTTTAACTACTGTATATATTTGTCATCTCTCTGATGACTGCACTGCCCAATTTGGGAGCGGTTCGGCCATATGGCTAAGCAGTTTGCTTCCATATGTTTAAACAGTTTTTTTTTTTTGGCAAAGCAGTTGGTCATTTTAAGGTTCTAATTCACAAGGGATAAAATAAAATAAATTAGACTTTAAGGCACTAACTTTAAGAGATAGAAGCCCACTGTGTTTGCTATCATGCAAGGCCTATGCATGCACAGGCTGATTATCAGAAGTCTAGGATCATCTGATGGTGGAGTTTCCTTCGAGCATTGATCATTCACAGTGCCCCCAACAGGCAATCACAAAGTTGGGGAGTCGATACAAAATCTAGTAATTCATATTGACCATTGTATATTTCCTCTTATATATAAAAGAATAAGGGAAAATTCTGATATTTTTACCTTATAATTCTGAGTACCAACTTACCAATAGGAGAGGTCTCCTTCCAATTCTATCAGTTAGGATTACACCCAATGTTGTTATCGGAACTTGAAAAACAGTACCATATACAAAAGTTCAGAAAAAAGGATCTTAAAGTGGAGAAATTTCTGACGTGATTTGCTCACAGCAGCACACGTGCCAATGTAGATATATTAGGATCCAGTCCACTCATCAGGGGAGCTACAAGCATACATTGAGTATAGGCTGTTGGTCATCTTTTTTCCAGCCTCCTTTTGTTGATGACTAGAGAGACCCGAATTTTGCACAATGGCATGTTCATGACAGCCCCCAGCTGATGAATGTTCATTCAAAATACAATCTCTGAGGTATCAGATCGATGATTGCAGGAAGACGAAAGCTGGTGACAGAAATGAAGAATCAAATATTTCTAAACATTCTCACAACAAGCAGATTTTGTCAATTGTAAAAACATTAAAAGAATGTCAGGGCCAAGTTATTTATGAAACTACTAATCAGAGAATTTGTCAGGAACAGTGAGAAAATTCAAATTTGAAAATTTTCCCACTCAGATTTCCCTTCACACAACATCTATCAGACAGCCTTGTACCATATCATTTCCTTTTAATTGGAAACCAACTCTAACACCAACAGAAATGGTACAATTCTTTAAGAAGCCCAGATCATACTAACTGTGGCAGGATTGGTGATAAAAATCCTAGAGACCAGGTGTTGGCATTCAGGCGATATGTGAACATAGTCCGGGATAGAGTACTACACACTCAAAATTCGCTGCAAGAAAGAAGAACATGATTGATTGATTGAATAAATAAAAACTGATATATATGCTGCAGTAACGACAAGCCAAGTACTAACCTGTATTGTCTTCCTAAAGTTCTTGGGCTCCTCAGGGTCCTCAAAAGGGTATGCACCCACTAGCATGACATAGAGGGTTACTCCACATGACCACACATTTAGTAGTAATTAAAACAGCTAGTAAGTAGAGTAGATTTGAAATCATGACCATAAAAAGAAGAGACAAAAATACTTTTCCTTCGAGGTTTACAAGTGCTCATCTATCAAAATCATACCAATAGGAAAATAGCGGGTGTGTATAACAACACAAATTCTTGGATTTCATGTAATGACAACAGGCTGCAGTTTTTTCATAATTTGATGTCATTTGTTCAATGCAGAGGATTCAAAAGAAAAACATATGGATCAGATGAATATTGGACAGGTTGCATCATCAGATGGATCTCCAAGATCAGTGATATTTATGCCAAATATCAAAGGAAGATTAATGCTTTATGTGCATGATCTAGGAACCATGAAAATAGAACCCATTGTAAGAAACAAAAAAGTGTGGATTTAGATATTATTATATTATTCTAATGGTAGCTCTGATGAAAATAGAAGTGAAACTTGATTTGCAATACAGAACCAGCAAATAATTCAAATCTAGAAGCATCAAGATTATTGTCATACTAAAAAACACATTCGCTTGACCCAAAACTTTAAATCACTCAAAGGCAACAAGAAAATATAGAACATAACTTCCAAAAGAAGGGGAAAAAATCTATATATAAAATTATATATATATATATATATATATATATATATATATATATATATATATATATATATATAAATATATATTTTTTTAAAAAGATCCCTATAGTCAATTTAGTGACTTAAATGGAAAAATCAATGAATATTACAAGAACAAAAATGCAAGAGAATAACTAGCAGCATATTTATATATATATATATATATATATATATATATATATATATATATATATATATATATATATATTAAGCATATATTATTCTCTATTATGTAACATGTACTGTTGAGAAAATAATGGCTGTTATTTTGGAAGAAAATGGTTGCTATTTAAAGGGCATTTCCATTGACTGTTTCAGTTATAATGGTTATTACATGCTTTATAGCATTTTTTAGCCTTTTATTTAATCCCTTATCAAATGTTTCATAAATCAACCAACATACTAATTAAAAAATAAAAAATAAAAAATTACAAGTAATTTGCATCGTGTAAGCAAGACGACATGAAGCCAAAAAGAAATTTTCAATCAAATTCAAACCAATCCAAATCAAAGAGAACAAAATTTTCAGTTTGGATTAAACCGCCTGAAATGATTACTATAGTTGAATCCGAAGCTTTGAGTCGACAAGCCTCCAAGTTCTCAATGAATTACCTAAAATAAGATTTGGATTTCGTCTTTAAAAAAAATCAATGACAATAACTGAGAGGAAAGATAAAATCAAATCAATAAACTTCAAAAAATCAAATACAATAAAAAATCAAATATAACAAATGAAACAAAAGCTGTCATTAATTTAGATCTTGATCTAAAGCTATTTGTAGAAATTATCTTGCAATGGCTCAAGTATCAACCTCAAATCTTGGTGAAGATACAGAAGGCCTCCATCGATCCCTATAATGATGTTGAAGTGCTTCTCCCAATCTAGCAACTTGCTTCATTTTTTGTCTTCATGTTTCCATCCAAATGTATCAAATCATTAGTCATGCTAATCCAAACATAAGCTTGAATTGAAAGTTTCTTATGGTTATATAGACAAACCAAAGATGAAGAAATCTAAGCTCTTGATCAACAGGTATTCATAGAATAGTACTATCTCAATTAAAAGATCAAGAGCTTGTTTGGATACACAATTAAACTAAATTGTGAACATTCAGTTCAATCAATGGAAATTATCAAATGATATTGTGTTGCCTAGTAATCATATGAGGAAGCAGCTCTCAAATTACAATTGCATTTCATTTCTAGTCCATGGTGTTGTGAATTCTATATAATGGCAAAGAGTTAAGAAATTTCATAGCAGTGTTTAACTTTTACCTCGAGTAATGGCCGCACCCATTCCTTGGTTTTGTAAGAGCTATGCAGAAATACAATAGCCGGCCTATTTTTCTGTTTGCTTTCCTTCATGCTCAAGATCAACACTAGTATGCATCCAATAATCAAAATTCAAGGATGATCCCGGACCATTTCATTACTTATGCCACAATATGCATGGATGAGTTGTTCTAATCCAGGAAAGTGATTACAATTTAATTAGAACACAAGGAAAGGGAGCAAACTTTAAAGTTCTGTTACACTTAGTCACACATCACTCCTTACAATTCATATCCACTTAAAGATTCCAATCATAATTCAAATCAGGAAATGGCCTCAAATATGATTGATTGGAAAATCACTACATAACATCTTAAACAAATACAGTGCAAATCAGTGAGGTAGTTCTAAGCATCCCAAGCTCAATAGCCCGAACCAACTAGCATATAGTACTAAAGGCATACTAATAATCGCGACTAAATAAACAATTTGATAAACTAGTAAGTAATTTTTCATCTGATAAAAAATAACGGATGAATTTTAAATAGATAGGCATTAGCAAGTAACAATGCCCTTAAACTAAAACCACAATAAAACTTGAAGAAAGAAAAGAAGAACGAGGAAGCCGCCGTATTCCACTAGAACCAACTATTAAATGATGATCCTAGTGTAACTGCACAGACTATGAACACAAGTCTGCAGCTATCAGAAGGTAAGTAAGGATTGCCATTGGTTGGGCAAAATAAACATTAAAACATCAACAACCAAGTCAAGTTTTGAAAAATAATGTGAAAAATGAAACAATTCAAGAAGTAAAAGAGCGTAGACAATTCAAGAACTACATAATTGGAAATGAGATCTCAGAGTAGCATATATATCTTGTCCATCTGTAGTTAACATCCTTCTCATTATAAGCAATAAAATGGGCTCAATTTGTATAAAAAGATGGGGAATCATGCTCACAGATTCAAGAATTGTGCTTATAGACCGCAAACAACCAAGGACAGCCAGAGCACCAGGATCCTCTGACTAATCATCGACTTCAGAGTTATCCATAAACTTCCAAAATGAAAAAGCCTAAAACCAGGATCCTCTGGATAACTGAAGTATGCATCCCACTGGCTTCCAGTCAAGGAATGAGGACACAATAATAGCATGATTTCAAGTAACCATGACCTGATATGAAAGTGTAATGTGTCATCAAATGCACTGCAGGGCATAAGCCTAACCAGTCTCACAAATAACCATTGATACCAAGACTTCCCCGGGCACACCAAATTTTCACTTGATGGTATAACAAGGAAATTACCATCACTATGTCAAGAAAATGCTTTTCTGATACAACAACCATCCACAACATGTGCCAGCATACTGTACAAAGACACAAATTTGCAAGAGTATCTTGTCTCGAAATATTTACAACAAATGAATTTTATGACCAGTTTTGAAGAGCTTGAAAAGAGGATGAAAGGAAGACCTAAAAGGACCGAGGTGATGACAGTGATACCAAAATTTCTTCATTTACTAATGATATGGCCATATTAATGATTGGAGAAAGAAGATTCTAAACCCCAAATAGTTGGGATAAGCTATTATGATGAAGATGATACACGTTGCACACCACTTGCTAGCTTCCTGTAGTGAGAATACTTCAATGAGCCATGGGTGATAGGAAACCTAGCCCATTAACTAAGAGGAATCAGTATACTGATGCATCCAGATCAGCACATTCATGCTTCACTAGCCAGCTAAAGAAGGTAGGACCGAAGGGAATCGACTGGAGAATAATCGTGTTGCTGGAACAACTGACTCAAAACACCTTTTAAAGGATTACGTGTTATGATTGGATCAAACTTTCTACTTGCACAAAAAAAAGTACAATTTGCAGGTCGAGAGATTAGGATCCTTCCCATTTAGGAAGCTTGGGGAATCATCCATCCGCAGTGCAATCAGTAAACCATAGTGCCCACTCCTATAGAGTCTGGAAACATCAGATGTCATATGTCCTAATGCATCAAAACCTAAAAAATCGTTAAACAAAATCTTCAAGAAAAAGAAATCTCGAAGGACAAACATTCCCAAGCTTACTTTTCATGTAAAATGTCAAGTTACAAAGTAAAATTTATAGATTTTCTTCAAATAATCCTATAAAAATAGGGATTTTTTTAAAGATCCTATAAAATATCCATAAACAGATGGTGTCAAGTCATAAAAAAATCTACAGCAAAAGGTTCAAATTCGCACCACGCAAAAGAATCAAAAGCCAAATTTGAACTGAAACGAAGAAAATCAAGAGCTATTCCTCAGAATCCATACTCAAAGAATAAAAACACCAACTTTCAAAGCCAAATCATCAATATCACAGGCAAAAATCCTTTAAAAATGTGACGTTTGAAACCATTACTCACATTATCCTACACTAACAATGTTAGATTTTCTCAAAAACAAAGATTCAAAACAAAAATGAATAGACAAATCAAAAGGACACATCACCTCTTCAGATTGGCAATAGGTTGCAGCTCAACAATGTCTATTGCGATTGATGACCAGAGATGTGGTAGGGTTTCTGCAGTTGGTAGATGTGGTGTAAGGATCGCAGATCGAGAGTCGGACAGAGAAAGGGAAAATGAGAGAGAGACAGAAGGGGAAAACCAGAGCCCGAATAGAGATCCAAGTTGC
Organism: Magnolia kwangsiensis; assembly: GCA_037074715.1. Classification (NCBI taxonomy): domain Eukaryota; kingdom Viridiplantae; phylum Streptophyta; class Magnoliopsida; order Magnoliales; family Magnoliaceae; genus Magnolia; species Magnolia kwangsiensis. The sequence goes on from CM073573.1 coordinate 64,130,469, forward strand.
AGCATCTACAATAGGTTGATCGATTTAATGCTCTTGCTGGCGCTTTCTGTGATGGAGCTTTGTCTGATCGTAACATCTCTTGTTCGGAGATCGAGCTTGGGAGAAGGAACCATGAACCGATGGCAAAAACGAGATGGATTTTGGTGATCCAGGGCTGGAAAGGGTTGAGAGTCCATGGATTGAGGTGACGTAGAGGGATTTGGTAAGAAGATAGAGTGAAATTGGGTTGATTATAGGGTTAGGGCTTGGTAGATTTGAATGATTTTAGAAAGGAGTTGGTGGAAGAGAGCGAACACAGACCTCTGCGTTGAAAGGGGGAATATAGAATGGGAATAGCCACCGTGAGAATGAAATAGAGATTTGGGTGTGCGGGGGAGAGGAGAGATGACAGACATCACCATCTTGATTTAGTTTCAAATTTGTGGGGCCCACCATTGTGTATTTTATCTATCCACTTCGTCCATTCATTTTAACGGCTCCTTTTTAGGGTTTATCCAAAAAATGTGTCAGATCGAAGATGTATATAGACCACACCATATATTAACGATATAAATATATTTTTCATTTTTTTCTTGTGATGTGGTCCACTTAAACTTTTAATATTTCTACTTTTTGGGCTCTTACACTGAAATAATATTTTAAAATTTATGGATGGCTTAGATAAAACAAATATATTGCAATGGGCCCCATGGAGCTCCTTAAGCATCATCAGTTTATAATAAAGTCCAATGGGGAGGTATGTTTTAGCTACTGATTAAGTAGGTTTTAGCTACGGATTAAATCTGTAGTAATCTAGATACGGATTAAATTCGTAGCTAAAAGCCTACATAGTCTGTAGCCTTTGCTCATTTTTTTGGTAGTGAATGTTTACGCTCTATTTGCTTTAAATTTTCCTTTAAAATTATCCTTCGTATTCTACTGCTATTGCCATAATCACAGTTATGGTTGTTTATTATTAATATCTTCCTTTGTCAAGTTGTGACAAAAAGGGGGAGAATTTTGTAGGCTTTGTGGTTATGGGAGAGTTTGATTGGTGATGGTGTAGAGGAGTGCATTTTTTTTTTTTTTATTTTAGATATATGTGTATTTTTTAATACAGGTACTCTACAACAAGTTACTAAGCTCAAATTGAGGGGGAGTAGATTTAGGGGGAGTTTCTTTTTTAGAAAAAGAGTTAAGCTATTGTGAACTTCTGCATTATGTATGTATAGGTTGATCTTTCAAGTTGGTTTTGTCCCAAATTTGACAAAGGGGGAGATTGTAAGTACTGTATTATATATGAAGCACCCATAGTTGTCAAATTTAATTTTGAAAAACCATTTTGGATTGATGAACCTATGCAAGTGATGGAAAGTTCATCTTCAAGTGAAGATGTGCTACATTCATGTCATTAAGTATTGCTTCAAGTTCAACTGCAGCTTCAAATTCATGATCAAGTCAAAGTGCTAGCTCTAGTGCAAGTTTAAGACCTAGTTCATGTGCTACTTCAAATCTTTATCTTAGCTCAAAGGAACTACAAGGACAAGATCAAGTTCAAGAACTTCAAAGTGAAAGTGCACCTACTACGTGCCCTGGTTTGTCAATTACGTTGTAAGTTGAGTCAGTCAGACAACAGTGCCTAACAAGAAGATCAAGTCAAGCGTCTACCTCAATTGGATGTGCGGAAGCTCGCCATAGGTAAATCATAGCCTCACATCCCATGTCCCAAAACACCAGGTGATTAAACCCTTAAAAAGAACTAGAACATCTTAGGGTTTAAGTGTAAGAAAACTTCTTATCAAAAGGAAAATCTTTAAAGTTTTTCTTACACTATCGATTATATCGATTACCCCTTCGATATAATCAACCAGCTCTGTCGTTATCCTCGGGATCTCAATCGATACAATCGAGTGAGGACAAAAAGCGTCCAGCAATCAAACAATCTTCTGGACGATTTATCGATATATTGACCTTCGAGTCGATATCATCGATATTCAAAAATCGATCATATTGGAAGTGGATCGATAATATCGACAGACTGCTTTTCGGTGCTCCTGTTTTTTTAAAGAAAACTAACAAATGCTTTGATATATCGATGACTGTCCAATTCAATCAGAACTCAAATATCGATCATATCGGGAGTCAGTCGATCATATCGATTATGGGCGCATGTTCTCACCAGCATGAATTTCAGGTTATTTTTTTATGATGATTGGGGTGCCAGTCGATAAATCGATATTCATATATCGATTATATCGAGACCTAGTCGATTGGATCGAGACAGGAGATAAATCATCCAGCAAGCTTATATGTAAGTGTATACGATTTATCGATCCCATCGATAAGGTCTCCGATATGATCGATGTACAAATTTCAATGACATCGACTGCTTCCCCGATCATAACTGTTGAACCTGAAATTCTTCAAGGCTTCTCTCTTATTTTTCACCCGTCGATAGATCGAAAGATCACTCGATGGAATCAGAGTTTGAAATCCGATAACATCGATGTGTGTCTCGATCCCATCGACTAGTTGGCGGAAGGTTTCCAAAAGTGAAATGAAAATTGAGTTTGTTTCATCGAGAGGTCTGCCGATACAATCGAGAGTATACGCTCGATCATATCGAAAACTTCTCGATAATATCGAACTCTGTCATAAATATGACCGTTTATATCCGTTGGAACCTTTTGCCTATAAATAGAGAGAGTAGTCCTCATTGCTGGTAGAGAAAGTAGAGAGTGCTTTTAAGAGTTTTAACCTTCCTATCATTTACCTTAAGCCCTTTCTCTCAGGAAGTTCATCCTCCAATCTACCCTCATCATTGATATTTCATAGAGTGGATTGGGGAATGAACTTTCACATTTAAAGATCCTTCAGCTACTGCCTTAATGACATATCATTAAGTTGGGATGCCTTGAATGCATAGATGATGGGAACCACTCTATCTTCCTTATAGGAAAATCTTTAGAGAATGGTATTCCATCATAGCCTTGACCCAACCTAAGCCTAGCATAGATACATCTTTGTGTTGCGGATCAAGGAGCTGAAGACTCTTCATCAACAAGAAGGAGATCTTCATCACTGCGCTAAAAGGGACTCATCAACTTATCTGTAAGTACTAAGAGTCCAAATGACACTTGTGATCATTCCTTTCTAGGATTGAATTTTAAGTGTTGCTCACCATTTGAAGTCCTCGAAGGAGGCCTCCGACAGGAGTGTACGTGGGGGTGCGTTGTGTGGACCCTCGCTCTATGGTGAGCATAAACATCTGGTTAGGAGTACGCCAACAAAACTCCAGGGTTAGAGGTTAACCTAGTAGAAACCTCCGGGTGCGTTGTGTGGACCCTTGTCCTGTGTGGGCATAAACATCTGGTTAGGAGTACGCCAGCAAAACTCTAAGGTTAGAGGTGAACCGAGTAGAAACCTCCGGGTGCATTGTGTGGACCCTTGTCCTGTGTGGGCATAAACATCTGGTTAGGAGTACACCAGTAAAACTCCAGGGTTAGAGGTGAACCGAGTAGAAACCTTCGGGTGCGTTGTGTGGACCCTTGTCCTGTGTGGGCATAAACATCTGGTTAGGAGTACGCCAGCAAAACTCCAGGATTTGAGGTGAACCGAGTAGAAACCTCTGTAAAGGTTGAATGTGAACCTGATTTAAAACCTTAGGTTTGAGGTGAACCATGGGAAACCTCCTTAGTGAAATCGGGTCACTCAAGGGTTGAGTGTGGAAGCCGGGAGTGGAGTAGACAAGTCGTCAAACTACTATAAAATGACTGTGTTTGAGATTGATATTGTCTTTCATTTATGTGATTGCCTTGCATGTCTTTATATATGATCACATCCTATGCACACACAGTCATATCCATCACAATCTCATTTATATATTATTTGTCTTTTAAATAGTTTGTGATTGGATCCTCTATTAGGTTTGGAATCCAGTAGAGTTAATTTTGAGTAATCCTAATCAGTACTCTGTGATAGGATTAGTGTGATAAGGATTTTTAATAACTCATAAAAACTTTAAAAAGTCCTATTCACCCCCCTCTAGGATATATTGACATATTCTTACTTCAACTTAAGCGGTCTTCACCGCTATTTCAATTAGTATCAGAGACAGGTTTCTCTTAAGGGCTTTACCGCCTAGAGAGTGATCTTGACTGAAGTAAGAATCATGGTCAAGAAAGTCCCAGAGGATGTGACAGATCAAAATTCCCTTGTAATCCACACCGCTCTGAAAGCTGGTAATTCTTCAAAGTGGTATCTTGATAGTGGGTGTTCCAGACACATGACTGGTGATCGTACTCATTTTTATTTATACTCAAACTTCAATGGTGGATCAATCACATTCAGAGATGGTAGCTCGGCCAGAATTTTTGGACAAGGAACAATAGGAGTACCAGGTCTTCCAAAAATTAAAAATATTCTCTGTGTTGAAGGTCTGAAACATAATCTCCTTATTATCTCTCAAATCTGTGACAAGGAACATCTGGTCACTTTCTCAAAAGATTTGTATAAAATAATAGATCATACAGGAAAATCCCTCATAAAAGGTACACGCACTAGTGATAACTGTTATATTATTGAAAGTACCAACGATAAGGGTTTGTCCACAAAATGTAACATGGCTGTAAAGAATGAATCAAGATTATGGCATCAAAGGTTGGGACATGTCCATGACCGAAATTTAGCTAGAATTAGCTCAAAAAACTTGGTTAGAGGCCTTTCCAGAATTAGAAAAGAAGAAAAAATAGTATGTGTGGAATGTCTAAAAGGAAAACAGATAAAAGTCGGACATAAAAAGACAACCACCATAGTTACAACAAAGCCCTTGGATCTACTGCATATGGATCTAGTGGGTCCTACTAAAGTGGAAAGTCATGGCAAGAAAAGATACTTTTTGGTGATAGTAGATGATTATACTAGATTCACTTGGGTTGCATTTCTTTGAGAAAAATCAGATGGTTTTGGAAAATTTGTTGTCTTGGCAAAACAAATTCAAAATGAGAAAGGATATGATATAAAACGTATCAAAAGTGATCATGGTGGTGAATTCAAAAATTATGAATTTGAAAAATACTGCAATGATAAAGGAATTCATCATGAATTTTCAGCCCCAAAAACCCCTCAACAAAATGGGGTTGCTGAAAGGAAAAATCGAGTATTGCAGGAAATGGGGTCTATCATGTTAAATGGAAAGGACATGGCAAAGAGCTTTTGGGTAGAAGCTGTCAATACCGCCTGCTACATCATAAACAGAGTATATCTTAGAGCAGGTCTGAACAAAACTCCATATGAACTATGGTATGGGAAGCTGCCAAATGTGAAATACTTTCGGATCTTTGGTAGTAAATGCTATATTTTAAAGGATAGGGATTATCTAGGGAAGTTCGAATCTAAAAGCGATGAAGGAATTTTTCTTGGATACGCCATGAATAGTCGTTCTTATAGAGTGTACAACTTAAGAACCCTTACTATTTAAGAATCGATGAAAGTGGTAATTGATGATCTTCCTCAAGATATGAATTCTCCTGTGAATGATATAGACGATGATGTAGATTCATGCATACCTGAATAATCAGATGACAAATCTTCATTATTGGATGAATCTCAACAATCATCAGACAAACCTGTCATCAAAGATCACCCTTGAGAGCAAATTATTGGAGACCCTAATGTCGGTGTAAGAACTAGACGACAAATAGATAATGTCTATAGTCACTTCTGTTTTACCTCAAAGATTGAACCCAAAAATATTGTAGAAGCTCTTCAAGATGAATACTGGATAAATGCCATGCAAGAAGAACTTCAATAATTTTAGAGAAATGAGGTGTGAAAACTAGTTCCTAGACCAACAGATACTAATGTCATTGGAACAAAATGGGTCTTCAAAAATAAATCTGACTAATCAGGGAATGTAATTAGAAACAAAGTAAGATTGGTTGCTCAGGGATACTCACAGATTGAAGGAATTGATTTTGATGAAACATTTGCCCCTGTTGCATGTCTAGAATCCATTAGAATTCTTATGTCTATTGCTTGTGCACTAAAATTCAAATTATTTCAAATGTATGTTAAGATGCCTTTCTTAATGGAGAACTTGCTGAAGAAGTATATGTGGAACAACCAAAAGGATTTTCAGAACCTAAGCATCCCCATTATATTTATCATTTGGACAAATTTCTGTATGGTCTCAAACAAGCACCACGTGCTTGGTATGAACGACTAACGGAGTTTCTCCTAGACCATGAATTTCACAGAGGAAGTGTAGACAAAACACTGTTCACCCATAGAACAAAGGACTCATTACTTATTGCGTAAATTTATGTGGATGATATTGTGTTTGGATCAACATGCGGAGATGAGGCATTCAAATTCGCCAACCTCATGAAATCAGAATTTGAAATGAGCATGGTTGGCGAATTGAATTTCTTCATAGGGTTACAGGTCAAACAACTGGATGATGGAGTTTTCATAAATTAAACCAAGTATGCAAAAGACCTAGTGAAAAAATTTAGGCTTGAATCTGGTCGCACTTATCACACGCCTATGAGTACTACTCTAAAACTCTAAAAAGATACTAATGGCAAAAGTGTGGACCAGCATCTTTATCGAAGCATGATCGGAAGTCTGCTATATCTAACTGTCAGTCGTCCAAATATATCCTTTAGTGTTGGGATATGTGCTCGTTATCAGGCAGATCCTAAGGAATCTCACCTAACAGTAGTTAAAAGGATTATCAAGTATGTTGGAGGGACAACCACCTTTGGACTATGGTATCCACATGAAACCTCCACCATTATTGCAGGATATTCAGATGCGGATTGGGCTGGAAATTTGGATGATCAAAAATCAACAAGCGGTGGATGCTTTTATGTTGGAAATTGTTTAGTTTCCTGGCAAAGCAAGAAACAAAAATCAATCTCATTATCCACTGGGGAAGCTGAATATATAGCTGCTGGAAACTGTTGTGCTCAACTTCTCTGGATGAAACAGATGTTGTTCGACTACGGGATTGCTCAATCCACAATGAGTCTCTTTTGTGACAATACCAGTGCTATAAACATCTCAAAGAACTCAGTTCAGCACTCTCGGACCAAGCATACTGACATCCGTCATCATTTTATCCGAGAACTTGTCAAAGAAAAGACCATTATGTTAGAATATGTTACCACTGAAAAGCAACTTGCCGATATCCTTACAAAGCCTCTTGACACAAACAGGTTCTGTGACCTCCAAAAGTCAATTGGTGTTTGTTCGCACTGATAAAGTGTCTGGACTTATGGTACTCATTGAAAATCTTAAGGGCTGAGTTGCTCATGGTTCATGATGAATCTAAGTCAAAATCCTTATAGTCTTGATGTTGCCTGCATAGTATCGATTTCATAATCGATTCCATCGAAACTGCTCATCGATTCAATCGACAGTCATTTTGCTGCTTTCAAACAACCATCAGAGTTTTTTTTTTGGGATAACAGTCCAATGATGCAATCGATAACTTCTCGATATAATCGATAATTCTGCTATATAAAGAGAAAGGCACACTCGAACTCATTTCTTCTTTTGTTCTTCTAGTCTTTATTAGCATTTTATCTCTTCAAACATGACCTCAAGAAAAGGTAAGGCTCACTTCGAATCCTTAGAAGAGACAAGCATCCAACCAAATTTCCGTAGGTATCATCCTACTCCAAAGGAAAATAGTCCATCTATCATCAGTGAACGACTAGTGCTCCATAGTGCAGTTGATCCTTTTGGTGTTGATCTCCTTCTCGAAGTAATTGGGTGGCAAAATATTCTACATCTTGGGGGATCATACCAATTGGGAGTGATACATGAATTCCTCAAACACAGCCATATCATTTGCGAAGATCCCCCCAGCATTTGGATTGTTCTTGCACACTACTCAAAGCTTATCACTCCAGTGACTGTGGTAAAACTTCTCGATCTTGAAGTCACTAAAATTCCAGTAACCAATCGAAATCTCAATGGATTGGGAGTATGGAGAGAAATTACTCGCACATTGTGCCAAGGGACTACAGTTCCGTGAACTGATGGAAATTTACAGCATATCAATCATCTTGGACCCACCTTCAAGATTCTGCACAGCATTTTCTGCTCGAATTTGTATCCATGCGATATCCTTGGTGAACATCTTTCTCCATTTGTGATCAATATTCTCTATGATATATATCAAGAAAATCATATGTGCTTGCCAACTCTTCTCCTTACGCAGGTCATTCGTGTCTTCCAAGGATCTCATACTGAGACACTGCCCTTTCCCGTGCTCATATGCAAGCTCGCCCACTATGCTGGAATTCCTGTCACATGTGATGAAGTGCACCCGGAAGCCTGGTTTGATAATGATGCATCACTAGCAGTACAACGATTCTGTCTTCCTTTGTCTCCCTCAAGGCACAACCCTTCTAGATCCAGATCCGATCATCCACCCACAATGAGGCCTACACAGGGAGGATCAAATCGCCCACCAATGGTCAATCCCGAGTCAATTACTAATCACCCAGCTCATCATCTCGAACGTCACCTACTCAATGCGTTGGTTGGTATAGAGGACAGGTTGAACAATTGTGAAAGGTGTCTCACTCTTATTGAAGAAAAGCTCGATACCCTCTAGGGAACTACTCAGCACCTGGTAAACTTGGTCACAAATGATTTTTCTCGATACCATTAAGAGTCCGCTCCGTTGGCCTTTGACTATCTTATACATCTGCTGCCTTTTTATGTATTTCTTCCTGGACAAAAAGTGGGACTGCTGTCTGTGACAATATATATATTTTTGATATGGATAAATCCAATTCCTATTTCATTGCCATTCTTACTGCTATTGAAATAAACATGCTGCTTGTTTCTTCATTGATGTATGCTTTACACTGCTCTCATTTATATACATCTATTTCTCTTTGTGGTTCTCCCACATGCTTCAATCTTCAGTCAATATCACGTCTTATACCTTTGTCAATGACTAACAAAAAGGGGGAGAACAATTCAAACACCTCGAGCGAAAATTGTAGATCTATGTTGCAGGGGTTAGGGGGAGCAGCCGCAATAAGAAAGAGGGAGTTTTTGAATTAAGGGGGAGAATTTTATTGGGTGTGTACATGGGAGTTTAGAATTCATAAAATTGTGTTAATACATGTACACACAATTTAGGATGTATCTGTCTAGATATGTTCCTAGGGTGTTCTGGGTATTTTGTCACGTAATTGACAAAGGTGGAGATTGAAAGTGCACCTACTACGTGCCCTGGTTTGTCAATTACGTTGTAAGTTGAGTCAGTCAGACAACAGTGCCTAACAAGAAGATCAAGTCAAGCGTCTACCTCAATTGGATGTGCGGAAGCTCGCCATAGGTAAATCATAGCCTCACATCCCATGTCCCAAAACACCAGGTGATTAAACCCTTAAAAAGAACTAGAACATCTTAGGGTTTAAGTGTAAGAAAACTTCTTATCAAAAGGAAAATCTTTAAAGTTTTTCTTACACTATCGATTATATCGATTACCCCTTCGATATAATCAACCAGCTCTGTCGTTATCCTCGGGATCTCAATCGATACAATCGAGTGAGGACAAAAAGCGTCCAGCAATCAAACAATCTTCTGGACGATTTATCGATATATTGACCTTCGAGTCGATATCATCGATATTCAAAAATCGATCATATTGGAAGTGGATCGATAATATCGACAGACTGCTTTTCGGTGCTCCTGTTTTTTTAAAGAAAACTAACAAATGCTTTGATATATCGATGACTGTCCAATTCAATCAGAACTCAAATATCGATCATATCGGGAGTCAGTCGATCATATCGATTATGGGCGCATGTTCTCACCAGCATGAATTTCAGGTTATTTTTTTATGATGATTGGGGTGCCAGTCGATAAATCGATATTCATATATCGATTATATCGAGACCTAGTCGATTGGATCGAGACAGGAGATAAATCATCCAGCAAGCTTATATGTAAGTGTATACGATTTATCGATCCCATCGAGAAGGTCTCCGATATGATCGATGTACAAATTTCAATGACATCGACTGCTTCCCCGATCATAACTGTTGAACCTGAAATTCTTCAAGGCTTCTCTCTTATTTTTCACCCGTCGATAGATCGAAAGATCACTCGATGGAATCAGAGTTTGAAATCCGATAACATCGATGTGTGTCTCGATCCCATCGACTAGTTGGCGGAAGGTTTCCAAAAGTGAAATGAAAATTGAGTTTGTTTCATCGAGAGGTCTGCCGATACAATCGAGAGTATACGCTCGATCATATCGACAATTCTCGATGATATCGAACTCTGTCATAAATATGACCGTTTATATCCGTTGGAACCTTTTGCCTATAAATAGAGAGAGTAGTCCTCATTGCTGGTAGAGAAAGTAGAGAGTGCTTTTGAGAGTTTTAACCTTCCTATCATTTACCTTAAGCCCTTTCTCTCAGGAAGTTCATCTTCCAATCCCCCCTCATCATTGATATTTCATAGAGTGGATCGCTGAATGAACTTCCGCATTTAAGGATCCTTCAGCTACTACCTTAATGACATATCATTAAGCTGGAATGCCTTGAATGCATAGATGATGGGAACCACTCTATCTTCCTTATAGAAAAATATTTAGAGAATGGTATTCCATCATAGTCTTGACCTAACCTAAGCCTAGCATAGATACATCTTTATGTTGCGGATCAAGGGAGCTGAAGACTCTTCATCAACAAGAAGGAGATCTTCATCACTACGCTAAAAGGGACTCATCAACTTATCTGTAAGTACTAAGAGTGTAGATGACACTTGTGATCAATCCTTTCTAGGATTGAATTTTAAGTGTTGCTCACCATTTGAAGTCCTCGAAGGAGGCCTCCGACGGGAGTGTACGTGCGGGGTGCATTGTGTGGACCCTTGCTCTGTGGAGAGCATAAACATCTGGTTAGGAGTACGCCAGCAAAACTCCAGGGTTAGAGGTGAACCGAGTAGAAACCTCCGGGTGCGTTGTGTGGACCTTTGTCCTGTGTGGGCATAAACATCTGGTTAGGAGTACGCTAGCAAAACTCCAGGGTTAGTGGTGAACCGAGTAGAAACCTCCGAGTGCGTTGTGTGGACCCTTGTCCTGTATGGGCATAAACATCTAGCTAGGAGTACGCTAGCAAAACTCCAAGGTTAGAAGTGAACCGAGTAGAAACCTCTGAGTGCGTTGTGTGGACCCTTGTCCTGTGTGGGCATAAACATCTGGTTAGGAGTACATCAGTAAAACTCCAGGGTTAGAGGTGAACTGAGTAGAAACCTCCGAGTGCGTTGTCTGGACCCTTGTCCTATGTGGGCATAAACATCTGGTTAGGAGTATGCCAGCAAAATTCCAGGGTTTGAGGTGAATCGAGTAGAAACCTCTGTAAAGGTTGAAGGTGAACATGATTTAAAACCTTAGGTTTGAGGTGAACCATGAGAAACCTCCTTAGTAAAATTCGGTCACTCAAGGGTTGAGTGTGGAAGCCGGGAGTGGAGTAGACAAGTCCTCGAACCACTATAAAATGACTGTGTTTGAGATTGATATTGTCTTTCATTTATGTGATTGCCTTGCATGTCTTTATATATGATCACATCCTATGCACACACAGTCATATCCATCACAATCTCATCTATATATTGTTTGTCTTTTAAATAGTTTGTGATTGGATCCTCTATCAGGCTTGGAAGCCAGTAGAGTTAATTTTGTGTAATCCTAATCAGTACTCTATGATAGGATTAGTGTGATAATGATTTTTAATAACTCATAAAAACTTTAAAAAGTCCTATTCACCCCCTTATAGGATATATTGACATATTCCTACTTCAACATAAGCGGTCTTCACCGCTATTTCACAAAGTACATAAGATCAAGTTTAAGATTTCAAGTGCACAAAATCATGCTTCAAGAACTTCAAGTACAAAATACAACTAAAGTTATATGGTTCAATGTTTAACTTTCAGGTATATATGACCCTGGAAAGACCTTAGGGTTAGGTCATTCATATTGCATATTTTATATGGGTTAATATGCCTATTATAGGCTTTAATTTGACTAGTCTTAGCATATGGTCGACTAGTACAAGCTCTGGCTCGACCAGTCTAAGAAAAAACTCAAATTTTTAGATTTTTTCCAGTAGGGTCATGACCAGTCGAGCACCTTGCTCGACTGGTCATGTGTTCTCGACAATATAGAAAGGCTCGACACCAACTCTAGCAACTATTTTTGGCCCCACTCGACCAGTCGAGGAGTCCACTCGACTAGCCGAGGGTCTGTTTTATCCGATCGTGATAGAATTTTTGAAATTTAGTTGTTCTCAGGACTAGTCGAAGGTTACCTTAGATTAGTCGAGGGAACTGTTCTACCTATAAATAGAGGTCTTTTCTCAGTATTTTTCATTCATTCCAAGCTAAATCAAGCCACCACTCTAAGAGAAAAGTCCATTGATTAACAAGCTATTATTCGGTAATTTTAGATTCTTTTATAGCTTTTTTATTGTTTAATTTCAATCTTACTATATAAAAGGGGAATTCTTATCTATCTTTTGAGATCTAAGAAATTCAATCAATTAGCCCTATTTTAAGCTTAATTAAAATTTATTTAGAACCTAGAACCCTTCTATATGTGTATTAGACATTAAACATCCTCATTTACAAGCGAAGCGGTTCTATCGGGCTACAATAAAGAAGAATCTACAGATAAGTACATTTTTAGTTTCTTTATTGGTTTGTGAGATAAGCTAAAAAATATCTATTTTGGTTTTTGAGATAAGCCAGAAAATCTCTTATGGTTTTGACTGAGATAAGCCAAAAAATCTCAGCACGGGGTTTTTAATTGTGATAGCCCATTGAAAACACAGTTGTAAGGGTTTTAAGGTGAACCTTGAAAAACCTTCTTTCATAGTGAAAGCCAATATCACGTGGGTTGTGATTATTAGGAGTGAAGTAGGTGTGGTTGTTTGCAGATAGTTTGTGTACACACCAAACCACTATAATTCTTAGATTTATGGTGGATGATGGTGATTATGTATGTGATGTATGTGTGTTAAATGCTTTTATCTCTTTCATGTACATGTGGTGAATGTTATAATAGTTAGATTCTTTTTTATTGCTTCTTGCTTTAGTTTGAGTTTTTTATCCTTATCGAAGTTTAAGAAATCAGGTTGTCCTACCATAAACTTTGGTTTTTGGTGTAAGGTTGTCCTTTGAACAATATTTGTATCAACCTCTCAATACTATTGCAATTGAGATTGTAATTTGTTTTAGCTATCTTCTTTTATATTCTGTATTTTTTTTTTATTTGGCATAGTCCTATTCACCCCCCCACCACCACCCCCCCCCCCCCCCCCCCCCCCCCCCCCCCCCCTTTAGGATTGAGAGCTCACCCTCTTCACTATGCATAACATTCATGCATAACATATGAGCTTTAGTAGGTGGTTGAAATAAGACACATTCTGCTAGGTATACTATTGACTTTATTTGGAAAAATTATTCTAATGTAACCTTTAGATTTGTGTGCATTCATACTACTATGGGTTGCTCTCTTTAAATGTGGCTTTTACAGGTATTTAGGACCTCCTTGGGTGTATCCTAAATGATTTTCCAAGAGAATAAATTACCTTGGGCACTCTCACCACATGGTCTTTTCTAGGTAGTGAATCTACCTCGAGTGACCCTTTTGCCAGCTAGAGGTGCCTCCCCAAGTTTGTGATTGTAAGCATATATCTATACATTCAAAAATATATTCAAGTAATATTATCCTCATTATAAATTGGTAAGTTAATTTGAAGTTTATTTTAGGTTATTACGATATGCATGAAATCTTGGATGGTAAATTCCTCTAAGTTATTACTCACTTTACAATGCAGTTGCACTAAATAAATACAAGGTTAGAGTGTGAGGAAGACTCCCCCCCCCCCCCCCCCCCAAATCAGGATCTCAGAGCAGGCTAGAGGTGAGTTTATTGAGGAGGGGTGCTATGCTAGTGCAGTCGAGCCATTTGAGCACAACCAGTAGTTTATGATTTACTTACTTTTGTCATTAGGCCTTTATACTTTTGATTCCATGACTTATAATTAAACTCCCCTTCTGAGGGATTTCTTTCTATTGACATTTACATGTTTTAAATCTCTCTTGTTAATACTCTTGACATTATAGCTTATATGGTGGTTAATTCATATTATATCATGAGATCTCTAACATTGGAGGTTTATTAGTAGTAGTCTTTTTAATGTAATACTCGATTCTCAATGATGAACGATCATCCCCGAGTCATGAGAATTAGGATGTTACATTCTAGAGGGGATAGAGGGTTAGCGATAGAAGATGTGCGATTCGATTAGGGAGCTGGCGGTGCCCCTGGGAGTATTAGGGGTTGTCCAGGAAGGCCTTTATAGATTATTTTTCTAGACTTGGTGAGTTTGTGTTGCATACAAAATGAGGGAGGACATTTTTCCTGTGCAACAATAGGTAGATGGTATGGGACCTAACTAGGGATGGGGGATAAAGCTCTCCCTATAAGGACCAATGGTTGGTGGGCCCATGACTAGTGGTGGTTGTTAACTAGTGCTGACGAAGGGGCTCTTCCTTGGAGGACCAACGAAGGGGATAACGCTCCTTACAAAATAAGTGGGGGAAACTTCTTATAGTAGATTTTGGCTCAAAATGCTTGGAAAACATAGGGGAATACTCTCCATGGATGACATTGACGATAGGGGTGCTAGAAGTGCTAGGGCTTGTTTGGTGCTGCGGTAAAGGATTTTAGAGTATATTGTTACTATTAACTGAAACATCCCAAAATGTTGGCAACTTGAGTACATACTCGTGCCCGAGAATTTAAGGTGTTAATAATGTATAAATTGGATGCTTTATAAATCATACCTTTTTTCCATTTAGATCACATCAAGTTACATTTATGAAGGTAACCATTCATGAGAATAAATTTGACTGTATTTATTATTTCATTAGAGTAAAAGAATTCAAAAAATTATTAAATTCCCTCTCAATAGAAGCTTCTTATATTATTGAGTTTAGAGCAAAAATATAAAACTAAATTATAAAACTATATTCTTATTCATTCAATATAATCTTTCATAGGGACATGGTCCTCTGGGTCTTCAATTTATACATCACCTGCATCATTTATATGGTTAGAGAGGGTCAACGCCCTAATCATAGTGATGGTTATCCTTTAAGATTCACAATAATTCAAGATATTCATAAAAGTAATGTAAGGGTTTTGATACATTTTGTACTCCACTACTATGAGCGTTATCAGTATGCGCAACCAATATATATATATATATATATATATATATATATATATATGAATACATGACTAACAAAGTGTGTTTGGTCCATCATGCGTACTGATCATCACAATGTGGAATATAATTTCATAGAAAATCTGACTCACCCCACATCCCATAACTATAGAGATTCGCCGGCGTGTCCAATGCTACCGTGGATTTATGTAAACACCTCAACGTGGCACAACACATGAGTCGGATAAATTACGTGACATGATTTGTTCATGTAGCAACTATTTATGACCTCCAATTCTGGAAGTGATGTAACACGCATTACAAATTACTTGTACCAATTTGTGCATCACTACTCAAACTCATGAAATTACTGGTCGACCAAGAGGGTCTCTACCCAAATCGCATTATGTCTATGATAAAATATTTGAATCACTAGCTGTGATAGCTCTAATACATCAGTTGCATAAAAAGGAAATAAATTGAACCATGAGAGTTTTGAAATTTCAAGACACAAGTTCAAGCCTATTAAGACTCAAATATTATATATTATCCCCCATTTATTACTTGGTTTTATGAACGTGATAATGCTTAATATTTTATTTTAATTATATTTGTGTTCTATGGTGAATTTAAGGGCTTGGATTAAAAAGGATGCTAAAAATATGGATTTAACGCTCAAGAATCACCAAAGCCAAGGATAGATCTTATGAGATCAAGAATGAAGAATTCATATGCCAAAAATCTAAGAAAACTAAGTGAGGAACTAAGAGCATTGAAGACTTGGAGTAAAGAAAAGGAACCCTAAAAATCAACATCCTTTGACTAGTCCAAGGCCATATTCGACCAGTCGAGGGATCTTGCTCGACTAGTCGAAGATTCCTCAACTCAAACTCTAGCGATCAAAATCCTTTAATCCTGTCATCCTCAACCAGTTGAAGGAAACCCTGACCAGTCGAAAGTGACCCTCAACCAGTCTAAGGTTGTCCTCGACCAATCTAAGGTTATGCGGACAGCACACGGACTGCGTAAATTTGAGGCAATCTCTTGATTTTTCCAACTCGGTGTGAAAGTTGGAGTTACAAAACTATAAATAGGAGTCCCTAGGATGTTTCTAGGCATCTTCTAGAGTTTGAGGAGTGGAGAAAAAGTATGGAGAAGTTGTCGCCAAGAGTTTTTCCTTCCTTTTCCTTAGTCATTTTTATACTTTTCTTAAGAGATTTTAGTTCAATTATGTCTATGGTTGGCTAAACCTCTTAGCTAAGGGTAAGAGGTAAAGCTTATAGCATGATTGAGATGTTTTTTTTTATTCATGTTTTGTTGAACTCTCTTAGATTCTAGTTTGATTATAAGGAATATTTTTAGTTTTTAATAGTTTGTTGTGACAAATTACAATAGATCTGCGATAGTTCTAAATATCTTCTTTTTATGATTTGAGATTGTGAAGTTAGTAAGCCTGGTTGTTCACCATCGTCCCTTGGGCATGGTTGGATGATGAAATCCTTCCTAATCTTCATAATTCCCTTATGATTGGTTATACGATAGGTAAATCTTGTTGTTTTCCTTATCTCCTGGGCATGGTTAGGTGATGGAATCACTTTCAAATCCTCACAACTCTTATCCATTGATGATTAGATCCATGAGAAGTTCAGAGATATGACAAATCTCTTCTCACCAATTGGATAAGATAGGACTCTGATGCTAGTTGTGTCCTTGAATCAAGCAAGTTAGCATCCCAAGAACCTACAAGTGGATCCTTGGAAACCCTAGTTACCACTTTTGAATTTGTTAGTTTTAATCACTTTAATCATAATTATTCTCTATACTTCTAGATTTAGGTTTTCATCTTTTTCTAGTTTTAGTTCTAGTTACCTTAAACTACACATAAGATTAGTCCATGTGGATTCGACCTCGGTCTCATTGAGATTATTACTACATCGTAACCCTACACTTGGGGTTGTAAATAAGTTTTTAGCGCTGTTGCCGAGGACTAACGGTTATGTTTTTCTGAGATTAGCTAGTTTTAGAATTAGTTTAAGATTAAGATTTTTCTATTTTCTATTTTGAGGATTAGGGTTTTTTGAATTTGTTAGTTTTAATCATTTTAATCATAATTACTCTCTATACTTCTAGATTTAGGTTTTCATCTTTTTCTAGTTCTAGTTCTAGTTACCTTAAACTACATATAAGATTAGTCCCTGTGGATTCGACCTCGGTCTCATTGAGATTATTATTACATCACAACCCTACACTTGAGGTTGTAAACAAGTTTTTAGCGCCGTTGTTGAGGACTAACGGTTATGTTTTTCTGAGATTAGCTAGTTTTAGAATTAGTTTAAGATTAGGGTTTTTCTATTTTCTATTTCAAGGATTAGGTTTTTCTGAATTATTTTAGAAACTAACTTACTTTCTCTTTTTTAGAAACTTTCTATTTTATGTTTTTAGGAACTTTCTATTTTTTGTTTTATTTTTAGAAACTAGGTTGCTTTCTTCTTCTTCTTCTTCTTCTTCTTTTTTTTTTTTTTTTTTTTTTTTTTTTTTTTTTTTTTTCAGGATCTTAATATGAAAACTTCTAATTTTGTAACCTCTTTCTAATTCTCTTCCTTTCTTTTATAGATTTCCTGTTTGACTTAGGTTTCTTTCTTTTTAAGAATAGGTTAAATTTTTCTTATTTTCTGAATATTTTTTATCTAGGGGTTTTAGAACTTTCTAATTTTAGAATTTTATTTTTGGATTTTTCTTGTATTTTTTTTTTTAGAAACTAACATTGTTTTCTATTTTGTAGGGTCCTAACAT
Source organism: Magnolia kwangsiensis (assembly GCA_037074715.1). Lineage (NCBI taxonomy): Eukaryota > Viridiplantae > Streptophyta > Magnoliopsida > Magnoliales > Magnoliaceae > Magnolia > Magnolia kwangsiensis. Next base: position 64,148,516 of record CM073573.1, read on the forward strand.
AGAACTCTGATCTAGTAACATTCTTCTAATTTCTTCCCTCTAACCGCTTTCTATGCTTGCTGTAGGAAATAGAAAAGTAGTTTTGGTTGAAAAATTGATTAACAAGTTAGAAAATCCTCAAATATTTTTGAAATATCATCTAAGAGCATGGCTCAAGAACATCGGATTGATGACGGCCCTGTGCATCACACACCACCTATTAGGATGGTGCGCAATGAGAATGAAGTGCATCGAGTTCCCTCGGTTCAAGTGTTATGAGATTATTTACAACCGATGAGAACAAGTTCACCTTCCTACATAATTCTTCCAATCAATATAGGAAACGTGAACTTCAAACCTGAGTAATCCAATTACTTCCTAAGTTCCATGGACTTGATTTAGAAAATCCATATATGCACATTAAAGAATTCGAAGAGATTGTTATAACCATACATTTTAATGATGTTCCTTCTGATACAATTAGCCTTAAATTATTTCCATTCTCCCTAAAAGAAAAGGCCAAATCATGGTTTCAATCATTAAGGCTTAGGTCCATTAGCACATGGGCAAAGATGAGTAAGGAGTTCCTTAAAAAGTTCTTCCCTGCTCATAAAACCAATGCTCTTAGATGGGAAATAATGAATGTCTCCCAAAAAAATAGTGAGACTTTCTTTGAATGTTGGGAATGGTTAAGGACTTATTGCTCGCTTGCCCACACCATGGTTATGAAACTTGGCGAACAATTGATCTTTTTTATGACGGACTCAGTCCAAACATATACCAATTCGTACAGATGATGTGTAATGATGAGTTCATGGATAAGAAACCAGAAGATGAATGGGATTACTTTAACATGTTAGCTGAAAACGCTCAATCATGGGACACATCAAACCAAGCTAGTACTCCCAAGGAAATGCCAAGAGAGGTAGGAATATGTGTACTTAAGAAGGAGGATAATATTATCGTACAGTTGGAAATTTTCGCACAAAAAATTGAGGACTTAGAATTTAAGAAGGAATCAACTCATCCCAAAGCGGTCGTTGAATCTGTATGTGGAATTTATGAGAGCGAGGTACACCCAATCAAAGATTGTTTTACAACCCCAACTTTTCAAGAGGTGTTTCACGTTCAAGCAGAAACTACAAACATGTATCAACGACCACTTAATGCACCAAATTTTGACACACACACTCCCAATGAGTGGAACATTAATTGGCCAAATGAACCAACTACAAATGTAACTAATTATCCACATGGGCCATTTAGTGGACTTCTAATAAGGAGAACCCTTGAAGATACATTAGATGCATTTAGGCAAGAGCAACTGCAGTATATGAATGAGCTTAGAACTTCGGTTTCAAGACTTGAGACACAACTAAATATTAGGGAGATTGGGATCTTTTTGGCCCAACCGTAACCCAACCCAACAAGATAATGTGAGTATGTGATCTCAACTCTTCAACTGAGCATCTGAAACATATTAAGACTATCACCACCTTGAAAATTGGAAACGAAATAGACAAAGAGATTCCAAGGAAGGTTGAGAAACCCAAGGAATCCAAAAATTCAAAGGATGAAGGTGAATTTAGCAATGCTCCATATGACAAACAACCAATGCAAGGATACAAACTTGTGACCCCATTTCCCCAACGTCTCATCACATTAAAAAGGCTAAGTGAGAATCAAAATATTCTAGAGCTTTTTCAACAATTCAAGGTCAACACCCCCTTGCTAGATGAAATTAAACAAATTCCATCTTACACTGAATTCCTGAAAGATCTATGTGAGGTAAAGCAAAAGCTAAACATACACAAAGAAGCATTTTTTACTGAATAGGTGAGCGCCATAATCAATTGAAACACTCCCCCAAAATATAAGGATCCTAGAAGTCCTATGATCTCATGTGTGATTGGAAACTTCAAGGTCAATAATGCACTTTTAGACCTTGGGGCAAGTGTTAATCTGATACCATACTCGGTATATGAATTGTTTGGCCTCAGTGAGTTGAAACCTACTAAAATAACATTACAACTAGCGGATCACTCAACCAAAATATTGAGAGGTAAGATAAAAGATGTGTTGGTCCAGGTCGATAGATTCTACTACCCAATAGATTTCATCATCTTGGAAACACACTCAGCTTTAAATATGGGTGCTTAAATTCCGATCATATTAGGTAATTCATTCCTGGACACTACCAATGCCATCATAAATTGCAGGAATGGAGTAATGAAAATATCTTTTAGGAATATGACGGTAGAATTCAATGTGTTTCATTTGCACAAGCCACAAGAGGATGAGGACCTGACCTATGAGATGAACTTGATAGATACATTTAAAGATAATGAGTCTCTTTTAACTGAAACTCTTGAATCTCTAGATGTCTGCTTGGCGCACTTTGCAGATTTAAATGATCATATTAGCTAGGAAATTGATGTGACTCCTTCCACTAACACTAAAATCTTACCATTACAGGTGGAAGAGATAGATTCTGAACCAGAGCCTACAACTTCATATTTTAAAGGGACCACAATGAACAACCATTTTTTTATTCAATTGTTTATGGTCTCTCATTCACCTCAGCCCACTAATATTGATAAATTATCTTCTGTAGGTGAATCATATATTCTCTGGAAACCTCCAAATTTTGATCGCAAACATGATGATGAGGTCCATAAATTTCTTTGAACACTTATGCTCCAGGATATTCAAGCCTATTGCAAAAAAGGCTTTTGGTTAATCTTATTGAGAAACCTACTGAGAAATTTATCAAGATATTAATTGGAGGAGGAACCTTGTGGCATGACTAAGTAGCTTCCCCATATTTTCTTAGTTAGGTTTACTACTTTCAATGAATTTAGGATTATGATAGTTTATTTTCTGTTATTTTAGGATAGTTTTCTTATCATCTATTTTAGTCATTGGCTAACCCATCTGCACTTTGAGTGTGGGATCCTAGTCTTTTGCAACATTGCTCATATACGCACGTGTCCCAACTCGCACCGTTGATAAACCATACACTGTACCCTAATGCACCTAGAAAACTCACCCAAGTGATTTGTTCTGGATGATCTTGAGACCTCTATCATGTGGACCACGTCGTCGTTACAATCACAATGGTGAAAATCGTGCATCAATCTGATGCTTCGTTAGTGAGATATTACCCATTGATTGTAAGGCCCAAATTATGTTTCTTGTAACACAAGAAACCTTTATTATGCTAGACCCATTAGACTTGAGCCCATCTGGGCCTAAAACCAACTTTTAAAATATGAAAATTACCAACAAATAGGATGATTTCTATATGACAAAATTAGAAGCTAGCATATATAAGACAAAATTGGATTCTATCCCAAAACTCATCATTAACTCTCTCCCCATGCCTTAGAAACTAATCATGGCTCATGTCATCCTATACATGCATCCAATGCATGTCTTGATTTGTGCCACATCACTTCAAACAACTAATTATAACACTCCACTTCATCATCCACCGTGCATCACCTACAACCCACAACCCTTATTCTTTCATTAGCCAATGCATGTCTAGATTTCTTCCACCTTGGCTAATTCATGTTTAGCATCATCCACCTCATCCATCCACTATGCATACCATAAATCACCTTCCACCTCACTTTTAGCACCAATAAGATCCCACAAACTTGTCACATCATCTTACCAACTCAACCCCCAATTTTCTATATAAGAGTAGGAGCTCTCTTGCACTTATTATTTTCCTATACTTAGAAAATTTTTAAGATTTTAAGAGAGAGTGAAAGAGAGTTGGGCCAAGGTGTGGCCCACTATTAATCAAAGAGGGAGTGGACCACACATCATCATCCAACCATCTATCCATTGAGGTGAGTCTACACCCCTCCTTCCATCCTTCTTATCATCTCTTTCTTCCACTTTTATTTTCTTGATATGTATGGGCCTCATTGGTGTGGATATCTTGTGTGCATGTATTTATGGCTATGTTGACAGCAAAGTGGCCCATGTCAAGATGGTCTACCATGATGAACATTATATCCATACCCTTCACATGTAATCCCGTTTTTGTATTTGGATAGCAACTTCTAAAATTTGTATAAAATCAACTATACTAAGATCAGAGTTGGAACTTGGAAATAATATTAACCACAGTATGAACTAACTCTGGACCAAATTTCGAAGCCATCCAACGGTCCAATCATCCGTAAAATCAAGTCTACTTGGCTGTTGTCCAGCAACACATGCAGGATTCTGATTTTCCTAAAATCGACCCATTTTCAATTCCTTTAATGAATGCATTTAGAAAATTAAATCAGCTTTCCAAAAATATATAATAAGCCTCAATCGGAGTTCGGACGGCTGAGATATTGGCCTTATATGAAAGATGTATTTGGGAGCTTGTTATAACCATTCTTGTGTGGGTCATATCCGTGATTGCAACAGTCAGATGCATTTGATATTTGTTCTTAACTTACTTGAGATAGTAAATAATCATATGTATGGTCCCTATGATCAGATTCTTTCATGATAAAATTTAAAAAGTTCTGAACCGACAGATACTTCCGTAAAGATAAACCTTCAATTGTTTTGTATGGTCCAGATGGATCCAAGGCTCTGTATGGTTGAAAATATATATACAGCCTAAATGATGTATTACTAAACCATCCATTATAATGGATTTTCCAACAGAGAAATAGATATTTAATCAATATATTTCATGTGCTACTAGATGTGTATGTTGAATATATGTTATACATAACATTAATCCTCTTAGTGACCCACTTGGGTGTGGGATCACTTGTGATGTATGCATTTTATGAGTTCATCCAATCTGAAAACCCATGTATATTTTTATGTGTCTCTTATCTATGGTTTGCTAGCATGAGGGCCCCACTTGCCATTGGATCTATTTCATTTCCTTTTCACTTTCTATTTACTGAAATTTTCTAAGTACTTGACTGTATTACATGTAGGCCTCTTTGACACCTTGTAGTGGGCCCCACACTCTATAGTTAAGGGTCCCACTTTGGGGGATGTTTAATCCTTATATAAGTGAGCTGGGATGTCCCACCTTTTTATCAGGAATGATTCCCTAAGTGTTTGGAAATTGGGCCCTAAGTTGTGATAGACCCTATTTCTGAAAATTGTCTGATTATTTATGTTTTGTACCAACTTTGGGCCTCTATAGTGAACCACATGTTGCAGATATGAGTAGGCCACCACTTGGAACCTTTAAATTATACCAATTAATAGATAAATAATATTTTACAATAATATTTTACTCTGGCTAAATCAGACCCCTCATGATCAAGGAGTGGATCCCAAAATGTGGTCAGGCATGTGTGTGAAGAAAATCAAAGTACCTAGTTTGGCCCTATACCAAATATTACGTGTGCACAGACAATTGGTCCTAGCTTACAGTTTTTGTAGTACATATATAGTACAACTAAGGGCACCTGATGGGACACTGAAAGGTGGTCCCCTGTGATCATAGGACATACTCAAGATCGGGCCAAAACTAATTCTGCACTATATTTCCTAGACAGTTTCTCCAAGTACCCATGTTTAGGCCATCACCGTAAATTGTACTCACCCAACCAATGAGGCCTGCCTTATAATTTGTAAAGCTCATACATAGAGCTATCAGGTAGTTATTTTCTTTCACCATATGTAGGCCCCAAGTGATCATGAATCTGACTCTAAAACGACCCAAAACCAACCATGCTCCAAAAGTCTGTTTTACATAAAATTTATGTGGGGCCGCATCGGTAGGGTCCACCACCTTCCCAAAGCATTAAATGAAACATTTAACCTCTAAAAAATAACTCTCAGATATTTTTGGGCTTAAAAACCTTAAGTGGGCCATGTAGTATGGGCTATCTTATATGGACCTTACCTTTCATGTAATGAGGTCCACCTGGCATGTTTTGTAAATGGCTTTTGTATAACTTGTAAAATATTTAGTAGACAGATCTTATTGTCCAAATGTTCTCTTAAGACATAGGTGGCATTAGGCCCATTTAAATGATGCAACCCTAAGGCCCAAGCGGGCCCAACACTAAGAGAAATCGTTGGGGAATGAGATACCCACAATGGTGACCTTTCTTGTGCCTATTGGGTAGGACCATTGCCTACTGGGGCAGCGTGTCTTTCATACTACCTCTAATCAAGTAGACAATGCTTAAAGAAACCTATTTTATAATGTATAAACTGGATAATTGGATTTTTTTCCTAGTTTGTTGTGTATGTGGCTTGTAGGCCCAATATGATATATGACATGAAAGACGTTAGCATGTTATTATTTATGTTTGAGATTGTGCATTTTCTTTTTGTTGGTGGAATGTGTGGAGCCCACTTAGTTGTGGAACTAGATCCGCACCATTGAAAGCGTTGTGTTTGTTCATTTATGCCCATAGGTTGGCCTATTGGTTCACCAAGTGGGACTCACACTTGGCCTATACGACCACATGCCTTACATGTAGTTCAAGTCCAGTGTGGAAGTCACACTAGGTATTTAACACCCCAGATTTTGGCCAACCTGGGGTTGGACATCCTTAGGCAATGGGTTGATCATAACTAGGCAATGGGTTGATCATAATACCTAATCACTTCTCAAAACTCAATCCCAAAGCCTAATATCCCTTTTTTAACCCGTTTCCTTCAAAATAAAATATTTAATGTAGTTAAATATAGGTTGTTGTGACAACTATCCGAAAATCATTAGTTTGGACATCTACTGCTTCTGGAATTTTTAAAATTTTTCTACAACACAACATCTAATGAAATTTAGTAGGGATGAAGTAAACTTGAGGATAAACTACTCGAAAAATAATTAAAATAATATACCAACTAAAAGTGTCAGAAAGGGACATAGAACTGCCCTAAGACCCTATTCTATAGTAATTAGGGCACGATTTAGTAATCAATAGAATTAGCTCGAACCACTTTAAATATGATCTATAAGACCTAGAACGTGCAGAACCAGTGCTGCTACATTACCCTGAAACTTAGGATCTATCTCAAAACCCAGTTGCTCTCGGGAGCATCATGAAACTTCGTATCAGACCTGAACCGCACGTCGAAAGTTTGATTATTATGAAACTATACGGTTATGACCATCTTGCTGGACTTGACAACCACCTCAGAAATTAAGTCCTAAAGGTATCCAGAAGTGCACAACTTGAGCCTGGAGTGAAGTGTGTGAGAAACATGAATATCTTCAGGAAGTGAACTGGAACTTAAGTGAGTAAGTCGGTTCACTTGCAAGAAAATCTAAGGATTCGGACCATCAGAATCTGACCCAATTACACCATCGCATCAGAGAAATTTTCCAACACATGTCAGTGTACTTGTGACCCTGATTAAGCAATGGTGACTGTTGAACTGAAACTGGTCCACCATGGTCGATCTGTAAATCCAAACGGACCAAAAACTTAGGCTGACCTAGATCCATGGCCAGGGAGCTTAAGTTTGGCCACATGTAGAAAAGGAGCCTCCAGAATAGATCTGTTGGACCAAAACAGCCAGTATTTAGCTATCACCCAAGTATATCATGGTCTTGGGGCCATTCTCATTAGTTCTAGGCCTATATAAGGGCCTTAAACCCCCTCTCTCTCATTCCATACAATTTTATAAAACCTTAGGAGAGAGAAGAGAAGAGAGAGAATGAAAGAGAGAGAAAGTGAGAGAGTTGAAGTTTTTTCTTGGGATTCGATTCCATCACTCCACGTGCTGAGTCAACGCTTCTGTATCATTATTCCAATGATTTCAACCCCATTCTTAGGTAAGAAATCTTAACCCTAACCTATTTTAGGGTTTTAAATAGAGCATAGGATGAAATAGCTTATCTATTTCATACTGTAGGTTGTAGTTGTGTCGTAGACGACAAGTTAGAGAACGAACTAAGTTCGTTACGAGTTTACCAGCGTAAGGTGCGAAATATAAATATTTAGGTTATGGTTTTCAAGGCTTTGAATGTCAGTAATGGTTTATGATTGACTTGATTGTTGTCACATATGCCTAGAAATGATATTTTTCGTATATTACGTATATATGTAAACTACGTTGATTTTTATGCATTCTATGTGGTTGTTGAAATGATTAAATGAATATGGAATTATGATTTGTGCTTGTTATGATTGATGTTTGAGAATACATGCTTGTTATACGTGTGACAACTCCCTAGTGAAAGGATTTGCTATTATATGTGTTTTAACAACTTTATTACATGTATGTGAAGTGTGTAGCCTAAGTGTTTGATAAAATACCTAAATGAGTAAATGTTCACTGAAATGTATTTAATGAGGCCATTGAGATGGGTTTCTCAATTACCTTGTATATAGTTATAGTTTCCTTTATGTAATCTATCTTACTACTACGTGATTTATGGATGAATGCTTATGTATGATTACATATACTCTACGTGTTCGTTAAAATACTTATATGAGATTTATATTTGAATTGTTTGTTACATGCTATTTTGACTAGCACATATGAATGACTATTGTATTTGAAGTATGATTGGGGCTACGATGTAGTCTAGGCAATCGGTAATGGTTTACGATCGGTGGCCCTACTGTTTAACCACGACGGATATGTTCGAGGAATCTGAGTAGTACGCTGATTGTCGAGAGTGGATCGGCCACGTGGAGTGCATATGCACTCCATGTCGATTAATTCAACGTATGCTCGTGCCAGTCAAGCTTGTCAAGTAACCCGATTGACCTAATGCATGTTCATCATGTATGGACACTACTGCTTGAACCTAAGATACCAAACTTACCAGTGAAAAGCCCGTTTAACCTTGGTACCATGATTCGCTAAGACTCATGAGCTGGGCATGGCGGTATGGGACACCGTGGTCAAGCTACCGGCCTACGCTGGGGTGATGAGCCTCCCCGTAGTGACCAGTGAGCAATCCAAACTCGTGAGCTGAATACAGTGGTATGGGACACTGTATTTGAGCTGTCGGCCTATACTGGCGTAGCCTGGCTATGGTCCCCAGTCGGGTTAGTGATGAGCCTTCAAAAATAAACTGCCAGTTGGTAGGGCATTGATGGAGTGACCTCGAGTATACACTAGGACTACGCTAAGGTGATGAGTCTTGCCGTAGTGACCTTAAGTATAAAATAGGCTTATGATCAAGTGACGAGCTTCTCGTAGTGACCTCGAGTGTAAATTAAGACTACGCTAAGGTGACGAGCCTCTCGTAGAAACCTACAGGATAAACTCACGAACTTGCCTATCGTATGTGACAAACTAGGATTGACGACCCTAGATGGATCAATGTTTGGGTCAATAATAAAAAGGGAGGTACCTTAACTTCTCAATCTTTCTGTATGAAAAGGACTAATAAGAACTCGGTAATCATGCTCATAACATCGTACTGCATGTGTCGTTGGCGTTGGTGCAGAGCACAATGGGAGTGCTGCATGCCACGATCATAAGATGTTATCGCAAGAGGGAGTGCAGGCGAGGGCATGCATCATTACATTATACCATTCTTGCAATAACAAGAGTAATTAGGATCTCATTGTTGTACTGCTTTATCATTACTGCTTGACTGAATTAATAACATGTTAACCTTTATTTTATAGTTCCACTGAATTAGCTAATCATTCTCACCTGTGGTGGTGTTTTTAAAATACCTCCCAGACTCTATTGTAAATATAGGTAATGGCAAGGTCTATACTGCAGTGTTGGATTTCGTAGGCGAGGAAGAGTTCTCCTACGTTCAACTATTGGGCGGATCTATGTAGATCTCATACCGATGCGCAGGGACTACTGGGATACTTATTTAGTTGAACACATTTACTTCCTGTATTTTTATATGGTTAGAACCAACACATGTATATATTTAGCCCGGTTTCATACTCATACTCTGAACTTTGTGAAATGTTTTCATAATTAAATGCATATATTACCGTCTTCCGCTTGCCAAATTACATTAATTCTGGAGTATGATATGTTATTTTAGTATAATCTCACTCATGTTTAAATGCACTCATAATAAGTGATGCATTGGAACTTGGGAGTTAAGCTTTGCTCGACCCCCGATTTTCAGGGTGTTACAAGGTAGGATGCACCTAGTGATAGGTGAGATGATAATACATGTATGATAACATGATAATGATGATTGTGAGTTGTTGGTTGAAATGATAGATATGATTTAATGGCTGGTAAATTATTTATAGTACTTCCGACACTGTTTATGTTAATCATGAAGTGAAAATGATCCTTATGGTAATGATGATGATGATGATTATATATATATATATATATATATATATATATATATATATATATATATATATGATGACAAAACATGCTAGTTGACTACTATGCTTGATATCTAAGTGATAATAATGGACGTATTGATTGTCATAATGATAATGTGGATAAGATAACTATATTTTACTTTATGCATGGATAATGATAAACAAATGACGTTGGTGGACGTAAGGATAACCTTATGTATGATAGACAACTAATGCCTAGAGCATGTATAATAATAGTATCGAACAATGGGCATGATATTGATGATGCATGTGAATCCCTATATGCTATGTACTCTATGCATATGATTGCATGATACATGTTATGAGGATAAATTTGATGTTGAATGATGCCTATGATAATGATGATACATGTTAGAACATGTGTACCACCATAACCTATACACCTTATGTATGTGCGTGTTATAAGAGCCCTGATGGCCATTTGTTAAGTATTCATAAGAAGTATAGGGCCTCAATGTGCTATGAAGACACTTAAATATATGAACCCTTACATCGCATTGGCTGTTCTTGTGTTTAGGCTAATTATTGTTTATATTTGATAGTCATGCTAGTGTACCTAATCTAGTTGGACACACTGAGAATATGCTTAGTATAGCATCATGATACATGCTCATACACATCATTTACATGCTTGTTATGAGGAGTGATTAATCATAACATGTGTCATTGGGCTGGTTGTTTATGGGACTCCCTGTGAGACAGAGTTGCCCCACATGAGCACACAGTACGCCCAAGTTTAATGCATGACTGAATAGTGTGACTCATGCATCTCACATTTGTGTGACATGATTACTGTACGCCCTAATGACATCAGGGTTGTAGTCTCTATAGGCATAGCATGGATGGTAGGATTGGATACTAAAAATACTTATTCTAGCATGGGGACGTCATAGATGTCATAGGATGAAAGTCCCCAAACCCTTATGGTACCAAAGGATGCTCCAACATCAAGATCGAATGGATACATGAGCATATGAGGACCGGATATTAGTAGGCCCCATCTCTCACTGTGTCGTGGTCTGTTGAAGGGGGTGTAGCCTTACTGGCCTGAGTAAGCGGGCAATGACTATGCTGAGTTAGACCCAGCTTGAGGAATGAGTCCGTTATCGATGAGTCAGGCCTGATATTGGCAAGTGGATAGTGAGGTCTCTTCCACTTACCCAGTTGTGCATTTAGATGGGGCAACCAGCTGGTGTTAAGTGTACTAGACCTCGATGATATATGGAGAGGAACTGTACTGATATGTGGATCTTGATGAGGACTAACATACTTGTGATTGCATCTTGCATATGACATTGGCCCCTTAGGCCTTGCACCGCATAGCCTTCGTATGGCTAACAACATTATACTAGACCCTGATGATATCCTAGAGATGTACGACACTAATATTATGACACCTCGTCACTATTACACACGTGAGAGGGCACACATGGGCGGACGCTGATGTGGGCGGGGCCTAGGCGAGCTACCAGTGGTTGGTAGGCTACTGTGTATTCAGTGGGGCGGAACCTTGTTCCACATCGGAAGCGTTGTGATAGTTATATGTGAACTTATTGAGTAGGAGTTACGTACTCAGCATCTGACTCATTCATTTATTCATTCATTGTCCACTCGGATGGGTGGTACGCAACTAAATCATTATGTGAACCTTCACTATGGCCATGATTTTGGTTGGGTATACGCTACCAACCTGAGATCAGGAGTTTACCACATTGAGCCTAGCTACCTAAATTTAGGTATGAGACTGGTTTCGATAGAAGTCTCTTGTGACAGACACCATAGCTTGCGATACCACATACTATTATCTCGACTCCATACATCAGCTCTACCATTGCCCTTCCATCGTATGTCATATAGTATAAAAATGAAATTTAATTATCTTGTTTATGATAATTGACTATTTTAATGATTCATTGTCGCTTGTTGAGTGACATGTCTATTATTGATGTCATGTTCATGACAACCTGTGTAGTTGTATGACATGATTAATTGATAACCTACTCACCTATGATAACATGACTGGTTGATAACATGCCTATGGTTGTTTTGGATGTCTTTATGGGAGTGCTATGATAAGATGTGTTTTACTCCCGGTATGCAGTAGACTCACGAGTTGTGGTTTGCTCATATGTATGACTTACACTTTTTCAGGATGCATAAAGAGCTATTGGAGTTTGCTATTGTTTCCTTCATTACTTTGAGCTGGTGCACCATATTATGCATGACATGTCGAGCATGTTCGTCTCTTCAATATGCATTGATACCATGAACAAAAGTGTGACCGCCTATACAGATTAACTGTTCAAAAAATTCACATTGAAAATCCTCCTTGCAGGACCTTAGGATTGGAATCTGGCATATGGGTGTCGGGAGCCAAGAATGAGATACTATGAAGGTTGTCAGCACCGAACTCAGGGATCGAGAATTTTGTGAGCCTGATTTTCGAGTTTGGGGCGTGACATTGAGACCCTTGGAAAAGCCTCTAAATTCCTTCTTCAGGTACTACCTTTCCATCACTTCTCCTTTACTTTCATTATCTCATGTGCATTGCATTCTTATATCTTTTACATTAAGGATAATGTAGATTTTAGGTTGGGAGTGTGGATTAGGCAAGCTAATCAGTGTTTTCTTAGTCTTTAAGTAAAAATTATGAAAATTTTTCTAAAAATTTTATAAATTCAAGCGATTTTAAACTTCATCCATGATTTAGAAGAACTTCATCCATGATTCAGAAGTACACGATACTTAATGTTGGTAATTTAGTAAATTCGAGTGATTTTGAAGTTCATCCATGATTCAGAAGTATAAGATACTTAATGCTGGTAATTTATGACTCTTGGATTCAGTTATTTATTAGATTTCACGGTTAAGTTTGAATTATTAATCCATGATTAAAAGTTTTAAATATTGATTGAGTCATGATTTCTCATGTCACATCTAGCTTACACATTAAGGTGTCAGTTTGATACTGAATTATTAACTTGGTGATTATTAAGCATGAAAAGAACCATCCTGGGGAATTTGTTCATCATGTTCAATGAGAAGAATTGAAAAGAAAGAAAATAAATAAATAAATACCCACCTAAAAAAATAGTTGTCGTCGAAAACGACTACCTATTAAAGATCATTGAAAAGATTGAATATAGCGTGAAAGTCATTGATGGAAAAATTAAAAGCTAGAAGAATAGAAAGAATGAACTGTAATAGCCCATGCCTACACTGTATGATATTGTCCACTCTGGGCACAACCCACATAGTTTTGTTCTCGAGGTTACCCCCAAAAGGCCTCATACAGTATAGGGTGACAACTCTACATATAACCACCATTACTTCAAACAACTCTTCCGATGTGGGACAAATTCCACTATAGTCAACTGCAATAGTAACTCGCCCAACACGGTAGCTCGCCCAGGCATCCAGCCCCTCCCACATTGAAGCGATGACTGAGCAGTCACATTATCCCCCACCGAGAGCAGAGCCGTCCTCGGCTCTGATACCATTTGTAATAGCTCATGCCCACATTGTATGATATTATCCGCTCTGGGCACAGCCTGCACAGTTTTATCCTCAGGGATGCCCCCAAAAGGCCTCATACAGTATACGGTGACAACTCCACATATAACCACCATTACTTTAGACAATTCTTCTGATGTAGGACAAGTTACGCTACAGTCAACTGCAACAGTAACTCGCCCAGCGTGGTAGCTCACCAAGGCATTCAGCCCTGCCCACATCGTGCCTGCCCACATTGTAGTGATTGGGCTGTCACATGAACTGTAAGGAACATTTTGGTTATCCTGAATGCTCTTTTGATTATCAATGTTATTATGAAAATTGAGAATTGGACCTTTGATAAGTCTAAGCTTCACTATGCACCCTTGAAACTGAATGTTTAGAATTATTCTAATTGGATCATTAATGCTTTGAACTTGACTATGAGATTTACCGTGTGTTAGAGTTTAGGAGGAAATACTACTCAATATTAATATATCCTAGATTTCTATGAAATGGATTATCTTTAGAACCGCTTAAGCTTATGAAAATTATACGATGGTTTTTCCAAATATTCTTCACATGTTTTTCTTAGGACTAGCAAGATGCTGGTTGGGGGTGTGTTAAGACTCAAATATTACATATTATCCCCCATTTATTACTTAGTTTTATGAACATGATAATGTTTAATGTTTTATTTTAATCATATTTATGTTGCAAGATGAATTTAAGGGCTTAAATTGAAAAGGATGCTAAAAGCATGGATTTAACGCTCAAGAATCACCAAATCCAAGGATGGATCTTATGAGATCAAGAATGAAGAATTCACTTGCCCGAGATCTAAGAAAACCAAGAGAGGAATGAAGAACATTGAAGACTTGAAATAAAGAAAAGGAACCCTAAAAATCAGCATCCTTCGACTAGTCCAAGGCCATATTTGACTAGTCAAGGGATCCTGCTCGACTAGTCAAAGATTCCTCAAATCGAACTCTAGAGATCAAAACCCTTTAATCCCATCATCCTCGACCAGTCGAAGGTTGTCCTTGACCAATCTAAGGTTACACGGACAGCACACAAACTGTGTAAATTCAAGGCAGTTTTCAGATTTTTCCAAATCTGTACAAAAGTTAGAGTTACAAAACTATAAATAGGAGTCCCTAGGATGTTCTTAGGCATCTTCTAGGGTTTAAGGAGTGGAGAAAAAATGTGGAGAAGCCATCGCCAAGAGTTTTTCTTTAGTTATTTTGATGCTTTTCTTAAGAGATTTTAGTTCAATCATGTCTATGGTTGGCTAAACCTCTTAGTTAGGGCTAAGAGGTGAAGCTTGTAGTGTGATTGGGATGTTTATTTTCATTCATATTTTGTTGAACTCTCTTGGATTCTAGTTTGATTATAAGGAATATTTTTAGTTTTTAATGGTTTGTTGTGACAAATTACTATAGATCTGCGATAGCTTTAAATATCTTCTTTTTCTGATTTGAGATTGTAAAGTTAGTAAGTCTGGTTGTTTACCATCATCCTTTGGGCATGGTTGAATGATGAAATCCTTCATAATCTTTACAATTCTCTTATGATTAGTTGTGGGATTAATAATCCTATTGTTTACCTTATCTCCTGGGCATGGTTAGGCGATGGAATCACTTCTAAATCCTCACAACTCTCATGCATAGATGAGTAGATCCATGAGAAGTTCAAAGATATGAAAAATCTCTTCTCACTAATTGGATAAGATAGGACTCTAATTCTAGTTTTGTCCTTGAATCAAGCAATGTAGCGTCTCGAGAATCTACAAGTGGATCCTTAGAAATCCTAGTTACCACTTTTGAATTTGTTAGTTTTAATCACTTTAATCACAATTACTCTTTATACTTCTGAATTTAAGTTTTCATCTTTTTCTAGTTCTAGTTCTAGTTACCTTTAGACTAACCACAAGATTAGTCTCTGTGGATTCAGCCTTGGTCTCATTGAGATTATTACTACATCGCGACCCTACACTTAGGGTTATGAACAAAGTCCGAAAGAGAAGTAGGTAGCACAAGGGTAACATAATAAAGGAGGACAGTAGTAATAAGCTAACTCAATAAAAGAAAATAGTAGTAATAGGCAAACTCAATGAAAGAGGAGAGTAACAATGACTAACTCAACAAAAGAGAAGAATAACAATGGGTAACTCACCAAAAGAAGAGCAGCAATGGCTAACTCAACAAAATTGGTAATGGGCAAGGGTCAGGCTTGTAACCATAGCCTCACATAAATTCATAAAGATCACGCATAATTAAAATCATACCTTAATCATAATTCTCAAAGGATAAATAATTGATAATGGTAAATCAAATAATTGCATGAAGGATTTATAGTAACATGGAAGCATGTAAAAACATGATAAATCTTATTAACTTAAATTAATGTAAGCTTAAAGGAATTTCTCACCTCTTACATCGAAGCTCTTATGTCGTTAAACTTAGTATATGCACTTTTGGTTCAACTTTAACTATAAATTACACAAATTATAATATTAAGGTTTAATCTAGGGTTTCATCTTTCATCTACGATTTGGTTAAACAAATTATCATTCTAAATTAGAACTTTAACATAAGTTGTTATGAAAGGAGGTGACTAACTTTGGTTAGCACCTACAATTCAACCTTATGAACAAATTCAGTGAATACTTCTATTGAGTTGACTTCGTTTACTCGTCTCAAAGAAAAACAACAACCGTTCGTTCTTCCATATCATTAACTTGGAATTGGAACCTAACATTTAGTGAAGATAGAGAAACGAATGGAGTAAGTCACCTCAGTGGTGTTGTGGGAGCTTAACTCGAGTCTGAATTATTTATTGACTCAATGAGTCACCAATCAACGTGCACATCTTCCTTTCTCCTTCACCATTTCTCCCTGATTTTTCTCCCTTTCTCTTTTTCTTCTCATTTCTCCCTTTCTCTCTTTCTCTCATCTTGTTATGTTGGAAAGCTTACAATGAGGTGTTTTATAGGGTTGTAGGTCACATCTTCTAAATTGAAGGGGTTTTCGACTCTAACTAAAATGTCATGTGGCATTCTTATGCGAGGTTTGAAAACCGCACGCGTCTAGATATTTGACTGGCCCTTTCAGACCATAATGTTGTTCCTTTCTCTCTCTCATTCTCAGAATTCTCCTTCTGGACCTTTGAGAGTGATCGTGTTCGGACAAGATTAGGAGATTGTGGTCAGACGAACCTCTTTGGCCATCATCTGTAAGTGCACCCAACTGTGCACACTTGTTTGTCAATCATGTGACTCGTTGTGTCTAGTAGTCGGATGAGTTCTTGGCAAATGAAGACCGGCAACATTACTGGATCAGAAGCATCGAAACCACATTGAAGATAAAGAACCACTTATATGATCTTGACCTTGCAAATAGATGATCCCAACCCAAATAGAAAAACCTACTCAGGTCATCTATTCAAAGCCAATTTCGATTTCACATTTTATATCCTTTAGTCTTAGCTTTAGCAAGTGCTAAGTTGATGAATGATTAAATGGACAAATAAGAAAATCTATCCACTTTCAATAGGAAGAAGGTGCCACCGAATAGCACCCTCGGTATCACCGAAGATATCTTCAGTGTTACCGAAGGGACTCAAAACAGTCCAACAACATTACAAAAATAATTCGGTGTCACTGACTGGATATTTCAGTGACACAGACTGCCACCAACGAACAAATTTTAGTGCCACCTAAAGGGACCTTTTTCATTTAACAACTTAAGGAATTAATTCGATACTACCGAATGATATTTCAGTACCACCGAAGTAAGTTCGGTGATACTAAAGTTGGCTTCGGTAGCACCATAAACTAGCCGCTTTCTATCCGTTGGAACTTTTTATCTAGAAAAGCGGCTTGTAAAAACTTGTAAAATTAGTGAAAATAGGCATCATAGAGTCTCTAGTGTATTCCAAGCTTATCCTACCCTATCTAGACATTATCGATACAAGTTTCATACTCTCTTCATTGTGATCCTTCACTTCTATGAGCATTCAAAGCTCCTAGTAATGAAGAACATGAACTCATGCTTTCTCTAGAGTACAAAGACCAAACCAATAGGAAAAACCTATCTTTTTGATACTCTAGAGCATCCATAGGTTGAATCCCTAAGGAAATCCACTCATTATCCTAGATTGAAGATTCAACCAATTCCCATTACCTTGGTCACTTTTATAGGCATATCTTATGCAAGGTTCTTGATCATGAAGTTGAACCGACAGGAAAATCCTAACTACATGATCGAGGGAGCACCGAGAAGTTGATTCAAGCATGAGAGCATGAAGATCAAGCAACCTAAGATGAGCTATAAAAGAGAACTCAATCCGACAAGTAAGTGTCATTGTTAAGAGTTCACAGTTTAGTCTCTTTCCTCGTGTAGGATTGAGACAAAGAGTTTTCTATTAACTAACTCGATTAGGTTTGTAATGTGGGACCTTGGCCGGTGGGCCTAAATGTAGGTGTTTTGTGTTAGACCTTGGTCGGTGGGCCTAAATGTAGGTGCCTTGTGTGGGACCTTGGCTGGTGGGCCTAAATAGAGGTGCCTAGTATGGGACCTTGGCCAGTGGACCTAAACATGGGTTCTTAGTGTAGGACCTTTGCTCTTACGAAGAGCATAAACTTTTTTCCTCAATGTTAGACTATAAAGGTTATTGGTGGACTTGTTTTAAAACAATTAATAGTGAAATTTGGTGCACTCTAGGATTGAGTGTGGATGTCGGGAGTGAAGTAGGCACATAGTCAAACCATTATACATGCTTATGTTTGGAATTGTCATTTGTGCATCTATTTAATCATGCTTATATATACTTGAATGTTTTAAATTCTCATATATGATTGAATGAATGTTATTGATTGATAGGAAGCACATTCCACACACAAGCTCACAACACTAGGCTAGTGGTTATATTTGTATACCTTTAATAGCCTTTATGATTAGAATCTCTAACTGGCTTGGAAGTCATTAGAGTTATATTGTCTTACTTGCTTTAAACTAAATGATTATTTAAGTTAGGTAATCATGATTTTAAATAGGAAAAAATATTTAAAAAGTCCTATTCACCCCCCTCTAGGACCTTCTCTCATATTCATTATTTAGTATCAGCGGTATAAACTGCAATTTCAATTGGTATCAAAGAAAGGTTCTTCTTGAAGGGTTTAATAACCTAGAGGGAGATCTTGACAAGAATGGAAGATATGGATATTGAAGAAAAAATTGATTATTAAATCAATGAGGAAAAAGAAGAAAAAGAAAAAGAGAGTATACATGATACTTATAATCAAATCTACATACATAGCATTAGTATTCTCAAAAAACTTGGCATTTCAGAAAATAAAAATAAACAATTACAAAAAGATCTAGAGGAAACATCAAAAATAAATAAACAAGTGATAAATATCTTCAGCAATATCATATTGAAAATGACAAGCTTGAATGAACTTCAATATCCCTTAAATCTGAAAGTCAAAAACTAAATAAACAGATCAAACTTTTATAATCAGAAAATGAAGAACTCAAAAATGAAAACCACAAACTAGATTCAATTTAGAAAGGTCTAAACGGTTTGTTGAACTTACAAATTTTCACATAGTGAAAAACTGGATAAACCGCTAGGGATGCGAAGAAGCCATAAAGACAAAAGAGGGTTAGGCTATGAATCTAGAAATTCAAGCCTGTCTCTGCATGACCTTTAATTAAGAAAACTATTGCATCTGGGAGTAACACAAAAACCACTTCAATCTGTCACTCTTGTGGAGAATTGGGACACTACAAGTTTGAGTGTCTTGTATCCAGTAGGTATTATCTCACTTCCAGGCTTAATCATATAGGAAAATCTAAATCAACAGGAAGATTAGCTCAAAAAACTAGAAGTCCTTCAAAACATACATCAAATGAAGGTAGAAAATACCTTAGTCCACCTAAAATGATTGAAAGGATGGTGGAGCTGATAAATCAAGTGGATCAACTAAATCAGAAAAATAAGGAATTGATGAATCAAGGAAATTCAGTACAATTGCCTGAAAAATCTAAACAACTTCCAAGTGAAGATCAAATGACAGCTCTGAAGAAAACTGCCACCAAGGGGGTTGTAAAGAACAAGAACAATTGCTTTATAATTTACACTGCACTTAAGGTAGGCAGTAGTTCTAAGTGGTATCCTAATAGAGGTTGCGCCAGACATATGACAGGTGATCGGACCCATTTTTGTGAGTATCTAGAAGTTAATGGCGGGTTAGTCACTTTTGGTGATGGGAGCTCAGCCAAGATTGTTGGATGAGGGACAATAGTTGAGCCTAGCTTGCCCCAGATTAAAATGTTCTTTGTATAGAGGGACTAAAACACAATCTCCTAAGCATTTCCCAAATTTGTGACATAGAACATTCTGTTACTTTCTCCAAAAATGTGCATAAGATCTCAGATCGTATAGGTAAACTTGTCATGAAAGGCCTTCACACAAGTGACAACTAGTATGTAATTGAGAGTAGTGGAGAAAGTGCCTCATCCATAAAATGCCACATGGCCCTAAACAATGAATCCAAGTTATGGCATCAAAGACTTGGGCATGTCCACTAACGGAATTTGGCAACATTAAGCTCAAGAAACTTGGTGAGAGGTCTCCCTAAGATCAGAAAGAAGGAGAAGATTGTGTGCACTAATTGTCTTAAAGGCAAACGGATAAAGGTTAGACACAAAAAGATAACTACCGTAGCAACTTCCAACCACTTGACCTATTGCACATGGATCTAGTGGGACCTACCAAAGTTGAGAGCCATGGGAAATAGAGATATTTTTTGGTAGTAGTGGATGATTATACCAGATTTATTTAGATAACTTTTCTTTGAGAAAAATCCAATGCTTTTGATGAATTTTAGAAGATGGCAAAATGACTTCAAAATGAAAAGGGATATTGTATAAGTTGTATTAGGAGTGATCATGGTGGGGAGTTTGAGAATGATCAATTTGAAATATATTGTGACAAATATGGAATCAGACATGAATTCTCAGCTCCAAAAAGATCTCAACAGAATGGAGTGGTGAAAAAAAAATCGGGTATTGCAGGAAATGGGCTCAATTATGCTCAATAGTAAAAACATAGCTAGAATTTTCTGGGCCGAACCTGTCAATACCGCCTGCTACATAATCAATAAGGTATATCTTAGAGAAAGATTGAATAAGACTCCATATGAACTATGGAGTGGCAAATAACCTAGTGTAAAATATTTTTGTGTCTTTGGTAGTAAACGCTATATTCTTAAAGACATAGAACATCTAGGCAAGTTTAACTCTAAAAGTGACGAAGGTATTTTTTTAGGATATTCTACTAACAGTTGTGCTTATAGAGTATACAATTTGAGGACACTAACCATTCAAGAATCCGTCAATATGATTGTTGATGACCAACCACATGATGAAAATAGTCCTCAAATTGACATTGAGGATGAAGTGGACTTATGCATAATAGGTAAATTAGATAACAAATCTACCTCATCTCATGAACCTCAATCGTCGAATAATCTACCTTCATTAAAGATCATCCCATTAATCAAATCATTGGAGATCCTAATGATGGTGTGTGTGAGTGTTATGTTTCAGATCTAGCACCCTGTGTTGTCAAATTTTGTAGTGATAAACCACTTGAGAGTGATTGACTTATTTGATAGATGGAAAGTTCACCTTCAAGTTCAATAGATGGAAAGTTCACCTTCATTCCAAGATGAGTTTCAAGTCATCTAAATCAACATCAAAGTGCATATTTAACTGTAAATACAAAATCAAGTTCATACACAAGACCGAGTGCAAGTGCGACTTTAAATACTAGTTCAAGTCCAAATGCAGTACATGATCAAGTTCATGATCAAGTACACAATCTCAAGTTCAAGTTTACAAGCTCAAGATCAAGTACACAAGTTTCAAGCTTCAAAGTGTACAAGATAAATCTTTAAAGTACCTCAAGTATACTATCTACCGAAACGATAGTATTGACAAGTTCAATACTAACATTTAAGGTATACATGACAATAAAGAGACCTTAGGGATAGGTCATACATATTGCATATAGAATTTGGGTCATGGTATTGTATTTGTACCTTGCTTCGACTAGTCCTGGTCATGGTTCGAGTAATCCAGGCACTGGCTCGACCAATCCAGGGTTTTTCTCGACCTGTCTAGAAATTAACTCAAATTTTTAGATAAATCTGGTGTTTCTTCGACCGGTCGTGGAGACTGGCTCGACTTAAAGTCCAGTAAGCTATTTGAGCCCCACTCGACCAGTCGAGTGACGGGTTTATCCGATCGTGCTAGAAATTTTGAAAATTGGTTACTACCAGGACCAGTTGAGGCAGACCTTAAACCAGTTGAGGGAACCGAATTTCATCCTATAAATAGAGGACTTTTCTTAGCATTTGGTATTCATTATAAGCTAAATCAAACCTCCTCTCTGAGAATTAAGTCCCCACTATTATGAAGCTATTGCTCGATAATTTAAGATTCTTTTATAACTTTTTGATTTTGAATTTCTTGATATCTTATTATTCAATTCTACTTATTAGAAAGGGAATTTTTCTTTACCCTTTTAATATCTAAGAAATTGAATCAAGCTAGCGCAAGGTTGATTTTAAATTAAAATTCATTTAGACTTAAAACCCTTTCATTTGTGAGATTGAACATTGAACATCTATGTCTACAAAGAAGTGGTTCTACTGAGCTACAACAAAGAAGAAGAATCTTTAGATAAGTCTATTTTATTTATTATATTGTGGTTTGTAAGATTTCTAAAAAATATTTCTTTTTTATTTTGACTGAGATAGCCAGAAAATCTTAGTATGTGGGGTTTTTAATTGTGGTATCCCATTAAAAACACAATTGTAAAGGTTTTAAGGTGAACTTTAGAAAACCTTCTTTCATAGTGAAAGCTGATATGTCATGGGTTGTGGATATTGGGAGTGGAGTAGGTGTGGCTATTTAAGAACAGTTGGTGTACCCACTAAACTACTATAATTCTCAGAGTTTAGATGATGATGATAGTCATGTACGTGATGTGGTGAATGCTATAATTTACTTTCATGTACATGTGGTGAATGTTGTAATATCTTGATTTATTTTATTTGCCTTTAGTATTAGTTTGAGTTTTTTATCCTAACTAAGTTCAAGACATTAGGTTGTCCTACCATAAACCTTAGTTTTTGTTGTAAGGTTGTCCTTTGAACAAAGTTTGCATCAACCTCTCAAGAGTAGTGCATTTGAGGTTGCTATTTATTTCTGCTATCTGCATTTGTATTCTGCTTTTAATTTTTATTTGGCATAGACCAATTCTCCCCCCCCCCCCAAGACTGAGAACTCAACCTTTCAAGTGGTATCAGAGCTAAGTGGCCCATATATTTGGATTTATTTTCTGAGTTTATCGATCTAGAACTTTTAAGATGTTAAATTTTGATAGCCTATTTATGACTAGGCCACAACCGTTTGATGGCTCTAACTATGCATATTGGAAAGCCCGAATACAGATCCTTTCAAAGTCCATTGATGAAAGCGTGTGGCAAGCCACAGTGACTAGATAGACTCCACCAATGTCTAAAGTTCTAGGCAATGTTGGAACCAAGTCCATGAGAGAAACACCATATTATATGTGGACTACCATTCAAAAAAATGAGAACAGTCCTAATGTTAAGGCTTTAATGCAATCACTTGTGCATTATCATCTAATGAATTCAAAAGAATTATACGTTGTGATACTACTAAACAAGCTTGGGACACTCTTAAAATGACACATGAGGGTACATCTATTGTCAAAAAGTTTAAAGTTCAGATCCTCATAACTAAGTTTAAGGAAATTCGTATGTAAGAAAATGAGACATTCATGGACTTCTATACGAACTAAATGACATAGTGAACTCCATGTGGGGTGTCACGCCCCAAATCCAGGGACAAACAGCTTCTGTGATGCCCCAAATCCAGCACTCAACTTCCTTATACCAAGTCCCGAGTTCGGCGCACCACAAGGAAAATTTTTGACTATATATATATATATATATATATATATATATATATATATATATATATATATGCACACACACACACACACACACATATATACATACATATAATAATACCTGAGCATGAAGATCCATGATCAAAATACCAAGCAACATTCTCCATTATAAATCCTGATGGTTACAAGTACAATGCTTTCGAAAATGTACACAACGTCAACATTGCCAAATCAAAAATAGATGTACTGCATCAAGAAAGTGAAGTCTTCCAAGCTACTTCAGCCTTGAAAAAATAGGAAATAGGAAGCTTAGGCAAAAATCCTAGTGAGTACACTCGTGTGTACAATATGTCCCACATGCATCCAAGATAAATATGCCACAAAGAAATCATGTATGGTGAAATGCGTGTAGTATGTAAGGTATGCTGTCAATGTCAATGCGATGCATATGAAATATAGGAACTCTCCAAGTCAATGCTACTAGCAACACCAAGTCATATTTTCATTTCTCCTGTACCACAGCCATAACTGTATTACACGCATCCATAATCACATCATCATCATCATATTGTCATGCCATATCATAACTGTATATCTCAAAGAATATCGGGGTAAACGCCTATGCACCAGACACTAGTAATCAACCTCACATACCGTCCTGCGGTGGACTTCCATCTGGCATGCCAGTAACAGACCTCATTCATGCTTCTCCTCACTGGTGAGTCAAACCGGTCCCTGTTTGCACCTTAGCCCTTAAGCAGGTTGGACCTACATCTTCTCAACCCAACCTCGTCAGTGGGAGTCAAATTCATGACCCATGTATCCACTCGGTCCAACGGTGAGGTATCCCTAGCCGGCATCGGGGTTTAGGGACTTTCAACCAAAGGGGCACATCATCCCCTACTATTTCCACACTTCCGGCGTCCCATTCATTTTCAGGGATAACTCAAGTCATCATCATAGATGTACATTTCGTCGTCAAGATTCAACTCATGTTATACGGAATGACTATGGTTTTCAATCATCATGTATGTCATGATTATGCATGAATTCAAGCAATTATGATGAGTCATACGTTCAAGTGCATGTGGTATGCATATAATGCCATAAGTATAAGGTCTGCTTAACCTTTAAGCCAAAAATGACATATAATTATCATGTGCCACTATTAACTATATCAATCCATGGTCATGTGACTAAACTGAAGAGGACATTTCTTATACACGAACAAATGTATTGAAGTACACTTGCACATACCATCATTCTATGGTGCATGAGTATGATCAATATCAACATGGTTAAGTAGATGAATTTAGTATGCTAAGAAGTGAAACAACATTAATCAAGATATTAAATCATATACTTCTATTAATTAATCATAATCATTAACATCACTAATATCATCTACAACTATCATAATCATTAGCATTAATTGTATTCAGAATCACACCTTATCCTTCATAAGATAGATATTTCAATTAGCAGTTTTGGCCCAACATCATTTTCTTCTATTGGGACTACATGGTTAAACCCTAACTGGGCCTTATGGTTAATGAGTGGTGGTGGTGCAAAGTACATACACCAAGTGGTTATAAGATGAAAGGCATAGATATAACATATAGTAAATGAGCCACAGGATGGATGGTGCCGATGAAACTCATATAATGTAGAGGCTTTCACATTCAAGTGGGCTGTTAGTAGGTTGGATTTGTAAATAATTATCATAGTAGTTCTACAATGGTTTGGAAGGCACAGGCAAACCTCATAAGATACAGGGAGCCCTAAGTTGAACGACTTGATTATATAATATACACATAAAGTTAGTCACGATTGGATGACGTGGGTTTATCTCATATAATGTAGTAGGTCCTACTTCCAAGTGGTACTACAAGGAGATGGGTCCACACATAAACAACACGGTGGGTCCCAACAAGTAGATAGTATAGGTGTAAGACCCGACCCGAGTTCATGTATGTGCATGTTTGTGTGTAGGTATGCATTTCATTTCTCTTGGTCCCACGGTCCTACCGATCAAATCACAATGACCTGTGACCCTCGGATAGTGTTTATGGTCATCTTTAAGTCTGGTCATGTAGACCCGACTCGGATTGAGCCAAAACCTAAGCCATCTTGTCGTATCATCATTGCGGCTCAAATAATGCGTCGTGTGCATCCATCTAATGTATTGATCATAAGTTATGTGTGTCTCATTTTATAGCCCCTGATCAGGATCACGTGGCCCGTCTAGGGGTGGTGCACACATTTTTTTAGGTGGTCGCATCCCTTGGCATAACTTTTAACACACACTACATACATACTACCTAAAACATCATCTTCTACCCCACCCATCCCCTTAACACTACCCAACCCTATGCTATAGCCACCATTTTAGGCCTTTTTTGCTAGACCATGATTGTTTCTCTATCCCAAGCACCATTTTTCAAGGGAAAATCTGAAATTTTCTCTTCCCAAGCCATTTTGCAATCATCCTTACAACATCTCTCTTTCTCTCTCCTTCCCTCTCATTTCTCTCTACACCTTCATCTCTCCTCTCCCTAGAAGGCACCCAAATATCCCCTCTCCCCCATTTTCTATAGCTCCTCCTAAAATACCTCCTCATCTATCCCCTCTCACTTAATCTTAGCCTTTGATCCATGTTGCTTGGAGTCTCTAGATGATGGTGATGTAAGTTTCAAGGTTAATTTAGGCGGGTGCTTTCTTCATCAAGTAGCTCCTTCCTCTTCTTCATGTAACTTTTTCTTCCTCATGTAATCTCTTTTAAATCTCTCATTTAGATGTGTAGGACCCACCAATTAATGGTGGAGATCCGACACAGTCATCTAGATGTGGCCATGAGGCCCACATTGTACATACATGTCCATGCATGGGATTCTTCCCTTGATGGATCCCTTGTATGGAGATTTTCCTTATTTCTCTATGAATAATGGGTCATCTAGACCCTTGCATGTGGCTGGGATGGCATCCCAACCATTCATCTCAAAGATTTAAGTCATACATCATAAGATTTATATTGTACAATGTGTTTATATTGTTATTTATGGTTGCGATTGTGTGGGGACGGCTCAATAGTGGTGGAGCCCTCCCCTGATGGCCGGATGTTCTTCCTTCTCTTTCCTTCTCTTGTAATCTAATGACATTATGTGTGGTCCACTTAGTAGGCATGGATTGCCCAGAAAATCCCAGTAAGGAATGGACATCTATACTTAACCTACACCATGGTTTGGATGCCCGTTTTTACCACCTTAAATGTTTATGTAAGAGTGGGAATTTGCAGGTTTGTTCTAGATAATTCTGGGGCCCACTAGGGTGGGCCATGGAACCCAATTTATGGGCCAGTCCCTTCCTTAATTGGCCCATAATTTATTTTATTCCATGCATGTATTGCTATCCAGAAATTTTTGGGCAGATTCTTATTGAATTTGGGACTGATTGGGGGACCTTTTGTACCCATAAAATATGTTTTTCTGAAATGTGGGGATCTCATCTTGATGTCCCCCAAATTTTAGCCTTATCTGACCCCGATTGAGACACTATAGGTGTGGCCCAAGTGAGGTGGTTAGCCTGAAATTTCTGAACTGTTTCTAGCAACTTATCAGAGTGGAAATCCTTAATTATTAAATAATCTTTCCACTGGTGAACCACATCCGTGGACCCCACTTTGTAGTACATATATAAGGGGCCATAAAAACTATTTTTTTCCAATTTTTAAAGGCCTATAATCCACCCCATTGGGAGCTCAAATCAGGGCTTATATGAAATCTGCACTAAACAGATTTTGAGGACAGTCAGCTTTCTTTAAATTAAATAAAATACTTTTCTTATTTCAAATTTCTAAAATTTTAGAGAGAGGTGGCCCACCCATGGTAGGACCCACCTACTAATTTTTGGGGCCAACAGACCCCTGTGCAATTCGTGGCGCAGGCTGGACCGGCCCACCAGGCTGGTATAACTAGCCATGGTTAGCCGTCCACCCCCTTTGTGGGCCCACCTTTATGTGTTGTGTATCCTCACCATCCATCTAATTGTGGTCCACGTGGGACTGGCCCACCTCCCTTAGGATTTTCTCTTCCTTTTTTTGGGACCCAGTTGATGTGTAATTGGCCTAATTGCCTAAGCTCATAGGACCTTCCACCTTGGGATGCCCAAGCCCATTAGACTATTGTTGGACTTCTAGTCCAATAGCATGGTCCACCTATTTTATGTATGTAATCCACTCCTCCCATCTGGTGGAACCCACAAAAATATATGTGGGCCACCAGGGAACATACACCTATGTTATATTATTTATTGTGGGGCTCCAACAGGCCCAAAAATATGTGGGTTGAAAATTCAGTAATGGGCCCAAACTGGTTGCCTTAATATCTTGTTTGGGGGCAGCATGGCCCACTAGATTAAGGATGGATTATGCACATAAGATTGTCATTCTTTGAAATGTCTTTGAGCTTCATTTATGTTTACTTGGAGGCTCACCTCAATTGAATTTTATTTTGGATCTATGTTCATAGATTTGTTTAGACTTTATAGGCCCATTTATCTTAGAATCTTCTAATTAGGTCCCTTAACCTTTAGGCCTGTATCTCACTACTTATTGTGATGGGTTTAAGAGCCATAATGTGAAAGTAGTTGGGCCCTTAGTTGTCCACCAAAATAACCTTGTACTTGGGCCAAGTTGTGAGGCCCAACTCACTTGAAGCATAGAAATTGCCCATATGATTAGATTATTGGGTTGCTCACTAAGCTCACCACAATATGTGGAAATGTGACCTTTATGGTTGTGTAACACCCTGAAAATCGGGAGTCGTGTAGGAGCCCAACTCCCGACTTCCAGACCATCACTTATGCAACAAATATGCTTATGCTTCAATGTTGGTTGAGTTAGTGCATTCACATGAGTAAGATTATACCAAAACTACAATTCATACTCTAGATCCAGTGATAAAACGCAAGCAGAAGACTGAAAGATATATATATATATCACTATATGAAAACAAAAGAATCTCAAACTGTCTCTAAAGTATGAATACATCTCTAAGTCACATATACATAAATCAAACCAAAATTAAAATACAATAAAACTGTCCAACTAGCAAGTCCCATCGAACTAGGCCACCTACGCAAAGCCTTCAGCGAACTGCATATATGAAAACTCATCCTGGTCCTCGTAGAAGTCCAGCTCTACGTCCTGAATCACCTTGTCACCTGCAACTACGACAGAGTCTGGTAGGTGTTGTAAACACCGTCCCGTAACGTGGGAGTGAGTGATCAACTGTAACACCCTGAAAATCGGGGGTCGTGTATAAACTCAACTCCCGAGTTCCAGACCGTCACTTATGCAACAAAAATGATTATGATTCAATGTTGTCTGATTTAAAGCATTCACATGAGTAAAAGTATACCAAAACTGCAATTCATACTTCAGATCCAGTGATAAAAGCAAGCGGAAGACTAAACAATATATATATCACTGTATGGAAAAATAAAGTAGATCTCATTTGTCTCTAAAGTATGAATACATCTCTG
The DNA here is from genome assembly GCA_037074715.1 of Magnolia kwangsiensis. NCBI lineage: Eukaryota > Viridiplantae > Streptophyta > Magnoliopsida > Magnoliales > Magnoliaceae > Magnolia > Magnolia kwangsiensis. The sequence continues at coordinate 64,177,828 of CM073573.1, forward strand.
AGTCTCATATACATATACATGAACAAAATCAAATGTTCAAAATAGTCCCACTGAAGTCCCATCAACCCAGGTCCCCTACGCAAAGCCATCATGATACTGCATGTACGAGAACTCATCTTGGTCCTCGTCGAAGTCTGACTCTGCCTCCTGGATCTCAGCATCACCTGCATCTACAACAGGGTCTGGTGGGTGTTGCAAACACCATCCCGTAACGAGGGAGTGAGTGATCAACTCAGTGGAATCATAGAGCAAAGATTAGCATGTTCACAAATCAATCATGCGATAATAGTAAAGCAGTAAATCAGACAATCCTAATACTGTTGTTAATGCAAGATGACATGACGTGATGTATGCCCTCACTGACGATCTCCCTCATAAGGTAACATCTTACGACCGCGGCATGCCACACTCCCTAGAGTGCTCCACATCTTCCAGGCACATGCAATGTTATGGTGATATGATTTCCGAGTTGTTATTAGTCCATTCAAACAGCAGGATTGGAAAACTAAGGTACTTCCCTTGTATCAATCCCAACACAGATCCTGTCTAGGGTCGTCACTCCTAGTAATCTCATATGATGTATATTTTGTAGGTCGTTGCAAGGGCTGCCAGGGCTGTTGCTCGCATTCATTGCATCGCTCCCCCATCACCTTATCAATACAGGCCTACTGTACTCTACTGCTACTGAAGGGTCGTCGCCTCCCGTAGACTCAGAATACGCTCGCGGTCACTACAAAGGACTCGTCTCCTGATCAGTGTAGGCCGAAAGCTAGAATATAGTGTCCCATACCACCATAATCTGTTCACGAGACTAGGTGCTCACTGGTCACTATGGGGAGGTTTGTGGCCCCAGTGTAGGCCGACAGCTCGACCATGGTGTCCCATACCACCATGCCCGGCTCATGAGTCTTCATGGATCAAGGTACCATGGTTAACAGGGCTTACAATGGTAAGTTCAGTACCCTAGGTTCAAGCAGTTATGACTCATACAGGGTGAACATATATCGGCCAGTCGGGTTACTTGACGGGCTCGACTGGTGCGATCGCATCTCAAGTCGAATGACATGAAGTGCGTAAAACACTTCGAGTGGCCTAACCACTGTCGCTAACTCCAAACACGACTCGCGTTCATCGACGCGTCGTTCGTGGCCAAGACCAGCCAGCCACGAATTCGCTCGGTTACCGACTGCCTGGACTAAGTATAGTCCCAAACAATTATGGAATCACATCAGCAATTTATGTAAGAGTATTGGAATTGAAATACAATCATGTGAGCATGTTAACACATGTTATAACATACAACTTAAATAAATCTTCAAGCACATATATTTCATGCATGTAATGAAATCATGCATATAGTCAACATGTAGGAAATCATTTAGGTCAGCATATTAATTGAGAAATCAATCTCAAACTATTTCATAACATCATTTAATTCAATACATACTAATACAAGCATTTATACAAACACATACACTACACACTTAAGTCTACATATAGTATGTCGACCCGAAGTACGCAATCAGGCGAATCTCTTCGCCAAACTAATTATGCACGTATTCCTAACTTCCTAATGCGACAAAAAACCATGTCAATCACATCAGAAAAATATGAATGTAATCTGTACTTCCTACAAATGACTAAAATGCCCTAAATCTCATATTCTTCGTTGATTTACGAAACAGGAAATGGATAGCATGTTGTATATGTCAAACGACGATGTCGTCGATAATCTACTATTAAACGACATTGAAAGTGTTGTAAACCGTCAATCAAAGCATCTAAAATCCTCACCTTGTCTCTTATGGATGCGTGAATTTGAACGGAGCGTATATGCTTCGTCTACGGCGATAAGAGAACCTGTTTTAGAAGATCTATTGGTTAAAAAGCTATGGATCCTAGTGAACCTTAAATCAGCAACTTCTAGGGTTGTTTCATACCTGAAAATGTGGAAGAATCACCGGCTTGGTGATCAGGAGGTGTTGCTTAGGCACTAGCAACAGGTTGCACGAAGACGGGAAAAATCCCTTCTACACTCTCTCTCTAACTCTCACCTTTTCTCCCTCCAAATCTAGGATTTCTCTCAAATTCGGATGGGAGAGAGGAGTGAGGGTTTCAACCCCTTTTATAAGCCTAAAAATGCCAAAAATAGGCTCCGTTACATAGTTCACTTAGTGCATATCCAATTCGGGGCTGTTTCGGTTCAAAAGATGCTTTCTGGTGATCCCTTGGCCGAATGCGATGGGACTTAAGCTCATGCGTACCAGATCTAGCACGTAATAAGTTTTCAGTCCGGCAGGGTTCGCAGATCGCATGTGGCAGACCAGTTTCAGTTCAGCGGTCACCGCACGTAGATCAGGGCTGAAAGTCTCATGATATAAAATAGAAATTTTTCCTGATCCGAGGGTGTAATCTGGCTGAATTCTGACGGTCAGAACGCTTAATACTGACGCGTCAAGTCGTGTGCCAGATTTGACTTTGAAATTCCAATTCTGTCCCTATTCACACTCTCTTCGGTCCGGGCTCAATGAAATAGCCTGTGATTATCGATTTGACTTGATTTTCGAAATGATTGTCAAGTCCAGCTAGGCGGTCCTAATGGTCTAAGATAGGAGGTATCGGACTTTTGACGCGCGGTCTAGATCCAATACAAAGATTCAAAGTGGTCCAGAGAACAAACCTGCTTAGAGTTTGGTCCGAGGTTATAAAGTATTATAGAGTCGTTTGTTCTACTCGATTTGGATCTTGTAGAATGTATTTAAAGCGATCAGGGACTATTTCCCAGCTACTCCAGCGTTGCGCTAGCTAACTTATGCTTAATTTCCATAGGAATTAATTCTACGCAATTTCGGGTCGAGTTGGTACTCGAGCCCAAGTATGGATTTTTCACGGGCGTTACAATCTACCCCCCTTAACAAATAATTTCGTTCTCAAAATTTGTACCTTTTCGTACTCCTCGAGAAGCTGTGAGTAGTTCTTTCTGATCTCAGCTTGTCTCCCAGGTAGCCTCCTCCTCAGAGTGATGCATCCACAATACCTTCACAAGGGGAATCACCTTGCTACGCAGTACCTGCTCCTTCCTGTCTAGGATATGTGTCGGTCGCAGGATATATGTAACATCCTCTTCTAACTGCACCTGCTCCCATCTGATGATATGGGAAGTATCAGCAACGTACTTCTTCAGCATAGAAACATGAAATACGTTGTGAACGCTCGCGAGAGGCGTGGGTAAAGCCAATCGGTAAGCCACTGCTCCCACACAATCGAGGATCTGGAATGGACCAATGAATCACGGTGCCAGCTTCCCCTTCTTCCCGAACCGAAGGACTCCCTTCATAGGGAAAATCATAAAAACACATGATCCCCAACTGTGAACTCTAGTGGCCGTCGTCTCGTATCGGCATAGCTCTTCTGTCTGCTCTGCGCTATAAGAAGCCGACGTCGAATAATATCAATCTTCTCTGACGTCGCCTGCACTAACTCTGGGCCAATCAAGATACGCTCACCGACCTCTGCCCAGTAATGCGGTGCGTGACAAGGTCACCCATACAGCGAATCATAAGGTGCCATACCGATACTCGCCTGAAAACTGTTGTTGTACGCAAACTCCGCATATGCAAGACAATCATCCCAACTGTCCTTGAAATTCAATGCGCAAGCTCGCAACATATCCTCTAAGATCTGGTTCACCCGCTCTGTCTGTCCGTCTGTCTGTGGGTGGAAGGCAGTACTGAACTTCAACTTCACACCCATAGCCTCCTGAATGCGAGTCCAGAAAATAGAAGTGAACCGCGTGTCTCTGTCCGACACGATCTCCAGCGGAACTCCATACAGACGCACAATCTCTCTGATGTACAGTCTAGCCAGCTCGTCTGCAGAGTTCGTAACTCTGATCGGTAGGAAGTGCGCCGACTTCGTCAGACGGTCGACGATCACCCAAATGGAATCATGTCCCTTTCTCGTCTTCGGCAACCCAGAAATGAAGTCCATGGAAATGAAATCCCACTTCCACTCTGCGATCGCATAGGCTGCAAAAGTCCAGGTGGTCGGCGATGCTCTGCCTTCACCTGCTGACAAGTGAGACAACGGGACACGAACTCTGCTATGTGGGTCTTCATACGTTCCCACCAATACGTTCTCTTCACGTCACGATACATCTTCGTACTGCCTGGATGCATCGCGAGTCTAGTACAATGCGCAGCCTCGAGAATCTCTCGTCTCAAGTCAGGGACATCTGGGACGCATAGGCGGCCACGATAACGTAAGCCCCCATCCATACCAACTAGCCAGTTGGCGTCTGCATCATCACTGGCCTGCTCTCGAAGCTCAGTCAGATGCGCATCGTCCCCCTGCGCCTCGATGACTCGGTCATCGATCTGAGATCGCACCTGTACATGTGCGATGAACTCAAACGGCTCCTCTACGGTGAGTTTCTGCTCAAAGTCTCGCAAAAACTCAACCATATCCCACTCAGCAACCATCAGCGGAGCCGCAAACTCTATCGCCTCCTTGCGGCTCAACGCATCAGCCACAAGGTTCTCCTTCCCATGATGGTAAGAGACTTCAAACTTGAAGTCCTTCAACGTCTCCATCCATCGCCGCTGCCTCATATTCAAGACTCGCTGCGTGAATATGTACTTGAGGCTCTTGTGGTCGCAAAAGAGCTCGAACTCCTCTCCGTAGAGGCAATGTCTCCAGAGTCTCAGTGCGAATATAACGGATGCCAACTCTAGGTCGTGTGTAGGGTAATTCTCCTTGTGCTTCCTTAATTGTCTCGAGGCATATGAAATTACCCTATCCCTCTGCATAAGGACACAACCCAAACCAACGCTAGACGCGTCAGTGTATATAGTGTATCTAACCCCTTGCTCTGGTAATACTAGCATAGGGGCGGACGTAGGTCTGTCCTTCAGCTCCTGAAAAGCTGACTCCACCTTGTCATTCCAGGCGAACTTCACGTCTTTCCGTGTCAACTGAGATAAGGGTCTCACGATCTTCGAGAAGTCCTGTATGAAGCACCGATAGTAGCCAGCGAGACCCAAGAAACTCCTCACCTCAGTGACAGAACCAGGCTGCTCCCAGTCCTGCACCGTAGCTACCTTAGACAGGTCAACTGCCATGCCATCCTTGGACACCATGTGTCCCAGGAACTTCACCTCCTGCTTCCAGAAGTCGCACTTCTTGTACTGTGCGAACAACTGATGCTGTCTGAGCGTATCCAGGACCAAACGTAAGTGCTCCTCATGCTCCTCTCGACTCCTAGAGTACACCAAAATGTCGTCAATGAAAACAACGACGAATCGATAGAGGAAAGGCCGAAATACCCGGTTCATCAGATCCATGAACACGTCTGGTGCGTTCATGAGACTGAACGAAATCACGAGGAACTCGTAGTGGCCAAAACTGGTCCTGAATGCTGTCTTCTGCACGTCCTCATCCCTGACGCGCAACTAATGATATCCTGACTGAAGATCAATCTTCGAGAAGTACTGCGCTCCTCTCAACTGATCAAACAAGTCATCGATCCTAGGTAAAGGGTACTTGTTCTTCACCGTGATCTGGTTCAGCCTGCGATAATCAATGCACAATCGCATCGAACCGTCCTTCTTCCCCACGAATAGGACCGGTGCTCCCCAAGGAGACACACTAGGCCATATAAGGCCAAGCTCTAGCAGACCATCAATATGCGTCCTCAACTCCTCCATCTCACACGGTGCCATGCGATACGTCGGCAGTGAGACGGGCGTAGAACTAGGAACCAGATCGATAGTGAAATCGATCTCTCGTCAGGACGGCAAACCAGGGATCTTCCTGAACAGATCCCCGAACTCGGAAATGACTGGCGTATGCTCAAGTACTTGGGCACCAGCGTCTCACAATAAAGTGGCGTAACTAAGTATGCGAAAAGGGAGATTTACCCGGACTGAAAATGTGAAAGGTGTGCCCTCTGGCTCGTACACCGTCACCATACGAGTCTCGCAGTCAATCTTGGCCCTCCCAGCAATCAACCAGTCCATGCCAAGAATGACGTCGAGATAAATGAGAGAGGGATCGACGACAAGATCAAGAGCTATCGTCCTGCCTCCCAGATCAACCAAACAACCCTCACACATCTGGGTAACATCTGAATAATCCCCATGAGGTGTAAAGACACGCACCCCATTCATAGTAATAGTCTGTAACCCAAGACGCCTGACTACAGCACGTGATATCAAAGAAATCGTGGAACCAATGTCCACCATCACGAGAATAGGAGTACCTCCAATATGGGTTGTGACCTCGAAGGCCGAATGCTGAAAAGTCAGTGTCGCAACTGCCTCAGCTGTCAATGCATGAACCCGTGCCTGCTGTGGCCGGTTCGGCCGCTGTATCATGGGCCGTGGAGGCTGTCTGATCTGCGATACCGGAGGTTAGAAAGAAGGGTGCGCAGGAGCTAACCGTATAGGCGGTGCTGATATCGCCTGTGAACGTGCACGGTCAATCTTCTGCGGCGGCGAGAACCCACTGTCCCGCATCCGAGAAAAACAACTCTGCGCCAAGTGGCCTGACCTCCCATAGTATGTACATGTCAAATCAGGGTGCCGAAACGGTGGTACAGGTGCTGTAGCCCTAGTAGGAGGGTCGACGCGAGGCCTCTTGCCCGTGAAGGGCCTGTCCTGCATGTCTGGTCGTGGCCTAGAAGCAATAGGGCCACGAGATCACACAAGTCGATCCACATCTTGCTCTGCCCGCATAGACATGTGAATCAACTCCGCATATGAGGGAATACTCACACAGCACATCTTCGACCGAATATCCGGTCGCAAACCCTCCAAAAAGCGCCGTATGCGCATCTGCTCATCAGCCAAAATAGTCGGGACGTATCTGTCCAACTCCGTAAACCGATGCTCATACTCCGTGACTGTCATGGCTCCCTGTCGGAGGCGGAGAAAGTCATTCTCCCAGTCATGCCTGTACGTATGGGGATAATACTTCTCGTGAAAGCGGAACTCAAACGCTGCCCATGTCCATATAAAGTCGGTGGCAACGGTCCGCAATACGCTATCCCACCACAGGCTGGCCTCTCGCTCAAACAGGAATGTAGCCTCTTTGCAATGAAGCATCCGTAATATCTTTGACACATGGTCGAGCCAGTACTCGGCCTCCTCGGGTCTATGAGAACCCATAAAAGTGGGAGGCCGTAAGCGCTGGAATCACTCTAATAGGCCCCGTGTATCTGCGACATTCCCCGCAGGGTAAGCAAGCGATACAGGATGAGCCATGCCCTCATCCTGGGCGTATGTATAAGCATCCTCAGCTGGATGCGCAGGTGGTGCAGGTGGAGTCACGCCCCCACCCTGGGCTAATGTCCCCACAATGGTAGTCAGAAGCTGCTGCTGCTGCTGCATCATAGCCATCATCTGCTCAAATCTGTCAGGAGGTGGAGCAGGCTGTGGCGTGTGCTGCGTCGAAGTAGATGCACGATAAGGCTCTCTGACTGGCGGTGTGAACGGCGGTGGTCCAACTGTAGGACCAGCAGTAGGCTGAGACGCACGAACTGTCTTAGGAATCGGGCCCACAGCAGGGTCCGCATGTGTGTTAGACTGTGAAGGAGCCTGATCCATAGGCTCAGTCAATGCAAGCCGAGCCGTGCTCCGCGTAGCCTTAGGAGGTATTCCCTATATTCAAAATAGGGCGCAACCTTGTCAGTCTTAATAGCACAAATACACCGCAATCATTCACACAAGGAGTCAAAGGCATTCCATGCATTTCATTTAATCAAAATTGTCACAATACAAGGGATATATCCTTACAAGCATCATGACGAGAAATACATGCGAACTAAGACAGTTAAAATTACAACAGCAACATAAGAAAAGCACTAGCCCTAACAAGCTTACAAACCATAAAGTAGGAAATGACTAACTACTAACAACAACATCAAAGGTCGCATCGCTAGTCTGAGTCGGGTGACGGAGGAGGAGCACCCTTATCCTGCAAGCAACACAGGATCGCCTTCAAGGTGCGAGTCACCTTGCCGAATTTCCTCTTCGTAACGGCCTTGGCATCCTCGACTTCAGCGCGAAGTTCTTGAACTTCCCTTCGCAAGGCGATCTGTCTCTCCTCAATCCGAGTAATACGATCATCGCTAGTAGCCTGCGCAGAAGGAGGAGGGCTCTCATCTGTATCCTGAGCCTCCTCTTCTGCCTCTTCTTGGACTTCTTCCTGAACTTCTGCTCCAGGTTCTCCCTCACTTGGATCCTCCTCATCATCAAAGTCATCCTCGCTATCCTCCTCAAGATGATTTTCATGGTACTGAGACCCAATCTTCATCTTGACCATAGTCGACTCATCAATGCTATGAATCGAAGCTGGCAATTTCGGCCCAAGTTTGTAAGCAAACTCAAGCGCAATCTTGCATATCAATCGGCCAAAAGGAAGCGATTCGGACATTCTTCTTGACTTGGCTATGAGGATTATCTGTAGCAAGATGAAAGTGGCCATACATACATTCTCTCTCTAGGCCACCAGATATAAGAAATCGACCATAAGGCGTGTACATTCAATGCGATTCGTCGACCTGGGATAAACATTGAACGTGCAGATATGGTGCAGCAGGTGCAAATCATCAGACATATACATCGCCTTGAGGCTATTATTAGGCTGCCATGGAACCAACTTACCGCACAGAAACCTGTTGCAGCGATCTCGTTCACGCCTACTCCTCAGATTCTTCTCACTAAGATACACATCACCAAGAGGCACGTTCAGAAGTTGCGCAATCAGTCGCACATCAATCGTAGCCATCGGATCTCTACCAAAAGGGATTTTGAACTGCAATGGCTCCAAGGTAGGATTCTGGATACAAGCGTAGAAGGCACGAACGGTGCTCACATTAGCACGAGCGTGAGCTTCAAAGATCGGACCCCAATGCGCAGCTTCAATGCGCTCGAACAATAAAAATTCACCGAACAGTCGCCCTTCCACGTCCGCCTCAAACAACACTTTGCGATCAGTGTATTGACCATGAGGCATCTCTGATAGAATTACTCGTCCAAGGTGAGTATGGGGATCCAAATCCCGCTTTGTACGGCACTCTCGGGCTGTAGCTGGACCTGTGGCAGTGCTTGAACTTGCGGCACCACCCCGTGGTCTTCTCGATTGAGCAGGGCAACTTGGCCCAGCCTCGTCTACTGCAGTCTTCCTTTTACCCATCAAAGATAAGATTGAGGAGAGTGATAAAAGGCCTAAAATGGCTTCCACGAAAGCCATGGAAAATGAAGAAAATGAGGAGAAGTGGCTGTCCAAACTGGAAAAGGGAGATCTAGGCATCGTAGAGGGATGCTTCAAGCTTCCCAAGGATGTATTTTCAAGGAGAAATGAAAATGAAAAAGTGAAATGGAGCACCTCACGATTTCAGCTCGATTTGGGGGTTTTTGGAGCTCCAAAAGTCAAAATCTTCAAGAGGGAGGGCTGCCAACTTCAAAGGAATGATGGAGGGAGGTCGTTTTTTGCCAAGGATGGATCTAGGGGTGGTTTGGAATCATGAATTTTGGAGATAGTTGCTGGAAAATGAAAATGGAGCTATGGGGAAGGCTGTTTTTGAAGGAAGTGTAAGTTTTAGGGATTTTCTACGGTCGGGCAGCACATGGGGGGTATGTAGTACCCAAAATACTCACACATCTCAAAGCCCACCCCCAACGGACAAGGGTGGTCGGCGATGCATCGCCGGATCGGCGATGGCATCACCGACCGACCACCTATTCGGTCAGTGGGACCACATGGGTTTGGTCCCCCATGGTCCAAGGACCCCAGATATGTATGGTCCCAACCTTGGTTCATTGTATTTTGACCTATATAGGCCCAAACATGTGTTTAGGGCTTTCCGGAACTAATCCGCAATCCCGAATACAAAACCCTATCATGCAGCATATGATTTTGGGGTAGAAGGATCTAGTACATCCATCTAGACTATTAGTTGCTAAAGAAAGTGAAGTTAGAATAGCTTTATGGCCATTTTCATGAAATTTTACTATTCACTGTAAAATTTTGTGAAAGTATTATTTCATGTTATTTTTGCATTAGGTTTGATGGCTAACATGAAAAGGATAAGAAATAATTGAAGATTGAAGTGGTGAGAGGAAGAATTTAGAAGATTTTTTGTGAAATGGGGTTTTTAAGCCTTGGCGATTGAATACAGGGGTTGTGGTTATCCCACGGCCCAAGGATTCACTTTTACAGGTTTAAAATCGTTCAAAGAAAGTCTCAACCTGACTTCCTACAACCTAGGAGCTATCGGGTTGCTTCACGCGACCCGAGATGCGTTACAGACTCGATCGTGCGATCGATTCGAATAGACTTCGCCTATTGGCGAATCTGCGATCCTAGAAATATTTCTAGACCCTTCTCACAACCACCTAAGTCAAAATAAGCGACAGCATATGTCGCGAGACCATAACCCAGGCCCAGTATACTCTTATTCATTCTCTGATACCAACTTGTAACACCCTGAAAATCGGGGGTCGTGTATAAACTCAACTCCTGAGTTCCAGACCGTCACTTATACAACAAAAATGATTATGATTCAATGTTGTCTGATTTAAAGCATTCACATGAGTAAAAGTATACCAAAACTGCAATTCATACTTCAGATCCAGTGATAAAAGCAAGCAGAAGACTAAACAATATATATATCACTGTATGGAAAAATAAAGTAGATCTCATCTGTCTCTAAAGTATGAATACATCTCTGAGTCTCATATACATATACATGAACAAAATCAAATGTTCAAAATAGTCCCACTAAAGTCCCATCAACCCAGGTCGCCTACGCAAAGCCATCATGATACTGCATGTACGAGAACTCGTCTTGGTCCTCGTCGAAGTCTGACTCTGCCTCCTGGATCTCAGCATCACCTGCATCTACAACAGGGTCTGGTGGGTGTTGCAAACACCATCCCGTAATGAGGGAGTGAGTGATCAACTCAGTGGAATTATAGAGCAAAGATTAGCATGTTCACAAATCAATCATGCGATAATAGTAAAGCAGTAAATCAGAAAATCCTAATACTGTTGTTAATGCAAGATAACATGACGTGATGTATGCCCTCACTGACGATCTCCCTCATACGGCAACATCTTACGACCGCGACATGCCACACTCCCTAGAGTGCTCCACATCTTCCAGGCACATGCAATGTTATAGTGATATGATTTTTGAGTTGTTATTAGTCCATTCAAACAGCAGGATTGGAAAACTAAGGTACTTCCCTTGTATCAATCCCTACACAGATCCTGTCTAGGGTCGTCACTCCTAGTAATCTCATACGATGTATATTTTGTAGGTCGCTGTAAGGGCTGCCAGGGCTGTTGCTCGCACTCATTGCACCACTCCCCCATCACCTTATCAATACAGGCCTACTGTACTCTACTGCTACTGAAGGGTCGTCACCTCCCGTAGACTCAGAATACGCTCGCGGTCACTACAAAGGACTCGTCGCCTGATCAGTATAGGCTGACAGCTAGAATATAGTGTCCCATACCACCATAATATGCTCACGAGACTAGGTGCTCACTGGTCACTACGGGGAGGTTTGTGGCCCCAGCGTATGCCGACAGCTCGACCACGGTGTCCCATACCACCATGCCCGGATCATGAGTCTTCATGAATCAAGGTACCATGGTTAACAGGGTTTACAATGGTAAGTTCAGTACCCTAGGTTCAAGCAGTTATGACTCATACAGGGTGAACATACATCGCCCAGTCGGGTTACTTGACGGGCTCGACTGGTGCGATCGCATCTCAAGTCGAATGACATAAAGTGTGTAAAACACTTCGCGTGGCCTAACCACTGCCTCCAACTCCAAACACGACTCGCGTTCATTAACGCGTCGTTCGTGGCCAAGACCAGTCAGCCACGAATTCGCTCGGTTACCGACTGTCTACACTAAGTATAGTCCCAAACAATTATGGAATCACATCAGCAATTTATGTAGGAGTATTGGAATTGAAATACAATCATGTGAGCATGTTAACACATGTTATAACATACAACTTAAATAAATCTTCAAGCACATATATTTCATGCATGTAATGAAATCATGCATATAGTCAACATGTAGGAAATCATTTAGGTCAGCATATTAATTGAGAAATCAATCTCAAACTATTTCATAACATCATTTAATTCAATACATACTAATACAAGCATTTATACAAACACATACACTACACACTTAAGTCTACATATAGTATGTCGACCCGAAGTGCGCAATTAGGCGAATCTCTTCGCCAAACTAATTATGCACGTATTCCTAACTTCCTAATGCGACAACAAACCTTGTCAATCACATCAGTAAAATATGAATGTAATCTATACTTCCTACAAATGACTAAAATGCCCTAAATCTCATATTCTTCATTGATTTACGAAACAGGAAACGGATAGCATGTTGTACATGTCAAACGGCGATGCAGTCGATAATCTACTATTAAACGACATTAAAAGCATTGTAAACCGTCAATCAAAGCGTCTAAAATCCTCACCTTGTCTCTTATGGATGCGTGAATTTGAACGGAGCGTATATGCTTCGTCTACGGCGATAAGAGAACTTGTTTTACAAGATCTATTGGTTAAAAAGCTATGGATCCTAGTGAACCTTAAATCAGCAACTTCTAGGGTTGTTTCATACCTGAAAACGTGGAAGAATCACCGGCTTGGTGATCAGGAGGTGTTGCTTAGGCACTAGCAACAGGTTGCTCGAAGACGGAAAAAATCCCTTCTACACTCTCTCTCAAACTCTCACCTTTTCTCCCTCCAAATCTAGGGTTTCTCTCAAATTCGGATGGGAGAGAGGAGTGAGGGTTTCAACCCCTTTTATAAGCCCAAAAATGCCAAAAATAGGCTCCGGTACAAAGTTCACTTAGTGCATATCCAATTCGGGGCTATTTCGGTTCAAAAGATGCTTTCTGGTGGTCCCCTGGCCGAATGCGATCGGACATAAGCTCATGCGTACCAGATCTAGCGCGTAATAAGTTTTCAGTCTGGCAGGGTTCGCAGATCGCACGTGGCGGACCAGTTTCAGTTCAGCGATCACCGCACGTAGATCAGGGCTGAAAGTCTCATGATATAAAATAAAAATTTTTCCTGATCCGAGGGTATAATCTAGCTGAATTCTGACGGTCAGAATGCTTAATACTGACGCGTCAAGTCGTGTGCCAGATTTGAATTTGAAATTCCAATTCTATCCCTATTCGCACTCTCTTCGGTCCGGGCTCAATGAAATAGCCTGTGATTATCGGTTTGACTTGATTTTCGAAATGATTGTCAAGTCCAGCTAGGCGGTCCTAACAGTCTAAGATAGGAGGTATCGGACTTTTGACGCGTGGTCTAGATCCAATACAAAGATTCAAAGTGGTCCAGAGAACAAACCTGCTTAGAGTTTGGTCCGAGGTTATAGAGTATTATAGAGTCATTTTTTTTACTCGATTTGGGTCTTGTAGAACGTATTTTAAGCGATCAGGGACTATTTCCCAGCTACTCCAGCGTTGCGCTAGCTAACTTACGCTTAATTTCCATAGGAATTAATTCTACGCAATTTCGGGTCGAGTTCGTACTCGAGCCCAAGTATGGATTTTTCACGGGCGTTACATCAACTCAGTGGAATCATAGAGCAAAGATTAGCATGTTATCAAATTAATCACGCAATAATAGTAATGCAAGCAATCAAACATTCCTAGATACTAATGTTAATGCAAGCATGAAATGACATGATGGATGCCCTCACCGACATACTCCCTCATGCGGCACCATTTACACCCGCGGCATGCTTGCGTTCCTCAGTACTCTACATCTTCCAGGCACATGCAGTGCGATATGGATAATGATTACTGAGTTGTTATTAGTCCATTCATACAGCAGTATTGGGAAACTAAAGTACCTTCCTTATATCAATCCCAACACAGATCCTGTCTAGGGTCGTCACTCCTAGTAATCTCATACGATGTTATATTTATAGATCGTTGCAAGGGCTGTTGCTCGCACTCATTGCACCGCTCCCCCATCACCTTATCAATACAGGCCTAATGTACTCTTGTCGCTACGGAAGGGTCGTCGCCTCCGGTAGACTCAGAATACGCTTGAGGTCACTACAAAGGGCTCGTCACCAATCAGTGTAGGCCGACAGCTCGAATGTAGTGTCCCATACCACTACAATCGGCTCACGAGTCAAATGTGCTCACTAGTCACTACAGGGAGGTTTGTGGCCCCAGCGTAGGCCGACAGCTCGACCACGGTGTCCCATACTACCATGCCCAGCTCATGAGTCTTTATGGATCCAGGTACCATGGTTAACAGAGTTTGTAATGGTAAGTTCAGTACACTAGGTTCAAGCAGTTATGACTCATGCAAGGTGAACATACAATGGCCAGTCGAGTTACTTGATGGGCTCGACTAGTACGAGCGCATCTCAGGCTGATCGACATGAAGTGCATAAAGCACTTCGTGTGGCCTAACCACTACCGCCTGCCCAAGGCACGACTCGCGTTCATCAATGCGTCCTTCGTGGTAAATAGAAGCTAACCACGAATTCAATCCATTACCGACTGCCTGGACTAGGTTATAGCCCCAAGCATTTGTAAACAACATCAATGATCATATGAGAGTAACAGGAATGAATATAAACAATACAAGCATGTTGATAAATTTTATAACACACAACTTAAGCAAATAAACCAACACATGCATTCCATATATATAATGAAATCAATTCATATAGCCAACATGGTGGAAATCATATACATCAGCATGTTAATTGAGAATTCAATCTCAAAACTAATTCACAACACCATTTACTCAATACATACTAATACAAATATTTATACAAACACTTAGTCTACACACTTTAGTCTACATAGCGTATGTCAACCCAAAGTGCGCATTAGGGCGAATCTCTTCACCAAACAGATCATGCACGAATTTTTGATATCCTAACATGACAAATACCCATGGCAATAATTTCAAAAAAATACGGACGTATTCTGTATTTCCTACAAATACCTAAAATACCCTAGATCTCATATTTTCCGTACGTAGTCGAAATGGAAAACGGACAGCATGTTCTATATGTCAAACAGCGTTCTTGTCGATAATCTACTATTAAACAACATTGAAAGATTTAAAATCAGTCAATCTAAGCATCTAAAATCCTCACCTTTCGCCTTAGACGTGTATCGATTCGAACAGGAAGTCTACGCTTTGTCAATGGCGTTATGGCGACCTAATGCACAAGATACATAAGCTACTTCGCTATTTAAATCGAAAGAATCCTTAAAACAGCTATAAGTTAGGGTTTTCTTACCTAGAAGTGAGTTGGAATCACTGGATTTGAAGGCGGTGCTTTGATACGTGCAAAAGCTGAAGCAAATGGCAGGAAATCTCTCCCACAACTCACTCACAATCTCTCTCTTTCTCTCTCTCTTTCTTTTTAGGGTTTATAGCAAATTTGGATGGGAGAGAAATGAGAGGGTTTAAAGCCCTTATTAGGCTAAAACCTAACTTAAATAGACTTGGGACAAAGGTATACTTGAGTTATAACCAAATCAAAACTTTTTCGATCCAAAAGAGCATTTCGGGAGGTCCCCTGGCCGAACGCGGTCGGACTTAAGCTCATGTATATCGGATCTAGCACACATCAAGTTTTCAGACCGGTAGAGTTCTCAGATCGCACGTGGCAGTCCAGTTTCAGTTCAGCGGTCATAGAAACTCGATCAAGGATTCCAAGTACACTGACCTGAGTGAGAAATGTTTCCTGATCCGAGGGTGTATATTGGTCAGATTCTGACAGTTTGAATGCTTATACTGATCCCGCAAACGAAACGTGCCAGATTCATTTAAATCCCATTTAAATTTTTATGAATTTCACTCTTTCTCACACTCCCTGCACCAGGCTCAATGAAATAGCCTCAGAACATCAGTTGGGCTTGATTTTTGAAATGATTGTCAAGTCCAGCTAAGCGGTCATAACGGTCTAAGATTGTGGATATCGGACTTTCGACGCGCGGTCTAAATCCAATACAAAATTTCAAAGGGTTCCTGAGAGCAAACGGGTTTAGAATTTGATCCTAGATTTTAGGGTATTATAGCGTCATTGGTTCTACAAGTTTTGAGTCTTGCAGAACGTATTTAAAGTGATCAGGGATAATTTTATAGCTAATCTAACATAGCGCTAGTTAACTTACGCTTAATTTCTAAAGGAATTAATCCTATGTGATTTCTGATCGAGTTGATACTCGGGTCTCTGTACGGATTTTTTCGAGGCATTACAGGTTGGGCCTAACCCATGCTTAAGGGCCCACCATATCGCCTATGTGTTGGGCTTAGTGTATAGCCCGTTAGGTCATGGATTGTTTAGACCTTGGGCCTCATTTCTTATTCGAGTAGTTGTGGGCTACCATTTGGGACCGAGTTGAGGTTGGATGTCCTCCTTAGTGGCCCTAAGGTAGGTCCATGGGTTGCTATGGGTGGTTTAAGGTCCACCATAGGGCCACTTTAGGACCACTTATTCCTTTAGACTAATATGGCCCTTCTTAGTTTATGGGCTACCCCAATGTATTGGGCCCCCACTAGGTGTTGACCCCTTAGTAATCTTATCTAAATACCTAGACTCATTCTCCCCCTTTGGGAAGGAGGAGTATGTTCTAAGTCATCATTGTCGTATGGTGCATGCTCATGACCCATATGCATCATTGAGTGAATGGATTGCATTTGTGTTTGGTCATTGGGTTGATATGATAGAGGGATGGAGTTCCCCTCTTGTGCACATTGAGTGTTTGGAGCTAGTGCATGATTGGTATGTATGACTCATACATCTAGCATCGCATCTCATGGATATTATCGTCCTCACTTCATCAAGGCCTTGCCTCCACTGGTATATTCCTGGATGGCTGTATGTGGACACCAAAAATATATCATTTGAGCATTGGGGTGCATAGGATATCCCTGGGTGAAAGCCCATAAATCTTCAATGTACCTAGAAGATGCCTCAACATCGTGACTGTAACACCCTGAAAATCGAGGGTCGTGTATAAACTCAACTCCCGAGTTCCAGACCGTCACTTATGCAACAAAAATAGTTATGATTCAATGTTGTCTGATTTAAAGCATTCACATGAGTAAAAGTATACCAAAACCGTAATTCATACTTCAGATCCAGTGATAAAAGCAAGCGGAAGACTAAACAATGTATATATCACTGTATGGAAAAACAAAGTAATCTCATCTGTCTCCAAAGTATGACTACATCTCTGAGTTTCATATACATGTAAATAAATAAAAGAATAAAGTTCAAAATAGTCCCACTGAAGTCCCCTCGATCCAGGTCACCTACGGGAAGCCGTCGTGATACTGCATATACGAGAACTCATCCTGGTCCTCGTCAATCTCCACACCTCCTGGATCTCGTCCTCACCTGCAGCTACAACAGGGTCTGGTGGGTGTTGCAAACACCATCCCGTAACGTGGGAATGAGTGATCAACTCAGTGGAATCATAGAGCAAACATTAGCATGTTCACAATTCAATCACGCGATAATAGTAAAGCAGTAAATCAGACAATCCTAATACTGTTGTTAATGCAAGATGATATGACGTGATGTATGCCCTCACCGACGATCACCCTCATGCGGCAACATCTTACGACCGCGGCATGCCACACTCCCTAGAGTGCTCCACATCTTCCAGGCACATGCAATGCTATGGTGGTATGATTACCAAGTTGTTATTAGTCCATTCAAACAGCAGGATTGGGAAACTAAGGTACTTCCCTTGTATCAATCCCAACACGGATCCTGTCTAGGGTCGTCACTCCTAGTAATCTCATACGATGTATATTTCGTAGGTCACTGGAAGGGCTGCCAGGGCTGTTGCTCGCACTCGTTGCACCGCTCCCCCATCACCTTATCAATACAGGCCTACTGTACTCTACTGCACGGAAGGGTCGTCGCCTCCCGTGGACGCAGAATACGCTCGCGGTCACTACAAAGGGCTCGTCGCCTGATCAGTGTAGGCCGACAGCTAGAATATAGTGTCTCATACCACCATAATCTGCTCACGAGTCAAGGTGCTCACTGGTCACTACGGGGAGGTTTGTGGCCCCAGCGTAGGCCGACAGCTCGACCACGGTGTCCCATACCACCATGCCCGGCTCATGAGTCTTCGTGGATCAAGGTACCATGGTTAATAGGGTTTATAATGGTAAGTTCAGTACCCTAGGTTCAAGCAGTTATGATACATACAAGGTGAACAAACATCGGCCAGTCGGGTTACTTGACGGGCTCGACTAGCGCGATCGCATCTCAAGTTGAACGATATGAAGTGCGTAAAACACTTCGCGTGGCCTAACCACTGCCGCCAACTCTCAACACGAATCACGTTCATCGACGCGTCGTTCGTGGCTATGACCAGTCAGCCACGAATTCGCTCGGTTACCGACTGCCTGGACTAAGTCAAGTCCCACACATCTATGGAATTACCTTAACGCTATATATAAAGGTATTGGAATTGAAACACATCATGTGAGCATGTTAGCACATGTTATAACATTCAACTTAAGCAAATCTTCAAGGCATACTTTCCATGCATATTCAACTTAAGCAAATCTTCAAGGCATACTTCCTATGCATGTAATACAATCATGCATAAGGTCAACATGTAGGAAATCATTTAGGTCAGCATTTTAAATCATGAAATCAATCTCAAACTACTACATAACATCATTCAATACAATACATACTAATACAAGCATTTATACAAACACACACACTACACACTTAAGTCCACATATAGTATGTCGACCCAAAGTGCGCAACTTGGCGAATCTCTTCGCCAAACTGATTATGCAAGCATTCCTAACTCACCAATACGGCGACAAACCATGTCAATCACGTCAGCAAAATATGCATGTAGACCATACTTCCTACATATGACTAAAATGCCCTAAATCTCATATTCTTCGTTAATTTACGAAACAGGAAACGGAGAGCATGTTGTACATGTCAAACGGCGATGCCGTCGATAATCTACTATTAAACGACATTGAAAGCGTTGTAAACCGTCAATCAAAGCGTCTAAAATCCTCACCTAGTGTTTTACGGTCGCGGGATTTTGAACGGAGCGTGTACGCTTCGTCTACGGCTGTAAGAGAACCTGATTCATGGATTACGTTAGCTAACATGCCCTGAATCTACGTAAACCCTAAATCAACAAGTTTTTGGGGTTTTTCTATACCTAAAAAAGGGTAGAAATCACCAGCCAGGTGATTGGAATGAAGTGTTGAAGCAGCAACTGTCAGGGGCTCGGAAGCGGGAAAAATCTCCTCTTCCCTTTCTCTCAAACTCTCTCTCCTTTTTCTAGGGTTTGTGAAATTCGGATGGGAAGGAGAAATGAGGGTTTCAACCCCTTTTATAAGCTTGAAATTGCCGGAAATAGGCTCCGGGACGAAGTTTACTTGATGCCTATCCATTTCGGGGCTGTTTCGGTCCAAAAACGGCTTTCTGATGGTCCCCTGGTCGATTGCGATCAGACTTAAGCTCATGGGTACCAGATGTACCTCGTATTAAGTTTTCAGTCTGGCAGGGTTCGCAGATCGCACGTGGCGGACCAGTTTCAGTTCAGCGGTCACCGCACATAGATCAGGGCTGAAAGTCTCATGATAATAAATAGAAATTTTTCCTGATCCGAGGGTGTAATCTGGATGAATTCTGACGGTCAGAACGCTTAATACTGACGCATCAAGTCGTGTGCCAGATTTGAATTTGAAATTCCCAATTCGTCCCTATTCGCGGTCGCTTCAGTCCGGGTTCAACGAAATACTCTGTGATTATTGGTTTGACTTGATTTTCGAGATGATTGTCAAGTCCAGCTGGGCGGTTCTAACGGTCTAAGATAGGAGGTATCAGACCTTCGACGCGCGGTCTAAATCCAATACAAAAGTTCAATATGGTCCAGAGGACAAACCTGCTTAGAGTTTGATCCAAGGTTATAGAGTATTGTAGAGTTGTCTGTTCTACTCTATTTGGGTCTTGTAGAACGTATTTAAAGTGATCAGGGACTATTTCCCAGCTACTCTAGCGTTGCGCTAGCTAACTTACGTTTAATTTCCATGGAAAATATTTCTACGCGATTTCGGGTCAAATCGGTACTCGAACCCAAGTACGGATTTTTCACGGGCGTTACAATCTACCCCCCTTAACAAATAATTTCGTCCTCGAAATTTGTACCTGTTCGTACTCCTCGAGAAGCTGTGGGTAGTTCTTTCTGATCTCGGCTTCTGTCTCCCAAGTAGCCTCCTCCTCAGTATGATGCGTCCATAGTACCTTCACAAGGGGAATCACCTTGCTACGCAGTACCTACTCCTTCCTGTCTAAGATGCGTGTCGGTCGCAGGATATAAGTAACATCCTCTCCTAACTGCACCTGCTCCCATCTGATGATATGGGAAGGATCAGCAACGTACTTCTTCAGCATAGAAACATGAAATACGTTGTGGACGCTCGCGAGGGGCGTGGGTAAAGCCAATCGGTAAGCCACTGCTCCCACACGATCGAGGATCTGAAATGGACCAATGAATCGCGGTGCCAGCTTCCCCTTCTTCCCGAACCGAAGGACTCCCTTCATAGGGGAAACTCGCAAAAACACGTGATCCCCGACTGTGAACTCTAGTGGCCGTCGTCTCGTATCGGCGTAGCTCTTCTGTCTGCTCTACGCTGTAAGAAGCCGACGTCGAATAATATCGATCTTCTCTGACGTCGCCTGCACCAACTCTGGGCCAATCAAGCTACGCTCACCGACCTCTAACCAGCAATGCGGTGCGCGACAAGGTCGCCCATACAGCACCTCATAAGGTGCCATGCCGATACTCGCCTGGAAGCTATTGTTGTACGCAAACTCCGCATATGCAAGACAGTCATCCCAACTGTCCTTGAAGTCCAATGTGCAAGCTCGCAACATGTCCTCCAGGATCTGGTTCACTCGCTCCGTCTGTCCGTCCGTCTGTGGGTGGAAGGCAGTACTGAACTTCAACTTCACACCCATAGCCTCCTGAATGCGAGTCCAGAAAATAGAAGTGAACCGCGTGTCTCTGTCCGACATGATCTCCAACGGAACTCCATGCAGACGCATAATCTCTCGGATATACAATCTAGCCAGCTCGTCTGCAGAGTTCGTAACTCTGATCGGTAGGAAGTGCGCCGACTTCGTCAATCGGTCGACGATCACCCAAATGGAATCATGCCCCTTCCTCGTCTTCGGCAACCCAGAAATGAAGTCCATGGAAATGAAATCCCACTTCCATTCTGCAATCGGCATAGGCTGCAAAAGTCCAGGTAGTCGGCGATGCTCTGCCTTCACCTGCTGACAAGTGAGACAACGGGACACGAACTCAGCTATATGGGTCTTCATATGTTCCCACCAATACGTCCTCTTCACGTCACGATACATCTTCGTGCTGCCTGGATGCATCGCGAGTCTAGTAGAATGCGCAGCCTCGAGAATCTCTCGTCTCAAGTCAGGGACATCTGGGACGCATAGGCGGCCACGGTATCGTAAGCCCCCATCCATACCAACTCGCTAGTCGGCGTCAGCATCATCACTGACCTGCTCTCGAAGCTCAGTAAGATGCGCGTCGTCCCTCTGCGCCTCGATGACTCGGTCATCGATCTGAGATCGCACCTGTACATGTGCGATGAACTCAAACGGCTCCTCTACGGTGAGTTTCTGCTCAAAGTCTCGCAAAAACTCCACCATATCCCACTCGGCAACCATCAGCGGAGCCGCAAACTCTATCGCCTTCTTGCGGCTCAACGCATCAGCCACAAGGTTCGCCTTCCCAGGATGGTAAGAGACTTCAAACTTGAAGTCCTTCAGCGTCTCCATCCATCGCCGCTGCCTCATATTCAAGTCTCGCTGAGTGAATATGTACTTGAGGCTCTTGTGGTCGCAAAAGAGCTCGAACTCCTCTCCGTAGAGGTAATGTCTCCAGAGTCTCAGTGCGAATATAACGGCTTCCAACTCCAGGTCGTGTGTAGGGTAATTCTCCTCGTGCTTCCTTAATTGTCTCGAGGCATACGAAATTACCCTGTCCCTCTGCATAAGGACACAACCCAAACCAACGCTAGACGCGTCAGTGTATATAGTGTATCTAACCCCCTGCTCTGGCAATACTAGCACAGGGGCGGACGTAAGTCTGTCCTTCAGCTCCTGAAAAGCTGACTCCGCCTTATCATTCCAGGCGAACTTCACGTCCTTCCGTGTCAACTGAGATAAGGGTCTCGCGATCTTCGAGAAGTCCTGAATGAAGCACCGATAGTAACCAGCGAGACCCAAGAAACTCCTCACCTCAGTGACAGAACCAGGCTGCTCCCAGTCCTGCACCGCAGCTACCTTAGACAGGTCAACTGCCATGCCGTCCTTGGACACCACGTGTCCCAGAAACTTCACCTCTTGCTTCCAGAAGTCGCACTTCTTGTACTGTGCGAACAACTGATGTCGTCTGAGCGTATCAAGGTCCAAACGCAAGTGCTCCTCATGCTCCTGTCGACTCCTAGAGTATAGCAAAATGTCGTCGATGAAGACAACGACGAATCGATAGAGGAAAGGCCGAAATACCCGGTTCATCAGATCCATGAACACGGCCGGTGCGTTCGTGAGACCGAACGACATCACGAGGAACTCGTAGTGACCAAAACTGGTCCTGAATGCTGTCTTCTGCACGTCCTCATCTCTGACGCGCAGCTGATGATATCCTGACTGAAGATCAATCTTCGAGAAGTACTGCGCTCCTCTCAACTGATCAAACAAGTCATCGATCCTGGGCAAAGGGTACTTGTTCTTCACCGTGAGCTGGTTCAGCCTGCGATAATCAATACACAATCGCAGCGAACCATCCTTCTTCTTCACGAACAAGACCGGTGCTCCCCAAGGAGACACGCTAGGCCGTATAAAGCCAAGCTCTAGCAGGCCATCAATCTGCGTCCTCAACTCCTCCATCTCACATGGTGCCATGCGATACGTCGGCAGTGAGACGGGTGTAGAACCAGGAACCAGATCGATAGTGAAATCGATCTCACGTCGGGGCGGCAAACCAGGGATCTTCCTGAACAGATCCCCGAACTCATAAACAACTGGCGTCTGCTCAAGTACCTGGGCACCAGCGTCGCGCAATAGAGTGGCGTAGCTAAGAATGTGGAAAGGAAGATTTACCCGCACTGGAAATGTGAAGGATGCGCCCTCAGGCTCGTACGCTGTGACTATACGGGTCTCGCAGTCAATCTCGGCTCTCGCTGCAGTCAGCCAGTCCATGCCAAGAATGACGTCGAGATAAACGAGCGAGGGATCGACGACCAGATCAAGTGTCATCGTCCTGCCTCCCAGATCAACCAAACAATCCTCACACATCTGGGTGACATCCGAAAAATCTCCATGAGCTGCAAAGACTCGCACGCTATCCATAGTGATAGTCTGCAACCCAAGACGTCTAACTATGACACTCGATATCAAAGAAAGCGTGGAACCAGTGTCCACCATGACAAGAATGGGAGTACCTCCAATATGGCCCGTGACCTCGAAGGCTGAATGCTGGAAAGTCGGCGTCGTAGCTGCCTCAGCGGTCAGTGCATGAACTCGTGCCTGTTGTGGCCGGTTCGGCCGCTGTGTCAAGGGCCATGGAGGCTGTCGAATCTGCGATACCGTAGGTCGGAAAGAAGGATGCGCAGGATCTGACCGTATTGGCGGTGCTGATATCGCCTGCGGACGTACACGATCAATCTTCTGCGGCGGCGAGAACCCACTGTCCCGCATCCTGGAAAAGCAACTCTGCGCTAAATGGCCCGTCCTCCCACAGTATGTGCATGACAAATCAGGGCGCCGGAACGATGGTACAGGCGCCGTGGTCCTGGTAGGAGGATCAAAGCGAGGCCTCTTGCCCGCAAAGGGCCTGTCTGGCAAATCCGGTCGCGGCCTAGAAGTAGTCGGGCCTCGAGATCGCGCAAGTCGATCCACGTCCTGCTCTGCCCGCATGGACATGTGAACCAACTCCGCATAGGAAGGGAAACTGACACAGCACATCTTCGACCGAATATCCGGTCGCAAGCCCTCCAAAAAGCGCCGTATGCGCATCTGCTAATCAGCTAGAATCGTTGGGACGTACCTGCCCAACTCTATGAACCAATGCTCATACTCGGTAACTATCATCGCTGCCTGCCTGAGACGGAGAAACTCATTCTCCCTCTCGTGCCTGTAGGTCTGGGGATAATACTTCTCATGGAAGCGGAACTCGAATGCTGCCCATGTCCATACGAAATCTGCGGCAACAGTCCGCAATAT
This sequence comes from Magnolia kwangsiensis, assembly GCA_037074715.1. Taxonomy (NCBI): domain Eukaryota; kingdom Viridiplantae; phylum Streptophyta; class Magnoliopsida; order Magnoliales; family Magnoliaceae; genus Magnolia; species Magnolia kwangsiensis. The sequence goes on from CM073573.1 coordinate 64,202,185, forward strand.
ACTATCCCACCACATACTGGCCTCTCTCTCAAACAGGAAGGTAGCCAGCTCTATCTGCTCAGCCTCGGTACAGTGCAACATCCGTAGAATCTTCGACACTCGGTCGAGCCAGAACTCAGCCTCCTCGGGTCTGTGAGAACCCGTGAAAGTAGGAGGCCGCAAGCGCTGAAATCGCTCCAGAAGGCTCCGAGTGTCGGCAGGATTCCCCGCAGGGAAAGAAGGCTGCGCAGGATGTGCTATGCCCTCATCCTGAGCGTAAGTATAGCCATCCTCAGCTGGATGCGCAGGTGGTGCAGGTGGAGTAGATGTAGTCGCACCCCCACCCTGGGCTAAAGTCCCCACTATGATGGTCAGAAGCTGCTGCTGCTGTAGCATCATAGCCATCATCTGCTCGAATCTGTCAGGGGGTGGAGCAGGCTGTGGCGGATGAGGTGCGGAAGTAGATGCGCGCTGTGGCTCTCTAACTGATGGTGTAAATGGCGGTGGTCCATCTGTAGGACCAACAGCAGGCTGAGACGATCGAACCATCTCAGGAATCGGGCCCACAGCAGGGTCCGGACGAGTGCCAGACTGAGAGGGATTCTGATCCATCTGCTCTGACAATGAAAGCCGAACCGCGCTCCTCGTAGTCTTAGGTGGCATTCCCTATATTCAAAATAGGGCGCAACCTTGTCAGTCTCAATTGCACAAATACACCACAATCATTCACTAAAGAGTTAAAGGCATTCCATGCATTTCAATTAATCAAAATTGTCACAATACAAGGGATATATCCTTACAAGCATCATGACTAGAATGACATGGAAATTAAGACAGTTAAGCAACAACAACATAAGCAAAGCACTAGCCTTAACAGGCTTACACACATAAAACGGGAAATGGCTAACTACTAATAACAACATCAAAGATCGCATCGCTAGTCGGAGTCTGGTGACGGAGGAGGAGCACCCTTATCCTGTAAGCAACACAGGATTGCCTTCAAGGTGCGAGTCACCTTGCCAAATTTCTTCTTCGTAAGGGCCTTGGCATCAGCGACCTCTGCTCGAAGTTCTTGGATTTTCCTTCGCAAAGCGGTCTGGCTCTCCTCCATCCGAGCAATGCGATCGTCGATAGTAGCCTGCGCAGAAGGAGGAGGGCTCTCATCAGTATCCTGAGCCTCCTCTTCCGCTTCTTCCTGAACCTCTTCCTGAACCTCTGCTCTAGGTTCTTCTTCGCTTTGATCTTCCTCTTCATCAAAGTCATCCCCACTATCCCTTTCAAGTTGATTTTCATGATATTGCGACCCAATCTTCATCTTAACCATTGTCGACTCATCGATGGTGTGAATCGACACCGACAATTCGGGTCCAAGTCTATAGGCAAACTCAAGCGCAATCTTGCAAATGAGTTGGCCAAAGGGAAGGGACTCGGATGTCCTTCTCGACCTGGCTATGAGAACTATCTGCCGTAAGATGAAAGTGGCCATACATACGTTCTCTCCCTGGGCCACCAGAAATAAGAAATCGACCATAAGACGTGTGCATTCAATGCGGTTCGTCGACCTGGGATAGACATTGAACGTGCAGATATGGTGCAGCACGCGCAAATCCTCAGACATGTACGTCGCCTTGAGGCTATTATTGGGCTGCCATGGAACCAACTTACCGCACAGAAACCTGGTGTGGCGATCTCGTTCACGTCTAGTCCTCAAATTCTTCTCACTTGGATGCACATCACCTAGAGGCACGTTGAGAAGTCGTGCAATCAACCGGACGTCGATCGTAGCCATCCGATCTCTACCAAAAGGGATTTTGAACTGCAAAGGCTCCAAGGTAGGATTCTGGATGTTAGCATAGAAGGCACGAACGGTGCTCACATTAGCACGAGCGCGAGCTTCAAAGATCGGTCCCCAGTGCGCAGCTTCAATGCGTTCGAACAACAGATACTCGCCGAACAATCGCCCATCTACGTCCTCCTCAAATAACACTCTACGATCAGTGTATTCACCATGAGGCATCTCTGATAGAATGGTTCGTCCAAGGTGTGCATGGGGATCCAAATCCCGCTTTGTACGGCACTCCAGGACTGCAGCTGGACCTGCGGCGGCGCTCGAACTTGCGGCACCACCCCGCGGTCTTCTTGATCGAGCAGGGCGGCTCGGCCCAGCCTCATCTGTCGCGGTTTTCCTCTTACCCATCAAAGATATGATGGATGAGAGTGACAAAAGACCCAAAATGGCTTCCACGAAAGCCATGGAAAACGCCAAAAATGCGGAGAAATGGCTGCCCAATCTGACAAAAGGAAATCTAGGCGTCGTAGAGGGATGCTTCAAGCTTCCCAAGGCTATACTTTCAGGGAAAAATACAAACAAAAAGATGGGATGGAGCACCTCACGATTTCAGCTATATTTGGGGGATTTTGGAGCTCCAAATGGTGATATATTCAAGGAAAGAGGCTGCCAACACCCAATAAATGATGGGTGGTGGTCGGTTTTGGCCAAGGAAGGTTCTAGGAGTGGTTTGGGACGCCGGGGTTTGGAATGGGTTGCTGAAAATCAAATCTAGGGCTATGTAGGGGGCTGTTTGTGAAGGAGAGGTGGGATTTGGGGATATTCGTGAGGTGGGAGGTACCTAGGGACGGTGTGGACCCTATTTAAGGGGGTGCGCCCAAAGGACAGCACCAACCGACACCACCGGCCGGCGATGCATCGCCCGATCGGCGATGGCATCGCCGGCCAACTCTCAAGTTGGCCGGTGGGACCCCATGGGTCTGGTCCCCCATGGTCCCAGGGTCCCAAAAAGTTAGGTCCCACCCCTTGGTTCACAATAATTTGGTCTGTATGAGCCCAACCATGTGTTCGAGGCTTTCCAGGTCCACATCACAATTCTGAATACCAAACCATATGATGCAGCATATGAATTTGGGGTAGAAGGATCCACTACACCTATCTAGCTCCTTAGTTGCTAAATAAAGTGAAGTTAGAATGGCCTTATGGTAATTTTTCATGAAATTTTACTATTCACTGTAAAATTTTATGAATGTACTAATTTTTGTTATTTTCACATTAGGTTTGATGCCTAACATGAAATGGATAAGAAAAAACTGAAGGTTGAAGTGTTTAGAGGAGGAATTTTGAGAATTTTTGGCAAAACGGGGTTTTTTAAGCCCTGGCGATTGATTACTGGAGTCGTGGTCATCCCACGGCCCAAGGATTTACTTTTGCGGTTTAAAACCGCTCATAGGACGTCTCCACCCGACTTCCTACAGCTTAGAAGTGATTCGGGTTGCTTTACGCGACCCGAGATACGTTACAGACTCGATCTTGCGATCGATCCTTATAGACTTCGCCTATCGGCGAATCTGTGATCCTAGAAGTGTTTCTAGACCCTTCTCGCACCCACCTAAGTCAAAGGAAGTGACAGCGTACGTCGCAAGACCATAACCCAGGCCCAGTATACTCTCATTCATGCTCTGATACCAACTTGTAACACCCTGAAAATCGGGGGTCGTGTATAAACTCAACTCCCGAGTTCCAGACCGTCACTTATGCAACAAAAATAGTTATGATTCAATGTTGTCTGATTTAAAGCATTCACGTGAGTAAAAGTATACCAAAACTGCAATTCATGCTTCAGATCCAGTGATAAAAGCAAGCGGAAGACTAAACAATGTATATATCACTGTATGGAAAAACAAAGTAATCTCATCTGTCTCCAAAGTATGACTACATCTCTGAGTTTCATATACATGTAAATAAACAAAAGAATAAAGTTCAAAATAGTCCCACTGAAGTCCCCTCGATCCAGGTCACCTACGGGAAGCCGTCGTGATACTGCATATACGAGAACTCATCCTGGTCCTCGTCAATCTCCGGCTCCACCTCCTGGATCTCGTCCTCACCTGCAGCTACAACAGGGTCTGGTGGGTGTTGCAAACACCATCCCGTAACGTGGGAATGAGTGATCAACTCAGTGAAATCATAGAGCAAAGATTAGCATGTTCACAATTCAATCACGCGATAATAGTAAAGCAGTAAATCAGACAATCCTAATACTGTTGTTAATGCAAGATGATATGACGTGATGTATGCCCTCACCGACGATCACCCTCATGCGGCAACATCTTACGACCGCGGCATGCCACACTCCCTAGAGTGCTCCACATCTTCCAGGAACATGCAATGCTATGGTGGTATGATTACCAAGTTGTTATTAGTCCATTCAAACAGCAGGATTGGGAAACTAAGGTACTTCCCTTGTATCAATCCCAACACGGATCCTGTCTAGGGTCGTCACTCCTAGTAATCTCATACGATGTATATTTCGTAGGTCACTGGAAGGGCTGCCAGGGCTGTTGCTCGCACTCGTTGCACCGCTCCCCCATCACCTTATCAATACAGGCCTACTGTACTCTACTGCACGGAAGGGTCGTCGCCTCCCGTGGACTCAGAATACGCTCGCGGTCACTACAAAGGGCTCGTCGCCTGATCAGTGTAGGCCGACAGCTAGAATATAGTGTCCCATACCACCATAATCTGTTCACGAGTCAAGGTGCTCACTGGTCACCACGGGGAGGTTTGTGGCCCCAGCGTAGGCCGACAGCTCGACCACGGTGTCCCATACCACCATGCCCGGCTCATGAGTCTTCGTGGATCAAGGTACCATGGTTAATAGGGTTTATAATGGTAAGTTCAGTACCCTAGGTTCAAGCAGTTATGATACATACAAGGTGAACAAACATCGGCCAGTCGGGTTACTTGACGGGCTCGACTAGCGCGATCGCATCTCAAGTTGAACGACATGAAGTGCGTAAAACACTTTGCGTGGCCTAACCACTGCCGCCAACTCTCAACACGAATCATGTTCATCGACGCGTCGTTCGTGGCTATGACCAGTCAGCCACGAATTCGCTCGGTTACCGACTGCCTGGACTAAGTCAAGTCCCACACATCTATGGAATTACCTTAACTCTATATACAAAGGTATTGGAATTGAAACACATCATGTGAGCATGTTAGCACATGTTATAACATTCAACTTAAGCAAATCTTCAAGGCATACTTTCCATGCATATTCAACTTAAGCAAATCTTCAAGGCATACTTCCTATGCATGTAATACAATCATGCATAAGGTCAACATGTAGGAAATCATTTAGGTCAGCATTTTAAATCATGAAATCAATCTCAAACTACTACATAACATCATTCAATACAATACATACTAATACAAGCATTTATACAAACACACACACTACACACTTAAGTCCACATATAGTATGTCGACCCAAAGTGCGCAACTTGGCGAATCTCTTCGCCAAACTGATTATGCAAGCATTCCTAACTCACCAATACGGCGACAAACCATGTCAATCACGTCAGCAAAATATGGATGTAGACCGTACTTCCTACATATGACTAAAATGCCCTAAATCTCATATTCTTCGTTAATTTACGAAACAGGAAACGGAGAGCATGTTGTACATGTCAAACGGCGATGCCGTCGATAATCTACTATTAAACGACATTGAAAGCGTTGTAAACCGTCAATCAAAGCGTCTAAAATCCTCACCTAGTGTTTTACGGTCGCGGGATTTTGAACGGAGCGTGTACGCTTCGTCTACGGCTGTAAGAGAACCTGATTCATGGATTACGTTAGCTAACATGCCCTGAATCTACGTAAACCCTAAATCAACAAGTTTTTGGGGTTTTTCTATACCTAAAAAAGGGTAGAAATCACCAGCCAGGTGATTGGAATGAAGTGTTGAAGCAGCAACTGTCAGGGGCTCGGAAGCGGGAAAAATCTCCTCTTCCCTTTCTCTCAAACTCTCTCTCCTTTTTCTAGGGTTTGTGAAATTCGGATGGGAAGGAGAAATGAGGGTTTCAACCCCTTTTATAAGCTTGAAATTGCCGGAAATAGGCTCCGGGACGAAGTTTACTTGATGCCTATCCATTTCGGGGCTGTTTCGGTCCAAAAATGGCTTTCTGGTGGTCCCCTGGTCGATTGCGATCAGACTTAAGCTCATGGGTACCAGATGTACCTCGTATTAAGTTTTCAGTCTGGCAGGGTTCGCAGATCGCACGTGGCGGACCAGTTTCAGTTCAGCGGTCACCGCACATAGATTAGGGCTGAAAGTCTCATGATAATAAATAGAAATTTTTCCTGATCCGAGGGTGTAATCTGGATGAATTCTGACGGTCAGAACGCTTAATACTGACGCGTCAAGTCGTGTGCCAGATTTGAATTTGAAATTCCCAATTCGTCCCTATTCGCGGTCGCTTCAGTCCGGGTTCAACGAAATACTCTGTGATTATTGGTTTGACTTGATTTTCGAGATGATTGTCAAGTCCAGCTGGGCGGTTCTAACGGTCTAAGATAGGAGGTATCGGACCTTCGACGCACGGTCTAAATCCAATACAAAAGTTCAATATAGTCCAGAGGACAAACCTGCTTAGAGTTTGATCCAAGGTTATAGAGTATTGTAGAGTTGTCTGTTCTACTCGATTTGGGTCTTGTAGAACGTATTTAAAGTGATCAGGGACTATTTTCCAGCTACTCTAGCGTTGTGCTAGCTAACTTACGTTTAATTTCCATGGAAAATATTTCTACGCAATTTCGGGTCAAATCGGTACTCGAACCCAAGTACGAATTTTTCACGGGCGTTACAGTGACCGAGCAAAAATCATGAGGCCCACCGTTAGGTCGCATCTCCCACTGTCGTGAAGTCAGTTGAGATGGGATGTGGCCTTATCCAACCGAGTGAGTGGACATTACTAGGTTGAGTCTAACCAACTCATGAGTGGGTCCGGTACTATCAAGTCTTACTGGTGATTGGCTATCCACAGGTAGGTAGTGTGGTCTCTTACGCTCATTGACCGCATGATCTTGAGAGCGGCAATCATCCTGTAGCGCATTAGACCCTGGTGATATCCCTTATGATGGAACAGTATTGGATGTGTGGACTGGTTATGAGCATTGACATTACTTCGCATTACATTGGTATCGGTTGTATAAGCCTTGTTGCATTCCATAACATTGGTATGACTATCCACATTCATGGCTTAACCTTAGTAAGGCTAGTGCTATTGGCATTGATCATGTTTCCCTTATGTATCTCCAATTATTCTTCTGCGCACCATTATCACACACTTTCACCACCCTTTAAACTTTCTATAAGCTTATGCACGATTGATGCGTGTAGGAGATCCTAAGTTGGCGTTATAGCGGCAGAGCTTGGATAATAGTTGAGTCGAGGACCCAGTGTTGTAAATATTCTTCCCTTCTTCTTTTATCATCTGATGTATTTCCTTTCAGTCATGTATCTAAAGTTCAAATTTTTAGTGGATTTTATAATTTGTCTTTTTGTTATTTCTGAGATTTACTTGCTGTGATCTTGGGTATACTCATATTGGAATGGATATACGGTTATGAAAATCCTCCTTATAGGATCTCGAGATCGAAACCTGCCTCAACAACCAAGAATGGGGTATTACGGAGGCTATTGCAGCTATAACCGGCTATCGGGATCCTTGTGAGTCCGGTTACCGAATCTAGGGCGTGATAATAGGTAACTCGTATACATTAAGGTAGTTCAAGGAAGAACAGCTTAGATGCACAAGGCACATGTCAGTGGGTTCCATGATTGAACTGTTTCATTGGAAAAACAATTGAACAGTGTGGATAAAATATGTACATTGAGTGGGTTCACAAGTGTTCAGAAGTTATACATTCAATTAATACTATTTCATATTGTTTGACTTATTTGGGAATTGGATCTAGGTCATTTTCTTCTAAAATTAGCTAGCCTAATGGATAAATGGTGAAATATGCAATACTTATATTAAGGTAGGGTCCATAATCAATTTGACACACGTCCTAAGTATACATACAAAAGAGGTTACACCATCAGTATAGTCCACGAGTCACACATTTCTCATATACCCACATGGTCTTATGATCACTCCATTATCAAAAGTCCATATGGTTGAGAGGCCACAAAAATGTCACTCTACTTGTCATAATAAGGGACTTAAGGTGATATGGTACTTATTATTATTATTATTATTATACCATAGCTTGTATAATGGGGCAACCGATTTACTAAACTTTCACATAGTCAGGTGGCCAATACCACAGTCTCACATAGTTTAGCACTCACCTAAGAACTATATGATCATATGGTTGGGCCACACATTCCCCACATACCCACATGATTTACGGCTATCCACGTCGTTCATGATCACAAGATTTATGAGGTACATATTCAACACCATTTTGCCAAATCTAACTACCATTCATCTTGTCAATGATCATATGATTAAGGGCCACAACAATCATAAATCCACTTAGACAAGTACTCACATAATTGCCCTAATTTTGTATATTTAGGTGGGCTATAAAAATCACGAACTCACGTGGTTTAGTGGCCCACACAACTTCCACCAATTCACAGGACTAGTTGGGCCACCCAAAATCCTAAATTCCTATGGTATAGTGATCCACATGATTTCTACCAACTGACGGTCTAAATGAGGAATAACCATTATAATGGGGACCATGAAAATGACTTAGATTGAAGTAAATATATAGGCATCCCTACACTCTAAAATGATCTAACAAAATAGATGAATGGCTGGTAAAAAATGTATATTAGGTGGCCCATGATCGGTTGAAAAGGATAGATAGATTTCTCACAAATATTACTGCAACTTTAGGAAATATTTATCAGTGGACAAGTGATCAATATTGCTCCCATGGCATGAGATTTGGATCTGACTAGTCTATGAGACCATACCCTAAAATGATAAGAATAAACCAATGAATGGCATGGATCTACATCATACTATAAGGTGGAGTCCATGGTCAAGGAAGTGTCCCAGCATATAATGGGCACACTAGAGCCAAAGAATTTCCAATGATTGTTACCACTGTTTCTACTTGCAGCGTGGCCCACCTAAAATTGAGTTCTACTTCATCTTGTGTCCATGGGAAGGAGGAGGGCCCACTTCCTGAGTGACTGGAAAATATAGGCAGTGTGTATACAACACATGCACCTAGGTGGACTTCACATGCATCACATTATGTCCAGGGAAGTTTTCATTAGTAAGCATGCAATTCCCTTTCCTAATTATTATTATTATTATTATATTTTGTATAATTGTGGGTCCCATTGACATGGTGGGGTCCACCCCAGGAACAGTTTGTACAACAAACAACATCATAGTTGATACCACCCACACTAGATGAATGGCATGGCTATAAGGTACATACGTCGGGGTGAGGCCCACAACACATGGATGGTCTAAATGATGGAAGACCTGGATATAAAATACATGTAATGAGTTGGCTCCATTTTCCAATGACCGGCCCAACTTTAGTGGCAGTAACACATCACGGTAGAACTCAAGGGATTTAATTGTAGGGATTTTTTATTCCCACTGTTTCTTATAGTATGGTCCACCTATGGCATGGATCTAGCTCATTCTTTTACTCATGTCTTAAAATGGTTTGAAGGAGTGGATGGATGGCCCAAATATACTTTTCATCACCAAGGTGGGCCCTAGGAAAATCTGAGCGTTTTGAGTACAATTTCCACTGTCCAAGTGGCATGGCTTGCATGAGCTTCTAATGGGCCTGATTTTTTATATTGTTCAATGGATGGGGCTGGTAAGATGGATGAATGGTGTGGATTTAGCACATACATTATGGTGGGGGCTGGGGCTTCAAATCAAGTCAATCTGTGGCTCTTGTGGACCACATCACACACAAAGGTTGAGAGGTTTATCCTCTTTTAAAACATTCATAATCATTTGTTGGGTCACCGGGATGTGGTTCACGGATCCAGCTCATCCATTATGTGTGTCCCACTTGGTTGAGGGGTCAGTCCAAGTTTCAGATGCATCGAAATTTCAAGTGGGCCCCAGCAAGTGCCCTTATATGTTTTAGACATGTCTTCACATGATTTTTGATGGTGTGGGCCACCTGAGTTCTACGTATGGCTGATTTTTGGGGAGATCCATTATCTAGAGGGGTCCCCTCAAATGCATAGTGTAGATGCTCGACATACATCACGGTGTGACCTGTGGTGGGGCCCACCGTCCCTGCCTACATCCAAGCAATAGGACGCTACTTAATACAGTGTCCTTTGGACGCTAGCAGCAACAGCATCAACTGTTATTTATTTATTTTTATTTTTTAATAGTTTTTCATAGATGGGGCCCACATCAGGATGATCTAATATGTCAATTGGATTCTCGGGCTTGTGACAAGTCCAACAAGTCTAATATTCAATATGTATCGGTGCATAGGAACATCACAGCGGGCCCTAATAGTTTTGATAGTAAATATCACTATTAAAATTATTTTTTATAGTGTGGCCTACCAAAGATTTGGGTTGGCTTCATTTTTCAGCTCAACACCTAAAATGATCTGGAACATAGAAAGGACGATGTGGATTAGATACATACATAACAAGGGGGGGTGTTGTGGGCCCATAGCCCCTTGCCTCTATCAAGCAGCCTAGACACTGCTTGCTGCAGCGTCTTCTGGACGCTGGCAGCAATAGCATCCACTCTCCAATATATACATATATATATATATATATATATATATATATGTATATGTATGTATATGTATATGTATAAATATAAATATATATATATATACGTATATGTATATATATATGTATATATATATATACATATATATATATATACACATATACGTATATATATATATATGTATATGTATATGTATTTATATACATATATATATATATATGTATATATATATACATATATAAATACATATATGTGTGTGTGTGTGTGTGTGTGTATATATATATATATATACACACATTTCATTTATTTATTTATATTTTTAAATTTTTGTGTGGTGTGTGAGAGATGTGTGTGTGAGTTTGGCCCCATACGTGGATAGTTTGGATGGCATATAAACATTCTGGTGGGGCCCGCTATCAACTGGTCCCACATGAAGTCTATAACAATTTATCATTATTATTATTTTTTATATATGAATCCTCCTATGCACCCACATCATTAATCACATCATTATCATCATATCAGTGAAAGTGCCCTTGCTAGTGCCCCGGTTTGTCAATTTGCGTGTGTGTTGAGTCAGTCGGAGTGTAGAGCCTCACAAGAAGATCTATTCAAGCGTCTGCCTCAACCAGATGTGTGTAAGCTCGCTATAGGTAAACCTAAGCCTCACATCCCATGTCCCAAAACACCAGGTGAATAAAACCCTTGAAACGAGATAGACATCATAAGGTTTTTAGGTGAGAAAACTTTTTTAAAAGAATCAGAAAATCTCTAAGTTTTCTTGCTCTATCGATAATATAGATGCATATCTCGATATGATCGACCTGTGTTGTCGATGTCCTCGGTAGACCAATCAATAAAATCGAATGAGGACTTAATGTGTCCAGCAACCGCATACATATCTACACGGAATTATCGATGTATCGACACATGTATCGATATCATCCATATTTAAATCTTGAGCCCATCAAAGATGGCTTAATTATATTGATAGGCAGTTCCAGCACCCTTATTTTTTCCTAAGAATATCATATATGCTTTAATATATCGGAGTGTTGAGACATAAAAAATATTCCATGTCCGGGGATATTTCAGTAATTTCCATGTCTGGGGGTATTTCGATAATTTCCATGTCTGGGGATATTTCGGTAAAATTCCAGTCCAAGGGTAGTTTAGGTATTTCGGTAAAATTCCATGTCCGGGGCTATTTTGGTAAAATTCAGTTCCAGGGGTAGTTTAGGTATTTTGGTAACATTCCATGTCCAGGGGTAGTTTAGGTATTTTGTTAAAAGGGATTGAAAAGGGTAGTATGGTAAAAAGGGGTGTACATGTGTCATTTTAAGGGAGAAAGGTTGTACACCACCATTTAAGAGGGAGCTTGGTGGTCACCATGGTTTAAGAAAAGAAGTTCATATGTGAAGAGATAGGTGGTGGTGATCACCACTCTATAAGAGTGGTGGTGTAACACCCCGTACTTTTCAGTACTCGGGTGTTATCATATAATCTAACTTAGTACAAATACCGACTTAACTTGGACACTCATGTTCATTGCAGTTTAAATCCAACCGTTGAATTATTTGAATCATTAGGATGTCGGGAGTGGATTAGTGGACGTTCACTTGGCATGACTCACTTAGAAATTTTAAAATATGATCCGTCTTATCAAAGCCCTATTGACGGCCGGTCAAGTAAATGAAAAGCATTGATCAAGATGCCAACCACAATAAAATGGCTTAGAAAATATGAATAATAATAGTAATAAAATTAAATATTAATATTAGTATTTAGACTAATAATATAGTAGGTCCTGAACGTACATCGAGACCCATGTATTTAGATTCATATCAACAACTTAGGGAAAAGTAAAATAAAATCTACAAGAATAATAATAATAGTAATAATTATAATAAAATAATAATATTATTATAAGTATTATAACATGATATGTAATTAGAGGTGGGCATCGGACCGAGTCGGATCGGATTACGTCCAACTCAATCCTACCCGAAATATATATGGGCTTATCCGAACTCGTTCCAATCCGGGACCGGATCCGGCGTATCTGACCCGAACAGATTTGATGTGCGGTTGACTTCACCCGAACCAATTTCGATTCGGTTTTGAATCGGATTATTTATATTTCGGATCAAGTTAACTTTGTGGGTCATTTTTTTTTCATATGCTCTAAATATAATTGTAAAAAATGGATGAACGGTGTGGATATAATAAATACATTATTGTGGAGCCCATATAATCTTGATCCCATTTGAGCCGTTCGTACAATTCAGAGCTCAAGGCTGTCTACAGCTATAAGTTTTGCGTTGGAAAACGGATTGGCTACTCGCTACTCCCCCGCCACTAACCCTGTGGCTGATGGTCGGTTCTCTGTGAGAACTAACATGATGTATGTGTTTTATCCATTCCGTTAATTTATTTTTAAGATCATTTTAATGCTTTAAGACAAATATTAGAGGTATAAACATCTCAGATTGTCCACACCACATGAAAACAATAGTGATTGGAAATTCACCATTAAAATCCTCCCAAGGCCTATTGTACTGTTTATTTAATTATTTAACATCCAATCTGTTGATTATACAGGCCCAGATGAAGGGAAAAAACAAAAATCAACTTGATCCAAAAATTTTATGGCCACCAAAATGCTTTTAATGGTCGACGCTCATTCAACACTGTTTCCTGTAATGTGGTTCAGTTGAGATTAGGATATATCTCATTTTTGGTCTCACATAGTAAAAATATCTCTAAAAATAGATGGACGGCATAGATGAAACACATACATCATGGTGGGGCCCACAGAGCACTGACCACCAGCCATGGTGTCAGGCGGAGTAGCCCTGCCCGCTGTTGTCATTTGACGTGCCGTGCACGGCACGTCTCTGCAAGATACACCCGTGGATGTATATACATACATCTTATCGTACTGAGTAAGCTCAGTGGGACCCACATTGAATGTATGTGGTCTATCCACGCCGTCCATCCATTTTTAAACCTCGTTTAAGTGGTTGGGCCCAAAATTGAAGCATATAAAAGGCTCAAGTGTAGCATAACACGAGAAATAATGGAAATAATAATTTCCACCATTGAAACCCTACTAAGCCCTACAGTGATTTTTGTTTGCAATCAAACCTGTTCATTCGATCATACCGACATAGATTTAAGATCATACCGACATAAATGAAGGGAAAATAAAAATATAAGCTTGACTGACACGTGTAAGAAGATGATGTGAAAGCGGGCCATCAGTGGAGTTACTGGGTGGGTGAGAAAGGAGGGTTACAATACCCAAGAGAGTAAGGGTAAGGGTAAGGTCGCATTAATGCGGGGTTATCTGAAAAAGCATACTTCATGTCAAATCATCAATTCTAATATTATATAAAATTTTCAAATTTCAGCGGCTGTCTGCTGCTGTAGTGTAGACCACACCAAAGTAAAATAGTATTGATCATCAAAGACATGGCACACTGTAATGTTTATTTTCTAGCCAACATGTTGATAAGGTCACACAGACCTAGATGAATGGAAATAAAAATTATTATCTTGATCCAAAACTTCAGTGGCCCTCATAAAGTTTTCAATGGTAGACATTCAATCCACACTATTTCATGTGGTGTGGTTCCTCTGAGATTTGGATTATTCCTAATTTTTGGTCTCATACCCTAAAATAAAATGTAAAAATGGATGGACGGCGTGGATAAAATAGATCCATTATTTTGGGGCTCACAGTGCTTTGACACCAACTAGCTGGCTAGATGCGGTGGATAATCTGCCAGCGACGAATTCATTTCGCATGTCTCGCGGCTCAAGATAACCAGCATCCGTCGCCCAATTGGGCGAAAAATTCAGACATGCCCTGATGATCTAAACCGTCCATGCTCTAGATGATACTCTATCTACGGATCAAATTGAAAATATCATTTTCAATTGATCACATTCAACTCCTAAAATCGAAGATCAGGATGATATTAGAAGCATGATTATTGTACCACAGCTCAACTATACTAACACCAAGAAGATGGACGGTCCAAATCATCGGACCATCACCACACGTGTGTCCCAAGTGTCCACACATAGCCAGTCCTTACTTTCTTACCTACAAAGAACTCTCCTTCTAAGTCCTCCTTCTAAGTCCTAGGATCGTCGCTGGCGTGACCGCTTCATCGTAACGAGCGTTTGGCACGCTCTCACCGATACGAAATTTCAGCCGATATCTCTCCGAATGCCGACTTTTGGAATGAGAAACGGTCCAAAGACCCGATATTATAATAGCAATAAGCAGTCAAGTGCACAAAGGATTCACAGAGGATAAGCTAACTAGGAGCGCTCCCACGGCTGAGTTGATGGGACCAAAGAAGGGGAAGATGATGGCGGAACCACATCGGTATGACCATGGGCAGCCGGGCAAGGAAGAAGAAGAGGTGAGGAAGAAGATCGGGCAAAGAGGGTAAGAAAAGATGGGTAAAAATGATTTGGGGGAAAGGGTTTTGGGTAAAATAGTATTTATACTATCCGACTACCCGTGCCGGGTCAAGTCGAGTCAGGTCGATTCGGATCCTTTCGGTTCGGTTTTCGGATCGGATCTGTCCGGATAGACCATTACCCAAACCTGATCTGAAAAAACAATCGAATTTGGATGGTAGACTCAATCAGGCCCGATCTAAGCCGTCGGTTCGAGTCGGAACGGGTCGGATCGGGTCTGATCGGGTCGGATCCACCAGATCGGATAAGAAATGCTCAGCTCTATATGTAATGCTATGAAAGCATAATAGGACGCACAATCTATAGACTAGCCATTGATCTCCAGCTTAAATGGTCCCTTGGACAATTTTAACCGTTGACGCTAAATCCTGGGATGATCCAACCATTAGATTGACAGAAACTCACCGTTGGGAGTAGAAGTTTAGGTGTATGGCCCACTTAAGATTTATCAAAGGCTATGGCAGGGCCCACCAAGTGGGATGAACGGAGTGGATTTATCACAAACATCACGGTGGGCCCCCACATGAAGCGTGAGTGCACTGAATGCACTGTGCTTGAAGTGCATGGAACCAGGCAGCTCGTTTGACCAGCGCTGGCCAGTGGTTTTCGTAAGTAGAGGGATTTCCCTCTCTCTTTCTGTTTGAAAATAATCGGACGGACGTACGTCCGTTCCTTGATCAACGGCCCACCTACCCTGTCCATATGGACAATCCAAACCATCCATCGTGTCCGGGGCTTGGGCCCCAACAAAACCCAGCTCGACTCACATGTTGAAACGCGCACACGTGCACACAATGTCAGCCTCAAATCAGGCCACAAACACACCCGTTTCCAAAAAAAGGAAACTGTCTTCCTTGCCACAAGGGTAATCCACGTGAAACCTCTCCCTTACCATCTCAGCCCTCCACTCTCAAGCAATCTCAGCCATCCATTCGCTTAGGTCTTTCCTAAGTAAAACCACATCTGGTTTCAACTCATTCCCATGGTTTTGTGAAAACTGGACTGTGGGATGTAATCCTGACCATCCACCATCCATCCAACGGTGTTGTGAGGCTTAAGGCTTCAAGAAAAGAGGATAAATACGATGTACAATTCATTACCCCGTCCCTAGCAGCCATACCTCTGACAATCGACCACAACCTTCAATGCCCAAACCCACCACCAAAAACCTTTCAAACCTTCGATCTGTCCGTCCTCCAAGCTTCAATGCACCCATAGGGACCCTCCCACATTGTCAGATTAAAGAAGAAAGCTGAGGGGGAGGAGCTGCCATTAACGGCTGAGTCATCTTCCCCGTTTCACCACCTTTCTGCCGGTCTGCTTGGGTCGAATTTACTGGGTCCAGATGATGGTCGTGGGTGTGAGAAAGGAAAGAGAAGAAGAGGGGAGAAAGGAAGAAGAAGAGAGAAGCGAAGGAGGGAGAGAGATAGGAAGGAGAAGAAAAGTAGAATGAGAGTCCGCTGTTGCTACTGTGCGCATTAGGTTGATTGGGTCGAAATGCGATCCGAGTTAGCTTTGGTTCAGTCGAGTATCGCTGGATTTTTCCAGATAAAACAGAAATAAGAGAAAAGAACGAAGGAAAGGAAGAAAAGAAAAAGAAAGGAGAGAACAGAAGGAAAACGGTGGTGGTGGGTGTCACTGCTGCACTCCCACTCGAGCTCAGGCCGAGTCGGACTGACTCTGTTGGTTTGGGTCTACTCCAGAGCTCTAACAAAAGAAGAAACAGGGGAATGGGAAGGAATGGAGGAATGAAAGAGGAAAAAAAAAGAAAAAGAAAAGAGAAGAGAGATGGTATGAGAAGGGTGGTGCGGCTGCAACTTCACTGTACAGGTGAGTCGGACTTGGTTTGGGCCTGTCCGAGTTTGTCAACTCACTGAGCAACGTCTCGACGTGTTCGGGGCTGGTTTGGGAACCCAACATGTAGGAAGAAAGGGAGAGTAGAAGAGAAGAAAAGAAAGGAGGGGAGAAGTGAAGGGAAAAGAGAAACACAAGGGAAAGGGTGATCGGGTTGGTGGCTGAGTTAACTCGGTTGGAACCGAGTCCAGCCAATTTGAGTTGAATGAGTCTGTCCAGGCTCATTGTTAGACATCCTAGCAAGGTAGAAAGAAGAGAAAAAAATAAAGCGAGGAGTTGAGGTGTTGGTGGTTGTGCTTGGACCTAGCTCAACTCGACTTGAATCGAGTCGACCTAGGTGAGTCCACCTCCTCCTTCCATGTTAATTTTATTTTGATTATAGTTCTTCATGTTACCATGATTATCATAGATAGGGTACTAATATTAAGCATGATTATCCATTAGTGAATCACTTATAATTAGCTATTACAGATAAATTAAAATTTATTAACTATAGGTGTTTTATTCTTCACCTTTAAACATTCCTATTGATAGTTACAATCATCATCATTAGATAATATAATCACCTTCCTCATGAAATTAATACAATTTTTGTTAATATGAGTATTGAGTGTTAGTCATTATTATAGCATGGTTGAAAAAATTATTATTACTATTACTTATATCATTCCTAAGAGATTTTAAGTCATTATAGGAACATTAGAAAATATTTAGATATGAACTTATGGACTATCCTTATTAACACATTAACTAATATAAATTATAACACTAACACTAAGAGTGTTCTTGTAATTATTAAGGTTAAATTCTAACTAATGTGCCAAGTAGAGTTCAAATCCTAAAAGTCTAAGTTTAAGACTAAACTCTAGGGTAAAAAAACAAAATCCCAATTTCACATCAAAACCCCAAGAATAGGTAATCTAGACCCTAGGCTATAACCCTAGGTAGTGTGTGGGAGTTAGACCTAATTGTACGAGTTCATGATTTGTGGTAGGATACAATTCTAAGGGCGCAGGCACTTAGCGACACTAGAAGGCGATTCTAAGTATAAGGTGATGATTCTTCCCCTTGAGCTTTCCATCTTCTCATTAGCTTAAGTTATAGTTTTTATTTAAATTCATAATTGATATCTTCCTTTATAATCACATGTGTTAGCTGGTGGAAATTGGACTGCTATATTACATGCTTTATGATTATCCTATATAATTGTTCATGCTTGTGGACTTCTATTTATGTACTGCTTATGGACTTTAAACTGGTACATTAGTGGGAAATCCCCACCTATAAATATACACCCATACTTGGGATGTAACCCGATTGGTTGTGATTAAAATGAACCTTCGACTTAGTGGTTATTGAGTGGTGGTCTAAATGGATCATTGATGTGGGCCTACCATCCAGGGTTGTTGTGTCCAATGGTTTTCAAGGATGGTCTTTTATCGCATGGTTTTAATACTCGCCCTATGAGGCCTATTTTTATAATTACCCTATGTGGCTTATTTGATATCACCCTATATAGCTTTGTTCTGGTATTTTTCCTTTATGGTTTCGATGTTTTATACCGTACAACCATGCGATGGTAAGCCCCATATACTGTAATATGATTGGCCACTAGTCGATGGGTTTCCATTAAACATCCTAAGATGGTAGCCTCATGGGTCGGGGATGGTGGTAATGAAATACTATGCCTGAGCTGTCGGCCTACGCTGGGCCATGTGCTCCCCATAGTGACCTTTGAGCTTATCTAAATTGGCTGGTTGTAAATGGACTAATAATGGGCTGACAGTTCATGCATGTATAGCATACTACGACGGCTTGGATCATTATGCCCATACAATTACGCCGCGTGTTGCGCTAATGACCAACCGATCGATTTATGATGATGACTTGGATCACTCTTCCCTACGATTACGCCGCGTGTTGTGCTTATGACTAGTCACATCCTTGGGTGACAACCCCATTGCTTGTCTGGATGCTTTTCTTGGGGCACAGACCGTCTGGATGTTTTTTGTCACGCCCCAAACTCGAAAACTGGGCTCACAAAATTCCCGATCGCCGAATCCGGCGCCTACAGCCTCCGTAGAACCCCATTCTTGGCTCTTAGCTCCCATTCACCAGGTTCCGATCCTGGGATGCTACAAGGAGGATTTTTTTTTTTTTAAATGTCAGTTTGATTCGTAATAAGCATAACCAAAGGCATAACCCACAAACAACAACCAAGCACTCCATTACATTTCCATTATGATCAAAAACTTTACAAGTACAATGAGCATAAAGGGAAATACAATGGTAAAGAACAAAAAACTCCAAAGCGCTCAGCAACGTGCTCCTGCCTCAGCGCTGCTGCGATCCAACGTCACCTGCACGCAACGGTCGTGCATAAGCTTACAGAAAGCTTAGAGGGTGGTGAAAGTGTGTGCGCAAGGTAATAATATGAACATGCAATGTCAAAGTAATGCGGAATATGCAGATGGAACCATGATATCATGAGTCGTACCAAGGCTATGAAATGCAAGACATGAATGGTATCGGCCATCCCAAGGCCATGCGATGTGCAATGCAACTCAAGCATACAGATCCTCATCTATGTCCATACATCAATACAGCTCAAAATATGGGATATCACCGGGGTCTAGTACACTCTAAACCAGATTGCTGCCACATCACGCGCAATAAGGTAAGTGGAAGAGACCACACTATCCGTCTGCCAATATCGGGCGCGACTCGTCGATAGCGGACCCATTCCTCGAGCTGGTCACACTCAGCCTAGCATTGCCCCCTACTCTCGGGCAGGTAAGGCCGCACCCCCTTTCAACCGACCACGACACAGTGGAGAGCGTAACCGTCTAGTAATCGGCACTCAATGCTCATCTACCCACTCGGTCTAGACGTTGGAGCAACCTCTTGGTACCATAAGGGTTTAGGGACTTTCACCCAGGGATATCTATAGTACCCCATGTAGAACAAGATTTTCGGTATCCAATCCTGCTGACCACGATCTGTCTGTGGAGGCTACGGCCCCGATGTCGCTAGGGTGTACAATAACCATGTCACACAAATGCAGAATGCATGAATCACGCTATCCAGTCATGCAACCAATCCTGCGCATATCGTGCGCTCATGTAGGGCAACACCGCCTAGCCAGGAGCCCATAAAAAGCCTGCCCGAAGGCATATACTATGATCAATCAATCCTCATATCAAGCATACATATGATGCGTATGATCATGGGTCATGAAACTGTACTAAACATGTTATAATAAAATGAACTATCTTACAATGCAGATGGACCTGGACAGCCTATACACGATAAGTACGGCCCAGTAATGGGCCCTAAGGAGAGTCGTAATGTGGACATCCAACCAACATCACACTCGCAATGTGGACGTCAAACCAACATTGCTCCCAAGGCACGATCTTTGTAAACATCAGTACTTAGTCTATATTAGATTTACACATTGCAATGGACCGTAGGTTGCCCCCATTGGACCTTACATATATATCAAATGGGCCATATCCTATGGGCCTTTTATTCATCAGATGGGCCACATAAATGGGCCACACCAATGGGTCTTATATGCATTGCAATGAGTCAAAACCAGTGGGCCTTGGATTGCATCAAATGAGCTTAGTCTCATGAGTCTAATATATGACCAATGGGCCACACCAATTGGGTCCCACATGTAGATCAAGTGGGCCTCAACCCATAGACCTAACATGAGTTCAATAGGCCTAAACCCCTAGGCCTTAATCAAATAAAATGTGCCTAACTTATGGGTCTCAAATAAATCCAGTGGGCCTAATCCCATGGACCCTTTTATAATCAAATGGGTTTAGTCCCATGGGCCTTACAATATAGCATATGGCCTACTTCCATGGGCTTTAAAATTTCAACAAAAAGGGTCCAATTACATGAGCCTTGGAATACATCAAAAGGGCCTAGTCCTATGGACTTGGAACATATCAAGTGGGCCTATACCCATAGGCCTTATGTGTTTCAAGTGGGCCTAACCCATAGGCCTTTTTCAATCCAAATGGGCCTAACCCATAGGCCTTAAATAAAACAAATGGGCATAACCCATAGGCCTTTTTCAATTCAAATGGGCCTAGCCCATACATGAGTGGCCCAACCCAATCAGCCATTCATGCCTTAATATGGCTCCACCAAGCGAATGGACGGTCTGAATGCATCACAAGCATCAAGGCGGGTCCCACTGTCCAGTGGACAGTGTGGATAAAAACACATACATTACACAGGGCCCCACCGTCCGTTGGACGGTGGAGGCACACATGCAAGGTGGATGCCACCGTCCGCCTGGACGGTGGCCTTAAAACACATACAACATGTGGGTTCCATGTGGGGCCCACTGAAATGTCCGTTTGCCATCCAATCCGTCCATCAGGTCCCTCGGGCCTAGATAAAGGGAAAACATGGATTTCAGCTTGATCCAATACTTCTGTGGGCCCCAAAAACCTTTCAATGGTATAATCTAATCCACACTGTTTCACGTGGTGTGGGCCACCTGAGTTTTGGATCTGTCCCATTTTTGGAGGGGGGCCCGCTACTGGGGCGGCCCACCTCATGAGCCGGTTGGATGGTAAATAAACATTACTGTGGGGCCCACGGCTGGAGCCGTGGGTCCCTAGCTGGACGCCCACCGTCCCACGGTTGCACGCAGCAGCGTGCAGCGCTGCTGGCTGCTGTCAGAGGCAGAGGCAAGGCCTCTGCCATTTCATTTTACAAAAAGGGAAAAATCTATTTTTCCAGGGGTTTTTCGCACGTGGGGCCCGCTAAAGTGAAATCTGCCCCGGCCATTACGATTAGCGGCTCGAGGCCGTCCAAATGAGTCTAGAGTTCAAATTTTAAAATGCTACGGAAATGAAATAAAATACGAAAATGATGTTTGAATGGTGAGGGTGCGATCTTTGACGCTATGGCCCACCAGGTGCTCCGTTCAATCTCATTTTCTGGCTCAACGCCTAAAATGAGATGGTGAAAGGAATGGACGGCTTGGATTAGAGCAATACATCAGGGTGGGGCCTATGCAAGTGGGCCACCAAAAAGCCCCTCTTTTTCTTTCTTCCTTTTTCTTTTTTTTCCTCTAAAACATCTAGCGTCCCAGACGCTGGACGGTTTTTACTAAAATTTTTTGATAATGGTGGGCCCTAATGAAGTGGGCCACCATGGATATTTGACGTGGGTACACATATAAGGTGGGCCCCACTTGAATAAAGATTTGAACAAAATAAATCTCAAGGTGGGATCCATTTAAGTGGGCCACACCATCCTATTGCAATAAAATAAAATAAAATAAAATAAAATAAAAGAATTAAAAGAGAGAGAGAGACATGGAGAGTGGGACACGCCTTGTGATGGAGGGCTCCGCCACTATGATCCCTCCCTTGAATGAAATCATACATCAAGTGGGTCATTTTGCACATGTGACCATCAAAACTTAAGATCAACGGTGGGGAACCTTTCCCCACCAACATGGACGGTTTAGATGACCTTTGAAAAGAAAATAAACACCATGATGGGGGCCATGGAGAATGGCCCCATCATGGAATGATCATGATGATCCAAGTGGTCCATCGGCCACATATTAGGGTCCCAAGTGAGATCCACACCATGGATCGGTGGGCCTCACTTGGCCCATCATAAAAACAAAGAGAAACTACCCTATAGGGGCACCCACCGTTCGATCTTCTCGCTCCTAGGGGTTCCTTGGCACCTTAGCTTCAACTTCAATGGTTAAGATGAAGAATGGAGGGTTGAGATGGGAAATTTTGGGGTAGGAAGGTGGGCCACTTGGAGCTTAGGAGGGTTTGAAAAACTCCATACGTATGGGGCTTGAGATTTTTTCTTAGAGATTGAAATAAGAAGGAGAGAAAGAGAGAGAGTTGTAAAGGGAGAGAGAGAGAGTGATGGATGGATCTGGTGAGTGATGGTTGTGTAAGAAAATATTGACTTTTGAGGCATTTGTGTAAGAGAGGTATGGGAGGTGTAAGAAAAGCTTGACTTTTGTGGCTTTTTGTGTAAGAGAGGTATGAGAGATGAAGACTTTTGTGGTTGCTTGGGAAAAGGAATGAAAGTGATGTGTACTTGACATGTGATGGATTGATGGGTTGATTGATTGATGGGATTGATGTGATTGATGTGACACATCGTAGAGATTCCCTTGGGTTTCGCAACGCGTGGCGTTTTCTCGCACCAAACGTTGGCCCATATCTCTTGACCAGGGTATCGCCTCGGCGTACGAGTTGCGGCATCGGAACTGCAGCGACGGCGCGGTCGCTATGGTATTGGTCTCGGGTTGAGTCGACTCGAGTTGTCGGCACATGAATCAGGGTCGCGCGTCGACTTCGTTTAAGGGTCAAAGGTTGCCAGAATTCGACCGGTAAGACCGTGGAAGTCTACGGAACGGTACGGACCAAGATACGGGTCTTACATTTTTCCCGGGTCTATGATTGCATTCATGCATCCATGCATCTAATAAGACTGTATTTACTCTGTTTTGGTTGTTTGGTTATTTTATAACTATGCTTATCTAATGCGGCAGTGTGTAATCTTGAGGAGAATTCACACTAAGTTGGCCACTCATCCATCAAATATAAAACTGTACAGGTAGTACAGGTGGCTTAAGTAATATGCATGTTCAGACTTGATGAGGATCAGAGTGCAATCACCAGGGACGCATGACTGTATTTGTCTGGAGGAGCTGTGTGATCTCGCGGCTTGTATTTATATGTTTTCCATTATTTCTCATGTATTAGATCATGTAATTCTTATATTTGTTAATTTTGGAGACATTATTTGTAAAAGTCATTATGGGCATATTTGACTAATAATGAAATTTTTCTTTATGTCGATTGGTCCACGTTACACTCATTTTCTTACTCTGATAAAAGAAAAATATTATATCTGACCATCCTTTAAGGTTAACAGTCGGGTTTTTGGGACATGGGTCATATACTCGGGTCCTGAAAGGTCAGGTTGTTACAGGTGGGGCCTATAAATACCCCACTCCTACTCCATTTGAGAGGTTGGATTGGATTGGAAGAGTTGGTGGGCCAAAGAAATAAGAGAGAAGCAAGGTAGAAGAGGGTCTTTGTGCCAGTTCGCGCAACTGAAGTTGCTTGCACATGGACGCAAAACTGGCCTTTGCACCACTTTTCAAGAGAGTTCGGAGAAAACTCTTTGAGTGGGGTCACGCAACAGAAGCGGGAATTTGACTAAGTGTTGATTCCTGCAAGCCATATGTCACGCCCCAAACCCGAAAATCAGATTCATAGGAATCCCGATCGCCGAATCCGGTGCCGATAGCCTCCGTAGTACCCCATTCTTAGCTCCTAGCATTCATATGCCAGATTTCGATCCTAGGATCCTACAAGGAGGATTTATTTTTTTTATCAATGTACATTTAACTAATAATAAGCATAACCACAAGATTACCCAATTCACAAAGGCGGCATCATCATCACATATCCACTAATATAATCATTTGATTACAACACTGAAAGGAAAATACATAAATAAAAATTCAAGCTCCAGAAGACCACTGCACGCTCCAAGCTCAACACTGCTACAACCTAACATCACCTTCACGCATCTATCGTGCATAAGCTTATAGAAATCTTAGAGGGTGGTGTAAGTTTGTGCACAAGGTAAGTGTCAAGTATTCAATACAATACCATAATCATACAATACTGAAAAAACTGACAATCCACAAACCATACAATGTCTGAATAAGAAGAAACACTGACAAGATATAAATCATACAATAACAGAGTAAGCGGAAGTATGGATAAGTCTATAAGTCAATCAATATCAGAATACACAATATAGAACAACTATTCGATAAGGAGTCATAAAGAACCAAATATCAGATGCCGAGGATGCAATGCAATATGCGATGCGAATGAAATGACCATGCTTGGAGTGTGAAGTTGGGATGATAGCATATAGTATCGCAGGCTACGGGGTCCGCCACAATGGACTTCTATCCAAACCAGTCCCATACCTAAATTTGGATAGTCAGACTCAACGTGGTAAACTCCTGATCTTAGGTTGGTCGCGCGCCCAACCGAAATCCTTATCATAACGAAGGTACACAACAATTAGTTGCGCACCACCAGCCCGAGTGGATAGTGAATGAATGAATGAATGAGCATGCAACTCCTACTTGATAAGTCCACATATCAGTATGGTTTCTCTCTGAAAAATCACCGGGGTCTATTACACTCCAAACCAGATTACCGCCACATCGCGCGCAACAAGGTGAGTAGAAGAGACCTCACTATCCGACTGCCAATATCGGGCCCGGCTCGTCAATAGCGGACCCATTCCTCAAGCTGGTCAGACTCAGCCTAGCATTGCCCCCTCCTCTTGGGCAGGTAAGGTCGCACCCCCTTCCAACTGACCACGACACAATGGAGAGCACAGTCATCTGGTAATCGGCACTCGACGCTCATCTACCCACTCGGTCTAGACGTTGGAGCAACCTCTGGAACCAAGAGGGTTTAGGGACTTTCACCCAGGGATATCTATAGCACCCCATGTAGAACAGATTTTTGGTATCCTGTTTGGCCATCCATGATATGTCTGTGGAGGCTACGACCCTGATGTCGCTAGGGCATATAGTAATCACAACACACAATGTGAGATGCATGAGTCATACAATCTAATCATGCATCAGTCCTGTGCATACCGTGCGCTCATATGAGACAATCTCTGCCTATCAGGGAGTCTCACAATAACCAGCACTATGACATATGCAATGGTCAATCATATCTCATAACAAACATGCAGATGATGCATATGGGCATGTATCATGATGCTATGCAGTCACATACTCATAATCGATATCAATAACCAGCATTGACATCGACAATGTGGACATTTAACCAACATTGTCCCCCAAGGAATGGCCCACATAAAGCCAAACATATAGTGGACCCATGGCCTCACACAAGCGTCAAATATACAACATCATGGGCCTCATTTAAGAGCTTAATACACACCACGATGGGCCTTTCACATGGGCCTAACATACATCACAATGAGTTTCATTGCCTACCCCTCAAATGCATCACAGTGGGCCTCATCACATAAGCCTTATATACATTACATTGGGCCTTAAACACAGGCTGGATACACATCACAACGGGCCCCAAATACGGGCCGCATACACATCACATTGGGCCTCGACAATTGGAATCGACAATCGGCCACGATCGGTAATCGGTCACGATAATCGGCCTCAATCGGTAATCGGTCAATCGACCACAATAAATAGAATCGGCAATCGGCCATGTCAATCGACAATCTGCCACGACCAATAATCGGTCAAGATAATCGGCCTTGATCGGTAATCGGTCAATAGGCCACGACAAACAGAATCGGCAATCGGCCACGTCAATCGACAATCGGCCATGATCGATAATCGGTCACGATAATCGGCCTCGATCAGTAATCGGTTAATCGGCCACGACAAGTAGAATCGGCAATCGGTCACGTCAATCGACAATCGGCCACGACCAATAATCGGTCACGATAATCGACCTCGATCGGAAGTCGGTCAATCGGCCACGACAAGCAGAATCGGCAATCGGCCACGTCAATCAATAATCGGCCACGATGGGTAATCGGTCACGATAATCGGCCTCGCTAAATGGGTCAAAAATACATCACAATGGGTCACGATGTATGGGCCAAGTATATATCTCAATGGGCTACGACCCATGGGCCTCAGTACATCATAATGGGCCGACACCTGTGGGCCTCAAATACAACAAGTGGGCCGCATCAATGGGCCTTATACCTCAGGTGGGCCCTTCTCATGGGCCTTAAATACATAGCATGTGATCCCTACACATGGGTCTCATATGCATCAAATGGGCCACATATCTGAGCCCTGAACACATCAAATGGGTCACGCGTCATGGGCCCAATACATATCACAATGGGCCTTGCATCAATGGGCCGCACTAATGGGCCATCATATACATCGAGTGGGTTGCATCAATGAGTTGCACTAATGGGCCATCATATACATCGAGTGGCCCACATCAATGGGCCTCAATATACTAAGGTGAGCCTCAACGGATGGCCACAAATACGTCAAGATGGGCCTCATCACATGGGCTGAAAATACATCACAATGGACCACAACATATGAGCCGGAAATACATCACGATGGACCTTGCGAGATGGGTCGAAAATACATCACAATGGGCCTTATTGCACAGGCCTCAAATACATAGCATGTGGGCCCTGCACCTGGCCTCAAAACACGCAACCGGTGGGTTCCGCTCATGGGTCAAAGATACATCCTGATGAGTCACGTGTATATCAAATTGGGCCTCTCGATTGGGTCATAAAATACATTAAAGTGGGCCTGACGGATGGCCACAAAACACATCTCGGTGAGCCTCAATGGATGATCATATCACGGAGTGGCCCGCCATGATGTGTTTGAGATCCAATCAATTCATAAGTTTAACATAGAGCTAGATGAAGTGAAAGAAAAATATAAGCTTAATTGGAAGTTGATGTGGCTCCTAAGGAGATTGAACGGTAGATGTCGGTCTCCACTATTTTCAATGGTGGGGTCCACTCGAACCTTAGATCTGCCTTATTTTTAGTCTCAAGCCTTGAGACAAGCTAGCCAAATGGATGGACAGCTGGATAGTCCTCAATCAGGGTGGGTCGCTGGATGGCGTGGCTAAAACATATACATTAAAGTGGGATCTCCACCATCCTAGTCAGTGGATGGTGGAGATGAACGGTCTGGATGTTACACATACCCCATGATTAGACCCTCTTGCTGGTGTCACCACAGCAGGTAGGTAGGACCCATTCAGTTGTTGACGTCAGTACAGCAACCCCACAGCTGGTGTGAGGTACACTAGACAATCTGCTTCTAATCCACGTCCTGGATTAGACGGTGTGCACAACCACATATCAAGGTGGGCTCCACCGTTCATAGTTGAACGGTGGAGGAATGGACGGGATATGTGCATCTGGTGGGTTCCACGTGGAAGTGGCCCACCATCTCATTCCTTTAAATATAAAATAATATATTATATAACATTATATATATGTAGTAACCCACCGTCCAGTTGAATCTGGAAGGTGTAAAATTCTTTTATACTAAAGGCAGGTTCCACGTAGAAGTGGCCCACCATCATAAGGTGATATAATATATTATATTATATAACTATATATTATATTAAGGTATGCCTAAATGTGTGTGTGGGAGAGTGCAAATAGCCAGCGTCCATACCCTGGACGCTGGATGGACAACTTAGATGGAATATATCCATCGGCAGTGGGTCCCACGTGGTGGGCCCACCATAACGTTTAATAAGGTCACACAGACCCGGATGGAGAAGAAAAAATAAATTTCATAATGGCCCAAAACTGCTGGGACACCCAAAACAATTTCAATGGTAAATATTCAATCACACTATTCCCTGTTACGTGAGCCACCTGAGTCCCAAATATGTCTGATTTTTGGGGTGGCCCACTGCCCCAAAGGGACCCAACAAATGCATGGTGTTGATGAACAACACACATCATAGTGGGGCCTACAAGTGGGACCACGTCCCTGCCCGTTTTATCCGTGCGCAGCAAGACGCTGCTAAGGACGTTAGCAGCAGCGTCCCTGCCTTGTTTTAAATCCTTTTTTTAAAAGGGAAATGGGTTTATCCGTGATTTTTCTTAGGTGGGGCCCGTATCTGGAAGATCCAACCCACCCATTGGATTCCTTGACTCGATACCATCCAAAAGAGTCCAATATCCAGTATGTTTGCATTGTACAAGGATGTCAAAGTGGATTTTAACGATGAGAACCACTGTTTTCTATGCTGTGGCCCGCCAGAAAGTCAGATTGGCTTTTTTTTGGATCGATGCCTAAAATGATCTAGAGAATGGAATGAATGGCGTGGATTAAATTAATGCATCAAGGTGAGGCTTGTACAAGTGGTCCATCAAAAAGTCAAACAAATCAAGTAATTTTTTTTCCAAAGAACATGTCCTGCATCCCTGGACGCTGGACGGGCGGTGTTTATATGAAATTCATCAAGGTGGGTCCCACGTGTGGGGACCACAGCTGGTGGGTCCCACGTGGACGTAGCCCACATGATTTGAATCAATCTGATATCCATGTTTTCCTTCATCAAGGGTAGGGCCCTCATGGCTTAAATGGTTGGATAAGACTCACATTGAGGTGGGGTACATTCGGGTGGGCCACACGGCTACATCATCCACCAAAATATTGAAAGGGAGAGGGAAAGAGAGAGAAAGTAACACCCACCTTTAATTTTTTTCTTGGACCTTTTCTTCCATCAATGCGTCCTAGAGTTTCGAGAGATGCATTTCAACGGTGGAGATGATCATTGGATGGTGGAGATGGGAGATAGGGAGGTGGGCCACACTAGCTCTCTCATGGGAGCCATGGACGTGGGTTGCTCCTTGGAGGGATTGTTTTGAGAAAAAGAGATGAGAGAGAGTGATGTAAGGAGAGAGAGAGGGATGGGTGAGAGGTGATGGGGTGATGGGGAGTGATGGGTGTGTACCATGTTGTAAGAGGAAGTTGACTTTTGAAGAGGGTAGTTATACTAGGGGATGGGTGTGAGTGATGGGTGTGATGTGTACTTGATTGATGTGACTGAAGTGATGTGTCGTAGAGATTCCACCGACATTTGCAACATGCGGCATTTTCCTCGAACTGAACGTGGGCCCACATCTCCTAGCCCGGGTATTGCCTCGGTGTGTGAGACACGGCATCGGAACCGCTGCAAAGGCACGGTCACAAGTGTATAAGTTTCGAATCAAGTTGACTTCGGTATGCAGGATTCGACTTAGGATCGAGCGCAAACTTCAGATATAGGTCGAGGGTTGTCGGAACTCGACCGGGAGGACCGCGGATGTCTATGGAACGGTACAGTCTATGATACGGGTCTTACACCATATAGTACCGTTACGTTGTCCGAATAAAAGATTCCATTACGCGGGACCGCGCAACCGGTTGGACTTGCAGCCATGCATAAACAGAGAAAGAAGTTGTTTTCTTTCAACTGTGCTACTAGTGGGGCCCAATACAACATCCTTTTGAGAAATCTACACCATCTACTGCCTTCCTCTTGGAATTTTGACCATAAATGATAAGCTTTGATCGTCTGTTAACCTGGCCCACCTAGATAATCAGGCCACGAAAGTAGCCGAACGGTCTTCTTTTGATCATCATAGCGGTCATGAGGAAGAACATAACCAAGAAAGATCAACAGGGTTCTGAATGATTTTTTTCCCTCTACCTAACAGACGATTTAGATTGACCTTCTACTTCATGATGGTGGCCCACTACAGATGAACCGATCCTCTATTTTGCAATAGAGTCGACGTATGTTGACTCTCTGAATTTTGATCTCTCCTTTATGGAAGCCAAGTGAAAGATCCACACCTCTCATTCAATTCACAACGAAAAACCATCCAAAAAGGACTGGTTTTGAAGTGAAATCAGCATGGCCTGTAAGATCTGCAAGATTTTACTTCGTCGTCCATTTCATGTTCGAAAGTTAGAATGTTGCAATAGCCTGCATGGTTTCAAAATGCCACCTTGGCAACAATTAAAAGTCCCTTCCGAACATGATGGACAGTTTAGATCGATGATTTGAGTAATGACCGGGCCACACTGAGAAAACTGTAAACGAGCTTTAATGACGTTGTGCATGTTTTTGTATTTGAAGAAGAAGAAGTCGGTCAGCAGCCGCTGACTGACTTTGAGAAATCCCATGCACTGCCGCTACTCATGCACACCATGTACATGCGACATACGTATAGCTCAAATGTGATGCTCATGAGAAATTCGCTCCATCCATACGCTTTGCCATTGCATTTAATACGTTGGGACTAAATCTGAAGCATGTCCAGATATCAGGCGGGCCCCAAATCATGATCTCAAGGGCTGATTTGTTAGTTTGGCCATTTATACAAGGATTCAAAAGCTGAAATTTGACGTGTACGGCTAATTTATGATTCTAATGTCGTACATAAAGTTTCGGGCCAAATGGATGGTGGCAACCCCATGATATTACATTCTGAGAGACTTTTCAAGCCCGTTTAGCATGATTGGCTTAATTTCCTCAGGGCCTGGCCACACTTCAATGGGCTGTTGTATATTTTAAGGAAGAATGACCGGAAGGATGCTCCATCTCATTGAAGACTGGTTGATCAGATCAGCAATTCCTCCTAAGTACCTAGGAGATGACCGAAATAGAGCCGAAATGCTGCCGAAATATCAATCTCCTTGCAGATTGGCTGATCGATTCATCAATTCCTCCTAAGTATCTAGGATATGATTGAAATAGTGTCAGAATGCTGCCGAAATTTCTATTTGACTATCTTCTCTTTCATTACATTGCATTAATTGTACTTTATTTTTAAAATCAAGGGAATTAGAGGATGTAAATGAACTTAGATAAATGTGATCAATGTTCTCTCATTAAATTCTTTGTTATCATTGAATAAATCCCCCAAATAGAATGCATTTATTTTTTTGTTGAAACAAAATGGCGACTCCACTGGGGATTTATTATTCGATGATAACTTAGAAAATATTCAGAGAACATTTATCGCTTTACAGATGCTAAAATGACGACTCTCAACCGGAACATCCTCCCCCTCATCTCTGAAAATAAAGTACGACTTTATTTAATAAATTAACTAACATTCTGTTCTGAATGATAAATATACCGCAGTGATCTTTCTCTCGACTACTATAATTATTTACTTCACATTCAATAGACTCCTACAAAAAAGTGTCAGAATAGATCAAATCAGTTTCGATCAAAGACAAATAATGCCAAAACAATGACAGTTTCCGAAGAGAGCTAGCTTCTTGTACGGGAGTAATTTAAACAGCCGTTAATCAGCTGTAACACCCTGAAAATCGGAGGTCGTGTATAAACTCAACTCCCGAGTTCCAGACAGTCACTTATGCAACAAAAATAATTATGATTCAATGTTGTCTGAGTTAAAGCATTTACATGAGTAAAAGTATACCAAAACTGCAATTCATACTCCAGATCCAGTGATAAAAGCAAGCGGAAGACTAAAGAATATATATATCACTGTATGGAAAACAAAGTAGATCTCGACTGTCTCTAAAGTATGAATACATCTCTGAGTCTCATATACATGTAAATAAACAAAATCAAAATGTCAAAAGTAATCCCACTGAGAAGTCCCGTCAATCCAGGCCGCCTAAGCAAAGTCGTCGTGGTACTGCATGTATGAGAACTCGTCCTGGTCCTCATCATAGTCCGGCTCTGCCTCCTGAATCGCTGCCTCACCTGCATCTAAGACGGGGTCTGGTGGGTGTTGCAAACACCATCCCGTAACGTGGGAGTGAGTAGCTAACTCAGTGGAATAATAGAGCAAGAATTAACATGTTCTCAAATCAATCATGCGATAATAGTAAAGCAGTAAATCAAACAATCCTAATACTGTTGTTAATGCAATATGACATGACATGATGGATGCCCTCACCGACATTCTCCCTCATACGGCACCATCTTATGCCCGCGGCATGCTTACGTACCGCTCAGTGCTCCACATCTTCCAGGCATATGCAATGTGATGGTGATATGATTGCCTAGTTATTATTAGTCCATTCAAACAGCAAGATTGGAAAACTAAGGTACTTCCCTTATATCAATCCCAACACAGATCCTGTCTAGGGTCGTCACTCCTAGTAATCTCATACGATGTATATTTTGTAGGTCGCTGCAAGGGTTGCCAGGGCTGTTGCTCGCACTCGTTGCACCGCTCCCCCATCACCTTATCAATACAGGCCTACTGTACTCTCACTGCTACGGAAGGGTCGTCGCCTCCCGTATACTCAGAATACGTCGCGGTCACTACAAAGGACTCGTCGCCTGATCAGTGTAGGCCGACAGCAAGAATATAGTGTCTCATACCACCATAATCTGCTCATGAGGTAAAGGTGCTCACTGGTCACTATGGGGAGGTTTGTGGCCCCAGCGTAGGCCGACAGCTCGACCACAGTATCCCATACCACCATGCCCGGCTCATGAGTCTTCGTGGATCAAGGTACCATGGTTGACAGGGTTTACAATGGTGAGTTCAGTACCCTAGGTTCAAGCAGTTATGACTCATACAGGGTGAACATACAATGGCCAGTCGGGTTACTTGACGGGCTCGACTAGCACGAGTGCATCTCAAGTCGAACGACATGAAGTGCATAAAACACCTCGTGTGGCCTAACCATTGCCGCCAACTCCAAAACACGGCTCGCGTTCATCGACGCGTCGTTCGTGGCAAAGATAAGCCAACCACGAACTTGCTCGGTTGCCGACTGCCTGGACTAGGTATAGTCCCAAACAATTATGAATCCACATCAGCATTCATGTAAGAATACTGAAAATGAAATACAACCATGTGAGCATGTAAACACATGTTATAACATACAACTTAAGTAAATCTTCCAACGCATGCATTTCACACATATAATGAAATCATGCATATAGCCAACATGTAGGAAACCATTTACATCAGCATATTAATTGAGAAATCAATCTCAAACTAATTCATAACACCATTTAATTCAATACATACTAATACAAGCATTTATACAAACATTTACACTACACACTTAATTCTACATATAATATGTCGACTCAAAGTGCGTATTTAGGCGAATCTCTTCGCCAAACTAATTATGCACGTATTCCTAATATCCTAATGCGACAAGAAGCCATGTCAATCACATCAGCAAATTATGGATGAAAACAGTATTTCCTACAAATGACTAAAATGCCCTAAATCTCATATTCTTCGTCTACTTACGAAACAGGAAATGGACAGCATGTTGTACATGTCAAACGGTGTTGCCATCGATAATCTACTATTAAATAACATTGAAATCGTTGGAAACAATCAATCAAAGCGTCTAAAATCCACACCTTTTCTCTTACAGGTGTATTAATTTGAACGGAGCGTATACGCTTCGTCTACGGCGAACCGGGAACCTATTTTACAAGATGCATCAGCTACTTTGCTATAGAAGCAAGGGAATCTCAAATCAGCAAGTATTAGGGATGTTTTCTTACCTAAAAACGGGGTGAAATCACCGGCAAAGTGATTGGAGCGTGTTTCTTAGGCACGCGCAACAGGTGGCACAAGCGACAGGAAATTCCCTTCCACTCACTCTCACAAACTCGTACTTTCTCTCTCACTCTTGCTAGGGTTTCTAGCAAATTCGGATGGGTGAGAGGAGTGAGGGTTTCAAGCCCTTTTATAAGCCCAAACATGCCCAAAATAGGCTTAGGAATAATGTTTACTTAAGTTATATCCAAATCGGGGCTGTTCCGAACCAAAAGACCATTTCTGGTGGTCCCCTGGCCGAACGCAATCCAACTTAAGTTCACACATGTTAGATGTCGCTCACATCCCGTTTTCAGACCAGTAGTGCTCGTAGATCACACGTGGTGGTCCATTTTCAGTTTAACGGTCACCGCACGTAGATCAGGTCTGCAAGTCTCATGATATGAAATAGAAATTTTTCCTGATCCGAGGGTGTAATTTGGCTGAATTCTGACGGTCAGAACGCTTAATACTAATGCGTCAAGTCGTGTACCAGATTTGAATTTCAAATTCCAAATCTAGCCTTATTCTCACTCTCTTCACTCCAGGCTCAATGAAATAGCCTGTGAATGTCGGTTGGACTTGATTTTCGAAATGATTGTCAAGTCCAACAAGGCGGTTCTAACGGTCTAAGATTGTAGGTATCGGACTTTCGACGCGTGGTCTAGATCCAATACAAAGTTTCAAAGAGGTTCAGAGAACAAACCAGTTTAGAGTTTGATCTGAGGTTTTAGAGTATTATAGCGTCATTGGTTCTACTCGCTTTGGGTCTTGTAGAATGTATTTAAAGTGATCAGGGACTATTTCCCAGCTACTCTAGCGTTGCGCTAGCTAACTTATACTTATTTTCTAAAGGAATTAATCCTACCCGATTTCTGGTCGAGTTGGTACTCGAGTCCAAGTACGGATTTTTCCAGGGCATTACAATCTGCCCCCCTTAACAAATAATTTTATCCTTGAAATTTGTACCTTTTTGTACTCCTCGAGAAGCTGTGGGTAGTTCTTTCTGATCTCGGCTTCTGTCTCCCAGGTAGCCTCTTCCTCAGAGTGATGCTTCCACAATACCTTCACAAGGGGAATCACCTTGCTACGCAGTACCTGCTCCTTCCTGTCTAAGATACGTGTCGGTCGCATGATATATGTAACATCCTCTCCTAACTGCACCTGCTCCCATCTGATGATATGGGAAGGATCAGAAACGTATTTCTTCAGCATAAAAATATGAAATACGTTGTGAACGCTCGCGAGAGGCGTGGGTAAAGCCAAACGGTATGCCACTGCTCCCACACATCGAGGATCTGGAATGGACCAATGAATCGCGGTGCTAGCTTCCCCTTCTTCCCGAACCGAAGGACTCCCTTCATAGGAAAAACTCGCAAAATTACATGATCCCCAACTATGAACTCTAGCGGCCGCCGTCTCATATCGGCATAACTTTTCTGTCTGTTCTGTGCTGTGAGAAGCCGACGTCTAATAATATCAATCTTCTCCGACGTTGCCTGCACTAACTCTTGGCCAATCAAGCTACGCTCACCGACCTCTGCCCAGCAATGCGGTGCGCGACAAGATTGCCCATACAACGCCTCATAAGGTGCCATACCGATACTCGCTTGAAAACTATTGTTATACATAAACTCCGCATAAGCCAGATAATCATCCCAACTGTCTTTGAAGTCCAATGTGCAAGCTCGCAACATATCCTCTAAGATCTGGTTCACCCGCTCTGTCTGTCTGTCTGTCTGTGGGTGGAAGGCAGTACTGAACTTCAACTTCACACCCATAGCCTCCTGAATGCGAGTCCAGAAAATAGAAGTGAACCGCGTGTCACTGTCCGACACGATCTCCAACGGAACTCCATGCAGACGCACAATCTTCCTAATATATAGTCTAGCTAGCTCGTCTGCAGAGTTCGTAACTCTGATTAGTAGGAAGTACACCGACTTCGTCAGACGGTCGACGATCACCCATATGGAATCATGTCCCTTCCTCGTCTTTGACAGCCCTGAAACGAAATCCATGGAAATAAAATTTCACTTCCACTCTGCGATCGGCATAGGCTGCAAGAGTCCAGGTGGTCGGCGATACTCTGCCTTCACCTGCTGGCAAGTAAGACAACGGGACATGAACTCTACTATGTGGGTCTTCATACCTTCTCACCAATAGGTCCTCTTCATGTCGCGATACATCTTCGTACTGCCTGAATGCATCGCGAGCCTGGTACAATGCGCAGCCTAGAGAATCTCTCGTCTCAAGTCAGGGATATTTGGGACGCATAGGCGGCCACGATAACGTAAGCCCCCATCCATGCTAACTAGCCACTCGACGTCTGTATCATCACTGGCCTGCTCTCGAAGCTCAGTCAGATGCGCATCGTCCCTCTGCTCCTCGATGACCCGGTCATCGATCTGAGATTGCACCTGCACATGTGCGATGAACTCATACGGCTCCTCTACAGTGAGTTTCTGCTCAAAGTCTCGTAAAAACTCAACCATATCCCACTCAGCAACCATCAGGGGGGCCGCAAACTATATCGCCTTCTTGCGGCTCAACGCGTCAGCCGCAAGGTTCGCCTTCCCAGGATGGTAAGAGACTTCGAACTTGAAGTCCTTCAAAGTCTCCATCCATCGCCGCTGCCTCATATTCAAGTCTCGCTGCGTGAATATGTACTTGAGGCTCTTGTAGTAGCAAAAGATATCGAACTCCTCTCCATAGAGGTAATGTCTCTAGAGTCTCAGTGCGAATATAACGGCTGCCAACTCTAGGTCATGTGTAGAGTAATTCTCCTCATGCTTCCTTAATTGTCTCAAGGCATACGAAATTACCCTGTCCCTCTGCATAAGGACACAACCCAGACCAACGCTAGACACGTCAGTGTATATAGTGTATCTAACCCCTTGCTCTGGCAATACTAGCACAGGGGCAGACGGAAGTCTGTCCTTCAGCTCTTGAAAAGCTGACTCCGCCTTGTCATTTCAGGCGAACTTCACGTCCTTCCACGTCAACTGAGATAAAGGTCTCGCGATCTTCGAGAAATCCTGAATGAAGCGTCGATAATAGCCAGCGAGACCCAAGAAACTCCTCACCTCAGTGACAGAACTAGGCTGCTCCCAGTCCTAAACTGCAGCTACCTTAGACAGGTCAACTGCCATGCCATCCTTGGACACCACGTGTCCCAGGAACTTCACTTCCTGCTTCTAGAAGTCGCACTTCTTGTACTGTGCGAACAACTGATGCTGTCTGAGTGTATCCAGGACCAAGCGCAAGTGCTCCTCATGCTCCTCTCGACTCCTGGAGTATACCAAAATGTCGTCAATGAACACAATGACGAATCGATAGAGGAAAGGCCTAAATACCCGGTTCATCAGATCCATGAACATGGCTGGTGCATTCGTGAGACCGAACGACATCACAAGGAATTCGTAGTAGCCAAAGCTGGTCCTGAATGCTATCTTCTACACGTCCTCATCCATGATACGCAACTGATGATATCCTGACTGAAGATCAATCTTCGAGAAGTACTGCGCTCCTCTCAACTGATCAAACAAGTCATCGATCCTGGGTAAAGGGTACTTGTTCTTCACCGTGATCTGGTTCAGCCTGCGATAATCAATACACAATCGCTTCGAACCAGCCTTCTTCCTTACGAACAGGACTGGTGCCCCCCAAGGAGACACACTAGGCCGTATAAGGCCAAGCTCCATCAAACCGTCAATCTGCGTCCTCAACTCCTCCATCTCACACGGTGTCATGCGATACGTCGGCAGTGAGACGGGCGTGGAACCAGGCACCAGATGATAGTGAAATCAATCTCTCGTCGAGGCGACAAACCAGGGATCTACTTGAACAGATCTCAGAAATCACAAACGACTGGCGTATGCTCAAGCATCTGTGCACCAGCATCCCATAGTAAAGTAGCGTAGCTAAGTATATGGAAGGGGAGATTTACCCGCAATGGAAATGTAAAGGATGCGCCCTCTGGCTCGTAGGCAATCACAATACGAGTCTCGCAGTCAATCTCGGCCCTCGCTGCAGTCAACCCGTCCATGCCAAGAATGATGTCGAGATAAACAAGAGAGGGGTCGACAACCAGATCAAGAGTCATCGTCTTGCCCCCCAGATCCACCAAACAACCCTCACACATCAGGGTGGCATCTGTAAAGGACCCATGAGCTGTATAAACTCGCACCCCATCCATGCTAATAGTCGGCAACCCAATGCGCCTGACTATGGCACGTGATATTAATGAAATCGTGGATCCTGTGTCCACCATCACAAGAATAGGAATACCTCCGATGTGGGCGGTGACCTCAAAGGCCGAATGCTGAGAAGTCTCTGTCGCAGCTGCCTCAACTGTCAAGGCATGCACCCGCGCCTGCTGTGGCCGGTTCGGCCGCTCTGCCGTGGGCCGTAGAGGCGGCCTGATCTGAGATACTAGAGGTTTGAAGGAAGGGTGCGCAGGAGCCAACCGTAAAGGCGGTGCTGATATAGCCTGTGGGCGTATACAGTCGATCTTCTATGGTGGCAAGAATCCACTGTCCCGCATCCGAGCAAAATAACTCTGTGCCGAGTGGTCCGATCTCCCACAATAGGTACATGATAAATCGGAGCGCCGCAACGGTGGTACTGGCGCGGTAGCCTTAGGAGGAGGGTCAACGCGAGGCCTCTTGCCTGCAAAGGGCCTGTTCTGCAACTCTGGTCATGGCCTAGGAGCAATAGGGTCACGAGATCGTGTAAGTCGATTCACATCCTGCTCTGCCCGCATGGACATGTGAATCAGCTCTGCATAGGAGGGAATGCTCACGCAGCACATCTTCGACCGAATATCCAGTCGTAAACCCTCAGAAAAGCGCCGTATGCACATCTACTCATCTGCCAATATGGTCGGGACGTATCTGCCCAACTCAGTGAACCTATGCTCATACTCAGTGACTGTCATGCCTCCCTGTTTGAGGCGCAGAAACTCATTCTCCCGCTCATGCCTGTACGTCTGGGGATAGTATTTCTCGTGGAAGCGGAACTCGAACGCTGCCCAGGTCCAAATGTAATCGGCGGCAACGGTCCACAACACACTGTCCCATCATAAGTTGGCCTCCCGCTCAAACAAGAACGTAGCCAACTCGACCTACTTAGCCTCTGAACAATGTAACATCCGTAGTATCTTCGACACACGGTCGAGCCAATACTCGGCCTCTTCGGGTCTATGAGAACCCGTAAAAGTAGGAGGCCGTAAGCACTGAAATCGCTCCAATAAGCTCCGTGTGTCTGC
Organism: Magnolia kwangsiensis; assembly: GCA_037074715.1. Taxonomy (NCBI): domain Eukaryota; kingdom Viridiplantae; phylum Streptophyta; class Magnoliopsida; order Magnoliales; family Magnoliaceae; genus Magnolia; species Magnolia kwangsiensis. The sequence goes on from CM073573.1 coordinate 64,241,504, forward strand.
GGCATTCCCCACAGGGTAAGCAGGTGGTGTAGGATGAGTCATGCCCTCATCCTGAGCATAAGTATAGGCATCCTCAGCTGGATGCGCAGGTGGTGCAGGTGGAGGCACACTCCCACCCTGGGCTAAAGCCCCCACTATGGTAGTCAAGAGCTGCTGCTACTGTTGTATCATAGCCATCATCTGCTCAAATCTATCTGGAGGTGGAGCAGGCTGTGGCATGTACTGCGTCGAGGAAGACGCACGGTACTGCTCTCTGACGGGCGGTGTGAAAGGCGGTGGTCCAACTGCAGGACCAGTAGTAGGCTGAGACGCATGTGCTATCTCAGGAATCGGGCCGACAGCAGGGTCCGCATGAGCATCAGGCTGCGAAGGAGCCTAATCCATAAGTTCACCCAATGTAAGCCGAGCTGTGCTCCGTGTAGCCTTCGGCGGCATTACCTATATTCAAAATAGGGCGCAACCTTGTCAGTCTCAATAGCACAAACACACCGCAATCATTACCATAAAGAGTCAAAGGCATTTCATGCATTTTATTTAATAAAAATTATCACAATACAAGGGATATCTCCTTACACGCATCATGACAGAAAGTACATGGGAACTAAGACGGTTAAAGTTACAACAACAACATAAGTAAAGCACTAACCTTAACAGGCTCACACAACATCAAGCAGGAAATGACTAACTACTACCAAACAACATTTAAGATCTCATCGCTAGTCTGAGTCGGGTGAAGGAGGAGCACCCTTATCCTGCAAGCAGCACAGGATCGCCTTCAAGGTGCGAGTCACCTTGCTGAATTTCCTCTTCATAACGGCCTTGGTATCCTCGACCTCAACCCGTAGTTCCTGAACTTCCCTTCGCAAAGTGACCTGGCTCTCCTCAATTCGGGCAATGCGATCATCACCAGTAGCCTGAGCAGAAGGAGGAGGGCTCTCATCTGTATCCTGAGCCTCCTCTTCTACCTCTTCCTGAACTTCTTCCTCAACTTCTGCTCCAGGTTCTCCCTCACTTGGATCCTCTTCATCATCAAAATTATCCTCGCTATCCTCCTCAAGCTGAGTCTCACGGTACTGAGACCCGATCTTCATCTTGACCATGGTAGACTCATCAATGCAGTGAATCGGAACTGGCAACTCCGGCCCAAGTCTGTAAGCAAACTCAAGCACGATCTTACATATAAGTCGGCCAAAAGGAAGTGACTCAGACGTTCTTCTTGATTTTGCTATGAGAATAATCTGTCGCAAGATGAAAGTGGCCATACACACATTTTCTTCCTAGGCCACTTGATACAAGAAATCAACCATAAGGCGCGTACACTCAATGGGATTTGTCGACCTGGGATACACGTTGAACGTGCAAATATGGTGTAGCAGGCGCAAATCATTAGACATATGAGATGCCTTGAGGCTATTGTTAGGTTGCCATGGAACCAGTTTACCACATAGGAACCTGGTACGGCGATCTCGCTCACGCCTACTCCTCAAATTCTTCGCACTGGGATGAACGTCACCAAGAGGCACGTTCAGAAGTCGCGCTATCAACCGAACATCAATCGTAGCCATCCGATCTCTACTAAAAGAAATCTTGAACTGCAATGGCTCCAGTGTAGGATTCTGGATACGAGCGTAGAAGGCACGAACGGTGCTCACATTAGCATGAGCACGAGCTTCAAATAGCGGACCCCAATGCGCAGCTTCAATGCGCTCGAACAATAGGAATTCGTCGAAGAGTCGCCTTTCCACGTCCGCCTCAAACAACACCTTACGGTCAGTATATTCGCCGTGAGGCATCTCTGCTAATATTACTCGCCTAAGAGTATGGGGATCCAAATCCCGCTTTGTATGGAACTCTCGGGCTGTGCTTGGACTTGCGGCAGCGCTTGAGCTAGCGGCGCTACCCCTTGATCTTCTTGATTGCACAGGATGACTGGGCCCAGCCTCATCCATTGCGGTCTTTCTCTTTCCCATCAAAGAGAGGATGGCTTCAACAAAAGCCATGGAAAATGGGGGAAATGTAGAGAAATGGCTGCCCAAACTGAAAAAGGGAGATCTAGGCATTGTAGAGGGATGCTTCAAGCTCCTTATGATGGATTTTCAAAAAGAAAAAAGAAGAAAAAAGGGGAATGGAGCTCCACACGATTTCAGCTCGTTTTGGGGGTTGTAGGAGCTCCAACGGATGAGATTTGCAAGAGGAGGAGTTGCAAACTGCAATGGAGTGATGGAATGGAGTCGTTTTCAGCAACAAATGGGTTTGGAAAGGATTTGGGATGACGATTTTGAGAGAGGGCAGCAAAAAATGTGAGATGGAGCTAGGGAAGGGGGCTGTTGTGAAGGAAGTACCCCATTTAGGGCTTTTCTACGGTCGAACCATACGTAAGAGGGGTGTACTACCCAAAATACCCCCACGCACGAAGTTTCACATCAAGTGGGCCCCATCGGGCGGCGATGCATCGCCGGATCAGCGATGGCATCGCCGGCCATCTTGCACGGTGGCCGGTGGGACCACATGATTCGGGTCCCCCCTGGCCCAGGGACTCCAAAAATATATGGGCCCCATCTTCTTTCATTCTAGATTGCCCTAGGGAGGCCCAAACATGCATTCGGAGCTTTCCGGGGCCAATCTTCAAACCTGAATGCATTCCACTATCATGCAGCATATGATTTTGAGGTACAAGGAGCTAATACATCCATCTAGCCCATTAGTTGCTAAATATTGCAAATTTAGAATGGCCTAATGGCCATTTTTCATGAAATTTTACTATTCACTGTAAAATTTTGTCGAAGTATGATTTTATCTCATTTTCACATTAGGATCAATGCCTAACATGAAAAGTCAAAGAAAGAATTGAAGAATGGAGCGGTGAGAGGAAGAATTTTGAAGAATCTAGGTGAAACGGGGTTTTTAAGCCTTAGCGATTGAATGTAAGGGTTGTGGTTGTCCCACAGCCCAAGGATTCACATTTACGGATTTAGAATCATTCAAAGAACGTCTCAACCCACCTACCTACAACCTAGGAGCTACTCAGGTCGCTCCACGCGATCCTAGATGCGTTACGGACTCGATCGCGCGATCGATACGAATAGACTTCGCCTATTAGCGAATCTGCGATCCTATAAGTGTTTCTAGACCCTTCTCTGTCACGCCCCAGACTCGATAACTAGACCTCACAAGGAACCCGATGACCGATTCTGGCCGCAACAGCCTCCATAGTACCCCATTCTCGGCTCCTGAGGCAGGTTCCGATCTTGAGATCCTACAAGGAGGATTTTCACAACAATATAATCATTTCCAATACGAGCATACCCAAGATCACAGCAAGTAAATCTGATAATAATAAAGACACACATCACAAAATCCACTATGAATTTGAACTTTTACAAGCTTACATCAGGTCCAAAAGGACATACATAAGATAACAGAAGAAAGAAGGAAGAGAATCTGCAACACTGGGTCCTCGGCTCGCACACCTATCCAAGCTCTGCTGCTAAGACACCAAATTACAATCTTCTACACGCATCAATCGTGCATAAGCTTATAGAAAGCTTAGAGGGTGGTGAAAGTGTGTGACAATAGTGCTCAGAAGAAGATAGAGAATGTAGAAGGGAGTCACAATCAATACTAATACCACTAGCCTTACTAAGGTGATCATGAACACAAGAAGCTATGCCAAGGTAGTATGATAATGTAGGAAGTCATACCAAGGCTATATAGTGCAATGCGTAATGTAATGCAATGAGTACTGGGCACCATGCCAAGGCGATGCAATATGAAGCTTACACAGCCGATGCAAATGCAATAATGCGAAGTAATGCCAGTGCTCATATCTAATCCGCATATCAAGTACATTTCCATCATAAGGAAATCACCGGGGTCTATTACACTGCTAGATGACTGCCGCTCTACAGACCCTGCATAGTCAAACGAGCGTAAGAAACCTCACTACCCGCCTGTGGACAACCAATCACCAGTAAGGCCTGAAGGTAGCAGACCCATTCACGAGCTGGTCAGACTCAGCCTAGCAATGCCCTCTTACATCAGGCGAGTAAGGCCACACCCGTATCCAACTGACTACACGACAGTGGGAGTCGCGGCCTAACGGTATAAGGCCCTCGTGCGCTCATATATACCACTCGGTCACGGTGCTGGAGCAGTTCCTTGGTACCATGAAAGTTTTAGAAATTTCACCCATGGGCATCCTATGCACCCGGTATGCTCAAGTAATATTTTTGGTATCCAAACATGGCCATCCAAGATATGTCTGTGGAGGCTACAACCCTGATGAAGCAAGGGCGATAATGCTCATATGCTATGCAATGCTAGATGCATGAATCACACAATCAACCATGCATCAATTCCAAGCATCCAACGTGCTCAAGAGGGGATACTATGTCCCTCGGAAAAAGTATCATGCAATGCCCAATAACATAATATGACCACACACATATAGTGTCAACCAAGCATACAATGATGTACATGGGCCATGAAGATGGGTCTATACGCATTATGCGGTGATATACAAAGTAGTACACTCCTCCTATCCAAGAAGGGACTAAGACAAGGTACTTAGACAATATCTTTAAGGAATTTAACCTTTAGTGGGGGCCCATTTACCTGGGGTAGCCCACGAGACTAAGCATACAAACTATGTGTCTAAGTAATATAGAACTGAGTCTAGTAAGAGTTTAAGATGACATTTAGATATAATTGGGCCTAGAGGGGTCCATAATGAGGACATTTAACCGTCATTCCCCAAAAAAGCATATCAACCATGAACTATATGGATAGAAGGCCCAAGGTCTATATTTAGATAAAAACAAAGGTAACCACATACATATATATTCCTCATAATATGCCATGATAAAATGATATAATACGACCTTTAACAACATGGACCCCAAGAGGGGAATCAAGGCCCAAGGCTTAATTTTCAATAGCCATAGAATCCATACATTAAGTTGGACTTGGTGGGCAACCCGCGTACACAATATACGGCTCGAAAATAAGTTTAAGTTTGGAGGAAATGGGCCCAACTACATCAGCCCAATAACTAACAAATTAAGTGGCCAACCAAGGGCCCAATACTATCCTTATCTTAGCCCACAAGTCCATTAAAATGGTGGAAGTCGGCCCAATATATGGTTGGGCCAAGCTAGGACGTTCCAACCCACTCTGGGCCAATGGGATACCCCAAAGATCTGATCTAAGATGGGGTCCTCATGTGATCACTAAAGGTGACCCAAAAGAATGCATTGATTAAGCCCAAAGATTATAAGAAAACATAAGCACGTAACACGTACGCAAGTTCTCAATATGGTGGGCCCCACAGCCAAACAAAGTTTTAACCATACAATTTTAATTTAAGGCCCTTTGATAAACTTTTGGCCCATTTGACTTCCTGGGCCTGCTAAGGTCCAGAAATTAGTCAAATAATCTCATGAAGGCCAACAATACTCACAGGGGGCCCCACCAGATGGAGGGTGTGCATACATCATGAAAAGGTCAAGTGGGCCTGCTAATGGACTGGGAGTCTAATAGCAACCCAAGGCAAAGAGTATCTACATGATCGGGCAATCCAAGGCTTAGACAACCTAGACCAAACATGTGTTGAGGTAGGCTCCACATGCATCCATATTTAGCCTCAAATAAACAGTTAAGGGTCTATGGTGGGCCTTTAACCATCCATAGAGGAACCCATGGGCCTACCCTAGGATCACCCAGGAGGACATCCAACCTCAACTGATTTTCAAGAGATAGCCCGCCACTACGCGTATAATGTAAGGTCTAAAGCCCAAGCAATGCATGACCTAATGGGCCATACACCAAGCCCAACTCATAGGCCATATAGTGGGCCCTCAAGTAAGATTTGGGCCCAACCACAAAGGCCATAATTCCACATATTGTGGTGGGCTTCATGGGCAGCCCAGTAATTAATTTACATGGCAAGTTTCACATTTAACACAAGTGTGTTGGGTCTCACTTTTGGCCCAAGTACAGGGTCAGTTTAAAGGGCAGTCAATGGCCCTACTTCTTGTGTATAATTGCCCCTAAGCCCATCACAATGGATAGGAGATTACATGCCTAAGATCAATGGGCCTATCCAAAAGAATTGAGTCCACAAGGCCTACTTGCTAATACAAACATGCATATATTATATCACATAATAGGCCCTAAAGAAATGGCCTAAAACAAAAGCCATCCAATTCATACATTATAGTGGACTTGAGGGCAGCCCATAAGTCCAAGAATACATAAGGGCAAGATCTATACCGATAGGGTGGGCCTTGCCTCATCAGATAAAGACTTAACAAGATCCTCCACAATATGCATTTATGTGGGCTTTGCAAGTCAGCCCACAATTAAACACTTCATGAGGGCATCAAGGCCTATTAATATACATGATCATCTTATAAACAGCCCATTGGGCTTGTAAATCAATAAGGTCAGCCCTTGCACAATCTTGGGCTCAAGAAAGAAGTTCCCAGCCCATTGAGCCTATAAAACTATTAAAAATTCTGGTTAAGGCTAGCCCACAAAACTACCCCAAAGGTGGGCCTCAAGGGAGCACTCATTAAGCCCAAAATATCCAAGGAAGGAAAGCAAGGAGTGTGTGCAACACTCTCTCAAATCTGGTATGCCACAATAGTTCCTAAACAATCAACCATGTAGCAAATTTTGGGCCCATTATTGGAATTCCAGCCCACCCATTTCCTGGGCCTGCTGGAGTCCAGAAATTTATTTAATTTAGATGGGTTATTGACCCATGGTGATCCACATATATCATAGTGGGAACCACCAGATAAAAGAGAGATATACAACACTTACTTCAAGTGGGCCATGCCATTAGAATGCAGGCCCAACAACCCAAGGTAAGGGTGTGCCTGGGTATTTGACCCAAAACTGGTCCAAATTGCAGGCCACACCACGGTCGATACAGAGGCCCGATGGCCCTGAAAATTTATAGGGTGGTCCTTCCATGGGTATACCACACCTCCATAAAATTTTATAATTTTTTGACATCTAAAACTATTTTAATTAATTCAAATAAAATAATCTGTCCTGAATCTCGGACTGATCTGGACACCATATAATAGTGGGCCAGTCCAGCCACCACCATAGTGTGTACAGGAGTCGAATGGCTCCAAAATTTTGTAGGTAGGTCCTAACATGAGTTTGACACATATTTGTAAATTTTTACAATTTTTATACACTCAAAAGTATTTTAATAAATTTTAAGAATGTAATCTGTCCAGGATGAACTATTGTTGGAATGTAACTGTTCTAAATTTGGGCCACCCAAATGGGTAGATTCTAGGCATCCAAAATTCTTAAAATTTGGACCCAAGGTCTCTCATTAAGCCTAAATTAACATGGAGCTTAGAAATATGGCTCACCTTCTGAGAAAATATTTTTAAAATTTTATTTTTATGGAACTATACTGCTGTACTGCACAGCAGAATGTTTCTGGCAGTCTACTATGTTGGAACACCCGTTTAGATGCCCAAATGGGGTCCATTAGCCCTAATATTTTGTAAGTGTTTCTTAAAAAGGGTGGACCACATCTCTATAAATTTTCAGAATTTTTAGACACCCAAAAATATTTTAATAAATTTCGAATTGCCAACCTGTCTAGGGTGGAATGTTGCGGGAACAGTGCAGAAAATCCAAACTGTCCACCCCACTTGGACCACACTTTTGGGACCTCTATCAAGATTGGATGGGGTTGAAATTTGGGGCACATGAAGATGAGATCCCCAAATTTTAAAAAAGTATATTTTATGGGTACAAAAGGTTTCCTAATCAGTCCCAACTTCAAGCCCAAGTCCAACAAAAAAATCTATCCAGAAATTTCTGGACAGCAATGCATGTATGGAATAAAACAAATTTATGGGCCTATTAAGGAAGAGATTGACCCATAAATTGGGTGTCATGGCCCACCCTAGTGGGCCCCACAATTTTTCAGAACAAATCCTCAAATTTTCACCCTTACAAGAACATTTAAGGTGGCAAAAAGAGGCATCTAAACCATGGTGTAGGTTGAGTATAGATGTCCCTTTCTTCCTAGGCTTTTTCTTTTGGACAATCCAGGCCCACTAAGTAGACCATACATAATATCATCAGATTTCTAACTAAGGAAAGAGAAGGAAGAGCATCTGGCCATCAGGGGAGGGCTCCGCCACTATTAAGCCGTCCCCACATAATCACAACCACAAACAATAATATAAACACATTGTACAACTAGATCTTATGATGCATGGCTTAGATCTTTGAAATGAGTGGTTGGGATGCCATCCCAGCCACATGCAAGGGCCTAGATGACCCATCATACTTAGAAAAATAAGAGAAATTCATATGTAAGGGGTCCATCAAGGGAAGAATCCCATGCATGGACATGCATATACAATGTGGGCCTCATGGCCACATCTAGATGGTTGTGTAAAATCTCCACCATTAATTGGTGGGTCCTACACATCCAAATGAGAGAGAGGAAAGAGATTACATGAGGAGAGAAAAGATTTACTTGATGAAGAAAGCACCTACCTAGATAAACCTTGAAATTTACATCACCATCATCTAGAGGCTCCAAGCAACATGGATCAATGGTTGGGATGAGTTTTCAATAGAGGGATTGAGAAGAAAAAGGAGGAGAAGGGGCTGGAATGGAGGGAAGAGGTGCTGGATTTTTTTGCAAGGGAGAAAGAAGGAGAGAAAATGAGGGAGAGAGAAGGGAAAGAGAGAGTTGTAGGGAAGCAATCATGGCCTCTCTCTCCTTGGTTAGAGAAACCATAATGGCCTATGGTGACAATAACAAAGTGCTATGCTTAGTAGGTCTCTTAGGGGTGTTTTTGGTTAGGGGTGTTAGTTATGGATATTTTTGTAGTGTGTGAGTAGTGTACCTTGGAACTTGTGCCAAGGGAGGTGGTGGTCCACACATGCACTCCACCTAAGTGAGCCACATGATCAATGGTCATATAATGAAATGTACATAACTTTTGATCTACATATCGGATGGACGCACAAAACGTGACGTTGGAACCGCGACGACGATGCTGTCGCAATGACATATGTTTCAACTCGATCTGAGTTGGATCTTCATGACTGGACTTATAGATGACTACAAACACTATCCAAGGTCACGGGTCACCGGGATTCAACCGGTAGGACCGCGGAACCAAGATGGACGGAATGCATACTTACACACACATGTACACATGTGAACTCGGGTCGGGTCTCACATTCTCGCACCCACCTAAGTCAAAGGAAGCGACAGCGTACGTTGCGTGACCATAACCCAGGTCCGGTATAATCTTATTCTTGATCTGATACCAACTTGTAACACCCTGAAAATCAGAGGGTCTGGTGGGTGTTGCAAACACCATCCCATAACATGGGAGTGAGTAGCTAACTCAGTGGAATAATAAAGCAAGGATTAACATGTTCTCAAATCAATCATGCGATAATAGTAAAGTAGTAAATCAAACAATCCTAATACTATTATTAATGCAATATGACATGACATGATGGATGCCCTCACCGACGTTCTCCCTCATACGGCACCATCTTATGCCCGCAGCATGCTTGCGTACCGTTCAGTGCTCCACATCTTCCAGGCACATGCAATGTGATGGTGATATGATTGCCGAGTTATTATTAGTCCATTCAAACAGCAGGATTGAGAAACTAAGGTACTTCCCTTATATCAATCCCAACACAGATCCGGTCTAGGGTCGTCACTCTTAGTAATCTCATACGATGTATATTTTGTAGGTCGCTGCAAGGACTGTCAGGGTTGTTGCTCGTACTCGTTGCACCGTTCCCCCATCACCTTATCAATACAGGCTTACTGTACTCTCACTGCTATGGAAGGGTCGTCGCCTCCCGTAGACTCAGAATACGCTCGCGGTCACTATAAAGGACTCGTCGCCTGATCAGTGTAGGCTGACAGCAAGAATATAGTGTCCCATACCACCATAATCTGCTCACGAGGCAAAGGTGCTCACTGGTCACTACGGGGAGGTTTATGGCCCCAGCGTAGGCCGACAGCTCGACCACGGTATCTCATACCACCATGCCCGGCTCATGAGTCTTCATGGATCAAGGTACCATGGTTGACAAGGTTTATAATGGTAAGTTCAGTACCCTAGGTTCAAGCAGTTATGACTCATACAGGGTGAACATACAACGGCCAGTCGGGTTACTTGACGGGCTCGACTAGCATGAGCGCATATCAAGTCGAACGACATGAAGTGCATAAAATACCTCGTGTGGCCTAACCATTGCCGCCAACTTCAAAACACGGCTCGCGTTCATCGATGCGTCGTTCGTGGCAAAGATAAGCCAACCACGAACTTGCTCGATTGTCTACTGCCTGGACTAGGTATAGTCCCAAACAATTATGAATCCACATCAGCATTCCTGTAAGAGTAATGGAAATGAAATACAACCATGTGAGCATGTTAACACATGTTATAACATACAACTTAAGTAAATCTTCCAACGCATGCATTTCACACATATAATGAAATCATGCATATAGCCAACATGTAGAAAACCATTTACATCAGCATATTAATTGAGAAATCAATCTCAAACTAATTCATAACACCATTTAATTCAATACATACTAATACAAGCATTTATACAAACACTTACACTACACACTTAAGTCTACATATAGTATGTCGACTCAAAGTGCGTATTTAGGCGAATCTCTTCGCCAAACTAATTATGCACGTATTCCTAATATCCTAATGCAACAAGAAGCCATGTCAATCACATCAGCAAATTATGGATGAAAACAGTATTTCCTACAAATGACTAAAATGCCCTAAATCTCATATTCTTCGTCTACTTACGAAACAGGAAACGGACAGCATGTTGTACATGTCAAACGGCATTGCCGTCGATAATCAACTATTAAACGACATTGAAAGCGTTGGAAACAGTCAATCAAAGCATCTAAAATCTGCACCTTTTCTCCTACAGGTGTATTAATTCGAACGGAGCGTATACGCTTCGTCTACGGCGAATCGGGAACCTATTTTACAAGATGCATCAGCTACTTCGCTATGGAACCAAGGGAACCTCAAATCAGCAAGTATTAGGGATGTTTTCTTACCTAGAAACGCGGTGAAATCACCGGCAAAGTGATTGGAGCGTGTTGCTTAGGCACGTGCAACAGGTGGCACAAGCGGCAGGAAATTCCCTTCCACTCACTCTTATAAACTCTCACTTTCTCTCTCACTCTTGCTAGGGTTTCTAGCAAATTCGGATGGGTGAGAGGAGTGAGGGTTTCAAGCCCTTTTATAAGCCCAAACATGCCCAAAATAGGCTTAGAAATAATATTTACTTAAGTTATATCCAAATCGGGGCTGTTCCGAACCAAAAGACCATTTCTGGTGGTCCCCTGGCCGAACGCGATCGGACTTAAGTTCACACATGTCAGATGTCGCTCACATCCCATTTTCAGACCAGTAGTGCTCGTAGATCGCACGTGGCTGTCCATTTTCAATTCAGCGGTCACCGCACGTAGATCAGGTCTGCAAGTCTCATGATATGAAATAGAAATTTTTTCTAAACCGAGGGTGTAATTTGGCTGAATTCTGACGGTCAGAACGCTTAATACTGATGCATCAAGTCGTGTACCAGATTTGAATTTTAAATTCCAAATCTAGCCCTATTCTCACTCTCTTCACTCTAGGCTCAATGAAATAGCCTGTGAATGTCGGTTGGACTTAATTTTCGAAATGATTGTCAAGTCCAACAAGGCGGTTCTAACGGTCTAAGATTGTAGGTATCGGACTTTCGACGCGCGGTCTAGATCCAATATAAAGTTTCAAAGAGGTCCAGAGAACAAACCGGTTTAGAGTTTAATCCGAGGTTTTAGAGTATTATAGCGTCATTGGTTCTACTCGCTTTGGGTCTTGTAGAATGTATTTAAAGTGATCAGGGACTATTTCCTAGCTACTCTAGCATTGTGCTAGCTAACTTACACTTATTTTCTAAAGGAATTAATCCTACGCGATTTCTGGTCGAGTTGGTACTCGAGTCCAAGTACGGATTTTTTCAGGGCGTTACATCAGCACATGTCTAAGGAAGAAAAACAGGTTGCTTTGATCTGGTAGTCCTTTTACAGCATCCCTGTGAATAGTATGGAAGAGTTTCTTCCATGGTCTTCTTCTATTTCACTTAAGGAGCCTCAAGATCTGCTGAAATGCTTGTGTAAGATAGTCCCACAGGAAAAACTTCCTCAAAAGTATTATGTGGATCCCACACATGGCCAGTTAATAGATCAAATTGAGAAAAGGGTGGAGCACTTGTGAATCTTCTGAGACTAGAAAAAAGAAACATCCAAAGTCAGCTGTTGATTCAGTTATAACACATCCAATTGATGAAATATTGTATTGGCACAATGCTATCAAAAGAGAGTTGGATGATAAAGCTAAAGGGTAGTAGATGGGGAATTATCGTTTGCTTAGGAGCATGCTGAAGAAGAAAACCGATTCAACAATTTTAGATGCTTGACAGAAAGCATTCAGAGTTCCAGAGCCAATTCAAATTCAACTAATTTTTATGTAAAGCTGTGCTCACATGCTAACTAAATAATGAGTATCATACAGAAGCACTTCCATGGAGGGGAAGTTGAGGTCCTTCCTCTTGCCCATGAGCATTCTAGTCCTACAAAATAGCGAAAGCTTCTGTATGAAAGTTTATGTGTGATGTCATTAAATTTGGTAGAACACGTCTTGCCATTGCTGGTCGGATCCCTTAATGGCGAAGAAGTAAGGTAGTGTCGAAAGCAGTTTCTGCTTCATCAGTAGCGTTGTGAGACAATGAAGGGCGAATGATAGCGTGTTGGTGCACAAAGAATGTACAAAGCCCTCAGAGGAGAAGCTATTTCAATTGAGTCAAGTGTTGCTTGCCAACAAGTAAACAGATCAATTAATGAATTAATGAATTCATCAGTCAATAGAGAACCCTGGGGGCATCGTCACAACTTTCTAGATTAGAAGAGAAAGAGTCAAAGTAAAGTTGCTCCACTCTCATATGAACCGGCTATTTTAAGAGTCCTAGGGGAACAACAACAGATATTGCTAAAGAAAGAAAGCAAAACAAAGGATTCTCAAAGCTGAAGAAGGCAATATATTGCTTATGAGGAATCAATCGCTAGCTACAGAGGCAATCAAATTACCATAGTTAAAGTATTAAAGGAAATAAAACAAAGAAGAAAGAAGAACAGCAAGAAGAAAGCAAGACAGCGTGTTGACTCAAAAGATTCACGGCACAATTATTCAGGGGGGTAGACAAAGGCATATAAGATACATTATCCTTTAAGATAAGCTACAGTTTTAATGCTTCCAAATAAAAAAAGGGGCATGATAAGTAAAGTCTCAGAATTTCAAATGAGGTAATTGTTGACTCCCCAAAATGATAATTGTTTATAATAATTATCTCTATCAATTGTTGCAGGTTAAAAGTTGGGACAAAAGCAAGCATTGATGATTGTTATCAAGCATTGACGATTATCACCAACAATTCAAGGAGCAAAAGGATTGCAAAAGACAAGTTGAAGAAGAAAGAAAAGTGAATGACTTGAAAAACAAGTTGTAGAAGACAATTGATAAAAGAAAAATTGTTAAGGTATATGACATAAAAGAAGAAATAAGAGTATATAGGCCTGATTAGTTCAAGACCGAGGGCAAAGCTAATCTTGCACAAAAGTATGAGATGATGTGGCATCAGTATATTTGTTAAAGGTCGCGACATCATGATTTTGATTACAAAGATTCTCAGAGCAATGTTTCCTAATCAAAAGGGGGCAAGACAAGGGAGTAAAAACAAGAAAGGTTTTCAAGCGTATCAAGTCATCGCCAAAGTAAGAAAGGTGAGTAAAAAACTATGAAATGTATTTCTCACCATAGAATATATTTCTTTTGTGTATATGAATAAAATGAGGCTTTCAAGCACATCAAGTCATCACCAAATAAAAAGCACTGATGATTGCAGTCAAGCATTCACGATTGTCGCCAACGCAGAAGATTATCTCCAAAATCGTCAAATGCTGATGATCGTCGCTAAAATAAGCAACTATCGTTGTTGTCATCAATTGCTCATACAAGCTTATCTTATCAAAAATACTATCATCACCAAGCTAATAAACTATTGCAAATATAACATGAATATTCTTAGAACATATCAGCAGCGGCGAAATATCAATTATGGATTCTCAGAACATATCAGCCGCGGTGAAATATCAATTATGGATCCTCAGAACATATCAGCAGTGGCGAAATATCAATTATGAATTCTCAGAACATATCAGCAGCGGTGAAATATCAATTATGGAATCTCAAAACATATTAGCAGTGCGACGAAATATTGAAAGTGCACCTGCTAGTGCCCTTATTTATCAATTTGCATGTGTGTTGAGTCAGTCAGACTGTAGAGCATCACAGGAAGAACAATTCAAGCGTCTGCCTCAACCGGATGTGTGGAAGCTCCCGAATTCCAGAACATCACTTATGCAGCATTTTTTATGATGGGTGAATGTTATCTGTATTATGACATAAAATATGAGGTAGATTAAGCCAAAACTGCAAACATAATTTAGGGACAGTCTGAAAACATGAGCAGAAGATGAAAATACATATATAAATCAACATAAGTCCCCAAGACGTGTCTCCAGATAAATATATCAAAAAGTGATAAATCACTACCAACATAGCCCTGAATCTCCGTCAATCAGGGCATGTTCACATGAACCCACTTGAGAACAGCTTATAGGAGAAACCCTCCTCATCGCTAAAAGGACCGGCTCTACCTCGCAAGCATTGCCACCATCTGAAACTAAAATAGGGACTGGTTGGTGTTGCAAACACCGTCTCGAAATGTGGGAGTGAGTGATCAATTCAGTGGAAACTGTACAGTAAAGGTTAACATGTTATTAATTCACTCAAGCAGTAATGATAAAACAGTACAATTAAACATGTCCTAGATACTCTTGTTAATGCAAGAATGATATGAGGGAATGATGCATGCCCTCACCACAATCTCCCTCTGCGATTTTTATCTAACGATCGCGCATGTCAGTCACTTCCTCAGTGCTCTTTCAACAACACCGATAGCACATGCAGTGCGATGATATGAGCATGTTTACCAAGTTCTTATTAGTCCTTTTCATACAGCAGGATTGGAAAGCTAAGGTACCTCTCTTGTATCATTACCCAAACGATGATCCATTCTCGGGTCGTTAGTCCGAGATAATCTCATACGATGTTATGGTTCTAGGTCGCTGCAAGGGCTGTCAGGGCTGTTACACGCAATCGTTACACCACTCCCCCATCACCAAATCAATATAGGCTTAGCTTGTACTCTCGTTGCTATGGAAGGGTCGTCGCCCCCGCGTAGACTCAGAGTATGCTCGAGATCACAATAAGGGTTGTCAGGGCTGTTACACGCAATCGTTACACCACTCCCCCATCACCAAACAATGCAGGCCGACAGTTCGAATATAGTGTCTCATACCACCATAATTGGCTCACGAGTCTGGGTTGCTCACTGGTCACTACAGGGAGGCTCGTGGCCCCAGTGTAGGCCGACTGCTCGAATATAGTGTCCCATACCACCATAATCGGCTCATGAGTCTTAGCGGATCAAGGTACCAAGGTTAGAGGGGCTTTCCATTGGTAAGTTTGGTACCTTAGGTTCAAGCAATAGCGTCCAAATATGGTGAATATACATCGGTCAATCAGGTTAGTTGATAAGCTCAACTAGGCCAAGCGCACGTTGAGTTGAACGACATGGAATACATAAGCACTCCGTGTGGCCTAACCACTGCCGAACATCCCAAGCACGACTCAGATTCGTTAAACTCATCCTGCATGGCGAACAACCTCAACCACCATGTGGAGTACGATTACCGATTACCTGGACTGTAGTACAGCCCCAATCATGTACAAGCTCAATAACAGGCATATGATTCATATCCTACATTCATATGAACAATCATGAAATATGACTAGAACGTAAATACAATACATGGAGGAAATCATACACGTAGTTAACATGAATAATCTAGGTTACACAATTTATGGAGGAAATCATACACATCATTGATGTAGTTGAGAATCATATCTCAACCCGCATACAGGTACATCTTACTAACTACTAACTCATTCAGACACTTTTACATCCACTTAGTCTGCACATTACATCATACATATTATGTATTCATTAACATACGTATTAGGGTAAATCCTTTCGTCAAAGGGTTATCGCCTATACAACAATCATATATCCATGACAATTAGTCATGGCGAGCACGAAAGCGAATTTCATACTCATTCAGTCATTTTCACAAACACTTAGAGTACATACTTTATCATACATGTGTATGCTGATTATACATGTATTAGGCCAAATCCTTTCACTAGGGAGTTGCCCCATATACCCATGACGGATAATCATGGCATGCATGAATCCGGGTTCCATATTCATTTAAACATTTTCCCAAACATGTGGGCTACACACTTTAACGTATTTGGCGTATATTGGTCGTGGCGTTATTTTTGGCAAGTCCTTTCGCTAAGGAGTTGTCACACATGTAACAAGCATATATTTATGGCAAATAATCATGTTAAACACAAATTCAAATTCTATACATATACAGGTATTCCAACAAATACATAGAATATGCAATACTATACATTTTCCATACGTATTCATAAAGCAAAACAAACAACACATTAGACATGTGAAATAGCATCCACATCAGTAATAAATCATTAACTGACACTGAAAGTCTTGAAAACCATAACCTAAATGTATATAGTCCGCACCTTAAACCAGAAAATGCAAAATGGATATGATTCAGACGATAAGTCTTCGTCAACGGCGGGTTGACAACCTAGAACATGCTAGGGTTTGAAAATTTGTATGGAATTTAGGAATGAGGGTTCTAAGCCTTTTTATAAGCCTAAAAGTGATAAAAATATCCCTAGGGCTAAGGTATACTTAGGTTATAACCAAATTGGGTTTGTTCCGATCTAACGAAGCACTTCTGGAGGTCCTGTTACTAAATGCGGTCAGACTTAAGCTCTCTAATATCGGATCTAGGTCAAGCTAAGTTTTCAGTCCGTTCGGGTTTCCAGATCGATCGTGGTGGACCAGTTTTAGTTCAACGGTCACGAAAATTCAATCAGAGCTATAAGTGCTTTGACATGTATGGGCCATCTATCCTGATCCGAGGGTGAATTTGGGTCAAAATCTAACAGTCAGAATGCTTAGAACTAACGCGCAAGCGAAACTATCCAGATTACTTAAAATTATATTTATTTTTCTAAAATCTTCATTTTCTCACTCTCTTTACTCCAGATTCAAGGAAATAGTCTCAGGACATCGTTTAGGCTTGATTTTTGAAGTGATAGTCAAGTCCAACTAGGCGGTCATAATGGTCTAGGTTCATCACTATCAGACTTTCGATGTACAGTACAAGTCTGATTCGAAGTTTTCAAATGATCTCGAGGGTAACTGGGCTTACAGATTGATCCTAGATTTAACATAGCGGTAACAAATCTATAAGTTTTGGATCTTACAGATCATATTTAAAGTGGTTGGTGCTAATTTCATAGGAAATCTAGTGTAGCGCTAGTTAATTCACGTTAAATTTCTAAAGAATTTAGTCCTAAATGGTTTCTTTATCTTTGGAATGAGTTCTGAGAGGTTACCAAGGTGTTATGGTTGACCCATTGCCTAAGGACATCTAACTCCAGGTTGGCAAAAATTTGGAGTGTTACAATCTACCCCCTTTAAAAAAAAATCATCCTCGAAATTGGCTAAGGGTAATGACTAAAGATTCTATGCTAGTCTGGCAAATCTTGCCTATCTTCCTTAAAAACTTACTCCTTATCTCCTGCTTATACCCTGATGGTTGCTCCAATTTATTTCCTCATCTATTTAGAGTCTTGACGACAATTGCCAACTATATAGAGTAAGAGATATATATTTTCAATGGATGACTAATACGGAGAGACGGTTGTAGTGGGCTTGATCCCGATACGTCGAATGTCTGTCTGGCCAGCGTAGACAATGTTGTATCCCTTCCTAATCTTGGTGGATCTTGGTCTTCTGCCCGGTCAAGCAGTGAGTCCATTGGTAGTCTGACGGGATTGAGAATTGGGTCAAGCCGCGAATGTTTCGCATTTGTACATTTCAGTAACTCCGTAGTCCGATCACTCTAAAAGCTTAGGGAAAGCCAAACACTAAAAGATTCAAAATTTCTATTTATAAGGTTGTGATTTGGGTCTTGATCTAGGAGAGTCCTCATCTTAATCTATGCCCAAGGTAAGGGTTAATAAACACTCTAATAGATCATCCTAAATGGTTTCTAATCATACAGAATCGGCCAAGGCTTCTATTATGCTCGTATTTAACAAGTAGGTTTATGGATACACTGACCTTCACCCTATTTGTTTCCTTGAATTTCCTTCGATCCTGGGCCAGTGGGGAAAGGGCCAACCATGCTATCGCTGCGCCACTCTGATCTAACGGTTGTATTAGCTGACCTAACTAGATTGGACTCATAAGGTTCTACCCCCCTTAAAAAATTTATGTCTACTCTCAAGGCTCTAAAATCTCTGTCTTAATCCGTATGTCGGAATG
Source organism: Magnolia kwangsiensis (assembly GCA_037074715.1). Lineage (NCBI taxonomy): Eukaryota > Viridiplantae > Streptophyta > Magnoliopsida > Magnoliales > Magnoliaceae > Magnolia > Magnolia kwangsiensis. The sequence continues at coordinate 64,260,164 of CM073573.1, forward strand.
AGGTGTAATTTAGGACCTATCCGTGACATGAAGTGGGAAACAACCTCTCAATGCATTGGTCTTCCTTTGCTAATGATGCGTTCTATGACATTGATACCTATGGTTGTAGAAATGAGCCTAATCTCTATTGTGGTTGAGTTCAGGGGTAGATGTGAGTTGGTGGCAAGATGCCTAATTCCACCCAATAAGAACTCTTACTATGGCCCCGACTTACCCTCTTTTAGTATATAAGGAAGTTGGACAAAGTAGGTTGATGGGAAAACTATCTCTCTAAGTTCATAAGCACAATATGTATGCCAGAATAGTCTGCGATTTGGGACCTAATTCCTAACTGTCTATTGCCCACTAGAAAATCTCTATTGGTTATATGTCCTTAACATTTCCCAAAGGCAAAGCAATAACTTTTGGTTGTAGGTGGTCGGGCCAACACGAAAGAAAAGTTGTGTAGTGGGTCTAAACCAGATACATAGACGTTCTGCCTAGCTAGGATAAAATTTATAGTATCAATTCTTAATCCTAGTCGATCCCGATCTTCTGCTTGATCAGAGCATTGGATTTATTGATAACTACTAGGATTGAGAATTCGATTTAAACCACAAAACTGCGCTTATAGATAGTTTCTTTACTCCGTGTTCATGATTGTACTAAGTCCTTGGGTGGAAAATTCTAAGGGGCATGCTAGTTTGACCTAAGTTCAATCCGAGGAATATACAAGTTCCTCTATGCATGAATAGTCTCTAAATCGAAATAACTTTCCTAAGAGTTATTAAGGATGCCTATACGTATCAAGGGAATCCAACAAAGGAACAAGATCTCACTTAACCAAATCGAACCTACTATTCCTTAATGTATAACCAGTCTTTACACTACTTAATAGAACTAGTAGTCTAGTCGGTAACTCACCGACTATAATCTAAAGTCTAAGCTTATACGCTAGATGGTTTCATATCATTTCTACTACAGGGAATGGTCCTATCGCTTAGAGTCAAGATTGTCTAATTGGAATTGAATTTCCTATATTGTCAGATCTTTCGAAATCTAGGAGTACTATCTCTAGGTCCTAGCACTAGATGGTCACTGTTTATGGACTAAGCTTCTGTGTTAGGTCTCACCCATCGGTAGAAGCGGAGAGATCGAGAAGATAGCTATAACTAATTCAAAAGAGCCATGGAAAATGAAGAAAATGAAGGGAAGGGCTGAAATCTTTGGGTCTCCACGACTTTGGACCTGATATGGGAGTGTAAAGGGTCTAATGAAAGGGAAAGAAGAGGAAGAACAGCAAAAGAGGATGGGTTAGAGGACTTACATGAATTTGAGACTCAAATGGGAGATGTGAGATTTCAAATCAAAGGAAATGGAAGGATTAGGTGATGGGTATGGCTGAGGACGGTAGAGGAATGTGAACCTTGAAGAAAAACAAGAGAAAGAGAGATTGGAAGGGCGATTTGAAGGAGAATGAAGCAGTTTTGAAGAAAAGGAAAATCTTGGGAGGGAGGTTTGTGAAGGAAGTAGTAGAATGGGAATGAAATAGGGGTCAAACCTTGTACCATTGGGTCCCACTAGGCCCCAAACTCGGTCGGCCCGACGGCCCAACCCTAACTGGCCTGCCGGTCGGCGAGGCCTCGCCGTTCACTAGATAAATCGGCAAGGGCTCGCCATTTGGGCGAGGTCCTCACCATCCCCTAGGTTTAAAAAAGTTGGGGTCCCACCCTAGAACCCCCTATAAGTTGATCGTTTGGCCTCCTCTTCCGATTTGAGCCGTTTCGGGTCATTTCGGAACTAATCTGATCTTTATTCACTATTACCGATTTCTAACGGCTAGAATGGGATGAAATGCAGTCTATACCCATCAATTGATGGTCTAGAAGTGATTTGGGGTCGTCGTGTGTGATCAGGAGTGTGCACGGACTCGATCTCGGCGATCATTTTCAGTAAACCTTCGCCAAAAGATAAAATAGGAATCCTAAACCTGTTTCTAAATTGTTCTCACACCCTCCTACATTAAATTGGCATCAGTGTGCGGTGTGTGACCATAACCCAGGTCCAGTTTAATCCAGATCATGCTCTGATACCATCTTGTAACATCCTGAAAATCGAGGGTCGAGTAGAAGCTCAGCTCTCGAGTTCCAGAACATCACTTATGCAGCATTTTTGATGATGGGTGAATGTTATCTGTATTATGGCATAAAACATGAGGTAGATTAAGCTAAAACTTCTAACATAATTTAGAGACAGTCTGAAAACACGAGCAGAAGATGAAAATACATATATAAATCAACATAAGTCCCCAAGATATGTATGCTCTGCCAGGTCATAATTACAAGACATGTCTCCAAATAAATATATCAAAAAGTGATAAATCACTACCAACATAGATCAGGGCATGTTCACATGAACCCGCCTGAGAACTACTTATAGGAGAAACCCTCCTCATCGCCAAAAGGACCGGCTCTGCCTCGCAAGCATTGCTACCATCTGAAACTAAAACAGGGACTAGTTGGTGTTGCAAACACCATCCCGAAACATGGGAGTGAGTGATCAACTCAATAGAAACTATACAGTAAAGGTTAACATGTTATCAATTTAATCAAGCAGTAATGATAAAACAGTACAATTAAACATGTCCTAGATACTCTTGTTAATGCAAGAATGATATGAGGGAAGGATGCATGCCCTCACCACAATCTCCCTCTGCGATCTTCATCTAACGATCGCGCATGTCAGTCACTTCCTCAGTGCTCTTTCAACAACACCGATAGCACATGCAGTGCGATGATATGAGCATGTTTACCAAGTTCTTATTAGTCCTTTTCATACAACAGGATTGGGAAGCTAAGGTACCTCCCTTGTATCATTACCCAAACGATGATCCATTCTCGGGTCATCAGTCCGAGATAATCTCATATGATGTTACGATTCTAGGTCACTGCAAGGGCTGTTACACGTAATCGTTACACCACTCCCCCATCACCAAATCAATACAGGCCTAGCTTGTACTCTCGTTGCTACGGAAGGGTCGTCGCCCCCACGTAGACTCAGAATACGCTCGAGGTCACAATAAGGGTTGTCAGGGCTGTTACACGCAATCGTTACACCACTCCCCCATCACCAAACAATGCAGGCCGACAGTTCGAATATAGTGTCTCATACCACCATAATTGGCTCACGAGTCTGGGTTGCTCACTGGTCACTACAGGGAGGCTCGTGGCCCCAGTGTAGGCCGACTGCTCGAATATAGTGTCCCATACCACCATAATCGGCTCATGAGTCTTAGTGGATCGAGGTACCAAGGTTAGAGGAGCTTTCCATTGGTAAGCTTGGTACCTTAAGTTCAAACAATAGCGTCCAAATATGGTGAACATAAATCGGTCAATCGGGTTAGTTGATAAGCTCAACTAGGCCAAGCGCACGTTGAGTTGAACGATATGGAATGCATAAGCACTCCGTATGGCTTAATCACTGTCGAACATCCCAAGCACGACTCAGATTCGTTAAACTCATCCTGTGTGGCGAACAACCTCAACCACCAGTTAGACTACGATTACCGATTACCTGGACTGTAGTACAGCCCCAATCATGTACAAGCTCAATAACAGGCATATGATTCATATCCTACATTCATATGAACAATCATGAAATATGACTAGAACGTAAATACAATACATGGAGGAAATCATACACGTAGTTAACATGAATAATCTAGGTTACACAATTTATGGAGGAAATCATACACATCATTGATATAGTTGAGAATCATATCTCAACCCGCATACGGGTACATCTTACTAACTACTAACTCATTCAGACACTTTTACATACACTTAGTCTGCACATTAAATCATACATATTATGTATTCATTAACATACGTATTATGGCAAATCCTTTCATCAAAGGGTTATCGCCTATACAACAATCATATATCCATGACAATTAGTCATGGCGAGTACGAAAGCGAATTCCATACTCATTCAGTCATTTTCACAGACACTTAGAGTGCATACTTTATCATACATGTGTATGTTGACTATACATGTATTAGGCCAAATCCTTTCACTAGGGAGTTGCCCCATATACCACTTGCATATACCCATGACGGATAATCATGGCACGCATGAATCCGGGTTCCGTATTTATTTAAACATTTTCCCAAACACGTAGGCTACACACTTTAACATATATGGCGTATATTGGTCGTGGCGTTATTTAGGGCAAGTTCTTTCGCTAAGGAGTTGTCGCACATGTAATAAGCATATATTTACGACAAATAATCATGTTAAACATAAATCCAAATTCTATACATATACAGGTATTCCAACAAATACATAGAATACGTAATACTATACATTTTCCATACGTATTCGTAAAGCAAAACAAACAACACGTTAGACATGTGAAATAACATCCACGTCTGTAATAAATCATTAACTGACATTGAAAGTCTTAAAACCATAACCTAAATGTATATAGTCCGCACCTTAAAACAGAAAATGCGAAATGGATATGATTCAGACGATAAGTCTTCATCAACGGCGGGTTGACAGCCTAGAACATGAAATAAATGAGCTACATCATCACTTAAACTATACTAAGTCCTAAAACAGGTTAGGGTTAGGATTTCTTACTTAGGATTGGAGTCAGAAATGTCAGAATAGCGATACGGGCAGGTGAATTAGGCACGTAGAAAAGCTGGGAAGAATCCTAGGAGGAATCACCAACTTCTCTCTCTTTCTCTCTCTTTTCTCTCTCTCTCTCTCTCTCTCTCAGCTAGGGTTTGGAAATTCATATGGAATTTAGGAATGAGGGTTCTAAGCCTTTTTATAAGCCTAAAAGCGACAGAAATAGCCCTAGGGCCAAGGTATACTTAGGTTATAACGAAATCGGGTCTGTTCTGATCCAACAGAGCACTTCTGGAGGTCCTGTTACTAAATGCGGTCGGACTTAAGCTCTCTAATATCAGATCTAGGTCAAGCTAAGTTTTCAGTCCGGTCGGGTTTCCAGATCGACCGTGGAGGACCAGTTTCAGTTCAACGGTCATGAAAATTCAATCAGAGCTACAAGTGCTATGACATGTATGGGCCACCTATCCTGATCTGAGGGTGAATTTAGGTCGAAATCTAACTGTCAGAATGCTTAAAAATAACGCGCAAGCGAAACTATCCAGATTACTTAAAATTATATTTATTTTTCTAAAAATATTCATTTTCTCACTCTCTTCACTCCAGATTCAAGGAAATGGTCTCAGGACATCATTTGAGCTTGATTTTCGAAGTGATAGCCAAGTCCTACTAGGCGGTCATAATGGTCTAGTTTCATTACTATCAAACTTTCAAAGTGCGGTCCAGGTCCGATTCGAAGTTTCCAAATGATCTCAAGGGTAACTGGGTTAGAGATTGATCCTAAATTTTAGGGTAACATAGCGGTAACAAGTCTATAGGTTTTGGGTCTCACAGATCGTATTTAAAGTGGTTGGTGCTACTTTCACAGGAAATCTAGTGTAACGCTAGTTAATTCATGTTAAATTTCTAAAGAATTTAGTCCTAAATGGTTTCTTTGGCTTTGAAATGACTTCTGAGAGGTTACCAAGGTGTTATGGTTGATTCATTGCCTAAGGATGTCTAACTCCAGGTTGAAAAAAATTTGGGGTGTTACACATACTCATTTGGACGATTTATCGATATATCGATACATCCATCGATATCATCGATATTCAAAAATCGAGCACATCGGAACTGGCTCGATAATATCAACAGGAAAAATTCTAGCGCCATTTTTTTTATATAAGAAAATCATAAGGTCCTTCGATATATCAATGAGCTTCCGATATGATCTGAAATCAAATATCGATAGGATCGAAAGTCTATCGATGATATCGTCCTTGGGCACACTTTTCTTCTAGCAAATATTTAAGGTTATTTTTAACTTTGATCGGGGGCCATTCGAGGAAATCGATATTCATATGTCGATGCTATTAAGCCTGAGTCGATTGGATCGTGTTTGGACACAAACTGTCCAGCGTACTTATAGGTAAATCTATACGATTTATCGATCTCATCGATACAACCTCTGATAGCATCGATATACAAATTCTGATGACATCGGCTGTTCTCCAATCATATCCTAAAAATCTGAAATATTTCAAAGCTAGTCTCTCTCATTTTTCAAATATCGATAGATCGATCTAGTATTGATTGGATCGGAGTTCGAAATCTGATTACATCGACACCTGTTTCGATCCCATCGACCAGCGAGCAAGAGGTTTCAAAAGTGAATGACATTGAGTTTGTGTCATCGAGCGGACCATCGATACAATCGAGAGTATACGCTCAATCATATCGACCCTGCTCGATGATATTAAATCTGTCATGAATGTGACCGTTTTATATCCGTTGGAACCTTTTTCCTATTTAAAGAGAGGCTTGTCTTTATTGCTGGTAGAGAAAGAAGAGACTGCTTTTGAGTGTTTCAAGCTTCACATCATTTACCTTAAGCCCTTTCTCTCACGGGAGTTCATCTTCCAATCCACTCTCACCAATGACATTCAATAGAGTGGATTAGGGAATGAACTTCTGCATTCAAGGATCCTCCAGTAACTATCTTAATAGCATATCATTAAGCTGGGATGCCTTGAACGAATAGCTGACAAGAATCACTCTATCTTCCTTATAGGAAAATTCTAAGAGAGTGGATTTTCATCCTAACCTTGACCCAACCCAAAGCCTAGTACTGGTACATCTTTTATGTTGTGGATCAAGGAAGCCGAATACTCTTCACCAACAAAGAGGAGATCTTCATCATTGAGATGAATGAGACTCATCAACTTATCTGTAAGTATCTAGAGTCCAGAGGACACTTGTGATTATTCCTTTCTAGGATTGGGTCTTAAGTGTTGCTCACCCTTTGAAGTCCTCAGAGGAGACCTCCGGTGGGAGTGTACGCTGTGGGTGCGTTATGTGGACCCTTTCTCTATGGAGAGCATAAACATCTAGGTGCGTTGTGTGGACCCTTGCTCTGTGTGGGAATAAACATCTGGTTAGGAGTGCACCAGCAAAACTTCAAGGTTAGAGGTGAACTAAGTAGAAACCTCCGTGTAAAGGTTAAAGGTGAACCTAATTTAAAACCTTAGGTTTGAGGTGAACCCTGGGAAACCTCCTTAGTGAAATTCGATACACTCAAGGGATGAGTGCAACAACCAGGAGTGGAGTAGACAAGTAGTCGAACCACTATAAAAATGACCGTGTTTGTGATTGTTATTGTTTTTCATTGTATGATATTTTTAACATGCTCTTATATCTGATTATTTAAGATCGCACCTCATATACACACACAGTCATATCCATCACAAATTATATGCAACTTATTTATCTTTCAAGAAGTTTATGATTGGATCCTCCACTAGGCATGGAAGCCAGTGGAGTTACATTGAGTAATCCTGATAATTGTATATTTAGTGTAATTGGATTTTAAATATACCATAAAACTTGAAAAAGTCCTATTCACCCCCCTCTAGGACACATTAGCATATTTCTACTTCAACTCAAGCGGTCTTCACCGCTATTTCAAATATCAGCTATGGATTCACCATTTATGATAATGAAATAAGCAGTGAAATAAACCTATATGGTCAACTACCCAAATTTTACAACAGTGATGGCAAAATATCATTTAAGGCTACCTAGCCAAGCCTATATGGCCAACTACGCATAAGACCTATAATCATTTAAGGCTGCTTAGCCAAGCCTATATGGCCAACTACGCATAAGACCTACAAAGCTTGAAATTGGCAGCCCGAAATCGACGGTAAACTATAATTGCTCCTTAAGCCTTGCTCGAAATTGGCAGTAAACTATCTTGCTCCTTGAGCCCTGCCAGAAATTGACGGTAAACTATCTTGCTCTTTGAACCCAGTGTCAAGTCCAGTTCAGTTAAATCTGGTTGTCCAGTTCAGTCAAGTATGGTCAAGTCAAGTTCAGTTCAGGTTAAGTCTTGTCCAGTCAAAGTATGGTTAGACAAAAGTACACTAGCACCACTGCTCAAAAAGCATAAACTAAGTTTAGCATTCAAAATGTTGCAGACACATATTTCAATTTAAATATACTCAAATATGCAATTGCTTGATGAAAATTTTAAACATTGATTAGACAACATGCAAAAATGCATTTCTCTTGAATCAGGTTCAAATTACATCAACAGTAAATGCCTTCAAGATATTGGTAATTATCTACTCAAAAGCTCAAGTCTCCAAGGTCAATTAATATATTGACAAGAGTTGTGAGGTCTTTTCGTCTCTTGCCTTCTTAATGAATAGAGACATATTATTGCACAAGGTTCTCAAAAGGGGGCAGAGAATAAACTAGTGAAGAATTATCATTCTCTAGCGGACAGTATAAGGACTCTGATATATTCTTTGAAAGTCATGAAAAGAACAAAAAAGATTATTTATTCTTCAGGAGTATCAGAAAGCTTAACTTTAGAAATATGATCTTCTAAAGAAACTTTATGCGACATTGACCGGGAAAGGGGGCAGGATCTATGTCTCAAAAGTAATCTATGTCTTGGTCTTTCTGATAATCTCTTATACACGGCAAAGGAATTCATATGTCGAGTATTATGAATAATAATATCGCCAGACTCCATGTATCGGATCTGATGGAGACGAAGAACAAACGGAATCATCATCATCGAATCAGCAAAAATCCAAGGAAAAGTCTATGAAGAAACGTTAAGGAGCACAAACTAGAGATGACATATCTAAGAGTGCAATATAAAGAGGATAAAGAATACAATGCAAAGCATGATGACAAGTGTAAAGATTGCTTAAATTATATTGCGAATATCACACTCAGCCTAAAAAAGAGAAGAAACTCTCAATCTATTTCAAAAAATTATCAATATTGCATAAAGCTAAATTGAAAAAAAAATATTATTATAATGAATTGAGATACTAATTCTGATTAATTTGGCAGAAAAAATCATGACTTGAAAGCATGGATTATGCAGATCATGAATAAAGGAAAAAATAAAAAATTATTACAATCGGAGTAACATTAAAGAACAACCCCAGATACAGAGTTGAAGGAAAGAATCGTTGGAGTTGATCAAAGAGACCGTTACAGCCGCAACGGTGTTGAAAGATAGTTCTCTGATCAAATCGCTCAAAGACAAAGTCGTCACAGCTGTTGCAGAGACGTGCTTCAATGAAAAGAGAATTTTATCCTCTCTAGTGAAACATCTGCTTGACAGTACTTTCTGGGGGCATTCCAATCTTCTGTTCGAGTATCATCATTCAAGTCTTTTGTTCGAACACAATCATTCCAAGACCTTCGTTCGATCATGAGCCTTCCGATCTTCTGTTCGAGTGTCATCATTCAAGTCTTCTGTTTGAACGTAATCATGCAAGCCTTCCATTCAAATGCGATCACCCAATCTTTCGTTTGAATGCAAGGATTCCAATTTTCTGATCGAATGCGATCATTCAATCTTCTGTTCAAATATGATCACCCAGTCTTTTGTTCGAGAGTGAGCATTCTAATATTCCAATCGAACGTGATCATTCAATCTTCTGGTGAAAAATCATCATCTAGTCTGCCATGCAAGCATAATCATCTAATCATCCTTCAGTTGTAATTCATTCAAGTTCTTCAAGCGGAGGAAGATCGATCCTCCATCTGATTTCAAGAATCAATCAAAGAAGGATCGAGGGGGCATCTGTTGAGATAAAAAATATTCCATGTCCAAGGGTATTTCAGTAATTTTCATGTCTAGGGTATTTAGGTATTTCGGTAAAATTCCATGTTCGGGGGTATTTTAGTAAAATCCAGTTCCAGGGGTAGTTTAGGTATTTTGCTAATATTCCATGTCCAGGGATAGTTTAGGTATTTTGCTAAAAGGGATTGAAAAGGATAGTTTGGTAAAAAGGGGTGTACATGTGTCATTTTAAGGGAGAAAGGTTTTACACCACCATTTAAGAGGGAGCTTGGTGGTCACCATAGTTTAAGAAAAGAAGAAGTTTATATGTGAAGAGATAGGTGGTGGTGATCACCACTCTGTAAGAGTGGTGGGGCCCATAAATACCCCACTCCTACTCCATTTGAGAGGTTAGATCGGATTGGATGAGTTGGTGGGCCAAAGAAATAAGAGAGAATCAAGGTAAAAGAGGGTCTTTGCGCCAGTTCGGGCAACTGAAGTTGCTTGCGCATGGACGCGCAACTGAAGATGTTTGCGCACAGACGCGCAACTAGCCTTTGCGCCACTTTTCAAGAGAGTTCGGAGAAAACTCTTTGCTCGGGATCGTGCAACAGAAGCGGGAATTCGACTAAGATTCTTGCAAGCCATATAGTACCATTACGCTTTCTAAATGAAAGATTCCGTTGCGTGGGACCGCGCAACCTGCCGGACTCGCAGCCATGCATAAATAGAGAAAGTTGTTTTCTTTCAATTGTGCTACTAGTGGGGCCTAATACAGCATCCTTCTGAGAAATCTACACCATCTACTACCTTCCTCTTGGAATTCTGACCATAAATGATGAACTTTGATCGTCTATTGACGTGGCCCACCTAGATAATCAAGCTACGAAAGCAGCCGAACGGTCTTCTTTTGATCATCGTAGCAGTCATGAGGAAGAACATAACCAAGAAAGATCAACATGGTTCTGAATAGTTTTTCTCACTCTACCTGACAGACGATTCAGATCGACCTTCTACTCATGATGGTGGCCCACTACGGATGAACCGATCCTCTGTTTTGTAACAGAGTCGATGTATGTCGACTCTCTGAATTTTGATCTCTCCTTTATGGAAGCCAAGTGAAAGATCCACACCTCTCATTCAATTCACAACGAAAAACCATCCAAAAAGGATTGGTTTTGAAGTGAAATCAGCATGGCCTGCAAGATTATCTACTTCGCCATTCATTTCATGTTCAACAGTCAGAATGTTGCAATAGCCTGCATGGTTTCAAAATGCCACCTTGGCAACGGTTAAAAGTCCCTTCTGAACATGATGGACGGTCTGGATCGTTGATTTGAGTAATGACTGGGCCACACTAAGAAAATTGTAAATGAGCTCTAATGACGCTGTGCATATTTTTTGTATTTGAAGAAGAAGAAGTCGGTCAGCAGCTGCTGACCGAGAAATCCCATGCACGGTCGGTGCTCGTGTACACCATGTACATGCGACGTACATATAGCTACAACGCGATGCTCGTGAGAAATTTGCTCCATCCATACGCTTTGTCATTGCATTTAACACGTTGGGACTAAATCTGAAGCATGTCCAGATATCAGGCGGGCCCCAAATCATGATCTCAGGGGCTGATTTGTCAGTTTGGCCATTTATACAAGGATCCAGAAGCTAAAATCTGATGTGTACAGCTAATTTATGATTCTAATGTCACACATAAAGTTTCGGGCCAAATGGACAGTGGCAACCCCATGATATTACATTTTAAGAGACTTTTCAAGCCTGTTTAGCATGATTGGCTTAATTTCCTCAGGGCCTGGCCACACTTCAATGGGCTGCTGTATATTTGAAGGAAGAATGACCAGAAGGATGCTCCATCTCATTGAAGACTGGTTGATCAGATCAACAATTCCTCCTAAGTACCTAGGAGATGACCGAAATAATGCCGGAATGCTGCCTAAATATTTATCTCCTTGGAGATTGGCTGATTGATTTGTCAATTCCTCCCAAGTATCTAGGAGATGATCGAAATAGTATCGGAATGCTACCGAAATTTTTATTTGACTATCTTCTCTTTTATTACATTGCATTAATTGTACTTTATTTTCAGAATCAAGGGAATCAGAGGATGTAAATGAACTCAAATAAATGTGATTAATATTCTCTCATTAAATTCTTTATTATCGTTGAATAAATCCCCCAAATAGAACACATTTATTTTCTTGTCGAAATACGGAGCTCTCCTCGATACCATCGGAGTTCAAATCACAATGATATCGAAAGGCTCTCGATGATATCGGTCATGGGCGCGTTATCTTCCAATAACAATTTTTCCCAGGTGGTTCATTAATTTTGATCGGGGTCACTCGATAGAATCGATATTAAAATATTGATGGTATCGAGGCCGGATCGATTGCATCGAGAATGGATAAAAACTTTACAACAAGCTCAACAATTAAATCCTTAGATTTATCGATGACATCGACATGACCTTCGATATCATCGGTATTCAAATTCTGATGATATCGAGCATCCCCCGATCATGTCTAATGACTTGAAAATTTTCATACAAGTTTCGCTCATTTTTCAAATGTCGAGTACTCGATCCTTGTATCGATAATTTCAAAGTTTGAAATCCAATGACATCGACATGAGTCTCGATTCCCTCGATCAGTTGGCAGAAGGTTTTTCAAAAGTGTATGACATTGAGTTTGTGTCATCGAGAAGACCATCGATACGATCGAGAGTATACGCTCGATGATATCGAACCTGCTCAATGATATCGAACTCTATCATAAATGTGACCATTTTATATCCGTTGGAACCTTTTGCCTATATAAAGAGAACTTGTCTGTTGTTATTGGGAGAGAAAGAAGAGAGTTCTTTTGTGTGCTTAACTTTAGATCCTATACCCTAAGCCCTTTCTCTCATGGGAGTTCATCCTCAAATCCACCCTCATCATTGATATTCAATAGAGTGGATTGGGGAATGAACTTTCGCATTCAAGGATCCTCCAGCTATTACTTTAATGGAAAATCTTTAAGCTGGGATGCCTTGAATGCATAGATGATTAGAATCGCTCTACCTTCCTAATAGGAAAAACTTAGAGAGTAGGATTCCATCATAACCTTGACCCAACCCCTAGCCATATATTGGTACATCATTTGTGTTGCGGATCAAGGGAGATAAAGACTCTTCGTTAATAAGAAGGAGATCTTCGTCACCGTACTGAATAGGACTCATCAACTTATCTGTAAGTATTTAATGTCCAGAGGACCCCTTTGATCATTCCTTTGTAGGATTAGGTCTAAGGTGTTTCTCACCCTTTGAAGTCCTTAAGGAGGCCTCCAATGGGAGTGTACGTGGTGGGTGCGTTGTGCGAGTGGAGAGCATAAACATCTGGTTAGGGGTGAACCAGTAAAATCTTGGGTTTGAGGTGAACCGTGTAGAAACTTTCGTTAGGGTCTTATGGAAGATCCTTGGCCAGTGTGCCTAAAAGTGGGTGCATTGTGTTGACCCTTGCTCATGAGAGCATAAACAGTCAGCCTTAATATAGGTTGTAAAGGTTGAAGGTAAACCTGATTTAAAACCTTAAGTTAGAGGTGAACCATGTGAAACCTCCTTAGTGAAATCTGGTACACTCAAGGGTTAAGTGCGGTTACTGGGAGTGGAGTAGACAAGTAGTCGAACGACTATGAAAATGACTATGTTTGCGATTGCTATCTTTCTGTGTGTGATTTATTCATATTCTTCCATCTCTATCTATCTGATCACACCTCACACTCTTACACAAGTCAATTCCATCATGAACTAATTTATATATTGTTGCTTCTTGAATAGTTTGTGATTGGATCCTCTACTAGGCTTGGAAGCCAGTAGAGTTATCCTCTACTAGGCTTGGAAGCCAGTAGAGTTATGTTTGAATGATCCTAATAATTGCATATCTATAAGGATTAGTGTAACGGGATTTTTTAAATATATCATAAAAACTTTAAAAGTCCTATTCACCCCCCTCTAGGACATATTGTCATATTTTGACTTCAAATCAAGCAGTCTTCACCACTGTTTCAATCAGAACCACTATTAATCATCTTTTTATATATATTCTCCTATGCATCTACACTATTGATCACATCCTTATCATCAAATCATCACCACTATTAATCATCCAAATAATCAAAAAGAAAATAAACCATAAGAGTGAAGGGGGTGTACTCACCCTGATGAACTAGATGAATGGAATGGATGGGATTGATGGAGTTAATGGCCCACCAAGATCACTCCTCTCTCTCTCTCTCTCTCTCTCTCTCTCTCTCTCTCTCTCTCTCTCTCTCTCTCTCTCCCCTTATTGTGGAAAATGGTGAAAATGTTAAGGGATGGATAACTATTTGTAGAGAAATGGATAAAAATGTGTTTAGGTTAGGTCAATATGATTAATGTTAGCTTGAGCTATGATTATGGGAAATTATGTATGATTAAGAATTAATGGTGAATTAAAGGGGCATAGGATGGCATGGTGTGATGATGTCATGTATAAGGTATGGTATGGAGAGAAGTTGACTTTAGGGAGTACATGAGAGAGGGATGGCATGGGAGGGTGACATCACACACATGGGGTAGAGATTCTCTCACTTATGTGTGGCATGTGCATGTGTGTATGGCATGTGTTGCGCACATGTGTGGAATGGAGTATATGACGACATGCGCACATGATATACCAACGATTCTTCGGGGCATATCTCACTAAACGAAGCATCGTACAAAAGCACGGGTGGTACCCACGCGATCGCGGCGATTGGGCAATCAATATGAAATCAGTTTTGAAGCCTTGGCGTTTCAGTCAGTATTCACTCTCCAAGTGCAAGGTTGTGATGTAGTAATAGACTTGGTAAGACCGAGGTCGAATCCTAAGGGACTAGAATTTGTACGTAATCTGAAACTAAGTAGAACTATAACTAGACTAAGATGAAATCTAAATCAAATTAATTTAAGGAAATAATGATGGAATATTTATCTAAAACTTAGGAGAAATTAGAGGTAAGAAACTTGGGATTCAGAGGATCCACTTGTAGGGATCAAGGATATCTTATGCCTGCATCAAAAACTCAACTGTACTTCAAGTCCATCTTCATCCCGTCGAAGGGTGTAACCATGAAAATTAAACTGAACTTTCTTTGATAGAGTTTCAAAGAGATGAAAGGTATATGAATTAGAATGGATTCCATCACCAAACCTTGCCCAGGAGACAAAGCAAACAATAGAATTAAACTAATTACCAACCATTCAACATGCTATGAAGGTTAGGAAGGGTACCGTCATCCGACCATGCCCAGGAGACTATGGTGAACAACAGGGCTTCCTGACGTCATAAACATAAAAGGAAAAGAACATGCTAACAGCTATTGCAAACCCATTGTAATTTCAGTCACAACAGACCATTAAAGACTAAAAACATTCCCTTAATAATCAAACTAATCTCAAAGTCAGTTCAGAAATTAAATTAAAGGCATAAAATAGAGTCTCCCATCACGCTACAAGCTTCACCTCTTAGCCCTAGCTAAGAGGTTTAGCCTGACATGGAGAGGCTAGAATCTCTTTAATCAGGAAAGAAAATAAAAATAAGAAAGGGAAGAAAGAAACCAGTAGCTTCTCTTGCTTTCTCTCCCTTCTACGTCCAAGCCAAGATCTCTCCTCCAATTGAATACCTCCCCTGCTCCCTCTCTCTCTTCTTTTATAATAGTGGTGAGTTTGCCTGGGAGTGCGTAAGGATTGCTAGAGTCGATGAAAATCGGATGTCGTGTGAAGCTTTTACGCAGACAGGCCGCGCACGCAACACCTTTTATAGCAAAAGGCAGCGCAAAAGACTCTTTTTCCTTATTTTCTTTCCAAAATATTTCCAAAGAATTAAAGTGTAACGCCCCGTACTTTCAGTACACGGGTGTTACCTTTTAAACCCACACTAAACTAAAATGATATTGGGTTAACCAAAGATTTGAACTCAACATACACTGGATGAGGATTCCGGTCAACATTGAAGCCATACATCAGGGTCTCCAAGAGTCAGAACACGCCCTACGATTGTCAGGAAGGTTAGACTACTCGAATACTCTAAAATGTGGAGCCATTATGTTAGTTAATGCTGGTGCAAAACACTTGTCACCAACAACTGAGAATTTGTTAACAAAAAATAAAACATTCATCATGACTAATACCCTATATTAACCATTGAAAAAGATTATCAATCCCACCTAATCGACAGATCATGACATATAAGCCAATGATGGCCCAATGGTGCATATAGCGGGCCACCTAGGGCTCACCATCAACCCAACATAAGCCAGGGGCCCTAGATGGTGTCCTCCAATACAAACGAATGGTATAGATTATGGTAACAACATTCCAGTGGGTCCCGACACGGGGCATGCACACAAGAACAAGTGTGTGAGGCACAGCAAGTCCTCTCCTCGATCAAACACGTCTCGACCGACTATTGCAAATACAAATATCTCCCACCTTTCTCTCTCTATTTCTAACCGACCTACTTTAATCTTATAAGTGGGCCATCACGATCACTTTTCGAGCATTTTGAACCGTTCAAATCCTTCATGGGACCCACATGAACAAAATGGTATAGCCGTTTGATCTCTCGTAAATGGATGATATAGATCGAATGCCACCGTCCAATCCATGCCAAATATAGCCCGACCCGAGCCTGTTAAGGACAGAGAGAGATAGAGACTGACTTCGAATCTCAGCCGTCCAAAAGAAGAAGCAATCTCAGCCATCCGTTCTCTCTCCCTCCATCTATAAGAAAGGACGCTGTAGCCCTTAAAAATTCACACCAAGTGAGAAGGAAGAGTGTGTGAAAGAAGAGGAAGAAACAGAGACTGTTGTGGCTAGAACGTTGGGTCGGCATCCACCCACCTTAGGTAATCCATCTTCATTCTCCTTTTGAGTTGATTCTTAGGTTGCTACCAGACCCTGCATAGATTGAAACCACGACCAAATAATGTCCGTGTGTTATGTCATTTGTAACCCTGTTTCGGTTCGAGTCTAAGCCAGACAATGGCTGTGATATGGACTGAGATATCAGCTTGACAAGGGACCCTGTTTGGGACCTAGGCTGAGCAAATGCACGGCCCCATTTAAGTCTGGAATCAGACCTAGAGTAAGGTCGAGAAAACAAGCCGTTTTAGAGCTCGGTCTAGAGTTGATTCCAAACTGTCCGACATACCCTCAAATGGCCCTCTTTCGACCATTGTAGGAACCACATGTATGTGTATGGCCAAGAAGGATCGACGTGGTCTTGCACGATCTTCCTCCCTCTACCTAACAAACGGTTCAGATCCACCGTTTACTCCACGATGGTGGCTTGCAGCGAGGAAACGATACCTCTGTTACAAAACAGAGTCGATGTGCGTCGACTCTGAGTAACAAAAAGGAGTGGTGGGCTGGTCCTGGGCCCTGCAAAAATGCAGGTGAGCCCTACCCATTTCCAAGTAGGCTGCCCTGTGTTGGGCCACACCTTACATCTCCCTGTGGGCCTCACACTAATGTCAGGTGGACCACACTAGGCTACAGGGGACCGTCCCTCCAGGGATGTTAAAAACCCTGACCGTCCAGTGATGGATGTTAACTGCCAATCAGCTTACCATACAAAAAGTTAATATCTCATCATACCTGATGAGTCTCAAAAATCTGAACCGTCCACCTAGAACAGAACCACAGGAAACCCCCTGATCTCAATTTTTACATTGAACCGAAACTTTGGTGGGCCCTGAAAGGTGCAAACAGTTTCTTTCCTTGATTTGAAGTTATCTTCGTTATAGGCCACCAGAATCTTAGACTAGGGTGAGAATTCACCCCTGAGGGTTTCTTGGGATTCCACATCTTATGGACCATTTGGATTCAACACCCATGCTCACATGAGACCCATATGTGAAGAGAATACTCGGTGCATATGTGCACCAGGACGTGAAGCTGAGGACACTCTATAATGCCAATCAATTCACGTGAACAGCATGCACAAGGTTTGAGATTTCAAAAAAAAATTGAGATCTCATCATACCTGATGAGTCTGGAAGATCTGAACGGTCCACATGGAGCAGGACCTCATAAAATGCCCTAGTGCCAATTTTTACCTTGAACCAAAATGTCGATGGGCCATGATTAATGCAAACAGTTTCTGCCCTTGAAATTACATTTTTCTTTGCTATGGCCCACCGGAATCTTATATCAGGGTGAAAATTTAACCCCTAAGGTTTCTCGAGATTCCACATCTCATGAACCGTTCAGATTCAGCACCCATGTCACATGTGTAAAGGTGCACACGTGCATAGTGGCACTGCCTTATATATTCATGCATGGCAAGGTCCTACATGCGTGAAACCCACCTCGTACGTATGTTCAATGTGTGTTGTCCAAGGTCTGGACGTAGACCACCTTAGGCATATCCAGACCGTCCATCCATTTGGTTGGTGGACCACATGCATGGGTCCCACCTGATGAATGATCTGACCCTCATAAAGCTGTCAATTGGTTCTCATAAGAATCATATTAGACCTCATTCCCGAAACACAATTAGTTATGGGTTGCAATTATTCAGGGATCTGCCGAATTTATCCGCTTACTCAAATAACCAACTTAGTGGTACGACTCTTACTTGACATGATCTTAGGTTGTCCCTCGAGCGACGTTGGGTCATCCGCTAACCTTAGAAAGAAAACTTAGGGCAGGAGGTACTGCAACCTACCTGGTGATGATTCTTTCCCCTTAAGCTTTCCACCCTTAACTAAACTAGAAATAGCAGCTTTATTAGCATAAATGGCTAACTAGACTAATGATAACTGTGTGTAGAAATAAACTGTATTCACTTAATTTATCCGTTTAACATGATAATTCTCACGCTTACTATTGTTAGATTCTTGATCTCTTTAAACTTCCTGAGTAAATAATCAAGTCCTTCATGTCTTGTAAATTCAGTTGATGTATATTGATAGAAACACATGTGTTATTCCTTATTCTCCTTTCATATCGTGATATATGTTGCTATGACACACATACTGCTAAAATCTCTCCATGAAAAGTCCTAGTAAAGGAGAGTCCGTGATTAGGGTGTAACTAGATTAGTTATGACATAAGTAGGCCCCTGACATGGAGGTTTTGGTGGTGGTGCTTAACCATAGGGTTTACCATCCATGTGTGTTTCACCTAACTGACTTGGGATGGACTCCATAATCCTTCCAAATACCGTTGTTTACTCACTTTTGAATCATTCATGCCGAGATGTTTAAATCGTCACTTTTGGTAATTTCAACATTTCACCCCTAGGCGGCATTGGTGGTAGCCCCTTTATGTTGAATTGATTGACCACATGTTAGTGGGTGCTACATACACCCTAAGATGGTAGTCTCATGGGCCGGGAATGGTGGTAATGGGACACTATGCCTGAGCCGTCGGCCTACGCTAGGCCATGTGCTCCCCATAGTGACCGTGAGCTTACTTAAATTGGCTGGTTACAAATGGACTAATAATGGGCTGACAAGTCATGCATACATAGCATATTTCGATGACTTGGATCACTCTGCCCTGCTATTACGCTGTGTGTTGTGCTTATGACCAGTTATTCGATTGTGATTTTGACTCGGATTATCATGCCCTGTGATTACGGTGCGTGTTGCGCTGATAACCAGTCTTATCCCTGGGTGATGACCTCAATGGCCGTCCGGATGTTTTTCCTGGGACATAGGCCGTCTAGATGTTTTACCCAGGCCGACGATTACATTCATACATTCATGCACTTAATAAGACTGCATTTACTATGTTTTGGATTGCCTGTATGCTTTTATGTTATTTCTTATTTAGGGCGGCGGTGTGTAATCTTAGCGGGAGATCATACTGAGTTAGCCACTCATTCATCAATATTCAACTGTACAGAGGACACAGGGATAGAAGAACTTGTGGAGGAGCTGGAGGCGACTGAAGTCAAGGAAGAGGCTTACAATGAGGAGTCATACCAGGAGGCGGCTGCCTATTTTGGTTTAAATCAATAGTCTACTTGCTTATTAAACATTTCAGTAGCATTTTGGAATTAAGGTTTTTTATATATGGGCCCCAGCTGAGTGGTCCAAGATGTTATTACTGTTGAGTTTTATTTATACTACGCTTGGTTCCGTTAATCACATTTTGATTTGGAATTGATTATCCTTTTGCTTACCAGTTAACACCTGGGTTTTCAAGAGACGAGCGATATACTCAGGACTTTAAAACCGGAGCGTTACATAAAGTCCCTTGAAACATTTTGGAATGGTCTTCATGATGAACGGATCAGATTTGCCATCTAATTATAGGTGCTAGGCTGCGAGATCATCTCACCTGTCAGCTGTGAAACAGGACCGAATCTGTGTTCGACGCTGGTGTTGATGGGGCCCATTTATAGTAGTTATTTTGAAGATCAGATCTGTTTAATGAATTTATAGGACTGATTTAGGCCATGAGACAAAATATGGAATAAATCTGAATCTTAAGTTGGCCGCAATATCCATTAACGTGGCGTCTTTTCCTCCCATCTTCCGATCTCATTCTTATACATGGTTGCACAAGAGCACCATGGTTCTTGTTGAAATCATTCCCTGGACCTACTGGTCAGATCGGATCATCCTTCTAGATGATGTTGGTGGGCCACAAGAATCCAACGCAACCCTTGTTTATGATTTCCATCTCTACCTCGGATTCGATGGAAAGTGCAATGACTAGTGGGACCCACTACGGGAATCTTATGGAAAATCAGATCCATCCATTAGCTTATTCATGAAAAATAAGTTAGTCCTGATCATTTTTGGATCAAAACTGTGGTGCCCACCTGCTGGATCTCTTGACCTTCTAACCTGCATTTACATGGTTTAAGAACCTATTTTTGAAGTTCTTAGAATTTTTCCACCTATGCCTCGAGCAGTGGACCTGGGGGATTCTGATGGACAGTCCGGATCAGACCGTCGAATCGTAATTGTGGCCCACAAGGGGGGACTACAAGTTTCTGTACATGGTCATTCACAGGCGGGCGACGATTTTTGGAAGATAAGTCGGGTCAGCGCATGCTGACCGACTTAGTGTATTTTGTGCACGGCGAGTCCTCGTGTACCTGGTGTACACACACTGCATCGTAGGGTCCACTTTGATGTTTTATCAAAATCCATCCATTTTGTTGCCTCATTTAAACAGTTGAGACCAAAACTGGAACATATCCAGATATCAGGTGGGCCCCACTTAATGAATTAAGGGGCTGATATGTCCATTGGCCCACTTCCTGAGATATTCAAAGGCTAATATTTTATGTGTATGATTAATTTATGGCCCCTATCACGTGTATGAAGTTACGAGTCAATCAGAGGGTGGGAACCCTGTGATCTTACATTCTGGACCAATTTCGGACCACTTGAGCTTCAGTTTCTCGATTTTTACAGATCTCTGTCCTGTAAATTCTGTTGATCTTGATCCTCTGGAGTACATCTCTTGCCTTGGTGACTTCTGTAAGACCCTTATCCTAATTCGTACTATTCCGTCAACTCCCGCGATCCTTTTCGCCTAATTTCGGCAACCTGCGACCGATAATCGATGTTTGCGCGCAACCCTAAGTCGTGCCCTGTAGATTTGAATCTACTTAATCCAAGACTTGTACCATTGCGACCGCACCGTCGTTGAGGTTCCGACGTCACAACTCGTTCACCGATCCGATACCCTGGCAGGGAGATGCAGACCTGCATTCAGTTCGAGGAAAACACTGCGCATTGTAAATCCCAAGAGAATCTCTATAACATGTCAAATTAATCCCATCAATCTATCTCATCAATCATCTCATGTCAGGTACAAAGCACTCATGCTTCCTTTCTCCACAAGTTAAGCAAACCCAAAGGTCAACCAATCCATCACCTCACCCATCACTCACATCTATCACCCATCTCCCATCACTTCTCCTTACAACCACCTCTCTCTCTCTCTCTCTCTCTCTCTCTCTCTCTCTCTCTCTCTCTCTCTCTCTCTCTCTCTTTCTCTTCACATTTTCCAAGCATTTCTCAAGCAACCAAGGGTGCACACGTCCAAGCTCCTCCATGAGAGAAATGTGAGTTGTGTGGTCCACCTTTCCCTTCCCATAAACCTCCATCCTAGCCATCCATTTCTCATCTCCACCATCAAAGTGAAGCATAAGGAGAGTGGCTTTCCAACAGACCGAGAAGATCAAGCGGTAGGTGCTTTAATAGGGTAGTTTTTCATGTTTTTAAGATGGGCCAAGCAAGGCCTACTAATCAATGATATGGATCTCACTTTGGACCTTAGGTGTGGCCGATGGCCCACCTTGATTCTCATTATCACTCCATGATGGGGCCAATCTCCATGGACCCCATCATGAGGTTTACTTTCTTAATTGAATGAGGTCATCTAGACCTTTCATTTTGGTGGAGAAGGGATCTCCACCGTTGATTCTTGATTTGGTGGGCCCACATGCAATGGGACCCGCTTGATGTATGATTGGATGTATGGAAGGGAGGGCTCATAGCGGCGGAGCCCTCCATGCACGTGTGTCTCTTTCTCTCTCTCACCCTCTCTATTTCATTTGTTTGATGTAATCAGGATGTGGTTGTAAGGCCCGCTTGGATGGACCCCACCATTAGGTATGTATTAACCCAAGCCATCTAAAAGTGGGGCCCACCTTATATGTAATGTACCCACACCATCCATCACGTGGTGGCCCACCTAAGCAGGGCCCACCTCAAATATGCTTGTTAAACCCAAAAACTGAAATGTCCAAGCTATATGTCCTAGAGAGGGGGGGGCTATGCCAAATTAAAATTATATACAGCGGATTAAAATAAAGAAATAGCCTTACAAATTAAATCAATTCACAATGCTGGAATTAAATCAATCTCAATAAACAAGCATTGAGAGGTTGATACAAATTCAGTTCTAAGGACAACCTTACACTATAATCAACAAGGGCTTATGGTAGGACAACCCTATTCTTAAAACGTCTTTTAAATCAAAAACTCAATCTGAAAATTAATAGCAAAAGAATTGCAATCTAAAGAATTGATTATTCTAGGGACAACCATGCACCATAAAAATGGCAGGGCAACCTTACTAGAATAATTACTGAAATTGAAGCACAGATTGATAAAAATATATCAAGTAATAAAATGCTGAAATAAATCTCTAGATTATTACAACATTCCCCACACTTGCTTGAAATGTAAATAGTTACAGCATTCACATCCACATGTACATTTCACAAAACCGAATGATGAAAAATAAGGAATTAAGCAAGCAATCAATCCACAAGACAAAGAGTTATAGTGGTTCGCTTGTGTCTACACCAACTGTTTTACAACAGCCACACAGAATGCTACTCCACTCCTAATATCCTCACACAGGGATATTAGCGTTCATTATCAAAATAGGTTTCACAAGTTCACCTAAAACCTTCACAATTGTGTCTTTTAACTTGGGCTTACACAATCCAAAAATCCACACTATTCTGAGTTTTCTAGCTCTCCTCAGATAACCAACAAATGAAATTTTTCTATCGAATTCCAAACAAAAACCAAAAGAATGGAAATTTTACAGAATTGTAAAATACCTGGATTTCTTCTCTTGTAGCAGCCCAAAAGAACCAATTGGAGTAGATGTTCGGATATGCAAATTCAATGTCCAACACTCACTTTATAATGGTTCTAGGTTCTAATTGATTTTAAATTAAATCAGCCTGGGCTAGCTCTATTTGATTTTAATTCCCAAAAGAAGGAAAACAATATTTTCTCTTTTCAAATCAGATTGGAATAATGAATCAAATCAAATAGTAAAAAGCTAACAAAAGGAAATAGAATTATGCACAATATAGCTTAAGAATAGACACAAACTTATCTCAAAGTGTAGCTTTGTATTCACTTAATTTTTGATGAAAAACTCTGAAATTCGTGTGCTATTTATAGTTGTAGAAATTCATCTTCAACAAGTCCTAGGGTCACCACGACTGGTCGAAGAAGAAATAGATTTTTGAAATTTCGGGCGCGATCGGATAAAGTCGTTACACAACTAGTCGTGAGCAGTCCACAACTGGTCGAAGGTCATCCACGACTGGTCGTGGACCTCGCACTACTAGTCGTGCGACCCATGATTTAGTTGCTGGAGTTTGAGTCGTGGCTCCATGACTGGTCGAAGGTTAAATCGTGACCGTCCCATGACTAGTCGAGCAGACTCCAGGACTAATCATAGCCGAACAGAAAAAATTCGATAATTTGTAACAAAACTTCGACTGGTCTTGGATTTTCTAAGATTGGTCGAACTAGTGTCAGGACTAGTCGAACAAGTTCCAGGACTAGTCTTAGAACAGACCAAAATCATTTGTAGAAAATATATGAATTATGTATTCAAAATGACCTACACTAAAGGTCAACCTAAGGTCAATCAAACCTTACCAAGGACATTGAAGCTTCATTAGTTTAGACGTTGAAGTTTATGAAGCTTGAGTTCTTCTTGATGTAGCTTGAACACATTGAACTTTACGAAGCTTGAGTTCAACTTGATGTAGCTTGAACATGTTGAACTTTACAAAGCTTGAGTTCAACTTGATATTTCTTGAACACTACATAAGCTTTGAAGTCACTATCAGTAAGTATGAGTTGTGCTCAGTTCCCAATCTTATGCTAGAGTCTTGATCCTGAATATACGAACTTTGAGTCTTGAACTTAAACTCTTCATGAACTTGAACTATTCTTGAATATCATCAAATATGTAGCTTGAACTAGCTTGAGGAGTTCATTGTCATGTCTCGAAGTATAGATGACTCAAACATATATAACAAGATACCAATACAAGACACATATAGAGGTTTTGACACAGTAAATTTGACAACCTAAGAGGGTTCAAACCACAACACTTACAAAAACGTCCAACGTCTGGACGTTGCTAGAATGAAAACATAAATATGAGCTTGGCTTTCCAAGCATTGGAGAAGGGCCACTCATGTAAGCCCCACTTTGATGTATGTATCCAATCCACGCTGTCCATCTCGATCCCTAGATCATTTTAGACGTTGAGCCCAAGAATGAAGTTGATCCAAATTTTTAGTGGGGTATGGCATGACAAACTGTGATTTTTACCATTGAAAAATCCACCTGACATTTCAATGCACCAAAAGACATCCAATATTGGGCTCGTTGGGTTTGTCTTGAGCCCTAGAGACCAATAGTTAGGACGGATCCACCTGATGGGGGCCTCACCTGAGAAAAACCTCAAAAAAAATAAGGTTTTCAAAAAAAAAAAAGAAAGAAAAGGAAGCAGTAAGGCTGCTACTGCTAAAGGCGCAGGCAGCGCCTGCGCTGTTGAGCGGGCAGGCGTACGAGTAGGGTCCCACAGCTCCAGTCGTGGGCCCCACCATGAAGTTCATTTGTCATCCAACCGGCTCATAAGGTGGGTCACTGCTTGAAGTGGGCCCCCTCCAAGTTTCAATCACATCCAACGCTTAGGTGGCCCACATCATAGGAAACAGTGTGAATTGAGTGTCTACCATTGAAGCCCTTTCATGGGCCACAGAAGTTTTGGATCAAGATGAAATTTGTTTTTTCCTTTCATCCAGGTCCGTGTGACTTTACCAACTAGTTTGATGGAAAATATATGTTATGGTGGGCCCCACGTGGGAGCCCACAGTGATGTAAGTGTTTTATTCCCAACCATCCAGTGGACGGCAGAGCCCACTATGATGTACGTGTTTATCCGCACTGTCCACTGTTTGGACAGTGGGACCCACCATGATTTGTGTTCTATTCACTCTGTTCACACTAGATTATGTGTGTGGGTGTTATATATATATATATATATATATATATATATATATATATATATATATATATATATATATATATATATATAAAATATTGTATATATTATATATATTATATATATTATATATGTATATATGTATGATGGTGGGCCTTTATGTGGACCCCCCCCCCCCCCCCCACCACGATGCATGTGTTGCATCCAAACTGTCCATCCACTTTGTAAGCTCATTTTATGGCTTGAACTAAAAATGAGTTAGATCTATGGTTCAAGTGTGCCCACCTTAGTATGTGTATAGGGCCCATGTTGATTTATTTGTGTTCATTCATTGAGGCCCACCTTGGTGTACATATAAGGTCCATGGGATCAGGCCCATTTGACGTATATAAAGCGCATGGGATCAGGCCCATTTGACATATATAAGGCCCATGGGATTGGGCCCATTTTGATGTATTCCAAGGCCGTGGGTTAAAGCCCATTGTGATGTACTCTAAGGCCCGCAGGTTATAGCCCATTGCAATGTACATCAGGTCCATTAATGCGGCCCACTTGCTTGATAACTAGAAGGCCCATGTGATATGGCCCATTTGATGTATTTAAGGCCCAATGGGAGGTACTTAAGGTCCATTGTAATGTGTGATTCCTCCATGGTTTGTATAATGATGTTTTATGGCGGGTCGTTCCTTAGAGCAATGATGGTTTGACGTCCACATTGTAAGTACAATGTTGGTTAAATGTCCGCATTGTAACTCTCCCTAGGGCCCATTGATAGGCCCATACTTGTTACGTGCAGGCTGTCTAAGCCCATCTTCGTTGTGAGGATATTTCATCACTTTATAACATGCTTAGTACACTTCCATGATTCATGCGCATGCGCATCATATGTATGCTTAATATGAGGAACGTTTGATCATATCATAAGCCATTGGGCTGAGACATTTACGGGACTCCTTATGAGACGGAGTGCCCTACATGAACGCGTGGTACGCGCGAGATTGTTGCATGATTGATGATGTGATTCATGCACCTCGCATATGTGTGACTTGATCACTGCACGCCCTAGCGACATCAGGGTTGTGGCTCCACAGGTATATCGTGGATGGTCGTATCGGATACCAAAAATACTTGGTTCTAGCACTATGGGCACTTAGGATGTCCTTGGGGGAAAGTTTCAGAACCTTTTTGGTACCAAGAGATGCTCAAACATCTAAACCAAGTGGATACGGGAGCGCCCGAGTGCAGAATACCAGTAGGTCATGTCTCTCAGTGTGTCGTGGTCAGTTGGAAGGGGATGTGGCCTTATCCGCCTGAGTGAGGAGGCTATAAGCTAGGCTGAGTTTGACCAGCTCGTAAATGAGTCCGCTATCGACGAGCCGGATAGGTATTGGCAGACTAATGGTCAGGCGAATAGTGAGGTCTATTCTGCTTGCTTGACTGTGCAGCTAGGGAGGTGGTAGTCACTGCGAAGTGTATTAAACCATGGTGATATCCAAAGGAGAACTGTACTGATATGTGTACTTGATGAGGACTGGCACGTTTACTTTACATCTCGCATATGACATTTGGCTACATAGGCTTCACATCGCATGGCCTTGGTAGGGTTGATAGCATTCATGGACTTACCGCATATTTCTGCATCACTCTGATATTGTACACTTGACGCTTGCCTTACGCACACACTTACACCACCCTCTAAGCTTTTGTAAGCTTATGCATGACCATTGCGCGCAGGTAGCATCGGACAGTAGCAGCGCTGAGGTAGAAGCACGCATCTGATCATTTTGGAGTTTTGGATTCACCCCGTATTTCCCTTTCTTCATTGTACTTAAAGTTTTTGCTATAATGGATATGTGGTGATGTTCTTTTGTGACTTAGTTATGCTTGTAGTTATGCTCCATTACAAAAAAAAAAAAAAAAATTCATACTGAAAATCCTCCTTATAAGATCCTAGGATCAGAATTTAGCATGTGAGTGTCGGGATCCGAGAATGGGGCACTACGGAGGCTGTCGACGCCAGATTCAGTGATCGGGAATTTTGTGAGCCCGTTTTACAAGTTTGGGGCGTGACAACTTCATAGTGTTAAATTCATGCTTTTAGCACCCTGTTTCAGTTCAATCTTGTAAATACACTATACATTAAAAACACCATTAAACAGTACCATGTTCATAAATACAGGCAATAACTGGGTCTGATATACAATGTTTGACCCTCAACACAACCCCCAACCAGCATCTTGCTAGTCTCGAGCAAAGTATCTGAAAAGTAAGTTGAGACATATAGGAAAATTTCTATAAACCCGAGTGATTTTTTTGAAAATAGCCAGATCCTAGAGTTCTAAGATTCATGAATGTCGGGCATTACTTTCTTCTGGACTCAAGCATACGGTAAACTTCATAATCAAGTTCAAAATATTAATCTATCAATTAGAACAATTCTAAACATTGAGTTCCATGGGTGTATAGTCTAATCTCGGCTTATCATCATTAAGAGATCCAATCGTCAATTTCTTGATATCATTGGTAACCAACAAGAGAACTCATGACAACCAAAACCTAAAATAAAACGTGCCTCATAGGTCATTCTTTTTCTTTTGTTTCAACATTTGATTTTTCTATTAAAAGTAATGCCAAGGAGGGGAATCAAATCCTCACCTTATGGGGAGAAAACCTATGGTGAAGACAGTACACCCAAACCTTTTCACATATCATCCATATGGAATTAAATCCACACCTATAGGGAGAAAACCTATAGTGAAGATTATTCACCCAACCCTTTCCAAAGGTATCTGTTTTTTTTTTCAATTGATAATGATGAGAAAATTTTTCAGGCTAATTCCTTACATGCTTAGTGATTACCAAGTTAACCCTTCAATATCAAACTGAAACCTTAATGTGAAAGCGAGATGTGACATGTGAAATCATGACTCAATCAATGTTTACAATTTCTAATTTTGGATTAACAATTCAAACTTAATTATGAAATCTAATATGATAGATAACTAAATCCAAGAGTCATAAATCCAACATTACGTATCTTATAATTATGAAGCCATCAAAATCACATCGAATTTACAAGAAATTCTAGAAAATTTTAAAAAATTTCACAATTTTTGCTCAAGACCAAGAAAACACTGATTAAGTAACCTAATCTCCCACCCCCAACCTAAAATCTACATTGTCCTCAATGTAAAAGATATACACATGCAATGCACATGGGTCAACAAAAGTAAATGAGAAGTGATGGGAAGATAGTACCTAAACGAAAGAATCAAGAGGCTTTCCAAAGATATCTACGTAAGAGCGGGTCAGCACAGGAGAGAAACCAATAAAATTAATGAAAATAAAATCCTACCTATACCACTTTCACAGGTGCTCTCGATTGCATTT
The DNA here is from genome assembly GCA_037074715.1 of Magnolia kwangsiensis. NCBI lineage: Eukaryota > Viridiplantae > Streptophyta > Magnoliopsida > Magnoliales > Magnoliaceae > Magnolia > Magnolia kwangsiensis. Next base: position 64,289,061 of record CM073573.1, read on the forward strand.
AGCATATGCAACAAGCCTTTAAACCCTTAGGTTGCCCCTAGTGGATGAGTTGTAGTCTCGTGAGGGTTTGTAGTAATGTTACCCACAAACATTGAACTAACTAACGAGAAAAATGAAATGGAATGAAAAGGTGGGTTGCCTCTCAGGAGTGCTAAGTTTACCATCTTCAGTCAGACAAATAAAGCAAACTACCATAGTCCTATGAAAGTGATAAACCTACCTATACCTCCATCAGACTAGGAGATCAATCTTGGTAAACAGGAGCGGTCAGAGGCATGGACATGTCCTTTAAATTAAATTTCTTGACAAATGGTTTTAATCGATGTCCATTTACTTTAAACTCCTTGCCATTGTCGGGATCTCTTATCTCGATGACCCCATGAGGATAAGCAGTAACAACAATGTAAGGGTCGGTCCAATGAGATCGAAGCTTTTCTGAAAAGAGATGTAGTCGAGAGTTGTACAAAAGGACTTTCTGACCTGGCGTGAATGATTTATGTAGAATATGTTGGTCATAAAATGCCTTCATCCTGTCCTTGTAAATTCTCGAGTTCTCGTATGCATCATTCCGAATTTCTTCAAGTTCGTTTAACTAAAGTTTGCGTAGTGAGCCAACGTTGTCCAAATTGAAATTTAGATTTTTGATCACCCAGTACACTTTATGTTCCAACTCCACAGGCAAGTGACAAGCCTTCCATTAGACAAGTCTAAAGGGAGACGTTCCAATAGGGGTTTTAAAAGAAGTACAGTATACCCAAAAAGCATCGGTCAATCGAGTTAACCAATCCTTATGATTAGGGTTAACCATTTTCTCTAGAATATGTTTGATCTCCCTATTGGAAATATCAGCTTGTCCACTTGTCTGTGGATGGTATGGGGTGCTCACCTTATGAGAGATACTGTATTTCTTCATTAAGCTCTCGAATGGTCTATTACAAAAGTGTGAGCCCCCATCACTAATGATGGCTCGAGGTGTTCTAAACCACGAAAGGATATTCTCTTTTAAAATTTTAATAATTGTGCGATGGTCATTGTTTCGGCATGAAATTGCTTCGACCCATTTAGTGACATAGTCCACAGCGAGAAAAATATACAAATTTCCAAAGGATTGGGAGAATGGTCCCATGAAATCAATGCCCCATCAATCAAACACTTCAATGATCAGGATGGGATTCAAAGGCATCATATTTCGATGGGACAATGCTCCCAATTTCTGACAATCCTCACAAGCCTTGCAAAATTCATGAGTGTCCCTGAACATAGTGGGCCAATAAAAGCCACACTATAGAATCTTGGTCATAGTCTTTTTAGCAGAAAAGTGACCACCATAGGCCTATGAATGACAAAAGGAGATGACACTCTGATGCTTATCGTCTAGCACACATCTCCTTAGGATTTGGTTTGGGCAATATTTGAATAAATATGGATAGTCCCAGAAAAAGTAACGCACCTTGGTAAAGAATTTCTTCATATCTTATGCAGTCCAATGTGTCGGTATGGAACCTGTGGCAAGATAATTGGCAATATCAGCGAACCAAGGTGAATGAGAGACTTTAAATAGTTATTTATTAGGAAACATGTCATTGATATGGGTCGCCTCAAGGGAATTAGAGGTATTAAGGCAAGAAAGGTGATCAGCCACTGCATTCTCCACTCCCTTTTTATCTTTAATTTCTAAATCAAATTCTTGGAGTACAAGGATTCATCATATCAGGCAGGGCTTAGAATCATTCTTAGAAAGAAGATACTTAAGTGTCGCATGATCTGTGTAGATAATGATCTTGGATCCGATCAGGTAAGACCTAAATTTGTCCAATGCGAACACTACAGCTAAGAGTTCCTTTTCCGTAGTCGAGTAGTTCACTTGGGCAGGATTTAAGAGTCCTACTTGTCTAATGAATGACGTAATGCCACTTATCTTTTCTCTGACCTAGAACTTCTCTAAGAGCATAATCAGAAGCATCATACATAAGCTCAAAAGGAAGGCTCTAATCGGGTGGCTACATGATAGGTGCAGTGGTTAACATGCCCTTAAGCGTGGTGAAAGCTTCATGACATTGCTCAGTCCACTCGATGATGCGTCCTTTTGAAGAAGATTACATAAAGGACGAGAGAGGAGGCTAAAGTCCTTTATGAATCATCTGTAAAACCATGCGTGTCCTAAAAAGGACCACACGTCTCTGATGTTCTTAGGTGGAGGTAGGTTAGAGATAAGATCAATTTTTGTCTTATCTACCTCAATTCCCTTAGACGAGATGATATGCCCAAGGATAATTTCCTTTTGAACCATGAAATGACACTTTTCTCAGTTAAGTACCAGATTTTTTTCTTCACATCTTTTCAGCACACATTTAAGACTCTCTAAGCACTCGCTGAAAGATTAACCAAAAATAGAAAAATCGTCCATAAAGACCTCTAGATATTTCCCCACCATATCAGAAAAGATATTCATCATACATTGTTGAAAGGTGGCAAGGGCATTACATAGCCCGAATGGCATCCTTCTGTAAGCAAAGGTGTTGTAGGGACATGTATATGTGATCTTTTTCAGGTCCTTAGGGATGATTTCAATCTGATTATAGCCTGAATACCCATCAAGAAAATAATAATAGGAATTACCAGCTAGCCTTTCCAAGATTTGATCTATGAAGGGCAAAGGAAAGTGGTCCTTCCTCGTGACAGTATTCAACTTCCTGTAATCAATGCACATTCTCCAACCAGTAGTAACTCTAGTTGGCACAAGTTCATTATTGACATTAGCTACGATGGTGATCCCAGACTTCTTAGGAACCACCTGAGTTGGACTCACCCATTGACTATCGGATATGGAGTATATGATACCCACATCTAATAGTTTAAGAACCTTGGCCTTAACCACTTCTTTCATGTTTGGATTTAGTCTATGTTGTGATTGTCAAGCGGTCTTTGCGTTATCCTCAAGATATATGTGGTGAGTACAAATCGAGGGGTCAAATCTCTTGAGGTCCACGATTGTCCATCCCAGGGCTCCCTTATGCTCAAGGAGAGTACCTATGAGCATACTCTCCTGCTCTTTCTCCTGGTGGGTAGAGATCACCACCGGGTATATCTCATCTTGACCTAAATAGACATATTTCAAATCAGAGGGCAAAGGTTTTAAGTCAAGATTCGGTGGCCTGAGGTTAGACAGTAGAGGCACTACATCAGTTTAGGCAACTCTTCAAATTGTAGCCTCCACCAGTTAACTTCAAGTACCGGTGCAGTATCAAGCATGGCATACATCTCCCTAATCATGTCATCATCAAAATCATGAGAGTGAGCCAGGCACATCTCTAAAGAATTAGAGGATAAGGTATGAAGCATTCTATCTTCCACGAAAGAATCAATCATGTTAATGTCGTGGAAATCGTCATCATCATCTTAGTTGCTGTCGTTATTAAAAAAGATGTTTAACTCCAATGTTAAATTTTTAAAAGACATAGTCATGACACCATTCTTGCAATTGATAATCGCATTTGAATGGCCAGAAATGGGCGACCAAGAATGACGGGAATCTGAGTGCTCATGTTATTGATAGGTTCGGTATCCAGGATGATAAAATCTACAGGATAGTAAAATCTATCGACCTGGACCAACACATCCTCGATTATCCCTCTTGGTACATGAACAATGTGATCAGTAAGTTGTAGCATGGTTAGGGTGGGTTTTAATTCACCCAATCCTAATTGTTTGTATACCGAGTAAGGAATCAAATTAACGCTTGCTCCTAAGTCAAGAAGTGTGTGATCAATTCGATATTCTCGATTATACATGATATAGTTAGGCTACTGGGATCTTTGAATTTCTGTGGCACGTCTTGCTTCAGGATGGTATTCGCTTTCTCAATCAATAAGATTTTCTTTTGAATACTCCGTCGTCTTTTGGTTGTGCATAGGTCTTTCAGGAATTTGGCATATGAAGGTATCTGTTTTACGACATCAAGTAGAGGAATGTTGACTTTTACTTGTTTCGACACCTCTAGAATATCCTGAGAGTTAGAGAGACATTTTGGTGCAACCAACCATTGGAGGAACGGAGCAATTTGCTTCTCTAGAAGTTCTGGTTCTAATTTTTGTTGGGCATCAGTAGATCCATCATTATTTTTCTCTGCTGGTTCTTGAGGCTTTTCGGGCCTAACCGAAAAGGTTTTATCAATAACCTTCCCACTCCTAAGAGTGGTGATGGATTTAGCATGCCCTATTTGATTTCAAGAGCTGGAATCACTTATCTCGTACTGCGGTTTAGGATTGAGGAGTGGTTGTGCAAGAAGCATCTCCTTTTCTATAACCATCATACGTGAATCCATTTTTTACATAAAATCTATAAATCCTCGCATTGCCTGAGCCAACTCTTGTATGGAATTTTGAACCAATTCTTCTTGAGGTTTCCCTTGATTTATATTTTGATTGAAGAAACCTTGAGGGGTAGCAGTTTGTCCATTCCTCCAACTAAAATTGCAATGATTTTTCCAACCAGGATTATACGTGTTAAAGGTCGGTCCATTGAAAGGACTTTGATAGATATTTATGGCATTGGATTGTTCATTCAACACTTCTTGAAAAGCATGTATTGTAGGATAATTTTCAGTTGTATGAATATTACAATCACAGATGCCGCAAACACTTTCATTAACCTTATTCTTCTTCCCTTCCATGACCTCAAATTTTCTTATGAGCGTAGACACTTTATACTTGAGATCATCCTCTTCTTTCAAGAGATATAATCCACCTTTCTCCTAAGATTTAGTCGGCCTAGACGTGGTGTTCGAACTTGGGTAATAGTCCCATGATTGTATTTTTTTAGCAAGACTATCGAGGTAATCCTACACCTCATCAACATTTTTATTAATTAATTCTCCATTACACATTGTCTCATTTGTCGCATGGAAGATGTCAGTCCATCGTAGAAAAAATTTGTAATGCGCCACGTTTCAAAGCCATGTTGTGGGCATGAACTGACCAAATCCTTGAACGTTTCCCAACATTGGAAGAATGTTTCATCTTCCTTTTGGGCAAAGTTCATGATTTCTTTTTTGAGGGTAATCGTTTTATGATGTGGGAAAATTTTCTTTATGAATTCCCTCTGCATATCATTCCATGTGCCAATGGATCTAGGACACAGTGAATGTAACCACGTCTAAGCCTTCTCTTTCAAGGAGAATGGAAAGAGTTTCAGCCTGATTATATCCTCAGATACATTAAGGAAGTATAAAGTGGCTATTATCTCATCGAACTCTTTCAGATGTAGATACGGTTCTTTAGACTCATGCCCATGGAACTTAAGGAGTTGGATAACCCCTGGCTTAATGTCCATATGTCATGTATTCTCAGAAAAAATAATGCATGAGGGCGTACTCACCCCCGCCGGTTGTAAATAATCTCGTAAAGTATGAGGCAAGGATGCTTGTTGCACCTCATTCTCATCATATACTTCCTCAACCCTAGGTTGGGGTACTGCTTGAGGTTGATTCACAGCCATAACCTCAATTAACTCAAGGGAATTTGAGCGATGTCTAGTCCTGTGAAAGACAATTAACCCCTTAACTAATCCTCCTTCAGTCAAGAGACGTCGAGTGTTGTCACGGGCCCACTTGGGCATGAAACACTCACAGCCCTAGATTTTAAACCTAATCCTAAGAAAGGAAATAAATCTCTAAAAAGAAAAGAGTTTAGAGTCCCTAAGTTAAAATTGAATTAGAAGTTTCTATCTTAAAAAACCTACAAAACAAATAAGTTAGTTCCTAAAAAAAAAAGTCTATAAATAGAAAAATTCTAAAAATAGAATAAGAAATAAAGTTAAGATTCTTAAAAGAATTAGAATTAGAAACTTGCTAAAAAGGAAACAAACCTAATCTAGAAATAGAAAGGAAGAAGTTAAGAAAGAAGTTACCAATTTAGAAGTCTATCTCAAAATCCTATAAAACAGGAAAGTAGGGTTAGTTTATAAAAAAAGGAAAAGATATCTAAGATTAAGGAAAAATAGAAAATTTCAAAAATTAGAAGGAAAGCTTAAATTAGAAAGTTGCTAAAAATAAGAAAACAAAAATACTAGAATTAAAAATTTAGAAAATACTAATTAGAAGGAAAGTAGGGTTAGTTTCTAAAAACAAAAGAGGAAAGTTTCCAAAAATAGAAAAATACTAGAATTAGAAAATTTCTAAAACTCAAGCCTTAATTCTAAAAATAGAAAAAGTAGAGAAGTTAGAAAGGGATTACCAAATTAGAAATTTCTATCAAGATCCTACAAAATATGAAAACAGGTTAGTTTCTAGAAATCAACAGAAAATAATCTAACCTAAAATTAGAGAAATTCTAATCTGAAACTAATCCTAAAACTAGTTAATTTTGGAAAAGGTAATTGTCAGTCCACGGTAACGGCGCCAAAAACTTCTTCACTCCCCAAGTGCAGGGTCGTGATGTAGTAATAGACTCAGTAAGACCGAGGTCGAATCCCAAGGGACTGGAACTTGTACATAATCTGAAACTAAGTAAAAATAGAACTAGACTAAGATGAAATCTAAATCAAATCAATTTAAGAAAATAATGATGGAATATTTATCTAAAACTTAGGAGAAATCAGAGGTAAGAAATTAGGGATTCAGAGTATCCACTTGTAGAGATCAGGGAGATCTTATGCTGCATCAAAAACTTAACTGGACTTGAAGTCCATCTTCATCCAGTTGAAGGGTGTAACAATGAAAATTAAACTGAACTTTCTTTGATATAGTTTTAAAGAGATGAAAGGTATATGAATTAGAATGGATTTCATCACCAAACCATGCCCAGGAAAAAGAAAACAACAGAATTAAACTAATTACCAACCAATCAACATGCTATGAAGGTGAGGAAGGGTACCGTCATCCGACCATGGCCAGGAGATGATGGTGAACAACAGGGCTTCATGACGTCATAAACATAAAAAGAAAAGAACGTGCTTAAAGCCATTGCAGACCCATTGTAATTTCAGTCACAACAAACCATTAAAGACTAAAAACATTCCCTTAATAATCAAACTAATCTCAAAGTCAGTTCATAAATTAAATTAAAGGCATAAAATAGAGTCTCCCATCATGATACAAGCTTAGCCCTAACTAAGAGGTTTAGCCTGACATGGAGAGGCTAGAATCTCTTTAATCAGGAAAAAAAACAAAAATAAGAAAGGGAAGAAAGAAACCAGCAGCTTCTCTTGCTTTCTCTCCCTTCTACGTCCAAGCTAAGATCTCTCCTCCAATTGAATACCTCCCCTTCTCCCTCTCTCTCTTCTTTTATAATAGTACTGAGTTCGGCTGAGAGTGCGTAAGGATTGCTAGAATCGATGAAAATCGAACGTCGTGCGAAGCTTTTATGCAGACAGGCCACGCACGCAACACCCTTTGTAGTGAAAGGCAGCGCAGAAGACTCCTTTTCCTTATTTTTCTTTCCAAAATATTTCCAAAGAATTAACATCCCCTGAAACGTTTTGGGATGGTCTTCATGATGAACAGATCAGATTTTCCATCTAATTACAGGTGCTGGGCAGCAAGATCATCTCACCTATCGGCTGCGAAACAGGGCCGAATCTGTGTTCAACACTGGTGTTGATGGGGCCCATTTATAGCAGTTATTTTGAAGTCAGATCCATTTAATGGATTTGTAGGACTGATTTAGGCCATGAGACAAAATATGGAATAAATCTGAATCTTAGGTGGGTCGTAATATCCATTAACGTGGCGTCTTTTCCTCCCATCTTCCGATCTCATTCTTGTACATGGTTGCACAAGAGAACCATGGTTCTTGTTGAAATCGTTCCCTAGACCTACTAGTGGGATCAGATCATCCTTCTAGATGATGTTGGTGGGCCACAAGAATCCAACGTAGCTTATGTTTATGATTTCCATCTCTACCTCTAATTCCATGGAAAGTGTGATGACTAGTGGGACCCACTATGGGAATCTTATGGAAAATCAGATCCGTCCATTAGCTTATTCATGAAAAATAGGTCAGTCCTGATCATTTTTAGATCAATACTATGGTGGCCCACCTACTGGATCTCTCGACCATCTAACCTGCGTTTACATGGTTTAAGAACCTATTTTCGAAGTTCTTGGAATTTTTCTACCTATGCCTCAAGCAGTGGACCTGGGGGATTCCGATGGACAGTCCGGATCAGACCGTCGAATCATGATTTCGGCCCACAAGGGGGGATCGCAAGTCCATGTACATGGTCGTTCGCAGGTAGGCGATGATTTTTGGAAGATAAGTTGGGTCAGCGCATGTTGACCGACTTGGTGTATTCTGTGCACGGCAAGTCCTTGTGTACCTGGTGTACACACACTGCACCGTAGGGTCCACTTTGATGTTTTATCAAAATCCATCCGTTTTGTCACCTCATTTAAACAGTTGAGACCGAAACTCGAACATATCCAGATATCAGGTGGGCCTCACTTAATGAATTAAGGGGATGATATGTCCGTTGGCCCACTTCCTGAGATATCCAAAGGCTGAGATTTTACATGTACGGTTAATTTATGGCCCCCATCACGTGTATGAAGTTTCGAGTCAATCAAAGGGCAGGAACCCTGTGATCTTGCATTCTGGACCAATTTCGGGCCACTTGAGCTTCAATTTCTCGATTTTTGTAGATCTCTGGCATGTAAATTCTATCGATCTTGATACCCTGGAGTACGTCCCTTGCCTTGGTGACTTCAGAGCATTAAATTCATGCTTTTAGCACCCTGTTTCAATTTAATCTCGTAAATACACTCTGCATTACAAACACGATTAAAACCAGGCGTTAAACAATACCATGTTCATAAATACAGGCAATAACTGGGTCTGATATGCAATATTTGACCCTCAACAGTCAGTCGGGTGTGCACTATGCATGGCTAGTCCAGATTTGGCTAAAGGCATCAATCATCGTGTACATAGGCCTAGAAAGTGGTACAGAATGGATGGGGTCTTACATGGGGTCTTGGAGATAACATCCCAGAAAGCAAAGTCTATGTAAATTCTACGATCACTTCCTGAGAGATTCAGTTCCAAGGTTACTGCCATTCAGGAACTTTGAGACACAACTAACATAAAGGTTGAGGAACTTGTTAGTTCTCTTCAAACATACGAGTTAAATTTCAAAGCTCCAAATGGTAAGTCTATCACCCTTAAATCATCCAAATCAACTTCACATGATAGTAATGCTAATTCTGATTCTAAAAACTCAGAGGATGATATGGCTTTTCTTGCGAAAAATTTTTATAAAATTTTTTAAAGTAAAAAGAGAGTTGATTTTCAAAAATCCTCTAAGAAGAAAAAGGTTGAATCTAAAACATGGAAATCTCTAAACGATAGCCAATGTTTCAACTGCCATGAATACAAGCATTTGGTAAATAAGTGTCCAAAGAAGGACAAGCCAAAACATAAAGGCATGTTAGCCACATGAGATGAATCATCCAGTTCAGAAGTTTCTTTTGACTTGGATGAATCAGAACCTGAAACTTCAAATGAAGTCAAGGCTTTAATGAGTCTATCCATAGTCGCTTTCCTAGATAGTTGTGATTCAACTGATGATGAAAATCTGAGGAGTGGCCATGAAAAGGATAACGAAGATGATCTTTAAGATGTATATAATTCCCTATACAGGGAGAGTTATAAGATTATTGTAAAACTTAAACTTCAAAAAGAGAAATTTCTGAAATTAAAAGAGGATTTTGAAAATGCAATTTTAGAAAAGTCTCATATTTCTGATTGTTTAGAAAAAATAAAATGTAATTTAGATTTCAAAACATCAGAATTTGAAAAATTAATATTAGAGAATGAGAAACTAAAAATTGAAGTATCTTCCCTCTTGAGTTCAAAGGATACATGGAGATATGCCGAAGGAGACCCTAAACTTGAAAAGTTATTAACCGCATCTAGAACATGTGGAGATAGATCGAGTCTAGGCTATGATAAATACATGCCTCTTAAAAATAAGAGTACTTCTCCAATGTTTGTCAAAGGAGAATCCTCTAACTCAAAAGGAAAGGACTTGAAACAAAAGAATCATAATAACTCTAGAAATCTAAAGACTTTTCAAGCACCTAAAGTCAATTATAATAATATCAGCTTTAGAAAATAATTTTATAATCCTTTAGCTAAAAAAATTATAAGCTTACTCAAGGAACTTCTCAAATCTAACTCTAATGTTAAGGTTAATAATAATTATACGCGAAGAAAAACCAACAGTGTTCCAAAACCCAAAACTACGATTAAATGGGTTCCTAAGGTTACTTGTTTGGTTGCACACACCTTCAAGGTTTCGAGTCAATCAAAGTGGTACCTAGATAGTGGTTGCTCAAGACATATGACAGGTGACAGAAATTTGTTCACTAATTACAAACAAATGATGGATGGTTCAGTCATTTTTGGTGATGGAAGCAACTACAAGATAATTGGCCAAGGTACGGTTCATATCTCTAATCTTCCTCCTTTTGAAAATTTTCTATTTGTAAAGGGTCTTAAGCACAATCTTTTGAGCATATCTCAAATTTGTGATAATAAGCATAGTATAAAATTCACTAATCATGGATGTGAGATCTCAAATGAGAAAGGTTGTGTGATATTAAATGGTCGTAGGACGTCTGAGAATTGTTATATCGTAAGTGAATCTTGCTCATCTAAAGTATCTTGTTACATGGTCCAAACCAATGATAGTGAATTATGGCAAAAGCGCCTTAGACATGTAAACTACTAGAATTTGTATAGATTGAGTAAAGCTGATCTAATTAGGGGTCTACCCAAATTGAAGAAAATGGATAAAATATGTGACGCATGTCAAATTGGAAAATAAATAAGGAGTAGTCACAAGAAAGTGAACTCCACCACCACATCTAAACCTCTTGAACTCCTCCACATGGATCTAGTAGGACCAACCAGAACGGAGAGTAGAGGTGGTAAAAAGTACTTCTTAGTAATTGTTGATGATTTTATCATATTTACTTGGGTTGCATTCATGAGAGAAAAATCTGAAACTCTTAATGAAGTCAAAAGAAATCTTAAGCGTATTGAAACAGAAAAAGAAATTAATGTAATCAAGATCCGAAGCGATCATGGATCAAAATACAAAAATAAAAATTTTGAGAAGTTCTATAGTGATCATAGTATATCGCAAGAGTTTTCTGCTCCTAAGACACCTCAATAAAATGGAGTTGTTGAAAGGAAGAATAGAGTGCTACAAGAGATTGCCAATGTAATGTTAAATAGTATGAAATTGCCCAAGAATTTTTGGGCTGAAGCAGTTAATACTGCATGCTATATAATAAACCATGTTTATATCAGAAAATCAAAAGATAAACAGCTTATGAATTATGTTTTTACAAGAAACCCACTATAAAATACTTTCAAATTTTTTGAAGTAAGTGTCATATTTTATGAGACTGGGAAAATTTAAGGAAGTTCGACACTAAAAGTGATGAAGGAGTTTTCCTAGGTTATGCCTTGAACAGTCAGGCATACCGTGTTCTCAACAAGAGAACTAGTATCATTCAAGAGTTTAAAAATGTAGTTATTGATGATCAACTAAACACACCAATATCGAGTTCAGAAGATGATGAAGTCAATACTTTGATAAACCTGACTCCTCATCTTGTCAAACCAACTCTGAACTATGATCATTCAAAGATCATCCTACTGATCAAATCTTAGGCAATCCTCTCACTGGTGTACATACTCAAAAATAACTTGAATACATATGAAATTATGCACGTTTTACTTCCTAAATTGAACTAGCCAACGTAAAAGAGGCACTCACTGATGAAAATTAATAGTTTCCATGCAAGATGAACTAAATCAATTTATTAGAAATGATGTATGATATTTGGTTCGATGACCATCTCATAAAAATATTATAGGAACCAAGTGGATTTTCAAAAATAAATATGATGAATTCAAAAACATAATAAGAAATAAGGCTAGACTGGTTGTACAAGGTACACTCAGATAAAAGGAATTGACTATGATGAAACCTTCACTTCAGTAGCTCGTCTTGACTTCATCAGATTGTTAATATCCATTGTATGGTTTAAAAAGTTTAAAATCTATCAAATGGATGCAAAAGGCGCTTTCTTAAATGGTGATCTACATGAAGAAGTGTATATTGAACAACCTAAGGGTTTTGAGGACCCTAAATATTCAGATCATGTGTATCGCCTTAAAAAGACACTTTATAGTTTGAAACAAGCTCTCAAGGCATGGTATGAGAAATTGACTAAGTTTTTATCGAGTCATAATTTTATTATAGGGAGTGTTGATAAAATACTTTTTGTTAAGAAGTGTGAGACTCGACTCAAGTTCGCACGTGTGCATGTGTGTGTGTGAGTATGCATTCCATCCATCTTAGTCCCGCGGTCTTACCAGTCGAATTCCAGTGACCCGTGATCCTTGGATAGTGTTTGCCGTCATCCGTAAGTCCAGTCATGAAAACCTAACTCGGATCAATTTGAGACCTATGCCATTATAACCGCATCATCGTCGTGATTTCAACGATGCGTCTTTTGTGTCTATCCGACCTATGGATCAAAAGTTATGAGCATTTTATCATGTGGCCCACTTTTTGTACAAATGCATGTGGACCACCACCTCCCTTGGCACAAGTTTCAAGGTACACTACCCACACACTACACAGATTCATAACTAACACCACCAACCACAAACACTACCAAGAGACCTAACCTACCCCTAACAACTTTGGTTTCTCCTCCCTAAGGTAATCATTTCTTTTCTTATAAATAAATAATTACTATCTCTCTCACTCTCTCTCTCTCCTTATCTCTCTCCCTCCTTCTCATTTTCTTCATTCTAGCAATTTTCTCTCCCAAACATCCCATTTTTCTCCATTACTCCAGCCCCTTGAAGCTTCAAAATCCCTCAATCCCACCCTTAGAAATTCATCCTAGCCATTAAACCTTCTTCCTTGGTCCAACATCTATCTTGTGTGGGAGATTGAGAGCTTGATTTAAAGGTGGGTGTCTACAAATTGCTGATCTTTCTTCTCTATCTTGATCCTTTTATTTATTCAAGTATGGAACATGTGGGACCCACCAATCCATGGTGGGGATCCCATCTGATCCATTGGATGTGGCCCTTGGCCCATCCTACATGCATGCATTGTTCCATGATGGGGCCATTCTCTATGGACCCCATCATAATGTATCTCATAATCCAAATCATTCTAAGGTCATTTATACCTTCATTTTATGGTAGGGATGGTATCCCAATCATCCGTTTTAATTTTTAGTCATGCATTTATGAGATTCATAGTGTAGATGTATATTGGTGTATGATGTGTGGTTGGATTTTCTTGGGAGGGCTTAATAGTGGTAGAGCCCTTCCCTATGGATGAATTTTCCTTCTCTTCTTTTTCCTTATTCCCATCCCTGATCATGGTGTGTGGCCCACCTTATGGGCTAACAAAAATTCAGCCACCCAAAAAGGAGAGGAGACCCATGGCATCCCATCTTATGTCATGTATCCCTAAAATCCAACTAATTGGGACACATGTAAAGGTGTTTTGTATGGTAGGATGATCTGGATATTTGTGGGACCCACTAGGGTGGTCAATCCTCTAATTTTCTGGGATTAAATCCCATTTTAATTACTGATTAAAATTATTTTATTCCAATGTAATGTTGCTATCCAAATTGTTGGAATTGTTTCTTTTATGCTGTAATGTATGGGTTGTAGGCATTGTTTATGGCTTCTTTTTCCTGATTTCTTAGACTTTTCTTTGAGGTGTAGATTCCACCTAAGAGTATGTTAAACCTCACCCTCACCTGTCCCTGTTTGATCACCCAAAAGGGTGGGCCAAGGAGGTTGGACGGTCCAGATTTTCTGGACTGTCCAGCCACTCTGCTTGCTGGAAAAACATAAATGTCAGCTGGTTGGTGGGCCACCTTCGTGGACCCCACCTTATTGTATACTTGGACAGGGATGTTATCCTTACATTTCTCCAAATTTTGGCAGACCTAAGCCCTCTCTAATGGGGTACACAAGTCAGGGACAGCAGCATTGCTGCAACAGGAAAATAAAATCTGGACCTTGTTGTCCATAATTTGTATGAAATAAATAAAATATTTATACTACCTCAAAACTTCTAAACTTTTTCAGAGAGGTGACCCACCCATGTTAGGACCTACCTGAAAAATTTTAGGTCCAATGGAGTCCATTTTGGCATCCAAACGGGTGGGCCAACATAGTGGACTGCCAGAAAAATTCTGCAGTGCAGTCCAACAGTATAGTTCCATAAAAACAAAGTTTTAAAAATATTTTTCTCAAAAGGTGGGCAATATTTCTAGCTCCCATATTGATTTAGGCTTGATGAGTGACCTTGGGTCCAAATTTCATGAATTTAGGATTTCCAGAACCCACCCATTGGATGGCCCAAATTCAGAACAGTTACATTCCTGCAATAGTTCACCCTAGACAGATTATATTCTTAAAATTTATTAAAAGACTTTAGAGTGTCTAAAAATTATAAAAATTTATAGAGATGTTTTAAACTCATGTTAGGACTTATCTGCAAAATTTTGGAGATATTAGACGCATGTACAAACCATGGTAGTGGCTGGACCAGCCCACTATAATGTGGTGTCCAGATCAGTCCAAGTTTCTGGACAGATTTTTTTATTTAAATTAATTAAAATATTTTTTGATGTCTAAAAATTATAAAATTTTATGGAGATCTGACCCACCCATGTAAGGACTACCCTATAATTTTTTAGTGTCATCGGGCCTCTGTATCGACCGTGGTGTGGCCTGTAATTTGGATCAATTTTGGGCCAAATACCCAGGCATGCCCCTACCTTAGGTTGCTGGGCCTGCATTCTAATGGCATGGCTCACTTGAAGTAAGTGTTGTATATATCCCTTCTTATCTGTGGGGCCCACTGTGATATTTTTGGATTACCATGGGTCAATAACCCATCTAAATTAAATAAATTTCTAAACTCCAGCAGGCCTAGGAAATGGGTGGACTGGAATTCCAACAAGGGGCCCAAAATTTGCTACATGGTTGATTGTTTAGGAACTATTGTGGCACAACAGATTTGAGAGAGTGTTGCACAAATTCCTTGCTTTCCTTCCATAGACATTTTGGGCTTAATGAGTGCCCCCTTGAGGCCCACCTTTATGGTGGTTTTGTGGGCTAGCCTTAACCAGAATTTTTAATAGTTTTATAGGCTCAATGGGCTGGGAACTTTCTTGAGCCCAAGATTGTGCAAGGACTAACCTTATTGATTTACGAGCCCAATGAGCTGTCTATAAGCTGATCATGTATATTAATGGGCCTTGATTCCCTCATGAAGTGTTTAATTATGGGCTAACTTGTAAAGCCCACATAAATGCATATTGTGGAGGGCCATGTTAAGTCCTTATCTGATGAGGCAAGGCCCACCCCGTCGGTATAGGTCTTACGCTTATGTATTCTTAGACTTATGGGCTACCCTTAAATCCATCATAATGTAGGAATTAGATGACTTTTTTTTGGGCCATTTCTTTAGGGCCCATTATGTAATATCGTATATGCATAGCTGCCCTTTTTGTGGTAGTGATTAGGCCTTTTGGACACAGTTCTTTTTGATAGGCCCATTGATCTTAGGGCTATACTCTCTCATTCTTTGTGATGGACTTAAGGGCAATAATATGCAGGAAGTTGGGCTTTTGACTGCCAACTAAATTGACCCTGTACTTAGGTCAAAAGTGAGGCCTAACTCACTTGTGTTAAATGTAAAACTTGCCCATGTAAATGAATTATTGGGTTGCCCATAAAGCCCACCACAATATGTGGAATTATGGCCTTTGTGGTTGGGCCCAAACCTTACTTGAAGGCCCATTATATGACCTATGAGTCAGGCTTAGTATATGGCCCATTAGGCCACACATTGCTTGGGCTTTAGACCTTATATTATATAAGTAGTGGCGGGCTACCTTTTGGAAACCAGTTGAAGTTGAATGTCCTCCTGGGTGATCCTAAGGTAGGCACATGGGTTTTTTTATGAGTGGTTAAAGGCCCACCATAGACCCTATGCCATTTATTTAAGGCTCATTGTACATGTATGTGGAACCTACCTTAACGCATGTTTGGTCCAGGCCATCCAAGCCTTGGATCGCCCGATTATGGATGTACTCTCTGTTTTGGGTTACTGCTAGACTCACAATCCTGTAACAGGCCTACTTGATCTTTTTATAATATATACACATTCTCCATCTGGTGGGGTCCCTCAGCGAATATAGTTGGCTTTCATGAGATTATCTCCACATAGTTAACTGATTCTGGACCTTAACAGGTCTAGGAAGTTAAACTCTCCAAAAGTTTATCAAACAGCCTTAAATGTAAAATTTTATGGTTAAAACTTTATTTGGCTGTGGGGCCCACCATATTGAGAACTTGTGTACGTGTTATATGCTTATGTTTTCTTATAATCTTTGAGCTTAATCAGTGCATTGTTTTGGGTCACCTTTAGTGATCAGATGAGGACCCCATCTTAGATCAAATTTTTTTTAGGGCATTTCATGGGCCCAGAGTGGGCAGGGTCATCCCAGCTTAGCCCAACCATATATTGGGCCAACTTTTACCATTTTGATGGACTTGTGTGGTAAGACAATGATAGTATTGGGCCCTTAGTTGCCCACTTAAATTACTAAGTTATTGGGCTGATGTAGTTGGGCCCATTTCATCCAAACTTAAACTTATTTAGTTGTATATTGTGTACGCGGGCTGCCCACCAAGTCTGACTCAATGCATGGATTCTATGGCTATTAGGAATTGAGCCTTGGGCCTTAATTCTCCTCTTGGGGCCCATGTTGTTAAAAGTGGTATTTTATCTTTTTATGGCCTATTATGAGGAATATATATGTATATGGTTCGTTACATTTTTTTTATCTTTAATGTAAGCCTTGGGCCTTCTATCCATATCATTCATGGTTGATATGCCTTTTTGGGAAATGGTGGTTAAATGTCCCCATTATGGACCCCTCTAGGCCTGGTTATATTTAAGAGTGATTGGATGATCATCTTAGACTCTTGTTAGGCTCATTTCTATATCACTTAGACCCGTATTTTGTATACTTAGTCTCGTGGGTTACCCTAGGTAAATGGGCCCCCACTAGAGGTGAGATTCCTTATGGATATTGTCTAAATACCTACTCTTGGTCCCTTCTTGGATAGGAGTGTACTACTTTGTATATCATCGCATAATGCGTCTAGACCCATCTTCATGGCCCATGTACATCATTGTATGCTTGGTTGACACTATGTGTGTGTGGTCATATTGTGTCATTGGGCATTGCATGATACTTTTCCCGAGGGACGTAGTATCCCCTCTTGAGCATGTTAGATGCTTGGGATTGATGCATGGTTGATTGTGTGATTTATGCATCTGACATTGTATAGCATATGAGCATTATCGCCCTTACTTCATCAAGGTTGTAGCCTCCACAGATACATTGTGGATGGCCATGTTTGGACACCGAAAATGTTACTTGAGCATACCGGGCGCATAGGATGCCCATGGGTGAAATTTTTAAAACTTCCATGGTACCAAGGATCTGCTCCAGCGCCATGATCGGGTGGAATATATGAGCGCACGAGGGCCTTATACCGTTAGGTCATGACTCTCACTATCGTGTAGTTGGTTGGATAAGGGTGTGGCCTTACTCGCCTGATGTAAGAGGGCATTACTAGGCTGAGTCTGACCAGCTCGTGAATTGGTCCACTACCTTCAGGCCTTGCTGGTAATTGGCTATCCACAGGCGGATAGTGAGGTCTCTTACGCTCGTTTGACTGTGCGGGGTCTATAGTGCGGCATTCATCCAGCAGTGTAATGGACGCCGGTGATTTCCTTATGATGAAAATGTACTTGATATGTGGATTAGATATGAGCATTGGCATTACTTTACATTGCATTTGCATCGGCTGTGTAAGCCTCATATTGCATCACCTTGGCATGGTGCCCAGTACTCATTACATTACATTACTCATTGCACTATATAGCCTTGGTATGGCTTCCTGCATTAGCGTACTACCTTGGTATAGTTTCTTATTCTCATGATAGCCTTGGTAAGGCTAGTGGTATTGGTATTGATCATGACTCCCTTCTGTATTCTTTATCTTCTTCTGAGCATCGTTCTCATACACTTTCACCACCCTCTAAGCTTTCCATAAGCTTATGCATGATTGATGCGTGTAGGAGATCTTAAGTTGGCGTCTTAGCAGCAGAGCTTGGATAGGTGTACGAGCTGAGGACCCAGTGTTGCAGATTCTCTTCCTTCTTTCTTCTGTTATCTTATGTATGTCCTTTTATACCTGATGTAAGCTTGTAAAAGTTCAAATTCATAGTGAATTTTGTGATGTGTGCCTTTGTTATTCTCAGATTTACTTGTTGTGATCTTGGGTATGCTCGTATTACAGATGATTACATTATTATGAAAATCCTCCTTGTAGGATCCCAAGATCGGAACCTGTCTCAGGAGCCGAGAATGGGGTATTACGGAGGCTGTTGCGGCTAGAACTGGTCATCGGGTTCCTTGTGAGGTCCGGTTACTGAGTCTGGGGCGTGACAGGAAGTATAATGAACACATACTTATAGTTCAAATCTACATTGATGATATTATCTATGGTTCTATATGTTCTAACCTATCTAATAAGTTTGCAGAGTTGATGAAATCTAAGTTCGAAATGAGCATGGTGGGAGAATTGAATTACTTTCTAGGTTTATAAGTTGAACAACTTGACGATGGTATTTTCATTTCACAAACTAAGTGTTCTCTAAATGTAGTGAAGAAATTTGAATTTGAGAATGGAAAATACTTCGATACTCCTATGAGTACAACTCTTAAGCCTTCTAAGGATGCAATAAGTAAAAGTGTAGATCCTCGGTTATATCGCAGTATGATTGGTAGTTTATTATATTTAACTCTAACCCGACCTGATATAGCATTCAGTGTAGACATTTGTGCAAGATATCCATAAGATCCTAAAGAATTGCACCTTATTGCTGTCAAGCGAATTATTATATATGTCACAAGTTTAGCTAATCTAGGCCTATGGTATCCACATGATACTAATGTTCAATTAGCTAGATCTACGGATGTTGACTGGGCTGGGAATATACATAATAGAAAGTCTACCAGCGGTGGATGTTTTTAAGTTGTGAACTATTTAGTTTTATGGCATAGCAAGAAATAAAGTTTTGTATTGCTATCCACAGCTGAGGCTAAATATATTGCAGTCGAAAATGCTTGTACCCAACTGGTGTAGATGAAAAGAATGTTAAATGACTATGGGATTGCGTAAGATACTATGATTTTGTATTGTGATAATTCTATTGCAATTAATCATTCTAAGAATCTCATTTAGCATTCTCATAGCAAACATATTGACATTAGATATCATTATATTCGGGAATTAGTGAAAGATAAAATTATTTCATTAAATTATATTCAAATTAAAAATTAACTTGTGGACATATTCACTAAACCACTTGATAAAAATAGGTTTTCAAAATTAAAAATGGATATTGGTATGTGTAATTCAAACTGAGTTTATCGTGTTTGCATATTCTATTTATATATATGTGTGTGTGTGTGTGTGTGTGTGTGTGTGTGTGTGTAAATTATTTATTTTTTTAAATATGATAAATTGTGCATTTATGTGCTAGCACAACCAGTCGAGCACATACTCGACCAGTTGTGGCTCGACAGGTCGATTATGTACTCGACCAGTCGAGGCGCACAGTTGGAGGGCCTTTAAGTGTGTTGAAAACCTCTTTTTCTTCATTTCTCTCATCTTCCTCACTTGCCCCTTCTCCGACCGGTCGAACCCACCTTCGATTAGTGTTTGGTAAGTGCATCATTTTCAATTTTCTTTTAGATTTGGGTTCCTTGAGTCTCATATTTCTTGATTCTTTCTTTTATTTCAAATTTCCCTGTGATTTCCTTGGTGTATTTGAGAAAAATCTGTTGGGTTTGAAACCCCTGATTCCTGTCTTGCATTTTCTTATTGATCCTTACAATGGAAGGTAGAACGAAGGTGCACTCTTTGCCCACCTGAAGAGGACCCCGAATATGCGCGGGATATTCATCACCGCAACATCCTTATTGAGTGTACCATAAAAGCTAACCACCTTGCACCATTTCACATTATTCCTCTCCTTGCAGCTATAGGATGGAACAGCATTTTCAATTGGGGTGGACCGACATACCACTCCATTGCACAACGAATGTATGCTTAAATAGGTGATGTTTCTATTGAAGATTTGACCTTCACTATAATGTTTAGAGAAGGGTCATATAAAGTACATTGTCACTTAATTTCTGGTTTGTTGGATGTCCAAGTGAATGATGAAGGCATTCTTATTCCAACATTAATTGAAAAAATGAATGAGTCAAAAAAATGAACTTTAACCAGAAATTTGTGCAACGTGGACTCGAAATGGAGTTCCGGGAATGTGCTCTAGGCCAACCAAATGTTGCACAAATATAGTGTTGCATCTATTGAGGCACAAAAAATATTCATTACATGGCCATTGCATGGGTCGGAGAATTCCATGGTACGGATCCTTTCCAAGGTTGTTCACTCCTTATTTTGGTAAAAATGAGTGAAGAAGAGTATTTTGGTAAAAATGAGTGAAGAAAGGTATGTTGGTAAAAATGAGTGAATGGGGGTATTTTGGTAAAATGAGTGAAGAAGGGTATTTTGGTAAAAATGAGTGAATGGGAGTATCTTGATAAAAAAGGAGTGAAGAGGGTTATCTTGGTAAAAAGGAGTGGATGGACATTGCCTTGTATTAAGGAAGAGGTTGGGGATCACCACTATTTAAGGAAGAGGCTAGTGAACACCACTATGTAAGGAAGGAGGGTGGAAGTTGTATTAAGAAAGAAGTGGTGGTGATCACCACTATGTAAGAGAGTGATGCCTATAAATGCCCCTCCCCATGCCACAATTGAGGGGTTCGTTGTGGTTGGTTGGAAGACAAGAAGGAAGGGGGACAAGAAGGAAGGAAGACAAGAGAGAGAGAAAAAGGGAGAGGGTTTGCACAAACTCACGCAATGGAGAAGGGGTTTATAGAAAAAGGCTTTGTGCCTATCCACGCAATGGAGAAGGAGTTTGCGTGACTCGCACAATGGAAAAAGACTTCTCTTATCTGCGCAAAAAGAAGGCACCTATAAGCGCAAAAAGAAGGCTTTGCGCCTATCCGCACAATAGAGAAGGGGTTCACATGACCTACGCAATGGAAAAAGGCTTTTCGCCTATCCGTGCAAAAGGAAGGCGCCTATCCGCTCAAAAGGAAGGCTTTGCTCCTATCCGTGCAATGAAGAAGGGGTTTGTGAGACCCACGTAATGGAAAAAGGCTTTTTGCCTATCCGTGCAAAAGGAAGGCGCCTATCCACATAAAAGGAAGGCTTTGCGCCTATCTATGCAATGGAGAATGGGTTTGCGTGACCCGCACAATGGAAAAAGGCTTTGCGCTTATCCCTGCAATGGAAATAGAAGAGTAATCCCTTTGTGCCGCTTCTCTCTCCTTGTCCTGAAGACAGGCTTTTCATGTCCTAAGGAAGTCCTTTGCGCGAACCCGCATGACCAATTATACAAAAGGCCTTTATGTAAGTCCGCGTAACCATTCTTGCAAATAAATCCCATGTGACACTTGGTGTGGAGATTGTCCACACACCAAGCTTTTGTTGTCCTGAAGGCTACTCCATGCTCCATTCCATGTGGAAGCTTGTCCTGAGATAAGGCTTTTGTTGTCCTGAGGACTACTCCATGCGTCATTCCATGTAGAAGCTTATCCTGAGACAAGGCTTTTATTGTCCTAAAGACTTCCCCATGCGGCTCTTCTTTCTCTCCTATGTCCAAATGCAAGCCTCTCAAGCCATTTCTCATGGGAGCATGTCCAAAGCAAGGGATGTTTACTCCACATTTCAAGAGATGTTCAGTCCACATTTCAAGGGATGTTCGCTCCACATTTTAAGGGTTGTGTGCTCCACATTTCAAGGGTTGTGTGCTCCACATTTCAAGGTTTTTTGCTCTATATTTCAAGGGTTGTGCACTCCACCTTTAGAGGAAAATGAAGGAAATGCAAAGTACAGAAAGAAAATTCCATAAGAAAGAAGAATCTGTCCATACGACTAAGAGAATGAATGGAAGGATGATCAAAACCTATCATATGACCAAATCAAGTCTCTTCGAGTCCGCACAACCCATCTACCTTTGCGATGAATATCAAAAGTGTCGAAATGTTGCCAAAATCGACATCAGACTGCCTTTTATTTCATTCATTGCGTTGCATTGATTGTACTCTATTTTCAGAATCAAGGGAATCTGATGATGTAAATGAACTCAGAATGAATAGATATCTTTTGATCATTGTTCTTATATTATTTATTTGTTTATCATTTAATAAATCCCCCAAATCAAAATTTTATTTCGACAAGGAAACAAAATGGCGACTAGCTAGGGATACTTTATAATAATAACTTAAAAAATATTCAGAAAACATTTATCACTTTTTGGTGTCTATATAGACGCCAAAATGGCGACTCTCAGTGGGAACATCCTCCCCTTCATCTCTAAAAATAAAGTACAAATTTATTTAAATAAAATAACTAACATTCTGTTCTGAATGACAGGTATATCGCAACGACCTTTCTCCCGACTAACGTGGTTGTCTACTTCGCATCCAACGGATTTCCACCAGAAAGCATCAGAGAAGATCAAATAAGTTTCGATCAAGGACGGACAATAGCAAGTAATATTCGGAATAGTTTCTGCTTCAACTGTAGTACAGCAAGACGATGAAGAACGGATGATAGCGACATCTAAAGAAATGAAAAGGTTCGATTTGACAAGTATGGATAACAGGTTGATCATGTGAAATGTTACGAGGCGCGGTTATACCTCACTCACTCAGTTCATCCTCCTCGACAACATCAGCAATGCAGTTTTCACTTTCTCCTTTGATATCAATACATTCGAAGTGTACAGAAAACAGAAAAACTCATCAGTGAATGTTAATCAATCTTCATCAAATCAGCAAGTTACTGAAGAAATCCCTAATTTTTCAACAGCATCTACCATGAACGACATTTCTCCCTAAGGAAAGCCTTCAGATGAGAAGTTAGTTCAACTGAATTAGGTGCTACTCGCCAACGAGAAGAAGAATTAATCAACGAATTCATTGGTCAATAAAGAACCCTGGGAGCATCGTGTTCACAACTTGATAGAGTAGAAAAACAAGTCAATTTGAAAATGGTCAAAGTGAAGCTACTGTACTCTGATATGATTCAACTATTTCAAAGTCTGAAGAGAAAAGCAATAGATATTTCAAAAGGAAGAAAAGCAAAACAAAGGATAGTCAAAAGTAAAGAATCGAATCTTTCGATGAAGAGAACATCAGTGATTTTACAAATAAGAAAGTAAAGAAAGAGTTAGGACAATTCAAGGACTACATGAAATATACATTTGAAAAAGACGACATACTCCTTCTGATGGCTAGCTGCGGAGAAAATCAAATTGCCACGGCCAATGTATTCAAAGGAAATGAAGCAAAGAAGAAAAGGTTTTTTACCGAAGATGACCAGCGATAATAAAATTGTCTTGGAGAGGACATATGAAATAAAAGATAAAGTAATGACATATGGTCTCGATTAAAAATATTCGCTCTACAGAAGAACAGACAAGAAGAAAGCATGACAAGTATATTCATCATGGGGGCAGATTTTCATCAATATACCTGCTAGTACAGTAAAATATATCATCTCCGAATACCAAGATGATTCACGGCGTTTTAATCAAGAAGTTTCACAGCGTTTTGACTTAGAAGATTCACAGCATAATTATTCAGGGGGCAAATAAAGGCATACAAAATACGTTATCCTTAAAGATAAATTACAATTTTAATTTCAAAGATAATTAGCATAACACTTCCAAATCAAAAGGGGGCAAGATAACTAGAATACCAAGATAACCCAAGTCTTAGAATGCTAAGTCTCAGAATACCTATGTCATACATAAATAAAAGGCAAACTCCCAAGCATATCAAGTTGAAGTATATTATTATTGTCGAGCACTGATGATAATTGCTAGATTAGATTAGCAAAACTACCATTATCATTGCCAAATCGCTAACATAAAGATTATTCTATATCGAAGTTTATCGAAGTTTATCGAAATTGATATTATTATCAAGAGGAAGCTCCGTTTGGTCCAAATTTTATAATATCATCAATGGCAGCAAGGGTAATATATCAATCATTGATCTGTTATCTTCGATCATCGATTTGTTATCTTCAGCAAAGCCTATATGATCAACTATCATGTCAGCGACAACAATTTATCATTCAAGGCAGCCTAGCTAAGCCCTATACGGCTAGCTACGCATAAGGCCTATCACCATCTCCATTTGGGTATCAATGAGAAGTCAGTGACCCTAAAAAACCCATGATGGCCATCACATACATACCCATGTGGGCAGCAAACGGATCTAGCGACTAAAAGGCCAAAAAGTCCTCAACAGCCAGTCACACGTAACACCAATGTCGTCTGTATAGCTTTCCGACAGCGTCGCGGGGAACGGATGAAATTGCCCTCTCATGAATAGGTCTGACCTTGCAGGTGAAGAAAACATGAGCTGCAGTGTGCGCTCTTTGGCCATGTCCATAGATAAGCCAACCATGCATAAGACCCCCCAGATCTTTGGCTTTATTTCAGTAGTAACTCATGAGGAAGGGCCTAAACCTACTCATCAATGGATTGACGGCCCTAGATTTGGTACCCCAAAGGTCACCTTGTGTGCCCCATGAACTCTAGAGAGTTACTGCAGCCAACCCTGTGCGTGAATCCAACTGAGTTCACGGCCCCATTAGCTTCACTCGGCCCCTCTGATGGATCGCGGTTTGTGAACTCACCAGGCTATAAGAAGTTTAGAAAACTCATAAGAGTTACAGAGACCATCACATGAGACCCAACTTCACTACTCGAGAGTCTAAAAAACTGTGTGGGCTCCACTACTCAAGAGCTTAAACTATGTGTTGCTTCACTACTCAAGAACCTAAATTGTGTGTGTAAGTGTCAATCCAGTAGTGCTAATTTAGTCTAGTCTAGTTGAATCTAGACTAGTCAATTCAGTCCAGTCAAGTCATGATAAGTTCAGTCTTATCCAGTCAAAGTATGGTCAGTCAAAAGTACACTAGCTCCACTGCTCAAAAAGCATAAACTATGTGTAGCATTCAAAATGATGTAGATACATATTTCACTTTAGATATGCTCAAATATGCAATTACCTGATGAAAAAATTAAATATTGAGTAAACAACATGCAAAAATGCATTTCTCTTGAATTAGGTTTAAATTACAACAACAGCAAATGCCTTCAAAATATTGGCAATTATCTACTCAAAAGTTCAAATCTTCTAGATCAACTATTAGTCTTCAATTATAATATATTTTCTCTACTGACAAGAGTCGTGAGGTCTTTTTGCCTCTTGCCTTCGTGATGAAAGAGAAATATTATCGCACAAGATTCTCAAAGGCGGCAGTAAGCGAAGAATCATCATTCTCTCCCAGACAATTTAAAGATTCAAATATATTCTTTAAATTTGTTAAAAGAGCAGTAAAAAATTATCCATCCTTTAAGTGTATCAGCAAGCTTCACTTTGGAAATATTATCTTCTAAAGAAATCTTTATGAAAAGATTGGCATGGAAAGAGGGCATGATCTATGTCTTTAAAGTAATTTATGCCTTGATCTTTCTGATAATCTCTTATGTGCGGTAAAGGAATTCATATGCTGAGAATTATGAATGATGATATCACAAGACTACAAGTACTAGATCTGATGGAGACAAGGAAAAAATAGAATCATCATCAATAACTTCTATGGCCTTCAGAAAGTTATTAAAATGAAAATTGAAAGAAGTCTTGCCTATTTTTCAAAATCAGTAAAGATCTAAGGAAAAGTCCATGAAGAAATGCCAAGGAGCAAAAACCAGAAAAGGATCAGCAAAAGACTTAACGGTTGAACCTTTGAAGCTAGAAATGACATCTTTGAAAGTGTGATATAATGAGTAACAAATACAATGCAAAGAATGATGTTAAGAACAAAGATGAAATGATTAAGTCATTATCATATTGTGAATATCACAATCAACCTAAAAAGAGGAGAAGTTTTTAATATATTTTAAAAAATTATCAATGCTCCATGAAGCTAAAATTATAATGTATTGAGATACTAATTCTGATTAATTTAATAGGAAAGACTATCATTTGAAAGCTTAGGTTATGCAGATCATGAATAAAGGAAACAATCTAAAAGTTATTGTGGCAGGAGCAGCATTAAAGAATAACCCTTTAAATACAGAGTTCAAAGAAAGAATCGCCAGAGTTTATCAAAGAGACAGTTGCAGCAACAATAACATTAAAAGATAGTTTTTTGACCAAGATTCTCAGGGATGATGTCGTTACAGCTGTTACAATGGAAAGTTTCGATGAAAAGACAATTTTACTCTCTCTAGTAAAGTACTCACCCGATGCTGCTAGCAAAGGCACTTATATCTTCCGTTCAAGCGTGATCATTCAAATTTTTCGTTCGAGAGTGATCATTCAAATCTTCCGTTTGAGCGTGAGCGTTCCAGTCTTCCATTCGAGCGTGATCATTAGATCTTCTGGTCAAGCATGATCATCCGGTCATCCTTCAGTTGCAGTTCATTCAGTTCTTCGATCAGAAGAAGATCGATCCTCTATATGATTTCATAAATCAATTAAAAAAAGATCGAGGGGACATCTGTTGAGGCACAAAAAATATTCAATGCATGGCCATTGCATGGGTCAGAGAATTCCATGGTGTGGATCCTTTCCAGGGTTGTTTTCTCCTTATTTTGGTAAAAATGAGTGACGAAGGGTATTTTAGTAAAAATGAGTGAAGAAAAGGGTATTTTGGTAAAAATGAGCGAAGGGGGTATTTTGGTAAAAATGAGTGAATGGGGGTATTTTGGTAAAATGAGTGAAGAAGGGTATTTTGGTAAAATGAGTGAATGGGGGTATTTTAGTAAAAAGGAGTGAAGAGGACTATCTTGGTAAAAAGGAGTGCATGGACATTGCCTTGTATTAAGGAAGAGGTTAGTAATCACCACTATTTAAGAAAGAGGCTGGTGAACACCATTATGTAAGGAAAGAGGGTGAAAGTTGTATGAAGAAAGAAGTGGTGGTGATCACCACTATGTAAGAGAGGGATGCCTATAAATACCCCTCCTCATGCCACATTTGAGGGATTCGTTGTAGTTGGTTGAAAGACAAGAAGGAAGGAAGACAAGAGAGAGAGAGAGAGAGAGAGAGAGAGAGAGAGAGAGGGAGAGGGTTTGTGTAATGTCCCAAAAATCGGCACCCGAGTACATAGACTCCGATCCCAAGTTCCCATGTGTTAACCAAATTAAAACGTACGTGTGTCCTTATTCAGATTCAAATTCATTTCACACATTGATAATCAAAGTAGCGCAATTCAAATTAGTAGATCCAAAGCGAGGTAGAAATAAAATTAGATTTAGAAATATAGGGCTAAGAGTTAAAAATACAGTTCCAATTGTGATGATCGCCAAAAATGGGATTATACAAATCACAATAATTGTAATAGGAATAAAAGAACAACTACCAAGCGGGAAGAAGCTAGAGATCTACTGGGCGCCCCAAGCGTGGCACCGAATGGTCCTATTGTTGAGTTATCTGCATATGTCAAAAAGAAGGCGTCAAACGCCAACATAGTGAAGAAATATCCCCAAGATTATTACTTGGGATATTTTAGTGATTAGCAGGTTTACAATAAATACATATTGATACATATTATACACTCAAGCATGTTATATTTAATGCACAATTATTAAACAAATTATACATGTTACCAACACAATCAACGCAATTAATGATAAAATAAAAAATCAAACATTTTCTAAATGCTCTTGTTAAATATGCATATGAAGATATGACATGATGCATGTCCTTTTCAAACAACACTCCCTCACACACAACTCCGACTACCTAGTTCGTAAGTGATAATACACCTTCAAACATACGACTTTAACGCCTGTTCCGCCACATTTTAACTAATGTAATATGATGCATGATCATGTTAGCCAAGTAATTATTAAGTTCAATTCATCGAGCATATTGACGAAGATAGAATACCGACGTTATATCATGAGTCCTTATCTGGATCACATGGCTCGTTACCACACGTAACGACTCTTTACAAATGTCCCTTGATCCAACTTTAGGTATCACCCATTTATCTCACAAATCAACAATTCTAAAGGTATGGCATAATACTTATATGTATGAGGATCAACCCGGTATGAATCGCCACCCAATACCAAGTATGATCACTCAATTCTAAAGTGCGAGCTTATCGCATAAAACCAAAACACAGAAGAAAATGGATCGTCATCCAATTTCATTCATGCCCTAATTTGTTCGAATGGTACTCTAGCACACAACCATCGACCGGGTAATTTGATGCAGGTCGTTCGAACAATAGTCTATCACCTCCATCAGTGCTCACTGGTCACTATGGGGAGGCTCGTCACCCCAGCATAGGCTGACAGCTTAGAAACAGTGTCCTATACCACCATGTCCGGCTCTTGAGTCATGGTTGCTCACTGCTCACTATGAGAAAGCTCGTCACCCTAGCATAGGCTGATAGCTTGGATACGGTGTCCCATACCACCATGTCTGGCTCATGAGTCTTAGGATCGTATTAATAACGGTTATGAGTAGACTAAATTAATGGTAACAGTGGTATCCCAGATTTTATTGAATGTTATACAGTCACCAGGAACTAGAATTAACGAGCTTGCATTAAATTGATATAATCGATTATGGAGGACCCTAGGCAAAGCAGCATTGGGTACAAAGCATCCCACATAGCTCCTACTACTGTTGATCATCCGTGTTCAATTCCAGTTGGACGTATAAGCTTAGGATAGCCTTCCTAAAGCGGGCTATCTATATATTTACATAAATTGCGAAGCTTGATCTACCACAACAATACAATTCAATCATCCTAATATTTCTAAGCATTCAACATTCAAGAATTTTAATAATATTAAGAGTTCCATGTCATCCAAGTATTTAATCAAGCATGTTATCAATTAAAAAAGTAAATAAATGTAATTAATAATTCTAAAATGCCGAGTAGAAGCTTGGGGGTATATCTTCACCTTTGAGTCAAAATCTTAGACTCAAATGAAGCCCTAATGTCAGGAATATTGGAGAAATTCTCCAAACCTGAATTAAAGTATAAGACTATCATTAATGACACAGTTTTAGTCCTAATTAAATATTAAACAATGAATTATGGCTTAACTAACTTAATTTGATTAATCCATCAACTCAGTTCGATGAATCAGAACTTGTAATCAGTGTACAACCTAAACCGTAATTGAACGGGACCTGATTATGGCTCCCATAAGAGTATGGACTACTTTAATTGGTAATTATGACTTAAAGACTTAACATACTCAATCCTAATATTAGGGTTTGTGAGATTCGAAGGAAATAAAATAGGGTTTCTAACCCTAATGGCTTAAAATGAAAGAAATGAAAGAAAGAGATGAAAGGACATGTAGGGAAGTATCGTACCTAGCAAGTGAGTGGAGAATCTAACCTAAAATGTTTAGATTCATCCGTGGAAGACATGAGATCGAGAATAGAGATGAGGTCTTGCACAAATCTAGCCAGCACGGGGATTGGATGGCGTAATCCGTCCGCTAGGGTGCATTTAAGTTGGTGGCTCCCACTTTCTCTATCTTCTCTCACTCACTCACTCTCTCTCTCTCTCTCTCTCTCTCTCTCTCTTAGCTGCTAGAAACAACTGAGAGGGAGAAGAGTTGGAGCTTATATGGGAGGAATTCTTTCAGTTGGCCCCAAGGTTTGAAAAATCCCAAAATTGGCTAAATTGGGCCTGATTTGGATTATAGGGGTTGCTCTGATGGACCCCTAGCCCATCTAAGTAATTGGATAGATGTCTCAATGCCTGATGAAGGGTTGGGTGAAGTTTGATCAAAAATAGACATTGGTTTTATCGTAATGGCCTGATTCGCGATCCAATGGCCATGTGGGACTCCCTTTTTTGGATGTTGAGATTGCCTTGATGCCCCCCCAGTCATGAAATTTATATAATAGGTGATCCATAGCCTGATGAAAGGTTGGGTGAAGTTTGATCGAAAATGGATACGGAGTTTTTCCACAGCACCCCAGTTCGCGATCAACGGTCACCGTTCCATGATTAACGGCCAGATTTTGTAGGCGTGGTCCTGAATTTATTTCCAACCTTTAATGTAAATTTGTTAAAGATCCAACGGACGAAAAGCCCGCAATTGCAACAGCAGTTACGTGGCTAAATAGGTAAATTTCAGACTTCCCCAAATTAGGCCAGGCGACTCGCAGTTTATAAGTGTCAGCTGGGAAATGTAATTTGACTATTTCTAGACATTTCCAAGGTTTAGCGTTCGCGTGGGACATCAAGCCCAGTAAGATGGGCATTATTCTACAATTTCGAAACTAGTGGCCTACTAACAAGCAGTCTAGATGTTGTTCGGGCAATTAGGGTATTTCTGGAATAAATTAGGTAAGGAGATTTCTTAAGTGTAATTGTTAAGGTATGGATTAACTAAGTTCACAGTATGGCCTATTCAAAATTAGTGAAAGTGAAGATTTAGTCATGATTACTCTAAACCTTCGGTTATAGGCTAAAAGTGTAATAGGGTTGATTTGTTCCATTAGTCAAGATCCGGACCTTATCTGACTCGACTTCGGGTAAATCTTTTAATTTAGTTACGATTGACTTAATTAATCAGTGGTAGGACAGTTAGACTTGGGCCCTATGTGAACATATCATGGGGATAAACTCGATACTTAGTGCTTAGGCACGTTCATCGGCTTTCTACAGTTAATTTATTGAATTTGTACAGTTCTTTACTAGTACCACCCGTGTATAAAATAACATTGAGTATTAATGGTCAGTAAGTGATAATTTAATTTAATTATATAAAAAAATTCAAGGATTTTTAGAAATCCAAAACAGCCAAAATTAGGACGTTACAATCTACCCCCCCTTAAAAATAATTTCGTCCTTGAAATTGTCAAGGGTAATAAGTAAAGATATTATCATTTCATTTTCTTAAGTTTTATTGGTTTTGGGTTTATATATGTTTTAGGGTATATAATAATTATACTAGCATAGCTCATTGTGGTCTACCCCCCTTAAAAGTTTTCACCTTTGAGGTTTGAAAATAAATGTCAAAATCATAATTATTATGCTAAGTGTTTGATGATAAAGTTTACCTAAGGGTAGTATATTCTGCTCTTTATAATTGGGTTAATACATAAAGATAGTTATGGTAGGCTTTGATCATATACGTCTAGCCTCTGCCTGATTAGGGCAGAAAGATTGTTGTATCCCTTCCTAGTCCTGGTGGATTCTGGTCTTCTGCTCGGTCAAAGCAGTGAGTCCATTGGTAGTTACCCAGGATCGAGAATTGGGTTAAGTTGTGAATACTTCTCAAATGTATGGTTCTGTAATTCTGTAGGTCGATTATTCTTAACATTTAAAAGATATCAAAATTTATTAAAAAGTTAAAGTTTCACATTTATAATATTTTAATAGATGGTGTGTCTCCCACTATGCTTATGATCAAACAAATATCCTAGAAAGGTCTTCGGGAACTTAAGGTTCCTCTCGATATTACCATTTTGATCCTATGGTTAATGAGTTATGAGCAAATTACGCTTTGGTTTCATAAATTTTAACAAGGAAGAATCAAAAGTTTTAAGGTATTTTGAAGATTTGGAGTGATGGTAACACAAGGAATGCCAAAGGAAAGGAAAAATGAAGAATATTATCTCCTCAAAGTGGTATGAACTTTGAATGTATAAGAGAATAAGAACCCAAAATATTTTAGTAAAGTCCACTTCGAATACAAACTCACAGAGTCTTAAGCAATGAAACGAAACCCAAATTAAGAAGTCTAATTTATTTAAGTTATAAATTATTTGGAATAGTAAAATATACTAAAAATAAGAATTTAATTTAATCACCTAGGATGATTCCTAGGATCTTTGAAAGAAATTTCTAATTAGACTTCGAATCCTAAAACTCTGATGAAAGAGATACATCTGGTCCATCGGCAACTTTTAGTTGTACAAACTTTTGGTTTCAATATATTTTTTGTTTATAACGTATTTATCACTTTTAATTACTAGATAATTTTTATAATTTTTTTAGTAATTCAACGTTATGTTAACCCTTTTCATACAAAATTTCAATATATTTTAAGTTCCATAAAAATTATAAAAAAATTTAGAAACATAAGTTATTCGAAACTATCGATTTTATGTAAGATAATAAAACGTCTCTAATTCTTGTAACCTTTCTTATACTTTTAGTAACTGAATTATTTGTTGTAAAAATATAATGATTTA
Organism: Magnolia kwangsiensis; assembly: GCA_037074715.1. NCBI lineage: Eukaryota > Viridiplantae > Streptophyta > Magnoliopsida > Magnoliales > Magnoliaceae > Magnolia > Magnolia kwangsiensis. The sequence goes on from CM073573.1 coordinate 64,321,554, forward strand.
TCATTAATTTTAAAACCATCCTAGAAATTTTCATCTTATTTGGAGTTGTAGATAAATTATTAAAATTTTAAAAGTAACCACTACCTGATGATTTTTGGACAGTTGTCAAATCACCCTAAATTTAACTATATTAAAATTTTTATTTTATTTTTTATATATAAAATTAGACTTATTAAGCTTCAATATGGCTTTTGAATCACTCCAATCGAAGTTATATTAAAAGAGATATGACTTTTTGAAGTTAGCCAAAAAAAAAACAGAAAATCGCAAAAAAATCCAGCGAATTGAGGCCAGCGGCGGTGTGTCGCCGATTGGGCGGCGGCGCCACCGCGCTCCTCTGGACCCTGCGGTGGTGCGCCTCCGATCTAGCGGTGGTGCCGCCATCCTCTGTGGTATTTAGTGGTGGTTCTACCACTTGGTATTTGAAAATTAGTGTATCTCTCAATCTAGAATGAGTTATTCGACATGCAATATATGATTTTGGAGTAGGAGAAGTTGATCTATCCAAATAACCTAGTTATTTTATGAAATTTTATAATTTTAATAGTTAAAATTCTATTTTATTTATATTCTTACTATTTATAGTAAATTTGAGTTTAATTATAGTTCTTTATCCTTTGAGCTTTAGGATTTATGTCTAATATGAAAGTACTTAAAAAGATTTGAAGAATAAAGTGGTTCAGTCAGATAGAACACTATAAATAACAAATTTACTATTTATATTAAGTTATGAATTCTAGGGAGTTTGAGTTGGAGTTTGATTTTGAAACTTCTTATAAGGTTTGATATCACTATTAAATTTTTCTAGAAATTATTTTTATTTTCTTATTTTCTCTTGGGGATTCAAGGTGTCTTTATGAGGAGCCTAGAGAAGCTCCATAGATTCAGAGTAGTTGTTTCCTTGAGGAAGACGGTAATAGACTTCATTATGCCCACTCCTTTTCTTTATTTTTTAAACCTTCAATTTTCCTATTGGCTCATTTAGGAGCGTGAATTTGGAAACCTCTGGACTTGGAACCTCATGGATTTGAAATCTTCTTATTATGTATGAAACCATTGATTTGGAATCAACTTTAATCCAAAAGTAATTATACATGGTATATTTAAAAGGATTTGAATTTAATTACTAAATCAACTTTAATATCTCTAATTAGTGAACACATGTAATGTTTGACCTAAGAGATGTAATAAGCCCATTGAAATATGTACTTTGCTCGAAAATAATGAAATTCCAAGTATCGGATGGGCCACAAGCACAAGATCATGTCCAAGTGACTAACAAACAACTTTTAACTATTAATATACATGGAAAATGTTTGGATGACACTAATCATTATATTAAAGTAATTATAGTGATGCAATTGAAAATCCACTTGTTTTAGGATATCATTAGCGGGCCATGTTCCCAATGGTTTAATAGTCTAGTGACACACATATTACACATGCAACTCTTGAGGATTTCAAACCTCCTCTTTGAAGAGATTTAAAACTCCCAATTACTTTAGGGCGTGTTTGGTTCATAGAATTGAATTGAATTGTATTACATGGGATTAACATCATTATCACATAATGATTGCATGTCTAGAAATACCATGGTATAGTAGCCATCAAATCCCATGCTTAGGATAAAAATTTTTCTACAGGAAAACACTGAACTAAGCCAAATCATGTTTGGTGGACCATGGAATTGTAAACAATGGAAAAAATTCACAATAGATGCCATTCACTTATACATATGTATAACGAGAATGTCACGTGTAAACAGGTTATATGGATGGACAACATGGATAAACACATGCATCAATGTGGGGCCCACGTGTGTAGTGAATTTCAAAATAAAGAAAGTCATGAATGAGACCAAGTGCAATTCCATGAGACTAAATGCAATTTCATCCCACCTAATGCCATCTAACACCCTGCACCAAGCACCCCCTTATGGTGTCAAATAACCAAGGGAATTGAAATCTCCTCAAATCCCCCCAAATCCATGGGGTTAAACAACTCTTAACTATTACTTCGAGGAATAGAGCTTTACTGTCCATATTCTATAAAACTTTAAATTTGTACTTGTTGATGGAGTTTCTACTAAGCCCGAATCACTCATCCTACCAAGTCCTTGAATGCTAAATCTTACTCCCTACAAGGTTTACCATATTTATTCATTGCAAGTCGAAATCACACATACATAAACACTTCGTACGTGGAAAAATTAACTAGGGTGATCGTAAGTTTCTAATTTCTGAGTTAAAGTTCAAAAGCATCACAAAATCAAAAATTTGATCCTATATTTCATCATTTCTAAGTTTAAATTCAAAGCTATCAACACAATAAGGAGTTAAATCCTAGACTTCGATTTCTGAGTTTCAAGTTTCAAAGCATAGCAAATAAGGGAGGTTGGTCTTAGGGTCCATAAGCTCTAATTTATTAGATTACTTGCATTAACGAATGCTCCTAAAATCAGGAAGATCTCCTATAGGATCAACTTCTAATCTTAAGTGTCTCAACCCAAGTTATTGTGGTTTGTATAGTCTGCATTCCCAAGGTCCTGGTTATCTCAATACTCCGCTTTGATACCAACTTATAACGCCCCAAAAATTGGCACCCAAGTACATAGACTTCGATCCTGAGTTCCTACGTATTAACCAAATGAAAATGTACGTGTGTCCTTATTCATATTCAAATTCATTTCACGCACAGATAATTAAAGTAGCACAATTTGAATTAGCGGATCTAAAGTGAGGTAGAAATAAAAATAGATTTTAAAATATAAGGATAAGAGTTAAAAATACAATTCCAATTGTAATGATCGCCTAAAATGGGATTACACAAATCACATTAATTGTAATAAGAACAAAAGAACAACCACAAAGTGGGAAGAAACTAGAGATCTATTGGGCGCCCCAAGCATACCACCAAATAGTCCTATTATTGAGTTATCTGTATATGTCGAATAAAAGGCATCAAACGCCAACAAAATGAAGAAATATCCCTAAGATTGTTATTTAGGACATTTTAGTGAGTAGTAGGTTCACAAAAAATAAATATTAATATATATTATACACTCAAGCATGTTATATTTAATGCACAATTATTAAACAAGTTACACATGTTACCAACACAATTAGTGCAGTTAATGATAAAATAAGAAATCAAACATTTTCTAAATACTCTTGTTAAATATGCATATGAAGATATGACATGATGCATGCCCTTTCCAAACAACACTCCCTCGCACGCGACTCCGACCGCCTGGTTCGCAAATGACAGCACTTCCTTAAACGTGTGACTTCAATGCCTGTTCTGCCACATTCTAACTAATGCAATGCAGTGCATGATCATGTTAGCTGACTAATTATTAAGTTTAATTCATCAAGCATATTGGCGAAGGTAGGATACCTACGTTATATCACAAGTCCTTATCTGGATCACGTGGCTCGTTGTCACACGTAGCAACTCCTTACCAGTGTCCCTTAATCCAACTTTGAGCATCACCCATTTATCTTATAAATCAACAATTCCAAAGGTACAGTATAATACCTAAATGTGTGAGGATCAACCCGGTATGAATCGTCACCCAATACCGAGTATGATCACTCAATTCTGAGGTGCGGGCTTATCACATAAAACTGAAACACAGTGGAAAAGAGCTCGTCACCCAATTCCATTGATGCCCTGAGTTGTTTAAAAGGCACTCTAGCACGCAACAATCGACCGGGTAATTTGATGAGGGTCGTTCGAACAATAGTCTATCACCTCCATTAGTGCACACTGGTCACTATGGGGAGGCTCATCACTCCAAGTATAGGCCGATAGCTCAGACACGGTGTCTCATACCACCATGCTCGGCTCATGAGTCTTAGTTACTCATTGGTCACTACGAGGAGGCTCGTCACCCCAGCGTAGGCCGACAGCTCAGATACGATGTCCTAAACCACCATGCCCGACTCATGAGTCTTGGGATCGTATAACTATTATGAGTAGACTAAATCAATGGTAATGGTGGTATCCCAGATTCTATTGAATGTTATATACTCACCAATAAAAAGAATTATCAAGCTTGCATTAGATTGATACGATCGACTATGGAGGACCTTGGGCAAATCGGCATTGGGTGTAAAGCATCCCACGTAGCTCTAACTATTATCAATCGTCTGTGTTAAACTCCAGTTAAACGTATAAACCTGTGATAGCCTCCCTAAAGCAAGCTATCCATATATTTACATAAATTGTGAAGCTTGATCCACCACAACAACATAATTCAATCATCCTAGTATTTCTAAGCATTCAACATTCACGAATTTTTTATAATATTAAGAGTTTCATGTCATCCAAGCATTTCATCAAGCATATTATCAATTAAAAAAAGTAAATAAATGTCATTAATAATTTTAAAATGCCGAGTAGAAGCTTGGGGGTATATCTTCACCTTTGAATCAAAATCTTAAACTCGGATGCGGCGCTAGCTTCGGGAATATTGGAGAAAATTGTATAAACCTAAATTAAAGTATAAGACTATCGTTAATGACACAGATTTAGTCCTAATTCAATATTAAACAATGAATTATAGAATAACTAACTCAATTTGATTAATCCATCAACTCGGTTCAACGAATCGGAACTCTTAATTAGCACAAAACCTAAACCATAATGGAATGAGGCCCGATTACGGCTCCCGTAAGAGTATGGACCACTTTGATTGGTAATTATGACTTAAAGCCTTAACATACTCAATCCTAATATTAGGGTTTGTAAGATTTGAAGGAAACAAAATGGGGTTTGTAACCCTAATGGCTCAAAATGAAAGAAATGAAAGAAAGAGATGGAAAGAAATGTAGGGAAGTCTCTTACCTAGCAAGTGAGTGGAGAATCCAACATAAAAATTTTAGATTTCATCTGTGGAAGACATGAGATCGGGAATAGAGATGAGGTCTTACACGAATCCAGCGAACAGGGGGATTGGATGGCGTGATCCAGCCACTGGGGTGCATGCAAAGTGGTGGCTCTCTCTCTCTCTCTCTCTCTCTCTCTCTCTCTGCAGCTAGAAACGGCTGAGAGGGAGAAGGTTTGGAGCTTATAGCGGTGGAATTATTTCAGTTGGCCCCAAGGTTTGAAAATTCCAAAAATGGCCAAATGGGCCCTGATTTGGATTATAGGGGTTGCTCTGATGGACCCCTAGCCCATCTAAGCCATTGCATAGATGTCTCTTATTGATTAAAAATAGACACGGGGTTTTATCATAATGGCCCGATTTGGGATCTAATGGCCCTTTGGGACTCCCCTTTTTGGCTTCTAAGGTTGTCCTGATGCCCTCCTGGCCATGAAATTTGTAGGATAGGTGGTCCATGGCCCGATGAAGGGCTGGGTGAAGTTCGATCGAAAATGGATGTGGGGTTTTTTTGCAGGAGCCTGGTTCACAATCAAGAGTCACCGTTACATGATCAACGACCAAATTTTGTAGGCGTGGTCCTAAATTTATTTATAGCCTTTGGTGTAGATTTGGCAAAGATTCGATGGACAAAAAGACCACAATTGCAACATCAGTTATGGGGCTAAATACATAAATTTTAGACTTTCCCCAAATAAGGTCAGGCGACTCGCAGTTTGTAAGTGCCAGCTAGGCAAGGAAATTTAACTATTTCTGGACATATCCAGGGCCTGGTGTCAGCATGGGACGTCAAGCTTAGTGAGATGGAAATTACTCTACAATTTCAGAACTAGTGGCCCACTAACAAGCGGTCTAGAACTTGTTCAGGCAATCGGGGCATTTCAGGAATAAATTGGGTAGGGAGATTTCTTGAGCGCAGTTGTTGAGGTATGGATTAACTAAGTTCATATTATGGCCTATTTAAAATTAATGAAAGTGAAGATTTGGTCATGATTACTCTAAACCGTCGGTTATAGGCCAAAAGAGTAATGGGGTTAATTTGGTCCATTAGTCAAGATCTAGGCCTTATCTGACTTGGCTTTGAGTAAATCTTTTAATTTAGTTACGATTGTCGTAATTAATCAGTGGTAGGTCGGTTAGATTTGGGCCCTATGTAAACATATCATGGGGATAAACTCGATACTTAGTGCTCAGGCAAGTTCATCGGCTTTCTACGGTTGATTTATTGAATTTATGTAGTTCTTTACTGGTACCACTCATGTATAAACTAACATTGAGTATTAATGGTCAGTAAGTGATAATATAAGTTTATTATATAAAAAATTAAGCATTTTTAGAAATCTAAAACAGCAAAAAACTAGGATGTTACAGTTTATGCGAACCTGCACAATGGAGAAGAGGTTTCATGACCCGCGCAATGGTAAAAGGCTTTATGCCTATCTGCACAAAAGGAAGGCACCTATCTGTGCCAAAAGGAGGGCTTTGTGCCTATCCCCATAATGGAGAAGGGGTTTGCGCAACCTGTGCAATGGAAAAAGGCTTTTCGCCTATCCGCATAAAAAGAAGGCACCTATCTGCCCAAAAGGAAGGCTTTGCACCTATCCACACAATGGAGAAGGGGTTTGCATGACCCACATAATGGAAAAAGGCTTTTCGCCTATCTGCACAAAAGGAAGATGCATATCCGCGTAAAAGGAAGGCTTTACACCTATCTACACAATGGAGAAGGGGTTTGCGCGACCCACGCAATGGAAAAAATGCTTTTTGCCTATCCATGCAAAAGGAAGGCTTTACTCCTATCCGTGCAATAAAGAAGGGGTTTGTGAAACCCATTTAATGCGCGTGAACCCGTGCAACCAATTCTCTAAAAAGCCTTTACGCTCCTACAAATAAATCCCATGTGCCACTTGGTGTGAAGATTGTCCACACACCAGGCTTTTGTTGTCCTGAAGACTACTCCATGCGCCATTCCATGTGGAAGCTTATCCTGAGACAAGGTTTTTGTTGTCTTGAAGACTTCCCCATACGCCTCTTCTTTCTATCCTATGTCTAAATGCAAGCCTCTCATGCCATTTCTCATGGGAGCAGGTCTAAATGCAAGCCTGTTGCACCATTATCCATGGGGACTTATCCTAAAGCAAGGGATGTTCGCTCCATATTTCAAGGGATGTTCGCTCCACATTTCAAGAGATGTGCGCTCCACATTTCAAGGGTTGTGCACTCCACATTTCAAGGGTTGTGTGCTCTACCTTCCAAGGAAAATGAAGGAAATGCAAAGTATAGAAAGAGAATTCCAGAAGAAAGAAGAATATATCCGTACGACTAGGAGAATGAATGGAAGGATGATCAGAACCTATCGTATGACCAAATCAAGTCTCTTCGAGTCTGCACAACCCATCTGCCTTTGCGATGAATATCAAAAGCGTCGAAATGCTGCCAAAATCATCATCAGATGCCTTCTATTTCATTCATTCTGTCGCATTGATTGTACTTTATTTTCAGAATTAAGGGAATCCGATGATGTAAATGAACTCAGAATAAATAGATATCTTGTGATCATTGTTCTCTCATTATTTCTTTGTTTATCAATAAATAAATCCCCCAAATCAAACGCATTTTGTTTTCTTGTCGAAGCAACATCATATCTATATTTCCAATATCTATCCTGAATGTCGAAACAACATCATATCTGTATTTCCAATATCTATCCTGAATCTTGAAACAAGGTAGAACTGACTTCTTTTTTTGTTCGTATCCTTCATTCTGTTATATCTAGTATTCCTGTGTGTCTTCCTTATTTAATATGTTATATCTTATCTAATTTCGACTTCACCCTAGTCAGAGCGATATTCCTTTTACTTATTTGATGACCACACTTGCCTTACATTGCTGTGTGGTCATGTCACCTTGTAACGCCCTGTGTTTTTAGGACCCGAGTATATAACCCGTTTCCCAAAAACCAGAGTGTTAGGTTATAAAATCTAGTGAAATTTTGAACCATTTATCATTAATCAGAGTTAACAGCAATGAAGCTTGATTAAACCATACATTGTATAAAAATATTTTGATTATTATAAAATTCCAAATGTAGCGCCCATAAAGGACTTATACAATCCCAAATACAAAGTGCATTAATAAAAAAAAAATTAGAAACTTAGCATGTAATGGTGGTACTCAATATGGGTTGCAGGGACCCCACCTAGCTCCCCAGATAACCGATGTGCTTTAGAGACCCAGTGAATGTCATCGACTCGCCCTACACCTGCATCAACTGTTATGGTTTGATAGCGTCAGTAGCTATCACAGTGAGGAACACCCTCTAAGATTGCACACTCATCATTCATAATTAAACATAGATCGCAAGTCATGAAAATGGATATATTAAGTAGGGCACTTCATAATCATGAACATATACTTAAAAATCAAGCCGATCAACAAAATCTCATCATAAGCAAACATAATAACAATCACAATATAAGGGTATATGCTTAGGTAATCAAATAATCAACCATACGACTTTCTATTACACCCAAAAATTATATTATACGTGAACTCCGTAAGATGCCTAAAAAATTGATAAGCGAACTTTAACTCCACCCGAAAATCATGGTACAAGTGAAATCCATAAGGTGAATAGAAAAATAACCTTTAAACCTCTTCTTCATCTGGACATCATATCTTACGTGAACTACACAAGATTGTTAAAAAATCAATAAGTGAACTTCAGCTCCACCCAAAAATCATGGTATGACTGAACACCCCAGATGAAGAGACAAATAACATACAAACCCTAAACCACCCAAAAATCATATCATACGTGAACACTACAAAATAGCTAGAAAATTGATAAGCGAACTTCGGCTCCACCCAAAAATCATGGTACGACTGAACACTGCAAGATGGATAGGAAAAATAACATACAACCCTCTACTATACTCGAAAATCATATCATATGTGGACATCGCGAGGTGGCTAGAAAATCGACAAGCGAACTTCAGCTCCACCCGAAAATCACCATACGACTGAACACCACAAGATGAAGAAAGTACCAACAAGGGAACTTCGACGTCATTCAAAAATCGTATGAACTTTGCAAGATAGCTAGAAAATTGACAGACGAACTTTAGCTCTACCCGAAAATTATAACGAACTCTGCATAATGACCCGAAAATTGACAAAATGTGCAAAAACATAACCAATAAGCCACGAAGAGCACCAATAACCAATCCAAGCCGTGTAAGGCAAATGTGGATCGTAGGATGATAAGTCCAATGTAGGTTCCACTCAATTCATTATTTAGGCGCAAGTGGTAGCATATAGTTAATTATTACAAGTACAACAAAAGATACCATGTTATCATCAAATCATCTATGCATGTTACAATTAAAGAGATGTCTATCATTTAACACATGAATTAATTATGCAAAAAATTCAATAATAAGGTAAACAACTCAGTTAGGGGAATCATGTCATCGCCTATATCCAGATTGATGAAATTAAGTGGGAAGCTCAAAGGGTGAGTCCTCACCTTATAGTTCAAACTGCCTACCAGTGTTACTAGAGAATGCGTGTTCCCTTAAAATTGAACCCTATCATAAATTAGGAACTTTTACCATTAGATCCAAGTTTTACACATCACCTAGGGTTTGATATCATAGTCTAGGGTTTTAATTACTTACCTTTAGGGTATTAGTGTGGAATTAGGGCTTTATCTTAAAGTTTAGTTTAATGCTTAGATTTTAGGATTTTGATTATGGGATTTGGACTACTTTGTGTGGCCATTTATGATATTGTTAATAGGAATCATTGATGAGTCAAATTTATAAAATGAATTAGTTATTAATTTTAGGAATATTACCATGGCTAATATTATATTAAATTATCTGATAACACCCACAATGAATGATAATACTAATAATTTTCAAAATAATTATTAACATCATTAGTTAACATGACCCTGACAATCATTATGATGAACAAAAGTAGTATGCTCTAACGTTGATAATAATATCTTACGAACGACGAATAAAATATAAATATTTTAATAAGGATAATAATTTATATATTTATAAGTGTGTGTGTGTGTGTGTGTGTGTGTGTGTGTGTGTAAGTGTGGACAATTACTAATGGTTAATCATATCCTACTAAAAAAAATCTTAATATTAACGATGATAATTAGAATAATTTAAATCTGAATGAAAGTATAGTCTCACCTTTGTCAACTCGGCTCGACTCGGGCTGGGTTTAGCTGACTCGACAATGAGTCGAGTTTGAACCCACTCTCACTCTCTGTTTCTCTCCTTTTTCCTCTCCTCTTCTCTTTCTTTCCTTCTTCTCCCTCTGTCTTAAACTTCTTCTTTTTCTGTCGTTGCTGAAGGTACAACAGTGAGACCAAACACTCAAAGTGACCTGCACAAACTCAGACTCGTACAGAGTCAACATAGTCAGGTGGAGAAGATGGGTCAGCCGTTAATGGCAGATCCAAATCCGATGATCCTTCCTCCAATCAGCATCGTAGGATTGACTTTTTTTTATCCTAACATGCTTCCCAACAACTGGTTTCGAAGCTTCGACCTGCGTGGCTGGTGGGTTTGAGTTTTGGAAGGGGCAGCCGAGTTTTCATTGAAGGGACGTGAGCAACAAATAGAATCAAATGTTGTTCGATCCTCCACCATTTTAAGTTACCCTAGACTCCCAGCACTGTCGGATGAGCAATGAATGGCCAGGATCTAATACTGTTGTCAGGCTTTTTGAAACAACTTAGCAAAACAGTGGGCTTGGCGTCGATTTTCTACATAAAACCCCTAATCCGTACGAAGAAAATGGATGGCTAGGATGGATTTACTCCAACAGTCGGGATGCAGAGACTTACCTTCACACAAATTGCCATTAGTGCAAGCAACAGGTTTCCGTTTTTGGAATTTTCCACACGTACAACTCTTCTTGTGCCAGCGTTTGTGTGCATACACGTGCTCATGAGATCACACGAGTGACATGGTTTTGGTCGTCCCCTCACCACGCACATGATGGACGGTTCAGATCGTCTAGATGGACGACCATGGTCAGCCACAACGCAGGCGGGAGAGTCCTGCTTTTGCTGTTTTCATCAGGTAAAATCCGATTAGACTGGGTTTTCAGTCCAGTGCACGGAGGGTATGCATTTGTTGTGCACTTGCACCACGTGAAGTGGGGTCCACGAAGCTATTTTTCACAATCCCCACCGTCCGTGATGTTCTATGGCTCAACTAAGCCGTCTTGATGGAAGATGTGGCAGATCCAAGGTCTAGGTCGGCCATACTCCCAATTTGCATTTTTTTTTTAGCTCCAATTGCATACTCTAGTTAGTCTGCTGGTCAGATTACCTCGAAGTTGAACACCAACAGTTGAAAATAGGGACTTAAATATAAGGTAATCCTAAGTTCCAAGTGGGCAACAACACATTTGATCGGTTCATCGTACAAATGCTCATTAGTCTATGTTCAAACACTTAACATAGATGCGTCTTGGCTATGGCATTAGGTGGGGTCCCTCGTGATGTCCTTTCAGGGAATCCATTCCATCTATCTAGTTTGTTACATCAATTGAGGACACTGTCAAAAATGGAGTGGTTTAGTTAATCAAGTGGACCAAGCGGTCCCACCGAGTAGCGAGAATACTCACTGTTAAAACTTAAATTGTAACTCTCCTAAACAGTGTCATGCATGTGGTGTTACCTTATTTACAATTCTACCCCTTTTCTTCTTTAAAACTTTTGTCATACATAACTCATGAGTCTACCATCCAAATGTGATGAAATTTGATAGGTGATCTTTAATTTTCACTCTCTTTTCGTTGCCCAAATTTAAGCACCGATCTCTCAATAATGACTAAGATTTTCTTCTAATGGCTAATGTATTTTCAAATTCTAAAATAATATTCGTACTCCTCTGATTGACAAGTTAAAAGGCAGTTTGGACCTAAACCCTAAGATCTTCATGATGATCAGTTTGCCATGATGTTTGCATGGCCCGTTTGGCGGATCCAAACATGATGGATGGTCAGATGACTTGTTAATAATAATGAGACTTGATGGTTAGCACTCTGGCTATGTATGTTAGTGAATGTACGGTCAATTTCGTAAATGGATGGTCATAAGGTATGTTTTTGAAGTGATTAGGGGTATGACACATATCTATTAGATTCAAGTGACTTGTTCACATGTGTAAGTTTCTCATATTATAATTTTAATGGTGGGTTAAGAATAATCATGTGGGGTGAATAAGATGAATGGGTCGGAATCTCAATTTGATAAGTGTACGGATGGATGTACAGGCCAAGTAGCTGATTCACTATGATCTAAGGGCTGAAATTGGACGTGTACAGTTAATTTATGATAATTAGGCCTAGTATAAAATTTCATATGAAACGGATCATGGAAACTATGTGATCTAGAATTCAGGGATCTATGTTAATGGCATTTTCATAATTATTACTGATCTAAGAGTTTTGTGAAATATAATGGTTCTACATGGTCCTATGCTCATTTCTAAACAATTATTACAAAAGGACTTACATCTAACTCATTATAAATAAAGAGTTACTCACCAATTTAGTCAAGGAAAAGTACGTATATCAGACCACATGATCAACGGTCGGATAACCTGATGTATGGATGGAGATCATTCTTAATTGGTCTGATTCATATTAGAGGATAGATGTAGGGCTAGGTTGGCTACATAGGTACCGTATATGTGTACATAATAGGTTAAATTCATGGCAACACTCAAGTACTGAAAGTGCGGGGTGTTACACACCTGGTAAAGCTCCTACTTCACATCTTCCATTCAATAATTCCAATATTAACAAGATGAATTTAAAGTTAGCTCCTGGTTAAAGAGATGACGGTGCTGAGGAAGTTAGGGAAGAATTTGGAGAGGAAGATGCGTTACCAACTGACGTCGACATGGATGATATCTTTAATGAATTGGAATCAGATGACATAGAAGTTAATTTTGATTTTCAGTCTTCTGGTTTTGATGAGCGTCTTCAAGCCTTATAAGAGAAGGTAGATGGATTGAAGATATCCCAAGAAAGTCAAATGAAATATATGCATAAGTATTTTAGACGCATTACTAAGAGACTACATCAAATTGATCCATCCATCCCACCTCCTTCCTCTGGCTCTGATTAGTATGTTTTACTTAATATTTTGATTTTGGACTTATATTAAGGATTAATTCTCACTTTCATTTGATGACTATTTGATACCTGGACACGAATAACTGTTAGATGTTGATGCTTTCATGCTTTATGGCTTAATCTTCTAAACTCTTATTCTCTTTCTATATATCTTTTTCATATATCCTATCACGCTTATGCTTTATTCTATATGTTTTCCTTTGTTATATTGTGACAAAAAGGGGGGAAATTTGTAGAATGTGGATATGTTTGGTGCATGTCAATGATATAGAGAGATGCGTATATGTATAGTTTTTTTTTTTTGGAAAAGTATTTGTTAATATAGGTCCCTACAAGTCTCCAAGCACATATTAAGGGGGAGTTTTGAAATCTTTTTGAAAGATTGATTTGGTTGTGAATCTGTATATTGAATAGGTTAATTCTCTATAAATTAGTTTTGTTGTAAATTTGACAAAGGGAAAGATTGTAAGTGTTATGTTTTAGACCTAGCACCCTATGTTGTCAAATTTTGTAGTAACAAACCACTTGAGAGTGATTTACTTCTTTGATAGATGGAAAGTTCAACTTAAAATTCAATAGATGGAAAGTTCACCTTCATTCGAAGATAAGTTTCAAGTCATCTGCATCAACATCAAAGTGCTACTACTACTTCAAATCAAAGTGCATGTTCAACTGCAAATACAAAATCAAGTTCATACACAAGACTGAGTGCAAGTGCGACTTCAAATACTAGTTCAAGTCCAAGCGCATTACATGATCAAGTTCATGATCAAGTACACAAGCTCAAGTTCAAGTTTACAAGCTCAAGATCAAGTACACAAGTTTCAAGCTTCAAAATGTACAAGATAAAGCTTTAAAGTACCTCAAGTATACTTTTTACCGAAGCGATTGTATTGACAAGTTCAATGCTCACATTTAAGGTATACATGACCCTAGAAAGACCTTAGGGATAGGTCATACATATTGCATATAGAATTTTGGTCATGGTACTCTATTTGGACCTTGCTTCAACTAGTCCTAGTCATGGTTCAACAAGTCCAAGCACTGGCTCAACCAGTCCAGGGATTTTCTTAACCTGTCCACCCTACTCGACCGGTTGTGGAGACTGGCTCGACTAGTCTAGCAGGGCTCGACTCAAAGTCCAGCAAGCTATTTGAGCCCCACTCGACCAATCGAGTGGCATGCTTGACCAGTCGAGTGATGAGTTTATCCAATTAAACCATAAAATTTGAAAATTGGTTACTGCCAAGATTAGTCGAGGCAGGCCTTAGACCAGTCGAGGGAACAAAATTTCATCCTATAAATAGAGGACTTTTCTCAGCATTTAATATTCATTCCAAGCTAAATCAAGCCTTCTCTCTGAGAATTAAGTCCCCACTATTGTGAAGCTATTACTTGGTAATTTAAGATTCTTTTATAGCTTTTTTATTTTGAATTTCTTTATTTGTTATTATTCAATTCAACTTATTTGAAAGGGAATTTTGTTTTACCCTTTTAAGATCCAAGAAATTAAATCAAGCTAGCCCAAGGTTGATTTTAAATTAAAATTCATTTAGACCTAGAACCCTTTCATTTGTGAGATTGAACATTAAACATCCACGTCTATAAAGAAGTGGTTCTACCAGGCTACAACGAAGAAGAAGAATCTTCAGATAAGTATATTTTATTTATTATATTGTGGTTTGTAAGATTGCCAAAAAATATTTCTTTTTAGTTTTAACTGAGATAGCTAAAAAATCTCAGTGTGTGGGGTTTTTAATTGTGGTAGCACATCGAAAACACAATTATAAAGGTTTTAAGGTGAACCTTGGAAAACCTTCTTTCATAGTGAAAGTCGATATCCCGTGGGTTGTGGATATTGGGAGTAGAGTAGGTGTGGCTGTTTGAGAATAGTTGGTGTACACACCGAACCACTATAATTCTCAGAGTTTGGATTATGATGATGATGGTGATGCATGTGATGTGGTGAATGCTGTAATTTACTTTCATGTACATGTGGTGAATGGTGTAATAGCTTAATTTATTTTATTTATCTTTGGTATTAGTTTGAGTTTTTAATCCTTACTAAGTTCAAGACATCACGTTGTCCTACCATAAACCTTAGTTTTCGTGTAATGTAGTCCTTTGAATAAAGTTTGTATCAACCTCTCAAGACTAGTACATTTGAGGTTGCTATTTATTTATGTTATCTGCATTTATATTCCACTTTTGAATTTTATTTGGCATAGTCCTCCCCCCCCCCGCCAAGGACTGAGTGCTAACCCTTTTCAGTGTGAAAACTCGATGCCAAGTTAAGGGCATTATTAGTCATTTGTGCTTCGCCTCGAAAATTGAGCCTAAAAATGTCATAAAAGCTCTTCAAGATGAATTTTGGATAACAGTTGTGCAAGAAGAGCTCCATCAATTTGAAATGAATGAGGTGTGGCAACTAGTTCCCAGGCCACATGATACAAATATCAACAGAACCAAATGGGCTTTCAAGAACAAATCTGATGAATCTAATAATGTAGTAAGGAATACGACTAGACTCGCAGCACAAGGCTACTCACAAATTGAGGGCATCAATTTTGATGAGACATTTTCCCATGTAGCTCGCCTCGAGTCCATATGAATTCTCTTATCTATTGTGTGTGCATTGATATTCAAACTATTCTAAATTGATGTTAAGAGCGCCTTTCTAAATGGTTTACTTGAGGAAGAAGTGTACGTAGAACAACCAAAAGGATTTTTGAATTCTAAATACCCTCAACACGTATATAAGTTGAGTAAAGAACTTTATGGTCTAAAGCAAGCTCCCCAAGCATGATATGAGCTCTTTTCTGTTCGACCATAATTTTTGAAGGGGGAGTGTTGACAAGACACTATTTACGCAAAAGACTGGGAATATCTTGCTCATTGCCTAAATTTATATGGATGATATTGTTTTTTGATTCACTTGCGAAGATACATCTCATGAATTCGGTGAATTGATAAAATCTGAATTTGAAATGAGCATGGTTGGTGAGTTGAACTTCTCTCTAGGATTACAAGTGAAACAAATGGCTAATGGAACATTCATATGTCAGTCCAAGTATGCAAAAGATCTAATAAAGAGATTTGGACTTGACTCTAACCGCACTCATAATACTCCCATGACCACCACTCTTAAACTTTCTAAGGACATCAATTTTGATTGATCAGGGACTATTTCCCAGCTACTCTAGCGTTGTGCTAGCTAACTTAGACTTATTTTCTAAAGGAATTAATTCTACGCGATTTTGGGTCGAGTTGGTACTCGAGTCCAAGTATGGATTTTTCACGGGCGTTACAATCTACCCCCCTTAACAAATAATTTCATCCTCGAAATTTGTACCTTTTCGTACTCCTCGAGAAGCTGTGGGTAGTTCTTTCTGATCTCGGCTTCTGTCTCCCAAGTAGCCTCTTCCTCAGAGTGATGCGTCCACAATACCTTCACAAGGGGAATCACCTTGCTACGCAGTACCTGCTCCTTCCTGTCTAGGATACGTGTCGGTCGCAGGATATAAGTAACATCCTCTCCTAACTGCACCTGCTCCCATCTGATGATATGGGATGGATCAGAAACGTACTTCTTCAGCATAGAAACATGAAATACGTTGTGAACGCTCACGAGAGGCGTGGGTAAAGCCAATCGGTATGCCACTGCTCCCACACGATCGAGGATCTGGAATGGACCAATGAATCGCGGTGCTAGCTTCCCCTTCTTCCTGAACCGAAGGACTCCCTTCATAGGGGAAACTCGTAAAAACACATGATCCCCAACTGTGAACTCTAGTGGCCTCTGTCTCGTATCGGCATAACTCTTCTTTCTGCTCTGCGTTGTGAGAAGCCAATGTCTAGTAATATCAATCTTCTCTAACATCGCCTACACCAACTCTGGGCCAATCAAGCTACGCTCACCGACCTCTGCCCAGCAATGCGGTGCGCGACAAGGTCGCCCATACAACGCCTCGTAAGGTGTCATACCGATACTCGCCTGAAAGCTGTTGTTGTACGCAAACTCCGCATATGCAAGACAATCATCTCAACTATCCTTGAAGTCCAATGCGCAAGCTCGCAACATGTCCTCTAAGATCTGGTTCACCCGCTCTGTCTGTCCGTCCGTCTGTGGGTGAAAAGCAGTACTGAACTTCAACTTCACATCCATAGCCTCCTGAATGTGAGTCCAGAAAATAGAAGTGAACTGCGTGTCTCTGTCCGACACGATCTCCAACGGAACTCCATGCAGACGCACAATCTCTCTGATATACAATCTAGCCAGCTCGTCTGCAGAGTTCGTAACTCTGATCGGTAGGAAGTACGCCGACTTCGTCAGACGGTCGACGATCACCCAAATGGAATCATGTCCCTTCCTCATCTTCGGCAGCCCTAAAATGAAGTCTATGGAAATGAAATCCCACTTCCACTCTACAATCGGCATAGGCTGCAAAAGTTCAGGTGGTCGGCGATGCTCTGCCTTCACCTGCTGACAAGTGAGACAACGGGACACGAACTCAGCTATGTGGGTCTTCATACCTTTCCACCAATAAGTCCTCTTCACGTCACGATACATCTTCGTACTGCCTGGATGCATCGCGAGTCTAGTACAATGCGCAGCCTCGAGAATCTCTCGTCTCAAGTCAGGGACATCTGGGACGCATAGGCGGCCACGATATCGTAAGCCCCCATCCATACCAACTCGCCACTCGGCGTCTGCATCATCACTGGCCTGCTCTCGAAGCTCAGTCAGATGCGCGTCGTCCCTCTGCGCCTCGATGACCCGGTCATCGATCTGAGATCGCACCTTTACATGTGCGATGAACTCATACGGCTCCTCTATGGTGAGTTTCTGCTCAAAGTCTCGTAAAAACTCAACCATATCCCACTCAGCAACTATCAGCGGAGCCGCAAACTCTATCTCCTTCTTGCGGCTCAATGCGTTAGCCACAAGGTTTGCCTTCCCAGGATGGTAAGAGACTTCGAACTTAAAGTCCTTCAACGTCTCCATCCATCGCCGCTGCCTCATATTCAAGTCTCGCTGCGTGAATATGTACTTGAGGCTCTTGTGGTCGCAAAAGAGCTCGAACTCCTCTCCGTAAAGGTAATGTCTCCAGAGTCCCAGTGCGAATATGACAGCTGCCAACTCTAGGTCATGTGTAGGGTAATTCTCCTCGTGCTTCCTTAATTGTCTCGAGGCATACGAAATTACCCTGTCCCTCTGCATAAGGATACAACCCAAACCAATGCTAGACGCGTCAGTGTATATAGTGTATCTAACCCCTTGCTCTGGCAATACTAGCATAGGGGCGGACGTAAGTCTGTCCTTCAGCTCCTGAAAAGCTAACTTCGCCTCGTCATTCCAGGCGAACTTCACGTCCTTCCGTGTCAACTGAGATAAGGGTCTCGCAATCTTCGAGAAGTCCTGTATGAAGCGCCGATAGTAACCAGCGAGACCCAAGAAACTCCTCACCTCAGTGACAGAACCAGGCTGCTCCCAGTCCTGCACTGCAGCTACCTTAGACAGGTCAACTGTCATGCAATCCTTAGACACCACGTGTCCCAGGAACTTCACTTCCTGCTTGCAGAAGTCGCACTTCTTGTACTGCGCGAACAACTGATGCTGTCTGAGCGTATCCAGGACCAAACGCAAGTGCTTCTCATGCTCCTTTCGACTCCTGGAGTACACCAAAATGTTGTCAATGAATACAACGACGAATCGATAGAGGAAAGGCCGAAATACCCGGTTCATCAGATCCATGAACACGGCCGGTGCGTTCGTAAGACCGAACGACATCACAAGGAACTCGTAGTGGCCAAAACTGGTCCTGAATACTGTCTTCTGCACGTCCTCATCCCTGACGCGCAATTGATGATATCCTGACTGAAGGTCAATCTTCGAGAAGTACTGCGCTCCTCTCAACTGATCAAACAAGTCATCGATCTTGGGTAAAGGGTACTTGTTCTTCACCATGATCTGGTTCAGCCTGCGATAATCAATACACAATCGCATCGAACCATCCTTCTTCCTCACGAACAGGACCGGTGCTCCCCAAGGAGACAAACTAGGCCGTATTAGGCTAAGCTCCAGCAGACCATCAATCTGTATCCTCAACTCCTCCATCTCACACGGTGCCATGCGATACGTCGGCAGTGAGACGGGCAAGGAACCAGGAACCAGATCGATAGTGAAATCAATCTCTCGTCGGGACGGCAAACCAGGGATCTTCCTGAACAGATCCCCGAACTCGCAAACGACTGGCGTATGCTCAAGTACCTGGGCACCAGCATCTCGCAATAAAGTGGCGTAACTAAGTATGCGGAAAGGGAGATTTACCCGCACTAAAAATGTGAAAGATGCACCCTCTGGCTCGTAGGCTGTCACTATACGAGTCTCGCAGTCAATCTCGGCCCTTGCTGCAGTCAACCAGTCCATGCCAAGAATGACATCGAGATAAACTAGAGCGGGGTCGACGACGAGATCTAGAGCCATCGTCTTGCCCCCCAGATCCACCAAACAATCCTCACACATCTGGGTGGCATCTGTAAAGGACTCGTGTGCTGTATAAACTCGCACCCCGTCCATAGTAATGGTCTGTAGCCCAAGACGCCTGACTATAGCACGTGATATCAAAGAAATCGTGGAACCAGTGTCCACCATCACGAGAATAGGTGTACCTCCAATATGGGCAGTGACCACGAAGGCCGAATGCTGAGAAGTCGGTGTCGCAGCTGCCTCAGCTGTCAATGCATGAACCCATGCCTGCTGTGGCATGTTCGGCCGCTGTGTCATGGGCCGTGGAGGCTGTCTGATCTGCAATACTGGAGGTCTGAAAGAGGGGTGCGCAGGAGCTAACCATATAGGCGGTGCTGATATCGCCTGTGAACGTGCACGGTCAATCTTCTGCGGTGGCGAGAACCCACTGTCCCGCATCCGAGAAAAATAACTCTGCGCCAAGTGGCCCGTCCTCCCACAGTATGCGCACGATAATTCGGGGCACCAAAACGATGGTGCTGGCGCTATGGCCCGAGTAGGAGGGTCGACACGAGGCCTCTTGCCCGCAAAGGGCCTGTCCTGCATCTCTGGTCGTGGCCTAGAAGCAACAGGGCCACGAGATCGCGCAAGTCGATCCACATCCTTCTCTGCCCGCATAGACATGTGAATCAACTCCGCATAGGAGGGAATGCTCATGCAGCACATCTTCGACTGAATATTCTGTCGCAAACCCTCCAAAAAGCACCATATGCGCATCTGCTCATCAGCCAAAATAGTCGGGACGTATCTGCCCAACTCCGTGAACCGATGCTCATACTCTGTAATTGTCATGGCTCCCTGTCTGAGATAGAGAAACTCATTCTCCCAGTCATGCCTGTACGTCTGGGGATAATACTTCTCGTGGAAGCGGAACTCAAACGCTACCCATGTCCATATAAAGTCGACGGCAACAGTCCGCAATATGCTGTCCCACCACAAGCTGGCCTCTCTCTCAAACAGGAACGTAACCAACTCTACCTGCTCGGCCTCTGTACAGTGTAACATCCGTAGTATCTTCGACACACGGTCGAGCCAATACTCGGCCTCCTCGGGTCTATGAGAACCCGTAAAAGTGGGAGGCCATAAGTGCTGAAATCGCTCTAACAAGCCCCGTGTATCTGCGGCATTCCCCGCAGGATAAGCAGGTGGTACAGGATGAGCCATGCCCTCATCCTGGGCATAAGTATCAGCATCCCCAGCTGGATGCGCAGGTGGTGCAGGTGGAGTCACACCCCCACCCTGGGCTAATGTCCCCACAATAGTAGTCAGAAGCTGCTGCTGCTGCTGCATCATAGCCATCATCTATTCAAATTTGTCAGGAGGTGGAGCAGGTTGTGGCGTGTGCTGCGTCGAAGTAGACGCACGATAAGGCTCTCTGACTGGCGGTGTGAACGGTGGTGGTCCAACTGTAGGACCAGCAGTAGGCTGAGACGCACGCACTGTCTCAGGAATCGGGCCCACAGTAGGGTCTGCATGGGTGTCAGGCTGTGAAGGAGCCTGATCCATAGGCTTACTCAATTCAAGCCGAGCCGTGCTCCACGTAGCCTTAGGCGGCATTCCCTATATTCAAAATAGGGCACAACCTTGTCAGTCTCAATAGCACAAACACACCGCAATCATTCACACAAGAGTTAAAAGCATTCCATGCATTTCATTTAATCAAAATTGTCACAATACAAGGGATATGTCCTTACAAGCATCATGACGAGAAATACATGGGAACTAAGACAGTTAAAATTTATAACAGCAACATAAGCAAAGCACTAGCCTTAAAAGGCTTACACAACTTAAAGCAGGAAACAACTAACTACTAACAACAACATCAAAGGTCGCATCGATAGTCTGAGTCAGGTGACGGAGGAGGAGCAACCTTATCCTGCAAGCAGCACAGGATCGTCTTCAAGGTACGAGTCACCTTGCCGAATTTCCTCTTCGTAACGGCCTTGGCGTCCTCGACTTCAGCGCGAAGTTCCTGAACTTTCCTTCGCAAGGCGATCTGACTCTCCTCAATCCGAGCAATGCGATCATCGCCAATAGCCTGAGCAGATGGAGGAGGGCTCTCATCTGTATCCTGAGCCTCCTCTTCTGCCTCTTCCTGGACTTCTTCTTGAACTTCTGCTCCAGGTTCTCCCTCACTTGGATCCTCCTCATCATCAAAGTCATCCTCGCTATCCTCCTCAAGCTGATTCTCACAGTACTGAGACCCAATCTTCATCTTGACCATAGTTGACTCATCAATGCTATGAATCAAAACTGGCAATTCCGGCCCAAGTCTGTAGGCAAACTCAAGCACAATCTTGCATATCAGTCGGCCAAAAGGAAGCGATTCAGACATTCTTCTTGACTTCGCTATGAGGATTATCTGTCGCAAGATGAAAGTGGCCATACATACATTCTCTCCCTGGGCCACCAGATATAAGAAATCAACCATAAGGCGCGTACACTCAATGCGATTCGTCGACCTGGGATACACATTGAACGTGCAGATATGGTGCAGCAGGTGTAAATTATCAGACATATACGTCACCTTGAGGCTATTATTAGGCTGCCATGGAACCAACTTACCGCATAGGAACCTGGTACGGTGATCTCGCTCACGCCTACTCCTCAGATTCTTCTCACTAGGATGAACATCACCAAGAGGCACGTTCAGAAGTCGCGCAATCAACCGAACATCGATCGTAGCCATCCGATCTCTACCAAAAGGGATTTCGAACTACAATGGCTCCAAGGTAGGATTCTGGATACGAGCGTAGAAGGCACGAACGGTGCTCACATTAGCACGAGCACGAGCTTCAAAGATTGGACCCCAATGCGCAGCTTCAATGCGCTCGAACAACAGAAATTCGCCAAATAGTTATCCTTCCACATCCGCCTCAAATAATACTTTGTGATCAGTGTATTGGCCGTGAGGCATCTCAGCTAGAATCACTCGCCCGAGTTGAGTATGGGGATCCAAATCCCGCTTTGTATGAAACTCTCGGGCTGTGGTTGGACCTGTGGCGGTGCTTGAACTTGCGGCACCACCCCGCGGTCTTCTCGATTGAGCAGGGTGACTTGGCCCAGCCTCATCCGCTGCGGTTTTTCTTTTACCCATCAAAGATAGGATGGTGAAGAGTGACAAAAGGCCTAAAATGGCTTCCACGAAAGCCATGAAAAATGGAGAAAATGTAAAGAAGTGGCTGTCCAAACTGGAAAAGGGAGATCTAGGCATTGTAGAGGGATGCTTCAAGCTCCCCTAGGATGTATTTTCAAGGAGAAATGAAAATAAAAAAGGAAAATGGAGCACCTCACGATTTTAGCTCGATTTGAGAGTTTTTAGAGCTCCAAAAGATGAAATCTTCAAGAGGGAGGGCTGCCAACTTCAAAGGAACAATGGAGTGTGGTCGTTTTTGGCCAATGATGGATTTAAGGGTAGTTTAGAATCATGAATTTTGGAGATAGCAGCTGAAAAATGAGAATGGAGCTATGAGAAGGGCTGTTTGTGAAGGAAGTGCATGATTTTGGGGTTTTCTACACACGAACCACACATGGGGGGTGTGTAGTACCCAAAATACCCCCAGATAACAAAGCACGCACCAAACGGACCACAGTGGCCGGCGATGGCATCGCCGACCATCTCCCTGGTCGGGCGATGGGACCACATGGGTTTGGTCCCCCATGGTCCAGGGACCCCAAATAACTATGGGCCCCACCTTGGTTCATTGTATTTTGACCTATATGGGCCCAAACATGAGTTCAGAGCTTTCCAGGGCCAATCTGTAATACCAAATACAAAACCCTATCATGCAGCATATGATTTTGGGGTAGAAGGATCTATTACATCCATCTAGCCCATTAGTTTCTAAAGAAAGTGAAGTTAGAATTACCTTATAGCCATTTTTCATGAAATTTTACTATTCACTGTAAAATTTTATGAAAGTATGATTTTATGTTATTTTCATATTATTTTTGATACCTAACATGAAAAGGATAAGAATAAATTGAAGATTGGAGTGGTGAGAGGTAGAATTTTGAAGATTTTTGGTGAAACGGGGTTTTTAAGCCCTGACGATTGAATACAGGGGTCGTGGTTGTCTCGCGGCCCAAGGATTCACATTTATGGGTTTAGAATCATTTAAAGAATATCTCAACCCACTCACCTGCAACCTAGGAGCTATTCGGGTTGCTTCACGCGACCGTAGATGCGTTACGGACTCGATCGCGCGATCGAAATGAATAGACTTCGCCAATTGGCGAATCTGTGATCCTATGAGTGTTTCTAGACCCTTCTCACACGCACCTAAGTTAAAGGAAGTGACAGCGTACATCGCGTGACCATAACCCAGGCCCAGTATACTTTTATTCACGCTCTGATACCAACTTGTAACACCCTGAAAATCGGGGGTCGTGTATAAACTCAACTCCTGAGTTCCAGACCGTCACTTATGCAAAAAAAATGTTTATGATTCAAGGTTGTCTGAGTTAAAGCATTCACATGAGTAAAAGTATACCAAAACTGCAATTCATACTCCAGATCTAGTGATAAAAGCAAGCGGAAGACTAAACAATATATATATCACTGTATGAAAAAACAAAGTAGATCTCATCTGTCTCTAAAGTATGAATACATCTCTGAGTCTCATATACATATACATGAACAAAATCAAATGATCAAAATAGTCCCACTGAAGTCCCATCAACCCAGGTCACCTACGCAAAGCCATCATGGTACTGCATGTACGAGAACTCGTCCTGGTCCTCGTCAAAGTCTGGCTCTGCCTCCTGGATCTCAGCATCACCTGCATCTACAACAGGGTCTGGTGGGTGTTGCAAATACCATCCCGTAACGTGGGAATGAGTGATCAACTCAGTGGAATCATAGAGCAAAGATTAGCATGTTCACAAATCAATCATGCGATAATAGTAAAGCAGTAAATCAGACAATCCTAATACTGTTGTTAATGCAATATGACATGACGTGATGTATGCCCTCACCGACGATCTCCCTCATACGGCACCATCTTACGACCGCGGCATGCAATCGAGCCTCAAGTGCTCCACATCTTCCAGGCACATGCAATAGTATGGTGATATGATTTCTAAGTTGTTATTAGTCCATTCAAACAGCAGGATTGGAAAACTAAGGTACTTCCCTTATATCAATCTCAACACAGATCCTGTCTAGGGTCGTCACTCCTAGTAATCTCATACGATGTATATTTTGTAGGTCGCTGCAAGGGCTGTCAGGGCCTGTTGCTCACACTCGTTGTACCGCTCCCCCATCACCTTATCAATACAGGCCTACTGTACTCTACTGCTACTGAAGGGTCGTCGCCTCCCGTAGACTCAGAATATGCTCGCGGTCACTACAAAGGACTCGTCGCCTGATCAGTGTAGGCCGACAGCAAGAATATAGTGTCCCATACCACCATAATCTGCTCACGAGACTAGGTGCTCACTGGTCACTATGGGGAGGTTTGTGGCCCCGGCGTAGGCCGACAGCTCGACCACGGTGTCCCATACCACCATGCCATGCTCATGAGTCTTCGTGGATCAAGGTACCATGGTTAACAGGGTTTACAATGGTAAGTTCAGTACTTAGGTTCAAGCAGTTATGACTTATACAGGGTGAACATACATCGGTCAGTCAGGTTACTTGACGGGCTCGACTAGCGCGATCGCATCTCAAGTCGAATGACATGAAGTGAGTAAAACACTTCACGTGGCCTAACCACTGCCGCCAACTCCAAACACGGATCGCGTTCATCGACGCGTCATTCGTGGCCAATATAAGCCGACCACGAATTCGCTCGGTTACCGACTGCCTGGACTAAGTATAGTCCCAAACAATGATGGAATCACATCAGCAAATCATATGAGAGTATTGGAATTGAAATACAACCATGTGAGCATATTAACACATGTTATAACATACAACTTAAGTAAATCTTCGAGCACATACATTTCATGCATATAGTCAACATGTAAGAAATCATTTATGTCAGCATATTAATTGAGAAATCAATCTCAAACTATTTCATAACATCATTTAATTCAATACATACTAATACAAGCATTTATACAAACACATACACTACACACTTAAGTCTACATATAGTATGTCGACCCGAAGTGCGCAATTAGGCAAATCTCTTCGCCAAATTAATTATGCACGTATTCCTAATATTCTAATGCGACAACAAACCATGTCAATCACATCAGCAAAATATGAATGAAATTAGCACTTCCTACAAATGACTAAAATGCCCTAAATCTCATATTCTTCGTTGATTTACGAAACAGGAAACGGATAGCATGTTGTACATGTCAAACGGTGATGCCGTCAATAATCTACTATTAAACGACATTGAAAGCATTGGAAACCGTCAATCAAAGCGTCTAAAATCCTCACCTTAACTCTTATGGAAGTGTGAATTCGAACGGAGCGTATACGCTTCGTCTACGGCTACTAGAGGACCTGTTTTACAAGATCTATTAACTATCAAGCTATGGAACGAAAGAAACATCAAATCAGCAACTTTCTAGGGTTATTTCTTACCTGAAAATGCAGAGAAATCACCGGCTAAATGATGGAAGCATGTTGCTTAGGCACTTGCAACAGGTGGTGCAAAGGCGAAAAAATTCTCCTCCAATCTCTCTCACAAACTCTCACCTTTTCTCTCTCCCAATCTAGGGTTTCTCTCAAATTCGTATGGGAGAGAGGAGTGAGGGTTTCAACCCCTTTTATAAGCTTAAAAATGCCCAAAATAGGCTCATGTACAAGGTTTACTTAGGGCATATCCAAATCGGGGCTGTTTTAGTCCAAAAGATGATTTCTGGTGGTCCCCTGGCCGAATGCGATCGGACTTAAGTTCACGCATAACCGGATCTAGCACGCATTAAGTTTTCAGTCCGGCAGGGTTCGTAGATCGCGCGTGCGGACCAGTTTCAGTTCAGCGGTCACTGCACGTAGATCAGGGCTGAAAGTCTCATGATATGAAATAGAAATTTTTCCTGATCCGAGGGTGTAATCTGGATAAATTCTGATGGTCAGAACGCTTAATACTGATGCGTCAAGTCGTGTGCCAGATTCGAATTTGAAATTCCAATTCTGTCCCTATTCGCACTCTCTTTAGTCCGGGCTCAATGAAATAGCCTGTGATTATCGGTTGGACTTGATTTTTAAAATGATTGTCAAGTCCAGCAAGGCGGTTCTAACGGTCTAAGATAGGAGGTATCGGACTTTCGACGCGCGGTCTAAATCCAATACAAAATTTCAAAGTGGTCCAGAGAACAAACCTGCTTAGAGTTTGATCCGAGGTTATAGAGTAGTATAGAGTCATTGGTTCTACTCGATTTGGATCTTGTAGAATGTATTTAAAGTGATCAGGGACTATTTCCCAGCTACTCTAGCGTTGCGCTAGCTAACTTAGACTTATTTTCTAAAGGAATTAATTCTACGCGATTTCGGGTCGAGTTGGTACTCGAGTCCAAGTATGGATTTTTCACAGGCGTTACACCCCCTCTAGGACCTTCTCTCATATTCATTCTTCAATATCAGCGGTATAAACCATAATTTCATCATCTTCCTGATGAAAAGGATGATTTGCATCAATGGCAGATCTCATCGTGGCCGACTGATCGTTGAATTGGTTTCTCTAGGTGGTCCGGGTTAGTCTCTTGATGTTTCTTGGGCGACTAGATCAACAGTTTTTCCCCTTTTCTTGCGGTGAGTTTCTTGGAACAACATCTACCCACGTGCTTTCGCAAATTCGTCCATAGAGATTAGTTGTTCGCGTGTGCGGCCATCCCGATCTTTCTAGATCTCCAGGGTTGGATCGGAATCCTCCCTGTAGGAGTTTGGATGGTTGGGATGTGCAACGAGTTGCGTAAGGAGGTGTAATGAGGAGGAGAGAAATCACAACCTGCAATTTCATCATGCGTTGTTGTCGCATGAGGTCATTCTCAGTCAGTTCGTTTGCCATTCTGGTGGGGTCCACTTGTGATGTCTCTTAGGAAAATACACTCCCTTCATTAGCATGAGAAGATCGTGTTGGGCCATGGGCCAAGAGATGGAGTAAATCCAAGCCTTTGGTGGGCCACTGCACATCTTATCATCCGAGGCTCCCCGGTGCTTAAACATTCCTGAAACCACGTAACTTTGTTATGTGATTGGCTATGGTATTGGGTGGGGCCCACATAAATGTTTCCTTCAAGGATCTGCTCCGTTTATCCTGTTTGTTATGCGAATTTAGGACACGAGATCAAAAATGAAATAATTTCATAAATCAGGTGGGCCACAGGGTCTGATCAAGTATCGAGAACATTCATTGTTGAAACATCAATTGCAATTCTTGTCCAATAGTACCATGCATGTGGCATCATCTTATTTACAATTCTACCCTTTATTTTTCCAAACTTCCGTCATCCATAATTCACGACTCCATCGTCCAAATGTGATGAGATTTGACGGGTGATCTTTATTTTTCATGCTCTTTCCATTGCCCCAATTTGAGTAGAGGTGTACACGAGCTCGACTCGACTCGAAAAAGCTTGATTCGACTCAATTCAAAGCTGAGTTTGAGCTGAGTCGAGCTGATTTTTTTAGCTCAAAAATGAGTTTGAGTTGGCCGCTTCTCAACTCGACTCAGATCGAACCCATCTTGAATCGAACTCGAATCGAACTAGTTCGGTGACTCGGTTACTTTGATATTGATGTTTCTCACCAAGTGTTTGATGAAATGACCCAACGAAGTGTGGCTCGTGGCAAGGACGGTATGTCTATGAAACCAATACCTACTTTTTTTCTTAATTTTTATGTTACTTAGAAGGTGTTCGATAAAATACTTGTAAAATCGGTGTTGTTGTCTTCAATAGAGTGAGATTTTGAAGGCGTAGTCCAAGTGTTTATGAAAATGCTACACAGGCGAACTCGGCTAGCTCTTAGCTCAAACTCTGCTCGAATTGGCCCAAGCTACTAACCAAACCGAGCTGAGCTGGCCAGTTTGGCTCAAGGACCGTGCCGAGCCGAGTTCAAGCTGAGGTTACCTAGTGGCTGAGCCGAGTTGAGCTGAGACCATCTCAACTCGGTTCGACTCGATGTACACCCCAAAGTTTGAGCCTTGATTGACTCCAGATGACCCAGATGTCTTTTTAACTAACAATACTACTCCGAGGTCTAAAAATGGTTTTTATACATCTAATAGGGAAGTTAGCTGGTAGTCTTAGTATACACCCTATGATCTTTGAAATGACCGATTAATCATAATGTTCAGGTGGCCCGTTTGGCGGATTCAAACATGATGGAAGGTCAAATGACATGTCAAAAATAAGTAAACTTGATGGTTAGTATTCTAGTCATATATCTAGGTGATCATACAATTAGTTTTGTAAATGGATGAATACAAGTGGGTTTTTAGAGCGATCAAGGGATAGAACATGTATACCGTTAGATTTAAATGACTTGTTCACATGTATAAGTTCCTCAGATTGTAATTCTAATCGTGGGTTAAGCATACTCATATGGGGTGAAGAAGATGAACAGATTAGAATCTCAATCTAATAAGTGTACGGACGGATGTAGAGGTCAAGTAGCTAGTTTACTATGATCAGGTGGTCCAAAATCAAAGTGGACAATCAGATGTCTCTATCTATCGATGAATATTTGATTAAGCGGTTGGTTATGATGGACAAGTGGACAATCAGATGTCTCTATCTATCAATGAATATATGATAGTCTTATCTTAAAATCAATAGTTGAATGGCTTGATCTAGGGATGAAGATTACTCCCAACAGTCAGATTCAAGTTGGAGAATAGATGTAAGGATAGGATAGTTAAATTGGTATCATACACATATACATATTAAGTTAAACTTCATGATAACACTTGAGAACTTTCAATACACGGGTATTGAAAAGTTCAGGGTGTTACATTAACAGCAGTTGTTTCTTAGGGTGTAATCGTGATCTTGTTCTGATCGATCAAATTTTAGACTATGTATTTCAAGGAGAAATAACATTCCCTAGTGGAATACGCAATACTCATTCTCCTTGTAATTTGAAGACAACAGGTTTGGTTGTGGTCTAGGCCGGAGAAGTGCCAAGAATTGTCTTTGGATTAGTGTGGACAAAATGTTTATGTATGATTGAACCAAGGGTGTAAATTTCCTAGGTACTTGTGCTTCACCTGTTTACTTGTTCTAATCTATGCATCGTGGATTCCACATGGGTTGTTGCTACTGAGGTTGGGGTTGTTGTTCCTACAGAGGTGCACTTGGCACTCCTTATGTAGAGGTAACGACATTTTAGTTTCCACTAGGTGAGGAGCGGCCATGTCTCTATTGCTAACTCTGCATTTGCCCATCTTTTCTTCCAGTATTGCTTTTTGTATTGAGGTAGATTGGTGGGGCCATGGTGCAAATGTGTCGGCTCTCATTTCGGCTTCCATCTGTTCCCCTACATAGATTGACTAAGTAAAATTGGCATACGTGCATGAAATCAAATATCCCGATATATTTGGATTAGCCAAATGAACAATCATAAAGATTTGTTCCTTTTCATCAATGGATGTTTATTTGTGCAGCCATGGCTCTCCATTGCCCCACATATGTAGACAATGTTTTGCCTCTCCTTTGCATAAGGGTTGTTAAGTCTGACCTTCGGGGTCCTTCATTTAGATTGTACGCAAAATAATCTATAAATGCTTGGGACAATTGTTCCCATGTTCTAATCTTGTGATAGTCAATGGACGTGTACCAATCTAATGCATCGGCCCTTAGGGATTTCTGGAACAAATGGATTAATGCCCCACCATATCCTGCTATAACATCAAGTTCACCACAGAAAGTCTTTAAATGTGTAGTTGGGCATCTCATACTATCATATCGTTAAATTTTGGATACCTTGAAGTTTGTAGGTACCCTGACATTAGGGAATGGTCAAAGATCCCTAAATCTTGTGGATGGAAGTTCCACCCGATATTGTTTTTAAGCTGATTTCGCGTGGCCCTTAGCTGGTCCTCAAAGTGTTCCTGAAGTTGATCAAGTTCATTTTTTTGGGCTAAAGGAGGTCATGCCCTTTCCGACATATGGTTAGCCTCCTATTCATAATGGTCGACTTCTTCGATGTTCCTGTGTTCCTCAGTCAGAGGGATTTAGTGCATGGTGGGGTGAGGGAATTGGAATGCAATTCCACTGAATGGGTGAGATTGGTTGGACAAATATCCATGAACAGTAGGTACTTGTTGTGGTTGATTGGGTTAAAATTGAAATAAACTCCCATTAGGGGAAGGTTGTTGGAATTGATTGCACTGTGATTGACTAGAATATGCTAGTTAAAGTAATGGTTGACTCCAATTAGGGGAGGAACGTGGATAGAAAATTGGCCCACTGTCAGTGCCTCTTGTTCTCCCATTAGGGGGAGGGTGTGTTAGAGTTTAAATAGTTGTGACTGGTGGGTTTTGAAAGTGAACCCAATTTCTATTATGGAGAATGGGTTGGAATTGATTGACAGTTGGATCTAACACACTTACATGGATTCTTGGTGGTCACATGTTATGGATGAGTGGTGTAATTTCATCATGAATGCGGTTTACAATGTCTTCTAACATGTTCAAGCAATGTGCGAGATCAGTTGTCGAGGGTGTGGATGTGGTCGGTTGAGAGGCTTGTGGCCTCAACGAATCTGGATGAGTTAGAGGACTATCATCTTGGGCTGACTTTGTTGCTTGTACACGGGTTTAAATGATGCTTTGGTAGGTACATGATGATTGCAGAGGGCAATAAAATCGCAATTGATTTCTAGGCACAATGGTTGTAGAATGGCCTGCCACTTCCTCATAATGGGTTTACTTTGCAATCTCTTTTTTTATTTTCTTTTTTGATTTTTTGGCTTTTTAGTTTCTAATTATTTTTGCGTTTTTTTAAAAAACTTTTTCTTTATATAAAAGGCAAATGTGTAGAACGTAAAAGTCAGGAAAATATAGGACAACTAGCGCACACTAGAATAACAGAAAGGTAAATAGATCAATGTGAAATGGATTGTAGGAAAATAAATGGACCAGTGACAACTGGAATGCTAGATGCTCGTGAGAAAATAAAGGGACCAGCTTACACTGGAATGCATGCAGATGGGGAAGTAAAGCAGACCAGTATAAATTGTAGAATGCTCATAAGAAAGTAAATAGACCATTTTGCACTAAAATGCATAATGCAGACAAGAAAGTAAAGTGGGCTAATATACACTAGAATGCAGGATGCTCGTAGGAAAGTAAAGAGACCAGTTTGCACTGTAATGCAGGATGCAGACAAGAAAGTAAAGAGAACTGTGTAAAATGGAATGTAGGATGCTTGCAAGAAAATAAAAGGGACCAGTTTGCACTGGAATGCAGGAGGTGGGAAAAAATTAAATGGACCAGTACATACTAGATAGTTAGCGAGTTAGTGTGAACTCCAACCCTTAGACCCTTATTGTATTTTCCTATCTCTTTTTATGCTCCTTGTTTCTTTCTCTTTCACTCTCTCCCTATCTATCTCACTTTGTTCCTTCGGTGTTTTTCTTTTCCTTTTCTTGCTTCCTCGTGGTAACAACCTTCTTGTATAAACATTAGCAGCCATAATTTGCTGCCACATTTTTTTAAATGGTCATAGTTTTTAGGATTGTGTTGTGGCACACACTGTTTAAATTATAAAATAATATTTATATATAGTACTTTTGAAGTAAACTAAAGATTTTAATATATAATATATTATATATATAAATTAAAGGTAATGATGACTTTTTTATATATTTATTTTATAATAAATATTTATATATATATTTATTTATAAAAGTATGATTAGTTTTATTTTATATATATCATTTATATATGAAACATCATGATTAATTTTTGTCTTCTTTTACAAATTATTTAAATGTTTGTTCCTTGTTCGTTATTTATCTATTGTTGGTAATCTTAGTCTCATTAGAAAGATAATTCGATAAACTTCCTAATGAGACTAAAATAATTTCAATCAAATTACGTTTGACCTGTCGAAAGTACAACCGTTCAGTATATGAAATCAGTTGTCTGCAATTTGACTGGTTGTCTATTTTCAATGATTTTAGGCTCACTAAAAATGTTGTCTGATGAGCTTTTCAACATAATTGAAATCACTTCAATCGGATCCTATTTAACTAATGTAAAGTGCAACTAGAGTTTTTACAACTTTAGCTATTTGGCAATGCTTATTTTTGGTAAACGACTTGGATCTTCTTTATCATAACCTAAATCGAAGGAAACTTAAGTTTGTTAGGAAGATCATTTGATCACCTTTCCAATTAATGATAAATCATCTTGATCGGTCAAAATTTATTTTCAATAACACCATCGTTACTTTATATATAAAAACGATAGTACTTTCCTCAATCTCAAATATATGACCTTTTACGCCTCAATATAACATTATTTGGGAAGGCTTAGTAATAAATAGAATGATCATTGGATAGAAAGAGTTCATTTTATTCTTTTTTCGCACATCAATTGTTACGTACAAAGAATTCTCGGTGTTCTGGAATTTGGATACACGATCGTGATCGAATCATTATTAGATTTGACGCTAGTCGATTGGGTCCATTGGTTGTCTCCAAGACGTGCTAAGCATGCTTCCCATTCGACTCGTTTGAATTTTTAATGATTTATAAGTTAATAGGAGAAAATTTGTTGAAGTCAAGCTAAAGCTCAAAAAGTAGCTTATTTTCGTTTTAGGTGGAGTGTCTACGTAGCCCAAAAATGAAGCATATGAAAATCTCAAGTAGACCATATCATGAGAAAAAGTGGGAAGTAAATGTCTACCATTGAAAAATTCTCGAGGGCCATATAAGTTTTTAATCAAGCTGATAACCTTTTTCCCCCTCATCCACGCCTATGATCTCATGAACAAGTTGGATTACAAATAAACATTACTGAGTTTTAACAGCAAAAATCATTATTCTCACGGTTTCCTTTGATAGGGCCCACTTAAAATTTGGATATACTTCAATTTTAGGCTCAACCCCTAAAATGAGCTGGAAAAATGAATAGACAGCGTAGATAATCTACATACCTTCACTGTGGGACTAACAGAGTTTACTCAGTATCATAAAGCCTAAGTAAATCAGTAGGCAATTTAATTTCTGATTCAACACTCAAGTGGGCCACCACTAAAAAAATCTATACCTGCTCTAAATTCAAGTGTTACAGCGCACTTGAGTTTTTGAATATTTCTTGACGAAGCACGCCGGTGAATGGATTGATGGCACATAAACCCCACGACAGCCAAACTAACGGAGGAAGCGGATTGCGTCGGAAACGGATTGGCTACTCCCCCGGCCACCAGCCCGGTGGCTGTTGGTTGGTGCTTTATTTTCCCACCATGATTTATGTGTTTTATCCATTCCGTTCATTCATTTTTACAGATCATTTTAGGAGTTGAACCTTAACATGAGAAGGATATAAATCTCAGGTGGACCACACCACAGGAAAACAATAGTGATTGTATATTCACCATTAAAATCCTCCTTAGGCCTACTGTACTGTTTATTAGACATTCAATCTGTTGATTAGGTCATAAAGACCCAAATGAAGGAGAAAAAACAAAGACCAACTTGATCCAAAACTTTTATGACCCCTAAAAGGTTTTTAATGGTCGACGCTCCTTCAGCATTGTTTCCTGTAATGTGGTCCACTTGACATTGCAATATACCTCATTTTTAGTCTCATATCCTAAAATGATCTTAAAAAATAGATGGAAGGAATGGATGAAACACATACATCATGTGGGGCCCACAGAGCACCGACCAGCAGCCATTGGCAGTTGGCAGGGGAGTAGCCAATCCGTTTCCGATTGCGTCCTGCCCCGCGGACGTGGATTTCCGGCGAAAGGCTTTCGCATGAAGTTCCCGCGCAAGGGTGTCTGTGAGAAATCCACCCGTCCATCCGTTTTTAGAGCTCGATTTAGGACGTGAAACAAAAAATTATGTGTATACAACACCCAAGTGGACCACACCAGAGATAGCAGTGGGCATTTAGTAAGAACTGATGAAGCATTCTTATTGCCATGAAAGTTTTGTATTAGGCTATACTTACGGTGTTTTCACTTCATTTCATTAGAAATAACCTTATAAATGGTTTGGGATATAAACATCAAGGTGGAGCTTAGGAAGGTATTAACGGTAGAAATTTCTTTCTCCAAATTTCCCTTCTGTGTGACTGACTTGAGTTTTTTGTCCACCTCATTTCCGGTATCACATTTTAAATTGAGCTCTCAAAATAGATGGGCGGAATGAATTTATCACGTACATTGCAGTGGCCTCACCCAGCCAGCATCCTTCGCTGTAACTTACTGCCGAAGGCTTTCGCAGGAAATCCGCGGGACCGCGTCCCTGCCCCGCCAGGACGCATTAAATGATTAATGCGCTGTAGGAACACCGTGATGGATCGGTTTTATCCATTTCGTTTATTCAATCTTTTCAGATGATGAGCCGAAAATTTAGGCAGGTCCAATGTTAAGTGGATCACACCACAGGAAGCAGGGGTGATAATGAATTCAACGTCAAAACCTGCCTAGGACCAGTATGATGTTTATTTCTCACCCACCCTGTTCATAAGGTTATATAGCACTCACATGAAGGGAAAACACAAATACCATATTGACCCAAAATTTCGGCGGCTCTCAGGAAGTTTTTAACGGTGGGAGTTTAATCTCTATTATGTGGTGGCGGCTCTCAGGAAGTTTTTAACGGTGGGAGTTTAATCTCTATTATGTGGTCCACTTGGGCCTTGGAGGTGCCTCATTTCTTTTGGCTCACATACACAAACGATATTTAAAAATATAATAATAATAATAATAATTAATAAATAAATAAATAAATGAACTGCATAGGTGAAACCCAAACATTACATTGGCTCATAGAGCCCGTGGACGGATTATCGTCCAACGGGGGCAGGACGCAATGACAAGGGCACAGATAACAATGTGAGCGTTCCATTCCAAGTGTTTCCCGTAGTTTGTGCTAGCTGAGTTTTGGATTATAATGAAGATTCAGTGATTAAAATGAGGCATCGTGACAGATGGACGGGTTGAAAGCTCCATCCACATGGCCAGTTTGCGACAGTAATGGCTAGCATGCCAGCACCGTTCATAGCAGAAGGCAGGAACTACGTGGCGAGAGGTCACAGCTCTCTTACGATGATGGACGATGGCTACATCTTACCAACTGTCATGTAAAGCATCTAATCCATTAAAAAGTTAGGGCCAACATAAAGAATACGTGTTTCACATTAATTGGTAAATCAAATAGGAGCCGAGTTGCGTGTCTGAATCTATGTGGAGCCCACAGAGATGAAAATGACAAATCTACTCCGTCCATCAGTTTCCTAACCTTACGATAGGATAGTAATCCAGGAATCAGGCAGATCCGAAACTTAAGTGGATCATACAACAGAAAAAAGTGAGAATGGAAACGTCCACCGTTGAAACCTTCTGGAGCTGCCATGATGTTTATATGCCATCCAAACCGTTCGTAAGGTTATTACCACTGGGATAAACTGTTGCATAAGTATCATATTTATCCAAACTTCCATGGCCCCTACAATCTTTCTAATGGTGAGCATTTAATCATTCTTTTTCTTATGGCGTGGTCCACCTGAATCTATGATCTATCTTATTTTAGTTTCCCATAACATTGTAAGCTTCAGACACTGATGAACGGAGTGGATTTCTCATAGGAATCTCTGTGTGGGCCCCACATAGCTTCCCACCACGAAACTATCCGTAGGCCTTAGCCGCAGACAATTCGTGTCCAATCAAATGGGCTGCACCTGTACGATCATAATGAAGCCCTTGGCTCATTTATTTCCGCAGTGTGGCCCACTCGATGATTGCAGTGACCTAACTTTTGGGCGTACTCGGATCCGGCAGTGACACCGCCAGTAACACCCGCGTAGCTGTGGATGCGGAGAAAGCTCAGTGGGCCCCCATAATTTATGTATTTTACCTCGGAAACGGATTGGCTACTTCCCTTTACACCGGCCCCGTTGCTGGTGGTCGGTGCACTGTGGACCCCACCATGATGTATGTGTTCCATCCATTCCATTCATCCATTTTTAAAGATCATTTTAAGGCATGAGCCTAAAAATGAGAGCTATATAAATCTTAGGTGGATAACACCACATGAAAACAATAGCAATTGGATATCCACCATTAAAATTGTCCTAAGGCCCACTGTACTGTTTATTTGACATCCAATCTGTTGATTACGTCATACAGGCCTAGATGAAGGGAAAAGAAACAAAAATCAGCTTGATCCAAAACTTTTATGGCCCTCAAAATGTTTTTTAATGGTCAAGGCTCATTCAACACTGTTTCCTGTAATGTGGTCCAATTGAGATTGGGATATACCTCATTTTTGGTCTCATGCTGTAAAGTGATCTGTAAAAATAGATTAACAGCATGGATGAAACACATACATCATGAAGAGTCACACGGAGCACCAATCATCAACCATTGGCTATTGTCAGGGGAGTAGCCAATCCGTTTCCTTTTATCTCCGATTTTTATTTAACGGATTCGATACTACCCGCAATTGCTATTGTCAGGGGAAGTGGCCAATCCGTGGTCCACTTGATAGTTAAATCTACCTTATTTTTAGTCTCGAACCTTTAGTCTCAAGCTTTTGCATGAGCTAGCTAAATAGATTAATGGTATGGATATAACACATGCCTCGTAATCAGACTTATAGAACTTGTCGACATCAATATAGCAGTTATGTAGCATGTGTGAGGTACACCAGCCCTGCCACCAACCGGTGGCTGATGGTTGGTGTTCTGTGATCCCAACATGATGCATGTGTTTCATCAATACCATTCATCCATTTTGACTGATCATGTCATGGCTTGATGCAAAAAATGAGAGGAATGTAAATCTCAGGTGGACAAACAAGGGGATAACAATAGTGATTGGAAATCCTCTTAAGGCTCAATGTCCTATTTATTTGACACTCAATGTGTTGATTAGCTCATACAGACCTAGTTGAAGGAAAAAGAAATAAATATCAGCTTGATCCAAAACTTTCACAGCCCCTAAAAATTTTTTAATGATTGACGTTCATCCAACACTGTTTTTATAATTTGGTCCAATTGGGATTGGTATATACTGAATTTTTTGTCGTGTAACCTAAAATGATCTAGAAAATATATGGACAGCATGGATGAACCACAATCATCATGGTGGGGCCACAGAGCAAATGGCTGGTGGCAGGAGAGTAGCCAATTCGTTTCTCAATTTATGAATTTTATCTCCTGTACATCCATTTTGGTATCTTCTACCCGAGCGTAAGTTAAAAAATAAAGCAAATCCAATTATCAGGTACCATCCAACTTGAAAATTAAGTTAGATGTATTCATGGGAGGACAAAATACAAATATTAGTTTAATTCGTAACTTTTGTAGCCCCGAAAAGTTTTTAATATGCTTTTCCAACGGCGACAGACACCGTGTTAATCGGACGAGGATTAGATACTGGCAAGTTGAGTCGCGAGTCTCCTACTAAAGTGACGTCAGTAAATTCTGTGGCCCCCACTATGATGTATGTGTTGTATCCACACCATTCATATATTTTGAGATATCATTTTGGGGCATGAGCCAAAAAATGAGGTAGATTAAAATCTGTAGTGAACCCCACCACAGAAAATAGTGGGGAGAGTGATTCCCACCGTTGAAACTACCCTAAAGCCTACCGTAATGTTTATTTGAAATTCAACCTGTTAAAAAGTTAAAAAAGACAAGAAAGAAGGAAAAACACAAACATAAGCTTGATTTAAAACGTTTGTTGCCATTAGAAGTTTTTCCACTTGAGCTATGGATGTAACTCATTCCGTGGATGTTGCCCTGAAATGATCTCTACAAATGCATGGAAGGCGTGGATACAAAACATGTATTATGGTGGGCCATGGAACTTGGTGGCGTCAGTATGGCTACCCAACCTCTCAGTAGCTAATCCGCGCCCGTGTTCCTCCTGGGGCAGGAAATCTTCATGATTGGTCCACCTTGTGTATGATTTTAATGCCATGCAGAAGCGACACATCAACTAGAGGGACATGATGGTGCATGCTATGTTAGGATTTCGGTGGCTGTTCCTGATTTGCCCGCCTGGATCTGTGCAAAATTT
Source organism: Magnolia kwangsiensis (assembly GCA_037074715.1). Classification (NCBI taxonomy): domain Eukaryota; kingdom Viridiplantae; phylum Streptophyta; class Magnoliopsida; order Magnoliales; family Magnoliaceae; genus Magnolia; species Magnolia kwangsiensis. Next base: position 64,360,313 of record CM073573.1, read on the forward strand.
GTGTAACAAGCTTAAATGCCGTTTGGCAAACTAAAATATAAGGCCTAAAAATTAATTTAAATGTTTAAAATTCAAGTGTTCAATTCAAGTACTTATAAATACTAATAATGTATTTAGTAATTTGTCTAAAAAAACCCTTAATATTTAAAATAACTATTTTTTTAATCAAAAATCTATTTGGTAAACATAAAGTATAAATGTCTGAAAATCGACAATTTGTTATATTTAATTCTATTGGCTTAATTGTCATATCCAAAACTGTATGAATTAGCTTACGGAATTCCTCGACCTTGAATTCATTGCTGACATAAGTTAGTATAAGAAAATATAACTTAGGAATACCAGCAGATAACATTACATATCTACTAATGATCCTAAATTAGCTACTCTTTACTATATAATTGTTGCGAACTTTGAATAATTAGGACCTGATATCAAAAACTTAGAAACTCATCATAGGCTCTCGTTTACAAATTTAGTCTAGAATAGAGTTTCCTATTGCAAGACTCGAAACTCCTGAATATAGCACCCCACGTGTGCATAAATTCGAAAGTCTCCTATGCTAAGAGGTTCATTTTATTGTTCTTTCTTGTAGGAAACGGCACTGACGAAAGCTTCACATAGATTGCAATCCGGGATTGGCACATCTTAGTCGGCCCCAATTATAGTATTGATTGGTTCCAATAGATGAGGCATATCATGACCTTTATGGTTGAGCGCCAGGAGATGAGATCAATCGAAGTACCTTCCAGGTTAGAGCATGACCATGCTTGTTCCTTAGTGATGGATTTAAAGCAAATGGATTCCCCACATTTCAAGGGCGAGCTAGACTCTATGACAGCAAAGAGGTGAAGGTATGAGGTAGAGAAGATCTTCACCACCATACAATGCACGTCACAGTAGCAAGTTTCCCTAGCCATCTTTCTTCTTCGGGGAGAGGCTAAGCAATGGTCAACATTGGTCACTCAAGCAGTGGGACTAGATGTTGAGTGGACATGGGAGTACTTCGTGGACCGTTCTGACTGAAAGCAATAAGAAGAAGAGGAATGGATTTACTGCTTAAATTTATTTATTTTTAAAAAAAAACAACCTAATTAGAATTAAACCTTATATAATTAAGCCCTAAAATCAAAACTGTAGGCTAGAAATAGAAATCAAAACCCTAACCCAAACTTAAGTATTCTCAACGCAAATCATTAGTAAAGGTGTCAAAAACTTCTTAGGCAATTTTAGGTGTAGGACTACAAAGTAATATATTCTCAGTGAGACTGCGGTCAAACCTGTTAGGAAAGAAGTGATTCTTGTACACAAGGAGGATATAAATAAATAATGAGACGATCAGATCTATCGAGATGAAGGCTTGACTTGAATAGTCAATATCTCAAGATAAATTTACTGGCCTTTTTCTGGTAGTTCCAAACAATTGCAAAACGTAGGAAATCTACAAATTGTCTTTAGGATACAATGATCTCTCAGTCTGAATTTCAATGCAAAAATTTGCACATTTAAATGTTGAACAGATCTTTATATTTGACACTGATATGCCTTTAAGACGTTTAGAAAAACACTTAGCAAGAGGTCCAATCGAGAGTACTTGCACAGAAGATGATATAACCTTAAGAATTAAGAGTATTAACTTCTGGATTATAGTATGTAAGATTTATATCAATTGAAGGGTCATGGATTTCTTCATGAAGAGATGTAACAGTAAAAACTGTAGCCATATGATCTAATCATTTTAACTGTTGCCACATAAGCGACACGTGGCATAGGTGTCATATGTACAACCATGTCACAGTCACTCTCAATCAACACTAAGGTTAAAATACTTCATGGTAGACCCTAGTTCAATTTAAGTTGCACCATGGCTCAAAATTATTTGAACCAGTGCTGCGAGCACGAAGCACCGTCCTTAAGAAGATTTGAACCCTGGTCACAGAAGCAAAAACCCCTTCTCTTACCATCTGACTGCACACTCTATTTATTGAAAGTTTAATTATTAATATATTTATTTACTTATTAAAATAAACTTTTATTTTTGAAATTTATTTTTTATTTTAAAAAACACAAAAGAACCACGGGGAATTAATGAGAACACAACGAAGGCTAAATGATTTTTTAGATTTTTAATCTAGTGGAAAAGGAATTAAAACGTTTAAACAATTAATAAAAGCAACTAAGGATTCATGAATCCCCAATTATAAAACTTCGACTTAATTCGTCTTCTCGAGTTGATAACTCAACTAGAACTAGATTCCACTCCGTTCTAATCGGAAGATAACATAGTAAATTCAATCATAAACATCCAACATAGATGTCACGCCCCAAATTCAAAAATCGGATTCACAGGAATCCCAATCGCCGAATCCGATGCCGACAGCCTCCGTAGTACCCCATTCTCGGCTCCTAGCATTCATATGCCAGGTTCCGATCCTGGAATCTTACAAGGAGGGATTATTTTATTTTTTTTTCAATGTACATTTAACTCGTAATAAGCATAACCACAAGATTACCCAATTCACAAAGGCAACATCTTCATCACATATCCACTAATATAATCATTTGAGTACAATGCTGAAAGGGAAATACAAAATTAGAAAATCAAGTTCCAAAAGACCACCGCACGCTCCAAGCTCAACACTGCTGCAACCTAACATTACCTGCACGCATCTATCGTGCATAAGCTTATAAAAAACTTAGAGGGTGGTGTAAGTGTGTGTACAAGGTAAGTGCCAAGTATTCAATACAATGCCATAATCATACAATACCGAAAATACTGGTAATCTATAAATCGTACAATGTCTGAATAAGCAGAAATACTGATAAGATCATGAATTATTAGAGTAAACAAAAATATTGACAAGATCAGAAATTATCAGAGTAAACAGAAATACTGACAAAGTCATAAATCACACGATAACAGAGTAAGCAGGAATACTGACAAGTGCATAAGTCATACAATATTAGAATACGCAATAGAAATCAACTATGTAAATGAGGAGTTATATAGAGCCAAATATCAGATGCAGAGGATACAATGCAATATACATTCCTGATGAGTAACACAAACAGCGTCAGTCATATCATATGCCACGGATGTAATGCAACCTACAATGCGAATGAAATGACCATGCTAGAGTGTGAAGTCAGGATGATAGTACATAGTATCGCAGGCTATGGAGTCCATCACAAGCGACTTCTATACAAACCAGTCCCATACCTAAATTTGGATAGTCAGACTCAATGTGGTAAACTCCTGATCTCAGGTTAATCGTGCGCTCCAACCGAAATCATGGTCATTGCGAAGGCACATATGAAAAATAGTTACGCACCACCAGATCGAGTGGATAGTGAATGAATGAATGAATGAATATGCAACCACTGTTCACTAAATCCACATATCAGTACAGTTCATCTATGGGATCATCATTGGGGTCTAGTACACTCTACGCCAGCTCGTCGTCCCTATCCAAATGCACAACTGGGAGAGTGGAAGAGACCTCACTATCCGCCTATCAATATCGTGCCCAGCTCGTTGATAGCGGACCAATTCCTCAAGATAGTTAAACTCAACCTAGAAGTTGCCCCCTCACTTAGGCGGGTAAGGTCACACTCCTTTTCAATCGACCATGATACAGTGGGAGATGCGACCTACTGGTATACAGCCATCGTGCGCTCATATATCCACTCGGTCTGGACGTTGGAGTCATCTTGTCACGCCCCATACCCAGAAATCGGATTCACAGGAATCCCGATCACCGAATCCGGTGCCGACAGCCTCCGTAGTACCCCATTCTCGGCTCCTAACATTCATATGCCAGATTTCCGATCCTGTGATCATACAAGGAGAATTATTTTTTTTATACATTTAACTAGTAATAAGCATAACCACAAGTTTACCCAAATCATAAAGGCAACATCATCATCACATATCCACTAATATAATCATTTGAATACAATGTTGAAAGGCACAAGATAAGTGCCAAGTATTCAATACAATGTCATAATCATACAATACCAGAAAGCTATTAATCCATAAACCATACAATGACTGAATAAGCAAAAATACTGATAAGAGCAGGAATTATCAGCGTAAAAAGAAATACTGACAAGATTATAATCATGCGATAACAGAATAAGCGGAAGTATGAACAAGTCCATAAGTTAATCAATATCAGCATACGCAATATAGGACAGCTATGAAAATGATGAGTCATAGATAATCAAATGTCGAATGACAAGGATATAATGTAATACACAATTCGAAAGAGCTAACAAATACCATGACTCTCATTTAAGTCACAGGAATACAGAAACATAACAACCCACAATGCCACACGCCGAAGATGTAATGGAATATGCAGTATATGGTGCTAATGGAATGACCATGCTGGAGTGTGATGTCGGGATGATAATACATAGTATCACAGGCTACGGGATCCACCACAAGGAACCTCTATCCAAACCAGTCCCATACCTAAATTTGGATAGTCTGACTCAACGTGGTAAACTCCTGATCTCAGGTTAGTCGTGTGCCCAACCGAAATCCTTGCCATAACGAAGATATACAATAATTAGTTGCGCACCACCAGCCCGAGTGGATAGTGAATGGATGAATGAATGAGTATGCAACTCTTACTCAGTAGCGTGTCAGCACAGTAGCCTGCCAACCGCTGGTAGATTGCCCAGTGTGGTAGCTCTCCCACATCACACCCGCCCACATCAGCGTCCACCCACGTGCGCCTGCCCACATCCACAATAGTGATGGGGTGTCATAATATCATGTCAGTCCTTATATCAGTACGGTTCCTCTCTGGGGAAATCACCGGGGTCTATTACAGTTCATACCACCTGTCGCCCCAATCAAGCGCACAACTGGGTAAGTGAAAAAGACCTCACTATCCGCTTGTCAATAGTCTGTCAATACCTACCCGACTCACCGATAGCAGACCCATTCCTCGAGCTGGTCAAACTTAGCCTAGTCATGCCTACTCCCTCGGGTGGGTAAGGCCGCACCCCCTTCCAACCGACCACGACACAGTGGAGAGAGCAGCCATCTGATAATCGGCACTCAACGCTCATCTACTCACTCGGTCTAGATGTTGGAGCATCCTCTGGAACCAAGAGGGTGTTTAGAAATTTTCACCCAGGGCCATCTATGGCGGCCTGATGCTCTAACAAATTTTCGGTATCCCATCTGGCCATCCACGATATGCCTGTGGAGGCTACGACCCTGATGTCACTAGGGCTTACAGTAATCACAACACAATGTAAGATGCATGAGTCATACAATCCAATCATGCATCAATCATGCGCATGTCATGCGCTCATGTGAGATAATCTCCACCTATCAGGGAGTCTCACATCATCCTGCCCAATGACATATGCAATAGTCAATCACATCTCATAACAAACATGCAGATGATGCGAATGGGCATGTATCATGATGTTATGATGTCACATACTCATAAACGGTATTAATAACCGGCGTCGACAATGTATACTTTTAACCAACATTTTTCCCAAGGAATGGCCCACATAGAATCAAATATATAATGGGCACATGGCCTCACACAAGGGCCAAATATACGAAACAGGTGGGCTCTGGTCATGGGCCTAACACATATCACAATGGGCCTTGCCCATAGGCCTCAAATACATCTGGATGGGTAGCACCCATGGGCCTCAGATATATCACAATGGGCCTCAAATATACTTCGCAAGTGAGTCACATACCTGGGTCTAATACACATCAGTATGGGCTACATCACATAGGCCTAATATACATCACTATGGCCACAACCCATGGGCTTTAAATACACAATAGGTGGGCCCTACACATGGGCCTCAAATATATACCACGGGTGAGCCTTAATGGACGGGTCACCAATACAACAGGATGGGCCTAATGACATGGACCCCATAAATATATCGAATAGGCCGCACCAATTGGGCCTTACATACATTGCAATGGGCCAAGACCCATGGGCCTTGCATACATCACAATGGGCCTTGTAACATGGGCCTCATATATATTTAAGGTGGGCCTCAACAACGGGCCTCATACACATCAAGGTGGGCCTCAACAACGGGCCTCATACACATCAAGGTGGGCCTCAACAATGGGCCTCATACACATCAAGGTGGGCCTCAACAACAGGCCTCATACACATCAAGGTGGGCCTCAACAACGAGCCTCATACACATTAAGGTGGGCCTCAACAACGGGCCTCATACACATCAAGGTGGGCCTCAACAACGGGCCTCATATATGGCCTTAGCAACAGGCCACAAATATATCAAGATGGGCCTAATCAATCATATGGGCTAAATCAATCAAATGGCCGATACGAGCAGGCTGATCAAATGGACCGATACAAATGGGCTGTGCGTCATGGAGTTATACTAAGCATGTTATAAAGTAATGCCCTATCCTTACAACACAGCTGGCCTAGACGGCTTGCATACAACAAGTACGGGTTTACCAATGGGCCCAAGGGAGAGTCGCAATACGGACATTTAACCAACATTATACTCGCAATGTGGACGTCAAACCAACATTGCTCCCAAGGTGTAGCCCGTTGTGAATAACGTTACGTAAACCAAGTTGGGATCACACATTGCAATGGACCTTAGGTACACCCCATTGGGCCTTAAATACATCAAATGGACCATGTCATATGGGCCTTTTACTCATCAAATGGGCCACATCAATGGGCCGCACCAATGGGCCTTATGTGCATTACAATGGGTCATAACCCATGGGCCTTACATTGCATCAAATGGTTCTCGACCCACGGGCCTTATACATATCAAATGGGCCTAATCCCATGGGCTTTAAAATACACCAAATGGGTCTAATCCCATGGACCTTAGAACACATCAAATGGGCCTAATCCCATGGGCCTTGGAACACATCAAATGGGTCCACTCTATGGGCCTTAAATAGTTCAACAACTAGCTACATTCATGGACCCAATTAAATTCAAATGTGGTGGGCCTCAAAAGTGCATTCATTAAGCCCAACATTTAAGGAATTAAAGGTATAAATCATTTCCTCTAAGATCTTTATAATATGGTGGGCTTCACTCCTCAAAATTTCAGCCCAAGGCCAGCATAATTATAACATGTTGCTGTCCTAAATTTGAGCACTCCATTGGAGTGGGTCCAAGGCCTATAAAACTCTGAAAATTAAGGGCCAAGGTCCCTCATCATGCATACAATGAGAGAAAACCCAAAAATGTGGCCCACCATCAGAAGAAATATTTTTGAATTATGCTTTTTTTTATCAAGGCATATTGCTGGACTGCACAGCAGAAAAAATATGGGAGTCTAACCATCTTGGCCCATTCTTTTGGATACCCAAACGGGGTCACTTGAGGCTAAAATTTCACAAAGTGATACTTACATAGGTGGAAGCCACACCCTCACAAAATTTCATAATTTTTAGATATCTCTAAGTATTTTAATTAATTTAAACAAAACAGACTGTCTAGAAAAATCAGACAGACCTGGACGTCCTAACGTGGTGGGTCAGTCCGGCCCTCACCACGGTGTGTACAGGGGTCCATTGGCCTTAAAATTTGGTAAGTGGGTTCTTACATAAGTATAACACACTCCTAAAAATTTTTAGAATTTTTAGACATCCGTAAATATTTTAATTCATTTACATAAATTAATCTATCCTGAAAATCGGACTGATCTGGACACCATATTATAATGGGTCGGTCCCGCCATCACCATGGTGTGTACAGGCGTCCATTGGCCCCAAAATTTTGTAGGTGGGTACTACCATAAGTAGGCCACTCTTTTGAAATTTTTTATAATATTTAAACACCCATAGGTATTTTAATAAATTTTAAAAATCCAACTGTCCATGGTGTAATGTTGCTGGAACAGTGTAGAAAATCCAGACTGTCCACCTCACTTGGACCACACCTTTGGGACCCCAATGAAGGTCAGTTGGGGTTGAAATTGGGGGGACATCAAGATGAGATCTCCACCTTTCAGAAAAGTATATTTAATAGGTATGAATAGTCCCCCAAACAGTCCCAAAATCTAGTCCAAAAAAAACCAGAAACTGTCCAGAAAATTCTGGACAGCAACATGTACTTAGATAAAATTTATTATATAAATTAAAAAAAAGAAAAATACATTAATGGGCCACACACATCAGGAAATAAAATGAGGGAAAAGAGAGATAGAAGGACAATCCGACCATAGGGAAAGGGACTCCACCACTATTGAGCCCTCCTAAGATCAATCATACCCGCACATCATACCTAGATTTACATTTACAACATGGATCTTGCACATGCATGACTTATAATTAAAATGCATGGTGAGGATGTCATCCCCACCATGGTTATAAGGTCTAGATGACCCAAACATAATATGATATGAAATAAAACTACCATGATGGGGCCCATAGAGAAAGGCCTCATGCATGGATCATGCATGCATAAGGTAGGCCATTAGGCCACAACCATGGGATTGTGTGGGATCTCCTCCATTAATTGGTGGGTCCTACACTTCCCTCATGAAAGAAAGAAAACATCTAGGCTATAGAAATCATATTTTTTACATCTAAAGGAGCACCCACCGTTCGATCTTCTTGCTCCTATGAGTTCCTTAGCACCTTAGCTTTGATTCCAATGGAGGAGATGGGGAATGGATGGTTAGGATGGGAGATCATGAGGTAGAAAAGTGGGGCCACACTTGAAGTTTTGAAAGAGAGGGAGAGGCTTGGAGAATTCTCATACGTATGGGATTTCTCTCCTTAAATTTTTTTGAGTTTGAAAATGAGAGAGAGAGAGAGAGAGAGAGAGTTATAAAGGGAGAGAGAGATGAGTGATGGATGTGGTGAGTGATGGGTGTAAGAAAATCTTGACTTTTGTGGCCATTTGTGCAAGAAAAGTATGGGTGGTGTAAGAACTTTTTGACTTTGAGGGCTTTTGGTGTAAGAGAGGTATGGGCTTGTAAGAGATTCTTGACTTTTGTAGTTGCTTGTGAATGGGTGAAAGGTGATGTGTACTTGACATGTACTTGACATGTGATGGATTGATGGATTGATGGGATTGATGTGACACCTCGTAGAGATTCTCTTGGATTTCGCAACGCGCGGCGTTTTCTTTGCACCAAACATTGGCCCACATCTCTTAACCACGGTATCGCCTCGGCGCGTAAGTCACGGCATCGGAACCGCAGTGACGGCGCGGTCACTATGGTAAAGGTCTTGGGTTGAGTTGATATGGGTTGACGGCATACGAATCAAGGTCACACGCAAATGTTGGTTAAGGGTCGAAGGTTGCCGAAAATTTGACCGGTAAGACCGTGGAAGTTTATGGAACGATACGGTCTAGGATACAGGGCTTACACATCTCCTGGCCACAGAGGTTTAGAAATTTTCATCCAGAAACATCTATGGCGCCCATATGCTAGAACTAAACATTTTTAATATCCCATCTGGCCATCCACGATATGCCTGTGGAGGCTACGACCTTGATGTCGCTAGGGCGTACAGTAATCATAACATATAATGCAAGATGCATGAGTCATACAATCCAGTCATACATCAATCATGCGCATACCATGCGCTCATGTGAGATAACCTCCGCCTATCAGGGAGCCTCATAATAATCTGCACTATGGTATAACAATAATTAATCATATCTCATAACAAATATGCAGATGATATGTATGGACATGTATCATGATGCTATGCTGTCACATACTCATAATCGGTGTTAATAACCGGCCTCAACAATCGGCTTCGACAATGTGGACATTTAACCAACATTACCCCAAGGAATGGCCCACATAGAGCCTAACATATAGTGGACTCATGGCCTCACACAAGAGCCAAATATATAACACCATGTGCCTCACTCAAGAGTTTAATACACATCACAATGGGCCTTTCACATGGGCCTAACATACATTACAATGGGTTCCATCGCCTAGCCCTCAAATGCATCACAGTGGGCCTCATCACATAAGCCTCATATACATCACATTGGGCCTTAAACACCGGCTAGATACACATCACAACGGGCCTCAAATACGGGCTGCTTATACATCACATTGGGCCTCAACAATCAGAATCAACAATCAGCCACGACAACTGGAATCGACAATCGGCCACGATAATTGGCCTCGATCGATAATCAGCCTTGATAATCAGAATCGGTCAATTGGCCATGACAAGCAGAATCGGTAATCGGCCACGTCAATCGATAATTAGTCATGATCGGTAATCGGTCACGATAATCAGCCTCGATCGGTAATCGGTCAATCGGCCACGACAAGCAGAATCGGCAATCAGCCACGTCAATCGATAATCGGCCATGATCGATAATCGGTCACGATAATCGTCCTCGATTGGTAATCAGTCAATCGACCACGACAAGTACAATTGGCCTCGATGATCGGAATCGGCAATCGACCATGATAATCGGAATCGATAATTGGTCACGATGATCAGCCTCGATCACTAATCGACAATCGGCCATGATAATCGGAATCGATCGATAATCAGAATCGCCAAATCGGTCACGACAATCGAAATCGATCGATAATCAAAATTGACAAATCGGTCACATCAATTGACAATCGACCACGATAATCAGCCTCGATCGATAATCGGTCAATCAGTCATGGCAATCGGCCTGGACAAAGGGCCTAAGGGAAGATCACAATGAGGACATCTAACCATCATTGCCCATTAATGTGGACATTTAACCAACATTGCTCCTAAGGAGTTGCTCACATAGGGCCACACGTATAGTGGGCCCATGGCCTCACACAAGGGCCTAATATACATCACTTGGACCTCACCAAAGGTCATGAACACAACACAGTGGGCCATGAATTTACATAACGGGTGGGCCTATAAAACATATACATCAGCAGGGATCCGCATCCAGGGATGGACGACCTAGATATACAAATCATACATACAAGGTGGACCACACGTGCCATCAAGGTAGGGCCCATCATAACATTATTCTCCATCCAATCAGGTCATAAGGCCATAAAGACCTGGATTAAGAGGAAAAGAACAGATATTATATTGATCCAGAACTTCTGATCTAAAAGGATTTCAATGGTGAACGTTCAATCAGTGTGGTCCACTTGATAAATCTCATCAACTGGGTGGACGGTTTGGATGTGACACGGATATCAGCGGGTCCATGTAATAGACGGCTGAGATAAAACACACACATATTAAAGTGGGCCTTACCATCTAGTAGGTACTGGAAGGTGCAGACATGACCCATTCATCAAGGAAGGCCCCACACAGCACGTGGGGTCCATGTAGATGGGCGGTGTGGATCAACCCACACAACTTACTGACGACATCAAAGCAGGTGGGTCCCTTCTTTATGACGGTATAGATGAAGCACATGTGCCATGTGGGTCCTACACGGATGGACGGCACAGATAAAACACTCATAAATCATGGTGCCACAACACCGTCCAAATGTCTAGACGGCACAGACATAGTACAAACAAGGTGGGCCCCACCCATCCGGCATATGGACGGCGTGGATAACACATATATATTATATATCCATATATATAAATATATAATATAATATAATATAATATAACATGATATAATATGATATATTATAATATAATATACACATGTAAAATGCCCACCGTCCAGATGAACGGTGTTGATTTTACGTCATAATCAGCACCTACGTGCACATACATACATCTTAGAAGGGCCTACACAGCACCGTCTTAATGGACGGTGCAGATGGCACATACACATCACGGAGGGTCCCACGTGGACTACGTGGATGTAAGTCACATACATCAAAGGCCCATGCCCTGCACGTTCAGTACGTGTAGGGTGGCCCTATGGATGGACAGTCTGTACATAACAGGCCTCATGATCAGACCCTACAGAATTTGACGTCAATACAGTAGCTATATAGCTGCTATACACTAGCCTGTTCATTTCAAAGAGGTGGGTCCCACGTGGGGCCCACCAATTTGTAGTTTACAAATCTAACCCATCATTATGTGTGTGCCAGTAGATTAAGGGGTTAGGCCAAGTTTCAGGTGCATCCAAACCTCAGGTGGACCCCAGAAAATGCTTTCATATGATTTAGCATACCTTCACATGATTGAAGATGGTGTGGGCCACCTGAGAACTGTAAACGGTTGATATTTTGGAGGATCCTGTTACCCAAAGGGGACTCATCAAATGCAAGGTGTGGATGTTTAACATACATCATGGTGGGGCTTGTAGTGGGGCCCACGGCCCAGCCCGTTAGAAGCAGCAAGACGTTGCTCGCTGTAGCGTCCTCTGGACGCTGGCAGCAGCAACGTCATCTCTTTGGTTTTTTTTTTTTTTTTTTATTTCTAAAGGAATTTCATAGGCGGGGCCCTCATAAAAAAAATCCAACCCGGCCATTTGATTCTATGGCCCAAGATTGACCAAATGAGACCAATATGTAACGTGCTTTTGGCGAATAGAAGGATTAAGGTGGGTTTTAACAGTAATACCACTATTTCCTATGGTATGGCCCGCCCGAGAATCGGATCGGTCTCAAATTTTGGCTCAACGCCTAAAATGATATGGGAAATAGGGTAGACGGCTTGGATTATAAACATACATCAAAGTGGGGCCTGGATGAGTGGTCCACCTAAGTCTCTTGAACTAGGTTGATATTTGTGTGGCTAGCACGTCAGTGCACCACACCACCAGTTCACGCTTCACTTTGAGGTAACGTTCGACGTCTCTGAATGCTGGGCACTCTGTATATAACACATCCAGCATGGTGGGTCCCACATGAACATGGCCCACCTATTGATTGACATGATATTTATGTTTTCCCATCACCATTAAGTAGGGCCCATTTGGCTTAGATAGGGATCCATTTGATGGATGGCTTAGATATCACTTACATCAAGGTGGGGTACATCTGGGTGGGCCACATGGCCACATCATCACACCAAAATATTGAAAGAGAGAGGGAGAAAAGAGAGAGAAGGAAGCACCCACCTTTGATCATGGACTTCTCCCTCCATCAACGCATTCTAGAGCTTTAGTGGACGAGATTCAACGGCCGGGATGAAGCTTGGACGGTGGAGATTGGAGGTATGAGGTGGGCCACACTTGCTCTCCATGGAAGCCATGGACGTGGGTTGCTTAGAAATGAGTGAAAGAGAGAGGATGTAAGGAGAGAGGCATGGTGAGAGGTGATGGAGTGATGAGGAGTGTGATAGGTGTGTACTTGAAAGGGATGGGTGGAGAGAGAAAGAGTTGACTTTGGATTTACTTTTGAGTGATGTGGCATGTACTTGGTTAATTTCACAAGTTGTAGAGATTCTTTTGAGATTTTACAAATGCGCGGCGTTTTCTCGAACTCAATGCGAGCCCACATCTCCTAGCCCGGGTATCGCCTCAGTGCGGAATATGCGGCATCGGAACCGCGGCGACGGCGTGATCACACTGATATAAGTCTTGGGTCAAGCCGACTTGGATCAATAGGATCCGTCTCAGGATTGCGCGCAGACGCCGGTTACAGATCGTGAGTCACCAAAATTCAACTGGGATGACCACAGAAGCCTACGGAATAGTACGAACTTAGATACGGGTCTTACAATAGATTTGAATTAAGATAGATTAATCTCTCATGAATAACTAGGCAATTAATCACAAGGAATCAAAAGCATCCAGTGTATTTAGAGGCGACGATAGATTAATTAATTTTACATATTGATTCTTTCTCCAATATAGGAATTCAATCACATCTAATAACAATTCAACATATGCAAATAATAACTTTCATTGAAATTGAATCAAATATTAAAAAAAATCCATCAAAAGGTTCATCCCTTAGACTTAGCTAAGAGATTAACTAAGCATGACTAACATCTTAAACAGGAGAAAAAGAAAAACAAACTATGGATGATTGACTAAGGAAGAACGCCACCGAAAGAGCTTTTCCTCACTTGAAATCACTTCCTAAACCCCAACTTGATTGATCAGAACGTCCAAAAGACTTTTTTTAATAGTTTTTAGGACCTAAGTTATGCACTTCTCTAAAAAATTTACAAACTGACTTTGATTTACGAACTTGCCGCTTCTGTCGATGGTAGATTTAATCATATCAACAGGTTGCCTATAGGTGTTGATGGGATCGAAGTGTGTTCAATTGGATCGATTTGAAAATAGAATTTTCCTAGCAATTGACTCGAAAAATCATAAATTTCTTGATATGATCAAAGTATGTTCGATGGAATCGAAGGAACTATCCAGTAACCAGAATGTAAAATTCAATTTTTCTTGATAGGTGGCTCAATCTCATTGAGTCATATCGATGGTTTATTGATATGATCGAAGGACCTATCGATGGGATCGATGAGTATTGATTTTCTTCAGATTCTATCTTCAGTTTGAATTTCACTTTTTATCATTTTGTACTTTATTTCATTGATCCTTTAACACTTCAAATCCTCCTTCATGACCTTAAAATCTTCAATTCTTCATTGTGTCTTTTTTTGAGCTCTAATTCCATCACTTTATACACATTTTCATCATGAGCTCCAAATTATCTTGCATGCATAAAACACTTAAGTATATTAAATTAGCACATAAATGCATGGGAAACTAGTGTAGAAAAGAGGATTAATATGTAATATTTGAGTTTCAATAAACACCTTAAAAATTGGGCCATAAAGTCAAATTGTTATTATGACACATGTGGCCTAATATGCAGTGACACACCAACTTTGACGTAAAAGATCTCAGCACTTCGATCTTCATTTGGGACGTGTTATAACACCACAAACTTTTCAATACTCAAGTATTTGAAAGTTCTCAAGTGTTACCATGAAATTTAATTTAGTATATAAATGTATATGTCACCAATTTAGTCTATTATAACTTAACATCTATTCTCTAACCTAAATATGATTGTTGGGAATAATCTTCATTCATAGATCAAGTCATCCGATTATTGATTTTTAAGACAGGATCATCATATATCCAAGTATTCTCACTTTTTCATTATAAGCAAATATTTAGTCAACTATTCGCTAAGTAAAGATATATGACAGTCCATTTTAAGTTTGGACCACCCGATCATAATAAACTAACTACCTGATCTCTACATCTTCCTGTAAACGTATCGAATCGAGATGCTAATCCGTTCATCTTGTTCACCACCTATGAATATGCTTAATCTACCATCAAAACTATAATATGAGGAACTTACATATGTGAACAAGTCACTTGAATTTAACGATATACATGTTCTAATTCTTGATCACTCTAAAAACCCACTTCATGTTCCTCTATTTACGAAATAGACCCTATATTCACCTATGTACATGGTCAGAGAACTAACCATCAAGTTTTTCTATTTTTGACATGTCATATGACCATCTATCATGTTGTTTGATATATGTATATCGCCTTAATTAATGATAATTTTAACTAATTTGGTGAATAACTCTTTATCTGTAATGATTTAGCTATAAATTATTTGGTAAGAAATGCTTAGAAATGTTCTTATAACCATATAAAATCATTAGATTTTCAAAACTCTCATATTAACAATAATTATAAAAATGTCATTAACCTAGATCGTTGAATTTTAGATCACATATTTCTCATGATTTATTTGATGCAAAATTTTATATCATGTCTATGTATTATAAATTAACCATACATGTCAAATTTTAGCCCTTAGATCATTGTAAAAGTGACTCAATTAATAAATTAACCCCTTAACTATTGATTTTGGTGTTCATCTAGTGAGGAAAGCTCGTGAGTAATTGTAGTAGGATCTTTACCTTCATATAGGCCAAGTGTGGAATGTAAGAACCCCAACTCTCTGTAAATATGGACCTTCTGATTGAACCAATTTACACCGTCAATCGTAACTCAACTTTGGACCACACTTTGGCCTTATACAAATATAAGATCATACAAAATTTAGACTTCGATCTATGATCCCACACCTTTGAACGTTAACCGACTTAAAGTCAATTCCTTCCTTTTAGTGCAATTAGTGAAATTTCATATTTAGGCCTTTTCCACCATCGATCAACTAAAAAATTTTGCCCAATTATTTGTCTATCCTGACT
This sequence comes from Magnolia kwangsiensis, assembly GCA_037074715.1. Lineage (NCBI taxonomy): Eukaryota > Viridiplantae > Streptophyta > Magnoliopsida > Magnoliales > Magnoliaceae > Magnolia > Magnolia kwangsiensis. The sequence continues at coordinate 64,376,426 of CM073573.1, forward strand.
ACATATTTTCCCCCAAAATTAGGCCATAATCATTAAGTGTAAACTGTTAAATGAGATTAAGTCCATTTTTGCACCTGCTAGGAGAATTTTTAAGATATGTTAATATAAATTTTGGATCACCTGAAAAATCAGGTACCCTGACCCTATTCGACAACCCCGACTGATACCATGAATGAATTAGATTCAAATAAAGATCGCTATAAATTTTTTTTTAAGAAACTCAATTCAAGTGGGATGTGACACACCGCCTTTCACGCCCACTCCCTTACAAAAGGGGGCGTGCCCTCCTTCTCCACTCATAAAACTGCCCTCCTAAATGTCCAAGGAAGAGAGAGAGAGAGAAAGAGAGAGAGAGAGAGAGAGAGAGAGAGAGAGAGAGAGAGAGACGTCCAAGCATAGACGTTTATTCCTTCTCTTCCTCCACATGTGTGTTGTCACCCTCTTACTCGATCAATGTTATGGTTCATGTAAAATGTTTTCTACATCGAGATCTACCTAGGGTTTGCATCTAAGGATAATGTAAGGGATTCCTTTAAGCTTACAATTATTTGAGTTGATTTATACATGATTTATTTTATTTTTGTATATTTTCATTTTACCATGATTTTTCATGTAATTGATTAATGGACCATTATGAATTATTTATCCTTGTGAGAATTATGGTTAAGATATGATTTGATCATACTTGAATTTGATGAATTCATATGGAGTGATGAATACAAGCCTTACCCTTTGCTGATTTTGAGAGTGACACGTGTACCACTCTATATTAAGTTGTCTTTTACTCCTCTATCTTATTTTATTAAGTTAGCCTATTGCTACTCTTCTCTTTTATTGAGTTAACTTATTGCTACTTTTTCTCCTTTATTAGGTTAGCCTTATGCTACCTCCCTTATTTTATGTCTTGGGCTCATGTCTTGGAATTCCAAAACTATCATTATTCGACTTATTTTCCTATTAATGCTAGTGATGTGTTGAAGGACTCACAACTAGTGACTTCTATATATTTATCATGGTTGTAATGCACTCTGGGTAGTGACCATCTTGGTCAATGCATAAATCCATAGATTTGGATAGTGGTACACAAATTGATGTAAGTAATTTGCAAGAAAAGTTACATCACTTTTCAAGATTGGATGTCACAAATAGACACTTCATGAACAAATTGTGTTACAAAATTCATCCAATCCATATGCTGTACCGTCTCGAGGTGTTCGCGTAAATCAACGGTAGTGTTAAACATGCCGATAAATATTTGTAGTTATGGGATGTTATGTAAGCCATATTTTTATGAATTGTATTCTACAATGTGGTGGTCATATATATGATGAGCCACACACACTATGTTAGGCATGCATTCATGTAGGTTGGTTGCGCATACCGATAACAGTCGTAATGGTGGAGTAAGAAAAGTATCAGAACCTTTAGATTTTCTTATTTTGAGGAATTAGTTAAATTGTGTTAACCTTGAAGGATAACCATCACTATGAGTAGGGCATTGACCCTCTCCAACCATATAGATGATGTAGGGGATACATGGGTTGAAGATATAAGTGATGCATGATCTCTCCGTTAACGGCTACAAGTGACGTGGGATTATGTTGTCAATACTTTCATTTTAGTTTAGCTTTATTTACATTTCATGCCATAAATTTGAATATTTGTAATAAACTCTCATCTAAGTGCGTATTAAATGGTTAATTGAACTTTTATATTTAAAATGAAATAAGATTTATAATATGATTGATTTTATTCTTGTGATTGGGTACCTTCGTGAATGTAAGTGAATGTGATATAAAAAAAACAAGGCGTGATTTTGAAGTACTCAATTCTTACATTATTAATACTCAGAATTCTTAGGCACGAGTATAAACTCAGGCCGCGAAAATTTGAGGCATTACACGTCAACCACTTATTTTAAAGATATCAATGAGTATTAAATTACAATCTGCTTCACTACAGGATCCTGTAAAAACCACAAAATTTGAGCCATAAACTTTAATCATTATTACCATATTGTGGCCTGAATGAATGTGCGACAACACACTAACTTTAATATACAATATGTCAATGATATGATCTCCTTTTGAGACATACAACCACTTGTTTAGAAGATATCAATGAGTACTACAAGGTGTACAGTCCACTTTACAAAGAGAATTTAAAAACACCTCAAAAAAGGGCCATGATGTCAAATTGTGATTACTACACTTGCGGCCCGAATTTACAGCAACATATCAATTTCAACGTCGAAGATCTCAATGCTTTGATCTCAATTCAGGGTGAGTGACCACTCATTTCAAAGAGATGGATACTTCAAGGTTAACGATTTATATATGTGATCCAAAATCATAAGGCAGCCCAAAAAGTTTTGTCATATTTTGAGAAGACAAAGGACATTGTTGTTGTCATGCCCTAAACATGAAAATAAGATTCACAGGAATCCTGATCACCGAACCCAGTGCCGACAACCTCGATAGTACCTTATTCTTGGCTCCCAGCATCCATACGCCAGGTTTCGATCCTGAGATTCTACAAAGAGGATTTTTCAATGTACATTTGTCTGATAAGAAGCATAACCACAAGTATACCCAAATCATAAAGGCAACATCATCATCACATATCCACTAATATAATTATTTGAATACAATGCTGAAAGAAAAATACATATATCAAAATCAAAACTCCAGAAGATAGCTGCACGCTCCAAGTTCAACACTGCTGTAACCTAACGCCACCCGCACGCATCTATCATGCATAAACTTATAGAAAGCTTAAAGGGTGGTAAAAGTGTGTGCACATGGTAAATGCAAAGTAAGCAATATCAGAGTAATCAAAGTAAGTGGAAATACTGACAAGATCATAAATCATATGATATCAGAGTAAACGGAGATATACTGGTAAGTTCATAAAAATATCATCAACCTCATCCAAGATATACGAAAAAAAGATATAGCAAGCCAATGTCATATACTGAGAAAGTGAAATGGTCAGGCTATATGTCCTAGAGGTGGGGGGGAGGGGGTGAATAGGACTATGCCAAATTAAAATTAAATATAGCGGAATAAAATAAAGAAATAGCCTTACAATAATAAATCAATTCACAATGCTGAAATTAAATCAATCTCAATAAACAAGCATTGAGAGGTTGACACAAATTCAGTTCTAAGGACAACCTTACACCATAATAAACAAGGGCTCATGGTAGGACAACCTTATTTCTAGAACGTCCTTTGAATCAAGAAATCAATTTGAATAAAAATAAATTATAGAAATTTAAATCTAATTTATTACAGTATTCTCACACTTGCTTGAAATGTAAATCTTTACAATATTCACATCCACACATATATTCTACAAATCTGAATGATAAAAGATATAAAAATTAAACAAGCATTCAATCCACAAGACAAAGAGTTATAGTGGTTCGCCTGTATGTACACCAACTATTTCACAACAGCCACACAAAATGCTACTCCACTCCTAATATCCTCACACAGGGATATTAGCGTTCACTATCAAAATAAGTTTCACAGGTTCACCTAAAACCTTCATAATTATGTCTTTTTAACTTAGGCTTACACAATCCAAAAACCCACACTATTTTGAGTTTTCTGGCTCTCCTCAGATAACCGTACAAATGAAATTTTTCTGGCGAATCCCAAACAAAAACTAAAAGAATGGAAATTTTACAGTATTGTAAAATACCTAAATTTCTCCTCTTGTAGCAGCCCGGAAGAAGCAATTGGAGTAGATGTTCGAATATGAAAGTTCAATGTCCAATACTCACTCTATAATGGTTTTAAGTTCTAATTGATTTTAAATTAAATGAAATTGAGCTAGCTCTATTTGATTTTAATTCCAAGAAGAAGGAAGACAATAATTCCTCTTTTCAAATCAGATTGGAATATAGAATAAAATCAAATAGAAAAAAGCTAACAAAAGGAAATAGAATTATGCACAATATAGCTTAAAATCAAACACAAACTTATCTCAGAGTAGAGCTTCAAATTTACTTAATTTCTGATGAAAAACTCTGAAATTTGTGTGCTATTTATAGTTGTAGAAATTTGTCTTCGACTGGTCCTAGGGTCATCATGACTGGTCGAAGAAGAAACAAATTTTTAAATTTTTGAGTGCGATCAGATGAAACAATTGTAAGACCGGTCGTGAGCAGTCCACGACTGGTCAAAGTCAATCCACGACTGGTCGAGACCCTTACACGACTGGTCGTGCGACACTTGATTTAGTCGTTGGAGTTTGAGTCGAAATTGTACGACTGGTCGAAGATCGAGTAGAGACCATCCCACGACTGGTCGAGCAAACTCCAGGATTGGTCGTAGCCAAATAGAAAAAATATGATAATTTGTAACAAATCTAGGACTGGTCCTGAAATTTCTTGGACTGGTTGAACCAGTGCTTGGACTAGTCGAACAAGGTCCAGGACTAGTCTTAGAACAGACCAAAATCACTTGTAAAAGAAATATGAATTAGGTATCCAAAGTGACCTACTCTAAAGGTCAACCTAAGGTCAATCAAACCTCAATAAGTAAGGACATTGAACCTTCATTTGCTTAGACTTTGAACTTTACGAAGCTTGAGTTCTTCTTGATGTAGCTTGAATACTTCACAAGCTTTGAAGTCAATGTCAATTTGAGTTACGCTCAGTTTCCTAACTATGCTTAAGTCTTGATCTTGAATATATGTGAACTTTGAGTCTTAAACTTGAACTCGAGCTAAAGTCTTCAACTTGAACTCTTCTTTAATATCGTCAATATTGTAGCTTGAACTAGCTTGAGGAGTTCATCTTCTTGTCTCGAAGTGTTGACGTAGTGTCTCGAACATATTTAACAAGATACAAACACAAGGCACATATAGAGGTTTTGATACACAAAATTTGACAACCAAAGAGGATTCAAACCATAACACTTACAATCTCTCCCTTTGTCAAATTTGTGACAAAACACACTCCTATAGTTTAATGCGCAAAATACAATAAGAGAAGCATCACAAGCATCAATAAAGAATCATGCACTAGTTGTCATGAGATAACCATTGTCATGAGATAACCAAGCATAATACATCCTGTAAGTTTACCAACTCCCCCTGAGTAGTACACCTACCAATCATCATATCTGTACCAATCATAATATGTGTACCAATCATACATAATATGTGTACCAATCATAATCAATCTCACAATTCTCCCCCTTTTTGTCAAAATATGACAAAGGAAGAATAAAAAATAGGATAATTAATAAAGGAGTCAGAATACATATCATATCATAAAAAGTTATCAAGTCAAGTCAAAGAACCTCAGTCACATAAACAGAGATAAAGAAAAGTCTTATGGTTATTACAAACCAAAGAATAAAATCCTCAATCTGATCCAGAAGAAGGAGCAGGTATGGTAGGATCAATTTGATGAAGGCCTTTTTGTAAGCGCCTAAAATACTTGCTCATATTTCTAAACTGCAGATTATGGCCAACATTCATATTCTCCACCTTCTCCTCTAATGCACTCAGACATGCACCAAAATCAGATGGCTCATAGTCAGGATCATTTCCAAAGTCAGAATCAATTTCATTAAAAATATCATCCATATTGATATCATTTGGAGGAAGAGCATCACCCTCTTTATCATTCCCGGCTTCAGCAGCAGCTCCACCTTCTCCAACATTGACTTGGCCATCAGCCAATTTCAACTTCATTTTGTTTAGGTTGGAGTTGTCGAATATGAGGTGTTGGATAGGAGCCTCTTCAATGGGCATAGCGACTTAGCATGTTAGAGGCTAACACATTCATCTGATACCCAAATGGAATATCACTATGACCAGGATGAATATGGAATTGAATGATACAGTAACAAATCAAAGAGGGCACACAGATATTAGCACCAGTAACAATTGAGTACAAAATACGAACCATAAGCAGAGTCAACTCAGTCTTGTTTTCAGAGCGGGGATACAGATTAGAGATAAAGATACGAAGTAAGACTCTATATCTGGGCAACAAATATCTGGTTGCGAGGGCATTCCCAGTTCTATTCCATGGTGCATCCATGTTACACAATGCTCTAGTATAAATACATTTTTCAGATTCTGACACTTTCTCAGCAAGTGTGCTAGGATGAATACCATCATCATTTACTGATATGTCCATAAGGCCTGAAATTAAATGTCAATCAATAGGAAAAGGCCCTTCTCTAGTAGCAATAGAGAAAGTCAGTTGCTCAGTAGAAAATTCAGTAATGCACGCAACCATGGCCTGCGCTATGGACTGGTATGCCAGCCCGCCCCAGCGTAAAATGTTTTACCATCCTACAGATTGATGGAGAAGAAGGAGACTAAAAGGAGTGATATGGTCTAAATTAACGGCTTTTTCAACAATCACATTGTGCATACACAGATCACGTACATAGGGTGGGTCATCTTTAGGAGCCCTAAGATGGCGTCTAATGATAACATTTGATCTAGAAGAAGCACCTCTAGAACTTTTCTTTTTAACTCTAGAGTCCATTTTCTTGAAGAAATATAAGAGATATCAAGAAAATAGAGATGGGTTTCTCTAGAATCAACAAATGAGGAAGAAAACCTAAAAAACTTGAAGAAAGAGTTAAAATAGACAATAATAATCAAGAAATTGAAGAGAAAAGACTATGATTCTTCAAGAAAGTAAGGAAAAATACTCTAACCTGAAGGAATCGAACGCAAGGGTTCGACTAGTCGTAGCTCGGCTCGTTGGTGAGGAGGGTTAAAATGAAGAGGAAGAAGTTTTTCTCAAAATAAAGGTAATCACGTGCTACATGACTGGTCGGCGGACGTCCTCGACCGGTCGTGTCACGACTGGTCGAGCATGTCCTCAACTGGTCGTGTACCAAAAAAATATGCATTTTTCATCAAATTTTGAAATATAAATCATTAATATATTAATATATATACACTATGCTACAGAGATGCATAATCAATCATTTTAAATTGCACATACCAAGATCAAATTTCAATTGATTAAACCTGCTTTTGTCGAGCGATTTAGTGAATATATCAGCAAGTTGAGTCTCAGTAGGAATATATTCTAAAGATATTACTTTTTCTTCCACTAATTCATGAATATAATGATATCTAATGTCAATGTGCTTAGTACATGAATCTGAATTGAGTTTTTTGAGATATTTATTGCACTGGAATTATCACAGTATAAAACCATTGAATCCTGTGCGATACCATAATCACTCAACATACGTTTCATCCATACCAGCTGAGTACATGCATTTCCAGCTGCAATGTATTCATCCTTAGCAGTTGAGAGTGATATGGAACTTTGCTTCTTGCTAAACCAAGAAACCAAGCAGCTTCCAATGTAAAAACAACCACCACTGGTTGATTTTCTGTCATCGATATTACCAGCCCAATCAGCTTCTGAATACCCAGCCAATTGAACACTGGCATCAAAAGGATACCAAAGACTCAAATTAACTGAACTTGCGACATATCTAATAATTCTCTTAACAGAAGTTAAGTGAGATTCTTTAGGATAAGACTGATATCTAGCACAAATTCCAACACTTAAAGAAATATCAGGTCTACTAGCAGTTAAGTAAAGAAAACTACCTATCATGGTACGATACAATTTAGGATCTACATCTTTACCTATAGAGTCTTTTGAAAGTCTTAGAGTTGTACTCATAGGTGTATCAAAATTCTTATCATTCTCAAATTCGAACCTCTTAATCAAGTTCAAAGCGTATTTAGTTTGTGAAATAAAAATTTCATCAGGTTGTTGTTTTACTTGCAACGCTAAGAAATAATTTAATTCACCAACCATGCTCATTTCAAATTCAGATTTCATTAGATCTGCAAACTCAACAGTCATGTTAGTATAAGTTGATCCATAAATTATATCATCAACATATATTTGAACCATTAGAATATCATCATTATGTTTCTTAACAAAGAGCGTCTTATCGACACTGCCCATTTAAAAATTGTGACTTAGTAAAAACTTTGTCAATTTTTTGTACCATACCCTGGGAGCTTGTTTCGAACCATAGAGAGCCTTTTTAAGGCGATATACATGATTAGTAAGCTTAGGATCTTCAAACTCTATAGGTTGTTCAACATAAACCTCTTCATGTAAATCGTCATTTAAAAAGGTACTCTTTACATCCATTTGAAAAATTTTAAACTTTCTAAGACATGCGATGGATATAAAAAGTCTAATTGATTCAAGGCGAGCAACTGGGGCAAACATTTCATCGTAATCGATGCCTTCAATTTGAGTGTACCCTTGTACAACCAGTCTCGCCTTGTTTCGAATTATATTTCCCAGTTCATCAGACTTATTTTTAAAAATCCACTTTGTTCCAATAATATGTTTATCTTTAGGTCTAGGAACAAGATACCAGACATCATTACAAACAAATTGATTAAGTTCTTCCTGCATTTCAACTATCCAGTTTTCATCAGAAAGTGCTTCTTTTACGTTTACCGGTTCAATCTGGGATGTAAAGCATACGTAATTACATATGTCTTCTAATTGTCTACGATTGCGCACACCAGTGAGAGGGTTTCTAAGAATTTGAGTAGTTGGATGATCTTTAACAGTCCTTAATTTAGAATTAATTTCACTTGATGAAGTATCTGATTTTTCAATTACATGAACTTCATCATTGTTTGAACTAGGGGCAGGTGTATTCAAGTGATCATCAATGACCACATTAATTGAATCTTGAGTCACACCGGTCCTGTTGTTCAATACACGATAAGCACGACTGTTTAAAGAATATCCTAGAAAGGTCCCTTCATCACTTTTAGTGTCAAACTTTTCCAAGTTTTCATGGTCACGCCAAATGTAGCACTTGCTGCCAAAAACACGAAAGTATTTGATGGTAGGATTTTTGTCGAACCACATTTCATAAGCCATTTTATTATTAAATTTATAAGTATAAACATGGTTAATAATGTCACAGGAAGTATTCACTGCTTCAGCCCATAGATTTATAGGGAGCTTCATGCTATTCAACATAACATTTCTCATTTCTTGGAGCACTCTATTTTCCCTTCCATAATACCATTTTGTTATGGTGTTTTGGGAGCAAAGAATTCATGTGATATTCCCTGATTGGTACAGAATTTCTTAAAACTGCTATTTTCAAACTCGGATCCATGATCACTTCGGATCTTACTGACTTGAGAACATTTTTCAGTTTGGATCCGTTTGATAACCTTTTTTACTTCATCAAGGGTTTCTGATTTGTCCCTTAAAAATGAAACCCAAGTGAATCTTGTGAAATCATCTACAATAACCAAGATGTATTTTTTGCCACCTCGACTTTCCATTCTCGTTGGTCCTATAAGATCCACATGGAGAAGCTCGAGTGGTCTTAATGTGGTATTGGAGTTCACCTTTTTGTGAGAGCTCCTGATTTGTTTACCATGCTGACATTCACCACATATTTTGTCTACTTTTTGTAACTTAGGTAGACCTCTAATTAGTTCTTCTTTGTTCAATTTGTATAAATTTCGGTAGTGCACATGTCTAAGGTGTTTATGCCATAATTCTGTCTCATCGATATGGACCATGTAACACTTTTGATTAGATGAGCTGCCATCACTTACAATATAATGGTTTTCAGAAGTTCTACGACCAGTTAATATTACTGAACCTTGTTTGCTAATTATTTCACAACCTTGATTGGAAAATTTAACACTATGGTTGTTATCACATATTCGAGATATGCTTAACAGGTTGTGTTTTAATCCCTCAACATATAAAACATTATTAAATAAAGGGAGGTTATAGAGTTTGACCGTACCTTTGCCAATAATCTTGTAATTGCTACCATCACCAAATGTGACCGACCCATCAGTCATTTCTTTAAAATCGATGAATAAAGCCTTGTCATCCGTGTCATATGCCTGGAGCATCCACTATCTAGGTACCACTTTGAATGACTTGTTACTTTGAAAGCAGTGTGAGAAACCAAGCAAGCAACTTTAGGAACCCATTTCAGAACTGTTTTGGGTTTAGGAGTATAGTTGGTTTTCTTTTGATTGTAGTTGTAAGAATGACCTACCGAGTTAGATTTTAAGAGCTCCTTGAGTAAATCTACTATCTTTTCAGCTAGCGGATTTCTGTTCTGATTTTTGAAATTGACATAGCTGCTTTTAGGTTTTTGAAATTTTTTTTTATTTTTAGAAAAACCTCAATAAGTACTTTTCTCTTTTGAGTTTGAGGCTTCTCCTTTCACAAATTTGAGAGGAGTATCCTTCTGTTTAGGAGATATATTCTTATCATAGCCCAACCCGGATCGATTGCCACATTTTCTTGATCCGGATAATAATTTTTCTAACTTTGGATCACCTTGGGCATATCTCCATGTGTCCTTCAAACTCAAAAGAGAAGATACTTCATTTTTAAGTTTCTCATTTTCATATTTCAAATCTTCAATCAGGGAAGTTTTGAATTCCAAATCACATTTTGATTTTTCAAAGTAATCTGAAATTTGAAATTTTTCTGAAATAAGTGTTTCAAAACATTCTTTGAGTTTCAAAAACTTTTCTTTTTGAAGTTTAAGCTTGACAGCAATTTTACAACTTTCCTTATATAAGGTATTATAAGCATCTTGAAGATCTTCTTCATTTTCATGATTACTATGCAAATTTTCTTCACTAATTGAATCGTCATGATCTGAAAATGTGAACTTGGCTAGAGTCATTAGAGCTTTTACTTCATTGCCTGATTCGGTTTCAGAATCTTCTGATTCAGAAGAAGCTTCAGAATCAGATGATTCGTCCCAAGTGGCTAACATACCCTTCTTCTTGGGTTTGTCCTTTTTAGGACATTTTTTTGCTAAATGCCCATATTCTTAGCAATTGTAACATTGACTATCTTTCAAAGACTTCCAAGTTCTAGACTTACGTTTAGATCATTTCTTTTTGTTTATCTTTTGAAACCGACCCTTTTCTTACTTTTGAAAATCTTGTAAAACTTTTTAGCTAAAAGCGTCATATCATCTTCTGAATTTTCTAAATCTTAGTTACTTGAGAAATACTATTAGAAAATTTTAAAGCGATAGATTTACCTTTAGGAGCTTTAAATTTTAATTCATAGGTTTGTAAAGAACCAACTAGTTTTTCTACCCTCATGTTATCCGTATCACGAAGTTCCTGGATCGTGGTTACTTTAGAGTTGAACCGTTCAAGAAGAGAGCCTAGTATCTTTGCACACACTTTACTTTCTAGAATTTTATCGCCAAGACCCCACATTGAGTTTACAATGTCTTTCAGTCTAGTGTAAAAGTCCATAAACATTTCATTTTCCTCCATATGAATTTCTTCAAATTTAGTTGTGAGGAGTTGAACTTTAGATTTCTTGACAATTGATGTACCTTCGTGTGTCATTTCTAATATATCCCAGGCTTGCTTTGTAGTATTACAGGATATGATTCTTTTGAACTCATCCGGTGATAGTGCGCAACTGATAGCATTTAGTGCTTTAGCATTGACACTACTCTCACTTTTCTGAAGTGTAGTCCACGAGAAATAAGGAGACACTCTCATTATTTTTGAACCGTCGGTTCCAGTCACTTCAGTGGTAGGGAGTTTTCATTCGGTCACTGTGGCTTGCCACACACTCTCATCCATTGATTTGAGGAAGATCCTCATTCTGGCTTTCCAATAGGCATAGATGGAGCCATCAAATGGTGGAGGCCTAGTGACTGAAAGGCTATCAAAATTTGACATCTTTTTATATAGCTTAGATCGTTAGCTTAGGAAATAAATCCAAATAAAAAAGTAATAAAAGCGAGCTATTAGGCTCTGATACCACTTGAAATGGCCAAGCTATATGTCCTAGAGGGAGGGTGGGGGGTGAATAGGACTATGCCAAATAAAAATTAAATACAGTGGAATAAAATAAAGAAATAGCCTTACAATAATAAATCAATTCACAATGCTGAAATTAAATCAATCTCAATAAACAAGCATTGAGAGGTTGATACAAATTTAGTTCTAAGGACAACCTTACACCATAATAAACAAGGGCTTATGGTAGGACAACCTTACTTCTAGAACGTCCTTTGAATCAAGAAATCAATTTGAATATAAATAAATTACAGAAATTTAAATCTAATTTATTACAGTATTCTCACACTTGCTTGAAATGTAAATCTTTACAATATTCTCATCCACACATATATTCCACAAATCTGAATGATAAAAGATATAAAAATTAAGCAAGCATTCAATCCACAAGACAAAGAGTTATAGTGGTTCGCCTGTGTGTACACCAACTGTTTCACAAGAGCCACACAGAATGCTACTCCACTCCTAATATCCTCACATAGGGATATTAGCGTTCACTATCAAAATAGGTTTCACAGGTTCACCTAAAACCTTTACAATTATGTCTTTTTAACTTAGGCTTACACAATCCAAAAACCCACACTATTCTGAGTTTCCTGGCTCTCCTTAGATAACCATACAAATGTAATTTTTCTGGCGAATCCCAAATAAAAACTAAAAGAATGAAAATTTTACAGTATTGTAAAATACCTAGATTTCTCCTCTTGTAGCAGCCCGGAAAAACCAATTGGAGTAGATGTTCGAATATGAAAGTTCAATGTCCAATACTCACTCTATAATGGTTCTAAGTTCTAATTTATTTTAAATTAAATCAAATTGGGCTAACTCTATTTGATTTTAATTCCAAGAAGAAGGAAAACAATAATTCCTCTTTTCAAATCAGATTGGAATATAGAATAAAATCAAATAGTAAAAAGCTAACAAAAGGAAATAGAATTATGCACAATATAGCTTAAAATCAAACACAAACTTATCTCAGAGTAGAGCTTCGAATTTACTTAATTTTTGATGAAAAACTCTGAAATTCGTGTGCTATTTATAGCTGTAGAAATTGATCTTCCACTGGTCCTAGGGTCATCACGACTGGTCGAAGAAGAAACAGATTTTTAAATTTTTGAGCGCGATCGGATCAAACTGTTGTACGACCAGTCGTGAGCAGTCCACGACTGGTCGAAGTCAGTCCACGATTGGTCGAGACCCTTACATGACTGGTCGTACGACACTTGATTTAGTCATTGGAGTTTGAGTCGAAGCTGTACGACTGATAGAAGGTCGAGTCGAGACCATCCCACGACCAGTCGATCTGACTCCAGGACTGGTCATAACCGAACAGAAAAAATATGATAATTTGCAACAAATCTAGGACCGGTCCTGAAATTTCTTGGACTGGTCGAACTAGTGCTTGGACTAGTCGAACAAGGTCTAGGACTAATCTTAGAATAGACCAAAATACTTGTAAAAGATATATGAATTATGTATCCAAAGTGACCTACTCTAAAGGTCAACTTAAGGTCAATCAAACCTCAATAAGTAAGGACATTGAACCTTCATTTACTTAGACTTTGAACTTTATGAAGCTTGAGTTCTTCTTTATGTAGCTTGAACACTTCACAAGCTTTGAAGTCAATGTCAATTTGATTTGCGCTCAGTAACTATGCTTAAGTCTTGATCTTGAATATATATGAACTTTGAGTCTTGAACTTGAACTCGAGCTAAAGTCTTCAACTTGAACTCTTCTTTAATATCGTCAATATTGTAGCTTGAACTAGCTTGAGGAGTTCATCCTCTTGTCTCGAAGTGTTGACATAGTGTTTCAAACATATTTAACAAGATACAAACACAAGGCACATATAGAGGTTTTGACACACAAAATTTGACAACCAAAGAGGATTCAAACCATATCACTTACAGAAAGTAATGTAAATCAGCTATGAAATGTGAAAACATAATGAACCAGATATTAGATATCGAGGATGTAATACAATATGTAATTCGAAAGAGTTACTAATACCATCAACCTTATTTAGGTCATATAAATGCAGAAATATAGTAACCCAAAATGTTAAATGTTGCGGATACAATGCAATATGCGGTACGAATGAAAGCTGGTGTGAAGTCGGGATGATAGTACGTAATATTGTACGCTATGGGGTCTATCACAAGGGACTTCTATCCAAACTAGTTCCATACCTAAATTTGGATAGGTAGACTCAATGTGGTAAACTCCTAGTCTGAGGTTAGTCGTGCACCCAACCAAAATCCTGGTCATACGAAGGTACAGAACAATTAGTTACGTACCATCAGCCCGAGTAGATAGTGAATGAAATGAATGCATGAGTATGAAAATCTTACTCAATAAGTCCACATATCAGTACGGTTCCTCTCTGAAAAATCACCGAAGTCTATTACACTCCAAACCAAATTACCTCCCCATCTCGCGCAACAAGTTGAGTGGAAGAGACCTCACTATCCGCCGGCCAATATTGGGCCCGGCTCGTCGATAGCGGACTCATTCCTCGAGCTGGTTAGACTCAGCCTAGCATTGCCCCCTTCTCTTGAGTAGGTAAGGCCATACCCCCTTCCAACCGATCACGACAAAGTGGGAGACGTGGCCTAACGGTATACGGCCCTCATGCGCTCATGCATTCACTTGGTCTAGATGTTGGAACAACCTATGAAATCAAGAGGGTTCTGAGAGTTTCACCTAGGGATATTTATAGCACCCCATGTAGAATAAATTTCTGTTATCCTATCTGGCCATCCATGATATGCCTATGGAGGCTACGACCCTGATGTCGTTAGGGCATATGGTGGTCATATCTTAAAATGTGAGATGCATGAGTCATACTATCTAATCATGCATCATACATGTGCATACCACACACTCATGTGAGAAACTCCTCTTATTAAGGAGTCTCATAATAATCTGCCCAATGCCATGGGCTATGATCAATCATTCCTCATATCAGGAATACATATAATGCGCATGAGCATGAGTCGTGAAGCTATACTAAGCATGTTATATGTTGATGGTATACTTTCCTCATATCAAGGATAGGCGTAGACAGCCTACTCATAACAAGAATGAGCCTCACAATGGGCCCAAGGGAAGGTCACAATATGCACATCTAACCATCATTGCTCATCAATGTGGTCATTTAACCAACATCGCTCCCAACCAGTGGCCCACATAAATATCATTACATACATTATAGTGAAATCACACATTACATCAGTCCGCACATTCATCGTATTAGGCCTCACTCAAGGTCCACATATACACTACATCGGGTCTCGCCATACAGGCCACAAATACATCACAATGGGCCTTATCAAATGGGCCACAAATACGTCACAACGGGCCACATACTTAGGCTAAATACACATCACAATGGGTCGCATGACATGAGTCTTAAATACATCACATCGGGCCTCACTCATGGGGCATATATACATCACAATGAGCCTCGACACATGGGCCATAAATACATCACATCGGGCCTTAAATATACATCACAGGTGGACCATGCACATAAAGCAAGTGGGCCCTGAAAACTGATGGATAGCAAGGATAAAACACATATCAGATGATCCCCTGTCCCTAAACGGCGTGGATGAAATCACACATCAAGGTGGATCACACATCCCACGGAAGGTGTGGATAAAACATTCATTGTGTGGGGTCCACATCCCATAGACGGTCAAGGTATAAGACACATACATCACCTGTGTCCCACATGGACAGTAGGGATGAAACACGTATATTATGGCAGGACTACCATCCCATGTTGGACGGTGCAGCAGATACATCACCTAGGTGGGCCCTAAGGTGTAGGTTTTATGATGTTATGTTGTCACATACCCATAATCGGTATTAATAACTGTCACCGATAATCGACATATATAATCGGCATCGGCCTCGATAATCGGCACCCATGATCAGCATCGACAATCGGTACCGCTAATTAGCATCGATAATCAGCATATAAACAAGGCGAGATCCATAGATGAACAGCCGATTAACCATAATATAAAGATCGGCCCTTGGCCATGATTGTATCAAATCCGATAGCTCAAAACCATTCATCTATAGCGAATGGAGCCCACTTATTTGTGTTAACCCACAAGAGAATTATGAGAATAGGCCTAACAAGACCTAAGGGAAGGTCATAATGTGGACATTAAACCATCATTGCCCAACAATGTGGCCATTTAACCAACATTGCTCCCAAGGAGTGGCCCATACAAGGGATTCATATACAACTTAACAGGCCATACATACATCGCATTGGCCCTCAACTATGGGCCTTGAATGCATCACAATGGGCCTTGCTAAATGGGTTGGAAATATATCACAATGGGCCTCTACCCATGAGCTCCAAATACATCACAATGGGCCTCAACCCACGGGTCCTAATACATCACAATGGGCCTAACCCATGGGCCTCAATACATCACAATGGGCCTCAACCCATGGGCCCCAAATACATTATATTGGGCCTCATCAAATGGGCCCTAAATACATCAAATGGGCCGTATCAACGGGCTGAATCAAATGAGCTGATTTAGATGGGCTTGATGTACATCAATCGGGCCCACCCTTATGTATTTTTAAAATCCTACCTATTCATAAGTTAACATAGAGGTAGATGAAGTGAAAGCAAAAACATTAGCTTGATCGGAACTACCGTGGCCCTTAAGAAGTTTTGAATGGTGAATGTCACTGTCCCCACTATTTTCAATGGTGGGGTCTACTTAAACTATAGATCTGTCTCATTTTTACTCTCAAGCCTGTAAGAGAAGCTTATCAAATGGTTGGACGGTTTGGATGCAACACATGTATCGTGGTGGGTCCCATAGATGGACAGTGTGGATGAAGCATATGGGACCTATGGAACTTGGTGATGCCACTACAGCAGCTATGTAGCTAGAGTGAGGTACACCAGTCGTCCCACTCCCAAATGTGGGGACGATGTGGGTAAAACACTTACATCAGTGGGTCCCACTTGGGGCCCACCATAACATTTATCTATCATCTAATCTGTTAATAAGGTCACGCAGACCCAGATGGAGAGGAAAAATAAATTTCATAATGATCTAAAACTGTTGTGGTCCTTAAAAGGATTTCCATGGTGGATGTTTAATCTCCATTGAGTTGCAGTGTGGTCCACCTGATAGACAGTGTGGATATAGAATAAATACACCAATGGTGTGGACCACTGAACCTGCTGCCATAAATCCAGCAGCCATACATCTAGGGTCCCATTGTCCAGATGGACGGTTGGGATGTAGCATATACCCCATGATCAGTCCATAGTAGGAGGCGTCCAGTGGACGGTTGGGGATTAAAATCAGACCCACAGTCTGGTGCTAATGTTAGTACAACAGCTATACAGCTACTGTACACAAACCAATCTCCATCCAAGCATATGGGTCCCACGTGGGACTCACCAAATACATATATTATATATGTAAAAAATATATATTATTAATACATTATTATTATATTATTATCAACCCAAAAAGGGTTTCAATGGTAGACGCTCAATCCTACTATTTCCGACTGTGTGGGCCACCTGAGCTCCTAGTATGGCTAATTTTTATGGTGGCCTACAACCAGAAGGGGGCCTAACCAATGCACGGCATGGATGTTCACACACATCACGGTGGGGCCCATGGTTGGGACCCGTGGTCCCTGGCCTTTCTGTCAAATGCAACAGGACGCTGCTGCACGCCAGCAGCAGCAGCGCCTGTTGCTTGCTTAAATTTTTATTTTTATTTTATTTTATTTTTTTAGTTGCTGGACAGTATGTCAAACCGTCAGTTCACACTTTACTAAGTAGTCACGTCCAGCGTCCCTTGACGCTGGATGGTTTGGGTAACGCATATATATATATATATATATATATATATATATATATATATATATATATATATATATATATATATATATATAAGGTAGGCCCCACCTATATATGTGCTACAGATGGGCCACCAAATGGTTGGATGGCTTGGGTAAGACACACATCGAGGTGAGGTCCATCCGAGTGGGCCACACAACCACATCATCATATAATAGGAAAAAAATGAAAGAGAGAGGGAGAGAGAGAAAAAAAAAGAGCACGCGTGTGATGGAGGGACCCTGCCACTATGGGCCCTCCCTTTTCAAGCATTTGATCATATATCAAGTAGGTCCCAATACATGTTGGCCCACCAAATCAAATCAACGGTGGAGATTCCTTCTCCATTAAAATGAAAAGTCTAGATGACCCTATTTATGCAAGAAAAATAAACATCATGATAGGGTCCATGGAGAATGGCCCTATCATGGAATGATCATGAGCATCAAGGTGGGCCATCAGCCACATCTAGGGTCCAAAGTGAGATTCATACCATCAATCGGTAGGCCTCACTTGGCCTATCATCAAAACATAAAAATTTATCCTATAAAGCACCCACCGTTTGATTTTCTTGGTCCAATGGAACGCTGATCTCATTGTGCCTCTCTTTAATGGAAGATGATGAGAGTTAAAGGGTTAGGATAAATGATTTTAGGGTAGGAAGTGGATCACACACACTCACTTTATCTCCTTAGAATGCATGGACGTCCATCACTCTCTTTTGGTCTTTGTTGCTTAGAAAATGTGAAGAGAAAGAGAGAGAGAATGGGTGGTTATAAGAGAGGGAGAGTGATGGGTGATGGGTGTGAGGTGAGTGATGGATGTGAGGTGAGTGATGGGTGAGGTGAGAGACTTGTTGACTTTTGGGGTAGGTTGCTTAACTTGTGGAGAAAGAAAGCATGGGTTGCTCTTGTACTTGACATGAGGTGTTTGATTGATTGATTTGAGTGATTGATTGATGGGACATGTTGTAGAGATTCTCTTGGGATTGCAAATGTCGATGTTTTTATCGAACTGAACGTGGGCACACATCTCTTGACCAGGGTATTGCCTTGGTGCGTAATACGCGGCGTCGGAACCGCAGCGACGGCGCAGTGGCAATGGTACAAGTCTCAGATTAAGCTGACTCAGATATACGGGATATAACTTAAGGTCGCGTGCAAACGTTGATTATAGGTCGCGGGTTGCCAGAATTCATCAGAAGGATCGCGGGAGTTGACGGAACAGTACAGACTAGGATACGGGCCTTACAGTTGTCACTTTAAATTATTTATGAAGAGAAAATTCATTTACCGCACTCTATGTTAAGTGATAAGTTAACAGAGGGGAGCTAGAAGAAATCTTTTTCAGTTATGTGGATTTACCAAATGCCCCGAATAAAGGAAAATCATTGAAAATACCAAAATTCAATGATAAGTGCTTAAAATAAGTTCTATCAAAGAGGCCTTATCTTACAACCCTTGGACATGTAGCCCACCATGATGTTTTTTAAAAGTGGATTCCCTGAAGATCTTATCACCAGGGGTATCCCTTGTGGCAAGCATTGTGGGGCCCATCGAGATGTATGTGTTTTATATTCACGTTGTCCATCCATTTTGGCACCTCATTTAAGGGCATTAGCCCAAAAATGAAGGAGATACAAAGCTCTAGTGGACTGCACCATAGGTGTAACGCCCGTGAAAAATCCGTACTTGGGCTCGAGTACCAACTCGACCCGAAATTTGCGTAGAATTCATTCCTTTAGAAAATATGACTAGGTTAGCTAGTGCAACGTTAGAATAACTGGGAAATGGTCCCTGATCACTTTAAATACGTTCTACAAGGCCCAAAGCGAGTGGAACCAATGGTGCTATAATGCGCTAAAGCCTCGGATCAAACTCTAAGCCGGTTTATTCTCGGGACCTCCTTGAAACTTTGTATTGGATCTAGACCGCGCGTCGAAAGTCAGATACCTACCATCTTAGACCATTATGACCACTTAACTGGGCTTGGAAATTGTTTCGAAAATCAAGTCCAACTGACATTCAGGGGCTATTTCATTGAGCCTGGAGTAAAGAGAGTGAGAATAGGGTTAAAATTGGAATTTCAAATTCAAAGCTGGCACACGATTTGACGCATCAGTATTAAGCGTTCTGACCGTCAGAATACAACCAAATTATACCCTTGGATCAGGAAAAATTTCTATTACATATCACGAAACTTATAGGCCTGATCTTGGTGCGGTGACCGTTAAACTGAAACTGGACCGCCACGTGCGATCTGCGAACCCTACCGGTCCGAAAACTGAATGTGTGCTAGATCCAGTATGCATGAGCTTAAGTCCAACTGCATTTGGCTAGGGGACCATCAGAAATGCTCTTTTGGATCGAAACGGCCCCGATTTGGTTAGGCACCAAGTAAACATTGTTCCCAGGCCTATTTTGGGCATGTTTTAGGCTATAAAAGGGGTTGAAACCCTCACTCCTCTCTCCCATCCGAATTTGAGAGAAACCCTAACTTGGGAGAGAGAAAAAGGTGAGAGATTGTGAGAGAGTGGGAGAGTTCTTCCTGCCACTTGTGCTACGTGTTGCACGTGCTCAAGCAACACACCTCTACCGTTTTCCCGACGATTTCACCGCGATTCTAAGTAAGCAAATACCCCAAATAGTGGCTGATTTGAGTTTCCTTTGTTTCCATAGCGATGTAGCTTATGGATCTCGTGTATTAGGTTCCTTATTCGCCGTAGACGAAGCGTATACGCTCCGTTTCAATTTACGAGTCTACAAGAGTTAAGGTGAGGATTTTAGACGCTTTGATTGACAGTTCCCAACGCTTTCAATGTCGTTTAATAGTAGATTATTGACGGCATCGCCGTTTGACATGTACAAAATGCTCTCCGTTTCCTGTTTCGTAAACTAACGAAGAATATGAGATTTAGGGCATTTTAGTCATTTGTAGGAAGTACTGTTTACATTCATATTTTGCTGATGTGATTGACATGGTTTATTGTCGCATTAGGAAGTTAGGAATACGTGCATAATTAGTTTGGCGAAGAGATTCGCCTAATTGCACACTTCGGGTCGACATGCTATATGTAGACTTAAGTGTGTAGTGTATGTGTTTGTATAAATGTTTGTATTAGTATGTATTGAACTAAATGATGTTATGAATTAGTTTGAGATGGATTTCTCAATTAATATGCTGACCTAAATGATTTCCCACATGTTGACTATATGCACGATTTCATTACATGCATGGAATATATGTGTTTGAAGATTTGCTTAAGTTAAATGTTATAACATGTGTTAACATGCTCACATGATTGTATTTCAATTCCGATGCTCTTACATAAATTGCTGATGTGATTCCATAAGTGTTTGGGACTAGACTTAGTCCAGGCGGTCGGTAACCGAGCGAATTCGTGGCTGACTGGTCATAGCCACTAACGACGCGTCGATGAACGCGATTCGTGTTTGGAGTTGGCGGCAGTGGTTAGGCCACGCGAAGTGTTTTACGCACTTCATGTCGCTCGACTTGAGATGCGATCGCGCTAGTCGAGCCCGTCAAGCAACCCGACTGGCCGATGTATGTTCACCTTGTATGAGTCATAACTGCTTGAACCTAGGGTACTGAACTTACCATTATAAACCCTGTTAACCATGGTACCTTGATCCACGAAGACTCATGAGCCGGGCATGGTGGTATGGGACACCGTGGTCGAGCTGTCGGCCTACGCTAGGGCCACAAACCTCCCCGTAGTGACCAGTGAGCACCTAGACTCGTGAGCAGATTATGGTGGTATGGGACACTATATTCTAGCTTTCGACCTACACTGATCAGGCGACGAGTCCTTTGTAGTGACCGCGACCGTATTCTGAGTCCACGGGAGGCGACGACCCTTCCGTTGCAGTAGAGTACGGTAGGCCTGTATTGATAAGGTGATGGGGGAGCGGTGCAACGAGTGCGAGCAACAGCCCTGGCAGCCCTTGCAGTGACCTACGAAATATACATCGTATGAGATTACTAGGAGTGACGACCCTAGACAGGATCTGTGTTGGGATTGATACAAGGGAAGTACCTTAGTTTCCCAATCCTGCTATTTGAATGGACTAATAACAACTTGAAAATCATATCACCATAGCATTGCATGTGCCTAGAAGATGTGGAGCACTCTAGGGAGTGTGGCATGCCGCGGTCGTAAGATGTTGCCGTATGAGGGAGATCGTCGGTGAGGGCATACATCACATCATGTCATCTTGCATAAACAACAGTATTAGGATTGTCTGATTTACTGCTTTACTATTATCGCATGATTGAATTGTGAACATGCTAATCTTTGTTCTATGATTCCACTGAGTTGATCACTCACTCCCACGTTACGGGATGGTATTTGCAACACCCACCAGACCCTGTTGTAGATGCAGGTGAGGCTGAGATCCAGGAGGTGGAGCCAGACTTTGACGAGGACCAGGATGAGTTCTCGTACATGCAGTATCACGATGGCTTCGCGTAGGCGACCTGGATCGATGGGATTTCAGTAGGACCATTTTGGATATTTATTTTGTTCATGTATATTATATGAGACTCAGAGATGTAGTCATACTTTGGAGACAGATGAGATTTACTTTGTTTTTCCATACAGTGATATATATATTGTTTAGTCTTCCGCTTGCTTTTATCACTGGATCTGAAGTATGAATTGCAGTTTTAATATACTTTTACTCATGCGAATGCTTTAAATCAGACAACATTGAATCATAATCATTTTTGTTGCATAAGTGACGGTCTGGAACTCGGGAGTTGAGTTTATACACGACCCCCGATTTTCAGGGTGTTACAATAGGAAATATTAGGGATAATGACACCCACCATTGAACCCTTCGTAGGGCCCACCATGATGTTTATTTGCAATCTAACCTGTTGATAAGATTATACAGACATGAATGAAGGGAAAATACAAATATCAGCTTGATCCATAACTTTTCTAGCCCTTAAGAAGTTTTTAATGGTGGGCATTCAATCACCACTATTTCCTATGGTATGATCCACTTGAGTTTCTTATCTGCTTCATTTTTGGGTTTATTCCCTAAAATCAGCTAGCAAAACAGGTGGACTTTGTGGATAAAACACATGCATCACAATGAGCCCCACAACACCTGATGGGGTATCCAGGCAATCCGCTTTCGATGTTTTCATTGCATCAAACACATTTAGAAGGGTCACCCCACTATGAAATTAAAACCCAATAGAAATCAATATAATCCAATATGGGACCACCATGTGAATGGAAGGGTTTTGAATAGTTGTCCATTATTTTTTGTAGTGGGTCTCACCATGTTGTTTCTATGTAATCCAACTTGGATATTGTGAACTTTACAACACGGGAGCGCATGCACCTAGTAGTTAAGTTCTTTTATTTCCTTGTTTGTGCTACATGGATGGAACTGTGACTTAGGCGTAAAGAGGGCATGTTGATTTTTATAGTCTCCACTAGCATAATAAAAATTAGAATCTATAGATAGCTAGGAACTGTAAAATCTCTTATGGTTTGGGAAATTACGAGATCGCTCAACTCAAGTGACTCACACAGTTGATCTGTGACCATAAATTTTGAGTAAGAGTCTGAATGACAAAAGGGGAAGGGGTTGGGCACCATTTTTTTTCTCACACAACGTGCGGTCTCTACTATATGGTATTTTATGATTTTTCAGGGGATTCAACAGGATTTCAACATTATTTAGTTATGCTATATGTAACCTACGAGAGGTAGGGCATGCAAAACTAATGAATTATCTAGCCTTTACTTCACAGAGTTAAATGACTTTGATTAGGAAAAATAAGTAAAATGAAATGAAAATGCAGTAAGTGGAATGCAATCATAGCCTTACTTCATAGAATTCAAGACCCCATGTAGGCAAATGAAGTAATAGAACATGCAAAGAAAAGCAAATAGAAAGGTGCAAGCTAATGTTGTAGATATACTAGGAATGTGTGGAGTGGAATGCGATTTGAGCTTGATTGAGATGTGAGTAAGAAAATGGGAAATCAAATATCCTTTTTGCATAAAAGGGGTGGTCAGATATCCTCAATTGTAAGTCTACTCTAAGTATTTGTTGCTCCATCGATAGACTATTTCCTCCCTATATGGTTTCTTAAGTGAGGCAGCACCTCAACATGTTGAAGACCTTTAGGGTACTCCAAAAATTCATACTGTAGCTTTCCCTTGGCCCCTCAATCTCTTGCTATTAAGTTGTTGTCCAGTTATAAACCTCAATTATTGAGTTTGAGTGGCCGACGATGAAGTTTCCACTTCCATCAATGATTTGGCTGATATAAGGGTTAGATGGAATGATTGGGGCCCACATAGATCATCGGCTTGCCACAAGTCAAGGTCTTATTTTATCCTTTTGTGCATATGTTCTACCATGTATAGGGGGTACCTAGTGTGCCAAAGGTTTAGGCAGTAAATCTAGGCTTTGGTTATCTTTATCTAGGATTGGTTGATCGAACCCACTGGATGTCTTCAGACGGTGATAGGAGTTCTTTCGTCTTGTCCCACTTAAAATTTTGATGTTTCTTGTATTAGCCATAGATTGTTTTATTAAAGAGATGTACAGTTACGGTTTTTGGAGAGTCTAGATTATTGGATGGGATTTAATTTTTTTGGTTTTGAATATGCCAATTAGGTTTGTTGATTTTTTATTTTTATTTTTTGCGACATGTCATGGGTCCAACCCATCCGATAAGATTGGATTTTCAACAACTCTTAAGGCACCTTGGGATAGTTTTATTGACGTCATGACGAATCTTGAAGAATGGTTTAGTCTTGCTTTCAATGTAACGACCCTGAATTTTCATGCACTTAGAATTTCAATTAATAGTTAAAAATTGTATTTTAAAGTTAAGAACAAAAACAAGTTAATAACTGAGAAATCTTAAGAAAGAGATTCTTTAGAATTTCATAAATGGGCAATGGTATTATAAGAATGGGTTAAATTTTTTGCATCCGACTATGTTAGGATGGATCTGAATGGATCATTTGATCTTAAGGCCGAAATATATTAAAGCCCTAATTTTCAGATCGATCTAATCAGTGGATGGTCCATATTAATCTGATCTAATCATAGAGATGAAATTGTATAATAAGTTGTTTGTGGACATTCAGTGGTGTTAGATCTAATCTAAACCATTTATATATTAATTAGATCTTATGATGGTCAGGTCAACCAGATATAACCATAGGAATCATTTTATACATTAGATTTTAAGATGGTAATCGAACAGATTGGATTTGATCCCCACCATTTATGCTTAATTTTGTATAGATCTAACTTTCTATCTAGAAAGTATGAATGGATCTAACCGTTTAACGGTTATAAAGATGAAATGGTAAAATCACACCTATTACTCTTGAATTAGAGTTTAAAATTATGAATGGATATGATCTAAGTAATCTGTTGACCCATTCCCAAATTGGGGACTTTATGATGTCAATAGATGGCTTAGATCTGTCCCGTATGATCAATGGATCATTTAAAACAAGAATAATTAAGAAAAATAAGGAAACTTTAAAACTTACAAATTTTGGAATGTCTAGAAACTTCCAACAGAGCTGGTATGATCGGTCAATTGATCATTTTGACTAGTCAAAAACAGCCCAGATAGTCCAACAACTTAATTTCAAAAACCAGAATGTATTCGAAGGGTTGATAAGGTATTTTGACCAATCGAAGGGTATTTCGACCGATCGAAGAAGTACTTTCGACCTAACGAAATGGACAAATATTGTTCAGTGAATTTTTTTAAATTTTGAATTTTATGCGATCGATCGAAGTAGATTTTGATCGAACCTCGAATGGTCGAAGGAAATATCGACTGATTGGTCGGCCGATCGATAATATGCTGGAATCTTCTATTTGTTTAGAAATTTGATATTTTGATTTTGGGAGGTAATTTAGTGATAACCCTTAATCATTTAGAGATAATGGGATAGTCAAAGTGTTTTGATTATTCAAGTGGACCCCACATGAAAAGATGACTTACTATAAGTATTATGGGCAAGATATGAGAGAATTCAAAATCTAACGGTTGAATTCTCCATGCGGGCTGTCCCGAGTTAAGGAATAGATTAACCATAAGTAAACTCATCAAATAAGTTTAGGTAGATACAATTAGTAAACTAATTGAGATATGTAATTAGGTATTTTTCAACCATTTGATCTCGAGGTAACATATCGAAATCCACATCATTAAATTTCAGGTGACCTGTAGGTACTTACAGTATCGAGGAATCTAGAAGACTATCCCTGGATGCCCACAATATGTTGAAGCTTACTCTAGAAGAGGAGATGTGGACTGATGGAATCCAACTCAAGTAAATGGACTAATCAACCCACTTGATGCATTCACGCATCCATGCGTCCCATGACATTTATGCATTCCTATTTTATTTATGAAATGCATGAACCATGATGTGTTCACTCACGATGAAGAGTTGAATTATGTTAATGAGCATATGGTTCAATTTTCAGATGAATCCATCTCGATGACGATTCAAAGGAATGGTGAAGAGACATGGGTGTCTTTTGAATACAATGATGATAACACACTTCACTCACATGAGACACTCGAGTTTAATGATGATGAAGAGGTCAGCTTATTTGAACCTCCACCCAATTTAGGAATAGAATGTGAGGAAAGAAATCTCATCCCAAGTGTGCATAACAGGGAATTAGATGATGATATGTATTAGGATGATGATCATGAATGCTCAGCCCAAACTCCCCCGAAATCAATCTCAAGTATGGTCCAAGTTAGTGATCAAGAAGTACACGAAGTGGTCGGTAAAAATGAGCCACTCTTCTCATCTAACATGTCTGATTTAAAAGTGGAGGATGAGCCCATTACAACCGACCCTTCTAACTCTCATGAAACATATTTGGGCCACTCCCCTGAATTGAATGATGATATGATTTGAAAAATGAACGAACCGCTTGATATGACTCTGGAAGTTGAAACCACTCAGTTGAGGCCACCATCTGAGTCATACACTTTTAATGATTCAATACCTCTTCTGAGTTGTCTCAATGAGCAGTCCTCACATCAATACTTCATTTCTTGATCATCAAAATGTTTGTGCAAGGTTGGAGCAAAAGAGTATACTTCCATCCACTTTCAAAGATGATGGATTCCTTAGGCAGATCATTACAATCTCTAATGTGGAGAATAAATAATGCTCAGCTGAACGTCCCAACTCTTTAGATGATTGCTTAGCATATTTACAAATTCAAATGATCCCATGTTATAAGAAATAGTGAATGCCTTTCAAAATAATACCTCGGCAGTTGTCATGAATCGAGAAAACTCGTATTTTGAAGTACCTCCTTTCTCGAATCCTGAATATTTACCATTAAATGAGGAAGAGTTGAAAATTGAACTACAGAGTGAAACATCGGCGTTTGTCGAGACTACACCACCTACTATAAATTTTTTTAAATTTCATCTACTTGTAGTCTTTGATTCTAAAATAGCGGTGAAGACTGCTTGAATTGAAGTAGGAATATGTCAAAATGCCCTAGAGGGGGGGGGGGGGGGTGAATAGGACTTTATAAAGATTTATAAGTTATATTTCAATCCTATCACACTAATCCTATCACAGAGTACAGATTAGGATTACTCAAAAATTAACTCTACTCGCTTCCAAGCCTGATAGAGGATCCAATCACAAAGTACTTGTAAGATAAACAAATTTATGAATCAGATTGTGATGGATATGACTGTGTGTGCATAAGATATGATTTTAGATAATCATATATAAAGGCATATAAAGAAATCACATAAATGAAAGACAATATCAATCTCAAACACAGTCATTTTATAGTGGTTTGACTACTTGTCTACTCCACTACCGGCTTCCACATTCAACCCTTGAGTGACTGAATTTCACTAAGGAGGTTTCCCATGGTTCACCTCAAACCTAAGGTTTTAAATTAGGTTCGCCTTCAACCTTTACAGAGATTTCTACTCGGTTCACCTCAAACCCTGGAGTTTTACTGGTGCACTCCTAACCAGATATTTATGCCCACACAGAGCAATGGTCCACATAACGCACCCAGATGTTTATGGCCACACAGAGCAAGGGTCAACACAACGCACCCAGATGTTTATGCTCTCCACAGAGCAAGGGTCCACACAACACACCCACGCACGTACACTCCCGTCGGAGGCCTCCTTTGAGGACTTCAAATGGTGAGCAACACCCACGACCCAATCCTAAAAAGGAATGATCATAAATGTCCTCTGGACTCTAAGTACTTACAGATAAGTTGATGTGTCCCTTTAAGCGCAATGATGAAGATCTCCTTCTTGTCAATGAAGAGTCTTCAGCTTCCTTGATCCGCAACACAAAGATGAACCTTTACTAGGCTTTTAGGTTGGGTCAAGGTTATGATGGAATACCACTCTCGAAAGATTTTCTTATAAGGAAGATAGAGTGATTCTAATCATCTATGCATTCAGGGCATCCCAGCTTAATGATTTGCCATTAAGGTAGTAGCTGGAGGATCCTTGAATGCGGAAGTTCATTCCCCAATCCACTCTATGAAATATCAATGATGAGGGTGGATTGGAGGATGAACTTTCTGAGAGAAAGGACTTAGGATAAAGGATATGAAGTTTAAAACACTCAAAAGCACTCTCTTCTTTCTCTCACAGCAATAAAGACTAATCTTTCTATATATAGACAAAAGGTTCCAACAGATATAAACGGTCATATTATGATAGAGTTCGATATTATCGAACAATCATCGATATGATCGAGCATTTACTCTTGATTGTATCGATAGACCTCTTGATGATACAAACTCAATTGTCATTTCGCTTTTGGAAACCTTTCGCCAACTGATCGATGGGATCGAGACACACATCGATGTAATCAGATTTCGAACTCCGATTTCATCGAGAGATGGATCGATCTATCAACAGGTGAAAATAAGAGAGAGAAGCCTTGAAGAATTTCAGGTTCTATAGATATGATCGGGGAACAGTCGATGTCATCAAAATTTGTATAACGATGATATCGGAGACCATGTCGATCGAATCGATAAATCGTATAGATTTACCTATAAGCTTGCTGGATAATCTGTGTTCAAACTCGATGCAATTGACCAGGTCTCGATATGATCAATATATGAATATCAATTTATCGACTGGCACCCCGATCAACATTAAAAACAACTTGAAATTTATGCTGGAGAAAACATGCGCCCACAATCGATTTGATCGACTGACTTCCGATATGATCAATATTTAAGTTCAGATTGAATCGGACAGTCATCGATATATCGAAGCTTATGTTAGTTTTCTTTAAAAAAAATAGGGGCGCCGGAAAACAGTCTGTCGATTTTATCGATCCTCTTCCGATAGGATCGATATTCGAATATTGATGATATCGACTCACCAGTCGATATATCGATAAATCGTCCTGATGATTGTTTGATTGCTGGATGCTTTTTATCCTCACTCGATTGTATCGATTGAGGTGCCGAGGACATCGACAGAGCTGGTCGATCATATCGAAAATGGAATCGATATAATCGACAGTGTAAGATAAACTTAAAGATTTTTCTTTTTGATAAAAAGTTTTCTTACACAAAAACCCTAAGATGTTCTACTTATTTTTAAGGGTTTTAATCACCTGGTGTTTTGGGACATGGGATGTGAGACTATGATTTACCTATGGCGAGCTTCCACACATCCAGTTGAGGCAGACACTTGACTTGATCTTCCTGTTAGGCGCTGTTGTCCGACTAACTCAATTCACAACGTAATTGACAAACCAGGGCACTTAGTAGGTGCACTTTCAGATTCATCAAGGTATACTAACTTTTAAAAAAAAAAAATTCCACAAGTGAATCATATATACTTTAGACACTTCAGACGATAAAAAAAAAAACTTTATGCTTAGGTCCCTCAATTTCTCTGGTTATTAACGCTCCAAGACATCCATGCCTACTACAAAACAGGCTTTTGGATGATCTTGTTGAAAAAACTTCTGAGAAATTTACCAAGATACTGGCCGATGGTCCATGATTGCTTTCAATGCTTTTCTGGCTAAAGACATTGAACTTAGAGCTCCTAGGAGGCAACCCATCTTTTCTTTTTATTTATTTTTTTTCTAATCAGTTAGTTCAATGTTTGTGGGTAACATTGCTGCAAATCCTCACAAGACTATAACTCTTCCATTATGGGCAACCTAGGGGTTTAAAGGCTTATTGCATACGCTAAATGCAATCGAGAGCACCTGCGAAAGTAGTATAAGTAGGATTTTCTTTTTGTGATTTTATTTTTGTTAGTTTATTTTTATTGATTTCTCTCTTGTGCTGACTCGCTTTTAGTTGATATTTTTGGAAAAGCCTACTAATTCTCCATTCAGGTACTATCTTTCCATCACTCTTTTATTTTTGTTGTCTTAGGTGAATTGTATGCTTATTTCTTTTACATTGAGGACAATGTAGCTTTTAGGTTGAGGGTGGGAAATTAGGTTACCTAATCGGTATTTTCTTGATCTTGAACAAAAAAAAATGTGAAAATTTTTAAAATTTTTCTCGAATATCTTGTGAATTTGAAGTGATTTTGAAGGATAGTTGTGATTTTAAAATTACAAGATATAGAATATTGGCACTTTATGACTCTGGGATTCAGTTGCCTATTAGATTTCACAGTTAAGTTTAAATTGTTAATCCATGATTAAAAATTGTAAACATTGATTGAGTCATGATTTCATATATTACATCTCGCTTACACATTAAGGTTCCGGTTCAATAATTGAATGATTAACTTGGTAATCACAAAGCATGAAAGGAACCATCCTGAAATAAAATAAAAATAAAAAATTTAGCATCAGTTTATAAGAAGAATCGAAAGGGTAAGTCGCATAATCTTCACCATAGGTTTGCTCCCTATAGGTGAAGATTCGATTCCTTATGGTTGACATTTAAAAAGAGTTGGGCGACAAGTTTTCACCATAGGTTTGCTCTCTATAGGTGAGGATTTGATTTTCCTCCTTGGCATTACGGTTCATAAAAAAATCAAATGCTAATAGAATGCAATGTTAATCTTTAAGGCAAGTGTTGGTTTCAGTTGTCATGAATTCCATTGTTAATTACCAATGATATCATAAAATTGACAATTGGATCTCTTAATAGTGATAAGCCGAGATTACCCTATACACTCATAGAACTCGATGTTTAGAATTTTCTAATTAATGGATTAATATTTTAAACTTGATTATGTAGTTTACCATGAACTTGATTCCAAGAGAAAATTCTACTCACCATTCATGAATCTTAAAATTCTCACATCACGACTATTTGTTCACAAGTCACTCGGGTTTACAAGAATTATCCTTTATTTCTGAAATTATTTTTCACATGTTTTGCTCGGGACAAGAAAAATGCTGGTTGGGGGTTGTGATGAGGGTCGAATATTGCATATCAGACCCTAGTTATTGCCAGATTTTACATATATGATAATGTTTAATGCCATATTTTAATTGTATTTTTATTACAGGATGAAATCAGGAGCATGGATTGAAAAAGATATTAAAAGCAGGGATTTGACTCTGAAGTCACCAGAGCAAGGGATGGACTCCAAAGAACCAAGATCGATAGATTTATACACCAAGGATCCGAGGAAATTAAACCGTTCACATTAAAGAGGCCCGAAAATAGTCCAGAATGCAAGATCACAGGGTTCCCGCCGTCCATTCGACTCGAAACTTCATACATATGATGGGGGCCATAAATTAACCGTATGTATTAAATTTTAACCATTGAAGATCTAAGAAAGTGGGCCAACGGACAGATCAGCCCATTAATCTCTAATTTGGGGCCCACCTGATATCTGGAACTGCCTCAAATTTGGTATTGATAGCTAAAATAATATGATAAGATGAATGACTGGATCAGATTTCAGAAACACATCACAGTGGACCCCACACTATGGAGTGTGCGTACACATTGCACGCGCTAGCGCCGTGCACCGCAACAACCAGTTGGTCAGCGCTTGAAGAAACGACGTCCGCTGGCCATTTTTGTGATCAGTTGTGGGGCCCACCTATCGTCCATATGGACGATCTGTACCATCCACCATGAAGAGGGGTACGAATACTACATACCCATGTTGATATTTTGCATCCATATATGCACATGTGTACGATATAGGGGGTACAAAAGGACTGCCCTGCAACATTTAAATCTGATCTTTTTGTGATTTCTACTTTGGGATGCGTCAATGGACGTTCAAAACCACCATTCTTGACTGAAATTTCATCCTGAATCCAATGGATGAGGTGGATTTCCATGAAAACACCTCTGTGGGGTCCAATGAGCTACGCAGCATTCAAAGTGCGAAAGGTTTCGCACATCCGTGAAAACTAAATTTTTCAGGCGGTTGTGGCCCACCATCTTTGATCATATGGCAGATCTGAACCGTTTATCATGTAGAGGACCTAAAAAAGTCCTAAGAGACGGTGTTTCTTTGAAAATTGAGCGAGGAAAGTAGTGATTTTTAAGGCACCGAACTTGGCTGCGAAAAGGCTTTCGCTACGCATGCGACAACTTTCCAAATCTGATTTTCACCACTCCACTGCCTCCAGCAGTTATAAAAGAAGGTTTTGGACATGGGGAGCAATCATACAGAGCCTGGGGAGAGACAAGGAGAGGAGAAAGAGAAGAAAGAGGAGAGAGAGAGAGAGAGAGAGAGAGGAAGGAAGAATGGAGATGTTCTTAGCGTTTAAATCTTATTTTTTTCTTCTTTTTATTTAAAATTATAGATTGGTAATCTTGTAGCTAGGGCTGAGATAAAGCCCCTAATTTGAATAACTCTTGTCTATGTTGAATTTATTTTAATCTGATTAATTCGATTCTTTCTCTAGTGTGCTTAACTGTAATTTTCATGCTTCTCCATTCTATGAGCTCGACCAAAGTCTAGATATGGATGTTGTTTGGAATCTTAACTAGGTGCTTGTGTCTGACAATGAATAGGTTTCCTATAGAGGAAGAAACAGGAATTTACATCTCTCCATGCCAGACCATGGATGGAAAGATGTGACCATATGCTTTGAAGGATTATACATTCTGTGTGCCCGACCAAGGACATAGGGTATACTTTGTTTATTAAATTTATATCAATTTGAATGAAGGTGAATTAACAGGTAAAACAAGGGTTAGGATAATTAGGGGTGGATTATTTTTCTTAATAGTTTGCTAAACCATTTGTTAAATTAGTTAAGAAGAGTCTTAAATTTTGAATTGTGACAACCAGTCCTCGTGGGAACAATCTCGTAATACATACCATATCTACATCTGATTCGTATACTTACGAGTTAAAATCATTTAAATCAGATTGGTTTAAATAAAACATCATGGAGCATGACCAAGTCACAAACAACATCACTACATATCCACTATATCAAAACTTTAAGTATAATGCAAAAAAGAAAATACAAAGTGATCAAAAAGCTCTAACATAGTCAGATGTGCACTCCTGCCTCAGCGCTGCTGCTGTCCAATGCTACCTACACGCAACTGTATGAAAAATATGCAGTAAGTCCATGAATACAACTACCCGTACCAAGGCTATGTGATGCAAGGCATGAATGCTATCGGTCATACCAAGACCATACGATGCGAGGCCTATGTAGCTAAATGTCGTATGTGAGATGCAAAGCAAACATGCCAGTACTCATCAAGTATAAATATTAATACAGTTCCTCTCTAGGATATCACCTGGATCTAGCACACTCCACACTAAATGTCGCCTCCCTAGCCGCACAGTCCAGTAAGAGGAATAGACCGCACTATCTGCCTGACCAGTAGTTTGCCAATACCTACCTAGCTCGTCGTTACCGGACTCATTTACTAGTTAGTCAAACTCAGCCTAGCTTATAGCCCCCTCACTCGGGCGAATAAGGCCACACCCCCTCCTAACCGACCACGACATAGTGGGAGACACGGCTTACTGGTATTCGGTGCTCAGGCGCTCATGTATCTACTCTGTCTAGACGTTGAAGCAACTCTTGGTACCAAAAAGGTTCTGAGATTTTCACCCAAGGACATCCTAAGTGCCCACATGCTAGAACCAAGTATTTTCGGTATCCGATGCAGCCATTTACGATGTGCCTGTGGAGCCACAGCCCTGATGTCACTAGGGCGTACAAAGATCAGGTTACTCATATGCGAGATGCATGAATCACACCGTACAGTCATGCAACAATCCCGTGCATACCATGCGCTCATGTGGGGCACTCCGTCTCATAAGGAGTCCCGTAAATATCTCAGCCCAACGGCTTATGCAATGATCAAACATTCCTCATATCAAGCATACATATGATGTGTACGGCATGAGGCATGAAATTATACTAAACATGTTATAAAGAAACGAACTATCCTTTCAACGCAGATGGGCTTAAATGGTCTACACACAGCAAGTACAAGCCTATCAGTGAGCCCTAGGGAGAGTCATAATGCGCACATTTAATCAACATTATTCTTACAATGTGGACGTCAAACCAGCATTGTTCCCAAGGCATGACCCACCATAAAACATCATTAAATAAACCATGGAGGAATCGCTCATTGCAATGGAACCTAAGGACATCCTGTTGGGCCTCAACCCATGGCCTTAGATACGTCAAATGGGCCGCATCATATGGGCCTTATATAAATCAATTGGGCCACATCAATGGGCCTTATGTACATTGCAATGGGTCATAACCCATGGGCCTTAGAATGCATCAAAATGGGCCTTGTAACGTGGGCCTTATATATATATCAAAGTGGGCCTCAACCATAGGCCACAAATACATTGAATGAGCCTAATCACATGGTCATATATATTAAATGGGTCACACCAATTGGGCCTCATGCATATCAAATGGGTCATACACAAGATAAGTGATGATAATGATTTTCACCATTTAAAATTCCTAAGGCCCACCATAAAATATGTTTCCCATCCAACCCATTCATAAATTAACTTAGTGATAGATGAAGTGGGAAATAAATATCAACTTAATGGGAAGTTACTATGGCCCTTACGGATTTTTGAACGGTGGGCATCACTGACCACTACTTAAAATGGTGGGGTCCACTTGAACTTTAGATTTACCCCATTCTTTAGCTCATGCCATAAAAATGAGCTTTTAAAATGGATGGACGGTTTGGATTCAACACATGCATCATGGTGGGTCCCATAGGAATGGACAGGATGGATAAATCAATGCCTCATGGGGGGGGGGGGGGGGGGGGGGGTCCCCTAGTTGTCCAGCGGCCAGCTAAAATGGCTGGATGGCATAGATTAAACACATACATCTAGGTGGGCTCCACCGTCCATGGTAGTGGACAGTGTGAATAAAACACATACATTACTGTGGGCTCCACCGTCCACCTGGACAGTGGGAATAAAACACATATATCATTGTGGGTCCCACGTAGGGCCACCGTAATGTTTATCTGCCATCCAATCTGTTCATAAGGTCACATAGACCTGGACACTGAGGAAAAATAAATTTTGTACTGATCCAAAACTTCTATGAACCCAACAACATGGGTTTCAATGGCAGTCATACAATCACCTTTGTTTCCTATGATGTGGGCCACTCGAGCCTTGGATGTAGCTGATCTTTGGAGGGGGCCCACTTCCGGAAGGGGCCCACCTAATGAATGGATTGAGTGATGAACAAACATCATGGTGAGGCCCATGGTTGGGGCCGTGGTCCCTACTCGTTTCACGCTGATGTGAGCAGCGTCCTGCTGCAAGCGCTGCACTCTTATATATATATATATATATATTGAAATCACGTTTTTCCCTTATTTTTCATATGTGGGGCCCGTATTAAGTGAATCCACCCTAGGCAATGGATCCTACAGCTCATAATAGATCCAACGAGCCCAATATTGAGTTTTTTCGGTGTATAAAAATATCAGGGAAGATTTCAATGGTGAAAACCACCATTTTCTATGCTATGGCCTGCCAGAACCTCGGATTAACTTCGTTTTTAAGTTCAACGCCTAAAATATGGTAGGAAAGGGATGGACGGTATGGATTGAATTTATACATCGAGGTGGGGCCTACATAGACAATCCTTCCCAAAAACATTTTCTTTCTTTCCTTTTTTTTTTTGCTACTGACGTTAGTGCACCCACTATCAGCTTACTCTTCACTGTGTAGCCCGTCCAGCGTCCAGGGACGCTAGACGATTGCATATAACACATTTAAGGTGGGCCCCACCCATTGACATGCTACTAGGGTGGGCCGCCAAATGGTTGGATGGTGTGAACAAGGCACACATCAAGGTGAGGTCCATTTGATGAACGGTTTGGACATCTCATAGCTCATTAAGTGGGCTACACAATCACATTATCACACCCAAATCAAACGAAAAAGAGAGGGAGAGAGAGAGAGAGAGAGAGAGAGAGAGAGAGAGAAAGAGATAAAGGGACATGCGTGATGGAGGGACCCCGGCACTATGGGCCCTCCGTTTCAAGCATCCAATCATACATCAAGTGGGTCCCAACACATGTAGGCCCATTAGATCAAAATTCAACGATGGATATTCCTTCTTTACTAAAATGGACAGTCTAGATGACCTCTCTCCATGCAAAGAAAATTAACATCATGATGGGGTCCATGGAGAATGGCCCCACCATGGAATGATCATGAAAATCAAGGTGGACCATCTGCCACACCGAGGGTCCCAAGTGAGATCCATACCATCAATCAGTAGGCCTCACTTGGCCCATCATCAAAACATGAAAAGATCTAGCCTAATAAGCACCCACCTTCGATCTTCTTGGTCCGTTGGAAAGCCAATCTCCTTGTGTCTCACTTTGATGGTGGAAGATGAGGTTTGAATGGCTAGGATGATGGATTTGTGTAAGACCCGTATCTTGGTCCGTACCTTTCCGTGGTCGCGGTCTTACCGGTCGAATTTCGGTAACCTTCAATCCTTAACCGATATCGACGTGCGACCCTGATTCATATACCGACAACCCGAGTTGACTCAACCCAAGACCAATACCATAGCGACCGCGTCGTCGTTGCGGTTTCAATGCCGTGACTCGCGCACCGAGGTGATACCCTAGTCAAGAGATGTGGGCCAACGTTTGGTGCGAGAAAACACCGCGCGTTGCGAAATCCAAGGGAATCTCTACGATGTGTCACATCAATCACATCAATCCCATCAATCAATCAATCCATCAAGCCATCACATGTCAAGTACACAACACTTTATTCCATTTTCCCAAGCAACCATAAAAGTCTCCCAAACTCATACCTCTCTTACAGAAAAAGCCACAAAAGTCTTCACCACCCATTCCTCTCTTACATAAAAGCCTCAAAAGTCAAGCTTTTCTTACACAACTATCACTCACCACATCCATCCATCACTCTCTCTCTCTCCCTTTACAACTCTCTCTCTCTTTCTCTCTTTCTCATTTCAAAATCCCAAAGCAAAAGAGATCCCACGTATGGAATTCTCCCTCTCTTCCTAAACTCCAAATGTGGCCCACCTCTTCATACCAAGATCTCCCATCTCAACCCTCCATTCCTCTTCTTAATCGTTGAAAACCAAGCTAAGGTGCCAAGGAACTCCTAGGAGCAAGAAGATCGGACGGTGGGTGCTAGATCATTCTAGTTTTTTTTTTTTATTTTTATGATGTGCCAAGTGAGGCCCACCGATCAATGGTGTGGATCTCACTTGGGACCCTAAAATGTGACCGATGGCCCATTTGGATCATCATGATCATTCCATGATGGGGCCATTCTCCATGGACCCCATCATGATGTTTATTTCATTTAGAAAGGTCATCTAGACCGTCCATATCGGTGGGGAATGGATCTCCACCATTGATTTACATTTTTGATGATCTCATATTCAAAGGGATCCGTTTATTGTATGATTTCATTCAAGGGAGGGCTCATAGTGGCGGAGCCCTCCATCACAAGGCGTGTCCCACTCTCCATGTCTCTCTCTCTCTTTTATTTCTTTTATTTTATTTTATTTTATTTTTATGCAATAGGATTGTGTGGCCCACTTGAATGGATCCCACCTTGAGGTATTTTATTTTTATTCAAGTGGGGCCCACCTTAGCCGTTGTACCCATGTCACCCCTCATGTGGTGGCCCACTTCATCAGGACCCACCACTAAAAAATAATAATAATAATAATAATAATAATAATAATAATAATAATAATAATAATAAAACCATCCAGCGTTTGGGACACTGGACGTTTCAAAGGAAAGAAGAAAAAGGAAAAGAGTCTTTGGGTGGTCCACTTGCTTAGGCCCCACCGTGATGTATTTAAACAATCCAAGCTGTCCATCATCTTACCTATAGCATTTTAGCCGTTGGGTAGAAGTTCGGGGCTGATTGGAAGACCTGGTGGGCCATGGTGTCGAAGAACGCATCATTACCATTCAAGGATCCTTTTTCTTATTTTATTTCATTTTCTTTCATTAAAAAAATTCAAACTCTAGACTCATTGGATCGGTCTTGAGCCTCTGAAGCCAATGGACGGGGTGGATCTGCTGGATGTGCGCCCCAAATGCAAAAAACCCCAAAAATATGGGTTTTTAATTTTTTTTGTTAAAATATTGTAAAGAGGCTAAGCCTCTGACGCTGCAGCAGGAGCTGCAGCAGGCGGGCGGGCGGGCTGCCGTGCAGCCACCCACAGCTGCTGTCGTGGGCCCCACATGATGTATATGTCTTATCTGCGTCGTTCATGGGGCGGGTCCCCTCCTCAGGTGGGCCCCCTCCAAATTTCGGCCAGATCCAAAACTCAGGTGGCCCACACCACATGAAACAGTGAGATTGAGCATCTATCACTGAAATCTTTCTAGGGCCCACAGACGTGTTGGATCAAGCTGAAATTTATGTTTTCCCTTCAACCAGGCCCGAGGGACCTTATCAATGGGTTGGATGCCAAATAAATATTACGGGGTGGGCCCCACATGGGACCCACAATTGATGCATGTGCCTCTAAGTCCACCGTCCAGTGGACGGTGGCACCCACTGTTGAGTATTTGTACTCCCACCGTCCAGCGGACGGTGGGGCCCTTGGAATGTATGTGTGGTCCTCACTGTCCAGCGACAGTGGGAACCACCATGATGCACGTGATGCATCCAGGCCGTCCATCCCCTTGGTGGGATCATTTTTTAAAGCCTGATGCTATTGGATGGGTGGGCCACTCACATGGGTTAGGCCATTTGATTTGTAACAGGCCTATGGGCTAGGCCCATTTGAATTTCAAAAGGGCTATGGGCTAGGCCCATTTGATTTACGAAATGCTTATGGGCTAGGCCCATTTGATTCATTTAAGGCCTAAGAACTTGGGCCCACTTGATATGTAAAGCCTATGGGCTTAGGCTCACTTGATATTTAAGGCCTATGGGTTTAGGCCCAATTGATATGTTCTAAGGCCATGAGACTAGGCCATTTGATATATTGTAAGGCCCATGGGACTAAACCCATTTGATTATAAAAAGGGTCCATGGGATTAGGCCCATTGGATTTATTTGAGACCCATGAGTTAGGCCCATTTTATTTGATTAAGGGCTAGGGGTTTAGGCCCATTTGACTCATGTTAGGCCTATGGGTTGAGGCCCACTTGATCTACATGTGATACCCAATTGGTGTGGCCCATTGGTCACATACTAGACTCATGAAACTAAGCTCAATTGATGCAATCCAAGGCCCACGGGTTATGACCCATTGCAATATACCTAAGGCCCATTAGTGTGGTCCATTTGTGTGGCCCGTTTGACAAATACAAGGCCCATATATCATGGCCTATTAGATATATTTAAGGTCCAATGGGATGTACCAAAGGTCCATTGCAATGTGTGTTCCCAATACAGATTATATGGCAGTGTTTACGGCGATCGTGCCTTGGGGGCAATGTTGGTTTGACGTCCACATTGCGAGTGTAATGTTGGTTAGACGTCCACATTACGACCCTCCTTAAAGCCCATTAATGGGCCGTACTTGCTGTGTACAGGCCGTTTAGGCCCATCCGCGTTGTATGAATGGTTCCTCACTCATTTACATGTTTAGTATAGTTTCATGACTCATGATCATACACATCATATGTATGCTTGATATGAGGATTGTCTGATCATAGCATATGCCTTCGGGCAAGTTGTTATGGGCTCCTGGTTAGGCAGTGTTGCCCAAATGAGTGCACGATATGCGCAGGATTTGATGCATGACTGGATAGCGTGAATCATGCATATTGCATTTGTATGACATGGATATTGTACGCCCTACCGACATCAGGGTCGTAACTTCTACAGATGTATCATGGTTGGGAGGATTAGATACCAGAAATCTTGTTCTACATGGGGTACTATAGATATCCCTGGGTGAAAGTCCCTAAACCCTTATGGTATCAAGAGGTTGCTTCAACGTCTAGACCGAGTGGGTAGATGAGCGCTGAGTGCCGAATACCAGTCGGTTGTGCTCTCCACTGTGTTGTGGTCGGTTGGAAGGGGGTGCGGCCTTACCTGCCCAAGAGTAGGGGGCAATGCTAGGCTGAGTCTGACCAGCTTGAGGAATGGGTCCGCTATCGACGAGTCACGCCCGATATTGGTAGACGGATAGTGAGGTCTCTTCCACTTACCTTATTGCGCGCGATGTGGCGGCAATCTGGTTTAGAGTGTACTAGACCCCGGTGATATCCCATATTTGAGCTGTATTGATGTGTGGACATAGATGAGGATCTGTATGCTTGAGTTGCATTGCACATCGCATGGCCTTGGGTGGCCGATACCATTCATGTCTTGCATTGTATAACCTTGGTACGGCTCATGATGTTATGGTTCCATCTGTATATTCCGCCTTACTCTGACATTGCATGATCATATTACTACCTTGCGCACACACTTTCACCACCCTCTAAGCTTTCTGTAAGCTTATGTACGACCGTTGCGTGCAGGTGATGTTGGTTCGCAGCAGCGCTGAGGCAAGAGCACGTTGCAGAGCGTTTTGGAGTTTTTGTTCTTTACCATTGTATTTCCCTTTATACTCATTGTACTTGTAAAGTTTTTTATCATAGTGGAAATGTAATGGAGTACTTGGTTGTTGTTTGTGGGTTATGCCATTGGTTATGCTTGTTACGAATCAGACTGACATTGAAAATCCTCCTCGTAGCATCCCAGGATCGAAACCTGGCGAATGGGAGCTAGGAGCCGAGAATGGGGTTCTACGGAGGCTGTCGGTGCCGGATTCAGCGATCGGGAATTTTGTGAGCCCGGTTTTCGAGTTTGGGGTGTGACAATTTGGGATGGGAAAGTGGGCCTCACACATGCACTTTTCTCTCCATGGGAAGAGCTTGGATGTGGGTTTTTTTTGTTGCTTGGAATTGTGTTGGGAAATGAGAGAGAGAGAGAAGAGAGAGAGAGAGAGGGTTGTAAGAGAAGTGAGGGATGGGTGAAAGGGTGAGTGATGTGTGATGTGTACTTGACATGTATGGTTGTGTAAGAGAGACGGTGAGAAAGAGTTGACTTGGTGGTTGCTTGGGGATGGGGTGAAAGGTGATGTGTACTTGACATGAAGTGATTGATTGATTGATGGGACATGTCGTAAAGATTCTCTTGGGATTATAAACTTGTGGTGTTTCCTCAAAATAAACGTTGGCTTACATTTTCTAACCTGAGTATCGAATTGGTATGCGAGTCGCGGCGTTGGAACCGCGGCAACGGTTCAGTCACAATGGTACAAGTCTCAAATTAAGCCGACTCAAATGTATAGGATACGACTTAGGGTCGTGCACAAATGTTGATTACAGGTCGAGGATTACCAAAATTCGACGGGAAGGATCGCGGGAGTCAACGGAATAGTATGGACTAGGATACGGGTCTTACAACTCTCCCCACCTAATAAAAATTTCATCCTTGAAATTTACACTACCATCGTAGTTAAGATATAACTATTGATGGAATAGAAAATATAACATCATATATAATCAAAACACCATGCATCATAAAATTAAACATCGAAAAGATGGGGATAACACTCTCGAATCTCTGCCTCACGCTCCCAAGATGCCTCATCTACTATGATGGCCCCACTACACTTTCACCAAGGGAATGACCTTAGTCCTGAGGACCTACTCCTTCTGATCGAGGATATGAACTAGTTGCTCAATGTAAGAAGCATCCTCACGAACCTCCAATAGATGTCAATCAATAACAGGCATGATGTCTGACACTTCCTCAACATAGAGACTTGAAAAACGTTGTGGACACCAGATAACTGAGGTGGCAAGGCAAGTCGATAGGCCACGGCACCAACATGCCTGGTGATCTCAAAAGGTCCTATGAATCTCGGGGCAAGCTTGCCC
The DNA here is from genome assembly GCA_037074715.1 of Magnolia kwangsiensis. Classification (NCBI taxonomy): domain Eukaryota; kingdom Viridiplantae; phylum Streptophyta; class Magnoliopsida; order Magnoliales; family Magnoliaceae; genus Magnolia; species Magnolia kwangsiensis. Next base: position 64,418,574 of record CM073573.1, read on the forward strand.
TTCGCTCCAAAACAAACCACACCCTTCATGGGTGAGACCTTGAGATACACATGGTCCCCAACTACAAACTCTAAGGGATGCGCCAACGATCAACAAAACTCTTCTTCAGCTCTGAGTTGTACGCATCCTCTGCCTGATGATGTCAATAGCCTCTGACTTCTGCTGCACAAGCTCGGGACCTAGGAGATGCCGTTCTCCAACCTCAGTTCAATAACTCAGAGATCTGCACAGTCTGCCATATAATACCTCAAAAGGAGTCATGCCAATAGTCACCTGATAGCTTTTGTTGTACGCGAACTCAGCCAATCGCAAGTGCTCGTCCCAACTACCCGAGAAATCAATCGCGTAGGCCCGAAGCATATCCTCAAGGATCTGGTTGACCCTCTTGGTCTGGCCATCGGTCTGCGGATGATACGCGGTGCTGAGTTACAAATCAGTGCCCATCACTCTCTGTAAGCTCCTCCAAAATTGAGACGTGAATCTCGAGTCTCAGTTAGAAACGATCGAAATAGGAACACCATGCAGTCTCATAATCTCATCAACAAACAGCTTAGCGAGCTAGTTTGCATGTCAGGACCACGAATAGTAAAAAAATGTGCCGACTTCGTCAGACGATCCACAACAAGCTAGATGGCATCATGACCGCACTGTGTCCTTCACAAACCCATGATAAAATCAGTAGATATGTGCTCCCACTTCCACATCGGGATGCTCAATGGTGCAATAGACCAGGGGGTCTCTGATGATCGACCTTGACATGCTGGCACGTGTCACACTTGGCCACAAAACTGACTATCTGGCGCTTCATCTCTGCCTAAAAATACTGACACCTCATATCGCGATACATCTTCCTCGAGCCTGGGTGGATAGAAAACCGTAATCGATGTGTCTCGGTCATAAGATCTCGGCACAACTCAGGAATATTCGAGACACATAATTGGCCTTTAAAGCGAAGTCCACCATCAAAACTAATCTACCAATCTGTCTGACTCTCAGATGCTGCCTCTGCTCAGTAATCCTGTAATGACTCGTCAGTCTGCTGAACCTCGATCACCCTTGTGACAAGAGAGGGTTGAATCGACAAGCTCGATAGCTGAACAATAGATGACTGCAGACCAAAATCAAAGTCATACTCTGCTATATCCTCGAGCATCCTCCACTCCTCAACCATCATGTGCCCCACCAGGCCTCGTGGTTGACAGCCGAGGGCATCCGCCACCACGTTCGCCTTACCCGGGTGGTACTGGAGATCAAAATCGTAGTCCTTTAGGAGCTCCATCCAACGCCTCTACCTCATGTTCAGCTCGGACTGAGAGAACAGATACTTCAAGCTCTTGTGGTCAGAGAAGAGCTCGAACCTCACCCTGTATAGATAGTGCCTTCACACCTTCAAGGCGAAGACAACTGCTGCCAGCGCCAAATCATGTGTGGGATAGTTCAGCTCATGAACCTTGAGCTGGCAAGACACATAAGCCACCGACTTCCCGTGCTGCATCAAACAACACCCAAGCCAACTCGCGAGGCATCGGTAACTACAACGAATCCATCTCTCCCAGAGGGAAGAGTGAGAAAAGGAGTGGACGTGAGGTGGTCCTTCAGCTCCATAAATGCCTGCTCACAAGCGTCACTCCAAACAAACTCAGCACCCTTTCAGGTCAACCTGGTCAACAGGGCTGTAATACGAGAGAATCCCTCAATGAAATGTTGGTAGTAGCCCGTCAAACCAAGAAAATTGTGGATCTCGGATGCATTCGTGGGCTGGCCCCACTGACGTACGGAAATAATCTTCGAGGGGTCTACTGCAATACCCTGCCTCGTCACTTCATGATCGAGAAACTTCACCTCCTCCTGCCAGAACGCGCACTTCTCCAGCTTTGCGTAAAGCTGGTGTGCACGAAGGGTCTGCAAGGTAATCCCTAGATGCCGCTCATGCTCCTCACGGGTTCTCCAATATATCAGAATGTCGTCGATGAACACCACAAAAAACTGGTAGAGATACGGACAGAAGACCTCGTTCATCAACTGCATGAATACCGCGGGTGCATTAGTCAATCCGAAGGACATGACCTAGAACTCAAAATGACCGTAGCACGTTCGGAAGGCTGTCTTTGGGATACCCTCATCTCGAACCCGAACTTGATGTTAACCGGGCCGCAATTCTATCTTCGAAAAGAACTACGCCTCCTGCAGCTGATCAAACAAATCATTGATCATCGGAAGCGGGTACTTGTTCTTGATCGTGACCTTATTAAGCTCGTTGTAATCTACGCAAAGCCTCAACGAGCCATCTTTTTTCTTCATGAAGAGTACCGGTGCTCCCCACGGTGAACTGCTCGGACGGATAAAGCCTAGATCGCGCAACTCGTTTAACTGCTTTTGTAGTTTCTGTAACTTCAATGATGTCATACGATACGGGGCCTTTAAAATAGGCACGGTAACGGGCACGAGATTAATCTGGAACTCAGTGTGTCGACAAGGTTGTAACTCTGAAATCTCCTGAAACACATTGAAAAAACCACAAACGACAGGAAGCTGGTCAATACTCAAAGCAGCTGACTCCTAAACGGCACACGATAACAGGCAAGAAAGTTACTCTCCTCTAGGCTCGGCAACAAACTGAAAATCTGGCTCGTTGGGTATACAGAATGTAACTATCCTCACAGATCAGTCCAATATAGCGTAGTACTCGGTGATCCAATCTATGCCCAGAATGACATCAAATTCGGACATCGCTAACACGAATAGGTCGGCAGGTAAGAAGATATCCCCAATCAGAACAGGGCAAGATGAGAAAACTCAGTCTAATACTGCAGTCTTCCCCAAGGGCATTGATACTGACAAACCCTCGCTGGTAGACTCCATTAGCAAACCGGTCGATCGGCAGAAATCATCAGCCACAAACGAATGCGATGCACCAGAGTCAAACAATATACGTGCAATGCATGCAGAAACAGGGAGAGTACTCTCGACGACCCCTCCTGATGACTGAGGGTCCTGCTGGGTAGCATAAAATCTGCCCTGGGCTTGCTGGGGAGGTTCAGGTCCCCTCTGAGGTCTCTGCTGATACTGCTGCTGCTGTGGCGACCTGATCTACTACCTCTGTTGTTGTGAGGGAGGCCCTGGAGGCTGGTGCTGTGGTCACTGTTGCTGTTGTGGTGGCTATCACGGAGGTGGATGCGTTGCCCTCGGCTGCTACTGCTGTGGATGGGGACACTCGTGCCTACAATGTCCTGTCCTGCCGCATCTAAAACAAGTACCTGAGAACGGTCTCGGAGGTGGTGCTGGGGGTACTGCCGGTGCTCAGAATGCTAGGCGGGTCGTGTGTCGCTGCTGTGAACGATGTTATTGCTGCTGAGAACTACCAGAGGGCGCCTTCCTCTTCTGATCTCCCCTCTGGTCATGAGTTCTCTACAAACTGGCCCAATCTGACTTATAAATATGTGTCCTCTTCACGATCTGCTCAAATGTCGAAAGCATATGTCCGATCACACGGCTCATGAGGGCAGGACGCAACCCGTTCTCAAAACGGTGGGACTTTCGCCCCTCATAACCAACAAGATACGTCGTGAATCTCGATAGTGCGTCAAAATGAGCCTCATACTAGGACACAATCATATCCCCCTGTACCAGAGTCTCAAACTCTAATGCGCGCTGTTGTCGTACATGCTCAAGAAAGAACTTCCGGTCAAACCGGTCTACAAAGCACTCCCAGGTCCACTCAAAATTGGCTGCTACCGATCGGGCTACAGATGCACACCAATGCTGAGCCTCACCCTGGAGAAGAAATACAGCTAATGGAACTCGCTGCTGGGTTATACATCTCATGGTGTCAAATATCTTCTCCACCTCAGAGCACCATATCTCTGATGCAATAGGGTCTGGCTCGTCCCGAAAACACGGGGCATCGTGCTAATAGAAGTCCTTAAGAAGGGTGCTCGCACGCTCTTGCTCGGCCTAGGCTGGTGTAACAGTGGGACGCCTACTCTGCCCCTAAAGAACAGCGGTCATCGCCTGAAGCATCTGCTGCACCTGGGTGGCACTCACAGGTATGGTTGGATCCGCACCAGTCTCAAGTAAAGGAGTGGCATCCTCAGGCTAGAAAGCAGAAATATCCGGTGGTGGAGCGGGGGCTGCAGGTGGTAGAGCGGGAGTCACAGGTGGTGGAGCGAGATTCGTTCGGGTCACTCTTCTAGCCATCATGTCCTATAGGAAGGAACAAGGGCCTATCAGCCTTGAGAAATCTCGAAAGCATAGACGTTAAGGGTCTATGTCAAAAAATGGCTAAGTTATTCGAACTCAGAACCTATTCATTCTAAGTTCATAGAAGATATGTGATGTGATCTCAGGTATTCCCAAGTTATGCTCTGATACCAACTTTTGTCACGCCCTAAACTCAAAAAACTAAATTCACAGGAATTTCGGTCGTCGAACCCGGTGCCAACAGCCTCCGTAGTGCCCATTCTCAGCTCCTGGCAATCATATGCCAGATTCCGATCCTAAAATCCTACAAGGAGGATTTTCAATATGAATTTTTTTTGTAATGTAGCATAACCACAAGTATAACCAAGTCACAAACAACATCACCACATATCCACTATATCAAAACTTTAAGTACAATGTAGAAAGGGAAATATGAGGTGATCAAAAAGCTCCAAAATAGTCAAATGCGCACTCCTGCCTTAGTGCTACTACTGTCCAATGCTACCTGCACGTAATTATCATGCATAAGCTTACAAAAGCTTAGAGGGTGGTGTAGGTGTGTGCGCAAGGCAAGTGCCAAATATATGATATCAGAGTAATGTAAAAATATGTGGTAAGTCCATGAATACAACTAGCCATACTAAGGCTATGTGATGCAAGGCATGAATGCTATCGGCCATATCAAGACCATGCGATGCGAGGCCTACGTAGCCAAATGTCGTATGAGAGATGTAAAGTAAGCATGCCAGTACTCATCAAGTACAAATATCAATACAGTTCCTCTCTAGGATATCACCGGGGTCTAGTACACTCCACATTGACTGCTGCCTCCCTAGCTGCACAGCTTAGCGAGATGAATAGACCTCACTATCCGCCTGACCAGTAGTCTGCCAATACCTACCCGGCTCATCGATAGTGGAGTCATTTATGACCTGGTCAAACTCAGCCTAGCTTATAGCCCCGTCACTCGGGTGGATAAGGCCATACCCCCTCCTAACTGACCACAACACAGTGGTAGACGTGGCCTACTGGTATTCGGCACTCGGGTGCTCATGTATCCACTCGGTCTAGAAGTTGAAGCAACTCCTAGTATCAAAAAAGTTTTGAGACTTTCACCCAAGGACATCCTAAGTGCCCACAGTGCTATAATCAAGCATTTTCGGTATCCAATGCGGCCATCCACGATGTGCCTGTGGAGCCACAACTCTGATGTTGTTAAGGTGTACAATGATCAAGTCACTCATATGCGAGATGCATGATTCACACTGTATAGTCATACAGCAATCCCGTGCATACCATGCGCTTATGTGGGGCACTTCGTCTCATAAGGAGTCCCGTAAATGTCTCAACCCAACGGCTTATGCTATGATCAAACATTCCTCATATCAAGCATACATATGATGTGTATGACATGAGGCATGCAATTAGACTATGCATGTCATAAAGAAATGAACTATCCTTTCAATGTAAATGGGTTTAAATGGCCTACACACAGCAAGTACAGGCCTTTCAATAGGCCCTAGGGAGAGTCATAATGCACACATTTAACCAACATTATTCTTACAATATGGACGTCAAATCAGCATTGTTCCCAAAGCATGACGTAACGACTTAGAAAATTAGTGCTTAGACCCGAGTACCACCTTTAGCAGAAATATTTTAGAACCAAATCTTTAAAACTTTAATGGGTTTTAGCCATCGCTAAACTAGATTACTTATGGAATTAATATCGATAGCTTTCAATGTGATCTTTAAGACCCAGAACCTAGAGAATCCTTAACGCTATCTTACCCTGAAATCTAGGCTCCAACTTTAAACCCAGTTGTTCTCGGGAATGCTTTGTAACTTTGTATTGGTTCTAGACCACGCATCGAGAGTCTGATAGCTATGAACTTAGATCATTACGACCACCTAGTTGGACTTGACAATCACCTAAAAAATCAAGCCCAAACGATGCCCTGAGACCATTTTATTGAACTTGGAGTAAAGAGAGTAGGAAAAGGAAGATTTTTAAAAAATTAATTATATTTTTAAGTAATCTATATATTGAGCTTGGAGTAAAGAGACTATATACGTTTGAGCTTGGAGTAAAGAGACTATATACGTTTACGTTATGGTTTTCAACACTTTCAATGTTAGATAATGATTTATTCATGTTGTGAATGTAATTACACATGCCAAATATGCTATCCATTTTGATTTCCATATATGTATGCTTTATATTGTAAATAGCGTATTTCATACATATGTTAGAATACTTGTATGCGTATGGGATTTATAGATTTAGTTGCCATGATTAATTGTTGTTGTTATATGCTTGATATGTATGCGGCAACTCCTTGGCGAGAGGACTTGCCCTAATATGCAACGGAGTCGACATATGTGATGTATGTTGAAAGTGTTTGTGTAAATGCCTAAACAAGTTAGTAGTTAGTAAAATGATATTGCTAAGATGATTGAGATAGGGATTTCACTCATCATGTTTGTGTGTATGATTTCCTCCTTGAATCATGTAAAATAGATTATTCATGTTCAATGTGCGTAAGATTTCCTCCATGGATTATGTACTTAGATGAATCATGTTAATGTGCGTAAGATTTCTTCCATGTGCTATATTTAAGTGCCTGTTATACGTCATGAATGTTCACATGATTGCAGGATATGAATCATATGCTAGATATTAGATCTGTATGTGAATGGGGCTGTGATATAGTCCAGGTAATCAGTAATCGTACTCCAAATGGTGGTTGAGGTCATTTTCACCACACAGGATGGGTTTAACGAATCTGAGTTGTGCTTGGGATGTTCGACAGTGGTTAGGCCACACGGAGTTCTTATACATTTCATGTCGTTCAACTCAACATGCGCTTGGCCTAGTTGAACTTATCAACTAGCCCAATTGACCGATGTGTGTTCACCATGTTTGGTCGCTACTGTTTGAATCTAAGGCACTGAGCTTACCAGAGAAACTCCCGTTAACCATGGTACCGTGATCCCCTAAGACTCATGAGCCAAACATGGTGGTATGGGACACCATGGTCGAGCTGTCGGCCTATACTGGGGCCACAAACCTCCCCGTAGTGACCAGTGAGCACCCTACTCTGAGCAGATTATGGTGGTATGGGACACTATATTCTTGTCGTCAACCTACACTAATTGGTGACGAGCCCTCTGTAGTGACCTGGAGATTATCCTGACACTGCATAAGGGCGAAGAGTTCTGTTGCAGTCTTAAGGATATAATTAGGCCTGTATTGTTTTGGTGATGGGGGAGTGGTGTAACGATTGCGCGCAACAGCCCTGACAGCTCTTGCAGCGACCTAGAACCGTAATATCGTATGAGAATTCCTAGGACTGACGACCCTAGAATAGATCAATGTTGGGAATTGATACAAGGAAGGTGTCTTAGCTTCCCAATACTACTGCATGAAAAGGACTAATAAGAACTTGGTAAGCATGTTCAAGCATGTTCATCTCATTGCATTGCATGTGCTAACGGGGTTGGTGATAGAGCACTGAGGAAGTGATTCATGCCGCGATCGTTAGATGATGTCGTAGAGGTGATTGTGGTGAGGGCATGCATCATTCTTCATATCATCAATGCATTAACAAGAGTATCTAGGACATGTTTGATTGTACTGCCTTATCATTACTGCTTGATTGGTTTGATAACATGTTAACCTTTGCTGTATAGTACCACTGAGTTGATCGCTTACTCCCACGTTCTAAGATGGTGCTTAAACACCAACCAGACTCTGATTTAGTTGCAGGTGATAGCGATGCTGGCGAGGCAGAGCCATATTTTGATGAGAACGAGGAGGCGTTCTCATATATGCAGTTCTCAGGAGGGTTCATGTGAGCCTCGTCCTGACCAGCGGGGATTTTTGGGATATGTATTGGGTTATTTTTGCACGTCCGATCCATGTATTTTAAGACACAGTTGTATCTATTGTCCTGGGCAAAGCACGCATCATTTGGGGATTATTTTTGAATTATTTATATATTTAAGTCTTCCACTTGCTTTACCTCAATATTCCTGAATTATGTCTGCTGATCTGGCTTAATCTGTTTCATGTTTTATGCACTAACACAGACAACATTCATCCATCATCAAATAATGTTGCATAAGTGATGTTCTGGAACTCGGGAGCTGAGTTATGCTCGACCCCCGATTTTCAGGGCGTTACACATGGCCTGCCATAAAACATCATTACATAAACCATGGAGGAATTGCTCATTGCAATGAACCCTAAGGACATCCTGTTGGGCCTCGATACATCAAATGGGCCGCATCATATGGGCCTTATACAAATCAATTGGGCCACGTCAATGGGCCTTATGTACATTGCAATGGGCCATAACCCATGGGCCTTAGAATGCATCAAAATGGGCCTCATAACATGGGCCTTATATATATCAAAGTGGGCCTCAACCACGGGCCACAAATACATCGAATGGGCTTAATCACATGGCCATATATATTAAATGGGCCACACCAATTGGGCCCCATGCATATCAAATGGGCCATACACAAGATAAGTGGTGATAATGATTTCCACCATTTAAAATTCCTAAGGCCCACCATAAAATATGTTTCTCATCCAACCCATTCATAAATTAACATAATGATAGATGAAGTGGGAAACAAACATCAACTTAATGGAAAGCTATTATGGCCCTTAGGGATTTTTGAACGGTGGGCATCATTGACCACTACTTAAAATGGTGGGGTCCACTTGAACTTTAGATCTGCCCCATTCTTTAGCTCATGCCATAAAAATGAGCTTTTAAAATGGATGGACAGTTTGGATGCAGCACATGCATCAAGGTGGGTCCCATAGGGATGGACAGCATGGATAAATCACATGCCTCATGGGGGGGGGTCCCTCGGCTATCCAGCAGCCAGCTAAAATAGTTGGACGACATAGATTAAACACATACATCTAGGTAGGCACCAACGTCCACGGCAGTGGACGGTGTGAATAAAACACATACATTACTGTGAGCTCCACTATCTGCCTGGATGGTGGGAATAAAACACATATATCATTGTGGGTCCCACATAGGGCCACCGTAATGTTTATCTGCCATACAATATGTTCATAAGGTCACGCAGACCTAGACGCTGAGGAAAAATAAATTTTGGTACTGATCCAAAACTTCTGTGAACCCAACAACATGGGTTTCAATGGCAGTCATACAATCACCATTGTTTCTTATGATGTGGGCCACCTGAGCCTTGGATGTAGCTGATCTTTGGAGGGGGCCCACTTTAGGAAGGGGCCCACCTAATGAACGGATTGGATGATGAACAAACATCATGGTGGGGCCCATGGCTGGGGTCGTGGGTCCCTGCCCGTTTGATGCTGACGCTAGCAGCGTCCTGCTGCACCCGTATATTTTATTTTTTTTGAAATCACATTTTTCCTTTGTTTTTCATATGTGGGGCCCGCATCAAGTGAATCCACCCCGGCCAATGGATTCTGCAGCTCATAACAGATCCAACGAGCCCAACATTAAGTATTTTTCGGTGTATAGAAATATCAGGGAAGATTTCAACGGTGAAAACCACCATTTGCTATGCTATGGCCCGCTAAAACCTCGGATTGACTCCGTTTTTCGGTTCAACACCTAAAATAAGGTAGGAAAGGGATAGACAGCGTGGATTGAATTTATACATCGAGGTGGGGCCTACTTAGATAGTCCTTCCCAAAACCATTTTCTTTCTTTCCTTTTTTTTTGCTACTGATGTTAGTACACCCACTGTCAGCTCACTCTTCACTGTGTAGCCCATCCAGCGTCCAGGGACGCTGGACGGTTGCATATAACACATTTAAGGTGGGCCCCACCCATTGACGTGCTACTAGGGTGGGCCACCAAATGGTTGGATGGTGTGCACAAGGCACACATCAAGGTGAGGTCCATTTAATGAATGGTTTGGACATCTCATAGCTCATTAAGTGGGCCACACAATCACATCTTCACACACAAAATAATTGAAAAGAGAGGGAGAGAGAGAGAGAGGGACATGCATGATGGAGGGACCCCAGCACTGTGAGCCCTCCGTTTCAAGCATCCAATCATACATCAAGTGGGTCCCAACACACGTGGGCCCATTAGATCAAAATTCAACGGTGGAGATTCCTTCTCCACTAAAATGGACAGTCTAGATGACCTCTATCCATGGAAAGAAAAAAAAAACATCATGATGGGGTCTATGGAGAATGGCTCTACCATGAAATGATCATAAGAATCAAGGTGGGCCATCTGCCACACCTAAGGTCCCAAGTGAGATCCATACCATCAATCGATAGGCTTCACTTGGCCCATCATCAAAATATGAAAAGATTTAGCCTAATAAGCACCCACCTTCGATCTTCTTGGTCCGTTGGAAAGCCAACCTCCTTTTGTCTCACTTTAATGGTGGAAGATGTGGTTTAAATGGCTAGGATGATGGATTTGGGATGAGAAAGTGGGCCTCACACATGCACTTTTATCTCCATAAGAAGAGCTTGGACGTGCATTTTTTTTTGCTTGGAATTGTGTTGGGAAATGAGAGAGAGAGAGGGGGTTGTAAGAGAAGTGAGGGATGGGTGTGATGGATGAAAGAGTGAGTGATGTGTGATGTGTACTTGACATGTATGGTTATGTAAGAGGGTGAGAAAGAGTTGACTTGGTGGTTGCTTGGGGATGGGGTGAAAGGTAATGTGTACTTGACATGAGTGATTGATTGATTGATTGATTGATGGGACATGTCGTAGAGATTCTCTTGGGATTGCAAACGTGCGGTATTTCCTCAAAATAAATGCCAGTTCACATCTTCTAACCTGGGTATCGGATCAGTATGCGAATCGCGGTGACGGTGTGGTCGTAATGGTACAACTCTCAAATTAAGCTGACTCAAATCTATAGGATACGACTTAGGGTCGTGTGCAAACGTTGATTATAGGTCATGGATTGCCAAAATTCGACGGGAAGGATCGCGGGAGTCGACGGAATAGTATGGACTAGGATACGGGTCTTACAATGGTTTCATAAGGCCCTAAATGAGTTGGCAATAGTACAATGCTTAACTTTTATTAATATGTGTGTGCGCGCGCGTGTGTGTGGACTAAATGATTATAAATTATTGGTGGTTATGTAGATGTATGATTGGAATGATTGAATGAAAGATGTCTTGTTGAATATTGAGATTGTGGACTTAGAGTATAGGTAAACTGAGAATATGGAAAATTATATGGAGAAATGATTTTAATATACTTGGTATATGAGTTATGTGCTGTAACTCAGGTCTGAGGCTGCACATTTTGTGTTCGAATTTTGTGGCATGATAATATCCATCCGATCAATTTAGATTTTCAACAACTCTTGAGGCACCCAGGGATAGTTTTATTGAAGTCTAGCCAAAGCTTGAAGAATGGTTTTGTCTTGCTTTCAATGCGGTGTCCACAAATATCAAGTAATCTCTGCCATGATGATGGGATTAAAAAAATGAGTCTTATGAAATATCAAGTGGGCCAACAATAGAAAATAATGGACATCCACCCAAAAATCTATAAATTAACATAGTGGTCAACATGATGGTTGGTTGGATTAGTCTAATTTTTCAGGCATCCCAAATTCTTGCTTGGGCAAACTTTTGAAGGGTTTTGATGCCATGCATACACCAAGGTGGCCCCATCTACAAGTATGGATATTAATGGGTTGAGCTAGGATTGGCTTTGACCTGGATTTTAAATTCTCTAGGCCAATCTTATTCAAATTTTTAATGTTTCCAAGCTCAACCAAGCTCTAGCCCAATCATTTGGTTTAGTTTTCAATGCAAGGTGAGAAGGGTATTTTACTAGGAATTCAACTAACTTGCTTTTTGAAGAAGCATCTAAAATTTATGCTACTATTATTTTTATTGAAATATGAGGAATCAAAAGTTATTGACCTTAATTTCTAAACCATTTTATAATACTAACGTTGGAATCATTATGCGTCAATCACAAAAGGGATTTTAAATAAAACATAATATATTTTTCCATTTGAGTTAGAGTTAAAGCTCTCTGAAGAAGACAAACTCTCGAGGTTCATATTTATTTATGCCTCTTCATTGTCACTATGGTGTCATTGATCACCGATTATCTCATCCTCTTAAGATGCACAATGAAGCCAATCTTCCTTCTCTTCCTCTTACATGACAATGGGATTAAAGATTTCTATTGTGAGAGAAGAGTTAAGGACTAAGACTTCTTTTATAGAGTCATCCAACAGTAGAATCCTACCCATCGATAGATTCTTTGCCAATTTTCGTTGTCTCCACACCTCTCTCATTCAAAAAAGAGGAATCATAGTTTTATACACCTCTTCTTTTAAAAAAAAAAAAAAAAAAAAAAAAGTGGAACAATACTCCTAGGGCATATAAATTGTATGCATTAAACCTTTGTGAGCCCCACCTGATGGCCATTTGAGTGATCTAAATCGTCAAATCCAATGTTCGTTTATTGATGCCATGTATGACCCACTATGCAGTCACACTAATATTTTTTCATTTGTGTCACTCGTGGTATTGTTAAATATTTAATGGTCATGATATATATAATGGATCATGAGTAGTATTCTGAATTCAATTAATTGAAATTGTCAATATGAGACCATGGAAAACATCACTTCATTTATCAAAGTGGGACTGAGCATGATCACAAATATGAACACTTTCAACTATAAAATCCTTATAGTATATGTTGATGCAAAAATCTTGTCCACCCTTTTTAGACCTTTGAGTACCGGCATAGGAAGAAGATAAAGGAGACCCTGGCTAGGGTAGGGGACCCTCCGATGCCAAAGTCAGGCTAGGAATCTGGGTCTGATAGTATCGAGGGATTTTGGGTGATAGATTTTGTGTACCTTTCACCATTAGATATGCTCCTATTTATAGTGAGGAGAGACAGTGATATAGAGGAGATCTCCTTATTTAGTAGGGATGTACTGTAGAGGGAATCGAGTCCCGAATATGTCAGGATGATCTCTCGAGATCCTTAGCAAAGATCTGGGGAGATCAGTATTCCGAGCACGTCGTTTCTATTCTCAAGATCTTTGGCAGAGATCTCGGGCTCTTTTAGATAAGACTTGATTAGTAGGAACCGGGGGTGGCATGCAATAGGAGGCCGAGGTCGACTTAGACTCTTTGGAAAGCCCTAATCCTTCTCTTTGTGTCATATAGATTGCTAACCTACCAACCAGTTCTCATACTTCATGTTAAGGTTGTGAGGCCAAGCTCCTTTCCTTAGTAGAATTCAGATGAAATATGTTTAGGGGAGAGGACCTAGATACTCGTATGAGCTTTGAGCCTCCCCTTATGTCACTCCCAAAACTCAGAAGTCGGGCTCATAAAATTTTTGATCCCCGAATCCACTGCCGATAGCCTCTGTAGTACCCCAATCTCAGCTTCTAGTGCGCATGTGCTAGATTCTGATCCTAGGATCCTACAAGGAGAATTTTCAGTATGAATTTTTTTTGTAATAGAGTATAACCACAAACATAACCAAGTCACCATCATCACCACATATCCACTAATATAAACATTTGGGCACAATGCTGAAATGAAAATACAATATGAAGATATTAAAGAAAACTCCAAAAGCTCCACCACACACTCTGGCCTCATATCGGCTACATCCTAACATCACCTGCAGGCATCTACCATGAATAAGCTTATACAAAGCTTAGAGGGTGGTGAGAGTGTGTGCGCAAGATAAGTGTCAAGCATACAAATATAATGCCATAAATCATACAATATCAGAATAAGCAGAAATACTGACAAGATCATGAATCGTACGATATCAGAGTAAGTGAAAATATACTAGTAAGTTCATGAGTCATACAATATCAGAATCTGTAATGTAAACGCGGAATCATAGAAATTCAAATATCAAAGGCTGAAGATGCAATGTTGTAAGACCCGTGTCCTAGTCCGTACCGTTCCGTTGGCCTCCGCGGTCCTTCCAGTCGAATTCTGACAATCCTCGACCCATTTTTGACGTTTGTGCGTGATCCTAAGTCGAGTCCTGCATACCAAAGCCGGCTTAACCTGAAATCTGTACGTTAGCGATCGTGCCATCGCCGCGGTTCTAACGTCGCGACTCGCATGTCGAACCGATACTTAGGCTGAAAGATGTCAGCCTGCGTTCAATTCGAAGAAAACACCACGATTTGCAAAGTTTGAGGGAATCTCTACGAAATGTCTCATCAATCAATCAATCACTCATGTCAAGTACAAGTCAAGTACAAGCCATACCCAAGTACAACAACCCATCCCTTCCCTTTTCAAAAGTCAACTCTCTCTCCTCTCACCATCCCTCTTTTACCTCATTTTCAACCCAACCCATACCTCTTCTTACAACACATCACTCCATCCATCACCCATCACACCTCACCCATCCTTATCATCCCATCACTTCTCTCTCTCCATCATTTCTCAAAAATCTCACCCAAGCAACACCCCATCACACATCCAAGCCTCCCTAACTCTCTCCTAAATCACAAGTGTGGCCCACCCTCTCATCTCTCATCCACACCATCAAGACTTCATCATCCACCGTTAAACGTCGAGCATAGGTGCATACAAGCCTAAGGGAGCAAGGAGAAGGCTTAAAGGTGCGTGGTCATCGTTTATTTTAAATTTTTAAGGGCCCACTTGTTGTGGGACCCACTTGATGTATGTGTTGTAACTATGGATGGCCCATAGTGGCGGTGTCCCTCCCCTCTATCACCGTCTCTCTCTCTCTCTCTCTCTCTCTCTCTCTTGTATGACGTCATGTGGCCACCATGGTGCATGACGATCATAACCGTCCGATCATGAGGCCCACCCTAAAATAGGTCCATTGGACAGCCATGATGAAGAGAAAACATAAATATCAGGTGGTCCAAATAAGTGGGCCACGTGCATTTGGGACCCACCTTGATGTGTGGGCCACATCTATGTAGGACCCACACAATTCATGTGTTTATCCATGACCATCCAGCGTCTCTGGACGCTGGGCGCAGGTGTGGCTAACATGGAGGTGTGTACTGATAAGGGGTGTGTACTAACAGCAAGAAAAAAAACAAAGATTGCTTTTTAAATGATTCGGGGTGGGCCGCTTATATAAGCCCCACCCTGATGTATGTACTTGATCCAAGCCGTCCATCCTCTTCCTCAGATCATTTTAGGTGTTGAGCCGAAAAATGAGGTCTATCCGATCTTCAAGCGGGCCATATCCTGTAAAATAGTAGTTTCTACCGTTGAAAGTCACCCCGACATTTTTATACGCCGGAAAAACACCGGATATTGAACTCGTTTGGACGGTTCTGAGCCACAGAATGCAATGGACGGGTTGGATTTACTTGATGTGGGCCCTACCTGTGAAAAACCATAGGAATTGAGATTTTTTAAAAATAAAAATAAAAATTACATGCATAAGGGGCAGCGCCTGCTGCCCCTGACAACAGAAGCTACACGCCGCACGTGTATGGGCAGATGAGCCAGGGCCAAGGCCTTACATGTGAGCCCCACCATGATGTATTTACACCATCCAATCCACTCATAAGGTGAGCCACTCCCTAAGGTTGACCCCTCCCAAATTTCAGCCACATCCAACGCTCAAGTGGCCCACAAAATAGGAAACAGTGTGATTAAATGGCTGCCATTGAGACTCATTTTTGGGTCCACAGAAGTTTTGAATCAATATGAAAATTTATTTTTCCCCTTCAAACCAGGTACGTATGACCTTATGAACGGTTTGGATGGACAGTAAACATTAGTGTGGACCCCACGTGGGACCCACAGTGATGCATGTGTTTTACTCCCACCGTCCAGACGTATGGTGGAGCCCACCCTGACGTATGTGTTTTATCAACGCCGTCCAACAATAGCTGGACAGCTAGTGGATCCCACCATGATTATGTGTTTGATCCACACCGTCCACTGTTTGGACGGTGGGACCCACCGTGATGCATGCGTTACATCTAGTCCGTCCATCCATTTTGAAAGTTCATGACATGAGCTAAAGAATGAGTCAGATCCTTAGCTCATGTGGACCCCTCCGTAATGCATGTGTTGCACCCAAACCGTCTATCCATTTTAAAAGCTCATCTTATTATATGAGTTGAGGTAATGAGTTAGGTTCAAAGTTTAAGTGGACCCCACCATTTTAAGTAGTGGACAATGGCATCCACCGTTCAAAAATTTCTAAGGGCTCAAAAATACTTTCCCGTTAAGTTGATATTGTTTCCACTTCATCTATCAATATGTAAATTATGAAAAGGTTTGATGGGAAACATATTTCTTGTTGGGCCTTAGGAATTTAATGGTGGAAATCATTACCAACACTTATGTTTGGGAGTAGGCCCATTTGATATATATGTAAGGCCCATGGGTCGAGGCCCATTGATGTATTAGGGGCCCATGGGTTAAGGCCCATTGAGATGTATTTGGGCCTAGGGGTTGAGGTCCATTTGATGTACATATGGGGCCCAATGGGTATGGTTCATTTAACGCACATAAGGCCCATGAGATACTACCCATTTGATGTATTCGACGCCCAACGGGTTATGGTCCATTGCAATGCACATAAGACCCATTGGTGCGGCCCATTAATGTGGCCCACTTGATAAATATAAGGCCCATACGGTATGGCCCATTTGATGCATTTGAGGCCCAATGGGATATACCTAAGGCACATTGCAATGTGTGATTCTGCCATGATTTATTTAATGATATTTAAGGCGAGCTGAGCCTTGGGAACAATGATAGTTTGACGCCCACATTGTAGGGATAATGTTGGTTAAATGTCCGTATTGTCACTCTCCCTGAGGCCCATTGGTAGGCCCGTACTTATAGAAAGTAGGTCGTCTAGGCCCATCTTCGTTATACACAAAGCCCATCTTTATATACATGTTTAGTATAGATCCATGATTCATGATCATACGCATCATATGTATGACTGATATGAGGAGTGATTGATCATAGCATATGCCTTCGGCGGACTGTTTATGGGCTCCCTGATGGCGCAGTTGCCCTACATAAGCGCACGGTACACGTAGAATTGTAACATGACTAGTAGTGTGACTCATGCACTTACAATTGTATGATTGTAGTTATTGTATACCCTAGTGACATCAGGGCCATAGCCTCCACAGATACATCGTGGGTGGCAGGATTGGATACCAAAAATATTTGGTTCTAGCATACGGGCGTCATAGATGTCCCTGGGTAAAAATTTCTAAACCCGATGGTACCAGAGGATGACTCCAATGTCGAGACCGAGTGGATGCATGAGCACACAAAGGTCGTATACCAGTAGGCCACGTCTCCCACTATGTCGTGGTCGTTTGGAAAGGGGTGTGACCTTACCCGCCTGAGTGAGGCGGCAACTTCTAGGTTGAGTTTGACCAGCTTGAGGAATCGATCCGCTATCGACGAGCTGGGCCCGATATTGACAGGCGGATAGTGAGGTCTCTTCCACTCTCCCAGTTGTGCGTTCGGATAGGGACGACAAGCTGGCGTAGAGTGTACTTGACTCTGGTGATTATCCAGACTAAGAATCGTACTGATTTGATGCTCTAGTGAGGAGCTGCATTGATATGTGGATAAGAATTGACATTCTTGACTTGCATTCTACATCGCATGGCCTCGATGTGGCCGATCGCATTCATATCTTGCACCGTATAGCCTTGGTACGGCTGATTGTGTCCATGTATTCATCAGTATGATTTCATATTTCTCTGACCTTGTATTTTGAGCACGCTTATATTGCGCATACACTTACACCACCCTCTAAGCTTTCTATAAGCTTATGCACGATTGATGCGTGCAGGTGACGCCAGGACGTAGCCTTAGTCTCACCGTCGTTGGAGCTTGCAGCCGAGCTTCTAGAGTTTTTGTTATTGTCACTATCTTGTATTTTCTTTTTACGCATTGTACTTAAAGTTTTTTATCATTGTAGATTTTGTGATGGTGTTCTTGTGATTATTGTTCATGGGTTATGCTTATGTTATGCTCATTACGAATCAAATGGATATTAGAAATCCTCCTTGTAGCATCTCAGGATCGGAACCTGGTATATGGGTGCTGGGAGCTGAGAATGGGGTACTACGAAGGCTGTTGGTGTCGGATTCGGCGATCGAGAATTTTGTGAGCCTGATTTTTGAGTTTGGTGTGTGACAGAAGTTGGTATCAAAGCATAACTTGAGAATAATCGAGAATAACATCAGATGTTTGCAATGATTTTAAGGCGGTTAGGTTCCAAATGCGAAACCTTACGATTTAATTCCCCAACGCGCAATTCTTAAGGTTGATTGGCGTTATTGTTCTTTCCTATAGGACATGCCGCCTAGGAGACCAACCTGAGCGCACCCCACTCCACCACCTAAGGTTTCAGCTTTACCACCTACGCCTCCCGTTCCACCACAAGAGACTCTAGCTCCCCAGCCTAAGGATGACATTCCTCCACTTGAGGCCGATGCGGAGCTGACTGTACCTATGAGTGCCTCTCAGTTACAGTAGATATTACAGGCTGTGACAACCGCACTCCAGGGATAGGGTAGGCGCCCAGTTGTTTCACCAGCTCAGGCAGAGTAGGAGCGCGCGAGCACCTTACTTCGAGAGTCCCGACAACTCGATCCTCCGCGTTTCTAGGGCGAGCTAGATCCGACAGCAGCTAAGAGGTGGCACTCCAATGTGGAGAAGATTTTTGATACTATGTCATGTACGACCGAGCAGCGAGTCCGGCAGGCAGTATTTCTTCTCCAGGATGAGGCCGAGCATTGGTGGACCTCCGTTACCAGCGTTGTAGGACCTGATCATGTCTGGACATGGGATGATTTTGTAGATCGATTTGAGTAGTACTTCCCTGATCACATTTGTCGTCAGAGGGTACTGGAGTTCAAGACTCTGGTGCAGGGGGATATGACTGTGGCATAGTATGCAGCCCATTTTATAATGCTATCGAGGTTTACACCATATATGATTGATGATGAGGGGCGAAAGGCCCGCCGTTTCGAGAACTACTTACGTTACAGTCTTCGAGGCCGTGTCATTGGGCATGAGCTCCTAACTTTCCATGCAGTAGTGCGGAGGGCTCAGATTTATGAGACTGAGTGGGCCAGTACGAAGGCCGACCGTGATCAGAGGAGAGGTCAGTAGAGGTAGGCCCCCTCCAGTAGCTCACAGCAGCATCGACGACCACAGAGATACAGGAGCCACCCACCTGCCAAAGCACCAGTAGCACCGTCGGCACCCCCAGCGGTACCACCTCAGAGACAACTTTCTGACACTTGTTATGGATGCGGTGGGATAGGGCACCATAGGTGGGAGTATCCTCGACCTCGGCAGCAGCAGCCGAGAGCACCACATCAGCAGTTACAGCAGATCCCACCACTGAGGCCCCCTCAGCAGCAACATAGCACCAGCCTCCGAGACCTCAGCAGTTGAGGCAGCAGTTTCGAGCGCCTCAGCGACATCAGTAGTAGCAGCACCCTCAGAGGGGACATGCACCTCCCCAGCCATCTCATGCTAGATTTTATGCAGCTCAGCAGGACCCGCAGACCTCTGGAGGAGTCGTAGAGGGCATGCTTTCAGTCTCTTCATGCATCGCACATGTACTGTTTGATTTCGGTGCTTCGCACTCATTTATGTCTGAGAATTTCTGTCGATCGACTGGATTACTGACAGAGTCTGCTAGTGAGGGATTGACCGTATCGACGCCCTTAGGAAAGACCACAGTATTGGGCCATTTTTGTTCGTCTTGCCCTCTTCTGGTCGGTGATATCTTTTTACCCGCCGACTTGTACATGCTACCGATGTCAGACTTCGACGTTATTTTAGGCATGGATTGGCTTGCTGAGTACTACGCTATCTTAGATTATTCCGTGAGGACAGTCACATTCTGCATACCAGGCTTGCCGCAGTTTCAGTTTGTTGCCGAGCCCAGAAGAGAGCGATTGTCATACTTGATGTTTTGCACTATTGAGGAGCCTGTTGTAGCATGTATTGACCAGTTGTCGGTTGTCTGTGACTTCCTCGACGTGTTCCAAGAGATTCTAGGATTGTCGTCGCGCCGTCATATTGAATTCCAAATTGATCTTGTGCATGGTACCGAGCATATCTCGAAGGCCCCGTATCGTATGGCACCGATGGAGTTACGTGAGCTGCAGCGACAGTTAGACGAGTTGCGTGAGTTGGGATTCATTCATTCGAGTAGTTCACCTTGGGGAGCACCGGTACTCTTTGTCAAGAAGAAGGATGGCTCGTTGAGGCTCTGCGTAGATTACCGCGAACTCAACCGGGTCACGATCAAGAATAAGTACCCACTCCCGAGGATACATGATTTGTTTGACCAGCTGCAGGGTACATAGTTCTTTTTGAAGATTGACCTACGTTCCGGTTATCATCATATTCAGGTTCAAGAGGAGGACATCTTGCAGATAGCTTTCAGGACCCGTTATGGTCATTTTGAGTTTCAGGTCATGTCCTTCGGACTGACCAATGCACCCCCGGTCTTCATGCAATTGATGAACGAGGTCTTTCGTCCATATCTCGATCAGTTTGTGGTGGTCTTCATCAATGACATTCTGATATATTCAAGGACTCGTGAGGACCATATGCAGCATCTGGAGATTACATTGCAAACCCTCCGTGACCACCAGCTGTACGTGAAATTGGAGAAGTGCGAGTTCTGACAGGAGGAGGTGAGATTTCTCGATCACGTGGTGACGAGGGAGGGTGTCGCAGTGGACCCCTCGAAGGTTGGGGCAGTGCGTCAGTGGGGCTAGCCCACTACTGCATCCGAGATCCGTAGTTTTCTTGGCTTAGCGGGATATTATCGGCGTTTCATTGAGGGCTTCTCCCGTATTGCTGTCCCGATGACTGGGTTGACTCGGAAGGGCATAGATTTTAATTGGACTGACGCATGTGAGCGAGTATTCATGGAGCTAAAGGATCGTCTGACATCTACTCCTGTCCTCACTCTTCCCTCTGGGAGTGATGGATTCGTTGTATTTACTGATGCCTCCCGTATTGGTTTAGGTGTTGTCCTGATGCAACATGGCAGGCCAGTAGCCTTCGCATCTCGTCAACTCAAGGTCCATGAGTTGAACTACCCCACACATGATTTGGAACTAGCAGCAGTCGTCTTTGCACTGAGGTGTGGAGACATTATCTCTGTGGGGTTAGGTTCGAGCTCTTCTCCGATCACAAGAGCTTGAAGTATTTATTCTCTTAGTCTGAGCTGAACATGATGCAGAGACGCTGGATGGAGCTTCTGAAGGATTATGATTTTGACCTCCAGTACCACCCAGGCAAGGCGAACGTGGTGGCGGATGCCCTCAGCCATCAGCCACGAGGCCTAGTGGCACATATGATGATTCAGGAGTGGAGGATGCTCGAGGATATAGCAGATTATGACTTCAATTTTGGTCTGCAGTCTTCTATCGTTCAGCTATCAAGCCTGTCGATTCAACCCTTTCTTGTCGCAAGGGTGATCGAGGCTTAGTAGACAGATGAGTTGTTACAGGATTACCAAGCAGAGGCGGCATCTAAGAGTCAGATAGATTGACAGATTGGTTCCGATGGTGGACTTCGCTTCAGAGGCCGATTATGTGTCCCGGATATTCCTGAGTTGCATAAAGATCTTATGACCGAGGCACATCGATCGCAGTTTTCTATCCACCCTGGTTTGACGAAGATGTATCAGGATATGAGGAGACAGTATTTTTGGACGAGGATGAAGCGTCAGATCGCCAGTTTTGTGGTCGATTGTAACACATGCCAGCGTGTCAAGGCCGATCATCACAGATCGCCTGGTTTGTTGCAGCCATTGAGCGTCCCGATGTGGAAGTGGGAGCACATATTTATCAATTTTATCATGGGTTTGCTGAGGACTCAGCGCGGTCATGACACTGTCTGGGTTGTCGTAGACCATCTGACGAAGTCAGCACATTTTCTTACGATCTGTGAGACTTAGCATACAGACCGACTCGCCAAGCTATTTATTGAGGAGATAGTGAGACTGCATGGCATTCCAGTCTCGATCATTTCTGACTGAGACCCGAGGTTCACGTCTCAGTTCTGGAGGAGCTTTCAGAGTGCTATGGGCACTGATTTGTAGCTCAGTACCGCATATCATCCGCAGACCGATGGCCAGACCGAGAGAGTCAATCAGATACTTAAGGATATGCTTCGGGACTGCGTGATTGATTTTGGGGGTAGCTGGGATGAGCATCTACGATTGGCTGAGTTCGCATACAACAACAGTTATCGGACGACCATTGACATGACTCCTTTTGAGGCATTATATGGCAGACCATGCAGATCTCCGAGTTGTTAAACTGAGGTTGGAGAGCGACGTCTCCTAGGTCTCGAGCTTGTGCAGGAGACATTAAAGGCTATCAATATCATCAGGCAGAGGATGCGCCAGCTCAGAGCCGGCAAAAGAGTTTTGCTGATCACCGGCGTTGTCCCTTGGAGTTTGATGTAGGGGACCATGTGTATCTCAAGGTCTCGCCCATGAAGGGCGTGGTTCGATTTGGAGCAAAGGGCAAGTTTCCCCCAGATTTATAGGACCTTTTGAGATCACTGGGCGTGTTCGCGCCATGGCCTATCGGCTTGGCTTACCATCTCAGTTGTCTGGCATCCACAACATTTACCACGTCTCTATGTTGAGGAAGTGTGGGTTAAACGTAGTTCCTGTTATTGATTGGCAGCCACTAGAGGTTCGTGAGGACGCTTCTTACATTGAGCAGCCAGTTCTTATCCTTAATCGCAAGGAGCAGGTCCTCCTGACTAAGGTCATCCCCTTAGTGAAGGTTCAGTGGGGTCATCATTCTGTTGATGAGGCGACTTGGGAGTGCGAGGCTAAGATTCGAGAGCGCTATCCCCATCTCTTTGATGATTGATCATATATTGTATCTTGTATATTGTCTCTGATTTTATATAACGATGCCTTATTTCCCCTTCTATTATGAGTTATGTTTTCTTACGATGACTATGTAAATTTTGAGGATGAAATTTTTATTTGGAGGGGAGATTTGTAAGACCCGTGTCTGGGTCCGTACCATTCTGTTGGGCTCCGCGGTCCTTCCGGTCGAATTTCGACAATCCTGGACCCGTTTTCGACGTTTTCGCGTGATCCTAAGCCGAGTCCTGCATACCAAAGTCAGCTCCACCTGAAATCTGTAGCGATCCCGCCATCGCCACGGTTCTAACGCCGCGACACGCATGTCGAACCGATACCTAGGCTGGAAGATGTCAGCCTGCGTTCAATTCGAAGAAAACACCACGCGTTACAAACTTTGAGGGAATCTCTACAAAATGTCCCATCAATCAATCAATCACTCATGTCAAGTATAAGTTACGTACGAGCCATACCCAAGTACAACAACCCAACCCTTCCCTTTTCAAAAGTCAACTCTCTCCCTCCTCTCACCATCCCTCTTTTACCTCATTTTCAACCCAACCCATACCTCTTCTTACAACACATCACTCTATCCATCACGCATCACACCTCACCCATCCTTATCATCCCATCACTTCTCTCTCCCCCTCATTTCTCAAAAATCTCTCCCAAGCAACACCCCATCACACGTCCAAGTCTCCCCAACTCTCTCCTAAATCACAAGTGTGGTCCACCCTCTCATCTCTCATCCACACTATCAAGACTTCATCATCCACCGTTAAACGTCGAGCATAGGTGCATACAAGCCTAATGGAGTAAGGAGAAGGCTTAGAGGTGGGTGATCATCCTTTATTTCAAATTTTTAAGAGCCCACTTATTGTGGGACCAACTTGATGTATGTGTTGTAACTATGGAGGGCCCATAGTGGCGAGGACCCTCCTCTCTCTCTCTCTCTCTCTCTCTCTCTCTCTCTCTCTCTCTCTCTCTCTCTCTCTCTTTCTTCTGTATGATGTCTTGTGGCCACCATGGTGCATGACGATCATGACCGTCTGATCATGAGGCCCACCCTACAATAGGTCCATTGGACAGCCATGATGAAGGGAAAACATAAATATCAGGTGGTCCAAATAGGTGGGCCACGTGCATGTGCGTAACGCCCTGAAAATCGGGGGTCGTGTATAAACTCAACTCCCGAGTTCCAGACCGTCACTTATGCAACAAAAATGGGTATGATTCATGGTTGTCTGATTTAAAGCATTCACATGAGTAAAAGTATACCAAAACTGCAATTCATACTTCAGATCCAGTGATAAAAGCAAGCGGAAGACTAAACAATATATATATCACTGTATGAAAAAAACAAAGTAAATCTCATCTGTCTCCAAAGTATGACTACATCTCTGAGTCTCATATACATATACATAAACAAAAGAATAATGTTCAAAAAAATCCCACTGATGTCCCCTCGATCCAGGTCGCCTACGGGAAGCCGTCGTGATACTGCATATACGAGAACTCATCCTGGTCCTCGTCGATCTCCGACTCCACCTCCTGGATCTCGGCCTCACCTGCATCTACAACAGGGTCTGGTGGGTGTTGCAAACACCATCCCGTAACGTGGGAATGAGTGATCAACTCAGTGGAATCATAGAGCAAAGATTAGCATGTTCACAATTCAATCACGCGATAATAGTAAAGCAGTAAATCAGACAATCCTAATACTGTTGTTAATGCAAGATGACATGACGTGATGTATGCCCTCACTGACGATCACCCTCATGCGGCAACATCTTACGACCGCGGCATGCCACACTCCCTAGAGTGCTCCACATCTTCCAGGCACATGCAATGCTATGGTGATATGAATTCCAAGTTGTTATTAGTCCATTCAAACAGCAGGATTGGGAAACTAAGGTACTTCCCTTGTATCAATCCCAACACAGATCCTGTCTAGGGTCGTCACTCCTAGTAATCTCATACGATGTATATTTCGTAGGTCACTGCAAGGGCTGCCAGGGCTGTTGCTCGCACTCGTTGCACCGCTCCCCCATCACCTTATTAATACAGGCCTACCGTACTCTACTGCAACGGAAGGGTCGTCGCCTCCCGTGGACTCAGAATACGCTCGCGGTCACTACAAAGGGCTCGTCGCCTGATCAGTGTAGGCCGACAGCTAGAATATAGTGTCCCATACCACCATAATCTGCTCACGAGTCTAGGTGCTCACTGGTCACTACGGGGAGGTTTGTGGCCCCAGCGTAGGCCGACAGCTCGACCACGATGTCCCATACCACCATGCCCGGCTCATGAGTCTTCGTGGATCAAGGTACCATAGTTAACAGGGTTTACAATGGTAAGTTCAGTACCCTAGGTTCAAGTAGTTATGACTCATATAAGGTGAACATACATCGGCCAGTCGGGTTACTTGACGGGCTCGACTAGCGCGATCGCATCTCAAGTCGAACGACATGAAGTGCGTAAAGCACTTCGCGTGGCCTAACCACTGCCGCCAACTCCAAACACGAATCGCGTTCATCGACGCGTCGTTCGTGGCTATGACCAGTCAGCCACGAATTCGCTCGGTTACCGACTGCCTGGACTACGGGTAGTCCCAAACACTTATGGAATCAAATCAGCAATTTATGTAAGAGTTTTGGAATTGAAATACAATCATGTGAGCATGTTAACACATGTTATAACATTCAACTTCAGCAAATCTTCAAGTACACATATTCCATGCATGTAATGAAATCATGCATATAGTCAACATGTAGAAAATTATTTAGGTCAGCATATTAATTGAAGAATCAATCAAAAACTATCTCATAACATCATTCAATTCAATACATACTAATACAAACATTTATACAAACACATACACTACACACTTAAGTCTATATATAATATGTCGACCCAAAGTGCG
This sequence comes from Magnolia kwangsiensis, assembly GCA_037074715.1. Lineage (NCBI taxonomy): Eukaryota > Viridiplantae > Streptophyta > Magnoliopsida > Magnoliales > Magnoliaceae > Magnolia > Magnolia kwangsiensis. The sequence continues at coordinate 64,444,613 of CM073573.1, forward strand.
CAACTAGGCGAATCTCTTCGCCAAACTAATTATGCAAGCATTCCTAACTCCCTAATGCGACAACAAACCATGTCAATTACGTCAGCAAAATATGAACGTAGACCGTACTTCCTACAAATGACTAAAATGCCCTAAATCTCATATTCTTCGTTATTTTACGAAACAGGAAACGGAGAGCATGTTGTACATGTCAAACGGCGATGCCGTCGATAATCTACTATTAAACGACATTGAAAGCGTTGTAAACCGTCAATCAAAGCGTCTAAAATCCTCACCTAGTCTCTTACGGATGCGGGATTTTGAACGGAGCGTGTACGCTTCGTCTACGGCAGTAGGAGAACCTGATTTATGAAATACGTTAGCTAACACGCCCTACATCTGGATAAACCCTAAATCAGCAAGTTCTAGGGTTGTTTTGTACCTGAAAGAATGGAGAAATCACCAGCCAGGTGATTCGGAAGAGGTGCTGAAGCAGCAGCTATCGGTGGCTCGGAAGTGGGAAAAATCCCTTCCAATCTCTCTCTCAAACTCTCTCTCTTTTTCTCTAGGGTTTGGAATTTTCGGATGGGAGGGAGAAATGAGGGTTTCAACCCCTTTTATAAGCTTAAAAACGCCGAAAATAGGCTCCGGAACGAAGTTTACTTGGTGCCTATCCATTTCGGGGCTGTTTCGGTCCAAAAGTTACTTTCTGGTGGTCCCCTGGTCGATTGCGATCAGACTTAAGCTCATGCGTACCAGATGTAGCACGTATTAAGTTTTCAGTCTGGCAGGGTTCGCAGATCGCACGTGGCGGACCAGTTTCAGTTCAGCGGTCACCGCACATAGATCAGGGCTGAAAGTCTCATGATAATAAATAGAAATTTTTCCTGATTCGAGGGTGTAATCTGGATGAATTCTGACGGTCAGAATGCTTAATACTGACGCGTCAAGTCGTGTGCCAGATTTGAATTTGAAATTCCAAATCTGTCCCTATTCGCGGTCGCTTCAGTCCGGGTTCAATGAAATAGTCTGTGATTATCGGTTTGACTTGATTTTCGAGATGATTGTCAAGTCCAGCTGGGCGGTTCTAACGGTCTAAGATAGGAGGTATCGGACCTTCGACGCGCGGTCTAGATCCAATTCAAGAATTCAATGTGGTCCAAAGAACAAATCTGCTTAGAGTTTGATCCGAGGTTATAGAGTGTTGTAGAGTTGTTTGTTCTACTCGATTTGGGTCTTGTAGAACGTATTTAAAGTGATCAGGGACTAATTCCCAGCTACTCTAGCGTTGCGCTAGCTAACTTACGCTTAATTTCCATGGAAATTAATTTTACGCGATTTCGGGTCGAGTTGGTACTCGAGCCCAAGTACGAATTTTTTTCACGGGCGTTACAATCTTCCCCCCTTAACAAATAATTTCATCCTCAAAATTTGTACCTGTTCGTACTCCTTGAGAAGCTGTGGGTAGTTCTTTCTGATCTCGGCTTCTGTCTCCCAAGTAGCCTCCTCCTCAGTATGATGCGTCCATAGTACCTTCACAAGGGGAATCACCTTACTACGCAGTACCTGCTCCTTCCTGTCTAAGATGCGTGTCGGTCGCAGGATATAAGTAACATCCTCTCCTAACTGCACCTGCTCCCATCTGATGATATGGGAAGGATCAGCAACATACTTCTTCAGCATAGAAACATGAAATACGTTGTGGACGCTCGCGAGGGGCGTGGGTAAAGCCAATCGGTAAGCCACTGCTCCCACACGATCGAGGATCTAGAATGGACCAATGAATCGCGGTGCCAGCTTCCCCTTCTTCCCGAACCGAAGGACTCCCTTCATAGGGGAAACTCGCAAAAACACGTGATCCCCGACTATGAACTCTAGTGGCCGTCGTCTCGCATCGGCGTAGCTCTTCTGTCTGCTCTGCTCTGTAAGAAGCCGACGTCGAATAATATCAATCTTCTCTGACGTCGCCTGCACCAACTCTGGGCCAATCAAGCTACGCTCACCGACCACTAACCAGCAATGCGGTGCGCGACAAGGTCGCCCATACAGCGCCTCATAAGGTGCCATACCGATACTCGCCTGGAAGCTATTGTTGTATGCAAACTCCGCATATACAAGACAGTCATCCCAACTGTCCTTGAAGTCCAATGCGCAAGCTCGCAACATGTCCTCCAGGATCTGGTTCACTCGCTCCGTCTGTCCGTCCGTCTGTGGGTGGAAGGCAGTACTGAACTTCAACTTCACACCCATAGCCTCCTGAATGCGAGTCCAGAAAATAGAAGTAACCTCGTGTCTCTATCCGACACGATCTCCAACGGAACTCCATGCAGACGCACGATCTCTCTGATGTACAATCTAGCCAGCTCGTCTGCAGAGTTCGTAACTCTGATCGGTAGGAAGTGCGCCGACTTCGTCAATCGGTCGACGATCACCCAAATGGAATCATGTCCCTTCCTCGTCTTCGGCAACCCAGAAATGAAGTCCATGGAAATGAAATCCCACTTCCATTCTGCAATCGGCATAGGCTGCAAAAGTCCAGGTGGTCGGCGATGCTCTGCCTTCACCTGCTGACAAGTGTAACAACGGGACACGAACTCAGCTATGTGGGTCTTCATACCTTCCCACCAATACGTCCTCTTCACGTCACGATACATCTTTGTACTGCCTGGATGCATCGCGAGTCTAGTAGAATGCGCAGCCTCGAGAATCTCTCGTCTCAAGTCAGGGACATCTGGGACGCATAGGCGGCCACGGTAACGTAAGCCCCCATCCATGCCAACTTGCCAGTCGGTGTCAGCATCATCACTGGCCTGCTCTCGAAGCTCAGTAAGATGCGCATCGTCCCTCTGCGCCTCAATGACTCGGTCATCGATATGAGATCGCACCTGTACATGTGCGATGAACTCAAATGGCTCCTCTACGGTGAGTTTCTGCTCAAAGTCTCGCAAAAACTCAACCATATCCCACTCGGCAACCATCAGCGGAGCCGCAAACTCTATCGCCTTCTTGCGGCTCAACGCATCAGCCACAAGGTTCGCCTTCCCAGGATGGTAAGAGACTTCAAACTTGAAGTCCTTCAACGTCTCCATCCATCGCCGCTGCCTCATATTCAAGTCTCGCTGCGTGAATATGTACTTGAGGCTCTTGTGGTCGCAAAAGAGCTCGAACTCCTCTCCGTAGAGGTAATGTCTCCAGAGTCTCAGTGCGAATATAACGGCTGCCAACTTTAGGTCGTGTGTAGGGTAATTCTCCTCGTGCTTCCTTAATTATCTCGAGGCATACGAAATTACCTTGTCCCTCTGCATAAGGACACAACCCAAACCAACGCTAGACGCGTCAGTGTATATAGTGTATCTAACCCCTTGCTCTGGCAATACTAGCACAGGGGCGGACGTAAGTCTGTCCTTCAGCTCCTGAAAAGCTGACTCCGCCTTATCATTCCAGGCGAACTTCACGTCCTTCCGTGTCAACTGAGATAAGGGTCTCGCGATCTTCGAGAAGTCCTGAATGAAGCGCCGATAGTAGCCAGCGAGACCCAAGAAACTCCTCACCTCAGTGACAGAACCAGGCTGCTCCCAGTCCTGCACCGCAGCTACCTTAGACAGGTCAACTGCCATACCATCCTTGGACACCACGTGTCCCAGAAACTTCACCTCCTGCTTCCAGAAGTCGCACTTCTTATACTGTGCGAACAACTGATGCCGTCTGAGCGTATCAAGGACCAAACGCAAGTGCTCCTCATGCTCCTCTCGACTCCTAGAGTACACCAAAATGTCGTCAATGAAGACAACGACGAATCGATAGAGAAAAGGCCGAAATATCCGGTTCATCAGATCTATGAACACGGCCGGTGCGTTCGTGAGACCGAACGACATCACGAGGAACTCGTAGTGGCCAAAACTGGTCCTGAATGCTGTCTTCTGCACGTCCTCATCCCTGACGCGCAGCTGATGATAACCTGACTGAAGATCAATCTTCGAGAAGTACTGCGCTCCTCTCAGCTGATCGAACAAGTCATCGATCCTGGGCAAAGGGTACTTGTTCTTCACTGTGAGCTGGTTCAGCCTGCGATAATCAATACACAATCGCATCGAACCATCCTTCTTCCTTACGAACAAGACCGGTGCTCCCCAAGGAGACACGCTAGGCCGTATAAGGCCAAGCTCTAGCAGACCATCAATCTGCGTCCTCAACTCCTCCATCTCACATGGTGCCATGCGATACATCGGCAGTGAGACGGGTGTAGAACTAGGAATCAGATCGATAGTGAAATCGATCTCACGTTGGGGCGGCAAACCAGGGATCTTCCTGAACAGATCCCCTAACTCGGAAACAACTGGCGTATGCTCAAGTACCTGGGCACCAGCGTCGCGCAATAGAGTGGCGTAGCTAAGTATGCGGAAAGGAAGATTTATCCGCACTGAAAACGTGCAAGGCGTGCCCTCAGGCTCGTACACCGTCACCACACGAGCCTCGCAGTCAATCTCGGCTCTCGCTGCAGTCAACCAGTCCATGCCAAGAATGACGTCGAGATAAACAAGCGAGGGATCGATGACCAGATCAAGAGTCATCGTCCTGCCTCCCAGATCAACCAAACAACCCTCACGCATCTGGGTGACATTCGAATAATCTCCATGAGCTGCAAAGACTCGCACGCTATCCATAGTGATAGTCTGTAACCCAAGACGTCTGACTACGGCACGCGATATCAAAGAAATCGTGAAACCAGTGTCCACCATGACAAGAACGGGAGTACCTCCGATATGGGCCGTGACCTCGAAGGCTGAATGCTGGAAAGTCAGCGTCGCAGCTGCCTCAGCTGTCAATGCATGAACCCGAGCCTGCTGTGGCCGGTTCGGCCGCTGTGTCAAGGGCCGCGGAGGCTGTCGGATCTGCGATACCGTAGGTCTGAAAGAAGGATGCGCAGGAGCTGACCGTATAGGCGGTGCTGATATCGCCTGCGGACGTACACGGTCAATCTTCTACGGTGGCGAGAACCCACTGTCCCGCATCCTCGAAAAGCAGCTCTGCGCCAAGTGGCCCGTCCTCCCACAGTATGTACATGTCAAATCAGGGCGCCGAAACGGTGGTACAGACGCTATAGTCCTAGTAGGAGGATCAATGCGAGGCCTCTTGCCCGCGAAGGGCCTGTCTGGCAAATCCGGTCGTGGCCTAGAAGCAGCCGAGCCTCGAGATCGCGCAAGTCGATCCACGTCCTTCTCTGCCCGCATGGACATGTGAATCAACTCCTCATAGGAGGGAAAACTAACACAACACATCTTCGACCGAATATCCGGTCGCAAGCCCTCCAAAAAGCGCCGTATGCGCATCTGCTCATCAGCTAGGATCGTCGGGACGTACCTGCCCAACTCTGTGAACCGATGCTCATACTCGGTAACTGTCATCGCTGCCTGTCTGAGACGGAGAAACTCATTCTCCCTGTCGTGCCTGTAGGTCTGGGGATAATACTTCTCATGGAAGCGGAACTCAAATGCTGCCCACGTCCATACAAAGTCTGCGGCAACGGTCCGCAGTACGCTATCCCACCACATGCTGGCCTCTCTCTCAAATAGGAAGGTAGCCAGCTCTACCTGCTCAGCCTCGGTGCAGTGTAACATCCGCAAGATCTTCGACACCCGGTCGAGCCAGTACTCAGCCTCCTCGGGTCTGTGAGAACCTGAGAAAGTAGGAGGCCGCAAGCGCTGAAATCGCTCCAATAGGCCCCGTGTGTCGGCAGGATTCCCCGCAGGGAAAGCAGGCGGAGCAGGATGAGCCATGCCCTCATCCTGGGCGTATGTATAGGCATCCTCAGCTGGATGCGCAGGTGGTGCAGGTGGAGTAGATGTAGCCGCACCCCCACCCTGGGCTAATGTCCCCACTATGGTGGTCAAAAGCTGCTGCTGCTGCAGCATCATAGCCATCATCTGCTCGAATCTGTCAGGGGGTGGAGCAGGCTGTGGCAGATGCGGTGTGGAAGTAGATGCTCGATGTGGCTCTCTAACTGATGGTGTAAATGGCGGTGGTCCATCTGTAGGACCAGCAGCAGGCTGAGACGATCGAACCGCCTCAGGAATCGGGCCCACAGTAGGGTCCGAACGAGTGCCAGACTGAAAGGGAGTCTGATCCATATGCTCGGTCAGTATAAGACGAGCCGTGCTCCGCGTAGTCTTAGGTGGCATTCCCTATATTCAAAATAGGGCGCAACCTTGTCAGTCTCAATTGCACAAATACACCACAATCATTCACATAGAGAGTCAAAGGCATTCCACGCATTTCATTTAACCAAAATTGTCACAATACAAGGGATATATCCTTACAAGCATCATGACGAGAATTACATGGAAATTAAGACAGTTAAGCAACAGTAACATAAGCAAAGCACTAGCCCTAACAGGCTTACACACATAAAGCAGGAAATGACTATCTATTGACAATAACATCAAAGATCGCATCGCTAGTCGGAGTCTGGTGACGGAGGAGGAGCACCCTTATCCTGTAAGCAACACAGGATCGCCTTCAAGGTACGAGTCACCTTACCAAATTTCTTCTTTGTAACGGCCTTGGCATCAGCGACCTCTGTGCGAAGTTCTTGGACTTCCCTTCGCAAAGCGGTCTGACTCTCCTCCATCCGAGCAACGCGATCGTCGATAGTAGCCTGCGCAGAAGGAGGAGGGCTCTCATCAGTATCCTGAGCCTCCTCTTTTGCTTCTTCCTGAGCTTCTTCCTGAACCTCTGCTCTAGGTTCTTCTTCGCTTTGATCTTCCTCATCATTAAAGTCATCCCCACTATCCCTTTCAAGTTGATTTTCACGGTATTGCAACCCAATCTTCATCTTGACCATTGTCGACTCATCGATGGTGTGAATCGATACGGGCAATTTCGGCCCAAGTCTATAGGCAAACTCAAGCGCAATCTTACAAATAAGTCAGCCAAAGGGAAGCGATTCGGATGTTCTCCTTGACCTGGCTATGAGAACTATCTGCCGTAAGATGAAAGTGGCCATACATACGTTCTCTCCCTGGGCCACCAGAAATAAGAAATCGACCATAAGACGTGTACATTCAATGCGGTTCGTCGACCTGGGATAAACATTGAACGTGCAGATATGATGCAGCAGGCGCAAATCCTCAGACATGTACGTCGCCTTGAGGCTATTATCAGGCTGCCATGGAACCAACTTACCGCACAGAAACCTGGTACGGCGATCTCGTTCACGTCTAGTCCTCAGGTTCTTCTCGCTAGGATGCACATCACCTAGAGGCACGTTAAGAAGTCGCGCAATCAACCGAACGTCGATCGTAGCCATCCGATCTCTACCAAAAGGGATTTTGAACTGCAAAGGCTCCAAGGTAGGATTCTGGATACTTATGTAGAAGGCATGAACAGTGCTCACATTAGCACGAGCGCGAGCTTCAAAGATCGGACCCCAATGCGCAGCTTCAATGCGTTCGAACAACAGATACTCGCTGAACAATCATCCATCTACGTCCGCCTCAAATAACACTTTGCGATCAGTGTATTGGCCATGAGGCATCTCCGATAGAATTGTTCGCCCAAGGTGTGCATGGGGATCCAAATCCCGCTTTGTACGACACTCCAGGACTACAGCTGGACCTGCGGCGGTGCTTGAACTTGCGGCACCACCCCGCGGTCTTCTCGATCGAGCAGGGTGGCTCGGCCCAGCCTCGTCTGTTGCGGTTTTCCTCTTACCCATCAAAGATATGATGGATGAGAGTGATAAAAGGCCCAAAATGGCATCCACGAAAGCCATGGAAAACGGCAAAAATGCGAAGAAGCGGCTGCCCAATCTGAGAAAAGGAAGTCTAGGCGTCGTAGAGGGATGCTTCAAGCTTTCCAAGGCTATAGTTTTAAGGAAAAATACAAATAAAAAGATAGAATGGAGCACCTCACGATTTCAGCTCTATTTGGGGGATTTTGGAGCTCCAAATGGTGAGATCTTCAAGAAGAGGGGCTGCCAACACCCAATAAATGATGGGTGGTGGTCGGTTTTGGCCAAGGAGTGATCTAGGAGTGCTTTGGGACGCCGGAGTTTGGAAGGAGTTGCTGAAAATTGAAAATAGGGCTATGGGGAGGGCTGTTTGTGAAGGAGGGGTATGATTTAGGGGTTTTCGTGAGATGGGAGCTACATAGGGATGATGTACAACCCATTTAAGGGCTTGCGCCCAATTTTTAGGTCCAACGGACCCCACCGGTCGGCGATGCATTGCCCGACCGGCGATGGCATCGCCGGACAACTTCCAAGTTGGCCAGTGGGACCACATGGGTCTGGTCCCCCATGGTCCAATGGTTTCAAAAATGTATGTCCCACCCCCTAGTTCATCGTATTTTGGGCTGTATGAGCCCAAATATGTGTTCGAGACTTTCCGGGACCACATCGCAATCCCGAATACCAAACCCTATGATGCAGCATATGAATTTGGGGTAGAAGGAGCCAGTACATCTATCTAGATCCTTATTTGCTAAAGAAAGTGAAGTTAGAATGGCCTTATGGCCATTTTCCATAAAATTTTACTATTCACTATAAAATTTTGTGAAAGTACTAATTTGTGTTATTTTCATATTAGGTTTGATGCTTAACATGAAATGGATAAGAAAGAAATGAAGATCAGAGTGTTTAGAGGAGGAATTTTGAGAATTTTTGGCGAAACGGGGTTTTTAAGCCCTGGCGATTGATTACAGGAGTCGTGGTCATCCCACGGCCCAAGGATTCTCTTTCGCGGTTTAAAACCGCTCGTAGGATGTCTCAACCCGACTTCCTACAGCTTAGAAGCGATTCGGGTTGCCTTACGCGACCCGAGATGCGTTACGGAGTCGATCTTGCGATCGATCATAATAGACTTCGCCGATCGGCGAACCTGTGACCCTAGAAGTGTTTCTAGACCCTTCTCGCACCCTCCTAAGTCAAAGGAAGTGACAGCGTACATCGCAAGACCATAACCCAGGCCCAGTATACTCTTATCCATGCTCTGATACCAACTTGTAACGCCCTGAAAATCGGGGGTCGTGTATAAATTCAACTCCCGAGTTCCAGACCGTCACTTATGCAACAAAAATGGTTATGATTCATTGTTGTCTGATTTAAAGCATTCACATGAGTAAAAGTATACCAAAACTGCAATTCATACTTCAGATCCAGTGATAAAAGCAAGCGGAAGACTAAACAATATATATATCACTGTATGAAAAAAACAAAGTAAATCTCATCTGTCTCCAAAGTATGACTACATCTCTGAGTCTCATATACATATACATAAACAAAAGAATAATGTTCAAAAAAATCCCACTGATGTCCCCTCGATCCAGGTCGCCTACAAGAAGCCGTCGTGATACTGCATATACGAGAACTCATCCTGGTCCTCGTCGATCTCCGACTCCACCTCCTGGATCTCGGCCTCACCTGCATCTACAACAGGGTCTGGTGGGTGTTGCAAACACCATCCCGTAACGTGGGAATGAGTGATCAACTCAGTGGAATCATAGAGCAAAGATTAGCATGTTCACAATTCAATCACGCGATAATAGTAAAGCAGTAAATCAGACAATCCTAATACTGTTGTTAATGCAAGATGACATGACGTGATGTATGCCCTCACTGACGATCACCCTCATGCGGCAACATCTTACAACCGCGGCATGCCACACTCCCTAGAGTGCTCCACATCTTCCAGGCACATGCAATGCTATGGTGATATGAATTCCAAGTTATTATTAGTCCATTCAAACAGCAGGATTGGGAAACTAAGGTACTTCCCTTGTATCAATCCCAACACAGATCCTGTCTAGGGTCATCACTCCTAGTAATCTCATACGATGTATATTTCGTAGGTCACTGCAAGGGCTGTCAGGGCTGTTGCTCGCACTCGTTGCACCGCTCCCCCATCACCTTATCAATACAGGCCTACCGTACTCTACTGCAACGGAAGGGTCGTCGCCTCCCGTGGACTCAGAATACGCTCGCGGTCACTACAAAGGGCTCGTCGCCTGATCAGTGTAGGCCGACAGCTAGAATATAGTGTCCCATACCACCATAATCTGCTCACGAGTCTAGGTGCTCACTGGTCACTACGGGGAGGTTTGTGGCCCCAGCGTAGGCCGACAGCTCGACCACGATGTCCCATACCACCATGCCCGGCTCATGAGTCTTCGTGGATCAAGGTACCATAGTTAACAGGGTTTACAATGGTAAGTTCAGTACCCTAGGTTCAAGCAGTTATGACTCATACAAGGTGAACATACATCGGCCAGTCGGGTTACTTGACGGGCTCGACTAGCGCGATCGCATCTCAAGTCGAACGACATGAAGTGCGTAAAACACTTCGCGTGGCCTAACCACTGCCGCCAACTCCAAACACGAATCGCGTTCATCGACGCGTCGTTCGTGGCTATGACCAGTCAGCCACGAATTCGCTCGGTTACCGACTGCCTGGACTACGGGTAGTCCCAAACACTTATGGAATCAAATCAGCAATTTATGTAAGAGTTTTGGAATTGAAATACAATCATGTGAGCATGTTAACACATGTTATAACATTCAACTTCAGCAAATCTTCAAGTACACATATTCCATGCATGTAATGAAATCATGCATATAGTCAACATGTAGAAAATTATTTAGGTCAGCATATTAATTGAAGAATCAATCAAAAACTATCTCATAACATCATTCAATTCAATACATACTAATACAAACATTTATACAAACACATACACTACACACTTAAGTCTACATATAGTATGTCGACCCAAAGTGCGCAACTAGGCGAATCTCTTCGCCAAACTAATTATGCAAGCATTCCTAACTCCCTAATGCGACAACAAACCATGTCAATTACGTCAGCAAAATATGAACGTAGACCGTACTTCCTACAAATGACTAAAATGCCCTAAATCTCATATTCTTCGTTATTTTACGAAATAGGAAACGGAGAGCATGTTGTACATGTCAAACGGCGATGTCGTCGATAATCTACTATTAAACGACATTGAAAACGTTGTAAACCGTCAATCAAAGCGTCTAAAATCCTCACCTAGTCTCTTACGGATACGGGATTTTGAACGGAGCGTGTACGCTTCGTCTACGGCAGTAGGAGAACCTGATTTATGAAATACGTTAGCTAACACGCCCTACATCTAGATAAACCCTAAATCAGCAAGTTCTAGGGTTATTTTGTACCTGAAAGAATGGAGAAATCACCAGCCAGGTGATTGGGAAGAGGTGCTGAAGCAGCAGCTATCGGTGGCTCGGAAGCGGGAAAAATCCCTTCCAATCTCTCTCAAACTCTCTCTTTTTCTCTAGGGTTTGGAATTTTCGTATGGGAGGGAGAAATGAGGGTTTCAACCCCTTTTATAAGCTTAAAAATGCCGAAAATAGGCTCCGGAACGAAGTTTACTTGGTGCCTATCCATTTCGGGGCTGTTTCGGTACAAAAGTTGCTTTCTGGTGGTCCCCTGGTCGATTGCGATCAGACTTAAGCTCATGCGTACCAGATGTAGCACGTATTAAGTTTTCAGTCTGGCAGGGTTCGCAGATCGCACGTGGCGGACCAGTTTCAGTTCAGCGGTCACCGCACATAGATCAGGGCTGAAAGTCTCATGATAATAAATAGAAATTTTTTCTGATTCGAGGGTGTAATCTGGATGAATTCTGACGGTCAGAACGCTTAATACTGACGCATCAAGTCGTGTGCCAGATTTGAATTTGAAATTCCAAATCTGTCCCTATTTGCGGTCGCTTCAGTCCGGGTTCAATGAAATAGTCTGTGATTATCGGTTTGACTTGATTTTCGAGATGATTGTCAAGTCCAGCTGGGCGGTTCTAACGGTCTAAGATAGGAGGTATCGGACCTTCGACGCGCGGTCTAGATCCAATTCAAGAATTCAATGTGGTCCAAAGAACAAACCTGCTTAGAGTTTGATCCGAGGTTATAGAGTGTTGTAGAGTTGTTTGTTCTACTCGATTTGGGTCTTGTAGAACGTATTTAAAGTGATCAGGGACTAATTCCCAGCTACTCTAGCGTTGCGCTAGCTAACTTACGCTTAATTTCCATGGAAATTAATTTTATGCGATTTCGGGTCGAGTTGGTACTCGAGCCCAAGTACGGATTTTTTTCACGAGCGTTACAATGTGGGACCCACCTTAATGTGTGGGCCACCTCCATGTAGGATCCACACAATGCATGTGTTTATCCATGACAGACGTGGCTAACATGGAGGCATGTACTGACAAGGGGTGTGTACTAACAGCAAAAAAAAAAGATTACTTTTTAAATGATTCGGGGTGGGCCACTCATATAAGCCCCACCTTGATGTATGTACTTGATCCAAGCCATCCATCCTCTTCCTCAGATCATTTTAGGCATTGAGCCAAAAAATGAGGTTTATCCGATCTTCAGGTGGGCCATAGCCTGTAAAATAGTGGATTCTACCGTTGAAAGTCACCCCAACAATTTTATACACCGTACAAAAACACCAAATATTGGACTCATTTGGATGGTCTTTGTAAGACCCGTATCCTAATCCGTACTGTTCCGTCGCTTCCCGCGATCCTTCCCGTCAAATTCCGGCAATCCGCGACCTGTAATCGACGTTGCGCACGACCGTAAAACGTATCTTATACATTTGAGTCAGCCTAATCCGAGACTTATACTATTGCGATCGCACAGTCACTGCGGTTCCAATGTCGCGACTCATGTACCGATCAGATACCTAGACGAGGAGATACAGACCTGCGTTTAGTTCGAGGAAAAATACCGCGCGTTGCAAATCCCAAGAGAATCTCTACAATATGTCAAATTAATCCCATCAATCACCTCTCATGTCAAGTATAAAGTAACCATGCTTTCTTTCTCCACAAGTCAAGCAAACCCCAAAGTCAACCAACCTCTCACCTCACCATCACTCACCTCACCCATCACTCATCTCACATCCATCACTCACATCTCTCCTTACATCTCACCTCTCTCTCTCATTTCTCAACAATTCCAAGCAACCAAGAGAGCATCACACGTCCAAGGTTTTCTCCAAGAGAAAGTGTGATTTTGGTGGCCACTTCCCATCCCAAATCTCTCATCTTAGCCATCCATTTCTCATCTCCACCATCAAAGTGAAGCTCTATGAGAGTAGCTTTCCAACGGACCAAGAAGATCAAGTGGTGGGTGCTTCTATAGGCTAGTTTTCATGATTTTATGATGGGCCAAGTGAGGCCTACTGATTGATGGTATGGATCTCACTTGGGACCTTAGATGTGGCCAATGGCCCACTTTGATTTTTATTATCATTCCATGATGAGGCCATTCTCCATGGATCTCATCATGATGTTTATTTCCTTGCATTATAAGAGGTCATATAGACCGTCCATTTTGGGTGGAGAGGGATCTCCATCGTTGATCTTCGATTTGATGGGCCCACATGCAATGGGACCCACTTAATGTATTATTGATTTCAACGGAGGACCCATAGTGTCAGGGCCCCTCCATCACGTGTGTCCCTCTTTTTTTCTTTCTCTCTCCCTTTTTATTTATTTTTATTTTTTTTTTGTATGTGATGATATGGCCGTGTGGCCTACTTGGATGGACCTCACCATGAAGCATATATTGGACCCAAGTCATTTGTAGGTGGGGCCCACTTTATAAGTGTGATATCCACACTAATTAGCATGTGGTGGCCCACCTGAGCAGGGCCCACCTTGACGTTCACGTGAACCAGAACGTCCAGCGTCCCTGGACGCTGGACATGAAAAATAAATATAAGCTTGATTGCAAGCTTTTTAGGTGGGCTATTTGTATAGGCCTCACCTTAATGTATGTATTCAATCCATGCCGTCTATCTTATTTAACTACTCATTTTAGGCGTTGAGCCAAAAACTGGGGCCAATCCAACTTTCTGGCGGGCCATACCTTTAAAAACACTGATTTTCACCATTTAAATTCACTTTAATCTTTCTGTACTCCCAAGACATAATCAATATTGGGCTTGTTAGATTTGTTATAAGCTGTAGAATACAATGCATGGGTTAGATTTTCTAGATACGGGCCCCACCTAGGAAAAACCCAAGGATAACCCAAAATAAAAAAAATAAAAAAAAAAAGGAAGAGACGGCAGCAACAGGCGTTGCTGCCTCTTACCACAATCTGGACGCGTAGCACGTCCAGCAACGTGCAGGGCAGGGACGTGGTCCTATGTGTGGACCCCGCCATGATGTATGTTGTATATCCACTCCGTCCATTCTATGGGTCCCTTAGGGCTGTGGGTCCCTTAGGGTTGTGGGTCCCTACCAAAAATCAGCTCCATCTATGGCTCAGGTGACCCACATCAGAGGAAACAATGTGATTTAAAGCCTACCATTGAAAACATTTTTAGGTCCACAGAAGTTTTGAATCAAACTGAAATTTGTATTTCCCCTTCATCCAGGTCTGTACAACCTTGCCAACAGATTAGATGGAAAATATATGTTATGGTGGGCCCCACGTGGGAGCCCACAGTGATGTATGTATTGTACTCCCACAGTCCAAACGGACGGTGGAGTCCATGCTGATGTATGTGTTGTATTCCCACTATCCAGCGGACGGTATAGCCCACTATGATGTATGTGTTTATCCACACTGTCCACTGTTTGGACAATGGGACCCACCTTGATTTATGCATTGTATATCCAAGTCGTCTGTCCCTGGAGGGTGCACCATGGAGCACACCTGATGTATGTGATTTCAGCCATTTCATTTATTACGTTTGCTAGACGGGTATGGCCTACCATGATGTGTTTATTCTATATCCACTCCATCCATTAATTTCAGGACGAAAAATGATCCGGAAAGGACTATTTTTGGAGTGAAATCCGTGCAATCCACGGGTTTATCTACTTCGCCGTCCATCTTATATTTAATGGCTAGGATGTTGCAACAACCTGCATAGTTTCAGAATGCCACTTTGGCAAGGGTTAAATCTTCCTTCTGAACACAATGGACGGTACGGATCGATGATTTAAATGTGGAGTAGACCGTACTAAAAAAAATTTAAAAGCACAGTGTTTACACTGTTTACGTAAATGAGAAATGTCATGCATGTACGTGATGTGCATGTAATGTACATATAGGTCCATGGTGATGATCGTGAGAAATCTGCTCCGTCCATCCACATTGTCAGCTGATTTAAAGCATTAAGACCAAATTTGAAGCGTATCCAGATATCAAGCGGGCCCCAAATCATGATTTCAGGGGCTGATCTATCAGTTTAGCCATTTCTAGAAGGATCCAGGAGCTGAAATTTGACGTGTACGGCTAATTTGTAGTTCTTAGGCTGTATATAAAGTTTCGAGCTGATCGGATGGTGAAAACTCCATAATCTTACATTCTGGATGGGTTTTTAGGCCCGTTTAACAGGACGCCTTAGGAATTTTAATGGTGAAAATTATTTTCACCACTTATCTTTGGGTATGGCCCATTTGATAATTGGTGTGGCCCATTTAATATACATAAGGCCCATGTGATTAGGCCCATATTGATGTGTTCGTGGCCCGTCCATTGAGGCCCACCTTGATGTGTTTACAGCCCATTGTGATGCATTTAGGGCCCATGGGTAAAAGCCCATTGTACTATATTTTCAGCCCATTTGTTAAGGCCCATTGTGATGTATTCCCGGCCAATGGGTTGAGGCCCATTGTGATGTATTTGGAGTCCATGGTTTGAGGCCCATTGTAATGAGATTCCATTGTGATTTATGTGTTGACCTTTATGGTGGGCCATGCCTTGGGAACAATGTTGGTTTGACGTCCACATTGTACGGATAATGTTGGTTAAATGTTCGCATTGTATCTCTCCCTAGGGCCCATTGATAGGCCTGTATTTGTTGTGTGTAGGCCATTTAGGCCCATCTTCGATGTGAGGATAGTTCATCACTTTGTAACATGCTTAGTATAACACCATGCCTCATGTCATACGCATCATATGTATGCTTGATATGAGGAATGTTTGATCATAGCATAAGCTGTTGGACTGAGACATTTACGGGACTCCCTATGAGATGGAGTGCCCACATTATAGCGTCATACGTACAGGATTGCTGCATGACTGGATAGTGTGACTCATGCATCTCGCATATATGTGACTTGATCATTGTACGCTCTAGCGACATCAGGGCAGTGGCCTCCACAAGCACATCGTGGATGGCTAGATGGGACACCAAAAATAATTGATTCTAGCACCGTGGACACTTAGGATATCCTTGGATGAAAATCCTAAAACCTCCTTGGTACTAGGAGTTGCTCCAACATCTAGACCAAGTGGAACATGAGCGTTGGTGCCTATACCATGAAGCTGTGTCTCCCACTGTGTCATGGTCAGTTGGAAGGGGGTGTGGCCTTATCCACCCGAGTAAGGGGACTATAAGCTAGGCTGAGTATGACCAGCTCGTAAATGGGTACGCTATCGACGAGCCGAGTAGGTATTGATAGACTGCTGGCTAGGCGGATAGTGAGGTCTCTTCCACTCGCAGGGCTATGCAGCTAAGGAGGAGGCAGTCGGTGTGGAGTGTAATAGACCCCGGTGATTTTTCAAAGAGGAATCGTACTGATATGTGGACTTGATATGAGGACTGACATGATATTATGACACCTCGTCACCATAGCACATGTGGGCGGGCGCACGTAGGCCGAAGCTGATGTGGGCGGGTGTGATGTGGGCGGGGCTGAGGCCTGAGCGAGCTACCACACTAGGTGAGCTACCAGCGGTTGGCAGGCTACTGTGCTGACAGGCTACTGAGCAAGAGTTGCGCACTCATTCATTCATCCATTCACTATCCACTTGGGCTGGTGGTACGTAACTATTTGTTACATGTACCTTCGCATAGCCAGGATTTCGGTTGGGCACACGACTAACCTGAGATCAAGAGTTTATCATATTATGTCTGACTATCCAAATTTAGGTATGGGACTGGTTTGGATAGAATTCTCTTGTGATAGACCTCATAGCTTGCGATACTTCGTACTATCATCCCGACTTCACATTTCAGTATAGTCATTTCATTCGCATCGCATATTACATTGTATTCGCAGTACTTAGTATTATGGGTTACGATGTTTTGTACTTATATGGCCTGGATGAGATTGATGATATTTATAGCTCGTTTGGATTTGTATATTACATTGCATCCTCAACATCTATTATTGTCTTATTAAGTTTTGCATCGCATGGCCTTGGTATGGCCGATAGCATTCATGCTTTGCATCACATAGCTTTGATACAGCTAATTGTATTCATGGACTCACCGTATATTTTCGCATCACTCTGATATCATATGATTCATGATCTTGCCAGTATTTCTGCTTATTCCGATTTTGTATGATTTATCAGCTTTATGGTATACTTAGCACTTATCTTGTGTACACACTTTCACCACCCTCTAAGCTTTCTATAAGCTTATGCACGATAGATGCATGCAGGTAGCGTTAGGTTGCAGCCGCGTTGAGCTTGGAGCGTGCAGCTGTCTTCTAGAGCTTGATTTCAATATATGTATTTCTCTTTCAACATTGTATTCAAATGATTATATTAGTGGATATGTGATGATAATGTTGCCTTTGTGAATTGGGTATACTTGCGGTTATGCTCCATTACAAAAAAAAAAAATCATATTGAAAATCCTCCTTGTAGGATCCCAGGATCAGAATCTGGCATGTGAGTGCCAGGATCCGAGAATGGGGTACTACGGAGGTGGTCGGCATCGGATTCGGCGATCAGGATTCCTATGAATCCGATTTTCAGACTTAGGGCGTGCCAGTCTTGAGCCACAGAATGCAATGGACGGGTTGGATTTACTTGATGTGGGCCCTACCTGTGAAAAACCACAAGAATTGAGATTTTTTAAAATAAAAATAAAAATTACATGCATAAGGGGTAGCGCCTGCTGCCCTTGACAACAGCAGCTACACGCTGCACATGTATGGGCAGACGAACCAGGGCCAAGGCCCTACATGTGAGCCCCACCATGATGTATTTACACCATCCAATCCACTCATAAGGTGAGCCACTCCCTGAGGTCGACCCCTCCCAAATTCTAGCCACATCCAACGCTCAAGTGGCCCACAAAATAGGAAACAATGTGATTAAATGGCTGTCATTGAGACTCATTTTTGGGTCCACAGAAGTTTTGAATCAATATGAAAATTTGTTTTTCCCCTTCAAACCAGGTACATGTGACCTTATGAACGGTTTGGATGGACAGTAAACATTAGTGTGGGCCCCACGTGGGACCCACACTGATGCATGTGTTTTACTCCCACCGTCCAGACGGACGGTGGAGCCCACCCTGATGTATGTGTTTTATTAACGCCGTCCAGCAGCAGCTGGACAGCTAGTGGATCCCACAATGATTATGTGTTTGATCCGCACCGTCCACTGTTTGGATGGTGGGACCCACCGTGATACATGTGTTACATATTTCATGTTAGGCCTTAGGAATTTAATGGTGGAAATCATTACCAACACTTATGTTTGGGAGTAGGCCCATTTGATATATATGTAGGGCCCATGGGTCGAGGCCCATTAGATGTATTAGGGGCCCATGGGTTAAGGTCCACTGAGATGTATTAGGGCCTATGGGTTGAGGCCCATTTGATGTACATATGGGGCCCAATGGGTATGGCTCATTTAACGCACATAAGGCCCATGAGATACGACCCATTTGATGTATTCAAGGCCCAACGGGTTAAGGCTCGTTGCAATGCACATAAGGCCCATTGGTGTGGCCCATTAATGTGAACCACTTGATGAATATAAGGCCCATACGATATGGCCCATTTGATGTATTTGAGGCCCAATGGGATGTTCCTAAGGAACATTGCAATGTGTGATTCCGCCATGATTTATTTAATGATATTTAAGGCGAGCTGAGCCTTGGGAACAATGATGGTTTGACGCCCACATTGTCGGGATAATGTTGGTTAAATGTTCGCATTGTCACTCTCCCTGAGGCCCATTGGTAGGCCCGTACTTGTAGTAAGTAGGCCGTCTAGGCCCATCTTTGTTATACATAAAGCCCATCTTTATATACATGTTTAGTATAGATCCATGATTCATGATCATATGCATCATATTTATGACTGATATGAGGAGTGATTGATCATAGCATATGCCTTCGACGGACTGTTTATGGGCTCCCTGATAGGCGGAGTTTCCCTACATGAGCACATGGTACATGTAGAACTGTTACGTGACTAGTAGTGTGACTCATGCACTTGCATTTGTGTGATTGTAGTTACTGTATACTCTAGCAACATCAGGGCCATAGTCTCCACTGACACATCATGGGTGACAGGATTGGATACCAGAAATATTAAGTTCTAGCATACGGGCGTCATAGATGTCCTTGGGTGAAAATCCCTAAACCCGATGGTACCAGAGGATGACTCTGAAAGTGCACCTACTACGTGCCCTGGTTTATCAATTACGTTGTAGGTTGAGTCAGTCGGATAACAGCGCCTAACAAGAAAATCAAGTCAAGCGTCCGCCTCAACTGGATGTGTAGAAGCTCACCAAAAGGTAAATCATAGCCTCACATCCCATGTCCCAAAACATCAGGTGATTAAACCCTTAAAAAGAACTAGAACATCTTAGAATTTATGTGTAAGAAAACTTTTCATAAAAAAAAAATCTTCTAAGTTTTTCTTACATTGTCGATTATATCGATTCCCCTTTCGATATGATCGACCAGCTGTGTCGATATCCTCGGCATATCAATCGATACAATCGAGTGAGGACAAAAAGCGTCCAGCAATCAAACAATCTTCTGGACGATTTATCGATATATCGACCTTCGAGTCGATATCATCGATATTCGAAAATCGATCATATCTGAAGTGGATCGATCATATCGACAGATTGCTTTCCGGCACCCCTATTTTTCTAAAGAAAACTAACATTTGCTTCGATATATCGATGACTGTCCGATTTAATCTGAACTTAAATATCGATCATATCGGGAGTCAGTCGATCATATCGTCTGTGGGGCGCATGTTCTCACCAACATGAATTTTAAGTTGCTTTTAATGGTGATCGGGGTGCCTGTCGATAAATCGATATTCATATATCGATCATATTGAGACCAAGTCGATTGGATCGAGTCAGGACATAAATCGTCCAGTAAGCTTACATGTAAATCTATACGATTTATCAATCCCATCGACAAGGTCTCCGATATGATCGATGTACAAATTCTGATGACATCGACTGTTTTCCCGATCATATCTGTAATCCTGAAATTTTTCAAGGCTTCTCTCTTATTTTTCAACTGTCGATAGATCGAACCATCACTCGATGGAATCGGAGTTCGAAATTCGATAACATCGATGTGTGTCTCGATCCCATCGACCAGTCGGCGGAAGGTTTCCAAAAGCGAAATGACAATTGAGTTTGTATCATCGAGAGGTCGGCCGATACAATCGAGAGTATACGCTTGATCATATCGACGACTGATCAATGATATCGAACTCTGTCATAAATATGACCGTTTATATCCGTTGGAACCTTTTGCCTATAAATAGAGAGAGTAGTCTTTATTGCTGGTAGAGAAAGTAGAGAGTGCTTTAGAGTGTTTTAACCTTCCTATCATTTACCTAAGACCTTTCTCTCAGGAAGTTCATCCTCCAATCCACCCTCATCATTGATATTTCATAGAGTGGATTGGCGAATGAACTTCCGCATTCAAGGATCCTTCAGCTACTACCTTAATGACATATCATTAAGCTGGGATGCCTTGAATGCATAGATGATGGGAACCTCTCTATCTTCCTTATAGGAAAATCTTCAGAGAATGGTATTCCATCATAGCCTTGACCCAACCTAAGCCTAGCATATATACATCTTTGTGTTGTGGATCAAGGGAGCTGAAGATTCTTCATCAACAAGAAGGAGATCTTCATCATTGTGATGAAAGGGACTAATCAACTTATCTGTAAGTACTAAAAATTCAAAGGACACTTGCAATCATTCCTTTTTAGGATTGGGTATTAAGTGTTGCTCACCATTTGAAGTCCTCGAAGGAGGCCTCCGACGGGAGTGTACGTGCGGGGTGCGTTATGTGGACCCTTGCTCTGTGGAGAGCATAAACATCTGGTTAGGAGTACGCCAGCAAAACTCCAGGGTTAGAGGTGAATCGAGTAGAAACCTCAGGGTGCGTTGTGTGGACCCTTGTCCTGTGTGGGCATAAACATCTGGTTAGGAGTACACCAGTAAAACTCCATGGTTTGAGGTGAACCGAGTAGAAACCTCTGTAAAGGTTGAAGGTGAACCTAATTTAAAACCTTAGGTTTGAGGTGAACCATGAGAAACATCCTTAGTGAAATTCGGTCACTCAAGGGTTGAGTGTGGAAGCCGGGAGTGAAGTAGACAAGTCGTCGAACCACTATAAAATGACTGTGTTTGAGTTTGATATTATCTTTCATTTATGTGATTGCCTTGCATGTCGTTATATATGATCACATCCTATGCCCACACAGTCATATCCATCACAATCTCATTTATACATTGTTTGTCTTTTAAATAGTTTGTGATTGGATCCTCTATTAGGCTTGGAAGCCAGTAGAGTTAAGGTTGAGTAATCCTAATCAATACTCTGCGATAGGATTAGTGTAATAAGAATTTTTAATAATTTATAAAAACTTTAAAAAATCCTATTCACCCCCCTCTAAGATATACTGATTTATTCCTACTTCAACTAAAGCGGTCTTCACCGCAATTTCAGACTCCAACGTCGAGACCGAGTGGATGCACGAGGGCCGTATACCAGTAGGTCGCATCTTCCACTATGTCGTAGTCGATTAGAAAGGGGTGTGACCTTACCCGCCTGAGTGAGGGGGCAACTTCTAGGTTGAGTTTGACCAGCTTGAGGAATCAGTCTACTATCGACGAGTCGGGTCCGATATTGTCAGGCAGATAGTGAGGTCTCTTTCACTCTCCTAGTTGTGCGTTCAGATAGAGACAGCAAGCTGGCGTAGAGTGTACATGACCTCGATGATAATCCAAACTGAGAATCGTACTGATTTGATGCTCTAGTGAGGAGCTACATTGATATGTGGATAAAGATTGACATGCTTGACTTGCATTCTGCATCGCATGGCCTGGATGTGGCCAATCGCATTCATATCTTGCATCGCATAGCCTTGGTACGGCTGATTGTGTCCATGTATTCATCAGCACGATTCCGCATTTCTCTGACCTTGTATTCTGAGCACGCTTATATTGCACACATACTTACACCACCTTCTAAGCTTTCTATAAGCTTATGCACGATTGATGCGTGCAGGTGACGCCAAGACGCAACCTTAGTCTCACCATCGTTGGAGCGTGCAGCCGAGCTTCTGGTGTTTTTGTTATTGTCACTATCTTGTATTTTCTTTTTACGCATTGTACTTAAAGTTTTTTATCATAGTGAATTTTGTGATGGTGTTCTTGTGGTTATTGTTTGTGGGTTATGCTTATGTTATATTCATTACTAATCAAATGGATATTAGAAATTCTCCTTATAGCATCTCAGGATCAGAACCTGGTATATGGGTGTCGGGAGCCGAGAATGGGGTACTACGGAGGCTATCGGCACCGGATTCGACGATCGGAAATTTTATGAGCCCGATTTTCGAGTTTAGGGCGTGATAAATGCAATATAAAAATTCTGCTGAGTCTGTCTAGGCCATATAAATGTAGAAATATAGCAACCCAAAATGTCATATGCCTGCAGATGTAATGCGATAAATGATGCGAATGAAATGATCAAGCTGGAGTTTGAAGTTGGGATGATAGTACGTAGTTTCATAAGCTACGGGGTCTATCAGAAGGGAATTCTATTCAAACTAGTCCCATACCTAAATTTGGATAGTCAAATACAATGTGGTAAACTCCTGATCTCAGGTTAGTCGCGTGTCCCAACTGAAATCTTGGTCATTGTGAAGGTACACATAACATATAGTTATGCACCACCAGCCCGAGTGGATAGTGAATGGATGAATGAATGAGTATGCAACTTCTACTCAGTAGCTTGCCAACCACTGGTAGCTCGCCCAGTGTGGTAGCTCGCCCAGGCCTCAACCCCACTCACATCACACTCACCCACATCAGCATCTGCCCACGTACACCCACCCACATGAGCAATAGTGACGGGGTGTCACAATATCATGTCAGTCCTCATATCTAGTCCACATATCAGTATGGTTCCTCTCTGAGAAATCACTGGGGTCCAATACACTTCACACTGACTGTCGTCTCCCTAGCCGCATAGCCTAGCAAGTGGAAGAGACCACACTATCCACCTGACCAATAGTCTGCCAATACCTACCCAGTTCATCAATAACAGACTCATTTACGAGCTAGTCAAACTCAGCCTAGCTTACAGCCCCCTCACTCGGGTGATAAGGCTTACCCCCTTTCAACCGACCATGACACAATGGGAGACATGGCCTCATGGTATAGGCACCGGCGCTCATATTTCACTCGGTCTAGACATTGGAGCATCTCCTGGTACTAAGGAGATTTAGGGATTTTCACCCCCGAACATTCTAAGTGCCCACAGTGCTAAAACTAAGTATTTCGATGTCCCATCTAGCCATCCACGATGTGCTTGTGGAGGCCACGACCCTGATATCACTAGGGTGTACAATGATCATGTCACGCATATGCGAGATGCATGAGTCACACCGTCTAGTCATGCAGCAATCCTGCGCGTATCGCACGCTCATGTGGATAACTCCTATCAGTGAATCACATAAATAATCTGCCCAATAGCATATACTATGATCAATCACTACTCATGTTAAGCATACATATGATGCATATGGCACGAGTCATGAAATTATACTAAGCATGTTATAAAGTAACGAACTATCCTTACAACGCAGATGAGCTTAGACGGCCTACACACAACAAGTATGGGCTTATCAATGGGCCTTAATGAGAGTTACAATGTAGACATTTAACTAACATTGTACTTACAATGTGGGCGTCAAACCATCATTGCTCCCAAGGCATAGCCCGTCATACAGATCATTATATAAACCCTAGTAGAATCACACATTCCAATGGACTTGTGCACATCCCATTGGGCCTCGACCCATGGGCCTCCAATACATCAAATGAGCCTCATATATATACTAAGGTGGGCCTCAACGGATGGACCACAAATACATCAAGATGGACCTCAACAGATAGACCACAAATACATCAAGATGGGCCTCATACATGGGTCACACATACATCACATCGGGCCTCGTTAAATGGGCCATAATACACCATAATGGGCCTCTTCAAATGGGCCAAAAACACATCACAACGGGCCTTATATTTGTGCTGCATATGCATCACTATGGGCATCATAATTGGGCCTCAAATACATTATGATGGGCTACAACTTGTGGCCCTCAAATATATCATAATGGACCACGTCATATGGGCCGTAAATACACAACAAGTGGGCCCCATCACATGGGCTGAAAATATATTTCAGTGGGCCATGACCCATGGGCCTCAGTACATCATAATGGGCCGCAACCCATGGGCCTCAAATATAATAAGTGGGTCGCATCGATGGGCCACACTAATGGGCCTCATACACACAACAGGTGGGCCCCGCACATGGGCCAAAAAATACAAACAGGTGGGCCTTACACATGTGCCAAAAATACATCATGATGGGCCGAATGGATGTGCCGCACCAATGGGCCTCAAATGGGCTTGGACCATAAAAAAAAAAAATTATTTCAATGATTGTAGGTGTCACATGTGTATCACTGTACACTAGTATTCCATGGGGCACATGGCCAACTAATGATGATCGGTACTATCCAAACATTGTTTATGTAAATCAACACCATCCAAACATTGTTCAACATCGTCCAGCACAATCTGGATGGTATGGATATAAAAAATACATCACGGTGGTGTCCACACGTCCATGTGGACGGTGGTTAAAACACATGCATCACGACTATCCCCACCATCCCAGGTCTGAAGGGTGGGCAGTATGGATGAAACGCATACATCAAGGTGGTCCCCACCATACAAACCATTGGACAGTGTGATATAAGGCACATCTATCACGTATAAAGGTGTGGGTCCCATTGTCCCATCTTCTGGATAGAGTGTACACCATACATACCAAGGGATCCCACGTCCCCAATAATACATATATTAAGGTGGCCCCACCATGCACAACTGCTGGATAGTGCTGGATAGAACCCTTCATCAAAGAAGGCCCCAAATGGATTGCTGACATTAACTTCTAGATGATGGATGACTGGATACAATGCATGCCTCATGTGAGGCCCACGGAACTTGAAGGCATCAACATAGTAGCTAAGCTGCAGCTGTTGGCCCACCGTCCATTAGATGGACGATGTGGATCACTAAAAGATGGATTGTTCAGATATAAAATGGAGGGACGGTTTGGATATAACACATATATGATGGGTCCCAGTTGGACGAACGGCGTGGGTTAAAAACCCATACATCATGGTGGCCTCACACCAGATGAATCCGGACGGTGAGATGAAACATGTACCATGGTGGGACCCTCATAGCTTGATGACGTCATGCACCAACTATGTAGGCATGGATATATATATATATATATATATATATATATATATATATATATATATATATATATATATATATATATATATATATATATATATATTATATGATATAACATGTATTGATTCTTTTTATTTTTATATTATTATTATTATTATTTTAAAAAAAATAAAAAATAAAAACACCACAGCAACGTATTGCTGGACTGGTGGCCTGGATAAAACACTTATATCACATGGGCCTCACGTCCAGCCACGGGACGGTGTAGGCATTGCACATAAATCATGGTGGGGTCCACTTGAGCTTTAGATCTGACCCATTCTTTAGCTCATGCCTTAAAATGAGTTTTTAAAATGGTTGGATGGCTTGGATGCAACACATGCATCTTGGTGGGCCCCACCGTCCAAATAGTGGACGGTGTGAATAAAACACATACATCATTATGGGTCCCACGTGGGGCCCACCATAACGTCTACTTTCCATCCAATCTTTTAATAAGGTCACGCAGACCTAGATGAATAAAAAAATAAATTTCATGATAATCCAAAACTTCGATGACACCCAAAGGGTTTCAAAGGTAGACATGCAATCCCACTGTTTCCAGTGACGTGGGCCACCTAAGTTGCATATACAACTGATTTTTAGGGTGGCTCGCTGCCTTAAGGGTGGCCCACCGAATGCAAGGTGTTGATGCTCTGCACACATCACAGTGGAGCCCACGACAAGGACCCACGTCCTGCCTCCAGCATCATACGCAGTAGGACGCTGCTGCTATATATATTATTTTTCATTTTCTTGGGGTTTTTCCTAGGTGGGGTTCACATCAGGGGAATTCACCGCACCCATTGGCTCCTATGGCTCAAGACAAGCCAAAAAAGCCCAATATTGAGGGTGTTTCAGGGTACAGAACATCAGGGTGGATTTCAACAGTAGAAAATATTGTTTTCTAAACTATGGCTTGCCAGAAAGTCGGATTGCCTTCATTTTTCGGCTCAACGCCTAAATTGAACTGAGGAATGAAATGGGCGGCGTGGGTTGGATTGATATATCAAGGTGGAGCTTGTATGAGTGGCCCACCCAAAAAGTATAAACCAAGCCTCTTTTTTTTTTTGGCTAGCACACCCACTGTCTATTCACACTTCATAAGTCTAGCGTCTAGGCATGCTGGATGTGGGCATTTCATCAAGGTGGGTCCCATGTGTGGGGACCACGACTGGTGGGTCCCATGTGGATGTGGCCCCACTTGATTGGATCAACCTAACATTTGTGTTTTCCCATCTCCCTAAAGTAGGGCCCACATGGTTTGGACAGTGTAGATCCTATACGTCCATCAAGTGGGTCTCACGAAGGTGGATGACTTGGATAAAATGCATACATCAAGGGGCCAACATCAAGGGAAAAGAGAGAGAGAAAAAGAGAGAGAGATTGAGTGATGGAGGGACCCCAGCACTATAGGCCCTCCTTCCATGATTTACCACATACATCAAGTGTGTCCCATTACATATGGGTCCACCGATTAAAATCAACGGTGGAGATCCTTTCTCCACCGAAATGAAAGGTCTAGATGACCCTATCCATGTAAGAAAAATAAACATCATGATGGGGTCCATGGAGAATTGCCCCATCATGAGATGATCATGAGAATCATAGTGGGCCATCGGCCACATCTAGGGTCCAAAATGAGATCCATACCATCGATCAGTAGGCCTCACTTGGCCCATCATAAAAATATAAAATCTAGGCCTATAGAAGCACCCATCATTCGATCGTCTTAGTCCGATTGAACGTCGATCTCCTTGTGCTTCTCTTTGATGGAAGATGATGAGATATGACTGACTAGAATGAAGGATTTTGGAAGAGGAAGTGGGCCACATACATCACACTTTTCTCTCACTTGGGATCTTAGACGTCCACCATTTTTCCTTTCTTGGAAAATGTGAAGAGAAAGAGAGAGAAAGGGTTGTAAGGAGAGAGTGATGGGTGATGGATGTGAGGTGAGTAATGGATGTGAGGTGAGAGACTTGTTGACTTTTGGGGTAGATTGCTTGACTTGTAGAGAAAGAAAGTATGGGTTGCTCTTGTACTTGACATGAAGTGATTGATTGATTGATGGGACATGTTATAAAGATTCTCTTGGGATTGCAAATACGTGGTGTTTCTTCAAAATAAACGCGGGCCTACATCTTCTGTCCTGGGTATCAGATCGGTATGCAAGATGTAGCGTTGGAACCGCAGCGATGATGCGGTCGCAATGGTACAAGTCTCGGATTAAGCTGACTCAAATCTACAGGATACAACTTAAGGTCACACACAAACGTTGATTATAGGTTGCAGGTTGTCAAAATTTGATGGGAAGGATCGCGGGAGTCGATGGAACAGTACGGACTAGGATACGGGTCTTACACCTTATCATTGGGTAGATGGTTGACTTGTCGACCAGCCGACCTGCCTTCATACATAGTAGGTGACCGACCTCTCTTTGGAGGAGGAGATCTTCCTTTACTATTAAGGAGCTCATTGGTCATGACTAGCTCTGGCCGACCTCATGTCCCGGAGAGATGTCTGAGCTGATCTCATCTTTTTAATGAGTCCATTTTTACCCATAAAAGTAAGCCTCCTTACTTTCGAGCTCGCGCAACAGGCTTAAGAAGTAAATTGGTTTTGGTGAGGTCGGGCATTTTAGCCGAGTAGGAGCATTGGGGTGAGCTCTTAAGCTCTTCCTTTTATTAGTGCTCTTGTCGAACAGATGGGTTAGATGCAATGACCCCTTCATGAGGGGCCAGGATTTTCTTCCTTTGCACTAAGAAATCCTCACTGTAGATTGTGCAATCCGAGTGGCGTTATCAATTAGTCGTCTGACCGCTTCTTTAAGGGTCAGTCAGCTGGTGAGAACTGTTTTTTTCTTTACACTAAGGGAAGTCCTCGGTAGTTCCTGTAGCTTAGATTATAGAAAAAGAGATTTTCTTCTTGATCTGGGGAAGCTCTTGCATAGTAGAGTTCATGGTAGAAGACTTTTTTCACTTGCACTAAGGGAAGTCCTCGTAGTCGATTTTTTAGATCGGATAGTCAAAATTTGAAAGAAGTTCTCTTCCCCTGACCTAGGAAAGTTATTTTATGTAGAAATTATCGAAATTATTGAACAGTAGAAAGCATGGTAGTAATGTTGCAAGCACCTCTTTCTCTTTTAGAAAGGGAGGTCACCCTTGTTGAATAAGTCGGTCAGTCGATGCGCTCCTGGTCAGAGGACTTCTTGAGTCCTCAAGAGTAATAAATCTTCAAGTGGTTAACATTCTATGGGCGAGGTAAGAGTGCCCCATGTCTTTTAGTCGATACGTCCCTCAGTATTTGATGTTGAGGTCGGAGTTGGCCGATGAGCCTTATTACTGAGTTTGGTTAATTAGTTTAGCTCGACTTCTTTCAGTATCTACCCCAGCTTTGTGTTTAAAAGAGTGTACCATTCATTCAGTATCTACTCTGGCTTAATGTTCAAAGGAGTGTACCGATGGAAGAGACTTTCTAAATGTCGGTTGATATGTTGGCCTCAGTCTTGGTTGTCCTCTTTCTTTCTTTTGACATTAACGGCAGAATACTCCCCCTTTTCCCTTCGCTTCCTATTCTCAGTCGAGTTATTTTCTCTTCAAGTAGTACTTCGTGAACTAAAGAGCTCCTCGGCATTGGAATATTTTTAAGCTCAGTTAAGTAGGTCGGAGAGGGTAGTCGGGGGTTCTTACTAATAGAGAAGAGGAACTTTTCTTATCTGAGGCTGGCTACCATGACGGTCAGAGATATCTAGTAGGAATAATCATCGACCTGGATCGCTTCGGTGTTCACTCCCCAAGTGCAGGGTTGTGATGTAGTAATAACTCGGTAAGACCGAGGTCGAATCCCAAGGGACTGAAACCTGTACGTTATCTAAAACTAACTAGAACTAGAATTAGAATAAGATGAAATTTAAATCAACTAGGAATTGAGGAAATAATTGTGAACTAATTATCTAAAACTTAAGAACTTCAGAGGAAAGGAAACTAGGGATTCAGAGGATTCACTTGTAGAGATCAGGGAGATCTTATGCCTGCTTCAAAAATCATGAAAATTACTGAACTGCCGTTGATCTAGTTTTCAAAGAGATGAAAGGTATATGAATTAGAATGGATTCCATCACCAAACCATGCCTAAGAGACTATGAAAAACAACAGAATTAAACTAACTACCAACCAATCACATGTATGAAGATTAGGAAGGGTACTGATATCCGACCATGCCCAAGAGACTATGGTGAATAACAGGGCTTCCTGACGTCATAAACATGGAAAGAAAAAGGACATAATCAAAGCCATTGCAGATCCCTTGTAATTTCAGTCACAATAGACTATTAAAGACTAAAAATATTCCCAATATTAATCAACTAAAATTAACATCAATTCATGTATTAGAATTAAATTAAAATTATAAAATCCCCCATCTCACTACAAGCTTCACCTCTTAGCCCTAGCTAAGAGGTTTAGCCTGATAACATGGTTAGGCTAATGAAAAAAATAAATAAATAAATAAATAAAAGGAAAAGAAAAGGAAAAGAAAAGAAAAGAACAAAAGCCCTTCCTCTCTCTCTCTCTCTCTTCACGTTTTCTTCCAACCTCCCCAGCCAAACTTCCCTTTTCTTTCTCCTCCCTTGATCCCAGAATCCCCCCCTTTTTTTTCGTTATATAGAGTAAGAAGGTCGGTGCGGAAGCCGGGGCGGTGGTGCAGTGTGTTTACGCAAGAACAAGCCTGGATGTTTGGTGGGGCTCATATTATGTACTTAATGAAGAATCAGGTCTGTCCATTAGTTTTGTGGCATCGATTTAGGCCCATCTTCCAATATTAGAGTAGATTCGAGTTCTGAGTGGACCACACCACAAACCAACGTGATGACTTTTCCTTACCGCTGCATTCTTGAATGTTTGCATGGGTCTATATGCTTTGCATGGGTTTGTACAGTTTCATCTTATGAACTTACTGGATGGACTAGATTGTCCATTTGAAGTGATCTTGGTGGCCTACTACAATTCGTCCACAACCCTGTTTTGCATTCGCAGCAGAAATTGTGTGCGTAACCCATGGGGTTCACACTCCCTGTTGGTTAAGAAATCCATGCCGTCAATCAAATTCCTCTCGAAAAATTGGTCAGAGATGATCGATTTGGATCGGTTTCAATATGGACCACAAGGTTTTTCATACTGTCGTCCATCCTACATTTGGACAGTTGAAATCTGATACACGCTATCTTTTGAAATTTCTCCACCTAGACGAAGGTCTTGGCCACCTCCTAGAGAAAATCAACGGCTTAGATCATCGAACAAGATAATAAGTGGGGCCCACTATTCAAATCAGCATCCGGTTCTTGCGTAAACAGATGGAAAAGTGAATTTCTTCCACTGTGCTACTGGTGGGGCCATGATCAGCGTCGTATGACAAATCCACACCGTTAATTGCGTTCTCCTCCAAAAATCGGTTGGAAAAGGGTATTTACTTACGTATTTTGATGCGGCCCATTGAATCTTTGCTTTCACCGTTCATCCTGCTTCTGAACGGTTAAAATTACGTAATCACGTGAATTGGACAAAAAGGAAAGCTTGGCTAGGGTTTTGGCCACCATAAGGATCATATGGATGGCTCTGATTATCAAAATATGTGATAGGTTGGGCCCACTAGCCAAAAACGACCACCTGCGTAAAGACGCTGGCTAGTTTTCATTTTCGTGAAAAAATCATGAGTCAAAGACCCCCTTGACCGAGAATGTAATCCGGTGCGCGGTGGCTATATACATACCGTATACACGCATCACGTGTATGGATCCCATGTAATTCATGTGTGAAATCTGATCCGTCCATCCATTCTGTCACATCATTTAAGGCGTTGATCCAAAATTGAGGCATATCCAGACATCAGGTGGGCCCCACTTAAGGATTTAAGGGGCTGATTTGTCCATTTGGCCCCTTCCGGAGGGATCCAATGGCTGAGAATCAACGTGTACGGTTAATTTATAATCCTCAAGCGATGCATGAAGTTTTGCGCCAAACGGATGGTGAGAACCCTGTGATCTTGCATTCTGGACGTCTTTCAGGCCACTTGAGCTTCAATTTCTCAGTTTTCTCGAATCTCTGGCATATAAAACCGTTGATCTTGGTCCCCTGGGGTCCGTCCCTTGCCTTGGTGCATTCTGAGTGTTAAATGCATACTTTTAACATACTTTTCAATCCATGCCCGTAAATCCACCTTGCATCACAAACATGATTAAATCGGGCCATTAAACAGTATCATGTTCGTAAATTCAGGTAAAAACTGGGGTTTGATATGCAATATTTGACCCTCAACATTCGGCGTTGAAACAGATGATGTAGTCTCTTAACAGCTTGTCCTCCCTTTGAGTGATCGTGAGAAGATGAGCTGATGGCTTTTTTTCGTCTCTACCACCGATGAACTGTGTGAGGAAGGCTTTACTGAGCTGCAAGAAGGAACTGATGGACCTCTGCTTTAGCTGCCTGAACCACTGTCGATCAGCTTCTTATAAGGTTAGGGAGAATTCTCGGCATATTACGAGGCTGAAGGTGCCATGAAGCTCCATCTAGGATTTGAAGGACTCAAGGTGCTCAGCCGGATCGGTAGTTCCAGAGTAGGGGGTCATTTGAGGTATCCGAAACCTGGGCGAAAGCGAAGATACCATAATGTCATTGGTGACTGGTGCTTCAGTTTCTTCTAACATGGACTCTACTAAGGCTGACATTTGGGCACGATAGACTTATCTGATGTCGCTGATCAGCCCTCAAATTTTCCTGAGCTTTGCCTTCCAAGGGCTCTTATTCTCGACCACTACTTTGAAGGCTTTTTCACAGCTCTTCCTCTTTGTCACGAGACACAAGTCAGAGTCTGCAATCGTGGCTGCTCTCGAAGTGTGGAAAAGAGCTTGAGTCGACAGCTTATGAGGTTGCTTGTTTCTTTGCGAGTTGACCAATGGTTGAGGTGGTGCAGTGGTAGCACCCTCCTCTGCATCGCAACCAAGGGGTGGATTTTGTCTCTCTAAGAGTTAAACGAGTCAATCCATGTTTTTATTTAGGGCTTTGACTCAGTTCTCCAAGGAGACTAATCGACCGCCCCGAGTGCGGGATCAAGGAGCGGGTGCTGCAGGAGTAGAGTCAGCCCGCTGCTAATTGGGTTAGGCACCCTGCTCGGCTGATGATTCAGGAAGAGCTGGGATGGCTGCAGCACTGACAACTGGAGTTTTCTTCTTTCCTTTCACTATTGTGGTTTTCTGGTAAAGAAGAAATAACTTTGATGTTGTTCTCACAAACGATGCCAAACTATTGATGCAAAAATCTTTTCCACCTTTTTTAGACCTTCGAATACCTGCACAGGAATAAGACAAAAGAGACCTTGGCTAGAGCAGTGGACCCTCCGATCACAAAGTCAGGCTAGAAATCTGGGTCTGGTAGTATCGAGGGGTTTTGAGTGAGAGATTCTGCGTACCTTTCACCATTAGATTTACTCTTATTTATATTCTAGGAGATGCGGGGATGTAGAGGAGATCTTCCTATTTAGTAGGGACATATTGTATAGGGAATTGAGTCCTAAATATGTCGGGATGATCTCCTGAGATCCTCAATGAAGATCTGGGGAGATTTGTATTCCGAGCGCATTGGTGCTGTCCTTGAGATCTTCAGTGGAGATCTCAAGTTGGTCTTTCGGATAAGACCCGATTGGTAGGAATCGAGGGCGGCACGCAGTAGGAGGCCGAGGCCAACCTAACTAGGGGGTATAGTATGCCGACATGGACTCTCTGGCAAGCCCTAACCCTTCTCTCTGTGCTGTGTAGATTACTAACCTGCTAACCTACCCTCATACTTCATGTTAGGGTAGTGAGGCCAAACTCATTTTCTTAATAGAATTCAGATGAAATATGTTGTGTGGTTTAAGCTCCAGAGTCCGAAGTGGTCTTGGCTGACCTAGATACTCGGATGAGATTTAAGTCTACCCTTATTATTGGGTAGATGACTGACTTGCCGACTTGCCGACCGACCTTCATACGTAGGTGACCGACCTCTCTTTGGTGAAGTAGATCTTCCTTGGCCATTGAGGATCTCATTGGTCATGATCGGTACTATCCGACCTCGTGTCCCGTAAAGATATTCAAGCTTACCTCTTCTCTTTGGCTAGTCCAGTTTTACCCATAACAATATAAGCACATGATATGAATATCTCATACAAAGTATGGTTGCACGTGCAAATTTTCAAATGGTCCCATTATTTTAACTTTTTCAAATGAAACTAATAATCTACTTATTTAATTTTTATTTAAAAAAAAAAAAAAAAAAACTCTCACCCCACACACACCCACCCACTTACACCATGATGGTTTTTCTCAGCAATGGGTAAAACCAACCTCATGTTGGAACTCCTGTGAATCTACCACCGATCCATGAGTAATGACCCGACTCTGCTCATTTACCCTATTACAACCAACGAAAATAGTAGGCAGGATGTATATTACAATAAAAGTATAATAATTTACTAAAATTAAAATGAAATGTACTTGCAATTATAATGTATGCATACTCATACGGATTTAAATATTTCACCGACGTGATGTCTTGTTAGTAGGTTCGAGGATATCCACGTGCTTTCTATAATTCCAAATTACTCGACATTTTTTTAAAAAAGTAAATACACTTTAATTGTGGTTGAGAACATTATTATCAGGCATTCACGTTATTGTTATTATTTTATCTATTTTTAAAATGCCAGGTGGTATGTATTATTAATGCTCAACGATCCTAACCGTCGTAGAAATGGCAGCGGATCGCGTCCTGCCTCCACCAGGATGAGAATCTATCTAGGCAGAGGATTTGTGACGCCCACCTTGATATATGGGTTTTATCCGCATCATTCATTTATTTTTTCAGATCATTTTAACGAATGACCTAAGAAATGAGAGTGATCCAATATTCAAGTGTACCACACCGTTGAAAGCAGCGGTGATAATGACGCACACCGGTGAAACCTTCCTACGAGCCACGTGATGTTGATTTGCCATCCAACCTCTTCGTTAGGTCATGTGGAACAAATATCAGGTTATACGAAACTTTTGTGGTTCGGGCGTTGAATCGTAACTTTATGATCCACCTAAGCATTAGATAAAATGACCCTAAAAAAAATGGATGGACTGCATAGATAAAACCTATACATCACGGTGGCCCCTCGGAGACCTGCATGGATAGATTATTGTCTGGACGGGTACATCACGTAATCGGCTTCCCATTGAAGGTGATAAGAAATCGCTGGAGAGAATCGGAATGTAGTTGGTCGGCAACCACCAATCCTCTCTCCATTTGGAGCCCTGCGGTGGATGCTACATTTCCTAAGACAAGGTAAAGTCAGATGATACATTACATCTGGTGGTAGCTCCAAAGTGAGGATTGTAA
This sequence comes from Magnolia kwangsiensis, assembly GCA_037074715.1. Lineage (NCBI taxonomy): Eukaryota > Viridiplantae > Streptophyta > Magnoliopsida > Magnoliales > Magnoliaceae > Magnolia > Magnolia kwangsiensis. The sequence goes on from CM073573.1 coordinate 64,479,635, forward strand.
GGCTACATTATCTTATTAGGATTTCATCCACGCCATTCATCCATTTTTCCTGATCATTCCATGTTAATAAGCCAAAAACGAGGCCGATCCAATGCTCAACTGGACCACAGTGGGGTTTGAATGACCACCATTAAAACTTCGTAAAATAGGCAGAAGTTTTGGATCAAGCTAATATTTGTGATTTCCCCTTATCCAGGTCTGGATGACCTTATGAACAGGTTGGATGGCAAATAAGCATCATGGTAGCTGTTGGGAAAGTTTCAACGGTAGTTGTCATTATCACTGCCTGCTTCCTGTGGTCTGGTCCACTTAAGACTTGATCTGCCTTATTTTTGAGTTCATGTCTCATGTTAAAATGGATATACGGTGTGGATAAAACTCATACATCACGGTGAGCCCCACAGAGCCCTGCCCGGACAAATTATCGTCCAGCCAGTGTACGACGCAATCGGCTTCGGTACATGAGGGCCATTTGAAATTTGAATATGCTCCAATTTTAAGCTCAACCCTGTAATAATGAGCTAGAAAAATGGATGGAGTGGAAAACTACATACATTCTTGGTGGGTCCGGCAGAGTTTACTTAGTACGATAAAGCCTAAGTAAATTAGTAGGCAATTTAACTTCTGGTTCAACACTTAGGTGGGCCACCACCAACAAAACTTATATCGTCTCTAAATTCAAGTGTTACAGCGCATTAGAGTTTTGGAATACTTATTGGCTATGCGCACTGGTGAGTGGATTGGATGGCACATAAACATTGCCACAACAAGCCCTACACCAACTAATGGAGGAAGCAGATTACGTGGGAAACGGATTGGCTACTCCTCCTGCCACCAGCCCAATGGCTGGTGGCCAGTGCTTTCTGTGCCCACAATGATGTATGTGTTTCATCTAGTTTTATATGTCATTTTAGGGCTTTAACCCAAAAATCAGAGGGATATAAATCTCAAGTGAACCGTACTACAGGAAAACAATAGTGATTAGATATTCACCATTAAAATCCTCCTAAGGCCTACTGTACTATTCATTCGATGTCCAGTTTGTTGATTAGGTCATAAATATCCAGATGAAGGGAAAAAAAATAAAGATTTGCTTGATCCAAAACTTTTATGGCCCACAAAAGGTTTTTAATGGTCGACACTCATTTGACACTGTTCCTGTCATGTGATCCAATTGAGATTGGGATATACCTCGTTTTTGGTATGTCATGTGATCCACTTGAGATTGGGATATACCTCGTTTTTTGTCTCATACCATAAAATGATCTAGAAAAATAGATGAATGGCATGGATGAAACACATACATCATTGTGAGGCCCACATAGTACTGACCATCAGCTCATGGCTAGTGGCAAGAGAGTAGACAAACTATTTCTGATTGCAACTTGCTCCGTCGGGACACATTAAATGCTTAATACACTATACAAACACTGTGATGTATGTGTTTTATCCATTATGTCTATTCATTTTTTTTTTTCAATGATTTTAGGTCATGAGCCTAAATTTTAGACAAAATGAATGTTCAAGTGGACCGCACCATAGGAAGCAGTGGTGATAATGAATTCACCATTAAAACCTGCATAAAGATCATTGTGATGTTTATTTTTCATCCAACCTATTTATAAGGTCATATAGACCCAAATGAAGGGGAAAACACAAATATGAGATTGACCCAAAACTTCTGCCCGCAAGAAGTTTTTAATGGTGGGAGTTTAATCTCCACTATGTGGTCCATTTGAGCCTTGGATATGCCTCGTTTTTTGGGTCATAGCCAAAACTGATATGGAAAAATGAATGGACGATGTAGATAAACCCAAACATCACAGTGGCCCATAGAGCACTGCCTAGATAGATTACTGTCCAACGGGGCATGATGCAATCCACTTCCACTAATGGAAGGTATTCCATTCCAAGTGTTTCATATGGTTTGTGATACTCGAGTTTTGGATTATAATGAACTTTTGGATTCAATGGTTAAAATTAGAGGCGTATACGAGTCGATTCGAGTCAAGCTTTGCCTAGCTCGGCTCGACTTGGCCAGCAAGATACCTCAGCTCGAACTCGGCTCGGCTTGATTATTGAGCCTGGATCGGCTCGACTCAGTCAGCAACTCAGTCTAGTTCGAGCCGAGTTCAAGACAAGTTTAAGTTTGAATTTTCGAGCCAAGGTCGAGTTCGAGTTTTTAGGTGTAGTCTGACCATTTGATTGGGCCAAAGCCACCAAGCCAACGGTCGGGTGGGATCCGCTAATCAGATGGACGGTGGAGAATAGAGAGACGAGGAGAAGAGTAGGAGAAAGTATCTTTCAGTTATCGGTCGTTCAAGTGGACGCTGGAGAATAGAGAGAGTATAGGAGAGTAGTCATCGGTCATCATTCGGGCACTGGAGAACGGTGAGAAAGAGAGAAGAGGAGAGTGGTCATCGGTCGCCAGTCACCGTTCGGGCACTGGAGAATGACGAGAGAGAGAGAGAGAGAGTCTAGGTCAGGCACTGCTATGGATGAGTAAAGTGGGTTAAAGTTTTTAAGGTCGGGTATTAAAAAATAACCGAGACTTAAGTGAGTTAGGATTTTTTTTTTCAATGTTTGGAAATATATATACTCAGTTAAAATTTTAAGCCAAACACTCGAACCAAGCCACGTTTGGAGCTCAAGACCTTGTCGAGCCGAGTCCAGCTAGTTCCCGACGCGAAATTTTGGGAGTCGGATAAAATTGACTCGACTATCTCGAACGCAGATTCGATGCGAGTCGAGCCGATCTTTCCGATTAGATTCGAGCGGGGTAAGGTTCGTGTACGGCTGAGGCATCGTGACAGATGGACGGGTTGAAAGCTCCCCCCCGCCCACATAGTCGGTTTGCAGAAGTAATGGCTAGCATGCCAGCGCCGTTTGTAGCAGAAGGTAGGAACTACGTGGCGAGAGGACACAGATCTCTTACGATGACGGACGATGGCTACATCTTACCAACCGTCATGTAAAGCATCCAATCCATCAAAAAGTTAAGGCCAACGTAAAGAATACGTGTTTCACATTAATTGGTGAAGTAGGAGCCGAATTGCCTGTCTAAATCTATGTGGAGCCCACAGAGATGAAAATGACAAATTCATTCCGTACATCAGTTCTTAACCTGGCGATAGGACGGTACTTTAGACTTTAGGTGGATCAGGAAAAAGTGAGAATGGAAACGTTCACCGTTGAAACCTTCTAGAGCCGACCATGATGTTTATATGCCATCCAAAGCGTTCGTAAGGTTATCATCACTGGGATAAACTGTAGCGTAATTATCATGCCCATCTAAAATTTCTATGGCCGCTACAATCTGTCTAATGGTGAGCATTTAATCATTCTTTTCTTATGGCGTGGTCCACCTGAATTTTGGATCTACCAGATTTTTAGTTTCACGCCCTATCGTAAGCTTTGGACCCTGAGAGAAAGGGTGGATTTCCCGCAGAATGTCTGTGGACACGACATAGCTTCCCACCACGGAACTCTCTGTGGGCCTTAGCCGCAGACAATTCATGTCCAATCAAATGGGCTGCACCGTACGATCAGAATGACAGCACTCCGCTCATTTATTTCTGCAGTGTGGCCTACTCGATGAATGCAGTGGCCTAACTTTTGAGCGTACTCGGATTCGGAATCGACACCGCCAGTAACACCTGCTTACTTGTGGGTGCGGGGAAAGCTCCGTGACCCCATGATTCATGTATTTTATTTTACCTCTTCCGTACATTCCCTTTTTGCTATCTAACATCGGGGGCATTAATTAAAAAATACAGCAGAGCTAATTCTAATGTAACCATATGTATACCCAGGGGCATTGGTTAAAAAATAAAGCAGATCCAATTCTAATGTAACCATATGTACACCCATCGTTAAACACGTCTTGGAGCCGTAATGTTTATGTGACGTCTAACTTGTAAATTATCTTACATGTACTTACGGGAAGAAAAAAACACAAACTTCAGTTTGATTCATAACTTTCGTAGTCCTATGGAAGTTTTTGATGTGTTTTTCCAACGCCGACGGGTGCCGAGTACCTCCCGGGGCACGAGCTCTTCATGATGGGTCCAGCTTTTGCATGATGTTGAATGCCGCGCAGAAGCGACGCATCAACTAGATGGACATGACAGTGAATGCTATGTTGGGATGTCGGTGGCTGTTCCTGATTAGCTCTCCTGGATCCGGGCAAAATTTGTATAACAATCTTCAAGCGTTCAATTTAAGTACTTATAAATACTAATAATGTATTTAGTAATTTGCCTAAAAAATCCTTAATATTTAAAATAGGTATTTTTTTTATGAAAAATCTATTTGGTAAATACGAATTACAAATGTTCGAAAACTGACCGTTTATCATATTTGATTCTACTGACTTAATTGTTATATCCAAAACTTGATGAATGGGCTTAAGGCTTGTTTGACCAGTTGCATTAGACTAGATTAGATGGGATGGAATTACAAATAATATCATTATGGCTACTGTCAATGATTGTCGTGGATTTGCAGTGAATTTGGAAAGGCAAGGATATCAGGTAATCTTGTTTGGGAACACATGGATTTACAATGTAATAATAAATTTGCATAGGACGCGTGTTTGGTATACAACCGTATGAGTGGGTTGCAGATTAGCTACAGAGCAGTTAGTCAAAACACATGCCACGTAAGTGACGTTGCCAAGATTTGTGGGTCACATCATGATGTATGTTTTATATCCACACCCACCATCCATTTGGAGAGATCATTTTAGGACATTATCTAAAGAATGAGTCCAATCTAAATCTCATGTGGACCACACCACATAAAACAATGGAGAGAGTGATACCCACCATTAAAAACTTTTAAGGGCCACAAAAGTTTTTGATCATGCTGATCTTTATTTTTTCCCTTCTTTAGTTTCTGTGTTAACTTATGTACTGGTGGGATCTGCAAATAAACATCACGTTGGACCTTAGGAAGGATTCAACAGTGGGTGAAACTCCAGATGGGCTTTCACATGAGGAGGTGTTCTCAACCACTGTCACCTATAGTGTGGTCCACCTGATGGTTGGATCGGACTAACTTTTAGGCTCAGGGGTTAAAATGACTGGGATAAAGATATAGACGATGTGGATCTAACGGATACCTCATGATGAATCCCATGAGTGGAAACCCACTCGAAAACTCCACGCATGCAACCGAAAGAGTCGTGGACGCCAGAGCTTTCCATTACTTGTACCTCACGGTGTGGCCCACTTGAGATGAGGATCGATTTTATTTTTAGTTTCCAAGGCTAAACTAATGTGAAGAATCAAATGGACAGCTTGGATGAAAAATATGCATAATGTTGGGACCCACGAGTGGAGGCCCCACCCTTCCGCTGTAACTCCCAGGGTGGGATTTGGAAAACCAAGGAGAGGGATAGCCAAATCCAGCAATTTAGGCACGAAACTTGAAGGAATTTTCATCCAGGTATTTGGCATTCTTCCAAACACGCCAGCACCATCTATCAGATGGGATTATTCACAATCCCATCTAATACCATCTAATGCGGCTGGCCAAACAGGCCCTTACAGAATTTCCCAACCTTGTATTCATTGATGATATAAGTTAGTATAAGAGAATATAATTTAGGAATACCCGTAAATAACATTACATATCTACTAATGGCCTTAAATTATCTACTCTTCATTATATGATTATTGTGAACTTAGAATGATTAGGAGCTGATATCAAAAACTTAGAAACTCATCATAGGATCTCATTACAAATTTAGTCTGAAACAGAGTTTCCTATTACAAGCTTAGAAACTCCTAAATATAGAGCACAACATGTGCATAAATTTAAATGTCTCCAATGCTAAGAGGTTCATTCATTGTCCTTTCCTGTAGGAAATGGTGTTGAAGAAAGCTTCAAATAGACTGCAATTCGGGACTGGCACATGTAAGCCCCGTATCCTAGACCGTACCGTTCCATAGACTTTGGCAGTCTTACCGGTCGAATTCCTGCAACCTTCGACCCTTAACCAATATTTGCGTGTGACCCTGATTCGTATGCCGTCAACCCGTATCGACTCAACCCAAGACCTTTACCATAGCGACCGCGCCGTCGTTACGGTTCGGATGCCGTGACTTGCGCGCCGAGGCGATACCCTGGTCAAGAGATGTGGGCCAACGTTCGCTACGAAAAAAACGCCGCGCGTTGCGAAACCCAAGAGAATCTCTATGAGGTGTCACATCAATCCCATCAATCCATCACATGTCAAGTACATGTCAAGTACACATCACCTTTCACCCATTCCCAAGCAACTACAAAAGTCAAGAATCTCTTACAAGCCCATACCTCTCTTACACCAAAAGCTCTCAAAGTCAAAAAGTTCTTACACCACCCATGCTTTTCTTACACAAATGGCCACAAAAGTCAAGATTTTCTTACACCCATCACTCACCACATCCATCACTCATCTCTCTCTCCCTTTACAACTCTCTCTCTCTCTTTTTCATTTTCAAACTCAAAAAAATCTAAGGAGAGAAATCCCATACGTATGAGAATTCTCCAAGCCTCTCCCTCTCTTTCAAAACTTTAAGTGTGGCCCACTTTTCTACCCCATGATCTCCCATCCTAACCATCCATTCCCCATCTCATCCATTGGAATCAAAGCTAAGGTGCTAAGGAACTCATAGGAGCAAGAAGATCGAACGGTGGGTGCTCCTCTAGATGTAAAAAATTTGATTTTTATAGCCTAGATATTTTCTTTCTTTCATGAGGGAAGTATAGGACCCACCAATCAATGGTGGAGATCCCACACAAACCCATGGTTGTGGCCTAATGGCCTACCTTATGCATGCATGATCCATGCATGGGGCCTTTCTCTATGGGCCCCATCATAGTAGTTTTATTTCATATCATATTATGTTTGGGTCATCTAGACCTTATAACCATGGTGGGGATGACATCTTCACCATGCATTTTAATTATAAGCCATGCATGTGCAAGATCCATGTTGTAAATATAAATCTAGGTATTATGTGCGGTGTGATTGATCTTGGAATGGCTCAATAGTGGTGGAGCCCCTTTTCCTATTTCCAGATTGTCCTTCTATCTCTCTTTTTTCTCATTTTATTTCCTGATATGTGTGGCCTATTAATGTATTTCCCTTTTTATTTAACTTATATAATAAATTTTTATCTAAGTACATGTTGCTGTCCAGAATTTTTTGGACAGTTTCTGGTTGTTTTTGGACCAGATTTTGGGACTATTTGGGGGACTATTCATACCTATTAAATATACTTTTCTGAAAGGTGGGGATCTCATCTAGATGTCCCCCAAATTTCAGCCCCAACTAACCTTCATTGAGGTCCCAAAGGTGTGGTCCAAGTGAGGTGGACAGTCTGGATTTTCTACACTGTTCTAGCAACATTCCACCATGGACAGTTGGATTTTTGAAATTTATTAAAATACCTATTGGTGTTTAAAAATTATAAAAATTTTCAGGAGGGTGGCCTACTTATGGTAGGACCCACCTACAAAATTTTGGGGCCAATGGATGCTTGTACACACCATGCTGATGGCGGGACCGGCCCATTATAATATGGTGTCCAGATCAGTCCGATTTTCAGGACAGATTGATTTATGTAAATGAATTAAAATATTTATATATGTTCAAAAATTTTAAAATTTTTTAAGAGTATGTTCCACTTATGTTAGCACCCACCTACTAAATTTCAAGGCCAATGGACCCCTATACACACCGTGGTGAGGGCCGGACTGGCCCACCACGTTAGGACGTCCAGGTCTGTCTGATTTTTCTGGACAGTCTGTTTTGTTTAAATTAATTAAAATACTTATAGATATCTAAAAATTATGAAATTTTTTGAGGGTGTGACGCACCTATGGAAGTATCATTCTGTGAAATTTCAGCCTCAAGTGATCCCGTTTGGGTATCCAAAAGAATGAGCCAAGATGGTTGGACTCCCAGATTTTTTCTGCTGTGCAGTCCAGCAATATGCCTTGATAAAAAACCATAATTCAAAAATATTTCTTCTGATGGTGGGCCACCTTTTTGAGTTTCCTCTCATTGTATGCATGATGAGGGACTTTAACCCTCAATTTTCAGAGTTTTAGAGGCCTTGGACCCACTCTAATGGAGTGCCCAAATTTAGGACAGCAACATGTTATAATTATGCTGGCCTTGGGCTGAAATTTTGAGGAGTAGGGCCCACCATATTATAAAGATCTTAGAGGAAATGATTTATACCTTTAGTTCCTTAAATGTTGGGCTTAATGAATGCACTTTTAAAGCCCACCACAGTTAAATTTAATTGGGTCCATGAATGTAGCTAGTTGTTGAACTATTTAAGGCCCATAGAGTGGACCCATTTGATGTGTTCCAAGGCCCATGGGATTAGGCCCATTTGATGTAATTTAAGGCCCATAGAGTGGACCCATTTGATGTATTCCAAGGTCCATGGGATTGGACCCATTTGATGTATTTTAAAGCCCATGGGATTAAGCTCATTTGATATGTATAAGGCCTATGGGTTGAGAACCATTTGATGCAATCTAAGGCCCACGGGTTATGACCCATTGCAATGCACATAAGGCCCATTGATGTGGCCCATTTGATGAGTAAAAGGCCCATATGACATGGCCCATTTGATGTATTTAATGCCTAATGGGGTGTACCTAAGGTCCATTGCAATGTGTGATCCCAACCTGGTTTACGTAATGTTATTCACTACGGGCTACACCTTGGGAGCAATGTTAGTTTGACGTCCACATTGTGAGTATAATGTTGATTAAATGTCCACATTGCGACTCTCCCTAGGGCCCATTGGTAGGGCCGTACTTGTTGTATGCAAGCCATCTAGGCTAGCTGCGTTGTAAGAATAGGGCATTACTTTATAACATGCTTAGTAAAACTCCATGACGCATAGCCCATTTGTATCGGTCCATTTGATCGGCCTGCTCGTATCGGCCATTTGATTGATTTAGCCCATATGATTGATTAGGCCCATCTTGATATATTTGTGGCCTGTTGCTAAGGCCATATATGAGGCCCGTTGTTGAGGCCCACCTTGATGTGTATGAGGCCTGTTGTTGAGGCCCACCTTGATGTGTATGAGGCCCGTTGTTGAGGCCCACCTTGATGTGTATGAGGCCCATTGTTGAGGCCCACCTTGATGTGTATGAGGCGACCCGTTGTTGAGGCCCACCTTGATGTATATGAGGCCCGTTGTTGAGGCCCACCTTGATGTGTATGAGGCCCGTTGTTGAGGCCCACTTTGATGTGTATAAGGCCCGTTATTGAGGCCCACCTTGATGTGTATGAGGCCCGTTGTTGAGGCCCACCTTGATGTGTATGAGGCCTGTTGTTGAGGCCTACCTTGATGTGTATGAGGCCCGTTGTTGAGGCCCACCTTGATGTGTATGAGGCCCGTTGTTTAGGCCCACCTTGATGTGTATGAGGCCCGTTGTTGAGGCTCACCTTAAATATATATGAGGCCCATGTTACAAGGCCCATTGTGATGTATGCAAGGCCCATGGGTCATGGCCCATTGCAACGTATGTAAGGCCCAATTGGTGCGGCCTATTCGATATATTTTTGGGTTCCATGTCATTAGGCCCATCCTGTTGTATTGGTGACCCATCCATTGAGGCTCACCCGTGGTATATATTTGAGGCCCATGTGTAGGGCCCACCTATTGTGTATTTAAAGCCCATGGGTTGTGGCCATAGTGATGTATATTAGGCCTATGTGATGTAGTCCATACTGATGTGTATTAGATGCAGGTATGTGACTCACCTGTGAAGTATATTTGAGGCCCATTGTGATATATCTGAGGCTCATGGGTGCGACCCATCCAGATGTATTTGAGGCCTATGGGCAAGGCCCATTGTGATATGTGTTAGGCCCGTGACCGTAGTCCACTTGTTTCGTATATGTGGCCCTTGTGTGAGGCCATGTGCCCATTATATATTTGATTCTATGTGGGTCATTCCTTGGGGGCAATGTTGGTTAAAAGTCTACATTGTCGACGCCGGTTATTGATACCGTTTATGAGTATGTGACATCATAACATCATGATACATGCCCATTCACATCATCTGCATGTTTGTTATGAGATGTGATTGACCATTACATATGTCATTGGGCAAGATGATGTGAGACTCCCTGATAGGTGGAGATTATCTCACATGAGCGCATGACATGCGCAGGATTGATGCATGATTGGATTGTATGACTCATGCATCTTGCATTGTGTTGTGATTACTGTATGCCCTAGTGACATCAGGGCCGTAGCCTCTACAGGCATATCGTGGATGGCCAGATGGGACACCAAAAATCTGTTCGAGCATCGGGCCGCCATATATGGCCCTGGGTGAAAATCTCTAAACGCCCTCTTGGTTCTAGAGGATGCTCCAACGTCTAGACCGAGTGGGTAGATGAGCATTGAGTGCCGATTACCAGATGGTTGCGCTCTCCACTGTGTCATGGTCGGTTGGAAGGGGGTACGACCTTACCCGCCCGAGGGAGTAGGCATGGCTAGGCTGAGTTTAACCAGCTCGAGGAATGGGTCCGCTATTGGCGAGCCGGGTAGGTATTGGTAGACTACTGACAGGCGGATAGTGAGCTCTTTTCCACTTACCCAGTTGTAGGCTTGATTGGGGCGGAAGGTGGTGTGAAGTGTAATAGACCCCGGTGATTTTCCAAGAGAAGAACCGTACTGATATGAGGACTGACATGATATTTTGACACCCCGTCACTGTTGTGCATGTGGGCGGGGGCACGTGGGCAGACGCTGATATGGGCGGGTGTGATGTGGGCGGGGCTGAGACCTGGGCGAGCTACCACACTGGGTGAACTACCAACGGTTGGCAGGCTACTGTGCTGACAGGCTACTGAGTAGGAGTTGCATACTCATTCATTCATCCATTCACTATCCACTCGGGCTGGTGGTGCGCAACTAATTGTTGTGTATCTTCGTTATGGTAAGGATTTCGGTTGGGCGCGCAACTAACCTAAGATCAGGAGTTTACCACGTTGAGTCAGACTATCCAAATTTAGGTATGGGACTGGTTTGGATAAAGGTTCCTTGTGGTGGACCCCGTAGCCTGTGATACTACGTACTATCATCCCGACATCACCTCCAGCATGGTCATTCCATTAGCACCATATACTGCATATTCCATTACATCTTCGGCGTGTGGCATTATGGGTTGTTATGTTTCTGTATTCCTGTGACTTAGATGAGAGTGATGATATTTGTTAGCTCTTTCGAATTGTGTATTACATTATATCCTTGTCATTCGATAATTGATTATCTATGACTCATCATTTGCATAGATGTCCTATATTACATATTCTGATATTGATTAACTTATGGATTTGTTCATACTTTCGCTTATTCTGTTATCGCATGATTATAATCTTGTTAGTATTTCTGTTTACGCTGATAATTCCTGCTCTTATCAGTGTTTTTACTTATTCAGTCATTGTATGATTTATGGATTAATAGTTTTCTGGTATTGTATGATTATGATATTGTATTGAATACTTGGCACTTATCTCGAGCACACACTTACACCACCCTCTAAGCTTTCTATAAGCTTATGCACGATAGATGTATGCAGGTGATGTTAGGTTGCAGCAGCATTGAGCTTGGAGCGTGCAGCTGTTTTCTGGAGCTTTGATTTTGACATATATATTTTCCTTTCAGCATTGTATTCAAATGATTATATTAGTGGATATGTGATGATGATGTTGTCTTTATGATTTGGGTAAACTTGTGGTTATGCTTGTTACTAGTTAAATATAAAAAAAAAATCCTCCTTGTAGAATCTCAGGATCGGAAAGCTGGCATATGAATGCTAGGAGCCGAGAATGGGGTACTACGGAGGCTATCAGCACCGGATTCGGCGATTGGAATTCCTGTGAATCCAATTTTCAGGTTTGGGGCATGACAACACATCTTAGTCGGCCCCAATTATGAGTGTTGATTAGTTCCAGTAGATGAGGCATATCATGACCTCTATGGTTGAGCACCGAGAGAGGAGATCAACTGGAGTACCTTCCATGTTAGAGCATGACCACGCTTGTTCCTTATTAAGGGATTTTAGGCAGATAGATCCCCCACATTTCAAGGGCGAGCTAAACCCTATGATAGCGAAGAGGTGAAGGTATGAGGTAGAGAAGATCTTCAGCACCTTACAATGCACGTCATGGTAGCGAGTTTCCCTAGCCATCTTCCTTCTTCAGAGAGAGGCTGAGCAGTGGTGGGCATTGGTCACTTAAGTAGTGGGACTGAATGTTGAGTGGATATGGGAGAACTTTGTGGATTGGTTTGACTGAAAGCAATAGGAAGAAGAGAGGAATAGCTTACCACTGAAAAAAAAAAAACCTAGGATTGAAGATGCTACAAAATAAAAACCAAAACGATGTTAGTATTCTTTTAAAAAAACTTAATTAGAATTAAACCTTATATGATTAAGCCCTAAAATCAAACTGTAGGTTAGAAATAAAAATCAAAACCCTAACCCAAACTTAAGTATTCTCAATGCAAATCATTGGCAAAGGCGTTAAAAACTTCTTAGGCAATCCTAGTGTAGGATTACGAAGTAATATATTCTCAGTGAGAGGTCAAATCACAGGGAATTAATGAGAACACATCGAAGGCTAAATGGTTTTTTAGATTTTTAATATAGTGGAAAAGGAATTGAAACGTATAAACAATTAATAAAAGCAACTAAGGATTCAGGAATCCCCAATTAATAGAACTTCAACATAATTCGTCTTCTCGAGTTAATAACTTAATTAGAACTAGATTCCACTCCGTTCTAATCAGAAGATAACATAGTAAATTTGTCACGTCCCAAACTCAAAAATCGGATTCATAGGAATCCTGATCGCAGAATCCGATGTCGACAGCTTCCATAGTACCCCATTCTCAGCTCCTAGCATTCATATGCTAGATTTCGATCCTGGGATCCTACAAGGAGGGTTTATATATATATATATATATATATATATATATATATATATATATATATATATATATATATATATATACATTTAACTAGTAATAAGTATAACCACAAGATTACCCAATTCACAAAGGCAACATCATCATCACATACCCACTAATATAATCATTTGATTACAACATTGAAACAGAAATATATAAATAGAAAGTCAAGCTCCAGAAGACCATTGCACGCTCCAAGCTCAACACTGCTGCAACCTAACATCACCTGCACGCATCTATAGTGCATAAGCTTATAAAAAGCTTAGAGGGTGGTGTAAGTGTGCACAAGATAAGTGCAAGTATTCAATACAATGTCATAATTATAGAATACCGGAAAACTAGTAATCCATAAACCATACAATGTCTGAATAAGTAGAAACACTGACAAGAGCAGGAATTATCAGAGTAAATAGAAATACTGACAAGATATAAATCACATGATAACAAAGTAAGCAGAAGTATGGACAAGTCTATGAGTCAATCAATATCCAAATACGCAATATAGAATAGCTATGCGATAAGGGATCATAAAGAGCTAAATATCAAATGCCGAGGATGCAATACAATATACAAATCCTGCTAAATCTATCTAGGTCATATAAGTGCAGAAATAGCAACCCAAGATGCCGTATGCCTGCGAATGTAATGCAATATGCGATGCGAATGAAATAACTATACTGGAGTGTGAAGTCGAGATGATAGTACGTAGTATCGCAGGCTATGGGGTCTACCACAAGAGACTTCTATCCAAACCAGTCCCATACTTAAATTTGGATAGTCAGACTCATCGTGGTAAACTCTTGATCTCAGGTTAGTCGCGCGCCCAACTGAAATTCTTGTCATAACGAAGGTACACAATAATTAGTTGTGCACCACCAGCCCGAGTGGATAATGAATGAATGAATGAATAAGCATGCAACTCCTACTCAATAAGTCCACATATCAGTACGGTTCCTCTTTGGAAAATCACCAGGGTCTATTATACTCCAAACCAGATTGCCGCCCCATCGCGTGCAAAAAGGCGAGTGGAAGAGACCTCACTATCTGCCTGTCAATATCGGGCCCGGCTCGTCGATAGTGGACCCATTCCTCAAGCTAGTCAGACTCAGCCTAGCATTGCCCCCTCCTCTCGGGTAGGTAAGGCTGCACCCCCTTCCAACAGACCACGACACAGTGAGAGACGCGGCCTAACGGTATACGGCCCTCATACGCTCATACTTTCACTCGGTCTAGACGTTGGAGCAACCTCTGGAATCAAGAGGGTTTAGAGACTTTCATCCAGGGATATCTATAACACCCCATGTAGAACAGATTTTCGATGTCTCATCTGGCCATCCACGATATGCCTGTGGAGGCTACGACCCTGATGTCGCTAGGGCATATAGTAATCACAGCATACAATGCAAGATGCATGAGTTATACAATCCAGTCATGCATCAATCCTACGCAAACCATGCACTCATACGAGACCATCTCCGCCTATCAGGGAGTCTCATAACAACCGGCACTATGACATATGTAATGGTCAATCACATTTTATAACAAACATGCAGATGATGCGTATGTATTATGATGCTATGCTGTCACATACTCATAATCGGTATCAATAACCAGCATCAACAATCGGCCTTGACAATGTGGACATCTAGCCAACATTGCCCCAAGGAATGACCCCCACAGGGCCAAACACATAATGGATCGATGGCCTCACACAAAGGCCTAATATACAACACAGTGGGCCTCACCCAAGGACCACAGATACATCACAATGGGCCTCAACTATGGGTCGTATATACATCATATAGGTCTCGGCAATCGGCCTTGGCAATCGAAATCGGAATCGGAGTAGGCCTCAGTAATCGGGATCGGTCACGACAATTAGAATCGTCAATCGGCCACAACAATCAGAATTGATCGATAATCGGAATCGACAATCTGTCACAATAATCGGAATCAATCGATAATAAAAATCAGCAAATTGATCATGTCAATCGGAATCGACAATCGGTCACAATAATCGAAATTGATCGGTAATCAGAGTCGGCAAATCAGTCACGTCGATTGAAATCGACAATCGGTCACATCAATCAGAATCGATCGATAATCAGAGTAAAAAAATCGATCACGTCAATCGAAATTGACAATCAGTCACAGTAATCAAAATCGATCAGAGTCGGTAAATCGATCACACATCGATCGAAATAGACAATCGGTCACTTCAATCGAAATCGATGAGAATGGGCCTAACAAGGCCCAAGGGAAAGTCATAATGTACACATTCAACCATCATTGCCCATAAATGTGGACATTTAACCAACATTGTTCCCAAGGAATGACTCATATATAGCCAAATATAAAGTGGGCCCATGGCCCCACATAAGGGCCTATACACTACAGGTGGGCCCTGCACATGGGCCTCAAATGCATAACAATGGGCCTTATCAACTGGGCCACAAATATAACATAATGGGCCTCTCGTAAGGGCCAAAATACATCATAAAAGGCAGTATAAATGGGCCTTATATACATCAAGTGGGCCGCATCAATGGGTCATACCAATGGGCCGAAAATACGTCACAATGGGCCACGCCCATGGGCCTCAGATACATCTCAATGGGTCTCTTATACAATAAGTGGGCCGCACCAATGGGCCTCATATATATCCAGTAGGGCGTCATCCCATAGGCGGGAAATACATCTCAATGGGCCTCGCCGTATGGGCCGGGAATTCATCATGTGTGCTGCATCATTAGGCAATACCAATGGACCCCAAATTCAGAGTAGGTGGGCTTGCACCTTCGAAATGGGCCCACCAAATGATTGGCATGGATGAACAATACATATAACAGTGGGCCATACATCCAACGGACTGGACGGCGTGGACACAACACATACATCGAGATGGGTCCACCCCCAAAATGGATGGACGGTGTAGATCAAAATATACATCGTGGTGGTCTGCAACACATCACATGGTGTCCAGCACTGCCCAAACTGTCCAGAACCGTCCAGCACATCTGGACGGTGTAGATGAAACAAATACATCATGGTGGGATCCACATGGCACCATGGATGCACAGAGTGGATCCAACACTACATCCAGGTGGGCTTCACAGGCCCTATCTAGATGGACGGCTTGGACACATGATACATATGTCAGAGAGGGACACATGGATGATGTGTATAAGACACATGCACCATGGATGAGATCCCACTGTCCTGCACATATGGACGGTGAGGATGGGACCATGCATCATGGTGGGGCACACAGCACCACCCAAACATTGTCCTGCACCATCCAGCATTGTCTGGACGGAGTGGATGAAACAAATACATCATAGTGTGGTGTCCACGGTCCAGATGGGACCCATTGAACTTGTTGACGTCAATGCACCACTTGTATAGCTGATATGGGGCATGTCAGCCAATCAGCTCAGCCCACCAAATATATAAACATATTAGGTCCAGTCCGGCGTCCAGGCGCTGGACGTTTGGACGGATGGTTTTGATAAAACGCTGATGGACAGCGTGGAAATAAAACACATACCTGTAGGTGGGCCCCACCCTCACACGAGCCACACGTATGAGGTGGCCCCACATCCCAGAAAAATGGACGGAAGGTGTGGATATATGCATACATCATGGTTAGGCTGCTGGCCGTCCAACAGATGGACGACCCTAAGATCACACATATGGTAGTGGGCCCCACATAATTTGCTGATGTCAATACCCAACGATATAGCTGGTGTGAGGTACACCAATCAATCCGTCCAACAAATGGGTCCCACATGGGGCCCACCACGCACATACAAATATATATACACAATATATCTATATATATCTCACATATAAAATATTATATTATATTTTATTATATATGTATATTCTAAATGACCAGCGTATGGTGATAAAATATAGACATTAAGGTGGGCCCCACCCCACATGTATTCCATGTGTGAGATGGCCCCACACGGGCCAATGGGCAGATAGTTGGGATATGAAACATACATCACGGTGGGGCCGATCATGGAACCGTCCAGATGGACGGTGCTGATGAAGCACATGCACCATGGTTGTGGCCCACCGTCCAGATGCTGGATGCGTGGACACAACACATACATTGTATTAGGGCCCCACGTGGCACCTGTCTCATTAGGTTCAGCACCGTCCAGTGCTGTCTGGACGGTGCGGCTGAAATACATATATCACGGTGGTTCCCACCTGCTTGGTTGATGGATGGTGAGGATGGTAGGACCCACATCACTTGCTGACATCAGTGGGACCCACATCACTTGCTGACGTTAATACACCAGCTATATAACTGGTGCGAGGTAACCAGTCAATCCGTTTCTTTTTGTCTTCTTAAGGTGGGGTCCATCGTGTGGACGACATAGATATAGAAACATCATGGTGGGCCATACACACACACATGCCGGATGGGCCACACACCTCATCATCACCAACATAAAAAAAAATAAAAAATGAAAGAGAAAGAGAAAGAAAGAGAGTACGGTGGAGATGGGAGGGACCCCGCCACTATGGGTCCCCCTAGCTTAAAATCACATACATCAAGATGGGTCCCACCATAAGTGGGCCCTTAAATCACAAAATTTAAAGCATAAAATCACCCGCCTTAGGATCTTCTTCTTCATTCTTCCACCAACACGTTGTAGAGCTTCAAGGGAACAAGATTCAACGGTTGAGATCGACTTTAGAGGTTGGGATTGGGTGATAGGAAGGTGGGCCACACATGGTTTTCTCCATGGAAGCCATGGACGATTCATCTCTTGGGGTTTCTTGGGAGAATGAGAGAGAGAATGAGAGAGATGATGGGCGAGGAGTGATGGGAGAGAGGGAGGAGTGGTGTGTAAGAGATAAGGCATGGGAAGTATGGGTCTCTTTGACTTTTGGGATAAGATGAATAGGCTAAGCATGGGTTGCTTTAATTAGTTGGTGGGAGAGGTATGGGTGAGTGATTTGATTGATGTGATTGATGTGATGTTGGGTAGAGATTCTTTTCTCGGGATTTGCAATGCACGGCGTCTTTCCTCAAACTGAATGCAGGCCCACATCTCCTGGCCAAGGTATCACCTCAGTGTGCGAGACGCGGCATCAGAACCGTGGCGATGACACAGTCACACTGGTATAAATCTCTGATTAAGTCGACTCAGATATGCAGGACTTGGCTTAAGATAGCGCACAAATGTCGGTAACAGATCGCGGGTTACCAGAATTCGACCGGGAGGACCGCGGAAGCCTACGGAATGGTACGGGCCAGGATACGGGTCTTACAAAATTTAATCATAAACATCCAACATATATTTGAATTAACATAGGTTGATCTCTTATGAATAACCAGGCAATCAATCGCAGGGAATCAAAAGCATCTAGTGTACTTGGAGGCGATAATAGGTCAATTAATTTTACATATTTATTCATTCTTCAATCTAGGAATTCAATCACATCTAACAACAATTCAACATATACAAATAATAACTTTCAATGAAAATGAACAAAATATATAAAAAAAAATTCCATCAAAAGGTTCATCCCTTAGACTTTGTTAAGAGATTAACCAAGCATGACTAACATCTTAAATAAGAGAAAAAGAAAAAAAAACTATGGATGACTGACTAAGAAAGAATGTCACTGAAAGAGCTTTACCTCACTTGAAATCACTTCCTAAATCCTAACTTGATTGATCGAAACGTCTAAAAGACTTTTTTTAAATAGTTTTTAAGACCCAAGTTACGCACTTCTCTAGAAAATTTACAAACTGATTTTGATTTATGCACTTGCTGCTTCTGTCGATGGGAGCTTTGATCATTTCGACGGATTATCTATAGGTGTCGATGGGATTGAAGTGTGTTCCATTGGATCAATTTGAAAATAGAATTTTCCTAGCGATTAACTCAAAAAATCATTAATTTCTTGATATGATCAAAGTATGTTCGATGGAATCAAAGGAACTGTCTAGTAACTAATATGGAAAATCCAAATTTTCTCAATAGGTGGCTCAATCTCATCAAGTCCTATCAATGGTTTATTGATATGATCGAATGACCTATCGATGGTGTCACGCCCCAAACCCCAAAATCGAATTTACAGGAATCTAGATCGCCGAATCCGGTGTCGACAGCCTCCGTAGTACCCCATTCTCGGCTCCTACCATTCATATGTCAGATTCCAATCCTGGAATCCTACAAGGAGGATTTTTTTGTAATGTACATTGTACTCATCATAAGCATAATCACAAGAATACCCAATTTACAAAGGCAACATCATCATCACATATCCACTAATATATTCATTTGAGTACAATGCTGAAAGAAAAATACATCAATCGAAAATCAAGCTCCAAAAGACCGCTGCACGCTCCAAGCTCAACACTGCTGCAACCAAACATCACCTGCACGCATCTATCGTGCATAAGCTTATAGAAAGCTTGGAGGGTGGTGTAAGTGTGTACACAAGGTAAGTGCCAAGTATTTAATACAATGTCATAATCATACAATACCAGAAAACTGGTAATCCATAAATCATACAATGTCTAAATAAATAGAAATACTGATAAGATCATGAATTATCTGAGTAAACAAAAATATTGACAAGATCAAGAATTATCAGAGTACACAGAAATACTGAAAAAGTCATAAATCACATGATAACAGAGTAAGCGAAAATACTGATAAGTGCGTGAGTCATACAATATTAGAATATGCAATAGAGATCAACTATGCAAATGAGTCATAGAGAGCCAAATATCAGACGCAGAGGATGCAATCCAATATACATTCATGATGAGTAACACAAACAGCGTCAGTCATACCATATGCCACGGATGTAATGCAACATGCAGTGCAAATGGAATGACCATGCTGGAGTGTGAAGTCGGGATGATAATACGTAGTATTGCAGGCTATAAGGTCCATCACAACGGACTTCTATCCAAACCAGTCCCATACCTAAATTTGGATACTCAGACTCGATGTGGTAAACTCCTGATCTCAGGTTACTCATGCACCCCAACCGAAATCCTGGCCATTGCAAAGGTACACATAACAATTAGTTACGCACCACCAGCCCGAGTGGATAGTGAATGAATAAATGAATGAGTATGCATCCCCTTCTCAATAAGTCCACATATCAGTACAGTTCATCTCTATGATCATCACCGGGGTCTAGTACACTCTACGCCAGCTTGCCGTCCCTATCCGAACGCACAACTGGGAGAGCGAAAGAGACCTCACTATCTGCCTGCCAATATCGAGCCCAGCTCGTTGATAGCAGACCAATTCCTCAAGCTGGTCAAGCTCAACCTAGAAGTTACCCCCTCACTCAGGCGGATAAGGTCACACCCCTTTTCAACCGACCACGACACAGTAGGAGACTCGGCCTACTGGTATACGGCCCTCGTGCGCTCATATATCCACTCAGTTTCAACGTTGGAGTCATCTCCTAGCCACGGAGGTTTAGAAAATTTCACCCAGGGACATCTATGGTGCCCATATGCTAGAACCAAATATTTTTTGTGTCTCGTCTGGCCATCCACGATATGCCTGTGGAGGCTACGACCCTGATGTTGTTAGGGCGTATAACACACAATGCAAGACACATGAGTTATACAATCCAGTCATGCATCAACATGCGCATACCATGCGCTCATGTGAGATCAACTCCACCTATTAAGGAGTCTCAGAACCTACCCAATGTCATATGCAATGGTCAACCAATCTCATTACAAACATGCAGATGGTTCGTATGGGCATGGATCATTATGCTATGCTGTCACATACTCATAATCAGTATCAATAACTGACGTCGACAATCAGCCTCAACAATGTGGACATTTAACCAGCATTGCCCCCAAGGTATAACCCACATAAAGCCTAATATATAGTGGACCCATGGCCTCAAACAAGAGCCAAGTATATGACACCATGGGCCCCACTCAAGAGCATAATACATACTACGATGGGTCTTTTACATGGGCCTAACATACATCACAATGGGCTCCATCGCCTAGCCCTTTAATGCATTACAATGGGCCTCATCACATAGGCCTCATATAGATCACATTAGGCCTTAAACATGGGCTAAATACATATCACAGCGGGCCTTAAATACGAGCCGCATATACATCACATTGGGCCCTGGCAATCAAAAATTGAGAATCGGCCACAACAAATTAAATCGGTAATCGGCCTCGATCGATAATCGACAATCAGCCACGACAAATTAAAATCGGTAAGCAGCCTCGATAGATAATCGACAATTGGCCACGACAATTTAGAATCGGTAATCGACTTGGATCGATAATCAACAATTGGCCACGAAAAATCAGGATTGGTAATCGGCCTCTATCGATAATCGGCAATTGGCCTAGATAATCAGTACCGATAATCGGAATCAATTGATAATCAAAGTTAAAAAATCAATCACAATAATTGGAATTAATTGATAATCAGAATTGACAAATCGATCATGTCAATCGGAATCGACAATCGTCATGACAATAAAAAATGATCGATAATCAGATTCGGTAAATTGGTCATGTCAATCAGAATCAGCAATCGTCACGACAATCGAAAATGATCGATAATCGAAATAGGCAAATTGGTCACAACAATCAGAATCGGCCTACACAATTGGCCTCCATAAGTCAAATTCGACCTCGACGGTTAGACGAACAGGGCCTAAGGGAAGATCACAATGTGAACATTAAACCATCATTGCCCATCAATGTGGCCATTTAACCAACATTCCTTCCAAGGAGTGACCCACATAGAGTTAAACATATAATGGGCCCACGGCCTCATACAAAGGCCTAATATACAAAACAATGGGCTTTACTCAACGGTTACATATACACAAAGGTAGGCCCTGCACATGGGCCTCGGATACATCATATGGGCCACAACCCATGGGCCTTGAATACAACAAGTGGGCTGCAACCCTTAGTCACCAAATATATCACAATGGGTCTCAACCCATGGGCCCCGAATACATTGTATTGGACCTTAATTACTTCAAATGGGCCCCAGGTACATCCAACGGCTGTATCAAATGGGCCACAACAACAACACCATTCTTCCATCTATAGAGATCATTTTTAGAGCCTTATCCAAATAAATGAATCATATCAAAAGATCATCTGGACCATACCACAAACAATAGTGGTGATAAGGATTTCCACTATTAAATTCCAGTGGGCCCACCATAACATTTATTTCCCATCTAGTCTATTCATAAGGTCACAAAGACCTAATCTTAGAGGAACACAAATATTATAATGGTCTAAGACTTCTGGAACCCAAATTGGGGTTTTAATGGTAGATATTTAACACCACTATTTTCTACAGTGTGGTCCACTTGATAACAGGTTTCGGCTCATTTTTGGTCTCAAGCTTGAGACAAGCTAGCCAAATGGATAAATGGCTGGATGTAACACATACATTAGTGTGGGGTCCACATACATGGCCCACCAGAAAATCTAAATCCATGCACATATCCGTTAAAAGCCTAATGCAAGCTCATCATATAAATGGATGGTCTGATATAAGACAGACCTTAATGGTGGGGTCAGTGGATGGTACTAACTACAGCACGCCAGCATGGTGGGTACCACCATCCGTAGGACGGGCGGCGTGGGTGAAACACCCACATCACGTGGGTCGTACCGTACGTAAAATGGATGAACGGCATGACTGTTGTTGTCATGCTTGTTGCACCGTCCAACAACTGAATGATGCAGATAGAGCCACACATCATGGTGCAATGCACTATTCATATATTATATAATATAATATATAGGTTATATATGAATTACAAAAAGGGCCACCGTCCAGACCCAGGGTGCTCTGCACGGTGTAGATATGGTGCATGCAACCATGGTGGGTCCACACGTAACAGTGGCCCACCACAGCATATATTATATAATATAATATATAATATTATAAATATGATATACAATATATTTATTTATGTATGTATGTGTGGGTGTGTGAAACCATCCTGGTGGCAGCGTCCACTACAAATGGACTGTATGAATATAACAAATACATCATGCTGGCCCCACCTCAATGGATGCACGGACGGTCCTGATTCAACACATGTATCGTGGTGGGGTCACCTAACTTTCTGATGTCAGATAATAGTGGGACCCACTGTCCCTACTAGTTAGACAGTGTGGGTACACCACGTCTTGCAGACAGGGTCCACACTACTGTGGCCCACCAGTGCTTGAAACAAGTTGGTATTTGTGTTTGCCTTCATCAGCGCCTGCTGCTAGACAGCAGCAGGCCTGGCTGATCTCATCCCATCCTAGTCGTGCATTGGACAGGTAGTGGCTGGACGGTGAGGATATAAATCACTTACATCAAGGTGGGTTCCACCGTCCCGCACTGGGGACGGTGCCAATAAAACACATACATGACTGTGGGTCCCACGTGGGCCCACCACAATGTTTATTTGACATCCAACCGTTGATAAGGTCGCATGGACCTGGCTGAATGGGAAAAACAAATTTCATCATGACCCAAAACTTCTGTGGCCCAGAAAAGGGTTTCAAGGGTAAATGTTCAATCCCACTGTTTCCTCTGATGTGGGCTACCTGAGCTTTGGATGTAGCTAATTTTTGGAGGGAGCCCACTTCAAGTAGGAGCTCACCTAATGAACGGTTTGGATGATATACACACATCATGGTGGGGCCTGAAGTAAGGCCCACTGATTCTGCCATTGCAAGCAGCATGTTGCTTGCTATAGCATCCTCTGGACGTTGACAGCAAGTGGCGTCCTACCTCTTTTCTTTTCTTTTTTTTTTTTAAATTTTTGTTTTGTCAAGGTTTTTCATAAGCTTGGCCCACATTAGGTTGATCCAATCCATTGGCTGGGTTCTATAACTCGTGACGGTTCTAATAAGCCCAATATTAGGTGGTTTTAGTGTGTGGAAACATCATAGCGGGCCTCAACTGTTTAAATTACCAAAAAAAAAATATATTTTTTCTACATTAGGGCCCACCAGAGATTCAGATTGGATTCATTCTTTGGCTTAACGCCTAAAATGAGGTAAGAAAGGGGATGGACGGCTTGGATTGAAAAAATATATCAAGGTGGGGCCTACTCAAGTGGCCCAGCCAAATCCCTTTTTTAAAAAAAACTGGCATTATTGCATCCACTGTCAGCCCACACTTTCTGTAAAGCCCGTCTAGCGTCCAGACGTTGGATGGCTGCATATAACACATTTAAGGTGGGCCTCATGTGCTGCATATAACACATTTAAGGTGGGCCCCACCCATAGACATGCTGCTAGGGTGGGCCACCAAATATTTGGATGGTGTGCATAAGACACACATCAAGGTGAGGTCCATTTGATGAATGGTTAGGACATCTCACAACTCATTAAGTGGGCCACACAATCACGTCTTCACACACGAAACAAATGAAAAAGAGAGAGAGAAAGAAGCACCCACCTCAAGATCTCCTATTCCTTCTTTCGCCTATGCACTCTAGAGCTCTAAGACAACATTTTCAACGGTTGAGATGATGATCCAAGGATTGTATTTGATGGTAGGAAGGTGGGCCACATAAGCTCTCCCATGGAAGCTTGCTTGGACGTGGGATGCTTGCTTGGAGAATGAGAGGGATGAGAGAGAGGTATAAGAGAGAGAGATATGAGTGTGATGGGTGTGATGTGTACTTGTGTAAGAAAGAGTTGACTTTAGGGGAGGGATGGTTGTACTTGGGGATGGGTGAGTGATGGAGTGTGATGTGTACTTTGATTAATGGGATTGATGTGATGGATTCTCTCAAGATTGCAACGCGCGATGTTTTACTCGAACTGAATGCGGGCCCACATCTCCTGGCTCGGGTATCGGATTAGTACAAGAGACGCGGCATCGGAACCGCGGTGACAACGCGGTCGTAAAGGTACAATTATCGGGTCGATCCGATTCTAATATACAAGACACGATTTAGGATCATGCGCAAACACCGATAATAGATCACGGGTTGCTGGAATTCGACCAGAAGGACCGTGGAAGCATACGAAACGGTACGGCATAGGATACGGGTCTTACAGATGAGATCGATGAGTGTTGATTTTCTTCAGATTCTATCTTTAGTTTTTATCATTTTTTACTTTTTCTTCTTTGATCTTTTAACACTTCAAATCATCCTTCATGACCTTGAAATCTTCGATTCTTCATTATATCTTTTTACGAGATGTGATTCCATCACTTTATACACATTTTCATCATGAGCTCCAAATTACCTTACATGCATAAACACTTAAGTATATCAAATTAATACATAAATGCATGGGAAACTAGTGTAGAAAAGAGGATAAATATGTAATATTTGAGTTTCAATAGACACCTAAAAAATTGGGCCATAAAGTCAAATCGTTATTATGGCATATGTGGCCCAATGTGCAGTGACACACCCACTTTGACGTATAAGATCTCAACACTTTATCTCCATTTAGGACGTGCTATAATACTACAAACTTTTCAATACTCGAGTATTGAAATTTTTAGACTGTTACCGTGAAATTTAATTTAGCATATAAATGTATATGTGACCAATTTAGCCTATCCTAACTCTACATCTATTCTCTAACATAAATTTGATTGTTGAGAATAATCTTCATCTATGGATCAAGTCATCCGATCATTGATTTTTAAGACAGGATCATCATATATCCAAGTATTCTCACTTTTCCATTATAAGTAAATGTTCAGTCAACTATTTACAGCTAGGTAAAGATAAATGACTGTCCACTTTAAGTTTGAACCACCCAATCATAGTAAACTAACTACTTGATCTCTACATCTGCTCGTAAACGTATCGTATCGATATGCTGATCCGTTCATCTTATTCACCACCTATGAATATGCTTAACCCACCATTAAAACTGCAATATGAGGAACTTACATATGTGAATAAGTTACTTGAATCCAACGATATATATGTTTTACCTCTTCATCACTCCAAAAACCCACTTTATATTCATCTATTTACAAAACTGACCCTACATCCACCTATATACATGGTCAAAGTACTAACCATCAAGTTTCTCTATTTTTGACATGTCATTTGACCATCCATCATGTTATTTGATATATGTATATCGCTTTAATTAATGATAATTTTAACTTATTTGGTGAATAAATCTTTATCTGCAATGATTTAGATATAAACTATTTAGTAAGAAATTCTTAGAAATGTTCCTATAACCATATAAAATCATTAGATTTTTCAAAACTCTCATAACAACAATAATTATAAAAATGTCATTAACCTAGATCGTTGAATTTTGGATCACATATTTCTCATAGTCTATTTGATGCAAAATTTTATACAATGCTTATGTAGTATAAATTAACCATACTTGTCGAATTTTAGCGCTTAGATCATTGTAAAAGTAGCCCAATTAATAAATTAACTCCTTAACCATTGATTTTGGTGTCCATCGAGTGAGGAAAGCTCATGGGTAGTCAGAATAGTATCTTTACCTTCATATTGGCCAAGCATGGAATGTATGAACCCCACTTTGGTTGGCTTTTTCTTAGGCACGAAGTTTTTCATTTTAGGCTTACCAACTCTTTGTAAATATGGACCTTCTGATTGACCCACCTTACACCGTCGATTGTAACTCAAATTTGGACCACACTTTGGACTCATACAAATATAAGATCATACAAAATTTAGACTCCGAATCTATGATCCTACACCATTGAATGTTGACCGACCTGAAGCCAATTCCTTCCTTTAGGCACAAATAGTGAAATTTCATATTTAGGCCTTTTCCATCATCGATCAACTATCAAAATTTTTTCAATCGTTTGTCTATCCTACTACATTTTAAAAAAAAAAATTAGGCCCTGATCATTAAACGTAGACTATTAAATGAGATAAAGTCCATTTTTACACCCGCTAGGAGTTCATGATAGGTCAATATAAATTTCGGATCACTAAGAAAATTAGGTACTCTGAATCTATTTGACAACCTCGATACCATGAACAAATTAGATTTAAATAGAGATCTCTATAAAAAAAATTTTAAGAAGCCCAATTCAAGCGGGATGTGACACACCCTCTCACACCCACTCCCTTACAAAAGGGGGCGTGGGCCCTTCTTCACTCATAAAACCACCTTCCTAATGTCCAAGGAAGAGAGAGAGAGAGAGAGAGAGAGAGAGAGAGAGAGAGAGAGAGAGATGTCTAAGCATAGAAACTCATTCCTTCTCTTCCTCCACATGTGTGTTGTCTCCCTCTTGTTCGATTGATGTTGTAGTTCATGTAAAAATCTTTCTACATCGAGATCTACCTAGGGTTTGCATCTAATGATAATGTGAGGGATTCCGTTAAGATTATACTAATTTGAGTTGATTTGTACATGATTTATGTTATTTTTGTATACTTTATTTTACTATAATTTTTCATGCAATTGATTAATGGATCATTATGAATTATTTATCCTTGTGAGAATTATGGTTAAGATATGATTTAATCATACTTGAATTTTATGAATTCATGTAGAGTAATGAATATAGGCCTTTCCCTCCGCCGATTTTGAGAGCAACACATATACCACTTTATATTAAGTTGGCTTTTGATCCTCTATCTTATTTTATTAAGTTAGCCTATTGTTACTCTTTTCTTTTGTTAAGCTAGCTTATTGCTACTCTTCTCTTTTATTGAGTTAGCTTATTGTTACCTTTTCTCCTTTATTAGGTTAGCCTTGTGCTACTTCTCTTATTTTATGGCATGGACTCATGTCTTGGAATTCTAAAACTCTCATTATTCGACTTATTTTCCTATTAATACAAGTGATGTGTTGAAGGACTCACAACTAGTGACTTCTATTTATTTATCATGGTTGTAATGCACTCTGGGTAGTGGTACACAAATTGATGTACGTAATCCGCAATGCAGGTTACATCACCTTTCGAGATTAGATGTTGTAAATAGTCATTTCATGAACAAATCGTGTTGCATAATTTATCTGATTCATGTGTTATACCATTTCGAAGTGTTCACGTAAATCAACGGTAGTGTTGGACATGCCGACGAATCTTTGTGGTTATGGGATACAGAGCAAGCCAGATTTTTATGAATTGTATTCCATAATGTGGTGGTCATATGTATGATGAGTCAAACACACTATGTTAGGCATGCATTCATATAGGTTGGTTGCGCATACCAATACCCTTCGTAGTGGTGGAGTATGGAAAGTATCGGAACCTTTATATTTTCTTATTTTGAGGAATTAGTTAAATTGTGTTAATCTTGAAGGATAACCATCACTATGAGTTGGGCATTGAGCCTCTCCAACCATATAAATGTAGGGGATACACGGGTTGAAGATATAGGTGATGCATAATCTCTCTATGAACGACTATGAGTAACGTGAGATTATGTTGTCGATGCTTTTATTTTAGTTTAGCTTTATTTATATTTCATGCTAAAAAATTTGAATATTTGTAATAAGCTCTCACCTAAGTGAGCATTAAATGATTAGCTAAACTTTTATATTTAAAATGAAATAAGATTTATAATATGGTTGATTTTATTCGTGTGATTGGGTACCTTCGTGAATGTAAGTGGATGTGATCTAAAAAACAAACAACGTGTGATTTTGAAGTATTCAATTCTTACATTACTAACACTTGGAATTTTCAGGCACAAGTATAAACTCAGGCTGCGAAAATTCAAGGCATTACACGTACAACCACTTATTTTAAAGATATCAATGAGTATTAAATTGCGATCCACTTCACTACAGGATCCTATAAAAACCTCAAAATTTAAGCCATAAACTCTAATCATTATTACCATATTATGGCCTGAATGTGCGATAACACACTAACTTTAATATACAATATCTCAATGATACGATTTCCTTTTGAGACAGATAACCACTTGTTTCAAAGATATCAATGAGTACTACAAGATGTATGGTCCACTTTACAAAAAGAATTTAGAAACACCTCAAAAAAGGGCCATAATGTCAAATTGTTATTACTAGACACGTGGCCCGAATTTGCAGCAACATATCAATTTCAATGTCGAAGATCTCAATGCTTTGATCTCTATTCATGGTGAGCGAACACTCTTTTTAAAGAGATGGGTACTTCAAGGTTAACAATTTATATATGTGATCAAACATCATAAGGTAGCCCAAAAAGTGTTGTCATATTTTGAGAAGACGAATGACATTGTTGTCATTTTAAATTATTGATGGAGAGAAAAATCATTTACTGCATTCTGCGTTAAGTGAAAAGTTAAGATAGGGGAGTTGGGAAAAAAAAAATTCAGTAGAAATAAAATTAGTACTTAATTATGTGGATTTACCAAACGACCTGAATAAAGAAAAATCATTGAAAATACCAAAATTCAGTGATAAGTGCTTAAAATAAGTTTTATCAAAGAGGCCTTATCTTATAACCCTTGGACATGTAGCCCACCATGATGTTTTTTTAAAGTGGATTCCTTGAAGATCCTATCACTAGGGGTATCCCTTGTGGCAAGCATTGTGGGGCCCATCGAGATGTATGTGTTTTATATTCACGTTGTCCGTCCATTTTGGCACCTCGTTTAAGGGCATTAGCCCAAAAATGAAGGAGATACAAAGCTCTAGTGGACCGCACCATACGAAACAGTGGGGATAATGACACCCACCATTGAAACCTTCCTAGGGCCAACCTATTGATAAGATCATATAGACATGGATGAAGGGAAACCACAAATACCAGCTTGATCTAAAACTTTTGTAGCCCTTAAGAAGTTTTTAATGGTGGGCATTCAATCACCACTATTTCCTATGGTATGATCCACTTGAGTTTCTTATCTACTTCATTTTTGGGCTTATGCCCTAAAATTAGCTAGCAAAACAGGTGGACTTTGTGGATAAAACACATGCATCACAGTGGACCCCACAACACCTACCACCAAAGATATCCCTAGTGATGGGGTATGCAGACAATCCGCTTTCGATGTTTTCATTGCATTAAACATGTTTAGAAGGGTCACCCCACTGTGAAATTAAATCCCAATAGAAATCAATATAATCCAATCATGGGACCACCATGTGAATGGAAGGGTTTTGAATAGTTGTCCATTATTTTCTGCAGTGGGTCTCACCATATTGTTTCTATAAAATCTAACCTGGATATTATGAACGTTGCAACACAGGAGCACATGCACCCAGTAGTTGAGTTCTTTTATCTCCTTGTTTGTGCTACATAGATGAAAGTGTGACTCAAGCATAAAAAGGGCATGTTGAGTTTTACAGTCTCCACTAGCATAATAAAACTTAGAATCTATGGATAACTAGGAACTGTAGAATCTCTTGTGGTTTGGGAAATTGCGAGATCCCTCAACTCAAGTGACTCACGCAGTTGGTCTGTGATCATAAATTTTGAGTAAGGGTCTGAGTGACAAAAGGGGAAGGGATTGGGCACCATTTTTTGCTCACACAACGTGTATAAGGCCTGTATTGTAGACCGTACCATTCCTTAGACTTTCGCAATCCTTCTCGATGATTTCCGGCAACCCGCGACCTGTAGACAACATTTTTCCACCACCCTGAGTCGCATCCCGTAGATCTGAGTCTACTCAAATCAAAACTTATACCTAACGACCGCATTGTTGTCGCGGTTCCAATGTCGCGTCTTGTGCACCCATGCGATACCCAGGTCAGGAGTTTTGGGCCCACGTTTATTTCAAAGAAAACACCACGTGTTGCGAATCCCAAGAGAATTTCTACCATCTATCACATCAATTAATTAATCACAAGTCAAGTACACAACCCATCCCTCTCTTACACAAGCCATCCCCTAAGTCAACTCTCTCTCTCTCTCTCTCTCTCTCTCTCTCTCTCTCTCTCTCCACCCATCCCTTTCTTATACAACCCATCCCTTTCTTACACACACACATCCATCTCTCTCTTACACCACCATCCCTCCCTCCTATCCATCACTCCATCCCATCTCATTCTCCACTATTTTTTCCAAGCTTCCATGAGAGAAAATCCTAAGGAGAGAAAAGAGAACCCAAGACAAAGTTCACTTTCCTACCCCCCTCATCTCTCATCCTAGCCCTTCAATCTTCATCATCCTCCATCAAAATCGAAGCCAATGATCTTAAAAGTTAAGGAACTAAAAAAGAAGACCATCGGTGGGTGATTTGTAGGATTAGATGGTGTTTTTTATGATGGGCCAAGTGAGGCCTACCGATTGATGGTATAGATCTCTCTTTGGACCTTAAGTGTGGCCGGTGGCTTACCATGATTCATATGCTCATTTCATGATGGGGCCATTCTACATGAACCCCATCATGATGTTTATTTCCCCATTGAGAAGAAGGTTATCTAGACCTTGCTTTTTATGGTGGAAGGGATCTCCACTGTTGATTTTTTTATGGTTTAAGACCCATGTTTTGGGGCCTATCTTTATGTATGTATTATATTGCATGGCCCACCTAGGAGAGCTCATAGTGGCAAAACTCTTGCATCACAAACGCCATCTCTCTCTCTCTCTCTCTCTCTCTCTCTCTCTCTCTCTCTCTCTCTCTCTGTCTCTCTCCCTCTCCCTCTTTCCCATATTTTATGGACCCCACTGTGATGTATGTATTTTACATCCATGCCGTCTAAATGACGAGGCCCAGGTGAGGAGAAACACAAATATTAGTTTGATTTCAAACCAAGTGGGCCACGTACACATGGACCCACCTGATGTATGCGTGTTATATTCATGTCGTCTAGTCCAAGGGATGTGGACTCCACCATTACGCAAGTGTTTTATCCAAGTGGTCCAAGTCCATTGGACGTGGACCTACCTTGATGTATGTAACGTATTCACACCATCCATCCAATTTACCAGCTCATTTTAGGTGTTGAGCCAAAAAATGAAGCCAATCCAAACCTCTAGTAGGCCACACCGTTGAAAAGATTATTTTAACAGTAATATATTGTTAGGGAATTCTGTGATGTTTCTATGCCTCAAAACATATTGAATATTGGTCTCATTGGATCTGTCACGAGCCAGAGAATACAACAATGTCACGCCCCAAACTCAGAAAACGGGCTCATAAAATTTCTGATCGCCGAATTTGGCGCTGACAGCCTCCATAGTGCCACATTCTCGGATCCCGGCACTCACATGTTAGATTCCGATCCCGGGATCCTACAAGGAAGATTTTCGGTATGATTTTTTTTAATAGAGTATAACCACAAGCCTAACCAAGTCATAAAACAACATCACCATACATCCACTATATTAAAAACTTCAAGTATAATGTGAAAAGAGAAATACATGGTTATCAAAAATTCCAAAATAATCTGATGTGCACTCCTGCCTCAACGCTGTTGCGATCTAATGTTACCTGCATGCAATGGTCGTGCATAAGCTTACAAAAGCTTAGGGGGTGGTGTAAGTGTGTGCGCAAGGTAAGCGCCAAGTGTACAATATTAGAGTAATGTAGAAATATGTGATAAGTCCATGAATGCCATCAACTGTACCAAAGCTATGTGATGCAAAGCATAAATGCTATTGACCATACCAAGTCCATGCGATGCGAGGCCTATGTAGCCAAATGTCATATGCGAGATGTAAAGCAAGCATGTCAGTCCTCCTTAAGTACACATATTAGTACAATTCCTCTCTGGGATATCATTGGGGTCTAGTGTACTCCACACTGACTATCGCCTCCCTAGTCGCATAGCCCAGTGAACGGAATAGACCTCATTATCCACCTGACCAGTAGTCTGTCAATACCTACCCGGCTCGTTAATAGCGGACTCATTTATGAGCTGGTCAAACTCAGCCTAGCTTATAGCCCCCTCACTCAGGTGGATAAGGCTACACCCCCTTCCAACTGACCATGATATAGTGGGAGACGTGACCTACTGGTATTCGGTACTTGGGCGCTCGTGTATCCACTCAGTCTAGTCGTTGGAGCGTCTCCTAATACCAAAAAGGTTCTGAAACTTTCACCCAAGGACATCCTAAGTGCTCACAGTGCTAGAACTAAGTATTTTTGATATCCGATACGGCCATCCACGATATGCTTGTGGAGCCACGACCTTGATGTCACTAGGGCGTACAATGATCAAGTCACACATATGCGAGATGCATGAGTCACACCGTACAATTATGCAGCAATCTCGCACGTTCCACGGGATCATGTGGGGCACTCTGTCTCATAAGGAGTCCTGTAAATGTCTCAGCCCAACGGCTTATGCTATGATCAAACATTCCTCATATCAAGCATACATATGATGCGTATGGGCATGAATCATGAAATTGTACTAAGCATGTTATAATGTAATGAACTATCCTTACAACGCAGATGAGCCTAGACAGCCTACACAACAAGTACGAGCCTATCAATGGGCCCTAGGGAGAGTTATAATGCGGACATTTAACCAACATTATTCTTACAATGTGGACGTCAAACCAACATTATTCCCAAGGCACGACCCACCATAAACATCATTATATATACTACGATGAAATCACACATTGCAATGGACCTATATACATCTCTTTGGGCCTCGACCTATGGGCCTCAGATATATCAAATGGGCCGCATCAATGGGCCTTATGTACATTGCAATGGGCCATATCCCATGGGCCTTTAAATACATCACAATGGGCCCTCATATAGCAAATGGGCCACATCACATGGGCCATAGTATATCAAATGGGCCACACCAATTGGGCCCCATGCATATCAAATGGGCCATACCTAAGATATGTGGTGATAATGATTTCCACCATTAAAATTCTTAAGGCCCATGATAACATTTATTTGTCATCTAATCTAATCATAAGGTCACACTGACCTGAAAGGAGTTTTAATGGTGGACAGTTAAACCCACTGTTTTCTATAATGTGGTCCACCTAATCCTAGATCTGTCTTAATTTTGATCTCAAGCCTTAAAAACACCTGACAAAATGGTTGGACGGTTTGGATGCAACACATGCATCATGGTGGGTGTGGACGCAAGTGTTTTATCCAAGCGGTCCAAGTCCACTGTACGTGGACCCAACTTGATGTATGTAAAGTATCCACACCGTCCATCCAATTTACCAGCTCATTTTAGGCGTTGAGCTGAAAAATGAAGCCAATCCAAACCTCTGGTAGGTCACACCATTAGAAAGATTATTTTAATAGTAATATATTGTTAGGGAACATTGTGATGTTTCTATGCCTCAAAACATATTAAATATTAGTCTCGTTGGATCTGTCATGAGCCAGAGAATGTAACAGATGAGCTGGACTATCCTGATTTGGGCCTCACCCATGAAGAACTGTAAATACACACTGTAAGACCCGTATCTTAGTCCGTACCATTCCGTAAACTTCCGCGGTCTTATCGGTTGAATTTCAGCGACCTTCGACCCTTAACCGATAACAACGCGCGATCCTGATTCATATGTCGATAACCCGAGTCGACTCAGCCCAAGACCACTACCATAGCGACCGCACCGTCGCTGCGGTTTCAATGCCGCGACTCGCGGGCTGAGGTGATACCCTGGTCGAGAGATGTAGGTCAACGTTCGGTGCAAGGAAACGCCGCGCGTTGCGAAACCCAAGAGAATCTCTACGATGTGTCACATCAATCACATCAATCCCATCAATCAATCATCCATCAATCCATCACATGTCAAGTACATGTCAAGTACACATCACTTTCACCCCTTTTCCCAAGCAACCACAAAAGTCTCCTAAACCCATACCTTTCTTACACAAATGCCACAAAAGTCTCCCAAAACCATTCCTTTCTTACACAAAAGGACCACAAAAGTTAAAAGGTGTCTTACACCCCATCACCACATCCATCCATCACTCTCTCTCTCTCCCTTTACAACTCTCTCTCTTTCTCTCTTTCTCATTTCAAATCTCCAAGCAAAAGAGCTCCATACGTATGAAATTTTCCAAGCATCCCTAAGCTCCAAGTGGCCCACTTTCCTACCCCATCATCTCCCATCTCAACCCTCCATTCCTCATCTCATCCATTGAAATCCAAGCTAAGGTGTCAAGGAACCCCTAGGAGCAAGAAGATCGGACGGTGGGTGCCTCTATAGGGTAGTTTTTCTTATTTTTATGATGGGCCAAGTGAGGCCCACCGATCAATGGTGTGGATCTCACTTGGGACCCTAAGTTGTGGCCGATGGACCACTTGGATCATCATGATCATTCCATGATGGGGCCATTCTCCATGGACCCCATCATGATGTTTATTTTCTTTTCAAAGGTCATCTAGACCGTCCATGTTGGTGGGAAAAGGATCTCCACCGTTGATTTTAGATTTCGGTGGTCCCACATGCTTTAAGGCTCACTTGATGTATGAATCATTATAAAGGAGGGCCCATAATGTCGGGGTCCCTCCATCACAAGCGTGTCCCACTCTCTATCTCACTCTCTCTACTTCATTTTTATATATATATATATATATATATATATATATATATATATATATATATATATATATATATATTATGTTTATGTGGCCCACTTGAATGGACCTCACCTTGAGGTATTTATTTTGTCCAAGTGTCCTTCAAGTGGGGCCCACCTTGCATGTTGTACCCCCCATCATCCATCAGTGGTGGCCCACTTCAATAAGCCCACCACAATGTTTGTCTTAAAAGGGCCAAACCGTCCAGCGTCTGGGACGCTGGACGTCCCTGTACAAAAAAAAAACAGAGAAAAAGAGAAGCTTTTAAGGTGGTCCCCTTGTGTAGGCTCCACCTTGATGTATATTCCCTATCCAAGCCGTTCATCCTCTTACCCATCCCGTTTTAGGCGTTGAGCCAAGTGATGGGGCTGGTTGGAAGGTCTGGTGGGCCATAGCATTAGAGAATTGCACCCTTACCATTCAAGATCATTATTTTGTTTTATTTTACTTTCTAATCATCAAAAAAATTCAAACTCTAGACTCTTTGGGCTCGTCTTGAGCTGGGGAAACTAATGGATGGAGTGGATTCTCATTATACGGACCCCACACGACGAAAACCCCAGAAAAATTAGGTTTTCCCAATTTTACAAAGAGGCGCTGCCTCTGCCTCTCTAATAAGGAGCAGCTGCACGCTGCTGCGTGCAGCGTCAGTGGGCGGGCGGCCAGCTAGCCGCCCACGGCTGCTGCCGTGGGCCCCACCATGATGTTTATGATGATCCACGCCGTTCATGAGGCGGGTCCCCTCCTCGGGTGGGCCCCCTCCAAGTTTCAACTGATTCAATGCTCAGGTGGCCCACACCATAGGATACAGTGGGATTGAACCTCTTCCATTGGAATCGTTTTTGGGTCCACTGGAGTTTTTGATCAATATGAAATTTGTTTTTCCTCTTCGTCCAGGTCCCTGTGACCGTATAGACCGGTTAGATGGAAGAAAAATATTATGGTGGGCCCCACATGGGACCCACAGTGATGTATTTTGTTTGCCTCCACCGTCCGCTGGACGGTGGAGCCCACCTTATACATGTGGCTTCTTCACGCCACCCCCTGACCGCATGGCAAATAAACGTTGTAGTGGCCCACCCCTGGTCCACACATTGGACAGATGGAAAATAAACATTGCAGTGGGCCCTTGCCATTTTTGATGGTAAACAAACATTTCAGTGGGTCCCTTGCCATTTTAGATAGAAAATAAACATTTCAGTGGGCCCCACCAAGATGCGTGTGCAACATCCAACCGCCCATCCACTTGGTAAGATCATTTTAGGTGAGTGATGATTGGGTGGGCCACCTACGTTTGGGAAAGGCCCATTTAATTTATTTAAAGGCCTATGGGTTAGACCCATTTAATTTATCTAAAGCCTATGGGTTTAGGCCCATTTGACTCATATAAGGCCTAGGGGTTTAGGCCCATTTGACTCATATAAGGCCTATGGGTTGAGGCCCATTTGATGCACATATGGGGGCCCAATTGGTGTGGCCCATTTGTTACATATTAGACTCATGAGATTAGGCCCAATTGATGCAATCCAAGGCCCATGGGTTATGACCCATTGCAATATACCTAAGGCCCATTGGTGTGGTCCATTTATGTGGCCCGTTTAACAAAAAAAAGGCCCATATGACATGGCCCATTAGATGTATTTAAGGCCCAATGGGATGTACCTAAGGTTCATTGCAATGTGTGATCCCAATACAGATTATGTAGCAATGTTTACGGGGATCATGCCTTGGGGGCAATGTTGGTTTGACGTCCACATTGCGAGTGTAATGTTGGTTGGATGTCCACATTACGACTATCCTTAGGGCCCATTGCTGGGCCGTACTTGCTGTGTATAGGCCGTCTAGGCCCATCTGCGTTGTAAGAATGGTTCATCACTTATTACATGTCTAGTATAGTTTCATGACTCATGATCATACGCATCATATGTATGCTTGATATGAGAATTGACTGATTATAGCATATGCCTTCGGGCAGGTTGTTTATGGGCTCCCGGTTAGGCGGTGTTTCCTTACATGAGCGCACGATATGCGCAGGATTTGTTGCATGACTAGATAGCATGAATCATGCATTTCGCATTTGTGTGACATGGTTATTGTACGCCCTAGCGACATCAGGGCCGTAGCCTCCATAGACGCATAGTGGTTGGTAGGATTGGATACCGAAAATCTTATTCTACATGGGGTGCTATAGATATCCCTGGGTGAAAGTCTCTAAACCCTTATGGTACTAAGAGGTTGCTCCAACGTCTAAACCGAGTGGGTAGATGAGCGTTGAGTGCCGATTACCAGACGGTTATGCTCTCCACTGTATCGTGGTCGGTTGGAAGGGGGTGCGGCCTTACCCTCCCGAGTGTAGGGGGCAATGCTAGGCTGAGTCTGACTAGCTCAAGGAATGGGTCCGCTATCGACGAGTGGCGCCCGATTTTGGTAGACGGATAGTGAGGTCTTTTTCACTTATCTTATTGCCCGCGATGTGGCGGCAATCTGGTTTAGAGTGTACTAGACCCCGGTGATATCCTATATTTGAGCTATATTGATGTGTGGACATAGATGAGGATCTTTATGCTTGAGTTGCATTGCACATCGCATGACCTTGGGATGGCCGATACCATTCATGTCTTGCATTACATAGCCTTGGTACGGCTCATGATATTATGGTTCCATCTGCATATTTCGCATTACTCTGATATTGTATGATCATATTACTACCTTGCGCACATACTTTCACCACCCTCTAAGCTTTCTATAAGCTTATGCACGACTGTTGCGTTCAGGTGGCGCTGGTTCGCAGTAGCACTAAAGCAGGAGCATGTTGTAGATCGTTTTGGAGTTTTTGTTCTTTACCATTGTATTTTCCTTTATTCTCATTGTACTTGTAAAGTTTTTGATCATAGTGAAAATGTAATGGAGTTCTTGGTTGTTGTTTGTGGGTTATGCCATTGGTTATACTTATTACAAATCAAACTGACATTGAAAATCCTCCTCGTAGCATCCCAGGATCGGAACCTGGCGAATGGGAGCTAGGAACCGAAAATGGGATTCTACGGAGGCTGTCGGCGCCGGATTCGGCAATCAAAAATTTTGTGAGCCCGGTTTCCGAGTTTGGGGCGTGACACACACACACACACACACTAGGACGCTATTGTTGCCAGCGTCTAAAGGATGTTGCAGCAAGCAGCGTCCTTGCTGCTTGAATGAAGGGTGGGACGGTGGCCCCCACCACAGGCCCCACCGTGATGTATGTTGATGTAACACCCTGAAAATTGGGGGTCGTGTAGAAACCCGAGTCCCGAGTTCCAGACCATCACTTATGCAACGAATATGATTATGATTCAATGTTGTCTGAGTTAAAGCATTCGCATGAGTAAGATTATACCAAAACTGCAATTCATACTCCAGATCCAGTGATAAAACGCAAGCGAAAGACTGAAAAATATATATATCACTGTATGAAAATAAAATAATCTCAAACTGTCTCCAAAGTATGAATATATCACTGAGTCTCATATACATGTCATAAAGTAAGAAATAAATGTCAAGTGATAGTCCACTAGCATGTCCCGCCGATCCAGGCCAGCTACGCAAAACCGTCGGAGAACTGCATATACGAGAACTCATCCTAATCCTCGTAGTAATCCGGCTCTGCATCCTTAATCGCCTCATCACCTGCATCTAAAACAGGGTCTGGTGGTGTTGCAAACACCGTCCCGTAATGTGGGAGTGAGTGATCAACTCAGTGGAATCATAGAGCAAAGATTAACATGTTATCAAATCAATCACTCGATAATAGTAAAACAGATAATCAAACATTCCTAAATACTGTTGTTAATGCAAGCATGAAATGACATGATGGATGCCCTCACCGACATTCTCCCTCATACGGCACCATCTTACCCCCGCGGCATGCTTTCTTCCCACAGTGTTCCACATCTTCCAGGCACATGCAATGCGATGTGGATATGATTACCGAGTTATTATTAATCCTTTCATACAGCAGTATTGGGAAACTAAGGTACCTTCCTTATATCAATCCCAACACAGATCCTGTCTAGGGTCGTCACTCCTAGTAATCTCATACGATGTTATATTTGTAGGTCGCTGCAAGGGCTGCCAGGGCGGTTGCTCGCACTCATTGCACCAC
This sequence comes from Magnolia kwangsiensis, assembly GCA_037074715.1. Taxonomy (NCBI): domain Eukaryota; kingdom Viridiplantae; phylum Streptophyta; class Magnoliopsida; order Magnoliales; family Magnoliaceae; genus Magnolia; species Magnolia kwangsiensis. The sequence continues at coordinate 64,519,245 of CM073573.1, forward strand.
TCCCCCATCACCTTATCAATACAGGTCTAATGTACTCTCATCGCTACGGAAGGATCGTCGCCTCCAGTAGGCTCAGAATACACTCGCGGTCACTACAAAGGGCTCGTCACCAATCAGAGTAGGCCGACAGCTCGAATGTAGTATCCCATACCACCAAAATCAGCTCACGAGTCATGGGTGCTCACTGGTCACTACGGGGAGGTTTGTGGCCCCAGCGTAGGCCGACAGCTCGACCACGGTGTCCCATACCACCATGCCCGGCTCATGAGTCTTTATGGATCAAGGTACCATGGTTAACAGGGTTTCCAATGGTAAGTTCAGTACCCTAGGTTCAAGCAGTTATGACTCATACATGGTGAACATACAATGGCCAGTCGGGTTACTTGACGGGCTCAACTAGTACGAGCGCATCTCAAGTTGAACGAGATGAAGTGCATGAAACACTTCGTGTGGCCTAACCACTGCCGCCAACTCAAAACACGACTCGCGTTCATCGATGCGTCCTTCGTGGTAAATATAAGCCAACCACGAATTCAATCCATTACCGACTGCCTGGACTAACGTATAGCCCCAAACACTTGAATATCAACATCAGTAATCATATGAGAGTAACAGAAATGAAATACAACAATGTAAGCATGTTGACACATGTTATAACATACAACTTAAGCAAATCATCCAACACATGCATTTCATGTATATAATGAAATCAATACATATAGCCAACATGATGGAAATCATTTACATCAGCATATTACTTGAGAATTCAATCTCAAAACTCATTCACAACACCATCTACTCAATACATACTAATACAAACATTTATACAAACAGTTAGCCTACACACTTTAGTCTACATAGCGTATGTTGACTCAAAGTACGCATTTGGGCGAATCTCTTCGCCAAACAGATCATGCACGCATTCCTAATATCTTAACACGACAAATAACCATGGTAAACATTTCAGCAAAATGTGGATGTAAAAAGTATTTCCTACAATGACTAAAATGCCCTAAATCTCATATTTTCCATACGTTTACGAAACAGAAAACAGACAGCATGTTCTACCTGTTAAACGGCGTCGTCATCGATAATCTACTATTAAACGACATTGAAAGCTTTGAAATCAATCAATCAAAGCGTCTAAAATCCTCACCTTTTGTCCTAGACGTGTATCGATTCAATTTGAACGTATACGTTTCGTCAACGGCGAAAAGGCGACCTAATGCACAAGATACATAAGCTATTTCGCTATTTGAATCGAAAAAATCCCAAAATAGCAAGTAGTTAGGGTTTTTCTTACCTAGGAGTGCGTTGGAATCACCGGGAAAGTGATTTAAACGTGTTACTTTGGTATGTGCAAAAACTGGTGCAAGTGGAGGAAAATCTCTCCCACAAGTCTCTCACTTTCTCTCTCACTCTCTCTCTCTATCTAGGGTTTGTTACGAATTCGGATGGGAGGGTTGTGAGAGGGTTTAAAGCCCTTATATAGGCTAAAACCTAACCTGTTTAGACTTAGGAACAAAGTATACTTAGGTTATAACCAAATCGGGGCTATTCTGATCCAAAAGAGCGTTTAGGGAGGTCCCCTGGCCGAACGCGATCGGACTTAAGCTCATGATCACTGGATGTTGTCCACACCAAGTTTTCAGTCCGGTAGAGTTCACAGATCGCACGTGGCGGTCCAGTTTCAGTTCAGCAGTCATCGTACCTAAATCAGGCCTACAATTCTCATGATATGAAAGAGAAATTTTTCCTGATTCGAGGGTGAAATTTGGCTGAATTCTGACAGTCAGAACGCTTAATAATAATGCATAAAGACTCGTGCCAGATTTGAATTTAAATTTTAAATCTTTACCCATTTCTCACTCTCTTCACTCCAGGCTCAATGAAATAGCTTCAGAGCATCGTTGGGCTTAATTTTTGAAATGATTGTCAAGTCCAGCTAAGCGGTCATAACCGTCTAAGATTGTAGATATCGGACTTCCGACGCGCGGTCTAAATCAAATACGAAGTTTCAAAGGGTTCCTGAGATCAAACGGGTTTAGAGTTTGATCCTAGGTTTCAGGGTATTGTAGCGTCATTGATTCTACAAGTTTTGGGTCTTGCACAACGTATTTAAAGCGATCGATGCAAATTTCACAGCTAATCTAGCGTAGCGCTAGTTAACTAACGTTTATTTTCTAAAGGAATTAATCATACGTGATTTCTGGTCGAGTTGGTACTCGAGTCTCTGTACGAATTTTTTCGAGGCGTTACAGTTGAACATCTACACCATGCATTTGATGGGTCCCCTTCAAAAATGGGGTGTCCACAAAAATCAGCCGTACATGGAACTCTAGTGGTCCACACCACCAAAAACAGTAGGGGATTGAACGTCTACCATTGAAACCCCTTTTTGGGTCACAGAAGGTTTGGATTGATATGAAATTTATTTTTCCTCTTAATTCAGGTCCTTTTGACCTTATGAACAGATGGGATAGAAAATAAATGTTATGGTGGGTCCCACATGGGACCCACCCACCCACCGTGGGAGTGGATTGGCTGGTCTAACACGCACCAGCTATATAGCTGATTGACGTCAGTAACCTCTGTGGGCTATCATGATGTATGTGTTTTATGCACACCATCCATCTGTTTGGATGTGGCCAAACCCACATGTGTGGCACGTGTGGGTGGGACCCACCTTGATGTATGCATTTGTATCCACACCGTCCGTCCTAGACGATGGAGTGTGGGCTCGGCCATGATGTACGAGTCTCATCCACACCGTGCACACCACGGGACGATGGAACCCCACCTTTCATATATGTATTTCATCCCTGTTGTCCATGTGGGACCCAGGTAATGTATGCGCCTTATATCCTGATCATCCAATGCTGGTGAGGCCCACCTCGATGTAGTGTTGAATCCACTCCGTGCATCCATGAGTCCCAAATGAGGCCACCATGATTAATGTGTTGTATATCCAAGCCATCCAGCAAGGACATGGGGGACCACTGTGATTTTTTTATTGTATCCACACCATCCAGTCTAGGTTGCCTTGTGATGAATGTGTTATATACACGCCGTCCATCCATGGGACCACCATGAATTAGGCATTGTATATCTTAGCTGTCCATCTGGTGGGGCCCATTTGAAATGTGCAGGGCCCATTTGAAATGTGCAAGGCCCATTCTAATGTGATGTATTAATGGCCCATTGGTGAGGCCCATGATGATGTATATGCGGCCCGTATACGAGGCTCAATGCGATGTGTTTGAGGCCTAAATATGAGGTCCATTGTGATGTATTTTGAGGCAAGGTATGAGACCCATCATGATGTATTCAAGGCCCATGGGTTGTGGCCCATTGTGTCATATTTCAGGCCCATGGGATGTGGCCCATTGTGATGTATGTGAGGCCCATGAGTGAGGCCCAATGCAATGTATATAAAGCCGTTGTGTGAGGCCCAAGGTGATGTATGTGAGGCTCATCGTGATGTGTGATTCCACCAGGATGTATGTAATGATGTTTATGATGCCCATTCATATTCCTGGTTGATATTAAATGGGTCATGCCTTAGGAACAATGATGGTTAAATGTCCACATTGTATGAGTAATGATGGTTATATGTCCACATTGTAACTCTCCCTAGGGCCCATTGTTAGGCCTATTCTCATCTCCCCTTAATGGGCTAACCCAAACCATTGGACCCCTATTGATGATTATATTACTCATCTTTCCCTTGATTAGGCTATCCCAATCTGTTGGGCCCTCATTTGATAATGATGCTTTCCACCATATCATGTAGGACCACCCAAGCCTTGGAGTCCATCTTGTGTTCGTATCGAGCTTTCCATAGGCAATGTGGTCCACCTTATGCTCATTAAGCCCTTAAGAAGCCCAGATTACTATATGATGGAATGGGCAAGGAAACCCACTCCTTATTTTTAGGCCCATTCTTGATAGGAGTAGGCCATCTAAGCCCATCCTTGATATGATGAGAGAACATCATCACCGTAGGGTGGTATTAGGTTTGGTGTATCCACTGTTGAGGATCGATCCTCATGTTATGGGTTAGATCTGCTGTCCTTCTATAAACCTCGCCATATATATAAGTCAATTATCGATTACGTATGATTGGTATACACACTGGGTATGTGTTAGCATAACATTATGATTGTACGAGGCTCATTGTGTGATTGTACGAGGCCAATTGTGTGATTGTATGAGGCCCATTGTGATTATATGAGGCCCATTGTGATTATATGAGGCTCATTGTGATTATATGAGGCCCATTGTAATTGTATGAAGCCCCTTGTATGTGCAAGGCCCAATTGTGATGTGTGAGACCCATCATGTGTATGTGATTGTGTGCAAGCCACTCATTCATTATTATGGGCCATGGGCCACCTTATACATGCCCACCATGATGTATGTGATTTTAATCATGCTTAGTATACTTTATGATATATGCCCATATACATCATTCGCATGCATGTTATGAGGAGTGATTGAACATAGCATGTGCCATTGGGCTGATTGTTTATGGGACTCCCCATGAGACGGAGTTGCTCTACATAAGCATGCAGTATACACAGGTTTGATGCATGATCGGATGGTATGGCTCATGCGTCTCGCATTTTGTGATATAATCATTTGGCGCCCTAGCGATATCAGGGCTGCGACCTCCACAAGCATATCGTGGATGGCTAGATGGGACACCAAAATGTTTAGTTTGAGGATATGGATACTTTGGATGTCCGTGGGTGAAAGTCCCTAAACTCCTGTGGCTAAAAGATGCTCTAACGTCTAGACCGAGTGGAAGACATGAGCGCAGAGTGCCAAATACTAGGAGGCCGCGCTTTCCACTGTGTCATGGTCTGTTGCGAGGGGGTGTGGCCTTATCCTCCTGAGTGAGGGGCTGTAAGCTAGGCTGAGTTTGACAAGCTTACAAATGGGTCCATTATCAACAAGTCAGACTAATATTGGTAGGAGGGTAGTGAGGTCTTTTCTACTCGCTAGGCTGTGTGGCCGGTACGAGCGGTAGCCAGCTTATAGTGTACTAGACCCTGGTGATAATTTCAAAGATGTACGATATTGATATGTGGACTTACTGAGCAATAGTTGAGTATTCAACATTTGATTGATTCATTCATCCACTATCCACTCGAGCTGGTGGTGCGCAACTAATTATTGTGTACCTTCACATGGCCAGGATTTCGGTTGGGGCGCATGACTAACATAAGATCAGGAGTTTACCACATTGAGTCTGGCTATCCAAATTTAGGTATGGGACTGGTTTGGATAGAAGTCCCTTGTGATAAACCCCATAACTTGCGATATTACATAATATCATCTCGACTTCACACTCTGGTTTGGTCATTTCATTTGTACTGCATATTGCATTACATCCCCGGCATATGACATTTTAGATTGCTATGTTTCTGTATTTATATGGCCTAGATGAGGTTGATGGTATTCGTGGACCCGTAAGGATTTGCATATTGCATTGCATCTTCAGTATATTTAGCTTACTATGACTTCGCATTGCATAGCTAATCTACATTGTTTCCTTAATATATGATATTGGCTTATTATGTTTTGCATTATAAGCCTGGATAAGGCTAATGGTAATTATTGTAACACCCCAGATTTTTACCAACCTGGGGTTAGACGTCCTTAGGCAATGGGTCAACCATATCACTCTCAGAACTCAATTCCAAAGCCAAAGAAATCCTTTAGAATGAAATTTTTTAGAAATTTAAACCTGAATTAACTAGCGCTATACTAGGTCACCTGTGAAATAAGCACCAACCACTTTAAATACGATCTGTAAGACCTAAAACCTATAGAATCATTGACGCTATATTACCCTGAAATCCAGGATCAATCTCTAAACCTGGTTGCTCTTGGGAGCACTTTGAAACTTCGTATTGGATCTAGACCGCACGTTAAAAGTCCGATATCTATAATCTTAGACCATTATGGCCGCCTAGTTGGACTTGACAATCATTTCAAAAATCAAGCCCAACCGATATCCTGAGACCATTTTACTGAGTCCGGAGTGAAGAGAGTGAGAAAAGGAAAATATTTAGAAAATTAATTCAATTTTTAATAAATCTGGCACGTGTCGCTTGCATGACATTTTTAAGAGTTCTGATCGTTAGAATTCAACCAAATTTCACCCTCGGATCAGGAAAGTTGGCCCTTACATGTCATAGCACTTATGGCCCTGATCGAGTTTCGGTGACCGCTGAACTGAAACTGGTCCGCCACGGTCGATCTGAAAACCTAACCAGACTGAAAACTTAGCTTGACCTAGATCCGATACTAGAGAGCTTAAGTCCGACCGTATTTAGTAACAGGACCTCCAGAAGTGCTTCGTTGGATTGGAACAGACCCGATTTGGTTATAACTTAAGCATACCTTGACTTCAAGTCTGTTTTCGTCAGGTTTGGGCTTATAAAAAGGGCTTAAACCCTCCCTCATTCAGCCCATACGAATTTGAGAGAAACCCTAGGAGAGAGAAGAGAGAAAAGAGAGAGAAAGTGTGAGAGAAGTGGGAGAACCTTCCTTCTATTCTTCCCTACCGATCTACGTGCTTAACCATCACTTTACAATCGCTTCTCCGGCGATTCCGACTTCGTTCTTGGGTAAGTTAAACCAACCCTAACCTATTTTGAAGCCTAGAATAGTTCTAATGACGTTATAGTTAACCTGTTTCATGCCATAGGTAGCGTATTCGCCGTTGACGAAGATTATCGTCTGAATCATATCCGATACCCGTTTTCTAGTTTAAGGTGCGGATTTTAGACGCTTAGGTTACCATTTTTCAAAGCTTTCAATGCCGTTTAATGGTAGATTGTTGACAAGGATGTTGTTTGGCATGTAGAACATGCTGTCTGTTTTTCATTTCGAATACGTACGAAGAATATGAGATTTAGGGTATTTTAGGTATTTGTAGGAAATACTGTATGCGTACGTATTTTGCTGATATGATTGCCATGAGTATTTGTTGTTTACCTATGCTAGTTATACGTGTATGATCTGTTTGGCGAAGAGATTCGCCCTAATGCACATTTTGGCCAACATATGTTATGTAGACTAATGTGTGTAGACTAAGTGTTTGTATAAATGTTTGTATAAGTAAGTATTGAGTAAATGAGGTTGTAGATTAGCATTGAGATTGGATTCTCAACTAATTTGATGATGTACATGATTACCTCTATGCTTGTTGTATTTGAATTGATTACCTTATGTTTGAAATACTCGTGTATGGTTAACTGCTTATGATGTATGTTATAACGTGCTGATAACATGCTGGAATTACTTGTATTTCAATTCCGTCTCTCATATGATTATTGATTTAGATTACAAGTGTTTGGGGCTATACCCTAGTCCAGGCAGTCGGTAACAGATTTGAATTTGTGGTTGGATTCTATTCGTCACGAAGGATGTGTATGACGAACCCAAGTCGTACTAGAGTTGTCGACAGTGGTTAGGCCACGCGAAGTGCTTGTGCACTTCATGTCGGTCGATTCAACGTGCGCTCGTGCTAGTCGGACTCATCAAGTAACCCGATTGACCATTGTATGTTCACCTTGTATTAGTCATAACTACTTGAACCTAGGGTACTGAACTTACCAATGATAATCCTGATAACCGTGGTACCTTGATCCACTAAGACTTATGAGCCGGGCATGATGGTATGGGACACCGTGGTCGAGCTGTCGGCCTACGTTGGGGCCACGAGCCTCCCCGTAGTGACCAGTGAGCAACCCAGACTCGTGATCCGATTATGGTGGTATGGGACACTATATTCAAGTTGTCGGCCTACACTGATAAGGTGATGGGGGAGAGGTGTAACGAGTGCGTGCAATAGCATTGGCAGCCCTTTGTAGTGACCTCGAGCGTACTCTGAGTCTACGAGAGGCGACGACCCTTCCGTATCAACAAGAGTACAACTAGGCCTGTATTGATAAGGTGATGGGCGAGCGGAGCAACGGGTGTGTGCAACAGCCCTGACAGCCCTTGCAGCGACCTAGAAATATGTCATTGTATGAGACTACTAGGAGTGACGACCCTAGACAGGATCCTTGTTGGGAATGATATAAGGAAAGTACCTTAGTTTTCCAATCATGTTGTATGAAAAGGACTAATAACAACTCGGTAATCATATTCATATCGCACTGCATGTGCCTGGAAGATGTGGAGCACTTAAGGAAGAAAGCATGCCGTGGACGTAAGATGGTGTCGCATGAGGGAGTATGTTGGCGAGGGCATCCATCATGTCATTTTATTCTTGCATTAATTACAGTATTTAGGAAATTTTGATTTGCTTGCTTTATCATTATCGCTTGATTGATTTGATAACATGTTAATCTTTGTTATATGATTCCACTGAGTTGGCCACTCACTCCCATGTTACGGGATGATGTTGTTCACACCAACTAGTCCCTGTTTTAGTTTCAGATGATGGCGCTGCTTGTGAAGTGGAGCCGGACTTGTATGATGATGAGGAGGATTTCTCCTCCGTGTTCTGATCGTCGGGATTATAGAGAGGTTGATTAGACGCCATGATACTTGTTATTTTATATTTTTGGAGCACTCATGTATATTCTTTTTTATCATTTTTGGAGTATAAATGTATATGTTTAACATGGTAACATGTTCACACTCTGGAGACTTACAACAGTTCATATATTTTATATATATATCACATTCTTCCGCTTGCTAATTTAACTGTCTCTGGAGTATGATATGTTGTTTTGGCTTAATCCACTTCATATTTTATGCACTATTAAAGCTGACATTCATTCATCATTGAAAATGTTGCATTAGTGATGTTCTGGAACTCGGGAGTGGAGTTTATCCTCGACCCCCGATTTTCGGGACGTTACAATTATGAACTTACTGACATGTTTCCGCATTGCTCTGATATTGCATACTTGACACTTTCCTTACGCACACACTTTCACCACTTTCTAAACTTTCTATAAGCTTATGCACGATAGATGCATGCAAGTGGTATTAGGTCGCAACAATGTCGAGCTTGGAGCATGTAGCTATCTTTTGAAGCTTTAATTATTAATATATATGTATTTCCTTTTTCAACACTGTATTCAACTGTTTATATTAATGGATATGTGATGATGATTTTGCCTTTATGATTTGGATAAGCTTGTCATTATATTTTTTATGAGATAAATATATGTTGGAAACCTCCTTGTAGGATCACAGGATCAGAATTTGGCATATGGGCGTTGGAACCAAGAATGGGGTACTACGGAGGCTATCGGCACTGAATTCGGTGATCGAAAATTTTGTGAGCTCAATTTTTGAATTTGGGGGGTGACAACGTGCGGTCTCTACTCTATGGTATTTTATGATATTTCGGGGAATTCAACATTATTTAGTTGTGTTATATGTAACCTATGAGAGGTCGAGCATGCAAAACTAATGAATTATCTAGCTTTTACTTCATAGAGTTAAATGACTTTGATTAAGCAAAATAAGCAAAATGAAATAAAAATGCAGCAAGTAAAGTGGAATGCAAAACTACTCTATGGTATTTTATAATATTTCGGGGGATTCAACATTATTTAGTCGTGTTATATGTAACCTATGAGAGGTCAAGCATGCAAAACTAATGAATTATCTAGCTTTTACTTCATAGAGTTAAATGACTTTGATTAAGCAAAATAAGCAAAATGAAATAAAAACGCAGCAAGTAAAGTGGAATGCAATCATAGCCTTACTTCATAGAATTCAAGACCCCAAGTAGGCAAATAAAGTAATAGAACATGTAAAGAAAAGTAAATAGAAAGGTGCAAGCTGATGTTGTAGATATACTAACGTAACACCTCGAAAATCGGCACCCAAATACATAGACTCCGTTCCCGAGTTCCCTGGTGTTAACCAAATGAAAATGCACATGTATCCTCATTTAGATTCAAATTCATTTTACACATAGATAATCAGAGTTACGTAATTCAACTTAAAGGAACCAAAGCAATGTGGAGATAACAAAAATCCATAAATATAGGGCTAATAATAAAAAATACAATTCCAATATTGGTGATCACCCAAAATAGAGATTATGCAAGCCACAATGAACATACAATAAAACTTACACATAAAGCATGACTTTAACATATTCATGCAAAAAATTAAGTAAACAAAAGGACTTCTAGCTTCATTTGAGCTCCCAAGGCATCACGACAAAAGTGTAAGCCGATCCAAGCTTATCTGTCAGAGACCTTATTAGTACTTGCATCAATACTATTACTTGGTTGGTATTTCAAAATACCGTCCTAGGTTAGAGTGAGTAACTAACTCAGTGGTTCCATTAGTTCTAAGTTACGTATGTTATCGACTCAATCAGCGCAGTTAATGATAAACAAGACATTAAGCATCTCCTAAATACTCTTGTTAAATGTATGAATAAAATTATGAAATGATGCATGCATCTCATAATCCAACACTCCCTCACAAGTGACTTCAATGCCTATTTGGTAAATGTCAGCACTCCCTTATCATGTGACTCCAATGTCAAGTTTCCACATCCTATCTAATATAATGTGATTGATGCATATGTTAGCCAAATAATTATTAAGTTTCATTCATCCAGCATATTGGTGAAGATAAGATACCAACGTCATATTACTAGTCCTTATTTGGATCACGTGGCTCGTCATAACACATAGCGGCTCCTCACCAGTGTCCCTTGATCCAAATTTAGGTTTTACCCACTATCTCACAAATCAATTATTCTAAAGGTACAACATGATACTTAAATGTATGAGGATCAACTTAATATGAGTCGTCACCCAAACATCGAGTATGATCACTCAGTTCTGAGGTGCGGGCTTGTCACATAAGACTAAGTCACCATAAAAGGAAAGGGCTCGTCACCCAATTCCATTCACATTCGGGTAGTTCGAATGGTACTCTGACACGCAACCATCGGCTGGGTAATTTGACTTGGGTCATTTAAATAACAATATCTCACCTTCATCAGTGCTCACTGGTTACTACTTGGGGGGCTTGTCACCCCATCATAGGCTGACAACTTGGACACGATATCACATACCATCATGCCTGACTCATGAGTCTTAGTGGGATTGTATGGCACTAACGGTTATGAATGGACTCATCCACTAGGAACGAAGTATCTTAGATTCAATTTAGTCGTGTCATGCATTGTGAACATATAGGATTAGTCGGCTAGTGGACTAATATGATTGACCTAGGAGAACCTAGGCGCAACCGACATTGGGTAGTTTCTTGTATAATCCAACTACTGTTGATCATCTGTGTTCAACCTGAGACGATCGAATAAGCCTAGGGTGGCCAACCTAACTTGAACTGCCCCTTGGTTTGAGTGATTTACCAATTAACCCAATATCCTAAGCAATTCTAAACATTACTAAGGACTAACAATTCATCAAGTAATCATAACAAGATTTCTTATGAAATCTAAATTTAACAACACAATCACCTAAGCATTTCATCGAACATATGAGCATCAATAACATAACACTATCACTTAAGCATTTCATCAAACATGTGAGTATTAATAAAACTAAACATTCACCTAGATTGTTTTATTAAAGAGATGTACAGTTAGGGTTTCTGAAGAGTCTAGATTATTGGATGGGATTTGATTTGTTTGGTTTTGAATATGCCAATTAGGTCCGTTGATTATTTTTACGACATGTCGTGGGTCCAACCCATTCAATAAGATTGGATTTTCAACAACTCTTAAGGTACCCAGGGATAGTTTTATTGAAGTCTAGACGAATCTTGAAGCATGGTATAGTCTTGCTTTCAATGTAACAGCCCTAAATTTGCATGCACTTAGAATTTCAATTAATAGTTCAAAATTGTATTTTAAAGTTAAGAACAGAAACAAGTTAATAGTTGAGAAATCTTAAGAAAGAGATTATTTAGAATTTCATACGTGGGCAATGTTATTTAAAGAATGGGTTAAATTTTTTGCATCCGACGGTGTTAGGATGGATTTGAATGGATCATTTGATCCTAAGGGCCAAAAGATATCAAAGCCCTAATTTTTAAATCAATCTAATCAGTGGATGGTCCATCTTAATCCGATCTAATCATAGACATGAAATTGTATAATAAGTTATGTGTGGACAATCAGTGGTGTTAGATCTAATCTAAACCATTTATATATTAATCAGATCTTATGATGGTTAGGTCAATCAAATATAACAGTAGGAATAGTTTTATACATTAAATTCTAAGATGGTGATCGAACAGATTGGATCTGATCCCCACTATTTATGCTTAATTTGGGATAGATCTAACTTTCTATCTAGAAAGTATGAAAGGATCTAACTGTTTGATGGTTATAAAGATGAAATGGTAGAATCACACCTATTACTCTTGAATTAGAGTTTGAAAGTATGAATGGACATGATCTAAGTAATCTATTGATCCATTCCCAAATTGGGGACTTTGTGATGTTAATAGATGGCTTGGATTTGTCCCATATGATCAATGGATCAATTTATTTTTTTTACACACGCACACACACTCACGCCATAGTGGGATTTCACCACTTATGGATACTTGAACCCTTAACTGGGTGTTGAAACTCCTGAAAGTCTACTACTTGAGCAAGAATAAGAATCCTCAATGGATCATTTAAAACAAGAATAATTAAGAAAAATAAGGAAACTTTAAAGGTCACAAATTTTGAAACATCTAGAAACTTCCAGCAGAGTCGGTTCGATTAGTTGATTGATCATTTTGACCGGTCAAAAATAGCCCAAATAGTCCAACAACTTAATTTCAAAAAGAAGAATGTGTTCAAATGGTCGATAAGGCATTTCGACTAATTAAAGGGCATTTCGACCGATGGAAGAAGTAGTTTTGACCAGTCAAAATGGACAAAAAATGTCTAGTGAATTTTGTTAAAATTTGAATTTAATTCGACCGATCGAAGTAGGTTTCGATCGAACCTCAAACGGTCGAAGGAAATATCGACCGATTGGGTTGGCCGATCGATAATACGTTGGAATCTTCTATTTGTTTAGAATTTTGATATTTTGATTTTAGGAGGTAATTTTGTGATAACCCTTGATCATTTAAAGATAATGGGTTGGTCAGAGAGTTTTGGTTATTCAAGTGGACCCCACATGAAAAGATGACTTACTATAAGTATTATGGGTAAAATATAAGAGAATTCAAAATCTAATGGTTGAATTTTTCGTGTGGGTTGTCCCGAGTTAAGGAATTGATTAACCATAAGTGAAATGATTAAATAAGTTTCGGTAGATACAATTAGTAAACTAATTGAGATATGTAATTAGGTGTTTGTCAACCAGTTGATCTCGAGGTAGCATATCGGAATCCACTTCATTAAATTTCATGTGACCTTTAGGTACTTACAGTACCAGGTGATCTAGGAGACTATCCCTGGATGTCCACAATATGTTGAAGCTTACTGCAAGTGCTAAAATGATAAGCACACTTTACTTGTAAAATTTCGTAAAGCCAAAACAACTTGACAATAGATCTTCAAGACTGATCCATAATCAAAAGAAGCTCAAGCTTAAGATCAAGAGAAGATTAAGCTCAAGACCAGTCCATACTCAAGAGAAGATTAAGCTAAAGATCGACTACTATTCAAAAAAAAGATCATGCTTAAAGTCAAGATGAAGTCCAAGACTTAGTTCAAGTCAAAGAAGATTAGATATTTGATATATCTCAGGTGTTATAAAATCCTAGAAAGACCTTAAGACTAGGTTCTTTAAAAATGTGTTATTTTGGGTTTTTATGCTTATTTTACTTAGAATTCGGATAACTCAACTTTTAGTTAGTCTAGCCTAAGCTTTCTTGGCCAACCCAAGTTCAAGCCCAAAGCAACAACTAATTTTTGTCACAATTTTGACTAGCCCGAGAAAGTTCGGGTCAAAGTCCAGCAACATCACCTTTTGGAATTCAGGTGAACACGGTCAGCTAAAGGACAAATTTGGCCCCCCAAACTAAGGTGTTCTGCCAGTCGAAGTTGACCTCGGGCCAGTCGAATTTTGAATAAATCTTATCCTGTGCGATTCAAAATCTATTGAACTAAATCCGGTCTGCTCGGGCTAGTCGAAGACTATCTCGGGCTAACTGAAGATTTAACTTCTTTGCCTATAAATTGAGTTCCTCTCTTGTTCCGAATTACTCAAGTTAATTATCAAAATCATTTTTCAAGAGAGAGAGAAGCTCAAGTTATTAGCAAGCTATTGAACGGTATTTATAATTTAATTTATAGCTTTTTATTTCAATTCTCTTAATCTCAAAACTTTCAAGTTTGATTTTAAAGATAGTAAACTATACTCTTCTTTTGAGATTTAAGAGAATTGATATAGGTAGCTTATTAGGTTTAATTTATTAAAATCAATAGAACCCTAGACCATTTCTATCTGACTGAACAAGGAACAATCTACATTTAAGAAAGAGGTTCTACTACTACAAGCTTCTGATACGTCTTCTACGATGAAGATAAGTATATCTTCTAAACTCTTTTAAGTTTTTCTGAGATAGCCTATTAAAATCTCAGTTTATTTTTTGTCTAAGATAGCCTAAAAATCTTAGTGTGGGTTTGATTGTGATAGCCCATGAAAATTATAAGAATTGTATAAGGTTGTTAAGCTGAACCAAAGCCCAAATTATGAGGGAAGTAATTTTGGGAGTGGAGTAGGTGTGGCTGTTTTGAAAGCATCGAACCACTATAATCCTTTGTGTTATGTGGTAAATGCTTTTATTTTTTGTGGTAAATGATTGTATTTAATTTCAGATTTAGTGGTGAATGTTGTAATATTTTAATTTACTCTTGTAAGTTTAAGGCTTTGATTTTAAATATATTCATGAAACAAGTTTGTCCTATCTAAAACTTTAGGTGAAGGTTGTCCTATGAATTATTTGGAATCAACATTTCAATACTTAAGCAATTGAAATCTTTACTTTATTTACATATTCAGCACTTAGTTCAATTATTTGGCATTGTCCTATTCACTCTTCCTCTAGGACATCTTAATCTCTCCTTTTCACTTACTCTAGAAGAGGCGACGTGGATTAATGAAATATAACTCAAGCAAGTGGACTAATCAACCCACTTGATGCATTCACGCGTCCCATGACATTCATGCATTCTTATTTTATTTATGAAATGCATGAACCATGATGAGTTCACTGACTAGGTCTGGTCAACTGGTGGTATATTTATGAAAAAATCATATAGATTTAGTGGATGAAAAAAAAATTGCTCAAGTTTCAGGGCAAAAAGGTGAACAAGTGGACGATTCATAAAGGCAATGGCCCTATCTTGATAAAGACGAGCTAAATGTGTTAAATTAGTAACATATCTAGCTGAATTATGATTAGTTTTTTTAAAGACAAATTTTAGTTGGATAGTTGTGAAATCTTAAATATTTTATAGTATTTTAGTCAATGGTTTCATAAAGCCCTAGATGAGTGGGTTGTAGTACAATGCTTAGCTTTTGTATCTGTGTGTGTGTGTGTGGACTAAATGATTATAAATTCTTGGTGGTTATATAAATGTATGATTGGAATGATTGAATGAAAGATGTCTTATTGAATATTGAGATTGTGGACTTAAAGTAAAACGGTAAACTGAGAATATGGAAATTTGTATGGAGAAATGATTTTAATATACTTGGTGTACGAGTCATGTGCCATAACTCAGGTCTGAGGCTGCACACTCTGTATTTGAATTTTGAGGCATGACACTATCCATCCAATCAATTTAGATTTTCAACAACTCTTGAGGCACTCAGGGATAGTTTTATCGAAGTCTAGCCAAAGCTTGAAGAATGGTTTAGTATTGCTTGAAGAATGGGGTGTTTACAAATATCAAGTAATCCCTGCCATGATGATGGGATTTAAAAAATGAGGCTTATAAAATATCAAGTGGGCCAACAATAGAAAATAATGGAATCCACCCAAAAATCTCTCAATTAACATAGTGGTCAACATGATTTGTTGGTTTGATTGGTCTGATTTTTTCGAGCATCCCAAATTCTTACTTGGGAAAACTTGTGAATGGTTTTAATGCCATGCATACACCAAGGTGGCCCCATCTGCAAATAGGGATATCAATGGGTTGAGATAGGATTGGCTTTGCCCTGGATTTTGAATTCTCTAAGCCAATCTTATTCAAATTTTTAATGTTTCCAAGCTCAGCCAAGCTCGAGCCCAATCATTTGGTTTAGTTTTCAATATAAGGTGAGAAGGGTATTTTACTAGGAATTCAACTAACTTTCTTTTTGAAGAAGTATCTAGAATTTATACTATTATTATTTTTATTGAAATATGAGGAATTAGAAGCTATTGACCTTAATTTCTGAACCATTTTCTAATACTAATGTTGGAATCATTATGCGTCAATCAGAAAAAGGAATTTTAAATAAAACATAATAGATTTTGCCATTTAAGTTAGAGTTAGAGCTTGCTAGAGAAGACAAACTCTCGGTTCATATTTGTTTATTCCTCCTCATTGTCACAATGGTGTCATTGATTGTCGATTGCCTCATCCTCTTATGATGCACAATGAAACCGATCTTCCTTCTCGTCCTCTCTCATGACAATGTGATTAAAGATTTCTATTGTGAGAGAAGAGTCGAGGACTAAGACTTCTTTTATAGAATCATCCAACGGTAGAATCCTACCCATCGACGGATTCTCTACCGATTTTTGTTGTCTCCACACCTCTCTGATTCAAAAACGAGGAATCATAGTTGTATACACCTTTTTTTTTAAAGGTGGAACAAACTCCTAGGGCATATAAATTGTATGCATCACACCTTTGCGGGCCCCACCTGATGGCCATTTGAGTAATCTAAATCGTTAAATCCAATGTTTGTTTATTGATGCCATGTATGACCCACTATGCAGTCACATTAATATTTTTTCATTTGGGTCACTCGTGGTATTGTTAAATATTTAATGAATTATGTATATCTAGTACATATTTTACAACATGAAAGTTTTACCAAATATATATAATGGATCATGAGTAGTATTTTGAATAATTCAATTCATTAAGATTGTCGATATGAGACCATGACAATCGTCATTTTATTTATCAAAGTGGGACCGAGCAAGATCACAAATATGAATACTTCCAACTATATAATTTTTATAGTATACGTTAATGCAAAAATTCTTGTCCACCCTTTTTAAACCTGTGAGTATCGGCATAGGAAGAAGACAAAGGAGACCCTGGCTAGAGCAGGGGACCCTCCGATGCCAAAGTCAGGCTAGGAATCTGGGTCTGGTAGTATCGAGGGATTTTGGATGAGAGATTTTGCGTACCTTTCACCATTAGATATGCTCTTATTTATAGTTGAGGAGAGACAGTGACGTAGAGGAGATCTCCCTATTTAGTAGGGATGTATTGTACAGGGAATCGAGTCTCGAATATGTCTGGATGATCTCTCGAGATCCTCGGTGAAGATCTGGGGAGATTTGTATTCCGAGCATGTCGATGTTGTTCTCGAGATCTTTGGTGGATATCTCTGGTTGGTCTTTTGGATAAGACCTGATTAGTAGGAACCGTGAGTGGCACGCATTCAAAGGCCAAGGCCGACCTGAACAGGGGGTAGTATGCTAACCTGGACTCTCTGGCAAGCCCTGACCCTTCTCTTTGTGTTGTATAGATTGCTGACTTGCTGACCTGTCCTCATACTTCGTGTTAGGGCAGTAAAGCTAATCTCCTTTCCTTAGTAGGATTCATATGAAATTTGTTGTGGGGGGGTCGAGCTTAAGATTCTGAGGTGGACTTGGCCGACCTGAATACTCGGATGAGCTTTAAGCCTCCCCTTATCATTAGGTAGATAGCCGACCTGTCGACTAGCCGACCTGCCTTCATACGTAGTAGGTGACTGACCTCTCTTTAGTGGAGGAGATCTTCCTTTGCCACTGAGGAGCTCATTGCTCATGACTGGCTCTGACTGACCTCATGTCCCACAGAGATGTTCGATCTGACCTCTTCTCTTAAGCAAGTCCATTTTTTCCAATAAGCCCCCTTACTTTCAAGCTTGCGCAGTGGGCTTGGGAAGTAAGTTGGTTTTGGTGAGGTTGGCCATTTTAGCCGAGTAGGAGCACTGGGGTGAGCTCTTGAGCTCTTGCTTTTATTAGGGGAACTTTACTCTTATCGAATAAATGGGTTAGATGCAATGACCACTTCACGAGGGGTCGAGCAGTTTACTTAAAAGGATTATTTTTCCTTGTACTAAGAGATCCTCACTGTAGATCGTGTCATCCGAGTGGCGTTACCGATTAGTGGTCCGATCGCTTCTTTAAGGGTTAGTTGACTAGTGAGGACTGTTTTTTCCTTACACTAAGGGAAGTCCTTAGTAGTTCATATAGCTCAGATTATAGAAAAAGAGATTTTCTTCTCGATCTGGGGAAGCTCTTCCACAGTAGAATTCATGGTAGAAGACTTTTTTCTCTTGCACTAAGGGAAGTCCCCGTAGTCGATTTTTCAGATCGGATAGTCAAAATTTGAAAGTTCTCTTCCCCTGACCTGGGGAAGTTCTTTTATTATAGAAATTATCAAACAGTAGAAAGCACGGTGATAGTGTCGCAAACATCCTTTTCCCTTATAGAAAGGAAGGTCACCCTTGTCAAGTAGGTCGGTCAGTTGATGCACTCCTGGTCGAAGGACTTCTTGAGTCCTCAGGAGTAGTAGATCTTCAAGTAGTTAACATTTCATAGGCAAGGTAAGAGGCCCCCATGTCTTCTGGTCAATACGTCCCTTAGTATTTGATGTCAAGGTCAGAGTTGGCCGATGAGCCTTATTATCGACCTTGGTTAATTAGTTCAGCTCGACTTCTTTCAGTACCTACTTTGGCTTTGTGTTCAAGGGAGTGTACCATTCTTTCAGTATTTACTTCGGCTTGGTGTTCAAGAGAGTGTACTAATGGAAGTGACTTTCTGGATGTCAGTTGGTATGCTGGCCTCGGTCTTGCACAGGAAGAAGATAAAAGAGACCCTGGCTAGAACAAGGGACCCTCCGATGCCAAAGTCAGGCTAGAAATCTGGGTTTGGTAGTATTAAGGGGTTTTAGGTGAGATATTCTGCGTGCCTTTCCCAATTAGAGTTGCTCCTATTTATAGTTGAGGAGATGCGGTGATGTAGAGGAGATCTTCCTATCTAGTAGGGACGTACTGTAGAGGGAATTGAGTCCTAAATATGTTGAGATGATCTCCCAAGATCCTCGGCAAAGATCTGGGGAGATCCGTATTTCAAGTGCGTCAGTGGTCCTTAATATCTTTAGTGGAGATCTCGGGTTGGTCTTTTGGATAAGGCCCGATTAATAAGAACTATGGTCGGTGTGCGGTAGGAGGCCGAGGCTGATCTGACTAGGGGTTAATATGCTGACATGGACTCTCTGGCAAGCCTTAACCCTTCTCTTTGTCCCGTATAGATTGCTGACTTGCCAACCTTCCCTCATACTTCGTGTTAGGGTAGTAAGACAAAGCTCCTTTCCTTAATAGAATTCAGATAAAATATGTTGTGTGGGTCGAGCTCTAGAGTTCGAGCTGGTCTTGGCCAACCTGGATACTCGGATGAGTTTTAAGCCTCCCCTTATCATTGGGTAGATGATCGACTTGCTGACCTATCGACTTGCCTTCATATGTAGGTGACTGACCTCTCTTCAGTGAAGGAGATCTTCCTTGTTCATTGAGAAGCTCATTGGTCATGACCGACGCTGGTTGACCTCATGTCTCGTAGAGATGTCTGAGTTGACCTCTTCTCTTTGGCTAGTCAAGTTTTACCCACAATAGTATAAGCACATGATATGAAAATCTCATGCAAAGTGTAGTTGGACATGAAAATTTTTAAACAATCGAATTATGTTTACCAAGAGAACTTATGTTTCAAATGAAAGAGGTTTTTTTTTTTAAAAAAAAAAAAAAAAATTTATTTTTAACTCTCACCCTCACACACACCCACCCACTTACACAATAATGGTTTTTCTCTGCAGTGGGTAAAACCAACCTGGTGTTGGAACTCTTGTGAATCTAGTACTAAGCCATGACTAATGACCTGACTTTGCTCATTTACCCTATCACAACCAATGAAAATTGTAAAAAAAAATTTATATTACAATAAAAGTATAATCATCAACTGAAATTAAAATGAAATGTACTTGCAATTATAATGTATGCATACTCCTGCTGATTTAAATATCTCACCGAGGTGATGTCTTGTTAGTAGGTCCGAGGATATCCACGTGCATTCTATAATTTGGAAGCGATTGGCTGGTGTACCACACATTGGCTATATAGCTGTTGTAGGTATGCGTCGTGCAAGGACGAGCACTGACCCTCAAGCTCCGAGTTGTACGAATGGTTCAAAGGAGATCAAAGTTACATGGGCCCCACAGTGATGTATTTATTATATCTACACTGTTCATCTATTTTTAGAGATCATTTTAGAGCATTATCCAAAACGAATCATATCCAAAGATCATCTGGACCACACAACAAATAGCAGCGGAGATAATGATTTTCACCGTTAAACAATTCGTAAGGCCCACCATAACGTTTATTTTCCATCCAATCTGTTCATAAGGTCATAAAGACCTGAATGAAGAGTAGAAACAAATTTCATATTGATCCAAAACTTTTGTGACCCCAAAAAGGGTTTTAATGGTATACGTTCAATCCCCCACTACTTTTTGCAATGTGGTCCACTTGATAGTTATATCTGTCTTATTTTTCGTCTCAAACCTTAAGACGAGATCGCTAAATGGATGGACGATTTAGATATAATACATACCTCATGATCAGACCCACAGAACTTGCTCACATTAATATAGTAGCTATATAGTTGGTGTGAGGTACACCAGCCAATTTGCTTCCCTATAATTCCAAATTACTCGACAATTTTTTTTAATATATAAAGTAAATACACTTTAATTGTGGTTGAAAAAATTATCAAGCATTCACGTTAGGGGGTGTTTGGTGCATGGTATTAGATGGGATTAGGTGGGATGGAATTTGCATTTGGTCCCATGCCAATTTCGCTCAATGTTTGGAAAGAATGGAACAACTTGAAATTAGATTAGATGGAATTGCATTGGTCCTCTACCAATTTCACTCAATGTTAGCAAGTTGTGTAGGTCCCACCATGATGTGTGGGCTATATCCACACCGTCCACCCATTTTTCGAGATCATTTTAGAGCATGGGCCAAAAAATCAGGAATATCTAAATCTCAGGTGGACCCCATCACAGAAAGTAGCGGGGATTGAATACCTACCATTGAAAAGTTCTTTGGGGCCACATGTTTTAGATCTGCCTCATTTTTAGGCTTATGCCATAAAATGAGGTTACAAAACAGATGAACGATTTGGATATAACACATGTTATTCTTAATAGTTTCAAATGATAGTAGGTATATCCATTTAATGTACCATAGTATTACAAACATAGCATTAAATTAAGCTTATCCCATGGTAACAGGGAACAATCCTTGTCATATGTAATAATTGTGTTTTTAAAATCCCATCTCACCTAATCCTTCCCAACACCATGTGCCAAACACCCCCTTATTATTATTATTTTATATATTTTTAAAATGCCAGGTGGCATGTACTCCACATTATTAATGCTCATCGATCCTAAGGGGGTGTTTGACGCATGGTAGTAGAAAGGATTAGGTGGGATGAGCTTAAAAAAATATAATTATTACATATGGAAGGGATTCTCCCCTGTTATCATGGGTTAAGCTTAATTCCATGCTATGTTTGTAAAACGGTGATACATTGAATGGATACACCCACCATCATTAGAAACTATTGAGAATAACATGTGTTATATCTAAACTGTTCATCTATTTTTTAACCTCATTTTATGACATGGGCCTAAAAATGAGGTAGATCCCAAACTTATATGGCCCTAAAGAAGTTTTCAATGGTGGGTGTTCAATCCCTGCTGGTGGGTTCCACTTGCATTCTATAAATCCAAATTACTCGGACAATTTATTTTTTAAAAGGAATACACTTTAATTGTGGTTGAAAATTTTATCTATTTTTAAAATGCTAAGTGGTACACATTATTAATGCTCAACGATCCTAACCTTCCTAGAGATGCCAGCAGATCGCGTCCTGCCTCCACCTGGATAACAATCTATCTAGGCAGGGGATTTGTGACGCCCACCTTCATATACGGATTTTATCCACATTGTTCATTTATTTTTAAATATCATTCTAACTAATGATCTAAGAAATGAGAGCGATCCGATGTTCAAGTGTACCACACCATTGGAAGAAGCGGTGATAATGACACATACAGTTGAAACTTTCCTACGAGCCACGTCATGTTGATTTGCCATCCAACTTCTTCGTTAGGTCATGTAGAACAAATATCAGGTTATACAAAACTTTTGTGGTTCAGGCGTTGAATCGTAACTTTATGGTCCACCTAAGCATCAGGTAAAATGATCCGGAAAAATGGATGGACGGCATGGATTAAACCTATACATCACGGTGGCCCGTCAGAGACCTGCCTGTACAGATTATTGTCCGGACGGGTGCATGACGTAATTAGCTTCCCATAAAAGGTAATAAGAAATCGCTCTCAAGAGTCGGAATGTAGTTGGACGGCAACCGGCATCAATCCTCGCTCTATGTGGAGCCCTGCGGTCGATGCGACATTTCCTGAGATAAGGTAAGGTAAGATGAACCTTTACATCTGGTAGTAGGCTTCAAAGCGAGGTTTGTAAGGCTACATTACCTTATTAGGATTTCATCCACGCCATTCATCCATTTTTCTTGATCATTACATGTTAATAAGCTAAAAATGAGGCCGATACAATGTTCAAGTGGACCACACAGTGGGGATTGAACGACCACCATTAAAACTTCTTAAAATCGGCAAAAGTTTTGGATCAAGCTGATATTTGTGATTTCTCCTTATCCAGGTCTGGATGACCTTATGAACAGGTTGGATGGCAAATAAGCATCACGGTGGTCGTTGGGAAAGTTTCAACGGTAGTTATCATTATCACTGCCTGCTTCCTGTGGTCTGGTCGACTTAAGCCTTGGATCTGCCTTATTTTTGAGTTCATGTCCCATGTTTAAATGGATGTACGGTGTAGATAAAATTCATACATCACGGTGGGCCCCACATAGTCTTGCCTGGACGAATTATCGTCCAGCCGGTGTAGGACGCAACCGGCTTGGGTACATGCACCGACAGAGTACGCACTTGAGGAAAGCTTCGATACTTTTGGTAGGCTCCGACGGATGATACGCATGCGCTTATTCATTACTTACAAATTGCATAAGTCGAATGTAACCATTCAAGTTAAACCGTCCAAATTATGGCTGCATTTTTAAATGTATTATGAACCAACGACTATGGTTTTTGTTATTATTATAGGATTATTAGATTGGTGTACATGTATTGGACGGTTAAAATTGAAAAATCCAATGTTCCCACTTTAACAAACAAGTGTCCACGAATCAGAGGAGGTATTTGTTCAATCAATTCAAATTTCGGTTTGCAAATTAGAGACAGTGGTTCTAATTCAATTTGAGTCAAAATATGTCGCGTGCAATTTCTAAGTGCGTGCGTATCAAGCATCACGCGAAGCCAGAGTATCAAATAACGCCCCTAATTAAATCAGTATGCCACGCGGGAGAAGATTACTGCTTCCAAGCGCCCACATGTAGCAAACAACACAAGCGCCCTTATATACCATACAGAATACGTAGTCTAGATCCAGACCCTTCATCAAGTGTGCACCATATAAGTGTGCGCTAGAACAAATATCAAGCCGTTACATTCCTCAGCAGCACAGACATTAATGAAAGAATCGATACTTATCGTTATTCTAAAAGTTCACGCATGAACCATCCAATGACTTAGACTAGCCGAGTTTTATCCTAGAATACATCCCCCAACTGTCCCACCTGATGGACGGATCCGATATTCAACACGTCCAAACACAAGTACCTTAGGTGCGCTTGTATGTGAACGGGAACTTGCGAAGTTGCGTGTATCATCCCCTGCATGGCAACCGTTCCCACCCAGGCTGTCGTCACACGTTCGAAGAGAGAGCGTCCAATAATTGGATGGAAGCGGATTGCGTGGTGTGCCACACACCGGGCGTCACTAAGTTCTGTGGGCCACCATGATGTATGTGTTATATTCACATCATGCTTTAAGGCATGACACGTGTCCACTCCTTTCTATCAGCATCTTCTTGATAGACGCGGATTAGCTACTGAATGGTTGTACAGGGAGACTCGCTACTCAAGTGTTGTTACCGATTTCTGTGGGCTCCACCATGACGCATGTGTTGTGTCCACACCGTCCATGCAGATGGAGAGATCATTTTAGAGCATGATCTAAAGAATGAGCGGATCCAAAGGTAAAGGTAGACCTACCAGAGAAAACAACGGGGACTGTGATGCCAACAATTGAAACCTAAAAAAGGTCTACCATGATGTTTATTTGAGATTCAATTTATTTATGTGTCACCGCACACGTAAAAAATGTGAAAACACAAATATCAGCTCGATCGGTACCTTTTGTGGCCATTAGAACTTTTTAATAGTGGGTGTCACTCTCCCCACTGTTTTCCATGGCAGGGTTCATTTGAGCTTTGGAGCTGACTCATTCTTTGAATCATGTCCTAATATAATGTCTCTAAATGGTTGAATGGTGTAGATGCAAAACATACATCATAACGGGGTTTATGAAAATTGATGACGTTACTTAATCAGTGAGTTTCGGTGCTCAAACCTTCCAGTAGTTAATCGGCATCCCTTCTCGATGGCTAGCCTTGGATGTTAGGTGGGGCCACCGCCATTTTCCTGAGAAATTCATCCTGTACATCTGTGAGCTCACGTGAAGAAAAAAAAAATAAAAGAAAAGAAGAAGAACGGGTGATCCATAACTCAAGTGTATTACACAAGAATAAAAATTAGGCTCTAATTGTTTATATGCCATCCTAGCCGTTTATAAGGTCATTACTGCTGGGATGAACTGAAAACATAACAATTTAATCTTATATAAAACTTTTATTGTCATACAAATATTTCTATGGTGATTATTGAATCCACTGTTTCTTCTCGTGTGACCCACTTGAGTTTTAGATCCACCTAATTTTCAGTTAAATAATCTCTCAAAACGGATGAACAATCTAGATTTCTCAAAAATAATAGGGTGACCCCACCTAGCATCTCTATGTAAGAAATCTGCGTCCGCTAGACTCGTATATTACTTCAACGCGATTTGAAAATGTTGGCGACAGAGTCCCCTCACGATCCAAACTGATGTAGACAAATCCGTATCATCAAAATTATGAGCCCCTTAGTGGGTGTTTGGCGCATGGTATTGAGAATGATTAGGCAGGATTGGATTTAAAAAAAAATACATAATTATTACATATGACAGAGATTGTCATTTTTATCATGGGATAAGCTTAATTTCATGCTATGTTTATTATACAGTACATTGGATGAATATACTTACTATCATTTGAAATTATTGAGAATAACATGTGTTATATTCAAATTGCTCATCTATTTTGTAACCTCATTTTAAGGCATAACCCTAAAAATGAGGAAGATCGAAAACTTAGGCAGCTAAAGAAGTTTTCAACGGTAAGTAGTCAATCTCCACTTTATATAGTGGGTCCACTTGAGCTTTAGATCTACTTAATTTTTTTAGCCTATCCTCTAAAACGATCTTGAAAAATGAGTGTATAAGGTTGAAATAGCCCACACATTATAGTAGGACGGACACAACTTGCTTATATTGAGTGAAATGGATCCAACTCAATTCCACGTGATCTAATTCGTAGCTTTTTCATTCATTCCTAACATTGAGCGGAGTTGACACGGACAATTCCATCCCACCTAATCCCATCTAATAACATGCGCCAAACGCCCAGCCAGTGGATAGATGGTATCTCTAAAATCATGCTGATCAACAAATCTTGACCTTCTAATTAATATCTATCAGTGGACGGTTAAAAGTAAAATACTGATGGATCCAAATTCAAAGGTGAAAATCAGATGGTTAACATCATTTTCCAAGTGAAAATTTTCGGTTGTTCTACATCCACATTTTGCTGATTTGGACGTACGATGCCATAGAACAATGCCACGTGTACGGTTAAAGAGTCACTTCCATTTTTTTTTTTCAAAATGCCGCGGACTAGCGTATGAGGAAGTAGTGCAGCTATTTACACGTCGAATCCGCCGCAGGCGATTTGCAGTTCGCCTCTCTCTCACTCTCGCTCGCTCGCTCGCTCGCTCTATCCAGCCCTTCTCCTTCCTCCGAAAACCCTAACCCTAATTTAATCTTTCCAGGGTTTCCTTCTTCTCCTCATCCGCGGGAAATGTAGAAAGGGAAAGAGAGAAAGAGAAAGGCAGATGCGATCCGACCGTTGGAAGATGGGGGCTCGGCCGCAGTTTGAGCCGATGCGGAGGATGGCTCGAGAGAGGCTTATGTTCGGTTTTCAGAAATCTCAGGGATCTCTCCTCGTGGGTGGAAATCACACCTCTTCCAGGTTCTGTACTCGCTAATCTCCTCCTCTCTCCCATTTCTTGTGAAATTCCTCTTTGATTTGGGTTTTTAACCCCCTCCTTTTTGAAAGATCCAACCCTTTTCCTTTCGGGACGCGGAAATTTCCAAATCGTCGATCCTCGCATCGCCCCGCTGCAAATGTACGGTTTTCGGAGAGAAAGAAAGATATCATGGCTTTATCCGGTTGATTTCTCCCGCCCTTTTCCCTTCTAAATATCCCAAAAACCCAATTTCGGATATTAGATATTCAAGCAGAATTTGTAAAAGATTCGATGTTTCTGATGGGAAATATCCTCAATTTCAGAAATATATTTGAGCGTTCGATGAAAAGTTGTGAAAGATTCAATGTTTCGGCTGAAGAAGAAAATCGAGATTTCTGAATTTAGTTAGGGTTCGAGTGGCATTGTGAAAGAATCGACTTATTCAGCTACAGAAAGATATCCCAATCTCTGAACTTACGTGAACTTTTGAAGGGGAATTTTGGATCTTTCCTCGGGTTGGATTTTCCTCCATCTGAAAGATTTGAGTTCTCTGCTGGAAAAAAAAAAAAAAAACAAATCGGAAAGCTGCAAGTTGCGTCGAAGTAGATTGATTGAAAAAGAACATGGCTTTTAAGGTTTCTACATTTAATATGCTTCATGGGTTCTTAGCTAGACGCGTCCTGCTTCGTATTTTGATGATCGTAACAGCAGTGGCAATGCTTCCTTTCCTGAAATTTGTTTCAGATTTAGATATGGCTGAGCTCTTTGCAGCAAATGCTAGCAACTGCACTTCCAATATGGACCTCTTTCAGGGTCGGTTTCTCAAACATCTTCCCTTCCATGTTGTTCCTCTTCTGGATTCGCAAATGTCATGTGATGAAAAGGTGAATGTCACATCTGACGTGTTTCGAGAGCTTCTGGATATGAAACTGTTGGGCCCCTGTGTGAAAGCTCTCTCGGTAGGGGAAGGATCTGCAGCTGCTGTTTCTGTTTTGCGAGGAATGGGAATCTCTGACGTTTCCATGGTCAAACGACACCCATTTTCCTTCATGGGGAGGAAAAGGTTTGCCTCCAATCTCCCATTTGGGGATAATTCTTTCGACTTTGTCTTCTCTAGGGAACTTGATACGGCTCTGATCCCTGCTCTCCCTGTGCTTGAGATCGAGCGGGTCTTGAAACCAGGTGGTGTCGGTGCAATGCTCGTGGGTGTTGCTAGTTCTAGCCCTGGTAGCTTGATTCTTACTGCGACACCGATTTCGTTATTCCTTAAAAGCTCTGATGTTGTCCACGTGCGTGGCTTCAATTCCTTTGCATTGGTGGTCTTCAAGAAAAGATGCAGTGATTTTTGTTCGTTTGATCATTACCGCCTTCCCAATGATTGCCCTTCTATTACAAACAATAAGCCTTTTATCAAACATCTGGAGCCTCTTGTTAGGGAGAAACTGATGGGGACCAATGAGAGGTTTTCCTATCTGCCAAAATTTCTGAACATCTCCAATCGAAACCAGTTAATCTATATCGATGTCGGGGTGGGGGAGTTTGCTAATTCCAGCATTGCAAATTGGTTCCTGCCCTTCTATCCCGCACAATCTCGAGCCTTTGACATTTATGCCATAGATCACAATTCATCCCATCTCTCCTCCTATGTTGGAAAAACTGGCGTTACCTTTGTTTATTATCCTGGTCTGTCAGAAAATTGGGTTACAGCTGATCTTGATACTGTCCCACAATTGGGTCCATCACCGAATGATGCACCCGAAGGGTTTGATTTTCTTGGCTGGTTTAAAGGAACCGTGGCAAAAGGTACTTTCGTGGTTCTGAAAATGGATGCTAGAGGAGTGGGACTGAAACTTCTACATGAATTTTTTGAGAGTGGAGCTATATGCCTTGTTGATGAGCTTTTTCTTCGCTGCACGAACGGCACCGATGGTCAAGTTGCAACTAGTGGGGATTGCTCAAGCCTCTTTAAAGCTCTCAGAAGCAGCGGCGTGTTTGTCCATCAATGGTAGCATGAGCAAGCTTACTTGGGAAGTTTGCTAAACATTATTCTTGCTTTGTGTGTGTTCAATAAATCTGGTTTCACTTCAGGTGATCCTGTTGAAGTTTGCCAGACTTTGGCTTCCTTATCGTTTGAGGACTATGTTTTTCATTGGTTTGTTGTGTGCTTTTTATGTTGTCTCTGGAAGTTTGCTGACTTGCTCTTCCTTTTAGCTTGTTGAACTTTGCTTTACTTTATGTGACCTTCTTTAAGTTCTTGAGTTTGGTTTCATTATCATTAAGGACTATGATGAATAAAGCTGCCCAAGAAGGTGGGGAGGTTAGCAACGTCCTTAGAGCTCTCAAATGGCACATGGGACGGTCCCCTAAGCTCTCAAATGGCACATGTGACAATCAATCATTGATTTGAATTGGTCATTCATTCATACAATAGGGGCAAGCTTGGGGGCAAAAATCACTCCAATTGGAGGATCCCTTTGTTGGCAAGTCCCCTAAGCTTTATGGCTCTATGGATCGTAGGGGCAGCCCATTTGTTGAACCATTGATGGAGAGGGTAGGGTTCGTTTGGTTTTCCAATTACAAATGTAAATGGCTGTAAATGGGTAATGATTATTTGTTCCTGTAATCGTACGGTGACATCACTTACATTTGACTGTAATGATAATTTTGCTATATTGTTTGTTTCACCCATAAATCACTGGAAAAATGGTAATTTTATAGTGTGAAAATGTATTGATTACAATTTACTTTACCTACATTTACAAGTGCATTTGACTATCAGTTTACAAGCCATAATTCCTGTTTAAATAAACATCTAGAAAAGATAATAATGGCTCATTTACTTTGCATTTCATGGGAAATTAGAAAACCAAACATCCCTCCATCAGGACATTTGGACTTTCCAATTCATTAATGTAGATTGTTCACTAGTCCGACGCTCATTTCATAGGCTACCATGCAAGCATGACACTAATTTGATGAATATTAATTATTCAATGAATGGTGTTTGAAATGGACCGTCAAGAACACCCAGATCCATATCTCAACTGGCAGACTGAGTGAAGATACCTTGTTTCAACACTTGAGGTACTGGTATCGATCCCTAGTGGGGGTGGCCAACATGGAGTGTGTGTGCTGACATGGGTGTGTACTTACAAGCTAACCCCCCAAAAAAAAAATGGACCGTCAAGATCATTTACACAAAAATAGGTCTAATAAACAATTTAATCCATGTATTTCTTAGAGACCATCATGGATTGCTTATGGTTCTAAAGAATCACTTTTGTTAGGAGACCGGAGACATCCCATCTATGGCCTAGAAAAAGGATCACCATAGAAAAGAAGACCAAACCAAGGATGGATTGGACATCAGATTATTACAATCTTTGCATGGTAGCCTTGGAAATGTGTGTTTTAGGCTCGATGGAAAGTACATATCAGTTGATTGGATTGGATTGTCTAACTGAACTGATGCAACTAGGAGCACTATAACTTATAGTGTGCTTTGTGAGCACTTAGGAGCAGAACTTAATAGTGCTTTGAGAGCACTAGAGCATTTCTCCAAGTTAAAAAACCCGTGATGGATGTTGTATTTTGAATTATAATAAGGATTTGGTTTTATATTCATTAAGAGTTCGAAATATATTGTTTATGTTTTTATATTTATTTCTACATGGAGGTGGCCTTAGTGGTCACTAGAGCAAGATAAGATAATAACTCTCTTATAGGAATGTTACTATTGACCACAACTGAAACGGGATGTGGGAAAAGAAGTGCAACGATGCCATATATGTTAGGCATCCAAGAGGTAGTCACAAAACACAAGTCTATACACTCAATTGCCTGTCCTTGATGGCCCTTGGGAGGATTTGTCTATGGATTTTGTGCAAGGTCTCCCATGGATCCATCGTGGATTGGATTCAGTGTTTGTCATGATTGACTGATTCTCCAAGATAACTCATTTCATACTGTATAAGAAGACCTACGATGTTACACATGTTGCAAATTTGTTCTTCCGAGAAGTTATTTGACTACACGGAATCCCAAAATCTATCACCTCAGATCATGACACTAAGTTCCTTAGTCACTTTTGGAGAACTTTGTGGAGGCGATTTAACACCAAGCTATAGTTCAATGGTGCATATCATCCACAAAAAAATGGGCAAACCGAGGTGGTGAATTGTACACTTAGGAATCGTATATGATGCATCTCGGGTAATAAGCTCAAACAATGAGATTTTGCCTTGGCTCAAGTGGAATTTGCATTCAATAATATGCATAATCATTCTAATGGCAAGTCCCTGTTTAAAATTGTGTACAAACAAGTACCTAAACATACTCTTGATTTCATACCATTGCCCAAGCTACCAGGCGTGAGTATTGTTGCAGAACATATGGTAGACTAAATCATAAGAATACACACGGATATTCAGGCTCAGTTGAAAGCATCTAGCGACAAGTACAAGGAAAGGATTGACACAAATTGGCATTTGAAGGTGTTCAATGTGGGAAACAACCTTATGGTTCATCCATATAAGGAGAGATTTCCAACTGAGACGTGCAACAAGCTAAAGAATAAGAAGATTGGACCGGTACCTATACTTTGCAAGATCAATGACAACACTTATGTTGTTGATCTTCCTGATGACGTGGGGATCTAAAGCACATCCAACATGGTGGACTTGTACTAGTATCATGAATTGGGATTGGAGGATAACTCAAGGATGAGTTTTTTTTTGTTTTTCTTCAAGTGGAGGAGATCTGACCAGAAAATTTTCAAGAAGGAAATCAACAAAAGTCAGCATAGTTCGATTGATCGATCGAGGTCGATCGAGCAGATCAATTGAGTCAATTGTTCGATCGGTCAATGGAAATTCAAATTTAGATGAAAAGCTTGTGGATACTTTTTTGCTCAGTTCGATTGATCGATGGGTCGGGTCAATCAACCGGAACAAATTGACGGCGGAATGAACGTGATGAGGTCGAACACCGTCTTCCTCAAGGATAACTACTCCGAATCCACGGAGCTTCTCTGTACTCCTCACAGAGACTTCTCAAATCCACGAGGAAAGAAAGCAAGAGAATAGGAATAAACTCTAATAATTTGAAATTAATTGATGATTCATTGATAATTGTCTAATGTGTCTCCTTACACCATTAAATAAAGAAAAAAGATAAACTAAAATTCGTAATTACCAAAAATAGCAAAATTCTAACTCTAACTAGAATCCTAATTCTAGTAAAACTCTTCTAAGGTCTAATTTCTAAAAATAAAAATTACAAATAAACTTTCTCTAGAAGAGTCCTAGTATAACTAAAAGTTTCTTTCTAGAAAGAAAGAAAGTCTAAAGCTCTAAAAATATTTAAAAAATCAGAATTACTAAAAATAGTAAAATTTTCCTAAAAATTCGTTTTTAAGCTGAAAGCGCGCGTTTTCTGATGAAACGGACAGATGTGACCCACTTTGTGGGTCAGTTCACCTCAGATGGCCCGTTTCAGTAAAGATTGACAGGTTGTACGCCCCGTAACGATACCCGGATCAAAAGTTATGGTCAATTCACGGTCCATCTCCTTGTGGCTCATCCATCCTGGGAATATCTCTGTGACACGTTCTACATCACTTTATCAACGCCATCCATCCATTTTTTCAACTTATTTTAAGGTATGAGTCAAAAAATGAGGTAAATCCTAAGTCACAAGTGAGCCACAACACAAGAAACTTTGCTAGTTGAACGCCCATCGTTAATAAGTTCTTGGGGCCCACAAAAGTTTGTATCAAGCTGATATTTGGGTTTTCCTTTCATCCATATCCGTGTGATGCAATCAGCATGTTTGTGTGACGTAATTAACAGATTGGATGGCAAATAAAAATTATACTGAGCCATAGAAAGTTTTTAACGGTAGGTGTCGAATCACCACTTTCCTCTGGCATTTTTCATATGAGATTTGTATCAGACTCTTTTTTAGGGATCATGCTATGAAACAATGATATAAAGTATATGGACTTTATCAATAAAACACGTACTTCATGGTGGGGCTACAGAGCGTGATGAGCATGTAAGAAAATACCTCGACAAATTGATATTGAGAATTACTGCATAAGGACCGTTTAAAAGCACAGGACCTCACAGCATCCTTTGCTGTGAACAAAATGGGGATGGCCCAACTTAATGTATGTGAAAAATCCATCTGGACCACCATGTGAGTTACTATACTTTAGGCCTAGGTTGAATATTGCAGTGAATTCAATGATTCCACTGGACACAATAACCGAGAGTGTAAGACAATGTTAACCTTTACAACTGTATCACTTTATGTGGCCCGCGTAAATCACTTTTGCATGTGATTTTTTATTCTTGTGCTTAATCTCTTGAGTATATCTCAGATTTGTAATAAATAACATTCTTTAAAATTCTCTAAAGAGGTTTGTGAGATCTCATATCTGATCGGTAAATTGATCATGAGAGGTAACTTCTATGCGCTTCAAAGCAGTGGAGAAACCATCTTACCTACTTAGATGCCATATGACCAGGGATAACGAGTCCAAACTTTGGCACCAAAGACTTGGCCATGTTCATTACTGAAATTTCTCCCACCTAAGCTCAAAGAATCGGGGTAGAAGACTTCCCAAAATTGGGGAAAAAAAAGAGTAAGATTGTATGTGGCGATTACCAGAAAGGTAAACAAATTAAGGTCGCCCATAAAAAGACAACCACCCTGGCCACCTCAAAACCTCATGAAATTTTACATATGGACCTATTAATTTGGTCTCACTAAAGTTCATAGCTAGGGTGGAAAAAGACTGTTTTTAGTGGTAGTGGATGATTACTCCAGGTTCACCTGCGTCTCTTTCCTAAGGGAAAAATCATATACATTTCAAGACTTTAGGAAACTCATAAAGAAACTCCAAAATTAAAAAATGGTATATGATAGACCGAATCAGGAGTGATCAAGGTGGCGAACTCGAGAATGATTGATTCTAGAAGTTTTGTGATGAATTTAGGATTCGACATGAATTCTCGTCACCCAAAACTCCATAAAAAAAATGAAGTAGCTAAAAGAAAAAATCGGGTGTTTCAAGAAATGAGCTTAGTCATGTTAAATAATAAAGAATTAACAAAAACTTTATGGGTCGAAGCTATTAAAACAAATTGTTACATAATCAACCGAGTTTACCTTAGAGCGTGCTTAAACAAAACAATGTATGATTTGTGGCATGGAAGCCACCTAGCGTCAAGTATTTCCGGGCGTTTGGTAGGAAATGTTATATACTTAGAGATTGGAAAAACTTAGGAAAATTTGACCCAAAAAGTGACAAAGGAATCTTCTTAGGATACAGTTTAAACAATCGTGCTTATAGGGCTTATAATCTTAGGACTCTTACAATTCAAGAATCTATCAATGTAGTTGTTGATGACCAACTGCATGACAAGACCTTTCCTGAGGTAGATGTGGATGAAGAATTGGGTCCGAGCGTAATAGGTAAATCTGATGATAGGCCTACTTCTCAATGAGCGTCTCAACCTTTGGGTATCATTCCAATTATCAAGGATCATCCTCTCAATCAAATAATTAGAGATTCGGGTAGACGATAACTTGAGACCATAAACAATCATCTTTGCTTCACCTCTAAAATAGAACCAAAGAATGTTGCAGAAGCTCTACAAAATAAATCTTGGATAGTTATGTAAAAAGATGTAACGACTTAGAAAAATCCATACTTAGACCTGAGTATTACTTTTAGCAGAAATCATTTAGGTCTTAATCCCTTAGAAATTTAATGTGTATTAGCTAGCGCTAAACTAGATTACATGTGAAATTAACACGGATAACTTTCAATACGATTTGTAAGACCTAAAACTTATAGAATCATTGACGCTATATTACTCTGAAATCTAGGATCCAACTCTAAACCCAGTTGCTCCCGGGAATACTTTGTAACTTCATATTGGACCTAGACCGCACGTTGAAAGTCTAATGACGATGAACTTAGACCATTAAGACCGCTTAGTTGGACTTGACTATCACCTTAAAAATTAAGCCCAAACGATGTCCTGAAACCATTTCCTTGTGTCCGGAGTGAAAAGAGTGAGAAAATGAAGATTTTTAGAAAATTAATTATGATTTTAAGTAATCTGGATCGTTTCGCTTGCGCAATATTTCTACGCGTTCTGACCATTAGATTTCAACCCAAATTCACCCTCGGATCAGGGAAGGTGGCCCATACATGTCAAAGTACTTGTAGCCTTGATCGAATTTCGGTAACCGTTGAATTGAAGTTGGTCCGCCACGGCCGATCTGGAAACTCGATTGAACTGAAAACTTAACTTACTAAAGATCCAATACTAGTGAGCTTAAGTCCGACCGCATTTGATAAGAGGACCTCCAGAAGTGCTCCGTTGGATCAGAAAGAGTCCGATTTGGTTATAACCTAAATATACCTTAGCCTTAAGACTATTTTCATAGACTTTAGGCTTATAAAAAAGCCTTAAACCCTCATTCCTAAATTCCATACGAATTTCCTAAACCCTAGCTACTTAAGAGAGAGAAAGTGAGAGAGAACCTTTTGATTCTCCATGGGATTCTTCCCAGTTCATATACACATCGAACCTGCGTATCTGAACCGTTCATCCGGCGATTCTGATTTCATTCCTGGATAAGTTAAGAAAACCCTAACCTGTTTTGAAGCTTAAAATAGCTGTAGTGAAGTTATAGCTAACCTGTTTCATGCTTTAGGTAGCGTATCTGCCGTTGACGAAAACATCGTCTGAATCACATCTTATATGTGTTTTCTGGTTTAAGGTGCATACTATATACGTTTAGGTTATGGTTTTCAAGGTTTTCAATGTTAGATAATGATTTATTCATGTTGTGATTGCCATTACACATGCCAAATGCGCTATCCGTTTCGATTTACATATATGTATACTTTATGTTATAAATAGCGTATTTCATGTATATGTTAGAATACCCGTATACGTATGGAATATGCCGTTATGATTGCCATGATTATTTGTCGCAGTCGTATGCTTGATATGTATGCGACAACTCCTTAGCGAAAGGACTTGCCCTAATATGTAATGGAGTCGACATACGTGATGTATGTTGAATAGTGTAATCTAAGTGTTTGTATAAATGCCTGAATGAGTTAGTAGTTTGTAAAGAGTGACTTTTTAGGTTGTTGAGATATGAATCTCAATCACCTTAATTGTGTGTATGATTTCCTCCATGAATTGTGTAACTTAGCTTATTCATGGTAACTGAATGTATGATTTCCTCCATGTACTGTATTTAAGTTCAAGTTATATTTCACGAATGATCATATGAAAGTAGGATATGAATCATATGCCTGTATTTGAGCTTGTACATGATTGGGGCTGTACTACAGTTCAGGTAATTGGTAACCGTTCTGCAAATAGTGGTTGAGGTCGTTGTCTCCACAAAAGATGAGTTTAACGAATCTGAGTTGTGCTTGGGATGTTCGACAGTGGTTAGGCCACATGGAGTGCTTATGCATTGCATGTCGTTCAACTCAACGTGCGCTTGGCCTAGTTGAGCTCATTAAATAACCCAATTGACCGATGTTTGTTCACCATGTTTGGTCACTACTGTTTGAATCTAAGGCATTGATCTTACCAGTGAAACTCCTGTTAACCTTGATACCGTGATCCCCTAAGACTCATGAGCCAAACATGGTGGTATGGGACACCGTGGCCGAGCTGTCAGCCTATGCTGGGGCGACGAGCCTCCCCGTAGTGACCAGTGAACACCCTACTCTCGTGAGCAGATTATGGTGGTATGAGACACTATATTCTTGTTATCGGCCTATATTAATTAGTGATGAGCCCTCTGTAGTGATCTCGAGTATATCCTGACACTGCATAAGAGCGACGAGTCTTGTAGCAGTATTAAGGATATAACTTGGCCTGTATTGATTTGGTGATGGGGGAGTGGTGTAACGATTCCGTGCAACAGCCCTGACAGCCCTTGCAGCGAACTAGAACTGTAACATCGTATAAGATTTCCTAGGACTGACGACCCTAGAATGGATCAATGTTTGGAAATTGATATAAGGGAGGTGTCTTAGCTTCCCAATCCTACTGTATGAAAGGGACTAATAAAAACTAGATAATCACACTCATGACATCGCACTGCATGTGCCATTGGCGTTGGTGTGAGAGCACAGTGGTAGTGATTCATGTCGTGATCGTTAGATGATGTCGTATGAGGGAGTTTATGGTGAGGGCATGTATCATTCCCTCATATCATTCTTACATTAACAAGAATATCTAGGACATGTTTGATTGTACTACTTTATCATTACTTCTTGATTGAATTGATAACATGTTAACCTTTGATGTATAGTACCACTGAGTTGATCACTCACTCCCACGTTCTGGGATGGTGCTTAAACACCAACCAGACTCTGACTTAGCTGTAGGTGACGGCGATGTTTGTGAGGCAGAGCCAGATTTTGATGAGGACGAGGAGGCATTCTCATTTATGCAGTTCTCAGGCCGGTTCATTTGAGCCTTGTCCTGACCAGCGGAGATTCTGGGATATGTATATGATGATTTTGCACAGTTAGATACATGTATTTTGAGACATAGTTGTATATATTGCCCTGGGCAGAGCACGCATCTTTTGGGGATTATTTTTGAATTATATATGTATTTAAGTCTTCCGCTTACATTTTCTCAATATCCCTGAATTATGTCTGCTGATCTGGCTTGATCTATTTCATGTTTTATGCACTAACATAGACAAATACATCCATCATTGTTTATGTTGCATAAGTGACGTTTTGAAACTTGGGAGCTGAGTTATGCTCGACTCCTAAATTTCAAGACGTTACAAGTTGGTATTAGAGCATGATCTAGATTAAACTGGACCTGGGTTAGGGTCACACAATGCACGTTAACGCCACTATAGCGTGGGAGGGTGCGAGAACAATCTAGAATCAGAACTAGGACTCCCAGGTTGTCATTTGGCGAAAGTTTACTGAAAATGATCGCCGGGATTGAGTCCATGCACACTTCTGATCACACACGAAGACCCCAAATCACTTCTAGATCGTCAATTGATGGGTATAGACCATGTTTTATCCCATTCTAGCCGTTAGAAATCGCTAAAAGTGAATAGAGATCAGATTAGTTCAGAAATGACTCGAAACGGCTCAAATCGGAAGAGGGGGCCGAACGAACAACTTTCAGGGGGTTCCAGGGTAGGACCCTAACATTTTTAGACCCAGGGGGTGGGGAGGTGCTCGCCCATGGGGCGAGGCCTCGTCGAATTGTCCAGTGGCCGGCGAGGCCTCGCCGACCTGCGGGCCAGTTGGGACCGGGCCTTCGGCCCGATCATATGTGGGGCCTAGTGGGACCCAATGCTCCATGGTTCGACCCCTATTTCATTCTCAAACAAGTACTTCCTTCATAAACCTCCCTCCCATGCTTTCCCTTTTCTTCAAAACCGTCCCAATCTCTTTCAAATCAGCATTCCAATCACTCCTTTTTTCATTTTTTGTTAACTCCTTCATCCCTCCACTGTGCTCAGCCATACCCATCACCTACTCCTTCCATTTTCTTTGATTTAAGCTCCCAAAGCTCTCAGTTAAGCTCCAAAACGTGCCAACCCCCAACCCCTCTTATTTTGATCTTTTCTTTCTTCTATTTTCCCTTTCTTTGACCCATTACACTCCTATTTCAGACCCAAATCCGTGGGGACCTAGAAATCTCAGCCCTTTCTTCATTTTTTTCACTTTTCATGGCTTTCTTGGAGCTTGTCGTGACTCTATTTTCCATTTCCTCCATCCTTTTGCTGATGGGCAAGAAGCGTGCCCCTGTGGATGAGGCTGGGCCTAGTCGTCCCGTTCGTTCGAGGCGGCCTAGAGGAGCTACTGCGAGTTCAAGCGTTGGGAGAGAAGTGCTGAAGAAGCGGGATTCAGATCCCCATGCTCCATTTGGAAGATCGTTGTTTGCAGAGTTGGCTCATGACGTCTACGAGGACCGTAGGGTTCTTTTCGAAGTGCATGTGGATGGGCGACTCTTTAGCAAGTACTTGTTGTTCGAGCGTTTGGAAGAAGTCAGGTGGGGTCCGCTATTTGAGGTCGAGTCTCGTGCAATTGTGAGTACTGTTCGCGCATTCTATGCTCACATTCGGGACCCTATGCTGGATCCCTTACAATTCAAGATCCCCTTCGACAGAGATCGGGAAGCCATAATCAATGTTGGGTTGATAGCTCGACTCCTGAACGTGCCACTTGGAGAGGTACATCCAAGTGTAAGGAATCTGAATAGTGTTCATGAGAGGGATCACCACACCAGGTTTCTGTGTGATTGTTTAGTTGAGTGGTAGCTTAACAAGAGCCTCTTAACGACCCATATGTCTGGCAATTTCTGTCTGCTTCACCACATCTGTACGTTCAATATTTATCCTAGGTGGAGTAATCGCAGTGAATGTACGCGTCTCATGGTAGATTTTCTGTATTAAGTGGGGCAGGGAGAGAAGGTGTGTGTGCCTACGTTTGTACTGCGATAGATCATCCTTATCGCGCGATCAAGAAGAACGACTGAGTCGCTTTCCTTCGGCCGACTCATATGCAAGATTGCACTCGAGTTTGGCTACAGACTTGGGGCGGAGTTGCCAGTGCCGGTCCATTATATCAGCGAGACTACTCTTAACCGGATGAAGATGGGGCCTCGGCAACGTGAGGCCCAACTTGATGAAAGCGAGGATGATTATGATAGCGAAGAAGAAGAAAGTGAAGAAGAAGGTGGGGCAGAGATAGAGGAAGAAGTGCAGGATGAAGAAGAAGAGGAGGCTCAGGATACTGATGAGAGTCCTCCTCCTGCAACTCAAGAGCCTGATCCTGCTCAGGCTGATAAGGATGCCCGTATAGTTCGACTCAAGGAGGGTCAAGCTGCTCTTCAACAGGATATTGTGGATTTGCGGGGCCTTGTAAAGCGTAAGTTTAAGAAAGTAATACGCATGCTGAAGACTATCCTGTGCTGCCTGAAGGATAAGGGTGCCCCTTCTTCATCGCCAGATTCTAATGAATAGGCTTTATGTAGTCATTTTTTACTTGTTTGTTACTTGTTTTGATGTGTGGTTTGGTGTTTGTTTGGTAGTTGGTAGTTGTTTGGTGTTTGAAGTTTAGTGTCTGAAGCTTAGTTATTTTATTCACATGCTTTCTCCGTCGCGATTCATGTAATGCTACACATCATGTATTGTGATAATTTTGTTAATTGAATGCATGTTATTTCTTTGGCTTGTGAAGTTAATGCTGTGGATGGACTGTGTGAATGCCTAATCTCATTGGTTGCTACCCTCTGTTGTGTGTAGGGTATGCCACCTAAGGGCTCGATATCTTCAGCCCGTCTTTCTCTGGGTGATTCGCTAGACGGTGCCCTTACCCTATGCGATACTCCTATAAACCCCCATTCGGGCCCATCTCGTTCAGATCCCATGCCGAGTTCTTAGCCGACTTATAGCCCTACTGCTGGGCCACCTCCTGTGACACCTTCTGTGGTGCCTCCTGTCACACCTGCGGTTCCCGAGCAGAACCGTGCGTCTACGTCGACGTCTTCTACATCACAGTCTGCTCCGCCTCCTGATAGGCTAGAGCAGATGATGCTGTTGATGCAGCAGCAGCAGCAGAAGCAGTTCTTATCCTCCATGGATGGTATCTTTGCTCAGTCGATGGGGGCAACTCCACCTGCCTCGCCTCTACACCCTGTTGGGCATACTAGTACGAGCGGTACATTCGAGCAATTTTAGTGCTTGAGGCCTCCTACATTTTCGAGTACTCACAGACCCGAGGAGGCTAAGTATTGGATCGACCGCATCTTTAAGATGCTTAGGCCGTTACACTGTTTCGAGGTGGAGCAGGTTGAGCTTGCCACCTTCATGTTTGAGAAGGAGGCTAGCTTATGGTGGGACAGCATTCACCACACAGTTGTGGAGGGATTTGAGTGGACATGAGTGACATTCGAGGCTCACTTTCACGAGAAGTATTTTTCGGTCACTTACCAGCATGAGAAGGAGAGTGAGTTCCTTCGCCTTTGCCAGGGAGGCATGTCGGTGATAGAGTATGAGAACCGGTTTACGGAGCTAGGCAGGTATGCTCCTTTGATTCTGGGTGATCAGCCATTGAGGATGCTGCATTTTTCTGAGGGTTTGCAGCCCAAGATTAGATCGAAGATGTACTGTGCGAGCATTTCTTCTTATGCGGAGTTGATGAGCGTGTCCTTGCGAGCAGAGCAGGATGGGGAGAGGTTGTCCCACACGCGAGCACCTATGGTTTCTAGGCCGGGACCTGATTTCGTGAGTAGGCCTTTCCTCGGTAAGAGGCCTCGTTTTGATTCACTGCAGGGGTCTTCTGCATCTCCTGCCCACTTGAGGCGTCCTAACGTGTGGTGCAGCTATTACAAGAGGCCTGACCACACTGAGATTTCTTACTTTTTCAGGATGCGAGACAGTGGTTTCTCATCGCCTTAGAGGATCGCCCGTCCGATGCTCCAGGTTATTTCTGCACCACCTATTCGATCAACACCAGCTCATCCTTCCTTCAGACCTCCAGCACCTCATTTCAGGCCACCACAACGGCCCATGGTTCCTCCACCACATCGCCCACAGCAGGCTCTGGTTCATGCGCTCATAGCTGAGTTTCCTGAGGCAGATTCAGCACTGACGTCATTTGAGGTTCCTGTTCACATCCTAGGTACGCTTATCTTCCTGTTGGTGGACACTGGGTCCACTGTTTCGATCGTTTCTTGTCCTGCGGTCAAGCGGATAGGTTTAGTTATGGCTCCTGTGAAGGGAGTGAGACTCACGACAGCTACAGGGACTACTTCAGATATTACTCGGACCTGTGAGTCTTGCTCGATAGATTTAGGTAACAGGACAGTGGTTGTCGACCTGATTGTCGTCCCACTGTGTCATTATGATGTTATATTTGGGATGGATTGGCTAGCAAAGATGAGAGTGGAGATTGATTACGAGGCCAGAGTTGTGACAGCCTACGGACCTGAGGGCACGGTCTTCTCTTTTCCAGTTCAGGTTAGTTGGTCCTGTCGTGTTAGCACCTATGTTTCCATGTTAGAGAGTTCTGATGTTCCGATGCTAGAAGATATGCCAGTAGTTCGCAATTTCTCTAATGTGTTTGAGAAGATTCCAGGGCTTCCTCCTCGGCGCGAGATTGACTTTGCTATTGATCTTGTGCCCGGTGCGACACTTATTTCCCTGCCAACGTATCGTATGCCTCCATGTGAGATAGAGGAGTTAAGGAGACAGATTGATGGTTTGCTTGAAGCAGGATTTATTCGACCGAGTGTGTCACCTTAGGGAGCGCCTGTCTTGTTTATGAAGAAGAAAGACGGTTCCCTGCGGTTGTATGTTGATTATCGCAGGCTGAATCAGGTGACAGTAAAGAACAAGTATCCTTTGCCCAGGATTGATGATCTGTTCGATCAGTTGAAGGGGACACGTTATTTCTCGAAGATAGATTTGTAGTCTGGGTATCATCAGTTGCGCGTCAGGGATGGAGACGTGCAAAAGACTGCGTTCAAGACCAGTTTTGGTCATTATGAGTTCCTTGTGATGTCTTTTGGACTCACAAATGCTCTGGCCGTGTTCATGGATCTGATGAACAGAGTGTTTGGGCCATTTCTGTTCTGGTTCGTCATTGTCTTTATCGATGACATTTTGATATACTCCCCGAGTCGGGAAGAGCACGAGGAGCACCTGAGAGCGGTATTCAATACTCTTAGGGAGAACTAGTTGTTTGTATAGTATAAGAAATGAAACTTCTGGAAGGAAGAAGTTAAGTTCCTGGGACATGTGGTGTCCAAGGAAGGTATTGCTGTTGACCTCGCTAAGGTATCCATGGTTCAAGATTGGAAGCAGCCCAGTTCAGTTACTGATGTGAGGGGTTTTCTGGGTCTGGCAGGTTACTATCGAAGATTCATTTGAGATTTTTCTAAGATTGCCAGACCGTTGTCTCAATTAACACAGTTTGCCTGGAATGAGAAGGCTGAAGCAGCTTTT
Source organism: Magnolia kwangsiensis (assembly GCA_037074715.1). Lineage (NCBI taxonomy): Eukaryota > Viridiplantae > Streptophyta > Magnoliopsida > Magnoliales > Magnoliaceae > Magnolia > Magnolia kwangsiensis. Next base: position 64,561,839 of record CM073573.1, read on the forward strand.
CAGGAGCTGAAGGACAAGTTAACGTCCGCCCCCGTGTTAGTATTGACAGAGCAAGGGGTTAAGTATACGATATATACTGACGCATCTCGCATTGGTCTGGGTTGTGTCCTTATACAGAATGACAGGGTGATTGCGTATGCCTCGAGACAATTAAGGAAGCATGAGGAGAATTACCCTACGCACGACCTAGAGTTGACAGCTGTCATCTTCGCATTAAAGCTCTGGAGACATTACCTCTACGGAGAGGAGTTCAATCTCTTTTGTGACCACAAGAGCCTTAGATATATTTTCACACAGCAAGATTTGAATATGAGGCAGCGCCGATGGATGGAGACCTTGAAAGACTTTAAGTTCGAGGTTTCCTACCATCCGGGCAAGGTGAACCTTGTGGCAGATGCGTTGAGCCGCAAGAAGACTATAGAATTTGTAGCTCCGCTTATGATTGCAGAATAGGATATGGTGGAATTCTTGTGAGACTTTGAGTAGAAACTCATAGTGGAAGAGCCGTATAAAATTATCGCACATATTCGTGTACAACCGCTCATAAATGGACGTATCATTGAGGCTCAGGCAGGCGATGAGCTTCTGATGAAGATGAAGGAGCGGGTTGGTACTGACGGGGACTCTGAGTGGACTATTGGTACGGATGGGGGCCTGCAATATCAAGGTCGCTTATGCGTTCTAGACATACCTGACTTGAGATGAGAGATTCTTGAGTCAGCCCACAGTTCGAGGCTCACGATGCATTTAGGTAGCACGAAGATGTATCAGAATATGAGACGATCGTACTGGTGGGACAATATGAAGGTCCACATTGCTGAGTTCGTATCCCGCTATCTCACGTGTCAGCAGATTAAGGTAGAGCATCGCCGACCTCCTGGATTGCTTCAGCCCATGCCCATAGCTGAATGGAAGTGGGAATTTATTTCCATGGATTTTATTTCTGGACTACCAAAGACGAGGAAGGGACATGACTCTATTTGGTTGATCGTTGATAGGTTGATGAAGTCAGCTCATTTCCTACCGATCAGAGTCAAAAATTCTACAGACGAGTTGGCTAGATTGTATATCAGAGAGATTGTACGCCTGCATGGAGTTCCCTTGGAGATTGTGTCAGATAGAGACACCCGATTCACATCTATCTTCTAGACTCGTATCCAGGAAGTAATGGGTGTGAAGTTGAAGTTCAGTACCGCGTTCCATCCGCAGACAGACGAACAGACGGAGCGTGTGAATCAGATTTTGGAGGATATGTTGCGAGGTTGTGTGTTGGACTTCAAGAACAGTTGGGATGACTCTCTTCCTTATGCAGAATTCGTTTATAACAACAGCTTCCAAGCGAGTATTGGTATGGGTCCCTATGAGGCATTGTATGGTCGCCTGTGTAGAGTGTCGCATTGTTGGGCAGAAGTGGGTGAGAAGACTTTGATTGGCCCAGAGTTGGTTCAGGCGACTTCAGAGAAGATCGACATTATTCGTCGCCGACTGCTCTCAGCACAGAGCAGGGAGAAGAGCTACGCCAATACGAGACGGCGACCGCTTGAGTTTGATGTTGGGGACCATGTGTTCCTTAAGGTTTCCCCTATGCGAGGAGTTCTTAGGTTTGGTAAGAAGGGGAAGCTCACGCTGAGATTTATTGGTCCATTCCAGATACTTGATCGAGTGGGGGCAGTAGCGTATCACCTTGCTTTGCCCACACCATTCTCAAGCGTGCATAATGTTTTCCATGTGTCCATGTTGAAGAAGTATGTTCCCGATCCTTCGCACATTATCAAATGGGAACAGGTGCAGTTGAGCGAGGATGCCACTTATGAACTGCGACCGACGCGTATTTTGGATAGGAAAGAGCAGGTATTGCATAGCAAGGTTATCCCACTTGTGAAGGTACTGTGGACGCATCACAGCGAAGAAGAAGCTACCTGGGAGACTGAAGCTGAGGTCAGGAAGAATTACCCCAAGATCCTCGAGGAGTATGAGAAGGTATAAATTTCAAGGACAAAATTTTTTCTTTACGGGGGTAGATTGTAACGACTTAGAAAAATCCATACTTAGGCTCGAGTATCACCTTTAGCAGAAATCATTTAGGCCTTAATCCCTTAGAAATTTAATATGTATTAGCTAGCGCTAAACTAGATTACATGTGAAATTAGCAATGATAACTTTCAATACGATCCGTAAGACCCAAAACCTATAGAATCGTTGACGCTATATTACTTTGAAATTTAGGATCCAACTCTAAACCCAGTTGCTCTCGGGAATACTTTGTAACTTCATATTGGACTTAGACCGCACGTCGAAAGTCTGATGACGATAAACTTAGACCATTACGACCGCCTAGTTGGACTTGACTATCACCTCGAAAATCAAGCCCAAACGATGTCCTAAGACCATTTCCTTGCGCCCGGAGTGAAGAGAGTGAGAAAATGAAAATTTTTAGAAAATTAATTATGATTTTAAGTAATCTGGATCGTTTCGCTTGCGCGATATTTCTAAGCGTTCTGATCATTAGATTTCGACCCAAATTCACCCTCGGATCAGGGAAGGTGGCCCATACATGTCAAAGTACTTGTAGCCTTGATCGAATTTCGGTAACCGTTGAATTGAAGCTGGTCTGCCACGGTCGTTCTGAAAACCCGATCGAACTGAAAACTTAACTTACTAAAGATCCAATACTAGTGAGCTTAAGTCCAACCGCGTTTGATAAGAAGACCTCCAGAAGTGCTCCGTTGGATCAGAAAGAGCCCGATTTGGTTATAACCTAAGTATACCTTAGCCTTAAGACTATTTTCATCGACTTTAGGCTTATAAAAAGAACTTAAATCCTCATTCCCAAATTCCATACGAATTTTCTAAACCCTAGCTACTTAAGAGAGAGAAAGTGAGAGAGAACCTGTTGATTCTCCGTGGAATTCTTCCCAGTTCATCTACACATCGAACCTGCATATCTGAATCATTCTTTCGACGATTCTGATTTTATTCTTGGGTAAGTTTAAGTAAACCCTAACCTGTTTTGAAGCTTAGAATAGCTGTAGTGAAGTTATAGCTAATTTGTTTCATGCCTTAGGTAGCATATCCGCCGTTGACGAAGACATATCGTCTGAATCACGTCTTATACGTGTTTTCTGGTTTAAGGTGCAGACTATATACATTTAGGTTATGATTTTCAAGGCTTTCAATTTTAGATAATGATTTATTCATGTTGTGATTGCCATTACACATGCCAAATGCGATATCCGTTTCGTTTTACGTATATGTATACTTTATGTTATAAATAGCGTATTTCATATATATGTTGGAATACCCGTATACGTATGGAATATGCGATTATGATTGCCATGATTATTTATCGCAGTCATATGCTTGATATGTATGCGGCAACTCCTTGGCGAAAGGACTTGCCCTAATATGTAATGGAGTCGACATACGTGATGTATGTTGAATAGTGCAATCTAAGTGTTTGTATAAATGCCTGAATGAGTTAGTAGTTAGTAAAGAGTGACTTTTTAGGTTGTCGAGATATGAATCTCAATCACCTTAACTGTGTGTATGATTTCCTCCATGAATTGTGTAACCTAGCTTATCCATGGTAACTGAATGTATGATTTCCTCCATGCACTGTATTTAAGTTCAAGTTATATTTCATGAATGATCATATAAAAGTAGGATATGAATCATAGGCTTGTATTTGAGCTTGTACGTGATTAGGGTTGTACTACAGTCCAGGTAATCGGTAACTGTTCTGCAAATAGTGGTTGAGGTCGTTGTCGCCACATAGGATGAGTTTAACGAATCTGAGTCGTGCTTGGGATATTCGACAGTGGTTAGGCCACACGGAGTGCTTATGCATTCCATGTCGTTCAACTCAACGTGTGCTTGGCATAGTTGAGCTCATCAACTAACTTGATTGACCGATGTTTATTCACCATGTTTGGTCACTACTGTTTGAATCTAAGACACTGATCTTACCAGTGAAACTCCTGTTAACCTTGGTACCGTGATCCCCTAAGACTCATGTACCGGACATGGTGGTATGGGACACTGTGGCTAAGATGTCGGCCTACGCTGGGGCGACGAGCCTCCCCGTAGTGACCAGTGAGCACCCTACTCTCGTGAGCAGATTATGGTGGTCTGGGACACTATATTCTTGTTGTCGGCCTACATTGATTGGTGACGAGCCCTCTGTAGTGACCTCGAGTATATCCTGACACTGCATAAGGGCGATGAGTCTTGTTACAGTATTGAGGATATAACTAGGCCTGTATTGATTTGGTGATGGGGGAGTGGTGTAACGATTCTGTGCAACAGCCCTGACAGCCCTTGTTGCGACCTAGAACCGTAAAATCATATGAGATTTCCTAGGACTGATGACCTTAGAATGGATCAATATTTGGAAATTGATATAAGGGAGGTGTCTTAGCTTCCCAATCTTACTGTATGAAAGGGACTAATAAGAACTGGATAATCATACTCATGACATCGCACTACACGTGCCATTGGCGTTGGTGTGAGAGCACAGTGGTAGTGATTCATGCTGCGATCGTTAGATGATGTCGCATGAGGTTGTTTGTGGTGAGGGCATGCATCATTCCCTCATATCATTCTTGCATTAACAAGAGTATCTAGGACATGTTTGATTATATTGCTTTATCATTACTGCTTGATTGAATTGATAACATGTTAACCTTTACTGATACTACCACTGAGTTGATCACTCACTCCCACGTTCTGGGATGGTGCTTAAACACCAACCAGACCCTGACTCAACTACAGATGACGGCGATGCTTGCGAGGCGGAGCTAGATTTTGATGAAGATGAGGAGGCATTCTCATTTATGCAGTTCTTAGGCGGGTTCATGTGAGCCTTGTCCTGACCAGCGGGGATTCTGGGATATGTATATGATAATTTTGCACAGTTAGATACATGTATTTTGAGACACAATTGTATATATTTCCCTGAGCAGAGCATGCATCTTTTGGGTATTATTTTTGAAATATATATGTATTTAAGTCTTCCGCTTGTATTTCTTCAATATCCCTGAATTATGTCTGCTGATCTGGCTTGATGTATTTCATGTTTTATGCACTAACACAAACAACATACGTCCATCATTGTTTATGTTGCATAAGTGACGTTTTGAAACTCAGGAGCTGAGTTATGCTCGACCCTCGAATTTCACGGCGTTACAAAAGAGTTGCAACAATTTGAAAGAAATGATGTGTGGCAACTTATACAAGACCATAAAACACCAATATCATTATAAATATATGGATATACAAAAACAAGTCTGATGAATCTGAAAATGTTGTGAGGAACAAGGCATTACTAGTTGCGTAAGGATACTCACAAACTGAGTGCATTGATTTTGATGAAACAATTGCCCCCGTGAGGGACTAGAGTCTATCAGAATCCTATGTCAATAACTTGCGCTCTGAAATTTAAATTATTCCAAATGGACGTAAAGAGTGCCTTTCTGAAGTGTACTAGAGGAAGAAGTATATGTTGAACAACCCAAGGGATTTGTTAATCCTAAACATCCTTACCAAGTATATAGATGAGGAAAGCACTTTACGGTCTCAAATAAGCTCCCCGTGCATGGTATGAACATTTAAATCAATTCTAAATTGACCATAAATTTTTTAGAGGGAGTGTTGATAAAACTCTCTTTTTTTTTTTGAAAGATCGGGGATGCCTTGCTCATTGTCCAGATTTATGTGGACAATATAGTATTTGGTTTCACATGTGAGGATATGGCTCATAAATTCGCTTACTTGATGCAATCCGAATTTGAGATGAGCATGGTGGGAGAACTAATTTTTTTTTTTTTCTGGGATTATAAGTGAAACAGCTCCAAAATGGGATTTTCATTAGCAAGGCCAAGTACACGAAAGAATTAGTAAAATGATTTGGGCTTGAGTTTGGCTGCACACATCACACACCCATGAGCACCACACTAAAATTATTTAAAGACATAACTAGAAAAAGTGTGGATCAACATTTGTGTCGCACCATGATTGGGAGCCTACTTTATCTCACCATAAGCCGACCCATTTTATCATTTAGTGTAGGTTCTTGCCCAAGGTTCCAAGCCGATCCAAAAAAATCACTTATAACCGTTGTGAAAAGAATAAACTTATATATGGCCAGGACTACAAATTTTGCTCTCTAGTACCCATTTGATACTTCAATTACCATTGCCGGGTATTCAGACGCTGATTGGGATGGAAATATGGATGATCAAAAATTGACCAGCGATGAATTCTTTTATATCAAGAATTACTTAGTGTCTTGGCATAGTAAAAAGTAAAATTCCACTTTTTATCAACCACCGAGGCCGAATATATAGCAGCATGTAGCTGTTGCGCCCAACTTTTATGAATGAAGTAAATGTTGATGGATTACAAAATTGATCAAAATACAATGACACTATTTTGTGATAATACCGGTGCCATAAATATTTCCAAGAATTTTGTGCAACATTCAAAAACTAAGCACATAAACATCCGACGTCACTTTATATGAGAACTTGTTAAAGAACATGTTATATTGCTGGATTATGTGCCCACAGAAAGACAACTTGCCAATATATTAATGAAACCCCTGGATGCGAATAGCTTTGGAGATCTCTAAAAGTCCATTGGGGTATATGTGATATAGGTAATTATCGATGTAAATGAAATCAATGTCATATCTAAGGATCTATGGCCTCATTGAACGTTTTTCGTGTACAAATTTCTTTATTTATTTTAGTTTTGTTAGTTAATTTTTGGTGTCCTTATTGAGTGTACAAATATTAGTATTAAAGATCAATATTTGTGTACATTTCATTTTCAAAGTCGGAGCATGCAAAAACTAATGATACTTAGCTATCTGTCTAGCTTTGATGGGACCCTCGATGCCATCGAAGGATCTTCGATGCCATTGAAGTATCGATGGAATCGATAAAAATGGGCACGTGTGGCTGTCCCTTTCACTTTTGATTTTGGTTTTTGACTCTCCTGCGCTGCCCCTTCACCTTCCAAGCCTCTCATTCTCCTCCATATTAGAGATTTGTTGAAGAAATTACTTCGGATCTTATGGTTATTGGTCATTTTGAAAGTTCCCTTATTTGTCAATTAATGTGAAAGTTGAGTCGTAGAGTCTAGTGAGCCTCATATGAAGAATACGAGATCGAAAACTCACCAAGTTGAAGAGGCTTTAGTGCACTTTAAAGGTATATCAAGCCTCACATCCCTAACCAAAACCTATCATGTATTAAACTCCTTAAAAATGGTCCAACTTACCCAAAAACATCTTGGAAAATCCCTTGGCAAGCATGGGAAACAAATAACTCAATAGCAGTTGGACTTGAAACACTATATTAAAAAATTTGTTGTTGTCGATGACATCAAACCCTGTTTGATGACATCGAACTTAAAATTTTGATGACATTGAACTTAGGTTTGATGACATTGTAAAAATGCCTCATCAATCCAACAACCAAAGTCATAATTCTGGATAAATTCTCGATGACATCAAATAGTGTTTGATGACATCGAAAAATAGGCACTTATATGTCAAGCAAGCTTTTCAAGGAAAATCATAAAAAGTTTGATGACATCGAAATTCAAACTTCAATGGCATCAAAATATGGACAAAATGGTTTAGAGAGTTTTCAAAGGAAAATCATTTAATTCTTGATGACATCGAAGTATCTTTGATGACATCGAAATTCAAACTTCGATGAGATTGAAGGATGTTCGATGACATTGAAACAGAATCTGTCGAGCACCAATTTAAAAATCTTAGTGTAGGGATTAATGACATCGAAAGAAACTTCGAAGAAATCGAACTCGACAGATTTTTGCCTATTTTTTTTTACCGTTAAGATTTACTTTATATATCACTTGGGGTTGTTTCCTAGCTTTTTGAGTGAGCATTGAAGATATCTTTGTGATAGATATTGCAGGTGTAAATCCCCTTACTTTCATGCCCTCTTTCCCATAGGAGTTCATCATTCAATCCATGACATAAAGGCAATCATTGGAACATTCATTGTATGGATTGAACTATGAAGTCCAGCCTATATTGAAGATCTAACAACACTCTTTAATGGCAAATCATTGTGCTAGGATCTTTGAATGGAATCTTCTCTAACTCTTAAAGATTAATCATTAACTAGGTTATATTCACCCAAACGTTGACCCAATAACCTCGACACCTTCAATTGGAGCATCTACAATGGGTTGCGATTCAAGGAAGCTGAAGATTCTTCATCAATTGAAAGATCTTTATCATCATGTGATGAATGGGGCTCACTCACTTAGAGGTAAGTATTAGAGCCCATTTTTTTTTGAAAATCTTTCCTTGTGTAGGATTGGGATACAGAGTTTGGTATCTATAAACTCGCCAAGTCCTTTCGTAGGCCTCCGACGAGAGTACGTGTAAAGTCCTTGTGTAGGATCTATTCTCCTTATGTAGGATTTATTGTCTTGTCAAGGCATTTTTGATAACTTTGTGTACGTTGTAAAGGTTCATCATTAACCTGATTTAAAACCATTAGATAGTGAAATCTGAAATTGCGGTGAAGACCGCTTTAGTTGAAGTAGGAATAGGTCAGTATATCGTAGAGGGGGGGTGAATAGGACTTTTTAAAGTTTATATAAATTATTAAAAATCCTTATCACACTAATACTATCACAGAGTATTGATTAGGATTACTCAACCTTAACTCTACTGGCTTCCAAGCCTGATAGAGGATCCAATCACAAACTATTTAAAAGATAAACAATATATAGATGAGATTGTGATGGATATGACTGTGTGTACATAGGATGTGATCATATATAAAGACATGCAAGGCAATCACATAAATGAAAGATAATACCAAACTCAAACACAGTCATTTTATAGTGGTTCGACGACTTGTCTACTCCACTCCCGGCTTCCACACTCAACCCTTGAGTGACCGAATTTCACTAAGGAGGTTTCCCATGGTTCACCTCAAACCTAAGGTTTTAAATCAGGTTCACCTTCAACCTTTACAGAGGTTTCTACTCGGTTCACCTCAAACCCTGAAGTTTTACTGGTGTACTCCTAACCAGATGTTTATGCCCACACAGGACAAAGGTCCACACAACGCACCCTGAGGTTTCTACTCGGTTCACCTCTAACCCTGGAGTTTTGCTGGCATACTCCTAACCAGATGTTTATGCTCTCCACAGAGTAAGGGTCCACACAACACACCCCGCACGTACACTCCCGTCGGAGGCCTCCTTTGAGGACTTCAAATGGTGAGTAACACTTAAAACCTAGTCCTAAAAAGGAATGATTGCAAGTGTCCTATGGACTCTTAGTACTTATAGATAAGTTGATGAGTCCCTTTCAGCGCAATGATGAAGATCTCCTTCTTGTTGATGAAGAATCTTCAGCTCCCTTGATCCGCAACACAAAAATGTATATTTGTTAGGCTTAGGTTGGGTCAAGGCTATGATGGAATACCACTCTCTGAAGATTTTCCTATAAGGAAGATAGAGAGGTTCCCATCATCTACGCATTCAAGGCATCCCAGTTTAATGATATGTCATTAAGGTAGTAGCTGAAGGATCCTTGAATGCGGAAGTTCATTCCCCAATCCACTCTATGAGATATCAATGATGAGGGTGGATTGGAGGATGAACTTCCTGAGAGAAAGGGCTTAGGTAAATGATAGGAAGGTTAAAACACTCTAAAGCACTCTCTTCTTTCTCTCCAGTAATGAAGACAACTCTCTCTATTTATAGGCAAAAGGTTCCAACGGATATAAACGGTCATATTTATGACAGAGTTCGATATCATCGAGCAGTCGTCGATATGATTGAGCTTATACTGTCGATTGTATCGGCCGACCTCTCGATGATAAGAACTCAATTGTCATTTATCTTTTGGAAACCTTCTGCCAACTAGTCGATGGGATCGAGACACACATCGATGATATCGAATTTCAAACTCCGATTCCATCGAGTAATGGTTCGATCTATCGACAGGTGAAAAATAAGAGAGAAGCCTTGAAGAATTTTAAGATCACAGATATGATCGGGGAAACAGTCGATGTCATCAGAATTTGTACATCGATCATATCGGCGACCTTTTCGATGGGATCGATAAATCGTATAGATTTTACATGTAAGCTTGCTGGACGAATTATGTCCTGACTCGATCCAATCGACTTGGTCTCGATATGATCGATATATGAATATCGATTTATCGACAGGCACCCCGATCAAAATTAAAAGCAACCTGAAATTCTTGCTGGAGAGAACATGCGCCCCATAGTCGATATGATCGACTGACTCCCGATATGATCGATATTTGAGTTCAGATTGAATCGGACAGTCATGATATATCGAAGCATTTGTTAGATTTATTTAGAAAAATAGGGGCGCCAGAAAGCAGTCTGTCGATACGATCGATCCACTTCAGATATGATCGATTTTCGAATATCGATGATATCAACTCGAAGGTCGATATATCGATAAATCGTCCAGAAGATTGTTTGATTGCTGGACGGTTTTTGTCCTCACTTGATTGTATCGATTGATATGCTGAGGACATCGACAGAGCTGGTTGATCATATCGAAAGGGGAATCGATATAATCGACAGTGTAAGAAAATTTAGAAGATTTTCTTTTTAATAAAAAGTTTTCTTACACATAAATCCTAAGATGTTTTAGTTCTTTTTAAGGGTTTAATCACCTGGTGTTTTGGGACATGGGATGTGAGGCTATGATTTACCTTTTGGTGAGCTTCCACACATCCAGATGAGGCAGACGCTTGACTTGATCTTCTTGTTAGGTGCTGTCGTCCGACTGACTCAACATACAACGTAATTGACAAACCAGGGCACGTAATAGGTGCACTTTTAAAATCCGGTACACTCATGGGTTGAGTGGGTCCATAGGGAGTGGAGTAGTTACATAGCTGAACCATTATATATCATTGTGTTTGTGGTGCATGCTTTTGCTTTTATTTGTGATGATTCATGCTATGCTTCAATTTTGCACACAACATTCTTGATGAAATGCAGCTTTCATATGTTTCACTATCCTAGCTTTTGATTGTGATTGCTTTTCAGTTAAACATGTCTCATAAAGTGCTTAGTAGTTAGCATATTTTATTTTATTTTATTATTATTATTTTTTTAAAGTGGGTTAAAATTTTGAAAAGTCCTATTCACAACCTTCTAGGATACTTGGACATAACTTTGTACTCACTAGTAGCGGTTTACCTGCAATTTCAATTGGAATCAAAGAAAGTTCCTCTTGAAGGGTTTAACAACTTAGAGAGAGATCCTTACTGAAGTTAGAAGTATGTCCAAAGGAGAGGGAATATTAGTCTCTCAACCACCATATTTTGATAATTCAAATTATGCATATTGGAAAGCTAGAATGAATATATTTCTGCAATCTTTAGACCATGATGTATGTGATATTGTTGAGAGTGGGTATGAGCCACCAATGGAACAAATTGTACTTGAAAATGACACCACCATATCTTGACCAAAACCGAAGGCATTTTGGACTGATTATAATAAACAATGGAAGATATGTGATGCAGAAGCAATGAATGCAATTTACTATGCTGTTTCATAAGAGGAATTTAAACGCATATGCATGTGTGAAACATCGAAACAAGAATGGGATATGCATGTGTGAAACATCAAAACAAGCATGGAATATGTATATGTGAAACATCGAAACAAGCATGGGATCTGTTGTAAACTACCCATGAGGGAACAAGCATGGTGAAACGTTCAAAGCTACAACTCCTAAAGTCCAATTTGAGTATATAAAAATGGAAGAACATGAAACATTTATGGAGTTTTACACGAAACTGAATGATATAAGTAACTCCATGTGGAGACTTGGAGAGAGGGTTCTGGTACCAAAAGTTTATAGGAAAATCTTGAGATCCCTAACGGAATGCTTCGCCTCTAAAGTTACCACCATTGAAGAGTATAAGAACATTGATGAAATGAAAGTGGAAGAACTCATAGGTTCCTTATAGATGTATGAACTACATTTCAAAACCCCAATAAAATCCAAAAATATTGTCCTCAAAACATCAACGAACAAAAGTGAATCTGAAGAGGATAGTGAAGATAATGATGTTGATGAGGAGGTGTCCCTTTTGGCCAAGTGGTTTAAAAAATTCTTCAACAAGAACCGTGGAAAAATATTCAACAAGAAGGAGAAATATCTTGACCAAAAGTGCCAAATAGGCAAACCATTAAGGAGGTTAAAGGAGCCACAATGTTACAACTATAGAAAATATGGTCATTTATCTACTGATTGTCCTATAAAGAAATCTAAAGGGAAGGCTATGGAAGCCATGTGGGACAACACCGAAGACTTCAAATTAGATACAAGTGAGTTTGAAAGTGATGGAGACCAGAAATCCTTGAAAATTCTCATGGCCTTCACCACTACGGTCATCCCAAATATAGGGAACAATGAGGAGATAAATGAGCAAGAAATTGAAGAGGCCGAAGAAGAAGAAGAAGAAGAAAGAGAAAAAGAAGAAAAAGATGATATTCATGATGCATATGACTAGACTTTACACTCACAGTTTGAGCATCCTTAAAAAGCTTGGTCAAGCCAATAATGAGAACGAACAACTACAAATAGATTTGGATGAAGCATTGGCTATAAATATAAATTTGGCTAATGATTTGCAAGAGTATTATGTTGACAATGCCAAGCTTGAAAGGGAAGTAACTGATGATGGCTTTAAAATTGAAGATTTGAACATCTATAATCAGAAAATGAAAAACTGAAAATTGAAAATGGAAAACTGAAACTAGATGTAGAAAAATTCAAACATTCATCTAAACTTAATCATAGGTTTTCCCAGAGTGATGAGAAACTAGAAAGATTCTTAGGATTGGGAAGAAACTCTAGGGATAAGAAAGGATTAGGCTATGAAACTTGCAAATCCAGTCCCTCATTTGCATCTCCTATGACTAAGAAAACATTGGCATCCGACACCCAAACAAAAGTCTCTCCTATCTGCCATGCATGTGGAGACATGGGACATTTTAAATTTGAATGTCTAGCATTTAGACAATTCTATTCCATTTCCGGTTCAAGAAATATTGGTAAATTTAAACCAAATGGAAGAATGATACAGAAAATAAAGAGTCCTCCTATAAAAGTTTTAAATGAAATGAGGAAATTCCCTACTCCTAAGATGACAAAGAGGACGAAAGAGTTTTTTAAGCAAGTTGCACAACTGAATTAGAAAACCAAAGAATTGGTGAATTGGGCGAATCTGGATCAGTTGCCCCAAAAATCCAAATCACCGAGGAACAACCAAAAACCTAAGGGAGAAACCAAAAAGAACACTTCATCTCCAAAGAATGTTGTTACCAAATGGGTTGTGAAAAACAAAGTAAACTTCCTTGTAATACATACATCGCTTAAAGTAGACAGTAGCTCAAAATGGTATCTTGATATCAGTTGCTCCAGACACATGACTAGTGATAAGACCCACTTTTGTATTTACACCAAGTTTGATGGTGGGCCAGTCACTTTTGGAGATGGGAGCACCGCAAAGATTATTGGACATGGAACTATAGTGGAGCCTGGATTGCCCAAGACTAAGAATGTTCTTTATGTAGAAGGACTGAAACACAATTTGTTGAGCATCTCTCAAATATGTGACAAAGAACACTCAGTTACTTTCTCCAAAGATGTGTGTGGGATCTCAGACCATATAGGTAAATTAATCATGAAAGGTCTCGGCACAAGTGACAATTGTTATGTGATAGAAAATAGTGGAGAAAATGTCTCGTCCACAAGATGTCACATGGTCAGAGATAGTGAGTCTGAATTGTGGTACCAAAGACTCGGCCATGTACACTACCAAAATTTGTCCGAACTCAGCTCTAAAAATTTGATGAGAATAATTCCTAAGATTGGTAAGAAAGAAAAGGTTGTATGCGGTGATTGTCTCAAGGAAAATAGATAAAAGTTGCACATTAAAAAACAACCACCGTAGCAACCTCAAAACCACTTGAGTTATTACATATATGGTAGGTCCCACTAGAGTTGAGAGGAATGAAGGGAAAAGAATTTTTTCGGTGATGGTAGACGATTACTCTATATTCACCTGGGTTGCATTTTTTAGGGAGAAATATGATACTTTTGATGAATTCAAAAAACTCCCTAAGCAACTCCAAACCGAAAAAGGATATGTCATTGATAGGATCAGGAGTGATCATGGGGGAGAGTTTAAGAACGACCGATTCCAAATATATTGTGAGGAAAATGGGATTCGTCATGAGTTCTTGGCTTCAAAAACTCCATAATAAAATGGAGTGGCTGAAAGAAAGAACAGGGTGTTGCAAGAGATAGTCACGGTTATACTCAATAGTAAAAATTTTTTAAAAAATTTGTAGGCCAAGGCTATCAACACTACCTAATATATAATTAATCATGTATACCTTAGAGTGGGTTTAAATAAGACTCCATATGAACTGTGGAATGGTAAGCCATCTAGTGTCAAATATTTATGTGTCTTTAGTAGTCAATGTTATATCCTTAAAGATAGGGAACATCTAGGTAAATTTGATTCTAAAAGCGATGATGGCATATTCTTAGGATACTCATAAAACAATCGTGCTTATAGAGTCTTTAATTTGAGGACGCTCACAACCTAAGAATTAGTCAATGTGGTTGTTCATGACCAACCACATGACGAAAATGGTCCTACCATTAATGTGGATGATGATGTGGAACCATGCGTTATAGGTAAATCAGATAACAAATCCACTTCTCCACATAAGTCTCAGTCGTTGGGTGACATACCGGTTATCAATGATCATCCCCTCAATCAAATAATTGTAAATCCTAGACCCGGTGTGAAAACTCGGCGACAGCTTGAGACCATTAATAGTCATCTTTGCTTCACCTCGAAGATGAAACAAAAGAATGTTATAGAAGCCCTTAAAGATGAATATTGGATTGCAGCTATGTATGATGAGTTACAAAATTTTGAAAGAAATAAGGTGTGGCAGCTAGTCCCTAAGCCACAAGAAACATAAATCATCGAAACAAAATGGATTTTCAAGAACAAATCTGATGAATCTAGTGAAAGTGCACCTATTACGTGCCCTGGTTTGTCAATTACATTGTATGTTGAGTCAGTCGGACGACAGCACCTAACAAGAAGATCATGTCAAGCGTCTGCCTCATCCGGATGTATGGAAGCTCACCAAAAGGTAAATCATAGCCTCACATCCCATGTCCTAAAACACCAGGTGATTAAACCCTTAAAAAGAACTAGAACATCTTAGGGTTTATGTGTAAGAAAACTTTTTATCCAAAAGAATATTTTTTAAGTTTTTCTTACACTGTCGATTATATCGATTCCACTTTCGATATGATCGACTAGCTCTGTCGATGTCCTCGACATATCAATCGATACAATCGAGTGAAGACAAAAAGCGTCCAGCAATCAAACAATCTTCTGGATGATTTATCGATATATCGACCTTCGAGTCGATATCATCGATATTCGAAAATCGATCATATCTGAAGTGGATCGATCATATCAACAGACTGCTTTCCGGTGCCCCTATTTTTCTAAAGAAAACTATCAACTGCTTCGATATATCGATGACTGTCTGATTCAATCTGAACTCAAATATCGATCATATCGGGAGTCAATCGATCATATCGACTGTGGGGCGCATGTTCTCTCCAGCATAAATTTCAGGTTGCTTTTAATGTTGATCGGGGTGCCTGTCGATAAATTGATATTCATATATCGATCATATCGAGACCATGTCGATTGGATCGAGTTAGGACATAATTCGTCCAGCAAGCTTACATGTAAAATCTATACGATTTTCGATCCCATCGAATGGTCGCCGATATGATCGATATACAAATTCCGATGACATCAACTGGTTCCCCGATCATATCTGTGATCATGAAATTCTTCAAGACTTCTCTCTATTTTTCAACTATTGATAGAATCAAACCATCACTCGATGGAATCAGAGTTCGAAATCCGATATCATCGATGTGTGTCTCGATCTCATCGACCAGTTGGCAGAAGGTTTTCAAAAGCGAAATGACAATTGAGTTCTTATTATCGAGAGGTTGGTCGATACAATCGAGAGTATACGCTCGATCATATCGACGATTGATCAATGATATCGAACTCTGTTATAAATATGACCGTTTATATCCGTTGGAACCTTTTGCCTATAAATAGAGAGAGTTGTCTTCATTGCTGATAGAGAGAAAAAGAAGAGAGTGCTTTAGAGTGTTTTAACCTTCCTATCATTTACCTAAGCCCTTTCTCTCAGGAAGTTCATCCTCCAATCCACCCTCATCATTGATATCTTATAGAGTGGATTAGGAAATGAACTTCCGCATTCGAGGATCCTTCATCTACTGCTTTAATGACATATCATTGAGCTGGGATGCCTTGAATGCATAGATGATGTGAACCTCTCTATCTTCCTTATAGGAAAACCTTTTGAGAGTGGTAGTCCATCATAACCTTGACCTAACCTAAGCGTAGCATATATACATCTTCATGTTGTGGATCAAGGGAGCTGAAGACTCTTCATCAACAAGTAGAAGGTCTTCATCATTGTGCTGAAAGGGACTCATCAACTTATCTGTAAGTACTAAGAGTCCAGAGGACACTTGCGATCATTCCTTTTTAGGATTAGTTTTTAAGTGTTGCTCACCATTTGAAGTCCTCGAAGGAGGCCTCCGACGGGAGTGTACGTGCGGGGTGCGTTGTGTGGACCCTTGCTCTGTGGAGAGCATAAACATCTGGTTAGGAGTACTCCAGTGAAACTCCAGGGTTAGAGGTCAACCGAGTAGAAACCTCAGGGTGCGTTGTGTGGACCCTTGTCCTATATGGGCATAAACATCTGGTTAGGAGTACGCCAATAAAACTCCAGGATTTGAGGTGAACCGAGTAGAAACCTCTGTAAAGGTTGAAGGTGAACCTGATTTAAAGCCTTAGGTTTGAGGTGAAGCATGAGAAACCTCCTTAGTGAAATCCGATCACTCAAGGGTTGAGTGTGGAAGCTGGGAGTGGAGTAGACAAGTTGTCGAACCACTATAAAATGACTGTGTTTGAGTTTGATATTATCTTTTATTTATGTGATTGCCTTGCATGTCTTTATATATGATCACATCCTATGCACACACAGTCATATCCATCACAATCTCATCTATACATTGTTTGTCTTTTAAATAGTTTGTGATTGGATCCTCTATCAGGCTTGGAAGCCAGTAGAGTTAAGGTTGAGTAATCCTAATCAATACTCTGTGATAGGATCAGTGTGAAAAGGGTCTTTAATAATTTATAAAAATTTTAAAAAGTCCTATTCACTCCCCTCTTGGATGTACTGACCTATTCCTACTTCAACTAAAGTGGTCTTCACCGCAATTTCATCTAGGAATGTGGTAAGGAATAAGGCAAGACTCACTGTGCAAGGATATTCGCAAATGAGGGCATCGATTTTGATGAAACATTTGCCCCAGTAGCGCATTTGGATTCTATTAAAATACTCATGTCCATTGCCTATGCATTGTAATTTAAACTATTTTAAATGAATGTGAAGAGCGCCTTCCTCAATGGTGTACTTGAGGAAGAAGTATACATTGGGCAACTAAAGGAATTTATCAATCCCAAGTATCCTCAACAAGTATACAAGTTGAGAAAAGTGTTCTATGGTCTTAAACAAGCACCCTGAGTATGGTATGAGCGTTTAACGCAATTTTTGTTAGACCATTAATTTTGCAGAGGGAGCGTTGATAAAAATATGTTTACTGAATAGACCGGTAACACCTTGCTATTTTGCCTAGATTATGTGGATGACATTGTTTTTTAATCCACTTATGAAGATATGGCTCATGAAGTTGCAGAATTGATGTAATCTGAATTTGAGATGAGCATGGTTGGTGAGCTCAATTTCTTCTTAGGATTACAAGTGAAACAAATGTACAATGGGATTTCTATTTGCTAGACTAATTATGCTAAGGAATTGGAAAAATGATTGGACTTGAATCTAGCTGTACAAATTATACTCCCATGAGTACCACATTTAAGCTTTCCAAAGATTTAAATGGCAAGAACGTGGATCAACACTTGTATCGCAACATTATAAGGAGCTTACTATACCTAACAGTGAGCTGGCCGGACATTTCTTTTAGTGTAGGTGCATGTGTTAGGTTTCAAGCTGATCCTAAAGAGTCACATTTAACCATTGTGATGAGAAAAATAAGATATGTGGCTAAGACTAGCGATTTTGGGCTATGATATCCATTTGATACATCTGCTATCATTGTAGGGTACTCGGATGCCGGTTGGGTTGGTAATATTAATGACCATAAGTCAACCAGTGGCGGTTGTTTTTACATCAACAACTGTCTTGTGTCTTGGCATAACAAGAAACAAAATGCTATATCTTTATCTACCACCGAGGCCGAATACATTGCCGCCAGTAGTTGTTGTGCATAACTTCTTTGGATGAAGCGAATGTTGTTAGATTATGGGATTGATCAAACCACAATGAAACTATTTTGCGACAACACTAGTGCCATTAACATTTTAAAAAATCCAGTTCAACATTCTAGAACAAAGCACATTGATATTCGACACCGTTTTATTCGTGAACTTGTAGAGGAAAATGTGATTGTGTTGGAATATGTGCCTACCGAGCGACAACTTGTTGATATATTAACAAAGCCGTTGGATGCCACTAGATTTAGAGACCACTAAAAATGTATTAGGGTTTGTGCAGTCTAATTTCATCATTCGCCTGTGTTTTAACTGCTAAATCTAAGAATTCTTAGTCATATTCAACAAATTTTTTTTTTGTGTACATATGTGATTAATTTACTTGAAATTTTTTATTGTTTGTGAATTTTACACAACATTAATTGAGTGTTCAAATCTTTCTTTATAGGTATATATGCAACCACATCTCATATTTTGAGTCGAAGCATGCAGAAAAACTAAAATTATGTGTTTCGATGAGACATTCGATGACATCGAAGTGCTTATGGAAGGTGAGTCATTGGAGTAGGTTCGATGAAATTGAACATACCTTCTATGACATCGGAACTTAACCTTCAATGTCATTGAATATGGTTTGATGTCATTGAAGTATCTCGATAGCTATTAAATTTGGCGCATGCCGAAAATCTGCATCGAACCCATTTTGTTTCTCTTCTACACTCCACCGACTTCCAGTGACCTAAGAGCTTCTTCAATCATTTTTTTCTTAGTTTTAATCCTCAAGAAGTCCCTCCTTGTGGCAAGACAACCATCCTTGCCTCTATTTCCATCATTTTTCTTAAGGGTTTTGTTAGATTTGGGTTTTTAGTTGTGCATTTGTGCATTTCTTGATTCTCTAGAGTTCGATCTTGGTAAATCCATTGCTTGAGCTTCCTTTGGCTTGGTTAGACAATCTTAGAGAAACTCATACCATGTTGAAAGATAAATGGAAGGCTTTGGCACAGGGGGAGTCATCATGATCCACTAGATTCAAGAACTGTGAGCCTCCCTGTCAAACCCCAAACCCAAAATCGGATTCACATGAATCCCGATTGCCGAATCCGGTGCCGACAGCCTCCGTAGTGCCCCATTCTCGGCTTCTGATAATCAAATGCCAGATTCTGATCTTGGGATCCTACAAGGAGGATTTTTAAAATGATTTTTTTTATAATGGAGCATAACCACAAGCATAACCAAGTCACAAAACAACATCACCACATATCCACTATATCAAAAATTTTAAGTATAATGTGGAAAGGGAAATACAAGGTGATCAAAAAGCTCCAAAATGGTCTGATAAACGCTCCTGCCTTAGCGCTGCTGCTGTCCAATGCTACCTGCATGCAACTATCGTACATAAGCTTACAAAATCTTAGAGGGTGGTGTAAGTGGGTGCGTAAGGCAAACACCGAGTGTACAATATCAGGGTAATGCGGAAGCATGCCGTAAGTCCATGAATAAAACCAACCATACCAATGCTATATGATGCAAGTCATGAATGTCATCGGCCATACCGATGCAATGCGAGGCCTACATAGCCGAATGTTATATGAGAAATATAATCCAAGTAAGTCGGTACTCCTCAAGTACACATATCAGTACAGTTCCTCTCTGGATATCACCGGGGTCTAATACACTTCGCAGTGACTGCCACCTCCTTAGCTGCACAGTCAAACAAGCGGAATACACCTCACTATTCGCTTGACCAGTAGTCTGTCAATATCTACCCGGCTCGTCGATAGCGGACTCATTTGCGAGCTGGTCAAACTCAGCCTAGCTTATATCCCCCTCACTCAGGCGGATAAGGCCACACCCCCTTCTAACCTACCACGACACAGTGGGAGACGCGGCCTACTAGTATTCGGCACTCAGGCGCTCATGTATCCACTTGGTCTAGACGTTGGAGCATCTCCTGGTACCAAAAACGTTCTGAGACTTTCACCCAATGACATCCTAAGTGCCCATAGTACTAGAACCAAATATTTTCGATATCCGATACGGCCATCCACGATGTACCTGTGGAGCCACGACCCTGATGTCGCTAGGGCCTGTAGTGATCAAGTCACACGTATGCGAGATGCATGAATCACGCCGTCAAATCATGCAGAAATCCAGCGCGTACTGCGCGATCATGTGGGGCACTCTGTCTCATAACGGGTCCCATAAGTGGTCTGCCCAATGGCATACGCTATGATCAGTCACTACTCAAATCAAGCATACATATGATGCATATGGGCATGAGTCATGGGATTATACTAAGCATGTTATAAAGCGATGAATAGTAACGAGTATGGGCTTATCAATGGGCCCTAAGGAGAGTTATAATGCAGACATTTAACCAACATTGTATGTACAATGTGGACGTCAAACTATCATTGTTCCCTAGGCACGGCCCGCTATATATATCATTACATGAACCATGAGAAACGTACATTGCAATGGACCCTAAGGACATCCGTTGGGCCTCGATCCATGGGCCATAGATACATCAAATGGGCCGAATTACATGAGCCTTACATTCATCAAATGACTGCATTAATGGGCCTCACCAATGAGCTTTATGTACATTGCAATGGTCCATGATCCATAGGCCTTGAAATACATTAAAGTGGACCTCACAACTTGGGCCTTAAATATATCAGATGGGACTATACACATGAGCTTTAAATATATCAAATGGGCTACTCTATTTGCGCCCCATGCACATCAAATGGGCTTGATCCCATGGGCTTTAATATGTATCAAATGGGCTTGAATTTCGTGGGCCTTATATAGAATAAATGGGCTGGATCCCATGGACATTGCATATGTCAAATGGGACGAAACCCATGGGCATTACATATGCCAAATGGACTTAATCCCATGGGCATTACATATGCCAAATGGGCTTAATCCCATGGCCTTAAATGTGCACCAAGGTGGGCCTAAATGAACGGCCATAAATGGATCAACATGGGCCCTATATACATACCAAAGTGGGCCCATTTGAAACATAGATCTGGCTCATTTTTAGCTCAAGAGATAAGTTTTCAAAATGGAGAGACGGTGAGACGCAACACATGCATCATGGTGGGGTGTCACATGAAGGCCCACCATCATAAACATATTATGTTTAATATAATATATAATTTATATACAGTATATATAGACACAATATTATATGTAATATAATATTATATATATATATGTATATATATATATATATATATATATATATATATATATAAATATATATATATCTACACATACACACACACGCACACACACCACGTGCACTCACACATGCATACACACACACGCACACACACACACACGTGCACTCACACACACGCATACACACACACGCACACACACACACACACGTGCACTCACACACGCATACATTACAGTGGGCTCCACCGTCCGTACGGAAGGTGGATTTTAGGCACATACATCACTGTGGGTCCTATGTGGGGCCCATCATATTGTTTACATGCCATCCAACCCATTCATTAGGTCACGCAGACCTGAATGAAGGGTGAAAACAAATTTTAGCTTGATCCAGAACTTCTGTGGGGCCCAAAAAGGATTTCAATGGTAGAATTCAATTCACACTGTTTCTTATGGTGTGGGCCACGTGAGCTTTGGATGAGCCTCATTTTTGGGGAGGGCCCTCCTCAAAGGGTGGGCCACCATATGAACAGGTCGGATGGTAAATAAACATCAAGGTGGGGTCCACATGGTCAGCCGTGGGACCCCCTGCGATCGCCCGTCCATGGGCATTTTTACGTCCAGAGGCAGCAGTCTCTGCTGCTTGTCTTTTGTTTTTTTTTTTTTTTTTTTTGAAAAACCTATTTTCGTGAGGTTTTTGGTACGAGGGGCCCGCTTCAAGTGCATCCGCTCCATTCATTAGATTGCATGGCTCAATATAAACCAAATGAGTCTAATATACGGTATTTTTTTGACTCAAGAAGGGCCCTAGCCAACTTTTAACGGTAAAGATGATGTTTGCTAAGCTATGGCCCGCCTGAATATTGGATTGACACCATTTTTCGGCTCAATGCCTAAAATGAGTCAGGAAAGAGGATGGACGGCATGGATTAGAAACATACATCTAGGTGAGGCCTATTCAAATGGCCCTCTCCAAAACTTTAATCCTATGCATTTTTTTATTCTTTTGGCCAGTACACTCACTGACGGTTCACACCTCACTTAGACGTCCAGTGTCCAGAGACACTGGAAGATTTTGGATACCACATTAAGGTGGGCCCCACCTTCAGATGGGTTATTTAGGTGGGCCACCATATACATGGATGGTATGGATAAGGCATATATCAAGGTGGGATCTATCGAAGCAGGCTACACCTCTACATCATCACACACAAAAACAATGGAAGAAAGAGAGGGAGAGAGAGAGAGAGATAGAGTGGGACACGCATTGTGGAGGAACCCCGGCACTATGGGCCCTCTGTTTCAATCATCCAACCATACACCAATGGGTCCCATTGCACATGGACCATCCAAGTAAAAGATCAACGGTGGAGATCCTTCTCCACTAAAAATGGACGGTCTAGATGACCTCTTAATGCAAGAAAAGTAAACATCATGATGGGGTCCATGGAGAATGGCCCCATCATGGAATGATTTGATGATTAAGATGGGCCATCGGCCACATCTTAGGGTCCCAAATGTGATCCACACCATTGATCGGTTGGCCTCACTTGGCCCATCATAGAAATATGAAAATCTAGCTTATGGAAACACCCACCACTTGATCTTCTCGGTCCGTCGGGATGCCGGTCTCCTAGAGCTTCACTTTGATGGTGGAGATGGGAAATGGATGGCTAGGATGATGGGATTTGGAGATGGGAAGGTGGGCCATCAAAATCACATTTCTCCCATGGGGAAAGCTTGGACGTGGGAGTGCTTCTTGGTTGCTTGGGATTTGTTGAGAAATGAGAGATAGGGGTGTGATGTAAGGAGAGATGTGAGTGATGGATGTGAGTGATGTGGTACTTGACAAGTATGGGTGGTGTAAGAGAGAGGGTGAGAAAGAGTTGACTTTAGGGGTTGCTTGGGAATGGGGTGAAAGGTGATGTGTACTTGACATAAAGTGATTGATGGGTGATTGATTGATGTGATTGATGGGACACATTATAGAGATTCTCTTGGGAATGTAAACACGCGGCGTTTTCTCCAAATAAACGCCGACCTACATCTCTTAGTCAGGGTATCGGATCGGTACATGAGTTGCGGCGTTGGAACCGCGGCGACGGTGCGGTCGCAATGATACAAGTCTTGGATTTAGCCGACTCAAATGTATAGAATACGACTTATGGTCGTGTGCAACGTCGACTACAGGTCGTGGATTGCCAGAATTTTACGAGAAGGATCGCTGGAAGTAACAGAACAGTACGGATTAGGATACGGGTCTTACAGATCTCCCCACCTAATAAAAATTTTGTACTCGAAATTTACACTACCATCTAAACACAATTCACAAGGGAATAGGGAACTTAATATCATATATGATCAAAACACAGCATATCATCAAAATCAAATACCTTAGAGATGGGGATAACACTCACGATTTTCAGGCTCTAACTACCAGGACGCATTATTCATGAGTTATCTATCTAGAAGGTGTAGGGGTCAAGTCACACGAATCGTCGACGACTGCTCCTGATGATTGAGGGTCCTGCTGGACAGCATAAAATCGGCCCTGGGCCTGATGGGGAGGTGCAGGTCCCCTCTGAGGTCTCTGCTGCTGCGGTGGAGGTCCCAGAGGCTGGTGATGAGGTTACTGCTGCTGTTGTGGGGGCTGTCGCGGAGGCTGAAACAGTGTCCTCTACTGCTGATGCTGTGGTGGCTGTCGCGAAGGCTGAGGTGGTGCTCTCAGCTACTGTTACTGCGGATGGGGACACTTATGCACACGATATCCTGTCCTACTGCATCCAAAGCAGGTGCTAGAACGGTCCCGAAGGTGGTGCTGGGGGTGCTACTAGTGCTCGGAATGCTGGGTGGGTCGTGCGTCGTTGCTGTGGACGATGCTGCTGCGGCTGGGAGCTACTGGAGAGCTCCTTCCTCTTCTGATCTCCTCTTTGGTCACGGGCTCTCTGCACACTGGCCCAATCTATCTCATATATTAGGGCTCTCTCCACTATCTGCTCAAACGTCTGAAGCATGTGTCCGATCACACGACTCCTAAGGGCAGGACGTAAGCCGTTCTCAAAACGGCGGGTCTTCCGCCCCTCATCATCAACAAGATACGTCGCGAACCTAGATAGTACGACGAAACGTGTCTCATACTGAGACACTGACATATCCCCCTGGACCAATGTCTCAAACTCCAATGCACGCTGCTGTCGCACATGCTCGGGAAAGAACTTCCGGTCAAACCGGTCTATAAAGTCCTCCCATGTCCACTCAAAATCAGCCGCTACCGATCGGGCCACAAATGCCCACCAATATTGAGCCTCACCCTACAGAAGGAATACAGCTAATGGAACTCGCTGTTGGGTCGTACATCTCATGGTGTCAAAAATCTTCTCCACCTCGGAGCACCATATCTCTACAGCAGTAGGGTCTGGGTCACCCCGAAAATACTGAGGATCATACTGCCGAAAATCCTTGAGAAGAGTGCTTGCAAGCTCCTGCTCAACCTCGGCTGGTGTAACAGTGGGACGCCTGCTCTGCCCCTAAAGAATGGCGGTCATCACCTGCAACATCTGCTGCATCTGAGTAGCACTCACAGGTACGGTCGGATCCTCACCGGTCTCAGGTAAATGAGTGGCATCATCAGGCTCAAGGGAAGGAATATCTGGTGGTGGAGTAGGAGTAACAGGTGGTAAAGCAGGAGCTGCGAGTGGTGGTGCTCGGGTCGTTCTTCTAGCCATAACGTCCTACAAGAAGGAACAATGACCCATCAGCCTTGAGAATTCTCGAAGGCACATATATTAAGGGTCTATGTCGAAAAAATTCTTAAGACATTCGGACTCGAAACTTATTTATAGTAGATATGTGATGTGATCCTCAGGTATTCCCAAGTTATGCTCTGATACCAACTTCTTTCACACCCCAAACCCAAAAATTGAATTCACATGAATCCCGATTGCCGAATCCGGTGCCGACAGCCTCCGTAGTGCCCCATTCTCGGCTTCTGATAATCAAATACCAGATTCTGATCCTGGGATCCTACAAGGAGGATTTTCAGAATGAATTTTTTTCTATAATGGAGCATAACCACGAGCATAACCAAGTCACAAAACAACATCACCACATATCCACTATATCAAAAATTTTAAGTACAATGCGGAAAGGAAAATACAAGGTGATCAAAAAGCTCCAAAATGGTCTGATACGCGCTCCTGCCTTTGCGCTGCTGCTGTCCAACGCTACCTACACGCAACTATCATGCATAAGCTTACAAAATCTTAGAGGGTGGTGTAAGTGGGTGCGTAAGGTAAACGCCGAGTGTACAATATCAGGGTAATGCGGAAGCATGCCGTAAGTCCATGAATAAAACCAACCATACCAATGCTATATGATGCAAGTCATGAATGTCATCGGCCATACCGATGCAATGCGAGGCCTACATAACCGAATGTTATATGAGAAATGCAATCCAAGAAAGTCGGTACTCCTCAAGTACACATATCAGTACAGTTCCTCTCTGGATATCACCGGGGTCTAATACACTTCGCAGTGACTGCCACCTCCCTAGCTGCACAGTCAAGCAAGCGAAATAGACTTCACTATTCACTTGACCAGTAGTCTGTCAATATCTACCCGGCTCGTCGATAGTGGACTCATTTGTGAGCTGGTCAAACTCAGCCTAACTTATAGCCCCCTCACTCAGGCGGATAAGGCCACACCCCCTTCCAACCTACCACGACACAGTGGGAGATGCGGCCTACTGGTATTCGGCACTCGGGCACTCATGTATCCACTCGGTCTAGACGTTGGAGCATCTCCTGGTACCAAAAAGGTTCTGAAACTTTTACCTAAGGACATCCTAAGTGCCCACAGTGCTAGAACCAAATATTTTCGGTATCCGATACGGCCATTCACGATGTACCTGTGGAGCCACGACCCTGATGTCGCTAGGGCCTGTAGTGATCAAGTCACACGTATGCGAGATGCATGAATCACGCCGTCAAATCATGCAGAAATCCAGCGCGTACTGCGCGATCATGTGGGGCCCTCTGTCTCATAACGGGTCCCATAAGTGGTCTGCCCAATGGCATACGCTATGATCAGTCACTACTCAAATCAAGCATACATATGATGCATATGGGCATGAGTCATGGGATTATACTAAGCATGTTATAAAGCGATGAATAGTAACGAGTATGGGCTTATCAATGGGCCCTAAGGAGAGTTATAATGCAGACATTTAACCAACATTGTATGTACAATGTGGACGTCAAACTATCATTGTTCCCTAGGCACGGCCCGCTATATATATCATTACATGAACCATGAGAAACGTACATTGCAATGGACCCTAAGGACATCCGTTGGGCCTCGATCCATGGGCCATAGATACATCAAATGGGCCGAATTACATGAGCCTTACATTCATCAAATGACTGCATTAATGGGCCTCACCAATGAGCTTTATGTACATTGCAATGGTCCATGATCCATAGGCCTTGAAATACATTAAAGTGGACCTCACAACTTGGGCCTTAAATATATCAGATGGGACTATACACATGAGCTTTAAATATATCAAATGGGCTACTCTATTTGCGCCCCATGCACATCAAATGGGCTTGATCCCATGGGCTTTAATATGTATCAAATGGGCTTGAATTTCGTGGGCCTTATATAGAATAAATGGGCTGGATCCCATGGACATTGCATATGTCAAATGGGACGAAACCCATGGGCATTACATATGCCAAATGGACTTAATCCCATGGGCATTACATATGCCAAATGGGCTTAATCCCATGGCCTTAAATGTGCACCAAGGTGGGCCTAAATGAACGGCCATAAATGGATCAACATGGGCCCTATATACATACCAAAGTGGGCCCATTTGAAACATAGATCTGGCTCATTTTTAGCTCAAGAGATAAGTTTTCAAAATGGAGAGACGGTGAGACGCAACACATGCATCATGGTGGGGTGTCACATGAAGGCCCACCATCATAAACATATTATGTTTAATATAATATATAATTTATATACAGTATATATAGACACAATATTATATGTAATATAATATTATATATATATATATGTATATATATATATATATATAAATATATATATATCTACACATACACACACACGCACACACACCACGTGCACTCACACATGCATACACACACACGCACACACACACACACGTGCACTCACACACACGCACACACACACACACACACGTGCACTCACACACGCATACATTACAGTGGGCTCCACCGTCCGTACGGAAGGTGGATTTTAGGCACATACATCACTGTGGGTCCCATGTGGGGCCCATCATATTGTTTACATGCCATCCAACCCATTCATTAGGTCACGCAGACCTGAATGAAGGGTGAAAACAAATTTTAGCTTGATCCAGAACTTCTGTGGGGCCCAAAAAGGATTTCAATGGTAGAATTCAATTCACACTGTTTCTTATGGTGTGGGCCACGTGAGCTTTGGATGAGCCTCATTTTTGGGGAGGGCCCTCCTCAAAGGGTGGGCCACCATATGAACAGGTCGGATGGTAAATAAACATCAAGGTGGGGTCCACACAGTCAGCCGTGGGACCCCCTGCGTCCGCCTGTCCATGGGCATTTTTACGTCCAGAGGCAGCAGCCTCTGCTGCTTGTCGTTTGTTTTTTTTTTTTGTTGAAAAACCTATTTTCGTGAGGTTTTTGGTACGAGGGGCTCGCTTCAAGTGCATCCACTCTATTCATTGGATTGGATGGCTCAATACAAACCAAATGAGTTTAATATACGGTATTTTTTTGACTCAAGGAGGGCCCTAGCAAACTTTTAATGGTATAGATGATGTTTGCTAAGCTATGGCCCGCTTGAATATCGGATCGACACCATTTTTCAGCTCAACGCCTAAAATGAGTCAAGAAAGAGGATGGACGGCATGGATTAGAAACATACATCAAGGTGAGGCCTATTCAAATGGCCCTCTCCAAGACTTTAATCCTATGCATTTTTTTTTCTTTTGGCCAGCACACTCACTGACGGTTCACACCTCACTTAGACGTCCAGCGTCCAGAGACGCTGGAAGATTTTGGATACCACATTAAGGTGGGCCCCACCTTCAGATGGGTTATTTAGGTGGGCCACCATGTACATGGATGGTATGGATAAGGCATATATCAAGGTGGGGTCTATCGAAGCGGGCCGCACCTTTACATCATCACACACAAAAACAATGGAAGAAAGAGAGGGAGAGAGAGAGAGATAGAGTGGGACACGCGTGATGGTGGGACCCCGGCACTATGGGCCCTCTGTTTCAATCATCCAACCATACACCAATGGGTCCCGTTGCACATGGACCATCCAAGTAAAAGATCAATGGTGAAGATCCTTCTCCACTAAAAATGGACGGTCTAGATGACCTCTTAATGCAAGAAAAGTAAACATCATGATGGGGTCCATGTAGAATGGCCCCATCATGGAATGATTTGATGATCAAGATGGGCCATCGGCCACATCTTAGGGTCCCAAATGAGATCCACACCATTGATCGGTGGGCCTCACTTGGCCCATCATAGAAATATGAAAATCTAGCTTATGGAAACACCCACCACTTGATCTTCTCGGTCCGTCGGGATGCCGGTCTCCTAGAGCTTCACTTTGATGGTGGAGATGGGAAATGGATGGCTAGGATGATGGGATTTGGAGATGGGAAGGTGGGCCATCAAAATCACATTTCTCCCATGGGGAAAGCTTGGACGTGGGAGTGCTTCTTGGTTGCTTGGGATTTGTTGAGAAATGAGAGAGAGGGGTGTAATGTAAGGAGAGATGTGAGTGATGGATGTGAGTGATGTGGTACTTGACAAGTATGGGTGGTGTAAGAGAAAGGGTGAGAAAGAGTTGACTTTAGGGGTTGCTTGGGAATGGGGTGAAAGGTGATGTGTACTTGACATAAAGTGATTGATGGGTGATTGATTGATGTGATTGATGGGACACATTATAGAGATTCTCTTGAAAATGTAAATGCGCGGCGTTTTGTCGAAATAAACGCCGACCTACATCTCTTAGTCAGGGTATCGGATCGGTACATGAGTTGCGGCGTTGGAACCGCGGCGACGATGCGGTCGGAATGGTATAAGTCTTGGATTTAGCGAACTCAAATGTAATGAATACGACTTACGGTCATGCGCAACGTCGACTACAGGTCGCGGATTGTCAGAATTTGACGAGAAGGATCGCGGGAAGCAACGGAACAGTACGGATTAGGATATGGGTCTTACACTCCCCCCAGAGCCAAGGCTCCAGTAAAGTCGTTAGCATCGGCATCTCCTAATTCACAGTAGGAAACACCACTCTGAGGAGCTCCATAGCCAAAGATTCGAATTCCATTAGATCCACCCCCTAGCGAGAAATGTTTGGAAAAATATCGGGGGCAGAAGTTAATTCTGGGACGGCAAGTCGACTTGGAATGTAGTCGCCATTACAGGATCGAAACCATTCTTGACTTTGTCGGGTGGAGCAAGGGTTTCACTTTTGGTGGTGTGACTCGCTCCGAGCAAGTCTACCAATTTTTGGCATATTGCCACACTCCAGTCTTAGATCCTCCTTCCATCTCCATCACCATCGGGCAGACCACCAAGATCATTACCACTACTCCGATTACCTATCTTCTTTGTATCACATGTTCGCCCGTTGGTCTCTCAGACCTTGACATGGACACTAACATTACCGATAAACCGCTATTAGTGAAGTACGAAGTTAATTCCAAGTGTCCTAAAGAGGGGTGAATAGGACTTTTCAAAATTTTAATCCTACTTAAAATAAATACTAACTACAAAAAACTAAGATAATGAAACATATCAAGGCTGCATTTCATCAAACATGTTGTGTACAAAGTTTAAGTATAGCATGGATCATCACAAACATAAGCAAAACAATGCACCACAAACACAACAATATATAGTGGTTCATCTAGGTTCCTACTCCACTCCCAGCAAACTCACTCAACCCATGAGTGTACTGGATTTCACTATCCAATGGTTTTAAATCGATTTGACCATGAAACTTTACAACTTACACAAGGTTATCAGTAATGCCTACATAAGGCAATAGATCCTACAAAAGAAATCTATCAAAAATGCCTACACAAGGCAATAGATCTAACATAAGGACTCTAGAGCTATACACGAGTCGAGCCGAGCCGAGTATTACCCCACTCGTGCTTGGCTCACACTGTCCGAGTCCCAGCTTGTACACGGCTATGCTCGGGCTTTGAGCTCGAATGCCCAACTCGTGCTCTACTCATTCGAGTTCGAGCAGATATCGAGTCGAGTCGAGTCTGATTTTTTGAATTGAGTTCGAGTTCGAGTCTGAATTTGAGTTGAGTTCGAGTAGGGTTTTTGAGTCGAGTAACGAGTTACGAGTTCGAGTTATAAATTGAGATTCATTTAAATTTTAATTCGATTGTCAATTGGAATTCGAAGTTGAACAAAGCAATAAAATATATAAAATGCATAATTTATGATTAAAAAACTTCGATTATTACGCATTTACATTGTTCAAAATGGCAATTTACAACTAATAAGCTCCATAAGAGGAGTGCCTTGTTGTATTATCATCTGATCCATCGGAACTGCTATCTATTTTTTATATACATATTGGTTCACTTCCTTTAAGTCAGAAGGTGAAGAGATATTTCCTTCCTGCTCTTTTACACTTTGAATTAGATTTTTTAAATTTTTTTGTGTGAAGAATTATATGTAGTACCCAATGTCTTAAAAAATTCATTGAGACAAAATTTTTTACTCTTTTTCTTCTTCTTGTTTGTTATACTTGATCCTGCTTCAACATCGTGTTGCCTTTGACTCGAATATCGCTGAAGTCTAGAAACTTTTTCCATATTACGTTTTAAGGCCAGTTGGAATTATTTTGTGAGTTGGAATTGTCCTTTCTCCAAAGCTTTTAATTTGGCTTCCTCCTCTACATCTTTTGTGGAAGCCATTTGTGTACTGATCCAGAAACAAAAGGTTTAGATGGAGTGAAAGGTTTTCTATTTGAATATAAAAGGGCGTGAAAAAGAATTTGAACATCCTTAGGGGCATCGGGGCATAGTTTTGCATCACCACCTCGACATGACAAGTGTAACCGAAACCGATTAGTCTTGTTCACAAACTTTGCACCACACAAACCACACTTAATCTTTATTTTTTCAGACCTTGGTGATGATTCAACTAGGAAAGCGTAGTCCCAAATGTTTACCAATTGGTCAGATGACGACATATCTCACTCAATATTTAATAAAAAATCAGAATATTGATAAATAATTTGAACTTGATATAAGAACAAAACAAAGAAATATAAATCATAATTGTATCAAAAATAAAAGTAAATGAACGGGCATATGTAAATAAATATCAAAGATTTATTTATCAAAGATTCAAAGTCTTCTAAACCACATTCTAACACTTTCATGTTTGAAGTGAAATAATATTACAGATCATTGAACTTTCAACCAAAAAGAAATGAAAAACTGAAAATAATTACTGATCTGTAGGTAGAGACTCGTTATGAATCTCAATCTCTTCTTCTTCATCATCATTCATATCTCCTCCCCATATCGGGCACAACCAATTTTCTATACAAATCAATGCTTCAACTGTATTTAGCGAAAGTAAACTTTGATACTTGCTCACCACCTTACTCCCTGTGCTGAATGTTGATTCTGATGCCACTGTTGAAATTGGTATTGATAATATGTCCCGTGCCATCATAGATAATATAGGGTGTTTTGATTTACTAACCCTCATCTTCCACCATTCTAACACATCAAATTCGGATCGCACGACGATTGGTTCATTGAGGTACATTTCTAGCTTTGATTCCTTAGTATCAACTCTCACTCGTGCTTATGTCAAGTATGATATGTATTCATTTATCACATCCGGCTTACCAAGTACAGAAATATCTGCATCTCTACTTTTTTCAACACCCGCTGCAGGTAAAATACTAACATATGATTTGTATAAATCTTCAAGGGCTTGATGAACCTTAGATGTCTCTGTTGCCGCTCTTTCAGTATGATAAAGCTTCATAAAAATAAAGCTAACCAACCCCATATTACAATGAGGATCAAGAACAACTTCCAAGGACATCAACAGATGACATTCGTCCCAGTATTTATCGAACTTCTTCTTCATACCAACTGTCATCTAGTGTTTGAAATTTGGACCCGCACTGACATTTTTTTGTAGAGCATCCTTAATCTTTCAAAGAGACAGAAGAAACAGATTCACAGTTGGATACTGATTCCTAGAAAAAATTTTCGTGTAATTGTAGAAATCTTTGAGAAATATGTGAACTTATTTTGCTTTGGCCCAATCATCTGTGCTCGACAACCAAGAATACGTTCTGTCACGCGCCGCTTATTTTGAAAATACAAGTTGTAATTCCATTGCTGTATCCAACATTTCATAAATTGAGTTCCAATGTATACACATATCCAACTTCAACATTTTTTTGGATGGCACATTCAAACTTTGGATGATGTCATTTTATACACTCAGTTTCGATGGCGACCCCCTTATATATTTCACACTCTCTTATGTTCTCTATAGTGTTGTCAATTTCTTTCAGCCCTTCTTGTAAAATCGAATTTACAATATGGGCACAACATCTGACCTGGAATATTTTTCCTTCAAAAAATAAATTTTCTGTAAACCTAAACTGGTTACGTAAGCATGAAATGACACTGTCATTTGCTGAAGCATTGTCTAAAGTTATTGCTGAATTTTTCTTCTCAATGCCCCAGCCTTCTAGACAACTGTAGATGCAATCCGAAATAAGTAAACCAGTATGTAGAGGAGGAAGGTTATGGAAGTTCAAAATTCTCTTATAGAGTTTCCAATCCTTATCAACATAGTGAGCGGTTAATGAAACGTATCTTTTTCTTTGATTGGATGCCATCCATAAATCTGACGTTAAACCTATTCTGGACACTAAAGCTAAAATTTCTTTCAGTTCATCTTCTTCTTTTCGTACATCTTCATACACTTTCTCTACACTGTGATGCGGGAGACATTCTCAGCTCGAGGGTTAAAGAATTGACAGAAAGCCCTAAACCCTTTACTTTCTATTATTTTGAAAGGTTTTTCTTCTAAAATCACTAATCTAGCATACCACTCATTCATCTTCTCTTTGTCAAACTTATGAGTGGACACTATGCCTTATTAGTCGTCTCCTTCTAACTTCATAAATGATAGTAACTGTTAGCCTGGAGGAGGGAGTCTTGGTCTCTTAGGACACGTCTTTAAATGTCTATTTAGATGTATCGTAGATCCTCCTGGAATCTTACTGTATAACCTTTTACAGTTTTTACACTTTATCTTCTTTACACCATTAACTATCACTTCTTTGAAGTCATCTCACACTGCTGATCTCTTCTTTCTCCCTTTGTATGCAGTTGATGTGTCTGTATCTCCCTCTATGATTAGAGGAGATGTGGTTGATGTACCCATTCCGGAGGTATTTGGACTTTCATCTTGACTAGTCATCTATAAAATAAAGTTATTGATATGTTATACGGCTATACCTAGACTGTTAGACGAGCATACTTACTTAACTATCTAAATCAGTCACCCATTCAAAGTTGGATAGATTGTAATGTCTTCATTTTCCAATTTAAATGCTACACCAAAATTTTGGTAGCATTTCCCCTTATCTCTCCAGAATATATTAATCATGTATTTAATTTTTATGTCAATTATTAACACAAAGTGTGGACATTTGATGATGAAAAAAAATACATGAAATATATCCAGAGAGAAAAAGGAGAGACGAAATTAGAATAGGAATATGTATTTAAATTGGAATAAATGAAGACATTATAATCTATCTAACATCGAACTGTCCAAAAAGGGACAATTTGAGAATTTCTATGTATCCAAGAACACACTGAATCTATATCTGGCAACATAGAAATTCTCAAATGGGCAACTGATTATCCTATACTACAACTACAATAATAAAAATAATTAATATCTATGCAAACAAAGGAGCAGATTGAAATTGACATTCATCATCTAGCTAATTAATAACAAAATGTAAAATGAAAAACCAAAGACATCTTAAAGTGGTAGCACTTAACACTAACAAAGTAACAAGTAAATTATCATTTATAAAATAAATTAAGAAACATGAAAAAAATGACTATTAGGCGGGACTTGAATAGTAGAGGACAGTAATGGTGGTAGAAGTGTAAGGGGTTTCTGTAGATATCGTAGGTATTTGGATATGTTTCTATATATATATATATATATATATATATATATATATATATATATATAGAGAGAGAGAGAGAGAGAGAGAGAGAGAGAGAGAGAGAGAGAGAGAGAGAGAGAGAGAGAGAGAGAGAGTTCAATTGTTCTTTATAATTAATAGGATCATGTTCAAATAGTTCTTCACTATTTAAGGCATAAAATTCTTTTATATATGATGGTGGATTCTTTTCTCATAATGTTCTAGTTATAACATCCTCCTTAGATTGAGGCGGTACTATAATTAATTTTTTCCTGATTCTTTTTATGATGCTTTAGTATTAGAAGACTATGGATCTACTAATTTGTTGAAGATTTAGGGTTTTTTCTTTCTTTCTTTTTATAATTTATGTAGGTATTTCCTGAAAATTCTAGAAAAAAATTTCAACTTATATATTTTTTTTCTATTTCTTGTTATAATGTTTGAAGAGTATTAGAAGACTATAGATCTATTGATTTGTTGAAGATTTGGGGGGTTTTTCTTTTTTCAATTTTTTATATACATGGGTATTTTCTAAAACATTTGGAAAAAAATTTAGTTAGTTTTTTTTTTCTTGATTCCTCTTTTGGAGGGGTCTTTTCTTATTATTTTAATTTTAATTAGCAATATATGATATAAATATATAATATCAATTTTAGCAATATATGATAGCATTAGCAATATTGTTAAATGCTAATATATGTCAGAAATTTTAATTTCTTATTAACAATTTTTGACATATATTAGCAATATATGATATCAATTTCTGACATATATTAACAATTTATACAAAAAAATAATAATAAATCAACTCCATAGGTCAACTTATATTAACAATTTCTAACATATATTAGCAATATATGGTATCAATTTCTGTCATATATTAGCATTATATGATATCAATTTCTGATATATATTAACAATTTCTGACACATATTGGCAATATATAATATCAATTTTTGACATATATTAACAATTTATACAAAAAAATAATAAATCAACACCACATTACCTGGCGAGCTGCAGCAAGAATGAGTTAAATGACCAACACCGTGCATGTAGGGCAGGGACAAGCTGTGGCACCAGACGAGTGGCAGGGACGAGCTGTGGCACAGGATAGGGGCACCGGGTAGGGCAAGGACGAGCGGTATGGACTAGCACTGGACAGAGGAGTTTGTGTGTGTGTGTGTGTGTGTGTGTGTGAGAGAGAGAGAGAGAGAGAGAGAGAGAGAGAGAGAGAGAGAAGAAGAAGAAGAAGAAGAAGAAGAAGAAGAAGAGGGATGGGTTTTTTGGTTTTGAACGGGCGCTGGGAGGGGCATAGGGTTTTTTTGAACGGGTGGACTGGGAGTTAGGGTATTTTTTTTGGTTTGGGGTATATATATATACCCCTGTTCAAGTACGAGTCGAGTATTTTCCAGCTCTACTCTGCTTAAAATCTATTCAAGTACTAAAAATTAGCTTGTGCTCGGCTCAAACTCATTTTGAGCCGAGTAATTCCGAGTCGAGTCGAGTCGAGTCGAGTAATTTCGAGTCGAGTCGAGTCGAGTCAAGTAATTTCGAGTCGAGTAGAGCAAGTAACCGAGCTTACTCTACTCGTGTACAGCTCTAAAGGACTCTACACGTACACTCCCATCAAAGGCCTACGAAAGGTCTTGGCAAGTTTGAAGAAACCAAAATTTGAATCCCAATCCTACATAAGGAAAGGGGTTCAAACAAAATGGACTATATTACTTACCTCTAAGTGAATGAGCCCCATTTAACACATGTCGATGAAGATTCTTCCATTTGATGAAGAGTCTTTAGCACCCTTGAAACGTAACCACTTATAAATGCTCCAATCGAAGGTCTCGAGGTTGGTGGATCAGGGTTTGGTGAATCTAATCTAGTTAGTAAAAATCCCATTATGCATTTGTTTCACATGTAATCTTAGAAAGAAATTGAGCTCACCAACCAGACTCACCTTAAATTTAGATTTCATTAGATTAGCAAATTCATGAGCCATATCTTCATAAGTGGATCCAAAAATAATGTCATCCACATAAATTTGGGTAATTAGCAAAGTTTTACTAGTCTTTTGAGTAAATAGTGTCTTATCAACATGCTTGGGAACCCCTACAAAACTGGTGGTTTAGCAAAAATTGTGTTGAACGCTCATACCATGCTTGGGATGCTTATTTAAGACTGTAGAGCACTTTTCTCAACTTGTATACTTGTTGAGGATAATTGGGATTAATAAATCCCTTTGGTTGCTTAACACATACTTCTTCCTCAAGTATACCATTGAGGAAGGTGCTCTTCACATCCATTTGGAATAATTTAAATTGCAATGCACATGCACTGGACATGAGTATTCTAATAGACTCTAAGCACACTACCAGGGAAAATGTTTCATCAAAATCGATGCCCTCAATCTGCCAATAAACTTACTCCATGAGTCTTGCCTTGTTCCTTACCACATTCCCAGATTTATCGGATTTGTTCTTGAAAATCCATTTTGTTTCGATGATATTTGTATCCTGTGGCCTAAGGACAAGTTCCCACACCTCGTTCCTTTCAAATTATTGCAATTCATCTTACATAGCTACAATTCAAAATTAATCTTTTAGGGCTTCAGTAACATTTTTAAGATCAATTATCGAGGTGAACCAAAGATGACTATTAATGGTCTCAAGTTGTCGCCAAGTTTTCACACCGGCTTTAAGATCTCCAATTATCTTATTGAGGGAATGATCCTTGATATCTGGTATGTCACCTAATGGCTAAGACTCACGTGGAGAAGTGGATTTGTTTTCTAATTTACCTATCACACATGGTTCCACGTCAATGGTATGACCATTTTTGTCATGTGGCTAGTCATCAACAACCACATTGACTATTTTTTGGACTGTAAAGGTCCTTAAATTAAAGACTATAAGTGTGAGTATTTTGTGAGTATCCCAAGAATATGTCGTCTTCGCTTTCATAATCAAATTTAGCTAGTTGTTCCTGATCTCTAAGAATATAACACTTACTACCGAAGACACAAAAATATTTAACACTAGGTTGTTTACTAATCCATAGTTCATATGGAGTCTTATTTAAACCTGCTATAAGGTAAACATATTAATTATATAGCAGGTGGTGTTGACGGCATCAACTAAGAAGCTTTTTAGTAGATTTTTACTATTGAGCATAACCAAGCCCATTTCTTGCAACACCCTATTCTTTATTTCACACACTCCGTTTTGTTGTGGAGTTTTTGGAATTGAGAACTCATGTCGGATCCCATTTTCATCACAATACCTTTGGAATTGGTCGTTCTCAAACTCTCCCCCATGATCACTCCTTCTCCTATCAATAACATATCCCTTTTTGGTTTGGAGTCGCTTAGCAAGTTTTTTGAAATCTTCAAAAGTATCAGATTTTTTCTAAGAAATGTGGCCCAGGTGATTCTAAAGTAATCATCTACCGCCACCAAAAAATGTCTCTTCTCTCCATGACTCTCAACTCTGGTGGGACCTACTAGATCTATATATAACAACTCAAGTGGTTTTGAGGTTGCTACGGTGGTTGTCTTCTTTTATGCAACTTTTATCTATTTTCCTTTGAGACAATCACCGCACACAACCTTCTCTTTCTTCCCGATCTCAGGAAGTCCTCTCACTAGATTTTTTAACCTAAGTTGGGACAAATTTTGTTAGTGTACATGGCCAAGTATTTTGTGCCACATTTCAGAGTCATTATCTCTTGCCATACAAGATCTTGTGGATGGGACATTTTCTCCACTGCTTTCTATTACATAGAAATTGTCACTTGTGCAGAGACATTTCATGATTAATTTACCTATATGGTCCATGATCTCACACACATATTTGGAGAAAATGACCAAGTGTTCTTTATCGCATATTTGGAAATTACTCAATAGATTTTGTTTTAGTCCCTCAACGCAAAAAACATCCTCAATCTTGGGCAATCCAGGCTTAACTATTGTCCCACGTCCAACTATCTTGGTAGTGCTCTAATCTCCAAAAGTGACCAACCCACCATCAAACTTGTTGTAACTACAAAAGTGGGTCCTGTCACCAATCATGTGCTTAGAGCAACCATTATCAAGAAACCATTTTGAGCTACTGCCCGCTTTAAGTGCAGTATGTATCACAAGGTAGTTAACTTTATTTTTTACAACCCATTTGGTAAGCACCTTCTTTAGAGATGAAGTATTCCTTTTGGTTTTTATTTTGACAAGATATAAAAGAATTTTCATTGGGATCTTGTTTAATACTAACAAATGAAGAATGAGAGAACAATCATCATCATGTATTTTATTGATTATGAGTTTTGATTACATCCTCTTGTTTCCCTTAATTCCAAAACAAAGCATAGAATCAATGTAATAGAGGAAAGAAAGGAGATTCAATGGTGATTTCGGCTTGTGAAGCATCCGTCACAATGAGAGAAGAGTTATGCGGGTCGAAACCCTCACTTCGAGTCAACATTCGAAAGATATATGCATTGGAGGTCGAACTGCAAAGGAATCCATACAATTGCAAAGCATTGAGCTACAGGGAGAGACATTTTGTTGTGCGAACATGCAACGCATCCCTGTTGCGTGGGTGCATAACACACTCCTATTTCATAAGCATGCAATAGGCTGGGTATCTTCCTAATACCTGCTTCTCCTCCTCCTCCTCCTCTCTCTCTCTCTCCTTGCTCCTGGTACCTCTTTGAAACTTTTGATGATCCAAATGAGGAGAGGAGGGGGTATTTATAGACTTTCGCATGTATGGACCTCGATTTCCACACCATAGAACTTTGGCGGCACACAACAAGACAAGGGGCTTAATGGAGTAGGGGCGCAACAGGGCAAGCGCGCAATGGAGAAGGGTGCATAATGGGGCTGAGTGCACTCTAGGTAGGGTGCACGCAATAAGCTGAACTGCAACCTAGCAGGGGGCGTGTAATAGATGACTAAGGTCCAGAGATTGAGCACGGAACAGATAAGGGAGATTGGGAACTGGGTGCACGCAACAGGATGGAATGCAACTAAATAGGGGGTGCACAACAGGCTGGACGGCCTGGGGGATGAAGCATTTTTGTGCTCCAACAGTTTTTCCTTTAGGCTGGTTGTTCCTAGGTGATTTGGATTTTTGGGGCAACTGATCCAGATTTCCTTTATTCATCAATTATTCGGTTTTTCGATTCAGTTGTGCTACTTGTTTCAATAACTCCTCCATCTTCTTTGTCATTTTAGGATGAGTGGGATATTTCCTTGTCTCATTTGGATTTTTTAATGAGAACTCTTTAGTTTTTACATCATTTTTTTTAGTTGGTTTAAATTTACCAATATTGCTTGAACTGGAAGTGAAATGGGGCTGTCTAAATTCAAGACATTCAAATTTGAAATGAACATCTCTCTACATGAATAGAAGATAAGAGAAGTTTTCGTTTTACTGTCGGATGCAACTATTTTCTTAATCATAGGAGGTGCAAGAGAAGGGCTAGATTTGCAAGTTTCATAACCTAAACCTTTCTTATCCCTAGAGTCTCTTCCCAAACCTAAAAATCTCTCTAATTTCTTATCACTTTGGGAAAACCTATGACTAAGTTCAGTTGAATGTTTGGATTTTTCTACATATAGTTTCAGTTTTCAAAATTTCATTTTTTGATTTCAATTTCTCATTTTCTGATTCTAGATGTTTAATCATTTTATTCAAATATTAAAATTTGAAGCCATCTTCAGCTGATTCGCTTTCAAGCTTGGCATTGTCAACATAATACTCTTATAAGTCATCAACCAATTTTGTATTTACAGCTAATGCTTCATCCAAATCTATATGTAGTTGTTTGTTCTCATTGTTGGCTTGACCAAGCTTTTTAAGGATGCTCGAACTATGAGTATAGAGCTGGTCATATGCATCATGAATATTATCTTTTTCTTATTCTTCTTTTTCTTCTTCTTCTTCTTCAGAGGCTTTTCAGTTTGTTGTTCATCTATCTCCTCATTGTTTCCTAGATCCAGGATAACTGTAGTGGTGGAGGCCATGAGAATTTTCAAGGATTTCTAGTCTCCATCACTTTCAGACTCACTTGTATCTGATTTAGAGTCTTCGATGTCATCACATGTGGTTGCCATATCCTTTCCTTTTGATTTCTTTTAGGGACAATCAGTAGATAAATGGCCATACTTTCAGCAATTATAACATTGGGGCTCCTTTGACCTCTTTAATGGTTTGACTATTTGACGCTTTTGGTTAAGATATTTCCCCTTTTGTAGAATGTTCTTCCACGGTTCTCGTTAAAGAATTTTTTGAACCATTTGGCCAAGAGCCACCTCTTAATCTTCATCATTCTTTTCACTATCCTCCTTAGATTCAACTTTGTTTTTAGAAGTTTTGAGGATAGTAAGTGTAGCTCAAAAGTCTATAGGGAACCTATGAGTTCTTCTACTTTCATTTCATCGATATTTCTACATTCTTCTATGGTGGTGACTTTCGAATAAAAGTGTTCTGGTAGGGATCTCAAGATTTTCCTACATTTTTTTTGGTACCAGAACTCTCTCTCCAAGTCCCCACATGGAGTTATATATATCATTTAGTTTTGCATAAAAATCCATAAATGTTTCATGTTCTTTCATTTTTATATTCTCAAATTAGACTGTTAAGAGTTGTAGCTTGGAACATTTTATCATGCTTGTTCCCTTATGGGTGGTTTCCAACAGATCCCATGCTTGTTTCGATGTTTCACACATACATGTGTTTAAACTCCTCTTGTGAAACAACATAGTAAATCCCATTCATTGCTTTGGCATCACACGTCTTCCATTGTTTTTCATAGTCAGTCCAAAATGCCTTTTGTTTTGGTCAAGATATGGTAGTGCCATTATCAATTACAATTTTTTCCATTGGTGGTTCATATCCACTCTCAACAATATCATATACGTCATGGTCTAAAGAATTGCAAAAATATATTCACTCTAGCTTTCTAATAAACATAATTCGAACCATAAAAACTTGGGGATCGAGAGACCAATGTTCCCTCTCCTTTGGACGTTCTTCCAACTTTAGCAAGGATCTTCCTTTAGGCTGTTAAACCCTGCAAGAGGAACTCGCTCTGATACCAATTCAAATTATAGGTAAACCACTATTAGTGAAATACAGATTTATGTCCAAGTCTCCTAGAGGGGGGGTGAATAGGACTTTTCAAACTTTTAATTCTACTTAAAATAAATATTAACTATAAAGAACTTATAAGGTGGGATTATCTGAAAAATAATCACAATCAAAAGCTAGGATAATGAAACATATCAAGGTTGCATTTCATCAAACATATTGTGTGTGGAATTTAAGCATAGCATGAATCATCACAAACACAAGCAAAAGCATACATCACAAAAACAACAATATAGAGTGGTTCGGCTACATTCCTACTTTGAAAGTGCCTTGGTTTGTCAATTATCCTGAGTATTGAGTCCGCGAGACAAGTGAGCCTCATAGGAAGATCATTTAAGTGTCTGCA
The DNA here is from genome assembly GCA_037074715.1 of Magnolia kwangsiensis. Classification (NCBI taxonomy): domain Eukaryota; kingdom Viridiplantae; phylum Streptophyta; class Magnoliopsida; order Magnoliales; family Magnoliaceae; genus Magnolia; species Magnolia kwangsiensis. Next base: position 64,604,311 of record CM073573.1, read on the forward strand.
ACAGGATATGTGCCCGAACTTATCAAAGGTAAAATTAGCCTCATATCCCATGTCCCAAAACACCAGGTATATAAAAGCCTTAAAAATGATTAGAACAACATAGGGTTTAAGGTGAGAAAACTATTTTGTAAAATCAGAAAAATTACTAAGTTTTCTACCTTTGTCGATTTATCGAAAAGTGATTCGATGAAATTAGACTATGTTATCGATGTCCTCTTTACTCACTCGATGACATGGAAATGAGGACTTCAGATGTCCAGCAATCTCAATGAATCCTGGACTGAATTATCGATGAATCGATGATAGGTTCGATTGTAAGTGCTATGGTTCCTACCTCCTATGATTGTCAAATTTTGTAGTACCAAAACATCTTGGAATCTGTGCCTTGTGTAATGCATCAATATATTCAAGACAGTGTAAGGACAATAGTTTTTACTTTAAGATCTTCGAATACAAGATTACTTGTTCATGTTTAAGTACAACATCAAGTGTGAATTCAATGTTTCAAGATTCATAGTACAAGCTTCAAGTCAAGACAAAGTTTCTATACTTTGAACCTCAAGCTCATGCTTCAAGTCAAGACTTTGACCTCAAGCTCAAGCTTCAATATAAATCAAATTCAAGCTTCAAAAGGTCTCAAGTTCAAGCTTCTATGTATATCAAGATCTCAAGCTTCGTGAACTTCAAAGATCACCTATCAACTGAAGGAAAAGAAGTTTCAATGTTCATATATTATGTATAAGGTATAAATGACCCTAGATTGACCATATGATAGGTTATTTTGAATACATAATTTAAATTGAGTCATTTTATAAGTGAATAGACTGTTTCTCGACTAGTCTTGGACTATGTTCGACTAGTCCTAACACTGGCTCAACCAGTCTAAGAATTTCTCGAGCAATCCTAAGTTTGTTACTAATTTTCAGAAATTTTTGTTAAAGCCTCGACCTATCTGGAGACTGCTCGACCGGTCATGTGAACAGTGCTCGACCTGTGCTCGGCCAGTCCTATAGCCTCGACTCAAAGTTTAACAACTAAAAATAGTTCCACACGACCAGTCGTGGATAGGACTCTACCGGTGGTGAAGGGCACTCGACTGGTCGATCAGAGCCTACGACCGGTTGTGGAACGACTTTATCCTATCACGCTTAAAATTTCAAAAATCTATTGGTCCTATGACCAGTCAGGTAGACCTTAGGACCAGTCGAGAGTGCAATTTCTTCAACTATAAATAGAGTACGAATTTCAAACTTTTATATTGAATTCAAGCTAAATCAATACGCCACTCTAAAAGATAAGTTAGTGATATTCTTAAGCTATTTAGTGCTCATTATATATTCTCTTTAATTAGCTTTCTTTGTATTTAATTTTGTATTCTGCATTCTAATTATATTTGAAATAAGGATTGAATATTCTCATTTCTTAAAATCAAAATCAAATCAAGCTAGCCCAATGTGCTTTAAATTTAAAATCAATCTAGAACGTAGAACCATTTCATAAGTGTGTGGATATTGAACTTCTACATTGAACTTCCACTCCGATTTAGTTCTTTCGGGCTGCATCTAAAGGAGAATATCTAGGTATTTTACATTATTGTAAATTTCTATCTTTTGGTTTCATTAAGATTGTGTCAGAAAAATCTCTCTGTTTTGGTTTGTCAGAGGTGATCCAGAAAACTCAGAGTGTGGAGTTTTTGAATTGTGTAAGCCCACTTAAAAGATATAATTGTGAGGGGTTTAGGAGAATCTTAAAAAACCTATTTTCATAGTGAACGCTAATATCCACTGTGTGAGGATATTGAGAGTGGAGTAGTTATGTGGCTATTTTACTAAATAGTTGGTGTACACACAAGCGAACAACTTTAATTTCTGATCTTGTGGATGTTTTTAGTTTTCCTTTTTGTATTTGTGGAGAATGTTGTAATTTATTTTATGCAAGTGTGGGAATGTTGGAATAGCTTAGATTTCTTTCCTTTCTATTTATTTCTTTATTCCTCTGTATCAGTTTGAGTTTTTGATACACAGACCTTTTTAGGAATCAGGTTGTCCTACCATAAACCTTTAGTTTTTGGTATAAGGATGTCCTTAGAACAACATCTGTATCAATCACTCAATACTCATACATTTGAGGTTGTATTTAATTTCAGCATTGTGAGATTATTTATTGCTATTAGCATTTATATTTGTTTAAATTTCACTGTTAATTTTTAATTTGGCAGTCCTATTCACCCCCTCTAGGACTTAATAGCTCGGCCTTTTCAAGTTGTATCAGAGCCTAATAGCTCATTTTTAATTATTATTTCTTTTGGATTAATTTTCTGAGCTAATCGATCTGAGCTATTTAAGATGTCAAATTTTGATAGTCGTTTAGCCACTAGGCCTCCACCCATTTGATAGCTCCAATTATGCCTATTGGAAAGCCAAGTTGAGAATTTTCTTAAAATCCATGGATAAGAGCGTGTGGCAAGCCATAATGACTGAACGGACCCCTCCTGCCACTGAAGTAACTGGTATCGACGGATCCAAATCTATGAAAGTCACATCTTATTTTTCTTGGACCACTCTTCAGAAAAATGTGACTACTGCCAATGCAAAGGCTTTAAATGTCATAACTTGTGCACTATCATCAGATGAATTCAAATGAATTATATCCTGTGATATTGTAAAGCAAGCCTATGATATTTTAGAAATGACACACAAGGGAATAATAATCGTTAAGAAATCAGAAGTCCAAATCCTCACAACCAAATTTGAGGAAATACGTATGGAAGAAAATGAAACCTTCATGGACTTCTATATAAGATTGAATGACATTGTGAACTCTATGTGGGGTCTCGGTGATAAAATCCTAGAAAGTAAAGTCTGTACAAAGATACTATGCTCACTTCCTGAATGGTTCAATTCAAAGGTGACCATAATCCAGGAACTTCGTGATACAGATAATATGAGGGTAGAAGAATTAGTTGGTTCTATACAGACCTATGAGTTAACTTTTAAAGCTCCTAAAAGTAAATCTATCGCCCTTAAATCTTTCAAATGTATGTCTCAAGAAAATAGTAATTCTGATTTATAAAATTTTGAAGATGATATGGCCCTTTTAGCTAAAAAGTTTTTTAAGATTTTTAAAAGTAAAAAGAGGGTTGATTTTTAAAAACCTAATGAAAAGAAAAGATCTAAAATGAAAACTTAGAAATCTTTAAAAGATATTCAATGGTACAACTATCATGAATATGGGATTTAGTGAACAAGTGTCCTAAAAAGGACAAACCTAAAAGGAAAGGTATGTTAGCTACCTGGGATGAATCTTCTTGCTCTGAAGCCTCTTTCGAATCAGAAGATTCTGAAACCGAGTCGAGTAATGAAGTTAAAGCCCTTAAGACTCTAGCCATGTTCACTTTTTTAGATCATGATGATTCAAGTAGTGAAGAAAATCTGAATAGCGATCATGGAATTGAAGAAGATCTTCAAGATGCGTATAATGCCCTATACAAGGAAAGTTGTAAAATTGTTGTAAAACTAAAACTTCAAAAAGAAAAGTTTTCAAAACTTAAAGAAAATTTTGATTCTCTTGTTTTAGAAAAATCTCATATTTTAAACTATTTTGAAAAAACTATGTGCGACTTATATTTCAAAACCTCCCAAGTTGAAAACTTAAAATATGAAAATCAAAAACTAAAACTTGAAGTCTCTTCACTTTTGAGTTTAAAGGATACATGGAAGTATGCCCAAGGTGATCCTAAGTTAGAAAAACTACTATCCAGATACAGAAAATGTGGCAACCGATCTGGATTGGGCTACGACAAAAATATTTCTTCCAAACATAAGAATACTCCTCTTAAGTTTGTGAAAGGAGAGCCTTCAAACTCAAAAGGAAAAAGCCTAAATCAAAATCATTTTTAAAATGTTAAAACTTTTCAAACCTTGAAACCTAAAAGCAACCATATCAACTATAAAAATCAGAATCATAATCTTTTAGCTGAGAAAATTGGTGATTTACTTAAGAAGCTGTTAAAATCTAACTCAGTAGGTCGGTTATATAACAACTACAAATATAAGAAGACCAACTATACTCCTAAACCCAAGACTGTAATGAAATGGGTTCCTAAGGTTACCTGCTTGGTTGCCTACACTACTTTCAAAGCTTCAAGCCATTCAAAGTGATACCTAAATAGTGGTTGCTCCAGACACATGACAGGTGACAAAGGTCTGTTCACCAATCTTAAAGACATGACTGATGGGTCAGTCACATTCGGTGATGGTAGCAACTGCAGGATTGTTGGCCAAGGTATGGTCCAACTTTTTAACCTTCCTTTATTTGAGAATATTTTATATGTAGAAGGGTTAAAACACAACTTATTAAGCATTTCTTAAATATGTGATACGAATCATAGTGTAAAATTTACCAACCTAGGGTGTAAAATTTTAATTAAAAATGGTTCTATAATATTAACTGGTCGTAGAACTTCTGAAAGTTACTACATAGTAAGTGATTCTAGCTCATCTAATCTATCGTGTTACATGGTCCATACCGATGAGACCGAATTATGGCATAAACGCCTCAGACATGTACACTACCACAACTTATATAGATTGAGCAAAAGAGAGTTAGTAAGAGGCTCTCCCAAAATATAGAAAATAGATAAAATATGTGGGGAATGCTAGATTGGCAAACAAACTAGGAGTTCTCACAAAAAAGTGGATTTCAATGCCACATCTAAACTGCTCAAACTCCTCCATATGGATCTTATTGGACAACTTGAAGGAAGAGCCAAGGTGGTAATACATTCTGGTAATTGTTGATGACTTTACCAGATATACTTGGGTAGTCTTCCTAAGAGATAAATCAGAGACTCTCGATGAAGTAAAAAGGGTAATTAGACGTATCCAAATTGAAAAAGAGTCTCGAGTCTGTAATATCCGTAGCGATTATGGATCAAAATTTTGAGAATATTGGTTTTGAGAAGTTTTGCAGTGATCAAGGAATATCACATGAATTCTTTGCGCCCAAAACACAACAACAAAATGGTATAGTAGAAAGAAAAAATAGAGTGCTTTAAGAAATGGCAAATGTAATGTTAAATAGTATGAAACTCCCTAAAAATCTTTGGGACGAAGTAGTAAATACTACGTGTTATATAATTAACCGTGTTTATAATAGAAAATCAAATAGTAAAATAGCTTATGAAATGTGGTTTGATAAGAATCCTACTGTTAAATACTTTTAAGTTTTTGGCAGCAAGTGCTACATTTTACATGACCGAGAAAATTTGGGTAAGTTTGACAACAAAAGTGATAAAGGAATATTTTTAGGATATGCTCTGAATAGTTGAGCATATCGGGTTCTTAATAAGAGGACCGGTATTATTTAAGAGTCTATTAATATGGTTATTAAGGATCACTTGAATACACCTGTCTCATGTTCAGAAAATGATGAAGTTCTTTTAATGATAAACCAGTTTCTTCATCAAATCAAAATAACTCTGAACTAAGGACTATTAAAGATCATCCAACTAATCAAATTCTTAAAAATCCTCTCACTGGTGTGTGTACTCATAGACAACTAGAAGATTTGTGTAATTACGTGTGCTTTACATCTCAAATAGAACCACCTAACGTAACAGAATCTCTTACTGACGAAAACTAGATAGTTACAATGCAAGAAGAGCTTAATCAGCTTGTTGGAAATGATTTTTGGTATTTAGTTCCTATACCGAAAGATAAACATATTATCGAAACTAAATGGATTTTCAAAAATAAGTCTGATGAACTTAGTAAAATAATTAGAAATGAGGCTAGACTGGTTATACAAGGGTAAACTCAAATTGAAGGCATCAATTATGATGAAACCTTTGTCCCAGTAGCTCGTCTTGAATCAATCCGACTACTTATATCCATTGCATATCTTAGAAAGTTCAAAATATATGAAATGGAAGTAAAGAGTGCATTCTTAAATGGTGATTTGCATGAAGAAGTGTATGTTGAACAACTAACGGGTTTTAAAGATCTTAAGAATACTGATCATAGTTTTGAAGACCCTAAGAATACTGATCATGTCTATCACCTAAAAAAGGCTCTTTACAGTTTAAAACAAGCTCCCAAGGTATGGTATGAAAAGTTGACTAAGTTTTTACTAAGTCATAATGTAACGTCCCAGATTTTTGCTAACTTGGAGTTATACGTACTTAGGCAATGGGTCAATAATAACACCTTATTGACTTCTCAAAAACTCAATTCCAAAGTCTCAAATCCCCTTTCAACCAATTTTCTTTAAAAATCTCACCATTCACCACCTTATTTTTTAAAATTTTCTAAGTACTTTCATATTAGACACTAATCCTAAAGTTTAAATGATGAAGAACGATACTTAAACTAAAATTTGCTATAAATAGTGAATATATAAATAAAATAGGTTTTCAACTAGTAGTATTTTATAATATCATGAAATAAATAAGCTATTTGGATAGAGCAGCTTCTTCTAGCCCAAATTCATATATGGCACATAGTATAACTCATTTAAGAGTGGAAGATACGTCCGTTTCAAAATTCGTGCTGTAAAACCACCACCAATGGACAATGATGTCATCGCACCTACCGTGAGGCCTCGCTATTGCCTCTCCAGCAGACTGCGATGCCATCGTGCCAACCGCAAGGCATCGCCGGTGCACCAAAAATTGGTGCACCTTCGCTGCAGTTTTCTGCAGTTTTCAACTGACTTCATAAAGTCATATCTCCCTCGTTATAACTCCAATTTTAGTGATACAGAAGATAGATTGAAGTTTGATTAGTCTATTTTCATATAAAAATAAGTACAAAATATAATAAAAATTTTAATATAATTAAATCTTGGTTGATGTGACAACTATTCAAAAATTATTAGTCCGTACAGTTGCTACTTCTAGAATTTTTAAATTTTTTCTACAATACAAAATATAATGAAATTTGGTAGAGATAAAGTAGACTTAATGATGACCTACTAAAAAATAATTAAAATAATATACTAACTAAAATTTCTAAAAAGGGGGCATAGAACTACCCTAGGACCTTATTCTGTCGTAATTACGACAGAATTTAGTTAAGTACTAAACAAAACAATCAATGGATTTAGCTTGAACCACTTTCTATACAAACTACAAGGCTGAAAACCATTAAAATTATTATATAACATTTCTTAAAAACCTGGGAGCAATCTCAAAGCCCAGTTGCTCTTGGGAGCACATTGAAACTCCGTTTTGGACTTGGACCACGCGTCGAAAGTCTGATTACCACAAAACTATAAGGTTATGACCGCGTTATTGGGATTGACAACCATTGTGGGAATTAGGCCCAAATAGTATCAAGAAACGCACAACTTGAGCCTTGAGTGAAGTGTGTGGGAAACGCGAATATATTTAGAAAATGAACTCAAACTTAAGTGATTTGGGTCATTCACTTGCAAGCAAAATTGAAGACTTCGGACTATTAGATTCTAACCCAAATACACCCATGGATCAGAAAAATTTTCCTACACCTATCGGTATACTTGTGGCCCTGATCGAGTATGTATGATCGTTGAACCGATACAGGTCCTCCAGAGTCGATTTGCTAATCTGATCGGACCAAACTCATATCCTGGCCTAAATCCATTGTCAGAGAACTTACTCTGTGACATAGAAAAGTAATGGACCTCCGGATGAGTCCTGTTGCTTGAAATAGATGCCTTTTGGCTATAACCCAAGTATACCATGGCCCTAGGGCCATTTACACCAATTCTTGACCTATATAAAGCCCTTAAATCATCCCTTCTCTCCCTCATACGAATTATCTAAAAACCCTAGGAGAGAGAGAGAGAGAGAGAGAGAGAGAGAGAGAGAGAGAGAGAGAGAGAGAGAGAGAGAGAGAGAGAGAGAGAGGAAAGAAGGAAGGAGGAGGGATTCTTGGAGATCATTGTTGGGATCTTTTCCTACAACTTCGCACGCCGATTCGCCTCTCTACTACGCTACTCAAATTGTTTTGATTCTGATTGGCTAAGAAATCCTAACACTAATTTCGTTTTATGAATCCAAATTGAGGAATCGACGAAATAGCTAACCTATTTCATGAGTTAGGTAGTCGTTGTTCTGTAAACGGAAGTGTAAGATTCAAACTGAGTTCAAAATGAGCAATCCGACGAAAGGTACAGACTATAAACATTTAGGTTATGGTTTTCAAGGCTTTCAATGTCAGCTAATGATTTATGTCTAACTTGATTGCTGACATATGATCTTAGTTACGATGTATTCGATAATTTATTCATATGTGTGAACTATGTGAATATATGATGCATTCCATGTGTTTGTTGAAATGATTGAATGAAATTGAATTTATGATTTGTGCTTGCCATGACTATTAACCTATAATATATGTTCGTTGTATGTATGAAAATTCCTTTATGAAAGGATTTGCCAAAATGTATGCTATAACTACCTTAGTTCATGTATGCAATAATATGTAGTCTAAGTGCTTGATAAAATGTCTGAATGAGAAAGTGTTTGCTGAATTGCTTTTAATGAGGGTGTTGAGGTAGGATTCTCAACTGCCATATCTATATCTATAATTTCCTTCATGTAATATAAATTGTTACTATGTGATTTATGGATGAAATGTATGTGTAGAATGATGTGTTCATTGTGTTTGTTAAAATGCTCAAATGAGATTTATTTTTAAATTATTTGTTAAATATTGTTATAAATAACATATGTGACTACTTAGTGCATTTAAGTATGATTGGGACTACTACATAATCCAGGCAATCGGTAACGGTTCCCGTTTAAGTGGCCGAACTAGTTTCGCCACATTGGATACGTTCAACGAATCCGATCCATACCATGATTGTCGACAATAGTTAGGCCACATGGAGTGCTTATGTGCTTCATGTCAATTACCTCAGCATATGCTCGTACTAATTGAACTTGCCAAATAACCCAATTGGCCTATTGTGTGTTTACCATGTATGAACGCTACTGTTTGAATCTAAAGTACCGCTTACCAATGTAAAACCTATTTTAACCATGGTACCTCGATCCACTAAGACTCATGAGCCAGGCATGGTGGTATGGGACACTGTGGTCAAGCTGTTGGCCTACGCTGGGGTGACGAGCCTTCCTATAGTGACCAGTGAGTAACCGAAACTCGTGAACCGAATACAGTGGTATGAGACACTGTATTCGAGCTATTGGCCTACCCCGGCGCAGCCTGGCTGCGGTCCCAGGGTGGGTTGGGGTGAACCGTCTAATTCGGACCCCCTTCGAAAATGGTGCTCCAGTTGATAGGGTATTGGTAGAGTAACCTCGAGTATAAACTCATGAACTTGCCTATCCACTACTTTTCAAATCAGGGGTGATGTTGCCCTATAACTTATTTATCGTATGTGATTAACTAGGATTGACGACCCTAGATGGATCATTGTTTAGGTAAATGATATAGAGGAAGGTACCTTAGCTTCCCGAATCTGCGTATGAATAAGCTTAATTAAGAACTTGGCTAACACGACCATGAACCACATTGCATATGCCTTTGGCGAGGAAGAGCACAGTGGGAGTAGTATGTGCGATTGTGAGATGGTGTCACTGAGGGAGTGCAAGCGAGAGCATGTATCTTTATAGAATATCATTCCTGCCTTAACAAGAGTACTTAGGACATGATTATTGTACTGCTTTATTATTAATACTTGACTGAATTGATAACATGTTAGCCTTTATTTTATAGTTCCAGTGAATTAGGTACTCATTCCGACCTGGGATGGTGTTTTAAAATACCAACCAGACTCTATTTTAGATATAGGTAATGAAGGAGTCTATGCAGCTGAAATGGATTTCATAGACGAGGAGGAGGAATTCTCCTCTGTTCAACTATTAGGTGGGTCTTCGTAGACCTTGTTCTGATTCGACGAGATTATAGGGTTGCATGGATTAGTTGGACAGTTACACCTTGATTTTTGTATATTTTGAAACAATACTTGTATATGTTCAAGCTGGTTACATACTCATACTCTAGAGTTGGTAAAACCCCCACATATTTAAATATATATGTTATAGTCTTCCGCTTGCTTAATCCAACTATATCCAGAGTATGATATGTTGTTTTATTATAATTCCACTCATGTTTAATGTAATTATATGGACAACATTTAAACATCATTATCTATGTTGCATAAGTGATGTGTTGGAACTCGGGAGTTGAGCTTTGCTCGACCCTTGATTTTTAGGGTGTTACACATAATTTTCTAATGAGAAGTGTTGATAAGACATTATTTGTAAAGAAACATAATGATCACATTTTAATAGTGCAGTTTTATGTCGATGATATTATTTATAGATATACCTATACTAATATAACTGTTGAGTTTGCATATCTTATGAAATCTAAATTTGAAATGAGTATGGTTGGGGAATTGAATTATTTCTTAGGGTTGTAAGTTAAACAAAAGCTTGATGGTTTCTTTATTTCTCAAACCAAATATGCTTTGAACTTAGTTAAAAAGTTCAGATTTGAGAATGGAAAAATTTTTGATACTCATATGAGTATGACTTTAAAACTCTCAAAGGACTCTATAGGTAAGAGTGTGGATCCTAAACTATATCGCGGTATGATTGGAAGTTTGCTTTATTTAATTACAAGTAGACCTGATATTGCATTTAGCATAGGAATTTGTGCTAGATATCAATCTGACCCTAAAGAGTCACATTCAAGTGCTGTTAAGCGGATTATGTAATATGTCGCAAGCTCTGCAAATATGGGTCTTTGGTATTCACATGATACTAGTGTTCAATTAGCTAGTTACATTGATGCTGATTACGCTGGTAATGTTGATAATAGGAAATCAATCAATGGTGGTTGGAACTGTTTACTTTCTTGGAAAAGTAAGAAATAAATTTCTGTATCACTCTCAACTGCTGAGGCTGAATATATTGCAATAGGTAATGCATGTACTCAACTTGTATACATGAAAAGAATGTTAAGTGATTATGAAATTGCACAAGATTCTATGGTTTTATATTGTGATAATTTCAGTGCAATTAATATATCTAAAAATCCAATCTAGCATTCATGAACCAAGCACATTGACATTAGATATCACTACATTCGTGAATTAGTGGAAGAAAAGACAATTTCTTTGGAATACATACTGACCGAGACTCAACTCGCAGACATATTCATAAAACTGCTCGACAAAAGCAGGTTTTCTAAATTGAAATTTGATCTTGGTATGTGCAATTTGAATTGATTATTCATGCATTTCTGTGTCATAATGTATATATTTGTTAATTTAAATGCTTGAAATTTCAAATTTTAAGAAAATTGAATATCTTTGGCCGTGCAAGACCAGTCGAGTACATACTCGACCAGTCGTGGCACGACCGGTCAAGCATGTACTCGACCAGTCATGTAGCGCATGTTTGTTCTTTATTGGGGGGAAAAATCCCCTTTTCTTCATTGTGGGTTTTTCTCCAACGAGTCTTAGGTCGACCGGTCGAACCCATCTCCTAGTTCTTCAAGGTTAGTGCTTTATTTCCATTTTTCTTGTTGATTCAAGTTCTTATCAGTCCTTTTTCATCATAGGTGTGATTTATTTCTTATTTCTTTAAGGTTTTTGGGGTTTTCTTCTCCAAATTCTAATTTCGAGAAAACCCACTTTACTTCTTTTACAACCCCTTGGTTCCTTGATTTTCTAGTTGCAAATGGAAGGTAGAGGAAAAAAGAAAAGTTCTCATGGTGCTTCATCTTCTAGATCTGCTCCTATCATAGTGGCCACCTTTTATCACGTAAAGATGATCCCTCTTATGTGCGGGATATAAGGTTGCATAATGTTATAACTAAACGACCTATTCATGTTGAACATCTTTCTCTTGAAATCCTTCCTCTTCTCCAATTTGTAGGATGGGATAACATTATACATTTGGGTGGGCCGACGTACCGGTCCATTGCGCAAGCTATGTATGCATGTATCCCTGATTTTTCTACTGAAAATCTTACATTTGTTATTGCAACTCGAGAAGGTCCATTTCAAGTAGACCGTCATCTGATTTCTAGACTAATGGATTTACCTGTCAATGATGAAGGTATTCCCATTAACACTCTAGTAGCTAAACCATCAAAATCTGAAACATGAATGCTTACTAGAGAATTGTGTAATATAGATGTGCAATGGAGCACTAATGGAAATGCGCTTACTTCAAAGTATTTTTTACCTAGATACAGAGTCCTTCACAGGATTTTCATTTCTAATGTTTATCCCCGTTCTAGTAACAAAACCAAACTCACTTCTTTCATGGTTTGGATTCTTCATTCCATTGTTTCTAGAACCAATGTATGTCTTCCTTCTTTAATTTGTGATTGCATCATTCAATTCCGTTTCCATCCTGGATACAGTGATATCCCTTTCACTTATCTTATGACTGTGTTTGCCACTCATATGTTAGTGACTATGCCTGTTGGAGAGGCTCCCATTCATCACCTAATCTTCAACAACTCTAATATAAACAAAATGAATCTGAGATTGGTCGATGGTCAAGTCAATGTGGGTGTTGGAGGAGTTGCTGCAGTGAATGAAGAAGAAGGTGATTTACCTCTAGATGACATTAACCTGGATGATATTTTTGATGAGATCGAATCCGACTCGGCAGATGATCCTGACTATAAGTCATCTGACTTCGATGCGCGGTTGCGCTCACTTGAAGAGAAGGTAGAGAATATGAATGTGTCCCATGATTTGCAGTTCAAATATATACACAAATATCTTAGGCGCCTGAATAAGGGACTTCATGAACTTGATCCTACCATACCTGATTCTTCTTAGAGATTTGATTAATGTTTTCTCATTCGACTTATAATAACTCTTATGCTACTTAGCTTTCTTTCGGTTTGTGGGATTGAATTTGGTTGAACTCTGCTGATGTTGGTTGATTTTGCTTGAACATCACTTAGTTATGAATTTAATATCTTAACTATCTTAATCCATTATTCCTCATTGCTTGTCTTATTCTTCCTTATTTATCTATGTCCTATTTCATGTATTGGTTTCTTCATTTGTTATATTGTGATAAAAAGGGGGAGAATTTTGTCATGCTTGATATATGGTGTTTATGATATATGACATGTGGATTGTGGACATGTAAATCTTCTTTGTGCAAGGGGGAGGAGTAAGTAAGGGGAAGCATTGTTGGAGGCATTGATGCAAATTAATTAATGCTGACCTATTGATAACTGGTGCATGATTCTTTAAGCAGGATGACTGGTTTATATTGACAACTGGTGCATGATTCTTTGTGCGTATAATGCTTATGTTATTATGAGGTATGTTTTGTCACAAATTTGACAAAGTGGGAGATTATAAGTACTATGGTTTCTAGCTCTTATGATTGACAAATTTTGTAGTGCCAAAACATCTTGGAATCTATGTCTTGTGTAGCGCATCAATATATTCAAGACAGTGCAAGGACAATAGTCTTTACTTCAAGATCTTCAAATGCAAGATTACTTGTTCATGTTCGAGTACAACATCAAGTGTGAATTCAATGTTTCAAGATTCATAGTACATGCTTCAAGTCAAGATAAAGTTTCTATACTTTAAACCTCAAGCTCATGCTTCAAGTCAAGACTTTGACCTCAAGCTCAAGCTTCAATATTAATCAAATTCAAGCTTCAAAAGGTCTCATGTTCAAGCTTCTATGTATGTTAAGATCTCAAGCTTCGTGAACTTCAAAGATCACGTATCAACTGAAGGAAAAGAAGTTTCAATGTTCATATATTATGTATAAGGTATAAATGACCCTAGATCGACCATACTATAGGCCTTTTTGAATAATAATTTAAATTGAGTCATTTTATAAGTGGATAGACTGTTTCTCGACTAGTCTTGGACTATGTTCGACTAGTCCTTACACTAGCTCGACCAGTCCAAGAATTCCTTGACCAATCCTAAGTCTGTTACTGATTTTTAGGAATTTTTATTAAAGCCTCGACCTGTCCTGGAGACTGCTCGACTGGTCATGTGAATAGTGCTTGACCTGTGCTCGACAAGTCCTGCAGCCTCGATTTAAAGTCTAACAACTAAAAATGGTTCTACACAACCAGTCGTGGGCAAGACTCGACCAGTCGTGGAGGCCACTCGACCGATCGAGCAGAGCCTACGACCAGTCGTGGAACGACTTTATCCTATCGCACTCAAAATTTTAAAAATTTGTTAGTCCTATAACCAGTTGTGCAGACCTCAAGACCAGTCGAGAGTGTAATTTCTACAACTATAAACAGAGCACGAATTTCAGAGTTCTATATTCAATTCAAGCTAAATCAATATGCCACTTTGAAAGATAAGTTAGTGATATTCTTAAGCTATTATATATTCTCTTTAATTAGCTTTCTTTGTATTTGAGTTTGTATTCTACATTTCAATTATATTTGAAAAAGGGATTGAATATTCTCATTTCTTGTAATCAAAATCAAATATAGCTAGACCAAGGTGCTTTAAATTTAAAATCATTCTAGAACCTAGAAATATTTCATAAGTGAGTGTGGACATTAAACTTCTACGTTGAACTTCTACTCCGATTTGGTTCTTTTGGACTGTATCTAAAGGAGAATATCCAGGTATTTTACATTATTATAAATTTTTATCTTTTGGTTTCATTGAGATTGTGTTAGAAAAATCTCTCTGTTTTGGTTTGTCTAAGGTGATTTAGAAAACTCAGAGTGTGGGGTTTTTGAATTGTGTAAGCCCACTTGAAAGATACAATTGTGAGGGTTTTAGGTGAACCTTGAAAAACTTATTTTCATAATAAATGCTAATATCCACTGTGTGAGGATATTATGAGTGGAGTAGTTGTGTTGATGTTTTTCTAAATAGTTGGTGTACACACAAGCGAACCACTATAATTTCTGGTCTTATGGATTGATTGTTTATTTCTTTTTGTGGATGTTTGTAATTTTCCTTTTTTATATTTGTGGAGAATGTTGTAATTTCTTTTATGTAAGTATGAGAATGTTGTAATAGCTTAGATTTCTTTCCTTGCTATTTATTTCTTTATTCCTCTGTATCAGTTTAAGTTTTTGATACACAGACCTTTTAAGGAATCAGGTTGTCCTACCATAAACCTTTGGTTTTTGGTGTAAGGTTGTCCTTAGAACAACATCTTTATCAATCACTCAATACTTGTACATTTAAGGTTGTATTTAATTTCAACATTGTGAGATTTTTTATTGTTATTAGTATTTATGTTTGTTTAAATTTCAGAGTTAATTTTTAATTTGGCATAGTCCTATTCACCCACCCCCTCTAGGACTTAATAGCTTGGCCTTTTCATCGATATCATTGACTTTTGAATCTCGATTTCATCGAACGGCTCGATAAAATTGACAACTAGTCAGGTTGTGTTTAGAAAGCAGTTAAGGAAAATCATGTGATTATAGATGTCTCGAAGGGAGTCTCGATATCTTCCAAATTTAAACCTTGATGATATCGACGGACCTTCGATGATATCAAAATGGGATACAAATCTGACCAACAAGTTTTCAGGTAAGTTCAATTAAGTATCGTGGTGTACCCGATGATATCGATATTCAAATATTGATCATATCGAGACCAGGTCAATTTCATCGAAATAGGACACAAACTGTCCAGAAATCCTGCTATTCAAATATGTTATACAGCTTGTTTGTGCTTTGAATAGTCTTATGATCGGATCCTTTACTTGGCTTGGAAGCCAATAGAGTTACATTGAAGAAATTCTGCTGTTTGCATATTACTGTAGGATAGGGTTGATAGGTTCTAAATCATCATAAAAATTTTAAAAAGCCCTATTCACCCCCCTCTAAGACATCTTGCCATATTCCCAATTCGACTAAAGTGATCATTACCTCAATTTTAAATGGTATCGAAGCGAGTCTCTCTTAAGTGCTTCACTGCTTAGAGAGTGATCTTTACTGAAGTTGGTAATATGGCCAAAGGAGAGGGCTCATCTGTAACTAGATCTCCTGTATTTGATGGATCGAATTATGTATACTAGAAGGTTAGGATGCATTACTTTTTGAGATCTTTGGATCATGATGTTTGGGATATTGTTGAAAAAGGATATGTGCCACCAACTGAACAAATAGTACTTGAAAATGACAACTATCACCAAACCAAAATCTAAAGAAATGTGGACAACCTTCGAAAAAGAAAAACAAACGTCTGAAGCTAAAGTAAAGAATGCTATCTACTGTGCTGTGTCCTGAGAAGTCTTCAATCAAATTAGTATGTGTGGAACTGCTAAAGAAGCATGGGACTTGTTGGAACAACCCACGAGGGAACCAACACAGTGAAAAGATCTGCAGCTCCTAACATCACAGTTTGAAAGTCTCAGAATGGAAGAGCATGAGACCTGTATGGAGTTTTTCACAAAACTGAACATCATTTGTAACTCCATGGGTGGATTAGGAGAAAAATTTCTGGTTCCAAAAATCTGTAGGAAAATTCTGAGATCCTTACTAGAACGATTCAACTCGAAAGTTACAACTATTGAAGAATGTGGAAACATGGATGAAACGAAAGTAGAAGAACTCGTAGGTTCCCTACAAACATTTGAACTACACTTCAAGTAAACTCCTAAACTAAAAAATATTGTCCTCAAAACTTCAAAGAACACTACAAATGAGGAAGATGAAAGTGAAAGGGAGAATGAAGATGAGGAAGTGGCTCTGTTGGCTCAACGGTTCAAAAAATTCTTCCATAAAAACCGTGGCCGACCATTTAAAGGAAGACAGTTGGACAACAAACATTTTACAGGAAAATCTGGTCAAAAGTTCAAAGAACCATAGTGCTACACTTGCCAAAAGTTTGGACACCTGTCCATTGAATGCTCAAATACGAAAACCAAAGGAAAGACAATGGCAACCACATGGGATATACCAAAGAGTCAAATTCAGAATGTAGTGACTCAGAGAGTGATGGAGACCGAAAATCCCTGAAAATTCTTTTGGTCTCTACAGCCTCCAACATTCCCATAGAAGCTGAGAACATCAAAGAAGCTCAAGCCACTGAATCATTTCCATTTGATGATTAGGAAATAGAGAAAGAAGAATAAGAAAAGGATAAATTGTAGGATGCCTATAATCAACTTTATATCCATAGCATCAATATCCTTAAAAAACTTGGGATAAATGAAAACAAAAATAAATTGCTGCAAAAAGTTCTAGACAAAACATTGGAAATCAATACGCACTTGATTAATGATCTACAACAATAACACTCTGAAAATGATAAGATGGAAAGAATTAATTTGTCTCTAAAATTTGAATCATCAAAACTTACTAAAAAGATTGATCTATTGAAAGATGAAAATGGGCATCTAAAGAATGAAAATCACACACCTAAGTTTGATGCAGAACAATCCAGGAAGTCAATTGAACTAAATTACAAATTCTCCCAGAGTAGTGAAAAATTAGAAAAACTCTTAGGGATGGGAAGACCTGGAAAAGACAAGAGTGGATTAAAATATGAAAAGTTCAAACCAAGTTTAAAAAATGTAGCATCAATGAGTGAGAAATCACTTCATCAGGAAGTAAAACAAAAGTTACTTCTATCTGTCATTCATGTGGAGACTCTGGCCATTTTAAATTTGAATGTATTTCTCCTAGGTGGATTCAATCTAATTCTGGTCCAAATCATATTGGCAAATATAGACAAACCAGAAAAATAATACAGAATACCAAGAATCCAGTAAAAAATATGGAAAAAGGCACAACACACCCATCTCCACCTAGAATGACCAAGAGAATGAAGGAGCTATTGAATCAAGTGGCTGAACTAAATCTAAAAAACAAATGAATTTATGAAACAGGGAAACATGGTTCAGTTATCCAACATGCTTACCAAAATCCTTAATGAATCAAAAACTACCATAATAAGAAATCCAATCACAAAATGGGTAGTGAAAGAAAAGAAAAATTGTCTTGTTATTCACTCAAATCATTCAACAAGCAATAATACTAAATGGTATCTAGACAGTGGGTGCTCAAGACATGTCATAAGTGACAAATCCCTTCTCTTAAATTATTCAGATCTTGATGATGGGATAGTCACTTACGGTGATGGAAGCACTGCTAAAGTAGTAGGGTGTGGAACCATAGAAGAATGGAAATGCTTAAAAAGGAGAATGCTTTTTACATAAAAGGATTGACTCATAATATTTTAAGCATCTCTCAAATATGTGACAACAAACATGTGGTTACCTTTGACAAAAAAAAGTTCAAGATTCTGGATCTATCAGGAAAATCAATTATGAAGGGTCTTCGCACTAGTGACCACTGTTATGTCATCAATGGCAATGAAAAGGTTGATCTATATGCTTAGTAACATTTGAGCATGAAAAACATGTCCAGGTCATGACATCTAGTGAAAGTGCTCTTGCTAGTGCCCTGATTTGTCAATTAGCATGTGTGTTGAGTCAGTCGGACTGAAGAGCCTCACAGGAAGATCTATACAAGCGTCTGCCTCAACCAGATGTGTGGAAGCTCGCCATAGGTAAATCTAAGCCTCACATCCCTTGTCCTAAAACACCCGGTGAATAAAACCCTTAAAACAAGTTAGAACATATTAAGGTTTAAGTTGAGAAAACTTTTTTAATGAATCAGAAAATCTCTAAGTTTTCTTGCTCTGTCGATTATATCGAAACATATTTTGATATGATTAACTGCACTGTCGATATCCTCAGAATACCAATTGATAAAATCGAATGAGGACGTAATATGTCCAACAACCAAATACATATCTGGACAGAATTATCAATGTATCGACACACGTATCGATATCATCGATATTTGAATCTCGAGCCCATCCACGATGGCTCGATAATATCGACAGGCAGATCTGGTGCCCCTATTTTTACTCAGGAAAATCATATATGCTTCAATATATCGGAACCCTCCTCGATACCATTAGAGTTCAAATCTAGATGATATCGATCATGGGCACAAAGTTCTCCATCAACATTTTTCAAGTGGTTCTTTATCTCTGATCGAGGGTCACGCGATAGAATCGATATTCTAAATATCGATGTTATCGGAGCCGTATCGATTGCATCGAGAATGGACAAAACTATCCGGTAAGCTCACTAATAAAATCTTTTGATTTATCGATGCATCGACACGACTCCCGATATCATCGACATTTAAATTTCGATGATATCGAGTATCCCCCGATCATATCTAAAGTCCTAAACAATTTCATGCAAGTTTCTCTCATTTTTCAAATATCGAGGACTCGACCCTTGTTTCGATAATATCAGAGTTCAAAATCTGATGGAATCGACACGAGTCTCGATTCCCTCGATCAGCTAGCAAAAGGTCTTCAAAAGCATATCACATTGAGTTTGTGTCATCGAGCGGACCATCGATACAATCGAGAGTATACGCTGGATGATATCGAACCTGCTCGATGATATCGAACTCTGTTATAAATGTGACCATTTTATATCTGTTGGAACCTTTTTCCTGTTTAAAGAGAACTTGTCTCTAGTTGCGTGGAGAGAAAGTAAAGAGTTCTTTTGTGTGTTTAAACTTAGATCATATACCCAAAGCCCTTTCTCTCAAGGAAGTTCATCCTCCAATCCACCCTCATCATTGATATTTAATAGAGTGGATTGGGGAATGAACTTCTACATTCAAGGATCCTCTAGTTACTACTTTAATAGTAAAACATTAAGCTGGGATGCCTTGAATGCATAGATGGTTGGAATTGCTCTATCTTCCTAATAGGAAAACCTGTAGAGAGTAGGATTCCATCATAACCTTGACCCAACCTGTTGCCTTATATTGGTACATCATCTGTTGTAGATCAAGGGAGCTGAAGACTCTTCATCAACAAGGAGGAGATCTTTGCCATAGTGCTAAATGGAATTCATCAACTTATCTGTAAGTATCTAGAGTCCAAAGGACCCTTTGATCATTCCTTTGTAGGATTGGGTCTAAGGTGTTTCTCACCCTTGAAGTCCTCAAGGAGGCCTCCGGCGGGAGTGTACGTGGTGGGTACGTTGTGTGGACCTTTGCTCTGTGGAGAGCATAAATATCTGGTTGAAGGTGAACCAGTAAAACCTTGGGTCAGAGGTGAACTGCGTAAAACCTCTGTAGGGTCTTAGGGAAGATCCTTGGCCAATGTGCCTAAATGTAGGTGCGTTATGTTGACCCTTGCTCATGAGAGCATAAACAATTAGCCTCAGTGTAGGTTGTAAAGGTTGTAGGTGAACCTGATTTAAAACCTTAGGTTAGAGGTGAACCATGTGAAACCTCCTTAATGAAATCCGGTACACTCAAGGGTTGAGTGCGATTACCGGGAGTGGAGTAGACAAGTAGTCGAACCACTATAAAAATGACTGTGTTTGCTATTACTATCTTTTTGTGTGTGTGAATTACTCATATTCTACCATCTCTATCTATCTAATCACACCTCACACACTTACACAAGTCATTTTCATCATGAACTAAGTTATATATTGTTGCTTCTTGAATAGTTTGTGATTGGATCCTCTATTAGGCTTGGAAGCCAGTAGAGTTACATTTGAGTAATCTTAATAATTGTATATCTATAAGGATTAGTGTAAAGGGGCTTTTAAATAAATTGTTAAAATTTTAAAAAGTCCTATTCACCCCCCTCTAAGACACATTGGCATATTCCTACTTCAACTCAAGCAGTCTTCACTGCTATTTCATCTAGATCTAGATGGTTGTTGAAATGATGCAATTTTGATGATCTTCATAATATATCTGAGGTCTCTACACCTCAATTTTTGTGTATAAACATTCTGATGTTTATAATTTTGGATGGTACAATGTTCGTACAAATTTTGATGTGTATACAGACTGATATGAAAAATATTCTAAGTTATACATATATTAAAGAACATCGAAGTACTGAAACAAATGTCATTCACCTTTTCTTCGATAAGTCTGTCGATGAATCGTATGAATCCTCGATTAGATCAAAAAAATATCGATGTCATCAATGACCTTTTTGGAATCAGAAACGTCATATGTTCTAATGTGTTATCGAAGACCTCTTCGATAACATCAAATGGGGTTTATCGATTTTATCGAATAAAACTTTGATGATATCGAAGGTCAACGCCCCATAAAAGGTGGGCAAGTGGGAAAAATTCATTTTTGCTTTCCCCTTCTCACTGTTTAACTTCTCTGGGAGTTTCTTCCTTGTTTCTCTCCTTTTGTCGACTGTCTGTCGTCTAGGGTGATTCGAATCAGGTAATCTCTTGCACACACTGTTGATTCCTCAACGTATACTTCATTATGTTAGGGTCTTTCTAGATTGATTGATAACCTTCAGTTGGAAATGTAGGGTTGGTCCTCATAAACTTTAGTCTTGTCAGATCCTTTTCCTTTGACATTCCTTTCTGAGTTATTTGTGGTTTAAATGAGTAAGGATAAAGGAAAATCTCCTGTCATCAGTGAGCCATCCAGGCCTACCAGAAAGAAATCCGTCACCTCAAGAGAAAGAGGAAGGGTTCAGTCTCAATGATCCCCTGCACGCCCACGGAGTTCCTCTACTCGAAAATTTTCACGTAGGGAAGCTTCGGCTGTGGCACCTACACCTCCTGTTGTGGGCCCTCCTCCACATATTCTTAAAAAATACGTAGGGAGGAGCTTGGTGTATGAACGTAGAGTTGATAGGGAATGCATCAAACCCTACAATGTGGAACCTCTGTTAAATGCAATCGACTGGCTGCCCCTTCTTGTTTCCGTGGTCCAAGTCATAAAGAGCGAACCTACCGTTTTCTTTCATATTATCATTTTCCAGTCTTAGATCCACTGTCCATTACAGTGACTGTCGGGGATGATAGCGTTGAAATCACTACGAAATCCATTGCCAGTATGTTCGGTCTTACCTTATCTCTAGTTGGGTTGTCTGATCTTGACCTTGAGAACCCTATCACTCGCTCCATAATTACCAAATTCCTATGTCAGGACAAAGATATTCCATGGTACCAAGGGAATGCATTGAAAGCTAAATGCATGCACCCTGAGTACCGAGTACTGCATGGAATATTCTTCTCCAACGCTTACCCTTGAGGACCCAATCGAGTGGATCTTACCGGATTCATGGTCATGATTATGTACTGTCTTGCCACTGGAATCAAGTTGTGTCTGCTTATTTTGATTCTCCACCAAATGGCAAGTGTCATCCACACATCCAGAGAAGTCCTTCTGCCTTTTCCTCACATCATTCATGTGATATGCGATACAATCGGTCTTCCTCTGACAAACGATCCTGAGCGTCCTCTCCAGCATTTAATAGGGTCAATATTCGAAGACTGGACCTTAAATTTCATGCATATCCGGAAGGCCAACCTGAGGATGAAATTCATGGAGAAGGGGAGATGGGAGAAGGAGCAGTGCCACCAGGAGGAGATCCACAAGTGCCTCAATAATTTCTGCTCCGACTGATTCTGTTTAGACCTAACGCTTCAAATTTCATCAAGATAGGGTAGGGGCGACGAAACATGGATTGGCTCGAATAGAGGATAAGCTGGAATGACATGATGCATGGTTCTCGGCATTGGATAAAATGGTGTCTAGTGTACAACACAGGGTCCAGCAACTCGTTGATCTGCTGACATGCTGTTGAGATGATATGGTGCCATCCTCATCAGGACCAGCCCCTTAGAATTGACAATCCTCTTGCCCCCACATATACTGACTACTTATCTGCACGTATGGGCATGGGTATCTTTTTGAATGCCCTACGTTCTTGTGTTTGTATGTGGTGGATAACTAACATGAAAAGTCTAACAAGTTGTTTTTATTTATTTGATTTATTTTTATTTTTTTGTGGAGTATGGATATCCTCTAAATGAGGAAAATATTTTTGGTATGCCCATGGTTGGGCTAGATCTTTTGTTGGAATGGTTTGGGATGGATGCTTAAATACTGCCAAGCTTGGGCAGTTTCCTTTTTGATTGCTCACATTATTCTCTAAATATCGTTTGAGCTATATGATCATGCGTTGCCTACTTTTGGTCTGAATGATTCTGAAATATTACTTATCATATACATCTCTCTAGAATGCATGGTATAAATGTTGCTTGTTGAATCTTTCACCGGTTTCAATGCTCTAAAATGCGTTTGCATATCTTATGAGATGTCATTATTTGTTATATACTCAACTATGTTGATCTTTTGAATTGACACTTCCCTATAGGACCCTCCTATTTTGATTATCCCATATCTTATTTGTACAACATCAGTCAACTAGTATTACTATACCACCCTTTGCCAATGACTGACAAAAAGGGGGAGAACAAATCCCACCATGGAGACAATTGTGTATATCTATGTAAGAATGGTGGTACAGGTGTTAGGGGGAGCAGCTACTAAAGCCGTGTGTGTGAACTTCATAGTATAATTGTGTAAAGAGTTATGTACACACAATTTAGGGTGTTGGTCTAGGTGTTGTTCTAGGACTTTAGGTGTTTTGTCACGTAATTGACAAAGGGGTAGATTGAAAGTGCCATGGTTTGTAATTAGCGTGGGTGTAGAGTCCACGAGACAAGTGAGCCCCATAGGAAGATCATTCAAGCGTCCGCCTCAACAGGATGTGTGTCCGAACTCGTTAAAGGTAAATGTAGCCTCACATCCCATGTCCCAAAATGCCAGGTATATAAAACCCTTAAAAATGATTAGAGCAACATAGGGTTTAAGGTGAGAAAACTATTTTGCAAAATTAGAAAAATCTCTAAGTTTTCTGCCTTTGTCGATTTATCGAAAAGTGAATCAATAAAATCTAACTTTGTTATCAATGTCCTCGATACTCACTCGATGACATCAAAATGAGGACTTCAGATGTCCAGCAATCTCAATGAATCGTAAACTGAATTATCGATGAATCATTGACAGGCTCGATATCATCGACTTTCGAATCTTGAGTTCATCGAGACGGCTCGATAAAATCGACAACTAGTCAAGTTGTGTCCTAAAAGTAGTTAAGGAAAATCATGTAATTATTGATGTCTTAAAGGGAGTCTCAATATCTTCAAAATTCAAACCTCAATAATATTGACGGACCTTTGATGATATCGGATTGGGACACAAATTTGACCAGCAAGCTTTCAGGTAAATTCATTTAAGTATCATGGTGTACCCAATGACATCGATATTTAAATATTGATCATATCGAGACCAGGTTAATGTCATCGAAATAGGACACGAATGTCTTGCAAGCTTATAGGAAAATCCTTGAAAAAAATTAATGAATTGAAATTAGTATTGATATCATCGACATTCAAATTCAGATGAGATCGAAGGATGCTCGATCATATTAATACTTATTATGTTTCAAAGGCAAGTCTACTTTCAAGTTTTCAAATATCGAGGAATCAAACCATGCGTCGATGAAATCAGAGTTCGAAATCCAATGACATCAAAGCATGTTCGATATCCTCGATGAGTTGGCAAAAAGGTTCAAAAGCACTTGACAGATTGAGTTTGTGTCATCGAGTAGCCATTCGATGTTATAGAGAGTATATGCTCAATGATATTGAAGCCTGATTGATGATATCGAACTCCGTAAAAAATATGACTGTTTTATTTCTCTTAGAACTTTTTGCCTATTTAATGAGAACTTGCCTTTGGTTATTAGTAGAGAAAATAGATAGAGATTTTGAGTGTTTAATTCAAATTACGTACCCTATGAAAGTGCACTTACTATGTGCCCTGGTTTGTCAATTACATTATTAGTTAAGTCAGTCGGACAACAGCGCCTAGCAGGAAGATCAAGTCAAGCATCTGCGTCAACTGGATGTGTGGAAGCTCGCCATAGGTAAATCATAGCCTCACATCCCATGTCCCAAAATACTAGGTGATTAAAACCCTTAAAAAGAACTAGAACATCTTAGGATTTCTGTGTAAGAAAACTTTTTATCAAAAAGAAAAATCTTTTTAGTTTTTCTTACACTGTCGATTATATCGATTACCCCTTCGATATAATCGACCAGCTCTGTCGATCTCCTCGGGATCTCAATCGATGTAATCGAGTGAGGATAAAAAGCATCCAGCAATTAAACAATCATCTGGATGATTTATCGATATATCGACTCGGTAGTCGATATCATCGATATTCGAATATCGATCATATCTGAAGTGGATCGATAATATCGACAGACTGCTTTCCGGTGCCCCTATTTTTTTAAAGAAAACTAACATATGCTTTGATATATCGATGACCGTCCGATTCAATCTAAACTCAAATATCGATCATATCGGAAGTCAGTCGATCATATCGATCGTGGGTGCGTATTTTCACCAGCATGAATTTCAGGTTATTTTTTCTGTTGATCGGGGTGCCAGTCGATAAATCGATATTCATATATCGATCATATCGAGACCTCATCGATTGGATCGAGTTTGGACATAAATCTTCCAGCAACTTAAAGGTAAATCTATACGATTTATCGATCCCATCGACATGGTCTTTGATATGATCGATGTACAAATTCCGATGACATCGACCGTCCCCCGATCATATCTGCTAAACCTGAAATTCTTCAAGGCTTCTCTCTTGATTTCATCTGTCGATAGATCGATCCATCTCTCGATGGAATCGGAGTTTGAAATCTGATAACATCGATGTGTGTCTCGATCCCATCGACCAGTAGGCGGAAGGTTTCCAAAAGTGAAATGACAATTGAGTTTGTATCATCGAGAGGTCTGCCGATATAATGGAGAGTATATGCTCGATCATATCGATGATTGCTCGATGATATCAAACTCTGTCATAAATATGACCGTTTATCTCTGTTGGAACCTTTTTCCTATATATAGAGAGATTAGTCTTTATTGCTGGTAGAGAAAGTAGAGAGTGCTTTTGTGAGTTCTAACCTTCATATCATTTACTTAAGCCCTTTCTCTCAAGAAGTTCATCCTCCAATCCACCCTCATCATTGATATTTCATATAGTGGATTGGAGAATGAACTTTCGCATTCAAGGATCCTCCATCTACAACCTTAATCATTAAGCTGGAATGCCTTGAATGCATAAATGATTGGAACCACTCTATCCTCCTAATTGAAAAATCTTTAGAGAGTGTATTCCATCATAACCTTGACCCAACTTAAAGCCTAGTATCGATATATCTTTGTGTTGTGGATCAAGGGACCTGAAGACCCTTCAAACATCAAGGAGGAGATCTTCAACATTACGCTGAATGGGACTTATCAACTTATTTGTAAGTATCTAGAGTCTAGAGGACGCTTGTGATCATTCCTTTCTAGGATTAGATTTTAAGTATTGCTCACCATTTGAAGTCCTCGAAGGAGGCCTCCGACGGGAGTGTACGTGCGGGGTGCGTTGTGTGGACCCTTGCTCTGTGGAGAGCATAAACATCTGGTTAGGAGTACGCCAGCAAAACTTCAGGGTTAGAGGTGAACGAGTAGAAACCTCTGGGTGCGTTATGTGAACCCTTGCTTCATGGAGAGCATAAACATCTGGTTGGGAGTACGCCAGCAAAACTCCAGGGTTTGAGGTGAACCGAGTAGAAAACTCTGTAAAGGTTGAAAGTGAACCTAATTTAAAACCTTAGGTTTAAGGTGAACCTTGGGAAACCTCCTTAGTGAAATCTGGTCACTCAAGGGTTGAGTGTGGAAGCCGAGAGTAGAGTAGACAAGTCGTCGAACCACTATAAAATAACTGTGTGTGAGATTGATATTGTCTTTCATTCATGTGATTGCCTTACATGCCTTTATATATGATTATCTGAAATCACATCTTATGCACACACAGTCATATCCATCACAATCTCATTTATAAATTATTTATCTCTTAAACAGTTTGTGATTGGATCCTCTACCAGGCTTGGAAGCCAGTTGAGTTAATTTTGAGTAATCCTAATCTGTACTCTGTGATAGGATTAGTATGATAAGAATTTTTAATAATTCATAAAAAATTTAAAAAGTCCTATTCACCCCCCCTCTAGGATATATTGACATATTCCTACTTCAACTCAAGCGCTCTACATCGCTATTTCACCCTAAGCCTTTTTCTCGCATGGGAGTTCATCCTCCAATCTACCCACATCATTGATATTCAATAGAGTGGATTGGGGAAGGAATTAACTTCTACATTCAAGGATCTTTCAGCTACCATCTTAATGGCAAATCATTGAGCTGGGATACCTTGAATGCATAAATGCTTGGAATCACTCTATTTTTAATATGGGAAAATATTTAATAGAGTAGGATTCTAACATAACCTTGACCCAACTCATCGCCTTATATTGGTACATCATCAAGTGTTATGGATCAAGGGAGCTGAAGATTCTTCATTATCAAAAGAGAAGATCTTCATCAACATGCGTAATGGGTCTCATCTACTTATCTGTAAGTCATTAGAGTCCAGAGACCCTTTTGATCATTCCTTTTGTAGGATTGGGTCAAAGGTGCTTCTCACCCCTTTCAAGTGCTCATATGAGGCCTCCAACAGAAGAGTACGTGGAGGTGTTGTGTGTTGACCCTTGCTCTGTGGAGAGTATAAACTTAGGTTCCTTGTGTGGATCCTTGGCCTATGTGGCCTAAAACCTGGGTGCTGTGTGTTGACCCTTGCTCATGGGAGTATAAACTCTCTAAGTTCCTTGTGTAGATCCTTGGCCTATGTGGCATAAAATCTGAGTGTTGTATGTTGACCCTTGCTCCTGTGTGGGGCATAAACTTGTGTCTCGTGGAGACATGTTAGGTACCTTGTGTAGATCCTAGAGTCAGCCTTGTGTAGGTTGTATTGGTTTGAGGTGAACCTGATTTGAAACCTCCATTAGTGAGATTTGGTACACTCAAGGGTTGAGTGCATCTATCAGAAGTGGGGTAGACATGTAGTCGAACTACTATAAAAATAACTATGTTTGGGATTGCTATTTACTCTTACTGCTTGTGTGATTTATCTGAATGTTCTCATAATGCATGTTTACATGATTAACTAGAACTAATTAGAATTACATCTCACACATAGTCACAACCATCATAAACTATGTTATACAACTTGTTTATGATTTGAATAGTCTTATGATTGGATCCTCTACTTGGCTTGGAAGCCAATAGAGTTACATTGAAGAAATCTTTCTATTTGCATATTACTACAGGATGGGGTTGGTAGGTTTTAAAATCATCATAAAAATTTTAAAAAGTCCTATTCACCCCACTCTAGGACATCTTGACATATTCCCACTTCAACTAAAGTGGTCATTACCGCAATTTTATACTCTACTCTAGGAAAACTCACTCAAGTCATTAGTGTATGGGATTTCACTATCCAATGGTTTTAAATTGGGTTGATCATGAACCTTTACAACTTGTACAAGGCTATCAATAATGTCTACACAAGGCAATGGATCCTATACAAGGACTTTATCAAAAATACCTACACAAGGCAGTAGATCCTACATAAGGGCTCTACAAGTACTCTCTCATTGGAGGCATATGAAAGGTCTTAGCAAGTTTTAAGAAACCAAACTCCGAATCCCAATCCTACACAAGTAAATGACTTCAGACAAAATGGACTGCATTACTTACCTCTAAGTGGATGAGCCCCATTTAGCACATGTTGATGAAGATTCTTTCATTTGATGAAGTGTCTTCAGCTACTTTGAACCGTAACCGCTTGTAGATGCTCTAATCGAAGGTGCTGAGGTTATTGGGTCAGGGTTTGGTGAATATAATCTAGTTAATGATGGGTCTTTAAGAGCTAGAGAAGATTCCCAAATCTACGCACTCAAAGATCCTAGCACAATGATTTACCATTAAAGAGTTTTGTGGATCATCAATGAAAGTTGAAGTTCATAGTTCAATCCAGGCAATGTGTGATCCAATGATTGCCTTTAAGTCATAGATTGAAGATGAAATCTAATGGGAAAGAGGGGTTGAGAGTAATGGTATTAACTCTAGGAATAACTCTCACAAATCTCTTTTCAATGCTCGCTCAAAAATCCAGGAAACAACTCCAATTAATATATAGAGTAAAATTCCAACAGTAAAAAAATGGGCAAAAATCTATCATTGTCAATGTCATCGAAAGATCTTCGAAGCCATCGATGTTTCCTTTGATGTCATTGAACCTTCTTTGATCTCGTTGATGTCTGCACCAGGATTTTTAAATAGGTGTTGGACAGAATCTGTTTAATGTCATTGACATCCTTTGATGCATCGAAAGATGACTCGATGCCATCGAGATTTTCCTGGAAAAATGCATTGAGGTTGCTGGACTATTTAAGAAAAATATCGATGTCATTGACTATACTTCGATGCCATCGAAATTTGAATTTCAATGCCATTGTAGACATTTCGATGCCATCGAGAATAAATCGATCTTCCTTTAAAAACTCTTTGAACTACTTTGTTCGTATTTCGATATCATCAAAATTTGAATTTCGATGTCATTGAAAGAGCTTCGATGCCATCGAGAATTTTTGGATTTTCCTTGAAAGCTCTCTGGACAAACTGGTCCAAGTTTCGATGTCATCGATGACTTATCTTTGATGTCATTGAAGGTCCTTCGTTTGCATCAAGAATATCATAGTTCCTTCAAATCTTGCTGAAGAGATATGGCCTAAGTTTGATGTCATCGAAGTAGGTTCGATGCCTTCGAAACCTAAGTTTCGATGTCATTAAACTCCCTTCGATGCCATTGAAAATTTTCAGGATTTTATAAGTTGGTTGTTGGACTATTTGGCCACTGTTTTGATGTCATCAGTCAGGTCTTCGATGACATCGAAGATGCCTTGATTACACTTCAATGAAATCGACAGAACATGAAATTTTCCAATACATTTCAATCTCCACAAACTTTAAGTTGACTTTAATAATTTTCTTACCAAGGGTTTTGAAAATATTATTTTGGGCAAGTATGGACCATTTTTCTGGTGGTTAATACTTGATAGGGTTTGGTCAGGGATGAGAGGCTTAATTTACCTATGTTGCGCACTTAAACCTCTTCAACATGGTGAGTCTTCAATCTGATATTCTTCATATGGGCTCACTGGACTCTAAGATTCAACATTCTCGTTAATTGACAAACAAGGGCACTTTTAGACTCCCCCACCATACTCTCCTTAATCATGAAATATCTATGCAACGGACTGGATGTTTCTTAGCATAACGGGAATGCTCGAAATTCCAAGTGTATGTTGCCTAAGTATAGAGTTCTCCATGCAATCTTTATTACAAATGTGTACCCTTGGGGTACAAATCGCGTCGATTTGACCTCTTTTATGGTAGCCATCATATACAATATGATATCAGGTTTGAAGTTTTATCTCCCATCAGTCATCTTGCATCATATTGTATTTATTATCCAGGCCACTCAGCTACCTACCTTCCCTTTCCACATTTTCTCTGCTTATTATTTTGGGAGGTTGGATTATTGGCTACCACTAATCGTCCTCGACCAGTTCCTAAATTCACTAAAGTTAACATCTGAAGAATGAATTTAAAGGTGCTTCCACCAACTACCTCGCATCGACATATCAGGATGACGACGACACACATAGAGAGACTAAGGCTGCTGAGATCACTACAAGAAATTTCTCTTTTACTGATGATATAATTCATCGTTATTTTATCTTTTTTCATCGGTAATGATTATTACCGATGAAATATGTCGTCACTAAGATTGTCGTAATAAGACCATGGCTAAAAGCTTTTCCCAATGAAATATGACTTCATTGGCAATGATAAAACAAATACCGGTGACTAAAATCGTTGGCTAAACATGTTACTTTTTGTATAAAAAATAATATATTTCGTTGGTAAACACAGCTTATATCGACGAATATCTTCGTTGGTAAAACTGTGGATAGATGACATTACCCACGAGTAAGTTCATCGGTAAAAAAATAATACCGATGAGTATGTTCGTCGGCATAAGCCCGGATAAACGACATTACCAACGAGTATATTCGTCAGTAAAATAATAATACCTATGAGTATGTTCATCAGCATAAGCCTGCTATTACCGATGAAAGAATTCATCAGCATATCTCATATATAGATCGTTGGTATAAATTTTTGTATTAATTTGTACCTATAAAATATTTCGTCGGTATAAGTTTTCAACCTACTATTACCAACGAAATATTTCATCGGTAATAGTCTTTTTATTCTTGGTTTCATTTATTTTCAAAATTCAGGAAAAAATTCCTGATATACACCTGTAAATACATCTGTTATAATAATTTTCATCAAATTCAAATCCACATCCATCCAAACACAAAGTACATCTATCCAAACACACACCACATCCATCCATACACAAACAATCCTATCCACATCCACATACAACCCACATTCATCCATGCACAAATGCATATAAGTTTAACATTCATACATAAAATAAATTATAAATAAAATAGAATAAAATCTTGTCCACATCCACATACAACCCACATTCATCCACGTATAAATACATAAAAGTTTAACATTTGTATATAAAATAAATCATAAATAAAATTAAAAAAATTATGAAGATGAAGGCAGAGGTGGTGGGGCATTAGTGGCAAAGCATGCAGTGAGAGCCTAAAACATCTCTTGCATCCGTCGCTCATGCTCCACCAGCATCTCCTTGATCCTCCTCTCTTGCTCCTCCTGTCGCCTCTCCTCCTCTCTCCACCTCTACTCCTCCCTACGCCTCTGCTCCTCCTCCCTCTGCCTCCCCAGCTGCTCTTTAATCTCATCGATGATGACCCGTAGCTGTTGAACCTCTCTCTATGCGATATCAGTTCGACATAGGTCACTCTCCCCAGAGACGGATCGGCTGGAGGCATCTTTAGCAGGTGCCATGAGCTTGACACCATGGCCAAGCTCACGCACATATCCAAAACTGGTGCCAAGCACCTTGTTCAGGATATTTGGCTCACTCCGCTGACTACCATCCGAGTGGGCTGACTACGTATGGTGTTCATCGCCTCCTGTAATGAAAACATATGAATTTTCATAACGAATGTCATTATTATAATTCAATACAATTAAATTTTACAATGTAAGGATTTTTATCCAATTCTCGCTGGCTTTAGGATGAATCCAAGATCCCGTCGCCTGTCGACAGTGAGTCCCTTTGTAGACGTCTACTGGTCCAGGCTCCTGGCCAGTGATGAAATCTCGCTGTGTAATTAAAAGGATAATAGAGTTAATATAAATGTAGAAAAAGACTATATCAACTTAATAATCACCAGTAATTTCTTGCCATGTCATAGCGATGCCGTACAAATGACTTTGAACTAGCTATGTGGTTCACTTGTAACTTTTTTCTGTTCACGGAATTTATTCTGTTCCAATTCTGAACATATTATTCATATTACATTGTTATTAATTACGAATTTAATTATTACCTTAACATATCGTAAATATGTAAATATTACTTAAAAATCCTTAGACAAAAATCTCTCATAGAGTATTCGCCAGTCGTCTTTAGTCACGTGCGGCGATGCGGATAGTACGGCCTCATCATGGGTCCTGCACCGCTGGTGTAACTCTCTGCCGTACACCTTAAACTGCTCCCTGACCATGTAATCAACGGCATGAGAAATGTAAGGAACACTTAAATCTAAGACTAATTTACCCTTTAGTTTTATAAATAATATATTAAGGCAATAAACTTATTAAGAAAATAACTTAACCATAAATGAACTTTCACAAAAGAAAATTTACGTGAATGCACTGACGGATGAGTTGCCAAACATCATCTGTCACGTCTGCTCAACAGGGGGTGGTGGCGGGGATAAGAGATTGGCATGAAATAGCGGTGAAGATCGCTTGAGTTGAAGTAGGAATATGGCAATATGTCCTAGAAGGGGGTGAATTGGACTTTTTAAAGATTTATGAGTTATATTAAAATCCTATCACTCTAATCCTAACAGGTATGCAATTTTCAGGATTACTCAAATGTAACTCTACTTGCTTCCAAGTCCAGTAGAGGATCCAATCACAGAACTATTCAATTAATAAGCATGCAGCAGTTATAGTCTATGATGGATGTGACTGTGTGTGTGAAGTGTGAGAAGATATGAATGCAATTAACATAATCACATAAATGATCAAGCACAAGAATCAATCACAGACACAGTCATTTTTAGTGGTTCGACTACTTGTCTACTCCACTCCCGGCTGCCACACTCAACCCTTGAGTGTACCAAATTTCACTAAGGAAGTTTCCCATGGTTCACCTCAAACCTAAGGTTTTAAATCAAGTTCACCTTCAACCTTTACAACCTACACAGAGGATGACTATTTATGCTCTCACGAACAAGGGTCAACACATAGCACCCGGTTTAGGCACACTGGCCAAGGATCTTACCCTAAGACCTTAATAGAGGTTTTATACGGTTCACCTCATAACCCAGAGTTTTACTGGTTTACTCCTTACTAGATGTTTATGCCCACACAGATTAAGGGTCCACACAACGCACCCACACATACACTCCCACCAGAGGCCTCCTCTGAGGACTTCAAAGGGTGAGCTACACTTAAGACCCAATCCTAGAAAGGAATGATCACAAGTGTCCTCTGGACTCTAGATACTTACAGATAAGTTTATGAGTCCCTTTTAGCACAGTGATGAAGATCTCTTTCTTGTTGATGAAGAGTCTTCAGCTCCCCTGATCCGCAACACAAAAGATGTACCAATACTAGGCTTCAGGTCGGGTCAAGGTTATGATGGAATTTCACTCTTTAAAGATTTTCCTCTTAGGAAGATAGAGTGATTCCAATCATCTATGGATTCAAGGCATCCCAGCTTAATGATTTGCCATTAAGGTAGTAGCTGGAGGATCCTTGAATGCGGAAGTTCATTCCCCAATCCACTCTATTGAATATCAATGATGAGGGTGGATTGGAGGATGAACTCCCTAAGAGAAAGGGCTTAAGATAAATGATATGAAGTTTAAAACACTCAGAAGCACTCTCTTCTTTCTCTACCAGCAATAAAGACTAACCTCTCTATATATAGGCAAAAGGTTCTAATGGATATAAAACGGTCACATTTATGACAGAGTTCGATATCATCGAGCGTATACTCCCGATAGTATCGACTGATCTCTCGATGATACAAACTCAAATGTCATTTTCACTTTTGGAAACCTTTTGCCAACTGGTCGATAGGATCGAGACATACATCGATGTTATCGGATTTCGATCTCTGATTCCATCGATAGAAGGATCAATCTATCGATAGGTGAAAACAAGAGAGACAAGCCTTGAAGAATTTCAGATTTGAAAGATATGATCAGGGAACAGTCGATGTCTTTAGAATTTATATATCGATGATATCGGAGTCCGTGTTGATGGGATCGATAAATCGTATAGATTTACCTATAAGCTTGTTGGACGGTTTGTATCCGGTCTCGATCCAATCCACCAGGTCTCGATATGATCGACATATGAATATCGATTTCTCGATTGGCCCCCTGATCAACGTTTAAAACACCCTAAATATTTGCTGGAGGAAACATGCGCCCACTGTCGATATGATCGAATGACTTCCGATATGATCGATATTTGAATTCAGATTGAATCAGACAGTTATTGTTATATCGAATCTTTTCTTTAGAAAAAATAGGGGCACCAAAAAACTGCCTGTCGATATTATCAATCTACTTTCGATGGGATCGATATTCAAATATTGATGATATCGATTGAGATTCCGATATATCGATAAATCGTCCAGATGAATGTTTGATTGCTGGATGCTTTTTGTCCTCACTCGATTGTATTGATTGAGATGTCGAGGACATCGACAAAGCAGGTCGATCATATCGAAAGGTGAATCGATACAATCGACAGGGTAAAAAAACTTGAAGATTTTTCTGTTTGGTAAAAAGTTTTCTTATAATAAAACTTTAAGATGTTCTACTTAGTTTTAAGAGTTTTAATCACCTGGTGTTTTGGGAGATGGGATGTGAGGCTATGATTTACCTATGGCGAGCTTCCACGTATCCAGTTGAGGCAGACACTTGAATTGATCTTCCTGTTAGGCGCTATTGTCCGACTGAATCAACTTACACCGTAATTGATGAACCAGGGCACTAGTAGGTGCACTTTCATGGCATAGAACACCGACCTCCGATGTAAACAACCCGACATTGTCCCCAACAGGTCTAAGGTAGTCTTGTGGAAACTCTACCGTCACCCTCCCCTCATGCGTAAGTCGCTCTAAAGTTAACCCGCACGTGGGTCCACGTCCTCGTTGGCTGGTCGAGGATACTGTCGTAAAAGAAATATGTAAGTCTAAATATAAACAGAAGTCAATAAATAAATATATATCTACACTTACATGCAGTCCCCAGTGTATGCTCAACCGAGCGATCAAACACCTGTGATGCAGTATGCAACGTCGATGCTGTCTCTGTCACATCACGGGTGGAAGGGGTAGATCCAGTGTGCGAATGACCTAATCTCCCACCTAGTGCCATGATTGAATATATGTGAATTACGAACTTATAAATTTAAACAATATCAGTACAAGTGTATGAACATCAATATAATAAATACATTAAACTTTACAGTGCAAGTGGAATATACTAAAACATTATACAAGTAGTGTTGATGGTAGAATGAATTTGTGCTTTTACTTAGAGAGATGATTAAAATATTATTAGACCATTACACTATAATGCAAGCAGAATATAATAAAACCATAAACATTCTAGTAAAGTTTAGAAATTTCATTACACATTGTTATTCTATATTAAATACATGTATTTCATTGTAATACGAAATAACTTTGGATCAACTATCCGAAATACTCCCTGTGTAAATTATCGTACGCTGTAGAAGTATATGTCAAGCTATATGAAGCACTCGATATTGTTATAGTCAACATGGTAGTCACAATAGGAGAAATCTGGTCTCTCGGGACTCCATTCAGATGTACAAATGACAAAACCGCATCTTCCATATAAAGTTTCCCTCGGTTATATTTCTCCATCAGGTCTGAAATTTCTTTAAGATTGTATAATCTTTCATCTGAGTCATCATCGATATATTCCTTCCTACACTCATCGACCAGACTGGGTATCTCTTTGGCCCTAACAGAAGAAGATAGGGTTTGAAAGTCCATTCACAACAGCTGATGAAGTATGTTGCGTGCTTCCACTACGCTCAAGTTTGAAGAGGACATGATTAGAAATTGACTCAACTGCAAATGTGGATTTTAAACAAGTCAATTAAATGAATAAATCATAACTTGTAAAACATGTATACATGTAATAATCAAATTATTTGAATTGAAAAATGATATGTAAATCATGTATACATTTAATAATCATCGTCTGTATCACTATCGCTTAGGACTATTTTTTCTTCACCATTACTATTTTTGATCAGTATTTCCTCTTCATTATCTTCAACGTTGTCATCAATGAAATTGCTATCATATCTAATAATGTCATGTATTATTGAAGCATCAACATGATCAGGTGGCACATCATCTCTATGTAATTGTACCACATCAATATCAACATTTGGATCAGTCCCTCTATCCCCAGATGACATGTCATCTTGGTATGCTTGTTCAGCCCTAAACATTTCATTTCCCCCATCCTCGCTATCTTCAATGTCTGGTTCGGGAACGTCAAATACGTTTCTAGGCTTTATATTTTACACATGTGCCAAGAGCTACCTAACTTGGTGTCAGCGTGGTAAAATACTTGTTCGACTTAGCTGACGATAACAAATTAGTTGTCCTTAAACCATTTATGAGATAAATTTATGCTCGTAAATTAGTTGTTAATCTGTATTCCCAACTTCTTATTTCTAATGTCCCACCAATCACATTTAAATAAGTACACTCACTTTCTTATATAATAACTCAGCTCAATAATATCCATTAAAACGTCATAAAAGTTAATTTCTACCTCCTTATGTGTTCCCTTCACAACCACCCCACTATTTTATGTGGTATTATACTTCTCATGCTCTTCAGTGTAGAACCAAATCCTGTTTATAAGATAACTTGTATATCTAGATACACATTTATTAGAGCCACACGCCAGTGAGTAGAGTGTATCAAACACATCCGTAGAGTTGCTAGCGTGCAACATCTTCATCTATTATCACTTACAGAATGTAATTGTTTAGGGATTTTCTTACGTTTCAGTACTGTGCAATACGATAAAATTCTAAGTGTGGTTAGATATAAGGTGAAATCTTACACGTGTTGCAAACTATTCTGAAAATTGATCCTGATGCATTCGATCATAATTTGTAGGGTATCGGGACTTCATCTCCTCGATGTGTTCGCTACAAAAAATTGGCATATCATCAGCAAGAAACATTAAGATCATCGTATGACGAGATACATTTATCGAGGGAAGACTTACTTTAAATACGACCTATTTCTTTACAATTATGCAACACATACCACCATGCCTTTGCTTGATCCCCAAGGTCCATATCCTAAAATGTCGGTGATCTTAAAGGACGGACATTATGTGCAAATACAGATGTGAGTCCTTATTCATGCTCCTTCCCTTCGTCGGCATTCTGATCTTCTCAATTGAATATAGTCTCTATGACATGAAGATACATGGAGAAAAATGTCAAACACTCATTATCAATGTACGCCTAGGCAATGGATCCATCTAGACGTGCCTTATTCCTCACAAATCATTTTAGTGTGTGAAGGTATCTGTACATAAAACCACTATGTTATACGTATGAAAACATGGATATATATAGTTTATAGAATGAGTAAAAATTTTAATAGCTTCTACCACCTTTCGATCGGATACATCCAATGATATTGTACGGGGTTTACAAGCTTTACCTAGTGTAGTAAGTGAATCACTAGGTGTACTATGACATCCAAAAACGTAAGTAGAAATATTCTTTTAAGTTTACAAATGATTACGACAATGTCCCTCTCAATTCATTTAATAACCTCTACGTTCAATGATTTTGAACAAAAATCCTTAAAGAATATCCCCAACTTAATCAGCGTCGCACTGATTGTAAGTGCTATAGTTTCTAGCTCGTATGATTGTCAAATTTTGTAGTGCCAAAACATCTTGGATCTATATCTTATGTAGCGCATCAATATATTCAAGACAGTGTAAGGACAATGGTCTTTACTTCAAGATCTTAAAATGCAAGATTACTTGTTCATGTTTGAGTGCAACATTAAGTGTGAATTCAATGTTTCAAGATTCATAATACAAGCTTCAAGTCAAGACAAAGTTCCTATACCTTGAACATCAAGCTCATGCTTCAAGTCAAGACTTTGAACCTCAAGCTCAATATTCAATGTTAATTAAATTCAAGCTTCAAAAGGTCTCAAGTTTAAGCTTCTATGTATGTCAAGATCTCAAGCTTCATGAACTTCAAAGATCACCTATCAACTGAAAGGAAAAGAAATTTCAATGTTCATAAATTATGTATAAGGTATGAATGACCCTAGATTGACCATAGGGTAGGTCTTTTTGTATATATAATTTAAATTGAGTCATTTTATAAGTGGATAGACTGTTTCTCAACTAGTCTTGGACTATGTTCGACTAGTCCTTGCACTGGCTCGACCAGTCTAAGAATTCTTCAACCAGTCCTAAGTCTGTTACTGATCTTTGAGAATTTTTTTAAAGCCTCGACCAGTCCTAGAGACTGATCGACCAGTCATGTGAATAGTGCTCGACTTGTGCTCGACCAGTCCTGTAGCCTCGACTCAAAGTCCAGCAACTAAAAATGGCTTCACATGACCAGTCGTGGACAGGACTCTAGCAGTCGTGGAATGGCTTCATCCTATCACGCTTAAAATTTTCAAAATCTGTTTGTTATACGACTAGTCGTACGGACCTTAGGACCAGTCAAGAGTGTGATTTCTGCAACCATAAATAGAGCACAGATTTCACAGTTTTCTATTTAATTCAAGCTAAATCAATGTGCTACTCTGAAAGATAAGTTAGTGATATTCTTAAGCTATTTAGTGCTCATTATATATTCTCTTTAATTAGCTTTCCTTGTATTTGATTTTGTATTCTGCTCTCCAATTATATTTGAAAGTGGGATTGAATATTTCCATTTCTTGGAATTAAAATCAAATCAAGCTTGCCCAAGGTGCTTTAAATTTAAAATCAATCCAGGACGTAGAACCATTTCATAAGTGAGTGTGGACATTGAACTTCTACACTGATTTGGTTCTTCCGGTCTGCATCTAAAGGAGAATATCCATGTATTTTACATTATTGTAAATTTCTATCTTTTGGTTTCTTTGAGATTGTGCTAAAAAAATCTCCCTGTTTTAGTTTGTCTAAGGTGATCCAGAAAACTCAGAGTGTGGAATTTTTGAACTGTGTAAGCCCACTTGAAAGACACAATTGTGAGGGTTTTAGGTGAACCTTGAAAAACCAATTTTCATAGTGATCGCTAATATCCATAATGTGAGGATATTAGGAGTGAAGTAGTTGTGCAGCTATTTTTTTAAACAGTTGGTGTACACACAAGCGAACCATTATAATTTCTGGTCTTATGGATTGATTGTTTATTTTTTTTTGTGGATGTTTGTAATTTTCCTTTTTGCATTTGTGGAGAATGTTATAA
Source organism: Magnolia kwangsiensis (assembly GCA_037074715.1). Lineage (NCBI taxonomy): Eukaryota > Viridiplantae > Streptophyta > Magnoliopsida > Magnoliales > Magnoliaceae > Magnolia > Magnolia kwangsiensis. The sequence continues at coordinate 64,643,871 of CM073573.1, forward strand.
TTTCTTTTATGCAAGTATAGGAATGTTGTAATAGCTTAGATTTCTTTCCTTGCTATTTATTTCTTTATTTCTCTCTATCATTTTGAGTTTTTTATACACAGACCTTTCTAAGAATCAGGTTGTCCTACCATAAACCTTTGGTTTTTGGTGTAAGGTTGTCCTTAGAACAACATCTGTATCAATCGCTCCATACTCGTATATTTGAGGTTGTATTTAATTTTAGCATTGTGAGATTGTTTATTGCTATTAGTATTTATATTTGTTTAAATTCTGATGTTAATTTTTAATTTCGCATAGTCCTATTTACTCCCCTCTAGGACTTAATAGCATGGCCTTTTCAAGTGGTATTAGAGCCTAATAGCTCATTTTTAATTATTATTTCTTTTATATTAATTTTCTGAGCTAATCGATCTGACATATTTAAGATGTCAAATTTTGATAGCCTTTCAGTCATAAGGCCTTCACCATTCGATGGCTCTAATTATGCCTATTGGAAAGCCAGGATGAGAATTTTCTTAAAATCCATGGATGAGAGCGTGTGACAAGCCACAGTAACTAAATGGACCCTTCCTACCACTGAAGTAACTAGTATCGATAAATTCAAATCTATGAAAGTCACACCTTATTTTTCTTAGACTACTCTTCAGAAAAATCAGAGTGCTGCCAATGTAAAGGCTTTAAATGTTATAACTTGTGCACTATCACTGCATGAATTTAAAAGAATTATATCCTATGATACTGCAAAGCAAGCCTGTGATATTTTAAAAATGACACACGAGGGAATAACAATCGTCAAGAAATCTAAAGTCCAAATCCTCACAACTAAATTTGAGAAAATACGTATGGAAGAAAACGAAACCTTCATGGACTTCTATATAAGATTGAATGACATTGTGAACTCTATTTGGGGTCTCGGTGATAAAATCTCAGAAAGTAAAGTCTATGCAATGATACTACACTCATTTCCTGAACGGTTCAATTCAAAGGTGACCATGATCCAGCAACTTCGTGATACGGATAATATGAGGGTAGAAGAATTAGTTGGTTCGTTACAAACCCATGAGTTAACTTTTAAAGCTCCTAAAAGTAAATCTATCACCCATAAATCTTCTAAATGTATTTCTCAAGAAAATAGTAATTCTGATTTAGAAAATTTTGAAGATGATATGGCCCTTTTAACTGAAAGGTTTTATAAGATTTTCAAAAGTAAAAAGAGGGTTGATTTTTAAAAACATAATGAAAAGAAAAGATCTAAAACTAAAACTTGAAAATCTTTAAAAGACAGTCAATGTTACAACTATCATGAATTTGGGCATTTAGCAAGCAAGTGTCCTAAAAAGGATAAACCTAAAAGAAAGGTATGTTGGCTTCCTGGGATGAATCTTCTGGATCTAAAGCCTCTTCTGAATCTGAAGATTCTGAAATCGAGTCAGGTAATGAAGTCAAAGCCCTTATGACTCTAGCCAAGTTTAATTTTTCAGATCATGATAATTTAATTAGTGAAGAAAATATGAATAGTGATCTTGAAAATTGAAGAAGATCTTCAAGATGCGTATAATGCCCTATATAAGGAAAGTTGTAAAATTACGGTAAAACTAAAACTTCAAAAAGAAAAGTTTTCAAAACTTAAAGAAATTTTTGATTCTCTTATTTTAGAAAAATCTCATATTTCACACTGTTTTGAAAAAAATAAGTGCGACTTATATTTCAAAACCTCCCAAGTTGAAAACTTAAAATCTAAAAACCAAAAACTAAAACTTTAAGTCCCTTCACTTTTAAGTTTAGAGGACATATGGAAGTATGTCTAAGGTGATTCTAAGTTAGAAAAACTATTATTCGGATCCAGAAAATGTGGTGACTGATCTGGATTGGGCTACAACAAAAGTATTTCTTCCAAACATAAGAATACTCCTCCTAAGTTTGTGAAAGGAGAGTCTTCAAACTTAAAAAGGAAAAGCCTAAATCAAAATAATTCTAAAAATGCTAAAACTTTTCTAACTTTGAAACCTAAAAGCAACCATATCAACTATAAAAATTAGAATCATAATACTTTAGCTGAGAAAATTGTTGATTTACTTAAGGAGCTATTAAAATCCAACTCAGTAGGTTGGTCTTATAACAACTACAAACATAAGAAGACCAACTATACTCCCAAACCCAAGATTGTAATGAAATGGGTTCCTAAGGTTACTTGCTTGGTTGCCTACATTGCTTTCAAAGCTTCAAGCCATTCAAAGTGGTACCTAAATAGTGGTTGCTCCAGATACATGACAGGTGAGAAAGGTTGGTTCACTAATCTTAAAGACATGACTGATGGTTCAGTCACATTTGGTGATGGTAGCAACTGCAGGCTTGTTGGCCAAGGTACGGTCCAACTTTTTAACCTACCTTTATTTTAGAATATTTTATATGTAGAAGGGTTAAAACACAACTTATTAAGCATTTCTCAAATATGCAATAAGAATCATAATGTAAAATTTACTAACCTAGGGTGCAAAATTTTAAATAAAAATGGTTCTATAATATTAACTGGTCTTAGAACTTTTGAAAATAGCTAGATAGTAAGTGATTCTAGGTCCATACCGATAAGATTGAATTATGGCATAAACACCTCGGACATGTACACAACCACAATTTATATAGATTGAACAAAAGAGAGTTAGTAAGAGGCTTACTCAAAATACAGAAAATAGATAAAATATGTGGGGAATGCCAGATTAGCAAACAAACTAGGAGTTCTCACAAAAAAGTGGACTCTGATGCCACACCTAAACCGCTCGAGCTCCTCCATATGGATTTTATTGGACTAATTAGAATAAAGAGTCGAGGTGGCAAGAAGTATATTTTGGTAATTGTTAATGACTTTACTAGATATACTTAGGTAGTCTTCTTAAGAGACAAATCAGAAACTCTTGATGAAGTAAAAAATGGTACTTAGACGTATCCAAACTGAAAAAGAGTCTTAAGTCTGTAAGATCCGTAGCGATCATGGATCAGAATTTGAGAATAGCGATTTTGAGAAGTTTTACAGTGATTAGGGAATATCACATGAATTCTCTGGGCCCAAAACACCACAAAAAAGTGGTATAGTAAAAAGAAAAATAGAGTGCTTCAAGAAAAGGTAAATGTAATGTTAAACAGTATGAAGCTCCCTAAAAGTCTTTGGGCTGAAGCAGTAAATACTATGAAAGCTCCGTATCCTAGACCGTACCATTCCATAGACTTCCGCGGTCTTTTTAGTCAAATTTTGGCAACCTTTGACCCTTAACCGGTATTTGCGTGCGACCCTGATTCGCACGCCGTCTATCCAAGTCGACTCAACCCAAGACCTTTACCATAGCGACCACGCCGTCGCTGCGATTTCGATGCCGTGACTCACGTGCTGAGGCGATACCCTGGTCAAGAGATGTAGGCCAGCGTTTGGTGTGAGAAAAAAGCCACACGTTATAAAACCTAAGAGAATCTCTATGACTTGTCAAATCAATCCATCAATCCATCAATCAATCAAATCCCATCAAGTCAAGTATACATCACCTCACACCCATCCCCAAGCAACCAAAAAAGTCAAAAAGTTCTTACAAAGCCCATGCTTTTCTTACACAAATGGCCACAAAAGTTAAAAAGTTCTTACACCCATCACCACCACATCCATCACTCCATCACCCATCACTCCTCTCCCTTTACAAGTCTCTCTCTCTCTCTCTCTCTCTCTCTCTCTCTCTCTCTCTCTCTCTCTTTTCCATGTTCATTTCCAAGTAAGAAAAACCTCCATACGTATGAGCCTCTCCAAGCTCTTCCAAGTTCCAAGTGTGGCCCACCTTTCCTACCCTTTCATCTCCCATCTCAACCATCCAAACATCATCTCCTCCGTTGGAATCGAAGCTAAGGAGCTAGGGAAGCCTACGGTGCAAGAAGAAGCCGGTGGGTGATCTTAGATCTTTATCTTTCATTCATTTTGTTTGATTAAGGGTCCATATATGTGGGATCCACCTTGATGTATATTTGTATGCAAGAGGGGCCCATAGTGGTGGGGTCCCTCCATCCTCACCGATCTTTCTCTCTTCCTCCCTTTTTCTTTGTGTGTGATGGCTTGTGGCCCACTTGATGTATGTATCTCATCCATACCATCCAAATAGTGGGCCACCTTGACCTTTTTATTTTTAGTATGGGTCACCTAAATAGTGGGCTACCTGGATGAAAGGGAAACACAAATATTAGCCGGATCTAAAATAGGTTGGGCCATGTGGGACCCACCTTGATGAGGTGTACATTCACACCGTCGGTCTAGGCAGATGCACCAGTGGAGGATACAGCTTACACTGAAGTGTAACTGTCAGTGAGTGCACTGACGTGGGGAGTATCAGCAGTGAAGTGTGGACTGCCGTGGGTGCATTAGGAGGGTGTGCTGATGGTGGATTCCATGGACCCACTCCCATCCACCATCCAAAGGATGGGCCACACCATGATGTATGTGTCTTATCCAAACCGTCCACTGTTCTGGATGGTGGGGCCCTCCTTGATGCGTGTGCATGTCCAGATCCATAGCTCCACTGGCCGACTGAGTGGAGGTACCTCGTTGCAACGTGGGATCCAGACTGTAGCTCAGTTGGTAGACTGGGCGAAAGATACTTCATTTCAAACACTAAGGTCTTAGCAACGATTTCCTAGTAGGGGTGGCTAACCGTGCAGTGTACGGTGGAGTCCATGGGACCCACCTACACCGTCCACCCATTCTGATGGGCCACACCTCGGGTGTGTATTTTATCCAAACCGTCCATCCCTCTGGAGGGTGGAACATGCACGTGTGGGCCCATTTCCATGCCCTGATCTATACCTCACCGGCAGACTGAGTAGATATCCTCGTTTCAACGGTGGGCCCCCATGGCTTAAGTGGCAGACGGAGTGAAAGATATCTCATACCTGAGGTCTTGACATCGATCCATTATGGCGGTGGCTAGTGTGGGGTCCATGACCCAACTCCACTGTCCGCCCATTTACTTGGGCCCACCGTGGTGTAGGTATTGCGTCCACCGTCCTTGGATGGTGGGACCCACCCCCCCTGTGTGGGGCCATCTTTGATGTACGAGACCGTCCAGGCCACACGGCCTGGACATTTCTTTATATAATATATATATATATATATATATTATATTATATATATATTACGTTATATATATAACATATGCCATGGTGGTGGGCCCTACGTGGGACCCACCTCTAACTTGCTACAGAACAAAAAAAAAGAAGAAGAGAAAATAATGTAAAGTAAAATCAGTACGTGGCTGCTCTCTCTCTATCTCTCTCTCTCTATATCTCTCTCACTCTCTCTCTCCAGCTCTCTCTCTCTCTCTATGTCAGCAGCTAGTACCGTGGGTCCCATTTGTCTCACCCATACCGTCTATCTATGTGACCCACCATGGTGCATATGTTGTATCTAAACTGTCCAACCATCGGTGAGATCATTTTAGGACATGGGGTGAATGAGTGAGACCCAAAGTTTAAGTGGACCCTACCATTTGTATTAATAACGGGGTATAGTGACATCCACTGTTCAAAAACTTCTATGGGCCACCATAGTCCCCAATATTGTTTCTATTTCATTTATCTCTATGTTAACTTGTGAGTAGGTTGGATCTCAAATATACATAAGGGTGGGCTCGATTTGATATACATGAGGCCATCGGTGCGACTTATTTGTTATACGTGAAGCCCGTTGGTGTGGTCCATATAGTGTAGCCCATGTGATGTGGCCTGCTTAACGAAAGAGGCCCATTGAGATATATTCAAGGCCCTGGTGCGAGGCCCACCTGTTGTGTGTATTCGAGGCCTGATGTGATGTATGTTGGCCCGTGTGACGAGGCCTATGTGACGTAAATGAGGCCCATCATGATTGTATGCGAGGCCATGGGCCCAATATATGTTTAGCCAATGTAAGCCACTCTTAGGGAGAAATGTTGGTTTGACGTCCACATTGACGAGCAATGATGGTTAGATGTCTTCATTGTGACCTTCCCTTAGGCCTTGTAGGCCATTCTTTTCATGGGTTAACCCAAATAAGTGGGCCCCATTCGCTGTAGACAAATGACTTTATAACCACGGCCGACGCCGATTATTGACCCTGATTATCGGTGTCGATTAACGATGCTGATTATCGGTGCCGATTGTCGAGGCCGACACCGATTATTGACTCTGATTATCGGTGCTGATTACCGATGTTGATTATCGGTGCCAATTGTGGTGATCGATTGCCGATTAATGATTGAGACCATTTATCGTGACCGATTTGCCGATTTCGATTATTGACCGATTTCAATTGTCGTGGCCGAGTGCCGATTTGTGATTGAGGCCAATTTTCGTGACCGATTGTCGATTTCTGATCGACGTGACCAATTTGTGGATTCTGATTATTGATTGATTCTGATTGTCGTGACCGATTTACCGATTCTAATTGTCATGGCTGACTGCCGATTTATGATCGAGGTCGATTGTCGAAACTGATTGTCGATTTTCGATTGACGTGACCGATTTATGGATTCTGATTATTGATCGATTCTGATTGTCATGACCAATTTGTCATTTTTGATTATCGTGGCCGATTGCCGATTCCGATTGACTTGACCGATTAGCGATTAACGACCGAGGCCATTTATCATGACCGATTTACTGATTTTGACTGTCGAGGCTGAGTATCGAGGATGATTCCAAGTGTTGATTCCAATTGTTGGGGCCAATTCCGATTGTCGAGGCCCACTGTGATGTATTCGAGGCCCTTGAGATGTGGCCCATTGTGATATATTTTCGGCCCATATGGTGAGGCCCGACTTGATGTATATTAGGCTCGTGGGAGCAGCCCATTGCGATGTATATTAGACCCGTGAGATGCGAACTACTAGATATATATGTGGCCCATAAGTGAGGCCCATCGCGATGTGTATTAAGCTCTTAAGTGAGGCCATAGTTTTGTATATTTGGCCCTGGTGTGAGGCCATGAGTCGACTATATGTTAGGTTCTATATGGGTCATTCCTTGGGGGCAATGTTGAATGTCCACATTGTCGAGGTCGATTTTTGGTGCCGGTTATTGATACCTATTATGAGTATGTGACAGCATAGCATCATAATATATACGCATCATTTGCATGTTGGTTATGAAATATGATTGACCATCGCATATGCTACAGGGCAAGTTATTCATATGGCTCCCTGATAGGTGGGTTACCCCACATGAGTGCACGGTATGCGCAGGATTTATGCATGATTGCACTGTGTGACTCATGCATCTCGCATTTGTGTGACATGACCACTGTACGCCTTAGCGACATCAGGGCTGTAGCCTCCATAGGAATATCGTGGATGGCCCGATGGGACACCAAAAATGGTTGGTTCGAGCATCGGGCTGCCATAGATGGCCTTGGGTGAAAATTTCTAAAAACCCTCTTGGTACCAGGGGACACCCCAATGTCGAGACCGAGTGGATACATGAGTGCCCGAGTGCCGAATACCAGGAGGCCGTGTCTCCCACTGTGTCGTGGTCGGTTGGAAGGGAGTGTGGCCTTACTCGCCCGAGCGCAGGGGGCATTGCTAGGCTGAGTTTGACCAGCTCGTGAATGGGTCCGCTATCGAAGTGCCGAATAAGTATTGACAGACTATTGGTCAGGCGGATAGTGAGGTTTCTTATGCTCACTTGGACTGTGCGGCTAGGGAGAGCTTTAGTGCCATTTGGAGTGTACTAAACTCTAGTGATGATCCCAGAGAGGAACCGTACTGATATGTGAACTTATTGAATAGGAGTTGCATGCTCATTCATTCATTCATTCACTATCCACTCGGGCTGGTGGTGCGTAACTATTTGTTGTGTACCTTCGTTATGTCAAGGATTTTAGTTGGGCGCGCGACTAACCCAAGATCAGGAGTTTACCACGTTGAGTCTGACTATCCAAATTTAGATATGAGACTGGTTTGGATAGAAGTCCCTTGTGGTGGACCCCGTAGCCTGTGATACTACGTACTATCATCCCGACTTCACACTCCAGTATGGTCATATCATTCGCATCGCATATTATATTACATCTGCATGCATATGGCATTTTGGGTTGCTATGTTTCTGTACTTATATGGCCTAGACAGACTTAGCAGGATTTGTATATTACATTACATCCTTGGCATCTGATATTTGGCTCTTTATAACTCCTTATTGTATAGTTGTTCTATATTGCGTAATCTGATATTGATTGACTTATGGACTTGTTCGTACTTCTACTTACTCTGTCATCGTATGATTTATGACCTGGTCAGTACTTCTGTTTACTTTGATAATTCATGCTCTTGTCAGTATTTCTACTTACTCTGATAATTCATGATCTTATCAGTGTTTCTGCTTATTCAGACATTATATGGTTTATGGATTACCGGTTTCTCGGTATTATATGATTATGATATTGTATTGAATACTTGGCACTTACCTTGTGCACATACTTACACCACCCTCTAAGCTTTCTATAAGCTTATGCAAGATAGATGCGTGCAGGTGATGTTAGGTTGCAGCAGTGTTGAGCTTGGAGCACGCAGTGGCCTTCTGGAGCTTGATTTTCTATTTATATATTTCCCTTTCAGTGTTGTACTCAAATGATTATATTAGTGGATATGTGATGATGATGTTGCCTTCGTGAATTGGGTAATCTTGTGGTTATGCTTATTACTAGTTAAATGTATAAAAAAAAATAAAAAAAAATCCTCTTTGTAGGATCCCAGGATTGGAATCTGGCATATGAATACTAGGAGCCGAGAATGGGATACTACGGAGGCTGTTGACACCGGATTCGACGATCAGGATTCCTGTGAATTTGATTTTCGGGTTTGGGGCGTGACATACTGCGTGTTATATAATTAACCATGTTTATAGTAGAAAATTAAATAGTAAAATGACTTATGAAATATGGTTTGATAAGAAGCCTATTGTTAAATACTTTCGAGTTTTTGGCAGGAAGTGCTACATTTTACGTGACCGAGAAAATCTGGGTAAGTTTGACACCAAAAGTGATGAAGGAATATTTCTAGGATATGCTCTGAATAGTCGAGCATATCAGGTTCTTAATGTAACGCCCGTGAAAAATCCGTACTTGGAATCGAGTACCGATTTGACCCGAAATCGCGTATAAATAATTTCCATGAAAATTTTACGTAAGTTAGCTAGCGCAACGCTAGAGTAGCTGAGAAATAGTCCCTGATCACTTTAAATACGTTCTACAAGACCCAAATCGAGTAGAACAGACAACTCGACAATACTCTATAACCTTGGATCCAACTCTAAGCAGGTTTGTCCTCTGGACCATATGGAACTTTTGTATTGGATTTAGACCGCGCGTCGAAGGTCTGATACCTCCTATCTTAGACCGTTAGAACCGCCCAGCTGGACTTGACAATCATCTCGAAAATCAAGTCAAACCGATAATCACAGAGTATTTCGTTGAACCCGGACTGAAGCGACCGCGAATAGGGACGAATTGGGAATTTCAAATTTAGATCTGGCACACGACTTGACGCGTCAGTATTAAGCGTTCTGACCGTCAGAATTCATCCAGATTACACCCTCGGATCAGGAAAAATATCTAATTATTGTCACGGAACTTTCAGTCCTGATCTATGTGCGGTGACCGCTGAACTGAAACTGGTCCGCCACGTGCGATCTGCGAACCCTGCCAGACTGAAAACTTAATACGAAGTACATCTGGTACCCATGAGCTTAAGTCTGATCGCAATCGACCAGGGGACCACCAGAAATCAGTTTTTGGACCGAAACAGCCCCGAAATGGATAGGCAATAAGTAAACTTCGTCCCGGAGCCTATTTCAGGCGTTTCCAAGCTTATAAAAGGGGTTGAAACCCTCATTCCTTCCTTGCATACGAATTTCCCTAAACCCTAGAAAAGAGAGAGAGAGTTTGAGAGAAAGGGAAGAGGAGATTTTTCCCGCTTCCGAGCCGCCAACAGTTGCTGCATCAACGCTTCCTTCCAATCACCTGGCTGGTGATTTCTACACCTTTTCAGGTATAGAAAAACCCCAACAACTTGCTGATTTAGGGTTTATATAGATTCTGAACGTATTAGCTAACGTCTTCCATAAATCAGGATCTCCCACTGTCGTAGACGAAGCGTACACGCTCCGTTCAAATTCCCGCGACCGTAAGAGATTAGGTGAGGATTTTAGACGCTTTGATTGTCGGTTTACAACGCTTTCAATGTCGTCTAATAGTAGATGATCGACGGCATCGCCGTTTGACATGTACAACATGCTCTCCGTTTCCTGTTTCGCAAACTAACGAAGAATATGAGATTTAGGGCATTTTAGGTATATGTAGGAAGTACGGTCTACATGCATAATTTGCTGACGTGATTGACATGATTTGTCGCCGCATTAGAGAGTTAGGAATGCCTGCATAATCAGTTTGGCGAAGAGATTCGCCAAGTTGCGCACTTTGGGTCGACATACTATATGTGGACTTAAGGGTGTAGTGTATGTGTTTGTATAAATGCTTGTATTAGTATGTATTGTATTGAATGATGTTATGTAGTAGTTTGAGATTGATTTCATGATTAATAGGCTGACCTAAATGATTTCCTATATGTTGACCTTATGCATGATTGCATCATATGCATAGAAATGATGCCTTAAGAATTGCCTAAGTTGAATATGCTTGGAAAGCATGCCTTGAAGATTTGCCTAAATTGAATGTTATAACATGTGCTAACATGCTCACATGATGTATTTCAATTCCAATACCTTTGTATCGTAGTAATGAAATTCCATAGATGTGTGGGACTTGATTTAGTCCAGGCAGTCGGTAACCGAGCGAATTCGTGGCTGACTGGTCATAGCCACGAACGACGCGTCGATGAATGTGATTCGTGTTGAGAGTTGGCGGCAGTGGTTAGGCCACGCGAAGTGTTTTACGCACTTCATGTCGTTCAATTCGAGATGCGATCGCGCTAGTCGAGCCCGTCAAGTAACCCGACTGGCCGATGTTTGTTCACCTTGTATGTATCATAACTGCTTGAACCTAGGGTACTGAACTTACCATTGTAAACCCTATTAACCGTGGTACCTTGATCCATGAAGACTCATGAGCCGGGCATGGTGGTATGGGACACCGTGGTCGAGCTGTCGGCCTACGTTGGGGTCATAAACCTCCCCGTAGTGACCAGTGAGCACCTAGACTCGTGAGCAGATTATGGTGGTATGGGACACTATATTCTAGCTGTCGGCCTACACTGATCAGGCGACGAGCCCTTTGTAGTGACCGCGAGCGTATTCTGAGTTCACGGGAGGCGACGACCCTTCCGTGCAGTAGAGTACAGTAGGCCTGTATTGATAAGGTGATGGGGGAGCGGTGCAACGAGTGCGAGCAACAGCCCTGGCAGCCCTTGCAGTGACCTACGAAATGTACATCGTATGAGATTACTAGGAGTGACGACCCTAGACAGGATCCGTGTTGGGATTGATACAAGGGAGGTACCTTAGTTTCCCAATCCTGCTGTTTGAATGGACTAATAACAACTTGGTAATCATATCACCATAGCATTGCATGTGCCTGGAAGATGTGGAGCACTCTAGGGAGTGTGGCATGCCGCGGTCGTAAGATGTTGCCGTATGAGGGTGATCGTCGGTGAGGGCATACATCATGTCATATCATCTTGCATTAAACAACAGTATTAGGTTTGTCTGATTTACTGCTTTACTATTATCGCGTGATTGAATTGTGAACATGCTAATCTTTGCTCTATGATTCCACTGAGTTGATCACTCATTCCCACGTTACGGGATGGTGTTTGCAACACCCACCAGACCTTGCTGTAGTTGCAGGTGACGACGAGATCCAGGACGTGGAGCCGGAGATTGACGAGGACCAGGATGAGTTCTCTTATATGCAGTACCACGACGGCTTCCCGTAGGTGACCTGGATCGAGGGGGACTTCAGTGGGACTATTTTGAACTTATTTTTTTTGTCTATTTACATGTATATGAGACTCAGAGATGTAGTCATACTTTGGAGACAGTTGAGAGTATTTTGTTTTTTTTCCATACAGTGATATATATTGTTTAGTCTTCCGCTTGCTTTTATCACTGGATCTGAAGTATGAATTGCAGTTTTGGTATACTTTTACTCATGTGGATGCTTTAAATCAGACAACATTGAATCATAACCATTTTTGTTGCATAAGTGACGGTCTGGAACTCGGGAGTTGAGTTTATACACGACCCCCGATTTTCAGGGTGTTACACTTAATAAGAGGACCGGTGTTATTCGAGAGTCTATTAATGTGGTTATTAATGATCACTTGAATACACCTATCTCATGTTCAGAAAATGATGAAGTTCTTCCAATTGATAAACCAGTTTCTTCATCAAATCAAAATAACTCTAAACTGAGGATTGTTAAAGATCATCCAACTAATCAAATTCTTGGAAACCCTCTCACTGGTGTGCGCACTCATAGACAACTAGAAGATTTGTATAATTACATGTGCTTTACATCTCAAATAAAACCGGCTAACGTAAAAGAAGCTCTTACTGACGAAAACTGGATAGTTATAATACAAGAAGAGCTTAATCAATTTGTTAGAAATGATGTTTGGTATTTAGTTCCTAGACCGAAAGATAAACATATTATCGAAACTAAGTTAATTTTTAAAAATAAGTTTGATGAACTTGATAAAATAATTAAAAATAAGGCTAGACTGGTTGTATAAGGGTACACTCAAATTAAAGGCATCGATTATGATGAAACCTTTGCCCCAGTAGCTCGTTTTGAATCAGTCAAATTATTTATATTCATTGCATGTTTTAGAAAGTTCAAATATACCAAATGAATTTAAAGAGTGCATTCTTAAATGGCGATTTGCATTCTTAAGTTTTTGCTAAGTCATAATTTTCTAATGGGAAGTGTTGATAAGACATTGCTTGTAAAGAAACATAATGATCATATTTTAATAGTGTAAATTTATGTTGATGATATTATTTATGGATCTACTTATACTAACATGACTGCTGAGTTTGCAGATCTTATGAAATATAAATTCAAAATGAGTATGGTTGGGGAATTAAATTATTTCCTAAGGTTGTAAGTTAAATAGCAACCTGATGGTTTCTTTATTTCTCAAACTAAATATGCTCTGAACTTAGTTAAAAAGTTTGGATTTAAGAATGGAAAAAATTTTGATACTCTTATGAGTACGACTTTAACACTCTCAAAGGACTCTATCGGTAAGAGTGTGGATCCTAAACTATATCACAGTATGATTAGAAGTTTGTTTTATTTAACTGCAAGTAGACCTGATATTGCATTTAGCATAGGAATTTGTGTTAGATATCAATCTGACCTTAAAGAGTTACATTTAATTGTTGTTAAACGGATTATGCGATATGTCGCAAGCTCTACAAATCTGGGTCTTTGGTATCCACATGATACAAGTGTTCAATTAACTAATTACACTGATGCTGATTGGGATGGTAATGTTGATGATATGAAATCAACCTGTGGTGGTTGTTTTTATGTTGGGAACTATTTAGTTTCTTGGCAAAGTAAGAGATAAAGTTCTGTATCACTCTCAACTATTAAGGCGGAATACATTGCAGCAGGTAATGCATGTACTCAGCTTGTATGGATGAAAAGAATGTTAAGCGATTACGAAATTGTATAAGGTTCCATGGTTTTATATTGTGATAATTCCAGTTCAATTAGTATATCTAAAAATCCAATCTAGCATTCATGAACTAAGCAAATTGACATTAGATATCACTACATTCGTGAATTATTAGAAGAAAAGATAATTTCTTTGGAATACATACCAATTGAGACTAAACTTGCAGACATATTCACAAAATCGATTGACAAAAGCAGGTTTTCTAAATTGAAATTTGATCTTGGTATGTGCAATTTGAATTTATTATTCATGCATTTATGTATCATAATGTATATATTTGTTAATTTAAATATTTAAAATTTTAAATTTTAAGAAAATTACATATTTTTAGCTATGCACGACCAGTCCAGTACATACTCGATCAGTTGTAGCCTGACCGGTCGAGCATGTACTCAACCATTCGTGTAGCATGGGTTGGTGCTCTATTTGGGGGAAAAATCCAATTTTCTTTATTGTGGGTTTCTTCTCAAACGAGTCATAGGTCAATTGGTCGAATCCATCTCCTAGTTCTTCAAGGTTAGTACTTTATTTCTATTTTTCTTATAGATTCAAGTTCTTATCACTCCTTTTTCATCATAAGTGTGATTTATTTCTTGTTTCTTTGAGGATTTTTGGGGTTTCTTCTCCAAATTCTGATTTTGAGAAAACCCACTCTACTTCTTTTGCAACCCCTTAGTTCCTTGATTTTCTAGTTGTAAATGGAAGGTAGAGGCAAAAAGAAAAGTTCTCACAGTGCTTCATCTTCTAGATCGACTCCTATCACAGTGCGCCACCTTCGGTCACCCGAAGATGATCCCTCCTATGTGTGGGATATAAGGTTACGCAATGTTATATTTGAACGACCTGTTCATGTCGAACATCTTGCTCCATTTGAAATCCTTCCTCTTCTCCAATCTGTAGGATGGGATAATATTCTACATTAGGGTAGGCCGGCATACCGGTCCATTGCGCAAGCTATGTATGCATATATCTCTAATTTTTATACTGAAAATCTTATATTTGTTATTGTAACTAGAGAAGGTCCATTTGAAGTAGACCGTCATCTGATTTTTGGACTAATGGATTTATCTGTCAATGATGAAGGTCTTCCCATTAGGACTCTAGTAGCTAAACCATCAAAATTTGAAAAATGAATGCTTACTAGAGAATTGTGCAATATAGATGCACAATGGAGTACTAATAGAAATGTGCTTACTTCAAAGTATTTGTTACCCAGATACAGAGTCCTTCATAGGATTTTCATTTATAATGTTTATCCTCATTCTAGTAATAAAACCAAACTCACTACTTTCATGATTCGGATTCTTCATGCAATTGTTTCTAGAACCAATGTATGTCTTCCTTCTTTATTCAGTCATTGCATCATTCAATTCTTTCTCCATCCTAGACAGTGATATCCCTTTTACTTATCTTATGACAATGTTGGTCACCCATATGTTACTAGCTATGCTTGTTGGAGAGGCTCCCATTCATCACATAATCTTCAACAACTCTAATATAAACAAAATGAATCTGAGATTGGCCGATGGCCAAGTTAATGTGGGTGATGGAGGAGCTGCTGCAGTGAATGAAGAAGAAGGTAATTTACCTCCAGATGACATTAACATGAACGATATTTTTGATGAGATAGAATCCGACTTAGCAGATGATCCTTACTATCATCCATCTGACTTCGATGCGTGGTTACGCTCACTTGAAGAGAAGGTAGAGAATATAAAGGTGTCCCATGATTTGCAGTTTAAATATATGTGCAAATATCTTAGGTGCCTAAACAAGGGACTTCATAAACTTGATTCTACCATACCTGTTCCTTCTTCGGGATCTGATTAGTATTTTCTCATTTAGCTTGTAATAACTCTTATGCTACTTAGCTTTCTTTTGGTTTGTGGGATTGAATTTGGTTGAACTTTGTTGATGTTGGTTGATTTTGCTTGAACATTACTTGCTTATGAATTTAATATCTTGAATTTATTATTCCTCATTGCTTGTCTTATTCTTCCTTATTTATCTATGTCCTGTTTCATATATTAGTTTCTTCCTTTGTTATATTGTGACAAAAAGGGGGAGAATTTTGTCATGCTTGCTATATGTGTTTGTGGTATATGGCATCTGGATTGTGGACATGTAAACCTTCTTTCTGTAAGGGGGAGTAGTAAGTAAGGGGGAGCATTGTTGGAGGCACTGATGCAAATTAATTAATGTTGACATGTTGATAATTGGTGCATGATTCTTTAACCAGGATGACTGGTTTATATTGATAAATGGTGCATGATTCTTTGTGGGTATAATGCTTATGTTATTATGAAGCATGTTTTATCACAAATTTGATAAAGGGGGAGATTGTAAGTGCTATGGTTTTTAGCTCCTATGATTGTCAAATTTTGTAGTGTCAAAATATCTTGGAATCTGTGTCTTGTGTAGTGCATCAATATATTCAAGATAGTGCAAGGGCAATGGTCTTTACTTTAAGATCTTAAAATGCAAGATTACTTGTTCATGTTCGAGTACAACATCAAATGTGAACTTAATGTTTCAAGATTCATAGTACAAGCTTCAAGTCAAGACAAAGTTCCTATACTTTGAACCTCAAGCTCATGCTTCAAGTTAAGACTTTGAACCTCGAGCTCAAGCTTCAATGTTAATCAAATTCAAGCTTTAAAAGGTCTCAAGTTCAAGCTTCTATGTATGTTAAGATCTCAAGCTTCGTGAATTTCAAAGATCACTTATCAACTGAAGGAAAAGAAGTTTCAATGTTCATACATTATGTATAAGGTATGAATGACCCTAGATTGACCATAGGGTAGGTCATTTTGAATACATAATTTAAATTAAGTCATTTTATAAGTGGATAGACTGTTTCTCGACTAGTCTTGAACAATGTTCGACTAGTCCTAGCACTGGCTCGACCAGTCCAAGAATTCCTCGACCAGTCCTAAGTCTGTTACTGATTTTTGAGAATTTTTGTTAAAGCCTCGACCAGTCCTGGAGGCTGCTTGACCGGTTGTATGAACAGTGCTCGACCTATGCTCGACCAGTCCTATAGCCTCGACTCAAAGTCCAGCAACTAAAAATGGTTCCATACAACTAGTTGTGGACAGGACTCGACCGGTCGTGAAGGCCACTCGACTAGTCAAGCAGAGCCTACGACCAATCGTGGAATGACTTTATCCTATCGCGCTCAAAATTTTAAATATCCATTCCAGTCATGCAGACCTCAGGACCAATCCAGAGTGTGATTTCTGCAACTATAAATAGAGTACGAATTTCATAGTTTTATATTCAATTCAAGCTAAATTAATACCACTCTGAAAGATAAGTTAGTGATATTCTTAAGTTATTTAATGCTCATTATATATTCTCTTTAATTAGCTTTCTTTGTATTTGATTTTGTATTCTGCATTCCAATTATATTTGAAAAAGGGATTGAATATGCCCATTTCTTGGAATCAAAATCAAATCAAGCTAGCCCAAGGTGCTTTAAATTTAAAATCAATTTAGAACCTAGAACCATTTCATAAGTGAGTGTGGACATTGAACTTCTACTTTGATTTGGTTCTTCCGGGCTACATCTAAAGGAGAATATCCATGTATTTTATATTATTGTAAATTTCTATCTTTTGGTTTCTTTAAGATTGTGACAGAAAAATCTTACTATTTTGGTTTGTCTGAGGTGATCCAGAAAACTCAAAGTGTGGGGTTTTTAAATTGTGTAAGCCCACTTGAAAGACACAATTGTGAGCATTTTAGGTGAACCTTGAAAAACCTATTTTCATATTGAACGCTAATATCCACTGTGTGAGGATATTAGGAGTGGAGTAGTTATGTGGCTATTTTTCTAAATAGTTGGTGTACACACAAGTGAACCACTATAATTTTTAGTCTTGTGGATTGATTGTTTATTTATTTTTGTAGATGTTTATAATTTTTCTTTTTGCATTTGTGAAGAATATTGTAATTTCTTTTATGCAAGTGTAGGAATGTTGTAATAGCTTAGATTTCTTTCCTTACTATTTATTTCTTTATTCTTCTATATCAGTTTGAGTTTTTGATACACAGACCTTTCAAGGATACAGGTTGTCCTACCATAAACCTTTGGTTTTTGATGTAAGGTTGTCCTTAGAACAACATCTGTATCAATCTTTCAATACTCATACATTTAATGTTGCATTTAATTTCAGCATTGTGAGATTGTTTATTGCTATCAGTATTTATATTTGTTTAAATTTTATTGTTAATTTTTAATTTGGCATAGTCTTATTCACCCCCCTCTAAGACTTAATAGCTCGGCCTTTTTATTGATATCCTTACTCAGGAATCCACGAATCGCAACTGGTAGTAGATGTTACAGAAGGACGTGAAAATTATGACTTTTCATTCATGTTACCTTACTGTCCATAATGTTTACGCACTGAGAGATATTTAACGCATACTCATCAGGAAACTTCACCGATCTCAACCATTGACATAAACGCTTTTTCTTTAGTTTTGTCAATGTGTAGTAGGCTATTGGTATAATATATGAATTTTTATATGATTGCAAGTGCTACTCTTTCCTTAAACCCATTGCTTATAGATCCAATTGGGCCTTAAAATTATCTTTTATTTTCTTCTCTATGTTCATCAATGTTCCAAAGACATTGTCATATATATTCTTCCAATATGCATGACATCCAAGTTGTGCCAGAATTTCAGATCACTCCAATAGAGAAACTAAAAAAATGCTCTTCTTCCTTCAATTATACTCCAATACTGTTCGCTTCCTCTTCTTTAAGTGTGGTGCCTTACCAAATCAAACTTCTCTAACGTTACTCAGTTATTGTATAACATCTTCTCCAGATAGCTCTTTTGATGGTAGCCTATAATCTTGTTTGCCATCATCGTCTTCCTGTGCCAACTATGATCACTTGGAAGGAAGCAACGAGGGCTCATATAACACATTTTTTACCATACTTCATTGACAATGAACAAGTCTCAATACTACATGTAGGATAAGCCAACTTTCCCTTTGTGCTCCACCTAGACAAATTTCCATACGCGGGGAAGTCATTTATTGTCCACAAGATCGCTACATGTAATCAAAATGTCTGTCCTGCAAATGTGTCATACATTTCTACACCTTGACTCCATAACTCATTTAACTCATCTGCTAACGGTCGCAAATATACATCAATGTCATTCCCGGGTGACCTGGGTCTAGGAATAAGCATTGACATCATGAAAAATGACTCATTCATACACAATCAAGGAGGTAAATTGTAGGGCATAAGTATCATTGGCCACATACTGTACAAGCTACTCATATTATCAAATGGATTAAAGCCATCACTTGCAAGACCTAGTCGAACATTGCGAGAATCCTCTGGAAACTAGTCATATTACTTGTCAAAATTTTTCTAGCATCATGAACACATTTCTCCTTATGCCACCTCATATCTCCAGCTGTCTTGCGAGACGTAAACAATCTTTGTAATCTGGGTTTCAATGGGAAGTACTGTAACACATTTTGTAGGATTTTCTTACGCTTGGCTTCGTCATACTTCCACTTAGACTCTCCATATTTTAGACACTCTTCAACATTTTTATCCTCTTTCCAATACAATACATAATCATTTATACATGCATGTATGGGGATGTAACCATGGCCCAAGTCTTACATCAAGGATTTTACCTTATAAAGAGACTGAGGCAATGTCTCATCGTCCAATAATGCTTCTTTCAACAAGTCAAGTAACATGTCGAATGATTTGTTACTCTAACAATTTATTGTCTTCAAATGAAGTAATCTTGTAAGAAAATTTAACTTGGAGAAGTTCTCACACCCTGAATAAAGTGGACGTTGCGCATCCCTCAACAACCTACTAAACTTTTCTAATTCGACATCACCCATAGGAGGAATATCTTGGCTACTACTTGTCGCTGCAGAATTAGTATTCGTAATTGTTCCCCTGAACACATCACTTATGATATCTTGCATTTTGTCAATGTCTTCATCCTCATCATCTGGCACAATTGGGCCAGCGCGGACTTCAGTGGCCTCAACTCTTTGGTGGAACTCTTCACCATGATGGATCCACCAAGTGTAACCCTGGTCAGTCCCAACTATGAACAAATTGTCTTCTACTTTGTCTAAAGTCTTATGAACCATGTTCTTGCATTTTCGACATGGACACCTAATCCATTGCTTGAATCTGCCCGATATCGCGTAAATTTCATGAACTCTTGAACCCCTTGTTTATACTCTGGGCCAAACCTGTTCTTAGCTCGCATCCAACTCTTATCCTTCTCTACAATGAAAACAATAGAGTCAGTTTACGAAAATAGGTTTAAGATTAGGTTAGGGTTATAGGTTTCGGATTAGGTATAGGTTTAGGTTTAGGTTTAAGTTTTGGTTTAGGGATTTAGGTTCAGTTTTCAGGTTTAGGATTAGGTTTTCAAGTTTAGGTTTAGGTTTAGGTTAGGGTTATAGGTTTAAGATTAGGTGTAGGTTTAGGTTTAGAGATTTGAGTTTAGGGTTAGGTTAAAATTTAGGTTTAGGAATTTGGGTTCGGTTTCGAGTTCAGGATTAGGTTTAAGTTTAGCTTTAGGTTTTCAAGTTATAGGTTTAGGTTTAGGTGTAGGTTTAAGTTAAGTGAATTAAGTTTAGGTTTAGGTTTAGGTTAAGGTTATAGGCTTAGGTTTAGGTTTAGCGATTTGAGAATAGGTTTAGATTTAGGTTAGGGTAATAGTTTTAAGTTTAGGTGTAGGTTTAGGGATTTGATATTAGGTTTAGGTTTAGGAATTCGGGTTCGGTTCGGGTTCGGGATCGGGTTTGGGTTTAGGTTTAGGTGTAGGGATTTGAGAATAGGTTTAGGCTTAGGGTTTAGGGATTCAGATTCGGGTTGGGGTTTAGGTTTAGGTTTAGGTTAGGGAGTTAAGATTAAGATTAGGTGTAGGGTTAGGTTTAGGGATTTGAGTTTCGGTTTAGGTTTAGGTTTAGGAATTCGGGTTCTAGTCCGGGTTCAAGATCGGGTTTAGGTTTAGGTTTTCGAGTTTAGGTTTAGGTTAGGGTTTATAGGTTTAGGTTTAGGTTTAAGAATTCGAGTTTCGGTTTAAGTTTAGGTTTAGGAATTCAAGTTCAAGTTCGGGATCGGGTTTAGGTTTCAAGTTTTGGTTTAGGTTTAGGATAGAGATCTGTTTGACCTTATCAACATGTTTGATGCCAAATAAACATTATAGTTGGCCCGACGAAGTTTTTAATGTTGGGCATTCAATCACCATTATTTTCTTGTGGTGTGATCCACACTTGATCTTTGGATGTACCTCAATTTGGGATATCCTCTAAAATGAGCTACTGCAAATGTAGATGGACGACGTAGATGTACAACACATAGATCGAGTTAGGTCTCACAGTCAAGGCCTGACCCACTAACCTAGTTATGCCTGAAATCATATTACGTCCTGAGTTACTCGGTACGCTTAGTTGGGCCCATTGTAAATATATGTAGTTTATCTACACCCTTCTTCTTCTTTTTCAAATCATTTAAGGGGTTAAAACCAAAATTGAATCATATCCAAAACTCAGGTGGACCATACCACAAGAAACAATGGGTATAATGATTTCCATCAATGAAACCTTTCTAGGGCCTATAGTGATGTTTATTTTTCATCCAACCTATTCACAAGATCACACAGACATTGATGAAGGGAAAAAATAAATATCAGTGGTACCCACCTTCCAAGGACCCCCGCTCAACATCCGATAGCTCCAACACACATCCGGGTTTGCTCCATCAATTTCAAGCTAATACATAAACACGGTCATGTCCAAATGGCCAGGCCACCCATATTATTGTCCATAGGAAATGGATAGCTTCATCATGGTCATAACAGCGGTTCCCACCTTTCAAGGACAATTACTCAACATCCAGATAGCTCCGACGCACATCCGGGTATGCTACATCAGGTAGGTCATTCTCTTTCAAAACTCAGGTGGGCTAAAGCATATAGAAAAAGTGGATGGATAGAAAGCATCCATTTAATTGTCAGTTCACTTTGCATATTATGGCCCACCGAGGAGTAAAACCACCTGACTTGGGCTACAGCACATTGTGCTTGGGCACTCCTGCCATTAAAATCTTTTAAATTGTATGTGGGCCCCATTGTTTTTTTTTTTAAATTCCATCTAATCCATTTAGAAGATGCAACCGACCATGATGAATGGACAAACAACAAACCTGTTTGAGTTAAAAACCCAAAACCTAGTTTTCAGGTGACTATTGATCTTCCAATGCATAGCAATAGTTCTCATGGTGGTGTTTTGGAAAAATGCAAAGGCTATGTAGATTTTTAGAAACATTAAATATTGAAAGCTCCTAGTAGGGGTATAGTAGTCGTTTCACAATTGATGCAAATGCCTATAAAAGGGCACTTGTGTATCCGGTTGATGTAAGATGCAATTTTGCAGTAGCAAGAAAAACAACAGCAAGTGAAGAAACAAGTGTGAAGTTTGCAGTAGCAGTAAAACAATTTTTTTAAAAAATATAAAGGTTCTCTTTTGATCTCTTCTCTCTTCTAAAGAATAGTTTTTTTCTTAAGTTGTTAAGGCTTTATAAATCTACTATTTTTATAGTGCATAAATGCTATAAGTAAAACCAGATTACTGCCTCTAGTCTCTACTCTAAAGTGATATGGGCTAGAATCCTGTTATGGTTCACCATAATCTCAAAAATGGTGTTCTCTTCCACCATACATATGGATGGAAATTCAGATCAGCCAAACCACTGAATCGATCTTGGATGGAGTAAAACTGAAAATGACACTGAATAGATAATAATAAGTACACTTATTTAATCAGTTTATTTTGAGTTAATGCATGCCTCATGTACTAGCTTGGAATGCATGCATATCAAGCATCATACTATGCAATTGATGGCAAGCTCAAATTAAATTTTTATGTCAAAAGATCACATGATGGCAAGCTTAGATCTCACATCCTAATACATATGCCCATGTGGATGTGCATGCATGTGGAATTAGCAAACCACATAAATTAAGAAATACAATTAAAAATTCTTGAAGGAATTTAATCGAACATCTGATGTGCAGGTGTAAGATGTTCTAAAGAGTTACATGAAATTTTTGGTATGGTATTGAATTTTCAAGGAGTTAACACAGCCCGTTGCCAACCTTATGCAGGTGAGTAGAATTGTAGTTGCCAATTTAAGCCATTGCATCTCCAATAAACAATGGACCAGATGAAGTATGACATAACCACAATGGGGCCAACCATTTATGTTAGACACCCACACCAAGGAACCAATTCTTAACCTTTAAATCCAAGATTGAAAACTTATTTTCTTTAATCCTAAAATCCACAAATCCCCAATTTGTAAAATAAAAAAATTCCCAATTTTAAAAGTCTGCAAAACCCCAAAATCCTAAAATCCCTAAATCCTCAATTTGTAAAATTAGAAAAATCCAATTTGGGGTCCACATTCAAATCTGTAAGCCCTAAAATCTCCAAATATTGAAATAAGGGTCCACATTCAAATCAAAAATCTACAAATTACTAATTTTCAAGTTCTTAAATCAGCATTAATATTGAGATTGATTGAGAGAGAGAGAGTTATACTTATCGTGTGTGAATCTGATTCAACCTGAGCTTCGGTGAGAGAGAGGGCGTGTGTGAGAGAGGGAGGAAGGAAGGTGGTGCATGATATAGGTAGGGAGGAAGGAAGGTGGTGCATGATACAGGAAAAGAGGAATGTGGTGCACAAGAGAGATGAAGAAATCGTGAGATTGAAATTTTTCTAGGGCGAGCTCTTTTTTACAAATGCAGACTTCCTACACAAGTCTTTCAGGCGCAAGGATGCTGGGTGGGGCCCACCAAGACGTTTATAAGAATTTTACCCTGTTCATCCATTTTACAAGCTCATTTTAGGACATACGACAAAAAATTAGGTGTATCCAACACTCAAGTGGACCACATGAGAGGAAACATTGGCCATTCAATGAAAACCGTTGAAGCATTCTTATGACCATAAAAATTTTGTATCAGGCTATTGTTTGTTGTTTTCACTTCATCCCATTGGGAATGACCCTATAAACTATTTGGATAACATATTAACATCTAGGTGGAGCTCAGAAGGTTTCAACGGTGGGAATTTCTTTACCTAAGTTTTCCTTTCGTGTGACCCACTGGAGTTTTGTATCCACCTCGCTTTTGGTCCCATGTACTAAAATGATCTGGAAAAATGGATGGACAGAATGGATTTCTCATGAACATTGCAGTGGGCCCCACCCAACATCCTTGCGCATGAACTTCTTAAAAGCTTTGTC
Source organism: Magnolia kwangsiensis (assembly GCA_037074715.1). NCBI lineage: Eukaryota > Viridiplantae > Streptophyta > Magnoliopsida > Magnoliales > Magnoliaceae > Magnolia > Magnolia kwangsiensis. The sequence goes on from CM073573.1 coordinate 64,667,885, forward strand.
GTGAAATCTGAAAACAGATTGGCTACTGACCCTGCCACTAGCTAATGGCTAATGGTTGGTGCTCTGTGGGGCCCCACAATGATGTATGCATTTCATTTATGCCTTTCACCCATTCGTAAATATCATTTTATGTTATGAGCCCAAAAATGAGGTTGATCTAAATCTCAAGTGGACCGTACAGTGTTAATTGAATGCCCACCATTAAAAACTTATTGGGGGCCACAAAAGTGTTAGATGAAGATGATATATATTTTTTTCCCTTCATCCAAGTAGTCTGACCAAATCAACAGGTTGGATGTCAAATAACCATTATAGTGGACCTTACGAGGTCTTTATGGTGATCATTCAATCACTACTATTTTACCATGCGGTTCACCCGAGATTTAAATCTACCTCATTTTTGGAATCAAGCCGTAAAATAATCTTTTAAAATGTATGGACAATGTGGATAAAATACATAAATCACGGTGGGTCCAAATCACACCGACCACTAGCGACTTGGCAGGTGGCAGCGTCACCAGACAAACGGCGCCTAAAAATCATGAACGCGAATTATGTACTGACAGGTTGAGCGGCGAGACTAGCTAATAAAGCAACATCACCAAGTCCTATGGATCCCACCATCCTGTTAACGATTTCGAACACAAATCCTTAAATATACTTATTAGCTACACCAAAAATAAAAATCATAACTCAACATCCATGATCAACCACACAAAGTGAAATAATATATCCACCATTTATTTTGTCCGACAATGTATCTATTTCGTTGGTAAAAAGCTCCCCTACCGATGATTTTTTTTAGTCAGTAAAAAGTTCATTTACCGATGGTATTATATAACGGTGGAAAAAATAGCTTCTTCGTCATCGTAAAGGACACCAAGGGATCTTTTGCATTTACTGACGAAATAATCGTCGGGAAAATTACATTTACCGACGAAATAATCGTCGGAAAAATAGTTTTCACCCACGATACATAATGTCATCAGGAAAAGTTTCCAGGCCATCGTTCTAAATAGTGGTAGGAACATATTTGGTCGTGGCGGGAATCTTCTGCCAATGAAATATGATTTCATCAGGGAAAGTCATGTTTACCAATGAAATTGATTTCGTCAGAAATAAGTTCGTCGATAAAAGGCCAATTTCATGTAGTGGATGGACGTTCTGACTGACATTCCTATTGAGGATGAGGTTCGTCCCCCACCTAACATCCCGCGCACTCTTGACTCATTGCATACACGTAGACATCGGCGCACCAGGATCACATCGGGACCATCCTTATAAGTCAGATCCTCATGGAGGAGTGGCTCAACCGCTACGAGGAGAGACTATTAGGCATGGAGGGAATGCTGGAGGCAGTTTAGCGTACTGCCCAACATATAGTGGAGATGTTGACATGCCGACACGACAACACTGCTTCGCATGACATGGCTCTAGCCCTGTAGTTATAGTTAGATCAGTACGTAGAGTCTTGAGTCGAGTTTGGGGTGGTATATCTTTTTATGCCCCAGTCTACAATGTTTGCTCATTGGATATTATTTTTGGGTTTGTTTTGTTTTGCTAGTTTGAGTGGTTCATAGCCATGTTTGGGCTATTGTGTTATGAATGGATGTTTTAAGGATACTTTTTGGATGATATTTCCCTTCTTAGGCACTTTATTCTTTTTTGGATATTTATGCCATGTTTAGGCATTAATGCTTATATATATATATATATATGATGATGATGATGATGATGATGATGATGATATGGTTGTTTTTTTACACTCCATTCTTATTTGTTTGATTGTGCGATATTCTATCTTCCATGAATACATTGTGATTTTTCTCCAACTTCAGTGATGTTGCATATTGATTATTGCTAACCCTTTGTCAATCACTGACAAAAAAGGGGAGAACCATACTCCCACCATTTCGTGTGTATGTTGGTTTTGTTGCTTAATGGTGATATAGGAAGATAGGGGGAGCAACTTAAGAGCTAAGTTTCCTATTTGTACATTTATTTTATAAAAGCAGTATAATAGTTTGTAACCTTGAGTTGTATTAACCATTTATGGTTTGTTAGGTGTTTTGTCACTTAATTGACAAAGGGGGAGATTAAAAGTGTCATTTTTTATCAATTAACGTGAAAGTTGAGTCTTATAGTCCAGTGACCCCATATGAAGAATACAAGACCGAAGACTCGCCAAGTTGAAGAGGCTTAAGTGAACATTAAAGGTATATCAAGCCTCACATCCCTAACTAAACCCTATGAGGTATTAAACCCCTTAAAAATGGTCCAACTTGCCCAAACGATTTTGGAAAACCCCTTAGCAAGCTTGGAAAACAAATAACTCAGCAGTAGTTGGACTTGAAACACCATATAAAACAATCTATGGTTGTCGATGACATCGAAATTAGGTTCGATGACATTGTAAAAATGCCTCATCAATCAAGCAACCAAAGTTATAATTTTGGATAAATTCTCGATGGCATTGAACAGTGTTCGATGGCATCGAACTTACAAGTTTGATGACATCTAACCTATCTCGATCACATCAAAAAATAGGCACTCATATGTCCAGCAAGCTTTTCAAGGAAAATCATAAAAAATTCAATGACATAGAGGTACCTTCAATGACATCGAAGGATGTTTGATGACATCAAAATATGAACAAAATGGTTCAAAGAGTTTTCAAAGGAAAATCATTTAATTCTCGATGACATCAAAGTACCTTTGATGACATTGAAATTTAAACTTCAATGATATCAAAATAATGCTCAATATGTCGAGCAACCTCAATGCATTTTTTAGAAAAATCTCGATGGCATCGAGTCATTGTTCGATGACTGACCTTCGATCACATCGAAGGATGCTCAGTGACATTAGATATAATTTGTCAAGAACATATTTAAAAATCTTGGTGTAGGGATCGATGGCATTGAAGACCCTTCAATGACATCAAAACCGACATATTTATACCCATTTTTTTACCATTGAGATTTTACTTTATGTATCACTTAGGCTTGTTTCTTGGCTTTTTGAGCAAGCATCGAAGAGGGCTTTAAGATAGTTATTGTAGGCGTAAATCATCTTACTCTCAAGCTCCTCTTCCCATAGGAGTTCATCATTCAATCCATGACATAAAGGCAATCATTGGAACATTCATTGCATGGATTGAACTATGAACTCCAATCTTCATTAATGATCCAGTAACACTCTATAATGGTAAATCATTGTGTTGGGATCTTTGAATGCTTATCCATGGGAATCTTCTCTAGCTCTTAAAGATTCATCATTAACTAGATTAGATTCGCCCAAACCTTGACCCAACAACCTCAACATCTTTAATTGTAGCATTTACAACGGGTTGCGATTCAAGGGAGCTGAAGAATCTTTGTCAACTAGAAGATCTTTATCATTATGTGCTAAATGGGGCTCACTCAGTTAAAGGTAAGTATTAAAGTCCATTTTGTATGAAAACTTTTCCTTATGTAGGATTGGGATATAGAGTTTGGTATCTTCAAACTCGCCAAGTCCTTTCATAGGTCTCCGACGGGAGAGTACATGTAGAGTCCTTGTGTAGGACTTATTATCTTGTGTAAGAATTTTTAATAACCTTGTATAGGTTGTAAAGGTTCATGTTTAACCTAATTTAAAACCATTGGATAGGGAAATTTAGTACACTTACGAGTTTAGTGGGTCCACCGGGAGTGGAGTAGGCATATAGTCGAACCACTATATTTCATTGTGTTTGTGGTGAATGTTTTTGCATGTGTTTGTGATGATTCATGATATGCTTCAATTCTACACACAACATGCTTAATGAAATGCAGCTTTCATATGTTTCACTATCCTAGCTTTTGATTGTGATTATTTTTCAGTTAATTGTTTCTTATAAAGTGCTTAGTAGTTAGTATTTGTTTTAAGTAGGATTAAAATTTTGAAAAGTCCTATTCACCCCCTCTAGGACACTTGGACATAACTCCATACTTTAGTATTAGTAGTTTACCCGTAATTTCACGTTTTCCAATGGTAAGACAGTTATTTGCTTCCATTGTGTCAAATCTTTCAATTTTCTATTAATAGAGCCTATTCTTGTGTATTTTCTATCACATCCTTTGATTCCTAGTTTGATTCCTCATTAATTCACTATGCTAAAGGACAATGGCAAAGCACCGAACATAGGGGAATTTTCTCGACCTAGAAGGGTTAAGAAACTTTCCCCACAACGGGTTGACTGACCAAGGAGACAAACCTCATCGCATTTGTCATCCCAATCTACACGGAGTGAGGTTCCAGAGCCCTCTCCACAGTGTCCAATAAACACATTGCTTGATAAGTATATAAGACGTAAGGTGATTTTAGAGAGGACCGTGGATTTGTCTTGTGTGTAACCATATGGCATCGATACATGCTAACTGTAGTAGGGTGGGAAAATGTCTTGAAATTTGGTGGGATGTGAAAGTGCCCTGGTTTGTCAATTAACGTGGCTATTGAGTCGGTAAGTCAAGTGAGCCCCAAGTGAAGATAATACAAGATGCTGCCTCAACTGGATGAGTGATTCAAGAACGTCAAAGGTAAACTAAACCTCACTTCCCATGTCCAAAACACCCAGGTATATAATTCCCTTCAAAAATGTAGAACAACATAGGAATTCTATATTTGAAAGCTTGGTACAAATAGGTAAATCTTGAAATAGCGGTGAAGACCGCTTTAGTTGAAGGAGAAATATGCCAATATGTCCTAGAGGGGGATAAATAGGACTTTTTAAAGTTTTTATAGTTTATTTAAAAATATTATTACGCTAATCCTATCAATATGAATTTATCAGGATTACTCAAAAGTAACTCTACTGGCTTCCAAGCCTAGTAGAGGATCCAATCATAAACTATTTAAGAAATAATAATATGTAACCTAGTTTATGATGGATATGACTGTGTATGCGTGTGAGGTGTGATCTCAGATATACAGATATGAAAGTATTAAAGTAAATCACACAAAAAAGAATAGCAATCGCAAACACAATCATTTTTATAGTGGTTCGATAACTTGTCTACTCCACTCCCGGTAACCACACTCAACCCTTGAGTGTACCAGATTTCACTAAGGAGGTTTCACAGTAGTTCACCTCAAACCTAAGGTTTTAAATCAAGTTCACCTTCAACCTTTACAACCTACACTGAGGCTGACTGTTTATGCTCTCACGAGCAAGGGTCAACACAACGGACCCACTTTTAAGCACACTGGCCAAGGATCTTCCATAAGACCCTAACAGAGGTTTCACATGGTTCACCTCAAACCCTAGATTTTAACCGCTTCACCTTTAACCAGATGTTTATGCTCTCTATAGAGCAAGGGTCCACATAACGCACCCACCACGTACACTCTCACCGGAGACCTTCTTGAGGACTTGCAAGGGTGAGAAACACCTTAGACCCAATCCTCCAAAGGAATGATCAAAGGGTCCTCTAGACTCTAAATACTTATAGATAAGTGGATGAGTCTCATTCAGCATGTTGACGAAGATCTCCTCCTTGTTGATGAAGAATCTTCTGCTTCTTTGATCCTAACTCAAATGATGTACTAATGTATGACGACGGGTTGGGTCAAGGTTATGATGGAATCCTACTCTCTAAATATTTTCCTATTAGGAAGATAGAGCGATTTCAATTATCTATGCATTCAAGGCATCCCAGCTTAATGATTTGCCATTAAGGTAGTAGCTGGAGGATCCTTGAACGTGAAAGTTCATTCCCCAATCCACTCTATTGAATATCAATGATGAGGGTGGATTGGAGGATAAACTTCCTTGAGAGAAAAGGCTTTGGATATATGATCTAAGGTAAAACACTCAAAGGCACTCTCTTCTTTCTTTACCAACAACAATAGAGAAGTTCTCTTTATATAGGCAAGAGGTTCCAACGGATATAAAACAGTCACTGTTAGTGCTATGATTTCATATCCCTTTGGTTGTCAAATTTTATGGTGCCAAAACCTATATCTATGTCTTGTACATCTTGTGTTTTATGATTGAAGACTATTTATTGCAATCAAGTCATCGCATTTCAAGACAAGATCTTAAATGAAGAAAATTTTCAAGATATGGATGAAGAATTCAAGTATTGAAGTCTTCAAGTTTGTATGTTCAAGATTCGATCAAGTTCAAGTTTCGTAGAAGACTTTGTTAAGTTAAGATCAAGCTCAAGAAGGCCTACTACAAGATTTGTATATTCTCAAGCTTCTCTTAAGGGTCAGCTGAGTGTATAGACTTTCAATGTCCATCTTACTTTTAAGGTTTGTTTGACCTTAGATTGACCTTAGGATAGGCTTTACAGTAGGTCATTCTGGATACATAACTCATATATTTTATTATGCTTGTTTGGAGTGTTCTAAGATCAGTCCTAGGGACTTCAAGACCAGTCCTAGCTCTTCTACGACCAGTCTTAAGTTTTTTAGGACCAGTCCTAGGTTGTTGAAGATTTTTGAATCTTTCTGGCTATCCTACGACCAGTCCTGGACATCCTACGACCAGTCCTGTGAGTTCTACGACTCATCCTTCGACCGGTCATAGCCCTACGACTCAACCTCCAATAACCATTTTTGGGCTCCTACGACCGGTCGTAGATGGCCCAGGACCGGTCGTAGACCGTCCAGGACCGGTCGTGGAATAGAAAATCTTATCCCGTGAAAATCTTTCAAAAATCTTTGGAGCAACGGCCAGTCCTAGGTTCCTAAGACCAGTCGTAGACGGGATTTTTTAGGCTATAAATAGAGCACGAACTTCAGAGTTTCAGTACTTTAAATTAATTCTATTCCAGCATTCTTTAGGCTATACTCTGAGATAAGTTTGTGTTTATTTTAAGCTACTTTGTGCTTATTTAATATTCCTTTTGCTAACTTATTTTTATTTACTTTTGATCTACATTCCAATCTTATTAGAAAAGAGGAATTTCTGATATTCCTTCTTCTTGGATTCAAAATCAAATAGAACTAGCCCTTTTGATTTAAAATCAATTAGACTTAGAACCATTCTTAAAGTGAGTATTGGACTTTGAACGTTGAAACAAACATTTACTCCGATTGTTTCTACTGGGCTTCTTCAAAAGGTGATTCAGGTATTTTACATTTTTGCAATTTACTTTCTCTGATTTTTTGTTTGAGATTCGTCAGAAAAATCTCATTGTATTGGTTATCTGAGGAGAGTCAGAAAACTCAGATTGTGGGGTTTTTGGATTGTGTAAGCCTGAGATCAAAGACACAATTGTGAAGGTTTTAGGTGAACCTGTGAAACCTATTTTGATAGTGCATGCTAATATCCCCTGTGTGAGGATATTAGGAGTGGAGTTGCAATCTGTGTGGCTGTTGGATAACAGTTGGTGTACACACAGGTGAACCACTATATATCGTTGTGTTGTGGATGTGTTTTACTCTTTCATTCTTTTATTCATTCTGTTTTATGGAGAGTGTTTGTGGATGAATGTTGTAATCACTTCAAGCAAGTGTGGATGAATGTTGTAATAACTTAGGATTTATTTTCTGCAAGTTATTTTAATTTTCTTGCTTATTATTCCTCATTGATTTGTGATACAAAGGACGTTCTAGAAATAAGGTTGTCCTACCGTAAATCTCTGGTTTTTGGTGTAAGGTTATCCTTAGAACTGATAAAGTATCAATCTCTTTATTTTAGGCTATTGTGATTGTTTTATATTCAGCATTGTGCTTTATATCTTTTATTATTCCGCTATTATAAGTTTTATTTGGCATTGCCCTATTCACCCCCCCTCTAGGGCATATAGCTAGGCCCTTTCAAGTGGTATCAGAGCTTAATAGCTCGTGCTTATTATTTATTTATTGGATTTATTTCCTGAGCTAACGATCTAAGCTATATTAAGATGTCAAATTTTGATAGCTTATCAGTCACTAGGCCACCACCTTTTAATGGCACAAACTATGCTTATTGGGAAAGGCAGGATGAAGATCTTCCTTAAATCCTTGGATGAAAGTGTGTAGTTGGCCACAATGAATGAATGGAACCCTCCTAGCACTGAAGTAACTAATAGTGATGGTTCAAAATCAATGAAAGTAACGACTTATTCTCTTTGGACCACACTTCAGAAAAGTGAAAGTAGTGCCAATGCTAAAGCACTAAATGCAATTTCTTGTGCATTATCACCAGATGAATTCAAAAGAATCACCTCTTGTGAAAATGAAAAATAAGCATGGGATGTATTAGAAATGACACACGAGGGTACATCTATTGTCAAGAAATCTAAAGTCCAACTCCTCACAACTAAATTTGAAAAAATTCATATGGAGGAGAATGAGATGTTTATGGACTTCTACACTAGATTGAATGACATTGTGAACTCTATGTGGGGTCTTGGTGATAAAATCCCAGAAAGTAAAGTGTGCGCAAAGATACTACGTTCACTTCCTGAACGGTTCAATTCTAAAGTAACCGCGATTCAGGAACTTCGTGATACGGATACCATGAGGGTTGAGGAACTAGTTGGTTCACTTCAAACCTATGAGTTATCCTTTAAGGCTCCTAAAGAAAAATTAATTACTTTCAAATCATCTAAAAATGCTTCACAAGAGAGTACTTCAGATTCAGAAAATACCGAAGATGATATGGTGCTTTTAGCAAAAAAGTTTTACAAAATTTTCAAAAATAAGAAAAAAGCTGATTTTTAAAAGTCAAATGATAAGAGACGATTTAAACCTAGAGCTCGAAAATCATTGAAAGATAGTCAATGTTACAACTATCAAGAGTATGGGCACTTAGCTAACAAATGTCCTAAAAAGGATAAATCAAAAAGGAAAAGCATGATGGCTACTTGGGATAAATCGTCTGATTCTGAATCCTCTTCTATATCAGAAGATTCTGAAACCGAGTCGGGCAAAGATGTTAAAGCCCTTATGACTCTAGCCAAGATCACCTATTCAGATCATGATGATATATCTAGTGAAGAAAATCTAAATAGTGATTGCGATAATGAAGATGATCTTCAAGATGCCTATAATGCCCTTTATAAAGAGAGTTGTAAAATTGCAGTTAAGCTTAAATTACAAAAAGAAAAATTTTTTAAGCTTAAGGAAGATTATGAGTCTCTTGTTTTAGAAAAGTCTCATATTTCCGATTCTTTTGAAAAAAAGAAATGTGATTTAGATTTTAAAAACTCCCAAATTGAAGATTTGAAATTCGAAAAGAAAGACTAAAAAATGAGGTAGCCTCTCTTCTGAGTTTGAAAGACACATGGAGATCTGCCCAAGGTGATCCAAAATTGGAAAAATTATTGTCCAGATCAAGAAAATGTGGCGATCGATCCGGGTTGGGCTATGATAAAAATACATCTCCTAAACAAAAGAACATTGCTCCTAAATTTGCTAAAGGAGAGTCTTCGACCTTAAAAGAAAAGAATACCTATCAAGGTTTTTCCAAAAATTCTAGGTCTTTCCAAAAACCTAAAGGTGGCCATGTCAACTTTAATTTTCAAAACCGAAATCCATTGGCTGAAAAAATAATTGATCTACTCAAGGAGCTATTAAAGTCTAACTCTATGGGTCACTCCTATAACAACAGACAGAAAGAGACCATCTATACTCCTAAACCCAAAACAGTTCTGAAATGGGTTCCTAAAGTCACCAGCTTGGTTTCCCACACTGCTTTCAAAGCTACAAGCCATTCAAAGTGGTACCTAGATAGTTGTTGCTCCAGGCATATGACAGGTGACAAAGCTTTATTCACCGATCTAAAAGATATGACTGACGGGTCAGTCACATTTGGTGATGGAAGCAATTGCAAGATCATTGGCCAAGGTACGGTTCAGCTTTATAACCTTCCCTTATTTAAGAATATTTTATATGTTGAGGGCTTAAAACACAACCTATTAAGCATTTCTCAGATATGCGATAACAACCATAGTGTGAAGTTTTCTAATCAAGGTTGTGAGATACTTAATAAAAAGGGTTCTGTTATATTAACTGGTCGCAGAACTTCTAAAAACTGCTACATCGTCAGTGATGCAAGCTCATCTACTCAATCATGTTACATGGTCCATACCGATGAGACTGAATTATGGCATAAACGCCATGGACATACACACTATCGGAACTTATTTAGATTGAGCAAAAGAGAACTAATTAGAGGTCTACCCAAATTATAAAAATTAGACAAAATATATGGTGAATGCCAGTTGGGCAAACAAATTAGGAGGTCTCACAAGAAAGTGAACTCCAATACCACATCTAGACCACTCGAGCTTCTCCACATGGATCTTATTGGACCAACCAGATCGGAGAGTCAAGGAGACAAAAAATACATCTTGGTTATCGTAGATGACTTTACCAGATTCACTTGGGTATCATTCTTAAAAGACAAAACTGAAACCCTGGATGAAGTGAAAAAGGTCATCAAACGAATCCAAAATGAGAAAGGTTCTCATGTTAGTAAGATCCGAAGTGATCATGGATCTGAATTCGAAAACAGTAGTTTTGAGAAATTTTATAGCGATCAGGGAATATCACATGAATTCTCTGTGCCCAAAACACCACAACAAAATGGTATTGTTGAAAGAAAAAACAGAGTGCTTCAGGATATGGCTAATGTTATGTTGAATAACATGAAGCTCTCTAGAAATCTTTGGGCTGAAGCAGTTAATACCGCATGTTATATCATTAATCGGGTTTATACCAGTAAATCTGATAATAAGACTGCTAATGAATTATGGTTTGAAAAGAAACCTACTGTCAAATACTTTCGGGTTTTTGGCAGCAAGTGTTATATTTTACGGGATCGTGAAAATTTGGGTAAGTTTGATACGAAAAGTGACGAAGGTATTTTTCTTGGTTATTCTTTGAACAGTCGAGCTTATAGGGTTCTAAATAAGAGAACTGGTGTGATTCAAGAGTCCATCAATGTGGTCATTGATGATCATTTGAATACACCAGCCCCGAGTTCAGATGATGATGAAGCTCTTATTATTGACAATCAAGATATCTTGTCAAGTCAAAAAGAATCTGAACCAAGGACTATTAAAGATCGTCCATCTAATCAAATACTTGGAAACCCTCTCACTGGAGTACGTACTCGCAAACAACTTGAGAACATATGTAATTATGTTTGTTTTACATCCCAAATAGAATCAGTCAATGTAAAAGAAGCACTTTCTGACGAAAATTGGATTGTTGCTATGCAGGATGAACTTAATCAATTTGTTCGTAATGATGTCTGGTATCTTGTTCCTAGACTTAAAGATAAACACATTATTGAAACAAAATGGATCTTTAAAAATAATTCTGATGAGCTTGAAAATATTATACGAAACAAGGCTAGACTGGTTATACAAGGGTACACTCAGATTGAAGGCATCGATTACGATGAAACCTTTGCTCTAGTCGCTCGCCTTGAGTCAATCAAACTTTTTATTTCCATCGCATGCTTTAAAAAATTTAAAATTTATCAGATGGATGTAAAGAGTGTTTTCTTGAATGGCGATTTACATGAAGAAGTGTATGTTGAACAACCTTCAGGGTTTGAAGACCCTAAGTTATCTGACCATGTATTTCATCTCAAAAAGGCTCTCTATGGTCTAAAATAAGCGCCCAGGTGATGGTATGAGAAATTGACTAAATTCTTACTTAGTCATAGCTTTCAAGTAGGTAGTGTCGATAAGACACTCTTTGTTAAGAAGAATAACAATGATATTTTGATGGTTCAAATTTATGTTTATGATATTATTTATGGATCAACTTGCTCTAATATGTTTATTGAGTTTGCAGAGTTAATGAAATCAAGGTTCAAAACGAGTATGGTTGGCGAACTTAACTATTTCTTAGGATTGCAAGTAAAACAATAACCTGATGGAATTTTCATTTTCCAGACCAAATATGCTTCAAATTTGGTTAAAAGGTTTGGATTTAAGAATGGTAAGAACTTTGATACTCCTATGAGTACAACATTAAGACTCTCAAAAGACTCTACAGGTAAAGATATAGATCTTAAACTATATCGCAGTATGATTGGTAGTTTGTTGTATCTTACTGTAAGTAGACTTGATATCGCATTTAGTGTTGGAATTTGTACGAGATATCAGTCTAATCCTAAGGAATCACATCTTACTGCTATTAAATGGATTATTAGATATGTCGCAAGTTCTATAAATTTGGGTCTATGGTACCCTTTTGATACTAGTGTTCAATTAGCCAGGTACTCAGATGCTGATTGGGCCGGTAATATTGATGATAGAAAATTAACCAGTGGTGGTTGTTTTTACATTAGAAATTGCTTAGTTTCTTGGTTCAGCAAGAAGTAAAGCTCAATATCGCTCTCCACTGCTGAGGCTGAGTATATTGCAGCTGGATATGCACGTACTCAACTAGTTTGGATGAAATGAATGCTTAGCGATTTTGGAATTAATCAAGATTCAATGATCTAACATTGTGATAATTCCAGTGCTATAAACATTTCCAAAAATCCAATCCAGCATTCACGCACTAAGCATATTGACATTAGGTATCATTATATACGTGAGTTGGTTGAAGAAAAAGTTATTTCCGTGGAATATATATCAACTGAAAATTAACTTGCTGATATATTTACTAAACCACTCGACAAAAGCAGGTTTAATAAATTGAAATTTAATCTTGGAATGTGCATTTTACATTGAATATTCTTGCTTGCATGTATCATAGTGTACTATATTTAGTATTATTTATTTTAAATTTCAATTTTTTCATTAAAATTGCATTTTTGGTCGATACTCGACCGGTCGTGGTTGTACACGACCAGTCGTGGTTCGACCGGTCATGAACCACACTCGACCAGTCGTGGATCTCGTGAATGTGATATATTTAGAAAAAATTCTCTTCTTCCTCATTTCCACACCGACTTACGATGAGTCGTGGCTCGACCAGTCATAAGATTTCCTATTTTTCTTCAAGGTAAGTCCTATTTCATTATCTTTCTTGAAGATTCATGTTCTCTATGCTTTGATTTGTTCATAGTATAGCTTGATTTCATCTCTTGTTGGGTTTTTCAAGGGTTTCCTCTCAATTTGCTGATCTAGAGAAAACCCATCTTTCTTTTATGGATCTTTCTTTCTCTTTGTATATCTTTTTGAATATGGATGCTAAAGGGAAAAAGAAAACATCCCGTGGTCCATCTTCATCCTGATCTGCACCAATAACTAAACGGCACCTTCGGTCACCCGAAGATGATTCTCAAGATGTAAGAGATTTACGTGTTATCGTTGAGTATACAGCTGATCTCAATCACATTGCTCCATATGGTGTTATCCCTCTTCTTGAATCTGTAGGCTGGACTAACATTTTGCTTTGGGGTGGGCCTGCATATCAATCGATTACTCAATCAATGGTTGCATGCATCTCTGAATTTTCTCTTGATAATTTAATTTTTTTAATTGATACTAGAGAAGGAAAATTTGAAGTAGACTGTCATTTGATATCAGGTATTATGGATATACCTGTTAATGATGAAGGAATACCAATTCATACTTTATACGACAAACCTTCTGAATCAAAAAAATACATGTTAACAAGAGATTTATGAAAAATTGATGCACAATGGACTCACAAAGAGAATGCGCTCCCTGCAAAGTACTTGTTACCCAGTTACAGAATATTACATCGTTTCTTCATTTCCAATGTATATCCTTGGTCCAGCAATAAAACCGAGTTGACTTCTTTCATAGTTCGTGTGTTGCATTCTATTGCTTCTGGTACCAAGGTCTGTCTTCCATCTTTGATTTGTTATTTCATTATTCAGTTTCGTCTCCATCCAGGTCATAGTGATATTCCGTTTGGTTATCTTATGACTGTTTTAGCCACTCATATGCTTGTCGATAAACCTGTTAATGAGGCACCAATTTTTCATCTTATTTTCAACAATTCCAATCTTAATAAGATGAAATTGGATCTGCTCCCTGGCCAAGTTGATGAAGGTGGTGTTGGTGGTGTTGGTGATGATGCTGAAAATGAAGGGGAAGCTGACGATCTTCCTCAACAAGATGTTAATATGGATGACTTATTTGATGATATAGAAATTAATTCACCTAATGATCCAGATTATGATCCATCTGGTTTTGATGCACGCCTTCGTGCATTGGAAGAAAAGGTTGATAATATGAATATAGCCCATGATATGCGATTTAAGTACATGCGAAAATATCTTCGTCGCATTAATAAGGGGTTACACCAGATTGATCCGACTATCCCTGCTCCCTCCTCCGGATCAGATTAGGTGAATTATCTTCTGGATAGTATCACATTATCTTTTTATTTTTGGATATGTATTATGGATTATGGTTTGATAACATTATCTTTTGGATATTGTATTTTGGATTATGGATTAGGACTTGATTCTTCGGGATTATAGTATGTCCTTTCATATCTCTTTCTCATTATATGTTTATTCCTCTATATGTTATCCTTCCTATTGTGCCTTTCCCTTATCATTTTGTGACAAAAAAGGGGAGTAGTAAGCTAAAGCTAAAAGGTGAGTAGTATGGAAAGGGGGAGTAAATTTGTTTGAATTGATTGATTGAGAAGGATATGCGGATTGAAGTCTTGAGGTTTTTATGTTGTATACTGATTATATGAGCAATACTCGTATTACTCAGGGGGAGTAGAGTATTTTGTGATTTCATGGCTTATGATTCCTTATTATCTTTTATGCTATGTGTTTTGTCACAAATTTGACAAAGGGGAAGATTGTAAGTGCTATGATTTTATATCCCTTTGGTTGTCAAATTTTGTGGTGCCAAAACCTATATCTATGTCTTGTACATCTTGTGTTTTATGATTGAAGACTATTTATTGCAATCAAGTCATCGCATTTCAAGACAAGATCTTAAATGAAGAAAGTTTTCAAGATATGGATGAAGAATTCAAGTATTGAAGTCTTCAAGTTTGTATGTTCAAGATTCGATCAAGTTCAAGTTTAGTAGAAGACTTTGTCAAGTCAAGATCAAGCTCAAGAAGGCCTACTACAAGATTTGCATATTCTCAAGCTTCTCTTAAAGGTCATTTGAGTGTACAGACTTTCAATGTCCATCTCACTTTTAAGGTTTGTTTGACCTTAGGATAGGCTTTACAGTAGGTCATTCTGGATACATAACTCATATATTTTATTATGCTTGTTTGGAGTGTTCTAAGACCAGTCCTAGGGACTTCAAGACCAGTCCTAGCCTGCTACGACCAGTCTTAAGTTTTTCAGGACCAGTCCTAGGTTGTTGAAGATTTTTGGATCTTTCTAGCTGTCCTACGACCAGTCCTGGATATCCTACGACCAGTCCTGTGAGTTCTATGACTCATCCTTCGACCAGTCGTAGCCCTACGACTTAAACTCCAGCAACCATTTTTGGGGTCCTACGACCGGTCATAGGTGTCCCACGACCAGTCGTAGATGGCCCACGACCGGTCGTAGACCGCACAGGACCGGTCGTGGAACAGAAAATCTTATCCCGCGAAAATCTTTCAAAAATCTTTGGAGCTACGACCAGTCGTAGACAGGATTTTTTAGGCTATAAATAGAGCATGAACTTCAGAGTTTCAGTACTTCTAATTAATTCTATTCAAGCATTCTTTAGGCTATACTCTGAGATAAGTTTGTGTTTATTTTAAGCTACTTTGTACTTATTTAATATTCCTTTTGCTAGCTTATTTTTATTTGATTTTAATCTACATTCCAATCTTATTAGAAAAGAGGAATTTTTGATATTCCTTCTTCTTGGATTCAAAATCAAATAGAACTAGCCCTTTTGATTTAAAATCAATTAGACTTAGAACCATTCTTAAAGTGAGTATTGGACATTGAACGTTGAATCGAACATCTACTCCGATTGGTTCTACCGGGCTTCTTTAAAAGGTGCTTCAGGTATTTTACATTTTTGTAATTTACTTTCTCTGGTTTTTTGTTTGAGATTCGCCAGAAAAATCTCATTGTATTGGTTATCTGAGGAGAGCTAGAAAACTCAGATTGTGGGGTTTTTGGATTGTGTAAGCCCGAGATCAAAGACACAATTGTGAAGGTTTTAGGTGAACCTGTGAAACCTATTTTGATAGTGCATGCTAATATCCCCTATGTGAGGATATTAGGAGTGGAGTAGCAATCTGTGTGGCTGTTGGATAACAGTTGGTGTACACACAGGCGAACCACTATATATCGTTGTGTCGTGGATATGTTTTACTCTTTCATTCTTTTATTCATTCTGTTTTGTGGAGAGTATTTGTGGATGAATGTTGTAATCACTTCAAGAAAGTGTGGATGAATGTTGTAATAACTTAGGATTTATTTTCTGCAAGTTATTTTAATTTTCTTGCTTATTATTCCTCATTGATTTGTGATATAAAGGATGTTCTAGAAATAAGGTTGTCCTACCTTAAATCTCTAGTTTTTGGTGTAAGGTTGTCCTTAGAACTGATAAAGTATCAATCTCTTTATTTTAGGCTATTGTGATTGTTTTATATTCAGCATTGTGCTTTATATCTTTTATTATTCCACTGTTATAAGTTTTTTTTGGCATTTCCCTATTCACCCCCTCTCTAGGGTATATATCTAGGCCCTTTCAGTCACGTTTATGATAGAGTTCGATATTATTGAGCGGGTTCGATATCATCGAGCATATACTCTCGATTACATCGACGGTCTGCTCGATGACACAAACTCAATGTCATACGCTTTTGAAAATCTCTTGCCAGCTGGTCGAGGAAATCGAGACTCGTGTCGATGTCATCGAATTTCGAACTCTGATTTCATTGATGAAAGGATCAATTCCTCGACATTTGAAAATGAGAGAGACTTGCCTTGAAATATTTCAAGTTTATAAGAACGATCGAGGGACCTTTCGATATCATCAGAATTTGAATGTCGATGATATTGATAGATGTGTCGAGGCATTGATAAATCCAGAGGATTTTTCATTTAAGCTTGCTGGATAGTTTTTGTCCCTATTCGATGCATCGATCTATCTATCGATATTATCGATATTTGAATATCGATTCTATCGAGTGACCCTCGATCATAGATAAACTAGCCTGAAATATATTACAGGAAAACTTCGCACCCATATCCAATATCATCAAGAGCCTTCCAATATCATCGAGATTTGAACTTCGATGGTATCGAGGTGGGCTTCGATATATCGAACCATATATGTTTTGCTCAAGTAAAAATAGGGGTGCCAGAGATCTGCCTGTCGATATTATCGAGTCTCCTTCGATGAACTCGAGATTCAAATATCAATGGTATCTATAGGTACTTCAATACGTCGATAATTCCGTCCAGATATTCAGGTGGTTGCTAGACACTTTTTGTCCTCATTCCGATGGAATCGATATGGCATAGAGGGCATCGACAGTGCAGGTCGATCATATCAAGATGTGTATCGATAGAATCGACAAAGCAAGAAAAACTTAGAAATTTTCTATTTTCAAAAAAAATTTCTCACTTTTAAACCCTATAATGTTCTAACTTATTTTAAGGGTTTTATTCACCTGGTATTTTGGGACATGGGATGTGAGGATTAGATTTACCTATGGCGAATTTGTACACATTCGGTTGTGGCAGACACTTCGAATTGATATTCCTATGAGGCTCTACGGTCTGACTGACCCAACACTCACGCTAATTGACAAACCAGGGCACTTTCAAATCTTCTAAGTTTTCTACAGGTCAGTTCGAGTCATCGACTGTGGGTCGATGATATCGAACTCTTGTGTTCGATGACATCAAACATGAATTGATGACATCGAAAAGTGACCTTCATATGTCCAGCAACCACATAAGTATTTGGATAGAATATTCGATGAATCGAATGTACCTTTGATGATATCGAACACATGTAGTCGATGGCATCGAGGGTGATTCGATGAAATCGAAGAACTTAGAGCTTTGTCTAGCAAAACTTCTTCGAAAATACTCTGGTATTACTTAAGGAATCGAACGAGCTTCAATGTCATCGGGATTCAAACTCCGATGACATCGAGCAAGGTTCGATGACATCGAATATAGACAAGTCTGTGTCCACTAAGCTTCAAAGGAAGATCAACTGAAATGTTAGAGGAGTCGAGTTAGCCTCGATATCATTAAAATTCAAACTTCGATGACATCGAAGCAAGTCTCGATGAAATTGAAAATGGACAAGTCTGTATCCAGCAAACTTGAAAGGAAAATCAAATTAAAATGTTCGAGGAATCGAGCTAGCCTCGATGACATAGAAATTCAAACGTCTATGACATTGAAACTAGTTAGATGCATCGATATTGAACAAGGAAGTGTCCAGTGAGCCTTTAAGGAATATCTTCTGAAAAGATCAATGAATCGAACTGTGATTCGATGACATCAAAATTTAAAATTCGAAGACATTGAATCAGGCTCGATGACATCGAAGAAAGACTTAAAATAGTCCAGCAGGATCTCGTGAAATGTCATGCAGATTGTCGAGGAATTGAACTGTAATTTGATGAAATCGGAGTTCAAAGCTCGATGACATCGAATCAAGTTCGATGACATCAATCACCAGTCAAAAAGTTCCAACAATATTTTTTTAGTGGAGTTCGTATCATCGAACTGACATTCGATGTCATTGAAAGTATACATTCGATTACATCGAATCAGGTTCGATGACATCGAGCTCAGTCAGACACTGAATATTTTATTACCTTTGGAGCATTTTTTTCTTTATAAGGAGAGCTTGTTCTTGGTTGCTGTGTTGAGAAAAAGAGAGAGAGCTTTGAGAGAGTTATTGCTTATCACTAACCTTATGCCCTTTTTTCATAGGTGTTTATCCTTCAATCCACCCTCATCATCGATATTCAATAGAGTAGATTAGTGAATGAACTTCCTCATTCAAGGACTATCTAGTTACCTCTTTAATGGAAAATCATTGAGATGAGATCCCTTGAATGCTTAAAGACCTTGGAATCACTTCGTCTCTTCAATGAGTGACATTCATTAGAGTGGATTTCGACATAACCTTGACCTAACCCCGTCATCTTACATTGGAGCATCATCAGTGTTTCGGGTCAAGGGAGCTGAAGAATCTTTGCCATCAAGGGAGAACATCTTCATTTACGCACAGAACGGGGCTAATCTACTTATGTAACGCCCTGAAAATTGGGGATCGAGTAGCAACTCAACTTCCGAGTTTCAGACCATCACTTATGCAACATAGATAATAATGATTAAATGTTGTCTGAGTTAGTGCATTAACATGAGTGAGATTATACCAAAACAACAATTCATACTCCAGATCCAATGATAAAATGCAAGCGGAAGACTGGAAGATATATATATCACTATATGTAAAACAAAACAATCTCGATCTGTCTCCAAAGTATGAATATATCTCTAAGTCACATATACATATAACAACTAAAATCAAATGTCATATGATAGTCCAACTAGCAAAATCCTACCGATCCAGGCCACCTATGTGAAGTCGTCAGAGAACTGCATGTACGAGAACTCATCCTGGTCCTCGTAGTAGTCCGACTCCAACTCCTGAATCACCTTGCTATCTGTATCTAAGACAGAGTCTGGTAGGTGTTCCAAACACCTTCTTGTAACTTGGGAGTGAGTGATCAACTCAGTGGAATCATAGAGTCAAGATTAGCATGTTATCAAATCAATCACGCGATAATGGTAAAGCAAGTAATTAAACATTCCTAAATACTGTAATTAATGCAAGGATGAGATGCAATAGTAATGCGTGCCCTCACTTACGTACTCCCTCACGCGACACCATCTCACGTTCACGATATGCTTTCTTCCCTCAGTGCTCCACATCTTCCAGGCACATGCAGTGCGATATGAATATGATTACTGAGTTGTTATTAGTTCATTCACACAGCAGGATTGAAAAACTAAGGTACTTCCCTAATATCATTCTTAACAAAGATCTTGTCTAGGGTCGTCACTCCTAGTAGTCTCATACGATGATATATTTTTAAGTCACTGTAAGGGCTGTCAGGGCTGTTGCAAGCACTCATTGCACCGCTCCCCCATCACCTAATCAATATAGGCCTAGTTTGTACTCTTGTTGTTACGGAAGGGTCGTCACCTCACGTAGACTCAGAGTATACTCGAGGTCACTACAAAGGGCTTGTCACCAATCAAAGTAGGCCAACAGCTCGAATATATTGTCCCATACCACCATAATCGGCTCACGAGTCTGAGGTGCTCACTGGTCACTACGGGGAGGATCGTCGCCACAGCGTAGGCCGACAGCTCGTCCACGGTGTCCCATACCACCATGCCCAGCTCATGAGTCTTAGTGGATCAAGGTACCATGGTTACCAGGGTTATCACTGGTAAGTTCAGTACCTTAAGTTCAAGCAGTTATGACCTATACAAGGTGAACATACAATGGTCAGTTGGGTTACTTGACCAGCTCGACTAGTATGAGCGCACCTTAAGCTGAATAACATGAAGTGCATAAACACCTCGTGTGGCCTAAACACTGCTGTCAACCAAAGCACGACTCGGGTTCTTCTACTCGTCCTTCGTGGTGAATAGAATTCAACCACAAATTCAAATATGTTACCGACTGCCTGGACTATAGTATAGCCCCAAGCACATGTAATCTGAATCAGTACTCATATGAGATAGACAGAATTGAAATAACAAATAATTCAAGCATGTTAACAACATGTCATAAGATACAACATAAGCAATGTAACCATACACAAGCATTTCATATATATAAGGTAATCAATTCAAATATAACAAACATGGAGGAAATCATATACATCATCAAAATAATTAAGAATCCTATCTCAATGCTAATCTATAACCTCATTTACTCAATACTTACTTATACAAACATTTATACAAACACTTAGTCTACACACATTAGTCTACATAGCATATGTCGGCCAAAATGTGCATTAGGACGAATCTCTTCGCCAAACAGATTGTACACGCATAACTAGCATAGATACACGGCAAATACTCATGGTAATCATATCGGCAAAATTTGTACGTATACAGTATTTCCTACAAATACCTAAAATACCCTAAATCTCATATTCTTCGTTCGTATTCGAAATGAAAAACAGACACCATGTTCTACATTGCAAACAACATCCTTGTCAACAATCTACCATTAAACGGCATTGAAAGCTTTGAAAACAGATAACATAAGCATCTAAAGTCCTCACCTTACGCCGTAGAAGCGTAATGAATCGAATAGGTACTCTACGCTTCCGTCAACGTCGATATGACAACCTATTATGTAAGGAAAGTCAACTACTTCACTACTTGTACCGATAGAAACCCTTAAACAGGTTAAGGTTAGGGTTTTTTTACCTAGAATGAAGTCAGAATCATCAGAAAAGTGATTAGATCGTGATGGTTAAGTACGTATAGTAGCAGGATAGAGTGACAGAAACTTTCTCTCACAACTCTCACACAATCTCTCTCTCTCTTTTCTCGCTTCTCTCTCCTAGGGTTTTTTCTCAAATTCGTATGTGAGGGATGGGAGAGGGTTTAAGATCCTTATATAGGCTTAAAACTCACCTATTTAGACTTAGGACCAAGGTATACTTAGGTTATAACCAAATCGGGTCTTTTCTGATCCAAAAGAATATTTCTGGAGGTCCTCTGACTGAATGCGGTCTGACTTAAGCTTATGAATGCTAGATCCTGATCACGTTAAGTTTTTAGTTCGATCGGGTTTCCAGATCTCACGTGGCGGACCAGTTTCAGTTCAGCGGTCACTGAGACTCTATCAGGGATTCCAAGTACACTGACATGAGTGGGAAATGTTCCCTGATCCGATGGTGTATTTGGGTCAGATTTCAACGGTTTGAATGCTTATAATTAGCCCGCAAGCAAAACGTGCCAGATTACTTAAATTATATTTAATTTATAAAGAATTCTACGCTTTCTCACACTCCTTGCTCCCGGCTCAATGAAATAGTCCCAGGACATCATTTGAGTTTGATTTTTGGGATGGTAGTCAAGTCCAACTATGCGGTCATAATGGTCTAAGTTCATCGCTACCGAACTCATGATGCGCAGTCCAAGTCCATTACGAAGTTTCAAAGGGTTCCCGAGAATAAACCGGTTTAGAGTTTGATCCTAGGTTTCAGGATGTTATAGTGTCAATGATTCCATAAGTTTTGGGTCATGTAGAACGAATTTAAAGCGAAGAGTGCTAATTTTACAGCTAATCTATCTTAGCACTAGTTAACTTACGTTTAATTTCTAAAGGAATTAATCCTAAGTGATTTCTGCCTGAGGTGGTACTCGGGTCTATGTACAGATTTTTTTCCAAGACATTATAATCTACCCCCCTTAACAATAAATTTCGTCTTCAAAATTTATACCTTTTCATACTCCTCAAGAAGTTGTGGGTAGTTCTTTCTGATTTCATCTTGTGTCCCAAGTAGCCTCTTCTTCAATGTGATGCGTCCACAATACCTTCACAAGGGGGATGACCTTGCTACGCAATACCTACTCCTTCCTGTCTAATATACACGTCGGTCGCAGTATATATGTAACATCCTCACCTAACTGCACCTGCTCCCATCTAATGATATGGGAAGGATCAAGAACGTATTTCTTCAGCATAGAAATATGAAATACCTTGTGTATGCTCGCGAGAGGTGTAGGCAAAGATAGGCGATATGCCACTGCACCCACACGATCGAGTATCTGGAATGGGCCAATGAATCGCGGTGCGAGCTTTCCCTTCTTCCAGAACCGAAGAACTCCCTTCATAGGGGAAACTCTTAAAAATACGTCATCTCCAACCGTGAACTCTAGCGGCCGCTGCCTCGTATCGGCATAACTCTTCTGCCTGCTCTGCGCTGTAAGAAGTCGACGCCTGATGATGTCAATCTTCTCCGAGGTCGCCTGTACTAACTCTGAGCCAATCAAACTGCGCTCACCAACCTCTGCCCAGCAATGCGGTGCTCGGTAAGGATGCCCATACAAGGCCTCATAAGGTGTCATACCGATACTGCCTGAAAACTGTTGTTGTACGTGACTCCGCATATGGAAGACAATCATCCCAACTGTCTTTGAAGTCCAACGCGTAAGCCCGTAGCATGTCCTCCAAAATATGGTTCACCCGCTCTGTCTACTCGTTGGTCTGTGGGTGGAATGTAGTACTGAACTTCAACTTCACATCCATCGCTTCGTAGATGCGGGTCTAAAAAATAGAAGTAAACCATGTGTCTCTGTCCGACACAATCTCTAAGGGAACTCCATGCAGACTCACAATCTCTCTGATGTATAACCTGGCCAACTCGTCTGAAGAGTTCGTAATCTGATCGGTAGGAAGTGCGCCGACTTCGTCAAACGGTCAATGATCACCCATATATTGTCGTAGCCCTTCCTCGTCTTCGGCAATCCCGAAATGAAATTCATAGAAATAAAGTCCCACTTCCACTCAGCTATAGGCATAGGCTGAAGGAGACCAGGAGGTCGGCGATGCTCTGCCTTCACCTGCTGGCAAGTGAGACAACGGGACACAAAATCTGTGATGTGGGTCTTCATGTCATCCCACCAATAGGTCCTCTTCACATCACGATACATCTTTGTGCTGCCCGGATGCATCGCAATCCTAGAACTGTGCGCAGCCTCGAGAATCTCTCGTCCCAAGGTGGGGACATCTAGGATGCATAGGCGGCCATGATAACGTAAGCCCCCATCCATTTCAACTCGCCACTCGACATCTGCATCATCACTGGCTTGCTCTCGAAGCTCAGTCAGACGCTCATCGTCCATCTGCGCCGCGATGACCCTGTCATTGATAAGAGGTCTCACCTGAACATGTGCGATAAACTCAAATGGCTCCTCCATAGTGAGTTTCTGCTCAAAGTCTCACAAAAACTCAATCATGTCCCACTCAGCTACCATCAGTGGATCCGCAAACTCTATCCCCTTCTTGTGGCTCAAGGCGTCAGCCACTAGGTTGGCCTTGCCAGGATGGTAGGAAACCTCGAACTTAAAGTCCTTCAAGGTCTCCATCCATCGCCGCTGCCTCATATTCAGGTCCCGCTGAGTGAATATGTATCTAAGGCTCTTAAGGTCACAAAAGAGCTCGAACTCCTCTCCGTAAAGGTAATGTCTCCAGAGCCTCAATGCAAAAATGACAGCTGCCAACTCTAGGTCATGTGTAGGTTAATTCTCCTCGTGCTTCCTCAACTGTCTCGAGGCATATGAAATCACCCTGTCCTTCTACATAAGGACACAACTTAGACCAACGCTAGATGCATCGGTGTATATCGTATATTTAACCCCTTGCTCTGGCAATACTAGTACAAGGGCGGACTTCAGCCTATCCTTCAACTCATGAAAAGCTTCCTCCGCCTTCTCATTCCACGCGAACTTCAGATCCTTACGTATCAACTGAGTCAAGGGTCTGGCTATCTTCGAGAAGTCCCGGATAAATTGCCGATAGTACCCTGCCAGACCAAGGAAACTCCTCACCTCAGTAATTGAACCGGGCTGCTCCCAGTCCTGTACTGCAGCTACCTTAGCAAGGTCAACTGTTATCCCGTCCTTAGACACTACATGTCCCAAGAACTTGACTTCCTCTTTCCAGAAGTCGCACTTCTTGTACTGTGCAACAACTGATGCTATCTCAGAGCATCCAGGACTGATCGTAAGTGCTCCTCATGCTCCTCTCAACTCCTGGAGTATATCAAAATGTCATCTATAAATACAATGACGAATCGATAGAGGAACGGCCGAAATACCCAGTTCATCAGGTCCATGAACACGACTGGTGCATTCGTAAGACCGAACGACATCACGAGGAACTCATAATGGCCAAAGCAAGTCCTGAAAGCCATCTTTTGTATGTCCTCATCCCTGACGCGCAGCTGGTGATACCCTGACTTAGATCAATTTTCGAGAAGTACTGCGCTCCTCTCAGTTGATCAAACAGGCCATCAATCATGGGCAAAGGGTACTTATCCTTCACCGTAATCTGATTCAGCATGCGATAATCAATACATAATCGCAGTGAGCCATCCTTCTTCGTCATAAATAACACCGGTGCTCCCCAAGGAGACACACTCAGCCGTATGAAGCCAGCCTCCAACAAATCATCGATCTGTTTCCTCAACTCCTCCATCTCACACGGGGCCATGCGATACGTCGGCAGCAAGATGGGCGTCGAACCGGGAACTAGGTCGATAGTAAAATTGATCTCGTGCTGAGGAGGTAACTCAGGTATCTTTTTAAACACATCCTCGTAATCACGGGCTACCGACGTGCTCTCAAGTGTAGGGACGTCAATACTCCTTAATAAGGAAGCATAACAAAGCACTGGAGAGGGGTGACTGACCTGTACCGAAAATGTAAAGGACATGCCCTCAGGCTCGTAAACTGTCACTAAACGGGTCTCGCAGTCAATCTCAGCTCTCCCTGCAGTTAGTCAATCCATTCTCAGAATAATGTCGAAATGATAGAGAGAGGAGTTGACGATAAGGTCAATGGCCATCGTCCTGTTCCCTAGATCTAGCAAACAACCCTCACACATCATAGTGACATCAGAAAAAGTCTCGTGTGTTGAAAGAACTCGCACCCCAACCATCCGAGTAGTCTATAACCGAAGGCGTTTGACTACTGAATAAGATATCAATGAGACAGTGGATCCCGTATCCACCAACAAAAATATAGGAGTACCTCTAATGTGGACTGTGACCTCAAAGGCCAAGGGTGGTGCGGTCTCTATCCCGGATGTCTCAACTGTCAGTGCATGCACCCGAGCCTACTGTGGTCGATTCGGTAATGGTGCTATGGGCCATTGAGGCGGGCGGAACTGAGGTACAGGAGGTCTGAAGGAGGGATGCGCAGGAGCTGACCGTAATGGTGGAGCGGATAAAGTCTATGGGAGAGGACGATCGATCTTCTGTGGTGGTGAAAATCCGCTATCTCTCATTCGAGCAAAACAGCTCTCTATAAGGTGACCCGATTTTCCACAATAAGTACAGGTCACACCTGGGCGCCTCATTGGAAGTACTGGCACTGTGATCCTGGGAGGTGTAACACCCCGAATTTTGGCCAATCTGGGATTTGACGTCCTTAGGCAATGGGTCAACTAAATCACTTGGAAAATCGCTCAGAACCCAATTTCATAGCTAAAGAAACCACTTAGGATTAATTCCTATGGAAATTCAGCGTAAGTTAGCTAGCGCAACGCTGGAGTAGTTGGGAAACAGTCCCTGATCACTTTAAATACGTTCTACAAGACCCAAATCGAGTAGAACGTATGACTCTATAATACCCTATAACCTCGGATCAAACTCTAACGGGTTTGTTCTCTGGACCACTTTGAATTCTTGTATTGGATTTAGACCGCGCATCGAAAGTCCGTTACTTCCTATCTTAGACCGTTAGAACCGCCCAGCTGGACTTGACAATCATTTCGAAAATCAAGTCAAACCGATAATCACAGACTATTTCATTGAGCCCGGACTGAAGAGACCGCGAATAGGGACAGAATTGGAATTTCAAATTCAAATCTGGCACACGACTTGACATGTCAGTATTAAGCGTTTAGACCGTCAGAATTCATCCAGATTACACCCTCGGATCAGGAAAAATTTCTATTTATTATTATGAGACTTCCAGTCCTGATCTACGTGCGGTGACCGCTGAACTGAAACTGATCCGCCACGTGCGATCTGCGAACCCTGCCAGACTGAAAACTTAATGTGTGCTAGATCTGGTACGCATGAGCTTAAGTCCGATCGCATTCGACCAGGGGACCACCAGAAAGCATCTTTTGGACTGAAACAGCCCCGATTTGGTTACCCCTCAAGTGAAACTTGTTCCCGAGTCTATTTCGGGCAAGTTTGGGCTTATAAAAGGGTTTGAAACCCTCACTCCTCTCTCCCATCCGAATTTGCAAAAACCCTAGATTGGGAGAGAGAAAAGGTGAGAGTTTTTGAGAGAAGGTGGGAGAGCTTTTCCTGCTGCTGCTGCACGTGCTTAAGCGGCATATTCCAATCACTTTGCCGGTGATTTCTCTGCATTTACAGGTAAGAAAACGCCCTAGAAAGTTGCTGATTTGATGCTTCTTTAGTTCCATAGTTTTTCAGTTGATAAATCTCGTAAATCAGGTTCCTTAGTCGCCGTAGACGAAGCGTATATGCTCCGTTCGAATCACTTCACCTATAAGGGAAAAGGTGCGGATTTTAGACGCTTTGATTTACTGTTTTCAAAGCTTTCAATGTCGTTTAATAGTAGATTCTTGACGGCAACGCCGTTTGACATGTACAACATGCTGTCCGTTTCCTGTTTCGTAAACTAACGAAGAATATGAGATTTAGGGTATTTTAGTCATTTGTAAGAAGTATAGATTTCATTCATATTTTGCTGATGTGATTGACATGATATGTTGTCGCATTAGGATGTTAGGAATACGTGCATAATTAGTTTGGCGAAGAGATTCGCCTAAATGCGCACTTCGGGTCGACATACTATATGTAGACTTAAGTGTGTAGTGTATGTGTTTGTATAAATACTTGTATTAGTATGTATTGAATTAAATGGTGTTATGAATTAGTTTGAGATTGATTTCTCAATTAATATGCTGGTGTGAATGGTTTCCTACATGTTAGCCATATGCATGATTTCACGATATGAATGAAATGCATGTGCTTGACGATTCGCTTAAGCTGTATGTTATAACATGTGCTTGATGATTTCCTTATGAGTTACTTTGAGATTGAATTCTCAATTAATATGTTGATGGAGAGGATTTCCTATATGTTGGCGACATGCTTAATTTCATTATATGTGTGAAGGACATATGTATGATGATTTGCTTAAGTTGTATGTAATAACATGTGTTAACATGCTCTCATGGTTGTATTTCATTTCCATTACCCTTACACAACTGCTGATGTGATTCTATGATTGTTTGGGACTATGCCTAGTCCAGGCAGTCGGTAACTGAGCGAATTCGTGGTTAGCTTATCTTCGCCACGAACGACGCGTCGATGAACGCGAGTCGTGTTTGGAGTTGACGGCAGTGGTTAGGCCACGCAAAGTGTTTTACGCACTTCATGTCGTTCGACTTGAGATACGATCGCGCTAGTCGAGCCCGTCAAGTAACCCGACTGGCCGATGTATGTTCACCTTGTATGAGTCATAACTGCTTGAACCTAGGGTACTGAACTTACCATTATAAACCCTGTTAACCATGGTACCTTGATCCATAAAGACTCATGAGCCGGGCATGGTGGTATGGGACACCGTGGTCGAGCTGTCGGCTTACGCTGGGGCCACAAACCTCCCCGTAGTGACCAGTGAGCACCTAGTCTCGTGAGCAGATTATGGTGGTATGGGACACTATATTCTAGCTGTCGGCCTACATTGATTAGGCGACGAGTCCTTTGTAGTGACCGCGAGCGTATTCTGAGTCTACAGGAGGCGACGACCCTTCAGTAGCAGTAGAGTACAGTAGGCCTGTATTGATAAGGTGATGGGGGAGCGGTGCAACGAGTGCGAGCAACAGCCTTGGCAGCCCTTGCAGCGACCTACAAAATATACATCGTATGAGATTACTAGGAGTGACGACCCTAGACAGGATCTGTGTTGGGATTGATATAAGGGAGGTACCTTAGTTTCCCAATCCTGCTGTTTGAATGGACTAATAACAACTTGAAAATCATATCACCATAACATTGCATGTGCCTGGAAGATGTGGAGCACTCTAGGGAGTGTGGCATGCCGCGGTCGTAAGATGTTGCCGTATGAGGGAGATCGTCGGTGAGGGCATACATCACGTCATGTCATATTGCATTAACAACAGTATTAGGATTGTTTGATTTATTGCTTTACTATTATCACATGATTGATTTGAGAACATGTTAATCCTTGCTCTATTATTCCACTGAGTTAGCTACTCACTCCCACGTTACGGGATGGTGTTTCTGGACACCCACCAGTCCCTTTTGTGATTGCAGATGATGGCGCGGCCTGTGAGGCGGAGCTGGACTTGATGATGAGGAGGATTCCTCCTTTATGCGTGTTCTGATTGACGGGATTACAGGGAGGTTGATTAGATACATTGACACTTGTCATTTTATATTTTTAGTGCCCTCATGTATATTTATTTTGTATACTTTTGAAGTATACATGTATGTGTATAACCTGGTAATATATTCACACTCTGGAAACATACAACAGTTTATATATATTATACATACTATTATAGTCTTCCGCTTGTTAATTTAACTGTCTCTGGAGTATGATATGTTGTTCTAGCTTAATCTCACTCATGTTTAATGCGTTATCATAGACAACATTCAATCATACATATCTATGTTGCATAAATAACATTTTGGAACTCGGGAGTTGGGTTTTTGCTCGACCCCCCGATTTTCGGGATGTTACAGGAGGAGAGTCGATGCGAGACCTCTTGCCGAGGAATGGCCTACTCTGGGTATATGGTCGTGGCCTAGCAACCATAGGGCCACGAGAACGTGCTAGTCGATCTCCGTCCTGCTTTGCTCACATAGACATATGTATCAGCTCGACATAAGAGGGTATGATGACACAGCACATCTTCGACCGAATATCAGGTCGCAAGTCTTCAGAAAAATGTCGTATCCGCATCTGCTCGTCAGCAAGTATCGTAGGGACGTATCTGCCCAACTCTGTAAATCAATGCTCGTACTCCGTAACTGACATGCCTCCCTGCCTGAGGCATAAAAAATTGCTCCCTCTCGTGACGGTAGGTCTGAGGATAGTATTTCTCATGGAAGCGAAACTCAAATGCTGCCCAGGTCCATATGTAGCCAACTGCAACCGTTTGCAGTATACTATCCCACCATAAGCTGGCCTCTCTCTCGAACATGAAAGTGGCCAACTCAACCTGCTCAGACTACGAGCAGTGCAGCATCCTCAACATCTTCGAGATGCGGTTGAGCCAATACTCGGCCTCCTCGGGTCTGTAAGAACCTGTAAAAGCTGGAATCACTCAAGTAGGCCTCTGGTATCAACAACAATCCCCGTAGGGTAGGCAGAAGGTGCAGGATGAGTCACGCCCACACCCTGAGCCGAAGTCCCAGCATCATCAGCTGGATACATAGATGGTGCAAGTGGAGTCGCACTCCCACCCTGGGCTAAGGCCCCTACGATAATAGTCAAAAGCTGCTGATGCTGCTGGTGCATCATAGTCATCAACTACTCAAACCTATCAGGAGGTGGAGCAGGCTGAGGCATGTACTGCGTCGAGGAAGACACCCAGTACTGCTCGCGAACCGGTGGTATGAAAGGTGGTGGTCCGACTGCAGGACTCGTAGAAGGCTGAGACTCAGGTACAGTCTCACGAATCAGGCCCACAGTAGGTCCATATGATCATCACTCTGGGGAGGGGCCTGATCCATCGGTTCACCCAGCGTAAGACGTGTCGTGCTCCGAGTAACCTTAGGTGGCATTCCCTATATTCAAAATAGGGTGCAACCCAGTCAGTTCAGTAGTAACACATATGCACCACAATAATCATTCACATACTAAGCCGAAGAAACTCCATGCATTTCATTTAATCAAAATTTGTCACAATACAAGAGATATCTTTACATGCATCATGACAAGAAACACATGGAAAACTAAGCTAGCCAAACCTACAACTGCAACATAAATCAACTACTAAGCCTTCTAAGGCTCACACACAGAAAACACAAAGCAACCTAAATACGACCAACAACATCTAAATATGATCACTCGCTCGAGTCTGGCGGTGGAGGAGGGGCACCCTTATCCTTCAGGCTGCACAAGATGGTCTTCAGCGTGCGGGTTACCTTCTTAAACTTATTCTTCACGAGATCTCACAAATCCCCAATATCCTGTCGAAGAGCAGCCTGACCCTCCTTGAGTTGCACAATACGGGCATCCCTATCAACCTGCGCAGGATTAGGCTCCTGAGTCGTAGGAGGAGTACTCTCATCAGTATCCTCAGCCTCCTCTTCTTCTTTGTCCTGCTCTCCTTCCTCTATCTCTTCCCCACCTGCTTCTTCACTTTCTTCCTCTTCATTATCATAATCACCCTCGCTGTCATCATCAAGTTGGGCCTCAAGCTGCCTAGGTCCCATCTTCATCTGGTTCAGAGTAGCCTCGTTGATATAATGAACTGGCACAGGAAACTCAGCCCCAAGCCTATAGGCAAACTCGAGCGTAATCTTTCATATGAACCGGCCAAAGGGAAGCGACTCAGACATCCTTCTCGATCGTGCTATGAGGATGATCTGTTGCAGCAAAAATGTAAGCATGCACACATTCTCTCCTTGCCCCAATTGATACAGAAAATCTATCATGAGACGCGTGCATTCACTGCGATTGCTCCACCTGGTATAAACATTAAACGTGCAGATGTGATGAAGCAGACGAAAATCACTTGACATATGGGTCGCTAGGAGGCTCTTGTTACGCTGCCACTCAAATAAATGACCATATAGAAACCTGGTGCGACGATCTCTCTCACGAACACTGTTAAGATTCTTAGCACTTGGATGTACCTTGCCAAGTGGCATGTTTAGAAGTCGAGCTATCAACCGAACATCGATTGTGGCTTCCTGATCTCTGCCAAAGGGGATCTTGAACTACAGTGGCTCTAGCGTAGGATCCCGAATATGAGCATAGAAGGTACGAACAGTGCTCACATTAGCATGAGACTCGCCTTCAAATAGAAGACCCCACTCGGTAGCTTCGATACGCTCGAACAACAAATACTCGCCAAAGACCCGCCATCCACATGTGCTTCAAAAAGAACCCTGCAATCCGTATACGCGCCATGAACCAACTCTGCTAACAATGCCCTTCCAAAAGTGCTTGGGGATCCAAATCCCACTTCGTATACAACTCTATCCCAATACTTGGACTCGTGATAGCTCCTCTAGGCCGCCTCGAACAAGCGGGACGACTAGGCCCAGCCTCATCAGCGGCACCCTTCCTCTTTTCCATGAGAGAGAGGATGGTGGAAATCGAGAACATGACCACCACGAACTCAAAGAAGGCCATGAAAAGTGAAGGAAAGGGGGAATAAGGGCTGGGGTTTTTGATTCTCCACGAGTTTGAGCCTCAACAGGGTTGTAAAGGCCCAAGATACAGAGATTGAAGAAGGGGAAATGAGGAGATGGGTTGGGTTGGAAGCTTACACGATTTTTGCTTCGAATAGAGGATGTAAGAGCCCAAAATGAGTGAGAATGGAGAGAGAGGGGAGTGTTTACCACTGCAAATGGTGAATGGGGATGGGTTGTGGTAGAAAACGATGAAGGGAGTGATTGGAAGGGAGGTTTGAGAGAGAAAACAATAATTTGGGAGGAAAGGGAGAGCTTGGAGGTACACTTTATGAAGAAATTGACTGATCGGGGATGCTTTAAGGGATGACCCACACATCAGGGGGTCACCCTAACCCCCAAACTCCGTTGGCCTGAAGGATTGGCCCGTCCTGGCCCAATGACCGGTGAGGTCACAATTTGGGTGAGGTTCTCCTGCCCCCCTATGGCCAAAAACATGTGGGGCCCACCCTAGGTCCCACTGGAAGTGTTAGATTTGGGCCCCACCTTCGTTTCGAACCATTTCGGGTCGTTTCGAGTACTAACTATTGCACATTCGTATTTAGCGATCTTTAACAGCTGGGATAGGATCAGTAAGGGTCTAGACTCATCAATAAATGAACTAGAAGTGGTCTAGGGTCATTTCATGCAACCACGGATGCATACGGACTCGATCAAAATGATCGATTGATTGAACTTCACTAATTGGCGAAACTGGGATCCTATGAATGTTTCTATATTTTTCTCGAACCCACCTAAGTAGAAGGTCAACAACGTACGTTGTGTGACCATAACCCAGGTCCGGTTTAATCCAAATCATGCTCTGATACCAACTTGTAATGCCCTAAAAATCGGGGGTCGAGTAGCAACTCAACTTTAAAGTTTCAGACCATCACTTATGTAACATAGATAATGATGATTAAATGTTGTCTGAGTTAGTGCATTAACCTGAATGAGATTATACCAAAATAGCAATTCATACTCCAGATCCAGTGATAAAATGCAAGTAGAAGACTGGAAGATATATATATCACTGTATGTAAAACAAAATAATCTCGATCTGTCTCCAAAGTATGAATATATCTCTAAGTCACATATACATATAATAACTAAAATCAAATGTCATATGATAGTCCAACTAGCAAAATCTCGTCGATCCAGGCCACCTATGCGAAGCCGTTAGGGAACTGCACATACGAGAACTCATCCTGGTCCTCGTAGTAGTCCGGTTCCAACTCCTGAATCGCTTCGCTATCTGCATCTAAGACAGAGTCCAGTAGGTGTTGCAAACACCGTTCTGTAATGTGGGAGTGAGTGATCAACTCAGTGGAATCATAGAGTAAAGATTAGCATGTTATCAAATCAATCACGGGATAATGGTAAAGCAAGCAATCAAACATTCCTAAATACTGTAATTAATGCAAGGATGAGATGCAATAGTGATGCGTGCCCTCACTTACGTACTCCCTCATGCGACACCATCTCACGTTCACGGCATGCTTTCTTCCCTCAGTGCTCCACATCTTCCAGGTACATGCAGTGCGATATGAATATGATTACCGAGTTGTTATTAGTCCATTCACATAGCAGGATTAGGAAACTAAGGTACTTTCCTTATATCATTCCCAACAAAGATCTTGTCTAGGGTCGTCACTCCTAGTAGTCTCATACGATGATATATTTTTAGGTGCTGCAAGGGCTGTCAGGGCTATTGCATGCACTCGTTGCACCGCTCCCCCATCACCTTATCAATACAGGCCTAGTTTATACTCTTGTTGCTACGGAAGGGTCATCAACTCACGTATACTCAGAGTACGCTCAAGGTCACTACAAAGGGCTCGTCACCAATCAGAGTAGGCCGACAGCTCGAATATAGTGTCCCATACCACCATAATCGGCTCACGAGTCTGAGGTACTCACTGGTCACTACGGGGAGGCTCGTCGCCACAGCGTAAGCCGACAGCTCGACCACGGTGTCCCATACCACCATACCCGGCTCATGATCTCAGTGGATCAAGGTACCACGGTTATCAGGGTTATCACTGGTAAGTTCAGTACCCTAGGTTCAAGCAGTTATGACCAATACAAGGTGAATATACAATGGTCAGTCGGGTTACTTGACGAGCTCGACTAGTACGAGTGCACCTCAAGCTGACTGACATGAAGTGCATAAACACCTCGTGTGGCCTAACCACTGCCGTCAACTAAAGCACGACTCAGGTTCGTCTACGCGTCCTTCGTGGCGAATAGAATTTAACCACGAATTTAAATATGTTACCGACTGTCTGGACTATAGTATAGCCCCAAGCACATGTAATCTGAATCAGTACTCATATGAGATAGACAGAATTGAAATAACAAGTAATTCAAGCATGTTAACAACATGTCATAAGCTACAACATAAGCAATTTAACCGTACACAAGCATTTCATATATATAAGGTAATCAATACAAATATAACAAACATGGAGGAAATCATATACATCATCAAAATAATTAAGAATCCTATCTCAAAGCTAATCTACAACCTCATTTACTCAAACATTTATACAAACACTTAGTCTACACACATTAGTCTACATAGCATATGTCGGCCAAAATGTGCATTAGGGCGAATCTCTTCGCCAAACAGATGGTACACACATAACTAGCATAGATACATGGCAAATACTCATGGCAATCATATCAGCAAAATTCGTATGTATACAGTATTTCTTACAAATACCTAAAATACCCTAAATCTCATATTCTTCGTACGTATTCGAAATGAAAAATAGACAGCATGTTTTACATGTCAAACAGCATCCTTGTCAACAATCTATAATTAAACGGCATTGAAAGCTTTGAAAACAGATAACCTAAGCATCTAAAATCCGCACCTTACGCCGTAGAAGCATAATGAATCGAATTGGTACTTACGCTTCCGTCAACGTCGATATGACAACCTATTACACAAGGGAAGTCAGCTACTTCACTACTAATACCGATAGAAACCCTAAAATAGGTTAAGGTTAGGGTTTTCTTACCAAGAATGAAGTTAGAATCACCAAAAAAGTGACTAGATCGCGATGGTTAAGTACATATAGTAGCAGGATAGAGTGACAGAAACTTTCTCTCACAACTCTCACACAATCTCTCTTTTTTCTCTCTTCTCTCTCCTAGGGGTTTTTCTCAAATTCGTATATGAGGGATGGGAGAGGGTTTAAGATCCTTATATAGGCTAAAAACTCACCTATTTAGAGTTAGGACCAAGGTATACTTAGGTTATAACCAAATCAGATCTTTTTCGATCCAAAAGAACATTTCTGGAGCTCCTCTGACTGAATGCGGTCGGACTTAAGCTTATGAATGCTGGATCCTAATCACGTTAAGTTTTCAGTTCGATCGGGTTTCCAGATCTCACGTGGCGGACCAGTTTCAGTTCAGCGGTCACAAAGACTCGATCAGGGATTCCAAGTACACTGACATGAGTGAGAAATGTTTCCTGATCCGAGGGTGTATTTAGGTCAGATTCCAACGGTCTGAATGCTTATAATTAGCCTGTAAGCAACACGTGCCAGATTACTTAAATTATATTTAATTTATAAAGAATTCTATGCTTTCTTACACTCCTTGTTTTGGGCTCAATGAAATAGTCTCAGGACATCATTTGAGCTTGATTTTCAGGGTAGTAGTCAAGTCCAACTATGCGGTCATAATGGTCTAAGTTCATCGCTACCGAACTCATGACACGCGGTCCAAGTCCATTACGAAGTTTTAAAGGGTTCCCGAGAATAAACGGGCTTAGGGTTTGATCCTAGGTTTCAGGATGGTATAGCGTCAATGATTTCACAAGTTTTGGGTCTTGTAGAATGAATTTAAAGTGAACAGTGCTAATTTCACAGCTAATATAGCTTAGCGCTAGTTAACTTACGCTTAATTTCTAAAGGAATTAATCCTAAGTGATTTCTGCCTGAGGTGGTACTCGGGTCTATGTACGAATTTTTTTCCGAGACGTTACAACTTACTATAAGTCATTAAAGTCCAGAGACCCTATTGATTATTCCTTGTGTAGGATTGGGTCACAGGTGTATCTCAAACCCTTCAAGCCCTCAGTAGAGGCCTCCTACGGGAGAGTATGTTTAGGTGCTTAGTTTAGAACCTTTGCTCTTGTATAGGGCATAAACTTAGGCCCTTGGCTTGTGCGACCTAAACCAGGTTCCTTGTGTAGATCCTAGGCCTTTGTGGCCTAAACCAAGTTCCTTGTGTGGATCCTTGGCCTGTGTCGTCTAAACCAAGTTCCTTGTGTGGATCTTTGGCCTATGTGGCCTAAATCTGGTTCCTTGTGTGGATCTTTGGCCTGTGTGGCCTAAACCAGGTTCCTTGTGTGGATCATTAACTTGTGTGGCCTAAACTAGGATCCTTGTGTGGATCTTTGGCCTATGTGGCCTAAAACTCAGGTTCCATGTGTGGATCCTTGACAGTGTGGCCTAAAACCTAGGTGCTTTTTGTAGAACTTTTTTTCTTATGTAAGGCATAAACTATCATGTCCTTGTGTAGGACCCTTAACTTGTGTAGGCATGTTTAGGTACCTTATGTAGGTCCTAGAGTCAACCTTGTGTAGGTTATAAAGGTTTGAGGTGAACCTGATTTGAAACCTTCGTTAGTGAAATTCGGTACATGAAAGTACACCTGCTAGTGCCCTGGTTTGTCAATTACCATGTGTGTTCAGTCAGTCGATCTGCAGAGCCTCACAGGAAGAACAATTCAAGTGCCTTCCTCAACCAGATGTGTGGAAGCTCGCTATAGGTAAATTATAGCCACACATCCCATGTCCCAAAACACCAGGTGATTAAAACCATTAAAAATAAGTTAGAACATATGAGGGTTTTTGGGTAAGTGAACTTTCTTAAACATCAGAAAAATCTCTAAGTTTGCTTGCCCTGTCAATTGTATCGATACACATTTCGATATGCAACTAAGACAGAGTCATGCATCACATCCTCATCTGCAACTAAGACAGAGTCTGGTTGGTGTTTAAGCACCGTCCCAGAACGTGGGAGTGAGTGATCAACTCAGTGGAACTATACAACAAAGGTTAATATGTTATCAATTTAGTCAAGTAGTAATGATAAAGTAATACAATCAAATATCCCTAATTACTCTGATTAATGTAAGAATGTATGAGGAAATGATGCATGCCCTCGCCTACACTCCCTTTGCGATCTTCATCTTACGGTCGAGCATATCAGTCAATTCCTCAGTGCTCTGCCCAATGCCAAATGGCACATGTAGTGCGGTGCATGTACATGATTAACAAGTTCTTATTAGTCATTTTCATACAGTATGGTTGGGAAGCTAAGGTACCTCCCTTATATCAATACCCAAATAATGATCCATTCTAGGGTCATCAGTCCTAGTAAATCTCTTATGATGTTATAGTTTTAGGTTGCTGCAAAGGGCTCGTCACCAATCAATGCAGGCCTAGTCATACCCTAAATACTATGAAAAGGCTCGTCGCCTCAATGCAATTTCAGGATATGCTCGAGGTCACTATAGAGGGCTCGTCACCAATCAGAGTAGGCTGACAACACGAATACAATGTCTTATACCACCATATTCGGCTCACGAGTCTGGGTTGCTCACTGGTCACTATGGGGAGGCTCGTCGCCCTAGTGTAGGCCGACAGCTCGACTACGGTGTCTCATACCACCATGTCCAGCTCATCAGTCTTAGCGGATCGTGGTACTAAGGTTAACGGGATCTCACTGGTAAGTTTGGTACCCTAGATTCAAGCAGTAGCGTCCAAATATAGTGAACATACATCGGTCAATCGGGTTAATTGATAAGCTTGACTAGGACGAACTCACATTGAGTTAATCGATATGAAATGCTTAAGTACTCTGTGTGGCCTAACCACTATCGACATCCCAAGTACGGCTCAGATTCGTCGAACACATCCTGCATGGCGAAAACATTCTCAACCACCAGTTTGAGAACTATTATCGATTACTGATTACCTAGACTATGATATAGTCCCAATCACATACAATCACAATGATGAATATTTAAATCAATCCTGCAATCATATGAACATGTTATGGAATATAACTTAAACATAAATACAATACATGAAGAAAATCATACACAGAGTTAACATGAATAAGTAGCCTATATAGTTCATGGAGGAAATCATACACTCAATTAAGGTAGTTGGGATTCATATCTCAACTCCCTTATAAATCACACTTTACTAACTATTAGCTCATTCAAATATTTTTACAAACACTTAGACTACACTTTTCAACATACATCACGTATGTCATCCATATTATGTATTAGGACAAATCCTTTTGCCAAGGAGTTATCACATGTATAACTATCATGTACCTACGACAATTAACTATAGCAATCACGACATCAAATTTCAAATGCATACAAATATTTCAATAAACACATGAAATACTCTATTCACAACATAGGTTATACATATACGTAACACAAAATAAATAGTGCATTTAATATGTGTAATAGCACCCACGTCAGTAATAAATCATTATCTGACATTGAAAGTCTTGAAAACCATAACCTATACGTATATAATCCGCACCTTAAACCGGTAAATGCGTAACGGATATGATTTATACGGTAAGTCTTCGTCAACAGCGGATCAGTAACCTAAAGCACGAATTAGGTTAGCTATATCATCACTTAAATATATTAAGCCCTAAAATAGGTTAAGGTTAGGATTTCTTACCCAAATATGGATTTAGAATCACCGGAATAATGATTTGAATAGGTAGATTAGGCACTAAGTGAAGCGGGGAAGAGTCCTAGGGTGAATCACCAGCTTCTCTCTCACTTTCTCTCTCTTTTCTTAGCTAGGGTTTAGAATTCATATGGAATATGTGAGAGAGGGTTTAAGACCCTTATATAGGCCCATAACTGATGAAAATAGTCCCGGGGCCATGGTATACTTAGGTTATAACCAAATCGGGCTTGTTTCGATCCAACGGAGCATTTCTGGAGGTCTCTTTGCTAAATGCGGCCGGATTTAAGCTCACAGATACTGGATCAAGGTCAAGCTAAGTTTTTAGTCTGATCGGGTTTACAGATCGACCGTGACGGACCAGTTTCAGTTCAACGGTCACCGATACTCGATCAGGGGCCCAAGTATATTAGCATATGTGGGACATCTTCCCTGATCTGAGGGTGTATTTGGGTCAGATTCCAATGGTCAGAATGCTTAAAATCATCCCACAAGCGACACGACTCAAATTACTTAAATTCGTATTTAATTTCATAAAAACCATCACATTCTCACACACTTCACTCCAGACTCAAGAAAATAGTCTCAGGACATCATTTGGACTTGAATTTTGAGGTGATTGTCAAGTCCAACTAGATGGTCATAATTGTCTAAGTTCATCACTATCGAACTTTTGATGTGCGGTCCAGGTCTGATACGGTGTTTCTGAATGCTCTTGAGAGCAACTGGGTTTAGAGATTAATCCTAGATTTCAAGGTAATGTAGCGTTAACAATTCTATAATTTTTGACTCTTGCAGATCGTATTTAAAGTGATTGGTGCTAATTTCACAGGTAATCTAGTTTAACGCTAGTTAATTCTCATTAAATTTCTAAAGGATTTAGTCTTAAGTGATTTCTGCCTGAGGTGGTACTCGGGTCTTTGTACGAATTTTTTCAAGAGGTTATAATCTATCCCCCTTAAAGAAAAAATTTCATCCTCGAAATTTATACCTTCTCGTACTCCTGGAGGATCTAAGGGTAGTTCTTTCTGACCTCAGCTTCAGTCTCCCAAGTAGCCTCTTCTTCACTGTGATGTGTCCACAGTACCTTCATGTAGCACCCCAGATTTTTGCCAACTTGGAATTAGACGTCCTTAGGCAATGGGTCAACCTTATCACTTTCAAAACTCAATCCTAAAGCCAAAGAAATCACTTTTTTACTCATTTCCTTCAAACTCTCACCATTCACCACCTTATTCTTTAAACTTCTCCAAGTACTTTCATATTAGACACGAATCCTCAAGTTTAAATAGTGAAGAACTATACTTAAACTAAAACTCACTGTAAACGGTCGCCGAGATCGATTCTGTGCACACTCCTGATCATATCCAGCGACCCCAAATCACTTTTAGACCGTCAATCGAAGGGTTTAGGCCATGTTTCATTCCATTCCGAACCTAAAAATGAATGTCCTTAAGTGGTAGGTCAACTCCAACATCTTACACTCAATCTCAAAGCCTAAAACCTCTTTTTATCCAATTCCTTCAAAATCTCACCCTCTGCCACTTTATTCTTCATTTATTTTCTAAACACATTCATAATACACACCAATCCTAGGGTATTAATGATGAAGAACAATATCGAAGCTAAAACTTACCGTGAATAGTAAATAAATGGATAAAATGGGTCTTGACCCTTAAAATTTTGGAATATAACAAAATAAATAGGTTAGTTAGATAGATTAGCGTCTCCTACCCCAAAATCATATAATATACGCCGCATAAACTCATTCCGGTTTGCAAATTGGCCCCAAAAATGCCTCAAATAGAGTTGGGGGCCAAACGATCAACTTTCAGGGGAACCCAGGATGGACCCCATACTTTTTTGGGGCCTAGGGGACAGGAGAACCTCGCCAAATCCACCAGTGGTCAGCGAGGACCTCACCGAGTCAACGAGGCCTCGCCGGTAAATGGGTCAGGCCGGGCGGGCCACTCAGGCCGATTGCATGTGGGGCCTAGTGGAACCCTATGGTATAGGGTTCGACCCTCCTTTCATCCTAAATCAAGTACTTCCTTCATAAATCACCCCTCCAAGCTTACCTTTTCTTAAAAAATCTCTCAAATCTCTCCAAAAGTCCCTCTCCAAACTCTTCCTTTTTCCGTTTCCAAGCACCCTCACTCTACCCTTCAAATCTCATCTCAAACAGAAATCATTATAGGCTACTTCCTTTAGAAATTAGATGAAACTAAGTGTCAGATTAGACGACTTGTGAAATTGTCACCAATCACTTTAAATACGATCTGCTAGAGACAAAACGTGTAGAATAGTTGACGCTACAATACCCTAAAACTTAGGATCAAACTCTAAACCCGATCGCTCACGGGAGCATTTGGAAACTTTGTATCGGACCTGGACCGCACATCGAAAGTCCGATTGTCCCGAACTTAGACAATCCTGACCGCCTAGTTGGACTTGATAATCACCTCAAAAATTAAGTCCATACGATATCCTGAGACCATTTTATTGAGTCCGGAGTGAAGAGAGTGAGAAAAGGAAAATATTTAGAAAATTAATTCAATTTAAATAAATCTGGCACGTGTCGGTTGCGTGACATTTTTTAAGCATTCAGACCGTCGGAATCTGACCCAAATACACCCTCAAATCAGGGAACATTTTCCACTCAGGTCAGTGTACTTGGAATCCTCGATCGAGTCTCGTTGACCGCTGAACTGAAACTGGTCCGCCACGTGATGGGAACCCTATCGAACTGAAAACTTCGTGTGATCAGGATCCAACATCCATGAGCTTAATTCCGACCGCATTCAGTTAGGGGACCTCCAGAAACGTCCTTTTGGATCGGATCAGACCCGATTTGGTCATAACTTAAGTATACCTTGACTTAAAGTCTATTTTGGTCATGTTTGGGCTTATAAAAAGGCCTTAAGCCCTCTCTCACAAACCCCATATGAATTTAAGAAATCCCTAGGAGAGAGAAGAGAGAAAAGAGAGAAAGTGAGGGAGAAGTTAGGGGTTTCCCCTAGGATTCTTCCCTGCTGCTCCACGTGCCAAAGTCATCCATCTGCATCATTTTTTCGGTGATTCCGGCGTCGTTCTTAGG
The DNA here is from genome assembly GCA_037074715.1 of Magnolia kwangsiensis. NCBI lineage: Eukaryota > Viridiplantae > Streptophyta > Magnoliopsida > Magnoliales > Magnoliaceae > Magnolia > Magnolia kwangsiensis. The sequence goes on from CM073573.1 coordinate 64,709,758, forward strand.
TAAGAAATCCTAACCCTAACCCGTTTTGAAGCTTAGACTAGTTGTAGAAGAGTTCTAGCTAACCTGTTTCTTGCCATAGGTAGCGTATCTACCGTTGACAAAGACACATCATCTGAATCCTAACGAATATGCATTTTCTAGTTTAAGGTGCAGATTTTAGTCGCTTAGATTACCTGTTTTCAAAGCTTTCAATGTCGTTTAATGATAGATTGCTGACAAGAATGTTGTTTGACATGTAGAACATGCTGTCTGTTTTTCATTTCGAATACGTACGTAGAATATGAGATTTAAGGTATTTTGGGTATTTGTAGGAAATACTGTATACGTACATATTTTGCTGATATGATTGCCATGATTATTTGTCGTGTACCTATACTAGTTATGCGTGTATGATCTGTTTGGCGAAGAGATTTTCGCCCTAATGCACATTTTGGTCGACATATGCTATGTAAACTAAAGTGTGTAGACTAAGTGTTTGTATAAATGTTTGTATAGGTAAGTATTGCGTAAATGAGGTTGTAGATTAGTGTTGAGATAGGATTCTCAACTACATTGACGATGTGTGTGATTTTCTCCATGTATGTTATTGAATTGATTCCTTATATATAAAATGTTTGTGTATGGTTAAATTGCCTATGTTGTATCTTATAACATGTTGCTAATATGCTTAAATTAATTGTTATTTCAATTTTGTTTATCTCATATGATTACTGATTCACATTACATGTGCTTGGGGTTATACTCTAGTCCAGGCAGTCGGTAACAGTTTAGAATTCGTGGTTGGATTCTATTCGCCACGAAGGATGTGTATGATGAACCCGAGTCGTACTAGAGTCGTCGGCAGTGGTTAGGCCACACGAAGTGCTTGTGCACTTCATGTCAGTCGATTCAACGTGTGCTCGTGCTAGTCGGACTCATCAAGTAACTCGATTGACCGTTGTATGTTCACCTTGTATTCGTCATAACTGCTTGAACCTAGGGTACTGAACTTACCAGTTATAACCCCGATAACCGTGGTACCTTGATCCACTAAGACTCATGAGCAGAGCATGGTGGTATGGGACATCGTGGTCGAGCTGTCGGCCTACGCTGGGGCCAAAAACCTCCCCGTAGTGACCAGTGAGCAACCCAGACTCGTGAGTAGATTATGGTGGTATGGGACACTATATTCTTGCTGTCGGCCTACACTGATAAGGTGATGGGGGAGCGGTGCAACGAGTGGGAGCAACAGCCCTGGCAGCCCTTTGTAGTGACCTCGAGCGTACTCTGAGTCTACGTGAGGCGACGACCCTTCCGTAGCAACCAGAGTATAACTAGGCCTGTATTGATAAGGTGATAGGGGAGCGAAGCAACGAGTGCATCCAACAGACCTGACGGCCCTTGCAGCGACCTAGAAATATATTATCGTATGAGAATACTAGGAGTGACGACCCTAGACAGGATCCTTGTTGGGAATGATATAAGGGAAGTACCTTAGTTTCCCAATCCTGCTATATGAAAAGGACTAATAACAACTCGGTAATCATATTTATATCACACTGCATGTGCCTGGAAGATGTAGAGCACTGAGGGAAGAAAGCATGCCGCGGACATAAGATGGTGTCGCATGAGGGAGTATGTCGGTGAGGGCATTCATCATGTCATTTCATTCTTGCATTAATCACAGTGTTTAGGAATGTTTGATTGCTTGCTTTAACATTATCGCGTGATGGATTTGATAACATGTTAACCTTTGCTCTATAATTCCACTGAGTTAGCTACTCACTCCTACGTTACGGGACGGTGTTGTGCACACCAACTAGTCCCTATTCTAGTTTCAGATAATGACGATGCTTGCGAAGCAGAGCTGGACTTGATGATGATGAGGAGGATCCCTCTTATATGCAAGTTCTGATCGACGGGTTTACAGGGTTACTGATTAGATGCCAATACACTTGGTATTTTACCTTTTTTTACACACCCATATATATTCTTTTCTTTCTATTTTGGAGTATACATGTATTTAGTTAACCTGGTAACATGTTCACACTATGGAGGCTTATAATCATTTATATATTTTATATATCTATTACATTCTCTGCTTGCTAATTTAACTGTCTCTGGAGTATGATATCCTGTTTTAGCTTAATCCACTTCATGTTTTATGCACTATTACAGCCGACATTCATTCATCATTGAAAATGTTGCATAAGTGATGTTCTGGAACTCAGGAGGGGAGTTTATCCTCGACCCCCGATTTTCAGGGCGTTACAGTTCACAAGTGGGATGACCTTACTACGCAGTACCTGCTCCTTCCTATCCAGGATACGTGTCGGTCACAGTACATAGGTGGTATCCTCGCTCAACTGCACCTGCTCCCAAGTGATAATGTGCGAAGGATCAGAAACGTACTTCTTCAACATGAACACATGGAATACGTTATGCACGCCTACGAGTGGTGTGGGCAAAGCAAGGTGATATGCTACTGCCCCCACTTGATCAAGTATCTGAAATAGGCTAATAAATCTCAGCGTGAGCTTCCCTTTCTTACCAATCCGAAGAACTCCCTTCATGGGAAAAACCTTAAGAAATACATGGTCCCCAACCTTAAACTCAAGCGGTCGCTATCTCGTATCGGTATAGCTCTTCTGCCTGCTCTATGTTGATAACAGTCAACATCTAATAATGTCAATTTTCTTTGAGATTGCCTGAACTAACTCTGGGCCAATCAGACTCTTCTCACCCACTCTGCCCAGCAATGCAATGCTCTACATGGGTGACCATACAGTGCCTTATAGGTAGCCATGCCAATACTCGTCCAAAAGCTGTTATTATATGCGAACTCTGCATAAAGAAGACAGTCATCCCAACTGTCCTTGAAATCCAACACACAAGTTCGCAACATATCTTCTATCACCTGATTCACACGTTCCATCTGCCCATCTGTCTGCGGATGGAACTCGGTACTGAACTTCAACTTCACACCCATTGCTTCCTGGAAATGAGTCCAAAAGATAGATGTGAATCACGTGTCTTGGTTCGACACGATCTCTAAGGAAACTCCATGCAGACGTATAACCTCCTTGATGTATAACCTGGCCAACTCGTCTGTAGAGTTTGTAACTCTGATCGGTAGGAAATGAGCCGATTTCATCAATCGGTCGACGATCACCTAAATGGAGTCATGTCCCTTCCTCGTCTTCGGTAGCCCTGAAATAAAATCCATAGAGATAAATCCCACTTCCATTCGGCTATGGGCATGGACTGAAGCAGTCCAGGAGGTCGATAATGCTTTGCCTTGACCTGCTGACACGTGAGACAACGGGACATAAACTCTGCAATGTAAACCTTCATATTGTCCCACCAGTACAATCTTTTCATGTTTTGATACATCTTCGTGCTACTAGGATGCATCGCAAGCCTCGAACTATAGGCCGCCTCGAGAACCTCTCGTCTCAAGTCATGATCGTCAGGGACGCATAGGCGACCATGATAACATAAGCTCCCATCTGAACAAACACCCCATTAGGAGTCCTCATCTGTACTAATCCGCTCTCTCATCTTCGCCAATAGCTCCTCGTCTGCCTGAGCCTCGATAATCCTATCATCAATGAGGGGCTGTACTCGAATATGTACGATAACCTCATACAACACCTCTACCGTGAGTTTCTACTCAAAGTCTCGCACAAACTCCACTATATCCCATTCTCCTATCATTAGCAGAGCCGCAAACTCTATGGTCTTCTTGCAGCTCAACGCGTCTGCCACAAGGTTTGCCTTGTCCGGATGGTAGGAGACCTCGAACTTAAAGTCCTTCAAGGTTTCCATCCATCGGCGTTACCTCATATTCACGTCCCGCTGAGAGAATATGTATCTAAAGCTCTTGTGGTCACAAAAGAGCTCAAACTCCTCTCTGTAAAGGTAATGTCTCCAGAGCTTAAGTGCAAAAATAACGGCTGCCAACTCCAAGTCGTGTGTAGGGTAATTCTCCTCGTGTTTCCTCAACTGTCTCGAGGTGTAAGCAATCACCCTGTCCTTCTGCATAAGGACACAACCCAGACCCACGCGAGAGGCGTCGGTAAATATCGTATACTTAACCCCTTGCTCTAAAAATACTAGCACAGGGGCGGACGTCAACTTATCCTTCAACTCCTGAAAAGCTGCTTCGGCCTTCTCATTCCAGGCAAACTTCAAATCCTTCCGTGTTAACTGAGAGAACGGTCTAGCAATCTTGGAAAAGTCTCAAATGAATTGTCGATAGTACCCTGCTAGACTGAGAAAACTTCTCACCTCAGTAACTGAACCGGGCTGCTTCCAATCCTGAACCGTGGCTACTTTAGCGAGGTCAACTGCTATACCTTCCTTGGACACCACATGTCATAAGAACTTGACTTCCTCCTTCTAGAAGTCGCATTTCTTTAACTGTGCGAACAACTAGTTCTTCCTGAGAGTGTCGAAGACAGCTCGCAGATGCTCTTCATGCTCTTCCCGACTCTTAGAATATATCAGGATGTCATTAATAAATACGATGAAGAATCGGAACAGAAACGGCTGAAACACTCTATTCATCAGATCCATGAACATGGCCGAAGCATTTGTGAGTCCAAACAACATCACAAGGAACTCGTAATGACGAAAACTAGTCCTAAAGACTGTCTTCTGCATGTCCTCAGCCCTGACGCGCAACTGATGATACCCTGAATGCAAATCTATCTTCGAAAAATACCGTGCCCCCTTTAACTGATCAAACAGATCATCAATCCTAGGCAAGGGATACTTGTTCTTCACTGTCACCTAGTTCAACCTGCGCTAATCAATACATAATCGCAGGGAACTGTCCTTCTTCTTCACAAACAATACATGCGCTCCCTAAGGGGACACACTCGGTAGAATGAAGCCTGTCTCTAACAACACATCAATCTGTCTCCTTAGTTCCTCCATCTCACATGGAGGCATACGATAAGTTGGCAAGGAAATAGGTGTCGCACCGGGCACAAGGTCGATAGTAAAGTCAATCTTGTACCGAGGAGGAAGTCCTGGAATCTTCTCAAATACGTCCGAGAAGTCCTAAACCACAGGCATATCCCCCAACATCAAATCATCAATACTCTGTAACAAGGAAGTGTAACTACTAACTCGACAGGACCAACTCACCTAAACTGAAAATGTAAAGATCATGCCCTCAGGTCAGTAGGTTGTCACGACTCTGGCCTCACAATCAATCTTTGCTCTCATCTTGGTGAGCCAATCCATCCCGAGAATAATGTTGTAGTGACTCAGTGGAGCAATAATCAGGTCAACAACCACCATGCTACTATCCAAATCTACTGAGCAAGACTCACAGGTCCGTGTAATGTCTGAAAAGGTCCTTGTAGCTGTAGTGAGTCTCACTCCCTTCGTACGAGTAGAACTAATCCTAGTCACATGACCACAGTGTAAGAGATGATCGAAATAGTGGACTCGATGTCCACCAATAAGAAGACAGGCGTACCTTGGATATGAGCTAGAACCTCAAAAGATCTCGGTGCTGAATCTGCCTCGGGCGCCTCAGCTGTAAGCGCATGAACCCGAGCTTGTTGTGGACGATTCGGTTGAGGTACTATTGGCCATTGTGGTGGCTTGAAGTGAGGTGCGGCTGGCCTGAAAGATGTGTGGGCTGGTGTTGATCGAAGGGGTGGAGTGAAAATGGCCTGAGGCATCGAACAGTTGATCCTCTGAGGTGGGAAAAAACCATTGTCCCTCATTCTGGTGAAACAATTTATCTCTGTGTGGCTTGGCTTCTTACAATAAGCACACCACACATCTGGTCACCTCACAGGGATAGGAGATGCCATGAACTTCGGTGGTGAGTCTACACGAGACCTCTTACCGAGGAAAGGACCACTGGGAAAGTCAGGTCGCAGCCTGGGAACCATAGGTGCTCACATATGAGACAACCTATCCCCATCTTGCTCAGCTCGCAGGGACATGCCCACCAACTTGGCATAAGTGAAGATGTTAGCATAGCATATCTTCAATTGAATCTCGGGCCGTAGAACCTCAGAAAAATGCTGCATCCATATCGGTTGATCACCCAGAAGCATAGGAGTATACCTTCCCAGCTCCGTATTCTGTCACCGACATCCCTCCCTGACGGAGGCGAAGGAACTCACTCTCCTTCTCGTGTCGGTAGGTGACCAAGAAATACTTCTCATGGAAGTGAGTCTTAAACGCCTCCCACATCCACAAAAATCCCTCCGCTACAGTGTGGTGAACACTATCCCACCACAAACTAGCCTCCTTCTCAAACATGAAGGTGACAAGCTCGACCTGCCCCGCCTCAGAACAGTGTAGCAGCCTCAGTATTTGTCACGCCCCAAACCCAGAAATCAGATTCACAGGAATCTTGATTGCCGAATCCGGTGCCGACAGCCTCCGTAGTACCCCATTCTCGGGTTCCCAGCGCAACATACGCCAGATTTCGATCTTGGGATCCTACAAGGAGGATTTTTTGAACGTACATTTGTCTTATAATAAGCATAACCACAAGTTTACCCAAAGTATAAAGGAAACATCATCATCATATATCCACTAATATAATCACTTGAATACAATACTGAAAGGAAAATACATATATCAAAATCAGAGCTCCTGAAAACCGCTGCACGCTCCAACCTCAACGCTGCTGCAACCTAATGCCTCCTGCATGCATTTATCGTGCATAAGCTTACAAAAGCTTAGAAGGTGGTGTAAGTGTGTGTAAGGTAAGTGTCAGGTATATAATAAAGCTCATAATCATATATCATCGGGATAAGCAGAAATTCTGACAAGATCAAGAATCATATGATATCAGAGTGATGCGAAAATACGCGGTAAGTCCATGAATACAATCAGCTGTACCCAAGCTATGTGATGCAAGGCATGAATGTTATTGGCCATACCATGGCCATGTAATGCAAAACTTAATAAGACAATAACAGATGTTGAGGATACAATGCAATATACAAATCCAGACAAGCCATAAATACCATCAACCTCATCTAGGCTATATAAGTGCAAAACATCGTAACCCAAAATACCAAGTATGGTGGATGCAATGTAATATGCGGTGTGAATGAAATGACAATGCTGGAATGTGAAGTCGGGATGACAGTACGAAGTATCACAGGCTATGCGGTCCATCACAAGGGACTTCTATCCAAACCAGTCCCATACCTAAATTTGGATAGTCAGACACAATGTGGTAAACTCCTGATATCAGGTTAATCACGCACCCCAACCGAAATCCTTGCCATAAGGAAGGTACATAATAATTAGTTACGCACTACCAGCCCGAGTGAAGAGTGAATGAATGAATGAATGAGTATGCAACTTCTACTCAATAAGTCCACATATCAGTACAGTTCATCTTTGGGATCATAACCAGGGTCTATTACACTTTACGCCAACTTGCCGCCCCTATCCAAGCGCACAACTGGGTAAGTGGAAGAGACCTCACTATCCGCCTGCCAATATCAGGCCCAGCTCGTCGATAGCGGACCCATTCCTCAAGCTGGTCAAACTCAACCTAAACATTGCCCCCTCACTCAGGCGGGTAAGGTCACACTCCTTTCCAACTGACCACGATACAGTGGGAGACGCGGCCTCCTGGTATTCGGCCCTCGTGCGCTCATATATCCACTCGGTCTCGACGTTGGAGTCATCTCCTGGCCACGAAGGTTTAGAAATTTTCACCCAGGGACATCTAATGCGCCCGTATGCTAGAACTAAACATTTTTGGTGTCCCGTCTGACCATCCACGATATGCCTGTGGAGGCTACGACCCTGATGTCACTAGGGCGTATAACACGCAATGCAAGATGCATGAGTCATACAATCCAGTCATGCATCAATCCTGCGCATGCCGTGCACTCATGTGATATAACCTCCGCCTATCAGGGAGTCTCATATCATCCTACCCAATGACATATGCAATGGTCAATCACATCTCATAACAAACATGCAGATGATGCGTATGGGCATGTATCATGATGTTATGTTGTCACATACTCATAATCGGTATCAACAATCGACCTCAACAATGTGGACATTTAACCAACATTGCCCCAAGGAATAGTCCACATAGATCTAAACATATAATGGGCCCACGACCTTACATAAAGGCCTAATATACGACACATTGGGCATTACTCAAGGGTCATATATACACAATAAGTGGGCCCTGCTCATGGGCCTCAAATATATCAAATAGGCTATGCATCATGGACCTAATATACATCATAATGGGCCTTGCCCACGGGCCACGAATACATCACAATGGGCCTCGATCAAGGGCCTCATATACAACAGGTGAGCTGCATCAATGAGCCGTACTAATGGACCTCATACACATTAAGTGAATCGCATCAATGGGGCGCACTAATGGGCCACAAGTATATCAAAGTGGACCTTATCACCTAAGCCTCACATGTACCACATTAGTCCTCACATAAGGCCATATGTAACATTATAATGGTCTCCATATACGGGCCGCATGTACAGTATAATGGACCATATCCATAGGCCCCGAACACATCGTAATGGGCCACATCCCTTTGGTCTCTCATACATAATATCAGGTCTTGCCATCTGGGCTAAAAATACATCACAATCCACGGGCCCAATACTTAATGGGTGGGCCCTACACATGAGCCTAATATACGTCACAGGTGGGCCCTGCACATGGGCCTCATACACAAAGAGTTAGGCCTATCAGTAGGCCCTAGGGAGAGTGACAATGCGAACATTTAACCAACATTAATCTTACAATGTGGACATCAAACCATCATTGCTCTCAAGGCTTGGTTCGCCTTAAATATCATTAAATAAATCATCGCAGAATCACACATTGCAATGTACCTTAGGTACATCCCATTGGGCCTCAAATACATCAAGTGGGCCGTATCTCATGGGCCTTATATTCATCAAGTGGGCCACCTCAATGAGCCTCACCAATGGACCTTAGGTACTTTGCAATGGGTCATCACCCATGGGCCTTAGAATGCATTAAAATGAGCCCAATCACATAAGCTTTATGTGCATCAAATGGGCCTAATCACATAGGCCTTATATATACCAAAGTGGGTCTCAACATTGGGCCATAAATACATCAAATGGACCAACACACATGGGCCCATATATAACAAAGTGGGCCTTAGTGGGCGGGCCACAAATACATTAAGATGGGCCTCAACAATGTCCTTAAAATGATCTCAAAATGGTTAGACGGTTTGAACGAAACTCATGCATCATGGTAGACTCCCATGTGGGCCCACTATGACATTTATTTTCCATCCAATCCTAGGCCCACTGAAATGCTTATTTGCCACCCAACCTGTTGTTAAGGCCGTGTGGCAAGGGGCTCACCAAAATGTTTATTTTCAATCCCACCTGTTGATAAGGCCAATGTAGCAAGGGGCCCACCAAAATGTTTAGTTTCCATTCAAACCTGTTGATAAGGTCATATAGACCCAGGGCCCACCGTAATGTATATTTTCTACCCAACCTTAGTCCACTGTACTATTTATTTGCATCCAAACTGTTCATAGAATCACATGGCCTAGGGCCCACTGTAATGTTTATTACCATCCAAACCTGTTCATAATGTCATGTGGCCAGGGGCCCACGTGATGGATGGCGTGGACACAATACATACATCTAAGTGGGGGTCACCGTCCACTGCCGTGGACGGACGGAGTGAGTGAAACACTTGCATCATAGTGGGTGTCACCACCCACTGTTGTGCACGGTGTGGTAAGCCACACATACCACAGTGGGTCCCATGCAGGACCCACCAAAGTGTTTATTTACAATCCAACCTGTCCATTACGTGTGTCCCATCTGTTTGAGGGTTCACACCAAATTTCAGCCACATTCAAAATTCAGGTAGGCCCCACAAAGTGTTTTTATATGCTTTAGGCATGTCTTCACATGATTTGGATGGTATGGCCCACCTGAGTTCAGTTTGTGGATGATTTTTGGAGTCAACGCACCATTCAAGGGGACCTATTAAATGAACGGTATAGATATAAAACATACATCATGGTGGAGTCTACAAGTGGGCCAATGCAGCCACCCTTTTTAACGTGGACGTCTCTGGACGTCATGGCACAAAGTCATGCTAAAAAAATTTATTTTTTATTTTCCTAGGTGGGACCCACATTAACCAGATCTACCCCATCCATTGCATGTGTCTCACAAAAATAGGGGTCCAAAACAAGTTTCAGGTAGGTCCAAGCTTCTGGTGGACCCCAGCAATCATTTTTCCAAGTTTTAAAGGAAAATACTAGTATTCTTAATGTCACGAACCGCCAGATAATTGGATCGGTCTCATTTTTCGGTTCAACGCCTAAAATGATCTCGAGAATAGAATGGATGGCTTGGATCAAGTAAATACCTCAAGGTGGGGCCTGCATCAGTGGCCCACCGTAAAAGTATACTTTTCCCTTTTCATTTTTTTTTTGAAAAGTGCAGTGTGTTAACGCTGCCAGTCCAGCGTCCAGAGACGCTGGACGGCGTGCTTTAAACAGATACAACACGGTGGGTCCCACAGGGACATGGTCCATGTTCACCAAGGTAGGTCCCACACGATCGTGGCCCACCTTGCATGTACATATACATACATACATATATATATATATATATATATATATATATATATATATATATATATATATCATTTATCTAAGATGTAGTGGGCCACACCATTTGATGGATGGAGTAGATTTATCATGAATCGGTGGGGCCCACTTCATTTTAGGGGAAGGATAAGGAGAGAGAAAGAGAGAGAGAGAGAAAGAGAGGACAGGAGATGGTGATGGTGGGGCCCTGCCACTATGAGCCCCACATAATACAAATCATACATCAAAAATGGGTCCCACCAACTAGTGGTCCCTAAAAAGAATTTAACGGTAGATCACCCACCTCTAAGCCTCCTCCTTGCTCCCCTAGCCTCCTTAGCTCCTTTGCTTGACTTTTAACGGTGGTAGATGATGGATCAACGGTTGAGATGAGAGATGAGAGAGTAGGGAAGGTGGGCCACACTTGGCATTTGGGAGAGGGAGAGAGAGCTTGGACGGGTGAAGCTCTTTTGCTTGGAATTTTTTTGAGAATGAATGAGAGAGAGAGGGGAGTAATGGGTGAAAAAGGGTGATGGAGTGATGTGGTGTGATGGGTGATGGGTGGAGTGGTGTGTTGTAAGAAGGGATGGGTGGAGAGAGAGGTGAAGTGATGTGAGGGTTGACCTTGGGCTTTCTTATGTAAGACAACGGTATGGGTTGTTGTACTTGGGTATGGAGTGACTTGACTTGTACTTGACATGAGTGATTGATTGATTGATGGGACATCTCGTAGAGATTCCCTCGTAATCTGCAACGTGCGGTGTTTCTTTGAATTGAACGCGAGCTTATATCTTCTACCCAGGGTGTCGGGTCGGTGCGCGAGTCACGCCATTAGAACCGTGGCGATGGCACGGTCGCTAAGGTATAAGTTTCGGGTCGAGTCGACTCTGATATGTGGGACTCGGCTTAGGTTCAAGTGTAAATGTTGAATACAGGTCGAAGATTGCCGAAATTCGACCGGAAGGATCGTGGAAGTCAACGAAACGGTACGGTCTAGGATACGGGTCTTACAGTATCTTAGAGATGCGGTCAATCCAGTACTCGGCCTCCTCGGGTCTCTGAGTACCAGTAAAAGTGGGAGACTGCAAGCGCTGAAATCGCTCAAATGTTCCGCTGGTACTAACGTTCCCAACTGGGTGCATAGGTGAAGCAGGTGGAGTCAACCCCATTGTCTGAGCAAAGATGCCAGCCATGGAGGTCAAAAACTGCTGCTACTGCTGCATCAACAGCATATCCACTCTGGCCTATCAAGAGGTGGAGCAGACTGAGATACATGCGATGTCGATGCAGACGCACGGTTCTTCTCAAGAACCGATGGTGTAATAGGTGGTACCAGAGGTGGTGTCACAAGTGTCAGCCCAGTAGCGGGGCCAGTAACCGGCTGAGAATCCGGCATAACATCAAAATGAGACAGGCCCGAATGGGGGTCCGTATGGCTATCGCCTAGGGGAGAGACCCCGTTAAGCGACTTGCTCAAAGAGAGATGGGTCGAAGTCCTTGTGCCCTTAGGTGGCATGACCTACATACGATAGCGGATGCAACCCGTGAGATTAAGCATGCACACAATCCATCCACACAGCATTCACATCTTAACTTAAAGAAACAACATGCATTTCATTTAACAAAATTGTCACAATGCACGAGATGCAGCATTACATGGATCATGACAGAGAATACATGTGAGCTAATACAACTAAGCTTCAAACACTAAAATAACTACCAAACTACTACGCTTATAAAGGTTACACACAAGAACAAGTAACAAAATAAATAAAAAAAGACTACATATAGGACTATTCATCGAAATCTGGCAATGGAAGAGGGGCACCCTTATCCTGCAAACAACACAGGATAGACTTCAAAGTGTGAGTTACTTTCTTAAACTTGTGTTTCATGAGGTCCTGTAAATCGATAATATCCTATTGTAGGGTGGCCTGGCCCTCCTCAAGTCTAGCTAAACGGGCTTCCTTATCAGCACAATCAGCGTCATGCTCTCGAGTCACTAAAGGAGGGCTCTCATCCGTATCCTGGGCTTCCTCTTCTTCTTCGCTCTGCTCTTCTTCTATTTCAGCTTCACCTTCTTCATCGCTCTCTTTCTCTTCACTCTCGGTCTCATCCTCACTCTCCTCAACTAGGGCTTGTCATTACCGAGGCCCGATATCCATCTGATTGAGAGTAGTCTTGGTGATGTAATGGATCGGTGCAGGCAATTTCACCCTAAGTTTGTAACCAAACTCGAGTGCAATCCTGCATATAAGTCAACCAAATGGGAGCGATTCAGTCCTTCTATTAGAACGTGCGGTAAGGACTATCTGTCGCAAGATATACGTAGGCACACACAACTTCTCTCCCTGCCCCACCTGGTACAGGAAGTCCACCATCAGGCGCGTGCAATCACTGTGGTTGCTCCACCTGGGGTAGACATTGAATGTGCAGATGTGGTGAAGCAGGGAAAGTCGTCCATCATATTGGTCGCTAGAAGGCTTTTGTTAGGCTACCATTCAACCAAACGACCATAAAGGAAACATGTGTGGTGATCCCTTTCACGTGTACTGCTCAAATTCTTCTCACTAGCATGCACCTCACCAAGTGGCACATTCATAAGCTGAGATATGAAAGCAACATTGATTGTAGCCTCCCGATCACTTCCAAATGGAATTTTAAACTGCAAGGGCTCCAATGTTGGCTCTCGAATGTGGGCATAGAAAGCTCAGACAGTGCCCACATTTGCACGGTGCTCACCCTCAAATAGTGGACCCCACTTGACTTCTACCAGGCACTCGAACAACAAGTATTCTCCAAATAGCCGTGCATCTACATGAGCTTTAAAAAGGACCCTACAGCCCTCATAAACTCCATGAGACAACTCCGCCAACAAAGCCCTTCCTATGGGAGCCTGGGGATCTAGATCTCGCTTCATCTGTAACTCTCGATTAGCGCTTGAACTCGAAAGAAAAGAAAGGAAAATCAGCAATGAAGGCGGGTTTTGAAATGAGTAGAGAGAGGGTGCACGAAAATGGAAGAAGGGAGGGTTTAGAAAGTGAGTTTTGTGGAGTTTTGAGAAATATTTTGGAGAAAGGAGAGCTTGGAGGGGTGATTTGTGAAGGGAAGATGATTTAGGAGGGCTTTTATTCGATGAAAAATGGATCAGTGGGCCACACTAGGCCCTAGGGGCATTGGCCCGAGCCAGCCTGCTCGACCTAGTTCGCTGGGCGGTGAGGCCCTCGCCGGTCACTGGACAGTCCAGCGATGGCTCACTGGTAGGGTGAGGTCCTCCTCCCCAGGTCTAAAAAATGTATGGGTCCCACTTTGGGTCCCCTTAGAAGTGCCCCAATTGGGCCCCTACTCCATTTCTACTCGTTTCGGGTCATTTTGAATAAAATCTTATGCATATTCACGCTTACCGATTTTAAATAGCTGGAGTGGGGAGAAACATGGTCTAAACCCATCAATTGATGGTTTAAAAGTGGATTAGGGTCATTGTGCGTGATCAGGGTGTGAACGAACCTGATCTCGACGATGTTTATAGTAATCCTTTGCCAATTGGCGAAACTGGGAATCCTAAATGTATTTCTAAAATTTTCTTGTACACTCCTACATTATATTGGTGTCAGCGTACATCGTGTGACCATAACCCAGGGCCAGTTTAATCCAAATCATGCTCTGATACCAACTTGTAATGCCCTGAAAATCGGGGGTCGAGTATAACCCAACTCCCGAGTTCCAAAACATTACTTATGCAACATATTTAATGATAGTTGTATTTGTCTATATTAGTGCATAAAACATGAAGTAGATTAAGCCAAATCAGTAAAACATAATCTAGGGACAGTTAGAATACACAAGCGGAAGACTAAAATGAGTATATAAGCCAATACAAGTCCCCAAAGTATGTATGCTCGCCAGGTCATAAGTTACAAGTCTTGTTTCAAAATATAAATAATAAAATGTGAAAGTCCTCTAATAAGCATAAACCCTGAAGCCCCGATGATTCAGAACGGTATAAGAGAACCCACCTAAATACTGCATACACGAGAATGCCTCCTTGTCATCCTCAAACTCCGGCTCTGCCTCATGCATCACATCCTCATCTGCAACTAAGATAGAGCCTGGTTGGTGTTTAAGCACCATCCCAGAACGTGGGAGTGAGTGATCAACTCGGTGGAACTATACAGTAAAGGTTAACATGTTATCAATTTAGTCAAGTAGTAATGATAAAGTAAAACAATTAAACATCCCTAATCACTCTGATTAATGTAAGAATGTATGAAGAAATGATGCATGCCCTTGCCTACACTCCCTTTGCGTTCTTCATCTTACAGTCGCGCATGTCAGTCACTTCCTCAGTGCTCTACCCAAAGCCAAATGGCACATGCAGTGTGGTGCATGTACATGATTACCAAGTTCTTATTAGTCATTTTCATACAGCAGGGTTGTGAAGCTAAGGCACCTCCCTTATATCAATACCCAAACAATGATCCATTCTAAAGTTGTCAGTTCTAGTAAACCTCATACGATGTTATGGTTTTAGGTCGTTGTAAAGGGCTCGTCTCCATCAATGCAGGCCTAGTCATATCTTAGATACTACGATAAGGCTCATCGCCTCAATGTAGTTTCAGGATATGCTCGAGGTCGATATAGAGGGCTCGTCACCAATCAGAGTAGGCCAATAGCACGAATACAGTGTCTCATACCACTATATTTGGTTCATGAGTCTAGGTTGCTCACGGGTCACTACGGGGAGGCTCGTCACCCCAGCGTAGGCCGACAGCTTGGCTACGGTGTCTAATACCACCATGTCCGGCTCATGAGTCTTAGTAAATCGTGGTACCAAGGTTAACGGGATCTCACTGGTAAGTTTGGTACCCTAGATTCAAGCAGTAGCGTCCAAACATGGTGAACATACATCGGTCAATTGAGTTAATTGATAAGCTTGACTAGGACGAGCGCACATTGAGTTAATCGACATGAAATGCATAAGCAGTCCGTGTGGCCTAACCACTATTGACATCCCAAGTACGGCTCGAATTCGTCGAACACATCTTGCGTGGTGAAAACAAGCTTAACCACCAATTCGAGAACTATTACCGATTACCTGGGCTGTGATATAGTCCCAATCACATATAATCACAATGATGAATATTTAAATCATTCCTACAATCATATGAACATGTTATGTAATATAACTTAAACATAAATACAGTACATGGAAGAAATCATACACACAGTTAACATGAATAAGTAGGCTATATAGTTCATGGAGGAAATCGTACATATAATTAAGGTAGTTTGGATTCATATCTCAACTCCCTTATAAATCACACTTTATTAACTACTAGCTCATTCAAACATTTTTACAAACACTTAGACTACACTTTTCAACATACATCACGTATGTCGGTCGTATTACATATAAGGGCAAATCCTTTTGCCAAGGAGTTGTCGCATATATAACTATCATGTACCTATGACAATTAACCATGCCAATCATGACATCAAATTCCAAATTCATACAAACATTTCAACAAACACATGAAATACTCTATTTACAACATAAGTTATACATATACGTAACACAAAACTGATAGCGCATTTAACATGTGTAATAGCACCCATGTCAGTAATAAATCATTATTTAACATTGAAAGTCTTGAAAACCATAACTTATACATATATAGTCCGCACCTTAAACCGGTAAACGTGTAACAAATATGATTTATATGGTAAGTCTTCATCAACGGTGGATCGGTAACATGGAGCACGAATTAGGTTAGCTACATCATCACTTAAACTATACTAAGCCCTAAAACAGGTTAGGGTTTGGATTTCTTACCCAAATATGGATTTAAAATCGCCTGAATAACAATTTGAATAGGTGGATTGGGTACAAAGTGAAGCGGGAAAGAATCCCAGGATGAATCACCAACTTCTCTCTCACTTTCTCTCTCTTTTCTTAGATAGGGTTTAGAATTCGTATGGAATATGTGAGAGAGAGTTTAAGACCCTTATTGTAACACCTCAGATTTTTTGCCAACCTGGGGTTAGGCATCCTTAGGCAATGGGTCAACCATAACACCTTGGTAACCTCTCAAAACCTAATTCCAAAGCCAAAGAAATCACTTAGGATTAATTCCTTTAGAAATTAAGCATAAGTTAGCTAGCGCTACGCTAGAGTAGCTGTGAAATTGTCCCTAAACACTTTAAATACGTTCTGCAAGACCCAAAACTTGTAGAATCAATGATGCTATAATACCCTGAAACCTAGGATCAAACTCTAAACCCATTTGCCCTCAGGAACCCTTTGAAACTCCGTATTGGATTTAGACCGCATGTCAAAAGTTTGATACCTACAATCTTAGACCATTACGACCGCTTAGCTGGACTTGACAATCATTTCAAAAATCAAGCCCAACCGACGTTCAGAGGCTATTTCATTGAGCCTAGAGTGAAGAGAGTGAGAAATGGGTTAGATTTGGAAATTTTAATCCAAATTTAGCACGTGATTTGGTGCGTTATTATTAAGCGTTCTGACCATCAGAATTCAGCCAAATTACTCCCTCGGATCAGAAAAAATTTCTCTTTCATATCATGAGACTTGTAGACCTGATTTAGGTACGATGACCGCTGAACTGAAACTGGACCGCCACGTGCGATCTATGAACTCTAGCGGACTGAAAACTGGGTATGAGCAACATCCAGTGACCATGAGCTTAAGTCTAATCGCGTTCGACCAGGTGACCTCCCGAAATGTTCTTTTGGATCGAAACAGCCCCGATTTGGTTATAACCTAAGTATACATTGTTCCTAAGTCTAAATAGGTAAGGTTTTAGCCTATATAAGGGCATTAAACCCTCACATATCTCACCCATCCGAATTTGCTAGAAACCCTAGCTAGAGAGAGAGAGAAAGTGAGAGATTGTGGGAGACCTTGTGAGAGATCTTCCTGCCGATTGCTCCACCTTTTGCACATACCGAAGCAACACGTTCGAATCACTTTTCCGGTGATTTCCAACACACTTCTAGGTAAGGAAAACCCTAACTACTTGCTGATTTGGGATTCCGTCAATTCAAATAGCAAAGTAGCTTATACATCTTGTGCATTAGGTCGCCGCTACGCTGTTGACGAAGCGTATACGTTCAAATCGAAACGATACACGTCTAGGGCAAAAGGTGAGGATTTTAGACGCTTTGATTGACTGATTTCAAAGATTTCAATGTCGTTTAATAGTAGATTATCGACGGCAACGCCGTTTGACATGTATAACATGCTGTCCATTTTTCGTTTCATAAACGTACGGTAAATATGAGATTTAGGGTATTTTAGGCATTTATAGAAAATACTATATACGTCCGAATTTTTCTGAAATGCTTAACATGTAAATTCATCATGTTATGATATTATGTATGCGTGTATAATCTTTTTGGCGAAGAGATTCGCCCTAATGCGCACTTTGAGTCGACATACGCTATGTAGACTAAAGTGTGTAGGCTAAGTGTTTGTATAAATGTTTTTATTAGTATGTATTGAGTAGATGGTGTTGTGAATGAGTTTTGAGATTAAATTTTCAAGTCTGATGTAAATGATTTCCATCATGTTGGCTATATGTATTGATTTCATTATATACATGAAATGCATGTGTTGGATGATTTGCTTACGTTGTGCGTTATAACATGTGTCAACATGCTTGTATTATTTATATTCATTCCTGTTACTCACATATGCTTACTGATGTTGATATACAAATGCTTGGGGCTATGACCTAGTCCAGGAAGTCGGTAATGGATTGAATTCGTGGTTGACTTCTATTTACCACAAAGGACGCGTCAATGAACGCGAGTCGTGTTTTGGGCAGGCGACAGTGGTTAGGCCACACGAAGTGTTTCATGCACTTCATGTCGCTCAGCTTGAGATGCTCTCGTACTAGTCTAGCCCGTCAAGTAACCCGACTGGCCATTGTATGTTCACCTTGCATGAGTCATAACTGCTTGAACCTAAGGTACTGAACTTACCATTGAAAACCCTGTTAACCATGGTAACTTGATCCATAAAGATGCATGAGCCGGGTATGGTGGTATGGGACACCGTAGTCGAGCTGTCGGCCTACGCTGGGGCCACAAACCTCCCCGTAGTGACCAGTGAGCACCTATGAATCGTGAGCCGATTGTGGTGGTATGGGACACTACATTCGAGCTGTCGGCCTACACTGATCAGGTGACGAGCCCTTTTTAGTGACCGCGAGCGTATTCTAAGTCTACGGGAGGCGACGACCCTTCCGTAGCAATGAGAGTACATTAGGCTTGTATTGATAAGGTGATGGGGGAGTGGTGCAACGAGTGCGAGCAACAGCCCTGACAGCCCTTGCAGTGACCTATAAATTTAACATCGTATGAGATTACTAGGAATGACGACCCTGGACAGGATCTGTGTTGGGATTGACATGAGGGAAGTACCTTAGTTTCCCAATACTGCTGAATGAAAGGACTAATAATAACTCGGTAAGCATTATCCATATCGCATTGCATGTGCTTGGAAGATGTGGAGCACTGAGGAATGCAAGCATGCCGCGGGCGTAAGATGGTGCCGTATGAGGGAGTATGTCGGTGAGGGCATCCATCATGTCATTTCATGCATACATTAACAACAGTATCTAGGAATATTTGATTGATTGCTTTATTATTATCACATGATTGATTTGAGAATATGCTAATCTCTGCTCTATTATTCCACTGAGTTGATCACTCACTCCCACGTTACGGAATAGTGTTTGCAACAACCACCAGACCCTGTCTTAGATGCAGGTGATGCGGCGATTTAAGATGCAGAGCGAGACTACGACGAGGACCAGGACGAGTTCTCATATATGCAGTTTTACGACGGCTTTGCGTAGGTGACCTGAATCGGTGGGACTTCTTAGTGGGACTATTTTTGACATTTATTTTTATTTTATTACATGTATATGAGACTCAGTGATGTATTCATACTTTGGAGACAGTTGGAGAGTATTTTGTTTTCATACAATGATATATATATCTTTCAGTCTTCCTCTTGCATTTTATCACTGGATCTGGAGTATAAATTGCAGTTTTGGTATAATCTTACTCATATAAATGCTTTAACTCAGACAACATTGAATCATAATCATATTTGTTGCATAAGTGATGGTCTGGAACTCGAGAGTCAGGTTTCTACACGACCCCCGATTTTCAGGGTGTTACAAGTTGGTATCAGAGCATGATTGAGATTAAACTAGACCTAGATTATGGCCACGTGACGTACGCTGTTGCCCCTTTGACTTAGGTGGGTGCGAGAAAAATCTAGAAACACTAGTAGGACTTCAATTTTGCCAATACGCGAAGTCTGCTCAAATCGATCATTTTGATCGAGTCCATGACGTATCTTTGTCGCATGAAGCGACCTAAGTTACCTCTAGGTCGTTAGTTGATGGGTTTGGGATGATTCCAGAATAATTCTAATCCCAGAAATGCAAGTCCTTGGGTTATGGGGCAACCGCAACCCTTACACTCAATTTCAAGGCTTGAAAACCCCGTTTTCTCCAATTCCTTCAGAATTGTCAAAAATAGTCCCACTAAGAAGTCCCACCGATCCAGGTCACCTACGCAAAGTCGTCGTAAAACTGCATATATGAGAACTCGTCCTGGTCCTCGTTGTAGTCTCGCTCTGCATCTTGAATCGCCGCATCACCTGCATCTAAGACAGGGTCTGGTGGGTGTTGCAAACACCATCCCGTAATGTGGGAGTGAGTGATCAACTCAGTGTAATAATAGAGCAGAGATTAGCATGTTCTCAAATCAATCATGCAATAATAATAAAGTAATCAATCAAATATTCCTAGATATTGTTGTTAATGTATGCATGAAATGACATGATGGATGCCCTCACCGACATACTCCCTCATACGGCACCATCTTACGCCCGCGGTATGCTTGTATTCCTCAGTGCTCCACATCTTCCAGGCACATGCAATGCGATATGGATAATACTTACCAAGTTATTATTAGTCCTTTCATTCAGCAGTATTGGAAAACTAAGGTACTTCCCTCATGTCAATCCCAACACAGATCCTGTCTAGGGTCGTCACTCCTAGTAATCTCATACGATGTTAAATTTGTAGGTCACTGCAAGGGCTGCTAGGGCTGTTGCTCGCACTCATTGCACCGCTCCCCCATCACCTTATCAATACAGGCCTAATGTACTCTCATTGCTACGGAAGGGTCGTCGCCTCCCGTAGACTTAGAATACTCTCGCGGTCACTACAAAGGACTCGTCACCTGATCAGTGTAGGCCGACAGCTTGAATGTAGTGTCCCATACCACCACAATCGGTTCACGATTCATAGGTGCTCACTGGTCACTACGGGGAGGTTTGTGGCCCCAGCATAGGCCGATAGCTCGACCACGGTGTCCTATACCACCATGCCCGGCTCATGCATCGTTATGGATCAAGGTACCATGGTTAACAGGATTTTCAATGGTAAGTTCAGTACCCTAGGTTCAAGCAGTTATGACTCATGCAAGGTGAACATACAATGGCCAGTCGGGTTACTTGACGGGCTCGACTAGTACGAGAGCATCTCAAGCTGAGTGACATGAAGTGCATGAAACACTTCGTGTGGCCTAACCACTGCCGCCTGCCCAAAACACGACTCGCGTTCATCGACACGTCCTTCGTGGTAAATAGAAGTCAACCACGAATTCGATCCATTACCGACTTCCTGGACTAGGTCATAGCCCCAAGCATTTGTATATCAACATCAGTAAGCATATGTGAGTAACAGGAATGAATATAAACAATACAAGCATGTTGACACATGTTTTAACGCACAACGTAAGAAAATCATCCAACACATTCATTTCATGTATATAATGGAATCAGTACATATAGCCAACATGATGGAAATCATTTACATCAACATATTACTTGAGAATTCAATCTCAAAACTCATTCACAACACCATCTACTCAATACATACTAATACAAACATTTATACAAACACTTAGCCTACACACTTTAGTCTACATAGCGCATGTCGACTCAAAGTGTGCATTAGGGCGAATCTCTTCGCCAAACAGATTATACACACATACATAATATCATAACATGATGAATTTACATTTCAAGCATTTCAGCAAAATACGGACGTATACAGTATTTTCTATAAATGCTTAAAATACCCTAAATCTCATATTTACCGTACGTTTACGAAACAGAAAATGGACAGCATGTTGTACATGTCAAACGGCATTGTCGTCGATAATCTACTATTAAACGACATTGAAAGCTTTGAAATCAGTCAATCAAAGCGTCTAAAATCCTCACCTTTTGCCCTAGACGTGTATCGTTTCGATTTGAACGTATACGCTTCGTCAACAGCGTAGCGGCGACCTAATGCACAAGATGTATAAGCTACTTTGCTATTTGAATCGACGGAATCCTAAATCAGCAAGTAGTTAGGGTTTTCCTTACCTAGAAGTGTGTTGAAAATCACCGGGAAAGTGATTCGAACGCGTTGCTTCGGTATGTGCAAAAGGTGGAGCAATCGGCAAGAAGATCTCTCACAAGGTCTCCCACAATCTCTCACTTTCTCTCTCTCTCTAGCTAGGGTTTCTTGTAAATTCGGATGGGTGAGATATGTGAGGGTTTAAAGCCCTTATATGGATCTAGAGTATGAATTGCAATTTTGCTATAATCTTACTCATGTAAATGCTTTAACTCAGACAACATTGAATCATAATCATATTTGTTGCATAAGTGATGGTCTGGAACTCGGGAGTCGAGTTTCTACCCGACCCCCGATTTTCAGGGTGTTACACTTATATAGGCCCAGAACTGATGAAAATAGTCCCAAGGCCATGGTATACTAAGGTTATAACCAAATCGGGCTTGTTCTAATCCAACAGAGCATTTTTGGATGTCCCTTTGTTAAATGCAGTTGGATTTAAGTTCACGGATACTGGATCAAGGTCAAGCTAAGTTTTCAATCTGATCGATTTTACAGATCGACCATGAAGGACCAATTTTAGTTCAACAGTCAGCGATACTCGATCAGGGCCACAAGTATTTTGGCATATGTGGGACATATTCCCTAATCTGAGGGTGTATTTGGGTTAGATTCCAATGGTCAGAATGCTTAAAATCAGCCCACAAGCGATACGACTCAGATTACTTAAATTCGTATTTAATTTCATAAAAACCTTCACGTTCTCACACACTTCACTCCGGACTCAAGAAAATAGTCTCAGGACATCATTTGGACTTGAATTTCGAGGTGATTGTCAAGTCCAACCAGGCGGTCATAATTGTCTAAGTTCATCGTTATCGAACTTTCGATGTGCGGTTCAGGTTCGATACGAAGTTTTTGAATGCTCCCGAGAGTAACTAGGTTTAGAGATTGATCCTAGATTTTAGGGTATTGTAGCGTTAACAATTCTACAAGTTTTAGTTCTTACAGATCATATTTAAAGTGATTGGTGTTAATTTCATAGGTAATCTAGTTTAGCGCTAGTTAATTCTCATTAAATTTCTAAAGGATTTGGTCCTAAGTGATTTCTGCCTGAGGTGGTACTCATATTTTCGTACGGATTTTTCCAAGACATTACAGTTTTCCTCGACACTTGATCGATAATATCGATAAAAGGACTAAAAGTGTCCAGCAAC
Source organism: Magnolia kwangsiensis (assembly GCA_037074715.1). Lineage (NCBI taxonomy): Eukaryota > Viridiplantae > Streptophyta > Magnoliopsida > Magnoliales > Magnoliaceae > Magnolia > Magnolia kwangsiensis. The sequence goes on from CM073573.1 coordinate 64,733,050, forward strand.
CGCATACTCATCTGGACGGATTTACCGATATATCGATACACCCATCGATATAATCGATATTCAAAAATCGAGCCCATCGAAACTGGCTCGATAATATCAATAAGCAGATTTTCGGCTATAACACCCCATATTTTTGCCAACCTAGAGTTAGACGTCCTTAGACAATGGGTCAACCATAGAACCTTGGTAACTTCTCATAACTCAATTCCAAAGCCAAAGAAATCACTTAGAACCAAATCCCTTAGAAATCTAACGTGTTTTAACCAGCGCTCAACTAGATTACTTATGGAATTAGCACCAATAACTTTCAATACGAACTGTAGGACCCAAAACCTATAAAATCGTTGACGCTACATTACCCTAAAACCTAGGATCAATCTCTAAGCCCAGTTGCCCTCGAGATCATTTGGAAACTTCGTATCGGATATGGACCGTACGTCGCAAGTCCAATTTTGATGAACTTGGAAGGTACTAACCGCCTAGTTGGACTTGACTATCACCTCGAAAATCAAGCCCAAACGATGTCCTGAGACCATTTCCTTGAGTCCGGAGTAAAGAGAGTGAGAAAGTGAAGATTTTTAGAAAAATTAAATATATTTTTAGGTAATCTGGAACGATTCACTTGCGCACCTTTTCTAAGCGTTACGACCGTTAGATTTCGACCCAAATTCACCCTCGGATCAGGATAGGTGGCCCTTACATGTTATAGTACTTGTAGCTCTGATCGAGCTCCTGTAACCGTTAAACTGAAACTGGTCTGCCACGGTCGATTTGGAAACCCGACCGGACTGAAAACTCAGCTTGACCTAGATCCAATATTAGAGAGCTTAAGTCTGACCGCATTTAGTAACAGGACCTCCAGAAGGACTCCGTTGAGACAGAACAGTCCGTATTTGGACATAACCTAAGTATACCATGGCCATGAGTCTAATTTGGAGAGTTTTGGGCCTATATAAGGACCTTAAACCCTCACTCTCTCATCCCATACGAATTTGGGAAGACCTAGGAGAGAGAAGAGAAAAAAGAGAGAGAAAGTGTGAGAGAAGTGGGAGTATCTTCTTGCTATCCTCCCCTGTTATCTTACGTGCTTAACCATCATGATCTAATCACTTTTTTGGCGACTCCGGCTTCATTCTTAGGTAAGAAAACCTAAACCCTAACCTATTTTGAAGCTTAAAATAGTCTAAGTGATGTTGTAGCTAACTTGTTTCATGCCTTAGGTAACCTATTCGCCGTTGACAAAGACTTATCGTTTGAATCACATCCGTTATGCATTTTCTGGTTTAAGGTACAGACTATATACATTTAGGTTATGGTTTTTAAGACTTTCAATATTTTTTAATGATTTATTCTTACCTACGATGCTATTTCACATGTATAAAGTGTTGTCTGTTTCGTTTTCAGTTATACGTTAACTATATTGGATATACTGTATTCCTCGTATTTGTAGAAAATATCGTATACATATAAAATTTGGACTTATGCTTGCCATGATAAACTGCCGTCTATGTATGCTAGATGTTTGTTTAATAACTCCTGGGCTAATAGCCCAAATACATGATATACCAATATATGATATGTATTTAGTATGTATAGCCTAAGTGTTTGACAAAATGCCTGAATGAGAAAATGCATGCTGTAATGTATTTAACGAGGATGTTGAGATGCGATCCTCAATCCCCTCATGCATAGTTATAGTTTCCTCTATGTGACTCATCTCACTACTATGTGATTCATGGGCAAATTACCTATATATGATAACATGTCTAATATGTGTTTGTTGACATATTTGTATGCGTAAGGAATTTGATGCTATGATTTCCGTGATTAATTATCGTTATTACATGATTGTTATGTATGCGACAACTCCTTGGCAAAGAGATTTGCTCTAATATGTGATATGGTCGACATATGTAATGTATGTTGAATAGTGTAATCTAAGTGTTTGTATAAATGCCTAAGTGAGTTAGTAGTTAGCAAAAATGTGATTGTTAAGGTTGTTGAGATATGAATCTCAATCACAATACTTGAGTATATGATTTCCTCCATGCATTGTGTAACTTAGATTATTTGTATTAACTGTGTATATGATTTTCTCCATGAATTAATTAACTTAGATGAATCATGTTAAAGGTGTATATGATTTCCTCCATGTACTATATTTACATTTAAGTTATACTTCATGAATGTCCACATGATTGTAGGATATGACTCATATGCCTGTTATGAAATTTGCATGTGATTGGGGCTGTGCTACAGTCTAGGTAATCGGTAATCGTTATGTAAATAGTGGTTGAGGTTGTTTTCGCCACATAGAATGATTTTAACGAATCTAAGTCATGCTTGGGGTGTTCGGCAATGGTTAGGCCACATGGAGTGCTTATGCATTCCATGTCGTTCAACTCAATGTACGCTTGGCCTAGTTGAGCTTATCAACTAACCCGATTGACCGATGTTTATTCACCGGTGAAACACCCGTTAACCGTGGTACCATGATCCCCTAAGACTCATGAACCAGACATGGTGGTATGGGACACCGTGGTCGAGCTGTCAACATACGCTGGGGCCACAAACCTCCCCATAGTGACCAATGAGCACCCTACTCCGAGCAGATTATGGTGGTATGGGACACTATATTCTTGTTGTTGGCCTACACTGATTGGTGACGAGCCCTCTATAGTGACCTTGAGTTTATCCTGACACTGCATAAGGGCGACGAGTCCTGTTGTAGTCTTGAGGATATAAGTAGGCCTGTATTGATAAGGTGATGGCGGAGTGGTGTAACGATTGTGCACAACAACCCTTGCAGCGACCTAGAACCATAATATCGTATGAGATTTTCTAAGACTGATGACCCTAGAATGGATCAACATTAGAAATTGATACAAGGGAGGTGTCTTAGCTTCCTAATCCTACTGTATGAAAAGGACTAATAAGAACTTGGTAAGCATGCTTATATCATCGCATTGCATGTGCTAACGGGGTTGGTGATAGAGCACTGAGAAAGTGATTCATGCCGCGATCGTTAAATAATGTCGCAGAGGGGATTGTGGTGAGGGCATGCATAATTCTTCATATCATCCTTGCATTAACAAGAGTATCTAGGACCTGTTTGATTGTACTGCCTTATCATTACTGCTTGATTGAATTGATAACATGTTAACCTTTATTGTATAGTTTCCACTGACACTCCCACGTTACGGGACTGTGTTGGCTACACCAACCAGTCCCTATTTTAGTTTCAGATGATAGCGATGCTTGCGAAGCAAAGTCGGACTTGATGATGTTAAGGAGGATTTCTCCTATATGCAGGTTCTGATCGACGGGGTTATAGGGTTACTGATTAGATGCCAATACACTTGGTATTTTGCCTTTTATTTAAACACCCATGTATATCCTTTTCTTTCCATTTTTAGAGTATACATGTATTTAGTTAACCTGGTAACATGTTCACACTCTAGAGACTTACAATCAATTATACATTTTATATACTTATCACAGTCTTTCGCTTACGAAATTTAACTGTCTCTGGAGTACGATATGTTGTTTTAGCTTAATCCATTTCATCTTTTATGCACTAATACAGTCGTCATTCATCCATCATTGAAAATATTGCATAAGTGATGTTCTAGAACTCGAGAGTGGAGTTTATGCTCGACTCCTGATTTTTCGGGATGTTACACCGGCGCCCCTATTTTTTTTTAAGAAAATCACTATGTGCTTCAATATATCGATGTCTTTCCTGATTCAATCTAAATTCAAATCTCGATCATATCGGAAGGCCATCGATCTTATCGATAATGGGCGTGCATTTCTTCCAGCAAATATTTTAGGTTATTTTTAACTTTGATCGGGGGCCACTCAAGGAAATCGATATTCTTATGTCGATGCTATCGAGGTCAAGTCGATTGGATCGAGACTGGACACAAACTGTCCAGCGAGCTTATAGGTAAATCTATACAATTTATCGATCCCATCGACATGGCCTCCGATATCATTAATATGCAAATTCCGATGACATCGGTTGTTCCCCGATCATATCCTAAAAACCTGAAATATTTCAAGACTTGTCTCTCTCATGCTTCAAATGTCGATAGATCGATCCCAGTATCGATGGAATCGAAGTTTGAAATCTGTTGACATCGACACTAGTATCGATCCCATCGACCAGCTGGCAAAGAGTTTTAAAATCGTATGACTTTTGAGTTTGTGTTATCGAGCAGATAGTTGATCTCATCGAGAGTATATGCCCGATGATATTGACCCTGCTCGATGATATCGAACTCTGTCATAAATATGATTATTTTATATACGTTAGAACCTTTTTCCTATATAAAGAGAGACTTGTCCATATTGCTGGTAGAGAAAGAAGAGAGTGTTTTTGTGTGTTTTACCTTTAGATCATATACCCAAAGCCCTTTCTCTCATAGGAGTTCATCTTCCAATCCAGTCCCATTCATTGAAATTTAATAGAGTTGATTAGAAAATAAACTTTCGCATTCAAGGATCCTTCAACAACTATCTTAATAGTATATCATTAAGCTGGGATGCCTTGAATGAATAGATGACGGGAATCACTCTATCTTCCTTATAGGAAAATTCTAAGAGAGTGGATTTCCGTCCTAACCTTGACCCAACCCGAAGCCAAGTACTGGTACATCTTTTGTGTTGCAGATAAAGGGAGCCGAAGACTCTTCAACAATAAGGAGGAGATCTTCATCATTGCGCTAAATGGGATTCATCAACTTATCTGTAAGTATCTAGAGTCTAGAGGACACTTGTGATTATTCCTTTCTAAGATTCAGTCTTGAGTGTTGCTCACCTTTGAAGTCCTCATAGGAGGCCTCCCACGGGAGTGTACATAGGGGGTTCCTTGTGTGGACCCTTGCTTTGTAGAGAGCATAAACATCCGGGTGCGTTGTGTAGACCCTTGCTCTATAGAGAGCATAAACATCTGGTTAGGAGTGAACCAGTAAAATTCCATGGTTAAAGGTGAGCCGAGTAGAAACCTTTGTGTAAAGGTTAAAGGTGAACCTGATTTAAAACCTTAGGTTTGAGGTGAACCCTAGGAAACCTCCTTAGTGAAATCTGGTACACTCAAGGGTTGAGCGCGGCAGCCGGGAGTGGAGTCGAAAAGTAGTCGAACCACTATAAAAATGACTGTGTTTGTGATTGCTTTGTTTGTGTGATTTACTTTATTATTTCAATATCTAAATTTCTGAGATCACACCTTACACACATACACAGTCATATTTAACATGAACTAAGTTTTATATTGCTATCTTTTGAATAGTTTGTGATTGGACCCTCTACTAAGCTTGGAAGCCAGTAGAGTTACATTTGAGTAATCCTGATAATTGTCTATCTAATAGGATTAGTGTAATAGGATTTTTAAATATATTATAAAACTTTAAAAAGTCCTATTCACCCCCCTCTAGGACATATTGGCATATTCCTACTTCGACTCAAGCGGTCTTCACCGCTATTTCAATTGGTATCAAAGTGGGTCTCTCTTTAAGGGCTTCACCACCTAGTGAGTGATCTTAACTGAAGTTTAGGAATATGGCCAAAGGAGATGGCTCATCAGTCACTAGACCTCCAGTATTTCATGGTTCAAATTACGCATACTAGAAAGCTAGAATGCACTACTTCCTGAGATCTTTGGATCATGATGTTTGGGATGTTGTTGAAAAGGGTTATGTGTTATCATTTGAAGAGATCATACTTAAGGGTGGCACTACCATCATTAAACCCAAACCCAAAGAAAAGTGGACGACGTTTGACAAAGAAAAATGAACTGCTGAAGCAAAAGAAATGAACGCTATCTACTGTGTCGTGTCTCAGGATATATTTAATCAGATAAGTATGTGTGAGACATCCAAGGAAGCATAAGATCTATTGGAAACAACCCATAAAGGCACAAGCACTATGAAGAGGTCTAAACTACAACTTATAACTTCATAGTTTGAAAATCTTAGGATGGAAGAGCATGAGACATTTATGGAGTTTTTCACCAAATTGAATATTATTTGTAACTCCATGGGTGGATTGGGAGAGAAAGTTCCGGTACCAAAAATATATAGGAAAATCTTAAGATACCTACCGGAATGGTTTAATCCCAAAGTAACAACAATTGAGCAGTGTAGAAATATTGATGAGATGAAAGTAGAAGAACTAGTAGGTTCCCTACAAACTTTTGAACTACACTTCACAAAATATCAAAAATCCAAAAACATTGTCCTAAAAACTTCTAAGAAATCAAAACATGAGGACAGTGAAAGAGAAAAGAAAGATGAAGATGAGGAAGTGGCTTTGTTGGTACAAAAATTCAAAAGATTCTTTCAGAAGAATCGCGGTTGTCCCTCCAAAGTAAGAAAGGTATATAACAAACCCTCTACAGGAAAATTTGGAAAAAGAACCAAAGAACCACAATGTTATACCTGTCACGACTATGAACATCTATCTTCTGAATGCCCAAACAGAAAAACTAAGGGTAAGGGAATGGCTACCATGAGGGATGATACGGATGAGTCAAATTCAAAATCAAGCGACTCAGGGAGCTATGGAGACCGAAAATCTTTTAAAATACTTATGGTCTCCACTACTTCGATCATTGTTGAGGGTCAAATATTGCATGTTAGACCCCAGATATTGTCTGGATTTACGAATATAATGCTGTCTAATGGCTCGTTTTCTCATTCTTGTGTGGCAAAGTGATTTTATGAGCATGGATGGAAAAAGGACGTTAAAAGTTGAGATTTAACGATCTGATGACGCCAAAGGCAAGGGACACACTCCAGGGGACCAAGATTGACAAATATACACGGTCAGAAATCCGAGAAAAGTTAGAAATTGAAGCTCAAGTGGCCTGAAGGACGTCCAGAATGCAAGATCACGAGGTTCCCACCATCCGTTCGGCTTGAAACTTCATACGTCGCCTGAGGACCATGAATTAACCGTACATATAAAATTTCAGCCATTGAAGATCTCGGGAAGTGCCCCAACTAACAGATCAGCCCATTAACCGTTGATTCTGGGCCCACCTGATATCTGGAACTATCTCAAAATTATTATTGACGCCTTAAATGAGGAGTCAAAACAGATGGACGGTGCAGATTTCTCCTAAACAGTGCAATGGACCCCATATGAGATGAGTGTGTACAGTGCACATGTGCACTCGTCGTGCACCAAACGAGTTAAGTCGGTCAGCAAGACGCTGACCGACTTTCTTCTTAAAAAAAAAATAAATAAATAAGTAAATAATTCACACAGCGGACGCACGGCCGCTGGCCGTTTTTGCGAACGGTAGTGGGCCCCACCCATTGCTCGTTTGGCCAATCTGATCCGTCCACCGTGTAGAGGGCTTCGAGAACTACAAAACCATGCTGACCTTTTGCACCCATGCGTGCACACGTGTGAGATACAGAGGCCACAAAAGGGCTGCCTGGTAGCGTTCAAATCTGATCTTTTAGTTATTTCTTCTCTGAGACACGTCAATGAACGTTCAAAACTACCCATTCTTGACTGAAATTTCTTTCTGAATCCAATGGACGGGGTGGATTTTCCAGAAAATGCTTCTGTGGGGCCCACCGATCACAACAGCGAAATGGTGTGAAAGGTTTCGCACATCCGTGAAAACTGACTTTTTCGGACAGTTTTGGCCCACCATCTTTGATCATATGGCAGATCTGAACCGTCTATCATGTAGAAGACCCAAGAAAGTACTAAGGGACGGTGTTTCTTTAGAATTTAAGCGAGAAAAGTGGCGTGTTTCATGGTACCGAACTTGGCTGCGAAAATTGCACTCCGTGTCCTGCTACAACTCTGTCACTGACTCCAGCCTTCCAGCAGCTATAAAAAGAGGTTTTTGGACGTGGGGAGGATTCATTCAAGGTCTTGGGAGGAAAAATAGAGGGCTCGAGCTTGGGTTTCAACGTGGGCAGAGGAGAGAGAGAGAGGAGCTTGGTTTTTTCTTTCCCTTTTCTTCTCCTTTTCTTTTTCTCTTTATTTATTTGGATTGAGCCCATCCATGGCAGGCTAAATCCTCCTAGTTAGGGCTAGGAGGTGAAGCTTGTAGTGAGATGAGAGATTATATGCTTTTAATTTAATTTTAATTTTTGAATTGAAGTTGGTTTTAGTTTGATTTTAATGGAAATATTTTTGGTCTTTAATGGTCTGTTGTGACTGAAATTACAATGGGTCTGCAATGCTTTGAATATTTTCTTATCCCTTTTATGTTTATGACGTTAGGACGTCCCGTTGTTCACCATAATCTCTTGGGCATGGTTGGATGACGGTACCCTTCTTAACCTTCATACATATGATTGGTTGGTAATTAGTTTAATTCTGTTGTTTGCCATAGTCTGTGGGCATGGTTTGGTGATGGAATCCATTCTAATTCATACACCTTTCATCTCTTTGAAAACTAGATCAACGGCAGTTCAGTAATTTTCATGATTTTTGATGCAAGCATAAGTTCTCCCTGATCTCTACAAGTGGATCCTCTGAATCCCTAGTTTCCTATTTCTGAGTTGTTTCCTAAGTTTTAGATTAATTATTCTACAAGTATTTCACCATTGCTAATTGATTTAGAATTCATCTTAGCCTAATTCTAGTTCTAGTTAGTTTTAGATAACGTACAAGTTTCAGTCCCTTGGGATTCGACCTCGGTCTTACCGAGTTATTACTACATCACAACCCTGCACTTGGGGAGTGAACAAGTTTTTGGCGCCGTTGTCGGGAACTGACGGCTACGTTTTTCTGAAATTAATTAGTTTTAGGATTAGTTTAAGATTAGGATTTGTACTAACTTTAGTTTTAGGTTTAGATTTTCCTGATTTTTTTTAAGAATTAACTTGTCTTTCCTATTTTGTAGGATTCTGAGATAGAAACTTCTAATTTGGTGATATCTTTCTAATTTCTTTATTTTTTTTTTATTTTTAGAATTAGAGTTTTATTTTTAGAGATTTTCTAATCCTAGACTTTCTCTTTTCAGAAACTAACTTGTTTTGTCTTATTTTGCAGGCTCTTAATATAGGAATCTCTAGTATGGTAACATCTTTCTAACTTCTCTTCCTCTTACTTTCCACATTGCTGTAGGATTTTTTTATTTTTTATTTTTTCTTTTCTCTTCTATTTTTCTTAGGATTAAATTCAGATTAAGGGTTTCATTATGTATATGCATGAGTGGCAACGTCAGTATGCTGAGAAGAATAACTTATTTTGGGATGATGATGAGATAAATCAACTTATGTCTCAAAACTTTTCTGAAACTATCATTGAGAACCGATCAGAATATAAAGATCCACCGGCTAAGAAGTCCTTACGTGATTATATGCTGGAGAATAATTACATCCCACGGATTAACAAAACAGTACGTGAGTGTTGGGGTTATCATAACTATGGTTGTGAGAATTATTATCACTCATCCGATAAAAAGAAAACAATACGTGATTATATTATGAGTGATAATAAGTATTACCAACCATCCGATTCTCCCACCTATGATCCGTATGACTATAACCAGTGGAAACATCAATGTCGGGAAGCTGAACCAGCTATATATCATAGTGATAATTCTCTTGGGTCCTCTACCTTTGAAGCCCAACCAGAAATAATCCAAGAGGATTCACTTCAGAAACTCATGAAAGCATAAGAGCAATTCAATCAACTTGTCATACAATCATGTGAACTGCTCAAATCCTCAATTCCAATAATTCAGTCACACCTTATGGAGAAGGAAGAGGTTAGGTTATCCCAGCCTCATCCAAATCTAGAAGTACAATGCAAGGAAAGTGATCCTCACTCTCTTTTGAAAAACTCTGGAATTTGGAATGAGGAGTGGGATTCCCTTAATGAGCATGCGGTTCAATTTTCCGATGAGTCAATCTCAATGACTATTCGAAAGAATGGTGAAGATACATGGGTGTCTTTTAAATACATTGATGATGACACACCTTCCTTACATGACACACAAGATTTCAATGATGAGGAAGAGGTTAGTTTATGCGAACCTCAACCCATGCTAGGTGTAGAATGTGAGGAAAGTGATCCCATCCTAAATGTGCACTACACTGGACTAGACAATGATGCGTATTGGGATGATGATCATGAATGTGCAACCCAAATTCTCCCTGAATCAATCTCAAATCTGGTCCAGGTCAACGATCAAGACGTGCACGAAGTGATCAGTCAGGAAGATTTACTCCACTCATTTGACATGCCTGATTTAAATGTGGAGAATGAACCTCTTACAACCGACTCTTCTAACTCTTATGAGACATGTTTAGACCACTCTCTTGAATTGAATGATGATATGATTCGGGAGGAGGAGTTGCCCGCTACGACTCTGGAATTTGAAACCACTCATTTGAGGCCACCATCTGAGCTGCAAACAATTGAGAATTCAGCGCTTCAATTGAGTAATTTCAATGAATAGAGTGATCACATCAATGCTTCACTTACTGATTTTCAATCTATCTGTGCAGGACTGGAGCAAGAGAGCGTACCTCCATCCACTTTCAAGGATGATGGATTCTTTGCGCAGATCATCACAAGCCACAAAAACGAGTCACGCGCATCTGAATTTTCCAACTCGTGGGATTGCTTGGTACACTTTGCGGTTTCAAACGATCCCATGTTAAAAGACAAAGTGGATACCTTACGAGACAACATCTCGGTAGTCATCACTGACCGAACGAACCCTTATTTTGAAACCCTCTCTTCCCCTAATCCTAAACGTCTACTAGTAAAGGAAGAGGAGCTGAATCTAAAACCGAAGTTTGGAGCTTCGGAATATGTTGAGACTACATTACTTTTTAAGAAGTTTTCTAAACTTTATTTACTTGTAGTCTTTGATTCACCATGCAATACTAACGTTGAAACTTCTTCTGTCTTAGGTGAATCGTATAAATTATGGATACCTCAAGCAATTCAATGGAAGATTTTTTATGAGGTACATAAGTCTCTCTGGAAAGTCAAACTCCAGGGCATCCAAGCCTATTGTAAAAAAGGCTTTTGGATAATCCTATTGAGAAGCTTACTGAGAGACTTATCAAGATACTGGCCGGAAGGGGAACCTTGCGGGATGATCGATTCAATGTTTGTGGGTAACATTACTGTAAACCCTCACGAGACTACAACTTGTCCACTAGGGGTAACCTAGGGGTTTAAAGGCTTGTTGCATTCGCTAAATGCAATCGAGAGCACCTGCGAAAGTGGTATAGGTAGGATTTTATTTTCGTTATTTTTGTTCTGCTTTCTCTCTCATGCTGACAAGCTTCCATGCCGTGATCTCTTGGAAAGTCTCTCTCTTGATTTGTTATCCAGGTACTATCTTCCCATCACTTTACTTTCATTGTTCCATGTGTATGGCATGTTCATATCTTTTACATTGAGGACAATGTAGATTTTAGGTTGGGGGTGGGAGATTAGGCTTCCTAATCCGTATTTTCTTGGTCTTGAGCAACAATTGTAAAAAATTTTAAAATTTTTCTGAAAATTTTTATGAATTCAAAGTGATTTTGATGGATACCCTTGATTTAGAAGTTCAAGATAAATAATGTTGGATTTATGACTCTTGAATTCCGTATCTGTTAGATTTCATAGTTAAGAGAATTATTAATCCATGATTAGAAGTTGTAAACATTGATTGAATCATGATTTCAGGACACGTCTTGCTTACACATTAAGATTTCAGTTCCATATCGAAGGATTAACTTGGTAATCACTAAGCACGAAGGGAACCAGTCTGAAATATCTTGCCATCATGGTATAAAAATTGAACAGGTTGGGCAATTAATCTTCACCATGGGTTTGCTCCCTACAGGTGAAGGTTTGATTCCCCAAGGTTAAACATTCAAAAAATAAATAAATTTTATTAGGTAATTGGTCTTTTGCCATAGGTTTGCTCCCTATTGGTAAGGATTTGATTCCTCTTTTTGGCATGACTATTAATGGAAAAATAAAAAGTTGAAAAGATCAAAAGATGAAATTTATGAGGCAAGTTCGGTTATCATGATTTCTCTTGCTGGTTACCAATGAGATCCTGAAATAACAAATTCAATCTTAATGTGATTAGCTGAGATTACACTATACATCCATGGATCTTAATGTTTAAAATTTTTTCTAATTAATGGATTAATGCTTTACACTTGATTATGAAATCTACGGTGCGCTTGAGCTCAGGAGAATACAATTTCTAACATTCATGAATATTAAATTTCTCGTATTTTGTTCAAAATCTCACTTGATTTCATAGAAAGTTCTCCTATAATTCTCAACTTATTTTTCGCATACTTTGCTCGGGACTAGCAAAATGCTGGTTGGGGGTTGTGTTGAGGGTCAAATATTGCATGTTAGACCCCAGATATTGTCTGGATTTACGAATATAATGTTGTCTAATGGCTCGTTTTCTCATTCTTATTTGGCAAAGTGATTTTATGAGCATGGATGGAAAAAGGACGTTAAAAGTTGAGATTTAACGATCTGATGACGCCAAAGGCAAGGGACACACTCCAGGGGACCAAGATTGACAAATATACACGGTCAGAAATTCAAGAAAAGTTAAAAATTGAAGCTCAAGTGGCCTGAAGGACGTCCAGAATGCAAGATCACGAGGTTCCCACCATCCGTTCGGCTTGAAACTTCATACGTCGCCTGAGGACCATAAATTAACCGTACATATAAAATTTCAGCCATTGAAGATCTCGGGAAGTGCCCCAACTGACAGATCAGCCCATAAACCGTTGATTCTGGGCCCACCTGATATCTGGAACTGTCTCAAAATTATTATTGACGCCTTAAATGAGGAGTCAAAACAGATGGACGGTGCAGATTTCTCCTAAACAGTGCAATGGACCCCATATGAGATGAGTGTGTACAGTGCACATGTGCACTCGTCGTGCACCAAACGAGTTAAGTCGGTCAGCAAGACGCTGACCGACTTTCTTCTTAAAAATAAAAAAAAATAAAAAAAAAAATCACACAGCGGACGCACGGCCGCTGGCCGTTTTTGCGAACGGTAGTGGGCCCCACCCATTGCTCGTTTGGCCAATCTGATCCGTCCACCGTGTAGAGGGCTTCGAGAACTACAAAACCATGCTGACCTTTTGCACCCATGCGTGCACACGTGTGAGATACAGAGGCCACAAAAGGGCTGCCTGGTAGCGTTCAAATCTGATCTTTTAGTTATTTCTTCTCTGGGACACGTCAATGAACGTTCAAAACTACCTATTCTTGACTGAAATTTCGTTCTGAATCCAATGGACGGGGTGGATTTTTCAAAAAATGCTTCTGTGGGGCCCACCGATCACAACAGCGAAATGGTGTGCAAGGTTTTGCACATCCGCGAAAACTGACTTTTCCGGACAGTTTTGGCCCACCATCTTTGATCATATGGTAGATCTGAACCGTCTATCATGTAGAAGACCCAAGAAAGTACTAAGGGACGGTGTTTCTTTGGAATTTGAGCGAGGAAAGTGGCGTGTTTCATGGTACCGAACTTGGCTGCAAAAATTGCACTCCGTGTCCTGCTACAACTCTGTCACTGACTCCAGCCTTCCAGCAGCTATAAAAAGAGGTTTTTGGACGTGGGGAGGATTCATTCAAGGTCTTGGGAGGAAAAACAGAGGGCTCGAGCTTGGGTTTCAACGTGGGCAGAGGAGAGAGAGAGGAGCTTGGTTTTTTCTTTCCCTTTTCTTCTCCTTTTCTTTTTCTCTTTATTTATTTGGATTGAGCCCATCCATGGCAGGCTAAATCCTCCTAGCTAGGGCTAGGAGGTGAAGCTTGTAGTGAGATGAGAGATTATATGCTTTTAATTTAATTTTAATTTTTGAATTGAAGTTGATTTTAGTTTGATTTTAATGGAAATATTTTTGGTCTTTAATGGTCTGTTGTGACTGAAATTACAATGGGTCTGCAATGCTTTGAATATTTTCTTATCCCTTTTATGTTTATGACGTTAGGACGTCCCGTTGTTCACCATAGTCTCCTGGGCATGGTTGGATGACGGTACCCTTCTTAACCTTCATACATATGATTGGTTGGTAATTAGTTTAATTCTATTGTTTGCCATAGTCTGTGGGCATGGTTTGGTGATGGAATCCATTCTAATTCATACACCTTTCATCTCTTTGAAAACTAGATCAACGGCAGTTCAGTAATTTTCATGATTTTTGATGCAAGCAAAAGTTCTCCCTGATCTCTACAAGTGGATCTTCTGAATCCCTAGTTTCCTATTTCTGAGTTATTTCCTAAGTTTTAGATTAATTATTCTACAAGTATTTCACCATTGCTAATTGATTTAGAATTCATCTTAGCCTAGTTCTAGTTCTAGTTAGTTTTAGATAACGTACAAGTTTCAGTCCCTTGGGATTCGACCTCGGTCTTACCGAGTTATTACTACATCACAACCCTGCACTTGGGGAGTGAACAATCATTCCAACTAAATCTGAGGAAGAACAACAAGCTATTGAATCATTTCCATCTAACAATGAGAAAATTGAAGAAGAGGAAGAAGAAGTTGAAAAGGATAAACTGCAAGATGCTTATAATCAACTATATATTCATAGCATCCATATCCTTAAAAGGCTCGGTATGACTGAAAACAAAAAGGAAGTGTTGCAGAGAAACTTGGATAGAACCTTGGAAATCAACACACATTTAGTCAATGATTTGCAACAATATCATTCAGACAATGATAAGTTTGAATGAGAAAACCTATCCCTAAAAATTGTTAGGGATGGGAATGCACAACTCAAAAATGAGATGATAATGCGCAACTCAAAAATGAGAATCATTCACTCCGTATTGACTTAGAAAAATCCAAGAAATTCGCCAAGATAAACTACAAATTTTCTCAGAGTGGTGAAAAATTAGAAAAATTGTTAGGGATGGGAAGACTAGGAAGAGACAAGAGTAGAGCCTAGGGTATGAGAAAATTAAAAAGAAAACTGAAAATAAAGCTCCAACAAAACTGGCTACTTTAGGTCGAAATATGAGAATTTCTCCAGTTTGTCATTTATGTGGTGATGCGGGTCATTATAAGTTTGAATGCTTGGCACCAAGACGGACCTCACATAACTCTGATCGAAATCACATTAAAAAATTTAAACCAATTAGAGAAACACTAAATGATGAAAGTCCTCCAACAAGAAACATTCATCCATCACCACCTAAAGAAAAGGACAGAATGAAGAAATTTGTCTCACAATGGGTAGTAAAAGAAAAAATGAACTATCTGATGATTAACTTTCATATACCCTGAAATATTAAGCAGAAAAAGAAATAAGTCCAGGTCATGTATTTAGATCTGGATACTAAGCTCCAAATGATATATCTGAGGTTCCAGACACTATCTTTTATATATAAACATTCGAATGTTTATATTTTTGTATGAATAGTGATTGTATATAATTTTGCTTGTATACTTGAAAATCTAAAAGTATACTTGAGAAGTCATCTGAATGCTGGAAATTATATATATATATATATATATATATATATATATATATATATATATATATATATATATATATATATATATATATATATATATACTCACTTTTAAAATAACCGTCGATTGGTCATTTTGAGTATTAGTCATATCGACAAAGTGTCGATATCATCGACGTTCTTCTGGGAAGCCAAGGTGTCGGGGCAATCAATCTTATTCAAAACTCCTATGCGAAACTCAAATTCGAGACTATCAATGGCATCTAAAACCATGTTATCTAAAGAACAAAAGAAAGTATATCTGATCTCAGACTAGGATTCACATCTTCTAAAATCTCTTCATCCTCTTCCAAGATGTCCAAAAGAAAAAAAATTTGTCAGCTCTTCATCAAAGGACTTCAATTTTGAACAAGAAAGGTAAGGAGAATGTGACAGCCTCTTCTTCCCTGTTTAACATCAACCTCGTGGCGGAACGAGGAATCCATAAAAAGAGCATTGAACCATTTAAGATCATCAACCTCTTAAAACAGATTGGGTGGGACAATGTTGTGAGTCTTGGTGGAACATTTCAATACAATCTGGTACATCAATTTTTAAGCCTTGTTTACAATGTTGAAAAGGATCCTCCACTCATCTCAGTCGCAGTCACAAATCCGGTCGAATGCATCACGCCGAGGGAGATAGGTAGATTGATTGACATATAATCCACTGAAATACCGGTATCCAATCGAAACATGAATGGTCTCGGTGTATAGGGAGAAGTTACTCGAGCATTATGCAATGGTGCCACAATTCCCAGGAATACAAAGAATATACTCCATGTTAAGCACCTTGATCCTACCTATAAGATTCTTCACAGTATTTTCAGCACTAATGTCTAGCCCTGTGAAGTCTTCGGCAACAATCTCTCTCCATACATTCTGAATGATGTTCATCTAAGGATTCTAGTATGTCTACCCACTCTAATTTTACAACAGATAATTCGTGTGTCTTCAGAAGAATCCATCACTATAATTTTATCTCCATGTCTTCTGTCTAAGCTTTCATGTCAATTCGGTCTGCCACCTACTCAAGATCTTTCACATCCATGTAGCTGGTTCAATTATAAAGACATCCGTAATCTGAATCTCTATGACAAAGTCTCTTGTGTTGAAAGAACCAATCAAATCTCAAGCCATGAAACTTGATAAATGTGAAGCCCATCTTTCAAAAATCTGACAAAGACTGAAGTCGCTGCAACATGCTATGGAATAGATTCTGAACATTCTCCCTTCTTCATAAAGCATGTCTAGGCTCTCTCTTCATTTATCACATACCTAGAATCCTTCTGGAATACTTAGGCATAAGTATCTTTTTAAATGCCCTATGATCATGGTTATGTGTGTGATGAATTACAGACTTACAGACTATGATAAAGTAGTGTCTTGCTCCATTTTAAACCCTACATGGGCTTAATATCTCTGTCTGATGGTTGGTAGTCTACTGCTGTCTGGGGCAGTACGCATTTTTGAATGATAAAAGTTTTGTTGAATATGGTTGCATATAATTCTATTCTTACTGCCATAGTGATATATGAAATCCCCTGGCTTATATAGTCTCTGATATGGAATGCATGTGATTTTCATGATTATCTTATCTGACCTATTTAATATGTATCCATATCTTCTGAAGATAATGTATGGTTTACAATGATCTCGTCTCTATACATCTATACTTATGGTTCTCCCAATTTAACTTCAGTCAATATCTACTACTTTATCTTTGTTAATGACTGACAAAAAGTGGGAGAAAAGTTAAAACACCCCGTGTGGAAAATTGGATATTTTCTCTTATATGTTGCAGGTGTAAGGGAGAGAAGCTGCACCAAGAAAGGGGGAGTTTTATAGTAAGGGGGAGCAAATACTGGTTGTGTAGAGTTTTACAGTAAGGGGGAGCAAATACTGGTTGTGTACATGAGATCATTAGAATTTGTAAAATTATGTAAATTACATGCACACACAATTTAGGATGTGTCTGTCTAGATATTATTCTAGGGTGTTTTGGTATTTTGTCATGTAATTGACAAAAAGGGGAGATTAAAAGTGCACCTGCAAGTGCCCTGGTTTGTCAATTACCGTGTGTATTGAGTCAGTCAGTCTGTAGAGCCTCATAGGAAGAACAATTCAAGCGCCTGCCTCAACCGAATGTGTGGAAGTTCGTCATAGGTAAATCATAGCCTCACATCCCATGTCTCAAAACACCAGGTGATTAAAACCCTTAAAAATAAGTTAGAACATATGAGGGTTTTTGGATAATTGAACTTTTTCAAACATCAAAAAAATCTTTAAGTTTGGTTGCCCTGTCAATTGTATCGATACACATTTTGATATGATCGACCTGTGCTATCGATGTCCTCGACACTTGATCGAGACTATCGATAAGAGGACTAAAAGTGTCCAGCAACTGCATACTCATCTAGACGAATTTATCGATATATCGATACACCCATCGATATCATCGATATTCAAAAATCGAGCCCATCGAAAGTGGCTCGATAATATCGACAGGCAGATTTTTGGCGCCCCTATTTTTTAAGAAAATCACTATGTGCTTCGATATATCGATGTCTTTCCCGATTCAATCTGAATTCAAATCTCAATCATATCGGAAGGCCATCGATCATATCCATAGTGGGCGTGCATTTCTTCCAGCAAATATTTCAGGTTGTTTTTAACTTTTGATCGGAGGCCACTTGAGGAAATCGATATTCTTATGTCGATGCTATCGTGGAGTCAATTGGATCGAGATTGGACACAAACTGTCTAGCGAACTTATAAGTAAATCTATACGATTTATCAATCCCATCGACACGGCCTCTGATATCATTGATATGCAAATTTTGATGACATCGGTTGTTCTCCGATCATATCCTAAAAACTTGAAATATTTCAAGACTTGTCTCTCTCATGCTTCAAATGTCAATAGATCGATCCCAGTATCGATGGAATCAGAGTTTAAAATCTGATGACATCGACACCAGTATTGATCCCATCGACCAGCTGGCAAAGGGTTTCAAAAGCCTATGACTTTTGAGTTTGTGTTATTGAGTGGACAGTCGATCCCATCGAGAGTATACGCTCGATGATATCGACCCTGCTCAATGATATCGAACTCTATCATAAATATGACCGTTTTATATCCATTGGAACCTTTTTCCTATATAAAGAGAGACTTATCCATATTACTAGTAGAGAAAGAAGAGAGTGATTTTATGTGTTTTACCTTTAAATCATACACCCAAAGCCCTTTCTCTTACAGGAGTTCATCTTCCAATCCAGTCTCATTCATTGACATTCAATGGAGTGGATTGAGAAATGAACTTTCGCATTTAAGGATCCTTTAGCACCTATCTTAATAGCATATCATTAAGCTGGGATGCCTTGAATGAATAGATGACGGGAATCACACTATCTTCCTTATAGGAAAATGCTAAGAGAGTGGATTTCCATCCTAACCTTGACCCAACCCGAAGCCAAGTACTAGTACATCTTTTGTGTTACGGATCAAGGGAGCCGAAGACTCTTCAACTACAAGGAGGAGATCTTCGTCATTGCACAAAATGGGACTCATCAACTTATCTGTAAGTATCTAGAGTTCAGAGTACACTTGTGATTATTCCTTTCTAGGATTCGGTCTTGAGTATTGCTCACCTTTAAAGTTCTCATAGGAGGCCTCCGGCGGGAGTGTACGTATGGGGTGCGTTGTATAGACCCTTGCTCTGTGGAGAGCATAAACATCCGGGTGCATTGTATGGACCCTTGCTCTATAGAGAGCATAAACATCTGGTTAGGAGTGAACCAGTAAAACTCCAGGGTTAGAGGTGAACCAAGTAGAAACCTCTGTGCACAGGTTGAAGGTGAACCTGATTTAAAACCTTAGGTTTGAGGTGAACCCTGAAAAACCTCCTTAGTAAAATCCGGTACACTCAAGGGTTGAGTGCGACAGCTGAGAGTGGAGTAAACAAGTAGTCGAACCACTATAAAAATGACTGTGTTTGCGATTTCTTTGTTTGTGTGATTTACTTTATTATTTTAATATCTGAATTTCTGAGATCACACCTCACACACATACACAGTCATATCTAGCATGAACTAAGTTCTATATTGCTATCTTTTAAATAGTTTGTGATTGGACCCTCTACTAAGCTTGGAAGCCAGTAGAGTTACATTTAAGTAATCTTAATAATTGTCTATCTAATAGGATTAGTGTAATAGGATTTTTAAATATATTATAAAACTTTAAAAAGTCTTATTCACCCCCCTCTAAGACATTTTGGCATATTCCTACTTCAACTCAAGCGGACTTCACTGCTATTTCAGTACACTCAAGGGTTGAGTGCGTCCTTCAGGAGTGGAGTAGGCACATAGCCAAACCACTGTACATGACTATGTTTGGGATTATTACTAGCATATTCTTTTGATTCTGTTTATCTTGAATGTTTATATAAAGCATGATTATTTGAATATCTAGAACAGATAAGAATCACATCCCATACACACTCATACACATCATCCATCCTAGACTAATTGTTAACTTTTCTTAATATTTAGTAGTCTTGTGCTTGGATCCTCTACTTGGCTTGGAAGCCATTAGAATTAACATGAGTATATCTTGATTGTTACAAAATAGATCAAGATTAGGATAATAGGAATTTAAATTGGCATAAAATTTTATAAAGTCCTATTCACCCCCCTCTAGGACACTTTGACCTATTCATTCTTCTACTATAGTGGTCTATACCGCAATTTCAAGTCGATGTGGTCGATTCAAATCTATAACTTTCTGTCACATTATAGGAACCCCCAAATTGATCCTCCATCCATAAAATTTAAGGTAGGATAATCTATTGTCAAAGTCACTCTAGGTTGCATTGCAAACCTTCTTGGAGCATCTCTGTCTAGTGAAGGGCTGCCAAGCCATGACACAGATTTTCCCAATGTTCAATCCAAAATGACTAAATTTCTTTACAATCGGAAAGATGGGCCTTGGCTTCGAGGCAATGCCCTTTGCTCCTCAAACATGATGAGAAAATATCAAGTCCTCCATTCCATTTATTTTTACCAATGTCTACCCACGTGGCACTAATAGGATAGATCTCACCCCTGTTATGGTGGACATCATTTACTGTGTCGCCTCTAGCATTCGCCTTTGTCTCTCATCCATTATCCCCTATTAGATTTCTCTATTGATCAGGGGGAATCAACCGACCTATCTTCCTTTCGATCATCTCATTTGCCCACTTGCACGGGAGTGCGTCTTTCTTCCCACCTCCAATGCTCCAGTACTGGCGCTGTGGATTACACAAGATAACATTAAGAATATACAGGTGAAGCCTCTTCCACCAATGACTAATGCAGCAGATGTAGTGACTACAGAGGTCGGGTAGGCGATAATGTAGCAACTCAGCGAGACAAGCCATCAGTGCAACCCACACCGAACTCAATGACAACACAACGATACATGAGGCAGTAGGATCGCCTCAATCTTGTCATCGTAGAGCTGTTCTTGTAGGGGAGTGACTATCCCGAATAGAGCAGCTGATCCAGACACTGCAACACACTGTTCGGGACTAAATTTCCTGAGTGACATGCCGCCGAGATGATATTGTCCCTCTGGGTCATGGTCTAAATAGTTAGATATAGTCAGTTTGGTCATGCTTAGTGTTAGTTCGACCAGCTTGGTCATGGATATCTTTTTGGTTGCACCAAGATGTGATTTCATGTATTGGATTTCATAGTTATATTTCTCTACATATATTGTGTTTGTTGCATTCTTTATATACATCTTGGATATTTTGAATTGGCCTTCTTTACCCATCCTTTTGGATGATATTATTATGTTTATTAATGCCTTCCTATGTGGTCTTATGTTTATTGTTTACTCCCTCTGAATGATCTATCATGATTATATTTTGAACTCTTAGTGATCAATATATTTTCACTAACATCCTTTGCCAATCATTGATAAAAAGGGGGAGAAACATGCTCCCACCATATGTTTGTATTATCCTTTTTAAAAACAATCATGTTGTGGGAAGTTAGGGGGAGCATCAAGAAACTCAAGTCTGGCATGTCTTTGCTTGGTTGTAAATCAATGTAATTTTAGTTTAAAGACATAAATCAAATTGTACAATCGAGTTGTATAGGGTTTGTTAGTTTTTGTTAGGTAATTGACAAAGAGTGAGATTGAAAGTGCCCTAGTTTGTCAATTAGTGTGAATTAAGAGTCTTAGAGCCAAGCGACCCCCAAGAAGAACAAAGACTGAAGATTTAAAGGGTTGAAGTCTTCTTATTCAAGACAAAGTAAGAAAGACTCAAGACCTCACCAAACATAACCTATACTTAACCAAAAATATCTAGGAGAATTTATTTTTAAGTATGCCGAAATGCTATGAGATTCGATGTTTGAGTTAAAAGTTAAACTCTGAAATTAGACATCATCGATGGCATCGAAGTGCCATCAAATTGCCTTCGATGGCATTAAAGGCAACTCGATAGGATCGAGCTAGTAGATTCACTTGTCCAATAAGAAATTAAGTAAAAAAGTGAATTTTTACAATGGCATAGAAGTCAATTCGATAGCATCGAACATAGCTTTGTTGACATCAAAAAAGAGCTCAAATTAACCAGTAAGAAAACAAGTATTTTTTGAATTTTTACGATGGCATCGCAGACATCTTCGATGGCATCGAACGTAGCTTCATGACATTGAAAAAAAAATTTCATAATGATCCAAAACTTCTGTAACCACAAAAGGGATTCAATGGCAGACGCTCAATCCTCATTGTTCCCTGCTGTGTGGGCCACCTGAGCTGAGTGTACAGCTGATTTTTATGGTGGCCCACAACTAAAAGGGGGGGCCACCATAATGCACGGTGTTAATGTTCTCACACATCACGGTGGGGCCACAAATGGGGCCCCCTACCTCCAGCGTCAAACGCAGTAGGACGTTGCTGCAACATCCTCTGGACATCCAGTAGTAGCAACGTTTGCTGCTTGTTATATTTTTTTTGAAAAACATGTATTTCTGTGGTTTTTCCTATGTGGGGCCCGCATCAGGTGAATCCACTCCACCCATTGGATTCTATGGCTCATGTCCGACCAAATGAGCCCAATATGCGATGTGTTTTGGTGTATAAAAATACGTAACACCCCGGACTTTAGCCAACCTGGGATTAGACGTCATTAGGCAATGGGTCAATTAAAACACCTGAAAAATCGCTTAGAACCCAATTCCATAGCCAAAGAAACCACTTAGGATTAATTCCTTTAAAAACTAAGCATAAGTTAGCTAGCGCAACGCTGGAGTAGCTGGGAAACAGTCCCTGAACACTTTAAATACGTTTTACAAGACCCAAATCGAGTAGAACATATGACTCCATAATACTCTATAACCTTGGATCAAACTCTAAGTCGGTTTGTTCTCTGGACCACTTTAAAATTTTGTATTGGATCTAGACCGCGCGTCGAAAGTCCGATACCTCCTATCTTAGACCGTTAGAACCGCCTTGCTGGACTTGACAATCATTTCAAAAATCAAGTCCAACCGATAAACACAGGCTATTTCATTGAGCCCGGACCGAAGA
Organism: Magnolia kwangsiensis; assembly: GCA_037074715.1. NCBI lineage: Eukaryota > Viridiplantae > Streptophyta > Magnoliopsida > Magnoliales > Magnoliaceae > Magnolia > Magnolia kwangsiensis. The sequence goes on from CM073573.1 coordinate 64,756,126, forward strand.
GAGTGCGAATAGGGACAGATTTGGAATTTAAAATTCAAATCTGGCACACGACTTGACGTGTCAGTATTAAGCGTTCTGACCATCAGAATTCAGCCAGATTACACCCTCGGATCAGGAAAAATTTCTATTTCATATCATGAGACTTTCAGCCCTGATCTACGTGCGGTGACCGCTGAACTGAAACTGGTCCGCCACTTGCGATCTGCGAACCCTGCCGGACTAAAAACTTAATACGTGCTAGATCTGGTATGCATGAGCTTAAGTCCGATCACATTCGACCAAGGGACCACCAGAAAGCATCTTTTGGACCGAAACAGCCCCGAATTGGTTATGCACTAAGTGAACTTTGTACCGGAGCCTATTTTGGGCGTTTTTAAGCTTATAAAAGGGGTTGAAACCCTCACTCCTCTCTCCCATCCGAATTTGCAAAAATTCCTAGATTGGGAGAGAGAAAAGGTGAGAGTTTGTGAGAGAAGGTGGGATAGAATTCCCTGCTGCTTGTGCCACGTGCTGTACGTGCATAGGCAACGCACTCCGATCACTTTTTCGGCGATTCCTCCGCATTTTCAGGTAAGAAAATACCCTAGAAGTTGCTGATTTGAGGTTCCTTTCGTTTCCTAGCGAAGTAGCTAATAGAACTTGTGTATTAGGTTCTCTAATCGCCGTAGACGAAGCGTATATGCTCCGTTCGAATTTACACATCCATAAGGGACAAGGTGCGGATTTTAGACGCTTTGATTGACTGTTTCCAAAGCTTTCAATGTCGTTTAATAGTAGATTATCGACGACAACGCCGTTTGACATGTACAACATGCTGTCCGTTTCCTGTTTCGTAAACCGACGAAGAATATGAGATTTAGGGCATTTTAGTCATTTGTTGGAAGTACTGTTTTCATCCATATTTTGCTGATGTGATTGACATGGCTTCTTGTCACATTAGAATACTAGGAATGCATGCATAATTAGTTTGGCGAAGAGATTCGTCTAAATGTGCACTTTGGGTCGACATACTATATGTAGACTTAAGTGTGTGGTTTAAGTGTTTGTATAAATGCTTGTATTAGTATGTATTGAATTAAATGGTGTTATGAATTAGTTTGAGATTGATTTTTCAATTAATATGCTGGTGTAAATGGCTTCCTACATGTTAGCCATATGTACGATTTCATTATATGTATGAAAGGCTTGCGTTGGATGATTTACTTAAGTGGTACGTTATAACATGTGTTAGCATGCTCACATGGTTGTATTTTATTTCCATTACCCTTACACAACTGCTAATGTGGATTTATGATTGTTTGGGACTATGCCTAGTCCAGGCAGTCGGTAACTGAGCGAATTCGTGGTTAGCTTATCTTCGACACGAACGACGCGCCGATGAACGCGAGTCGTGTTCTGGAGTTGGCGGCTGTGGTTAGGCCACGCGAAGTGTTTTACGCACTTCATGTCATTCGACTTGAGATGCGATCGTGCTAGTCAAGCCCGTCAAGTAACCCGACTGGCCGATGTATGTTCACCCTGCATGAGTCATAACTGCTTGAACCTAGGGTACTGAACTTACCATTATAAACCCTGTTAACCATGGTACCTTGATCCATAAAGACTCATGAGCCGGGCATGGTGGTATGGGACACCGTGGTCGAGCTGTCGGCCTACGCTGGGGCCACAAACCTCCCCGTAGTGACCAGTGAGCACCTAGACTCGTGAGCAGATTACGGTGATATGGGACACTATATTCTTGCTGTCGGCCTACATTGATAAGGTGATGGGGGAGCGGTGCAACGAGTGCGAGCAACAGCCCTAGCAGCCCTTTGTAGTGACCACGAGCATATTCTTAGTCTACGGGAGGCGACGACCCTTCAGTAGCAGTAGAGTACAGTAGGCCTGTATTGAAAAGGTCATGGGGGAGCGGAGCAACGAGTGCGTGCAACAACCCTGGCAGCCCTTGCAGCGACCTACAAAATATACATCGTATGAGATTACTAGGAGTGACGACCCTAGACAGGATCTGTGTTGGGATTGATATAAGGGAAGTACCTTAGTTTCCCAATCCTGCTGTTTGAATGGACTAATAACAACTCGAAAATCATATCATCCATACCATTGCATGTGCCTGGAAGATGTGGAGCACTTGAGGGTCGATTGCATGCCGCGGTCGTAAGATGGTGCCGTATGAGGGAGATCGTCGGTGACGGCATACATCACGTCATGTCATATTGCATTAACAACAGTATTAGGATTGTTTGAATTACTGCTTTACTATTATCGCATGATTGATTTGATAACATGCTAATCTCTGCTCTCTTATCCCACTGAGTTGATCACTCACTCCCACGTTACGGGATGGTGTTTCCGGAAACCCACCAGTCCCTATTGTGATTGCAGATGATGGCGCGGCCTGTGAGGCGGTGCTGGACTTGATGATGAGGAGGAGGATCTCTCCTTTATGCATGATCTGATTGACGGGATTACAGGGAGGTTGATTAGATACCTTGACACTTGTCATTTTATATTTTTAGAACACTCATGTATATCCTTTTGGTTTACTTTTGGAGCATACATATATGTATATAACCTGGTAACATGTTCACACTTTGGAGACATACAACAGTTTATATATGTTATACGTACTATCACAGTCTTCCGCTTGTTAATTTAACCGTCTCTGGAGTATGATATGTTGTTCTAGCTTAATCTCACTCATGTTTGATACATTATCATAGACAACATTCAATCATACATATCTATGTTGCATAAATAACATTTTGGAACTCAGGAGTTGGGTTTTCGCTCGACCCCCCGATTTTCGGGATGTTACAAAATATCAGAGTGGGCCCTAATGGATATAAATGGTAGAAATCACTATTTTCTATGCTATGGCCCGCTAGAAAAATCAGATTGGCCTCAAATTTTAGCTCAATGTCTATAATGAGTTAGGGAATGGAATGGACAGCATGGATTAAGTCCCATACATCAAGGTGGGGCCTGCATGAGCAGCCCACCCAAAAAGCTTAAATCAAATTGATATTTTTTTTCTTTGTTAGTTCATCGCACTATCTGTTCACACTTCAAAGAACCCACGTCCAGTGTCCCTGGACGCTGGATGGTTTTCCTTAAACACATTTCCAAGGTGGGCCCCACCTACACGTGTGCTGCCTAGTTGGGCCACCAAATGGTTGGATGGTGTGGATAAGACATACATCAAGGTGGGGTCCATCTGAGTGGGCCACACGGCCACATCATCACATAAAAAGAAAATGGAGAGAGGAAAAGAGAGAGAGAGATTGAGTGATGAAGGGACCTTAGCACTATGGGCCATCCCTTCCATACATCACAACATAACATTAAGTGGGTCCCAATACATGTGGGCCCATCAAGTCAAAAATCAACAGTGGAGATTCCTTCTCCACCAAAATAGAAAGTCTAGATGACCTCTTTTCATGCAAGGAAAATAAACATCATGATGGGATCCATGGAGAATGGCCCCATCATGGAATGATCATGAGAATCAAGGTGGGCCATCGGCCACACCTAGGATCTAAAGTGAGATCCATACCATCAATCGGTAGGCCTCACTTGGCCCATCATCAAAGCATTAAATCTAGGCTTATAAAGCACCCACCGTTAAATCTTCTTGGTCCGATGGAACGCCAATCCTCTTATGTCTCACTTTAAAGGAAGATAATGAGAAATGAATGGTTAGGATGATGGATCTTAGGATGGGAAGTGGGCCACACAACTCACTCTTTTCTCTCTTGGAAGTGCTTAGACGTGCACTCCTTTCCTAGCTTAGAAAATGTGAAGAGAAAGAGAGAGGGAAAGGGTGGTTGTAAGAGAGGTGATGGATGTGAGTTGATAGGTGTACTTGACATTTATGGGTGTGTAAGAGAGAGAGAGAGGAGGAGTTGACTTTGGGGTTACTCTTGTACTTGACATGAGGTGATTGATTAATTGATTGATGGGACATGTTGTAGAGATTCTCTTGGGATTGAAAATGCGCGGTGTTTTCTCAAACTGAACGCAGGCCCACATCTCCTAATCTGGGTATCGCCTCAGCACGTAATACACGGCGTTGAAACCACAACGATGGCACAGTCGCTAGGGTACAAGTCTCGGATTGAGCCGGCTCAGATCTATGGGATATGACTTAAGGTCATGCACAAACGTTTATTATAGGTCAAGGGTTGTCAGAATTCGACAGGAAGGATTACAGAAGTCTATGAAACAGTACGGATTAGGATACGGGACTTACAACTCTCCCCACCTAATAAAAATTTCATCCTCAAAATTTAAAAAACAAACAAGGGAAGAAGAAACATCTTCAAGTATATGTGTCAAGGCTCAATCAATCTACAAAATGATGAAGATAACACTTTAATCTCAACCTCACCCTCCCAAAACACATTATCAGCACTATGGTGATTCTAATCAACCTCGAACCCCTGATCAGAGACAATCAAAACTGGAATACTATCTAGCCTCATAATCTCAACGGCATGGAGCTATATCAGAAAACCTCTGAGTTATTTGAACTCGGGGACCTAATCATTCTAGGTTCTCAACAATCATAGAGTGAAGGAAAGCTATCAGCAGATATGTGATGTTATCCTCAAGTATTCTCAAGTTATGCTCTGATATCATCTTCTGTCACACCCCAAACCCTGAAATTGGGCTCATAAAATTTTTGATTACAGAATCTAATACCGACAGCCTCCATAGTTTCCCATTCTGGGCTCCCAGTGTCCATATGCCAGGTTTCGATCCTGGGATCCTACAAGGAGGATTTTCCAATGTACATCTGTCTCATAAGAAGCATAATCACAAGTATACCCAAATCATAAAGGCAACATCACCATCACATATCCACTAATATAAATATTTAAATACAATGCTAAACGGGAAATATATATGTCAAAAATCAAAGTTCCAGAAGACCGCTACATGCTCCAAGCTCAATGCTACTATAACCTAATGCCACCTACATGCATTTATCGTGTATAAACTTATAGAAAGCTTAGAGGGTGGTATAAGTGTGTGCGATACACGTGCTAAGTACCCAATATAATGTCATAATCATACAATATCAGAAATACAGGCAAGATCATGAATCATACGATATCAGAGTAAGTGGAAATACTGACAAGATTATGAATCATACGATATCAGAGCATACAATGCAGATCAGCTACACAAATGTAGAATCATAAAGAATTAAATATCAGATGCCTGATGATGCAATGTAGTATGTAAATCTTGCTAAGTCTTTCTAGGTCGCATAAATGCAGAAACATAGCAACCCAAAATGCCATATGCCCACGGATGCAATATGCGATGCGAATGAAATGACCAAGCTAGAGTGTGAGGTCGGGATGACAGTACGTAGTTTTACCGGCTACGGGGTCCATCACAAGGGACTTCTATCCAAACCAGTTGCATAGCTAAATTTGGATAGTCAGACTCAATGTGGTAAACTCTTGATCTCAGGTTAGTCGCGTGCCTAACTAAAATCCTGGTCATATGAAGGTACACGTAACAAATAGTTACGCACCACCAGCCTAAGTGGATAGTGAATGAATGAATGAGTATGCAATTCCTGCTCAATAAGTCCACATATCAGTATAATTCCTCTTTAGGATTATCACCGAGGTCTAGTACATTCCACAATGGTCGCCGCCTCCCTAGCCGCACAACTAGCGAGTTGAAAAGACCTCACTATCCGCCTAGCTAGTAGTCTACCCATACCTACCCGATTCGTCGATAGTGGATCCATTTACGAGCTAGTCATACTCAGTTTAGCTTACAGCCCCCTCACTCTGGCAGATAAGGCCACACCCTTTTCCAATAGATGACGACACAATGGGAGATGTGGCCTACTGGTATTCGGCACTCGGGTGCTCATGTATCCACTCGGTCTAGACGTTGGAGCATATCCTAGCATCGAAGGTTTAGGGACTTTCACCCATGGACATCCAAAGTGCCCAAATGTTTGAATCAAACATTTTCAGTGTCCTATCTAGCCATCCACGACATGCCTGTAGAGGCCATGACCCTAATGTTACTAGGGCATACAATGATCATGTCACACATATGCGAGATGCATGAGTCACCGTCTAGTCATGCAGTAATCCTACGTGTACCACGCACTCATGTGTGTAACTCCTATCAATGAGTCCCATAAATAATCTACCCAATGACATATACTATGATCAGTCACTCCTCATATCAAGCATACATATGATGTGTATGACATGAGTCATGAAATTATACTAAGCTTGTTATAAAGTGATAAACTATCCTTACAATGAAGATGAGCCTAGATGGCCTACACACAACAAGTATGAGCCTATCAATGGGCCCTAGGAAAATTTACAATGCGGACATTTAACCAACATTATCCTTACAATGTAGACATCAAACTATCATTGCTCCCAAGGCATGGCCTACCATAAATATCATTACATACACCACGGTGAAATCACACATTACAATAAACCTTATATACATCTCATTGGGCTTCAACCCATGTACCTCAAATACATCACATGGGCCTCATATATATCAAGGTGAGCCTCAATGGATGGGCCACAAATACATCAATATGGGCCTCATCACATGTGCCTTACACACACACACACACACACACACACACACACACACACACACACACACACACACACACACACACACACATATATATATCAAGGTGGGCCTCAATGGACAGGCAACAAATACATCAAGATGGGCCTCATAAGGCAGCCCATGATTTGGCAAAAATAGATGGACAGTGAGTCAAATACATACATCATGGTCGGTCCCACGTGCTATGGTGGATGGCGTGGATAAAACATGCATCATGAGGGGTCTATAGTCGCTAGACGGTGTGGATATATACTACATAAATCAAGGCAGGCCCCACAGACCTTGATAACGTCACTACAGCAGCCATATAGCTGGAGTGAGGTCCACCAACCATCCCACCTCCCACACGTGGGGATGGTGTGGGATATAATACACACATCAGTGGGTCCCACATGGGACCCACCATAACGTTTATCTACCATCCAATCTGTTAATAAGGTTACAAGGACCTGAATAAAGAAAAAATAAATAAATTTCATAATGATCCAAAACTTCTATAACCACAAAAGGGTTTCAATAAAAGATGCTCAATCCTCACTATTCCCTGCCGTGTGGACCACCAGAGCTGAGTATACAGCTGATTTTTGGGGTGGCCCACAACTAGAAGGGGGGCCACTAAATGCACAATGTTGATATTCTCACACATCACGGTGGGGCTCATATCTGGGACCCCCTGCCTCCAGCGTCAAACGCAGCAGGACGCTGCTACAATGTCCTCTGGATGCCCAGCAATAGCAGCGTCTACTGCTTATTATATTTTTTTTTGAAAACATGTATTTTTGTGGTTTTTCTTATGTGGGGCCTGCATCAGGTGAATCCACTCCACCCATTGGATTCTACGGCTCATGTTCGACTAAATGATCCCAATATGCGATATGTTTTGGTGTATAAAAACATCAGAGTGGGCCCTAATGGATGTAACGGTAGAAATCACTATTTTTTATGCTATGGCCCGCCAGAAAAATTAGATTGGCCTCATATTTTGGCTCAACATCTAAAATGAGCTGGGGAATGGAATAGACAGTGTGGATTAAGTCCCATACATCAAGGTGGGGCCTGCATGAGCGGTCCATCCAAAAAGCTTAAATGAAACTGATATTTATTTCTTTACACTTTCCAGAACACACTGGACGTTGGACAATTTGTCTTTAACACATTTCTAAGGTGGGCCCCACCTACAGGTGTGCTGTCTAGGTGGGCCACCAAATGGTTGGATGGTGTGGATAAGACATACATTAAGGTGGGGTCCATCCGAGTGGGCCACACGGCCACATCATCACACAAAAAGAAAATGAAGGAGAGAGGAAAAGAGAGAGAGAAAGAGAGATATCAAGTGATGAAGGGACCCTAGTTGTAACACCCTGAAAATCGGGGGTCATGTATAAACTCAACTCCCGAGTTCCAGACCGTCACTTATGCAACAAAAATGATTATGATTCAATGTTGTCTGATTTAAAGCATTCACATGAGTAAAAGTATACCAAAACTGCAATTCATACTTCAGATTCAGTGATAAAAGCAAGCGGAAGACTAAACAATATATATATCACTGTATGGAAAAATAAAGTAGATCTCATCTGTCTCTAAGGTATGAATACATCTCTGAGTCTCATATACATATACATGAACAAAATGAAATGTTCAAAATAGTCCCACTGAAGTCCCATCAATCCAGGTCGCCTACGCAAAGCCATCATGATACTGCATGTACGAGAACTCGTCCTGGTCCTCGTCGAAGTCTGGCTCTGCCTCCTGGATCTCAGCCTCACCTACATCTACAACAGGGTCTGGTGGGTGTTGCAAACACCATCCCGTAACGTGGGAATGAGTGATCAACTCAGTGGAATCATAGAGCAAAGATTAGCATGTTCACAAATCAATCACGCGATAATAGTAAAGCAGCAAATCAGACAATCCTAATACTGTTGTTAATGCAAGATGATATGACGTGATGTATGCCCTCACCGACGATCTCCCTCATACGGCAACATCTTACGACCGCGGCATGCCACACTCCCTAGAGTGCTCCACATCTTCCAGGCACATGCAATGCTATGGTGATATGATTTTCGAGTTGTTATTAGTCCATTCAAACAGCAGGATTGGGAAACTAAGATACTTCCCTTGTATCAATCCCAACACAGATCCTGTCTAGGGTCGTCACTCCTAGTAATCTCATACGATGTATATTTCGTAGGTCGCTGCAAGGGCTGCCAGGGCTGTTGCTCGCACTCATTGCACCTCTCCCCCATCACCTTATCAATACAGGCCTACTGTACTCTACTGCTACTAAAGGGTCGTCGCCTCCCGTAGACTCAGAATACGCTCGCGGTCACTATAAAGGACTCATCGCCTGATCAGTGTAGGCCGACAGCTAGAATATAGTGTCCCATACCACCATAATCCGCTCATGAGACTAGGTGCTCACTGGTCACTATGGGGAGGTTTGTAGCCCCAGCGTAGGCCGACAGCTCGACCACGGTATCCCATACCACCATGCCCGGCTCATGAGTCTTCGTGGATCAAGGTACCATGGTTAACAGGGTTTACAATGGTAAGTTCAGTACCCTAGGTTCAAGCAGTTATGACTCATACAGGGTAAACATAATCGGCCAGTCGGGTTACTTGATGAGCTCGACTAGCGCGATCGCATCTCAAGTCGAACGACATGAAGTGCGTAAAACACTTCGCGTGGCCTAACCACTGCTGCCAACTCCAAACACGACTCGCGTTCATCGACGCATCGTTCGTGGCTAAGACCAGCCAGCCACGAATTCGCTCAGTTACCGACTGTCTGGACTAAGTATAGTCCCAAACAATTGAGGAATCACATCAGCAATTTATATAGGAATATTGGAATTGAAATACAATCATGTGAGCATGTTAACACATGTTATAACATTCAACTTAGGCAAATCTTCAAGCACATATATTTCATGCATGTAAGGAAATCATGCATATAGTCAACATGTAGGAAATCATTTAGGTCAGCATATTAATTGAGAAATCAATCTCAAACTATCTCGTAACATCATTTAATTCAATACATACTAATACAAGCATTTATACAAACACATACACTACACACTTAAGTCTACATATAGTATGTCGACCCGAAGTGCGCAATTAGGCGAATCTCTTCACCAAACTAATTATGCATGTATTCCTAACTTCCTAATGCGACAACAAACTATGTCAATCACATCAGCAAAATATGAATGTAAACTGTACTTCCTACAAATGACTAAAATGCCCTAAATCTCATATTCTTCGTTAATTTACGAAACAGGAAACGGAGAGCATGTTGTACATGTCAAACGGCGTTGCCGTCAATAATCTACTATTAAACGACATTGAAAGCATTGGAAACCGTCAATCAAAGCATCTAAAATCCTCACCTAGTCTCTTATAGACGTGTTGTTTCGAACGGAGCGTATACGCTTCGTCTACGGCGATAAGAGAACCTGTTTTACAAGATCTATTGGTTAAAAAGCTATGGATCTTAACGATCCCCAAATCAGCAACTTCTAGGGTTAGTTATTACCTGAAAACGTGAAAGAATCACTGGCTTGGTGATCAGGAAGGGTTGCTTAGGCACTAGCAACAGGCGGCTCGAAGGCTGGAGAAATCTATCCCACTCTCTCTCACAAACTCTCACCTTTTCTCTCTCCCAATTTAGAGTTTCTTGCAATTTTGGATGGGAGAGAGGAGTGAGGGTTTCAACCCCTTTTATAAGCTTAAAAATACCGAAAACAGGCTCCGGTACAAAGTTTACTTAGTGCATATCCAATTCGGGACTGTTTCGGTCCAAAAGATGCTTTTTGGTGGTCCCCTGGTCGAATGCAATCGGACTTAAGCTCTTGTGTACCAGATCTAGCACGTATTAAGTTTTCAGTTCAGCAGGGTTCGCAGATCGCACGTGGCGGACCAGTTTCAGTTCAGCGGTCACCGCACGTAGATCAGGGATGAAAGTCTCATGATAAAAAATAAAAATTTCTCCTGATCCGAGGGTGTAATCTGGATGAATTCTGACGGTCAGAACGCTCAATACTGACGCGTCAAGTCGTGTGCCAGATTTGAATTTAAAATTCCAATTCTGTCCCTATCGCACTCTCTTCGGTCCGGGCTCAATGAAATAGCCTGTGATTATCGGTTTGACTTGATTTTCGAAATGAGTGTCAAGTCCAGCTAGGCGGTTCTAACGGTCTAAGATAGGAGGTATCGGACTTTCGATGCGCGGTCTAGATCCAATACAAAGATTCAAAGCGGTCTAGAGAATAAACCTGCTTAGAGTTTGGTCCGAGGTTATAAAGTATTATAGAGTCGTTGGTTCTACTCGATTTGGGTCTTGTAGAACGTATTTAAAGTGATAAGGGACTATTTCCCAGCTACTCCAGCATTGCGCTAGCTAACTTAGTCATATTTTCTAAAAGAATTAATTCTACGCAATTTCGGGTCGAGTTGGTACTCGAGCCAAAGTATGGATTTTTCACGGGCGTTACACTAGCACTATGGGCCCTCCCTTCCATACATCACAACATACATTAAGTGGGTCCCAATACATGTGGGCCCACCAAATTAAAAATCAACGGTAAAGATTCCTTCTCCACCAAAATGGAAGGTCTAGATGACCTCTTTTCATGCAAGAAAAATAAACATCATGATGGGGTCCATAGAGAATGGCCCCATCATGGAATGATCATGAGAATTAAGGTGGGTGATCCAAAGTGAGATTTATACCATCAATTGGTAGGCCTCACTTGGCCCATCATCAAAGCATTAAATCTAGGCTTATAAAACACCCACCGTTCGATCTTCTTGGTCTGATGGAACGCCAATTCTCTTATATCTCACTTTGATGGAAGATGATGAGAAATGAAGGGCTAGGATGATGGATCTTGGGATGGAAAGTGGGCCACATAACTCACTCCTTTCTCTCTTAGAAGTGCTTGGACATGCACTCCTTTGCTTACTTGAAAAATGTGAAGAGAAAGAGAGAGGGAAAAGGTGGTTGTAAGAGAGGTGATGGGTGTGAGTGATGGATGTGAGTTGATAGGTGTACTTGACATGTATGGGTGTGTAAGAGAGAGAGGGAGGGAGAGTTGACTTTGAGGTTACTCCTGTACTTAACATGAGGTGATTGATTGATTGATTGATAGGACTGTTGTAGAGATTCTCTTGGGATTAAAAATATGTGGTGTTTTCTCGAACTAAACGCGGGCTTATATCTCTTGGCAAGGGTATCGCCTCCTGCGCGTAATATGCAGCATCGGAACCGTGATGACGGTGCGGTCGTTAGGGTATAAGTCTCGGATTGAGCCAACTCAGATTTACAGGATACGAATGAGGGTCGTGCGTAAATGTCGATTATAAGTCATGGGTTGCTGAAATTCAACGGGAAGGATCGTGGAAGTCTACGGAACAGTATGGATTAGGATACGGGCCATACAAATCGTGCATAAGCTTATAGAAAGTTTAAAAGGTGGTAAGAGTGTGTGCGCAATACAAGCGTGCTTAGAATGTAATATCAAAATAATATGGAATATACTAGTAAGTTCATGAATGCTATCAGTCGTACCAAAGCTATGCATGCAAGACATGAATGCTATCAACCACATTAAGGCCATGCGATGTGAGATGCAACTCAAGCATACCAATCCTCATCCGAATCCACATATCATTACAGCTCATCACTAGATCATCAAATATCAGTATAGTTCTCACTTTGGATAATCAGCAAGGTTTAGTATACTCTAAATGACACTACTCCTTTCCCAGGTACGCAGTCCAAGTGAGCATAAGAAACTTCACTATCCGCCTAGCCAATAACCTGCCATTACCTATCCGACACGTCAATAGCGCACCCATTTATGAGCTGGTCAGACTCAGCCTAACAATTGCCCCTACCCTTGGGCGGGTAAGGCCTCGCCCTTTCCAACTGACCACGACACAGTGGGAGATGCTGCCTCCTGGTATTCGGCCCTCATGCACTCATGTATCCACTCAGTCTTGACAGTAGAGTCATCCTTTGGTACCATTGGATTTAGGAATTTTCACACATGGACATCTATGGCGCCTCGATGCTAGAACTAAATATTTTTTATATCCAATCCTATCGTCCACGATATGCCTTTGGAGGCTATAGCCCTGATGTCGTTAGGGCGTATAGTAATCATGTCACACAAATGCGAGATGCATGAATCACACTATCAGTCATGTAGCAATCCTACATGTTCCGCGTGCTTATATGGGGCAACCCGACCTATCAGGGAGCCCTATAAATAATCTGCCTAATGGCATATTCTATGATCAGTCACTCCTCATATCAAGCATACATATGATGCGTATGGGTATGAATCCCGGAGCTATACTAAGCATGTTATATGGTGATGAATTCTCTTCATAACAAAGATGGGCCTAGATGGCCTACACACAATAAGTCTGGCCCTAACAATGGGCCCCGGGGAGAGTTACAATGTAGATATTTAACCTTCATTGTTCTTACAATGTGGACATCAAACCATCATGCTCCCAAAGCATGGCCTGCCATAAACACCGTTACATACATTATAGTGGAATCATACATCGCAATGGACCTCATATACATCACATTCAACCTCACATACGTCTCATTGGGCCACACTCATGGTCCTTATATACATCACATTGGGCCTCAACCCATGGGCTTCAAGTACATCAAAATGGACCTCATCATATGTGTCACGCCCCAAACCCAGAAAAATGGATTCACAGGAATTTCGATCACCGAATCCGGTGCCAACAGCCTCCATAGTACCTCATTCTCGGCTCCTAGCATTCATATGCCAGATTTTCGATCCTAGGATCCTACAAGGAAAAAAAAATTTGTACATTTAACTAGTAATAAGCATAACCACAAGTTTACCCAAATCATAAAGGCAACATCATCATCACATATCCACTAATATAATCATTTGAATACAATTCTGAAAGGAAAATATATATGTCAAAATCAAAGCTTCAGAAAACAGCTGCACGCTCCAAGCTCAATGCTGCTGCAACCTAACATCACCTGCACGCATCTATCGTGCAAAAGCTTATAGAAAGCTTAGAGGGTGGTGTTAGTGTGTGCACGAGATAAGTGTCAAGTATTCAATACAATATCATAATCATACAATACTGGAAAGCTATTAATCCATAAACCATACAATGACTGAATAAGCAGAAACACTGATAAGAGCAGGAATTATCAGCGTAAACAGAAATACTGACAAGATTATAATCATGCGATAACAGAATAAGCAGAAGTATGAACAAGTCCATAAGTTAATCAATATCAGAATATGCAATAAAGGACAGCTATGCAAATGATGAGTCATAAATAATCAAATGTCGAATGATAAGGATATAATGTAATACACAATTCGAAAGAGCTAACAAATATCATCACTCTCATCTAAGTCACAAGAATACAGAAACATAACAACCCACAATGCCACACGCCGAAGATGTAATGGAATATATAGTATATGGTGCTAATGGAATGACCATGTTAAAGTATGATGTTGGGATGATAGAACGTAGTATCGCAGGCTACGGGGTCCACCATAAGGAACCTTTATCCAAACCAGTCCCATACCTAAATTTGGATAGTCTGACTCAATGTGGTAAACTCCTGATCTCAGGTTATTCACACGTCCAACCGAAATCCTTGCCATAATGAAGATACACAACAATTAGTTGTGCACCACCAGCCCGAGTGGATAGTGAATGGATGAATGAATGAGTATGCAACTCCTACTCAGTAGCCTGTCAGCACAGTAGCCTGCCAACCGCTGGTAGCTCGCCCAGTGTGGTAGCTCGCCCAGGCCTCAGCCCCGCCCACATCAGCGTCCGCCCATGTACGCCCACCCACATACACAACAGTGATGAGGTGTCATATTATCATGTCAGTCCTCATATCAGTACGGTTCCTCTCTGGGGAAATCACCGGGGTCTATTACACTTCACACCACCTGCCACCCCAATCAAGCGCACAACTGGGTAAGTGGAAAAGACCTCACTATCCGCCTGTCAGTAGTCTGTCAATACCTACCCGGCTCACCGATAGTGGACCCATTCCTTGAGCTGGTCAAACTCAGCCTAGCCATGCCTACTCCCTCGGGCGGATAGGGCCGTACCCCCTTCCAACCGACCACGACACAGTGAAGAGCGTAGCCATCTGGTAATCGGCTCAACGCTCATCTACCCACTCGGTCTAGACGTTGGAGCATCCTCTGGAACCAAGAGGGTGTTTAGAAATTTTCACCCAGGGCCATCTATGGCGGCCTGATGCTCTAACAAATTTTCGGTATCCCATCTGGCCATCCACGATATGCCTGTGGAGGCTACGACCCTGATGTCACTAGGGCTTACAGTAATCACAACACAATGTAAGATGCATGAGTCATACAATCCAATCATACATCAATCATGCGCATGTCATGCGCTCATGTGAGATAATCTCCACCTATCAGGGAGTCTCACATCATCCTGCCCAATGACATATGCAATAGTCAATCACATCTCATAACAAACATGCAGATGATGCGAATGGGCATGTATCATGATGTTATGATGTCACATACTCATAAACGGTATTAATAACCGGCGTCGACAATGTGGACTTTTAACCAACATTTTTCCCAAGGAATGGCCCACATAGAATCAAATATATAATGGGCACATGGCCTCACACAAGGGCCAAATATACGAAACAGGTGGGCTCTGGTCATGGGCCTAACACATATCACAATGGGCCTTGCCCATAGGCCTCAAATACATCTGGATGGGTAGCACCCATGGGCCTCAGATATATCACAATGGGCCTCAAATATACTTCGCAGGTGAGTCACATACCTGGGTCTAATACACATCAGTATGGGCTACATCACATAGGCCTAATATACATCACTATGGCCACAACCCATGGGCTTTAAATACACAATAGGTGGGCCCTACACATGGGCCTCAAATATATACCACGGGTGAGCCTCAATGGACTGGTCACCAATACAACAGGATGGGCCTAATGACATGGACCCCATAAATATATCGAATAGGCCACACCAATTGGGCCTTACATACATTATAATGGGCCATGACCCATGGGCCTTGCATACATCACAATGGGCCTTGCAACATGGGCCTCATATATATTTAAGGTGGGCCTCAACAACGAGCCTCATACTCATCAAGGTGGGCCTCAACAACGGGCATCATACACATCAAGGTGGGCCTCAACAACAGGCCTCATACACATCAAGGTGGGCCTCAATAATGGGCCTCATACACATCAAGGTGGGCCTCAACAACAGGCCTCATACACATCAAGGTGGGCCTCAACAACGGGGCTCATACACATCAAGGTGAGCCTCAACAACGGGCCTCATACACATCAAGGTGGGCCTCAACAACAGGCCTCATACACATCAAGGTGGGCCTCAACAACAAGTCACATACACATCATGGTCGGTCTCAACAACAGTCCTCATACACATCAAGGTGAGTCTCAACAACGGGCCTCATACACATCAAGGTGGGCCTCAACAATGGGCCTCATACACATCAAGGTGGGCCTCAACAATAGGCCTCATACACATCAAGGTGGGCCTCAACAACAAGCCTCATACACATCAAGGTGGGCCTCAACAATGGGCCTCATACACATCAAGGTGAGCCTCAACAACAGGCCTCATACACATCAAGGTGGGCCTCAACAACGGGCCTCATATATGGCCTTAGCAACAGGCCATAAATATATCAAGATGGGCCTAATCAATCATATGGGCTAAATCAATCAAATGGCCGATACAAGCAGGCCGATCAAATGGACCGATACAAATGGGCTGTGCGTTATGGAGTTATACTAACATGTTATAAAGTGTGCCCTATCCTTACAACGCAGCTGGCCTAGACGGCTTGCATACAACAAGTACGGGCCTACTAATGGGGCCTAGAGAGAGTCGCAATGCAGACATTTAACCAACATTATACTCGCAATGTGGACGTCAAACCAACATTGCTCCCAAGGTGTAGCCCGTAGTGAATAACATTACGTAAACCAGGTTGGGATCACACATTGCAATGGACCTTAGGTACACCCCATTGGGCCTTAAATACATCAAATGGGCCATGTCATATGGGCCTTTTACTCATCAAATGGGCCACATCAATGGGCCGCACCAATGGGCCTTATGTGCATTGCAATGGGTCATAACCCGTGGGCTTTTGATTGCATCAAATGGTTCTCGACCCATGGGCCTTATACATATCAAATGGGCCTAATCCCATGGGCTTTAAAATACATCAAATGGGTCCAATCCCATGGACCTTGGAACACATCAAATAGGTCCACTCTATGGGTCTTAAATTACATCAAATGGGCCTAATCCCATGGGCCTTGGAACACATCAAATGGGTCCACTCTATGGGCCTTAAATAGTTCAACAACTAGCTACATTCATGGACCTAATTAAATTCAATTGTGGTTGGCCTCAAAAGTGCATTCATTAAGCCCAACATTTAAGGAACTAAAGGTATAAATCATTTTGTAAGACCCGTATCTTAGTCCGTACAATTCCATAGACTTCGCGGTCTTACCGGTCAATTTTTGGCAACCTTCAACCCTTAACCGATATTGACGCGTGACCCTGATTCATATGTCGTCAACCTGTATTGACTCAACCCAAGACCAATACTATAGCGACCGCGCCATCGCTGCAGTTCCGATGCCACGACTTGCGCGACGAGGCGATACCCTGGTCAAGCGATGTGGGCCAAGGTTCGGGGCGAGGAAAACGCCGCGCGTTACGAAACCCAAGAGAATCTCTACGAGATGTCACATCAATCCATCACATATCAAGTACATGTCAAGCATACATCACCTTTCACCCATTCCCAAGTAACTACAAAAGTCAAGAATCTCTTACAAAGCCCATACCTCTTTTACACCAAGAGCCATCAAAGTCAAAAAGTTCTTACACCTCCCATGCCTTTCTTATACAAAAGGCCACAAAAGTCAAGATTTTTTTACACAACCATCACTCACCACATCCATCCATCACTCTCTCTCTCTCTCTCTCTCTCTCTCTCTCTCTCTCTCTCTCTCTCTCTCTCTCTCTCTCTCTCTCTCTCTCTCTCTCTCTCTCTCTCTTTACAACTCTCTCTCTTTCTCATTTCTCATCTCATTCTCTCAAGCAAAAAAATCAATACGTATGAGAGCTCTCCAAGAATTTCCAAAACTCCAAGGTGGCCCACTTTCTACCGCATGATCTCCCCATCCTAACCAACCATTCCCCATCTCCTCCATTGAAATCCAAGCTAAGGTGCTAAGGAACCCCTAGGAGTAAGAAGATCGGACGGTGGGTGCTCCTCTAGATGAAAAAAAAAATCTAATTTTTATAGCCTAGATGTTTTTTTTCTTTCATGAGAGAAGTGTAGGACCCACCAATCAATGGTGGAGATCCCACATAATCCCATGGTTGTGGCCTAATGGCCTACCTTATGCATGCATGATCCATGCATGGGGCCTTTCTCTATGGGCCCCATCATGGTAGTTTTATTTCATATCATATTATGTTTGGGTCATCTAGACCTTATAACTATGTTGGGGATGGCATCCTCACCATGCATTTTAATTATAAGCCATGCATGTGCAAGATCCATGTTGTAAATGTAAATCTAGGTATGATGTGCGGGTGTGATTGATCTTGGGAGGGCTCAATAGTGGCGGAGGCCCTTTTCCTATGGCCGGATTGTCCTTCTATCTCTCTTTTCACTCATTTTATTTCCTCATGTGTGTGGCCTATTAATGTATTTCCCTTTTTATTTAACTTATTTAATAAATTTTATCTAAGTACACGTTGCTGTTCAGAATTTTCTGGACAGTTTCTGGTTGTTTTTGTACCAGATTTTGGGACTGTTTGGGGGACTATTTATACTTATTAAATATACTTTTTTAAAAGGTGGGGAGCTCATGTTGATGTCCCCCAAATTTCAGTCCCAACTGACCTTCATTGGGGTCCCAAAGGTGTGGTCCAAGTGAGGTGGACAGTCTGGATTTTCTGCACTGTTCCAGCAACATTCCACCATGAACGCTTGGATTATTGAAATTTATTAAAATACCTATGGGTGCTTAAAAATTGTAAAAATTTTTATAGGGGTGTCCTACTTATGTTAGGACCCAAATACAAAATTTTGAGTCCAATGGATGCCTGTACACACCATGGTGATGGCGGGACCGGCCCATTATGATATGGTATCCAGATCAGTCCGATTTTCTGGACAGATTGATTTATGTAAATGAATTAAAATATTACAGATGTCTAAAAATTCTAAAATTTTTAATAAGTGGTCCACTTATGTTAAAACCCACCTACCAAATTTCAAGGCCAATGGACCCCTGTACACACCGTGGTGAGGGCCGGACTAGCCCACCACGCTGGGACGTCCAGGTCTGTCCAATTTTTCTGTACAGTCTATATTGTTTAAATTAATTAAAATACTTAGAGATATCTAAAAATTATAAAATTTTTTCGGGGTTTGGCCCACCTATGGAAGTATCACTCTGTAAAATTTCAGCCTCAAGTGACCCCGTTTGGATATCCAAAAGAATGGGCCAAGATGGTTGGACTCCCAGATTTATTTCTGCTGTGCAGTCCAGCAATATGCCTTGATAAAAAACCATAATTCAAAAATATTTCTTCTAATGGTGGGCCACCTTTTTGGGTTTCCTCTCATTGTATGCATGATGAGGGACCTTGGCCCTCAATTTTTAGAGTTTTAGAGGCCTTGGACCCACTCCAATGGAGTGCCCAAATTTAGGACAGCAACATGTTATAATTATGCTGGCCTTGGGCTGAAATTTTGAGGAGTGAGGCCCACCATATTATAAAGATCTTAGAGGAAATGATTTATACGTTTAGTTCCTTAAATGTTGGGCTTAATGAATGCACTTTTGAGGCCCACCACAGTTGAATTTAATTGGGTTCATGAATGTAGGCAGTTGTTGAACTATTTAAGGCCCATAGAGTGGACCCATTTGATGTGTTCCAAGGCCAATGGGATTAGGCCTATTTGATGTAATTTAAGGCCCATAGAGTGGACCCATTTGATGTGTTCCAAGGTCCATGGGATTGGACCCATTTGATGTATTTTAAAGCCCATGAGATTAGGCCCATTTGATGCGATCTAAGGCCCACGGGTTCTGACCCATTGCAATGCACATAAGGCTGATTGGTGTGGTCCATTTATGTGGCTCACTTGATGAATAAAGGGCCCATACGACATGGCCCATTTGATGTATTTAAGGCCCAATGGAAAGTACCTAAGGTCCATTGCAATGTGTGATCCTAACACGGATTATGTAATGATGTTCATGACGACCGCGCCTTGGGAGTAATGTTGGTTTGACGTCCACGTTACGAGTTTAATGTTGGTTAAATGTCCGCATTATGACTCTCCCTGGGGCCCATTGTTAGGCCCGTACTTATTGTGTACAGGCCGTCCAGGCCCATATGCATGGTAAGGGTAGTTCATTTCATTATAAAATATTTAATATAGTTTCATGACTCATAATCATACGCACCATATGTATGCTTGATATGAGAGGTGACTGATCATAGCATATGCCTTCGAGTAGGTTGTTTATGGGCTCCCGATTAGGCGGTGTTGCCCTACATGAGTGCACGTTACGTGCAAGGATGTGCTGCATGATTGGATAGTGTGATTCATGCATCTCGCATCGTGTGATATGGTTACTGTATGCTCTAGCGATATCAGGGTCGTAGCCTCCATAGACGTATCATGGTTGGCAGGATTAGATACCGAAAATCTTATTTTACATGGGGTGCTATAGATATCCCTGGATGAAAGTCCCTAAACCCTTATGGTACCAAGAGGTTGCTCCAACGTCTAGACTGAGTGGGTAGATGAGCATTGAGTGCCGAATATCAGATGGTTACGCTCTCTACTGTATCGTGGTCGGTTGGAAGGGGGTGCGGCCTTACCCGCCCGAGTGTAGGGGGCAATGCTAGGCTGTGTCTGACCAGCTCGAGGAATGGGTCCGCTATCGACGAGTCGAGCCCTATATTGGCAGACGGATAGTGAGGTCTCTTCCACCTACCTTATTGCACGTAATGTGGCGGCGATCTGGTTTAGGGTGTACTAGACCCCGGTGATATCCCAGAGTTGAGCTGTATTGACATGTGGATTTAGATGAGGATTGTATGCTTGACTTGCATCTTGCATCGCATAGCCTTGGTACAGCTCATGATATTATGGATCCATCTGTATATTTCGTATTACTCTGATATTGCATGATCATATTACTACCTTGCGCACATACTTTCACCACCCTCTAAGCTTTCTATAAGCTTCTGCAAGACCGTTGCGTGTAGGTGACGTTGGGGCGCAGCAGCGCTGAGGCTGGAGCACTTGCAGATCATTTTTGGAGTTTTTGTTCCTTACCATTGTATTTCCCTTTATGCTCATTATACTTGTAAAGTTTTTTATCATAGTGAAAATGTAATGGAGTTCTTGGTTATTGTTTGTGGGTTATGCCTTTGGTTATACTTATTACGAATCAAACTGACGTTGAAAATTATCCACGTAGCATTCCAGGATCGTAACCTGGCGAATGGGCGCTAGGAGCCGAGAATGGGGTTCTACGGAGGCTGTCGGTGCTGGATTCGGTAATCGAGAATTTTGTTAGCCCAATTTTCTAGTTTGGGGTGTGACACATTTTCTCTAAGATCTTTATAATATGGTGGGCCCCACTCCTTAAAATTTCAGCCCAAGGCCAGCATAATTATAACATGTTGCTGTCCTAAATTTAGGCACTCCATTGGAGTGGTTCCAAGGCCTCTAAAACTCTAAAAATTAAGGGTCATGGTCCCTCATCATGCATACAATGAGAGGAAATCCAAAAAGGTGGCCCACCATCAGAAGAAATATTTTTGAATTATGGTTTTTTTTATCAAGGCATATTGCTGGACTGCACAGCAGAAAAAATATGAGAGTCCAACCATCTTGTCCCATTCTTTTGGATACTAAAACGGGGTCACTTGAGGCTGAAATTTCACAGAGTGATACTAGCATAGGTGGGCCACACCCCCACAAAATTTCATAATTTTTAAATATCTCTAAGTATTTTAATTAATTTAAACAAAACAGACTATCAAGAAAAATCGGACAGACCTGGACGTCCCAACGTGGTGGGCCAGTCCGGCCCTCACCACGGTGTGTACAGGGGTCCATTGGCCCTGAAATTTGGTAGGTGGGTTCTAACATAAGTGGACCATACTCTTAAAAAATTTTAAAATTTTTGGACATCTGTAAATATTTTAATTCATTTACATAATTCAATCTGTCCTGAAAATCGGACTGATCTGGACACCATATTATAATGGGCCGGTCCCGCCATCACCATGGTGTGTACAGCCATCCATTGGCCCCAAAATTTTATAGGTGGGTCATACCATAAGTAGGTCACCCCCCTGAAAATTTTTATAATTTTTAAACACCCATAGGTATTTTAATAAATTTTTAAATTTTGTAGGTGGGTCCTATCATATTTTTTACATCTAGAGGAGCACCCACCATTCGATCTTCTTACTCCTATGAGTTCCTTAGCACCTTATCTTTGATTTCAATGGAGGAGATGGGGAATGGATGGTTAGGATGGGAGATCATGGGGTAGGAAAGTGGGCCATACTTGAAGTTTTGAAAGAGAGGGAGAGGCTTGGAGAATTCTCTTACGTATGGAATTTCTCTCCTTAGATTTTTTTGAGTTTGAAAATGAGAAAGAGAGAGAGAGAGAGAGAGAGAGAGAGAGAGAGAGTTGTAAAGGGAGAGAGAGATGGGTGATGGATGTGGTGAGTGATGGGTGTAAGAAAATCTTGACTTTTGTGGCCATTTGTGTAAGAAACGCATGAGTGGTGTAAGAACTTTTTGACTTTGAGGGCTTTTGGTGTAAGAGAGGTATGAGCTTGTAAGAGATTCTTGACTTTTGTAGTTGCTTGGGAATGGGTGAAAGGTGATGTGTACTTGACATGTACTTGACATATACTTGACATGTGATGGATTGATGGATTGATGGATTGATGGGATTGATGTGACACCTCGTAGAGATTCTCTTGAGTTTTGTAATGCGCAGCATTTTCTTCGCACCGAACGTTGGCCCACATCTCTTAACCAGAGTATCGCCTCGGCGCGCAAGTCGTGGCATCGAAACCGCAGCGACGGTGCGGTCGCTATGGTAAAGGTCTTGGGTTGAGTCGATACGGGTTAACGACATACTGATCAGGGTCGCACGTAAATATTAGTTAAGGGTCGAAGGTTGCTAAAATTTAACTGGTAAGACCGTGGAAGTCTATGAAACGGTACGGTCTAGGATACGGGGCTTACAATATGGGTTTCATATACAATGTAATGGGCCACAACAATGGGCCACATATACATCAAGTGGGACGCAACACATGGGCTACACCATCAACACCATTCATCTATTTTAAAGATCATTATAGGGCATTTTGAAAAAAGGAATCATATCAGTAGATCATCTGGAGCATACCACAAATAATAGTGAAGATAATGATTTTCACCGTTACAATTCACAAGGCCCACCATAATGTTAATCTTCCATCCGATATGTTCATAAAGTCACAAAGACCTAAATTAAAAACAAATTTCACATCGATCCAGAACTTCTATGATACTAAAAAGGATCTCAATGGTAGTCATTCAACCCCCACTGGTATTTGTAGTGTGGTCCACCTGATAGGAAGATCTGCCTTATTTTTAGTCTCAAGCCTTAAGACGAGCTCATCATTTGGATAAATGGTTTGGATATAACTCCTACATCAGCGGGCCCCAAAAACTGCTAACGTGCACTGTTGATAAGGGTGATTGGCCCACCGTCCAAATGGATGATCTGGATGGTAAAATACAAGAGAATGGCCAGGATTGAAGAGAACCAAGCCGCCCTGAAACAAGAGTTCAAGGATAATCAGGCTTATCTGAAATAAAAATTCAAGAGAATGTCTCGCACTTTGAAGAGCCTCCTATGATGTATGCAAGATAAGGGTGTGCCTCCACCTTCACCAGAATCAGAGGCAAGTCATGTGTTGCAGTTGTCTTCTAGTTTTCTTTATTTCTTATTTTTCTTTGCGATAGCCTTGGTTGGCTTAGTTGGATATTAGAGTAGTTAGTATTAAAGCTTTTGCTAGATTAGCTCACATGCATTCTCTGTCAGGATTCATGTAATACTACATCTCATATATTATGACAATTTTGTCTAAAGGAAATGCATGAAACTTCTTTTGAATTGTAATGTGTAGAATGTTCAAAAAGGTGGGTAATATTATCCTAATATTACACATGTTGCACCCTATGATGTATATAGGGAATGCCTCCTAAAAACACTCAGAATATAGCATGTCTTACACTTGGCGGATCGATTGACAGGGCACCTCCCCTGAGCGATAGCCATATGGACCCCAGTTTGGGCCCGAATAGTGACACAATGTCAGATTCACAGCCGGCCACTGACCCTGTGAATGGGCCAACACCCATTGCACCACCGGTTCTGGGACAAAACCGTACGTCTTCATCGATGCCACACATACCTCAGTCGGCTCCTCCTCCTAATAGGTTGGAGCAGATGATGTTCCTAATGCAGCAACAACAACAGTTTTTAGTCACTATTGTAGGGACTATTGCCCAGAACATGAATATGGTCCCACCGATGCTACTAGTTCAGCCCACTGGGACTATGATTGTCAGTGGCCTATTTGAGCACTTTCAGTGCCTTTGCCCTCCTACTTTTGCTGGTATCCACTGACCTGAGGAGGCAGAGTATTGGTTGGATCGTATATCCAAGATGTTGAAGCCATTGTACTGTACTGAGGTAGAGCAAATGGAGCTTATTACCTATATGTTTGAGAAGGAGGCTAGTCTTTGGTGGCACAGCATCCTATGGACCATTCTCACAGGATATGTGTGGATGTGGGACACGTTCGAAGTTCATTTCCATGAAAAGTATTTCCCCCTCACTTATCGTAATAAAAAGGAGGGTGAATTTCTCACCCTCCGACAGGAAGGAATGACCGTAGCTGAATACGAGAACCATTTTACGAAGCTGGTCAGATATGCTCCACTGATCCTAGCAGACGAGCCAATGAGAATGTAGTGATTTTCAGAGGGTCTGCGGCCTGATATCCACACGAAGATGTGTTGCACTAGCATTCTCAAATATGTTGATCTTGTGAACATGTCCCTGTGAGCTGAGCAGGATGGGGATAAAGTGTCTCAGACATGTATACTAATAGGCCTGTGACCTCTGCCTGAATTTCCAAACCAATCCTTCCTCAGCAAGAGGCCACGTGTGGATTTCCCTCCCAGGCTTATGGCTCTATCGACCCAACAGAGACAATCAGATCTTTGGTGCACCTATTGTAAGAAGATGGTCCCTCATCTTACTTTACTAAGATGAGGGACAACGACTTTATACCGCCTCAGAAGATCAACTACAAGCTGTCACAAGTTATTTCGGCTCCACCTCTACAATCTGTGACACCAGCACAGCCATACAACTGACCTCCCATAACCCTAAAAAGGCCGCCTCAACGACCTATGGCAGCGTAACCCAATCGTCCACAACAAGCGTGTGTACATGTACTTACAGCTGAAGCATTTGAGTCAACAACTGCAGTGCCATTAGCTTTCAAAGTCACTGCCAACATTCAAGGTACACCTGTATTTCTGTTGGTGGACATTAGGTCCACTATTTTGATGATATCATACTCTCTAGTTAAGCGATTATGGTTGAATACTACCCCTATGGTTGGGGTGAGAGTCATCGCAGCAGCAGGAACTTTTACCAATGCCACGAAGCTCTTTAAAGGCTGCATGATGGATTTAGGGAGCAGGGTGGTGTGCATTAACCTAATTGTCACCATGATATATCATTACGACATCATCCTTGGCATGGATTAGCTCACTGAAATGAAGGCAGAGATCGATTGTGAAACCAGATTGGTGATAGCACATGGGCCCAAAAACACAACCTTCACTTTCCCAGTTCAAGTCAGTTGTCCCTTCCACGTCCTTTGTTATGCTTCTCTATTGAAAGATCACGATGGTCCGTCACTCGAGGACATGCCCATGGTCTAAGATTTCTGGAAAGTGTTCAAGATGATCCCTGGACTACCTCCTCAATGCGAGATTGACTTTACTATCGACCTTGTGCTGGGTACGACACCTATCTATTTACCGATGTATCGTATGCCTCCATGTAAAATGGAGGAGTTAAGGAGACAGATAGATGATCTGTTGGATTCAAGTTTCATACAACCGAGCATATCTCCTTGGGGAGCACCTATGTTTTTTGTAAAGAAGAAAGATGATCACTGCAATTATGTATTGATTATCGCAAACTGAATTATGTCATGGTCAAGAACAAGCATCCTCTGCCTAGGATAGATGACCTGTTTGACCAGTTAAAAGGGGCGCAATATTTCTCAAAGATAGACTTGTAATCAGGGTATCATCGTTGCACGTTAGGAATGAAGACGTGTAAAAAATAGGATTCAAAACCAGTTTTGGGCACTACAAGTTCCTCGTGATGCCATTTAGGCTTACAAATGCACCGGCTGTGTTCATGGACCTCATGAACTGGGTGTTTCGGCCGTATCTATATCAATTTATCATTGTGTTTATAAATAACATTTTAATATACTCCAAGAGTCGAAAAGATCACAAAGAACACCTGTGAGCAATCTTCAATACTCTCAAGAAGAATCATTTATTTGCACAGTAACAGAAATGCGAATTCTGGAAAGAAGAAGTCAAGTTTCTGGGACATGTGGTGTCCAAAGAAGGAATTATCGTGGACTTTGCCAAGGTGACCGCAGTACATGACTGGAAGTAGCCTGGCTCCATTACAGAAGTGAGGAGTTTCCTCGGACTTGCCGGCTATTATCGCCGATTCATTAAAGATTTTTCCAAGATAGCCAGACCATTGTCTCAACTCACTCGAAAGGATTTTAAGTTTACCTAGAATGAGAAAGTAGAAGCATCCTTTCAGGAATTAAAGGATAAGCTAACGTCTGTACCCGTGCTAGTACTACCAAAGCAAGAGGTCAGATATACTATATACACCGACACATCTCGTGTTAGTTTGGGTTGTATACTTATGCAAAAGGATAGAGTGATTACCTATGCATCACGGTAGTTGAGAAAATATGAAGAAAACTACCCCACTCACATCTTGGAATTGGCAACATTCATTTTCGCATTAAAGCTTTGGAGACATTACCTCAAAGGAGAGGAGTTCGAGCTCTTTTACGACTACAAAAGCCTCAAGTACATTTTCACGCAGAGAGACCTGAACATGATCGGCAACAACGTTGGATGGAAACCTTTAAAGACTTCAAGTTTGAGGTCTCCTACTATCCTGGCAAGGCCAACCTAGTGGCCGATGCATTGAGCCGCAAGAAGACAATAGAATTTGTAATTCCGCTGATGATAGAAGAGTGGAATATGATAGAGTTTGTGCGAGACTTCAAACAAAAGCTTAGAGTAGAGGAGCCATTTGAGAGCATCACATACATCTATGTATAGCCACCTATTGATGACCGAATCATTGTGGCTTAGAAAAAAGATGAACTATTGGTGAAGATGAGAGAACGAGCAAGTTATAGTGAAGAATCCAAATGAAGAGTTACCTCGGACGAAGGTTTATGATATCGTGGCCGCCTATGCGTCCTGTATCTCCATGACTTGAGAAGGGAAGTCCTAGAAGTCCCTCACAATTCAAAGATGGCAATGCATTCAGGTAGTACGAAGATATATCGAGACATGAAGCGTTTGTACTGGTGGGACAATATGA
The DNA here is from genome assembly GCA_037074715.1 of Magnolia kwangsiensis. NCBI lineage: Eukaryota > Viridiplantae > Streptophyta > Magnoliopsida > Magnoliales > Magnoliaceae > Magnolia > Magnolia kwangsiensis. Next base: position 64,783,673 of record CM073573.1, read on the forward strand.
AGGCCCAGATAGCAGATTTTGTGTCTCGTTGTCTCACGTGCTAACAAGTTGAGGTTGAACATCACCGATCCCCTAGTTTAGTTCAGCCCATGCCCATAGTTGAATGGAAATGGGATTTCATATTTATGAACTTCATTTCTGGGTTACCAAAAATGAGAAAGGGGTATGACTCCATTTGGGTGAATGTGGATCGATTGAAGAAATCGGCACATTTCTCCTGATTAGAGTTTCAAACTCAGCAGATGACTTAGCCAAGCTATACATCAAGGAGATTGTACAACTGCATGGAATTCCTATAGAGATTATGTCGAATCGAGACACGCGATGCACGTCTATCTTCTAGACTCGGATCCAAGAAGTAATGAGAGTGAAACTAAAGTTTAGTACCGCGTTTCACCCATAGACTGATGGGAAAACGGAACGGGTAAATCAAATACTCAAAGATATATTGTGAGAGTATGTGCTCACTTCAAAGACAGTTGGAATGACTATCTTCCCTATGTTGAGTTCACTTATAATAATAGTTCCAAGTGAGCATTGGCATGGCTCCCTACGAAGCCTTGTATGGGCGCCCATGTCGAGCACCATATTGTTGGACAGAAGTTGGCGATAAGAGTTTGGTTGGCCCAGATTTAGTACAAGTGACCTTAGAGAAGATTGATATTATTAGGCGTCGACTTCTTGTAGCCTAGATCAGACAGAAGAGTTATGCCGATACCAAACGGTGACAACTAGAATTCGGGATTGAGGAACACATATTCCTAAAAGTTTCTACAATGAAGGGAGTCCTTTTGATTTGACAAGAAAGGTAAACTCATACTAAGATTCATTGGCCCATTCCAGATTCTAGACCAAGTGGGTGTGGTAGCATACCGTCTTGCTTTGCCCACACCACTCGCAAGCGTACACAACATATTTTACGTATTAATGTTGAAGAAATATGTTCCTAACCCTTCTCATATTATCAAATGGGAGCAAGTACATCTAAGTGAAGATGCTACCTATGTACTTCAACCAACACGTATTCTAGATAGGAAGGAACAAGTGTTGCGCAGCAAAGTTATCTCACTTGTGAAAGTATTGTGGACACACCTCACTAAGGAAGAGGCTACTTGGGAAATAGAAGCCAAGGTCAGTAAGAATTACCCTCAGATCCTTGAGGAGTACGAGAAGGTACTGATTTTGGGGATGAATTTTTCTTTAAGGGGGGTAGATTGTAACATCTCGAAAAAATCCGTACAAAGACTCGAGTACCACCTCAGGCAGAAATCCCTAAGGACCGTATTTTATAAAATTTAGGTGAAATTTAGTTAAATACTAAACTAAATAATCAGTGGATTTAGCTCGAACTACTATTTATACAAATGGCAAGACTCAAAACCATTAAAATTGTTAAATCAACACTACTTAAAAATCTAGAAAAAATCCCAAAAGCCGGTTACTCTCAAGAGCACATTGGAACTCCGTATCGGACATGGACCGCGCGTCGAAAGTCCGATGACCACGAAACTATAGGGTTATGACCGTCCTATTGGGCTCGACAATCAGTGCAAGAATTGACCCCAAATAGTATCTAGAAACGTACAACTTGAGCCTTGAGTAAAGTGTGTAAGAAACGCGAATACCTTTAAAAAAAGTATTGAAACTTAAGTGAATTGGGTCATTGGCTTGTAGGTGAAATTGAAGAGTTTAGACGGTCAGTTTCTGACCAAACTTCACCCATGAGAAAAAAAAATTTCACTACTTATGTCCATATACTTCTAGCCCCGATCGAGTAAGAATGACCGTTGATCTGATACAGGTCCTTCACAGTCGATCCATTATCTTGATCGCACCAAAATCATATCCTGGCTTAGATCCATGATCAAGGAACGTACCTTATGGCGTAGGTGAGTAATGGACCTCCCTAAGGGCCCTGTTCATCAAAAACTGATGCCCTTTGGTTATAACCTAAGTATATCATGGCCCTAAGACCATTTACACCAATTCCGGACCTATATAAACCCCTTAAACCACTCCTGTCACACCCCAAACTCGAAAATCGGGCTCACAAAATTTCCGATTACTAAATTCGGTGCCAACAACCTCCATAATACCCCATTCTTGGCTCTCAACGTTCTTATGCTAGGTTCCGATCCTAGAATAGTATAAGGAGATTTTTCAACATACATTTATCTTATAAGAAGCATAACCACAAGTATACCCAAATCATAAAGGCAACATCATCATCACATATCCACTAATATAAATATTTGAATACAGTGCTGAAAGGAAAATACATATGACAAAATCAAAGCTCCAGAGGTTCTCTGCATGCTCCAAGCTCAACGCTGAGCAACCTAACGCCACCTGCATGCATTTATCATGCATAAGCTTATAGAAAGCTTAGTGGGTGGTCAAAGTGTATGCAAAAGATAAGTGCCAAGTAAAAAATCTCAGAGTAATCAAAGTAAGAAAAAATACTTATAAGCCCATAAATAATTTAATATCAGAGTAATGCGAAAATATGTTAATAGGCCCATAAACACCATCAGCCTTATATAGGCTATGCGATGTAAAAATATAATAAAAATAATATCATATACTAATGAAGCAATGTAGATTAGTTATGCAATACGGGGACAGTAAGCCAAATATCAGATGTTGATGATGCAATGTAAAATGCAGTGCGAATGAAATGACTAAGCTGGAGTGAAGTCGGGATGATAGTATGTAGTATCGCAGGCTATGGGGTTCATTATAAAAGACTTCTATCCAAACCAGTCTCATATCTAAATTTGGATAGCCAAACTCAATGTAGTAGACTCTTGATCTCAGGTTAGTCGCGTGCCCAACCAAAATCTGTGTCATTACGAATGTACATAACAATTAATTGTGCACCACCAACCCAAGTGGATAGTGAATGAATAAATATGCAACTCCAACTCGATAAGTCTACATATCGGTACAGTTTCTCTCTGGGATCATCATCGGGATCTAGTACACTCCACATGCAAATCGTCGCCCACTGATGCGCGACCATGCAAGTGGAAGAGACTTCACCATTCGCCTGACTAGTAGTCAGCCAATATCTACCCGGCACGTCGATAGCGAACCCATGCACGAGATGGTCAAACTCAGCCTAGTAATGCCCCTTACCCTCGGGCGGGTAAGGCCATACCCCCTCCCAACTGACCATGACATAGTGGGAGACGTGGCCTCTTGGTATTCGGCCCTCATGCGCTCATATATATCCACTTGGTCTTGATGTTGGGGTGTCTCCTGACCACGGAGGTTTAGGGATTTTCACCCAGGAACATCTATTGCACCCGTATGCTCGAACCAAACATTTTTGGTGTCCCATCTGGCCATCCACGATATGACTGTAGAGGCTATGGCCCTGATATCTCTAGGGTATACAGTAGTCATAACACACAATGTAAGATGCATGAGTCAAACAATCTAGTCATGCATCAATCTTGTACATACCATGCGCTCATGTGAGATAACCTCTGCCTATCAGGGAGTCTCATAACAACCTGCCCAATGACATATGCAATGGTCAACCACATCTCATAACAAGCATGCAGATGATGTGTATGGGCATGTATCATGATGTTATGTTGTCACATACTCATAATCGGTATTAATAATCGGCATTAATAATCGGCCTCAACAACGTGGACATTTAACCAACATTGCCCCCAAGGAATGGCCCACATAGGGCCTAATATATAGTGGACCCATGGCCTCGCACAAGGGCCTAATATACAAGATCATGGGCCTTACTTAAAATCTTAATACACATCACGATGGGCTTCTCACATGGGCCTAATATACATCATAATGGGCTTCATTGCCTAGCCCTCAAATGCATCACAATAGGCCTCATCACATAGACCTCATATTCATCACATTAAGCCTTAAACATAGGCTGAATACACATTCTAATGAGCCTCAAATACAAGCCACATATACATCACATTGGGCCTCAAACAAGGACCACATATACATCACATTGGGCCACGACAATCAGCCTCGACTAACGGAATCAACCTCTTCAATCAGACTCGGTCTCGAGAATCAGAATCGACAATCGAAATCGACCTCGTCAATCGGACTCGGCCTTGACAATCGAAATCAGACTCGACTAATGGAATCGGCTATGTCAATCGGACTCGACCTCGACAATCAGAGTCAACAATCGGAATCGGCCTCGACTAACGAAATCGGCCTTGTTAATCGGACTCGGCCTCGACAATTGGAGTCGACAATCGAATTCGATAATCAGTAAGAATGTGTCTAACAAGGCCTAAAGCAAGGTCACAATGTAGACATTCAACCATCATTGCCTATCAATGTGGACATTCAACCAACATTACTCCCAAACAGTGGTCCACATAGAACCAAACATAAAGTGGGCCCATGGCCTCACACAAAGGCTTAATATATGTCACAATGGGTCTCACTCAAGGGCTTAATACAATCACGATGGGCCTCACTCATGGGCCACATATACTTCTCATTGGGCCACATATAAGGGCCTCACATACTTCATATGGGCCACAATACATGGGCCTCGAATACATCACAATGGGCTACGACCCATGGGCCTCAATATACGTCAAGTGGGGCCACATCAATGGCCACGCCAATGGGCCTCATATACAATGAGTGGGCTGCATTAATGGGCCACACCAATGGGCCTCATAAATGTCAAGTGGGCCTCAATATATGGGCCTCATATAAATAACAGGTGAACCCTACTCATGGGCCTTAAATACATAATATGTGGGCCCCGTATACTCAGCAAATGGGCCTCATTATGTCAAGTGGGCCGCATCAATGGGCCACACCAATGGGCCTCATATATATCAAGTGGGCCACATAAATGGATGGCGTGAACATACATAACATGATGGGTCCCCTTATGATGTGGGTCGTGGAGGCCTTGCATTTCACGGTGAGAGCCTAGATCACATCAAAATTATTTTAATAATTACAACTGCAACAAGTATATCACTGCACACTATCATTCTATGGGACACATGGCACACTAATGATGATCAGCGCTGTCCAATCATTGTCCATGTAAATCAGCACTATCCAAACATTAGACATGTAAATCATCATTGTCCAATCATTGCCCAGAACCATGGACGGTGTGAATATGCAACAAATCATTAAGGTGAACCCTTTGGCTTGTTGACATTGATACAGCAGCCATATAGCTAGTGTAACCTGCTAGCCCACCATCCAGATGGACGGTTTGGACATAACACATGCAATGGTGGGCCACAGATGATCGGTAGGATGAAACACATATATTATAGGTGTGATCTAATGCATTCCTCATGATCCAGACCCACATAACTTGTGACGTCATGTAGTGGGACCCACTGCTGAACGGTTTGGATATAAATACATCAAGGTGCGACCAGCACATCCCACATGTTGGATGGTGCATGCACAGCAGGTGGGTCCCATGCTGCCAAAATAGACGGACAGCATGGATAAAGCGTACATCACAATGGTGCCCCACATCCACCGTCCAGATGATGGACGGTCTAGATGGCTTTCCAATGGATGGTGGAAAATAAATAAAAAAAAAAACACACATACATCTGGCTGGACCTACAGGGCTGCTGATGTCTCGGTAGTGGGCCCACCGTCCAGAAAATGGATGGACAGTTGGGATGAATTACATACAATCAAGGTGGGTCCCACCTGCATGAATGCAGCACACGTGCAAAGTGGGTGAAACCAATAAAACACTTACATTACGTTGATTCCACCATCCAGAAAACCTCTGGACGGTGAAACATATAAATCACGGTGGATCCCATGTGGTGGGCCACCCTCCTATTATAACATAATAATATTATATTATATAATACATGAGGTGGGTCCCACATGGTGGGCCACCCTCCTTATATTATAAAATAATAATATTATATTATACTATATTTTATATATATATATATATATATATTAAAAAAATAATTCAGCCCAGCATCCAGCGTCCTGGACGGATGAGCTGGATGTAAGGTACATGCATGGTGGATCCGCTGGACCATGGAAAAATGAATGGACAGTCTGGATACAATATATATCAAGGTGGGCCTTGAAATAACAGTGAAGACCGCTTAAGTTAAAGTAGGAATATGTCAATATATCCTAGAGGGGGGTGAATAGGACTTTTTAAAGTTTTTATGAATTATTAAAAATCCTTATCACACTAATCCTATCACGGAGTACTGATTAGGATTACTCAAAATTAACTCTACTGGCTTCCAAGCCTGGTAGAGGATCCAATCACAAACTATTTAAAAGACAAACAATTTATAGATGAGATTGTGATGGATATGACTGTTTGTGCATAAGATGTGATTTCAGATAATCATATATAAAGACATGTAAGGTAATCACATAAATGAAAGACAATATCAATCTCAAACACAGTCATTTTATAGTGGTTCGACGACTTGTCTACTCCACTCCCGGCTTCCACACTCAATCCTTGAGTGACCGGATTTCACTAAGGAGGTTTTTCATGGTTCACCTCAAACCTAAGGTTTTAAATTAGGTTCACCTTCAACCTTTACAGAGGTTTCTACTCGGTTCACCTCAAACCCTGAAGTTTTATTGGCGTACTCCTAACCAGATGTTTATACCCACACAGGGCAAGGGTCCACACAACGCACCCGGAGGTTTCTACTCGGTTCACCTCTAACCCTGGAGTTTTGTTGGCGTACTCCTAACCAGATGTTTATGCCCACACAGGGCAAGGGTCCACACAACGCACCCGGAGGTTTCTACTCGGTTTACCTCTAACCCTGGAGTTTTTTTGCGTACTCCTAACCAGATGTTTATGCTCTCCATAGAGCAAGGGTCCACACAATGCACCCCACACATACACTCCCGTCGGAGGCCTCCTTCGAGGACTTCAAATGGTGAGCAACACTTAAAACCCAATCCTAGAAAGGAATGATCACAAGTGGACTCTTAGTACTTATAGATAAGTTGATGAGTCCTTTTTAGCACAGTGATGAAGATCTCCTTCTTGTTGATGAAGAGTCTTCAACTCCCTTGATTCGTCACATAAAGATGTATCAATATTAGACTTTAGGTTGGGTCAAGGTTATGACGGAATATCATTCTCTAAAGATTTTCCTATAAGAAAGATAGAGTGGTTCCCATCATCTATGCATTCAAGGCATGCCAGCTCAATGATTTGTCATTAAGGTAGTAGCTGAAGGATCCTTGAATGCAGAAGTTCATTCCCCAATCCACTCTATGAAATATCAATGATGAGGGTGGATTGGAGGATGAACTTCCTGAGAGAAAGGGCTTAAGGTAAATGATAGGAAGGTTGAAACTCACAAAAGCACTCTCTACTTTCTCTACCAGCAATAAAGACTAATCTCTCTATATATAGGCAAAAGGTTCCAACGGATATAAACGGTCAAATTTATGACAGAGTTCGATATCATCGAGCAGTCGTCGATATGATCAAGCGTATACTCTCGATTGTATCGGCAGACCTCTCGATGATACAAACTCAATTGTCATTTCACTTTTGGAAACCTTTCGTCAACTGGTCGATGGGATCGAGACACACATCGATGTTATCAGATTTTGAACTCCGATTCCATCGAGCGATAGATAGATCTATCGACAGGTGAAAATAAGAGAGAAGCCTAGAAGAATTTCAGGTTCTACAGATATGATCGGGGAACAGTCGATGTCATCAGAATTTGTACATCGATCATATCGGAGACCTTGTCGATTGGATCGATAAATCATATAGATTTACCTATGAGCTTGGTGGACAAATTTGTCCAGATTCGATCCAATCGACGAGGTCTCGATATGATCGATATATAAATATCGATTTATCGACTAGCACCCCGATCATCATTAAAAACAACCTAAAATTCATGCTGGTGAAAACATGCGCCCACAATCGATATGATCGACTGACTTCCGATATAATCGATATTTGAGTTCAGATTGAATCGGACATTCATTGATATATCAAAGCTTATGTTATTTTTCTTTAGAAAAATAGGGGCGCCGAAAAGCAGTCTGTCAATATTATCGATCCACTTCAGATATGATCGATATTCGAATATCGATGATATCGACTCGTCAGTCGATATATCGATAAATCGTCCAGATGATTGTTTGATTGCTAGACACTTTTTGTCCTCACTCGATTGTATCGATTGATATGTCAAGGACATCGACAGAGCTGGTAGATCATATCGAAGGGGTAATCGATATAATCGACAGTGTAAGAAAAACTTTAAAGATTTTTCTTTTTGATAAAAAGTTTTCTTACACAAAAACTCTAAAGATGTTCTAGTTCTTTTTAAGTGTTTTAATCACCTGGTGTTTTGGAACATGGGATATGAGGCTATGATTTACCTATGGCGAGCTTCCACACATCCAGTTGAGGCAGGCGCTTGACTTGATCTTCCTGTTAGGCGCTGTTGTCCGACTGACTCAACTTACGACGTAATTGACAAACCAGGGCACGTAGTAGGTGCACTTTCAGGCCCCACATGCCCCCTTCCTGCCTAGTATGGATGACAGATTAGATGGCAAATGCACCACGGTGGCCCCTGCACGGATGGTGCAGATGAAACCCATATAGCATGGTGGGCTCCACGTCCCCAAACGGATGGATAGTGGATGTAAAATACTTACATCAAGGTGGGTCCCACCTGCCCACACGTGTCACACGTGTAGGGCAGGCCCTAAGTCAAAAACAGCTGGACAAAATGTAAAAGAAAAAAATACATACATCAAAGTGGACCTGCACGCTGCAGGTGGGTGAATCCCACCGTCCCATTGTTGGACGGTAGGGCTAATACACATATCGCACAAGGTGGGCCCCACACATTGCCATGGTGAGGTCCACACTTATTCAATAGGTACATCAAGGTGAGACCTGCACAAATGGATAGCTGGGCCAAAACACATGCATCAGGGTGGTTCCCACATGTCCAGTTTCTGGACATTATAGACAGGCCCATCCATCATGGCTGGCCCCATAGCATAAATGAAGCACATGCATCATTGGTGGGCCACACATCAAGAGAGAGAGAGAGAGAGAGAGAGAGAGATAAATGGATGGAGGAAGGGCCCCACCACTATGGGCCCCTCTATACAATGCATTCATCAAAATGAGTCCCATCATAAGTGGGTCCTCAAATCAACAAAATCAAATCACAAATCACCCACCTTTGATCTCCTCTTCTTTCTTCCACCTATAGCCTCTAGAGCTCCAAGGGAACATTTTTAACGGTTGAGATGGACTTTGGATGGTACGATTGGGTGGTAGGAAGGTGGGCCACACCAAGCTCTCTCATTGAGATTGGAGGAGCTTGGACGTTGGGTTGCTTTCTTGAAACAAATGGAGAAATGAGAGAGAAATAGGATGGGATGTAAAGAGAGAGAGGGATGGGCGAGTGAGTGATGGGTGATAGGTGTACTTGACATGTATGGGTTGTATGAGAGAGAGTTGACTTTGGGGTGTTTGGGGATGGAGAATGAGTGATGTGTACTTGACATGAGATATGATTGATGTGTACTTGATTAATGGGACATGTTGTAAAGATTCTCTTGGGATTACAAATGCATGTCGTTTTCCTGAACGCGGGCTCACATCTCCTGGCCTAGGTATCGCCTCGGCGCGTGAGACATGGCATCGAAACCATGGTGACGGTGCGGTTGCTAGGATATAAGTTTCTAGTCGAGTCAACTCTGAAATACGGGATATGACTCAGGGTCACGCGCAACTGTCGATTATAGATCGCAAGTTGTTAAAATTCAACCGAGAGGACTGTGAAAGCTTACAGAATAGTACAGGCTAGGATACGGGCCTCACAACCCCACCCCTCTCTCATATGAATTTGCTCCAAACCCTAAGAGAAAGAAGAGAGAAAAGAAGAGAAAAGAGTGAGGAGAGAAGTGAAAGGCTGGGAGATCGCTGCAGTGTTACTCTCCCACGACTACACGCACTGGATCACCTTTCCATCTAGCTAACCAATCTATTTTGGTTCCAATTTAGGTAAGAAAATCTAACCCTAATCTTGATTTAGGAATCCAAATTGAGTAATCAGCATAATATCTAACCTATTTCATGATTTAGGTGCTCGATGTTCCATTTTCGGGAACGTAGGATTCGAACCAAATTCGAAACGAGTATTCCAACGAAAGGTGCAGACTATAAATGTTTAGGTTATAGTTTTCAAGGCTTTCAATGTAAGCAGTGATTTATGTCTGACTTAATTGCTACCATTAGATCTTAGTTACGATGTTTTCAATAAATTTTACAATTGTGAACTATGTTGAATATAAGATGCATTCCATGCGTTTGTTGAAATGTTTCAATGAGTATGAAATTCTGATTTGTGCTTGACATGACTATAAATCTAGGATTCATATTTGTCGTATGTATCATGATCTCCTTGTGTAATGAATTGCTATAGTTCATGTAATAATCTAGTCTATGAATTGAGTAATGTGTAGTCTAAGTATTTGATAAAATGTCTGAATGAGAAATTATTGATGAATTGTATTTAATAAGGGTATTGAGATAGGATTTTCAATTACCTTATATATATAGTTTCCTTCATATAATCTTAATTTCGACTACGCAATTTCTGGATGAAATGCAAATATTTGATAACATGCTCAATGTGTTTGATGAAATGCTCAAATGTGGAATTGATTGAAATTATATGTCAAATGTTGATATGATTAACACATGTATTTACATGCTACGTTTAAGTAAGATTGGGACTACAACGTGGTCCAGTCAATCGGTAATGATTCCCGTTTAAGTGGCCAAACTAGCTTCACCATAGTATATACGTCTGATGAATCCAGATCGTATGGTAATTATCGACAGTGGTTAGGCCACGTGGAGTGTTTATGCACTCCATGTCAATTAATTCGGCGTGCGCTCATACCAGTTGAACTTGTCAAATAAACTGATTGGCCTATTGTGTGTTTACCATGCATGGACACTACTGCTTGAATCTAAGGTACCACTTACCAATGTAAAGACCCGTTTCAACCATGGTGCCACGATCCGCTAAGACTCATGAGCTGGGCATGATGGTATAGGACACCGTAGTCAAGTTGTAGGCTTACACTGAGGTAACGAGCCTCCCCGTAGTGACCAGTGAACAACCTAAACTCGTGAGCTGAATATAGTAGTATGGGACACCGTATTCGAGCTATCGACCTACGTTGAGGTGACGATGTGGTGACCATGAGTATAAACTTTTGAATTTTCCTATCCACTGCTTCTCATTAGGGGTGATGCCCTACAACTTGCCTATCGTATGTGGTTAACTATGATTGACGACCCTATATGCATCCTTCAATTTGGGTTAATGATTAAAAGGGAGGTACCTTACCTTCCCAAATCTGCTGTATAAATAAGCCTAATTAAGTACTCGACTAACACAACCATGCACCACATTGCATGTGCTTTGGTAAGAAAGTTACACCTTTAGGGAGTTTGTCATACCCGAACTTGGTTGTCGGAGTCGCTTGTGAGGGAGTTTCGTGCAAGGGCATACATCATTACTGCATATGTACTACTTTATCATTACTGCTTGATTGAATTTGTAATATGTTAACCTTTGCTTTATAGTACCACTGAGTTGATCACTCACTCCCACTTTAGGACGGTGTTTTAAAACACCAACCAGACTTTGTTGTAGATGTAAGTGATGACGGAGCCTATACAGCTAAGTTGGACTTCCTAGATGAGGAGGAGGAATTCTCCTATGTTCAGCTATCAGGTAGGTCTATGTAGACCTTGTACTGATTCGACGGGATTTCAGGGTTATATGGATTAGTGGGACACTTTACATTTTGATATTTTTTACATTTTGAAACGAACCTTGTATATATTAAACCCTGTTACATCATCATGCTTCGGAGTTGTGAAATACCTTTCATATTCAAATATATATGTTTCAGTCTTCCGCTTGTTTAATTTAATTGTATCTGGAGTATGATATATTGTTTTAGTATAATCTCACTCATGTTTAATGCATTAATATGGACAATATTTAAACATCATTATCCAAGTTGCATAAGTGATGTGCTAGATCTCGGGAGTAGAGCTTTGCTCGACCATCGAAATCTGGGGTGTTACATTATTATTATTATTATTATTATTATTATTTTATTAAAAAAATGTTCAGCGTCCAGGCCTTAGACGGCTTAAATGCATCTACATACATCAAGGCGAGGCCGTACATGGCACCGTCCAGATGGATGGTGTTGATGAAACACATAAATTTAAGGTGGGTCCCATAAAACTTGCTGACGTCTCACATAAGCTATATAGTTGGTGTGAGATACACTAGCCAATCCACTTCTCTTAGCAGGTGGGTCCCACGTGGGGCCCACCAGATATAATATATATATATATATATATATATCATATATTGTATATTATGCATATATATATATATATGAGAAATGCTCACACACAACTAGTTGGACGCTGCATTTTGGTCCAACTAGCTTGGAATTTAATGTGGAGAGGGGGCGTTTGCTTCACCTTATTTTTTTAAAAGGTTGTTTGAGAATGATCCCCAGCTTGGGTGGGCCCCACTATGGTGTTAATGGAAAATCCATCTTGAGCATCATGTATGTCAACCCATGTTAGACATAGGAATCAAAAATCAACTCCAACCATGGTTCAAGTGAACCGCACAATTAGAAATACTGTGCTGAAAAATCTCACCCTCCAAAATGATTCATTTGGTGAGGCCCACTTCAATCATGTATGGATCTTATTTTTTGGTCCCACACCTAGAATTTTCCATCGTATCTAATGGTTGGAATGGATTGCACATATTCATGATTGAGGTCCTGTAAAAATCAAAGGTGGATGTTTCTACCTCAAATGTTCTATTGGTGTGGCTCACTTGAATTACAAGTCTGCCTTATATTTCTATTCAAGACCTACAGTGAGGTTGCAGATCTGATGGTCGGAGTGGATCTTTTTTATATATATATATATATATATATATATATATATATATATATATATATATATATATATATATATATATATATATATATATATATATATATATATATGACTTGGTGGGCCATGATAAAAATTAAGGTCGGCTTTTTCTCCTGTTGTTAAACTTCTTCATATTTCGAAAGAAAAGGTGCATATTCCCAAAAAAAAAAAAAGTGGGAGTGGATTAGGTGCATATCTCATCCCAAATACGAAAATCGAGGTCATAAAATTCTCGATTTCTGAATTTGGTACCGACAGCCTCCGTAGTACCCCATTCTCGGCTCCTAGTGCCATACACCAGATTCCGATCTTGGGATCCTATAAGGAGAATTTTTCAATGTACATTTATCTCATAAGAAGCATAACTACAAGTTTACCCAAATCACAAAGGCAACATCATCATCACATATCCACTAATATAAACATTTGAATACAATGTCAAAAGAAAAATACATATATATCGAAAATCAAAGCTTTAGAAATCCGTTGCATGCTCCAAGCTCAATGCTACTACAACCTAATGCCACCTGCATGCATTTATCGCGCATAAGCTTATAGAAAGCTTAGAGGGTGGTATAAGTGTGTGCTCAAGGTAACTGTCAAGTATACAATACAATGCCATAAATCATACAACAATGGAAATAGTTGCAAGATCATGAATCATACAATATCAGAGTGAGTGGAAATACTGACAAGTCCATAAGTTATATAATATCATAGTAAGCGGAAATACTGATAAGTCCACGAATACAATCAGTCGTACCAAGGCTATGCAATGTAAAAATGGAAGAAGCCAAATATCAGATACCGAGGATACAATACAATATACAAATCCTGATGAGTCCACGTATACAAGAATATGCAATATGCGGTGCGAATGAAATGACCAAGCTAGAGTGTGAAGTCAGGATGATAGTACATAGTATCGCAAGCTGTGGAACTCATCACAGGGGACTTCTATTCAGACTGGCTCATACCTAAGTTGAATAGCTGGACACAATGTGGTAAACCCCTGATCTCAGGTCAGTCGTGTGCCCAACTGAAATCCTAGCCATGCAAAGGTACACGTAACAAATAGTTACGTACAACCAGCCTGAGTGGATAGTGAATGAATGAATGAATGAATGAGTATGCAATTCTTGCTTAATAATTCCACATATAAGTACGGTTCCTCTCTAGGGAATCACCGAGGTCTAGTACACTCTAAACTAGATTGTTATCCCATCACGCGTAATAAGGTGAGTGGAAGAGACATCACTATACGCCTGTCAATATCGGGCCCGACTCATCAATAGTGGACTCATTCCTCGAGCTAGTCAAACTCAGCCTAACTTTGTTCCTTCCTCTCGAGTAGGTAAGGCTGCACCCCCTTCCAACCGACCACAACACAGTGGAAGACGTGGCCTAACGGTATACGACCCTCATGCACTCACGCATCTACTCAGTTTAGACGTTGGAGAAACCTTTGGAACCAAGAGGGTTTATAGAATTTCACCCGGGGATATCTATAACACCCCAAGTAGAATAGATTTTTGGTGTCCCATCTGGCCATCCACAATATGCCTATGGAGACTACAGCCCTGATGTCGTTAGGGTGTTCGGTGGTCATATCACAAAATACGAGATGCATGAGTCATACCATCCAGTCATGCATCAAACCTGCATGAACCGCACGCGTATGTGGGGCAACTCCACCTACAGGGAGTCCCATAAATATCTCAGCCCTATGGCATATGCAATGATCAACCGTATCTCATAACAAACATGCAGATGATGCGTATGGGCATGTATCATGATGCTATGTTGTCACATACTCATAATCGGTATCAATATCTGACACTGATAATTAACGTCGATAATCGGCATCGAAAATCGGCCTCGACAATCGGCCTCAATTTTTGGCCTCGACAATCGGCCTCGATAATCAGCCTTGACAATCAAAATCGGCCTCGACAATCGGAATCGGTGAGAATGGGCCTAATAAGGCCTAGGGAAAGGTCACAATGTGGACATTTAACCAACATTGCTCCCAAGGAGTGGCCCACGTAAATATCATTACATATATCATGGAGAAATCACACATCACATCGATCCTCATATACATCACTTTGGGCCTCACACAAGGGCCACACAGTCATCGCATTAGGCCTCACTCATGGGCCGTATATACATCACAAGGGGCCGTATCATATGGGCCTTACACATCGCAATGGGCCTCAGCACATGGGCCAGTAATACATCACATTGGGCTTCACAACCCATAGGCTTCAAATACACAATAGGTGGGCCCTACACATGGGCTCAAATACATCATAATGAGCCACAACTCATGGGCCTAAAATACACCTCAATGAGCTACACCCACGGCCTTAAATACATCACAATGGACCACATACAATCGCAATGGGCCACATACAATCTCAATGGCCACATATACATCACATCAAGCCTTACCCATGGGCCTTTAATACAGCACATTGGGCCACACCCAAGGTCCTCGAATACATCACATTAGGCCTCGAATACATCGCAAGTGGGCCTCAAATATATTTCACAGGTACGCCACATACCTGGGCCTAATACACATCACTATGGGTCACATCATATGGGCCTAATACACATCACTACGGGCCGCTCACATGGGCCTAATACACATCACTACGGGCCACTCACATGGGCCTAATACACCTCTATGGGCCGCTCAAATGGGCCTAATACACATCACTATGGGCCGCTCAAATGGGCCTAATACACATCACTATGGGCTGTTCAAATAGGCCTAATACACATCACATGGGCCACTCACATGAGCCTAATACACATCACTATGGGCCACTCGAATGGGCCTAACACACATCACTATGGGTCGCTCAATTGGGCCTAATACACATCTGTATGGGCTGCTCAAGTGGGCATAATACACATCACTATGGGCTGCTCACATGGGCCTAATACACATCACTCTGGGCCGCTCAAATGGGCCTAACACACATCACTGTGGGTTACTCACACGGGCCTAACACACATCACTATGGGCTGCTCACACAGGCCTAAAATACATCTCAATGGGCCTCAGCATATGGGCCTCATATATAACCCATCGGGCCGCATCACATGGGCCTAATACACATCACTATGGGCCGCATCACATGGGTCAAATATACATCACAGTGGGACTCACTCAAGGGCCACATATAAATCACATCGGAATACTCACACAGTCCTATTATACATCACAATGGGCCACATCTCATGGGCCTAATACACATCAAGAGGGGTCGAGACAATGAGCCTCATATACATCAAAATGGGCCCATCGAAATATCATCTAGACCGCACTACAAGTAGTAGTGGAGATAATGATTTCTTCGTTTAAACAGTTCACAGGCCCACCATAAAATTTATTTTCCATCCAATCTGATCATACAGTCAAAAAGACCTAGATCAAGAGGAATAACAAATATCATATTAATCCAGAACTTCTGGAATTCATAAGGGGTTTTAATGGTAGGCGTTCAACTCCCCACTATTTTATGCAGTGTGGTCCACCTGATAGATCGGCCTCATTTAGTGGCTGGACGGTTTAGATATAACGCATACCTAGTGACCATCCCACCATCTAGAGGTCTGGACGGTGTGGATTTACAACACATCAAGGTGGGTCCCATGCATATGGACAGAATGGCGTGGATGGAAGTCATACATCAGGTGAGTTAACACCGTCCTAGCTGGACGATGCAGGTAAAATACACACATCGTTAAGGTGGGCCGCACATATAGGCGGTGTGGATCAAACCCACACGTTGCACATAGCAGTTATATAGCTGGTGTGCGGTAGACCAACCAATCCGTTTCACGATGGGAGGGTCCTACGTAGGGCCCACCATATATACACATGAATATATATATATAGGGAAAAGGTACAATGCACTCGGGCTGATTTTAACATCCCATGAGGTCGAGCTGTGTGGGCCCCACCGTGATGCGTTTCGAACATCTACCCCATCAGTCAAATGCACCATTCCATCGTGGGCCTAGGTCTCAAAAATCAAGTCAATCCGTTACTTGTGCGGGCCACACTATATACAGAAGTTGAGAAGGGCTGTGCACCATTAAAACATTCATAATCATTTTTTGGGCCCACTGAGATGTGGTTTGAAAATCTAGCCCATCCATTATGTGTGTCCCACTTGGATGAGGGTTCAGACCAAGTTTTAGACGCATGCAAATTTCAGGTGGGCCCCACCAAGTGCTTTTATATGTTTTTGGCATGTCTTCACATGATTTTAGATGGTATTGCCCACCTGAGTTTCGTATATGGCTGATTTTTGGGATATCCCATAATTTAAAGGGGACCCATCAAATGCAGATGTTGATGGTCGACACACATCACGGTGGGGCCCACACAGCTCGACTTTATGGGAGCTTATCGTGAGCTCGAGTGCATAGTACCTTTTCCCATATATATATATATATATATATATATATATATATATATATATATATATATATATATATATATATATATATATATATATATATATATATATATATATATATATATATATATATATATATATATATATATATATTATATTATATTATACTAACATCTAATCCAGCACCCGACCCTGGGCGGGCGGCCTGGATAAAAGATATACATCACGTGGGGCCCCTTGGACGAACTGTGTAGATCAACACATACATCATTGTAGGACCCCACAACACCATCTAAAACTCTACCCAGCACCGTTCAGACATTGTGGATAGTGTGGATGGAAAACATACAACATGGTGTGATCCACATCACCATCCAGACATCGTCGAGTAAGGACGGACAGCCTGGATAGCATGGATGAAAAACATGCGTCGGATGGGTCCCACCATCCTGCACATCAGGATGGTAAGGATAGAACACATACATCAGGTGGGGTCCACGTCAGTGTGGCCCACCAAAATTTTAAATTAAGCTGATGTTTGTATTTCCCTACACCCAGGCATGTCCAAACGGACAGGCAGGTGGGCCGTCTAGATGGCCAGCAAGGTGGGCCCCTTCCATGATCAGACAACGTGGATAAACACATCAAGATGGGTCCATGTATATATGGCCCACTTGATCGAATCAAGCTGATATTTATGTCTTCCATTCATACAGTCCAGCAACGTCTGTTGTTGGGCATCCCATGGTTGGATGGTCAGCAAGCTGGCCCACTTAGTGGACGGCGAGGATAAAATACATGCATCATGGGCCCATCAATAGGGGAGAAAGAGAGAGAGAAAAAATGG
The DNA here is from genome assembly GCA_037074715.1 of Magnolia kwangsiensis. NCBI lineage: Eukaryota > Viridiplantae > Streptophyta > Magnoliopsida > Magnoliales > Magnoliaceae > Magnolia > Magnolia kwangsiensis. The sequence goes on from CM073573.1 coordinate 64,802,007, forward strand.
AGAAAACATGTGGTGGAGAGGAGCTCCACCACTATGAGCTCCTCTCTATCATACAATGTACACATTAAGATGGGCCCCAAATCATGTGGACCCTAAATCAAAAATCAAAATCAAGATCTAGTGGTAAGAACACCCACCTAATGGCCTTCTTCTTGGACTTCTTCTTCCACCGATGCCACCTAGAGCCCCATGGAAGGCATTTCAATGGTCGAGATGAAGCTTAGATGGTGGAGATGAGAGGTAGGAAGGTGGGCCACATTAGCTCCTCTCCTTAGAAGCCACGGACGTTGGGTTTCTTGGGAAAAATGAGAGAGAGAGAGAGAGAGAGGTTGTAAGAGAGAGAGGGATGGGTGAGTGATGGGGTGTGATGGGTGAGAGATGGGCGATGGGTGACTTTGGGGAGGGTGGTTGTACTTTGGGTGAATGTGTACTTGGTTGTAAGAGAGAGTTGACTTTGGAGAGGGTAGTTATACTTGGGGATGGGTGTTATATTTTGACTAGTGATGTGATTGATGGAATTAATTTGAAAGTTTATCTTGGGTTTTATAAAGCGTAGTATTTTCCTTGAACTGAACATAGGCCCACATCGCCCGACCCGGGTATCAGATCGATGTGCGAGATGCAGCATCGGAACCGCAGTGACGGCGCGGTTGCAAGGGTATAAGTTTCGAGTCGAGCCGACTCTGTTATATGGGACACGACTCAGGATCACACGCAAACCTGGTAACAGATCGCAGGTCGTCAGAATTCGACCGAGAGGACCATGGAAGCCTATAGAATGGTACAGGTTAGGATACGGGCCTCACAATGCAGCCTGTCCTCATGCAGTATTATGCATCCCTAACCCTTGGGCTTATCCTATATACTTATTGTATATCCATGCCCTACATCCATATTTTCATCTCATGATTGGACATGATTCTAAAAATGAAGTAGATAAAATTCTCAGGTGGACCACACCACAAAAATTGTGGTGATTAGCCATTAAAAATTTTTTGTGGGCCAATGGTTTTGAATCAAGCTGAAATTTGTTTTTTTTATTTTTAATGTACTTCATCAAGGTCTTTGTGAACTTATCAATAAGTTGGTTGGCAAGTAAAAAATTACAGTGGGCCATCCACTATTTCCTATGGTGTAGACCACTTGAGATTTATAACTGCTCCATTTTTTAGATTAATGTTCTGAAATGAGTTGAAAAAACCAATGAACAGTGTGGATATACAATACCTACATCAATGTGGGTGGCATGATTAGGGACAAACTGTGTTGCATGAGTAAGGGGCTGCACTTAATCCACTGTTTTTAAAAAAGAAATCTAATCATCACTTTTTTTTATAATGGTACGGAAGAAGCTTAACAACATAAGAGGAACACGTAACCTTATTTTTATTGGGTCCATCGTGATATCATGATGTGCATGTGACATTAAATCTAACCGTCAAATGTGCCATCTCATTCTACGTCTTGATACAAAATATCAAACTAACTTTTGATTCAGGTAGGCCACACCAATAGAACAGTAGAGGGTGAGATGTCAACCTCTGATTTTTATAAGACTCACAATCATGAGTAAATGAAATCAACTCCAACCATTAGATGCCACACCAAAGGTTAAACGTAGAACTCAAAATTCAGGGTCATAGATGATTTAAGTGTGGCTCATCAAAGGAATTATTTTAAAAGGTAAACTTTTTATGCACATTATTTCTAATTGTGCGGTCCACTTGCACCATGGATGGTGTTGAATTTTGGTTCCTATGCCTAACATGGGTTGACATACATGATGGTCAAGGTGGATTTTCCATTAACACCATAGTGGGGCTAGGAATCATTCTCAAAAAAACCTCTTAAAAAGCTGAGGTGAAGCAAATGACCCTCTCTCGGCATTAAATGCCAAGCTAGTTGGACCAAAACGCAGTGTCCAACTAGTTGTGTGTGAGCATTTCTCTCTCTATAATATATATATATATATATATATATATATATATATATATATATATATATATATATATATATATATATATATATTATCATCATTCCTAAAACATCCATGCCCTGGGCATTGTTGACGGACGGCCTAGATACTTGCCCAGTTGGGGGTCCACGTTAGTGTGGACGGTGTGGATCTAGTCCAGTCATCAAGGTGAGCCGCAATATGGAAAGAGAGAGAGATAGAGAGAGAGAAAGAGAGAGAGAGAGAGAGAGAGAGACTTGAGGCAGGGAGAAACTCCGCCACTATAAGCTCCCCCTTAATCATACAACACATACATCAATGGGCCTCACCACATGCGGGCCTAACAATAAAAGTTCAACGGTGGAGATCCCTTTCCACTAAAGAAATGAAAGGTCTAGATGACCATTAAAAATGAAAAATAAACATCATGATGGGGTCCATGGAGAATGGCCCCCATCATGGAATGAACATATGGATCATGGTGAGCCATCGGCCACACCTAGGGTCTAAAGTGAGATCCATACCATCGATCGGTAGGCCCCACTTAGCCCATCATCAAAATACAAATCTAACCCTATAAAAACCCACCGATTGTTAATCTTCTTGGTCCCTTGGCTTTCTTAGTTTCTTGGCTTCTTCTTTAATGGTGGAAGATGAGAATAGAAGGGTTGGATAGTGAGATGAGGGAGTAGGAAGATGGGTCCTCTCTAGGCTATTTTCTCTCCTTAGGATTTTCTCTCATGGAAGCTTGGGAAATGGTGGTGAGAATGAGAGAGGAGAGGGTGTTGTAAGAAAGATGAGATGGGAGGAATGGATATTGTAAGAAAGGGATGGGTGGAGAGAGAGAGAGAGTTGACTTTGAGAATGGGAGAGAGATGGGAGCCATGCCTTGTTGGTAAGAGAGGGATGGCTTGTGTACTTAACTTGTGATTGATTGATTGATGTGATGGATTATAGAGATTCTCTCAGAATTCATAACTTGTAACTTTTCATTTGAATATATGCAGGCTCATAAGTCCTGGCCTGGGTATCGCATCAGCACGGGAGACGCGGCAACATCACAGTCGTTAGGGTACAAGTTTCGAGTCAAGCCAATTGAGATCTTCGAGATGCGACTTAGAGTTGACGCAAACATTGATTACAGGTCGCGGGTTGCCAGAATTTGACCAAGAGGATTGCAGAAGCCTACAGAACGATATGGTCTAGGATACGGACCTTACAGAACCTACCTTCGATGTCATCGAACATTGTTCGAGGAATCAATAGTGTCCAAAATAGTTCAGAGAGTTATTCCAATTTCTTCAATAAATTCGATGTCATCGAAGGCAAATCTTTGATGTCATCGAGAGGTGCTTCGAGTAATCGAAAATGGTGCTCAATATGTCTAACGATTTTTGCCAAAATTCCATAGAAAATTCGATGTCATCGAGCAAGTCTTCGATATCATCGAACAAAGCTTCGAGTCATCGAAAAACGTCTTCAATTTATCTAGCGACCAACTCAATTTTCCTTCATAAATTTGATGTCATCAACTTATGTTCAATGTCATCGAATGTGTCCTCGATGTCATCAAACAGTGTTCGATGACATAGTCAATGTCTATTCTGCACTTGTTCTTTCGGCTTCGTTCCTTCTCCACTTGGTTTTCTTAAATCTTGGGACTTTAAAATCTTCAATCTTTGTCTCCTAAGATCCATTCCTTGCATTGGTGATTTTTGAGTCTCAAAACCATGCTTTTAACACCTTTTCCTATCCAAGCTCTTAAATTCACCTTGCAACACAAACTTGAGTAAAATAGGACATTAAGCAGTGTCATGTTCATAAAACTAAGATATAAATGGGGTTCAATATGCAATATTTGACCCTCAACAATGGTGTAGGATGTTTCTTCTACCAACTTAGTGAAGTAGTCAACTGCCACAAATATGTACTCATGACCATTTGAAGCTTTTGAAATTATCTTTCCGATGATGTCAATACCCCGCATAGAGAAAGGCCATGGGGTAGTTAGGTTGTATAACTCTGAGGTTAGGGCATGTATTTGATTTGCATGCTCTTAACACTTGAAACACTTCCTAATGTGCTGGCAACAGTTTGTTAAAATAGTCATCCAGTAGCAGCCAAGTCATAGAATCTTCCTTACCATCGTGTGTCTGTTCATGTGTGGGTTGCACACTCCATCGTAGATTTCTTTCATAATATTTGTAGCTTCAGATTCATCGACTCATTGAAGGAGAACTTGATTATATGATCATTTGTGGATAATTTCACCACTGATCATGAATTGTCTCGCTAAACGTTAGATGGTTTGGCGGTCAGTTAATGTAGCGTCTTCCGAGTACTCCTGGATTTTCAGATACCGTTTGATGTCGGTATATCAGGGTTTGCTAGTAGGGGCGGCTTCAGCCTCTTCAATCTGTAAGCAAAAAGTAGGTTCATCTTAAAGTTCAATTGTGAGCTCCCATTCTGAAGCTCCTCTTAGAATTTCCAACATCGATGCAAATGTGGTACGAGCATCTGTGAACTGATTCTTTACTTGTGGTATGTATAAGATTGTGATTTCTTTGAATTCTTTGATTAATTTTTCAAGGTATACGTGGTATGGTATCAACTTCTCATCTTTACTCTTCCAGTCCCCATTGGTTTGGTTGATGATAAGTTCTGAGTCTCTGAATATTCGTAGTTTCTTTACACCTAAGATTATGGCTTCTTTTAGACCGATTATGTAAGCTTCATACTGTGTCATGTTGTTGGTGCACTCGAATGATATACGCCTATAGATCAGAATTGGGACCTCGTTGGGAGAGTGGAGGATAGCTCTGATTTCACTTCCCTTAGAGTTTGTTATGCCATCGAAGAATAACAACCACTCGTCTGTCTTTCTTTTTTCTTCTTCCTCGATGAGTAAGAGATCTTTATCAGGCAAGGTCTTTAGTGGCTGATAATCGGGCAATGAGTGGGCAACGATATTATCAACTAGGGCTTGCCCCTTAATTACCTTATAAGTGAAATAGATGGTGTCAAACTTAAATAGAAGTAGCCGCCATTTGGCTATCCCTCCAGTCAGTGACGGCCTCTCGAAAAGGTATTTGAGCATATCCATGTGAGCAAGGAGAATCATAGGATATGTGATCATGTATTGTCAAAGTTGTTGAGTTGCCCAAACTAAGGCTAGACATGTCTTCTCGAGTGTTAAATATCTAGTCTCATAATTAGTGAACTTGCGACTTAGATAATATATTGTTTGTTCCTTCCTTCCTATTTGATTGTGGTAGCTGAAGACGCAGCCGATGGCATCCATTACTACCGAGATGTATAATAGTATAGGTCATTCAAGAATTACCTTCACTAGAACTAGAAGATTTATGAGATACATTTTGATATGATCGAAGGTGGCTTGACAATCGCCATTCCATTCCTTAGAAAAATTCTTCCGAAGGAGCTTGAATATTGGGTCACAAATAGGGGTGAGTTGAGCAATAAACCGGCTGATGTATTGAATTCTGCCAAGGAAGTCACAATTTTCCTTTTTTATTCATGGAGGTGACATCTCAATGATGGCTCTTGTCTTTGTTGCGTCGACCCCGGTGCCTTCCTCACTAACCACGAAGCCAAGAAGTTTCCCTCTGGTTTCACCAAAGACGCATTTTTTAGGGTTAAGTCAGAGCTTGCACTTCTCTAACCTGTCAAAGAACTTCTTCAGGTCTTCAACGTGTCCTTCAATCATGCAGGATTTGATGGTCATGCCATCTATGTATACCTCCATTTCCTTGTTCATCATGTCATGGAACACGGCTTTCATTGCTCACTAATATGTAGCTCTTGCATTCTTTAGACCGAAGGACATAACTATGTAGAAAAATGTTCCCCATGGTGTGATAAATGAAATCTTCTTATGATCTTTCATGGCCATCTTGATTTGATTGTACCCTGAGAAATCATCCGTGAACGAGAAGATCTTCTGTCCTTTAGTATTTTCGACCAGAGTGTTGATGTGTGGCAGTGGGAAGTCGATGCACATCAAGACCTTACCAAACTTCTTTGGTACTGGCACGATGTTAGCGAGTCATTTAGGGTAGTTAGAGACTACCAAGAATCTTTCATTGTATTGTTCAATGACTTCATCGTGAACTTTTAGGGCCCATTCTAGCTTCGTTCTTCTAAGCTTCTGCTTTACTGGCTTCATCTCTGGCTTCGTTGGCAGATGATGTACGATGAGCTCATCATCAAGCCTCAACATGTTTTCATATGAGAACGCAAAGTCGGATAGTCTCGGCGTTAGGAATTCTACCATTTTCTACTTGAATTCTAGTGGCAAGGGTTTCCTAATGCGTACTTCCCTAGGTACTTCAGGAGCTCTTAAGTTTACTACCTTGAAGTCGTTGACTATGACATTGGCTTTGGTTTTGAATTTTTGAGGAGATTCTCAAGTTTGGAAGCCAAATCATCATCTTCCCCACCCTGGACTTCGTTTAAACCCATTAGTTCGAAGTCTAACTCAATGTTGAAGTCTACTTCTAACTCATACGGCACTTTGGATGAACTAGGCACATTATAAAATGCAGGAATTGAAAGGCTTTTTGGTTTTTGAAAATTTTGAGAAATCAAAATGCTATATAGTTTTTGAAGATTTTTTTTTTTGGGAGGGGATTGTTGTGTTCCAAGGGAGCTTGAGTACTCCAGCATTGTGAACCATGACTAATGCTGACCTGGCTCAAGGTGCCAAATGTTATTTAAATTGGTTTTTTTTTTTTTTTTTGGAGATTGGCGTCCTTAGATGGATCAGTGATTGATTCGATGGTTAGGGGACTACTTTTTGCTAAGTATGAAATGTTGCATATTTCCCCCTTGTTATGCATTAGTTTTATAAACATGGATGTGCTTAATCATCTAATTACAAATGTTTTCTCTTACGGTGAATTTGAGAGCTAAAGAAAAAAGGATGCTTAAAAGCATGGATTTAATACTCGAAGATCTAGCAAAGTGAGGATTGGATCTATAGAGGTCAAGATTGAAAAATTCAAGAGTCCAAGATCCAAGGAAACTAAGTGAAGAGTGAAGAAAATCAAAGTTGCAAAGTGCAAAAAATCAGAAGTGTTAAACTTGACAGTTTGATGTCATCAATGACACCTTCAATGCCATAAGTGTTCGATGACATCAAAGTAGTTTGATCCCATAGAAAAAATTAGAAAATTCTAATTTTCTTACTGGATATATTTGAGCACCCTTCGATTCCATCAAATGAGTGTTTAATGCCATCGAAGGAGTGTTCTATGCCATCGAAGCTAGTCCGATCTCATCATTAAAATTATGAATTTATGGTTTTGGTTGCTGGACACTTTGGAGCATTCTTCGATGCCATCAAGGAGGTGTTTGATGCCATCAAAGCCTGGTTTGATGCCATCAAATGACATGCGATGACATCAAGAGATCATGTAGATTCAAAAGATAGTTGTTGGGCAGTTTCCCAATTCAACTCGAAATCTTCGATGGGACTTTGAGGCCATTGAAGCTGCAATAGCTACATAAAATTGAGGATGTTTTAAAGTCGATGCGAATCAAGTTTATTTAAATGGATGTTTTAGGAGTTTCTATGTATGAATTAGAGTATAAGAAGTAGAGAAAGGAGTCGTGGTGCTTCAAGGAGTACTTCATCTCCAATACTTTAGTTCTAGTTAGTTTTTTATGATTTTCTTTAAGAGTTCTAGTTCAATCATGTCTAGGGTTGTCTAATCTCTTAGCTAGAGCTAAGAGGTGAAGCTTGTAGTTTGTTTTGATATTTATTTTACTTTGATTCAAGTTATTTGATCTATATGTTGAACAATTCATGGATTTTGGTTTGAATGAAGAAGTATTTTCAGTTTACTTTGATCCATTGTCGACTCTGGGCACTTTGGATGCTTAGGAAAGCTATTGATATGTTCTTACATGATTTGCAATTCTATGATCTGTAAAATCCATTGATCTATCATTGACTTCGGGGACGATAGATGTTTTGAATTCTCCGCGATCATTACATGGATGCTTTATGAGGGAACCAATCCGATGAAAGTTTAGAATATGTTTTGATATATACATGATGTTTTAACCACTCAATCATCTGACTGGATAGATTAGAACTTCGATGCATTTCAGATTAGAAGATAAATCGTCCAGTGGAAAACCACCATGAACAGCTCCACCTTCTTCCCCAATTAAACAAAAATCACACTTTCGATGTGTGGACCTAAAATAATGATCCGAGGCATCCAATAGGTGGACCCTAACATTGGAATTCATCTGTGTTGGTGGATTATATCCATGCTAGCACGATTAGTGGTAATCACAAGTTATTACATCGTAGAATTTAAAATTAGTGTGGATTAACCTTTGATTAGTTAGGTTTGAAGGCTCTAGAATTAGATTAGGAGAGGTTATATAAGCTTTCTTTCGTTAGGGAACCCTGTTTCCAGAAATAGAAAATAAGAGACAATGAGAGAGAGAGAGAGAGAGAGAGAGAGAGAGTGTGTGTGTGTGTGTCATTTCTCCCTCTGCTGCACCGAGTGACTCGGATCATGTCTCATGTCAAGTTATTGTATCAGTAACTTGAGTCGAGTTAAGTTGCATAATATCTCTATAACACCTTGAATTTTCGTAGCCCAAGTACATACTCGTGCCCGAGAATTCTGAATGTCAATAATGTAATAATTGGATGCTTCAAAATTGTACCTTATTTTTTTCATTTACATCACATTCACTTACATTCATGAAGGCAACCATTCATGATAAAAAATAATAATAATAATTGTACTTCTTATTCCTTCAAAGTTTAAAATCAACTAACTATCTAACACCCTTTCAAGTGGGAGCTTATTACATTATTCAAAGTTTTGCATCAGAAATTAAATAAAGCTAAATGTAGTGCTATCATTCTTCTTTATTCAGAATAATCTTCCATAGAGCATTCATCATCTGTATCCTTCATCTGCACTTCACCTCCAACATTTGTATGGTTGGAGAGGGTCAATGTCGTACTCATAGTGATGATTATCCTTTAAGATTAACAATAATTCAAGAGATTAATAAAAGTAATGTAAGGGTTCTGATACATCTCGTACTCCACTACTACGAGTGGTATCAGTATGCACAACTAATCTACATGAATGCATGCCTAGCATAGTGTATGTTGTCCATCATATGTAGTGATCATCCAATGTACAATATAATTCATAGAAAACCTGTCTCGCCCTGCATCCCATACTACGAAGATTTGTCGGCGTGTTCAATGCTACTGTGGATTTATATGAACACTTTGAGGCAACACAACATACAATCGGAAGATTTATGTGACATCCAATCCTGGAAGTGATGTAACACGCATGGTAGTTTACTTACATCAATTGTGCAACACTACCCAAACCCATTGAATTATGTGTCGACCAAGAGTGTCACTACCCAGAGAGCATTACATCCACAATAAAATATATGAATCACTAGAAGTGAGACCTCTAACACATCACTTGTATCAATAAGAAAATAAATTGAACCATAGGAGTTTTGGAATTTCAAAACACATGCCCAAGCCATAAAGGGAGGTAGTACAAGGCTAATATAATAAAATAGAATAGTAGAATTAGGCTAACTCAATGAAAATAAAGGGAGATAAGCAAAAGCCAACTTAATATAAAGTGAAAACATGCATCGCTCTTACAATCAACAAAGGGCAAGGCTTGTATCCCCACCCCACATAAATTTATAAATATCACGCATAATTAAAATTATACTTTAATCATAATTTTCATAAGGATAAATATTCATAACGGTCCATCAATCAATGGCATGAAAATCGTAGTAAAATGAAAGTATGAAAACATAAGATAAATTATGTATAAATCAACTCAAATTAGTGTAAGCTTAAAGAAATCCCTTCTCTTATCCTTAGGAGTTAAACATTAATAGATCTCGATGTAGAAAAGCTTCTACATGAACCATAACGTCATTTCAGCAAGAGGGAGACAACACGTGTGGAGAAGGAAGAAAAGGGATGGGTGTTTAGACAACACACGTGTGGGGAATGAAGAAAAGGGATGGGTATCCAGGCTTAGACCTCTCTCTCTCTCTCTCTCTCTCTCTCTCTCTCTCTCTCTCTCTCTCTCTCTCTCTCTCTCTCTCTTCCATGGATGTGAGAAGGTGGTGCGCCTGGATGCACGCCCCCTTTTTTAGAGGATTTCTCTTCTCACTTGAATTGAGCTTCTCCAATTTAACTGTTTTGGTGATCTTTCTTTAAATTTAATTCATTCATGATAACAAGGTCGTTGAATAGGACCGGGGTGCATAATTTTTCGGGTGATTTGAAATTTAGATTAGCTTATCTTGAAAATTCTCGTAACGAGTGCGAAAACGAACCTGATCTCAATTAACAGTCCATGATTGATGATTAGAGCCCAATTTTGGGAGAAATGTGTAGTCGCTATATTCAAACAATTAGAAAAAAATTGGTGGTTGATCGATGGTGGAAAAATTCTAAATCTAAAATTTCACATTTCGCACTAAAAGGAAGGAATTAGCTCTAAAGCGGGCAACCTTCAATGGTATAGGATATCGGGGTCTAAATTTTGTATGATCTCATAGTCATATAAGGCCAAATTGTAGTTCAAATTTTTATTTTGATTGACAGTGGAAAGTGGGTAAAATCTAAATGTCTGTATTTTTAAAAAAAAAAAGTTGATAAGCCTAAAACAGATTACTTCGCGACTAAGGAAAAGCTTATCTAGTTGTTGTTCTCACATTTCACACTTGGTCCATATGATGGGCAACCCAAGTCATTTATATGAAGGAAAATATCCTACTACAACTACCTACCAACTTTCATTACTTGATGGACACTAAAACTAAGGTTTAAGGGGCTGATTTGCCAATTGGACCACTTACATTATGACCTAATGGCTGAAATTCGGTTTGCATATTTAATTTATGATAGATAGACATGGGACAAATTTTTACATTAAACGGATCATGAAAACCCTGGGATCTAGAATTCAAAGGCCTAGGTTAATGGCATTTTCGTAATTATTTCTAATCTGAGAGTTTTAAGAAATCTAATGATTCTACATGGTTATAGACACTTTTTTAAGTAATTCTTACAGACTAAGTCATTATGAATAAAGATTTATTCACCAAATAAGTTAAAATTATCATTAATTAAGGGACAATACATATACCAAACCACATAATGGATGGTCAGATGATATGTTTAAAATTAGTAAAACTTGATGATTAATATCTTCACCATGTATGTAGGTGGATGTATGGTCAATTTCATAAATGGATGAACACAAAGTGAGTTTGTAGAGTGACCAAGAGGTGAGACATGTATACCGTTATATTCGAGTGGCTTGTTCACATATGTAGTTCCTCAAATTATAATTTTGATGGTGGGCTAAGCATATTCGTAAGTGGTGAACGAGATGAATGGATGTTGATGAATGGATCAACATCTCGATTTAATACATGTATGAGCAGATGTAGATATGCGGTAGTTAGTTTACCATGATCAGGTGGTCCAAACTCAAAGTAGAAGATTTGATATCTTTACCTAGCGGTGAATAGTTGACTAAATGGTTGGTTATGATGGACAAGTGAGAATAATTGGATATATGATGATCATGCATTTCGCATTGTGTGACATGGGCTCCCGGTTAGGCTGCGTTGCCCTACATGAGCGCATGATACGCATAGGATTGCTGCATGATTGGATAGAGTGATTCATGCATTTCACATTGTGTGACATGGCTACTGTACGGCCTAGTGACATCGGGGCCGTAGCCTCCACAGACGTATCGTGGTTGGCAGGATTGGATACCGAAAATCTTTTTCTACATGGGATGCTATACATATCTCTAGATAAAAGTCCCTAAACCCTTATGGTACCAAGATGTTGCTCCAACGTCTAGACCGAGTGGGTACGTGAGCATCGAGTGCCGATTACCATACGGTCGCACTTTTCATTGTGTCGTGATCGTTTTGGAGGAGGTGCGGCCTAACCCGCCTGAGAGTAGGGAGTAAAGCTAGGCTGAGTTTGACCAACTCAAGGAATGGGTCCGCTATCGATGAGCTGAGCACAATATTGGCAAGCAGATAGTGAGGTCTCTTTCACTACCTTATTGTGCACGATGGGGCGACGAGCTAGTTTAGAGTGTACTAGACCCCAGAGATATCCCAGATTTGAGCTATATTGATATGTGGACTTAGATAAGGATTATATACTTGACTTGCATCTTGCATCGCATAGCCTTAGTATGGCCGACATCATTCATGCCTTGCATTGCATAACCTTGGTATGACTAACGGTATTCATGGATCCATCAGCATATTTTGTATTACTCTGATATTGCATGATCATATTACTACCTTGCGTACACACTTTCACCACCCTCTAAGATTTCTATAAGCTTATGCACGACCGTTGCATGCAGGTGACGTTGGATCACAGCAGCACTGAGGCTTGAGCACGTGGCAGATTATTTTGAAGCTTTTGGTCTATCATCATTGTATTTCCCTTTATGCTCATTGTACTTATAAAGTTTTTGATCATAGTGGAAATGTAATGGAGTTTTTAGTTGTTGTTTATGGGTTATGCTTTTTATGAATCAAACTGACGTTGAAAATCCTCCTTGTAGCATCCCAAGATCGAAACCTGGTGAATGGGCACTAAGAGCGAAGAATGGGGTTCTACGGAGGCTGTCGGCACCAAATTCAGTGATTGAGAATTTTGTGAGCCCGATTCCTGAGTTTGGGGCGTAACAGAAGTTGGTATCAGAGCATAACTTGGGAATAACTAAGAACAACATTACATGTCTACTATGAGTTTAGAGTGACTAAGTCCCAAAGTTCGGATAACTTAGTGACCTTCCGTTATAGGCCTTTAACGTGTGTGCCTTCGAGAGTTTTCAAGTTGATAGGCACCTTCATTCTTTCCTGTAAGACATGCTGCCCAGGAGAGTGACCCGATCGACTCCCGCACCACCACCTGCAGCTCCCGCCCTACCACCTATGATGCCCACTCCACCACTAGAGATTCCTACTACTCAGCCTATGGATGCAGCTCCTCCACCAGAGATTGGTACGAATCCGACCATATCCGTGAGTGCCTCCTAGTTACAGCAGATGTTACAGGCTGTGACGGCTGCACTTCAGGGACAGGGCAGGCACCCAGTCGTTCCATCGGCCTAGGCAGAGCAGGAGCGCGCGAGCACCCTCCTTCATGAGTTTCGACGACTCGAGCCCCCACGTTTCCAGGGCGAGCCAGATCCGATAGCCGCTGAGAGATGGTGCTCTGATGTGTAGAAGATATTCGAGACGATGGGATGTACGACTGAGCGGCGAGTTCGATTAGCCATATTTCTTTTTCGTGGAGAGGCTGAGCATTGGTGGACATCAATCTCTCGAGCAGTAGGCGCCGACTTTGTGTGGACCTGGGAGGATTTTGTGGATCGATTTGACAGACAGTATTTCCCTGATTACATCTGACAACAGCGAGCGTTGGAGTTCGAGGCCTTAGTGCAGGGTAATATGACAGTGGCTTAGTACGCGGCTCACTTTATAGCACTATCCAGGTTTGCACCATACCTTGTAGATGATGAGGAGCAGAGAGCCCGCCGCTTCGAGGACGACTTGCATTATAGTCTTCGAGATTTATTAGCCCATTACAGATACTTGATCAAGTGGGGGCAGTAACATATCGCCTTGCTTTACCCACACCACTCGCGGGTGTGTATAACGTATTCCTCAGGTCCATGTTGAAGAAGTATATTCCTGAACCTTTGCATATTTTCAGATGGGAATAGGTGTAGTTGAGCGAGGATACTACTTATGAACTGCGCCCGATGCATATTTTGGATAGGAAGGAGCAGGCATTGCGTAGCAAGGTTATCCCACTTGTGAAGATACGTGGACGCATTACAGTGAAGAAGAGGCTACTTGGGAGACTAAAGCTGAGGTTAGGAAGAACTACCCTTAGATCCTAGAGGAGTATGAGAAGGTACGAATTTTGAGGACAAAATTTCCTTTTTGGGGGGGTAGATAGTAACATCTAGGAAAAATTCATACATAGACCCGAGTATCACCTTTCGTAGAAATCATTTAGAACCAAATCCTTTAGAAATTTGACATGAATTAACTAGCGTTAAACTAGATTACTTGTGAATTTAGCACCAACCACTTTAAATGTGATCTGTAAGACCCAAAACCTATAGAATTGTTACCATGAAATCTAGGATCCAACAATAAACCCAGTTGCTCTCGAGAACATTCAAAAATTTCATATCAGACCTGAACCGCACGTCAAAAGTCCGATAGCGATGAACTTAGACAATTATGACCGCCTAGTTGGACTTGACTATCACCACGAAAATCAAGCCCAAGCGATATCCTGAGACCATTTTCTTGAGTCCGGAGTGAAGAATGTGGGAAAGTGAAGATTTTTAAGAAATTAAATATGAATTTTAGTAATCTGAGTCATGTCGCTTGCGCGTCATTTATAAACGTTCTGACCATTGCTTTTTAACCGAAACTCACTCTCGGATCAAGGAAGGTGGCCCACACATGCCTAAGTACTCTTGGCCCTGATCGAGTTTCGATGACCATTGAACTGAAGCTGGTCCACCACGGTCGATCTGGAAACCAGTTCAGACTGAAAACCTAACTCCCTTAAGATCCAATATTAGTGAGCTTAAGTTCGACCGCATTTAATAAGAGGACCTCCAGAAGTGTTCCGTTGGATCAGAAAGAGCCCGATTTGGTTATAACCTAAGTATACCTTGGACCTAGGGCTATTTTTATCAATTTTGGGATTATATAAAGGCCTTAAACCCTCTCTCACAAGTCCCATACGAATTTTCAACCCTAGCCAATATAAGAGAGAGAAAGTGAGTGTGAAGCAGGTGTTTCATCTTGGGATTCTTCCCAGTTTCTTTTCGCACCTAATCCATCGTATCTGAATCGATATTCCGACGATTCAAATTCCATATTTGGCTAAGTTAATCAAACCCTAACCTATTTTGGAGCTTAGAATAGTTTAAGTGTTGTTGTAGCTAACCTATTTTATGCCTTAGGTTGCCTATCCACCATTGACGAAGACTTATCGTCTAAATCATATTCGTTTCGCGTTTTTCAACTTAAGGTGTGGACTATATACCTTTAGGTTATGGTTTTCAAGACTTTCAATGTTTGATAATGATTTATTCATGACGTGGACGCTCTTACACATGCTAAATGTGCTATCTATTTTGATTTACGTATGTGTATAACCTATGCTGTAAATAGAGTATTTCACGTATATGTTAGAATGTCTGTATGCGTATGAAATCTAATGTTGTGATTGCCATGATTATTTTGTCGTTAGTACATGATTGCTATGTATGCGACAACTCTTTCATGAAAGGATTTTTCCTAATATGTAATATGGCCGACATACGTGATGTATGTTGAATAGTATAGTCTAAGTGTCTGTATAAATGCCTGAATAAGTTAGTATCCAGTAAAGTGTGATTTATAAGGTTGTTGAGATATGAATCTCGATTACCTTGCTTGTGTGTATGATTTCCTCCATGAATTGTCTAGCCTAATTTATTCATGTTAACTGTGTGTATGATTTCCCTCATGTACTGTATTTATGTTTAAGTTATATTTCATAACATGTTCATTTGAAAGTAGAATATGAATCGAATGTCTATTATTGAGCTTGTACGTGATTAGGACTATATTACAGTCTAGGTAATCAGTAATTGTTCTCGAACTGGCGGTTGGAATTATTTACATCATGCAGGATGTGTTCGACGAATGTAAGTCGTACTTGGGATGTTCGACAGTGGTTAGGCCACACGGAGTGCTTATAAATTCCATGTCGATCAACTCAACGTACGCTTGTCCTAGTTAAGCTTGTCAAATAACCCGATTAACCGATATATGTTCACCATGTTTGGACGCTATTATTTGAATCTAGGGTATTAAACTTACTAGTGAAATCTCATTAACCTTGGTACCTCGATCTCCTAAGACTCATGAGCCGAACATGGTGGTATGGGACACCGTGGTCGTGCTGTCAACCTACGCTGGGGCAACGAGCCTCCCCGTAGTGACCAGTGAGCAACCTAGACTCATGAGCCGATTATGGTGGTATGGGACACTATATTCGTGCTGTCAGCCTACACTGATTGGTGACGAGCCCTTTATAGTGACCTCAACCATATCCTGACACTGTATTTGGGCGACAAGCCTTATTGTAGTATCTAGGATATAACTAGACCTTTATTGATTGGTGACGAGCCCTTTACAGTGATCTAGAACTATAACATCGTATGAGATTGTCTAGGACTGACGACCCTAGAATGGATAATTATTTAGGTATTGGTATAAGGGAGGTATCTTAGCTTTCCAATCCGGCTGTATGAAAAGGACTAATAAGAACTTGATAATCATGCTCATAACATTGCACTGCATGTACCGTTAGCGTTGGTGTAGAGCACAGTGGTAGCGATTCATGCTGCGATCATTAGATGATGTCGCAAGAGGGAGTTTGTGGTGAGGGCATGCATCATTTCATTATATCATTCTTGCATTAACAAGAGTATCTAGGACATGTTTTATTATACTGCTTTATCATTACTGCTTGATTGAATTGATAACATGTTAACCTTTGCTATATAGTTCCACTGAGTTGATCACTCACTCCCACATTCTGGGATGGTGCTTAAACACCAACCAGACTCTGACTTAGCTGCATGTGATGGTGATTCCTATGAGGCGGAGACGGAGTTCGATGAGGACGAGGAGGCATTTTCGTTCATGCAGTTCTCAGGCGGGTTCATGTGAGCCATGTCCTGATTAGCGAGGATTCTGGGCCATGATTGTAGCGATTTATCACATTTTATTATATGTATTTTGAGACACGACTTGTAATTATGACCTGGCAGAGCATACATACCTTAGGGACTTATGTTGATTTATATATATATTTCAGACTTTCGCTTGCATTCTCAGACTATCCCTAAACTATGTTTGTTGTTTTGGCTTAATCTACTTTATGTTTTATGCACTAATACAAACAACATACATCCATCTTTAAATATGTTGCATAAGTGATGTTTTGGAACTCGAGAGCTGAGTTATGCTCAACCCCCGATTTTCATGGCATTACAAGTTGGTATCAGAGCATAATCTGGATTAATCTAGACCTGGGTTATGGTCACACAATGCATGTTGACACCACTTTAGCGTAGGAGGGTGCGAGAGAAATCTAGAAACAGGTTTAGGACTCCCAGTTTTGTCAGTTGGCGAAAGTTTACTAAAAATAATCGTCGAGATCAAGTCCGTGCACACTCCTGATCACACACGATGCCCCCAAACTACTATTACACCATCAATTGACGGGTTTAACCGTATTTCATCCCATTCTAGCCGTTAGAAATCGATAAATATGTATATGTATCAGTTTTGTTTCGAAACGACCTGAAATGAGTCGAATCGGGATCGGGGGCCCAATCAGGGCAGTTTTAGGGGGACCCAGGGTGGGACCCATATCATTTTAGACCAAAGAGGGGAAGGACCTCATCGGAGGGGCGATCCCTCGCCGAGAGGTCCAGAGACTGTCAAGGTCCTCGTGAGTTCGACGAGGCCTCGCCGCCCAGCGAGCCAGGGCAGGCTGCGCCGGTCGGGCCGACGCGTTTGGGGCCTAGTGTGCCCTACTCCTCCATTATTTTTCATTTAAAACCCTCCCTAGCTCATCCTTCATTCACAAAACCCACCTCCAAGCTTTCCTTTTCTTAAAATACTTCTCCAATCTCCACAAAACCCCTCCTCAAACTCCTTTTTCTTCCATTTTTCTTGCAAGCCCTTTCTACTCATCTCAAAACCCACCTCCATTGCTAATTTCTCTTTCCTTTCTTCCCATTTGTGTACCCAAATCTCTACATTGAGTCCCAAATTCATGAAAACTCCAATACCCATCCTATTCTCTTCATTTCTTCATTTTCCATGGCCCTATTCAAACTTATTACGACTATATTCTCCATTTCCTCCATCCTCTCTTTCATGGGGAAGAAGATATCTCCTGTAGATGAAGCCAGGCCTAGTCGCCCAACCCGTTCTAGAAGACCGAGAGGTGCCGCCGCTAGTTCAAGTGCCACTCGCAAGTTGCAGACGAAGCGGGATCTAAATCCCCATGCTCCCATAGGAAGAACCTTGTTGGTGGAGTTGTCCCATGGTGTTTTTAAAGGCCATAGGGTCCTTTTTGAAGCTCATGTTGATGCGCAGCTATTTAGAGAGTTCTTGTTATTCGAGTGCCTAGTTGAAGCCCAGTGGGGTCCACTATTTCAGGGTGAGCGTGGTGCTAATGTGGGTACTGTCTGAGCTTTCTATGCCCACATCCGAGAGCTGACACTGGAGCCCTTGCAGTTTAGAATTCCAGTTAGAAGAGATTGGGTGGCTACAGTTGACGTTGCTTTGATATCTCAGATTCTGAATGTGCCACTTGGCGAGGTTCATGTAAGTGAGAAGAATTTGAATAGTGCACGTGAGAGGGATCGCCGTACATGGTTCCTTTATGGTCTTCTGGTTGAATGGTAGCCTAACAGAAGCCTTCTAGCGACAAATATGATAGACGACTTTCGTTTGCTTCACCACATCTATACGTTCAATGTCTATCCCAGGTGGAGCAACCGCAGTGAGTGCACGTGCCTGATGGTGGATTTCTTATATCAGGTGGGGCAAGGAGAGAAGCTTTGTGTGCCTACATATATCTTGCGACAGATAGTCCTTATCGCACATTCGAATAGAAGGACTGAATCTCTCCCGTTCGGCTGACTCATTTATAGGATTGCACTTGAGTTTGGCTACAGTCTTAGGGTGAAATTCTCGATGCCCATTCATTACATCATCGAAACTACTCTCAATCAGATGGAAATCGGGCCTCGGCAGTGACAAGCCCTACTTGAGGAGAGTGAAGATGAGTCAGAAAGTGAAGAGGAAGAGAGTGATGAAGAAGTAGGAGCTGAAATAGAAGAAGAAGAAGAGGAGGCTCAGGATACTGATGAGAGTTCTCCTCCTGCTACTTAGGAGAATGATCCTGATAGGGCTGATAGAGAAGCCAGTTTAGTTAGGCTTGAGGAGGGTCAGGCCACCCTATGGTAGGATATTATGGATCTACGGGGCTACATGAAGCACAAGTTCAAGAAAGTAACCCGCACTTTAAAGACGATCCTGTGTTATCTGCAGGATAAGGGTGCCCCTCCTCCATCACCAAATTCTAATGAATAGTCCTTTATATAGTCGATGTTTATTTGTTGTTGCTTGTTCTTGTGTGTGGTTTGGTAGTTGTTTGGTAGTTTGGTAGTTATTTAGCGTGTGAAGCTTAGTGTTTGAAGCTTAGTTGTTTTGCTCTCATGCTTTCTCTGTCATGATTCATGTAATGTTGCACATAATGTATTGTGACAATTTTGTTAAATGAAATGCATGTTGTTTCCTTGGCTTGTAAAGTGAATGATGCGTGGATAGACTGTAGTAAATGCTTAATCTCACTGGTTGTACCCTCTGTTGTATGTAGGGTATGCCACCTAAGGGCTCGAGGACTTCGGCCCGTCTCTCTCTGGGTGAGTCACTTGATGGGGCCCTTCCCCTGAGCGATAGTCATACGGACCCCCATTCGAGATAGTCTCATTCTGATCCTATCCCGGATTCCTAGCCGGCTTCTAGCCCTGCTGTTGGGCCGATTCTTGTGACACCTTCTGTGGTGTCTCCTGTCACACCTTCAGTTCCTGAGCAAAACTGTGTATTTGCGTCGACGCCTTATGCATAACAGTCCCCTTCGCCTCCTGATAGGCTAGTGCAGATGATGTTATTGATGCAGTAGCAGCAGCAGTAGTTCTTGTCCTCTATGGCTAGTATCTTTGCTCAGTTGATGAGGGTGACTCCACTTGCCTCGCCTTTACACCCAGTTGGGAATACTAGTGTCAGCGGCACATTCAAGCGATTTTAGTGCTTGTGGCCTCCTACATTTATGGGTACTCACAGACCCGAGGAGGCTAAGTATTGAATTGACCGCATCTCTAAGATGCTGAGACCGTTGCATTGTTCCGAGGTGGAGCAGGTTGAACTTGTTACCTTCATGTTTGAGGAGGCCAACTTATGGTGGGATAGCATTCTCTGCATAGTTGCGAAGGGATTTATATGGACATGGGAGGCGTTTGAGGCCCGCTTCCACGAGAAGTATTTCCCAGTCACTTACCGACACGAGAAGGAGAGTGAGTGCCTTCACCTTCATCATAGAGGAATATCAGTGACAGAGTATGAGAACCGGTTCACGGAGCTGGGCAGGTATGCTCCTTTGATTTTGGGTAATCAGCCATTGTGATGCAGCATTTTTCTGAGGGTCTGCGGCCCGAGATTCGATTGAAGATGTGTTGTGCGAGCATCTCTTCTTATGCTGAGTTGGTGAGCATGTCCCTGCGAGTTAAGCAGGACAGGGATAGGTTGTCCCGTATGCGTGCACCTATGGTTCCCAGGCCTTTACTCGGTAAGAGGCCTCGTGTTGATTCACCGCTGGGGTTTATGGCATCTCCTACCCATGTGAGGCGACCTGATGTGTGGTGCAACTACTGCAAGAAGCCAGGCCATACTGAGGTGACTTGTTACTCCAGGATGTGAGATAGTGGTTTCTCGCCGCCTCAGAGGATCAACCGTCTGATGCCTCAGGCTATTTCTGCACCACCCCTTTGATCAGCACCAGCTCATCCTTCCTTTCGACCTCACGCACCTCATTTTAGGCCGCCACAATGGCCCATGGTACCTCCACTGCATCGCCCACAGCAGACTCAGGTTCATGCACTCACAACTGAGGGACCCGGAGCAGATTCAGCACCGACATCTTTTGATGTTCTCGCTCACATTCTAGGTATGCCTATCTTTTTATTGGTGGACACCGGGTCCACTATTTCGATCATCTCTTGCGCTGCGGTCAAGTGGATAGGTTTGGTTACGACTCCTATGAAGGGAGTGAGACTCACTAGAGCTACAGGGACCACTTCAGATATCACTTGGACCTGTGAGTCTTGCTCATTAAATTTGGGTAGACGATCTAAACCTAGAGCTCAAAAATCATTGAAAGATAGTCAATGTTACAACTGTCAAGAGTATGGGCACTTAGCTAACAAATGTCCTAAAAAGGACAAATCAAAAAGGAAAAGCATGATGGCTACTTGGGATGAATCGTCTAATTCTGAATCCTCTTCTAAATCAGAAGATTCTAAAATCGAGTCGGGCGATGATGTTAAAGCCCTTATGACTCTAGCCAAGATCACCTATTCATATCATGATGATATATCTATTGAAGAAAATCTGAATAGTGATTGCGATAATGAAGATGATCTTCAAGATGCTTATAATGCCCTTTATAAAGAGAGTTGTAAAATTGCAGTTAAGCTTAAATTACAAAAAGAAAAATTTTCTAAGCTTAAGGAAGATTATGAGTCTCTTGTTTTAGAAAAGTCTCATATTTTCGATTCTTTTAAAAAAACCAAATGTGATTTAGATTTCAAAAACTTCCAAATTGAAGATTTGAAATCTGAAAAAGAAAGACTTAAAAATGAGGTAGCCTCTCTTCTGAGTTTGAAAGACACATGGAGATATGCCCAAGGTGATCCAAAATTAGAAAAATTATTGTCCGGATCAAGAAAATGCGGTGATCAATCCAGGTTGGGATATGATAAAAATACATCTCCTAAACAAAAGAACATTGCTCCTAAATTTTTTAAAGGAGAGTCTTCGACCTCAAAAAAAAAGAATACCTATCAAAGTTTTTCCAAAAATTCTAGGTCTTTCTAACAACCTAAAGGTGGCCATGTCAACTTTAATTTTCAAAACTGAAATCCATTGGCTGAAAAAATAATTGATCTACTCAAGGAGCTATTAAAGTCTAACTCTATGGGTCACTCCTATAACAACAGACAGAAAAAGACCATCTATACTCCTAAACCCAAAACAGTTCTGAAATGGGTTCCTAAAGTCGCTAGCTTGGTTGCCCACACTGCTTTCGAAGCTACAAGCCATTCAAAGTGGTACCTAGATAGCGGTTGCTCCAGGCATATGACAGGTGACAAAGCTTTATTCACAGATCTAAAAGATATGACTGACGGGTCAGTCACATTTGGTGATGGAAGCAATTGCAAGATCATTGGCCAAGGTATGGTTCAGCTTTATAACCTTCCCTTATTTAAGAATGTTTTATATGTTGATGGCTTAAAACACAACCTATTAAGCATTTCTCAGATATGCGATAACAACCATATTGTGAAGTTTTCTAATCAAGGTTGTGAGATACTTAATAAAAAGGGTTCTGTTATATTAACTGGTCGCAGAACTTCTGAAAACTGCTACATCATTAGTGATGCAAGCTCATCTACTCAATCATGTTACATGGTCCATACCGATGAGACTGAATTATGGCATAAATGCCTTGGATATACACACTATCGGAACTTATTTAGATTGAGCAAAAGAGAACTAATTAGAGGTCTACCCAAATTACAAAAAGTAGACAAAATATGTGGTGAATGCCAGTTGAGCAAACAAATTAAGAGCTTTCACAAGAAAGTGAACTCCAATACCACATTTAGACCACTCGAGCTTCTCCACATGGATCTTATTGAACCAACCAGATCGGAGAGTCGAAGAGACAAAAAATACATCTTGGTTATCGTAGATGACTATACTAGATTCACTTGGGTATCGTTCTTAAAAGACAAAACTGAAACCCTTGATGAAGTGAAAAAGGTCATCAAACGAATCCAAAATGAGAAAGGTTCTCATGTTAGTAAGATCCGAAGTGATCATGGATCTGAATTCGAAAACATTAGTTTTAAGAAATTCTGTAGCGATCAGGGAATATCACATGAATTCTCTGTGCCCAAAACACCGCAACAAAATGGTATTGTTGAAAGGAAAAACAGAGTGCTTCAGGATATGGCTAATGTTATGTTAAATAGCATGAAGCTCTCTAGAAATCTTTGGGCTGAAGCAGTTAATACCGCATGTTTTATCATTAATCGGGTTTATACCAGTAAATATGATAATAAGACTGCTTATGAATTATGGTTTGAAAAGAAACCTACTGTCAAATACTTTCAGGTTTTTGGCAGCAAGTTTTATATTTTACGGGATCGTGAAAATTTGGGTAAGTTTGAAACGAAAAGTGACGAAGGTATTTTTCTTGGTTATTCTTTGAACAGTCGAGCTTATAGGGTTCTAAATAAGAAAACTGGTGTGATTCAAGAGTCCATCAATGTGGTCATTGATGATCATTTGAATACACCAGCCTCGAGTTCAGATGATGATGAAGCTCTTATTATTGACAATCAAGATATCTCATCAAGTCAAAAAGAATCTGAACCAAGGACTGTTAAAGATCGTCCATCCAATCAAATACTTGGAAACCCTCTCACTGGAGTACGTACTCGCAAACAACTTGAGAACATATGTAATTATGTTTATTTTACATCCCAAATAGAACCGGTCAACGTAAAAGAAGTACTTTCTGACGAAAATTGGATTGTTGCTATGCAGGATGAACTTAATCAATTTGTTCGTAATGATGTCTGGTATTTTGTTCCTAAACCTAAAGATAAACACATTATTGGAACAAAATGGATCTTTAAAAATAAGTCTGATGAACTTGGAAATATTATACGAAACAAGGCTAGACTGGTTGTACAAGGGTACACTCAGATTGAAGGTATCGATTACGATGAAACCTTTGCTCCAGTTGCTTACCTTGAATCAATCAGACTTTTTATTTCCATCGCATGCTTTAGAAAATTTAAAATTTATCAGATGGATGTAAAGAGTGCTTTCTTGAATGGCGATTTACATGAAGAAGTGTATGTTGAACAATCTTTAGGGTTTGAAGATCCTAAGTTATCTGACCATGTATTTCGTCTCAAAAAGGCTCTCTATGGTCTAAAACAAGCGCCTAGGGCATGGTATGAGAAATTGACTAAATTCTTACTTAGTCATAGCTTTCAAGTAGGTAGTGTCGATAAGACACTCTTTGTTAAGAAGAATAACAATGATATTTTAATGGTTTAAATTTATGTTGATGATATTATTTATGGATCAACTTGCTCTAACATGTCTATTAAGTTTACAGAGTTAATGAAATCAAGGTTCGAAATAATCATGGTTGGCGAACTTAACTATTTCCTAGGGTTATAAGTAAAACAACAACCTGATGGAATTTTCATTTTCCAGACCAAATATGCTACAAATTTGGTTAAAAGGTTTGGATTTGAGAATGGTAAGAACTTTGATACTCCTATGAGTACAACATTAAGACTATCAAAAGACTCTACAGGTAAAGATATATATCCTAAACTATATCGCAGTATGATTGGTAGTTTATTGTATCTTACTGCAAGTAGACCTGATATCGCATTTAGTGTTGGAATTTGTGTGAGATATCAGTCTAATCCTAAGGAATCACATCTTACTGTTGTTAAACGGATTATTAGATATGTCGCAAGTTCTATAAATTTGGGTCTATGGTACCCTTTTGATACTAGTGTTCAATTAACCGGGTACTCGGATGCTGATTGGGCCGGTAATATTGATGATAGAAAATCAACCAGTGGTGGTTATTTTTACATTAGAAATTGCTTAGTTTCTTTGTTCAGCAAGAAACAAAGCTCAATATCACTCTCCACTGCTGAGGCTGAGTATATTGCAGCTGGATATGCATGTACTCAACTAGTTTGGATGAAACGCATGCTTAGCGATTATGGAATTAATCAAGATTCAATGATCTTACATTGTGATAATTCCAGTGCTATAAATATTTCCAAAAATTCAATCTAGCATTCACGCACTGAGCATATTGACATTAGGTATCATTAAATACGTGAGTTAGTTGAAGAAAAAGTTATTTCTTTGGAATATATATCAACCGAAAATCAACTTGCAGATATATTTACTAAATCGCTCGACAAAAGCAAGTTTAATAAATTAAAATTTGATCTTCGTATGTGCATTTTACATTGAATATTCTTGCTTGCATGTATCATAGTGTATTATATTTAGTATTATTTGTGTTTAAATTTTAATTTTTTCATTAAAAATGCTTTTTTTGGTCGATACTCGACCGGTCGTGGTTGTACACGACCAGTCGTGGTTCGACCGGTCGTGAACCACACTCGACCGGTCGTGGATCTCGTGAATGTGATTTATTTGGAGAAAATTCTCTTCTTCCTCATTTTCACACCGACCTACGACGAGTTGTGGGTCGACCAGTCATAAGATTTCCTATTTTCCTTCGAGGTAAGTCCTATTTCATCATTTTTCTTGAAGATTCTTGCTCTCTATGCTTTGATTTGTTAATAGTATAGCTAGACTTCATCTCTTGTTGGGTTTTTCAAGGGTTTCCTCTCAATTTGCTGATCTAGAGAAAACTCATCTTTCTTTCGTGCATCTTGTTTGCTCTTTTGTATATCATTTTGAATATGGATGCTAGAGGAAAAAAGAAAACATCCTGTGGTCCATCTTCATCCAGATCTGCACCGATAACTAAACAGCACCTTCGGTCACCCGAAGATGATTCTTAATATGTAAGAGATTTACGCGTCCGTAACATTATCGTTGAGCATACAGCTGATCTCAATCACATTGCTCCATATGGTGTTATCCCTCTCCTTAAATCTGTAGGCTAGACTAACATTTTGCTTTGGGGTGGGCCTGCATACCAGTCCATTGCTCAATCGATGGTTGCATGCATCTCTGATTTTTCTCTTGATAATTTAATTTTTTCAATTGATACTAGAGAAGAAAAATTTAAAGTAGACCGTCATTTGATATCAGGTATTATGGATATACCTGTTAATAATGAAGGTATATTGATTCATACTTTATACGACAAACCATCTGAATCAGAAAAATGCAAGTTAACAAGAGATTTATGCAAAATTGATGCACAATGGACACACAAAGGGAATGCACTCCCTTCAAAGTATTTGTTACTTAGTTACAGAATATTACATCGGTTCTTCATTTCCAATGTATATCATAGGTCTGGCAATAAAACCGAGTAGACTTCTTTCATGATTCGTGTGTTACATTCTATTGCTTCTGGTACCAAGGTCTGTCTTCCCTCCTTGATTTGTCATTCCATTATTCACTTTCTTCTCCATCCAGGTCATAGTGATATTCCGTTCGGTTATCTTATGACTGTTTTAGCCACTCACATGCTTGTCGATAAACCTGTTAATGAGGCACCAATTTCTCATCTTATTTTCAACAACTTAAATCTTAATAAGATGAAATTGGATCTGCTCCCTGGCCAAGTTGATGAAGGTGGTGTTGGTGGTGTTGGTGGTGTTGTTGGAAACGAAGGGGAAGCTGGCGATCTTCCTCAACCAGATGTTAATATGGATGACTAATTTGATGATATAGAAACTGATTCACCTAATGATCCGGATTATGATCCATCTGATTTTGATGCACGCCTTCGTGCATTGGAAGAAAAGGTTGATAATATGAATATAGCCCATGATATGCGATTTAAGTACATACGAAAATATCTTCGTCGCATTAATAAAGAGTTACACCAGATTGATCTGACTATCCCTGCTCTCTCCTCTGGATCAGATTAGGTGAATTATCTTCTGGATAGTATCACATTATCTTTTTATTTTTGGATATGTATTATGGATTATGATTTGATAATATTATCTTTTGGATATTGTATTTTGGATTATGGATTATGACTTGATGCTTCAGGATTATATTATGTCCTTTCATATCTCTTTCTCATTATCTGTTTATTCCTCTATATGTTATCCTTCCTATTGTGCCTTTTCCTTGTCATTTTGTGACAAAAAGGGGGAGTAGTAAGCTAAAGCTAAAAGGGGAGTAGTTTGGAAAGGGGGAGTAAATTTGTTTGAATTGATTGATTGAGAAGGATATGTAGATTGAAGTCTTGAGGTTTTTATGTTGTATACTGATTATATGAGCAATACTCGTATTACTCAGGGGGAGTAGAGTATTTTGTGATTTCATGGCTCATGATTCCTTATTATCTTTTATGCTATGTGTTTTGTCATAAATTTGACAAAGGTGGAGATTGTAAGTGCTATGATTTCATATCCCTTTGGTTGTCAAATTTTATGGTGTCAAAACCTATATCTATGTCTTGTACATCTTGTGTTTTA
The DNA here is from genome assembly GCA_037074715.1 of Magnolia kwangsiensis. Classification (NCBI taxonomy): domain Eukaryota; kingdom Viridiplantae; phylum Streptophyta; class Magnoliopsida; order Magnoliales; family Magnoliaceae; genus Magnolia; species Magnolia kwangsiensis. The sequence goes on from CM073573.1 coordinate 64,829,184, forward strand.
TGATTGAAGACTATTCATTGCAATCAAGTCATCGCATTTCAAGACAAGATCTTAAATGAAGAAAGTTTTCAAGATATGGATGAAGAATTCAAGTATTGAAGTCTTCAAGTTTGTATGTTCAAGATTCGATCAAGTTCAAGTTTAGTAGAAGACTTTGTCAAGTCAAGATCAAGCTCAAGAAGGCCTACTATAAGATTTGTATATTCTCAAGCTTCTCTTAAGGGTCATCTGAGTGTACAGACTTTCAATGTCCATCTCACTTTTAAGGTTTGTTTGACCTTAGATTGACCTTAGGATAGGCTTTACGGTAGGTCATTCTGGATACATAACTCACATATTTTATTATGCTTGTTTGGAATGTTCTAAGACCTGTCCTAGGGACTTCAAGACCAGTCCTAGCTCTGCTACGACCAGTCTTAAGTTTTTTAGGACCAGTCCTAGGTTGTTGAAGATTTTTGGATCTTTCTGGTTGTCCTACGACCAGTCTTGGACATCCTACGACCAGTTCTGTGAGTTCTACGACTCATCCTTCGACTGGTCGTAGCCCTACGACTCAAACTCCAGCAACCATTTTTGGGGTCACACGACCGGTCGTAGGTGTCCCATGACCAGTTGTAGATGGCCCACGACCGATCGTAGACCGTCCAGGACCGGTCGTGGAATATAAAATCTTATCCCGCGGAAATCTTTCAAAAATCTTTGGAGCTACGACCAGTCCTAGGTTCCTAAGACCAGTTGTAGACGGGATTTTTTAGACTATAAATAGAGCACGAACTTCAGAGTTTTAGCACCTCAAATTAATTTTATTCAAGCATTCTTTAGGCTATACTCTGAGATAAGTTTGTGTTTATTTTAAGTTATTTTGTGCTTATTTAATATTCCTTTTGCTAGCTTATTTTTATTTGATTTTGATCTACATTCCAATCTTATTAGAAAAGAGGAATTTCTGATATTCCTTCTTCTTGGATTCAAAATCAAATAGAACTAGCCCTTTTGATTTAAAATCAATTAGACTTAGAACCATTCTTAAAGTGAGTATTGGACTTTGAACGTTGAATCGAACATCTACTCCGATTGGTTCTACCGGGCTTCTTCAAAAGGTGATTCGGGTATTTTACATTTTTTTGTAATTTACTTTCTCTGGTTTTTGTTTGAGATTCACCAGAAAAATCTCATTGTATTGGTTATCTGAGGAGAGCCAGAAAACTCAGATTGTGGGAGTTTTTTAGATTGTGTAAGCCCGAGATCAAAGACACAATTGTGAAGGTTTTAGGTGAACCTGTGAAACCTATTTTGATAGTGCATGCTAATATCCCCTGTGAGAGGATATTAGGAGTGGAGTAGCAATCTATGTGGCTGTTGGATAACAGTTTGTGTACACACAGGTGAACCACTATATATCGTTGTGTTGTGGATGTGTTTTACTCTTTCATTCTTTTATTCATTCTGTTTTGTGGAGAGTGTTTGTGGATGAATGTTGTAATCACTTCAAGCAAGTGTGGATGAATGTTGTAATAACTTAAGATTTATTTTCTGCAAGTTATTTTGATTTTCTTGCTTATTATTCCTCATTGATTTGTGATACAAAGGACGTTCTAGAAATAAGGTTGTCCTACATTAAACCTCTAATTTTTGGTGTAAGGTTGTCCTTAGAACTGATAAAGTATCAATCTCTTTATTTTAGGCTATTGTGATTGTTTTATATTCAGCATTGTGCTTTATATCTTTTATTATTCCACTGTTATAAGTTTTATTTGACATTGCCTTATTCACCCCCCCTCTAGGGCATATAGTTAGGCCCTTTCAACGTCTCGCGTTGGTCTGGGTTGTGCCCTTATGCAGAAGGACAAGGTGATTACTTATGCCTCGAGACGGTTGAGGAAACACGAGAAAAATTACCCTACGCACGACCTGGAGTTGGCAGTTGTCATTTTCGCACTAAATCTCTGAAGACATTACCTCTATGGAGAGGAGTTCAAGCTCTTTTGTGACCACAAGAGCCTTAGATATATATTCTCGCAGCGAGACTTGAATATGAGGCAACACCGATGGATAGAAACCTTGAAAGACTTTAAGTTCGAGGTCTCCTACCATCCGGGCAAGGCAAACCTTGTGGCAGACGCGTTGAGCCACAAGAAGACTATAGAGTTTACGGCTCCACTTATGATTGCATAATGGGATATGGTGGAGTTTGTGCGAGTCTTTGAGAAGAAACTCACAATGGAAGAGGCGTATGAAGTCGTCGCACATGTTCATGTACAGCCCCTCATTGATGGCAGGATTATCGAGGCTCAGGCAGGCGATGAGCTTTTAGTGAAGATGAAGGAGCGGGTTGGTACAGATGAGGACTCTGAGTGGACTGTTGGTATGGATGGGGGCTTACGTTATCGAGGCCGCCTATGAATCTCAGACATCCCTGACTTGAGACGAGAGGTTCTCGAGTCAACCCACAGTTTGAGACTTGCGATGCATCCAGGTAGCACAAAGATGTATCAAAACATGAAAAGATCGTACTGGTGGGACAATATGAAGGTCCACATTGCTGAGTTCGTATTCCGTTGTCTCACGTGTCAGCAGGTTAAGGCAGAGCATCACCGACCTCCTGGATTGCTTCAACCCATGCCCATAACTGAATGGAAGTAGGACTTCATTTCTATGGATTTTATCTCTGGACTGCCGAAGACGAGGAAGGGACATGACTCTATTTGGGTTATCGTTGATAGGTTGACGAAGTCAGCTTATTTCTTACCGATCAGAGTTACGAATTCTGTAGACGAGTTGGCCAAGTTGTACATCAAGGAGATTGTACGTCTGCATGGAGTTCCTTTGGATATTGTGTCAGATCGAGACACGTGATTCACATCTATCTTCTGAACTCATATCCAAGAAGCGATGGGTGTGAAGTTGAAGTTCAGTACCGCATTCCATCCGCAGATAGACGGGCAAACGAAGCGTGTAAATCAGGTGCTGGAGGATATGTTGTGAGCTTGTGTGTTGGATTTCAAAGACAGTTGGGATGACTGTCTTCCTTATGCAAAGTTCGCGTATAATAACAGCTTTCAGGTGAGTATCGTTATGGCTCCCTATGAGGCACTGTATGGTCGCCCGTGTAGAGCGCGCCACATTGTTGGGCAGAAGTGGGCAAGAAGACTCTGATTGGCCCAGAGTTAGTTCAGGCGACCTCAGAGAAAATTAACATTATTAGGCATCGATTGCTCTCAACATAGAGTAGACAGAAGAACTATGCCGATACGAGACGGCGACCGCTTGAGTTTGATATTGGGTACCATGTATTTCTTAAAGTTTCTCCGATGAAGGGAGTTCTTCGGTTTGGTAAGAAAGAGAAGCTCACGCTGAGATTTATTAGCCCATTCCAGATACTTGATCGAGTGGGGGCAGTAGCATATCACCTTGCTTTGCCCACACCACTCGCAGGAGTGTATAACGTATTTCACGTGTCCATGTTGAAGAAGTACGTTCCTGATCCTTTGCATATTTTCAAATGGGAGCAGGTGCAGTTGAGCGAGGATGCCACTTATGAACTACGACCGACGCGTATTTTGGATAGGAAGGAGCAGGCATTGCGTAGCAAGGTTATCCCACTTGTGAAGGTACGTGGACGCATCACAGTGAAGAAGAGGCTACTTGGGAGACTGAAGCTGAGGTTAGGAAGAACTACCCTCAGATCCTCGAGGAGTATGAAAAGGAACGAATTTCAAGGATGAAATTTTCTTTTTAGGGGGGTAGATTGTAACGTCTTGGAAAAATTCGTACATAGACCCGAGTATCACCTTTCGTAAAAATCATTTAGAACCAAATCCTTTAGAAATTTAATATGAATTAACTAGCGCTAAACTAGATTACTTGTGAATTTAGCACCAACCACTTTAAATACGATCTGTAAGACTCAAAATCTATAGAATTGTTAACGCAAAATTACCCTGAAATCTAGGATCCAACTCTAAACCCAGTTACTCTCAAGAACATTCAGAAACTTCATATCAGACCTGTACCGCACGTCGAAAGTCCAATAGCGATGAACTTAGACATTTATGACCGCCTAGTTGGACTTGACTATCACCATGAAAATCAAGCCCAAACGATGTCCTGAGACCATTTTCTTGAGTCCGGAGTGAATAGTGTGGGAAAGTGAAGATTTTTAAGAAATTAAATATGAATTTTAGTAATCTGAGTCGTGTTACTTGTGCGTCATTTATAAGCGTTCTGACCATTACTTTTTAACCCAAATTCACCCTCGGATCAAGGAAGGTGGCCCACACATGCCTAAGTACTTGTGGCCCTGATCGAGTTTCGGTGACCATTGAACTAAAGCTGGTCCACCACGGTCGATCTGTAAACCAGTTCGGACTGAAAACTTAACTTGCTTAAGATCCAATATTAGTGAGCTTAAGTTCGACCACATTTAATAAGAAGACCTCCAGAAGTGTTCCGTTGGATCAGAAAGAGCCAGATTTGGTTATAACCTAAGTATACCTTGGCCCTAGGGCTATTTTCGTCAATTTTAGGCTTATACAAAGGCCTTAAACCCTCTCTCACAAGTCCCATACAAATTTCCAACACTAGCCAATTAAGAGAGAGAAAAGAGTGAGAAAGTGAGTGTGAAGCTGGTGTTTCATCCTGGGATTCTTCCCAGTTTCTTTTCGCACCTAATCCATCGTATCTGAATCAATTTTTCGGCGATTCTGATTCCATATTTGGATAAGTCAATCAAACCCTAATCTATTTTGGAGCTTAGGATAGTTTAAGTGTTGTTATAGCTAACCTATTTCATGTCTTAGGTTGCCTATCTGCCATTGACGAAGACTTATCGTCTAAATCATATTCGTTTCACATTTTTCGGCTTAAGGTACGGACTATATACGTTTAGGTTATGGTTTTCAAGACTTTCAATGTTAGATAATGATTTATTCATGACGTGGACGCTATTACACATGCTAAATGTGCTATCTGTTTTGATTTACGTATGTGTATAACCTATGCTGTAAATAGAATATTTCATGTATATGTTAGAATGTCTATATGCGTATGAAATCTGATGTTGTGATTGCCATGATTATTTGTCGTTAGTACATGATTGTTATGTATGTGTCACGCCCCAAACTCGAAAATCGAATTCACAGGAATCCCGATCGCCGAATCCGGTGCCGACAGCCTCCGTAGTATCCCATTCTCAGCTCCTAGCATTCATATGCCAGATTTCTGATCCTGAAATCCTACAAGGAGGAATGTTTTTTTTTAATGTACATTTAACTAGTAATAAGCATAACCACAAGTTTACCCAAATCATAAAGGCAACATCATCATCAAATATCCACTAATATAATCATTTGAATACAATGCTGAAAGGAAAATATATATGTCAAAATCAAAGCTCCAAAAAATAGCTGCATGCTCCAAGCTCAATGCTGCTATAATTTAACATCACCTACACGCATCTATCATGCATAAGCTTATAGAAAGCTTAGAGGGTGGTGTAAGTCTGTGCACGAGATAAGTGTCAAGTATTCAATACAATATCATAATCATACAATACCGGAAAGCTATTAATCCATAAACCATACAATGACTGAATAAACAGAAACACTGATAAGAGCATGAATTATCAGCGTAAATAGAAATACTGACAAGATTATAATCATGCGATAACAGAATAAGCAGAAATATGAACAAGTCCATAAGTTAATCAATATCAGAATACGCAATATAGGACAGCTATGCAAATGATGAGTCATACATAATCAAATGTCGAATGACAAGGATATAATATAATACATAATTTGAAAGAGCTAACAAATATCATCATTCTCATCTAAGTCACAGGAATACAGAAACATAGCAACCCACAATACCACACGCCGAAGATGTAATGGAATATGCAGTATATGGTACTAATGGAATGACCATGCTAGAGTGTGATGTCGGGATGATAGTATGTAGTATCGCAGGCTATGGGGTCCACCACAAGGAACCTCTATCCAAACCAGTCTCATACCTAAATTTGGATAGTTTGACTCAACGTGGTAAACTCCTGATCTCAGGTTAGTCATGCGCCCAACCGAAATCCTTACCATAACGAAGATATACAACAATTACTTGCGCACCACCAGCCCGAGTGGATAGTGAATGGATGAATGAATGAGTATGCAACTCTTACTCAGTAGCCTGTCAGCACAATAGCCTGCCAACCGCTGGTAGCTCGCCCAGTGTGGTAGCTCGCTCAAGCCTCAGCCCCGCCCACATCACACCCGCCTACATCAGTGTCCGCCCACGTGCGCCCGCCCACATGCACAACAGTGACGGGGTTTCATAATATCATATCAGTCCTCATATCAGTACGGTTCCTCTCTAGGGAAATCACCGGGGTCTATTACACTTCACACCACCTGCCGCCCCAATCAAGCGCACAACTGGGTAAGTTTAAAAGACCTCACTATCCGCCTGTCAGTAGTCTGTCAATACCTACTCGGCTCGCCGATAGTGGACCCATTCCTCGAGCTGGTCAAACTCAGCCTAGCCATGCCTACTCCCTCGGGAGAGTAAGGCCGTACCCTCTTCCAACCGACCACGACATAGTGGAGAGCGCAGCCATCTGGTAATCGACACTCAACGCTCATATACCCACTCGGTCTAGACGTTGGAGCATCCTCTGAAACCAAGAGGGTGTTTAGGAATTTTCATCCAGGGCCATCTATGGCGGCCCGATGCTCGAACAGATTTTCGGTGTCTCATCTGGCCATCCACGATATGCCTGTGGAGGCTACGGTCCTGATGTCACTAGGGCGTACAGTAATCACAACACAATGCAAGATGCATGAGTCATACAATCCAATCATGCATCAATCCTGCGCATGTCATGCGCTCATGTGAGATAATCTCCACCTATCAGGGAGTCTCACATCATCCTGCCCAATGACATATGCAATGGTCAATCGCATCTCATAACAAACATGCAGATGATGCGAATGGGCATGTATCATGATGTTATGATGTCACATACTCACAAACGGTATCAATAACCGGCGTCGACAATGTGGACTTTTAACCAACATTGCCCCCAAAGAATGGCCCATATAGAATCAAATATATAATAGGCACATGGCCTCACACAAAGGCCAAATATACGAAACAGGTGGGCCCTGGTCATGGGCCTAACACATATCACAATGGGCCTTGCCCATAGGCCTCAAATACATTTAGATGGGTCGCACCCATGGGCCTCAGATATATCACAATGGGCCTCAAATATACTTCGCAGGTGAGTCACATACCTGGGTCTAATACACATCAGTATGAGCTACATCACATAGGCCTAATATACATCACTATGGCCACAACCCATGGGCTTTAAATACACAATAGGTGGGCCCTACACATGGGCCTCAAATATATACCACGGGTGAGCCTCAATGGACGGGTGATGGGCCTAATGACATGGACCCCATAAATATATCGAATAGGCCGCACCAATTGGGCCTTACATACATTGCAATGGGCCATGACCCATGGGCCTTGCATACTTCATAATGGGCCTTGCAACATGGGCCTCATATATATTTAAGGTGGGTCTCAACAACAGGCCTCATACACATCAAGGTGGGCCTCAACAACGGGCCTCATACACATCAAGGTGGCCCTCAACCACGGGCCTCATACACATCAAGGTGGGCCTCAACAACCGGCCTCATACACATCAAGGTGGGCCTCAACAACGGGCCTCATACACATCAAGGTGGGCCTCAACAACGGGCCTCATACACATCAAGGTGCGCCTCAACAACGGGCCTCATATATGGCCTTAACAACAGGCCACAAATATATCAAGATGGGCCTAATCAATCATATGGGCTAAATCAATCAAATGGCCAATACGAGCAGGCCGATCAAATGAAACGATACAAATGGGCTGTGCGTCATGGAGTTATACTAAGCATGTTATAAAGTAATGCCCTATCCTTACAACGCAGTTGGCCTAGACGGCTTGCATACAACAAGTACGGGCCTACCAATGAGCCCTAGGGAGAGTCGCAATGCGGACATTTAACCAACATTATACTCACAATGTGGACGTCAAACTAACATTGCTCCCAAGGCGTAGCCCGTAGTGAATAACATTACGTAAACCAGGTTGGGATCACACATTGCAATGAACCTTAGGTACACCCCACTGGGCCTTAAATACATCAAATGGGTCATGTCATATGGGCCTTTTACTCATCAAATGGTCCACATCAATGGGCCGCACCAATGGGCTTTATGTGCATTGCAATGGGTCATAACCCGTGGGCCTTAGATTGCATCAAATGGTTCTCAACCCATGGGCCTTATACATATCAAATGGGCCTAATCCCATGGGCTTTAAAATACATCAAATGGGTCCAATCCCATGGACCTTGGAACACATCAAATGGGTCCACTCTATGGGCCTTAAATTACATCAAATGGGCCTAATCCCATGGGCCTTGGAACACATCCAATGGGTCCACTCTATGGGCCTTAAATAGTTTAACAACTAGCTACATTCATGGACCCAATCAAATTCAACTGTGGTGAGCCTCAAAAGTGCATTCATTAAGCCCAACATTTAAGGAACTAAAGGTATAAATCATTTCCTCTAAAATCTTTATAATATGGTTGGCCCCACTCCTCAAAATTTCAGCCCAAGGCCAGCATAATTATAACATGTTGCTGTCCTAAATTTGGGCACTCCATTGGAGTGGGTCCAAGGCCTCTAAAACTCTGAAAATTGAGGGCCAAGGTCCCTCATCATGCGTACAATGAGAGAAAACCCAAAAAGGTGGCCCACCATCAGAAGAAATATTTTTGAATTATAATTTTTTTATCAAGGCATATTGCTGGACTGCACAACAGATAAAAAATCTGGGAGTCCAACCATCTTGGCGCATTCTTTTGGATACCCAAACGGGCTCACTTGAGGCTAAACTTTCATAGAGTGATACTTCCATAGGTGGGCCACACCCCCACAAAATTTCATAATTTTTAGATGTCTCTAAGTATTTTAATTAATTTAAACAAAACAGACTGTCCTGAAAAATTGGACAGACCCGGACGTCCCAACGTGGTGGGCCAGTCCGGCCCTCGCCACGGTGTGTAGAGGGGTCCATTGGCCCTGAAATTTGTTAGGTAGGTTCTACCATAAGTGGAACACATCCTAAAAAATTTCATAATTTTTGGACATCTTTAAATATTCTAATTCATTTAAATAAATTAATCTATCCTAAAAATCGGACTGATCTGGAGACCATATTATAATGGGTCGGTCCAGCCACCACCATGGTGCGTACAGGCGTCCATTGGCCCCAAAATTTTGTAGGTGGGTCCTACAATGAGTGGAAAACCTCCCTATAAATTTTTATAATTTTTAAACACCCAAAAATATTTTAATAAATTCCATAAATCCAACCTGTGCAGGGTGGAATGTTGCTGGAACAGTTGCAGAAAATCCAGACTGTCCACCTCACTTGGACCACACCTTTGGGACCCCAATGAAGGTCAGTTGGGGCTGAAATTTAGGGGACATCAAGATGAGATCCTCACCTTTCAGAAAAGTATATTTAATATGTATGAATAGTCCCCGAAACAGTCTCAAAATCTTGTCCAAAAACAACCAGAAACTGTCCAGAAAATTCTGGACAGCAACATGTACTCAGATAAAATTTAATATATAAGTTAAATAAAAAGGAAAATACATTAATGAAGGATGGTGTGGCCTTCCTTAGTGGGCCCCATAAATTTTCATGTCATAATCTAAAGCCGACATACGTTGCATGCATCATTAAGGTAGCAAGTAGGACACCCAAAATCAAACAATGGACAGTTTGGGCATCCCACCTTGCTGAAATTTCTGGATGTCCTAGGCCCACCAAATGGGCCACACACATCAGGAAATAAAATGAGGGAAAAGAGAGATAGAAGGACAATCCGGCCATAGGAAAAGGGCTCCGCCACTATTGAGCCCTCCTAAGATCAATCACACCCACACATCACACCTAGATCTACATTTACAACATGGATCTTGCACATGCATGGTCTATAATTAAAATACATGGTGAGGATGTCATCCCCACCATGATTATAAGGTCTAGATGACCAAAACATAATATGATATAAAATAAAACTACCATGATGGGGCCTATAGAGAAAGGCCCCATGCATGGATCATGCATGCATAATGTAGGCCATTAGGCCACAACCATGGGATTGTGTGGGATCTTCACCATTGATTGGTGGGTCCTACACTTCCCTCATGAAAGAAAGAAAATATCTAGGCTATAAAAATCAGATTTTTACATCTAGAGGAGCACTCACTATCCGATCTTTTTGCTCTTATAGGTTCCTTAGCACCTTAGCTTCGATTTCAATGGAGGAGATGAGAAATGGATGACTAGGATGGAAGATCATGGGGTAGGAAAGGTGGGACACACTTGGAGTTTTGAATGAGAGGGAGAGGCTCATACGTATGGATTTTTTCTTATTTTTGGTTGCTTGAGAAAATGAGATGAGAAATGAGAAAGAGAGAGAGAGAGTTGTAAAGAGAGAGATGGGTGATGGATGGATGTGGTGAGTGATGGGTGTGTAAGAAAATCTTGACTTTTGTGGCCATTTGTGTAAGAAAGGCATAGGAGGTGTAAGAACTTTTTGACTTTGAGGGATTTTGTTGTAAGAGAGGTATGGGCTTTGTAAGAGATTCTTGACTTTTGTGGTTGCTTAGGAATGGGTGAAAGGTGATGTGTACTTGACATGTACTTGACATGTGATGGATTGATGGATTGATGTGACACTTTGTAGAGATTCCCTTGGGTTTCGCAACGTGCGACATTTTTCTCACACCGAACATTGGCCTACATCTCCTGACCAGGGTATCGCTTCAACGAGCGAGTCGCGGCATCGAAACCGCAGCGACGGCGCGGTCGCTAGGGTACGGGTCTTGGGTCGAGCTGACTCTGGAATACAGAATATGACTCAAGGTTGTGCGCAACTGCCGATAACAGATCGCGGGTTGCCAGAATTCGACCGGGAGGACCGCAAAACCATACGGAATGGTACGGTCTAGAATACGGGTCTTACAGTATGCGACAACTCCTTCGTGAAAGGATTTTCCCTAATATGTAATATGGCCGACATACGTGATATATGTTGAATAGTGTAGTCTAAGTGTCTGTATAAATGCCTGAATAAGTTAGTATCTAGTAAAGTGTGATTTATAAGGTTGTTGAGATATGAATCTCGATTACCTTGCTTGTGTGTATGATTTTCTCCATGAATTGTTTAGCCTAATTTATTCATGTTAACTGTGTGTATGATTTCTCACATGTACTGTATTAATGTTTAAGTTATATTTCATAACATGTTCATTTGAAAATAGAATATGAATCAAATATCTATTATTGAGCTTGTACGTGATTGGGACTATATTACAGTCCAGGTAATCGATAATTGTTCTCGAACTGGTGGTTGAAATTATTTACACCACGCAGGATGTGTTCGACGAATGTAAGTCGTACTTGGGATGTTCGACAATGGTTAGGCCACACGGAGTGCTTACGCATTCCATGTCGATCAACTCAACGTGCACTTGTCCTACTTGAGCTCGTCAAATAATTCGATTAACCGATGTATGTTCACCATGTTTGGACGCTATTGTTTGAATCTAGGGTACCAAACTTACCAGTGAAATTCTGTTAACCTTGGTACCTCAATTCCCTAAGACTCATGAGCCAGACATGGTGATATGGGACACCGTGGTCGTGCTGTCAACCTACGCTGGGGCAACGAGCCTCCCCGTAGTGACCAGTGAGCAACCTAGACTCATGAGCCGATTATGGTGGTATGGGACACTATATTCGTGCTGTCAGCCTACACTGATTGGTGACGAGCCCTTTATAGTGACCTCAACCATATCCTGACATTGTATTTGGGCGACAAGCCTTATTGTAGTATCTAGGATATAACTAGACCTTTATTGATTGGTGACGAGCCCTTTACAGCGATCTAGAACTATAACATCGTATGAGATTGTCTAGGACTGATGACGCTAGAATGGATAATTGTTTGGGTATTGGTATAAGGGAGGTATCTTAGCTTCCCAATCTGGCTATATGAAAAGGACTAATAAGAACTTGATAATCATGCTCGTAACATTGCACTGCATCTGCCGTTGGCGTTGGTGTAGAGTACAATGGTAGCGATTCATGCCGCGATCGTTAGATGATGTCGCAAGAGGGAGTTTGTGATGAGGGCATGCATCATTTCCTCATACCATACTTGCATTAACAAGAGTATCTAATACATGTTTGATTGTACTACTTTATCATTACTGCTTGATTGAATTGATAACATGTTAACCTTTGCTGTATAGTTTCACTGAGCTAATCACTCACTCCCATGTTCTGGGATGGTGCTTAAACACCAACCAGACTCTGACTTAGCTGCAGGTGATGGTGATGCCTGCGAGGCGGAGCCGAAGTTCGATGAGGACGAGGAGGCATTCTCGTTCATGCAGTTCTCAGGCGGGTTCATGTGAGCCATGTCCTGATTGGCGAGGATTTTGGGCTATGATTGTAGCGATTTATCACATTTTGTTATATGTATTTTGAGACACGACTTGTAATTATGACCTGGCAGAGCATACATACCTTGGGGACTCATGTTGATTTATATATGTATTTCAGTCTTTCGCTTACATTCTCAGACTGTCTCTGAACTATGTTTGCTGTTTTGGCTTAATCTACTTCATGTTTTATGCATTAATACAGACAACATACATCCATCTTTAAATATGTTGCATAAGTGATGTTTTGGAACTCAGGAGCTGAGTTATGCTCGACCTCCAATTTTTAGGGCGTTACAGTCGACTACAGCAGAGGCGCACAGGTTGCTTAGCCTTCCGAGCTCCAGCAGCACCTCTAGCACTACCTCCGAGGTTATTCACCGGCACTTGTTTTAGGTGCAGTGCGACAGGGCACCGTATGTAAGAGTGTCCTAGTCCCCAGCAGCAGAGAGGCCCGCAGCAGCAACGACAGCAGTCCCCACCACCGAGGCCACCTCAATAGCAGCATCAGCATCAGCCTCAGAGGCCGCAGCAGCAGAGGCAGCAGTTTCGATCACCTCAATGACCCCAGCAGCAGCAGCACGCTCAGAGGTGACAGGCACCTTCCCAGTTGACTCAGGCTAGGTTATATGCAGCTCAGCAGGATCCGTAGTCATCTGGAGGAGTCATTGAGGGTATACTTCCAGTCTCTGCATGCATCGCTTAAGTTTTATTTGATTCCGGTACTTCGCACTCATTAATGTCTGAGGGATTCTGTCGTTCGACTAGAATGTCGACAAAGTCTGCTCGAGAGGGGTTGACCATATCGACGCCCTTGGAAAAGACTACAGTATTAGGCCGCTTCTGTTCATCTTACCCCGTGTTAGTAGGAGAGATTTTCTTGCCCGTCAACTTATACGTACTACCGATGTCAGATTTTAACGTTATCCTGGGCATGGATTGGCTTGCTGAGTACTATGCCATATTGGACTTCTCAGCGAGGATAGTCACGTTTCATATACCCGGCGTAACATAGTTTCAGTTCATTGCAGAGCCAAGAAGAGAGTCGTTGTCTTGTTTGATGTCATGTGCCATGAAGGAGCCCATAACAGTGAGCATCGACCATTTGTCCGTGGTTTGCGATTTTCCCGATATGTTCCAGGAGATTCCGGGATTACTGCCTCGTCGACTCACCGAGTTTCAGATTGATCTTATGCCCAGTACCGCACCTATTTCGAAGGCCCCGTATCACATGGCACCGTTGGAGTTACGGGAACTGCAGTTACGGGAACTGCAGAAGCAGTTGGACGAGTTGCCAGAGTTGGGCTTTATCCGTCCGAACAGTTTGCAGTGGGAAGCGTCGGTACTCTTTGTGAATAAGGAGGATGGTTCATTGAGGCTCTACGTAGATTACCGCGAGCTCAATAAAGTCATGATCAAGAACATGTACCCACTCCCGAAGATTGATGATTTGTTTGATCAGCTGCAGGGTACACAGTTCTTTTCGAAGATTGACCTCCGTTTCGGTTATCATCAGATTCGGGTCCGAGATGAGGACATTCCGAAGACGGCATTCAGGATGCGTTCGGTCATTTTGAGTTTCAGGTCATGTCCTTCAGACTGACCAATGCACCCGCAGTCTTCATGCAGTTGATGAACGAGGTCTTCTGTCCATATCTCGATCAGTTTGTTGTAGTCTTCATCGATGACATTCTGATCTATTCAAGGACCCATGAGGAGCACGAGCAGTATTTGAAGACCCTCCACGCACACTAGCTGTATGCGAAGCTGGAGAAGTACAAGTTCTAGTAGGAGGAGGTGAAGTTCTTCGGTCACGTGGTAACAATAGAGGGTGTCGCAGTGGACCCCTCGAAGGTTGAAGTAGTGCGTCAATGGGGACAGTCCACTACTGCGATAGAGATCCACAGTTTTCCTGGTTTGGCGGGCTATTACCGACGTTTAATTGAGGGCTTCTCTCGCATTGTAGCCCCGCTGACCAGGTTGACTCGGAAGGGAGCAGAGTTTATTTAGAGTGATGCCTGTGAGCGAGCATTTATGGAGTTGAAGGACCGTCTGACGTCCACTCTTGTCCTCACTCTTCCCTCTGGGAGTGACGGATTTATTGTATTCACTGATGTTGTCCTGATGCAGTACAGGAGACCAGTGGCCTTCGTGTCTCGTCAGCTCAAGGTCCATGAGCTGAATTACCCCACGCATGATTTGGAGCTAGCTGCAGTTGTCTTCGCACTGAATGTGTGGAGACACTATCTCTATGGGGTCAGATTCGAGCTCTTCTCCGACCACAAGAGCTTGAAGTACCTCTTCTCGTAGTCTGAGTTGAATATGAGGCAGAGGCGCTAGATGGAGCTCCTGAAGGAATATGATTTCAATCTTTAGTACCACTCGGGCAAGGCGAATGTGGTGGCATATACCCTCAGCCGTCAGCCACGAGGCCTAGTGGCGTATATGATGATTCAAGAGTGGCGCATATGATGATTCAAGAGTGGCGAATGCTTGAGGATGTAGCAGAGTATGATTTTAAGTTCTTCTTGCAGTCTTCTATCGTGCAGTTATCGAGCCTATCGATTCAACCCTCTCTTGTCGTAAGGGTGATCGAGGCTCAGCAGGCTGATGAGTCATTGCAGATTTATATGGCTGAGACAGCATCTGAGAGTCAGGCAGATTGGCAGATTGGTACAGACGATGGACTTCGCTTCAGAGCCCGATTATGTGTCCCGGATATTCCGGAGTTACGCAGAGACCTTATGACCGAGGCACATAGATCGCAATTTTATATCCACCCTGGCTTGACGAAGATGTACCGTGACATGAGGCGACAGTGTTTTTGGGTGGGGATGAAGCGCCAGATCGCCAGTTTTGTGGCTGAGTGTGACACATGCAAGCATGTCAAGGCCGATCATCAGAGACCCCCTGGTCTATTGCAGCCATTGAGCGTCCCGATGTGGAATGTGAGCACGTGTCAATAGATTCCATTATGGGCTTGCCGAGGACTCAACGCGATCATGACGTCATTTGGGTTGTTGTGGATTGTCTGACGAAGTCGGCACATTTCCTTGCGATGGTGCGACTTAGTCTATGGACCGGCTTACGAGGTTATTTATCGAGGAGGTTGTAATACTGCATGGCGTTCCAATCTCAATCGTTTCTAACCGAGACTCGAGGTTCACGTCTCAGTTTTGGGGGAGCTTACAGCGAGCGATGGGGACTGATTTGCAGCTCAGCACCACGTACCATCCGCAGATCAATGGTCAAACCGAGAGGGTCAACCAAATCCTTAAGGATATACTTCGGGCTTGCACGATTAATTTCGGGAGTAGCTGGGATGAGCATCTGCGATTGGCTGAGTTCGTGTACAACAACATCTATCAGGCGACCATCGGCATGGCTCCTTTTGAGGCACTATATGGCAGACCATGAAGATCATCCAGTTGTTGGACCGAGGTTGGAGAGCGTCGTCTCCTAGGTCCCGAGCTTGTGCAGGAGACGTCAGAGGCTATTGATATCATCAGGCAGAAGATGCGCACAGCTCAGAGCCGACAGAAGAGTTTTGCTGATCGTCGACGTCGTCCCTTGGAGTTTGACGTGGGGAACCATGTGTATCTCAAGGTCTCGCCCATGAAGGGCTTAATTCAATTTAGAGCGAGGGGCAAGCTTGCCCCAAGATTCATAGGACCTTTTGAGATCACTGGGCGCGTTGGCGTCATGGCCTATCAGCTTACCTTGCCACCTCAGTTGTCTAGCGTCCACAACGTTTTCCATGTCTCTATGTTGAGGAAGTGTGGGTCAGACATAGTTCCCGTTATTGATTGGAGACGCTTCTTACATCGAGCAGCCAGTTCGTATCCTTGATCGGAAGAAGCAAGTCCTCCGAACCAAGGTCATTCCTTTGGTGAAGGTTCAATGGGGTCACCATTCTATAGAGGAGGCTTCTTAGGAGCACGAGGCCGAGATTCAAGAGCGCTATCCCCATCTCTTTGATGATTGATTGTGTATTGTATTCTGTATACTATCTCCGATTATATATGATGATGTTATGTCTCTTCTTTCTCATGAGTTATGCCTAGTTGGGATGATTGTGTAAATTTTAAGGATGAAATTTTTATTAGGAGGGGAGAGCTGTAAGGCCCGTATCTTAGACCATACCGTTCCGTAGACTTCCGCGATCTTTTCGGTAGAATTTCGGTAACCTTCGACCCTTAACCGATATTTGCGTGCAACCTTAAGTCACACGTCGCTAACCTGAGTCGACTCAACCCAAGACCTTTACCATAGCGACCGCACAGTCGCTGTGGTTCCGATGCCGCGACTAGTGCGCCGAGGCGATACCCTGGTCAGGAGATGTGGGCTAGTGTTTGGTGAGAGAAAAATACCGCGTATTGTAAAATCCAAGAGAATCTCTATGACTTGTCACATCCATCCATCAATCCATCAATCTCAACATGTCAAGTACACATCACCTTTCACCATTTCCCAAACAAGCCCCAAAAGCCAAAAAGTTCTTACACAAGCTATACTTTTCTTACAACATTTGCCACAAAAGTCAAAAATTTCTTACACACTCATCACTCACCACATCAACACATCCATCACCCATCACTCTCTCTTTATAACCCTCTCTCTCATTTCATTTCTCAAAAATTCTCTTTCCAAGCAAGAGAAAGCACCATACGTATGAGCCTCTCCAAGCTCTTTCAAGCTCCAAGTGTGGCCCACTTTCCTACCCTTCATTTCTCATCTCAACCATCCAAACCTCATCTCCTCCATTGGAATCGAAGCTAAGGAGCTAAGGAACACAAGGGAGCAAGAATACCGAACGGTGGGTGCTTTGATAGAGTAGTTTTCATATTTTTAAGATGGGTCAAGTGAGGCCAACCGATCAATGGTTTGGATCTCACTTGGGACCCTAAGATGTGGCCGATGGCCCACTTTGATCATCATGATCATTCCATGATGGGGTCATTCTCCATGGACCCCATCATGATGTTTATTTTCTTGTATACCTAGGGACATCTAGACCATCTATTTTAGTGGAGAAAGGATCTCCACCGTTGGATTTTGATTTAATAGGCTCATGTGTAATGGGACCCACTTGATATATGATTGGTTGCAAGGGAGGGCCCATAGTGTCGGGGTCCCTCCATCACACGCATCCCACTTTATCTCCCTCTCTCTCTCTCTTTCCTTTTTTTTGAGATGATATGGTTGTGTGGTCCACTTGGATGGACCCCATCTTGTATATGTGTTATACCCACACCATCCATCATTTGGTGGCCCACCTAAGCAAGGTCCACCTTAAAAGTTGTGGTATGCCACACTGTCTAGCTTCCAGGGATGCTGGACGTGTAAGGAAAATAGAAATATTAGCTTGATTCAAGGGCTTTTTGGGCGGACCACTAGTTCAGGCCCCACCTTGATGAATGTCATTAATCCAAGCCACCCATCCTTTTTCCCAGACCATTTTAGGCGTTGAGCCGAAAAATGGAGCTAATCAGAGCTTCTGATGGGCCATAGCATAGCAAACAGTGTGTCTACCATTAAAATCTACCCTGAAGTTTTAATGTGCCAAAAATATATTGAATATTGGACTCGTTGGGTCTGTCTTGAGCAGTAAAGATCAATGGCTAGGGTGGATTTACATGATGCAGGCCATGCACCCAAAAAACCGTAAGAAAACGTCATTTCAATATATATATATATATATATATATATATATATATATATATATATATATATATATATATATATATATATATATACAGCAGATGTTGCTGCAGAGGGCGCAGGCAGCGCCTGCTGCCTATGGCGGACAAACATACTGGGACCTACGGCTCCAGTTGTGGGCCCCACCATGATGCTCATTTGTCATCCAACTCGTTCATTTGGTGGGCCACCTCCTAAGGTGGGCCCCCTCCAAAAATCAGCCTCATTCAAAGCTCCGATGGCCCACATCACAGGAAATAGTGTGGATGAACATCTGCCATTGAAACCCATTTTTGGGTCCATAGAAGTTTTTAAATCAATATGAAATTTGTTTTTCCTCTTCATCCAAGTCTCTGTGACCGTATGGACAGATTGGATTGCATACAAACATTGCGATGGGCCCCACGTGGCACCCACTTGTAAGTGGATTGGCTGGTGCACTCACACAGCAGCATAATAGCTGCTGTGTTGACGTGCTCAGGCCTCCCAAGCCATGTGGGCCCATGCATAAGGTATGTTCCATATCTAAACCGTCTCTCCACTTTGATAGCTCATTTTACGACATGAGCTAAGGAATGAGTCGGATCCATAGTTCGTGTGGACCCCACCATGATGCATGGGTTGCATCCAATCCGTTCAACCATCTTGAAGCTCATTTCTTTAGCATAAGCTAAAGAATGAGTCAAACTTATAGTTCAAGTGGACCCCACTTTGGTATATGTATGGAGCCCAATTGGTGTAGCCCATTTGGTACGCATAAGACCCATGAGATTAGGCCCATTTGATGTATTCAAGACCCAAGAGGTTATGGCCCATTGCAATGCACATAAGGCCCATTGGTGCGGCCCATTGATGTGGCCCACTTGATGAATATAAGGCCCATATGATATGGCTCATTTGATGTATTTAAGGCCCAATGGGATGTACCTAAGGTCCATTGCAATGTGTGATCCCAACACGGTTTATGTAATAATGTTTATGACGGGCTATGACTTGGGAGCAATGTTAGTTTGACATCCACATTGTAAGTATAATGTTGGTTAAATGTCCACATTACGACTCTCCCTAGGGCCCATTGATAGGCCCGTACTTGTTGCGTGTAGGCCGTCTAGGCCCATCTGCGTTGTAAGGATAGTTCATTACTTTATTACATGTTTAGTATAGTTCCATGAATCATGATCAGACACATCATATGTATGTTTAATATGAGAAGTAACTGATCATAACATATGCCTTCGGGTAGATTGTTTATGGGCTCCCGGTTAGGCGGTATTGCCCTACATGAGCGTATGATACGCGCAGGATTGTTGCATGATTGGATAGTGTAATTCATACATTTCGCATTGTATGACATTGTAACACTCCAGATTTTTGCCAACCTGGGGTTAGACGTCCTTAGGCAATGGGCCAACCATGACGCCTTGATAACCTCTCAGAACCCAATTCCAAAGTCAAAGAAATCATTTAGAACCAAATTCTTTAGAACTTTAACGTGAATTAGCCAGCGCTACGTTAAATTAGCTGTGAAATTAGTACCTACCACTTTAAATACGATCTGTAAGACCCAAAACCTCTAAAATTGTTACCGCTACGTTACCCTAAAACCTAGGATCAAACTCTAAACCTGTTTGGTCTCATGAACCCTTTGAAACTTTGTATTGGATCTAGACCGCACGTCGAAAGTCCGATATCTATAATCTCAGACCGTTATGACCGCTTAGCTGGACTTGACAATCATTTCGAAAATCAAGCCCAACCGATGCTCTGAGGCTATTTCATTAAGCCTGGAGCAAGGAGTGTGAGAAAGAGTGAAATTCATTAAAATTTAAATGGGATTTAAATGAATCTGGCACGTTTCGTTTGCGGGTTAAGTACAAGCATTCAGACCATCGGAATCGGACCCAAATACACCCTCGGATCAGGGAACATTTCTCACTCAGGTCAGTGTACTTGGAATCCTCGATCGAGTCTCCGAGACTGCTGAACTGAAACTGGTCCGCCACGTGCGATCTGGGAACTCTACCGGACTGAAAACTTGATGTGATCAACATCCAGTATCCATGAGCTTAAGTTTGACCGCGTTCGACAAGGGGACCTCCCGAAACACTCTTTTGGATCAGAAAAGACCCGATTTAGTTATAACCCAAGTATACCCTTATCCCAAGTCTATTTAAGTGAGGTTTTAGCCTATATAAGGGCTTTAAACCCTCTCATATTTCTCTCATCCGATTTTACAAGAAACCCTAGAAAGTGGTGAGAGAGAAAGAGAGAGTTAGTGAGAGAATTTGTGAGAGAACTTCCTGCCGTTTGCTCCAGCCTTTGCAAGTACCAAAGCACCGCCTTCAAATCACTTTCTCGGTGATTCCAACTCACTTCTAGGTAAGAAAACCCTAACCTAAAGCTGTTTTAAGGATTCTTTCGATTCAAATAGCGATGTAGCTTATGTATCTTGTGCATTAGGTCGCCGTAACGCCGTTGACGAAGCGTAGATTTTCTGTTCGATCCGATACACGTCTAAGGCAAAAGATGAGGATTTTAGACGCTTAGATTGACTGATTTCAAAGCTTTCAATGTCGTTTAATAGTAGATTATCGACGAGAATGTTGTTTGACATGTAGAACATGCTATCCGTTTTCCATTTCGACTGCGTACGAGAAATATGAGATTTAGGATATTTTAGGTATTTGTAGGAAATACTATTTACGTCCGTATTTTGCTGAAATGATTGTCATGGGTATTTGTCGTGTTATGATATTAGGAATGCGTGCATGATCTGTTCGGCGAAGAGATTCGCCCTTATGCGCACTTTGGGTCGACATACGCTTTGTAGACTAAATTGTGTAGACTAAGTGTTTGTATAAATGTTTGTATTAGTATATATTGAGCCAATGTTGTTGTAGATTAGTTTTGAGATTGAATTCTCAATCAACACGATGATGTATATGATTTCCGCCATGTTTGCTATATGAATTGATTTCCTCATATATATGGAATATATGTGTTGGTTGATTTGTTTACGTTGTATGTTATAACATGTGTCAACATGCTTGTATTATTTGAACTTCAATTCTAGTACTCTCATATGATCATTGATATTGTTTACAAATGTTTGGAGCTATACGTTAGTCCAGGCAGTCGGTAATAGATTTAAATTCGTGGTTGGCTTCTATTTGCCACGAAAGACGCATCGATGAACGCGAGTCATGTTTTGGGCAGGCGGCAGTAGTTAAGCCACATGAAGTGTTTCATGCACTTCATATCGCTCAGCTTGAGATGCGCTCGTACTAGTCGAGCCCGTCAAGTAACACGACTGGCCATTGTATGTTCACCTTGCATGAGTCATAACTGCTTGAACCTAGGGTACTGAACTTACCATTGAGAATCCTGTTAACCATGGTACCTTGATCCATAAAGACTCATGAGCCGAGCATGGTGGTATGGGACACCGTGGTCGAATTGTCAGCCTACGCTGGGGCCACAAACCTCCCCGTAGTGACCAGTGAGCACATTTGACTCGTGAGCCGATTATGGTGGTATGGGACACTACATTCGAACTGCCGGCCTACTCTGATTGGTGACGAGCCCTTTGTAGTGACCTCGAGTGTATTCTGAGTCTACGGGAGGCGACGACCCTTCCGTAGCGACAAGAGTACATTAGGCCTGTATTGATAAGGTGATGGGGGAACAGCGCAACGAGTGCGAGCAACAGCCCTAGCGGCCCTTACAGCGACCTATAAATATAATATCGTATAAGATTACTAGGAGTGACAACCCTAGACAGGATCTGTGTTGGGATTGATATAAGGAAGGTACCTTAGTTTCTCAATACTGCTGTATGAATGGACTAATAACAACTCGGTAATCATTATCCATATCGCACTGCATGTGCCTGGAAGATGTGGAGCACTGAGGAACGCAAGCATGCCGCGGGCGTAAGATGGTGCCGCATAAGGGAGTATGTCGGTGAGGGTATCCATCATGTCATTTCATGCTTGCATTAACAATAGTATCTAGGAATGTTTGATTGCCTGCTTTACTATTATCGCATGATTGATTTGTTAACATGTTAATCTTCGCTCTATGATTCTATTGAGTTGATCACTCACTCCCACGTTACGGGACGGTATCGCGCACACCAACCAGTCCCTGTTTTAGTTGCAGATGATGGCGCTGCTTGGGAAGTGGAGCCGGACTTGATGATGAGGAGGAGGATTTCTCCTATATGTGTGTTCTGACCGACGGAATTACAGGAAGGTTGATTAGACGCCATGACACTTATCATTTTATATTTTTAGATCACTCATGTATATCCTCGTTATCATTTTTGGAGTATACATGTATATGTCTAACCTGGTAACATGCTCACACTCTGGAGACTTACAATCAATTATACATTGTTATATATTTATCACAGTCTTCCGCCTGTAAAATTTAACTGTCTCTAGAGTATGATATGTTGTTTTGGCTTAATCCAAATCTTGTTTAATGTCATTCTACAGACGACATGTATTTATTATTATCTATATTGCATAAGTGACATTTTGGAACTCGGGAGTTGGGATTTTACCCGACCCCCGATTTTAGGGATGTTACAGACATGGTTACTATATGCCCTAACGACATAGGGGCTGTAGCCTCCATAGACGTATCGTGGATGGCAAGATTGGATACCGAAAATCTTGTTCTACATGGGATGTTATAGATATCCCTAGGTGAAAGTCCCTAAACCCTTATGGTACCAAGAGGTTGCTCCAACGTCTAAACCGAGTGGGTGTGTGAGCGCCGAGTGCCGATTACCAGACGGTCGCGCTTTCCACTGTGTCATGGTCGGTTGGGAGGGGGTGCGGCCTTACCCATCAGAGAGTAGGGGACAAAGCTAGGCTGAGTTTGACCAGCTCGAGGAATGGGTCCACTATCGACGAGCCGAGCCTGATATTGGCAGGCGGATGGTGAGGTTTCTTCCACTTACCTTATTTCACGCGATGGGGTGGCGATCTAGTTTAGAATGTACTAGACTCCGAAGATATCCCAGATTTAAGTTGTATTGATATGTGGACTAAGATGAGGATTGTATGCTTGACTTGCATCTTGCATCGCATGGCCCTGGTATGGCCGACATCATTCATGCCTTGCATCGCATAGCCTTAGTACAGCTAACGGTATTCATGGATCTATCAGAAGATTCTGCATTACTCTGATATTACATGATCATATTACTACCTTGCGCACATACTTTCACCACCCTCTAAGCTTTCTATAAGATTATACACGATCATTGCGTGCAGGTGACGTTGGATCACATCAGTGCTGAGGCTTGAGCACGTGGTAGATTATTTTGAAGCTTTTGGTATATCATCATTGTATTTCCCTTTATGCTCCTTGTACTTGTAAAGTTTTTTATCATAGTAAAAATGTAATGAAGTTTTTGGTTGTTGTTTATAGGTTATGCCTTTGCTTATACTTATTACGAATCAAACTTACGTTAAAAATCCTCTTCATAGCATCCCAGGATCGGAACTTGGCGAATGGGCGATGGGAGTCGAGAATGGGGTTCTATTGAGGCCGTTGGCGCCAGATTCGGCGATCGAAAATTTTGTGAGCCCGATTTTCGAGTTTGGGGGGTGACAGAGATGGGCGCAGCAAGCGGGAGAAAATGGCGTCGGATGAGGATTTTTATTTTTGGGGTTTGGGGTTTGGAGGGGCGCGTGACGGACGGCTCCTGGACATTTTATGGTTTTCAGACTGTGGGGCCCACTGTGATGTATTTCAAATATCCACTCCGTCCATTAATTTTAAATTATTATTTTAAGTACTGATAAAAAAAATGAGTTAGATCGAATCTATAAGGAGACCATACAACATATTAACAGTAGAAATTTAATTTATATTATTTTTTATGGTGTGGTCCACTTAAACATTTAATTTACATAATTTTTGGGCTCATACACTAAAATTATATATCAGAATTTTTGAACGGCTTAGATCAAACACATATATTTCAATGGACCTCATGGATCCCCTTAAGCACCATATATATTTAATATGTTTTAGGTGGGGAGGTACAATTTAGCTACAGAGCACTTAGGCTATAGCTATGGATTAAATCTCTAGCTATACTGCTACGGATTATTTGCATAGCTAAAAACTCTCAACCTCCATAGCCATTGCTCAATTTTTTGGTAGTGTAGCCTCATGAATGTTTCAATGTTGGGCATACAATCTCCACTATGTTTTTATCGTTGCCCTGAAATGATCCGGCAAAACGTATGAAAAAGTATTTTTTACAAACACCTTGGTGGGCCTCACCTAGCTTCTGGCCTAAGACACATCCCATCTTCATCTAGGGAGCGAATTAGGTGCGACCCCCACCTCACCTAACCTTGATATATGTATTGTATATCCATGTGGTCCATCTATTTTCCCAGCACATTCTAGACCATAAGATTTAAATAATAATAATAATAATAAAGAAGATCCATTTCTCAGGCGGGTTGCATCATAGGAAATATTGGTGATTGGATGCCTACCATTAGATACTACCTACAGCCCATCGTAATATTTATTTGCAATATGAACTTGTTGATAAGGTGACGCAGAACTGGATCCGAATACTTAAGTGGGCTACACGACTGAAAGCAAGAAGTTTTAGTGGCCCATAAGAAGTTTCAAGTGTTCAATCACCTCTATTTTTTGTATTTTGGTCCACTCAAGACTTGGATCTAGTTCATTTATGGGACCACACTACAAGAAATGTGATTTTTAAGCGCCGCTAAAACCACAATAAAGCGCCGACAATTATTTTAGCGGCGCTAGACAAGCGCCGATGGAGGGGTATGTCGCTAAAGCTTCTGGCGGCGCTTAGTTATATTTAGCGGCGCTTGTCTAAGCGCCGCAACTATGTTTTCTTTTGCTGCGCTTGCGCTTTTGGTGGCGCTGGTATTCCCGAAGGAAGTGCCGGGAGAAGTGAATGATGCGCCGATATAAATCTATTCAAGCGCCGAAGGGACGATACCGGACACTTTTCATTACGGATAAGCACCGCTAAATAACTATACAAGCGCCGATAAAGTCGTTCTATAGATTTGATAGACCCCAGTAGGCCAGTAATTTTTCTATTATATATAATTCAATTGAAACCTATATTTTTTTATTATTTAAAATATAAGCGATACAATTAAAACTAAATATTGAACAAAGTTTATATTACTACACAATAAAAAAATATAATATTTATAACAATAAATTGAAAATGGTCTTGAATTAAAAATAACAAATCCTCTATATGGTCTACTCCTAGACCGAAAAGGCTGAAATTATTCATCATTTGATCTACTTCTTGACATTATCCTAATTACTTATAGGGTACACTGAATCAAGCAATAGATATGGAGAGCAAGGACAAAAAGGAGCTGAGTTCTAATAATATCAATGAATTCCAATTCATTTCAAGCAATAGAAAATGGTGTTTTTGTCGGTGCTCAGTAAGCATAGAACCAACAGTGTGATCATAATATTCACTTGTAGAAATACCAATGATCATACTGTTTTTCTGTCCAACTTGGACATCTTCATCTAAAGAAAATCAAAGCTACATTATCTTAGTGAGTGCACTGTTGATATTACCATTGTGTACGTCTTCCCAGAGCCTGTTTGCCCATATGCAAAGATGCAGGCATTGTAACCATCGAGAACAGATCAGTTCAATGGTTGTGTGTCAGCAAACCCTTGCTCTGCACAGAAACAATATGTATGAGTGATTGAAGAAAATGACTACCCAAAGCCTACCAGGCATCCCTTATGTTTTTAAAGAAATTAACCCAACAACACCAGTTTTAGGTACCATTTAGTGATATTTTCGTAACAATGTCCTATTTATCAACAACAAAACCAAATCACTATTGGAATGATTGTATTCATGTATCACAATAAATTTTGCTTAAAAAAAGCTGTCAACCCATGTTCCCAAATGTTTATATGTTTGAATGGAGATTGAAGGTAAGTGGATATTTCTGTAGATAATGACAAGAATATCTGCTTCTGGAATAACTGTTTGATTCTTGTTTCTTACAAGAATATTATGAAGGGTGTAACCTCACAAAATTCCAAGTCTCAAATATCAACATTAGTATTTAGGCAAAAACCAAAATGCTTTCATGACAGCTATTGAGTCTATTCTGACAGAAAAGTATTTTCACCATTTCTAAAATGCAGGGTATTTTCATTGGTATATTGAAGCAAAGTCGGTTCAGAAAAATTCCCATTATATCATGGAGAAATCATATATATCCCCTTATTTCATAAAAGAAACCCTCTCTGAGAAAGAGAACATACGTTGTGTGACATTTGTTCCGAACACTTTGTTAAAAGAAAATACTCTCCTTGCATCTTTACCATGCTTAAGAGGATTTACAATCATGATTCTCCCATTTTCTCCAATATAATCTAACAGTAGTCTGGTCATCCTTCAAGCATACTTTGTCCTTGATCAAGCTGCTGGTTCTAAAAAGGCCAGCATCCTTCAAAGACAAACAAAGTGAAGTTAACAATATATATATATATATATATATATATATATATATATATATATATATATATATATAAGACAAACAGTCTAAAGAAGTTTCAGCAATATTTGTGGCATCAATAAACCACCTACAATTTGAAGGAGCTAGACTGAATACACGTACCTGTTAGGCAGGACAAAACATGAGGCATCAATCATAAAAAAAATCCACCAACCAGAATATTGTCTTTGAAGGAGCAAATAGTATGATGAATAAGTTATCAGAACTCAAAAACTGTCAAAAAACACAAAGCCAAGCCATATTGACTTTGGTCTGGTTGAACATGGATGAAATCGAAAAATATGAGGAAAAATTCACAGAATGCAAAGAAACGGAAAAGCTTATCCAAATTGATGTGAAAAGGTATGCCAATGATAATGCCATATAATCTTATTACAGTTGTGACAATAATGGATGGTTTTTGGCAGTGACATCATGAAGAACCTGCAAAGAGCAGAGTAGTTGGGCCCCACCTTCACTTCAAAGATAAATGTTGATGGCTACTCGTGCTTGGATTTCTATTTGCACGCACAAGTTTTAGATTGTTACTTTGACACATGTACATCAGGCCCATGTGATCCGACTGGAACGAAGAATATGCTTGCAATCCGGGAGCCGATCAAGTGTTTACATGATAACATAAATAATCAAATCTTAGCCCTGTCAAGATAGGATTAGGTGCACTAACTGACCTTGAAATGTGGAGGGAAACAACACATCAGCTTAACTCGCAGACACAGTCCAATAACTGTTGCCATGCTATAATGCTGGATGGTTGGAATGAAGGTAATCCTAACAGTTCAAGTAAGGAATTAGTACCGCAGTTTTGAAAAATATGATAATCATTGCTGAAAACTATCAATAAATCCATATCAAGTAAATATAAAACATGGAATAAAAACAATTCAATGACAAATAGATTTGCAAGGCAGCCCATATCCAATTTTTTGGTGGCACATATTAGAAAACAATGTTACTGTCAGCAATGTGACAAATATTATTCAGATTTTGAAATATTGCAAGAAATACATTTGTGGGCTGAATTTATTTGCGGGCTTGGGAGTTGGATTAGAGCCAATATACCTTTCAAAAAGAGGATCCAAAGGTTTATGCTGACTCAAATTGATGTTGGCCATGAGATGGTTGAGGAATTAGTTACTTGCATATTGCCAAAGAGAATTGAAAATAAAACCAAGCCACAGATGGAAATGAGAATTAGTGCTAACCTGCATATTACCAATGAGAAGTGAAAATAAAACCAAGCCACGAATGGAAATGAGAACTGCAAAGCAAATCTCCCAAACACAAGTTCTTGTTTACAGATTTTGGCCAATAGCACTGCAAAGAAGAAATAGCCGTCACACATTAGCTCCAAAAGCAAGACATTACAATGCGATACGAATGTCCCTATCAATGCAACTGCCTAGTGAAAGGCAAATGGCAAATCCAGGTAGACAGACAGACTGGAAAACTGTAGTATTGAATGCTATTTACCAAGGTACAATGCTTAACCAAGGAGATAGGGAATTCCCCTAAGTTTTAGAAGATTGGAAGTTCCTATACCTTTGATCTTTGGATTATACACTCTCAGTTGAATTCGGATACCTACTGCTGACTGCAGAAAAAGCACATCTCATTCAGTTGCTAAATCACACTAATTCTTTTGGGGAGCAGGTTATGAGGGTTTGTTATCCTCATTGTATTCATTGCCAACAACAGAAATCTTACCTGCATTAAAGAAGTAAAGACATTTTATATAGGAACTCACTTTTCGTACAAGTGGAAAATGTAAATGAGATCTGTACCAACCATCAAGAAGGTCCTACCATGGATGGGCCATATCCCAAAATTCACACCCCATTGGAGTCCTACCAGTTGGATTGGGATCATTTGACCTACCAAAGAATATGAATTTGAGGCCCCGCCCCATCTAAAGATGGCCCAATGATTTGAGTTTGGATCAATACATGTATGCCACATATAAAGTGAAAGAATCAATGGATATACAAAGGTCTTTGGTGTGGCGGGTCAGGTCATTCGAGCACAACCTATTTAGAGTTCAGTGGGTCAGGTCAGGCTGGGATTGTGCTAGGTGAATTTTAAGTTTGGTCGGGCTGCATGGTCATGGGTCATGAGTTAGGATTGGGCTAAAATTCTTGGCCCTTTTAGTAAATGGGTTGGGCATGGGCTGATGCTGAACAGGGCCAAACCCGACCCACTGTCACTCCTCTAAGGAGGGTGGCAAATGGACCATGCTTGAGCAGTAGCCACCACCAAATCCAGGCATATTTAGGATTATTTCACGTGAGAGGCATTACTTGAATACATACATTGTTAAAACATCCACACATTTGTAGAATAATAGGATGTAAATCATGGAGTGATCTGTGATTTTATTGTTCTTTTGCATACTTTGAATTATTTCCTAAATGCAATGCACATCAAAATAAAAGTTCAGCTTACCCATCAAAAATTTCAATTAAACACTAAAATATGACATTAAAATAAGAAATGCAAGTGAATGAATCCCATCCCCTAGTGAGTGAAGTGCAGATAAAAGTTCAGCATATCCATCAAAATTTTCCATTAAACACTAAAACATGACATTAAAATAAGATGGATATAAAGTTCAGCTTACCCATCACAAATAACAGATTGCAAGAGTAGTTCAAATACGATATTCATTGCTGGTCATTAAGGATATTTGTTGAGAATAGGATGCACATAAATGAGTTAAAATTATATAACAATTATTTACAAATTACAAAAGGTTGCTTATGCACACTTTCAACTGCTGAGTTCCTTGGTTGCTCAACCTCTGAATTTCATAGCTCCAAGCCATGCAAGTGAAATCCTGAAATATGAAATCATATTGAAGCTTCTAGCAAATCTTCAACTGATTTAGAACCCATATGGCTAGGATCTCACCTGAAAGGACTTTAAGGAGAAAAGATATCTCAGCATATTCTACGCAGAGGAGTATTTGAATGGTACTATTATTCAAATGAATACTTGGGCACTCCAATGTTTGACATCCAATCACCACATCAGGTGAGCACTCCAATGTTAAGTCCATAAGGATCACAATCTACCAGGTAGGCACAGTTTTTCAAAGGCTTCCATGGATCATCATCATCATCTGCAATATGCAATATGAGGAGCTGCCTGAACGGATGCAAAGACCTGCAGGGGAGAAAAACAACTTAAGTTGTATTGGAAGGGAGATCCCCATCTGAATTATTGAATAATGACAAGAGTACAACATTTACAAAAGCTATACAAATTTATACTGAAAAATATATGGCACATCCATGCTGAAGCTTGGCAGATCCCCATCTGAATTATTCAATAATGAAAAATATAGCACATCTATGGATATGTATAATAGTCTACATGTGGGACCTATAATAATAATAGTTCATCATTTCATATACAAATTATAATGACAATTCATATATAAATTACACTGTATATACCTAATGTACACATACTCCAGATTGTTAATGCATGCACATGAACAAAATACTCCAGATTGTTAATGCATTCCAGATTGTTAATGCATGAACATGAACAAAGAACAATATTCATCCCAAATACACATGCACAAACAATAGGACATGGTAAGAATCATATTGTTTGTGAGAGCATGGAAAACAAATAGGAACACATGATTGGCAAAATTAATGACTGTAAGTGTTAATATTGTTTTGGTTATTGCTCTCTCTCTCTCTCTCTCGTAAGTAATGATGTCATTTATACCAAGGTGCATGAATACATTGTGTATTGGACTTCTGACGCTGGTGCACATGTTTTCCAAAATATCATTTCCTTTGTCATGCTTTCCATGAATGAAGAAGAAGAAGAAGAAGAAGACAATTTCAAGAAAGAAAGGGAAAAAAAAAAAAAAGGAAAATTCCCATAATGCAGATACTTTATGGTGCATTGGTAGCACCAAATATCATGAAATTTCATTATTAAACAATCTAATTTGGTGTAAAATATCATGATATTTGGTGCAACCAAACACCTGCTAGAGGTATCTTTTTTTTTTTTTTAATATAATTAAAATTACCATGGTTCTGTTGGATGCAGATCCACGGACTTCACTCTTTCTGATCATTGCACAACTTTCCTCTGATCCAGAAATCATCAATATCAGATTAAACATGAAATTAACAATAATAGTATATGTAATTGATAAGTATAAGAAGTTTTAAAGGATTAAAGAGAAGTACTTTGATTTTGAGCCTGAGAGGCTGTCATTGCCACTGCGAAGAAGTAAACAATTACAAAGAAAAATTCAAATAATCAATCAGTTCTTGCATAAACAATAGATCTCGAGAAAATTCAAACTACGAGCTTAAAAAATCATGATTTCAAGAGGAATTTCAAATTAAGTGGATGGTCAGTCACTAATCGATGCACTAAACACAGATTGAGCTCTAGCCATAAATGAGCATCAAGCAGAGATTGAGATCTGGCCGTGAACAGACATTATTTGGAGATCAGATCAGCAAAGAAGCTAGATCTGGACAGATCAAGCCCCACGGATGGAGTAGAATATAAGGGTGTAGCCATCCAAATAATATGGGGGCAGATAGTGGCTCCCTTTTCTTTATTGCACTACAAACAAGCAAACATCTGTCATTTCTTTTTCCTTTTTCTTTGGTTTTTTAGAGATTGGAAATAGAAACATCTGCCATAACTTACCCAATATAATGCACAATCAAACATGCAAGAGAAATTACAATTTCCTCTTGGCAAATCACAACTAAAATTTATTAAAACAAAGGCACAGAGTATGGGACAATCCATCAAGGCAATGGATTAGAGTCCTTGCACAAAGAAAAGATCTAAGAACACCTTCATTTACAAGAGAATCCAGGGTTCAATTTGCTTATCTGGGAACCTAAACAAAACTAATGTTCATATCATGAATTCACATTTTTAAGGCGTTCAAGATAAAACACAGTTTCCATGAGGACTTGCATTTCCATGAAACCCATGCAATTGTCAAGGAAGTCTCTCCTTGAACAGTTACTGACCCTACTGGGCAAATCATGAAAATATCCCAAATCAACTTTTATAGTCAATAGCTGGACATAGTTTGAATTGTCACCAATGCCAAATAAGTTTGAGATTTCATTTAAAAATATCTAAACTATATTTCCTTTTTGAAAAAGATATAAAAATATTATCAGCAACAGACTGTTACTTAAATAGTCTTTGCATTAAAAAGACTAGTTTGAAGAAAAGGGCCTCTGTTTTAGAGAAAACCCAATTCAAACCACTTGAAAATAAAATAAATCTCTGTTTTGCAGCCTTCTTCTGCAACAACCCAAAAAACCAAAAGAATAAAAATAAAATAAGTAAAAACCGAAATCCATAATCAAAACCCTAATAATAATAGAAAACCCTACCAATCAGAACTGATGGCGGACGATTGCAGGTGGAGATGGGTTTGGTTGTTGATGATGAGGGACGGGCGGCCTCTTATGATGGTAGCGGCAATCAATGGAGGTTGGGCGGCCGTGAACTGACACATCCAAAACGCCTCGAAAACCCTAAACTTACCCCAATCAAGCCCTAAAACCCCCAAACCCAGCAAAATCGAGCAGAAAACCGATGAATCCACGGTCGAGATATAACAGAAGATGAGGAAATCCCGACCTCGAACCCTTCCTACGGCCCTTGAAGGAAGCAGACAGCAGCAGAATCGACGGCCGGGATGCGTCGCACGAGGAGGACGAGGTGAAGACGGGATGGTGAGTAGATGGAGTCGTGGCGTCGGCATTGGAGAGGTTCATGAAAGATCCGATCTGGTTTATGTATGTTCATGAAAGATCAAAACCCTAGACAGAGAGAAAGAGAGAGAGAGTCGGGGCAGGTAGAAGGAGAGAGTCGGGGGCTGAGAAAGAAACGAGGGAGTAGGATTTATTATTTTTTACATATATATATATGTAGTGATATGAATATGTGTGGGCACCCGACATAGCGCCGCTGACAGATGTACCCAAAGTGCCGACTAAGCACGTGTTTGTTGTAGTGCCATGCCGTAAAACGATCCATAGAACCGGATGGATGGTGTGGATATACAGTACGTATATTAAGGTGGGCTATACAGTGATGGCCACCTAATCCACTGCCCTCTCTTTGCCATATTTTCATATTGACGTTACTTTTGAATGACATGGCCATCACTCACCTTACCACTGGTGGGGCCACTGTGATGTTTGTGAGAAATTCATCCGTCCATCCGTTTTGGCAGCTCATGCTAAGACATGAGACAAAAAGTCACGTGAATTGGAAACTTAAGGGCGGCGCATTGAAAACAGTACTGGAAAGTAGTTGTTCACCGTTCAAACCTTTCTAGGCTCCATCTTTATATTTATACGCAATCCAAAACATTAATAAAACAGACCAACTGATAATAAGCTCATTCCTGGAGGGTTGAACTGAAGAACAAAAATATTAGCATGATACAAAGCTACTATGGCCTATGAATGTTTCAATGGTGGGGACACAATTTCTACTCTTTTCTATTATGTGGCCCACTTATGCTTTGGATCTCCTTTATTTTTTGGTTTAATAACCTAACATGATCGGAAAAATAAATGGATGGAGTGGATTTCTCACAAACACCATGGTAAGCCCCACTTACCCTCTGACCTCCCGATGTTGACAGGACCGAACATGAATGAAGGGTAGTTTTATCTTTTCATTAAACCATGACAAGCGTTCGGAGGTCTAACGCCCAAAACTAAGGGGGTATTAGGCGCATGAATTTAACTGAAATTTTTTAAAAAAAAAATTTTAATTTATTATAATTATTTATTATTTTTTTTTTTTTAGCTTGTTAGTACACCCACTCAATGTCCACACTTCCATCTTCCAATCATTTTACCACTGGAGGGCTGAAAATTGCTTTAGTGCAATGATTACCCACTTTCAGAGATTGTCTTAAAATTTGTGATTTCAAAGTACTTGGGGGGTGATTGGGGCTTGGCATTAGGAAGGATTAGGTGGGATGGGATTCAGAAAATATAATTATTACACGTGGCAGGGATAATTCTCTGATTCCACCCGTATAAGCTTAATTGCATGTTATGTTTATAATATAGTGGTAGATTAAATAGATATACCCATCATCATTTGAAACTATTGAAAATAACACATGTTATATCCAAATTGTTTATTTGTTTTGTAACCTCATTTTATGGTATGTGCTTAAAAATGAGGCAGACCTAAAACTCATGTGGCCCCAAAGAAGCTTTCAACGGTAGGTATTCAATTCCCGCTGCTTTCTATGGGTGGGGGGGGGG
Source organism: Magnolia kwangsiensis (assembly GCA_037074715.1). NCBI lineage: Eukaryota > Viridiplantae > Streptophyta > Magnoliopsida > Magnoliales > Magnoliaceae > Magnolia > Magnolia kwangsiensis. Next base: position 64,863,359 of record CM073573.1, read on the forward strand.
GGGGGGGGGGGGGGGGTGGGGGGGGGTGGGGGGGGTCTACTTGAGATTTAGATCTACCTAATTTTTTGTCTCATGCTCTAAAACTATCTCGAAAAATGGGAGGACAGTGTAGACATAGCCCACACATCATGGTGGGACCTACACAACTTGCTAACATTGAGTGGAATTGGCAAGGGATCAATGCAATTCCATCTAATCTAATTCCAAGATTTTTCATTCTTCTCAAACATCGAGTGAAATTGGCACGGACCAAATGCAATTCCATCCCTCTTATCCCATGCGCCCAACGGCCCCTTATATTCCATTGTATATCATGTTTGGATTAAGCCATGGATGCAATCAAAACCCACCATCCAATGAAGTACATTGCTGGGAGAAATCATGTTCAACTGACCTTTCTATTGTTGTGATGACATTAACAACTGTTGTGGACCTGCCGTGATGTGTCTTTTATATGCACCATTCATTCGCTTTGTGAGGTCATTTTATTGCGTGGCGCCCAAAAATGGGGCAAATCCAAAGCTTATATGGACCACACTGTGGAAAGTAGTAAGGACAATGACACACCATTAAAACTTTCCTAGGGCCCACCATGATGTTTATTTTCCATCCAACCTGTTCATAAGGTCACGCAGTCTAGATAAAGGGAAAACACAAACACCAGCTTGATCTAAAACTTCCATAGATGTTAAGAATTTTTCAATGGTTGGCCTTCAATCCTCATTAGTTTTTGTAATGTGGTCTACTTAAACTTTGGATTTAATTTTTATTATCGTGCCTTAAAATGATCTTAAAAAATGGATGGATGGTGTGGATATACCACAGCCTTTTGCTGAATTTCACATTGATTGGGAACGAGAACCACGGAAATTTGTGTGAGACTAAATAGCGTTCCATCCCACATAATCCCAACCTATCAAATATCAGATAGAATTTACACATACCAAATGCAATTCCATCCCACAAAATTCCACACCGAAAATGTCACAAAAAGGAAATCGGATTGCGTACTAAGTAAACTTTGTTGGGCCCATCCTGAATGTATGTGATTTATCCACGCTGTTCATATGTTTTTCTAACTCATTTAAGAGGTTCAGACTGAAATTAAAGTATATACAAATCTCGAGTGGACCATACCCTGAAATATAATGGGAATAATGATTTCCACCATTGAAACCGTTTTAGGCCCCACAGTGATGTTTATTTGTCATCCAACCTGTTCATAAGATCAAAAAAACATGAATGAAGGGAAACACACAAATATAAACTGTCTCCAAAACTTCGATGGCCCTCAAGAATTTTTCAATGGTAGACATTCAATTCACACTATTTCCAATAGTGTGATCCATTTGATCTTTGGATATGATTTGTTTAGGGGATGAAGCCCTAAAATTATCTACTAAAATGGATGGAAGGGGTGGATACAATATGAAAGCATGCGTTGTAAGAAAAATAACTTAAACGATAGGCGTTCGTATGTGTGTGTATGTATATTCCTTAGAATTCTACCAAACCTATGCTTCCGTACCGGAGGGGTTGCTACGGAGTCCGACACCCTTGAAAACACCCGCAAAATAGAGCGCACGTTAATCATGAAAGCTTTGAAACCAGTGTATTCCCTCCCCTCGTTCTTCTTGCACACGTGCATCACGTGGCTGCTGGTCACCTCGATAACATTTCAAGGCCTAATAATCTGGATTTGATTTTCCATACTGCATGGGAGCACATGCACTTTACGGTCCTAAGATCAAGACCTGACAAGTGCACATGTGAATACGATTTGGATCGTTGATTAGGTGGGCCCGCTCACTGAAGATCACAGCTCAGAAATCGCACTATGGGAAGGCTGATGGTTCGCAATAATTTTATCGTTAGATCATTCGTGGTAAGGGCTCGCCGGATGAACGGTCTGGATCTTATCCAAGTTCGCCGCATGTGCTGTTTGGGTGTTTTGTCGGTCGTTTTGTGCCGTGGAAAACTTACGTGGCCCCATTATGATGTACGTGTTATATCCACACCGTCCATCCATTTTGTGAGATAATTTTAAGGATTCAACCCAAAAATGATGCAGGTTCAAATCTCAGGATGTGTGGCCTTATGAGCAGATTGGATGGCATATAAACATATGAGTACCCTTGGAATGGGATTCATCTAGTCCTGTGCCAATTCCACTCCATGTTTGGGAAGAATGGTAAAGCTTGGAATTACATTAAATGGAATTGCATTGGGTTTTGTGCTAATTTCTCTCAATGTTTGAGAAGTTGTGTGGGTCCCAACATGATGTGTGGGCTATATCTACACCATCCACCCATTTATCGAGATTATTTTAGAGCACCGGTTAAAAAATCAGGTAAATCTAAAACTCAAGTGGACCCCACCATAGAAAGTAACAGGGATTGAAAACTTACCGTTGAAAACTTCTTTGAGGCTACATAAGTTTTGGATCTACCTCATTTTTAGGCCCATGCCATAAAATGAAGTTACAAAACAAATGAACGGTTTAGATATAAACATCTGTGTTATTCTCAATAATTTTAAATGATGGTGGGTATATCCATTCAATGTACCACCATATTATCAAGAAAGCATGGCATTAATTTTATCCCATGCAAACAGGGACAATCCCTTATATGGGTAATAATTATGTTTTTTGGAATCCCATCCCACCTAATACCTTCTAATCGCGCTGCCCAAACTGACCCTTAGGAAAGTTTTGATGCTGGGCGTCAGTCCATACCGCTTTTCAAGGTTGAAAGTTGGGCGGGCTCAACCCACCAAAACCATAACCGAACTGACATTTGGTTATGCTTGGGCAGGATGTATCAAGTCCAGGCTTGGGCTTGGGCTATACAATCACCAACCTGATAAAACTTAAGTCGGCTCAGGTTGAAGTCTTGGGTTGCCCGACCCAACCTGGACCCTATCAATATATATAGTTACTTATAAATTACAATTGAGTGTGGATTGTCTGTGTTTAAAGCAAAGGAAATTGTGGGGTTTCATTGGTCCACATCATTTCTGATGACCCAAGCTAACCATATATGCTGGATTTCTCTCTCCCAAATAGATTGTGTGCTACACAACACGACTTCTAAAGGAATAGTTGTCCTATATTTTAACTTCTTTTTTTAGTAAAAATTGAAGTTTTTTAAGATAAACAACTGCATATATAATTAATAAAATCATAGATATAAAAACTAATATGTGTATTGAAATATAATAGACTAATGTAATAATGAAAATGTTAGCATATATCCACCTGATCAACCCAACTGACGCAGGGATGAACGTGATGAGGTCGATCACCGTCTTCCTCAAGGATAACTACTCCGAATCCACGGAGCTTCTCTGGACTCCTCACAAAGACTTCTCGAATCCACGAGGAAAGAAAGTAGGAAAATAGGAATAAATTCTAATAAAATTTGAAATTAATTGATGAATAATTGGTAATTATCTAATGTGTCTCGTTACACCATTAATAAAGGAAAAAAATTAACTAAAATTCGTAATTACCAAAAATAGAAAAATTCTAACTCTAATACAAATCCTAATTCTAGTAAAACTCTTCTAAGGCCTAACTTCTAAAAATAAAAATTGCAAATAAAATTTCTCTAAAAGAGTCCTAGTATAACTAAAAGTTATTTCAAAAAGGAAAGAAAATCTAAAACTCTAAAAATATTTTAAAAAATTGGAATTACTAAAAATAGTAAAAATTTTCTAAAAATTCGTTTTTAAGTTGAAAGCACGCGTTTTCTGACAAAACGGACAGATGCGACCCATGTTGTGGGTCGGTTCACCTCGGATGGCCCGTTTCAGTAAAGATTGATAGGTTGTACGCCTTATAACAATACCCGGATCAAAAGTTATGGTCAATTCATGGTCCATCTCCTTGTGGCTCAACCATGCTGGGAATATTTCTGTGACACGTTCTACATCAGACCCCTCCACTTGAAAAAAACTCGTCCTTGAGTTATGCAAGAGACTTAGCATATAAGTCTGAGATAACTTTTGACGCCGATGTTCATTAGCCCTTTTTTTGTACTTGACATTAAGCTCTTGAGCTGACACAATACATGTACTCATGCTTTCCTTGACTTGACTAATATTGATCAGTTCCTTCACATTTGACACAATACATGTACTCATGCTTTCCTTGACTTGACTAATATTGGTCAATTCCTTCACATCCATCTTTAAGATCTCATATTTTTTCTGATAATGTGAGCAATCAGGCGGACTTGCCCCTGAGACAGGATCAACGTAATTTTGTATATCTCGTATGGGAGGCAATTTATTGGGGGGTTCATCGAGTACAATCTCTTTGAACTCCTGCAACATTGGCTTCAAATCTTCTGGGATATTCAAAGACTCCATATATTCTTTCTTTTCAACTGATGGATATACATCTCTTGTTTCCTCTGATTGTTTAACAAAAGCCTGTTCAGTTGTAAGAGACTGTTCTTTAGAAGTCTTGGGCTGGTTCTCCCTTCCCATAAGGGCGAGGATAATCTTTTTGCCATCTTTAATAAAGAAGATAAATAAGTTATCCCGATCCCTATGTGTAGCATTAATATTATTTTATCAGGGTTGACCAAGTAACATGTGACAAGTTTCCATGTCGACCACGTCACACATTACTTCATCTTTATAATATTTACCAATGGAAAAAGATATACAACATTGTTCAGTTACCTCTGTTTTGTTGATCTCCTTAATCCATCCAATTGTGTATGGAGATGAGTGTCTTTCTGTTTTCAGTTGTAGCTTTTCCACCATTATTTTCGACACGAAATTCTTATCACTCCTGACATCGATAATCACATTGCAGACTTTTTTGTATGCAGTGCACCTTGTTCGAAAGATGTTCTCTCTGTAATTCTATTTCTACATTTGGCATGTATAACGGCTTCCTCATAATCAAAGTGGCGGCTTGTGATTTACCATCATCTGATGGTACCTTACAGAAATCGGGGTTGTGTCGTACAACGGTCACAGGCGGTTGAGCATCACTTTGAGCTTGGGGTGGAATTAGCGCATCCGCAATACAGTTGAGGGTTGCCTGCAGTCCTTGCATGGTCAACTGACTCTCATGGTAGAAAGCTTTCATTCTTTTCAAAAGATAACGAATCTCTGGATCACCGTCCACAGGATTTTGATTCATACCTTCATTATTTGTCATCGGCCCGAGGGAAAATTGACGCAGGGATGAACGTGATGAGGTCGATCACCATCTTCCTCAAGGATAACTACTCTGAATCCACGGAGCTTCTCTAGACTCCTCACAGAGACTTCTCGAACCCACGAGGAAAGAAAGCAGGAAAATAGGAATAAATTCTAATAAAATTTGAAATTAATTGATGAATAATTGGTAATTATCTAATGTGTCTCCTTATACCATTAATAAAGGAAAAAAATTTACTAAAATTTGTAATTGCCAAAAATAGCAAAATTCTAACTCTAATACAAATCTTAATTCTAATAAAACTCTTCCAAGGCTTAACTTCTAAAAATAAAAATTGCAAATAAACTTTCTCTAAAAGAGTCCTAGTATAACTAAAAGTTATTTCAAAAAGGAAAGAAAATCTAAAACTCTAAAAATATTTAAAAAAAAATTGAATTACTAAAAATAGTAAAAAATTTTTAAAAATTTGTTTTTGAGTTGAAAGCGCGCGTTTTCTGATGAAACGGACAGATGCGACCCATGTTGTGGGTCGGTTCACCTCGAATGGCCCGTTTCAGTAAAGATTGATAGGTTGTACTCCTTATAACGATACCCGGATCAAAAGTTATGGTCAATTCACGGTCCATCTCCTTGTGGCTCAACCATGCTGGGAATATCTCTATGACACGTTCTACATCACCAACCGAGCCCTCTTAGGTTGGGCTTGGGTTGAGAATTCCCAACCCAAGGTTGGATTGGGTTGGGTTAGGGTTGAGGTATAGTAACCTTGGATTGGGTTAGGGTTGAGCACCAACCCAACCTAACCTGCCCGACTTTCAGCCCTATTGCTTTTCATGGTGTCCATTTGAGGTTTGGATCTACCTCATTTTTTTATTCATGCCCTACAATAATGTGGCAAAATACATAGAGGGTGTGGATATAACACATATATCATGGCGAGCCCACAGAACTTTGCTGCACCACACAATTGGCTTTCACGTTGAGCCCATGTGTGCTTCAACAGGAATGGATTAGGTGGACCCATGATGGTGTAAGACCCATAGCCTAGCCTGTACCGTTCCATAGGCTCTCACAGTCCTCCCGGTCGAATTCTGGCGACCTGCGACGCGTAGATAATATTTGCACGCGACTTTGAGTGTCATCCTGTAATTTTGAGTCGGCTTGACCTTAGACCTATGTCATTGTGACCGCATTGTCGCTGCGGTTCCAACGCCGTGTCTCATGAGACAATCCGAGTTGTACGTCAAAAGATATAGGTCACGCTCTATTTGGACCATTGATTGTATTTTGGTGAGACCCACCATCACAATGACACTTTTTCCAAGGCTAGGGTGACATCACCCTAAGCCATCCATAATTTTTAGTCAAAGCAATAATGACCCTAGCCCATAATTACTCCCTTTCTCCCAAAACACTTACTACATAGCTAAAAGAGAGAGAGAGAGAGAGAGAGAGAGAGAGAGAGAGAGAGAGCTATCATCATTACTCTCTCTCCTTCATCTCTCTCTTCCCTTTTACATTCTCTATTCCACCATTGTAGCAAGACCTTGGGCGTCCCAAGCTCTCCAAGATTCTCAACCCTCTCTCACCTTAGATCCCTCATATCTGGCCATCAAAAAACTCATCTCCATCATTGAAGGAGCCCTATTGGAGCTTTAGAGCATTAGGGAGGAATAAGGAAGGTGGGTGTTTCTCTCTTCCTCTCTTTTTCATTTTTATGTGATGATGTGACTGTATGTCCTACCTAAATGGACCCCACCATGAAGCGTACATTTTTTCCAAGCCATCTGATAAGTGGGACCCACATTAAAATGTGTTGTATGGGGACCGTCCAGCGTCCTGAGATGCTGGACGCGGCTCCACATGCAATATGAACTGACAGTGGCATGCACTGCACTGACAATAGAAAAATATATATATAAATAAAAATAATGTAAGCTTGATTTCAAACTTTTGGAGTGAGTTACTCATATAGGCCCCACCTTGATGTATGTATTCAATCCACGCCGTCTATTCCATTCTTCAACCCGTTTTAGGCGTTGAGCCGAAAAATGAAATCAATCCAGTTTTCTAATGAGCCATAGCATAGAAAACCTTATTGTTATCATTGAAAACCCACCTTGATGTTTTACTCGCCGAAACATGCTGCATATTGGGCTCATTCGGACGGTCTTGAGCCACGAGATGCAATGGTCAGGGTCAATTCTTTCGATGTGGGCCCCACATATGAAAAACCATAAAAATACTACTTTTCAAAATATCTATATATATAAACTCAACAGCAGTGCCTGACAACATAGGATGCTGCTGACGGAAGGACGGTCAGGTAAGAACCCATGGTCCCAGCCGTGGGCCCCACCATGATGTATGTAGGACATCCACTCCGTGCATTTGGTAGACCCCCTTCAGGACAATGGGCCCTCCAAAAATTAACCTTGTGTGAAGCCCAAGTGGCCCACATCACCAGAAACAGTGTGATTGAGAGCATACCATCGAAACTCTTCTACGTGTCACAGAAGTATTGGATCATTGTGAAATTTGTTTTTCCTTTTCATCCAGGTTCGTATGACCTTATCAACGGACTGGATGGCAAATAAATATTGTGGCAAGCCCCACGTGAGACCCACTATGGTGTATGTGTTTCACCCGCGCCGTCCACACCATTGGACGGTGGGACCCACTCTAATGTATGTGTTTTATCCGCCGTCCACCGCCCCTAAATGGTGGGACCCACGTCCATATGAGGCCCTCCTTGATGTCTATCCACACCTAGATTCATAGCTCTTGTGGTAGACTAAGTGAAAGACACCTCGTTTCAATGCTAGGGCCAGACGCTGGCGTATTGGCATTGATTGCCTAGTGGGGATGGCTGACAATGAATTGTGACCTGACCGTGGGATCCATGGACCCATCCAGGCCGTCCATCCCTTAAGGTGGACCAGACTATCATGTGGTGTGGGACCTCCATCGTCCTTGGACGGTGGGACCCACCCCATGTGTGGGGCCTCCCTTGAACAGCTGTGACCGTCCAGGCCATCCAGGGCCTGGACGTTTTCAATTTTTTTTATATATGTAATATTAATATATTATACTATATATAATATAATATATTATATAGTATACTATAATATAATATGATATTATATTACTTGTTGTGGTGGGCCCTACGTGGGACCCACCTCTCTCTTTTAAATGCAGAAAGCAGCATGTATGGTAGCTGGTGTTGTTCTACATTATATATATATATATATATATATATATATATATATATATATATATATATATATATATATATATATATATATATATGAGGGTGGGCCCTACGTGGGACCCACCTCTGTTTCTCTTTAGTAGCAGTAGCTGTATGTAAAACAGCTATATGGCTGCCCCATTGCTGTTGTACACAGCCGCGAGATGCGTGGGTCCCACTTGTTCCATCCGCACTGTCTATCTATGGGACCCATCATGATACATGTGTTGTATACAAACAGTCTAACCATTTGAAAGATCATTTTATGGCGTGAGAAAAAGAATGGGTCAGATCTAAAGTTCAAGTTGACCCTACCATTTAAATAGTGGACCATGACATCCACCGTTCAAACTTCTAAGGGCCACAGTAGTTCCCATTAAAACTGATAATTATTTTCACTTCATTTACCTCTATGTTAACTTATGTATAGGTCAGATCTCAAATACACATAAGGGTGTGCCCGATTTGATATATATGAGGCCCATCGGTGCGGCCTATTTGATGTACATAAGGCCCGTTGGCGCGGCTCATATAATGTTGCCCATGTGATGTGGCCGCTTGACATAAGAGGCCCATTGAGATCTATTCGATGCCCAGTTACGAGGCCCACCCGTTGTGTATTCGAGGCCCGGTGTGATGTATGTTGGCCCATATGATGAGGCTTATGCGACGTAAATGAGGCCCATCATGATTGTACGTGAGGTCATAGGCTCACTATAGGTTTGGCCCTATGTAGGCCACTCCTCGGGAGCAATGTTGGTTAGATGTCCACATTGATGGGCAATGATGGTTGGATGTCCACATTGCGACCTTCCCTTAGGCCTTGTTAGGCTCATTCTCATCATTCCTTCAGTGGGTTAACCCAAATAAGTGGGCCCCATTCGCCGTAGATGGATGGCTCCGTATTATCGGATTTGATATAACCACGACTGAGTGCTGATCTTTATACTATAGTTGATCAACTGATCATCTATGGGCACCATTTTGTTTATCTATTGATTATCGGTGCAACTGACATGACCGATTTACTGATTCTGATTATCTATCAATCCCGATTGTCGTGGCCGATTACCTATTCCAATTGACGTGACCGATTGCTGATTCTGATTATCGTGACCGATTGCCATTTTCGATAGATGTGACCAATTTGTCGACTCTGATTACCAATCAATTTCAATTGACGTGACCAATTGCTGATCCGATTGTCGTGACCGATTGCCGTTTTCGATCGATGTGACAGATCTACCGACTCTGATTACCGATCGATTTCGATTAACGTGACCGATTGTCGATTCCGATTAACGTGATCGATTTATTGATTCTTATTGCCGATTGATTTCAATTATCGTGGCTGATTGTCGATTCCGATTCTTGAGGCCGATTATCGATTGATTCCGATGGTCGTGGCCGATTGCCTATTCTGATTATCGTGGCCGATTGATCGATTAGCGATCGAGGCCAATTATCGTGACCGATTGTCGATTCTAAGTATTGAGGCCAATTATCTATTAATTCCGATTGTTGTGGCCGATTGACGATTTGATTGTCGTGATCGATTCCAATTACTGAGGCCTATTCTGATTCCGATTTCAATTATTGAGGCTGATTTCGATTGCCAAGACTTATATGATGTATATACGACCTGTAGTTAAGGCCCATTATGATGTATCTGTGGTCCTTGGGCAAGGCCCATTGTATTGTATATTAGGCCTTTGTGTGAGGTCATCGGCCCATTATGTGTTTAGCCCTATGAGGGTCATTCCTTGGGGCAATGTGCGTTAGATGTCCACATTGTCGAGGTCGATTGTTGATGCCGGTTATTGATACTGATTATGAGTATGTGACAGCATAGCATCATAATACATACGCATTATCTGCATGTTTGTTATCAGATGTGATTAACCATCACATATGCCATAGGGCAGGTTATTCATGGGGCTGCCTGATAGGCGGGGTTGCCTCACATGAGCGCACGATATGCGCAGGATTTATGCATGATTACACAATGTGACTCATGCATCTAGCATTTGTGTGACATAACTACCGTACTCCCTAGCGACATTAAGGGTGTAACCTCCACAAGCATATTGTGGATGGCCAGATGGGACACTGGAAATCCATTTTACATGGGGTGTTATATATACTTGGGTGAAAGTCTCAAAACCCTCTTGGTTCTAGAGGTTGCTCCAATGTCTAGACCGAGTGTATGCATGAGCGCATGAGGGCCGTATACCGTTAAGCCGCGTCTCCCACTGTGTCGTGGTCGGTTGAAAGGGGGTGCGACCTTACCTGCCCGAGAAGAGGGGATAATGCTAGGCTGAGTCTGAGTAGCTCGAGGAATGGGTCCGCTACTGACGTGTCGGGCCCGATATTGGCAAGCGGATAGTGAGGTCTCTTCCACTCACCTTGTTGTGCGCGATGGGGCGACAATCTGGTTTGGAGTGTAATAGACCCCAGTGATTTTTCAGAGAGAAACCGTACTGATATGTGAACTTATTGAGTAGGAGTTGCATGCTTATTCATTCATCCATTCACTATCTACTTGGGCTGGTGATGCGCAACTAATTGTTGTATACCTTCGTTATGGCATGGATTTCGATTGGGCGCGTGACTAACCTGAGATCAGGAGTTTACCATGTTGAGTCTGACTATCTAAATTTAGATATAGGACTGGTTTGGATAGAAGTTCCTTGTGGTGGACCCCGTAGCTTGTGATACTACGTAGTATCATCCCGACTTTACATTCCAGCATGGTCATTTCATTCGCATCGCATATTGCATTACATTAGCAGGCATATAGCATTTTGGGTTGCTATGTTTCTGCACTGACATGGCCTAAACAGACTTACCAAGATTTGTATATTACATTGTGTCACGCCCTAAACTCAGAAATCGGATTCACAGGAATCCCGATCGCTAGATCTAGTGCCAACAGCCTCCGTAGTACTCCATTCTCGACTTCTAGCGTCCATACACCAGATTCCGATCCTGGGATCCTACAAGGAGAATTTTTTTTTGTGTACATTTAACTCGTAATAAGCATAACCACAAGATTACCCAATTCATAAAAATAACATCATTATCACATATCCACTAATATAATCATTTGAATACAATACTGAAAGAGAAATACATAAATAGAGAATCAAGTTCCAGAAGACCACCGCACGCTCCAAGCTTAACACTGCTGCAGCCTAACATCACCTACACGCATCTATCATGCATAAGCTTATAGAAAGCTTAGAGGGTGGTGTAAGTGTGTGCACAAGGCAAGTGCCAAGTATTCAATACAATGTCATAATCATACAATACTGAAAATACTAGTAATTCGTAATTCGTACATCATCGGAATAAGCAGAAATACTGACAAGTCCATAAGTCAATAAATATCAGGATACGCAATATAGAACAGTTATGCAATAAAGAATCATAAAGAGCTAAATATCAGATGCCGAGGATGCAATGCAATATACAAATCCTGCTAAGTCTATCTAGGACATATAAGTGCAGAAACATAGCAACCCAAAATGTCATATGCCTGCGGATGTAATGCAATATACGATGCGAATGAAATGACCATGCTTGGAGTGTGAAGTCGGGATGATAGTACGTAGTATCGCAGGCTATGGGGTCTGCCACAATGGACTTCTATCCAAACCAGTTCCATACCTACATCTGGATAGTCAGACTCAACGTGGTAAACTCCTAATCTCAGGTTGGTCGCGCGCCCAACTGAAATCCTTGCCATAACGAAGGTACACAACAATTAGTTGTGCACCACCAGCCCGAGTGGATCGTGAATGAATGAATGAATGAGCATGCAACTCCTACTTGATAAGTCCACATATCAGTATGGTTCCTCTCTGAAAAATCACCGGGGTCTATTACACTCCATACCAGATTGCCGCCCCATCGCACGCAACAAGGTGAGTGGAAGAGACCTCACTATCCGCCTGTCAATATGGGGCCCAACTCATCAATAGCGGACTCATTCCTCGAGTTGGTTAGACTCAGCCTAGCATTGCCCCCTCCTCTCAGGTAGGTAAGCCGCACCCCCTTCCAACCGACCACGACACAGTGGAGAGCGCAACCATCTGGTAATCTGCACTCGGCGCTCATCTACCCACTCGGTCTAGACATTGGAGTAACCTCTGGAACTAAGAGGGTTCTGGGACTTTCACCCAAGGATATCTATAACACCCCATGTAGAACAGATTTTTGGTATCCCATCTGACCATCCACGATATGCCTGTGGAGGCTATAACCCTAATATCACTAGGGCGTACAGTGGTCATGTCACACAAATGCGAGATGCATGAGTCACACAGTGCAATCATGCATAAATCCTGCGCATACCGTGCGCTCACATGGGGTAAATCTACCTATCAGGGAGCCCATGAATAACCTACCGTATGACATATGCAATGGTCAATCACATCTCATAACAAACATACAGATGATGTGTATGGGCATGTATTATAATACTATGATGTCAAGTACTCATAATCGGTATCAATATCTGGCTTCAAAAATTGACCTCGACAATGTGGCCATTTAACCAACATTACCCTCAAGGGGTGGCCCACATAGTGTCAAAATATAGTGGACCCATGGCCTCACGAAGGGCCTGATATACAATACCATGGGCCTCACTCAAGAGCTTAATACACATCACGATGAACTTTTCACATGAGCCTAACATACATCACAATGGGCTCCATCGCCTGGCCCTCAAATGCATCATAATGGGCCTCATCACATCGGTCGCATATACATCATATTGGGCTTCAAACACGGGTCGAATGAACATCACAATGGGCCTCAAATATGGGTCGCATATATTTCGTATAGGTCTCGACAATCGGCCTTGACAATCGGAATCGGAATCGGAATCGGAGTAGGCCTCAGTAATCGGAATCAGTCACGACAATCAGAGTCGTCAATCGGCCACGATAATCGAAATTGATCGATAATCGGCCTCAATACTCGGAATCGACAGTCGGTCACGATAATTGGCCTCGATCGTTACTCGATCAATCGACCATGATAATCAGAGTTGGCAATCGGCCATGACAATCGGAATAGATCGATAATTGGCCTCGATAATCAGAATCGACAATTGGTCATGATAATCGAAATCAATCGGTAATAAGAATCAGTAAATCGGTCACGTCAATCGGAATCGGCAATTGGTTATAATAATCAAAATCAGTAATCGGTCACATTAATCGGAATCGATAAATAATCAGAGTCGGCAAATCGGTCACGTCGATCGGAATCGGCAATCGGTCGTGATAATCGGAATCGATCGATAATCAAAATCAGAAAATCGGTCACGTCAATCGGAACGGTAATCGGTCATGACAATCGAAATCGGCAATCGGTCACGATAATTGAAAATCAGTAATCGGTCACGTCAATCGAAATCAATCGGTAATCAGAGTCGGCAAATTGATCACGTCAATCGGAATCGACAATCAATCGTGATAAACAGAATCGATCAATAATCAGATCGGTAAATCGGTCACATCAATCGCACCGATAATCAGCAGATAAAGAAAATGGGGTCCATAGGTGATCAATCGATCAACTATAGTATAAAGGTCAACACTCGCCCGTGGTTATATCAAATCCGATAACACGGAGCCATCCGTCTACGGCGAATGGGGCTCACTTATTTGTGTTAATCTACTGAGGGAATGATGAGAATGGGCCTAATAAGGCCTAAGGGAAGGTCACAATGTGGACATCTAACCATCATTGCCCTTCAATGTGGACATCTAACCAACATTGCTCCCAAGGAGTGATCTACATAAGGAATTCATAAACAATGCAACAGCCATACACATACATTACATTGGGCCGCGCTCATGGGCCTCACATACATCGCATCGGTTCTCAAATACTCATCAGGCGGGCCTCACACCTGGGCCTCAAATGTATCACAATGGGCCTCTTATGTCAAGCGGGCCACATCACATGGGCCGCATTATATGGGCCACACCAACGGGCTTCGGGTATAGCAATTGGGCCACACCGATGGGCCTCATTTATATCAAATCGGCCCAACCTTATGTATATTTGAGATCCGACCATTTCATAAATTAATACAGGGATAAATGAAGTGAAAACAAATGTCAGTTTGAGTGGGAACCACTGTAGTCCTTAGAAGTTTGAACGGTGGATGTCACGGTCCATTGGTTAAATGGTGGGGTCCACTTGAAACTTTAGATCTGATTTACTCATTTTTCCATGTCATAAAATGATCTCATAAATGATTGGACGGTATGGATGCAACACATGCATCATGGTGGGCCCACCATCCAAACCGTGGACGGTGTAGATAAGACACGTTCATCAAGTGGCTTTTGGGCTTGCTGCCAACAAGGAACAGCTAGATAGTTTTTGTACATGCAACTTGTTACACTCCAAAGGGCAAAGGTGGGTCCCACGTAGGGCCCACCCTTATATATATACATAAAACATGTATAATATATATTTATATATATATATGCTGCTAGTGCAGCTTTACGTACTAAGAGAGAAAGAGAGAGAGAGAGAGAGAGAGAGAGAGAGAGAGAGAGAGAGAGAGAGAGAGAGAAGCCACGTGCTGATGTAATGAGCAGCATAACTGACTTTAAAAGAGGTGGGTCCCATGTAGGGCCCACCCTTATGCATATATATAAGATACTATATTATATTATAATATAAGTATCATACACTATATTAATACAATATTATTTATATATATATATATATATATATATATATATATATATATATATATATATATATATATATATATATATATAAAATGCATGTAGCGTGTACAATGTCCAGATGGACGACTGGACATACAACATCACGGTGGCCCACATGTGGCATACATCATGGTGGGCCCACCCACATGGACGGACGGTGGAGATGGGTCCCATGGACCCCACCGTCAACACATGTGCAAGCCACCCTCACTAGGGAGCCATACCAAGGCCCCCAGCATTTGAAAGGAGGTATCTTACACTCAGTCCACTACGTGAGCATGGGGCCCACTGTTGAAACGAGGTCTCTTTCACTCGGTCTTCCGTCGGACCGTGGGTCTGGGTCCCACCGTCTAGGGACGGTTTGGATCACATGTGGGGTGGCCCACCAAGATGGATGGACGTGATGGGTGGGTCCCATGGACCCACCTCAGCGCACCCCACGGCACTACACTTCCTGCAAGCCACCCCCACTAGGGATCAATGCCAAGACCTTAAGTATTGAGATGAGGTATCTCCACTCTGTCTGCCAGTTGAGCAATGAATCTGGGTGTCACTGGACAGAGCGTCCATCCCACCACGCTTCTGCTGTTGGGTGGCCCTCATCATCATGGTGGTCTCACGTAGTGGGCCACCATATTTGGATCAAGCTGATATGGGTTTCTCCTGCCTTCAGGCCCACCCAAAGGCGGTTAACAAGGTGGGCCCTATGGATGGGACGGTGTGGATCATACATCATAGTGGGGTCCACAAAAATATGAGAAAGAGAGAGAAAGACAACGGCAAGGATGGAGGGGCCCCGCCACTCTGGGCCCCTCTCTAATACATAGCCTACATCAAGGTGGGTCCCACCATAAGTGGGCCCTTACATCATAAAAATTCAAAGAGGTGAAGATAAAAGATCACCCACCGTTCCTTCTTGCACCTTAGGCTTCCTTAGCTCCTTAGCTTCGATTCCAACGGAGGAGATAAAGTTTGGATGGTTGAGATGAGAGATGAGGGGGTATGAAAGTGGGTCACACTTGTTGCTTAGGAGGGCTTGGAGAGGCTTGGACGGATGGTGCTCTTGGGTTGCTTGGGAGGTGAGTTTGAAAATGAGAGAGTGATGGTTGTAAAGAGAGAGAGAGATGGTTGATGGAGTGAAGGATGAGTGATGGGTGTGTAAGAGTTTGTTGACTTTAGGGGTGGTTGTGTAAGAAAGGTATGGGATGTGTAAGGCTTTATTGACTTATGGGGTTGCTTGGGGATGGGTGTGAGGTGATTTGTACTTGACATGTACTTAACACTTGATGAGATTGATTGATGTGACATATTGTAGAGATTCTCTCATAATTCGCACGCGCGGTATTTTCCTCGCACCAAACGCTGGCCCACATCTCCTGATCAGGGTATCGCCTCGGCGCTCGAGTCGCGACATCGAAACTGTGGCGAAGACGCGGTCGCTATGGTAAAGGTCTTGGGTTAAGTCGATTCAGGTTGACGGCGTGTGATGCAGGGTTGCGCACAAATGCCGATTAAGGGTTGAAGGTTGTCGAAATTCAACCGGGAAGACCGCGGAAGCCTACAGAATGGTACGGACTAAGACACGGGTCTTACACATTGCATCCTCGACATCTGATATTTGGCTCTTTTTAATTCCTTATTACATAACTGTTCTATATTATGTATTCTGATGTTGATTGACTTATGGACTTATCCATACTTCCGCTTACTCTGTTATCGTATGATTTATGATCTTATCAGTATTTCTGCTTACTCTGATAATTTATGATCTTGTCAGTATTTCTGCTTACTCTTATAATTCATGATTTTGTTAGTATTTCTGCTTATTCCGATAATGTACAATTTATAGATTACCAGTAATTTCGGTATTATATGATGATGGCATTATATTGAATATTTGACACTTACTTTGTGCACACACATACAACACCCTCTAATCTTTCTATAAGCTTATGTACGATAGATGCATGCAGGTGATGTTAAGTTGCAGCAGTTTTGAGCTTAAAGCGTGCAGCGGTCTTCTGCAGCTCGATTTTTAGTTTATGATATCACTTTTAGCATTGTACTCAAATGATTATATTAGTGGATATATGATGATGATGTTACCTTTGTGAATTGGGTAACCTTGTGGTTATGCTTATTACGAGTTAAATGTACCTTGAAAAAAAAATCTTCCTTGTAGAATCCCAGGATCGGAATCTGGCATATGGACACTAGGATCCGAGAATAGAGTACTACGGAGGCTGTCAGCATCGAATTCGGCAATCGGGATTCCTGTGAATCCGATTTTCGGGTTTGGGGCATGACACAATGGTGCGACCCTTACTGCGGGGCCCACACCACATGTTTTCGATATTTATGCCATCCATTTGTTTTGAAAGATTATTTTTGGGCAAGATACCAAAAAAATGAATCAGATTCAACTGTCAAGTGGATCATACAAAAGGAATCAGTGGAATTGACCATTAAAAATTTGTTGTAGACCACCAAAGTTTTAGATAAAGCTAATATATGTTCTTTCAATTCATCCATTAAAAAAAAATAAAAAAAAAATCTTAGAAATGGGTTGCTTGAAAAATATACATAACAAAATATTACAATGTGCCTTAGGAAAATTTTAATGGTTTCTTATGGAATGGTTCACCTCGGATCTGAATTCTTCTTCCTTTATAAAATCATACCCTAAAATGATATGGGAAAATGGGTGCACAACCTAGATATAGAATACACACATTGAGGTGGGCCCCACTATAAGGGCAGCACCATCTTAGGTGAGGCCGATGGCTACACTTAATCCACTACCCCCTCAACTATTAATTAAAATACCCATAAATTATGATGTAATATAGATGTTGGCATCATAATTTCAAAGCCATATCTTTTTAAGCCATGGGTCACTTTTTTGCTTTTTCGAACAAAAATGCCTTTGGGCCTGCTGTTCCTTCGTATAATGATAACTTTTCATGCAAGTCGAGAGGGCTTTTTGACAATGGGGTGTGGGCTTCATTAAATTAATGATTGGAGCCACTCTACTCATCTGAACTGATCCATTCACTTTAATCGGACTGTCACGAACCCATGGTAAGGTCATTTAAAAAATTGAAACTATCTGTGGCCCACAACTACATTAATTTTATAAGTTAATTCCAAATTGTTTCCTTTGAAGTGGTCCATTCATGATGAGTTTTGCCCTCAAACTTAGGCAGATGGAATGAAATTAAAATTCCTTTAATGTGGACAGTATAGATCTACTACAAGATGATTTAATGGGTCTCACATGAGATATAGGATAGGTTTGATAGATGGGTCCCTTACACGACAAGTCCATTTAGCCTTTTCTTTTTCTTTCTTCCTTTTTTTTTTTTTTTTTCACAGGAGAGGATCATTTTGGCCATTAAAACCAGTGTCACCTCTGTGGCACCCAATCCGACAAGCTTCTGGTGCGCATCCAACGTCATTCCCTCCATTCTAGTGAGCTTCTTAGTATTTTTTTTGAATATTCTCGGACACACTTTCGACGTAAAAACTATGACGGTTAAATTTAGGTTTAGGTTAGGATGATAGTGACTTTTGTGTGTTTTTTTTTTTTTTTGAGTATCAATGGTGGGAGTTTGTGAAATGAGTGCGAAATGAGGAGGGAATGATGGTTCCCTTTATAAAAACTTTTTTTGTTAGGTATGAATGGTGGAAATTTGTAAAATAGATGAAATTTGTAATGGATGAATGTCAAAATGGAATAATATTGTAATAGATGAATGTTATAATGGATGAAAGTTTAGATGGAAGAATATTATAATAGATAAATATTATATGGTGGATCGTCAATATTCATAGTGGATCATTGATAATCATTGTGGATCACCGATATTCAATGAGGATTACTGATATTAACTATGGATCACCAATATTTAATATGGATTGTCGATATTCAGTGAGGATCACCGATATTAACTATGGATCATCGATATTCACGATTGCCGATATTCAGTGAGGAGTGACAATATCAATTGTGGATCACTAATATTTAGTGAGGACCACCAATATTAATTGTGGATCGCTGATATTCATTGTAGATTGTCAATACTTACTATAGATCACCGATATATATATCATGAATTGCTGATCTAACAAAAATGGTCATAACTCCCTCGTTACATGTTTGATTTGGGTGATCTTGTACTCCTTGAAAAGATAATTTAATGAATTTAGAACTTTCAAATTGTTATAGAATCTTCTTGTAAGACCCGTATCCTAATCCGTACTATTCCGTCAACTCCTGCGATCATTCCTGTCGAATTCCGGTAACCTGCGACCGATAATCGATGTTTGCGCACGAACCTAAACCATATCCTATAGAATTGAGTCGGCTTGATCTGAGACTTGTACCATTGCGACCGCACAGTCGCCGCGGTTCCAACGCCACGACTCATGTACCGATCCGATACCCTGACTAAGAGATGTGAGCCGGCGTTTATTTTGAGAAAATGTCGCGCGTTTGCAATCCCAAGAGAATCTCAACAACATGTCCCATCAATCCCATCAATAACCTCTCATGTCAAGTACAAAGCACCCATACTTTCTTTCTCCATAAGTCAAGAAAACCCAAAGTCAACCAATCCATCACCTCACCCTCTCTCTTACACCACCCATACTTGTCAAGTACCACATCACTCACATCCATCACTCTTACAACCACCCATTTCCTCTCTCTTTCTCTTCACAAATTCCAAGCCACACCAAGCACCAAAGAAGTGCACGTCCAAGCCCTCCCATATGAAAGAAATGTGATTTTTAGTGGCCCACTTTTCCATCCCAAAACCTCCATCCTAGCCACCCAAATCTCATCATCCACCATCAAAGAGAAGCACAAGGTGTCACGCCCCAAACTCGAAAATCGGGCTCACAAAATTTTCGATCGCCGAATCCGGCGTCGACAGCCTCCGTAGAACCCCATTCTCGGCTCCTAGCACCCATTCGCCAGGTTCCGATCCTGGGATGCTACGAGGAGGATTTTCAACGTCAGTTTGATTCGTAATAAGCATAACCAAAGGCATAACCCACAAACAACAACCAAGAATTCCATTACATTTCCACTATGATAAAAATTTTTACAAGTATAATGAGCATAAAGGGAAATATAATGGTAAAGAACAAAAACTCCAAAACGATCTGCAACGTGCTCCTGCCTCATCGCTACTGCGAACCAACGTCAACTGCACGCAACAGTCGTGCATAAGCTTATAGAAAGCTTAGAGGGTGGTGAAAGTGTGTGCGCAAGGTAGTAATATGATCATGCAATATCAGAGTGATACGGAATATGCAGATGGAACCATAATATCATGAGTAGTACCAAGGCTATGCGATGTAAGAAATGAATGGTATCGGCCATCCCAAAATCATGCGATGTGCAATGCAACTCAAGCATACAGATCCTCACCAATGGAATGAATGGTATCGGCCATCCCAAGGCTGTCGGAATTCGACCGGTAAGACCGCGGAAGTCTACGGAACGGTACGGACCAAGATATGGGTCTTACAGCTCTCCCCTCCTTATAAAAATTTCATCCTCGAAATTTACACAAGCATCGCAACTAAGCATTACTCATGAAGAAGAAGTGACATAACATCATCATATAGAATCAGGGACAGCATACAAAATACAATACATGATCAATCATCAAAGAGATGAGGATAACGCTCTCGAATCTCAGCCTCACGTTCCCAAGAAGCCTCCTCTACAGAATGGTGAACCCACTGCACCTTTACCAATGGAATGACCTTGGTTCTGAGGACCTGCTCCTTCCGATCAAGGATACGGACTGGCTGCTCAATGTAAGAAGCGTCCTCACGAACCTCCAGCGGCTGCCAATCAATAACGGGAACTATGTCTGACCCACACTTCTTCAACATTGAGACGTGGAAAACGCCGTGGACTCCAGACAACTGTGATGGCAAGACAAGCCGATAGGCTACAACGCCAACGCGCCCAGTGATCTCAAAAGGTCCTATGAATCTCGGGGCAAGCTTGCCCTTCGCTCCAAATCGAATTACGCCCTTCATGGGGGAGACCTTGAGATACACATGGTCCCCTACCTCAAACTCCAAGGGACGGCACTGACGATCAGCAAAACTCTTCTGTCGGCTCTGAGCTATGCGCATCCTCTGCCTGATGATGTCAATAGCCTCTGACGTCTCCTACACAAGCTCGGGACCTAGAAAACGACGCTCTCCAACCTCGGTCCAGCAACTCGGTGATCTGCATGGTCTGTCATATAGTGCCTCAAAAGGAGCCATGCCGATGGTCACCTGATAGCTGTTATTGTACGTGAACTCAGCTAATCATAGATGCTCATCCCAGCTACCCCCGAAATCAATCGCGCAGGCCTGAAGCATATCCTCAAGGATCTGGTTGACCCTCTCGGTCTGGCCATTGGTCTGAGGATGGTACATGGTGCTGAGCTGTAAATCAATCCCCATTGCACGCTGGAAGCTTCTCCAAAACTGAGACATGAACCTCGAGTCTCGGTTAGAAACGATCGAGACTGAAACGCCATACAGTCTCACAATATCCTCGATGAATAATCTCGCAAGCCGGTCCATAGACCAAGTCGCACGCATCGCAAGGAAATGTGTCGACTTCGTCAGACGATCCACAACAACCCAAATGGCGTCATGACCGCGCTGAGTCCTCGACAAACCCATAATGAAATCAGTCGATACGTGCTCCCACTTCCACATCGGGACGCTCAACGGTTGCAATAGACCAGGAGGTCTCTGATGATCGGCCTTGACACGCTGGCACGTGTCACACTCGGCCATAAAACTGGCGATCTGACGCTTCATCCCCGCCCAAAAATACTGTCGCCTCATGTCATGGTACATCTTCGTCGAGCCCAGGTGGATAGAAAATCGCGATCGATGTGCCTCGGTCATAAGATCTCTGCGTAACTTTAGAATATCCGGGACACATAATCGGCCTCTGAAACGAAGTCCACCGTCTGTACCAATCTGCCAATCAGCCTGACTCTCAGATGTAGCCTCAACCATGTAACTCTGCAACGACTCATCAGCTTGCTGAGCCTCGATCACCCTAGCGATAAGAGAGGGTTGAATCGACAGGCTCGATAACTGTACGATGGAAGACTGCAGGCCGAACTCAAAGTCATACGCTGCAATATCCTCAAGCATCCGTCACTCTTGAATCATCATATGGGCCACTAGGCCTCGTGGCTGACGGCTGAGGGCATCTGCCACCACATTCGCCTTACCCGGGTGGTACTGGAGATCAAAATTATAGTCTTTCAGGAGCTCCATCCAGCGCCTCTGTCTCATATTCAACTCATACTGCGAGAAGAGGTACTTCAAGCTCTTGTGATCAGAGAAGAGCTCGAACCTAACTCCATAAAGATAGTGCCTCCACACCTTCAGTGCAAAGACAACTGCAGCCCGCTCCAGATCATGCGTAGGATAATTCAGCTCATGGACCTTAAGCTGACGAGACGCGAAGGCCACTGGTCTCCCGTGTTGCATCAGGACAGCACCCAAACCAATATGCGAGGTATCAGTGAATACAATAAAACCGTCACTCCCAGAGGGAAGAGTGAGGACAGGAGCGGACATCAGGCGGTCCTTCAACTCCATAAATGCTCGCTCGCAGGCGTCACTCCAAATAAACTCTGTGCCCTTTTGAGTCAACCTGGTTAGCGGGGCTGCAATACGAGAAAAACCCTCAATGAAACGTCGGTAATAGCCCGCTAAACCAAGAAAACTACGGATCTCTGTCGCAATCGTGGGCTGGCCCCACTGACGCACTGCCTCAACCTTCGAGGGGTCCACTGCGACACCCTCCCTCGTCACCACGTGACCAAGGAACCTCACCTCCTCCTGTCAGAATTGTAACACCCTGAAAATCGGGGGTCATGTATAAACTCAACTCCCGAGTTCCAGACCGTCACTTATGCAACAAAAATGATTATGATTCAATGTTGTCTGATTTAAAGCATTCACATGAGTAAAAGTATACCAAAACGGCAATTCATACTTTAGATCCAGTGATAAAAGCAAGCGGAAGACTAAACAATATATATATCACTGTATGGAAAAACAAAGTAAATCTCATCTGTCTCCAAAGTATGACTACATCTCTGAGTCTCATATAATATACATGAACAAAATAAATATCCAAAATGGTCCCACTGAAATCCCATCGATCCAGGTCGCCTACGCGAAGCCATCGTAATACTGCATGTACGAGAACTCGTCCTGGTCCTCGTCGATGTCTGGCTCCACCTCCTGGATCTCAGCCTCACCTGCATCTACAATAGGGTCTGGTGGGTGTTGCAAACACCATCCCGTAACGTGGGAGTGAGTGATCAACTCAGTGGAATCATAGAGCAAAGATTAGCATGTTCACAATTTAATCATGCTATAATAGCAAAGCAGTAAATCAGACATTCCTAATACTGTTGTTAATGCAAGATGACATGACGTGATGTATGCCGTCACCGACGATCTCCCTCATACGGCAACATCTTACGACCGCGGCATGCCACACTCCCTAGAGTGCTCCACATCTTCCAGGCACATGCAATGCTATGGTGATATGATTTTCAAGTTGTTATTAGTCCATTCAAACAGCAGGATTGAAAAACTAAGGTACTTCCCTTGTATCAATCCCAACACAGATCCTGTCTAGGGTCGTCACTCCTAGTAATCTCATACGATGTATATTTCATAGGTCACTGCAAGGGCTGCCAGGGCTATTGCTCGCACTCGTTGCACCGCTCCCCCATCACCTTATCAATACAAGCCTACTGTACTCTACTGCAACGGAAGGGTCGTCGCCTCCCGTGGACTCAGAATACGCTCGCGGTCACTACAAAGGACTCGTCGCCTGATCAGTGTAGGTCGACAGCTAGAATATAGTGTCCCATACCACCATAATCTGCTAAGGAGTCTAGGTGCTCACTGGTCACTACGGGGAGGTTTGTTGCCCCAGCGTAGGCCGACAGCTCGACCACGGTGTCCCATACCACCATGCCCGGCTCATGAGTCTTCGTGGATCAAGGTACCATGGTTAACAGGGTTTATAATGGTAAGTTCAGTACCCTAGATTCAAGCAGTTATGACTCATACAAGGTGAACATACATCGGCCAGTCGGGTTGCTTGACGGGCTCGACTAGCGCGATCGCATCTCAAGTCGAACGACATGAAGTGCGTAAAACACTTCGTGTGGCCTAACCACTGCCGCCAACTCTAAACACGAATCACGTTCATCGACGCGTCCTTCGTGGCTATGACCAGTCAGCCACGAATTCGCTCGGTTACCGACTACCTGGACTAAGTCTAGTCCCAAGCACTTATGGAATCACATCAACAATATATGTAAAAGTATTGGAATTGAAATACAATCATGTGAGCATGTTAACACATGTTATAACATTCAACTCAAGCAAACCTTCAAGCACATATATTCCATGCATGTAATGAAATCATGCATTTAGTCAACATGTAGAAAATCATTTAGGTCAGCATATTAATTGAGAAATCAATCACAAACTATCACATAGCATCATTTAATTCAATACATACTATTACAAGCATTTATACAAACACCTACACTACACACTTAAGTCTACATATAGTATGTCGACCCAAAGTGCGCAACTAGGCGAATCTCTTCGCCAAACTAATTATGCACGCATTCCTAACTTCCTAATGCGACAACAAACCATGTCAACCACATCAGCAAAATATGAATGTAAACAGTACTTCCTACAAATGACTAAAATGCCCTAAATCTCATATTCTTCGTTAGTTTACGAAACGGGAAACGGAGAGCATTTTGTACATGTCAAACGGCGATGCCGTCAAGAATTTACTATTAAACGACATTGAAAGCGTTGGGAACCGTCAATCAAAGCGTCTAAAATCCTCACCTTATCTCTTATGGATGCGTGATTTTGAACGGAGAGTGTACGCTTCGTCTACGGCAATCAGACAACCTGATACACATGTACATCAGCTACTATTCTATTTGAATCGAAGAAATCCCCAAATCAGCAAGTGGTTAGGGTTTTCCTTACCTAGAAGTGCGTTGGAATCGCCGGAAAAGTGATCGGAGTGCGTCGCCTAAGCACATGCAGCAGCAGCAGCAGGTGGCAGGAAAATCACTCCCACTCTCTCTCACAAACTCTCACCTTTTCTCTCTCCCAATCTAGGGCTTTTTGCAATTTCGGATGAGAGAGAGGAGTGAGGGTTTCAACCCCTTTTATAAGCTTAAAAATGCCGAAAACAGGCTCCGGGATGAAGTTTACTTAGTGCCTATCCATTTCGGGGTTGTTTCGATCCAAAAGATGATTTCTGGTGGTCCCCTGTTCGATTGCGATCGGACTTAAGCTCATGCGTACCAGATATAACACGTATTAAGTTTTCAGTCCGGCAGGGTTCGCAGATCGCACGTGGTGGACCAATTTCAGTTCAGCGGTCACCGCACGTAGATCAGGGCTGAAAGTCTCATGATAATAAATAGAAATTTTTCCTGATCCGAGGGTGTAATCTGGATGAATTCTGACGGTCAGAACGCTTAATACTGACGCGTCAAGTCGTGTGCCAGATTTGAATTTGAAATTCCAATTGTCCCTATTCGCGGTCTCTTCCGTCCGGGTTTAACGAAATAGTCTGTGATTATCGGTTTGAATTGATTTTCGAAATGATTGTCAAGTCCAGCTAGGCGGTTCTAACGGTCTAAGATAGGAGGTATCGGACTTTCGATGTGCGGTCTAGATCCAATACAAAAGTTCAAAGCGGTCCAGAGAACGAACCTGCTTAGAGTTTGGTCCGAGGTTATAGAGTATTATAGAGTCGTTGGTTCTACTCAATTTGGGTCTTGTAGAACGTATTTAAAGTGATCAGGGACTGTTTCCCAGCTACTCCAACGTTGCACTAGCCAACTTATGTTTAGTTTCTAAAGGAATTAATCCTAAGTGGTTTCTTTGGCTATGGAATTGGGTTCTGAGCGATTTTTCAGGTGTTTTAATTAACTCATTGCCTAAGGACGTCTAATCCCAGATTAGCCAAAAACCGGGGTGTTACAAGAACTCGCACTTCTCCAGCTTCACATACAGCTGGTGTGTGCGGAGGGTCTGCAAAGTGATCTCCAAATGCTGCTCATGCTCCCCACAGGTCCTCGAATAAATCAGGATGTCGTCGATGAAGACTACAACAAACTGATCGAGATAAGGGCGGAAGACCTCGTTCATCAGCTGCATGAAGACTGCGGGTGCAGTGGTCAGTTCGAAGGACATGACCTGAAACTCAAAATGACCATAACGCGTCTTGAATGCTGTCTTCAGAATATCCTCATCTCAGACCCGAATCTGATGATAACCGGAACGCAGGTCGATCTTCGAAAAGAACTGTGCACCCTGCAGCTGGTCAAACAAATCATTAATCCTCAAGAGCGAGTACTTGTTCTTGATCGTGACTTTGTTGAGCTCGCGATAATCAACGCAGAGTCTCAACGAGCCATCCTTCTTCTTCACGAAGAGTACCGGCGCTCCCCACGGTGAACTACTCGGACGGATAAAGCCTAACTCACGTAACTCGTCCAACTGCTTCTACAGTTCCCGTAACTCCAACGGTGCCATACGATACGGGGCCTTCGAAATAGGCGCGGTACCGGACACGAGATCAAACTGAAACTCGATGAGTCGACGAGGCGGTAATCCCGGAATCTCCTAGAACACATCGGGAAAATCGCATACTATGGACAAATGGTCGATGCAAGCGGCAACAGGCTCCTCTATGGTGCAGGACATCAAACAAGACAACCGCTCTCCTCTAGGCTCAGCAACAAACTAGAACTATGACACGCCGGGTATACAGAACGTGATGGTCTTCGTGGCGTAGTCCAATATAGCATAGTACTCGGCGAGCCAATCCATGCCCAGGATGACGTCGAACTCAGACATCAGTAATACAAATAAATCGGCAGGTAGAAAGGTATCCCCAACTAGAACGGAGCAAGACGAACAAAATTATCCCAACACTGCAGTCCTCCCCAAGGGAGTCGATACTGATAGGCCCTCACCAGAAGACTCCAACGGTAAGCCAGTCGATCGGCAGAAGCTCTCGGCCACAAAAGAGTGCGATGCACTGGAATCAAACAGCACACGTGTAATACATGCAGAAACTGGAAGTATACCCTCAACAACTCCTTCAGAAGACTGAGGGTCCTGCTGAGCTATATAAAACCTAGCCTGAGCTGTCTGGGGAGGTACTGTCCCCTCTGAGCATGCGGCTGCTGCTGCTGGGGTCGCTGAGGCGGCCGAAACTGCTGCCTCTGCTGCTGCGGCCTCTGAGGCTGGTGCTGATGCTGCTGCTGAGGTGGCCTCGGTGGTGGGGGCTACTGTCGCTGCTGCTGTGGGGGTTTCTGCAGCTGCGGTGGAGGCTGCTGCGGAATCCTCTTCTACTATGGACCTCTCTGCTGCTGCTGGGGGCTGGGACACTCCCATGAACGGTGTCCCGTCACACCGCACCTAAAGCAAGTGCCGGTGAACTGCCTCTGAGGTAGTGGTGGAGGTGCTGCTGTGCTGCTGGTGCTCGGAAGGCTGGGCGACCTGTGCGCCTCTGCTGCTGTGGTCGACGCTGCTGGGAATCACTGGAAGGAGCTTGCCTCTTCCGGTCTCTCCTCTGACCGTGATCAGACTGAGAACCGGCCCACTCAGTCTCGAAGATCTGGGCCTTCTGCACCACTTCCTCAAAAGTTGGAAGCTCATGGCCAATCACACGGCTGCGAAGACCATAACGCAAACCGTCCTCGAATCGTCGGGCCCTCCGCCCCTCGTCATCAACAAGGTAAGGGGCAAATCTTGACAGTGCTACGAAGCGAGCCGCGTACTGGGCCACGGTCATATCGCCCCGCAACAGAGCCTCGAACTCCAACGTTCGCTGTCGTCGGACGTGATCAGGGAAGTACTGTCGGTCAAACCGATCCATAAAATCCTCCCACGTCCATACAAAGTCAGCGCCCGCTGCTCTGGAAACTGATGCCCACCAGTGCTCAGCCTCACCATGGAGAAAAAATATGGCTAATCGAACTCGCCGCTCGGTCGTACATCCCATAGTCTCAAATATCTTCTCCACATCGACGCGCCATCTCTCAACTATCGTCAGGTCTGGCTCACCTTAGAAACGCAGCGGATCGAGCCGTCGAAACTCACGAAGGAGAGCACTAGCACGATCCTTCTCTGCCTGTGCTGGCGAGACAACTGGCTGCCTGCCCTACCCATGGAGTGCAGCTGTCACAGCCTGTAACATCTGCTGCAACTGAGAGGCACTCACGGATACGGTCGGCTCCGCACCGGTCTCTGGTGGAGGAGCAGGATACTCAGGATGGGCAGTAGAAATCTCTGGTGGAGGAGCAGGATACTCAGGAACAGGCATCGTAGGTGGTAATGCGGGAGCCGCAAGTGGTGGAGCGGGATCCTCAGGTGGTGGTGCGGGAGTCGATCGGGTAACTCTCCCACGCCCCATGTCCTACAAGAAAGGGCGAAGGCGCCTATCAACTTCAAAACTCTCGAAGGCACGTACGTTAAGGGTCTGTAACGGAAGGTCGCTAAGCTATCCGAACTTTAAAACTTAGCCATTCTACACTCATAGCAGACATGTAATGTTGTTCTCGGTTATTCCCAAGTTATGCTCTGATACCAACTTCTGTCACACCCCAAACTCAGAAACCGGGCTCACAAAATTTTCGATCGTCGAATCCGGCGTCGACAGCCTCCGTAGAACTCCATTCTCGGCTCCTAGTGCCCATTCGCCAGGTTCCGATCCTGGGATACTACGAGGAGGATTTTCAACGTCAGTTTGATTCGTAATAAGCATAACTAAAGGCATAACCCACAAACAACAACCAAGAACTCCATTACATTTTCACTATGATCAAAAACTTTACAAGTACAATGAGCATAAAGGGAAATACAATGGTAAAGAATAAAAACCCAAAACGATCTGCAACGTGCTCCTGCCTCAGCACTGCTGCGAACCAACGTCACCTGCACGCAACAGTCATGCATAAGCTTATAGAAAGCTTAGAGGGTGGTGAAGTGTGTGCACAAGGTAGTAATATGATCATGCAATATCAGAGTGATACGAAATATGCAGATGGAACCATAATATTATGAGTCGTACCAAGGCTATGCGATGCAAGACATGAATGGTATCGGCCATCCCAAGGCCATGCGATGTGTAATGGAACTCAAGCATACAGATCCTCATATATGTCCACACATCAATACAGCTCAAATATAGGATATCACCAAGGTCTAGTACACTCTAAACTAGATTGCCGCCACATCGCGCGCAATAAGGTAAGTGAAAGAGACCTCACTATCTATCTGCCAATATCGGGCGCGACTCGTCGATAGCGGACCCATTCCTTGAGCTGGTCAAACTCAACCTAGCATTGCCCCCTACTCTCGGGCGGGTAAGGCCACACCCCCTTCCAACCGACCACGATACAGTGGAGAGCTCAACCGTCTGGTAATCGGCACTCAACGCTCATCTACCCACTTGGTCTAGACGTTGGAGCAACCTCTTGGTACCATAAGGGTTTAGGGACTTTCACCCAGGGATATCTATAGCACCCCATGTAGAACAAGATTTTCGGTATCCAATCCTGCCAACCATGATGCGTCTATGGAGGCTACGGCCCTGATGTCGCTAGGGCGTACAATAACCATGTCACACAAATACGAAATGCATGAATCACGCTATCCAGTCATGCAACAAATCCTGCGCATATCGTGCGCTCATGTAGGGCAACACCGCCTAACCGGGAGCCCATAAACAACCTGCCCGAAGGCATATGCTATGATCGGTCAATTCTCATGTCAAGCATACATATGATGCGTATGATCATGAGTCATGAAACTATACTAAACATGTTATAATGAAATGAACTATCCCTACAATGCAGATGGGCCTGTACGGCCTATACACAATAAGTACTGCCTATCAATGGGCCCAAGGGAGAGTCGTAATGTGGACATCCAACCAACATTATACTCGCAATGTGGACGTCAAACCAACATTGCTCCCAAGGCGTTACCCGTAGTGAATATCATGATCTAGGTTGGGATCACACATTGCAATGGGCCTCAGGTATATCCCATTAGCCTTAAATATATCATATGGGCCATATCATATGGGCCTTCCATTCTTCAAGCGGGCCACATCAATGGGCCGCACCAATGGGCCTTAAGTGCATTGCAATGGGTCATAACCCATTGGGCCTTGAACGCATCAATTGGGCCTAAACCCATAGGCCTTATACAAATCAAGTGGGCCTAATCCATAGGCCTTGGAACATATCAAATGGGTTCATTCCCATGGGCCCTAAAATACATCCAATGAGCCTAATCCCATGGGCCTTGGATATATCAAATGGATCCAATCCCCTGGGTCTTAAAATACATCAAAATGGGTCTTGTAACATGGGCCCTATACATAGATCAAAGTGGGCCTCGACCACGGCCATGAATACGTCGAATGGGCCTCACAACATGGGCCTTACATATACATTAAAGTGGGCCCCAATGGACTACCAAATCAAGATGGGCAACATCACATGCTAAGGTGGGGTCCACTTGAAGTATGGATCTGGCTCATTCTTAGTCTCAAGCCATAAAATGGTCTTTTAAAAAAAATGGTTGGAAGGCTTGGACACAGCCCATGCATCATGGTGGGGGTCCCCATAACGGCCCACTGACATATATATATTAAATAAAATATATTATATGATCCAAATATAATATATATAATATACACAATATTATATAAAATGTAATATAATATATGTATATATACATACACATACTACAGTCAGGTGGGTCCCACCGTCTAGTGCGGACGGTGCCGATAGATCACATGAATCAGGGTGGTGCCACCATCCACAGTCAGTGGATGGTGTAAATGAAATGAATACATCACTGTGGGTCCCATGTGGGGCCCACCACAGTGTTTATACGCCATCCACTCCGTTCATAAGGTCACACGGACCTGTATGAAGGGAAAACACAAATTTCAACTTGATCTGAAACTCCTGTGGACCCCAGAATGGGTTTCAATGGTAGATGTTCATTCACACTATTTCGTGCGGTGTGGGCCACCTATGTTCTGGATCCAGCTGAAACTTGGAGGGGGCCCACCCGAGGAGGGGACCCACCTCATGAACAGGTTGGATGACAAACAAACTTTATGATGGGGCCCACGGCTGGAGCCGTGGGTCCCTTACTGGACGCCACCTGGATGCTGCATGCAGCAGCGTGCAGCGTGCTGCTGCTGACAGAGAGAGAGGCAAAGGCTCTGCCTCTTTCAAAAATCAAGGAAACTCCGTTTTTCTGAGGTTTTTCGTACGTGGGGTCCGCTTAACAGAAATCCACCCCGGCCATTTCGTTCAGTGGCTCGAGGCCGACCAAATGAGTCTAAAGTTCGAATTTTTATATGTTTAGGAAATAAAATAAAATAAGAAAAAGATATTTGAATGGTGATGATACAATCTTCGACGCTATGGTCCACCAGATCTTCCAATCAACCCCAACTCTTGGCTCAATGCCTAAAAAGAGATGGGTAAGAGGATGGACGGCTTGGATTTCATACTTGCATCAGGGCGGGGCCTATATTAGTGGACCACACCAAAAGCTTGTAAATCAAGCTAATATTTATTTATTTTTTTTGTTTCCTTTACCACGTCCAGCGTCCAGACGCTGGACGTTTCCTCTTCTCTTTTTTTTTTTTGTGTTTAGGTGGGCCATTACAAGGTGGGTGGTGCATCTAAGATGGGCCCCACTCATGGAGGACTTGGATAAAATACATATGTCATGTGGGGCTCATTCAAGTGGGCCACATGACCTCATCATCATTCAAGAAAAACAAACAAAAATGAGAGGGAGAGAGAGAGAGGGAAGTGGGACGCGCTTGTGATGGAGGGACCCCGACATTATGGGCCCTCCCTTGCAATGGATCATACAATCAAGTGGGTCCTTTAACACATGAGACCATCAAAATTTAAAATCAACGGTGGGGATCCTTTCCCCACCAATATGGATGGTCTAAATGACCTTTTCTAAGAAATAAACATCATGATGGGGTCCATGGAGAATGGCCCCATCATGGAATGATCATGACGATTAAGTAGGCCATCGACCACAATTTACGGTCCCAAGCGAGATCCAAATCATTGATCGGTTGGCCTCATTTGGCCCACCTTAAAAATAGAAAAAATAACCACTATTAACACCCACCGTCCGATCTTCTTGCTCCTAGGGGTTCCTTAGCACCTTAGCTTGGATTTCAATGGAGGAGATGGGGAATGGAAGGTTAGGATGGGGAGATCATGGGGTGAAGAGGTAGGCCACACTTGGAGTATGAGTATAGGAAGAGAGGGAGAGGCTCATACGTAGGAGGGGTTTTTGCTTGAGAGAATGAGATGAGAAAATGAGAAAGAGAGAGAGTGTTGTAGAGAGAGATGGATGTATGGATGAATGATGGTTGTGTAAGAAAGTCTTGACTTTTGTGGCCTTTTGTGTAAGAGAGGTATGGGGGTGTAAGAAATCCTTTACTTTTGAGGCCTTTTGTGTAAGAGAGGTATGGGCATGGAAGACTTTTGTGGCTTGCTTGGGAAAAGGGGTGAAAGTGATGTGTACTTGACATGTGATGGATTGATTGATTGATGGATTGATGTAATTGATGTGACACATCGTAGAGATTCTCTTGAGTTTAGCAACGCGCGGCGTTTTTCTCACACCGAATGTTGGTCCACATCTCTTGACCAGGGTATCGCCTCGGCATGCAAGTCGCGGTATCGGAACTACAGCGACGGCGCGGTCGCTAGGGTATTGGTCTTGGGTTGAGTCGATACAGGTTGACGGCATATGAATCAGGGTCGCGCGTCGATATCGGTTAAGGGTCGAAGGCTTCCGGAATTCGACCGGTAAGACCGCGGAAGTCTACGGAACGATACGGATCAAGATACGGGTCTTACATAAGGAGAGCGGCTATCCAACGGACCGAGAAGATCGATAGGTGGGTGTTTTTATTTATTAATTTTGTTATTTAAGAGCCCACATATGTGGGACCCATCTTGTTATATGTACATGAGGAGGGCCCATAGTGGAGGGGTCCCTCCCCTCCATCACACGTGTCCCTTTGTCTCTCTCTATCTCCCTCTCTCCTTCATTTTTCTTATGATGATGTGGCCGTGTGGCCCATCCGGATGGACCCTACCATGAAACATGTAGTTTATCCAAGCCAATTGAATGTGGGGCCCACTTTATATATGTGTTATACCCACACCATCCGTGCACAAGGTGGCCTACCTGGACAACCCATCTGATGGTTGGGCCCACCTTAGTTTGTGTGGTATCCAGGGCCGTCCAGCGTCCACGGACGCTGGACATTTACACAGTGAAGTGTGAAGTATGAGCTGACAGTGGGTGTGCTAACGCCAAGACAAAAAGGAGGTTTTGAAGTGGGCTGCTCATGCAGGCCTCACCTTGATATATTTTTTTAATCCAAGTCATTCATCCATTTTTATAGCTCATTTTAGGCGTTGAGCCGAAAAATGATGCTGATCTGAATTTCAGGTGGGCCGTAGCATAGCAAACAGTCTGTCTGCCATTGAAATCCACCCTGACAACTCGATGCGTCAAAAAAATATCTAATATCAGACTCGTTTGGACGGTCTTGAGCCATAGATTGCAATGGACGGGCTGGATTCAACTAACATGGGCCCCACGTATGAAAAACCCCAAAATTTCAGTTTTTTACCAAAAAAAAAAAACAAACATGGGCCCCACGTATGAAAAACCCCCATGGGTCCCAGCCGTGGCCCCACCATGATGCATGTTATGTATCCACACCGTTCATTCAGTGGACCCTTTTCTGAAGTTGGCTCTCTCCAAATATCAGCCCAATCTGAGGTTTAGATGGCCCACATTTTAGGAAACAGCGGCAATTAAATGGCTGCCATTGAACCCGTTTTGGGTGTCACAGAAGTTTTGTATCAATTTGAAATTTATTTTTCCTGACCAACCCAGGTCCGTGCGACCTTATCAGCAGGTTGGATGGAAGACAAACATTATGGTGGGCCCCATGTGGGACCCACAATGTGTATGTGTTTTATTCATACCGTCTAAGGTAGTGGAGAGTGGATATCCACCACGGTGCAGGTGTTTTGCCCACACCGTCCACTGGACGGTGGGACCCCATTAATGTATTTGTTCTCACCATCGGCCGTCCATCCTTTAGGGACCCACCATGTTGCTTGTGTTGCATCCAAACTGTCCATGCACGTGGGGTCCACCATCAGCCGTCCGTCCAGCGTCTCTGGAACCTGGGCGCTGACAGCGCTGACACTCCCATACATGATATATATTATAATATAATTTAATATTTTAATTATAAAAAAAAATAGCAGGTCTGGCATGCCAGGTATGCCCCACCATGATGCTGTGTTGTATCCTTACTGTCAATCTGTGAGTGGACGGTGGGGCCCATCTTCATATGTGTTTTGTATATCCACCGCACATCCATTTTGATGTGGCTACACCATGATGTATAGTTTAATCCATACCGTCCAGATATTGCTAGACAGTACTGGATCATGTTTGAATGGTCCCGTGGACCCCACTTTGGTGTATGTTCCATATCCACACCGTCCACAATGTTTGGGCAGTGCTGATCATCATACGTGGGTCATGTGTGCGGTGATACACATGTTACACCTACAACTATTGAAATGATTTTTGGTGCGGCCCATATGATGAGGCCCACTTGGATATATTTATGGCCGTCTATGTGGTGTATTTGAGGGCCCGTGAGTAGGGCCCACCTATTATGTATTTGTGGCCAACTGTTGAGGCCCACCTTGACGTGTATGTGGCCATCTTTTGAGGCCCACCTTGATATGAATGGAAGGCCTATGTAAGAGGCCCATCTTGATTTATTTGTGGCCGTCTTTTGAGGCCCACCTGGGTATGTGTATGAGGCCCATCTCGCTTTATTTGGGGTCGCTGTTGAGGCCCACCTTGATATGAATGTAGTCCCACCTTGAGATATAGGAGGCCCATGTGATGTGGCCCATTTAATGTGTTTGAGGCCCATGGGCAAGGCCCAATGTGATGTATTCGAGGCCCATGAGTAAGGCCCAATGTGATGTATCCGAGGCCCGTGGGCGAGACTCATTGTGATATATTTTCGGCCCATTTAGTAAGGCCCATGTGGTGTGGCCCATTTATCTAAGGCCCATGGGTGAGGCCCAATGGGATGTTCTTAGGGTCCATTGCAATGTGTGATTCTTCCATGGTTTTGTAATGATGTTTTATGGCGGGCCATGCCTGGAGCAATGTTGGTTTGACGTCCACATTGCAAGTATAATGTTGGTTAAATGTCCGCATTACGACTCTCCTTAGGACCCGTTGATAGGCTCATACTGGTAGATAGTTCATCACTTTATAACATGCCTAGTATAACTCCATAGTTCATGACCATATACATCATATGTATGCTTGATATGAGTAGTGATTGATCATAGCACATGCCATTGGGCAGACCATTTGCGAGATTCGTTATGAGACAGAGTGCCCCACATCATCGCGCTGTATGCGCTGGATTGCTGCATGATTTGACGGTGTGATTCATGCATCTCGCATTTGTGTATCATGATTACTGCACGCCCTAGCGACATCAGGGCTTTGACCTCCACAGGCACATCGTGGATGGCGAGATGGGACACTGGAAATATTTGGTTCTAGCACTATGGGGCACTTAGGATGTCCTTAGGTGAAAATCCCAGAACCTCCAGGCCAGGAGTAGCCCCAACGTCTAGACCGAGTGGTACATGAGCGTCCCAGTGCCGAATACCAGCAGGCCGCGTCTCCCACTGTGTCGTGGTCGGTTGGGAGGGGGTGTGGCCTTATCCGCTCGAGTGAGGGGGCTATAAACTAGGCTGAGTTTGACCAGCTCGCAAATGAGTCTGCTATCGACGAGTCGGGTAGGTATTGGAAGACTACTAGTCAGGAGGATAGTGTGGTCTATTCCACTTACTTGGTTGTGCAGCTAGGGAGGAGGTAGTCAGAGTAATGTGTATTAAACCCCGGTGATTTTCCCAGAGAGTAACCGTACTGATGGTGGACATATTGAGCAAGAATTGCACATCCATTCTTTCATTCATACACTATCCACTCGGGCTGGTGGTGCGTAACTATTTGTTACATGTACCTTCACATGGCCAGGATTTCGGTTGGACACGCGACTAACCTGAGATCAGGAGTTTACCCCATTGTGTCTGACTATCCAAATTTAGGTACGGGACTGGTTTGGATAGAAGTCCCTTGTGATGGACCTCGTAGCCTGTGATACTTCGTACTATCATCCCGACTTCACATTCAAGCATAGTCACTTCATTCGCACCTCATATTAT
This sequence comes from Magnolia kwangsiensis, assembly GCA_037074715.1. Taxonomy (NCBI): domain Eukaryota; kingdom Viridiplantae; phylum Streptophyta; class Magnoliopsida; order Magnoliales; family Magnoliaceae; genus Magnolia; species Magnolia kwangsiensis. The sequence continues at coordinate 64,900,037 of CM073573.1, forward strand.
ATTGCATCTGCCATATTTAGTATTTTGGATTACGATGTTGTATACTTATATGGCCTAAATGAGATTGATGGTATTTATGGATCGTCTGAATTTGTATATTGCATTGCATCCTCAGCATCTGTTATTTGTCTTATTAAGCTTTGCATTGCATGGCCTTGGTATGGCCAATAGCATTCATGCCTTGCATCACATTGTGTTGGTACAGCTGATTGTATTCATGGACTTACCGCATATTTCTGCATCACTCTGATATCGTATGATTCATGATCTTGTCAGTATTTCTGCTTATCTAGATGATGTATGATTTATGAGCTTTATTGTATACTTGACACTTACCTTACACACACTTACACCACCGTCTAAACTTTTGTAAGCTTATGCACGATAGATGCGTACAGGTGGCGTTAGGTTGCAGCAGGGTTGAGCTTGGAGCATGCAGCGATTTTCAAGAGCTCTAATTTTGATACATATATATTTCCTTTTCAGCATTGTATTAAACTGTTTATATTAGTGGATATGTGATGATGATGTTGCCTTTATGATTTGGATAAACTTGTGGTTATGCTCTATTACAAAAATAAAAATAAAAAATCATACTGAAAATCCTTCTTGTAGGATCCCAGGATCGAAATCTGACATGCAAGTGCCGGGCACTACGGAGGCTGTCGGCGCCGGATCCGGCGATCGGGATTCCGGTGAATTCGATTTTCGGATTTGGAGCGTAACAGATGTTGGTATCAGAGCATAACTTGGGAATACCTGAGGATAACATCACATATCTGCTGATTGCTACACTACACTGTGTGATTGTTGAGAACTTAGAATTGTTAGACCTCCGAGTTCGAATAACTTAGAAACTCCCTGATATAGCTCCCTATAATGTGTGCATTAGAGAGTTCCCAAGGATGATAGGCCCTTATTCCTTCTTGTAGGACATGGCACCCAAGAGAGTGACCCGAGCGACTTTCGTTTCCTCGCCAGAGATTCCTGTTCCCTCACCAGAGACTTCAGCGCCCCTATCCGAGTCTAGCGTAGCAACGACCATGTACGTAAGTGCGGACCAGTTACAGCTGATGTTGCAAGCTATGATTGCCATTCTTCATAGAAGAGACCGAAAGAGAAAAGTCCCCTCCGATAGCTCCCAGGTGCAACGATGTCGATGCCCACAGAGGCATAAGAACCGTCCGTCCTTTCGAACATTTGCACCACCTAAACGTCAGTCCTCTAGTGTATGCTTCAGATGTGGTGTGACGGGGCACCGCATCTGGGAGTGTCCCCACCCTCGGTAGCCCCTGCCACCTAGACCGATCTCTGGTGCTTGCTTTCGGTACGGTAGGATAGGGCATCGTAGGAGAGAGTGTCTCCATCCTCAACAGCAGCAGCAGGATCCTCAGACCTCAGGAGGGGTCGTCGACGATTCGTGTGACTTGGCCCCTACACCATCTTCCTAGATTGTTCATGAATAAGGCGTCCTGAGAGTTAGAGCTTGAGATTTGTGGCGTTATCGACATCCCTAAGATGTTTGATTATGTTATATGTTGTGTTTTGATTATATATATAGTTGTGTGGTTTTCCTTCCTTGGTCAGCTCTGTATTGGTTATGTTATGATTTAAATTTCGAGAACGAAATTTTTTATTAGGTGGGGAGAGCTGTAAGACCCGTATCCTAATCCGTACTATTCTGTCAACTCCCGCGATCCTTCCTGTCGAATTTCGGTAACCTGCGACCGATTATCGATGTTTACGTGCGAACCTAAGCAGTATCCTATAGAATTTAGTCGGCTTGATCTGAGACTTGTACCATTGCGACCGCACAGTCGCCGCGGTTCCAACGCCACGACTCATGTACCGATTCGATACCTTGACTAAGAGATGTGAGCCGGCATTTATTTCAAGAAAACACCATGCGTTTGCAATCCCAAGAGAATCTCAACAACATGTCCCATCAATCCCATAAATCACCTCTCATGTCAAGTACAAAGCACCCATACTTTCTTTCTCCACAAGTCAAGCAAACCCAAAGTCAACCAATCCATCACCTCACCCTCTCTCTTACACCACCCATACTTGTCAAGTACCACATCACTCACATCCATCACTCTTACAACCACCCATTTCCTATCTCTTTCTCTTCACAAATTCCAAGCCACACCAAGCACCAAAGAAGTGCACGTCCAAGCCCTCCCATATGAAAGAAATGCGATTTTTGGTGGCCCACTTTCCCATCCCAAAACCTCCATCCTAGCCACCTAAATCTCATCATCCACCATCAAAGAGAAGCACAAGGAGAGTGGCTATCCAACGGACCGAGAAGATTGATAGGTGGGTGTTTTTATTTATTGATTTTGTGATTTAAGGGCCCACATATGTGGGACCCATCTTGTTATATGTACATGAGGAGGGCCCATAGTGGCGGGGTCCCTCCCCTCCATCACATGTGTCCCTTTGTCTCTCTCTATCTCCCTCTCTCCTTCATTTTTCTTGTGATGATGTGGCCGTGTGGCCCACCCGGATGGACCCTACCATGAAACATGTAGTTTATCCAAGCCAATTGAATGTGGGGCCCACTTTATATATGTGTTATACCCACACCATCCGTGCACAAGGTGGCCTACCTGGACAACCCATCTGATGGTGGGGCCCACCTTAGTTTGTGTGGTATCCAGGGCCGTCCAGTGTCCACGGATGCTGGACGTCTACACAGTGAAGTGTGAAGTGTGAGCTGACAGTAGGTGTGCTAACGCCAAGACAAAAAGGAGGTTTTGAAGTGGGCTGCTCATGCAGGCCTCAACTTGATATATTTTTTTAATCCAAGCTGTTCATCCATTTTTATAGCTCATTTTAGGCATTGAGCCGAAAAATGATGCTGATCTGAATTTCAGGTGGGCTGTAGCATAGCAAACAGTCTGTCTGCCATTGAAATCTACCTTGACAACTCGATGCGTCAAAAAAATATCTAATATCAGACTCGTTTGGACGGTCTTGAGCCATAGATTGCAATGGACGGGCTGGATTCAGCTAACATGGGCCCCACATATGAAAAACCCCAGAATTTCAGTTTTTTTCCAAAAAAAAAAAAATAAACATGTAACAGCAGCAGCATTGCTGCTGCCGTTGTCATAAGCTCAGCAGCGATTGAACGCTGGCGTGAACGGGCAGGGACCCATGGGTCCCAGCCGTGGCCCCACCATGATGCATGTTATGTACCCACACCGTTCATTCAGTGGGCCCTTTTCTGAAGTTGGCTCTCTCCAAATATCAGCCCAATCTGAGGTTCAGATGGCCCACATTTTAGGAAATAACGGCGATTAAATGGCTACCATTAAACCCGTTTTGGGTGTCACAGAAGTTTTGTATCAATTTGAAATTTATTTTTCCTGACCAACCCAGGTCCGTGCGACCTTATCAGCAGGTTGGATGGAAGATAAACATTATGGTGGGCCCTTTGTGGGACCCACAATGTGTATGTGTTTTATTCATACCGTCTAAGGTAGTGGACAGTGGATATCCACCACGGTGCAGGTGTTTTGCCCACACCGTCCACTGGACGGTGGGACCCCATTAATGTATGTGTCCTCACCATCAGCCGTCCATCCTTTAGGGACCCACTGTGTTGCTTGTGTTGCATCCAAACTGTCCATGCACGTGGGGTCTACCATCAGCCGTCCGTCCAGCGTCTCTAGACCCTGGGCGCTGACAGCGCTGACACTCCCATACATGATATATATTATAATATAATTTAATATTTTAATTATAAAAAAAAATAGCAGGTCTGGCATGCCAAGTATGCCCCACCATGATGCTGTGTTGTATCCTTACCGTCAATCTGTGCGTGGACGGTGGGGCCCATCTTCATATGTGTTTTGTATATCCACCGCACATCCATTTTGATGTGGCTACACCATGATGTATAATTTAATCCATACCGTCCATATATTGCTAGACAGTGCTGGATCATGTTTGAATGGTCCCGTGGACCCCACTTTGATGTATGTTCCATATCCACACCGTCCACAATGTTTGGGCAGTGCTGATCATCATACGTGGGTCATGTGTGCGGTGATACACATGTTACACCTACAACTATTGAAATGATTTTTGGTGCGGCCCATATGATGAGGCCCACTTGGATATATTTATGGCCGTCTATGTGGTGTATTTGAGGGCCCGTGAGTAGGGCCCACCTATTATGTATTTGTGGCCAACTGTTGAGGCCCACCTTGACGTGTATGTGGCCATCTTTTGAGGCCCACCTTGATATGAATGGAAGGCCTATGTAAGAGGCCCATCTTGATTTATTTGTGGCCATCTTTTGAGGCCCACCTTGGTATGTGTATGAGGCCCATGTCACTTTATTTGGGGTCACTGTTGAGGCCCACCTTGATATGAATGTAGGCCCACCTTGATATATAGGAGGCCCATGTGATGTGGCCCATTTAATATGTTTGAGGCCCATGGGCAAGGCCCAATGTGATGTATTCGAGGCCCATGAGTAAGGCCCAATGTGATGTATCCGAGGCCCATGGGCGAGACTCATTGTGATATATTTTCGGCCCATTTGGTAAGGCCCATGTGGTGCGGCCCATTTATCTAAGGCCCATGGGTGAGGCCCAATGGGATGTTCTTAGGGTCCATTGCAATGTGTGATTCTTCTATGATTTTATAATGATGTTTTATGGTGGGCCATGCCTTGGGAGCAATGTTGGTTTGACGTCCACATTGCAAGTATAATGTTGGTTAAATGTCCGCATTACGACTCTCCTTAGGACCCGTTGATAGGCTCATACTGGTAGATAGTTCATCACTTTATAACATGCCTAGTATAACTCCATGGTTCATGACCATACACATCATATGTATGCTTGATATGAGTAGTGATTGATCATAGCACATGCCATTGGGCAGATCATTTGTGGGATTAGTTATGAGACGGAGTGCCCCACATCATCGCGCTGTATGCGCTGGATTGCTGCATGATTTGACGGTGTGATTCATGCATCTCGCATTTGTATATCATGATTACTGCACGCCCTAGCGACATCAGGGCTTTGACCTCCACAGGCACATCGTGGATGGCGAGATGGGACACTGAAAATATTTGGTTCTAGTACTATGGGGCACTTAGGATGTCCTTAGGTGAAAATCCCAGAACCTCCAGGCCAGGAGTAGCCCCAACGTCTAGACCGAGTGGTACATGAGCGTCCCAGTGCTGAATACCAGCAGGCCGCGTCTCCCACTGTGTCGTGGTCGGTTGGGAGGAGGTGTGACCTTATCCACTGGAGTGAGGGGGCTATAAACTAGGCTGAGTTTGACCAGCTCACAAATGAGTCCGCTATCGACGAGCTGGGTAGGTATTGGCAGACTACTGGTCAGGCGGATAGTGTGGTCTATTCCACTTACTTGGCTGTGCAGCTAGGGAGGAGGCAGTTAGAGTAACGTATATTAAACCCCAGTGATTTTCCCAGAGAGTAACCGTACTGATATGTGGACTTATTGAGCAAGAATTGCACATCCATTCTTTCATTCATACACTATCCACTCGGGCTGGTGGTGCGTAACTATTTGTTACGTGTACCTTCACATGGCCAGAATTTCGGTTGGGCGCGCGACTAACCTAAGATCAGGAGTTTACCCCATTGTGTCTGACTATCCAAATTTAGGTACGGGACTGGTTTGGATAGAAGTCCCTTGTGATGGACCTCGTAGCCTGTGATACTTCGTACTATCATCCCGACTTCACATTCAAGCATAGTCACTTCATTCGCACCTCATATTATATTGCATCTGCCATATTTAGTATTTTGGATTACGATGTTGTATACTTATATGGCCTAAATGAGATTGATGGTATTTATGGATCGTCTGAATTTGTATATTGCATTGCATCCTCAGCATCTGTTATTTGTCTTATTAAGCTTTGCATTGCATGGCCTTGGTATGGCCAATAGCATTCATGCCTTGCATCACATTGTGTTGGTACAGCTGATTGTATTCATGGACTTACCGCATATTTCTGCATCACTCTGATATCGTATGATTCATGATCTTGTCAGTATTTCTACTTATCTCGATGATGTATGATTTATGAGCTTTATTGTATACTTGACACTTACCTTACACACACTTACACCACCCTCTAAGATTTTGTAAGCTTATGCACGATAGATGAGTGTAGGTGGCGTTAGGTTGCAGCAGCGTTGAGCTTGGAGCATGCAGCGATTTTCAGGAGCTCTGATTTTGATACATATATATTTCCTTTTCAACATTGTATTAAACTGTTTATATTAGTGGATATGTGATGATGATGTTGCCTTTATGATTTGGATAAACTTGTGATTATGCTCCATTACAAAAAAAAAATCATACTGAAAATTCTCCTTGTAGGATCCCAGGATCGAAATCTGGCATGCGAGTGCTGGGATCCGAGAATGGGGCTCTACGGAGGCTGTCGGCACCAGATCCGGTGATCGGGATTCCTATGAATTCAATTTTCGGGTTTGGGGTGTGACACTTCTCATTTGAACATTATTTGATTACCTAAAAGTGAGCCCAAAGTTCATTAAAGATTGTGGATCATTGATTCACACTATGAATCGTCGATTCAACGAAAATGGTCATAACTCCCTCATCTTTTTCACAAACTCCCACCATTGATATATATATATATATATATATATATATATATATATATATATATATATATATATATATATATATATATATATATATATATATATATAACACAGAAGTCACTATTATCTTAACTTAAACCTACATTTGGACGTTATAACTTTTACGTCAAAGTGTAGTTAGAAATATTTTTTTAAAAAAAATAATAATACTCAGAAGCTTGTTAGAATGGAGGGAATAACATCAGATGCACATCAGATGCTCATCGAAGTAGGTGCTATGGAGGTGACAACGGTCCTAATGGCCAAAATGGTCACCTTCTGTGAGAAAATAAAGAAAAAAAAAAGGCTAAATGGCCTTCACGTGCAATGGACTTACCTATTGAACCCCATCCCATATTTTCTCTGAGGCCTATTAGATTGTCATGTAGCATATCAAAGCCATCCATATAAAATGGGTTTTAATTTCATATCATCTGCCCAAGTTTGAGGGCAAAACTTATCATAGATTGATCACACTAAAAAAAATAGTTTAGAATTAACTTACATTGTAATGCAGTTGTATGCTATATACATCTTCATTTAAAAAAATAATAATAATCCTACTATAGATTCACAAATGTTCAATTGAAGTGAACGGATTAGATCAGCCGATAGGTGGCCTTAATCATTGATTTAATGGGGCCTATATCTCATTCTTAAAAGATCCTCTCGACTTGTACAAAAAGTTAACACTGTAAGAGAAAATGACTAACAGAGGAGCATCTTTATTCTAACAAAAAAAAACAAATAATGAATAGGGAGTTAGAAAAAGATATAGATTCAAAATTTAGGACACATATTAGCTACTGATTGGTTGAGTAGAGAGACTCGCTATGCAAGTGACGTCATCAAGCTCTGTGGGAACTATATACAAACCATCCATCCATTTAGATAGATCATTTTAGGGCACGAGCAAGGAGTGAGTTAGATCCAAAGCTTGAGTGGACCCCACCACATAAAATAATGGGGGATTAAATGTAACGCCCCGAGTTTTTAGAACCTGAGTATATGACTCATTCTCCAAAAACCCGAGTGTTAACCTTTAAAGATAGTCAAATTTATTTATTTTTTTTCCTTTTTCTTTTCAGAGTAAGTAGTTTAGTGAAGGATGGACAAATCAAATATAAAGGAAATTTTATATTGCATTCATAATATACGAGCGTCTACCCATAATGACTTATACAAACCAATGTTATGTAATAACAAATACAATAATTACATAATTTACTCGAGAAAAATAATAAATGCACATAATCTTGAGCCGCAAGATCGCGCAGCTTCTCTTGGCAAATATAGTCACGCATCCCTGACACTTGTACTCTGCTCCTCATTAAGTCTAAACATGTATATCATTTACGCCACCTGTACTACCTGTACGATTATATATTTGATAAATGAGTGGCCAGCTAAGTGTGAATTCCCTTCAAGATTACACACCGCTACATTAGTCAAGCATAGTTTTAGAGAATAAATCATCTAAAATAATTCATGATGCAGTCTTGCTTAAAAGCATAGATGCGTGAATGCACATCGACCTGAGGATGCTCATCCAATCAGACTTGGGCTCGTCACCCATGCATATGACTGGTCATCAGCGCAGCACATCACGTACGACAAAATGACCAAGCCATCGAACATCACGTACGTAGGTCGATACTTGATGGTCTGGGAACTAACAAAATGATACCCCACTAAACCTAAGTGCACGTACTATCTAAAGCATCCAGAAATAGCGACAACTTGAATAAATGAATGGTTACTTGCCTGTGGGCGCTCTATCAGATGGACGGTTTGGATCATCTAAGTGGGTAGTGGAGGTGGGCCACAATTTAAATATGAAAGGGCCTAGCTATATGCCCTAGAGGGGGGGTGAATAGGGCAATGCCAAATAAAACTTAAAACAGAGGAATAATAAAAGAAATAAAGCACAATGCTGAATTAAAAATCAATTTCAACAAACTAGATTTAAGAGAATGATCCTATATCAATTCTAAGGATAACCTTACACCAAAAACCAAAGGTTTAAGGTAGGACAACCTTATTTCTAGAACGTCCTTTGTATCTCAAACCAATGACAAATAAAAAGCAAGGAAACAAAAATAACTTGCAGAAATAAATCCTAAGTTATTACAACATTCCCACACTTGCTTGAAATAAAATGATTACAACATTCATCCACAAATACAATCCACAAAACTGAATGAATAAAGGAATGAAAGAATAAAGCACATCTACAACACAACGATATATAGTGGTTCGCCTGTGTGTACACCAACTATTATCCAACAGCCACACAGAATGTTACTCTACTCTTAATATCCTCACACAGGGGATATTAGCATGCACTATCAAAATAGGTTTCACAGGTTTACCTAAAACCTTCACAATTGTGTCTTTTTATCACGGGCTTACACAATCCAAAAACCCACACAATCTGAGTTTTCTGGCTCTCCTCAGATAACCAAAACAATGAGATTTTTCTGACAAATCTCAAACAAAACTAAAGAATGTAAATTACACAAATGTAAAATACCTGAATCTCCTTTTGAAGTAGCCTGGTAAAACCAATCGGAGTAGAAGTTCGATTCAACGTTCAAAGTCCAATACTCACTTTAAGAATGGTTCTAAGTCTAATTGATTTTAAATCAAAAGGGTTAGTTCTATTTGATTTTGAATCCAAGAAGAAGGAATATCAGAAATTTCCCTTTTCAAATAAGATTGGAATGTAGATCAAAATCAAATAATAAACAAGCTAGCAAAAGGAATATTAAATGAGCACAAAGTAGCTTAAAAACAAACACGAACTTATCTCAGAGTATAGCCTAAAGATTGCTTGAATTGAGTTGAATTGAATTGAAAAACTCTGAAGTTCATGCTCTATTTATAGCCTGAAAAATCCCATCTACGACTGGTCTTAGGATCCTAGGATTGGTCGTAGCTTAAAAGATTTTTAAAGATTTTCGCGGGATAAGGATTGGCTGTTCCACGACTGGTCCTGGGTAGCCTACGACCGGTCGTGGGCCACCTACGACTGGTCGTGGGTCACCTACGACCGGTCATAGGACTCCCAGTTTAGTTGTTGGAGTTTGAGTCGTAGGGCTAAGACTAGTCATAGGACAAGTCGTACAGCTCACAGGACTGGTCGAAGGATGTCCAGGACTGGTCGTAGGATAACCAGAAAAAATTAAAAATCTTCAACAACCAAGGACTGGTCCTGAAAAACTTAAGACTAGTCGTAGCAGAGCTAGGACTGGTCTTGAAGTCCCTAGGACTGGTCTTAAAACAAACCGAACAAGCATATTAAAATATACGAATTATGTATCCAAAATGACCTACAGTAAAGCCCATCCTATGGTCAATCTAAGGTCAAACAAACCTTAAAAGTGAGATGGACATTGATAGTCTGTACACTCAGATGACCCTTAGGAGAAGCTTGAGAATTTACGAATCTTGTTGTAGGCCTTCTCGAGCTTGATCCTTTCTTGAGTTGACAAAGTCTTCTTCTATACTTGTACTTGTTTGAATTTTGAACATGCATACTTGGAGACTTCTATTCTTGAATTCTTCATCCATGACTTGAAACTTTCTTCATTTAAGTTCTTGTCTTGAAATACGATGTCTTTAAGCAATGAATAGTCATGAAACACAAGATATACAAGATATAGATATAGGTTTTGGCACCACAAAATTTGACAACCAAATGGATATGAAATCATAGCACTTACAATCTCTCCCTTTGTCAAATTTGTGACAAAACACATATCATACAGATAAGAGCAACATCATACAAATTATTCTACTCCCCCTGAGAGATACGAGTACTACTTATTTAAATAACAAATACAAGTACTGCTCATGTAAACAATAAACAACATGTAAACATCAAGACTTCATATTCTCAATCCACATATCCTTCTCAATCAATTAATCCAAACAAATTACTCCCCCTCTCCCCTTTACCATACTACTCCCCCTTTTTGTCACAAAATGACAAGGGAAAGTCACAACAACATAGAGAATAATAAAAAGTAGATAATGAGAAAGAAATATGGAAGGACATAGCATATTTCAAAATATAAACCAGAATCATCAAGTCATAACCAAGTTAATACAATATCCAAAATAAAAGATAAGATAATGTTATACAATCCAAAAAATAATTCACCTAATCAGATCCAAAGGAGGGAGCAGAGATAGTAGGATCAATTTGGTGTAAGCCCCTATTGATGCGACGAAGATATTTTTACATATATTTAAACTGCATATCGTGGGCTACACTCATGTTATCAACCTTCTCCTCCAATGCACGAAGGCATGCATCATAACTAGATGGATCGTAATCAGGATCATTTGGTGAATCAGTTTCTATCTCATCAAATAACTCATCCATATTAACATCCTGTTGAGGAAGATCGCCAGCTTCCCCTTCATTTCCGGCATCACCACCATTACCACCAACACCACCTCCATCTACTTGGCCAGGAAGCAAATCCAACTTCATCTTATTAAGATTGGTATTGTTAAAAATAAGATGATGAATTGGTGCCTCATTAATAGGTTTATCGACAAGCATGTGAGTGACTAACATAGTCATAAAATAACTAAACGGAATATCACTATGACCCGGATGGAGACGAAACTGTATGATAAAATGACAGATCAATGAAGGAAGGCAGACCATAGTACCAGAAGCAATAGAATGCAACACACAAACCATGAAAGAAGTTATCTTGATTTTATTACCGGACCGAGGATACAGATTTGAAATGAAAAAATGATGTAACACTCTATATCTAGGTAACAGATACTTTGAAGGGAGCGCATTTCCAGTGTGTGTCCATTGCGCATTGCTTTTGTATAAGTCTCTTGTTAACATGTATTTTTCTGATTCAGATGGTTTGTCGTATAGAGTATGAATCGGTATACCTTCATCATTAACGGGTATATCCATAATACCCGATATTAAATGACGATCTACTTCAAATTTTCCTTCTCTAGTATCAATTGAAAAAGTTAAGTTGTCAAGGGAGAATTCTGAGATATATAAAACCATGGATTGTGCAATAGACTGGTATGCAGGCCCACCCCAAAGCAAAATATTAGCCCAGCCAATAGATTCAAGGAGAGGGACAATACCATATGGAGCAATGTGATTGAGATCAGCGGTATGCTCAACAATAACATTACGGACACACAAATCTCGTATATCTTGAGGATCATCTTCGGGTGACCGAAGGTGCCATTTTGTTATCGGTGTAGATCTAGATGAAGATGAACCACGGGATGTTTTCTTCTTCCCTCTAGCATCCATCTTCAACAAGATATACTAAGAGCAAGAGAAATGCATAAAAAGAAGGATGGATTTTCTCTAGATCAGCAATATGAGAAGAAATCCTTAAAAAACCAACAAAAGATGAAATCTAACTACACAATGATCAAACCAAAGCATAGAGAGCATGAATCTTCATGAAAAATGAAGAAATAGGACTAACCTTGAAGAAATACAAGAAATCTTATGACTGGTTGAGCCACGACTCGTCGTAGGTAGGAGTGAAAATGAAGAAGAAGGAGGTTTTTCCAAATTATATCATATTCACGAGCTCCACGACCGGTCGAGTGCAGTGTACAACCGGTCGTACCACGACTGGTCGTGTACATCTACGACCGGTCGAGCATCGACCAAAAATACATATTTAATGTAAAAAATTGAAATTTAAACACAAATAATACTAAATATAATACATTATGATACATGTAAGCAAGAATACTCAATGTAAAATGCACATACGAAGATCAAATTTCAATTAATTAAACCTGCTTTTGTCGAGCGGTTTAGTAAATATATCAGCAAGTTGAGTTTCGGTTGGTATATATTCTAAGGAAATAACTTTTTCTTCAACCAACTCACGAATGTAATGATACCTAATGTCAATATGCTTAGTACGTGAATACTGGATTGGATTTTTGGAAATATTTATAGCACTGAAATTATCACAATGTAAGATCATTGAATTTTGATTAATTCCATAATCGCTTAGCATGCGTTTCATCCAAACTAGTTGAGTACATGCATATCCAGCTGCAATATACTCAGCCTCAGCAGTAGAGAGTGATATTGAGCTTTGCTTCTTGCTGAACCAAGAAACTAAGCAATTTCTAATGTAAAAACAACCACTACTGGTTGATTTTCTATCATCGATATTACCGGCCCAATCACCATCTGAGTACCTGGCTAATTGAACACTAGTATCAAAAGGATACCAAAGACCCAGATTTATATTACTTGCGACATATCTAATAATCCGTTTAACAGCAGTAAGATGTGATTCCTTAGGATTAAACTGATATCTTGCACAAATACCAACACTTGACGCGATATCAGGTCTACTAACAGTTAGATACAACAAACTATCAATCATACTACGATATAGTTTAGGATATATATCTTTACCTGTAGAGTCTTTTGAGAGTCTTAACGTTGTACTCATAGGAGTATCAAAGTCCTTACCATTCTCAAATCCAAACCTTTTAACTAAGTTTAAAGTATATTTAGTCTGGAAAATGAAAATTCCATCAGGTTGTTTTACTTGCAACCCTAAGAAATAGTTTAGTTCTCCAACCATGCTCATTTCGAACTTTGATTTCATTAACTCTGCAAACTCAATAGATATGTTAGAGCAAGTTAATCCATAAATAATATCATCAACATAAATTTGAACCAATATATCATTGTTACGTTTCTTAACAAAGAGCATCTTATCAACACTTCCTACTTGAAAGCTATGACTAAGTAAGAATTTAGTCAATTTCTCATACCATGCCCTGGGTGCTTGTTTTAGACCATAAAGAGCTTTTTTGAGACGAAATACATGGTTAGATAACTTGGGGTCTTCAAAACCCTAAAGGTTGTTCAACATACACCTCTTCATGTAAATGGCCATTCAAGAAGGCAGTCTTTACATCCATCTGATAAATCTTAAATTTTCTAAAGCATGCGATGGAAATAAAAAGTCTGATTAATTCAAAGCAAGCGACTGGAGCAAAGGTTTCATCATAATCGATGCCTTCAATCTGAGTGTACCCTTATACAACCAGTCTATCCTTGTTTCGTATTATATTTTTAAGTTCATCAGACTTATTTTTAAAGATCCATTTTGTTCCAATAATGTGTTTATCTTTAGGTTTAGGAACAAGATACCAGACATCATTAAGAACAAATTGATTAAGTTCATCCTGCATAGCAATTATCCAATTTTTGTCAGAAAGTGCTTCTTTCACATTGACCAGTTCTATTCGGGATGTAAAAAAAACATAATTACATATGTTCTCAAGTTGTTTGCGAGTACGAACTCTAGTGAGAGGGTTTTCAAGAATTTGATTGGTTGGATGATCTTTGATAGTCCTTGGTTCAGATTCTTTTTAACTTGATGAGGTATCTTGATTGTCGATAATAAGAGCTCATCATCATCTGAACTCGGAGCTGGTGTATTCAAATGATCATCAATGACCATATTGATGGATTCTTGAATCACACCAGTTCTCTTATTTAGAACCTTATAAGCTCGATTGTTCAAAGAATAACCAAGAAAAATACCTTCATCACTCTTTGTATCAAACTTTTCTAAATTTTCACGATCACGTAAAATATAACACTTGCTGCCAAAAACCTGAAAGTATTTGACAGTAGGTTTCTTTTCAAATCATAATTCATTAGCAGTCTTATTTTCAAATTTACTGGTATAAACCCGATTAATAATATAACATGCCGTATTAACTGCTTCAGCCCAAAGATTTTTAGAGAGCTTCATGCTATTTAACATAACATTAGCCATATCCTGAAGCACTATGTTTTTTTCTTTCAACTATACTATTTTGTTGCGATGTTTTGGGCGCAGAGAATTCATGCGATATTCCCTGATTGCTATAAAATTTCTCAAAACTACTGTTTTCGAATTCGAATCCATGATCACTACGAATCTTACTAACATAAGAACCTTTTTCATTTTGGATTCATTTAATGACCTTTTTCACTTCATCCAGGGTTTCAGTTTTATCTTTTAAGAACGATACCCAAGTGAATCTGGTATAGTCATCTACGATAACCAAGATGTATTTTTTACCTCCTCGACTCTCCGTTCTGGTTGGTCCAATAAGATCCATGTGGAGAAGCTCGAGTGGTCTAGATGTGGTATTGGACTTCACTTTCTTGTGAGAGCTCCTAATCTGTTTGTCCAACTGACATTCACCACATATTTTATCTACTTTTAGCAATTTGGGTAGACCTCTAATTAGTTCTCTTTTACTCTATCTAAATAAGTTTCGGTAGTGTACATGTCCAAGGCGTTTATGCCATAATTTAGTCTCATCGGTATAGACCATGTAACACGATTGAGTAGATGAGCTTGCATCACTAACGATGTAGCAGTTTTCAGAAGTTCTGCAACCAGTTAATATAATAGAACCCTTTTTATTAAGTATCTCATAACCTTGATTAGAAAACTTCACACTATGGTTGTTATCGCATATCTGATAAATGCTTAGTAGGTTGTGTTTCAAGCCCTCAACATATAAAACATTCTTGAATAAGGAAAGGTTATAAAGATGAACCGTACCTTGGCCAATGATCTTGCAATTGCTTCCATCACCAAATGTGACTGACCCGTCAGTCATATCTTTTAGATCGGTGAATAAAGCCTTATCGCCTGTCATATTCCTAGAGCAACCACTATCTAGGTACCACTTTGAATGACTTGTAGCTTTGAAAGCAGTGTGGGCAACCAAGCAGACAACTTTAGGAACCCATTTCAGAATTGTTTTGGGTTTAGGAGTATAGATGGTCTTTTTCTGTCTGTTGTTATAGGAGAGACCTATAGAGTTCGACTTTAATAGTTCCTTGAGTAGATCAATTATTTTTTCAGCCAATGGATTTCGGTTTTGAAAATCAAAGTTGACATGGCTACCTTTAGGTTTTTGAAATGTCCTTGAATTTTTGGAAAAATCTTGATAAATATTCTTTTCTTTTGAGGTTAAAGACTCTCTTTTTACAAATTTAGGTGCAATATTCTTTTGTTTAGGAGATGTATTCTTATTATAGCCCAACCCGAATCGATCGCCACATTTTCTTGATCCAGACAATAATTTTTTCAATTTAAGATCACCTTGGGCATATCTCCATGTGTCTTTCAAACTCAGAAGAGAAGCTACCTCATTTTTGAGTTTCTCATTTTCGGATCTCAAATTTTTAATTTTAGAGGTTTTAAAATTTAAATCACATTTGGTCTTTTCAAAAGAATAAAAAATATGAGACTTTTCTAAAACGAGAGACTCATAATCTTCCTTAAGCTTAGAAAATTTTTATTTTTGTAATTTAAGCTTGACGACAATTTTACAACTCTCCTTATAAAGGGCATTATGAGCATCCTGAAGATCATCTTCATTTCGTAATCACTATTCAGATTTTCTTCACTAGATATATCATCATTATCTGAAAAAGTGATCTTGGCTAGAGTCATAAGGGCTTTAACATTATCGCCCGACTCGGTTTCAGAATCTTCTGATTTAGAAGAGGATTCAGAATCAGACGATTCATCCCAAGTAGCCATCATACTTTTCCTTTTTGATTTGTCCTTTTTAGGACATTTGTTAGCTAAGTGCCCATACTCTTGACAGTTGTAACATTGACTATCTTTCAAAGATTTTTGAGCTCTAGGTTTAGATCGTCTCTTATCATTTGACTTTTGAAAATCAACTTTTTTCTTGTTTTTGAAAATTCTGTAAAACTTTTTTACTAAAAGTGCCATATCATCTTAGGAATTTTCTAAGTCCGAAGTACTTTCTTGTGAAACATTTGATGATTTGAGAGCAATTGATTTTCCTTTAGGAGCTTTAAAGGATAACTTATAGTTTTGTAGTGAACCAACTAGTTCTTCAACCCTCATGGTATCCGTATCATGAAGTTCCTGAATCGCGGTCACTTTAGAATTGAACCGTTCAGGAAGTGAGCGCAGTATCTTTGCGCACACTTTACTTTCTGGGATTCTATCACCAAGACCCCACATAGAGTTCACAATGTCATTCAATCTATTGTAGAAGTCCATAAACATCTCATTCTCCTCCATATGAATTTCTTCAAATTTAGTTGTGAGGAGTTGGACTTTAGATTTCTTGACAATTGATGTACCCTCGAGTGTCATTTCTAATACATCCCATGCTTGTTTTTCATTTTCACAAGAGATGATTCTTTTGAATTCATCTAGTGATAATGCACAAGTAATTGCATTTAGTGCTTTTGCATTGGCACTACTCTCACTTTTCTAAAGTGTGGTCCAAAGAGAATAAGCTGTTACTTTCATTGATTTTGAACCATCGTCATTAGTTACTTCAGTGATAGGAGGGTTCCATTCATTTACTGTGGCCAGCCACACACTTTCATCCAAGGATTTGAGGAAGATCCTCATCCTGACTTTCCAATAGGCATAGTTTGTGCCATTAAAGGGTGGTGGCCTAGTGACTGATAGGCTATCAAAATTTGACATCTTAATATAGCTTAGATCGTTAGCTCAGGAAATAAATCCAATAAATAAACAATAAGCACGAGCTATTAGGCTCTGATACCATTTGAAAGGGTCTAGCTATATGCCCTAGAGGGGGGTGAATAGGGCAATGCCAAATAAAACTTAAAACAACGGAATAATAAAAGAAACAAAGCACAATGTTGAATTAAAAATCAATCTTAACAAACTAGATTTAAGAGAATGATACTATATCAGTTCTAAGGACAACCTTACACCAAAAACCAAAGGTTTAAGGTAGGACAACCTTATTTCTAGAACGTCCTTTGTATCTCAAACCAATGACAAATAAAAAGCAAGGAAATAAAAATAACTTGCAGAAATAAATCCTAAGTTATTACAACATTCCCACACTTGCTTGAAATAAATGATTACAACATTCATTCACAAATACAATCCACAAAACTGAATGAATAAAGGAATGAAAGAATAAAGCACATCTACAACACAACAATATATAGTGGTTCGCCTGTGTGTACACCAACTATTATCTAACAGCCACACAGAATGCTACTCCACTCCTAATATCCTCACACAGGGGATATTAGCATGCACTATCAAAATAGGTTTCACAGGTTTACCTAAAACCTTCACAATTGTGTCTTTTTATCACGGGCTTACACAATCCAAAAACCCACACAATCTGAGTTTTCTGGCTCTCCTCAGATAACCAAAACAATGAGATTTTTCTGGCAAATCTCAAACAAAACCAAAGAATGTAAATTACACAAATGTAAAATACCTGAATCTCCTTTTGAAGTAGCCTGGTAGAACCAATCGGAGTAGAAGTTCGATTCAACGTTCAAAGTCCAATACTCACTTTAAGAATAGTTCTAAGTCTAATTGATTTTAAATCAAAAGGGTTAGTTCTATTTGATTTTGAATCCAAGAAGAAGGAATATCAGAAATTCCCCTTTTCAAATAAGATTGGAATGTAGATCAAAATCAAATAATAAACAAGCTAGCAAAAGGAATATTAAATGAGCACAAAGTAGCTTAAAAACAAACACGAACTTATCTCAGAGTATAGCCTAAAGATTGCTTGAATTGAGTTGAATTGAATTGAAAAACTCTGAAGTTCGTGCTCTATTTATAGCCTGAAAAATTCCATCTACGACTGGTCTTAGAATCCTAAGACTGGTCGTAGCTTTAAAAATTTTCAAAGATTTTCGCGGGATAAGGATTAACTGTTCCACGACTGGTCCTGGGTAGTCTACGACCGGTCATGGGCCACCTACGATTGGTCGTGGGTCACCTATGACCGGTCGTAGGACCCCCAGTTTAGTTGCTGGAGTTTGAATCGTAGGGCTAAGACTGGTCGTAGGACAAGTCGTACAGCTCACAGGACTGGTCGAAGGATGTCCAGGACTGGTCGTAGGACAACCAGAAAAATCCAAAAATCTTCAACAACCTAAGACTAGTCCTGAAAAACTTAAGACTGGTCGTAGCAGAGCTATGACTGGTCTTGAAGTCCCTATGACTGGTCTTAGAACAGCCCAAACAAGCATATTAAAATATACGAATTATGTATCCAGAATGACCTACAGTAAAGCCCATCCTAAGGTCAATCTAAGGTCAAACAAACCTTAAAATTGAGATGGACATTGATAGTCTATACACTCAGATGACCCTTAGGAGAAGCTAGAGAATTTACGAATCTTGTTGTAGGCCTTCTCGAGCTTGATCCTTTCTTAAGTTGACAAAGTCTTCTTCTATACTTGTACTTGTTTGAATCTTGAACATGCATACTTGGAGACTTCTATTCTTGAATTCTTCATTCATGACTTGAAACTTTCTTCATTTAAGTTCTTGTCTTGAAATACGATGTCTTAAAGTAATGAATAGTCATGAAACACAAGATATATGTAACACCCCAGATTTTCACTAACCTGGAATTAGATGTCCTTAGGCAATGGGTCAACCATATCACTCTTAGAGATCAATCCTAAAGTCTTGAAATCGCTTTTCAACCCATTTCCTTCAAAATCTCACCTTTCACCACCCCATTCTTCAAATTTCTCTAAGTACTTTCATATTAGACACAAACCTAAAGTTTAAAAGGTGAGGAACTATACTTAAACTAAAACTTCCTATAAATAGTAAATACATACGTAAAATGAGATTTTAACTAGTTAATATTTAGAATTTCATGATGTAGATAGTTTATTTGGATGTATTAGCTTCTTCTACCCCAAAATCATATATTGTACGTTGTGTAACTCATTCTAATTTACAAATGAGACTCGATAAACGCCTCGACGGACTCGTGGGCCCAAACGGCTCAAGTCGGGAGGATCCAAGGTGGGTCCCACATGTTTTCGGCATCCCCGGAGGGTAAGGACCTTGCCCCTGGGGTGATCCCATGCCAATTTGGTTAGTGACCGGCGAGGACCTCGCCAACCTCGTCCGTACAACGGTCTGGCAGGCCGATTTCTGGACTTTTTTCTGTACATTTCTTCCAACTTTAAAAAATCATATCTCACTTGTTATAACTCTGATTTAGGTAATTTAGAAATCATATTTAAGCTAAATGAGTCTAGTTTGATATAAAAATATGTGAAAAATATAATAAAATATTTAATATATTTTAAAGTAGGACGTTGTGACAACTGTCCGAAAATCACTTGTTGGACAGCTGCTGCTTCCAGAATTTTTAGAATTCTTCTACAACTCGAAATCTTATGAAATTTGGTGGAGAGAGGTTAAACTTAATGATGAACCACTAAAAAAATAATTAAAATAATATGATAACTAGAAGTACCCAAAATGGGGCATAGAATGTCCCTAGGACCACATTCTGCCATAATTAGAGTAGAATTTGGTTTAGTACCAAACTGAATACTCAGTAGAATTAACTTGAAACACTTTAAATACGAACTACATGACCCAAAATGAGTAGGACCACTAACTCTATGTTACCTGAAAACATAGGATCAATCTCTAAGCCCAGTTGCTCTCGGGAGCATTTAGAAACTTTGTATTGGATCTATACCGCGCGTCGAAAGTCCAATAGCGATAAACTTAGACAATCCTGACCGCCTAGTTGGACTTGATAATTATTTCAAAAATCAAGCCCAACCGATATCCTGAGACCAGTTTACTGAGTCCGAAGTGAAGAGAGTGAAAAAAGGAAAATCTTTAGAAAATTAATTCAATTTAAATAAATCTGGCACATGTCGCTTGCGTGATATTTTTTAAGCATTCTGACCATCGGAATCTGACCCAAATACACCCTCGGATCAGGGAACATTTTCCACTCAGGTCAGTGTACTTGGAATCCCTAATCGAGTCTCAGTGACCGCTGAACTGAAATTGGTCCGCCACGTGCAATCTGGGAACACTACCGGACTGAAAACTTAATGTGATCAAGATCCAACATCCATGAGCTTAAGTCCGACCGCATTCAGTCAGGGGACCTCCAGAAACGTTCTTTTGGATCGAAAAAGATTCGATTTGGCTGTAACCCAAGTATACCTTGACTTGGAGTCTATTTTGGTTATGTTTGGGCTTATAAAAGGGCCTTAAACCCTTAGCTTTCTAACCCATACGAATTTAGGAAACCCTTGGAGAGAGAAGAAAGAAAGGAGAGAGAAAGTGAGGGAGAAGCTGGGGCTTTCTCCTGGGATTCTTCCCTGCTGCTCCACGTGTCAAATCCTTCCACCTGCATCGCTATTCTGGCGATTCCAACGCCGTTCTAGGTAAGAAAACCCTAACCTCAAGCTGTTTTAGGGATTTCTTCGATACAAGTAGCGAAGTAGCTGATGTAGCTTGTGCTATAGGTCGTCATACAGGCGTTGACGAAGCGTAGAGTTTCTATTCGATTCAATACGCTTCTACGGCGAAAGGTGCGGATTTTAGACGTTTCAATGCCGTTTAATGGTAGATTATTGACAAGAATGCTGTTTGACATGTAGAACATGCTGTCCGTTTTTCATTTCGAATACGTACAGAGAATACGAGATTTAGGGTATTTTGGGTATTTGTAGGAAATATTGTATACGTACATATTTTACCGATATGATTGCCATGAGTATTTGCCGTGTACCTATACTAGTTATGCGTGTATGATCTGTTTGGCGAAGCGATTCGCCCTAATGCACATTTTGGCCCACATATGCTATGTAGACTACAGTGTGTAAACTAAGTGTTTGTATAGGTAAGTATTGCGTAAATGAGGTTGTAGATTAGTGTTGAGATAGGATTCTCAACTTCGTTGACGATGTGTATGATTTTCTCCATGTACGTTGTTGAATTGATTCCTTATATATGAAATGCTTGTGTATGGTTAAATTGCCCATGTTATCTTATAACATGTTGCTAACATGCTTGAATTAATTGTCATTTCAATTTTGTTTATCTTATATGATTACTGATTCACATTACATGTGCTTGGGGCTATACTCTAGTCCAGACAGTCGGTAACAATTTAGAATTTGTGGTTTGATTCTATTCGCCACGAAGGATGTGTATGACGAACCCGAGTCGTACTAGAGTCGTCAGCAGTGGTTAGGCCACACGAAGTGCTTGTGCACTTCATGTCGGTCGATTCAACGTGCGCTCGTGCTAGTTAAACTCATCAAGTAACCCGATTGACCGTTGTATGTTCACCTTGTATTCGTCATAACTGCTTGAACCTAGGGTATTAAACTTACCAGTGATAACCCTGATAACCGTGGTACCTTGATCCACTAAGACTCATGAGCCGGGCATTGTGGTATGAGACACCGTGGTCGAGCTGTCAGCCTACGCTGGGGCCACAAACCTCCCCGTAGTGACCAGTGAGCACCCTACTCTGAGCAGATTATGATAGTATGAGACACTATATTCTTACTGTCGGCATACACTGATTGGTGGCGAGCCCTTTGTAGTGACCTTGAGTTTATCCTGACACTGCATAGGGGCGACGAGTCATGTTGTAGTCTTAAGGATATAACTAGGCCTGTATTGATAAGGTGATGGGGGAGTGGAGCAACGAATGCGTGCAACAGCTCTAGCAGCCCTTGCAGTGACCTAGAAATATATCATCGTATGAGATTAATAGGAGTAACGACCCTAGACAGGATCCTTGTTGGGAATGATATAAGAGAAGTACCCTAGTTTTCCAATCCTGTTGTATGAAAAGGACTAATAACAACTCGGTAATCATATTCGTATCGCACTGCATGTGTCTGGAAGATGTGGAGCACTGAGGGAAGAAAGCATGCTGTGGACATAAGATAGTGTCACTTGAGGGAGTATGTCAGTGAGGGCATCCATCATGTCATTTCATTCTTGCATTAATCACAGTATTTAGGAATGTTTGATTGCTTGCTTTACCATTATCGCGTGATTGATTTGATAACATGTTAACCTTTGCTCTATGATTCCACTGAGTTAGATACTCACTCCCACGTTACGGGATGGTGTTGCACACACCAACCAGTCCCTATTTTAGTTTCAAATGATGGCGATGCTTGTGAAGCAGAGCCAGACTTAATGATGATGAGGAGGATCCCTCCTATATGCAGGTTCTGATCGATGGGTTTACAGGGTTACTGATTAGATGTCAATACACTTGGTATTTTACTTTTTATTTACACACCCATGTATATTCTTTCCTTTCTATTTTGGAGTATACATGTATTTAGTTAACCTGGTAACATGTTCACACTCTGGAGACTTACAATCATTTATATATTTTATATATATATCACATTCTTCCGCTTGCTAATTTAACTATCTTTGGAGTATGATATGCTGTTTTGGCTTAATCCACTTCATGTTTCATACACTATTACAGCCGACATTCATCCATCATTGAAAATGTTGCATAAGTGATGTTCTGAAACTCGAGAGTAGAGTTTATGCTCGACCCCCAATTTTCAAGGCGTTACAATATACAAGATATAGATATAGGTTTTGGCACCACAAAATTTGACAACCAAAGGGATATGAAATCATAGCACTTACAGAATAGATGAACAGTTGCTTACCCATTCAAAATGTGCTGAGCACGGTAGTGAAAAAAGAAAGAAGATATCTTCCTTCTTTTGGAAATCCTGGTCAAACCATTTTGATCGGGTCTGGTGTACTGAGGGTGCACACCTTATTGTGGTGCATGCTCATAAAAATGTGGGGCCCACACTAATGTTACATGAAATCCACTCCAACCATCAAGTCCCCTATTTCAGTCATGGACCTCAGACTAAAGATAAGGCAGATCTGTACCTTAGGTGGGCCATCCTACTCAATTCCATGATTCTAACTAGCGATTACCAATACTTCAATGAACAGATTATTTTTTGATCGGATCACCAACATTCCTGAACATTCCCAGGCTTATTTCATTAGATTCAAGTGGTTACTTTCACAACTTGGCACCCATGTGAGTAATTCCATCCCACGGTAGTGTTTAGTGAAATCCACTTCGTCCTCTCATCCCGAATAGAACTATTGGGCCATCAGACTAAGGATCGGGCAGATCCAAAGCTTAGGTAGGTCATTCTCTAATATTTTAAGTCTTCACTTATGGAATTTCATCGATCTAATTGTCAGATCACTCTACCTTTGAACATTGATGGTTAAAAGGGTCTTAGGGCTTATTTAAGTGGGTTTTGACGGTACATTCTATTATTAGAAGTTGGGATAAGGATGATCAATTAGTGGGCTATGAACTTGAGTGTTGTAGGCTCGTTAATGGTGTGGGTGTATAGTTAGACTCCTAACTCAACAATCAAATTGGCCTTGAATTGGAGTTGGTGTGTCCACGGGGCTTCTCCCCAAGGATCAATAGTTGGATGATTTGATTAAACCGAAACAAATGATCATTTGGGTTCCTTAGAATCCTATGATGTAAATGCATGGGTAGGTCCTCACATAAATAGTCAATTCACATAACCTATGGTTAGATTGTTTTTAAGAAACCAATTTATGGTCTTAGGATCTCTTAGAGGTGTCTAAATGGAATTTTGATTTACCTGATCTAAGACCAAATGGTTGTATTAACGTGAATTATAAGTAGATATGGTATAAATCGGATTTAATAGTTTCTAGGATTGTCCAATTGTAACCTAAAATTTCAATTTAAAATTTGGTGGTTGGATTAGGTAAACCAAGTGTTAGAGCATTTGACAAAATGTTATGGATTTGATGAACGGTGGATCTCGCGATTCAGATTTCCAAATCTACAATGAATGATTAGATTGATTTATCCAAGAGATGGAAATCTTGAAAATAGATTCCTATGTCAATGTGGAGGTACATCTTGAATAATAATGGATGGATAACTTAATATATGGATGGAGATTGCTTTCAACGGTCGGATTGATACTAGAATAAGCGTAAGTGTTTGCTTAAGTTAGGTGACACGGTAACATCAAAGTATTGAAAAGTATGAGGTGTTATATTAAAATCCCACCATTAAAAACTTTTATGGGCCACGAAAGTTTTTGATTAAGCTAATATTGTCTTCCTTTCCCTGTTAACTTATGAACAGGTTAGATGTCAAATAAACATCATGGTGGACTATAAGAAGGTTCAAACAGTGGGTGTCACTCTTCCCATTATTTTTTATGCCAGGTCCACTTGAGCTTTGGATCTACCTTGGTCTTTAGCTCATGCCCTTAAATGATCTTTCAAATTGGATAAAGGGCGTTGATAAATACATTATGGTGGGGCCCACGGAACTAGGTGACGTCACTTTAGTAGCGAGTTGGATACTCAACGTGTCAATGGCTAATCTTCTTCCCCATACATAGGTTCGGCCATAAAAAAAATAAAATAAAATAGGGCAAGTTTAGCAAGAGATTTGGCCGTCCGTAGCCTGGCCCATTGACATGATCCACCGAGGTAGGTAGATGTCCTAGTTGAAATAAGGATTGCGTGCTGAGTTGCTGGCAATGCTCTTATCATATATTTTAAAGGGTGCTGAGTAAACTTAGGTGGGCCTACATGAATGTGTGTGGTTTATCCGTCCCGTCCATCTGGTTTTAGTGCTCATTTTAGGGTTGAGTTCAAAATTTAATCCTATCCAAAGCTCAAGTGGATCATACCATAGGAAACAATTGGGATAATGATTTCTACGTGGAAACCTTTCTGGCCCACATTGATGTTTACCCGTCATCTAACCTGATCCCCATAGTGATGTTTACTTGTCATCCAACCTGTTCATAAGATCATATTAATATAGATGAAAGGATAACATAAATATAAGTGTGATCCAATACTTCCGTGGCCCCCAAGAATTTTTCAATGGTAGACGTTAAATTCACACCGTTTCCTGGCGTGGTCCATTTAAGCTTTGGATATATTCCAGTTTTGAGCTCAAACGCTAAGGGCCCGTTTGGCTGGGTGGATTGGAAGGGATGGAATGATATTAGGGTGCATGGCTTGGATTTCAAGGTAATGATGGTGTTGTCAGTGGATTGCCTTAAAATCCATGGGATTGCTATATCAAGTTTGTTTGGCATGCCCTGCTAATCCCGAGATTAAACCATCCGAGATTGCTATATTGAGTCTGTTTGGCACGCCCTGCCAATCCTAAGATTAAACCATCCGAGATTGCAATATCGAGTCTGTTCGGCATGCCCTGCCAATCCCGAGATTAAACCAACCGATTCCTTCTAAACCAAATAAGTCTTAGGCTAATTTGAACAAATTAGGGTGGATTGGATGAGATTTAAAAGTAATGATGGTATTGTCAGTGAATTGTTTTAAGATCCATGGGATTGTTATATCCCAAGATCAGATCATGCAGACTCTTTGACATCCCTGCCCAATCTTGAGATTTAAATTTCAATCCCTTCTAATACCATCCAATCCCTTCCAATCCACCCTGCCAAACAGGCTTAAAATTATTTGATAAAATGAATGGACGAGGGGGATAAATTACATAAATCATAGTGAACCTAGCGGAGTTTACTCAGTACGCAAGTAGTAGCGTTACTCAGCGCGCAATCCGCTTCCGTCTGAGTTATCATTTCCCACGTGCGAAGTCAGTATTTTTGAACAGCGCACACGAACGAGTCCACGTACCATTTACGTGAGCGAGTGGCTGCTGAAAGATAGAGAGAGGGGTAGGTAGGTGGAGAGCTACCTGTCTATAGACTATATAAGACTTTACATCAAAACTCTCCTCCCCATTTCCCATCTTCCTCATTTCTGACGTTTGGAAAGGAGAGATCGACTCCCATGGCGTCGTCTCTGTCGTCAAAACCCTTTCTCAAAGCCACAAGAACCGACGGAATCTCTGGTCTGGGATTCCAAACCTCAGATCTCAGGAGATTATCCGTTCCGTCCGTACAGATCTCGATCCGACGCGTTCCTGCTCCCCGAAAGCTCGGTAGATCCCTTTCTTTCTTCGATCGATTCCGATATTCTTTTAGACATCCTCAACTGAATTCCTGATATGGATCGTGGAATCTCTCTTTGGTTTGCCGTTTAGAATTGATTTTGACCCTGATCTCTACAAATTTCTAGGTTTTTGTTTGGAATTAGGATGTTGATTTCAATAGGCTTTGTCGAATTGCTTTAAATCCTGATTCGATTGAACTCGGATACAATAGAGATTTCAAGCTAGGCTGCTGAATTATCTGTTTTAATCTGTTATCAGTCTCTATTGTTTTGAACTGTTTTGCATTGTGATTTTAATTGCTTGGGTGATTAATGCGACCAGTTCAAGAAAAAACCTAATTGCAATGAAATTCAAGTAGAGAAATGCAAGATGTTCAAAGCACACACAAGTGGGGGGAGATCCGCATGTAGAGAAAATAAGCAATTACAGTGAGCAAGCTCAACAACCCTCTAGTCTTGTACTAGAGATCAACAACTCTCTCCCAACATTCTATTGCAGAGAAACAAAGAAATTTTTCTCAAAGTGAAGTATCATTTATCTATGTTATTTATTATGATCTGCCTAAGGAGAGGCTTACAAGGTTTCATTCTTGAGGTAAATCCCTTGCACAATCTAAAGAATGTAAAAATGCAATTCCTTGTTAGCAAAGATCTCTAAAATAAGAAATCTATAAAATACGAGATCCAAAACCATATTTCCTAACACACACACACAAAACAAAGGAAACTAAGAACAATCTAAAAATGGAAATTATGTCTTTTCTTGTGCACACATGTGGAGCGTCCATGCGTGGGATGGGATGTGATAGCACACGTGTGGAGCGTCCATGCGTGGGATGGGATGTGATTGCACAAGTGATCTCTGCAGAATCTAGGCACTTCCCTTGCTTGTCATCTTAGTTGTTTAATCTATGCTGCCAAATGGATTTTGTGTTGTTGTTTATAACTGCTTTAGGTACCGATTGGGATGTCCAGTTTTGATTTATTAATCTGAAATCAGGCCTTTGTATTGATTTTAAACTAAACAGTTTCATCTATGGGGAAAATTGTCTTTTTGTTTCGATTTTTGGAACTTCCAATCTTGACTAGGTTACATAGATTTGATTTCTAGAAGCTTCATGAGCTTTAATATGTGTCGATCATATTCATTGCTTCTTTTCTGGTCTGAAATTGTTAGTATAAGCTTTGGATTTTTTTTTTCTTGTTTACTTTGATTTATTATGTAAAGCTCCCCATCTTGATAAACTTGCTGGGGTGGTATTTTCTCGAAGCTAGTTGATCTCTAATGCCTTGTTTGTTGAATTCTCACTCTCTTGTTTCAACTGAAATTTCTCTGATGTGGCCCATCATTTTCCCATTTAGATCC
This sequence comes from Magnolia kwangsiensis, assembly GCA_037074715.1. Taxonomy (NCBI): domain Eukaryota; kingdom Viridiplantae; phylum Streptophyta; class Magnoliopsida; order Magnoliales; family Magnoliaceae; genus Magnolia; species Magnolia kwangsiensis. The sequence continues at coordinate 64,927,975 of CM073573.1, forward strand.
TAAGTTTTTTAGTTTGAATCCTAGAAGACTAATTAGTTTACTACCACTCTTCTCCAGTGCATGATTTCATACTCTGTGAGCCCTTTTCTGTTTTTCTTTTATATAGAATGCGGATTTTAATTGAGTTCATCATTTTAATCTTCATCTGAAGTTCTTTAACTAGTTGATACAATTTCTTTTGCTTGCAACTGTTTACGGATATGGGTGTTTGGAGGGCTTCCTAATCTGATGCCTCCTCTCCACTGCAATCACACAGGGCCTGTTTGGTTATAGGTGAATCCAAACACCCCTGTGGTTTATCATTTTTTTCCTTCATAATTTCTTTTCTTAGAATTTCATACTTTTACTAGCCATGGGGAGGGAATTGGTTATCATTTACATCTTGCTGTTTACTGTTGGGCTCTTTCTCTACTTAGCCATGTACCATGCTTGATATCTAATACACATAGGTACTTTATTTATTTTCCACCTTTTATCTGTTCATGATTGGAAATGTTTAAAATCTTACATGCTGTGCTTAAAATACCAGAGGTGCAGGCTGGTACTGGAAATTCATTTGGGACCTTGTTCCGTATTACGACATATGGAGAATCTCATGGAGGAGGTGTCGGGTGTGTTATTGATGGATGCCCTCCTCGGGTTCCCCTTGCAGAAGCTGATATGCAAGTAGAACTTGATAGAAGGTATTCCTTTTAACCTGTTAGATTCATTGTCACAAGCACACTGTTATTATATTGGTGCAACTGGATCTAGGATTAAGGTATGAGCCATTTTTTTTCTTCCTTGGTGGTGAACACGTGCATCGAGAATGAACACTACTTGCAGGGCTGTTAAATGTCAATGGACTGGGTTTGCCCATCAGGATCCCTGGCCAAGCCCACAACTGGTCAGGCGTGGGTTTATTTTTTAGGCCCAATATTTTTGGGCCTGAAAATAGAGATATACTGGGCATGGGATTATATTTAACAACCTTACCATTTTCAAGGCTCAGTCTGAGCCTGAACCTATGCTTGATTCTGTGGACCAATCTTGGTCTAAATTTCGGGCCCATGAGCCGGGTGAGGGTCTAGACTTCAATGAGCTGGGCCCTGCGTGACCTCTCCCTGGCCCAGCCCAGCATGGCCTGCGAACAGTCCTGGCTACTTGCAGCTATACGGTTGAGTGATGGATGAACTCTGCATCAGAATTGGTGTCTATTTTACTTACGGCAATTTTTGGTTTTAGCAATATCTGTTGACATCTTCTCTCTTCTGTTCTTTTATCAAACCATGCAAACCAATACTCTCTTTCGTCTTCTTAAACCAGTGCACTCTGTCCTCTCTAACAAATTACATCCATTTCTCTTTTGTTGTTATTCTTCTTCCATCTCATGCAAATAGCAACAAAAATGGGGCAAAACTAATTCTTAAGGGGTTTCTTGTAACTCAACAGCAACACATTTTTATCATCCCTGACTACTGATTTCCTTCTCACTCTTCTACTCATTTACTATTTTACTGGATCTTCAATTTAAGTTTTATGATAAATTATTAATGCACTTCGTTTCCCATTTTGTACCTTAATTCTGTATACTATCTGTCTACCAATGGTCCTTTTCTTCCCCCTTAAAACTCATGCGGTATACTATCATTCTAGCAATGATCTCTTATAGAGTTATAGGCCACCATTTTTTTCCTCATCGTGCGTTTTTCCAGAAACTTGGGGTTGCCTTTTAAATGGTTAAACTTCTACATTTAGCTGCCCACCAGGCATCAACCTTCCCATTTTACCAGGCTCTTGAAAATAGGCCGTGGGCCACCCAATATAAACCCCAGATCCAATTGTTACATCCACCCATGCCTCAAAGGATGAGCAAGCACAATCATGGAGGGGCAGTGGCTAGATAACCTCTTAAGCATGGAGCACCCACATGCATGAGGGGTCATGCCCAAGAAGCTGGCTGAAAGATAGAAGGGAGCCCAGTGCTAATGTTTACCAACACTGTTCACATGCCAACATGGTCATGACCCACACTATGCCCTTAGAACAACTATTACATGTTACCTGCAAAGAGGAATTTTCAGCAGTGAATTTTTACAGCGTGAAATGTGAGCAAAACCTGAGGATGAACTTGAAGCTTCATCAGCAAGCAAGAAAAAAAAAAAAAAAAAAAAAAACCAATATCATTTCTAAACCCAATCAAAATCTCTGAAGTTGTCCTGGACAGGGACATCAACTGACTGGATCATGCCAGACTGGAAGGTACAAGGACTGATCAATGTACATGTATGCCATATGTACTGTGGATATGGACGTGCTGCTGATGTTACTTCCCAGTTTAGTAAATTCATACTGTAGTCTAGCCCATGCAAATCGAGAGATGCTAAGGTGATTTGCACAAACCAAATTGAAGAGGTGACTGCCCATGTTCCAACTTGGCACCTGTCCGTGAGATTCAAGCCATCATTTTTATTTGTGACAACGCCTTACAAATGCTTAGGTTTTGGTTGAATTACATTTTATTTTTTTTAATTTTTTTTAAAGCTTGCTTTTAAATTGTTTCCTAAAACTTGCCTATGGTTTTTTCTGCTAGCCTAAAAAACACAGTCTAATATCGGTATGTATTTCATACTATCTTTTTGAAATGACATTTTTACCTTTAAAGCAAACCCTCAAAACAAAATACCCAGCAAAACCATCGTTCTCTCTCTCTTGCCTGATTGCCTGAACGTTGCAACCCCTCTCCCACAGGAAAGCGGGGCAGATAAAGTGGACCACACTGCAGGAAAGTGGGGATAATGACAGCGACTGTTGAAACCTTCCTAGGGCCACACCATCACCTACTATTGAAACCTTCCTACAGCCACACCACCACCCACCGTCGAAACCTTCCTAGGGCCACACCACACATCACTGGTTCCTGGTGCAGGTTTCTTGCCAAAGCCTTTTGTAGGGAGTTACTGTGCTGGGAAGCTAGGTGGGACCGACCATGATGTTTATGAGTAATCCACTCCGTCCATCCATTTTGCGAGCTCATTTTAATACATGCAACCAAAAATGAGCTGGATCCAAGACTCGAGTGGGCCACATGAGAGGGAAAACTAAGAAATGAAATGCTTACCGTTGAAACCTTCCCGGGCTACATCTTGATGTTTATATCCCATCCAAACCGCTTATAAGGTCATTCCCGTTGGGATGAACTGAAAACACAAAAAACTAATCATGATACAACTTTTGTGGCCATACGAATATTTCAATGGTGGCAGTTCAATCTCCACTATTTCCTATCGTGTGGCCTACTTCAGTCTTGGACCCAACTCATTTTTTGTCGCATATCCTTAAATGAACTCGAAAAACAGATGAACGAGGTGGATTTCTCACAAACATCATGGTGGCCCCACCTAATTAACCTACCTTGGAGCTTCCTACCAAGGCCTTATGTAGGAAATCTGCCTCCGCTGGTTCCAGGTTATAGCCAAGTGGCGCTCCTCCAACATCACGTTTCCATTGGAGTTTCAAAAGTTGTGGGCCCCGTCATGATGTATGTGGTACTTCCACACCGCCCATCCATTTTGTAAGGTCATTTTAGGGCATAGGCCCAAATATGAGGTAGATCCAAATCTCAAGTGGACCACACCATAGGATATGGAAAGGATTAAATGCCTACCTTTGATAACTTCTTGGGGGCCAAACATGTTGGATGAAAAAGAAAAAAGAATTACAATGGGCCCCTAATTTAGGTCCACATTGCCTAATCAACGGGTTGGATGGTAAAAAAATATTATAGTGGGCCATAGCATTTTGTAATGGTAGGATTTAATTGCCACCGTTAACTCTTGTTGGTCCATATGGGATTTGGATCTTTTTCATTTTTGTGCTCATGCTCGGAAATCATGATCAAGGAAGGGTGGACGGTGTGGATCAAGCAAACGCATCATCATGGGGTCCATGGCATAATCCCTCACTGGAGTGGATTCCATGAGCCTTGCGCAAGGAACAAAACGTTTAAGAGGGCGTGATCATCTTTTTTGGAATACAATAGATGGAGTTATTTGACAGCCGTTAGTCAAAATCAAAATAAGTGGCTTTTTTACCTTATTTCAAAACCATAGGCAGGTTTTAGGAAACAGTTTAAAAGCAAGCTTTTTTTTTGTTTTTTTATTTTTTGGAATTCAACCAAAACCTAAGTGCCGGTACAGCATTTTATTTTTGTTTTGTAATATACTAAATATGTTGCTGGTGTCTCCTTATTTCATTCAGACATCTTCATTTTTTTCTCAGCTTTTATGCTTTTTTATAAATGAGAAAAATGGTAGTTCTGCATCACATATTGCTCATAAATCCCTATTTAACATGGTGTCTGGTTCATGATATATCTTGTTAACCAGTATTTTTATCTATGTTTAGGGCTTCCAGGTGCCCTAAATACTGTTCCTTTTCTAATAACTGGGATGAAATTAAGAATACCTAATCATGCTATACAAGAATATCGGGCTTTTCAATTAGCCAAAAAAGAAGAAGAAGATGGTAATGATGATGAATGCCTTAAAGTAAGTTTTAATTCCAAAATTAATGTCTCCAGGAGGCCAGGGCAGAGCCGAATAACTACCCCAAGAAAAGAGACTGATACATGTCGGATTCTTTCAGGCGTTTCTGAAGGTTGTTGCTGCTGCTTTTTTTTTTTTTTTTTTTTTAAATAAAAAATAAAAAATAAAAAATTATTTTTTATACCAGTCATTGCTTTCTTGCACACGGTGGTATGGCATTCTTCTCCAAGTAATTTGTTGACTGATGCAGAATTATGTAATGCAGGAATGACTACAGGAACCCCAATCCATGTCTTTGTACCAAATACCGATCAAAGAAGTCACGTGAGTATCCCTTGGGAACAGGGGGCTTCTGTAATATGAGGTCCCAAGTTTCACAAGTTCCAAAGCAAAATGCCTCATGATCATCATCTATTGTATTGTATCTTCAAATCATTCCCATCTGTGAACTTTTGCAGGATTACAGTGAAATGTCCATAGCATATAGGCCTTCTCATGCCGATGCCACGTATGATTTTAAATATGGTGTGAGATCAGTACAGGTAACCTCATGTTTCCACCTATTATGGTGGCTCATTGAAACCAAATTCTTTAGATGATTTGATGTATAAACATCGTTATAAAACTTGTTCGAAATGAAATTGTAGGGGGGTGGCAGATCGTCAGCCAGAGAAACCATTGGGAGAGTAATACCTGGAGCTGTTGCAAAGAAGATTCTCAAGATGGCGTCAGGAACTGAGGTGCGTTTATTAAGTTTCTGACTGCAACTATCTTTTATTGAGATGAGTTTGACTGGGTCCCGTTTCCACAAGCTGCTGTACCCATCTTTGCCCCAAATCCCAAATTAGTATGCAATTCAATGCATGGTGAGGTCTTATGCATGTATATAAGTGTAGTGCATTTCATCTTTAACAGCTTGTCCATGTTTTAATATTGTTGATTTGTTGTTTGTGTTTGAACTTGTCTATTCACGCCCGAGGAAATTTTATAGTTACGCGTTTAGGGTTCTGATGTTCTGGTCTAATCTGTGTTTATTTTGTATAGTCAAACATGTTTTTGCATTACATCTTGCTACTGATGCATCCACAGGATTACATGCATGAATTGGTACTGGTTGACTCCTTGTCATGCATTGTATCCATCCCTGCCCTAATTTTCTCGATGATTTTCAGGTTTTGGCATATGTATCTCAAGTGCATAAAGTTGTACTTCCAGAGGGAGTGGTTGACAATGAGGCTGTGACACTTGAACAGGTGCGGAACGGTTATTTATTTATTTTTCTCTCTTGCTGAGGTTCAGCTAATAGTGTTATTGTTGCAATTTACTAATTATCTTCCTATATGAAATTCTTCCAGATAGAAAGTAATATCGTCAGGTGTCCAAATCCTGAATATGCTGAGAGGATGATTAATGCCATCGATGCTGTTCGAGTGAGAGGGGACTCTGTTGGTGGTGTTGTGACTTGCATTGTGAGGAATGTCCCACGTGTAAGAATTCAACTCAATTCAATCTCTCCTATGTTGACTTGCAAAGTCTCCTTTCAAGCATATATACATTTTTCATCGTGTTTGGAAATAATCCCAAGTCAGTAGTTGTCTAATAAAGATGACCCATTTGGTTACAGGGGCTTGGTTCACCAGCCTTTGATAAACTTGAAGCTGAGCTTGCCAAAGCTGTCATGTCATTGCCAGCAACCAAGGCATTTGAAATTGGTAGTGGATTTGCAGGTACAGAAACGTATCTTTGAGTACTGATTAGTTGTGAAAGAAAAGTAGAAACAAACTGTTTATAATTTGGTTGTTTACTTCCAACAATGATTTCAACTGCTATCTTCAAGAGATCATTGGCTATTATCAGTTTGGGATTTGTTTTATGTTGTAAGTAATTTGTCTTGAGATAATCCGTGTAGGTACTTTTATGACGGGAAGTGAGCATAACGATGAGTTCTATACTGATGAGGATGGAAACATCCGAACAAGAACAAATCGTTCAGGTGGGATACAGGTATTTTCTGTTCCCTTTTCCTTTCTTTCTCACTAGTCCGTTAAGATTCAAACTGTACAGTGTTTCCTGGGTTTCCATGATTTTATTTTTTTTTGGTTCTAATTCTTGTAGGGTGGAATATCAAATGGTGAAATGATAACCATGAGGATAGCTTTCAAGCCTACTTCTACAATTGCAGTAAGTTGGACTCCCTGATAGAACACTTGTGCATTCAGCATGGATTGAAAAGGGAACACTACGTCAGTCTGACAGCTATTTTTTTATTTTTATTTTTTTCTTATTGGACTTGTTATGCGACACTTGCAGAGGAAACAACATACGGTGACCAGAGACCGACTTGAGACTGAACTCATTGCACGAGGACGCCATGATCCTTGTGTGGTCCCTCGAGGTCTGTTCAGAAACTTCCTTCATAGGGAAACTCCCCCGTCATTCAATCTGTCATTTGCTTTCTTGGTCTACATTTAACATCATGGAAGAAGATTCATGTTAACAATTTGCTTGCTGGTGTTGCAGCTGTGCCGATGGTGGAAGCCATGGTTGCTTTGGTTATTTTGGATCAACTGATGGTGCAGTATGCACAATGCCAGCTGCTACCCATCAACCCTTGCCTCCAAGAACCTGTGGAGGCACCAAAGCTTGAGGCGGCCGTCCTTCCACTTTGAAAGGTGGGTTGCGCGATTTCTCTGATTTTATTTATATTTTTTCCCCCTAAAAATCCCTGTATCCTACTTATTTCAGGAAAAAGAAAGCAGTGATAGAGGGAAGTGATGTTGTTGTACTATGATTTCGAGGACCGAGTTGTCTAATTTTGCTTAGTACAAATGAAATAAGGCGGGGAATGAAATGATATGTTGTAGGGCATAATTGCTATATTGTTTAGTTGTGTTTTTTGTTTCCTTATTTTTTTTAATGCTTCAAAATTGCAGTTGTATCCCAATGCATGCTATGGGTGAGCATGGACCTTTTTTCTTCTCTTGTACTGTTTATCTACCCATCAATGTTTTAAATATCAACAATATCAGTCGATATATCTCATGATGTATCTTGTATCCTACCTGTGCGATATGAAACGTACAGGTAATTCCAATATATCCCACATGTTTGATCCGGTGAGCATTTTTAATTTCTCATCTTTCTTTCTTTCTTTTTTTTTTTTTTTTTTTAAAAATTGAAATTTCCTTAAATCAATGTCAAATAGTTACAAATCGATTAGTTCTTCATGTTTTGCATTAAAAAAATAAAAAAATAAAAAAAATCATGGAGTTGAGCTTTGATTTCGATATCCATTGGTTCTTTTTGTTCTCCATGCTCTTTTTTTTTTTCCCAATTAGTTGTCAATTGAGATTAATTTTGAAGTATTTGATAAAATGATCATCACATATACTCTAATTTCAAATTTTGAGTTGTAGGTGGTCCGATTTGGAAAATTTTTGAAAATTTCCCAATTTCTTCCAAATCACTTGCAATGTTGCACTCTAAACATGAAATCAAGCATGTATAAGAGTTGATCTAGTGATTTGTTAAGTCTTTGTTAGTTTTTGAAAAATAAAATAATTTTTAATTAAAAATTAATAAAAAGTTATAAAAATATTTTTTTTTTTTTTAAAATAAATAAATAAATTGTCAATTGAGACTAATTTCAACGTATTTAGGAGTGTTTGATGAAATGATCATCACATACTCTAAATGTAATGCATTTAATTGGAATATAATTGCATTAATTTAGTCAAACAATGCATAGCTTATGACCCTATACGAACAAAATCTACTAGGTGCACTTCTTTCTTGAAATGTTATCATTTAAAAGTATGTATTAAGGTCTTTTTCAAACAATGTATGAAGTTTCATTGTAAAAATCAACCATTTTCCCAATATTTCCAAAAAAGTATTTCCTTATGTTTTCCAAAAAGTGTGATAAATTACCTGATACAAATGATATACCCCATGCGATAACCGATACGTATCCGTATCCTAAGGATGCAATATATAATGTGATACCGATACCGATACCGATAGGTAATGCCATCTTAACATTTCTGTTGGCAACACTAGCAAAGTGCAGAGACGCTATAACATTCTAGGGTCAAAGATCTCATTAGCATGAGTAATGTCAAATGAGTATTGTTTATCAACTTCAAAAACATTTTTCCTCATATTTTGGCTCGAAAGGAGCAGCCATTTCCTTCCTGGAGATTGACAGTTGAATGACTTTCTGGCCACAGCTTTTGTCATATCCAGCTCAAAGTTAGGGTCTTGATATTAAAGTCCCTAATGAGAAATTCTTCCATTGGTTTTTTTCTCTTGGAGGAGCCATTCATAATGGGTTACTTGAGTGGACAAGTCAAATAGATCTCCGAATTCTATGCCTATAAATTTCTTTCTTAATTCAATATCTAAGCTGTCTTGGGTTAGTTTAACAAATTTGGCCTTGACATGGTGACTAAGCACTTGTTCCTTACCTTCTTGAAGCAAGCAATATACTTATAAGACTTTTCTCTTGACAATTGTCTTAGATGGGATAGATCGACTATTGAGACCTATAGCTCAATTCAGAAAAATTGTGCATTGAATTTTTCTTCCATCTCCTTCTATGTTAATAGAATTAGGTGGTACCTTAATGTACAACATAAAAGCCGTACCAGTAAGAGAATTTCTGTAAAGTGTGAGCTTCAGAAAGTAATGATTTGAAATGATCAATTGATCACATTCTCCTGAGAATAAAGTAAACTCAAGAGGTTTATACACTCGACAACTTATAGTGCCGATCTATCCATTATGTATACGACTTTCTGTAGGTTGGTGATTTATGCGCTGGCCTTGCTGATGGCCCACGACCTCTTGGATTAGATTGATCAAATCTTCTCAACCCATCTGAGGGACATGAGCAGGTGCTTGATGTCCCCGAGTGGCCAGATTAACCACTGGAGGAACCAAGTTAATTGTTGGTGGAACGGAAGGCTCACGAGGTTGCCCGCCTAGGCCTCAAAGCTAATCAGTCCCTAGGACGAATTGCCCTGGTGCTCCATAATTTGGTGTCTCTTGGCCGTTGGGTCGGCTGTAGCGGCTGTTTCTTATGATGTTGACCAGAGTAAATTTCAGCTACATTGATATTTGGTCAAACCAATTGATCACCGGTTGTGGAGGTATTAATTGATCATGTAGAAGATTTGGTTGAGGATAAGGAATTAAGGTATTAATTGATCATGTAGAAGATTTAGTTGAGGATAAGGAATTAAGGATCCATGCCGCTAGGCTGAGTTGTTCTAGAAGAAGGATCTAAATATGCATTAGCACATGTGGATGGAAACATTGAAAGATTTTCATAGTGAACTGTGTTATAATCCAGGCAAGGCCGATGCAGTGGCAGGTGTCCTTGGTAGGAAGAAGGCACATGAAGTGATCGTGCCATGTATTATTAAGAAGCGGGAGATGTTGAATTTTATCATGGATTTTGATATCAAGCTGAATCTTGGTGAATATAAAACGTGCCTCAATAATATTTCAGTGGAGCCGACCCTAGTACGCAAGATTATTGATGCCCAAAGCCAAGATAAGGAACTTTAGGAGATGATAGCCAAGGAGGTAGATGGAGAAGGCAAAGCCGAATGGTGAGTTGGGACAGATGGAGGAATCTGTTTTCGCAATAGCCTATATGTGCCGAATGACCTAGATTTGAAGCGAGAAATGAGGGAGAAAGCTCATAGGTCTAAGCTGACAATCCACCTAGAAAGTACAAAGATATATCAGGATATGAAGAAACAGTATTGATAGAATATTATGAAGCATGAGATTGCAGAATATGTGTCGAAATGCCTCACGTGTTAGCAAGCGAAGGTCGAGCACAAGAAGTCGGGATGATTGCTAGACCCATTGGATTTTCCTACCTAGAAATGAGAGCAAATTTTGATGGACTTTTATCACTGGTCTACCCCGATCATGTATGAACCATGATGTTATATGGGTTAATAGTGGAACGTCTAACTAAGTTGGTACACTTCGTCCTAACACGTGCCATTACCTCAGTGTTGGACTTGCCAAAGTTGTATGTGAAGGAAGTAGTGTGTTTGCATGGTGTACCAATGGTGATTATTTTTTCATCAAGCTGCGCAATTTACATCCTCGCTTTGGTTGAAGATACAACAAGCGATAGGTACTTCGCTTAAGTATAACACATCTTTCCCCCAGACAGATGGTCAGACAGAGAGAGTGAATCATACTCTATAAGATATGTTACGCACGTGTGTGTTAGATTTTAAGGAAAGTTGAGAAGATTACCTACATTTCGCAGAGTTTGCTTATAACAATAGTTTTCAAGTGAGTATAGGTATGACACCCTGCAAAGCTTTGTATGAACACCCTTGTTGTGCACCGCACTGTTGGGCAGAAGTTGGTGAGCACAGTTTGATTGGGCCCGAGATAGTTCGAGTTACTTATGAGAAGATAGAAATTATTTGTAAGAGTTTACAGACCGCTTAGAGCAGACAAAAAAGTTACACAGATGCTAGGCGTTAAGATCTTGAGTTCGAGGTGGGAGATTATATGTTTCTGAAAGTATCATTATTGAAGGCTATACTAAAATTTGGTAAGAAGGGAAAGCTAGCCCCACGGTATATTGGCCCATTTCAGGTTTTGCAGCGTATTGAGGAAGTAGTGTACCATCTTGGTTTGGCAGCACAATTCTTGAATGTGCACAATATCTTCTATGTTTGGATGTTGCAAAAGTATGAGTGAGATGATTCTCATGTGATCTAGTGGGAGCATATCGAGGTTCAAGATGATGCATCGCATGTAAAAGAGATAGTAATTATTTTAGATCGGAAGGAGCAAGTTCTTTGTACCAAAGTCATCCCTCTAGTTAAAGTCCTCTAGTCGTTCCACGAAGAAGAGGAAGCCACATGAGAGAGTGTGGATGACATCAGAAAGATATACCCTCAACTTTTCAACATTGCACCTTAAGTAAACTTCGGGGACATATTTTTTTTTTTTTTGGGAGGGGTGTAATATCTCGAATGTTTCCATTTAGCTTAAGATCACTATATTGCTTGTTATGTGTGTTTTCCCTTAATTAAGGCACATTGACCCGAAGTATCTCTAGGGTTAGTATCTAAAACTCAAGTAGGCCTCAAGACAAGAAACAATTAGGATTGAATGTCTACCATTGAAAATTTTGTGGGACCACAGAAGTTTTGGATCAATCTATTATTTTGTGTTTTCAATTTATCCCAATAGGATGGCATTTAAACATCACAACGGACCTAGGAAGGTTTCAACAACAGTCATTTCCCTGCACACTTTTTTCCTGTCCTACGGCCCACTTGTGTTTTGGATCTACCTCAATTTTAGGCCCATGTCCTAACATGATCTAAAAAATGGATGCACTGGGTGGATTACTCATAAACAACACAGTTGGCCCCACCAAGCATCCTATAACATGCAATCGTCATTTCTTCACTGTCTCTCCCAAACGGGGGTTAATGAATTCAAATAGTCATATGGGCTGGGGCTGGGCTTTATAGTAGCATTTCAAGTCGGGCTTAGGTTAGACAATTTTAGTCCGTTACAAGCCCGAGCTGGATTTGGACTTCCATTAAGTAGTACATGCCAAGCTTGGACAGAGGCTAGCCCGACCCAAACCTAGCCTGTTGACACCTTAGTCTTAAGGCCGCAGAGTGCATGTGTCCCCCTGGAGTATGGAAAATCAAATCCAGATTATTGTGTGTTGAAACACCATCACGGGTGACCAATAACCACAAGATGCACCTATGAAATTTATTATTATTTTTTTTTTTTAAAATGAGCGTGAGTACATGAACTGGTTTCGAAGCTCTCCAGATTAAAACGTTGTCTCCGCAAAAGTGCTAAAATGTTCAGGAGTATATTAGGTGTGGCCAAGTTGTGCCATTGTTGTAACAGTGGCTATAATGGTCCCCACCGTTACTGATACGGTTATGGCCCATATCAGCCGATACGAGACCATAATGGCCTATACAGCCTTGTAACAGTAAAAAAGATTTTTTCAAAAAAATTTAGAAAAATATCCATTAAATTTAAAAAATTAAATATTCGAAATATACATTTCAGATTAATCTGCACCTATCCGTATAACCGTGGCCCCGATTGGACACATATGATCGTTGATCTGACATAGGCTCTCTACGATCGATCAGCTTATCTGAACGCACTGAAATCATGTCCTAGCGTGGATCCATTGTCAAGGAGCATACCTTATGACGTAGATGAGCCGTGGGCCTCCCTAAGAGCCCTGTTCGTTAGAAACGGTCGTCCACAGGGTATAAACGTAGTATAAGATAGCCCTAGGGCCATTTGCACCTCATCTAGAGCTATAAAAAGCTCCCAACTCACCCCCTCTTTCCCATATACAAATTTCATAAACCCTAGAGAGAGAGAGATAGAAGAGAAAAGAGAAAATTGAGAAGAGAAAGTTTAGAAGATCGTAGTAACTGTGGAAAATCTTCTCCCATGGATCCACGTGCCTAATCACCGCTACTTTTTGCTACCCAAAACTCTTCTAGGTACAACTTAGGACAAGGAATACCAACCCTAATAGTGATGTAGATCTCCTGGATAACTCTTCTCTAACTTAGCTAACCTGTTTAATCGTTTAGGTGTCCAACGTTTCATTTTTGGAAACATAATCCTAGGACTGAGTTTGAATCAGACGTATTACCGAAAGGTGCGGACTATAAACGCTTAGGTTACGGTTTATGAATGCTTTCATTACAGCTAATGATTTATTCTTGCCATGATTGCTACTGTATTGTCTTAAACACGTCGATTTCTATATGAGATACACCTATGAATTGTGATAAGTAGATGATGTAACCCATGTATTTAATGAAATGTCTAAATGAGAAATAGAAAATGACTAGTGTTTACCATGATTATTAATTTAAGATTTGTCATTATCATATGCATGTAGACTTCTCTGTGTAATGAATTGATAAAATGTATGTTGTAACTAACGCAATCTATGTATTTGATAAATTGTCTTAATGAGAAATCGATGATGATTTGTATGTACTATGAGTATTAAGGTATGATTCTTTATTATCTTATGCATATGTATATCTTTTTCTATGTAACTAATTGATAAAGTGCGAGTTGTAGCTAACATAGACTATGTGTTTGATAAAATGCCCAAATGAGAAATTTACTAAGATGGCTTGTTAAATACTGATATGAATTACACATGGGTGTTAGTAGCATGTGGATAGGAATGGGGCTACAATCACAGTCCAAGCAATCGGTAAACGCTCATGTTTGGGGTGGCCGAACTAGTCTACCATCTCGGGTAAACCCGAGAGATACGAATCATACGTCAACTACCAACAATGGTTAGGCCACGAGGGGCGCTTATGCACTCCATGTCGATTAGGACGACATACGCTTGTACCAATCGAGTTTGCCTAATAAACCGGTTGACCAATTGTGTGTTCACCATGTTTGGACATGACTGTTTGAATCTAAGGTACCCCTCACCAATGTAAAGATCTACTTTCAACTATGGTACCATGATCCTTAAGACTCATGAGTAGGGCATAGTGGTATGGGACACCGTGATCGTGTTGTCAGCCTATGCTGGGGTGAAAAGCCTCCCCGTAGTGACGCGAGCACTACTTCTTACAACTTTCTTATCATATATGTTTCTCTAGGAGTGACGAACCTAAATGGATTCAAAACATAGGAGTAGGACCACTCCAGTTTTCTAATGCCTAATGTTCAATTTGGGTCCATATTAAAAAAGGAGGTACCCTAGCTTCCCAAACTTACTGTATAAATGAAAATAATTAATCACTTGGTTAACATGACCATACATTACACTGCATTAGTTAGAATGCGGTAAAAAGGTGTTGGAGTTGCACATTTGAGGAAGTGTTGTCATATGCAAAACAGGCAATTGGAGTCGTATGTTGAGGGAGTGTTGATGGGTGAGAGCATGCATCATTACTTGCACTCTATTCTTGTATTAAAGAGAATAGTTAGAAAGCGATTGTTTATGATTGCCTTATCATTACTGCTTTGATTGACTTGATAACATGTGTAACTTTTTTCTTATAGAATCACTGAGTTGATCACTCACTCCCACTCTAGGACGATGTTTTAAAACACTAACCAAACGTTGATGTAAATGTAGGTGCGGACGACATCTATGTAGTAGAACATGACTTCTTGGATGATGAGGAGGAATTCTTCTACTTCCAACCCTTGGGCGAGCCGATGTAGGACACGTACCGTTACGTAGTGAACTCTAGACATCTGGGCTTAGTTGAATGCATTTGCATTATCACATTTTGTTCATTTTGAATTTCACATGTATATATTGAACCCGGTCGCAGACTCATACTCTGGAAAGAATTTTGTAAAACATGTACATAATTACATAGATATGCTTTGGATTTATACATCTACTTGACTTCACTAAATATGGAGTATGATATGCTATTTATTACAATTCTATGTATGCTTAAATCAATCAATACGGAAGAAATTAGAACATTACCTTCCACAGGACATAAGTGATGTTCAGAATCTTGGGATTAGAGCTTTACTCGACCCTCGAAATTAAGGGCGTTACAAGTTGGTATCAAAGCATGAATTGGATTAAACTATACCTGGGGTAATAGGTTATCATGACGCACTCTGACTTAGGAAGGGAGTGATGGAATGTAGAGATGATAATAGAATCTCAAGGTTCCACCGATAAACAAGACCAAGCACTGTAGTTTCGTCAACAACTGATAACTGAGGGACTTAGATCATGAGTAGTGATGTAAGTCGCCTCTGGGTCGTTAGTTGACAAATTTTAAATCTAAGATGAATGTAGAAGATGCGAGTAAATGCCCGTTAGAGCATGATAAGTGGACCCGACTAGCCTAAGGCCCAAACCAATGGATTCGTGGGGCCTAGGGGTCCCACAGAGCGAGGACGACGACCCTAGTGGTGTGGCCACCACCAACTGCGAAGGCACCGTCGGAAGCTCTAGGGAAGCTTGGTGGCGCTGCCAGATTGGCGGTGCACCGCCGCCGGCCCAATCATGTGGGCCCCTCCCACTTGTGGGGGTCCACTTATACGGCCCTACCAGTGTCCCCTTGCTCATTTTCACCCCTTTCCAAACCCTCTACCCTTCCTAAACCTCTTCAAACCCCATTTCCACCTTCAAATCTTCATTCCCAAACTCTTGAATCTTATCTCATCATTATATTCCCTGTTTCCTATACCCCTTCACCTCAAATCTCTCTTAATCTTTCTTTACATTTATTCTCTCTTGCTCATTTGAACACAAAATCCATCACCTAGGGCTCCCAAAACACTTATCTTCTTAAAATTCCCCATTTCCACCTTCATGGCCCTTTTTGAGATAGTGGCTGCCATTTTCTACATTTCTACGCTCCTTTCCCTTATAGGGAAGAAGCAAGCAACCCTGGACGAGGCTGGTCCAAGTTGTCACGCCCCAAACCCAAAAATCCGATTCACAAGAATCCCAATCGCCGAATCTGGTGCCGACAGCCTCCGTAGTTCTCGGCTCCTAGCATTCATATGCCAGATTTCCAATCCTGAGATCTTACAAGGAGGATTTTTTTTTGTACATTTAACTAGTAATAAGCATAACCACAAGTTTGCCCAAATTATAAAGGTAACATCATCATCACATATCCACTAATATAATCATTTGAATACAATCCTGAAAGGGAAATATATATGTCAAAATCAAATCTCCAGAAAACAGCTGCACGCTCCAAGCTCAATGCTGCTGCAACCTAACATCACCTGCACGCATCTATCGTGCATAAGCTTACAGAAAGCTTAGAGGGTAGTGTAAGTGTGTGCACGAGATAAGTGACAAGTATTCAATACAATATCATAATCATACAATACCGGAAAGCTATTAATCCATAAACCATACAATGACTGAATAAGCAGAAACACTGATAAGAACAGGAATTATCAGCGTAAACAGAAATACTGACAAGATTATAATCATACGATAACAGAATAAGTGAAAGTATGAACAAGTCCATAAGTTAATCAATATCAGAATATGCAATATAGGACAGCTATGCAAATGATGAGTCATAGATAATCAAATGTCGAATGACAAGGATATAATGTAATACACAATTTGAAAGAGCTAACACATATCATCACTCTCATCTAAGTCACAGGAATACAGAAACATAACAACCCACAATGTCACATGCCAAATATGTAATGGAATATGCAGTATGTAGTGCTAATGGAATGACCATGCTGGAGTGTGATGTCAGGATGATAGTACGTAGTATCGCAGGCTACGGGGTCCACCACAAGGAACCTCTATCCAAACCAGTCCCATACCTAAATTTGAATAGTCTGACTCAATGTGGTAAACTCCTGATCTAAGGTTAGTCGCGCGCCCAACCGAAATCCTTTCCATAATGAAGATACACAACAATTAGTTGCGCACCACCAGCCCGAGTGGATAGTGAATGGATGAATGAATGAGTATGCAACTCCTACTCAGTAGCCTGTCAGCACAGTAGCCTGCCAACCGCTGGTAGCTCGCCCAGTGTGGTAGCTCGCTCAGGCCTCAGCCCCACCCACATCACACCCGCCCACATCAGCGTCTGCCCATGTGCGCCCGCCCACATGCACAACAGTGACGGGGTGTCATAATATCATGTCAGTCCTCATATCAGTACGGTTCCTCTCTGGGGAAATCACCGAGGTCTATTACACTTCACACCACCTGCCACCCCAATCAAGCGCACAACCGGGTAAGTGTAAAAGACCTCACTATCCGCCTGTCATTAGTCTGCCAATATCTACCCAGCTCGTCGATAGCAGACCCATTCCTCGAACTGGTCAAACTTAGCCTAGCCATGCCTACTCCCTCGGGCGGATAAGGCCGCACCCTCTTCCAACCGACCACGACAGAGTGGAGAGCGCAGCCATCTGGTAATCGACACTCAACGCTCATCTACCCACTCGGTCTAGACGTTGGAGCATCCTCCGAAACCAAGAGGGTGTTTAGAGATTTTTACCCAGGGCCATCTATGGCAGCCCGATGCTCGAACAGATTTTCGGTGTCCCATCTGGCCATCCATGATATGCCTGTGGAGGCTACAGCCCTGATGTCACTAGGGCGTACAGTAATCATAACACAATGCAAGATGCATGAGTCATACAATCCAATCATGCATCAATCCCGCGTATGTCATGCGCTCATTAAGATAATCTCCACCTATCAGGGAGTCTCACATCATCCTGCCCAATGACATATGCAATGGTCAATCACATCTCATAACAAACATGCAGATAATGCGAATGGGCATGTATCATGATGTTATGATGTCACAAACGGTATCAATAACCGGCGTCGACAATGTGGACTTTTAACCAACATTGCCCCCAAGGAATAGCCCACATAGAATCAAATATATAATGGGCACATGGCCTCACACAAGGATCAAATATACGAAACAGGTGGGCCCTGGTCATGGGCCTAACACATATCACAATGGGCCTTGCCCATAGGCCTCAAATACATTTGGATGGGTCGCACCCATGGGCCTCAGATATATCACAATGGGCCTCAAATATACTTCGTAGGTGAGTCACATACCTGGGTCTAATACACATCAGTATGGGCTACATCACATAGGCCTAATATACATCACTATAGCCACAACCCATGGGCTTTAAATACACAATAGGTGGGCCCTACACATGGGCCCCAAATATATACCACGGGTGAGCCTCAATGGACGAGTCACCAATACAACAGGATAGGCCTAATGACATGGACCCCATAAATATATCGAATAGGCCGCACCAATTGGGCCTTACATACATTGTAATGGGCCATGACCCATGGGCCTTGCATACATCACAATGGGCCTTGCAACATGGGCCTCATATATATTTAAGGTGGGCCTCAACAACGGGCCTCATACACATCAAGGTGGGCCTCAACAACGGGCCTCATACACATCAAGGTGGGCCTCAACAACGGGCCTCATACACATCAAGGTGGGCCTCAACAACGGGCCTCATAATGGCCTTAGCAACATGCCACAAATATATCAAGATGGGCCTAATTAATCATATGGGCTAAATCAATTAAATGGCCGATACGAGCAGGCCGATCAAATGGACCGATACAAATGGGCTGTGAGTCATGGAGTTATACTAAACATGTTATAAAGTAATGCCCTATCCTTACAACGCAGCTGGCCTAGACGACTTGCATACAAAAAGTATGGGCCTACTAATGGGCCCTAGGGAGAGTCACAATGCGGATATTTAACCAACATTATACTCGCAATGTGGACGTCAAACCAACATTGCTCCCAAGGTATAGCCCGTAGTGAATAACATTGCGTAAACCAGGTTAGGATTACACATTGCAATGGACCTTAGGTACACCCCATTGGGCCTTAAATACATCAAATGGGCCATGTCATATGGGCCTTTTACTCATCAAATGGGCCACATCAATGGGCCGCACCAATGGGCCTTATGCGCATTGCAATGGGTCATAACCGGTGGGCCTTAGATTGCATCAAATGGTTCTCGACCCATGAGCCTTATACATATCAAATGGGCCTAATCCCATGGGCTTTAAAATACATCAAATGGGTCCAATCCCATGGACCTTGGAACACATCAAATGGGTCCACTCTATGGGCCTTAAATTACGTCAAATGGGCCTAATCCCATGGGCCTTGGAACACATCGAATGGGTCCACTCTATGGGCCTTAAATAGTTCAACAACTAGCTACATTTATGGACCCAATTAAATTCAACTGTGGTGGGCCTCAAAAGTGTATTCATTAAGCCCAATATTTAAGGAATTAAAGGTATAAAACATTTCCTCTAAGATCTTTATAATATGGTGGGCCCCACTCATCAAAATTTCAGCCTAAGGCCAGAATAATTATAACATGTTGTTGTCCTAAATTTGGGCACTCCATTGGAGTGGGTCCAAGGCCTCTAAAACTCTGAAAATTGAGGGTCAAGGTCCCTCATCATGCATACAATGAGAGGAAACCCAAAAAGGTGGCCCACCATCAGAAGAAATATTTTTGAATTATGGTTTTTTTATCAAGGCATATTGCTGGACTGCACAACAGAAAAAAAATCTGAGAGTGCAACCATCTTGGCCCATTCTTTTGGATACCCAAACGGGGTCACTTGAGGCTGAAATTTCACAGAGTGATACTTCCATAGGTGGGGCAAACCCCCAAAAAATTTCATAATTTTTAAATATCTCTAAATATTTTAATTAATTCAAACAAAACAGACTGTCCAGAAAAATTGAACAGACCTGGACGTCCCAACGTGGTGGGCCAGTTCGGCCCTCACCACGGTGTGTACAGGGGTTCATTGGCCCTAAAATTTGGTAGGTGGGTTATAAGATAAGTGGACCACACTCCTAAAAAATTTTAAAATTTTTAGACATCTGTAAATATTTTAATTCATTTACATAAATCAATCTGTCCTGAAAATCGGACTGATCTGGACACCATATTATAATGGGCTGGTCCCGCCATCACCATGGTGTGTACAGGCGTCCATTGGCCCCAAAATTTTGTAGGTGGGTCCTAACAAAAGTAGGCCACCCCCTTAAAAATTTTTATAATTTTTAAACACCCATAGGTATTTTAATAAATTTCAAAAATTCAACTGTCCATGGTGGAATGTTGCTGGAACAGTGCAGAAAATCCATACTGTCCACCTCACTTGGACCACACCTTTGGGACCCCAATGAAGGTCAGTTGGGACTAAAATTTGGGGGATATTAAGATGAGATCCCCACCTTTCAAAAAATTATATTTAATAGGCATGAATAGTCCCCCAAATAGTCCCAAAATCTGGTCCAAAAATAATCAGAAACTGTCCAGAAAATTCTGGACAACAACATGTATTTAGATAAAATTTATTACATAAGTTAAATAAAAAGGGAAATACATTGATGGGCCATACACATCAGGAAATAAAATGAGGGAAAAGAGAGATAAAAGGACAATCCGGCTATAGGGAAAGAGGCTCCGCCACTATTGAGCCCTCCCAAGATCAATCACACCCGCACATCATATCTAGATTTACATTTACAACATGGATCTTGCACATGCATGGCTTATAATTAAAATGTATGGTGAGGATGCCATCTCCACCATGGTTATAAGGTCTAGATGACCCAAACATAATATGATATGAAATAAAACTACCATGATGGGGCCCATAGAGAAAGGCCCCATGCATGGATCATGCATACATACGGTAGGCCATTAGGCTACAACAATGGGATTGTGTGGGATCTTCACCATTAATTGGTGGGTCCTACACTTTCCTCATGAAAGAAAAAAAATATCTAGGCTATAGAAATCATATTTTTTACATCTAGTGGAGCACCCACCGTTAAATCTTCTTACTCCTATGAGTTCCTTAGCACCTTAGCTTTGATTCCAATGGAGGAGATGGGGAATGGATGGTTAGGATGGGAGATCATGGGGTAGAAAAGTGGGCCATACTTGAAGTTTTGAAAGAGAGGGAGAGGCTTGGAGAATTCTCATATGTATGGGATTTCTCTCCTTAGATTTTTTTGAGTTTGAAAATGAGAAAGAGAGAGAGAGAGAGAGAGTTGTAAAGGGAGAGAGAGATGGGTGATGGATGTGGTGAGTGATGGGTGTAAGAAAATCTTGACTTTTGTGTCCATTTGTGTAAGAAAAGCATGTGTGGTGTAAGAACTTTTTGACTTTGAGGGCTTTTGGTGTAAGAGAGGTATGGGCTTGTAAGAAATTCTTGACTTTTGTAATTACTTGAGAATGGGTGAAAGGTGATGTGTAATTGACATATACTTAACATGTGATAGATTGATGGATTGATGGGATTGATGTGACACCTCGTAGAGATTCTCTTGAGTTTCGCAACGCGTGGCATTTTCTTCACACCGAACGTTGCCCCACATCTCTTGACCAGGGTATCGCCTCGGCACGCAAGTCGCGGCATTGGAACCGCAGCGACGGTGCGGTCACTATGGTAAAGGTCTTGGGTTAAGTCGATACAGGTTGACGGCATACGAATCAGGGTCTCACGCAAATATTGGTTAAGGGTCGAAGGTTGTCGAAATTCGACCGGTAAGACAGCGAAAGTCTATGAAACGGTACGGTCTAGGATACGGGGCGTCGTCCAAGTCATTCCAAGAAGAAGACAAGTGTCGGGGCAAGTTCGAGCACCAAACGGAGGTCAAAGCTGGACCTTGACCCCCAAATCCCGATAGAGAGGTCGCTACCGACAGGCATCGAACTCGGTAAGTTCCGCCATTGTAAAGTTATTTTTGAAGCTCATGTGGATGAGAAATTATTTGGGATGTACCCGGTGATCGACTACCTTCTGGAGAATGGATGGGGTCCTATGTTTGAAGGAAAGACACACACTAGTGAGGGCTCTGTGTGGGCCTTCTACGCGCACATAAAGGACCCAACTCTTGATCCTCTCCTGTTTAATATCCCTTTGGAAAGAATAGAAACTAGATTTGATGTGGACATGATAGCCCGCATTATGGGAGTTGAGTGCGGCGTTGTGCATGCTAGTGAGACTAATCTCACCGATGGGTGGGAGAGAGATCGCCGCACTCACTTCCTGTGCGGATAACTCGTTAATTGGAGGTGAGAGAAGAGCCTCAAAATGATGCGCATGACAGATGATTATCGCCTGCTCCATCATATATGCACGTACAACGTGTATCCCAGATCAAGCAATCACATGGAATGCATAAGATTCATGGTGGACTTCCTGTACCAAGTAGGATAGGGAGATAAGGTGTGTTTGCCCACTCTTACCTTGACCCAGATAATGAAGGTGGCGCAGTCTACTTGGGGGGATTCGTCCCTCCCATTCGACCGACTGGTTTGCAAGATTACCCGTAACTTTGGGTTCAGGCTCCGCATGGACAATCTCATTCCTATCCACTACATCAACGAGAAGACCCTCAATAACATGAATATAGGTCCTAGACAACGCCAGGCCCGACTTGAAGAATTCGGGGATAGATAGAGGAGGAGACAGAAGAAGAGGAAGAAAGTGAGGAAGAGAAACAAGAAGAAGAAGGGGAGGTTCAGGACTCCGACTGGGAACCTCCCACCACTCATGACAACTGTTAGGATTGGGCCACCCACGACGCCCGTCTGCTAAGATCGAGGAAAATCAAGAATATCTAAAGAAGAAATTTAAGAGGATGTCCCGCACGCTGAAGGCCTTCCTATGTTACATGTAGGATAAGGGAGCACCCCCGCCTTCGCCAGAATCGGAGGATTAGTAATGTGGTTTGTAGTTACTTTTTGTAATAGCCTTGTATAGACTTAGTCCAGATAATGGGATTGTAAATACTGGAATCTTTTATTTTAGTCAGTCATCATGCGTTCTCTCATAGTACATGTAATGCCATACCATGTGTATCTCTGACAAATTTTGTTTAATAAAATGCATGGAGATCCTTTTATTATAGTAATGTGTGGAATGCTTGGAAAAGTTGATGATACATGTATATATCACTTTAATTTTATGAATATTTAATCCTATATTGTATATAGGGAATGCCTCCTAAAACCAGTCAGAACATGACACGTCTCCCACCTGACAGGTTAGTTGACTGAGCCCCTCTCCTGAATGATAGCCAACTGGGCCCTAGTTTGGGTCCAGGTAGTGAGACAGTGCCGGACTCACAACTGGTCACCGACCCTACAGATGGGCCAATGCCAAGTGTGTCACCGGTTCTAGGTCAAAACCACGCCTCTTCATTAACACCACCTATACCTCAGGCAGCCCTTCCCTTGGATAGATTGGAGCAGATGTTGCTTTTGATGCAACTGCAGTAATAGGTCCTATCAACTATAGCAGGGGTCATCGCACAGAATATGAATGTGGCCTAGCAGATGCAACACATGCAGGCCACCAGAGCAATGAGTGCATGCACTTTTTAAGCATTTTCAATGCCTTCGTCCTCCTACTTTTGTGGGTACCCATAGACCTGAGGAGGCCGAGTATTGGTTAGATCGAATATTCAAGATGATAAGGCCATTACACTACTCCGAGGTGAAACAAGTCGAGCCTGTTATGTACATGTTCAAGAAGGAGGCTAGCTTATGGTGGGACTGTGTCCTACGAACCGTTCCTTTAGGATTTGTGTGGACATGGGACGGGTTCGAGACACGTTTCCACGAGAAATACTTCCTCCTCACTTATCGCAATGCAAAAGAGGAAAAATTCCTCCGCCTCAAGCAGGGGGGAATGGCTGTGGTGGAATATGAGAACCGCTTCACGGAGCTAGCTAGATATGCTTCCTTGATTTTGGCTAATGAGCTGATGAGAATGCGGCGATTCTCGGAAGGGTTGTGGGCTGACATCCGCACCAAGATGTGTTGTGCTAGCATCCACATGTATGTTGAATTAGTGAACATGTCCCTACGAGCTGAGCAGGATGGTGAGTGGGTGTCTCAAGCACGTTTTCCAATAGGGCCAAGGCCTAGGCCTGAATTGCAGGCCTAGCCGCTTCTTGGGCAAGAGGCCACGTGTGAACTCACCTCCCAAGCTGATGGCTCCGCCGGCCCAGTAAAGGCATTCTAATCTCATGAGCTCTTACTGCGGTCGAGCTGGACATACTAACCCTTTCTACTTTACCAAGACGAGAGACAAAGGTTACACGCGCCTCAAAGGGTCAACTGTCAGTCCCCCACATGCTATTTCATCCCCTCCTTTACGAGCCGTGGCACCGAAGTAACCATACAATCGACCTCCTGCATCCCGAAATAGGCCACCTCAACGGCCTATGACTACGTCGCCTAATCGCCCGCAACAGGCTGCGTACATGCGCTTGCCACCGAAGCAGCTAAATCAACGGTTGTAGTACCTCTAGCATTTGAAGTCACTGCCTACATTCAAGGTATGCTTGTATTCCTTTTAGTGGACACCGGGTCCACTTTTTCTATGGTATCATGCTCTATAGTCAAGCGATTAGGATTGGACAATACCCCTATGATAGGTGTGAGGGTCATCACCGCGGCAGGGACCTTCTCTGACGCCACTAAACTCTGTAAGGGTTGTCCTATCGATTTAAAGAGCAAAGTGGTACGCATGGATCTAATTGTAACCAAGATTTATCATTACGACGTTATCCTTGACATGGATTGGCTCACCTAAATGAAAGTAGAAATTGACTGTAAGACTAGATTGGTGACCGCTCATGGGCCCGAGGGCACGCCCTTCACCTTCCCAGTTCAGGTCAGTCATCCCTTCCGGATTCATTGTTATGCTTCCCTATTAGAAGGTTATGATAGTCCATCAATTGGGGCCACGCTTGTGGTCTAAGATTTTACGGATGTGTTCAGGATGATCCCTAGACTACCTCCTCAGCGCGAGATCAACTTTACCATCGACCTCCTACTGGGCGCAACATCAATTTCTTTGCCCACGTACCGCATGCCTCCGTGTGAGATGGAGGAATTAAGGAAGTAGATCGATGATTTATTGGACTCAGGTTTTATACAGTCGAGCGTATCTTCTTGGGGAGCTCCCGTATTATTTGTGAAAAAGAAGGATGGATCGTTACGATTGTGTATAACTATCACAAGCTGAACCACATTACCATAAAGAATAAGTATCCTTTGCCCAGGATAGATGACCTATTTGACTAATTGAAGGGGGCCTAGTACTTCTCCAAGATAGACTTACAATCCGGGTATCATCAGTTATGCGTTAGGGATGAAGACGTGTAGAAAACAGCTTTCAGGACTAGCTTCGGGCACTATGAATCTCTTGTGATGCCGTTTAGACTTACAAATGTGTCGGCCATGTTCATGGACCTCATGAACCAGGTGTTTCGGTCATATCTTTACCGATTTGTCATCATATTTATAGGCAACATTCTGATATACTCAAAGAATCAGAAAGATCACGAAGAACACCTATGAGCAGTCCTTGACACTCTTAGGCAGAATTAGTTGTTTGTACAGTACCAAAAATGCCAGTTTTGGAAGGAAGAAGTCAAATTTTTGGGACACGTAATTTTCAAGGAAGAAATCATCGTGGACCTTGCCAAGGTGACCCGGTAGAGCACTGGGAGTAGCCCGGCTCAGTTATAAAAGTGAGCAGTTTCCTCAAACTTGTCTGCTATTATCGCCGATTCATTAAAGATTTCTCCAAAATAGCCAAACCATTGTCCCAACTTACTCAGAAAGACCTTAAATTTGCTTGGAATGAGAAAGCATAGGTAACTTTTCAAGAATTAAAGGACAAGTTGACGTCTGCACTCGTACTAGTGCTGCCAGAGCAAGGGGTCAAATATACTATTTACACCGACACCTCTCGAGTCAGTTTGGAGTGTGTGCTTATGCAGAAGGATAGGGTGATCACCTATGCCTCTCGACAGTTGAGAAAACACGAAGAAAATTATCCCAATCACGATCTAGAGTTGGCAGTAGTCATTTTCGCATTAAAGCTTTGAAGACATTACCTCTACGGCGAGGAGTTCGAGCTCTTTTGCGATCAAAAGAGCCTCAAGTACATATTCACATAGAAGGACCTAAATATGAGGCAACGCCGCTGGATGGAGACCTTGAAAGACTTCAAGTTTGAAGCTCCTACCATCCTGACAAGGTCAACCTTGTAGCCGATGCGTTGAGCCATAAGAAAACTGTGGAATTTGTATCCTCACTAATGGTAAGAGAGTGGAATATGGTGGAGTTTGTGCGAGACTTCGAATAGAGGTTAATAGTGGAAGAGCCATTCGAGAGCGTCACACACCTCCACGTACAACCACTTATTGATAATCGAGTCGTTGTGGCTCAAAAAGAAGATGAGCTATTGTTGAAGATGAGAGAGCGCGCAAGTGACGGGGAAGATTCAGAATAGAGGATTGGCTTAGATGGAGGTTTATGGTATCGTGGCTGCTTATATGTCCCAAATCTTTACAATTCGAGGAGAGAAGTTATAGAAGCCACTCACAGTTCAAAGTTGGCAATGCATCCGGGTAGTACAAAGATGTATCGGGACATGAAGAGTTCATACTGTGGGACAACATAAAGGCCCAAATAGCAGATTTTGTATCCTGATGCCTCACGTGTCAACAAGTCAAGTCTAAGCACTGCCGACCCCCGAGTTTACTTCAGCCCATGCCCATAGCCGAGTGAAAATGGGATTTCATATCTAGAGATTTCATTTTTAGTTTACCAAAGATGAGAAAAGTGCATGATTCCATTTGGGTGATTGTGGACTAGTTGACAAAGTCAGCCCATTTCCTCCTGATTCGGGTTTCTAATTCGGCGGACGACCTAGCCAAGCTATACATTAAGGAGATAATACGACTGCGTGGATTTCCTTTAGAGATTATGTTGGACCGAGACACACGATTCATGTCTATATTCTGGACTCTAATCCAAGAGGCAATAAGAGTGAAGCTGAAGTTTAGTATTGCATTCCACCCTCAAACCGATGGGCAGATGGAGCGGGTAAATCAAATACTCGAGGACATGTTACGAGCATGCGTACTTAACTTCAAGGACAGCTGGGATGACTGCCTCCGTTATGCTGAATTTCTTTATAACAATAATTTCCAAACAGGCATTGGCATGGCTCCTTATGAAGCCTTATATGGACGCCCATATCGGGTTCCGCATTGTTGGGAGGAAGTTGGCGAGAAGAGCTTGGTTGGCCCAGATCTGGTTCAGGTGACCTCAGAGAAGATCAATATTATCAGACATCGGCTCCTTAAGGCCCAGAGTAGGCAAAAGAGCTACGCTTTTAAGAGACAGAGGCAGTTGAAATTCGAAGTTGGGGACCATGTATTCCTTAAAGTTTTTCCAATGAAGGGAGTACCTTATTTTAGCAAGAAAGGGAAACTCATCCCGAGGTTCATTGGGCCTTTCAAGATTTTAAACCAAGTGGGTGTGGTGGCGTACCGTCTTGCCTTACCCACACCACTCACATGCGTGCACAACGTGTGTCATGTATCAATGCTGAAAAAGTATGTTCCTGACCCTACTCATATCATCAGGTGGGAGCAAGTGCAACTAAGGGAAGATGCTACTTATGTATTGCGACCAACGCATGTTCTAAATAGCAAAGAACAAGTGTTGTGCAGCAAGGTCATCCCACTCGTAAAAGTGTTATAGACACACCACACCGAGGAGGAGGTCATTAGGGAGATAAAAGCTGAGGTCTGTAAGAATTACCCACAAACCCTTGAGGAGTACAAAAAAGTACAAATTTTGAGGATGGAATTTTTTTAAGGGGATTAGATTGTAACGTTCCAAAAAAATACGTACAAAGACCCGAGTATAACCTCAGGCAGAACAACCCAAGGACCACACCTGGTTGTATAATTTAGACGGAATTTAGTTAAATGCTAAGTAATTGGTGGCTTAATCTTGGGCCACCATTTTCACCAATGAGGAGGTCTAAAACCATGAGTACCACTGACCCAATGCCATCTTAAGACCTAAGAGAAATTCCAAGGGCCTATCGCTCTCAGGAGTACACTGAAACTCTGTAATAGACCTAGACCACACGTCTAAGGTCCGATGATCTTAAAATTATAGGACGATGTCTGTCCTATTAGGATTGACAACCTTCGTGAGAATAAAGCCCAGATAGTGTCCAGAAACAACCCAACTTGAGCCATGAGTTAAGAGTGTGAGAAATGTGAATATCCTTAGAAAATGAACTAAAACTTAAGTGAATTGGGCCTTTCACTCTTACGCAAAGTTGAGGATTTCAGACCATTATTTTATGACCAAACTTTCCCCATGGAGAAAGAAAATTTCCCTACACTTATCCGTATAACTGTGGCCCTGATTGGACACGTATGACCGTTGACCTAACATAGGCTCTCCACAGTCGATCGGCTTATCTAATCACACTGAAATCGTGTCCTAGCATGGATCCATTATCAGGGAGCGTGCCCTATGATGTAGATGAGCCGTGGGCCTCCTTAAGAGCCTTGTTCGTCAGAAACGGCCACCCACAGGGTATAAACGTAGTATAAGGTGGCCCTGGGGCCATTTGCACCCCATCTGGGGCTATAAGTAGCTCCCAACTCACCCCCTCTCTCCCATATACAACTTTCATAAACCCTAGAGAGAAAGAAGAGAAAAGAAAAAATTGAGAAGAAGAAGTTTGGGAGATTGCTGCAACTGTGGGAAATCTTCTCCCATGGATCCACGTGCCTAATCACCGGTACTTTTCGCTACTCAAAACTCTTCCGGCTACAACTTAGGGTAAGGAATACCAACCCAAATAGTGATGTAGATCTCCCAGATGGCTCTTCTCCAACCTAGCTTACATGTTTAATCGTTTAGGTGCCTGACGTTTCATTTTTGGAAACGTAATCCTAGGACCAAGTCTGGCGTGTTACCGAAAGGTGTGGACTATAAACGCTTAGGTCATGGTTTATCAATGCTTTCATTATAGTTAATGATTTATACTTGTCATGATTGCTACTGTATTGTCTTAAACGTGTCGATTTCTATATGAGATACACCTATGAATTGTGATAAATAGATGATGTAACCAATATATTTGATGAAATGTCTAAATGAGAAATAGAAAATGACTAGTTCTTGTCATGATTGTTAATTTAAGATTTATCGTTGTCATATGCATGTAGACTTCTCTGTGTAATGAATTGATAAAACATATGTTGTAACTAATGTAGTCTATGTGTTTGATAAATTGTCTAAATGAGAAATCGTTGATGATTTGTATGTACTTTGAGTATTAAGGTAGGATTCTTTATTGTCTTATGCATATGTATATCTTTCTCTATGTAACTAATTGATAAAGTGCAAGTTGTAGTTAACATGGACTGTGTTTGATGAAATACTCAAATGAAAAATTCACTAGGATGGCTTGTCAAATACTGATATGAATTATACGTGGGTGTTAGTAGCATGTGGGTAGGAATGGGGCTACAATCATAGTCCAGGTAATTGGTAAACGCCCATGTTTGGGGTGGCCAAACTAGTCTGTCATCTCGGGGAAACCCGAGAGATACAAGTCGTACGTCGACTACCGACAGTGGCTAGGCCACGAGGGGCACTTATGCGCTCCATGTCGATTAGGACGGCATACGCCTGTGCCAATCGAGTTTGCCTAATGAACCGGTTGACCAATTGTGTGTACGCCATGTTTGGATGCGACTGTTTGAATCTAAGGTACCCCTCACCAATGTAAAGATCCAATTTCAACCGTGGTACCATGATCTTTAAGACTCGTGAGCTGGGCATGGTGGTATAGGACACCGTGATCGTGCTGTCGGCCTACGCTAGGATGACGAGCCTCCCCGTAGTGACGGCGAGCACCACTTCTTGCAACTTGCCTATTGTATGTGTTTCTCTAGGAGTGACAAACCTAGATGATCCAGAACATAGGAGTAGGACCACTGCGGTTGTCTGATGCTCAATTTGGGTCCTTATTAAAAAGGAATGTATCCTAGCTTCTCAAATTTACTGTATGAATGAGCATAATTAATCACTTTGTTAACATGACCATGTATTACACTGCATTAGTTAGAATGGGGTAAAAAACTATTAGAGTTGCACATTTGAGGAAGTGTTATCATATTAGAAACAAGTAGTCGGAGTCACGTGTTGAGGGAGCGTTGATGGGTGAGGGCATGCATCATTACTTACACTCCATTCCTGCATTAAAGAGAATAGTTAGGAAGTGATTGTTTATGATTGCCTTATCATTACTGCTTTGATTGACTTGATAATATGTGTGACTTTTACCTTATATAACCACTAAGTTGATCACTCACTCCCACTTTGGGACGATGTTTTAAGACGCCCACCAGACGCTGATGTAGATGCAGGTGCGGATGACATCGATGTAGTGGAACAGGACTTCTTAGATGAGGAGGAGGAATTCTCCTACTTCCAACTCTCAGGCAGGCCAATCTACGCCACGTACTGTTACGCAAGGAACACTGGGCATCTGGGCTTAGTTGAATACATTTGTATTATCACGTTTTTTTCATTTTTAATTTCACATGTATATATTGAACCCGATCGTGGACTCATACTCTAGAAAGAATTTTGTGAAACATGTACATTATTACGCAGATATGTTTTGGATTTATGCATCTACTTAACTTCATTAAATTTAGAGTATGATACGCCGTTTAGTACAATTCTATGTATGCTCAAATCAATCAATACAGAAGAAATCAGAACATTACCTTCCACAGGACATTAGTGATGTTCACAATCTTGGGATTCAAGTTTTTCTCGACCATCGAAATTCAAGGCGTTACATTTTCTAGCTATCTAATATTAATGATTGATATATTATAACGAATGTAATATTAAAATATCTCATATGTGTAGGTGTGTAACATCTGTACTTTCCAGTACTCGAGTGTTTCTATGTAATCTAATGTAATATAAATACAAAAGTAATATAACATAAACATACACACTATGGAAAGTTATTTATATACTTTGTAAGATTTAAAAATTTCATATCAAAATGATATGTAACCATAATCCATACTATGTGTATACACTTACAACATTATTAATATAAATTATAAATTATATAATTTATAATACACAAAAATAAAATATACTAAAAAAATTTATAGTGGATAACATATTTCAAGCAATTTGACACCTCGTATAAAATTTAAAACATAACACACGCATCACCATACAAATGATACACAAATAATATATATTAATCTTTGCTTACTTACATTCATATAATTTATGCATATTAACAATATGTGAAGATATAAATTAAATATGACAAATTGTATAAATGATAATAATAATAGTGAGAATAATAATAATAATGGTAATAATAATAATAATAATAATAATAATAATAATAATAATGTTAATAATGAATAATATTATTAAAAGTGATGTAACATGATATTTAGAGTATAAAAGTGTAGCAGGTCATATATCCATAACCCAACCATTGATTCTAGCTCAAATGGTCCCTTGGACCTTTCCAACCGTTGACATTAAATTTCATGGTGGTCCGACCGTTGGGTCGACGTAATCAACACTAAAGGAGACTAGAACCGTTAGTATGTCCCACCTAAGCTTTGGATCCGCCCCATCATTGGCTGGATGTCCTAGAAGGACCCATGAGACTTGATGGACGGGACAGATCCATCAAAATCAGCAATAGACCCTATGCAAATGGTGCATGTGCACAGTCCGTGCATGGCCGAGGAGCACCGAACCGAACACTCAGTCAAATCGGGTTTGACCCGATGTGTCCCACCAAATGAGGAAAATTTCCTCTTTCCTCATTCCTGCGCTGCAACAGCGCTAACAGACAATGCCTGTTGTCTTCGATTGATGGCCCACTACACCATTGGCTCGGATGATCTGAACCGTTCATCACGACCGGGTGACGGTCCTACACTAACTCTGGGTGTTTCACCCGTTGAAATACACACACGTGAGCACACTTTCCTGCACAATAGAAGGGTGCGCAGTTGTGTATTTCCGAAAATAGGAAATTCTGATGCGCCCTCTGTTATGCCAGCTAGCACGATCCGAGTGGAGAGGACTTCTCTTATCTTGAACGTCCGTTCGGTGAGATCTCTACCCTTGCTTCCCGATTTGGAATTTCCCCTAGCAAACCATGAAAACTGATGGTTTCACCCACTGTTTCATAGGCGATTTCGGTCAGAAAAGATCCGGACCATCTGTTGATGATCCGACGTCTCTGAGTGCTAGGGGTTTGTTAAATCAGAGCAATGGGTGGCCTCGTGTCTCTCTCCAGCCCTAGCTTCCGCAGTTGAGAAAAACAAGGAGAAAAGGAGAGAGAAAATAGGGGGATGAGCGGGCTGTGTTGCCGCACCACCTCCCAGCTGATCGGGCTAGCTCGGTCTGAGCCTCTGTTAGAGAAAAGAAGAAGAAAAAAACGGAAAGGGAGAAGAAGGAAGGAAAATCGAAATAAAGAAGAAAGAAGAAGAATGGAGGACACAGAGAGGGGGCAAGTGCACTGTTGCACACCCGTCCGAGTCTGAATCGGGTCGGACTGAGTCGCAGCGTCGGGCTGCACCTAAGGTAACCTCCGGGCCTTTGAGAAACAAAAAAAATAGGGAGAATGAGAGAGAGGGCGACGGAGGCAGCAGCTCGAACCGAGTAGGCCTTGAGTGGGCCGATGTAGCCCCTGAACTGAGCCACGTTCTGGCACGACAAGTGGGCTGTGTTTCCACTCTAGCAGGGCCTTCTATCAAGCTCAAAATCAGGCCTGAAGGAGAGCTGAAATCGAACCTTTTTCTGGCCCCTGCAACGGCCTGAAAATGTCTACCCAGTTCGGCTGTTATCTGGCCCAAGATCAGGCTAACAATCAACAGTAGGCCGCTCTACAAATCTCTGTGGGCCTCACCTTAAAACGGGTGGGCCACACCATACATACAGCGGGCCTCACTTCAGAACGGGTCGGCCGCACTCATGTAGTTAGTGGGCTGCTATATTGAACCCGAGATCAGGGTCCTCAACTAGGCCACGACTTGAAACGAACCGGCCTCCTGATCTGGGCCATGATCAACCTCAGGCTGGGGTGGGCCCCACTACAAATATCAGTGGTCTGCACATCCAAAAATGGGTGGGCCGCACCTCATTTAAAACAGGTGGGCTGCACCACATTTAAACTACAGAAAGCCTCACCATAAATTTGGTGGGCCTCACACTGTGAAACAGCGGGCCACACTCAGCTGAAAATGGACTCATTGGGTCGTGATTGGTTGAGCCAGGAATGGCCCAATTCCTGGACGTTTGTTGGATAACCCTTGGGGCAAAACAAGGGCAGTTCGGGTTTTGATTTTGGGTAGTTTCAGGCCCAGCCCAGGCCTCATTTATAGAGCCATGGCTGGTGGGCCTGGCCAATGCAGGCCCAGTTTCCACTTGGTTGGGTTTGGCCCAATGCTAAGATTGTAGCAGATTGTGTCCAGATTGTTGGGTGTGTTTTGTAGAAGGGAGAGGTAGGAGAGATAGAAGATGGAGCGAGAGGAGTGGTGGTCACGTGAGACTGATGGAAGCAGATTGGGTTTAGAAACCCAACTTGCTGTCGTGCCAACCATCGTGAGTTAGCTTCTCCTCTTAAAAGTAAGTTGTCTGACTTATCATTATTATTAGTGTTCCTATACTTGATTCAATTGTTAAATAGGATTAGCCATTAATAGGTTATGGATGCTAAGTAATAGTTATCATGAATAAAACCACAAATATTAAATGTTAGATAATAGTATTCATTTATCATTCCTAAATATAGCCATTAGTGATGGATCATACTACTCGACCATTATTATTATGATAGTTAATAGTGACTACATCATTAAGGTTGATGGAAATTATTAAGCACGAATAACCATCAGTACACCGTCTACGCTAATGTTAGTTATTATAAATGGAATTATCATTAATGATACTAACATGGAATCCATCACTTGAAAAATATTACCTTTAATGATGGGCTATACTATTTTATTAGAATACTTACTATTACCATGATCGTAAATACAAATTTTATCATTAACGTTAAATTATAACTAGCCATATTATTATATTATATTCAAGTTGCACATACATCATAGTTTAAATCCTAGAATCTAAATCCTATAACTAAACCCTAGGATGAAGCTCTAATTCTATATTAAAACCTTAAAAGTAACCCAAACCTTAGGTTGTGTAAATATTGACCATAGACATTTAGTAGAACATTGATCTCATGTGCAAATTTCACAATTCATGATAGAATTTGATTCTAAGGAAACACACACCCTTTAGCAACACTGGTAGGCGATTTAAAGTGCAATGTGATGATTCTTCCCTTTAAACTTTCCATTTCTAAATTAGTTTAAGTTATAGTTTTTATCAAATGTTAAAATTATTAATTTATAGCATGCGATCTCTTACATGATTTATATCTGATTTACGGTTGACAATTGTGAAATACAATTGCATGCGATGATTGCTTACATAATAGCTCTCATTTTAATTTATACTTCACATCATGACCTATTGTGATTATTATGCTTAACATATGTCTGTCATATTATAATTATATATTTTCAAAGGAATTGTTGTGAGTCACTATGGACCTATATTTACTATGCTTGTTAGTGGGTAAGCCCTCTTGTGTATGTGAACTCATACTTAGGGTGTAACATGATGGAGTGTGGAATAGAAGGACTCTCGATTTGAGGTTATGTGGGACATGGAATATTAATGTGGGATTTACCATCTAGAGGTTATACGGCTTGAATGACTTGAAATGACCTCTTTAACTGCTTTAATTTAATCTTACTTGACCCCCTGCCGTTTCGATTTAATGTACCGAGCAATCTTTTACCGTTGCGATTTAACATTTGTCTCATATTTTGATGATTTCCTTGCGTTCCTTGATGGCCTATATATCGTACGATGGTAATCCCTACTTATTGAATTTGATTGGCCACTGATCGATAGGTATCATTAAACATCCTAAGGTAGGGAATCTCATGAGACGGGGATGATGGTCATGGGAGACTATGCCCAAGATGTCAGCCTATGCTCGGTGACGAGCCCCCCGTAGTGACTGTTGAGTTACTTAAATTGGCTGATTATAACTAAATTAATAACAGTTGGCTAATCATGCATTCATAGCATATTGGCGATGACGGGTGGCTAATTCTGGATGTCGTAGCACATGCCCTAAAGTTGTCGGGGTATCATTTCGCTAGCTCCCAAACCATTGACTATCGACCCCTGTTCCGACTGAATGATCATTCCTGAGTTGATGATTGCATGAGTGACGAGCCCAAGTCCGACTAGATGTGCATCCCCAGGTCGATGTGCATTCATACATCCATGCATATAAAAAGACTGCATCATGTATTGTTTTGATTGCCTTGTCGTTTTAACTATACTTAACTAAGGCAACAATGTGTAATCTTGAGGGAAATTCACATCGAGTTGGTCATTCATCCATCAAATATATAACCATACAAGTAGTACAAGCGGCTCAGATGATATTCACATTCATGTTAGTGAGGAGCAGCCTATAGTTGACAAGGGTGCATGATTCTATTTGCTAAGGGCTGCTACAGGATTTCACAGTTCAAGATTGTTGCAGTTTACCTTGTTTCACATCTAATGTTATTTCATTTTTTATTTGTAAGAATGGAGACATTGGTTTGTATAAGTCATTATGGGTAGCTCTTGTATACTTAAATGAGAATATAAACTTTTCTTTATGTTTGATTTGTCCATACTACGCTTATCTGCTTACTCTAATAGTTGAAAAAAAAAAAATGTATACTCGAATTTGACCATCCTTTAAGGTTAACACTCGGGTTTTTGAGAAATGGGTCATGTACTTGTGTCCTGAAAATACGGGGCGTTACAAGATGCCTGTAATTATTTTTCATAATTTATTCTATATTAACATACCCGAGGAGTGAGAATTTACAGATATTACAATGTTTATTATATTGTAAAGACTTCAACATGTCAGAGTTTTTTTTATCCTGTGATTCATATCCTTTCATCATCGAGTTAAGAATATATAATAATAAAAAAATAAGTAGTGTCTGATATACTCTCCTATAACTTGATTAAGGATTACTTGATTGGTTGTTAGGAGAGTTATTTTAAGTACAAGTTCGGTAGTGTCAAATGTATGCTTGCTTGGTGAATGTGTGGGTAATGGATTAATGGGTATATAGCAATACTTACCTTAATAAAAATATATACTTATAGGTATCATAATAAAATTCACGAGTCACCACTCACCACCAAATTGAAAATTTATTTTGTTATGATTGCTCGACCTCAACCTCCACATTATCGTCATCATCAATCTGTGACTGTAGAATAGGTGTTATATATCCATAATATCAGGTGTCAGAGGGAAAGACCAGGTCAATGAAACTAAAAGATGACTAATCTTGACTAAGTAACAACTCTGATCCCGAGTAAAGATATTCATCAGTGTCTGTCGAATAGTTGTACTAGTGCCTATACTTAAGCTATTAAGAATTTAAGATTGAAAATATATCTGTGATGAGCAACTTGGATTTGGATATAGATATTTATAATTATATGGACATGGATTAGGAGGACTTCTTTAACATGAATGTAACGGAACAGGTTCCGTATAACACTAATTCCTTTAGCCATAAGAATATATCTATCATAATGTCAGGGACCATGGGCTTGTTGATGTTTCAGACCTCTCGGTGGACCATTAAACTTGGCCTCCTCGTGCTAGCTGTATCTTGACTCAGTACACTCATAAGTCTAATCTCATGTACTTTGTTGATGTTCATCGACATCATGATCTGTAGACGGTTGTATGGTGTACTAAGCAATGCCAAAAGTGGTACTAGCATCAGGGTCGTCATCACCACCACCATTGCGATCATCCGACATAGTTTTGTTGCTACTACTGCTCATACTCTTCCATTAAACTTGAGCCGAACTTTCTATGAAAGTTGCTCATCTTTCTGTGTCCAACACAGCTACATGATTCTTTTGCTACATTGTGTATATTATTGGGTCATTAACTTTCAATTTTTCACTATCCACTTTAATTTATTTTTTCCTTACTTTCAACAAAAGAAGCAGGTTATCCTCATCATAAATATTCATCGAGTTTATTGGATAGTAGTCCATATCACTGATGTCTGTAATGCTTGTATGATGTCGCCGCATTCTTAGGCTCATATTGTAGTGCATGAAGACAAGTTGATCTAATGTCCTAGTCTGCAATCTATTCATATTTTTTAAATAAATATGTGTAAAACAACTCCAATTCCTTTTGCAACTAAAAAAAAAATGTTATCTGTCTCAAAACTTTTACTGTAATTTTTTGGAGAGCCTTCGTACTCTCTCTAAAATTCATCCACCATTCATCCGGTTGAAACCTAAATATTACATGTTGTAAAAGAGCATCTTCATACGATTTTCAAATATATCTAATTCATTTAACACATTTATTTGCATATCTAAGTCATGATCTAATCTCTTTATCACATTCTTTAGTCCGACGTAAACTTCATTATTCATAATGAATAATTGGGCATATTTATACCTACGATCTCAGTAGTAACCTGCTGCATGAATATCGTGATGGAGTTGTGTTGTCCATATCTTGTCGATCATCTTCCAATAAGATCCTAGCTTGTGCAATCACATTTAATTGTCAACTTCACCTTATCCATGGCATCATAGAGGAAACCCACAGTAAGTACTACATCAGTTTCAAAAAGACAGTATCTTCATTAATGGCTACATCACCTTTAGGATCCTCTGGACCTTCTTCCAATATTTGTTATCCCTTTGGTGTTTACAATATCAATGGGTGTCCCTGATGTCTTATTCTCATATTCTGTGTTGAACCAATCCCAGGAAGCGAACATCTCACTCAACTCTCCCCTCTGCTGGTGTAAACTCTCCCAAGCTGTAAAGTTTGTTACAAATCTAGTCACCACAGGCCTCAACAATCTCGTCCCTTCGTGAACTTCCTCATTATTGTGACTACTTATTGATGATTGTAAATAAATGTTGTTACTTATCTTGGCCTTTCGATCATTTTCCTAACACTCTTCTTCTTCCCAATATCTTCCAACATAAGAGCAATACAATAGGTAGCACGTGGTGACCAAAATATATGTGGTCTCTTTAACATTAACTTTTATTTTGCAACCTTATATGTTGCTTCGTTATCTGTCATAATTTGCACCGCATTCTCATCTTCAATCACATCCATGACTTTATCCATTAGAAAAAATATATAATTATCATTTTTTTTTTTTTTAGTCGAGGCATTAATTGACTTATGGTACACCATTCTCAAGTGGTGGTATACCATAAAGTTGACCATGTTACATTTAGTTGAGCTAGTCTAACCATCGTATATGATTGTGCATCCTCTGACCTGCCATATAGATTTAAAGGTAGTCATGTATGCTTTCACATCGTATACTCTACATCTGTCCATTTCCTCCTAATCTCCCTAGTTGTGGGAGCTTTAATTCTTTCGCATGTTTTTTCTGTTATATCAATTAGCACCTGCTAATATGGAGAATTGACCACATTATAAGGTATGTTGGCATGTATAAACAACTTTGTTGTTGCCCTACCTAGCTTCTATTGAGAAGCTTTACTTTACATTTATTTTGTCTTCTTTTGTTTAGTTGATTCTTTCCTAAACAAGATTAGATCAATAGAGAGAGTCTCTTAGGCTCATTTACTTTTTCCAAATATATAGAGGCATCACATGAAGATACCTCCTGTCAGCTGTCAAACGTATGTCGTAATCCACCTAACCTACCCCCACCCCTACTTACAAATGCAGTCACACTTCTAGCTGCACTCCCACTCCCACTCCCACTGTACCCCCTGTATCATGTATAGACCTCCTCACGCCAAACATGGACCAATGTTCTTCCTCTCCACGAGCAAAGTGCAAGCTCTCTCCTAATTATAGTTACTTCTTAATCTGAATCTTCATCAAAATTAATAATATTTTCATCATGAACACCCATATATTCAGGACCAAATACTTTTTGTCAGGCTGCCTCTAAAATCTCATCTTTCTTCTTCTGCCCAACAATACGTTTCTCCTTCAACTCATCCAAACTGGTTTGAATTAAGGTCATTATCTATTTTAGTACTCTAGTACATCCCGTAACTTTACCATTTTAATGTGTCAAATGTTGTTTGACACGTGTAATTCCACCAATTATTAATCTATCACAATAGTTATACTTCATTTGGTGCATAGTACCACCTACCCTGTGACAATATTGTCATTCAATATCCCCACTTCCTTGTTGGTTAAACCCAGACACTTTCTTAGGTAGATATAACCTATTTGAGAGTCTACTCAATTCTCTAAGTTTAAATATAGTTTTTATATGAGAATGAATTAATTAAATCTTAAAACTTAATGTAAATAGATTAATGAAATAAAGTTTGAACTTCTGAATTTAATTAATAAAAAAAAATTAAGTTTTAAGCCCTACGAATATAGGTGGGCACGAGACGACTCGATCTGACTCGTTCAGATCCAACTCGACCTGAACCGAATGGATAAGTCGGTTCGAATCGAGAAGAACTCGCCCCATCAGAACTTAAATCGAGTCGAGTTCAAGTTACCTAGTAACTCGACCCGAAACTCGATCTGGTTAGACCCGACTCGATCTAAAACCCGACTCTGTAACCCTACCCGCCGCACCTTACCTCGATACGATCTTGAAATCTCTCTCTCCCTCCCTCATCCTCCTCATCTTCTAAGCTCGGCAACCACCCACCACCGTCACCCTCTTCCTCCTCCTCTCTCTCCTCTTCACTCTCTCTATCTCTCCCTCCCTCATCTCTCAATCCAACTCAGTGCCAACTCGACCTGACTCGGTACTTCTAATTGTATCAGACTCGGTCCGGATCAGTCCAGGCCAGACTAGACTCGGATCGAGTCAGGCATGCTAGACTCGGTATCGAGTCGGATCAAGTTTGGGTCAAGCCTATTTCAAAACCAGATCGAGTCAAGTCAGCCCTAACCCAGTCCGAATCGACTCGATGCCCAACTTTAAATACGAAGTTCCAAAACCTGTCTAGAATAAGAAAATATAAACATAAAGTCAATAATCTAAAAACAAAAAGGTTAAAATAAAACAATATATAAAAATTATATATAAATATACATATATAAAATATCAGTTGCATAATATGTTAAATGCACATGGATATGTTCTATTATGATTAACACAACATATTCAACCATTAAAACAGAAAAATATTGTAAAAAGATAAAAAATTTCTAATTTTAAAAATTAGAAAATAGTCCAAAATTTATATATATATATATATATATATATATATATATATATATATATATATATATATATATATAATCAGTTGCATAATATGTTAAATGCATATTGATATGTTCTACTATGATTAGCATTCCATATTCAACCATTAAAATAAAAAAAGATTGAAAAAAATAATTTTTTTCTATTTTTTAAAATTCGGCCCAAAATAGTCCAAAAAGTAAAAAATAAAAATATATATACAATTAGTTGATTAATATGTTAAATGCACGATTATATATTTATTTTGATTAACACATTATATTCAACCATTAAAATAGAAAAACATTGAAAAAATGATTTTGCTTAATTTTTTAAAATTGGTCGAAAATATTCTAAAAATAAAAAAATCAAAAATAAATATAAATTGGTTGCGTAATATGTTAAATGCATATTGATATGTTCTAATATGATTGACACATCATATTCAACCTTTAAAACAGAAAAAGATTAAAAAATAATTCTTTTCTTAATTTTTAAAAATTAACCGAAAATAGTCTGAAAATAAAATAAAAAATAAAAAAAATCAGTTGCATATATCTGTAAAATGCACATTCATATCTTCTAATTTGAAGAATACATTATATTCAATCATAACAACAAAGATTCAAAAGAAAAAAAATTTGTATAAATACTTATTTCTGAAGATTTTTTTGAAAAATAATCCATGAAACATCAATTTAACAAAATCATTGATGTTATGGGGAAAGAAAGATCGACCCATGGAAGAAGGTCAGGTCGGAATCTTATACGTTCAACCAAACAAGCAACCATAGGAAGCCCAGTTGAGAACCCTGAAAGTGCCCTAGCTTGTTAATTAGCGTAAGAGTTGAGTTAGTAAGACAAGTGGGCCCCATATGAAGATCATCAAGCATCTGCCTTAACTAGATGTGTGCTCTGAATTCATCAAAGGTAAACTAAGCCTCACATCCCATGTCCCAAAACACCTAGGTATATAAACTCTTAAAATGAGTAGAACAACATAGGTGTTTTAGTTTAAAAACTTATTTTGCAAAATAGAAAATTTTCTAAGTTTTCAGCCTTTTTCGATATATCGATATCACATCGATGTGATCGAACACCAGTTATCGATGTCCTCGGAAAGTACTTGGCATCATTGAATTGAGGACCTCTTGTGTCCAGCAACCAACTTGATCTTTGAACAAAATTCTTGATGAATCGATGGACGATTCAATATCATCAGAATTTAAATTCCGATAACATCGAGACAGCTCGATATAATCAAATTCTGGCTAGTTTGTGTTGAGCATGCTGTTAAGGCAAATCCCATATTTATTGATGACACGAAGCAAGCCTCGATGTCATCAGAACTCAAATTCCAATGATATCGAGGGAGCTTTGATGTTATCGAATTTAGACCAAACTAGTCCAGCGAGCTCAATAGGAAAATCCTTTGAAAATGTCTAAAGAATCGATGATGTCTCGATATGATGGTAATTTGAATATCGATGAAATCGATACATGTTCAATAGCATCAAAATAGATCAAAGATTATCCAGCAAGCTCTTTTGAAAATCATGTGGATATGATCGATGTATTGAACAATTGTCGATGAAATCGAAATTCAAACTTCGATGACATCGATACATGCTCGATGACATCGATCCTCAAGCAAAAAGTTTCAGGTATGTACTTTAGTAGAGTTCGTATCATCGAACCTTGCTTCAATGTCATCGAAAGTATACGTTCGATGACATCAAAGTAGGCCCGATGATATCGAACTCAGTTAAAATCTGACATCTTTATTACCATTGAAATTTTTTGTCTATTTAAGGAGAGCTTGTTCGTGGTTGCTATATTGAGAAAAAGAGAGAGAGCTTTGAGAGAGTAACTACATATCATCTACCCTAAACCCTTTTTCTCATCGGAGTTCATTCTTCAATCCACCCTCATCATTGATATTCAATAGAGTGGATTGGAGAATGAACTTTTGCATTCAAGGATCATCCAGCTATCACCTTAATGACAAATCTTTAAGCTAGGATCCCTTAAATGCGTAAGACCT
The DNA here is from genome assembly GCA_037074715.1 of Magnolia kwangsiensis. Taxonomy (NCBI): domain Eukaryota; kingdom Viridiplantae; phylum Streptophyta; class Magnoliopsida; order Magnoliales; family Magnoliaceae; genus Magnolia; species Magnolia kwangsiensis. The sequence continues at coordinate 64,970,415 of CM073573.1, forward strand.
TGGAATCTCTTCATTGCTTTAATAGGTAATATTTATTAAGGTTGTGACGCCCCGGTCACTGCTTCATGTGGGCGAGCACATGTGGGCGGGCCCCAAGCTGGCTGGCAGGCTACTGTGTGGCTGGCAGGCTACAGTGCTGGGCGAGCTACTGTTGAAGTTGACTGTAGCATAACTTGTCCCACATCGGAAGAGTTGTCTGAAGTAATGGTGGTTATATGTGGAGTTGTCACCCTATACTGTATGAGGCCTACCTGAGAGGAACAAAACCCACCGCTGGCCTATACAGTATAGGTGTGGACAATATCTTGTGGGATAAGTATTGATGTGGGCGGGACCACGGGAGCACCGAGTCTGGGGGAGCTACCAATATCCTTCCCCCACATGAGGCCTTTTGGGGGAAACCCCGAGAACAAAATCGTGCGGGCTGTGCCCAGAGCGGACAATATCATACAGTGTGGGTGTGGGCTGTTATAAATGGTATCAAAGCTGAGGACGGCTCTGCCCTCGGTGGGGGATAATGTGACGCCCCGGTCACTGCTTCATGTGGGCAGGCACATGTGGGCGGGCCTCAAGCTGGCTGGAAGGCTACTCTGTGGCTGGTAGGCTACTGTGCTGGGCGAGCTACTGTTGCAGTTGACTGTAGCGTAACTTGTCCCACATCGGAAGAGTTGTCTGAAGTAATGGTGGTTATATGTGGAGTTGTCACCCTATACTCTATGAGGCCTCCCTGAGGGGAACAAAATCCACCGCTGGCCTGTACAGTATAGGTGTGGACAATATCTTATGGGATAGGTATTGATGTGGGCGGGACCACGGGAGCACCGGGTCTGGGCGAGCTACTAATATCCTTCTCCCACATGAGGCCTTTTGGGGGAAACCCCGAGAACAAAACCGTGTGGGCTGTGCCCAGAGCGGACAATATCATACAGTGTGGGCATGGGCTGTTACAAAGGTAGATTCCAAGATAACCTTGAGCCAACCCATCACCTTTATTGGTACATCATCAAGTATTGCGGATCAAGGGAGCTGAAGAATCTTCGTCATCAAGCAGAAGATCTTCATCAAAGTACTTAATGGGGCTCACGTACTTATCTGTAAGGCATTAGAGTCCCGAGACCCTTTTGATTATTCCTTTTATAGGTTTGGGTCAAAGGTGCTTCTCACCCCTTTTAAGTCCTTATAGGAGGCTTCCGATAGGAGAGTACGTGTGGGTGTTGTGTGTTGACCCTTGCTCTTGTGTAGGACATAAACTTAAGTCCTTAGTGTAGGTCCTTGGCCTGTGTGGATCCTTTGCTCTTGTGTAGGGCATAAAACTTAGGTACCATGTGTTAACCTTTGCTCTTATATGAAGCATAAACTCTAGGGTTCTTGTGTGGATCCTTTGCTTTTTTGTGGCCTAAAATCCTAGGTTCCTTGTGTGGATCCTTTGCTCTTGTCTAGGACATAAAACCTGAATGTTGTGTGTTGACCCTTGCTGGGTATAAACTTGTATCTCATGGAGACATGTTAGGTACCTTGTGTAAGTCCTAAAGTCAGTCTTGTTTAGGTTGTACTTGTTTGAGATAAACCTGATTTGAAACCTATACGGCCTGCATTTTAGACCATACCATTCCATAGACTTCCATGATCCTTCCCGTCGAATTCTGGCGACCCGCGGCCTGTAACCGGCAATTGCACGTGAACCTAAGTCACATCCTGTATATTAGAGTCGGCTCAACTTAAAACTTGTACCCTAGCAACTGCGTCGTAGCCGCGGTTTCGACGCCGCGTCTCGCGCGTCGATGTGATACCCGGGCCAGGAGATGTGGGCCCACGTTTATCTCAAAAAATGCCGCGCATTTACAATTTTGAGAGAAACTCTACTAAACATCATATCAATCCATCAATCAATCAAGTACAACCCATACCCTACCCATCCCTCTCTCATCCAAAGTCAACCAAACCCATACCCATCTCTTACACACCCATCACTCACACCCATCACCCATCTCTTTTCATCCCATCACCCATCACTCTCTCTCTCTCTCTTATTTCTCTCTTCACTCCCAAGCAACTAAAGGGATGAAAACGTCTAAGCCTCCCCAAGAGAGAGCTAAGAGTGTGGCCCACCTTCCTACCTCCTCATCTCCTATCCTAACCATCCAACTTTCATCATCTTCCATTAAAGAAGGAACTTAGGAGCTGAGGAGTCTAAGGAGCTAAAGAAGAAGGCCAATCGATGGGTGATCTACCATTGATTTTTAATTTGATGGCCCACTTGAGATAGGACCCAATTCAATGTATGTGTTGTAATCATATGAGAGACCCATAGTGGCGAGGTCCCTCCACTACACCCTCTCTCTCTCTCCCTTTCTCTCTATCTCTCTTCCATATTTTGTGGCCCACCATGATGAATGTATTTAATCCATGCTGTCCAAAGAGTGGGCCCACCTGGTAGTCCTTTTGGAGGGGCCTAATTGGAGGAAAACACAAATGTCAGCTTGATACAAGCGGGTGGGCCACATGTGTGGACCCACCAGATGTATGTGTTCCATCCATGCCATCCACTGTCCAGCTATCTGGACAATGGAAACCCACTGTGATATATGTGTTAAATGCACACCATGCACCCAAGGAGCCCACGTGATGTATGTATTATATATATATATATTCACACCGTCCACACACATGGACCCTACCTTGATGAATGTATCTGATCCACACTATCCACCCTTTTTCCCAACTCATTTTAAGCATTGAGCCAAAAAATGAAGCCAATTCGAATCTTTATCTGGCCATAATGTAGAAAATAGTGATTTTGGGTAATTTAAACTATTAAGGCCTGTTGTGATGTTTCTACACACCAAAAAATATTCAATATTGGGCTCATTATTCCTGTCACAAGCCTAGGAATCCAATCGGTAGACTGCATCATCCTAATGTGGGCCCCACCTATGAAAATTATCAAAAAAAAAAAAGAACGATGTTGATGCTGCCAGGGTCTTATGAGATAGGCAGGGGTCGTAGACCCCACTACAGGTCCCACCACGATGTCTGTCGATCATCTACATCGTGCATTTGTTAGGTCCCCTTTAGAAATAGGGATACCCCGAAAATCAGCCATACACAGAACTCAAGTTGTCCACACCACCAAAAATCAACAAGAGATTGAACGTCTATAATTGAGCCCTTTTGGGTCACAGAAGTTTTGGATCGATATGAAATTTGTTTTGCCTCTTTATTCAGGTCTTTGTGACCTAATGAGCAGATGAGATGAAAAATAAACGTTATGGTGGGCCCCATGTGGGACCCACTTTCCGTGGAAACGGATTAGTTAGGCTACTACACACCAGCTATATAGCTGATTGACGTCAGCAAGTTATGGGGGTCTGATCCTGACCGTCCAGGTCATGGGTCCCCACCATGATGTTGTGTGGCATCAACACCATCTAGCAACTGAGGACAGTGGGACCCACCAGACGTGTGTTTCATTAACACCGTCCACCTATATGGGGCCCACCTTAATGTATATATTATGAAAGTGCCCTTGCAAGTGCCCTAGTTTGTCAATTAGCGTGTGCGTTGAGTCAGATTGCTAAGCCTCACAGGAAGATCAATTCAAGCGTCTGCCTCAACCGGATGTGTGGAAGCTCGCCATAGGTAAAACTAAGCCTCACATCTCATATCCTAAAACACCAGGTGAATAAAACCCTTAAAACAAGTTAAGACATTATAGGATTTTTGAGTGAGAAAACTTTTTCAAAAAATCAAAAAATCTCTAAGTTTTCTTGCTTTATCAATCTTATCGAAACGCATGTCGATATGATCGACCTGCACTGTCGATGTCCTTAAAAGCTCAATCGATAAAATCGAATGAGGACATAATGTGTCCAGCAACCACATACATATCTTGATGAAATTATCGATGTATCGATCTACTTATCGATATCATCGATAATTAAATTTTGAGTCAATCGAAGGTGACTCGATAATATCGACAGGCAGATCTGGCACCCCTATTTTTACTTAAGAAAATCATATATGCTTCGATATATCGACGCCATCCACGATACCATCGAAGTTCAAATCATGATAATATCGGAAGGCTCTCGATGATATCGGTCATGGGCGCGTAGTTTTCCAACAACATTTTTCAGGTGATTTTTCAATTCTGATCAGGGGTCACTTGATAGAATCGATATTCAAATATCGATGGTATCGAGGCCGGATCGATTGCAACGATAATGGACATAAACTGTCCAGCAAGCTCACTAATAAAATTCTTAGATTTATCGATGCATCGACACGACCTTCGATATCATCGGTATTCAAATTCCGATGATATCGAGTATCCCTCGATCATATCTGATGACCTGAAAATTTTTAAGCAAGTCTCTCTCATTTTCAGATATCGAGGACTCGATCCTTGTATCGATAATATCGGAGTTCAAAATTCGATGGCATCGACACGAGTCTCGATTCCCTCGAGCAGCTGGCCAAAGGTTTTCAATAACGTATGACACTGAGTTTGTATCATCGAGCAGACCATCGATACAATAGAGAGTATACACTCGATGATATCGAACCTTCTCGATGATATCGAACTCTTTCATAAATGTGATCATTTTATATACATTGGAACCTTTTACCTATATAAAGGGAGCTTGTCTTTAGTTGTTGGTAAAGACAGAAGAGAGTGCTTTTGAGTGTTTAACCTTAGATCATTTATCCAAAGCCCTTTCTCTCAAGGGAGTTCATCCTCCAATCCACCCTCATCATTGATATTCAATAAAGTAGATTGAAAAATGAACTTTCGCATTCAAGGATCCTCCAACTACTACCTTAATGGCAAATCATTAAGCTGGGATGCCTTGAATGCATAGATGATTGGAATCGCTCTATTTTTCTAATCGAAAAATATTTTGAAAGTAGGATTCCATCATAACCTTGACCCAACCCGTCGCCATACATTGGTACATCACTTGTGTTGTAGATTAAGGGGGCAGAAGATTCTTTATCAACAAGAGGTGATCTTCGTCAACGTGCTGAATGGGATTCATCCACTTATCTGTAAGTTTCTAGAGTCCATAAGACCCTTTAATCATTCCTTTGTGCGATTGGGTCTAAGGTATTTCTCACCCTTACAAGTCCTTAAGGAAGCCTCCGGTGGGAGTGTACATGGTGGGTGCGTTGTATGGACCCTTACTCTGTGGAGAGTATAAACATCTAGTTGAAGGTGAACCAGTCAAAACCTTAGGTTTGAGGTGAACCGTGTGAAATCTCGAGTTAGAGGTAAATCACGTAAAACCTCCATTAGGGTCCTATGGAAGATCCCTGGCCAGTGTGCCTAAAAGTGGGTGCATTGTGCGGACCCTTGATCTGTGGAGAGCATAAATATCTGGTTGAAGGTGAACCAGTCAAAACCCTAGGTTTGAGGTGAACCGTGTGAAACCTCAGGTTAGAGGTAAACCGCATAAAACCTCCGTTAGGGTCTTATGGAAGATTCTTGGCTAGTGTGCCTAAAAGTAGGTGCGTTGTGTTGACCCTTGCTCGTGAGAGCATAAACAATCAGCCTCAGTGTAGGTTGTAAAGGTTAAAGGTGAACCTAATTTAAAACCTTATGTTTGAGGTGAACCACTATGAAACCTCCTTAGTGAAATACTGGTACACTCAAGGGTTGAGTGCGGTTACCAGGAGTGGAGTAAACAAGTAATCGAACCACTATAAAAATGACTATGTTCGCGATTGCTATTCTTTTATGTGTGTGATTTACTTCAATACTTTCATATCTATATATCTGAGATCACACCTTACACACATACAGAGCCATATCCATTATAAACTAGGTTACATATTGTTATTTCTTTAATAGTTTGTGATTGGATCCTTTACCGGGCTTGGAAGCCACTAGAGTTATTTTTGAGTAATCCTGATAACTGCATATTGATAGGATTAGTGGAATAGAATTTTTAAATAAACTGTAAAAATTTTAAAAAGTCTTATTCACCCCCCTCTAGGATATATTGGCATATTCCTACTTCAACTCAAGTGATCTTTACCGCTATTTCATTTGGTATCAGAGAAGGTCTCTCTTTAAGGGCTTCACCACCTAGAGAGTGATCTTGACTGAAGTTGATAATATGGCCAAATGAGAGGGCTCATCGGTCTCTAGACCTCCAGTATTTGATGGTTCAAATTATGCTTATTGGAAGTCTAGGATGCACTATTTGGATCATGATGTTTGGACATAGTTGAAACCGAATAAGTGTCACCGAGTGATCAAATTATTCTTGAAAATGGCACAAATATCTCCAAACCTAAATCTAACGACATGTGGGCTGTATTCGAGAAAGAAAAACAAACGTCTGAAGAAAAAGCGATGAATGTTATCTATTGTGCTGTGTCCCGAGAAGTATTCATGCGACACATCTAAAGAGGCATGAGGTCGATTGGAAACAACCCATGAGGGAGCAATCACAGTAAAAAATTCCTAGGTACAACTCTTAACATATCAATTTGAACACATCAGAATGGTGGATGATGAGACCTTCATGGAATTTTTTTTACAAAACTGAATATCATTTGTAATTTCATGGGTGGATTAGGAAAGAAAGTTTTGATTTAAAAATTTATAGGAAAATACTAAGATCCCTACCAGAACGATTCAACTCAAAAGTTAACCATTGAAGAGTGTAGGAATATGGATGAAATAAAAGTAGAAGAATCAACAGATTCCCTATAAACTTTTGAACTACACTTCAAACAAACTCCTAAATCTAAAAATACTGTCCTCAAAACTACAACGAACACAACAAATGAGGAAGTAAAAATAATGAGGATAAGGAAATGGCTCTCTTGACTCAAAGGTTCAAAAGATTCTTCAACGAGAACCATGGCCGATCTTTTAGAGGCAATCAGATGGGAAATAAATTTATCCATTGAATGCCCCAATAGGAAAACTAAAGGACAAGCCATAGCAACTACTTGAGATGACACTGAAGAATCAAACACTGACTTCAATGATTCAGAAAGTAAGGGAGACTGAAAATCACTGAAAATACTCATGACCTCCACATCCACAAACATCCCAGTATTAAATGAGAAAATTGATGAACCTCAAATCAAAGAGTCATTTCCATCTAATGATGAGAAAGAAGAAGAAAAAAATGAGAAGGATAAACTGCAGGATTCCTATAATCAACCTTATAAACATAGCATTCATATCCTTAAAAAACTTGGAATAAGCCAAAATGAGAATAAATTGCTACAAGTAGATCTAGTTAAAACACTGGAAATTAATACACATGTGATCAACAATATGCAGCCTTACCAATCTAAAAATGACAAGCTGGAAAGAATGAATCTATCCCTAAAATCTGAATCCTTGAAATTGATCAAACAGATTGAACTACTGAAAGAATGAAAATAATACACTCAAATTTGATGTAGAAAATCTGTCGAGCTAAACTACAAATTTTCGCAGAGTAGTGACAAATTAGAAAGACTTTTAGGGATGGGAAGACCTAGTAAAGACAAGAGTGGGTTGGATATGAAAAAGGAAAAATAAGCTCCAAAAATGCAGCATAAACACTTGAGAAATTAGCTGCATTAGGAAGTAAAACTAGGGCCACTCTTGTTTGTCATTTATGTGGAGACTCAAGCCACTACAAATTTGAATGCATTACAATTGGATGGACTCAAGTCAAGAGTCCAACAAGGTACATGGTAGGAGGTAAGAAACATTTGTCTCCACCAAGAATGACAAAGAGAATGGATGAGCTATTGAATCAAGTGGCACAACTAAATCATAAAAATTGATCAATCAAGGGAATGTGATTCAATTACCAAATGTGTCCAGACAAACCTATAGTAAAGTAAAAACAGTGTCGTCAAGAAAAACTATCACAAAAAGGGTAGTGAAAAACAAAAGAAATTGCCTTGTGATTCACTCATTTTTTTAGAAAAAAAAAAGAAAAAAAAAGAAGGCAATAATGCTAAGGGGTGCCTAGATAGCGGCTGCTCAAGACATGTAACGAGTGACAAATCCCTTCTCACAAATTATTCAAATCTTAATGATGAGGTGGTCACATTTGGAGATGGAAGCATCGCTAAGGTAATGGGGTATGAGACTATTGTTAGATTAGAAATGCTCAAAAATGAGAATGCTCTCCTGGTAGAAGTGTTGACACACAACCTTCTAAGCATTTCTCAAATATGTGACAATAAGCATGAGGCTACATTTGACAAGGTAAAATGCAAGATCCTGGACTTATCAAGAAAACCAGTTATGAAGGGTCTTCGCACCAGTGCTCATTGCTATGTTATCAAAAATGATGATTCATATGCCCAGTAACAATTGAACGTGGAAAATAAGTCCAGGTCATGTCTTCAAGATCCAAATGGATGTGTGAAATGATGCATTTTTAGCAATTATCATGATGTATATGAGGTTTGTATACACAAAAACTCTTTTTGTGCATAAGCATAGTTGATACTTATAATTTTGGTTTCACAACTTTTTCTACAAATTTTGCTGTGTATACAAGCTGATAAGAAAATATTCTATGATATGCATATCTGAAAGGTCATCAAAGTACACAGATCAATGTCATATTCTTCTTTTCAATAAGTCAGTTGATGAATCAAATGACTCCTCGATGACATCGAGAAAAGTTTAGTGACATCGAAGGACTTGCAGAATCAGAAGCATAGGTGCATGTACACGACATCAAGCAAATCCAAAGAAATCATGCCTATCAGTAATTAAAAGGATCATCAAGTATGTGGTTGGAACAACCAACTTCAGTTTGTGGTACCCATTTGAAACTTCTACAGTTATTATTAGGTACTCTGATGCGATTGGGCTGAAAATATAGATTGTCACAAATCAATCAATGGTGGTTGCTTCTATATTGAAAATTGTTCGGAGTAAGAAGCAAAATTCAATATCTCTGTCCACTACCGAGGTCGAATATATTGTTGCAAGTAGTTGTTGTGTACAACTTCTCTGGATGAAACAAATGCTACTGGATTATGGGATTGAGCAATCCAAAATGACCTTCTTCTGTGACAACACTAGTACCATCAATATTTCAAAAATCATGTTCAACATTCTCGGACCAAGCATATTGACATTCGTTCATTTTATCCGAGAACTTGTTGAAGAAAAGATCATTGTGTTAGACTAGGCTAATAGATTTGGTGATCTCCAAAAATCTATTGGAATATATGCAATTTGATAAAATGCATAGGTAAAATGAGCTAAATTGACACATCTGAGAACTGAGGTTCTCTCTTTTTTAAAAAAAAAAAAAAAAAAAAAAAGAGAACAAAGAAGTTGGTTTGGCTTTGGTTGAATGTACATGTGCAAAATAGGCATATTTCCTTATACTAACTATTGCCCTTTATGTATGCAAAGAAGAACTTTCAAAAGTTTGACGTATCCGATGACATTGAATCAGTCTCGATTGCATCGAAGTCGTCTGAAACCTGAATAGTTGCCATGGAGATGAAATATTCAGACACTCTAGAATGTGAAACATCATGTATCAGGAAAGCACCTTCTAATGCATGTGATGTTTTGATCATTATTTTATCTGCTTCTATCACTACTCTAATTAATCTGATATGCATGCATAGTTTCTGAAAATGATGTCTACTGAAATGTTTTAATCATTTTACATCTATACTTTCTATGTGTATGTTATCTAAATGTTGGTTCTCCCACATGTCTTTAAACTTCAGTCAATATCAACTACTATATCCTTGTTAATGACTGACAAAAAGTAGGAGAAAGGTTTAAATACCCTGAACAGAAAATTGTATATCTGCTTGAATGGTGTTGCAGGTGTTAGGGGGAGTAGTTGCACCAAGAAAATGGGAGTATTGCAGTTAGGGGAAGCAGATATTGGGTTGTGTACATGGTTCAATAGAATTTATAAAATTGTGTAAAATGCATGTACACATAATTTAGGATGTGTCTGTCTAGATACTGTCTTAGGGTGTTTTGGATATTTTGTCACATAATTGACAAAGGAGGAGATTGAAAGTACCCTTGCAAGTGCCCTGGTTTGTCAATTAGCATGTGCGTTGAGTCAGTTAAACTGTTGAGCCTCACAGGAAGATCAATTCAAGCATCTGCCTCAACTGGATGTGTGGAAGCTCTCCATAGGTAAAACTAATCCTCACATCCCATGTCCTAAAACACCAGGTGAATAAAACCCTTGAAACAAGTTAGACATTATAGGGTTTTTTAGTGAAAAAACTTTTTCAAAAAATCTCTAAGTTTTCTTACTTTATCAATCTTATCGAAACACGTATCGATATGACCGACCCATACTGTCGATGTCCTTGAAAGTTCAATTGATAAAATCGAATGAGGACATAATGTATCCAGCAACCACATACATATCTGAATGAAATTATCGATGTATCGATCTACTTATCGATATCATCGATAATTAAATCTCGAGTTAATCGAAAGTGACTTGATAATATCGACAGGCAGATCCGGCACCCTTGTTTTTACTTAAGAAAATCATATATGCTTCGATATATACCATCGAAGTTCAAATCATGATGATATTGGAAGGCTCTCTATGATATCGGTCATGGGTGCATAGTTTTTCAGCAACATTTTTCAGGTGGTTTTTCAATTCTGATCGGGGGACACTTAATAGAATCGATATTTAAATATCGATGGTATCGAGGACGGATCAATTGCAATGAGAATGGAGATAAACTGTCCAGCAAGCTCGCTGATAAAATCCTTGGATTTATCGATGCATTGACACGACCTTCGATATCATCGGTATTCAAATTTCGATGATATCGAATATCCCCCGATCATATCTGATGATCTAAAAAATTTCAAGCAAGTCTCTCTCATTTTCAAATGTCGAGAACTCAATCCTTGTATCGATAATATCGGAGTTCGAAATCAGATGGCATCGACACGAGTCTCGATTCCCTCGACCAGCTGGCAAAAGGTTTTAAAAAATGTATGACATTGAGTTTGTGTAATCGAGCAGACCATCGATATAATCGATGAGAAATCCAATGGCTCCACATGGTTATATGCACATTTCTAAGAAATTCTTATAAAGGAATGTATATCTAAATCATTATGGGTATGGAGTTATTCGTCAATTCATTTAAAGGAAGGTATGTACATCAAATCATATGATAAGTGGTCCTGTCTCTAAAATTAACGGTCAGGTCTCTTAATTTATGAATGGGGATCATTCCTAACAGTTAGGTTTAGGTCAGGGCAAGTGTGTAAGGGCTGGAACAGTCGAATTAGTATTGTACACATGTTAAATCTTATGGTAACGCTTGAGGACTTTCGATACTCGAGTATTGAAAAGTTTAGGGCGTTACAATGGACCCCATAGCCCATTATACTACATACTATCATCCCAACTTCACACTCCAGCATGGTCATTCCATTCGCACTGCATATTGTATTACATCCGCGGCATATGACATTTTGGGTTACTGTGTTTCTACATATATGGTTCAGGTACGGCTGACGCTATTTGTGAACTCGTCAGGAATTGTATATTGCATTGCATCATTTGCATCTGATATTTAGCTATTTATAACTCCTCATTTACATAGCTGATCTGTATTGCGTATTCTGATATTGATTGACTCATGGACTTATCAGTATTTTTGCTTACTCTGATATCGTATGATTCATGATCTTACTATTATTTCCGATATTGTATGATTATGGCATTGATTGAATACTTGGCACTTACCTTGTGCACACACTTACACCACCCTCTAAGCTTTCTATAAGCTTATACACGATAGATGCATGCAGGTAATGTTAGGTTGCAGCAGCGTGGAGCTTGGAGTATGTAGTTAACTTTTGGAGCTTTGATTTTGACATATGTATTTTTCTTTTAGCATTGTATTTAAATGTTTATATTAATGGATATGTGATGATGATGTTGCCTTTGTGATTTGGATAAACTTATGGTTATGCTTTTTACGAGATAAATGTAAATTGAAAAATCCTCCTTGTAGGATCCCAGGATCGGAATCTGGCGTATATGCGCTAGGAGCTGAGAATGGGTTACTATGGAGGTTGTTGGCACCGAATTCGATCATCAAAAATTTTATAAGCCCGGTTTCCGAGTCTGGGGCATGACACTTAGGCATTGGAGGGTCCTCCCTCTAGCCAGGGTCTTCCTTGTCCGTTCCTTATACAGGTAAGCTAGTCCATAAGAGCCTAACTAGATTTCTGCATCAACAATTGAAATAACTTGTTTTGATCCTTAAATTTAAGATAAGAATGGTAAGAATTTGCAATACAATAGTTTATGAAAGAATTTGGAAGAAAAAAATATTTAAAATGAGAAAAATCTATATATATATATATATATATATATATATATATATATATATATATAGAGAGAGAGAGAGAGAGAGAGAGAGAGAGAGAGAGAGAGACATGCTCTCCTATGCACCTACGCACGTGCGCACCTTTCCACACATGTCATGGGTGTCAAATCTGAACGGTCCATAAGATGCATAATCCCATGAAACCTTAGGGTGTGAATTTTCACCCTGATCTAAGATTCTGGTGGGCTATAGTAAAGAGAAATTCAATTCAAGGGAAGAAACAGTTTGCATTTTTATGGCCCACCAAAGTTTTGGTTCAAAGTAAAAATTGGTACCAGGGGGTTTCATGAGGTTCCACTTCATGTGGATCGTTCAGATTTTCGAGAATCATCAGATATGATGAGTTCTCAAAAAAGTTCGTAGGTAGCCCGTGCGAACGGGTTCGCAGGTGAGCGTTCCGCATATATATATATATATATATATATATATATATATATATATATATATATATATATATATATATATATATATATGTGTGTGTGTGTGTGTATATATATATATGTGTATATATATATATATATGTGTGTGTGTGTGTGTGTGTGTGTGTGTGTGTGTTACCGTTCCCTAACCATTGTGGTTGGCCATTACAAACCCCTAAATGTATTCCGCATATATATATATATATATATATATATATATATATATATATATATATATATATATAGGGAGCCGGTCTCCATGTACACTGTAAGATGATATGAGCTGGGATTCTACTTCATTGGGAGAGAGAGTTTTCGAAGAAAAGACTCTCTCCTACACTCACGGAGAGAAATTTGGAATTGCAAGAGGATTTTCGGGAAAGCCTTTTGCATGAAGATCATGTGAAAGGATTTTGTGTGGGGCCCATTTTGATATTTGTGATAAATCCAATCTGTCCATCCATTTTTGGAAATCATTTTAGGTTTTGTGACCAAGAATGAGGAGGTTCCAAAAATTAAATGGGCCACATGAGAGGAAACAATAGGAATTTTGTGACCACAGTTGAAATTTACGATGTTGAGCCCATAATTGAAGCATATACATGGATCAATTGGATCATACCCTTTATAGGCTCGATAGTGATGTTTATTTGTCATCCAACATATTTATAAGATTATACAACATGGATGAAGGTAAAACACAAATATAAACTTGAATCAAAACTTATGTTACTCTCAAGAATTTTTTGAAAGGTGGATGTTCAATTCAACTATTTCCAGTGGTGTGGTCAATTTGAACATTTAATATGCCTGGTTTTTTGTGTCAATCCCTAAAATTATTTGGTAAAATGAATGGACAGAGAGGATAAAATACACAAATCATGGTGGACCCACGGAATTTACTCAGTACGCCAAGCGCAAGAGTCTGGACCCTTTGCGAAAGCATGACTCTCCGGGCGCAGATTACATATTAGATACTGAAAGTTTGAGAAGCGAGACTTTCTACTAAGAGACGTCACCAATTTCCATAGGCCCACCATGATGTATGTTTTGTATCCACACTTTTCATCATTTGGAGAGATCATTTTAGGGTAATATCCAAAGAATAGGTTAAATCCAAATCTCTAGTGGACTCCAGCACAGAAAAGAGTGGAGACAGTGACGTCAACTCTTAAAAACTTCTAGAGGCCACAGAAGTTTTAGATCAAGCTGATATCTGTGTTTTCCCTTCTTTCATGTATTTTTTAACTTTTGAACAAGTAAGATTTCAAATAAACATTATGGTGGGCATTAGGATAGTTTCAACCGTGGTAATCACTTCCCCACTATTTTCTGTGGTGGGTCCACTACAGCGTCCGGACCTTCGTGCTTTTATCCTGGTTTGCTGGATAGTGATTGGTCCATCTCAATCACAGATGCAAATACATAATCATACGGTCGAATTAAATTACAACAATATGTAAACAGAGCATCCGTATTCTAAGCGTAATCTGTGTATTCTGTGGTGGGCCCACTATTACATTTATTTTCTATCTAATCTGTTAATAAGATCACAAATACATAGATCCAGAGGAAAAACAAATTCCATATTGATCAGAAACTTCTATGACTCCCAAAAGGGTTTCAATGGTAGGCGTTCAATACCCAACTACTTTTTACAGTGTGGTCCACTTGATCTTTATATCTGTCGTATCTTTCGGCTAAAGCATTAAGACAAGCTTGGCAAATGGGTGGACGTTTTGGATATAACACACACCTCATGATGGGACCCACAACTATATAGCTGATGTGTGCTACACCAGCCAATCCACTTCTGTTCCGTATCAGAGAGGGATGCAGATTTCTGCTAAAGCCTTCGAACAGGGTGTTCCAGCGTTGGAATGCTAGGCGGGGTCCACTGTGATGTTTTTGATAAATCCATCCCATCCATCCGTTTTGTTTTCCAAGCTCATTTTATGACATGCTACCGAAAATTATATGGATTTAAAAGTCAAGTGAGCCATATAAGATGGAAAATTGGAGAAAGAGTTTTCTACTGTTAAAACTTTCCTAGGCTCCACCTTGATTTTTATATGCCATCCAAACGGTTTACGCCATCCAAATGGTTTACAAGATCATTTACATTGGGATGAAGTGAAAACAATAAAAAAATTAGCACAATAAGAAACTTTCATGGCCTTAAAAATATTTCAATGGTGGTGACTGGATAAAAAATGTTTCCTCTAGTGTGGCACACTTGACTTTTGTATCCATTTGATTTTCTGTAGCATGTCTTAAAATGATCTTAGAAAATAGATGAATGTGTTGGATTTATCATAAACATCATAGTAAGCTCCACAAAAATTAATTGCACAGGATCTTCATGTGAAAGGCTTTACTCGTGAGTCTCTCACGTCCGTGAGTGGAGGAGAGTCTTTTTTTTTTAAGACTTCCTCTATCAACGAAGTGGAATTTCAGCCGTTCTCCTCATCTTACAATGTATATGATGGTTCGCACATAAATTCTATCCGGTACAGTTCGTAGGAGACCAACTCCCTCTATATATATATATATGGGAAAAGGTACAATGCGCTCGAGCTCACGACTCCGTCCCATGCGGTCGAGCTATGTGGGCCCCACCGTGATGCCTTTCGAACATCTACCCCATCAGTCAGATGCGTCATTCCATCATGGGCCTAGGTCTCAAAAATCAAGTAAATCTGTGACTTGTATGGGCCACACCACTTACAGAAGTGGAGAGGGGTCGTGCATCATTAAAACATTCATAATCATTTTTAGGGCCCACAAAAGATGTGGTTTGTAAATCCAACCCATCCATTATGTGTGTCCCACTTGTATGAGAGTTCAGACCAAGTTTCAGCAGCATTTAAAACTCAGGTGAGCCCCACCAAGTGCTTTTATATGTTTTAATGGTGTTTCACATGATTTTAGATGGTATGACTCACCTGAGTTCTGTATACAGCTGATTTTTGGGATATCCCATAATTTGAAGGGTACCCATCAAATGCACGGTGTTGATGGTCGACATGCATTACGGTGGGGCCCACACGGCTCGACCTCACGGGAGCTTATCGTGAGGTCGAATGCATAGTACATTTTCCACATATATATATATATATATATATAGCGGAACGCTCACCTACGTACCAGTTCGTACGTACTACGTACGAACTTTTTTGAGAACCCATCATATGTGATGTGGATCCAAAATCTGAACCGTTCAAGTGAAGCAGCACCTCGTGAAACCCCTCAAGCCCAAGTTTTACTTTGATCTAAAACTTTTATGGGCCATGAAAATTGAAAACAGTTTCTTACCTTGATATGCATTTCTCTTTGCTATGGCCCACCATAATTTTAGATTGGGGTGAAAATTTCGCACATAAGGTTTCATGGGATTCCGCATCACATGGACCGTTCAGATTAGACACCCATGGCACGTGTGCAAAGGTACGCAGGGGAGCATCTCTCTCTCTCTCTCTCTCTCTCTCTCTCTCTCTCTCTCTCTCTCTATATATATATATATATATATATATATATATATATATATATTACCGTTTCTCCCTAACCATTAGGGTTGGCCATTACAAACTCGTAATTGCTGTTACGACTTCAAAAATCAGGTCACCGTTACGATCCTATCACATAGCAATATCGACAGTTACTGTTAAGTATCTGACACTGCAGCCGATGTGTAACAGATTTTGAATACCCTGGGTGCAGCCCGCGCGCACCCAACACTATTTCATGCGAAAGCATTATCAGGAAGTTCTTTGGTACGGAACCTGGGTGGGGGCCACCGTGATTTTTGTGAGAAATCTACCCCGTACATCCCTTTTGCCAGGTCATTTTAGGCATCCAACAAAAACATGAGCGGGATCCAGGAGTCAAATGACCCATACCACACTACAGAAAACAACAGGGATTGAACAACCACCATTGAAACATTTCTATGGCCACAAAAGTTTTATATCAGGTTAAGTTCGGTGTGTTTTCAGTTCATCCCAGTAGAAAGACCTTATAAACGGTCTAGGTTTCAACGGTAGGAATATCTTCCCCCAGTTTTTACTCCCATTTTTTTTCTTTTTTTTCTTTTATTATTTTATTTATTGCTGCGTGTATTAGAATAATCTCTCGAAATGAATGAACGGGATATATTTTTCCCAAACATTACGGTGGGAGCCACATAGGATTCCTGCGCAGGAACTTATTGCGAGAACCTTTCCCAGGAAATCAGAAAACCTTTCCCAGGAAATCAGCGTCTGGTTGATTTCCGGCGGGAAGTTCCGGCTGTGGAATGCTCGGTGGGGCCACAGTGATGTTTGTAAGAAATCCACACCGTCCATCCGTTTTGGGAGATCATTTTGGGACAAGCAACAAAAAATGAGGCGGATCTAAAACTCAAGTGGGCAGCACGAGAGGGAAAACAGGAGAAAGAATTTCCGACCGTTGAAGCCTTCTTGGGATCTACCTTGATGTTTATATGTCATCCCAACCGTTTACATGGTCATTCCCACTGGGATGAAGTGAAAACACCAAAAACTTAACATGATATGAAATTTTGTGGCCATGCAAATGTTTCAAACGGTGGTCACTGGATCCCAACTGTTTCCCCTCGTGTGACCCACTTGAGTTTTGGATCCACCTCATTTTTGGTCGCATGTCCTAAAATGAGCTCCCAAAGTAGATGGACTGTGTAGATTTCTCACAAACATCACATTCGGCCCCACCTAGCATCCAGTACAGGAACTTCAGAAATCGTGTCCCCAACACAGTACGGACCTAGAAGTGGGCCACCTAAATACATGTATTGTATATCCACACCGTCCATCAGCTTTTTCAGCTCATTTTAGGGCATGAGCCCAAAATTGAAGAAAATCCAAATCTCTGGTAGACCACACCATATGAAACAGTGGGATTGAACACCGACCACTAAAAACTTCCCAAGGCCCACTTAATGATTCAATTGGATAATGCATCCAAACATGCTTAATAAAGGAAGCAGAACCTCAAGCCTGAGAAGTTTCATCCACGTTCAGCTACCTCGCCAAGAACCCAACAGGATTCAAAAATATGTTGGTTAAGGACCCCAGATCAAGGATAAAAAACTTCCATACTCTTATCAGAATGTGATGGTTGATATGCAGGTATTAAAGAATTGTGCACGTCACACGCAAGTAAATAAGCCCTGACTTAGATCTAGAACCAAAACTACCTAGGTAGCTCATTGGCCCATATTTAGCATATGTCTAAAATGAAAATTTGCATTGCTTTGGGAATTGAGTCGAGCAGGACTGAGTTAGGGCTGACCCAACTCCATCCAGTTTTGAAATAGGCCTGACCTGAACTCAACCGGACTTGGTTCCGAGTAGAGGTGTACACAAGTCGAATCGAGTCAAGCTTAGCACAGCTCGACTCCACTCGGCCACTTGCTGACCCCAGCTTGAACTCAGCTCAGCTCAGCTCAGTCTTCAAGCCTGACTGGCCAGCTCAGCTCGATTTGGTCAGCAGCTCAGGCCAGTCCAAGCCGAGATCGAGCCGAGTTCGCCTATGGAGCATTTTCGCAAACACATAAACTACACCTTTAAAATCTCATTGTGTAAAATAGCAGCAATGGTTTTACATGTATTTCATCAAACACCATATAAGCAACATAAAAAACAAGAAAAAAAAATGATATTTGTACCCATCCGGATCCATGCGAAGAAAAGCTTTAATGGCTAAAATAAGGACGTGAATTGCCAGTTACCTTGCATGCAGCAAGTTCCCATGGCCGAAAGCTTTGTAGGACCTAAAAGAAATGGCCTAAATTCACTCCACCAATCCATCCATCATTCCTCAAGCTCACCTTCTCCATCATTTCGTATACATACCTTCCTTGCCACCAGCCACAATTCATTGAGTCATTTCACCAATCACTTGATGAGCAACAGCAATATCAAAGTAACCAAGTCACCAAACTGGTTCGATCTGAGTTTGATTTGAGTTGGGCTCGATCCGAGTCAAGTCAAGCTTGGGCAAGCTCGAACTCAGTTTGAAATTTTTCCAAGCTCAAAAAATCAGCTCGACTCGGCTCAAACTCAATTTCGAACCGAGTCGAATCAAGCTTTCTCAAGTCAAGTCGAGCAAGCTACCGAGCAAACTCTGCTCGTGTACAGCCCTAGTTCCGAGTCCAGATCTGGCCTGGGCTAATACAGACACAGTCCAACCCGCTCACAAGTACCGAGTCAAGTCAAGTTGGCACCATGTCAGATGGGGTGCAGCGGGTATCCACAGGCTGAAATCAGAACTCAACATAGATTCACTTGCCGAATTGTAACCTCTCCATCAACTACACGGCATTTCAGATATGAAATGTTAGATCTTTTTTTTAATATATATGTACGAGTCGAGTTTCGGATCAAGTCCAGTCAGTACCGAGTTGGGTTTCAGGTCGAGTTACTGGGTGACTCAAACTCGACTGGGTTTGAGTTCAGATTGGATGAAGTCAACTCGATTCAGATCGACTCACTCACTCAGTTCAGATCGAGTCGAACCTGAACAAGTTGGACGAGTCAAGTTTGCCGAGTTGAGTTGTACAGTTGCCAGCTCCACTTTTGGGATGACTTTGGCCCCCAAAAAATGGACATTAAATCTGAGTAAACACACGGCCAGAAAGATTACAATGCTCGAGTCCCTGCATATCAACCATCACACTGCCAGAGTATATCCAATAACTCCCGCTTAAAACAAGGAAAAAAAAAATGCTAGCCAGACTTGGCCAGGTATGCCTGCACTATGTAGAGTCCCTGGCCCATAAATCAGGCTAGTCTGGTGGGCCACCCATGTATGTTGAGCATGGGCTATCAGTCAATATTGTTCAACCATCAACTTCTTTTGCACAAGTTATGGCCCACCCAGCAAACAAGAGAGCAGGATCCATTTGACCGACATACCATACCATAACCAAATGTTATGAAAAGCTCAAAACAATCAAATTGCAATCTCAATCTTACCTGTTGCAACATACATTTAAGTTAGGATACAGTCTTCCCGGCCAGGCAATGCCTATCAAACTGAAGCCAATGTAAAGCCGCAAAACTGCATACTATATCACCCATCTGATTATTGGAAGCCACAGTAAAAGGGAAAAAAAAAAAAAAAAACAACAACAACGCTTTACATGTTCTCACGATGCGCCTCCCTCTCACTCTTCAGGTCTGTTGTTGACCTTGATCTCCAGAAGCCGCTCAACGGGTTGCCGGCATATTGGGCATCTGTTCGTCTGGAACCTCAGAACCTTTGCACATCCGCTGCACATGCACTGCACCAAGGCAAAATAACAGGCATGTTAACAGAGAGAAAATAGATAAGCTAATGTTTGGATGCACCTCCAAATTGTGGTCGGCTGGTATTCCAGGCCATGCAAGGTACACTTGGCACTTGCGGTCTTGTGGAAAACAAAACAAAACCTGCATTAAGCAGGTTTACGGTTTCCCAATTCTCCCCCACACCAAATCACAAGCGAGATTATCGATGGCAATTAGTCAGGGTGGGTTGAGGTCAGGTTATGTTCAGGTCAAAACAATGCCAGGTCCAACCCAAACCCAACTAACTCGTTAAACAGATCAAAAATCACAATAACAACCCAACCCATCTATAAATGGGTCAATCCAAACCTAAGCCACATGACCCATTTAATTAAAAAATAAGAATACTGTCGTTTTGAATAGAAAATATAAAAACATCAACCACATATTTAGAACTCCTAACAATTATAAAATCGCACCCTTACTATAATTCAAATTACAACTGTCACAACCAAGTTTTGGGTTTCTAAACTTGGAGAAATGCTCCAATGCTCTCAAAGCACCATAAGGCTCCTAGTTGCATCAGTGCCCATGGTTACTCTATTCAAGCCATTAATCTGGGGGCCCCATCACAGTTGGACAAATTGCACAAAATCCCACAGATTGGAAGACCATCTCCACTGAATCTTTGGTCTTTCATGCATGGTATATGGTTTGTTCGTGCATTTCTTTCTCCAATGCTCTCAAAGCATTATAGGCTCCTAGTTGCATCAGTGTCCATGCTTACTCTATCCAAGCCATTAATCTGAGGGCCCCATCACAGTTGGACAAATCGCACAAAATCCCATAGATTGGAAGACCATCTCAATTGAATCTTTGCTCTTTCATACATGGTATACGGATTGTTCGTGCATTTCTTTTCAACCATGTAATCACATGCCAACAAAGGGAAGGTTTAAAGTTGAACAATTGGGATATTCTGGGAACGGTCCATCCATGATGGAGGCAGATCGCTGACTTGGATGGTCCCATCCCACATCAAAAAACTAAGTTTCGAACAGGGAACAAGGTCTCATATAATACATATATACAGCCGGCATTTAGCAAAAAGGGAAGGGGGCAGAACATGTTCTAGACTCGCGAAGTCTAGCCCAGCAAACCCGAACCCAACCCATTTAATTTCAAGGTTGAGAAAACACAACCCAAACCCAGGCCATATCGGAAATGGGCCAAACCAAACGCTGACTACGCAATCAGGTCAAGTTTTGGCACCCCCAAATGGGAGCAGGAAGAGGAACCAGGGATTTCTGAACATAGTCTAACATGAATTGGTAAGGTCGAAATGAGTGTTCCAACAGGATAGCAATCGTCAACTTATTCGAGATTGCAATAACACCACCATCCAACAGCATTGTTATGTCATCAATTCCACCATCATTTTTCAGAAATGGCTCTCCCAAAGATGATAGTTATCCTTCTTACCAAATGCAGAAATGAAACCCATAGTACCTTCACATGTGCATAGAGACCACTGTCCTTTTGGGAGCTATTTCCGCAACATGACAGGGAAACTGATAACTTGGCATCCTGTCAGGTGCTGTTTATGATTGGAATGTAGAACAGACCACATATGCAAACAGACACTAAACCACAATTTTCCCATTTCTGTTTTAACCACTTGTTGGGCACACAACTTGGTTCAAGTTTCCCAATGATTGAAGACTAAGGACAAAGACTTTCCAAAAACAATGACACAAAAAATATTTACCTCAACCCCCTGAATATACACTTCTACAATAGTTCTTTTCTCTCTGAAAACATCTTATTTTTAGTTTAATCTCATTTCCTAACATTTTTCCGTTTGGAAAATGGCAATGAGCAGTTACAAAATGCCAATAGGGAAAGTTATGGGTTGCTCTAGTACGTTGTAGGGGAATAGGTAAATCATACGCTACTTTTGCAATGTGGTACATTAGGGGTGCAATCATGTGGATCACTCTAATACTTACCACGAAATATAAACAATACATTAATACATCTAAAGTGGATTTTATAATTAATGCAGAGAGTGATGAATGTTATTATTGTAAAAACCTGCATGGGAGTATTATGCTGTATATGCTTGACATAAAATTGATATATATATATATATATATATATATATATATATATATAGAGAGAGAGAGAGAGAGAGAGAGAGAGGAATGCTCACTTGCGCACCTTATGCAAGCACCCATGAGCACCTTTGCACAGAGTGTCATAGGCACAAAATCTGAACGGTCCATGTGATGCAGTACCCCTTGAAACCTCATGGGCCCAACTTTCAGCCCAACACAAAACTCTAGTGGGCCATGGAAAAGATAAATGAAAATCAAGGGATGAAATTGTTTCCTTTTGCCATGGCCCACCAAAGTTTTTTCAGGCTGAAAGTTAGGCTTGTGAAGGTTTCAAGGGGTGCCGCATCACGTGGACCGTTCAAATTCTATGCTCATGACACATGTGCAAAGGTGCACACGTAAGAAGGTGCGCAGGGGTGTGTGTGTGTGGGGGGGGGAATGGTACTATGAGGTCGAGCTGTGTGGGCCCCACCATGATGTGGTCGAGCATCTACCCCATTAGTTAGATGCACCATTCTATGACGGGCCACAAGCTTAAAAATCAAGTCAATCCATGACTTGGATGGGCCACACCACATACAACAGGTGAGAGGGGTTACCCTCCCATTAAAACATTCATAATCATTTATTGGGCCCACTGAGATGTGGTTCACAAATCCAGCCCATCCATTGTGTGTGTCCCACTTGGATGAGGGTTCGGACCAAGTTTCAGCAGCATCCAAAACTCAGGTGGGCCCTACCAAGTGCTTTTATATGTTTTAGGCATGTCTTCACATGGTTTTTAATGGGAT
The DNA here is from genome assembly GCA_037074715.1 of Magnolia kwangsiensis. Classification (NCBI taxonomy): domain Eukaryota; kingdom Viridiplantae; phylum Streptophyta; class Magnoliopsida; order Magnoliales; family Magnoliaceae; genus Magnolia; species Magnolia kwangsiensis. The sequence goes on from CM073573.1 coordinate 64,993,418, forward strand.
GGCCCACCTGAGTTTCATATACAACTGATTTTTGTGATATCTCATAACCTAAAGGGGACCCATCAAAATACTCAATGTTGATCTTCGAGCCACATCACGGTGGGGCCCACACAGCTCGACCTCATGGGAAGTTCCCATGAGGTCAACCTCATAGTGTGTGTGTGTGTGTATACACATGACACACCGTGACATGTGTCAAACATCAATACCGTGCATTTGATGGGTCCCCTTTAGGTTATGGGATATCCCAAAAATCACCCATATAAGGAACTTAGGTGGGCCATACCATCTAAAAAACCATGTGAAGACATGCCTAAAACATATAAAATCACTTGGTGGGTCCCACCTAAGTTTTGGATGCTGCTGAAAGTTGATCTGACCACTCATCCAAGTGGGACACACACGATGGATGGGCTGGATTTGTGCACCATATCTTGATGGGCCCAATAAATGATTATGAATGTTTTAATGGGAGGGTAACTCCTCTCAACTGTTGCATGTGGTGTCGCCCACCCAAGTCATGAATTGACTTGATTTTTAAGCCCGTGGCCCACCATGGAATGTTGCATCTGACTGATGAGGTAGATGTTCGACACACATAACGGTGAGGCCTACACAGCTTGACCTCGTGGGAAGTTCCCATAAGGTCGACCTCATAGAACCATTTCCATATATATATATATAAACATTCTGAATATAATTTAAATTACAACCTAATCACTAATAAGATCATAAACCACAATTTTGGATTGTTAAAAATAGCAATCCAGATCATACATGATTCATAATCCGGATCGTGTAATTTGGAATGAAAAATGTAGGGGGGTTGGCAATGTTGGTAACATTAGCAGCATTGAACAAGATTAGACACTGATATGAAACTACTTCCGTAGACTTTGCAAGGAATTAAGTAGGGTCAAATACCATCACTGTTCCATATTGATCGAATGGGTTGCTCCCAATGGTGTTTGCCACGGTACTCTCTCTTACTCATTTTTAACAAAGTACAAGCCCATGTAACAAGGACACTCCATTTCTGTTAAGCTTTTATAAGGAAAAACCTTGTTGTATCTCTTCTTCTTTTACTTTAGCAGTATTTATATATCTCTTATATTGTTGGTGCATTTTTACTTGTGCAGGTACAATTTTCTAAATCTTGTGGATATAAAAAAAATTAATATAATAATAAACTTTTTTTATTTTTTTAACATCATTATACATTTGTATGACATCTCAGCCTGTCGAGTTTTTCAGGGTCCCCATTTTATACAACTAATGTCCATGCCCAACACACGACACACCGACGTCCCAGTTACATAGATTGAAACATATATGAAAAACAGTATTCAGTTGGAAAAGAAAGGGAAACAGTCCCTCTCTAAAACCGTATTTTTTTAATTAATCGATATAATTTCCAATTCATCCATAATTATTTTTATCGAACTACTCAGATAGAGTCCGTATCATGCTTATCGGTTGCAGATCCAGTTAGAAAGCAGTTATCAGAAACACACACACACACACACACACACACACACACACACACACACAGATTTACCATATGTCGGCAGGGAAGGACAGTTGTGTCCCGTGGTTCTGACAGGCAGATGACGCATTCTTTTCCTGGGTCATTCCCATCAAAGTCGTTGTCGACCGAATTTCCTATACCGTAAATCTCCTGCAATTCATACCTCATACCGTTCACCCACAAGATCTGCTTCACAACCCTTACCTGATACTCGCCCTTCTCTTTCTTCTCGAACACTGCTTGTGTGATCTGAGAATTTATATTTCCTGGTGTTGGAGTTCCAGCTGCTGATTCATTATCCTCGACTGGAGATGCTTCTGCCTTAACTGCAAGAGGATACACTTCTGTATCTCCCTCTTTCAGCAGCTCTGACTCATCAAATATCGAGAAGTCAATCCCAGTTCCTGATGGTTGCCTGAACTTCTGACCCAAGCCTTGTTGGAAGGATACTGTGATGGGTTCCAAGCTTTCCTTCATGGATGTCAAGTTACAGTCTGTACCTTCTTTTGCAAAGAAGATAACAGTAATGCTGTTTGGAAAAGGTGACATGAAACCTTTAAAAAGACAATTTTCATGGAATGTTTAGAAATAACAGTAATGTTATAAGAAAAGAAGAGTTACAAAAGGAACGTCAAGAGATGGGTAAAGAATTTCTGATATAAATTGACTGCGGAAGTGATGAATCCAGGCCACCCATCCATCATACATATCAAAGAAGGTCCAAGAGTGGACTCCCCATGCTAGTCCACCAATAAATACACAAATTGGGGCATCCGATGGACCCATGGAACACAATGGACTAATCAGAACACTCTCTAATGATCCGATTGGTTTACAGGACCCATTGACACTGATGGTTCAAATAACAAACCAATTTTTGTGTGGGGCCTAGAAGTCCAATCAGCAGCCTTAGAGATTTGTAAGCAAATAATACAGCCCCGATAGCCAACATGGTTGACTAGTTGCAATGGATTTGGAGCCTTTTATTATTTGGAGTCTTTATTGGTTAGTTTCCTTTTCTTAATCCAACCTTCTAAGAAAGCAAAAGTCGCCTTATTTCATCATCATCATCATCAAAGCCTCAGCCTAACCAATCTTGTCCCACTATTCCACTCTATTGAAGACCATATCCTCAGTCAAACCAAAGGTCATCAGATCTTTTCCACCTCCACCTACATCCTTTTGGGCTTTCCCCTTGCCATTTTAGAGGCCTTCATCTTGAACCAACACTACTTTTTTTCTGGTGCAATTCTTGGTCTCCATTGCACATGGCCAAACCATCTGTGTATTTCCCCTCATCTTATTGCCAATTGGTGCTACTTCTAAGTTCCCTCGTCTTGTCTTATTTAGCAAAGGAAATATTAACCAATAGGGTGCAAGTAGATGTTTATTTCAGTTTGTCAAAGCTTGTAGAGAACGGGCTACATATAAGCCTAGAAGGCCATGCATATAGACAAGAATACACTATTTGATTGATTGTGATAAAGCTTTTGAGGGGCTCTTCACTTTATTTCCTAGAAGAGTAATTCTTCTTTTTTCTAGTTCTAGTGAACTAGATGGCTACTGGAAAATCATTCCAGACACTTATTTGTGGCACTAATGACTTTTGCATCTATTATAAGCAATAACCAAATGGTACTAGTAGAAGACAATGAGATCAATGAAAGGTGGAGAAGCTATTTTCAGAACTTGTTAAAATGACAAAAACTTTGCGAGCATAGCAGTAGAAGGAACCATAAACTCAAATGAGGTTGGATACCATAGATACTCTCATAGGATTAGGATATCCAAAGTGAAAGAAGCTTTGAGAAAGATGAAAACAAGAAAGGCCCTTGTACCATATGGTATACCAATAGTGGTTTGGAAGTGTATGAGAGAATGGATTATTTTGGTTGACAATTTTGAAGAAGATTGAAAGATCGAAGAAAACGTCAGGCAAAGGGAATGAAAGTAACGTGTTACCTATTTATAAGAAGAAAGGAGACATACAATGCTACACTAGCTCTCATGGGATTAAACTTATAAGCCGTACTATGAAACTTCAGGAGAGAGTGATTGAACAAAGACTAAGGCATGAGACAAATGTAACAAAAAATCAGTTTGGGTTCATGCCTGGGAGGTTGACCACTGAAGCTATTTTCCTACTTAGACAATTGACGGAGAAATATAAGGAAAGGAGGAAGGATCTCCACATGATCTTTTGACGCACGATGGTTTTCTAACCTAGGATGATAGATGAAATCAGCTTTTCAGTTTAAAACATGAGCAACAAAAGTATGAAATTTCAGCAAACTCATCATAAACCAAACAATTAATCAAATAAGCAATTACATGTAAACCTAGGCTACCACATGGTCATACGAAGGAACTAGTAAAATGTTAATTTGAAATTGGCCCAATGGAATTAAGAAATTCCATCCAAAACATGAGGATAGAATTATTATAAAGGGAACCACCTAAGTTCAAAAGGGATTCTAAATGATTCTAGGTTTAGGGAAATTAGGGTTAGGGTTAGGGTTTGAAAATTGGGGAAATCTGAAATTGAGGTTTATTTGAAAGGGGAATCTTGAGTCTTAGGTGAGAGTTTGGTTGAAGAAAGAAGAATATATATGTAAGAAAAGGGCTGAAGTGAAGTCCACTGAACAATTTGTACAGACTGTTCATACAGTCATACAAACGTATGGATTCACTCGTACGGCTGGACTTTTTGTTCAAGTATAGGTTGGGATGGTTTGGGTTTAAGAAGAAAAGATAAAAAGATAAAGAAGAAATTTTGAGAGGAAAAGAGAAAAAGAGATGAGAGAAAATACCTTTGGAGTTTGAGAAGAGAAAAGAGATGGATAAAGTAGACTTCACACCAAGGTAGTTTTCATTCGGATTCATACCGAATGGAGTTTCACACCACATTCTTCATAAACACAAGAGAGAGGAGAGAACTTCAAGCTTCTTGATTAACACCGCTTAAAAAAAAAAAAAAAAAACACTAGGCTTGGTTGGTTAAGCCTTTATAGTCTAAAAGTTTGTCTTTTACAAAAGACCATTAATGAAAAACATATTTGCTTTTAACCACCTACTTTGTGAATTACAAATACCCCCCTGTAAAAGCATGAAACTAATAAAACATATAAATAAAATCTCAAAAGCAAACCAAGTCCTCAAAACAAAAATCACTATAATCCTAAGAAACTAAGATGATCCAATGAACTCTGATGACGTCCACGATCACAAGGGCCACGATCAAGTTGCATCTAATGGTTCGGTTGTGAAGTCCTCGCGATCCAACGGTCTAAAAACATCCTCCACCCAACCCACATGCTATGTGGGTTCTTTGGCTCCTCCTTGAGACTCGAACAGGTACTCGCCTAGCCATAAGGAAACTAGGGCTCAAACCCTCCTCTGATATTTGCGTAATGACGTCCATAATGTGATGTTGCCATCAACTCTCCCCAACTAAGAAGAAATCACCTCTGGTGGAATAAAGCTCCGATACTGCTCAGGTAAGTTTGGATCGACACCCTGAAACTTCATCTCTGTGATCCAAGTACTGTTGAAATCGGCTTCTTCTTCCACTTCACGAGGAACTTTTGAAACCCTCATTGGTGTGTAGAAACTACTTGCTCATCCAAGATACTCTCAATCTTTCTCGTCTAGTAGGTATGGATGGCAAGGGAGGCAAAGGCTAGGAAGACAGGCCAGGTAAAGGGCATGGGTCATGGGACATGTCTGGATCACTGTGATGGTCAAGTGAAATGTTGATAGCTGCAGTCAGCAGCCCCATATGAGACACAAGATCTTCTACATTAAAGGTGGAACGAATCTCCATGGAAGGTGAAAGATCTACAATGCACACATTAGAACCAATTCGTTTCAGTATCTTATAAGGTCTCGCACTACAAGCATGTAATATTTGATGCAAGACAATTAACTACTTGCTCTAAAAGCTCGAACTGTTAGAGTATGGCAAATTAATCTATTTATCTCATAGCCCAGGCCCCACATCTCATGAGTTAAGACCTCGGTCGTACCCCCCTCATGGGCCCCAAATCACATGGGCCGCCCACCCCGAGTATGTCCTCGCATCCATAGGCTACCCCAATCGAGCCCGATGTGAAATGCGCATTAATCACCCCCGGTGAGGAGTCTCGAACACGAGACATTCCCCGTGGACCCCACATGGGTCACCCACCCCGAGTGTGTCCCTGCATCCCAGAGGCGACCCCACTCGAGCCCGGTGTGAAAATGTCCCTGCATTAATCACCCCCGGTGAGGAGTCTTGAACACGAGACCTCCCGCTCTAATACCAATTTGATGCAAGACAATAAACTACTTGCTCTAAAAGCTCGAACTGTTAGAGCATGGCGAATTAATCCATTTATTTCATTGCCCAGGCCCCACATCTCATGGGTTAGGACCTCGACTAAACCCCCCTCGTGGGCCCTAAATCACATGGGTCACCCACCCCGAGTGTCCCCGCATCCCATAGGCTACCCCACTCGAGCCCGGTGTGAAATGCGCATTAATCACCCCCGATGAGGAGTCTCAAACACAAGACCTCCCCCGTGGGCCGCAAATCACATGAGTCACCCACCCCGAGTGTGTCCCCGCATCCCACGGGCTACCCCACTCGAGCCCGGTGTAAAAATGCCCCTACATTAATCACCCCCGGTGAGGAGTCTCAAACACGAGACCTCCTGCTCTTATACCAATTTGATGCGGAACAATTAACCACTTGCTCTAAAAGCTCGAACTGTTAGAGTATGGCGAATTAATCATTTTATCTCATAAGTCCATGCCCCACATCTCACGGGTTAGGACCTTGGTCGAACCACCCTCGTAGGCCCTAAATCACAAGGGTCACCCACCCCGAGTGTGTCCCCGCATCCCATAGGCTACCCGAGCCCCATGTGAAATGCCCATTAATCACCCCCAGTGAGGAGTCTCGAACACAAGACCTCCCCTGTGGGCCCCAAATCACATGGGTCACCCACTGGATGAGGTCACTGTGGGGGGGTAAAGAAACGAAAGTTTCGCATTTCGACGATCGCTTGATGAGGTCACTGTGGGGGGTTAAAGACATCAAACGGGTCTCACTAAATGCAGTGAGCAGCGCAGGGGGCATTCTAGTAGCTTAGAACTCTGCCCACTGGATGCTGCAACAAAGTTGGTCCGGCTCCTATTCCATCTCAGTCATTCTACAAGAATCTGCGACAAATGCTTCCGTTCTTATCAGCTCCGTTTATGGCCCCTCTGTGGAAGTCAATAGAAGAAACTTGTGGGAAGAACTGTCTGCCCCGAGGAAGAGATTCAATGGTCCGTGCTGCTTCGTAGGGGACTTCAACTCGATCAGATATGCGGGCGAAAAGTCAGTCGGATCCAAATTCACCCCTTCCATGAGAGACTTTTCTGAATGGATCAATGACAACAACCTTGTCGACCTCCCTCTTTCTGGCACAAAGTTCACTTGGACAAACGGGAGACTTAATCCCATTTTGTCCAGGTTGGCTCGTTTCCTCCTGTCCTCTAAGTAGATGGAAAAGTTCCCCTCTGTTTCTCAATCTATCTTACCCAGATTCGCATTAAATCATTGGCCCATTTGCCTATCGGCAAATGAGCTCAACTGGGGCCCAACACCTTTCAGGTTTGACATCTCTTGGCTTCAAATCCCAAGCTTCTCCAAAATGATTGTTGAATGGTGGGATAGCACCCAGGTACAAGGATTTACAGGATACAGACTCAGTTCCAAACTCAAACTGCTGAAGAAGAAATTAAAACAATGGAAACAGGATGAATGGAGCATCAGAGAAGGTGAACTGGTATCGATCATTTTAGAGCTTCAGTTTATTGACTCGCAGGCAAAGGTCTATCCGATGACAGCAAAAATTCTAGCCAGAAGAATTCAGTTTATTAAGATTCTCTCCTCCAGAGCTCTCAAAAGTGAAACCTCTTGGAGGCAAAAATCCCGATCAAAGTGGCTAAAAGAGGGAGACAAAAATACCTAGGGTGAACAAAATTAGCAGCACTCTAGTAAATGACTCCCACATTGAAGATCCAGAAGACATCAGCCTTGAAGCTGTCTCTCACGTCAGCCAACTTCTCAAATCCAATGAATGCACTAGGCCTCGTCTCGACCTCTTGGAAGTCGATGGATTATCCCTCGCAAATTCCAAATCTCTGGAGGCCCCTTTCACTAAGGAAATCAAGCTGGCAGTGACCTCCATGAGTACCGAAAAGGCCCTGGGCCCCGATGGTTTTCCTATACGATTCTTTTAGCATTTTAAGGAAACCATTAGAGTCGACATTCTGGATTTTATGACGGAATTCCACGAGAGAAGCAGACTCTCCAAAGATCTTGGATCCTCCTTCATTACTCTTATCCCCAAGACATCGCGAGCAGCCTCCTTTAGTGACTTCAGGCCGATCAGCCTTAAAGGGGGCCCATACAAAATCCTGGCAAAGGTTCTAGCATCTAGACTGAAGAGCGTCATAGGCTCCATTTCCCCTAATCAAAGCACTTTTATCCCGGGTAGACAGATAATTGACCGCGCTCTAATTGCTAATGAATGTCTGCACTCCTGCCATTCAACAGGAACCAAAAGCATCTTCTGTAGTTTGGATATCAAAAAGGCATATGATCACGTCGACTGGAATTTTCTTCTCTATATGATGAATCGAATGGGCTTCAGAGATAGATGGAGCAAGTGGATAGCCGAATGCATTTCTTCGCCTTTTTTCTCAATTCTCATTAACGAATCTCCAAAGGGGTATGTTAAAAGCTCGAGAGGCCTGAGGCAGGGAGATCCCCTATATCCATTTCTTTTTCTCATAGTGGGTGAAGCTTTCTTTAGAATCCTCCACAAGGGCCAAGAAGCCAATGTTCTCGACGGGGTCTCGGTTAGGGGAACGAGCAATCCTATCTCCCATGTTCAATTTGCGGATGACATTCTCATATTCTCATACGCTAACCCAGTTAAGGTGGACAACCTGCGAACCTCAATTTGCTGTTTTGAGGCAGTATCCAGCCTAAGAATCAATATGAGAAAGTCAAGATTATATGGGGTGAATCTTAAAGAAGAAGTTTCTCAGTATGCTTCACGCATCGGCTGTTCATCGGCTTCATTCCCAACTACGTACGTAGGTCTCCCTCTCTGCATTGGTCCTCCTCCTATTTCCCTATGGAACAAGATCATCATAAGGTATGAGAAATTTTTAGCCAAATGGCAGTGCCGGTTTCTTTCCCTGGGCGGTCGGCTCACCTTAATCAAATCAGCCCTCTCAAATCTCCCCCTCTACTATATGTCCTTATTCAGATGCCCAACAACTGTTTTGGCCTTGATTGACAAGCTAAGAAGGGACTTTTTATGGCATGGGAAGGAGAACCTTAAGAGATTCCATCTAATGGATTGGAATCAAGTTTGCAAGCAATATAAAGAAGGCGGGGCGGGTATCAAAGACCTCAAGCAAATGAATAGGGCACTGCTAGGAAGTGGATTTGGAGGCTTGGTGTTGAGGGTCAAATATTGTATATTAGACCCCAGTTATTACCTGAATTTACAGACATGATACTGTTTAATGGACTATTTTAATCGTGTTTGTGCTGCAAGGTGAATTTAGGAGCCTGGGCTGAAAAGGGGTACTAAAAGCATGGATTTAATACTCAAAAGTCACCAAGGCAAGGGACAGACTCCGGGAGACCAAGATCAAGAAATTTATAAGCTAGATATCAAAGGAAATCAAGTCATTCACGTTAAACGGGCCTAAAAATCATCTAGAATGCAAGATCACAGGGTTTCCACCATCCGTTCAGCTCGAAACTCTATATGTGGCCTGAGGACCATAAATTAACCGTACACGTCAAATTTCATCCTTTGGATCCCTCTAGAAATGGCCCAACGGACAGATCAGCCCCCATATCCTTGATTTGGGGCCCGCCTGATAGCTGGATGTGCTTCACTTTTAGTCTCAACCCCTTAACTGGGGAGACAAAACGGATGGACGGCGCAGATTCATCATACACATCACTGTGGATCCCACAGGTGAGGTGGGAGTGCACCGTGCGATGCACTCCCGAGCTGCACCAAATTAAGGCACTTGGTCAGCAGGTGCTAACCCGAGCCCAGGAGCAAACCAAACAGCGGATGACGATGTTCGTCCGTTCTCACGTTGTGGGCCCCACTCATTGATCAACCAGATGATCTGGACCGTTCAACATGTCCAATGGGGGGGGGGGGCGTAATCATCGCCTAACTTTCCGTTTGGTCCCATGCACGTGTACACACGTAAATCCTGTTCAAACGCAGGTTGGACGGCAAAAAGTTAAAGAAAGTGGGCCACGTCATCAGTACTTAAAAACCAACCATTTTAAAACGGCTTTTCGAGTAAAACTTAATGGACGGACTGGATTGTTCACCTAGCTTCAATAGGTGAGCCAACACACAAACAAAACTGTCAGGGACTTTTGTGAAGCTCTGTTTCATATAGGAAGCTGCGGTGATGATGAGTGAGCCACTACCGTCATCCGGAATAGAGATCCGAGCCAACCAACGTGATCAGCAGAGGATTTTGACCGACACCATGGTGTCCATGTTCCGCCATGAACGCGCAAACAAAAAGATAACCCACAGCACAGGACCGGACAGTAGAATGCCATTCTCGGTGGGCCACACCTCCGTATGGGTTTTCCGTGCTGATCTCAGTGAACGGAGTGGATTTTCATCAAAACTCATCTATGGAGACCACCAAACATCAGCGTAAAAGCCATACGCAGACTCTGTTTACGCAGTCTAGAGGAAACGAAGGATCTGGGACGTTTGGAGATCATGATGAGGATCGGTCCCACCATCTGGATCGGCCAAGACCCTCCTAAAGGATGTCCGGTTAAGCCCATGGAGCTGGAACAGCTTAGATCCGATACTGGCGTCCTATTTTGCTGCATAAACAAGAGTTTCCATGCGTGGATTCTTGATACGCAGGGTAAGTGGCCTACCGCCTCTCCCTACGCTGACTCCAGCACGGACTCTACACCACTCTGCTACCAATAAAAGAGAAGAGGAAAAAAAGGAGGACCATCTTTGGACGAGGAGAGCAGAGAGACAGAGAAGAGTAGAGTTTGTTTTTATTTTTCTTTCTTTTTATTTTTATTTTTATTGTATTTTGTTTTGTCTAAGGGATTTAGTCCATCCATGTCGGGCTAAACCTCTTAGCTAGGGCTAAGAGGTGAAGCTTGTAGCGTGATGAGAGACCTTTAGCCTATGCCTTTTGTTTATACTGAACTGATGTTGATTTTAGTTAATTAAGGGAATGTTTTTAGTTTTTAATGGTCTGTTGTGACTGAAATTACAATGGGTCTGCAATAGCTTTGAGCATGTTCCTATTCCTATTTATGTTTATGACGTCAGGAAGCCTTGTTGTTCACCATCGTCTCCTGGGCATGGTCGAATGACGGTACTTTTCCTAACCTTCATAGCATGTGGATTGGTTGGTAATTAGTTTAATTCTGTTGTTTACTTTGTCTCCTGGGCATGGTTTAGTGATGGAATCCATTCTAATTCATATACCTTTCATCCCTTTAAAACTATATCAAAGGAAGTTCGGTTTGATTTTTCATGGTTACACTTTTCAACTGGATGAAGATGAGACTCTTAAGTCCAGTTGAGTTTTTTATGTAAGCATAAGATCTCCCTAATCTCTACAAGTGGATCATCTGAATCCCTAGTTTCCTATCTCTGATTTCTCTTAAGTTTTATATTAATCTCTCACCATTATTCATCAATTTATATTCGATTTAGATTTCATCTTAGGCTAGTTCTATTTCTACCTAGTTTCAGATTACATACAGGTATCAGTCCCTTGGGATTCGACCTCAGTCTTACCAAGTTTATTACTACATCACAACCCTGCATTTGGGGAGTGAACACTAGGATCCGAAAAAGACAACCTCTGGATCAAGATAATTAAGAGCAAATACGGTACTTCGCTTGGGGGTTGGTGGACTAAAGAGTTGCCTGCGCATAGGGCCTCTGCCATTTGGAAGGGCATTCTCCATCTCAAAAAGGTCATCCTCAAAGACATTGGTTTCGAACTAGGCAAAGGTAATCGTATCCGTTTTTTGAAGGACATTTGGGTAGGAGCCAAAACTCTTAGAGAATCCTTCCCTTCAATACTCCAATCCATGAGTATTGAGGTCACTGGGTTCGAGCATTTAAAAAAAGACTATCCATCATGCCCAGAATTTGGAGAGGTCTATGCATCATTATTAGGTGATCAGACGAGGAATGATCGTGAGTTTCTCATTGTTAATGATTTCCTATTCAAATGTGATAGACTCTGCATCCGTCGTACTCATCTCTAGGATTTTCCAGTTTGGGTGCTTCATTCCGGAGGGATAGCGGTTCAATTTGGGAGGGACAAGACTATTGCCCTTGTGGTGGACAAATTTTACTAGCCAAGCCTAAAGAGAGATGTGGTCAAAATTATTGGGCAATGTAGGACTTGTCAATTAGCAAAGCCAAGAAGGCATAATACAAGCTTATATACGCCTTTGTCAATTCCTCATGCTCCATGGCAGGACCCAAGTATGGATTTCGTGCTTGGACTTCCCAAGACTATCAAGAAGCACGATTCCATCGTTGACGTAGTGAACCGTTTTTTTCAAAATGGCTCACTTTCTATTGTGTTCAAAAATATCGAACGCCTCCAATGTGGCTAAGATTTTATTTGGGGAGGTAGTTGGTTTGCATGATTTGCCAAAGACCATAGCGTTTGACAGGGATGTGCGCTTCATGAGTTACTTCTGGAAGACACTTTGGCAGATGATGGGTACGAGACTTCAATTCTCTTCAGCTTACCATCCTCAAACTTATGGGCAGACAGAAGTAGTCATAGGAAACCTATTGTGTTGCTTAGTGGGAGACCATACTAGGACCTGTGATGCAGTTTTACCTATTGCAAAGTTTGCATACAACAGTTTAGTAAATAGGTCCCTAGGTATGAGTTCATTTGAAGTTGTGCATGGGTACAAACCTAGGAAGCCTATAGATCTCATCCCAATTTCCATCTCACATAGGCCATCTGAGTCAACATCTGCATTTGCACAGCATATCTATGATTTACAAGCTGAGATCAAAAGAAGGATTAATGCAAGTAACAAAAAGTATAAATTTCATGTTGGTTCTCACCACGGGTACCGGGAATTTCAGGTGGGTGACTACGTCATGATTTGCATACGACTAGAGCGATTTCCTCAAGGAACCGTTAAAAAGTTAAATACCCGTAGTGCAGGTCTCTATAAAATTTTGCAAAGAGTGGGCACTAATGCATATGGTAGATGTTCCTTCTAACATGAGCATTAGTTCCACATTCAATTTAGAGGACCTGGTTTCTTGTGATGGTCCTACTACTTCACCCACTAGCCCTCTTGTAGACCACTATATGCCATATTTGTCCCCTAGTCCTTGGCCTTTACCTACCCTATCATCACACTATTTACCTTCTCTACCATCGTTACCTAAGAGAAAAGAGAAGATTGAGGATGTGTTGGATCACCACGTGGTTTCCACGAGACGAGGATTCCAAAAATTACTTGTCAAATGGAAGGATAGACCAACATCAGATAGCACGTGGATTACAGAGATGGGAGTTTCAGAGGTTGGATCTTGATCTTCTGGAGTAGTTCTGTAGTTTTGCTTTGCCAGAGGTGAATCTTTCTCAACCGAGGAGGATTGATGTGGACATGGGACCTTCATATTGCGTCTACCAGAGGAGGATCCCAACTGCAACCCCAGCTTCCCTTTGGATGAATGCATCTACATAGAGCCCGACGGGTCACTTTGAAGACCCCACATGCATAGCTCGTGCATTAGGAATACCCCACACTGGGCTGCCTTGATATAAGTATTGGACCGTTGGATTATGCCCATTGGCCCGTCTGATCGCCAAATCATCATTTAGATTTTGGACCACATGGTTCCCCAATAGTTGGCATTTATGTTTTTATGTTTTTATGTTTTTATGTTTTTTGGACTTGATTATTGGTTTGGATTAGGATTTGGTAGTTTACGGCTTTTATTTTTAAGTATGCACTTAATTTTTAAGAGACAAGGGTATTTTTGTAATTTTCAACTTCTGAGCATATAAATAGAGAGGGAGGAGTACGTCCACACCCTATGCTCTATTTTTTTAGAGAAAAAAGAAAAGGAGAAGCTCTCTTCTTCTTCCTTTATTGCATGTGATTTGCAGGTAGTGATTTTGGGTCCTCTGGGGATTGGAGAGGGAGTGCGAAGCCTCAGGGGTGATCCTCACCTATCTTCTTTCTTCTCCTTTCAAATGGTATTTTTCCATCTCTTCCTTCTTCATTCAAAACTAAAATCCCTATTCTTTCTTCCTTTTTCTCTTATTTTTTCCCTTTCTTCCTCGAATCTAAAACACCAAAACCCAACCCATATGCGCGCGCGCACACACACACACACACCAAAACCCAACCCATATGCACACGCGCACACACACACACACACACCAAAACCCAACCCATATGCGCGCGCGCACACACACACACACACACACATGCATTCATATGGGCTGACACGTGCAACCCTAAATCCCTAACCCTAGTTTCCCTAAACCTAGCCCTAATTGTTCAATTCTTGATTCCCCTAGCCCCTATTGTGTCCTAATCATGAAATCACGAATCTACTTGATTATTGGGATTAACCTACGCTAGAAAGGGATTCCCATATCTCGTAGGGGGCGCTCTTTCTTTATTTTCTAGTGAACATACTTGTGGGATGTTATTTTTGGGTCAAATCTGAATAGTTTAAATCTGAATTTTCTTTTTCTTTGGTAGAATACATGATTTTATACTTTATTTATTTGTGTGAATCTGAACTTTTGATATCTTCTAGTAAATCAACTTCATAAAGCATTCATCCTGCATCAATGTTGACATAGAATTCAAGCTGGGTGGAAGAAACAAAGAGGTGCCTCTGGAGTTTCATGTGATCGTCATGTACTAGTACCACTCAAACTAAAATGATGATTTCATCTCACCAGTTATCCATCTAACATGCGTTATGGGACAGAATGTTAGGAAACTAAAGAACAGCATGTTCATAGGATAAGTGTAATTGAAATGAGAAGGTTAAGATGGATAACTGGTGAGATGAAGAAGGATAGAATTAGAAATGAATGAATTCAAGGGAATATAGGAGTAGTACCAATAGGTAATAAGTTGAGAGAATTAGATGGTTTGGTCATGTGCAATGGAGACTAAGAACCACTCAAGTTGGGAGTGAGCCTGTACAAGTGGAAGGCTCTAAAAGGGCAAGGGGAAGGCTCAAAAGGACGTGGCAGGAGGTAGAAAAAAAAAAAAAAAGACTTTGACCTATGGTCTAACTAAAGGTGGCCCTTAATAGAGTGGAATGGCAGAACAAGATTCACATAGCCGGCCACTATTAATTGGGATAAGGTTTAGATGATGATGATGATGATAAATTGGTATGTACAACTCTAGAATAGATCTTGAGCTAATTTCTTCACTACATTAATTTTGCTATCAAACCAAGTTCCCATTTTGGATTATTTTTTTTTACCCTTCTATTTTTCCTCCAATCTGTCCCGAGCCCTAAACCCCAACCCTAAAGCTAGCCTAATTTCCCCAACCATATACCCAATTCTAAGGTTTTAAATCAGTAGCATTCACCCCCGATATGGCCCATTATCGCCCCTACATCACAGCGCAACACAAACACTGGTACATATTGGCGACACATAGCAGTTTCAGAAACCTGGCCCAAAACCTACTCCTAGTCTTAGTTCCATCCCAAACCCTAATCAAGTCCCCTTCCTACAACCCAACCCCTGACTCTAGCCCATTTTCCACATCAAATTTTCCAACGACAAGCCCTACATCTCTCCAAAACCATAACCTTTGTGCATATCCAAACCCTAAACCAGCCAATATTTTACCCTAGATTCCCAAGCCCTCCCAAATCCCAACTACATCCTAGAAACCCAAACCATAAACAGTAAATTTGAATCCTAACCTCTATTCTTCTAACCCTAACCTCTATAGTCACAAGACTTTTGGTTGGCACGAAGGAGGGGTTGGGAAACACGGGAAAAGAGTTTGGTGGTTGGTCTTTATGGCAGTTTCATGGGTAATCTGGGAAGAAGGGAATAGTCAATGTTTTTGTAACATTAGTGGGTCAGTGGTGGAGGTGATTAGAAAGGTTCAGTTTGAGGTAAAAAGGTAGGCTTCTAGCTTGAAATCTTGTGATATGAGTTTGTTGTAGCGTGTTTAGGTTGCAACTTTTGCATTGGTTTTGGCATGTGCTTTTCAATAAAAACCTTCCTTATCTTGAAATATACATATATATATATATATAGACACACCCACACACACTTCAACCACACATCCAATTGTTGAATAGTCCCATAAACCTTAATAGCATACTTTCAAGTCTCAACAGCCATGGTGTGCCGTAAAAGCCGTTACGTAAAGGTAACAGTGGCAATTGTTACATGTTACAGGGTCATAAAGGGCGTTACAAAAAAAATGATCCATAAAGGCCACTATAGCCCCCGTAACGGTCCGTTATACACTCCGTAAATGCCATAACGGTCCACTACAGGGCCAATACAGGTTTCTTAGATTTTTTTTTTTCAATAAAAAGAAGAGATTGTGTAATGGCCCCCGTAACGACCGGTGCACCCCATATCGTAAAGGTAACGGTGGTGGCCGTTACAGATTACCTTGTCAACAGCCCTTAAATTACATCTAAACCTTCTAAATGGCGCATGGAATGACCTATCATAGATCTAAACTGTTCATTTCATGCATACAACGAGCAAGCCATGGTGTAAAAATCATGCCAATAATCCTTAACCCTTTGAACGGGACCGATTTGTTACAATCGCCCATTGTTTACAAGCCATGAACCACATGGTTAGAATCATTAAATCAAAGTGTTATTTTAGAATCATAAGAAATAAAAAGTAGGATCTACCTACTAGATGTTTCAAGATGATAATTGGAATTATTTTGTTTCTCCTGTCAATCTTGACTGTCCATTTTCATGACAGTGGTCAGAAGCTTAGTATCACTTGATTGGCATAATTTTTGCACCATGGCTTGCTCCTAGTTGTATCACGTATGAATGAGTGAACAGTTCGTATTGACAATAGATCAACCCCATGTGTCGTTTAAAAGGTTTTGGGATGTCGCTAGCACCATTGCATCTCTTACCATGGAACACCAAAACAGTTATGTAATGTTATGTAATGGTTTATGTTTACCATTGCAGGGCTAAAACGGCCATTACAGGGGGGGGGGGGGGGGGGGGGTGGAAGGGCCCATAACAGGGCCAAAAGAGATTTATTTATTTTTTTAAAGGCCACCTGAAACGTAACAGTGCCGTTTCGGAATATCTTGCCTCTTACACCATCCCTACAAGACCCAAATCTGTCCACAGCATATAAACCATAGCCTGACTCCATCCACTTAGAAAGCTAATCCCAAACACCCCAAATTGTCCAAAGGCAGTCCACAAAACAGTCTTAAAATCTGCCCTCACCTCAGTCTCAAATGTCAACATCCAAGCCCTGATTCCACCTCAAGGACTGTACCCAAATCTCTCCATTAACTTCCACCAAACAGTCCTCTTAACCATCCCATAAACCAGCATTCAAACTAAGCTGATTCAACCACAACCTGCCCCTATTTGTCCACAATCCAAACTCCAGTTCCTAAATTTCAGTCCATAATCCGACACAAACAACCCAATTTCCTATCCCTATTTGAGCTGAAAATAGCTCCAAAGCTGCCCATATTCCAACCCACTCTACATGCCAACTTGGTATTGAAGTTCGATGCCCTCTCATAGCAGAACATCTTTCAGTCCTAAGATGGCAGAGACTGACCAAAGTGAGTGAAAGTGATGATGCAACAGTCACAAGCTATCATGGATTGAATGAATATACTATGGTAGGAAGGTGAAATGAATAACATTCAGGATAGCTCTGACCCACAAGTTGGAGTACCGAAAGAACCTCTCAATGTGGGAAGGATTTGTGGAAATGGGTAGTATCTCTGTAGACTATAGTTGCACGAATCATGAAGCAAAGAAACACCAAATTCGGGTGCACGATGTGATCCCCATAATATTATTTTGGATGCTATGATATGAATGATGGGAAGAAGATACTATTTGCTGAGGCTTAAGGGTTCAGCCAAAACCTAGAGGCACTGTGTAAAATCACAGTTATGGTGTGGTAGACAAACCTAATATGAGCACTTGAGAGGAGATGAGAATCAAGGTGACGAAAGGTTCCTGCACCTTGACTATGAAGAATTCACGAGGATCGTATCTCACCATGTCAAGGAAATCTATCTATGAAGGAGTACGCAAAAAAATTCTATGGTCTCACAGCTTCTTGTGAACTGAAAATGGATGTTAGGCGGTGTCCCTTACTCTCATGGACTATGAGGTGAGATCCAACAAGAGATGATAACAGTATAACTTTACATTGTGGATAAGGCTTATCAAATGACTCTTAGGATCAGCATGTCCCACTCGGGTGTGAGTCAGCGTCACTACCCTGTTCCTTCGTTGGGCTCCCTCTTTGCATTGGCAGGCCTCCTAAAAGCATGTGGGGGAAAGTTATTTCCAGAGTCGAGAATATTCTTGTGAGATGGAAGAGCCATTACTTATCTCTTGGCGGTCGTCTGACTCTTATAAAAGCTGCCTTTTCTAATCTTCCGATTTATTTCATGTCGCTGCTCAAGTGTCCTGCTTCAGTGTTGGTATCGGTGGAAAAGTGCAGACGTGATTTCCTATGGCACGGCAACGACATCAGAAAAAAATTTCACTTGATCAAATGGAAGGATGTGTGTAGAGGGACGGCAGATGGCAGGGCAGGATTAAGGGACCTTAAGGCTATGAATCAGGCCTTGTTAGGTAAATGGATCTGGAGACCAGAGGTAGAGAATGATAGTTCTGGAACAAGGTTATCAAGCAAAAGTATGGGAAAGCGAGAGGAGGCTGGTGGACGAAAGAATCCTCTACTTACAGAGCGTCTGCTATTTGGAAGGATATTCTTAACTCCAAAAGAGTGGTGACCTCCGGTATCAGTTTTGAGCTGGGGGAGGGGGCGAAGATTCGGTTTTGGGAAGATAACTGGGCAGGCGACAGCCTTCTCAACGATAGATTTTCGCAGATTTTCGCCCTGGCTCCAGTTAAATCAGTTCTCGTGGTGGACTGCTATGAGTGAGTCGGCAGCAAAATCGTGTGGAATGTCGTTTGCAGGCGGAATTTGCAAGACTGGGAAGTCAAAGAATTTGCAGAGCTTATGGAATGCATCTCTGTTTTCTCTCTTTCCAACTCGTCTCCTGACAAGTTGGTTTGGAAGTACAGTAAGTCAGGAAGCTTCTCGGTTTCATCCTTGTTCAGTCTCATCTCATCCGTCAGTATTGAATATCTGGATAGAGGGGAGTCTGTAGTCTGGAAGTATGCGGCCCCTCCCAAAATAGTGGCCTTTGGTTGGTTGGCGGGGAAAAGAAAGATTCTCACGATCAACAATTTACAGAAAAAATGGATGATTCTTCCGAATATCTATTTGTGTTGCATGAGTCAGGAGGAAACTGTGGATCATTTACTGGTTCATTGTTCTTTCATCTGTCACATCTGGGTCGATTTTCTTCGTTCTTTCAAGATCAGTTTCTGCTTTCCTGAGAGGACAGATTCTGTCCTGCAAGCGTGGAATGGTGTTCAGATGGGAAAGGAGAGAACAAAGATTTGGAGAATGTTGATTCTTGCTATTTGGTGGTTTGCCTGGGAAGAACGAAATAACAGATGTTTTAGGGATGACGCTCATTCGGCTCAGTATGTTTCCTCAAAGGAGAAGAAGGCTTTGATTGCATGGGTTTCACAGGTCGACCTGCTGAAGAATGTTGATTTGCTCTTCTTAGGAGTGTGATCTGTGCTGTTTTTGTTTCTGCTATCTCAGCAGATCTTTCTCAGTCCCAGTCTTTTGCTTTTTTCTGTTCTTTTTCTGCTTTTGTTTTCTGTTTGTTCTTTTGGCTCATTGAGCCCTCTCTGTTTTTGTTTCTGTTTTCGTATTAATACATCTTCGTTCACATTTCAAAAAAAAAAAAAAAAAACTCTTAGGTTCCAAGAAGAAATTAGAAGGTGACTGCTAGACGCAGCAGCATCCGAGCTCAAGGGTATTCAGCTCCATGCACTACTTCAGAAAGGTCACCACCATATACTTTTACTAAAGAAAGTAGGAGTGTGTGGAACACTCGTACAATGAATAATGGTAACAATCAATGGTCTATATCCACAATGAAATGATGAATTGAAGTCAAGGCAGTTCTCACGAATCAAGATAAATCAAACAACACTTGTTTCAAGCGTGGAGGGGTAGAGGACAATTTGCATCTGTGTCTCCCACAAAGAATTCACAATTCTGCAGGGAATAAGTAGTGTTCTATGTAGAAGAGGTTGAAGTGCAAGAGGAAGCATTGACAACAAAGGATGAAGAAATGAGATAGAGGCTTTTGAAGGTACTGTTTATTATGAGGTGTATTCTAACCACACCATCGAAGCTGAGGGGTACACAGTACTCAGCTCCATGCTCTATTCCAGAAAGCTCCGCACCACATACTTTTACTCAAGTAGTCAAGATGATAGGAGTGTGCAGAACACTCCTACAATGAACAATGATCGCAATCAATGGTCTAAATCCACATAATGGAATGATGACTAGAAGTCAAGGCAGTTCTGTCCACTTAGAACAAATTGAGAAATGCTTGTTTCAAGCGCATGGGTAGAGGACAATTTGCATCCGTCCTACAAAGAATTTACAATTCTGTGAGGAATAGGACAAAGTGTTCTATGTAGAACAAGAACCAGTCAAAGAGTAAGAGGAAGCACCAACAATGAAGGGTGAACATTTAGCATTAGAAGCTCTTGATGATGCTTATTTTCTTATGAGATGTATTCCAAGTATACAGTCTACACCTATGGATCGGGGTCAGCCCAAGCCCAACCGGTTTAATAAACTTGGCCTGACAAGACCTACAACCCATTACCCTGTGGCCCCACCAGATCCACTTAACATTCATCAAGCCCAAGCCTGACCCGACCCGACCCGACCCAACCCAACCCATTCAATTGTAATTGGGTTGGGCTCGACCACCCGACCAACCTAGCATGACCCAAATCATGTTCAAGAAGGTACAAAATAGGGCAAAGGTACGCTCAGCCCAAACAATCCCAGATGGTGGATCATGAACTACACATGCATCATATTTCTATGTCTATGCTACACGTACATCATATCTATGTGGCTATGCTTGTCTTCTCTTAGTTTGTGTTGAGTTTTGGGCCACATCCAGTCAAGTTATTGGCCTAGCCTATTGATAACCTATATGGGTGCGTCAGGTAGGGTTCAACCAAAGCCTGCCCAATGGAACTAAATGGGCCACATTTTCTAGCCAAACCTACCTACCCATTTAGCTTGACCCAAGCCCACCTTGTGCGGGTCAGACCAGTTGACCCACAAGCGGACCTGACCATGGCTAAAAGACTCGTCATAGTCTGATACGACTCTTCCTTGTCAGCTCAGGCCTAGGTCGAGTCAATACCGCAAGTCTTACAGGGGATAGTAGGCTTGAGCTGCCTCAAATGAATCCCTTGAGACTTGAGTGAGTCAGTCCCATGTGACTCGACCTAACTCAAACCCTTCTCATCTTTTTATTTTTTTTCCATTTTCATTGACAAACCCTAGCTTTAAGTTATTAAAGTCTCTAGAGATGATTTAGGAGCCTCCTATGAATTTATTAATTAAAAAATATTTTATTAAAATTTATTATTTTATCCCAAAAAAATAAAATAATAAAAAAATAAAAATCAGAAACGCATCTAGCATTTTAGCATAACAAATTGATATTTATTATATATGTAGGTTTTTACTTTTTTCTTTTTTTTTTCAAATACCCATTCAAAATTTTAACACAATGAATTGGCATTTATAGCATTTAGGTTTTTATTTTAAATTTTTTCTATGTATATTGCATGCATGTCCGTGTGCATGCGCGGGTGGGTGGGTGTGCATGTGCGAGTGTCTGCGTGAGCACATACATATTTGAGTGTGTGGCGCATGTAGGCATGAGTGGTTGGTGGGTGGGGGGGGGCTATGGTTGGTGTGTGTAGTGGGTAAGTGGGTGTGTGGGTGTGGGTCAAGGTTTGAAATCAGTTTCGGTATACCATATCAGTTGCCATCAAAACCGAGTTGCATCACCCCATATCCCCCACATCAGGCAGTTTTGAGCTGATACAGGTCGATACAACCATATCATTTATGACTAAACCAGTTTGTATTAGGCACTGTATACTTGTTTCGGACAAATACTTTAAACCCTGTTGTGGGTGTGGGACTGTGGTTGCCATGGTATTCAAAAACAGTTAACAGCTGTAACAGCCGTTATGCACTACGGGACTGTAACACCTATTCTGAACCAAAAAAAAAAAAAAAAAAGGTTCCTAACCGTCGTAATGGCAGTTACATGCCCGTAACTGGCCAATATGGGGCCGTAACAGACTGATACGGGGCCAATACATTTTCTGCCTTAAAAAATGACAGTTAACCCGTATCATAATTGCCATAAGGCTAGTCAATTACAGTTACCATTGCCATTATTGAATACCTTGGTGTGTGCCTAGTGTGTGCAAGTGTTGTGTGTGTCCATGAGTGGGTGCATTTAAGTCCGTGTTTGCATGTGTGCCCGTGTGCACATGTAGGTGTGTGTTAGTGTGTAGGTGTGTATGATGGCATGTGCGTGTGCATGTGCGTTTGTGTGCGCGTGTGCATGTGCGTGTGGTGGGTGTGTGTGGGAGTGGGGTGTGTGCGTGTGCATGCGTGTGTACGCATGTGCAAGTGTGGATGTGGGCATGTTCAACTATCAAACTATTGCAAAATGAATAATTCAATGGGATGACATTTCATTGAGTTTATTTGGTTTGAGCATATAACATCATGTTGGGATGCCCTTGGGGTTATATAATTGTAAGGTGCAACTACGATTTCATCAACACCTTCACCATGAGTCAAATGCTCCTTAATTTAAAAAGCATTAACTGATGATTCAATTGCACGGACACACCAACAAAGCATTAACTAATGATTCAATTGCATGGACACACAACAAAGATGCTAAGGATGGGACAAGCAACATGGTGCTTGGCAGAAATGATGAACCACAAATCGATAAAAGAACCAGCTCAAGGGAAAGTTCTCACAATCCAGGAAGGAGTTGATACATCCAGCCAGCCATCCATTGTACCCATACATGAAGGTCCAAGAGTGCACCCCACATATTGCTAGCCAACCAATGAACACAAAAAATGTGGTTATCCAATTGACCCACACATTGGACCAAATAAATGACCCACTAAGCGGTCTTGGTGGCATACAACCTCAAACAAATTGAATGGTCCAAACACTAAACCAATTGGATTGTGGGTCCCACAAGTCCAATCAGCAGCATTAGAGTTGTATGCAAACTAGCTATCAAAGCTGATGTGTAGATCTTCCAAGGTGTTCCATAGCAATACCAGTGAGCATAATGGTGCCCACTGTTACGGATAGCCGAATCAGCATAACGGCCAATACGCCCCTGTATCGGTCTTTTCTTTTCTTCTTCTTCTTCTTCTTCTTCTTCTTCTTCTTTTAAAAAAAAAATCCGGAAAAATATCTAGAAAGTTCAAAAAATTGTAAATATTCCAAATATGCATTCATTTATAATTTTGAATATGTTTATAGTAGTGTAACGGTCCAACCTTTACTGAGAATGTGGTATCGAGTTGTCTGATGAATTTATGAACCTAACAACCTGAAATTAACTGCAAATCTTATATATTTAATTATTTAATTATATAATATCAATATAAATTTATTAGAATGAATGTAATACCAAAACATCTCAAAATTGTAGGTTTAACTATTATTTATAGCATTGATGTATCAAATACCTTGCGACTATCTTACATTTCATTTCAACATATATAGGTTAAGGACTTTTGTGTCCTATTATATAATTCATGTATCTAACAATTTTATATCATTTTCCCCAATAGATCTTGAGAAAAAATTAAAATTAGATTCGGGTGAATAGTGTTGTTGATTTGGAGCTGATTTGGCAAACCATTCAATGTCCCAAATCAGCCTTAAATTCATGCAATCTATTGGTACTTATCCGACTAATGGATTGGTGGACATTTATGGGATAGTGAAGAATGAAAAAATATCAAATTGTCCTGTTTCAAAAAACAAGCGTCTACAAATTAACGGTGAAAATCATTCAAATAATTTAATTTTTGGATTGTGACTTGACGACAAGGGTCCATAATTTAATTAATAAATTTTTAGTTAATATATGCCTCATGTACAATTTTTTTAGGCCGTGTATGTGGGGCCCACCTTGATTTATGTATTGTATATCCATGTCGTCCATCCGTTTTGCCAACTCAATGTATGACATGGTCCAAAAATGAGGTAGATCCATAATTCTGCCAGACCACTAGTGGGTGAGGCGCTGAATGTGGGGCCTATCTCGATGTATTTTTACATCCATGCAGTTAATCTGTTTTGCCAACTCATTTTAAGGCATGGTCCCAAAAATCAGGCAAATCTAAATCTCAAGTGGCTCATAGTGAATTAGTGTGTGACGCCTTGAATGTGGGGCCCACCTCGACACATTTGTTGTATATCCATGCCGTCCATCCTTTTTGCCAACTCATTTTAGGGCATGGTCCAAAATATGAGGCAGATCCAAATCTTAGGTGGACCACAAGTAGGGACTAAATTCCCACCATTAAAAACTTATCGGGACCAAAAGATTTTTTGAATCAAGCTGTTATTTGTGTTTTCCCTTCATCTACGTCTATGTGACCTTATCAATAGGTTTGAGGGCAAATAAACATTACAGTGCGCCCTAGGAAGATGGCATATAAACATTACAATGGGCCCTAGGAAGTTTTTAATTGTGGGCATTCAATCCCTATTGTGCGGTCTACCTGAGATTTGGATTTGCCTCATTTTAGGGACCATGGCCTAAAATGAACTAGAAAAACTGATGATGGCATGAATATGCAAACACATAAATCAAGGTGGGCGCCATGCACCAAAATTATGCATGTGCACATGCATTAAGTGGCATACACCGCCGAGTATTAAAAAAAAAAAAAAAAAACTTTGAGTATTAAAATAAAATAAAATAAAAAACTTAGTGTGTGGCTGTGAAACAACCACAGCGTCCATTCAATTTGAGAGAGAGAGAGAGAGAGAGAGAGAGAGAGAGAGAACGAGTAAGAAATGGAGAGTGGGGGGCACCACGAGGACGAAAGAAGAACGAAGAATAAGCAACAGTAATCGTAGCAGTAGATGAAGAAGAATAAAAGAATCAAGCACAGTTTTTTCCTTATTTTTCATTTTCTTTTAGGGTTACCATGCGTAACAGTCGTTACAAACCCGTAACGGTTGTTGCGGTTCCTTTCTTTTGGACCCAGCCGTTTCAACCCTATATCGCGTAACAGTAACCGCCATTACTGTTACATATCGGCCAATATGTAATTGATTTGGGACAACTTGGGATCTTCACATCTAGGGTGAGGTAAGCCTTTGATTGTGGAGCCAGATGTGCATAATGCGATCACCTTGGCCACTAGGACTTCTCCCCCCCCCCCCCTAACAAGCTATCTTGTTTTCATTCAGATCAATCATGAATCTAATTGTGCCCGATTCCTTGGCAAAGGAAGGAGTTCTTCAATCTTCCTTATGCATGGAGACTCTTTTCCATTGCCTTGATGAATTCTGTCGCTTTCTTTTCCCCCCTTGAGATCATTTGTAAAAATTTTGTTTCCAAGAAGAAGAAGAAGAGTTGTATGCAAACTGTACAACACCTACAGGTCATATGTTTGAACTAAGTTTTAATCATTTTTGGTTTGTTTCACTATTTGTAAGTCTTTATTGGTTAGTTTCCTTTACTCACTCCAACTTGGAAAGCAAGTAGGAGTTGTCTTATTTAGTTGAGGAAAGATTAGAACCAACAGAGTGCAAGTAGATGCTGATTTCAATTTGGAAAGCTTGAGAAGGCCAATAAATAGCCTATAAAGCCATGCGTATGGACTAGAATACACTATTTGATTGATCAAGATAAAGTTTTTTAAGGGATTCTTTAACTTTATTTGTAGAAGAGTGATTCTTCTAGTTCTCTAGTTCTAGTAAACTAGAAGGTTGTTGGAAAATCATACCACGGTCCATTACTTGGGTGCTTATTCTCTATTTGGAGCAGCTAAGGAGTTTTACATCTATTAATTGGTATATACAACTCTATGCTAGATATCGCGCTAATTTCTTATCTGATTCATCACAAAGGACGCCTCTTTTAGCAAGAATGTAAGTGGCATCATCATCATTATAGCCTTCTCCTAGAAGTGAATAAGGCCTTGGACTAGTAAGGTGGGCGCAGAACATTGTTTTGTCTTGGGAATTCTGTTTCTCGCCAATGACGTTTCTTCTACAATGATGTTTCGCCTATGGAAGATCTATTATACTATATAACTTCAATACTTTCTCGAATAAGATGAAGTTAAAATCGTACGTTTATGATTCAATTTTCAGTTTCTATTTGGTCATGTCCTCTTACGACTTTACAATCATATTCAATTTCCATCAAACTGGATGCACCTTATGGCTGGATGTTGAAAAAAGATGCCCACACTTGAAGGTGCTTGTTTTCAGTGGATAGTCATGCCCATCTTCAAGTATGATTTGTTCGGACCATATGTGACAAGGACATTAAAAAAATGTTTTTTACTTTTCTGAATTAGAGCTGGTAAGACTAATGGCGCATTTGCTGCACTTCCTTCAAACTGTCCAAGTTGGAAACTCTGTAAAATGATCTCTAACACCTCAGATCTTTCCCCCTCTTCCAAGGTATATCTCATCTATACTGGAGGTTTTGCAGCTATGAATACTCAGACAGAATGCATACAGAAGCTCTCCATTCACAAAATTACTTGGTGATTTGGGGCCGGACATTAGTGGGTTTTTTTTAAATTGAATGCCTATAGGTAGAAATTTTATAATCATCAATTGGGCCTATTTTTAGTACCCATAAAGCATTCTTTCCACATTTCACAAGCACCGTTAAATCAAAACATCACATGAAAGCAGAAAAAACTACAAAAGACCAATGTTTTTCAGCATAGAAGGCATAGAACGTTATAAAAACCTCACATTTTCTCCATAGGAGAGAACAGTCAAAGTCATTATCATGTCAAAGGGCTTCAGCAGAATCTTCTGCAGCCCCACCAGACAGGGGAATGCAACCATTTCTAGATAATTCCATGCCTAACAGTAGTCTGTATTCTATAGTTGACTAAATCAAATGCTACAATTTCTGAAAAATATCTTAATTTCAGCACAGATAAACGGACAGAAATAAAACAACAAACAAAAGTCAGTCAACCTCAGAAGCAGACAAAGTAAGAAAGGAAAAACCATATGCCACTACCAAGTAAGATTCATACCAAAAGGAAATATCGAATAGCTGCATTTCAAGTTAGATTCAATTGCAAATATGCAATTGTTGGTAACAGCAAATCATATATGATTCAGGATTTTTTCATAGGTGTTATATTATTCAGGAACTCAAAGCAATTCCTTCTGATCCAAGCATTCCCTGTGCTTATATCTTTGAACGCAATTAAAGACAAGAGGATTATGTGATCCTCGACCGGAGGATATGATATAGTATAGCCAGTCCATCAGTTCAGAACAACAGACCATTGGTCTGATGAGATCCAACTTGGATGAACCATGCTCCAAAAAATCACCTAGATCAGAAGATCCCAGCCACCAATCTTGGATCTTTTTTCCAATTGAAGGTTGACCTCCGCTGTATTTCTCCTGACCATCAAATCGCAGGGCACGGATTGAAAGGTTAGGGTCATCATATCAAGGAGATTTTCTTCACCATGGAGGATCCCCAATGGGGCCCATCAGACCAATGGTCTGGATTACTGAAAAATGTGCCCAACCTGCCCGAATACAGTTTCCTCCGCTCAAGGATCACACGTTTTCCTCTTACGGACAATGACCCATTAGACTAACAGGAAACTCAAAGAAAATCCATAAAACCCAATGTTTTCCTTGCCGTTTGTCAAGAAATTCAGAACAAATCGTCACAATCAACACCATTTCACATGCCCTTTTTTTTTCTAACTATGATTGACAACGACCCATTATAGTATTTGGAAATTCAAGCAAAATCCCACAATCAGGGCACTTCATACCACTCTGCAAAAAAGAAAAACACAGAGCAGATGCAAAATTCAGGCATATCCAATTGAAATCCTTACCTTCCAGCGACAGTGGCATCGAAGGTGAAAGCAACAAGGTACTTCCCGGGATTCTCTTCATCAGGTTCAAACCTCAGAGTCTCTTTCTTGAGATTCACATCATTACGGATCGTGACAGCCTTCTGGTGCTCCACATAAGGCGCAGGAGGGGACGGAGCAGGGCCGCACGGGTACCGCCCCCCAACCCAATTCGGCTGGGAGGGATCCAAGTGGGGCCCACCACGGTGATCAAAGGGGGCAGGCATTGGGACCGGGGGTGGCGGCGAGGTGTGCTGATAGTAGCCAGAGTACGGGTAGTACGTTGGCGGGTTGGGGTATTGGGGCGGGTAGGGCGTGGCCGCGGCAAAAACGTAACGGTTGCCGTTGATCTCCGGAGGGGGTGGTTGCGGTGTTGGGGTCGGGGGATGTTGAGGAGAGGGGGAAGGAGCGTGGCCGGGGTGGTTGCCGTTCCGTCTCCGGCTGTGGTGGCCGCTGCTTCCGACGTTTCCCATTTCTTTCCCTTTTCTGCCCTTATGAGAGGAAGAGAAACCCTACAGAGAGTAGGAAACCTGAAAAAACAAAAATCTAGTCTTTGATCTTCTTTTCTTTCTTTTTTCAGTTTCCCTTCCTAGAAAGAAATGATTTATAGAAGCGAGAAAACCTGGAAAATCATACAACAGCTCTGAGAGTGTGAGAGACAGACAGACAGAGAGAGAGAGAGAGAGAGAGAGAGAGAGAGAGAGAGAGAGAGAGAGATGAAATTGGAAGGATTGAGATTTGTTAGGATCGGGTTTTGAGTTATTTGAAGATTGGGAATCGAGAGAGAGAGAGAGAGAGAGAGGAATCTTTTTTCTTTTTCAGAAGAGTTTTATCTGGTTTGTTGTGATAATGGGATTGCTTGAGGCACCACCCCCAGCAACAAAGCTGAAAGAGGCATTGGTATGAGAAAAGGAGAAAAAAATGAATTATCGGTTCGTGATGATGATGCAGTGGTACGTGATTCGTGTCGTCATGCCGCGCAGCAAGTACCCGTGGGGTCCGTTGGGCGATCTACACCGTCCGTTTATAGGCGAGTGTGAGCTCTCACTTCTCCGTACTTCTCTCTCAGAGGCTCCCCTTACCACCGTCGATTCCGGACAAAAGCCGTGAGCGGATTAGGTGCAGCCCCGGCCTCACCCAACACGGTGCCGCACTGACCGTGTGGACCCTACCGTGATATATGTATTGTATATCCGTTCAATCCTTTTTCTCCCGCTCATTTTAGAGTATGATTACAAAAATAAAGCAGATCCAAATCTCATCTCAGGTAGACGACACCATATAGGAAACAGTGGTGATTGAACGCTTACCATTAAAAACTTCTAGGACCCACCTTAATGCCCACCTTAACATTTATTTGCCATGAAACCTGTTGATGAGGTCATACATACCTGGATGAAAGGAAAAAAACAAATATCAACTTGATCGAAAACTTTTGTGGGCCATAAGAAGTTTTTAACGGTCAATCACCACGCTTCCTATGGTGTGGTCCACCTGAGATTTAGATCTTCTTTATTCTTGGGTTCATGCCCTCAAATGAACGGGAAAAACGGATGGACGGCGTGGATATACAATACATACACCAATATAGTTCCACGGTCAGCCCATATCATGTTGAGTGAAGGCGGGGCCGCAGCAATCCACTTCCACAGAAAAGAAATGATCAACATACAGAGGCTGTACCTGAACTTTCAGTTTTCAAGTTTCAACACAGCTATTCCTACCCGGCCAACCTATCACATGTGAAGACGACCAAAAGGTGGGCCACACCACGATGATCACCTGCTATGAAAAATAAGGCGGATCCACTCGTCCAGCGGGACCACCTGTGTCAAAATCATTGAAGAGACAATGCTACGACTTAGTGTATTGGTTTGGCCCACCCAATGACTTCATCGGTCTTATTTTACTACCAAGCGATCATGATGATGTGGCCCACCCATGTGCGAATAACACAAACTCAAACCGTCTTGTAAAATTAATATGTGCAAATAAATTTTATTTTAAAAAAAAAAAAAAAAAAACTTTAAAATTTACGACATGTAATCCTGTAGCTGCTGGCATACGAATGGACGTTAGAACACAAGAAGAGCACGCAACGGCTCACATTTAATGAGAGATGATTGATTAACGTGATTGGGATTATTCAATCCAGGCAGGTTTTGATGAGCTGCGGTTCAATGGCTGAGCTCACAACATGCCTGAATTAGATACCAGACACGTTTGCTATGTGCACCGTACATGGAAACGGATTGCGTGGTATGCCCCCACACCACCAACCTCTGTCATCTGTTGACGTAACCAATTTATGGGAAGGCTACCATGATACATGTATTATATCCAATCCGTCCGTCCCTTTGGCGAGAATGTTTGAAGCCCTGAGCCCAAAACTAAAACAGATACAAAGCTCAACCGGGCCACACTGGGGATCGAACCTCTACCATTGAAACCTTCCTTAGGTGACAAGAGTTCTGGATCAACCTGATATTTGGTTTTTCCCTTTATCCAGGTCTGTGTCATGCATTGAAAAGTTTGGATGGCAAATGAATATGATCGTAGGCCCTAGGAACGTTTCAACGGTGGTAATCATTTCCCCGCTGCTTTTTGTGGCGAGATCACAATTAGGCTGTGGATTTGATTTTTTTTTTTTTTATTATTTTTTGGCTTAAGCACTAAGATGATCTAGCCAAATGGGTGGACCGTGTGAATGTGGAGCCATAGAACTTGGTGACGCCAACCCACCGAGGTGGCACACCACGACGATCTGTTTGAAGCGTACAAGAGCGAACTTTTCAGTTCCGTGCATCTGAAGATAGAATAAGGGAAGTAGAAATCTTAGATTGGACGACTAAGATCTTACAGCTGAGATAGAATTGGGGTATGCCCCACATTGCAAGATTTACAAAGTTAACGGCTTGGATGACTGAATCATTGGCCCCACTTGGATGATCAATGAGCTACTTATATGTTTCTTTGGGACCAATAGATAGTGCGTTCTTTTTGCCTTTTGTTTTGTTTCTATTTCAATTTATGGTTCGGTGAACTGCCAGAAGAGAGAATTCTGACAATGCAAACAGCCAACGGCAAGATATTAGGTAACAGCCAACCTTCCCCATTTTTATCACAGGATATATACAAAGTGGGCCAACTTGCTTCCACAAACAAATTTGCATCCAGAGGGATGAGCTATTTGATACTCTGGTAAGGTAGGTGATAAGCAGGCACATGCATTTGTACACGTGTGACTCGTATTAAATAAATTATTAAATGAACTCAAGCTAGGTTATACACTTAAAACAATATTAATTCAGAATATTATATTAATCTTTGGTCATCGAAAACTCTTTTTTAACTCCCACCGTTGATTATTTTCTTCTTCACGGTTCATTAAAATATCAAATGATCTAATAATCAACTGGTTAATTTGACCTTGGCCCGCCGAATGAATAAGTTATTTGAGTGAAGCCCAGAGTATGAACGCATCAATTATTACACGTGGCCCGTGCAATTTGGAAAGGAAAAGGCTTGGGTACATGGGACCCACCAGGGTCACTTACGTCTGAGAAGGACTTAATGCGCATGAAATCCACCCCATCCAATTGATGTACCACCCTTAATCCCAACAGTCAGATTGCTTAGACACTTATGTGGGCCACCTTATAAAATCAGGTGACATGGTCTGACCGAATTTTGGGATGCTATCAATTTTGAATATTTGGCACATCAAATGAACGGGATTAGAAGGTTGCACTAAGTACCACAGGGCCTCTTGACAGAGCTGATGATAGGTTCTGCCTTTCAATTTTTTTTTCCTCTTCGGGTATGCCTTACCCAAGCTATAAGTTGGCATAAATACACGTAAATCCTGATAAAAGCAAGATAATGAAGAGTGCCAACCGTCTGAAATATCATCTCCAATTTTGAGGGTAACTCAACCTAGTTAGGCCTTACAATAAGGTATGTGTTGTATCTACATTGTTCATTTATTTTCTAAATCATTCCATGACATAAGTTCAAAAATTGAGGTATATCCAAAGCTTGAGTAGACTACACCACATAAAATAGTGGGTTGAACTGTGGGCATCATTATTCTCAATGCTTCCATTAGTATGGTTTACTTAAGCTTTAGATCTTTCCGTTTTTTTGCTCGTCCTAAAATGATTTGCCAAAATAAAAGGACGACATGAATAAAACACATAAATCATGGTGGGGCCATGTTGTTTTGCCACACAGACAATGTAACAATGTCACACGTATTCAATAATTATGTTCCTATCCAATCTTACCAGAGGAAATATCAAAGTAAATCATTATTACTTATTTATATTAAATTGCAGGTAATTATGTGGAACCAAATACTACGTAAGGGATCATTTGGCAATGGGGATTTGAGTGCCTTTAAATTCAAAAGTCATTTGGCAACGTTGATTTGAATATATATGAAATTTAAGGTATTTGAAATATACAAATTTGTTTTGTTTTAAAATCTCCTCATATTATTGTGATTAAGTATGAAATGTCATTTTTGACTCATTTTTTAAGAAGGTAGAAGATTTTCCGTGCTATGACGTGTACCAATGAAAGACTGTCGGATGTTGACACTAAAAGGCTAATATTGGAAAAAAAAATCCTACTCTTGCCTGAGAGTATCGTCATTTGATATTTCTCAGGTGTTACACATTCAAATATTAATGCAGAAGCACAATCCATACGCTAGCCTTTAAGAGTACGAATAGAAGAATGTCATGTGGCCATGATTATTGTGCCAATTAATGAGGCAGCGCACCCAACACGCATATAAGAGATTCGTTAAGAGAATAAATCTTATCGTATATTTGGTTGTGATACACTCAGCGAAGCCATCTCTCACATTACTTCCAAAATGGGAGATCTTCCCAAGACATTTGGAGGGTCTGTATCATTGGAAAGTATTCTAAATATTAAAAAATTGAACCAATATCTAATAAAATTCAATTACAGATTGATCTCGAATCAGGATGATAGACAACTCAGTCGAATGATCTGATCCCAAGCCATGGTTCAATCGAGACCAATAAAATGGGAGAATTAAATCCAATCCAGACACATAGCAAATCAATATCAAGTGTCAAATCCATCCAACACTGTCACGCCCCAAACTCGAAAATCGGGCCCACAAAATTTTCGATCGCCGAATCTGTGCCGATAGCCTTCGTAGTACCCCATTCTTGGCTCCCTGTGCCTATACGTCAATTTCCAATCCTGAGATTTTACAAGGATGATTTTCAATATGAATTATTTCGTAAGAAGCATAACCACAAGTATACCCAAATCACAAGAACAACATCATCACTACATATCCACTAATATAGTCATTTGAGTATAATACTAAAAAGAAAAATACATGCATATAATAAAATCTTCACAAAGCTCGGCCATACGCTTCTGCTCCTGCTCAGCTACGACTGCGTCCTAAAGTCATCTACATACATCTATCGTGCATAAGCTTATAGAAAGCTTAGAGGGTGGTGTAAGTGTGTGAGTAGTATATATGTGGTCAAAATGTAGTATCAAATTAAATGAAAATACTGGTAAGTCCATAGAACTGTTATAAACCTTATCCATGATATGCGATGCAAAGACATAATAAGCCAATATCATATACTAAGAAAGTAATGTAGGTCGGCTATGTAATGTGGAAACATAATGAGTCAAATATCATATATTAAGAATGCAATACAATATGCAATTCAAAAGAGCTACGAATATCATTAACCTCATCTAGGTCATATAAATGCAAAAACATAGCAACCTAAAATGTCATATGCCGCAGATATAATGCAATATGCAGTGTGTAGTGCAAATGGAATAACTAAATTGCAGTGTGAAGTTAGAATGGTAGTACATGGTATCGCAGGCTATAGGCTATATCACAAAGGACTTCTATCCAAACCATTCTCATACCTAAATTTGGATAGATAGACTCAATGTGGTAAACTTCTGATCTCAGGTTAGTCACGCGCCTTAACCGAAATCTTGGTCATTACGAAGGTACACGTAATAAATAGTTGCGCACCACCAGCTCGAGTGGATAGTGAATGAATGAATGAATCAGTATGCAACTCCTGCTCAATAAGTCCACATATCAATACCGTACATCTCTAGGATCATCACCGGGGTCTAGTACACTCTACATGCAATCACCGCCCCTTGACGCGCGACCATGCAAGTGGAAGAGACCTCACTATCTGCCTGGCCAGTAGTCAGTCAATACCTACCCGGCATATCGATAGTAGACCCATTCACGAGCTGGTCAGACTCAGCCTACTTATACCCACAACCCTCAAGCGGATAAGGCCACACCCCCTCCCAACCGACTACGACATAGTGGGAGATGCAGCATCCTGGTATTCCGCACTCGGGCACTCATGTATCCTCTCGGTCTCGACGTTGGGGCGTCTCCTGTCCTCGGAGGTTTAGGGACTTTCACCCACAGACATCCAAAGTGCTCAGATGATCGAACCCAAACATTTTTGGTGTCCCATCTGGTCATCCAAGACATGTCTACGGAGGTCATAACCCTGATATCCTTAGGGCATACAGTAATCACAATCACATAATGCAAGATGCATGGATTATGTAGTCCAATCATGCACATACCGTGTGCTCATGTGGGATAACTCTACCTATCAGGAAGTCTCATAAACCATCTGTACTATGGCATATGCAATGGTCAATCACATCTCATAATAAACATGTAGATAATGCGTGTGGGCATGTATCATGATGTTATGCTGTCATATACTCATAATCCGTATCAATCACCGACATCAACAATCCGCCTCGACAATGTGGACATTTAACCAACATTACCCCCAAGGAATGACCCGCATAGAGTCTAACATATAGTGGACTCATGGCCTCACACAAGGGCCTAATATACAACATCATGGGCCTCACTCAAGAGCTTAAAATACATCACAATGGGCCTCTCACATAGGTCTAATATACATCACAATGGGCTTCATCGCCTGGCCCTCAAATGCACTACAATGGGCCTTATCACATAGGCCTCATATACATCACATTGGCCCTTAAACACAAGCTGAATACACACACAATGAGCCTCAAATATGAGCTGCATATACATCACATTAGGTCTCAACAATCGGCCTCGACAATCGGAATTGACCTCGATAATCGGCCTTGATAATAGACCTAGACAATCAGAACCAGCCTCACAATTGGAATCGGCCTTTACAATCAGAATCGGCCTTGATAATCGACCTAGACAATTAAAATCAACCTCGACAATCGGAATCGGGCTTGATAATCAGAATCGACCTCAATAATCAAAATTAGCCTCGATAATCGGAATCGGCTTTGATAATCGACCTTGACGCAAGATGGGGTCCATAGATGGATAGCCAATAATGGATCAAGCAATATCAATAGGGCTTAATTGTTTGGGTTAACCCACTCGATAATGATGAGGATGGGCTTAACAAGGCCTAAGGAAAGGTTACAATGTGGACGTTCAAACATCATTGCCCATCAATATAGTCCTTTAACCAACATTGTTCCTAAGGAGTGGCCCACATAGGGTCAAACATGCAATGGGCCCACGACCTCGCACAAGGGCCTAATATACATCATCATGACCTCAATTGTATTAAATGGGCCGCTTCAAATGGGCCGATCAAATGGGCCGATTCAAATGGACTGAATCAAATGGGTCAATCGCAACACAATTCATCTATTTTTAGAGATCAATATAGAGTATTATAAAAAAAATGAATCATATCAAAAGATCAACTGGACCATACCACATTTAATAGTGGTGATAATGATTTCCACATTTGAATTCCAGTGGGCCCCACCATAGTATTTATTTCCTATCCAGTCTGTTCATAAGGTCATAAAGACCTGAACAAGGAGGAAAAATAAATATTATATTGATTCAAAACTTCTGTAACCCAAAGGGGTTTCAATGGTAGACATTCAACTCCACTGTTTTCTGTAGTGTGGTCCACTTGATACTAGATCTATCTTATTTTTAGTCTCAAGCCTAGAGACAAGCTCGCCAGTTAGATGGATGGTATGGATACAACACATGCATCATGGTGGGGTCCAGGAGCGTGGCCCACCATGGCGGGCAAGCCAATGGATGGACGGTATGGATATAACACATGCATCATGATGGGTCCAGGAGCATGGCCCATCATGGCGGGCAAGCCAATGGATGGACGGTACGGATACACACATGCATTATATCTGTCCCATCATCCAGCAACCTAGACAGTGTGGATGGACGATGTAGATAACCACATATCAGGTCTGTCCATCACTTCCTGATGACGTTAGTACAACAACTATTAGCTATTGTACATAACCTCTCCCCTTACCAAATATCAAAAGGTGGGTCCCACGTAGGAGTGGCCCACCCAAGTATATATTATATTATTAATATATATAATGCATATATAATATATATAATATATTATATAATACAGCACAGTCCAACGTCCAATAGGTGGGTCCCACATGGGGCCCACCATATACATAAGTGATATATATGAATATATATATATATATATATATATATATATATATATATATATATATATATATAAAATATAACATAAGATATTATAATATTATATTATAACTTGAAGGCTTCCAACGTCCAGAGACTCTCTGGACGTTGGATGGGTGGTTGGGATTTTCACATCCAGTAGGGTGGGTCCACGTGGTGTGGCCCACCCGATATTTGAAATCAAATTGATATTTTGTGTTTTGCTAACGTGCAACACATATATGGTGGGGTCTGCACTAGTGGACTACTCCACTGACTAAGCTGATATTCATGTCTTCTTGTATCCGGGCAGGTTCGAAAACAAGTAGCAAGTGGGCCACATCTATTGGACATCCAAGAAAATCTGAACAGTCCAGATCGTTGGAAACATCAATTGGCCACACACATCATCACCATCATCAAAGTAAGAAGAAGAGAGAGAGAGAGAGAAAGATAAAGAAGCGTGAGAAGGGGAGGAACCCCACAACTATTGGGCCCTCCCTTACACAATGTATACATCAAGTGGGTCCTACAACAAGTGGGCCCTTAAAAATTAAAATTTAACGGTGGATCACCCACATTTGGCCCCCTTCTTTAGCTCCTTGGACTCATATGCTCCTTGGCTTCAATCTTGATGAAGGATGATGAAGATTGAAATGTTGAGATGGGAGATGAGAAGGTAGGAAGGTGGGCCACACTTGGCTTTGGGAGAGCTTGGACGTTTGGTGTTTCTCTTGAGAGTTGGAGAGTTGTTATTAGAGAATGTGAGAGAGAGAGAGAGGTGATGGATGAAAAGACGTGGAAGGAGTGGGTGTTGTAAGAAAGGGGATGGAGAGATATGAGTTGGTTTGAATTTTGTGTAAAGGAGGAATGGGTAGGGACAGAGAGAGTTAACTTGGGAAAAAGAGAGAATGGGTGCTTGTACTTGGGATAGGGTGAGGTGACATTGGGATATGGAGGATGTACTTGACTAGATTGATGTGATGGATCATAGAGATTCTCTCAAAATTCGCAACGCGCGATGTTTCGTTGGAATAAACACAAGCCCACATCTCCTGGCCCGAGTATCGCCTCGGCGAGCGAGACGCGATGTTGGAACTACTGCGATAGTGCAGTCGCTAGGGTACAAGTTTCAAGTCAAGCCGACTCTAATATATTGGACGTGACTTAGGTTCACGCGCAAATGTCGGATACAAGTCACGGGTTGTCAAAATTTGACTGGAGGACTGCGGAAGCCTATGGAACGGTACGGTCTAAGATACGAGCCTTACAAGCACTCCAAACATTCAAAGAGTAAGCTTAAATGTAGGGGTAGATTGATCTAGATTGTCCAACACCTCGATTATAAGTGGAGAAGGTGGGCCACCAAAAGAGCAACCATGATTTATTTGAGGTATGATGTCGGCTCTTGATTTCCTAAGAAAATTCCTAATCTTGGCCTGGTTGTCTTCATTGAAAGAATCTTGATTTTCCTAGGCTTGATGACCGAATTCAATTAATGGGCTAGGTACATCTTCCATCAAAGTGATTGGCTAAGAGAAGAAGATCTGAGAAGCTAGAAGTTTCGGATCTGACTGGAATCCTTCATTTCCAATGCAAGTCAGATATGCAAAAGATTCAGAATCAGCATGGAAACGCAGCGAAGGTTTTTGTCACCTCGACTATTTATAAATGGAGTAATCAAAGAAGAGCTCGGGGCCCTACACCAAACACATCTATCTACTTTACACTTATCTTTTATATTTATCCTAGCGTAGCCTTGCATAGATTGCGACTACTAAGTGACTTCCAGTCTTCCACTTCAGTACCTTAGGAATATATTAAATATTCACAATCTTAAGTTGTAAATCCATGATAAACTAAGTTTCAATTTTAGTTGATCATGCCCATCCAATTAGATCCTGTTGACCACCATCTTAATGATCTGTTCCGATAGACGAATAAGGTATTTATCTTTTTCTTTTTCATTTATTTCTTTGGTTGATTAATACTCTATCAATTGTAATGGGTTATACATTCTAATATTAATAAAGCCAACATTATTTAATCTTCTCTTATTTATTTGTACATTGTTATCATTTTGATAAATATTGAACTGAAAGTACTAGTGAAAGAAAAAGTCATGAAGTCTACAGACTCACATCTATTATCACAAGGTAAAAATAATAATTCATTTAAAAGTGGTTGAGAGGATAACCGTGTATGTCCAGTTTCCAATATGTCCGTCTCAACGCGAGAGAGCACCAATACTTCAATCAAACCTTGAGTCAAGTAGACTCTAGCACACCCACGCATCATACATATACACGAAAACCGAATACAAGCCCTTGTTTACACGTGTGGCTTTATTTGATTAGATTGGTTGCAACACACGTAGCATGCTAATGATACCTCAAAATAATCAAATTATTGGTGGAATCACTAAAATTACTTCAAGGGCTTGGTTTTCCAATTACAATTGTAAATGACTACTAATGGGTAATGATTATTTATTTTTATAATTGTGCAGTTGCATTACTTACATTTAGCTACAATAATGATTTTGTTACAATGTTTGTTTCACCTATAAATCACTAGTTTTATAAGGTGAAAAATGTTATGTTTGGAATTTACTTTACTCACTTCGGGCCTGTTTGGCTGGGCGGATTAGAAGGGATTGAAAGTTAAATCTCGGTATTGGTCGGGCATGCCAAACAGACTGGGTGATCTGATCCCGGGATATAGCAATCCCATGGATCTTAAGACAATCCACTGACAACGCCATCATTACCTTTAAATCTCATCCAATCTACCCTAATCGTTCAAATTTGCCTAGGACGTAATTGGTTCGAGGGATTGGAAGGGATGGGAAGGTTTAATCTCAGGATTGGCCGGGCGTGCCAAACAAACTCAATATAGCAATCCCGGGATATAGCAATCCCATGGGTCTTACACCAATCCATTGACGTAGCCATCATTACCTTGAAATCCATCTCATCCACCATAATATCATTCAATCCCTTCTAATCCACCAGGCCAAACATGCCCTTCTTTAAAAAGTATATTTGACTCTCAATTTATAAGTCATAATTCATGTTTAAATAAACACCATGAAATAATAATCATGGCACATTTTCCTTAGATTTTACAAGAAATTAGAAAATAAAATAAACCTTAATAGAATAATCAAAATAGTCCAAACATAGGCCATGTGAATCAGTGACCGAAAGTTATCAAGTTGTTTATTTGTGATGTTATGCTTCTGGCCTATTTAAGACTTGAAATTTCATTATATATCTATATCTATATCTACACACACACACACACACATGTATGTATATAATGGAATTATTAATTATTTTATTGAATATCACATATGCACTCGCATTCGGAATATAAATGTGATTTAATGTTTAGATTCAAATTTTGTAAATATACTACAAAATTTTAATGTATCTCTATTTTGGGATCCCAGTGTATTTTAAATACCAATTGCCAAACATAATTAAAGATTCATAATCACTCATATTCATGATTTGGAATGCATTCCGAATACAAGCTCTCTCACAAGCTATAGGTATTCATGATGGGTTTTAGGGTGTCTTTAGATTACTTTTTTTTATGGTAAAATAATTTTAAAAAGAAATTATTACAAATTTATCATGTTTGTTTTAGTTAACATATAATTTGATGGTCGATTGCATAGTTAAAGGGGAGAGTTAAAGAAATGAGTAATCGTACAAGTTATACATTGTATTTTATTGTAAACCTTCTATCTAACTATGAAAAATGGTATATATTTTTATATTAATGTGACATTTTAATAATGGCTAAGTGGAATACTATTTTGTATCCAAACACCTAAAAATTAGATCAAATTATCTTGGTATGGAAAAAATAAGACTTGATAGGTGTAACCATTATACATTTACATGCATTTACAATGGATATTTGTAATGCAATCATGCCCTAAGATAAAAGTGAGGCAGTGTAAGCTAATGGTTGGGGTGGCTGTTATGAAAGTTACACCCATGTATTTTTTGGTGTGCAAGGTAACTAGCTTGTGTAAGCTTCTCTAATGAGGACACAGGGCACATGTGAATTCTAGTAAAACTGAACAAATTGTGAAATGTGTTCCAGTCATGAGCCGAAAATTAAGTATATCTAAGTCCAAGTGATGGTAAGATTCAATCACTCGTTTACTATGGTTATCTTGAGATTTGGATCACTCTATTTTTT
This sequence comes from Magnolia kwangsiensis, assembly GCA_037074715.1. Taxonomy (NCBI): domain Eukaryota; kingdom Viridiplantae; phylum Streptophyta; class Magnoliopsida; order Magnoliales; family Magnoliaceae; genus Magnolia; species Magnolia kwangsiensis. Next base: position 65,034,153 of record CM073573.1, read on the forward strand.
TTCAAGTCCTAAACCCAAAGAGCACCAACCATAAGTAATTTTTGTATTGGCAGGGTCAACATGTGACATGTCATTTTTTTGAATGGTTGTGATTATGTGCACAGTGCCATGTGTAAGTTGATAGTGTATAGTTTGCCATGCTACACAGGACTATCAATTACTTTTGGCCAAATAGATGCTCTTGACGGTGACATTGGGTATGGCCGTACTTTAGCACTTCACTACTTAAAATGGCAGTCTAGTCACCGTGTCATCTACGCCTCTTTGATCACTTGCGCAAGTAAGGAACTAAGAGTCATTTTTTATGGTTTTTGCCACTTTGAACTAGGGAGAAGAAACACCCATCGTCGCCCACCACTTATACATGAGGTGAGGCAGTGGATATGTGAACGCAGATTTCATCCTACCCCGCCCGTCTCCAGCTTGGAATGGGTAGGGGATCCGAGTGGCCATCATGATGTATGGGTTTTATCCATTCAATTTATCTATTTCTCCGTGGAATTTTATGGAATAAGAACAAAATTTAGGAATATCCAAATCTCAAGTGGGCCACGAATTTAGGAATATCTAAATTTCAAGTGGGCCACACCACAAGAAGCAGTGGTGATGAGAATGCTTACCATTAAAACTCTCTTAAGGCCTAACTATTCATAAATTCATATAGACTTGGATGAAGGGAAAACACAAATATCAGATCAATTCATAACTTTTGTGGCCTCCAAGAAGCTTTTTTAGGTAAGGGTTTAATTCTCACTGTGTGGTCCACCAGTATCTTGAATCTGCCTCAATTTTAGGTCTAATGCCTCGAATGATATGGAAAAATGGATAAATAGCATAAATAAAGCCTATACATCATGGTGGCCATTCCAAGCCCCGGGGTAAGACATAATCCGCGTCCTGGATCTATACCCTCCATCTACTGGGCACTCTCAGGGATCCACCCAAGGTTGATCCCTTACTGTGGGGCCTATCGTCATGTATGTTGCTTGCATCCACTAGGTCCGTCCATCTTGACAGCTTATTTTAGGGCATGATTCTAAAGTGAACTAGATACAAATCTTAGGTGGGCCGCTCAAAGAAGATGATTTGATGTTAGTCACTCATTTTGTTTTTAGTCACGTGGACATGCTAAAAATTGATACAACGGCTAGATTCAACTTGTTCAACTTTGACGCAAGCCCCACAATGAGCATGGACTTCCAAAATGAGTAGAGACATCCAATATGAACTTATATGACTGAATTTTGAAAAGATAAGTTGCTTACACAACCATTCACATAAGTTTATCAAAAGGACTTTCAAAATACCGGTGTAAATCAAACAAAAGAAAAAACTCTCAATTTATCACTAAGAGCAATTGCAAGAATACATGTCTTGAAGTAATGACTTGATATTGGATAAAGAATAAATCTAGCATAAGAACTTAAACTTCAATTACAACTAAAGATTATGGTTAAGAATTACCACTACACCTGGGATAAGTCGAAATAAAAGATTAATTGACAGATCGATTGATGTTGGTTGTTTCGTTAAGATTATTGGTTTGTTGTCGAGATATGGGATTGTTTTTTTTTTTTTTTTTTTTCTGTCACATTCTTCCGCTATTTATAATTTTTTGTTATGGCTTGTTTTTCATTACTGCAACGGTTACAATAGTCGAATTTATTTTAGATCCTTCTCTTATATAGATTTTTCTTTTCTTATGTTTTCTTTTTGTGAATTATTCATACTCTGTCGATTAGGTTTTATGTATCTTGTTCGCCTTTCGTTTTTGGACGTTTAACTTCACTTTGGCTCTCGGCCGTAATACGCTTCTGGATGCTTGTAACGCCCCGTACCTTCCAATACTTGGGTATTATCGTGTTATCTAACCTAATTGAATGTTACCCTGAACTAGGCTAAAAATCCTAAGAATTATCAATGGTTACCTCTAGAATTTGATCTGACATTTAGGTTATTGAGGATAGACACCCTAATTTGAGAGCCATGGTCTAGCTAAGCTATTGGTTGGCCTCACTATCAGACGAGTAGGCAATGATAAATTGTTGGACTTAAAGGTTGGGTTAGATTCCTAGAGAAATCGATGCGAACCCCTAAGACCATTATAGTTCAAGCTTGAGAACAATCTAACCATCGGGTTATAAATGTAATTGTCAAAAATTCCTTAAACTAGTATGAGAAACGTCAAGTGTGCTTAGGATCAACTTTGAAATTATCTGATCATTAGGTTGACCATCCAATTTAGAATGCGTAATATGTAATAATTATTAAGTGTGTGTGTGTATGGGAAAAGGTACTATGCACTCGAGCTCATGATAACGTCCCATGAGGTCGAGCTGTGTGGGCCCCGCTGTGATGTGTGTCGACCATCTACCCCATCAGTCAGATGCACCATTCCATCGTGGGCCTAGGTCTCAAAAATCAAGTCAATCCGTGACTTGTGTGGGCCACACCACATACAGAAGTTAAGAGGGCCTACCCTCCATTAAAACATTCATAATCATTTTTTGGTTCCACCGAGATGTGGTTTGCAAATCTAGCCCATCCATTATGTGTGTCCCACTTGGATGAGGTTTCAGACCAGGTTTCAGACGCATCCAAATTTCAGGTGGGCCTCACCAAGTGCTTTTATATGTTTTTGGCATGTCTTCGCATGATTTTAGATGGTATGGCCCACCTGAGTTCCGTATACGGCCGATTTTTAGGATATCCCATAACTTAAAGGGGACCCATCAAATGCACGGTGTTGATGGTCGACACGCATCACAGTGGGGTCCACATAGCTCGACCTCATGGGACGTTATCATGAGCTCGAGCGCATAGTACCTTTTCCCTATATATATATATATATATATATATATATATATATATATATATATATATATATATATATATATATATATATATATTCGGTAATCTAACTAGTTAATAATAATTCATAATAAATAAAATAATACAGCATAAATGTGTACACTATGAGATGTTATACATTTTATAAATATTTAAAATTTAATATTAAAATGGGAAGTAACTATGATCCATACTATATTTATACACATGTAACCTCATTACTATAAATTACGAATTATAGAATTTATATTACAAAATATACTAGAAAATTTTATAATAAATAACATATTTTAAATAATTTAACAATTTATATAAAACTAAGACATAACATAAATAATGTACAAATAACATACATAAATCCTTTCTTACTAATATTCATATAATTTATATATTAACAATCTATGATAATATAAATCTCATATAACAAATTACATTATTATTAATACAGTAAAACAGTGCGATCATATCTAATCAGGACTTACTATTAAATTCCACGCAATCAGCCCTCAAAGCCCCAAATCATCTATTAAACTATATTAGGGAGAGATCTAACCGTTAAACACTCAAGGGTCGTCAGGTATCATCATCTAAATGTGTAAAATCAATATTGAGGCCACTTGACCTGTAGAGTGGACTCATTTTTAGTAGACAATCATAAAATAGCTCTACAAATCAATTGAACAGAGTGGATTTTCCACGAGCATCATGGTGGACCCCACTTAATGGGGTGCGCGTGCACAGTTGGTGCACACTTGCTGTGCACTGAACCAATAGGAGCAGTCAAAGCTCCCTTGACTGAGAATTCCAAAGAAGGAAAACTCCTTTCCTTTTTACTTCCCGCCAGCACCCATTTCAAATGAACGGACGGTTGCAACATATGTGGCCCACCATCTCGAATCAACTAGGGGATCCAAACCGTCCATCTGATTTAGGGCATGGGCTCGACCAAAACCCAATTGTTAAAATAGGTTTTCATGTACGTATGGACACAAGTTTCTTGGTACAAACAGGGTCTATAAGCACAAAATTTTTTAAAAATGGAGACTACCTTGCTGCTGCCAGGTTGACAATCTGCGTGATCTCCTCTCCGCCCATCCTAGCCATCCAATAGCTCTCCACATGGGAGAGGATTGCCGCCCACAAAAAATAAAAATAAGCAGCCAGTTTCACTTTCAACCGTTGTACTTGGTGGTTTCAAACAGATTGAATCTCAATCGTTTGATTTTGATCTTACAGCTCAGAAGAATTAGGGTTCCCTATAAGGGAAGGAGGATCGAGTAATAACTCTCTCTCCACCTCTTATGGCCGCAAGCTCTTCGAAATCTTCCACCTTCGAACCCACCGACCAAATCCCCTCAAAGCTTCGATGAAGTTTACTTGCAAGCTCTCTAGGGTCCTCAAAAACTGTCAAATGGAGCTATATTCGAAGAAAACATGGTGATGGCGAAAATGCCATTAATAGCCGTTATCTTCTCCATCGCTCAAACTGAGTTAAAATCGGTTCGGGCAATGCGGTTTCATCCGGTGATGTCCCTGGTTTAAGAAGAAAGGGAGAAAGAAACTAGAAGAAGGAATAGAGTCGAGTGCAGGTTGCTCACTACCGGTTCGACCCACAAACGAGTTCGACTCATTAGCAAGAGTCTGAGTTCAAGTTCGGGTCGAGCTTGATCATCCATGGATGTTGTTGGCCTGAACTGACAGGGAGAGAAACAGAGAAGGAGAGACTCCAAAAGAGAGGCAATCAATTGCAGTTGTATTACACTGGCCCAACTCGAACTGAGCTGTTATCTCGCTCCGACTCAGTCAGGCTGAGTCCCGAGCTTGTGATGCTGATAAAAAGGAAGAAAAGAAAGGAAATAGGAAGTAGGAGGAAGGGGAAGATAGGATAGAGAGAGTGGGTTTGGACTCGACTCGCTGCCGAGTCAACCAGGTCTGGCCCGAGTCACGTTGACATGGGTGTCCATTGCTGGACATCCCAACACTTGAAGAAAAGAAGGGATGGAGATAGGAAGAGAAGAACAAGAAAGAGAAAGAGGAAGACAAATGGGAGAATGGGAGCCCCATCTTGAGTCGACTTAACTCGGCTGAAACCCAATGAGTTGAGTCATGTGAGTTAAGCTGGTTCTGGTTCCGGTTCAGTCCAGCAGCCTTACTGGTGTATGGGTTGAGTGAAGAAGAAGGTGAGAGAAAGGAGAGAAAAAAGAAGAAGAGAGAGACAAGCGATAGTGAGTCGAGCTGACTCAACCAAGTTGACTAAGGTGAGTCCAATCTTTCCTCCATATCGAAATTCTTTCGATTATGATTATCATTGTTGTCATTTCTATTATTATTAAGATTTTGAATATTAGGAATAGATAACAGTTAGTAAATTATCTATGCTAATATTAGTATTACATATAAAATAAAATTTTCATTATTAATAATTAGTATTTTATTTTTGTCTTCATTAGACATTATCATTAATATTAGAGCATACCATGAATCCTCGTCACAATGATTATTAGTGTCGCGTTGGCTAATATTAAGTATATTTGTAATATTAACGGTTGTTTTAAGATTATTAGTATTACTAGCATTACGATCGAATTACATCAATTAGCGCTAAAATCCTAAATCTAAACCTAGAACTAAACCATAGGATAAAGCCCTAAACTCTGCATTAAAACCCTAAAAATCTAGCATAGACCTAAACTCTAAGATAAAATCTTAGACCCAGGTAATCTAAACCCTAGGTCAATACTTTAAATATAAATGGTGTGTTGGGTTTGGATCTAGATGTAGAATTTAATGTCAGTATATTTAGATATGAACCTATGAACTATCATTATTAACATATTAGCTAATATAAATTATAACACTAACGCTGATAATATTCTTGTAATTATTAATATTTAATTTTAACTAATACACCAAGTGGAGTTCAAAACCTAGAATCTAAGTTTAAGACTAAACCTTAGGATAAAAATCCTAATTTCACAACAAAACCCTAAGAATAAGTAATCTAAACCCTAGGTTAGTCTCAGCCATACATAGTATGTAGAACTTGATCTAACCATACAGTTTCATAATTCGTGATAGGACCTGACTCTAAGGGCGCACTTACCTCCTAACAACATTAGTAGGTGATCCTACATGTCAGGTGATGATTCCAACACTTGAGCCTTCCATTTTTCCATTAGCTTAAGTGATAGTTTTTATTTAAAATTTCAGTTGATAATTGATATCTTTAATCTTATTATCATATGTGCTAATTATTAGAATCGAATTGCTAGATTACATGCCTGATATCTATCCTGCATATTTTCTCATGCTTATGAATTACTTGTGGATTGTTTATAGAACTTAACTTGGTACATCAGTAAGAAACCTCCACTTATAAATGTACACGCGTACTTGGGATGTAGCTGATTGAATGTGATTGTAATGGACCTACAACTTAGTGGTTATTAAATGTTGGCTTGAATTGAATATTGATGTGGGCCTACTATCCAAGGATCGCTATGTCTAAGTGGTTTTTAAGGATAGTCTTTTATCACATGGTTTTGATATCGGCCCTATGTGGCTTATTTTTTATAATTACCCTATGTGGCTTAGTTTTAGTAATTGCCATATGTAGTATAGTTTTAATAATTGTCCTATTTGGCTTAGTTTTAAAATTCGCTCAGGTGGCTTTGTTTTGGTATTTGTCCTATATAGGTTTGATGTTTTATATTGTGTAACCATGAGATGGTAAGCCTCATATAATGTAATATGATTGGCCACTAGTCGACGAGTTTCTATTAAACATCCTAAGATGGTAGTCTCATGAGCCGGGGATGGTGGTATGAAACTTATGTTTGAGCTGTCAGCCTACACTCGTGACCAGCTCCTTAGTGACCTTGAGCTTATTTAAATTGACTGATTGTAACTAGACTAATAATGGTTTAGCTAATCATGCATACATGGCACAGACCAGTGTCTATCGCTATCGTACGTGATGTATGTATTTTGTCCGATTGGATGAGCATTCCTAGGTCAATGATTGCATGAGTGATGAGCCCAATGTCTGCACGGATAAGCATCCTCAGGGCGATGATTGCATTCACGCATCCATGTATCTAATAAGACTACATCATGTACTGTTTTGTATGCCTTATTTTTATAACTATGCTTACCTAATGCGGCGGTGTATAATCTTTAGGGGAATTCACGCTAAGTTGGTCACTCATCCATCAAATACATAACCGTATAGGTAGCACAGGTGGCCCAGATGATATTCATGTTCTTATTGATGAGGAACACACTATAATTGATGAGGGCGCATGATTGTATTTGCTAAAGATTGCTCCAGGATTTTACATCCTAAGATTATTATAATTTATTTTGTTTCACCTGTAATGTTATTTCATTTCATAATTGTTAATTTCAGATACAGTGGTTGTATAAGTTCTTATGGGTAGCTTTTTGTGTATTTGAATGATCATATGCAACTTTCCTTTATATTTGATTTGTCCATAATACGCTAACTGCTAACTTTGAATGATAAAGACAAAAAAAATATATGGAATTTGGATCTTTATAGGTTAACACTCGGGTTTCGGGAAAAGGGTCATATACTTGGGTCCTGAAAACACAGGGCGTTACAACGCTTGACCATGCTTCGGCCGTGTTTCACTTTCATACGCTTTCTCAGTCTCTTGGTTTACTTTTGGACACATCTCGGCCGCTTGGTATGTTTTTGGACATCTTTCAACCGCCTCCTAGATGTCTCTTGGCCACTTGGTTTACTTTTGAATACCTCTCAGCTGCTCACTATCTTATCATCTCGTTAGTTGTGATTTTGTAAAAAATACTCTAAACATCATTGAAGATTTTTAACATGCTATATTTTTTCCTTACTATAATATGTGTCCTTTCCAATTGAGATTCCCAAGAACGGTTAAAATTAGGGTATAACATTGCCCCTACATCGTTTTGCTTTTAGTACAAAGTGAATGCAAGGTTAATTCATTGTTTGACACAAAAAATGTAATTGTCTGGCCATGTAAAAACAACAATTTCGACCATCTTGGTCAAACTCGACCATCTTTATCAAAATCGATTGACTCGGCCAAACTCGACCATCTTGGTTGAAAAAAGCAGCAAATTCGACCATCTTAGTCAAACTTGGCTATTTTAGTTTAAAAATGGTAAACTCGGCCGTCTTAGTAGAAAAATGACAAATTCGGCCATTTTGGTCAAATTCACCTATCTTGGTCAAAGAATGGCAAATTCCACCATTTTGGTCGAATTCAACTGTCTTAGTAAAAAAAAATGATGACAAATTTGACTATCTTGGTTGAATTTGGCCGTGTTGGTCGAAAAATGTCAAATTCGATCATTTTGGTTGAATTCTGTCATCTTGATCGAGAAACGGTAAATTCGATTGTCTTGTTCAAACTAGACCATTTTAATCGAGACATGACAAGTTCAACCGTCTTGTTCGAACTCGGTTATCTTGATTGAAAAAATGAAAAATCTGGCCATTTTGATCAAACTCGGCTATCTTGATCGAAAAACGGTAAAATTGGTTGTATTGGTCAAACTCGATCATCTTAAACTAGAAACGACAAAACTAGTTATCTTAGTCGAACTTGATCATCTTGATCGAGGGACAACAAATTTACTGTCTTAGTTGAACTCGACTGTCCTGATAAAAAAACGGTAAATTCGGTCGTGATAATGGAGATTATTGGTCAATCTATTCCGAATAGGGCTTATAGTTGATAGATGTAGTAATATGGTCAAGAACTTGACCTACTACTTTCTAAACCATTTAAATAGTTGGTCATGATTCAAACAACGAGATTCATCCATTGAAGGTTAGTCTACCAAAATTTGTCTTCTATGACATGATGGATTCTCAAGGAAGGGCTACCCTCAGGTATACCTTGGTTTCTATCTTCAAGAACAACTTTTCTAATCTCCCATTCCAGTCACTTAAACTCAGTAGGTGGCGGAAGATTCCGCACTTCCTGTACTAGAAGAGGCGTATTCTATTGCAGAAGAGGTACCTGTAGTGTCAATGTCATAAACCAAACCCGAAAATCGGATTCGCAGGAATCTCAATTGTCGAATCCGGTGCTAACAGCATCCATAGTGCCCCATTCTCGGCTCCCAACACCATATACTAGGTTCTGATCCTGGGATCTTATAAGGAAGATTTTTCAACATTCATTTATCTCGTAAGAAGCATAACCACAAGTTTATCTAAATTACAAAGGTAGCATCATCATCACATATCCACTAATATAAGCATTTGAATACAATGCTGAAAGAAAAATACATATATCGAAATCAAAGCCCCAGAAGTTAGCTACATGCTCCAAGCTACACGTTGTTACAACCTAGCATCACCTACACGTATTTATCGTACATAATCTTATAGAAACTTAGAGGGTGGTGTAAGTGTGTGCACAAGCTAAGTGTCAAGTATTCAATACAATGTCATAATCATATAACATCGAAAATACTGATAAGATCATGAATCATATAATATCAAAGTAAGCGGAAATACTGATAAGTCCACGAGTCAATCAATATTAGGATACACAATACAGATTAGCTACGCAAATGAGGAGTCATAAAGAGCTAAAATATTAGATGTCGATGATGCAATGCAATATACAATTTCCTGATGAATTCACGACTAAAGTCAGCCATATCTAGATCGTATAAAAGTAGAAACACAGTAACCCAAAATGTCCGCAGATAAAATGCAAGGTGCAGTGCGAATAGAATGACCATGCTAGGGTGTGAAGTCGGGTTGATTATATGTAGTATCGCAGGCTATGGGGTCCATCACAAGAGACTTCTATCCAAACTATTTTCATACTTAATTTGGATAGTCAGACTCAATGTGATAAACTCCTGATCTCAGGTTAGTCGCGCGCCCCAACTAAAATCCTAGTCATTTCGAAGTCACACGTAACATATAGTTGCGCACCACCAACCCAAGTGAATAGTGAATGAATGAGTATACAACTTCTGCTCAATTAGTTCACATATTAGTACAGTTCATCTCTGGGATCATTATCGGGGTCTAGTACACTCTACAGCATCTTGTCGCTCCCATCAAGCTCATAACTGGATAAGTGGAAGAGACTTCACAATCCGCCTGACTAGTAGTCAGTCAATATCTACTTGGCATGTCGATAGCGGACTTATTCATGAGCTGGTCAAACTCAGTCTAGCTATGCCTAGTCCCTCAGGCGGGTAAGGCCACATCCCCTCCCAACCGACCACGACACAGTGAGATACGCGACCTACTGGTATACGAGCCTCATGCACTCATACATATTCACTCGGTCTCGATGTTGGAGTGTCCTCTGATACCAAGAGGGTTTAGGGATTTTCATCCAGGGTCATCTATGGCAGCCCGATGCTAATAACATATTTTCGGTGTCCCATCTGACCATCCACGATATGCCTGTGGAGGCTACGACCCTGATGTTACTAGGGCGTATAGTAATCATAATGCAAGTTGCATGAGTCATACAATACAGTCATGCATCAATTCTGCACATATCGTACGCTCATGTGAGATAACCTCCGTTTATTAGGGAGTCTCATAACAACCTGCCCAGTGATATATGCAATGGTCAACCACATCTCATATCAAACATGCAGATGATGCGTATGTGCATGTATCATGATGTTATGCTGTCACATACTCATAATCAGTATCGGTAACCAACATCGACGGTCAACATCAATAATCGGCCTAATAAAGGGCCTAAGGGAAGGTCACAATGATGACTTTCAACCATCATTGCCTATCAATGTGGACATTTAACCAACATTACTCCCAAGAAGTGGCCCATACAAGGGATTCATACACAACGTAATGACTCATACATACATCGCATTGGGCGTCAACCATGGGCCTTGAATACATCATAATGGGCCTCATCATATAGGACGGAAATACATTACAATGGGCCTCATCACATGGGCCTCGAATACATCACAATGGACCTCATCATATGGGCCAGATATATATCACAATGGGCCTCGTCCATGGGCTTCAAATACATAATAGGTGGGCCCTACACATGGGTCTAATATACATAACAGGTGAGCCCTGTACACATGTCAAATGAGCCCCAACAGATGGATAGTGTGCTTGTTATATACTCATCAAGGTGGGCCGCATAAGTGGACGGCATGGATAAAATACGTACAACATGGTGGGCCCCATCCGCTGTCAAAATAGATAGATGGTACGGATATAAACCACATGCATCATAGTGGTGGGGTCCACGTCCTAGCTGGACAGGACGGCATGGATAAAACAAACGTATCAAGGTGGGTCATACGTCCATCAAAATGGACAGACGATGTGGCTATAGAATACATGCAATCAAGGTGAGCCCGTCTTAAAATGATCTGGAAAACTGGATGGACAGCATAAATATACGATACATACATCACGGCAAGTCTCGCAGATGGTCGACATGGATGCAAAATAGGTGGGTGGCGTGGAATAACACCACATAATTTAAGTGGGCCCCACAGAACTTGCTGACGTCAATACCTCAGCTATCAAGCTGGTGTGAGGTACTCCAGTCAATCCGCATCCACCATCCACGGATTGGACGATGAGGATGCGATACATTAAATCAAGGTTGGTCTCAACAACAGGTCATAAATACATTAAGATGGGCCTCAACGGACGGCCACAAATACATCAAATGGACCCTCATATGGCAAGTGGCCCACGTTACATGGGCCGCACCAATCATCCATCAATAGAGATCATTATAGAGCATTAAATAAATAAAATGAATCATACCCAAAGATCATCTAGACCATACTACAACCAACAGTGGTGATATTAATTTTTCACTTTCAAATTCCAGTGGACACAACATTTAATTTCCATCCAGACTATTCCCATGGTCACAAATACTTGGGGAGAAACAAATATCATATTGATCCAAAGCTTTTGTAACACAGAAGGGGTTTTAATGGTAGGCATTCACTCCACTGTTTTTTTTAGTGTGGTCCACCTGACAATTGGATCTGTCTCATTTTCTTATCTCAAGCCTAAAAATGAGCTTTTAAAATGGTTAGATTGCTTGGATGCAGCACATGCATCATGGAGGGTCCCATAGGGATAGACAACATAAATAAAGCATATACCTCAGGGTTGGGGTCCACATTGATAAAAGGTGTGAATACGATACATACATCAATGGGTCCCAGGTGGGGCCCACCATAATGTTTATTTTCCACCCAATCTGTTGAGAAGGTCACACAGACCAGATGAAAAGGAAAAAAAAAATCATAATGAACCAAAACTCCTGTTACCTAAAAAGGGTTTCAATGGCAGACGTTCAATCACACTGTTTCCTGCCGTGTAGGCCACCTGAGCCTCACACGATGGCTGGTCTTTGGCAAGGGCCCACTATCCTAAGGGGCCTATTAAATGCACGGTGCTGATGTTCACACCCAGCATGGTGGGGCCCATACCTCTCTTACCCGTCATCAGTAGGCAGCAGCGTCCTGCGCTAGCGACGTTGCTGCATTAGGCGCTGCATGTTTGCTTTTTATTTTTTTATTTTATAATTTTTTTGACTTTCCACGGATTTTCCTGGGTGGGGACTGCATCAGGGGAATCCGACCCAGCCATTGGTTTCCATGGCTCAACACAAACCCATCAAGTCCAAAATTCGATGGGTTTTGGTGTACAGAAACATCAGGATGTATTTCAATGATAATAATACTATTCTCTATGCTATGACCCGCCAGAAAGTCGGATTAGCGTCACTTTTCGGTTCAACACCTAAAATGGGATGGGGAACGGGATAGATGGTGTGGATTAAAGCCATATATCAAGGTGGGGCCTACATGAGCGGCCCACACTTCATTATTAGCCACCTCCCACATCAGTTCTCTCCTCACTATATGTCCAGTGTCCCTGGACGTTGGACGGTGTGGGAACAACATAGGCATCATGGTGGGTCCCACATAGACGTGGCCCACCCAAATACATCCTATAATGTATTATATTATATATATAATATAATATAATATTATATTAAGAACTTGGAAGCTCCCAACGTCCAGAGAGTCTGGACGCTGGTAGGGTCTCCACGTTGGTAGGGTGGATCCACATGGTGTGGCCCATCAGAATTTCTGATGTGGTGTGTTGCTTGGACGGTACTCGTGCACGTATAAATGGTGGGGTCCACACGAGTGGGTCACTACATTTATCTAGCTGATATATGGGTTTTCCTTTAATCAAACCCGTCCAAATGGATCGCCAGGTGGGTTCACACGTGGTGGACGGTGCAGATAGAGTACTTCCATCACCAAGCTGGGCCATCAATAAGAGAGAGAGAGAGAGAGAGAGAGAGAGAGAGAGAGAGAGAGACGTGAAGCGGGGGGACCCCGCCAGTATTGGGCCCTCCCTTGTACAATGCATACATCAAGTAGGTCCCACAACAAGTGGGCCCTTAAAATAAAAAAACAATGGTAGATCACCCACCTATTGGCCTCCTTCTTGCTCCCTTGGACTCCTACGCTCCTTACCTTCACTTTTCATGGTGGTTGATGGAGTTTTGATGGTGGGGATGAGAGATGAGAGGGTGGGCCACACTTGTTGATTTTGAGAGCTTGGGGAGGCTTGGACGTATGAAATTTTTAGTTGCTTGGGTGTGAGGAGATGGAATGAGAGAGAGAAGAAAATAAAGGATAAAAGGGATGGGTGGAATGGTAGATGTAAGGAAAGAGGATGGGGAGGCATGGGTGAGTTTGAATTTTTGTAAAAAGAGGGATGGTTAGAGGAGAGAAAGGGTTGAATTTTGGAAAAAAGAGAGATGGGTTGTTTGTACTTAGGGTATGGTGTATACTTGACTTAGATAATTGATTGATTGATGAGACACGCTGTAGAGATTTTCTCGAGATTCGCAATGCGCGGAGTTTTTTCGGAATGAACGCAGGCCCACATCTTCTAGCCCATGTATCGGATCGATGCGCAAGTCGCGGCGTTAGAACCGCAGTGACGGCGCGATCTCTAGGGTACAAGTTTCTGTTTGAACCGATTTTATTATGCAAGATTCGGCTCAGGATCGCGCGTAAACGTAGAATACGGGTCGAGAGTTGCAAGAATTCGATCGAAAGGACTGCGAAAGCCTACGAAACGGTACGTACTAGGGTACAGGTCTTACGGTCAATTACAGTATTAGCGCTAGATTTCTAACAGAACTAGTATTGATTTATTGTTCAGGCGCTACGTGTGTGATTTCAGCACAAAGAGCCATCATCTAATTGATGCTTTTAGCATTACTCACAATCCATTGCCTAAATTTTCAGCCTGAACTCGTGACTATTTGGTGATATGCTAAATTCCTCATTACTTATCAAACATTCTAGTTGACATAATCTTAATTGGATTTATTGGGCAACATGGTGTCACCTGACTTTCATATTAGCTCATGTTATACTAGTACGAATATTCATACTTTCTCATATTATAATCTCATCGAGCGTACCAAAAAATATTGGTGCTTGTCAAAATTATTGCACAACTGATGTACAGTAAATTTTTATGGCAACCAAGCAGTTTGTAGTCTCACTGAGTATGTCAAAAAATATTAGTCACTCAATTTATTTTTGATTATGCCGACACGCAAGAATAGATACATCGGCTTGATCCAAACTGATCAACTTTGACCCCAAGTGCCAAAATAAATAGATACGTCCAATATGAACGTATATTACTAAATTTTTAGAAGATCTATCGCTTACTCAGTCACTTGTAGAAGTTTATAGTGATCAAGTAATAATCAAAAGGTGGGGTTCTTCCTTCGAAGATGGGTTACTTGATGCCTTCCACGAGAAATGATTTTCAGAATACCAGTGTAAATCAAACAAAATGAAAAACTCTCAATTGATCACTAGGAGCAATTGCAAGAATGCATATCTGGAAAGAACAACTTGATATTGTATAAAGAACAAATTTAACATGTAAACGTAGACTTAGATTACAAGTAAAGATTATGACTAAGAATTGCTGCTATTCGTAGGATAAGCTAAAATAAAAGATAAATTGATAAATTGATTGTTGTTGGTTTTTTTTTTTTGAAAATGTTGGTTTGTTGTTGAGATATTTATTTGTTGTTGTTGTCACATTCCTATGCTTTTTATAAAAGTTTATAACAAATATTTTTTTATTACTATAATGGTTACAATGGTTATTATTATTATTTTTAATATCATTCTCTTATTTGGATCATTCTTTTATTATGTTTTTCTTTTGTGACTGTTTTTCTTGGTGGCCTTTTGTTATTGGATGCTCGGCCACGATTCATCCTCTCAACTGTAATATACTTTTGGATGCTCATATTGTGTTTTAGTCATGTTCCGCTTCCATATGTTTCTCAATGGCTCAATCTACTTTTAAACATCTCTAAGTTTCTAAATAACTATTGGGCATTTTTTCTCTTATTTGGGATTGGCTTGTGAGTACACAACCCGCCACGTGCTCTACTGTTAACTACCCCAACTAGGGAATCGATACCATGACCTCGTGTTAGATTAAAGTGGCACTTGATTTGATTTTGAATAGCTGCTTGCTATATTATCGTATTGTAAGTTGATAGTATCCTTAAATATCTTTAAGGCACCGTGTCTTTTCCTTAAAGTAGCACATGTAGTTTTCAATTCTGATTGGATTTTTCAGGAACAGCAGAAAATTATAGTATAACAGATGGACCATTAAAAGCTTCTCAAGAGTAAAAGAAAATTCTGGATCAAGCTAATAATTGTGAGGTTGCTTCATCCAAGTCTTTGGTTTTATCAACAGGTTGGTTGGCAAATCAACATTCGGTAGCCCCAGGAGGTTTTTAATGGCCGAGTATTCGATCAACACTTTTAGTGTGGTGTGTTCCACGTACCATTTGCTTCGTTTTTAAGATTATGTCCTGACATGAGCGGTCAAAACAAATGGACAGTACGGATGTAAGGTACGTAAATTATGGTGGGCCCCACAGTCAGTATCCACCTATTGGCTTCCCTTAAAAAAGATGCCTAACATGCTACTTATCAATATGTTGACTGGCCCCGAGATGGACGGCCAAGATGAAAACAGTATTAATATTAGAAGAACACTGATGACAGGGGCTGTTCGTGACCATCAATAGTCAGGGGAACAGATTGTCTACTCCCCCTGCCATCAGCCTGGTGGCTGGTGGTCAATGCTTTATGGCCCACCATAATGTATGTGTTTCATCCACTCTTCTCATCCTTTTGTACATATCATGGGCTTTAACCAAAAATTGAGAGGGATATAAATCTCAGGTGGACCACACCATAGGAAAACAACAGCAATTAGATATCCAACATTAAAATCCTCGCCAAGGCCCACTGTACTGTTTATTTGACATCCAATCTGTTAATTAGGTCATACAGGTCTAAATAAAGGGAAAAAAATAAAGATCAATTTGATCCAAAACTTTTATGGCCGCCAAAAGGTTTTTAATGGCCGACGCTCATTCTACAATGTTTCCTGTAATGTAGCCTACTTGAAATTTGAATATAACTTATTTTTGGTTTAATAGCATAAAATAATCTGAAAAAAAATATACAAGGCATAGATGAAACAAATACATTATAATGAGGCCCACAAAGCATAGACCACCGGCCGCGGGAGAGTAGCCAATCCATTTCCATAGTCAGGAGGTAGTTGAGGACGCGAATTGCATACTACCCCCACCCGTCCCTAGCTCCAATCAGGAAGGTCCGTGGGCGGGCCCACCGTGATTTATATGTACATTCAAGCCATCTTCAAAACAAAAATAGACAGATCCTACGATCAAATGAGCCCCACCCTGAATGATTGTTGCATTTAATGTAACTGACATTTAATGCTTTGTGCATTTTAATGCAACCAAGCTTATTATTTGGTATGGTCCACTTGATCGTTAGATCCGCTTCATTTTTGTTTTGAAGACAGATTGGATGTACACATATATCATGGTGGGCCCACCCACAGGCTTACCCGTTCGGATCAGGACGCGGATTTCCTGCGAAAGCCTTTCCCAGGAAGTTCCCACGCAAGGATGCTACGTGGGGCCCAACGACATGTTTTTGATAAATCCACTCTGTTCATCCGTTTTTCGAGATCATTTAAAGACTTTCAATAAAAAATTAGGTGTATCTAGAACTCAAGTGGGACACACGAAAGGAAACAGTGATCATTCAGTGAGCACCGTTGAAGCATTCTTATGCCCAAAAAATTATTGTATCAGTCTGTATTTTTTTTTTCACTTCATCCCATTGACAATGACCTTATAAACGGTTTGGATAACCTATAAACATCAAGGTAGAGCCTGGGAATATTTCAACGGTAAAAATTTCTTTCCCTAATTTTCCCTCTCGTGTGACCCACTTGAGTTTTTTACCCACCTCATTTTTTGTCACACTCCCTAAAATGAGGTCTTAAAACGGATGGACGGAATAGATTTCTCACATACATTGCAATGGGCCCCACCCAGATCCTTGCGCAGGAAGTTCCTGCGAAAGCCTTTCGCAGGAAATCCGCGTCGTTCGGAGCAAGGGACGGGCGGGGGTGGTACGCAATCCGCGTCCGCTAGTTGAAACATGAAAGTCCGGAGCCACTCACGTATGCATTGCTGGGCTCGAAACGGCAGTTTATTGTTAGCTGACCAAGTGTCCTGGCTGGACACGTGGATGAACGGTGGTTAAACTGGACCATCCAACTGGTGGATGATGTTAGGGATGTGCCATGCGATTGCAAACAACCAAAACAAACAGACAAAAGTACTAGCGTATGGTTATTACGTCCAGCGAACCGTACCTGTTACATGATTAATTGAATAACCGTACATGCAGCGCAGGACATGCTGGATCTGAGCCATTCTCCTTGTAGACCCTGTCGTTGGTGGACTGCTGTTCAAATATAACAGATAACCGTCAAAAGGACAACAATAGTCAAAGTTGGTTACTCGTTGACTCTGAGCTGTAATAAGTCGATAGATTGGAATTTCAATTCCATGTGGTCATTCCAACGAGCCATCAATTGTAGGGCCCACTGCGCCAACGGCTCCCATCTAACTTCTCTAATGCCACGTGTAATGTGGACAGCCGGAGCGGATTAGGTGTTACACAATGATATGCGGCCATGCCTGGGTGTTACGTCCGATGACACCTAATCTGCTCCGGTGGACAATGTCCCTATCAGACGTTGAATGCGGTTGGGTGACCTCACTGGTAAGTCGACTATGTGGGGCTTACCATGATATGTGTTTTATCATTGTTGTTATCTGTTTTTAACAGCCAATGAGCCAAAAAAAAAAAAAAAAAAAAAAAAAAAAGGCAAACTTAAAGCTTAAGTGGACCACATCGTGGAAAAAAACAGAAATAATGGCACTCATTGTCCAAACCTTTTTAGGGCTCACCCTGTTATTTTAATTTTCATCCAACTAACCTATTCACAGGGTCACAAATACCTGAACTAAGGGAAAGCAAAAACATCAGCCTGATCCAGAACTTTTATGGTCCTAAAAAGATTTTAACTGTACCATTTAATTTCCACTATTTCCTGTGATGTATCTCCCTTGAGCTTTACATCTGCATCATTTCTTAGTCATATGCTCTAAACTGGGCTAGCAAAGTAGTGAATGAGTGGATGCCAGTCTCTGGTAACTAGGTAATCCGAACAATCTCTACATTTTGGGTGCATTTTCCTCACTTGTTGATAAGAGTTCACAAACACAGAAAATTAGCTCCATGCAAGGTCACTACCCACGTGTCATACGCATGTAGCATTCTAAACTGTCAAGTTCAACAGCCTCGCAGTCAAGGGAGTAGGAAGAAATTGGGCTGATTGAAAAAATTTAACCTGGGATTAATATACTTGATTTCTTGAATTTGGACCGTTGATGCTTATCCACGGAGTACCTGCAAAAAGTTTCATTTGGGAGCTTCGTATTTGGAATGATTGGAATCCAAATCACAAATTAAGATAATTCTAAATCTCCAATTGTGTTTAGTTACTTTTATTCAAAATAAATTAAAATTTAAAAATAAAAATACATTCAAAATTTATAATATATTTACATTAGTTTGAATTTAATATTTATATGATATTTGACTGAATGATTGTAATAGGTTGATTAAAATACATAACAAAAAATGATGAAATTCCAAACCTTCGATCACCACAAGCATAGGATTACAAATGAAAGACTAGCTAATGTTTTTTAACCATTGATTTAGACATTTTAGAATATTTTATTTATATAATTTTAGTAATGTAGCTAATAATGTAATTATTTTGAGTATCATTAGTGCACCACATGTACGATGAAATATTAGCCTAGTGGCACTTAATTTGCCGCACCTATGACTCTGGCTTTGCCTATTCTGAATCACGATAGATGGGAGATTTTCAAACGCAGCAAGATTGAGATTTCAAAACACCATGACAAGAGGGAACATTCTGAATACCTCTTGTTCCAAACACCCCTCACTACCAAATGACTTTTGTATTCCAAATGCTCTCAAGTCCATGATGTCATTGGACACTGCCTCTATAGAAAAAGTGGATCGAGCCAGTGGTTCCCACTAGGGATGGACCATGCCTCGATAGGACATGGATTGCCTGTGAGGCCCACCATGATGTTTATAAGAATCCACCTATATATCATATCAAAAATGAGCCAAAAAATGAAGTAGATCTAAAATTTGAAAGCACCGCATGATAGAGAAAAAGTAGCTGGGGAGATGACTATATTGAAACTTCCTTAGGTTTCACCCTGATATTTATATGCCATCTGTAGAGTTTACAAAGTCACTGCCACCGAGTTAGCTTGATGCAAAACTAAGGTATCCCTATGAATGTTTCAAACGTGGATGTTCAATCCTCAGTAATTCTTGTTATTCACTCCACTTAAATTTTGGATCTAGTTCAAGGCTCATGTCCTAACATGGTCCGACAGAATATATGGACACCAGGTGAACTTCTCACAGACATTACACTAAGCCCACCTACTTTCTGAGCGTAGGAACCTACTGCCATGGCCTGTGGCTGGCAATCCGCTTCCCCTCAGATATCTAACTGGAAGATGTACCAGGGGTTTAGAGAAAGAAACGCAGCAACGGTGCCGATTCAATGGAGAAAAGGCCAAAGATCGCTACATATCTTCCAATCTAAGTCAATATCTGAGGTGGGCCCCATCCATTGTATGGCGAGGACCATAGAGATTTTCAAAATCCGAAGGGTTCTTGTGCGTTACAAGTGTTACCCACTTGTAAAAGGACATCTCATGCGGGCCCCACAAACATGGGCCGTGATGGTCTGCCACAATAGGCGCTAGGGGTAGGAGTATGTGGTCATTCTCCCTTGTTATTTTATTGCCAGCTATACCCTCAGCCGTAGGTAGGGTGTGGATGCTAGGGACTGCTAATACCAGACGCGTTTCAAGCGCCAAGGACAAAAGCTCCACCCGTGCTAAGGTACCGCATGCGTGTGGGATCTGGGACGTTCATCAGAATGCCCCATCCGTGCATGGTTATACGATGAAACTCGAGGTCCCGTCAGTTGAGTCACAGTGCAAACTGGGGAGCGGATTAGGTGCGACCTGGCCTCACCCGACTCGGTGTGGCCCTGACTGTGGGGCTTACCTTGGTGTATGTGTAGTATATCATATGGTCCATCCGTCTTTCCATATTATTTAAGGACATGAAACCAAAAATGAGATTCAAAATTTAGGTGGACCACACTACAAGAAACATTGGTTATTGGCGATCAAAAACTTCTTATGGGCCACAAAAGTTTTGAATCAACCTGGTATTTGCTCCCCTTGCTTTATGAAAAGGTGGATGGCAAATGGGCTTTAAGAAGTTTCCAATGATGAGCGTTCAATCACCACCATTTACTATAGTGTACCACCATTATGGTGTGGTTTGCATGATATGCTTCATTTTGGGCGGGTGCCTTAGTGCTCCTGGTGTGGGCGTCCTGGGTAAGTGGACCAGCCCATGCTTGTAGTCGTATTTGTGGTGGGGTATGTAAGATTTCTATCAGGTGGGCTATACATGATCATCAGTTGTTTTTTCTTTTTTTTTTTTTTTTTTTTTTTTTTTAAAATTTTAAATTTAATTGTTGTATTATTTAGATTGAGTGGTCTGATGGGCCCTACTCACACTTAAATATTACATATTTATCCCGTATTTTGTATTATTTTTATCATATAAATCAAGTTAATTGTTCTTAATAGAGTGTATTTAATGTGCAATGAATAAATTTGAGCCTAAAGCTAAACTTGAGCAAAAGATGACGATTTAAAGCCAAAAGATTATCAAGAGTGGAGTGATTAAAGATTTAATAGCTTAATGGATGAAGATCAAGTATATTCGAGTATGTGAACCAAAAGAGAATAAGAGGTAAAATGATGCTTGAAAACAAGTAAAAAAATAAAGGAAAGTGAGTCCTGAAAATTTAGAGTCATAAAAATTAAATATTGAAATTCCAGGGACAGGAAGACAAAATCCTAAAAGCTGTATAAACGACCATTCAATTTAACCAAGGATAGTTTCGATTCAATGAAAGACAGTTTTGATCCAATCGAAGATTGCTTCGTTCTGATTGAGAAATTCATTAATTTTCAAGTTTAGTTGCTAGAAAACTTCTATTCCAAATTGATTTGATTGAACACTCATCGACACCAATCGAAAACTTGTTGATCTGATCAAAGCTTCCATCGACAAAAGTGGCAAGTGCATAAATCAAAATCGTTACACGAAGTTTCTGGAGAGGGGTGAAAGTTAGATCTCCAAAACTATAACTTTAAGTCCTTAGGACACCATATATCATCTTTTAAGGTTTGGAGAGGGAGAGAAGGCTTAGGTAGAGCACCGACAACATTTTTCACTTCAATTTCTTTACGGTTCCAGTACATCTTTAATTTTTCTTTTATTTTTGAGTTAGCATTCTAGGTTAATCTCTTAGCTAAGTCTAAGGGGTGATGCTTCTAGTTTATATCAATGTTCCAGTTTATGTATTCATACTTTTGGATTTAATGATGATTATTTAATCGAAGTTGATTTGAATTTACTTTAAATTGTATTGTTTCATCTTTGATTTATTGTCGACTCTGGTTATATTGGATGCTTAGAAGTACAACTACAAAACTTGATTAGAGAAGGAATCAATTTGTATAATTCCTTGATCTATTATAGATTCTAGGTACAATAGATGATTTGAATTCCCCACAAATGATGTCTGAATGCTTTATGAGATAATTGTTCAATTGAAATCATATATTGTTAAATGTTTGTGAATAGATTAATTGTTTGATCTTCTGATTAGAACAAATTGAAATTTGGTTCTAGTTGATTTTTTTAAGATGATCCAATGAATTATGCACTGTGAATAATAGAAGTGGATCCTTATATCCTCAGTGCTTTATTTTTATTATTTTTACTCTTAACCTATTCGTTGAATTAAAAATCCAGATAAACCATTAGTTTTAGATTAACTTTAGTTGTGATCTCTCATTTCCTATAGATTGACCTTGGTCTCATCGAGTTATTACTACATTGTACCTCTGCACTAGGGGTTGTCAACCCTTAGGACTGCTTAACAAGTTTTTGCATCATTATCAAGGAGTGGCACGAACACATTAGGATTTTAGTTTTTAGGTTTAATTTTTGCTTTTAGATTAGGATTTAGTTAGGACTTTTTTGTTTTTCTAAATTGTTGAACCAACCTAGGGTTTTTTATTTAGTATTTTTTAATTTTAAAATTTTTTGTTATTAATATTTCTAATTTCAGGATTTAGTCCTAGGATTTGATTTCAAAATTTTTATTTTAAGACTTTTCTTAAATTTTTTTTTTGGGTTTTAAATCACTAACATTGTTTATTTATTTATTTATTTATTGTAAGATCTCCTTAATTCTAATTTCTCCCATTTGGTAAAATCTTCTCCTCACTTCTTTAAATTCTTTTAAAGTTCATTAATTTATTGTTAGCCTTTTAGGTTTAAGTTTAGAATTACAGTTTTATCATGTTCATGCCCGAGTGGACACAATATTACTCTAATAAATTTCTTTTAGACGAGATAATAATTGAAGGGCTGTCAGATCATTATATTGGGAAATGTCTTATGTCTTGTAAAATAATTGGAACTATGATCGAGAACTGACTTATTTATGATGAGAACAAGGTATATAATATTCTATTGATTAGAAAAATGCATGATTATTATGTACGAGATTATGTTTATTTTCAACCTTTGACTGCATGCATATATAATATGTATGATCTTAACTGGAGGAATCATTAAAATTTTAATTGGAGAGATGAACCAACAATGGATGTTAACAAATATCTGTAACACCCCGAATTTTTGCCTACCTGGAATTAGACGTCCTTAGGCAATGGGTCAACCATAACACCTTGGTAACCTCTTAGAACCTAATTCCAAAGCCAAAGAAATCATTTAGAACCAAATTCTTTAGAAATTTAATGTGTTTTAGCTAGCGCTAAACTAGATTACCTATAAAATTAGCACCAACCACTTTAAATACAATCTGTAAGACTCAAAACCTCTAAAATTGTTAACGCTATCTTACCCTGAAACTTAGGATCAAACTCTAAACCCAGTTGCTCTCGGGAATGCTTTGTAACTTAGTATTGATCTAGATCGCACGTCGAAAGTCTGATATCCATGATCTTAGACCATTATGATCGCTTAGTTGGACTTGACAATCATTTCAAAAATCAAGCCAAAACGATGCTTTGGGATGATTTTCTTGCGTCCGGAGTAAAGAGAGTGAGAAAAGGAAAATATTTAGAAAATTAAATATGAATTTAAGTAATCTGGCACGTGTCGCTTGCGGGCCAATTATAAGCATTCAGACCGTTGGAATCTGACCCAAATACACCCTCGGATCAGGGAACATTTCCCACTCAGGTCAGTATACTTGGAATCCCTGATCGAGTCTCAGTGACCACTGAACTGAAACTGGTCCGCCACGTGCGATCTGAAAACCCGATCGAACTGAAAACTTAACTTGATCAGGATCCAGCATCCATGAGCTTAAGTCCGACCGCATTTAGTAACAGGACCTCCAGAAGTGCTCCGTTGAGACAGAACAGTCCGTATTTGGACATAACCTAAATATACCTTCGCCCCAAGTCTATTTTCATCGCTTTTAGGCCTATATAAGGACCTTAAAACCCCTCTTTCTCTTCACATACGAATTTCTAACCCTAAGGAGAAAAGAGAGAAGGAAAGAGAGAGAAAGTGTGAGAGAGAGTTGGTGTTCGATCCGGGGCTTCTTCCCTGCCATTCCACGTATTCAACTATCACATCTGTATCGCTATTTCGGCGATTCCAACTCCGTTCCTAGGTAAAAAAGCCTAACCCTAACCTGTTTTAGGGTTTCTATCGATACAAGTAGCGAAGTAGCTGACTTACCTTGTGTATTAGGCTGTCATATCATCGTTGGCAAGGGCGTAGAGTTCCTATTCGATTCATTACGCTCCTACGGCGTAAAGTGCGGATTTTAGATGCTTAAGTTACCTGTTTTCAAAGCTTTCAATGCCGTTTAATGGTAGATTGTTGATAAGGATGCTGTTTGACATGTAGAACATGCTGTCTATTTTTCATTTCGAATACATACGAAGAATATGAGATTTAAGGTATTTTAGGTATTTGTAGAAAATATTGTATACGTACGTATTTTGCAGATATGATTGCCATGAGTATTTGTCGTGTACTTATGTTAGATTGTTGATAAGGATGCTGTTTGACATGTAGAACATGCTGTCTGTTTTTCATTTCGAATACGTATGAAGAATATGAGATTTAATGTATTTTAGGTATTTGTAGGAAATACTGTATACGTACGTATTTTTCCGATATGATTGCCTTGAGTATTTGTCGTGTACTTATGTTAGTTATGCGTGTATGATCTGTTTGGCGAAAAGATTCGCCCTAATGCACATTATTGGTCGACATATACTATGTAGACTAATGTTTGTAGACTAAGTGTTTGTATAAATGTATGTATTAGTAAGTATTGAGTAAATGGTGTTGTAGATTAGCGTTGAGATTGGATTCTCAACTAATTTGATGATGTACATGAATTCCTCCATGCTTGTTGTATTAATTGATTACCTTATGTGTGAAATACTCGTGTATGGTTAACTGCTTATGATGTATGTTATAACATGCTGATAACATGCTAGAATTACTTGTATTTAAATTTTGTCTCTCTCATATGATTATTGATTTAGTTTGTAAGTGTTTGGGGCTATACTCTAGTCCAGGCAGTCAGTAACAGATTTGAATTCGTGGTTGGATTCTATTCGCCACGAAGCATGCGTTGACGAACCCGAGTCGTGCTTGGGTTGACGGCAGTGGTTAGGCCACGCGAGGTGTTTATGTACTTCATGTCATTCATCTTGAGTTGCGTTCATACTAGTCGAGCTCGTTGAGTAACCCGACTGACCATTGTATGTTCACCTTGTATTGATCATAACTGTTTGAACCTAGGGTACTGAACTTACCAGTGCTAACCCTAATAACCATGATATCTTGATCCACAAAGACTCATGAGCCGGGCATGGTGGTATGGGACACCGTGGTCGAGCTGTCGGCCTACGCTAGGGCCATAAACCTCCCTGTAGTGACCAGTGAGCACCTTAGACTCGTGAGCCGATTGTGGTGGCATGTGACACTACATTCGAGCTGTCGGCCTACTCTGATTGGTGACGAGCCCTTTGTAGTGACCTCGAGCGTACTCTGAGTCTACGTGAGGCGATGAACCTTCCGTAGCAACAAGAGTACAAACTAGGCCGGTATTGATAAGGTGATGGGGGAGTGGAGCTACGAGTGCGTGCAATAGCCCTGATAGCCCTTACAGCGACCTAAAAATATATCATCGTATAAGACTACTAGGAGTGACGACCCTAAACAGGATCCCTGTTGGGAATGATATGAGGGAAGTACCCTAGTTTTTCAATCTTTCTATATGAAAAGGACTAATAACAACTCGGTAATCATATTCATATTGCACTGCATGTGCCTGGAAGATGTGAAACACTAAGGGAAGAAAGCATGTCGCGGACATAAGATGGTGTCGCATGAGGGAGTATGTTGGTGAGGGCATGCATTATGTCATTTCATCCTTACATTAATTACAGTATTTAGGAATGTTTGATTTGTTTGCTTTATCATTATCGCTTGATTGATTTGATAATATGTTAACCTTTGCTCTATGATTCTACTGAGTTGGCCACTCACTCCCACGTTACGGGACGGTGTTCTGGACACCCACCAGACCCTGTTGTAGTTTCAGATGATGGCGCGGCCTGCGAGGCGGAGCCAGACTTCAAGGATGATGAGAAGGCATTCTCCTATATGCAGTATTCAGGCGGGTCTTCTTAGACCTTGTCCTGATTCGACGAGGTTGTAGGGCTATATGGGTTAGTTGAACACTTTATTTCCTGGTAATTGGTATAATTTGACATAAAACATGTATCTATTCAGCCCTGCTACATATTCATATTCTGGGGATTTGAAACCACTTATGTACTTTATATATTTATCACAGTCTTATGCTTGCCTAATTTAGTCATCCCTGGAGGATGATATGCTGTTTTTGGTATAATCCCAATCTTGTTTAATGCCCTTCTACAGACAACATGTATTCATCATTATCTATGTTGCATAAGTGACATTTTGAAACTCGGGAGTTGGGTTTCTACCCGACCCCCGATTTTCAGGGCATTACAATATCCCTAAGGGTGCTCTACGTCTGTAACCCCACCACTAAAGACCCTTGAGGATACATTGAAAGCATTTATGAAAGGACAATTTTAAATTAATTAACATATCTCATAGGCCATATATGAGCTGACACGTCAGTTGAGAAAATTGAGTTATGCCTCATTAGGGATGAATGGACTTTTCTACCCCAACCTCAGCCTAACTTAGAAGCACAATGCGAGGTGAGTGATCTTAATTCTCCCAATGCACTTGTTGAGCATATTGAGTATACCACTACCCTTATAAGTGGTGAGGTTGATAATGAGATTATTAATGTTCAACATGATGAGATGGAGTGTATTTATGAGCTTATGATCCCATTTTTTCAAATGTTGATCTCATCTAAGGCCTTGTTTAATGATTAATATATACATGAATTTTTCAAATAAGGTGATATTGATACAATACACAAACATGACATATAGTGAATGCCTTACAGACTCTACCCTAGTAGTTGATACTATACCAGAGTAAACATTGTTTTGAAGTGTTTCCTTCCACTAATCCTCGATGTTTACCACTAAGGGTGGAGGAGCTCGGATTTAACCCAAAGATTGAAACTTCAGATTTCATAGAGACTATATTGGCTAAAGAATTTTTTTTATGAATTATAATTAACTATAGTTTTTGATTCATTGTTGTTTACTGATACTGACAATTTTTCTACCACATGTGAATTTTATATTATTTGGATATATCAAAATATTGATCAAGGATTTTTTGTTGAGGTTAATAATTTTTTCTGAAAATTTATTGTATATGATATCCAAGCCTACTATAAAATGGGCTTTTGGATGACTTATTGAGAAGCTTGATGAGAAATTTATTGAGATAGTAACAAGAGGAAGAAAATGTCTATAAGAATGAGTAGTTTTTTCCTTTATTTTTCTATATTAAGAGTTTAATTTCTTTCTTAGGACAAGTTTGTTTTAGTAGTTTAAAAGTTTCTTATTTTTGTACCAATTTAGAGAATTGAAGAACTAATGCATATTTAACATTTCAGGTACTATCTACATTGTACTTGGCTACAATTAAATTATTTTTATGTTATTTATATTACATATATTTCATACATTGAAGACAATGTTTCATTTAAGTTGTGGGTGGGGTTTCCATTGAAAAATTCTTCAATAAAACTTAATTTAAATGATTTGGGTTGAAGTTTTGAAAATATACTTAAAAGTTTAAATTTTATAAATTTAATTGATTTTCAAAGCAACCTGAATATAAAATGATCAGACACTTAGTGATGAGAATTTTTTAAGCCTAGATTTAGTCATCTGGTAAAATTCAAATTTGAGTTCTTCTTATTAATTTTCAACATGAAATGTTTTAAACATTTTTTAATTCACGAATTCACATGTCACATCTAGGTTACATTTCTAAAGTCTAAGTTTGATATTATATTATTAACTTTATGATTATTGAGAATGTTATAAACTAAGCTTGGAAAACTTGTCCATCATGTTCAGGTGAAAAAAAGAGAGTAATACCTAGTTAAACAAATAATTGTTTTCGAAAAGGACTACCTATTAAATTGTCTAAGTAAATTTTTGTTATGTAAGAAAGAGACAAAAAAGTGTATGGACAAAAAAATAGTAATCATGATAGTGTAAAAGTCGTCGATGGAAAAAATCAAAAGATGGAAGAAAATTTATTGAACTGTAAGGCAAGTTTTGGTTGATATGATCATTCCTTTAATTATTAATGTTAACATGAATGTAGATAACTGAACTTTTAGATATGTTAAGTTTAGATTTGACCGTACACTATGGAACTCAATGTTTGAGATTTTTTTACTGAGTAATTAATGATTTGAACTCAATTAGGTTATTTTTTGAGTATACTAGAGTTTAGGTTGATTTATTTGTAGAAATATGTGTATTAAAATTCTATCAATTAGATAATTGAAATATCACATTGATCTATAGAAGTTACTCTTATATATAGTTTTGAACTTGGATTTGAAATCTTTTACATATTTTATGCTGATTGGGGGGTGTGATAACACCTAAATATTGTGTATTTATTCCATATTTTACATTACTTTTATCATACAAATCAAATTAATTAGTTATAATAGAGTGTGTTTCATTTGCAAGGAATAAATTGGGGCCCAAAGCTAAATCTGAGCTAAATGTGAGGATTTAAAGCCTAAAGATGATCAACAATGATTAAAGATTTAACATTTTAAGGAGTGAAAATTAAGTATATTCAAGCATGTGAACCAAAAGAGATTAAGACGAAGTAAAATGATATTTGAAAATAAGTAAAGAAACCAAGAAAAATGAGTCTTAAAAATTCAAGGTCATAAAAAATAAAATCTTGAAATTTCAGGGCTAAAAAGATAAAATCCTAAAAATTGCATAAATAACCCTTCGATCCAATCGAAGATGGCTTCAATCTGATCGAGAAATTTATGAATCTTCAAGTTTAATTGCTAGAAAACTTCTATTCCAAATTGATGGTGATTAAGAAGAGGCAGTAGTCGATTTCGAAGAGTATATATAAAAAGGAGGTAATTTCTTCATATATTTCTTTAGTAAACAGAGGAGTACTGAACACTAACATCCTCTATTTTTAAAGGTGTAATTATGAGTTAAAAGTAGTTATACCCACCCTCAATTCTGAATCTGATGAGAAATTGAGTGAGGGTGGACTATATTAATAGTAGTTAAAAGTGATTTATACTTTCCTGCAATTCCGAATCCGATGAGGAATTGAGTAAGGGAAGATTATATTAACTACAGAAGGAGTTAAGAGTTGAAAGTACCTTTTAATTAGGAAAGGGAGGCTCTGAAAGGGTTCTTTTTTGTAAGAAAATACCTCTTTCGGATACTCATATGATAGATAGTATTACAGAGTATCTTATCTTAAGATTCTCTGTAGTAACATCTACCTTCTTTAGAAGGGAAATAGAGCACTTGGGGCCAAGGGCATGCCTACTCTGATTCACCTCTGGGTAGTAGAGAGTAGAATTCAAAAATATCCTATATAGGAATAATTCGAACTATAATCTCTATGTTTTACTACCCGTATGGAGCTACCATCGCAGTGTAAGCGTGCTTACCCTTAATAGCCGCCTTTATCAAAACTAAGAACTAGTTCATGTTCACAACCCCAAGTGTAGGGTCGCGATGTAGTAATAATCTCGATAAGACCGAGGTTGAATCCACAAGAACTAATCTCGTATGTTTTCTAAGAGCAACTAGAATTAGAAGAAGATGAAAAATCTAATCTAGAATATGTGAGAGAAGAATTGTGAAAATTTTAATGAAAAATTTGTTAAATTCAAAAGTGGGAAACTAGGGTTTCTAAGGATCTACTTGTAAAGATCAGGGTGATCTATGCTTGATTCATGAACACAAATAGAATCAGAGTCCCATCTTCATCCAATTGAAAGATATTTTAGTAAAATCAAATCTAAACTTCCTTTGCTTTAGTTATTAATGGATGATAGGTATGAGAACTAGAATTGATTCCATCACAAAACCAGGCCCATGAGATAAAACAAATAATAGAATTCATCACTCCACAACCAATATGGGAGAATTATAATGGTTAGGGAAGATTTCATCATCCAACCATACCCATGAGATAATGGTGAACAACAGGATTTTCTAATTTCACAATCTCAATAAAAAGAACATACTTAAAGCTATCTCAGATCCATTATAATTTAAGTCACAACAAACCATTAAAAACAATGAGTATTCCTTTTAATCGAACTAAAATCAAAAAGAGTTTAACACATGAATTAAAGCAATCGAAAACAACCCATCACGCTACATGCTTCACCTCTTAGCCCTAGCTAAGAGGTTTAGCCAACTATAGACGTGATTAAACTAAAACTTTTTAAGAAGAACATAAGAACAATGTAAGGAAAAGGGATAAAAAAAATTCTATGCAATGGCCTCCCACGCGTGTTACTCTCCTCTTCGCTTGCTCACATCCGTTCTTAGTTAGAAGAATGATCGGCCAACCCTCTCTCTCTCTCTCTCTCTCTCTCCCTCCCTTTATAGGAGTGTTGTTCGTAGGTTGGCTGGAGTTGGAGAACAGACCCTACTGCGCAGTTGGTGCATAAGGAAAGTCGGATGTAGTTTCCCGCGAGGGATACATTACTCGACCAGTGACCCCTTGTTCCTGACGTTAGTTTTACCGTATCTTAGGGCTATATTCATATGGCCACCAATTAGATAGCCTTGATCTTGCATTCTGGATTGCAGGGCCTGAGAATTCTCGTCCATGCATCTCTGTTGGGCGGTATTCGTTTACTACAGCGACGGGCATCCTAGGCTTTTCCCGGACAAGGCTCCTCCCAAGGTAGTTGCGGAGGTTGTGTTGTACCTGATGAATGAGTCATATTCAATCCTTTCCTCTTGGCAGCAGGCCCCACTGAATCCCTGAATGGATTCAGTTTGAGTTCGCAGCTGTGGGAATAGGAGAGCGTAAATAGAGTTCTGAAATTATTTCGGTTGCGGACCAATTTGTGTGTATGTGAAATGTTTCCTAGGTGAGAAATGAACCAAGGTGGGGTCAGACTTGCTTCTTGGACGTGATAGACGGTCCAGATCTTTGTGATTGATCACTGGAGTGGACCACAACCATTTCCCATGAAGCGCTGTCTACTAGGGTGTGCGGTGGGAAAATCCCACAAACTTTTGGATTTTGCGGCGGTTGAAATCTCTTTGGTTTTGTTTACATGTGATAGGTGGGGTCTACTATGGTGACTTCTTGAAAAATCCAGTCTATGCATGAGAGGGTCGTGTTGGGCTATGGGCCAAAAGATGGAGTGGATCAGGGTTCTGAGTGGGCCACACCATAAATTAACGTGGGGCTTAGGTTTATCGTTGAGCCAAGCTATCATGAGAAGTTAGTTACGTGCATGGCACGTGATTGAATGTACCTTTTTGATGGCATGAATGACTGTGTAAAGGTGGGGTCCATTGTGATGTTTGGTGAGCAATCCACTCCATTCATCACATTTACATGTTAATGCTTGGACATGGGCTCAAATATGGAACACATCTAAGTCTTAGGTAGGCCACACATTGTAAAAATGTGTTGGTGCTAATTCAACGTGAAATTAATGCTTCCGCACCAGATTGCTATCTTGGTGTATACATGAGTATGTTATAAGTACAATTCTACCATTTTCTTTATTCCAGACTTCTGTCGTCGATATCTCACAACCTCACCCTCTAAACAAGGTGAAATTTGACATGTGGTCATTATTTTATACGTCCTCTCAACTGGTTAAATTTGGACCCTGATCTATCCAGGATGACCAATATACTCCTTTAGTGATTAATACACTTCATAATTCACAATAACATTTGTACACCTCTGATTGGCAAGTTACCGGGTAGTTCGGACCTAGACTCTAAGATCTTCATCATGATCGGTTTACTTGCTTTGGTGATTCTTTGAGCGTTAAATCAATGCTCTTAGCATCTTTTCAATCCAAGCTCTTGAATCCATCTTGCAACACAATCATGATTAAAATAGAACATTAAACATTATCATGTGCATAAAGCCAAGTAATAATTGGGGTCTAATATGCAATATTTGACCCTCAACACAATCCCTAACCAGTATTTTGTTAGTCCCGAGCAAAGTATTTAAAAAATATTTTGAAAATTACAAGACAATTTTTATAAGCTCAAGTAGTTTTTGAAAAATAATCCAGATAATAGATTCTAAAATACATTAATGTTGAGTCATACTTTCTCCTAAACTCGAGCGCTTGGTGAACTTCATGGTCAAGTTCAAAGAATTAATCCACCAATTAAAATAATTTTAAATATTGAGTTTCATGGTCAAGACCATGCGAATCATAGACATTTTCACTACAAGTGAAAATATTTCAGTGAAATCGATACCTGCCTTTTGTTGAAATCCTTTCACAACCAATCAAGCCTTGTACCATTTTGAACCATCATGCTCCTCCTTCAGTATATAAACCCACTTATTATGAAGAGCTTTCTTACCCTTATGCAGAGTGACTAGCTCCCATGTACGATTAGACTTAAGAGAGTCCATCTCATCATTCATGGCCTGCTCCCACTTAACCCGTGTATTTGACTGTAATACCTCTTCAAAATACTCTGGCTCATCATTACTGTTAGCAGTAGATAATGTAAGGAGGGTGAGTATCAGACTGTGGGTCTCCTCTCTCGAGTAGACCCTCTCACAACCGGTGTCTGTGGATCTGCCTCATAATGCTCCTGTGTATGATCATCCTATGGCGCTGTAACATCCGTGTCCGGTAACTCTTCTAACTCTACGAATTCTTTCTCATCGACCTTATTTTCTTACACACTGTCCTTATACATCACTTTTTCATTGAAGACTACATCTTTACTTCTAATGATTTTCTTGTTTTCTGTATTCCAAAACCCGTAGCCAAAATTATGCTGCTCGTAGCCTATAAACGTGCACCTCCTGCACTTCGCATCCAGCTTGTTTTTGTGCTCTACATCAATGTTAATATATAAAGTATAACCAAACACTTTGAGATGTGCAAGGTTCGAGATTTCCTCCCTGGCTCGACTGGTCATGAGCCTCACTGGACCGGTCGAGGGTGGTGCTCGACTAGTTAAGCCCGGACTCAACTTAAAGTCCAGCGACTTTGGGTTTATTTTTCTCATGGTGCTCAACCAGTCGAGGGAGGTGCTTGACTGGTCGAGTGGACGGCTCAACCGATCAAGGACACTGCTTGACCAGTCGAGGTTGCACAAATTCTAGTCCGATTTTGTTAGGGATTCAGAATTTTGAGGCAGTTTTCGCACTCATGCAAAAGGGAATTGCCTAAACTATAAATATGAGGTACCTAGGGCTTTCTAGGTAATGCAAGAGGGTTTCCTAAAGCTTTGCAAGAGGGTTTCCTAAAGCTTTGCAAGAGTTTGCTAAAGGGTTTAGGGTTATCAAAGGTGAGAGAGAGATAGAAAACTTGTGGAAAAGAAGTTATGCTCGTAAAGGTGATCTACTATATTTCAGTGCTTCCACATCCTTTTAATCGGTGAGATCTTTCCATTTTTCTTTTATTCTCTTATTATTTATCCACTCCTGCATGAGTAAAGAAGGTTGTAACGTTCTACTTCATAGTGGATTGTTGATCTAGATGAGGTCTCGTGTTTTTTACCTCTTTGAAGATTTTCCACGTAAAAATCTCTTGTGTGGTGTAGTTTATGCTTTGATTTATTTCATTGCTTTATTATCTCATAATTCTGGTTTGTTTTAGGAGGCTAGATCCTAAGGTTTTGTATAAGCCCCCCAATAAAGTGGTATCAGAGATAGGTTCATTGAACGGAGTGGGATCGGTTTTGAATTATGGAAGGTGACTCATCAAGGATGATCAGCCTTAATGGTTCTAACTGGACCATATGTAAGGCTAAGATGGAGGATTTGCTTTATTGCAAGAACTTATATTCTCCAATTTTAGGCATACCAGCAAAATCAAAGGATATGTCTGATGATGATTGGAAGAAGATAATCCGAAAGGCGGTGGGGTTTATTAGACAATGGTTGGACAATTCCATATTCCACCATGTGTCTACAGAGACCTCAGCTGCGAGCCTATGACTGGAATTACAAGGGCTGTATGAGATGAAGACAATCGGTAATAAAATCTTTTTGATAAGACGACCTGCGAATCTCAAGTTCAAAGATGGTGGTTGGCTGAGCACATGAATGAGATCAGCAATATAGTGAACTAGCTCACCGATATGAAGATGGTCCTGGATGATGAATTGCAGGCTTTACTATTGCTTAGTTCATTGCCTGACAGTTGAGAGACATTGGAGGTGTCTCTAAGTAACTCTGCGCTAGACGGAAAGGTATCTATGGAACAGGTAACCAGTTATCTCTTCAATGAGGAGACAAGGAGAAAGTCTTAGAGGTCTACTCAGTAAGAGGCCCTTGTGAGATAGGAACGGGAAAGAGGAAAGAACGGGAAGGGCGAGAAGGCCTGAGATAAATCAAGAGGCAAGTCGAGTACTAGAAAGGATATTGAATGCTGTAATTGTGACAAAAAGGGCCACTATAAGCATAAATGTCGTAAGAATAAGAACGACAAGAAAGGAAAAGGAAAGGAGAAGGAAGATGAATCAGATTCCACTACGGTCGCTTTAGATGGCGACGTTGTGGTTATTCTTTCAGTAGATCATGATATATGTCTCATGGCTACGAGTCAAGACACCGACTGGGTGTCATGCGACTCAATGCAAAGACTTCTTCATAAGCTACAAGTCTGGTGACTATGGGACCGTGAAGATGGAAAATTCTGGCGTATCAAAGATTGTAGGGGTCGGTGATATTTGTGTGAAGACCGATGTGGGTTGCACATTGGTTCTCAGGGATGTGATGCATATCCTAGACCTTCTCCTCAACTTGATGTTGGCAGAAAGGTTGGATGATGATGATTTTCTAGTGGGCGGTAGAATCTCATCAAGGGTTCATTGATCGCAGTCAGAGGAAAGAAGTGTTGCACCATTTACAAGACGAGTGTTAGTGTGTGCAAGGGTGGGTTGAACGCAGCGGAAGATTCAGCTATTGACATGTGGCACAGGCGTTTAGGCCATATGAGTAAAAAAAGGCTTCATGTACTAGTAAGGAAGCAGTTCCTTCCATACGTGATCTCTTAAAACCTGTCTTAGTTGTTTATCAAGGAAATTACATAGAGTTTCATTTATTAAATCTTCTTCTCAAGTTAATAAAGTGCATGCATTAGATTTGATTTATTCTGATGTTTGTGGTCCTATGAGGACAAAAATCTTGGGTGGGGTATTGTATTTTGTCACTTTTATAGATGATGCATTTAGGAGGGTTTGGGTTTATGCTTTGAAATCCAAGGACAAGGCCTTTAGTGTATTTAAATCATTTCATGCTATGGTCGAGAGAGAGACAGGTAGATCATTGAAGTGCATCTGCACTGACAATAGTGGTGAATACATCGGTGACTTCCACGAGTATTGTAAGTCCCTGGGTATATGGCATGAACAGACGGTTCCCAAGACCCCCCAGCATAATGACGTAGCTAAGCGAATAAATCGCACTATTGTTGAGAGAATCAGATGCATGTTATTCCATGCGAAGTTGCCTAAGATGTTTTGAGGAGAAGCAATGCACATGACAGTGTATCTGATAAACAGGTCTCCATCAGCCCTGTTGAATGGAGAAATACTCGAGAAGGTGTGGATTGGACAAGATCCATCATACAGTCATCTCAGGGTGTTTGGATGCAGGGCATCCGTTCACGTACCAAAGGACGAGAGGTCCAAACTCAATATAAAGATCAGACAGTATGTGTTCTTGGGATACGGTGATGAAAAATTCGGTTACAGACTATGGGATCCGACCGAGAAGAAGCTTGTCAGGAGCAGAGATGTGGTATTCTTTAAAGATAAGTGTATAGAAGATATTAGTAAGCCAGAGAAAAATCAGCCTAGTTCAGGTGAGCTAGAGGACATGGATCTGCTTATTCCTCCCATGGTTCCTGATGACGGGGTAGTACAACAAGGTGCAGAGGACGAGGGAGTTCCTACAGAAGATGGACTGGGGGAGCAGCCCCTACTTAATCCACCTGTTGAGCCATAGGTGAGGAGGTCATCTAGGGTTAGACAACCATTCAAGAGGTACTCACCGCATAAGTACATTATGTTCACTGATGGGGGAGAGCTAGAAGATTATTCTGAGGCCCTAGTCGACGAGCATAAAGGGGAGTGGTTGAAAGTTATGCAAGAGGAGATGAAATCTTTGCATAAGAACCACACATATGATACAGTGAAAAGGATACCGCGGTATCTAAGAGGCTTATCTAGGTTGAGCCTATGCCATAGTGATGACAAACCTATGTTAGAGGGCTACACAGATGCAGATATGGTAGGTGACATAGACTCAAGGAAGTTTACGTCGGGGTTCATGTTCATGTTTGTAAGGGGAGCGGTCTCCTAGCAGAGCAAGCTATAGAAGGTCGTAGTATTGTCGACGATTGAGGCCGAGTACATTGCAGTCACAGAGGCATGTAAAGAGACGCTTTGGATGAAGAGGTTCCTACAAGAACTTAACCTAAAGCACGAGCAACACATGGTCTATTGTGATAGTCAAAGCGCTATACACTTGAGCAAGAATTCAAGTCAGTATTTCAAGTCCAAGCACATAGAGATTCGATATCATTGGATCAGGAATAATTTGGAACAGAAGGTGTTAAAACTTTAGAAGGTCCACACAGACGGTAATGGGTCGGACATGATGACCAAGGTTTTGCTTAAGGGTAAGTTTGAGGTTTGTAGAAATCAGACTGGCTTGAAGAAGGTAAATTCCTCCTGAGTCGAAAAGGGGGAGATTTGATGGAGTTTTCCTCCTCAGGTCAGAGGAGATGTGGTGCGGTTCGGATGCCACAAATAGTGGAATCACCGCATTTCTCGACCACTCGAGAGCACTGCTCGACTAGTCGAGTGAATAGTGCTCGACCAGTCGAGGGTCACTCAATTTAAAGTC
This sequence comes from Magnolia kwangsiensis, assembly GCA_037074715.1. Classification (NCBI taxonomy): domain Eukaryota; kingdom Viridiplantae; phylum Streptophyta; class Magnoliopsida; order Magnoliales; family Magnoliaceae; genus Magnolia; species Magnolia kwangsiensis. The sequence goes on from CM073573.1 coordinate 65,071,329, forward strand.
CAGCAAGCTCAGTGAACAGTGCTCGACTAGTTGAGGACTGGCTCGACCAGTCGAGGACTCTACTAGACTAGTCAAGCCTACGCAGATTTGAGTTTGGATCTTGTGCAAACTGCAGAAATTGGAGGCAGTTTTCATAAGAGGTGCGAAGGGGGTTTCCAAATCTATAAATATGGGTGCTTAGGGCCTTTCTAGGTAATGCAAGAGGGTTTCCTAAAGCTTTGCAAGGGTTTGTAAAAGGTTTAAGGCTATCAAAGGTAAGAGAAAGAGAGAGAGGAAACTTATGGAAGGAAGGTTATGCTCGTAGAGGTGATCTACTATATCTCAGCGCTTCCACGTCCTCGTGATCGGTGAGATATCTCTGTTTTTCTTTTATTCTTTTATTGTTTATCCACTCCTGCGTGAGTGAAGAAGGTTGTAACGTTCTACTTTACAGTAGATTGTTGATCTGGACGAGGTCCCGTGGTTTTTATCTCTTTAAGGGTTTTTCACGTAAAAATCTCTTGTGTGGTGTGGGTAAAAAATCATGGATGCAAACTTCCACTATGAAGAAAAACAAAGATTACAAGGTAATATACTAACCTCTCCTTTGAAAGTATAGAGAAAACCCTTTGCCCACACCTTGGAATAACTCTCATTCTATCTTGAAAAGCCCTAGAAACTCCTATTTATAGTTTAAGCAATTCCCATTTCGCACTTCTGCGAAAACTGATTCAAAAATTCACAGTACGCATCAAATCCGGAAATGAATCTATGTAACTTCGACTAACCCTCAATTAGTCGAGCATGGGCCTTGATCGGTTGAGCACCTAGGAACCCAAAACCTGATGCTCGCTCGACTTTGAGTCGAGTCAGTCCTCGACTGGTCGAGTAGGCCACTCAACTGGTCGAGCAGGGCACTCGACTGGTTGAGCTGCCTCTAGATGTGGCTCCACATCTCAACATTTAGCCAACTGTAGATTCTAGTGGCGACTCCAAATTAAATGCACTTTTATCTTTGAGTTAACCCCGCATTCAAATTAAACCAAACCAGAGCAAATGAAGAGGAGAAAGCCGAGGAAGTGAGGGCATTTTCACACTCATGCAGGGGTATCATTCACACAAATACGATGCTCAAGTGGACTGCACCACAAAAAACAGTGAGAATAATGACACTCACCATTGAAAAATTCTTTGGACTATAGAAGTTTTGGATTATGCAAATATTTGTGTTTTCCCTTCATCCATGTTTATGTGACCTTACGAATAGGTTGGTTGTTAAATAAACATCATGGTGGGCCTGGTAAGGTATCAATGTTGGTTGTCATTATTCCTAGTGCTTCATGTGGTGCAGTCTACTTGAGCTTTGGATCTGCTAAAATTCTTGGCTCATGTCGTAGAATAATCCAACATGGATAAAACACATATATTATAGTGGGGCCCATAGAGTTTTGGCCATAGACAATTGCATTCTAACTGAGTCCCTGAAATTTCAAATCCTCACTCTTGGTGAGTTTTATAAACCTATCTTTGCTTTGATTATCAATCCTCTTTTTTTTTTTTTTTTTTTTTTTTTTCAGTTTTATAGACATGAGAGTGGCATGTGTAACATATGTGTCACCAAGCTACTAATCTTCTTTACATGTGACCTAATGATGATATTGCAAAATATTTCAATTATCAACTGCATCACTAAAATTACATCAATAGAATAATCTAAGCAGTCCAAACCTTAGCCAAATAAATAAATGGTTAAAAGACATTGGTTAGTTGTTTGGTTGTGATCCTATGCTTGTGGGCCATTCAAGGCTTGAAATTTCATTATTTTAGCCAAAGTATATATTTTAATGGGCTTGATACAATCATTGTGTCAAACATCATACATATGTATACTAATTAGGCATATTAAAATTAATTTAGCAATTAAATTCAAACACTTATATCTTACATAATTTAAATCCATAGCTTTTCTTTTATTATTAAAAGTGATTTTGAATCCAGGGTGCCCAAACACAACGGAAGAATTTCAAATCCAGGTATTTCCAATCCAAATATTCTAAATCCATGGTGTAAAACTAGACCTACGGTCTCATGATGACGTTCGGTGATCCCTCACTCATGGTATAGCCCAGCATCCGTTGATGAGCCAATGTTTGATATGTGTGCAAGATGAACGCCATATATTACGTAGTCCAGACGTAATGGTTCCCATGACTCAAAATAATGCTCGTCTGCTGATCTGGTGGGGCTAGAATCTACGTTGAATGCAGAGGGGAGGGCTGGTCAACTTTCAATTCCATCCATCTATTCTAAGTTGGTCAAGACGGGTGGGCCCTTACTCGTGCCTCAGTGGTAGATTCGCAAAGTTTAAACACGACGTCATGGGCGAAATTCCATTTTGGTGTGAATGCGTGGGTTTGTGGGGTTTGAGCGCATGTGTAATAAATAAAAATAAAAATACGTTGGTTAAGACATCTGGAATCCGGCCCCACCTAATGCAAGGCTTAAATCTTGCTTACATACGCAATATCGATACGTTATTTATAAGTGCGGATGCGTATGCGAGCCCGGTCAATACATGTCAGGAGTCGGCAGACCTATATTATATTAATTGCTCGATTAGTGGGCCTATTCAGTTGTTTGATTGATGGATGGGATGTTCTTTCTCATTTCTAGACCAGGTCCATTCACCTAACCTTTCTCATTGAAAAAGATTTGCTAATTCCACGCGTGTGGAGTTCTAGTAGTCCACACGCAGGCACATGTGTCATATGGAAGACGTCCCGTGACTTCCCAGCTTTCCGTCTGGTTGGAACTATGCTCAGATCTTATACTAAAAAATCAGGCCTTCCGTCCATTTATGGCCTGAGATGGATTGAGTTTTAGTCGAAAGATCAAAGCAGTAGTCGCTTGATGGAACACCCAAATCTTGCACACTTGTTCCATATCCCACGTGTGTTCCCACACACGTACAGAGTTTGCAACCTTCTCGACTCTCCATTGCACTGACATGCCCAACATGAATTGCTGAAACCTGGGATGCATCCATGCCATGGCCGTAGGCTTAGAGCCATGTTGCACAATCCATTGCATGCTGATGGCACACATACATGGCACGTGCTGAAAAGAAGAAAGGAAGATATCAGGGCATGTAGACATACTGTAGACAAGGCCAAGCCATGGTATAAATAGGGCTGAAAGTCGGGCAGCCCTAGCCCAGCCTTGTGTTATTATGCCTCGACTCTAACCCAACCCAATTCAGCCTGGGGTTAGGAATTCTCAACCCAAGCCCAATTCCACCATGCGTGGATTAGTCAGATTGATACGTACTCATATTTTTACTATTACATTATTTCATTATATTTTCAATTTTTTGTTTATATCTAAGATTTTATTAATTTTATATGTAATGGTTTATTGTACAGAACTTAACTTGTTTTTAAACAAACAAGTTAAAATATAAATTTAAGCCTTTAAAAGTAGCATAGTATAGCATGCAATCTATTTGAGAGAGAGAAATATGATATATCTTGTTAAGCTCGAGCGATCCAAAATATGTGGACTAATGAAACCCAGCGATGCAAAAATTTCTTATGTCTTCAACACATACAATCGACACTCAATTATAAGTTATATAGCGGCGGGTTTAAATTAGGTTGAACAACCTGAGACCTCAACCCAAGCTCAACTCAGGTTTTACCGAGTTGGTAATTGTATAGCCCAAGCTCAAGACCGAACCTAATACATCTGCCCAAGCCCAACCCAATATCAGCTTAGCCACAGGTTGGCCGGTTCGAACCGCTCAACTTTCAACCCTAGGTATAACCTTTTATCTGAAACATTGATAATTAGGATTGCCCTGGCATGTAAGAAGGGAAGTGGATGGGTGGGGTTGAAGTGCCCCAGACCTGACCCATTTAAGGATCCGGTCCGGATACTGGAACCAGACCTAACCCTTTAAAACTCAGATTGGGTCTAGGTCATGTCAGAGTTAAAAATAGAGGACCCATAAATTTGATGGGCCAGGCCTCAGTCAACTGTACAAATTATATTTGAATTTTTAGAAACACAATATTCCATGATTGGGTTGAATTTTGGAGCCAAACTCACATCGAGGGTCTAAATTTTGTATCAGACCAGTTTTTGAAGTTGGGTCGATTGACCTATCGGGTCAACCAGGCTCCTTGTTTGCTGACGTTAAAAATTACATACATTTGAAGCCAATGTTTATGTGATCCAAACCGTTCATCTAATGGCCCTTCTCACAAGGGATACCGTACAAAACATCCAACCATTAAATGCAGACCATTGATCGTTCTTTCATCCTACCATCCGTAGGACACCATATTCAACGTTTGAGTTATTCCAACCTGGGATATTTCTAGCACATTCCAGATGGATGGCTGAGGGACATCTGATGGACGGTTTAGATTACCAGAGATTTATGACTCGCATGCATGGAATCCTGGGATTGTATTTGCATTTCTGGCAGACATTTGTAAACCGTGCCAACGTGACACATGACACGTGTTGGACCATACCAAAATGTAATTGCATGGCCATTCATGTCTTTAAACGCATGCTAAGATAAGATACATACATAAACATAATAAAAGCAAATACACCTGTATAAAGTAATTTAAGTAATATATATCAAAATATAAAGGATGTGATGATGAGGGTATCGTTTGCACTAATGTCAGCATAGGAAATATAATAAAATATTATTATTCTCGATCTTCCAATGGACATGATCTTGATATATTTCTTCGTATTTTTCCTTCCAATCCTGTCAGAGTTTCGTGGCTTTCTCTTCCATCCACACCATCATTACCAACTCCCAGCTGTTGAAAGCACATTGCACGGTCACATCCTCTTATGGCAAGTGGGGCCCACTTGCCAACTTGTATGGTGTGTGACAAAGAGGCTTTGGTGAAAAGAATCAGGCTAGTCCATTCATTATGTGGGCCACCGCAGTGGGGGTTACCTGATGCCCAATCAGAATCCCCCAACGCTTGCAATCTTGGCACGTTTCAACACTGTGCGGTCCACTTGAGAATGGGAAACGGATTGGCTACTTACCCTGCCACTAGCCAATGGCTAGTGGTCAGTGCTCTGTGGGCTCATCATTATGTATGTGTTTCATCCATGCCGTACACCCTTTCTTCCCCATCATTTTATGGTATGAGCCCAAATATGAGGTTGATCCAAATCTCAAGTGGACTGCACTTCGTTGATTGAATGCCTGTATCAAATCATGGGATTAATGTATAAAGTATTATCTTTTAAAATTATCTAATGTTTGATGGAAATAATCAAAGATTTGAAGTGAAGAAAAAGAGTCCTCAAAAAACAGTCTGAAACTCTGGGTCATTTTGTGAAATTGCGAAGAGTAAAATCTATTTTAGAAAACTGTGTAAAGTGAAGTATATTTAGCAAACTGCGTAAATTTGAGACAGTTTATAGAGTTTTCCGACTACGTGAGAAAGTTGAAGTTCCACAACTATAAATAAGACTCCTTAGAATGTTCCTAGACATCTTCTATAGTTTAAAGAGTGGAGCAAAATGGTGGAGAAGCTATTGCTAAGAGTTTTTCTTTTTCTTCCTTAGTTGTTTTCATGCTTTCTTTTACGATTTTAGATCCAATCATGTCTATGGTTGCCTAAACTTCTTAGCTAGGGCTAAGAGGTGAAACTTGTAACATAGCGAGATATTTTTATTATTTTAATTCATGTTTATGTCAAACTCTATGGATTCTAATTTGATATTTAAGGAATACTTTCAGTTTTTAATGGTTTATTGTGACTTAAATTACAGTAGATTTGCAATAGCTTTGAGTAGTTTTTTTCTTGATTTGAGATTATGAAATTAGTAAGTTCTATTGTTCACTATCGTCCCTTGAGTATAGTAGGGTGATGAAATCTTTCATAATCTTCACAATTCTCCTGCTTTGAGATTATGAGATTGGTAAATCTTATTGTTTGACATTATCTCCTGGGCATGGTTTGGTGATGGAATCCCTACCAATTATTATAGTTTTCTTTCATTGAGAATTAGGTCAATGGAAATTCAGATTTAGTTTTATTGACGTATTTTTCAATTGGATAGGATAAGACTCCAATTCTAATTGTGTCACTTAGATCAAGTAAGGGGGTTCCCTGATCATTACAAGTGGATCCTTGGCACTCTAGTTCCCACATTTAAATTCTTAGTTTTAATTACTTAATTCACAATTACTCTATCAATTACTTCAGAATTAGTTTTACATCTTCTTCTAATTAATTTTAGAAACACACAAGATCAGTCCTTGTGGATTCGACCTCGATGTTATTAAGATTATTACTATACTGCAACCCTACACTTGGGGTTGTGAACAATTTTCAACTTACTATAGGTCTCAGTTGGAAATCTCTCATTGCATAGATGAGTCATAACATTGTCACCCACTTAGAACACCTTTTCCCATCGATGCTTGTTGACTTGCTCCTTTCGCTTATTGTTCGAAGCTTACAACTTGGCTTGCACATCTATATGGATGCCCATGATTTGGTTCGCCATATGCTTTGCTGCAATGCTTATGTCCAGGAGCTTGGGCAAAAGGATCAAGTTAAGTATGTGCTGGGGCATTTGAACACAAATAATCTGGAACAAGGACTTCCCTATCAAGTAGTTCACCATATTGTTAAATACAAACTCTGCTTGGGACAATGTCAAATTTCATTGCTTCGGCTTGGAACCTAAATACATTGGAAGAGGTTTCCCAACGTGTGATTCAAAATTTCAGTATGCCCATTAGTCTGTAGGTGATAGGCACTCATGAACTGAAGTCACATACCAAACTGATTTTACAAAGTCCGCATAAGTGGCTAATGAGCTTTGTGTCATAGTCATAAGTAACAGTCTTGGAAACCTAGTGTAGTCGCACGAGCTCTCTTAAGAATAGATTCACCACGTGTGTTGCACTGAAAGTCTTCTTACATGGGATAAAGTGTGTAATCTTTGAGAAACAATCTATCACCACAAACACCAAATGCATGCTGTACTATGTTTGTGGGAGACCAAGTACAAAGTGTATATATAAGTCCATTCAAGGGCCATTAGGCACAGATAACACGGTGTAAAGGCCCGTATTTGAGATTGCCTCTTAGAGGTCTGAAAAACATGACAATGATTAACCACGTTACCCATGTCATGTACCAATTGGAGCCAGTAATACTATTACTTAATAAGAGCCTGTGTCTTGTCTCACCCAAAGTGTTTACCAAGGCCACCTCCATGTAGCTCTTGGATAATCTGCTCTCTCATAAAACTTTGGGGATGCATAGTTGATTCCATTTGAAGAGAAAACCATCTTGCATATGTAGGTTATTGTGATGACTCTCTTTATACCTCATCTATGTATCCTTGAAGTTCTCATTCTCGGCATATAGCTCCTTGAGATAGTTGAAACCGACTACCTCATTCTTCATCGTAACCAATAGTAATACACAACGGCTAAGTCTATCAGTCACCTTGTTTTCCTGACATAACTTGTGCTTCTAAACGAACTTGAATTCATACAAAAATGCAACCCATCTAGCATACACATAGTTCACATTAGTTAGACTATTAATAAACTTTAAGGTTTGATCGTCAGTGTAAAGAACCAACTCTCTTTGAATCAGATAATGCTACCAATTTTGCAGCGCTTGAAATACCGCATACAATGCAAGCTCATATGTCAATCATTTCTTTTGGGCTTTGCTGAGCTTCTTATTATAAAAGACTACCTACTTGTCTTCTTGTAATAAGACTCCTCGAATTCCAACATATGAGGCATCAAACTCAACCTCAAATAGCTTATTGAAATTGGGAAGAACCAAGACCGTTGTTGTGGACAATCGATACTTGATTTTATCAAAGCTCTTGTCAGCCTCATTGGTCTACTAAAATGTCTATTTTTCATGCAATTTGTAATAGGTGCGACTATAGTATTGAAATTCTGCATGAATCGGCAATAAAATGTCGCCAACCCATGGAAACTCCTCACTTCATGAATGCTTGTTGGAATCGGTCATTCCCTGATGACTCAAACCTTTCTATCGTCCACATAGATGCGAGTGGAGGTCACAACAAATTCTAAGAACAACATGTTGTCCATTAAACTGCACTTCTTTAAGTTGAGTTACAACTTGTTAACTGCTAGGGTAACTATTATCAAAATATACTACCACAAACTGGCTAATAAATGGCTTTGATACTTGATTCATTAGATACATAAAAGTACTCAGTGTGTTCAATAGACCGAAGAGCATGACTAACCACTCCTACAACCCTTCATTGGTCTTGAATGCCATTTTCCACTCATCACCAGGCTGGATATGAATCTGATGGTATCCACTCATCAGATCTAGTTTAGAGAACACCTTGGCACCTTCTCGGATATTAAGCATGTCGTCCAATCATGGTATCGTGAATCAGTATTTAATGGTAATCTTGTTAATTATCCAGCTGCCGACACACATGCACTAGCTCCCATTTTCTTTGACATCAATAAAGTTGGCACAACGCATGGGCTCATGCTTTCTCTTAGAAGACCCTTATGGATCAATTCATCTACCTGCCCCTGAAGTATCTCACACTCTTTTAAACTCATCTGATAGTGAGTGAAGTTAGGAAAGCTAAACACCCAGATCCATAGCTCAAGTGGTAGACTGAGTAAAAGATACCTCGTTTCAACACTGAGGTCATGACATTGATTCCCTTGTGGGGGTGGCGTACACCTCGTTAGTTTCCTTGGATTTCTTTACAAAATCCCAAATTGTTAGTAGGGAACTCCCATTTACTTTAGAAGCTTCGAGGTGGTTCTCTGGTGCCATAGTGGCAAGGATTGTCTTGTGACCGTCCTTGACAAAGACATAATAAACATTATCTCATCCTCGGTGGGTCGTATTACGACCCGATTGCCATTATTGACCGAGTAACATATGACTTGCTTCCATGTCGACTACATCATAAAGTACATGATTTTTATAATTCTTACTAATTGAAAATGAGACAATGCATTGTTCAGTTATCTTGGTTTCGTTCACCTTTTTTTATCTAGCCAATTGAGTGAGGGGAATGTTGTAGATAGTTGTAACTTGTTTACCATCACCTTCGAGAAGATGTTGTCTTTATTACCAATGTATATGATTGCATCACAGACATTGTCATTGATAGTACACTACGTGTGGAATATATTGTGCCACTATGGGGGCACCTCCTTCCTTACCTCCTTGGAGTGTACAATAGTCGCCTCACGACTAAGGATTCGCCATGATCCTTGGACAAACATTCTTTGTCACCAGATCCTTCTTCAATGACTTGTTCATCCTTATCAAATTTAGGGCCTTCTTTTGCTACCTCACCTTTAGCGCCCATTTCGTTAATGGCTAAATGAGCTGTGGGGTGTTAAGGGCAGGTGTTCGATATGTGGTCCGGTTGGCTACAACGATAACAATGGTCCGACCTTGCCAACCATAAGGATTTGAAATTCTGCTCGGACCCACTGTTGTGGGAGCTACATGTTGATGCCTAGCTGGATAGCTCATCGTATCATGGTTTGCAGTTGTGGGAGGTTGATGATACCATCCTATTGGTTCCTTTCTTTTAACTAGCGCCGATTCCTGCGTGGAACCTATTATGGGGGGTGGATTCGAATGATAAGACCGAGTAGGGACCCTTACAAGCTGCGTTTCTGCCCTACCTACCAACCGAACTGCTTCGTCCACGATCACAATTGGGTGTATCTGAACTTGGTCTTCAATTGTAGGTCGTAAACTGTTGTGTTTTTTAGAATAAAAGTAAATTTCAAAAATAAAAGTTATTTTTAGAAAGTAAATAAATATATTAATTATTTAAAACTTTTCATAAATAGTATGAATAGTCTGTTGGTAAGAGAGGGGGGGTTTTTGCTTATGCAACCAGGGTTCAAATCTCCTCGAGGACGGTGCGAAGCACCGTCTGCGCGCGCGCCTGGCGTGGGCTGTAGGGCTGCTTGGGCGCTTTATTAGGCGCACTTAGCACTTCGCACTTTCGCATCGTCGTAAGGAGAAAAAAAAAGAACTTAGTCTTTTTGGCACATGGTTCAAATTTTTTGGGTCATGGAATTGAACCCTGATGATTTATTACCTTTTGTTAATTAAGAGTAATTATGACATGATTGTACATGTGACACTTATGCCATGTGTCGCTTATGTGGATACAGTTTTTCCTGTTGGATAACTGCTTCTATCTGAATGGGTACAGAAATAACTGACATAGGACAAAAAGTCATGTCCTTTCATGGAAGGCAATTATTTGCTGTGAATGGGTGTGAATTTCTTGAAGAGTCTCTTTAGCACCTCTTTAGGAAGAAATCCATAACCCTTCAATTGATATAAATCCTGGATGCTATAATCCAGATGAAGCAATTCTTATACTTAAGATTATATCATCTTCTGATCAATTACTCTCGATCTAATCTCTTACTAAATTTTTTCTGAACGTCTTACGGCATATCAGTGTTTAAACTAGAGATCTGTTCAACACTTAAATGTGCAAATTTTTGTGTTGAAAATCGGATTGAGAGTTCATTGTATCCTGAAGACAATTTGTAGATTTCTTTCATTTGCACTTGTTGGAAATTCCAGAAAAAGGGCAGCAAATCTGTCTTGAGAAATTGACTATTCAAGTCAAGCCTTGAACCCGATAAATCTAATCGTTTCGTTATCATTTTCTTCTATCCTCCGTTGTGTACAAAGAACTACATCTTCTAATATTCAAGACAGATTAATTATTTTTTCACAATGGAGGCAATTCATTCAATTCAAGTTATGAACCAAGACTTTGTACGACTGGATCGTTTCGACGGTCAGTTCTTCTCAAGATGGCAACAGAAAATGTTTTTCCTTCTGACTACTCTCAAGTTATCCTACATTCTAGATGATGATCTGTCTTCTCTACCCGAGCCAAAGGAAGACGACTCAGTTCAAGTGAAGGAAGAACGAAAGAAAAGGAAGGAGGATGATTTTTTATGCAAAGGTCATATCCTAAACGCTCTCTCTAATTCAATGTATAATTCATACCGTAAAATATCCTCTGCTAAAGAACTGTGGACAAAATTGGATCAAAAATATAAAACTGAAGAAATCAGTACTCAGAAATTTCTGATCGACAATTACGTCCACTTCAAGTTTAAAAATGATCAGCCAATTCTTTCCCAAGTAACCGAACTACAGAACTTGGTTGATGAATTGAAGATTGGTGGGATAGATCTTCCTGAAGAATTCCTGGTCGGTGTAGTAATTGTAAAATTACCCTCATCATGGTTTGATTATAAAAAGAAACTGAAACATGATGAAAGGAAGTACACTCTTAAAGGACTTCAAAGACATCTTCGTATAGAAGAAGAGTCCAGAAACCGAGACAAGAAAGAAAATGCTTCGAAAAATCATTCCAAAGCAAATATAGTAGAAGATGACAAGCCAAAATCTCAAAACTCCAAATCTATTCCCCCAAAGAAAGATACAGAGTTTAAGAAAAAGGGAAAGAAAAAGGGCAAGTGTCACTTCTGCAATAAGCCTGGACACTACATAAAGGAATGTCGACACAGGAAGAAACAACTGAAAGCTCAGGCTAACATGACAGAAGACCAACTTGTTGCAATGGTTACTGAAGTTAATACCGTAATATCTGATAGTGGATGGTGGCTAGATACTGGTGCAACCATTCATATATCGTAGGACCAAAACATCTTCAAGACCTATGAAGGTATAACAACTGGACAAGAAGTGAAGATGGGTAATAACGTTCGTGTGAACGTTGTTGGAAAAGGAACAGTAGAGCTTCAGTTTACATCAGGTAAAAGACTGACACTAACAAATGTATTGCATGTACCTGACATGTCTAAAAATCTAGTGTCAGGCGATCTTCTCAATAAGAGAGGATTCAAAATAGTGATTGAGTCTGATAAGTTGGTTATCACCAAGAATGGTATGTTTGTAGGCAAAGGATATTCACGTAATGGTATGATTAAACTGAATAATAATAATAATAATGATGTTTCCGTTTATATAGTGGATTCTGTATCTTTATGGCATGCTAGACTAGGTCATGTTAATTATCGTTTAATGAAAAGAATGATGATCCTAGGCCTTATACCAAATCATGAAATTCAACAAGAAGGGAAATGTGATGTGTGTGCCCATTTTAAAATAACCAGAAAATTATTTGGGACTGGCATGAGAAAATCACAACCCTTGGAGTTAATTCATTCTGATATCTGTGATTTAAATAATACCTTAACTCGTGGAGGAAAAAGGTATTTTATCACATTTATCGATGACTTCACTAGATTTTGCTATGTATACTTGATAAAATCTAAAGATGAAGCCTTTGAAAAGTTTAAACTTTATAAGGCCGAAGTGGAAAATCAGTTGAATGTAAAAATTAAAGCCCTCAGAAGTCATAGAGGGGGTGAGTACTCTTCTAATGAATTCAACGACTTCTGTGAATCAAATGGTATAATCCATGAATTTACGACACCTTACACACCTCAACAAAATGGCCTAGCGGAACGCAAAAATAGGACATTAGTTGAGATGATCAACTGTATGATATTAAATTTTGGATTACCTTTGAATTTGTGGGGGGAAGCATTGTTAACAGCAAACCGTATTTTAAATGCTATCCCACACAAAAAATTGGATATCTCCCCATATGAATTATGGAAAAAGAAGAAACCATATCTTCATTACTTCAAAGTGTGGGGAAGTATAGCAGAAGTTAGGATTATTGATTCTAAGATAGTAAAGTTAGGTCCTAGAGGAATCAAGTGTGCTTTTGTGGGTTATGGGAATCATAGTCCCGTATATAGATTCTTGGTTCTAGAACGAACTTCGTTTGCTGACAAAAACATGATTATAGAGTCTAGAGATGCTATATTTTTTGAAAATACAGTATACAAAGACTATATGAATAATCATACAAAAAGGAAGGTTGATGAAAATATTATAGAACCAATGAACGTAGAGCCTAACAACTTTCATGATAAATTTAACACTCATCTAGAAGGAAATGAACCAAGGAGATCGAAAAGGGCAAGAAAAGAAACATCTTTTGGCCCAGATTTCTATATGTTTCTTATAGAAGGGGATAGAAATGAAATAAGAAAGGAGATTACTTTATCACTAAGTATTGAAAGTGATCCAGCAACACTTAGTGAAGCTCTCTCATCTCCTGATGTACAATTTTGGAGGGAAGCCATCGACGATGAAATGGATTCCATATTCTCCAATAACACATGGTGTTTGGTCGATCTTCCACCAGGTTCAAAGCCTATAGGATATAAGTGGATTTTTAAAAGAAAGTTCAATCCTGATGGAACCATAAATAAGTTTAAAGCTCGATTGGTAGCCAAAGGATTTAAACAAAAGGAAGGTATCGATTTTTTCGATACATATGCTCCTGTTGCTCGAATATCTACTATTAGAACTTTGATTGCTCTTGCAGCAATTCACCACCTAGTAATCCATCAAATGGATGTCAAAACGACATTCTTAAATGGTGATCTAGATGAGGAAGTCTATATGGAACAACCTGAAGGGTTTATTCAACTCGGGTAAGAGAAGAAAGTGTGTATACTGGTCAAATCTCTCTATGGGCTCAAGCATGCTCCTAAACAATGGCATGAGAAGTTTGATCAAGTAGTACAATCTAATGGTTTTAGAGTAAACCAAGAAGATAAGTGCATATATATTAAAGGTCAAATCATTATCTGCCTATACGTAGATGATATGCTAATATTTGGACCAAATGAGGACTGTGTGAAAGAAACTAAAAAGTTTCTAAGTACCAACTTCGACATGAAGGATATGGACAAAGCCGATGTAATATTAGGTATTAAAATTTTTAATGTTAATGATGGAATAGCCTTAACACAATCTCATTACCTAGAGAAAGTGTTAAAGAAGTTTAATCATTATGATAGTAAACCGGTTTCAACCCCATTTGATCCAAGTATTAAATTAGTTAAAAATGCTTATAGATGTAAAGCACAACAAGAATATGCGAGTGCTATTGGGAGTTTAATATATGCAATGAATTGCACTAGACCCGATATAGCATTCACAGTAGGAATGCTAAGCAGGTATACCAGTAATCCAGGACAAGTATACTGGAATGCGATTTCGAGAGTTTTAAAGTATCTAAGAGGAACCATAGACTATGGACTGCATTATAAATCATATCCCGCTGTACTTGAAGGGTACAGCGATGCAAGCTGAAATTTAGATAACATAAAATCTAAATCTACAAGTGGCTGGATATTCACTCTTGGAGGAGGAGCAAAATCATGGGCATCTAAGAAACAAACTTGCATATCTCACTCTACAATGGAAAGTGAGTTCATTGCACTTGGTGCTGCTTGTAAAGAAGGTGAATGACTAAGATACCTATTGTTGGAAATCACGTATTGGCCAAAACCTACTCCTTCCATATCTATCTTTTGTGATAGTCAGACTACTCTTTGTCGTGTAATGAGTAAGACTTATAATGGTAAGTCTATAAATGTAGGTCTAAGGCATAACTTTGTTAAAGGATTTCTCAGAGATAGAGTAATCACAGTGGAATATGTTAAATCCATCATGAACTTAGAAGATCCCTTGACAAAAGGTTTATCAAGAGATCAAATAAGAAAAACCACTAAAGGAATGAGACTAAGATCCATAAAGATGTAACTTTCACTCTTAATGGCAACCCTACCTATGTTTTGAAATATAGGCTAGGTTCAAAGGGACAAACAAATCAAGTATGTGACTGAAACATACACTAGAAAAAGAAAAACAGAGTCTCATTCCTAAAAGTCTAGTGTTTGGTTTCTGCATTTCATAAGAGGCTGAGTACTAACTCTTAATAGATCTATAAGCAGACTTTGCTGAGATGAAGCAGAATCATCTTTCATAGATCTACCTATATGGGTAGAAAAGTGAGGCCGCTTTTAAAGAGATTGAGATCGTTTCTAGAATACTCATGAAATAGGGATACGCACAAGGCTAGAAATGTGCGAACTTTTAGATCTCCAGTTATATATGAATATATGTGTGTTATGTGCCCGACGAGTTATATAAGGTCCTTAGTTCAAGACTAATGGGTCACTAAGTACCTGGCATAACTTTGATACGTATACACTAAAGTAAAGGTTCAAATCCGAAAGATACCTTTACTTATGCACCTATTTATACTGATATGCCACTCGTTTCAGAATCTGATTTTATTTTTGAAATTGTGGGGGATTGTTGTGTTTTTTAGAATAAAAATAAATTTCAAAAATAAAAGTTATTTTTAAAAAGTAAATAAATATATTAATTATTTAAAACTTTCCATAAATAGTATGAATAGCCTGTCGGTAAGAGAGGGGGGGTTTTTGCTTATGCAATCAGGGTTTAAATCTCCTCGAGGATGGTGCAAAGCACCGTCCGCGCGTGCACGTGGCGTGGGCTGTAGGGCTGCTTGGGCGCTTTTTGGCGCTTTATTAGGCGCACTTAGCACTTCGCACTTTCGCATCGTCGCAAGGAGCAAAAAAAAAAAAGAACTTAGTCTTTTTGGCATATGGTATAAATTTTTTGGGTCATGGAATTGAACCCTGGTGATTTATTACCTTTTGTTGATTAAGAGTAATTATGACATGATTGTACATGTGGCACCTATGCCATGTGTTGCTTATGTGGATACAGTTTTTCCTGTTGGATAACTGCTTCTGTCTGAATAGGTACAGAAATAACTGCCATAGGACAAAAAGTCATGTCCTTTCATGGAAGGCAATTATTTGCTGTGAATGGGTGTGGATTTCTTGAAGAGTCTCTTTAGCACCTCTTCAGGAAGAAATTCATAACCCTTTAATTGATATAAATCCTGGATGCTATAATCCAGATGAAGCAATTCTTATCCTTAAGATTATATCATCTTCTGAGCAATTACTCTCGATCTAATCTCTTACTGAATTTTTTCTGAACGTCTTACGACATATCAGTGTTTAAACTAGAGATCTGTTCAATACTTAAATGTGTAAATTTTCGTGTTAAAAATCGGATTGAGAGTTCATTGTATCTTGAAGACAATTTGCAGATTTCCTTCATTTGCACTTGCTGGAAATTTCAGAAAAAGGGCAGCAAATCTGTCTTGAGAAATTGACTATTTAAGTCAAGCCTTGAACCCGATAAATCTGATCGTTTCGTTATCATTTTCTTCTATCCTCCGTTGTGTATAAAGAGCTACATCTTCTAACATAAACCGCCTATGAATCATACTACCTTCTGTGATTTAGTCTGTGACAAATCATTCCTTGTTGCCAATTGCTGAAATTCTTCGATGTAATCTGTGACGATCCAATTCCTCTGCTGGTAATTTTGATATTGTTGGAACAACACTTACTTGTAATCACTAGGGAGGAATCATGATCGAATAATGCGTCTCATCCGTGGCTATGACCGGATGGTGCCCTGTTCTGTCGGGCACACGAGAGCTGTAATTGATCCCACCATGGAGAAGCATCGGATTTCAATTTGAAAGCAACCAATTTCACTTTCTTTTCTTCCGACACGTCCATGTAATCAAAATATAGGTCTACTTTGGCTAACCAAATGAGGAAATCTTCTATACGCAATAAGTCAATAAAACTGAGAAATTCAGCCTTATCTCGATAGTCTCTTTCAGCACGATCTAGTTGATTGTTTCCATGTACCGACCGTACAAAAACAATGCCACCCGATGTCCTCCTCGCTGGAGTTTGACTCATCTGGGATAGCCCTACGATTTTCTCTGGAAGTGTTTTACGGAAAACGTGGTTGTACCGTACAGCGATCACGGGCGACCGAGTGTCGCCTTGGCCTCGGAGTGGAATTACTATATCCGCAATATGGTCGAGGGTTATCTGCAGGCTTTGCATGATCTACTGACTCTTTTGGTGGAAAGCTTTAATTATTTCCAATAGATAACAAATCCTTGGATCATCATCAATAGGATTTTGGTCCATTCATCATTGGCTCAAAAGGAGCCCTCATTCTGATACCACTTGGCGCAGGGAGGGACGTGATGAGGTCTATCATTGTCTTCCTTAGGGAATGACTACTTCAAATCCACAGAGCTCTCTAGACTCCTTAGAGAGCTTCCTCGAAACCACAAAGGATAAAAATATGAATAATTCCTAATAAATTCAAAATAATTTAATTGATAATAAAAAATAAAATTACAAATATTTAAATAAGGAACTCAAACTTAGGATGGAGTTCCAGACTTACATTCCAACTCAAACACCCTTAAAACGTAACTTATTATAAATAGTAAACTTACTATTTATAAACAAGCTCTATTCTTACTAGACTACATAATTTTTGACCAAAAATGTTAAGTGTCCAGTTAGCCCAACCATGTTATTCTCGTAACTTTTCTAAGCCCTTTTCCTTTTTATGT
Organism: Magnolia kwangsiensis; assembly: GCA_037074715.1. NCBI lineage: Eukaryota > Viridiplantae > Streptophyta > Magnoliopsida > Magnoliales > Magnoliaceae > Magnolia > Magnolia kwangsiensis. Next base: position 65,088,774 of record CM073573.1, read on the forward strand.
TAGGCACGACTTCAATAACTCAAAGGATCAAAAGTTATACTCAAAATAAAATTTATTATTTATAGTAAAAACAAAAATAAATACGACTTTTGTTCGTATATTTAATAGAATGTTGCAAATTTAGTGTGTGGTGTGGGGAACCGGTGTCGCAGGGTTGGTTGGGTTAAGTAGGTTCTCGTACCCAAGATCACATATGATATATTGAAAAACTCATCCCTATTTACAATAATATGACTGATTTAAGCTCCTGACAATCTTTATTGTATCCGCCTGATCAGAGGCCTTCTCTGGTCCATATTTGCATGAAAGTGTCTGCGACCTGCTCGGCATAAAAAAAACCGTATGAACTGTGGGCCGCACCTGTTGATAATTGGACTCCTTTTTTAATACGATAGTTTTCTAACCTTTTCAGTGATCAGAGAGTATCTATATTGAAAAGGACCCAATCTGATCGGATGCATTCCAGCAGACCTCATATGAACAAAGAAAGTCAATGATAGGGCTGGACTCCCTACGCTAGTTTTGCATCATTTGAAAATTGATATAATGGCCTTTCAAATGTATAATTTACATAGTTGTGCAGTAATCCAGACCGTCTGAATCAATGACCCTGATGTCAACGAAGCATAACCAAAAAATTGCACTAATTAAGAAGTTGACCATCCGTCTGATTTTTCTCTTAAAATTTGAACCACAAACTGTTTTATCTTTTAACCATCTATTTGATAGCCATTATTTGGACGTTAGGATTTCCTCGTCAGTATTATTTTAGAGATATGGTCTATTCAAAATAGGGCCCGAATTTTGAACGGTCTGGGTAGCTGTACATCAGTGCAAGTGTGAGGAGATGAGTCATCACTATCTTTTAAATTGTGTAAAATTAACATATATGGTAACATACCATGATCATCCGGTGTCACTTGTACTAAACCAGACTTTATACATGCTGGGTAATTTGCATGGATTTTATTGTGCCATGTGCCACAGTTAGATCCAGGGCTGTACATGAGTCAAGCTAGCCCGACAAACTTGCTCGACTCGGCTTGGATTGACTCGACTTAAATGACCGATTCGGACCGAGTCAAGCTATTTTTGTGAAGCTTGAGTTGAGTTCAAGCCGAGTTCGAGCATAGGTCATTTCAACTCAACTGGACTCGATTAATATATATATATATATATATATATATATATATATATATATATATATATATATATATATATATATATATATATATATAAAACTTAAGTTTAAGTTTTTTTTTTTTTTAAATATTTATTTATTTTTTTTATTTTTTTAACAAACATACAAAAAAATTCCTAGCTAACCTGACGAGCCCTACTTTTGGAGCTTTCCCTTTCTTCTCCTCTTTTTCTCTATGACCCTACCCCACCCAGCCGCTGCCCGCATGCCCGCCCGGCCAGCATCCACCGGACCTCTAGGGCTTCTAGCACGCAGCCCGCACGGACTTGTCTCCACCGGACCTCTGTTTCTCTCACTCTCCCGACTCCCGGTCTCTCCGAATAAAGCCACGTCTAATCAGCTAATCTCGATCGAAGGTGGAAGATAGTATTACTGAAAATGGAGGTTTTGGTGGGCTATTAAAGTAGGCCAACAACATCGGACAATTTTGATCGAAGGTGGAAAATACTATACACTTGTAACACTTTTAAAATAGCTAAGTAGGTCACCATGCATCTTACTCATTTTTATTTTTCCTTCATTCTTCATTTTTATTTGTTGGGATGGCCCACTTAAGACATGTTGTTGGCCCCTCATATATTGGTGGATTAGTACTTCTTGGATCGGTCCATTGATGTATGAGATGATCTGGCCATCCATCCACTTAGTGGATCACCATTGGATTGGGTCACTTCATGTATGTATTGTATGATTATATCATTGATGATATAAACAAGCTCGAGCTAGACTCGACTTGAACCACTAGTTCAACTCGAACTCGACTCGATAGCTTTGGCGCCAAACAAGCCAAGCTTCAATGTTGAGCTCGAGGCTGAGCTCGAGCTCAAGCTCGAACTTGAGTACAGCATGGACGAGTCGAGCCAAGCTTAGCCCACATCGACACAACTCGACTCGACTCGATGTATAGCCCTACTTAGATATGAGAACTACCCTCGTGGCTGGTGGTCGGTGCTATATGGGCTCCACCATGATGTATGTGTTTCATCCATTCCGTTCATCCATTTTAACATATCATTTTATGGCTTGGTACCAAAAATAAGATGAATATAAATCTCAGGTGGACCACACCACAGGAAAACAATGATATCTGCCATTAAAATCCTCTTAAGGCCCAATGTACTATTTATTTGACATCCAATCTATTGATAAGGTCATACAAACCCAGATGAAGGGAAAAAAAACAAAGATTAGCTTGATCCAAAACTTTACTTGCCCTTAAAAAGTCTTTAACGGTCAATGTTCATTCAACACTGTTTCTTGTAATGTGGTCCACTTGAGATTGTGATATACCTCGTTTTTTGGTCTCATACCATAAAATGATCTAAAAAATAGATGGATAGCATGGATGAAGCACATATATCATGGTGGGGCCCACAAAAGACCAAGCACCAGCCCTAGTGGCAGGGGGGAGTAGCCAATCCGTTTCCCTCAGAGATGTCCCCAATCTCAATCAACTATCAAACAAATCTGATTGAATCAGACCCTTATATGTATAAAAGTGACAGGATTTAATTAGATGACAAACCGCTTGTTAGAAATGAAGAATATGTAAAACATGTTTGAAAGTTGAGACTAAGCATTCAAAACCTTGTTTGAAAGTTGTTTAAGGCTCGTTTGGACGGGCAGATTGAATGGTAGTGGATGAGATCCGACTGGATAGCACAGATAACAATGCAACTAATGTGTTTTCAGTGGATTGTCTGCAATCTCATTGTAATTACAAATCCCACGTCTGTTCAGGTGACCTGTTTGGGAAGGGGCGTCCATCCAGGGATTCATTTCACTTGTCCTGTTTGGACGGTCATGGAATTGGATGCAATCTCAACTATTTCATACGGATGGCATGTTTGGGAAGCCTGCGTTAGGTGGGGACGGGATTAAAGCATGTTGACATCATCTGGGTGCAGAGTGAAGCCTGACAAGGTGAGTAGCCAAATCACTACTGACGTGGCATCACCAAGCTCGGTAGACCCCACCATGATGCATGTGTTGTACCCATTCCATCCACCCAATTTTAGAGATCGTTTTATGGCTTCTCTGTGAGATTAAGATAGATTTAACTTTCAAGTGGACCCACTACATTACGTCTGTGGGAGCCGTCACACCAACCGTTGAAACATTTATAGGGCCCACAGTCATGTATTTTTTATAGCCATCCTATTGGATTGTGAACATAGAGATAAATGAAGTAAAAACCAAAATAAACGCTTTTAAAGGAAACTACTGTAGCCCTTATAATAAATTTTGAACGGAGGATGTCACTGTCCTCAGCCCATTTTTCATGGTGGGTTCCACTTGAAATTGAGATCTATCTTAATCTATTTGAAAACTCATAAAACGATTTATATAAATACTTGGTTGGTATGGATACAATACATGCATCATGATGGGGTCCACATAAATTGGTGAAGCCATGTTAGTCGCGAGTTGGCTACTGACCTTATTAGTCTTCATTCTGCACCCACGCCATCATTGGTACAGGTTTTCTAATGATTGGTTACTCCCTTTGACACCATCCAATGATTGATGGTGGGTGCTCCATGGGGCCCATCATGATGTATATTCTTTTCATCCATTCGGGCCATCTATATTTACAGATGATTCGTCAATATGAAATCAAAAACAAAAAAAACTGTGTATCCCTACCACATTTTGACCAGATTACAATATATAGTGTTGAATGAGCATCCATCATTAAAAACATGATGTCAGAGAAGAATGCAAGGTCAAAGACCACAAAGAACCCAAATATCCAATAGAAATATCCTCAAAGTTACAACACCAATACTATCTAAAATTTCAAAATTTTCAGTAACGCAAAGAAAATAACCAACACGCCAACTAAAATGGCAATGACTCTCTCGTGATCCGATGGGGTTAGATCATCAGTCAACATGGACTTCTCCACCTCTTCCTTGTTGGTCTAGGACACCTGCTGAATAGACGAGGTTGTAGCGTCATGAATGTCCATCATCGTAGATGTAGCAGCAACCTTAATATAAGGAGACTCTGTGAGAGGTCTAGACGGTTGACTTGCCTTACTGAAATAATTTTCTCAGCAAGCCATGGCTCCTTCCAATTTCGAAAGGGTCGGCGTCTGCCCCTACTGAAGCCCTCCACCTCTACTCAAGCATCATTCCATGTGATATATATTCCCGGATGACGTCTAACTGGCACAACATAGTACTTATTTTTACCCATCTGCAATGACATGCGGGGATTAGGAACGACATATATGAAAATTGGATTAGGATTGTGAAATGATGCATAGCGATCAGAAGGAATCCAACTATCCCTTACTAATCCTTTACAAGACTTATAAAACTTATATATACGTACCCTTCCTCTGGGAAATCAAGTGTGTGGTCCGTTCCTTCTTTCAGAGCATAATGCAAGCATGTGAGTATATATACTGAAGATGATAACAAACATATGTAGGCAGAGGCCACATCAGTCAAATACGGTATACAATACGCATATATAGCAGTACATTAATCTCCCAAAATTGTCCAAACCAAAAGAAAAACAAAGATTAACAACACCACAACAATATAAGTTATTACAGTACCAGATAAAGAAAAAACCATAAGAAACACAGTGACCACACCTTGGCAGACAGGTCTAACACCTCCATCACTAAAGTAATCACGGAGTATTTTCTTTAACCACTCCATTCGATGCTCAGGTCCGAGACTGACAAAGAACGACGCAAGTGACTTGTCCTTACTCAGGATCTGACCAACTTTAAGAAATTTAGAGCTGGTCAAGCCTTTCACCTCATCTAGGACATCAAGAACCTTGCTTGTGCGATTGACCTCTTCGCCAAGCCCAAATTTCATCATTGAGTCGGCTACGGTCTGTAAAGAGGTCCCCAGTACATCACAGGGACGAGGAGGGCGCGATCATTTCCGTGTTTCTGTCCCTCCTCGGTTACTATCAAAATCAGGAGGGTGAGTGGGAGTACTGTGTGATGTCCCATCGCAGGACTGTCCGATGGTAATGGAATGGTCCCTGTGGAATCTGTTACATAATCCTCTGATAGGTCAATAGTATCATCCATATCATCAACCTCTCTCCATGCTTCATTAAGATCTCACTGAAGACGAGAAGATGATGCAGATGCAACCATACTCCTACTGCCATGCACATAGTGTCCGGTGGCCTAGTCAGATCCACAAATTACTACAAGGTCATCCATCCTTTCGATGCGTTTCCCATGGAGTCGTTCGACACGTGGGTGAGACTGCCATATGAATAAGTCAGTTGTAATTAAGGGTTAAAACTACATAGAGATGTATGATGGGATTTTAAAAACCAGTAAAACTTACCCAAAGATACTCCTCCCAAACTTCATCCGGAGCCGTGACCACCATCCTCTCGTTGTCCCAACCAAACCCACTCGCCGTCAGCATGTCTTTCACTACATTATACTCTCTTTTATAATATCTCAACCGATTCGACATGTTTTACCACTGGACGGCTACGTCAGTATGCTTCGTAACTTCTTCAGCCGCAATTTGGTATGCCTCCTGCTTGAAACCATTATCAGCTTTTCGCCCTAATGCGACCTGTTCGATAAATGCGTCGAACAGAATCTGATCCATTATGGTAGTTTATTTGTTCTTCGCGGCCCAGGATAGAGGCTCCGCTAGAGATTTCACCATCTTCCCATCAGAGAACTTTGAGTGGGAACCGGTGGTGTTCTTATAGGTGATTGGGTCGGTATTGATGTAACATTAAAGGAGTCTGCCATTTCACCTGAATACAGAGTATGTATGATATTTTACCAATGTCAATCATAATCGTGAAAACAACATCTATTAACATATATGCTAAAAAGGGATAAATTCATTGATCATTATCAGTAACCAACAAAGTCATGTCATCTGTAACTGGGTGATTATATTTCCAAAAATTTGAAGTTAAGTAAACTTGAAATATACTATCATCTAACTAATGTAATGGAAATGACACAGGAAGTATCGACTATCGATTCCTACTATTGTGCTGAGCATCTGCCCACATTTTGGCTTTAATGTCATCGTGCACTCGATTCCAAGCATCTTTTTCACGCTGAGTTACTTGAATGGACCATTGACACTTGTCATTAGTTTGTTGCGTAGCACGCCAACAACGCAGTGAGCCTAGATCCAATCTCAGGCCTCAGCCACAAACGATAAACAGGAAGAAATATAAACTAGAAACAGATCAAAACAATCAAAACAAACCACAAGACAAGATATACATGGAAAAATCCTAAACTAGGGTAAAAAACTACGGATGCAAAATTCCACTATGAAGAAGAACGAAGAGTACAAGGCAAAAATACTAACCTCTCTCTTGGAAGAAAATAGAAAAATCTTAGCCCACACCTTAAAATAACTTTCTATTGTTTTCCAATACCCTAGAAAAATTCTAGGAACCCCTATTTATAGTTTAGGCAACTCCCTTTCCACACCCTTATGAAAGGCGACACCAAAATCCATAGTCCGCATCGGATTCAAAAATAAATCTGTGTAATTACAACCGGTCGAGCGCCTCAGAACCAAAAAATGATGCTCGCTAAACTTTGAGTTGAGCCGATCCACGACCGGTCGAGCGGGCCCCTACGACCGGTCGAGCATAGCCCACGATCGGTCGAAGACGGTCCCAGATGTGGCTCCACATATCAACAATCTCTCACTTGGAGACACATCACCATAAACCTTCGTCTTCTTCACTCGGAGTGCACTATCTCCCCGTCTTTAAGCCTGAAGACCAATCAAAGCTGAACAGAGCTTTAGCTTCTCCCGTGTGACCGCCTTGGTCAGCATATCCGCAGGATTCTCACTTGTATGAATCTTCTCCAGAGTAATCGATCTATCTTCCAGTAACGAACATATGAAGTGGTATCTGATGGTAATATGCTTGGTCCTTGAATGAAAGACTGAATTCTCAGCCAAGTGTATTGCACTCCGACTGTCACTGTACAGATTGCAATCTACTCGCTTCTTATCCAACTCTTCCATAAAACCTTGCATCCACACCATCTCCTTGCATACTTCTGTAGTTACAACATATTCTGCTTTTGTCATATTGATAGATACTATCTTCTGTAACTGAGAGACCCAACTGACTGCAGCACTCCCCAGAGTAAAGACATAACCAGCAGTGCTTCTTTTGCTGTTGATATCTTTTGCCAAATCTTAATCCACATAGCTTTGTAGCTTGATTTCTGATCCATCATAACACAACCCTACATCCTTAGTACCTACCAGGTATTTGAGGATCCACTTCACAGCTTCCCAATGTTCTTTCCCGGGGTTGTTCATGAACCTACTAATAACTCCCACTGCTTGAGCAATGTCTGGCCTCGTGCTCACTATAGCATACATGAGACTCCCAATAGCTGACGTGTATGAGACTTTATCCATGTAGTCCTGTTCATTCTGCATCTTTGTCCCTTACTCCTTAGATAACTTAAAGTGGTTGGCTAATGGAGTGCTAACCGGCTTAGCACCTCTCATATTGAATCGATCAAGTATCTTGGCTATGTACTCTGCTTGTGACAAAATCAGTTTCTTGTTTTTCCTATCACACTTTATCCTCATGCCTAGGATTTGTTTTGCAGCTCCTAAATCCTTCATGGCAAATTTTCTAGACAGTTGTCTTTTGAAAGCTGAGATGTCCTTCATGCTCGAACCGGCCACAAACATATCATCAACGTAAAGAAGAAGGATGATGTACGATATATCAAACTTCTTCAAATAATAACAATGGTTTACATGACATCTCCTAAAATCATTTCCTGATATGAAACTGTTGAACTTCTTCTACCACTGTCTCGGGGCCTGCTTCAGCCCATATAGACTCTTCTTCAGTCTGCACACTTTATTCTCCTTTTCTGGTATCATGTATCCTGTCTGCTGATGCATATATATCTCTTCTTCAAGGTCCCCATGAAGAAAGGCTGTCTTAACATCTAGCTGCTTTAGATATAAGTCTTTTGTAACCACTATACTCAAGACCATGCAAATCTAGACATTTTCACCACAGGTGAAAATATTTCAGTGAAATCGATACCTGCCTTTTGTTGAAACCCTAGTCTCACCTTGTATCGTTTCGAACCATCATGCACCTCCTTTAGTCTATAAACCTACTTGTTATGAAGAGTTTTCTTACTCTTAGGTAGAGTGACTAGCTCCCATGTACGATTAGACTCAAGAGAGTACATCTCCTCATCCATGGCCTGCTCCCACTTAACCCGTGTATTTGACTGTAATGCCTCTTCAAAATACTCTGGCTCACCATTATCCATCAGTAGTAGATAATGTAAGGAGGGTGAGTATTGGACCGTGGGTCTCCTCTCCCGAATAGACCTCCTCACAACTGGTGTATGTGGTTCTACCTCATAATACTCCTGTGCATGACCGTCCTGTGGCGTTGTAACACTCGTGTCCGGTAACTCTTCCAATTCTACGAATTCCTTTTTCTCGACTTTATTTTCTTGCACACTGTCCTTATGTATTACTTTTTTATTGAAGACTATGTCCTTGCTTCTGATAATTTTTATATTTTCTGCATCCCAAAACCTGTAGCCAAAATCATGTTGTCCGTATCCTATAACGTGCACCTCGTGAATTTTGCATCCAGCTTATTTTTATCATCTGCATCAATGTGAACATATGAAGTGTAACTAAATACTCTGAGATGTGTAAGGTTCACTTCTTTTTCAGTCCACGTTTCTTCTAGTAGCCCACCATCCAATGGTACTGAGGAACTTTTATTGATAATATATATGGCAGTATTCACAACATTTGCCCAAAAGGTCTTGGGCAACCCTGCATGTAACCTCATGCTCCTGGCGCACTCAAGGATGGTCCTGTTAATGCGTTCAGCGACACCATTCTGCTACGGTGTCCTTGGAATCATTTTCTAATATTTGATTCCACTTCCTGCCTAATACTCCTCAAACCTCTTATCAAAATACTCTCCTCCATTATTAGATCTGAGACACTTTATTGTTTTATCCGTCTCATTTTTTACCATAACTTTTCACTTCTTAAACGCTTCAAATACATCAGATTTATGCTTTAAGAAAGAAACCCACAGTTTTCTACTAGCATCATTAATAAAAGAAATAAAATAATGTGAGCTATCAAGACATGATACCTGTGCCGGTACCCACACATCAGTATGTACAAGCTCTAATAGATGCGTCTTTGGAGCGCGTCCTGTCTTCTTGAAGCTTACCCTCTTCTGCTTGCCATACACGCAATCCTCTCAGAATTTCAAGTCAATAGACTTCAGCCTTAGTAGCTTCCCTTTTGACAATAGCACTTTCATCCCCTTCTCACTCATATGTCCCAACCTCTGATGCCATAACTGCCCATTCACTCCAGTAAACTATACGATCCTGAAGTCATATACAAAGTACCTTCCTTTTTACCTCGAGATATCACCAAGACACCTTTTGTGATCTTTCAGGAATCACTGCTGAATATTGTCACATAACCGGTATCAGCCAACTACCCCACTGAGATCAGATTCCTTCTCAAACTCGGTACATGTCTGACATCCTTCAATTTCAAAACCGTTTCGTCTTTCTAATTGACCTGAGCGTCTCCCTTTCCAACGATACTACACGGCTCATCATCACCCAGGTAGACTCTTCCAAAGTCACCTGACACATAATCACGCAGAACTTCTTTACATGAAGTAGCATGAACTGAAGCACCCGAGTCTATAACCTAAGACTCATTCCTCACATCAAGAGACAAGATTAATGCCTCTGTGTCGCTCTCCTTAGACAGATTCACTGAATCCTTCCCGCCTTAAGAGCTTCCATCTTATTTCTTAAGTGTCCTGCAATCACATTTCATGTGCCCCTTTTTACCGCAATGCCAACACCAGTCTTTGTCTTTCAGTCCCTTGGACTTCTTCCTTGACTTAGAATGCCCGTGTTTATTGCCTCCTTTGTTCAACGATCTTCCTCTTCCTTCAAAATTCGCAGTCCGCATCGGATTCGGAAACGAATCTGCATAACTACGACCAGTCGAGCAGCCTGTACGATCGGTTGAGAGGACCCTAACGAGTATGGTCCTTGACTGGTCGAGCACCTCGGAACCAAAAAATGATGCTCGCTGGACTTTAAGTCGAGTCGGTCCACGACTGGTCGAGCGGGCCCCTACGACTGGTCGAGCATAGCCCACGACCAGTCGGAGACGGCCCCAGATGTGGCTCCACATCTGAACATAGTTGATACTTCTACAGGTATTAGGATAGTTACCCCATCGAGAGCAGATATACCAACGAAATCGTTGTCCAGTCGAGACTCATTTTTGGTATGTATATAATTGTGTAGGACAACATGCTATCATAATCTGGACTTGTGTTTGAAATTCATACTGCATAACGCTCTTTAATATGAAAAATCTACCTTTCAAAATACCAAAACAATGCTCGATTGCATTGTGCAATTGTGCATATCGATAATTAAATAGCTCTTTCATGTTCGCAGGTGCTCTTCCGATTCGATACTCTTGTAAGTGATATCGAATGCCTCGATATGGAGCCATGAAATCAGGTGAATGAGTGTATCCAGAGTCGACAACGTAATATTTTCATACACATTAGAATCATAGTTCTATTAAGTGAAAAAACGGATGCAATCATAGTTATAAATTAGATTGGCACTGTTTTAACATATAAGCAGTACCATTTAGGACAATCAAGGGATCATCTGATCGAGTCATTGCGTTGTGTAACACCCTCGCATTTGAAGCAGAACCCTCCCAACCAGCTAATACATATGTAAATTTCACATCAAATGAACACGCTGCCAGGACATTCTGAGAGTGGACCCCTTTATGATTACGAAAACTCGCTTGGTCAACTGCTAGAACATGTGCGGGAATGTGTGTTCCATCAATTTCACCAACGTAATCCTAAACCATAAGAACCAATTATCATGAAAGGACCGCACGTCGGATTGAAGTGAAAATTACAGACTTAGAAAACGGACCTACTGGAAAATTACCTGAAAGTAAGCAAACCAATTTAGATTTGTTTGGATCTCCAATGGTGTCTCTGTTCCGACTGGTTTAACTAAATCAGGGTATAGTGATACAATTACCGTTAGAACATGGTGAAAGTGCTGACTGACAGTCTCTCCTGATCGAATAAATCTATGACCTAAAATCTGGTTGCAAATATTATGCCCCAACGTGTGTAGGAAAATAACTACTTGTTCTTCAAGACTAACATTACGAGTATCACGGAGTCGTGTCTTCTCACGTATTAGCATACATAGTTCCAAAAATGAATCTCAATTCATCCTAAGTTGATCTAGACAATCTCCATCGCTAGCCTGAATAATAGAATTGATGAACCTTACTCACTCATCATCCCCATGATGCGTCAGTTGTTTGAACGTGTAGTAGCGACAATATCCCAACAACCTGTACACAAGATGACACCACTTGAAACATAATTACCCTCTTCATCTCATCCTCATCTGAAGAATCCATCGTCAACTGATAACCTACACTCTCTGATTGTGAATTTCACATACATCAACGTTCTGTTACGAAGACTGGATACAAATATGTGTGTGTGTGTAGAGAATCCATATACACACAAGCAATTGAGGTATTAGTGGCTGGATTTATATATAGTATATATATATATATACTATACCCTATAGATTTTGTTGGTTATACCCTACAGAGTTGTTTTTCATCATAAGTGCCAAAACAGGACCTTTGTTATTTTCACATTTCAAAATCGTGTTAAGGCTGCTCCAAGCCTTCACACATGGTATGTCAAGTGCTGTTGTTCTTACTAGTGCACAATTGCTTTGTATATCCAATGGGAAGTACCATCTGCTCTTCTATACACAATTGTATCTTACATCAACTGAATAACCACTCGACCTGGAAATCAGATTGTCAAACTGAGAAACATCAGTTTGACCCACTATGAATATATGTGAATTATTCACACGTTGCAACTGATTTTCCATCCTGACTTAGTCGATGAGGCCAAAATTGAAACCATGCTTAAAATCTCAAGTGGACCATACCACGGGTAATAGTGGAAGTAATGATTTCCATCGTTGGATCCTTTCCAGTCCCAACAGTGATGTTTATTTTCATCCAACATGTTAAAAGCATTAAAAAACAATAAAGGAAAGGTGAAAACTACGTATAATCATGTTGCAAAACTTTTGTGGTTGAGAACAAACTCATCTATGTTTGTGCGCGTGCATGCTAAAAATAGGTTAGGCATACATGTGTCCATATATGCTACAGGTTTTACAATTGATGAAGCAAAATGGAGCCTAGGTTGATATTTAGAGTCAAGGCATCTAACAGAGCCTAGGTTGATGTTTAGAGTTGAGAAACTAGTAGTATGTATGAATCCATATATGATATATGCATGTATTGGTTGATGTGCGTGATTCAAGGTTGATGTTTAGAGTTAAGAAACTAGTAGTATGTATGAATCCTACAGTCATGCATAGTGCAAGCATGTAGAGCAGCATAGTATGTATGAATCCTATAGTCATGCAGTCGTAGAGCAGCATGTACCATATGGTCAAAGAATTCAAGTGCAAGCTGGCTATGCCCATGTTGTGCACACTCGACTATAATAGTGTTCCATGAAACAAGGTTCCCCTTGCTCATGCTATTAAACACAATCACCCCATCGCTAATGTTTCTGCATTTGGTATACATGACAATGAGAGAATTCCCCACAAATACTTCAAGATCCAGAATGAAATTAATGGTTTTTGTGTGGAACGCTTTTCCTCTATCAAGAGCCTCTAGCCTACAACATGAATTCAATACACTGGTGAAAGTGGACTGGTTGGGCTCTATCCTAACCTTTGTCATGTTAAAAGAAACTTCTAATGCACTTTCATGTTTATCATTTGAGCCATAACCAGTTAAAAGAGCTGTCCATACAACCACATTTCTATTCTTGTTTTCTTCAAAAAGCTTACAAGAAGAAAAAAAAGAAAGAACAAAACACCTAAATGTTTGCTCAGCTGCCTTTTTCCCTTTTGAAAAGTTTCAGCTGTACAAACAGGCCTTTATGGAAAATTCATCATTTCTTCTGGTAAAAGAATAAGAAGAAGAAAAGAAAAAAATGAAAAACCCTTTATTGGCTTTGGAATGACCCCGCAAGAAGGCTTCTGCTTTTTGTTTTTCATTAGAAATAAGTATGCATTTCATACCAATTCAAATATTTCATTGTTAAAGTCATCTAACAGAGCCTAGGTTGATGTTTAGAGTTAAGAAACTAGTAGTATGTATGAATCCATATATGATGTATGTATGTATCGGTTGATGTGCGTCTTTATAACCTTGGTTGTGTCACAATATGATTTAGACTTGACCCAGAGTCATGTGGGTGTAGGCTACATGCTTCATACTTTCCTCAAAAGTACTGAGCATCTTTTACTGAGCTTTTCCAATCTCGTTTTGCAATTCCGTACAATATACCCATAGTCAATCATTGCTTATGTCTGTGGTCCAATTGCTAACATTTGGGGGGTGAGGCAGTGAATGTAGACTGCCCATCTGATGGTCCTATCTGTACAGAGTTGCAGGTGAAAATTTTACCAAAAGGTTGATCCTAACCATCTATTTTCCTAGTGGACCTTTGTCTGTTAACCACTTTCATTTTGCCGGTTCATTCGAAGAGCACTCTCTAAATGACTAGGATAGCTATTCATTGCTATTTTCAGCTGAAGGCCATCCACTGATTCAACCAACTAGATGGGAATTCTGTTAACCTTGTTGCTGATCCAGCTTGCTAAAGACACGGTATCCTGTTTCATTGGTCCTTCACTTCTTACCACAGGTAACAATGGAAATAATGATTTCCACCGTTGAATCCTGTTTGAATCCTTTCTAATCCCCATAGTGATGTTCATTCAGGTACTTGATCGAACAAACTTTGATTGGTATGAAATCAAATCACACTATTTCCTTTGGTGTGGTCGGTTTTAGCCTTATACTCTACAGGTTTTGAGTCAAGGCCCTAAAATTATCTTATAAAATGCATGGACAGTCAGATAAAATACATCAATCATCTTATAAAATAGATTGCTCTACTTGTCAAACTTAAAGTGGTCATACCTGATGTTCACAGACTGTAACCTATTCCATAACAAATTCCACACAATACCTGTCATTATGTCCCAATTAGTGCATCATAAAAAATAAATAAAAAAAATAAAAATTGGCCACCCGATTTAGAAAATAAAATGAGATCCAATAGGGAAAAAATAAAATAAAAATGCAGGAAGGCTGAAAGATAAACTCAGTTTCCAGAGATGAAAAAACATGAAACATATATAATGCAACTCCAAACTGCCATAAGGCTGAAATACATGAGCTAGATTTAGAAATTCTATTTCCCCAAATATGAATTTTGGGAGTACAACTTAAGAGAAAATCTTGAAGTATATACATATGTAGAGAAGATTTGGTACACAGAAGGTTCATAAACTCACTGATAAAAACAAACATTCATCCCTCACTAGATCTATTCTCAAATAGGATTGATTGGAAGACGTGAATCCTTCAGTCATCTGCTGATACTAAAGAAATATCGGAAAAGATAAGAATGTTTTGTACTCACAACATGAAACTAGAGATCACTCTCTTGACATATAGTTGCAGATGTTGAGTAAAGAAACAGGAAAAATATGAAATTTACTCAAATAACTGCATTCTAAACCAGCTTCAGCCAATCATGACAATAATTAGACATCAGTCAATTTTGTATGATGAAATTATCTTAGTGAAGGCATTAAAACATAGTGGAGAGGCTCCACGAGTTGAACAAAAGCATGTTCAATGCTTCAGTAAAGAGGAGCATATGTCAAGTAAAAATGACATGCCAGGATACCCTATAGTAGGATTGAGAAGTATAGTTTGTCTCTATCACAATCCCACTGGAACTTGGTAGTTCAATTTAGCCCAATATGCTCCATCTCTACTTCATGAAACAAATGACATCATCTGAGTTTTTATATTTAAGTGTTGACATGTACTGTTCTAAAATACCAAATAAAAAAACTGAATTTTCTAGAACAGTCATCTAGAGCATAAACTATTTTCGTACATGAATTCTCTACGAAGCCATCACACAATTAAAGAAATGTTAGCTACAATAAATCCTATTTAGTGCAATATTTATTAGCAGATTCAGAGTTATTACTAAACAAAATTAAACCCTACAATCCTCTGGATAATGTAGAAATCCCTAAAATAACATTGAAAAATCAAATAGCTCTGATTTAAAGTAATAGAATGCAGTAGAGCTTTCTAAGCTAAGATTCATTTCACAAATGACACGAAAACAAATAAAGCAACAGTTTAAACATAATTACTAATAAACATTATAATGATGTTAATGTACACCTACGATTTGAATGTTCCAATTATATAAGTTAATCATGTAATAGTAATAGTTGTAGAGAAAGGTGACCAACAAAAGGGTTAAATATTCATCCTAAGTAGCAACATATACATGGCTTTCATGATTTTACTCAACATTCATGGGTTTTTATCTAACATCATGGATTTCATAATGTAAGAGAAGAATCCTTACTCAAGAATTTAAAATAGGCTTTACCGGTAATATATGATCATAGCCAACATATATGCAAAACCCAACTATTGCAAACAAGACCAAAATGAAATTAAAGAGAAAGCTTAGCACAATACCAGTACATTAACATCTATTAACAGAATCAGACATGAATAGCAAATGCAATTAATTGGATAGAAATAAAGTAAGATAGTTGAAAGGACCATACCAGAGATCCTTATCAAACGCAAGGTTGGAGATCAATGACCTTCTATTAAGTAAAATCATGCTGTTAGTTAGCAACGAATTTATAAAAAAAAAAAAAAAAACTCAAAGCATTAGGTATCAAAAGACACTATGGATTCAGTTTTTTGAAGGAATCCAATAGTATTGAAGAACTGAATAAGCTACAGGCTATGGATAAATTTATTGATGGACATGGAGGATAATATAGACTCCATGGACTGAAAAATCTGTGCAATCCCAAGTTGCTCATCTTTACCCATGCTTCAGTTGAAATCTATAAGTTTCACATAAAAAATAACACAAGACTCCCAAAATCCAAATACCTCCATTTTCATGGTAATTCATGGTTTGAGACATCGATAGTCCAAAACCCCCAAAATCCCAAAGCCATGAGCAACATCAAAATGAAATTTCTAAACGACTCGCTAACTACAGTAGCATTAACGCAGAATCGGTGTAAACACAGGAAAACGATTGCAGATTACCCAATAGCCCCATTTTTTTAGGGAGTAAATGGATTGGGAAAGCAACATGTCGAAAACCCCCAAAATCCAGTAATATTAGCATTAAAATTTGAGAAAATCCAAATTATTCAGTGACCAAAGCAAGATTAAAGGAGAAAGAGTAAATATAACAGTGTATTTATCAGTTCCTTGGCTGAAATCGAACATGCACAATAAAAATCCACTAACCGGAAGCCATGGTAGAAAGCAGACAATAGTCATGCATCTCGGAGGGCCATCTTACGAGCCGCACATGAGGGTTTGACATGCATGAGGGTTTCGAGAGGGAGGAAGAAGCTGTACCTCTGCCCTCAGCCTAACCGTCAGATGGTAATCGCAACACTAATGGAGAAACTCATGGCCATTGCGATCCACACAATACCTGGATTTATAGCCCCGTTTGGCTATGAAAAATCACCTCCCACCATCACTCCCACCCTGTCTCCTGCCATCACTCCCGCCCTAGCTCCCCAATCCCATCCCGCAGTCCTAACGATCGACTGCACGCGGAGGGACTGGGATGGGCTCAAGACGCAATCCACCTTCAAAGTTACCAATCCGAAGGGATTACCTAATCCCACAAAGAATCCCTTGCAACAGGCTGCGTTCTTATCCGAACGATATCCCAAACGCGTCGTCTGTCGTACGGGGCGGGATTTGATTCCGCAATCCATCCTATGTCCTCGTTACCTTTAGAATCCACCTGTCCAAATGGGCCCTTAGTCTTATTAGATCTCGTGTCATGTAGTACTCAATTTCCCTTTCAAAAATGATTTGCATAGCTTTAGACAACTTAACAACTTTCTATCCCTTTCAAAAATGATTTGCATGGTTTTAGACAACTTTCCAACATGCTTTGTAATGCTCCATTTTCAACAAATGCATGCATGTAGTCATCTCAAATCCTACCAACCTCGTCATTAGCAATGAATCCGTGCAACGCTTAGGCCCTGTTTGGGCAAATGGCTTTGGGTCTAATAAGGGGTATAGAACTACCGTGTCAGATGCTTTTATTGCTGTCAGTGGATGGTCGGCTATTTTGGGTGTAGACGCAAATCCCATACCCAGCGACCTGGCCGTTCGGGTGTTGTGGTATTGCATCCATCCTACCAACAGCAAGAGTTTGGGTAACCGAGGAATTGTTTCCAAACCCATAGTACACAACAATTAAAAATTATTTTGTAGCAAGCATACTACCGTGATCTATACACACGCACACATGTATTCCCAGAATAGGTACAATTGAATCAATCTAAACCGTCAAAATAGTGGCCTAGAGTTTAAAATGTCCAAAAATCGAAAATAGAACTGAATCAAATGATACTAAGCATTACTTTGGCCAACATATGGAACCATAATCATGCACATGACATCTATAAAATTGTATTTTTTATTCAATCAAAACCGTCGAAATAACGTTTACATCTTAGATATATGGATTTAAATCTCTTAATATCGTATGCAGTTGCTGAATTTGGATTGTTTTTTTTTTTTTTTTTCACTTTAACCATCCATTCTTCGAAACTGATAGTTTAATTAATCAATTACATTATTAAATTTTCACTGATAATAATTTTTCAGTGGCCAAATAAAAGTAGGCCCCACTATTTTGATGGTTGATATTTATCTACATCTATGCCATGTGTATAAAATCCATGTGCACACGTATAGATTATTATACTCTACCAGATAACATTTAAGAAATCTATACAGCAATAGGCAGGGTGAGGGATGCTCTGTCTTCGTGCATGCATTTTGATGCATTTCTCTTTCTCCTTTCTTTTCTCTTTTTGCATGCAAAAGCCTCTTCTTCTCTCCGATTGGACGCGACTCAGTTTTTCGATACCCGAAACGTCGACGATGGGTATCTCCTCCGTATCAGATCCGACACGTTTGTTGCTCAAATTCCTGCTATAAGCAAAGCGAATAAGAAGCTGAAATCAGACATGGGTTTTCTTTAGAAGGTCTGAAAATGGAAGAAAAATGAAAAAGGCTCTGTTTTTCGATGAAAATCGCAGATTTTTTGGAGGGTTTGGAGAGAGGGAGAAAGAGAGAGGATTGATGGGTGTTTTTGTAATTTTTTAGATTGAGGAGGGGTTGATTTGAATCATGGCGTCGAGGGCTTGCATGAATGCTAGGTGCGGGGCGACGACTGTGATTGAATGGAAGAAGGGGTGGGGGCTAAGATCTGGTGGATTCACGAATCTCTGTGATAAGTGCGGGCTGAGTCGGCGTCGAATCCGAGGAGAGATTTCGCAATCCCTCCATAGCTCCCACGTATACAGCAAAGGACGACCGACTTCCTGCATATGATGCCGCCCAAATAGGAATAGGGATAGGGTAAGAGGGATTTGATAATCCCATCCCACCTAATCCCCTTTAATACATCGAAAGCCGTTTGCCCAAACAGGCCCTTAGGATCTTTTCGTGAACGAGGCATGCCCCACGAACAGCTCCAAGGTGGCACATCACGAACATGCCCCAGCCCGAAATTCAGGCTGGTCCATTGATTAGGTGGGCCACGTCGGTTAGAGAAAAGATAATTAATAGTCTCAGCTAAATGTACACGTGACCTTCTCGGTTTTCCTGCCATCACACCTTTATAATGGGAACCGATTAGCTATTACTCGGGCAACAGTTTAGTTAGTGTTACCCACACCTTGTGAGGCCCACCTTGATGAATCTGTTTCATATCCACACTGCCCATCTATTTTTTCAGCTAATTTAATTACGTCATTCCAAAAATTAAGCAGATTAAAATATGTGGACCACACTACTGAAAAAAGTGGTAAATGACTATTAAAATCTTTTTATAAGTTACAAAAATTTTGTATCAAGCTAATATTTATATTTTCTATTCATCCAATTCTATTTAACCTTGTCAATAGGACGGACGACAAATAAACCTTGCAAATCTGCTTACAGTGTTCCTTGTAAAGTTTTTAATGATGATCGTTCAATCATTACTTATATATTGTAGTGTGGTCCACCCGAGATTTGGATATGCTTGATGTTTGGCACCCTGTCTTAAAATAAGATGAAAAAAAATAGAGGGACTGATTGGATGTACAACATATCATGAAGGTGGGCCCTATGGTGAGGGTAACATCCACTAGGCTGTTACCTAGGTAACACCTAATCCGCGCCCTTTATAATGGGTGGCGACCTGATGATTGGCCCGGATCCCAAGCGCGTGAGCCAAATTGGCACGCTTCCACATTATCTCCACGGGCAATTTCCTAAGGGCCTGTTTGGATATGCGTTTTGGGATGTATTGTATCGTATTAGAAGTTATGATTTGATGTTTACCATGTTTGATTGGAGTGAATAGGAGTTGAATCTCATGTGTGCGAATACAAACTCCAGCCAAATTTTTGAACCGATGGCAAAGTATTGTCAGTGGGTTCTGTTGCCGTCAATACTTCATATTCATTGCGCTGTATTCTGCAGCGGATGAAAGTTTGAAATTTGTACAATTACAAGATATTTGGTACCTATGCAATGTAAGATCGGGACAACTTATTTGGTACATTTCAACGTGAAAATCATCTAGGCTAGAAATTAGAAAGTTCCATATGTCAAACAGGCCACTCGACTCAATTAAGATTGTACAATACGCAGATATAATACGTCCTATCCAAACATTGATCTGTATAACATATTTTATACTATGCCAAACAATACCTCCTATCCAAACATTGATTAGTATCTCATTAATTTGGATGTATTCTGAAAACCATCCAATGTATACATGAACAGTACCCAAATACAATACTATATAATACTATACGCGAATCCAAACAGGCCCTAAGCGTTCCTCTCTCTCTCCCTCTCTCTCTTCGAATAACGAAACAGAATAGTAGTCAAATAAAAAAAGTCAAATTTCTACAGTCGGCCGCCCCCCCTTAAACGCAGCCGTGGAGTATGAGGTCAACTGTAAGGCCCACCCCCACAGCATGGATGAAACCTCCAAACGGACGGACGGTTTAGATACCTATCCAGGTGGGTCCCACACCACCGTCCACATGCTGCCAGAACTGATGGACGGTGTGGGCGGTATGCATGTGGATAGGTATCTAAACCGTCCGTCCGTTTGGAGGTTTCATCCACGCTGTGGGGGTGGGCTTTACAAATGGTATCAGAGCCGAGGACGGCTCTACCCTCGGTGGGGGATAATGTGACGCCTCGGTCACTGCTTTATGTGGGCGGGCCGTAAGGAAGGCTGGCAGGCTCCTGTGCTGGGCGAGCTACTGTTGCAGTTGACTGTAGCGTAACTTGTCCCACATTGGAAGAGTTGTTTAGAGTTGTGGTGGTTATATGTGGAGTTCTTCCCTTAACAGACATGACGCGTTTTAAAGCCGTGAGCCCACCGGGCAAAGCGGATAATATCATGTGCTGTGGGGGTGGGCCTTATATCAACAAAGTTTCCAAATATCTAAACCGTTCAACCAACCTAACATTTATTAGGTTTTATATATCATAAATTGAGAAAGAGTCTCAAGTCTAACAGATTGTACCATGAGTTTAACATATTATACCATAAGTCCACTCAGCTATTAACTTCCAGCCTTTAATGTGTGTATGACATCCAACCCATCTAATCAGTTGACCCCACATCAAGTATCACATTATGGAAAAATCAGCGGCATCCATTCAGTGAGTGGGCCACACTTGTATTATGTTATTTATCACAGCTACACATTGCTACGCATTGTCTGTTATTGTGTGGCCCATCTAATGAGTACATGGGGCTGGATTTTATCAAAAGACAATAATTCAGGTGGTGGGGCCAACCTAATGTAAGGGTTGGATGTAGGACACACTTAATTAATAGGTTAGAAGTTATCCACTTAATAAGTTGGACCTAGAGCTAGTGGTCCAACCGGTTGGACCTGAGACCTTGTCATTATTATAAAAAAATATAAAAATAAAAAAACAAAAAAACAAAATAGCTATCAAAGGCCGATTTTAATAACTGCATGAGACATAATATATGTCTCTTCCTTGTAAGTTTGTTAGTGACCTGCCGATATTTTAATTTCATAATTGTAGAGCCTTTGAAAGCAAGCTATCTGGGTAGGATGCTTTATGGCAGCAGGGCGGAGAGGTAGGGAATCGGTGAATTTCTGCTCATGTCTTACGGGCGTGGATGGATGTAAAGGTAGGCCGTGGTAAGGTTTCATAAGAAGATACTGAAGGGTCGAGGATTGAGTAGTTAGTAAAAAGAAGAGAAGGAAACAAGATACTGCAAACATATACTTCCTAGATTTGATCATTATACATATACTTGTTAGATTTGATCATTATACATCCTTTACACTGGGAATAGGTACAGCTATGAAGTTCTCTTCCATATATTTTCGATGTTTCTCTTCTACATCCAAAGCAGCTGCAGTTGAGCCTAGAGAAGGTAAAAGGTCTATATATATATATATATATATATATATATATATATATATGAGTAATGCTCACACATAACTAGTCGGACCATTCCATTTGGTCCAAGTAGCTGTGTATTAAATCACACATATTCCCGTTTCAAATCAATGTAATATACCATGTGAGAATTTGTGACACTATGTCTTACATATGTGTGATGAGATTTACATGTTAAAGATCTAACCTGTTCATCCAATAAAGTCCATTAATTAAAATTTATCTACTAAAAATTATTAAATAGTTCTAATTGATATAGCCACACTTGTAAGTTGAATATGGACAGTTGGAATGGATTTCTAACTGTCTATTTTTTTCAGAAAAATATTATATTATTGATCACCATAAAAATTTATTTTCACCTGCTTACAGGGGATGTTACCTAATCAACAGAACGGATATCTTACATATGCCGCGCTAAGCCAAACACGTAACATATGTTCATTTTTTTAGTCATCCTATCTTCTTCGAAAAGAAACACTTTCCTCTTCTCTATCTCTTCATTAAATGCATCTCTCTTGTTTAAATTCATCTCCTCCGGTACAATAATGGAAACGAACATGCTCCAATGCTACTTAGAGAAGGCTCCATGAGCCCCGCCATGATGTGTGGGTTTCATCCACGCTGACCATCCAATTTTCTGATCATTTTAGAGCAGTAACCTAAAAAAAGAGTCAGATCCAACTCTTAAGTTAACCACACAATGGGGATTGAACGCCCACCATTAAAGACTTCTTAAGAGCTAGAAGTTTTGGATCAAGCTGATATTATCGTTTTCCTTTCATCCATGTCCGTGTGACCTCATGAACAGGCAAGATGTCGAATAAACATCATGGTCAGCCTTAGGAAGAATTGAACGGTGGGGTCATTGACGCAACTGCTTTTTGTGGTGTGGTCCAATTGAGTTTTGGATCTGACTGATTTTTGGGCTCATGCACTAAAATAATTTTAAAAAAATGGATGAACAGTGTAGATATAACACATTCATCATGGTTGGCCCACAGAATTTGCCACGTCAACACAGCACCAGCTTGGGTGGTTGTGTCGCTGCCCCCAATCCGAGTCAGTTTGTAACTCGGGTGTTAGTTTGTAACCTAGGTCACACCGTATTGGGTGTTTCACTGACCGTAGGGCTACGTTCATATATTCGTTGTATATCCAGGACGTCCATTAGTTTTTCCAAATCAATTTAGGGTATGAGCTCAAAAATGAAGTAGATTCAATTCTCATGTGGACCACACCACAGTGAACAGTGATGATTAACCATTAAAACTTCGTCGGGGTTACAAAAGTTTTGGATCAAGCTTATATGTGTGTTTCCCTTTAGCCAGGTCTTTCTTACCTTCTCAACAAGTTAGATTTCAAAAAATCACTACGATGGGCCTTGCGAAGTTTTTAATGACAGGCTCTCAATGTCTATTGTTTCTTTTGGTGTGGTTCATTTGAGATTTACATCTGCTTCTTTTTTGAGAACATATGCTAAGATTATGCGTAGAAACTGATAAATGGCATGGATATACGACTCATACATGAAGGTGGCCCCTCGGTCTGGGAAGCACCTCACTATGTATCATTCAGGTAACAAGGATTCAATCCCACTTCTCGGTAACGTCCAACGTTATGCACAGTCTAATTTTTATACTGGGCCCACCGTGATGTGTACTATGAGATCTACTCCGATCATTGGATGTGTAATTCCATGTAGGGCTCAGAGCATGAAAAAATCAAGCTGATAGGTGATTCAAGTGACCATACTAATGTAAACAATTGGAAGAGACATCGACCCTTGATTGTTACTGGGCTCAACGTGATGAGAATGTAAAATCCACTCCAACCATTAGATGCCACACCAGATTATAGGCCTGATGCCTAAAATTCGAGCCCATACATGATTCAAGTGGACAATACCAAGGAAAACAATTTCAAGGGTTAGCTTTTCCTGCACATTATTTTCAATCCTGTGGTCTACCTTAACCACATCTGGGGCTGATTTTCAAATTCTATATATAACATGGGGTGACTTATCTAATAGATGGAGTGGATTTTACATAAACACCATGTTGGGGCCATCCCAAGCCAGCAACTCCTCTCCCTCTTTAATTAACTTTTCTATACGCATCATTTATTACCATTAATTAGCATTTAATTCAGACAGCTAGTAGGACGGTCCAACTAGTTGTGTGTGAGCATTTCTCTATCTCTCTATATATATACATATATTAGAAAATGCTAAATTTGGGTGGGGGCGCATGGTTCCATGATCCGAAACTTTGGTTGATGGGGGTAGTGTGGATGACCCACGCACCAAAATCTCTTGCATTGGAAAATCCTAGCAGTGTATTGTGCAGCCTTTTATTGTTGAATGAAAATTGCTGCTTTTTTATTTTTCTTCTTCTACTTCTTTTTTTTTTTTTTTTTTGTTTTTTTTTTTTTTTCTCATATTTTACTTTTTTAAGGTTATGATTATTCCATCTGGGAGGTTTCTGGGTGCATGGAGTTTTCACTGTAGGGACCATAATATCAACAGCCCGGATCAATGGTTAATATCTCCTTTTGTACCATTGCTCAGCTCAATCACGAACGAATTGTTATCTCTGTATTGTGGAATTGACGGATTGTTTATGCATTAATATGAGATTCAATAAAATAAATTAAAAAGACATAGTTGATTGGGAAGACATCCTGATACCTTGATCTTATCGATAAGAATCTTGATCTTTCGCACATTACACTTTTAGGAGAATCTCTCAATGGGAATAGGGTTTTCTCAATTGTGTTGGTGAGAGACCAAAATATTTATTTATAGGAAAAATGGCTAAAAGCTTACTTATCACACTTCTCTCTTTAGGGTCTCCACACTGTAGGTTTCCATATCTGGCTTAATAACCAAGTATAGGAACCGCGGTTCAAGCGTCCCGCCCCCAAACCTATATAAAATGATCACAACTATAGTGGGGCTCACTGAATCGCTCAATCTAAATAATCCAACGGTCATATCTGAATTAATAATTATGTGTGACACACTTGATAGGAGTCTTACACGAACAACCCTTGATAATTTCATCCTTTTTTTTTCTAAGAAAAACTGATGCATGTTTCTCTTTCTTCTTACCTAATTAATTGATCTCTTCCTCAAATAAAATACAATTATCCAATGGCCTCAAACAAATTGTACTTGTGGGTTCGTAATTATATTCAATTGGCCCAATAAATATGGACCATTGATCCATTCTCTATTTCCATTGGATGGCTAAGATCACATGGCTGTCAGATGTGACAGTGCCAGATTGGCTAGTGTCAGATCATGTAAACACGCTAATGTAGAAGATATTGGGGAATGGCCCGTTCCATTGTGGGGCCACCAGATCAACAGTGTGGATTACAAAATGAGGACCACCGACACTTCTGCTGGGTCAAGCGAACGGTACGAAGAGAAACTTAAATACTCTAGACAGAGTGCGATGATGATACTCTGGGAATTAGAAATAAAATAGACATTGCGTACTTGTTGGAATATGAGTAATTTAAATTAAACTATCCAAGTTAAGGGTCCAAGTTTAGGTTGTATTATGACCCAAAAGTAGATAAATAGTGGAAACCTGGTTTTTCAGTTTTTTCTGCGTGCCTGAGAAAGAGTCAATTCCCCAAACCGTGTGTGCACTCAGATGGCAATCAAAGAATCTTTAACAGCATTTCTCTCTCATGTTATCTGACAGCCAATTTGAATGGGTTTGGGGGGAGAAATTCATTAACTCTTAGTCTTTTGTTTTATGTGCAGTCCAGTACCTAATTTGTTTGGTAAATACAGTGTTGATTGAATTTGACACCAAACTATTTAAATATTTATAGAAATTCCTATGATATACTTATTCAACTGTGATACATAAAAAAATTATTTATTTATTTTCTTCCCTTCATTGAAAAATGAATCATCAAAAAATGATATATATATATATATATATATATATATATATATATATATATATATATATATATATATATATATATATATATATATATATATATAAGTGACAATTCTTTGTTCTACACCTCCACTGAGAACATAACCATCTAGTTTGATGTAGAGTAGGTCGCATAAAATTTCATGGCCAAGATGGACCAGTAAAAGCCCAATTGAAAGTGGAAGTGATCCGGACCATTAGAACCTTAAAATGAGTGTATTTCGCAAATCGGAATGAGTTATCGGATGTGCCATATATGATTTTGGAGTAGGACTGCTACTTTAACCACTTAGTTGCCCGCACCTAATTTGCAAAATTCCATCAAACCGACGGTCGAATTTTTGTTTTATTTTCGTTTTTACTATTTATAGTAAGTTACAGTTTGATTATAACTCTTCATTCATTGGGCTTTAATAATTGTGTCCCACATAAAAAGTGCTTAAAATAATTAGGAGAATAGGATGGTTGAGCCAAATAGGACACTTTCTATTTTTGGCTGAAAACCGTGATGTCTAGTAGGAATCACTACCATCTATAAATAGTAAGTTTACCATTTATAGTAAGTCACAATTCTTGGGAGTTCTAGTTGTAATTTGATTTCGAAACTTTTCCCTAGGGATTATGTTATTATTTAAGAGGTTGTAAGTTCATTTTTCATAATCAATCAATTTATTAAGAACTTATAAAAAATATTTTATTTTCTTCATTTTCCTCGTTAATTCAAGATATTTCCGTGAGGAGTCTAGAAAAGTTTCATGGATTCGAAATAGTTATCCTTATCACCTTAGGAAGACATTGCTCAACCTCAATACATCATCTCCTGTGTCAGTCCCACTGTTCCAAAAGAACTTATAATATGTGAAAGCCTGCTCAAGCTATTATAGGATAGTGTATCAATGTATATCTAAAACCTATAGTATGTGAAAGCCTGCTCAAGCTATTATAGGATGGTGTATCAATATCTCATGAACATATTGGGTAACGGTGGATGGTTGAACTACATATTGAGCATATTGAGCAAGGGTAGACAAACACTCACACCATGAACAGTCCGCCCCCTGTGAGAGAATACACCAGAGAAGCATATTTGCTAAGATTGAAACACAGGATCTTCCTCCATAATAACAGCTCTAAAACTTCGAGCCTTTAGAAAAAAAAAAAGTGGTTGTTTGACACACTATGTTGCATGTTGATGTGAATGCATTAAAATCACATGTTAACGTATAACATGTTCTTGTTAATGATCCAGGTGGACAAACCTTTCAAAATGTACAGCAGTTCTCTCTCAAGGAGTTGAAAACCGGTACTCACGGATTCAGATCATCCAACAAGATTGGTGATGGGGGTTTTGGCTCTCTTTACAAGGTACATTCTCACTGCATTTTCTTTTTAATTATGTATATGGGCCAATGCCTCAAATCAATCATATAACCAGTGGGGCCACAAGGATGGCTGATTGTTGAACTAGACTAGTGTGTGTATTTTGGTTGGACCATGAATGCTAATTTGATGACCCTGATTATCCAAGTGGTGGCCATGGTAGAAGAACTAATATAATTAATGGTCCACCGAAGGAAAAAAAGAAAAAGAAAAAAGACCATTTATCAGATGCTGTCGTCTGATCAGAGTGCTTCTTTGGATCATGACCATCAATATTAGGGCCCACAAATTGGACGGTTTGGCTTTTCAATTGGCGGATTCTTTAAGATTGTAGCAGGCCCCACCACTTACTAAATTGGTGCCATGTTAATGCCGAATGTTGAGATGTGAAGTCACATCTGGGGCAGTCCTCGACCAGTCCCACGATTGGTCGTGGGGGCCTGCTCGACCGGTCGGGGACCAGCTCGACTCAAAGTCTAGTGAGCATCATTCTTTGGGTCCCGAGGTGCTCGACCGGTCGTGACCCATTCACGACCGATCGTGTGGGGTCTTCTCGACCGGTCGTGTAGTCTGTTCGATCGGTCGTAGTTACGTAGATTCGTTTCTGAATTCGATGCGGACTACGGATTTTGGTGTCGCCTTTCGTAAGGGTGCGAAAGGAAAGTTGCCTAAATTATAAATAGGGGTTCCTAGGATTTTTTCTATGTATTTGAAAGTAATAGGAAATATTTCTAAGGTGTGGGTAAGAGATTTTCTCTGTACTTTCAAGAGAGATGTTAGTTTTTTGCCTTATAATCTTTGTTTTTCTTCATAGTGGAAGTTTGCATCTGTGATTTTTTTATCCTAGTTTGTGATTTTTTCATGTATATCTTGTCTTATGGTTTGTTTGGATTACTTTAATCTGTTTTTACTTTATATTTCATCTTGTTTATTGTTTGTGGGTGTGATCGGATATTGGATCTCGGTTCACTGCATTGTTGGTGTGCTGCGCAACAACTGATATCAAAGCTATTGATTTAGTTCTATTGAGAGCGATGACGGAAGAAAAGAAAACTAGAATTGAGAAGTTTAATGGTTCAAATTTTACCTTTTGGAAGATATAGATAGAGGATTATCTGTATTAGAAGGACCTCTATATTCCTCTAGGAGGAAAAGAGAAGAAACCAGAAAAGATGACAGATGATGAATGGTTTTTACTAAATAGGAAGGCTTTAGGAATGATCTGACTCTATTTGTCTAAGAGCGTCGCCTTCAATATATCCAAGGTGAAAACTACAAAAGAATTAATGGAATCCCTAACCACCATATATGAAAAACCCTCTGCGTCTAACAAGGTTTATCTTATGAAACAGCTATTCAACATGAAGATGTCAGATGATGGGAGCGTGGCTGAACATCTAAACGAGTTTAATACAACATGAGCCAGTTAAAATCCGTCGGCATTATTTTTTAGGATGAGGTTAGGGCGTTATTGATCTCGTCTAGTTTGTTAGACAGTTGGGATGGTTTGATGATTGTTGTGAGCAATTCTTCAGGGTCGACAAATCTGAAATTTGATGATGTGGCCGGTCTAATTCTTAGCGAAGAATGTAGAAGAAAGACATCAGAAGTTTCAGGAAATTTAGAGAATGCTCTAAACGTTGAAGGAAGAGAAAGATCATTAAACAAAGGAAGCAATAAACACGGGCGTTCTAAGTCGAGGAAAAAGTTCAAGGGACCGAAAGACAAAGACGGATGTTGGCATTGCTGCAAGAAGGGGTACATGAAACGTAATTGCAGGGCGCTTAAGAAACAAGAAAGAAGCTCTCAAGGCGGGAAGGATTCAGTGAATCTATCTGAAGAGAGTGACACAGAGGCGTTCATCTTGTCTCTTGATGCGAGGAATAAGTCTTGGGTTATAGACTCGGGTGCTTCGTTTCATGCCACTTCATGTAAGGAAGTTCTGCGTGATTATGTGTCAGGTGACTTTGAGAGAGTTTACCTGGGTGATGATGAGTTGTGCAGTATCGTTGGAAAGGGAGACGTTCATATAAATCAGAAAGATGAAACAATATTAAAATTGAAGGATGTCAGACATGTACCAAGTTTGAGAAGGAATCTAATCTCAATGAGGCAGTTGGCTGATACCGGTTATGTAACGACATTCACCAGTGATTCCTGGAAGATCACAAAAGGTGCCTTGGTGATATCTCGAGGCAAAAGGGAAGGTACTTTGTACGTGACTTCAGGATCGTATAGTTCACTCGCAGTCGTATCAACTGGAGTGAATGAGCAGTTATGACATAAGAGATTGAGACATATGAGTGAGAAATGGATGAAAGTGCCATTGTCAAAGGGGAAGCTAGTAGGGCTGAAGTCTATTGACTTGAAATTCTGCGAGGACTGCGTGTATGGTAAGTAAAAGAGTATAAGCTTCAAGAAGACAAGACGCGCTCCAAAGACGCATCTATTGGAGCTTGTATACATTGATGTGTGGGGACTGGCACAGGTATTATCTTTTGGTGGCTCACGTTATTTTGTTTCTTTTATTGATGATGCTAACAAAAAATTGTGCGTCTATTTCTTAAAATATAAATATGATGTATTTGATGTATTTAAAAAGTGAAAAGTTATGGTAGAAATGAGGTAGGTAGAATAGTGAAATGTCTCAGATCTAATAATGGGGGAGAGTATTGTGATAAGAGGTTTGAGAACTATTATGCAGCAAATGGAATCAAACATCAAAAAATGATTCCAGGGACACCGCAGCAGAATGGTGTGACTGAGCGCATTAACAGGACCATCCTTGAGCGCATCAGGAGCATGAGGTTACATGTAGGGTTGCTCAAGACTTTTTGGGCAGATGCTATGAATACTATCGCATATCTCATCAATAGAAGTCCCTCAGCACTATTAGATGGTGGGCTACTAGAAGAAGTGTGGACTGAGAAAGAAGTAAACGTTGCACATCTCAGACTGTTCGGTTATACTTCATATGTTCACATTGATGCAGAGCACAGAAACAAGTTGGATGTGAAGTCCAAGAGGTGCACGTTTATTAGCTATGGGCAACATAATTTTGGCTATAGGTTTTGAGATGGAGAAAATAAGAAAATTATTAGAAGCAATGATGTAGTCTTAAATGAAAAAGTGATGCATAAGGAAAGTGTGTAGGAAAATAATGCTGAGGAAAAGGAATTCGTAGAGTTGGAAGAGTTATCAAACACGGGTGTTATAGTGCCACAAGATGGTCATGCACAAGAGCATTATGAGGTAGAGCCGCATACACCGATTGTGAGGAGGTCTACTCGGGAGAGGAGACCCACTGTCCGATACTCACCCTCCTTACATTATCTATTGCTGACAGATAATGGTGAGCTATAGTGTTTTGAAGAGGCGTTACGGTTAGATACACGGGTTAAGTGGGAGCAGACCATGGATGATTAGATGGACTCTCTTGAGTCTAATCGTACATAGGAGCTAGTCACTCTACCTAAGGATAAGAAAACTCTTCATAACAAGTGGGTTTACAGACTGAGGGAGGAGCACGATGGTTCGAAATAGTACAAGGCTAGATTGGTTGTGAAAGGGTTCCAACAAAACGCAGATATCGATTTCACTGAAATATTTTCACCTGTGGTGAAAATGTCTACGATTCGCATGATCTTAAGTATAGTGGTTACAGAGGACTTACATCTAGAACAGTTAGATGTTAAGACAACATTTCTTCATGAGAACCTTGAAGAAGAGATATATATACATCATCTGACAGGATACGTGGCACCAAGAAAGGAGAGTAAGGTGTGCAGACTGAAGAAGAGCTTATATGGCTTGAAGCAGGCTCCGAGGCAGTGGTACAAGAAATTCGACAGTTTCATGTCGGGAAATGGTTTTAGGATATGTCATGCAGACCACTGCTGTTACTTGAAGAATTTTGATACATCGTACATCATCCTTCTTTTGTACGTTAACGATATGCTTGTAGCAGGTTCAAGCATGAAGGACATCTCAATCTCAAAAGACAACTGTTTAGAAAATTTGCCATGAAGGATTTAGGAGCTGCAAAACAAATCCTAGGCATGAGGATAAAGCGTGACAGAGAAAATAAGAAATTAGTTTTGTCACAGGCAGAGTACATAGACAAGGTACTTAATCGATTTAATATGGGAGGTGCTAAGCCGGTTAACACTCCATTAGCCAACCACTTCAAGCTATCTAAGGAGCAAGGGACAAAGACGCAAGAGAAACGAGACTACATGACTAAAGTCTCATACGCGTCAGCTATTGGGAGTCTCATGTATGCTATGGTGAGCATGAGGTCAGACATTGCTCAAGCAGTAGGAGTTATTAGCAGGTTTATGAACAACTCCGGGAAGAAACATTGAGAAGCTGTGAAGTGGGTCCTCAGATACCTGGTAGGTACTAAGGTTGTAGGGCTGTGCTATAGTGGATTGGAAATCAAGCTACAAGACTACGCGGATTCAGATTTGGCAGGAGATATCGACAACAGAAGAAGCACTATAGGTTATGTGTTTACTCTGGGTAGTGCTGCAGTCAGGTGGGTCTCTCAGTTACTAAAGATAGTAACTATCAGTAAGATGGAAGCAGAATATGTTGTGGCTACAGAAGCGTGCAAGAAGATAGTGTGGATACAAGGTTTCATGGAAGAGTTGGGTAAGAAGTAAGTAGATTGCAAGTTGTACAGTGATAGTCAGAGTGCAATACACTTGGCTAAGAATTTAGCTTTTTATTCAAGAACCAAGTATATTGCTATCAGATATCACTTCATATGTTCATTACTGGAAGATGGATCGATTGCTCTAAAGAAGATTCATACAAGTGAGAATCTGCGGATATACTAACCAAGACAGTCACACTGGAGAAGCTAAAGCTCTGTTCAGCTTTGATTGGTCTTTAAGCTTGAAAACGGAGAGGTGGTGTACTCCGAATGAAGAAAATAAAGGTTTATGGCGATGTGTCTCCAAGTAGGAGATTGTTGAGATGTGGAGCCACATCTGGGGTCGTTCTCGATCGGTCGTGGGTTATGCACGACCGATCGTGGACCAGCTTGACTCAAAGTCCAGCGAGCATCGTTCTTTGGGTCCCGAGGTGCTCGACCGGTCGTGACCCATTCACGACCGGTCTGGGTCCTCTCGATCAGTCGTGTAGTCTGCTCGATCGGTCGTAGTTACGCAGATTCGTTTCTGAATCCGATGCGGACTGCGGGATTTTGTGTTGCCTTTTGTAAGAGTGCGAAAGGATAATTGCCTAAACTATAAATAGGGGTTCATAAGGTTTTTTCTATGCATTAGAAAGCAATATGAAATATTTCTAAGGCGTGAGCGAGAGATTTTCTTTGTACTTCCAAGGGAGAGGTTAGTATTTTGCCTTATAATCTTTGTTTTTCTTCATAGTAGAAGTTTGCATCCGTGATTTTTTTTACCCTAGTTTGGGGTTTTTCCACATATATCTTGTCTTGTGGTTTGTTTGAATTACTTTGATCTGTTTCTAGTTTATATTTCTTCCTGTTTATTGTTTGTGGGTGAGACCGGATATTGGATCTCGGTTCACTGCGTTGTTGGCGTACTGCGCAACACCGAAGGCCCGTTTCCCACCGTATAGAGAGCTTCCACGGAAAAGAGAAAGGAAGTCGTACACGTTATAGAATCAACTCAAATTGAACCGTTCAAAGTTGTGGAGCCCTGATTTAGATGGATCACTGAATGTTGTACATTTAATAGGGCATTTAATCATCTGCTCAGGCAATCAATCAGATTTGGATGATGACTTATCTACAGTGGGTCCCACAATTTGGGTAGTATAAGAGTTGAGCTGAACATGCCAGGCGTACTTCTTTGGAATGCCTCTGTATGAAGCATCAGTTAGCCCCACTTTCTTAATAAACTCATGATGATCTATTCAGCAGGTGGGCCACACGTATATGAAAGAAGGTGAATGATACAAATATGTTTTCCAATAGCAATACCATATATTCAAGCTGTGCAGGCCTACAGCTCCGTATGTGTACGTAGAATCCAAACCATGCATTTGGTGCCTCTCCCCACATTCACTTTCCATGTTAAGAATCATCTTCCTGTTTCCTTTTTTTTTTTTTTTTTTTTTTTCTTTTTTTTTCCTTTTCAAATCATAATAAGATTTACAAAGAAAGACAACCAGGGATTATCTGTGCGATGTTTGGACACACCACAGCAGGCAATGTACAATCACACCTAAAACATATTCATTCTCGGTGGTCCGATTGAATGGCCTAAATTTCAGTGTCCCTTCATCTGGGACCCGATTACTATGTTGGATGACATCAGGTTCCACATTCCATCTTCAAGTTTCTTTGGTGGGCATCCCTTGGCCAATGTCCCCTGTTGTTCCCTTTGGGGCGACCAATCTGAGTTATAGATTAGATAGGATTCTATGATCTGGGCCTAAAATGGGAGAGGCACATCTAATGGACGGGTTGGATGACATTCACACATCATATGAACTCCACACGAACGTATGGCAAATATAACGTGTTCAAATGTATATGGTCATAAAGAATGGATAGCCAAAAGAGAATAGTATTATTCTCCATGTTTGGATGCGAGATTCTGATGGAAAAGATATTGAATTCCTTTAGTTGGACTATAGTTATTGTTTATATAGGTGGAAAATAATAAACTGTGCAGGCAATCATTTACTTTATTCAAAGTCAGATGAATCTGGTATTGACACTTTATATCTAATAAATAAATAATAATAATAATAACCCCCCTTTTTTTATTTTTTTGAGTTTTATTATTATTGTTTTTTGGCTTTGGCATGGGTGTCAGGTTGGGTATGTGCTTGTGCCCGATTTAAAAATGGGCCAGGTGTGGGTATACCCCGACACATACCCTAACACAAAACCCTATTATAAGTTTTATATGTATGCACATAAAGTAATTGGGGATTTTTAATTAAGGGGTTTCAAATCCCCTCAAAGAGGAGGTTTGAAATCCAAAGTGAGAGTTAGGATTACATCTAAAATTCTTTTAAGAGTTGCATGTGTAATGTTTGTGTCACTAGGCACATGGGCCATTGATGATATTCCGAAACTATCAAATTATCAATTGCATCACTATAATTACTTTAATACGATAATAAGTGTCGTCTAAACATTGTTCATCTAAATCAATTATTAAAAATTGTCGGTTAGTCACTTGGATGTGATCTTGTGCTTGTAGCCCATCTGAGACTTGAAATTTCATTATTTTTGGGCAAAGTATATATATTTTATTTCAACAGGCTCATTACAACAATTGTACAAAACATTGCATACGTACAATAATTAAAGATATTAAAGTTGATTTAGTAATTAAATCCAAAACCGTGTATAACTACTTTTGGATGACTGGGGATTTTGAATCCAGGGTGACAAATACAAAAGGAGGATTTCAAATTGAGGGGTTTCCGAATTAGGGGTTCTAATTCCACACTCTCAAACAGGCTCATGTTTTTTGAAAGAGAAAATTTTAATTATATATTTATTTAAATCTACTATAAAATTTAAGTTTTTGAATTAATGCGCGGTGTGTGTGTAAATCTCAAAATCATAAAAAAGATGCCTGATTCCATAATGGGTACAGCCACACCCTGTAGGGTACATGTATCGGTGCCCAGTTCATGTGGGTATGATTGTATTAGGAATTAGATTAGTTGGGTGGGTATAGATATTCTTGTACCTTCTCCATTAACACTTTTTATACTTCATGTTTGTAAAAAGTCATCATTATAACCATCCCTCGAATTCAAAAAGATAAGTGAACGAGTTAGAAATGTTCCACCTTATTCACACAATGTTATATGTGTTCATTGCCCCACATGAGCTGTGGGTCCTTTCTCTCTTTCCATGTGTGTATGTCTAATGAAATTGTGGGCTTGGAATGTATAGGGAAAGCTGAGAGACGGAAGTGCAGTGGCTGTGAAAGTACTATCAGTGGAATCAACACAAGGAGAGAGGGAGTTCTTGGCTGAGATAGCTGCAATGTCCAATGTCAGACACAAGAATCTTGTTAAACTGAGAGGCTGCTGCTCCCAAGGTCTCAATCGAATTTTGGTCTATGACTACATGCCCAACAACAGCCTTTCCCAAGCCTTGCTCGGTATTTTTCTACTCCCATTTTACTCCCTCTTTTTGGATGGGCCCACTTCACCCTCAGAATTTATAGTGTACACTTGCCACGTCAACGACGATGATCAGGTGGGCCTTATTATGGATGGTCTTCCTATCTAATGTTATATCGATCAACCCACTACATGATTGCTATCATCCATTGAGTGGTCAAAGGACACAGACAACATAGTCTGGCCCACTAAAGATTTAAGTAATTTCCTCCTATTTATTTATTTATTTATTTATTTATTTTTTATTTAAAAAGTGTATTAGATTAATCCCTATCAATTTTGATTAATGCAATAACAGCCTACAAATACAACTGACACAGCACATTTTCCCTTCCCTCCATATTAGGCAAAGAGCGCAATGGAGCTAAATTCAGTTGGAAAGTGCGGAGTAGAATCGCATTCGGGGTCGCCCACGGCCTAACCTATCTTCATGACGAGATCAGACCGCACATTGTTCATCGAGATATTAAAGCTAGTAATATACTTCTTGATGAAGATCTTACCGCAAAAATTTCAGACTTTGGCCTTGCAAAGCTCTTCCCTGATAACATCACTCACATTAGCACACGTGTGGCTGGAACCATGTAAGTTGGAAGCTCATCCCTTTCTGATCCAGCATTGCATCGATGGATCGTTCTCATTTTTGTTATTATGAATGGTCCTGATCAGCCTGATGGCCCATTGGGCTTGGTTCAACACAAACCAAGGTTGGGTTCAAAGTTAGTCCTCTTGGGTCTGAACTGGGCCTATTGAGGCCTATTTTGGGTCATCATCTGTGTTCGGGCCTGAATTCAAGGGCCCAATCTAGCCCATTGGTTCCTATTAGTGTTGCTGATGTTTGATCAAATCATCTGATTCTGTTATCCACATGATCTAATCTTCTTCTTCTTTTCCTGAAATTTCATGCAAATGCTAAAAACTGAAGAGGGTACCTAGCTCCGGAATATGCCGTGCGAGGGCAGCTGACTCGAAAATCTGACGTCTACAGCTTCGGGGTGCTCCTACTAGAAATAATCAGTGGCCGATCTGTTACAGACTTCGCAGTGGAGCTTGAACAGTACCTTGTAACACAGGTGAGATAAATTGCTATTATCTAGTGATCTTGGGTCCTCTTAAACACCCATGGCCCATTTCGGTGGACCCATGAGAATAAGATTTGGATGGTAACAGATAATGGGTCCGTTGTCGTCCAATTCTTATTCTTGACAGTGGACCCTATTAACTGTCCATTCTCCGTGCAAATGTTGCCCACCTCAGAAACAGAAGGGCCTGATTTTTGGGCCATCAGATGATTTTTGGGCACTATAATGTTCAATGTCATTTTGGCCGTCCCATGCATAATCTGGACAGTTTGCCCTTATAAATATCTAGTGTGGGCCCACTCGAGAACCATCCAGCCTGATCTTTGGGCCCACCATTTGAATGGCCTTGATGACATGCTAATATCTGGTGATCTTGGATATGCTTGAATGCTCACGGCTGTTTCAGCAGGGACCATGCATCCCATGTCCAGAACAAGTTTCAGTGATAACGGATAACCAGCCCATTATCAATGAATTCTTATTTTGGAAGGTGGATCCTTTTAACTATGCCTTTTTTAATGCTGCTGTGGCCTACCTGAGAATCAGACTGGCGTGATTATATGCTCCCATCAGATGAACGGACGTGACACATGCTAATCTCTCATGATCTCAGATAAGCTTGAATGCTCATGGCCTGTTTTGGCGGGGCACGAGAACGAGATTTTGATGATGACGGGTAACAGGACCATTATCATTGTGGGTAGATCGGACCCTTTTAGCTCTACATAGTCTCGTCCACCTGAGAACCAGATCAGCCTAATAGTTGGGCCCACCAGATGAACAGCCATGATGACATGAATTTTGCGGTGTAGGCATGGGAGCTGTACAATGCCAATGAACTTCTGCAACTGGTGGACCCCATACTAAAAGGAGAATTCCCTGTCGACGAAGCTGTCCGATTCCTGAAGGTGGCTCTTCTATGTGTGCAAGAGATGCCAGCCGCAGACCGCAGATGCCGAATGTTGTAAAGATGTTATTGGACGAGATTGACGTTAGGGATGTCCCAATCTCACAGCTGGGAGTGATCACGCATTTCATGGACGTGAAAATACGCCACAAACATACATCCGAGATCTCCAAAACCTCCACCAGTAATACGTCGACCTCATCGTTCAGCATGATTTGAGAAAGATCATTTTGATTTCTGTCCGTCGACTTCTTGAATGTACAAAGTCATGATCAATTGGATCTTTCTTCAATTGTTTCCAGTGCAGCTGGACTGTTGTCAGCTGAAGAGAGTGTTGTTTATGTATTGGCAGTATTGACGGATTGTATATGCATCAATGATGGATAATCTGATTAGGAAGACATTTACGATGCCTCGTTGTTGCCTAAGGATGCTAGGTTTTCTTGTTTAGGTTGGTGAGGGAATCAAAACATCTATTTATATGAAAGATAAGTCGAAGAGCTGCTTATCCATCACACTTCTCTTCTCTATGATTTTCATACAACAGGTTTTCATATTTGCTTAATAAATATATATAAAGACCACGGTTCAAGCATTTCACCCCAAACCTATTTGCAATGATCACAATTATAATGGGGCTCACTGAATTGCTCAATTTGAATAATCCAATAGTCGATCTAAACCAATGAACATGTGTAGCTCACCTGATAAGAGTCTTACATAGAGTGGATGAATTACTTTGATCATGTGGTTGGTTTTGTTTATATCTCGGAAGAATCTGAATCGTTGATTGAAAGATGATGGAATCTCTCTCGTGGGCACTAATCGTATGAGAAATGCTATTATGATTTTACTTCATGGACTGCACAGTGCACAAGTCATATCATCCTAATCATCAAATTGTCCTAATCATTAGTGATTCGGCGATCATGGGCTATTTGCGTGATGGCCCACAAGTGCGAGGGTCCAGATTAGCATATGCTTGTGCCACATGTATCGTGGAATCGTTTGATGGGCACGATGGTACTCCATAAAAAGCATGCCCCATAGAGGACAAAAGACTATAACGATAGATAAATGGGCTGAGCTGGTCAGCTAACGATTATCCAAGCGCAAACCTTGGCCTAGCCCGTTAATAACCTGGACCAGGTAACTATGTCCGATCTTTATGCAGATCCCAACCAAAAGCTAGCTAGACTATTTCTTTGGATAGAAAACTTATGATAAACTGATGTAGAGCGGGCCGTGGACAATTTCATGGCCAAGATGGATAAGAAAAGACCCAGTCGACGATAGAAGTGATTCGGACCATCGGACCTTACATCAGGCGTATCTCATAATCCAAAATGAGTTATTAGGTGTAAAATATATGATTTTGGGGTAGAACGAGCTACTTTATCCAACCAACCCTGCTATGCCAGGTTGTGCAAGCTAGATTTGTGAAAAACCCCTGGATCGACGGTCATTTCCCTATTTTAATTCCATTTTTACTATGAATAGTAAGTGTTAGTTTGATTATAACTCTTCATCCGTCGGGCTTTAGGACTTGTCCCCAACATGAAAAGAGCTTAAAATAATTAGGAGAACGGTTTGGTGAAGCCAAATAGAACACTTACTATTTTTGGCTAAAAACCTTGCACACTAAGGGCGTGTTTGGATGGGGGGATTGGGTGGGATTAGAGTGGAGTAGGATGGATTGCACGGCTTTCAATGTCATAAATACATTTGTCAGTGGATTACATGCAATCCCACTGGATTGCTATATCCAGCAGCCCAGGTATTGACGTGTTTGGACGGGCACAGGGGATATAGATTTCAAAACCAGAGTGCGTTTGGCCAGGTGCATGGGATTGAATGGGATTGCCAACGTTCATTTGTTAGGAAAGGTTATAACCCCACTCATGCGAGAAAGGATTGGTTGCTCCCCCTTTGCCACCAGAATAGTGCTTGGTGGTTGGTGCTATATGGGTCCCACCATATGTATGTGTTTCATCCATTCCACTCATCCATTTTAAAAGACCATTTTAGGGCCTGACACAAAAATTTAGACGGATATAAATCTTGGGTCGTCCAGACCACAACAAAACAATAGCGATTGGATATCCACCATTAAAATCATCCTAAGGCCCACTGTACTGTTTACTTGACATCTAATCTGGTGATTAGGTCATACAGGCACAGATGAAGGCGAAAAAAATACATTAGCTTGATGGAACACTTTTTATGGCCCCCAAAAAGTTTTAAGCGGTCAAACAACGTTTTTCAAAACTGTTTCCTGTAATATGGTCCAATTGAGATTGATATATACCTCATTTTTTGTCTCAAATAAAAAAATGACATGTAAAAATAGATGGACGGCATGGATGAAACACATTAGTCATGTTGGGGCCCACACCCCCATACAGAGATATAAAACACAGTTATCAACGAATATTAACTACATGTGGACTCCACTGGTGTTTTTAAAGGTCGACCCACATTCAACATTGTTTCCTGTAATGTGGACCACATGATTTTTGGACCTGCCCATACATTAAAGGGGTCACAAAACTATGTGGGGCCCACATGAGGTATGTCTCATCAGTGCCTTTAATACCTAATTTATTCAATCAATATCACTGTCACCATACAACATAGCCATATCGGCATGGACCGCATCAGACATGGTGGTGTTATATAGGTATATCCCAACAGGTGTACGACAATCGAAAATATATATATATATATATATATATATATATATATATATATATATATATATATATATATATATATATATATATATATGAAAACATGAGAAGCAAAAGACAATGTCTATCATAAGTTGTGCGGGAAAAGATGAAATAGAAAAGAAACAAGTGGCAGATAAATATATACAGTCATCCTAGAATTTAAAAATAACAAGGAAGGTAAGAAAAAAGACACCGACGCCAATTTGAAGGGCACAAAATATCTCTCTGTTTGATGGGCGAAGATCATCAGTCGACACGGCCCTGGAAACCATGGCCGGGGTCGCCTGTGCCATCTGTATCGTCTGTCGGATGGATGATGATGAAGAATGGTGAATGTCCAAGTCATCAGAAAATGCAGCATATTGAACTGCATGAGAATCCGTGCAAGGTCTCGACAGTGCACATGCCTTACTGAAGTGACCATCCTAGCATGCAACTGCCTCCTTCCAGTTCCTGAATGCGCGGTGTCTCGCTCCAAAAAATTCCTCCACCTCCAACCTTGCATCGTCTCAACACATGTATATTCCAGGCCTACGTCTCACCAAGATGATGTAATACTTCTCCTTGCCCATCTGCAATAACATGGACGTAATTGGCATAAGATTCGTGTCTTTGAATAAAATTTTGCAAACAAAGTTTACATTACAACATTTAAGAAGGAAATGAAAACACATTCCAGTTGTCAATACGTACCCTTCTAAGTAAGCGGATTGTATGGTCTTAGCTGTCTTAAGAAAATCAAGTTACCAATTGAGAACACGTGAAACCATATAAAAGATGTTAAGTACACAAAAGTTGTCACCATCACAAAAGTCATATTTTAATATACTACTCAGAAATATCAGCATGTTTGCCAGTCGAAATATATATATATATATATATATATATATATATATATATATATATATATATATATATATATATATATATATATATATATATATATATATATATATATATATATATAAAACAAAGTACTTGATCAAGTAAATCAAAGTTATTACACGCCATTCTACGACAATCCAGAAAAAATAACCATAGATAATAAATCCTCAGATGGATCCAACACCTCGATCACCAAAGTAGTCATGGAGTATTTTCTTTAACTAGTCAATGCGACGCTCAGGTCGCAAACTCATAAAAAACGATGCCAGCCCCTTGTCCTTACTCAAGAGCTAACCAACCTCAAAAAACTCTAAGTTGGTCAGGCCCTAGATCTCTTATAGTACATCAAGTACTTTGGACGTGCGATTCACCAACTTTCCAAGGCCAAATCTCAACATAGAATCGGCGACATCTGCAAAGAGGCCCTGAGTACTTCACAAGGACGAGGAGGGCAAGATCGTTTCCTTCTTGCGCTCCCATTTTAAGTAGCATTGGAATTAGCTGTGTGAGTGAAAGTGCTACATGAGCCGTGTTGTCCCATCAAAGGATTGTCTGGGGAGAATGGGATGGTCCATGTGGAGTCTATGACAAAATCATCTGACAAATCAATCGTATCGTCGATATCATCATCCAGCTCTTTCCATGCATCATTGAGTTCTTGTTGAAGATGAGATGATGATGCTGATGCAGCTATACTCCTACTGCCACGAACATAACGTCCCATTGCCTGGTCCGAACCGACGATAACTGCAAAATCATCTATTCTCTTGATCCATTTTTCGGGTAGTCTTTCCGCATGCAGGTGAGACTACAGCCGTACAATGAGCAGTTATAAGTACAGTATGCGAGTTAATAACATATCAGATGGTGGAAGATGTATATTTCGAAAACCATACCTTAAGATATTCCTCCCATACTTCATTAGGAGCCGTCACCACCATCCGCTCAGAATCCTATCCAAACTCGCTTGCCGCCAGCATATCTTTCATTGCAGTGTACTCCCTCTTGTAATACCTTAGTCGGTTTGACACATTCTGCCACTTGAGGACTATATTTGTATGCTTTGTCATGACTTCTGTGGCAATTTGGTATGCCTCACATTTAAAACCATTATCGCCCTTGCGTCCCAATGTCACTTGTTCTAGAAATATGTTGATCATAACTTGATCCATATCAGGAGTGCATTTTATTTTTGGGGCTCGGGACGCAGGCTCGACCAGGGATTTTACTGTCTTGGTGCGTGAGGAAGATCGTGTAGGCACCACTGGTGTCTTAACTGGTGAATGTGTTGGTGTCGATAGATCATTAAACAATGGGTCGGCCGTTCCACCTAAATATCAAGTATATATTATGATTTGCAAATGTCAATCATATTCATAAGAACGACCACTATTTCACAAGAACGACTAGTAAAATCATCATTTCGTATCTCCATATAATGAATTTATCTAGTCAGAAGTTGAAAGATGCCAATTCCATTTTATGGTAAGTAACGTTTTGTGAAAGTAAATAACAGGAATTTATTACATATAACGAGCAATTATCTACTCTTACTATTTTGCTGCACATCCACCCACATTCTGCTTGCAATATCATCACGTACGCGAATCCAAGCATCCTTTTCACGTTGAGATATTCGCAGAAACCATTGTCGCTCATCATTCATTGGTACCTCATGAGGCGTTGGGTTACTCTCCCCGTCAGCAATAGATATTCCAGTGTATTCCATATCTTTTGGAGATTCTGGTCCGATACGTATGAAATTGTGTAATACACTGTAGGTTATCACAATTTGTATCCATGTTTGGATTTCATACTACCTGGTGGTCTTCAAGATGAGGAATCTGCCTCTCATAACACTAAAACAACACTTAATTGCATTGCGTAACTGTGGGTGCCGGTAATTAAACAACTCCTTCATGTAGGCAGGTGCTCTCCCGGTTAGATACTCTTGTAAGTGGTATCGAATGCCTCGATATGGAGACAAAAAATCGGGTGTATGTGCATATTCGACATCGACGACGTAATATTTTCCTACACATTTGAATCAAATTCTTATTGAGTGAACAATTAAATAATTCGAGACAATGAAATAGATTGACAATCTCTTAAAAGATAACCAATACCATGTGACACAACCAAGGGATCATCTGATCTACTCAATGCGTTGTATAGGACCCTCGCATCCGATGCAGAACCCTCCCAACCGGACAATATGTATATGAAATTTATATCAAATGAACACGCTGCCAATACGTTTTGAGAGAGGACCCCCTTCCGATTGCGAAAGCTCGCGTGGTCACCGACAGGCACATGAGCTAGAATGTATGTACCATCAATTGCCCCAACGCAATCCTATATGCATTTGATTAGGGCGTGAATGAAAGGAAGTAAAAAATAGGTATA
Organism: Magnolia kwangsiensis; assembly: GCA_037074715.1. Classification (NCBI taxonomy): domain Eukaryota; kingdom Viridiplantae; phylum Streptophyta; class Magnoliopsida; order Magnoliales; family Magnoliaceae; genus Magnolia; species Magnolia kwangsiensis. The sequence goes on from CM073573.1 coordinate 65,132,239, forward strand.
TAGAAATCCGACCCACCATAAATAATACCTGAAAGTAAGCAGCCCAATTTGCGTTTATCGATATCTCAAACGGAGTCGCTGGTCTGGCCTGTTTAACGAAAAAGGGGTATAAAGATACAATTGTATCTAGTACATGATGAAAGTGGCGACTCACTGTTTCACCCGATCGAATGAATCTATGACCAATGACCCGATTCCGAACATTATGCCCCAATGTGTGGAGTAAAATAACTAATTGTTTTTCAAGACTCACGTGTTGAGTATCACGAAGCATTGTCTTCTTGCGTAGCTGGGTACATAGTTCGAAGAATGTCTCTTGATTCATCCTAAGTTATGTGACACAATCTCGGTCACTGGCCCTAATGATGGAGTTGATGAACCTGGCCCGCTCATCATCTCCATGACAAGCTGGCTGTTTGAACATGTATTCATGACAATATTCCCTGACAACATGTCCTAATCATTAGTGATTTGGCGATCATGGGCTATTTGCATGATGGCCCACAACTACGAGGGTCCTGATTAGCATATGCATGTGCCACATGTATCGTGGAATCATTTGATAGACATGATGGTACTCCATGAAAAGCATGCACCATAGATGATAAAAGACGATTATGATACATAAATGGGCTGGGCTGGTTGACTAACGATTTTCCAAGCCCAAACCTTGGCCTAGCCCGTTAATAACCTGGACCAGGTAGCTATGTTCGATCTTTATGTAGATCCAAACCAAAATTCAGCCAGACTATTTCTTTGGATAGAAAACTTATGGTCAACTGATGTAGAGTGGGCCATGGACAATTTCATGGCCAAGATGGATAAGAAAAGACCCACTCGACGACAGAAGTGATTCAGACCATTGGACCTTACATCAGGCGTATCTCATAATCCAGAATGAGTTATTAGGTGTAAAATATATGATTTTGGGGTAGAACGAGCTACTTTATCCAACCCACCTTGGTATGCCAAGTTGCATGTTGAGGGTCAAATATTGCATATCAAACCCCATTTATTGCCTAGATTTATGAACAAGATATTATTTAACGGCCCATGTTAACTGTGTTTGTGCTGCAAGGTGTAATTACAAGCTTGGACTGAAATTGGGTATTAAAAGCATGGTTTTAGTGCTCAAGATTCACTAAAGCAAAGGACTGATCCCAGGGGACCAAGATCAGTGGATTTACACGCCAGAGACCCGAGAAATTCAAGCCGTTCACATTAAAAAGGTTTGAAAAGCGTCCAGAATGCAAGATAACAAAGTTCCCACCATCATTTTGGCTCGAAACTTCATACGTGGCCTGAGGACAAGAAATTAACCGTACATGTTAAAAATCAACCATTGGATCGCTGTGCAAGTGGTCCAACTGTCAAATCAGCCCATAAAACAGTGAATTGGGGCCCACCTGATATCCAGAACTTCCTCAACTTTGGTCTCGACGGTTTAAACATGGAAACAAAATGAATGGATGGTTTGGATTGCTGAGAAACATCATAGTGGGCCCTGTATATGCACGCGTGCATACACAGTGCACATATATTTGCCGTGCACCGGACCAAATGATCGGTCCAAGCAACCGCTAACCCGCAACGTTTTCAGCAAGGAAAGTTTTGTTTAAAATAGCGTCCGTGAAACGGCCGATCAGTTGCTGTTGCGGGGCCCACCCATTGTCCCAATAGATAATCCAAACCGTCCATCATATTCCCAAGGCTCACGTTACCAAAGCCTAGGTGGTGAAAATTCGAAAGACAACGGAGAGATGATTTCAGCCGTTAAAATTAAAGATTGACGGTGCAACAAAATTTTACATGGGCCACACCTTATTTTATTCGAAACCAGTTATTCCCACTCGATTTTTTGAGTAGATCTCAATGGACGCTGTGGATATCCTCACTGACATCGAGCATGGGCACACCAGCCATTGCGGAGCCGAATACGTAGGCTCTGTTTCGCAACAGAGCCTGCGGATGAGTTTGGTGGGCCACCATCGTACACCGACAGTCTAATCCTGACCATCAATCAGAATCTCCCCGATCCTCTTGTCGTCGCCTAGGTGTTATTTTGACCCCATGCAAGGTGTCGTAAGATCCTAGCCATTGAAAACCAGATGAACGATGGAAGAAGGATCCTGTGGGCCACACCAAATCTGAGCTATTTCGTGTCATTTCTGACCAATTTTTCCTGTACAATCCACTAAACGGATTGGATTTTGCGAGCAATACCATTAAATGGGTCCCACCAATGTCCAGCGCCAGTCCAATAATGCTGCCAGCACAGGATGCAAAACGGAGGCAGTTGCGTGTTATGCACGCTCACACCGACTTCTCCCTTGCAGTCACCGACTTCAGTAACCTATATAAGAGAGAGAGAACGTGAGGGGGAGAATGAGATCGGGAAGCATCATCTACGGCTGGAAGAGGATTCATTCTAGCTTGGGCTTGGGTGTGGATCAGAGAGCAAAGAGAGAGAGTAACAATTATTTATTTATTTTTGTGTTATGTTTATTTCTTTTATGATGTTTAGCCAAATCATGTCAGGCTGAAACCCCTTAGCTAGGGCTAAGGGGTGAAGCTTGTAGCATGATGGGAGTGATTTGCTTATGCCTTTTGTTTGGATTGAATTGGCGTTAATTTTTGGTTTTATTAATAATGGAATATTTTTAGCCTTTAATGGTCTGTTGTGACTGAAATTACAATGGGTCTGCAATGGCTTTGAATATTTTCCTTTTCTCTTTTATGTTTATGACGTCAGGAAGCCCTGTTGTTCACCATAGTCTCCTGGGCATGGTTGGATGACGGTACCCTTCCTGACCTTCATACATAATTAGTTTAATTCTGTTGTTCGCCATAGTCTCCTGGGCATGGTTGGGTGATGGAATCCATTCTAATTCATATACCTTTCATCTCTTGAAAACTAGATCAATGTCAGTTCAGTTAATTTCTATAAAACATGCATAAGACCTTGTGCACTAATAGACATCACAACCGTCTATAAATAGTAAGTATACCATTCATAGTAAGTTGTGAATTTTAGGAGTTTTAGTTCTAGTTTGCTTATGATTTCTCTCCCATTGCTTGGTATCCCTATTTAAAGTGTTGTGAACTTGTTTATTTCATTCATTAATCAATTTCAAATTTTATAGAATTTATTTTCTATTTTGCTTGCTTTCTTTCTCGTGGATTCGAGAAGCCTCAGTGAGAAGTCCAGAGAAATTCTGTGGATTCGGAATAGTTATCCTCTTGAGGAAGACGGTGCTCGACCTTATTACGTTCATCCCTGTGTCAATTAGTATCAGAGTGAGGATTCCTCTTGGGCCAATGGCAAACAACGAAAGTATGAACTAAAATCCTGTGGACGGTGATCCAGGGATTTCTGATATTACAGAAAGAATGAAAGCTTTTCACCGGGAGAGTTAGTTGACCATACAAGGACTGAAGGAAATCCTTGATCGTCTTGCGGATGTGCTACTTCTGCTCAGAGCCCTATGTGGTGCTCCGCCGCCTATGATTACTTTACCACCTGTGGTTGTTATACGACACAACTCCAATTTTTGTAAAACACTACCAGTGGCAAACAGTAGGGCTATACCAGATTATTCAAGTTTTAGTGAAGAGAATCTTAATAAAGGTTTTGTCTGACGACCAATCCATGGAGGCGATCATATAAATCGTGCTGAAAGAGACTATCGAGGTAAGGTTGCACTTCCTAGTTTTAATGGTTTATTACGCATAAAAGATTTCCTCGATTGGCTAGCTGAAGTAAAGAGATATTTTGATTATATGGACATGTCAAATCATAAAAAGGTAAAATTGGTAGCATTTAAATTAAAATCTGGTGCTTCTACATGGTGGGAGCAATTTTTACTCTCACTAGCTCGCCAGAACAAGGTGCTCATCTCATCATGACCACGGATGAGACGTCTTCTTCAATCATGATTTCTCCCATGTGATTATGAGCAGATATTATTCCAGCAATACCAGAATTATCGATAAGAAAATCGAACCGTCACAGATTACACTGACGAATTTCAGTGGTTGGCAACATGAAATGATTTGTCAGAATCTAAGTCACAGAAGGCAGCACGATTTATTGGAGGGTTACGATAGATAATTCAGGATCGCGTTTAAATGCACTTAGTCGGGACCGTGGATGAAGCGGTTCAATTGGCAAGTAGGGCAGAAACGTAGCTTGCAAGAGTTTCGAATCGGCCTTATCCTTTAAGTCAACTTCTCATAACGAGTCCCCCATAAGATCCAGTGTTGGCACAAGGAAAAGAACCAGTAGGAGAACGTCTTCAACCTCCTGGAACAGCAAACCGTGATACGGGGAGCGGATCATCTATGCCTCAACGTGTAGCACCCACAACAACGGGCTCGAGTAGAATTTCAAATCCTTACGTTCGGTCAAGATTGAACAATTGTTACCATTGTGGCCAATCGGGTCACTTATCAAACACCTGTCCTCAACGTCCTGCAGCACACATGACCATAAACGAAAGGGGCACTAAATGTGAGGCCATAGAAGAAGACCCTGACTTTGATGAATATGAATAAACCACTGAGGAAATAACAGATGACGATGAATTGATGGGTGAGGATCGTGGATAATCTCTAGTTGTGAGGTGATTACTGTATACCTCATGGAAGGAATTACATCCATAGTGACACAATATATTTTGTGCACTGTCAATGGAAAGGTCTGTGATGTGATCATAAACGGTGGTAGTAATGAGAACATCGTCACAAGAGTGATGGTGGATAAGTTGCAGCTACTAACGAGAAAACATCCTTCCTCGTACTCAATTGACTATATTAAAAAAGTAAACGAGGCCAAGATAACTAAATAATGCACTATCTTGTTTTTAATTGACAAAAATTATAAAGATCAAATACTTTGTGATGTGTTCGACATAGAAGTATGTCATATGTTACTCGGTCGACCCTGCTGTTGGACCGTGATGCAACCCATCGAGGGTGGGACATTGTCTAATTATTCATCAAGGATAGTTAAAAAATAATCCTTGCCCCTATTGTACCAGAAAATTACCTTGAAGCCTCTAAAGTGGTGGGGAGTTCCCTCTTGACTATTCGGGATTTCATGGAGGAATCTAAGGAAACCGACGAGGTATACACTGTAGTGGTGAAGGGCGAGGAAATGAAATCCTCAAACATTCCTCCAAGTTTAAGACCATTGTTAAACGAATTCAAAGAAGTCTAGCTTGAAGATTTACTTAATGGATTGTCCCCCATGAGGGACTTCCAACATCACATAGACCTCATCCCTGGGGCTAGCCTGTCCAACCGCTCTCATTATCGGATGAGTCCGAAAGAGTGTGAGATACTTCAGGGGCAAGTGGAGGAATTGATTCTTAAGAGTCTCTTCAGAGAAGGTATGAGCCCATGTGTCGTACCAGCATTATTAATGCAAAAAAGATGAAAACTGGCGCATGTGTGTCGACAGCCAGGCAATCAATAAAATTATCAAATATCGGTTCCCGATACCACTGTTGGACGACATGCTCAATATGCTAAAAGGAGCCAAGGTGTTATCTAAACTAGACCTAAGGAGTGGTACCAGCAGATTCATATCTGACCAGATGATGAGTGAAAATCGGTGTTCAAGACTAAGGGTTGTATGAGTGGTTGGTCATGCCCTTCGACCTATCGAACGCACTAAGTACTTTTATGTGTTTGATGAATCAAGTTTTAAAATCGTTCACTGCCTGATTTGTTGTAAGACCCGTATGCTAATCCATACTGTTCCGTCAACTCCCGCGTTCCTTCCGGTCAAAGTCTGACAATCTACGACCTGTAATCGACATTTGCGCACGACTGTAAGTCGTATCCTATACATTTGAGTCGGCTTAATCCGAGACTTGTATTATTGCAACCGCACCGTCGTCGCGGTTCTAATGCCGCAACTCACGCACTGATCTGATACCCAGTCGAAGAGATGTGGGCCCGCGTTCAGTTCGAGGAAAAACACTGCGCGTTATAAATCTCAATAGAATCTCTACAACATGTCAAATCAATTCCATCAATCAATCCCATCAATCACCTCTCATGTCAAGTACAAAGCACCCATGCTTCCTTTCTCCACAAGTTAAGTAATCCCAAAAGTCAACCAATACATCACCTCACCCATCACTCACATCCATCACCCATCTCCCATCACTTCTCCTTACAACCACCTCTCTCTCTCTCTCTTTCTCTTCACATTTTTCAAGCATTTTCCAAGCAACCAAGAGCCCACACGTCCAAAGTTTTCCCAAGAGAGAAGTGACCTTGTGTGGCCTACTTTCCCATCTCAAAACCTCCATCCTAGCCATCCATTTCTCATCCTCTCCATTAAAGTGAAGCACAAGGAGATAGGCTTTCCAACAGACCGAGAAGATCAAGTGGTGGGTGTTTCTATAGGGTAGTTTTTTTTATTTTTTAAGATGGGCCAAGTGAGGCCTACCGATCAATGGTATGGATCTCACTTTGGACCCTAAGATGTGGCCAATGGCCCACCTTGATTATCAATATCATTCCATGATGGGGCCATTCTCCATGGACCCCATCATGATGTTTAATTCTAGTTTGAAAGAGGTCATCTAGACCATTCATTTTGGGTGGAGAAAGGATCTCCACCATAGATCTTTGATTTGATGGGTCCATATGCAATGAGACCCACTTGATGTATGAATCAGATGCTCGAAAAGGAGGGAAACAACATTATGGTGGGCCCCCACGTGGAACCCACGTGTAATGTATGTGTCTTATTCACACCGTCCACCACCGTGGACGGTGGAACCCACTGTGAAGTAAGTGTTTTATCCATGCTGCAGCTGTGTGCGGGCTGCCTCCGTACAGCGTGCGGCCCAGTGATGTATGTATCCACACTGTCCACTGTTTTGATGGTGGGGTCCACCATGATGCATGTGTTGCATCCAAGCCGTCCAACCCTTTTGAAAGCCCATTTTAAGGCTTGAGACTAAAAATGAGGCAGATATGGGCCATACAGTAAAAGCAATGGGGATTGAACGTCTCCCCTTGAATCCATTTGTTTCCCAGAAGTTTTGGATCACTACGAAATTGTCTCATCTTAATCCAAGTCTGTGTGACCTTATGGCCAGATTAGATAGAAAATAAATAATACAGTTGGCCTTGAGAAATTTAATGATGGAAATCATTATCACCCCTTGCTTTAGGGTGCAACCCATTTGATGCACATATGGGGCCCGTTCGCATGGCCCATCTGATATACATAAGGCTCAATTAGTATGGCCCATTTAATATACACAAGGTCCATGTGATTAGGCCCATTTTTATGTATCCTAAGTCCCATGGGTTGGGGCCCATTTGATGTACACATAGGGCCCATTAGTATGGCCCAATTGAAGTATATGTAGGGCCCATTGGTGTGGTCCATTGATTTATATAAGGCCCATGTGATGGTGCCCACATGGATGTACTTGTGGCCATCCGTGGAGGCCCATCTTGATGCATTTGTAGCCCAAATTTATAGCCCATTGTTGAGGTCCACCTTGAGGTGTATGAGGCCATCGTTGAGGCCCACTTTTCTATAAATGTAAGGCCCATACTATGAGGCCCATTGTGATATGTTTGGAGCCTATGGATTAGTCCTATTTTGATGTATTCTAAGGCCCATGGGTTATGGTCCATTGCAATGTACATAAGGCCCGTTGGTGAGGCCCATTAATGCAGCCCATTTGATGAGTGTAAGGCCCATGTGATATGACCCATTTGATGTATTTAAGGCCCAATGAGATGTACCTAAACTCTATTACAATGGGTGATTCCTCCATGGTTTGTTTAGTGATGTCTTGTGGTGAGCCATGCTTTAGGAGCAATGTTGGTTTGATGTCCACATTGTAAGTACAATGTTAGTTAAATGTCCACATTGTAACTCTCCTTAAGGCCCATTGATAGGCCCATACTCGTTAATATTCATCACTTTATAACATGCTTAGTATAATCCCATGACTCATGCCCATACACATCATATGTATGCTTGATATGAGTAGTGACTGATTATAGCATACGCCATTGGGCAGACCATTTATGGGACTCGTTATGAAACAGAGTGCCCTACATGATCGCGCAGTACGTGCTGGATTGCTGCATGATTTGACGGTGTGATTCATGCATCTTGCATATGTGTGACTTGATCACTGCATGCCCTAGCGATATCAGGGCCGTGGCTCCACAGGTACATCGTGGATGGCTGTATCGGATGCTGAAAATACTTTGTTCTAGCACTGTGGGCACTTAGGATGTCCTTGGGTGAAAGTTTCAGAACCTTTTTGGTACCAGGAGATGCTCCAACGTCTAGACTGAGTGGATACATGAGCGCCCGAGTGCCGAATACCAGTAGGCCGTGTCTCCCACTGTGTCGTGGTCGGTTGGAAAGGGGTGTGGTCTTATCTGCCCGAGTGAGGGGGCTATAAGGTAGGCTGAATTTGACCAGCTCGCGAATGAGTCCGATATCGACGAGCCGGGTAGGTATTGACAGACTACTGGTTAGGCGGATAGTGAGGTCTATTCTACTTGCTTGGCTGTGCAGCTAGGGAGGAGGCAGTCAGTGTGAGTGTATTAGATCCTGGTGATATTTAGAGAGGAACTGTATTGATATGTGTACTTGATGAGTACTGGCATGCCTCCTTTGCATCTCGCATATGACATTTAGCTACGTAGGCCACGCATCGCATGGCCTTGGTATGGCCGATAGCATTCATACCTTGCATCATATAGTTTTGGTATAACTGTTAGCATTCATGGACTTACCGTAGGTTTCCGCATTACTCTGACATTATATACTTGACAGTTTTCTTATGCACACACTTACACCACCCTCTAAGCTTTTGTAAGCTTATGCACGATAGTTGCGTGTAGGTAGCGTTGGACAGTAGCAGCGCTGAGGCAGGAGTGTGCATCTGGCTATTTTAGAGCTTTTGATCACCTTGTATTTCCCTTTTCGCATTGTACTTAAAGTTTTTGATGTAGTGGATATATGGTGTTGTTGTTTTGTGACTTGGTTATGCTTGTGGTTATGTTCCATTACAAAAAAAAAAATTCATTCTAAAAATTCTCCTTACAAGATCCCAGGATCAGAATCTGGCATATGATTTTCAGGAGCCGAGAATGGGGCACTACGGAGGCTGTCGGCACTAAATTCGGCGATCGGGATTCCTATGAATCAGATTTTCTGGTTTGGGGAATGACATTTGTAGTAGTATATTTTGATGACATACTGATAAATAGCCAGGATGAGATGAAAAGGTGCGAGCTATTAGGGAATGGCCAATCCCGATGAACATTCATAAGGTGAGGAGTTTTCTTGGGTTGAAGACCTTCAATCATTGATTCATACAAAATTTTAGCACAATAATTGCGCCTATTACAGATTGCATGAAAAAAAGACCGTTTCAGTGGACCGATGAAGTTGACAAGAGATTTCATGAGATTAATCATCGTTTATCCACAATTTCGGTCTTGGTGCTTCCTAATTTCAACAAGTTATTTAAGGTTGAGTGTGATGCTTCATAAGTCAAAATTAGAGGAGTATTATCACAGGAAGGCAGGCTAGTAGCCTTCTACAATGAAAAGCTTAGCAAAGCTCAACGTCGCGGACCTGATTGAGTATCATGAACTAGAGCAAGATGAGAACTCGAGGACAAGTTCTTTTAAAGTTGAGGGGATTGATGTAGAACGGGTCGCATACAGTTTCATGGCTAAGATGGATTAAAAAAGGCCCGGTTGACGACAGAAGTGATCCGGACCATTGGACCTTAGATTAGGCATATCTCACAATCCAGAATGAGTTATCGGGCGTAAACTATATGATTTTAGGGTAGAACGAGCTACTTTAAACCAACCAACCACACTACACTAGGTTACACAAGCTGGATTTGTGAAATACCCCTAGATTGATGGTCATTTTCCTATTTTAATTTCATTTTTACTATAAATAGTAAGTTTTAGTTTGATTATAACTCTTCATCTATCGGGCTTTAGGACTTGTGCCCAACGTGAAAAGAGCTCAGAATAATTAAGAGAACGGTTTGGTGAAGCTAAATAGGACACTTACTATTTCTAGCCGAAAACCTTGTGCACTAGTAGACATCACGACTATCTATAAATAGTAAGTTTACTATTTATAGTAAGTTACAAATTCTAGGAGCTGTAGTTGTAGTTTGCTTCTGATTTCTCTCCCATTACTTGGTATCCCTATTTAAAGTGTTGTGAACTTGTTTATTTCATTCATTAATCAATTTCAAATTTTATAGAATTTATTTTCTATTTTTCTTGCTTTCTTTCTCGTGGATTCGAGAAGCCTCTATGATGAGTCCAGAGATATTCTGCAGATTCGGAATAGTTATCCTCTTGAGGAAGACGGTGTTCAACCTCATCACATTCATCCCTGCATCACTAACTCAACCGGTTGTTCCTTCCACTTAGCCGAAATTGAGGAAAGCGAGCAGGTCATGGGGCTGGCCCATGGGATCTTGGCCTACACTATACCCTTGGTACATCTGATCATGCTGCTTGATTAGTTGAATTGAGCTCAAACTTTGAAATTTTGGGCCATCTATAATAGTGGGTGTAAGACCTGTATCCTACTCCGTAATTTTACGTAGACTCCCGCGATCCTCCATGTCAAATTTTGACAACCTAGAACCTGTAATTGGCGTTTGTATGCGACCTTAAGTCGCCTCATGTGATTCTGAGTCAGCTCGATTCAAAACTTGTACCATCATGACCAAACCATCTCGGCGGTTCCAACGCTGCGTCTTGTGCACCGATGCGATACCCAGGCCAGAAGTTGTGGGCCAACATATTTTTCGAAGAAACACCGCGTGTTGCGAATTCCAAGAGAATTTCTACAACCCATCACATCAATCAATCAATCACAAGTCAAGTATACAACTTATGCCTCTCCCATCCCTTTTCTTACTAACAAAGACAAGCAACCCATACCCCATGCCACCTCACCCCCCATAAGTTAACCCTCATGTCATCTCTCCTTACACCACCATACCTCTCATGCCATCCCTCTTACACACCCATCCCTTTCTCTTTATATCTCCCATCTTTCACTCATTCTACACCATTTTCCAAGCAACTAAGGAGAGAAAATCTTAAGGAGAGAAAGCTTAGTGTGTGGTTCACTTCCTACCCCTCTCATTTCCCATCTCAACCCTCCAACCTTCATCAGCCTCCATCAAAGAGAGAGTCAAGGAGTTTGACATTCCATCGGACCAAGAGGATCGAACGGTGGGTGTTCTATAGGCTTAGATTTATATTTTTTTTATGATGGGCCAAGTGGGGCCTACCGATCGATGGTATGGATCTTACTTTAGACCCTAGATGTGGCCGATAGCCCACTATGATTTACATGATCATTCCATGATGGGGCCATTCTCCATGGACCCCATCATAATGTTTATATTTCCTTATATGAAAGGTCATCTAGACCTTGCATTTTGGTGGAGAAGGGATCTCCACTGTTGATTTTGATCGGTGGGCTCACATGTAATGGGACCCACTTAATATATGTTGTAATGCATGAAAGGGAGGGCCCATAGTGTCGGGGTCTCTCCCATCACATGTTTCTCTCTCTTTCTTTCTCTCTCTCTCTCTCTCTCTTTCTCTCTCTCTCTCTCTTCTTGGTTTGCGGCCTGCCATGATGCAAGTATTTTATGCACACTGTGCATTTAGTGGACCACGTTGCTGTTCAAGTGGGGCCCACATCACCGCCATATTCGAGCCCACCATTAGTTGTTCATTTGGATTGGCCCGGACTGAAGGTGAAACATAAATGTTAGCTTGACATCGCTGGTGGGCCAAACATGTGGACCCACCAGATGCATGTGTTTCATCCAGCCGTACAATTATGGGACGCTGCTGGAAGGTCCAGCAGCTGTGGGACCCATTTTATGTATGGATTATATATCCAATCTGTCCATCAAAGAACGTCCAGAGCCAGGATGATTTTAAAAAAAGGGGGGAATGTATATTATTATATAATATAATATGTATATATGTATATCATGGATGGGCCACACCACGTGGACCTACATGTTATATGCATTTCATCTTTACGGTCTGTCCGTTTGGATCGTGGACCACACCCTGATTTATGCATTTTATATGTACCATCCAGCCTGCTGGACGGTGAGACCCACCCGATTGCATGTGTTCTATCAATGTTGTCCATCTATTTTATCAGACCGTCCAGCGGCTTAGACGTGATGATCGTGGCCCACCTGGCATGAATTGACGGACAGTGGGGACCACAACTATAAAGCTATGGTATTGGCATCAGAAAAATTTCGTGGGGCCCACACGTGATATATCTATGCTGCCCAGCAGCGTGGTCCCACATACACGTGTGGGATCCACCATGATGTAAGTGTTTTATCAAAACTGTCCATCCATTCACTAGGGGCCCCACCTCGCTGTGGTTTTGACAACAACAAGTCGTGTAGGTTTGATCCACACCGTCCATCCAATTGGCAAGCTCGTCTTAGGCTTGAGACTAAAATGAGGCAGATTTATCAGGTAGACCACACTGTAAAAATCAGTAGGGATTGAACGCCCACTATTGAAGCTGTTTGGTGGTCACAAGAGTTCTAGATCAAAATGATATTTGTTTCTCCTCTTAAACCAGGTCTTTGTGACCTTATGAATAGACTGGATGGAAAATAAACATGATGGTGGGTCCTGTGTAGTTTCAATGATGGAAATCAATATCACCACTGCTATTTGTAGTATGGTCCAGATGATCTTCCTATATGATTTTTTTTTTTTTTTTTTTAGGAAATGTTCCAGAATGATCTCTAAAATAGATGAATGGTGTAGATGGCGAAGCCCATTGGTGTGGCCCATTGATGCTACCCACTTGATGTATATGAGGCCCATTGGTGCGGCCCGTGGATGGGACCCACTTAATGTATATGAGGCCCATTGGTGCAGGTCGTGGATGTGAAGACTTGATGTATATGAGGCCCATTGGTGTGGCCCATGGATGCGCCCACTTGATGTATATGAGGCCCATTGGTGTGGCCCATCAATGCGCCCACTTGATGTATATGAGGCCCATTGGTGCAACCCACTTGACATGTATGAGGCCCATTGTTACGGCCCATGTGATGCAGCCCGATTTGATGTATATGAGGCCCATGTATTACGGCCCATTGTGATATATATATACAGTCCATATTTGAGGCCCAATGTGATGTATATGCGACTCGTATATAAGGCCCGATGTATTGTATGTGTTGCCCATGTGTGAGGCCGATGCAATGTATACGTGGCCCATGTGTGAGGCCCGATGTGATATATATGAAGCCCATATGATGAGGGTCGATGTGATGTATATGTGGACCTTGAGTGAGGCCCATGATAATGTATATTAGGCCCTTGCGTTAGGCCATAGGCCCACTATACGTTTGGCTCTATGTGGGCCACTCCTTGGGAGCAATGTTGATTAAATGTTCACATTGATGGGCAATGATGGTTAAATGTCTACATTGTGACCTTCTCTTAGTCATTTGCTAGGCTTATTCTCATCATTCTCTTAGTGGGTTGACCCTAATCATTGGGCCCCATTGATGTTTGCATGACCCACCTATTCATATTGGGTTAAACCATAACGTTGGGTCCCCATTGGATTCTCGTAGGATTACCTTTTAATCTTGAAGTCCATCTAGGACTTATTTGGGCTCCCCTAGGGCATCTAGCGGGCCATATGATAGTATGGTAAAAGAAGCCCACTCCAGATCCTTAGGACTATAGGTAGGCCACCTAAGCCCAACCTTATGAGGAGAGCACAACATCACCGTAGACAGATGGATTCATGCTAATTGATTTAGTATATTCACTGTTGATGTTTTAATTTAAACCAATTTGATTTAAATGATTTTAACTCACAAGTATACGAATCAGATGTAAATATGGTACGTATTACGAGATCGTTCCCACGAGGATTGGTTTTCGCAATTCGAAATTTAAGACTCTTCTTAACTAATCCAATAAATATTTTAGCAAACTAATAAGTAAACTAACACAAATCTATGGAAAATAACTGAGAATTATGAGAAAAATTCAATCCAGGAGAAGACTAGGACTTTCGAATCCACCCCTAATTATCCTAACCCTTGTTTTACCTGTTGATTTATCCTAATATAGATTGGTATAAATTTAATAAACAAAGCACATCCTATGTCCTTGGTCGGGCACACAGAATGTATAATCTTTTAAAGCATATGGATCACATCTTTCCATCCATGGTTAGGCATGGAGAGATGTAAATCCTGTTTCTTCCTCTATAGGAGACCTGTTCATGGTCAGACACAAGCATCTAGAATAATATTCTAAACAACATCCATATCTAGACTTTGGTTGAGCTCATAAAATGGAGAAGTACAGAAATCTCAGGAAAGCACACTAGCGAAAGAAACAATTCAATCAAATTAAAATTCAACAGTAAACAAAAGTTATTCAAATTAGGGGCTTCATCTCAGCCCTAGCTAAGAAGTTTAGTAATCCATAAAATTAATTAGGCAAAAGAAAATAAAAAGTAAAAATATTAAAAATATCTTCCTTATCTCTCTTCTTCCTTCTTCTCTCTCTCCTCCTTAGCTCTGGATCTTCCTTTCTAAGGTTTGAATCCCTACTCCCCACGTCCAAAACCTCCTTATATAGCTGCTGGAGTGGTGAAAATCGAATTTGAATCGGATTTGGAAAGCTATGCATGCCTAGTGAAAGGTTTTTCGCAGCCAAGTTCGGTGCCTCGAAACACACCACTTTTCTCGCTCAAATTCTAAAGAAACACCGTCCCTTAGGACATTCTTGGGTCCTCTATATGATAGACGGTTCAGATCTGCCATATGATCAAAGATGGTGGGCCACAACCGCCTGAAAAAATCAGTTTTTGCAGATGTGCGAAACCTTTCGCACCATTTCACTGTTGTGATTGGTGGGCCCCACAGAAGTATTTTCTGGAAAATTCACTCCATCCATTACATTCAGGACGAAATTTCAGTAAAGAATGAGTGGTTTTGAACATCCATTGGCGCGACTCAGAGAAGAAATCACAAAAGGATCAGTTTTGAACGTCCCAGGGCAGCCCTTTTGTGGCCTCTGTAACGCACACGTGTACTTGCATGAGTAAAAGGTTTAAACATGGTTTTGTAGTGCTCATGGCTGTCTACATGGTGGACGGTTTGGATTGAGCTTACGGGGCACGTGTGGGGCCCACAGTCGACCGCAAAACGGCCAGCGGCAGTGCGTTACGCAGCCGAAAACGGCAACTTCCCTTTTCTTTTTCTTTTTCGGTCAGACACGGTCAACCGTCTCTGCCTTTTCCCATGCACGTGTAGTGCACTTGTGCACTATGCACACTCCATTCATGTGGGGTCCACTATGATGTTTCTATGAAATCCAATCCGTTCATTCCTTTTATCAAACTATTTTAACCTTTGAAACCAAAGTTGAGGCAGTTCCAGATATCAGGTGGGCCCAGAATCAATGGTTTATGGGCTGATCTGTCAGTTGGGGTACTTCTATAGTGATCCAATGGCTGAAATTTTACGTGTACGGTTAATTTATGGCCCTCATCCCATGTATAAAGTTTCGAACCGATCAGATGGTGGGAACCCTGTGATCTTGCATTCTGGCTAGTTTTTGGGCCCGTTTAATGCAAACAGCTTGATTTCCTCAGATCCCTGGCATGTAATTTCTTCAATCTTAGTCCTTTGGAGTCCGTTCCCTGCTCTGGTATCCTCGGAGCATTAAATCCATGCTTTTAATACGCTTTTTCAATCAACGCTCTTTATTTCATCCTACAACAAAACACAATTAAACTATGGCATTAAGCATTATCATGTTGGTAAAATCTGATAATTATTGGGGTCTGATATGCAATATTCAACCCTCATCACAACCCCCAACCAGCATTTTGCTAGTCCCGAGCAAAATATGCGAAAAATAATTTCAAAAAATAAGAGAATTCTTGTAAACTCGAGCGACTTGTGACCAGATAGTTGAGATGCGAAAATTCTAAGATTCAAGAATGGTAAGTAGAATTTTCTCTTGGTATCAAGTTCATGGTCAAGTTCAAAATATTAATCCATTGATTAGAACAATTCTAAACATTAAGTTCCATGAGTATATAGTGTAATCTCGGCTTACCATTGCTAAGAGATCCAATTGTCATTTTCATGATATGATTGGTAATTAACTACGGCATTCATGACAACCAAAACTGAAACTAACACTTGCCTCAGGGATTAACTTTTCATTCTATCAGCCTTTAATATTTTTATGAATAGTACGCCAAGGAGTGGAATCAAATCCTCACCCATAGGGAGCAAACCCATGGTGAAAACTTGTCGCCCAACTCTTTCTACATGTCAACCATAGGGAATCGAATCCTCACCTATAGGGAGCAAACCTATGGTGAAGATTATGTGACTTACCCTTTTTATTCTTCTTTACTGCACATGAGATTTTATTTTGACTAGTTCCTTTCATGCTTTGTGATTACCAAGTTATTCATTCAATTATCAAACCAAAACCTTAATGTGTAAGCGAGATGTGATATGCTAAATCATGACTCAATCAATGTTTAAAGCTTCTAATCACGGATTAACAATTCAAATTTAACTGTGAAAATGTAACAGATGGTTAAATCCAAGTACCAAAATTCTGTATCTTATAATTTTAAAATCACGACTATCCTTCAAAATCACTTCAAAGTCACAAGAAATTCCAGAAAAATTTAAAAATTAAAAATTTTTCACAATTTTGCTCAAGACCAAGAAAATACTGATTAGGTAACCTAATCTCCCACCCCCAATATAAAATCTACATTGTCCTCAATGTAAAAGAAATAAGCATGCAATGTACATGAGACAATGAAAGTAAAAGAGGAGTAATGGAAAGATAGTACCTGGAACGGAGAATCAAGAGGCTTTTCCAAAAATATCAACGTAAAAGCGAGTCAGCACAAGAGAGAAAACAATAAAAATAAAATAATAAAAATAAAATAAAAAAATAAATAAATTTCTACCTATACCACTTTTGCAGGTGCTCTCGATTGCATTTAGCATATGCAATAAGCCTTTAAACCCCTAGGTTGCCCCTAGTGAACGAGTTGTAGTCTTGTGAGGGTTTGCAGCAATGATACCCACAAACATTGAACTAACTAACTAGAATAATAATAATAATAATAAAAATAAAAAGAAAAGCTGGATTGCCTCCCAAGAGCGCTAAGTTTATCATTTATCCTAAAACAACATAAAATAAACTACCCGAGTCCTATGAAAGCAGGAAAAAACTACTCGATCATGCCGCAAGGTTCCTCTTCCGGCCAATATCTTAATAAGTTTCTTAGTAAGTTCCTTGACAAGATCATCCAAAAGCCCTTTTTGTAATAGGCTTGGACACCCTGGAGCATGACTTTCCAGAGAGACTTATGTACCTCATAAGAAATTTTCCATTGAGTTACTTGAGGTATCCAGAATATATATGATTCACCTGTGACAGAAAAATTTTCAATTTTAGTATCCCATGGTGAATCAGAGACTACTCGTAAATGAAATTTAGAAAAAATTGTAGTAGGTGGTGTAGTCTCAACAAACGTCGATGTTTCACTCTTTAGTTCAATTTTCAACTCTTTCACATTTAATGGTAAACATTCAGAATCCGGGGAAGGAGGTACTTCAGAATACGGGTTCTCTCGATTCATGACAACTGTCGATGTATTATTTTGCAAGGCATTCACTATTTCTTGTAACAGGGGATCATTTGAATCTGCAAAATACGCTAACCAGTCATCTAAAGAGTTGGGATGTTCAGCTAAGCATGATTTATTTTTTACATTGGAGATTGTGATGATCTGCCCAAGGAATCCATCGTCTTTGAAAGTGGATGGAAGTACACTTTCTTGCTCCAACCCTGCACAAACATTTTGATGATCAAGAAATGAAGTATTGATGTGAGGACTCTGATCATTGATACTACTCAGAACAGGTATTGAATCGTCAAAAGTGTATGACTTAGATGGTGGCCTCAGCTGGGTGGTTTCAACTTCAAGAGTCATATCAAGCGGTTCGTTCATTTTTCGAATCATATCATCATTCAATTCAGGGGAATGGCCCAAACATGTTTCACGAGAGTTAGAAGGGTCGATTGTAATGGGCTCATCCTCCATTTTTAAATCAGACATGTTAGATGAGAGGAGTGGCTCATTTTGACCGACCACTTCGTGTACTTCTTGATCACTAACCTGGACCATACTTGAGATTGATTCTGGGAGAATTTGGGCTGAACATTCATGATCATCATCCCAATACATATCATCGTTTAATTCCCTATTATGCACACTTGAGATGGGATTGCTTTCCTCACATTCTATTCCTAAATTGGGTGAAGGTTCAAATAAGCTGTCCTCTTTATCATCATTAAACTCGAGTGTCTCATGTGAGAGAAGTGTGTTATCATTATTATATTCGAAAGACACCCATGTCTCTTCACCATTCCTTTGAACCGTCATCGAGATCAATTCATCTTCCTCGCATTGTATTTCTGTATTGAGTTGTGGCTGAGATGAACTAGATTCCATTAGTGCATCATAAGTAGGGAATCCAAAGGAATAATCAACGGGTTGTGATCGGGATGAATTAGTCTCCAGTAACCTATCAATGCGTGATTCAAGTGCATATAATAATTTCATTATGTCATAGGCTGTGTAACTCGGAGATGACTCTTCTTGGATCATTTTTGGTGGATATTCAGAAGTAAAGAACCCAAGAGAATAATCATTATAACATGTTGTTGCTTCATTTCCCCAATTTTGATGTTTCCACTGATTATAGTCATACGGATCATAGGTGGGAGAATCTGATGGTTGATAATAGTCCTCATGCCTATAGTTATGATAATCACGACACTCACGTACTGTCTTATTAATCCGTGGGGTGTAATTATTCTCCCGTATATGATCGAGTAAGGACTTCTTAACAGGTGGATCATTAGATTCTGGTTGGTTCTCGATGATAGTTTCAGAAAAGTTTTGAGACATTGGTGGATTTCTATCATAATCATCATTCTTATATATGTTATTCTTCTCAGCATACTGACATTTCCACCCGTGCATATACATGGTGAAACTCTAACTCTGAATCTAATTCTAAAGGAAAAATCCTACACCAATCCAGAAATAGGAAGAGAGATAATTAGAAAGAAGTTACCAATTTGAAGATCTATGTTAGAATCCTGCAAAAGAAAACAAAACGAGTTAGTTTCTAAAAAATAAAAAATCTAAAATTAAAAATTTTCTAAAGAACAACAAAGAAGAGTTAGTTTTTAAAAAGGAAGAAAATCCTAGAATTAGAAAGTTACTAAAAATAAAAATGAAAAGTTAGTTTCTAAAAAAAAAGAAAGTTTATAATCTTAGAAATAAAAAGCTAAGTTAGTTTTTAAAAAGGAAAAAATTTCTAAAACTAGAAAATAGAAAGTTACTTAAAAGAAGAATCTAAATCTAAAATTAGAAAATAGAAAATTTTTAAAAAGAAATCCTAGACTTAGAAAATTTCTAAAAAATAAAACCCTAATTCTAAAAATAGAAATTAGAAAAAATAGAGAATTTAGAAAGAGATTACCAAATTAGAAGTTCAAGTCAGGACCCTACAAAACAGAAAATATGTTAGTTTCTAAAATAAAATAAAATTTTTTTTAACCTAAAGTTAATAAAATTCTAAGACTATGAATTATGATAAGAGAGAATCCTAAATCCAATTTGGACGAAAACATTCCCCGGCAACGGCGCAAAAAACTTGATGTTTTAATTTAAACCAATTTGATTTAAATGATTTTAACTTGCAAGTATACGAATCAGATGTAAATATGGTACGTATTACGAGATCGTTCCCACGAGGACTGGTTGTCGCAATTCAAAATTTAAGACTCTTCTTAACTAATCCAACAAATATTTTAGCAAACTAATAAGTAAACTAACACAAATCTATGACAAATAACTGAGAACTATGAGAAAAATTCAATCCAAGAGAAGACTAGGACTTTCGAATCCACCCCTAATTATCCTAATCCTTATTTTACCTGTTGATTTATCCTAATATAGATTGGTATAAATTTAATAAACAAAGCACATCCTATGTCCTTGGTTGGGCACACAGAATGTATAATCTTTTAAAGCATATGGATCACATCTTTCCATCCATGGTTAGGCATGGAGAGATGTAAATCCTGTTTCTTCCTCTATAGGAGACCTGTTCATGGTCAGACACAAGCACCTAGAATAATATTCCAAACAACATCCATATCTAGACTTTGGTCGAGCTCATAGAATGGAGAAGTACAGAAATCTCAGGAAAGCACACTAGCGAAAGAAATAATTCAATCAAATTAAAATTCAACAGTAAACAAAAGTTATTCAAATTAGGGGCTTCATCTCAGCCCTAGCTAAGAAGTTTAGCAATCCATAAAATTAATTAGGCAAAAGGAAATAAAAAGTAAAAATATTAAAAATATCTCCCTTATCTCTCTTCTTCCTTCTTCTCTCTCTCCTCCTTGGCTCTGAATCTTCCTTTCTAAGGTCTGAATCCCTGCTCCCCACGTCCAAAACCTCCTTATATAGCTGCTGGAGTGGTGAAAATCGGATTTGAATCGGATTTGGAAAGCTACGCATGCCTAGTGAAAGCTTTTTCTCAGCCAAGTTCGGTGCCTTGAAACACACCATTTTTCTCGCTCAAATTCCAAAGAAACGCCGTCCCTTAAGACTTTCTTGGGTCCTCTATATGATAGACGGTTCAGATCTGCCATATGATTAAAGATGGTGGGCCACAACTGCCTGGAAAAATCAATTTTCGCGGATGTACGAAACCTTTCGCACCATTTCGCTGTTGTGATTAGTAGGCCCCACAGAAGTATTTTCTGGAAAATCCACTCCGTCCATTACATTCAGGATGAAATTTCAGTAAAGAATGAGTGGTTTTGAACATCCATTGGCGCGACTCAGAGAAGAAATCACAAAAGGATCAGTTTTGAACGTCCCAGGGCAGCCCTTTTGTGGCCTCTGTAACGCACATGTGTACTTGCATGAGTAAAAGGTTTAAATATGGTTTTGTAGTGCTCATGGCTGTCTACACGGTGGACGGTTTGGATTGAGCTTACGGGGCACGTGTGGGGCCCACAGTCGACTGCAAAATGGCCAGCGGCCGTGCGTTACGCAGCCGAAAACGACAACTTCCCTTTTCTTTTTCTTTTTCGGTCAGAGACGGTCAACCGTTTCTGTCGTTTCCCATGCATGTGTAGTGCACTTGTGCACTATGCATACTCCATTCATGTGGGGTCCACTGTGATGTTTCTATAAAATCCAATCCGTCCATTCCTTTTATCAAACTATTTTAACCATTGAAACCAAAGTTGAGGCAGTTCCAGATATCAGGTGGGCCCAGAATCAATGGTTTATGGGCTGATCTATCAGTTGGGGCACTTCTATAGTGATCCAATGGCTGAAATTTTACGTGTATGGTTAATTTATGGCCCTCATCCCATGTATAAAGTTTCGAACCGATCAGATGGTGGAAACCCTATGATCTTGCATTCTGGCTGGTTTTCGGGCCCGTTTAATGCAAACAGCTTGATTTCCTCGGATCCCTGGCATGTAATTTCTTCAATCTTAGTCCTTTGGAGTCCGTTCCCTGCTCTGGTATCCTCGGAGCATTAAATCCGCTTTTAATACGCTTTTTCAATCAACGCTCTTTATTTCATCCTACAAAAAAACACAATTAAACTATGACATTAAGCATTATCATGTTGGTAAAATCTGGTAATTATTGGGGTCTGATATGCAATATTCAACCCTCATCAACTGTCAAGGACCGATCCTCATATTATAAATTAGATCTACCATCCTCTTATGGACCCCGCCATATATATAGGCCGATCATCGATTATGACTATGTTGGTATACGCATTGTGTTAGCATAACATTGCGATTATATGAAGCCATTGTGACCATATAACGCCCATTGTGATGGTATGAGGCCTATTGTGTATGTATGAGGCCCATATGATGTGTGAGGACATTGTGTTGTGATGGTATGAGGCCTATTGTATATGTATGAGGCCCATTATGATGTGTGAGGACCATTGTGTTGTGATGGCATGAGGCCTATTGTGAATGTATGAGGCCCATTGCGATGTGTGAGGACTATTGTGCTGTGATGGTATGAGCTCCATTGTGATTGTATGAGACCCGTTGTGACTAGATGAGGCCCATTGCGATATGAGAGGGCCATTATGATTGTCTGAGATCAATCATTATTATGTTTGATAATCATACATAGTATCATGTTACATGTCCATATGCATCATCTGCATGTTTGATATAAGATGCAGTTGACCATTGCATATGCCATTGGGCAGGTTGTTTATGGGAGTCCCTGTTAGTGGAGTTGCCCCACATGAGCGCGTGGTACGTGTACGTTTGATGCATGACTGAATGATATGACTCATACATCTCGTATTTTGTGATACGACCACCGTATGCCCTAATGACATCAGGGTCGTAGCCTCCACAGGCATATCATGGATGGCTAGATGGGACACCGAAAATCTTTTTTTACATGGGGTGTCATAGATGTCCTTGGGCCCACCAGATGAACAGCCATGATGACATGAATTTTGCGGTGTAGGCATGGGAGCTGTACAATGCCAATGAACTTCTGCAACTGGTGGACCCCATACTAAAAGGAGAATTCCCTGTCGACGAAGCTGTCCGATTCCTGAAGGTGGCTCTTCTATGTGTGCAAGAGATGCCAGGCCGCAGACCGCAGATGCTGAATGTTGTAAAGATGTTATTGGACGAGATTGACGTTAGGGATGTCCCAATCTCACAGCTGGGAGTGATCACGGATTTCATGGACGTGAAAATACGCCACAAACATACATCCGAGATCTCCAAAACCTCCACCAGTAATACGTCGACCTCATCGTTCAGCATGATTTGAGAAAGATCATTTTGATTTCTGTCCGTCGACTTCTTGAATGTACAAAGTCATGATCAATTGGATCTTTCTTCAATTGTTTCCAGTGCACCCGGACTGTTGTCAGCTGAAGAGAGTGTTGTTTATGTATTGGCGGTATTGACGGATTGTATATGCATCAATGATGGATAATCTGATTAGGAAGACATTTACGATGCCTCGTTGTTGCCTAAGGATGCTAGGTTTTCTTGTTTAGGTTGGTGAGGGAATCAAAACATCTATTTATATGAAAGAGAGGTCGAAGAGCTTATCCATCACACTTCTCTTCTCTATGATTTTCATACAACAGGTTTTCATATTTGCGTAATAAATATATATAGAGACCACAGTTCAAGCATTTCACCCCAAACCTATTTGTAATGATCACAATTATAATGGGGCTCACTGAATTGCTCAATTTGAATAATCCAATAGTCAGATCTAAACCGATGAACATGTGTAGCTCACCTGATAAGAGTCTTACATAGAGTGGTTGAATTACTTTAATCATGTGGTTGGTTTTGTTTATATCTAGGAAGAATTTGAATCGTTGATTGAAAGATGATGGAATCTCTCTCGTGGGCACTAATTGTATGAGAAATGCTATTATGATTTCACTTCATGGACTGCACAGTGCACAAGTCATATCATCCTAATCATCAAATTGTCCTAATCATTAGTGATTCGGCGATCATGGGCTATTTGCGTGATGGCCCACAAGTGTGAGGGTCCAGATTAGCATATGCTTGTGCCACATGTATCGTGGAATCGTTTGATGGGCACGATGGTACTCCATAAAAGGCACGCACCATAGAGGACAAAGGACTATAACGATACATAAATGGGCTGGGCTGGTCAGCTAACGATTATCCAAGCGCAAACCTTGGCCTAGCCCGTTAATAACCTGGACCAGGTAACTATGTCCGATCTTTATGCAGATCCCAACCAAAAGCTAGCCAGACTATTTCTTTAGATAGAAAACTTATGATAAACTGATGTAGAGCAGGACGTGGACAATTTCATGGCCAAGATGGATAAGAAAAGACCCAGTCGACGACAGAAGTGATTCGGACCATCGGACCTTACATCAGGCGTATCTCATAATCCAAAATGAGTTATTAGGTGTAAAATATATGATTTTGGGGTAGAACGAGCTACTTTATCCAACCAACCCTGCTATGCCAGGTTGTGCAAGCTAGATTTGTGAAATACCCCTGGATCGACGGTCATTTCCCTATTTTAATTCCATTTTTACTATGAATAGTAAGTGTTAGTTTGATTATAACTCTTCATCCGTCGGGTTTTAGGACTTGTCCCCAACATGAAAAGAGCTTAAAATAATTAGGAGAACGGATTGGTGAAGCCAAATAGAACACTTACTATTTTTGGCTAAAAACCTTGCACACTAAGGGCGTGTTTGGATGGGGGGATTGGGTGGGATTAGAGTGGAGTAGGATGGATTGCACGGCTTTCAATGTCATAAATACATTTGTCAGTGGATTACATGCAATCCCAATGGATTTCTATATCCAGCAGCCCAGGTATTGACGTGTTTGGACGGGCACAGGGGATATAGATTTCAAAACCAGAGTGCGTTTGGCTAGGTGCATGGGATTGAATGGGATTGCCAACGTCCATTTGTTAGGAAAGGTTATAACCCCACTCATGCGGGAAAGGATTGGTTGCTCCCCCTTTGCCACCAGAACAGTGCTTGGTGGTTGGTGCTATATGGGTCCCACCATATGTATGTGTTTCATCCATTCCACTCATCCATTTTAAAAGACCATTTTAGGGCCTTACACAAAAATTTAGACGGATATAAATCTTGGGTCGTCCAGACCACAACAAAACAATAGCGATTGGATATCCACCATTAAAATCATCCTAAGGCCCACTGTACTGTTTACTTGACATCTAATCTGGTGATTAGGTCATACAGGCACAGATGAAGGGGAAAAAAATAGATTAACTTGATGGAACACTTTTTATGGCCCCTAAAAAGTTTTAAGCGGTCAAACAACATTTTTCAAAACTGTTTCCTGTAATGTGGTCCAATTGAGATTGATATATACCTCATTTTTTGTCTCAAATAAAAAAATGACATGTAAAAATAGATGGACGGCATGGATGAAACACATTAGTCATGTTGGGTCCCACAGGCCCATATAGAGATATAAAACACAGTTATTAACGAATATTAACTACATGTGGACTCCACTGGTGTTTTTAAAGGTCGACCCACATTCAACATTGTTTCCTGTAATGTGGACCACATGATTTTTGGACCTGCCCATACATTGAAGGGGTCACAAAACTATGTGGGGCCCACATGAGGTATGTCTCTTCAGTGCCTTTAATACCTAATTTATTCAATCAATATCACTGTCACCATACAACATAACCATATCGGCATGGACCGCATCAGACAAGGTGGTGTGATATAGGTATATCCCAACAGGTGTACGACAGTCGAAAAAAAAAAAATAAAAAAAAAAATAATATATATATATATATATATATATATATATATATATATATATATATATATATATATATATATATATATATGAAAACATGAGAAGCAAATGACAATGTCTATCATAAGTTGTGCGGGAAAAGATGGAATAGAAAAGAAACAAGTGGCAGATAAATATATACAGTCATCCTAGAATTTAAAAATAACAAGGAAGGTAAGAAAAAGGACACCGATGCCAATTTGAAGGGAACAAAATATCTCTTTGTTTGATGGGCGAAGATCATCAGTCGACACGGCCCTGGAAACCATGGCCGGGGTCGCCTGTGCCATCTGTATCGTCTGTCGGATGGATGATGATGAAGAATGGTGAATGTCCAAGTCATCAGAAAATGCAGCATATTGAACCGCATGAGAATCCGTGCAAGGTCTCAACAGTGCACATGCCTTACTGAAGTGACCGTCCTAGCATGCAACTGCCTCCTTCCAGTTCCTGAATGCCCGATGTCTCGCTCCAAAAAATCCCTTCACCTCCAACCTTGCATCGTCTCAACACATGTATATTCCAGGCCTACGTCTCACCAAGATGATGTAATACTTCTCCTTGCCCATCTGCAATAACATGGACGTAATTGGCATAAGATTCGTGTCGTTGAATAAAATTTCGCAAACAAAGTTTACATTACAACATTTAAGAAGGAAATGAAAACACATTCCAGTTGTCAGT
Organism: Magnolia kwangsiensis; assembly: GCA_037074715.1. Classification (NCBI taxonomy): domain Eukaryota; kingdom Viridiplantae; phylum Streptophyta; class Magnoliopsida; order Magnoliales; family Magnoliaceae; genus Magnolia; species Magnolia kwangsiensis. The sequence continues at coordinate 65,158,499 of CM073573.1, forward strand.
ACATACCCTTCTAAGTAAGCAGATTGTATGGTCTTAGCTGTCTTAAGAAAATCAAGTTACCAATTGAGAACACGTGAAACCATATAAAAGATGTTAAGTACACAAAAGTTGTCACCATCACAAAAGTCATATTTTAATATACTACTCAGAAATATCAGCATGTTTGCCAGTCCAATATATATATATATATATATATATATATATATATATATATATATATATATATATATATATATATATAACAAAGTAGTAGATCAAGTAAATCAAAGTTATTACACGCCATTCTACGACAATCCAGAAAAAATAACCAAAGATAATAAATCTTCAGATGGATCCAACACCTCGATCACCAAAGTAGTCATGGAGTGTTTTCTTTAACTAGTCAATGCGACGCTCAGGTCGCAAACTCATAAAAAACGATGCCAGCCCCTTGTCCTTACTCAAGAACTGACCAACCTCAAAAAACTCTGAGTTGGTCAGGCCCTAGACCTCTTATAGTACATCAAGTACTTTGGACGTGCGATTCACCAACTTTCTGAGGCCAAATCTCAACATAGAATCGGCGACATCTGCAAAGAGGCCCTGAGTACTTCACAAGGACGAGGAGGGCAAGATCGTTTCCTTCTTGCGCTCCCACTTTGAGTAGCATTGGAATTAGCTGTGTGAGTGAAAGTGCTACATGAGCCGTGTTTTCCCATCAAAGGATTGTCTGGGGAGAATGGGATGGTCCTTGTGGAGTCTATGACAAAATCATCTGACAAATCAATCGTATCGTCGATATCATCATCCATCTCTCTCCATGCATCATTATGTTCTTGTTGAAGACGAGATGATGATGCTGATGCTGATGCAGCTATACTCCTACTGCCACGAACATAACATCCCATTGCCTGGTCCGAACCGGCGATAACTGCAAAATCATCTATTCTCTTGATCCATTTTTTGGGTAGTCTTTCCGCATGCGGGTGAGACTACAGCCGTACAATGAGCAGTTATAAGTACAGTATGCGAGTTAATAACATATCAGATGGTGGAAGATGTATATTTCGAAAATCATACCTTAAGATATTCCTCCCATACTTCATTAGGAGCCGTCACCACCATCCGCTCAGAATCCTATCCAAACTCGCTTGCCGCCAGCATATCTTTCATTGCAGTGTACTCCCTCTTGTAATACCTTAGTCTCTGCCACTTGAGGACTATATTTGTATGCTTTGTCATGACTTCTGTGGCAATTTGATATGCCTCACATTTAAAACCATTATTGCCCTTACGTCCCAATGTCACTTGTTCTAGAAATATGTTGATCATAACTTGATCCATATCAGGAGTGCATTTTATTTTTGGGGCTCGGGACGCAGGCTCGACCAGGGATTTTGCTGTCTTGGTGCGTGAGGAAGATCGTGTAGGCACCACTGGTGTCTTAACTGGTGAATGTATTGGTGTCGATAGATCATTAAACAATGGGTCGGCCGTTCCACCTAAATATCAAGTATATATTATGATTTGCAAATGTCAATCATATTCATAAGAATGACCACTATTTCACAAGAACGACTAGTAAAATCATCATTTCGTATTTCCATATAATGAATTTATCTAGTCAGAAGTTGAAAGATGCCAATTCCATTTTATGGTAAGTAACGTTTTGTGAAAGTAAATAATAGGAATTTATTACATATAACGAGCAATTATCTACTCTTACTATTTTGCTGCACATCCACCCACATTCTGCTTGCAATATCATCACGTACGCGAATCCAAGCATCCTTTTCACGTTGAGATATTCGCAGTAACCATTGTCGCTCATCATTCATTGGTACCTCATGAGGCGTTGGGTTACTCTCCCCGTCAGCAATAGATATTCCAGTGTATTCCATATCTTTTGGAGATTCTGGTCCGATACGTATGAAATTGTGTAATACACTGTAGGCTATCACAATTTGTATCCTTGTTTGGATTTCATACTACCTGGTGGTCTTCAAGATGAGGAATCTGCCTCTCATAACACAAAAACAACACTTAATTGCATTGCGTAACTGTGGGTGCCGGTAATTAAACAACTCCTTCATGTAGGCAGGTGCTCTCCCGGTTAGATACTCTTGTAAGTGGTATCGAATGCCCCGATATGGAGCCAGAAAATCGGGCGTATGTGCATATTTGGCATCGACGACGTAATATTTTCCTACACATTTGAATCAAATTCTCATTGAGTGTACAATTAAATAATTCGAGACAATGAAATAGATTGACAATCTCTTAAAAGATAACCAATACCATGTGGCACAACCAAGGGATCATCTGATCTACTCAATGCGTTGTATAAGACCCTCGCATCCGATGCAGAACCCTCCCAACCGGACAATATGTATATGAAATTTATATCAAATGAACACACCGTCAATACGTTTTGAGAGAGGACCCCCTTCCGATTGCGAAAGCTCGCATGGTCACCGACAGGCACATGAGCTGGAATGTATGTACCATCAATTGTCCCAACGCAATCCTATATGCATTCGATTAGGTCGTGAATGAAAGGAAGTAAAAAATAGGTATATAGAAATCCGACCCACCATAAATAATACCTAAAAGTAAGCAGCCCAATTTGTGTTTGTCGATATCTCAAACAGAGTCGCTGGTCTGGCCTGTTGAACGAAAAAGGGGTATAGAGATACAATTGCATCTAGTACACGATGAAAGTGGTGACTCACTGTTTCACCCGATCGAATGAATCTATGACCAATGACCCGATTCCGAACATTATGCCCCAATGTGTCACGCCCCAAACTCGAAAACCGAGCTCACAAAATTCTCGATCGCCGAATCCGGCACCGAAAGCCTCCGTAGAACCCCATTCTCGGATCCTAGCTCCCATTCGCCAGGTTCCGATCCTGGGATGTTATGAGGAGGATTTTTAACGTTAGTTTGATACGTAATAAGCATAACCAAAGGCATAACCCACAAAAAACAACCAAGAACTCCATTACATTTTCACTATGATTAAAAACTTTACAAGTACAATGAGCATAAAGGGAAATACAATGGTAATGAACAAAAACTCCAAAATGCTCTGCAACGTGCTCCTGCCTCAGCGCTGCTGCTATCCAACGTCACCTGCACGCAACGGTCGTGCATAAGCTTATAAAAAGCTTAGAGGGTGGTGAAAGTGTGTGCGCAAGGTAGTAATATGAACATGCAATGTCAGAGTAAAGCGAAATATGCAGATGGATCTATAATATCATGAACCGTACCAAGGCTTATACGATGCAAGACATGAATGGTATCGGCCATCCTAAGGCCATACGATGTGCAATGCAACTCAAGCATACAGATCCTCATCTATGTCCACACATCAATATAGCTCAAAATATGGAATATCACCGGGGTCTAGTACACTCTAAACCAGATTACCACCACATCGCGCACAATAAGGTAAGTGGAAGAGACCACACTATCCGTCTGCCAATATCGGGCGCGACTCGTCGATAGCGGACCCATTCCTCGAGCTGGTCAAACTCAGCCTAGCATTGCCCCCTACTCTCGGGCGGGTAAGGCTGCACCCCCTTCCAACCGACCACGACACAGTGGAGAGCGTAACCGTCTGGTAATCGGCACTCAACCCTCATCTACCCACTCGGTCTAGACGTTGGAGCAACCTCTTGGTACCATAAGGGTTTAGGGACTTTCACCCAGGGATATCAATAGCACCCCATGTAGAAAAAGATTTCTGATATCCAATCCTGCCAACCACGATCTGTCTGTGGAGGCTACGACCCCGATGTCGCTAGGGCGTACAATAACCATGTCACACAAACGCGGAATGCATGAATCACGCTATCCAGTCATGCAACCAATCCTGCGCATACCGTGCGCTCATGTAGGGCAACACCGCCTAACCGGGAGCCCATAAACAACCTGCCCAAAGGAAAATGCTATGATCAGACAATTCTCACGTCAAGCATATATATGATGCGTATGATCATGAGTCATGAACTGTACTAAACATGTTATAATAAAATGAACTATCTTACAATGCAGATGGACCTGGACGGCATATACATAATAAGTACGGCCCAGTAATGGACCCTAAGAAGAGTCGTAATGTGGACATCCAACCAACATTACACTCGCAATGTGGACGTTAAACCGACACTGCATCCCAGGTACGATCTTCTTAAACACCGCTACATAATCGGTATTGGGTTTACACATTGCAATGGACCTTAGGTTCCTCCCATTGGGCCTTACATATATATCAAATGGGCCATAGCTTATGGGCCTTTTATTCATCAGATGGGCCACATAAATGGGCCACACCAATGGGTCTTATGTGCATTGCAATGGGTCAAAACCCTTGGGCCTTGGATTGCATCAATTGGACCTGGTCACATGAGTCTAATATGTATCAAATGGGCCACACCAATTGGGCCCCCAAATGTATATCAAATGGGCCTTAACCCAGAGGCCTTATCTTAGTCGAATGGGCCTAAATCCCTAGGCCTTAAACAATTCAAATGGGCCTAATCCATGAGCTTGCATGCATATCAAAGTGGGCCTAATCCCATGGACCCTTTTTTAATCAAATGGGTGTAGTCCCATGGGTCTTACAATATAACAAATGGGTCCACTTCCATGGGCTTTAAGAATGCAACAAATAGGTCCAATTTTATGGGCCTAGAAGTACATCAAATGGCCTAGTCACATGGCCTTAGATCATATCCATTGGGCCTAAACCCATAGGCCTTAAATATCAAGTTAAGCCCATAGGCTTTACATATCAAGTGGGCCCAAGTTCTTGGGCCTTAAATGAATCAAATGGGCCTACCCATAAGCATTTCATAATTTAAATGGGACTAGCCCATAGGCCTTTTGTAATACAAATGGACCTAGCCCATAGGCCTATTGCAAACCAAATGGGCCTAACCCATATGATATAAAATGTAATATTATACTATATATTAATATAACAAGATATACTATATTAATATAATTAAATTTAAAGAAAATGAAACGTCTAGGCCCTGGACGGCCTGGACATGCGCCTGCATCAAGGGAGGGCCCCACCGTCCGCTGGACGGTGGAGAAAATTTACATCAAGGTGGGCGCCACCGTCCACTGGACGGTGGCCTAAAAAAATATATAAATATCATGGTGGCCCCCATGTGGGGCCCACCAGAAATGTTCATTCGAAAATCCAACCGTTCACAAGGTCCTTTGGACCTGGATGAAGGGAAAACATAAATTTCAGCTTAATCCAACACCTCAGTGGGCCCCAAACAGATTTTAATGGTAATATTTAATCCACACTGTTTCACGTGGTGTGGGCCACCTGAGTTTTTGGATCTGTGTCATTTTTGGAGGGGGGCCCACCACTGGGGTGGCCCACCTAATGAACCGGCTAGATGGCAAACAAACATTAAGGTGGGGCCCACGGCTGGAGCCGTGGGTCCCTCACTGGACGCCAGCCGTCCCACGGCTGCACGCAGTAGCGTGCAGCGCTGCTGGCTGCGTCAAAGGCAGAGGCAAGGCCTCTGCCATTTCATTTAAAAAAAAAGGGAAAATCGGTCTTCCCGGGGATTTTCGCACGTGGGGCCCGCAAAAGAGAAATCCGCCCCGGCCATTGCGATCAGCGGCTCGAGGCCGTCCAAATGAGTCTAGAGTTTGGATTTTTTTGATGCTTGGAAGAGAAATAAAATAAGAAAATAGAGTTTAAATGGTGAGGGCGCAATATTTGACGCTATGGCCCACCAGGTGATTGGATCAGCTCCAAACTTCTACCCAACGGCTAAAATGCCGTGGGTAAGAGGATGGACGGCTTGGATCGGACATAAATATCAGGGTGGGGCCTATGCAAGGGAACTACCCAAGTCCCTTCCTTTTTTTCTTTCTTCCTTTTTCCTCCTTCTGTTGAAACGTCCAGCGTCCCAGACGCTGGACGGTCTTATATATATATATTTTTTGTTTTTTAGTGTGGGCCCTGATGGAGTGGGCCACCACTGATGGGTGCCATGGGCTCAACGTCCAAGGTGGGCCCCACTTGAATAAAAATTACATCAAGGTGGGATCCATTCAAGTGGGCCACACAATCCTAAGAAAATAAAATAAAATAAAATAAAATAAAATAAAAGAAATAAAAGAGAGCGAGAGAGACATGGAGAGTGGGACACGACTTGTGTTGGAGGGACCCCGTCATTATGGGCCCTCCCTTACATGAAATCATACATCAAGTGGGTCATTTTGCACATGTGACCATCAAAACTGAAGATCAACGGTGGGGATCCTTTCCCCACCAATATGGATGGTCTAGATGACCTTTCTAAAGAAAATAAACATCATGATGGGGTCCATGGAGAATGGCCCCGTCATGGAATGATCATGATGATCCAAGTGGTCCATCAGCCACATTTTAGGGTCCCAAGTGAGATCCACACCATTGATCGGTGAGCCTCACTTGATCCACCATAAAAATAAGTAAATCTACCCTATAGAGGCACCCACCGTCCGATCTTCTCGCTCTTAGGGGTTCCTTGGCACCTTAGCTTCAACTTCAATGGTTAAGATGAAGAATGGAGGGTTGAGATGAAAGATTTTGGGGTAGGAAGGTGGGTCACTTGGAGCTTGGGAATTTGGAGAAATTCCATACGTATGGACCCTTGTTGCTTTGAAATTTTTGAAATGAGAAAGAGAGAAAGAGAGAGAGTGATGTAAAGGGAGAGAGAGAGAGTGATGGATGGATGGGTGAGTGATGGTTGTGTAAGAAAAACTTGACTTTTGTGGCTTTTGTGTAAGAGAGGTATGGGTGGTGAAGACTTTTGTGGCTTTTTGTGTAAGAGAGGTATGGGAGGTGAAGACTTTTGTGGTTGCTTGGGAAAAGGGATGGAAGTGATGTGTACTTGACATGTGATGGATTGATGGGTGATTGATTGATGGGATTGATGTGATTGATGTGACACATCGTAGAGATTTCCTTAATTTTCGCAACGCGCGGCGTTTTCTCACTCCGAACGTTGGCCCATATCTCTTAACCAGGGTATCGCCTCGGTGCGCGAGTCGCGGTATCGGAACCGCAACGACGGCGCGGTCGCTATAGTATTGGTCGAGGGTTGAGTCGACTCGGGTTGTCGGCACATGAATCAGGGTCGCGTGTCAATATCGTTTAAGGGTCGAAGGTTGCCGGAATTCGACCGGTACGACCGCGGAAGTGTACGGAAAGGTACGAACCAAGATACGGGTCTTACACAATGTGTGGAGTAAAATAACTAATTGTTCTTTAAGACTCACGTGTTGAGTATCACGAAGCATTGTCTTCTCGCGTAGCTGGGTACATAGTTCGAAGAATGTCTCTTGATTCATCCTAAGTTATGTGACACAATCCCGGTCACTGGCCCTAATGATAGAGTTGATGAATCTGGCCCGCTCATCATCTCCATGACAAGCTGGCTGTTTGAACATGTATTCATGACAATATTCCCTGACAACATGTCCTAATCATTAGTGATTCGGCGATCATGGGCTATTTGTATGATGGCCCACAACTACGAGGGTCCTGATTAGCATAGGCATGTGCTACATGTTTCGTGGAATCATTTGATAGACATGATGGTACTCCATGAAAAGCATGCACCATAGATGATAAAAGACGATTATGATACATAAATGGGCTGGGCTGGTCGGCTAACGATTATCCAAGCCCAAACCTTGGCCTAGCCCATTAATAACCTGGACCAGGTAGCTATGTTCGATCTTTATGTAGATCCAAACCAAAATCCAGCCAGACTATTTCTTTGGATAGAAAACTTATGGTCAACTGATGTAGAGTGGGCATGGACAATTTCATGGCCAAGATGGATAAGAAAAGACCCACTCGACGACAGAAGTGATTCAGACCATTGGACCTTACATCAGGCGTATCTCATAATCCAGAATGAGTTATTAGGTGTAAAATATATGATTTTGGGGTAGAGCGAGCTACTTTATCTAACCCACCTTGGTATGCCAAGTTACATATTGAGGGTCAAATATTGCATATCAAACCCCATTTATTGCCTAGATTTACGAACAAGATATTGTTTAACGGCCCATGTTAACTGTGTTTGTGCTGCAAGGTGTAATTACAAGCTTGGATTGAAATTGGGTATTAAAAGCATGGTTTTAACGCTCAAGATTCACTAAAGCAAAGGACTGATCCCAGGGGACCAAGATCAGTGGATTTACACGCCAGAGACCCGAGAAATTCAAGCCGTTCACATTAAAAAGGCTTAAAAAGCGTCCAGAATGCAAGATAACAAAGTTTCCACATCATTTTGGCTCGAAACTTCATACGTGGCCTGAGGATAAGAAATTAACTGTACATGTTAAAAATCAGCCACTGGATCGCTGTGCAAGTGGTCCAACTATCAAATCAGCCCATAAAACAGTGAATTGGGGCCCACATGATATCCAGAACTTCCTCAACTTTGGTCTCGACGGTTTAAACATGGAAACAAAATGAATGGATGGTTTGGATTGCTGAGAAACATCATAGTGGGCCCTGTATATGCACGCGTGCATACACAGTGCACATATATTTGCCGTGCACCGGACCAAATGATCGGTCCAAGCAACCGCTGACCCGTAACGTTTTTAGCGAGGGAAGTTTTGTTTAAAACAGCGTCCGTGAAACGGTCGATCAGTTGCTGTTGTGGGGCCCACCCATTGTCCCAATAGACAATCCAAACCGTCCATCATATTCCCAAGGCTCACGTTACTAAAGCCTAGGTGGCGAAAATTCGGAAGACAACGGAGAGATGATTTCAGCCGTTAAAATAAAAGATCGACGGTGCAACGAAATTTCCCATGGGCCACACCTTATTTGATTCGAAACCAGTTATTCCCACTCGATTTTTTGAGTAGATCTCAATGGACGCTGTGGATATCCTCACTGACATCGAGCATGGGCACACCAGCCATTGCGGAGCCGAATACGCAGGCTCTGTTTCGCAACAGAGCCTGCGGATGAGTTTGGTGGGCCACCATCGTACACCGACGGTCTAATCCTGACCATCAATCAGAATCTCCCCGATCCTCTTATCCTCGCCTTGGTGTTATTTGACCCCATGCAAGGTGTCATAAGATCCTAGCCGTTGAAAACCAGATGAACGATGGAAGAAGGATCCTGTGGGCCACACTAAATCTGAGCTATTTCGTGTCATTTCTGACCAGTTTTTCCTGTACAATCCATTAAACGGATTGGATTTTGCGAGCAATACCATTAAATGGGTCCCACCAATGTCCAGCGTCAGTCCAATAACGCTGCCATAGCAGGATGCGAAACGGAGGCAGTTGCGTGTTATGCACGCTCACACCGACTTCTCCCTTGCAGTCACCGACTTCAGCAACCTATATAAGAGAGAGAGAACATGAGGGGGAGAATGAGATCGGGAAGCATCATCTACGGCTGGAAGAGGATTCATTCTAGCTTGGGCTTGGGTGTGGATCAGAGAGCAGAGAGAGAGTAACAATTTTTTTTTTTTTTTTTTTTGTGTTATGTTTATTTCTTTTATGATGTTTAGCCAAATCATGTCAGGTTGAAACCCCTTAGCTAGGGCTAAGGGGTGAAGCTTGTAGCATGATGGGAGTGAATTGCTTATGCCTTTTGTTTGGATTGAATTGGCGTTAATTTTTGGTTTTATTAATAATGGAATATTTTTAGCCTTTAATGGTCTGTTGTGACTGAAATTACAGTGGGTCTGCAATGGCTTTGAATATTTCCCTTTTCTCTTTTATGTTTATGACGTCAGGAATCCCTGTTGTTCACCATAGTCTCCTGGGCATGGTTGGATGACGGTACCCTTCCTGACCTTCATACACGTGATTGGTTGGTAATTAGTTTAATTCTGTTGTTCGCCATAGTCTCCTGGGCATGGTTGGGTGATGGATTCCATTCTAATTCACATACCTTTCATCTCTTGAAAACTAGATCAATGTCAGTTCAGTTAATTTCCATAAAACATGCATAAGATCTCCCTGATCTCTACAAGTGGATCCTCTGAATCCCTAGTTTCCTATCTTTGATTTTCTTAAGTTTTAGATAATCATTCCATCATTATTTCTCAAATCATAATTAGTTTAGATTTCACCTTATTCTAGTTCTAATTCTACTGAATTTTAGATAACGTACGAGTTTCAGTCCCTTGGGATTCGACCTCGGTCTTACCGAGTTATTACTACATCACAACCCTGCACTTGGGGAGTGAACATTGCACAAGGTATATTTGCAAAATACCCTTGGATCAACGGTTGTTTTCCTATTTTAATTCTGTTTTTACTATAAATAGTAAGTTTTAATTTGATTATAACTCTTCATTAATCGGGCTTTAGAACTTGCACCCAACGTGAAAAGAGCTTAGAATAATTAGGAGAATGGTTTGGTGAAGCCAAATAGAACACTTACTATTTTTGGCCAAAAACCTTGTGCACTAATAGACATCACAACCGTCTATAAATAGTAAGTATACCATTCATAGTAAGTTGTGAATTTTAGGAGTTTTAGTTCTAGTTTGCTTATGATTTCTCTCCCATTGCTTGGTATCCCTATTTAAAGTGTTGTGAACTTGTTTATTTCATTCATTAATCAATTTCAAATTTTATAGAATTTATTTTCTATTTTGCTTGCTTTCTTTCTCGTGGATTCGAGAAGCCTCATTGAGAAGTCCAGAGAAATTCTGTGGATTCGGAATAGTTATCCTCTTGAGGAAGACGGTGCTTGACCTTATTACGTTCATCCCTGTGTCAATTAGTATCAGAGCGAGGATTCCTCTTGGGCCAATGGCAAACAACGAAAGTATGAACTAAAATCCTGTGGACGGTGATCCAGGGATTTCTGATATTACAGAAAGAATGAAAGCTTTTCACCGGGAGAGTTAGTTGACCATACAAGGGCTGAAGAAAATCCTCAATCGTCTTGCTGATGTGCTACTTCCGCTCAGAGCCCTATGTGGTGCTCCGCCGCCTATGATTACTTTACCACCTGTGGTTGTTATACGACACAACTCCAATTTTTGTAAAACACAACCAGTGGCAAACAGTAGGGCTATACCAGATTATTCAAGTTTTAGTGAAGAGAATCTTAATAAAGGTTTTGCCTGACGACCAATCCATGGAGGCGATCATATAAATCGTGCTGAAAGAGACTATCGAGGTAAGGTTGCACTTCCTAGTTTTAATGGTTTATTACGCATAAAAGATTTCCTCGATTGGCTAGCTGAAGTAAAGAGATATTTTGATTATATGGACATGTCAAATCATAAAAAGGTAAAATTGGTAGCATTTAAATTAAAATCTGGTGCTTCTACATGGTGGGAGCAATTACAACTCTCACGAGCCCGCCAGAACAAGGCGCTCATCTCATCATGACCACGGATGAGACATCTTCTTCAATCATGATTTCTCCCATGTGATTATGAGCAGATATTATTCCAGCAATACCAGAATTATCGATAAGAAAATTGAACCGTCACAGATTACACTGACGAATTTCAGTGGTTGGCAACATGAAATGATTTTTCGAAATTTAAGTCACAGAAGGCAACATGATTTATAGGAGGGTTACGATAGATAATTCAGGATCGCGTTTAAATGCACTTAGTCGGGACCGTGGATGAAGCGGTTCAGTTGGCAAGTAGGGCAGAAACGTAGCTTGCAAGAGTTTCGAATCGGCCTTATCCTTTAAGTCGACTTCTCATAACAAGTTCCCCATAAGATCCAGTGCTGGCACAAGGAAAAGAACCAGTAGGAGAACGTCTTCAACCTCCTGGAACAGCAAACCGTGATACGGGGAGCGGATCATCTAGGCCTCAACGTATAGCACCCACAACAACGGGCTCGAGTAGAATTTCAATTCCTTACGTTCGGTCAAGATTGAACAATTGTTACCATTGTGGCCAACCGGGTCACTTATCAAACACCTGTCCTCAACGTCCTGCAGCACACATGATCATAAACGAAAGGGGCACTAAATGTGAGGCCATAGAAGAAGACCCTGACTTTGATGAATATGAATAAACCACTGAGGAAATAATAGATGACGATGAATTGATGGGTGAGGATCGTGGATAATCTCTAGTTGTGAGGTGATTACTGTATACCTCATGGAAGGAATTACATCCATAGTGACACAATATATTTTGCGCACTGTCAATGGAAAGGTCTGTGATGTGATCATAAACGGTGGTAGTAATGAGAACATCGTCACAAGAGTGATGGTGGATAAGTTGCAGCTACTAACGAGAAAACATCCTTCCTCGTACTTAATTGACTATATTAAAAAGGTAAACGAGGCCAAGGTAACTAAACAATGCACTATCTTGTTTTCAATTGACAAAAATTATAAAGATCAAATACTTTGTGATGTGTTCGACATAGAAGTATGTCATATGTTACTCGGTCGACCCTGCTGTTAGACCGTGATGTAACCCATCGAGGGTAAGACATTGTCTACTTATTCATCAAGGATAGTTAAAAAATAATCCTTGCCCTTATTGTAACAGAAAACTACCTTGAAGCCTCTAAAGTGGTGGGGAGTTCCCTCTTGACTATTCGGGATTTCATGGAAGAATCTAAGGAAACCGGCGAGGTATACACTGTAGTGGTGAAGGGCGAGGAAATGAAATCCTCAAACATTCCTCCAAGTTTAAGACTATTGCTAAACGAATTCAAAGAAGTCTAGCTTGATGATTTTCTTAATGGATTGTCCCCCATGAGGGACTTCCAACTCACATAGACCTCATCCCTAGGGCTAGCCTGTCCAATCGCTCTCATTATCGGATGAGTCCGAAAGAGTGTGAGATACTTCAGGGGCAAGTGGAGGAATTGATTCTTAAGAGTCTCTTCAGAGAAGGTATGAGCCCATGTTTCGTACCAGCATTATTAATGCAAAAAAGATGAAAACTGGCGCATGTGTGTTGACAGCCAGGCAATCAACAAATTTATCAAATATCGGTTCCCGATACCACTGTTGGACGACATGCTCAATATGCTAAAAGGAGCCAAGGTGTTATCTAAACTAGACCTAAGGAGTGGTACCAGCAGATTCATATCTGATCAGATGATGAGTGAAAAACGGTATTCAAGAATAAGGAAGGGTTGTATGTGTGGTTGGTCATGCCCTTCGACCTATCGAACGTACTAAGTACTTTTATGTGTTTGATGAATCAAGTTTTAAAATCGTTCACTGCCCGATTTGTTATAAGACCCGTATCCTAATCCATACTGTTCCGTCAACTCCCGCGTTCCTTCCCATCAAAGTCTGGCAATCTACGACCTGTAATCGACATTTGTGCACGACTGTAAGTCGTATCCTATACATTTGAGTCGGCTTAATCCGAGACTTGTATCATTGCGACCGCACCGTCGTCGCGGTTCCAATGCCGCAACTCACGCACTGATCCGATACCGAGTCGAAGAGATGTGGGCCCGCGTTCAGTTCGAGGAAAAACACTGCGCGTTACAAATCTCAAGAGAATCTCTATAACATGTCAAATCAATTCCATCAATCAATCCCATCAATCACCTCTCATGTCAAGTATAAAGCACCCATGCTTCCTTTCTCCACAAGTTAAGCAAATTCAAAAGTCAACCAATACATCACCTCACCCATCACTCACATCCAGCACCCATCTTCCATCACTTCTCCTTACAACCACCTCTCTCTCTCTCTCTCTCTCTCTCTCTCTCTCTCTCTCTCTCTCTCTCTCTTTCTCCTCACATTTTTCAAGCATTTCCCAAGCAACCAAGAGCCCACACGTCCAAAGTTTTTCCAAGAGAGAAGTGACCTTGTGTGGCCTACTTTCCCATCCCAAAACCTCCATCCTAGCCATCCATTTCTCATCCTCTCCATTAAAGTGAAGCACAAGGAGATAGGCTTTCCAACAGACTGAGAAGATCAAGTGGTGGGTGCTTCAATAGGGTAGTTTTTTTTATTTTTTAAGATGGGCCAAGTGAGGCCGACCGATCAATGGTATGGATCTCACTTTGGACCCTAAGATGTGGCCAATGGCCCACCTTGATTATCAATATCATTCCATGATGGGGCCATTCTCCATGGACCCCATCATGATGTTTAATTCTAGTTTGAAAGAGGTCATCTAGACCATTCATTTTGGGTGGAGAAAGGATCTCCACCATAGATCTTTGATTTGATGGGTCCATATGCAATGAGACCCACTTGATGTATGAATCGGATGCTCGAAACGGAGGGCCCATAGTGTCGGGGTCCCTCCATCACACGTGTGTCCTACTCTCTTTCTTATCTCTCTCTCCCTCTCTTTTTAATTCTTCTTTCATATGATAATATGATTGTGTGGCCCACTTGATGGATTGTGGGACGTCTAAACCATTCATCAAAAGGGACCTCACCTTGATGTGGGTCTCATGTACACCACCCATCATTTGGTGGCCCACACCACTCATCATTTGGTGGCCCATGTGGGCAGCCCACTTGAAACAGTCCAACCGTCCAGCGTCCAGGGATGCTGGACGTCAAGAAGGAAAACACAAATATTAGCTTATTTCTAAGGCATTGGGGTGGCCCACTCATAGAGGCCCCACATTGATGTATGTTTATAATCCAAGCCATCCATTCCATTCCCTGGCTCAATTTAGATGTTGAGCTGAAAAATGTACTCGATTCAACCTTCTAGCGGGCCACAGCTTAGAAAACAACAGTTTTCACCATTAAAATGTATCTTGATCTTTCTACGCCCCAAAACAAATATCAGATATTAGACTTGTTTGGTCCATCTCAGGCCATGGAAACCAGTGGTCGGGATGGATTTTGCTGAAACAGGCCCCATGTAGAAAAAACCTTAGAAAAATTAGATTTCAAAAAAAAAAAAAACCAACAACAGCAGCATTGCTGCTGCTGTTGACATGAGAGGACTCGTAGGCGTCCTGCGCTCAGCAGGCGGGCAGACGCCAGGACCCATGGATCCAGCCGTGGGCCCCACCTTGATGTTTATTTTCCAATCTAGCCAGTCCATATGGTGGGCCCCTACTTGAAGTAGGCCCCACCCAAAAATCAGGCCCATCCAATACTCAGGTGGCCCACATCATAGGAAGCAGTGGTGATGGAACGGTTGCCATTAGACCCTTCTGGGTCACATAAGTTTTGGATTAATAGGAAATTTATTTTTCCTTTCATCCAGGTCCGTGTGACTTATCAACGGTTGGATGGAAAACAACATTATGGTGGGCCCCCATGTGGAACCCACGTGTAATGTATGTGTCTTATTCACACCGTCCACCACCGTGGACGGTGGAACCCACTGTGAAGTAAGTGTTTTATCCATGCTGCAGCTGTGTGCGGGCTGCCTCCGTACAGCGTGGGGCCCAATGATGTATGTATCCACACTGTCCACTGTTTGGATGGTGGGGTCCACCATGATGCATGTGTTGCATCCAAGCCGTCCAACCCTTTTGAAAGCCCATTTTAAGGCTTGAGACTAAAAATGAGGCAGATATGGGCCATACAGTAAAAGCAATGGGGATTGAACGTCTCCCCTTGAATCCATTTGTTTCCCAGAAGTTTTGGATCACTACAAAATTGTCTCCTCTTAATCCAAGTCTGTGTGACCTTATGGCCAGATTAGATAGAAAATAAATAATACAGTGGGCCTTGAGAAATTTAATGATGGAAATCATTATCACCCCTTGCTTTGGGGTGCAACCCATTTGATGCACATATGGGGCCCGTTGGCATGGCCCATCTGATATACATAAGGCTCAATTAGTATGGCCCATTTAATATACACAAGGCCCATGTGATTAGGCCCATTTTTATGTATCCTAAGTCCCATGGGTTGGGGCCCATTTGATGTACACATGGGGCCCATTAGTATGGACCAATTGAAGTATATGTAGGGCCCATTGGTGTGGTCCATTGATTTATATAAGGCCCATGTGATGGTGCCCACATGGATGTACTTGTGGCCATCCGTGGAGGCCCATCTTGATGCATTTGTAGCCCATATTTATAGCCCATTGTTGAGGTCCACCTTGAGGTGTATGAGGCAGTCGTTGAGGCCCACTTTTCTATAAATGTAAGGCCCATACTATGAGGCCCATTGTGATATGTTTGGAGCCTATGGATTAGTCCCATTTCGATGTATTCTAAGGCCCATGGATTATGGCCCATTGCAATGTACATAAGGCCCGTTAGTGAGGCCCATTAATGCGGCCCATTTGATGAGTGTAAGGTCCTTGTGATATGGCCCATTTGATGTATTTAAGGCCCAATGAGATGTACCTAAACTCTATTACAATGGGTGATTCCTCCATGGTTTGTTTAATGATGTCTTGTGGTGAGCCATGCTTTGGGAGCAATGTTGGTTTGATGTCCACATTGTAAGTACAATGTTAGTTAAATGTCCGCATTGTAACTCTCCTTAAGGCCCATTGATAGGCCCATACTCGTTAATATTCATCACTTTATAAAATGCTTAGTATAATCCCATGACTCATGCCCATACACATCATATGTATGCTTAATATGAGTAGTGACTGATTATAGCATACGCCATTGGGCAGACCATTTATGGGACTCGTTATGAAACAGAGTGCCCCACATGATCGCGCAGTACGTGCTAGATTGCTGCATGATTTGACGGTGTGATTCATGCAACTTGCATATGTGTGACTTGATCACTGCATGCCCTAGCGATATCAGGGCCGTGGCTCCACAGGTACATCGTGGATGGCTGTATCGGATGCTGAAAATACTTTGTTCTAGCACTGTGGGCACTTAGGATGTCCTTGGGTGAAAGTTCCAGAACCTTTTTGGTACGAGGAGATGCTCCAACGTCTAGACTGAGTGGATACATAAGCGCCCGAGTGCCGAATACCAGTAGGCCGTGTCTCCCACTGTGTCGTGGTCGGTTGGAAGGGGGTGTGGTCTTATCCACCCGAGTGAGGGGGCTATAAGATAGGATGAGTTTGACCAGCTCGCGAATAAGTTCGATATCGACGAGCCGGGTAGGTATTGACAGACTACTGCTTAGGCGGATAGTGAGGTCTATTCCGCTTGCTTGGCTGTGCAGCTAGGGAGGAGGCAGTCAGTGTGAGTGTATTAGACCCCGGTGATATCCAAAGAGGAACTGTATTGATATCCAATCGCTGAGTCAGGCCTAATATTGGTAGGCGGATAGTGAGGTGTCTTCTACTTACCCAGTTGTGTGCTTAATGGGGCGGCAGGTAGTGTAAAGTGTACTAGACCTCAGTAATGATCCCAGAGATGTACAGTACTATATGTAGACTTATTGAGCAGGAGTTGCATACTCAGCATTATACTCATTCATTCATTCATTCACTATTCATGTGAGATGGTGGTGTGCAACTAATTCTTATGTGTACCTTCGCAATGCCTAGGATTTCGATTGGGGTGCACGACCAACATGAGATTATGAGTTTACCACATTGAGTCTATCTATCCAAGACCCAAAGCGAGTAGAACCAATGACGATATAATACTCTAAAACCTCGGATCAAATTCTAAACCGGTTTGCTCTTAGGACCTCTTTGAAACTTTGTATTGGATATAGACCGCGCGTCGAAAGTCCGATACCTACAATCTTAGACCGTTATAACCGCCTAGCTGGACTTGACAATCATTTCGAAAATCAAGTCCAACCGACATTCACAGGCTATTTCATTGAGCCTGGAGTGAAGAGAGTGAGAATAGGGTTACATTTGGAATTTGAAATTCAAATCTGGCACACGACTTGACGCGTCAGTATTAAGCGTTCTGACCGTCAGAATTCAGCCAAATTACACCCTCGGATCAGGAAAAATTTCTATTTCATATCATGAGACTTGTAGACCTGATCTAGGTGCGATGACCGCTGAACTGAAACTGGACCGCCACGTGCGATCTACGAACACTACTGGTCTGAAAATGGGATGTGAGCGACATCCGACATGCATGAACTTAAGTCCGATCGCGTTCGGCCTGGGGACCTCCAGAAATGTCTTTTTGGACCGAAACAGCCCCGATTTGGTTAGGCATCAAGTGAACATTGTTCCCAAGCCTATTTTGGGCAAGTTTGAGGTTATAAAAGGGGCTTAAACCCTCACTTCTCTCACCCATCCGAATTTGCTAGAAACCCTAGCTGGTGTGAGAGAAAAGGTGAGAGATTGTGAGAGAGAGTGGGAGAGAATTTCCTGCTGCTTGCACTACGTGTTGCACGTGCTTAAGCAACGCGCCTCAATCACTTTTTCGACGATTTCACCGCAATTCTAGGTAAGAAAATATCCCAAATACTTGCTGATTTAAGGTTCCTTTGGTTCCATAGCATAGTAGCTAATACATCTTGTAAAATAGGTTCCCGGTTCGCCGTAGACGAAGCGTACACGCTCCGTTCGAATCAATACACTTATAGGAGAAAAGGTGCGGATTTTAGACGCTTTGATTGACTGTTTTCAACGCTTTCAATGTCATTTAATAGTAGATTATCAACGGCAATGCCGTTTGACATGTACAACATGCTGTCCGTTTCCTGTTTCGTAAGTAGACGAAAAATATGAGATTTAGGGCATTTTAGTCATTTGTAGGAAATACTGTTTTCATCCATATTTTGCTGAGATGATTAACATGGCTTCTTGTCGCATTAGGATATTAGGAATGCGTGCATAATCATTTTGGCGAAGAGATTCACCTAAATGCGCACTTTGAGTCGACATACTATATGTAGACTTAAGTGTGTAGTCTAAGTGTTTGTATAAATGTTTGTATTAGTATGTATTGAATTAAATGGTGTTATGATTTAGTTTGAGATTAAATTCTCAAATGTTATGCTGATGTAAATGATTTCCTATATGTTGGCTATATGCATGATTTCATTATGTGTATGGAATGCATGTGCTAGATGATTTACTTAAGTTGTATGTTATAACATGTGTTAACATGCTCACATTGTTGTATTTCATTTCCATTACTCTTACATGATTGTTGATGTGTATTCATAAATGTTTAGGACTATACCTAGTCTAGGCAGTCGGTAACTGAGTAAATTCGTAGTTGGCTTATCTTTGCCACGAACGACGCGTCGATGAAAGCGAGTCATGTTTTGGAGTTGGCGGCTGTAACATCTCGAAAATCGGGGGGCCAAGTAAAAACCCAACTCCCGAGTTTCAAAATGTTATTTATGCAACATAGATATGTATGATTGAATGTTGTCTGTATTAATGTATTAAACATGAGTAAGATTGAGCCAGAATAGCATATCATACTCCAGAGACAGTTAAATTAACAAGCGGAAGACTGTGATAGTATGTATAACATATATAAACTGTTGTATGTCTCCAGAGTGTGAACATGTTACCAGGTTATATACATACATGTATACTCCAAAAGTAAACAAAACGAATATACATGAGTGCGCTAAAAATATAAAATGACAAGTGTCAAGGTATCTAATCAACCTCCCTATAATCCCGTCAATCAGAACACGCATAAAGGAGGAATCCTCCTCCTCATCATCAAGTCCAGCTCCACTTCTCAGCAGCGCCATCATCTGCAATCATAAAAAGGGACTGGTGGGTGTCCGGAAACACCATCCTGCAACGTGGGAGTGAGTAGCTAACTCAATGGAATAATAGAGCAAGGATTAACATGTTCTCAAATCAATCATGCGATAATAGTAAAGCAGTAAATCAAACAATCCTAATACTGTTGTTAATGCAATATGACATGACATGATGGATGCCCTCACCACGTTCTCCCTCATACGACACCATCTTCGTCCGCGGCATGCGTACATCCCGCTCAGTGCTCTACATCTTCCAGGCACATGAAATGTGATGGTGATATGATTACCGAGTTATTATTAATCCATTCAAACAGCAGGATTGGGAAACTAAGGTACTTCCCTTATATCAATCCCAACACAGATCCTGTCTAGGGTCGTCACTCCTAGTAATCTCATACGAAGTATATTTTGTAGGTCGCTGCAAGGGCTGTTGCTCGCACTCGTTGCACCGCTCCCCCATCACCTTATCAATACAGGCCTACTGTACTCTACTGCTACTGAAGGGTCGTCGCCTCCCGTAGTCTCAGAATACGCTCGCGGTCACTATAAAGGGCTGTCAGGGCTGTTGCATGCACTCGTTGCTCCGCTCCCCCATCACCTTATCAATGTAGGCCGACAGTAAAAATATAGTGTCCCATACCACCATAATCTGTTCACGAGTCATAGGTGCTCACTGGTCACTACGGGGAGGTTTGTGGCCCCAGCGTAGGCCGACAGCTCGACCACGGTGTCCCATACCACCATGCCCGGCTCATGAGTCTTTGTGGATCAAGGTACCATGGTTGATAGGGTTTACAATGGTAAGTTCAGTACCCTAGGTTCAAGCAGTTATGATTCATGCAGGGTGAACAATCAACGGCCAGTCGGGTTACTTGACGGGCTCGACTAGCACGATCGCATCTCAAGTTGAACGACATGAAGTGCGTAGAACACTTCGCGTGGCCTAACCACTGCCGCCAACTCCAAAACAAGGCTCGCGTTCATCGACGCGAAGTTCGTGGCCAAGATAAGCCAACCACGAATTCGCTCGGTTACCGACTGCCTGAACTAAGTA
The DNA here is from genome assembly GCA_037074715.1 of Magnolia kwangsiensis. Classification (NCBI taxonomy): domain Eukaryota; kingdom Viridiplantae; phylum Streptophyta; class Magnoliopsida; order Magnoliales; family Magnoliaceae; genus Magnolia; species Magnolia kwangsiensis. The sequence goes on from CM073573.1 coordinate 65,179,112, forward strand.
TAGTCCCAAACAATTATGAATCCACGTCAGCAATCATGTAAGAGTATTGGAAATGGAATACAAACATGTGAGCATGTTAACACACGTTATAACGTACAACTTAAGTAAATCATCTTGCCCATGTCTTTCACACATATAATGAAATTATACATATCGCCAACATATAGGAAACCATCTCCATCAGCATATTAATTGAGAATTCAATCTCAACTAAGTCATAAGGAAATCATCAAGCACATGTTATAACATACCACTTAAGTGAAACATCAAGTATATGCATTTCATACATATAATGAAATCATGCATATAGCTAACATGTAGGAAATCATTTACATCAGCATATTAATTGAGAAATCAATCTCAAATTAATTCATAACACCATTTAATTCAATACATACTAATACAAGCATTTATACAAATACTTAAACTACACACTTAAGTCTACATATAGTATGTCGACTCGAAGTGCGCATTTAGGCGAATCTCTTCGCCAAACTAATTATGCACGCATTCCTAACATTCTAATGTGACAATAAACCATGTCAATCACATCAGCAAAATATGAATGAAATCAGTACTTCCTACAAATGACTAAAATGCCCTAAATCTCATATTCTTCGTTGGTTTACGAAACAGGAAACGGACAGCATGTTGTACATGTCAAACGGCATTGCCGTCGATAATCTACTATTAAACGACATTGAAAGCTTTGGAAACAGTCAATCAAAGCGTCTAAAATCCGCACCTTATCCCTTATAGGTGAAGTGATTCGAACGGAGCGTATACGCTTCGTCTACGGCGACCAGAGAACCTGTTTTACGAGATTTATCGGCTAACATGCTATGAATCCAAGGTAACCTCAAATCAGCAACTTCTAGGGTATTTTCTTACCTGAAAATGTGAAGAAATCACCGGCCAGGTGATCGGAGTGTGTTGCTTAGGCACTTGCAACGGGTAGCACAAGCGGTAAGGAATTCTCCTCCAATCTCTCTCACAAACTCTCACCTTTTCTCTCTCCCAACCTAGGGTTTTTCTCAAATTCGGATGGGAGAGAGGAGTGAGGGTTTCAACCCCTTTTATAAGCACAAAAATGCCCGGAATAGGCTCGGGAACAAAGTTCACTTAGGGCATATCCAAATCGGGGCTGTTTCGGTCCAAAAGATGATTTCTGGTGGCCCACTGGCCGAACGCGATCGGACTTAAGCTCATGCTTACAGGATCTAGCACGCATCAAGTTTTCAGTCCGGCAGGGTTCGCAGATCACACGTGGCGATCCAGTTTCAGTTCAACAGTCATCGCACGTAGATCAGGGCTGCAAGTCTCCTAATATGAAATAGAAATTTTTCTTGATCCGAGGGTGTAATTTGGCTGAATTCTGACGGTCAGAATGCCTAATACTGACACGTCAAGTCGTGTGCCAGATTTGAATTTAAAATTCCAATTCTGTCCCTATTCGCACTCTCTTCAGTCCGGGCTTAATGAAATAGCCTGTGATTATCGGTTGGACTTGATTTTCGAAATGATTGTCAAGTCCAGCTAGGCGGTTCTAACGGTCTAAGATAGCAGGTATCGGACTTTCGACGCGCGGTCTAGATCCAATACAAAGTTTCAAAGTGGTCCAGAGAACAAACCGGTTTAGAGTTTGATCCGAGGTTATAGAGTATTATAGAGTCATTGGTTCTACTCGATTTGGGTCTTGTAGAACGTATTTAAAGTGATCAGGGACTATTTCCCAGCTACTCTAGTGTTGCGCTAGCTAACTTATGCTTAGTTTCTAAAGGAATTAATTCTAAGTGGTTTCTTTGGCTATGGAATTGGTTTCTGAGCGATTTTTCAGGTGTTTTAGTTGACCCATTGCCTAAGGACGCATAATCCCAGGTTGGCCAAAATTCGGGGTGTTACAATCTATCCCCCTTAAAACATAATTTTGTCCTCGAAATTGGCGAAGAGTAAGGAGTACTTTTTCTAAGGAAGGTTCAATCCCATTTAATGACCTAACCGTACGCATAACCTAACTCAAATATTTCGATCCTGGGCCAGTGGGGAAGAGGCTAACCATGCTTCCGCTGCGCCACTCTGATCGAACGGTTGCCTTGGCTGACCTAACTGGAATGGACTCAATACGTTCTACCCCCCTTAAAACTTGGTTTTACTTAAGGTTGAAGAATCTTTGCATCGATCCGTATATCGGAACGAGGCCCAACTTAGGGGCTATCCTTAACCTAAAATGGAAACAACCTTTCTCTACATGGTTTTCCTTGCTAATGATGCATTCTATGGCATTGGTACCTATGATCATAGAGATGAGCCTAATCTCTATTGTGATTGAGTTCAGGGACAGGTATGAGTTGGTGGCAAGATGTCTAATTCTCTACTGACTTTAAGTCCTCACCATTTCCCAAAGACAATGTGATCCTGTTTGGTTGTAGGTGGTTGGGCCATCACAGAAGAAAGGTTGTGTAGTGGGTCTAAGCCGGATACGTTGAACCTTCTGTCTAATCAGGACAGAAAATGCGTTGTATCAGTTCTTAATCCGAGTCGATGTCGATCCTCTGCTTGATCAGAGCATTGGATTCATTGGTGACCACTAGGATTAAGAAGTCGACTCAAACCGCGAATACATCGCTTACATGCAGTTCCTTTACTCTGTGTTCCCGAATGCAATAAGTCCTTGGGGAAGGCAATTCTAAGGGGTGTGTTAGTTTATTCTAAGTTCAATCTGAGGGATTTATAAATGTTCCCTGAGAGTGAATGGTTCTTTCCTATGGGCAACAACAGAAGTCTATAAGTCATGAAGGGATCTATCGAAGGAATAAGGTTCTACTTCAACCAAATCTAACCTACAATTCCTTAGCATATACAGGCTTTACACTACTTAAGGTAACTAGTAGGCTAGTCTGTAACTCTGTAGCTATAATCTAAAGCCTAAGATTATGCGGTAAATGACTTTCCATACCATTTCTACTACAAGGAATTCTTCTATTGCTTAGGGTCAAGATTGTCTAAATAGAATTGGATTTCTTATGTCGTCAGACCCTTCAAATCTAGAAGTGCTAACTCTAGGTCCAAAACGCCAAGGGCCTATGTGGCCAGCAGCGTTTAGTTGTATCAAATGGAACTGCATTCCTAATCCCATATTGGAATAGGGAGCGGCATGCTTGGTAGGAGGGTGGGGCGGGATAAACTAATTTGTAGGCTAAATCCCAGGAGTTACAATACTCCCAATCTAGGGACAATACCTTACAACAAACGAATGGCATGCACTCCATTCAACAAATTTCGGCTATATTAAGCCCAAACTACAACACAAACACATTTTCTACCTAACAACAACAAAACACAGCAATTTCAAAATGATAACCAAACAAGCGAAGAACGTGGAGAAATGAGATGGATAAGCAGGTTTCCACGAGTCTGAGGATCAAATAAAAGGGACATGAGAGAGAGGACGATGGAAAGGGAGGAAAAGGCTGAAACAACCTTAACAATAGCCATGAAAAGCGGAGAAAATACGGAGAAATGGTCGCCCAAATGGACAAAATGAAATCTAGACGTTGTAGAGGGATGCATCAAGCTCCCAAAGGCTGGATTTTTAAAAAGAAAAGAGAAGGAAAAAGGAGAATGGAGCACCTCATGATTTCAGCTCGTTTTGGGGGTTGTAAGAGCTACAAACGACGAGATCTGTAAGAGGGAAGGCTGCAAACAGCAATGGAGTGATGGAGTGTGGCCGTTTTTTGCCAAGAATGGATTTGGGAGTGGTTTGGAACCACAGTTTTGGGTTAGGGCAGCTAGAAAACTCAAATGGAGCTAGGGATGGGGCTGTTTGTGAAGGAAGTGCCTCTTTTTGGGGTTTTCTACGCACGAACACTATATGGGGGGTGTTTATTATCCAAAACATCCCCACATACCAAATTTTACAGCAAATGGGCCATGGTGGACATCGGTTCGGCGATGGCATCGCCGACCGTCCGATCATATGGTCGGTGGGACCACATGGGTCTGGTCCTCCATGGTCTAGGGACCCCAAAAATGTATGGTCCCCACCTTGGTTCATTGTAGATTTCCCTATATTGGCCCAAACATGAGTTCGGGGCTTTCTGTGGCCAATCTACAAAACCAAATACAAAATCCTATCATGAAGCATATGATTTTGGGGTAGAAGGAGCTAGTACATCCATTTAGCCTATTATTTGCTAAAGAAAGCTAAGTTAGAATGGCCTTATGGCCATTTTTTATGAAATTTTACTATTCACTGTAAAATTTTGTCAAAGTATGATTTTATATCATTTTTACATTAGAATCAATGCCTAACATGAAAAGAATAAGAAATAATTGAAGAATGGAGTGGTGAGAGGAAGAATTTTGAAGATTTTAGGTGAAACGGGGTTTTTAAGCCCTGACGATTGAATACAAGGGTTGTGGTTGCCCCACAGCCCAAGGATTCACATTTATGGGTTTAGAATTATTCAAAGAACATCTCAACCTACCTACCTACAACCTAGGAGCCACTTAGGTCACTTCACGCGACCCTAGATGTGTTACGGACTCGATCGCACGATCGATATGAATAGTCTTCACCTATTGGCGAATCTGTGATCCTATAAGAGTTTCTAGACCCTTCTCGCACCCACCTAAGTCAAAGGATATGACAGCGTACGTCGCGTGACCATAACCCAGGCCCGGTTTAATCCAAATCATGCTCTGATACCATCTGTAACATCCCGAAAATCGGGAGGTCGAGTAAAAACCCAACTCCCGAGTTCCAAAATGTTATTTATGCAACATAGATATGTATGATTGAATGTTGTCTGTATTAATATATTAAACATGAGTGAGATTGAGCTAGAATAGCATATCATACTCCGGAGACAGTTAAATTAACAAGCGGAAGACTGTGATAGTATGTATAACTTATATAAACTGTTGTATGTCTCCAGAGTGTGAACATGTTACCAGGTTATATACATACATGTATACTCCAAAAGTAAACAAAACGAATATACATGAGTGCGCTAAAAATATAAAATGACAAGTGTCAAGGTATCTAATCAACCTCCCTATAATCCCGTCAATCAGAACACGCATAAAGGAGGAATCCTCCTCATCATCATCAAGTCCAGCTCCACTTCTCAAGCAGCGCCATCATCTGCAATCACAAAAAGGGACTGGTGAGTGTTCGGAAACACCATCCCGTAACGTGGGAGTGAGTAGCTAACTCAGTGGAATAATAAAGCGAGGATTAACATGTTCTCAAATCAATCATGCGATAATAGTAAAGCAGTAAATCAAACAATCCTAATACTGTTGTTAATGCAATATGACATGACATGATGGATGCCCTCACCACGTTCTCCCTCATAAGGCACCATCTTCGTCCGCGGCATGCTTGCATCCCGCTCAGTGCTCCACATCTTTTATGCACATGCAATGTGATGGTGATATGATTACCGAGTTATTATTAGTCCATTCAAACAGCAGGATTGGAAAACTAAGGTACTTCCCTTATATCAATCCCAACACAGATCCTGTCTAGGGTCGTCACTCCTAGTAATCTCATACGAAGTATATTTTGTAGGTCGCTGCAAGGGCTGTTGCTCGCACTCGTTGCACCGCTCCCCCATCACCTTATCAATACAGGCCTACTGTACTCTACTGCTACTGAAGGGTCGTCGCCTCCCGTAGTCTCAGAATACGCTCGCGGTCACTACAAAGGGCTGTCAGGGCTGTTGCATGCACTCGTTGCTCCGCTCCCCCATCACCTTATCAATGTAGGCCGACAGTAAAAATATAGTGTCCCATACCACCATAATCTGTTCACGAGTCATAGGTGCTCACTGGTCACTACGGGGAGGTTTGTGGCCCCAGCGTAGGCCGACAGCTCGACCACGGTGTCCTATACCACCATGCCCGGCTCATGAGTCTTTGTGGATCAAGGTACCATGGTTGATAGGGTTTACAATGGTAAGTTCAGTACCCTAGGTTCAAGCAGTTATGATTCATGCAGGGTGAACAATCAACGGCCAGTCGGGTTACTTGACGGGCTCGACTAGCACGATCGCATCTCAAGTTGAACGACATGAAGTGCGTAAAACACTTCGCGTGGCCTAACCACTGCCGCCAACTCCAAAACACGGCTCGCGTTCATCGACGCGAAGTTCGTGGCCAAGATAAGCCAACCACGAATTCGCTCGGTTACCGAGTGCCTGAACTAAGTATAGTCCCAAACAATTATGAATCCACGTCAGCAATCATGTAAGAGTATTGGAAATGGAATACAAACATGTGAGCATGTTAACACACATTATAACGTATAACTTAAGTAAATCATCTTGCACATGTCTTTCACACATATAATGAAATTATGCATATCACCAACATATAGGAAACCATCTCCATCAACATATTAATTGAGAATTTAATCTCAACTAAGTCATAAGGAAATCATTAAGCACATGTTATAACATACCACTTAAGTGAAACATCAAGTATATGCATTTCATACATATAATGAAATCATGCATATAGCTAACATGTAGAAAATCATTTACATCAGCATATTAATTGAGAAATCAATCTCAAATTAATTCATAACACCATTTAATTCAATACATACTAATACAAGCATTTATATAAACACTTAAACTACACACTTAAGTCTACATATAGTATGTCGACTCGAAGTACACATTTAGGCGAATCTCTTCGCCAAACTAATTATGCACGCATTCCTAACATTCTAATGTGACAATAAACCATGTCAATCACATCAGCAAAATATGAATGAAATCAGTACTTCCTACAAATGACTAAAATGCCCTAAATCTCATATTCTTCGTTGGTTTACGAAACAGGAAACGGACAGCATGTTGTACATGTCAAACGGCATTGCCATCGATAATCTACTATTAAACGACATTGAAAGCTTTGGAAACAGTCAATCAAAGCGTCTAAAATCCGCACCTTATCCCTTATAGGTGAAGTGATTCGAACGGAGCGTATACGCTTCGTCTACGGCGACCAGAGAACCTGTTTTACGAGATTTATCGGCTAACATGCTATGAATCCAAGGTAACCTCAAATCAGCAACTTTTAGGGTATTTTCTTACCTGAAAATGTGGAGAAATCACCGGACAGGTGATCGGAGTGTGTTGCTTAGGCACTTGCAACGGGTAGCACAAGCGGCAAGGAATTCTCCTCCAATCTCTCTCACAAACTCTCACCTTTTCTCTCTCCCAACCTAGGGTTTTTCTCAAATTCGGATGGGAGAGAGGAGTGAGGGTTTCAACCCCTTTTATAAGCACAAAAATGCCCGGAATAGGCTCGGGAACAAAGTTCACTAAGGGCATATCCAAATCGGGGCTGTTTCGGTCCAAAAGATGATTTCTGGTGGCCCCCTGGCCGAACGCGATCGGACTTAATTTCATGCATACAGGATCTAGCACGCATCAAGTTTTCAGTCCGGCAGGGTTCGCAGATCGCACGTGGCGGTCCAGTTTCAGTTCAGCGGTCACCGCACGTAGATCAGGGCTGCAAGTCTCATGATTTGAAATAGAAATTTTTCCTGATCTGAGGGTGTAATTTGGCTGAATTCTGACGGTCAGAATGCCTAATACTGACACGTCAAGTCGTGTGACAGATTTGAATTTAAAATTTCAATTCTGTCCCTATTCGCACTCTCTTCAGTTCAGGCTTAATGAAATAGCCTGTGATTATCGGTTGGACTTGATTTTCGAAATGATTGTCAAGTCTAGCTAGCGGTTCTAACTGTCTAAGATAGCAGGTATCGGACTTTCGACGCGTGGTCTAGATCCAATACAAAGTTTCAAAGTGGTCCAGAGAACAAACCAGTTTAGAGTTTGATCCGAGGTTATAGAGTATTATAGAGTCATTGGTTCTACTCGATTTGGGTCTTGTAGAACATATTTAAAGTGATCAGGGACTATTTTTCAGCTACTCTAGTGTTGCGCTAGCTAACTTACGCTTAGTTTCTAAAGGAATTAATCCTAAGTGGTTTCTTTGGCTATGGAATTGGGTTCTGAGCGATTTTTCAGGTGTTTTAGTTGACCCATTGCCTAAGGACGCATAATCCCAGGTTGGCCAAAATCCGGGGTGTTACAACGGTAGTGGTTAGGCCACATGAGGTGTTTTACGCACTTCATGTCGTTCGACTTGAGATGCGCTCGTGCTAGTTGAGCCCGTCAAGTAACCCGACTGGCCTTTGTATGTTCACCTTGTATGAGTCATAACTGCTTGAACCTAGGGTATTGAACTTACCATTGTAAACCCTATTAACCATGGTACCTTGATCCATAAAGACTCATGAGCCGGGCATGGTGGTATAGGACACCGTGATCGAGCTGTCGGCCTACGATGGGGCCACAAACCTCCCCGTAGTGACCAGTGAGCACCTATGACTCGTGAACAGATTATGGTGGTATGGGACACTATATTCTTACTGTCGGCCTACACTGATCAGGCGATGAGTCCTTTGTAGTGACCGCGAGCGTATTCTGAGTCTACGGGAGGCGACGATCCTTCCGTAGCACTGAGAGTACAGTAGGCCTGTATTGATAAGGTGATGGGGGAGCGGTGCAACGAGTGCGAGCAACAGCCCTAGCAGCCCTTACAGCGACCTACAAAATATACATCGTATGAGATTACTAGGAGTGACGACCCTAGACAGGATCTGTGTTGGGATTGATATAAGGGAAGTACCTTAGTTTCCCAATATTACTATATGAAAAGGACTAATAATAACTTGGTAATCATATCACCATCACATTGCATGTGCCTGAAAGATGTGGAGCACTGAGCGGTACGCAAGCATGCCGCAGACGCAGATGGTGCCGTATGAGGGAGAATGTCGGTGAGGGCATCCATCATGTCATGTCATATTGCATTAACAACAGTATTAGGATTGTTTGATTTACTGCTTTACTATTATCGCATGATTGATTTGAGAACATGTTAATCTTTGCTCTATTATTCCACTGAGTTAGCCACTTATTATTCCACTGAGTTAGCCACTCACTCTCACGTTACGGGATGGTATTTGCAACACCCACCAGACCCTGTCTTAGATGCAGGTGTGGCAGCGATTCAGGAGGTAGAGTGAGGTAGAGCGGGTCGCGGACAATTTCATGGCCAAGATAGATCAGAAAAGGCACGGTCGGCGACAGAAGTGATCCGGACCATCGGACCTTAGATCGGGCGTATCTCACAATCCGGAATGAGCTATTTGACGTAAAATATATGATTCTGGGGTAGAACGAGCTACTTTAGCCAACCAACCCTGCTATGCCGGGTTGCGCAGCCCAAATTTGCAAGAAACCCCCTGATCGACGGTCGTTTCCTCGTTTTAATTTTATTTTTAATATAAATAGTAAGTTTTAGTTTGAGTATAACTTTTCATCCATTGGCCTTTAGGAGTTGTGTCCAACATGAAAAGTGCTTAGGATAATTAGGAGAACGGTTTGGTGAAGCCAAATAGGACACTTAATATTTTTGGCCGAAAACCTTGCGCACTAGTAGACATCATGACCGTCTATAAATAGTAAGTTTACTATTTATAGTAAGTTGCGAATTCTAGGAGTTTTAGTTGTAGTTTGAGTCTGATTTCTTTCTTATTGCTTGGTTCCCTTATTTAAAGGGTTGTGAACTCGATTTTGGGAATTCATTAATCAATTTCGAATTTATTAGAAATTATTCTTATTTTCTACTTTCTTTCCTCGTGGATTCGAGAAGTCTCTGTGAGGAGTCCAGAGAAGTTCCGTGGATTCAGAATATTTATCATCTTGAGGAAGACGGTGCTCAACCTTACGTCCTTCCCTGCGTCAGTTTGGTATCAGAGCGAGATTTTCCCTCTGGCCAATGGCAAACAACGAAGGTATGAATCAAAATCCTGTGGACGGTGATCCAGGGATTCGTTATCTTTCGGAAAGAATGAAAGCTTTCCATCGGGAGAGTCAGTTGACCATGCAAGGGCTGCAGGCAACCCTCGACCGTCTTGCGGATGCGCTATTTCTGCCCCGAGCCCTAGGCGGTGCTCCACCACCTATGCTCGCTCCACCACCCGTGGTTGCTGTACGACGTGACCCTGATTATCGCAGAGTACTACCAGCGACAAATAGTAGGGCTACACCAGATGACTCTAGTTCCAGCGATGAGGACATTAATGAGGGTTTTGACCGACGGCCAATCCATGGAGGCGATCGTCTAGATCGTGCTGAAAGAGACTATCGAGGTAAGGCTGAACTTCCTAGTTTTAACGGTTTATTACGTATCGAAAATTTTCTCGAATGGCTAGCCGAAGTAGAGAGATATTTCGATTATATGGATGTGCCAGATCATAAAAGGGTGAAATTGGTAGCGTTTAAATTAAAATCTGGTGCTTCTGCATGGTGGGAACAATTACAACTCTCACGAGCCCGCCAGAACAAGGCGCCCATCGCATCATGGCCTCGGATGAGACGTCTTCTTCGTTCATGATTTCTCCCCAGTGATTATGAGCAGATATTATTCTAGCAATACCAGAATTGCCGACAAGGAAATTGAACTGTTACAGATTACAGTGAAGAATTCCAGCGGTTGGCTACACGAAACGATTTGTTAGAATCTGAGTCACAGAAAGTGGCACGATTTATAGGTGGTTTGCGACCGGTAATTCAGGATCGAGTTCAGATATACCCAGTCGGGACCGTAGATGAAGCAGTTCAATTGGCAGGAAGGGCAGAAACACAGCTTGCAAGAGCTCCTGCTCGTCCCTATCCTTCAAATCGACCCCCTATGACAGGTCCCACATAGGATCCAGTGCTGGCTCGAGGAAAAGATCCAGTAGGAGAACGTCCTCAACCTCCTCCACCCGCGAACCGTTATACGGGGAGCGGACCATCTAGACCTCAACGGGCAACACCCACAACAGCAGGCCTGAGTAGGATTTCGAATCCTTATGCTCGGCCAAGGCCGAACAATTGTTACCGCTGTGGCCAACCAGGCCACTTATCAAACACTTGTCCTCAACGTCCGGCAGCACACTTGACTATAAACGAAGGGGGCACTGAAGATGAGGCCGCAGAAGAAGATCATGACTTTGATGAATACGAACAAACCACTGAAGAAATAGCAGGTGACGATGAAGTGACAGGCGAGGATCGTGGCGAATCTCTCGTTGTGAGGTGACTACTGTATACCCCACGAAAGGAATTACATCCACAGCGACACAATATATTTCATACTCGGTGCACTGTCAACGGAAAGGTCTGTGATGTGATCATAGACAGTGGTAGCAGCGAGAACATCGTCTCAAGAGTGATGGTGGATAAGTTGCAGCTATCAATAATGAAACATCCTTCCCCGTACTCAATTGGCTGGATAAAAAAAGTGAACGAGACCAAGGTAACTGAACAATGCACTATCTCATTTTTAATTGGTAAACATTATAAGGATCAGATACTTTGTGACGTGGTTGACATGGAAGCCTGCCATATGCTACTCGGTCGACCCTGACAGTCGGACCGTGATGCGACCCATCAGGGGCGAGACAATGTCTACATATTCGTCAAGGATAGTCAAAAAATAATTCTTGCCCCTATGGCACCAGAGAACCACCCTGAAGCCTCTAAAGTGGAGGGGAGTTATCTCTTGACCATTCGGGATTTCATGGAGGAGTCCAAGGAAACCAGTGAGGTATATGCTATAGTGGTGAAGGGCGAGAAAGAGGAACCCTCAAACATCCCTTCAAGCTTAAGACTGTTACTAAACGAATTCAAAGAAGTCTGGCCTGAAGATTTAACTGACGGATTGCCCCCCATGAGAGACATCCAACATCACATAGACCTCGTCCCTGGGGCTAGCCTGCCCAATCGCCCTCATTATCGGATGAGTCCGAAGGAGTGTGAGATACTTCAGGGGCAAGTGGAGGAATTGATCCGTAAGGGTCTATTGAGAGAGAGCATGAGCCCATGTACTGTACCAGCATTATTAACGTCAAAAAAAGATGGAAGCTGGCGCATGTGTGTCGACAGCCGAGCAATTAACAAAATTACTATTAAATATCAGTTTTCAATACCACGGTTGGACGACATGCTCGATATGTTAGGAGGGGCTAAAGTGTTCTCTAAACTCGATCTAAAGAGAGGGTACCATCAGATTCGTATTCGACCCGGTCATGAATGGAAAATGGCATTCAAGACAAAGGAAGGGTTGTTTGAGTGGCTGGTCATGCCTTTCGGCCTATCGAACGCACCAAGTACTTTTATGCGTTTGATGAATCAAGTTCTAAAACCGTTCACTGGACGATTTGTGGTAGTATATTTTGATGACATATTGATATATAGCCAGGATGAGGCGGAGCATAAGAAACATCTCAGGCAGGTGCTATAGGTCCTACAAGATAACAAGTTGTACCTCAACTTGAAAAAGTGTAGCTTTTTAACTAACCGCCTGTTGTTTTTAGGATTTGTTGTAACGTCCACAGGAATTCGGTGGACGATTAAAAGGTGCGAGCTATTAGGGAATGGCTGATCCCAACAAACATTCATGAGGTGAGGAGTTTTCACGGATTGACGACTTTCTATCGTCGATTTGTGCGAGATTTTAGCACCATAGTCGCGCCAATAACAAACTGCATGAAAAAAGGGCCGTTCCAGTGGACCGATAAAGCTGACAAGAGCTTTCATGAGATCAAGCATCGTTTGTCTACAACACCGGTCTTGGTGCTTCCTAATTTCGATAATTTTTTTGAGGTGGAGTGCGACGCTTCATATGTCGGAATAGGAGGAGTATTATCACAGGAAGGCAGGCCGGTAGCCTTCTATAGCGAGAAGCTCAGTGAAGCCCGAATGAAGTGGTCGACTTACGAGCTTGAGTTGTACGCAGTTTTTCAGGCGCTGCGACATTGGCGGCATTATCTGATTCAAAGGGAGTTTGTTCTGTACACCGACCATCAGGCATTAAAGTTTATTAATAGTCAGGCTAATGTGAATCGTGTGCATGCTAGATGGGTTACGTTTTTATAGAAATTTACGTTTGTTCTGAAGCATAAGTCAGGTCAGCAGAATAAGGTGGCCGATGCACTTAGCCGTCGTGCGTCACTACTTGTTACGGTGAGCAATGAGGTGGTCGGCTTTGACTGTCTCAAGGAGCTATATGTCGAGGATGAAGACTTCAAAGATTCTTGGTTGAAGTGCCATGAAGGTCACCCCAATGACTTTCATATACAGGATAGTTTTATCTTCAAAGGAAATCGATTGTGCATCCCCCAAAGTTCTCTAAGGGAGCAGATTATTTAGGAACTACATGGAGGTGGCCTCGGTGGACACCATGGGCGAGACAAGACGCGTGCTCTTGTGGAAGAGCGGTATTACTGGCCGTAATTAGTACGTGATGTGGGAAGAGCCGTACAACGTTGTCATATTTGTCAGACCTCCAAGGGACAATCTCAGAATACGGGCTTCTAAACCCCGTTACCTGTGCCTGACGGTCCTTGGGAGGATTTATCAATGGACTTCGTACTTGGTCTTCCACGAACACAACGCGGCATGGATTCGGTGTTCGTAGTGGTCGATCGTTTCTCCAAGATGGTGCACTTTATCCCATGCAAGAAGACCCTTGATGCAACACATGTGGCGAATTTATTCTTCAGGGAGGTCGTACGGCTACACGGGGTCCCTAAGACCATTACTTCTGATCGTGACACGAAGTTCATTAGTCACTTTTGACGGACTTTGTGGACTCGATTCGATACACGACTTCAATTCAGCAGTGCTTATCACCCACAGACTGATGGGCAGACCGAAGTTGTGAATCGCACTTTGCGAAACCTCCTTCGATGTATTTTAGAAGAGAAACCGAAGCAGTGGGATTTGGCCTTATCTCAAGCGGAGTTTGCATTCAACAACATGGTGAACCGCTCGACAGGAAAATCTCCGTTTCAGGTTATTTACGGACGAGTACCTCGCCACACACTAGACTTGGTCCCTCTGCCCAAGCTCCCAGGCATGAGTATTGCAGCAGAACATATGGCAGACAGGATCATGGGTATTCATGCGGAGGTGCAGACTAAGCTACATGCCTCGAACGAAAAGTACAAGGAACAAGCGGACAAGCATCGTCGACAAAAGGTGTTCGAGGTGGGCGACCAGGTAATGGTCCATTTGCGAAAAGAAAGATTTCTGACCGGGACATACAACAAGCTGAAGAATAAGAAGATTGGACCGGTACCGATCATCCAAAAGATCAATGACAATGCTTATGTTGTTGATCTTCCAGATGACATAGCGATCTCACGGACTTTCAACGTTGCGGACCTGACCGAGTATTATAAGCCAGCGCAGGAGGAGAACTCGAGGACGACTTCTTTTCAAGTGGAGGGGAATGATGTAGAGTGGGTTGCGGACAATTTCATGGCCAAGATGGATCAGAAAAGGCACGGTCGGCGACAGAAGTGATCCGGACCATCGGACCTTAGATCGGGCGTATCTCACAATCCGAAATGAGTTATCCGACGTAAAATATATGATTTTGGGATAGAACGAGCTACTTTAGCCAACCAACCCCGCTATGCCGGGTTGCATAGCCCGAATTTGCGAGAAACCCCCTGATCGACGATCGTTTCCTCGTTTTAATTTTGTTTTTACTATAAATAGTAAGTTTTAGTTTGAGTATAACTTTTCATCCGTTGGCCTTTAGGAGTTGTGTCCAACATGAAAAGTTCTTAGGATAATTAGGAGAACGGTTTGGTGAAGCCAAATAGGACACTTACCATTTTTGGCCGAAAACCTTGCGCACTAGTAGACATCATGACCGTCTATAAATAGTAAGTTTACTATTTATAGTAAGTTGCGAATTCTAGAAGTTTTAGTTGTAGTTTGAGTCTGATTTCTTTCTTATTGCTTGGTTCCCTTATTTAAAGGGTTGTGAACTCGATTTTGGGAATTCATTAATCAATTTCGAATTTATTAGAAATTATTCTTATTTTCTACTTTCTTTCCTCGTGGATTCGAGAAGTCTCTGTGAGGAGTCCAGAGAAGTTCCGTGGATTCGGAATATTTATCATCTTGAGGAAGACGGTGCTCGACCTCACGTCCTTCCCTGCGTCACAGAGCCAGACTATGATGAGGACCAGGACGAGTTCTCATATATGCAATACCACGACGGCTTTGCTTAGGTGGCCTGGATTGTCGGGACTTCTCAGTGAGACTATTTTGACATTTGATTTCTGTTTATTTACATGTATATGAGACTCAGAGATGTATTCATACTTTGGAGACAGTTGAGATATATTTTGTTTTTCATACAGTGATATGTATATCTTTTAGTCTTCCGCTTGCTTTTATCACTGAATCTGCAGTATGAATTGCAGTTTTGGTATACTTTTACTCATGTGAATGCTTTAACTCAGACAACATTGAATCATAATCATTTTTGTTGCATAAGTGACGGTCTGGAACTCGGGAGTTGAGTTTATACACGACCCTCGATTTTTAGGGTGTTACAATGAGACTAGTTTAGATAGAAGTTCCTTGTGATGGACCCTATAGCTTGTGATACTACATATTATCATCCCGACTCCACACTCTAGCTTAGTTATTTCATTCGCACCGCATATTGCATTACATTTACGACATGTGGCATTTTGGGTTACTATGTTTCCGTATTTATATGGCCTAGATGAGGTTGACGGTATTCGTGGACTCGTCAAGATTTGCAATTGCATTGCTTCATTACTATATGATATTGACTTATTATGTTTTTGCATCGCATAGCTTGGAAATGACTGATGGTATTTATGGACTTGCCAGCATGTTTCTTTATTACGTTAATATTGCATACTCCGATATTGTATAACTTTTGGACCTGCTAGTATTTTTGACATTATATGATTTATGGATTTGTATTGTATACTTGACTCTTACATTGTGGGCACACTTACACCACCCTCTAAGCTTTATATAAGCTTATGCATGATAGATGTGTGCAGGTGGCATTAGATCGCACCAGCGTTAAGCTTGGAGCGTGCAGCTGTTCTTCTGGAGTTTTAATTTTTAATATATGTATTTCCCTTTCAGTACTGTATTCAATTGTTTATATTAGTGGATATATGATGATGATGTTACCTTTGTGATTTGGGTAAACTTATGGTTATGCTTCTTACGAGATAAATGTATGTTGAAAAATCCTCCTTATAAGATCCTAGGATCGGAATCTAGCGTATGGACGCTGGAAGCCAAGAATGAGGTATTATGGAGGCTGTCGGCACCGGATTCGACGATCGAAAATTTTGTGAGCTCGGTTTCTGAGTTTGGGGGGCGATAGTGGGGCCCATCAAAACCGTGGCCTGGATCATTGACTTAGATAGACAAGACTAGGATAAGTCAGACCTAAACTGACTGTCTAGGCTTTTAACTTTTGTTGCCACCAAACGGGCCTAAATTGTATGATGTAGAGTGGTTCGCGGACACTTTCATGTCCAAGATGGACCAAAAAAAAGTCTGATCGTATACGGAAGTGATCAGGACCATCAGAACTCTAAAATAGGCATATCTCGCAAACCAGAATGAGTTATTTGATGTATCATATATGATTTTGGAGTAGGAGAAGCTACTTTAGCCAACTAACTCTGTTGCGGGTTGCCCATGCTGAATTTGCAAGATTTCATTATATTAACAGTTAAAAATACATTTTATTTTCATTTTTAGTATTTATAGTAAGTTTTAGTTTCATTATAACTTTTGATCCATTGAGTTTTAGAGTTGTGCCCTATATGAAAAGATCTTTAACTCTTGTTGCTATCAAACATGCCTAAATTGTATGACTTACCAACTCGGGTTGTTTAACTCTAAGTCAAATGAGTCAAGTCTAAGGTGGCAATAGGCCAGGCGAGGGCCTGCACAGCCGAGTTCAAGACCCAAGACTTGAGCGTGCCCCAAGCCCAACATTGGCCTATCATAGTATACATTTTATGTATACATAAAATCGGGATTTTGATCTGGCCATGCACGTGACGGCCGAACCCGACCAATGGTTCAAGGTAGGTCCAAGCCTGTCCAAAAGCGGGCTACATGACCCATTGCCACACTTAGTTGAGTCGTGACTTCACCGAGTTTGGCTGAGTACCAGCTATTTATAATTTCGACTTGTGGATTTGAGACTAAGTCGACTCGGACGAGTCATCAATCCATTGGATGGATGGAAGCTTTTGGTAATGCCCATGGACGCTTATCCAGATGGACCCGGGACCTCCACACCTGCCAACCTGGCAATCGTGAGGGAAAGGGAACTGAATGCATGCATCAGGTCGTGCCTGTAGATGGCTTGGCCCAGAAACCATGCTGGTCCACTTATCAAGGGCATGAAGGGTATTGGCAATTTCTTTCCGAAATTACTCATTTGGTTCTTTACAGGCCAGGGCGGCTTCTGTATGTGGGACCCACCTAATGTACGGTTTGGGGAAGTCGTGCATGAATGCCAGGTTAGCATGTGTAGCCGTGTGTAGTATCAGAGGTTCATATAGGCTTCAACGAACTGATATGTACAGACATAGTCATCGATTGATTGATGGGTGCCGTTAGAGCAGTGTAACTTATAGTGCTCTCCTAGTTGCATCAGGACAATTGGATAGTCTAACTGATCGATCTGGACCGTCCATTAAGTACAAGACAAAATTTAACGGCTACCAACTGAAAATCATACTGATGACATCATCCAACCAATCCGCAGATTGACCTCTTTTCTTCCACCATCCATCTTCCAACCCAAGGTTGGGATGGTTATGACCTTCTAATAAAAGTGATTCCTTTGACTTATATAAGTAACTCATCATGGAGCCCAACAAATAAATGGCTCGAATTTTGACAAGACGTACTTTTCCATAAACAATCTTAACCGTTAGTTTTTAAGGCATCCATCGCGACGGTTAGAATTGTTTTGACCGTTATGATTTTTGCTCGGCAGCCGTATCACTTAGACAGACAGGCAGAATAGAGTAGCTGGTTAGACGGGAGATTCACAGTAGTTGTCAGGATCTAGACCCGAGATTTTGCTTCGTAGGGTAGGGTTTTCAGGTGGTTCAGTGATCCAGACCATAGGTCTGCTCAGACTAACCATGGATGGACTGTGCCCAGAGAGTAGTCTTGATAGGACAATTCTAACCTTTCATTTGGTGGCCTACAAATATACGGTTGAAAGAGAAATTAAGCAACGGTGCATGTCTATTTAAAGAAAGTCACCAGATCCCGCCAGGCAACTCAAATCTCTGAGGGGCCACGACGATGTCCATGAGAAATTTACTCTGTCCATCAGACCAGCTAATGTTAAGACGAGGCAGATCTAATACTCAAGTGGGCCATGTACAAGGGGTCCATCACTCATAAGTAGCATATATAAAACATGTAAATTAGGTGGGTCAGCATCCCATCATTGGGCGCACATTGGGGGATGGGCGGTCCATGGGCCAGCCCACTCCCAAGCTCAAAGTGGGCCACACCTCGGACGTTCCACACCAAGGTGGGCCACGTCCAAGTGGGCCATTAGATGGATGGACACATGGATGAAATAATGCATCATGGTGGGCCTCACAAGGGTGGGACAGCCAGCCTTGCTGGATGTCAACCACCTGGGACGTCCAGCAAGGTGTCTGGTTCAGCCATTTGCCCCAAAATTTTAATGGCTCAATTGGCCTAAATTTAAGTTAGGCGGGTCTACCAAGGGTGAGCCATCATAGGAATAAATTTTAAAATTTATAACATATGTTAAGCATTTTAAAAGAATATGGGCAACAATACATCTAAAAATATGTTGGTGAAGAAAATAGTGTTGTTCCCATGTTTGGCACCACATGGGGTGAGCCTAAGCTTGTCCAAACCTTTGGAAAATAAGTAAAAAGGTTGGTTTCATATATGGACAGCAAATGGGATCCACTGGAGTGGCCCATTTCAAAAATCAAGGTGAAAGTGCTCATTTCTAGCATGCAATGTCGCTGAACTGTCCAGAAATTTCTGGACAGTTAGCCTACTTTGGCCCATCCCATGGGCCTCAATCACGGAGGAAATGATATGGGCCCCATTCCACATCAAAGTGGGGTCCACACTTTAGAAAATCCCCAAAGAAATTTGAGAAAAAGAGGCATATAAACTGTCTCAAACATTAGGTCAAAATCATGTTCCAAATGAGCCTAAAATCTGGACAGCAACATATGCTGTCCATATTTTGGTCCACATAATTTATCCCAAGGGTTTTATACCTTGATCCATCAAGTGGGGTTTACCTAGATGGGTCATCAATATTTTATATCCATTGGTACACCAAAAGCCTCAAGAAAACCATGTTTGGAGGCCACCCAAGCCATTCATGTCATGGTGGGCCTGGACGTCCAACTAGGTGGGCCTGGACATCTCATCTCCCTGATGGATCTGAGATGTTACTGACCATCTCAGTGGGTCACAATATCTCCAGTAATAATGGAAAGAAAATAGAGAGAAATGGAGAGAAATGAAGAGAGATCCGACCATTGGTGGAAGGTTTCGTCACTAAAGAACCTTCCACCTTCAATCCACACCGTGCAATACATTTATACCATACATGTTGTCACGCCCCAAACTCGGAAACCGGGCTCACAAAATTCTCGATCGTGGCCTCGACAGCCTCTGTAAAACTCCATTCTCGGCTCCCAGTGCCCATTCGCAAAGTTCCGATCTTGAGATGCTACGAGGAAGATTTTCAACGTCAGTTTGATTCGTAATAAGTATAACCAAAGGCATAACCCACAAACAACAACTAAAAACTTCATTACATTTTCACTATGATTAAAAACTTTACAAGTACAATGAGCATAAAGGGAAATACAATGATAGTGGACGATAACTCCAAAATGATCTGCAAAGCGCTCCTACCTTAGTGCTGCTGTGCTCCAACGTCACCTGCACACAACAGTTGTGCATAAGCTTATAAAAAGCTTAGAGGGTGGTGAAAGTGTGTGCACATGGTAGTAATATGATCATGTAATATCAGAGTAATGCAGAATATGTAGATGGATCCATGAATGCCATTAGTCGTACCAATGCTATGCGATGTAAGACATGAATGATATCGGTCATACCAAGGCCATGCGATGTGAGATGCAACTCAAGCGTACAAATCCTCATCTAAGTCCACATATCAATACAGCTCAAATCTAAAATATCACCGGGGTCTAGTACACTTTAAACCAGATCACCGCCCCATCACGTGCAATAAGGTAGGTGGAAGAGACCTCACTATCCGTTTGCTAATATCGGGCTCGACTCGTCGATAGCGGACCCATTCCTCAAGCTGGTCAAACTCAGCCTAACTTTGCCCCCTACTCTCAGTCTGGTAAGGCCACACCGCCTTCCAACCGACCACGACACAGTGAAAAGCGCGATTGTCTCGTAATCGGCACTTGGCGCTCCTGTACCCACTCGGTCTAGATGTTGGAGCAACCTCTTGGTACCATAAGGGTTTAGAGACTTTCACCCAAGGATATCTATAGCACCCCATGTAGAACAAGATTTTTGGTATCCAATTCTGTCATCCACGATACGCCTGTGAAGGCTACGACCCTAATGTCACTAGGGCGTACAGTAACCATGAAACATAATGTAAATGCATGAATCACACTATCTAGTCATGCAGAAATCCTGCGCGTATTGTGCGCTCATGTAGGGAAACACCGCCTAATCGGGAATCCATAAACAATTTGCCTGAAGGCATATGATATGATCAATCACTTCTCATGTCAAGCATACATATAATGCGTGTGATCACGAGTCATGGAACTATACTAAACATGTAATAAAGTAATAAACTATCCTTACAACGCAGATTGGCTTAGACGGCCTACACGCAACAAGTACGACCTATCAATGGGCCCTAGGGAGAGTCGTAATGCGGACATTTAATCAACATTATACTTGCAATGTGGACGTCAAACTAACATTGCTCCCAAGGCACGACCGTCGTAAACATCATTACATAATTCGTGTTGGGATCACACATTGTAATGGACCTTAGGAACATCCCATTGGGCCTTAAATACATCAAATGGGCCATATCATATGGGCCTTATATTCATCAAGTGGGCCACATCAATGGGCCGCACCAATGGGCCTTATGTGCACTGCGATGGGTCATAACCCATGGGCCTTAGAATGCATCAAATGGGTTTAATCTCATGGGTCTTATATGTATCAAATGGGCCACACCCATTGGGCCCCATATGTACATCAAATGGACCTCAACCCATAGGCTCTAATACATCTCAGTGGGCCTTAACCCATGGGCCCCTAATACATCAAATGGGCCTCAACCCATGGGCCTTACATATATATCAAAGTGGGCTCAACCATGGGCCACAAGTACATTGAATGGCCCCATAACATGGGCCTTACATACACATCAAAGTGGGCCCCAATGGACTACCACAGATATATTAAGATGGGCCTCATAACATGCCAAGGTGGGGTCCACTTAGACTGTTGATCTGGCTCATTCTTTAACTCGTACTATAGAATGAGCTTTTAAAATGGATGGATGGACTTGGATGCAGCCCATGCATCATGGTGGGTCCTATATAAATGGACGACATGGAGAGAACACATGCACCATTGGGTCCCACCGTCCACCCCTGGACGGTGTGGTGAAACACATGCACCAAGGTGGGTTCCACCGTCCATGGTGGACGGTGTGAATAAAACACATGCATCATTGTGGGTCCCACGTAGAGCCCACCACAATGTTTGTATCCCATCCAATCTGTCCATACGGTCACAGAGACCTGGACAAAGAGTAAAAACAAATTTCATATTGAATCTAAAACCTCTGTAATACCCCACAAATGGATCCAATGACAAACATTTAATCATCGCTGTTTCCTATGACGTGGGCCACCGAAGCTTTGGATGAGGCTGATTTTTGGAGGGGGCCCACCTCAGGAGGTGGCCCACCAAATGAACGAGTTGGATGACAAATGAACATCATGATGGGGCCTACAGCTGGAGCCGTGGTCCTAGTATGTTTGTCCGTCCGTCCGCCCTCCAGTAGGCAGCAGGCGCTGCCTGCGCCCTTTGCAGCAACGTCTGCTGCTTAATTTTTTATTTTTTTAAAAATTATGTTTTCTTGAGATTTTTTGGGTGTGTGGCCCACATCATGTAAATCCACCCCGGCCATTAGTCTTTACTGCTCAAGACAGACCCAACGAGTCCAATATTCAATATGTTTTTTGGCACATCAAAACTCCAGGGTAGATTTTAATGGTAGACACACTGTTTGCTATGCTATGGTCCGCCAACACCTCAGATTGGCTCCATTTCTCTGCTCAACGCCTAAAATGGGCTTGGAAAAGGAATGGACGGCGTGGATTGAATACATATATTAAGGTGGGGCTTGCATGAGTAGTCCATACAAAAGCTTAAACCAAGCTTATATTTGTGTTTTCCAAATGACGTCCAGCGTCTAGGGACGCTGGACGGTTTGACATTCCAAGAGCAAGGACGTGGGCCTACTTAAGTGGGCCACCAGATGATGGATGGAGTGGGTAAATACATTTAAAGTGGGCCCCACTTATGGATTGCTTGGATAATATACATACTTCATGGTGGGGTCCATTCGAGCGGGCCACACAACCACATCATCATCTCATAAAAAAAATGAAAAAGAGAGGGAGAGAGAGAGGAAGAGAGTGGGACACGCGTGTGATGGAGGGACCTCGATACATGGGCCCTCCCTTGGAACCAATCATACATCAAATGGGTCCCATTACACATGGGCCTATTAAATCAAAATCTAACGGTGGAGATCCCTTCTCTACTAAAATAGACGGTCTAGATGACCTTAGGTATATAAGAAAATAAACATCATGATGGGGTCCATGGAGAATGGCCCCATCATGGAATGATCATGATGATCAAAGTGGGCCATCGACCACATCTTAGAGTCCCAAGTGAGATCCAAACCATTGATTGGTTGGCCTCACTTGGCCCATCTTAAAAACATGAAAACTACTCTATCAAAGAACCCATTATTCGATCTTCTTGCTCCCTTGGGTTCCTTAGCTCCTTAACTTCGATTCCAACGGAGGAGATGAGGTTTGGATGGTTGAGATGAGAGATCTTGGGATGGAAAGGTGGGCCACACTTGGAGCTTGGAAGAGAGGGAGGGGGTTGGACGTATGGAGTTCTCTTGCTTGGAAATGAGCTTGAAAATGAGAGAGAGAGAGATATAGAGAGAGAGAGAGAGACTTGTAAAGGGAGAGAGAGAGAGTGATAGGTGATGAAGTGATAGATGTGGTGAGTGATGGGTGTAAGAGATTTTTTTTGACTTTTGTGGCAAATGGTGTAAGAGAAGTATGGCTTGTGTAAGAACTTTTTAACTTTTGGAGCTTGTTTGGGAAAGGGTGAAAGGTGCTGTGTACTTGACATGTACTTGACATGTTAAGATTGATGGATTGATGTGACAAGTCGTAGAGATTCTCTTGGGTTATGCAACGCGAGGCGTTTTCCTCGCCTGACCAGGGTATCGCCTCTGCGCGCAAATCGCGACATCGAAACCTCAGCGACGGTGCGTTCTCTAGGATACAAGTCTCGAGTTGAGTCGACTCGGGTTGACAGCGTGTGAATCAGGATCGCGCGTAAATACCGGTTAAGGGTCGAAGGTTGCCAAAATTTGACCGAAAAGATTGCGGAAGTCTATGGAACGGTACGGTATAGGATACGGGGCTTACACATGCAAGTTATGTTCAATTGAAAAGAGGTGCTAAGGTAGGGATGATATCCCTACCACTGCATGCAAAGGTCTAAATGATCTATGATCTAAAGAAATGTCTCATGGTGGGTCCATGGAGAATGACCCACTATGGAAGATGAAATGCATGCATCTAGGCCCATGACCTTGATCCTACGAGTCATGTAGGACCTCCACCATGAATTGGTGAGTCCTACATGCTTTCATTCATGTGAGAAAGAGAAGGAAAGGAGAAGGAAGAGAGAAGGATCTTGATGGAGCACCCACCTCCAAGGAAAGCTTCAAAAATCCATGACTATCACCTAGGCTTCAAGGGAAGATGTTTAGATGGTGGAGATAGAGGTTGAAGCTTGGATTGAGGGGGAGGTAGGGAGGAGAGTTGCTGGAATGAGGAAGAGGTTGAGACGTCTCTAGCACTAGAAGAGAGAAATGAGAGAATGGGAAGGAGATAGAAGGGAGAGAGGGAGGTATATCAATGTAATCATGAATTTTTGGCTAGGGAAAAGTAATGCAATGATAACACATGGGGGGTAGAACCCAAGGCCCATGATAGCTTTCTAGATAAGGTAGCCTACTTCCTATGCTAGGGGTTGGGTAGGTTTTCTAGAAAAGGGAGCTAGGTGGGGCCCATTCTAGAAAAAACTTGCAAGGCTATCTAAGTGGGTCTCATCACATGATGAAAGGCCAATAAAAGCTCGGATGATAAGTCAAGATGTAGACATCGGAATTATATATGAGATGCGGCGTTGGAACCGTGATGCCGATACAGTCACAATGGCATAGGTTTCAAGTTAATCCGGGTCGGGTCTACGTGACCGAACTTAAGGATAACCGTAAACGCAATCCATAGGTTGAGGGTCACCGGGATTCGATCGGTAAGACCGTGAGACTTAAAGGAATGAAATGGATACTCGGGTAGGGTCTTTCAAGTGGCATACTTGATCGATGAGTAAATTAGGAGCATTCAAGTGAGAAATAAGGATTTTTCTGACTCCTTTATTATGCATTGGTTTTATAAGTATTGATGCGCTTAATCGATCCGATTATATATGTTTTCATATATGATATGATTTGGAGAGTTAAGGAAAAAAGAACAATTAAAGAAAAGATTTAATGCTCAAAGAATGACCAAGTGAATATTTAGAGTTTTAGAGATGTTTAATGAATAATTTATATGCCAAAGATTCAAGAAATCCAAGTGTAAATGAGAGACAAAAGATTGAAAAAATCACAAGACCAATAATAGAAATAACTGTTCAGTTAGACCAAAAGTGCACAAAACAGTCTAGTAAGAAATTATGATTTTCAGAATTAATTCAACTTGACCCTTCGATTTAACTAAAACCAAATTCGGTCCCACTTAAGAAAGCTAGAAAGCTTAGGTGAGACCTAAGTTAGACAAATTCTACAGATATTTTTCAGAAGAAATTCGGTGCGACCAATGCATGTTTGATGCGACCAAAACATAACAAAAGTGCGAAAATTAAAGTCGTTTCCAAGTTGGTGTGGATTTTTTCTATTTAATGGATGTTTTAGGACTACCCAAAGTACGAATTAGGATAGAAGGAGTAGAGTAAGGAGTTGTGGAGCCTTTGGGGAGTCATTCTTCTCAAACCCTTCGGTTCTAATTAGTTTTTATGTTTTTCTTTGTGAGTTTTAGTTCAGTCATATCTATGGTTGTGAAAGATGAGTTATCGATGTCATATAGGAGGGGTGAATAAGATAATACCAAATTCTTTGAAATAAAGAAGAATAAATAATCTCAATCGCACAAAGTATTAAACCATTGATTCCAAATAATTTGTAGAACAATCTTCACCTAATATTTTAGGCAAGACAACCTTATATCATGATGTCTTTGAAATCAAACTTTCAAACTACCAAGAGACAATGAAATAAATACAACATCCACCACATAGGCACAAGGGGTTATAGTGATTCGGTGCTTAAACCCACACTTACTCGACTCCTAAAATTACTATCCTCGTAATTTTGGCTTTTACTATACCAATGTTTTCACAGGTTCACCTTAATAACACTTCTTATGACCCCCCTGTAAGACCCGTATCCTAATCCGCACTGTTCCGTTGATTCCCGCGATCCTTCTCGTCAAATTCTGGCAATCCACGACTTATAGTTGACGTTGCGCACGACCGTAAGTCGTATCCTATTCATTTCAGCCGGCTTAATCCGAGACTTGTATCATTGCGACCGCACCGTCGCCGCGGTTCCAACGCCGCAACTCACGCACTGATCCGATACCCAGACGATGAGATACGGACCCACGTTCAGTTCGAGCAAAAACACCGCGCGTTGCAAATCCCAAGGAATCTCTACAATATGTCCTATCAATCCCATCAATCAATCCCATCAATCACCTCTCATGTCAAGTACACCCACCCATGCTTCCTTTCTCCACAAGTTAAGCAACCACCTAAGTCAACTAACCTCTCACTTCACCCATCACTCACTTCACCCATCACTCACCTCACCCATCACTCACCTCACATCACTCCATCTCTCTACATCTCATCTCTCCCTCTCTCTCTTTTCTCACACCAAATCCAAGCAACCAAGAGAGCCTCCCACGTCCAAGGCTCCCCATGAGAGAGGTGTGATTTTGGTGGCCCACTTTCCACTCCCAAATCTCCCATCCTAGCTATCTATTGCCCATCTCCACCATCAAAGTGAAGCTTTAGGAGACCGGCATCTCAACGGACCAAGAAGATCAAGTGGTGGGTGTTTCTTTAGACTATTTTTTTTATGTCTTTAAGATGGGCCAAGTGAGGCCAACCGATCAATGGTTTGGATCTCACTTGGGACCCAAAGATGTGGCCAATGGCTCATCTTGATCATCAAGATCATTCCATGATGGGGCCATTCTCCATGGACCCCCATCATGATGTTTACTTCCCTTGTATTGAGGAGGTCATCTAGACCGTCCATTTCTAGTGGAGTGGGATCTCCACCGTTGATCTTTTGTTGATGGTCCATATGCAAGGGGACGTTTGATGTATGATTGGATGATTGAAACGGAGGGCCCATAGTGCCGGGGTCCCTCCATCACGCGTGTCTCACTCTATTTCTCTCTCCCTCTCTTTCCATTTACTTCCTTGTATGTGATGAAATGGGCGTATGGCCCACTTGGATGGACCCCACCTTGAAGGAAGTATTATATCCAAGTCATCCATGAGTGGGCCCACCTTATATGCATTGTACCCACACCACCTATCATGTAGTGGCCCACCTAGGCAAGGCCCACTTAAAACTTGTATTTAGTCCAAAAGAGTCCAGTGAAATAATGGCTTATTTCTAAGCCCTTTGGGGAAGACCACTTGTATAGGCCCCATCTTGATGTATGTATTCAATCCATGCCGTCCATCCCATTTAGAGCTCCATTTTAAGCATTGAAATGAAAGATGGGGTTGATCGGAGCATTTGGTGGACCATAGTTTTAAAAATGGTACCATTACCATTGAACTCTACCAAAACTCTTCCTATACGCTGAAAAATGGCCGATATTGGTCTTGATGGGTGTATTTTGTGCTCGGGAATACAATGGACGGAGTGGATTCACTGCACACGGGTCCCACACTTGAAAAAAACTTGAAATACATTTTTTTTTTCAAAAAAAAGAAGAAGAAGAAGAGCTGCAGACGCTGCTGCATGTCAGAGGAGCAGGCAGCGCCTGCGCTCACGCTAGCGGGCGGACGGGTCCGACCCACGGCTCCTGCCGTGGGCCCCACATGATGTATATGCTGTATCCACGCCGTCCATAAGGTGGCCCATCCTCTGAGGTGGGCCCTCCCCAAAAATGAGGCCCATCCAAGACTCAAGCGGCCCACACCATGAGAAACAGTGTGAATTGAATTCCACCATTAAAACTTTGTGGGGTCCACAGAAATTTTGGATTAAGCTGAAATTTATTTTTTTCCTCCTCACCCAGGTTTGAGTGACCTTATCAACGGGTAGGATGGCATAAGAGCATTGTGGTGGGCCCCACATGGGACCCACAATGATGTATGTGTTGTATTAGTACCGTCCACCACTGTGGACGGTGGTTTCCACCGTATTTTGGGTAAAGCCGTCCAGTCAGTTGCTGGACGGCCATTGGGCCCACCCTCCAAACCGTTTATTCAATTGGTGGGCCAGGTGTGTGGACCCCACCATGATGCGTGTGTTGCATCCAACCATCCCAACCATTTGAAAGCTCATTGCATGAGCTACAGAATGAGGCAGATCTGAAATTCAAATGGACCCCACCATTTAGGTAATGGTCAATGACGCCCATTGTTCAAAAATATCTAAGGGTCATTGTAGCTTCCCATTAAGAGGATATTTGTGTCCCACTTCATCTATCACTATGATAGTTTATGAATAGGTTGGATGGGAAACATATGTCATAGTGGGCCTTTGGAATTTTTAATTGCAGAAGTCTTTTCACCACTCTTATTTGGTGTGGCCCATTTGGTATATTTAAAGCCCATGAGAGCAGCCCATTTGATGAATGTAAGGCCCATTTTGATGTATTTTAAAGCTCATGGGTCAAAACCCATTGATTTATATAAGGCTCACATGATGGTACCCATATGGGTGTATTTGTGGCCATCCGTGGAGGCCCACCTTGACGCATTTGTAGCCCTTATTTATGGCCTATTGTTATGGTTCATTTTTTTTAGGTGTATAAGGCCGTTGTTGAGGCCCATGCTTCTATGAATGTAAGGCCCATACTATGAGGCCCATTGTGATGTGTTTGGAGCTTATGGATTAGTCCCATTTTGATGTATTCTAAGGCTCATGGGTTATGGCCATTGCAATGTACATAAGGCTCATTGGTGAGGCCCATTAATGCAGCCCACTTGATGAATGTAAGGCCCATGCGATTCGGCCCATTTGATGTATCTAAGGCCCATGGATCGAGGCCCAACGGATGTCCTTAGGGTCTATTGCAATGTGTGATTTCCCATGGTTCATGTAATGATATTTATGGCGGGTTGTGCCTAAGGAACAATGTTGGTTTGACGTCCACATTGTATGTACAATGTTGGTTAAATATCCGCATTGTAACTCTCCTTAGGGTCCATTGATTGGCCCATACTCGTTAATATTCATCACTTTATAACATGCTTAGTATAATCTCATGACTCATGCCCATAAGCATCATATGTATGCTTGATATGAGTAATGACTGATCATAGCACACGCCATCGGGCAGATCATTTACGGGGCTCGTTATGTGACTGAGTGCCCCACATGATCACGTAGTATGCGCTGGATTGCTGCATGTTTTGATAACGTGATTCATGCATCTCGCATACGTATGACTTGATCACTGCACGCCCTAGCGACATCAGGGCTGTGGCTCCACAGGTACATCGTGGATGGCCGTATTGGATACCGAAAATACTTATTCTAGCACTGTGGGCACTTAGGATGTCCTTGGGTGAAAGTCTCAGAACCTTTTTGGTACCAGGAGATGCTCCAACGTCTAGACCGAGTGGATACACGAGCGCCAGAGTGCCGAATACCAGTAGGTCGCGTCTCCCATTGTGTCGTGGTCGGTTGGAAGGGGGTGTGGCCTTATCCGCCTGAGTGAGAGGGCTATAAGCTAGGCTGAGTTTGACTAGCTCGCAAATGAGTCCGCTATCGACGAGCCGGGTAGGTATTGACATACTACTGGTCAGGCGGATAGTGAGGTCTTATCCGCTTGCTTGACTGTGCAGCTAGGGGGTGGCAGTCTCTGCAAGTGTATTGGACCCCGGTGATATCCAGAGAGGAGCTGTACTGATATACGTACTTGAGGAGTACCGACTTGCTTGGATTGCATTTTGCATATGACATTCGGCTATATAGGCCTTGCATTGTATCGGTGTGGCCGATGACATTCATATCTCATCGCATAGCTTTGGCATGGTTGATTCTATGGACTTATCACATACTTCCGCATTGTTCTGATATTGTACACTTGGCGTTTTCCTTACGCACACACTTACACCACCCTCTAAGCTTTTGTAAGCTTATGCACGATAGTTGCGTGCAGGTAGCGTTGGACGACAGCAGCGCTGAGACAGGAGTGCACATCAGGACCTTTTGGAGCTTTTTTGATCACTTTGTATTTCCCTTTCTGCATTGTACTTAAAATTTTGTTATAGTGGATATGTGGTGATGTTGTTTTGTGACTTGGTTATGCTTGTGGTTATGCTCCATTACAAAAAAAAATCATTCTGAAAATCCTCCTTGCAGGATCCCAGGATCGGAATCTGGCATTTGATTGTCAGGAGCCGAGAATGGGGCACTACGGAGGCTGTCGGCACCGGATTCGACAATCGGGATTCATGTGAATCCGATTTTCAGATTGGGGCGTAACAGAAGTTGGTATCAGAGCATAACTTAAGAATACCTGAGGATCACATCACATATCTACTATAAATAGGTTTCGAGTCTGAATGATTTAGCGATTTTCCGACATAGACCTTTAATGTAAGTGCCTTCGAGAATTCTCAAGACTGATAGGCCATTATTCCTTCCTGTAGGAGACATTATGGCTAGAAGAATGACCCGAGCAAATCCTGCTCCACCACCTACGACTCCCGCACCACCACCCACAGCTCCTGCTTTACCACCTGCTACTCCTACTCCACCACCAGATAGTCCTGCCTTTGAGCCTGAGGATGCCACTCATTTTCCTGAGATCGGTGCGGATCCGACCGTACCTGTGAGTGCTACTCAGCTGCAGCAGATGTTGCAGGCGATGACCGCCATTCTTCAGGGGCAGAGCAGGCGTCCCACAGTGTCACCGGCCGAGGCTGAGCAGGAGCGTGCGAGCGCTCTTCTCAAGGATTTTCGATGGCACGATCCCCCACGTTTTTGGGGTGAGCCAGACCCTACTGCTGCAGAGTTGTGGTGCTCCGAGGTGGAGAAGATATTCAACACCATGAGATGTACGACCTAGCAGCGAGTTCCATTAGCTGTATTCCTTCTGCAGGGCGAGGCTCAGTATTGGTGGGCATCTGTGGCCCGACCGGTAGCCGCCAATTTTGAGTGGACCTGGGAGGACTTTATAGACCGGTTTGACCGGAAGTTCTTTCCCAAGCATGTGCGACAGCAGCGCGCACTTGAGCTTGAGACGTTAGTCCAGGGGGACATGTCTGTGTCCCAGTATGAGGCTCGGTTCGTCGCACTATCCAGATTCGCGACGTATCTTGTTGATGATGAGGGGCGAAAGGCCCGCCGTTTTGAGAACGGCTTACGTCCTGCCCTCCGGATCCGTGTGATCGGACACATGCTTCCGACATTTGAGGAGATAGTAGAGAGAGCCTTGCTATATGAGACAGATTGGGCCAGTGTGCAGAGAGCCCGCGATCAGAGGGGAGATCAGAAGAGGACGGCACCCTCTAGTAGCTCCCATCAGCAGCATCGTTCACAGCAGAGGCGTACGACCCGCCCAGCATTCCGAGCACCAGCAGTACCCCCAGCACCATCTTCAGGATCGTTTTCAGGTACTTGCTTTGGGTGCGGTCGTACAAGGCATCGTAGGCACTAGTGTCCCCATCCGCAGCAGCAGCAGCAGCCGAGGGCACCGCATCCACCTCCACGATAGCCACCACAGAAACAGCGACCGCAGCACCAGCCTCCTGTACCTCCTCCACAGCAGCTGAGGCAGCAGGCTAGGCCCCCACAGCGACCACAGCAGCAGCAGAGACCTCAGAGGGGACCTGCACCTCCCCAGCAGGCTCAGGGCAGATTCTATGCCGCCCAGCAGGACCCTCAGTCATCAGGAGGGCTCGTTGAGGGTACTCTTCCTGTCTCTGCATGCATTGCACGTGTGCTATTTGATTCTGGTGCATCGCATTCATTTGTCGCCGATGATTTCTGCCGATCGACCGGTTTGCCATTGGAGTCTGCCCGTGAGGATTTGGTAGTATCGACGCCATTAGGGAAGACCGCAGTGTTGGGTCAATTTTGTGCATCTTGCTTTATTTTGATTGGGGATATCTTCTTGCCTGCCGACCTATTTGTATTGCCGATGTCCGGTTTTGATGTTATCCTGGGCATGGACTGGCTTGCCGAGTACTACGCCATATTAGACTACTCTGCGAGGACAGTCACGTTCTGCATACCCGGCATGCCAGAGTTTCAGTTTGTTGCCGAGCCTAGAGGAGGGCAGCTTTCTTGCCTGTTATCGTGTGCCGTTGAGGAGCCAGCTGTTTTGAGTATCGACCAGCTGCCGGTTGTTTATGGTTTTCCTGATGTGTTTCAAGAGATTCCGGGATTACCACCTCGTCGGCATACTGAGTTTCAAATTGATCTTGTGCCCGGTACTGCGCCTATTTCGAAGGCCTCGTATCGTATGGCACCGTTGGAGTTACGGGAACTGCAGAAGCAGTTATACGAGTTGCGCGAGTTAGGCTTTATTCGTCCGAGCAGTTCGCCGTGGGGAGCACCGGTACTCTTCGTAAAGAAGAAGGATGGCTCGTTGAGGCTTTGCGTAGACTACCGCGAGCTCAACAAGGTCACGATCAAGAACAAGTACCCGCTTCCGAGGATCGATGACTTGTTTGATCAGCTGCAGGAGGCGCAGTTCTTTTCAAAGATAGACTTGCGGTCCGGTTATCATCAGGTTCGGGTTCGAGATGAGGATATCCCGAAGACAGCCTTCAGGACGCGATACGGTCATTTTGAGTTCCAGGTCATGTCCTTCGGGCTGACCAATGCGCCCGCAGTATTCATGCAGTTGATGAACGAGGTCTTCCGTCCGTATCTTGATCAGTTTGTCGTGGTGTTTATTGACGACATCCTGATATATTCGAGGACTCATGAGGAGCATGTGCGACATCTTGAGATTACATTGCAGACCCTCCGTGCACACCAGCTTTACGCGAAGCTGGAGAAGTGCGAGTTTTGGCAGGAGGAGGTGAAGTTCCTCGGCCATGTAGTGACGAGGCAGGGTGTCGCTGTAGACCCCTCGAAGATTGATGCCGTGCGTCAGTGGGACCAGCCCACGAACGCATCCGAGATCTGCAGTTTTCTTGGTTTGGCGGGCTACTACCGACGTTTTATTGAGGGATTCTCTCGCATTGCAGCCCCGTTGACCAGATTGACCCGGAAGGGTGTCGGTTCATTTGGAGCGACGCTTGTGATCAGGTGTTTATGGAGTTGAAGGACCACCTCACGTCTGCTCCTGTCCTCACTCTTCCCTCTGGGAGTGATGGACTTGTTGTATTTACTGATGCCTCACGAGTTGGCTTAGGTGCTGTCCTGATGCAGCACGGGAAGCCGGTGGCTTATGCGTCCCGACAGCTCAAGGTCCATGAGCTGAACTACCCTACGCACGATCTAGAGCTGGCAGCGGTTGTCTTTGCACTGAAAGTGTGGAGACACTATCTTTATGGGGTGAGATTCGAGATCTTTTCCGATCACAAGAGCTTGAAGTATTTGTTCTCTCAGTCCGAGCTGAACATGAGACAGAGGCGTTAGATGGAACTCCTGAAGGACTACGATTTTGATCTTTAGTACCACCCGGGCAAGGTGAACGTGGTGGCGGATGCCCTCAGCCGTCAGCCACGAGGCCTGGTGGCGCATATGATGATTCAGGAGTGGAGGATACTCGAGGATATAGCAGAGTACGACTTTGAGTTTGGTCTGCAGTCATCTATTGTTCAGCTATCGAGCTTGTCGCTTCAACCCTCTCTTGTCGCAAGGGTGATCGAGGCTCAGCAGACAGACGAGTCGTTACAGGATTACCGAGCGGAGGCAGCATCTGAGAGTCAGACGGATTGACAGATTGGTTCTGACGGTGGACTTCGCTTCAGAGGCCGATTGTGTGTCCCGGATATTCCTGATTTACGCCGAGATCTTATGACCGAGGCACATCGATCGCGTTTCTCTATCCACCCTGACTCGACGAAGATGTATCGCGATATGAGACACCAGTATTTTTGGTCAGGGATGAAGCGCCAGATAGCCAGTTTTGTGGCCGAGTGTGACACCTGCCAGCGTGTCAAGGCCGATCACCAGAGAACCCCTGGTCTATTGCAGCCGCTGAGCGTCCCGATGTGGAAGTGGGAGCATATATCTACCGATTTTGTCTTGAGTTTGCCGAGGACTCAGCGCGGTCATGACGCCATCTGGGTTGTTGTGGACCGTCTGACGAAGTCATCACATTTTCTTACGATTCGCGAGACTTGGCATACAGATCGGCTCGCCAGGATGTTTATTGATGAGATCGTGAGATTGCATGGTGTTCCTGTCTCGATTGTTTCAGACCGAGATCCGAGGTTCACGTCTCAGTTTTGGAGGAGCTTCCAGAGAGCGATGGGCACTGATTTGCAGCTCAGCACCGTGTATCATCCACAGACCGACGGTCAGACCGAGAGGGTCAACCAGATCCTTGAGGATATGCTTCGGTCTTGCGCGATTGATTTCACGGGTAGTTGGGACGAGCACCTGCGATTGGCTGAGTTCGCGTACAACAATAGCTATCAGGCGACCATTGGTATGGCTCCTTTTGAGGCATTATATGGCAGACCGTGCAGATCTCCGAGTTATTGGACCGAGGTTGGAGAGCGACGTCTCCTAGGTCCCGAGCTTGTGCTGTAGACGTCAGAGGCTATCGACATCATCAGACAGAGGATGCGCACAGCTCAGAGCCGGCAGAAGAGTTTTGCTGATTGTCGGCGTCGTCCCTTGGAGTTTGTCGTCGGGGACTATGTGTATCTCAAGGTCACACCCATGAAGGGTGTAGTTCGTTTTGGGACGAAGTGCAAGCTTGCCCCGAGATTCATAGGACCTTTCGAGATCACTGGGCGCATTGGCGCTGTGGCCTACCGGCTTGCCTTGCCATTACAGTTGTCTGGCGTCCACAACGTCTTCCATGTCTCTATGTTGAGGAAGTGTGGGTCAGACGTCGTTCCTGTTATCGATTGGCAGCCGTTGGAGGTTCGTGAGGACGCTTCTTATATTGAGCAGCCAGTTCGTATCCTCGATCGAAAGGAGCAGGTCCTCAGAACCAAGGTCATTCCCTTGGTGAAAGTGCAGTGGGGCCACCATAGTATGGATGAGGCATCTTGGGAGCGCGAGGCAGAGATCCACGAGCGTTATCCCCATCTTTTTGATGATTGATTGTATGATGTATTATGGTGCTTGATTGTATATGATGTTATGTTCCCTATTTTCTTTTTGACTTATGGTTAGTTGCGATGGTAATGTAAATTTTGAGGATGAAATTTTTATTAAGTGGGGAGAGCTGTAAGACCCGTATCCTAATCCTCACTGTTCCGTTGATTCCCGCGATCCTTCTCGTCAAATTCCGGCAATCCGCGACTTATAGTTGACGTTGCGCACGACCGTAAGTCGTATCCTATTCATTTGAGCCGGCTTAATCCGAGACTTGTATCATTGCGACCGCACCATCGTCGCGCTTCCAACGTCGCAACTCATGCACTGATCCGATACCCAGACGATGAGATACGGACCCACGTTCAGTTCGAGCAAAAACACCGCGCGTTACAAATCCCAAGGAATCTCTACAATATGTCCCATCAATCCCATCAATCACCTCTCATGTCAAGTACACCCACCCATGCTTCCTTTCTCCACAAGTCAAGCAACCACCTAAGTCAACTAACCTCTCACTTCACCCATCACTCACTTCACCCATCACTCACCTCACCCATCACTCACCTCACATCACTCCATCTCTCTACATCTCATCTCTCCCTCTCTCTCTCTTTTCTCACACCAAATCCAAGCAACCAAGAGAGCCTCCCACGTCCAAGGCTCCCCATGAGAGAGGTGTGATTTTGGTGGCCCACTTTCCACTCCCAAATCTCCCATCCTAGCCATCTATTGCCCATCTCCACCATCAAAGTGAAGCTTTAGGAGACCGGCATCTCAACGGACCAAGAAGATCAAGTGGTGGGTGTTTCTTTAGACTATTTTTTTTATGTCTTTAAGATGGGCCAAGTGAGGCCAACCGATCAATGGTTTGGATCTCACTTGGGACCCTAAGATGTGGCCAATGGCTCATCTTGATCATCAAGATCATTCCATGATGGGGCCATTCTCCATGGACTCCCATCATGATGTTTACTTCCCTTGTATTGAGGAGGTCATCTAGACCGTCCATTTCTAGTGGAGTGGGATCTCCACCGTTGATCTTTTGTTGATGGTCCATATGCAAGGGGACGTTTGATGTATGATTGGATGATTGAAACGGAGGGCCCATAGTGCCGGGGTCCCTCCATCACGCGTGTCTCACTCTATTTCTCTCTCCCTCTCTTTCCATTTACTTCCTTGTATGTGATGAAATGGCCGTATGGCCCACTTGGATGGACCTCACCTTGAAGGAAGAATTATATCCAAGTCATCCATGAGTGGGCCCACCTTATATGCATTGTACCCACACCACCTATCATGTAGTGGCCCACCTAGGCAAGGCCCACTTAAAACTTGTATTTAGTCCAAAAGAGTCCAGTGACGCTGGACGTCACTGGAATGAAAACACAAATAATGGCTTATTTCTAAGCCCTTTGGGGAAGACCACTTGTATAGGCCCCATCTTGATGTATGTATTCAATCCATGCCGTCCATCCCATTTAGAGCTCCATTTTAAGCATTGAAATGAAAGATGGGGTTGATCGGAGCATTTGGTGGACCATAGTTTTAAAAATGGTACCATTACCATTGAACTCTACCAAAACTCTTCCTATACGCTGAAAAATGGCCGATATTGGTCTTGATGGGTGTATTTTGTGCTCGGGAATACAATGGACGGAGTGGATTCACTGCACGCGGGCCCCACACTTGAAAAAAACTTGAAATACATTTTTTTTCAAAAAAAAAAGAAGAAGAAGAAGAGCTGCAGACGCTGCTGCATGTCAGAGGAGCAGGCAGCGCCTGTGCTCACGTTAGCGGGCGGACGGGGCCGACCCACGGCTCCTGCCGTGGGCCCCACATGATGTATATGCTGTATCCACGCCGTCCATAAGGTGGCCCATCCTCTGAGGTGGGCCCTCCCCAAAAATGAGGCCCATCCAAGACTCAGGCGGCCCACACCATGAGAAACAGTGTGAATTGAATTCCACCATTAAAACTTTGTGGGGTCCACAGAAATTTTGGATTAAGCTGAAATTTATTTTTTTCCTCCTCACCCAGGTTTGAGTGACCTTATCAACGGGTAGGATGGCATAAGAGCATTGTGGTGGGCCCCATATGGGACCCACAATGATGTATGTGTTGTATTAGTACCGTCCACTACTGTGGACGGTGGTTTCCACCGTATTTTGGGTAAAGCCGTCCAGTCAGTTGCTGGATGACCAGTGGGCCCACCCTCCAAACCGTTTATTCAATTGGTGGGCCAGGTGTGTGGACCCCACCATGATGCGTGTGTTGCATCCAACCATCCCAACCATTTGAAAGCTCATTGCATGAGCTACAGAATGAGGCAGATCTGAAATTCAAATGGACCCCACCATTTAGGTAATGGTCAATGATGCCCATCGTTCAAAAATATCTAAGGGTCATTGTAGCTTCCCATTAAGTGGATATTTGTGTCCCACTTCATCTATCACTATGATAGTTTATGAATAGGTTGGATGGGAAACATATGTCATAGTGGGCCTTAGGAATTTTTAATTGCAGAAGTCTTTTCACCACTCTTATTTGGTGTGGCCCATTTGTTATATTTAAAGCCCATGAGAGCAGCCCATTTGATGAATGTAAGGCCCATTTTGATGCATTTTAAAGCTCATGGGTCAAAGCCCATTGATTTATATAAGGCTCACGTGATGGTACCCATATGGGTGTATTTGTGGCCATCCGTGGAGGCCCACCTTGACGCATTTGTAGCCCTTATTTATGGCCCATTGTTATGGTTCATTTTTTTTAGGTGTATAAGGCCGTTGTTGAGGCCCATGCTTCTATGAATGTAAGGCCCATACTATGAGGCCCATTGTGATTGTTTGGAGCTTATGGATTAGTCCCATTTTGATGTATTCTAAGGCTCATGGGTTATGGCCATTGCAATGTACATAAGGCTCATTGGTGAGGCCCATTAATGCAGCCCACTTGATGAATGTAAGGCCCATGCGATTCGGCCCATTTGATGTATCTAAGGCCCATGGATCGAGGCCCAACGGATGTCCTTAGGGTCTATTGCAATGTGTGATTTCCCATGGTTCATGTAATGATATTTATGGCGGGTTGTGCCTAAGGAACAATGTTGGTTTGACGTCCACATTGTATGTACAATGTTGGTTAAATATCCGCATTGTAACTCTCCTTAGGGTCCATTGATTGGCCCATACTCGTTAATATTCATCACTTTATAACATGCTTAGTATAATCTCATGACTCATGCCCATACGCATCATATGTATGCTTGATATGAGTAATGACTGATCATAGCACACGCCATTGGGCAGATCATTTACGGGGCTCGTTATGTGACTGAGTACCCCACATGATCGCGTAGTACGCGCTGGATTGCTACATGTTTTGACAACGTGATTCATGCATCTCGCATACGTATGACTTGATCACTGCACGCCCTAGCGACATCAGGGCTGTGGCTCCACAGGTACATCGTGGATGGCCGTATTGGATACCAAAAATACTTATTCTAGCACTGTGGGCACTTAGGATGTCCTTGGGTGAAAGTCCCAGAACCTTTTTGGTACCAGGAGGTGCTCCAACGTCTAGACCGAGTGGATACACGAGCGCCCGAGTACCGAATACCAGTAGGCCGCGTCTCCCACTGTGTCGTGGTCGGTTGGAAGGGGGTGTGGCCTTATCCGCCTGAGTGAGAGGGCTATAAGCTAGGCTGAGTTTGACTAGCTCGCAAATGAGTCCGCTATCGATGAGCCGGGTAGGTATTGGCATACTACTGGTCAGGCGGATAGTTAGGTCTTATCCGCTTGCTTGACTGTGCAGCTAGGGAGGTGGCAGTCTCTGCAAGTGTATTGGACCCCGGTGATATCCAGAGAGGAGCTGTACTGATATACGTACTTGAGGAGTACCGACTTTCTTGGATTGCATTTCGCATATGACATTCGACTATATAGGCCTTGCATTGTATCGGTGTGGCCGATGACATTCATATCTCATCGCATAGCTTTGGCATGGTTGATTCTATGGACTTAACAAATACTTTCGCATTGTTCTGATACTGTACACTTGGCGTTTGCCTTACGCACACACTTACACCACCCTCTAAGCTTTTGTAAGCTTATGCACGATAGTTGCGTGCAGGTAGCGTTGGACGACAGCAGCGCTGAGACAGGAGTGCACATCAGGACCTTTTGGAGCTTTTTTGATCACTTTGTATTTTCCTTTCTGCATTGTACTTAAAATTTTGTTATAGTGGATATGTGGTGATGTTGTTTTGTGACTTAGTTATGCTTGTGATTATGCTCCATTACAAAAAAAAAATCATTCTGAAAATCCTCCTTCCAGGATCCCAGGATCGGAATCTGGCATTTGATTGTCAGGAGCCGAGAATGGGGCACTACGGAGGCTGTCGGCACCGGATTCGGCAATCGGGATTCATGTGAATCCGATTTTCAGATTTGGGGCGTGACACCCCCCTCCCCATTTCCTTTTTTCACGGGCTATCACGAATCAACCCATAGAGATTCGTGGGCTATCTCAGAAAAACCCATAGAGATTCGTGGGCTATCTCAGAAAAACCCAATTAAAGTAATAATAATTGACAATTGTACTTATTTTCAAATGACAGTTCGAAGATATAGTCAAAGCTTTATGCAACGATCTTCTTTCTTGAGTGTCGAATAAATAATATATGCTCAATCAGGAAGAATATAGGGATTTAATATATTTCAAGGAATATAAACCCTATTTGCTGCAGATTCAATAATCAATTTCTCAAGTAGAGTATAAATTACTCTCTAATTGCATTTGACATCAGCTTAAGAAAGGGAAATGAATAAGTTAAATAATAATAATAATTATTATCGCACAAATAGCTTGGGGAGGACCCGAGTTTCTCTTTAACTTGTAGAAGATTTTTGAGTGAATTTCGTTATGGAATAGAATGAGAGAATGTCCCTATTTATAACCAAAGGATTTAGAAATTTGGTTAACCTAAAAATAAGTTCAGCTAGTCAGATTCCAATGATTCCGTTCCAATGACTATATGATTCCTTGGGATAAGATAAATAAAAAAAATTCAGCTAGCCCAAGCCAAAATTCGGTTGGCTAAACTTCAAGTTAGGCAGGACGACCCAAGGTTGGGTTGGCCGAATTCATAACAGATTTTTCAAACTTTCAAATCTAAAAATTTAGTGAAAACTGAAGTTAGGTTAGCCGAAATAAGTTGGGTTGGGCGAACCTAAAGTTAGGCTGGTCGAACTTTAGTGAACTTACATTGTAGATTAATCATTTTAACCATTTTTTGAAAGGACCTAACCTAAAGTCTTTCTAGGGTCATTTCACCTGGTGGTTGGCATATACAGAGATCTTTAATATTGACACTGAGAGACATCTTTAAGTCGTAAGATGTTAAGCTGATCTTCATGAGTTGTTGTAGAGGACTGAAATATACTTGAGATCTAATTGGTGTTTTGTCTATGAAATTTGATAACTCATGTGTGCTGCAAATATAGACACTTACAATCTCTCCCTTTGTCAATTTCGTGACTATATATATATATATATATATATATATATATATATATATATATATATATATATATATATATATATATATATATATATATATATATATATATATATATATATATATATATATCATACACATCACATTATACCATACATATACATCAAACAATTATAACTCCTGACCTCAACCATAAAAAATGAAGCTCTAGTTCAACAATCATCTATAC
This sequence comes from Magnolia kwangsiensis, assembly GCA_037074715.1. NCBI lineage: Eukaryota > Viridiplantae > Streptophyta > Magnoliopsida > Magnoliales > Magnoliaceae > Magnolia > Magnolia kwangsiensis. Next base: position 65,219,731 of record CM073573.1, read on the forward strand.
ACCACCTGTAGCTCCCCCTGAGAAAAATACCAAGTTGTTTTCCATACAAACATATACACAAGATATATTCATGCCTAAGATGAATAAAATATTCACTTTCACACATCTAAGCATCATAAGCATCATATCGCGCCATCACATCACATATGCAACATATGTATGAGCACTTTATGAGAACAAGCATTACATGTAAAGCAAAACATTATGTATGTAATCTAAGCACAGCATTATGTATATGAGCACTTTCTCCCCCCTTTTGTCACAAGTTAACAAAGGAAGATTTAAACAAATGAAGCAATAACATATAGGCGGTTTTAATTAAGCATATCAAAAAAAATATCTAAACAATATCAAGTACAAATATGCTAAAATAATTATTTAGATGAACACAGAGCAGGTATCTTAGGATCAATGATTTCAGGCTCTTGATTAGCCAAAATCCAATGATTTGTGAGCAAGATTCATCAATTATATAGTAATTTTCAGACGTTCTGTGACCGTTTAATTTCACATATCCTTTATTATTAATTATCTCACATCCGTGATCCGAAAATTTCACATTATGTTTATTATCACAGATTTGAGATATGCTCAGAAGATTATGTTTTAAGCCTTCAACATATAAAACATTTTCGAAGATAGGTAAGTTGAGAAGTCGTACATTACATTTTCCAATTATCTTGCAATTACTACCATCTCCGAATGCAACTAAGCCGCCATTGATTTGGTTGATGTTTGATAGAATAGTTTTATCACCTATCATATATATAAAACATCCACTATCCAGGTACCATCTTGAATGGCTACTTGCTTTGAAAGATGTGTGGATAACAAGACACTTAATTAGAGTTGGGCAATCCTTACCTGATCCAGTGGATCCGACACAATCCGAACCAATCCAAAGACCTGGATCGGTGCGGATTGAGTAGGGTAGTCCAGATCTGAAAGCTTTTCGGGTCAAGTTCGGATACCTGGACCGATCCGATTTGGAATCGGATTTGATCCGACCCGATCCGGAGTGGATAAATCACATGCATTTTCACGGTGGGCCCCACCAGAGTTTACTCATACTAGAAACGAATTTTCTAGTTTACCACACACCAGCTGTATAGCTGCTGTAGGTACATGTCGTGTGGGAAGAAGAGTATTGGCGGAGACGGATTGACTACTTCCCCTTACACCAGCCCTATGGCAGGTGGTCGGTGCTCCGTGGGCCCCAACATGATGTATTTGTTTCATCCATTCCGTTCATCCATTTTACAGATCATTTTAGGGCTTTATACAAAAAAAAGATGATAGGGATGTAAGTCTCGGGTGGACCACACCACAGGAAAACAATAATGATTGGATATCCACCATTATAATCCTCATAAGGCCCACTGTACTGTTTATTTGACATATAATCTGTTGATTAGGTCATAAGGACCCAAATGAAGGGAAATGATAAATATCAACTTGATCAAAAACTTTTTTAGCCTCCAAAACGTTTTTAATGGTCAATGTTCATTTAGCACTGTTTCCTATAATGTGGTCCACTTGAGATTTTGGTATACCTCATTTTTTTCCTCATAATATAAAATAATCTATAAAAATATATGAAGGGAATGGATGAAACACATACATCATGGTGGAGCCCATAGAGCACTGACCACCAGCCATTAGCTGGTGGGAGGGGGAGTAGCCAATCCGTACTTACGTCTGACACTCTTCGAGCTCTGGGTGCTCCTTGAACTCCGAGTTATATGAACGGTTCAAAGGAGATCAAAGTTATATGGGCCCCACAGTGATGTATTTATTATATCTACACCATTCATATATTTTTAGAGATCATTATAGAGCATCATCCAAAAACTGAATAATATCCAAAGATCATCTAGGCCACACCACAAATAGTAGCAAAGAATGATTTTTGAAAGTACCCTTGCTAGTGCGCTAGTTTGTCAATTAGGTTGTGTGTTGAGTCAGTCGGACTGCAGAGCCTCACAGGAAGATCTATTCAAGCATCTGCCTCAACCGAATGTGTGGAAGCTCGTCATAGGTAAACCTAAGCTTCACATCCCTTGTCCTAAAACACCAGGTGAATAAATCCCTTAAAAATAAGTTAGAACTATTAGGGTTTTGGGTAAGAAAACTTTATCAAAAATCAGAAAATCTCTAAGTTTTCTTGCCCTGTCGATTGTATCGATATACAACTCGATATAATCGACCTGCGCTGTCAATGCACTCGAAAACTCAATCGATAAAATCGAATGAGGGCTAAATATGTCCAGCAACCACGTACATATCTGGACGGAATTATCGATATATCGATACATCTATCGATATCATCGATATTTGAATCTCAACCCCATCAAATATAGCTCGATAATATCGATAGGTAAATATCCGGCGCTCCTATTTTTATTCAGGAAAATCATATATGCTTCGATATATCGGAGCTCTCCTCGATACCATCGGAGTTCAAATCTCAAAGATATCTAAAGGCTCTCGATGATATCGGTCATGGACGCAAAGTTCTCCAACAACATTTTTCAGGTGTTTTTTTTACTCGGATCGAGGGTCACTCGATAGAATTGATATTCTAAATATCGATGATATCGGGGCCGTATCGATTACATCGAGAAAGGATAAACTTGTCCAGCAAGCTCACTGATAATACCTTTGGATTTATCAATGCATCGACATGACCTCCGATATCATCGACATTCAAATTCTAATGATATCGAGTATCCCCCGATCATATCTAATGACCTGAAAAATTTCATGCAAGTTTCTCTCATTTTTCAAATGTTGAGGACTCAATCCTTGCATCGATGATATTAGAGTTTGAAATCCGATGGCATCGACATGAGTCTCAATTCCCTCAATTAGTTAGCAGAAGGTTTTTTAAAAGCGTATGACATTGAGTTTGTGTCATCAAGAAGACCATCGATACGATCAAGAGTATACGCTCGATAATATTGAACTCTATCATAAATGTGAACGTTTTATATCCATTGGAACCTTTTTCCTATTTAAAGAGAACTTATTTTTAGTTACTGTGAGAGAAAGAAGAGACTACTTTTGTGTGTTTAACCTTAGATCATATACCCAAAGCCCTTTCTCTCAAGGGAGTTCATCCTCCAATCCGCCCTCATCATTGATATTCAATAGAGTGGATTGGGGAATGAACTTCCGCATTCAGGGATCTTCCAGCTACTACTTTAATGACAAATCTTTAAATTAGGATGCCTTGAATGCATAAATGATTGGAATTGCTCTACCTTCCTAATAGGAAAACATTTAGAGAGTAGGATTCCATCATAACCTTGACCCAACCCTTAGCCATATATTGGTACATCATTTGTGTTGCAGATCAAGGGAGCAGAAGACTCTTCATTAATAAGGAGGAGATCTTCGTTATGTGTTGAATGAGACTCATCAACTTATCTGTAAGTATCTAGAGTCCAGAGGACCCCTTTGATCATTCCTTTATAGGATTGGGTCTAAGGTGTTTCTCACCCTTGAAGTCCTCAAGGAGGCCTCCGGCGAGAGTGTACGTGGTGGGTGCGTTGTGTGGACCCTTACTTTGTGAAGAGCATAAACATCTAGTTAGAGATGAACCAGTAAAACCTTCGGTTTGAGGTGAACCGTGTAAAACCTTGGGTTTAAGGTAAACCAGGTGAAACCTCCGTTAGGGTCTTATGGAAGATCCTTGGCCAGTGTGCCTAAAAGTAGGTGTGTTATATTGACTCTTACTCGTGAGAGCATAAACAGTCAGCCTTAGTGTAGGTTATAAAGGTTGAAGGTGAACCTGATTTAAAACCTTAGGTTAGAGGTGAACCATATGAAACCTCCTTAGTGAAATTCGGTATACTCAAGGGTTGAGTGCGGTTACCGGGAGTGGAGTAGATAAGTCGTCAAACCACTATAAAAATGACTGTATTTGTGATTGTTATTCCCTTGTGTATGTGATTTACTTCATTACTTTTATACCTGTTTATCTGAGATCATATCTTACACACACACAGTCACATTTATCATAAACTAGGTTACATATAGTTATTTCTTGAATAGTTTGTGATTGGATCCTCTACTAGGCTTGAAAGCCAGTAAAGTTACATTTGAGTAATCCTGATGACTTCATATTCATAGGATTAATATAATAGAATTTTTAAATACATTGTAAAAACTTTAAAAAGTCCTATTCACCCCCCTCTAGGACATACTGACATATTCCAACTTCAACTCAAGCGGTCTTCACCGCTATTTCAATTGGTATTAGAGTTGGTCTCTGTTTAAGGGCTTCACCACCTAGAGTGTGATCTTGACTGAAGTTTAGAATATAGTTAAAGGAGAGAGCTCATCAATCACTAGGCCTCCAGTATTTGATGGTTCAAATTATGCATACTGGAAGGCTAGGATGCACTACTTTCTGAGATCTTTGGATCATGACGTTTGGGATAAAGCTGAAAGAGGATATGTGTCACCATCTGAACAAATCATACTTGAGAGTGGCATAACCGTCACAAAACCCAAATCCAAAGAAAAGTGGACGACATTCGATAAAGAAAAATAAACTGCTGAAGCTAAAGTTATGAACCCCATCTACTGTGCGTGTCCCAGGACATTTTCAATCAAATAAGCATGTGTGGGACATCCAAGGAAGCATGAGATCTATTGGAAACAACCCATGAATGCACAAGTACTGTGAAGAGGTCTAAACTCCAACTCTTGACTTCACAGTTCGAAAGTCTTAGAATGGAAGAGCATGAGACATTTATGGAGTTTTTCACCAAGTTGAATATTATTTGCAACTCCATAGGTGGATTGAGAGAAAAGGTTTCGGTACCGAAAATTTGTAGGAATATTTTAAGATCTCTGCCAGAACGGTTTAATCCCAAAGTAACAACAATTGAGGAGTGTAGGAATATTGATGAGATAAAAGTAGAAGAACTGGTAGGATCCCTACAAACTTTTTAACTACACTTTAAATAGTCCTAAAAATCTAAAAATATTGTCTTAAAAACCTCCAAGAAAATAATACATGAGGACGGTGGAAGTGAAAAGGAAGATGAAGATGAGGAAGTGGCTTTGCTGACACAAAGATTCAGAAGATTCTTTCAGAAGAATCGCGGTCGTCCCTCCAAAGGAAGAATGATGAACAACAAACGCTCTGCAAGCAAATTTGATAAAAGGACCAAAGAACCACAATGTTATGCCTGTCATGAGTATGGAAACCTATCTACTGAATGCCCAAATAGAAAAACTAAGGGCAAGGCAATGGCCGTCACTTGGGATGATATATAAGAGTCAAACTCAGAATCTAGTGACTCAGAAAGTGATGGAGATCAGAAATCATTAAAAATTCTTATGGTCTCCACCACTTCAATCATTCCCACGGAATCTGAAAGCAAGGAAGAACAACAAGCCACTGAATCATTTTCGTCTGATAATGAGGAGATTGGAAAAGAAGAAGAAGAAGTAAATAAGGATAAACTACAAGATGCATATAATCAACTACACATCCATAACATCCACATTCTTAAAAGATTTGGTATGTCTGAAAACAGAAAGGAATTGCTGTAAAAATATTTGGACAAAACTTTGGAAATCAATACTCATTTAATCAATGATTTACAGCAATATCATTCATACAATGATAAGTTAGAAAGAGAAAACCTATCCCTAAAGACGGAATTATCAAAACTTATGAAATAGGTAGAATTATTAAGAGATGATAATGCACGACTCAAGAATGAGAATCACTCACTCAGTATTGACTTAGAGAAATCTAAGAAATTCGCTCAAATAAACTACAAATTTCTCAGAGTGGTGAAAAGCTAAAAAAATTGTTAGGAATGGGAAGACAAGGAAGAGACAAGAGTGGGCTAGGGTATGAGAAAATTAAAAAGAAAACTGAAAATAAAGCTCCAACAACAGAAAAACTCGCTGCTTCAGGTGGCAATATGAGAACTTCTCCAGTTTATCGTTTATGTAAGACCCGTATCCTGATCCGTATTGTTCCATCGCTTTCCGCGATCCTTCTCATCAAATTCTGATGACCTGCGACTTGTAATCGACTTTACACACGACCATAAGCCTTATCCTATAAAAATTGAATCGGCCTGATCCGAAACTTGTATCATTGCGACCGCACCGTCACCGCGGTTCCAACGCCGCAACTCACACACTGATCCGATACCCAGACGTGGAGATGTGGACTCACGTTCAGTTTGAGAAAAAATACCGCGCGTTGTAAATCCCTAGAGAATCTCTACTAAATGTCAAATCAATCCCATCAATCACCTCTCATGTCAAGTGCAAAGCACACATGCTTTCTTTCTCCACAAGTCAAGCAAACCCCAAAGTTAACCAACCTTTCACCTCACCCATCACTCACCTCACCCATCACTCACTTCCCATCACTCCATCACTCTTTACATCCCATCTCTCTCTCTCTCTCTCTCTCTCTCTCTCTCTCTCTCTCATTTCTCAACATTTTCCAAACCAAGCAAGAGGCTCCAACGTCCAAGGTTTTTCATGAGAGCAAAGTGATTTTAGTGGCCCACTTCCCACTCTAAAACCCATCATCCTAGCCATCCATTTCTCATCTCCACCATTAAAGTGAAGCATAAGGGGATAGGCTATCCAACGGACCAAGGAGTTCAATAGGTGGGTGCTTTGATAGAGTAGTTTTCATATTTAAGATGGGCCAAGTGAGGCCAACCGATCAATGGTTTGGATCTCACTTGGGACTCTAAGATGTGGCCGATGGCCCACTTTGATCATCATGATCATTCCATGATGGGGTCTATGGAGCCATTCTCCATGGACCCCATCATGATGTTTATTTCCTTGCTTTAGATAAGTCATCTAGACTGTCCATATTAGTGGGGAAAGGATCTCCATCGTTGAGTTTCGATTTTGATGGGCTCACATGCTTTAGGGCCCTCTTGATGTATGATTTATTGCAAGGGAGGGCCCATAATGTCGGGGTCCCTCCATCACATGCGTGTCCCACTCTCTATCTCTCTCTCTCCCTCTCTATTTTATTTTCTTTTATGAAATCATGATATGATTGTATGACCCACTTGGATGGACCCCCACCATGAAGTAAGTCTTATATCCAAGCCATCTATATGTGGGACCCACCTTATATGGGTTGTACCCACACCATCCATCATGTGATGGCCCACTTGAGCAAGGCCCACCTCAATGCTTGGGCTGTGACAAAATGTCCAGCGTCTAGGGACGCTGGACGTCATTGTGCAAAACACAAATATTGGCTTGTTCCAAGCTTATGGGTGGCCCACTCATATAGGCCCCACCTTGATGTATGTATTCCATCCACGCCGTCTATCCTCTCCCTCAGGACATTTTAGGCGTTGATCCAAAACATGAAGCTGATCCAATCTTCTGACGGGCCACACCTTTGAAAACAGTGGTTTTCACCGTTCAAAACTCACTTTAATTTTTCTACATACCAAAAAATATCCAATATTGGACTTGTTGGATGGGTTATGGGCTGTAGAATCCATTGACTGAGGTGGGTTCATCCGATACGGGCCCCACATATGAAAAACCCCACAAAAAATCCTTTAAAAAAAAAATAAAATAAAAATTAAAACACATGAGCGCAGGCCGCGCCAGCGGCTGGCGGGCGGACGAAGGAAGACCCACGGCTCCAGCCGTGGGCCCCACTTGATGTTTATTTGTCATCTAGCCCGTTCATGAGGTGGGCCACTCATTGAAGTGGCCCCCCTCCAATTTCCAGCCAAATCCAAGATTCAGGTGGCCCACATCACAGGAAACAATGTGATTGAGTGTCTACCGTTGAAACCCTTTTATGGGCCACAAAAGTTTCAGATCAAGATGGTATTTTTGTTTTCCTTTCATTCATGTCCGTGTGATCTTATGGACGGGTCGGATTGCAAATATACATTATGGTGGAGCCACAGTGATGTATGTGTTATATTACCACCGTCCAACCATTTTGAAAGCCACTGTGATGCATGTGTTATATTACCACCGTCCAACCATTTTGAACCCACTATGATGTACTTGTTTCACTCCACCGTCCACAGCGTGGGACGATGGGGACCACCATGATTTATGTGTTTTATACACATTGTCCACTTCCTGGACAGTGAGACCCACTGTGATGCATGTGTTGCATCCCCATCGTCCCCATTTTGGGGCTTGAGACAGAAAAATGAGTCAGACCTAAGGTTTAGGTGGAGCCCACCATGACATGTATTATATTCATGTCTACCATCACGAGGTGGAGCCCACCATGATGTATGTATTAAATATTTATGTCGTTCATTTGATGAGGCCCATTTGATATTTATAAAGGCCCATGGGACTAGGCCCATTTGATATTTATAAAGGCTCGTGGGTTGAGACCCACTTGTGATGTGTATAGGGCCCGTGAGTTGAGACCCATTGTGATGTATAAAGGCCCGTGGATTGAGACCCACTGTAATGTATTAGGGCCCACGGGTTGAGGCCCACCTTGATGTGTATGGGGCCGTTGTTGAGGCCCACCTTGATATGAATGTAAGGCCTATGTAAGAGGTCCATCTTGATTTATTTGTGACTGTCTTTTGAGGCCCACCTTGATATATATGAGGCCCATGCTGTGAAGCCCATTTAATGTATTGGAGGCCCATGGGTCAAGGCCCAATGGGATGTACCTGAGGCCCATTGAATGTGATTTTACCATGGTGTATGTGTTAACTTTATAGCAAGCCATGCCTTGAGAGAAATGTTGGTTTGACGTCCACATTGTAGGAATAATGTTGGTTAAATGTCCGCATTATGACTCTCCCTAGGGCCCATTAATAGGCCCATACTTGTTGTGTGTAGGCCGTCTACGCCCATCTGCATTGTAAAATAGTTCATCACTTTATAACATACCTAGTATAACTCCATGATTCATGACCATATGCATCATATGTATGCTTGATATGAGTAGTGACTGATCATAGCATACGCCATTGGGCAGACCATTTATGGGACTCGTTATGAGATGGAGTGCCCCACATGATCGCGCAGTACGTGCTGGATTACTGCATGATTTGACGATGTGATTCATGCATCTTGCATATGTGTGACTTGATCACTGCACGCCCTAGCGACATTGGGGCCGAGGCTCCACATGTACATCGTGGATGACCGTATCGGATACCGAAAATACTTAGTTCTAGCACTGTGAGCACTTAGGATGTCCTTAGGTGAAAGTCTTAGAACCTTTTTGGTACCATGAGATGCTCCAACGTCTAGACCGAGTGGATACATGAGTGCCCGAGTGCCGAATACCAGTAGGCCGAGTCTCTCACTGTGTTGTGGTCGGTTGGAAGGGGGTGTGGCCTTATTCGCCTGAGTGAGGGGGCTATAAGCTAGGCTGAGTTTGACCAGCTCACAAATGAGTCTGCTATCGACGAGTCGGGTAGGTATTGGCAGACTACCGATCAGGCGGATAGTGAGGTCTATTCCACTTACTTGGCTGTGCAGCTAGGGAGGAGGCAGTCAGTGTGAGTGTATTAGACCCCGGTGATATCTAGAGAGGAATTGTACTGATATATGTACTTGATGAGTACCGACTTGCTTAGATTACATTTCACATATGACATTCGGCTATGTAGGCCTTACATTGCATCGGTGTGGCCGATGACATTCATGTCTCGCATCGCATGGCCTTGGTATGGCCGATAACATTCATGCCTTGCATTACATAGAATTGATATGGTTGGTTTTATTCATGGACTTACCACAGGTTTCCGCATTACTCTGATATTATACACTTGGCACTTGCCTTATACACACACTTACACCACCCTCTAAGTTTTTGTTAGCTTATGCACGACCGTTGCATGCAGGTGTCGTTGGACAGTAGCAGCGCTGAGGCAGGAGCGCGTATCTGACTATTTTGGAGCTTTTGATCATCTTGTATTTCCCTTTCCGTATTGTACTTAAAGTTTTTGATATAGTGAATATATGATGATGTTGTTTTGTGACTTAGTTATGCTTGTGGTTATGCTCCATTACAAAAAAAAATCATTCTAAAAATCCTCCTTGTAGTATCCCAGGATCAGAATCTGGCATATGATTGTCAGGAACCGAGAATAGGGCACTACGGTGGCTGTCGGCACCGGATTCGGTAATCGGGATTCATGTGAATCCGATTTTCGAGTTTGGGGCGTAACAGTTTATGTGGTGATGTGGGTCATTATAAGTTTGAATGCTCGACACCTAGATGAACTTCACATAACTTTGATCAAAATCACATTGGTAACTTCAAATTAATCAAAGAAACACAGAATGTTAAAAGTCCACCTAGGAGAAACACTCATCCATCACTACCTAGAGAAAAGGACAGAATGAAGAAATCTGCCTCAAAATGGGTAGTAAAAGAAAAACTGAACTGTCTGATGATTAATTTTCATATACCTTGAAACATCAAGCATAAAGAAACAAGTCCAGATCATGCATCTAGATCTAGTTATTTGCTGAAATGATGCAAACTTTTGCTGAGCTTCAAATGATATATCTGAGGTTCATCAACTCAATCTTTTATATATAAACATTTTAATGTTTATAATTTTGATGTGTGGATTGTTGTACAAAATTTTGTTGTGTATACGGTTGATATATAGATATACTAATAGTATACATGAAAGTGTGTCTAAATGTTGAAAATTGAAAAACATTCACCTTTGAGACACCTATCGATAAATCGATAGATCGGTTCGATTGCATCGACCGAAAATCGATACCATTGTCGATCTCTCGAGAAGCTGAATCATCAGGACGGTTAGACTTCTTTCCAATCTTCATCGAAAATCTTAATAAGGTACCCCGATGTAATCGACACTATGTTTGATGATATCAATGGTTACTGAAAAATTAAAGACAGACGAATGGAAAATAGACTCATTGGTTGATCTTGAAATAGGATTACACCTCTTAGAATAATTTCTCTCTCAAACAAACATGTCTAAAAATCTAATTCTTCCACAACAACAACCTTCAATGAAGAACAAGAAAGGAAAGAATAAAGCAACTGGCTCATCTCCACTTTTCAACCTAAATCTTGTAGCAGAACGATCAGTTCAGAGGAAGAGCATTACATCGTTTGGGATAATTAATCTCTTAGAACTAATCGGTTGGGGGAATATCATGGATCTTAGAGGAGGATTTCAAATAATTTGGTACATCAGTTCTTAAGTTTCATCTGCCATGTTGAAAACACTCCACCAATCATCTCAATTGCTATCACAAATCGAACCAAATATATCACACCTACACTGATAAGCAGGCTGATTGGGGAAGATGTCACAAGGTTACCTATATCAGATCGAAATTTGAATGGTCTTAGTGTATGGGGTGAAGTTACTCAAGTGTTGTGTGATGGTGCTACTATACCAAGAAATGCAAAAAATGCACTTCATGTTAAATATCTCAGTCCTGCATACAAAATTCTCCACAGCATTTTTAACACAAATGTTTATCCCTGTGAAGTCTCTGGCAACATACTTTCTCCTTACATGCTAAATTTCTTGAATGATGTCCATCTTGGTATCCATGTTTGCCTCCCCACTCTTATTTTACAACAATTGATTCGGGTATCTTCAGATGAATCCATCACTATAATTCCATTCCCATGCCTTGTGACCAAGCTATCACTACACTTTGGGCTGCCTCCTACCAACAATCTTCCACACATGCGCATTTGGTTTAATCAAGATAACATCTACCATATCATGGCTAGTACACCTCGTGGAGGAACCAATTCAAGCTCAGACAAAGAATATTCTGCACACAGCCCCATCTCTTACGAAAACATTCAGGTTGTCATCCATCGAAGTGCGATACAAGATCTGCTTGATAGACAATCCCACATGATGAAATAGCTTAATAAGTGTGAAGTCTGTCTTCTGAAGATCAAAACCATGCTCGCAACTCTGCAAAATGATACACAACAAATTCTGAATGTCCCGCTAGCACTGTTGCAGTTGTTGATTATCTATAGAATATCCAATGTATCACTAACCTGGATTCTCTCTGAAATGTTGAAGGCATTAATATGTTTTTGGATGCCCTTTGCTCATGCATAGGTGTGATGCATTTCTAAAAGTTTTTTTTGGTATAAAAACACTTTGAGTAAAGAAGACTTAGTCTCTTGATGGTTTTGTTGGGATGAATGCTAAACAAATGCCAAGCTTGGGCAGTATATTTTTTTGGATATTGTTTAACTATGGCTGAATATAATACTTATTCTTTTACTTCTATAACTGTGTTAAGATCCCCTGGTGTATCTAAGTTTTTGATATCTACTCTCTTATGGAATGCATGTGATTTTATTGATTATCCTATCTGCTTTACTTGCTTTAATATGCATCCATACTGTCTGACAATGATGTATGCCTTAAACTAATCTCATCCTTGTACATCTATATCCCGGTTCTCCCACATGTCGTTAAACTTCAGTCAAGATCTATTATAATTCTATACCTTTGCCAATGACTGATAAAAAGGGGGAGAATGTTTCAAACACCCCGGATGGAAAATTGTATATCTGCTCAAATGGTGTTGAAGGTGTTAGGGGGAGCAGCTGCAACAAGAATGGGGGAGTTCTACAGTAAGGGGGAGCAGATACTGGGTTGTGTACATGGGTGCTTTTAGAAATTATAAAATTGTGTAAAATGCATATACACACAATTTAGAATGTGTCTGTCTAAGATATGGTCCTAGGGTATTTTGGGTATTTTGTTACGTAATTGACGAAGGGGGAGATTGAAAGTGCCCTTGCTAGTGCACTGGTTTGTCAATTAACGTGTGTGTTGAGTCAGTCGGACTGCAGAGCCTCACAGAAAGATCTATTCAAGCGTCTACCTCAACCGGATGTGTGGAAGCTCACCATAGGTAAACCTAAGCCTCACATCCCTTGTCCCAAAACACTAGGTGAATAAAACCCTTAAAAATAAATTAGAACATATTAGGGTTTTGAGTAAGAAAACTTTTTCAAAAATAAAAAAATCTCTAAGTTTTCTTGCCCTGTCGACTCGATATAATCGACCTGCGCTATCGATGCCCTCGAAAACTCAATTGATAAAATCGAATGAGGGCTAAATATGTTCAACAACCACATACATATCTGGGCGAAATTATCTATATATCGATACATCTATCGATATCATCAATATTTGAATTTCGAGCCCATCAAAATGGCTCTATAATATCGACAGGTAAATATCCGGAGCCCCTATTTTTACTCAGAAAAATTATATATGCTTTGATATATCGGAGCTCTCCTCGATACTATCGGAGTTCAAATCTTGATGATATCGGTCATGGGCGCGAAGTTCTCCAACAACATTTTTCAAGTATTTTTTTTACTTGGATCGGAGGTCACTCGATAGAATCGATATTCTAAATATTGATGATATCGGGGCCGTATCAATTGCATCGAGAAAGGAAAAACTTGTCCAGCAAGCTCACTGATAATACCTTTGGATTTATCGATGCATCAACACGACCTGCGATACATCGACATTCAAATTCTGATGATATCGAGTATCCCCGATCATATCTAATGACCTGAAAATTTCATACAAGTTTCTCTCATTTTTCAAATGTCGAGGACTCGATCCTTGTATCGATGATATCAGAGTTTGAAATCTGATGGCATCGACATAAGTCTCGATTCCCTCGATTTGAGGTGAACCGTGTAAAACCTTGGGTTTAAGGTAAACCGGGTGAAACCTCCGTTAGGGTCTTATGGAAGATCCTTGGCCAGTGCGCCTAAAAGTGGATGCGTTGTTTTGACCCTTACTCATGAGAGCATAAACAGTCAGCCTCAGTGAAGATTGTAAAGGTTAAAGGTGAACTTGATTTAAAATCTTAAGTTAGAAGTGAACCATGTGAAACCTCCTTAGTGAAATTCGGTACACTCAAGGGTTGAGTGCGGTTACCAAGAGTGGAGTAGACAAGTAGTCGAACCACTATAAAAATGACTGTGTTTGTGATTGTTATTCTCTTGTGCATGTGATTTGCTTTATTACTTTCATACCTGTATATCTGAGATCACATCTTACACACACACAGTCATATCCATCATAAATTAGGTCACATATAGTTATTTCTTAAATAGTTTGTGATTGGATCCTCTACCATGCTTGGAAGCCAGTAGAGTTACATTTGAGTAATCCTGATGACTGCATATTCATAGGATTAGAGTAATAGGATTTTTAAATACATTGTAAAAACTTTAAAAAGTCCTATTCACCCCCCTCTAAGACATATTGGCATATTCCAACTTCAACTCAAGCGTTCTTCACTGCTATTTCAATTTTCACTGTTAAACAATTCGTGTGGTCCACTTGATAGTTAGATATGTCTTATTTTTTGTCTCAAGTCTTAAGACGAGCTCGCCAAATGGATGGACAGCTTGGATATAACACATACCCAATGATCAGACCCACAGAACTTGGTAACTTCAATACCGAAGTCACCCTGTGCAAGCTGCCTTTACATGAAAAGCAAGTCACTACACATAAATAGTACCATAAAAACGTGGATACATGGGCGAAAAGTTGTCTCAGAGCCATGTGGGACCCACCTTGATGTATATGTTTTATCTAAGCCGTTCATCCATTTTGACATATTACTTTAGGCCTTGAGCACAAAAAGACAGTATATTAAAGGCTGAAGTGGACCACACCACATGAAAGGGTTGGATTAAATTCATGCGATCCGATTCGTACTCAACCCAATCCGACTCAGTTTCCCTAACCAAGTCGGACTCAGTTTGGGTCAGGCCAACCATGCATCGGATCGGTCTGAGTCAGGTGACCCAGACTCAATCCCGGATCGGATCGAGTTCGGGTCAAGCTATTGAGATTTTGAATCGGATCAAGTTGGATCCAATCCGATCCGATTCGGACTGATGCCCAGCTCTACACTTAACCTTTGAAACCCATTTCATTATGATTTTAGGTTTAGGTGGGTCGCTTACCTTTCATTGTGTTTGGGAGTTAGGATTTTCCTGTTTCTTTGTACTCCATTCTTACCAAAGTTAGATTTCAATAGTGCTTTGAGAAAGTTAATAATTTTATCCGATAGAGGAGGATTTCGATTTTCTCTCCTTTGATATTTGTGGTAATTGGCACAAATTTTTATATTAGAGGCTTCTTGAAAAGGTTTTGCATTTTTAAAGTTGTTCTTTTTATAGTTTAACTCTTTTAGAGTTTCTGCTTTAGAGTTCGAGGATTCTCCTTTCACAAAAGTAGGAGAAGAATTCTTAGATTTTAAAATGTTATTTTTAATATAACCTAGTCCAAAATTTTCACCACATCGGCAAGATGATGTTAACAAATTTTCAAGTTTCTGGTCACCTTGGGTACATTTCTAAGTATCCTTTGAACTCTGAAGGGAGAAAACTTTAAGTTTTAATATCTCATTTTCAGATTTAAGATTTTACGATTCAGAAATTTTCAGATTTTAATATAATTTAGCTTTCTCAAAATAATCAAAAAAATAAGATTTTTTCGAAACAACATTTTCAAGTTCTACTTGTAATTTGGCACAATTTTCTTTTTAAAATTTCAATTTGGCCGCAATCTTACAACTTACTCTGTATAGGGCATCATACGCTACTTGAGGATCATTTTCATTTTTTGAGTCACTTCCTAGAGTTTCATAATAAGATGTTTCGCAATCATCTGAAGAAGTGATTTTGGATATAGTTATAAAGGCTTTCAAATCATTTGCAATTTCCAGGTTTGATTCGTCAGTTTCTGAATTAGTTTCAGATTTTTATATTTCATCCCAAGTAGCAATCATGTATTTTCTTCTTGATTTATCTTTTTTAAGACATTTAGAAGTGAGAAGCCCATATACAGAACAATTGAAGCATTCGATGTCTTTAGTTTTCGATTTCTAATAGTTTGAGTTTTCTTTTCTTTTGTCAAATGGTTTTTGAAAATCTATTCTTTTATTATTTTACAAAATTCTATAGAATTTCTTTACAAACATGGTAATATCATCCTCATTTTTCTCAATATCAGAATTTACATTAGAGTCATATGATTTAGACGTAGAGGATTTGAGGGTAATGGACTTGTTCTTAGGAGCTTTAAAATTCAGCTCGTAAGTTTGAAGAGATCCTAATAGCTCCCCAACCTTCATTGTATCAGTATCCCTCAATTCTTATATAGCAGTAACTTTTGAATTAAACCTATCAGGAAGTGATTGTAGTATTTTTGCACAAACTTTGCTTTTAACGATTCTATCTCTAAAACCCCACATAGAATTGACTATGTCATTCAATTTCATATAGAAGTCCATAAAATACTCATTTTCTTCCATACGATTTTTTTTTAAATTTAGTTGTGAGGATTTGAATCTTAGACTTTTTCACAATGTTAGCTCCTTCATGTGTCATTTCAAGGATATCCCATGCTTATTTAGTAATGTCACATGAAATGATTATTTTGAATTCATATGGTGATAGAGTACAAGTTATTGCATTTAAGGCTTTAGCATTAACACTACTTTCACTTTTTTGAACAGTCGTCCAAAAAGTATAAGCGGTTTCTTTCATAAACGTGGTTCCATTCTCAATTACACTTACATAATAGGAGGGATCCATTATGTCATAGTGGCTTGCCACACACTCTCATCAATGGATTTGAGGAAGATCCTCATCCTGGCTTTTCAATATGAATAGTTTGAGCCATCAAAGGGAGGTGGCCTGGTAATGGATAAACTTTCAAAGTTTCACATCTTATAGCTCTAGATCTAGCTCTATGAGGAAAATCTCAAAAAGAGTAACCTCTCTCTGATACCACTTGAAAGATGAGCTATTGATGTCTTAAAGGAGGGGTGAATAGGACAATACTATTTTTTTAAAATAAAGCCGGTTATTCTATTCCCACAAAGGTTGATTTCACCAAAACCTCTGTTAAACACTTAAGATATTTTGGAGGTGCTTAAATAAGTGAAAATCAATATTCCTCTATTGGATGCCATAAAACAAATCCCGTCATATGCCAAGTTTCTAAAAATATTTATGTATGGCCAAGAGACAACAAAACATTCTAAAGAATATTTTTCTGACAGAAAATGTGAGTGCCATGCTCAAAGAAAAAAGTGTTACAAAAATATAAAGATTCTGGCAGCCTAACCATCTCTTGTATGATTGGGAATCATTGAATTAAACAAGCACTAGTTGACTTAGGAGTGAGTGTGAATCTGATTCCATACTCAGTTTATGAACGTAAATTAAAATCCAACAGGACCATGCTTCAACTTGTCAATCGTTTGGTTCATATACCAAGAGGAATTATAGAGGACGTGCTTGTCCAAATTGATAAATTTTACTATGCAATAGATTTTATTGTCTTAGACACATAACCCGTTATTAACACAAGAACTCAAATCCCCATCATTCTTTGTTGACCATTCCTAGCCACATCAAATGCCATAATTAATTGTAGAAATGGAATTATGAAATTAACCTTCGGGAACATGACATTAGAGGTGAACATATTCAATATGTGCAAATAACCCGAGGATGTTGATGATGCCTGAAATTACGGTTTAGACTGCTATAGTAAAAGTATGGAATAAGTCAAAGTGTCCTAAAAGGGGGTGAATAGAACTTCATAAAATTTATGACAATTTAAAATCCTACTTTTCTAATCTTGATCTACTATGCAATTAATCAAGATACAATTATCTTAACTCCAAAGGCTTCCAAGCTAAGTAGAGGATCCAAACAATAGACAATTCAAGATTGAACAAGTTAAACAACTAGTCTGTGATGGATCGTGTATATGAGTGTGAGGTGAGGGATGTGATTCCTATCAGTTCTAATCATTCAAACAATCATGCATCATGTCAAGCATTCAAGATAAACATAATCAAAAGAATGTGCAAACAGCAATCCCAAACACAATCATATATAGTGGTTCAGATATGTGCCTACTCCACTCTCGGCGGATGCACTCAACCCTCAAGTGTACCGGATTTCACTAACGGAGGTTTCAAATCAGGTTCACCTCAAACCGTTACAACCCACACAAGGTTAACACTAGGACCTACACAAGTTTCTTAAGGATGCCTGCACAAGGCAAATCGTCCTTCCTAAGGACTTAACAATTTATGCCCTACACAAGAGCAAAAGTCCTACACAAAACACCTAGGTTTAGGCTACATAGGCTAAGGTCCTACACAAAGAATCTAGGTTTAGGCCACACAAGCCAAGGTCCTACATAAGGGCCTAGGTTTAGGCCACATAGGCCAAAGTTCTACACAAAGAACCTAGGTTTATGCCACACAAACCAAGGTCCTATACAAGGGCCTAAGTTTTGGCCACACAGGCCAAGGTTCTACATAAAGAAATAGGTTTAGGCCACACAGGCCAAGGTTCTACACAAAAAACCTAAACGTACTCTCTCATCGGAGGCCTCCACTGAGGACTTGGTAAGTTTGTGATACAACCTGCGACCCAATCCTACACAAGGAATGATTTACAGGATCTCTGGACTTTAATGACTTACTTATAAGTAGATGAGCCCCATTCTGCATTTGATGAAGATGATCTCACTTGATGGCGGAGATTCTTTAGCTCTCTTGAATCGCAATACTTAAAGATGTGCCAATATAAGTAACCGGGGTTGGGTTAAGGTATATTGTGGAATCTACTCTATTGAATGTTGATTATTTAAGATAGAGAGATTCTAGAGTTTAAGCATTCAAGAGACTCTAGTATAATGATATGTCATTAAGATGTAGCTAGAGGATCCTTGAATGGAGAAGTTCATTTAACAATCCACTTTATTGAATATAAATGATTAAGAGATGATTGAAGGATGAACTACCATGATAAAAAGGATTAATGATGGTAGGTAAGTAGTTACCCCCTTTGAACTCTCTCTATTTCTCAATGCAGCAACCATAGCTAAGCTCCTCATTATAAAGGCGAAACATCTAACGACAACATAATGGTCAAAATCTAACTATGTTCGATGTCATCGAGGTTTGAATCTCGATGTCATCAAATCAAGTTCGATTCTTCAAAATTTCATAAGTTTTTCCTTTGTAAGTTTGCTGGACATTTTCTTGTCATTTTTTGATGTCATTGAAATAGGTTCGATGTCATTAGAAATTAAATCTCGATGACATCGAAACTAGTTCGTTTCCTCGAGAATTTCCAAAATATTTTTCCAAGAAGCTTGCTGGACAAAACTCTAAGTTCTTCGATGTCATCGAATCACCATCGATGTCATTGAATACAAATGTTCAATGTCATCGAAGGTATGTTCGATGAATCGAATTTTCAGTCCAAATATACCTGTGGTTGCTAGACATACGCGGGTTACTTTTCGATGTTATCGAGCCAAGTTTGAAGTCATCGAACACAAGTGTTTGAAGTCATTAACTCACATTTCGATGACTCGAAGTGACTTGTATAAAACTAGGAAAATTTACCTATTTGCCCCAAGTTCTCAAACATTAAATTCCTTTGTTGCTCTACGATTTTTATAAGCAATTATATACTTGGGGTGTTTTGGACATGAGATGTGAGGTTTAATTTTACCTTTTGATGTTCCTAAATCATCCATCCAGTTGAGGCAGTAACTTAAAGTTCTTCATATGAGGTTCATTTGACTTACCGATTCAATCGTCACACTAATTGACAAACATGGGCACTTTCAATGTCCATAAAGTAAATGATATTAATTCATTTATGAAAAATAGGTCACTTTTAACTCTATACTCTGACACCCTAGAGATATGCTTGGCCCAATCCCCTGACTTGGATGATGATATGATTTGAGAGATGGACGCCTTGCTTAATGTTATTCGGGTACTTGAAACTACCTGGTGAAGGCTGAAATTTGAAAAATTATCCCAAATTGAGATAAAGCCTCTACTGTCTAGTCACAAGGCACAAAAGATTGACCTGAAACCATTACCCACTAATCTTAAATATGCTTATTTGGGTCAAGATGAAACATATCCAGTGCTTTCTTCCCACTTGGATGAGGAACAAGAGAGCATGCTTATTTATACTCTTAAGGAATATAAAGGAGCCCTTCAATTTATACTCACTGCATTCACCTCGATGATAATGCAAAAGCTTCTAAATAACCACAATGTCAGTTAAATCCAAACATAAAAGAAGTGGTTAAAGCTGAGGTGTTTAAATTGGTGGATGTGAGTATCATATACCTTATATCTGTCAACAAATGGGTGAGTCCAACTTAAGTAGTTCCCAAGAAGTCTGGGATCACCATTATATCCAATGGGATAATGAACTAGTTCCAACCAGAGTCACTACTGGATGGAGAATGTACATTGACTACAGAAAATTGAATACCATCACAAGGAAGGACCACTTCCCTTTACCTTTTGTTGATTAGATCTTAGAAAGGTTAGCGGAATACTCCTATTATATATATATATAGAGAGAGAGAGGAGAGAGCCCTTGAAGGCCAAGAAAAGACTACCTTTACATGTCCCTTTGGCTCTTTCGCATACTGAAGGATGCCATTTGGATTATGTAATGCTCCCACCGCATTTTAGCTATGCATGTTGAGTATTTTCTCTGACATCGTGGGGAAAGGTCTTCATGGACGACTTCTCTATCTTTGGTTCATCCTTCAGTGGTTCCCTTGAACATCTTAAATTGGTGTTGAAGAGATGCAAACAAAAGAACCTTATGCTGAATTGGAAAAAATGTCATTTCATGGTTCAAAAGGGGATAGTCCTCGACACATCATATCGTTCAATGGAATTGTAAAACCCGTATCCTAATTCGTACTGTTCCTTAAACTTTTCCGGTCATTCCGATCGATTTCCGGTGACTCGCGATCTGTAACCGGCGTTGCGCTAAATCCTGAAACGGATTCTGTCGGTCTGAGTCAGTTCGACACGAGACTTGTACCAGTGCGACCGCGCTGTCGCCGAGGTTCCGATGCCGCGTCTCACGCGCCGAGGCGATACCCAGGCCAGGAGATGTGGGCCCGCGTTCAGTTTGAGAAAACACCGCGCGTTGCGGATTACGAGGGAATCTCTACGAGATGTCCCATCAATCAATCAATCACTCATGTCAAGTACAAGTCAAGTCACTCCATACCCAAGTACAACTAACCCATGTCATGCCCATACCTTTCTCTTACACAAGCAACCCAAAGTCCACTCTCACATCACTTCATCCATCACCAAACCCATCACACATCACTCCATCACCCTTTTTCACCCATCACTCCCCTCTCTCTCTCATTCATTCTCAAAAAAAAAAATCTCTCCAAGCAAAAATTTCACACGTCCAAGCATTCCCAAGCTTTCCCAAAGGCCAAGTGTGGCCCACCCTCTCATCTCTCATCCACACCATCAAAGGTCCATCATCCACCGTCCAAGGTGAAGGCAAGGAGCATTGGAGGCCAAGGGAGCAAGGAGGAGACTTAGAGGTGGGTGATCCACCGTTAAATTTCTTTTTAGGGACCACTTGGTGGTGGACCCTTTTTTTTTATGTGTAATTTGTATCATGTGGGGCCCATAGTGGCGGCGCCCCACTATCACCGTCTCTTGTTCTCTCTTTCTCTCTCCTTATCCTTCTCCTAAAATGAAGTGGGCCCCACCGATTCATGATAAATCTACTCCATCCATCAAATGGTGTGGCCCACTACATATTAGATGAATGATATTTATTATATATATATTTATATTTGTACATGCAAGGTGGGCCACGATCATGTGGGACCCACCTTGGTGAACGTGGACCATGTCCCTGTGGGACCCACCGTGTTGTATCTGTTTAAAGCATGCCGTCCAGCGTCTCTGGACGCTGGACTGGCAGCGTTAAGGGAAAAAGTATACTTTTACAGTGGGCCACTGATGCAGGCCCCACCTTGAGGTATTTGCTTGATCCAAGCCTTCCACCACCTTTCTCAGACTATTTTAGGCGTTGAGCCAAAGTTTGGGACCAATCTGATTCTCAGGTGGGCCATACCATCTAAAATCATGTGGAGACATGCCTGATCATATAAAAGTACTTGGTGGGGCCTACTTGAAATTTGGATGCATCTTAAACTTAGAATGAATGGTCCACCACATGAGACACACATATTAGACGATTTGGACCATCTTATTGTGGGCCGCATATTTTTTTAAAAGAAAAAAAGAGAGAAAGAAAAGGGAAAGGAAATGGTGGGTTGCTCCAACATGGCCCCACTTTGATGTATTTCTGCAATCCACGCCGTCCATTCCATTTTTCATATCATTTTAGGCGTTGAGCCGAAAAATGAGACCGATCCAATCATCTGGCGGGCCGTGGTATTAAGAATGGTAGTATTTTCCGTTGAAAACTTAGAAGAATGATTTCTGGGGTCCACCAGAAGCTTGGACCCACCTGAAACTTGGATTGGACCCTTAATTTTGTGGGACACATGCAATGGACGGAGTAGATCTATTTAATGTGGGTCCCACCTAGGAAAACAAAAATAAAGAAAATCCATGCATGCTTTTGCCTGCTTTACGTCCAAAGAAAGAAAGGAAAAGAAGGAAAATGGTGGGCCACTCTTGCAAGCTCCAACTTAATGCATGTATTTAATCCAAGCCTTCCACCACCTTCCTCAGATTAATTTAGGTGTTGAGACAAAATTTGGGACCAATCCGGAACTTAGGTGGGCCATACCATCTAAAATCATGTGACGACATGCCTGAAACATACAAAAGCATTTGGTGGGGCCTATCTGAAATTTGGACGTGGCTGAAACTTGGTTTGGTCGCCTAATTTTGTGGAACACATGCAATGGATGGGGTAGATCTGGTTAATGTGGGTCGCACCTAGGATAAAAAAATAATTTTCTTTTTTGGCATGACTTTGTGCCATGAGTCCAGAGACGTCCACGTTAAAAAGGGTGGCCGTATTGGCCCACTTGTAGACTCCACCATGATGTATGTTTTACATCTATACTGTTCATTTAATAGGTCCCCTTGAATGGTGTGTTGACTCCAAAAATCATCCACAAACTGAACTCAGGTGGGCCATACCATCTAAATCATGTGAAGACATGCCTAAATCATATAAAAATACTTGGTGGGGCCTACCTGAATTTTTAATGTGGCTGAAACTTGGTGTGAACCCTCAAACAGGTGGGACACACGTAATGGACGGATTGGATTGCAAATAAACACTTTGGTGGGCCCTACATGGGACCCACTGTGGTATGTGTGGCTTACCACACCGTACACAACAGTGGGTGGTGACACCCACTGTGATGCAAGTGTTTCACTCACGCCGTCATGGACGGTGGCCCCCACTCAGATGTATGTGTTATGTCCACGCCGTCCATCACGTGGGCCCCTGGCCACGTGACGTTATGAACGGGTTTGGATGGCAATAAACATTACAGTGAGCCCTAGGCCATGTGATTCAATGAGCAGTTTGGATGCAAATAAATAGTACAGTGGACCCAGGTTGGGTAGAAAATATACATTATGGTGGGCCCTGGGTCTATATGACCTTATCAACAGGTTTGAATGGAAAATAAACATTTTGGTGGGCCCCTTGCTACATGGCCTTATCAACAGGTGGGATGTAAAATAAACATTTTGATGGGCCCCTTGCCACACGGCCTTAACAACAGGTTGGGTGGCAAATACGCATTTCAGTGGGCCCAGGATTGGATGGAAAATAAATGTCATAGTGGGCCCACATGGGAGTCTACCATGATGCATGAGTTTCATCCAAACCGTCTAACCATTTTGAGATCATTTTAAGGCCAATGTTGAGGCCCACTTTGTTATATATGGGCCCATGTGTGTAGGCCCATTTGATGTATTTGTGGCCTAATGTTGAGGCCCACTTTGGTATATATAAGGCCTATGTGATTAGGCCCATTTGATGCACATAAAGCTTATGTGATTGGGCTCATTTTAATGCATTTTAAGGCCCATGGGTGATGGCCCATTGCAAAGTACCTAAGGTCCATTGGTGAGGCCCATTGGGGTGGCCCACTTGATGAATATAAGGCCCATGAGATACAGCCCATTTGATGTATTTGAGGCCCAATGGGATGTACCTAAGGTACATTGCAATGTGTGATTCCGCCATGATTTATTTAATGATATTTAAGGCGAACCGAGCCTTGGGAGCAATGATGGTTTGACGTCCACATTGTAAGATTAATGTTGGTTAAATGTCTGCATTGTCACTCTCCCTAGGGCCTACTGATAGGCCTAACTCTTTGTGTGTGAGGCCCATGTGCAGGGCCCACCTGTGACGTATATTAGGCTTAGGTGTAGGGCCCACCCATTAAGTATTGGGGCCCGTGGATTGTGATGCATCTTCGGCCCAGATGGCAAGACCTGATGTTATGTATGAGAGACCTAAGGGATGTGGCCCATTACGATGTGTTCGGGGCCTATGGATATGGTCCATTATACTGTACATGCGGCCTGTATATGGGGACCATTATAATGTTACATGTGGCCTTATGTGAGGACTAATGTGGTACATGTCAGGCTTAGGTGATAAGGTCCACTTTGATATACTTGTGGCCCATTAGTGCGCCCCATTGATGCGACTCACTTAATGTGTATAAGGCCCATTAGTGCGGCTCCTTGATGCAGCCCACCTGTTGTGTACATTTAACCCTTGAGTAAGGCCCATTGTGTTGTATATTAGGCCATTGTGTGAGGCCATGGGCCCATTATATGTTTGGATCTGTGAGGGTCACTTCTTGGGGCAATGTTGGTTAGATGTCCACATTGTCGAGGTCGATTGTTGATGTCGGATATTGATACCAATTATGAGTATGTGACTGTATAGCATCATGATCCATGCCCATACGCATCATCTGCATGTATGTTATGAGATATGATTGACCATTACATATGTCATAGTGCTGGTTGTTACGAGACTCCTTGATAGGCAGAGATTGTCTCACATGAGCACACAGTTTGCATAGGATTGATGCATGATTGGATTGTATGACTCGTGCATCTTGCATTGTGTGCTGTGATTACTGTATGCCCTAGCGACATCAGGGTCGTAGCCTCCACAGGCATATCGTGGATGGTCAGATGGGACACCGAAAATCTGTTCTACATGGGGTGCTATAGATATCCCTGGGTGAAAGTCCCTAAATCCTCTTGGTTCCAGAGGATGCTCCAACGTCTAGACCGAGTGGGTAAATGGGCGCCGAGTGCCGATTACCAGATGGCTGCGCTCTCCACTGTGTCGCGGTTGGTTGGAAGGGGGTGTAGCCTTACTTGCCCGAGAGGAGGGGGCAATGCTAGGCTGAGTCTGACCAGCTCGAGGAATGGGTCCGCTATTGACGAGCCGGGCCCGATATTGGCAGGCGGATAGTGAGGTCTCTTCCACTCACCTTGTTGCGCGCGATGAGGCGGCAATTTGGTATGGAGTGTAATAGACCCCGGTGATTTTTCAGAGAGAAACCGTACTAATATGTGGACTTATTGAGTAGGAATTGCATGTTCATTCATTCATTCGTTCATTCACTATCCACTCGGGCTGGTGGTGCGTAATTAATTGTTGTGTACCTTCGTTATGGCAAGAATTTCGGTTGGGCGCGCGACTAACCTGAGATCAGGAGTCTACCACATTGAGTCTGACTATCCAAATTTAGGTATGGGACTGGTTTGGATAGAAGTCCTTGTGGTGGACCCCGTAGCCTGCGATACTACGTACTATCATCCCGACTTCACACTCCAGCATGGTCATTTCATTCGCATCGCATATTGCATTACATCCGCAGGCATATGGCATTTTGGGTTGCTATATTTCTGTACTTATATGGCCTAGACAGACTTAGCAGGATTTATATACTGCATTACATCCTCGACATCTGATATTTGACTCTCTATGACTCTTTAGTGCATATCTGTTTTATATTACGTTTCTGATAATTGACTGACTTATGAACTTGTCCATACTTTCGCTTACTCTGTCATTGTATGATTTATGATCTTGTCAGTATTTCAGGTTATTTCGATAATGTACGATTTATGAATTACCAGTAATTTCGGTATTGTATGATGATGGTATTGTACTAAACATTTGATACTTACCTTGTGCACACACTTACACCACCCTCTAAGCTTTCTATAAGCTTATGCACGATAGATGCGTGCAGGTGATGTTAGGTTGCAGCAGTGTTGAGCTTGGAGCGTGCAGTGGTCTTCTGGAGCTTGATTTTTCTTTATTTATGTATTCCCTTTCAGCATTGTACTCAAATGATTATATTAGTGGATATGTGATGATGATGTTTCCTTTATAATTTGGGTAAACTTGTGGTTATGCTTATTACAAGACAAGTGTACGTTCAAAAAAATCCTCCTTGTAGGATCCCAGGATCGGAATCTGGCGTATGTTGCGCTGGGAGCCGAGAATGGGGTACTACGGAGGCTGTCAGCACCGGATTCGGCGATCGAGATTCTTGTGAATCTGATTTCTGGGTTTGGGGCATGACAGGAATCGAGGTAGACAAAGCTAAAATCGACTTAATCTCTAACCTAGCTCTACTTAAAAGCATATGCGATATGCGATCCTCTTTAGGACACACTGACTTTTATCGAAGGTTCATAAATGACTTTAGTTTCCTCTCACATCCTTTATATAATCTTCTTCAAAAAGATACTTCTTTTGAGTGGAGTAAAGAATGCCAGAAAAATTTTACTAAGCTTAAGAGCATGTTGACTAGTGCTCCCATCATGCAACCACCCAATTGGAGTCTTCCTTTTGATATTATATATGATGTGAGCGACTATGCTATTGGGGCGGTGTTAGGCCAGAGAAAAGAGAAGAAGCCACACGTTATTTACTACGCAAGTAAAATTCTAAACTTTTCCCAAGTGAACTATTCCACTACGGAGAAGGAACTCCTAGTCGTAGTGTTTATATTAGACAAGTTTAGGTCCTACTTGATAGGATCTAAGATTATTGCTTTTACTGACCAGGCGGTGTTGAAGTACCTTCTTTCTAAGAAGGATGTTAAGCCTCATTTGTTACGATGGATCCTTCTAATCCAAGAATTTAACATACAAATACGAGATAAGAAGGGATGTCACGACCCAAACCCAGAAATTGGATTCACAGGAATCCCGATCGCCGAATCTAGTACCGACAACCTCCGTAGTGCCCCATTCTTGGCTCCTGACAATCATATGCCAGATTCCGATCCTGGGATCTTACAAGGAGGATTTTCAGAATAAATTTTTTTTTTTATAATGAAGCATAACCACAAGCATATCCAAGTCACAAAACAACAACACCATATATCCACTATATCAAAGCTTTAAGTACAATGCGGAAAGGAAAATACAAGATGATCAAAAAGCTCCAAAATGATCTGATATGCGCTCCTGCCTCAGCGCTGCTGCTGTCCAACGACACCTGCACACAACATTCATGCATAAGCTTATAAAAGCTTAGAGGGTGGTGTAAGTGTGTGCGTAAGGCAAATGCCAAGTGTACAATATCAGAGTAATGCGGAAGTATGCGGTAAGTCCATAAATAAAATCAACCGTACTAAGGCAATATGATGCAAGACATAAATGTTATCGGCCATACCAAGGCCATGCGATACAAAACATGAATGCTATCGGTCGTACCAAGGCTATGCGATGCGAGACATGAATGCTATCGGCCACACCGATGCAAATGCGAGGCTTATATAGCCGAATGTCATATGTAAAATGCAATATAAGCAAGTCTGTACTCATCAAGTACACATATCAGTACAGTTTCTCTCTGGATATCACCGGGGTCTAATACACTTCGCAGTGACTGCCTCCTCCCTAGCTACATAGTCAAGCAGCGGAATAGACCTCACTATCTACCTGTGTAGTAGTCTGCCAATACCTACCCGACTCATTGATAGCGGACTCATTTACGAGATGGTCAAACTCAGTCTAGCTTATAGCCCCCTCACTCAAGCGGATAAGGCCATACCCCCTTCCAACCGATCACGACACAGTGGGAGACGCGGCCTACTAGTATTCGACACTTGGGTGCTCATGTATCCACTCGATCTAGACGTTAGAGCATCTCCTGGTACCGAAAAGGTTCTGAAACTTTCATCCAAGGACATCGTAAGTGCCCACAGTGCTAGAATAAAGTATTTCCAGTATCCGATACGGCCATCTATAATGTACCTGTGAAGCCACGGCCCTGATATCGCTAGGGCATGCAGTGATCAAGTCACATATATACGAGATGCATGAATCACGCCGTCAAATCATGTAATAATCCAGCGCGTACTGCGCGCTCATGCGGGGCACTCTGTCTCATAACGAGTCCCATAAATGGTCTGCCCAATTGCGTATGCTATGATCAGTCACTACTCATATCAAGCATACATATGATGCGTATGGGCATGAATCATGAGATTATACTAAGCATGTTATAACGTGATGAGTATTAATGAGTATAGGCCTATTAATGGGCCCTAAGAAGAGTTACAATGCAGACATGTAACCAACATTGTACTTACAATGTAGACATCAAACCATCATTGTTCCCTAGGCACGACCTGCCAAAAATATCATTACATGAACCATGGGGAAACACACATTGCAATGGACCTTAAGGACGTCCCGTTGGGCCTCGACACATGGGCCTTAGAAACATCAAATGGGCCATATCACATGGGCCTTACATTCATCAAATGGGCTGCATTAATGGGCCTCACCAATGAACCTTATGTACATTACAATGGTCCATAACCCATGGGCCTTGAAATACATTACAACGGGCCTCATAATATGGGTCTTACATTTATAGGAAAGTGGGCCTCAACAACTGCCTTATACACCTCAAGGTGGACCACAACAATGGGCTATAAATATGGGCTACAAATTCATCAAGGTGGGCCTCCACGGATGGCCATAAGTACATCCATATGGGCACCATTACATGGGCCTTTATATAAATCAATGGACCACACCAATGGGCCCTACATATACTTCAAATGGGTCATACCAATGGGCCCTTCATATACTTCAAATGGGCCATACCAATGGGCGCTTCATATACTTCAAATGGGCCATACCCTAAATATAGGTGGGATAATGATTTCCACCATTAAAATTTATAAGGACCACCATAACATTTATTTCCAACAAACCTGCTGGATGGCGTGGAGGCGAATATCAGTTTATAGGAAACTACTATGGCCTCTTTGGAATTTTGAACGGTGGATGTCATTGGCCACTACTTTAGGTGGTGGGGTCCATTTGAACATAAAATCTGCCCCATTCTTTAGCTCATGCACTAAAATGATCTATCAAAATGGTTAGGGGGAATGGGATGCAGCACGTGTATCATGGTGGACTCCACCGTCCAAACAGTGGATGGTGTGGATACATACATCATTGGGCCCCACGTTGCACGGAGGCAGCCCGCACACGGACTGTAGCGTGGATAAAACACCTACTTCATAGTGGTTCCACCGTCCACGGTGGTGGACGGTGTAAGTAAAACACATACATTACACGTGGGCTCCACATGAGGGCCCACCATAATGTTTACTTACCATCTAACCTGTTGATAAGGTCACAAAGACCCGGATGAATAGGAAAGACAAATATCAAATTGATTCAAAACTTTCGTGGGCCCAAAAAAGGGTTTTAATGGTAGATTTCAATCACCGCTGTTTCTTGTGGTGTGGGCCGCCTGAGATCTGGATGGGCCTGATTTTTAGGTGGGGCCTGCTTAAGGTAGGGGCCCACCATATGGACGGGTTGGATTGGCAAATAAACATCAAAGTGGGGCCCACATGAGGATCCGTGGGCCTTGGCTTCCGCCCGCCCTCTGCG
This sequence comes from Magnolia kwangsiensis, assembly GCA_037074715.1. NCBI lineage: Eukaryota > Viridiplantae > Streptophyta > Magnoliopsida > Magnoliales > Magnoliaceae > Magnolia > Magnolia kwangsiensis. Next base: position 65,249,569 of record CM073573.1, read on the forward strand.
AGTAGGCGCTGCCTGCGCCTCTGGCCAGCAGCAGCCCTGCTGCTTCTCTTATATTTAGTTTTTTTTTAAAAGTAATTTTTCCACAGTTTTTCCTGTGTAGGGCCCACTTCAAGAGAATCCACTCCAGCCATTGGATTCTACAGCCCATGACAAGTCAATCAAGACCAATATTGGGCCTTTTTCAGCATGTAAGAAAAATCTGGGTAGATTTCAACGGTAATGATACTATTTTTAAAACTATGGCCCACCAGATACTCGGATCATCTTCATTTTTTGGCTCAACGCCTAAAATGAGTTGGGGAAGAGGATGGACGGCTTGGATTGAATACCATTGTGGGGCCTTTACAAGTGGCCCTTTCCAAAGGCTTTGAACTAAGCCAATATTCGTGTTTTTATTTTGACGTTCAGCGTCCTTGGACGCTGGACGGTTTGGGCAACTACGTCCATGAGGTGGGCCCTGCTTAGGTGGGCCACCAAATGGTGAATGGCGTGGATACAATACATATATAAAGTGGGCCCCACTTATGGATGGTTTGGATAAAATACACACCTTATGGTGGGATCCATCTGGGTGGGCCACATAGCCACATCATCACATGAAGAGAAATAAAAAGAGAGGGAGAGAGGGAGAGAGAGAAAGAGAGTGGAACACGTGTGATGGAGGGCTCCGCCACTATGAGCCCTCCCTTGCATTCAATCGTACATCGAGTGGGCCCTAATGCAAGTGGGCCCACCAATTCAAAGATCAACGGTGGAGATCTTTCTCCATAAAAAATGGACGGTCTAGATGACCTCTTTAATACAAGGAAAGTAAACATCATGATGGGGTCCATGGAGATTAGCCCCATCATGGAATGATCATGATGATCAAAGTGGGCCATCGGCCACATCTTAGGGTCCCAAGTGAGATCCATACCATTGATCGGTAGGCCTCACTTGGCCCATCATAAAAATAGGAAAACTAGCCTATAGAAGCACCCACCACTTGATCTTCTCGGTCCGTTGGAAAGCCACTCTCCTTATGCTTCACTTTGATGGTGGAGATGAGAAATGGATGGCTAAGATGGAGGTTTTAGGATGAGAAAGTGGGCCACCAAAAATCACATTTTTCTCTTGGGAAAACCTTAGACGTGTGCACCCTTGGTTGCTTGAAATTTTAAGGTGAGAAATGAGAAAGAGAGAGTTGTAAGGAGAGATGTGAGGTGAGTGATGGGGTGATGGTTGATGGATGTGAGTGATGGGTGAGGTGATGGATTGGTTGACTTTTAGGTTTGCTTAACTTATGGAGAAAGGAAGCATGGGTGCTTTGTACTTGACATGAGAGGTGATTGATGAGATTGATTGATGGGATTGATTTGACATGTTGTAGAGATTCTCTTGAGATTTCCAACGCGCGGTGTTTTTCCTCGAACTGAACGTGGGCCCACATCTCCTCGTCTGGGTATCGGATCGTTGCGAGATTCGCGGTGTTAGAACCGCGGCGACTGTGTGGTCGCAATGGTATAAGTCTCGGATCAAGTTAACTCAATTCTATAAGATACATCTTAGGTTTGCATGCAAACATCGATTATTGGTCGCAGGTTGCGGAATTCGACAGGAAGAATCGCGGAAGTTGATGGAACAGTACGGATTAGGATACGGGTCTTACAAGGGAGTAGAGAATGTAGTGGCTAACCATCTCTCTAGACTTTCTCTAGCAGATTCCATAGAGATAATACTTATAAATGACATGTTCCCTAATGAACAACTTTTTAAAGTTTCCTAATTACCTTGGTATATTGAAATTACCAATTATCTTCCACTAGTGGTGTACATGAACCAAGCTAGCTCGGTGAGCTCACTCGACTCGACTTGAAAAAGCTCGATTTGACTTGGTTCAAAGCTGAGTTCTAGTCGAGTCGAGCTGATTTTTTGAGCTCGAAATTGAGTTCGAGCCAAGTTCAAGTCGGCCCCAGCTCGACTCGACTCGAATCAAACTCGGATCGAACTAGTTCAGTGACTCGGTTACTTTGATATTAATGTTGCTCACCAAGTGTTTGATGAAATGACTCAGCGAAGTGTGGCTGGTGGTAAGGAATGTATGTATATGAAACCAATTCCCTTTTTTCTTAATTTTTATGTTACTTAGAAGGTGTTTGATAAAATACCTATAAAACCATCGCTTTTATCTCAAATATAGTGAGATTTTGAAAGTGCAGTCTAGGTGTTTGTGAAAATGCTGCATATGCGAACTCGGATCGAACTGGTCCGAGCTACTGACCAAACCGAGTCGAGCTGGCCAGTTAGGCTCGTGGACCGAGCCAAGCCGAGTTGAGCTGAGGCCAACTTGACTCGGTTTGACTCAATGTACACCCCTAGTTGCCACATGTATAATTCCTACCTATTGGACTGTAAAAGATAAAAATAAAATTTTCATCGAGGTATGCGAGTTCTTCTGGGATGATCAATACCTATTTAAATATCACCCAGATCAAATCATTAGGAGATGTGTTCCTGATAATGAACATCATAGTGTCATCTCCTTTTTCCATTCTCAAGCTTGTGGTGGCCACTTCTCAACTAAAAAGACAACCATTAAGATTCTGTAGTGTAACTTTTACTAGTCCACCATGTTCAAAGATATGCGTGAATTTTGTAAAGTGTGTGAGCGTTGTTAGAAACTAGAAGGATTCTCCTGCAGAAATATGATGCCACCGAACTCCATTCTTATCATTGAAGCATTTGATTGATGGGGCATTGATTTCATGGGGTCGTTCCCCTAATCTTTTGAGAATATATACATTTTACTTGCTATAGATTATGTCTCCAAATGGGTCGAGGCAATTTCGTGCCAAAGTAATGACCATCTCATGGTCATTAAATTCTTAAAAAAAAACATCTTATACCAGTTCAGAACATCTTGAGTCATTATAAGTGATGGAGGATCTCATTTTTGTAATACGTCATTTGAAGCTTTGATGAAAAAATATGACATTTCACACAAAGTGAGTACCCAATATCATCCTCAGACAAGTGGCCAAGCCAAAATTTTCAATAGGGAAATAAAATGAATTCTTGAGAAAACGGTTAACCCAGATTGTAAGGATTGTTCAGATCGATTGCTGGATGCATTATGGGCTTACCTTATCGCATACAAGACCCCTATTGGAATGTCTCCCTTTAGACTTATTTATAGAAAAGCTTGCCACTTGCCTATTGAGCTAGAGCATAAATCATATTGGGTAATAAAAAATTTCAATTTCAATCTTAACAATGTCGGCTCACTTCGCAAATTACAATTGAATGAACTTGAAGAAATTTGGAATGATGCATATGAGAATTCTAGAATTTATAAGGACAGAATAAAGGTGTTTCATAATAGGAACATTCTTTAGAAATCTTTTGAGTCAAACTAAAAAGTCTATTTGTATAATTCTAGACTTCATCTTTTTCTTAGTAAGTTGCAATCTCGTTGGACCGGTCCCTTCAAAGTCAAAACAGTCTATCCTCATGGGGCTGTCAAGATAGAAAACTCAATGAATGATAACATTTTCAAAGTGAACAGTCATCGTCTCAAACCATTCATTGAGAAATTTGATTCAGAGGATATGTCCATCCCTCTAATTGATCATGTCTATCAGGGTTGACCTTCTAGTTTAATGGAGGTCCATTCACATTTATTACTTTCCTAGGATTAGGATTATTAGGTTTTCTTTAGTTTTAGTTTTGTTTTTATTTAGTACTAATCCCTTTAGATGATGACTATTTCATATCACTTCAGTTATCTTCCTTAATCTTTTACTTTAGTTATCTCATATTATGATCTATTGCATATATTTTACATTGAGGACAATGTAGATTTTCATTCAGGGGTAAGATTAAGTGAACTAATTAGTATTCTTTGACTTAAGAAAATTTTCTTGAAAATTTTTAAAATTTTCAGTTTTAAAACTCTTTTTGAAGATTAATATTGTGTGTAATTAAATAATTTGAGTACTATGATAAGATATAGAGTAACTTTCAAAAATCTGGAATGTAGTTAATTAGTAGATTTCTAAATAAAGTTCTTCTCTTAATGAATTAATTAATAAAAATTTTAAACATCAATTGAGTTTAACTCACAATTCACATCTAACTCATATTCTATGAAGTTTACTTAAACTTCTAATTTTAGCATGATGATGATTATTTAAAGTGTTAGGAACCAAGTATGGAGATCCTTATCTACCTTAAGTATAAAAAGAACAAGAAAATGACCAAATAAAAAATAGTGAAATTGAAAATGAATATATATTATACGTGTTTCAATGAGAAATCAATAAAAAAGAATGAAAATAGTGTAAAAGCCATCGATATAAAATCAAAAAGCTAAAAAAATAAGTGAAAAAGAGATAGGTTCAAAATTTGTAACTTGTATTGAGTTGCACACTTTGAATTAATGGTTATGGTTAATATTATGGAGAGAAGGTTTACTTTTATGTTTTTGAATTGGAAGCCACTAAGCACATTAGGAACTTGATGTTTGGATACATTTTATTGATTAATTGTTAAGGGAGAACTTAGTTAATTTGTTTACTAGTGATATTAGGTTCTAGATTATCAATGTTTCATTCTCATATCTTTAAATTTTACTCATATGTTTAGGATTGCACAAAATGTTATTTTCTGAGAAAGGTTTAAAATTTAGAATTTTGGAAGATTAGTTTCTGCATGTTTTGTTCGGGACTAGTAAAATGCTGGTTGGGGTGTGTGTTGAGTGTGAAATAATGTATATTTTCTCCTTATTATGCATTGGTTCTATAAGCATAGTTACGCTTAATTGATCCAATTATGTATGTTTTTATATGTGAGGTGATTTGGAGAGATGAGGAGAAAAGAACGATTAAATAGAAGATTTAATGCTCAAAGAATGACCAAGTGAAGATTTACAGATTTGGAGGTGTTTAATGAAGAATTTATATGCTAAAGATCCAAGAAAATCAAGTGAAAAGGAGAGAGAAAAGACTAACGAAATCACAAGTCCAACAACAAAATTAATAGACTGTTTGGTCCCACCTAAGGTCTATTCAGTCCGACCAAAAGTGCACAAAACAGTCTAGCAATAAATTATGATTGTTAGAATTAATTTGGCTCGACCCTTCATTCAGACCGAAACCAAGTTCGGTCCCACCTAAGAAAGCTTAGGTGGGACTTAAATTAGATGGATTTTGTAGATATTTTTCAGATCAAAGGTATATTTGATGTAAAGTGTAACAAAAGTGTAAAAATTAAAGTCGGTTCTAAATTAGTGCAGATTTTTCCTATTTAAAGGGATGTTTTAGTCCTTTTAAAGCAGGAATTAGGGTAGAAGGAGTAAAACAAGGAATTGTGGAGTCATTCTTCTTCTCCAATCCTTCAGTTCTACTTAGTTTTTATGTTTTTCTTTGTGAGTTTTAGTTTAATCATGTTTATGGTTGGCTAATCTCTTAGTTAGATCTACGAGGTGAAGCTTGTAGTTCTTCTTAATGTTTACTTTACTTTGATTCAAGTTATATAGCTTTTATGTTGAACAATTCATTGATTTTTGGTTTGAATGAAGAAGTGTTTTTAGTTTACTTTGATCCATTGTTGACTCCCGACACTTTGGATGCTTAGAAACATTATTGATATTCTCTTATATGTTTTGCAATGGTTTGGTCTATAAAATCCTTTGATGACTTTGGGCATGATAAATGCTTTGAAATCCTTACGATCAATATGTTGATGCTTTATGAGGGATCCAATTCGATGAAGTTCAAATCTGTTTTGAAACATATGAATGATGATTTAACTGCTCCATTATTCGGTTGGATAGGATAGGATAAAATTTTGATTCCAATTATGTGATCTAATTGAATTAAGTAAATTAAAATTAAGGAAGCTATAAGAGGATCCTTAAAACTCTAGTATTTTATCTTTGATGGTTTATTTCACAATTACTCTTTAAACTAGATTTTAGTAGTTAATCTAGATTATAGTTCTAATTCTAACGTATTCTAGAAATTGCACAATAGCAAGTCCCTGTGAGTATGACCTCGATCTCACCGAGTTATTACTACATTGCAGCCCTACACTTGGGGTTGTCATAATTGGTCCAGACCAAGCTCAAGCCCTAAACCTTAAGTGTCGAGCTAGGCACGGGCATATCCTGAACAGTCTAAAACTAGCCCATTTCCACCCCTAATATGAGCATAGATTTATTTACATGCACTTAAATGCACTTATATACATGTTGTAAACATTGGTTTTCCATAATCATGCTATTTTTCCTATTTCTTTCTGCTTCAGCATGTGGGTCGTGACTCATGTATTTAATATATATATATATATATATATATATATATATATATATATATATATATATATATATATATATATATATATATATACTTAAAGTCATTATTGGCCAATTAGCTCAAAATTTTGTAGTTGACTAAACCCTACAAAATCAATAAAAGCCATAGAATCCAGGGACTCCCTTGCTTCGAAATGATCCCTGATTTGTGACATTGGATTCCGAGTAAGGGACCTTATTTACAGAGAGGGAAAGTATTAGGCACCCTCTCTACCCACATGGGCGTGTGGTCTTTACTTTGTAGTTAATTTTTATAGGATTTAGTGATTCCATACTATCATGCTGAATGTACTTAGTATGCACTGAAACTGCATAAGGTGTTGGGCCATGTAGTCTATATATACGGAAGATTGGCGAAGCTATGGAATGATGACTATATCATATAGGGAGGTGATTAGGACCAAATAAAAATTATACTTTTTAAGCACAATTTCCTAAGTTAAACTAATATGATATTCAAGTTAAGTAAAATAAATTAACACTAAAGCTTTCAAGCTATTAGCGAAAACCAATCACATATACTACAATAGATATTCCTATGAAGCAACTAATCTATAAACAAGTGTGTGTGTGTGTGTGTGTGCGCGCGCGCGCGTGTGATGTGTCACCTATCAAATCCTAGCATAAATCTATTCCACTCCTGGTAGATGCACTCAACCCATGAGTGTACCAAATTTTATTATCGAAGGCTATAAATCAGGTTCACCTCTAAACTTTATAATCCTGTGCAAGGACCAGCTCCCTCGAAGTCTTAGGGCCTGTTTGTTAATGATGAATTTTTACACTTAATGCAGAATTGAGAAAATGTTCCGTGTTTAGTAGTGTTTGTTAATGCGTCGTTAACGCGGAAGAAGGAAAGCATTAAGTGGTTTTTCACTAAATTATTTCCGTGATAGGAGTCTGGCTTAATGGTGAATGTGGAATGCGCTTAGTGAATTTTTCATTAAACAAAAATTTTTGCTTCCAAAATTACCCCTTTTCATGTTACTACGGCAATTTTTTTTCTTTAAATTGTTTACGCAATATAAAATCAACTTTTAACCTGTTAAACTTCTTTATGCCCCACCATGATGTATGTGTTTCATTCATTCCATTCATCCATTTTTAAAGATCATTTTAGGGCTTGATACCAAAAATGAGAGGAATATAAATCTCAGGTGGGCCATACCACGGGAAAATAATAGTGATTGGATATCCACCATTAAAATTATCCTAAGGCCCAATGTACTGTTTATTTGACATCCAATCTATTGATTAGGTCATATAGACCTAGATGAATGGAAAAAACAACGATCAGTTTGATCCAAAACTTTTATGGCCCCAAAAAGTTTTTAATGGTTGACGTTCATTCAACACTATTTTCTTGCAATGCGGTCCACTTGAGATTGGGATATACCTTATTTTTGGTCTCATACCATAAAATGATCTAGAAATATAGATCGACGGCGTGGATAAAACACATACATCATGGTGGGGTCCACATAACACTAACCATTAGACATTGGTTGGTGGTAGGGGAGTAGCTAATCTGTTTCCATGGACACGGATTGGATATTGACAGGTTGAGTAGTAAGACTCGCTATTGAACTTACGTCACCAAGTTATGTGGCCCCATCATGATGTATGTTTTGTATCCACGTCGTCCATCCATTTGAAAATATAATTTTGGGTAAAGATCCAAAGAATGAGTCAAATCCAAAGCTCCCATGGACCTCACCACAGAAAACAGTGAGACAGTGAGGAGAGTGATGCCCACCATTAAAAACTTAAATAGGCTACAAAAGTTTTTGATCAAGCTAATATTTGTTTTTTCCCTTCGTCCATGTCTATGTTAGCTTGTGAATAGGTTAGATTTCAAATAAAAATCACGGTGAGCCTTAAGAAGGTTTCAATGGTAGGCATCAATCTTGCCACTATTTTTTGTGGTGGGGTCAACTATATATTTGGATCTGCCTCATTCTTTAACTCATACTCCAAAATTAAATCTCCAAATAGATGGACAGTGTAGATAAAGCACATACATCATACCGGGCCCATGGAACTTGATGACGTCACCTCAGTAGTTAATATCGCTATTCAACCTGTCAGTTTGGATGCGGAGTGGCTGGTGTACCTCACACTAGTTATAGCTGTTGTATTAATGTCAACAAGTTCTGTGGGTCTCATCATGAGGCATGTGTTATATCTAAATCATCCATCCGTTCGGTGAGATCGTATTAAAGCATGAGATGAAAAATAAGCTGCAAAAAGCAGCTGGGGATTGAACATCTACCATTAAAACCCTTTTTGGGGTCACAGAAGTTTCTGGATCAATATGATTTTTTTCTCCTCTTCATACAGGTATTTGTGACCTTATGAACATATTGGATGGAAAATTAACTTAAATAGGCCACAAAAGTTTTAGATCAATATGTTTTTACTTCATCTAATTGGGAATGATCTTATAAATGGTTTAAATAGCATATAAATATAAGGTGGGCCTTATTTGAAGGTTTTGTTACTACTGGTGTTAAATCCTATACAACATATAGTGACAATCTTCCCACTAAGAGGAATTGAGGGCCTTATGATGATATTTTAGTTTATTTGAATTAAATATAATAATTTTATTTTCATTTAGTAAAAAATAATTTCTTTATAATGTAAAACATTTATAAATGAGAGATAGGGCCAAATGTGTTAAATTAATATATTTCAAACATTTAAGATGTTTGTTAACAAACAATTTGTTTTAGATTCAATACTTAACTTTTAGACTTCAGCCATAATAATCAAACAAGTTTTTTTTTTTTTTTTTTTTTTACTTCAGTTTTCAGATTCAGGCTTTAGATTTCAGATTCAGTCTTTAGACTTCAGATTTAACAAATGGGGCCTTACATGATTTCTATAAGATCACTACGAACTTTGGTCTTAATCTAAGGATATACGTTTACCCCCTATTGGAGGCTTCCATAGACACTAACATGTACACACCTGTGTTTGGTGGCTTGCAAAAGAACTTGATTTAGGTCCTACATAAGAACTATGGTCCTACATAAAATCCTAATCGAGTTTGACAATCAAAATCTTACACTTTGTTTATTATAAGGAAGAAGAGTACACAAAATCTTACAATTTGACAACTTACTTGTCAGATTGAGCCCCTTTTGTAACACTTTCTTGAGTTGTTTGATCGATGCTCTCTCGTGCTTCAATCAGCTCCCCTTTGCTCCCCCGATCATGATGTTAATGTGTTGCCAATGCTTCAGCTTCAAGACTAAGCATTTTACGTGAAGGACTGTCATGCCCCAAACTCGAAAATCGGATTCATAGGAATCCTGATCACTGAATCCGGTGATGACAGCCTTCATAGTACCCCATTCTCGGCTCCTAGCGTCAATACGCCAGATTTCGATCTTGGGATCCTACAAGGAAGATTTTTTTATGTAAATTTAACTCATAATAAGCATAACCATAAGTATACCCGAATCACAAAAGCAACATCATTATCATATATCCACTAATATAAACATTTGAATACAATGTTAAAAGGAAAATACATATGTAAAACTTAATGCTTTAGAAGTCAGCTACATGTTCTAAGCTCTACACTGCTGTAACCTAACATCACCTGCACACATCTATCGTGCATAAGCTTATAGAAAGCTTAGAGGGTGGTGTAAGTGTGTGTACAAGGTAAGTGTCAAGTATTCAATACAATACCATAATTATATAAATACTAGTAATTCTAAAAATCGTACAATATCAGAATAAGTAAAAATACTGACAAGATCAAGAATTATCAGAGTAAACAGAAATACTGACAAGATCATAAATCATACGATAACAAAGTAAGCGGAAATATTGACAAGTACATGAGTCATACAATATCAGTGTATGCAATACAGATCAACTAGGCAAATGAAGAGTCATAGGGAACCAATATCAGATGTCAATGATGCAATGTAATGTGTAAATCCTGATGAGCCCACGAATATCATCAGTCGTATCTAGGCTGTATAAATGCAGAAACATAGTAATCCAAAATGCCATATGCTACGGATGTAATGTGAGATGCAATGCAAATAGAATGATCATGCTGGAGTGTAAAGTCAGGATGATAGTATGTAATATCGCAGGCCATGGGGTCCATCACAAGGGACTTCTATCCAAACTAGTCCCATACCTAAATTTAGATAGTTAGACTCAATGTGGTCAACTCCTAATCTCAAGTTAGTCGCACGCCCCAACTGAAATCCTGACCATTGCGAATGTACATGTAACAAATAGTTGCGCACCACCAGCCCGAGTGGATAGTGAATGAATAAGGAGTATGCAACTCCTGCTCAATAAGTCCACATATCAGTATAATTCATCTTTGGGATCATCACCAAGGTTTAGTATACTCCAAGTGACACTGCCCCTCTCTCAGCGGCACAGTCCAAGTGAGTGTAAGAAACTTCACTATTCGCCTGGCCAATAGTCTGTCAATACCTATTTGGCATGTCGATAGTGGATCCATTCACGAGCTGGTTAAAATTATCCTAGCTATGCTCCCTACCCTTGGACGGGTAAGGCCACACCTCCTCCCAACCAACCACGACATAGTGGGAGACGCGGACTCTTGGTATTCGGCACTCGGGCGCTCATGTATCCACTCGGTCTCGACGTTGGGGCGTCCTCTGGTACCAAGAGGGTTTAAGGATTTTCACCCAGGGTCATCTATTGCAGTCCGATGCTAATAACAGATTTTCATTGTCCCATCTGGCCATCCACGATATGCCTATGGAGGCTACTGCCCTGATGTCACTAGGGCGTACAGTAATTACAATGAAAGATGCATGAGTCATACAATCCAGTCATGCATCAATCCTACGCATACCGTGCGCTCATGTGAGATAATATTCACCTATCAAGGAGTCTCATAACAACCATCCCAATGACATATGTAATGGTCAACCACATCTCATAACAAACATACAGATGATGCATATGGGCATGTATCATGATACTATGTTGTCACATACTCATAATCAGTATCAATAACCATCATCGACAATCAACCTCGACAATGTGGACATTTAACCAACATTGCCCCCGAGGAATGGCCCATATAGAGCCTAACATACAGTGGACTCATGGCCTCACACAAGGGCTAAATATACAATACCATAGGCCTCACTCAAGAGCTTAATATACATCACAATGAGCCTTTTACATGGGCCTAACATACATCATAATGAGCTCCATCGCCTGACCCTCAAATGCATCACAATGGGACATACATTACATAGACCTTAAATGCATCAAGCCGAGGCCAAATGCTCATTGGAATGGGCCTCAAATATAGGCTATATATACATCACAATGGGTATTGGCAATCAGCCTCGATATCCAGCCTTGACATTCGGCCTCGACAATCAGACTCGGCCTCAATAATCAGAATCGACCTCAATAGTAGGAATCAGCAATTGAAATCAGCCTTGATAATTGACCTCGACAATCGGCCATAACAATCGAAATCGATCAGTAATCAGACTTGATAATTGGCAATCAGCAATCGGTCACAACAATCAGAATCGATCGATAATAGGCCTCGATAATCAGAATCGGCAATCGGTCATGAAAATCAGTCTCGATCACTAATCGGCAATCGACCATGACAATCGGAATCGGTCCATAATCAACATCGATAATTGGCACCGATAATCAGCATCGATAATCGACCTTTATACACGGCGGGATCCATATGTGAACGGCCGATCAAACCATAATATAAAGATCAGCTCTTAGCCATGGTTATAACAAATCCGATAACACGGAGCCCTCTGTCTATGACGAATAGGGCCCACTTATTTGGGTTAACCCACTAAGAGAATGGTGCTAATGAGCCTAACAAGGCCTACGGGAAGGTCACAATGTGGACATCTAACCATCACTGCCCATCAATGTGGCCATTTAACCAACATTGCTCCCAAGGAGTAGTCCATACAAGGAATTCATACACAACTTAACGGGCCATACATACATCGCACTAGGCCTCGACTATGGGCCTCTCATGTATCACATTGGGCTTCATACAAGGGCCTCGAATGTATCACATTGGGCTTCATACAAGGGCCTCGAATGTATCACAATGAGTCATGCCCATGGGCCTCAGATACACCTAAATGGGCCACATCAATGGGTCATACCAATAGGCCTCATTAATGCCGAGTGGGCCGCATCAATGGGTCACACCAATAGGCCTCATAAACGCCGAGTGGGCCGCATCAATGGGTCTCACCAATAGGCCTCATCAAGTGGGCTGCATCAATGGGCTGCACTAATACACATCAAGGTGGGCCTCAGGGGTGGGCCACAAATGTATCCAGGTGAGCCATAAAAACATCCTATTGGGCCTTGATAAAAGGCCACAAACACATAACAAGTGGGCTCTGCATATGATCCCTCAAATACACCACATGAGCCATATAAACATCAAGTGGGCTGCATTACATGGGCCTCATATACAACATGTCGGGCCTCATGGACGGGCTACAAATCCATCGAGGTGGGCCTCATGGATGGGCCATAAATACATCAAGGCAGGCCTCATGGATGACCACAAATACATCAAGGTGGGCCTCGTGGATGACCACAAATACATCAAGGTGGGCCTCGTGGATGACCACAAATACATCAAGGTGGGCCTCGTGGATGACCATAGATACATCAAGGTGGGCCTCATCACATGGGCCACACCAAAATCATTTCAATAGTTGTAGGTGTAACATGTGTATCACTGCACACTATCATTCCGTGGGGCACTTAGCCCGCTAATGATGATTAGCACTGTCCAAACATTATCCAGGAAAATCAGCACCATCCAAACATTATCTAGGTAATTCGGCACCATCCAAACGTTGTCCATGCAAATTAACACATCCAAACCTTGGATAGCACCGTCCAAACATTGTCCAGCACCATCCAGATATCTGGACGGTGTGGATTACAAAACATACATCACAGTGGGTCTTTCAACAGATGGATGACATGGATGGCGTAGTTAAAAATACTTTCATCATGGTGGATTTCCACGTGGTGGGCCATCCCACTGGTGCACGTGCTGACAGTGTGGATGGAATAGAGCTCACATGGGTCCCACTGTCACACGTGTCACATGTGTGTACAACACATATGTATAGGTGGGGTCCCACGTCAGTTAGATGGACAGTGTACCAATGATCAGGCCCACAGAACTTATAGAGTCAATACATATGGATGGTGCTGATATAGAATACATACCGCAAGGTGGCCCCACCTTACACGTGTAACACGTGTGGGTGGGCCCCACACATGCCAAAAGGATAGTTGGCTAGGGATATAGCATATTACCTCGAGGTGGGATCCACCGTCAACATGGTTGGACGGTGCAGGTCTCACGTACCTTGTCGTGGGCCACAAGACATGCTGACATCATACATCAGCTATTAGCTGGTGTGAGGTTCTTCAGCCAATCAGTTGCAGCAGGTGGGTCCCATGTGGGGCCCACTAGATCTCCATATAGTACTTATGGAATATTAAATAACATATTATTTTAATATATATATATATATATATTATTTTTTTGAAAGGATGTAGTATCCAACATCTATTTTGGATGGATGGTGTGGATTAAATCCATACATCACGGCTGGCTCCACGTGCACTACGTGGATGTAAGGCAGATACATCAAAGCTGGCCCATGCCCTGCACGTACAGCACGTGCAAGGTGGCCTTATGGATGGACGGTCTTGAAATAACACAGGCCTCATGATTAAACCCTACAGCCGACATCAATATAGCAATTATATAGCTGTTATACACCAACCAATACGTTCCAAAGAGATGAGTCCCATTGGGGCCCACCGAAACATTTATTTTCCATCCGAACCGTTGATAAGGTCACATAGACCCAAATAAAGAGGAAAAGCAAATTTCATAACGATCTGAAACTTCTGTGACCCAAATAGGGTCTCAATGGCAGACGTTCACTCCTACTGTTTCCTATGACGTGGGCCACCTGAGCTCCACATATGGCTAATTTTGGGGGCACCCCATAAATAAAGGGGACCCATCAAATGGATGGTGTGGATGTTCCACATGTATCACGGTGGGGCCCACAGCTGGGGTCATGGGTCTCTGCCTGCCTAGCATCCACGTAGACGCCACTGTGTCTCTAGTCAGCGATAGCAACAGGTGTTGCTGCCTCACGTATTATTTTATTTTATTTATTTTTCTATGGATTTTACTAGGTGGGGCCCACATTCGAAGAATCTGACCCAGCCATTGCATCCCATGGCTCAAGACCGACCAAACAAGCCAAATATTGGGCATGTTTCGGTGTGTAGAATCATCAGGTGGGTTTTAACAGTAGGAAACACTATTTCTTATGGTATGGCCCGCCAGATAGTCAGATTGGGTTCATTTTTCGGCTCAACGCCTAAAATGATCTGAGGAACTGGATGGACTGTATGGATTGAATTCATACTTCAAGGTGGGGCCTGCATGAGCAGCCCATCCCCAAACACCAATTATAAATAATATATATATATATATATATGTATATATTATTATTATTATTATTATTATTGTTAGCTTATTACTACACACCCCTGTCAGTACACGCACTCCATGTTAGCTATACCCTGCTTCACGTCCAGCATCCAGGGATGCTGGACGGCATGGATAAACACAGCATCATGGTCGGTCCCAAGTATGCGTGGCCCACGTTTCATTAAGGTGGGTCCCACATGAAAGTGGCCCACCTGATGGGTATGATATTTATGTTTTCTCATCATCTATAAGGTAGGGTCCACATGACTTGGATGGTTTGGATAAGACATACATTAAGGTGGGGTCCATCCAAGTGGGCCACAAATCATACAAAAAAGAAAAAGAGAGAGAGAGAAGCACCCACTTCTTGATCGACTCCTTCTTCAATCTTCGGGTGCTCAAGCCTTTTAGGATCCTTTTCAACGGTGGATATGGGCTTCTAATGGTAAGATTGAAGGGGATCTAAGGTGAACGAAGGCTAGCCATGAAGATGGGTTGGTACATCCATGGCTCTTGCAAAGGTTGGAGAATAATGAAGAAAGAGGGAGGGAGAGAGAGAGAGAGAGAGAGAGAGAGAGAGAGAGAGAGAGAGGTTATTATGGCTTGTCATAATGGTGTAAGGCCATCATTAATGCCTAGGTAAGGGTAGATGTTAACTTTTGGAAAAATGGAAGGGAATGATTACCTAGCACATCACCCTATGATGACTTAAAAATTATGTCATTGCAATAGGTGGATCCTACAACGTGCATTCAACAACCATTACAATGTGCAGGCCATAACTAGTGATCTGAGCGTCGTATTGACATACAAGACGCGGCATTGGAACTGCGATGAAAATGTGGTCATGACGGTACAAGTTTTAACTCGAGCTGACTCAGATATACTGGACACGACTCAGGGTCACGCGCAAATGCCAATAACAGATCGCGGGTCACCGAAATTCAACCGGTAGGACCACGGAAGCTTATAGAACGGCACGGGCTAGGATACAGGCCTTACAAGGACTCCTTTGAGATGACCATGGTGATAGGAGGTTGGGTGAATATCATACAACTAATGGAATAATGTAATTCCTAGGAGATTCACCTAGTTGGGTCTTCTAGATGATTCAGATAAAAAGTATACCAATACGGTTAGGTCTAATCTATAGAAAATAGTGGAGTTCAAGCTCATCTTCAAGGTGGAGGCTAGAATCTTTATTAGAGTATTAATCTCAAGGAACGTGATTTAAAACTCATTAGTTTAGAGGCTTACGATAAGAGATATGAATATAGAATCACTTACGCTTCTATTAAACTAAAAACCCATCCAAATGCGTAAGAACTGAATGTCCTTTTATAAGAAACTGATTTGCAACGGCTAATTAATGACTCTTTTGATGGGATAGAAGGACCTTCAATGAGATCGAACATTCCATTGATTCCATCAAGAAAATTCATAATTTTCTCTAATGGTTCCTGGACTCATTCTTCGATCTGATCAAGTGGAGCTTCGAATGGATCGAGTCTCATCAACAGCCTATTGATGAGATCGAAAACCATTCGTAAACTACTGTTTTGGGCATACAATTTCATGGCAGCTTAACACCAATACTAACCTCACTTATCATGTTCTAATTAAGCTTCTAAGGCTAAGGGATGATTAATAAGTTTTACCTATTAAGCCATGATTTTCTAGAGGTTTGAGGGGTTATTTTGGGTTAAGGGTTACGGTCACTAAGGCACCTCATTTACCTGTTCTTTGCTCCTTAATACTCATGTCCACTTGTGTCTTTGGTCAATTCCAATGACTCAAACGATTACATGACATACAGACTCACATGATTGACAAACAAGATGCACAAATCTGTGCACTAATAATCTCCCCCTTTCTCAATTACATGACAAAAACCTAACGTAGACAATGTTATGGTTCATACATATGATGTTCTTCATGAATCCTAAGTATAGGGTTACAAAGTAGTGATAACTTGGTGAGACTGAGGTCGAATCCACAGAGAATGGGGAACACGACCTAAAACTAACTTAAGTCTAATGGTTTGTCTAGGTTTTTAATCCATCGAGATAAAAATAGTTTTAAACAATAAGAAAAAGGACCAAAGATCTAGTAATCCACGTATAGCAATCACAATATATATTTTACTGATTCAATGATTATAACTCAATTAGAATCGAAGTAGTATCCTTTCCAATCAGAAGATAGAGTGGTTAAACCAATCATAAACAATATTAGAATATGAATTCAATTGAACAATTCTCTTATGAAGCACTCAGACATCAATCGTAAGGAATTAAAGCATCCATTGTACTCGGAGTATATAATAGATCAAAGAATTTTACAGATTGATTCCTTCCCTAATCAAGAATTGTAATTACACTTCCAAGAATCCAATGTGCCAAGAGTCAACAATGGATCAAAGATGAAACAATACAAAAACTTTAAAGTAAAATCCAAATATATTCAATCTAATATCACAAGTTTAACCACGGTTTGCTGAACAAATAAACTAAATAATATAATGAACTACAAGCTTAATCCCTTAGCCTTAGCTAAGAGATTATCCTAACATGGCTAATGTCCTATAAGAAAAACAAACTAAAATTGAGAAGTTGAAGAAGAAGAACAGCTTTGTAGAGACTTTGTCACCCCTTCGTCTCTCTCTCAAGCTCTAATTCTTATTTAGGCATTGGACCCAATAGAAAACCTACTACAAAAGCCCCAATACGTGGCCCATTCCTTTAAAAAACACACCTTTCTATGTTGCCCAAACCCTACAACACACAACTGCTACTTGTGGCTAAAACCCTATCTGCTACTCTCCTTGCACTGTCGAGTGAAGGAAATCCTAACTGCACATACGTAGCCATTGATGTTCACTCCCTAAGTGCAGGGTTGTGATGTAATAATAAACTTGGTAAGACGGGGGTCGAATCCCAAGGGATTGAACCCTGGACGTTATCTGAAAATAAGTAGAATTAAAACTAGACTAAGATGAAATCTAAATCGAATAGTATTGAAGGAACAATGGTGAAATATTAAATTTAAAACTTAAGAAAATTTAGGAAAAGGCAACTAGGGATTCAGAGGATCCACTTGTAAAGAACAGGGAGATCTTATGCTTGCACCAAAAAATCAATTGGACTTAGAGTCTATCTTCATCCAGTTGAAGGGTGTAACCATGAAAATTAAACTGAACTTACTTTGATATAGTTTTAAAGAGATGAAAGGTATATGAATCAGAATGGATTCCTCACCAAACCATGCCTAGGAGAAGTAAAAAATAGAATTAAACTAATTACCAACCAATCAACATGATATGAAGGTTAGAAAAGGTACCGTCATCCGACCATGCCCAAGAGATGATGGTGAACAATAGGGCTTCCTGATGTTATAAACATAAAAAGGAAAGGAACATGCTCAAAGCTATCGTAGACCCATTGTAATTTTAGTCACAACAGACTATTAAAAACTAAAAATATTCCCTTAATTAAACTAAAATCAACATCAGTTCAGTATAAACAAAAAGCAGAAGCAAAAGTTCTCCCATCACGCTACAAGCTTCACCTCTTAGCCCTAACTAAGAGGTTTAACCACACATAGACATGATAAAGCTAAAATCCCTTAGAAAAAGAAAGCATAAAGGAAAAGGAAGGAATTAAAGAAAAAGGAAGAAGAAACTGTTAAAGGCCTTCCACTATCTCTCTCTCTCTCTCTCTCTTCCCCTCCTCTGCTCCACATCCCTGGCCTTCACGGCTGCCCCAGATAGAATCCTACATCCAAGGATTGGATCCTCCCCCTAATCCCACGACTGCTTCTCCCTTTTATGGAACTGGAAGGTCGGGCGACTGGGTGTAGCGGTTGGAGTTGGTGGGGTCCTTCGCAGCCACGTGCACAAGAAGGAGAGCTTACGCAACAACATATCCACTCACAGACAGGCCGCACACGCAAGATCAAAGCCTCCCAACTCCACTCTTCCTTTGAGTCTGTCCAAAAGAATGACATCCCCTGGGGCATTTTGGACAAGCCAACACGATGAACTGATTAGATCTGCCATATGATCATGGTCGTGATCACACAACAGTCCGCAAAAGTCGGGCTACGTTGGTCCCTAAAACAGGGCCTGCGCAAGACCTGCGCTGAACTACTAGTGGGGCCCATGATTAGCGTTGGATGACAAATCCACACTGTCCATTAGATTTATCTCGAAAAACATCCAGGAAGGATAATTTTGGTTTGATTTCAGTGTGGTCTATGCGATCTTTGTTCCTACCATCCATTCTTGCGTTTACATGCAATCTGCCTCTGTGTGTGTGTATGGGACCAAAAGTTCACCTAGGCGAGGGTTGTAGCTACCCCACAGGACGATTTAACAGTTTGGATTGTCCATACGGACAATGGGTGGGGCCCATTATTCAAAAACAGTGGATCACGTCGATGACGTTGTCTCCTTACGTAGGAAGGAGTCGAGTCAGCCGATCTTTGACCGGGCTGACCGTCCAGTGCGGCTCTAGCGTCATGTACCCCATGTACACACGCTGCACATGCGAGGTCCACTGTGATGTTCACGAGAAATCCATTTCGTCCATTCATTTCCTCAGCTCATTTAATGAGTTGAGATCAAAATTGAAGCAGATCCAGATATCAGGTGGGCCCCAAATCAAGAATTTATGGGCGATTTATCTGTTGGGCTACTTACACAGGGGAGAGCTAATTTTTGACATGTACGGTTAATTTATGATCCTCAGGATGCAAATAGAGTCTCGAGCTGAACGGATGGTGGGAACCCTGAGATCTTGCATTCAGGACACTTTTCAGGTCTCTTTAACGTGAACGGCTTGATTTCCTTTGATCTCTGACATGTAAATTTCTCGATCTTGGTCCCCTGGAGTCCGTCCCTTGACTTGGTGACTTTTGAGTATAAAATCCACGCTTTTAACGTCCTGATCCAGTCCAAGCTCGTAATTACACCTTGTAACACAAACACGATTAAATTGGGCTATTAAACGGTACCATGTTCATAAATCCAGGAAATAACTGGGGGTCTAATATGTAATATTTAACCCTCAACAATTGCCCTGGCCACCGCTGGAGAAGACGATGGTAAAAGGCCCATCATTGTCGCTCCCTCTTATGTTTCACACAATTGAAACCCTAGCTATGGCTAGCCCTCACCACAGTCGGACTACAACACCGACGTCATCTTCCTTAGCCCTGACAACATCCCTAACACCATCACTAGGAAAATAACAGTTGTGACAAGAAGTCATGATTGTCGGTGATAGGAAACAGAGAAGAAGAGAAGAGGATGCATCCCCGCTCGCTCAGTTTGGTCCCCAATCATCCATTCTTGGTAATGGCTACTGTTGATCCTAGTTGAGTTTATATATATATATATATATATATATATATATATATATATATATATATATATATATATATATATATATATATATATATATATTTCTCTATTGGTACTGTATGGGAGATGGGTTTACACCATTAATGGTGGTCCGTGGTGTGGAAATAGGAAGAAGAAGATGGGCAATTAGATTGCGAATCACCTGAATTGGGCTATGATTGCCAACAGTGGTGTCATCTTAACTGAATTGGGTCTTCACCTTGTTTGCATCATTCTGGGAGATGAGATAATGACAGCATATGGCCTACCGATTTATATGTTGAAAAATGACAATCTGGCCTGATCGAGTCTGAAAGGATGAGCTATAGATGTCCTATAGGGGGGTGAATAGGATAATACCAAACCTTTCGATACAATACGATACAATGCGAAATAATAAAATAATTAAACTTAATTGCTTAAGAGTGTTAAATTCTTAATATCAAATAGTTCGTATGAAAACTTTCACCTAAAAGATTTAGGCAAGACAATCTTATTTTACGTATTTGAATTCAAAATATCAAACTTAGCAAGAGCTAATTAATCACAAGATAAATATATAAACAATAAAAATAATCACCACAATGCATAAGGGAATTATAGTGGTTCGGTGCTTAAACCCACTCATAATCCACTCTTAAAATTACTACCCTCATAATTTTAGCTTTCAGTATTTCAATATTTTCACAGGGTTACCTTAACAACCTTATATAATTCTCATAATTTTTACGAGCTATCACAACAAAAAACTCTTGTGATTTTCACGGGATCGCCATAAACCAACCCACTGAGATTTTCGAGCTATCTCAGAAAAATCCAAAATGAAATAAATATAAATACAGTACTTATCTTCCAATGGCGAGGGAAGACGTTACTATATCCTAATTGTAGGATCTTCTTTCTTCGGATATTGATGAAACTGTGCATGAGTTCAACCCAAAAAGAATATAGGGATCTAATGTGCTTTCAATAAATAAAAACTCTAATAGCAGCGCATTTTATTATCTTGAATCTCAAGTAGAGTATGAATCACTCTATTAAAAAATGATTAAAACTATCTTGAGAAAAAGAATAAAATAAGTTAAACAAATATTAGAATTACCGTACAAATAACTTAAAAAGAGTCTAGCTTTCTCTCTTGCTTTAAAGAATTTTCTTAATGAATTTCGTGTCTTAAATGAGTGAGAGAATGCCTCTATTTATAGCCAAAGGATTTAAAAATTTAGTTGGACGAATTCCAATGATTGCATTCCAACAGATCTTTGGATTTTGCAGGATAAGATCTTTCAAAAATTCAGTTGGCACAGGCTAGGATTCAGTTGGCCAAATCTCTTTGAGATTTGAAGAGATTGCACGTTGGAAACTTGACCAAACATAGTTGGGTTGTGCGAGTGCTTATACTCAAGCATAATCAAGTTTGTCAAATTTTGAAGTCCTGAAAGGATCACAAGCTCTCATGATGATACTCTTCGACAACTCATGGAGATATGTTATTGACTCGATTAAGCGTTTCAAGGAAGATCAACATCTTAAGACATGAAAGTACATGGTTCGAAGATTGGAACACTCCAGATGAGTCAACCATCAGCTGGTATAACCTTAAATTGACCTTAGGTTAGGTTTATTTTTCATAACGTCTTAATGATCATCTTTTATGTCAAAATAAACTCTAGTTAGGTAGCTCGACATCTGGTTCGGCCAGCCTAACTGCCTTTGGCTAACCCTACATGATTCGGGTAATTTTATAGATTGAACAAGATTTTCCTCAGCGTGTTCGGCCAGCCCGACCTTTGGTTCAGCTAGCCGAACATGACTAATCGGTCAGCCCAAATATGTTCGATCAAGTTTCTAGCAATGTAAGATTTCATATTTTAGGCAAATTGGGCCAGCCGAATTTTTGAAAGATCTTATCCCGCGAAATCCAAAGATCCGTTGGAATGCAATCGTTAGAATTCGGCTGGCCTAACCTAAAGCCGGGCTAGTCGAATTTTCAATTCTTTTGGCTATAAATAAAGATCTTTTCTCATTCATTCCTACAAAAAAATTCATTGAGAAACCTCATATAGGAAAGAGAGAAAGACAGGCTCTTCTAAAGGTTTTGAGCGATAATTCTAATCTTCTGTTTTAGCTTATTTTATTTTCTTTCTTAAGTTACTTTAACTGTTTGTAACAGAGTGATCCAAACTCTACTTGAGATCTAGATAATAGAATTTGCAACACCTAGGGTTCTTATTTATATTGAATATAGAATAGATCCTTATATTCTTTTAGGTTGAACTCATACATGGCTTCATCAATATCCCAAGAAGAAGATCGCTGCAATCAGGCTACAGTAACATCTTCGCTCGCCATTGGAAGATAAGTAGGATAAATTTATTTATTTCATTTTGAGTTTTTCTAAGATAGCCTAGAAATCTTAACAGGTTTATTCGTGGTAATCCTGTGAAAATCACAAAGTGAGTTTTGTTGTGATAGCCTGTGAAAATCACAAGAATTGCATCAAGTTGTTAAGGTGACCCTAAGAAAACTTTGAATAGCGAAAGTCAAAATTGCGAGAGTAGTAATTTTGGGAGTCGAGTAGGCATGGGTTTAAGCACATAATAACTATAATTCCTTTGTGCATTGTAGCGAATGTTTTTTTTATTTACATGCTTATCTTGTAATTAATTTACTCTTTCTAAGTTTGATATTTTGATTAGACATCATGAAATAAGGTTGTCTTGCTTAAATCTTTTAGGTGAAGGTTGTCCTACAAACTATTTGATATGAAGAATTCAATACTCTAAGTAATTGAGTATTATTATTTTATTATTCCACATTATATCAAAATATTTGGCATAGTCTTATTCACTTCCCACTCTAGGATATTTATAGGTTGTCCTTTCAAGTGGTATCAGATTGAGGTTGCTCTCTTTTTGGGATTAAGATCCGAGAACTAGATCCAGAGCTGCTAGAATATTAAATTTCAATAGTCTATCCATTTCCAGGCCACCTCCCTTTGATTTCTCGAACTATTCTTATTGGAAAGGAAGGATGAAGATTTTCGTAAAGTCCATTGTTGAAAGGATGCGACAAGCCACCATGACCCGATGGATCCCTCCAATGATGGAAGTGGTGGCTGAAAATGGAACCATGTCTATGAAAGAAATCACTTATACTTTTTGGACGACAGCTCAGAAAAGTGTAAGTAGTGCTAATGCAAAATCCCTTAATGCTATTACTTATGCTTCATCACCAGATGAATTTAAAAGAATCATTTCTTTTGATACAGCAAAACAAGCATGAGATATTCTCGAAATGACACATGAATGGACTAACATTGTCAAAAAGTCTAAGATTCAAATCCTCACAATAAAGTTTGAGAAAATCCATATGGAAGAAAATGAATCATTTATGGACTTTTATATTAAACTAAATCACATTGTTAACTCTATGTGGGGTCTTGGAGAAAAATTCCCTGAAAGCAAAGTGTGCGTAAAAATAGTACAATCACTTTTTGACAGGTTTAATTCTAAAGTCACTACAATTCAAGTATTAAGGGATACCAATGCTATGAAGGTAGAGGAATTTGTTGGATCTCTACAAACCTATTAGCTGAATTTCAAAGCTTATAAGAACAAGTCCATAGCTCTTAAATCTTCTTGTAACACGCCGAAAATCGACACCCAAAGTACATAGACTTCGATCCCGAGTTCCTAGGTGTTAACCAAATGAAAATGCACATGTGTCCTTATTCAGATTCAAATTCATTTTACACATAAATAATTAGAGTAGCGCAATTCGAATTAGCAGATCCAAAGCAACGTAAAGATAACAATAGATTCATAAATATAGGGCTAAGAGTTAAAAATACAGTTTTAGTTGTGTTGATCGTTCAAAATGGAATTATACAAATCACAATAATTGTAATAAGAACAAAAGAATAACTATTAAGTGGGAAGAAGCTAGAGATCTATTGGGCACCCCGAGCACACCACCAAATGGTGATATTGTTGAGTTATCTGTATATGTTGAATAAAAGGTGTCAAATGCCAACATAGTGAAGAAATATCTCCTAGATTGTTACTTGAGACATTTTAGGGATTAATAGGTTCACAACAAATACATATTCATATATGTAATATACATAAGCATGTTATATTTAACGCACAGATACTATGCAGTTACACGTGTTATCAACCCATTCAACACAGATAATGATAAAATAAGGAATCAAACATTTTCTAAATACCCTTGTTAAATGTGCATATTATGATATGATGCATGCCCTTTCTAAACAACACTCCCTCACATGCGACTCTGACCACCTATTTTATAAATGACAACACTTCCTCATTACATGACAATCACGCCTGTTCGCCACATTTTAAGCTAATGCAATGCGGTGAATGATCATGTTAGCCAAGTAATTGTTAAGTTCAATTCATTCAGCATATTGGCGAGGCTAGGATACCAACGTTATATCACAAGTCCTTATTTAGGTCACGTGACTCGTTGCCGCATGTAGTGACTCCTTACCAGTATCCCTTGATCCAACTTTAGGTATCACCCGTTTATCTCACAAATCAACAATTCCAAAGGTACGGCATAATACCTAAATGTATGAGGATCAACCTGATATGAATCATCACCCAATACTGGGTATGATCACTCAATTCTGAGGTGCGGGCTTATCACATAAAACCAAAACACAGAGGAAAAGAGCTCATCACCCAATTTCATTCACACCCTGAGTTGTTCGAACGGTACTTCAGCATGCAACCATTGGCTGGGTAATTTGACGGGAAAGGGGGCGTTCGAACAATGATTTATCACCTTCATCAGTGCTCACTGGTCACTATGGGGAGGCTTATCATCCCAGTATAGGCCAGCAGCTCGGACACAGTGTCCCATACCACCATGCTCGGCTCATGAATCTTAAGATCGTATCAATAACGGTTATGAGTAAACTAAATCAATGGTAACGGTAGTATCCAGATTTTATTAAATGTTATACACTCACCAAGCACAAGAATTATCGAGCTTTCATTAGACTAATACGATCAACTACAGATGACCCCGGGAAAATCGGCGTTGGGTGCAAAGCATCCCACGTAGCTCTAAGTACTGTCGATCATCCGTGTTCAACTCCAATCATACGAATAAGCTAGGGATAGCCTCCCTAAAGCAGAATATCTATATATTTACATAAATTGCAAAGCTCGATCCACCACAACAAAAAAATTCAATCATCCTAGTATTTCTAATCATTCAACATTCAAGAATTTTTATAATATTAAAAGTTTCATGTCATTCAAGCATTTTATTGAACATGTTATCAATCAAAAAGTAAATAAATATAATTAATAATTTTAAAATTCCGAGTAGAAGCTTGGGAATATATCTTTACCTTTGAGTCAAAATCCTGGACTCGAGTGTAGCCCTAGTGTCGAGAATATTGGGAAAAACGCTCCAAACCTAATTTAAAGTATAAGACTATCATTAGTGACACAAATTTAGTCCTAATTAAATATTAAACAATGAATTAAATCAATTTGGTTGATCCATCAACTCGGTTCGACAAATCGGGACTCATAATCGGCATACAATCGAAACCGTGATGTAATAGGGCCCGATTATGGCTCCCACAAAAGTATGGACCGCTTTGATTGGTAATTATGATTTAAGGCCCTAACATACTCAATCCTAATATTAGAGTTTGCAAGATTCGATGGAAATAAAATGGAGTTTTTAACCCTAATGACTTAAAATAAAAGAAATGAAAGAAAGAGATGGAAAGACATGTAGGGAAGTCTCTTACCTAAAAAGTGATGGAGAATCTAACCTAAAATTTTTGAATTTCATCCGTGGAAGACATGAGATCGGGAATAGAGATGAGGTCTTGCACGAATTCTCAGTGAGCACGGGGATTGGATGGCGTGATCCGACGACCGAGGGTGCATGCAAGGTGGTGGCTCTCCTCTCTCTTTCTCTCACACTCTCTCTCAGATGCTGGAAATGGCTGAGAGAGAGAAGGGTTGGAGCTTATATGGGTGGGATTATTTCAGTTAGCCCCAAGGTTTGAAAAGTCCCAAAAATGGCCAAATGGGGCCTGATTTGGATTATAGGGGTTGGTCTAATGCCCCCCTGGCCCATCTAATTTATGAGGTAGGTGTCTCAAGGCCTGATGAAGGGTTGGGTGAAGTTTTATCGAAAACGGATGTGAGATTTTATCGTAATGGCCCAATTCGCGATCTAATGGCCCTGTGGGACTCCCCTTTTTGGCTGTTGAGGCTGCCCTGATGCCCCCATGGCTATGAAATTTATAGGATAGGTGTTCTATGGCCTGATGAAGGGCTGGGTAAAGTTTGATCGAAAACAGACATGGGGTTTTTCCGCATCAGCCCGGTTCGCAATTAATGGTCACCATTTCACGATCAACAACCAGATTTGGCGGATGAGTGTAAAGAATTATTTTCAACCTTCGGTGCAAATTTGGAAGAGATCCGACAATTGAAATACTTTAATTCTCTGTTCTAAGTAAGGGCCATTGATTTAAAATGTCAAGCCTTAGGCCAAGGCCAGGGCGAATCGCACTTTACAAGTATTGACTTGATAGCATGAATTGTTTATTTTCGAGTGTCATCTGAGTCTGTCGTCCACGATGGACCACAAGCCCAGTGCAATGGACATTACTTTACAATTTCGGAACTAGTGGCCCACTAACGAGTGGTCTAGAGCTTGTTTGGGTAATCGGGGCATTTCTGAATAAATTGGGTAGGGAGATTTCTTGGGCGTGTTTGTTGAGGTATGGATTAACTAAGTTCATAGTATGACCTATTCAAAATTAGTGAAAGTGGAGATTTAGTCATGATTACTCTAAACCGTCAATTTTAGGCTAAAAGAGTAACTTGGTTGATTGGGTCTATTAGTCAATATCCGGGCCCTATTTGACTTAGCTTTGGGTAGACTTTTAATTTAGTTACGATTGTCTTGATTAATCAGTGGTAGGTCGGTTAGATTTGGGCCCTATATGAATAGATCATGAGGTTGAACTCGATGCTTAAGTGATTGGTTGGATTCATCGGCTTTCTACGGTTGATTTATTGAATTTGTGCAGTTCGTTACTGGTATCACTAGTGTATAAACTAACATTGAGTATTAATAGTCAATAAATGATAATATAAGTTAATTATATAAAAAATTCAAGGATTTTTTTTTATTTTTTGGAATCTAAAACAACGAAAATCAAGGACGTTACACTTCTAAATCTAAATCTAAATGTAAAGACTCGAATTCTAAAAATGATGAGAATGAAGATGCTATGGCTATGTTAGCTAAAAAGTTTTATAAAATTTTTAAAAATAAAAATAGATCGGATTTAAAAAACCTTTTGACAAAAGAAAAGCAAACTCAAATGTTTGTAAATCAAAATCTAAAGACACTCAATGCTTCAACTATTCTGAATATGGGCATATAGCTTCAAAATGTTCTAAGAATGATAAATCCAGAAGAAGAGGTATGATTGCCACTAAGGATGAAACACCAGACTCTAAATCCGATTCGCAAACTGAAAAATTAGACCAAGAAACTGAGAAAGATCAAAAGACATTCATGACCATAGCTAGAATCACTTCCTCGAATGATTCTGACTATGAAACTCCTTAAAGTGATTCTGAAAATGAAAATCTTTAAGTTGCTTATGATGCCCTATATAAAGAGAGTTGTAAGATTACGGGCAAACTGAAAATTCAAAAAGAAAAATTTTCTGATTTGAAATTAGAACTTGAAAAATCTATTTTGAAAAAATCTCATTTTTCGAATTATTTTGAGCAAACTAAACTAGATTTAAATCTGAAAATTTCTGAAATTCAAAATCTCAAAACTGAAAATGAGAATTTAAAGTTAGAAGTTGTTTCTCTTATAACTTCAAAAGAGACTTTGATATACACCCAAGGTGACCAGAGACTTGAAAAGTTATTAACTACATCTCATCGAAGTAGTGACAAATCTGGCTTGGGATATATCAAGAATGGTACAGAAAATTTAAAAAAAAATTCTACTATCATATTTATAAAAGGTGAATGTTCAAAAACTAAGGCCAACTATCATAAATATTAAAGGAAAAAATAAGAATCCTTCTCTAACAGATAAGATAGTGGACTTACTTAAAGATCTCTTGAAATATAACTTTAAAAATAACAAAGTATAAATTACTCCTGAACACAACAAATAGTAATAGATCCTCCTAAACCCAAAACCATATTGAAATGGGTTCCAACAGTTAAGTATCTTGTTATCCACACAGCTTTCAAAGCAAGTAGTCATTCAAGATGGTACCTGAATAGTGGATGTTCTAGACATATGACAGGTGGTAAGGTGATACTATCAGACATCAATCAAATTCATGGCGGTTTAGTAACATTTGAAGATGGTAGCAACTGCAAAATCATCTAAAGAGGTAATGCAAAACTTCCTAACCTACCTGTTGTTAAAGATGTCTTATATGTTGAAGGTTTAAAACATAATTTGTTGAGCGTATCTCAAATATATGATAATAATCATAGTATTAAAATTTCAGATCATGAAAGTGAGATAACTAATAACCAAGGTCATATAATCTAATAATCAAGGTCATATAATATTAAATGGTTGAAGAACCTCTGAAAATTATTATATCATTTATGAATCTTGTTCTTCAAATGACTATTATTACATGGTCCAAACAAATGAAACTGAATTATGGCATCAACATCTTGGACATGTAAACTATATAGACTTATACAAATTAAGTAAGACAGATCATCTTTGAGGCTTATAGAAATTAAGTAAGAGAGATCATCTTTGAGGCTTACTCAAACTAAAAAAATTAGAGAAGAAAGTACGTGGTGCCTGCCAAATAGGCAAACAAATTAGGAGTTGTCAGAAAAAGATGAACTCCTTAGCCACAACTAGGCTTCTTGAACTACTCCATATGGACTTAGACCAACTCGAATGGAGAGTAGAGGTAGTAGAAATACTTTCTAGTTGTAGTTAATAACTACTCTAGATACTCTTGGGTAACCTTCTTATGAGAAAAGTCGGATGCTTTTAACAAAGTCAAAAAGTTATTTAAACATCCAGACTGGAAAAGAATAAGAAGTGATCATGACACTGAATTTAAAAATAGCGACTTTGAGAAGTTCTGTAATCACTATGGGATATTACATGAATACTTTGATCCTAAAACCCTTCAGAAAAATGGTGTTGCTGAGAGGAAAAACAGAGTTCTACAAGAAATGGGGAGTGTTATGATTAACAACAAAAAATTAGCAAAACATTTATGGGCTGAAGCTGTTAATACTACTTGTTATATTATTAATTGAGTTTATGTAAGAGCAGGTAAAAATAAAGCATCTTATGAACTTTGATTTAATAAAAGACTATCTGTAAAATATTTTTGTATTATCGGAAGCAAATGCTTCATTTTATGGGATCGGGAACATCTGGAAAAAATTGAAGAAAAAAGTGATGAGGGTATATATTTTAGGGTATGCTCTGAATAGTAAAGCATATTATGTCCTGTATAAAAGGACAGGAGTAATACAAGAATTCATAAATATTTTTATTAATGATCAATCAATCACTCCCAATTATGATTACGATGATGAAATTACTATTGTCAATTAATCTGAACCATCATAAAAATCAGATTCAACTGAGAATAAATTAGTCAAGGATCATCCGACTAATCAAATACTTGATAACCCTCATACTGGTGTTCAAACCAGAAGACAATTAGGAAAGATATGTAATTATGTGTGCTTCACTTCTCAGATAGAACTAACTAATGTAAATGAAGCCATTGCCGATGAAAATTGGATTTTGTCTATACAAGATGAATTAAGTCAATTTTTCAGAAATGATGTTTGTTATCTAGTTCCAAGACTTTTTGACAAACATGTGATTGAAACTAAATGGATCTTTAAAAATAAATCTGATGAATTTGGTAATATTATAAGAAACAAAGCTCGATTGGTTGTTCAAGGGTATACTCAAATTGAAGGAGTTGACTATGATGAAACCTTTGCTCCAGTTGCTTGACTTTGATCCATCGGATTGTTTATTTTCATCGCATGTCATAAAAAATTTAAAATATTCCAAATGGATGTTAAAAGTGCATTCTTAATGGTGACTTAAATGAAGAAGTTTATGTAGAATAACCTGAAGGTTTTAAACATCCTAAACTTCCTAATAATGTATATTATCTTAAAAAGGCTCTGTATGACTTAAAACAAGCTCCAAGAGTATGGTATGAAAAATTAACTAAATTTCTTCTTAATCAAAACTGTAAAATGGAAAGTGTTAATAAAACCCTATTTATGAAAAGATATAATGAAGACATATTGATTGTTCAAATATATGTAGATGACATTAAGTATGGATCCACAAATACTAAGTTTTCTTCTAAGTTTGTAGATTCTATGAAATTAGAATTTGAAATGAGTATGGTTGGTGAGTTGAACTATTTCCATAGTCTCCAAGTGAAACAACTTAACGATGGGATATTCATTATCTCAAACCAAGTATGCAATGAATCTCATTAAGAAATTTGGGTTTGAAAATGGTAAAAACTTTCAAACACCTATGACTACAATACTCAAGTTATCTAAAGATGATTCAGGTAAAAATGTTGACCCGCATCTTTACCGTAGCATGATTGGTAGTCTATTATACTTAACTACCAACAGACTTGATATTTCTTTCAGTGTAGGCATATGTGCTAAATATCAATCTAACCTTAAAGAATCTCATTTGTCCGCGGTCAAAAAAATAATCAGATATGTTTCCGGTAAGGCTAATTTATGGTTATGGTATCCTCATGATACATCTTTACAGGTTGGTAGATATACGGATGCTGATTGGGTAGGTAATGTTGATAATAGAAAATTCATAAGTGGTGGATGATTCTACATTGGAAATTGTCTTGTCTCTTGGATGAGTAAGAAGCAAAACCCAGTATCTTTATCTACTGCAGAAGCTGAGCATATTGCGGCAGGAAATGCATGCACGCAATTGATGTAGATAAAACGTATGTTAGTAAACTATGGTATTGATCAAGATACCATGAATTTATACTACGAAAATACCAGTGCCATAAACATATCTAAAAATCCCATTCAACATTCTCAAACTAAACACATCGAATATATTCGATATATATCTGAGAATTAGTTAAAATCAAGTCTATCATACTTGAATACATCAATACTTAGCATCAGGAATATGTCGTTCTACCTAAGGAAGGAGGCTCTCAAGTGTGGCGCGAGCTGACTTGGGAGACCTCACCGACCCATCGAACTCCTCTGCCACCTCGAGAACAGCAAGGTTGGGGGCTGAGCTCGGCACATCTTCCACCACCCTCTGAGCCGCAGATGGTGGTGGTCCGACCTTGTCCTTACTTTTAAAGGTTGGCTACTTCTTCTTCTGAGCCAACTCGACAGGAGGGGGTGCGACCTTGCTTTTCGACGACCTCGCCTCCGGCATATTAACACAAGTAAAAAGGTTAGTTACGAATTTGTAAAATATGCTAAGTTTTTAAACAGGAAAAAATTATACCTGTCAAGGTGAAATCAAGACCTGATTTAAGTAAAAGCTCGGGCGCGAGAAGCTCCCTCCAAGATCTCAGGTCGGCTTCCATTGACCTCGCTCCAGCTATTCAAGCAAGAGCTTCCGGACCCAATATGGTAGGGTACTTGGGGAGAACTACTAAAAGGAACATGAGTTAGAAGAAGAATGACGACTAAGTGAAACAAAAAAGAAGATAAAAAAATCCAAGTTCGGATGTACTAACTCGGGTCAGTGAAGGAGGTCGGGACCCACAAACGAAACCCGACTATACCTTGAGTCTCCCACTCTCCCGACGCCCAAAACCACTTATTCTTTCAGTTTTTGTTCGATGTTGGGACGTCAGTGATGATGGCCTTTCCAGACCTCCACCAAGAGAAAAAATAATATCAGCCCTCGTGGAGAGGGTTAAACTTCACCTGGTATAGGTGGAAGAATTCCTCTACGATCAGCTCGAGTTGGTCAAGCTCGGACCAGAGGAAAAATGACCTTACCAGCGCTCTCTAGGCATTAGGGATTAGCTGCTCCAGAGCTAACCCTAGATGTGCAAGGACTCACCTCACTATTTGTTGGAGAGGGAGCCTGAGACCGCACTAGAGGGTGACCTGGTAAATAGCCACCTCTCCTTTGGGGGAATTGTTGGGAAGTTCGCCCGGCAAGGGAGCTCGGAGTACCACGGACTCCGAGATAAGGTACCTCGACATGATCCTCACAAGGTCGGCTTCCTTCAGAATGGACTCCACAAGCCCATTTTTCTCCTCCGACGAGGACTCCAAGTCCTCCTTTGATGTTGAGAAGTCCTCTTCCGCCTCAGCGGGCCACTTCACCGGGGACCGTTCGAGCACACGCGAAGCCTGCGACGTCCAAAAATCATGTCACTCATCATCATCAGGGGTGACGGTGGGTTCAACATAGGGCGTAGATTCTCTACCCCGCCATCACTGGCCGGGGTCCCCTCCCTTAAGCCCGAAGTTTCCAATATGGTTGTGGGCCCAAGAAAGTCGGAATGAAGAAGGAAAAGAAAGAAAATAAAAGGGAAGGGAGGGGAAGATGGAAACGGAGCTCATCAAGGGGCAACTCAGCCTATGATGCTCGTCGGAGATGCAGTCATTGGGATTCGCCTGACGCCAAGGAATAAGAAACAGTTCGAGAATGTGGATAGGCAAATGACCCCGCTCGACGATTAGGGCATCCCCTTTATAGGGGAGTCACGTGTATGAGCATTTATTACTCCCAATCAATGCACGATCGAAAAGCAGCTCCTTGGCTCTGCTGTTTCGACACGTGGCACGCTCCCACTTGTCGTACGACTCCACGACCAAGGTCAGGCCACGCGTTAACACCTCATTCGGTAGGTGTCGAAAAGGCACCTTGACAACCCACATGACTTCAAGCCTTGGCATGCCGCCTCGATAGTGCCATACCATGATTACTGATATGCCTCGATACTTGGACCTATCGCCTTATTCAACATTAATGGCGGGGCGACCCAACATCTTGAGTAATAATAATCTGACCTGACTAGGTCTGACCTACTTCTCAAGCCTGTTCTATGGACTTGGAAGTAGGGGGCTTATTGTTATGAGGAAAATGGATTGACCCATAAAAGAAAGGTCAGGTCAGAAACCCACACATCCAACTCAACAAACAGTTCCAAAGTCTAAGGGATGATATCGAGTTCGATGGCGTAAGTACTACAAACCCCAAGGAAGCCCAACTGCTCGACTAAGCAGGTATGACCTAGGTCGGCATGACCTAGGTCGGCACTCAAGGTTGGCACCTTAAGGCCGGCACGACACAGATCCTTTACTTCTCTCTGGATAGGTAGACCGGTGCAAAAGTAATGAGAAAAGGCTATCAGGACTCATGAAGATGTTTACTGCTATAGAAATTGGACATCACAAGGACCTTCTTCATAAATGGAAGGCCATCACTTTGTTCAGCATACGTGGATGAGCTCCATCATGTCCCTGGACAATACTCAACACGTCTCCGGTGCACGGCCATTTCCTTGGTCCGACCTCAAGGGAAGGTCAATCCAATTAAGCTCGGCCTCTAACTAACATTTCTACGTTAGTTCCGGATGATCCAACCTTATCTAAGGAAGATAGGTCTGAAATCTTCTCTGGAGATCATGAGATTCATTCGTGACACAATTATGATCCCAAGATCCTCTCTGAGGATCTCGAGAGATCTCCTTACTCAATAGGAAATTCGGTTCCATAATACCACCTCTCCTCAATTATAAATGGAGAGGCTCCCAATGGTGAAAGGTACACAATATCTTTAGCTTTAAAGCTTCGATATTTAACTAGATCCAGATCCTATCGTTGACTTAGGCCTCGGAGGGTCCCTGATCCGGCGAAAGTGTTCCTTATCCATTCTTTGTGCAGGTGAACAGGTCTAGATTTATGCGCTAACCAGATTTATGCATCAACGTAAGCATCCAATTTCTTGCCTTCCTCGGCCTGATTATTGTCTGTGAGATTTCGGGCTATCCCCAAATCCAAGGTGGGGCCCATCAAATAAACTGATCGCATTGCTGGACCATCGCACCTGTGCGGATTGAGGTGCTCCAGCACACAAAGGACATCCTTAGCCACAGTCATCATTATCGAATTTTTCATTGCGTTGGTTAGACGACCAATGATGGTGATCGGGTCCACATGAAACTTGAAAGTGTCTCGTCATGCAATCCCCTCATATCTGGTCCTTGCATTTTGATTCATGAGGTATGGATGTACAGCGCTCCCCTACGCTTTCCACAGTGTGCTCAGGGTTCTCAGTTTGTAAAAGTGGGCCCCATGGTTCGATGATCCGAACCATATGATGGGCCCCACCGTGGATGGACCATGCGCCAAAAATCACCCAGATCGGATAATCCCAGCCCTTTCACTTGGTGGCCAGAAAACGTACAACAGTCCACACCAAGAAAAGGCCAAACATTCCATGTCTATTATCTTCCGATCTGAAGCATTTTAGTTGGGTGGGCCATCGATAGCAGAGCCCATCGTACCAAGGTGTACATCTACGTGTAAATAAAAACCCGGACGCGGATTTCCTGCGAAAGCCTTTTGCATGAAGTTCCTGCGCAAGGATGCTGGGTGGGCCCACAGAGATGTTTGTGAGAAATTCACCCGTTCATCCGTTTTGAGTGCTCGTTCCAGGAAATGAGACAAAAAAATGAGTTGTATCCAAAACTCAAGTGGGTCATTGGAGAGGAAAAATTGGGGAAAGAAATTCCTACCGTTGAAACCTTCGTGGTCTCCAACTTGATGTCCATATGCCATTCAAACCGTTTATAAGGTCATTACCACTGGGAAGAAGTGAAAATACCAAAAAAAATGCCTGATACAGCTTTTATGGCCCTAAGAATATTTCAACGATTCACACTGAATCTCCCCTGTTTCCTCTCGTGTGGCGTACTTAAGTTTTGGATACATATAATTTTTTTTCACAGGTCTTAAAATGAGCTTTCAAATAGGATGAACGGGGTGGATTTTACAAAAACATCTCTGTGATCACCACCCAGCATCCTTGCGCAGGAACGCGAAAGGCTTTAGCAGAAAATCCACACCCGAGACACCTCAGGAAGTTTGTGCAAGGATGTTGGGTGGGGCCATCATCATGTTTATGGGAAATCTATCCTGTTCATCCATTTGAGAACTCATTTTAGGACATTTAATAAAAAATTAAGTGGATCAAAAACTAAAGAAGGATACACAGGAGGAAATATGGGGATTCAATGAGATCTGTTGAAACATTCTCGTGGTCATAAAAGCTTTGTGTCAAGCTAGATTTTTTATATTTTCACTTCATCCCAGTAGTAACGACCTTATAAACGGTTTGGATGGCATATAAACATCAAGGTAGAGCCCAGACGGTTTCAACGGTAGGTATTTCTTTCCCCAAATTTTCATCTCGTGTGGCCCAATTGAGTTTTGTATCCACCTCGTTTTTTTGTCACATCTCTAAAATAAGCTCTCGAAACAGATGAACGGAATAAATTTATTACCAACATGGCGGTGGGCCCCACCCTTGGGCACGAACTTCCTACGGAAGGCTTTCGCGGGAAATCCGCGTCCCCGAGGAAACCGATCGGCAACTCACTCTGCCAGTGGTCGGTGCTATGTGGGTCCCACCATGATTTATGTGTTTCATCCTTGCCGTCCATCCATTCTTACATATCATTTTATGATATTAACCCAAAAATGAGGTTGTTAAAAATCTCAAGTGGACCTCACAGTGTTGATTAAACTCTCACCATTAAAAACTTCTTGGGAGGCACAAAAGTTCTGTATCAAGTTGATATATATTTTTTCCCTTCATCAAAGTCTGTATGACCTAACCAACAGGTTAGATGTCAAATAACCATTACAGTGGGCTTAGGAGGTTTTTAATGGTGGACATTCAATCAGTACTATTTTCCTATAGTGTGGTCCACCTGAGATTTAGATCTACCTCATTTTTTGGAAACAAGCACTAAAATTATCTTTAAAAATGGATGGACGCAGTCGATAAAACACATACCTCATGGTGTGGTCCACATAGCACCGACCATAGCCAACTTGCTGATGGCAACGTCACTAGCCAAACCGCGTCCGGGTGGTGAGAAGGGGCGTGGATCAGGTACTACCCCGCCTGTTCCGAGCTCGGGACAGGCAGAGGATCCGAGGGGCCATTAAGGACCCACCGTTGTGTATGACTTTTATCCACGCCGTCCATCATTTTTTATTTTTTATTTCATATTATTTTAAAGTATTAACGCAAAAATAAGCCTGATCCAAGCTTCAAGTGGACCACACCACGGGAAGAAGCACTGTGAAGGACGCCCACCATTGAAACCTTCTTACGGCCTATTGTATTTTTATTTACCATCCAAATATTGATATGGTCATTTACAACTGGATGAAGTGAAAAAACAAATATCATCTTGATCCAAAACTTCTGTGGTCCCCAAAAAATTTTTAATGGTAGGAATTTAATCCCCACTCTGTGATCCAATTGAGCCTTGGATCTTTCATAATTTTAGCCTCGTGTTCTAAAATGATATGAAAAAAATGGATGGACAGTGTGGATGAACTCCGTACATCACTGAGGGCCCTGGAGCCCAGCTAGAGCTCGAACAGGTGGGGTAGTACCAAATCCGCGCCTTACTCGTAAGGAACGGGATTTCCTTTTTTTATTTTTTATTTTTTTAAACACCCGCACACACACCCCCACACACTCACCGCTAGTGGAATTCCACCACCTACGGGTACTCGAACCCTTGACCGGGTGTTGAAACTCGGAGAGTCTACCACTGTGAGTGAGGCCCACCGTGATGTTTGTGAGAAATCCACCCCATCCATCTATTATTTTAAATAAGTCCATTCATTTTTTATTTTTATTATTTATTATTATTATTTTTTTTAAAAAAAAATATCTTAGAACATGAGACAAGGAATGAGCCTATCCAATACTCAAGTGGGCCTCAAACTTGAGGATTTAACGTTCACAGTAGAATTATCTGTGGGGCCACAGACATTTCAAATCAGGCTAATATTTGTGTTTTATCAGTAATGAATCAGGCTAATATTTGTATTTTGAGTTTTATCAAGAATGACCTTATGGCATGTAAACATCACCGTCCACTCAGGTATGTTTCAACTGTAGGACTTGTCCACCTTTTCTTTTAGTGCCGCCCACTTGAGTCTCCGATCTGCTTAGTTTTAGTCTTGACTCTTAAAATGAGCTCTACCTGGTGGATTTCTCACAACATCATGGTGGGGCTCTCATCGTACTTAGTAAACTCAGTTGGCCACCTTGAATGTATGTAGTCTATCCATGCTATCTATCCATTTTCCATCAAATATAAGGGGTAGATGCCAAAATTGAAGCATATCCAAAGATCAAGTGGATCATACCATAGGAAATAATGAGGATAATGATTTCCACAGTTGAAACCTTACCAGGTCCTACGGTGATGTTTATGTTTATTTGCCATTCAACTTGTTCATGAGATCATACCGACATGGATGAAGGGAAAAACACAAATATAAGCTCGATCCAAAACTGCCGTAGGCCCCAAGAATTTTCAATGGTAGACATTCAATTCAAGTGTTTCCTATGGTGTGGTCCCATTGAAAATTTTATACCATTCATTTTTGGGCTCAAGCCCTAAATTTATCTGGTAAAATGGATGCACGGAGGGATAAGATACATAAATCATAGTGGATCTCACATAGTTTACTCGGTACGATAAGCTGAGTTACTCCGCAATCCGCTTCCTCCGTGACCGTGCAGAAGACACTCTCTCGGGCCGAGCATCGGATAATAGAATCTTGATACTTACCCATCATGGTAACATGACAAACACTGCATTGCAGATAACCCGCATGTGGATAGTCACCAGCATGCCCATGCTTATACCCATGCATGCCACAAAGGTCATGTGCATGCACCTTCCTTTACTATGTAATTGCTGGACCCGAATCGTCTACAACGCCTGCTTTAGACGAGGCACAAAACACTTGTTCTCTACGGCGCAACCATCTTGTATATGAAATCCACTCCATTCATTAGATTCTCTCTTCCACGTAAGACCATCTCTACAAAAAATCATCTAGATCGACAACTCAGGTGGGCCACACCACAGGAAACAATGAGGATGGGATGCCAACCTTGTGTCCATGTTTAGAATAACAACTGTGTGTATCTTTCATCAAACCTGTTAATCAAGTGTAACTCACCAATATGAAGAGAAGATGCAAAATCTAGCCTGATCCAAAACTCAGGCGAGCCACACAATGTGAACTTAGTTTCAGAAAAAAATAAAAATAAAAATTGCATTCTTCCCGTTGATGTGACCTATTTGAGATTTTTTACCTTATCCGGCTGATCTTTTGTATATGATGAACATAAGGGTACCAACCGATCGACACTGGGCCGGACGCCTTGGACGGTTACATGCATGCGAAGAGTACATTATCATAGTGCAGGAGTACAAATTATCGCACTCCCAGAGAGTACCAATTAACTCGCCCTAGATTGTAAACAGTATCAACAACTTCCATTATTATTACCAGGTAACGGCAAGAAATGCAGTAGAGAAGGCAGGTATGATGCAAAAGTAGTTAGAATAGTTACAAGTGCTTTATCATAGCGGACGATATGATCCTGGACCGGGAATGGGCAAGTATGCTCAAGTCTAGTATATGATGGGCTCCACAATGGACGTACCATGCCTAGGAAATCTCCTCAACATGATAGTCCAGACCGTTCAATCTGTGCAAATGGTTGAAAGATTCAGCCACTCAATCTACCGACTCTTTGGGCCTTGATTAGACCAACTTGGGGTGAATTGGGCCCCCAAGTCACGGGTGACTCATGGCATCGGGTCCAACCAAGTCGGAGTTGACTTGAACAGGTCCTATGAGACTTCTCCGAGTCTTAAATCCATGAATTTCTGTACAAAGGATTACAGCACTGGCCACATTCAGATGAAAAATAAAATAAAATCCCAAGATTGGTAGCTCCATCTTCCAATCTAGGAGATTTTTCGTCTATGGCTGATCATGGTGGGATCAAATAAACCAATGGTCTGAATCACCAACCCATGTGCCCTGCTGACACGAACTGAAAATCAAGAGTCAAATGAGCATACAGTTGGGAATCAGAATCATATAATTCCTCTTGATGCTCACAAAGTACCATGCACCTTAGGAAACTACTATTGTTTGTGGGCTTGGATCCCAGATTCTCAGATGTGTGGAGATGGAATTAATAGATCACTGTCCCCGCCTCATAACATAGGCTGCCTTTGGATATCCGCCAAACGAATTGGCAGAATTAGCTATAAAATAGATAGTGTTTTAAGACAGGCTTTTGGTTCTGG
This sequence comes from Magnolia kwangsiensis, assembly GCA_037074715.1. NCBI lineage: Eukaryota > Viridiplantae > Streptophyta > Magnoliopsida > Magnoliales > Magnoliaceae > Magnolia > Magnolia kwangsiensis. The sequence continues at coordinate 65,289,341 of CM073573.1, forward strand.
CTGAGTTTTCCAATATCTATCCAGATTCGAAGAAAATTCCATCCCGCAGCAGCCATCCACAGCAGACTTGAGCCAGATTTGAAGTTAACCAGGTAGCAGTTTGGGCAGAACGCACTCCATCCACCCCGAAGTTGCCAAACAACCAAATGTACCCTAGGCAAGTGCTCTAACATTGAAGTGGCCATCACTTGGTAACTGCTAGCAACTGGAGTTGCATGGATCTAAGGTGTGGAAATGACAGTAAAAATCAGGAGATCCCCATCTCACAAGTTAAATCTTTAATTATGGTACTGACAAAGGGACTGTTAAATCTTATTATTTCGACTAGCTGACTCCGTAAAAGACTTGAAAAGAGTTACATATTATAAATATTTGATACAGAATTCAAGTAGTAGAAAACATGGCAGGATTAATTCGAACTGGTCAGGAACAGGAATGAGTTACGAGAAGAGAGAATCCTTAAAACCTGAAAACCTCAATTGAGCACTTGAGAGAACTTGAAATTCTGATTATGGCATAATCATTTTAAATATATATAAAGCGATAACAGTACCTGACTGAGACTCAGGTTGTGGTTGAAACTTGATTTGACAGTATAATAATGATAACATTTAACATTTCATATATAAATTGTAATATGGATTCGTATAGAAAACTATATTGCACTAAAACATAGCTAGATGAGTGCAACTGAAATGAGGATGTTAAGATTGATAACTGGCAAGATGAGGTAGGATGCAGGTAGAAATTAATGCTTTTGAGGGATAGTAGTAGCACTAACATACAAGGGAAGTAGACTTTGATGGTTTCGCCATGTGCAACAGAAACCAAGAACTACACCAGTTAGAGGCGATGACTTGGTTCAAGTTAAAAGGCTTAATAGGGCAAGTGGAAGCCCTAAAAGGACGTGGGTGCAGAGGTAGTAAGATTTGATGTGATCCTTGATAGAGTGGAATTGCAGAAGAGGCTTCGTGTACCCGACCCCAATTAATTGGGTTAAGGCTTATGATGATGATGGTGGTGGTGGTGGTGATAGAAAACTATAGTGCAGTGGCATATCACATATCCATTCCCATAACACACAGTGAAGCAACCCACGATCCAGGTAACCTTTGATCTCAAGCTAACAATTACAAAAACATCAGCAAAAGAGCAGAGGGGAAAAAATAGTTACCTAGATAAAAGTGGGTCTGGGTCCGTATCCAACCCTCCAAGATATAATGAGACTGATATTAAATGTAAGAGCAGTTTCTGAGTTGGCCAAATACGTACCCCAATAATGATATTTTAAACCTTGTCAAGAATAGACTTAAACTTTCCTTATCAAGCATAAGTATATAAAATTATAGAATGAAAAGGAATGGGGTGTTAAAGTATGCGTCTGCACAAACTTCCTTGCATATTTTCAATGGTACCCAGCAGCATCACTTGCATTAACATGACACTTTCATACCTGTGTGGCTTTGCTCCTACATAACTTGTTCATAAATTAATAATATGAATGCAAATGATCTGCAATAAATGTTACATAATATCATCATCATCACCACCATCTTAGACTTTCTCATAGCAATTTGAGGTTGGCTTTTAAACAGTAGATTGGTAAAAGTCTTATGATTGGTGGCATAATGGATATCATTCCTCTTTCACCCAGGCTCTTAGAACTAGCCATGAACCCAGCACTTGGCTTTTAAATGGTGGATTGGCAGAAGTTCTATGACCAGCTGGGAGGGGGGGACCCCCTCCGGCGAGATTTGAAACCAAAATCAACTTGGATTTCAAACTCTAGAGCTAGTAGATGTTCAGAATCTACAGTGGACGATACGAATTGGGCTATAAATTCAACTTCTGTGATTGTTAGGGAGGTACGTTAGCATGTATCATCTCAAAAACTATGTTAGCATTTCTACTCTTATGAGCAGTCACCAAACCTGGTCGTACTCACATCTTGAGAATTTAGATTTTGAGGAACCATCTTACCCATCCTTAAGATTCTTGATACCCACACCCATACTCAGGTCACACAGTCCCCAAGTATCTAAGCAAGTGATAGTAGTTAGACAGCAGTATAAAGGTCAGTAGCAACAACATTGTCTAAATATAGCAACATTTGAGAAGCAGAAATGCAGCTTCAGTGAAAGATTATGCAAGTACAAGACAACAACGATGATGAGCCAGCATTTTCTGACCGTGTATGATGGCTAAACGACTGCCACTATGGAAGAACTCAAGTGGCAAATGTATCCAACAACTTGTAGCCAGAGACAAAAAGTAGGCAATCGGTAACTAAAATTGAGAGAAATGGGAGGGAACGAAAGGTTTGACCACAAGCATCTCATGCAAATGCACAAGAGAAACATAGAATGGCTGAATAAATTTTCCAGGAGTGCTAGAACATGTTATAAAATCCAAGACTGAGTGTTACTTAATGATGATTTAACCATGCAGCCGCATGTATCTAAGATTATAGACCTGAATCTACCATGTCATCCACCAAGAGGATACCATATACCACTGTCTAAATATTGAGTACACTTGAAAAACTCAGTTGATTCAATCAAGACTCCCACTGAACTAAGATCATCATTTCATCTTTGTAGCAATAGAAAAATAAAAAATAAAATAACTCTCAAGTATTGAGAATTTCAATCATGTACTATGTTCTCAACAAATAATAGTACAGCCTAAGGCCCTGTTTCATAGACAGAATGAAATGAGTTGGATCTCATTTTAGTCTATAGTAATTATGTAAAAGGGCTCATTTGGTACCTTGTAATTGGAATGCATTGGAATCCAATTCACAATTATATTAGAATCCATGTGAATTGGAATCCTCAGTTGTATTTGGCAGAATGTAATTGGAATGCATTGGAATCCAAAAATTGTGTTTGAATGCCTATTTTTGGAATGCATTGTAATTCTTTAATATATTCATAGTAACATGAATTTGATTAATTAAATCAGCTTTAATATCTCAAATTAGTGTACATATGTTATGTTTGACAAAATTATTGCAATAAGCCCATTGAAATATATACTTTAACAAAAAACGAGGAAATTCCAAGCTTTGGATGGGCCACAAATGTAAGGATCACAAACAAGCAACTCAACAGCATTTTTTAACTATCTATTTCGATGACCAACATTTGGACAGTTCGGATCACTCTATCGGTGTTATTTTAGTGATGCAACATATAATTGGATTGTTTTGAGGTATCATCAACGTGACAAGTGTACGACAGATTAGTAGCCTAGTGATATCTTCGTTACTCATTCGACTCTCCTACCTTAAAAAAGGGAGGCAAAAAAGTCATTTCATAGCAATTACGTCTGATTCACAGCAAAATAATGAGATTTCAAAACGCACAAAAAGTGTCTTTTCATTTGCCTCTGAATCCACAGTGCCAAATGCACCATTTTGGTGCATATACCTACAATTACCTCCAGTTACACCCAATTCCAACGTGCCAAACAGGGTGTAAGAGATCTTGATCACTAATATAGAATTACTGATTACATGAACACATTAAGTACTCGAGAGCAAGATCTCTAACACAAAATTATTGTTAACTAAAATAAGTTGAACTCATTTTTAGGCATCTACCAAACAGGCCCTTAGCATTTTAAGCGCAAAAGATTTGATTTTTTTGAAAAATCAGATCAAGTTTCAAGCCAACCCAAACTCAGGTCTTCGTTGAGTTTTGAGTTATTAAACCTGGCATAACCACACAACCACTGTCTTATTGCATCTAAATGAGCATGTGTTGGCATGCTAGCCTATGATGCACATCAAATGAATAATGAGTAATGCCAAACATTATAGATGCATTGACTTGGGCAGCAGGACGAAAATAAGGTTTCATCAAACTATGTAATAGAATTATAGATAACAAACTAACAAAAGCCAAAACAAAGAACAGAAAGAACAACTGGTACATTGAGAGATTTTTTTAAAAAAAGATACCATTCAGCTGTGCTTCCAAGTACAAAATCTAAGCATTTAAATGAAGAAAAAAAATCAAGTTGCAAAAAGTAAAAGAAAAAAAAAAGTTCTTTTCTTGATACAGAGATGCTTGCCTGTGAATCAGAAATAGAAATTAAGATGACGCAGAGAGGCAATGACACAACCGGGACATCCTATCGAGTCTCTTGAAAGCAATGGAGACTGCAGAATCAGCAACACCATGTCCAATACACAATTTGTTAAAGTAAAACAAGTTCTCGAGTGGAGAATGACAATGTCTAAACAATAGACAGTACGGTCAATAGATTAAAGAGGATGAGGAACATTCTAAAAAGTGTAAATAGTTCCGAAACTGGCCTGGTTAACCGCAGAGGTCCACTCCTTTAGCTGGGAAGAACCCAAGAAAAAACCGATGAATAAAAGCTCAACAACCCATAACAGCACAGTTGTAGACAAACACTCCAGCATGCTCCTTAACGGTAAGTACTTTCCACTCCAAAGTCCCGCCTGCATTCCCCGAATCTGGAGACCATGAGTTCAGCACAATGCTCTCGCCTTCTGGTCCTCTCTGCCCGCCAACAACCAGCAACTCCCTCCCACAGGCCTTGAAAGCCAGACCCCATCCGTTTGAAGAGTCAGCCCTGACAGGCAACCTGCCCAACACAACCCAACTATTCTTCTCCTTGTCATACCTCTTCACCATGTTTGTCAGATGCTCAACTGCATATAATTGGTTATCAACAACCGCCACAAGCGGAGGAGCTTGAGCAGCCTTGCTGGCATTTGGATACATGCCCTCTATCTTCCTCCACATCCTCGTCTGTAGATTATACTCTTCACCACAAGTCAATGAAACTGTAGCACTCGACATCCCACCAATTACGTAAAACTTCCCATCCATGAAAAATCCGGAACACAGCTTGCGTGGAGAATGCATATTAGGTAAGAGCTCCCATTTGCCTGATTCAGAATCATAAAGCTCCGCTGATTTCAAAATGGTCCCATTCTTATCACTTCCTCCAGCAATGATGGCGACTGAGCCAAAGCTACTTGAAGCAAACAAACAACGGGGAAGATTCATCCCCAGACATTTGACCCACTTTCGACTAAGTAGACTATACCTCCAAATAGCAAAATCCAACAGTTCGCGTCCAAAGACCAGCAATTCATTGCCTACAGCTAAGGATTCCTTATCTGCATAATTGAAACACTCATCACAAGGGATTTTGGGCAATCTCATCCACTTCTTCCTCGTGGGATCAAAGGCTTCCCAACCCCTTGGATCGCAGACTAGATAGACCCAGTGCTCCACGATGCCCATCTGCTTCCGCAATCCGTAGAGATAACCACTCGTGACCAGCGAATTGAACCTAGAGTTGAGGCAAGCAAGGGAACAATAATCTGACCGATGCACCCACGCAAGGCAATTCAAAGCAATGTCGTCATGAAGACCTGGGAGGAGAGAATCACATGACCTGCGGCGACGGCGGCCATCATAATCTCCACCATTTGATACCATCTTAGGAACCACAGAACTTCCTTCCTCGAGCAAATTTGAAGAACAGGATTTCACGGCCAAATCCAAAAAGTAGAACAGTTTCTTCGATCTACCGGCTTCTAGAAGCATGTTAACCGATCATGCCTTCGAGAAATCTATGCAGTCTAATACACCATGAATCTCATGTAAATCCTTCCAACACAAAAGAATTGATCACTGGTGTTTCACACTTCCTGCGGCTTTCTCATGCTGCTGCAATTCCCGATCACGCTCAGAGAATCCAGAGAGTGGATTCCGAACTTTCCTTGCCATAAAACACCTCTCCCCTCCAACCTGAATTACAGGTCTTCCGCAACTTAGATTTCAGTTCTATCCACGCCCAATCAAGATCAGGACATCGGATAGTACATATAGAAACTGCATCTGAATGGAACAGTATGTATCCAGAACTCCTCTGATAGGAAATATGAAATTTTGAAGCAAAATTCTATATCATTCTTGTACAATCCAGACAGGAAATAGGAACAGAATCCGACCAAAAATGTCAATCTCCAATAAAAAAGATTACAACTTTCCGGAATTCTCCTGCCCGAAAAACAGGGTTTTCCAGCGTAATTTCAGTTTCTTCTTCGTGCAATCTTGACTGTAAAATAAGATCGGAATCTGAACAAAAACATTAGATCTCCAGTAAAAAAATGGTGAATTCAAGAACTGAATTGCATGATTTTCATCTCTTTCGAGTGCGATCTCGACCTGAAAATAAGATCCAATACGAACTGTGAACGTACCGATCTCCGATATAGAAAACCGCAAATTCCAGCACTTTCCGGCTGGAATCGCAAAATCTCAGCTCTATCCCAGCCAGATCACGATCCGAATTATAAGGAGAAACGATCAGACCACTGAATCAAATCTTGGAAAGTAGGACCAGATCTCCGATCGGAGAGACGGATTCCGGCGTCGGCGATCAATTATCCGACAAAAAATCGCCGGAGAATCTATCCTAGGGTTTGAAATTCTTAGAACAGAGAGAAGGGGAGAAAGACGACTTCAAGAATGAAGAAGAAGAAAACTCGGAAACGAATTTACAATAAAAATAAAATATGGTATGGCAAATAAAATACCGATCACCAGAATCTGACGCGTTGATCGGATTTCGGGGTTCGGAGGTCTGAAAAATGCCGGAGAGAGGTTTTCCCGGCGATGGTTGGTGGGATTGCGTCAGGCGGTGGTGGGGATGAGGCAGCAAAAACGGTTTTTGTTGGGAGAACGAACGAAGGGGGGAGAGAGAGAGAAAGAGAGAGGTTGGAGAGAGAGAGGAAAAGAGGTTCGTTTACTCGTCCGCATCTGGATTCTCTTTTTCCTTTTTTCCTAACTACTTTTCCCTCCTGATCTTGAGATCAGAGCCGCTCATTAGGTGGGCCTTTCATTGTTGGGGTACAAAGATCAAAGATAACCCTCATGCGTGAATACATTTCTCTACGATAGATGGCCTAAAGTGGACGGTGTAAGATAGCAAGCAACCTTCCAAGTTTAATTCGAGAATTAATCCAATTTGAATGACGGCAAAGGTTCTCTGATCAGATAGGTTTTTGTCCTGTGGCCCTTACAACCCAGGACCCGCCAAATGAACGGTTGAGATCTTATCCACTTGTTCGGCGGGTTCCTATTTCTTGATAATGACAGACATCTTTATGTGTCATCCATGGACACAAAAGTCAAGACCAAATAAACAAGTTAATACAATAAGATCGTAGTCATCCGAACACTAATTTTAAAATGAAAATGATTTCTTCAATCGGAGTTATGTTTGGCTGTCCAATCAATTTCAATTGCAAATTGCAATACAATGATAGCTGCTGTTGGCACCTGGTTAAGGCACGGTTGCCAAGTGGCCATTGGTAGCGGATTAGGTGCGGCCCCGGTCTCACCCAAGATGGTGCAGTCCTTACCGTGGGGCCCACCTTGATGTATGTATCCTGCATCCATGCCGTCCATCCGATTTGCTAGATAATTTTAGATCATGAGTCCAAGAATGAAGTAGTTCCGAATCTCAGGTGAACCATACTATAGGAAACAGTGATGATTGACCATTAAAAATTTCTTGTGGGCCACGGACGTTTTGAATCAAGCTATTTTCTTGTGGGCCACGGTCGTTTTGCTAGATATTTTCTTTTCTTCCTTCATCCAGGTTTTGTGTGACCTCGTCAACAGGTTGGATGGCAAGTGGACATTACGGTGGGCCCTATGAAGTTTTTAACGGTGGGGGATTCGATCACCACTATTTAATAAAGCATGGTCCACCTGAGATTTCTTATGATGTACGGCGTGGATTTATAGTGCATACATCAAGGTGAGCCCCAGGGTAAGGGCCGCACCGTCTTGGGTGAGGGCAGAGCCTCACCTAATTCTCTCCCGTGGCTACTGGGCCTCTTTGACCAAGTCAATAAAATCATGACAAATCTAATTTTGGTCTTATCCTCCACCTGTATCAATATCATCCATGATCAGATGGGTTTTATCTTGCAATCATATATATCACATTTCGCATAGGACCTGCCAAACAGACATGAATATCAAATTGCAATATAGTAAACAGCGCAGCCAACTTTCAATTGCAATATTGTCAAATACTACCTGAAACTTAAAATTTATAGCACGAGTGCAATTCCAAACACTTTCTTGTGCCACGTTTGGATGTATGCCGAATAGCAAGTAAAAAGTGGCAATTGGCATAGGGCCCAAATGTAGATACGCTTCTCATTGCGTTTGGGGCAGCCCAGAAAGCTGAAGCTGCATTACAAAGGATTCTATTTTCCAGTCTTTCCAACCCGAAAATGTTAGTTTTCATGAAAGCGGTAATATTTTGGATGGAAAAAGTAACCCACGTGCCAAACTACCTAATTTTGATAAATTGTATCTTATCTTCTGCTCAGGAAAACTTTGATGCTCTGGTAGAGTGTGATGGTTGATACACACGCATTAAGAATTTTCAAACGTGGCATAGAGGAAATTAAGTTAGATGTTACGTAGTTAGAAAATCATATTGGTTTAATTTACTGATCGTTTGGTGGACATTTTTAATGGCAGTTGAAATTAATACTCAGCTGTCCGAATTCATTAAAAAAAAAAAAAAAAAAAAGTCCCTTATAAGAGGTTAAGGACGCTCAAATGGTCTGAATTTTGGACAGTGACCCACGTGCAGTGGTCCCACCATTTGCATGGTTTGATTGATTCAAGTTATGCCCACACGTGTGCAATTCCATGTACCACAGAACGGAATTGAAATCTATTTTGTTTTTGATCAACCAAACAAGCCTCTGTTTATCAACTTAGCTCGCAAGAAAAACGTTGTTAACTGTATACAATTTGGTAGAGGATAAAAATGTCAAGGCTGAGAGTCTCTCTCTCTCACGCGTCTCACTCCTAATTCTTGTAGCGGATTGCGTATGAGTAATTTAGTAAGCTTAGCATACTGAGTAAACGCTGTGGGGTCCACTGTCATTCATGAATTTCATATGTTGCGTCCATCAATTTTATCATATAATTTTAGACTTTTAGTCCAAAAATTAAGGATTTCCAAATCTCAAGAGGAACACACCTCGGGAAATAGTGTGAATTGAATATCTACCGTTGAAAGTTATTGGGGGCCACAGAAGTTTTAGATCGAGCTGATATTTTCATCCATGTCTGTATGATCTTATTAACAGGTTGGATGACAAATAAACACCACCGTGGGCCTTAGGAATGTTTCAATGATGGAAATCATTACTTCCATTGTTTCCTGTGGTATGGTCCACTTGAGCTCTGGATATACTTCAATTTTGGACTCAACACATGAAATGATATGAAAAAACCGATGGATGGTGTGGATAAACCATTCATTCACGGTGGGCCCAAAAAGTTTACTCACTACGATAAAAGCGTACAGAGTAACTCGGTACGCAATCCGATTCCCTTTCTCTTGGCTTCTCACACGTGAACAAAAAAATTTTTTGCACGGAGTAAAAGCAAAAGTAATAGTTGAAGAGAGATAAACCTTGAATTTTTATTTTCTCTTAAGTTGTATTTTTAGAAGAAAACTCCGTGAATAGAGGTAGAATGCCTAAAAGTGTTGCTGACATGTGAATGCAGGTAGAATGCTCTTTTAGGTTTTGGTTGGCTTCTTTTCCTTTAAATGTTTTATTTCACTTGAAAGTATTTTTCTACAATACTTGATTTCAGAGGCCAGAGGTTGAGAATTTTATTATTATTGCACAAGATTAGCATCGGTGTTTTGTGTTGCAATTGTATCTTAGATAATCCAATAGATCTATCCTCCTTTATTTGCGGTAGGTAGTAACAATGAGAAACAACGAGGCAGACCTAAGAAGAGTTACAATTGAGAGGGGAGCTCTCACCTTACTAAATAGTGTGAAATTGTGGTAAGGACCACTATAGTAGAAGTATGAATACGTCAGAGTATCTTAGAGGGGGGTGAATAAGACTTTCTAAAATTTCATGGCAATTTAAAATCCTATTAACCTAAGCTTGATTTAATATACGACCATTAAGATATACTCATTTCAACTCTAATGGCTTCCATGCCAAGTAGAGGATGCAATCACAAGACTATTCAATATTTAAACAAGATATAACAATTAGTCTATGATGGATGAGCTATGTGAGAGTGTGTTGGATGTGATTCTTATCAGTTCTAGATAATCATGTTATCATACTTTATGTGAACCTTCAAAGTAAACACAATAAAAGAATATGCAAATAGAAATCCCAAACACAGTTATTTATAGTGGTTCAGTTATGTACCTACTCTACTCTCGGCAGACGCACTAAACCCTTGAGTGTACTGGATTTCACTAACAGAGGTTTCAAATCAAGTTCACTTCAAACCTTTACAACCTACACAAAGTTGACTCTAGGACCTACACACGGTACCTAAACATGCCTCATAAGGCAAACGTGAGCAAAGGTTTTACACAAAGTACCTATGTTTTAGGTCACACAGGCCAAGGATCCGTACGAGGAACCTAAATTTTAGGCTACATAGGCCAAGGATCTACATAAGGAACCTAGGTTTTATGCCACACAGGCCAATGATCCACACAAGGAACCTAAGTTTTATGCCACACAGGCCAAGGATCCACATAAGGAACCTAGGTTTTAGGCCACACAGGACAAGGATCCACACGAGGAACCTAGTTTAGACCATACAGGTTAAGGATCCACACAAGAACCCTAGTTTAGGCCACATATGCCAAGGACCTACACAAAGGACGTAAGTTTATGCCCTACATAAGAGCAAAGGTCCTATACTAAAAATCTAAATATACACTCCCGTCGAGGCGTCCTATGAGGGTTTGTAAAATGTGAGATGTACCTGTGACCTAATCATACACAAGGAATGATCAACAAAGTCTTTGGACTCTAATGACTTACATATAAATAGATGAGCCCCATTTTGTACGTTAATGAAGACGATTTCCCCTGATGACAAAGATTCTTCAGCTCCCTTGATCCGCAATACTTATGATGCTCTAATGTAAGGCGACAGGTTAGGTTAAGGTTTTATTGGAATCTACTCTAATGAATGTTAATTATTGAAGAGACGGAGTCATTCCAAGGTCTTAAACACTTAAGGGATCCCAACTCAATAATTTTCCATTAAGATCGTAGCTAGATGATCCTTGAATGAGGAGGTTCATTCACCAATCCACTCTATTGAATATCAATGATAAGGGTGGATTGAAGAATGAACTCCCATGAGAAAAAGAGCTTAGGGTAGGTGGTATGCAATTACTCTCTCAAAGCTCTCTCTCATTTTCTCAATACAGCAACCGAGAGCAAGCTCTCCTTATAAAGGCAAAAAGTCCCAACGAAAATAAAATTGTCAGAGTCTGACTGAGTTCGATGTCATCAAACCTGATTCAATGTTATCGAATGTATATTTTCGATGCCATCAGATCACAATTCGATGATACGAACCCAACTGAAAAACATTCTGGGAACTTTTTGAACGAATATCGATGTTATCGAACCTGATTCGATGTCATCGATATTTGAACTTCGATGTCGTTGAATCACAGTTGGATTCCTCGACGTTATACACATAAGAGCTCGCTGGACATTTTAAAGTTTGTCTATGATGACATCGACCTGATTCGATCTCATCGAATTTCAAATATCAATGACATCGAATTCTAGTTCGATTCATCAATCTTTTCAGAAGATATTCTTTAAAAGCTTGTTGGACACTTCTTTATCCTTTTTCGATGTCATCAAGGTTCCCTCAATATCATTGAAGTTTGAATTTTGATAATATCGAGTACATCTCGATTCCTTGAACATTTCCATATAATTTCCTTTCAAGCTTGTTGGACAGACATGTCTAGATTCGATGTTATCGAACCTTGCTTGATGTCATCGAAATTTGAATTTCAATGATATCAAAGTAGGTTCGATTCCTCGAGATGATGCTCAAAGTCCTTCGATCTCATCGACTAACCTTCGATGTCATCGATTACTGATGTTCGATGTCATCGAAGGATTGTTCGTTTCATCGAATATCCTGTCCAAATACTTTGCGGTTGATGGACATAAAATGTAACATCCTGAAAATCGGGGGTCGGGTAGAAACCCAACTCCCGAGTTCCAAAACGTCACTTATGCAACATAGATAATGATAAATGTATGTTGTCTGTAGAATGGCATAAAATAAGATTGAGACTAAGCCAAAACAGCATATCATACTCCAGAGACAGTTAAATTAGCAAGCGGAAGATTGTGATAAATATATAAAATATATAAATGATTGTAAGTCTCCAGAGTGTGAACATGTTACCAGGTTAACTAATTATATGTATACTCCAAAATAGAAAGAAAAGAATATATATGGGTGTGTAAATAAAAGGCAAGATACCAAGTGTACTGGCATCTAATCAGTAACCCTGTAAACCCCGTCAATCAGAACCTGCATATAGGAGGGATCCTCCTCATCATCACCAAGTTCGGCTCTGCTTCGCAAGCATCGCCATCATCTGAAACTGAAATAGAAACTGGTTGGTGTGTACAACACCGTCCCGTAACGTGGGAGTGAGTAGCTAACTCAGTGGAATCATAGAGCAAGGGTTAACATGTTATCAAATCAATCACGCGATAATAGTAAGGCAAACAATTAGACACTCCTAGATACTGTGATTAATACAAGTATGAAATGACATGATGGATGCTCTCACCGACATACTCCCTCATGCGACACTATCTTACGTCCGCGACATGCTTTTTTTTCTCAGTGCTCCGCATCTTCTAGGTACATGTAGTGCGATATGAATATGATTACCGAGTTATTATTAGTCCTTTTCATACAGCAGGATTGGGAAACTAGGGTACCTCCCTCATATTAATACCCAAACAATGATCCATTCTAGGGTCGTCAGTCCTAGCATATCTCATATGAAGTACGGTTCTAAGTCGTTGCAAGGGCTGTCAGGGCTGTTACACGCACTCATTGCACCGCTCCCCCATCACCTTATCAATACAGGCCTAGTTTATATCCTTAAGACTGCATCAGGACTCGTCGCCCCCATGCGGTGTCAGGATAAGCTCAAGGTCACTACAAAGGGCTGCCAGGGCTGTTGCTCACACTCGTTGCTCCACTCCCCCATCACCTTATCAATGTAGGCCGACAACAAGAATATAGTGTCCCATACCACCATAATCTGCTCAGAGTAGGGTGCTCACTGGTCACTATGGGGAGGTTTGTGGCCCCAACATAGGCCGACAGCTCGACCACGGTGTCCCATACCACCATGCTCGGCTCATGAGTCTTAGGGGATCGAGGAACCATGAGTCTTAGGGGATCGAGGAACCAAGGTTAGAGGGGCTTATCACTGGTAAGTTCAGTACCCTAGGTTCAAGCAGTTATGACGAATACAAGGTGAACACACAATGGTCAGTCGGGTTACTTGATGAGTCCGACTAGCACGAGTACATGTTGAATCGACCGACATGAAGTGCACAAGCACTTCGTGTGGCCTAACTACTGCCGACGACTCTAGTACGACTCGGGTTCGTCATACACATCCTTCGTGGCGAATAGAATCTAACCACGAATTATAAACTGTTACCGACTGCCTGGACTAGAGTATAACCCCAAACACATGTAATCTACATCAATAATCATATGAGAAAGATAGAATTGAAATACAAGAAATTCTAGTATGTTATCAGCATATTATAACATACATCATAAGCAGTTAACCATAAACGAGTATTTCACACCTAAGGTAGGCAATTCAAATACAACAAGCATGGAGGAAATCATGTGCATCATCATAGTATTTGAGAATCCAGTCTCAACGCTAATCTACAACACCATTTACTCAATACTTACTAATACATACATTTATACAAACACTTAAACTATTCAACTCCAACGTACTTGACGTATGTTGATTCCAACATATAATATGACAGATCCTTATATCAAGGAGTTGTCTAATACACAATAATCATGTTCTTACATTCAAAACATATGGCAGGCATAAATTATATTGATTTAGGCATTTTAACAAACACTTAGTCTACACACATTAGTCTACATAGCCTATGTCGGCCAATATGTGCATTAGGGCGAATCTCTTCGCCAAACAGATCGTACACACATATCTTGTATAATAACATGACAAATAAACATGGCAACCATTTTAGCAAAATACGGACGTATACAGTATTTTCTACAAATACCTAAAATACCCTAAATCTCATATTCTCCGTACGCAGTCGAAATAGAAAACAGACAGCATGTTCTGCATGTCAAACGGTGATCTTGTCGATAATCTACTATTAAACGACATTGAAAGCTTTGAAAACAGTTAACCTAAGTATCTAGAATCCTCACATTTCGCCGTAGAGGCGTAACGAATGGAATAGAAACTCTACGTTTCGTCAACGCCTGTATGACGACCTATAGCACAAGATACATCAACTACGTCGCTACTTGTATCGAAGGAATCCCTAAAATAGGTTAAGGTTGGAGTTTTCTTACTTAGAACGGCGTTGGAATCGCCAGAATAGCATGTAGGTGGAAGGATTTGGCACGTGGAGCAGCAGGAAAGAATCTCAGGAGAAAGCTCCAACTTCTCCCTCACTTTCTCTCTCTTTCTCTCCTCTCTCCTAGGGTTTTTTTCAAATTCGTATGGCTTAGAAGGCTAAGGGTTTAAGGTCCTTATATAGGCTAAAAACTCACCTATATAGACTTAGGACCAATGTATACTTGGGTTACAGCCAAATAGGGTCTTTTCCAATCCAAAAGGGCGTTTCTGGAGGTCCTCTGACTGAATGCGGTCGGACTTAAGCTCATGGATGTTGGATCTTGATCACATTAAGTTTTCAGCCCGATAGTGTTCCCAGATCGCACGTGGCGGACCAGTTTCAGTTCAGCGGTCACTGAGATTCGATCAAGGATTTCATGTACACTGACCTGAGTGAGAAATGTTCCCTGATCCGAGGGTGTATTTGGATCAGATTTCGACAATCTGAATGTTATACTTAACCCGCAAGCGAAACGTGCCAGATTTATTTAAATCACAATTAATATTTTATGAATTTCACTCTTTCTCACACTTCTTGCTCCAGGCTCAATGAAATAGCCTCAGAACATCAGTTGGGCTTGATTTTTGAAACGATTGTCAAGTCCAGCTAAGCGGTCATAATGGTCTAAGATTGTGGATATCAGACTCTCGACGCGCGGTCTAGATCCAATACAAAGTTTTAAAGGATTCCTGAGGGCAAACGGGTTTAGAGTTTGATCCTAGATTTTAGGGTAATGTAGCGGTAACAATTCTAGAGGTTTTGGGTCTTACAGATCGTATGTAAAGTGGTTGGTGCTAATTTTGTAGGAAGTCTAGTGTAGCGCTGGCTAATTCACGTTAAATTTCTAAAGAATTAGGTTCTAAATGATTTATTGGCTTTGGAATTGGGTTCTGAGAGGTTACCAAGGTGTTATGGTTGACCCATTGCCTAAGGACATCTAATCCCAGGTTGGTAAAAATCCGAGGTGTTACATAAAATGACCTCAATTCGATGTCATCGAGGCATGTTCGATGTCATTAATTGTGAGTGTTCGATGCCATCAACACAAGCTCGATACCATCGAACTAAGCTGAAAAACTTAGAAAATTTTCCTGTTTAAAGATTAAGTTTTCAGACTCTTAACGCCTATGTTGTTCTAAGGCTTTTAAGGATTTATTTACTTGGGTATTTTGGGACATAGGATGCAATGCTTAATTTACCTGTGACAAGCTCAGAGCACACATCTAATTGAGGCAATGACTTGAACGATCTTCATATGAGCGTCACTTGACTCATCGACTCAACCTTCACGCTAATTGACAAACCAGGGCACTTTCAATCTCCCCCTTTATCAATTACGTGACAAAACACCAAACACCTCGAATGACTCCTGGAGCAACACCCTAAATTAATGTACATAAACTTTACACAATTTTATAAATATTCTATTGAGTTCATACACAATATTGCGGCTTCATGTAGCTTCTCCCCCTATCTCCTTACAGCTGCTTCCCCTATCACCTGATCACCGTGCATATAAACCATACACACAATTGTTCTCATGATGGGATTTTTTCTCCCCCTTTTTGTTAGTCATTTGCAAAGGTTAGTATTTACCAATCACAAGTAGATTGACTGAAGTCGAGCTTGAAGAAATTGGGAGAAACAAAGTAAGGAGAGGCCCACGTAGGGATCATCCCATGGCAAGGAACCTCATTCCAAAGAATAAACGATCATCAGTTCATAACATGTAAGCATATCTCCAAAATGCATAAGATAGATAGTAGAGCAATTAACATTCCATAGATGACATTATAAACATAGATATGCATTTGAATATAAAGCACTAAAATCATCATTTCACAACATAATTAAACACTTCCATGGCATATAATAAATAGTAATTCACCAATCACCATATTTCACAGAACATTCACTTCCTATAGATATTTAATATAAAGCTCAAAAAGATCATCATTAATTGATAAGAGCAATCAACCTAACTGCCCAAGCTTGGCAGTGAATAAGTGTTTAAACCATCTACCAAAATGAAATCATCATTTGGCCCATCCATGGTCCACAACAAAAAGAAATATCCAACCAATTTTGCCATCCAAGGGCAATGTCAGACAACCAATTAAAAATATCCCCTCATTTCTAGCATTTTTAGCCCATCCACATGCTAGATAACCAAAACAATCTGTTATACTATCCAAGTTAGTTGACCAACACATACACTCATGAGTACATAGGATAGTAAAAAAGATACTCATGTCCTAAGTATGAATGAGTAAGCGGTGTATGTGATGGAAAAATCAACTCTATGGTGCTAGGGCCGAGTCGGATGGAGCCATATCGTCATGTCGGCACATCAATAGGTCGATGATTTTCCAAGCCGTGCGTTGTAATGCGGCTACCATCCGCTCCAAGCCTGTGAGTCGCTCTTCCTGTCAGTCAAACCTATCCTCAAGTCGCGTCAGTCCTCATAGAGTCGCCTCGACCCAATCCTGATGTCGCTTCTGTCGCTGTGTCTGTGCGGAGTCAGGAGTGGTTGGAATTACTCGTGGTTCCTATGTTTCACCTTCGGTCAGTGCCGTTGCTTTCCCCATTTCTGTTTCACCTTGCGTCTCTTCCTCGATCTGTCCTTCTATGAGTGGATGGAACTTGAGGTCCATCTCTTAGATGTTAACTTTGTTGAAATGTTGTAGAGGACGCTCAAGATCATCCGTCACGGGTAGTCCCAACTCATTGCTTAGCTCATGAATGATATGTGGGAACGGAAGATGAGTTGCTCGGGAAGTGTGGACAACAACAACCAATTAGTGGACTATTAAGGTGGGTAGACACAGCTTGACACTAGACTCAATGCTATATAGAATAAGGACCATGAAGTTGGTAAGATCGGCTTGATTTGTCCCCCTCAGATATACATTTGTAGAGAAGATCCCATGCAAAACTCAGTATTTTGGGAGCATGTATTTTGCTTTAAGTGCATTCCCTTTATACCATAAGACGTCTCTACCATAGCATAAGAATTTCTTGACCATGGATTGGACAATTGGGTCATCAAGATCAAGGTTAGACAGGTCGATAGGGGAAAGAGTGAGACCAAACAGATTTGAAACGGACTCGGCCGTGATTTCTACATTCATTTCCCCAACTGTGACTGTGATAGAGGGAGGCTTAAGAACTGGAGAGTGGCAATATGCAAGAAACCGATAAGTTCATTTGTCATGGCATGGTCCGCAAAAATCCAAAACAAGAGACCAATCGACGGTCGACAACAAAGATTCTATATCAAATGCCTAAATACACTCCCAATCCACTTTACGTTCATGTACCAGACTTTTCCCCATATATTTTTCCAATATGTTGGCGTGGGGAGGCAAAATCACTGGAGAGGGAGGAGGTACTAGAGCCGCAGGTAGTGCCTCACCGCGCGATGACTATCGAGCAGCGGGGGCTGGGCGGCGAGCAGGGGATTCCTGAGCCTTAGCTCATTCCCGTGGAGCCAAGGCCTTTTTTCGAGTTGGTTGTGATGTTTCTCCTACTATTGGAGCTTTCCCTTTGTCCTTAGACATGTCAGATTGGGAAACCACAAATGCAAGAGAATATATGAAGAGAAAAACAAAGTAGAAGATTGAGAAGATGAAGAACAACATAAATTTCCCAAATTCTCTATTAATAACTTAGGATAACCCAAATAAAGGAAGAGTACCTTGAGGAATTGATGGGATATACCTATAAGTCTTTCGAATTTCAGTTGTAAAGGACTGCCCCTAACGTCAATGGATCCAAGGAAGAACAGTGGGGAAGATGAAACAACAAAATGAAAACTAAAAATTTTTCCCGCTCGCCCGCCTTTTATCGGGCGGGCTTATTCAATGATATCGAATCTAATTCAATCACATTGAGCGCCTCTAATCGATGTTATCGAAGAGGTGTTCGATGACATTCTATAATGTGCGACGCTTCTGATTCCGAGAGTAATTCGATGAAATCAAACTATGCTCGATATCATTGACGAGTCATTTGATTGATCGACTAACTTATCGAAGTGAAAAAATAGGACATTGATCTGTGTTCTTCGATTGACTCTCAGAAATGCATATCATAAGGTAATTCCTTTATAGCTTGTATCTAGCAAATTTGTACAAAATATTGTGCGAACCACAATTGTAAACAATTTCTATGTTCATATTCAAAAAGAATTTGATGAGGTATACAAACCTTGGATATATCATATTAACCACAAAAGTGCATCATTTCACATGCATGTTCGGGCCTAGATGCCATGACCTAGACTTATTATCGATGCTCAGGTGATATTAGGCAGATGGATCATCATGCCTATTGCCTTTCAGGATCTAGCATTAGTCACAAGTGCGAAGACCCTTCATAATTGATTTTCCTGATAGGTTCGAGATCTTGCATTCTTGTTTGGAGAAAGTCACCATGTGCTTGTTGTCACATATTTGAGAAATGCTCAGAAGGTTGTGTGTCAACCCTTTTACCCAAAGAGCATTCTCATTTTTGAGTATTTCTAATCCAACAATGGTTCCATGTCCCATTACCTTAGCGGTGCGTCCATCTTCAAAAGTGACTTTCCTATCAACAAGGTTTGAATAATTTAAGAGAAGTGATTTTTCACTTGTGACATGTCTTGAGCATTCGCTATCAAGGTACCACTTAATATCATTGCCTGTTTTTGAAAATGAATGAGTTACTAGACAATTTCTCTTATTTTTCATTACCCATTTAGTGACAATTTTTCTAGGAGGCATTGTTTTCACTTCACTAAGGGTTGGTTTGGGTACATTGCGTAATTGAATCATATTTCCTTGTTTCATTAACTCCTTTGTTTTTTGATTCAGTTGAGCCACTTGATTTAATAGTTCCTCCATTCTTTTTGTCATTTTCGGTGGAGATGGATGTGTCTTTCATCTTACCATGTACTTTGGTGGGCTCTTTACATTTTGCATTGTTCTTTCGGTTGGTTCATATTTACCAGTGAGGTTCAACCCGGAATTGTGTTGAGTCCATCCAAAGGTTAGCCATTCAAACTTGTAATGGTCTGAGTCTCCACACAAATGACATATAAGAGTGGCCCTTGTGTTACTTCCTGAGGCAGCACCTTTCTTAGGCATTGGTGCTGCAGGAGTAGGATTTTGTTTGCAATTTTCATATCCCAATCCTCTCTGGTCTCTTTGAGTTCTCCCCATTCCTAAAAGCCTTTTAATTTTTTTGCTACTTTGGGAGAATTTGTAACTAAGCTCAACAGATTTTTTAGATTTTTCTACATAAAAAATAAGTGTGTGATTTTCATTCTTAAGATGCATGTTTTCATCTTTCATTAATTCAATCTGTTTATTTAGTTTTACTGACTTAGTTTTCCAGCCTATCATTATTTAAGTGGTATTACTGAAGATCATTAATCAAATGTGTATTGATCTACAAAGTTTTATCTAGATCCATCCGCAACAATTTATTCTTATTCTCATTGATACCAAGTCTTTTAAGGATATTGATGCTATGCATATAGTGTTGATCATAGGCATCATGTATATTATCTTTTTCTTCCTCTTCTTCTTCTTTCTCATCATCTGATGGAAATGTCCCTTTGGTTTGTGGTTCATCAATTTCCTCAGTTTCCAGGGGAATGTTGGTGGATGTGGAGATCATGAGTATTTTCAAGGATTTCTGGTCTCCATTCTAAATCACTGAATTCTGAGTTTGATTCTTCAGTGTCATCCCATGTGGCTGCTATGGCCTTTCCCTTAGTCTTTTTGGTGGGACATTCAGTGGACAAGTGCCCAAATTTTTGACAATTGTCACACTGAGGCTCTTTGGACTTTTTAAGAGGTTTGCCTATATGACACTTGCTATCTAATTGTTTGCCTTTGTAGTTGAATGGTCGACCATGGTTTTTGTTTAAAAATTTCTTGAACCGTTGAGCCAAGAGAGCCACTTCCTCATCCTCATTTTCTCTTTCACTCTCCTCCTCCTCATTAATTGTGGTGTGTTTTGCAGCTTTGAGGGCATTACTTTTAGATTTGAGGGTTGGTTTGAAGTGTAGTTCGAATGTTTGTAAGGAACCTACTACTTCTTCTACTTTCATTTCGTCTATGTTTCTACACTCTTTGATAGTTGTTACTTTGGAGTTGAAACGTTCCAGTAGGGATGTTAGAATTTTCCTACAAAATTTTGAGATCGGAACTCTCTCCCAATCCACCCATGGAGTTACAGATGGTGTTCAGTTTTGTAAAGAATTTCATGAATGTCTCCTGTTCCTCCATTTTGAGATGTTTAAACTGTGATGTTAAAAGTTGTAGCTTGAATCTTTTCACTGTGCTGGTTCCTTCATAGGTTGTTTCTAACAAATCCCATATTTTTTTGATGTGCTGCACATACTAATTTGATTGAAGACTTCTTGGGACATAGCACAGTAAATAGCATTCATTGCTTTTGCTTCAGATGTTTGTCTTTCTTTATCGTATGCAATCCACATTTCTTTGGATTTAGGTTTGGAAATAGTTGTGTCATTTTCAAGAATTATTTGATCAGTTGGTGACACATATTCAGTTTCGACTATGTCTAAAACGTCATGATCTAAAGATTTTAGAAAATAATGCATCCTTGCCTTCCAGTATGCATAGTTTGGACCATCAAATACCAGAGGTCTAGACACAGATGAGCCCTCCCCTTTGACTATGATTCCCAATTTCAGTCAAGATCACACTCTAGGCGGTTAAACCCTTAGAAGAGACCCTCTCTGATACCAATTGAAATTAGGGTAAGGACCACTATAGTAGAAGTAGGAATAGGTTAAAGTGTCCTAGAGGGGGATGAATAGGACTTTTTAAAAGTTTATGGCAATTAAAATCCTATTAACCTAATCCTGATCTAATACACAACCACCAATATATACTTATTTCAACTCTAATGAGCTATTTGAGAGTGTGTAGGATGTGATTCCTATCAGTTCTAGATAATCATGTTATCATGCTTCATGTGAACATTCAAAATAAACATAATAAAAGAATACACAAATAGCAATCCCAAACACAGTCATTTATAGTGGTTTGGTTATGTACCTACTCCACTCTCGATGGACGCACTCAACCCTTGAGTGTACCAGATTTCACTAACGGAGGTTTCAAATCAAGTTCACCTCAAGCCATTACAACTTACACAAGGTTGACTCTAGGACCTACATAAGGTACCTAAACATGCCTACACAAGGTAAATGTTTATGCCTTAAATAAGAGCAAAGGTCCTACACAAAGCACCTAGATTTTAGGCCGCATAGGCTAAGGATCCACATAAGGAACCTTGATTTTAGGCCACACAAGCTAAGGATCCACACAAGGAACCTAGGTTTTAGGCCACATAGACCAATGATCCACATAAGGAACCTAGTTTAGATCATACAATTCAAGGATCCACACAAGAACCCTAGTTTAGGTTACACAGGCTAAGGACCCACATAAAGGACCTAAGTTTATGCTCTAAACAAGAGCAAAGGTCCTACACTAAAAACCTAATTGTACTCTCCCGTTAGAGGCCTCTTGTAAGGGCCTGTAAAGGGTGAGATGTACTTGTGACCCAATCCTACACAAGGAATGATCAATAGGGTCTCTAGACTCTAATGACTTATAAATAAGTAAATGAACCCCATTCTGTATGTTGATGAAGACAATCTCCCTTGATGATGAAGATTCTTCATCTCCCTTGATCCATAACACTTATGATGCTCTAATGTAAGGCGACGAGTTAGGTCAAGGTTTGTTGGAATATACTCTAATGAATGTTAATCATTGAAGAGACAGTGATTCTAAGGTCTTAAACACTCAAGGGATCCCACCTCAATAATTTTCCATTAAGATGGTATCTGGATGATCCTTGAATGTGAAAGTTCATTCACCAATCCACTCTATTGAATATCAATGATAAAGGTAGATTGAAGACTGAACTCCCATGAGAAAAAGGGCTTAGGGTCGGTGGTGTAAGACCCGTATCCTAACTCATACCGTTTCATAGATTTTCACAGTCCTCTCGGTCAAATTTAGGTGACCCATGCTCTATTATCGGCAATTGCGTACAACCTTGAGTCGTATCCCATATTTCAAAGTCAGCTCAATCCAAGACTTGTACCCTTGCGACCACACCGTCGCTGCATCTCGTGCACCAAGGCGATACTCAGGCCAGGAGATGTGGGCCCACATTTAGTTCGAGAAAAACACCGAGCGTTTACAATCCCAAGAGAATCTCTACGACACGTGTCCCATCAATCACATCAATCAATCAATCAATCCCATCAAGGGTCAAGTACATGTCAAGTACACATCACCTCACACCCCATCCCTAAGCAACCTCAAAGTCAAAGCAACACATCCCTTACATGTCAAGTACACATCACCCATCACTCACTCACTCATCAACTCTCTCTTATAACCACCCTCTCTCTCTCTCTCTTTCTCTTCATAAATTCCAAGCAAGAAAAGTGGTGGACGTCCAAGCTCTCCCAAGAGAGAAAGATTGAGTTGTGTGGCCTACTTTTCACCCCAAGATCTATCATCCTAGCCCTTCATTTCTCCATACCCTCCATCAAAGTTAGACACAAGGAGATCGACATTCTATCGGGCCAAGAAGATTAAACAGTGGGTGCTTCTATAGGCTTAGATTTTATTCTTTTGATGATGGGCCAAGTGAGGCCTACCGATTGATGGTATGGATCTCACTTTGGACCTTAGATATGACCAATGGTCCAACTTGATTCCCATGATGGGGCCATTCTCCATGGATCTCATCATGATGTTTATTTTCCTTTGCATGGATAGGGTAATCCAGACCTTGCATTTCGGTGGAGAAAGGATCTCCACCGTTGATTTTGATCGATGGGCCCATATATAATGGGACCCACTTGATATATGTTATAAATCATGGAAGGGAAGGCCCATAGTTTCGGGGTCCCTCTATCACTCAATCTCTCTCTTTCTCTCCTTTTTCTCTTGATTTTGGCCCCTTGATGTATGCAATTCATACTTGTCGTCCACCTTCGTGGGACCCACTTGATGGACATGTTGGATCTACATCATCCAAGTCATGTTGGGCCTACCTTAATGATGATGGAAAAAATAAAAATATTAGATTGATCTAAGTGGGCCATGTCCCTGTGGGACCCACCTTAATTGTATGCAAATTGTCCAGCGCTTAGGGACGTTGGACGTGGCTGCAAAATGAAGTGTGAACTGTCAGTGTGGTGTATTGACGAGTTGCCAAAGAATATATATATATATATATATATATATATATATATATATATATATATATATATATATATATATATATATATATTAGCTTGATTCAAACCTTAGGTGGACCGCTCATACAAGCCCCACCTTGATGTATGGGTCTAATCCACATCGTCCATCCCGTTCCCCAGATCATTTTAGGCATTGAGCCGAAAAATGAAGCCAATACGACTATCTGGTAGGCTATAGCATAGAAAAACAGTGTTTTTACTGTTGAAATCCACCCTGATGTTCCTGTACACCAAAACATGTCGAATATTGGGCTTGATGGGTCTGTCTTGGGCCATAGAATCCAATGGGTGGGGTGGATTCTCTTGA
Organism: Magnolia kwangsiensis; assembly: GCA_037074715.1. Taxonomy (NCBI): domain Eukaryota; kingdom Viridiplantae; phylum Streptophyta; class Magnoliopsida; order Magnoliales; family Magnoliaceae; genus Magnolia; species Magnolia kwangsiensis. The sequence goes on from CM073573.1 coordinate 65,313,504, forward strand.
TGCAAGCCCTACCTAAGCAAAACCACGAAAAAAATCATTTTAAAAAAATAAAAAGCAAGGCAGCAGGTGATGTTACTGGCTCCAGAGGACGCTGTGAAGCATCCTGTTGCACTCCTGCACTGGGCGTGAATGGGGCAGGGACCGTGGGTCCCAGCCATGGGCCCCATCGTGACGTGTGTAGAACATCAACACCATGCATTGGTGGCCCTCTTCCAGTCATGGGCCACCCCAAATATCAACCGTATACAACACTTAGGTGGCCCACATGGCAGGAAACAGTAGGATTAGACGTCTACCATTGATACCCTTTCTAGGTGACAAAAGTGTTGGATCATCATGAAATTTTTTTTTCCTCTCTATCCAGGTCTGTGTGACCTTATTTATAGATTGAATGGCAAATAAACTTGATGATGGGGCCCACTTGGGACCCACCTGTGATGGGATTAGATTGGCAGGTGTACCACACACTAGCCTATAACTGCTGTTGAAGCAGCAGGTTCTGTGGAGCCCACCTTGGTGATGTGTGCACCCCACGTGTGCGGACCCTACCATGATGCATGTGTTATATCCACACCTTCCAACCATTTTGAGAGATTATTTTATGGCATGAGAAAGGAATGAGTTAGATCTATAGTTCACACGAACCCCACCATTGGAAATAACGGGGATAGTGACATTCACCGTTCAAAACTTCTTAAGGGCCACGGTAGTTCTAATCAAGCTGATGTTTTTTACTTTCAGTTCATCTACCTCTATGTTAACTTATGAATAGGTTGGATCTCAAAAATATATAAGGGTGGGCCCAATTGATATACATTAAGCCCATTTGATTCGGCCCATTAATATGACCCGTTTGATGTATTTGGGGCCCATTTGATGAGGCCCGATGTAATGTATTTGGGGCCCATGAGTTGAGGCCCATTGTGATGTATTAGGGTCCGTGGGTTGAGGCCCATTGTGATGTATTTGGGGCCCATGGGACGAGGCCCATTGTGATGTATTTGGGGCCCATGGGTTAAGACCCATCGTGATGTATTAGGGCCCATGGGTTGAGGCTCATTGTGATATATTTGGGGCCCATGGGTTGAGGCTCATTGTGATGTATTAGGGCCCGTGGGTTGAGGCCCATTGTGTTGTATTCAAGGCCCATGGTTGAGGCCCAGTGCAATGTATGTATGGCCCGTTAAGTTGTGTATGAATTCCTTGTATGGGCCACTCCTTGGGAGCAATGTTGGTTAAATGGCCGCATTGTTGGGCAATGATGGTTTAATGTCTACATTGTGACCTTCCCTTAGGCTTTGTTCAGCCGATTTTGATTATCAAAGCCGATTGTCGAGGCCGATTATCAGTGCCGGTTATCAATAACGATTATCGATACCGATTATGAGTATGTGACAACATAACATCATGATAACTACACCTTGGAGCCACCTTGTGCATATATTGGGCCCATAAGAAAGTCCAGTTTATTACGTGATAGAGAGGGTAAGGAAGCCAACTTATTGCACTTAGACTCGGATCTACCCTCGGTGGGGGATATTGGATGCTCCATCACCGTGATTATGTGGGTGGGTGCATGTGGGCGGACACTGATGTGGGCGGGGCCTGAGGAGCTTGGGCAAGCTACCAGTGATTGGAAGACTACTGTGTTGGCAGGCTACTGTGCACACAATGAAGGCAAAGCTTTGTCCCACATCGGTTGCATCATCCGATGTTGTAGTAGCTATAAGTTGGATTCTTTCCTTAACTATCATGACACATTTTAAATTAGTGAGCCTATCTTGATATTTGGACTTGATCTGCCATCCTTCCGTGGACCCCCCATCATTCGTATGCATGTTGTGATGGATGATTGATTAAAGGAGATGCCATTGGGCTGAGATGTTTATGGGACTCCTTGTTAGACGGAGTTATCCCCACATGATTTCTCGATACGCGTAGGCTTGATGTATGGCCTAGATGGGGTTGATGATATTTGTGACTCTTCAGGATTTGCATATTGCATTGCATCATTGACATCTGATATTTGACTCTCCATGATTCTGCATTTGTATAGCTGATCCGTATTGTGTACTCTGAGATTGCACGACTCATGGACTTGTCATTATATTTTCACTTACTCTGATATCGTATGGTTCATGATCTTGTTAGTATTTCTGCTTATCCCAATGATATATGATTTATGGGCTTTATTGTATACTTGACATTTACCTTACACACACTTTCACTACCCTTTAAGCTTTCTATAAGCTTATGCACGATAGATGCATGCAGCTGAAGTTAGGTTGTAGCAGCATTGAGCTTGAAGCGTGCAACGATCTTTTGGAGCTTTGATTTTTGACATACGTTTTTTCTTTTCAGCATTGTATTCAAATGTTTATATTAATGGATATGTGATGATGATGTTGTCTTTGTGATTTGGGTAAACTTGTGGTTATGCTTATTACGAGACAAAAGTATGTTGGAAATCCTCCTTGTAGGATCCCAGGATCAGAATTTGGCATATGGAAGCTAGGAGTCGAGAATGGAGTACTACAGAAGTTGTTGACACCAGATTCGGTGATCGAAAATTTTGTGAGTCCGATTTCTGAGTTTGGGGAGTGATGGATGGTGTGCAATTACTCTCTCAAAGCTCTCTCTCTTTTTCTCAATATAACAATCGAGTGCAAGCCCTCCTTATAAAGGCAAAAAGTCCCAATGGAAATAAAATTCTCAGAGTCTGACTGAGTTCGATGTCATCGAACCCGATTCAGTGTTATTAAACATATACTTTTGATGTCATCGGATCACAGTTCGATGATACGAACCCAACTGAAAAACATTCCAGGATCTTTTTGAACAAAGATCGATGTTATCGAACTTGATTCAGTGTCATCAATATTTGAACTTCTTTGTCATTGAATCACAATTCGATTCCTTGACGTTATACACATAAGAGCTTGTTGAACATTTTAAATCTTGTCTACGATGACATTGACCTGATTCGATCTCATCAAATTTCAAATATTGATGACATCGAATCCCAGTTCAATTCATCATTCTTTTCAGAAGATATTCCTTGAAAGTTCGTTGGACACTTCTTTGTCCTTTTTTGATGTCATCGAGTTTCCCTAGATATCATCGAAGTTTGAATTTCGATAATATCGAGTACATCTTGATTCCTTGATCATTTCCATATGATTTTCCTTTCAAGCTTGCTGGACAGACGTCTTCAGATTCGATGTTATCAAACCTTGCTCGATGTCATCGAAATTTGAATTTCGATGATATCGAAGAAGGTTTGATTCCTCGAGCAATGTCAAAGTATTTTCCAAGAAGATTTGCTGGACAATGCTTTAAGTCCTTCGATCTCATCGACTAACCTTTGATGTCATCGATTACTGATATTCGATGTCATCGAAGGATTGTTCGATTCATCGAATATCTTGTCTAAATACTTTGTGGTTGCTGGACATAAAATGACCTCAATTCGATGTCATCGAGGCATGTTCGATGTCATCGATCATGAGTGTTCGTTGCCATTAACGCAAGCTTGATACCATCGAACTAAGCTGAAAAACTTAAAAAAAATTCTTGTTTAAAGAATAAGTTTTCAGACTCTTAATGCCTATGTTGTTTTAAGGCTTTTAAGGATTTATTTACCTGGGTGTTTTAGGACATAGAATGCGAGGCTTAATTTACCTGTGACGAGCTCAAAGCATACATCTAGTTGAGGCAATGACTTAAACGATCTTCATATGGGGCTCACTTGACTCATCAACTCAACCCTTACGCTAATTGATAAACTAGGGCACTTTTTTGTGAGCTTTGAGCGAGTTTTCGAGAGGCTTGAGAGGGTTCTGTGAGCTTGGTGTGCTTATTCTCCTGTTGATCTTCTCCATGCTGATAGGATGTCATCTTCAAAGAATTCGCTATTCAGCAGAGTAAAATAGAAGCAAGCATGCTCGACTATCTCTTTTAGCATAAGAGTGCTTGGTTTACCTCTTATTCTCACATTTCCATAACGTTCACACTAGCTTCTCACACATAACACAAACACTACATCCTTATTTCTTTTTATTTTCTTTCTAACCTTTTTTTTCCCAAAATTTGTCCACTTGAACCCTAGATATAATTGCCTATATGACTCTCTTGATTCCCTAAAATAATCCAAATTTCTATAAAGTAGAGATCGCACTTTGTGCATGAGGAAAATGGTGTCGAACCCCTTCCTTTTAAATTACTAAGGCCCTTAGAATCTTTAGCAGCATACCAACCACAAGAGTCATTTGGATAAAGAGATATATGAATCTTTCATTTCATAAGCAATTCTATGGTTTCTAACCAGCCAGATTCTAAATTTTTATTAACTAGTGGTGAATCCAAAATATACATTATTTCATCTAAGTCAATACCCCCATCTTCAACACATGCCACACATCACGCGAAGAGTGATGCTAAGGTGTGAGCCAACTCGCTCGTGTGGGGCTACATTCCATAGAATGATGACTCCACTGGTGATATAATGGGTAGCTACTAGCCAAGGCTCGACTCAAAATAGAGGATTTTCCATTTTTTGAGATTTTTGTAGTTCTAGTTTATGTTATTCGGTTTCGAACCAGTCCTGCATTTTACTTTCTAGCATTTTACATTATAATTATTCTAGTTTAAACTGGTCCTTTTACATTTTTTCCATTTATTTTCCTTCAACTCCAATTCATATTGGCCCATTTAAATTTTTGTCATTTAAATTACATCAATTATTGCTTTGGTTAGTCCTTTTCCTTCTATCATTTACATTCCTACAACTCTAGTGTTCTCTAATCTACTTGAATTCCTATCATTTACATTCTTGCGGTTTATATTTTGTACATTTTATTTATTTACTAACCGGAGAACCCACACCACTCAAAGCATATTGTAACATCCTGAATTTTCACAGCTAGAGTTTATACTCTGCTCGAGAAAACTGAGTGTTAATAATGTATAAATTGGATGCTTTAAAAATCACACTTTATTTATTTATTTATTTTTTCATTTAGATCACATCTAGATACATTCATGAAGGTAACATTTACTAGAATAAAATTGACTGCATTGATTATTTCATTAGTGTAAAAGAATTTAATAAATAATCAAACACCCTCTTAATGAGAGCTTATTACATTTATTGAGTTCGCAGCGTAAGTATAAAATTGAATAGTAAAACTATATTCGGATTCTTTCAGTATAGTCTTCTGTAGGGAGATGGTCCTCTGTACGTCTCCTGCATCATTTGTATGGTTTGGAGAGGGTTAACGCCCTACTCATAGTGATGGTTATCCTTAGGGCTGTTCACGAGTTGAGCTAGCTCGAAAAACTGGCTCGACTCGGCTCGAGTCAGCTCGGATTGACTCAGCTTGAATGAGCGATTCAAGCCTAGCCAAGCTAATTATTTGAAGCTCGAATTGAGTTCAAGCCAAGTTCGACCAGGGGGCATTTCAACTCGACTCGAACTCGAACTCGACTCGACTCGAAGCTCGAACACGAGCTCGACTCAGCTTGATTAATAATTATATTAAATATTTTATATATATATATATATATATATATATATATATATATATATATATATAAAAGTTTTAAGTTTAAACTTTGGAAAAAAAACCCTAGAGTCTCTACCCGATCGCACGCACCCCCTTTCCCTTTCCCTTTCTTCTCTTTCTTTACCCACTGCCAGCCACATGCCCGCCCAAACCACCACCACCAATTTTCATTTCAGCTCCACAATAGTATGATTTTAATCTCTTGAGATCTACTTATTGGGTGAGAAACCCAAGAAATCTGAGATGGGTTCTTCTCAGATTTGTTAGAGCTTTAAGGAAATCCAATGATCTGATTGGCTTAAGCTCTTTACTTGGATTTCTGATCCGTGTTCTTCTCTGTTTCTTTTCTAGTACTTGGATTTCTACTGGTGGAAGAAGATCAAGAACAGATCGGTTCTTACAGGCTTCCTTATCCGATTTGAAGCTTTGTTTGATTTTTTCATCGGGTTTTGCTTTGATTCTCTTAAGATTTTGGAATTTTTTATCAATGGAGGAGGATCAAGAATAAAATCCATTACGCTCTCACCCAGCAAGCTTGAGCTTGACTCAAGGTAAACTCGACTTGAAAGCTTTGGCAAACAAGTCAAGCTTCAATGTTGAGCTCGAGGCCAAGCTTAAGCTCGACCTCGAACTCGAGTACATCATGGACAAGCCGAGCCGAGCTTGGCCCACCTCGACTCGACTCAGCTCAATACCCACCCCTACGCATCCTTTAAGATTAACATTAAATTCAAGATATCCATAAAATATGTAAAGGTTCTGATATATCCCATCGTCCACTAGTACGACGATGTCAGAATGCGTAAACAACCTACATGAGATATACGCCTTACATAGTATGTGGGGCTCATCATACATAGTGATCATCACAATGTGGAATACGATTTATAGAAAACTTAACTTGACCCACATCTCATAACTACGGATATTTTCCAGCTAGCCAACTCTACCGTGGATTTACATGAACTCCTCGAGGCGCACAATACATGAGCTAGGTGAATTACGTGACACGACTTGATCATGGAGCGACTATTTACGACATCCAATCCCAGAAGTGATGTGATACTGCATTTACAAATTACACACATCGATTTGTGCACCACTACCCAAAGGCCCATGGAATTACGTGACAACCAAGAGGGTCTCTACCCAGAGCGCATTACGTCTGTTATGGGTGAATCTAAATAGAGCCGCATCGAGGTCAAACTTGGAGGCACCAATGAGCAAAGCCTCGGATTGATAGTGTTCGACTCAAGATGATTTCAAGGGCTCTTGTAGAATTATAGCATCGACCTGAGACTCAGAAGAAGTTGTCACACATCTGACAAGTAGGATCTCAAAATGGTAGCAATACATCTGAGCCAACCTGCCTCTGAGTCCTTTTTCAAGAGTTCTCATGTCAACTTGACATGCATAAGAGACCATCACAGACTCATCCAGTGTACCTTCGACTCGATCCTCTTTACTTATCGCATCAATAATTGGCTCATTCATGGGCTTCGATCGCCGAACAAAATCTGAGCCGCAAGGTTGGCTCAGATGATAGCTCAATTAGCAATGACATTAATTGAAAAAATCCAGTAATGCACGATAGGAGTAATGCCTAGCGCACGATATCCGGGTAATGGCTGACAACCGCACATGCATAACTCTCGTGTAGTGGCAATGACCATGCTGAGATAATCGAACACGTTCAACATGACCCTAAGGTATAAATATGAATCATTTTTACAAGAACATGTACGCAATATCTACTACTCTCACCCTACTCTCAACTACTTAGACCCAGTTTCCTAGCCTAACTTTGGCATCGGAGGGTCCCTTGCCTTAGCTAGGGTCTCCTTTGTCTTCCATTTGTGCAGGACCAGGGTTCGCTCCGAGCACACGGAGCTCAGTGGAGGGTGATCCAGATTTGAGCAACAACAACATCTATGATAGAATATTTGAATCACTAGTTGTGATACATCTTACACATCACTTGCACTTATAGAGAGAGATTGAATTATAGGAGTTCTGAAATATCAAGACACCTGCCCAAGCCTTAAAGATAAATAGCACAAGGACAATATAATAAAGAGAATAGTGGCAATGGCCAACTCAGCAAAGATAAGCGTGACAATGGCCAACATAATATAGAGGAGAGTAGAAATGACTAACTCAACAAAAGGGAAGTGGCAAGGGCCAACTCAATAAATTGATAAAGGCAAGGGCAAGGTTTGTATCTATGGCCCCACATAAATTCATAAAAATCTCATGTAAACCACATTATACTATAATCTCAAAGGGTAAATAATTGATGGTAAACCACATAATTGCAAAGGAAACTTAAAATAATATAAAGTCATGTAACAACCAGGATAAAATATCATGAAGGCATGTATCAGGCAGGATAAAATATCATGAAGTCATATAAAAGGCAATATATAATAACTTAAATTAATGTAAGCTTAAAGGATAAAACCCTCACCTCTTAGCTCAATCCCACTCCAGTGCTGATAGATCTGTAATGTTGTACCCAACTCTAATATGTTTAACATGTTTCCTAGGTTGCTATGATCAACTTAAGTTAGCGTTAGTCAAAGATTTAAGCCTAGCTTTCACTCCAATAGTATGAGAGGAGATTTTTGATGAAATTTGAAGAAAATGAGTAGAACATGGAACCTAGTTCTTGTGGAAGGTTACAAGGGATGGCTAATTCATCGTATTTGTATTAGGACCGACTGGATTGATGGCTGAGGTGCTCCCTTGACAAACTTTAGCAGTCGGCCTTCTCCTCTTCCTTCTTCTTTCTTTTTCTTTCTCTCCTTTTTTCTTTCTTCTCCGGATGCATAGACTAGATGGTTCTTCCTTTACTCTATGCCTCAGCCTTTTATAGAATTCTTTCGAGTGTTTCCAATGGGAGGAAGAAACCCGTTCCAACACGACAGCCTTACATACTCAGTTTTTTGCATGTGAATTCTGGGTTGAATCTGCATATGTCTTTCAATCTCTGGCATGAGTTTAACACTCTCTTTATCCTAATATACTGGGGACCTTCTTGTTTGAAGGGCCATCAGATAGGTGGTTACGATCTTGATCTTGGGTGTTGGGACATCTAGTGAATGGTCGGAGAAGGAGGCCCTTCTTCAATGGTGGGTCTGTTCCTAGGCCACCTTCCCCGAAACGATCCTTCTGGATGGCCTAGGATTGTCATCTTCCACTCTCTGGCCCACAAACTTCATGGCCCAGACATTCTTACGGCGTGGTTTACGTGAACGTTGCATATGTGTTCATCTCCGTGAAAGACGACCAACACTGCATTCTCCATTTCTTTCCTTCCTTTTTAGCTGGCTTGAGAAAGGTTGAAACCTATGTCTCTATGGCTTGGATGGTTCAAATTGGTGCCAGGATCAAAGGCCCGGTTGTCTTTCATGCAGAGAGTTGCGATACGTGTCTGACCTTATCGCTACTTGCTGTGTTATGAACCGTAACCGGTTTGGTTCTCTGTTGGAGTTTGATGGGGCCCAGTTTTGGTAGTCTTTTGAAATATCCTCACTGTTCATCTTCTTTGAGTGATGGTGCTAGGCCATGGGTCAAGATATGGGCTGGATCCAGGTCCTAGGTGGGCCACAAGTTGTAGGGATGTGGGAGAGGAGGTTTAATGTAAACCTCTACACGTTGTATCAAGGAGATGTGTTTCCTCTTGTTTTGGTTCTGTATGTTAGTAAGAAGAGATGTAGTTGGTAGTAAAATCAAGTGGGTCCCACCCCCATGTTATTGTGAAAGTCCATTCCGATCATTAGTTGGGTCGGGTTATGTTAACCCACGACTCCAAATTTAAAGTTGTTCTGAGCTTTAGGTGGGGCACACCTTGTAAGAACGTGTGAGGAAACTCCTCACACGTAAAAACCTATGTGAAATCACCTACTGTGTATACAATGTAAGTTTATATTTACAATCTTACCCTTCTCCTTTGTTTGGACTCCCGCCATTCATAACTCGCAACTTTACCATCCAAACGGGATGAAATTTGATAGGTAATCATTATTTTACACACCCTCTCCCTTGTTGAAATTTAGGCCCTAATCTATTAAGGATGACCAAGATGCTCCTTTAGTGGCTAACACAATTTGTAATCCAAAATAATATTTGTACGGCTCTGATTGACAAGTTATCAGGCAGTTTGGACCTAAACCCTAAGATCTTCATGGTGATCGGTTTACCATTATGTTCGTGTGGCCCGTGTGGTGAATTCAAACATGATGGATGGTCAAATGACTTGCTAAAAATAAGGAAACTTGATGGTTAGAACTCTGGCCATGGCCATGTATGTAGGTAAATGTATGGTCGGTTTAGTAAACAGATGGACATAACGTGGGTTTCTAGAGTGATTAGGGGTAAAGCATGTGTATCGTCAGATTAGAGTGTTTTGTTCATATGTGTAAGTTTCTTATATCATAGTTCTAATGGTAGGTTAAGCATATTCATAGGTAATGGACAAGATGTATGGATCAGAATCTTGATTTGATAAGTGTATGGACAAATGTAGAGGTCAAGTAGCTAGTTTACTATGATCTAAGGGCTGAAATTCGACGTGTACGGTTAATTCATGATAATTAAGCCTAGTATAAAATTTCACATGAAATGGATCATGAGAACCATGTGATTTGGAATTAAGGGGTATAGGTTGATGGCATTTTTATAATTATTACTAATCTAAGAGTTTTGTGAAATCTAATGGTTCTATGAGGTTATATGCACCTTTCTAAACAACTCTTACAAATGGACTTATATCTAGATCACTATGGATAAAGAGTTATTTACTAATTTAATCAAAGGAAGGTACATACGTCAAATCACATAAAGGATGGTCTTGCTTCAAAATCGATAGTCAAATTGCTTGATCTATGAATGAAGATCATTCCCAATGGTCAGATTCATGTTGGAGAATGGATGTAAGGTAAGGATAGCTAGATTGGTATCGTACATATGTTCGTATTACGTTAAATTTCTTGGTAACGCTCGAGAATTTTCAATACTCGGGTATTGAAATGTTCGGGGCATTACACACATACTCCAGTCATTAGATCCAATAAATAAAAAAATAAAAGAAAAATAAAAAATAGAGAGCATCAGAAAAAACAAGATGCATCCACCATCATTGGACTTAAGAACCATCTTCGAGTTTGCTGCTCATCCAAGTTCATCCTTCCATATCACAACATCATCTGCACCAGATCGCAAATAACCATGTCCATCCAGGATGACCTGTGAATACTTCCATTATTATCGATTTCACCAAGGCCCCTCATAGGAGAGTCTTTATGTAGCCTTTCATGTTAGATGTCGCTCTCAGCCTAAAGATGTTAGAAGAGCTTATGTCCAATTTTCTTCAAGGTTGGGCCTCTCTCGCTGCCTAAAGTGCACAGGCTTAGCCACTAGGCACCTAGTCAATCAGTCAGTTTCAGCGATTAGTAAGAAAATTCTAACAATCAATTAATGTGAATGCTCTCAGAGAAATTCCCCTAGGTTTTTCACTAGGAATGACCAATTGTAGTTGCACTTGTAGAGGATGGATATATGATAGATTAATGGATACAAGACTAAAATTTACTTAGATTTTTGATGTGACATGATTGAGATAGCCCACAACTCACAAAGCATATGTATTTCACAAACCTAGAATGTAGAAGCATGTGTGCTAATTGACATGAGAAGTAGAATATGGAGGCCCAGATTTGAAGTCCATCTATATCTAGGAGAACCTATAACTAAGACCTCCATACCTGAACCTCGTGGAAGGGTTGAGAAAAGAAAGTAATGATGACATGCTCATTCTACTCACATCATCTGCATTCTAATCGCATCATTTGACGTTAAGCCTTGGGGGACGTATACCTAGTTTGCAATAAATGTGCCCAGTTTGGTTTTGGGTTGTACACTACCTTTCACATTAATGGAATGGATTGACTGAGCATTATTTTGGAGTCCCCAATAACCAAAGAAAGTCTCCAGATCCACAGTTGTGTAGAATCCATGGAATCACCTTGAGATCGGAAAAACTAAAGAATTCTTGACTTGAGTGACTCCTTATTTAATCTGTGACATGGATTCTAGGTAAGGGCTTCAGTTACGAAAAATGAAGATGTCAGGCACCATTTTATTTCCCGTGTGAAACATGATCTCTACGTTGCCAAGTAGTATACCTTCAAAGGAGATTCAAAGAACTCCAAGTACAATACTAAGCTTTAGATATCTAAAATACAAAAGATAAAGTGAAAATGAAATGAAAATGGTAGAAAAAAGGGTTTTTCGATAGAAGTATGGAAAGGAAAAAAGACTACAATGTTTTTGATTAGTCCTTTAAGTCACACATTTTGATGCAAAAGATCCTTAAGAAAGGCAACTGTAAATCATACATTATGTGATGTCAAAGGAGAGCCTACTACCTCAGGTGTTCAAAGCAGCAGGGTTTGAATATACAGATTAGAAAATGACAAATCGAGAATATGAGGTTGGATTTACAAATAAAACTAGAAGAGCAGAGATTGAAAGACTAGAAGAGTTTGAGAGAATAAAAGAGACATAATCTTTGTTTGTCTCAAAACTAGAAATAAAACTCTTATTTTTTTTTCTCTCTATCTCTTGGCCTATGGGCTATGGGGCTCTCTCTCTCTCTCTCTCTCTCTCTCTCTCTCTCTCTCTCTCTCTCTCTCTCTCTCTCTCTCTCTCTCTCTCTCTCTCTCTTTCTCTCTCTATCCCCTTCCTGCTTTTGTGAAGGTAAAATCCTCCTTTTTAGGCATTTTCATAAGGACACACGGCTAGGATTTAATCAGGTTCGGTTCTCCTAAGCCATAGCTTCAACATCAATGCCAGGCTCAGGTAAACTAACTATTGTTGAAGAATAAGAGTAAATGAGCCTCTTGGAGAGTCCTAATTAGGCTAACACATATAATCATTAAAAAAAAAAACCTCAAAAAGTGGAGTCGGATCCGATTCTGATGGATTTAGGTCCAGTTTCACGTAGAATCGATAGAGCTAGGGCCAGTTCTATGCAGAACTAGTGGTGTTAGGGCCGGTTGCACATTTTATGTCAAAATTGGCCCCAACAAGGCCATTATGTCAAAATTGGCACCGATAGGGCCATTTCTGTCAGGTTTACCCCAATCTAGTCTGTTAGCTACCTTTCTAGCATGTTTTGAGCCATGTACTTGCTTTGATCAAGGGGTTCACGGATGTTACAAAGCCAAGTGGTCTTATTTTGATAGAGGGGTATCTACAGACGCTCCTCTTTGGTAGAGCTTGGGATACAACCAAATTTCAAAGGGAGTGGACACCTTGCTTAGAGTAGATGAAGAGGCGACTGGTTCCTCTACTTGCTAGAGTGTCATGATTGATTAAAAGCTTAACTTAAACAATTCATGAGGTTAGGGAAAATGTTACAATATTTTATTGCAACCCTTTCATGTTGTTGATTGGTATACACACGAAGAAATCTGCTGGGTTTGATGTTTTAGTGGTTATAGCCCCTGCGCGTGCGACCTTATGAGGATAACACATGTTGGATATAGAAGCGTAGTTTTTTATGCTACACAATCCCCTGGGATTACTTACAAGCCTATTGTTTGTAAGAGATGATTGCCTTTTTTTTCACATGCACACACACCCACACACTCATGCTGTAGTCATATTCACCACTTATGGGTACTCGAACCCTTGACCTGGTGTTGAAACTCATGTGAGTTTACCACTAGGGAAAGAGTAATGCGTAGTTGCCTGTGCATTTTGCATCTTTACGAATCTTCCGCATTACAATGCACTAATTTTGTGAGTGTCCTAGACTAGAGTTTTTTGGATTATTCTTTAGCCATCCAAGTTCTAGCTTTTCTTACTGTGGTTTGTAAAGATTCTTTTCACAAGTTAGAATACAGTTAAGCCAACACAGGTATCAAAACAAAGTATTTTACATCTATTTTTTTCCTAGGATGACTGTCCTAAAGTTGTGAGGTCCGGTTAGCCATCTAGTGCCTACTTATTATTATTATTTTTTTCCTTTTTGTGTTGAGTAAACATACCTACCTTATGGCGTTTGCGTGGGTGTTGTGCTTGTAAAATTTGGTCTTGTGGAATGGCATAGGATAGATTTGATCCATTATATGACATCTAATATGTACCGATCTGAACTTTAGGTGATCAAGATCTAGGGTAATCAATGTATCAATCTGATCCGTCATACAACATCTAATGGCCTTGATCATAGTATTAGTGTAACATCTCGAAAATCGGGGGTCGGGTAAAAACCCAACTCCCGAGTTCCAGAACATCACTTATGCAACATTTTTAATGATGGATGAATGTCGGCGGTAATAGTACATAAAACATGAGGTGGATCAAGCCAAAACAGCATATCAGACTCTAGAGACAGTTAATTTAGCAAGCGGAAGAATGTGATAGATATATAGAATATATGAACTGTTGTGAGTCTCCAGAGTGTGAACATGTTACCAGGTTAAACATATACATGTATACTCCAAAGATGAGCAAAAAGAATATACATGGGTGTGAAAATAAAGGGTAAAATACCACGTGTACTAGCATCTAATCAGTAACCCTGTAACCCCGTCAATCAGAACCTGCATATAGGAGGAATCCTCCTCATCATCATCAAGTCCAGCTCTGCTTCGCGAGCATCGCCATCATCTGAAACTAAAATAGGGACTGGTGGGTGTCCGGAACACTATCCCATAACGTGGGAATGAGTAGCTAACTCAGTGGAATCATAAAGCAAAGGTTAGCATGTTATCAAATCAATTAAGCGATAATGGTAAAGCAAGCAAAACAAACATTCCTAAACACTGTGATTAATGCAAGCATGAAATGACATGATGGATGCCCTCACCGACATACTCCCTCATGCGACACCATCTTACGTCCGCGGCATGCTTTCTTCCCTCAGTGCTCCACATCTTTCAGGCACATGCAGTGCGATATGAATATGATTACCGAGTTGTTATTAGTCCTTTTCATACAGCCGGATTGGAAAACTAGGGTACCTTCCTCATATCAATACCCAAATAATGATCCTGTCTAGGGTAGTCACTCCTAGTAGTCTCATACGATGACATATTTCTAGGTCGCAGCAAGGGCTGCCAGGGCTGTTGCAAGCACTCGTTGCATCGCTCCCCCATCACCTTATCAATACAGGCCTAGTTTATATCTTTAAGACTGCATCAGGACTCGTCACCCCCATGCGGTGTCAGGATAAACTCAAGGTCACTACAAAGGGTTGCCAGGGCTGTTGCTTGCACTCGTTGCTCCACTCCCCCATCACCTTATCAATGTAGGCTGACAGCAAGAATATAGTGTCCCATACCACCATAATCTGCTCAGAGTAGGGTGCTCACTGGTCACTATGGGGAGGTTTGTGGCCCCAACGTAGGCCAAAAGATCAACCACGGTGTCCCATACCACCATGCCCAGCTCATGAGTCTTAGGGGATCGAGGTACCAAGGTTAGATGGGCTTTCCAATGATAAGTTTAGTAACCTAGGTTCAAGCAGTTATGACGAATACAAGGTGAACACACAATGGTCAGTCGGGTTACTTGATGAGTTTGACTAGCGCGAGCGCACGTTGAATCGACCGACATGAAGTGCATAAGCACTTCGTGTGGCCTAACCACTGCCGACGATTCTAGTACGACTCGAGTTTGTCATACACATTCTTCGTGGCGAATAGAATCCAACCACAAATTCTATACTGTTACCGACTGCCTGGACTAGAGTATAGCCCCAAGCACACAGATGTGAATCAGTAATCATATGAGATAAACAAAATTGAAATAACAAATAATCTAAGCATGTTAGCAACATGTTATAAGATACAACATAGGCAATTAAACCATACACAAGTACTTCACACATAAGGAAATTAATTGAAATACGACAAGCGTAGAGGAAATCATATATATCATCAAATTAGTTGAGAATCCAGTCTCAACGCTAATCTACAACACCATTTACTCAATACTTACTAATACATACATTTATACAAACACTTAGACTACTCAACTCCAACGTACTTGACGTATGTTGATTTCAACATATAATATGACAGATCCTTATATCAAGGAGTTGTCTAGTACACAACAATCATGTTCTTACATTCAAAACATATGGCAGACATAAATCATATTGATTTAGGCATTTCAACAAACACTTAGTCTACACACATTAGTTTACATAGCAGATGTCGGCCAATATGTGCATTAGGGCGAATCTTTCGCCAAATAGATCATATGCGTATAACTAGTATAGGTACACGGTAAATACTCATGACAATCATATCAGCAAAATACGTACGTATACAGTATTTCCTGTAAATACCTAAAATATCCTAAATCTCATATTCTTCGTACGTATTCGAAATGAAAAAAGGACAGCATGTTCTACATGTCAAACAGCATGCTTATCAGTAATCTACCATTAAACGGCATTGAAAGCTTTGAAAATAGGTAACTAAGTGCCTAAAATCCGCACCTTTCGCTGTAGAAGCGTATCGATTCGAATAGAAAGTCTACGCATCGTCAACGTCGATATGGCGACCTAATTCACAAGATAGGTTAGCTACTTCGCTACTTGTATTGCTAGAATCTCCAAAACAGGTTGAGGTTAGGGTTTACTTACCTAGAATGGAGTTAAAATTGCCAGAATAGCGATGTAGGTGGAAGGATTTGGCACATGGAGCAACAGGGAAGAATCCTTGGAAGAATCACCAGCTTCTCCCTCACTTTCTCTCTCTTTTCTCTCCTTTCTCTCCTAGGATTTTCCAATTCATATGGGTTAGAAAGCTAAGGGTTTAAGTCCCTTTTATAAGCCCAAACATAACCAAAATAGACTTTAAGTCAAGGTATACTTGGGTTATAGCCAAATCGGGTCTTTTCCGATCCAAAAGAGCATTTCTGGAGGTCCCCTGACCAAATGCGGTCGGACTTAAGCTCATGGATATTGGATCCTGGTCACATTAAGTTTTTAGTCCGGTAGTGTTCTCAGATCGTACGTGGTGGACCAGTTTTAGTTCAGCGGTCACGGAGATTCGATCGAGGATTTCAAGTACACTGACCTGAGTGAGAAATGTTCCCTGATCCGAGGGTGTATTTAGGTTAGATTTCAATGGTCTGAATGCTTATACTTAACTCGCAAGTGAAACGTGCCAGATTTATTTAAATGACATTAAATTTTTAATGAATTTTACTCTTTCTCACACTCCTTGCTTCAGGCTCAATGAAATAGCCTCAGAACATCGGTTGGGCTTAATTTTCGAAACGATTGTCAAGTCCAACAAGGCGGTCGTAATTGTCTAAGATTATCGCTATCGGACTTTCGACAGGCGGTCTAGATCCAATACAAAGTTTCAAAGGGTTCCTGAGAACAAACAGGTTTAGAGTTTGATCCTGGATTTTAGGGTAAGATAGCGTCAATGATTTTATAGGTTTTGGGTCTTACAGATCGTATTTAAAGTGGTTGGTGCTAATTTCACAGGTAATCTAGTGTAGCGCTGACTAATTCACGTTAAATTCTAAAGAATTAGGTTCTAAATGATTTCTTTGGCTTTGGAATTGGGTTCTGAGAGGTTACCAAGGTGTTATGGTCGACCCATTGCCTAAGGACGCTTAACTCCAAGTTGGCAAAAATCTGGGGTGTTACAATTAGGTTGTCAACAGCAAAGATGTTGAAGGAAATGGAATGGACCTGATTTTCCACTGGACGTCTAAAAGATCTTTTTGGAAATTTAGATGGTTGGAATCAGGGTTTAATTAATGTGGATGATGCGCACTCGATCCTTCATACGATTGTTTTGAACAAGAAAAAAATGCTTTTGATTTGGGGAATTATCTCATTTGAACATAACAAAGAAAGAATACACAGATCAATCATTGTATTAATAATACTGAGTTCATTTACGTCCTTTAATATTCCTTAATTTTAAGATAGACAATTTGAAATACATAAATTGACAAAGTTCAAATGTTGAATATCAAATTTGGTAGCATTTCGACTTGTGCTTCGATCATCTCCATAGGAGGAATGTTGTGCGAGTTTGATCCCTTATGCAAAAGGAGAGATTGAAGCGATGAAGATTGAATTTGGTGATTTTGACAGCACCTTGGCCCCTTTCATTACTGACTGTATAACAGTCTGGTTGCGTAGCTCGTGTAACCAATTATTGGTTGTGCGACCTGTGCAACTAACTTGCCACTTCTCTCTCTTACCTTCGATCTTCCTCTAGAGCTCTACTCTTCTTTCGAAATTCTTCTCTTCCAAATGAGAGGGGGAGTAGGGTATTTATAGGCCTTCTCACGTGCGAACCCTCGATCTTTGTGCCATGGAGCCCACCTTACATCAGATCTGACTGTCCATAATAAACTACCTCTGATCTTGGTTGTGCGACCCACACAACGAAGGAAGTCGATTGCGCGGCCCGCGCAACCACTGACTATCATATTTGATTTTCTTCTTTCTTTCTCATTTATCCAATTGTCTTTTGATCTTCCACTCTTTCTATCTTTCTTCATTCTTTTTATGCTCCAACAGATGCCCCCTTGATCCTTTCTTTGTTCATTTAAATCAAAGAATTAGGATCAATTCATTCCTATTTCTAAACCACAAAAGTGGTTGCGCGACCCGCGTAACGAGCACCCGAGTTTTGTACTCGGCTCCCTTCCTCTATAAATAGCAGCGCTCATTTCATTCTCCCACTTCTCATTTCTTACAGTGGAGTTTTGTCCCACCAACTTTGCCCCGTGCAACCAAACTTGATTGCATGACCCGCACAACGAATATCTCGTCGCGCAAGGTATAAATGCATTGCTCACAATTGCGCAATGGACTTTGGTTGTGTGACCCGCGTAACCGACCCTTAGTCCCGATCCTTAATCATTTTCCAGACTTAGTTTTTCTTCAACTTGGCTTATTTTCCTATACTAACTTTTTCTCAACACAATTCTTTTAGGACTTGACTTTTCTCATCCTGGGCCTGCACAAAAAGAACTTTCATTGTCATCGATCCTCCTATTGCTCATCCTTCACATTAAGAATTACCAAACCCTCCATCTTCTCAAGCCACAGAATCTCTGTCATCCCCAGCCCAGCCTTTATGAAAGTGCTTTAAGACAACCGTTAAGCACCCCGCCTACATCAAGGAGCCATGCTTCCTACTTTTGACTTCATCGAACGCATCAACACACTTCCATCTCCCATTCACAGAGCCATCACCATGGGCAATATTGAAAGACGTCCTAAGCATGGTCATGATTACGACTGGGAGGAATGGCTGAAATTAACAACGCATCATCAAACCATTAGCCAGAAACCTCCTACCAAGGAAGACACTCCACCCCCTTCCCGACCGAAGAAGACTTGTCGGAATAAGGCTCAAGAGTTCTAGGAGAAAATTAAGGAGCATAACCGGAAGAAGTTGCACAACTCTTGGGAGTCAGTTCGCGCGATTGAGGGTGTCATAAAATTTGACAACCCTTATAAGCAAGGTATCATGGTGATTCTAGTCAGCCTCCATCATCACCATTCCATTTTAAACTGTGAACCTATGGATCATAAGGACGGAGAGAGGCTAGCTTCTACAGAGTCTTGGTCGTTCAGAGAACCAAGATTACTGGAAGGCGTCCTACAGCCGACGAAACCAAGACAACTAATTAGTGATATTCATTCAATGTTCTTTCTCACCCCATCTTATAATCCCCATAGCCTATATCCAACCTGTTTTTACAAGACGCTCTAACAGTGTTTCAGTGAACGTCAACTCATCTGGAGTCTTGAAGAATTCAGAACAAGGGGTCTCTTGACTCCTCGCAATTACTATTTTGAATGGGCCATGACAGTTCTGGCGAAGCACGCAAATATCTTATCCAAGATTGATATTTACACCGCGATTGAAGCAACATCACATTCTTTCTATAAAGAGTCTTCCGTTCTGAAGGCCTTTCTCAATTACTGGTGCCCTTCCACCAATTCTTTCCATCTACCTGAAGGCGAAATGAGCATTACGCTTTGGGATATTCATAGGATTGTCGGTCTGTCGATAACCAAAAAATTCTTCGATGAATTTGTCCCCACCAACGACGAATTAGCCTTTGTCTCTTTGCCTAACCATATTGCCTTTATTTTGGAAATGACCACTGAACTCTTCAAAGAGATGTCCAAGTTTCCAAACATCCACAAGATCCATCCTATGCAATGGCTAGCCCATTTAGTAGGGCTCTTCGGTAACCTTTCTTCTTTTCAAATTAGCATTTTTATTGCATCTTGATACATATTAATCTTGGTTTCACCTATCTCTTCTTTTGTTCCAGGTTTAATGGTAATCACTCGCGAGAGTTGGAAGGCCTTCATAAGAACATAAAAGTGCGCACTGAATATTCTCTTTATGGGGAGCTCGTAGCATTTATCACTTACTGGCCAAGCATAGTAGTTTTTCCTAGCTCCAAGTCAGCAAATTCCATCTACCCCTCACTATTTGTAGTAGCCGGTGCCATGGATAAAGGGATCAAATACTTCCTTGCTCCTGCTTTATGTTCAATTTATAAAGCTTTCGGAGATATCGCTTCTCGCATAAAAAGTCCCTCTGTCGGCTTTGCTTCCACCTACATGCCATGACACTACTTCATCGGCTAACTCGACATATATTTCCCTTGGACCTTTGAAGTTACAGAGATAGCTTATGATCATCCTTCTTAGATTCCCCTCTGGTTCTTTCAAAAGAGAGTTATGGCGAAGACGTCCTATGACTGGGTGAAAGATGCCTTCTCCTTTGATGCCAAGGTCAATTATTTTCATTTTTTCCTGCCCTGCAACACAACAGGCACAGACAAGTTAGACACAGGATCACTTACTCTGGGAGAAAGGGCATTCTTTTTGTTGATTAGATCGTGTAGTCTCCCGTTGAGGGAGGGAACAAAATTCTGGAGAGAATCGTACTATCCCAATCGTTTTACTTGCTAATTCGGCTTTGATCAAGCTGTTCCCAAAGATTATGGACTAGTGACCCAAAGGATGAGGAGTTATGGTACCCGTCCATTTAATTGGGCAATGGTATGGAAACAATTGTTGGGTTGCTGAGTTAAATCTTCTTTCATTATCCCGGGCTGCGACCGTATTCCTCGAGCTTCATATAATCACATGAGATGGTGGGTTCACCAGTCTTATCTGGTAAGGAAAGGTCTACCATTAATTAATCCCATCTGGCTTCCACCACCAAGCCTTGGGGGTCGCACAATTGAAGAGGGAGTAAGCTTCATAGCAGAGACTAGTCATGCCCCTTTGCTGGTCATCTCTGTGTCAAAATATTCATAGATGAACCTATTCATGAGAAGAAGCCTGACAATACCCTAGAAGGGTGAATAAATTACGGTGTCATTCAAGAGTTTGAATAAGTTCCTCGAAACCGCTCCATGGAGGAAATCACAGAGGCTACTTCCCCTATGTCAGAGAACATTACCAATCTTCAAGACTAGCCAACCTCTTCTACCCATCTTCAAAATCAGCTGATCTCTTCTCCTGCCCCCAAGACTGCTCACCCTGGTTCTTCTTCACCAATGTTAAGATCTCGAACGCGTGCCCAAGCTTCTCCCCCTTCACCTCAAGAAGGGACCATTGTTTTTGCCTCTTCGACTTTAGTTAGCGCAAATCCTCAACCAGGGAGCAGCCAGTCTCTTCTTTCTACAGGGAAACAGGTTGTTACTGAAGAAACCAGCAAAGGACATTCGGAGAGTGAAGGTTCAATTTCCTCATCTGGAAATACTGTTTCTGATGAATATGAGGTAGAAAGAGAGGATCAAGATGATGACTATGAGGAGGGGGAAGTTGATATTAGCGGTGAAGAAGACATCATTGCAGAAGATGTTCCTACTGATGAAGAACATATCCCTTCAACCTCTACGGCTATTCCTATAAAGACTTCACCCATAGTGGAGGAAGGAGAAGATGAACCCCTAGACTACAGGTAATATAGTTATTCACCATGTAAGAAAATCTTGTTATTTTGTTTACTTTCATTCTTTTTTATTTTTTTATTTTTTATCTTAAGTATTTTTATTTCAGGTGGTCATATTGTCGATACTGGGGAAAATAGTATTTCCCTTGTAGATTTACCTCCCGTCTTACTAGCGGCTTCACAGAGATTCTCTCTACCCCCACAGGCAGTGGCTCACAAAATTGCTTTTCCGATAGAATCAACTGATCTACCAACTCCCACCACCATTGATTTAAGCACTATAGCTAGGGCTCCATCTCTTACTAGATAGATGAAATCTCCCACTGTTTCGGTACCAGTAAAAGGTATATTCTTTTCCTCATTTATACTTTCCATATTATCTGCACTTATACCTTTATACCTTTTATACCTTTATCTGCACTTATACTAGAGAGATGGTTTTACTATAACTTTATACCTTTTATTTCTTAATAGGGAACTTACCTCAAAGTGGTACGGCGAGTTCTAGTTCTGTTGTGACTTTATCAGATGTGCTATCTTTTGAGAAGATTCTTATGTATAAATTGGCGTTGATTAGGAATTCCATGTTAGGCATTGTCGAGATGTTTAAAGATCCTGATCAATGGTTAGATCTGGCTGTTGCTCTTGATGTTCTGGACTGTGCTACATAGATGGCTAAAGTCAACATTTCTTCCGTGTGTGATGCTCTCCTAAAATTCTATAATTCTATAATTGCTTTGAAATCAGTTGAAATTGTGATTATCCCGCTCGAGATGTTAGAGTATGGGAAGCAACTTGCATATTCTAGAGAGAAGGTTTCTCAAATTGCTCCCATCATTTCTCATCAAGACCAAGAATAGTTATCTTTGTGAGAGCAACTAAAGACTTTGCTGATAACAAGGTGACTATCCAGAGCCGTATTGCCCTTTTGAAGCAAGAAATTATTCAGTTGGAGAAGCAGGATCTGGAGGAAGATCTAAACATTAAAAGAGTACAGGAAAAGATACAATGTAGCCTTCATTCCGTGGACGCCGAAAGATCTGAACTGGCCAAGAACGAAGAACTAATTGCCTCCTTAGTAGAAAAGTTAGCTGGCATCCCGGATCTTACAAGAATAATCTCAAATGCCAAATTGGAACACGTGGCTGCTCAAGTTAATCTTCAAGAAAATTTGTAACAATACTTAGCAGCCTTAGGCATAGCAGGAGAACTATGAGATATAAAACTTTGACATATTTTCTTTTGTTATTACAAGTACTCTTTGAATTGCAAGTTATATAAGTATTTTGTGATGTTCCTGATAATGGTTCTCTTGGATGTTTCTGCAATGTTTTGATTGATGTGTTATACCTTTTTTTTAAGCATCTCTTATGACGTGTTAGTAAGGGATTTCCTATATAATTTTTGTCTTAGCTGGCGGTGCTAAGTTTTAGTTTAGTTAAATAATCACACAGTTTATCCACGTGAGTAGTGGAGCCATGCAATTTTTTAGACTCTTGTGTAGTGGAGTCGGGTCTCACATGATAGTCTCTATAACTCTTAGGAGTTCACTGGACTTCTCACAACTTGTTGAGTTTACAAACCGCAATCCATCGGAGGGGCCCAGTGAAGCTACTGGGGTCGTGAACTCGGTTGGATTTATGCATAGGGTTGGCTGTAGTAACTCTCTAGAGTTCATGGGGTGCACAAGATTACCTTTGGGGTACCAAATCTAGGACTGCCAGTCCATCAATGAATAGGTTTGGAACATTCCTCATGAGTTACTACTAAAATCAAGCCAAAGATCTCGGGGGTCATATGCATGGTTGGCTTATCTATGGACAAGGCCAAAGAGCTCACATTGCAGCTCACAATTTCTTCGCTTGCAAGGTCGGACCCATTCACGGGAGGGAATTTTCATTTATTCCCTGTGACGTTGTTGGAAAGCTATATAGGCAGGATGAGTGTTACGCATGACTAGTCGTTGAGGACTTTTTGGCCTTTTATAGCTTTAAGTCACTGGATTCATCTGCTGCCCATATAAGTGTGCATATGATGGCCTTCGCGGGCATTTTAGGGCCACTAGCTTTTCACTATTGCCCAAATGGAGAAAATGATAGGTCATATGCATAGTTGGCCGCTTTTAGGGCCTGGATAGGCTACCTTAAAGGATAATGGCAGTGGTCATCGTTGTCGCGAGAATGATATATCAGCTTGGTGATGATACCAATTTCAGTAAAATTCTGTGGAGCTCACTTGATGATGATAATGATGGTCACGTTCCTTTTGTAACATTCGTTGATATGTAATCTTGATGTGCTCTCAAATTTCTTCTTTATTCATTCGTCTTTCATTCGTCTGGAAGGAGAATACATTAGGGCTGAAAGTTGGGGGGGTTGCTCCTCAACCTTAACCCAACCCAACCTACCCAATCTCGGGTTGGGAATTCTCAACCCAAGCCCAACCCAAGCGGGCTCGGTCGGGTGCATACGTGCTAATATTTTCATATTACATTAGTTTATTATATTTCACTATAAGACTTATTTTTTATATCTATAATTTTATTAATTATATATGTGATTATTCATCATAAAGAACTTCATTTTTTAAAAAAAGCTAAAATATAGGACAATTACTTTAAAAATAATGTAGCATAGCACGCAATCTATTTGGAAGAGAGAAGTCTGGCATATCTTGTTAGCTTGAGTCCTTGGAAATGACATGGACAAATGAGACCCAACATCACTAGTGTGCTTTCGACACAAACAATCCACACTCAATTATAATTTATAAGTAACTAATATATTGATCGGGTTCGGGTTGGGTTGGGCAACCCGAGACCTCAACCCGAGCCCAACCTAAGTTTTATCGAGTTGTTGTTTGTATAGCCCAAGCTTGAGATCATACTTGATATATCCTGCCCGAGCCCAACCCAATGTCAGGTCGGTTGGATTGAACCCGCCAAATTTTTAGCCCTAGAATACATGGCCATGGTCGTGTTTATTCTGACCCCCTTTTGATACAGAAGCATTATTTTAATAATATTCTAGATCAAAATCGGAAGTATATTCAAGGACAATATCTTTTGATGAAGTGAGCATTGACCAAAATACTGATACCTTGTCCATCTTGGTTTACGACTTTATATGTTCCATTGGAGTATAGTTCTTTTATTATGTATGGCCCGTCCCATTTGAGCTCGAATTTGCCCATTGTTCTATTGGTGACCACTATCGGTCAGCATCAACACAATATCCCCTTTTTTGAAAGAGTGATATTTGACTCGTTTATCAAAGGTGGCCAATATCCTTACCTGATACAACTATAGCCGCTACTGAGCTGCCGAGCATTTCTCATCGAGAAAATCTAGTTCCTCCAGTCTTATTTTTGCATTTTCATCATCTATAATTAATTGATGTACTGTAACTCTTAGTGACGCTACTTGTTTTTCGATCGGGATGAGCGTTTCTACACCATAAACTAGTGAATACGGTGTTACTCTTGTTGTTGTCCGGTGGGTAATTCTGTATGCCCACAATGCTTCCTGCAACCTTTCATCCCAATCACTCTTGTTTTTTGTCACCGTTTTCTTTAGTATCTTGACTATCATTTTATTAAACACTTCTGCTAATCCATTGGCCGGTGGATAGTAAGGTGTTGAAAATGAATGATGAATGTTGAATTTCTAACACAACTTTTCCATGCCTCTGTTTTTGAAAGGAGTGTTGTTATCTATAAGAATTTTCTTCGGGATACCATGGCGGTATATTATTGCGTGTTGGATGAAATTGACTACATCTTTCTCCTTTACACTACGCAATGCAATCACTTCTTTCCATTTGGAGAAGTAATCTATCGTTGTTAGAATATACTATTTTCCTTTGGACGAAGGCGGATTTATAGAACCAATAATGTCAAGTCCCCATGCAGAGAAAGGCCAAGAGGTGACTAACTGATGCAGGTCTTTTGGAGGAATGTGTATAACATCTTTGTGAATCTGACATTCATGGCACCACTTTGCATAATCTATCTCATCTTTGAACATATTTGGCCAATAATACCCCATTTGATGTATTCGATGAAATAAATTTTGACCAGCTTGATGCGCCCCACATTCTTCGAAGTGTGCTTCCCGTAACATCTGACCTGCTTCTTGTTCAACTAGACAACGTAATAGAATTCCATTGTAGGACTTTCTGTATAACACTTCACTACATATGATGAATTTGGTTGATATTTGCTTGATTTGCTATCTCTACACTGGGTCTTCTAGCAAGATATCATATTTAAGGCAATCTATGAAAGGTCGACGCCAATCATCTGCCATCACCTCCAAACACGATATAGGAAGCACCTCAATAATTTCATCAATGACCTCTGAAGAGGGTAAAAATCTTCTTTCTTCTATAGTCACCTGGAGAGGACTTTGGTTTGGACAGGACATAGTTGCTGCCAAGCTGGCCAAAGCATTTCCTTTTACATTTTCAGACTGCGGTACATTCTTGATTTCGACATGGTAGAACTGTTCCAATAACTCTTGTGCTTTTTGACAGTATGACAAGAGGTCTTTCTTTCTTATCTCGTATTCAGTCATCAATTGATTTATGATCAATTTAGAATCCCTGAAGTTTTGTAGCATTTTTATCTTCATTTCTTGCGTGACACCCAACGTGAAAGAGTAAGGTAACAAGTCACCTTAAGGAGTAATGAATATCACCCTGGCCCCTGCCCCTAATGCTCGAGAGGCACCATCAAAATACATTTTCCATGAGCTTTGCGACTTAGCTAACATAACCTGTTCATCGGAAAAATCATCACTAATGGTCTCACTCTCTATTATGGGTTGCGCTGCCAGAAAGTCTGCCATTGCTTACCCATTTACTGCTTTCGCTGGCTCATACGTGATCGTATATTCTAAGAGGAGGAACATCCATTTGGCTAACCTTCCTGATAGCATCAGTCTTATCATTAAAAACTTTATCGGATCTGCTCTTGAGATTAAAGTTATGTCATGGGAGAGACAATAATGCCTCAACTTTTGTACCACAAATATCAGCGCTAGACACTCCTTTTCAATAGGGGAATAATTGCACTCTACGCCCATCAGAGTTCGGCTCAAATAATAAAGAGCGGTATCTTTTCCAAATTCATTCACCTGTGCCAATAAGGCTCCTAACGAATTCTTAGCTGCACATATATATATATATATATATATATATATATATATATATATATATATATATATATATATATATATATATATATATATATATATATATATATATATAAAATGAGCAGCTTCCCTTTTATAGGGGTTGTCAGTACCGGTGGTTGTTTCAGTAATTTCTTTATCGAATTGAACGCATTTCGATAGTCTTTGTCCCATACAAACTTAGTTCCTTTCTTCATTTGTAATGCCTCAGAAAAATCCGTACAGAGATCCGAGTACCAACTCGATCAGAAACCACGTAGGATTAATTTCTTTAGAAAATAAGCGTAAGTTAACTAGCGTTACGTTAGAGTAGCTGTGAAATTAGCACTGATCGTTTTAATACGTTCTGTAAGACCCAAAACTTGTAGAATCAATGACGCTATAACGTCCTGAAATCTAGGATCAAACTCTAAACCCGTTTGCTCTCTGGAACCCTTTGAAACTTCGTATTGGATTTAGACCGCGCGTCTGAAGTCTGATATCTACAATCTTAGACCATTATGACTGCTTAGCTAGACTTGACAATCGTTTCGAAAATCAAGCCCAACCGATATTCTGAGGCTATTTCATTGAGCCTGGAGTAAAGAGAGTGAGAAAAGGTAAAGATTTGGAAACTTAATTCAAAATCTGGCACGTGTCGTTGCGCGTTATTTTTAAGCATTCTGACCGTCAGAATTCAGCCAAATTTCACCCTCGGATCAGGAAAAAATTTCTCTTTCATGTCATGAAACTTGTAGTCCTGAATTAGGTTCGATAACCATTGAACTGAAACTAAACTGCCACATGTGATCTGGAAACACTACCGGACTGAAAACTTAATGTGATCAACATCCGGCATCCATGAGCTTAAGTTCGATCGCATTTGGCCAGGGGACCTCCCGAAATACTCTTTTGGATCGGGAAAGACCCGATTTGGTTATGACCCAAGTATACCTTGGTTTAGAGTCTATGTAGGTGAGATTTTAGCCTATATAAGGGCTTTAAACCCTCTCATATCTCTCCCATCCGAATTTGCAAGAAACCCTATAAAGAGAAGAGAGAGAAAGAGAGAGATTATGAGAGAGTTGTGAGGAAAGTTTCCTGCCACTTGATCCTGCTTTTGCACGTACCGAATCACCGTGTTCTAATCACTCTTTCGGTGATTCCAACTCATTTCTAGGCAAGAAAACCGTAACCTCAACCTGTTTTAGGGATTCCTTCGATACAAGTAGAGAAGTAGCTGATGTATCTTGTGCTATAGGTCGTCATACAGGTGTTGACGAGGAGTAGACTTTCTATTCGATTCATTACGCTTATACGGCAAAAGGTGAGGAATTTAGATGCTTAGATTGACCGTTTTCAAAGCTTTTAATGTCATTTAATAGTAGATTATAGACGAAAATGTTGTTTCACATGTAGAACATGGTGTCCGTTTTCCATTTCGACTGCGTATGGAAAATATGAGATGTAGAGTATTTTAGGTATTTGTAGGAAATACTGTATACGTCTGTATTATGAAAAAAATGATTGTTATGTTTATTTGTCATGTTATTATACTAGTTATGCGTGCATGATCTGTTTGGCGAAGAGATTCGCCTTAATGCACGCTTTGGGTCGACATACGCTATGTAGACAAAAGTGTGTAGACTAAGTGTTTGTATAATTGTTTGTATTAGTATGTATTAAGAAAATGTTGTTGTAGATTAGTTTTGAGATTGAATTCTCAATTAACATGATGATGCATATGATTTCCTCCATGTTTGCTATATGAATTGAATTCCTCATATACGTGAAATGCCTGTGTTTGATTGAATTTCTTATGTTGTATGTTATAACATATTGCTATCATGCTTGGATTACATGTATTTCACTTCTGTCATTCTCACATGATCACGGTGGTAGAATTACACGTGCTTGGTGCTATATCCTAGTCCAGGCAGTCGGTAACAGATTGAATTCGTGGTTGGCTTCTATTTGCCACGAAGGACACGTCGATGAACGCGAGTCATGTTTTGGGTTGGCGGTAGTGGTTAGGCCACACGAAGTGTTTTATACACTTCATGTCACTCAGCTTGAGATGCGCTCATACTAGTCGAGCTCGTCAAGCAACCCGACTGACCGTTGATTGTTCACCTTGTACTGGTCATAACTGTCTGAACCTAGGGTACTGAACTTACCAGTGGAACCCTTGATAACCATGGTACCTTGATTTATAAAGACTCATGAGCCGGGCATGGTTGTATGGGACACCGTGGTCGAGCTGTCGGCCTACGCTGGGGCCACAAACCTCCCCGTAGTGACCAATGAGCACCTTAGTCACATGAGCCGATTGTGGTGGTATGGGACACTACATTCGTGCTGTCGGCCTACTTTGATTGGTGACGAGCCCTTTGTAGTGACCTCGAGCGTATTCTGGGTCTACGGGAGGCGACGACCCTTCCGTAGCAACAAGAGTACACTAAGCCTGTATTGATAAGGTGATGGGGGAGCGGTGCAACGAGTGCGAGCAACAGCCCTGACAGTCCTTGCAGCGACCTATAAATATAATATCGTATGAGATTACAAGGAGTGACGATCCTAGACAGGATCTGTGTTGGGATTGATATAAGTAAAGTACCTTAGTTTCCCAATACTGCTGTATGAAAGGACTAATAACAACTCGGTAATCATTTCCACATCGCACTGCATGTGCCTAGAAGATGTGGAGCACTGAGGGAAGAAACCATGCCATGGACGTAAGATGGTGTCGCACGAGGGAGTATGTCGGTGAGGGCATCCATCATGTCATTTCATGCTTGCATTAACAACAGTATATAGGAATGTCTGATTGATTGCTTTATTATTATCGCGTGATTGATTTGATAACATGCTAATCTTTGCTTTATGATTCTACTGAGTTGATCACTCACTCCCACGTTACAGGATGGTGTTTGCAACACCTACCAGACTCTGTCTTAGATGCAGGTTGTGAGGAGATCCAGGAGATGGAGCCAGAATTTTACGAGGACCAGGACGAGTTCTCGTATATGCAGTTCTCTGCAGTTCTCATGATATATATATTCTTCACTCTTCCGCTTGTGTTTTATCACTGGATCTGGAGTATGAATTGCAGTTTTGGTATAATCTTACTCATGTAAATGCTCTAACTCAGACAACATTGAATCATAATCATATTTATTGCATAAGTGATGGTCTGAAACTTGGGAGTCAGGTTTCTACACGACCCCCGAATTTCAGGGTGTTACATCATTAGATGAGAAAATGGCTGACATCTTCCTGCCATATTTGAAATGCAACGGCGAATATATGTCAGCTTTCCTTGTAACTTTTTAATTCCTTCAACGTCTTTGGAGGTGGCATTTTTTGAATGGCTTTAACTTTCCTTAGATCAATCTCAATGCCTCTGTGCCTGATAACAAAACTGAAGAATTTTCTTGATGACACCCCAAATGCACATTTAGCTGGATTCTTTTTTAGCAATTTCTTCCTAAGTCAACGGAAGACCAATGTCAAATGTTCGCAATGTTCTTAATGATTACCTGACCTTACTACTAAATCATCCACATAACACTCGACATGTTTGCGCATCATGTCTTGAAATATATTCTGCATTGCCCTCTGATATGTCGCCCTGACATTTTTGAGACCAAATGGCATGACTTTATAACAATAAATTTCCAGTGAAGTTCTAAACGCTGTTGCTTTTTCATCTTCAAGTACCATTCTAATATGATTATAACCTGCATAAGCATCCATGAAGGACATGATAGCATGCTGAGTCATACTATCAATCAACAATTCGGTTATCGGGAGAGAAAAATTATCTTTTGGGTAGGCTTCATTCAGATCCCTGAAGTCAATGCACACCCTAACTTGTTCATTTTTCTTCTTTATCTGGACAATGTTCAATATTCACTTGGGATATTTGACCTCCCTGATAAACCCAAATTTTATCAGCTAGTTCACTTCTTCTTCTATCAGGGAAATCAAGTCTGGGTGAAATCGCCTTTTCACCTGTTTAACCAGCATTTTCTCCTTAGAAATATTCAACTGGTGCATCGCTATTGATGGTTCCAGACCTGACATTTCTGCGTATGTCTAAGCAAAGACGTCTCTATTTTCTTTGAGATGTTCGACATATTTCAGCTTTTTGCTTAGGTAGGCCAGCACTGATGAATGTGTTTGTAAGACTCGTATCCTAGTCCGTACTGTTCCGTCGACTGCCGCAATCCTTCCCGTCGAATTTCAGCAATCCGTGACTAGTAATCAATGTTTGCGCGTGACCTTAAGTTGTATCTCGTAGACTTGAGTTGGCTTAATCTGAGACTTGTACCATTGCAACCGCACAGTCACCGCGGTTTCAATGCCGCGACTTGTGCACTGATCCGATACCCAGACGAGATGTGGGCCTGCATTCAGTTCGAGAAAAACACCGCGCGTTGCAAAATTCAAGAGAATCTCTATGATATGTCACCTCAATCAATCAATCAATCCCATCAATCACCTCTCATGTCAAGTACAAAGCATCCATGCTTCCTTTCTCCACAAGTTAAGAAACCACCAAGTCAACCCATCTCTCACCTCACCCATCACTCACCTCACATCCATCACCTCACCCATCACTCACATCCATCACTCTCTCTCCTTACATCCCATCTCTCTCTCTCTCTCTCTCTCTCTCTCTCTCTCTCTCTCTCTCTCTCTCTCTCTCTCTCTCTTTCTCTACACCATTTTCCAAGCAACAAAGGAGAGAAAGAGAGGTGGACGTCCATGGCTTTCCCAAGTGAGAGAAAAATGTGATTTTTGGTGGCCCACTTTCCCATCCCAAAACCTCCATCCTAGCCATTCAAACCTCATCTTCCACCATCAAAGTGAAGCACAAGGAGGTTGGCGTTCCAACGGACCAAGAAGATCAAACGGTGGGTGCTCTATTAGGCCTAAAATTCCTTTCTTTAATGAAGGGCCAAGTGAGGCCTACCGATCAACGGTATGGATCTCACTATGGACCCTAGGTGTGGTCGATGACCCACCTTAATGCTCATGATCATTCCATGATGAGGCCATTCTCCATGGACCCCATCATGATATTTATTTTCCTTGCATACATAGGGTCATTTAGACCGTCTATTCTAGTGGAGAAGGGATCTCCACCGTTGGATTCTGATTTAATGGGCCCACATGAATTGGGACCCACTTATTATAGAAATGATTGCAAGGGAGGACCCATGTGTCGGGGTCTCTCCATCACGCGTGTCTCACTCCCATTCTTTCCTCTCTCTCCCTCTCTTTTTATATATTTTTTTTAGTGATGATGGTGTGGTTGTGTGGCCCACTCGGTTGGACCCTACCATGAGGCATGTATTTTATCCAAGCTATTTGTAGGCGGGGCCCACTTTTTATGTGTGTCCACATCATTCATCATTTAGTGGCCCACCTAAGCCTAGCCCACCTCCCATATTCGGAATGTCAAACCGTCCAGCGTCCCTGGACGCTGGACGTTATTGAAAACACAAATATTAGCTTGGTTCCAAGCTAATGGGGATGACCCACTTGTGTAGGCCCCATCTTGATGAATGTATTTAATCCATGCCGTCTATCCCTTTCCTCTGAATATTTTAGGCGTTGAGCCAAAACATGGAGTTGATCCAACTTTCTGGTGGGCCATACTTTAGCAAACAATGATCTTCACCATTTAAATTCACCTGGCTTCTTTTTACACATTGAAATACAATGGATATGGGACTCTTTTGATCTGTCTTAAGCCATAGAGAGCAATGGATGGAGCGGATTTACCTGAAGTGGGCCCTAACTAGGAAAAATTGCGAGAAAACTCAATTTTCATAAAAATAAAATAAAATAACACAGCAGCTGCTGCTGTTGTTGTCAGTGGCTCAGGCCACGCCAGTGGTGCTGGTGGGCAGACGAACAGGTCCCACGGCCCCTAGCCGTGGGCCCCACCTTGATGTGTGTATGTCATCCAACCCGTTCATTATGTGGGCCCCTCCCTGAAGTGGGCCCCCTCCAAATATCAGGCCCATCCAAAGCTCAGGTAGCCCACATCACAGGAAACAGTGGGGCTAACCTTCTGCCATTGAATCCCTTTTTGGGTCCACAGAAGTTTTAGATCAAGATGAAATTTGTTTTTACTCTTCATCCAGGTCTGCGTGACCTTATGGATGGATTGGATGGCATATAAGCATTATGGTGGGCCCCACATGGGACCCACAGTGATGTATGTGTTTGTCTCCCAGCCAACAGTGATGTTTGTATTATATTTCCACTGTCCAGGTGGACGATGGAACCCACCCACATGTGCGTGTGTGCATGTGTGTGTGTGTGTGTGCATGTGTGTGTGCGCACCTATGTGTGCGTACATGTATATATATATGTATTATATTGTATATATAAATATTATATATATTATATATATTATATTTCATATATATATATATATATGTGAGGGTGGGACTTCATGTGGACCCCACCATGATACATGTGTTGCATCCAATCTGTCAAACCACTTTGAAAACTCATTTTTATGGCATGAGAAAAGAATGGGACAGATTTATAGTTCGACCCCACCCTTAAATATAGTGGAGACAGTGACTTTCACCGTTCAAAATTTCTAAGGGCCATAGTATTTTCCTACCAAGCTGATATGTGTTTCCAGTTCATCTATCAATATGTTAACTTATGAATGGGTCGAACTTGTGAACTACGGATTGGTGGGCCCAACGAATGATTATGAATGTACCCCTCAAATGATGTGTGTGGTGTGGCCCACACAAGCCACGGTTTGACTTGATTTTTTTTGTCCCAGTGGCCCTACCACGATGTGTGTATTATACCCACATGTTCATTCATTTTATTAGGGTCATGGGCCCCATTATCTTGAGAGGCCCACCTTACTTATGTGGCCCAATCATGGTCCGCCTTAGGCAAGCCCACCATAATGCATGTGTTGAATCCAAATCATCCACCATTTGGCAAGCTCATTTTAAGGCTTGGGTTCAAAAATAAGACAGATCTAGGATCACGTGGACCACACTATAGAAAGAGTGTTAGATTGAAAGTCCACCATTAAAATATTTGGATTACAAGGTTGGACAAACATGAAATTTTCCTTTCCTCTAAATCCAGGTCTTTGTAACCTTATGTATAGATTGGATGGGAAATAAACGCTATGGTAGGCCTTAGGAATTTTAATGGTGGAAATAATTATCACTGATATTTGTGATATGGTCCAGATGATCTTCTGTTATGATTCATTTTGTAGATAACGTTCTAAAATGATCTCTAATATAGATGAAAGGTGTAGAGGGTAAGGCCCACCTTGGTATATATATGAGGCCATATGATTAGGCCCACCTTGATGTAATAGTGGCCCGTTGTTGAGGCCCACTTGTAATACATATATAAGGCCCATTATTGAGGCCCATCTTAATGTATTTATGGCCCGTCCATTGAGACCCACCTAGATATATAGGAGGCCCATGTGATGTGGCCCATTTAATGTGTTTGAGGCCCATGGGTAAGGCCCAATGTGATGTATTCGAGGCCCATGGACAAGGCCCAATGTGATGTATTCGAGGCCCATGGGCAAGGCCCAATGTGATGTATTAAGGCCCATGGACAAGGCCTAATGTGATGTATTTGAGGCCCGTGAGCAAGGCCCCATGTGATGTATCCGAGGCCCGTGGGCGAGACTCATTGTGCTATATTTTCGACCCATTTGGTAAGGCTCATGTGGTGCGGCCCATTTATTTAAGGTCTATGGGTCGAGGCCCAATGGGATGTTCTTAGGGTCTATTGCAATGTGTGATTCTTCTATGGTTGTGTAATGATGTTCTATGGCAGGTCATGCCTTGGGAGCATTGTTGGTTTGACGTCCACATTGCAAGTATAATGTTGGTTAAATGTCCACATTATGACTCTCCCTAGGGCCCATTAATAGGCCCATACTAGTGTGTATGTAAGCCCCATATCCTAGACCGTACCGTTCCATAGACTTTCACGGTCTTACCGGTAGAATTTCGACAACCTTCGACCCTTAACCAATATTTGCGTGCGACCCTAATTCGTATGCTGTCAACCCGTATCGACTCAACCCAAGACCTTTACCATAGCGACCGCGCCGTCGCTGCAGTTTCGATGCCGCAACTTGCACGCTGAGGTGATACCCTGGTCAAGAGATGTGGGCCAACGTTCGGTGTGAAGAAAATGCCGCACGTTGTGAAATCCAAGAGAATCTCTACGAGGTGTCACATCAATCCCATCAATCCATCAATCCATCACATGTCAAGTACATGTCAAGTACATGTAAAGTACACATCACCTTTCACCCATTCCCAAGCAACTACAAAAGTCAAGAATCTGTTACATGCCCATACCTCTCTTACACTAAAAGCCCTCAAAGTCAAAAAGTTCTTACACCACCCATGCTTTTCTTACACAAATGGCCACAAAAGTCAAGATTTTCTTACACCCATCACTCACCACATCCATCACCCATCTCTCTCTCCCTTTACAACTCTCTCTCTCTCTTTCTCATTTTCAAACTCAAAAAAAATCTAAGGAGAGAAATAACATATGTATGAGAATTCTCCAAGCGTCTCCCTCTCTTTCAAAACTTCAAGTATGGCCCACTTTCCTACCCCATGATCTCCCATCCTAACCATCCATTCCCCATCTCCTCCATTGGAATCAAAGCTAAGGTGTTAAGGAACTCATAGGAGTAAGAAGATCGAACGGTGGGTGCTCCTCTAGATGTAAAAAATCTGATTTCTATAGCATAGATATTTTCTTTCTTTCATAAGGGAAGTGTAAGACCCACCAATCAATGGTGGAGATCCCACACAATCCCATGGTTGTGGCCTAATGGCCTACCTTATGCATGCATGATCCATGCATGGGGCCTTTCTCTATGGGCCCCATCATGGTAGTTTTATTTCATATCATATTATGTTTGGGTCATCTAGACCTTATAACCATGGTGGGGATGACATCCTCACCATGCATTTTAATTATAGGCCATGCATGTGCAAGATCCATGTTGTAAATGTAGATCTAGGTATGATGTGCCGGTGTGATTAATCTTGGGAGGGCTCAGTAGTGGCAGAGCCCCTTTCCCTATGGCCAGATTGTCCTTCTATTTCTCTTTTTCCTCATTTTATTTCCTGATGTGTGTGTCTCATTAATGTATTTCCATTTTTATTTAACTTATATAATAAATTTTATCTAAGTACATGTTGCTGTCCAGAATTTTCTGGACAGTTTCTGGTTGTTTTTGGACCAGATTTTGGGACTATTTGGAGGACTATTCATACCTATTAAATATACTTTTCTGAAAGGTGAGGATCTCATCTTGATGTCTCCCAAATTTCAGCCCCAACTGACCTTCATTGGGGTCCCAAAGGTGTGGTCCAAGTGAGGTGGACAGTCTGGATTTTATGCACTGTTCCAGCAACATTCCACCATGGACAGTTGGATTTTTGAAATTTATTAAAATACCTATGGGTGTTTAAAAATTATAAAAATTTTCAAGGGGGTGGCCTACTTATGGTAGGATCCAGCTACAAAATTTTGAGGCTAATGGACACCTGTACACACCATGGTGATGGCGGGACCGGCCCATTATAATATAGTGTCCAGATCAGTCCGATTTTCAGGACAGATTGATTTATGTAAATGAATTAAAATATTTATAAATGTCCAAAAATTCTAAAATTTTTTAGAAGTATGGTCTACTTATGTTAGAACCCACTTACCAAATTTCAGGGCCAATGGACCCCTGTACACACTGTGGTGAGGGCCGGACTGGCCCACCACGTTGGGACATCCAGGTCTGTCCGATTTTTCTAGACAGTCTGTTTTGTTTAAATTAATTAAAATATTTAGAGATATCTAAAAATTATGAAATTTTATGGGGGGTATGGCCCACCTATGGAAGTATCACTCTGTGAAATTTTAGCCTCAATTGACCCCGTTTAGGTATCCAAAAGAATGGACCAAGATGGTTGGACTCCCAGATTTTTTTCTGCCGTGCAGTCCAACAATATGCCTTGATAAAAAACCATAATTTAAAAATATTTCTTCTGGTGGTGGGCCACCTTTTTGAGTTTCCTCTCATTGTATGCATGATGATGGACCTTAGCCGTCAATTTTTAGAGTTTTAGAGGCCTTGGACCCACTCCAATGGAGTGCCCAAATTTAGGACAACAACATATTATAATTATGTTGGCCTTGGGCTGAAATTTTGAGGAGTGGGGCCCACCATATTATAAAGATCTTAGAGAAAATGATTTATACCTTTAGTTCCTTAAATTTTGGGCTTAATGAATGCACTTTTAGGGCCCACCATAGTTAAATTTAATTGGGTCCATGAATGTAGCTAGTTGTTGAACTATTTAAGGCCCACAGAGTAGACCCATTTGATGTGTTCCAAGGTCCATGGGATTGGACCCATTTGATGTATTTTAAAGCCCATGGGATTAAGCCCATTTGATATGTATAAGGCCCATGGGTTGAGAACCATTTGATGCAATCTAAAGCCCACGGGTTATGACCCAATGCAATGCACATAAGGCCCATTGGTGCGGCCCATTGATGTGGCCCATTTAATGAGTAAAAGGCTCATATGACATGGCCCATTTGATGTATTTAAGGGCCAATGGGGTGTACTTAAGGTCCATTGCAATGTGTGATCCCAACCTAGTTTATGTAATGTTATTCACTACGGGCTACACCTTGGGAGCAATGTTGGTTTGACGTCCACATTGCGAGTATAATGTTGGTTAAATGTCCGCATTATGACTCTCCCTAGGGCCCATTGGTAGGCCCGTACTTGTTATATGCAAGCTGTCAAGGCCAGTTGTATTGTAAGGATAGGGCATTACTTTATAACATGCTTAGTATAACTCCATGACGCACAACCCATTTGTATCGGTCCATTTGATCGGCCTGCTCGTATCAACCATTTGATTGATTTAGCCCATATGATTGATTAGGTCCATCTTGATATATTTGTGGCCTGTTGCTAAGGTCATATATGAGGCCCGTTGTTGAGGCCCACCTTGATGTGTATGAGGCCCGTTGTTGAGGCCCACCTTAAATATATATGAGGCCCATGTTGTAAGGCCCATTGTGATGTATGCAAGGCCCATGGGTCATGGCCCATTGTAATGTATGTAAGGCCCAATTGGTGCGGCCTATTCGATATATTTATGGGGTCCATGTCATTAGGCCCATCCTGTTGTATTGGTGACCCGTCCATTGAGGCTCACCCGTTGTATATATTTGAGGCCCATGTGTAGGGCCCACCTATTGTGTATTTAAAGCCCATGGGTTGTGGCCATAGTGATGTATATTAAGCCTATGTAATGTAGCCCATACTGATGTGTATTAGACCTAGGTATGTGACTTACCTGCGAAGTATATTTAAGGCCCATTGTGATATATCTGAGGCCCATGGGTGCGACCCATCCAGATGTATTTGAGGCCTATGGGCAAGGCCCGTTGTGATATGTGTTAGGCCCATGACCAGGGCCCACCTGTTTCGTATATTTGGCCCTTGTGTGAGGCCATGTGCCCATTATATATTTGATTTTATGTGGGTCATTCCTTGGGGGCAATGTTGGATAAAAGTCCTGTAAGACCCGTATCTTGGTCCGTACCTTTCCGTACACTCCCGCAGTCGTACCGGTCGAATTCCGGCAACTTTCGACCCTTAAACAATATCGACGCGCGACCTGGATTCATGTACCGACAACCCGAGTCGACTCAACCCGAGACCTATACCATAGCGACCGCGCCGTCGTTGCGGTTCCGATACCGCGACTCGTGCGCCAAGGCGATACCCTGATCAAGAGATATGAGCTAACGTTCGGTGCGAGAAAACGCCGCGCGTTGCGAAAACCAAGGGAATCTCAACGATGTGTCACATCAATCACATCAATCCCATCAATCAATCACCCATCAACCCATCACATGTCAAGTACACATCACTCTCACCCATTTTCCCAAGCAACCACAAAAGTCTCCCAAACCCATACCTCTCTTACACAAAAGCCAACAAAGTCTTCTCAACCCATACCTTTCTTACACAAAAAGCCACAAAAGTCTTCCTAACCCATACTTTTCTTACACAACCATCACTCACCCATCCATCCATCACTCTCTCTCTCTCCCTTTACATCACTCTCTCTTTCTCTCTTTCTCATTTCAAAGAACAAGCTCCAAGCAAACATCCCACGTATGGAATTTTGCAAAAATCCCTAAGCTTCAAGTGGCCCACATTCCTACCCCAAGATCTCCCATCTCAACCCTCCATTCTTCATCTTAGCCATTGAAGTTGAAGACAAGGTGCCAAGGAACCCCTAGGAGCGAGAAGATCGGACGGTGGGTGCTTCTATAGGATAGATTTTCTTGTTTTTATGGTGTACCAAGTGAGGCCCACCGATCCATGGTGTGGATCTCACTTGGGACCCTTATTTGTGGCCGATGGACCACTTGGATCGTCATGATCATTCCATGATGGGGCCATTCTCCATGGACCCCATCATGAAGTTTGTTTTCATTTGGAAAGGTCATCTAGACTATTCATATTGGTGGGGAAGGGATCCCCACCGTTGATCTTTAATTTTGAGGGTCACATGTACAAAATGACCCAATTGATGTATGATTTCATGCATGGGAGGGCCCATAGTGACGGGGTCCCTCCATCACTAGCCGTGTCCCACTCTCCATGTCTCTCTCTCTCCCTCTTTTATTTTATGTTATTTTATTTTATTTTATTGTATTTTATTGCAATAGGAGGGTGTGGCCCACTTGAATGGATCCCACCTTGATGAAATTTTATTCAAGTGGGACCCACCTTATATGTTGAATCCATGACAGGCATCAGTGGTGGCCCACTTCATCAGGGCCCACCACAACCTTTTTCTAAGCCCATCGTCCAGCGTCTGGGACGCTGGACGTCCCTGTAACAAAAAAAAAAAAAAAAAGTTTTGGGGTGGTCCCCCTTGTGTAGGCCCCACCTTGATATATGAGTGTGATCCAAGCCGTCCACCCTCTTTCCCATAACATTTTAAGCGTTGAGCCAAAGAATGGGTTCAATCCGATGATCAGGCGGGCCATGCCAGAGAAAATGATGCTTTTACCCTTCTAAGGCTTTTAGGGCCCATTTTTTCGTCTCTACACGGCAATTAAATGTCAACCCTTGGATTTTCACGGTATGTTGGGGCCCTAGAATTCATTGGGCGGAGTGGATTATCTATGTGTGGGCCCCACATATGAGTTTTTCAAAAAAAAAAAAAAAAAAAAGGGGCAGGGCAGCAGCGCTGCCACCTTTGAAGGCAGCAGGCGCTGCCTGCGCACCTGGACGGACGGACGTAAGGGGGCCCACGGCCCTGCGTGTGGGCCCCACCATGATGTTTATTTGCCATTCGGCCTATTTATGAGGTGGACCACCCCAGTGGTGGGCCCCCCTTCCAAAAATGAGTCAGATCCAAAACTCAGGCGGCCCACACCACTTAAGACAGTGTGAATTAAAATCTACCGTTGAAAAATTTCTGGGGCCCACAGAAGTTTTGGATCGAGCTGAAATTTATGTTTCCCCTTCATCCTAGTCCGAGCAACCTTATGAACAGGTCGGATGGCGTTTAAACCTCACTGGGTGGGCCCCACATGGGACCCACAGTGATGTGTGCATTGTAGTCCACCGTCCAGTGGACGGTGGCGCCCACCTTGTTGCCATTTTGCTTCCACCGTCCGCTGGACGGTGGAGCCTTCTTGATGCATGTGTTTTATGCACGCCACAGCGGGCGTGCGGTGTGTGTGT
Source organism: Magnolia kwangsiensis (assembly GCA_037074715.1). Lineage (NCBI taxonomy): Eukaryota > Viridiplantae > Streptophyta > Magnoliopsida > Magnoliales > Magnoliaceae > Magnolia > Magnolia kwangsiensis. Next base: position 65,354,061 of record CM073573.1, read on the forward strand.
GCGTGCTGTGTGGGTGTGTATACGTGTATGGGTGTGTGCATGTATACATATACATACATACTTATATATATACTATATGTATTATATGTATTATATGTACATATTATTCCTGTTGTAGTAAATATGATGGTAGGCCCTCATGTGGGCCCCACCCTTGATGTATGTGATGCATCCGGACTTTCCATCCGCTATGACATATAAGGCCTTTGGGTTAAATCCCTTTGGACTGTAAAAAGAGCCTATGGGCTTAGGCCCACTTGATATGATCCAATCCCATAGGAATAGGCTCTTCTGTTGTACTTCAAAGGCCCATAGAGATTGGACCCATTTGTTGCATTCTTAAAGCCCATGGAAGTGGACCCATTTGTTATATTGAAAGACCCATGGGACCACACCCATTTGATTCATTTAAGGCCTAGGGGTTTAGGCCCACTTTGATGTGCATGCAAGGTCTATGGGTTAGGCCCATTTGGACTATTTAAGGCCTATGGGCTAGGCCCATTTGCTTTGAAAAAGGTTTATGGGTTTAGGCCCACTTGATAAGTCTCAAGTCCATGGGACTAGGCTCATTTGATGTACTTCTAGGCCCAGGTAATTGGACCTCCTTTTGTTAAAATTTAAAGCCCATGGAGGTAGGCCATTCGATACATGTAAGGCCTACGGGTTTAGGCCCATTTGAATTTATGATTAGGTCTATGGGTTGAGGCCCACTTGATCTACATATAGGGACCAATTGGTGTGGCCCATTGGTCTTACATAAGACCCATGAGACTAAGCATTTGATGTAATCCAAGGCTCTCGGGTTTTGACCCATTGCAATGCACATAAGACCCATTGGTGTGGCCCATTTATTTGGCCCATCTGATGAATAAAAGGCCCATAAGATATGGCCATTTGATACATGTGTAAGGCCAATGGGATGAACCTACGGTCCATTGCAATGTGTAATCCCAATACAGGTTATGTAGCGACGTTAAGAAGATTGTGCCTGGGAAGCAATGCTGGTTTAACGTCCACATTGCGAGTATAATGTTGGTTGGATGTCCACATTACGACTCTCCATAGGGCCCATTACTGGACCATGTTTATCGTATTTAGGCCGTTCAGGCTCATCTGCATTGTAAGATAATGCATTTTATTATAACATGTTTAGTATAGTTTCATGACCCATGATCATACGCATCATATGCATGCTTGATATGAGGATTGACTGATCATGGCATATGCCTTCGGGCAGGTTGTTTATGGGCTCCCAGTTAGGCAGTGTTGCCCTACATGAGCGCACGGTATGCGCAGGATTGGTTGCATGACTGGATAGCGTGATTCATGCATTCCGCATTTGTGTGATATGGTTGTTGTACGCCCAAGCGACATCAGGGCCGTAGCCTCCACAGACGCATCGTGGTTGGCAGGATTGGATACCGGAAATCTTGTTCTACATGGGGTACTATAGATATCCCTGGGTGAAAGTCCCTAAACCCTTATGGTACCAAGAGGTTGCTCCAACGTCTAGACCGAGTGGGTAGATGAGTACTGAGTGTCGTATACCAGTTGGCTGTGCTCTCCACTGTGTCGTGGTCGGTTGGAAGGGGGTACGGCCTTACCCGCCCGAGTGTAGGGGGCAATGCTAGGCTGAGTTTGACCAGCTCGAGGAATGGGTCCGCTATCGACGAGTCGCGCCCGATATTGGCAGACGGATAGTGAGGTCTCTTCCACTTACCTTATTGCGCGCGATGTGGCGGCAATCTGGTTTAGAGTGTACTAGACCCCGGTGATATTCCATACTTTGAGCTGTATTGACGTGTGGACATTGATGAGTATCTGTATGCTTGAGTTGCATCGTTCATTGCATGGCCTTGGGATGGCCGATACCATTCATGTCTTGCATTGCATAGCCTTGGTACGGCTCATGACGTTTTGGTTCCATCATATTCCGCATTACTCTGACATTGCATTCATATTACTACCTTGCGCACACACTTTCACCACCCTCTAAGCTTTCTGTAAGCTTATGCACGACCGTTGCGTGCAGGTGACGTTGGACTGCAGCAGCGCTGAGACAGGAGCACGTTGCAGAGCATTTTGGAGTTTTGTTCTTTACCATTGTATTTTCCCTTTATGCTCATTGTACTTGTAAAGTTTTTGATCATAGTGGAAATGTAATGGATTTCTTGGTTGTTGTTTGTGGGTTATGCCTTTGGTTATGCTTATTACGAATCAGACTGACATACAAAATCCTCCTCGTAGCATCCCAGGATCGGAACCTGGCGAATGGGAGCTAGGAGCCGAGAATGGGGTTCTACGGAGGCTGTCGGCGTCGGATTCGGCGATCGGGAATTCTGTGAGCCCGGTTTCCGAGTTTGGGGCGTGACAAGTCCACATTGTCGACGTCGGTTATTGATACCGTTTATGAGTATGTGACATCATAACATCATGATACATGCCCATTCGCATCATCTGTATGTTTGTTATGAGATGTGATTGACCATTGCATATGTCATTGAGCAGGATGATGTGAGACTCCCTGATAGGTGGAGATTATCTCACATGAGCGCATGACATGCGCATGATTGATGTATGATTGGATTGTATGACTCATGCATCTTGTATTGTGTTGTGATTACTATACGCCCTAGCGACATCAGGGTCGTAGCCTCCACAAGCATATTGTGGATGGCCAGATGAGACACCGAAAATCTGTTTGAGCATCGGGCTGTTGAGGGTCAAATATTACATATTAGACCCCAGATATTGTCTGGATTTATGAACATAATATTGTTTAATGGTCGATTTAATCGTGTTTATAATGCAGGTTGAATTTAGGAGCTTGAGCTGAAAAAGGATGCTAAAAGCTTGGATTTAACGCTCTGATGATCACCAAGGCAAGGGATGGACCCAAGGGGACCACGATCGATGAATCTACACGTCAGAGATCTGTAAAAATCAAGAAACTGAAGCTCAAGTGGCCCAAAATTGGTCCAGAATGTAGGATCACAGGGTTTCCACCATCCGTTCGGCTTGAAACTACATACATGGCCTGAAGACCATAAATTAACCGTACACGTCGAATTTCGGCCGTTGGATCCCGGTGGAAGTAGCCTAACAGACAAATCAGCCCATAGATCGGTGAATTAGGGCCCACCTGATATCTGGATATACTTCATGTTTGGTCTCAACCCTTAAAATGATGTGAAAAAATGGATGGATGGAGCAGATTCTGAATATACATCACGATAGACCTCACAGGTATGTCGCATGTACATAGGGTGCATGTGCACGCGCCGTGCACCGCGCCAAGGAGCTCGGTCAGCAAGCATGCTGACCGACTCCCATCTTCCAGAATAGAAATGGCGAACAGTGCTTTATGCGGCCATCCTTTTTTTTTGCTAGTGGGCCCCACCTATCATATATTTTGACAATCAGAGCCATCCATATGCTCTGTAAGGTGGCCAAAACCCTGGCCAAGCTTTTATTTTTTGATAATTCATGTGATCACACGATTTCCACTGTCAAACGCAGGATGAATGGCAGATTGAGTTGAGATAGTGGGTCTCACCAAAATCGATAAAAACTAGTCATTTTTAACCAAAATTTCACCAGGAAAGCAGTGGACGGCGTGGATTTTGTGAAAAAGTAGTAAAATGGGCCCCACCATCAGAACAGCGAAAGAGAATCGGCAGGCCCTGTTTCGCAGAACTAAGAAAACAGGCCGCTGTGGCCGGTTTTGTGATCCCAATCACGGTCAGATTGATAATCCAAACCGTTCAATGTGTAGCTCATAAAAAAAATCCCCCAGGGACATTACGTTTTGGAAGGATGTTAAGGAAAATGGTGATGTTTTAGCAATGTTTTAGGGCTGCGTAAGCAGAGATTGCGTTTGCATCTGTGGTGTTTCTAGCTGCGAAAACGTCTGCACCTACTCCAGCTGCGGAAAGGAAGCCGACAAACCGACCTCCTAGCCTATAAAAGGAAAAGACCTAAAGAGAAAGGAGCATCTTGGCTTGGGTTTTAACGTCAGTGGGAGAGAGATAGGGAGTTGTTTTTTTTTTCTTCTTTTCTTTTTCTTTTATTTTATTTTATTTAAAGGATTCAACCCATTTATGTTAGGCTAAACCTCTTAGCTAGGGCTAAGAGGTGAAGCTTGTAGTGAGATGGGAGTGTTCTTTATGCCTTTAATTTAATTTGAATTTATGAACTGAATTTGATTTTAGTTGATTTTAAGGAAATGCTTTTAGTTTTTTTTAATGGTTTGTTGTGACAGAAATTATAATAGATCTGCGATGGCTTTGAGTATTTCTTTCTCCTGTTTATGTTTATGACGTCAGGAAGCCCTGTTGTTCACCATAGTCTCCTGGGCATGGTCGGATGTCAGTACCCTTCCTAACCTTCATGCATTGTTGATTGGTTGGTAATTAGTTTAATTCTGTTGTTTGCCATAGTCTCCTGGGCATGGTTTGGTGATGGAATCCATTCTAATTCATATACCTTTCATCTCTTAAAAACTAGATCAATGACAGTTCAGTTTAAATTCCATGATTCTTGATGCAGACATAAGATCCCCCTGATCTCTACAAGTGGATCCTCTGAATCCCTAGTTTCCCTACCTCTGATTTCTATAAATTTTAGATTAATATTTTCACTATTATTCCTCAAATTACATTCATTTTAGATTTCATCTTAGCCTAGTTCTATTTCTATTTGATTTTAGATAGCGTACAAGTTTCAGTCCCTTGGGATTCGACCTCAGTCTTACCGAGTTATTACTACATCACAACCCTGCACTTGGGGAGTGAACACGGGCCGCCATAGATGGCCCTGGGTGAAAATCCCTAAACACCCTCTTGGTTTCAGAGGATGCCCCAACGTCTAAACCGAGTGGGTAGATGAGTGTTGAGTGCCGATTACCAGATGGCTGCGCTCTCCACTGTGTCGTGGTCGGTTGGAAGGGGGTGCGGCCTTACCCGCCTGAGGGAGTAGGCATGGCTAGGCTGAGTTTGACCAGCTCGAGGAATGGGTCCACTATCGGTGAGCCGGGTAGGTATTGGCAGACTACTGACAGGCGGATAGTGAGGTCTTTTTCACTTACCCAGTTGTCCGCTTAATTAGGGCGGCAGGTGGTGTGAAGTGTGATAGACTCCGGTGATTTCCCTAGAGAGGAACCGTACTGATATGAGGACTGACATGATATTATGACACCCCGTCACTGTTGTGAATGTGGGCGGGCGCACATGGGCGGACGCTGATGTGGGCGGGTGTGATGTGGGCGGGGTTGAGGCCTGGACGAGCTACCACACTGGGCGAGCTACCAGCGGTTGGCAGGCTACTGTGCTGACAGGTTACTGAGTAGGAGTTGCTTACTCATTCATTCATCCATTCACTATCCACTCGGGCTGGTGGTGCGCAACTAATTGTTGTGTATCTTCGTTATGGCAAGGATTTCGGTTGGGCGCACTAACCTGAGATCAGGAGTTTACCACGTTGAGTCAGACTATCCAAATTTAGGTATGGGACTGGTTTGGATAGAGGTTCCTTGTGGTGGACCCTGTAGCCTGCGATACTACGTACTATCATCCCGACATCACACTTCAGCATGGTCATTCCATTAGCACCATATACTGCATATTCCATTACATCTTCGGCATGTGACATTGTGGATTGTTATGTTTCTGTATTCTTGTGACTTAGATGAGAGAGATGATATTTGTTAGCTCTTTCGAATTGTATATTACATTATATCCTTATCATTCGACATTTGATTATCTATGACTCATCATTTGCATAGCTGTCCTATATTGCGTATTCTGATATTGATTAATTTATGGACTTGTTTATACTTCCGCTTATTCTGTTATTGCATGATTATAATCTTGTCATTATTTCTGTTTATGCTGATAATTCCTGCTCTTATCAGTGTTTCTTCTTATTCAGTCATTGTATGGTTTATGGATTAATAGCTTTCTGATATTGTATGATTATGATATTGTATTGAATACTTGACACTTATCTCGTGCACACACTTACACCACCCTCTAAGCTTTCTATAAGCTTATGCATGATAGATGAGTGCAGGTAATGTTAGGTTACAGCAGCATTGAGCTTGGAGCATGCAATTATTTTCTGGAGCTTTGATTTTGACATATATATTTTCCTTTCAGCATTATATTCAAATGATTATATTAGTGGATATGTGATGATAATGTTGCCTTTATGATTTGGGTAAACTTGTGGTTATACTTATTACTAGTTAAATGTATAAAAAAAATCCTCCTTGTAGGATCTCAGGATCGAAAATCTGGCATATGAATGCTAGGAGCCGAGAATGGGGTACTACGGAGACTGTCGGCACCGGATTCGGCGATCGGGATTCCTGTGAATCCGATTTCTGAATTTGGGGCGTGACAGTGTAGATCGTCCAGACCCATCTGCATTGTAAGGATAGTTCATCACTTTATAACATGCCTAGTATAACTCCATGATTCATGACCATACGCATCATATGTATGCTTGATATGAGTAGTGACTGATCAGAGCATATGCCATTGGGCAGACCATTTGCAGAACTCGTTATGAGATAGAGTGCCCTACATCATCGTGTTGTACACACTGGATTGCTGCATGATTTGACGGTGTGATTCATGCATCTCGCATTTGTGTATCATGATCACTGCACACCCTAGCGACATCAGGACTATGACCTCTACAGTCATATCGTGGATGGCTAGATGCGACACCGAAAATAATTAGTTCTAGCACTATGGGGCACGTAGGATGTCCTTGGGTGAAAATCCTAGAACCTCCGAGGCCAGGAGTAGCCCCAACATCTACACCAAGTGGAACATGAGCGCCCGAGTACCGAATACCAGTAGGCTGCGTATCTCACTGTGTCATGGTCGGTTGGGAGGGGGTGTGGCCTTACCCGCCCGAGGGAGGAGGCTATAAGCTAGGCTGAGTATGACCAGCTCGTAAATGGGTCCGCTATCGATGAGTCAGATAAGTATTGGCAGACTGCTAGTTAAGCGGATAGTGAGGTCTCTTCCACTCGCAGGGCTGTGTAGCTAGGGAGGAGGCAGTCGGTGTGGAGTGTAATAGATTCCGGTGATTTTTCAGAGAGGAACCGTATTGATATGTGGACTTGATATGAGGACTGACATGATATTACGACACCTCGTCACTATAGCACATGTGGGCGGGCGCACGTGGGTGAATGCTGATGTGGGCGGGGCTGAGGCCTGGGCGAACTACCAGCGGTTAGCAAGCTACTGTGCTGAAAACCTACTGAGCAGGAGATGCATACTCATTCATTTATCCATTCACTATCCACTCGGGCTGGTGGTGCGTAACTTTTTGTTATATATACCTTCGTAATGGCCGAGATTTTGGTTGGGGCACACGACTAACCTGAGATCAGGAGTTTACCACATTGTGTTTGATTATCCAAATCTAGGTATGAGACTGGTTTGGATAGAATTCTCTTGTGATGGACCCCGTAGCCTGCGATACTATATACTATCATCCCGACTTCACATTCTAGCATGGTCAGTTCATTCGCACCGCATAATACATTGCATCCGTAGTACTTAACATTTTTAGTTACTATGTTGTTGCACGTATATGGCCTAGATGGACTTAGCAGGATTTATATATTGTATTGTACCCTCAATATCTGACATTTGGCTCTCTGTGACTTCTCGTTCACATAGTTGATTTGTCTTGCTAGTATTTCTGATATTGTATGATTTATGGGCTTATCATTATTTTCGCTTACTCTGATATCGTATGATTCATGACCTTGTCATTTTTCCTTCTTATCTCAATGATGTATGATTTATGGACTCTACTGTATACTCGGCACTTACCTTACACACACTTACACCACCCTCTAAACTTTTGTAAGCTTATGCATGATAGATGCGTGCAGGTGGCGTTAGGTTGCAGCAGCGTTGAGCTTGAAGCAGCAGCAGTTTTCAGGAGCTCTGATTTTGATATATGTATTTTCCCTTCAGCATTGTATTCAAGTGATTATATTAGTGGATATGTGATGATGATGTTGCCTTTATGATTTGGGTAAAATTATGGTTATGCTTATTACAAGATAAAATGTACGTTGGAAAATCCTCCTTGTAGGATCCTAGAATCGAAATCTGGCATATGTTGCATTGGGAGCCGAGAATGGGGTATTATAGAGGCTGTCGGCACCGGATTCGGTGATCGAAATTCTTGTGAATCTGAATTTCGGGTTTGGGGCGTGACAGTGTTCCTCGACTCTTCTCTTATACCCAAATTTATTTCTTGCAGACTGTCTATCATTGGCTGCCCCTCCGTCTTCCATTTATTCGGAGCTATTTCAGGATGCTCAACTACTTTAGGATCTATCTCTGATAATTGTTCAATTGTCACCATGTTTACTGATGATTCTACCTCCAATCATGAAAATTTTTCATGCCTTTTCTGACCAACCCCAATAGGAATTTGGATCCCTTTCCCGTGATTCAGGCCAGTGGGTTCTTTGTAATCAAAACCCTTGTTTTTCATGATCTTCTTGCTTGCCGGGCTATATTTCTTAAGGTCTTGCGGTGTCAGCTTTTTGTGATACACATTTTTTTGGCCTCTTCCACTATCTTTTCTTCTGCTGGAGCATAGAATTCTATCTATTTCGGGTATTTAGTGCTAGTCCTAACCCGAAATCTTTCCGAAATAGCTACGAATGGTCTGTTTCTTTTAGCGTATGGAAATGGTATTGTATAATTTGACTATAAGATTTTCAACTATTTGGATGATAGTAAAGTTAACAACAGCTGCCTTGGTTGCCTTAGATGCTTCGACACGAAATAAAATTTCTTCTTTGTCTCTGCAATTCTGGATAATTCTGCCTTTTGGCTTCTTCTTTCATCACCTTCAATTGAATGTTCCCTAGGGATTTATTTTCATCACTCTTTCTCTCTTTTTCTTTAGTGAACCCCTTGTAATAACTGGCGTCTACAAAGAAGGCTTCGACTTCTGTGTAAGGCTTCACATCGGCCATCACTTTATACTATATCCCATCTTTACAATAATTGAAGCATTGATGCAGAGTAGAGCGTACGATGCTGTACTAATGTATCCATGGCTTCCCTAAGAGAAGATTGTATGTCGTTACTGCGTTTATAATGTGGCAAACGACATCAGTGGTCATCTCTCCTATTTTCAATATTACTATAATTTTTCTGAGTGTACGCTGCTCGTCTTGATTGAAGCCCTGTATCATCATTCCACTGGGGAACAAATCAGAACGATGATAACCCAGTTTACTCAACATTTTGAGTGGTAATAGATTCACTGCGGACCCATTGTCAAGCATAATCCGTTTAACTTTCTTGCCATGGATACGTCCCTCTATCATTAACGGCCTGTTATGCCCTGTATCACAGACTAATCATCATCGGAGAAGGAGACGACCGACATGTAGTCTTCTTGCTCTTTACATTCTTTACTTTCCATTTCTGCAAGAAAGGTTTCTCTGACATCGTGATTAGATAGTGCTTGAACCAAACATTACTGAAATTCCTCCGACAACTTAATTGCATCATAGATGCTCAACTGAGCCGGTATGCCTTTCAGGTGACTTACCACATCATAAGTTACTTTCATTGTCTCATTCTTATCTCCTTTCTTATCATCATCATCATGACCTTCGACGATTTCTTTTCTCGTAACCCCTATTTTCTGCTTCATGGGGCTTATTGTCCTCTTTCCCGACCGTAGCGTGGTCACTTTTACCTTTCCTGCCCTTTCACAATCTTCTTTCCCTATTCTTTCTTGAGCCTTTTCCTGTATCGTCAATACATTCACTGCTGCCTTTGCATCCCTCTCCTTTTCTTTTCCTATCACTATTTCACCTCTATCTATCATCCTTTGTATTATGTATTTTAATATATAACAATTTTCTGTCGGATGTCCCACCAAATGATGGTAGTGGAAGAAATCTCTTTCTCTTGTTCCCGTTGCGTCTTCAAGGCGATTGGGTGCGGGTAATTCTATCGTATCGACTTTTAGTAATTGGTTCATCATAGGGACAACATCTTCCTTATCGAATGCAAACCCTTCGTGAGAATTGAGCACTTCAGGCCTTTTTCCATTGTATCTGTTTCTCAGCCAGGTTAATTCTTCTTTATGTTTTGACCTTTTCCCTCCTGAATCTCTTACATCTTGAATTCTCTTTTCATGATCCATGGAATTTGCGGCCATCCTGCTGGGTCCCCTCCTGGTTGTCTCATAGTGAAACACTGGCATCTTCCGAGTCATCAACTTTAAAGCATGGGCCTTAGTGGCTAGGTCATCGAAAGTCTTGATATCGGCACTAATGAGTCCGAACGCGATTCCTATTTCCATGGAATTTAGACACATCTTGACTTGTTCCTTTTCTTCCGGTAGTTGTCTACACGAGGCTTCCAATGTCTTCCATCTCTCTAAACTTTTCTACCGGTTCCTCCTCTCTCTTCCGTATAGAAGCCAATTCTGTAATACTGACATCGTGTTCTGAAGAGAAGAAGTTTGACATGAAGGTGTCCTGCATTTTCTCCCAAGTGCATATCGATCCTGGAGCCAGACTGGAATACCATCGGAATGCTTTGCTTATCAGAGATGATCCAAAAAATCTAGGCAATACTGTGGTATTGTAGAGAAATTTCCCATGCTAGTAATAAAGTGCATTAAATGTTCCTCCGATGACCCCTCTCCATTAAACTTCTGAAAATCTAGATGCTTGAAGTTGGTTGGGAACGGGATTTCTTCTACCTCTCGTGGGTACGACGTTCAATATCTGAAACGGCCAACATTCTCACGCTCTCTTTCTATTCTGACAGCTTCTTCAACAACTTGACTCACCTCCTCTTGTGTCACAGTTCTCGTTGCTTGGACAAACCCAAGTGATCCTGCCCCTAGTGGTTGAAAGCCTTCGGGTTGGTTCTCTTGCCCATTCACTGTGCCCATCATCGGGGGAGCCACCATTTGGGCTACATTTTGTGCGAGGGTCGCTAAGACTTCTGTAAGATTTCTACACTCTTCCATTAGTGTTCTCTGTTCTTCCACCATTTCATTCATACGGTCCTCTGTAGTGGAATGTTCTCTTGGCTTGTTCCAGCCATATGTACTGCAACTTCTCCACTCCCTAATGAAGATGTAGTTAGAGTGGGGCGGGAATATGTTGACGTAATAGGACTTACAAAGAGAGGGGAAGATGGAGTATCATTCAAGTTCTCTGCACTCCCACTGCCACTGATTGATTGGGGCAATACAGACATCAGTGAGCCTACTAGTAATGCCTTACCTTTTTGCGCTTTTGTCCATCTGATTCTTGGGGAAACCAAAGTTGGGGAGTCGCTCGACGTAACCGCAAAGTTGTTCGCTTGGGATATATCGCAGGAGGGACGAGTTCAAAGTTCTTCTTAGCAGCGTTACGTGTTACCGGTCCTCTAGCTCTTGGCAAAGACGAATTCATTCTAGGGTTTCTCGTATTCCGAGCTCTCGTCCTATGAGACATTATAATAGTCTAGCCCTTATCACCTTTTGGTGCTTGAGGCGAAGCAGATACAACTCCAACCATTGCTTGGGTTAAGTCATTTTTTCTTGCAAGAGGCTGAGCCCTGCGCTTCAGAGGTTGGTTCGGCGCATATTCCACCATGAATCCAGTCGTAGTGAAATAGAAGTTTACTTTCCTCACAGAAATTGCCATTGGTTATAATTTACAGTTTGATCTTCGATATAAAACATAGAATTAAATTATAGTTAGTATTTGAAAAATTACATAATCTATCTTAGAGATGAAGGGGAGGATGTTCCCACTGAGAGTAGCCATTTTGGTGTCGAAAGACGCCAAACTACAACGAAAGTTCTATAATACTCTCAATGTTAATATCAAATACGATAAATTGCTTCCCCAGCAAAGTCACCATTTTGTTTCAAATAAGAAATAATTGCATTTGATTTGGAGAATTATCTCATTTGAACATAACAAAGAAAGAATACATAGAACAATCACTGTATTAATAATACTGAGTTTATTTATATCCTTTAATATCCCTTTATTCTAAGATAGATCATTTGAAATACAAAAATTGATAAAGTTCAAATGTCGAATCTTAAATTTGGTAGCATTTCGACTTGTGCTTCGGTCATCTCCTTAGGAGGAATGTTGTCTAGGTTTGATCCCTTACGCAAAAGGAGAGCTTGAAGTGACGAAGATCAAATTTGGTGCTTTTAGCAGCAACTTGGCCCCTTCATTACTTACTGTATAACAGCTTGGTTGCGTGGCCTGCGCAACCAATTATTAGTTGTGTGACCCGTGCAACCAACTTGCCACTTCTCTCTCTCACCTTCGATCTTCCTCTGGAGCTCTGCTCTTCTTCCGAAATTCTTCTCCCAAATGATAGGGGGGGGTATTTATAGGCCTCCACATGTGCGAAGATCTTTGTGCCATGGGGCCCACCTTGCATCAGATCTGATCATCCATAATAAACTGCCTCTGATCTTGGTTGCGCGACCCGTACAATGGAGGAAGTCGATTGCACGGCCCATGCAACCAACTATTGGTTGCGTGACCCACGCAACCACTAGCTATGATATTTGATTTTCTTCTTTCTTTCTCATTTCTCCAATTCTCTTTTGATCTTCTACCCTTTCAATCTTTCTTCATTCTTTTTATGCTCCAATTACGATGTCTAATGGCCTCGATCAAAGCTTTAGACAGTCAAGATCAGAGATGCTTAATGAAATGTAACGGACTTGATTTTCCACTCGAGTTCCAAAAGGTCTTTTTCCAAAAAATTGGATGGTCGGAATCAAGGTTCCCTTATAAAATGATGCATGAAAATGAAATGGATGCAAATGCATGATATGATGAAATGATGATCATGATGTGATGCAAAATGCGTGGTATGATGAAATGCAATTCATAAAGTGATAAAATGGAATGGATCTTATCCATCATCGTCCAAAGGGATCCAAGTGGATACAGGACTATCAAGATCAAGTATCTAGTGGGGAAATAAAAATAAAAATAAATGGAATGGATCTGATCCATCATCCAACATCTAAATAACTCCAAGTGGATGCGGGATGGTCAAGATCAAGGATCCACTGGGGAATGAAAAAAAATGGATGAAATGAAGTGCACAATGTGTGTTAATGCACAACATGTGTGAATACATAATGTGTGATCGATATGCAAATCTGATCTGTCATATAGTGTCAGAATGCCTCAATTAGAGCATTTAACGGTCAAGATTGGAAGTTGTGTTGATCGATGTGTGGATTTAATCCACCATACAGAGTTAGAATGCCTCACTTAGAGCTTTTGATGGTCAATATTGGAAGTTGTGTTGATCAATGTGTGGATTCGATCCACCATACAGCATTAGAATGCCTCGATTAGAGCATTTGATGGTCAAGATCGGATATTGTGTTGACCAATATGCGGATTTGATCCATCATACAATGTAAGAATGTCTCTATCATAACATTTAACGGTCAAGATCAGAAGTTGTGTTGATCAATGTGCAGACTTAACCCATCAAACAATGTAAGAATGCCTTAATTAGAGCATTTGAGGGTTAAGATTAGATATTTTGTTGATCAATGTGCGGATTCGATCCATTATACAACATCAGGATACCTTGATCGGAGCATTTAATGATCAAGATTAAAATTGTGTGTGAGGTGTGGATCTGATTCGTCATATATTGTCAAAATGCCTCAATTAAAGCATTTGAAAGTCAAGATCGGATAATGTGTTTTATTACATGCATGCAAATGGAAATGGAATTTAAGATGGATAAATGCTTACATGGGTTTTGGGTTGAGGTTGTTATTGATTGGAAACTTGATAGAAATGTACCTAGCTTGAGTGATGCAACCTGTATAGATGGATTTTTTTTTGGGTGTTTGACTATATACTTGTATGTGCACTCATTTTGCTTTCTGGTTTTTTGTTTTTTGTTCTTTTTTTTAAAGCACATAGACTATCAATGGAAGAAATGAAATGAATAAGCTCTTGTACCAACCTATTTGTACAATTTGAGGTTTGAATTTTAGTGCTCTGGATTGTAGGGATTAGGTATGCTGACTCAATCATGCGTCACTTAACGATTTTTCTAGTTGATTATTAGGGAATTACGATATCTTTAGAAAGCCTTTAGAGGAAACTCTGCCTTAAGTCTGTGCGTGGTTGAAGGATTTTGGAACATCATAACTATCATATCTACCTTACTCAAATTGTGCCCACTTGGATATGTGATTTTTTTTTCTTTCTGAACATGTTTACCCATAGCGCCCTTTCAGGTTTTTACCATGTCCGGTCTACTCATCATTTTTTCCCATGGTGCCCTTTTAGATTTTCACCACGTCCCGGGTATTTGATCTTGCCTGCCCCTTGGCAATTATGCCTTCTTGCCCCTGGCATCCTTTAGGGTTTTCACCAGGTCCATTGTGTGTCCACTTTTTATTTAATGCACCTTTTTCAGTTTTCACCTCACCCATTTTTTAGACACTTTTTTTTTTAAGATCTTCAATTGATGGCAATATTTCTTTCATTGCTAGCCGAATTGTGTCTTTCGAGGGAGTAAGAGACTTTGAACAACAGAGCTCGAAGTTTTACTCTAGTATGAGAAACTTTGTGATAAGAATGGAGAGTCTTCCCCTTAGGGTCCAAATTTTAACCCTTTTTATTTGTACTATTGGATGTTTTGGGGGAAGTATGGAATTTTTCATTTTGGTCACTAATCTTAGGCTACTTTCATGATCATGTCCACCACCTCTAACAGATTTTGATGTGGTCAGCGTTGTTTGGCTCAGGAAAGTTGAACCCTTTAAATTAGTAGTCACGCCCCAAACTTGAAAATCGAGCTCACAAAATTCCTGATCACCAAATCCGATGCCTACAGCCTTCGTAGTACCCCATTCTCAGTTTCTAACATCCATACCCCAGATTTCGATCCTGGATCCTACAAGGAGGATTTTCCAATGTACATTTAACTCGTAATAAGCATAACTACAAGTATACCAAAATCACAAAGGCAACATCAACATCACATATCCACTAATATAAACATTTAAATACAATGCTGAAAGGAAAATGCATATATCGAAATTAAAGCTTCAGAAGTCAGCTAAATGCTCCAAGCTGCATGTTGCTGCAACCTAATGTCACCTGCACGCATCTATCATGCATAAACTTATAGAAAGCTTAGAGGGTGGTGAAAGTGTGTGCACATGGTAAGTGCCAAGAATTCAATACAATACCATAACCATACAATGTCAGAAATACTGTCAAGATCATGAATCATACGATATCAGAGTAAGAGAAAACATACTATAAGTCCACGGGTCATACAATATCAGAGTACGCAATGCAAATCATAATGAGCCAAATATCATATATTAAACCTCATCTAGGATATGCGATGAAAAGACATAGCAAGCTAATATACCATATGCCGCAGATGTAATGCAATATGTGGTACAAATGAAATGACCAAACTGCAGTGTGAAGTTGGGATGATAGTACATGGTATCGCAGGCTATGAGGCCTATCACAAAGGACTTCTATCTAAACCAGTCCCATACCTAAATTTGAATAAATAGACTCAATGTGGTAAGCTCCTAATCTTAGGTTAGTCACACACCCCAACCAAAATCCTGGCCATTGCGAAGGTACACATAATAAATAGTTATGCACTACTAGCCCGAGTGGATAATGAATGGATAAGTGAATGAATATAATGCTGAGTATGCAACTTTTGCTCCATAAATTAGTACTGTACTCTCTGGGATCATCACTAGGGTCTAGTACACTATGCCACCTGCTACCTCATCATGTGCACAACTGGGTAAGTGGAAAAGACCTCACTATCCGCCTGCCAATATTGGGCCTAGTTCGTCGATAGTAGACTCATTCCTCAAGCTGGTCAGACTTAGCCTAGCATTACCTATTCCCTTAGGTGGGTAAGACCACGACAAAATGAGAGACGCAGCTTACTAGTATACGGCCCTCATGCGCTCATATATATTCACTCGGTCTAGACATTGGGGCGTCCTCTGGTACTAAGAGGGTTTAGAAATTTTCACCCAAGGCTATCTATGGTAACCTAATGCTAGAACCAAACATTTCTTGTGTCTCATCTGGCCATCTATCACATGCCTATGGAGGTTACGGCCTTGATGTCGCTAGGGCGTATAATAATTACAACACATAATGTAAGATGCATGAGTCATACAATCAGTCATGCACCAATCTTGTGCATACTGTGCGCTCATGTGTGACAATCTCTACCTATCAAGGAGTCTCATAATAATTTGTCCAATGACATATGCAATGGTCAACCACATCTCATAACAAACATACAGATGATGTGTATGGGCATGTATCATGATACTATACTCATAATCGGTATCGACAACCAACACTAATAATTGGCATCGATAATCAGGCTCGACAATCAGAATTGGTCTCGACAATTAGAATCTGCCTCGGCAATCAGAATCGTCCTCGACAATCGGAATCGGAATCGGTCTCGATAATCAGAATCAGCTTGATAATCAGAATCGACCTCGACAATCGGAATCGGCCTCGACAATCAGAATCAACCTCGCCATCGGAATCGGTCTCGATAATTGAAATCGATCTCGATAATCAGACTAACAAAGGGCCTAATGGAAGGTCACAATGAGGACATCTAACTATCATTACCCATCAATGTGGACATTTAACCAACATTAATCCCAAGGAGTGGCCCACGCAGAGCCAAACATATAGTGGGCCCATGGCCTCACATAAGGGTCTCATACATCAAGTGGGCCACATCACATGGGCTGGAAATACATCTTAATGGGCCTCATCATATGTGTCATAATCACATTACATCAGGCCTTGCCCATGGGCCTCAAATACATCACAATGGGCCACAACTCATGAGTTTCAAATACACAATAGGTGGGCCCTACACATAGGCCTAATATACATCACAGGTGGGTTGCATCAATGGGCCACACTAATGGGCCTCATACACATCAAGTGGGCTGCATCAATGAGCTACGCTAATGGTCCTCATACACATCAAGTGGGCTGCATCAGTGGGCCGCACTAATGAGCCTCATAGATGGGCTACAAATATATCAAGGTGGGCCTCACAGATGGGCCACAAGTATATCAAAGTGGGCCTTTTGAATGGGCCATAAAATATATCAAAGTAGGCCTAACGAATGGGCCATAAAAATACATCAAGGTGTACCTCACAAATGGGTGCTTGGATTACATCCAAAATCATTTCAATAGTTGCAGGTGAACATGTGTATCAATGTACACATCATTCTAGGGGGCACATGACACCCTAATGATGATCAACATCGTCCAAACATTGCTTATGTAAATCAGCTGTCCAAACATTAGACAACACCATCCAAACACTATCCAAGTAAATCAACACCATCCAAACATTATCTATGTAAATCAGCACCATCCAAACATTGTCCAGCATCGTCCAGCACTGCCTAGACGGTGTGGATGAAACAAATACATCACGATGGTGTCCACGCTGTCAAAACAGGCAGATGGCTTGGGGATCACATACATCAAATGGGACCCATAGAACTTGCTGACATCAACTGACCAGTTGTGAGACCCGTATCTTAGCCCATACCGTTCTGTATACCTCCACGGTCGAATTTGGGTGTAACGCCCGTGAAAAACCCATACTTGGGCTCAAGTACCAACTCGACCCGAAATTGCGTAGAATTCATTCCTTTAGAAAATATGACTAGGTTAGCTAGTGCAACGTTAGAATAGCTGGGAAATGGTCCCTGATCACTTTAAATACGTTCTACAAGGCCCGAAGCGAGTGGAACCAAGGGTGCTATAATGCTCTAAAGCCTCGGATCAAACTCTAAACCGGTTTGTTCTCTGGACCACTTTGAATCTTTGTATTGGATCTAGACCGCACGTCGAAAGTCCGATACCTCCTATCTTAGACCGTTAGAACCGTCTAGCTGGACTTGACACTCATTCCAAAAATCAAGTCAAACCGATAATCACAGGCTATTTCATTGAGCCCGGACCGAAGAGAGTGAGAATAGGGTTAGAATTGGAATTTGAAATTCAAATCTGGCACACAATTTGACGCATCAGTATTGAGCGTTCTGACCGTCAGAATACAGCCAAATTACACCCTTGGATCAGGAAAAATATCTATTATATATCACGAGACTTATAGGCCTGATCTTGGTGCGGTGACCGTTAAACTGAAACTGGGCCGCCACGTGCGATCTGGGAACCCAACCGGTCTGAAAACTGGATGTGTGCTAGATCCAGTATGTAACGCCCGTGAAAAATCCATACTTGGGCTCGAGTACCAACTCGACCCGAAATTGCGTAGAATTCATTCCTTTAGAAAATGTGGCTAGGTTAGCTAGTGCAACGTTGGAATAGCTGGGAAATGGTCCCTGATCACTTTAAATACGTTCTACGAGGCCCGAAGCGAGTGGAACCAAGGGTGCTATAATGCTCTAAAGCCTCGGATCAAACTCTAAGCCGGTTTGTTCTCGGGACCTCCTTGAAACTTTGTATTGGATCTAGACCGCGCGTCGAAAGTCCGATACCTCCTATATTAGACCGTTAGGACCGTCTAGCTGGGCTTGACACTCATTCCAAAAATCAAGTCAAACCGATGATCACAGGCTATTTCATTGAGCCCGGACCGAAGAGAGTGTGAATAGGGACATAGTTGGAATTTCAAATTCAAATCTGGCACACAAATTTGACGCATCAGTATTAAGCACTCTGACCGTCAGAATACAGCCAAATTACACCCTTGGATCAGGAAAAATATCTATTATATATCACGAGACTTATAGGCCTGATCTTGGTGCGGTGACCGTTAAACTGAAACTGGGCCACCACGTGCGATCTGGGAACCCAACCGGTCTGAAAACTGGATGTATGCTAGATCTAGTATGCATGAGCTTAAGTCCGACCGCATCTGGCCTGGGGACCTCCAGAAATGCCCTTTTGGACCGAAACGGCCCCGATTTGGTTAGGCACCAAGTAAACATTGTTCCCAAGCCTATTTTGGGAATGTTTTAGGCTATAAAAGGGGTTGAAACCCTCACTCCTCTCTCCCATCCGAATTTGAGAGAAGCCCTAGCTTGGGAGAGAGAAAAAGAGTGAGAGATTGTGAGAGAGTGGGAGAGTTCTTCCCGCCACTTGTGCTACGTGTTGCACATGCTTAAGCAACACTCCTCTACCGCTTTCCCGGCGATTCCACCGCAATCCTAGGTAAGTAAAAACCCTAAATAGATGTTGATTTGAGTTTTCCTTGTTTCCATAGCGATGTAGCTTATGGATCTTATGTATTAGGCTCCTTACTCGCCGTAGACGAAGCATATACACTCCGCTTCAATTCCCGAGTCTACAAGACACTAGGTGAGGATTTTAGACGCTTTGATTGACGGTTCCCAATGCTTTCAATGTCGTTTAATAGTAGATTCTTGACGGCATCGCCGTTTGACATGTACAAAATGCTCTCCGTTTCCCGTTTCGTAAGCTAACGAAGAATATGAGATTTAGGGCATTTTAGTCATTTGTAGGAAGTACTGTTTGCATTCATATTTTGCTGATGTGATTGACATGGTTTGTTGTCGCATTAGGAAGTAAGGATTGCGTGCATAATTAGTTTGGCGAAGAGATTCGCCTAGTTGCACACTTTGGGTCGACATGCTATATGTAGACCTAAGTGTGTAGTGCATGTGTTTGTATAAATGCTTGTATTAGTATGTATTGAATTAAATGATGTTATTTGATACTTTGTGATTGATTTTTCAATTATTATGCCGACCTAAATGATTTTCTACATGTTGACAAAATGCATGATTTCATTACATGCATGGAATGTATGTGCTTGAGGATTTGCTTAAGTTGAATATGCATGGGAAGTATGCCGTGAAGATTTGCTTAAGTTGAATGTTATAACATGTGCTAACATGCTCACATGATGTATTTCAATTCCAATACCTTTTTATAGTGTTAATGTAATTCCATAGATGTGTGGGACTTGACTTAGTCCAGGCAGTCGGTAACCGAGCGAATTCGTGGCTGACTGGTCATAGCCACGAACGACGCGTTGATGAACGTGATTCGTGTTGAGAGTTGGCGGCAGTGGTTAGGCCACGCGAAGTGTTTTACGCACTTCATGTCGTTCAGCTTGAGATGCGATCGCGCTAGTCGAGCCCGTCAAGTAACCCGACTGGCCGATGTTTGTTCACCTTGTATGTATCATAACTGCTTGAACCTAGGGTACTGAACTTACCATTGTAAACCCTATTAACCGTGGTACCTTGATCCACGAAGACTCATGAGCCGGGCATGGTGGTATGGGACACCGTGGTCGAGCTGTCGGCCTACGCTGGGGCCACAAACCTCCCCGTAGTGACCAATGAACACCTTGACTCGTGAGCAGATTATGGTGGTATGGGACACTATATTCTAGCTGTCGGCCTACACTGATCAGGCGACGAGCCCTTTGTAGTGACCGCGAGCGTATTCTGAGTCCACGGGAGGCGACGACCCTTCCGTTGCAGTGGAGTACGGTAGGCCTGTATTGATAAGGTGATGGGGGAGCGGTGCAACGAGTGCGAGCAACAGCCCTGGCAGCCCTTGCAGTGACCTACGAAATATACATTGTATGAGATTACTAGGAGTGACGACCCTAGACAGGATCTGTGTTGGGATTGATACAAGGGAAGTACCTTAGTTTCCCAATCCTGCTGTTTGAATGGACTAATAACAACTTGGTAATCATATCACCATAGCATTGCATGTGCCTGGAAGATGTGGAGCACTCTAGGGAGTGTGGCATGCCGCGGTCGTAAGATGTTGCCGTATGAGGGTGATCGTCGGTGAGGGCATACATCACGTCATATCATCTTGCATTAACAACAGTATTAGGACTTGTCTGATTTACTGCTTTACTATTATCGCGTGATTGAATTGTGAACATGCTAATCTTTGCTCTATAATTCCACTGAGTTGATCACTCATTCCCATGTTACGGGATGGTGTTTGCAACACCCACCAGACCCTGTTGTAGTTGCAGGTGACGACGAGATCCAGGAGGTGGAGCTAGATGATGACGAGGACCAGGATGAGTTCTCGTATATGCAGTATCATGACGGCTTCCCGTAGGCGACCTGGATCGAGGGGACATCAGTGGGACTTTTCTTTTTGAACATTATTCTTTTGTTATGTACATGTATATGAGACTCAGAGATGTAGTCATACTTTGGAGACAGTTGAGATTACTTTGTTTTTTCCATACAGTGATATATACCTTGTTTAGTCTTCCGCTTGCTTTTATCACTGGATCTGAAGTATGAATTGCAGTTTTGGTATACTTTTACTCATGTGAATGCTTTAAATCAGACAACATCGAATCATAACCATTTTTGTTGCATAAGTGACGGTCTGGAACTCGGGAGTTGAGTTTATACACGACCCCCGATTTTCAGGGTGTTACACAGTATGCATGAGCTTAAGTCCGACCGCATTTGGCCTGGGGACCTCCAGAAATGCCCTTTTGTACCGAAACGGCCCCGATTTGGTTAGGCACCAAGTAAACATTGTTCCCAAGCCTATTTTGGGCATGTTTTAGGCTATAAAAGGGGTTGAAACCCTCACTCCTCTCTCCCATCCGAATTTGAGAGAAGCCCTAGCTTGGGAGAGAGAAAAAGGTGGTAGATTGTGAGAGTGTGGGAGAGTTCTTCCTGCCACTTGTACTACGCGTTGCACGTGCTTAAGCAACACACCTCTACCGCTTTCCCGGCGATTTCACCGCGATTCTAGGTAAGTAAATACCCTAAATAGTTGTTGATTTGAGTTTCCCTTGTTTCCATAGCGATGTAGCTTATGGATCTCGTGTATTAGGTTCCTTATTCGCCGTAGACGAAGCGTATACGCTCCGTTTCAATTTCCGAGTCTACAAGACATAAGGTGAGGATTTTAGACGCTTTGATTGACGGTTCCCAACGCTTTCAATGTCGTTTAATAGTAGATTCTTGATGGCATCGCCGTTTGACATGTACAAAATGCTCTCCGTTTCCCGTTTCGTAAGCTAACGAAGAATGTGAGATTTAGGGCATTTTAGTCATTTGTAGGAAGTACTGTTTACATTCATATTTTGCTGATGTGATTGACATGGTTTGTTGTCGCATTAGGAAGTTAGGAATGCGTGCATAATTAGTTTGGCGAAGAGATTCGCCTAGTTGCGCACTTTGGGTCGACATACCATATGTAGACTTAAGTGTGTAGTGTATGTGTTTGTATAAATGCTTGTATTAGTATGTATTGAATTAAATGATGTTATTTGATAGTTTGTGATTGATTTTTCAATTATTATGCTGACCTAAATGATTTTCTACATGTTGACTAAATGCATGATTTCATTACATGTATGGAATTTATGTGCTTGAGGATTTGCTTAAGTTGAATGATATAACATGTGTTAACATGCTCACATGATTGTATTTCAATTCCAATGCTCTTACATAACTTGTTGATGTGATTCCATAAGTGTGGGACTAGACTTAGTCCAGGCAGTCGGTAACCGAGCGAATTCGTGGCTGACTGGTCATAGCCACGAACGACGCGTCGATGAACGTGATTCGTGTTGAGAGTTGGCGGCAGTGGTTAGGCCACGCGAAGTGTTTTACGCACTTCATGTCGTTCCGCTTGAGATGCGATCGCGCTAGTCGAGCCCGTCAAGTAACCCGACTGGCCGATGTTTGTTCACCTTGTATGTATCATAACTGCTTGAACCTAGGGTACTGAACTTACCATTGTAAACCCTATTAACCGTGGTACCTTGATCCACGAAGACTCATGAGCCGGGCATGGTGGTATGGGACACCGTGGTCGAGCTGTCGGCCTACGCTGGGGCCACAAACCTCCCCATAGTGACCAGTGAGCACCTTGACTCGTGAGCAGATTATGGTGGTATGGGACACTATATTCTAGCTGTCGGCCTACACTGATCAGGCGACGAGCCCTTTGTAGTGACCGCGAGCGTATTCTGAGTCCACGGGAGGCGACGACCCTTCCGTTGCAGTGGAGTACGGTAGGCCTGTATTGATAAGGTGATGGGGGAGCGGTGCAACGAGTGCGAGCAACAGCCCTGGCAGCCCTTGCAGTGACCTACGAAATATACATTGTATGAGATTACTAGGAGTGACGACCCTAGACAGGATCTGTGTTGGGATTGATACAAGGGAAGTACCTTAGTTTCCCAATCCTGCTGTTTGAATGGACTAATAACAACTTGGTAATCATATCACCATAGCATTGCATGTGCCTGGAAGATGTGGAGCATTCTAGGGAGTGTGGCATGCCGCGGTCGTAAGATGATGCCGCATGAGGGTGATCGTCGGTGAGGGCATACATCACGTCATATCATCTTGCATTAATAACAGTATTAGGATTGTCTGATTTACTGCTTTACTATTATCGCGTGATTGAATTGTGAACATGCTAATCTTTGCTCTATGATTCCACTGAGTTGATCACTCATTCCCACGTTACGGGATGGTGTTTGCAACACCCACCAGACCCTGTTGTAGTTGCAGGTGAGGACGAGATCCAGGAGGTGGAGCTAGATGATGACGAGGACCAGGATGAGTTCTCGTATATGCAGTATCATGACGGCTTCCCGTAGGCGACCTGGATCGAGGGGACATCAGTGGGACTTTTCTTTTTGAACATTATTCTTTTGTTATGTATATGTACATGAGACTCAGTGATGTAGTCATACTTTGGAGACAGATGAGATTACTTTGCTTTTCCATACAGTGATATATACATTGTTTAGTCTTCCGCTT
The DNA here is from genome assembly GCA_037074715.1 of Magnolia kwangsiensis. Taxonomy (NCBI): domain Eukaryota; kingdom Viridiplantae; phylum Streptophyta; class Magnoliopsida; order Magnoliales; family Magnoliaceae; genus Magnolia; species Magnolia kwangsiensis. Next base: position 65,377,950 of record CM073573.1, read on the forward strand.
GCTTTTATCACTGGATCTGAAGTATGAATTGCAGTTTTGGTATACCTTTACTCATGTGGATGCTTTAAATCAGGCAACATCAAATCATAACCATTTTTGTTGCATAAGTGACGGTCTGAAACTCGGGAGTTGAGTTTATACACGACCCCCGATTTTCAGGGTGTTACAAGTTGGTATCAGAGCATGAATGAGAGTATACTGGGCCTGGGTTATGGTCTTGCGACGTACTCTGTCGCTTCCTTTGACTTAGGTGGGTGCGAGAAGGGTCTAGAAACACTTCTAGGATCACAGATTCGCCGATAGGCGAAGTCTATAAGGATCGATCGCAAGATCGAATCTGTAACGTATCTCGGGTCGCGTAAAGCAACCCGAATCACTTCTAAGCTGTAGGAAGTCGGGTTGAGACGTCCTATGAGTGGTTTTAAACCACAAAAGTGAATCCTTGGGCCGTGGAATGACCAAGACTCCAGTAATCAATCGCCAGGGCTTAAAAACCCCGTTTTGCCAAAAATTCTTAAAATTCCTCCTCTAAACACTTCAACCTTTAGTTTCTTCTTATCCATTTCATGTTAGGCATCAAACCTAATGTGAAAATAACACAAATTAGTACATTCTCCAAATTTTATAGTGAATAGTAAAATTTCATGAAAAATGGCCATAAGGCCATTCTAACTTCACTTTCTTTAGCAAATAAGGATCTAGAAAGATGTACTGGCTCCTTCTACCCCAAATTCATATGCTACATCATATGGTTTGGTATTCAGGATTGCAATGTGGACCCAGAAATCCCCGAACACATGTTTGGGCTTATACAGACCAAAATACTATGAACCAGGGGGTGGGACCTAACTTTTTGGGACCCTGGGACCATGGGGGACCAGACCCATGGGGTCCCACCGGTCAACTTGAGAGTTGACCGGCGATGCCATCGCTGGCCGGCGAGCTCCGTTGGTGCTGTCCTTCGGGCGCACTCCCTTAAATGGGGTCCACATCACCCCTATGTACTTCCCACACCACGAAAACCCCCAAAACTCACCTCTCCTTCACAAACAGCCCCCTTACATACCCTAGATTCGATTTTCAGCAACCAATCCCAAACCCCGGCGTCCCACACCACCTCTAAAACCTTCCTTGGCCAAAACCGACCACCACCCATCAGTTATTGGGTGTTGGCAGCCTCTTTCCTTGAAGATTTCACCATTTGGAGCTCCAAAATCCCCCAAATAGTGCTGAAATCGTGAGGTGCTCCATCCCATCTTTTTGTTTGTATTTTTCCCTGAAAGTACAGCCTTGGGAAGCTTGAAGCATCCCTCTACGATGCCTAGATTTCCTTTTGTCAGATTGGGCAGCCATTTCTCCGCATTTTCGACGTTTTCCATGGCTTTCGTGGAAGCCATTTTGGGTCTTTTGTCACTCTCATCCATCCTATCTTTGATGGGTAAGAGGAAAATTGCAACAGACGAGGCTGGGCCGAGCCGCCCTGCTCGATTGAGAAGACCGCGGGGTGGTGCCGCAAGTACAAGCGCCGCCGCAGGTCCAGCTGCAGTCCTGGAGTGCCGTACAAAGCGGGATTTGGATCCCCATGCACACCTTGGACGAACCATTATGTCAGAGATGCCTCATGGTGAATACACTGATCGTAGAGTGTTATTTGAGGCGGACGTAGATGGGCGATTGTTCGGCTAGTATCTGTTGTTCGAATGCATTGAAGCTGCGCACTGGGGACCGATCTTTGAAGCTCGCGCTCGTGCTAATGTGAGCATCGTTCGTGCCTTCTATGCTAGCATCCAGAGTCCTACCTTGGAGCCCTTGCAGTTCAAAATCCCTTTTGGTAGAGATCGGATGGCTACGATCGACGTCCGGTTGGTTGCGCGACTTCTCAACGTGCCTCTAGGTGATGTACATCCAAGTGAGAAGAATTTGAGGACTAGACGTGAACGAGATCGCCACACCAGGTTTCTGTGCGGTAAGTTGGTTCCATGGCAGCCTAATAATAGCCTCAAGGTGACGTACATGTCTGAGGATTTGCGTCTGCTGCATCACATCTGCACGTTCAATGTTTATCCTAGGTCGACGAACCGCATTGAATGTACACGTCTTATGGTCGATTTCTTATTTCTGGTGGCTCAGGGAGAGAACGTATGTATGGCCACTTTCATCTTACGGCAGATAGTTCTCATAGCCAGGTCGAGGAGAACATCCGAGTCCCTTCCCTTTGGCCGACTCATTTGCAAGATTGCACTTGAATTTGCCTATAGACTTGGACCCGAATTGCCGGTATCGATTCACACCATCGATGAGTCGACAATGGTTAAGATGAAGATTGGGTCGCAATATCGTGAAAATCAACTTGAAAGGGATAGTGGGGACGACTTCGATGAAGAGGAAGATCAAAGCGAAGAAGAACCTAGTGCAGAGGTTCAGGAAGAGACTCAGGAAGAAGCAGAAGAGGAGGCTCAGGATACTGATGAGAGCCCTCCTCCTTCCGCGCAGACTACTATCGACGACCGCATTGCTCGGATGGAGGAGAGTCAGACCGCTTTGCGAAGGGAAGTCCAAGAACTTCGAGCGGAAGTCGCTGATGCCAAAGCTGTTACAAAGAAGAAGTTTGGCAAGGTGAATCGCACCTTGAAGGCAATCCTGTGTTGCTTACAGGATAAGGGTGCTCCTCCTCCGTCACCAGACTCCGACTAGCGACGCGATCTTTGATGTTGTTATTAGTAGTTAGCCATTTCCCGTTTTATGTGTGTAAGCCTGTTAAGGCTAGTGCTTTGCTTATGTTGCTGTTGCTTAACTGTCTTAATTTCCATGTCATTCTAGTCATGATGCTTGTAAGGATATATCCCTTGTATTGTGACAATTTTGATTAATTGAAATGCATGGAATGCCTTTGACTCTTTAGTGAATGATTGTGGTGTATTTGTGCAATTGAGACTGACAAGGTTGCGCCCTATTTTGAATATAGGGAATGCCACCTAAGACTACGAGGAGCGCGGTTCGGCTTTCATTGTCAGAGCAGATGGATCAGACTCCCTCTCAGTCTGGCACTCGTCCGGATCCTGTTGTGGGCCCGATTCCTGAGACGGTTCGGCCGTCTCAGCCTACTGTTGGTCCTACAGATGGACCACCGCCATTTACACCATCAGTTAGAGAGCCACAGCGCGCATCTACTTCCGCACCTCATCCGCCACAGCCTGCTCCACCCCCTGATAGATTCGAGCAGATGATGGCTATGATGCTACAGCAGCAGCAGCTTCTGACCACCATAGTTGGGACTTTAGCCCAGGGTGGGGGTGCGACTGCATCTACTCCGCCTACACCACCTGCGCATCCAGCTGAGGATGCCTATACTTACGCCCAGGATGAGGGCATAGCACATCCTGCGCAGCCTGCTTTCCCTGCGGGGAATCCTGCCGACACACGGGGCCTTCTGGAGCGATTTCAGCGCTTGCGGCCTCCTACTTTCACTGGTTCTCACAGACCCGAGGAGGCTGAGTTTTGGCTCGACCGAGTGTCGAAGATTCTACGCATGTTGCACTGTACTGAGGCAGAGCAGGTAGAGCTGGCTACCTTCCAGTTTGAGAGAGAGGCCAGTATGTGGTGGGATAGTATATTGCAGACTGTTACCGCAGATTTCGTATGGACATGGGCAGCATTCGAGTTCCGCTTCCATGAGAAGTATTATCCTCAGACCTACAGGCACGAGAGGGAGAATGAGTTTCTCCGTCTCAGGCAGGCAGCGATGACGGTTACCGAGTATAAGCATCGGTTCACAGAGTTGGGCAGGTACGTCCCGACGATTCTAGCTGATGAGCAGATGCGCATACGGCGCTTTTTGGAGGGCTTGCGACCGGATATTCGGTCGAAGATGTGCTGTGTCAGTTTTCCTTCCTATGCGGAGTTGGTTCACATGTCCATGCGGGCAGAGCAGGACGTGGATCGACTTGCGCGATCTCGAGGCCCGACTGCTTCTAGGCCGCGACCGGATTTGCCAGACAGGCCCTCCGCGGGCAAGAGGCCTCGCATTGATCCTCCTACCAGGACCACGGCGCCAGTAGGACCGTTTCGGCGCCCTGATTTATCATGCACATACTGTGGGAGGACGGGCCACTTAGCGCAGAGTTGCTTTTCGAGGATGCGGGACAGTGGGTTCTCACCGCCGTAGAAGATTGATCGTGTACGTCCACAGGCGATATCAGCACCGCCTATACGGTCAGCTCCTGCGCATCCCTCTTTCAGACCCACAGTATCGCAGATTCGACAGCCTCCACGGCCCTTGACACAGCGGCCGAACCGGCCACAGCAGGCTCGAGTTCATGCACTGACTGCTGAGGCAGCTACGACGCCGACTTTCCAGCATTCAGCCTTTGAGGTCATGGGCCATATCGGAGGTACTCCCGTCCTTGTCATGGTGGACACTGGTTCCACGATTTCTTTGATATCGCGTGCCGTAGTCAGACGTCTTGGGTTGCAGACTATCACTATGGATAGCGTGCGAGTCCTTGCAGCTCATGGAGATTATGCGGATGTCACCCAGATGTGTGAGGGTTGTTTAGTTGATCTGGGAGGCAGGACGATGACTCTTGATCTGGTCGTCGATCCCTCGCTCGTTTATCTCGACGTCATTCTTGGCATGGACTGGTTGACTGCAGCTAGAGCCGAGATTGACTGTGAGGCTCGTGTGGTGACGGTGTACGAGCCTGAGGGCACGCCTTTCACGTTTTCAGTGCGAGTAAACCTTCCTTTCCGCATACTTAGCTACGCCACTCTATTGCGCGACGCTGGTGCCCAGGTACTTGAGCAGACACCAGTTGTATCTGAGTTCGGGGATCTGTTCAGGAAGATCCCTGGTTTGCCGCCCCGACGTGAGATCGATTTCACTATCGATCTGGTTCCTGGTTCTACACCCGTCTCACTGCCGACGTATCGCATGGCACCATGTGAGATGGAGGAGTTGAGGACGCAGATTGATGGCCTGCTAGAGCTTGGCTTTATACGGCCTAGCGTGTCTCCTTGGGGAGCACCGGTCTTATTCGTGAAGAAGAAGGATGGTTCGCTGCGATTGTGTATTGATTATCGCAGGCTGAACCAGCTCACGGTGAAGAACAAGTACCCTTTGCCCAGGATCGATGACTTGTTTGATCAGTTGAGAGGAGCGCAGTACTTCTCGAAGATTGATCTTCAGTCAGGATATCATCAGCTGCGCGTCAGAGATGAGGACGTGCAGAAGACAGCATTCAGGACCAGTTTTGGTCACTACGAGTTCCTCGTGATGTCGTTCGGTCTCACGAACGCACCGGCCGTGTTCATGGATTTGATGAACCGGGTATTGCGGCCTTTCCTCTATCAATTCGTCGTTGTCTTCATCGACGACATTTTGGTATACTCTAGGAGTCGAGAGGAGCATGAGGAGCACTTGCGTTTGGTCCTTGATACGCTCAGACAGCATCAGTTGTTCGCACAGTATAAGAAGTGCGACTTCTGGAAGCAGGAGGTGAAGTTTCTAAGACACGTGGTGTCCAAGGATGGTATGGCAGTTGACCTGTCTAAGGTGGCTGCGGTGCAGGACTGGGAGCAGCCTGGTTCTGTCACTGAGGTGAGGAGTTTCTTGGGTCTCGCTGGCTATTATGGGCGCTTCATTCAGGATTTCTCGAAGATCGCGAGACCCTTATCTCAGTTGACACGGAAGGACGTGAAGTTCGCCTGGAATGATAAGGCGGAGTCAGCTTTTCAGGAGCTGAAGGACAGGCTTACGTCCGCCCCTGTGCTAGTATTGCCAGAGCAAGGGGTTAAATACACTATATACACTGACGCGTCTAGCGTTGGTTTGGGTTGTGTCCTTATGCAGAGGGACAGGGTAATTTCGTATGCCTCGAGACAATTAAGGAAGCACGAGGAGAATTACCCTACACACGACCTGGAGTTGGCAGCCGTGATATTCGCACTGAGACTCTGGAGACATTACCTCTACGGAGAGGAGTTCGAGCTCTTTTGCGACCACAAGAGCCTCAAGTACATATTCACGCAGCGGGACTTGAATATGAGGCAGCGGCGATGGATGGAGACGCTGAAGGACTTCAAGTTTGAAGTCTCTTACCATCCTGGGAAGGCGAACCTTGTGGCTGATGCGTTGAGCCGCAAGAAGGTGATAGAGTTTGCGGCTCCGCTGATGGTTGCCGAGTGGGATATGGTTGAGTTTTTGCGAGACTTTGAGCAGAAACTCACTGTAGAGGAGCCATTCGAGTTCATCGCACATGTACAGGTGCGATCTCAGATCGATGACCGAGTCATCGAGGCGCAGAGGGACGACGCGCATCTTACTGAGCTTCGAGAGCAGGCCAGTGATGATGCTGACGCCGACTGGCGAGTTGGTATGGATGGGGGCTTACGTTACCGTGGCCGCCTATGCGTTCCTGATGTCCCTGACTTGAGACGAGAGATTCTCGAGGCTGCGCATTCTACTAGACTCCGATGCATCCAGGCAGCACGAAGATGTATCGTGACGTGAAGAGGACGTATTGGTGGGAAGGTATGAAGACCCACATTGCTGAGTTCGTGTCCCGTTGTCTCACTTGTCAGCAGGTGAAGGCAGAGCATCGCCGACCACCTGGACTTTTGCAGCCTATGCCGATTGCAGAGTGGAAGTGGGATTTCATTTCCATGGACTTCATTTCTGGGTTGCCGAAGACGAGGAAGGGGCACGATTCCATTTGGGTGATCGTCGACCGATTGACGAAGTCGGCGCACTTCCTACCGATCAGAGTTACGAACTCTGCAGACGAGCTGGCTAGATTGTATATTAGAGAGATCGTGCGTCTGCATGGAGTTCCGTTGGAGATCGTGTCGGACAGAGACACGCGGTTCACTTCTATTTTCTGGACTCGCATTCAGGAGGCTATGGGTGTGAAGTTGAAGTTCAGTACTACCTTCCACCCACAGACGGACGGACAGACGGAGCGAGTGAACCAGATCCTGGAGGACATGTTGCGGGCTTGCGCGTTGGACTTCAAGGACAGTTGGGATGACTGTCTTGCATATGCGGAGTTTGCATACAACAATAGCTTCCAGGCGAGTATCGGCATGGCACCTTATGAGGCGCTGTATGGGCGACCTTGTCGCGCACCGCATTGCTGGTTAGAGGTCGGTGAGCGTAGCTTGATTGGCCCAGAGTTGGTGCAGGCGACGTCAGAGAAGATCGATATTATTCGACGTCGGCTCCTTACAGCGCAGAGCAGACAGAAGAGCTACGCCGATACGAGGCGGAGGCCACTAGAGTTCACAGTTGGGGATCATGTGTTTTTGCGAGTTTCCCCTATGAAGGGAGTCCTTCGGTTCGGGAAGAAGGGGAAGCTGGCACCGCGATTCATTGGTCCATTTCAGATCCTCGATCGTGTGGGAGCAGTGGCTTACCGATTGGCTTTACCCACGCCCCTCGCGAGCGTCCACAACGTATTTCATGTTTCTATGCTGAAGAAGTACGTTGCTGATCCTTCCCATATCATCAGATGGGAGCAGGTGCAGTTAGGAGAGGATGTTACTTATATCCTGCGACCGACACGCATCTTAGACCGGAAGGAGCAGGTACTGCGTAGCAAGGTGATTCCCCTTGTGAAGGTACTATGGACGCATCATACTGAGGAGGAGGCTACTTGGGAGACAGAAGCCGAGATCAGAAAGAACTACCCACAGCTTCTCGAGGAGTACGAAAAGGTACAAAATTTCGAGGACGAAATTATTTGTTAAGGGGGGTAGATTGTAACGCCCGTGAAAAACCCATACTTGGGCTCGAGTACCAACTCGACCCGAAATTGCGTAGAATTCATTCCTTTAGAAAATATGACTAGGTTAGCTAGTGCAACGTTAGAATAGCTGGAAAATGGTCCCTGATCACTTTAAATACGTTCTACAAGGCCCGAAGCGAGTGGAACCAAGGGTGCTATAATGCTCTAAAGCCTCGGATCAAACTCTAAACCGGTTTGTTCTCTGGACCACTTTGAATCTTTGTATTGGATCTAGACCGCACGTCGAAAGTCCGATACCTCCTATCTTAGACCGTTAGAACCGTCTAACTGGACTTGACACTCATTCCAAAAATCAAGTCAAACCGATAATCACAGGCTATTTCATTGAGCCCGGACCGAAGAGAGTGAGAATAGGGTTAGAATTGGAATTTGAAATTCAAATCTGGCACACAATTTGACGCATCAGTATTGAGCGTTCTGACCGTCAGAATACAGCCAAATTACACCCTTGGATCAGGAAAAATATCTATTATATATCACGAGACTTATAGGCCTGATCTTGGTGAGGTGACCGTTAAATTGAAACTGGGCCGCCACGTGCGATCTAGGAACCCAACCGGTCTGAAAACTGGATGTGTGCTAGATCCAGTATGCATGAGCTTAAGTCCGACCGCATTTGGCCTGGGGACCTCCAGAAATGCCCTTTTGGACCGAAACGGCCCCGATTTGGTTAGGCACCAAGTAAACATTGTTCCCAAGCCTATTTTGGGCATGTTTTAGGCTATAAAAGGGGTTGAAACCCTCACTCCTCTCTCCCATCCGAATTTGAGAGAAGCCCTAGCTTGGGAGAGAGAAAAAGGTGGGAGATTGTGAGAGTGTGGGAGAGTTCTTCCTGCCACTTGTACTACGCGTTGCACGTGCTTAAGCAACACACCTCTACCGCTTTCCCGGCGATTTCACCGCGATTCTAGGTAAGTAAATATCCTAAATAGTTGTTGATTTGAGTTTCCCTTATTTTCATAGCGATGTAGCTTATGGATCTCGTGTATTAGGTTCCTTATTCGCCGTAGACGAAGCGTATACGCTCCGTTTCAATTTCCGAGTCTACAAGACATAAGGTGAGGATTTTAGACGCTTTGATTGACGGTTCCCAACGCTTTCAATGTCGTTTAATAGTAGATTCTTGATGGCATCGCCGTTTGACATGTACAAAATGCTCTCCGTTTCCCGTTTCGTAAGCTAACGAAGAATGTGAGATTTAGGGCATTTTAGTCATTTGTAGGAAGTACTGTTTACATTCATATTTTGCTGATGTGATTGACATGGTTTGTTGTCGCATTAGGAAGTTAGGAATGCGTGCATAATTAGTTTGGCGAAGAGATTCGCCTAGTTGCGCACTTTGGGTCGACATACCATATGTAGACTTAAGTGTGTAGTGTATGTGTTTATATAAATGCTTGTATTAGTATGTATTGAATTAAATGATGTTATTTGATAGTTTGTGATTGATTTTTCAATTATTATGCTGACCTAAATGATTTTCTACATGTTGACTAAATGCATGATTTCATTACATGTATGGAATTTATGTGCTTGAGGATTTGCTTAAGTTGAATGATATAACATGTGTTAACATGCTCACATGATTGTATTTCAATTCCAATGCTCTTACATAACTTGTTGATGTGATTCCATAAGTGTGGGACTAGACTTAGTCCAGGCAGTCGGTAACCGAGCGAATTCGTGGCTGACTGGTCATAGCCACGAACGACGCGTCGATGAACGTGATTCGTGTTGAGAGTTGGCGGCAGTGGTTAGGCCACGCGAAGTGTTTTACGCACTTCATGTCGTTCCGCTTGAGATGCGATCGCGCTAGTCGAGCCCGTCAAGTAACCCGACTGGCCGATGTTTGTTCACCTTGTATGTATCATAACTGCTTGAACCTAGGGTACTGAACTTACCATTGTAAACCCTATTAACCGTGGTACCTTGATCCACGAAGACTCATGAGCCGGGCATGGTGGTATGGGACACCGTGGTCGAGCTGTCGGCCTACGCTGGGGCCACAAACCTCCCCGTAGTGACCAGTGAGCACCTTGACTCGTGAGCAGATTATGGTGGTATGGGACACTATATTCTAGCTGTCGGCCTACACTGATCAGGCGACGAGCCCTTTGTAGTGACCGCGAGCGTATTCTGAGTCCACGGGAGGCGACGACCCTTCCGTTGCAGTGGAGTACGGTAGGCCTGTATTGATAAGGTGATGGGGGAGCGGTGCAACGAGTGCGAGCAACAGCCCTGGCAGCCCTTGCAGTGACCTACGAAATATACATCGTATGAGATTACTAGGAGTGACGACCCTAGACAGGATCTGTGTTGGGATTGATACAAGGGAAGTACCTTAGTTTCCCAATCCTGCTGTTTGAATGGACTAATAACAACTTGGTAATCATATCACCATAGCATTGCATGTGCCTGGAAGATGTGGAGCACTCTAGGGAGTGTGGCATGCCGCGGTCGTAAGATGTTGCCGCATGAGGGTGATCGTCGGTGAGGGCATACATCACGTCATATCATCTTGCATTAATAACAGTATTAGGATTGTCTGATTTACTGCTTTACTATTATCGCGTGATTGAATTGTGAACATGCTAATCTTTGCTCTATGATTCCACTGAGTTGATCACTCATTCCCACGTTACGGGATGGTGTTTGCAACACCCACCAGACCCTGTTGTAGTTGCAGGTGAGGACGAGATCCAGGAGGTGGAGCTAGATGATGACGAGGACCAGGATGAGTTCTCGTATATGCAGTATCATGACGGCTTCCCGTAGGCGACCTGGATCGAGGGGACATCAGTGGGACTTTTCTTTTTGAACATTATTCTTTTGTTATGTATATGTACATGAGACTCAGTGATGTAGTCATACTTTGGAGACAAATGAGATTACTTTGCTTTTCCATACAGTGATATATACATTGTTTAGTCTTCCGCTTGCTTTTATCACTGGATCTGAAGTATGAATTGCAGTTTTGGTATACCTTTACTCATGTGGATGCTTTAAATCAGACAACATCAAATCATAACCATTTTTGTTGCATAAGTGACGGTCTGAAACTCGGGAGTTGAGTTTATACACGACCCCCGATTTTCAGGGTGTTACATTGGGTAACCCACGATCTGTTATCGGCATTTGCGCGTAATTCTATGTCATGTCCCGTATTCCAAAGTTGACTTGACCTGAGACTTGTACCCTTGTGACTGCGCGGTCACCTCGATTCTGATGCGGTGTATTACGCACCGAGGCGATACTTGGGCCAGGAGATGTGGGCCCGCGTTCAATTCGAGGAAAATGTCGCGCGTTGCAAATACTGAAGGAATGTGTACGACACATCACATCAATCCATCATTTCACAAGTAAAGTACACCACCCATGCCCCATGCCACCTCACCCCTCACAAGTCAACTCTCTCTCTCCCACCCATCCCTCTTTTACCCAAAATTCAAACAAACCCATACCTCACCATCTCTCTCTCCCATCACTTCTCTCCCATCACCTCTCTCTCTCTCTCTCTCTCTCATTCTCTCTCTCATTTCACACTCCATTTTCAAGCAACTCCTAAGGATGGATGTCCAAGCTTCTCAAGCTTCCATGGAGAAGCTATAGTGTGGCTCACTTCCTACCTCCTCATCTCCCATCTTCACCCTTCATATTTCATCATCTTCCATCAAGAACGAAGCTAAGAGTTTGGCGTTCCATCAGACCAAGAAGGAGGCCAATAGGTAGGTGATTTTATGGTTTTCCACTGTTGATTTTGTGATATGAGGGCCCACATGTGTGGGACCCATATTGATGTGTGTATTATATCTAGGAGGGTCCCATAGTGACGGGGTCCCTCTATCACCATCCGATCTCTCTCTCTCTCTCTTTCTCTCTCTCTCTCTCCCCCTGATTGATGGCCCACCCTGATGCTTGATTTTTATCCACATTGTCCATTTAGTGGGCCCAACCACTATCCACAATGGGCCCACCTAGCTGACCTTCCTACTATCTGTTTGGATAGGCATGGGTGAAGGGAAATAACAAATATCAGATTGATTCAATGGGTGGGCCACATTGACGTGGACCCACCTTGTTGCAATGATTCCACAGTGTTTGGTGGGCTGCACCATAGCAGCAGAAAATGTCCAGATGACTGATCGTCTGGACGTAAGTTAAACACAAATATCAGCTTGCACACTCATGTGGACTCCATATTGATGTAAGGATCTGATCCACACCATCCATCCCACTTCCTAGCTCATTTTAGGCATTGAGATGAAAAATGAGGCCAAACTGAATCTTAGGCGGCCCATATTGTAGAAAATAGTGATTTTGAGTGATATAAACTGTTAAGGTCCACTGTGATGTTTCTATGTGTCAAAATATATCTAATATTGGGCTTGTTAGACTCGTTACGAGCCTAGGAATCCAGCAGACAGACTGGATGATCCTGATGTGGGCCCCACCTATGAAATTCCTTAGCAAATAAAAAAAGAGAGATGACGCTACTGCTGCCACCGTTTAGAGGACCGTGGGCCCCATTAAAGGCCCCACCATGATGTATGTTGAACATCCACGCCGTGCATTTGATGAGTCCCCTTTGGGAAGCGGGATCCTCCAAAAATCAATTGTTCATAGAGCTCAGGTAGTCCACACCAAGAGGAGCAGGAGGTTGAACGTCTACCATTGAAATCTTTTTGGGTCATTGAAGTTTTGGATCTATATGAAATTTGTTTTTCCCCTTAATTCAGATATTTGTGACCTTATGATCAGATTGGATGGGGAATAAACATCATGGTGGGCCCCACGTGGGATCCACCTTTATGAAGTGGATTGGCTGGAGTACCATATAGCAGCTATATAATTGATGTATTAACGCCAGCAAGTTCAATGGGTCTGAACATGAGGTACATGTTATATTCAAACCATCCCTCTCTGTGGCCCACATGGGGCATGTGTTATATCAAGCCGTTCATCTAGGCGATGCCCCCAGTCGGTGGGCCACACACATGGACCCCACCCTTTTGAGATATAGTTGGTATCTCCACCGTTTAGGCGCTGGACGGTGGCACCCACCTTAATGTATGTATTGTATTCACGCCATCCATCATCTGAATGGTGGGAATTCCACCCTGAAATATGTATCCACCGTCCATCTGTGGACGGTGAAACCCATCGTGCTATATGAGCTTTATCTTCACCGTTCACACCACAGGACAGTGAGATCCACTTTAGATGTATGTGTTTCATCTTGAGATGCGGGTCCCCTTTAATGTATGTATTTATTCTACGCACCATCCATGTGGACGGTGCATGTGAGGCCCATCTTGAGGTATGTGTTGTATATCTATGCCAGGATATGAGGTCGTACAATGTATGTGTTTTATCCTTATTGGCCATCAGCGATGGAGCCCACCATGATATATGCATTGTATATCCTAGTTGTCCATTTGGTGGGGCTTATATGGATTGTGCAGGCCGACTTGCTGCTTATGCAGGGCCCACCGTAATGTGTATGTTGTGCATGGCTACCCACCTATCTTGGTTGAACCATGGGCTGCCTCATGAGGCCCATTGTTGTGGCCCTCCTGACGTATATGAGGGCCATTAATGTGGCCCATTAATGTGGCCCATTAATGTGGCCCACTCGTTGTATTTGAGGCCCATGGGTTACGGCTCATTATGATGTACTGAGGCTCATGGGTCGTAGCCCATTGAGATGTAATTTTGGCCATATTTCGTGGCCCATTGTGACGTATTTTTGGCTCATTGTGATGTATTTAAGGGTCATGTGCAGGGCCCACTTGCTATATATTTGTAGCCCATTTGATAAGGCCCATTGTAATGTATTTCTGACCCATTTGGTAAGGCTCACTGTGATATATTTCTGGCTTGTATAATGAGGCTTGACTTGATGTATACAAGGCCCGTTGTGATGTATATTAGGCCCGTGAGATGTGACCCACTTGATGTATATCAGGCCCATGGGTAAGGCCACATGTGATGTATTTATGGCACATACGATGAGGCCCATTAAGATATATTTTTGGCCCATGTGTAAGGCCCATTATGATTGTATGAGGCCCATCGAGATGGTATGTGACCCATTATTTTATGTATGAGGCCTTTGTGTGAGGCCATGAGCCTAATATACGTTTGGCTCTATGTACGCCACTCCTTGGGAGTAATGTTGGTTAAATAGCCACATTGATGGGCAATGATGGTTTAATTTTCACATTGTGACCCTCCCTTAGGCCTTTTTTGACTGATTGTCGAGGCTGATTCTGATTGCTGAGGCTAATTGTCGAGATCCATATGATGTATATGCGGCCCATAGTTAAGGCTCACTGTGATGTGTATTTGGCCTATGTTTGAGGCCCAATGTGATGTATATGCGGCCATATTTGAGTCTCATTGTGATGTGTATTCATCCTGTGTTTAAGGCCTAATGTGATGAATATGAGGTCTATGTGATGAGGCCCATTATGATACATTTGAGGGCCAGGCGATGAAGCCCATTGTGATGTATACTAGGCTCATGTGAGAGGCCCATCGTGATATGTATTAAGCTCTTGAGTGAGGCCCATGGTGTTGTATATTAGGCCCTTATGTGAGGTCATGGGTCTACTATATGTTAAGATTTATGTGGGCCACTCTTTGGGGGCAATGTTGGTTAAATGTCCACATTATCGAGGCCGATTATAGAGGCTGATGGTCGGTGCCAGTTATTGATACCAATTATGAGTATGTGATAGCACAATATCATGATACATGCCCATATGTATCATCTTCATGTTTGTTATGAGATGCGATTGACCATTGCATATGCCATAGTACAGATGGTTTATGAGACTCCCTCATATGTGGAGTTATTCCACATGAGCGCACGATATGCTCAGGAGTGATGCATGACTGGATTGTATGACTCATGCATTTTGCATTGTGTGTTGTGATTACTGTACACCCTAGCGACATCAGGGTCATAGTCTCCACAAGCATGTCATAGATGGCTAGATGAGACACCAGAAATCTGTTATTAGCATAGGCTACCATAAATAGCCCTGAGTGAAAATTCTTAAACCCTCTTAGTACCAGAGGATGCCCCAACATTGAGACTGAGTAGATATATATGATCGCATGAGGGTCGTATACCAGTAGGCCGCGTCTCCCACTGTGTTGTGGCCAGTTGGGAGGGGTGTGACCTTACCCTGAGGGAGTAGGCATAGCTAGACTAAGTTTGACTAGCTCATAAATGGGTCCACATCGACGTGCTAGGTAGATATTGGCTGACTACTGGCCAGGAAGATAGTGCGGTCTCTTCCACTTACCCAGTTGTGCACTTGATGGGGTGACAAGTTGGTGTAGAGTGTACTAGACCCCGGTGATGATCCCAGTGATGATTAGTATTGATATGTAGACTTATTGAGCAGGAGTTGCATATTTATTCATTCATTCATTCATTATCCACTCGGGCTAGTGGTGCGTAACTATTTGTTACGTGTACCTTCGTAATGGCCAAGATTTCAGTTGGAGCATGCGACTAGCCTGAGATCAGGAGTTTACCACATTAAGTCTAACTATTTAAATTAGGTATGGGACAGGTTTGGATAGAAGTCCCTTGTG
This sequence comes from Magnolia kwangsiensis, assembly GCA_037074715.1. Taxonomy (NCBI): domain Eukaryota; kingdom Viridiplantae; phylum Streptophyta; class Magnoliopsida; order Magnoliales; family Magnoliaceae; genus Magnolia; species Magnolia kwangsiensis. The sequence goes on from CM073573.1 coordinate 65,393,360, forward strand.
ATGCACCCCATAGCCTGCGATACTACGTACTATCATCCCGACTTCACACTTCAGTATGGTCATTCCATTTGCACAGCATATTGCATTACATCCGTGACATATGACATTTTGGATTATTGTGTTTTTACATTTATATGGTCTAAGTATGGCTGATGCTATACGTGAACTCATCAGGAATTGTATATTACATTGCATCATCGGCATCTGATATTTAGCTCTTTATGACTCCTTATTTGCATAATTGATCTGTATTGCATATTTTGATATTGGTTGACTCATGGACTTGTCAGTATTTTTTCTTACTCTGATATCATATGATTTATGATTTTACCAGTATTTTTGATATTGTATGATTATGGCATTGTATCGAATACTTGGCACTTACCTTCTGCACACACTTACACCACCCTCTAAGCTTTCTGTAAGCTTATGCACGATAGATGCGTGCAGGTGATGTTAGGTTGCAGCAACGTGGAGCTTGGAGCATGTAGCTGACTTCTAGAGCTTTGATTTTGACATATATATTTTCCTTTCAACATTATATTCAAATATTTATATTAGTGGATATGTGATGATGATGTTGCTTTTGTGATTTGGGTAAACTTGTAGTTATGCTTCCTACGAGATAAATGTACGTTGAAAAATCTTCCTTGTAGGATTCCAGAATCGGAACCTGGCATATGGGCGCCGGGAGCTGAGAATGGGGTACTACAGATGTTGTCGGCACTAGATTCGACGATTGGGTTTCCAGTGAATCTGATTTCTGAGTTTGGGGTGTGACACCAGTTATATAGCTGGTGTGAGGTACACTAGCCATTCCATTAGCCCAGCAGGTGGGTCTCATGTGGGGCCCACTAGATATATGCAATATATATAATTTATATTTATTTATTAATTTATTGGATCTAGGCCTACTGGCCACCTTCCAGATGGACGGTTTGGATGTAGCTGGCCCCACATGTGGGTGCCATACACATATACTAGCGGGCCCCATCGTCCAGCCCATCTAGATGGTAGGTATAAAACACATGAATCAAGGTGGCTCATCCACCACCGTCTAAGCTGATGGACTACTGGATGCAAAACATATGCATCAAGGTATGGCCCACCATCCTCTAGATGGACAGTGTGGACCAAACATAGACATCACGTGTGGCCCCATGCATGGACGGTCTGGATGCACACATCCAAGGTGTGGGGCCCACGTCCAGATGGATGGTACATACATCAAAGTGGACCTCAGGCCAGCATGGATGAAACACTTGCATCATGGTAGGGTAGCACCACTGCACCGTCCAAACACTCCAGCGCCATCTAGATCATCTAGACGGTGTGGATGGGACAAATACATCACGGTGGGGTCCCCAAGGACCAAGATGATATTCAGTATTTTTTCCCTTCATCCTAGTTGGCCCAACAAGGGGTAGTAAGGCGGGCCCATTCGCTGGACGTCTAGATTTTCTGGACTGTCCAGATCGTCGATCAAGTGGGCCATACACAAGGAAGAAAAGAGAGAGAGAGAGAGAGAGAGAGAGAGAGAGAGAGACAGTATGATGGAGGGACCCGCCACTATGGACCCCTCTTTACAATGCATACATCAAGATGGGTCCCACCATATGTTGGCCCTCTAATCATCAAAATCATACAAAAATCACCCTCCTCAAGATCCCTTCTTCCTTCTTCCATCAACGCATTCTATAGCTCCAAAGAATGTGAGCCAATGGTTAAGATGAGGCTTGGAGCATGGAGACGTGAGGTAGGAAGGTGGGCCACATTAGGCTCTCATCTCCTTGGAAGCCATAGACGTCCACTCTCCCTTGGTTACTTGGGAGATGGAGTTTGAAATGAGAGAGAGAGAGGATGGGATGTAAGAGAGAGAGGGATGGGTGAGTGAGTGATGGGTGATGGGGAGAGTTGACTTTAGGGTACTTGTGTAAGTGAGAGGTAAGGGTTGCTTGTACTTGATGATGGGATGTAGTACTTGACATTTAATGGGATTAATTTGAAAGATTCTCTTGGGTTTTGCAAAGAACGAAATTTTTCTCGAATTGAACGCAGGCTCACATCTCCTGGCCTGGGTATTGGATCGGCGCATGACATGTGATATCAGAACCAAGGTGACGACGCAGTCACAAGGGTACAAGTTTCAAGTCGAGCCTACTCTAATATACAGGACACGACTCAGGATCGTACGTAAACACCGATAAAAGATCGCGGGTCACCAGAATTCAACTGGGAGGACCGCGGAGGCCTACGGAATGGTACGACATAGGATACAAGTCTTACATTTGTAAGGCGAGAGCGCCTCTTAATAGAACTTCTTTAACAATTTACATGCTACCTCAAATGTGTTTGAACTTGTCCTCAAGATTGAGCAGGTGAGAGGCATGACTCTTTTTTCTATCGTGCCCCCCTACTTTGAAGCTTCATATTTAAACTTACTTGTCAGGAGCTTTCACGATTCTTCTTTAGCAGCTCAAGGAGTGACACAACACTTGTATATATTTCTGTCTGCTTAATGTAGACGATTATAATAAGCTTGTGGTCACATTTTTTCGAAGAAGTCCTTTGAATTTTGGTATATGAAGGGTGTCTCATTTTTCATGGTGGTGACTTACAGGGTTCTATGATGACTGGTGACATTGCTTTTATGAGATGTTTCTATGGAGGTGTGAGATTCTGCTCCCACCCATTTAGTGAAGTAACAAACTATTACGAGGATGCACTCGCGATTATTGAATGCTTTCAGGCTCACTTTAGCCAATGATGTCAATACCTCACTGTAAGAATGACTAGGATGTTGAAAGATTATAAAGCTCAGAAGTGGGCACATAGATGTGATTTGCATGCTCCTGTCATTTAAAGCATTTTTGACATGTTGGCAGTAATCTGACTCCATAGACATTTGTTGGTATCCTTAATGTAAGATCTTCTTTAGTCATCATGTGTTCGTTCATGAGAAGACTGTAGACTTCTTAGTGGACTTGAGAGATGATTTCCACTGCCTTTATTTCGTCCACGTATAATAACAAGATCTGGTTGAGAGATTTTCCTATGCAGAATGTCACTGTGAAACATGAGTTAGTCTGAAAGACAGTTATCTGTATATATTATCTTTAGGGTACGTTTAAGCTTCTAAATACGACTTGATGTCAGCATATTAAGGATGATGACTATCATGTGGCAATTTGACTTGCATGCAGAATGTTGGGTACTAGTTAAGTTCAAGCATGAGGAAAGGTAAAATTTAACAACCACGGTTCCGAGAATCCACTCTTCCTTTGCTTATTTCTCAAGGATAGGAGTTTTCTAAAACACACTTCCATAGGGATTTTAAATACCCCTAGGTTTATGATTTTGAAATCATCAAGAACGGTATAGACTTTTAAATCAATCTTTTTGAGAGAGTCATCTAGTTTGGGAGTTGGATCATCATTTCTCATAAAAGTACTTGACTTCCTCTAAATCCATGAGTTAGAAGTCTACTTCTTGATTGAAATCAAAAAAGTCGACTTCAAATTCATATGGCTCGTGAGATGGGCATGACACTTTATTAGTAAATTTTAAAAGTTTTTTTTGGAATTTTTTTGGTCTTTTTAGGATTTTTATTTTTATTTTTTGATATTTTGTGCTTTAAAATTTTTTTTTTGGACTCTGAGGAAGACGACACTGTGACTCAGGGACTGCCTTTATTGCGACTAATATCCTTAGAGGATTGGTTGACTTATTCTGCAATCATGGGGATAGTGAATTGGTTGATGCCCTACGCTCCCTCCTCATAGGAGGTAGGGCCAAAGAATGCAGTGGGTGGATCAACTCTGTCATGCCCAATCATCATGATGAAACAAGGACTGGGGTCTGAATTCATATCAGATGGAGCATGCTCTTCTTAAATACTGAGGCCGTGATGTTCCCCAGGTTGCTATAGCTGTAGCGAGACCATAACAGAGGTCCAATCGATAAGATGCAATTCTTGCCCCTTGCCCCCTTATATGCAGGGAAATTTTGAGGGAATGAGAGTGCAGCTGTGATTTAGATGGATGGGATTTGGGTGATTGAGAGTGTAGTTGTGATTTGGTTGGATGGAAACTAAGAGATTGAGGTTGTGGTTGTGACTTGGATGAGTGGAAACTAGATAAGTAAGAGTGTGGTTGTGATTTAGGTGGGCAGAATTTGATTACGTGTCTGAATGTAGGGCACTGACACTCATGAACTAGATTGGTATGAAGGGAAGATGATGGCCTTCTTGTAGGCCTTTCCCTTTTTTGGTTTTGTTTTAAGGTGGTTGTTTTATCTTCAGGGAGAGATTCATATCACAGTCCTACCCTTCCTGTCCTTTATTATACTTCGATCACTTTGGTAGTGTCTTAGTACTCACGTTGTTAGTTCTTAATTTGACTTGCAGTAGGGGAAAGGATAGGGCTTATCTTAAGTGAACAAGCAGTTGGCACACAATCCACTACCTCAAATTGAAAGCTCCAACTTGGATTGTCTCTCTTCAGAGCCCAAACATCAATGACCAGAATGTTAGGCTCTCCTAGATAGACTGATTTTACTGAAAAGAGTTGCTCAGGATCTACTAGAATGGACAATACATTGTTGTCGAAGATGTATTTGGTTCTTCGATGGATGGAATGGCTCCCACTTTGTGCATCCATGGTCTACCAAGGAGAATATTGAATGATGATGGGATGTCAGCACTTGGAAAGAGATGGTAGACATTTCTAGACCGATCTGTAGTAGATATTACTAGATTAATATCTCCCCGAGCCTACTATAAGGAGCTATCAAAGGCTTTGACATTCATGTTCTTGGTTTGAAAGTGGACGGGTCCAGTTCTAAGTACATGGCAATCCGAAGTGGGCAAATGTCATGCCCCATACTCGGTGATCAGACTCACACGGAACCCGATAGCCGGTTCTGGCCACAACAGCCTCCGTAGTACTCCATTCTCAGTTCCTGGCTCAGGTTCCGATCCTAGGATCTCACAAGGAGGATTTTCATAATATAAATCTAATCCGATAGAGCATACCCAAGATCATAACACAATAATCTCAGAAAGTGAAAACACTGCAAAATCCACTAAGAATTTAAACTTTACAGCTACAAAAGGCTTAAAAGGAAATACGTAAGGTAAGAAAGGAAGAGAAAAGTCTATAAAGGGTCCTCAGCACGCTCCAATGAAAGTGTTTCTATGGGTGAGATGGGTTGAAGAAGGTGGAATTGGAGTGTATTTGGGGGAGAAGGGGCTGAAAAATATGGAGACGGTTGGTCGTTCTAGCTCTCTAGCAAGGGAGAGAATGAAAAGGGAAAGAGAGAAATGAGACGGAAAAAAGCTTACTAGGGAGTTGTAGAAAAAGTCGTCATCGTCTCTCTAACAGAGACACCTAGATTAGAGAAAGCAATGATGAAGATACGACCAATGCTCATAGGGTCTAGGGTAGGCTATAGGCTTTCTAGAAACCTACACCTAGGCATGACATCACCCATGGGAAAATGTGCAAGGCCATGGTGGGGTCCACCAATCACACATTAATGGTCCAAATTGAGCATGGCCCATAACTTGTGATGTACACGTCGGATTAACACATGGGACACGACGTTAGAACTGCAGTGCTAATACGAATGAAATGGCATAGGTTTTGGGTCGATCCGAGTTTAGTCTACATGACCAAACTTGAGGATGACCGCAAACACTATCCGTAGGTCGTGAGTCACCAGAATTCGACCGGTAAGACCGCGAGACCTAAAGGAATGATGTACACACTTGGGTCAGGGTATTACAGCTCTCTGCACCAACAAAGAAATTTCATCCTCGAAAAGTTTTAAATCTAGGACAAAGGGAATGAAGAAACACCATCATATATATCAATCAGCAATCATAAGAGAAGGCAATACATATAATCATACAACAATCAAGCATCAAATAGATGGGGATAACACTCTCTAATCTCGACCTCGCATTCTCAAGATGCCTCAGCCTCTGAATGATGACTCCACTGCACATTCACTAGGAGAATGACCTTGGTCCTGAGAACCTACTCCTTCCAATCAAGACTACAAATCGGCTGCTTGATATAGGAAGCATCCTTAGGGACCTCAAGGGGCTGCCAATCAATCACTAGAACAATGTCCAACCCACACTTCCTCAACATAGACACATAGAATACATCATAAATCCTAAACAACTCTGAAGGTAAGGCAAGTCTGTAGGCCACAGTGCCCACGTGCTCGATAATCTCGAAAGGTCCAATAAATCCTGGGGCAAGCTTGCCCTTTGCTCCAAATCGAACCATGCCCTTCATAGGTGAGATCTTGAGATATACCATGTTCCCAACTGTAAACTGAAGGGATCGACGTTGATGATCAGCAAAACTCTTCTGCCAGCTCTGAGCTGTGCTCATCCTCTGCTTGATAATATCTATAACCTCTGATGTCCATTGCACGAGCTCAAGACCCAGGAGACGGCGCTCTCCAACCTCAGTCCACCAGTTAGGAGATCTACATGGTCTAGCATATAGTGCCTCAAAAGGAGCCGTACCGATAGTCACCTAATAATTATTATTATATGTAAACTCGGTAAGGCATAAATGCTTGTCCCAACTGCCCACAAAGTCAATCACACGGGCTTTGAGCATATCCTCAAAGGACCTGGTTGACCCTTTCGGTCTACTCATTCGTCGATGGATGATAAGTGTTGATGAGATGTAAGGTAGACCCCATCGCCTATTGGAAACTCCTTCAAAACTGAGATGTAAATCTAGGGTCTCGGTCAGATATGATTGAAATTGGAATGCCATTCAATCTCACTATCTCCTCGATGAATACCTTCGCAAGCCGATCTATAGTCCAAGATGCACACATTAGAATGAAGTGTACCGACTTCCGCAGTCAATCAACAACAACCCAGATGGCATCGTGACTACACTGAGTCCTCGAAAAACCCATGATGAAATCCCTCGACACATGCTCCTACTTCTAAACTTGAACACTCAATGGCTGCAAGGGACCAAGGGGTCTCTGGTGATCGACCTTGACACGATGGCAAATGTTACACTAGGCCACGAAACTAGCAATCTGGCATTTCATCCCTGACCAAAAGTACTACCTCCTCATATCTCTGTACATCTTCATGGAGCCTGGGTGGATGGTAAGTCTCGATCAGTGTGCCTCGATCAGTGGATGGTAAGTCTCAGATCAAGACGCAACTCTGGCATGTCTGGGACACACAATCGGCCTCTAAAGTGTAATCCACCGTTGGAACCAATCTGCTAATTTGACTGGTCCACGGATGCTGCCTCTACTATAAGATCCTAACCCAACTGTGCATGTTGTTCCTTTAAGTCTCACGGTCCTACCGGTCAAATTTCAGTGACCCACGACCTATGGATAGTGTTTGCGGTCATCCTCAAGTTCGGTCATGTAGACCCAACTCGGATGGAACCGAAACCTATGCCATTTCATCCATATCCATATCGGCACCATGGTTCCAACATCGAGTCCCATGCATGAATCCGACGTGTACATCACAAGTTATGGGCCATGCTCGATTTGGACCATTGATGTGTGATTGGTGGACCCCACCATGGCCTCGCATGTTTTCCCATGGGTGATGTCATGCCTAGGTGTAGGTTTCTAGAAGACCTATAGCCTACCCTAGACCCTATGAGCATCGATTGTATCTCCATCATTACTTTCTCTAATCTAGGTGTCTCTTTTAGAGAGAAAATGATAACTTTTTCTGTAACTCCTTAGCAAGCTTTTTTCCCTCTCATTTCTCTCTTTCTCTTTTCATTCTCTCCCTTGCTAGAGAGCTAGAATGACCCACCCTCTCCATATTTCCAGCCCCTTCTCTCCCAAATACCCTCTAATCCTAGCTTCTTCAACCATCTCACCCACACTTTTATCTTCCTTTCTTACCTTATGTATTTCCTTTTGAGCCTTTTGTACCTGTAAAGTTTAAATTCTTAGTGGATTTTGAAATGTGGTCCTATGGTTACTTTCTGAGATTACTATGTTATGATCTTGGGTATGCTTTATCGGATTAGATCTATGTTATGGAAATCCTCCTTGTGAGATCCCAAGATCGGAACCTGAGTCAGGAACCGAGAATGGGGTACAACGGAGGCCGTTGCGGCCATAACCAGCTATCGGGTTCCTTATGAGTTTGATCACCGAGTCTAGGGCATGATAACAAACATTAAGATTTTATCCATTATCAATTAGGGTAAGCAGGATGTTATAGTCCTTATGAGCAATAGTTATGTTCATGGATCACCCATGGTCATGGCCTTCTGGAGAATTTGTCATTAGAAAAAGTGATGGCTTTGGGGGGGGGGGGGGGGGGGGGGGGGGGGGGGATGGGATCATATGTGAGATGGTTTCAAGCGAAGTATCTCGAGAGATATGTGCATTATTGAGGATTTTGACAAACATTTGTCGATGTGTTTAGGATTTGTAGTGGAGTTTTGACATAGATATTTGAGCTAGAATAGTTTTGAGCTGAGTTACCACATTGAAAGTGGCCTCGGCTTTGGAAGCCATACCTATGAATGGTCCTCTGGTTATATCTCTCCATATGCACAGTCTGTTCAGATTCATTTTTCCCACTTTTATGCACTCTGAGTAGTGTCATGGGACTACCTTGTTATTATAGACTGGTACCACCCTTCCTTAAAGAACTAGCGGAGGCTGAGGTGGTATAGGTGTATGATGGAAGGAAAGCATCGCCTGATGATCTGGTTGTGGTGTTGTGCTTACCTCCAGTAGGACAAGAGGTCATTGCATGTGATTGGATCAAACTGACTTTGTGACTTGTTAGATAGGGAGAAATATCCATCTCACAATGTGGTTGTTGGAGGGTTGGTGTATGATGGAGGATCTGGTGCTCTTCCCATGAGCACCACTAGTTGCTGGTCCAAAAATGGACCTTAGTTATAACCTGAACTAGTTGGTGGGTTGGGTGAATTTAGTATTCTTCTCATAAGCACCACTCGCTGTTGGTTCTAAGATGGACCCTGATTGTAATTTGAATTGGTTGATGGCTTAGGTGGATTTAGTGCTCTTCTCATGAGCACCACTAGTTCTTAATCCCAAGATGAACCCTGATTGTAACCTGAATTGGTGGAAAAGTTAGTTGGATCTCATGCTCTTCTCATGAGGACCACTGGTTGATGGTCCCAAGATGGACCTTAATTATAGCATGAATTGGTGAAAAAGTTAGGTGAGTCTAATCCTCTTTTCATGAGCACCACTGGTTACTGGTCCCATGATAGACCATGGTTGTAACTTGAATTGATTGGAGGAAAATGTCCTTGTAAGACCAAGGGTTGGTCCCATTGCCGCTAAATGGATGTGCACTGGTAGACGGGAGCAGGAATCCTCTCCAGAGCCAGGAATGTCCCCAGTAAGATAAGAGGGGAAAATTCCTGATTATAATTATGAAACTACTTGACTTGTGGGAAGGGAATAATCCCCTTAAGTGACATTGATTGTTGCAGTTCTTGATGTACCTATACCTATTGAATGTTATGGCATAGGATTCTGAAATATGTTGTTGTTGTAAGAAATTTCCTGGTCAGCGAGCGTGAGTGCAATTTTCTTTTAATTGGTCAAGTTTTGGATCACATGTTTCAAAGAGAAACATTATTCCACAATATGCCCCTGCCTTAGTGAAATGCATCATTCGTTTTCATTATATCCCATAGGCAATGGGTTTGATGAAGGCATGGGCTGCATGAGCACCAGTAATTGTTTCTGAACCAACATAGCCAAAGTATCAGTGTAAGATTAGGGCAATGGAGTGAACTACCTATGAGATTGCACCATACCCATTGGCTTATTTTGATTGAAATATTGATGATTTCACCTAGGCAATTGTAGTTGTTGTTGTTTTATTGTCATTTAGATGGAGGTGGTGTCGGCCTTCCTTGTGCCGAAGTAATGAGATGGTTGGTTTTTATTGGATGAGGAGTGAAAGTATCCCTATTTCTAGGGGTATATTTGCTCGGCCTTTCTTCAATCTTAGCTTTCTACATGGGGGTGGATTGGTGGGCCATGGTGCAATTGTGCCAGCTCGGATTCAGGCTTCCACTTATTTCCCTACGTGGATAATCTAAGAGAAGTTGACATCTGGATATGAGATTGGATATATAGATTGCTTGAATTAGCTTAATGGATGATCATGGAAATATATTCTTCCTCGTTAATGGGTGTTTTGAATATTTTTTTTGGCTACGGCTCTACATCATCCAACCTAAACTAGCAGAGTCCCATTACTTTTCTACTTAAGGGTGGCCAAATCTTCTCTTCATGGTACATCATTTAGATTGTATGCAAAGAAATCAATGAAATATTGGGAAAGGTCTTCCCAAGTTCCGATTTTGTGATGATCAAGTGATGTGTACTAACTAAGCATGTCACTCCTCTGGGATTTTTGGAACAATCAGATGAGGATTTATCATCTCCTGCTATAGAATTGAGCTCACTGTAAAAATCTTTCAGATGGGTGGTGGGACATCCCGTTCCTTCATTCCTTTGAAACTTGGGTAATTTAAAGTTGGGAGGTAACCATGCATCAGGGAAGGGACAAAGGTCCCTGAATCGAGTGGATGGAAATTTTACTCTTTGTTGGTTCTGAAGGTCATTTCTTATAGATCTGATTTAATCCTCTAAATGCCTCCGGAGTTCATTAATCTCGGAGGTTGTGATTGTTAAACAGGGCCCCATGCCCCTTTAGAAGTTCGAGCAGTTTCCTCTTCATAATGATCTATCTCTCTTATGTTTTAGTTGTCCCTGACGGGAGGATTTTACTTGTGGTGCACAAACAGTTAATGAGGTTGGAATGGATTTCCCATTGCAAGGAGCCTACCTTTTAGGGTAAGTGGGTGCAGAGATTATGCTGGAGTGGATTATGCATATAGTTATCCAACTTGGAATTGGGCGGAGCTCTCGCGAGGGGGAGGTGGTTGGATTGAGATCGACCAGAGTATGCTTATCGAAGCAATAGTTGGCCATCATTTGGATACGGATGGTCAGGACTTTGAGCTGTTGAAGAATATTGGAAGTGGACCTTGTTTTCCCTCGAGACGGATAAGTTGATATTGGTTAATGGTAGGATCTAAAAGATCCACATGAGTAGGAGCTTGTTGCACGGTGTGGATGGAATATTAGGTTACAATTTAGAAAATCGAGTCATTAAGTTCTCTATCCTATTAATGTTGGAAGCTAAACTAGTTATTGCAGGGTCTATCTGGGTTGAAAAGTTTGTTGTATGGATGAATCTGGGGTAGGATCCAACAAATCTCCTTGGACCGACATGTTGGCTTATGCACGTGTTCAAATGATGCTTCGATAGACTGGCTTGATAGGATGACAAACCCCTGATAACACTTAAATATTGCATATTATCCTCAATAGCTTTCCTGGTATTTAAGTGTTAATTCAATATAATTATATATGTTTTCTAGATGTGAGGTGATTCAGAAGCATAAGATGAATATATGCTTAAAAGGATGGATTTAAAGCTTAAAAAGAGTTAAAGTTAAAGAGAATGAAGATTTGAAGGACATTAATGAAGAATTTACATGTTGAATATCTAAAAAAAATCAAGGAAAATGATGGGGAAAAGACTAAAAGATTAAAAAGTTCATAAATAGAAATTGTATAATGTTTGGTCCCACCTGAGATTAGTTTGGTTTGGAAAAATATGCACAAAACAGTCCAGTAAGAAATAATGATTTTTAGAGATAATTTAGCTCAACACTTAGGTCTGACCGAAACTATGTTCGGGCTAACCGGAGGAGAGTTCGGTGCAATCTAAGGGAGACAGAGACGAATATTGGAGAAATTTGGCTCCAACTGAGTGACCCAGTTAATGCGATCGAAGTGATATTTGGTGTGATCGAAGCATAACAAAAGTGCATAATTTGAAGTTGGTTCCAAGTCAGTGTAGATTTTTTTATTTAAATGGGTGTTCTAAGCTTTCCTAAGTACAAATTAGGGCTTGGGAGAAAGACTTAGGGGTAGCGAAGCTTCCACTGAGCCATTCTTCTTCTTTGATCTCTCAAATCTAGTTTGACTTTTCAGTTTATTTTATTTTTATTTAAAGATGTTAGCCATGTTAGGCTAATCTCTTAGGTTAAACTAATGGATGAAGCTTATAGTTAATTATAGTATTCAGTTTATTTGATTAAATAATATTAGATTGAACGATGATAGTAGATTGAAATGGATTTGAATTTACTTTAAATTCTTTGAGTTATGTATTTCTGGATTTGTTCTGCACTACGGGTATAATGAATGCTTTGATTTAACAAATATTTAGCCTGAATTAGAAAAATGATTCAATCTATATAATTCATTGATCCATTATTGCCTAAGGGTGCTTTAGACACTTTTGATTCCCTTCAATTGAGATTCGAATATGTCATGAGAGAAATTTTTAATCAAAATCATATCTTATTGGTGTTAATGAATAGTTTAATAGTAGAATTAGCTTTCAATTGGATAGGTTAGGACTCCGATTCTAATTGAGTTATATATTGAATTAATGAATGAGATATTGTGATTGCTATGAGTGGATTCTTGAATTCTTAGTATTTTATTTATTTGATTTTAAAATCCTTTAATTTATTAGCTAGACTAAAAACTAAAACAACCTTTTACTTTTAGATTAGTTCTAAGCCCTGTTCCCCATTTCTTGAGGATTTAACCTCGGCCTCACCAAGTTATTACTGCATCGTAGCCCTGCACGTGGGGTTGTCAACCCTTGGGTTTGATCAAGTTTTTGGTGTCATTGATGGGGAGTGGTGCGAACACAATTAGGTTTAAGTTTTCTAGTTTGATTTCTATTCTAGGTTAGGTTTTCGTCTTCTTCTTTTTTGAATTTTTCTAATATCACTAACAATGTTTATTTGTTTTTGTTTTATAGGTGCCTTCTAGTTCTAGTTTCTCTCTTCTCGTAACATACTTCCTCATTCCTTCTAATTTCTTTTCTTAATTGTTGTATGACTTAAGAGTTATGGTTAGAATTAAGGTTTTGTGTGGTTCATGCCCAAGTGGGTAAGAGACCATACATTGAGACTTTTGAGTGAAGGAGGTTTAGTCGATGGGTTCGCAATCCATCGACGAGTTAGATAATGCCTAAATACTCCTAAAACATCGTCTAGAAATATGGCCGAAGATAAACAATACTTTAATGAGAATCTTGGGTGGAACACACCACCAGTTGGGATGGTGTGTGATGAGAATGAGGTACAACAACTTCCACTGGTTCAAAACTTACATGATTATTTATAACTAGCAAGAACAAGTTTAACTTCCTGCATGATTTTTCCCAACTAATGCAATAAATGTGGACTTTAAACTAGGGGTGATCCAATTACTCCTAAAATTTCATGGACTTAATTTAGAAAGTTCATACTTACACATAGAAGTGTTCAAAGAGATTGTAACAAACATACACTTTTACAATGTTTCTTCTAATGTGATTAGAGTGGAGTTATTTCCATTCTCTCTTAAGGAGAAGGACAAAGCATAACTTCACTCCTTAAGGCCGAGATCCATTGGCACATGGGGCGAGATGCCCGAGAGTTCCTTAAAAAGTTCTTCCCGGCTCATAAAACCAACACTTTCATGCATGACATTATAAACTTGTCCCAAAAAGTATATGATTTTTTTGATTCCAATGTTGGGAATGATTTAAGGACCTACTTCTTCCTTGCTCACACCATGGCTACGAGATTTGGCAAATGATTAGCTTTTTCTATGACGGACTAACCTTAAACATGTGCCAATTCATAGAGATGATGTGTAAAAGTGAATTTATGAGCAATGTTAAAATTCGTACAAGGAAGTTAATCCTGTAAATTCAAACACTCCTAAAAAATAATCCAATCCATTCATAGAAAACTCAGGTTCACTAATATTGATCATATCATCCACCTAACACTAATACTTAGTAAATATCCTAATTAAGTTTAGTTCATTAATTGTATAATTGAATTAATACAAACATTGAGTTCCATGAGTGCATAGTGGAATCTAACTTCCCAACTAAAGTTTAGCTCTTTACCATCAAGTTAACATTAATAATCAGGTGAAATGGTCAAATCAACCAAAGCATAAACCAAAGGTTGCCTTATAATTTAATATTTTACTTCTTCCATCTTTTAATTTTTCCATTAAAGACTTTCAAACTATCTTTTTTTTTTTTTTTTTTTTTCATTTTATGCATATCATAATAGTTTTTTCATGAATATTTTCAATAGGTAGCCTTTTCAATAACACTATTTTTTAGCTAGGAACAACTTCCTTTTTTTTCTATTCCTTTTTTTATTGAACATGATGGATAAGCTCCCCAGGCTTGGTTCCTAGCATTCTAATGATCATTAAGTCAATATTACAATATCAAAATGAAACTATAAATGTAAGACCCTAACCCAAGTGTGCATGTCGTTCCTTTAGTTCTCACGATCTTATCAGTTGAATCCTGGTGACCCGTGACCTACTAATAGTGTTTACAGTCATCCTCAAGTTCGGTTATGTTGAACCGACATAGATTGACCCAAAACCTATGCCATCTTGTTCGTATCGGTGCCACGGTTCCAACGCCGCTCTCGTGCATGAATCCAAAATATACATCATGAGTTATGGGCAAGTTTGAGTTGGACCATTGATTGTGTGTGATGATGGACCCCACCCTACCACCACACACTTTCCCATGTGATGATGTCATCCCTAGGATTAGGCTTGCTAGAGAACCTACCACCCTACCACCTAGAAAGCCTATGAGTTTGTAACATCCCGAAAATTGGGGGTCGAGCATAAACTCTACTCCCGAGTTCCAGAACATCACTTAGGCAACATTTTCAATGATGGATGAATGTTATCAGCATAAGGCATAAAACATGAGGTAGATTAAGCCAAAACAACATATCATACTCCAGAGACAGTTAAATTTCTCAAACGAAAGACTGTGATAAATATATAAAATGTATAAATGATTGTAAGTCTCCAGAGTGTGAACATGTTACCAGGTTAACTAAATACATATATACTCCAAAATAGAAAGAAGAGAATATATATGCATGTGTAAATAAAAGTCAAAATACTAAATGTATTGACTTCTAATCAGTAACCCTGTAACTCTGTCGATCAGAACCTGCATATAGGAGAAATTCTCCTCATCATCATAAAGTCTGGCTCTGCTTCGCAAGCAACGTCATCATCTGAAACTAAAACAGGGACTGGTTGGTGTGTACAACACCGTCCCGTAATGTGTGAGTGAGTGGCCAACTCAGTGGAATCATAGAGCAAAGGTTAACATGTTATCAAATCAATCACGCGATAATGGTAAAGCAAGCAATCAAACATTTCTAAACACTATGATTAATGCAAGGATGAGATGCAATAATGATGTATGCCCTCACCGAAATACTTCCTCATGCGACACCATCTTACGTCCGTGGCATGCTTTCTTCCCTCAGTGCTCCACATCTTCCAATCACATGCAGTGTGATATGAATATGATTACCGAGTTGTTATTAGTCCTTTTCATACAAAAGGATTAGGAAACTAGGGTACCTCCCTTATATCATTCCCAACAAGGATCCTGTCTAGGGTCGTCACTCCTAGTAGTCTCATACGATGATATATTTCTAGGTCACTGCAAGGGCTACCAGGGCTGTTGCACCCACTCGTTGCTCCGCTCCCCCATCACCTTATCAATACAGACCTAGTTGTACTCTTATTACTACGAAAGGGTCGTCGCCTCACGTAAACTCAGAGTACGCTAGAGGTCACTACAAAGGGCTGCCAGGGCTGTTGCACGCACTCATTGCTTCTCTCCCCCATCACCTTATCAGTGTAGGCCGACAGCTCGAATATAGTGTCCCATATCACCATAATCAGCTCACGAGTCTGGGTTGCTCACTGGTCACTACGGGGAGGCTCGTGGCCCCAGCGTAGGCCAACAGCTCGACCACGATGTCCCATACCACCATGCCCGGCTCATGAGTCTTAATGGATCGAGGTACCATGGTTATCAGGGTTATCACTGGTAAGTTCAGTACCATAGGTTCAAGCAGTTATGACGAATACAAGGTGAACATACAACTGTCAATCGGGTTACTTGATGAGTCCGACTAGCACGAGCGCACGTTGAATCGACCGACATGAAGTGCACAAGCACTTCGTGTGGCCTAACCACTGCCGACAGCTCTAGTACGACTCGGGTTCGTCATACACATCCTTCGTGGAGAATAGAATCCAACCACGAATTCTAATCTGTTACCGACTGCCTGGACCAGAGTATAGCTCCAAACACTTATAATCTAAATCAATAATCATATGAAAGAGACAGAATTGAAATACAAGTAATTCCAGCATATTATAACATACATCATAAGCTGTTAACCATACACGAGTATTTCACACATAAGGTAATCAATTCAATACAACAAGCATGGAGGAATTCATGTACATCATCAAATTAGTTGAGAATCCAATCTCAACGCTAATCTACAACACCATTTACTCAATACTTACTAATACATACATTTATACAAACACTTAGTCTACACTTTAGTTTACATGGCATATGTCGGCCAATAATGTGCATTAGGCCGAATCTCTTCGCCAAACAGATCATACACGCATAACTAACATAAGTACATGACAAATACTCATGGAAATCATATTGGCAAAATACGTACGTATACAGTATTTCCTACAAATACTTAAAATATCCTAAATCTCATATTCTTCGTACGTATTCGAAATGAAAAACAAACAGCATGTTCTACATGTCAAACAACATTCTTGTCAACAATCTTCCATTAAACAGCATTGAAAGCTTTGAAAACAGGTAATCTAAGCATCTAAAATCCGCACCTTACGCCTAGAATCGCAACGAACTAGATAGAGGCTCTAAGTCTTTTTCTACGGCACAAAGGTAACCTGTAATATGAAATAGATTAGCTATTTCATCACTTACGCTATTCAAACCTATAGAACTGATTAGGGTTAGGTTTTCTTACCTAAGAACGGAGCCAGAATCGTCGAAAAAATGATGCAGACGTGATAGTTGAGTACGTGGAATGGCAGGGAAGAAGCCCTGGATCGAACACCAACTCTCTCTCACACTTTCTCTCTCTTTCCTTCTCTCTTTTCTCCTTAGGGTTAGAAATTCGTATGGGTTAGAAAGCTAAGGGTTTAAGGCCGTTTTATAAGCCCAAACATAACGAAAATGGACTCCAAGTCAAGGTATACTTAGATTATAACTAAAGTGGGTCTATTTCGATCCAACGGAGCATTTCTGGAGGTCCTGTTATCAAATGTGGTCGGACTTAAGCTCACTAATATTGGATCTAGGTCCAGCTAAGTTTTCAGTCCGGTCAGGTTTCCAGATCGACCGTGGCGGACCAGTTTCAGTTCAGCTGTCATCGAAACTCGATCAGGGCCATAAGTGTTATGACATGTAAGGGCCAACTTTCCTGATCCGAGGGTGAAATTTGGTCGAATTCTAACGGTCAGAACGCTTAAAAATGTCACGCAAGCAACACGTGCCAGATTTATTAAAAATTGAATTAATTTTCTAAATATTTTCCTTTCTCACTCTCTTCACTCCGGACTCAGTAAAATGGTCTCAGGATATCGGTTGGGCTTGATTTTCGAAATGATTGTCAAGTCCAACTAGGCGGTCGTAATGGTCTAAGTTCATCGCTATCGGACTTTCGACGGGCGGTCCAGGTCCGATACGAAGTTTCTCAATGCTCCCGAGAGCAACTGGGTTTAGAGATTGATCCTAGGTTTCTAGGTAACATAGCGTTAGTGGGCCTACTAATTTTGGGTCTTGGTGATCCTAAGGTAGGCCCATGGGTTCTCTATAGGTGGTTAAAGGGCCACTATAGACCTTTATTAGGACCGCTTATTCTTCTAGGCTCATATATTGTATTCCTTAGCCTTGGGAAGGAGGATTTATCTAAGTGCATAGAATTGATCCCTCCTTGGGAAGGAGGAGTGTATTCCACGTCATCATTGCCATATGGCGCACCTATTTCACCCTCATGACCCATATGCATCATTGAGTGGTTAGATTACATTTGTGTGTGGTCATTGGGTTGATATGACAGAGGGATGAAGTTTTCTCATCTTGTGCACATTGAGTGCTTGGAGCTAGTGCATGATTCATGCATTTGACATCAGGGCCTTGCCTCCACATGTATATTCGTGGATGGCTGTATGTGGACACCAAAAATATTCTTTTTGAGCATTAGGGTGCATAGGATATCCCTGGGTGAAAGCTCCTACACCTTCAAGGTACCTAGAGGACGCCTCAACGCTGTGACCGAGTGAAAAATATGAGCACCCAAGTGCCTTACACTGTTAGGCCGTGTCTCCTACTATCATGTAGTCGGTTGAGATGGGATGTGGCCTTATCTACTTGAGTGAGTGAGCATTTATAGGCTGAGTCTGGCCATCTCATGAGTGGGTCCATTACCATCGAGCCTTGCTAGTAATTGGCTGTCCACAGGTGGGTAGTGAGGTCTCCTATGCTCGTTTGATTGTGTGAGTCTGTAAAGTGACAGTCATCTTGTGGTGTATTTGACCCCGGTGGATTTCTCATTATGGAACTATACTTGATATGTGAATTGGATATGAGGACTGACATCACTTCACATTGCATTGGCATCGACTGTATAAGCCTTATATTACTTCGCCTTAGTATGGCACCCAGTACTCATGTATTATATTACATAGACTTGGTACGGTATACTGCATTCATAGCTTAGCCTCGGTATGGCTAATGGTATTGGTATCATTCATGTTTCATTCTGCATCCTTCCCTATCTTCTTCTGAGCACCATTGTCACACACCTTACACTGCCCTTTGAGCTTTCTACAAGCTTATGCATGATTGATGCGTGTAGGAGATCCCAGGTCAGTGCAATAGCGGAGGAGCTATGGATTTGGTTGGCGTGAGCTACGGACCTGTTGCAAACCCTTCTCTCTACATTATGTATTTCCCTTTGAACCTTGTACTAGTAAAGTTTAAATTCTTAGTCGATTATGTAGTGTGTTCCTTGGTTTATTTCTGAGATTTACTTGCTATGATCTTGGGTATGCTCTATTGGATTGGAATTGTGATATGGAAATCCTCCTTGTAGGATCTCAGGATCGGAATCTTACCTCAAGAGCTGAGAATGGGGTGCTACGGAGGCTGTTGCGGCCGAAACCGGCTATCAGGTTCCTTGTGAATCCGATCAACAAGTCTGGGGCATGACAATAAAAGTATAAGCTAGATTATTATGAATGCATGATTCAATCAATGTTTATAAATTTCCAATTAAAGATTAACAAAACTAAACTCAACCTCCAAATCTACTAAAGTAACTAAACTCTGAGCAAAAAAGTTCTCAACATTAGGTACCTTACCATTCTAAGCATTAGATTATTTCTCAAATCACTTGAAATTACCAAAATTAAATATCTAAAAATCTTTAAAATTTTTAAAATTTTAACTCCAAAGTTCTTAATTCAATACAAAATAAAGATTTTTCTGAGGGAAACACCACCCAACCTAAATTTTACATTGTCCTCAATGTATGAAATATATATATATATATATATATATATATATATATATATATATATATATATATATATATATATATATATATATATGCAATATAAATAACATGGGAGTAACAAAATAAAGAGGAGTGGGTGAAAAAGTACCTGAGAGGTGACAAATACACAAGTGTGAATCTTCCAATTGGTGCTTCAATACTACAAATAAAGCAAAACAGAACAAAACATCCTACTCTACTAAAGAAACTGATTTCTATGAAAGCAACAAAAATGAATCTCTATCAGACTAGGAGATTAATGCTGATAGACAATATCTTCAGAGGTATGGACATATCCTCTGAAGAAAAATCATCCATAAATGGTTTAAATATCTGACTATTCACTTTAAAAATATTATTGTTCTTAGGATACTCGATCTCATAGCCCGATGAGGATAAATAGTTTTAACAATGAATGAGCTAGTCGATCGAGATCTCAACTTTCCCGAAAAAGGATGTAACCTCAAATTATATAAGAGGACTTTTTGATGTGGCTCAAAATTCTTCGTAAAGATACTCTTGTCATGGAATATCTTCATCCTTTTCCTATATATTCGATTATTCTATATACTTCATTTACGATATCCTCTAACTCATTTAATTGGAGTTTCTGCAGCAAGCATGCATTGTCTAGATTGAAATTAAACGTCTTAATAGCCCAATATGCTTTGTGTTCTAGTTCCACAAGTAAATACAAGCTTTCCCATAGACAAGTCTATAAGGTGACATACCAATAGGGGATTTATAAGTCGTACAGTAAGCCCATAATCTACCGGTTAGTCAAAGAGACTAATCCCTATAATTATGATTTACTATTTTTAATATATGTTTAATCTCCCTAATAGATATTTCTACTTGGCCACTTATTTGTGGTTGATAGGGGGTACTCACTTTATGTGTAATGTTGTATTTCCTCATTAAAGCTTCAAAAGGACGATTACAAAAGTGAGAGCCTCTATCACTAATGATAGCTCTAGGTATTCTAAATTTAGACAAAATATTCACTTTAAAAATTTGTAGAACTATTTAGTGATCATTGGTTTTACATGGGACAACCTTTACCCATTATGAAGCATAATCATAGCTAAAAATATGTAGAGGTGTTCAAAGGATAAGGAAAATAATCCCATAAAATCAATGCACAAATAATCAAATACTTCCACAATCAATATTGGGTTTAAGGGCATCATATTTCTACGAGACATTTCCCCTGACTTCTGGGCATCACTCACATGATTTTAAATAAATAAATAATAATAAAAAAATTGGCATCCTCAACATGGTTGGCTAGTAAAAATCACACTAGAGAATTTTCGCAATGGTTTTTTTTTTTTTGTTGAAAAATGTCCACCACATGCATAAGAATGAAAAGAGAGAGAGAGAGAGAGAGAGAGAGAGAGAGAGAGAGAGAGAGAGAGAGAGAGAGAGAGAGAGAGATTACTCTAGATTGCTAATTATTCGACATGCATTTCCTCATGGGTTGGTCTGGGTGTATTTTAAAAGATATGGATCATCTTAGAAAAAGTTTCTTAACCCGGTGAAAAATTTTCTTTTATCTTGTGTAGTTCATTGAGTCAGTATCAAACCTATAACAAGATAATTCACAATATCAATGTACCAAGGTAGAGAAGAAACTAAAAATAGTTGTTCATCAGGAAACATGTCCTTAATAGGTGTCGTCTCCATAGAATTAGAATGAACAAGGCGAAAGAGATGGTTAGCCACTACATTTTCTACTCACTTTATATCACATATCTCTAAATTAAATTCTTAGAATACAATGATCCATCTTAAGAGATGGGGCTTAGCATCCCTCTTTGCAAGAAGGTACTTGAGCGTTGTATGATCGGTAAATACTATGATTTTGGACCCAATCAAGTAAGACCTAAACTTGTCCAAAGTGAACACTATGACTAAGAGTTCCTTTTTTGTGATGGAGTAATTCACTTGTACACCATTTAGAGTTCTACGTGCGTAGTAGATTACATAAGGCTTCTTCTATTTCCTTGGGCTTAGTACTACCCCAATTGCATAGTCACTAGCATCGCACATGATTACAAAAGGCATCAACCAATCAGGTGGTTGCATGATGGGTACACTTATCAACATGCCTTTGAGCTTAGTGAATGCCTCTTGGCAATCCTTATCCCACTCAAATGGTATAGCCTTTTGAAGGAGATTACATAAAGGACGAGAGATGTGGTTAAAGTCCTTTATGAATTGCTTATTAAATCCTATTTGTCTTAGAAAGGATCGCACATTGCGTATGCTCTTAAGTGATAGTAGATTGAAAACTAAGTTGATTTTGGCCTTGTATACCTCAATTCCATTGGAGAAAATGATATGTCTAAGGATGATCCCCTTTTGAAGCATGAAGTGACACTTCTTCCAATTGAGCACAAGGTTCTTTTGTTCACATGAGTCAAGACCAATCTCAAGTGATTTAAAGCACTCATTTAAATGTACTACAAAAAACTAAAAAATTATCCATGAAAACTTCGAGAATTTACCCCACTATGTTAGAAAATATATGTTGAGCATGCATCTTTGAAATGTGTTAGGGGCATTATATAGACCGAAGGCATCCTTTTATAAGCAAAAGTACAAAAGGGACATGTGAATATTGTTCTCTTGGTATTCGAGGGGAATCTCAATTTGGTTGTATCCTAAATAGTTATCAAGGAAGAAATAGTAGGAATGACCTGCTAACCTCTCTAAGAATTGAACAATGAATGGTAAAGAGAAGTGGTCTTTTATTGTCACTGTGTTCAACTTCCAATAATCAATACATATCCTCACCTAGTTATAACTCGGGTTGAGATGATTTCATTGTTCACATTAGGAATGATGATGATTCTAGATTTCTTAGGAATCATTTGAGCTGGACTTACCCATTGTCTATTTGAAATTGGGTAGATGATACCCACATCCAATAGTTTTAACACCTTAACTTTAACCACTTCCTTCGTATTTGGATTTAAATGATGTTATGGTTGCTGAGTGGATTTAGCATTATCCTCAAGGTATATGCAATGAGTACAAATGAAGTGATCGATTCCCTTAAGGTCTATAATCATCCATCCAATGACTCCTTTATGTTTCTTGAGTACTTGAATCAACTTAAGCTCTTGGTCCTTTTCTAAATGTGAGGAAATAACTATAGGAAATGTGTCATCTTTACCTAAATAAGCATATTTCAGCTTAGATGGAAGTGGTTTTAGGTTAAGCTTTAGTGCCATGATGTTAGACATTAGAGTCTTTTAGGGGTGGAAACTCCACCGGTTAGTTTCCAGTACTGGCATGAAATCTAACAATGTGCTTACCATATTTAATATCATGTGATTGTTAGAATTCATAAAGTGAGTGAGAAAAGGTTCTAGGAGATTGGAGATTGTGTTCAAAACAAGCTTATCCTCCATGAATATATTAATCATGTTTATCTTGTGGATCTCATCTACATTTGCAGGTTATTTATAACGATTAAACACATTCACTTCCAATGTCATGTTTTCAAAGGACAATTTCATCACTCCATTCTAAAAATTAATTATTGCATTTAAATTAGCTAAGAATGGATGTCCGAAGATGATCACAATTTGAGTGCTCGCATTTATAACCGGTTGTGTGTCTAAGATAATAAAGTCTACTGGGTGGTAGAACTCATCGACTTGGACTAACACGCTCTCCACTACCCCTCTTGGTATACAAATTGATCGATCAACCTTTCAGGAATTTGACCCATCTTATTTGCCTCATATTCGGATCTTGTGGGTTGGATAATTGCGCTCATGATTCTTTAGCTTCCTTGACGGATACGCAATCACCTTATCTTCTTACATAAGTATACAACCAAGGCCCAAAATTGATGCATCAGTATATAGGACAAATTTTACTCCCTCCTTTGGAAGAGTGAGAACATGAGTAGGTTAAAAGCTTCTTTAACTTAACAAATGTTTCTTTAAATTTATCAATTTATTTAAAAGGCACACCCTTCCGAGTTAGACTTATTAGTGGGCTAGAAATTTTAGAGAAGCCCTTGATTAACCTCTTGTAGTACCCAATGAGTCCTAGAAAATTCATAAATTCAATTACATTCTTGAGCTGCTCTCATTTCATCACTACTTCGATCTTGGCTAGATCAACCGCAACACTGTCCTTTGTGATTACATGCCCTATAAATTTAATAGTCTGCTTCCAGAATTTATATTTAGAGAATTTGGCGCACAATTGATTGTCCTTTAGAGTCAGTAACGTTGTTATCAAATGTGTCTCATGATGTTCTCCAGTCTTCGAATAGATTAGTATATCATCAATAAACACGATGAAAAATTGATCAAGATACGGTTGAAATATTATGTTCGTTAAGTCCATGAACACATTTGGGGCATTGGTTAGCCTAAAGGACATAACAAAATTTCGTAGTGCCCATAATGTATCCTAAAGGTCGTCTTATAAATATCTGACTCCTTAATATGTAATAAGTGTTATCCTGATCTTAAATCAATCTTTGAAAAATAACATGCTCCTTTTAACTGATCAAATAAATCGTCAATACATGGCAGAGGATACTTGTTCTTAATCGTCACTTCATTCAACCGACGATAGTCTATGAATAAATGCATGTTGTCATTCTTCTTCTTCACAAAAAGCACCAGTTTCACCCCATAGTGAAGTATTGGGCCTAATGAAACCCCGGTTCTTCAATCCTTCTTATTATTCCTTCAATTCCTTTAGCTCAATGGCTACATTGATATCAGGATAGTACCTGGCAACATATCGATACTGAAGTCTACTTCTCGTTGGGCCGATAATCTAGGTATATTTTGAAAAACTTTGGGATACTCTCTCACAACTTGGATTTTTTCCATGCTCAACTCCAACGACTCCTCTTCCTTCAGTACCATAATACGCTCTACACTATTATCATTCTGTTTTCTCATAATTTGAAAAGATTCTTTTCCAATAATGGAAAATGTAATGGTCTTACCACAATAATCAATCTTAGCATGGTTAGCGGTGAGTCAATCCATTCCTAAAATGACATTATATTCTTTCATATGCATAACCACTACATCAGTTGGAATTATAATACCACATATATTTACTTCAAAAGACTTATATATTTTGTTCGAAGTAATCATTTTCCTTACTAGTGATTCTATGATAATTGCTTTACTAAGGTTAATAGGTTTCAATCCTAGTTGTTTCACTATGGCACTTGCAATAAATGATATGGTGGCTTCAGAATCAAATAATATAACAATATATTTATCAAGTACATGGACCATACCTTCAATAAAATTGTTATCTGGTTCTGGTTGTTCGGCATGTGTTATGGCATATACTTTAGCTTGAGGAGGTTGTTGTGTGAAGGGTTGTCCTCCTTGATTATGAGATACTGGAGATCGAGATACTTGCTGAGGCTAGTTCTGTTGATATTATTGTGGCTTGAGAGGCAAGGATTGTAATGCCTGTGAAGAATACCCAGGCTACTAAGACGGTGCATGAAGTTACAACCGGGCGGGGGGGGGGGGGGGGGGGGGGGGGGGGGGGGAATCTGCTGAAGTGGCCAGATCTAGTAAATATCCCTAAGTCAGGTTATATAAAAGTGGGCTTTGTGTCAGTATTTTTAACAATATGTACAGTTCATAGAAAAGAATTGATCCCGACTACTAGGTGCTTGAAATTGACCACTGGTTCGCTACTTATTCTTCAACGGCTATTGCTGGCTGGGTGAAATCCTGATATGACTTCCCATCTCTTTTATCTCTGTACTCGAGATTTCAAGAACCATTCACCATCACTTTCATCTCAAAGAGCCTTGTTAACAATTTCAGAATACTTTTTAATATTGTCACAATAAAACTTGGTTATAATATTTTAACAAAGGATTTCATCGAATTTCGTGATCTTATATTCCTCATCTTCCATCATCTTTAGGACATATCTTGATAGTTCAGTGAACTTCGCCTCATACTATGCCACTGTCATTGATCCTTTATCTAGTTTTGAAAATTCAGCCATCTTTTGATTTTGATAGGCCTTAGGGAAGTATTTCTTATTAAATTTTCCTTGAAATTCTCTCAAAGTCCATATATGATCAATTGTGATTATCCTTTTAGCCAATCTCCACCAAATATCTACTTCACCTTGAAGCATAAAAGACACCAATCATACTTTCTCAATATCAGAGCAATTCATCGCTTCTAATATCTCTTAACTTGCTTCAACCAATCTTTTGCTACTGAAGGATTTGTAGCACCTTTGAACACCGATGGCCGAAGTTTTATGAATTTCTCGAGTAAATCCACTTCACGTGTCTGCTCGGTCTTGTTGTTACTTCATCATGGTGGCTATTTAATTTACTAATCCAAAGCAACGTCCCATGGTTGCGTACAGGGAAATACGAAATTGAAACGCATTGCAGAAGGGGACAGAGGCAATTGGGTGCTTAGTCCAGTCCCACCTTGATTTACTACACGTGGAGGTACAAGATTCTACAGTCCCTCTTCGACATCGTCCCCTTTAACTACATTCTCATCATGTGCTCTATTTGTCATTTCATCTTCTTCCAGAATAGTGGTGTCCACTACTGGGTTACAAGGATGGGTAACGGTAGTAGAGGGCTACGTCAATACACCAAAATCATCTATCAAGAATGGCTAGTACTTTGTCTCAAGAACAATTTTAAGTCATTCCTGATTGCACACAGTTCTAAACCATTTTTAAGTGCTGTCATAAATCACATTTTCAAGACCCAAGGAGCTTCCACATTAGTAGGGCTCTTTTGCTCCTCCTTTTCTTCAATCTCTCGTTTGACGTCTCTCTCTCTCTCTCTCTCAAACGGAGATCCGTGTGCATCCTCCAGTCAGCCAAGAACCACCTAATGTATTCTTTCTCAAATGAAAATCTCTCTCTCTCTCTCAAATGGAGATCTGGCATGGTGTTTTTGTTCACGATTCTTGAAGGAAGAAGTTGCAACCCTAGGGTCCATCTCTCTCTCTCTCTCTCTCTCTCTCTCTCTCTCTCTCTCTCTCTCCCCTCTGTTTTCCTTTCTATCTATCTAAAACTCTAGAAACCCTATTTTAAATTAAGTTTTTTCAATCCTTTTATTACGCATTCTCTAGCCAGCAACAGAAGAATACCTCCTGATCAACAATCACTTCTCATTCGACCATCGATTTCTCGGTTTATGAGATCTCGATCTGAATGATGGAACGGAAATGGATCCCGCTCTAGATTGGGAGGATGAGTGAGTGTTTTTTTTTTCAACTTTATTTCATGTTAGCGATTTGGTTGTGGTTTTTTCCTCATGATTCTGAAAATGGAATGTTTCCTCAGCTCTTTTATGAGTTGTTTGCTGAATCATTTGAGGGGAAATGGATCGTATCGGAGAAGGATGAGTACAAAGGTACAATTTCAGATTTGGGGACACTAGAATTCCTTTTATTGCATTTTGTTGATGATTTTTACTAGATTTTCTTTGCTTACCGGTGGTTGGTTTAGATGATGCTTGGAGTTGTTATCTTAGATCGGAATGTGAGAAAAGGGAAATTCAGATAGTAAAACTATATTTCCTTACTTCCTGGTTTACTAGGTAATAGGGTTTCAATAGATCTTATGTATGCCAGCATTTCAAGTGAGTTTGATACCCATTAGGTAGTGACAGTAACACATCCCTTGTACATGTTGCAGAAGAGGTTGCACATCTATATTGTCCTTATTGTGGGGCCCATTATTGGTTGTTGGTTGATCTTACTGATCTAATTTACTATGTACGAGGATTTGCTACGTATTAGGGTTTTTAAATTATTATTTTTTTATGTATGTCAACATTTTTAGTGAGTTTGATACCTATAACGTAGGGTCAACAACGCATCCCTTATATCTGTGGCAGAAAAGTATGCCAATCTAGACTGCTTTTATTATGGGTTACATTGTGGGAACAAGCATAACCTTTAACTTACATTGATTGGTCGATCCGATTGATCTGATTTCACCCATGGAGTTTGGACCATTGGCACTTTTGTTTTAGCTCTGTTTAATGGTGATTGAATGGTTGGTGAGGATTTTTGAATTGGTTTCTTTTTAGATCATGCTCTTTCTACTTCTGTTTCAAAATTTGGACTATCTGGATTGATGCACTTGTATGGTGCATGTACTATGGTCAATTGGACATGACACTAATGGACCCTTAGGTTTGGCAAACCCATGATATTATATAGCCCAATTTTTGTATTATTGTTTTTAGTATGTGAAAATTCAAAAATGGTTTTTCTGTTGCATTTTGATGATTGAGCATGGTTCAAAATTTTATTGTATGTGAAAAATTCTCACCTGCGCACCTTCAATTCAAATTCATTGATTCTTATTGATTTATATATTAGCTCTTTTATTTCAGTCAGTCCATCTGATCTCACTGTTAATACATCAATAAGGCTATTCATGGTCCATTGATCATTCTAATGGCTGATTCCTCATGAGCATCACCTTGGATCGGGATGTTGTCACTAGGAACCTCTTCCTTTGTAGTTTCAAGTATTCCTTCCTTAAGATCCACCAATATGTACTTATATGTATTGGGTTTGGGGCCATTCTGATGTGCACTCCAATACTGATATTTTCAACTTTATACACATTTCAATTGAATTGTGAAATTTCAATTCAACCAGAGGGAATGACAATTTATTGATGCATTCATCACCATTCAAGAAAAAAAAAAAAGAAAAAAAGAAAGAAAGAAAGAAAAGATGCATCCTAGTATTCTTAATGAGATAGGAGCCGATAACCCTCAAATTGTGTTGTGTTCCTTAAAGTCCCAACTTGAAAGTAATGTAAGTTTGAAGCTCCACTAAATATAGATGCAAAGAAGACAATCTTGTTATTATACATTTATTGCAATTTAATTTGATAGGGAATCTTAGCATTTCCTAAACATATATGGGGAAATGTTGTTGTCAACAATGCTTATGCTTTCGCATGGTTTATCATGTCCTCTTAGGCCTTGTTTCGCAGATGCTTAAAGTGAGTTCCTCTCATTTTAGTTAGTAGTAATTATGTACTAGATATTTTGATCTTTAATACATAATGGTTTATGTTAAAAGTGATTATGTATTGTAGGTCAAGATCTTTAATACATAACTTCTGTTAAGTAAAATGAGCTAAGCTCAAATAGGGTCTTAGCAAATTGGGGAAATTGGGATTTCCTTAACGTGGTTTCAGAATAATAAAACACAAGGAATAAGGTAGAAAGGAATAAAAAAGTAAATGATGATATAAGGTAATTTGTAAACTAGTTTTTAATGGTTTCGGAACTCAGGTTTTACATTCACTTCTATGCATTTTTTACCAAGGCATTTTGTTTCACAGGAACTTGTGCTTTTGTGTGAATCATTATGTTCATAATTTCTTGTTGATTACATATGGCATGATTCCATTAAGCTGATTTTCTAAAGCATGCTCTATTTAACTTGTCTTTGGCAGAGTATAACCCACAAGTTTATACACTACTTCCAACTGGAAAAGTAATTATAGAAAGGAGAAACATCTCAACTTTTCTACTAATTTTTTACTCTTAATAAATTTCTTATTGATTTTTTTTTTAGGTATAGACAACCCCTACCAATTACAAAGATTTTATGTATCTATTGAACAAGGTTTATATGCACCATCTTAATCATGATGTTTGAAAAATATGCTTAACAGATGACAAGAACCATCATTTATCCTTACTTTCAGGCACCTATTGCTGACCATTAACTACTTTTTCTTTCTTGCGGTCAATTGAAGCCCACCACTTAGATGGGCAGGGTTATCCGATGCATACATATCTTGAATCACTTTCCATTCTTACTTGAAATTTGAAAGTAATCATTGTTATGGATTCGTACTCTATGTGTGTGTGTGTGTGGGTGGGTGGGTGGGTGGGTGGGTGTGTGATTTCGCTACAAGAAAATATGACATTGCCAGTGCATTTTTTTCCAGCAGCCAACACTTAGCGCTGGCATATATAAGAATCGTCAACGCATTCTATGATCAAAATAAATGAGCGCCCCCATAGAGCTTTTTGTCATTTGGGAGAAGCACTCTGCATGGCCACTCTTATAATACTTTTGTGGTAGTTGCCATTTATTGATATTGTTGTTGGTGGTGGTGGAAGAAGTGCCTGTTGGAGTTATTGTTGCTTCCTGCTGCTTAAGTTCACATTTAACTGATTTCTAGAGACTGCGGTGGAAGCCGAAAGGGTATGAGATTCCAAGGTTGGAGAATTCTCTGTTTTGGGTTCTATTTTAAGTTTTTTTTTCTTGATTTCTTGATGAAATTTTCAAATGGGTGTTTGATTTTCATTCTTTTTAGCAGATTGGATGGGAAAGAAATGCTAGAGATGCTGCTAGGGAAGATGATCATCTTCGTGGGGGACTCCTTTAGTCGAAACATGTGGGAATCGCTTGCCTGTATCTTGAGGGAATCTCTGAAAAATAAGAGCAGAGTCTTCCAGATATCGGGGAGGCATGAATTCAAGACTGAAGGTTTCTTTACCTTCAAATTTGATGTACATTAAAAAAAGGAAAAAAAATAGCTTAATATACATCTATTTGGTTTGCCCCTAACTATCCATCTCACAACAAAAATTTCTCAATTCCTATATTTTATAATCTCATTCACAAAAGATGGAGGGGGTTTACTTCTAACATAATTAGAGTCTATGAATCTACAGTTGCCTTAACTGGGATGGAGTATGCTGTCCAAATACATGCTAATACAGAAAAACAGTTCTTCAAACTAGCCTCTCGTACCAGCAAGGTGATATAACCCTGCTCCACTGTAGGTCAGGTTTGCTAATAGAAACCAATCTTACCAAGCAGCCCAATCCTTAACCTGGGAACCAACAACCCCTAGACTCAAACCAGCAATCCTGAAGCCATAAGGAGTTGGAGAAATGGTCATGTACATTGATGCTTTGTTACTCAACATTGTAGATATTTTTAGATAAATGAACTTAGTTGCAATCTTAAGATGAGCGTACCTCTCTGCTTGGTCTCATACTTTGTAAACTGCTTGTCAGGGCACCACTTATCAATGGTCCCCGTGGAACCCAAACTTGGAAAGATGCTTATATTGGGGGCCATATTCAACTGCCTTAATCCTATATTAACAGTTGTTGCTGGTCCAAGTGTCAGAGATCCATTTTTAATACCATTTGACAAGAAGGATGTAAGTAAACTGGCCCAAGTGTATACTTCAACCTATGTTCAACTATTCCATGGTATCCTAATTAGGAATTTCATTTTTTTTTCTAGTCTGTTTTTAATATCCCTTTTCAATTTCCTATAAATTTTCTATTTTATTGCATATGCTACTTCAAAGTTTATTTTCTCATAGATTTATCACTACTCTCCACTAACGAGCTTCTTATCTAATGTCTCTAGTTTCTTTTTTGCAGCTTGCTGAATCTACAAAATCTCATCCGAGCCATCATATGTGCCGATCTCTATCCTAGAATTTCCTTAATCATGGTGAGTTCATTTGTTTAGCTTCTTTTTATATCTGGCTACTATTATGGGCGCCATAACTTATGGGTCCCAATATTTCATGTTTCAATTCGAAAACAATCGGTTCAATGTTACTGTTCCTGTTATTTATCCTTGAAGAGTGTTATATTAGCATTTAAACTCAACATGTTTTAGCAGTCACTGATAGCTAAAAGCCCTAGATAACAAAAGCCTACACACTAATAAGTAGCATTGGTTTTAGTTTAGGAATTGAATATTGTTGAGTCCATTAAAAACACTACTCTTAAGCTATTTTTCAGAATAAGTAGAAATTGATATCATTAAAGATAATGGAGGATGGCTAGGTCCTTCTTTACTCTGTAAATCTGTTTATTTTTTTGTTGCTATGTTTGTTCATGTTGATATCAAGGTTTGTAAAGCATTACTTTTTGACTTGTACTGTTATGTACTGATATTCCCTCTCCTTTGCTCTAACATTTCCAATTTGATGTTATTTTTTTATTCATTTTTTCTCTAGAACTCGGTCAATGCATGGTAGTAGAAAATTCCATACCCATGGCTAGTCAATGCATGGGAGCAGAAAACAGGCCCACCAGGAAAAATGGAAATTTTAAATAGGCCGAGGTTGACAAACCCAGTCCAAAAAATTTAAAATTTGGGTCGATGCCAATCCCTAGCCAAGCCTCTTAATGGCCTTTCTTATTCATGTTTCAAGTCTGCATGTGTTGCCACGTCTAGATGCACGTGGCCTTAGGAAAGCTCTGTTTATTTAACCTTTACTCATTATCTTCTTTCTATATTGAGCAGTCTATTAAATGAAATTCATCAGCTGACATTGCATTTCATTTATTGTTAGAATCGTGCAAATTCCTTGTTCCTTTATTCATTTCAACATGTTTTCTCATGTGCAGGAACTGTTGAGCATTTCATCTTTGCAACATCTGAAAGGATTGCTTGGGATAGTTCATTTCACTACTAAGATGGTATTTTTACTTGTAATACTTTCTGTTTTTTAAGCACAAACCTAAGGTAGGAAACCATATGCTTTTTTCCCTTTTATGTTACACATGAGAAATTATACAAATTCTAATAAGTTAGAACATGAATAGTGTCCCCATGAGTAATTGAATTTTGTAGTACTCTTGATATGAATACTAAGATAATTACAATTGGGTCATGAAAACTAATTGTTTCAGTTCAATGTAATAAGTACCGAATCATGGCCTTTGATGGGTTTAAAATCGTTCTGAATTAAGAAAAAATAACGTTTCTAAAAATTAGAAACTGGGCCAAAAATTGAAAATTTGCAACGGTTTTCAAATGTCCCTAATTTTTTGTGACGCCCTATTTCAAGAACAGTTTTAAACTGTTCCTAATTTTTTACGATGCCCTATTTAGCCACGGTTGAAACCTGTTCCTAAATGGTTTAGGAAAGATTTTCAACCATTCCTAAAGAGTGATTTTGGTGTAGTTCATGTCTTCTTTGGGGCCATAGTTTTCATAGCTTTCCTATAAGAAAGGAATTTTAGAGTTTAATGGGGATTAGGAATTTTTAACTTTACACTAAAAAATCTCTAAATAAATTACTTCATATAAAATTGTTATTTTAGACTAAGTTAATTATCAAAATGAAAGACATTTTCAAATATTAAACTGACATGACATTAGTTTTGGGCAGATTCAATTTCTGTTTGTCAAATGTGGTTATAATCACTATTTAATATACTTAGGAACTTCAAATTAAATCTTCTTTTTTTTTAGATCATATTACAATTCTCTCTATAAAATTTTAACTCAATATTGCAACCATAATTTTTTTTAAATTCCTACAATTAGGCCTATCTAGAATTTGATGAATTTTGACTAGCCTGTACTAATTCATTGAATCAGTACAATGACTATCCGATTCAATTTTTTTGATTATTTTTATTTTAGTTTAGACTAGTTTATCTTCGATCAGGCTTTTGAATTGCCTGAATCAAAGTAGTAGCTTTATAGTTACAAATTTTACAAGTTTGGTGATTCCTAATACCCATTGCTGTCCAACAGGACTTTGTGGACTAAATATCCTAAAAATTCATTATGGTTCAAACTAAACCATTTAAACACAAAATATACTCAAATAAGAGTGCAGGGAACATTCTACTTTGTTCTTAAGTTTTTAAGTTGTGTGTGTGTGTGTGCGCGCGCGTGTGCGTGTGTGTATACATATACATACATACATATCAACAAATAAGGAACCCTAATTATTGTTTCTACATTCATTATTTCACACAACATTCAAATAAAAAATCCTATGTGTAATATTCCTAATTCCAAGGGGGCCTACCAATTATGTACATGAGTGAGCCACATAACCTACAGGTCACACTAGATTTTACAAAAAGCCTCTTTTTGATACCATTTTGTCATTCCTCGCAATTCAGATATTGAGTGTGAACCCTTAGACCCGAGTTATGGTCCATGATTTGTACACTCGATGTACTTAAATCAGTAAGTCACATCATTTTAATAGAGGCATAATATAATCTGAATTATTCTATGTTCTTATTAACATACATCAATACACTCATATCAACTACTAATCCATTCACAAACATTCACCACCACACATCCATAATAATTTATAATACAAACAAAAATATTTTTTTCCACCCATTTTAGACATTTATTAAGTCATTGTTTAGAATCATCAAGTTATTCAAAAATTATAAAATCTAAATAAGAAGCCATTTCAAAACAAAAATGAGAAAACTAATAGGAAACACATGTCCCATTTAATCATTCTAATGATCTAGAGCAATAAGCTTGTCTTCAGTTAAATATGGCCACTATTCTTGCGGATCATCAACTGGTTTGGCCTCATGTTCTTGCTATTGGGTCATTGTATATGCTTAAATTTCATCTGCACAATTTTCCATTGATACATTGTCAGCTAGCCAGGCCCATTGAGTGAAACCATCATGGTTTTTGCATGATACAATTAAAATAATACGCACAAATAAAGCATAAGAGTCAAGTGTAAAAATTAGAAATACAATGTAATTGATGTAACTACTGTGAATGTTGTGAATGATGTTGATAATGTATCAAGTGGGTATAAATAGAAACCATCTACTTGCTTGGGTTTGATATTGATAATCCACATCAACATTTGGTAGGCTTCTACCAATGGTAGGCATGGTTAAGGCCCACATCCCTCCCATTGGGCAAGCTTCCACATATTGTGGGATATTTTTTTTTTGCTAACACATGCACACACACCACCACACACCCATGCCTTAATGGGATTTCATCACCTATGGGTGCTCGAACCTTTGACCAGGTGTTGAAACTCCTAAGAGTCTACCACTGGAGCAAGAACAAGGACCCATAGGTAATCATACAAGAGTGTTAACGATGCAAGACATTAATGTTTAATATATCAGTAATCAGATAAACTGTCATATACATCTCTTTATATGAGAGGCATTTCACATGTTCATAATTTCAAGAATATATCAACACTAATTAGTCCATAATCAATTCAACCCAATCATTCACAATCATAATATAACTAATCATAGCAATACAAAAATTTATTTTAATCATATGGAGAGGAAACATGTTGGATCACTCACCTAATGATTTGATGAGGAAAGTTAGGGAGAAATCTGATGGAGAAAAATCAGAGAATACTTATAATCTATATATAGTGCACCATAGTATTAAAAATGAATGGATTGAGAAAATATCAAGTTCATAAAGCCCTTGATTTTTTTTGATCACTAAGGCCATAGATGGGAGTATATATATACACACTTGTTGATATATATGCACATGGGTTACACCCATTGTAAATCCTCACCATCCATCATGCAGGCCTAAAGCATAATAATATTAAAAAAATAATAAAAAAAATAATATTAAATAAAATATTAACTTTGCAAGCCCTTCTTCCTCTTTATCTCTCGCATATCTTTTATCTCTTGGTTTTTCTTATTTCTTTCTACTTGGAGAGAACATCCTACCCTTATAAAGAGAGAATGGTTCCTCGGATAAGATAAGGATGATGATTGTTGTAATCAATTTGGTCATTAAAAAAAATTAATTTAAATTTTAGCCTACATAAAATTTTAGGTTGTTACAGTAGTCCTTCCCGTATAACAGCTTCTGCCTTCCCTTTTGTCACCTTTTTGCCTACTATGGGGTTCTTCCCTCCTTCTCTTCCTATTAATAAAAATTACAGACATCTTACTTGGGTCTCGTTGTGCATTCTCTGTTTGAAAGGCATGTATTTTTCTAGTCATAACTTTGAGAGTGTGAGCTTTAGTGGCAAGTTCATGGAAAGTCCTTATGTTGGCACGCGTTAAGCTGAATGCAACTCCTGGCTCTATGAAATTTAGGCACATCTTTACATGTTCTGATTATCTTTGGAGTTGTTGACAAGATGTAACCAAGGCTTTTCATCGGTCGATGATTCTTTTGACCAACTCACCTTCCCGTTGCTAGATGGAAGCAAATCCAGTCAGGCTAACATCTCTATCAAATGAAAAGAAATTTGTCATAAAGGTATCCTACATCTAATCTTACATACTTATAGATTCTGGCACCAAAGCTGAATACCATCTGAAGGCCTTTCCTTTCAAGGATGACCCAAATAGCCGTAAACAACACTATGTGACTGAGAGAAGATCCCTATAGTAGTGATGAAATGCATCAGGTGTTCCTCTAATGATCCATCTCCATTATACTTCTAGAAATTCAGATATTTGAAATTTAAGAGAAATGATACATCTTCAATCTCACGTAAGAATGGAGTTTGAAAATGGAATATTCCTATATGCTCTGTCTCTTTTCATGCAAATAGCATCATCCACCACCTATTCGATTTCATCTTGGGTCACAGTGCGAGCGACGGGTACTAATCCATGCAAACTTGCCCTCTACGACTGTGACCCTTCCGCTCACTGCTCGTTGCCATTCATAGTAACAGTCATGAGAGGGGCAGTTAAAATTTCACTTGTGGTGTAATGGTTTTACCATAGTTGCGCGTGTGGAAGCTTGGCGGAGCTAAGGAATGAAGATTATTTCCTAGAGGAAGGGGGTGATTAGAACCTATTAAAAATTATTTCTTTTTAAAAATAAATTTCCTGACTTAAACTAATTAACAAATAAACTAAGCAAGGCAATGTAAATCTAAGGCTTCCAAGCCAATAGAGGTTTCAATCACAGACTACACATAATATGCCGTTAAGTAAGTAGTCTATAAAAAGATAGTGTACATGGGTGTGTGGGATGTGCTAACTAACAATATCTAACATTCATCTAATCATGCATACATATAATTAAGCAATCATCATATAAATATAATTAAATTGATGCGCCAATAACATTCCCAAACACAATCACCTACAGTAGTTCGACTACTTGCATACTCCACTCAGGTGGATGTACTCAACTTAGGAGTGTATTGGCTTTCACTATCAAAGGTTTTAAATCGGGTTAACATCTAACCTTTACAGCCCTATACAAGGACTTTAAGATTTAGTCCCTACACATGAGCTAAGATCCTACACAAGAACCTGGTACGTACAATCCCGCTGGAGGCTCTCACAAGAGACTTTAGTTGGCTTCCGTAAGCTAAACAATAGCCACGGTCCTACATAATGCCCTACATTTACTCTCGCCGGAGGCTCTCACGGAGACTGACATGCAAACACTTGTGTTGGGTGACGCACACAAGGATTTAATTTAGGCCCTATACAATGACCAAGGTCCTACAAAAAAACCTTAAATTTAGGCCCTATATAAGAATCAAGGTCATATACAAGAAACTAGAATATATGCCCTACACAAGAACTTGATACATACACTCCCATCAGAGGCTCTCGCAAGAGACTTGAGTTGGTTTTCGTAGGCTAACCAACAACCATGGTCCTACACAAGGTCCTACATTTACTCCTGCCGGAGGCTCCCATGGAGACTGACACGCAAACACTTGTGTCAAGTGACCTACACAAGGATTTAGGCCCTATACAATGACCAAGGTCCTACACAAGAACCTAGAATTTAGGCCCTATATAATGACTAAGGTCCTACATAAGAACTTAGAATTTAGGCCCTATAAAAGAACTAAGGTCCTATATAAGAAACTGGAATTTAGGCCCTACACAAGAACCTAGGTCGAGTTTGGATCACAAACTCTTACCCTTAATCCTATAAAAGGAAGGAGAGTAAACATACCTTACATTTGACAACTTACTTATTGGATTGAGCCCATTTTATAGTGTCTTCTTGGGTTGCTTGATCGTCGCTCTCCCATGCCTCAATCAGCTCCCCGATCCTCCCCTGATAATGTTGTAGATGCTTTACCAAGGCTCCAGCTCCAAGATCAAACACCTTGCATGTAGTGTTCCTTTGAGGTGACCAAGGTGATGGGAGGTTGGTTGAATCTCCTACGCCTAATGGAAAGTTGTATTTCCTAGGGTATTAACATAGATAGGTCCTCTAAAGGATTTAGACAATGGTATGCCAAGATAGCTTAAGTCTAATCTCTATAAAATGGAAAAGTTCAAGCATATCTTCAAGGTGGAGGTTAGAATCCTCATAAGAGCGTTAATCTCAAGGAAGGTTGCTTAGAACTCAATGATATAGAGGCTTGGGATGAGGGCTATGAACATGGATTCACCTAAGCTTCTATTGCACCAAAAATCCATCCAAAAGCCTAAGAATTATTTTCCCTTAAAAAGAAGTTCGAGCTCCAATAGTAAAAAAATATATAAAAAAATAGCCATAAAATGGCTTTGTCGATGCCATCAAAGTCCCTTCAATGCCATTGAGTAAATCAAATAATGTTGATAGACATATCTGACTTACCTGTTGATGCTATCGAACTTGACCTTCGATGCTATCAAAGGTGGCATCAATGCCATCGGGAAATTCAGAATTTCAATATGATTTGTTGTTGGACATTTATGACTCTTAATTGATGTCATCGAGGAGGCCTTGATGCCATCAAGAAAATCAGAACAAATGACATTTTCTTGTTGGACAATTCTGACTTTCGATCAATGCCATCGAGCGAGCCTTTGATGCAATCGAACTTACCTTTGATACCATCGAGAAAATCAAAACAAATATCATTTGCTTGCTTGATAGTTCTGACTCTCGATCGATGTCATCGAGGGGGACTTCAATGCCATTATGGGGTCCTTTGATGCCATCGAAGGCCCTTTGATGGAAGCTTGATGCCATCAAACAACCATAAAAAACTGTTGTTTTGGGCTATTATTTTCACAGTAGCTTCGTACATCGTTTAGCCCTATTTATCACGTTTCACTTAGCTTTCTAAGCCTAAGGGATGATCAATTAGGTATTCCTATTAAGCCTAAATCATCTATAAGTCTAAGGTTGTTTTGGGTCAAGGTTTATGGTCACCAAGGCACCTCATATGCTCTGTCTTCGATTGTGTCTTCAGTCTTCAATTTTCAAGGGATCAATCGACTATGTGACACATGGACTTGTGTGATTGACAAATAGGGTGCAAAATTTAGTGCACTAACAATAGTAACGTAGGCTATGTTGTGGGCCAACATTGCTAATGCATCTTTAATGTTTTTGCATTCTTTCATCAAAACCATTTGGGTAAGTGCCATCTCACCGAAGATCTCATCTATGGATAATGATTAGGTTTGGGTGGTCCCTGTCATGAAAACTATTGCCTTCTCAGTCCTTGATTTCTCGGATGCCAAAGAGGAAAGAGAATAGGTTGCTACAAGTACCATAAACAGAATGACCCACCACTCGACCCAGCAAGGCTCTCCTGTGGTCCTGGGGATTTTATCAATCCTAACCGAGATGTGCCTGGTGTTGGTTCTTGTGGCGAAGTTGTTGCAACACATCTCAAGGAAGACGACCTATTTGCATGGCATTTTTTCCCTTTTCTTTCTGGGTCCGCTATGGAGCTATGACTGGTAGGGAGAGAAATTCATGCAGGGCGAAGAGAGCTACTTTGGCCTCTTCGGGATAGAGTGGGAGGGGGGGGGGGGGGGGGGGGGGGGGGGGGGGGGGGGGGGGGGGAGCTAGTGTGGGATTGCATCTCATAATATTTCATGTAATCAACCCTCTTACCGTCTTCAATAGAATTAGGCCTCTCGTTGGAAGAGATCAAGTTTTTCATCTTTTAGATGTCATTACTATCCATTCCTTATTGTCCTTTTGTGCTTTCAACTAGACAAAAATTACCCCAAACATCACCTGATGCCATCCGTTTCTGGTCACAGATGACTCAGTTCTCCCTAGTACCTTTTTAGATGACAATTGAACACTACTGACATAGTCCACAATGAATCCATTGGGTGTGAAATAGAAGACTACGTTGATTAGAAGAGAAGCCATCACGTTTATATAAGAATGAAGTACCTGAATAAAAAAAACAGACTATTAGTTATTCAGATTGAATCAAACTATACTTTGCTTTAAAGATAAAAGGGGGATGTTCCCATCGAGAGTTTCCATTTTGGCGCCATTTGATGACAAGTGTTCTTTATTCATTCTTCCATTAGTATTAAACATATATAATCTAACCAAAGATTCTGGGTTCGATTCCCAGTAGAGTCACCATTTTCTTTCGATCAGAAACATGTGCTAGAGATTGGAATATCTATATTCAATCATAACAAAAGAAAGGTCAAAGAATAACCATGATCATTTTATTTCATTAATCCGAATCCTTCTTACATCCCTCATATTGCCCTTTGACTCTAAAACAAACTACACTTAATTAACGTAATTAAAAATAATTAAATATTAAGAATTTTAGCAGCATCTCAACTTATATAGCATTCGTCAAAATGATAGAAGAGTTACACGAGTTTGAAACCATTGCTTCGCACCTGTATACATAAGATGTGTGCATGGGAGAATGAATCCCTGATGAATCTACAAAGTCACATAACATATAGGTCCCTAGAGACCCCTGTTGCACGGTCACTCAAATAGGGCCTATTGCACAGTCACGTAAGCAGGTCCTGGTGCACAGTCGTGCAACAAGGCAACCTTCTGCATGCTTTAATCTCCTTCTTTCCTCTCTCCCAGCTACATCCTGCGTGATACTTAAATAATGCAACTCTTAACTCTGATAGCTCCCAAATATCTTCATGATCTCTCTGATGTTCCTTTCTCTCTTGTGTCTTAAATAAGAGGGAAAAGGGCTATTT
The DNA here is from genome assembly GCA_037074715.1 of Magnolia kwangsiensis. Lineage (NCBI taxonomy): Eukaryota > Viridiplantae > Streptophyta > Magnoliopsida > Magnoliales > Magnoliaceae > Magnolia > Magnolia kwangsiensis. The sequence continues at coordinate 65,433,704 of CM073573.1, forward strand.
ATAGGATTTCACAAGTGTGAGCTATCTAATCTGCACAACTGACGATTGTTACGCGACCACATAACATATCCCTATTGCGCAGTCGCACAATGGGCTTGTTTCGAACAAGAAACAAATGCATTCCATTTGGGGAAATTATCTTATTCACTTAATTATGAACAAAAGAAAGTAAAGAAAATAATCACATCATCTATTCATTCCAAGTCCTTTTACATCTTTTTCTCCTTTGATTCCAAAACACAATATTCATGACCTGTAATGGAAAACAAATAAAGACATCATGTGCTAAGACAATATTTGCTAGAAGCACCATATATTGCAGACTGTTGTGCACTGAACATGTTGTGCACTAAGTATTATCATGTATTTGGGCTGTTGTGCGCTCACTCGCAGCGTTGTGTGCCCGCCTTGTTGTGCGCTCGACAGTGTTGTGTGCCTAGTAATGTTGTGCGCTCGCTTTTGTTGTGCGTCAATGATAATTAGTGCACAATGCTTCTCTGTGCACAATAATTGTCTGCGCACAACAATTATCTACGCACAATACCTCTCTACGCACAATGGTTTTCTACGTGCAATGACTTCTTGCTGTCTTTTTCTCTCTCTTTTTATGCCTCAATAGGGATTTTATGATTTAGACAATTTTTACTCTTCACCAGTTATACCATTCATCCGTCTTCCATTGCGTAGTTGGACAACCCATCTTTGTTACGTAATAGAGCAATCTTGTACGAATATGTATTTTTTTGCTCCAAATATTGGCCAACTAATAATCTCGGTCGTAGTCCAAGGATCTACATTTACTCTTGTCGAAGGTTCCTACGAAGAATAACATGTACGCACCCGTGTTTGGTGAATTTGGCCTTACACAAGAGCCTAAGTCCTACACAAGAAGTATCACGTTTGGGTAACAAACATCTACCCTTAATCCTACATAAGAAAAGAGAGTATTCATACTCTTATAAATGACAAATTACTTATCGGATTGAGCCCTTTTGTAGCATCATCTCAGGTTACATGATGGATGCTCTCCCATGCTTCAATCAGCTCCTCATTTCTCCCCTCATTCATGATGTCAATGCTTTGCTAAGGCTTCATCTTCAAGATTAAACACTTGTATGGAGTGCTCTTTTGAGTGACCAAGGCGATGAGAGGTTAGGTTAATCTCCTACAACCAATGGAAGGTTGTAATCTTAGGGGATTCACCTAGATGAGTCTTCTGGAGGATTTAGACAAAGATTCGATTATAAGTTTAAGTCTAATCTCTAGAAAATGGTAGGGTTCAATCTCATTTTCAAGGTGGAGGTTAGAATCCTCATTATAGTGTTAATCTTAAGAAATATGACTCAACACTCATTGGTTTAGAGGCTTGGAATGAGGGATATGATTATGGAATTATTAAAACTTTTATTATATAAAAAACCTATTTAAATGCCCAAGAATCGAACGCCCTTTATAAGGAGTTCGAGCCCAATAGTCAAAACATGGGCAAATAATGGCTCTGTTGATGGCATTGAGCGTGCCTTCAATGGAATCGAGAAAATCATATTTTCAGTTGAATTATTGATAGATAGTTTTCACGCAGCTATCTAATTCCATCGAGTGGACTTTGATGGCATCGATGAGACCCTTCGATGGGTCCTTAATGTCATTAGTATCTCAAATAAAAGATAATACCACTGGACAGATCCAAGTTACCTACCCAATTCCATCGAGGGAATCTTCAATGTCATTTAAGACCTCTCGATGGCTGCTCGATGAGATCAAGTACCACTCAGAAGTCTGTTGTTTTAGACATACGATTTCACAACATCTTTGCACCTCTTATAGCCTTACTTATTATGTTCTAATTAAGCTTCTAAGGGTAAGGGATGATTAAATAAATAAATAAAAAGGTTTACCTGTAAGGCTAAGGATCATCTAGAGGTTAAAGGGGTTGTTTTGGATTAAGGGTTAGGGTCACCAATGCATTTTATTTGCTTGTTCATTGCTCCTTGATGCTCATGTCCTCTTGTGTGTTTAGTCTTTAAGTCCCGAGGGCTCAATTGACTATATGACACATGGACTCACATATTGATAAACAAGATGCACAAATCAGTGCACTACAAAGATGCTAAGGCCCTAAAGGATGAAGAGGCTTCTAGATGCTTTAAAATGGAAGTGGATCCCTTCTAGATACAGTGGATGCTTGACATGGGAAGGGGAGGGGGCTATTTATAGCCCCCAAACTTGGTTTTCTTATAATACTTGCAAATTCTAGGGGTAAAAAATGATTGAAGATATGGGATTGAAGATTATCATATGGCATTATCTCATGGGTTGGAGCACATTTGATGCTTACTTAGGGTTTAGAAAAGAGAGGCTCCACATGTGAAAACACGAGCTATAAATGTCCTATAGCGGGGGCGGGGGGGGGGGGGGGGGGGGGGGGGGGGGGGGGGTTTAAATAGGATAATATAAAATATTTTGATATAACGCAGAATAATAAAACAAATATTCTCAATTGCTTAGAGAATTGAAATCTTGATCTCAAATAATTCATAGGACAACCTTATTTCCTGACATCTTTGAGATCAAAATATCAAACTTAGCAAGTGACAATCAATCACAAGGAAAGCATATAAAGAATTAAACAATCACCATAATGCACAAGGAGTTATAGTGGTTCGGTGCTTAAACTCCACACCTACTTCACTCTCAAAATTACTACCCTCATAATTTTGGCTTTCACTATTTTAAGGTTTTCATAGGATCACCTTAACAACCTTGTACAATTCTTGTGATTTTCACAAGCTATCACAATAAAACCCTCATTGTGATTTTCATAGGTTATCACAACAAAACCCTCTTTGTGATTTTCATGGGCTCTCCATAAAACAACCCGCTGAGATTTTCGGGCTATCTAAGAAAAACCCAAACTAAAATAAAGTAAATATAGTACTTATCTTTAATTGGTGAGTCAAAGACGTAATTATAACTTGAATGCAGCAATCTTCTTTCTTGGGATATTGATGAAGCCATGTATGTGTTTAACCCAAAAACAATATAGGGATCTAATATATTTTCAATGCAATAAACAATCCCCTAATGCTGTAAATTCAATTCTGTAATTCTCAAGTAGAGTATGGATTACTCTATTGAAAAAATTAAACTAACTTGAGAAATAGAGAAATAGAATAGAATAAGCTAAACAAATATAAGAATTATCGCACAAATAGCTTAAGAATTCTTGGACTTTCACTCTTTTCTTGATAAGATGAATCTCTAATTTTTGTATTTTTAATGAGTGAGAGAAAGCCTCTATTTATAGCTAAAAGACTTAGAAATTCGGCTGGCCCGATTGTAGGTTCGGTTGGCCGAATTCCAACGATTGCGTTCCAACGGATCTTCGGATTTCGCGGGATGAAATCTTTCAAAAATTCTACTGGCTCAAGACAAAATTCAAGTAGCTGAATCTGCATGAGATTCAAAATCTAATCTTACTGGAAACTTGACTGAACATACTTCTGGCTACCCGAGCAGACAAGTTCAACTGGACAAACCCAAATTTGGGCTAGCCAAACTTGCTTTAGAAAAAATCTTTCATGTTGTATACTTGCCAGAATTATGTTGGGTTGGCCGAAGGTAATTAGGCTGGCCAAACATGAGGTCGGGCTGGCCTAACTCCAGTATATTTTAGTTAGAATCATATGTTATCATGATATCATGTGAAATACACCTAACCTAGGGTCAATCCAAGGTTATACCACCTGATGGTTGACACATACAAAGTGTTCCGATCAAAACTTTTAAGGCTTAAGATGTTGATCGAGTCTTTATGAGTTCTTCATGAGTTGTTTAAGTGTATCTTCATAAGTGCTTGTGCTCTTTTTAGGACTATGAAATTTGACAATCCTAATTGTTCTTAAGTATAAGTACTTACAATCTAATCCTTTATCAATTTGGTGACAAAACATAATCATTCACAACTCATCATACAATCATACAACCCATCATAAAATATTATAACATCTCATAGACTCATCTTACTAATATGAGCTTTGGATAAAAAGAACATCTGTACACCGCCAGTGATATCGTATTTTAATGATTTTGATGCTCCCCCTTAGAATAAGCATTCGTAACTCCCCCTAAGCACTTAGTCACATAGAATATATATCTATACAATCTAATACTTTATCACCTGCAAAAAATATAATTCCATAGAATTCATGCATGCAAGTGTTGTACTCAAATATTCACTCAAGTGTTATGGAGTTGTGCTCATATATCCATAACCATTTTCTCCCCCTTTCTATCAAAAGTTGACAAAGGAAGAAAGAATTAAATGATGTATGTAACATGAATATCAAGGATAAGAGGATATGAAGTCATTAAGTGACATAAAGATTAATATTCAAATGTGCATAAGGGAGAGCCCTCCAAGAGTGCATGTAATCCAAAGACAAAATAAAAGTTATAAAGGATCATAATATTAGTTGGAACCAGAGGAGGACGATGTAAGCATCTCAGGATCATTAATTTTTAGACTTCGATTGAATAAATGAAAATAATTTTTCATATACTTCATATGTCGTTTTTGAGTCTGAAGTAATGATTCCTACGATACATGTAAGGCGTCCACCTTCCTCTCTAAACCCTTCAACCTATCAAAGAATTGCGAAGGTTGGAAATTTGATTCATTCGTATCAGCAGATTCTTCCAAGTCAGTAAATATGTCATCCATGTTGATATCACCTTCAAGATCCTCTTCTTGATCACCTTGTTGTTGAGGCCTCAAATCATGTTCAAGTTTGCATTACCAAAGGGAAATTCGGATTTCAGTGCTTTGATCGTGGGAATTTGGAGGTTGAACCACAAAGCATGGGAAGTCATAAGAAATGTAAAAGGAATGGAACCATAACATGGATGGAAACGATATTGAATAATCAAATGAGATATCAAAGAAGGAAGACAAATGCAAATGCCAAATGCACCATAATGCATAATACACATCATGCAGGGAGTAAGATCAGTCTTATTCCCAGCCCTTGGATAAACATTATATGTAAAAATGTGATGAAGAATATGGTATTTGGGAAGTAAATTATAAATGGGGAAAGCGTTATCAGACCTCCATTTGGCATTAAATCCACATAACACCTGGGTAATGGTAGTTCTTTCTAGAGTGTACATATCTTCATTAAGAGGTGCATTAGGTTACCCGTCATCTGCCATCTCAATGCTCATAATGGTTGATATGATGGAGGGTGTTATGGTGATGGTTTCTTCCATAAATTGAATATTAAATGATATATTATCGGAAGAAACTTCATTTATGGATGTGTACATTCCTTGTGCAATGGACTGGTAAGTCGCCCCACACTGTTTTAGAATTTTCTCTCATTCTACCTCGGAGAGAAGATCAAATAGACCATATTGAACGATATGATCAAAATTAACTGATCGCTCAATAATGATGCTTTGAGAGCGAAAATCCCATACATTCTACGAATCATCCTCTAGTGCACTTATTGACCACACAACCCGTGGAACGGAGCAGGATGGTGAATCAGAATGCAGTCTATGAATGGTACATTTACTCCGATGTTCCATGGAAGAAAGTGAACAAAGAATAACAAAGCGGGTGATAGTTTGAGTATATCAGATTTTTAAAGTAAACCCACCAAAATGAAGGTTATAGATTCAATGAAATTGTAAGATTCACAAATAAAGCACAATCAAGAACTTAAATCGAGAAGGAAATAACAAATAAACCACTTACAAGGAAGCTAGGGAGATGGGTTGGCTGAATGAAGCACGGACGACCGAAGAAGATGAAGTGGAAATGAGTAATTTAGGGGTTTTTCCCCTTTTTGTTTAATCCGCGCCCGATTTAGATAGATCGAGTGGGTGCTCGGTTGGCCAAACTGGTCGGTTATCTATTGACTGGCCGAAAAAATCCCTAAAAAAATTATTTTTATATTTTCCTTTTTATGCAAATATATTTAAAAGAAAAAAATAAACAAATTGCAATAAAGGAAGACTAATTAAGTAATACAACATAATCCAATATCATTTTTTAGATTAGAGAATATGACACCATCTATCGGTTTTGTAAGAATGTCCGCAAACTGTTTCTCAATATTAATGTATTCAAGCATGACAGTCTTGTTTTCAACTAATTCTTGAATATAATGATATCTTATATCGATGTGTTTTGTGCGAGAATGTGGAATATGATTTTTGGATATGTTTATAGCACTGGTATTGTCATAGTATAAATTCATGGTATCTTGATCAATACTATAGTCTACTAACATACATTTTATCCACATTAGTTTTGTGCATGCAATCCCTGCCGCAATATATTCAACTTCTGCGGTGAATAATGATACTAAGTTTTACTTCTTTCTCATCCAAGAAACAAGGTAATATCCGATGTAAAATCATCCACCACTTGTGGATTTTCTATCATCAACATTTTCTACCCAACCAACGTCATTATATCCAGCAATTTGTAATTATGTATCATGAGGATACCATAAGCCTAAGTTAGCTATGCTAGCAACATATCTGATTATTCTTTTAACCAAAGACAAATGAGATTCTTTTGGGTTAGTTTGATATCTAGCACATGCCTACATTGAAGAAAATATTAGGTTTGCTTGCAGTTAAATACAATAGACTAGTAATCATGATATGGTAAAGTCAAGGGTCAACACTTTTACCTGAATCATCTTTAGATAGTTTTGAGTGTTGTACCCATGGGTGTCTGACAGTTTTTACCATTATCAAAACCAAATCTTTTTTACTAGATTTATAACATATTTGGTTTGAGAGATAAATATCTCATGTTTCACTTGAAGACCAAGGAAATAATTTAGCTCACCAACCATACTCATTTCAAATTCTGACTTCATTAAATAGAGGAAATGTCAGTACAAGTTGATCCATAAATAATATCATATACATATATCTAAAGAATTAACATATCTTCATTACGTTTTTTAATAAATAGAGTTTTATCAACACTCCCCATTTTAAAATTTTGAATAAGTAGAAATTTAATCAGTTTTTCATACCATACTCTTGGGGCATGCTTTAAACCATACAGAGCCTTTTTAAAATGGTATACATTATTAGGTAGTTTGAGATCTTCAAAGCCCTTAGGTTGCTCAACATAAACTTCCTCATTTAAGTCACCATTTAAGAAGGTACTTTACATCCATTTGGTATATTTTGAAATTTTTATGGCATGCAATAAAAATAAATAATATGATAGACTTAAGGTAAGCAACTGGAGCAAAGGTCTCATCGTAGTCAACTCCTTCGATTTGTGTGTAACCTTGCACAACCAATCGTGCCTTATTTCTTATAATATTTCCCAATTCATTAGTTTTATTTTTAAAAATCCATTTTGTTCTAATATCATATTTGTTAAAAAGTCTAGGAACCATATGCCACACATTATTTCTAACAAACTGATTTAATTCATCTTACATGGCTAAAATCTAACTTTCAAATGCAAGTACTTCATTTACATTAGTCGGTTATATCTGGGAAGTGAAGCAAACATAATTTACATATGTTTTCCAACTGTCTTCTGGTTTGAACTCTAGTGTGAGGGTTATCAAGTATTTTATTAGTTGGATGATCCTTAACTAATCTTAGCTCAGTTACATCTGATTTCGATGATAATTCAGATTGATTGACTATAGTAACTTCATCATCTTAATCAAGTTTGGGTGTGATAGTTTGATCATCGATAATAACATTTATGGATTCTTGTATCACCCCAGTTCTTTTATTTAGGACATGATATGCTCGACTATTTAGAGCATATCCTAAAAATATTCCCTCATCACTTTTAGCTTCACAAATTTTCAGATTTTTTCCAACTTGCAAAATGAAATACTTGCTTCCGAAAGTGCAAAAATGTTTAACAAAATATTTTTTTATCAAACCAAAGTTCATATGTTGTTTTATTTTTACTTGCTCTTACATAAACACAATTAATAGTGTAGTAAGCGATATTAACAACTTTAGCCCATAAATGTTTAGCTAATTTTAAACTACTTAGCATAACACTAGCCATTTCTTGAAGAACTCTATTTTTCCTGTCAGCAACTCCATTTTACTCAGGAGTTTTAGGAGTAGAAAACTCATGTAATATTCCATGGTCATTATAGTACTTCTTAAAATTGTTGTTTTCAAATTCAGTACCATGGTCATTTTTTATTCTGATCACAAATGGTTCTTTTTCAGTTTGAATGAGTTTAATTAACTTTTTGATTTTTCAAAAGCATTTAACTTTTCTCTTAAAAAGGCTACCCATGAATATCTAGTGTAGTCATCTACTACATCTAGAAAGTATTTCTTTTCGCCTCTACTTTCCACTCGATTTGGTCTAAGTCCATATGGAGTAGTTCAAGAGGTCTTGTAGTGGCCAAGGAGTTCACCTTTTTATGACTACTAATTCATTTGCCTATTTGACAGGCACCACATACTTTATTTTCTACTTTTTTCAATTTGGGTAGACCATGTAGATGATCTCTCTTGCTCAATTTATGTCTCTATAGTTTATATGTCCAAGATGTTGATGTCAAAGTTCAGTTTCATCTTTTTGGACCATGTAATAAGAATGATTTGTAGAGCAAGAGTCATCAATGATATAGCAATTTTCAAAGGTTCTTTGACCATTTAATATTAAATGACCTTGATTGTTTATCTCACATCCGTGATCTAAAAATTTTACACCATAATTATTATCACATATTTGAGATATGCTAAGTAAATTATGTTTTAATCCTTCAACATATAACACATCTTTAATGATAGGTATATTTGGAAATTTTACATTACCTTTGCTGATGATTTTGCAGTTACTATCATCTCCAAAAGTAACTAAGCCACCATCGATTTAATTGATGTCTGATAGAATCACCTTATCACCTGTCATATGTCTAGAACATCTACTATCTAGGCACTACGCCAAAATTACAAATTTACGACGTATTTTTGCGACGGACGAATCGCTTTAATCCGTCGCTAATGGAAAAAGTCCGTCGCTAAGCCTGTCTTTCTTGAAAAATTGTAGTCCAAACATCACGGATTTCACGACGGACCAAATTCCGTTGCTAAAATCTGATTTACGACATATTTACGATGGATTTTGGTTCGTCATAAATCTGCGACGGATTAAATCCGTTGCAAATTTTAATTGTGCGACGGAATATGTTTAGTTGCAAATTTCTGCCCAAAATACCAGTTGGTGATGGTTTTCAATTGCTTTTGCAATGGATCATGGTCCGTCGTAAAAGCTCTCTTGCCCTAAACATTAATTGTTTTCATTTTTTTTAGAATACCGTGGAAATTTATGTTTTTTTGTAGTTTAATAATTGTTTTTAATAGAATTTCAGTGGTTTAATTGTATATATTTGTATATAAGATTATTTTTTAACAATTGATTGAATGCAAAATATATATATATATATATATATATATATATATATATATATATATATATATATATATAATTTTTATAACAAATGAGTAGAAATTATTTTTTTTAATTTAAAACTAATATTTAAATGATTTATAATATCACATGAAAAAGAATATTAAGAAGTTTCAAAATTTTAACAATGTTAAAGAAAAAAAAAAAAGAGATTTTGAAAAAAATAAAAATCGTAATTTAATAAAAATCTATTTTGTGGGGGAAAAAAAGAATATTGAATAAAGTTGATAAATTTGAAAAAAAAATAGATTTTGATTCTGAGAAAAAAATAATATCTTGAAAAAGAAGATTAAAAATATTTTAAAAAATGTGAAAATTTTCACAATGTTGAAAAATAAAAATATTTTGAAAAAGAAAATGAGAGTTTGTATTTTGAAAAATAAAATAAAATTGACAAGTTCGAATAAAATTGACAAGATCGAATAAAATGATTTTAAAAGAAATGGAGAAGTTAGAAAGAATTGAAAATTTTAAAATAAAGTGATATTAAAAAATTGATACTTTATCAAAAAACAAACATTTTGAAACGAAAAATAAAGAAGTTGAAAAAAATTTGTGATTTTGAAAAATAATTGAAAATGTTCAAAATTTGAAATTAGAAGAAAAAGTTATTTATAAAAAATGCTAAGATTTTGCAATATATATATATATATATATATATATATATATATATATATATATATATATATATATATATATATATATATATATATATATATCATTTTAAAAAAGTACATTGGAAAGTTGAAAACAAAATGATGCTTTTGAAGTAAAAAAAAATCGGCATTTTGGAATTTTTGGGAAAAAAAATTAAATTTGTGAAAATTTTAGAGATTTTGAAAATAAAATTCAGAATTTGTATTTTAATTTATTTTTTGAAATATTTTATAATAAAAATGATATTTTGTTAAAAATTTTCAAAGAAAAATTATGAGAAAAAATATACATTTTGAAAAAAATGTTACTTTTAAATGAAAATTGAAATTTATCTGTGGAAAAAAAAAATATTTTTTAATAAATTATTAGGTATATCCACTAATTGAACATTTAACCATTTTTGGACAATCGAATTAGTCCAAATTGAAAAGTAAATAACTTTAGATATTTAAATCAAATTTCACTCAAATTGTTGATCAATCTTGTATGCCCAATATCTTTCTCATATGTAGCTAGCCTGATCGGGGCGAGTAACTAGTCAAATTGAGGGAATTGATGAGTAAAATAGAGTTAATGGACCAAACATATAAAATGAGCCAAATATTATTGTCAAAATTGTGACCCAACTTATTGACCTCGTGAGAACCTAAGAATTGATGTTAGTAAGTTTTGTGGGGCCCATCATGATATGTGTCGAACATCAACCCCGTGCATTTGATGTGTCCCCTTTAGGTTATGAGATATCTCAAAAATCACCCGTATACGAAACTTAGGTGGGCCATACCATCTAAAACTATATGAAGACATCTTAAAATATATAAAAGCACTTGCTGGGGCCCACATGAGTTTTAGATGCGGCTAAAACTTAGTCTGATCCCTCATCCAAGTGGGACACACATAATGAGTGGGTTGGATATGTGAATCACATTTAGGCAGGCCCAATATATGATTATGAATGTTTTAAGGAAACCCATCTCCACTATATTTAGGTGAGTCACTCATTTCCCTTACCAGAGTAAACTCTGTGGGGTCCACCACTATTTATTTATTTTATCCACTTTGATCATCCATGTTAATAGATAATTTTAGGTCTAAAGAACAAAAAGGAAGCATATCCAAAGCTCACGTGGACCACACCAAAGGAAATAGTGTGATTGAACCTTTACCATTGAAAAATTCTTGGAGGCCATAGAAGTTTTGGATCAAGCTGATGTTTGTGTTTTTATCTTCATTCATATCTTTTTGATAGTATAAACATGTTATGGAAAATAAACATTACAGTGGACCCAAGGAAGGTATCAATGGTGGAAATCATTATTCCACATTATTTTTTGTGGCATGGTCCACTTGAGTTTTGGATTTACAAAAAATTTAGGATCAACCCACACTATTCATCCATTTTTCAAGATCATTTTAGAGAATTATGAAAAAAATGAATCATATCCAAAGATTAAATGGACCACACCACAAATAAGGGGAACGGATTGGATACTCCGCCTAACACCACCCAATGGCTGGTGGTTGGTGCTCTGTGGGCCCCTCCATGATGTATGTGTTTAATCCATGCTGTCCATCTATTTTTAAATATCATCTTACGACATGAGACCAAAAATGAGGCATATCCCAATCTGAAATTGACCACATTATAGGAAACAATGTTGAATAAGCGACAACCATTAAAAACATTTTGGGGGCTATAAAAGTTTTGGATCGAGATGATTTTTGTTTTTCCCCTTGATCTAGGCCTGTATGACCTAATAAACTAATTGAATGTCAAATAAACAGTACAGTGGGCCTCAAGAGGATTTTAATGATGGATATCCAATCACTATTGTTTTCATGTGGTGTCGTCCACCTAAGATTTATATACCTCTCATTTTTGGTCCCCATCATGATGTATGTTTTGTATCCACACCTTCCATCCATTTGGAGAGATCATTTTAGGGCAATATCCAAAGCATGAGTTAAATCCAAAGCTCAAGTGGACCCCAGCATAGAAAACAGTGGGATAGTGACACCCACCATGTAAAACTTCTAAAGGCCACAAAAGTTTTAGATCAAGCTGATATTTGTGTTTTTCCTTATTTCAAGTATTTTTTAACTTTTGAACCGGTTGGATTTCAAATAAACATTATGATGGGCCTTAGGATAGTTTCAACGGTGGGAATCACTCTCCCCGTTGTTTTCTGTGGTGGGGTCCACTACAGATTTTTATCTGCCTCATTCTTTGGCTCATGACTTAAAAAGATATCTAAAAATGGATTGATGGTGTGGATATAACAAATACATCATAGTGGGCCCCACAGAACTTTGTGACGTCAAAGGGATCTCTCTCTGTCTCTCTCGCACCCTCTTATCTCTCTCTCTCTCACACCCTCTCGTCTCTCTCTCTCTCTCTCTCTCTCTCTCTCTCTCTCTCTTACACCCTCTCCCTCTTCTCTCTCTGTCTCTCTCCTCCTCTCTCTGATACCTCCACCCTACCGTTGTCGAACGCCCTACCCACGCAAGCCCTCTCTTTCTCTCTCTGAAGCTTGGTTGAAGGTCATTCACGACCATGAGGTATCTCTCTCTCTCTCTCTCTCTCTCTCTTTCTCAATCTCTCTCAATCTCAATACCGATTTAGGGATTTGGGGATATAGAAATTTGTGGATTCCTGATCCGATGTGGACCCTCATTTAGGGATTTGGGGATTTTAGGGCTTATAGATTTGTATGTGGACCCCGAATCGGGGATTTTCTGATATTACAAATTAGGGATTTGGGGATTTTAGAATTTTAGGGATCTTGAGGATTTTAATACTTTAAACAGAAAAATATAATAGCTAGGAGGATTGGAGAGATCCAGAAAGCAATATAGTGGCAAGTTTGCCATCACAAAAGAATTATGGGAATGCCACTACAAATCATCCCTCAACAAGTACAGCTTTGTCTGTTAATATGCATAGGTGATTGATCTTTCTCAAAGCATCTGGGTATCACAATTCTGGGAAAATCAGTACCATTTCATGTGAAATGGATCAATTATACTTTACCTGGTCGTGCTTCCCTTTGTATGTATTTCTAATGCATCTTAGGTGAGCATGTACTTGTTGTTCTGTTTTTTTGTTTTCATATTTAGCTGATATACTTCACTGAAACCTAATTTGAATATCATTTTTATTTCGTAAGTTTTGTGTGCTTGTGTGTTTTATTATGTCGGTGCATGCTTTCTACAATTGGCTTTGTTCACATATCACTTATACGTTGATGTCACACGCTTTACATATGGTGCCTGTAGGTTTCCAGATCAATAGGAGATGCATACTTGAAAATACCAGAATTTACTCTGGATCTGTACAACTTACGAATTATGATTTCTATAGTGCTTTTCTAGTTTTCCATATGGAAAGATGATACACACACACACACACTCATAAATATGAAGCTGAGAGTCTGTCATGTAAATGTGTGATCATTTTTTGGCATATTTACCTCTTTACATAATGGGATAAGATAGAACATCAAGTCACTTTTCTCACGTCTTGTCATAGGTGTGAAGGAGCTTGAGGCAAAATGGATTGGATGGGCTGGTTTATATGTACCAAATGAAATGGACAGCGATCACTTACCAAAGCACTAGCAGAAAAGGTTTGTAAGATGCAATCTTCATTCTTAACTTGTCTTTGGCCTTGAATTTAAGATGTAAATGACAATGGAGCCATTTTTCTAGTGTTGGTTTCCTAGAAGACAATTCTATTGTAGACCAAATAGGAATTCAACTTTGCTAGGTTGGGCTGGGTTAAGGGTCAACCAGAGCCAACCTGATCTCTAGAGAACCCGATTCACAACTTGCTCTAATCCGTATTCTAATCCAAGTGAGACTGAACAAAAAATTGTTTTCTAGATATTGCAGCTTGCTAAATGGTTCTCTTATATATGGAGATCACCAAAGTATATGATCTGGATGTTGTTTATGATAGTCCTGATGATGTGTCTGAAGATGTAATGTGAAAAGCTTTTTATTCTTAACATGATCTCTTTCTTGTCCTCTTTTACAAAGTTGTGAATTTTGTATCAATGTTTTATATAAATCTCTCTTTATGAATCTATTTATCTACCTATCTCTCTGTATCTATCTACTAATTTATTTTGAATTGCTTTCCTTTTATAGTGATGTTGGATTCAATAACATTCACAGTGAAATCTATCTACTATTCAATAGTACCAGTTCTTGTGACATTATTTTCAGAAACATTTTAGTAATCCACTATAAATATTTTTAAACATTATTTTCAACAACATTTTACTGCGCAAGTAGTCACAAAGTGTGAAGGTAAGTAGGAGCTGATTTGAGCATGGGAATGAAGAAGCTTCAACTTCGGCTAGAATAGTGTACTGAGCTGATATGTCCAGTCCATCCAAGCAGGAGTTATGCCTTGGTGATCTAAACTGTTGATCTAAAAATCTTTCAGGTTCAAATATCCTAGCTATCCAACCTCTGCACTTTCTCCTATTTTTAGATGTCTACCAAATAAAGCCTAAGGTTTTTTTTTTTTTTTTTTACATCTTGCGGTTGTAAGCAAAGGCTGTTTAACTTGAATTGCAAATGTTCAGCTTAATCAAGAAGAAATACTAATTGGGTTTTATGCTTTATCATAATTATAACTATAATTCAATTTGATAGTGCATCCAAACACACTCTAAGCTGGTTATATGCAGCCTTTTTGGAGTTATTGTCGTACATGCTTATATCAAAGGCTGGATTTTTAGTCACAAAACCGTTTATTGGAATTGGCTAGAGAAAGAGGTAACACACCTGAAAGCTACTTTAGTCCTAATTTTGTCTGTATGCTAATATCATCTCTTCCCTTTTTTCTAGTCCTCTGATCCATTAGGACTGGATTCTTATATTTAGTTAGTCATGTGCAGGTTGTTTACATATTGGATCAACTCATGTGCAGGTTGTTTACAATCTAGATTGTCCAGTTCAGCAACAAACTTCTTGAAGGACTGGATTCTTAAATCAGTGCTTTCGGTCATTAAATCAATCTTATTTAGGAGATAATTTCAATTATTGTGTTTTAAGCCCAATTTTGAGTTTGTGTTATTTAAAATGATGGATTTTCTTTTTTTCTTTAAATTTTGGACTGGAATTGTCAATTGATGTTGCAACTTTTGGAGTTGGGGCTATTCAGGTGACAATCACAACTCTTTTGCCACATCTAAAAAATTCTCTTCTCCACTCATGAATGTTCTTATTTTGTGCATGTTATTGATGTCTAGTCATAATAATGCAAGGTGATACATATTTTTGTTTAGGTCGTTGAGGCATATTTTTGTTTAGGTTGTTGTCACTATAATTACTACTTGGTGGACAAAGCTAGTAGACGTATACTTCTTATTGTGAGTTTTTGGAAGGATGGTTGATTCTACTTCCTGTTGGAGTTATCTATTCAACTTTAAAAATTGACAACCAATCCTGGTTGTTGTTATAGGTCTCCTTTTCTGGAATGACACTCTCACTTCTCTTTGTTGTAGTTGCATTTTACTTAAAGGTTAGTTTAACAAACCATTCCTTCCAAAAAAAAAAAAAAAAAAGTTAGTAAGTCCATTATTTTCACTTATTCTAGTATGTGCTTGCTTACTACATTAAAATGTGCCCAGTAGCTCTTGGCCATCTTGAAGAGGACTTCATTTTCTCTTTCAATTTTCTTTTTCTTTCTTTTTTCAAAGATTTATCTTCTTTTATGATTTCATCAGATTTTTTTTTTCTTTTTTGCTAAATTGTTATAATAATGTGGATGCATAGGATTTTATATCTGAAGATGCTCGTGTCCAGTCTACTTAGCCTAGTTTCACTGGTGGGAATCTCGGTATGTCTTCAATGTTGACTCTTCATGGTCTCATTCATATGCTCCATTTCTTGTAAAGCCTTGTTTGATTAATTCCTTAGTTTTAGGCATTTATAGTTTCATGCTCTTGGAATGGGAGCCCTTCCATGGGTTATAAGGAATTTTTTTTCCCCTTCTCTTGGATCTTTTAAATGAAAATTTAAATGTACCTTGATTCTATTGATTTGTAATGCCTTGACATTTAGTCTTCTATTCAAATTTGTGAATGTTTTTTCCTTTAAAGGGAA
Source organism: Magnolia kwangsiensis (assembly GCA_037074715.1). Taxonomy (NCBI): domain Eukaryota; kingdom Viridiplantae; phylum Streptophyta; class Magnoliopsida; order Magnoliales; family Magnoliaceae; genus Magnolia; species Magnolia kwangsiensis. The sequence goes on from CM073573.1 coordinate 65,449,974, forward strand.
ATGTTTGAATAGATTGAATAGCAGTTCCCATCGGTTTTTGCATCTTATAGCTTCAGTGATTGGTTTCTCTTTTACAGCACTAATAGATATTTATTTATTTATTTATATTCTTAGGTGGGAAGCGCCTTATTCCCGTGGGTCTAGGAGATGATGATCAATGCATTGAGGATGACTTTACTGCATGGTGTGCAATGCATTGTTTGTGAAACCTATTAACAAGCTTGATGGGGCTGAGAGTAAGCATATAATTTTTCTATTTCCTTTTTTCCTTTTTTATCAAGTAAGGTCAGTGACTGATGATCCCTCTTATGAGGGTTTAACCACTATCATCTTGCTCATTGTTGAGGGTATTTGCGAGTGCACAACTTCAAGTAATGCACACACACAAAAGGCATTTTTTAGCTCACACAGGTTAGCATGAAATGCAGAGGCAACTCCGAAGGGTATATTGAAGGTAATGAATGTTCAGGGTTTGACAATCTATCATGTAAAAAGCCTCCTACAGGTATTTTTAGTTTTTTTTTCCATGAATTATCGTTATCTTAACAATTCATTTAGTTGCTATCACACTCGATTACTTTATGTATTTAGCTTCTCATGAATTACCTAGATCTTTAATATTGAATCAGTTCCAATGCCATTTGATACCTAATAGTTTTGTATGTGGTTGCAACTTATAGAAATACCAACTTGCCAAGTATCTTCTAGAGGCAAAAGAAGGTACTATATGATAACACATATGGACTTGTTCTTATGCTGAGTAATAAAGTGCTTACTACGTAATCTAGTAACATGATATGTTAACCACCTATCAGTCATCTTAAGTTAAAACTATATATTTGTTAATGGCATGTATAGTGATATCCAATCTGTTCTCCTAATTGATTAAGTTGGGAGGAAAGATGACTTCTCCAAATGTTCTGGTAGAATAATGAGCTCATCTTAATTAAGTAGACATGTCTGCAAATTCTATACATCTCCCTTAGAGGTAGACTTGTAATTGTCACTTTACTTCTATTGGTACTAAATCCGATCCACACATCCAAAGGTAAGCCTTCATCCTATCTTTTTTTCTTTCTTTTCTCTTTTGTTCTTTTACCCACAAAATTTTCAAGTAACTCTTCATTATTTAGTATTCTTTTAATTTTTTTTATTATATATTTTTAATTTCCCAGATTCTCAAAACCATATAACATATAGTGGACAATTAATCCCTGATGCTTCCTTAACCTGCCAAGTTGCCTTTTAGTTAGTTTATTTATTTATTTATTTTTAAATCTATAAATTAAAAACAGTGTTGTGAACCACTATCTATCGCTAATTTTTGGATTTATTAAATGGGCATAACTAAGCACATGCTGCATGAGATGGAAAAGTCCCAAACTGAGTTGTGGGTGAGATTGGTTTCTTACGAACCCAATGTTAATTTGGGTGAGCTTCAAACACTATCCATTAGTTCTACTACAATTTGATCTTCACATGGAAATGGATCTATCCACTTCTTTAGTTACTGGTAAGTTGAATTAGGGAATGTTTGTAATCTTTTGTGCATAGTAGTGGAAGAAGAATGGGTTGGACCTAATGGATGGTCCAAGTGGCATGCTCATGAGGCCAAATGTTACCGTGTATAGGAAGGTTTCTATACACTTCGCCCACTAAATCATTTCTCTTTAGGAAATTATGAAAGAGGAATATGGCATGTAAAGACTAAGGTATTAAATAAGTAGTTATGTAATGGCCGCTACATTGTTACATAAAACCCTTTCTTTTAGACGGTTTCTCTACTCTCTTTATTAAACTATTTTGGTTTGTACTTGAAAAGTAAGCTGCTTTTATTCTTGTCATGAATGATTTGTTTGGATGCACACAATTATACTATCTTGTTGTATGTTGTTAATCCAAAATCTTAAATCTTTCTATCTGTAGTACATTGCAGATAACAATCTTAAGAACAACCCATGGCATGGTTTTGATGAGTGGTCACTCAAGATAAAAACCAATGTGCCTGAATGAAGTTCCGAAAATGTTGTTGGTTTTTCTTTTTCAGTTATTCTTGAAAAGTTATATTGGTTGCTTTCAAAAGATAAGCAACAAGGCCCTTAGTATTCAAATAAAATCTTATTAGTTGTTGCATGGTTTCTTTCACAAGTTCTGGTATATTGCCTCAAGAAGTTAGTACTCCCATACTTGAGTGAAGCCTTTCCCATCCACATGCAGGCACACATGCCAATGTGGCACACATGTACAGGATATGAGATTCAAGATATGATATTTCCATTAGGTATGTGACATAGTTTAGATATTCTAGCCAAAATAAGGCCATTTCACTCAGATGAGCAATAGTTAACAAAAGAAATGCTTGGCTAAAACAAATTTTTTTCTAGCCATCCATTTGTTTTGTACACTTTGGCTGACCTAAGTGTAACTACCTAGTTTTGATCTAAACAAGTGTAACCCACTTGATGGATAGCTTGGATCTTGTAGAAGAGTGTCATATTGACACGTGTTCTTTTATGTGGATGGGCAGCAGTTCACTTGTTTGTGGGCTCAGCAAGCTTGTTGTCTCAATTCTTAGTCTCCTTTAGTAGTTAGTCTTATAAAATACCAAATTTCTTCTCATTTTCAGGATGAAGTGAACAAGCTTATCAATTCAACCCTAGGTGAAAGGGAGAGAGATATAATACGCCTTTTCTATGGCCTGGATAAAGAATCCCATACATGGGAAGACATTAGTAGACAGTAAGTAGCTGAAGTTTTTATCTCATTTTATTTTTTCTTTTTTTAATGAAAAATGACAGAGTGATGCTTATCAAGCCACGGGCTTCTACAACCTCCTATGCTATGATGTGTAAAATTGTAATAATGGGATTGACACCTTCACTTGGGTTGAGTTGTTTAGTTATTAATGGATGGGTGGAGTTTTGGTGTTGGGTGTTTTGAGCATATGGGCTTGGGTTTTTCTATTAAGTTTTTTATTTTTTTGTTTGGATGCTCAGTTCAATTACATATCAATTTATTAGGATTGTTGTGTAATTTGGAGTCAAGTCTTCCAAAGTTAGGGGAAGATGGGCTAGCCCCAAATTCATTTAGGACTCGGTTGCTTGGATGGGCCTGATGAAAATGGATAGGATAGGCCATCCATTTTGTTTCTAGCTTTGATGAAAGGCAGCAGATTGGAGCTTTTTAATGTTTACTTGCTTTCAAACAGAACATTTTGATAGACCAAACACCTGAGTTCAAGCAGATTGGAGCTTTTTTTATTCTTTTAATGATGAGTACAATCACCACTTCTTTCAATCTAATGTTCATGTATCCTCATCATAGATGTAGAGCTGATGGCGAGTGGTGACCTCACTAAGGATGTAGTGCTAAGGGCGTGTTCTTAGCCACTGGTTAGAGTAAGAGGCTACAGGGGCTATTGATGTCTATTAGTTGAAATTTAAGTTTGCTCAGGTAAGCATGATTTTCGAGCATGGATTTTCTTAGACTTGTCTGTTTCTATGAAAAGAGTACTCATCTATACATAAATGTGGCAATGCTTATTAGTTGCAATGGGTTTTATATATGGCCATGGGCATTTGCATAATATAGTTGATGTGGGCATTTCATTAGCATGGTTAAAAAGTGAGCTTTAGACATGGACTATGTTGGATATGTGTATTTGGCATGGTCACTTTTTTATGTTATGTGTTTTTTTCCTTTTCACATGTATTTACTGTATGGTTTGTGTATTTGGATGGTATCCTCATTGTTGCATGTTTGATGTTTTCTTTGGTAGTTGGAATGCTAAAGTTTAAAGAATTAGCAAAGGCTTCAATTGCGGTTCTCAGATGTTGAAGAGCATCAAAGCATGCCTGCCCTATCGCCAACTGGTCTCATCTTCTGTATTATGGTTGTGATTTGCTGAGGAGATGTTGCAGCTACTTTCAGTCCCAACTGATGTATGGTTTTGCTAATGACATTCATGTGCATTTGTAGTCTAAAAACATTAAATAGACCGTTAACTGTTTTATAGGTATTGTGCTGATTATTGTCTTGATGAATGTTAAATGGGTGAAACATGCATGCACATGTTTAATCATTGATTGAATATGATTGTGTGAATTATTTTTTGAATGACTATCAGGTGTAAGATTTATAAAAAAAAAATACAAACAAATCTGACAAATTTTTTTAATTTGTAAATATTTTAGCGACGAACTAAATCCATCGCTAATTTCAAAAGAAGACAATGGACGACGGATTTGAGGTCCGTCGCTCTCCTCATATTAGCGACGAACCTTATCCGTCGCTAATATTTTAAATGACGAATAATTCGGGTGGTTGTTTCCAAATTTCAGGGATGGATTTTTTATTTTTTATATCCATCAGTAAGTTGCGACAGATCTTATCCGGTGTAGATTCAATGATAGATTTTATCCGTCGGGAAAAAAAATGACCCAGTAAACAGTGACAGACCAAGCGACAGAAGAAATCCGTCGTTTATTTGGTTTTACGACGGATTTGGTCCGTCACAAATTTGTAATTTTGGCGTACTGAGGTACCATCTTGAATAAATACTTGCTTTGAAAGCTATATGAATGACAAGACACTTATCTTTAAGAACCCATTTCATTATGGTTTTGGGTTTAAGAAGATCTCTTGCTATTCGTTGTGTTTGAGAGTGAAGAGTTTTTCTTCTTTCTCTTTTGTTATTTCTAAAGTTAAATTTTATGTAACGCCCGTGAAAAATCCGTACTTGGGCTCGAGTACCAACTCGACCCGAAATCGCGTAGAATTAATTTCCATGGAAATTAAGCGTAAGTTAGCTAGCGCAACGCTAGAGTAGCTGGGAAATAGGCCCTGATCACTTTAAATACGTTCTACAAGACCCAAATCGAGTAGAACAAACAACTTTACAATACTCTATAACCTCGGATCAAACTCTAAGCAGGTCTGTTCTCTGGACCATATTGAATTTTTGTATTGGATTTAGACCGCGCGTCGAAGGTCCGATACCTCCTATCTTAGACCGTTAGAACCGCCCAGCTGGACTTGACAATCATCTCGAAAATCAAGTCAAACCGATAATCACAGACTATTTCATTGAACCCGGACTGAAGCGACCGCGAATAGGGACAGAATTGGAATTTCAAATTCAAATCTGGCACACGACTTGACGCGTCAGTATTAAGCGTTCTGACCGTCAGAATTCATCCAGATTACACCCTCGGATCAGGAAAAATTTCTATTTATTATCATGAGACTTTCAGCCCTGATCTACGTGCGGTGACCGCTGAACTGAAACTGGTCCACCACGTGCGATCTGCGAACCCTGCCAGACTGAAAACTTAATACGTGCTACATCTGGTACGCATGAGCTTAAGTCTGATCGCAATCGACCAGGGGACCACCAGAAAGCAACTTTTGGACCGAAACAGCCCCGAAATGGATAGGCACCAAGTAAACTTCGTTCCGGAGCCTATTTCCGGCGTTTTTAAGCTTATAAAAGGGGTTGAAACCCTCATTTCTCTCTCCCATCCGAAAATTGCAAACCCTAGAGAAAAGAAGAGAGAGTTTGAGAGAGAGATTGGAAGGGATTTTCCCCGCTTCCGAGCCGCCGATTGCTACTGTTTCAGCAACTCTTCCCAATCACCTGGACAGTGATTTCTCCACTTTTTCAGGTATGAAACGACCCTAAAAGTTACTGATTTAGGAATTACTTAGATTCGTAGCGTGTTAGCTAACGTATTTCATAAATCAGGTCCTCCTACTGCCGTAGACGAAGCATACACGCTCCGTTCAAAATCCCGCACCCGTAAGAGACTAGGTGAGGATTTTAGACGCTTTGATTGACGGTTTACAACGCTTTCAATGTTGTTTAATAGTAGATTATCGACGGCACCGCCGTTTGACATGTACAACATGCTCTCCGTTTCCTGTTTCGTAAATTAACGAAGAATATGAGATTTAGGGCATTTTAGTCAATTGTAGGAAGTACGGTCTACATCCATATTTTGCTGACGTGATTGACATGGTTTGTTGTCGCATTAGGGAGTTAGGAATGCTTGCATAATCAGTTTGGCGAAGAGATTCGCCTAGTTGTGCACTTAGGGTCGACATACTATATGTAGACTTAAGTGTGTAGTGTATGTGTTTGTATAAATGCTTGTATTAGTATGTATTGAATTAAATGATGTTATGTAGTAGTTTGAGATTGATTTCTTGATTAATATGCTGACCTAAATGATTTCGTACATGTTGACCTTATGCATGATTGCATTACATGCATGGAAAGTATGCCTTGAAGATTTGCTTAAGTTGAATGTTATAACATGTGTTAACATGCTCACATGATTGTATTTAAATTTCTAATACCTTTACATATATTGTTAATGTGATTCCATAGATGTGTGGGACTTGACTTAGTCCAGGCAGTCGGTAACCGAGCGAATTCGTGGCTGACTGGTCATAGCCACGAACGACGCGTAGATGAACGTGATTCGTGTTTAGAGTTGGCGGCAGTGGTTAGGCCACGCGAAGTGTTTTACGCACTTCATGTCGTTCGACTTGAGATACGATCGCGCTAGTCGAGCCCGTCAAGTAACCCGACTGGCCGATGTATGTTCACCTTGTATGTGTCATAACTGCTTGAACCTAGGGTACTGAACTTACCATTGTAAACCCTGTTAACCATGGTACCTTGATCCACGAAGACTCATGAGCCGGGCATGGTGGTATGGGACACCGTGGTCGAGCTGTCGGCCTACGCTGGGGCCACAAACCTCCCCGTAGTGACCAGTGAGCACCTAAACTCGTGAGCAGATTATGGTGGTATGGGACACTATATTCTAGCTGTCGGCCTACACTGATCAGGCGACGAGCCCTTTGTAGTGACCGCGAGCGTATTCTGAGTCCACGGGAGGCGACGACCCTTCCGTTGCAGTAGAGTACGGTAGGCCTGTATTGATAAGGTGATGGGGGAGCGGTGCAACGAGTGCGAGCAACAGCCCTGGCAGCCCTTGCAGTGACCTACGAAATACACATCGTACGAGATTACTAGGAGTGACGACCCTAGACAGGATCTGTGTTGGGATTGATACAAGGAAAGTACCTTAGTTTCCCAATCCTGCTGTTTGAATGGACTAATAACAACTTGAAAATCATATCACCATAGCATTGCATGTGCCTGGAAGATGTGGAGCACTCTAGGGAGTGTGGCATGCCGCGGTCGTAAGATGTTGCCGCTTGAGGGTGATCGTCGGTGAGGGCATACATCACGTCATGTCATCTTGCATTAACAACAGTATTAGGATTGTCTGATTTACTGCTTTACTATTATCGCGTGATTGAATTGTGAACATGCTAATCTTTGCTCTATGATTCCACTGAGTTGATCACTCATTCCCACGTTACGGGATGGTGTTTGCAACACCCACCAGACCCTGTTGTAGATGCAGGTGAGGCCGAGATCCAGGAGGTGGAGCCAGAGATCGACGAGGACCAGGATGAGTTCTCGTATATGCAGTATCACGACGGCTTCCCGTAGGCGACCTGGATCGAGGGGACTTCAGTGGGACTATTTTGAACATTATTTTTTTTGTTTATGTACCTGTATATAAGACTCAGAGATGTAGTCATACTTTGGAGACAGATGAGATTTACTTTGTTTTTCCATACAGTGATATATATATTGTTTAGTCTTCCGCTTGCTTTTATCACTGGATCTGAAGTATGAAATGCAGTTTTGGTATACTTTTACTCATGTGAATGCTTTAAATCAGACAACATTGAATCATAACCATTTTTGTTGCATAAGTGACGGTCTAGAACTCGGGAGTTGAGTTTATACACGACCCCCGATTTTCAGGGTGTTACATTTTAAGAGCTCTTTAAGCAAGTCCACTATCTTATCTACCAGAGGGGGAATTATTATTTCTCCTATGATATTTATGGTAGTTGGCATTAGTTTTTAGATTAGAAGTTTTTTAAAAGGATTTTTCATTTTTATTTACTTCCTTTATAGTTTCTTCTTTAGACTTAAATTCTCCTCTTACAAATATGAGAGCAGAATTTTTACATTTTTCTATGCAACTTATGATATATCTTAAGCTAGATTTGTCATCACTTCAGCGAGATGTAGTTAATAACTTTTCAAGTTTTTGGTTTCCTTGGGTGTATATCCAAGTGTCTTTTGAAGTCTTAAGGGAAGTACTAATTTTAAATTCTCATTTTGAGTTTTAAGATTTTGAATTTTAGAAATTTTCAAACTTAAATCCAGTTTGGTTTTCTTAAAACAACCAGAAAATTGAGATTTTTCCCAAAACTAATTTTTTATGTTCTAAGTGAAGTTTAGCGAAGTTTTCTTTTTGAATTTTCAGTTTTGCCGCAATTTTACAACTTTCTTTATATAGGCCATTATAAGTGATTTAAAGATCATCTTCATTTTCATAATCACTTGCAGGAGTTTCACAGTCAGAAGTTTCATATTCATCTGAGGAAGTGATTTTAGCTATAATCATGAAAGCCTTTTCATCTTTCTCGGTTTCTTAGTCTGATTCATCAGTTTCTGAATTGGATTTAGATTCTAATGATTCATCCCAAGTGTCAATCTTGTCTCTTCTTCTAGATTTATCCTTCTTAGGACATTTTGAAACTAGATGCCCATATTCAGAATAGTTGAAGCATTGAGTGTCTTTAGATTTGATTTTTTTAATTTTGGATTTCATTTTCTTTTGTTAAACAGATTTTGAAAATCAAATCTATTTTTATTTTTGAAAATTCTATAAAACTTTTTAGCCAACATTGTCATATCATCCTCATTCTCATCATTTTCAGAATTTATCTCTGGATTTAGATGATTTAAGAGCTATGGACTTGTTTTCAGGAGCTTTAAAATTCAACTCATAGGTTTGTAGAGATCCAACTAATTCCTCAACTTTCATAGTATTAATATCCCTCAATTCCTGAATAGCAGTAACTTTATAGTTGAACCTGTCAAGAAGTGATCATAATATCTTGGCGCAAACCTTGCTTTCAGGGACTTTTTCTCCAAGACCCCACATAGAATTAGCAATGTCATTTAGTTTCATATAGAAGTTCATGAATGACTCACTTTATTCAATATGAATTTCCTCAAACTTTATTGTGAGGATTTGAATATTAGACATTTTGAAAATGTTAGTTCCTTCATGTGTCGTTTTGAGAATATCCCATGCATGTTTTGCTGTATCATAAGAAATGGTTTTTGAATTCATCTGATGATAGAGCATAAGTAATAACATTTAGGGCTTTTGCATTTGCACTACTTTTCACTTTTTTGAATTGTTGTCCAAAAAGTATAAGCATTTTCTTTCATGGACGTGGTTCCATTTTCAGTTACTACTTCCATCATAGGAGGGATCCATTGGGTCACCGTGGCTTGCCACACACTTTCGTCTATGGATTTGAGGAAACTCCTCATCCTTGCTTTCCAATAAGATTAGTTTGAGCCATCAAAGGGACGTGTCATGGAAATGGATAGACTATCAAAATTTGACATTCTAATATCTATGGATCTAGCTCTACGAGGTTAATCCCAAAAAGAGCAACCTCACTCTGAAAACACTTGAAAGTACGAGCCATAGATTGGGGGGGGGGGGGGGGGGGGGGGGGGGGGGGGGGGAGGGGCGGAGGACAATACAAAATATTTTAATATAATATGGAATTTAAAAAAAATAGAAATTGCTTAGAGTATTGAAATCTTAATTTTAAATAGTTTATAGAACGACCTTCACCTAAAAGATTTAGGCATGACAACATTATTTCACGACGTCTTTGAGATTCAAATTTCAAACTTAGCAAGAAACAATCAATCATAAGGAAAGCATATAAAGAATTAAACAATCATCATAATGCACTAAGAGTTAAGTAGTTCGGTGCTTGAACTCCACACTTACTTCACTCTTAAAATTACTACCCTTATAATTTTGGCTTTCACTATTTTAAGTTTTCACAGGGTCACCTAAACAACTTTATACAGTTCTTATGATTTTCACGGGCTATCATAACAAAACCCTCTTTATGATTTTCACGGGCTCTCCACAAAACAACCCACTGAGCTTTCTGGGCTATCTTAAAAAAACCCAAAATGAAATAAAGTAAATATAGTATTTATCTTTAATTGGCGAGTCAAAGATATAATTGTAGCTTGAATGCAGCGATCTTCCTTCTTGGGATATTAATGAAGCCGTATATGTGTTCAACCTAAAAAGAATATAGGGATCTAATATATTTTCAATGTAAAAAATAATACCTTAATACCGCAAATTCAATTCTCCAATTCTCAAGTAGAGTATGGATTACTCTATTAAAAAATTAAACTAACTTGAGAAAGAGAATAGAATAAACTAAATCAAATATAAGAATTACTGCAAAAATAACTTAAGGAGGCTTGGACTTTTACTCTTTCTTGAGAAGATGGATCTCTAATTTTCATGTTTTTAATGAGTGAGAGAAAGCCTTTATTTATAGCCAAAAGACTTGGAAATTCAGCTGGCCCGATTTTAGGTTTGGTTGGTCAAATTCCAACAATTGCGTTCCAATGGATCTTCGGATTTCGCAGGATGAAATCTGTCAAAAATTTGGTTGGCCCAAGCCAAAATTTGGCTGGCCAAATCTCTATGAGATTCGAAATCTAATTTCGCTGGACACTTGACCGAATATACTTCGGGCTACCCGATCAGATAGGTTGGGCTGGCAGAACCCAAGGTTTGGGCTGGCCGAACTTGCTTTGGGAAAAATCTTTCTTGTTGTATACTTGCCCGAATTATGTTAGGTTGGCCGAAGGTAGTTAGGCTGGCCGAACCTGAGTTCGGGCTGGCCTAACTCTAATGTATTTTACTTAGAATCATATGTTATCGTGATATCATATAAAATACACCTAACCTAGGGTCAATCTAAGGTTATATCACCTAACGGTTAACACATACAAAGTGTTTAGATCTTCGAACCATGTAAAGCTTTTAAGGCTTGAGATGTTGAGTCTTTCTTGATATGTTAATCGAGTCTTTACGAGTTCTTCATGAGTTGTTGTGAGTTGTTGAAGTGTATCTTCCTAAGTACTTGTGCTCCTTTCAAGACTACGAAATTTGACATTCCTAATTGTGCTTAATTATAAGCACTTAACAACATGCTTGAGGGACGTACCCCAAAGAGGAGTGTCAGTGCCCGAGGACAACTAGGTTGCTGCCGGTCCTCACTTGGACTCCCTACTTCTGCAAACAACCTCCCTCACTTGTGTATAGGATCTAATATGAAAAATGTTGTGCTAAGGTTTTATATGGTACTCCAATTAGGCTTGATTCTAAATTTGGTTCAGGCTTAACTAGGTGAGTTGACTGGGTTATTAGACTGGATGGGCTGACCGAATAAGTTGACTTAGTGACTTGACTAGGTGATTTGAATCTAGGTTCTAGGGTTCTTGGTTTATAGGGTTTAGGATTAGGTTGACTGGGTTAACATCGAAAATGTATGGTAAAGCCTATGTGCTTTTATGGCCTTATGAAGATACTAACTCAAACTGAAATGTCCATTGCCTCCCAGATCACACCATGAGTACTTGTGTTGCTTGATTGTTAAAATGGTTAGTTGCCCTATACTTTTTACAACCTTACTGGGAACTCATTATGCTGACTTGGACTCGATTAAGTTCATTATGCCGACTTGGACTCGATCAAGTTCACTAAGGGATAATTCATTTGATGCAAGTCTGATTAGATGTTATGATCAATAGTTTGATTTATTTGGGATTTTTGATATGTACTGTCGTCTCACAGGGTAATCAGACTTTATTATTTTGGGGCGAATTCGGATCATTGGTTGTGATTCAATTTAACTCTTTTAACGATGGTGCTGTTCTGTCCATGGATAGCGATCAAGATTCCAATCTACGACCAATTTAGTCCTTCGTCCCACTATGATTGTCACTCTCACATGGATTTGAAAGTGTTTTTTTATATTTTCAAAAGATGACCCAGTCCATCGGATCACTAGTTGATGGTTGCGATAAACAATGATTTTTACTAGGAATACTTCTGTGATTTTCAAAAAATGATCTGACCCATTAGATTGTTAATCCACAATCATGAACGATGCCGGTTTTTATTGAAAATATTTTTAAATTTTTAAAAAAATGATCCGATCCATCGGATCATGAATCGATGGTCCTAATTGATGTCAGTTTTATTGGAAATATTTTTGAGATTTTTGAAAGATGATCCAATCCATCGTATCATGAATCGACGGTCATGATCAATGGTGATTTTTATTAGAAATATTTTTTAAGGTTTTTGAAAGATAATTCATGCATTGGATTGGAAATAAATGGTCATGATTAATGCAAGTTTTTATTGGAATATATTTTTTTATTTTTTTAAAAAATGATATGGTCCATTGGATCGTAAGTCAATGGTCATGATCGATGCTAGTTTTTATTATAATATATTTTTGAGAAAATTTTTTAAATGATCATGTCCATCAGATCCCGAATTGACAGTCATGATTGATGTTGGTTTTATTGAGAACATTTTTAAAGATTTTTAAAAGACGATTTGGTCCATTAAATAGTGAATCGACAGTTGTGATTGACGCAAATTTTTGTTAGAAATTTTTTTGAGATTTTTGAAAGATTATCTAATCCATTGAATTGCAAATCAACGGTCAAGATAAATACCAATTTTTATTAAAATATATTTTGAGAAAAATTTTAAAATGATCTAGTCCATTAGATCTCAAATTGACAGTCACGATCATATTAGTTTTTATTGAAATATATTGTTTAGAAAGTTTTTAAAATGATCTAGTGCATCGCATCGTAAATCAACAATCATGATCGATGACGATTTTTATTAAAATATTTTTTTGAAGGTTTGAAAATGATCTGGTTCATTGGATTATGAATTGACGGTCATGATTATCATGCCCCAAACTCGAAAACCGGGCTCACAGAATTCTCGATTGAGGAATCCGTTGTCGATATCCATCGTAGTATCCCATTCTCAGCTCCCACCGCCCATACGCCAGATTCCAATCATGGCATTCTATAAGGAGGATTTTCATTATGATTTTTTTAAAGAAGTGTAACCATAAGTGTACCCAAATCATAAGAAGAACATCAACACCGCATATTCACTAATATAAACATTTGAGTACAATGCTGGAAGGGAAATACATAAATAATAAAAACTCCAAAGTGATCTGCCACAAGCTCCTGCCTCAATGTTGTTGCGACCTAACATCACCTACACGCAACGGTCGTGCATAAGCTTATAGAAAGCTTAGAGTGTGGTGTAAGTGTGTGTGCAAGATAAGTATCAAGCACACAAATATCAGAGTATGCAAAAATACTAGCAAGTCTATAAGTCATTCAATATCAGAGTATACAATGCAGATCAGCTATGCAATGCGAGGTCATAATAAGCCAAATATCAGATACTGTGGATGCAATACAATATGCAATTCTAATGAGCCACGAATACCACAGCCTCATCTAGGCCATATAAATGTAGAAACATAGCAACCCAAATGCCATATGCTGCAGATGTAATGCAATATGCAGATCCTGAAGAGTCCATAATACCATCAACCTTATTCAGGTTATCCAATACAAAATCATAGTAAACCAAATGCTGTGCTGAGGATGCAATGTAATATGCGGTACAAATGAAATGACCAAGTTGGAGTGTAGAGTCGGGATGATAGTACGTAGTATTGAAAGCTGTGGGGTCCATCACAAAGGACTTCTATCTAAACCAGTCTCATGCCTAAATTTGGATAGCTAGACTCAATGTGGTAAACTCGTGATCTCAAGTTGGTCACACCCCCCAACCGAAATCCTAGCCGTTGTGAAGGTACACATAACGAAATAGTTGCACACCACTAGCCTGAGTGGATAGTGAATGAATGCATGAATCAATCAAATGCTGAGTATGCGACTCCTGCTCAGTAAGTCCACATATCAGTACCGTACTTTTCTAGGATCATCACTGGGGTCTAGTACACTCTAGCCAGCTTGCCGCCCCATCAAGCGCACAACTGGGTAAGTGGAAGAGACCTCACTATCCGCCTGCCAATATCGGCCCGTCTCATCAATAGTGGACCCATTCCTTAAGCTAGTCAAACTCAGCCTAACATTGTCTATTCCCTCGGGCGGGTAAGGTCACACCCCCTTCCAACCGACCATGACACAGTGAGAAGTGCGACCTCCTGGTATTCGGCACTTGGCGCTCCTGCATCCACTCTATTTAAACATTGGAACATCATCCGGTACTAAGAGGGTTTAGAGAATTTCACCAAGGGACGTCTATAGCTGTAACACCCCGAAAATCGGAGGTCGGGTAAAAACCCAACTCCCGAGTTCCAGAACGTCACTTATACAACATAGATAATGATAAATGCATGTTGTCTGTAAAATGGCATTAAACAAGATTGAGACTAAGCCAAAACAACATTTCATACTCCAGAGACAGTTAAATTAGCAAGCAGAAGACTGATAAATAAATAAAATATATAATTGATTGTAAGTCTCCAGAGTGTGAACATGTTACCAGGTTAATTAAATATATGTATACTCCAAAAGTGAAAAGAAAAGAATATACATGAGTGCTTCAAAAATATAAAATGACAAGTGTCAAGGCATCTAATCAACCTCCCTGTAATCCCGTTGATCAGAACATGCAAAAGGAGGGATCCTCCTCATCATCATCAAGTCCGACTCTGCCTCGCAAGCAGCGCCATCATCTGTAATTACAAAAGGGTCTGGTGGGTGTCCAGGAACACCATCCCATAACGTGGGAGTGAGTGATCAACTCAGTGGAATAATAGAGAAAAGATTAGCATGTTCTCAAATCAATCATGCGATAATAGTAAAGTAATCAATCACACATTCCTAGATACTGTTATTAATGCAAGCATGAAATGACATGATGAATGCCCTCACCGACATTCTCCCTCATACGCACCATCTGCGTCCGCAGCATGCTTGCGTACCGCTTAGTGCTCCACATCTTTCAGGCACATGCAATGTGATGTGGATATGATTACCAAGTTGTTATTATTTCTTTTCATACAGCAGTATTGGGAAACTAAGGTACTTTGCTTATATCAATCCCAACACAGATCCTTTCTAGGGTCGTCACTCCTAGTAATCACATACGATGTTATATTTGTAGGTCACTGCAAGGGCTGTCATGGCTGTTGCTCGCACTCATTGCACCACTCCCCCATCACCTTATCAATACAGGCCTAATGTACTCTCATTACTACGGAAGGGTCGTCGCCTCCCGTAGACTCAGAATAAGCTCGAGGTCACTACAAAGGGCTATCAGGGCTGTTGCTCACACTCGTTGCACCACTCCCCCATCACCTTATCGGTGTAGGCTGATAGCAAGAATACAGTGTCCCATACTACCATAATCTGCTCACGAGTCTGGGTGCTCACTGGTCATTACGGAGAGGTTTGTGACCCCAGCGTAAGCCGACAGCTCGACCATGGTGTCCCATACCACCATGCCCGGCTCATGAGTCTTTATGGATCAAGGTATCATGGTTGACAGGGTTTTCAATGGTAAGTTCAGTACCCTAGGTTCAAGCAGTTATGACTCATACATGGTGAACATACAATGGCCAGTCGGGTTACTTGACGGGCTCGACTAGTACGATCACATCTCAAGCTGAGCGACATGAAGTGCATAAAACACTTCGCATGGCCTAACCACCGCCGCCAACTCAAAACACGACTCGCATTCATCGACTCGTCCTTCTTGATAAATACAGGAAAACTACGAATTTACTCTGTTACCGACTACCTGGACTAAGTATAGCCCCAAACATTTGTGAATCCACATCAGCAATCATATAAGAGTAATGGAAATGAAATACAACAATATAAGCATGTTGAAACATGTTATAACATACCACTTAAGCAATTCATCCAACATATACATTTCCTATACATAAAGAAATCAATACATCTAGCCAACATGATGGAGATCATTTACATCAGCATATTACTTGAGAATTCAATCTCAAAACTATTTCACAACACCATATACTCAATACATACTAATACAAACATTTATACAAACATTTAGTCTACACACTTAAGTCTACATAGTGTATGTCGACTCAAAGTGCGTATTTGGGCGAATCTCTTCGCCAAACCAATTATGCACGCATTCCTAATATCCTAATGCGACAAATAGTCATGGCAACCATTTCAGCAAAATATGCATGTATACAGTATTTTCTACAAATGACTAAAATGCCCTAAATCTCATATTTTTCGTACATTTACGAAACAGAAAACGGACAGCATGTTGTACATGTCAAACGGCGTCGTCGTCAATAATCTACTATTAAACGACATTGAAAGCGTTGAAATCAGCCAATCAAAGGGTTTAAAATCCGCACCTTTTTACCCTAGATGTGTATCGTTTCAAACGGAATGTATACGCTTCGTCAACGGCGTAGCGGCGACCTAATGCACAAGATGTATAAGCTACTTTGCTATTTGAATCGATGAAATTCCAAAACAGTAAGTGGTTAGGGTTTTTCTTACCTAGAAGTGCGTTGGAATCACCGGGAGGGTGATGCAGGTAGGTGGATGTGGCACGAGGAGCAGCAGGGAAGACTCCCAGAAGAAAGCTCCAACTTCTCCCTTCCTTTCTCTCTCTTTTCTCTCCTCTCCCCAAATTCGTATGAAATGAATGAGCAAGGGTTTAAGCCCTTTTTATAAGCCCAAACATGACCAAAATAGACTTGGGGCCAAGGTAGACTTAATTTATAACAAAAGTGGGCTTGTTCTGATCCAACGGAGCATTTCTGGAGGTCCTGTGACTGAATGCGGTCGGACTTAAGCTCCCTGACATTGGATCTAGGTCAGGCAGAGTTTTTAGTCTGATCAGATTTCCAGATCGCCCGAGGCGGACCAGTTTCAGTTCAACGGTTACGGGAACTCGATTAGGGATTCCAAGTATACTGACCTGAGTGGGAAATATTCCCTGATCTGAGGGTGTATTTGGATCAGATTCTGACAATCAGAATGCTTAAAAAGAGCGCACAAGCGAACGTGCCAGATTTCATAAATTATATTTATTTCTCACACTCTTCACTCTGGACCTAGTAAAATAGCGTCAGGACATCAGTTGGACTTGATTTTCGAGATGAACGTCAAGTCCAACTAGGCGGTCAGGATTGTCTAAGTTCGGGATAATCGAACTTCCGATGTGCAGTCCAGAGCTGATACAAAGTTTCCAAGGTGCTCCAGAGAGCAATCGGGAATAGAGTTTGATCCCAGGCTTTACGGTATTGTAGCGTCACCTATCCTATACGTTTTGACTCTAGCAGATCGTATTGAAAGTGATTGGTACGAATTTTCCAGGTCGTCTAGTGCAGCGCTAGGTAATTCTCTTTAGATTTCTAAAGGAAGTAGCCTATAATGATCTCTGTTTGAGATGAAATTCGAAGGGTGGATTGAGGGTATTTAGAAACGAAAGAAGGAAAAGTTTGGAGGGGTGGCTTTTACCAAAAATTGGACGTTTGCAGCGGCTCACTTTGTGAAGGAAGTACTTGATTGGGGTGTTTTTAACGAACGGCCCACATACCAAGGGGCTATCCTAGCCTCCAAACACCTTCAGCCCAAAGGCCAGACCCAACGGTGGAGTTTGACCAGCGATGCATAGCCGAACCGGCGATGCCATCGCTGGTGAACTTGCAAACTGGTGATGGAGGCCATATGGGATGGGTTCCTCTTGCCCTAGGGACCACAAAAAAGTATGGGCCCCACCCCATTTCATTGTGGTTTAGCCTAGAGAGGCCTAAAACTCTATTTGGGGCGTTCTGAGGCATTCTGTAAACCAGAATGAACTTATACATCATGTAACATATGATTTTGGGGTAGGAGGAGCTAATCCATCAAACTAACCCATCAGTTATAGAAGATTTCAAAATTGGAATGGCCAAAAGTCTGATTCTTACATATTTTTACTATTCATTGTAAAAAAATTTCTAAGTATGATTTTATATCATTTTCATATTAGGATTAATGCCTAACATGAAAATACTGAGAAAGATTTGAAGAATGGGGTGGTGAGAGGAAGGATTTTGAAGGATTGGGTGAAACGGAGTTTTTAAGCCCTGAGATCGAGTGTAAGGGTTGTGGTTGCCCCACAACCCAAGGATTTACATTTTAGGATTTGAAATTCTCCTAGGATCATCTCAAACCTGCCTACTAACAACCTACTGGCTACTTAGGTCGCCTCACACGACCAGAGATGCATTATGGACTCGATCGAAACGAACGAGTTGAGTAGACTTCGCCTATTGGAGAAACTGAAGTCCTACGTGTGTTTCTAGATTCTAGATTTTAGGGTAATGTACCATCAATGATTCTACAAGTTTTGGGTCTTGCAGAACGTATTTAAAGCGATCAGGGATAATTTCACAGCTACTCTAGCGTAGCGCTAGCTAACGTACACTTAATTTCTAAAGGAATTAATCCTAAGTGATTTCTTTGGCTCTAGAATTGGGTTCTAAGAGGTTACCAAGGTGTTATGGTTGACCCATTGCCTAAGGACGTCTAATCCCAGGTTGGCAAAAATCCGAGGTGTTACAATAGCACCCCACGTAGAAAAATATTTTTGATGTACAATCCTGCTATCCATGATATGCCTGTGGAGACTACGACCCTGATATTGCTAGGGCGTACAGTAGTCATGTCACACAATGTGAGATACATGAATCACACTATCCAGTCATGCAGTAATCCCACGCATACCGCGCGATCATGTGGAGCAACTCCGTCTCACAAGGAGTCCCATAATAAACCAATCTAATGACATATGTTATAATCAATCACTCCTCATAACAAGCATACATATGATGCGTATGGGCATGTATCATAATGTAATAAAGTACATAGGTATGATTATCTAATAGGGCAGGCAATAGTAATCTATAATTGACCATCACCGGCGTGTCACATACTACGAGTATAAACTGAATGACGTGCTTCTTCTACAACTATAGGAGCCTATGCGGTATATCTTACATTAGACTCTTAAGGCTCTGTATGATCCAAGACAGGGACACTGGGTCTAGTCCATACGTTGAGATAGGTTCTACATAGTGGATATACCAAATCTGATACTTATTCTTCTATTTACGACAAGGGGTGATGATGTACTAAGCAAAAGATGGCCTAGATGATACACTAATGCCAAGTATGGACCTCGCACTTGTCTCAACAAAGAGATGGACGGCACAAATGATATGTACATGTCACGAGGTCCTAGTAAATGGGTATAAGGGTAGGATACAAGTGGGTATATGACAAGGTGAGTTCACAAAGTGAGCTAATAGGGTGAACATTTGGGCTTTCTAAATCTCTATATCATGTAATAAACTGGGCTTTCCTATGGGAAGCCCGATACGTACACAAAGTGGGTTTGGTGGAGTACCTACACCTAAGACTATGTGTCCTTCTAAGTAGATTGGGTAGCCCGCTCAACACCTAAGTGGGCCTTGGGTATGGTCACTAAACTTGGGAAAACATGCATCTAGATGGGCCACCTTTCAATGGAAGGCCTGGTGTGAACACAAGGTGGACTTCAAGATTTGGGCAATACTACAGGGCATGGCGGGAAGCACCATTATTAATGGGGGACCAACGGTTTGGGTTAGCCCAATGGATATTACTAACATCGGTGGGGACCCAACAGTTTGGGTTAGCCCACTAGGGTAAGGGTGGAAATGGGCTTAATGATGGGCCATAGAGGAGTTTGTAACGGTGGACATTTAACCACTATTGCCCTATGGTGTGGTCCACTTGGGATTGGAATCGAAATCACTACTGGGCCCTCGCCCCTTTAAAATCTCTTAGAAGGACAGATGGATAGTGCGCATATAACACACACATCAAGGTGGGCCTCACACATCACAATTGGGCCTCATATACGTGTTGCATGTGTATCACAATGGGCCTCACTACCTGTGCCTCAAATACATCACAATGGGCCCCATACTTGGGCCTCAAATACATCACAATGGGCCTCACTACCTGGGCCTTAAATATATCACAATGGGCCTCATCCACGGGCCTTAAATACATTACAATGGGCCTCACTACCTGGGCCTCAAATACATCACAATGGGCCCCATACTTGGGCCTCAAATAGATCACATTGGGCCTCACTTATGGGCCTCATATACATCACATTGGGCCTCACTCATGGGCCTCAAATATATCACAATGGGCTACATCCCATGGGCCTCAGATAAATCACAGCGCGTCATATATATGAATGATATAAATATACAATACATACATCACGACAGGGCCCCACTGTCGGATGGTCTGAATATACAATCCACACATCATGGTGCCCTACTAGACGTCTAACCATGGACGGACGGTTTGGATCATACACGTACATCACGTGGGGCCCATGTCTCATGTGGACGGTGTAGATATGAAACACATATATCATAGCTGGTCCCACCATCCAACAGGTTGGACGGTGTGGATTAAAATACATAAATCATGGTAGGGTCCCAAATCACCATTCAGGGATGGACGGCTAGGATACACAACACAGCTCAAGGTGGGCTTCACTGGCTTAGAACACTGGACGGTGTGGATAAGACCTATACATCACAGCTAGCCCCAGAGCATCGTCTAGAGATGGATGGTGTGGGCACAAAATACATACATCAAGGTGGGCCCCACCACGCCCACACGTGTGGGGTGCGTCCCACGCTGCCAAATGGATGGACAGTATGGTATAACACATACCTCATGATCAGATCCACAGAACTTGTTGATGTCCATTCAAATGGACGGTTTGGATATAACAATACCTCTGATTAGACCCACAAACTGTTGACGTCCATACAGATGGATGGTGCAGGTAAAACCCATACATCACATTGGGTCCATACAAATGGACGGTATGGATGAAACATACATCGAGGTGGGGTCCCACCGTCCAGCAACTAGATGATGAGGATGAAACCCACACATTATGGTAAGGCCTCACCGTCTAGGGTCTGGATGGTGTGGAAAAAAACATATACATTAGGGTGGTGCCACGTGGTAGCCCACCCAATCAAGCTGATATTTGATTTTTTTCCTTTCATCCAAGGCTTGCTGGCTGGCTGGGCTTTACCACCAACAGCTGCTGGGCCACAGCAGACCGAGGTCGACTCTTGCAGTGGCCCCACCACACAGACGGTGTGGATACTACATAAATCGAGGTGGGGTCCACATCAGCGTGGCCCACCCGTTGGACGAAACTAATATTTGTGATTTCCTCTCCGTCCAGGCCCACCCGAAAATGGGCAGCAAGGTGGGCCCTTTGCAGACAATGGGTGCATCCTAATACATGTGGACGACGTGGATAAAAATACATACATCATGGGTGAGCCATTCAATCAAGGGAGAGAGAGAATGTGTCACGCCCCAAACTCAGAAATCGGGCTCACAAAATTTTTGATCATCGAATCTTCCGTCGACAACCTCCGTAGTACCCCATTCTCGGCTTCCAGCGCCAATACACCAGATTCTGATCCTGGGATCCTACAAGGAGAATTTTTCAATGTACATTTATCCTGTAAGAAGCATAATCACAAGTTTACCTAAATCACAAATGTAAGAACCTAACCCAAGTATGCACACCGTTCCTTTAGGTCTCGTCGTCCTACCAGCCGAATTCCAGTGACCCGCGACCTACGGATAGTGTTTGCAGTCATCCTCAAGTTCATTCATGTAGACCTGACTCAGATTCAATCAAAAATTATGTCATTTCATCCGTATTAGTGCCGCAGTTCCAACGCCGTGTCCTGTGCATAAATCCGACGTGTACATCTCAAGTTATGGGCCACACTCGATTTGGACCATTGATGTGTGATTGGTGGACCCCACCATGACCTTGCATGTTTTCCCATGTGGTGATGTCATGCCTAGGCCTAGAGTTTTAGAAAGCCTACAAGCCTACCCTAGCTAGAGCCTAGCCCCTAGCAACATTGGTTGTATCTCCCTAGCCTAATTATTTCTTTCTCTTCTCTAGGCATGCCTCTTTTAGAGAAACAATCATTACTTTTTCTACAACTCCCTAGCAAGCTTCTTTCCCTCTAATTTCTCTCTTACTCTCTCTTCTCTCCTCTTGCTAGAAAGCCCTCCAACATCCCACCCTTTCCACATTTTCCAGCCCCTTCTACCTCAAATCCCCTCCAATCCTACCCTTTCTAGCCCATCTCACCCACGGATTCATCTCCCTTGGAGCTTCTAGTTGATGGTGGTGTAGATTTCAAGCTAGATCCTTAAGGTGGGCGTACATGCATTGTAGATTTCAGATTCCTTTAGTTCCTTTCTTAATCTTCATCCTTCTTCTTATGTTGGAGCATGTGGGGCCCATCAAGTGATGGTGGTGGCCCTAAGTCTCTATGGATGTGGCTTGTAGACCATCCTACATTGCATGCATGTTACATGCAAGGGACCATTGTCCATGAATCCCTTCATGCCTTTTTCTTCCTTAGATCAGGGATCTTTGGGTTATCTAGACCCTTGATCCATAGTAGAGATTGCATCTCCAGCATAGATCTCAAGTTGAAAGTCCTTGATCATGTAGATCTTTGTAATCTTGCCATAATAGAATGCGTATTCTTATGTGATGAGGGGAAGGGCCTCAATGTGATGGATCCCCTTCTCTTGTGGCTGAATCCTCCTTCTTTTCTTGTTTAATACCTCTAATCATGAGTGTGTGGCCCACCTTGTGGACCAACAAAAATCCAGACCGTCCAAAGTGGGAGGACGCCCATGGCAGTCCACCCATGGACGTGTGGCCCCAAAATATACCCAAAAGGGGTGCATGGAAAGGTGATTTAATGGTGGGGATGGTCTGAATGTTTGTGGGGCCCACTAGGGTGGTCCATACCATGATTTTCTGGGATTAAATCCCCTTTTAAATAGTGTTTATACTTTATAATTTTCAGTTATATGTTGCTGTCTAGAACTATCTAGATAGATTTTTGGGTCTTCTTGAGGCCTGATTTTTAAGCATTTGGTGGGGAGATTGGTACCATATAACATATGATTCTTGAATTTGTATATCCCACCTATAAGCATACCAAATTTTAGCCCTAAATGACCCCATTTGAGCCTCCAAAAGGGTGGACCAACATGATGGATTGCCAGGTTTTTCTACTGTGCAGTCCAGCAACATTACCTCAAGAAAACCTTAATTCATAATTTATTTTGATGATGGTGGGCCACATTTCTGGGTTCCATCTTATTGTATACATGATGAGGGACCTTATTCCTCAATTTCATGAATTTTAGAGGCCCTGAACCCACTCCATTGGAGTGCCCAAATTCTTAACAGCAACGTGTACATTGCTGAATTTTCTTCCAACCTTGCTGTTCTCTTTATGTTTGTAGTAGTTTTGGGCCCAGCCCATTGGGGCTTTGTGCATGATTTTTGAGGGGTCACTTTATGACATTATAGAGGCCACTGGGCCATGATTGTGGAGCCCATTGAGCTGGACCAGTGGTCCATGCTGGGCGTCCAGCTAGGGACGTCCAGCATGGGGCTGGCCATCCCAACATGCGCGCCCACCTTGATGGTGTATTTCATCCACGCCGTCCCGTATATTTGGGTGGCCTATGTGGGTGGGTCCACCCTAGGTGGATGTCCCCTATGTGGCCCACTTGGGATGTGTGGAGCCCACCTTGTTGTATGTGTTTGACCCTGGGCCGTCCAGTCCTTGGACCGTCCAACCCCTTAGGACGCCCATGCCATGGGCTGCTGCTGAGCGCGCATTCTAGCAGTAGGCCCGCTTAGTTTGGGTGTCAAAACCCCTTCTTCCATTTGGTGGGGCCCCCTATAAGTAATGTTATCCTCTTAAAAATAATTCACACATACTTGGACAAGTTTCTGAGCCTCAATAGGCGCAGGAAATTAGGTGGATTGAAAGTCTAGTTATGGGCATTAAATGTACATGTATATTACTGAATTTTATTGGTTGTTGGGTCCACCACATCGAGGGAATTGGGTACATTTTACTCCCTCATAATTTAGTATTTTCTTGGGCTTAATTAATGCTTGTTTAGGCCACCATTAATGATCACTTGTGGGACCCAAACACATATCGAATTTTTTTATTATTTCCTTGTGGGCCCAGTTTGGTCTGGAATGTCCCACCTTGGCCAGTCGTATGTAGGGCTGCCCTTCCACCATTTTGTGGACTTATGGGCTGAGATAACGGTGGTATTGGGCCCTTGGTTGCCCACTTAAATTGCTAGTTATTGGGCTGATGTAGTGGGGCCCATTTCACCCAACTTAGACTTATTTTTGGGCCATATTTTTATGCTCATGGGCTGCCCATTAAGTCTAACTAAATGCATGGATTTGATTGTCATTGGAACTTGGGCTTTGGAGTTTGATTCCCTTCCTTTAACCCATGTTGTTATAGATGGATTAGACCCATAGTTTTTAATGCTTTATATGGGACTTATGTACATGAATTGGATGTGGGCCTTGGGCGTTGTAGCTTATGGTTTGTGGTTGGATTCCTTAGGGCAATGGTGGTTGAATGTTTCCATTTGGACCCCTCTAGGCCTGTTTGTATCTAAGTGTACACCTTAGTCTCTTGCTAGCCCTATCTCTATATTATTTAGGCCCGTAGCTTGTATACTTAGTCTCGTGGGCTACCCCAGGTAAATGGGCCCCCACTAGAGGTTGTATTCCTTATGAGGAATTGGTTAAATACCTAAACCCATCATGGTTAGGTTGAGAGTACGTCTTCTTATTCACCTCATTGGCACCTTTATTCATTTTCATGGCCCACTCTCATACGCATCATATGCATGCTTGGTTGAGGTATTATTGGCCATGGTTGTACGATGTAGGACATGTTGGTATCTCTCTGAGGGATAGAGTTTATCCTCTTGAGCACGATGGATACTTGGGATTGATGCATGGGTGATTATGTGATTCATGCATCTGACATTGCATAGCATGTGGATATCTACCATTGCTTCATTAAGGTCGTAGCCTCCACAAGTTTATCATGGATGGCTATGTGTGGATGCTGAAAATGATAGTTAAGCATTTGGGGCTCATAGGATGTCCTTGTGTGAAAGCCCCTAAACTTCCACGGTATAGAGGAGATGCCTCAACGCCGAGACTGAGTGGAAATCATGAGCACCTTAGAGCCTTATACCGTTAGGCCGCGACTCCCACTGTTGCGAGGTCGGTTAGGATGGGGTTTGGCCTTACCCACCTGAGTGAGAGAGCAATAGCTAGGCTGAGTTTAACCATCTCGTGAATGGGTTCGTTGCTGTCGAGCCTCGCTTGTGATTTGTTGTCCACAGGTGGATAGTGAGTTCTCCTACGCTCGTTTGACTGTGCGAGTCTTCGAAAGAAGCAGTCATCCTTCAGTGTACTTGACCTTGGTGGATTCCTTATGGTGGAACTATACTTGATATGTGGATTGGATATAAGGACTAACATTACTTCACATTGTATTTGCATCGGCTATATAAGCCTTATGTTGCATCGCCTTGGTATGGTGTCTAGTACTCATGTATTGCATTGCATAGCCTTAGTATGGCTTACTGCATTCATAATTTAGCCTCAGTACATCTAGTGGCATTGGTATCATTCATGGTTCCCTCTGCATCCTCCTATTTCTTCTGAGCACCATTGTCACACACCTTACACCACCCTTTAAGCTTTCTATAAGCTTATGTAAAATTGATGTATGCAGGTGATCCTAGGTCGACACAGTAGTAGTGGAGCATTGGACTGGAGAGTGCTAAGGACCCTTTGTAGACTTTTCTCTTCCTTTCTTACCTTATGTATTTCCTTTTGAGCCTTATATACCTGTAAAGTTTAAATTCTTAGTAGATTTTGCAATGCGTTTGTAACGCCCTGAAAATCGGGGGTCGAGTATAACTCAGCTTCCAAGTTCCAAAACATCACTTATGCAACATAATGAATGATAATTGTATGTTGTCTATGTTAGTGCATAAAGCATGAGATAAATCAAGCCAGATCAGCAGACATAATTCAGGGATATTGAGGTAAAGCAAGCAGAAGACTTAAATACATAAATAATTCAAAAATAATCTCCAAAAGATGCGTGCGCTACCCAAGGCAACATATACAACTGTGTCTCAAATACATATATCAACTGTGCAAAATAATCCAATACATATCCCAAAAATCCCCGCTGGTCAGGATGAGGCTCACATGAACCCGCCTGAGAACTGCATATATGAGAACGCCTCCTCGTCCTCATCAAAGTCTGGCTCTACCTCACCGCATCTCCATCACCTGCATCTAAATCAGAGTCTGGTTAGTGTTTAAACACCATCCCAGAGCGTGGGAGTGAGTGATCAACTCAGTGGTACTATACAGCAAAGGTTAACATGTTATCAATCCAATCAAGCAGTAATGATAAGGCAGTACAATCAAACAGGTCCTAAATACTCTTGTTAATGCACAAATGTTATGAAGAATGATGCATGCCCTCACCACAATCCCTTCTGCGACATCATCTAACGATCGCGGCATTAATCACTTCCTCAGTGCTCTATCACCAACCCCGTTAGCACATGTAATGCGATGAGATGAACATGCTTACCAAGTTCTTATTAGTCCTTTTCATACAGCAGGATTGGGAAGCTAAGACACCTCCCTTATATCAATTCTCAACATTGATCCATTCTAAGGTCGTCAGTCCTAGGAAATCTCATACGATGTTATGGTTCTAGGTCACTACAAGGGCTGTCAGGGCTGTTACAAGCAATCGTTACACCACTCCCCCATCACCAAATCAATACAGGCCTACTTGTATCCTTAAGACTACAACAGGACTCGTCGCCCTTATGCAGTGTCAGGATATACTCGAGGTCACTACAGAGGGCTCGTCACCAATCAGTGTAAGCCGACAACAAGAATATAGTGTCCCATACCACCATAATCTGCTCAGAGTAGGGTGCTCACTGGTCACTACGGGGAGGTTGTGGCCCCAGCGTAGGCCGACAACTCAACCACGGTGTCTCATACCACCATGTCCAGCTCATGAGTCTTAGGGGATCACGGTACCACAGTTAACAGGAGTTTCACTGGTAAGCTCAGTGCCTTAGATTCAAACAGTGGTGACCAAACATGGTAAACAAACATAGGTCAATCGGGTTAGTTAATAATCTCAACTAGGTCAAGCGTACGTTGAGTTGGATGACATGGAATGTATAAACACTCCGTGTGGCCTAACCGCTGGCGAACACCCCAAGCACGACTCAGATTCGTTAAACTCATCCTATGTGGCGAAAATGACCTCAACCACCATTTGGAGTACGATTCCAATTACCTGGACTGTAGCACAGCCCCATTCACATACAGATCTAATATCTAGCATATGATTCATATCCTGCATTCATATGAACATTCATGACATATAACAGACACTTAAATACAGTATATGGAGGAAATCATACACACATTAACATAATTCATCTAAATACATAATCCATGGAGGAAATCAAATACACATTGAACATGAATAATCTACGTTACATAATTCATGGAGGAAATCACACACCTAAATGTTATTATTGAAATCCCTATCTCAATCATCTTAACAATAACATTTTACTAACTACTAACTCGTTTAGGCATTTGCACAAACACTTAGATTACACTATTCAACACATCACATATGTCAACTCCGTTGCATATTAGGGAAAGTCCTCTCATCGAGGAGTTGCTGCATACATGTCAAGCATATAAAAACGACAATTAATCATGGCAACCAAATCAGCAAATTCCATACGCATACAGGTATTCTAACATATACATGAAATACGCTATTTATAATATAAAGAATACATATACGAAATTCAAAATGGATAGCACATTTGGCATGTGTAATTGCATTCACAACATGAATAAATCATTATCTAACATTGAAAGTGTTGAAAACCATAACCTAAACGTATATGTCCTCGCCTTAAACCAGAAAATGCATATAAGAGGTGATTCAGATGATATGTCTTCGTCAACGGCGGATACGCTACCTATGGCATGAAACAGGTTAGCTAAAACTTTACTACAACTAATCTAAGCTTCAAAACAAGTTAGGGTTAGCTTAACTTACCCAAAAATAGAATCAGAATTGCCGAAAGAATGATCCAGATAGGCAGGTTAGATGAATAGATGGACTAGGAAGAATTCTACGGAGATTCGACAGATTCTCCCACACTTTCTCTCTCTTTTCTCTCTTAGAAACCTAGGGTTTAGGAAATTCATATGGGATTTGGAACTAAGGGTTTAAGGCCTATTTATAAGCCTAAACACGATGAAAATAAACTTAAGGTCAAGGTACACTTAGGTTATAACCAAATCGGGCCTGTTCCGATCCAACGGAGAACTCCTGGAGGTCCTCTTATCAAATGTGGTTGGACTTAAGCTCACTAGCATCGGATCTTTAGTAAGTTAAGTTTTCAGTACGATCGGGTTTTCAGATCGTCCGTGGTGGTCCAACTTCAATTCAACGGTTACCGAACTCAAATCAGGGCTACAAGTTTTATGATATGAAAGGGCCATCTATCCTGATCCGAGGATGAATTTGGGTCAAATTCTAACGGTCAGAACGCTTAAAAATAACGTGCAAGCAAAACGTTCCAGATTTTTAAAAAATATAATTAATTTTCTAAATATCCTCATTTTCCTACTCTCTTTACTCCAGGCTCAATAAAATGGTCTCAAGACATCGTTTAGGCTTAATTTTCTAGGTGATTGTTAAGTCTAACCAGGCGGTCGTAATGGTCCAAGTTCATAGCTATCAGGATTTCGATGCGCGGTCTAGAACCAATACAAAGTTACAAAGCATTCTCGGGAGCAACTGGGTTTAGAGTTGGATCATAGATTTCAGGGTAAGATAGCGTAAAGAATTCTCTAGGTTCTGGGTCTTACAGATCGCATTAAAAACTATCGGTGCTAATTCCATAAGTACTCTAGTTTAGCAATGGCTAAAATACATTAAAGTTCTAAAGGATTTGGTTCTAAAAGATTTCTACTAAAGGTGGTACTCGGGTCTAAGTACAGATTTTTCTAAATCGTTATAGCGTTCCTATGGTTACTTTCTGAGATTACTGTGTTATGATCTTGGGTATGCTCGATTTGGATTAGATTCATGTTATGAAAATCCTCCTTGTAGGATCGCAGGATCGAAATTTGTGCTAAGAGCCGAGAATGGGGTACTACAAAGGCTGTTACGGCTGGAACCGACCATCAGGTTCTTTACAAGTTCGATCACCAAGTTTGGGGCATGACAGGAGTTAGTATCAAACCATAACAAGTATTCTCAGAATTACTTGGGATAACATTGCATATTTGCTACAAACTTAGGATAAGTCATGTCCCTAGAGCGTTCCTTTCGTTCCATTGAGCTTGCAAGATTATGATCCTTTGTACCCATCATCCTTGCTATTTTATAGGCGATCCTGCCTAAGTGAGGCACCCGTGGTCATGGTGCCTATGGCCGTGGTGCCCATGGTCGTGGTTCTCATTCTGCTCCAGCGACCCAATCGACCTGAGCACATCCTATAACTGAGGTTGTGATTCCACCCCCAGTGGCACTTGTTCTCCCACCTAAGCCTGTTATTCCATTCCAGAGGCTCCTACCGCTCCTGTGCCTCCACCTGAGGCTAGTACCGCCACTATTTTTTTACGGTTCCTGTAGGGATTGAGCATTTTCAGCAAATGATGCAGGCCGTCACTGCTTCATTGCAAACCTACCTACTGCTGAGGTTCCTATACATTCTAACTTACCGCGGGTGAGCGTGGTATTTCGAGAGTTCCAGCAACATGATCCCCCGAGGTTTAGGGGTGAGCCCGACCCTTCTACCACCTAGTTGTGGCGCACTGAGGTGGGAGGATATTCGACACCATGTAGTGTCTGAGCGATCAGAGAGTCTCATTAGCCACTTTTCTTCTGCAGGGAGAGGCCCGACATTGGTGGTCATTAGTGTCGACGATGGTCGGGCCTTAGTTTGTTTAGACATGGGAGGAGTTCATGGTCCGCTTCGACCAAAGTTCTTCCCCGAGGATATTCGTGAGTAGCATGCTATGGAGTTCGAGCTCTAGTCCGGGGTGATATGAAGATGTCTCAGTATGAGGCCTGTTTCATAGCACTTTACAAATTTTCTCCCTATCTTGTTAACGACGAAAAGAGGAAGGCTCATTGTTTTTAAAACGTCTTGTGTCCCCCTCTCCACAATTGTGTGGTGGGACATTGCTTGATGACATTTGATCAAGTCATCCACAGATCATTGGTGTATGAGGAGGACTGGGCCATGACCCAGAGGACCCAATATCAGAGTTCCAGCAGAGACAAGATGAGGAGGGCTCCATCAGGAAGTTCCTGACAGCACCGTCAGCAAGGTAGAGAGGCAGATCTGAGTTCAGGCAGCCCATAGCCTAGTCGGCAGCTTCATCATCAGCGTAGCCACTCCTTCCTCCTTTCCATTTTTGGGTGTTTTCTATGGATGTGGGTAGATAGGGCATCGGAGGCGTGATTGCCCTTTACCCTTGCAGAAGTAGAGGCCACCGCAATTGCCTCCTCCCCATCCTCCTCAGTAGTAACAACATCAAGCTCCCACTCCTAGGCCTCCTCCTCAGTAATAAAGGTAGCCAAGCAGGCCTCCACAACGGCCACGACAGTAGCAGAGACAGCAGCAGCAGAGGGGACATGCACCTCCCCAATCCTTGGGTCGAGTATGTATCGCTACACAGTCTTCTGACTTCCTTTGCCAGCTCAGGGCAGATTCTATTCTGAGCAGCAAGCACAGGGTTAGGACCCATAATCTTCTACCGACGGAGTTGTCGAGGGTATTCTCCTTATTTCTTCTTGTGTTGCTCATGTTCTATTTGATTCTGGCATTTCCCATTCCTTCGTGGCCTAGGAGTTTTTTCGATCAACTGGTATTCCTTCAGAGTCCACGTCTGAGGCTTTAGCTATTTCAACTCCCTTGGGGGAGTCCACTATTTTGAGTCGTCATTGGTCTTCTTGCTCTGTTTTGTTGGTGATATGTTCTTGCCCACCGATTTTTTTATGTTGTCGATGGTGAAGTTTGATGTTATCCTGGGTATGGACTGGTTTGTTGAGTATCATGCCATCTTGGACTGTGCCGTGACGACAGTCACATTTCATATTCCCAGCTTGCCAGTGTTCTAGTTCGTTGCTGAGCCAAGAGGAGAGTCGTTGTCTAGCTTGTTGGCTTGTATTGTCGAGGAGTCTGTGGCAGGATGTATTGAGCAGCTACCAATAGTTTACGAGTACCCAGATGTGTTCTAAGAGATCTCGGGTTTACCGCCACATCAGTAAATTGAGTTTCAGATTGATTTGGCACCTAATACTGCACCTATCTCAAAGGCCCCCTACCAGATGGCACCGATGGAGTTGAGGAAACTACAGGAGCAATTGGATGAGCTCTGGGAGTTGGGTTTTATTTGTCCCAGCAGTTCACCGTGGGGAGCCCTGCTATTGTTCGTGAAGAAAAAAGGATTGCTCGTTGACACTCTGTGTGGATTATCGCGAGCTCAACAGGGTCACTATCAAGAACAGATTCTCGCTTCCCATGATTGATGATTTATTCAACCAGCTGCAGGATGCTCAGTTCTTTTTCAAGATAGACTCATGCTCCAGTTACCATCAGATTCGGATCTAAGAGGAGAATATTTAAAAGCAACATTTCGGACGTGCTATGGTCACTTTGAGTTTCTAGTCATGTCATTCGGACTGACCAATGCACCCGCCGTATTCATGCAGCTGATGAACGAGGTCTTCCAGCCCTTCCTCGACCAGTTTGTGGTTGTGTTTATTGATGATATTCTGGTATATTCGAGGACCCGGGAGGACTATATGATGCATTTACAGATTGTGTTTGAGACCCTCCATGCCCACCAGCTGTATAAAAAGATGAAGAAGTGTGAGTTCTAGTAGGAGGAGGTGAAGTTCCTTGGTCACGTTGTGACGAGGGAGGGTGTCACTGTGGACCCCTCAAAGGTTGATGCAGTGTGTAAGTGGGGCCAGCCCACGAACGCATCTGAGATCTGTAGCTTCCTTAGTCTGGTGGGATATTATCGACGATTTATTAGGGGTTTCTCCCGTATTGCAGCACCATTGACCCGGTTAATGCGGAAGGGTGCCAAGTTTGTCTGGAGTGACGCCTGTGAGGAGGCATTTATGGAGTTGAAGGACCACCTCACATCCTCTCTTGTCCTCACTCTTCCTAATGAGAGTGATGGTTTTATTGTGTTTACCGATGCCTTTAGAGTTGGCTTGGGTGCTGTCTAATGCAGCACGGGAAGCCTATGGCATATGTCTCGTACCAGCTCAAGGTCCATGAGCCGAACTACCCCACCCATGATCTAGACCTAGTAGTAGTTGTCTTCGCACTGAAGGTGTGGAGGCAATATCTCTATGGGGTTAGGTTCGAGCTCTTTTCGAACCATAAGAGCTTGAATTATTTATTTTTGGAGTTTGAGTTGAACATGCGACAAAGGTGAAGGATGGAATTATTAAAGGATTATGACTTCGACCTTCAGTATCACCCGGGTAAAGCGAACGTGGTGGCGGACGCGCTCAGCTGTCAGCCATGAGGCCTGGTGGTATAAATGATGGTTCGAGAGTGGCAGATGCTCGAGGATGTTTCAGAATTTGACTTTAAGTTTGGTTTGCATTCTTCCATGGTTTAGCTTTTGAGCTTGTCGATTCAACCCTCTTTGGTTGTTAGGGTGATTGAGCTCAGCAGATGGACGAGTCACTTCAGAAGTACTGAGCAGAGGCAGCATTCGTAGAGCAGTCAGACTGGTAGATTGGTTCTGACGGTGGATTACGCGTCAAAGGCCGATTGTGTGTCCCGGACGTGCTAGAGTTACATCATGATCTGATGATTGAGGCACGTCGATTGAGACTTACCATCCACCCGGGCTCGACGAAGATGTAAAAAGATATGAGGAGGAAGTACTTTTGGTCGGGGATGAAACGTCAGAATGCTAGCTTCATGGCCGAGTGTGACACTTGCCAGCGTGACAAGGACAATCACTAAAGACCCCCTGATCCATTACAGTCATTAAGTGTTCCAGTTTGGAAGTGGGAGAATGTGTTGACGGATTTTATCATGGATTTACCAAGGACTAAGCGCAGTCACGATGCCATCTGGGTTGTCGTTGATCGATTGATGAAGTCGGCACACTTCGTTCTGATACGTGCATCCTATACTATGGACCAGCATGTGAAGGTATTCATCGAGGAGATAGTGAGACTGCACGACATTCCGATTTTGATCGTATTGACTAAGACCCTAGATTTACGTCTCAATTTTGAAGGAGTTTCCACCAGGCGATGGAGTCTACCTTGTATCTCAACACCGCTTATCATCCGTAAACAGATGGGCAGACCAAAAGGGTCAACCAGATCCTTGAGGATATGCTCAGAGCTTGTGTGTTTGACTTTGCAGGCAGTTGGGATGATTATTTATGCCTTATCCAGTTTGCGTACAACAACAGTTATTAGACGACTACCGACATGGGTCCTTTTGAGGCACTATATGGTAGACCGTATAGATCTCCTAGCTGTTGGAACAAGGTTGGAGAGCATCATCTCCTAGGTCCTGAGCTTATACAGTGGACATCAGAGGTTGTAGATATTATCAGGCAGAGGATGCGCACAGTTTAGAGTCGGTAGAAAAGTTTTACTAATCATCGAGTTTGCAGTTGGGGACAGTATATCTCAAGGTCTCGCCTATGAAGGACGACATTCGATTTGGAGTAAAGGGTAAGCTGCCTCGAGATTCATTGAACCATTCGAGATTACTGAGCGTGTGGGTGCTGTGGCCTGCAGGCTTGTCTTACCTTCAGAGTTGTCTGAGATCCACGATGTGTTCCATGTATCTATATTGAGGAAGTGTGGGTCGAACATCATTCCAGTCATTGATTGGCAGCCCCTTGAGGTTCGTGAGGATGCTTCCTATATTGAGCAGCCGATTCATATTCTTAATTAGAAGGAGTAGGTTCTCAGGACCAAGGTCATTCCCCTGGTAAGGTGTAGTGGAGTCACCATTCAGAGGCTGAGGCGTCTTGGGAACTAGAGAGCATTATCTCCATTTATTTGATGTTCAATTGTTGTATGATTCTATGCATTACCTTCTCTTGTGATTGCTGATTGTTATATATGATGGCATTTTCACATTCCTTTTTGTCCTTGATTTGATAAATTTTGAAGACAAAATTTCTTTATTGGTGGGGAGAGCTGTAAGACCCTAACCCAAGTATGCACACTATTTCTTTAGGTCTCGTGGTCCTACCGATCAAATTTTGGCGACCCGCAACCTACGGATAGTGTTTGCAGTCATCCTTAAGTTCGGTCATGTAGACCTAACTCGGATTGACCCAAAACCTATGTCATTTCATCCGTATCGATGTCGGGGTTCCAACACGACGTCCCGTGCGTGAATCTGACGTGTACATCTCAAGTTATGGGACATGCTCGATTTGGACCATTAATGTGTGATTGGTGGACGCCCCATGGCCTTGCACGTTTTTCCATGTGGTGATGTCATGCCTAGGCCTAGGGTTTCTAGAAAGCTTACAAGCCTACCCTAGCTAGATCCTAGCCCCTAGCAACATTGGTTGTATCTCCCTAGCCTAATTATTTCTTTCTCTTCTCTAGGCATGCCTCTTTTAGAGAAACAATCATTACTTTTTCTACAACTCCCTAGCAAGCTTCTTTCCCTCTAATTTCTCTCTTACTCTCTCTTCTCTCCTCTTGCTAGAAAGCCCTCCAACATCCCACCCTTTCCACATTTTCCAGCCCCTTC
Organism: Magnolia kwangsiensis; assembly: GCA_037074715.1. Lineage (NCBI taxonomy): Eukaryota > Viridiplantae > Streptophyta > Magnoliopsida > Magnoliales > Magnoliaceae > Magnolia > Magnolia kwangsiensis. The sequence goes on from CM073573.1 coordinate 65,484,877, forward strand.
TACCTCAAATCCCCTCCAATCCTACCTTCTCTAGCCCATCTCACCCATATATAGATTTATCTCCCTTTGAGCTTTTTGTTGATGGTGGCGTAGATTTCAAGTTATATCCTTAAGGTGGGTGTACATGCATTGTAGATTTTAGATTCCTTTAGTTCCTTTCTTATTCTTTATCCTTCTTCTCATGTTGGAGCTTGTGCGGCACATCAAGTGATGGTGGTGGCCCCAAGTCTCTATGGATGTGGCTTGTAGCCCATCCTACATTGCATGTAAGGGACCATTCTCTATGGATCCCTTCATGCCTTTTTCTTCCTTAGATCAGGGATCTTTGGGTTATCTAGACCCTTAATCCTTGGTGGAGATTGCATCTCCACCATAAATCTCAAGTAGAAAGTCCTTGATCATGTAGATCTTTGTAATCTTGGTATAGTAGAATGTGTATGCTTGTGTGATGAAGGGAAGGGCCTAAATGTGATGGAGCCCCTTCCCTTGTGGCTGAATCCTCCTTCTTTTCTTGTTTAATACCTCTAATCATGAGTGTGTGGCCCACCTTGTGGACCAACAAAAATCCAGACCGACCAAAGTGGGAGGACGCCCATGGCAGTCCACCCTTGGACATGTGGCCCCAAAATGCACCAAAAAGGGGTGCATGCAAATGTGTTTTAATGGTGTGGATGGTCTGAATGTTTGTGGGGCCCACTAGTGTAGTCCATACAATGATTTTCTGGGATCAAATTCCATTTTAAATAGTGTTTATATTTTATTATTTTCAGTTATATGTTGCTGTCCAAAACTGTCTGGACAGATTTTTGGGTCATCTTGAGGCCTGATTTTTGGGCATTTGGTGCGAATATTGGCACCATGTAATATATGATTCTTGAATTTGTATATCCCACCTATAAGCATACCAAATTTCATCCCCAACTAACCCCATTTGTACCTCTAAAAGGGTGGGCCAACATGATAGACTACCAGATTTTTCTCTTGTGCAGTCCAGCAACATTACCTTAGGAAAACCTTAATTCATAAAATATTTTGATGATGGTGGCCCACCTTTCTACTTCAATCTTGTTGTATACATGATGAGGGACCTTCACGCTCAATTTCATGAATTTTAGAGCCCTGGACCCACTCCATTGGAGTGCCCAAATTTAGGACAACAACATGTACATTGCTGAATTTTCTTCCAACCTTGTTATCCTCTTTGTGTTTGTAGTAGTTTTGGACCCTGCCCATTTGGGCTTTGTGCATGATTTTTGGGGGCCCACTTTATGATATTATAGAGGCCATTGGGCCATGATTTTGGGGCCCACTGAGTTGGACCAGCAGTCCATGTTGGGTGTCCAACTAGGGACGTCCAGCATGGGGCTAGTAGTCCCAGCGTGCGGGCCCACCTTGATGGTGTATTTCATCCACGCCATCCCCCATATTTGGGTGGCCCATGTGGGTGGTTCCAACCTAGGTGAACGTCGCCTGTGTGGCCCACTTGGGATGTGTGGAGCCCACCTTGTTGTATGTGTCTGGCCCTGGGCCGTCCAGGCCTTGGACCGTCCCACCCCTTGGGACACCCATGCCATGGGCTACTACTGTGAGTGCATTCCAGCGGCAGCCCCAATTAATTTGGGTGCCAAAACCCCTTCTTCAATTTGGTGGGGCCCCCTATAAGTAATGTTAACCTCTTAGAAATAATTCACACATACTTGGACATGTTTCTGGGCCACAATATGCCCAGGAAATTAGGTGGACTGAAAGTCCAGCTATGGGCATTAAATGTACATGTATATTGCTGAATTTTATTGGTTGTGTGGCCCACCACATTGAGGGAATTGGGTACTTATTTCTCCCTCATAATTTAGTATTTTCTTGGGTTTAATTAATTCTTATTTGGGCCACCATTGATGATCACTTGTGGGACCCAAACACATACTAGATTTTTTTGGGACTTCCTTTTGAGACCAGTTTGGGGTGGAAAGTCCCACCTTGGCCAGCCTTATGTTGGGCTGCCCATCCACCATTTTGATAGACTTATGGGCTAAGATAAGGGTGGTATTGGGCCCTTGGTTGCCCACTTAAATTGTTAGTTATTGGGCTGATGTAGTGAGGCCCATTTCACCCAACTTAGACTTATTTTTGGGCCATGTTTTTATGCTCATGGGCTGCCCATTTAGTCTAACTAAATGCATGGATTTGATGGCCATTGGAACTTGGGATTTGGGCTTTGATTACCATCATTTGGCCCATGTTGTTATGGATGGATTGGACCCATAGTTCTTAATGCATTATATGGGACTTATGTACATGGATTGGATGTGGGCCTTGGGCCTTGTAGCTTATGGTTTGTGGTTGGATGCCTTAGGCCAATGGTAGTTGAATGTCCCCATTTAGACCCTTCTAGGCCCATTTATATCTAAGTTTAGTTGAATGCCCACCTTAGTCTCTTGCTAGGCCCATCTCTATATTATTTAGACCTGTAGCTTGTATACTTAGTCTCGTGGGCAACCCCAAGTAAATGGGCCCCCACTAGAGGTTGTATTCCTTGTGAGGAATTGCTTAAGTACCTAGACCCTTCACCTCATTGTCACCCTTATTCATCTTCATGGCCCACTCTCATACGCATCATATGCATGCTTAGTTGAAGTATGATTGACCATGGTTATGTCATTGTGTAGGACATGTTGGTATCTCCTCGAGGGATGGAGTTTACCCTCTTAAGCACGATAGATGCTTGGGATTGATGCGTGAGTGATTGTGTGATTTATGCATCTGGCATTGTATAACATGTGCTTATCCGTTCTTGCTTCATCAGGGCTGTAACCTCCATAGGTTTATCGTGGATGGTCGTGTGTGGACACCGAAAATGATACTTGAGCATTTGGGGTGTATAAGATGTCCCTATGTGATAGCCCCTAAACTTTCATAGTACCGAGGAGATGCCTCAACGTCGAGACCGAGTGGAAATCATGAACGCCTTAGTGCTTTATACCGTTAGGCCGCGACTCCCACTATTGCGAGGTTGGTTGGGATGGGATTTAGCCTTATCCTCCTAAGTGAGAGGGCAATAGTTAGGATGAGTTTGAGCAGCTCGTGAATGGGTCCGCTACCATCTAGCCTCGCGGGTGATTGGCTGTCCACAGGCGGGTAGTGAGGTCTCCTACACTCGTTTGACTGTGTGGTTCTTGGAAAGTGGCAGTCATCCTGCAGTGTACTTGACCCCGATGGATTCCTTATGATGGAACTGTACTTGATATGTGGATTGAATATGAGGACTGACATTACTTCACATTGCATTTGCATTGGCTGTATAAGCCTTATGTTGCATTACCTTGGTATGACATTCAATACTCATGTATTGCATTGCATAGCCTTGGTATGGCTTACTGCATTCATAGCTTAGCCTCGGTATGGCTAGTGACATTGGTATCATTCATGGTTCCCTCTACATCCTCCTATTTCTTCTGAGCACCATTGTCACACACCTTACACTGCCCTTTAAGCTTTTTATAAGCTTATGCACGATTGATGCGTTCAGGTGATCCTAGGTTGGTGCAGTAGCGGTGGAGCATTAGACTGGAGGGTGCTAAGGACCCTTTGTAGACTTTTCTCTTCCTTTTTAACCTCATGTATTTTCTTTTGAGCCTTATGTACCTATGAAGTTTAAATTCTTATTGAATTTTACAATGCGTTCCTATGGTTACTTTCTAAGATTACTGTGTTATAATCTTGGGTATGCTTGATTTGGATTAGATTCATGCTATGAAAATCCTCCTTATAGGATCCCAAGATAGGAAACTGTACTAGGAGCCGAGAATGGGGTACTACGGAGGCTGTTGCGGTTGGAACCGTCCATCGGGTTCTTTGTGAGTCCAGTCACCGAGTCTAGGGCGTGATAACAAAGGCAACATCATCATCACATATCCACTAATATAAATAGTTAAATACAGTGATGAAAGGGAAATACATATATCAAAAATCATAGCTCCAGAAGACAGCTGCATGCTTGAACCTCAACGTTGTTGCAACCTAACGCCACTTGCACGCATCTATCGTGTATAAGCTTATAGAAAGTTGGGTGGTGTAAGTGTGTGCACAAGGTACGTATCAAGTATGCAATATCAAAGCATTGCGAAAACATGTTGGTAAGTCCATAAATACCATCAGCCTTATTCGGGCTATGCAATGCAAGAACATAATAAGATAATATCATATACTGAGGAAGTAATGCAGATCAGTATGTAATGCAGAGGCATAGTAAGCCAAATATCATATACTGAAGATACAATACAATATACAAATTCTGACGAGTCTACGAATACCATTAACCTCATCTAGGCCAGATAAATGCAGAAGCATAACAACCCAAAATGTCATATGCCACGGATGTAATGCAATATGGGGTGCAAATAAAATAACCAAGCTGAAGTGTGAAGTCGAGATGATAGTACGTAGTATCATATGCTATGGGGTCCATCACAAGAGACTTTATCTAAACTAGTCCCATACCTAAATTTGGATAGTTAAACTTAATGTGGTAAACTCCTTATCTCATGTTGGTCGTGCGCCTCAACTGAAATCATGGCTATTGTGAAGGTATACATAACAATTAGTTACGCACCACTAACCTAAGTGGATAGTGAATGAATGAATGAATGAGTAAAACGATGAGTATACAACTCCTGCTCAATAAGTCTGCATATTAGTATCGTACATCTTTAAGATCATCACCGAGGTTTATTATACTCTACGCCAGCTTGACGCTCATATCCAAGCGCACAACTAGGTAAGTGGAAGAGACCTCACTATCCCCCTACCAATATTGGGCCCGACTCATCCATAGCGGAACCATTTATGAGCTGGTTAGACTCAGCTTAACATTACCTACTCCCTCAAGCGAGTAAGGCCACACCCCCTCCCAACCGACCACGACACAATGGGAGATGCGACCTACTGGTATATGGCCCTCATACGCTCATATATATTCACTCGATCTTAACGTTGAAGCGTCCTCTGATACCAAGAGAGTTTATGGACTTTCACCCAGGGACATCTATGACACCTCATGTAAAAAAAGCTTTTTGGTGTCCCATCTGGCTATCCACGACATGCATGTGGAGGCCACGACCCTGATGTCTCTAGGGCGTATGGTGGTCATATCACAAAATGTGAGATGCATGAGTCTATCATTCAGTCATGTAATAATCCACCCAACGACATGTGTTATGATCAATCACTCCTCATAACAAGCATACATATGATGTGTATTGGCATGGATCGTGGAGCTATACTAAGCATGTTATATGATGATGATGTACTCTCCTCATGTCATGAATGGGCCTAGATGGCCTACTCATATCAAGAATGGGCCTAATGAGGCCTAAGGGAAGGTCACAATGTGGACATTTAATCATCATTGCCCCTCAATGTGGAAATTGAACCAACATTGCTCCCAAAGAGTGGCCCTCATAGGGCCAAACATATAGTGGGGCCCTTAACCTCACATAAGGGCCTCACATACAACACAATGGGCCTCACATATCATAATGGGCCACATCATATGAGCCTCATATACATCAAGTGAGCTGCATCGTCTGGGCCACATATACATCACATCAGGCCTCATCACATAGGCCTCACATACATCACACTAGACCTCATCATATGGGCCTCACATATCACAATGGGCCGCATCACATGGGCGTTATATACATCAAGTGGGTCGCACCGCGTGGGCCTCATATACATCACAATGGGCTGCATCACATGGGCCTTACACATCGTAAATGGCCATATCTCATGGGCGTAATACACATCGCAATGAGCCTCATATGCATCGCAATGGGCTTCTCACATAAGCCTAAGATTACATCACAGTGGGCCGGTCACACGGGCCTAATATACATCAGAATGGACCACTCATACGAGCCTAATATACATCACAATAGGCCACTCACATGGGCCTAATATACATCACAATGGGCCCCATCGCCTGACTCTCAAATGCATCACAATGGGCCTCATCACTTGGGCCCAATATACATCACAATGGGCCATAACTCATGGGTCTCAAATACACCACATGGGCCGCATATTTGGGCCTCACATATCTCACAATAGGCCTCATATCTGGGCCTCAAATGCAGCACAATGGGCCTCATATCTGGGCCTCAAATACATCACAATGGGCCTCATCATAAGGGCCTCAAATACATCACAATGGGCCTCGTATCTGGGCCATAAATACATCATATTAGGCCTCATACGTATCAGATTGGGCCTCACTTATGGACGGATGGCTCGGATCAAACACCCGCACATCATGGTGGCTAGCTGGATATCCAACCCATGGACGGATGGCTTAGATAGAATAGATACATCATATGGGGTCCATGGATAGATAGGATGGATAAAACACATATGTCGCAGCGGCCCCACATGCAGATGGATGACATGTTATACGAAACATCATCAAGGTAGGGGTCCACATAGCCCAAAACGGACAGACAACATGGATGTAAGCCACATACATCATAGTCGGCTCCATATAGCACCGTCTAAATCGACGGTGTGAATATAGACACATACATCTCGGTGCGTCCCACACCACCCATCCAGATTGACAGGTGTGGATATAGAACAGATACATCAAGGTGGGTCCCACCTGCCCACACGTGTCACACGTGTGGGGTGGGCCCACACCTCAAATAGACGGACGATGTGTATATAAACACATACATCAAGGTAGCCCACAAAGCTTGCTGGCGTCAACCAGCAATGGGACCCACCGTCCTAACATTAGACGGTGTGGATCTAGAAGCCATACATCAAGGTGGGCCCACCTCACATGTGTGGCATGTGTGGGTGGGTCCCATGCGTCCATTAAAATGGATGAACGGTATGGATATAAAACAACCTCAAGATGGGACCCCACGGAACTTGTCGTCGTCAATACAACAACTATGTAGATGGTGGGGTCTACATAGATGGACAGTTTAGATATAACCCATACATCATATGGGACCCACAGTCTTGCTGACGTCAATAGTAGCACCTTGCTGCGTGGGATACTCCTGCCAATCTGCTTTCATCCCACCGTCCACAAATGGATGGTGAGGATAGAATACTTAAATTAGGGTGGGTCCACGTCAGTGTGGCCCACTAGAGTTTTGAATCAAGCTAGTATTTGTGGTTTCCTTCATCCAGGCCCGTCCAGGACGGATGACCAGGATCAAACACACTTATATCAAGGTGGATCTCCACCGTCCATTGCTGGACTGTGGAGTCCACACAATCATCAAGTGGGTCCACGTCAGCGTGGCCCACTGGCCTTGGAGCAGGCTGATATTTATGATTTCTCTTCATCTAGGCCCACTCGAAAATGGGCAGCAAGGTGGGCACCTAGATGGAAAATGGCGTTGATAAAATACACTCATCATGGTGGGCCATCATATGAAAAGGACAGAGAGAGAAGGAGAGAGAAATGGCGATGGAGGGGAGGGGCTCCACCACTATGAACCTTCCTTAGGTGGGCCATGCAAATACATACATCAAAATGGGTCCCAAAAATCGTGTGGACCTTAAATCAAAAATCAAAATCTAGCGCCCTGAACACCCACCGATTGTCTTCTTCTTTAGCTCCTTGGAATCCTTGGCTCCTAAACTCTCCTTTTGATGGAGGATGATGAAGTATGGATGGCTAGGATGAGAGATTGGGTGGTAGGGAGTGGGCCACACCTAGGTTCTCTTGGAGCTTGGATGGTCACCTCCCTTATTTACTTGGGAAAAATGGTTAGAGAAGAGAGAGAGAGAGAGGGAGAGAGAGAGAGAGAGAGAGGTTGTAAGGGAGAGGGATGGGTTTGATGGGTATACTTGACTTGAGAGGTATGAGTTGTCTTGACTTTGGGGAAGAGAGAGGTATGGGTGAGTGATGGGTGTACTTGAATTGATCAATGTGATTGATTTAATAGATTGGGTAGAGATTCTCTTAGGATTTATAACGCGTGACATTTTACTCGAAATAAATGCAGGCCCACAACTCACTACAAGAAATTTCTCTTTTACCGACGAATTATTTTGTCGGTAAAAGATTTTTTTTCATGGTTAATGAGTATTACCGATAAAATATTTCGTCGAAAAAATCTTCGCGATAAGACCGTGGCTAAAGGCTTTTACCGAAGAAATATTAATTCATCGGAAATGGTAAAACAATTACCGATGAAAAAAATCTTCGGCAAAACATGTTACTTGTGGTAGGAAAAAAATATATTTCGTCGATAAACACACCTTTTACCGACGAAATATTTCGTCAGTAAAACTGACTTTTACCTACGAAATGTTTCTTAGGTAAAAAATGTGGATGAAACTTTTACCTGTGAAATTATTCGTATGTAAAAAATATGGATGAATCTTTTACCTATGAAATTTTTCGTATGTAAAAAATGTGGATGAAACTTTTACCTACGAAAGTTTTCGTAGGTAAAAAATGTGGATGAAACTTTTACCTACAAAATTTTTCGTTGGTAAAAAATGTCGATGAATCTTTTATCTACGAAATTTTTCATAGGTAAAAAATGTGGATTAAACTTTAACCTATGAAATATTTTATAGGTAAAAAATGTGGATGAACCTTTTACCTACAAAATTTTTCATAGGTAAAAAATGTATATTAAACTTTTTCCTACAAAATATTCATAGGTAAAAACTGTGGGTTAAACTTTTACCTACGAAATGTTGTGTTTAGGAATTCGGGTTCAGGTTCGGGTTCGGTTTCAGGTTCAGGTTTAGGTTTTCAAGTTTAGGTTTAGGGTTAGGAAATCATTATACCCACTATAAATATATGTAGTTCATCTACACCATCCATCTACTTTTCCATATCATTTAAGGGGTTGAAACCAAAATTAAATCATATCCAAAACTCAGGTGGACCATACCGCAAGAAACAATGGGTATAATGATTTCCATCATTGAAACCTTTTTAGGGCCTGTAGTGATGTTTATTTATCATCCAACTTGTTCACTAGATCACACAGACAGTGATGAAGGGAATAAATAAATAACACCGGTTCCCACCTTCCAGGGACCCCCACTCAACATCCGGATAGCTCCGACGTACATCTGGGTCTGCTCCATCAATTTCGAGCTAATACATAAACACGGGCCTATCCAAATGGCCAGGCCACCCATATTGTTGTCCATAGAAAATAGCTCAGGTGTCCCATGCATACCAGCATTGATGTGCATGACCTGGTGCGATAAACACCAATGTCTAAGTTAGTTAACAAGTACTCACATTTATGGGATCTAAACTGTTCATCAGTTTGGCCACACACAAAGAACCACACCAATCTAATGATCCTAGATGTTGAAATGCCACTAACATTTGCTTAATGTAATTAAAATATCTTAAATCAGTCTTTAAACTTCCCAAGATAATCACATATTCGAAGGTTATGATTGGAAGCATGGTGTACCTTGATGTAGCCAAAATTTTTAGGGTTAAGTTCTTCCATGATAAAAAAGGAGTACTCTTCTACTTGTTCTTTCAACTTCAATAGCTTGTTCGCAGAAGCACTCACAATGACTGCATATGGAAAAAGAGAAGAAATGGAATTTTTGTTCTTCTTTTGGAAGAAACCACCATTTCTCTATAGAAAATAGTGGATTTGAAAAGAAAAACTCAGAAAGCGATGGTCGTAGTTGCAATAGAGGAAAATCGGATGGGTTTTTTGGGTAAAAGCAAATGATTATGATTGTAAATAAGTACGTGGTTTGAGGATTGCAATGAGAAGAAGATTCCAAGGTGAGAGAGAGAGAGAGAGGGAGAGATAGAGAGAGAGAGAGAGATACTTTTAATCATTTCTCTTTCTCCAACAAAAGCTTCCACTTAAGCTTTGAAATTTATGATGTTATATTTTTCCAAAAAGCTCCAAATAATGGCCACTGAGTAGAATTTTCAAAGAGCCCATACTTCGCACAACTACCAACTTCTATTTATATCACCGAGTTTTCTCCTTCATTTGTGCAAATTCCAAGAGAGCTATCTCAGGTAGTACATTGAGCTGAAATCTCCCAATTAAATCTGCCTAACAATTTTAAACATTTTTGTTTTTTTTAACTAATTTACTATTTGGTACTTATATTTCTCTACAAATTTTGACCAACACTTCCATTCTGAATGCTCCAAAAGCCTTTGATCCTTTCCTATTGTATGACACTCCCCTACATCTGTTTCTTTCAAAACTAAATTTCTAGCAAAGTCAATTTTTCATACACAATAATCATTTTTACAAACACCTACATGTTACTTAATTCTATTTGTAGCCCATATAACTTAAAGAATCATACACACAACCTTAACACTCTTATTTCTCTTTGTGGAACTGATCATACACATAATGAAAGCTATTGCAGCATTTGAATATATATAAGAGAAATATTTAGACATTATTACATAGACAAAACTACACACAATTCAAACCAAAGAATATAAACAATAAAAATGAGATTAAGCCATTTCAAAGATTCTACTTACCAAATGATGGCAGCACCAACTGCTATTTTTGAATTTTTTAGAAGCCTGGCTAACAAAATCATTACCATCAAATTCCAATGCTCCAAGCTGCAAGAATTTAGAAAATTAGAAGGAAAGAAATGGAAATCTTCCAACATGTGAGAAAGGCGAATGAATGCTATGCACATAAAAATACACTAATTGAAAGAGGTAGAAATCATACAAATTTCCTTCTTGTAGCCAATGTATCAGAATGCCTAATATAGAATAGGTGGCCAGCCTATCTCAACACCTAGATGACCAGCAAATAGGAGAGGGAGAAATTTGACCAAAGAAAAGGCTTTTTCAAAATAAAAGGGGGAAATTTTTAAAAGAGTTGTCATACTTTCTCTAAAGCCTCACTCAATTCAAATACACTTAAACAACTTTCTGACATAGTTTGAACAGGTAGAAAAGGAAGCATCACCATGACCAAAAATCAACTTCTCCAACTTCCCAAAGAAAAGAAGGAAAGAAACAAGATCGAAGGGTTTTAGTTTGTGTGAATGATTACGAAATTTAGGGGAATCATTCACAAACATAACCCAATCAAAGACAATGCTTAGAAAACATCATGAAACACCAAAAATATTAATGTCATGTAAAACTATAAATTTAAACTGTATGAAACATTGGCACATGATCCATGTCTTCATTAATTGGTATATCATTTATGCACGCAGAAACTATTTGCATTAACTTTCAACCTGGTTGAAAGAAGAAAAATTATACTTCATAATAAAATAAATACATGCGGTCCCAAGTTGAGTCATTGTTTGCAAACTAGAACTATGATGTTAGCACATTCAATGCCTACCACTGAAATAGTTCAACCATGTGGCACCCCAAAACTGATCAACGCTAAATGGAAAAGATTCTTCTTGCCACTAGCCTGTTGAAAATTAATTCCATGAAATTAAACCAAGGTGCTAAAATTCAGCCTCAAACAAATAGCAGTAAAATGACCAGATATGGTGCTTGAAACATTCAACCAAAAGAAATAGTTCAAAAATAGATAACACTTATTATCGGCCTTCCATACTTAGTTAAAAAAAGGAAGAAAAAAGAAAATGAAAAAGAAAAAGAAACTGCTTGTAAAATAAATTCAAGAAGGGCCAGAGTAACTTGTTGCCAAACATTGAGAGTGTGTCAGTGCGGTAGATCTTGTAATTTATTTGTAAGAGTTTTCATCACAAAACCCTTATGGGTAGATTTGAGATTGCTAATGCCAGCATGAGAAAGACCCAAAAGGCCATGGGCATTTTTTTTACTAAATAAGAGAGAGAGCGAATGACGTTTGTTTTTGGAAGTTTTAGATGGTGATTGATTTGGGTTTTATAAGAAGAGTGTGGGGTGTGGTTAATGGATGATTGTTCATCCATGCATTAGAAAAATGGTAGAGGTGAGAAGTATGGAGATTCCACTTATAAAGTGGATTGCCCATTAGTAATTCTTTTATGTTGGATAAGGCCACATGCTGTAATAGAAATATAGTATGAAAAACTTTTGTGTCCTACATGAAGGAATGTGAGATATGCTCAAATAGATGTAGGCCTAAGCTTTCGCGAGACTCAATAAAAATCAGCTATGTCGACCCATTCATGAGATTCGATCTATTTCTACTCTTGGTAAGATTGGGAAGAACCGTGACTAATGAAATTTGGATTTGTTGCAGCACATTACGATGCAATAGTTATATTTGACCCTTGTGGTCTAGTTTGGAGAATGATGTTATTGGAGCCTCTTATGAGACCTTTTAAAATCACTGATTTTTCCCACTGAGACAGTACTTATGTCACTTGAACTCTTCATCCTATGTTAACCATCCTACTACATGGACCATAGCCCAAAAAATCTCAAAGGATCAATCCTAACCATCTGATTTTGGATCTTATGCCTGTTTAATTTTTTAGTTATTTTAACCATCCATCTGCAGGAGCAATTGCAATGAGTGGAGAAATTTGTTGGGTTATCTCTAATCCAAAATGAGGCATGTTAGCTAAGCAATCTGGACCATGAAGAAGTTATGTCACATGCCTTCTAAGTTCTAATAGAGTATTCCTATCTTATAGTGATTTAGGAGAAGCTTGTACTCCCTATTGGAAAGAAAGATAGTTCATCTATTCCTATAATTGACAAACAACTGCAAATGAATAACCACTCTCACCAACGGTCGCATCAAAATCTGTCTGAATGGAGAACTTCGAGTCATTCAAGCATTGTATGTGGACGGTGACCGTGCTATTATTGCTTACGCTTGAATCACCCCCATTGACGGAATCACTGTCAGCACCCATGCTTTTCCTCTTACATTTTTATTTTTTTTTGAAATTTCACAATTTCATATTGAAAAATGAAAAGGAAAACAGCGCAATAAAATACAGATACAATCAATCAGAAGATAAAGATGGTGAGTGAGATGAAATGGCCCACTTCACACTGGCCAACAAAGCACGTTTGTCCAAAATCTATCGCATACATCAACTGACAAGAAATGAGCTTGGATACAATTTGAATTTTAAATAGAGAAATGAGTCATTAAGCACAAAATCTAATTGCTCCTCCAGGAATCACACATTTATACAACTTGTAACATCATATAAGAAATGTTGGCAATTTGATCTAGTTGGCCTTTTCAGTTAAAACTTAAATGAAAAAATTTGTAGACATTGTCTGCAACAATCTAATGGCAATACTGAAAGGAAGGAACAACAATAGTTCTAGAAACAGAGTGAAAACAACAATATTTTATGTTTCATGATGAATCATAACCCATGCCCATTTCTATAATGCACTTTTGCATATTGTACATAGAAACATAGAGTAATTAAAACAAATAATAATAATAATAATGACTACCATAAATGTTCAACAAGAGAGAGACCTAATTTCAGAAAATATCACTTACTAATTTTCTGTAACTTTCAAAAAAAATCTGCAGTCATCCAACCATACAACAATGTGGGCCGACTCATGGGTAGAGAAAAAAAAGGGACTCAAATGCGGTCCATACAAAACATTCCTTGTTGAGACATTTCATCAAATAGTTAGCATGCATGACATACAGGAGATTATATACAATGGATTTTTCAGTTTTTACAAGTGAGGCCATTGTTCAGTGACCTAAATTCTGATATTATATATGATCCATGCACCAAAAAAATGAAAAAAGGGGCCCAACTAGTATAAAATGAAAAGAAAATTTTTAATAATAACTGGTAATTTACTAACAAATTGGAGATTGGCAAGGAACATGATCAAAAGACTTAATTAAAACACTCAATTCAAAAGACCCAAATTAGATGCATCAAGTCAAAAGCACCTAATCAATTGTCCATATCAAAAAATCCCGAATCAAATGTACCTTGATGGTTTGGGCTATGATTGGAACCACGGTGTACAGTGTTGTAGCCAAAATTTTTAGGGTTAAGTTCTTCCATGATCAAAAAGGGGTATTTTTCTGCTTGTTCTTTCAACTTCAATAGCTTGTTCGTAGAAGCACTCGCCATGGATGCATATGGAAGAAGAGAAGAAAAATCCTCACCTCTTGCACTTCCTCTCTTGTTATTTTCCCATCTGCATTACTATACACCCTAAGAAAACACCATCAAACCTCAATAAACAAAGAGAGAGAGAGAAGGTCGGTTGGTTTTTATTGGGAGGAGAGAAGGGTTTCAGGAGATGAGGGTTTGAGAGCGTCGAGTGTTAGGAGAAGGGTTTGGGAGAGTAGGGATTTGGTAGAAGGGGTGAGAGAGAGTGAGAAAAATGGGGGGAGATTTGGGCACAACTCTGTTTTGAGCGCACGCCCAATTTTGGGCGTAAGGACCATGGACAGTCCTCTTAGGGGCTCCGTGGGGCCCACCATGATGTATTTGCTTTATCCATTCCATTCATTAATTTTAATAAATTATTTTAGTTCATAATCCCAAACATAAAGTAGATTAAAGGCCCAAGTAAACCACACCATAAGAAACACATGTGACTTAATCTCCATGTTTCCTACTATGTGGTCCACTTTAGCCTTCGATCTAAATGATTTTTGGTTTCATGCCCTATAATAATATTTCAAATATATATAGACGGCTTAGATAGAAGACATATTTTTTTAGGCCCTTATACCACCGTTAATTATTAATGGTGTGGCACTTTTTTAGGTCTTATAGGGCCCCTTAGCACATCGTCCATCCATTTTGAGATATCATTTTAAGTCATGAGCCAAAGAATGAGGCAAATAAAAATTTGTAGTGGACCCCACCACAGAAAATAGTGGGGAGAGTGATTCCCACCATTGAAATTATCCTAAGGCCCATCGTAATGTTTATTTGAAATCCAACTTGTTCAAAAGTAAAAAAATACATGAAATAAGGGAAAACACAAATATCAGCTTGATCTAAAACTTGTGTGGCCTTTAGAAGTTTTTAATGGTGGGCGTCACTGTCCCACTGTTTTCTGTACTGGGGTTCACTGGAGCTTTGGATTTAACTCATCCTTTGGATGTTGCCCTAAAATGATCTCTCCAAATGGATGAAAGGTGTGGATACAAAACAAACATCATAGCGGAGCCCAAAAATGAGAGGTATATAAATCTCAGGTGGACCACACCGCATGAAACCAATAGTGATTGGATATCCATCATTAAAATCCTCATAAGGCCCACTATATTTTTTATTTGACATCCAATCTGTTTATTAGGTCAAACAACCTAGATGAAGGGGAAAAACAAAAAACATCTCGATCCAAAACTTTTATGGCCCCCAAAAAGTTTTTAATGGTTGACGCTCATTCAACACTATTTCCTGTAATGTGGTCCATTTCAGATTGGGATATACCTCATTTTTGGTCTCATGTCGTAAGATGATCTTTAAAAATAGATGGACAACGTGGATTAAACACATACATCATAGTGGGGCCCACAGAGCACCAACCACCAACCATTAGATGGTGTCAGGGGGAGTAGCCAATCCGTTCCCCTTGTGGTGTGATCCATTTAATCCTTGGATATGATTCATTTTTGGATAATTCTCTAAAATGATCTCGAAAAATGGAAGAACGGTGTGGGTTGATCTTAAATTTTTGATAAATCCAAAACTCTAGTGAACCATGCCATACGAAACAATATAGAATAATGATTTCCATCATTGATACCTTCCTTGGGCCCACAGTAATGTTTATTTTTCATCCAAACTGCTCATAATATCAAAAAAATATGAATGAAGAGAAAACACAAACATCAGCTTAATCCAAAACTTCTATGGCCTCCAAGAAATTTTCAATGGTAGAGGTTCAATCACACTATTTCCTGTGGTATGGTCCACTTGAGCTTTGGATATGCTTCCTTTTTGTTCTTTAGACCTCAAATTATCTATTAACATAGATGAACGGAGTGAATAAAATAAATAAATAACGTTGGACCCCATAGAATTTACTCAGTATGCTAAGGGTAATGAGTAACTCACCTAAATGTAGTGGAGATGGGTTTCCTTAAAACATTCATAATCATATATTGTTCTTGCTTAGATGTGATTCACATATCCAACCTACTCATTATGTGTGTCCCACTTGGATGAGGGGTTAGACCAAGTTTCAACCACATCCAAAACTCATGTGGGCCCCACCAAGTGCTTTTATATTTTTTAGGATGTCTTCACATAGTTTTAGATAGTACGGCCCACCTGAGTTTTGTATATGGATGAGTTTTGAGATGTCTCATAACATAAAGGGAACACATAAAAAAAAACAAACAAAGAAAGAAAAACTCTTATAAACAAGTCTCTCAATACTAACTTGGCATATTTAGAGACAGTGTGCCAGCCTGGCATGTGTATGTAGGATCTGAGCCATTGGTCAAGTGGGTCCCTCGATGGATGTTCTCTAGCAGAAAAATTGAGCCGGTTGGATCATCAGATGAGCCACACATGTACACTCCAGATTGTTTGTCAATTTTTTATGTTTGTTTCTTATGCATGTGTTATACTCCTGATGAGTGGAACACTCTTATTTTTGGACAAAATACATGATTTATGAAGGCCCACTTTTGAAAAGCCCGGATCTTGTGCACACGTGCCATGCCAACAGGTGTTTGTGCTAGTAGTTTTCGCATCTCATGTTCTTACATTCCTTCTACACCCCTACCAAATCCTCTTCTAATCATAACTCTAATGGGTTTTAAGGCTTGATGGTGTTGGATGAATCCTTGAGCTTACCTGACAGTTTGTAACCATCAAACTGGCACAAACCTGCATCAATCAGTAGCTAGACGACTTCTTTCATGGTGAGGCGAAGAGCTAGGGCTGAACAAGTGCAACAAATGGCAATTCTCAGTGCTTGGATCATTTCATCCTTGAATGAGCCCGATAATCGCTTGTCCAATACATTGAACACCCCTTCTTTGGTTGGGATCTTTTGCAAGACCCAAAAGACAATGTTCATGTTCTCGCCGGATTCTGCTACGATGGGTTTTTTCTCAGTAATCAACTCCGTCAGTACTACTCCAAAGCTATATACGTCGCATTTGATGGTCGTCTTAGATGAACACGTTTATTCTGTTATTAGGAATAGGATGACATCGATCGTTATGTAACCAGTGAAGGAAGATCATTTATGTTTTGAATCAATTTAGATAAATGAAATGGCAATATAATTCTAATACAGCTAGGGAGAATGAATGAACTTCCTCCCATTAAGGTTTTGTTTAGATGTCCCCAGATGCATTTCCACTGCAATGAGGATTTCCAATGTTTAAGGTCCAATCTGCAATGCTAGCAATCACAATTTCATGCCAAGAAACAATAGTCTGCCTGACAATTACCGTTTTGTTGGATCAACATGTGTTCTGTTCTGCCCAAATATTCGGTCTACTTGTGATTTGGGTACATCCAAACACATCCTCTTGTAAAACTACACATGCTTTTCATACGCATTAAGTTCAAATATAATCCAACCAAATTAAAATTCAATTCAAAGGGAATAAAAAAATAAAAAATAAAAAATCAGAAGCAAAGACAGAATTATGCCAACTGTGAAATGACAATGCGAACAAACATTCTATCAAAGATTACTTAAAGTATTTAAGATTTTTGAGTAAAAAAAATATTTTAAATCAGACCTAAAAATTGAAAGTGAAATAGAATTGCGTTGAAATTCCATTACCAGGTGCCAAGTATCCATAAGTTCCAGCGATGACAGTAGTTGTGGATTCATTTCCACCTCTTCCTTGCAAGAGCTTGACAACTCCAAAATCTGCAACCTTTACCGATGAAAATAATTTCATCAGTAATAAAAGTTTATCAGATTTTTGCCGATGGTTTATGTCCGTCGGTAAAAACGGCTTTAGATTTTTGCCGACGATTTATGAACACCTTCACCAACGAAATTATTTTTGTTAGTAATAAAATTTTATCAATTTTTTTTATCAAAAAATTCAATATGGCGATTTTTACTGACGATTTATGTCCATCAATAAAAACACCTTTATCAGCGAAAATAATTTTATCAGTAATAAAATTTTATCAAATTTTTTTCTACGATTTGTCTGCCGGTAAAAACACCTTTACCGACGAAATTCATTTCGTCAGTAATAACATTTTATCAGATTTTCGCCGACGATTTATGTCCGTTCGTAAAAACAAATTTACCAATGAAATTATTTTTGTCGGTAATAAAATTTTATCAAATTTTATATTTTAATCAAAAAATTCAATATGGTGATTTTTGTTGACAGTTTATGTCCGTCGATAAAAACACCTTACCGACAAAATTAATTTCATTGGTAATGACATTTTATCAAATTTTTTCCAATAATTTATCCATCGGTAAAACACCTTTACCGACGAAATTTTTTTCGTCAGTAATAAAATTTTATCAAAAAATTCAAAACACCCATTATCGACGAAAATTTTCATCGGGAAAATAGTTTTTACCTACGATAAATAATTTCATCGGTAAAAGTTTCCAAGATATTATTATAAATGGTGGCGGAAGCATATTCGGCCTTGGCGAGAATCTTTTGCTAACAAAATCATATTTCATCTATTGACAAAATTTATTCGTCGGTAAAAAGTCGTCGATAAAAGACCAATTTCTTGTAGTGACTCTTGGCCTGCGTATTGCATCAGTCCGCAAAACGCAGCATTAGAACTGCGGCAACAACACGGTCGTAAGGGTACAAGTTTTGGGTCGAGTTGACTCAGATATACGGGATGCTACTTAGGGTTGCACGCAAACACTAATTACAGGTCGCAGGTTACCAGAATTCGACAGGGAGGATCGCCAAAGTCTAAAGAACGGTACGGACTAGGATACGGGCCTTACGGAAGGTGAAGCAGAGGAGCTCCGCCACTATGAGCTTCTCTAATAATTACAATGCATACATCAAATGTATCTCATTTCATGTATGTCCACCAATCAAAATTAACAGTGGAGATCCCTTCTCCATCAAAAATGTAAGGTCTAGATGACCTTTCCATAAATGGAAAAAATAAATATCATGATGGGGTTCATGGAGAATGGCCTCATCATGGGATGAACATATGAATCATGGTGGGCCATTGGCTACACCTAGGGTCCAAAGTAGGATCTATACAATCAATCGGTAGGCCCCACTTGGCCCATCATGAAATTACCATCTAATCCTACAAAACACCCACTATTACTAATCTTCTTGGTTCTATGGCTTCCTTAGCTCATTGTCTTCAACTTAAATGGAGGATGATGAAAATTGAAGGGCTGGGATGAGGGGGTAGGAAGTAGGCCACACACACTTGGCTTTCTCCCCTTGGGAATGCTTGGACATCTACACCTCTCTTGGTTGGTTGGGATAGGTGGAGAGAGAGAGAGAGAGAGAGAGAGAGAGAGAGAGAGAGAGAGAGAGAGTGGTTATAAGAGTGATGGGTGTGAGTGATAGGTATGAGTGACATGAGAGTTGACTTTGAGGATGGTTTGTGTAAGAGAGAGGTGTGTTGTGTACTTGATTGATTGATATAATAAATGATAGAGATTCTCTCGAGATTCAGAATGCGCGGCGTTTTCCTCGAAATAGATGCGAGCCCACAACTCATGGCCTGAGTATTGCATCGGTGCACAAGACGCGGCGACGGCGCTGGGACCACGGCAACGACGCGGTCGCAATAGTACAAGCCTCGGGTTGAGTCGACTCAGATCTACATGATGCGACTTAGGGTCGCGTGCAAATGCTGATTATAGGTCGCAGTTTGCTAGAATTCGATGGGGAGGATCGCGTGAGTTTACGGAATAGTACGGACTAAGATACAGGCTTTACAACGATCGATGCCAATTTTTATTGATATATTTTTTCAAAATGATCCGATCCATCGGATCACAAATCGAATGGTTGCGATCGATACTGATTTTTATTAAGAGTATTTTTTGAAATTCTCGAAAGACAATCCAGGGCATCTATATAATGGAACCTTCCGATGGATGGACTGGATCTAGTAGCTACGGGCCATGATGGCACATATGAGAGCGCGTACGTGAGCTGCCATGTAAACGCTTGTAGGAGTAGCAAAGTTCACAGGAACCGTCCATACCTGATGTGAACGCGAGATCAACCTAATGGGTGGACCTTGAGTGTTTTTGGTTGGTCATCGAGGGATTCTGCAAACCTGCGTCATTTTGGCTCTCCTATATGCGTACCATGGAGATCACCTAATGTAGTGGGCAATGTTTAAATCGCACCATGTTAAGTAGGAGAAGAGTAGGTGCAGCCCTACCTTATCCAACATGGTGAAGCCCTGAACGTGGGGCTACCTTGATGTATGTGTACTATATCCACGCCGTCCGTCCGTTTTTCCATATCATTTTAGGCGTGAGACCAAAAGTGAACCAGATACAAATCTCAGGTGAACCACGCTACGGGGAATTGTGGTGATTGAACTTCCACCGTTAAAAACTTCCTGCAGCCAACTGTAATGTTTTTTTGCCATTCAACCTGTTGATAAGGTCACACGGGCCTTTGACGAAGGAAAATAAATAAATAAATATCAGCCTGATCCAAAACTTTTGCGGCGCATAAGACGTTTTAATAGTAAACCATCATCGTTTCTTATATCGTGGTCCGTCCGCCTGAGATTTAGATCTGCTTCATTTTTTATCTCATCCGGTAAGATGATCCGGAAGAAACGCATGGACATCATGGATATACTACAAATATATGAAGGTGGGCCCATGGTCAATGCCGCACCGAATCCACTCTCATGTTAATCCGCAAACATACAAGTATGCAAAGTGGCTGAAAAATGTGGCACCACGTGCCAGCATGGCAGATGGATAGCAGATCCAAGCCATCGATTAGGAGGGTCTGCAAATGCCTTTCCTATAAATTAGGTTGTTATAGTTGTTGAAAATAGTAGATATTATTAAAAAAAAATAATAATAAAATAAAATAAGAAAAGCTGACTTATTTATTTAAGCTGAGTCTCTGAGTCAACCGAAATCTTGGACATTTCAAAGTAAGTTGATAGAACGACATTGGACAAAAGGCCTGCCCGACATGAGTGTGATTAATGACGTAAGTTCGAGCTAATGTCATAGTCCCTATTGAACCAAATTCACATGTTCCTAGGAAACTCCTTTATTTAAGAAAAGAAGAAAGAAAGAAAAGCCTAAACAACTAGCCACAAAGCAACGGTGATGGCCAGGGCTGCCAGGAAGACAGAGACCAAGAACGCAAGAAAGATGATCAGGGATGGACCATGATGCACTGACGCCGCGGCCGCTAACGTTTCCTTCAGCTTGTTCGTCGGCAACATCCATTTCCTTTGTAAACTCGATGATATCAGGGCGAAGTTCAACAAATTTGGGGATATTGTAGACATATACATCCCGGCTCTGTTTGATATGGGGAAAAGCAAGGGCTACACTTTCGTCCGCTTCAAGCATTAGCAAGATGCCATGTCTGCCATGGACAAACTGCAGGGGCGAAAATTAGGGGAACTTATTATGCAGATAAACGTAGCCCATGAATGAATACAGGCAACACCTTCTCCCCTCACATGATATTCGAAAAGCGAGCTCTGTGTTGCAGCTCACAACCTACCCCATCACTCCCTGGCCAGAATTCCTTCTGTAGGAGGTGCATCTGATAACTGTGGTTATGTCGCAGCTGTTCGACATGGACACCCACCTAGCTGAAATGCGCAATCGCTGGTGGTACCGAAATGGATCTCTGACAGAAGGAGAAAGGAACTATCCAATGCTCTCGTTGCTGAAGTCGCAAGCCCCAATTGCTCAGTCATCAGTCTGATAGACTCCCTCCGGACCTCACCATTCAGTGCTTCTCGAGTGGAGGTGGCCGGAATCTCGGTCAGAGCTTTTCTACTCACCCTCCAATCCAGAGAGGAAACTGTGGCTTTCGAAAGAGATGCGCTTCTCTACCAAAAAATGGACCTCATCTCTCTCAGACCGTGGGGACCAACGATGGTGGCCACAACAGAGGGACCTGGATCCACATCGAAGGAATCCCTTTCCATGACTGGTGTGAGCACACGATTGGGCATATAGCAGGACCTTTCGGATCAGTAGTGGAGATAGAGAAGAACACGTTGAATAGCTCCTACTTAATGTTCGCGAGGGTCAAGATAATCCCCCATCCAGCGGCATCCCTTAACTCTGTGCTTGATCTAGAAGTTGATGGGCTCTCGTTCCCGATCATTGTACACGTCGAACCAGCTTCCATGTTTCCAACGGGCAAACGGCTGACGCAACACCTTCAATTAAATCCTCATCTTGGCGAGGGCACTAGACAGTGAGTTTTGAGAACCTTCGACTAACCAGAATTCCCTGGCAGAACATTTGATCAAGTGGAATCTCCCCTGGAGGTACAACCAGCTGGGACTTTGAACCAATGTAGTTTGGGTGTTCGACATAATGCAGCTGAGATATCCAGATCCCTCCACATCGTAGAAGGACACAAACAAGTTGCTTGCCAGATTGCCGCACCGGAAACTCCGAATCACCCAAGGGATGAGACTCAACTAGGGGGATCAGACGACCGTCCAATAGCAACTGGGTCGACTCTCGAGCCATGTCAAAGGGTCTCAAGCCAGAACTTCCATAGTGCCCGAGTTGGCAGAATGCGGCCTAGCCATCCCATAATCTCTCCCCTTCCCTGCCATCATCACACCTCAATGCTTTGCATCAGTCTCCTCCAGATCAGATCAACATTCTCTTTGCTCTAGAGTCTCAATCCCTATCAGCCCGTACTCTAGACCAAGGAATTATGTGTGACTCTCCTACCTTACCGCCTCCACAGGAGGCCTTGCCCATCAGAGTCGCCATGGTTCAACCAGATAGTTATCACGCCCTCTCAAAAGATGTCACTGCCCAGATAATTACTACAAGAGATAATCACTATAGATGGAGCTGGCCAGAAGATGTACACTCTCGTTGTTGGGACCCTCAGTCTCCTCAGAACGATGCAACCCCAGCTATCTTGGTGTCTGATCCAGTCCCTGACCTCTCCACCCCAACTGCTACTATCCAACCAACCAGGGAAGGCCTAGATCTGTGGGTCACGAGAGCTCAGGACCACAAATCTTCCTCTTCCTCTGCTGACTTTGGGCCTCAATCTCGGGATACCCATGTGGTATGTCGCTCGAGAAGAAAATCACTGCTAAGGAGGAGTCTCTGCCAAGCAAGACCTACGAAAAGGGCTCTTATTGAAGTATGGGAAACTAATGTCTAGTATCCTATTCTGGAAAGTGTGTGGCGTTGGTAATATGCCACCTTAAGATGCCTAAAAAGTTTGGTGAGTAAGAAGGTAGCTATTCTCATCCTCCAAGAACCAATGTCTCTACAATCTAGAAGACAACCTGTGGCAGCCTAGTTGGAATTCCAATTCACGGTCGAAGAAGAATCAGTAGAAGGCAAGATCTGGATTCTCTTCAACAAGCCATTCCACATTTTGACTATTGCAACCTCCAAATAATGTCTCACTCTCTAGGTCTCAGATGAATCCAACTCCTAGTGCATCATCTCTGTGGTGTACACTTCCTGTAACAGATATGACAGAGTTTTGCTATGGGATGAAATTAGAAACATTTCCAGATTATCCATGGGACCGTGGTTGGTATGTGGGGACTTCAACACCACCATTAACGCAGAAAAAAGAATCGACAGTGTGCCAATAGATAGCAGAAGCATGGAGGACTTCTGCAATGCCATCCATGACTCAGGTTTGATTGATGCAGGTTTCTCAGGCTCAATGTTCACTTAGTGCAACAACAGAGCAGGTTGCAACTGTCGCTGGGCTAGATTGGACAGAATGTTGTTCAACATGAACTGGATCAAATCCTTCCCCTGTAGAAAAGTTGATCACTTGCCCCGTGTGCACTCCGACCACTCCCTGTTACTTCTCTGTTTCAAGGAAGAATCTGCAAAAGCTCCCAGGCCCTTTAAATTTCAACGAATGTGGACTTCTCACAAAGACTTTCTCAATGTTGTTAGGGTCAACTGGGAGCTTCCCACGTGGGCAACTCCAATGCTGGACCTGCTCCTAAAAATGCAGAATCTGAAGTCAGCCGTGAAGACTCGGAATTCAGCTGTGTTTGGAAATATTTTCCAAAATGTGCAGAGGGCTGAAGATGCAGTCAACAAGGCATAATATAACCTTCATAACTCCAGATCGGAGGGGACAGAGAGAGTCTAAACAAAGTGGTAGCTGAGTTGAAGAATGACCAACTCCGGAAAGAAATTTTCTGGAAACAAAAATCCAGAGTTTCATAGTTGATGGAGGGAGACGGTAATACTGAGTTCTTCGACGATTCGGTAATGATTAAGAGGAGGAACTCAACGATCAGATCAATCAAACTCCAATCGGATGACTCCCTTTACACATCCGAAGACATGGAAGAAGAAGCAGTTAGGTTCTACAAAGACCTCTTCTCATCTAAGCCCACCCAAGATAACGGCAACCTATTGAATTGCATTCCTAACCTTATTACGACTTCTATGAACACAGACCTTGTTAGATTACCGAACTTGGAAGAGGTCGAGGCAGCTGTGTTCGCGATTTCGGCTGATAGTGCTCCAGGACCGGATGTATTCTCAGGGGCTTTCTTCTCTTCATGCTGGGAAATAATAAGTCAAGATATCTTTGAAGCGTTTTGTGAATTCTTTGAGGATGGAACCATACCTAGGGCCTTCCGCTGCACACTGATATACCTTGTTCAAAAGAATAAAAACCCAAAATCTTTAAGGGACTTTAGGCCAATCAGCTTGTGTAACTGCATCCGCAAAATTTTCTCAAAAATCATAGCAATTAGGCTATCCCGGATCCTCCCCAATATCATTTCAGAAGAACAAGGTGCCTTCATGAGAGAGAGAACGATAGCGGAAAGTGTGTCCATTGCCAGTGAAATGGCCTTCGAAATTGACAGGAAAGTCCATGGGGGCAACATCATCCTCAAGCTAGATATGGAAAAGGCATACGATCTCTTGGAATGTAGTTTCATTTCCCGGGTCCTAAGGTTTGGTTTTGACCCGAAATGGATTCTCATGGCTCAACAATGCTAGTAAGACTGTTGGTTCTCAGTCCTCTTTAACGGAAGGCTGTGTGGTTTCTTCAAATCTTCCTGAGGTTTTTGTCAACGAGATCCTCTAGCCCCGACAATTTTTGTTATTGCAACAGAGGTACTCAGTAGAGGACTAAAGCACCTCTTTCTATCTGGAACGTGCTAGGTCTACTAACTTCCCAGGAACTGCCCCATCATATCTCACCTTTTGTTTGCTGACAATATTATAGTCTTTCTGAATGGCAAGGTCTCCTCAATTTGCATGGTGCTAACATTCATCAAATCTTATGAAGGTCAGTCGGGACAAAATTAATGCATCCAGAAGCTCCTTCCTCGTGCCTATGAAATCATCTACGGCCAGGGCACGTCAAATCAGCCAGATTTCAGGCTTTCAACAAGCGTCATTCCCATTTATCTACCTGGGCAGAATTCGCACTCCTCAACTCCAACCCCTTATCCAAAAAATTTAGAATAAAGTCGCAGGCTAGAAGGCGAAGCTCCTCAACCAGTCAGGAAAGCTAGTCCTCTTTTTTTTTTTTTTTTTTTTTTTTGGGTTAGCTTGTTAGCACACACCCCACTGTCAGTATACACTCCACCGATTAACCACCCCCATTAGGGAATCGATACCATGACCTCAATGTTGAAATGAGGTATCTTCTCTCAGTCTACCACTTGAGATATGGATCAAGGTGTGGAAAGCTAGTCCTCATTAAGCACGTACTATCCAGCTTCCCCATTCACTTGCTTTCAGCTATCAACATTTCAATTAAAGCCTGTCACCAGATTGAGAAAGCCTTTGTTAGGTTCTTTTGGGGGAACACAAAGGCTATCAACAAACATCACTGGA
This sequence comes from Magnolia kwangsiensis, assembly GCA_037074715.1. Lineage (NCBI taxonomy): Eukaryota > Viridiplantae > Streptophyta > Magnoliopsida > Magnoliales > Magnoliaceae > Magnolia > Magnolia kwangsiensis. Next base: position 65,510,795 of record CM073573.1, read on the forward strand.
TCAAATGGACTAATATATGCTATCTTGCGGTTGAAGGTGGGCTTGGAGTCAGAAAAATATAAGACGTCATGCAGGCCTTTCGATGCAAGATGGGATGGCGACTTCTAACTGTCGAATCCCTCTAGACCAAGCTATTCATGGCCAAGTACATGCAGAAATTCTTGAACAGACATGGATTCACTGGTTCAGGAACCTCGTCTTTATGGAAAGACTTGGAAAAATGGATGATTGGTAAAGGTAATATCAAATTCTAGACTCAAAGTTGGACTGGCGGGGGGTTCATCGGTGCTTCCTCTATCCCCATTCTAGACCCTTGCCGCTCAGCTTTGGTTAAGGATTTCCTCAACCAACCAGGCATGTGGAATGTACCGCCTCGACTTTTCAAGACCCGAGTATATGACTCATTTCTCAAAACCTGTGTTAACCTTAAAGGATGGTCAAATTCAAATATATATTTTTTTTCTTTCATCAGAATAAGCAAATGAACGTAGAATGGACAAGTAAGCATAAAGTAAAAATTTTAAATTTCATTTAGGATATACAAGAGGTTGCCCGTAATGACTTACAAACCAATGTCTCCAAAATTAACAAATAAAAGAATTACATGATCCAACAAATTTGATCAAGTAAATTTGATTCGCAAGACCCCTAAGCTTCTCAAGGTAGATACAATCATGCAACTCTGACACTTGAACATGGCTCCTCATCAGTCTGAACCTGAAAATCACTTAAGCCACCTGTGCTACCTATACAATTATATTTATTTGATGGATGAGTGGCCAACTTTGTGTGAATTCTCCTCAAGATTACACATCACCGCATTAGGTAAGTATAATTATAAAACAAAACATACAAAATAATACTTGATGCAGGTCTTATTATATTTATGGATGCGGAATGCAATCATCGCCCTGGGGGTGCTCATCCGTGCAGACAGTGGGCTCGTCACCCATGCAATCATCGACCTAGAAAAAACATCCAGTCGGATATCATCGACCTGAGAAAAACATCCAATCAGACATCATCAACCTGGGAAAACATCCAGTCGGAAAAATACGTACATCAAGTATGATAGCAATAGATGCTGGTCTGTGTCATGTATACATGATTAGCCAACCCGTTATTAGTCCAATTACAACCAGCCATTTTAAATAATATCAAATGTCACTACGAGGGCTCGTCACCAGTGTAGGCCGACAGCTGGAGCATAGGTCTCATACCACCATCCTCGGCTCATGAGACTACCATCCTAGGATGTTTAATGAAAGTCTGTCGACTAGTGGCCAGTCATATTACAGTATACAGTATATGAAGCTTACCATTGTATGGTTGTATGGTATAAAACATTGAACCCATATAGAGAAAATACTCAAAATAAAGCCGCATAGGTGATATCAAAACAAGCCACATAAGGCAATATTAAAATAAACCATATAGGGCGAGTTAAAACCATGCGATAAAAGACCATTCTTGAAAACTACTTAGACACAATAACCCTAGATGGTAGGCTCACATCAATGATTCATCTAAACCACCACTCAATAACCACTAGATCGACGGTCCATTGCAATCATCATCAATCGAGTTACATTCCAAGTATGGGTGTACATTTATAAGTGGGGGTTTTCCACTACTGTACTAGTTTAAATCTCAGAAGCAATCCACAAGTAATCCAATAGCATGAATTAAATATACAGGATAAACATTAAGCATGTGATGTAGAAACTCAATTCTAACAATTTACACGTGGTTACAGAATGGAGATATCCTTTATAAATTAAGATAAAACTATAACTTAAGCTAATGGAAAAACAGAAAGCTCAAGGGGAGAAAATCATCACCTCATAGTTTGCATCATCCCAAAACTATAACTTGGGAATACGAGTTCCCTTAAAATCGAATCTTATTATAAACCAGGAATTTGTACAATTAGATCCAAGTTTTACACACTATCTAAGGTTTAAGATCATAGCCTAGGATTTTAGTTATTTATCTTTAGAATTTTAATGTAGGGTTAGGATTTTATATCAAAGTTTAATTTGATTCTTAGGTTCTAGGATTTGAATCCTAAGTTATTATTAATATTATTATCGTATAATGGATCTAATAATATTCGTAATGGGAGTATTTATCAACCAATATTGATAATGATGATTCTCAAATTCAAATTTAAATATTCCAACATTATCTAATATTTTTGTAATTACTGATAACTTATTTAAGTAATACAAGTAATGATACTAAAATTTTCACTAACAATGATAAGGACCAATACTAACAATTATATTAACAAGAATTTTACTAACCCATAAGGAAAATGTTAATATTCCTAATGATAATAGTCATAACTTTCAATAATGAATCTAGCCATGATAATAGGTACTATGACCTACCATGAGTTATGAATTTCTACAATTAGATTCATACTTTAACTTACATTCATGTCTTAACTATGGGCCTAGGGTTTAAATTACTTAGATCTAGAATTTTATCTTAGAGTCTAGGTCTAGGCTAGATTTTTAGGGTTTGAACTTTAGTTGGTGTGAAAATAATTGTAATATAAATTTTAATCTTATAGATTATGGTTAGCATTAGTGTTATAACTTTTATTAGCCTACGTGACACCAATAATCATTATGGTGAGAATACATAGTATGTTCTAACATCAATATTAATGTTTTAAGAACGACAACATAAGATACTAGTATTTTAATGATGATAATTTCTATGTGTATTAACCATCATCGATATTGATAATTTATTAATGATTAATTACATATAAATTGATAATCCTAAAAATGATAATGATAGTAGCAATGACAATTGAAATAATTCCAATCTGGATAAAGAATGCGGCTCACCTAGTCAATTCAGTTTGAGTCGAGTTAACTTGGTTCAACACATACTCTCCTCCTCTCTCCCTTCTTCCTCGGCATGACCGGTGGTGTTACCAGGCCCAAAACTCAGCCACCATCTTGACTCGGTCCAAGCACGGTGAGTCAATATCGAGTTAACTCGGTTCCAAACCGAGTCAACCCAGTGACTCACCCTCCACCTACTCTTCTTCTTCTCCTCTTTTGCTCTCCCTCTCTTTTCTTATCTAGTCTCCACATAGCCTGGATGTGACCAGGCCCACGCTCATCTTAGGCTGATCTCAGCCCAGCGCGTCAACCCCACTTGACTCGGTAACCCTCTCACTCCCTGTTCCTTCTCTCTCTCTCTTTTCTTCCCCTTTTTCCTAATTTTTCTCTCTCCCTTCTTTCCCTTTCCTTTTTTTCTTCTTATTCTTTCTTCCTCCCTTTCATCTCCAGCCCCTGCATAATCGAGCGAGTCTGTGCTTACTCAGACTGTTGCCCCAACTCGTCAGACTCAGATAGAGTCTCAGTGCAACCACCCTCTCTCTCTCTCTCTCTCTCTCTCTCTCTCTCTCTCTCTCTCTCTCTCTCTCTTTTATTTCTTTTCTTTTCTCTCCGTCTTCTGTGTGTGTGTGTGTGCGTGTGCTGGAACTCTAGCAGCACTCAAACCAGTAAGTCTTGCAAATAGACCGAGCTCGATTTGGTTCGATTCGGTTCGGGCTGCACAGCAACCGCACTCTCTCTCTCTCTCTCTCTCTCTCTCTCTCTCTCTCTCTATTCTTCCTCTCCTTCTTCACCATCTCATTCTCTCATTTCTTCCTTTCTTTCAACCTCGGCCAGCAATCCAACCCAGAACCCGCCCTAGCTGACTGCATCTCAGCATGGAGCAGCTCCACACCCAACCGATCACCCCCTGTTTTCTCTCTCTCTCCCTCTGTTTTTCTCAAGTGCGGCTGCCGAAATGGAGGAGGCGCCCCTGCTCCTTGATCTCTACGCTTCTTATGCTCGCCCTAATCCTTTCTAAGTCGTCTAATCATCAATAAGTGGCCTGGATTCTTTCTGGCCGAAACCGTCCCCAAATACAGTTCGAAGTGCCAAACCGGTCATGGTTTCTGTTTAGTTATGGGTGGAACCTCTAATCCACGTGAAAGGCGTTGAGTGGCTGGGATTGGGCCATGTGGATGGCCAAGATTAAAGGGAAGTCCCCTCACGCAGATTGCCACCATGGCAAGGAGAGACAGTTTCCATTTCAAGAAATGTTGTGTTTGTAGGCTATACTTGTGTTAAGAATCGTGCACCCATTCATACCAGAAAACCTAATACAACAACTAGGTTTTGGTCGAGCCCATTGCCCGAGTCAGATGGACAGTTCGAATCTCCCGAGTGGTCAGTGTAGGTGGGCCACTCATCACCGAAACGGACGGACATCCGTCCTCTGTTAGAAGCTAGAGCGAGAGAGAGAGAATCCTCTCTTTTTAGAGGAATTACGGGTCAACCCGCTTTAACCGGGTTGCCCGGACTGGTGCACAGCGAGGCACGTTCCCCCTATGCACATGCAATGCATGTGTGGAGCCTACTGTGATGTTTGTGGGAAATCCACTCCATTCATTACACTTGGTGGGCCGAAACATAGGCTTTGACCTAAGATCAGTTGGGTCTAAGGCTTGGGTGGGCCATACTCTTGAATTTCTAGTTCAAATGGTGGTTTTCCGTGGATCCAATGGTTGGATCAGTTCCATTTCGACCATCAATGGTCAAAATGACCTAAGGGATCACTCATATGTCTAAGCACACCGTCATATGCTACCATTCAAGTAATATATTAATTTTAATATTAATATACTATCATATACATGCTATGGATCACATGTTTATTAGTATATGTTCATAATATATAGTATTATATTATACATATGAATGAATTTAAGACTGTACAATACATATAATACATATTTAATTAAAATCATATTAGTATTCCATAGTATAAAATCTTATCTAATAAATTTGTACACATATTTATAGAAGCTATTTAGTACTACATCAGTATTTATAATTTAATTATACATTGTAAAATTATTACTCATTATAATATTATTTTCATAATATTTTATATACGTTAGTTATATACATATTACTCTACTACAACACATTTTCATACATTATTTATATGATAAATAAATCATCAATTACATCCATAATTCTTTTAATCTATGTTTGTGTAAAACTTATAATAACAATTACACACACTTATTAAATATTACTGGATGGTTTGATTCTTCCATCGAAGTGATTGAGGTCCTAAAATAAATGTCTCTAGACTATTTTAAGAATCAATCGAAAAGATGGCTTGATATACGAATGAATGTTTTACTAGACGATTGAGACTAATGAATTGGGGATCATTGGACGTTGATGTGTAAGGCAAACTACATGTGTTTTCACAGCAAACTAGTTCAGATTTTCATGGTAACACCCGAGTACTCGAAAGTACGAGGTGTTACATGGAACCTCTTGAATATTTCAGGAATGATCCCTACTACAGCCGTCAGATCCATTCAAGAGAGTGGCGTCATGCTCTCTAATAGGGAAGATTGGTAGTCCGGAACCTGTCTTCCTCAAGTAAATTATCCTTGAAGTCTGCATGGAATACATCTCTCTCCTGTCACCCCAAGATTCATTGGTCTATTTGGGCATGGAACAAATTTGTGCCATCCAAGATAGCTATTCTTCTCTGGAAGGTCATGCGTAGAGTCATCCCTATGGATGCTGCCATCCAAAAGGTAGGAATCAGCTTGGCCTCTAAATGTATCTGTTGTGAAGATTCAGTCACAAAACCTCCCTCTCAGCTTCTGGGAATCAACGACACCTCCATTGCTCCTGACCAAGCACCATTGATCCCTAGGGTAGTTTTACATCCTCAACAGCATCGGTCCACCCTCTGCCCCTCTGCAAACTATGTTCATGATAGCAATAACCTACAACACCTGCATCAGATGGCAGTAGATCCTCATCCAATCACTCTCCCCTCTCAGTAGGAGTTCGATAGCTCTGGTATGATTGCTCCTTACCCCATTCTAGACGACCATGCCCTCGCCATCCATCAGGGCCATCCTCGTGAGGACAACCATTAGCAGTGGGGCATCCCCTTGCCGTCTCATCTCCGACCCGCCTTGTTGATTTCAACAGCCAGGGCCTCCTTCAGCTAGTCGCCTCAGCTTCCAACACCATACAACCTCACCAGATCCAACCCCAGGATGATCCTTGAGGCCATCAGATGCACCATTTGCAAGTCCAACATGCTACTGAGGACCTGGACCATCTATTCTTCCATGAAACTACTGCTACTAAGGTTTGGTCTCACTTTCCTTGTTGTTTCGTGTTCCTCTTATGCATGATCAATCCATTGACCGTTGAGTTAACCAATGGAGCTCCCTCGCCAGTCTCTCTGCTAAATGGCACCATCTTCGAGGACTATCCCCCTCCTTCATAGCTTGGGAAATATGGCTAGGCTGAAATGTGGCTCTCTATGATAATCAGAAGCTCTCGGCAGCTTGGGTGATCCTCAATGTTTCATCCTGGCTGAAAGAAGTACGTAGCCTACTCACAGACTCAGATAAATCATCTTTCCTGCATGATATCACCTTCCAATCCTTGGGGATTAAACCTAGTAATGAGACAATTGGCATCAAGACTCAGATTGTGAAATGGTCGAAGCCTCGTAGGGGTTGGTTGAAACTAAATGTGGATGGTTCAGCTAGGGGAAATCTGGGGGAAGGTGGGGGAAAGGGAGTATGCAGGGACCACCTGGGGCGCCTTATCTTTTCATTCCACAATTACTATGGCCTGATTTCTAACACCATCGTAGAAGCTCAAGCTATGATAGACAGGCTGAAGTACTGCAAAGAGATGGGCCTATCCCACATCTTAGTTGATCTGACTCTCACATCATTATAGAAGTGGCCTCTAACCCTTTGTTCTCAGGATGTTGGAGCATTTGGACCCATATGAGCATGCATTCATAGCATGATACGACCGCTAAATCTACTCTTTTGTCACACCTTTCCTGAAGGAAATTCTGTTGTGGATGATCTGACCAAGTTAGCTAGAGATAAACGACCCAACACTCTCTATCGCACTAGAGCCAAACTCCTAAGAAACATTAGAGGCTCCTTAGTGCAGGATAATGCCTGTATGGGTCAAATCAGGAGCTCCATAGCTAAGAAGGGAATGGGTTGAGAGCATCGAGAACTCTCCTCCCTTCAGCCTTTGACTCGTTTGATGGTTTACAAATTACCCCTTTGATGAGGACTGGTATCTTGGTGGCTAAAGTTAGTGGATATGTGTGCGAATGCCTTCCCCGGCTTTGCTGTAGGGATCAACATTTGTTTGTCCCCATTTCTTCACGGTCCCCTATCTCCCCTCTCTCCTACATGAGAGATCACTACGCCAAAACAATGAAAAAAGGACGGTTGAAAACCGTCTCAAAGGGGTATAAAGGACGGTCTTGGACCGTCGCAAGGGCCGTCATATTTTGGGGTGTCGTATTACTTAAAGGACGGCCATAAACCGTCTCTAAAGAAGGACGGTCATGGACTGTCTCTAAAGAAAGACGGTCATAGACTGTCTATTAAGGTAGACAGTAAATGTCTATTTTGAAGCTAAAAAGGACGGTCCTAGACCGTCCGTAAAAAAGACTGCTATAGACCGTCTCTGATTAACCATAAAAGGACGGTCATCAACCGTCCTTAGAAAGGACTGTTTTGGAACGTCCTTTTTAAGGACTGTTTTCGACCGTCTCTAATGAACCCAAAAAGGACGGTCTTAGACCGTCCCTGATGCTAAAAGACCTAGTATTAAAAAATATGATATATAATTCAATTGAAACTTGTATTTTTTAATATTTTAAACATAAAAAAAATATTAGAATACAATTAAAACTAAATATTAAACAAAATTTATATTACTTCACAATAAAAATAATAATATTTACAACAATAAATTGAAAATGGTCTTGAATAAAAATAAATAAATAAATAAAAATCCTCTATGGTCTACTCCTAGCACGAGTGACGTTAAAAGGCTGAAGTGCTTGTAGGCCTAAATTTAGGCACAATTAATTAAAATCCTGCACACAAGAAAAAAAAAAAAAAAAGTCAAAATGTAGCATTCAACAAAGATAAAATAAATGAATTAAAAAATATGCCATTAATTACAAGGTTGAAAGATTTAACCAACAATGACTTATGCGAACTAGAATATGCTTTTAGGGGAAATAATTGACCAAAATACTTTTTTTTTCCTTTTGATTTTCCCCTAGAAAGTGTGAAGGTAAAGCATTTTTAGGCTCTCATGGTGTGTTCATCACATTCAACTGATACAACAGGTTCATTCCACCATGATGATCATGTGAGGCCAAAAAATTAAGTCCAATAATCAGGTGGGCTACATATGAATTTGAAGGTCTTAGGGTGGTTTAGGCCAATCTTTTATTTCATTCCAATACAATAAACATTGGATTTAGCAGACGATGTGGAATTGAGAATAGGTTAACGTTTAGGTTAAAGAAATCGGGTTCGGGATCGAGTTTAGGTTTGGGTTTTCAAGTTTAGGTTTAGGTTTAGGTCAGGGAGTTGAGATTAGGATTAGGTGTAGGTTTAGGTTTAAGGATTTGAGAATACATTTAGGTTATAGGTTTAAGTTTAGGTTTAGGTTTAGGTTATAAGCTATAGGTTTAGGGAATTGAGAATAGGTAAAGGTTTAGGTTTAGGAAATTGGGTTCAGGTTCGTGATCGGGTTTAGGTTTGACTTTTCAAGTTTAGGTTTAGGTTTAGGTTAGGGAGTTGAGATTAGGATTAGGTGTAGGTTTAGGTTTAGGTTTAGGGATTTGAGAATACATTTAGGTTATAGGTTATAGGTTATAGGTTTAAGTTTATGTTTAGGTTAAGGTTTAGGTTATAAGCTATAGGTTTAGGGAATTACGAATAGGTTAAGGTTTAGATTTAGAAAATCGGGTTCAGGTTCGGGTTCGGAATCGGGTTTATATTTAGGTTTCAACTTTAAGTTTAGGTTTAGGTTAGGCAGTTGAGATTAGGATTAGGTGTAGGTTGAGGTTTAGGGATTTGAGAATACATATAGGTTTTAGGCTTAGGCTTAGGCTTAGGCTTAGGTTTAGGTTATAGGTTATAGGTTAAGGTTTCGGTTTTAGGTTTAGGTTAAGGTTAGGTTATAGGTTAAAAGTTTAGGTTATAGGTTATAGGTTAAGGTTTTAGGTCATACGTTTTGGTTTAGGTTAAGGTTTAGGTTAAGGTTTAGATATAGGTTATAAGCTATAGGTTTAGCAAATTGAAAATTGGTTTACGTTTAGGTTTAGGAAATCGGGTTCGGGTTCGAGATCGGGTTTAGGTTTGGGTTTTCAAGTTTAGGTTTAGGTTAAGGAGTTGAGATTAGGATTTGGTGTAGGTTTAGGTTTAGGGATTTGAGAATACATTTAGGTTTAGGTTTTAGGTTATAGGTTAAGGTTAAGGTTTTAAGTTTAGGTTTAGGTTAGGTTATAGGTCAAGGTTTATGAAATTGAGAATAGGTTAAGGTTTAGGTTTAGGAGATCGGGTTCGGAATCGGGTTTAGGTTTGAGTTTTCAAGTTTAGGTTTAGGTTTAGGTTAGGGAGTTGAGATTAGGATTAGGTGTAGGTTATAGGTTTAGGTTTTGGGATTTGAGAATACATTTAGATTTTAAGTTTAGGTTTAGGTTATAGGTTATAGGTTTACATTTTAGGTTAAGGTTTAGGTTTTAGGTTAATATTTAGGTTTTAGGTTTATGTTAAGGTTAGGTTATAGGTTAAGGTTTTGGTTATAGGTTTAGGTTTAGGTTTAGGTTAAGGTTATAAGCTATAGGCTTAGGGAATTGAGAATAGGTTAAGGTTTAGGTTTAGGAAATCGGGTTCGGGTTCGGGATTAGGTTTATGTTTGAGTTTTCAGGTTTAGGTTTAGGTTAGGGAGTTGAGATTAAGATTAGGTGTAGGTTTAGGTTTAGGGATTTGAGAATACATTTAGATTTTAGGTTTAGGTTTAGGTTTAAGTTTAGGTTTAGGTTAAGGTTAAGGTATAGGTTATAAGCTATAGGTTTAGGGAATTGAGAATAGGCTAAGGTTTAGGTTTAGGAAATCAGGTTTGGGTTCGGGATCGGGTTTAGGTTTGGGTTTTCAAGTTTAGGTTTAGGTTTAGGTTAGGGAGTTGATATTAGGATTAGGTGTAGGTTTAGGTTTTAGGTTATAGGTTAAGGTTAAGGTTATAGGTCTAGGTTTAGGTTAGGTTATAGGTTTTTGGTTAAGGTTTAGGTTATAGATATAGGTTTTGAGATTTGAGAATAGGTTTAGGTTTAGGTTAGGTTATAGGTTTTTGGTTAAGGTTTAGGTTATAGTTATAGGTTTTAGGATTTGAGAATAGGTTTAGGTTTAGGTTAGGTTATAGGTTTTTGGTTAAGGTTTAGGTTATAGTTATAGGTTTTAGGATTTGAGAATAGGTTTAGGTTATAAGTATAGGTTTAGGTTAGGTTATAGGTTAAGGTTTAGGGAATTGAATTTAGGTTATAGGTTCAGGTTATAGGTTATAGGTTCAGGTTAAGGTTCAAGTTATAGGTTTTGGGATTTGAGAATAGGTTTAGGTTATAAGTATAGGTTTAGGTTAGGTTGTAGGTTAAAGTTTAGGGAACTGAGTTTAGGTTACAGGTTTAGTTTAAGGTTTAGGTTGTAGTTACAGGTTTTGGGATTTGAGAATAGGTTTAGGTTATAGGTTAAGGGTGTGGTCCCTGCAAATACAGATATAAACACGGCCTGCTCCAATTGGCCAGGCCCTTCCAATGCTGTCCATAGGAAATGGACAGCTTCATCATGGTCATAACAGCGGTTCCCACCTTCCAGGGACCCCCGCTCAACATCCGGATAGCTCCGACGCACATCCGGGTTTGCTCCATTAATTTCGAGCAAATACATAAACACGGCCTGTCCAAATGGCCAAGCCCATCCAATATTGTCTATAGAAAATGGACAGATTCATCATGGTCATAACAACGGTTTTCACCTTCCAGGGACCCCCGCTCAACATCCAGATAGCTCCGACGCACATCCGAGTCTGCTCCATTACTTTCGAGCAAATACATAAACACGGTCTGTCCAAATAGGCAGGCCCCTCTAATGGTCATAACAGTAGTTCCCACCTTCCAGGGAACCCCGCTCAACATCCGAATAGCTCCAACGCACATCCGGATACATAAATGGGTACAGTTTCAAGAACATTATTAGCAATGTTTCAAATGCATACCTCCCTTAGAAAGTCCTTCAGTTGTTCCTCATGAAAGTCCTGATCTGTAAGAACCTTAACGACAACATCCTGCATTCCATGATTAAATAAATAAGAAGATGCATCACCTTTACTTTCAAGTCAAACATGGGACAGAGAACCATGTAAGAAACATGAAGAAAAATGTGAATTTCTTTGAATATGATAGAGATATTGGTCCAGGAACTGAACCAAAAATTACTCTCATCAGGTTAGTTATCAGAATAACATTTCCAGAGAAGTTCCCTGCATTAAACACTTGCCTACGTAATTCAATTGTCTTCAGTAAAATCAAATTACTATCTTAAAAGAAATGCACGCCACGCATGCGAAATGTCATTTTCAGACCAAACTACACTTGCTATTTTCAAATCTCACACGGTCACTTCATTCCCCCACTATCTCCCTCGATTTCCCCACTCTCACATCTCCGTCTCTCTCTTGAAGCAAAAAAAAAGAAAAAAAAAAACTCTTTTATGTTTTTTCAATCCATCTTCCATTTTCTTCTTAATAAGAAAATCCATATTTACTAATATTCCCATTTTTCTATTTTTCAAAAGAATGAGTTCGGACTCCGAAAGCGTCAGCTCCAACACTCATACTTTCAGCCCAAACCCTAACCAAGGACTCTAAAATTACCAAACTGCCACTGTGCGGGAACCCCCCAAATCTAGGAAAATCTAATGACTTGCAGTCAACTATTGCACAGTATATGAAATGGGAAGCAAATAGTGAACCAAAATGTCCATGCTTATGCAATAAACCAGAAAGATAAATTGAAAACTTTCCAACAGTGTGCATTTTACCAGACTCAGGGAAATGTGAATGTTGTGAATCACCTGCCAAAGGAATCTACTAAAAAGCAAGGAACTCCAACATAGCTTTGCAAAGCATGAAGGGAAAGCAGGAGGGATTCCTAAGCGAGGAAGAGTCTGTTTTAAAATGTTAGCAAGTGCAAAAGAATGGGAAGCAGGAGAGGGCGCAATGAGGCTAAATACTCTTAATCAGGTTCACTCTCTCTTAATCATGCAGTTCTACAAGAGAGAAGAAAATACAAATTATGGCTCATGTGAAAAGCAGTGGAGAAATGCAACCCATTTGTAAAACAAAATTAAAGATTCCCGAGTCTGGAAACTTGGGTCACTAATTGGACTCCCAGGCAAACCAAAACCATCTTTTTATGACATTCAATAATTCTCTGTGGACTGTACAACTTATCTGAATCAAATAATCATTCCAACAAAAAAAAAAGCACTTAGCAAAGGAAATAGAAAAGGAAACATACTCACCCCATACTCACAGATGGCAATGGTTTTAAGAACCACAAACTCATAACGGTCCATAAATGGCAAAATCACAATGTCACCAAAGTAATCTGATTCCTTCTTCAGCACTGCATTGATTTCCTTCCTCAGATTCTACAACATGTCAGTCTTCAGAATGAGTAGAAATTCAGTAGACAAGAAACCAATAAACATACAAGTACAGAACCCACACACCAATCCATAGCTCATGTGGTAGACTTAAATTCAGATTCTGATGTGCAACAAAGATCAATAAGCTTAATCTTATCTACTTTAAGCTGCAAAACAAGTAAACACTGAAGCGTAAGAAACATTTTAAAAAATCAGGCAGGTTGAAATGGAAAGAGAAGAAAGGATTTCAATGATTAGCTACCTTGTGTCGTTTTGCAATTTGCACACATCATGTACCTTCTTTGGTATGCAAACAGGAACACCATCATCTCTTAGTACCTGGAAAGGAAAGGAAAGAAAACTGATGGAATCAGCGCAACATTCAACATAGTGCATTTCAGTTTTTAACACATGCAAACATTTATGGATCCTTACCCTCGTAAGCTTTCATTCAACATTTCAGACAAGAAATTAATCTACCTTAAGCTAGTTTAAACCAAAGATGAGATCGAGAACATGGCAGGTTCAGATTGACATTCTAATGTTAGTGATTTTCCAAAGGATTTTCAATTTGCAGCAATTAATTTCTTGCTAACAGAATTCATGAATACTGAAAGAAATAACTGGTTGTGGTGTACCTCATCATTGTCATCATTAGAGATGTCCAGCTCCTCGTCCTGCAGAGAAATAAACCAAGTACACAGTGGTGCAGTTGGATGACGCCAACATGGTAAGAGAAACTGATATCTGTGTGTGTGTGTGTGTGTGTGTGTGTGTGAGAGAGAGAGAGAGAGAGAGAGAGAGAGCACTAGTGGAAAGTCAAAAGGCCACATGGATATGAGGACTCTACACATCTATATGCCACAAAGAGCATGACAGTTGCACATGAAGACTGTGGCTTTAAGAAGTACTTGAAATATAGGGAAAATGTTAAAATATAGCAGAAAGTTAAATCAATTGAATCAAAACCAGTACCTTGGAGAGGCCATTCCATGTTCCTTGGGACTATATTCCTCTGCAATACAAGAGTTCCACAAAGGTTAATGTAATATCTGTAAATGATCTATAAAAAGGAAATACAACAAAATAAGGAAAAGGAACGATATGCAATTTCGTAGTTGTTTTGACTGGAATTTGAAAGACCAGAGCAAAATGTGGACAAGTTCAACATGAATGCATGTCCATTAGTAACATAACAACATTCAATTAAAATGGTATAAATGCCCACAGTGCAGGTAACATATGCGGGTAAAACCTCCCAAATGGAATCCATGGGAATCTGTGTCATGAAAATCTTGGGTAATAATCTTTTCTTGCCTCACTAATCACTATCCAAACAGACCCTTAAGTTCAAGTTCTTCAATTAACTACATCACTAATCACTATCCAAACAGACCCTTCAATCTTTTTTTTGTCTAGCTTATTAAATCTAATTAATGGGAGATAAAGATAGGATTTCAAATTCTACTTCCGTAAATATGCCAACGTAGAACATATGAACGGGATCTAGGTTCTTCTTTTGTTGAGTACCACACGTGCCATGGACTAAAATACGGTCCATTCATGGCCAAACAAAGTAAAAAGGAAGAAGCATATGGTTAAATAAAAAAGAAAAGACAGATGGTCCAAATTCATGGCCAAACAAAGTAAAAAGGAAGAAGCATATGACCTGATGTGCACAACATGGCAGAAGTTCACCTGATGAATGGCCTGGATCTTGTAGAAATGCCACATTGGCAAGTGGGAAGAGGATTCACAATCCTACCCTATAAGCAAGCTGTAGATAAACATGTTGATATTTAGCAAAACCATAGTGTGTTTATTATCCTTAAAACAGCTTGCAATTCTGAAAGATCATTGCAGCTCAAAGGAAAATCCTCTATTGAACTTGGAGATGCCCATAATACTCCAAAGACTTGAAGAAAATGGTAGCACATGAAATGTGCATGGGATCTATGAATAGTCTAAACTGATGGACTAACCTTGAAGCTTTGACACAACATGATAGACAAGAGAAGGATAAGATAATGTAAATTTTCAAACTGAAATTTCATTAGAACCTCTCATTTGTGCAAAAATCATTGTAGAGCTTGGTATGGAGCACACCTTTTCAATTGTATCAACGTTGCAGTCACTATGCCACTTCAGCATCTTTAAATACATATCCTTTGCTTTTGTGCATGTTGAAAGCCCCCATTCGAAGAAACTGTTGGTTTTTAGAGAGAAAAATAATTCAGACATGTTTTTCCCCTAGGTTAGAATAAGAGTCTTGCTCGCTTGCTTTCTCAAAAAATTAAAAAATAAAAAAATAAAAATTGCAGGATGGAAAGCAAAATGCTTTATTGGTGGTAGAACTATATTGGTAAGACATGTTTTATCAGGTACGACAGTCCATTCACTGTCTGCAATTCAGTTCCATTATAAGTTATTTGGTGGATGCAGGCTTTGCATGGAAACTTTCCTTCACAGGAAAAATATGTATATAAACAGCATTGTTGGAGTTGGAAGCATATGTCTTCTAAGATTTCAATGGGTCTTGGTATTCATCAACTATCTGGTGTATGACGGTTTTATGTTCCTTCCTAATTGTCTTTGTGGTTTTATTTCATTAGCCGACTTTGGGGTGGCAAGGAATCCAAAGGCACATTATGCAGTATACAATTTTCCACCTTTTCCACTCCAAATCTTAGTTGTGGGATCCTTAGTTACAGGAATCCGAAGACGCCTAACAACTGTTTGCGAGTTGCACTGAAACAAGTTGCAAATCTGCCTTTTCTGAAATGCATTTCAGATGGCCCTATTTCACGTGTATAGGCAAATGCATCATGGTCAAGATGAACTATTTCAGACCAAGAACAGTGACAGAGTAATGAAGAAGATTACCGAGATCATAAATAGCAGTTGTAAAGCCATGGCGGGATATTGCAAACAAGGCAAGTGAATTTTTTCTTCCTTGCCCAAAATAATGAGGGAAAAAAAATGACATCAGAAGAAATGCTTACTAGCCACTGCAAAGAGCAGCTAATGTGATTTGGTTATAATGGTGAAGAGCAAAAAAATGGATTTTTTTTTTCCTTTTTATTACTGGTAACAAATACAACAATGTGATAACAAAAAAGAAAAAGAGAAAAAGAAAAAGAAAAGAAAAGAATAAATGCCTGCCAGTAGGGAAACACTTGTAAACTGATACACACAAGTACTCAATGTTCCACTTCCCCTTCAAAATCACAAATTACTAGATGCTTTTGGTTATTATATAGCTTATTTTATACTCTCTTTTTTTTTTTTTGTCACTCCAGCTCCCACCTCCTAATACTTCTGGTAATGAAAGATCAACACAAATTTAAATATAGACATCACAAATGTACATGCACATGTTTAATCGCTGGTTTGGAACAGAGAACAAAGGAATTTTTCTTTTTACAATATCTAAAATACCTCTGCTGCATCATTCCTATGTTAAAAATAGTGAAAGTATCTTCTGCTATAACCTGCAATGAGGAACTCGATTTAACCTTTAGAGCTGAAATTGTTAGCAGAGATGAACCCTCAACTCGCATTTTCACGCAGCTCCTACCATCCAAATCAGCCCCAAGCAACCCAAATATGCCAAAGGAGAAATTGCGGGATTAAACTTCCAGATACACAAGTACCAAACGTGTTGGGCGTTGAACAAGTCAAGTCAGGAGTTTTCAAAACTGTAACTCAATGCCTTAATTGTCCACTTCTTGTCTAAAAGAATGTGGGTGGGATCTGACATCCCTATGCAGAATAGAATCCTACAAGCAGCTGCTTCACGGAGATATTCCAAGCTCCTTGCAGCTCCGATTGCAATGCCGACATGAGGTCCCTAGTCTATGGGCTCTTTCCCTTGGATCTAATCTAAACAATCTCTTAGATCTCCATTCAACATGTACTCAAATACCAGGCCTCATAGATTCCTTGGGACTGAGAAATAGCCAGGAAAAGGTACTACATGACAGCTTGGTCATGATATTAGCTCAACCTGAGAAAGCAAAATTCCATATGGTCATGATAGATTACAAACTACGAACTAAGTCCTCCTGGCTAAGTTCTGAGCTAATCAATGAGATTTTTCAAAACTGATTTCATATTTAGCTCCAATCAAAATTCCAAACTTCTCTCCAAGTTGATTGATAAATCAAGCTCCAAAGTGATCTCTAAGACTAACCTCTGACTTGAAGGAACAATAGCTCTTACATTTATCCACAAAAACAACCTAATTTTCTGAATAATCAACTTTCCCAATTGTTTGTGGGAAGTTTGGGAGAGACCCACTTCTGAAACAGGGAGAAAGGAGAATAATATATATATATATATATATATATATATATATATAACAGAGGAGAATCTGAGATTTTATAGGAACATCACTGTCGGACTTTCCATTTCTGGGTATCATCCACCAGATCTTGAATCTGAAAGATAGAACAATCTGTATCCCTTATTGTGACCACATAAAGACCAAAGAAAACCTTAAGATGAGAAGGAAATAAATCTTCCAAATGCTAACTATGTTTGTTGAAATGCACTACCAAAAGGACTTGTTTGAGTTGGAGTTGATCAAAAGCCTAGCCTCCAAAGGCAGGCTTCTGCCCAAATACAGAAGATGTTGTTTCAAGGAAGAAAAGACTTTTAGTCAGACGCCAATAGAATTACTGCATGTCACACAATAAACACTTGAAGCCAATTTACACAGTAAAAAAAAAAAACCATTCGACTGAATACTTTCCCTCCACATCTCGTAAATAGGATTTTTCTAAAGGGATTGTTTCTGTCAGGCATTTCATCAAACATGCAACAGGCATCGTCAGGCTAGACCATTGGATGTATCTAGAGATCATGCAATTCCATGCAACAATTACAAAGTTTAAATATTAACCATTAATAATTAGACCCATTATTTAGATGGTCTGGATAACTCTATATATCATTGCCATTATTATTAAGAATGAGTCACCACTATTTTACATTAAACACAAAAATCACACATTGTTTCTCTAACCAAATAACGTCACTTGCACTTTAGATCTGGTATGGCTCTGTGGGCCCCACCATGATGCGTGTCAAACATCTACTCCATCAGTTAGATGCAACATTCCATAATGGGCATAGGGATTAAAAATAAAATCAATATGTGAATTATATGGGCCACACCATATACAAAAGTTGAGAAGGGTTGCCTTCCATTAAAACATTCATAATTATTTTTTGGGCCTACGGAGATGTGGTTCACAAAACCAACCCATCCATTATGTGTGTGCCACTTGGATGAGGGGTCATACCAAGTTTCAGATGCATCCAAACTTCAGGTGGGGCCCCACCAAGTACTTTTATATGTTTTAGGCATGTCTTCACATGATTTTAGATGGTATGGCCCATTTGAGTTATGTAAACTACTGATTTTTGGGATATCCCATAATTTAAAGGGGACCCATCAAATGTACGATGTTGATTTTTGACACACGTCATGGTGTGACCCACACAGATTGACTTCATGGGGGAGTTCCCATGAGCTCGGCGTACAGAACCCTTTCCATATATATATAAAATATTTTAAAAAATATATAAAAACCTATGATGTATTTGTTATATCCACATCATCCATCCATTTTGAGATATCATTTTAAGTCATGAGCCAAAGAATGAGACAGATAAAAATCTGTAGTGCACCCTGCCATAGAAAACAATGGGGAGGGTGATTCCCACCGTTGAAACTATCCTAAGGCCCATCGTAATGTTTATTTAAAATCCAACTGCTTCAAAAGTTTTTTTTTTTTTTTAAATGGTTGCCCAAAAATGATCGTTTGTGCTGGGGTCCATCATCTGTGCTGGGTCCACTGGAGCTTTGGATTTAACTCATTTTTTGGACATTGCCCTAAAATGATCTCTCCAAATAGATGGACGACATGGATTAAACACATACATCATGGTGGGGCCCACAAAGCACCAACCACCAACCATTGGATGGTGTCAGGGGGAGTAGCCAATTTGTTCCCCTTATTTGTAGTGTGGTCCATTTAATTAATCTTTGGACATGAATCATTTTTTGGACAATTCTTTAAAATGATCTCAAAAAATGGATGAACAGTGTGGGTTGATCCTGAATTTTTGGTAAATCCAAAACTCAAGTGGACCATGCCACACGAAACAATGTGGAATAATGATTTCCACCGTTGATACCTTCCTTAGGCCCATAGTAATGTTTATTTGACATCCAACATGTTCATAATATCAAAAAGATATGAATGAAGAGAAAACACAAAAAGATATGAATTATTGTGGGCCAACTTTGTGGTCCATTTAATCTCTTTGCTTGCCTCATGTTTAGAAAGTACAGGAGATCATGGTGAGAGAAGAATACTAGAAAATAGTATTAAAAGAAATCGTGTAAAAAATGTTCAAGGCTATTTTCGTTTCAAAAATTTGAAAAAAAGAAGTGGTATAAAAAATGTTGAAGATCATTTTCGTCTCAAAATTTTGAAAAAATAGAAATCGTATAAAAAATGTTCAAGGCCATTTTCGTCTCAAAATTTTTTTTAAAAAAAATCGTATAAAAAATGTTTAAGGCCATTTTCGTCTCAAAATTTTGAAAAAAAGAAATCGTATAAAAAATGTTCAAGGCCATTTTCATCTCAAAAATTTGAAAAGGTGTTCCATTTGTACGAAGAAAAAACTGAATACTTAGAGCCTTTACTTGGCAGCAGATGAATGAACACAAAAAAGATAAAATGTAGTAATGGATTTTGTTAAGGAAGAAAAAGGCTCAATTAATAAACATCTAAGATAGTATAATCATATAAATTTTAGTTAAAGGTCAATCAATGGTCGATTCCACGAGATTAAATTATATGTTTTAGGGATGTCTTTGCATAGTTTTAGATGCTATGGCCCACCTGAGTTTCGTATACAACTGATATTTGGACTTAAAGGGGACACATCAAATGGATGGTGTTGATGTTCTACACACATCATGGTGGGGCACACAGATTAACCTCACGGGAAGTTCCCATGAGGTAACCTTGTAGTACCATTTCACTATTTAGGTAACTCCTTCATGGGTGTTATTCTAACCGTGTAGGGCCCACCTTGATATAATTTATGTATGTTGGCACCGTCCATTCACTTTATTTTACTGATCATTACCCTCAATTTGACTAGTTACTCACCTCGATCATACTACATATGAGAAAGATATTGGGCAAATAAAATTGATCAACAATTTGAGTAAATTTTGATTTAAACATTTGAAGTTATTTACTCTTCATGTCCGGACTGATCAGAATGTGCAAAAACAATTAAAGGTTGTTCATAATATCAAAACTATATAAATTAATAGAAAATACAAACATCAGCTTGATCCAAAACTTCTATGGCCTCTAAGAAATGGTAGAGGTTCAATCACACTATTTCCTGTAGTGTGGTTCACTTGAGCTTTGGATATGCTTCCTTTTTATTCTTTAGACCTCAAATTATTTATTAACATGGACGAATGGAGTGGATAAAATAAATAAATAACGGTGAACCCCACAAAGTTTAATCTGGTAAAGGTAATGAGTAACTCACTTAAATGTAGTGGAAAAAGGTTTCCCTAAAACATTCATATATATTGGGCCTGCCTAAATGTGATTCACATATCCAACCCACTCATTATATGTGTCCCACTTGGATGAGGGGTCAGACCAAGTTTCAACCGCATCCAAAACTCATGTGGGCCCCACCTAGTGCTTTTATATTTTTTAGGATGTCTTCACATAGTTTTAAATGATATGGCCCACTTGAGTTTCGTTTACCGATGATTTTTGAGATATCTCATAACCTAAAGGGGACACATCAAATCCATGGTGTTGATGTTCAACACATATCATGATGGGCCCCACAAAACTTACTAACATCAATTCTTAGGTCCTCACGAGGTCATAAGTTGGATCATAATTTTAATCAGAATATTTGCCCCATTTTACATGTCTAGTCCATTCACTCTATTTTACTATCAATACTCTCAATTTAACTAGTTACTCGCCTTAATCAGGCTACATATGAGAAAGATATTGGGCATACGAGATTGATCAACAATTTCAGTGAAATTTGATTTAAACATCTGAAGTGATTTACTATTCAATTTGAATTGATTAGATTGTCCAAAAATAATTAAAGGTTCAATTAGTGGATGTGCCTAATAATTTAGTAATTTTATTTTTCACAAATAAATTTAACATTTTTTTTTTTCAAAATGTATATTTTTTTCTCTTTTAACTAAATATCATTTTTATTATAAATAAATTTAATATTTTTTTACAAAATTTAGTTTTCTTTTTTAAAAAATATATTTTTTTACAATTTGTCAATTTTTTCACAATTTTGTTTAATTTTTTAAATTTTCTTTTTCAAAATATCATTTTTTTATCGATTTTTTTTTTCAGAATTATCAACATTATTCAAAGTTCTTAATTTTTTTTTCAAAATCTAGATTTTTATGAAATTACAAGTTTTTTTTTTTCAAAATTTAAATTTTTTTTAAACATTGTTAATTATTTTTCTAAGCTTCTCGACTCTTTTTTTTGGGAAATTAATAATTTTTTTGAGCTTTTTAAATTTTGGTTAGAGACGGCTAATAGAGACGGTCTTTCACAGGGTTATAAGACGGTTGAAGACCGTCTCTAATAGAGACGGTTGTTGACAGTCTTTAATAGAGACGGTCATTGATAGTCTCTAATAGAGTCGGTCTTTGGCTTACTATAAGACGGCAAAGGACAGTCTCTAATAGAGACGGTCTTTGACAATCTCAGATTATGGGTAAAAGACGGTCAGTGACCGTCTCTAATTTAGACGGCCAATGACCATCTCAAATGGCCACATATAAGACGGTGATCGACCGTCCTAAATGATTTGTGGATGATAAAAATTTTAAGACAATATTAAGGACGGTCAGGGTCCGTCTAAAATTTTAGAGACGGTTTATGGCCATCTCTAAAGCGTCTTTAAACCAAGCAATTTTAGAGACGGTCTAAGACCATCTCAAAATCCGTCCTTTTTTTTCATTTTTCACGTAGTGGATGCCACCTCTTGACCTCCCCCCCCCCCCCCCCCCCCCCCCCCCTTCCTGCTAGCTAATTTGGCAATACAATAGGTGAGGCCCAATGAATCCGTGGAGCCCTCTTGAATGTCCAATCCTTATACGTCTTCTTCTGCTAATTAACAAAGATACAGAGGCATGCCCTTAACTTAAAAAAAAAAATAAAAAATAATAATAATAATAATAATAAACTCATTGATTGTATACTTGGATTTTTCTTGGGTCCTCTTCAATGTGGGATAATAGATACACTAAAAACAAGGAAATTTTTTGAAATATTTTATTTTAAAATCATTTTAAAATAGGACAGTAATATCAAGAGATAAAAGTTCTAAAAACAAATGCACCTGTTAAAAAGACATGGAAAATCTCTAAGCCGTTAACCTGTTTAGAGAGAGATCTATATGAGGGCTTGATCTCGTTCACATGCCCGATGTGTATGCGGTCGGGGTATATCGGATGCACTTGCAGGAGAAAAATCACGTCTAGGGATCGGATTATGGGAAGTGCTAACCTCACGTGTCCTGCACCTGTTCTCTGACAGGGGAAGCGTGTCCTCACATGCCTTTGGCGATGATGCGTGTACTTTGTTTTGTATGTTTACCCTGGGTAAGTTTTTTGATACTCCGTATTCGTATTGGCCACTTAAAAATGCTACACGTGGTAGATATTAACTCCAAATTAAATCGACTAAATAGTGTGGACCCAGGCTAGAAATCAGATTTGTTGAACAATCCTAACCACTGATTCGTGAACACTAGTTTTCAAATAAAACCATTGGATATTATTCATTTTTAACCATCCAAAAAATGTCTAGAAACCTAACGGTTAGATAACGGGTACAATTAGCGGTCCATCATGAGCTTAGAAGTTTTTGCCATGAACTAGCAAAATTCTCAGCTCACTACGCCTACAAGGCACGTACATAGAGTGTGGAGGCGGCTAGATAAGCAAATGCCCCCATAAATGAGGCCAATCCAACCAACCGGTGGGCCACACCACGGGAAAATAATAAAAATAGACCTCGAAACCTTCAAATTCAAGTGGTGGGGCTCGTTGATTGGCTTAGCTTGATACCCGGGGATTTCCATCAGGTTTGGGAGTTCATCTTGTGGACAGGATTGATGCCTTGCATATTGTTGGCTCTGTGTTTGTTTTGTTACGTGTGGTGTGTGCGGGCATGCCATAACTTATTATGCGCTCAATTCAAACGGGATAGCTTTGACCCAAGCACTTAAATAGGTAAATACATTGAATGCGATTGCATATGATCCAAGACCTAGAGAATCGGTTAGCTATTCAGCCACTCACACATGATTTTTTTAAGATGATCAATGATTGTCGAAGGATGAGGTTCTTCCTCTGAAGATGGATTGTACTTTGCCTTCCATTCAAAAGAACTTGTAGTATATCATGAAATAAAAAACATGCACATAAAAATTAAATACTTACAATTGACAACAAGGCAAATTTGTAAAGAACCTTTATGAATGATGATTTTTTTGTATAGAAAATGGAAATAGTCCAACATGAGAGCATAAACTTGGATTATGGCTAAAGATTGTCACTAATCCTAAGATAGAGCTAAAGATATAATAAGGAAAGATAATGTAATTTGTTTGTTTGCTTGTGTAGACACCCCACCCCGAGCTAATAAGTTGATTGAGTTTGAACCAATGGATGGTCAACCAAACCCTAATCCAAAACCCCAACGCTAGATGCCTAAATCTTAGGAACTTCGTTCTTAAACCCTAAACATGACCCAGACAACACATTCGAACCAGTCAACCCAACTAACTCAATCAACCCAGTCGACCCAATCCTAAAACCTATGAACATAGAACCCTAGAGCCTTGAGTTCACTCGACGAGTCAACTCACCTAGTCAACTCATTGAGTCAACTCAAATGGTTAGCCTATCCAGTCTAATAACCCAGTCAACTCACCTAATTAAGGCCAAAAGCAAACCCGAACCAAACCCCAAAAGTAAGCCCAAGTAGGGTACCATGCAAAACCTCAACACGGAAACCTTCACAGTAGAGCCTTCACATGTGTCATGCCCCAAACTCAAAAATTGAATTCATAAGAATCCCGATTACCGAACCCGGTGCCAACAGCCTTCGTAGTACCTCATTCTCGGCTCTCAGTGTCCATACGCCAAGTTCTGATCCTTGGATCCTACAAGGAGGATTTTCCAACATACATTTGTCTCATAAGAAGCATAACCACAAGTATACCCAAATTATAAAGGCAACATCATCATCACACATCCACTAATATAAACATTTGAATACAACGTTAAAAGAGAAATATATATGTAAAAAATCAAAGCTCCAAAAGACCGTTGCATGTTCTAAGCTCAATGCTTCTGCAACCTAATGCCACCTGCACTCATCTATCATACATAAGCTTATAGAAAGCTTAGAGGGTGGTGAAAGTGTGTGTAAGATAAGTGTCAAGTATACAATAAAATTCATAAATTATACATCATCGGGATAAGTGAAAATACTAACAAGATCATGAATCATACGATATCAGAGTAAGTAAAAATATACTAGTAAGTTCATGAGTCATATAATATCAAAGTATGCAATGCAGATCATAATGAGCTACATATCATATACTGCGTATGCAATACAATATGCAAATCCTGCCAAGTCCGTCTAAGCCATATAAGTGCGGAAACATAGCAATCCAAAATGTCATATGCCGTGGATGAAATGCAATATGTGAGGTGAATGAAATGACCAAGCTGGAGTGAAGTCGGAATGATCATACGAAGTATCGCAAGCTATGAGGTCCATCACAAGAGAATTTTATCCAAACCAGTCCTATACCTAAACTTGGATAGTTAAACACAATGTGGTAAACTCCTGATCTCAGGTTAGTCGCGTGCCCCAACTGAAATCCTGGTCATTACGAAGGTACACGTAACAAATAGTTGCGCACCACCAACCCGAGTGGATAGTGAATGGATGAATGAATGAGTATGCAACTCCCGCTCAGTAGCCTACCAGCATAGTAGCCTGTCAACTACTGGTAGCTCACCCAGGCCTCAGCCTCGCTTAAATCACACCCGCCCACATCAGCGTCCGCCCACATGCGCCTGCCCACATGTGCAACAGTGATGGGGTGTTATAATATAATGTTAGTTCTCATATCAAGTCCACATATTAGTACAGTTCCTCCCTGTGGAATCATCAGGGTCTATTACACTTCACACTAACTGTCGCCTCCCTAGTTGCACAGCCCAGCAAGTGGAAGAGACCACACTATCCACCTGACTAGTAGTCTTCCAATACCTACCTGACTCGTCGATAGCGGACTCATTTGTGAGCTGGTCAAACTCAGCCTAGCTTACAGCCCCCTCACTCAGGCGGATAAGGCTACACTCTCTCCCAACCGACCACAACACAGTGGGAGACGTAACTTACTGGTATTCGGCACTTGGGCGCTCATGTATCCACTCGGTCTAGACGTTAGGGCGTCTCCTAGACTTAGAGGTTTAGGGACTTTCACCCACAGTCATCCAAAGTGCCGAGATGCTCGAACTAAATATTTCTAGTGTCCCATCTGGCCATCCACAATATGCCTGTGGAGGGCATAGCCCTGATGTCACTAGGGCATATAGTAATCATAGTCACACAATGCAAGATGCATCACTACAAGAAAAGACACTTTTACTTATGAAAATTTTCGTAGGTAAAAGCCTATATTTCGTAGGCAAAAACTTTTGCCGACAAAAATTTTCTTCGACAATTTCGTTGCTAAAAGACCGATGGAGAAAACTTTTACCAACGAAAAAAAAAATTCGTTGGCAAAAATAAGACTTTTGCCGACGATTTTCGTTTGTAGGTAAAATATTTTACCAACATTTTTTTTTTCACAGCAAAAAATATTAACAAATATTTTTTCTTTATTTTCATAGCTAAAAAAGATTTACAAAACTTTTACCTACGATTATTTTCTTAGCTAAAAAGATTTACAAAACGTTTACCTACCAATTTTTTCGTAGGTAAAAATTATGACAAACTTTTACCTATAAATAGTTTCGTAGCTAAAAATATTTACAAAATTTTTACCTACGAATATTTTTCGTAGGTAACAATTATGACAAAACTTTTACCTACAAATAATTTCGTAGCAAAAAATATTACAAAAGTTTTACCTTCAATTTTTTTTTTCCTTAGTAAAAATTATGACAAACCTTTTACCCACAAATTAGTTCGTAGGTGAAAATTCTTACAAAAGTTTTAGCTACTAATACTTTCGTAGCTAAAAATATTTACAAAACTTTTACCTACGAATTCTTTCGTGGGTAAAAATTGGTACAAAAGTTTTACCTACAAATACTTTCGTAGCTAAAAATATTTACAAAACTTTTACCTATGAATATTTTCGTAGGTAAAAATATTTACAAAACTTTTTCCTACGAGTCTTCTCGTAGCTAGAAACTTTTACTTACGAATTTTTTAGTATGTAAAACCATTTTGAAAACGTTTACCTACGAATAGTTTTGTAGGTAAAAATATTTTCAAAACTTTTACCTATGAATATTTTCCTAGCTAAAAAATTTACTGAACTTTTCTTCACGAAAAGTTTCGTAGGTAAAAAACCTATATGATACTTTTACCTACGAAAATTTTCGTTGGTGAAAGTGTCCCTTTTTTTTTCAATTTTCCAGCAAAATATTCTTGATATACATCTGTTACAATATTCCTGATATACACCTATTATAATATTCCTGATATACACATGTTATATATAAATATTTCATCATATTCACATTCACATCCATTCAAAGTACGTAGATCCATCCAAATATAAACTACATTCATCAACATGACATTCATTCACATATAAATACATATAAATTTAACATCATAAATAAAATAAAGAAATCACAAAGATGAAGGTAGAGGAGGTGGAGCATCAGTGGGTAAGCGTGCAGCAAGAGCCTAAAAAATCTCTGTCACTCGTCGCTCATGCTTCACCCGCGTATCCTCCATCCTCGTCTCCTGCTCCTCTCTCTCCCTCGCCTGCTCCTCCATCCTCCTCTCCTGCTCCTCCCTCTGCCTCTTCAAATCCTCCATCCTCCTCTCCTGCTCCTCCATCTGCCTCTCTAGCTGCTCACTCTTCTTCTCCAGCTACTCTCTGATGTCATGCATGAGTCACACTGTCCAGTCATGCAGCAATCTCGTGCGTACCCAGTGTTCATATGGGTAACTCCTATCAGTGAGTCCCATAAATAGTCCACCCAATGGTATATGCTATGATTAGTCACTACTCATATCAAGCATACATATGATGTGTATAGACATGAGTCGTGGGGTTATACTAAGCATGTTATATGGTGATGAACTATCCTTACAACGAGGATGGGCCTAGATGGCCTATACACAACAAGTATGGGCCTATCAATGGGCTCTAGTGAGAGTTACAATGTGGACATTTAACCAATATTATTCCTACAATGTGGACGTCAAACCATCATTGCTCCCAAGGCATGGCCCGCCATAAATATCATTACATAAATAATGGTAGAATCACACAATGCAATGGACCTTGTATACATCCCATTGGGCCTCAACCCATGGGCCTTAAATACATTAAATGGGTCGCATCATATGGGCCTCATATATATCAAGGTGGGTCTCGACAACAGGCCCTATACACATCAAGGTCGGCCTCAACAATGGGCCTCATATATATATCAAGGTGGGTCTCAATGGACGGCCACAAGTACATCAATATGTATATATAATATATATAGATGAATCATATCAGAAGATCAACTGGACCTGGTGACAATGATTTCCACCATTAAAATCCTCAAGGCCCCACCATAACATTTATTTTCTATCCAATCTGATCATAAGGTCACACAGACTTGAATTAAAAGGAAAACAATTTCCCTATTGGTCCAAGACTTCTGGAATCTAAGGGTTTCAATGGTAGATGTTCAATCCCACTGTTTATATAGTGTGGTCCATGTGGTACTAGATTTGTCTTATTTTTAATCTTAAGCCTTAAAATGAGCTTGTCAAAGGATTGGATGGTTTGGATGCAACACATGCATCATGACGGGTCCCATAGGGATGGACGACATAGATAAATCACATACCTCATGATGGGGTCCACATGTGTGGCCCACCAGATGGAAGGATGGTTGGATACAACATATACATCACAGTAAGGTCCACCGTCCAACTACTTGGGTGGTGGAATAAACACATATCATGGTACGGCCCACCGTCTAGCTATCTGGACAGTGCGGACCAAACGTATACTTCAAGGTGCGATCTCACGTGGGGCCCATGTAACATTTATTTTCAATCTAATCTGTTGGTAAGGTCACGCAGACCCGACTGAAGAGGAAAACAAATTTCATAATGCTCTAAAACTTCTCTGACCCAAGAAGGGTTTCAATGGTAGACATTCGAACCTCCACTGTTTCCTTGTGACGTGGGCCACCTGAGTCCCACATACGGCTAATTATTGGGGTGGCCCACTGTCCTAAAAGGGCCCACCAAATGCACAGTGTTGATGTACAACACACATCATGGTGGGGCCCACGGTTGGGACCCAACGATCTCTCGCCAACGTGCAGCAGAGGACACTACATGTCAGCGCATGTATATTATTTTTTTAAAAAATGTTTTTTCACAATTTTTCCTGTGTGGGGTCCGCATCAGGAGAATTCGACCCAGCAGTTGGATTTTATGGATTAAGACTCCCTGAATGAGCTCAATATTCGATGTGTTTTGGTGTACAGAAACATTGAGTGAATTTTAATGGTAAAAACCACTATTTTCTATGTTATGGCTTGCCAGATAATTGGATAGGCTTCATTTTTCAGCTCAATGCCTAAAATGAGTTGGGAAATAGGATGGACGGTGTGGATTGGACCCATACATTAAGGTGGGGCCTACATGAGCGGCCCTTTGCTATTAATACATCCCACGACGGACAGCGTGAATAAATGTTTCATCAAGGTGGGTCCCACATGGACGTGCCCCACTTGATTTAGATCAATCTGATACTTGTGTTTTCCATCACTAAAGGGTAGGACCCACATGGCTTAGATGGTATAGATCCAACACATCCATCAAGTGGGTCCCACGAAGGTGGACAACTTGGATAAATTGCATACATCATGGGGCCAACAACAAGGGAAAAGAGCGAGAGAGATCGAGTGATGGAGGGACCTCGGCACTATGGGCCCTCCGTTCCATAATTTACAACATACATCAAGTGGGTCCCATTACATATGGGCCCACCGATCAAAATCAACAGTAGAGATCCTTTCTCTACCGAAATGCAAGGTCTAGACGACCCTATCCGTGTAAGGAAAATAAACATCATTATGGGGTCCATGGAGAATGGCCCCATTATGGAATGATCATGAGAATCAAGGTGGGTCATTTGGCCACATCTAGGGTCCAAAGTGAGATCCATACCATCAATCGATAAGCCTCACTTGGACCATCATGAAAAGAATGAAATCTAAGCCTATAGAAACACCCACCTTTGATCTATTCTTCCTTCTTCCGCCAATGCATGCTACAGCTCCATAGGAACAATTTCAACGGTTAAGATGAAACTTGGATGGTAGAGATAGGAGATAAAAAGTGGGTCACACAAAGTTCTCTCATAGAGCTTGGACGTTAGATGCTCTCATGGGGTTTTCTTAAAAAATGAAGAAATGAGAGAGAGAGAGAGAGGATGAGATGTAAAGAGAGAGAAGGATGGGTGAGTGAGTAATAGGTGATGGGTGAGTGATGTGTACTTGACATGTAAGGGATGGGTAGCTTTGACTTTGGGGTTGCTTTTGGGGATGGGACATGTACTTGACATGTGAGGTGATTAATTGGATTAATTTGACATGTTGTAGAGATTCTCTTCGGATTACAAACGTGCGACATTTCCTTGAACTGAACGTGGGTCCACATCTCCTGGCTTGGGTATCTCCTCAATGCGCGAGATGTGGCATCCGAATCATGGCGATGGTACGGTCGCTAGGGTATAAGTCTCGGGCCGAGCCGACTCTGGAATACGGGAGGTGACTTAAGGTTGCGAGTAAATGAAGTGTATATGTCGCAGGTCACCAGAATTTGACTGGGAGGACCGTGAAAGCCTACGGAACAGTACAGGCTAGGATACGGGCCTCACAACATGAGTAAGGGAGGTTGCTTGCCAAAGCAAGGAGTCCAAGTGGGTACTGGCGGTACCTAACTTTCCACTGGCCATATGGCACTCTCCCTTTTTGGGTTGGTGTACCCCAAGCATATGGGATCTTCCTTTTACATACCCTAAGTGTGTAATTGAGGTGCATTTACACCGATGCCCATCTCCTTACCCAAAATTACCCATTTACCACATCATACAACCCATGAGATGATGTCATGTGGCAATCTCCAATCTTAGCCCATCAACCACTTTTTACCCCTGGACTTTGCTAGAATTACAAGAAGACTGTGCTTTGAGGCTATAAATAGTCCCCTCCCTTTCTTATTTCAAAGATCGACTACCATTCAGAAAACATCAGGCATCTGAAAAATTAAGGGAGCATCCACTACCTCTATAGCATTCAAGGAGGATGAAGCATCCCTCTTCATCCCTTAGGGCCTTAGCCATCTAGTAATCCATCCACCAGGAGAGAGAGAGAGAGAGAGAGAGAGAGAGAGAGAGAGAGAGAGAGTCTAACCCTAGTCTAGTGTAGCCTAGCTAGAAACATGAGTCTCTTGTGACACTCAAGTCTTAATTTGAGTCACTCAATCTTGCCTTGCAATACTTCCATCCATCTAACCATTCGAGCTTCAATTAATTTCATCAAATATAAGCATTAGCATTGTGCAACCCTCATTCCCTTTTCAACCCCCCATCTCCTCAAATACATCATCGTTGCATAACATTTCATCATTTTATCATATCTAACTGGCGGATGTATGCTCTGTGCCTTGCCGATATAATTGGAATTGGTTATTAAGGAATTTGGCATATGCTAGAATTTATTTTATAGCATCCAACAAAGGGATGATGATTTTTAATTGTTTGAGAACCTTTAGGATATCCTGAGTGTTGGGTAGAGGTTTTGGTGAGATTAACTATTATGGGAATGAAGCCACCGGCTTATATTATTTTTTAAGTTCATTATCATATGGAGTGTCGCTAGTATCATAATCTCTCTTAGATTCTTTTAAGTCCTTAGGCTTCTTAGCCATCATTGGGATACTTTTGTCAATTATTTTTCCACTTCTAAGAGTGGTGATGGACTTTGCCTACTCCATATGTTGGGTAGAATAGTTGGGGTCACTTATCTTGCATTATGGTTTTGGGTTAGGTAGAGGTTGGGTTGGAAGACTCCCCTTCTCCCTAACAGCTATTTGCGACTCCAATCTTTGAATGGACGATGCAAACATTCCCAAGGATATTTTAATATATTGGATCATTCTGATTGAATTGCTCTTGATCATTTCACCTTCGTTATGGATCCTCTTGGGTCATTTTCTGTGTTAATAATGGAATGAGGATCGAAGGAACAGACCCTTATACATTAGCCATTAGTTCATTCCTCCAACTGAGGTTCGAGTGGTTCCGTCAACTAGAATTGTACATGTTTGAGATTTAAGCACTGAAGGGCCTTTGATAATTGTTCATGTCATTACATTACTCATGTAAGAACTCTTGGAAGCAGGAATTGTTGGCACTCTTGCGCCAAGTGTATGTTACTTGTATAAATACTGCAAATAGTTTCAAGGGTTTCCTCGGGTTTGACCATTTCTATTTTCTTCAATTTTAAGGCTTCGACCTTTCTTGTGAGGTTGGCCACCCTATCATTGATGTTGTCTTCTTCCCTTAAGATGTACATTCCTCCATTTTCTTTGGACTGAGTCAACTTGGGATTGGTCAGCTTGGCTAAAGTATCCATGGATTGTGCATTTTTAGCTAACATGTCAAAATAGTCATGCATGTCATCGCGATCTTTGTTCACGAATTCTACATTGCACATCATTTCTACAAATTGGCACATGGGCGAAGTCAATTCATCTAAGAAAAAACTTATGACATACCAAAATTCGTAGCCATGATGTGGGCAAGCACTTAGAAGATCCTTAAAACTCTCCTAGCATTGGAAGAAAGTTTCTTCTTCTTTTTGCGAGAAGTTCATGATGGCCCTTTGTAACACCCTGAAAATCGGGGGTCGTGTATAAACTCAACTCCCGAGTTCCAGACCGTCACTTATGCAACAAAAATGGTTATGATTCAATGTTGTTTGATTTAAAGCATTCACATGAGTAAAAGTATACCAAAACTGCAATTCATACTTCAGATCCAGTGATAAAAGCAAGCGGAAGACTAAACAATGTATATATCACTGTATGGAAAAACAAAGTAATCTCATCTGTCTCCAAAGTATGACTACATCTCTGAGTCTCATTTACATAAACATAACAAAAGATTAATGTTCAAAAGAAAGTCCCACTGATGTCCCCTCGATCCAGGTCACCTACGGGAAGCCGTCATGATACTGCATATACGAGAACTCATCCTGGTCCTCGTCGATCTCTGGCTCCACCTCCTGGATCTCGTCCTCACCTGCAGCTACAACAGGGTCTGGTGGGTGTTGCAAACACCATCCCGTAACGTGGGAATGAGTGATCAACTCAGTGGAATCAAAGAGCAAAGATTAGCATGTTCACAATTCAATCACGCGATAATAGTAAAGCAGTAAATCAGACAATCCTAATACTGTTGTTAATGCAAGATGATATGACGTGATGTATGCCCTCACCGACGATCACCCTCATGCGGCAACATCTTACGACCGCGGCATGCCACACTCCCTAGAGTGCTCCACATCTTCCAGGCACATGCAATGCTATGGTGATATGAATTCTAAGTTATTATTAGTCCATTCAAACAGCAGGATTGGGAAACTAAGGTACTTCCCTTGTATCAATCCCAACACAGATCCTGTCTAGGGTCGTCACTCCTAGTAATCTCATACGATGTATATTTCGTAGGTCACTGCAAGGGCTGCCAGGGCTGTTGCTCGCACTCGTTGCACCGCTCCCCTATCACCTTATCAATACAGGCCTACTGTACTCTACTGCAACGGAAGGGTCGTCACCTCCCGTGGACTCAGAATACACTCGCGGTCACTACAAAGGGCTCGTCGCCTGATCAGTGTAGGCCGACAGCTAGAATATAGTGTCCCATACCACCATAATCTGCTCACGAGTTTAGGTGCTCACTGGTCACTACGGGGAGGTTTGTGGCCCCAGCGTAGGCCGACAGCTCGACCACGGTGTCCCATACCACCATGCCCGGCTCATGAGTCTTCGTGGATCAAGGTACCATGGTTAACAGGGTTTACAGTGGTAAGTTCAGTACCCTAGGTTCAAGCAGTTATGACGCATACAAGGTGAACATACATCGGCCAGTCGGGTTACTTGACGGGCTCGACTAGCGCGATCGCATCTCAAGCTGAACAACATGAAGTGCATAAAACACTTCGCGTGGCCTAACCACTGCCGTCAACTCTCAGCACGAATCACGTTCATCGACGCGTCGTTCGTGGCTATGACCAGTCAGCCACGAATTCGCTCGGTTGCCGACTGCCTGGACTAAGTCTAGTCCCACACATCTATGGAATCATATTAACACGATATGCAAAGGTATTGGAATTGAAATACATCATGTGAGCATGTTAACACATGTTATAACATTCAACTTAAGCAAATCTTCGAGGCATACTTTCTATGCATGTAATGCAATCATGCATAAGGTCAACTTGTAGGAAATCATTTAGGTCAGCATATTAATCAAGAAATCAATCTCAAACTACTACATAACATCATTAAATTCAATACATACTAATACAAGCATTTATACAAACACATACACTACACACTTAAGTCCACATATAGTATGTCGACCCAAAGTGCGCAACTTGGCGAATCTCTTCGCCAAACTGATTATGCAAGCATTCCTAACTCCCTAATGCGGAGACAAACCATGTCAATCACATCAGCAAAATATGCCTGTAGACCGTACTTCCTACAAATGACTAAAATGCCCTAAATCTCATATTCTTCGTTAATTTACGAAACAGGAAACGGAGAGCATGTTGTACATGTCAAACGGCGATGCCGTCGATAATCTACTATTAAACGACATTGAAAGCGTTGTAAACCGTCAATCAAAGCGTCTAAAATCCTCACCTAGTCTCTTACGGTTGCGGGGTTTTGAACGGAGCGTGTACGCTTCGTCTACGGCAGTAGGAGAGCCTGATTTATGGAATACGTTAGCTAACATGTTATGCATCTAAGTAAACCCTAAATCAGCAAGTTTTTGGGGTTATTTTATACCTGAAAAAGGGGAGAAATCACCAGCCAGGTGATTGGAAGGAAGTACTGAAGCAGCAACTGTCAGGGGCTCGGAAGCGGGAAAATTCTCTTCTTCTCTTTCTCTCAAACTCTCTCTCTTTTCCTCCTAGGGTTTGGGATTTTCGGATGGAAGGGAGGAATGAGGGTTTCAACCCCTTTTATAAGCTTAAAATCGCCGGAAATAGGCTCCGGGATGAAGTTTACTTGGTGCCTATCCATTTCGGGGCTGTTTCGGTCCAAAAACTGCTTTCTGGTGGTCCCCTGGTCGATTGCGATCGGACTTAAGCTCATGTGTACCAGATGTACCTCGTATTAAGTTTTCAGTCTGGCAGGGTTCGCAGATCGCACGTGGCGGACCAGTTTCAGTTCAGAGGTCACCGCACATAGATCAGGGCTGAAAGTCTCATGATAATAAATAGAAATTTTTCCTGATCCGAGGGTGTAATCTGGATGAATTCTGACGGACAGAACGCTTAATACTGACGCGTCAAGTCGTGTGCCAGATTTGAATTTGAAATTCCAAATTCGTCCCTATTCGCTGTCGCTTCAGTCCGGGTTCAACGAAATAGTCTGTGATTATCGGTTTGACTTGATTTTCGAGATGATTGTCAAGTCCAGCTGGGCGGTTCTAACGGTCTAAGATAGGAGGTATCGGACCTTCGACACGCGGTCTAAATCCAATACAAAAGTTCAATGTGGTCCAGAGGACAAACCCGCTTAGAGTTTGATCCGAGGTTATAGAGTATTGTAGAGTTGTTTGTTCTACTCGATTTGGGTCTTGTAGAACGTATTTAAAGTGATCAGGGACTATTTCCCAGCTACTCTAGCGTTGCGCTAGCTAACTTACGCTTAATTTCCATGGAAATTATTTCTACGCGATTTCGGGTCGAGTTGGTACTCGAACCCAAGTACGGATTTTTCACGGGCGTTACAATCTACCCCCCTTAACAAATAATTTCGTCCTCGAAATTCGTACCTTTTCGTACTCCTCGAGAAGCTGTGGGTAGTTCTTTCTGATCTCGGCTTGTCTCCCAAGTAGCCTCCTCCTCAGAGTGATGCGTCCATAGTACCTTCACAAGGGGAATCACCTTGCTACGCAGTACCTGCTCCTTCCTGTCTAAGATGCGTGTCGGTCGCAGGATATAAGTAACATCCTCTCCTAACTGCACCTGCTCCCATCTGATGATATGGGAAGGATCAGCAACGTACTTCTTCAGCATAGAAACATGAAATACGTTGTGGACGCTCGCGAGGGGCGTGGGTAAAGCCAATCGGTAAGCCACTGCTCCCACACGATCGAGGATCTGGAATGGACCAATGAATCGCGGTGCCAGCTTCCCCTTCTTCCCGAACCGAAGGACTCCCTTCATAGGGAAAACTCACAAAAACACGTGATCCCCGACTGTGAACTAAGTGGTCGTCGTCTCGTATCGGCATAGCTCTTCTGTCTGCTCTGCGCTGTAAGAAGCCGACGACGAATAATATCGATCTTCTCTGACGTCGCCTGCACCAACTCTGGGCCGATCAAGGTACGCTCACCGACCTCTAACCAGCAATGCGGTGCGCGACAAGGTCGCCCATACAGCGCCTCATAAGGTGCCATGCCGATACTCGCCTGGAAGCTATTATTGTACGCAAACTCTGCATATGCAAGACAGTCATCCCAACTGTCCTTGAAGTCCAATGCGCAAGCTCGCAACATGTCCTCCAGGATCTGGTTCACTCGCTCCGTCTGTCCGTCTGTCTGTGGGTGGAAGGCAGTACTGAACTTCAACTTCACACCCATAGCCTCCTGAATGCGAGTCCAGAAAATAGAAGTGAACCGCGTGTCTCTGTCCGACACGATCTCCAACGGAACTCCATGCAGACGCACGATCTCTCTGATATACAATCTAGCCAGCTCGTCTGCAGAGTTCGTAACTCTGATCGGTAGGAAGTGCGCCGACTTCGTCAATCGGTCGACGATCACCCAAATGGAATCATGCCCCTTCCTCGTCTTCGGCAACCCAGAAATGAAGTCCATGGAAATGAAATCCCACTTCCACTCTGCAATCGGCATAGGCTGCAAAAGTCCAGGTGGTCGGCGATGCTCTGCCTTCACCTGCTGACAAGTGAGACAACGGGACACGAACTCAGCTATGTGGGTCTTCATACCTTCCCACCAATACGTCCTCTTCACGTCACGATACATCTTCGTACTGCCTGGATGCATCGCGAGTCTAGTAGAATGCGCAGCCTCGAGAATCTCTCGTCTCAAGTAAGGGACATCTAGGACGCATAGGCGGCCACGGTAACGTAAGCCCCCATCCATACCGACTCGCCAGTCGGCGTCAGCATCATCACTGGCCTGCTCTCGAAGCTCAGTAAGATGCGCGTCGTCCCTCTGCGCCTCGATGACTCGGTCATCGATCTGAGATCGCACCTGTACATGTGCGATGAACTCAAACGGCTCCTCTACGGTGAGTTTCTGCTCAAAGTCTCGCAAAAACTCAACCATATCCCACTCGGCAACCATCAGCGGAGCCGGAAACTCTATCGCCTTCTTGCGGCTCAACGCATCAGCCACAAGGTTCGCCTTCCCAGGATGGTAAGAGACTTCAAACTTGAAGTCCTTCAGCGTCTCTATCCATCGCCGCTGCCTCATATTCAAGTCTCGCTGCGTGAATATGTACTTGAGGCTCTTGTGGTCGCAAAAGAGCTCGAACTCCTCTCCATAGAGGTAATGTCTCCAGAGTCTCAGTACGAATATAACGGCTGCCAACTCTAGGTCGTGTGTAGGGTAATTCTCCTCGTGCTTCCTTAATTGTCTCGAGGCATACGAAATTACCCTGTCCCTCTGCATAAGGACACAACCTAAACCAACGCTAGACGCGTCAGTATATATAGTGTATCTAACCCCTTGCTCTGGCAATACTAGCACAGGGGCGGACGTAAGTCTGTCCTTCAGCTCCTGAAAAGCTGACTCCGCCTTATCATTCTAGGCGAACTTCACGTCCTTCCGTGTCAACTGAGATAAGGGTCTCGCGATCTTCGAGAAGTCCTGAATGAAGCGCCGATAGTAGCCAGCGAGACCTAAGAAACTCCTCACCTCAGTGACAGAACCAGGCTACTCCCAGTCCTGCACCGCAGCTACCTTAGACAGGTCAACTGCCATGCCATCCTTGGACACCACGTGTCCCAGAAACTTCACCTCCTGCTTCCAGAAGTCGCACTTCTTGTACTGTGCGAACAACTGATGCCGTCTGAGCGTATCAAGGACCAAACGCAAGTGCTCCTCATGCTCCTCTCGACTCCTAGAGTATACCAAAATGTCGTCGATGAAGACAACGACGAATCGATAGAGGAAAGGCCGAAATACCCGGTTCATCAGATCCATGAACACGGCCGGTGCGTTCGTGAGACCGAACGACATCACGAGGAACTCGTAGTGGCCAAAACTGGTCCTGAATGCTGTCTTCTGCACGTCCTCATCCCTGACGCGCAGCTGATGATAACCTGACTGAAGATCAATCTTCGAAAAGTACTGCGCTCCTCTCAACTGATCAAACAAGTCATCGATCCTGGGCAAAGGGTACTTGTTCTTCACCGTGAGCTGGTTCAGCCTGCGATAATCAATACACAATCGCAGCGAACCATCCTTCTTCTTCACGAACAAGACCGGTGCTCCCCAAGGAGACACGCTAGGCTGTATAAAGCCAAGCTCTAGCAGACCATCAATCTGCGTCCTCAACTCCTCCATCTCACATGGTGCCATGCGATACGTCGGCGGTGAGACGGGTGTAGAACCAGGAACCAGATCGATAGTGAAATCGATCTCACGTCGGGGCGGCAAACCAGGGATCTTCCTGAACAGATCCCCGAACTCAGAAACAACTGGCGTCTGCTCAAGTACCTGGTCACCAGCGTCGCGCAATAGAGTGGCGTAGCTAAGAATGCGGAAAGGAAGATTTACCCGCACTGAAAATGTGAAGGATGCACCCTCAGGCTCGTACGCTATGACTATACGAGTCTCGCAGTCAATCTCGGCTCTCGCTGCAGTCAACCAGTCCATGCCAAGAATGACGTCGAGATAAACGAGCGAGGGATCGACGACCAGATCTAGAACCATCGTCTTGCCCCCCAGATCCACCAAACAACCCTCACACATCTGGGTGGCATCTGTAAAGGACCCATGAGCTGCAAATACTCGCACGCTATCCATAGTGATAGTCTGTAACCCAAGACGTCTGACTACGGCACGCGATATCAAAGAAATCGTGGAACCAGTGTCCACCATGACAAGAACGGGAGTACCTCCGATATGGGCCGTGACCTCAAAGGCTGAATGCTGGAAAGTCGACGTCGTAGCTGCCTCAGCGGTCAATGTATGAACTCGAGCCTGCTGTGGCCGGTTCGGCCGCTGTGTCAAGGGCCGTGGAGGCTCTCGAATCTGCGATACCGTAGGTCTGAAAGAAGGATGCGCAGGAGCTGACCATATAGGCGGTGCTGATATCGCCTGTGGACGTACACGATCAATCTTCTGCGGCGGCGAGAACCCACTGTCCCGCATCCTCGAAAAGCAACTCTGCGCCAAGTGGCCCGTCCTCCCACAGTATGTACATGACAAATCAGGGCGCCGAAACGGTGGTACAGGCGCCGTGGTCCTGGTAGGAGGATCAATGCGAGGCCTCTTGCCCGCGAAGGGCCTGTCTGGCAAATCCGGTCGTGGCCTAGAAGTAGCCGGGCCTCGAGATCGCACAAGTCGATCCACGTCCTGCTCTGCCCGCATGGACATGTGAACCAACTCCGCATAGGAAGGAAAACTGACACAGCACATCTTCGACCGAATATCCGGTCGCAAGCCCTCCAAAAAGCGCCGTATGCGCATCTGCTCAT
This sequence comes from Magnolia kwangsiensis, assembly GCA_037074715.1. Classification (NCBI taxonomy): domain Eukaryota; kingdom Viridiplantae; phylum Streptophyta; class Magnoliopsida; order Magnoliales; family Magnoliaceae; genus Magnolia; species Magnolia kwangsiensis. Next base: position 65,549,762 of record CM073573.1, read on the forward strand.
CAGCTAGGATCGTCGGGACGTACCTGCCCAACTCTGTGAACCGATGCTCATACTCAGTAACTGTCATCGCTGCCTGTCTGAGACGGAGAAACTCATTCTCCCTCTCGTGCCTGTAGGTCTGGGGATAATACTTCTCATGGAAGTGGAACTCAAATGCTGCCCACGTCCATACGAAATCTGCGGCAACAGTCCGCAATACGCTATCCCACCACATACTGGCCTCTCTCTCAAACAGGAAGGTAGCCAGCTCTACCTGCTCGGCCTCGGTGCAGTGCAACATCCGTAGAATCTTCGACACTCGGTCGAGCCAGAACTCAGCCTCCTCGGGTCTGTGAGAACCCGTGAAAGTAGGAGGCCGCAAGCGCTGAAATCGCTCCAGTAGGCCCCGTGTGTCGGCAGGATTCCCCGCAGGGAAAGCAGGCGGCGCAGGATGAGCTATGCCCTCATCCTGGGCGTAAGTATAGGCATCCTTAGCTGGATGCGCAGGTGGTGCAGGTGGAGTAGATGTAGTCGCACCCCCACCCTGGGCTAGTGTCCCCACTATGGTGGTCAGAAGCTGCTGCTGCTGTAGCATCATAGCCATCATCTGCTCGAATCTGTCAGGGGGTGGAGCAGGCTGTGGCGGATGCAGTGTGGAAGTAGATGCGCGTTGTGGCTCTCTAACTAATGGTGTAAATGGCGATGGTCCATCTGTAGGACCAGCAGCAGGCTGAGACGATCGAACCGCCTCAGGAATCGGGCCCACAGCAGGGTCCGGATGAGTGCCAGACTGAGAGGGAGTCTGATCCATATGCTCTGACAATGCAAGCCGAACCGCGCTCCTCGTAGTCTTAGGTGGCATTCCCTATATTCAAAATAGGGTGCAACCTTGTTAGTCTCAATTGCACAAATACACCACAATCATTCACTTAAAGAGTCAAAGGCATTCCATGCATTTCAATTAATCAAAATTGTCACAATACAAGGGATATATCCTTACAAGCATCATGACTAGATTTACATGGAAATTAAGACAGTTAAGCAACAGCAACATAAGCAAAGCACTAGCCCTAATAGGCTTTATACACATAAAACAGGAAATGACTAACTACTGATAATAACATCAAAGATCGCATCGCTAGTCGGAGTCTGGTGACGGAGGAGGAGCACCCTTATCCTGTAAGCAACACAGGATTGCCTTCAAGGTGCGAGTCACCTTGCCAAATTTCTTCTTTGTAACGGCCTTGGCATCAGCGACTTCTGCTCGAAGTTCTTGGACTTCCCTTCGCAAAGCGGTCTGACTCTCCTCCATCCGAGCAATGCGATCGTCGATAGTAGCCTGCACAGAAGGAGGAAGGCTCTCATCAGTATCCTGAGCCTCCTCTTCTGCTTCTTCCTGAGCCTCTTCCTGAACCTCTGCTCTAGGTTCTTCTTCGCTTTGATCTTCCTCTTCATCAAAGTCATCCCCACTATCCCTTTCAAGTTGATTTTCACGGTATTGTGACCCAATCTTCATCTTAACCATTGTCGACTCATCGATGGTGTGAATCGATACCGGCAATTCGGGCCCAAGTCTATAGGCAAACTCAAGTGCAATCTTGCAAATAAGTCGGCCAAAGGGAAGCGATTCGGATGTTCTTCTCGACCTGGCTATGAGAACTATCTGCCGTAAGATGAAAGTGGCCATACATACGTTCTCTCCCTGGGCCACCAGAAACAAGAAATCGACCATAAGACGTGTACATTCAATGCGGTTCGTCGACCTGGGATAAACATTAAACGTGCAAATATGGTGCAGCAGGCGTAAATCCTCAGACATGTACGTCGCCTTGAGGCTATTATTAGGCTGCCATGGAACCAACTTACCGCACAGAAACCTGGTGCGACGATCTCGTTCACGTCTAGTCCTCAAATTCTTCTCACTAGGATGCACATCACCTAAAGGCACGTTGAGAAGTCGCGCAATCAACCGGACGTCGATCGTAGCCATCCGATCTCTACCAAAAGGGATTTTGAACTGCAAAGGCTCCAAGGTAGGATTCTGGATGCTAGCATAGAAGGCACGAACGGTGCTCACATTAGCACGAGCGCGAGCTTCAAAGATCGGACCCCAGTGCGCAGCTTCAATGCGTTCGAACAACAGATACTCGCCGAACAACCGTCCATCTACGTCCGCCTCAAATAACACTCTACGATCAGTGTATTCGCCATGAGGCATCTCTGATAAAATTGTTCGTCCAAGGTGTGCATGGGGATCCAAATCCCGCTTTGTACGGCACTCCAGGACTACAGCTGGACCTGCGGCGGTACTTGAACTTGTGGCACCACCCCGCGGTCTTCTCGATCGAGCAGGGCGGCTCGGCCCAGCCTCGTCTGTCGCGGTTTTCCTCTTACCCATCAAAGACAGGATGGATGAGAGTGACAAAAGACCCAAAATGGCTTCCACAAAAGCCATGGAAAATGCTGAAAATGCGGAGAAATGGCTGCCCAATCTGAGAAAAGGAAATCTAGGCGTCGTAGAGGCTTGCTTCAAGCTTCCCAAGGCTGTAGTTTCAAAGAGAAATACAAACAAAAAGATGGGATGGAGCACCTCACGATTTCAGCTATATTTAGGAGATTTTGGAGCTCCAAATGGTGAGATCTTCAAGGAAAGAGGCTGCCAACACCCAATAAGTGATGGGTGGTGGTCAGTTTTGGCCAAGGAGGGTCCTAGAAGTGTTTTGGGACGTCGGAGTTTGGAGTGGATTGCTGAAATTCGAGAATAGGGCTATGGAGAGGGCTGTTTGTGAAGGAGGGGTAATATTTGGGGATTTTCGTGAGGTGGGAGTTATATAGGGAGGGTGTGGACCCCATTTAAGGGCGTGCGCCCGAAGGACAGCTCCAATGGGCCCCGCCGGTCGGCAATGGCATAGCCGGCCAACTTCCACGTTGGCTGGTGGGACCCCATGGGTCTGGTCCCCCATGGTCCCAGGGTCCCAAAAAGTTAAGTCCCACCCCCTAGTTCATTGTACTTTGGTCTGTATGAGCCCAAATATGTGTTCGGGGCTTTCCGGGTCCATATCACAATCCCGAATACCAAACCATATGATGCAGCATATGAATTTCAGGTAGAAGGAGTCAGTACATCTATCTAGATCCTTAGTTGCTAAAGAAAGTGAATTTAGAATGGCCTTATGGCCATTTTTCATGAAATTTTACTATTCACTGTAAAATTTTATGAAAGTACTGATTTTTGTTATTTTCACATTAGGTTTGATGCCTAACATGAAATGGATAAGAAAGAACTGAAGGTCGGAGTGTTTAGAGAAGGAATTTTGAGAATTTTTGGCGAAACGGGATTTTTAAGCCCTGACGATTAATTACAGGAGTCGTGGTCATCCCACGGCCCAAGGATTCACTTTTGTAGTTTAAAACCGCTCATAGGACGTCTCAACCCGACTTCCTACAACTTAGAAGTGATTCGGGTTGCTTTACGCGACCCGAGATGCATTACAGACTCGATCTTGCGATCGATCCTAATAGACTTCGCCTATCGGCGAATCTGCGATCCTAGAAGTGTTTCTAGACCCTTCTCGCACCCACCTAAGTCAAAGGAAGCGACAGCGTACGTCGCAAGACCATAACCCAGGCCCAGTATACTCTCATTCATGCTCTGATACCAACTTGTAACACCCTGAAAATCGGGGGTCGTGTATAAACTCAACTCCCGAGTTCCAGACCGTCACTTATGCAAAAAAAATGGTTATGATTCAATGTTGTCTGATTTAAAGCATTCACATGAGTAAAAGTATACCAAAACTGCAATTCATACTTCAGATCCAGTGATAAAAGCAAGCGGAAGACTAAACAATGTATATATCACTGTATGGAAAAACAAAGTAATCTCATCTGTCTCCAAAGTATGACTACATCTCTGAGTCTCATTTACATAAACATAACAAAAGATTAATGTTCAAAAGAAAGTCCCACTGATGTCCCCTCGATCCAGGTCACCTACGGGAAGCCGTCATGATACTGCATATACGAGAACTCATCCTGGTCCTCGTCGATCTCTGGCTCCACCTCCTGGATCTCGTCCTCACCTGCAGCTACAACAGGGTCTGGTGGGTGTTGCAAATACCATCCCGTAACGTGGGAATGAGTGATCAACTCAGTGGAATCATAGAGCAAAGATTAGCATGTTCACAATTCAATCACGCGATAATAGTAAAGCAGTAAATCAGACAATCCTAATACTGTTGTTAATGCAAGATGATATGACGTGATGTATGCCCTCACCGACGATCACCCTCATGCGGCAACATCTTACGACCGCGGCATGCCACACTCCCTAGAGTGCTCCACATCTTCCAGGCACATGCAATGCTATGGTGATATGAATTCTAAGTTATTATTAGTCCATTCAAACAGCAGGATTGGGAAACTAAGGTACTTCCCTTGTATCAATCCCAACACAGATCCTGTCTAGGGTCGTCACTCCTAGTAATCTCATACGATGTATATTTCGTAGGTCACTGTAAGGGCTGCCAGGGCTGTTGCTCGCACTCGTTGCACCGCTCCCCCATCACCTTATCAATACAGGCCTACTGTACTCTACTGCAACGGAAGGGTCGTCGCCTCCCGTGGACTCAGAATACGCTCGCGGTCACTACAAAGGGCTCGTCGCCTGATCAGTGTAGGCCGACAGCTAGAATATAGTGTCCCATACCACCATAATCTGCTCACGAGTTTAGGTGCTCACTGGTCACTACGGGGAGGTTTGTGGCCCCAGCATAGGCCGACAGCTCGACCACGGTGTCCCATACCACCATGCCCGGCTCATGAGTCTTCGTGGATCAAGGTACCATGGTTAACAGGGTTTACAGTGGTAAGTTCAGTACCCTAGGTTCAAGCAGTTATGACGCATACAAGATGAACATACATCGGCCAGTCGGGTTACTTGACGGGCTCGACTAGCGCGATCGCATCTCAAGTTGAACGACATGAAGTGCGTAAAACACTTCGCGTGGCCTAACCACTGCCGCCAACTCTCAACACGAATCACGTTCATCGACGCGTCGTTCGTGGCTATGACCAGTCAGCCACAAATTCGCTCGGTTACCGACTGCCTGGACTAAGTCTAGTCCCACACATCTATGGAATCATATTAACACGATATGCAAAGGTATTGGAATTGAAATACATCATGTGAGCATGTTAACACATGTTATAACATTCAACTTAAGCAAATCTTCAAGGCATACTTTCTATGCATGTAATGCAATCATGCATAAGGTCAACTTGTAGGAAATCATTTAGGTCAGCATATTAATCAAGAAATCAATCTCAAACTACTACATAACATCATTTAATTCAATACATACTAATACAAGCATTTATACAAACACATACACTACACACTTAAGTCCACATATAGTATGTCGACCCAAAGTGCGCAACTTGGCGAATCTCTTCGCCAAACTGATTATGCAAGCATTCCTAACTCCCTAATGCGGCGACAAACCATGTCAATCACGTCAGCAAAATATGCCTGTAGACCGTACTTCCTACAAATGACTAAAATGCCCTAAATCTCATATTCTTCGTTAATTTACGAAACAGGAAACGGAGAGCATGTTGTACATGTCAAACGGCGATGCCGTCGATAATCTACTATTAAACGACATTGAAAGCGTTGTAAACCGTCAATCAAAGCGTCTAAAATCCTCACCTAGTCTCTTACGGTTGCGGGGTTTTGAACGGAGCGTGTACGCTTCGTCTACGGCAGTAGGAGAGCCTGATTTATGGAATACGTTAGCTAACATGTTATGCATCTAAGTAAACCCTAAATCAGCAAGTTTTTGGGGTTATTTTATACCTGAAAAAGGGGAGAAATCACCAGCCAGGTGATTGGAAGGAAGTGCTGAAGCAGCAACTGTCAGGGGCTCGGAAGCGGGAAAATTCTCTTCTTCTCTTTCTCTCAAACTCTCTCTCTTTTCCTCCTAGGGTTTGGGATTTTTGGATGGAAGGGAGGAATGAGGGTTTCAACCCCTTTTATAAGCTTAAAATCACCGGAAATAGGCTCCGGGACGAAGTTTACTTGGTGCCTATCCATTTCGGGGCTGTTTCGGTCCAAAAACTGTTTTCTGGTGGTCCCCTGGTCGATTGCGATCGGACTTAAGCTCATGTGTACCAGATGTACCTCGTATTAAGTTTTCAGTCTGGCAGGGTTCGCAGATCGCACGTGGCGGACCAGTTTCAGTTCAGCGGTCACCGCACATAGATCAGGGCTGAAAGTCTCATGATAATAAATAGAAAATTTTCCTGATCCGAGGGTGTAATCTGGATGAATTCTGACGGTCAGAACGCTTAATACTGACGCGTCAAGTCGTGTGCCAGATTTGAATTTGAAATTCCAAATTCGTCCCTATTCGCGGTCGCTTCAGTCCGGGTTCAACGAAATAGTCTGTGATTATCAGTTTGACTTGATTTTCGAGATGATTGTCAAGTCCAGCTGGGCGGTTCTAACGGTCTAAGATAGGAGGTATCGGACCTTCGACGCGCGGTCTAAATCCAATACAAAAGTTCAATGTGGTCCAGAGGACAAACCCGCTTAGAGTTTGATCCGAGGTTATAGAGTATTGTAGAGTTGTTTGTTCTACTCGATTTGGGTCTTGTAGAACGTATTTAAAGTGATCAGGGACTATTTCCCAGCTACTCTAGCGTTGCGCTAGCTAACTTACGCTTAATTTCCATGGAAATTATTTCTACGCGATTTCGGGTCGAGTTGGTACTCGAACCCAAGTACGGATTTTTCACGGGCGTTACACCCTTCTAATGTTTTTAGTCTTATGAATCGGGAAGAATTTTTTTAAGGAACTCTCAAGTCATCTCAGCCCATGTCTTAATTAATCTCAGTCGTAAGGAGTGAAGACATGATTTAGCCTTGTCCTTCAATGAAAAATGGAATAATTTTACTCTCAATGTGTCATCCATCACATTATTAAAATGTAAGGTCACTACAAACTCATCAAACTCCTTGAGATGTAGACATGGACTCTCAGAATCTAGTCCATGGAATTTCAGAAGTAATTGGATCACTCCCAGTTTAAGATATATGTTTCATGCATTATGCAGGAAGGTGTACTCATCCTTACTTGTTGCAAATAATCATGTAGGGTTCTGGCTGGAGGACTATCATGCACATCGTTCTCATCTAATTGCTCATCAGCACGATGATGAGGTTGATTCTCAACCATATTCTAGTCAATTCAGAAGATCTTAGGTGTTGTCTAATCCGGTGATGGATAGGCAATTCTTCAACTAGTCCTCATTCACTAAAGATATAGAAAGTATTGTCTTAAACCATTTAAAAACCCAATTCCAAACCTAAAACTACTTCTACTGAAATAGAAACTTCTATAATAAAATAAGAAATATGAAACAAACTAAAGAAAGAGGGTTGGAAGGATAGTACCCGATTGATAATTCTAAATTAGATTCTGTGAAACAAATGAATAATGTTAGTATCCTTAAATCTTAGAAAAACAGAATATAAAAATGTAGAGAAAACTAATCCTAATCCTACAACAATTCTAAGCCTAGGGTATTTCAAAAAAAAAAAAATGTAGTTGAAATCCTTAGTAATAGCGCTAAAAACTTGTTGAGTAGACCCCAAGTGCAGAGTTGTGATGTAGTTTTACTTAGTGAGACCGAGATCGAATCCACAGTATATATTTATGTGTTCTTTAGAATAATTTATAACTAAAAGTAATTATAGAATTGAATTATAAGAAGTATGGTTAAAACTAAGATAATTTAAAGGAAAATTAATAGAGCAAAGAACTAGAGTGCCAAGGATTCACTTATAGCCATTCTTAATGTCTAATTCACTTGATTCGATTAGATAACTCAAATGAAATCGATGTCTTATCCTATCAAGACAGATAATGGAGCAGTTAATTCATTATTCACAAACCAAAATAGATTCAAAGTTCAATTGATTTGGCTCTCACACTTCAATTGATTTGGTTGTCACATAAGGCACCATAGTGTATATCACAAGGAATTCAAATTATCCATCGTGCCTGAAGTCTACGATAGGTTAATGGATTTTATATATCAATCCCTTACAAAATATATAGGCAATCACTCTTAGCTTTCTTAAGAATCCAATGTGCCCGGAGTTAATAATGGATCAAAGTAAACTAAAAATAAATCTTCATTCAAACTAATATCAATGAATTGTTCAACACTCAAACCAAATACTTTAGTTAAAGTAAACTAAAATATATAAAAAAAAAATCACTACAAACTTCACATATTAGCCATAAGTATGAGATTTAGCCAACCATAGACATACTTGAACTAAACTCAAACAAAAATATAAAAACTGAAGTAGAACCAAAGAACTAGAGAAGAAAGGGGACTCCGTAGAAGCTCCGCAAATCGTTGCTCTCTCTCTCTCTCTCTCTCTCTCTCTCTCTCTCTCTCTCTCTCTCTCTCTCTCTCTCTCTCTCTCTCTCCACACCCCTAATTCATATCTAGACTAGCATAAATCATCCCTTTAAATATAAAAAAACTCGCATCGACTTAAAACTAACATTAATTTTTTCACTTTTATTACCATTTGGTCACACCAATGATAGTCTTCAGTCGCATCAAACATTACTTCGGTCACACCGAATGAGTCTCTCGATTGCAGCTGAATTTCTCCAATATAGGTCTGAAGTCTTTGTCTCCCTTAGGTTGCACCAAACATCACTTTAATGGCACCAAACTTGTCTTTAGTTTAACCTAAGTGTTGACCCGAATTACATTTGAAAGTCACAATTTATCGCTGGATTGTTTTGTGTACATTCGGTAGGACTGAACCAACCTCAGGTAGGACCAAATAGACTATTATTTTTGTTATTGTACTTTATGATTTTTTTCAATCTTTTCTCTCTCTTTTGCACTTGGTTTTCTTTGATTTTTTGTACTTTTAATTCTTCATTAATAACCTCTAAATATTCACTTGATCATTCTTTAAGTATTAAATCTTCTTTTTAATAATTCTTTTTTATCTTAGCTTTCCAAATCATAAAACATACGTAATTAAATCAATTAAACATATCTATGCATATGAAACCAATGTACAATAAGGGAAAATATATAATATTTTACTCAACACTGCACACAAGAACTAATCATGTTCCTAAGAAGTTAGTCAGATCTTGTGAAGTAAAGACTATACATCTATATGGGCAGAGTAAGTGCCTAACATATTCCCTCTCTGTAATCGTAGTCCCTTATTTTGAATATCTGGAATGTAAATTTAAGAGTCATCTTAGGGTTAAAGATCTTCATATTCTCAATCCTAAGCATTTCTACATAGTCTAATCGATTGTAAATTTGAAGTAATTGGTTAGTGGTGACTTTGGTTAAATATAATACCCTCTTACGATTGAGATGTAGAGCCACATCTGGACAAGGCTGCTGGACTAGCCAAGTGCCCTGCTCGACCAGTCGAGTGGCCCACTCAACCAGTCGAGGGCTGGCTCGACTCAAAGTCCAATGAGCATCAGTTTTTAGGTCTGAGGTGCTCGACCGGTCGAGGCTTGCTTGACCAATCGAGGTTACGGAGATTCGTTTTGCAGATTTGATACGGACTGTAGAAATTTGAGTTGGTTTCGCAGAGGTGGGAAAGGAAAGTTGCTTAAACTATAAATAGGGTTCCTAAGTTTTATTTTAAGGTATGCAAAAGGTATTCTAAGGTGTGGACAAAGGGTTTTCTCTATACATCTAAAGAAAAAAGGTTAGTATATTACTTGTAATCTCATTTTCTTCATAGTGGAAGTTTGCGCCCGCGGTTTTTTACTCTTGTTTGGGATTTTTTCATGTATATCTTATCTTGTGGTTTATTTGGTATGCTTTGATTTTACTTCTAGATTATATTTCTTTTTATTTATCGTTTGTGGGTGAGACCGGAGATTGGATCTTAGTTCACTATGTTGTTGGCGTGCTGCACAACAACTGGTATCAAATCCATTGGTTTAGTTCTATTGGGAACGATGACAGAAGAATGAAAGACTAGAATTGAGAAGTTTGATGGTTCTGACTTTATCTTCTAGAAGATGCAGATGGAGGATTATCTGTATCGGAAGGACCTCTATATTCCTCTACGAGGAAAAGAGAAGAAACAAGAGAAGATAACAAATGATGAATGGTTTTTATTGGATCGAAAGGCTTTAGGAACGATATGACTCTCTTTATCTAAGAGCGTCGCCTTTAATATATCCAAGGTGAAAAACACAAAAGAATCAATAAAAGCCTTAGCTACGATGTATGAGAAACCTTCAGCATCAAACAAGGTTCATCTTATGAAACAATTATTCAACATGAAAATATCAGATAGTGGGAGTGTGGCTGAACATCTAAACGAGTTTAATACAGTAACAAGCCAGTTAGAATTTGTTAGCATTATTTTTGAGGATGAGGTCAGGGCATTATTGATCTTGTCTAGTTTGCCAGATAGTTGGGATGGTTTAGTGATAGTTGTGAGTAATTCTTCAAGGTCAATAAAGCTGAAAACTGATGATGTGGCTGGTTTAATTCTCGGTGAAGAATCTAGAAGAAAGGCATTAGGAGTTTCAGGGGATTCAGGGAATGCTTTGAACGTTAAAGGAAGAGGAAGATCGCCGAACAAATGAGGCAATAAACACGAACGTTCTAAGTTGAGGAAGAATTTCAAGTGATCGAAAGACAAAGACCGGTGTTAGGATTGTGGAAAGAATGGGCACATAAAACGTGATTGCAAGGCTCTTAAGAAACAAGGAGGAAGCTCTCAAGGTGGGAAGGATTTAATGAATCTATCTGAAGAGAGTGATATAGAAGCATTGATCTTGTCTCTTGATGCGAGGAATGAGTCTTGGGTTATAGACTCGGGTGCTTCATTTTATGCCACTTCATGTAAGGAAGTTCTGCATGATTATGTGTTAAGTGACTTTGGGAGAGTCTACCTAAGTGATGATGAGCCACGCAGTGTTGTTGGAAAGGAAGATGTTAATATAAATCAGAAAGATGGAATGACATTGAAATTGAAAGATGTTAGACATATATGTATCGAGTTTGAAACAGAACTTGATCTCAGTGGGGTAGTTGGCCGATACCTGATATGTGATGACCTTCACTAGTAATTCTTGTAAGATTGCAAAAAGTGCTTTGGTCATATCTCAAGGCAAGAAGGAAGGTACTTTATACATGACTTCAGGATCGTATAGTTCACTCGCAGTCGCATCAACTGGAGTAAATGGGCAATTATGACATCAGAGGTTGGGACATATGAGTGAGAAAGGGATGAAAGTGTTATTATCAAAATGAAAGCTACCAGGGCTGAAGTCTATTGACTTGAAATTCTATGAGGACTGCGTGTATGGCAAGTAGAAGGGGGTAAATTTCAAGAAAATAGGACGCACTCCAAAGACGCATCTGTTAGAGCTTGTACACACTGATGTGTGGGGATCGACACAGGTATCATCTCTTGGTGGCTCACGTTATTTTGTTTCTTATATTGATGATGCTAATAGAAAACTGTGGGTCTATTTCTTAAAGCATAAATTTGATGTATTTAATATATTTAAGAAGTAAAAATTTATGGTAGAAAATAAGACAGGTAAAATAGTAAATGTCTTAGATTAGATAATGGGGGAGAGTACTGTGATAAGAGGTTTGAGGAGTATTGTGCAGAAAATGGAATCAAACATTAGAAAATGATTTCAGGGACACCACAACAGAATGGTGTGGATGAGCACATTAATAGGACCATCCTTAAGAGTGCTAAGAGCATGAGGTTACATGCAGGGTTGTCCAAGACTTTTTAGGTAGATATTGTGAATACTGTTGCATCTCTCATCAATAAAAGTCCCTTAGTACCATTGGATGGTGGACTACCAGAAGAAATGAGGACTGGGAAAGAAGTGAACCTTGCACATCTCAGAGTGTTTGGTTGTGCTTCATATGTTTAGATTGATGCAGAGCATAAAAATAAGCTGGATGTGAAGTCCAGGAGGTGCACGTTTATAGGGTGCGAGTAATATGATTTTTGATACGGGTTTTAGGATACAGAAAATATGAAAAGTATCAGAAGTAAAGATATAGTCTTTAATGAAAAAGTGATAGATAAGGACAGTGTGTAGGAAAATAAGGCTGAGGAGAAAGAATTCGTAGAGTTGGAAGAGTTACTAGATACGAGTGTTACAACGTCACAGGATGATCATGTACGGGAGCATTATGAGGCAGAGCCGCAGACACCGGTTGTGAGGAGGTCTACACAGGAGAGGAGACCCACGGTCTGATACTCACCCTCCTTACATTATCTACTACTGATAGATAATGGTGAACCAAAGTATTTTAAAGAGGCATTACAGTCAGATACATAGGTTAAGTGAGAGTAGGCTATGGATGATAATATGGACTCTCTTGAGTCCAATCGTATATGGGAGCTAGTTACTCTACCTAAGGGTAAGAAATCTCTTCATAACAAGTGAGTTTATAAACTGAAGGAGGAGCATGATGGTTCGAAATGATACGAGGCTAGATTAGTTATGAAAGGGTTTCAACGAAAGGCAGGTATCAATATCACTGAAATATTTTCACCAGTGGTGAAAATGTCTACTATTCATATGGTCTTGAGTATAGTGGCTACAGAGGACTTAAATCTAGAGCAGCTAGATATTAAGACAACCTTTCTTCATGGGGACCTTGAAGAAGATATATATATATATATATATATATATATATATATATATATATATGCATCAACTAATAGGATACGTGGCACCAAGAAAGGAGAACAAGGTGTGTAGACTGAAGAAAAGTCTATATGGCCTGAAGTAGGCTCCGAGGCAGTGGTACAAAAAGTTTGACAGTTTCATGTTAAGAAATGATTTTAGGAGATATCATGCAGACTACTGTTACTATTTGAAGAAGTTTGATACGTCATACATTATCCTTCTTATGTACATTGATGATATGATTATGGCCGATTTAAGCATGAAGGACATCTCAGATCTCAAAAGATAACTGTCTAGAGAATTTGTTATGAAGGAGGAGCTATAAAACAAATCCTAGGTATAAGGATAAAGCGTGATAGAGAAAATAAGAAACTAGTTTTGTTACGAGCAGAGTACATAACCAAGATACTTAATCGATTCAATATGGGAGGTGGTAAGCCGGTTAACACTCCATTAGCTAACCACTTTAAGCTTTCTAAGGAGCAAGGTGCAAAGATGCAGGAGTGAGACTACATGGCTAAAGTCTCATATGCGTCAGCTATTGGGAGTCTCATGTATGTTATGATGAGCACGAGGCCAGACATTGCTCAAGCAGTGAGAGTTGTTAGCAGGTTCATGAATAACCCCAGGAAGGAACATGGGAAAGTTGTGAAGTGGATCCTCAGATACCTGGTAGGTACTATAGATATAGGACTATGTTATGGTGGATTGAAAATCAAGCTACAAGGCTACGTAGATTTAGATTTGGCAGGAGATATCGATAGCAGAAGAAGCACTACATGTTATGTCTTTACTCTGGGTAATACTGTAGTTAATTGAGTCTCTCAGTTACAGAAGATAGTATCTATCAGTACGACGGAAGCAGAATATGTTGCAGCTACAGAAGTGTGCAAGGAGATAGTGTGAATGCAAAGTTTCATATAAGAGTTGGGTAAGAAGCAAGTAAATTGAAAGATGTACAGTGACAGTCAGAGTACAATACACTTGGCTAAGCATTCAGTCTTTCATTCAAGGACCAAGCATATTGACATCAGATATCACTTCATACGTTCGTTATAGAAAGATGGATCGATTGCTCTAGAGAAGATTTAAATAAGTGAGAATCCTGAGGATATGCTGACCAAGGTGGTCACACAGGAGAAGCTGAAGCTCTGTTCAGCTTTAATTGGTATTTAGGCTTGAAGACGGGGAGGTGGTGTACTCCGGATGTAGAAGAGGAAAGTTTATGGTGATGTGTCTACAAGTGGGAGATTATTGAGATGTGGAGCTACATCTGGATAGGGCTGCTCGACAAATCAAGTGCACTGCTCGACCAGTCGAGGCCTGAATCGACTCAAAGTCTAGCAAGGATCAGTTTTTAGGTCTGAGGTGCTTAACCAGTCGAGGCCCTTGCTCGACCACTCGAGGGTCCTCTTGACCAGTCGAGGTTACACAAATTCATTTTGTGGATTTGATGCAGACTGCGAAAATTTGAGTCAGTTTTACAGATGTGTGAAAGGGAAGCTACCTAAACTATAAATAGGGGTCCTAGGGTTTATTTTAGGGTATGTAAAAGGTATTCTAAGGTGTGGGTAAAGGATTTTCTCTATAATGTTTCGACAAGAAAATAAATGCGTTTTATTTGGGGGATTTATTCAATGATAACAAAGAATGAATGAGAGAACATTCATCACATTTATTTGAGTTCATTTACATCCTCTGATTCCCTTGATTCTGAAAATAAAGTACAATTAATGGAATGTACTGAATGAAAGAGAGGATAGCTCGATGAAAATTTCGGTAGCATTTCGGCGCTATTTCGGTCATCTCCTAAGTACTTAGGAGGAATTGAAGAATCGATCAACCAGTCTTCAAGAAGATAGAAATTTTGGCAGCCTTTCGGTGCCTATTTTGATCATCTCCTAGGACTTAGGAGGAATGTCGATCTGATCGATATATCTTCAAGGAAATAGAGATTTCAGCAGCATAATAGCGCCTGTTTCAACTATTGCTTAGGACTTAGGAGGAATGTCGATTCGATCGACTAATCTTTCTCCTTTAAACTCATTAAATAGAAGAGAGCCCCAAGAAAGGAAGCCTGGCCCATGGATTTCGGCAGCATGATGGCTCTTTAACTTCACAGACTGCAGGGCATCCTGTTTGCGCGGACCTGCAGAACCGATATTGGTTACGCGGTCCTGCGCAACTGCCAGGAGACTTCTCTCCTACCTCCTGCCTTCTGCTCCGCTCTACTCCTCTTGAAAGTCTTCAATCCTCCTCAACGAAGGAGGGGAAGGGGTATTTATAGACCCTCGCACGTGTGAAAATACTGATCATAGCGATGTGGGATAAATTTTCATTGCTTTAAATCATTCTGCAAAGGACAACTTCTGTAGCTTGTTTTGGGGTCTCGCGCAACTGATATTTACATTACGCATACCCGTGCAAAGGAACTTTGGTTGCGCGGCCCCGCGCAACAGATATCGTTTGCGAGGTCCTGCGCAACTAATCTCAAAGATACTTCTCTTTCTTCTTTTATTCTTCTCTTTTGTACCTTGCTTTCCAATCTTCTTCTACTTCAATCATTTCATCACTTTTTCCATCTTCCTCAATAGATACCCCTGGAGCTGGAACTTTACCAAAATACCTAAACTACCCTTGGAGCTGGAACTTTATCAAAATACCTAAACTACCCTTGGAGCTGAAACTTTACCAAAATACCTAAACTACCCTTGGAGCTGGTCAGCACCATGAGATTCACTGACCACTGTAATGAGATATATTTTTTTTTGTGCCTCAATAGATGCCCCCTCGATCCTTCTTTGATTGATTCCTGAAATCAAATGGAGGATCGATCTTCTTCTGCCTGAAGAACTTGAACAAATTACAACTGAAGGATGGCTAGATGATTATGATTGTATGGAAGACTGGATGATCATTCTTGACCAGAAGATTAAACGATCGTGTTTGATCGGAATACTGGAATGCTCGCATTTAAACAGAAGACTGGGTGATCACATTTGAATGGAAGGCTTGCATGATTGCGTTCGACCAGAAGACTTGAATGAAGGCGCTTGAACAGAAGACTTGAATGCTCATGCTCGAACGAAAAACTGGAATGCCCCCAGTCAGCAGTGTCGAGCAGATGTTTCACTAAAGAGGATAAAATTCTCTTTTCATTGAAGCACGATTCTGCAACAGCTATGACGACTTCATCTTTAAGTGATTTGATCAGAGAACTTTCTTTCAACACCATTGTTGCTGTAACGGTCTCTTTGATCAACTCCAGCGATTCTGTTCTTTTGATCAACTCCAGCGATTCTTTCCTTTTGATCAGCTCTAGCGATTCTTTCCTTTTGAGCACCAGCGATTCTTTCCTTTTGATCTATATCTGGGGCTGTTCTTTAATGTTGCTCCTGCCACAATAACTTTTTCGATTGTTTCCTTTACTCACGATCTGCATAACCCAAGATTTTGAATAATGGTTTCTCCTGCCAAATTTATCGGAATTAGTATTTTAATTCATTATAATTTTCAATATAGCTTTATGAAGCACTGATAATTTTTGAAATAGATTGAGAGTTTCTTCTCTTTTTCAGCTGAGTGTGATATTCATAATATGATTTATTCAATCCTTGCGCTTTGTCATCATGCTTCACATTGTATTCTTTATATTGCACTCTTGGAGATTTCATCTTTCGCTCCAAAGGTTCAATCGCTAAGTCTTTTTATTGAGTCTTCTCTAGTTTGTGCTCCTTAGCATTTCTTTATAAACTTTTTCTTGGATCTTTACTGATTTTGAAAAATTGAAAAATAGACAAGACTTCTTTTTAATTTTCATTTAATAATTTTCCAAAAGTGATGATGATGATTCCATTTGTTCTTTGTCTCCATCAGATCCTATACTCCTTGCGATACCATTACTAGAATAGCGAGAAGTTATGAATCGGCATATGAATTCCTTCACCATGTATAAGAGATTATCAGAAAGACTGAGGCATAGATTACTTTGAAGACATTAAATCCTGCCCCCTTTCCAGATCAACTTTGCATAAAGATTTCTTTAGAAGATTATATTTTTGAAGTGAAGCTTGCTGATACCCTTGAAGGATAGATAATCTTTGCTGCTCCTTTAACAAATCCAAAGAATATATCTGGATCTTCATATTGTTCGAAAGAGAATGATAATTTCTTTGCTAGTTTATTCTTTGCCCCCTTTTGAGAATCTTGTGTAATAATATGCCTCTATTCATAAAGAAGACGAGAGACAAAAAGACCTCACAGCACTTATCAATATATTAATTGACCTTGGAGACTTGAGCTTTTAAGTAAATAATCGCCAATATCTTGAAGGCATTTACTTTTGATGTAACTTGAACCTGATTCAAGAGAAATGCATTTTTGCATCTTGTCTACTTAATATTTAAAAATTTTCATAAGGCATTTGCATGTTTGAGCATATCTATATTGAAATATGTATTTGCAGCATTTTGAACGCTAAACTTTAATTTGTGCTTTCAAGCAATGGAGATAGTATACTCTTGACTGACCATACCGTGACTGGACAAAACTTGACTTGACTTGACCAGACTCGACTGAACTGGACTGACATTACTGGACCGACACCACTAGACCGACACTACTGGACAGACACTTGCACACACAGTCTAAGCACCAATAGACCTGACACTACTGGACAGACACTTACACACACAGTTTAAGCTCTTTGAGTAGTGGAGTGAATTTATTTAGACTCTAGTTAGAGTCGGGTCTTACGTGATGGCCTCTGTAACTCTTAGGAGTTCGCTGGACTTCTCACTGCCTAGGGAGTTCACAAACCGCGATCCATCAGAGGGGCCCAGTGAAGCTACCGGGGCCGCGAAATCGGTTGGTTTTACAGCACAGGGTTGGCCACGGTAACTCTCTAGAGTTCACAGAGCTCGCAAGGCTACCTTTGGGGGTACCAAATCCATGGTTGTCGATCCATCGATGAGTAGGTTTAAGCCCTTCCTCATGAGTTAGTACCGGAATCGAACCACAAATCTGGGGGGTCTTATGCATGGTTGGCCTGTCTTGCGCACATTGCAGGCCTCTTTTCTTCGCCTGCAAGGTCGGGCCCATTCACGGGAGGACTTGTCCTCCGTTCCCCGTGACGCTGCCGAAAAGCTATACAGACGGCATGGGTGTTACGCTTGACTGGTCATTTGAGGACTTTTAGTACTTTGGCTTTTAGTCAACTTTTGGCCTTTTGTTTTTGGTCTTTCAGTTGACTTTTGTCTCTTTTAGCTTTTGGTCATTTGAAGACTTTTAGCTCTTTTGGCCTTTGGTCATTTGAAGACTTTGAGTTCTTGGCTTTTTTGTCAACTTTTAGCCTTCTGACTTTTGATCATTGATTCCGTCAACTGCCCGCATAGGTACGCGTACGATGGCCTTCGCGGGCTTTTTAGGGCCACTGGCTTCTCGCCGCTGCCCGAATGGCGATCTTCATAGGTCTTATGCGTAGCTGGTCCCGTTTGAGATTTGGTCCTTTTAGGACTTGGCTTTTTCTTTTTCTTTTCTTTTTTTTTTTGTTTCGGGACTTGACTAGGCTGCCTTTTTATGATCAGCAGTCATCACTGTCGCCAATTTTATATAGTTGGTTATATGATTCATCATATGGTTGAACAATAATTGATATTTCGCTGCTGCTGACGATGTCGTAAAGACTTTTGTATCATATTTAAAGCAATGTATCAGCTTAGCGATGATGGCAATTTTGATGAGCGATTGATCGACAACAGTGATAGCTGTTCTCTTTTCTTTTTATGATCATTGATACCTGATGATGCGATTTTTATGGAGATTTTCTATCGTCAACGAGCGTCAACGCTTGATAGTGATCATCAACGCTTGGTGACGATCATCAAAGCTTGGTGTTGATCATCAACGCTTGGTGTTTGACAATGACTCGATATGCTTGAAAGCCTGTCTTTCATTGAAATATACAAAAGAAATGCATTCTATGGTGAGAAATATATTTTACAGCTTTTAATCACCTGTCTTAATTGATTATAGGTCTTAAGCGTAGCTGGCCGTATAGGCTTGGCTAGGCTGCCTTAATTGATATTGTGCCATTGCTGTCGTAAAATCTGTGTGGAGCCATTGATGATGACAGCGATAGTTGCTTATTTTGGTAACGATCGTTGGCACTTGCTTATTTTGACAACAATCATCGACGCTTTTATTTAGCGATAATCATTGACGCTTTTATTTGGCGATTGTCATTGACGCTTTTATTTGGCGATTGCTTGATATGCTTGAAAGCCTGCACTTTATCTAAATACAAAAGAAATACATTCTATAGTGAGAAATACATTTCACAACTTTTACTCACCTGTCTTACCTGTCTTGCCCCCTTTTGATTTTGGAAGTATCATACTGATATCTTTTGAAATCAAAATAGCGATCATCTCCTAAACTGGCAGATATCGCAATGCATATATGCAACGAATATGCTTTTTTTTTATCATGGCTTTATATCTTTTGCCTCACCGCTTCTTTTTATTTGAGCATTTAGGCTATGACAGCTTGATCTTATCAATTACTGACAATTCACCATACGAAACATCGTCTTTTAACGCAGATGCCCCCAGAATTTTCTTTATCTAGTTTCTATCATTTTTCTCTTTCTGTCAAGCTCTTTCCATCACAATTTCTCCCCTACTGATCATCTTTCGTAGCTTTCTCCTGAGGGGATTACAATCATCTTTTGTAGCTTTCTATCATTTTAGCGATAGTCATTAGTGCTTCACATTTGCCCCAACTTTAACCTGAAAAAATTTCTATAGACAATTATTATAAATAATTATCATTTCGAGAAGTCAACAATTACCTCATTTGGAATTTTGAGATTTTGTCATTCTGAGACTTTGCTGATCTTGCCATTTTTGATTTAGAAGCATCAAAATTGGAATTTATCTTCAAGGATAACGTATTTCACATGCCTTTGTCTGCCCCCTGAATAATTGTGTCAGGAATCTTTTGAATCAACACGCTGTGAATCTTCTAGATATTCAGGGATGATATATTTTGCTGAACTGGCAGATATCTTGATGAAAATTTACTCCCCTGATGAATATACTCGTCTTGGTTTCTTCTTGCATGTTCTTCTTTTCTTCTTTGTTTTATTTCCTTTAATACTTTAAGTATGACAATTCGATTTTCTCTATAACTAGCAATTGATTCCTTATAAGCAGTACATTGCCTTCTTCAGCTTTGACAGTCCTTTGTTTTCCTTTCTTTCTTTGGCTATATATGCTGCTATTCTTTTAAGACTTTCAAGTAATTTTTATTCTGGCGAATTGTGACGATGCCCCCAGTGTTCTCCATTGACCGATGCATTCGTTAATTCATTAATTGATCCGTTTACTTGTTGGCGAGTAACGCTTGACTTAGTTGAACTAACTTTTCATCTGAAGGCTTTGTACATTCTTTGTGCACCGACACGCTATCATCCATCCTTCATTGTCTCACAACGCTACTGATGAAGCATACATTGCTTTCGATGCTACCATGCTTCTTCTTCATTTAACTTCCCCTCCATGGAAGTGTTTCTGCATGCTACTCATTATTTGGTCAGCATGTGAGCATAGCTTTGCCATTTTGTTTCAACAAGAAAACAAATGCATTTCATTTGGGGGATTTATTCAATGATAACAAAGAATGAATGAGAGAACATTCATCACATTTATCTGAGTTCATTTACATCCTCTGATTCCCTTAATTCTGAAAATAAAGTACAATTAATGCAATGTACTGAATGAAAGAGAAGATAGATCGATGGAAATTTCGACAGCATTTCGACGCTATTTCGATCATCTCCTAAGTACTTAGGAGGAATTGACGAATCGATCAACCAGTCTTCAAGAAGATATAAATTTCGGCAGCCTTTCGGCGCTTGTTTTGATCATCTCATAGGACTTAGGAGGAATGTCGATCTGATCGACATATCTTCAAGGAAATAGAGATTTCAGCAGCATAATAGCGCCTATTTCAACCATTGCCTGAGACTTAGGAGGAATGTCGATTCGATCGACTAATCTTTCTCCTTTAAACTCATTAAATAGAAGAGAGCCCCGAGAAAGGAAGCCTGGCCCATGGATTTCGGCAGCATGACGCCTCTTTAACTTCACAGACTGCAGGGCAGCCTGTTTGCGTGGACCCGTGCAACTGATATTGGTTGCGCGGTCCTGCGCAACTGCCAGGAGACTTCTCTCCTACCTCCTGCCTTCTGCTCCGCTCTACTCCTCTTGAAAGTCTTCAATCCTCCTCAATGAAGGAGGGGAAGGGGTATTTATAAACCCTCGCACGTGTGAAAATCCTGATGTTAGCGATGTGGGACAAATTTTTAGTGCTTTAAATCATTCTACAAAGGACAACTTCTGTAGCTTGTTTCGGGGTCCCGCGTAACTGATATTTACGTTACGCGTACCCACGCAAAGGAACTTTGGTTGCGCGGCCCCGCGCAACAGATATCTTTTGCGAGGTCCCGCGCAACTAATCTTAAAGATACTTCTCTTTCTTCTTTTATTCTTCTCTTTTGTACCTTGCTTTCCAATCTTCTTCTGCTTCAATCCTTTCATCACTTTTTCCATCTTCCTCAACAGATACCCCTGGAGCTGGAACTTTACCAAAATACCTAAACTACCCTTGGAACCGGAACTTTACCAAAATAACTAAACTACCCTTGGAGCCGAAACTTTACCAAAATACCTAAACTACCCTTGGAGCTGAAACTTTACCAAAATACCTAAACTACCCTTGGAGCTAGTCAGCACCATGAGATTCCCTAACCACTGTAATAAGATATATTTTTCTTGTGCCTCAACATATACATCTAAAGGCAAAAAGTTAGTATATTGCTTGTAATCTCATTTTCTTCATAGTGGCAGTTTGCGCCCGTGATTTTTTACCCTTGTTTGGGGTTTTTTCACATATATCTTGTCTTGTGGTTTGTTTGGTATGATTTGATTCTACTTCTAGGTTATATTTCTTTTTGTTTATCGTTTGTGGGTGAGCCGGAGATTGGATCTCGGTTCACCGCATAGTTGGCGTGCTGCGCATCACTTACCCCCTAACGAAATCCGTCGAGTGAGGCAACCCGTGAAAAAGCGAGTCAATTCTCCACCCATAATCCTCAACATCCACAAGTTGGTATGAGATGATTTGTTCTATTGATTTCTTTTTCTATTTATAAACTTCCCTATTATGTAGATACTTCCCATCTGCTTTTGCTCTTTACTTCAACCATTATGGAAATTGAATTGTTGCCATGTCAGTCTTCCATATCCTTTTTATCATTTCATGTCCCTCTAACCATTCTTTTTCACTAGACTGCTTTTGACTTCTAGGCTTCTCAATCGTGCCTAATCTTCAGATGATGTGTATCATCCAACTAAGCACCAACTGTACTTTCATAAAAAGTGGCCCAAATATTTGTACATATATTTTGCATGTTATTTCTTCCCTTTGCAATACAAGTGTCATTATTTGATTGGATATTTTAAGATCAGTTGGAAATAAGGTACAACATTGCCCCCTACTTTGCTTCACCTTTGGGTAAAAAGGTGAAAGTGATGTTGGTTCGTTGTTCAATGGAATAAATGTGATTGATCAACTAGGCAAAAACATAAAATTTGGCCATCTTGGTTAAAGTCGTCTATCTTGGTTAAAAATCATCAAATTTGGCCATCCTATTCAAACTCAGTCATCTTGGTAGATAAACATCAAGGCTGCCCATCTTGGTCAAAATTGGCCCTCTATATCGAAGCACGTTGAAGAGCAAAAAGATGCCTAAAGAATTTTGGGTAGAAGCGGTAGATTGTGTGGTTTATTTGATGAACCATTCCCCCTCAAGAAACGTATGGAACAAAATACCACAAGAAGCGTGAAGCGGAAGAAAGCCAAGCATTTCACATTTACGGGTTTTTAGAAGCATCGCTAATGCACATGTGCCTGACCAAAAGAGATCTAAGCTAGATGACAAGAGTGCCAAAAACATCTTTATTGGCTATGATGCTCACTCCAAAGGCTACAAATTGTATAATCCAAGTAATGAAAAATTTACTATCAATCGAGATGTTGAATTTGATGAAAAAGGCACATGGGATTGGACTATAAAGGAAGAAGACTATGACATCTTTCCTTTAGAAGAAGAAGATGATAAAGTGACACGAATGCCCACTACTCCGCCTCCATCTCCAACTTCATCTGCTCGTGTGAACCATTATCATCATCTTCATTAGAAGAAAGTTCAAGCGAAAGGCCAAAACACATGAGGAGCCTACAGGAGATTTATGAGGTAACTAAAAATCAAAATGACTTTACATTATTTTGTCTCTTTGCCAATTATGAACCAATAACCTTTGAAGATGCTATACAAGACAAAAGGTGGAAAGAAGTTATGGATGAAGAAATCAACGCAATTGAAAGAAACAAAACATGGGAGTTATCCACTCTACCAAAAGGGCAACATGTAATTGGAGTCAAATGGGTGTACAAGGCAAAGAAGAATGCGAAAGGAGAAGTCGAAAGATATAAAGTAAGATTGGTTGCAAAATGGTATAGCGAATGACCTAGAATTGACTATAAAGAGGTATTTACTCCTATTGCTCGCCTAGAAACTGTAAGATTGATAATTTCTTTAGCTGCACAAAATAAATGAAAATTATTTCAAATGAATATGAAAACCACTTTTTTGAATGGATATCTTGAAGAAGATGTTTATGTGGAGTAACCATTGGGCTATGTCAGAAAAGGGCATGAAAATAAAGTTTTAAAATTGAAAAAGGCCTTATATGGCTTAAAACAGGCACCAAGGGCATGGAATAGCAGAATTGATCAATATTTTCAAGAAAATAATTTTATCAAATGCTCATATGAGCATGACCTTTATATTAAGGTGAATGAAAATGGAGATATGTTGTTTGTTTGCCTGTATGTGGATGACTTAATCTTCACAGGAGGTAATCCAAGTATGTTTAAGGAGTTCAAGGAATCAATGGTTCGGGAATTTGAAATGACGGACATCGGCCTCATGTCGTATTTCCTTGGCATAAAAGTGAAGAAAATGGATTAATAAATCTTTATCTCTGAAGAAGGCTACGTAAGAGAAGTTTTCAAGAAATCCAGTATGTACTATTGCAAGCACACCTATTGACTATGGTATCAAATTGACAAAGTATGATGAAGAAGAAAAAGTAGACTTTACATTCTTTAAGAGCCTAGTTGGAAGTCTTCGATACTTAACATGCACAGGACCTGACATTCTATATGGAGTTGGGTTAGTGAGCCGATACATGGAAGAATCAAAATCATCTCACATTAAAGCAACCAAGAGGATTCTTCGATACATAAAAGGTACAATGAGTTATGGTTTTCTTTAATCATCATCTCAAGATTTTCAACTTGCAGGCTATTCAGATAATGATTGGGGAGAAGACGTGGATGATAGAAAAAACACATCCAATTTTATATTTTATATGGGAAATACTGCTTTTACATGGAAATCAAATAAGCAACCAATTGTCACTCTTTCGACATGTGAAGCCAAATATATAGCTGCATCATCAAGAGTATGCCATGTAATTTGGCTAAGCAATCTGCTCAAAGATATTCAAATACATCAAGAGGAGCATACGAAGATCTACATCGACAATAAGTCATCCATTGCCTTAACAAAGAATCTCGTATTTCATGAAAGAAGTAAGCACATAGACACTCACATCCACTTCACTCAAGAGCATATGAAGAACAGGGAGATCGAACTCATATTCCTCAAGTCACGAGATTAAGTTGATAACATTTTCACGAAACCCCTTAATGCAAATATCTTTAACAAGTTAATAATTATGTTTGGAATGGTTGATGGAAGAAAATTATGTTTAAGGGGAGTGTTGAGAAATAAACATAAATTTTATAAAATTATTATGGTGTGGTAAACTAATAGTGTAAGAGTAGAAGCTCTAGGAGAGCTATCTAGAAGCTTCATGATTAAAATTCGTATGGAAAATGACATGGGTAGTTAGAGTAGATAGAATCTCATTAAATGTAAGGAATTGTGTAAAAGGGACCCTAAGAGCCTATATATACATGTAGGGGTCTTTATTGTAATACAACAAGTGAAGAATATCCAATACAAGTGAGCTTCTTTCATCTCCAAGTCTTTCCTCTTTGGAAGCGGATTGCGGATGAGTAAACTCTTAGGGTCCACAATGATGTATGTATTTTATCCACTTTGTCTATCCATTTTAGTAGACAATTTTAGGGCTTGATCATAAAAATGAATTATAGCCAAACCTCAAGTAGACCACACCACAGGAAAGAATATTAATTGAACATCTACCATTGAAAATTTTTTTGGGAGCCACTGAAGTTTTGCATCAAGATTGTATTTGTGTTTTAACTTCATCCATGTTTGTGTAATCTTATGAACAGGTTGGATGAGAAATAAACATCATTGTGGGCCCTATTAAGGTTTCAACGGCGGAAATCATTATTCCAACTATTTCCTATGCTATGGTCCACTTGATCTTTGGGTATGCTTAAATTTTGATCTCAACACCTAAAATTAGATGGAAAGACGAATGGACGGTGTGGATAGACTAGATACATTCACGGTGGGCCCAACAGAGTTTACTCAGTACGATAAGAGCATCCAGAGTAACTGAGTATGCAATCCGATTTCTTCCTCTTGTCCCACTTCTACCTTGTTTAGAAATCTAAGAGCGTTAAAGGCCTCTTCACATACAACAAATTCCTGGTTAAGACCCCGATAAAACATAATAAGAGAGCCTATTAACGTGCGGTTATGATGGTGAGTTCTTGCAGGGAAGATGGCCCCACGTTAATGGCAGTTTCCTGTAGGAGATAGATCTTGATGTGCAATTTCTTCTGGATGGTCCAGATCATCGTGATGAAGCTTAGGGACACTAATTTTCGAAGGTCCGATGATGTTTTTCCGATAGTTTAAGACGTTGGAAGTTTCCCACTGCGACATATTGTTGACGAGGAAGACGGAGACGCACACGGAAAGTCCTGGATTTTGATAGCCTCCTTGATAGAAGAACGTGCTGGAAATCTTCAATCCGTTGGATCGAGAATAGAAACCGGAGAATTAATGGTCCATATCGATCGCCGGTTTGCTAGGGTTGTAGCCGTACTGCTTGCGGAGGAGAATAGTAAAGAAACCTGTTTCAAACAGTGTTCCTGACGCTGGAATACTAGGTGGGGTCCACCGACGATGTTTCGTATAGATCCGCTCCGTCCGTCCATCAGGTTTGCAACAACACCCTTATGGCAAAAGTTCAAAAATGAGGCAGATCCGTTGCTCAGGTGGGCCGCACGAAGGAAACAATGAGGATTTGGGTGCTAGCCGTTCACGGTTGTTTGGGTGGGTGAAGAATAGCCCAGATAGACCAAGTGGGCCCTCACGAAGGATGGACTGTGAAAAGGAAGGGGATAAGAGAGAAGGCTGGATAAAGAGACGGAAACAATTTCGGTTTTGCATGGCAAGCGGCTGACGCACGTTGTACTAAATTGGTTCTTTTTTATTTGGGATTTTGACCGCACGGTTGTATGGTCAAATTCTCGAAAGAGGATGAGCTTCGAAATATTCCCACGGTAACCGTCCCTTCTAACTGGTTTTGAGAAGTTTTTTTCAAAGATCAATTGCCCTTGTTCTTGAGTCTCTAGTTATTATGGTTTTTTTTGGTGAATAAAAAGTTGCGATATATTTAATGGTGGGAAAGTGATGTGGGCAAAAGCTTTTTTAACATGGGCAAGGCCCAATTCTTGAGGCCCACATTGGTGTATGTGTATAATATATGTCACTCATCCTTTTTGTCGAGTCATTTTAAAGTCAGGGCCCAAATATCAACTTGATCAAGAGCTTGTGTGGGCCACATAATAGAAATTAATGGTGACAATGACACCAACTGTGGAAACTTTTCAGACTCATTGTGATGTTTGTTAGAAGTGGACATTGTCCAAGTCAGGAATTTTTAGACCCACGACGAGCTGGCTGACAAGGTGAACGGAACAGATCACCC
This sequence comes from Magnolia kwangsiensis, assembly GCA_037074715.1. Lineage (NCBI taxonomy): Eukaryota > Viridiplantae > Streptophyta > Magnoliopsida > Magnoliales > Magnoliaceae > Magnolia > Magnolia kwangsiensis. The sequence goes on from CM073573.1 coordinate 65,576,559, forward strand.
CATTGTGAGTCTCGACTCCTATTATTTTAAAATAATCAATTATTAATTACACGAACTTGACAACCACGACCCTTACTACATTACAAATAAGGTTCATGGTTGTAATGTGGTAAGGTTCGAGGTTGTTATGTTATATGGGTCGTAGTTGTCATGTTATATGGGTCATAGTTGTCATGGGTCGAGGTTGTCATGTTATATGGATCGTGGTTAGCATTTTATATGAGTCAAGGTTGTCATGTGATGTGCGGAATTCGTGGTTGTAATGTAATAAGGGTCGAGTTTGTCATGTTATAAGGGTTGTGGGTCCGGTCATGATTTATGTGTCGAATCCAATCCGTCCATTGAATTTAGAATTTAATTTAATGTCTTGGGCCAAAAAATGAGCTACACCCAAAAATTTTATGGCCCCCAAAAGGTTTTCAATTTCACTACTTTCTATGGTGTGGTCCCCATGAGCCTTTAATATGCCTCACTTTTGGGCTCATTCCTTAAAATGATCTTTTAAAATGAATGAACAGCATAGATTAAATATATACATCACAGTGAGCCCAATAAGACCATCCATCTCTACGTAGATTCGGTTACCCTACCCGCGTAAGTCACGTTATCGACTTACTCAGGTAGGGTAACTAAACCTATGTAGAGATGGATGGTCTTATTAGGCCTACTGTGATGTATTTATTTTATCCATGTCATCCATTCATTTTGAAAGATCGTTTTAAGAAATGAGCCCAAAAATGAGGCATATCAAAGGCACATGTGGACCACACCATAGAAAGCAGTGAAATTGAAAACCTTTTGGGGGCATAAATTTTTTTAATGTAACATATTTTTTAGCCCATGAAGTTAAATTAAATTCTAAAACTAATGGATGGATTAGATTCAACATATAAATCATGATAAAACCCACGACCCTTATAACATGACAACCTCGACCTTTATCACGTTCCAACCACAAACTCCACACATCACATGATAACCTCAACCCATGATAATCACGACTCATATAACATGACGACTACAACCCATATAACATAACAACCTCAACCCTTACCATATTACAATCACAATTCACACCCATATAACATGGTAAGGGTCATGGTTGTAATCTGGTAAGGGTCCTGGTTGTAATGTAATAAAGGTTGTGGTTGATAGGTTGATGTAATTAATAACTTGATTATTTTTAAATAATAGGAGTCGAGGCTCACAATAGGGTGATCCATTCCGTCCACCTTGTCAGTCAGCTCATCATGGGCCCAAAAAGTCCTGGCTTGGGCGGTATCCAATTTTAACAAACATTACAGTGAGCCTGAAAAGTTTTAACAGTGGGTGCCATTGTCACCATTATTTTCTATTATGTGGCCCACACGAGCTCTGGATCAGGCTGATATTTGGGTCCTAACCCGAAAATGACACAGCAAAAAGGATGGGCGACATGGATTATACACATACATAAATGCGGATTGCATGAGTTGGGGCCTTGTCCATGCCTAAAAAGGCTTCCATACACGTAACTTTCTCAACATCAAATACCACGTAACTTCTTATTAACACAAAAACCGTACAACTACTGAACCAAGAATAAGGGCATTTTGGTTTAAAAAAATTTCCAAAACTTGTCAGAAGACCACCCTTGGAATATTTGGAAGGTGGAACTTCTTTTGAGAATTTGACCGTACAATAATAACAGTACGGTCAAAATCCCTTTTTATTTAGAACGATTGGGCAGTGGGCCACTCCAAGATGGTTGTGAGAAATCAACTCCCTTCGTTCATTTGTTAGATCTTATGAGGACATGAGCTCAAAAGTGAGGTAGCTCCGGGACTTAAGTGGGCTACATGAATTAAAGAAGTTGATAGAATAACGAGCACCATTGAAACCTCCAAAATAAATAGTTATGTATATGGATGGCCAGGATACAATTATAGATGGTTCTGATTAGAGGGTGAACTGCTAGGGATAGTTAGATGTGTTGAGTTGATGGTCTTGATGGATGATCATATGGTTTATGAGATGGGTAGTAAATTATATTGTTTAACCGTACGTGTCAAATGATCATTGGCGTACGTGTAGTGGAATAATCATTGACGTGTTTGTGGCCATTGAAATTCAACTTAGACAATGTAGAATGTTGATTAATGTATCAGCATCATGATGGAGGGTTTTGAACGTCAGGTGATTAGGTGTAGATAGACTAGATCTTTGTTAATTCATGATAACAGGATGGATGATATTAGGATCTAACTGTTGAAGCATTTTTACAATGGTTAAGATCGATGATAGGTTAAGTATATGTAGGCATAATGAATTTCAAAGGTCATTACGAGTTGTACGAGGGTCTTAGTGTGAGACGTATACAAGGATATATATGTACTCATGTACTCACACAAGCATACAAATTTTAAGGGTATTACGTTTATACCCACCTAACAAAACTTTTGTCCTCTGAAATTTATTCTACCTGTAACTGTGTTCGAATTGAGTAGCCTAGCGGGTGTAAGTGTTGATAGTGCAAGTGTATAGTTATACATATACTCATACACACCAAAATTATATAATTATTAACCACATACATCAATTATTCACACCAACATATAAATCACGGTTATCAATTGCCACTACTTGCACAAATTACTGGATGTATGTATGCATGGATGCATGAATACTTGATAAATGCATGAAAACAGGCGTGTGCATATATGCATGTGCACTAGAATCTAAACTCGTTACATTCCTATCACCTTGAATGAATTTCATCCTCGAAATTCAAACGCACCCACAACTATGCTTCCACTGCATACTCCAATGCAACTAAGCATTCATTACTACAAGAAAACGTCTAACACTATCTTCAAAGTAGAGGTAGGCTTACAATATCTCAAGAAAAACAGCCAATCAAGCACAATCAATATTGCAAACAAAATAGTCAATCACAAAACAACCAGCAACAACTAGAAGAAACATCAAACACCCTCTTCAAAGAAAAGGTAGGCTTACGATAATATCCTAAGTAATACGGCCAATCAAGCACAAGCAATATTGCAAACAAACAATTAATCACGGCTTAACCAACGACAATATTTACCACGATGGTGTGCCCTATTTCAATGTGCCTACGGATAATGAAGGGAATCTAAGTACACTAAACGATTCGTTAGGTTGAAAAGAAGATCAAACGAGTTGGAGTGGTATACGTGAAGACTTAAGAGAAATTGTGTTGGGTACACATCAAAGTTGAGTGCAAAAAATTTAGATACTGAAGCTGATGTTTCTATTATCATTTTGATACTTCTAAATATTGAATAAATTTTAAAAATTTTCTAGTGGTGTAACTACAAGCCTATTGACATCTTACAAAATTTTGCATGATTGTAAATTCTGAAAATATTCTTAAAAATCATACAGTGAACATTATCCAGAAATGATTGATTTCTGACCAGTCCTACAATAATCTACAATCGGTATAAGAAAAGTTTGGAATTACATATTTTAACTATATTTCTCTAAAATTAAAGTCATCAATGTACTATCAAAATTTTGAATTGCCTCAATTAGAGTAATAGATAAATAGATACTATTTTGTTGAAGTCAAGGGTTTTCTGTTGTCCATTGCTGTCCAACAAAATGTAGGGAGCTAAAATCCTTAAAATTCTTCTAGCATCCTAATTTGAGTTCTCAATCTGATGTATAGTATAAATATGGTCAAATTCAATATCAACATAGATGCAAAGGGATCCTAACCCTACAAGAAAAACGGGCAAAGGCTACGGTGAAAAACCGTAGCTAAAGACCTTTTGCTACGGATATAGTCCGTAGCACGTCCGTCGCTATTGGTGGGGTAGCTAAAGGCCAAAAAACCTATTGCTACGGATTATATCCGTAGCAATAGATATCATGAGCTATGAACAAAAGCCGTAGCTAAAATTTATGTAGCGACGGACGTGCAGAGGCTACGACCAAAAAAGGGCAAAGGCTACGGCCAAAGACCGTAGCTAAAGGTCTTTTCTACAAATATAGTCCGTAGCACGTCCATCGTTATTAGTGGGGTAGCTAAAGGCCAAAAACATATCGCTACGGATTATATCCCTAGCAGTACATATCAGTAGCTACAAACAAAAGTTGTAGCTAAAATTTCTGTACAGAAATGTAGCCAGCAAAAGCTGCGGTTTTCAGAACAATAGCTACAGCCAAAATTCGTAGCTATTTTTTTAAAAAATTATAGGAATAGTGTCGGTTTCCATCGCAAGAACCTGCTGTGATTGATCACTCATCTGCTTAATGCTAATAGAAATAGTACATAAAATGCAATCAGGAAAAAAAAAACGATGCATTTATTATAAATAGCAATCAAATCATACAATGCATCCCACATTTATATTTCTAAATAAACAATACTTCACTTTGCTCAACCTATCATAAGAATTACAACTAAGGCGTGCCCTCATGTGCAAGAAACAAATACACTCCAACACAGTAAACACCCTCCATATAATGCAATAATGCTCACGTTTTTACAGAATTTTCTTCCTTCAGATGGTCAATTTCAGCAAATGCAGAAGATAGAGCTTCTTCTTTCCCTGAAACTGAAGATGCAACTTCTGTGGACTTTGACACAAGATCACTTTCAAGTTCTGAAACCCTTCCCTTGAGAAAATAAATTTCATCCTCCAATGACTTCTTTAGCTTGTCAGCCTGCCTGTATAAAATAGCATTTGTATACACAATCAAACAAGCATGCCTTTGTACATATCTCAAAAGAAAGAAAGATAAAAAAAAAAATAATAAAAAAAAATACTTATATAGGAAGAAATAAAAAATGTACCTGCTAATCTTCTAAACTATGGCAAAATCCAGCATGAGTAATGTGGTTTGATGGACTCTTGGTTTGTGTAACATTATATAGGAAGAAATCAAAATACAGTAAGAGGAGTAATGAAACTAAATCTCCGAATAATTTTATTCTACAAAAATAATAAACTAAAAGTTTTGAGAAGAATACTACGAAAAATAGGAACCTAATTTAGGAAACAGATAACAATATTCAAAGATCAAAAGAATAAAAACAACACAAAATCAAATTAATATACAAACCCCTTAATCAATACAAATGATATTAGGAAGTAATGACATCATTTTTGTTAAATCCAATATTCTCACGAGTGCGCCCACCGTTCATTGAGCCAATGGTTGAAATGGTGGGCCACATTATGAGATGAGTCATGCCCAAATTTCCTCACATGAAGCAACCTATAGTTCACATCAAATGTGGCCCAATCAAACAGTTAGAATAATCTAATGGGTGAAACTTTTATCGTATTTCCCATTGACAACATGGCCCACCACATGAACAGGTTAGTTGGATTGCTAAATGGTGGGACCCACATGTACAATTTATTGCACTGATCACTCCATATACACAGTAACTAAGAACATCACCAGAACCATCAGAATCAAAATCACAACAGAAATTCAAATAAAAAGAACGGAATCGAAACAAACACAAAGAAATACGGCAACATTCAACAATCGAATTTTAGTGGCTTAATAAAACATTAAATGACACTTGACTCGAATATTCACTAGTTCATACAGGAACTATATCATTAAGTTTAGGTTATAGGTTATATGTTATAGGTTATACGTTAAGGTTTAGGTTATAGGTTAAGGTTTAGGTTTAGGTTATTGGTTATAGGTTTAGGTTTAGGTTATAGGTTAAGGTTTAGGTTTAGGTTATAGGTTTAGGTTTAGGTTATAGGTTTTGGGATTTGAGAATAGGTTTAGGTTATAAGTATAGGGTTAGGATAATGTTGTAGGTTATAGGTTTAGGTTATAATTTTATATTAGTGTTGTAAGTTATAGGTTATAGGTTGTAGGTTTAGGTTTAGGTTTAGGTTTAGGGATTTGAGAATACATTTAGGTTTTAGGTTTAGGTTTATGTTTAGGGATTTGAGAATACATTTAGGTTTTAGGTTTAAGTTTAGGGTTAGGGATTTTAGAATACATTTAGGTTTTAGGTTTTAGGTTTAGGTTTAGGTTATAGGCTATAGCTTTAGGGAATTGGGAATAGATTAAGGTTCAAGTTTAGGAAATCGGGTTCGAGTTTGAGATCAGGTTTAGGTTTTAGGTTTTAGGTTATAAGTTTAGGTTAGGTTTAGGTTTAGGTCATAGGTTTGGGTTTGGGTTTTCAAGTTTAGGTTAGGGAGTTGAGATTAGGATTAGGCGTAGGTTTAGGTTATAGGTTAAGGTTTAGGGAATTTAGAATAAAGGTTTAGGTTTAAGAAATCGGGTTCGGGTTCCGGTTTATGTTTGAGTTTTCAAGTTTAGGTTTAGGTTAAGGAGTTGAGATTAGGATTAGGTGTAGGTTTAGGTTTAGGGATTTGAGAATACATTTAGGCTTTAGGTTTAGGTTTAGGTTAAGGTTATAAGTTTATGTTATAGGTTTAGGTTTAGGAAATTGCGTTTGGGTTCGGGATCGGATTTAGGTTTGGGTTTTACATTTAGGTTAAGGTTACAGGTTTAAGTTTAGGTTATAAGCGTAGATAGGTTGAGGTTTAAGTTAGGTTATAGGTTAAGGTTTAGGAAATTCGGGTTCATGTTCAGGTTCGGGTTCGGGTTCAGGTTATATGTTTAGGTTAAGGTGTAGCTTTAAGTTAAGTGAATTAAGTTTAGGTTATAGGTTTAGGTTTAGGCTAAGGGTTTAGGGATTCAGATTCGGGTTTGGGATCGGGTTTAGGTTTGGGTTTTCAATTTTAGGTTTAGGTTTAGGTTAGGGAGTTGAGATTAGGATTAGGTGTAGGTTTAGGTTTAGGGATTTGAGAATACATTTAGGTTTTAGGTTTAAGTTTAGGTTTTAGGTTTAGGTTTAGGTTATGTTATAGGTTAAGGTTTAGGGAATTGAGAATAGGTTAAGGTTTAGGTTTAGGAAATCGGGTTTAGGTTTTGGTTTTCAAGTTTAGGTTTGGGTTAAGGAGTTGAGATTAGGATTAGATGTAGGTTTAGGTTTAGGTTATGTTATAGGTTAATGTTTAGGGAATTGAGAATAGGTTAAGGTTTAGGTTTAGGAAAACGGATTCGGGTTCGGGTTTAGGTTTGGGTTTTCAAGTTTAGGTTTAGGTTAAGGAGTTGAGATTAGGATTAGGTGTAGGTTTAGGTTTAGGGATTTGAGAATACATTTAGGTTTTAGGTTTAGGTTTAGGTTTTAAGTTTAGGTTAAGGTTTTAGGTTTAGGTTATTGGTTTAGGTTATAGGTTATAGCTTTAGGAAATTAAGAATAGGTTAAGGTTTAGGTTTAGGAAATTGGGTTCGGGTTCGAGATCGGGTTTAGGTTTGGGTTATCAAGTTTAAGTTTAGGTTAAGGAGTTGAGATTAGGATTAGGTGTAGGTTTAGGTTTAAGGATTTGAGAATACATTTAGATTTTAGGTTTAGGTTTAGGTTATAAGTGTAGGTTATAGGTTTAGGTTTAGGTTAGGTTATAAGTTAAGGTTTAGGGAATTGAGAATAGGTTAAGGTTTAGGTTTAGGAAATCAGGTTCGGATTCGGGTTTAGGTTTGGATTTTCAAGTTTAGGTTTAGGTTAAGGAGTTGAGATTAGGATTAGGCGTAGGTGTAGGTTTAGCTTTAGGGATTTGAGAATACATTTAGGTTTTAGGTTTAGGTTTAGGTTTTAGATTTAGGTTAAGGTTATAGGTTTAAGTTTAGGTTTATGTTTAGGTTATAGGTTATTGGTTATAGGTTATAGCTTTAGGGAATTGAGAATAGGTTAAGGTTTAGGTTTAGGAAATCGAGTTCGGGTTCGGGATCGGGTTTAAGTTTGGGTTTAAGTTTTAGGTTATAGGTTATAGGTTAAGGTTTCAGTTTAGGTTTAGGTTATAGGTTTAGGTTTTGGTTTAGGTTATAGGTTATAGGTTTAGGGATTTGAGAATACATTTAGGTTTTAGGTTTTAGGTTTAGGTTAAGGTTATGGGTTTAAGTTTAGGTTTATGTTTAGGTTATAGGTTATAGGTTATAGGTTATAGATTTAGGGAATTGAGAATAGGTTAAGGTTTAGGTTTACAAAATTGGGTTCGGGTTCGGGATCAAGTTTAGGTTTTAAGTTATAGGTTATAAGTTTAGGTTATAGGTTATAAGTTTAGGTTATAGGTTAAGCTTTAGGCTTAGGTTTAGGTTATAGGTTTAGGTTAAGGTTATAGGTTTAGATTTGGATTTAGGTTATAGGTTATAGGTTTAGGGCGTGTTTGGATTCACGTTTTGGTTGTATTGTATTGTACTCCAGTACTGTTTGTGTATATGTTGAGCGATTTTCAGAATACAACCACCAAAAATGTGCCATAAGCAATGTTTGGATAGGACGTATTGTCCTTCCATGTATACAATTTGTAGTACAGATCAATGTTTGAAAATGACGTATAAGGGGCACACGTTGTATATACATACTGATATGGTAGTTTGTGTACAATGATGCATATTTGTACATGGGAATGTGCATATTATCTCAGACGGGGCCCAGTCTTGTTGTTGTGATTAATCAATGCAATCCATCACATTCTATTTCATGAATGATGACCGTCAGAGGAGTGTCCCCACTTCCATTCACCTATTTAACGGTGTGGATATCCTTAAAAATGTCTCAGCGTCCTTACAATCTAACACATGGTACACATCAACAACATCTACACTCCGAACTGTACCTACATACTGGGGATACATTTTTCCTCACTAAGAAGACCGTGGGCCCCACATGGGTTATCATCCATTTCGAAGTATCCTGACCGTTCATCCAGTATCAGTTACTTTGATTGACGACTTGAACGGCCTAGATGTCACATCCACGACACAATTTCACGAAGAATACATTATGCTGATCATACGAACCTTTTCCATGGTGAAGATCAAATATTAATGAAAATATTTCATGAGACATTGCAAATTTATAAAAAAAAAAAATAATTCACCAACATGTTTCATTTAGATGAACATGTGAATGTGTGATTGGTGTACCAACCCCTCTTGAAAGTCTATGAGAAAACAGTCCATGATAATACCAGAGGCCCCAACCATCATTTACTACAAACAAACAAAAAAAGAAGAAAAAAAAAAGAACAAAGAAAAAAAAAAGTTATTGCATCCCAATCAGCCCTATATATAGCCTAACCAAAAAAATAACCTGATATCGACATAAAAAATCAACAATCCAAGCAGCATACGAAGAAGCCGAGCCATGCAAGATTCCTCTCCAACTTCAGCAACAGGCACAGTCTCAGCCCTGCCATCTTCCTGGACATTCCTGGTGCTGATTTCGGTCCAATCTGTGAGAGCCGGTACATAATTGCCACTATCCATTGCTGAGTGGCGATGAGATGCACGAGTAGCCCCACTTATAGTTGTATGTCACATCATGAGATTGGGGAAAAATGCCTAAATGATATAGAAAATAATAAAAAATTAATTCCCGCCCCTAAAGAGAAGGATATGATGCATTCTTCACTGCCTCAACTAACAAAAATTCAGACAACATGTAATGACAAAAAATCCTAGAAACCTGATACTCATTCTAGGCTTTCGTAGCATCTTCAAAAGTCACAAACGACTTGTGTCTGTACCCACTAAATCCGTTGACTTGAGCATTGCATGCATCCATGTTACATAGATCCCTGGATTCCTCCCCACAAACACCACATAATACTTTTGTTTCATTCCACTGCAAGAAGAAACAAATGTCTTACTCTGTATGATATCTAAATGTAACAGACAAAAAAAGAAAAAAACTTAAATAAAAAGCTAAAACTTTCATCTTTCTATTGCCTCTACTTGTACTATGTAATCTCCATATTATGAGACTTTCGAAGATGATGGCAACAAATTTCGTTTCGGGGGGAATCAGGTTACAAATAGATCCCTACAGCCACCTTTGCAAATAAATAGAAATTTTCACGTCAACAACGATGCACTTAATTGGTTGACACATCGAAAATTTTATTAAATCTCCTTACCACCTAGATAAATTTGCAAACACAGGCGAGCTGCAGACCTTTCACTGATCTTAAGGCCCTGAATTGAAAAATAACCTGTCAAGTGTACTGTATCAGTCCATAATGAAACATTCACATTGACATTCATGATTAAAAGCTTCTCAATAACAGACTTATTATCAGTATTACGTTGACTTTCTATACAATATGACGAAGTGAACCAGGTGATTTACACGAAAACAGATAACTGTATCACTCCTATATTGAATCTCCCTCAATAGAGCGTTGTATATTTCAAAAGTTAAATGAGGGAGGTAAAGAGAATATCAACTAAAAATTGCCAAAAATCCATCTGAGACAGTTAAAGTTTTGAAGCTCAATACTATATACCTTTACCAAAATTTGAAACTGAAAAAGAAATCAAAGGCTTCTATTGCACGATATAAAAGTCAAATTGTATCCAAGTACTGGAAACTTCGTTGAACTATAGTGCTCATTAACCCTAAAATTGCACATGCAGATTCATTTCTTCACAACTTGAGACAGTGAACATACCTAACCAATAACAACAACCGTATCACTACTGTTCAAATCAAGAGTAAAACGATTGCTGCATGCATGGCGTCCATTGTACCACCAAACGAATTCACTCAGGTTTATCCCTTATCATTATCATAATCAGTTAACCTCTATCCCAGCTAAGTTCTGTCTACAACATGCTCTCTATACTGATTACGTTAGGACCTTAATAAACGAGACAGATATGTGTAATTACAGTAGGAACCAGACTAATAAACCTCAGTTAGAATATGAATTTTCACAATACCAGTTACAGTATTATAAAATTTCGATAGATCAAATATACGGTTTCTCAAAAGTAGAGACATTACCAGTAACAAGTCGAGATAATCGTAAAGGGAGGAGCGTCTTAATCCACGTCAGTTACCCATGAGAAAGGTATATCAGTATAGCTTTCAGAAAAGTAACCAGCAACACCAATGTACAGCAGAGATGAATAAAGGAGAAGCAAAGGAATTAACATTTCAGGTTAGTGACATAAAATCAGTAAGACATAATAGCAATCACTGTCCCGGTCATTGTCTGAATCCAATGACATAAGAATAATTGTTGAAATATATCTCCACTATATATATATATATAAAAAAAAGACAGGGAGATTGAAACTAAAATGCTTTATAAGTCCAGAGTTTCAACCTTCAAGTAGTATCAACAGTTTCAACATGCAAGTAGTTTCAACCTGCTAACAGTTTCGCAAACAGTTATAATACAACTGTATCCAGTACAACATATGTATCATCCAAATAGATAAAATAAAACAATTAACAGTGCTGCTCTAGCAACATATGTATCATCCAAAGCAAATAAAAGTTAATAATTCCAAACCGAGCCATGACAGACTCAGGAAAAACACACTTAATACAGCAAACCATCCAAAAAATTGGTGATCCCAAAAAGATAAAAGTCAACTGATATGAACCACGTGTCACATTCTCAATCCGCGCCACAACGAGGAATGATCACTTTTTCTATCCATTCCTTCCTGCATTCATTACTCATCTTTATAAAAAAATCCAACACTGACTACATCAGTCTGCAAGAACCTTACAGCACGAAGTTGGTCTTCATATGAAAGACCAGGCACCTCTTCTAGTATACACAGCAACCGCTGAACACATGTCATGGTTTTTTCTTGACCCAAAGTAATTGTTAGGTTGTTAACGGCTTCAGCCACTTCCCCCATCTTCTCACCGATATGTTCACTCGGCCTACCCCTCCACCCATGGCTTATCTCACTCCCATCTATTTGGCTATGATGAGAAGCTGAAGTGGCTTTCATTGGGCTCTTGCTAGCACATTTTGCCCGATTTGATATGGATTCATCACCACTTCGAACTCGGGGAGGGGGCCTCCGCTCATCCTTGTCAAAGGATGACAAAGGAACTGTCTGGGAAGCCCCCTCATCCGAGTCATCATCAGAGTTGAACTTGTCATGGCCGAGGCATTTTCCTGATATCGGAGAAGAATATGTCGTACTACCGAATTCACCGTGGGCACATTTGTTGCCAAACATGAACGCGAGGTTATCCCATCTGTCAATATATTTGCCTCGCACCCGTTCAGTATAGGAGTGTGTCTGTATACACAAAGATAGAATGTAATCATCAATTTTGTAAAAGCAGACTATACAAACTTTAAATGCATTTACATGTGAAGATCATACCACTAGGTATCCCTCTCATACATCCTCTGTAGCGAGAACCATCTTGTTTTATTTGTCCCATCCAAAATCTGAGGCATTGAGCATGTCCTTTATTGTCTAGTACAGCCTCTTTAGGGTCCGCAAGTGATTAGAAATATGACAGTTCTCAAGCAATATGTCACAAGTATCGTAGATTACTTTAATCGTGGCCTTGTACGCTTCGGGTTTAAACCCGACATCAATTTTAAGTCCTAGGTTCACCTGTTCAACCAACCCATCAACCAATGCGTTATCCATATTGTCTGTCCATTGAAGTCTATTAACTTTATGTGGACCGCCTACACTACGCCCTGGCTGGGATATAGATTTCGGGGATGGCCCTTTACGGGAGGGTGTATTCTTTTTCTTAGGAGTTTCAATTATTTCAGTCAGTGAATTTGGGCATTGGTTTGAAGCAACACCATTCTTTAAAGGTGATGACTCCACAGCTTTCTTTCTCAGGTCCTTGCCAGTGCTCCTTAGGAAATTCATAGATCCTACATGCAAAAAATGTAAATAGAGATATAACAAGTACAGTGAAGTAATGCACTACAGTAGTGACTCATATGCAAATAATATAAAATTCAACACAAAACTTAAACATAATATCCCAAACATAGTGAAAATATGTGAAAATATTTCCACTTTTGACTAAGTGGATCATTACATAAACCAGGAAATATAAGTCCGTTGTCTTGTGCGTGGAAGACTGTCATTCCACATTCTCTCAGCAATCTCGTCTCTCTTCCTTGTCCACTCCTCATGTGCGCGTTCCGACACTCGAGCTAACGCTACTCCATCTACAGAGGTTACATCTACAGGGGATGGCACAACATCCTCTGTATTGTCCCCACTGTCCTCAACTACCACAATCAGTCCATCATCACCACTAATACGAATGAAATTATGAAGGACACAGCAAGCTATAACAATTTTCACTTATGTTATAAACTTAAACTAAGGAGGAGTACGTAGAATAGGGAAGTGATTTTTTAACAGGCCAAATGAACGCTCTATGACATTTCGCAACTGTGCGTGATGATAATTGAAAAGTTCCTTTTTATTGGCAGGCTTTCTTCCAGTATGAAACTCGTTCAAGTGATATCGCACACCTTGATAGGGTGTCATAAATCTAAGCGAATGTGCATACCCAGCGTCAACAACATAATATTTTTTGACATAATTGTAACATATGTTTCAGATATCTATCACACATAATTAATGACAGAAAAAATAATCACCCCTTATACGCAATTACCATGTGGAATAAGAAAACGGTCAGGGTGACGGGTGAGTGCATTTTGTAAGACACAAGCATCAAATGTGGATCAATCCTAACTAGCAAGCACGTATACAAATTTCATATCAAATATACATGCAACAAAAACATTCTGTGATAGAAATCCTTTTTAATTTCTGAAAGTTGAACTTTTTTCTTTTGGCAAATAAACCGGTATATGGGTACCATCTAGGGCCCCGATGCAGTCTTACAATCAAAATGGTGGCAATGATCAGGTCATTTATTAAATATGAACTGTTAATATAGGAATTTCTCTTACATATCTTTAACTTTACCTGAAAATATAAACTCCATAACAGATTATCAAAAATTTCCCTGGGTGTGTGTAAACCAGGAAACTTGACGTACTCGGGATAAAGACCGATTATAGCATCCAGCACGCTACTAAAGTGTCTACTCACAATCTCACCAGATCATGTAAAATGATGATTAATCACACAATTACATACGTTATATCCAACAGTATGAAGAAACATTATAACCTGCTCCTCCATACTACATCTCCTGCTATCGAAAAGTAAATTTCGATCCCCCAACAGCGAACATAATTCAAAAAATTTATCCTACTCATTCTTAGTTGCACAAGATACTCAGTATCACTCTTACGTATAATTCGACTTATGAACCTATCCCTCTTAATATGGCTATCATTGGGTTTAGCCTTCATACAGTAATAGCGATAATATTCAGCCGCTCCCATTACAATTACTGCAACTGCAATGGTGGTTAGGCAGTGGCTATTTTACTGTCATGTCATTCATTGCCAAATGATCTGTCATCAGAATATTCCACACTTTCGGAAGCCATGGCAGTTTAAGGAAACTCGACAAATGGATCTGATCTACAATCAGAAGAAAATGAAAATTTGACTTGTATATAAGCATGTATACAGACTACATCAATCTTGTACAATTCTAAATAACTGATACTACAGTTGGTCTTTCAGCAATTGTAAATTTTTTTACTTTCTTCTTGTAGGCCCAATTCTTTTATTTGAGATAAAAGTGCATTATAACTGATTAAAACATGCTAGTTCTCACTGTCCTCTGTATTATCGTCAGTGAGTTGTGTGATACATCCCATCTGATAACAGTAGAATTAGAAGATTTACTTGTAGTTACAAATAACAGTTTAACAACTTGTTTCCAAGCAACAGTTAATGTTGTAGGGGACAATTTATTAACTTGCTGCTGAACACAGTCATACGACGTAAACAGTGTAAGTCAATAAAATCCAAAATTTATATTGTGTGTTGAACAATATTGAATCTTCAAAAGTGTTAACATCAAGTTTCCAGTAGACAACATTACAGAATATATTGGAATATGTTATTTAAAAAGAAGATAAATGCAGAGTATTAGAAAGTACAGCAAAGATAACAACAAACTTTAACCAGAGAATTTTTGCACGTCTAACTCTGATTGAAACTAGAAGCATGTAAACAACTTCAAAAGAATCTGCATAGTGATCACAATTTTTTCCTTTCATGTTACAATTTCTACCATCTAGTATCAGAAGATATGAACGACGTTACGGACAGTACAACAATACCTCTATTTGAGCCAAACCCAGAATGTGTAGATCCTTATGAGATAATGTTGATTCCCCAAAAAAGAAAGGTTCGAAGATAATAAATGTCAATGAGGAATGGTTTTGAAATCAAAAGATGGGGTTTTATGTAATACAGGGCATATCCACCTGATGGACAGAATCGTTGGTACAAACACCACCTGTACATTGCCTTCTGCAAATAGAAGAGTGTCATGCACCCATCCATTCTAGACAAATTTTATTCAACGGAATGGTTTGTTAAAACTGATATTAGAATCATTAGGAGAAGATTGCCCCACCCTCGTTTGCATAAGCATGTCGACATGGGCTATAGGGTGTATATGGTCAGGAGATATACGCCTGACCGTATAGAGAGAGAATAGATCTTGGTAAACGTCGTTGGATGAATAAAAACCGATTTGCTGAGGAGTCTGGATCATACCAGGAGGAAGTGCTTAGTGGCCTTGGAATGAGTTGCATGGACAACCGGTACCCCAAAATGAAGGTGAGAGCAAGGTCCTCTCACCACTGTAAAGATGATGTTTGTCTAAGAGATGGAAGATTCTACGTTCATCGTCGACATGCAAGCATACGGAGATGATATACAAGGAGAAAGGAGTATAGGTTTGCTCGTTCTCCCAACGAACACTTGAAAATGGGTCCGAACCGACTTTAACCCTTTTTAATGCAATACAGTGAAGAGATGGGACCGGACTCTGAATAGCCGTCTGCTCATACAGTACACTCGATGATGCAATGCGGTTCGGGGCGGTATTCGCGCGCGTGGAATGCATCGCAGCCTCATTCATTTCCAAATGAGGGACATGTCCCATCAACCCCACTAATACGATACTATACAACCAAAACATGAATCCAAACATGCCCTTAAGGATTTGAGAATACATTTAGGTTTTAGGTTTAGGTTATAGGTCATAGGTTTAGGTTTAGGTTATAGGTTTAGGTCATAGGTTTAGGTTTAGGCTATAGGTTTTGGTCTAGGTTATAGGTTATAGGTTATAGTTTATAGGTTTAGGTCATATAGGTTTAGGTTATAGGTTATAGGTATTGGTTTAGGTCATAGGTTTAGGTTTAGGTTTAAGTTATAGGTTTAGGGAATTAGGTTCGGTTTTGGGTTCGAATCGGGTTTAGGTATTCTCTAGTATTATCTACTACATACTAGTAACATACAACCAATATTGGGGCATCATACCATAAGCTACAAGAATTTCATGTCCCCCTAAACAAGGTATCCTTCATTGATAACATATACATATATATATACTAAGTTTCTTATTTTCATTTACATTCGCAAATACATTCATCATCCATCCAAGAAAATTGAAACATGTACTGTTACTCTATGACTAACAGTTGAAAAGGAAAATCATGCATCTTATCTTACCGCCGCAATTGACTACACATCGGACTGGCCTAGGGAACCATGTGATACATCCATCCCCAGGATGATTGTAGGAACTCCAGAAATCGGGGGAATGGAAGGTGAGTATTCAACTGCAAGTAAGGAATTCATTCCACCAAGCCATTGAAAAGTAAGGAAAGGAGGTTGTCAGCTAGACAAAGAGATCACACCTGAAAGTCCATAGGTTGACAGCTCACCTTGCCATTTATCTTCAAAAGAACATTTTTCAGGCATTGGTCGTTGACTCTTTGAGGTGCAAAACATTGAGCGACAATACCAAATTCTGGCAGGTTCTTTTTCTTCCATGGACCTTTAGAAATGGCACAAACTCATACATTAAATGTAAAGTAGAACAAAAATAACAGTTTTCATTACATCTACTCCACTCTAACAGTAGGTGGATAACGCCTCCACTGAGGACTCTCTTCAAAGTAATCAAATGGTTGATCAATGAACTGAAATATAAAAAATTATAAGGGTCCAAACAAAACAGCCAAAACAACAGTATTCATTATCTATAGACGCCTTGATCATATGAAAGCCCAGTTGAGCACCAATTCAATATGCACCCAAATATGGTATAAAAATTGGTACTTGTGGCTTATGTTCTAAAATATCAATAGATTTTTGGGTTTCTTTCTCTTTTTTCCAAATAACTAAAAGAAAGCAAAATCATGTTAAAAAAGGATATAAATGGTGTCTAAAATGGCTTGGTTATTACATGCCATTTCTTTGCTCTTTTTTTTTTTTTTTTTTCAGAAACATTAGCAAAATAGAGTTCAATTTAAAATAGTATTAGGTTATAATTTTGAAGCCATGACATTTTTATGCATTTTTCTATTTTGGCATATTCTAATGATTCTAAACACAAATTAGAAATTGTTGACCAAACAATCCATTTGATCCTATCTAGCATCCATAGAAAATAATATACATTGCACAAATTCAACTAATATACATTGCACCATCAAGTCTTTTGTATTTATTTCAACTGCCCTGTTGCTCTTGTCCTCACAAATCTCAAACTCCACCTGACTGTGACACACCAACTGGTCCCAATTAGTGAAAAGATTTATGAGATGACATATGTACAAATAGTGACAAGACTAGCTGGTAATGACAGGAGGCTAAGACATCAAATTATTTATGAAGAACAGGAAATAACAAAGATAAAATAAATAGTTAAAAACTTTACCATTTCAATATTGAACCTTGTAGTGGCAACATTGATTTGTGGGGCTAAAAATTCATCAGCCTGCATATAAAAATATCAAGTTAGTTGGACCTTTGAGGTCCTCAAATGATAGTAGAAGAAGCTAGAAAACTATTGAAATTAACCATCAAGCATTTTAAGAATCCCTCTCACACAAACATGTAAATCATTTACGACCAGCCCCATTTATGACGGGCAATTGGGTAAACTGATATCCATTACCAGCCCTACTCACACAAACACTATCAATTAGTTGTTCAAGTTATCATCTGTTTTGATAGTTGTTTACAATTATATTAACTTCAGGATAGTATAGTTATTGCAGTCTTTTTACTTGGAGCATAATTTTTAAACTCTTCCATGCATTTTGAACGTTAGTGTATTTTGAACATTAGAGACGGAAGAAAAAAAAATGAAGAGGATATAATAATTTGATTTTTCTAGAGCTCGAATGCTTATAACTACAACAACAACTTCACATGGAGTAGAGGTCCTTTTTCTTGAAGCTATGTTTTGCAAAAACAAAAAAAAAAAAAAAAAAAAAAATCAAAAAGAGAGTAAGTTAATACTCCTAGTTTGTGATTTCCACACAAGATGCAAAGGTCATTAGAACTGACATAGAAATCCTAATGCTCAGATTGAAACAACAGAAGGTTAAACTGAAAATTACTCAAAATTTGCCCGATACCAAACATTTGACAAGGGACCTTAACAATTGCACCTCTAACAGTATGAAAGGTTATATCAAAATGAGGAAAAACTGAGAAACACCAAAAAATCAAGCAAAAGTGAATGAAAATATATTGTAAGAAACTTCACTAGAACAGTTTTGTCAAATATGGAATTTGAACTGGATTTAAAGCCTTTAAAATATTTCAAATGACTGGATGGAATTTTATGCTTGCCAAGAAAGACAACAACAATAACTATGGCATTTGTACTAGATTTGAAGCCTCCAAAACATTTCAAGTCCTAAGTAATGTGATACTACATCAGTGTCACATATGAAAATAGAGACATTACTGGGTGAAAAGTAGCTACAGAAAATAAAGTTCACGTCCCAGAATTTTTCCTAACATTCTCACTCCTTTCAAGTTCAATAGGTGTTATACATTGTATATGATGAACCTGAAATGAATTAATTGATCTACACTCAACCAACATCACAAAAACTCATGCAAAATGAACTAGCAGAGAATATGAATAGAAGTAACTATAAGAAAACCTTCTAATCTCTGTTAAATAAATTCATTAAATGTCGTAGTAGCAACTTAGAAAATCTCACGAACCATCCAGGCCCCCTCTCCAACATATTTTTGAACAAGCTTACTTCCAATAACACAAATAAAGCAAGCATCAATTCTTTTGGCTACATCTCTAGCTAGTAAAGTTTTTCCTGTTCTTGGAAGACCATAGCAGAGCACCCCCTTCAAAGGATCAATGACAAGCTTTACAAATTTCTCTGGATGGAGCATGGGGAGTTCCAATACCTTTATTAAAATAAAAAATAATAATAAAATAAAAAAAGACAACATCACAACAAGAAGGAAACATACATGCAAGAAAGTGTACCTGGATTCATCATCATCGTCTAAGCCTTATCCCATCAAATTGGGGTTGGAAAAATACGCCTGGAGTGATATCTATAAAAAAAAATAGTGGCTACTTGATAATTGCAAGGAAAATATACCCTGGTAAAGAAATAATACTGAAATTTTTATGTCATCTAGCAACAAAACCATGTTGAGAAAAAAAAAATCAGCAAAAAATTATTCCTTCTCTACATTGGGGAGTGATGACCAATGCACCCCTTAACTCACTAGGAGCTCACTGATTTTTGCCTCAATATGTAAACAAACGGAAGCTCATATCATGTTATCAAACTGTAACACTAACTTTGAACATTAAACAAAACTGCAATTCTTCTTCTTCCCCAGTATTCAAGAATCTGAAGTGATTCTGATCCTAAACCAGGTATGGACATGGAAAACTAGGGTGAAATTTTCCCTGAACTAGGAATAGCTGGTTATCCGACCCAGCCAGTCAACGACCAAGTAGTATGGACATGGAAAACTATGGTGAGATTTAGGTTGATTGAGCAGCATAGTTTGAGAACTATGCTTTTTCATTAATCTTCATGTAAAACCGTCCACATCAATCATTTGTGCATGAGATTACTCTTGATTACTTAAAAGTTAATTATTTGCTCTTTTCTTAAGAATGACAAGATTCTGTGCAGCAATAGCGTCTCAATTCCTATATATTAAAATCTTGTCTAGAACATCCCAAAGGAAGACTTGTATTAGTGGCCATCTTTTAAGACAATGAAATGCCTCAATCACAAACTAACTATGCAGTGATCTTCCATGTTCCCTAATATTTCTAATGCCATTAATAATTAAAAAAAAAGTGCCAAAAATAAAACCAAGAAACATACCACAGAGTCATGGACCTTCTTGGCCATTTCCTTGATTTCCTTCTCCACTTTCTTTCTGTTGGCAGAGTAAGGTCTCAAACTCTGCCATCCAAAAATTCCAAATAACAGAAAACATGATGCAGGCCCCTATTGAACACTAAACACAACACCAATAATCCACATGACCAACAAAGTGAAAGAAAGAAAGATGCAAAAGTTCAATGCATTTGAAACCACAATAAAAAGCCATTATGAGTGACACAGATCCAAATCTAAAAATACTAGATTCTTAGATTTTTTTTCTCCCAGTATGCAAATGTAGAAATTAGATTTTTGAGAATATTCTCATTACTCAAGGGATTCCAACACTTGGGGCTTGCCCAAGGGACATGAAACAACTGGATATTGTTTAACAACAAACTAATATGGCTAAAGCATTTCTTCAAACAATTGATATACATATGTAGGGGGCCGTGAACAGCAGCAGATATGGCTGTTGCCCAATATCTAGCCATCAAAAGAGGAAATGAGAGAGAAAGAGAGAGTACCTTCGACTTCCTCCTCTGATTTCTTTTATTATCTTCAACTATTGGAGAGAGATTGATGAAACTGTGAGTCGAAGAGAATGAAGGAGAGAGACATCCAGAGAGAGGGAGGAAGATCAAGGAGATCGAGGAAGAGAGAGGGAGAAGCACGCGAGAGAGAGAGAGAGAGAGAGAGAGAGAGAGAGAGAGAGAGAGATCAAGGAAGGGAGATGGAGAAGCGAGACGGAAGACAGATTGAGGAAGGAAGAGCGAGAAGAGAGGGAAAGAGAGGGAAATGAAGGGCACCGGAGAGATTGAGGAAGGGAGAGCGAGAGAAGAGGGAAATGAAGGGCTCACGGATAGATCGAGGAAGGGCGAAGGAGAAAAGAGGGAAAGAGAGGGAAATGAAATGAAATGCGCCTGGGTTTTCTTTTAAAGTAAAATCATTTTGGGGGTGACGAACGTCACTTTCATCGCCTAGTTTTAGCACTTGTGGGGTCCACCATGATGTATGTTATTTATCCACTCCTTCCATTCATTTTAACGGTTGATCCAAAAAATGAGTCAGATCGAAACTGTAAGCGGACGACATAACATATTAATGATAGAAATTTATTTTTTATTATTTCTTATGATGTGGTCCACTTAGACCTTTAATCTACATAATTTTTTAGCTCATCCACTGAAATTATAAATCAGAATTTATGGGTGGTTTAGATCAAACGAATATATTCCAATGGGCCCCATGGAGCCCGTTAAGCACCATCAATATCTAATAAGGTTATGGTAAGGAGGTAGGTTTTAGGTACAGATAATTAGGTTTTAGCTACAGATTAAGTCTGTAGCAACTATAGCCAAGGTTTATATCCGTAGCAAAAAACAAACGTGGTCTGTATGCTTTGCCCTTTTTTTGATAGTGTAAGTTTAGGTTTCTAGATTAATTCATCACAAAACCAAGAGGTCCTATCTAATATGATTGCTACCCTAGGTCCTCTGTAAGGCCCGTATCCTAATCTGTACTGTTTTGTCGACTCTTGTGATCCTTCCTGACAAATTCCAGTAACCCGCGACTTATAATCAATATTTACGTAACCCTGAGTCATATCCTTTAGATTTGAGTCGGCTAAATCCGAGACTTATACCATTACAACCACACCGTCGCTGCGGTTTTAATGCCGCATCTTGCATACCGATCCGATACCCTGGAAGGGAGATGTGGGTACGCGTTTAGTTTGAGGAAAACACCATACGTTTACAATTCTAAGAGAATCTCTACAACATGTCCCATCAATCAATCAATCAATTAATTAATCAATCACTTCATGTCAAGTATAAGAGCAACCTATACTTTTTTTCTCCACAAGTCAAGCAACCTACACCAAAAGTCAACAAGTCTCTCACCTCACATCCATCACTCACCTCACATCCATCACCCATCACTCTCTCTTCTTACAACCCTCTCTCTCTCATTTCTCAAACACATTTTCCAAGTAAGGAAAAGTGGTGGACATCCAAGCCTTACTAAGAGAGAAAAGTGTGCCTTATGTGGCCCACTTTTCGCCCCAAAATCCTTCATCCTAACCCTTCATTTCTCATCATCTTTCGTCAAAGAGGGACACAAGGAGATCGGCGTTCTATCAGACCAAGAAGATTGAATGGTGGGTGCTTTATAGGCTAGATTTTCATATTTTGATGATGGGCCAAATGAGGCCTACCAATTGATGGTATGGATCTCACTTTGGACCCTAGATGTGGCCGATGGCCCACCTTAATGCTCATGATCATTCCATGATAGGGCTATTCTCCATGGACCCCATCATGATGTTTATTTTTCTTGCATAAATAAGGTCATCTAGACCTTTTATTTTGGTGGAGAAGGAATCTCCACCGTTGATTTGATTTGGTGGGCCCACATGTATTGGGACCCACTTGATGTACGATTGAATGCATAAAAGGGAGGGCCCATAGTGTCGGTGCCCTCCATCGAACGTGTCTCTCTCTCTCTCCCTCTCTTTTTCATTTTTTATGTGATGATGTGGCTGTGGCCCACTCGAATGGACCCCACTTTGATGTGTGTCTTATCTACACCATCCTACCATTTGGTTGGCCACCTATAGCATGTCTGTAAATGGGGCCCACCTTATATGTGTGTGTGTGTGTGTGTGTGTGTGTGTGTGTGTGTGTTACCCAATCCGTCCAGCATCCAGGGACACTGGATGTGGCTACTTAGTAAAGTGTGAACTGATAGCTTGGCATACCGTCCAACAACTGAAAATAAAAATATCAGTTTGATTCTAAACATTATGGTGGGCTGCTCATGTAGGTCCCACTTTGATGTATGAATCTAATCCATGCCGTCCATTCCATTCCCTAGCTCATTTTAGGCGTTGAGCCAAAAAATGAAGCAAATCCAACTATATGGCGGGCCATAGCATAGAAAATAGTGTTTGTACCGTTGAAATCCACCCTGATGTTTTTATACCCCAAAATATGTCGAATATTGGGCCATAAAAACCAATATTCGACATATTTTGGGGTATAAAAAAAAACTGTGGAAAAACTCTTTTTTCAAAAAAAAATAATACATGCTGTGCCTGTTGCTGCATCACTGCTGCATTGGCGGGCGGGTAGGGACCACGGTCCCAGCCATGGGCCCCACTATGATGTGTGCAGAATATTCACACCGTGCATTTGGTTGGCCTCCTCCAAAAATCAGCCATATACGAAGCTCAAGTGGCCCATGTCACAGGAAACAGTGGGATTGGGCATCTACCATTGAAACCCTTTTTGCAGTTACAAAAGTTCTAGATCCTTATGAATTTTTTTTCCCTCTTTATCAGTGTCTATGTAACCTTATCAACGGTTTAGATGAAAGATAAGCGTTATGGTGGGACCCACTGATGTATGCATTGTATACCACACCTCCCTAAGCATGGGGAGGTGGGACGGCTGGTGTACCTCACTACAGAGCCATTGTAGTGGCGTCACCAAGTTTGTGGGTCCCACCTGCTTTATTTATACCATCCATCCCTATAGGACCTATCATGATGCATGTGTTGCATCTAAACCGTCCAACCATTTGGCAAGCTCGTCTTAAGGCTTGAGGCTGAAAATAAGATAGATCTAAGATCACATGTACCACACTATAGAAACAGTGTTGGATTGAACGTCCACCATTAAAACCCTTAGATTACAAGGTTGGACCAATACGATATTTGCCTTTCCTCTAAATCCAGGTCCTTGTGACCTTATGAATAGATTAGATGGGTAATAAATGCTATGGTGGGCCTTGGGAATTTTAATGGTGGAAGTCATCATCACCATTTATATTTGGGTGTGGCCCATTTGATATACATGAGGCCCATTGGTGTAGCCAATTTGATATGCATATAACCCATGTGATGTGGCCCACTTGCCATATGAGGGCCCATTGTGATATATTCAAGGCCCATGGGTTATAGCCCATTGCAACGTACATAAGGCCCATTGGTGCGGCCCATTGATGTTGCCCACTTAATGAATATAAGGCTCATGTGATGCGGCCCATTTGATGTATCTAAGGCCCATGCGTCATGGCCCAACGAGATGTACTTAAGTTCCATTATAATATGTGATTCCACCATGGTTTGTGTAATGATATTTATAACAGAATGTGCCTTGGGAGTAATGATGGTTTGACGTCCACATTGTACAGATAATGTTAGTTAAATGTTCACATTATGACTCTCCCTTGGGCCCATTGATAGGCCCATACTTGTTATATGTAGGCCATCTAGGCCCATCTTCGTTGTGAGGATATTTCACCACCATATAAAATTCTTAGTATAACTCCATGATTTATGCTCATACGCATCATATGTATGCTTGATATAAGGAATGTTTTATCATAACATAAGCCATTGGGCTAAGACATTTACAGGACTCCTTATGAGATGGCGTGCCCCACATGATCGTGTGGTACACGCAGGATTGCTGCATGATTTGACGGTGTGACTCATGCATCTCGCATATGTGTGAAATAATCATTATACACCCTGGCGACATCAGGCTCGTAGCCTCCACAGGCACATCGTGGATGGCTGGATTAGATATCAAAAATATTGGCTCTAGCACTGTGGGCACTTAGGATATCCTTGGGTGAAAGTCTCAGAATCTTTTTGGTACCAGGAGATACTCCAATGTCTATATCGAGTGAATATACGAGCGCTCGAGTGCCGAATACCAATAGGCTACATCTCCCATTGTGTCGTGGTCGGTTAGAAGGGGGTGTGGCCTTATCCGCCTGAGTGAGGGGGTTGTAAGCTAGGCTGTATTTGACCAGCTCACAAATGGGTCCACTATCGATGAGCCGAGTAGGTATTAGCAGACTACTAGTCAGGCGGATAGTGTGGTCTGTTTGGCTGGCTAGGCTGTGCAGCTAGGGAGGCGGCAGGCAGTGTGGAGTGTACTAGACCCCGGTGATATCCCAGCGAGGAACTGTACTGATATGTGTACTTGATGAGGACTGGCATGCTTTCTTTGCATTTCGTATATGACATTTAGCTATGTAGGCCTCACATCACATGGTCTTGGTATGGCCGATAGCATTCATGCCTTGCATCGCATAGCCTTGGTATGACAGATAGTATTCATGGACTTACCAGTGTATTTCCGTATTTCTCTGATACTGCATACTTGGCACTCACCTTGTGCACACATTTACACTACCCTTTAAGCTTTTGTAAGCTTATGCATGACCGTTGTGTTCAAGTGACGTTGGATCGCAGCAGTGTTAAGGTGGGAGTGCGCATCAGATTATTTTGGAGCTTTTTTATCACCGTGTATTTCCCTATCCACATTGTACTCAAAGTTTTTAATATAGTGGATATGTGGTGATGTTGTTTTGTGACTTAGTTATGCTTGTGGTTATGCTCCATTACAAAAAAAAATCATACTGAAAATCCTCCTTGTACGATCCCAGGATCGAAATCTAGCATATGAATGCCAGGAGCTAAGAATGGGACACTACAGAGGTTGTCGGTGCTGGATTCGGTGATCGAAAATTTTGTGAGCCCATTTTTTTAGTTTGGGGCATGACAGAAGTTGATATTAGAGCATAACTAGGGAATACCTGAGATCATATCACATATCTGCTATAAACATAAAATGAATAGGTCTTGAGTTTGAATAACTTAGCAATTTTCTGACATAGACCCTTAACGTTTATGCCTTCGAGAATTCTCAAGGCTGATAGGCCCTTGTTCCTTCCTGTAGGACATGTCGCCTGGAAGAGTGACTCGAGCGAATCCTGCTCCACCACCTGTAACTCCTGCTCCACCACCTGCTACTCCCACTCCACCACCAGATATTCCTACTTTCCAGCCTAAGGATGTCACTCATCTACCCAAGACCGGTGCGGATCCTACCGAACCTGTGAGTGTCACCCAGCTGCAGCAGATGCTGCATGCGATGACCACTATTCTTCAGGGGCAGAGCAGGCATCCCACTGTTACACCATCCGAGGCCGAGCAGGAGCGTGAGAGCATCCTTCTCAAGGACTTCTGAAAATACGATCCACCACATTTTCGGGGCAAGCCAAACCTTAATGTAGCAGAGATATGGTGCTCCGAGGTGGAGAAGATATTCAACACCATGAGATGTAAGACCCAGCAGGGAGTTCCATTAGCCATATTTCTTCTTCAGGGTGAGGGTCAGCATTGGTGGGCATCTGTTGCCTGAGCGGTAGCGGCCGATTTCTATCAGTCGTACCAAGGTTATGCAATGCAAGGTATGAATGGTATTGATCATACCAAGGCCATGCGATGCGAGGCCTACGTAGCCAAATGTCATATGCGAGATGCAATGCAAGCATGTCAGTCCTCATCTGAATCCACATAACAATACAGCTTATCTCAGGAATATCACCGGAGTCTAATACACTCCACACTGACTGCCACCTCCCTAGCTGCACAACTCAGTGAGTGAAAGAGACCACACTATCCACCTGACCAGTAGTCTGCTAATACCTACCTGGCTCATCATTAGTGGACCCCTTTGCGAGCTGGTAAAACTCATCCTAGCTTATAACCCCCTCACTTGGGCAAATAAGGCCACACCACCTTCTAATCGACCATGACACAGTGGGAGATGCGACCTACTGGTATTCGACACTCATGCACTCATGTATCCACTCGGTCAATATGTTGGAGCATCTCGTGGTACCAAAAAGGTTCTGAAACTTTCACCTAAGGACATCCTATGTGCCCATAGTGCTAGAGCCAATATTTTTAGTATCCAATCTGGCCATCCACGATGTGCCTGTGCAGGCCACGGCCCTAATGTTGTTAGGGCGTACAATGATCATGTCGCACAAATGCGAGATGCATGAGTCATACCATCCAGTCATGCATTAGTGTTGCACGTATCGCGTGATCATTTGGGGTACTCCGTCTCATAAGGAGTCCCGTAAATGTCTTAGCCTAGCTGTAAGACCTGTATCCCAGTCCATACTGTTCCGTCAACTCCCGCGATTCTTCCCATCGAAGTCCAGCAATCTGCAACCTATAATCGATATTTGCACGTGACCCTAAGTCGTATCCTGTAGATTTGAGTCATCCTAATCCGAGACTTGTACCATTACCACTGCACCGTCGTCGCAGTTCCAACGTCGCGTCTTATATACCAATTTGATACCCTGGCAGGGAGATGTGGGCCGACGTTTATTTCAAAGAAAACATTGGGCATTTACAATCCCAAGAGAATCACTACAACATGTACCATCAATCAATCATTCAAATTAATCAATCAATCACCTCATGTTAAGTACAAGAGAAACTCATGCTTTCTTTCTCCACAAGTCAAGCAAACCCCAAAAGTCAATAAGTCTCTCACATCACATCCATCACTCACCTCACATCCATCACCCATCACTCTCTCTCCTTACAACCACCCATTCTCTCGCTCTCTCTTTCCATCCACATTTTCCAAGCAACAAAGACCAAAAGGAAAGTGGTGGATGTCCAAGCATCCCAAGTGAGAGAAAAGTATGTTTTGTGTGGCCCACTTCCCACCCCAAGATCCTTCATCCTAGTCATTCAACTTTCATCACCTTCCATTAAAGTGAAGCACAAGGAGACCGACATTCCATCAGACTAAGAAGATCGAATGGTGGGTTCTTCTATAGGCCTAGATTTTTTTTTAATGAAGGGTCAAGTGAGGCCTACCGATTGATGGTATGGATCTCACTTTGGACCCTAGGTGTGGCTGATGGCCCACCTTGATTCTCTTAATCATTCTCCATAAACCCCATCATGAGGTTATCTAGACCTTCCATTTTGGTGGAGAAGGAATCTCCACCATTGATCTTTGATTTGGTGGGCCCACATGTATTGGGACCCACTTGATGTATGATTGAATGCAAGGGAGGGCTCATAGTGGCGGAGCCCTCCATCACACGTGTCTATTTCTCTCTCTCTCTCTCTCTCTCTCTCTCTCTCTCTCTCTCTCTCCTCTCTCTCTCTCTCTCTCTCTCTCTCTCTCTCTCTCTCTCTCTCTCTCTTTCTTTTTTATGTGATGATGTAGTTGTGTGGCCCACCCGGATAGACCCCACCATGAAGCATGTATTTTACACAAGCCATTTGTAGGTGGGGCTCACTTTATATATGTGTTGTATCCACACCCTTTACCATTGGGTGGCCTACCTAAGTAAGGCCCACCTTGTACATGTGTTATGACCAAGCCATCTAGCATCTAGGGATGTTAGACGTGAATTAAAACAAAACTATTAGCTTGGTTCAAGCTTTGGGATGGGCTGCTCATGCAGGCCCCACCTTGATGTATGAACCCAATCCACACCATCCATCCCTTTCCCCAGACCATTTTAGGCGTTGAGCTGAAAAATGGGGCCAATCCGACTTTCTAGTGGGCCATAGCATAGAAAACAGTGTTTTTCACTATTAAAATCCACATGATGTTTCCACACACTAAAATATATTGAATATTAGGCTTGTTTGGCTTATCTTGAGCCATAAAAGTCATTGGGCATAGTGGATCCTCTTGATGCAAGCCCCACATATGGAAAACCTCACAAATATAGTTTTTTTCAAAAAAAATATAAGCAGGCAGCGCCTGCTGTGAGGCCTGTATTCTAGATCGTACCGTTCTATAGGCTTCCACGGTTCTCCTGATCGAATTCTGGAAAAATGTGACCTATAATTAGCAGATGCGCGCAATCTTGAATCGTGTCCAATATATCAGAGTCGGCTCGACCTGAGATTTGTACCCTTACGATCGCGCCGTCGTCGCGCGTCTCACGCGTCAAGGCGAAACCTGGGCCAGGAGATGTGAGCTCGCGTTTAGTTCGAGAAAAAACACTGCGCGTTACAATCCCTAAAAAATCCATCACATCAATCACTTCACTTGTCAAAGTACACCCATTAATCTATCACATCCCTAAGTACAAAAGCAACCTTTAAAAATCAACTCTATCCCTTACTCAAGTACACCCATCCATCCCTCTCTCCCATCACCCCTCTCTCCCTCTCATTCTCTCTCTCCATTTTTTAAACAACAACCCATGAAAGCACCCAACATCCATGGCTCCATGAGAGGAGCTAGTGTGGCCCACCTTTCCATCTCTCATCTCCACCCTCTGAAACCAATCTCAACCGTTGAAATTCTTTCCTTGGAGCTCTAAGACCTATTGAAGGAAGGAGGAGTTCAAGATCTAGAGGTGGGTGCTTCTCTCTCTCTTTATATGATGATGATGATGATGGAGTGTGTGGCCCATCTAGTGTGTGTGTCCCACCATGGAGTATATATTTTTAATCCATTTACCTTCATGTGAGACTCGTCATTTGGATGTGTTGGATTTACACCATCCAGCCCATTAGTGGGCCCAGACGGAAGGAAAAACACCAGTATCAGGTGATCCAAATAGGTGGGCCACATACATGTAGGACCCACCATGATGCTTATGTTATATCCATGTCGTCTAGCGTCCCTGGACGCTGGACGTGAAGGCAGGCTAATATGGAGTGTGTGTAATGGCATGGGTGTGTACTGGCAAGCTAACAAAAAAAAAACATAATATAAAATAATATATTTGAGCTTTTGGAGTGGACCGCTCATGCAGGCCCCACCTTAATGTATGGGGCTGATCTACACCGTCCATTCCATTCCCCATTTCATTTTAGGCGTTGAGCCGAAAATTGAGGTTAATCCGATTATATGGTGGGCCATTGCATAGAAAATAATGGTTTTCACGATTAAAATTCACTCTGATGTTTCGATACAGCGAAACATACTCAATTTGGTCTTGATGGGTCTGTCCTGAGCCATGAAATCCAACGGCTGGGTCGGATTCCCCTGATGCGGGCCCCACCTATGAAAAACCTCTAGAAAACATCTTTTTTTTAAAAATAAATAATAAATAAACAACACTCATATGCAGCAGGACGCTGTTGCCGCATGAGGATGAACAGGCAGCGTCCTGCACTGCTGTGGACGGATGAACAGGGACCCATTGTCCCAGCCGTGGGCCCCACCATGATGTGTACTGCACATCAAAACCATGCATTTGATAGGTCATCTTTGGGAACTGGGATACCCCAAAAATCAGCCATTTACGGGACTCAGGTGGTCCACACTTCAAAGTAACAAGGGCTGAAAGTCTACCATTGAAACTCTTTTTGGGTCCCAGGAGTTTTGGATCATTATGAAATTTATTTTCCTCTTCATCCAGGGTCGATGTGACCTTATCAACGGTTTGGATGGTAGATAAATGTTATGGTGGCCCTGCATGGGACCCACTAATGTAAGTGTTTTTCCCACACCGTCCACCCATGTGGAACCTACCATGATGCATGTGTTTATATAAGCGTCGTCCATCCAACGTCCAACATCTGGACGCTGGACTAGATGTAGTATTATAATAATAATAATAATAATAATAATAATAATAATAATCTATTATAATAATATTATATATTATATATAAGATGGTGCCTATGTGAGACCCCACCCTGTTTAGAAATGGGTTGGTTGCTGTGCACGGACAGCAGCAATATAGCTGTTGTCATGACGTTAGCAAGTTCTGTGGGTCCCACCTGTATTGAAGTCAGCAGGGTCTATGGGACCCACGTGGTATGCGTGATGTCCAACCATTCATCCATTTACATCCACACCGTCTGTCCGTTTGGAGACGGTGGGACGCACTGCTGCCACTGACGTCAACAAGTTCTGTGGGCCCCAGCATGAGGCATGTGTATATATCCCAACTATTCATCCAATGGTGGGATGCACTTGATGTATAGGTCTGATCCAGACCATCCAACATTTTGAACGGGTGGGATCCACCTTAATGAATGTGTTTTATAGCCACCCCGTACACCTATTATGCACATGGGACCTGCCCCACATGTGTGACATGTGTGGGTAGGTGGGACCCACCTTGATGCATTTATTTTATATCCAGCGTCCATATAATATTATGTGGACTCCACTGCAATGTATGTGTCACGCCCCAAACTCATAAATCGGATTCACAAGATTCCCGATCACCGAATTCGGTGCCGACAGCCTCCGTAGTATCCCATTCTTGGCTTCTAGCGTTCATACGCCAGATTTCGATCCTGTGATCCTACAAGGAAGATTTTTTTTATACATTTAACTCGTAATAAGCATAACCACAAGATTACCCAATTCACACAGGCAACATCATCATCACATATCCACTAATATAATCATTTGAGTACAATGCTGAAAGGAAAATACATAAATCAAAAATCAAGCTCCAGAAGACCGTTGCACGCTCCAAGCTCAACACTGCTACAACCTAACATCACATGCATGCATCTATCGTGCATAAGCTTATAGAAAGCATAGAGGGTGGTGTCAGTGTATGCACAATATAAGTGTCAAGTATTCAATACAATGTCATCATCATACAATACCGAAATTACTGGTAATCCATAAATCGTACATTATCAGAATAAATAGAAATACTGACAAGAGCAGGAATTATCAAAGTAAACAAAAATATTGACAAGATCATAAATTATACGATAACAGAGTAAGCAGAAGTATGGACAAGTCCATAAGTCAATCAATATTAGAATACGCAATATAGAACATCTATGTAATAAGGAGTCATAAAAAGCCAAATATCAGATGCCAAGGATGCAATGCAATATACAAAGCCTGCTAAGTCTATCTAGACCATATAAGTGTAGAAACATAGCAACCTAAAATGTCATATGCCTACGAATGTAATATAATATGCGATGTGAATGAAATGACCATGCTGGAATGTGAAGTCGGGATGATAGTACGTAGTATCACAGGCTACGGGGTCCACCACAAGAGACTTCTATCCAAACCAGTCCCATACCTAAATTTGGATAGTCAGACTCAACGTGGTAAACTCCTGATCTCAGGTTAGTAGCGCGCCTAACGGAAATCCTCGCCATAACGAAGGTACACAATAATTAGTTGCGCACCACCAGCCTGACTGGATAGTGAATGAATGAATGAGTATGTAACTCCTACTCAATAAGTCCACATATCAGTACGGTTCCTCTCTGAGATCATCACCGGGGTCTATTACACTCCAAATCAGATTGTCGCCCCATCGCGCACAACAAGGCGAGTGGAAGAGACCTCACTATCCACCTGCCAATATCGGGCCCAGCTCTTCGATAGCGGACCCATTCCTCGAGCTGGTTAAACTCATCCTAGCTTTGCCCCCTCCTCTTAGGCAGGTAAGGCCGCACCCCCTTCCAACCGACCACGACACAGTGGGAGACGCAGACTAACGGTATATGGCCCTCATGCGCTCATACATCCACTCGATCTAGACATTGGAACAACCTCTAAAACCAAGAGGGTTTAGGGACTTTCACCCAGGGATATCTATAGCACCCCATGTAGAATAGATTTTCGGTATCCCATCTGGCCATCCATGAAATTCTTGTGGAGGCTACGACCCTGATGTCGCTAGGGCGTATAGTACAACATAATGCAAATGCAAAATGCATGAGTCATGCAATCCAGTTATGCATCTATCTAGCGCATATCATGTGCTCATGTGAGATAATCTTCGCCTATCAGGGAGTCTCATAATAACATGCCCCATGACGTATGCAATGGTGAACCACATCTCATAACAAACATGCAGATGATGTGTATGAGCATGTATCATGATGTTATGCTGTCACATACTCATAATCAGTATTTTTAACCGGCATCAATAATCGGCCTCGACAATGTGGACATTTAACCAACATTGCCCTAAGGATCCTAACATATAGTGGACTCATGACCTCACATAAGGACCTAATATACAACACAATGGGCCTTGCTCAAGGCCACATATACACAGCAGGTGGGCCCTGCTCACGGGCCTCAAATACATCAAATGGGTCATACCTTATGGGCCTATTACATATCATAATGGGCCTTGCCCATAGGCCACGAATACATCACAATGGGCCTTGCCCATGGACCTCAAGTACATCACAATGGGCCCCATCGCATAGACTTCCTACTCATCACATTAGGTTTTAAACACGGGCTGCCATACATTACATAGGCCGAATACGCATCTCAATGGGCCTCAACTACAGGTCGCATATACATCATATAGGTCTCAACAATAGGCCTTGGCAATCGAAATTGGCCTTAACAATCGGATTCGACAGTCGGAACCGACCTCGATACTCGGCCTCGGCAATCAGAATCAGCCTCGATGAATTGGCCTATACAATCGGTATCGATGAGAATGGACCTAACTAGGCCTAAGGGAAGGTCACCATGCGGGCGTTTAACCATCATTACCCAAAAATGTGGACATTTAACTAACACTACTCCCAAGCAGTGGTCCACATAGAGTCAAACATAAGGTGGGACTAAATATCCAACAAGTGGCCTCAAATAATCATCACAGGTGGGCCTTACACATGCAGCATGTGGGCCTACACATCACGGTGGGTCGGTACATTGGGCCGCACTAATGGGTCTTATACACATCACAATGGGTCGCATCATTGGGTCACACCAATGGGCCTCATATCCAATAAGGGGGCCGCATCAATGAGTCGCACTAATGGTTTTTCTACACATCACAGTTGGGCCTTGATAACTAGTCTGGAAACATATCATAATGGGCCACGACATACGGGACGGGAATACGTCACAATGGGCCTTGACAATCGACTAAGGTATCTAGCCTCGACAATCAGAATTGGCAATCAGAATCAGCCACGATAATTGACCTCGACAATCGGACTATACAATCGACCTCAACAGTCGGAATCAACAATCGGTCAACCTCGATCACTGATCGATAATAGGCCACTACGAATCGAAATTGATCAATAATCGGCCTCGGTGATCGGAATCGGCAATCGACTATGATAATCGGAATCAATCGGTAATCGGCCTCAATAATCGACCGATCAAGGCTTAAGGGAAGGTCACAATGTGGGCATTCAACCATCATTGCCCATCAATGTGGTCATTTAACCAACATTGCTCCCATGGAATGATGCTGATAGAGCTAATCGGATAGGGGCCCACGGCCCAGCACAAGGGCCTCAATTACATCAAATGGGTCGAATCAAATGGGCCAGTACAAATGGGCCAATCAAATGGGCTGAATCAAATAGGCCGGTACAAATGGGCCAAATCAAATGGGCCGGTACAAATGGGCCGGTACAAATGGGCCGATTTAAATGAGCCGGTACAAATGGGCCGAATTAAATGGGCTTAATCAAATGGGCCAATACAAATGGGCCGAATCAAATTGGTCGAATTAAATGAGTCGAGTTCAATACACCATGCACCCATTACTAGGGATCATTATAGAGTGTTAAAGAATTATATCCGAAGGATCATCTGGACCATACCACAAATAATAGTGGTGATAAGAATTTTCACCATTAAATTCCAGAGGGCTCTCCATAGCATTTTTTTCCCATCCTGTCTATTCATAAGGTCACAAAGACCTGATCCTAGAGGAAAACAAATATCATATTGGTCCGAAACTTCCGTAACCCAAAATGGGGTTTCAATGGTAGACATTCAACACCATTATTTTCTGTAGTGTGGTCCACTTGATTTTGGATCTGTCTTATTTTAGTCTCAAGCCTTGGGAGTGGCTCACCAAATGGATGGATGGTTTAAGGTGCAACACATACGGCAGTGGTGGGTCCTACCCATCACAGTGGCCCTGCATAAATGAATGGACGGTATGGATACAACTCATGCATCATGGTGGGGCCATACCTGGCACGCCAGACAGATGGACGGCTTGGATGGGATATGCCCATTAGCAATAGGTCCCACCGTCCAAACCTCTCGATGGTGAGGATCCACCTCATGTTAAATATATAGCTGTTGTAGGTATGGTGGTCCCACGTGAGAGTGGCCCACCACAACATCTGTCTTAATAATATGTTATAATATACTATATATCATATATATTATAACATGATGACATGCCAGCAGCAGCGGGTCCCACCCGTTTTAGCCGTTTAATCTCCACTGATTAATGATAGTGGGGCCAGGGATCAAGCTGACATTTGTATTTCCCTACATACAAATCTGCGCGACCCTGTGAACAAATTAGATGGAAAATAAACATCAAGATGGGTCCTGAGAAAGTTTCAACGGTGGACATCAATGTCTTCACTGCTTCCTGTGGTGTGGCCCAGAGGAGATTTGGATCGGCCTCCTTTTTGGCCTCGGGCCCTTAAATTATCAAGAGAAATGGAGGGACGGTGTGGATCTGTTACATACATCATGGGGCGGCTCATGCAACAAAATGGAGATGGATGGCATGGTTGCAACATCAAGGTTAGCCTACACATCTTACTGACGCCACTACAGTACTGGACCCATCATCATGAAAACAGACAAACTGCATGGGTGCAAGACACATATATCAAAGGTGGGCCCCTCTCTGCGGGCTCCAAAAGTGGGTAGCGTGGATTATAGAACATTTACATCGAGGTGGGTCCCACCCACGCATACCACATGCGTGGGGTGGGCCCCACATTCAAAATAGATGGGCGGTATGTATAAAATACATACGTCAAGGAGGGCCCCCACCCAACCATCGTCGAAGACAGATGGCGTGGATATAGAATATATAAATCAAGGTGGGTCCCACCTACCACACATGTCACACGTGTGGGGTGGGTCCACATCCAAAATAGATGGATGGCATGAATAAAACTCATGCGTCATGGTGGGAATCCATCGTCCCAACCAGGGACGGTGTGGATAAAACCATACATCACGGTGCAGCCTCCTCAGCACCGTCCAGTCTCCTTTGGACGGTGGGGACAACATACATGCACCAAGGTGGGACCCTCAGAGCTGGGTGACATCATGCACACCAGCTATATGCTGCTGGGCAGTAAGCAGACGGACGGTGTGGATCATCAATGTGGGTGCACGTCCCACCCCTGGACGAACAGATAGGGGGGATAAAACAGATAAATCACGTGGGGCCCACAGTCCCTGCTAACGTCAATACATCAGTTCTGTCCCATGTAGGGCCACATATACGTTATATATTATAATATATATATATATAATATTTTATTTTATATAAGCCTGCTAATGTCCAGGTCTTGGATGGACTGTCTGGACATTGTACACGTACAACATGGTGGTCCCCATTGCTACAGGTGGGTCCCACGTACTGGATCAAGCTGACCATCATCAAGGTGGGCCCATGAATCTGGAAAAAATGGATGGATGGTTAGGATATTATGCACACCTCATGATCAGCCCACCGTCCAGAAAATCTAGACGGTGTGGATTTGAAGCATACATCACGGTGGTCCTCATAGCAGGATGGCATGGATAATACATCCAGGTGGGCCATGCAATCAAGCAAGAGAGAGAGAGAAGGGAAGGGAAGGGACCCCGCCACTATGGACCCTCCCTATACAACGCATACATCAAGATGGGTCCCACATATGTGGGCCCTCAAATCACAAATCAATTAAATAAAATCACCCACCTCGAGATCTCCCTTTCCTTCTTCCGCCAATGCATGATAGAGTCCCAAAGGGACAATTCAATGGTTGAGATGGGCTTAGGATGGTGGGATCAGGTGGTAGAAAGGTGGGCCACACTACTCTCTCATGGAAGCCATGGACGTGAGTTGCTCCCATGGAGCTTGGGAGAAAATGAGAGAGAAAAGAGAGATGAGAGAGAGAGGGATGGGTGAGTGATGGGGTGTGATGGGTGAGTGATAGATGTGTAATTGTGTAAGAAGAGTGTTGACTTTTGGACAGGATAGTTGTACTTGGGGATGAGATAGAGTGATGGGTTGTACTTTGATTGATTGATGTAAAGTGTTGTAGAGATTCTCTTGGGATTGCAACACGCGGTGTTTTCCTCAAACTGAACATGGGCCCACATCTCCTGGCCCTGGTATCGCCTCAGTACGTGAGACGTGGCATCGAAACTGTTGTGATGGTGCAGTCGTCAGGGTACAAGTCTCGAGTTGAGCCGACTCTGAAATACTGGATATGACTCGGGATCGTGCGCAAATGTCGATAGTAGATCGCGGGTCGCTGAAATTCGATCGGGAGGACCGCGAAGGCATATGGAATGGTACGGGCTAAGATACGGGTCTTACAGTATGTTTCTTATACACACCGTCCATGTGGGACCCCCTCTAATGTATGTGTCTTATATCCATGCTATCCATCTGCACAGGGCGTGTGAAGCTCACCTGGATGTAGTGTTGTATCCACTCAGTGCATCTATGGTGTTATGTGGGGCCTACCATGATATATGTGTTTTATTCCAAGCCATACATCTGTGCAGTGGACCCCACCATGGTATGAGTATTTTACCTGCGCCATCTATCAGGTGGACCACACTACAGATCAATGAAGGATTGAATGCCCACCATTGAAACCCATTTGGGTCACATGAGTTCTGGATCATTATGAAGTTTGTTTTCCTCTTAATCCAAGTCCTTGTGACCTTATGAAATAGATTGGGTGGAAAATAAACATTATGGCGGGCCCTAAAAATTTTAAGCGGTGCAAATCATTGTCTCCACCGTTATCTGTAGTATGGTTCAGATGATCTTTGGATATGATTCATTTTTGGTTAATACTCTATAATGATCTCTAAAAATAGACGAATGGTGTAGATGGTGCAGCCCAAGTAGTGGAGCCCATTGGTGTAGCCCACTTGATGTGTATATAGCCCACTTACGGGGCCCATTGATGTAGCCCACTTGATGCATATTGGCCCATTAGTGTGGCTCATATGATGGGGCCCACCTACTTAAATTTGAGGCCTATGGGCAAGGCCCATTGTGATATGTATTAAGCTCATGACGCGTGACCCTTTTGACGTATACTTAGCCCATGGACCAAAGCCCAATGAGATGTATACTCGACCCATATGCCGCGACCCATTGTGACATATTTTCTGCCCATTTGACCCATTATGATTTATTTTTTAGCCCATTTAATGAGGCCCATTATGATTTACATTAGACCCATGGGTTGTGGCCCGTATGATGTATCTGAGGCCCATGTGTAGGGCACACATGTTATGTATTTAAGGCTGTAACGCCCTGAAAATCAAGGGTTGAGCAGGAGCCCAACTCCCGAGTTCAAAAACATCATTTATGCAACATATAGGATGATTATTGAATGTTTTCTATATTAGTGCATTAAACATGAGTGAGATCAAACTGAATCAGTATATCATACTCCAGAGGCAGTTATATAATGTAAGTGGAAGACTAAGAGATGTATATAAGCAAATATGGTATGTATAAACCATTGCCGGTCTCCAAAGTATGAATACATTATCAGGTTAAATATTGCATGCATTAGTTCAAAATATAAAATATCAGAGATAGTCTAACTACAAATGATAAGCCCTGTAACCCCCGTCGATCAGGACAATTTATATAAACCTGCATGAATACTGCATATATGAGAATGCCTCCTCATTATCCTCAAAGTCTGATTCAGCCTCATAAGTCGTGTCATCCTCTAAAACTACAACAGAGTCTGGTGGGTGTTTTAAACACCATCCCAAAATGTGGGAGTGAGTGATCAACTCAGTGGAGCTATAAGGCAAAGGTTAACATGTTATCAATTCAATCAAGCAGTCATGATAAAGCAGCACAACAATCATATCCTAAATACTCTTGTTAATGCAAGAATGATATGTAATAATGATGCATGCCCTCACCTACACTCCCTCAGTGTCTTCATCTTACGGTGCGCATGGCAACCACCCGAAAGTGATCTTCCTCACCAAAGCACATGCAATGCGGTGCATGCTCATGTTATCCCATAATTAATCAGGTTTATTCGTACAACAATGTTAGGAATCCAACGTACCTCCCTTATATCAATTCCCAAACAATGATCCATTCTAGGGTCATCAGTCCTAGTTAAATCTCATATGATGTTGTGGTTTTAGGTCACTACAAGGGGCTCGTCACCTAATCAGTGTAGGCCTAGTTTACACTCTAGTTGCTACGGAAGGGCTCGTCACCTCAATGCAACCTCAAAGTATGCTCGAGGTCACTACAAAGGGCTCGTCACCTAATCAGTGTAGGCCAACAGTTTAAATATAGTGTCTCATACCACCGTATTCTGCTCACAAATCTGGGTTACTCACTGGTCACTATAGGTGGGCTCATCACCCTGGCATAGGCTAACCGCTCGACCACGGTGTCC
This sequence comes from Magnolia kwangsiensis, assembly GCA_037074715.1. Classification (NCBI taxonomy): domain Eukaryota; kingdom Viridiplantae; phylum Streptophyta; class Magnoliopsida; order Magnoliales; family Magnoliaceae; genus Magnolia; species Magnolia kwangsiensis. The sequence continues at coordinate 65,615,924 of CM073573.1, forward strand.
CATACTACCATGTCCAGCTCATGAGTCTTAGCGGATCGAGGTACCAAGGTTAACGGGTTTTCACTGGTGAGTTCGGTACCCTATATTCAAGTAATAGCGTCCATACATGATGAACATACATCGGGTCAACCGGGTTGCTTGACAAACTCGACTGGTATGAGCATACGCTAAGCCGATCGACATGGAGGGTGCAAGAAACTCCGTGTGGCCTAACCGCTGTCGACAAGCAGCGTACGACTCGGATTCATCGGGCGTGTCCGTCGTGGTCAAGCAATTCAACACCATTCACATACATTTACTGATTGCCTGGACTACATCATAGCCTCAGTCACACTCCAAACCATAGCATTCACATGCAGTGATCCAGAATAGCATGTGATAACTAAAACCAAATATAAATCTTACTCGAGCAATTTAACAAAACACATACTACACATATTATCAAATATAGGCATTCCATCCATACATCACATAGTAATAAAATAGGCTATATGAAGGATAGTATGATCATAGTTAAGGGAATGGAGAATCTTATCTCAACTGTCACAATACATGCCTTTAAGCAAGCATTTTCACATTTAGGCATTTTATTAAACACTTAGGTTACACATATCATATACATGTAATAAAGTAGTTATAACAGGTATTCTAGCAAAACCCTTTACAAGGGATCAATCATGTATCTCAATCATATAGCCATAATAAGCACAAATCATAATTCAATCTTCGTCCAAACATTTCAACAAACACATGAAAAGCATACAAAATCAACATAGTTCACATATAGGCATAATATAGGATAAACTTCATATCGAAGCACATGTAACAGCAATCAAGTCAGTCATAAATCATTACTGACATTGAAAGCCTTAAAAACTAAAATCTAAACATTTATAGTCCGCACCTTTCGCTGGTAAACAAGTATCAAACTCAGTTTGTATACTAAGCCTTTGTCTACGGCACAATGACAACCTACAGTATGAAATAGGTTAGCTATTTCATCACTTACACTATTTGAATCCCTAAAACGGATTTGAGTTAAGATTCCTTACCCAAGTATGGAGTCAGAATTGCCAAAAAAGTAATATAGAATCGGTGCTTCGATACGTAAAGTGGCAGGGAACGATCTCTGTAGCAAAACCCTAACTTCCCTCCCACTTTCTCTCTCTTTCCTTCTCTTTCTTTTCTCTTCTCTCACCTAGGTTAGTAAATTCGTATAGAGTGAGAGAGAGGGTTTTAAGCCTTTATATAGGCTCAGAAGTGATGGGAATGGCCCCAGGGCCAAGGTATACTTAGGTTACAACCAAATAGGTTTATTCCGATCCAACAGAGCACTTCTGGAGGCCCCTTTTCTGAATACAGTCGAAATTAATCTTCCTGACACTGGATCTCGGTCAAATTAAGTTTTCAGTCCGTTCGAGTTTACAGATCAACTGCGGGGGACCAGTTTCAGTTCAACGGTCACCGGTACTCGATCAAGGCCACAAGTACTCTGACCTGTGTTTGAAATTTTTTCTGATCCGAGGGTGTAATTGGGTCAGATTCTAACAGTCTGAATCCTTAGATTTAGCCTGTAAGCGAACGACTCAATTCACTTAAGTTTCAGTTCATTTCTTAAAGATATTCGCTTTTCTCACACATTTCGTTCCGGGCTCAAGTTATGCGCTTCTACACACCTTTAGGACTTGATTTCTGAGATAGTTGTCAAGTCCAGCAAGGCGGTCACAATCATATAGTTTCATGAAAATTAGATTTTTGACGTGCGTTCCATGTCCGATATGGAGTTTCATGATGCTCTTGAGAGCAACTGGGTTTAGAGATAGATCCTAAATTTTAGGGTAATGTAGTGTTAACGATTCTACAAGTTTTGGGTCTTGCAGATCTATTTAAAGTGATTAGTGCTAATTTCACAAGTAATTTAGTTTAACACTTAGCTAATTCTCATCTAATTTCATAAGGATTTGGTCCTATTTGATTTCTGTCTGAGGTGGAACTCGGGTCTTTGTATGGATTTTTTCGAGATGTTACAATCTACCCCCCTTAAAGAAAAATTCCATCCTCAAAATTAATACCTTTTCATACTCCTTAAGAATCTGAGGATAGTTTTTATGAACCTTGGATTTTATTTCCCAAGTAGCCTCTTCCTCACTACGATGTGTCCACAGTACCTTCACAAGTGGGATCACCTTACAACGCAATACCTGCTCCTTCTTGTCTAGGATTCGCATCGGTCGCAGTACATATGTAGCGTCCTCACTCAACTGTACCTTCCCCCATCTGATAATGTAGGAAGGATCTGGAACGTATTTCTTCATCATAGACACATGAAATATATTGTGCACGCCTGCAAGTGATGTGGCTAAAGCAAGGTGGAATGCCACCACACTCACTCGATCAAGTATCTGAAATGGGCCAATGAACCACGGTGTAAGCTTCCCCTTCTTTCCAAACCGAAGGACTCCCTTCATAGGAGAAACTCTGATGTACACATGGTCTCCAACCTCAAACTCTAATGGTTGTCACCTCATATTGGCGTAACTCTTCTGTCTGCTCTGTGCTCAAGAAGTCGACGCCTGATAATGTCGATCTTCTCTGAGGTCACTTGAACCAACTCTGGGCCAATCGGACTCTTCTCGCCAACCTCTGGCCAGCAATGCGGTGCTCGACAGGTACGCCCATATAAGGCCTCACAGGAAGCCATGCCAATACTCACCTAGAAGTTGTTGTTGTAAGTGAACTCTGCGTAAGAAAGACAATCATCCTAACTGTCCTTGAAATCCACAACACAAGCTCACAGTATATCCTCCAACACCTGATTCACCTGTTCCGTCTGCCCGTCAATTTATGGGTGGAACGTGGTACTGAACTTCAACTTCACACCCATTGCCTCCTGAATACGAGTCTAGAAGATAGATGTGAATCGTCTGTCTTGGTCTGACACGATCTCCAGGGGAACTCCACGCAGACATACAATCTCCTTAATGTACAGTGTGGCCAACTCATCTGCAGAGTTTGAAACTCTGATAGGGAGAAAATGAGCCAATTTCGACAACCAATCCACGATCACCCAAATGGAGTCATGTCCCTTCCTCATCTTCGGCAGCCCTGATATAAAATCCATAGAGATGAAATCTCACTTCCATTCACCTATGGGCATAGGCTGAAGTAGTTAGGATGTCGGCGATGTTCATCCTTGACCTGCTTGCACATAAGACAATGGGATACATAATCTGCTATGTGGGCCTTCCTGTTGTCCCACCAGTATGACCCTTCATATCTCGATACATCTTCGTACTATTAGGATGCATCGCCATCTTCAAATTATATGCAGCCTCGAGAACCTCCTGTCTCAAGTAATGAAGATTTGGGACGCATAAGTGGCCACGGTAATGTAAGCCCCCATCCATACCAAGTCTTCACTCGGCATCCTCATCGTTACTAGCCTTCTCTTGAAGTTGAGACAATTATCCATCGTCCTTCTAGGCCTCAATGATCCGATCATCAATAAGTGGCCGCACATGAACGTGCACGACGCTCTCAAACAGCTCTTCCATGGTGAGCTTCTGCTCAAAGTCCCGTACAAACTCTACCATAACCCATTCTGCCACCATTAGTGGAGTCACAAACTCTATGGTCTTCTTGTGACTTAATGTGTCAACCACAAGGTTATCCTTGCCGGGGTGGTAGGAAACCTCAAACTTGAAGTCTTTCAAGGTTTCCATCCATCATCGCTGCCTCATATTCAGGTCCCGCTGAGTGAATATGTATCTGAGGCTCTTGTGGTCGTAAAAGAGCTCGAACTCCTCTTCGTAGAGGTAATGTCTCCAGAGCTTCAGTGTAAAGATGACGGTTGCCAACTCTAGGTCGTGTGTAGGGTAGTTCTCCTCGTGTTTTCTCAACTGTCTCGAGGCATAAGCAATCACCCTATCCTTCTACATAAGGACACAACCTAGACCAACACAAGACGCGTCGGTGTATATAGTATACCTAACCCCTTGCTCTGGAAATATTAGCACAGGGGCGGATGTTATCTTGTCCTTCAGCTCCTAAAAATCTGCTTCCGCCTTCTCATTCTAGGTGAACTTTAGATCCTTCCGAGAACTGAGATAAAGGTCTGGCAACCTTGGAAAAGTTCCTAATAAATTGACAGTAGTACCCTGCCAGACCAAGAAAGCTTCTCACCTCAGTAACCGAACCAAGCTACTCCCAGTCCTGAATTGTGGCTACTTTAGCGAGGTCAACTATTATCCCTTCCTTGGACACCACATGTCCCATAAACTTGACTTCTTCCTTCTAGAAGTCGTACTTCTTGTACTATGCAAACAACTGGTTCTTCTTGAGAGTATCGAAGACTGCTCACAGGTGCTCCTCGTGCTCTTCCCGACTCTTAGAGTATATCAGAATGTCATATATAAACACGATGATGAATCAGAATAGAAATGGCCTGAACACCCTGTTCATTAGGTCCATGAACACAGCCGGTGCGTTCATAAGACCGAATGATATCACAAGGAACTCGTAATGCCCGAAGTTGGTCCTGAATGCTATCTTTTGCACGTCTTCTTCCCTGACGCACAACTGATGATACCCCGACTGTAAGTCTATCCTCGAGAAGTACTATGCCCCTTTCAACTGATCAAATAGATCATTAATCCTGGGTAAGGAATACTTGTTCTTCATCATCACCTAGTTCAGCCTGCGATAATCAATACACAATCGCAGTGACCCATCCTTCTTCTTCACAAACAACACGGGCACTCTCCAAGGAGACACACTCGGTCGTATGAAGCCCACATCCAACAAGCTGTCAATCTATCTCCTCAATTCTTCCATCTCATATGGAGGCATATGATACATAGGTAGTGAAATGGGTGTCGTACAAGGCACTAAATCAATGGTAAAATTGATCTCACGCCGAGGAGGTAGTCCCGGGATCTTCTCAAATACGTCTGTGAAGTCCTGAACCATAGGCGTATCTCCCAACATCAGACCATCAATACTCTTCAATAGAGTAGTGTAACAACTCAAATGGGAAGGGTGATTAACCTGAACAGGGAAAGTAAAAGCCGTGCCATTAGGTCCATGGGCTGTCACCACCCTAGCCTCACAATCAATCTCTGTTCGCATCACGATGAGCCAATCCATACCGAGAATAACATCGTAATGATACAGGGGAGAAACAATCAGGTCAATTGGTACCGTCCTACTCCCTAAGTCTATCGAGCAACCCTCACAAATCCAGGTAACGTGAGAAAAAGTCCCTGTGGTGATAAGGACCCTCACTCCCTTCGTAGGAGTAGTGTCTAACCCTAGTCGGTTAACTGCCATACATGATATGATGGATGTAGTGGACCCGGTGTTCACCAATAAGAAGATTGGAGTACCTTGGATCTGTACCGTGACCTCAAAAGCCCTTGGTGTCATGTCTGTTATCTCTATAAACAAATGTATCCGAGCCTGCTGCGGACAGTTTGGCTACAGCATTATAAGCCGTTGAGGCGGCCTAAATCGAGGAGCAGGTAGCCTGAAAGATGAATGTGCTGGTGTCAACCGCAGAGGCGGTGCTGATATGGCCTGAGGAGGCTGGTGGTTGATCCTCTGAGGTGGCAAAAATCTGTTGTCCTTCACCTACTGAAACAATACCTATCTGTATGACTTTCCTTCCCGCAGTATATGCATCGCAAGTCTATCTATCCCAGCTGAGTCGATGGCACTGCAAGCCAGGGAGGAGAGTATGCCCGTGGCCTCTTGTCGAGAAATGGCCTAGCCGAGAAATCAGGTCAGGGCCTAGGGATCATAGGTGCTCGCATACAGGACTACCTATCCTCGTTCTACTCAGTTCGCATAGACATGCTCACTAGCTCAACATAGCTGAGTATACTAGTATAGCACATCTTCGAGTGGATCTCGGGTCGCAGTCCCTCAGAAAATCACCGCATACGCATCGGCTCTTCGGCCAATATCAACAAATCGTACCTGCCCAGCTCCGTAAATCTGTTCTCATACTCCGCCATTATCATCCCTCCCTATTGGAGGTGAAGGAATCACTCTCCTTCTCGTGGTGATAAGTGAGGGGATAGTACTTCTCATGGAAGCGGGTCTCAAAGGCTGCCCATGTCTATACATATCCGACCACAACAGTGCGGAGAATACTGTCCTACCATAAGCTGGCCTCCTTCTCAAACATGAAGGTGACTAGCTCAACCTACTCCGCCTCAGTATAGTGCAGCGGCTTCAGCATCTTAGAGATGTGGTCAAGATAATATTCAGCCTCCTCGGGTTTATGAGTACCCGCGAAAGTAGGAGGCCACAAGCATTGGAATCACTCGAATGTGCCGCTGGCACTCGTGTTCCCAGCAGGGTGTATAGGTGATGCAGGTGGAGTCACGCCCATACTCTGAGCAAAGATACAAGCCATGGAGGTTAAGAACTGTTGCTGCTGCTGCTACATCAAGAGCATCATCTGCTCCAATCTATCAATAGGGGGAGCAAACTGGGGCATACATGACGTAAAAGTAGACGCACGGTTCTATTTTAGAACCAATGTTGCAACAGATGTAGGCCCATTAGTGGGGCCAGTGGCCGGCTGAGAATCCAATATAGTAGCATGAGTCGGGCCCGAACTAGGGTCCGTCTGGTTATTGCTCAGGGGAGGTGCCCCGTCAGTCAAATCATAAAAAGTGAGACGTGTCATACTCTGTGCAGCCTTAGGTGGCATTCCCTATATACACATAGGGTGCAACCCAAGTCAGATTCAACATACTTACAAATTCATTCACACAGCATTCACACACAGATTAAAGAAACTTCATGCATTTCATTTACCAAAATTGTCATAATACATGAGACACGGCGTTACATGAATCATGACAGAAGATGCATGTGAGCTAATACAACCAAGACTACAAACACTAAAACATGCTACCAATCCACCACACTACTAAGCCTATCGAGGCCATACAAAGCAACAAGAAAAGAAACACACAAAGTAACTAAAAGGATGACTACATGCAAGACTAGTCGTCAGCATCTAACGATGGTGGAGGAGCACTCTTGTCCTGTACACAGCACAGGATGGCCCTCAAAGTGTGATACACCTTCTTGAATTTTCGTTTCATGAAGGCCTCGGTCTCCTCAACTTTGGTTCAGACCTACGTGATCTCCAGTCGCAGGGCAGCTTAGTCCTCTTCTAGCTGAGCCAAGTGGGCTTTCCTGGCAGCCCAATCACTATCGTGCTCTCGCGTAGCAATAGGAGGAGAGTCCTCATCAGTGTCCTGGGCTTCCTCTTCCTCTCCTTCTTGCTTTTCTTCTATCTCATCACCTTCTTCGCTAGTTTCTCCCTCTTCACTCTCCACTTCATCTTCACTCTCTTCACATCGGGCTCGACGCTGTCGTGGCCCAATCTTCATGTTGTTGAGAGTCGTGTCATTGATGAAATGGATCGGCACAGAAAGTTCTGCGGTGAGTCTATAGTTGAACTCACGTATAAGCTTGCATATGAGTTTCCTGAATGGGAGTGAAATGGTGGTCCTAGTAGAGCGTATAGTCAGGACTATCTCTCGTAGGACGAAGGTAGGCAGGAACAAGTTGTCTCCCTACCCAACATGATACAAGAAATCCACCATCAAGCACGTACACTCGCTGCGATTGCTCCAACTGGGGTACACATTGTACGTGAAGACGTAATGGAGCAGAAAAAATTCGTCGGTCATCTTGGACACTAAGAGGCTATTGTTTGGATTCCACTGGACCAGGTGGCCATAGAGGAATTGCATGCGGAGGTCCCTTTCACGTGCACTTGAAAGGTTCTTCTCACTAGCATGGACCTCGTCAAGTGGCAATGCCATGACTCGGGCTATCAAGGTAACATTGACTATGAGATCTCACCTTCTCACAGGGAACTTGAACTGCAAACGCTCCAATGTCAACTCCCAGATATGAGCATAGAAGGCTCTGACAGTGTTCACATTTGCCTTTGTCTTACCCTTAAATATGGGACCCCACCTGACATCCACCAGGCGGTCCATCACCAGATATTTCTCAAAGATCCTCTCATCCACATAGGTTTCGAGAAGGACCCCACGACCCTCATAAATTCCATGAGACAACTCAGCCAACAGGGCCCTTTCAATGGGAGCTTGGGGATCGAGATCCCGCTTCATCCTTAACTCTCGATCGACACTTGTACTTGCGGTGGCACCTCTCCGTCTCCTTGAACGAGTAGGGCAACTAGGCCTGGCTTCTTCCACGGGAGCTCTCTTCTTCCCTATGAGGAAAAGAAGTATGAAAAGTGAAAATATGGCTGCCACAAGCTCAAAGAGAGCCATTAGAGTGGAAAGAAATGGGGAATTAGGAAGGGTTGTTGAACTTTGGAGTTTTTGAGACACAAAGGAGTATTTATGTACTCAAATGAGATGGATTAAGGGAGATAGACAGCTATGGACGATGAGTTTGAGAGAATGGTGTAGATGGTGCAAGAAAAAGGAAGAAAATGAGCTTGGAGGGGCGATTTGAGAGGGAAATTTTGGGATTTTTGAGAGAAAGGAAAGCTTGGAGGGGTGAAAAATGAAGAGGGGAAGCAAATGGAATGAATAAAATCATTCCCACTTGGTTTGGTGGGCCACACAACAGTTCACATGCGTCGGCCCGCCCGGCCCTAGCCAACTCGACAGGCCCTGTCCAGGGAATCGGCGAGGCCTCGCCAATCTGGAGAGGGCTCACCCTTTGGGCGACCCCTCCCTGGGATGCTAGAATGATGTGGGGTCCACTTTGGGTCCCCCCAAATTGCTCCGTTTGGCCCCTAACTCTGTTTTGAGTCTATTCGGGTTCCAGCTCATGCACATTCATGTATTTTCAGTTTGTTGAGTGTAGGACCAGTCAGATTTTCATCTAAACCCATCAATTGACAATCTAGAAAGGCACGTGGATCGTTTCACGTGATCGAGAAAGCCTACGGGTTCAATTTCTACGGTCGATTTCACCGTTTGGCGAAATTGGAAATCCTAAGTTTATTTCTATGTTTTCTCGCACCCTCATATGTCATAGTGCATTAGTGTACATCGTGTGACCATAACCCAAGTCCAATTTAATCCAAATCACGCTCTGATACCAACTTGTAACGCCCTAAAGTTTGGGGGTCGAGCAGGAGCCCTAATCCTGAGTTCCAAAACATCACTTATGTAACATATATGATGATGATTGAATGTTATCTATATTAGTGCATTAAACATGAGTGGGATCATATCGAATTACTATATCATACTACAAAGGCAGTTAAATAACACAAGGGGAAGACTGAGAGATGTATATAAGCAAATATGGTACGTATAGACCATTATCGGTCTCCAGAGTATGAATACATTGCCAGGTCAAATATTACATGCATTAGTTTAAAATACAAAATATCAGAGATAGTCCAACTACAAATGATAAGCCCTATAGCCCCCGTCGATCAGGACGGTCTATATAAACCCGCCTGAATACTACATATATGAGAATGGCTACGCATCATCCTCGAAGTCTAACTCAGCCTCATAAGTCGTGTCATCTTCGAAACTACAACAAAGTCTGGTGAGTGTTTAAAACATCGTCCCAGAATGTGAGAGTGAGTGATCAACTCAGTGGAGCTATAAGGTAAAGGTTAACATGTTATCAATTCAATCAATCAGTCATGATAAAGTAGTACAACAATCATATCCTAAATACTCTTATTAATGTAAGAATGATATGTGATAATGATGCATACCCTTGCCTACACTCTCTCAACGTCTTCATCTTACAGTGCACATGAGAACTACCCGAAAGTGCTCTTCCTCTCTGAAGCACGTGCAATGCGGTACATGCTCATGTTAGCCAATAATTAATTAGGTTTATTCATACAACAATCTTAGGAATTCAAGGTACCTCCCTTATATCAATACCCAAATAATGATCCATTCTAGGGTCATCAGTCCTAGTTAAATCTCATATGATGTTACGATTTTAGGTCACTACAAAGGGTTCATCACCTAATCAGTGTAGGCCTAGTTTACACTCTAGTTGCTATGGAAGGGCTTGTCGCCTCAATGCAGCCTCAGAGTATACTCGAGATCACTACAAAGGGCTTGTCACCTGATCAGTGTAGGCCGACAGTTCGAATACAGTGTCCTATACCACTGTATTTGGCTCACGAGTCTGGGTTACTCACTGATCACTACGAGTGGGCTCGTCACCCCGGCACAGGCTGACAGCTCGACCACAGTGTCCCATACCACCATGTCTGGCTCATGAGTCTTAGCGGATCGAGGTACCAAGGTTAACAGGTTTTCACTGATGAGTTCAGTACCCTAGATTCAAGTAATAGTGTCTATACATGGGGAACATATGTCGGGTTAACCGGGTTTCTTGAAAAACTCGACTGGTACGAGCATATGTCCATCCAATCGACATGGAGCGTGCAAGCAACTCTGTGTGGCCTAATCACTGCTAACAAGAAGTGTATGACTCGGATTCATCGGGCGTGTCCGTCGTGGTCAAGTAGTTCAACCACCGTTCACATACATTTACCTTTTTCCTGGACTACATCGTAGCTCCAATCACACTCCAAACCATAGCATTCACATGTAGTGATCTAGAATAGCATGTGATAACTGAAACCAATTATAAATCTTACTCGAGCAATTTAACAAAACACATACTACACATATTATCAAACACAGGCATTTCATCCATATATCACATAGTAATAAGATAGGCTACATGAAGGATAATATGATCATAGTTAAGGGAATGGAGAATCCTATCTCAACTCCCAGAATAAATGCATTTAAGCAAGCATTTTCACATTCAGGCATTTTATCAAACACTTAGGCTACACATATCATATACATGTAATAAAGTAGTTATAATAGGTATTATAGCAAAACCCTTTACAAGGGATCAATCATGTATCTCAATCATATAACCATAATAAGCACGAATCATAATTCTATCTTCATCCAAATATTTCAACAAACACATGGAAGGCATGTAAAATCAACATAGTTCACATATAGGCATAATATACGATAAACCTCATATTTAAGCACATGTGATAATAATCAAGTCAATCATAAATCATTACTAACATTGAATACCTTGAAAACCATAACCTAAATATTTATAGTCCGCACCTTTCGCCAGTAAATAAGTATCGAACTCAGTTTGTATACCGAGCCTTTGTTTACGGCACAACGGCAACCTACAGTATGAAATAGGTTAGTTATTTCATCACTTACACTATTTAAATCCCTAAAATGAATTTGGGTTAAGATTTCTTACCCAAGTACGGAGTCGGAATTGCCAAAAAAGTGATACAGAAGTAGTGCTTCGATACGTAGAGTGGCAGGGAACGATCTCTATAGCAAAACCCTAACTTCCCTCACAGTTTCTCTCTCTTTCCTTCTCGTTCTTTTCTCTTCTCTCACCTAGGTTAACAAATTTGTATGGAGTGAGAGAGAGAGAGAGGATTTTAAGACTTTTATATAAGCTCAGAAGTGATGGGAATGGCCCCAGGGCCAAGGTATACTTAGGTTACAACCAAATAGCGTCTGTTCCGATCCAACGAAGCACTTCCGAAGGCCCCTTTGCTGAATGCGGTCGGACTTAAGCTTCCTAACATTGGATCTTGGTCAAGCTAATTTTTTGGTCCGATTGGGTTTACAGATAGACCGCGGGGGACCAGTTTCAGTTCAACGGTCATCGCTACTCGATCAGGGCCACAAGTACTCTAACCTGTGTTGGAAATTTTTCCTGATTCAAGGGTGTAATTGGGTCAGATTTTAATAGTCTAAATCCTTAGATTTATCCTGCAAGCTAACGACTCAATTCACTCAAGTTTCTTTTCATTTCCTAAAGATATTCATGTTTCTCACACATTTCACTCCAGGCTTAAGTTATGCGCTTCTGGACACCTTTAGGACTTGATTTCCAAGATGATTGTCAAGTCTAGCAATGCGACCATAACTGTATAGTTTCGTAAAAATTATATTTTCGACGTGCAGTCCAGGTTTGATATGGAGTTTCATGATGCTCCCGAGAGCAACTGGGTTTAGAGATGGATCCTAGATTTTAGGGTAATGTAGCATTAACAATTCTACAAGTTTTTGGTCTTGCAGATCATATTTAAAGTGATTAGTGCTAATTTCATATGTAATTTAGTTTAGCACGTAGCTAATTCTCATCTAATTTTATATGGATTTGGTCCTTTTTGATATCTGCTTGAGGTGGAACTCGGATCTTTGTACGGATTTTTCTGAGATGTTACAAAGGCCCATGAGTAGGGCCCACCTAAGGTGTATAAGGCCAATTGATGTGGCCCACTTATTGTATTTGAGGCCCACGGGTTGCAGCCCATTATGATGTACTGGGGCCTATGGGTCGTGGCCCATTGAGATGTATACTTAACCCATACATCGTGGTCCATTGTAATGTATTTCTGACCCATTTATTGAGGCCCATTGTGATATATTCCTACTCATATGATGAGGTCTATTAAGATGTATTTTCAGCCCATATGATGTGGCACATAACGATATATATTAGGTCCATGTGATGCGACCCACTTGATTTATGAAACCATTATGCGAGGCCACGGGCCCACTAAATGTTTGGCCCTATGTGGGCCACTCGTTGGGAGTAATATTGGTTAGAAGTCCACATTAATGGAAAATGACAGTTAGATGTCCTCATTGTGACCTTCCCTTAGGCCTTGTTAGGTCATTCTCATTAATGTCGATTGCCGATTCAGATCATTGAGGCCGATTATTGATCAATTCCAATTATTGTGGCCGATTGTCGAGGCCGATTATCGATCGATTTTGCTTGTTGTGGCCGATTGCCGATTAACAAGCGAAGTTAATTATCGTGACCGATTGCCGATTTCGATTGTCGAGTTCAGATATCGAGGCCAATTGTCGAGGCCCAATATGATTTATATGCAGCCCATATTCAAGGCCCATTGTGATGTACATTCAGCCCGTGTTTAAGGCCCAATGTGATGTATATGAGGCCTATGAGATGAGGTCCATTGTGATGCATTGAGGGTCAGGCGATGGAGTCCATTGTAATGTATGCTAGGCCCATGTGAGAGGCCCATCATGATGTATATTAAACTCTTGAGTGAGGCCTATTGTGTTGTATATTAGGCCCTTGTGTGAGGCCGTGGGCCCATTATATATTTGATTCTATGTGGGTCATTCCTTGGGGGCAATGTTGGTTAAATGTCCACATTGTTGAGGCCGATCGTTGATACCAATTATGAGTATGTGACAGCATAACATCATGATACATGCCCATATGCATCATCTGCATGTTTATTATGAGATTTGATTGACCATCGCATATGTTATTGGACAGGATGATATGAGACTCCCTGATAGGCGGAGGTTATCTCACATGAGCGCCCGGCATGCACAGGATTGATGCATAACTAGATTGTATGACTTATGCATCTTGCATTATGTTATGATTACTGTATGTCTTAGCGACATCATGGTCGAAGCTTCCATAGGCATGTCTTGGATGGCCAGACGGGACACCAAAAATTTGTTCTAGCATCGGGCTGTCATAGATGGCCCTGGGTGAAAATTTCTAAACCCTCTTAGAACCAAAGGAAGCCCCAACATCGAGACTGAGTGGATACATGAACGCCCGAGTACCGAATACCAAAAGGCCGCTTCTCCCACTATGTCATGGTCAGTTGGGAGGGGGTGTGACCTTACCCGACTGAGGGTAAGGAGCATTACTAGGTTGAGTTTGACCAGCTCATGAATGGGTCCGCTATCGATGTGCCGAATAGATATTAGCAAACTATTGGCCAGGTGGATAGTGAGGTTTCTTATGCTCACTTGGACTGTGCTACTGGGAGAGGGGTGATGTGTAACACCCTGAATTTTTTCCAACCTGGGAATAGATGCCCTTAGGCAATGGGTCAACCATAACACCTTGGTAACCTCTCAAAACCCAATTCCAAAGCCAAAGAAATCACTTAGGATTAATTCCTTTAGAAATTAAGAGTAAGATAGCTAGCGCTACGCTAGAGTAGCTGTGAAATTATCCCTGATCGCTTTAAATACGTTATACAAGACCCAAAACTTGTAGAATCATTGATGCTATGTTACCCTAAAATCCAGGATCAAACTCTAAACCGGTTTGTTCTCGGGAACCCTTTGAAACTTTGTATTGGATCTAGAATGCGCGTCGAAAGTCCGATATCTACAATCTTAGACTGTTATGACCGCTTAGCTGGACTTGACGATTGTTTCAAAAATCAAGCCCAACCGACGTTCAGAGGCTATTTCATTGAGCCTGGAGTTAAGAGAGTGAGAAAAGGGTTAAATTTAGAAATTTTAATTCAAATCTGGCACGTGACTTGGCGCGTTATTATTAAGCGTTCTGACCGTCAGAATTCAGACAAATTACACCCTCGGATCAGAAAAAATTTCTCTTTCATATCATGAGACTTATAGACCTGATCTTGGTGTGATGACCGCTGAACTGAAATTGGACCGCCACGTGCAATCTGCGAACTCTTCCGGTCTGAAAACTTGATGTGTGCTAGATCTAGTATGCATGAGCTTAAGTCCGATCGTGTTCGGCCAGGGGACCTCCCGAAATGCTCTTTGGATCGAAACAGTCCAGATTTGGTTATACCTCAAGTGAGCTTTGTTCCCAAGCCTAATTTGGGAAGGTTTTAGCCTATATAAGGGCTTTAAACCCTCTCACAACCCTCCCATCTGAATTTGCTTGAAACCCTAGGAAAAGAGAGAGAGAAAGTGAGAGATTGTGAGAGAGTGTGAGAGAGATCTTCCCGCCACTTACTGCTGCTGCTACACGTGCCTAGGTAAGGAAAACCCTAACCAGTTGCTGATTTAAGGTTCCATCGATTTCAATAGCGAAGTAGCTTATAGAACTTGTGTATTAGGTCGCTTGTTCACCGTAGACGAAGCGTATACGCTCTGTTTGGAACGATACACATCTAGGGTAAAAAGGTGAGGATTTTAAACGCTTTGATTGACTGATTTCAAAGCTTTCAATGTCTTTTAATAGTAGATTATCGACGGCAGCGCCGTTTGACATGTAGAACATGCTGTCCGTTTTCCATTTCGTATACGTACGGAAAATATGAGATTTAGGGCATTTTGGGTATTTGTAGGAAATACAGTATATGTCCGTATTTTGTTGAAATAATTGCCATGTCTATTTGTCGTGTTATGATATTAGGAATGCGTGCATGGTTTGTTTGGCGAAGAGATTCTTCCTAATGCCCACTTTGGACTTATTGATCCATGTCATTAGATGCCATGAAACTTGTCATTTTATATTTTCAGAGCACTCATGTATATTCTTTTCTTTCTATTTTGAGGTATACATGTATATGTTTAACCTGGTAACATGTTCATACTCTAGAGACTTAAAATGAATTATATATTTTATGTATTTATCACAGTCTTCCACTTGCTAATTTAACTGTCTCTGGAGTATGATATGTTGTTTTGGCTTAGTCTCAATCTTGTTTAATGTCATTCTACTGACAACATGCATTTATCATTATCTATGTTGCATAAGTGACGTTCTGGAACTCGGGAGTTGGGTTTCTACCCGACCCCCAATTTTCGGGGTGTTACACGATGTCATTTGGAGTGTACTAAACTCTGATAATGATCCTAGAGATGAACTGTACTAATATGTAGACTTATTGAGTAGGAGTTGCATACTCATTCATTCATTCATTCGTTGTCCACTCGGGCTGGTGGTGGGCAACTATTTGTTACGTGTATCTTCGTAATGGTCAGGATTTCGGTTGGGGCACGCGACTAACCTGAGATCAAGAGTTTACCACATTGATTCTGACTATCCAAATTTAAGTATGGGACTGGTTTGGATAGAAGTCCCTTGTGATGGACCCCATAGCCTGCAATACTACGTACTATCATCCCGACTTCACACTCCAGCATGGTCATTCCATTCGCACTGCATATTGCATTATATCCGCGGCATATGACAATTTGGGTTACTTGTGTTTCTGCATTTATATGGTTTGGTTACGGTATCTGATCTTTGACTCTTTATGACTCCTCATTTGTATAGTTGATCTGTAATGCGTAATCTGATATTGTTCCTCATTTGTATAGCTGATCTGCATCACGTATTCTGATATTGTTCCTCATTTGTATAGTTGATCTGTATTGCGTATTCCAATATTTTTTAACTCATGGACTTGTCAGTATTTTCGCTTACTCTAATAACGTATGATTCCTGATCTCGCACCTATTTCGACATTATATGATTATGGCATTGTGTTGAATTCTTGGCACCTACCTTGGGCACACACTTACACCAGCCCTTTAAGCTTTCGATAAGCTTATGCATGATAGATGCGTGTAGGCGATGTTAGGTTGTAGCAGTGTTGAGCTTGGAGCATGCAGCGGTCTTCTGGAGCCTGATTTTTTATTTATGTATTTTCTTTTAGCATTGTAGTCAAATGATTATATTAGTGGATATGTGATGATGATGTTGCCTATGTGAATTGGGTAATCTTGTGGTTATGCTTATTACAAGATAAATGTACAAAAAAAAACCTACTTGTAGGTTCCCAGGATCGGAATCTAGTGTATGGGCACTGAGAGTCAAGAATGGGGTACTACGGAGGTTGTCAGCACCGAATTCGGTGATCGAGATTCCTATGAATCCGATTTCTTGATTTGGGGTGTGACACCTGTTGACGCAGCAGCAGAACGCTCCTGCGTTTTAGCGGACTAACAACAGGGACCCACGGTCCCAGCCGTGGGCCCCACTAGGATGTGTGTTCATCATTAACACCGTGCATTTATTGGATCCCCTCTGACCAGTGGGCCACCCCAAAAATCAGCTGTAGGTGGGACTCAGGTGGCCCACACAGTAAGAAGAAGTGTGATTAAATGTCTACCATTGAAACCCTTTCTAGGTGTCATAGAAGTATTAGATTAATATGAAATTTATTTTTACCTTTCATCTAGGTCTGTGTGACCTTATCAACAGTTGGACGTCAAATGAACGTTATGGTGGCCCCATGTGGGACCCACCAATGATGTATGTGTTTTATTCACACCGTCCACAGCATGGGATGGTGGAACTCACCATGGTTTATGTGGTTTATCCACATTGTCCATCCTTATGGGACCAGCCATGATGCATGTGTTGTATCCATACATCTAACCATTTTGAAAGCTTATTTTAGGACTTAAGACTAAAAATGAGGCAGATCTAGGATTAAGTGGACCACACTATAGAAATCAGTGGGTTTAACCGTCCACCATTAAAACCCATTTCAGGTCATTGTGACATTATGATCAGATTGGATGGGAAATAAATGTTATCGTGGGCCTTGGAAATTTTAATGGTGGAAATCATTATCACCACTTTTCTTTGGGTATGGCCCATTTGATATGCATGGGGCCCAATTGGTGTGGCCCATTTGATATACATATGGCCCATGTGATGTGGCCCATTTGCCATATTAGGGCCCATTGTGATGTATTCAAAGGCCCATTGATGCGACCCATTTAATGTATTTAAGGCCCATGGGTCGAGGCCCAAAGAGATATCTATAGGTCCATTACAATGTGAGATTTCATCGTGGTATATATAATGATGTTTATGGCGGGTCATGCCTTGGGAACAATGATGGTTTGACGTCCACATTGTAAGAATAATGTAGGTTAAATGTCTGCATTATAACTCTCCCTAGGGCCCATTAATAAGCCCGTACTTGTTGTCTGTAGGTCGTCTAGGCCCATCTGTGTTATAAGGATAGTTCATTACTTTATAACATGCTTAGTACAATTCCATGATTCATGCCCATACGCATCATATGTATGCTTGATATGAGGAATGTTTGATCATAGCATAAGTCATTGGGTTGAGACATTTATGGGACTCCTTATGAGACGGAGTGCCCCACATGATCGTGTGGTATGCGCAAGATTATCGCATGATTATGCGATGTGACTCATGCATATCGCATATGTGTGACTTGATCATTGTACGCCCTAGCGATATCAAGGTAATGGCTCCACAGGCACATCGTGGATGGCTGTATTGGATATTGAAAATACTTAGTTCTAGCACTGTGAGTACTTAGGATATCCTTAGGTGAATATCCCAGAACCTTTTTGGTACCAGGAGGTGTTCTACGTCTAGACTGAGTGGATAAACAAGCGCCTGAATGCCGAATACTAGTAGGTCGCGTCTCCCACTGTGTCGTGGTCGGTTAGAAGGGGGTGTGGCCTTATCCACCCGAGTGAGGGGGCTATAAGCTAGGCTGAGTTTAACTAGCTCGTAAATGAGTCCGCTATCGACAAGTCAGGTAGGTATTGGAAGACTACTGGTCAAGCGGATAGTGAGGTCTCTTCCACTTGCTGGGCTGTGTAGCTAGAGAGGCAATGTGGAGTGTACTAGACCCTGGTGATATCCTAGAGAGGAACGATACTAATATGTGTACTTGATGAGTACTGGCATGCTTCCTTTACATCTCGCTTATGATATTTAGCTACATAGACCTCGCATCACATGGCCTCGTTATGGCTGATAACATTCATGTCTTGCATCACATAGCTTTGATATAGCTGATAGCATTCATGGACACTTAGCGATTACCTTTGTGTACACGCTTACACCACCCTCTAAGCTTTTGTAAGCTTATGCACGACCATTGTGTGCAGGTGGCATTTGATCGCAGCAAAGCTGAGGCAGGAGCGCGCATCAGATCATTTTGGAGCTTTTTTATCACCCTGTATTTCCCTTTCCGCATTGTACTCGAAGTTTTTGATATAGTGAATATATGGTGATGTTGTTTTGTGACTTGGTTATTCTTGTGGTTATGCTCCATTACAAAAGAAAATCATACTGAAAATCCTCCATATAGGATCCCAGGATCAGAATCTGGCATGTGAGTGTCGGGATCAGAGAATGGGGCACTATAGAGGCTATCGACGCCGGATTCGGTGATCAGGAATTTTGTGAACCCATTTTCTAAGTTTAGGGCATGACAAAAGTAACCCAACAGCATATGTTATAATCAAACAGTCTCATATCAAGCATACATATGATGTGTATGGGCATGAATCATGGAGTTATACTAAGCATCTTATATGGCGATGAACTATCTTTATAACGAAGATGGGCTTAGACAGCCTACACACAACAAGTATGGGCCTAACAATGGGCCCTAGGGAGAGTTATAAGGTGGACATTTAACCATCATTGCTCTTACAATGTGGATGTTAAACCATCATCGCTCCCAAGGCATGGCTACCATAAACATCATTACATACATCATGGAGGAATCTCACATCGTAATGGACCTCATATACATCACATTCGGCCCCACACAAAGGCCTCACATACGTCTCATTGGGCCTCACTCACGGTCCTTGTATACATCACATTGGGCCTCAACATATGGGCCTTAAATACATCACGATGGGCCTCATATACATCAAGTGGGCTCAATCAATGGGCCTCATATACATCAAGTGGGCCACATTAATGGGCCACACCAATGGGTCTCATATACATCAAGTGGGCCGCATCAATGAGCCGTACCAATGGGCCTCATATACATCAAGTCGGCCGCACCAATGGGCCTCATATACATCAAGTCGGCCACATCAATGGGCTACACCAATGGGCCTCATATACATCAAGTGGGCCGCATCAATGGGCCGCACCAATGGGCCTCATATACATCAAGTGGGCCACATATGGGCTGCACCAATGGGCCTCATATACATCAAGTCACTCGCATCAATGGGCCGCACCAATGGGCTTCATATACATCAAGTGGGTCGCATCAATGGGCTTCATATACATCAAGTCGGCCCACTGTTCTAGGTGAACTATCTACACCATACATCCATTTTTAGAGATCGTTTTAGAACAGTACCCAAAAAATGAATCATATCAGAAGATCATCTAGACCATACCACAAATAGCAGTGATGATAATGATTTCCACTATTGAAACTCCACAGGGCCCACCATCACGTTTATTTTCCATCCAGTCTATTCATAAGGTCACCAAGAGCTGAATTAAGAGGAAAAACAAGTATTATATTGATCCAGAACTTCGGTGGTCCCAAAAGGATTTCAATGGCGGGCATTCAACTCTCCACTATTTTCTGTGTTGTCGTCCACCTGATAGATCTACCTCATTTGTAGTCTCAGGCCTTAAGATGAGCTGGCCAATTGGATGGATGGTTTGGATGCGACACATACATCATGTTGGACCCACAGAACTTGTTGATGTCAGTACAACAGGTATATAGGTGGGGCTCACATATATGGACGGTGTAAATAAAGCACACGCATCATGTGGGGTCCATGCAAATGGACGGTGTGGATGAAACCGATAGAACTCACTGGTGCCAATACAGCAGCCCCGGGTTGATTGTCCAGTAGATGGATGATCTTGATGTAAAATAGATGGATGGTTTGGATACTGCATACATCAACATAGCCTCACACGTGGGAGGGTCCCACTGTCCTAAACAATAGATGGTGTGGATGGAACATAAACATCAGGGTGGCCCGTCAGACGGATAGCGCAGATGAACACATGCGTCATAGGCTCACCATCCACCATTGACAATGCACGTACAAAACATACACCGTGGAGGCCCATCCCTGATGGATGGATGGTAGGGATGAAATCCATACATTGGTTGGGTCCCACCGTCCAACCATCTGGACGGTGTGCTGACACTAACCAATCCCTTCCTATCAAGTGGGTTCCCATGTGGGGCCCAATATATCATTATAATATATATATATATATATAATATTTTATTTTTTTGCAACGTCCAAGCCCTGGACGGCTTGGATGAAAATACATACTCGAGATGGCTCACACTGTCCAGGAGGCTGGACAGTGTGGATAATTCACATGCATCACGGTGGTCCCACGTGGGTGGGCCACATGTGTTGGATCAAACTACTATTTTGTGTTTTCCCCTTCATTCGGGCCTAACTGGATCAGGTGGGCCGCACTCCATCACAAAAGAGAGAGAGAGAGAGGGAGAGAGAGAGAGACGAGCGGTGATGGAGGGAACCCGGCACTATGGGCCCTCCCTTTCATGCATTACAATATACATCAAGTGGGTCACATTACATGTGGGCCCACTAAATCAAAATCAATGATGGAGATCCCTTCTCCACCAAAATGAAAAGTCTAGATGACCCCTTTCAAACTAAGAAAGTTTACATCATGATGGGATCCATGGAGAATGGCCCCATCATGGAATGATCATGTGAATCATGGTGGGTCAGCAGTCACACATTAATCGGTAGGCCCCACTTGGCCCATCCTCAAAACATGAAATCTAGGTCTATAAAATACCCACTATTTGATCTTCTTGGTCTGATGGAATGTCAAACTCTAGGTTCTCTCTTTGATGGAAGATGATGAAGGTTGGAGGGTTAAGATAGGAGATGAGAGGGGTAAGAGGTGGGCCATACTTGGCTCTCTTGGAGCTTAGAATTGCTTGGACAGCCAACCTCTTTGGTTGCTTGAAAAAGTGAGTAGAGAAAGAGCGAGAGAGAGAGAGAGAGAGAGGATACTTGTAAGAGCAGAAGTGATGGGTGTGAGTGATGGATGGAGTGATGTAAGAATTGACTTTGGGGTAGCTTGTGTAAGAGGGGTATGGGTTGTGTAAGAGAGGTGACATGTGAGGTATGGGTGTGATAGGTTGAGTGATGGGTTGAGTACTTAATTGATTTGATGGGATGGGTTGTAGATATTCTCTCAAAATTCGCAACGTGCGATATTTTTTCAAAATATACCTGGGCCCATGACTCCTGGCCTGGGTATCGCATTGGTGAGCAAGACGCGGCGTTGGAACAACGGTAACGGTACAGTCGCAATGGTATAAGTCTCGGGTTGAGTCGACTCAGATCTATAGGGTACGACTTAGGGTCGCGGGCAAATGCTGATTATAGGTCGAGAGTTGCCAGAATTTGACAGGGAGGATCACGGGAGTCTACGAAATGGTACGGACTGGGATACGGATCTTGCATAATGTCAATGTATGACATAAATCCTGTAACCCATGAAAGCAATTGAAATATTCAAAAATATCCTCACAAGTTCGATGCAAAAATAAACTACACTCATGTCCATTCCACACAGTGATACATCCAAGGACCCAATTTAAATCAATATGTTACAACTGAAATTAAGGCATCTACAAGCATAAACTGAAGAGACGATAACACACGCTCACAAAGTTACACCTAATACACCACAACATCAAGTGAAACAAAAAATACTTACTAAACACGATTTAAATCAATGCATCCCCAACCTCATCGTTTTAAACATGGATTAATCCAATGTATCCACCACATCAAGGAAAAACAATATCTTATGTTAAACAATAGTAAACCATTACACTAATCAACAACAACAAATAAAGCATTAAGACCTAAACTTAGTGCATGGTATATACATATAAGATTTTCAAGTTGGGAAAGATCACCTACCTAAAAACACATGTAAGGATTGAGATGATCATTGGAATACACGCATATTACATCGAGGTTCGGTTTCCATTTACATGTAATTCTACAAGAGACAACTCGAGGGGGTTTTCAATGTAAATCGATGGATTTCTTTACAACAAAATGTGCACACTGATTACTAAATTTCTACACTAGGGTTATCATGTTTTCAGAACTAAAATAAAATAATTCAATATATCGACTCAATGAATCAACTCAGTGAGCCAACTTAATGTGTCACTAGCAACAAAACTACCTTTAACATACCATTTTCAAATCAAAGAGCCGGAAAGGGGAAACTCATTTGACGAACGACACTAATGGAGGCTAAGCTTGGTCGTAGAAATCATCTAAAATTGAAACTCATCAGGTCGACTTGTTAAGTAGACTCTATTGAGTCTTTAACCATCTTCCCTTCTTCTCTTTCATTTCTTTTCTCTTTTCTTCTTCTTTCTTATTTTTCTATTTTTCTTCTGCTTTCTAGCCTTGTAAGATGTCCAGCAAGGTCGATGGACTTGACTGAGACAACGTGACTCGGTGCATCACAACTCACTATATCATAATGATCTCTCTCTCTCTCTCTCTCTCTCTCTCTCTCTCTCTCTCTCTCTCTCTCTCTCTCTCTCTCTATGTGTGTGTGTGTGTGTGTGTGTGTGTGTGTGTGTGTGTGTGTGTAATTCTCTCATTGCACTCTCTCGATATCTATCGCTTTACTAAGATGGGTTTCTCACTTCTGCAAGAGGGTTTTAGAGGCTCTCACGATTTTAAAAATTATAGTTATATAAGGGTTTGTGATCATTTATATGGGTAATAAGCTAGAGAGATTGTGATGCTTACAATGTCAGGTTTCCAAATGTTACATGATCTTAGCTACCCCAAGTGCAGGTTTGCGAAGTAGTATATACTCATTAAGACCAAGGTCGACCCACATGGACTGAAATGGATAAAATCACTACTAGAACTAGATTAAATCTAAATTTAGATTTTTCAGCAGATTAAAACAATAATAAACAACAACTAACGATCCAAGGATCTACTTTTAACAAACCCTTATAGTAATTTCTCGATTCAACTTCATTAACTCAATTGGAATCGAATAATGATTCCTTACAATTAGAAAATAGAACAATTAAACTAATATAAACCATTCAAAGAAGGTATGAATCTCAATTGATCGATTTCTCATAAAGAACTAAGTAATTGATCGCCGATAATTCCAAGCGTCATTGTAGCCAAAGTTAACAATACGTTAAGGGATATTACATATCAAAACTTTCATAAATACTAAGAATTCAATAAAAAAAATAATCTCGATTCATCAATCAAACCATTGTTATTGAATTACAATAAATTAACTATAAAAATCCATTAGAAATTTCACCATTCAGCCTTAGTTAAGAGATTAGCCAAGCATAGCTAACATCTTAAAATGAAAAAAAGTAAATAGACTAGAACTGAAGTAGAAATTGAAGAAGGAAGGTGTCAATGAAGCTCCACCTCTCTCTCTCTCTCTCTCTCTCTCTCTCTCTCTCTCTCTCTCTCTCTCTCTCTCTCTCTCTCTCTCTCTCTCTCTCCCTCCCTCCCTCTCTCTCTCTATCTATCTATCTATCTATCTCTCTCTCCTTCTCTCTAAAAGTCCTAAGTTATGTTCTAAACATACATAGAGGGCTTCCTTACATAGAAAAAATTCCATCAACTTAAGAACTTAAGCAGTTACACAAACTATAAATTGAACTTTTCGATCGAATCGATTGCAATCAAAATCCATCGATCAAATTGAAATCTCTTTCAATCAAATCAAACACATCAAAAACTATCTAACAACCATATTAAAAAATTCTATATTTTCTCGATTGAATCAAAAATCTGGTCGATCAAATTGAAGATATGGATATTTGTCCAGCAACCAAATTAGGAATTCCAACATTTTCTCAATTGATCGGCCTCCAATCAATGGTCAGTTGATCGAATCAAAGGTTGATCGATTGCATCGAAAATTACTGATTTTCTTCATTTGATTTCCAACTCTTAATTGGCATTCTTCTATCTCAGGTACTTGTTCCCTTTGACCTTTAATACTTGAGTTCTTCAACTTTAACTCTTCAATCTTCAATTGCTCTATCTCCAACTCCTTTGGGCTTTAAAACTTCGTTTTAGCTTAGATTTTCCTTATACTTCCAAATTCTTTTACACATCAAAAATTCACCTAATCATGCTAGTATACCATTCAAATGCAAGTGAAAACAATACAAAACTAAGGATAAATATGCAATATTTGTTATTTTGCTAGTCCCAAGCAAACTATGCGAAGAAATTTAAGAAAACCAAGCTAAAAAATCATCATAGAAGAATAGACTCTGTATACTTAGAATTTCTAAGGCACAAAGTTTTTCCAATAATAGTAGTCTAATTTCCAGTCTAGATTCTAATAGACTCTGTAACTAATCCATCCTGGGTTCATGTAACACCCCGTACTTTTCAGTACTCAGGCGTTACCATAAGGACCTGATTTATGATGAATGCAAACCTGATTTAACTAAACACTTAGCCTTATTGGAATTTGAATCCAACCGTTAATGGTGACCCATAGATTGAACCATACAGTCATCGTCTTTTAAGATAGACCATTACATCACCTAGAGAAACACATTGAACCTCATGAAGCTAAATTTTAGGAACCTAATTGGGATAAAATGTCAAACGACGTCCTTAGATTTATTAAGCTATGGAAAATCAATTTCAAGACTTAAATCATTAGATTCACCATTCCTCAGTTTTATAACCAATATTTGGGTGATCCATCCCTATAAATCTCCTCAATAGACAGATCAAACTGTCCAATATCAGTATCAAACTCCAAGGATCACAAATGGTCTAGTCTGAAATCCATCAGACCGCCAAATGGATGGAAATCATGTTTGAACCCAGAAATAAACATTAGCTGACCCATATGGTTAAAAGGATGTCAGTTTAAAATATAGAGTGGCCCTGGATGGCTCACTAGTTAGATGAACGGTTTTGATCACGAAAGCGAACCACAAATCATAGTGAATCGATGGTGATTGGGACTTAATGCCATAATTCAAATGATATGACCCACCTAAGTCATGGATCTACTTCATTCTTTGGATTAGGTAATAACACAGCTTGAAACAAAATAGATGAACGGAGTGGATTGAATCACACACCATTATGGGCCCCACACAAAAGTGGATGTGCACATCAGTTTCGTGCACTCACAATGCACTGGTCCAGGAGAACCTAATCAAACCACTCTGACCCTACATCTCCCAAAAAGGAGATTTTTTTTCTCCAACATTCCCGCCCCAGCTGGTTTAAATGAACAGCATCTATTTGGTAACGCTATGGCCCACCATGATCAGTCACTCGTGTGATCTGATCCGTCCATCTTGTTGGGCACCCACAACCTACCAGAAGCATGATTGATCCACTCATTGGATCCCACATCATGATCACAAATACTAGCGCAAGAGGGCCATTTGTGTTTCTTCTCTTTCTAAAAATAGAAAACCCGATTTTCCACCACGCTAGCAATCCATGTGAAGCTGAATCCACACAATCTTGGTCGTTGGAACAAACTCATCCCAACCATTCATTTTCTTCTGGTTTAAGGCTTCCTTACTAAGTTGAAAACCATGGCCGGTAAAACCACTCGAAGGTTGTTACAAGCAAGCATAATCTAGGCCATCCATTTTCATCCGACGACTCTAAGAGATCGAGAGCTTACTATAAGGAAAAGAATACTTAGACAACATGGCTACATCTCCACTCTCTGCAACTACTCGAGAAAATCTCGGCCGCCATCTATAAGCTCCAAACGCATCAAGCAAACCTCAATAAAGCTATGATTTCTCACTCCCTCAAGCTTCACGACATTAATCTGAGTCATCAAATGCTCTCATTTCAAAGAAATAGATACCGATCGAAAATCTTCCATTATCATCCTCGTTGAAGAGAAGTCACACCACGTCGAGACGAAGCGAGTTCAAGCATGTCTGGACGAGTCCACCTAAGTCCAGAGGTCGCTGGACTTCTAACAGAAGGAAGGGAAAAGAAAGAGAACGAAAGAGAGAGAGAGAGAGAGAGAGAGAGAGAGAGAGAGAGAGAGAGAGAGATGAGGTGTGGTGTAGTCACACTTTCGTCCGAGCCCGAGTTGAAGTCAGGGGATGCCACAACAACTCGACTCGATTGAGCTATCTGTCTAAGTTGTTTGGGCTCTCTTGAGCCTTCAAATAGAAGAAAAGTAAAAGAAGAGAAGGAAAAAAGTAGGAGAAAGGGGGAGTTAGGTCGGTGGTTGTTGCACCAACCCGACCTAGTCGAGTTGAGCACAACTCAGGCGCTGGCTCGGTCTAGGTTTGCTAGACTGTGTAAAATAAAATAATAATAATAATAATAATAATAATAAAAGAGGTTAGAAGAAGAAGGGTAAGAAAAGAGAGAGTGACTAAGAGAGAAAATGAGAAGGAAAAGAGGAAGAGGAAAGAGAAGAGAGAGGTGGATGGTGGTGATTTCTACTGAGTCAACTCGGTTGGAACCAAGTCCAGCTGAGTCGAGTTGGGTTTGGGCCTTGGTCCAGACATTGTTGGACATTCCAGTAGAAAATAGGAGAAGCAGAAGAAGAGTAAGAAAAGAGGAGTAAGAGAAGAAGAGGGAGAAAGGAGAAAGAAAGAAGGGAGATTTTGGGTTCAAGAGGTGAGTCGACTTAGCGATCTTGCGATTTAAACTAGAGGGGGGACCATGACAAGGATAAGTCATTAACTAGGTGAGCTAACTCCCTAGTCACCTTCTATTAGTATAAATACATAAATAATAATAATAATAATAATAAGCTATGTTATTTATCTTCTTGTGATGGTTGAGTATAGGTATTCAGTAGAGGCTACCTTAGATCGCTCTCATTCAAGTCAAGTTGGTGTGAACATTACGATTGGCTTCAAGTTAATTACATCTAATAATTGATCAAAGGTGAGGACTCACCTTTTGAGCTTTTCACTTAAATTCATTAATCTAATCATACATGATGCCTTAATCCCTTCCATTTAATATCTCCTAAGTTACTTAATTGAGTTACGTATCTTGCTAGATGAATATGTTAATATATTGTACAATTGATTCATGCGTTAGATAATGGGCATATCTCTTTAATTTTTAGCATGCATAAATGATTAATGTTCACATGTTATTTCCATATGCACCACCTGTTAATTAATTGGATTTTTGCTACTTATGATTATTTGATGGAATGAATGAAACTTGTTGGGGACCCACCATCTTATGGTTCATATTTACCTTACATGGCTTGGATTGCACATTTGCCTTACACGGCTTGGACCGCATATTTGCCCTCATAGCTTTGATGGATTATTGGTACTTTTTTATGGCTTGTTAGTTGTATTCACATATCTTATTGTATTCTAGCCATCTTGCAGTGTTCAGTCATATGGTAATTTTTGGGTGGAGCTGAAGTTCATTTATTGATTTTCTAGCCATCTTGCATTGCTCACGTACGATATGATTTCGGGGTGGTCTAGAGTCTGCATGTTGATTTCTCTTCATCTTACGATGGTTAGTCATACTGTGCTTTTCGAGTGGAGCTAAAGTTCACTTGTTAATTTTCTAGTCATCTTACAGTGTTCACATACAATATGATTTTCAGGTGAAGTTGAGGTTTATATGTTGGTTTTCTAGCCATCTTACGGTGTTCAGTCGTACCATAATTTTTGGGTGGAGTTGAAGTTCGCTTATCGATTTTCTAGCCACCTTACGATTTTCACGTATAATATGATTTTCAGATGGTCTAGAGTTTGTATGTTGGTTTCCTAGCAATCTTGCAATGTTCAGTCGTACCATGATTTCTGAGTGGAACTGAAGTTTTCTTATCAATTTTTTGGCCATCTTGTGGTGTTCACATACGATATGATTTCTGGGTGGTCTAGAATTTATATGTTGATTCTCTCTTCATTTTACGGAGTTCAGTCATACCTTGATTTTTAGGTAGAGCTGAAGTTCGCTTATCGATTTTCCAGCCATCTTGCAGAGTTCACGTACAACATGATTTCTGGGTGAAGTAGAGGTTTAAAGGTTGATTTTCTATTCACCTTAATGATTTCTCTTGTACGATGAGTTCTGAGTGGAGTTGAAGTTTGTTTATCGATTTTCTAGCCATCTTGTGGAGTTCACTTACAATGTGATTTTGGGTGTAATAGAAAGTGGTATGACTGATTATTTGACTATCTGGACATATTTTCCTTATCTTATTATCGCTATTATATTTTGCTTATGGTGAGATTCTGTTGATTGGCTTAATTTCTGAGTATATGATCATGATTATGAAATGCCTTGTTTAATATATCTATTCTCGTGGCTTGTAATCTATATTGGATATGAATGATGAGTGCGCAATCTTTGAGGGTACTCTCACTGGAAATTAATGCTATCAAACCATAACAGTTAATGCAGGTGTAGAGCAATCAGATGTTGTTTTGCTGGGTTGCTAGAGCAGATTGGGTGGCTGAGGAGTTAGACGGGGTCCCTGCGGCCCATATTGAGCTCCCCCATTAGATAATAGGTTTCTATTTTTTTTATTACTATTAATGAACTTTGCTATTTAATGGTTGTATAAGTCTTGTATGGGCGCTACATTTGGGTTTTTATTATGGATGAAATGTTTTTATACAATCCATAGTTTACTCTAGCTACATTGCTATTAACTCTAATTAATGATAAGCGGTTTAAATTTACACTGATTTTATAAGCTGACACTCGGGTTTTTGGAGAACGAGTCATATACTCCGGTTCCAAAATCAAGGCGTTACAGTTCAAAACACTAATTAACCAGTGAAGAATTCCAAACATTGAGAACCATGGTGCTTAATAAATTTCAAACTTAACACCAATTAGGGTTCAATTTTCTACAGTAATGATTACTCCAATAATCACAAAAGGTGAGTAGATTAACCCAAGACTTTGAATCGAAGCCTTGCTAGCTATCCAGAAATTTCAACTTTTTTGTTTCTTTTTTTTTCACATCAACGGCTTTCGCACTATTCAATCTTCTTTTCATTTTCTTCTTTTTTTAAATGTCCATATATCAATCATTCTTCTTCTTCTTTCATGGACAATTTTCTTCTTCTTTTTTTCTCAAATAATAATAGTATGAGCACTTACAATCTCCACCTTTGTCAATTTCATGACAAAACACAATCATACACAACTCATCATACAATATTACAACATCTCATAGACTCATCATACCAAAATGAGCTCTGGTTCAAAAGAACATCTGTACACCACCTGTAGTACCATATCTTGAAGTTCTAACTTGATGCTCCCCTTTAGAACAAGCATCAATAGCTCCCCCTGAGAACTTAGTCAGAGAGAAAGAGAGAGAGAGAGAGAGAGAGAGAGAGAGAGAGAGAGAGAGATATCCAATCTAATTCTTTTCACATGCAATCCAATGTAAACAAATATAATTCCATATCATATCATGCATCGAAATATATATATATATATATATATATATATATATATATATATATATATATATATATATATATATATATATATATATATATATATATATATATATATATATATATCCATTTCTCCATACATCTCCACATGCATCAGATAAATATATCCTATCCAATTTCTCCCCCTTTTTTCGGAAGTTGACAAAAGGAAGAAATAAATCAAAAATATGCATAATAGAAAGCACAAATATCAAGGACAATATCATAGAGATTAATGATATAAAATTATTCAAGTGCATAAAGACAATTATCTGAATATCCTAAGGTGAAACTAAGTAAGTGTGCAGGTAATCCAAAGAGTAATATAAAGTTATTACATACCATAAATGTAATATCATTCTGATTAAGAAGAGGATAGTGCAAGTATCTCAAGATCATTAATCTTCAAACTCCTGTTAAAGTGATGAAAGTACTTTTTAACGTACTTCATATGTTATTTTTGAGTTTAAAGTAGTAAGTCATGAGATACTTGTAAAGTGTTCACCTTCTTCTCTAAACTATCCAACCTAACAAAAAATTGAGAAGGCTGAAAATCATAATCATTTGTATCTCTTGATTCTTCCAAATCAGCAAAAATATCATCTATGTTGATGTCGCCTTCATGAGCTTCTTCATGATCGCCTTGTTGCTCAGGATGTGGACTAAACAACATTATATTCAGATTTACATTTCCAAAAGGGATTTCAAATTTTGGTGCTTCGATTGCATGAATTTAAACATTGAAGTGCAAAGCAAGGGAAGTCATAAGAAATGCAAAAGGAATGGAGTCATGATGTAGATAGAGGCGATATTGAATAATCAGTAAAGAAATAAAAAATGGAAGGCAAATACGTATACCGGATGCAACAGTATGCATAACTCGCATCATGAAGGGAGTAAGATCGGTCTTATTCCCTGCCCTATGATAGACGTTTGATGTAAAGATGCGGTGAAGGACGTAGTATTTTGGAAGTAAATTATAAGTAGGGAGAGAGTTATTGGACGCCATTCAGCGTTAAATCCGCATAACACCCGGGTAAGAGAGGTACTTTCTGAATTATTCATATCTTCAAAAAGAGTAGCAAATGATACCCCACCATCCGTCATTTCAATGTCCATTACGGATGATATAATAGAGGGTGTTAATTTGATAGTTTCTTCTAAAAATTGAATATTAAAAGATAAGTTATCTAAAGAAACTTCATTAATGGATGCATACATCCCTTGTGCAATGGACCAATAAGCCATCCCGCCCCATTTCAAAATTTTCTCCCATCCTACCTCGGAGAGGAGTTCAAAGAGAACATATTAAGCGATGTGATCAAGGTTAACCGATCGCTCAATGATTATGCTACAAGAGAGAAAATCCTAAATATTTTCCAGATCATCCTCCGATGCACATATGAACCGTACAACCCAAGGAGCGGAGTGGGATGAGGAACCGAAATGAAGTCTATGAATAGGGTGTTTGTATAAAAGTTC
Source organism: Magnolia kwangsiensis (assembly GCA_037074715.1). NCBI lineage: Eukaryota > Viridiplantae > Streptophyta > Magnoliopsida > Magnoliales > Magnoliaceae > Magnolia > Magnolia kwangsiensis. The sequence continues at coordinate 65,647,491 of CM073573.1, forward strand.
CAAGGAAGAAAATATGTAAGAAATGGAAAAATGGGGGATGGCTTTGAAAAGATCAGATTTTTAAAGAAAACCCACAAAAAAGAGGAATCTAAATTCAAGAAAAATGAAAGATACATAAATAAAATGCAACTAAGAACTTAAATCTAGAAAACAAAAACAAACAAACAACTTACCAAGAAGTTAGAGTGATGGGTTGACCGAATGAAGCACCGGCGGGCCGAAGAAGAAGAGGTAGAAATGAAGAAATTTGGGTTTTTCCCCCTTTTGATCCAATCCACGCCCGATTTGGCTGGCCAAATATGTGCTCGACTGGCCAAAAATCCTAAAAATTTTATAACTTTCTCATTTTTTCTTTTATGCAAATTTTAATAAAAATAAAAATTAAAAAAATGCAATAAAGAAAGATTAATTAAACACAACATAATTAATTAATATAACATAATCTAATGTCATGTTTTAAATTAGAGAATCTGTCACTCTCTAGAGGTTTTTTCTGATTATCTGCAAGTTGTTTCTTAGTTTGAATATATTCTAGAATGACAGTCTTATCTTTAACTAATTCTCGAATATAATGATATCGTGTGTATATGTATTTTGTACAAGAATGTTGAATAGGATTTTTAGATATGCTTATAGCATTGGTATTATCACAATATAGATTCATGGTATCTTGATTACTACCATAGCCAGCTAACATGTGTTTCATCCACATAAGTTGCGTGCATGCACTCCCTGCTGCAATATATTCAGCTTCTGCGGTGGATCACAACACTGAATTTTTCTTCTTGCTCATCCAAGAAACAAGGCAATTTCGAATATAAAAACATCCACCACTTGTGGATTTTCTGTCATCAACATTACCTACCCAATCAGCATCAGTGTATTTAACTATTTGTACAGACGTATCATGTGGATATATAAACCTAAGTTAGCAGTACTTATAACATATATGATAATTCTTTTGACAGCAGATAAATGAGATTCATTAGTATTATATTGATATCTAGTATATATGCCTACACTGAAAGAAATATCAGGTCTGCTTGCAGTTAAATACAACAGACTACCAATCATGCTACAGTAAAGACAAGAGTTAACACTTTTACCTGATTCATCTTTAGATAAGTTGAATGTTGTACCCATGGGTGTCTGAAAATTTTTACAATTCTCAAAATAAAATCTCTTCACTAGGTGCATAACATATTTGGTTTGAGAGATAAATATTTCATCTTTAAGTCGTTTCACTTAGAGGCCAAGGAAATAATTTAGCTCGCCAATCATACTCATTTCGAATTCTAATTTCATTGAATCTGTAAACTTAGAGGAGAGGTTAATATAAGTTAATCCATAGATAATATCATCGACATATATTTGAACAATCAACATATCTTCATTACATTTTTTGATAAATAAGGTTTTATCAACACTCCTCATTTTTAAAATTTTGACTAAGTAGAAATTTAGTCAGTTTTTCATACCATGCTCTTGGGGCTTGTTTTAAACCATACAAAGCCGTTTTAAGATGGTATACATTATTAGAAAATTTAGGATCTTCAAAGCCCTTACGTTGTTCAACATAAACTTCCTCATTTAAGTCACCATTTAAGAAGGAACTTTTGACATCCATTTGGTATATTTTGAAATTTGTATGACATGCAGTGGAAATTAATAATCTAATAGATTCAAGACAAGCAGCTAGTGCAAAGGTTTCATCGTAGTCAATCTCTTCAATTTGAGTGTAACATTGCACAACCAATCGTCCCTTGTTTCTTATAATATTACCCAGTCCATCAGATTTATTTTTTAAAATTCATTTGGTTCCAATCACATGTTTGTCAAAAGGTCTAGGAACCAGATACCAAATATCATTTTTTAAAAACTAATTTAGTTCATCTTGTATGGCCAAAATCTAACTTTCATCTGTTAGGGCATCATTTACATTACATGGTTCTATCTGAGAAGTGAAGCAAACATGATTACATATGTTTTCTACTTGTCTTCTGGTTTGAACACCAATGTGAGAGTTACCAAGTATTTGATTAGTCAGATCCTTGACTAAGCTTATCTCAATTAAATCTGATTTCGATGATGGTTCGGATTGATTAACTATGGTAATTTCATAATTTTGATCAAGTTTGGTTGTGATAGTTTAATCATCGATAACAATATTTATAAATTTTTGTATCACCCCAGTTCTTTTTATTTAGGACACGATATGCTCGACTATTTAGAACATATCCTAAATATATTCCCTCATCACTTTTAGCTTCAAACTTTTTCAAAATTTTCCAGTCTTGTAAAATGAAGAACTTACTTTCGAAATTTTAAAAATATTTCACAGAATATTTTTTATTAAACCAAAGTTCATAAGCCATTTTATTTTTACCTGTTCTTATACAAACACAATTAATAATATAACAATCGGTATTAATAGCTTCAACCCATAAATTTTTAGCTAATTTTAAACTATTTAGCATAACACTAGCCATTTCTTATAAAATTCTATTTTTCCTCTCATCAACTTTATTTTGTTAAGGAGTTTTAGGAGCTGAAAATTCATGTAATATCCCATGGTCATTACGGTACTTCTCAAAATTATTATTTTTAAATTCAGTACTATGGTCACTTCTTATTCTAATTACAGACAATTCTTTATCAGTCTGGATGTATTTAATTAAATTTTTGACTTCGTCAAAAGCATCCGACTTTTCTCTTAAGAAGGCTACGCATGAAAATTTATATAGTCATCTACTACAACTAGAAAGTATTTCTTTCCGCCTCTACTCTCTGTTCAAGTCAGTCTAACTAAGTCCATATGGAGTAGTTCAAGAGGTCTTGTAGTGGTTAAGGAGTTCACCTTTTATGATTACTCCTAATTTGTTTACCTATTTGACAGGCACCACATACTTTATTTTCTATCTTTTTCAGTTTGGGTATACCACGAAGATGATTCTTTTGCTCAATTTATATAAGTCTCTATCATTTACATTTCCAAGACGTTGATGTCAAAGTTCAGTTTCATCTATTTGGATCATGTAACATGAATGATTTATTGAGCAAGAGTCATTAATGATATATCAATTTCCAGAGGTCCTGCAACCATTTAATATTACATGACCTTGATTGTTAATTATCTCACATCCGTGATTTGAAAATTTTATACTCTAATTATTATCACAAATTTGAAATATGCTTAGTAAATTACGTTTTAAGCCTTCAACATATAGCACATTTTCAAAGATATGTAGATTGGGAAGTTTTTCATTACCTTTTCCAATGATTTCGCAGTTGTTACCATCTCCAAAAGTAACTAAGCCTCCATTGATTTGATTGATGTCTGATAAAATTGCCTTATCACCTGTAAAATGTATAGAACATCCACTATCCAAGTACCATCTTGAATGGCCACTTGCTTTGAAAGTTGTGTGGATGACAAAACACTTAACCTTTGGAACCCATTTCATTATAGTTCTGCGTTTAGGAAGATCTCTTACCATTTATTGTGTTTAAGAGTAAGAGTTTTTCTTGTTTCTACTTACTTTGTTATTTCCAGAGTTAGATTTCAAGAGCTCTTTAAGCAAGTCCACTATCTTTTCTGCTAGAGGAGGATTATTATTTCTCATTTGATATTTGTAGTAGTTGTCATTTGTTTTTATATTTGAAGTTTTTTTAAAAGGATTTTACATTCTTATTTACTTCTTTTAGAGTTTCTCCTTTAGACTTTAAAGATTCTCCTTTTACAAATACAGGAGTGGAGTTTTTAGATTTTTCTATGCAACTTTTGATATAATCTAAGCCAGATTTGTCACCAATTTAGCGAGATGCTGTAACATCCCGAAATTTCACGGCCAAAGTTTATACTCATGCCCAAGAAACCGGGTGTTAATAATGTAAAACTTAGATGCTTTGAAAATTGCACCGTATATTTTTTTCATATAAATCACATCCAAATACATTTCTAAAGGTAGCATTCACAACAATAAGATCACCTGTATTGATTATATTTCATCAGAGTAAAAAAAGAATAATCAAATGCTCTTTCAATAGGAGCTTATTACAATATCAGAGTTTGCAGCGGAAGTATAGAACTAAATCATAAATTTTCTTCTTAATCTTTCAACATAATCTTCCTTAGAGAGATGGTTTACTAGGTCTTCAATCTGTGCATCACCTGCATAATCTATACAGTTGGGAGAGGGTGAATGCCTTACTCATAGTGATGGTTATCCTTTAAGATTAACAATAATTCAAACGATTCATAAAAGCAAAATAAAGGTTCTGATACGTCCTATACTTCACATCTATAAGAGGTATCCATGCACAAGCAATCTATATGAGATGCATGCCTAGCATAGTATATGCGATGTATCACACTTAGCGGTCGCCATAATGTGGAATACGATTATAACTATCTGACTCGCCCCGCATCCCATACTACAGAGATTCACCGGTGTGTCCCACATTTAACATGGATTTATGCGGTTATCCCAAAATGAACACCACACATGACCAGGTGAATCTCGCAACCCGAATTGGAGCGAGTGACAACCAGCCCCCAAAAGATCAAAAAGGAGCGACTAAATGCAACATCCAATCCCCAAAGAAAAGACTGGATTGGAGCGACTCAATGCGACATCCAACCCCCAAAAGAAAGAACTAATGTGTCACGTATGTAGAACTATTTACACACACTAGCTATTACACCATCACCCATGAACATGGAATGATGTGTCGCCCTAGGGCCGCTACCAAAATTGTATTACATTCAAGATATTTATTCAATCGCTAGAGGAGGAATTCCTAACATAGTACCTGCATCAAAGAGAAATTCTCAATCCATGGAAGGTTCAAAATATCAAGACACCTGCAAGCCCTTAAGGTAAAAGAGGTGAGTGACAGTAACTAGCTTGAATAAGAGGCAAGTGACCAAGGTCAACTCGAATAAGAGGAGAGTGATTAAAGTTAACTCAATGAATAGAAGAGCGGCAACGGCCGATTCTTTAATAAGGAGGGTGGCCATGGCCAACTCCATAAGTAGAAGAGCGACAACCATCAATTCTTGGATATGGAGAGTGGCAGAGCCAAATCAACATGGTAAGGCAAGAGCAAGGCTTGTATCCATAGCCTCCCATGAATCCAAGAAAGCTCCTTACAATGGATATCATGAAAAAAAATCTCAAAAGGCCAATAATCGATGATAAAAATTTAAAATGAAAACTGAGGAAATTTAATAGAAATCAGAGAATAAATAAAAGGTATGTAAAGGACAAATGTAAAGGTAAGATAAAATGCATCAACTCAATTAAGATAAAAAGGTACGTAAAAGGCGGAATAAACTAACAGGAAGGCATAAAAGGCAGAATAAGTATAACCACTTCAATTAATGCAAGCTTAAAGGATAAAACTGTAAGCGTTAGGGTTTCTAGCTCCTATGATTGTCAAATTTTATAGTGCCAAAACCTCTTAGAATTTGTGTCTTATATAGTGCATCTACATATTCAAGACCGTGCATCTCATGTACAAGAACAAAGGTCTTTACCTCAAGAACTTCAAATGCAAGATTACATGTTCATGTTCAAGTACAACACCAAGTATTAATTTAATCTTTCAAGCTTCAATAGTTCAATTTTTCAAAGCTTCGTCCAAAATAAGACAATGTTCTTTACTTTGAACCTCAAGCTCAAGCTTCCATGTTAGTCAAATTCAAGCTTCAAAAGTCTCAAGTTCAAGCTTCATCATATGTCAAGATCTCATGCTTCATGAACTTCAAAGAACAACTATCAACTGAAACAAAAGAAGATTCAATGTTCATATATTGCTTAGAAGGTATGAATGACCCTAGATTGACCACAGGATAAGTCATTTTGAATACATAATTTAATTGGGTCACTTTATAAATGCATAGACTGTTTTTCGACTAGTCTTAGACTATGTTCGAATAGTCCTAGTACTGGCTCAACCAGCCCAAGAAATCATCGACTAGTTATAAGTTTGTTACTTATTTTCAAGATTTTTTATTATTGTCTCAACCAGTTCTAGAGACTTGTCGACCAGTCGTGTGAACAGTGCTCGACCAGTCCTACAGGCTCGACTCAAAGTCCAGCAACTAAAAATGGTCCCACACGACCAGTCGTGGACAGGACTCGACCGGTTGTGGAGGTCACTCGACCGATCGAGCAGTCCCTTCGACCAGTCGTGGAACGGTTTTATCTTATCGCGTCCAAATTTTTAAAAGTTTGTTGATCCTTTAACCAGTCGAGCCAACCTCTAAACCAGTCGAAGGTGCAATTTCTGCACTTATAAATAGAGCACAAATTTCAGAGTTTCATATTCAATTCAAGTAAAATCAAGACACCACTCTGAGAGATAAGTTATTAATATTCTTAAGATATTTAGTGCTCATTTTATATTCTCTTTAATTAGCTTTCTGCATTTGATTTTTTATTCTGCATTCCAATTTTATTTGAAAGAGGGATTGAAGTTTTCTCATTTCTTGGAATCAAAATCAAATCAAGCTAGCCTAAGGTGCTTTAATCTAAAATCTATTTAGAACCTAGAACCATTTCATAAGATTGTGAACATTGAACATCTACGTTGAACTTCTACTCCGAATTGGTTCTACTAGGCTGCATTAAAAGGAGAATATCCAGATAAGTATTTTACAGTTTTTGTAGATTCATTCTTTTGGTTTCTTTGAGATTGTGCCAGAAAAATCTCTTTCTTTTGGTTTTTCTGAGGTGATCCAGAAAACTCAGAGTGTAGGGTTTTTGAATTAAGTAAGCCCACTTGAAAGACATAATTGTGAGGGTTTTAGCTGAACCTTAAAAAACCTATTTCATAGTGAATATTAATATCCACTGTGTGAGGATATTAGGAGTGAAGTAGCTGTGTGGCTATTTTTTCTAAACAGTTAGTGTACACACAAGTGAACCCCTATAATTTCTGGTCTTGTGATGATTAATTGATTATTTTATTTTGTGGATGTTGTAATTTTTATTTTTTTACACACCCCCACATACTCATGCCATACGCGCACACAACCTACACACGCACACCGTGAAATTTCACCACCGTGGGTACTCGAACCCTTGACCCGGTGTTGAAACTCCAAGGAGTTTACCATCCGGGTAAGAGTAAGGACCTAATGTGGATGTTATAATTTTCCCTTTACGCATTTGTGGAGAATGTCGTAATCTTTTTAACCAAGTGTGGAAATGTTGTAATAGCTTAGTTTCTTTATTTTCTATTTATTTCTTTATTCCTCTGTATCGGTTTGTGATTTTGATACATAGACCATTCTAGGAATCAAGTTGTCCTACCATAAGTCATTGGTTTTTGGTGTAAGGTTGTCCTTAGAATAACATCTGTATCAACCTCTCAATACTTGCACATTTGATATTGTTTTACATTTCTGCATTGTGGGATTATTTAATTGTTATCTTTATTTATGTTTGTTTAAATTTCACGGTTTATTTTTTAATTTGGCGTACTCCTATTCACCACCACCCCCCCCCCCCCCCCCTTTAGGACTTCTAGCTCGAGCTTTTCAAGTGGTATCAAAGCCTAATAGCTCGCTTTAATTATTTTCTTTGGATTTATTTACTGAACTAATTGATTTGGACTTTTTAAGATGCCAAATTTTGATAGCCTTTCAGTCACTAGGCCTCCACCATTTAATGGCACCAATTATGCCTATTGGAAGGCCGGAATGAGGATTTTTTTTAAAATTCATGGATGAGAGAGTGTGGCAAGCCATAGTGACTAAGTGGACCCCTCCTACCACTGAAGTAACTGGTATCGACGGATCCAAATCTATGAAAGTCACACCTTATTTTTCTTAGACGACTCTTCAGAAAAGTAAGAGTAGTGCCAATATAAAGGCTCTAAATGCAATCACTTGCACACTATCACTGGATGAATTCAAGAGTATTATATCCTGTGATACTGCAAAGCAAGCCTTGGATATTTTATATCCTGTGATACTGCAAAGCAAGCTTATTTTATATCCTGTGATACTGCAAAGAAAGCCTTGGATATTTTAGAAATGACACACGAGGGAACAATAATTGTCAAGAAATCTAAAGTCCAAATTCTCACAACCAAATTTAAGGAAATACGTATGAAAGAAACTTTCATAGACTTTTATATAAGATTAAATGACATTGTTAACTCAATGTGGGGTCTCAATGATAGAATTCTAGAAAGTAAAGTCTGTGCGAAGATATTACGCTCACTGCCTAAACGGTTCAATTTAAAGGTGACTGTGATCCAGGAACTTCATGATATAGATAATATGAGGGTAGAAGAATTAGTTGGCTCATTACAGACGTATGAGTTAAACTTTAAAGCTCCTAAAGGTAAATCCATCGCCCTTAAATCTTCTAAAAGTATTTCTCAAGAAAATAGTAATTCTGATTTAGAAAATTCTGAAGATGATATGGCCCTTTTAGCTAAAAAGTTTTAAAAGATTTTCAAAAGTAAAAAAAGGGTTGATTTATAAAAACCTAATGAAAAGAAAATATCTAAATCTAAAACCTGGAAATATTTAAAAGACGGTCAATGTTACAATTACCATGAATATGGGCATTTAGCAAACAAGTGTCCTAAAAAGGACAAACTGAAAAAAAAAAAAAAAAAAAAAAAAAAAAAAAAAAAAAAGGTATGTTGGCTACTTAGGATGAATCTTCCTACTCTGAAGCCTCTTCTGAGTCAGAAGATTCTGAAACAAAGTCGAGTAATGAAGTTAATGCCCTTATGACTCTACCCAAGTTCACTTTTTCAGATAATGATGATTCAACTAGTGAAGAAAATTTGAATAGTAATCATAAAAATGAAGAAGATCTTCAAGATGCTTATAATGCCCTATACAAGAAAAGTTATGAAATTGCTGTAAAATTAAAACTTCGAAAAGAAAAGTTTTCAAAACTTAAAGAAAATTTTGATAATCTTATTTTAGAAAAATCTCACATTTCAGATTATTTTGAAAAAAATATGTGCGACTTAGATTTCAAAAACTCCCAAGTTGAAAACTTAAAATCTGAAAATGAAAAGCTAAAACTCGAAATCTCTTCAATTTTGAGTTTAAAAGACACATGGAGGTATGCCTAAGGTGATCCTAAGTTAGAAAAACTCTTATCCAGATCTAGAAAATATGGCGATCGATCTAAACTAGGCTACGATAAAAGTATTCCTCCCAAACATAAGAATACTCCACCTAAATTTGTAAAATAGGAGTCTTCTAACTCAAAAGGGAAAAGTCTGAGTCAAAACTATTCTAAAAATGCTAAGACTTTTCAAACCTTAAAACCTAAAAGCAACCATATCAACTATAAAAATCAGAATCGTAATCCTTTAACTGAGAAAATTGTTGATTTACCTAAGGAGCTCTTAAAATCTAACTCAGTAGGTCAGTCTTATAACAACTACAAACATATGAAGACCAACTATATTCTTAAACCTAAGACTGTAATGAAATGGGTTCCTAAGGTTACATGTTTGGTTGCCCACACTGCTTTCAAAGCATCAAGCCATTCAAAGTGGTACCTAAAAGTGGATGCTCCAGACACATGACTGGTGACAAAATTTTGTTCACCAATTTTAAAGACATGACTGATGGTTCAGTCACATTTGGTGATAGTAGTAACTGTTGAATTGTTGGCCAAGGTACAATTCAACTCTTTAACCTATATCTATTTGAGAATATTTTATATGTAGAAGGGTTAAAACACAACTTATTAAGCATCTCTCAAATATGCAATAATAATCATAGTATAAATTTACTAACCAAGGTTGTAAAATCCTAAATAGAAATGGTTCTGTAATATTTACTAGTCGCAGAACTTCTGAAAACTGCTACATTGTGAGTGATTCAAGCTCATCTAATCTATCGTGCTATATGGTCCATACTGATGAGACCGAATTATGACATAAATGCCTCGGACATGTACACTACCGTAACTTGTATAGATTGAGCAAAAGAGAGTTGGTAAGAGGTCTACCTAAATTATGGAAAGTAGACAAAATATGTAGCGAACGTCAGATTAGTAAACAAACCAGGAGTACTCACAAAAAGGTGAACTCCCATGCCACATCTAAATCACTCGATCTCCTCCACATGGATCTTATTGGACCAACCAGAATGGAGAGTCGAGGTGGTAAGAAGTACATACTGGTAATTTTTTATGACTTTACTAGATATACTTGGGTAGTTTTCTTAAAGGACAAATCAAAAACTCTAGATGAATAAAGAGGGTACTTAAACGTATCCAAACGGAAATAGGATCTCAAGTCTGTAAGATCCTTAGTGATCATAGATCAGAATTTGAGAATAGCAGTTTTGAGAAGTTTTGCAATGATTAGGGAATTTTACATGAATTCTCTGCACCCAAAACGCCATAACAAAATGATATGGTAGAAAGAAAAAATATAGTGCTTTAAGAAATGGCAAATGTAATGCTAAATAGTATGAAGCTCCCTAAAAATCTTTGGGCCGAAGCCATAAATACTACGTGTTATATAATTAACCGCATTTATACTAGAGAATCAAATGGTAAAATGGCTTATGAAATGTGGTTTGATAAGAAACTTACTATCAAATACTTTCGAGTTTTTGGCAGCAAGTATTAGATTTTACGTGACCGAGAAAATCTAGGTAAGTTTGACACCAAAAGTGATGAAGGAAGTCCAATCTTCTAAGAAATTCTCAAATATGTGACAATGAGCATGTAGTTAAATTCAACAAAGAAAAATGCAAAATCCTGGACCGCTCAGGAAAATCATTAATGAAGGGTTCTCACACAAATAACAACTGCTATGTCATTAAAGGTAAAGGAAAGAATGATCCCTATGCCTCGAAATATTGAGCATAGAAAAATAAGTCCAGGTCACACATCAAGATCTGGATACTTGCTGAAATGATGCAACTTTTGTTGAGCTCCTACGGATACATCTGAGGTCTCTCTCCTCAATCTTTTTATATATAAACATTCTAATGTTTATAATTTTTGAGTTGTACAATGCTTGTACAAAATTTTTGCTGAGTATACTGTTAATTTATAGATATACTAAAAGTATACATGAAGGATTGTCTGAATGTTGAAATTTGAAAATATTCACCTTTGATATACCTGTCGATACATCGAGTGAACGTTTCGATTACATCGATGGTGAATAAATACCATCGACGAACTCTCGAGAAGCTGAATCGTCAAGACAATTGGACATCCTTCTAATCTTCATTGAAAATATCAATAAGTTATTCCAATGTCATCGAAACGATGTTCGATGATATTAAAGGTTACTGCAAAATTAAAGAAGGAAGAACGAAAAAAGAGACTCACTGATTGATCTCAAAATGGGATTGCATCTCTCAGAACAATTTTTCTTTCAAGCAAAAATATCTAAAAGTCTGGTTCTTCCACAACAATCCTCAATCAAAAGCAAGAAAGGAAAGAATAAAGCAACTGGCTCATCTCCACTTTTCAACTTGAACTTTGTGGCAGAATAGACAGTTCAGAGGAAGAGCATTACACCTTTTGGGATCATCAATCTCTTAGAAATGATTGGATGGGGGAATACCGTGAATTTTGGTAGAGGATTTAAACATAATCTTATGCATCAGTTTCTGAATTTAATCTACAATGTTGAATATAATCCTCCAATCATTTCCGTTTGTGTCATCAATCGGACCGAGCACATCACTTCTAGACTTATAAGTCGACTGATTGCGATAGAAGTCCCTAGGATACCTATATCAGAACAAAATATGAATGGTCTTGGTATATGGGGAGAAATTACTCGAGCACTATGTAAGGGTGCTACTATACTAAGAAATGTAAAAAATGTTCTTCATGTTAAATATCTCAGTCCTGCATATAAAATTCTTCACAACATTTTCAGCATAAATGTCTATCCCTATGAAGTCTCTGGGAACAAGCTTACTATCTAAATGTTTTTTATGATGTTCATCTCAGTATTCATGACTCCCTACCCACTCTTATTCTATAATAATTGATTTGAGTGTCTTTAGATGAATCCATCACTACACTTCCATTCCCATGTCTTGTATCCAAGCTATCACAACAATTTGGGTTGCCTCCTACTAACGGTCTCCCACACCCGCGTGCATGGTTTAATCAAGAAGACATCTGCAATATCGTTGCTAATGCACCTTGTGGTAGAAAAATTGATTCAAGTTCAGACAAAGGCTATTCTGTACATAGCCCATCTCGATTGAAAACATTCAGGCTATCACCGATCGAGACACTATACAGGATCTGCTTGATAGACAATCCTACAAAATGAAATGACTGGATAAGTGTGAAGTCTGTCTATTGGAGATCAAAACCATGCTGGCAACTCTGTAAAATGATACACAACAAATTTTGAATGTCTTACCAGCGCTGTAAAGGTTTTTGATTGTCTATAGTATGACTAATGCATCACATACCTGGATTCTCCCTGAAATGCTTAGGCCATAAATATCTTTTTGAGTGCTCCTCGCTAATACATAGGTGTGATACATTACTAAACTTACAGAGTTGAAAAATCTCATTTTGGTGTGATATCCTCTGAGTGAGAAATACTTTTTCTTTGATAGTTTTTTGTCATACTACTACCAATCTTGGGCAGTATATGTTTTTTGGATATTTTTTAATATGGTTGGATATAATTCACATTTTTACTATCATGATTATGCTTTAAGATCCCCTGATCTATCTAGTTTATGGTGTGGAATGCATGTGATGTCTTGATCATTATTTTTTTCTACTTCTATCACTGCTCTATTTAATCTGCTATGCATACATAATTTCTGAAAATGATGTCTGTTTAAACTGTTTTGATCATTATACATCTATACTTTATATATGTATGCTCTCTGAATGTTGGTTCTCCCAAGTTGCTTTAACTTCAGTCAAGATCAACTGTTATACCTTTCCCAATGACTGACAAAAAGGGGGAGAACAATTCAAACACCCCACAAGGAAAATTGCATATCTACTTGAATTGTGATACAGGTGCTAGGGGGAGTAGTTACATCAAGATAGGGGGAGAATATTGTTAGGGGGAACAGCTACTGACTTGTGTGTGTATGGTCTCACTAGGCATTGTAAAATTATGTAAATTATATATACACACAATTTAGGATATGTTTATCTAGATGTTGTTCTAGGGTGCTTTGGTATTTTATCACGTAATTGACAAAGGGGGAGATTAAAAGTGCCCTGGTTTGTTAATTAGCATGAGTGTTGAGTCAACTAGACAGGAAAGCTCCATAGGAAGATCAATCAGTTGTCTGCCTCAACCGAATGTGTGCCCGAACTCGCCATAGGTAAATCTAAGCCTCACATCTCATGTTCCAAAACACCAGGTAAATAAAACCCTTAAAATCTATTAGAATATCATAAGGTTTTGGGTTAGAAAACTTTTTTACAAAATTAGAAAATCTCTAAGTTTTCTACCTCTGTCGATTTATCGATATCAAATTTGATAAAATCGAGGTGTGCTGTCGATGTCCTCGATGATCAATCGATACCATCGAAATGAGGACCAAAGATGTCTAGCAACCACATATTCATCTGGACGGGATTATCAATGTATTGATAACCTTATCGATATCATCGATATTTAAATCTCGAGTTTATTGAAGTAGACTCGATATAATCGACAGTAGAGTATTTGTGTCCCTATTTTTTATAATAAAATCATATAGACCTTCGATATATCGATGTACCCCTTGATATCCTTAAAATTCTAAAACCGATGATATCGGAATGCCATCGATGATATTGGTCTTGGACACAGTCTTTTCAATAATATTTTTCAGGTGGTTTTTATTTCTCATCGAGGGTCACTTGATAGAATTGATATTCAAATATTGATGATATCAAAGCCGGATTGATTGCATCGAGAGAGGATATAAACTGTCCAACAAGCTCACTGATAAAATCTATAGATTTATCGATACATCAACACGACCTTCGATATCATCAACATTTAAATTCTAATGATATCGAGTGTACCTCGATCATATCTTTTGACTTGAAAATTTTCAAAGTAAGTCTCTCTCATTTTTAAATGTCGAGGAATCGATCCTCATATCGATTATATTAGAGTTCGAAATCTGATGGCATCGACGCGTGTTTCGATTCCCTCGACCAGCTGGTAAAAAGTTTCAAAAGCGTTTGACATTTGAGTTTGTGTCATCGAGCGGCCAGTCGATGCAATCGAGAGTATATGCTCGCTCGATGATATCGAACTTTATCATAAATGTGACCATTTTATATCCGTTGAAACTTTTTGCTTATATATAGAGAGCTTATCTTTAGTTGCTGGTAGAGAAAGAAGAGAGTACTTTTGAGTGTTTAACCTTAGATCATTTATCCAAAGCCCTTTCTCTTAAGAGAGTTCATCCTCCAGTCCACCCTCATCATTGATATTCAATAGAGTAGATTGGGGAATGAACTTCCGCATTCAAGGATTCTCCATCTACCACCTTAATGGCAAATCATTAAGCTAGGATATCTTGAATGCATAGATGGTTGGAATCACTCTATCTCCTTTATAGGAAAATATTTAAGAGTAGGATTCCATCACAACCTTGACCCAACCCATCACCATACATCGATATATCTTCTAAGTTACGGTTCAAGGAAGCAGAAGACTCTTCATCAACAAAGGAGATCTTCAACAACGAGCTAAAAGGGACTCTTCTGCTTATCTGTAAGTAATCAGAGTCTAAAGGACCCTTGTGATCATTCCTTTGTAGGACTGGGTCTAAGGTGTTTCTCACCCTTGCAAGTCCTCTAGAAGACCTCTGGTGGGAGTGTACGTGGTGGGTGTATTGTGTTGACCCTTACTCTATGAAAAGCATAAATAGTTAGGGTTTTATGGAAGATCCTTGGCTAGTGTGCCTAAAAATGGGTGCGATGTGTTGACCCTTGCTCATGAAAGCATAAACAGTCAGCCTAGGTGTAGGTTGTAAAGGTTAAAGGTGGACCTAATTTAAAACCTTGGGTTTGGGGTGAACCGTGGGAAACCTCCTTAGTGAAATCTGGTACACTCAAGGGTTGAGTGCGGTTACCAAGAGTGGAGTAGACAAGTAGTTGAACCACTATAAAAATAACTGTGTTTGAGATTTCTATTCATTTGTTTGTGTTATTTCCTTTAATATTTTCATATCTGATTATCTGAGATCACACCTCACACACACAGAGAGTTATATCCATCATAAACTAGTTTACATATTGTTCATCTCTCAAATAGTTTATCATTGGATCCTCTATCAGGCTTGGAAGCTAGTAGAGTTACTCTTGAGTAATCCTAATATCTGCTTGTTATTAGGATTAGTGAGATAGGATTTAAAATTGTCATAAATTTATTAAAAAGTCCTATTCACCCCCTCTAGGACATTGGTATATTCCTACTTCAACTAAAGCAGTCTTTGCTGAAATTTCAATTGGTATCAAAGCAGATTTCTCTTTAAGGGCTTCACCACCTAGAGAGTGATCTTGACTAAAGTTGGGAATATGGCCAAAGGAGAGGGCTCATCGATCTCTAGACCTCCAGTATTTGATGGATCAAATTATGCGTACTGGAAGGCTAGAATGCACTACTTTCTAAGATCCGTAGATCATGATGTTTGAGATATAGTTGAAAGAGGATATATTCCACCATCTGAACAAATAGTACTTGATAATGGCACAACTATCACCAAACCGAAACCTAAAGAGAAGTGGACAGCGTTCGATAAGAAAAGTCAAACTGTAAAGGCTAAAGCCATGAATGTTATCTACTGTGCTGTGTCCCAAGATATTTTCAATTAAATTAGTATGTGTGGGATATCCAAGGAAGTATGGGATTTATTGAAAATGACCTATAAAGGAACAAGCACTGTGAAGAGATCTAAACTGTAACTTCTGACTTCACAGTTAGAAAGTCTCAGAATGGAAGACCATGAGACCTTTATGGAATTTTTCACAAAGTTGAATATCATTTGTAACTCCATGGGTGGATTAGGAGAGAAAGTTCTAGTACCAAAAATCTGTAAGAAAATTCTAAGATCCCTACCGGAACGATTCAATCCTAAAGTAATAACCATTGAAGAATGTAAGAACATAAACGAAATGAAAGTAGAAGAACTGGTAGGTTCCCTACAAACAGTTGAACTATACTTCAAACAAACCCAAAAATCTAAAAAATATCGTCCTCAAAACTTCAATGAAAACAACAAATGAGGACATTGAAAGTGAAAGAGAATATGAAGATGAGGAAGTGGCGTTGTTGGTTTAATGATTCAGAAAGTTCTTTCAAAAAAATTGTGGCCGTCCACTTAAAGGAAGAAAGATGGACAACAGACCTTCTATAGATAAATTTGGTAAAAAGACCAAAGAACCACAATGTTATGCCTGTCAGAAGTTTGGACACATTTCTACTGAATGCCCAAAAAGAAAAACTAAGGGCAAGGTAATAGCTGCCACATGGGATGATACAGAAGAGTCAAACTCAGAATCTAGCGACTCGAAGAATGATAAAGACCAGAGATCCTTGAAAATCCTTATGGTCTCCACTGCTCCAGTCATTCCTATTGAGATTGAGAATGAGGAACCACAAGCCACTAAATCATTTCCATCAGTTGATGAAGAAACTGAAAAGGAAGAAGAAGAAGAAGAACAGAATAAACTACAAGATACTTACAATCAACTGTACATTTATAGCATCAAAGTTATTCAAAGACTTGGAATATCTGAGAACAAAAAGGAAGTGCTACAAAAAGATTTGGATAAAACTCTGAAAATTAATACACACCTAATCAATGATTTACAGCAATATCACTAAGATAATGATAAACTTGAAAGAATTAACACCTTCTTTAAATCTGAGTCTGAAAAACTAAACAAACAGGTTGAGTAATTAAAAGATAAAAACATGCTCCTTCAAAAAGAAAATCATACACTCCTGTTTGATTTAGAGGAATCCAGAAAAATTATTAAGCTAAACTACAAGTTTTCCCAGAGTGGTGAGAAGTTAGAAAAACTCTTAGGTATGGGAAAACTTGGAAAAGATAAAAGTGTCTTAGGATATGAAACAAAGACTGAAAATGGAGCACTAACAACTGAAAAATCTCCTGCCTCAGGTAGTAATAGAAGAACTACTCTAGTTTGTCATTTATGTGGTGATTCGGGTCATTATCAGGTTGAATGCTTGACACCTAGGAGGACTCAACATTACTCTGGTCAAAAGCATATTGGAAAATTCAAACCAGCTAGAGAAATACAAAATGTCAAGAGTCCACCTAGAAATATGGATAAAATAGATTCACATTCACAACCACCTAAAATGACTAACACGGAGCAATTGAATCAAGTGGTCGAATTGAACAAGAAAATTAAATCTACCACAGTTAAAAATCCTGTCACAAAATGGGTTCCAAAAGAAAAGAAGAATTGTCTAGTTACTCATTCAGACCTTATACTATGCAATGAAACAAAATGGTATCTGCATAGCGGATGCTCAAGACATGTCACAGGTGAGAAATCTCTCCTTAAAAAATTATTCAGACCTTAATAACGGGATAGTCACCTATGGAGATGGAAGCACCGCGAAGGTAATTGGACAAAGAATTATTAAAGGAATACAGTTGCTCAAAAATGAGAATGCCTTTTGCATAAAAGGATTAACACACATTCTTCTAAGTATTTCTCAAATATATGACAATGAGCATGTGGTTAAATTCAACAAAGAAAAATGCAAAATCCTTAACCTCTCATGAAAATCATTAATGAAGGGTTCTCGCACAAATAACCATTGTTATGTCATCAAAGGTAAAGGAAAGAATGATCCCTATGCTTAGAAATACTAAGCATAGAAAAATAAGTCCGGGTCATGCATCAAGATCTGTATACTTACTGAAATGATGCAACTTTTACTGAGCTCCTAAGGATACATCTGAGGTCTCTCTCCTCAATCTTTTTGTATATAAACATTCTAATGTTTAGAATTTTTGAGTTATACCATGCTTGTATAAAAGTTTTACTGAGTATATTGTTAATTTATAGATATACTAAAAGTATACATGAAGGATTGTTTGAATACAAAAAATTGAAAATATTCACATTTGATATACCTGTCGATACATCAAGTGAACATTTCGATTACATCAACCGTGAATCGATACCGTCAACGAATTCTCGAGAAGTTGAATCGTTACGACGATTGAACTTCCTTCTGATTTTCATTGAAAATATCAATCAGGTATTTCGATGTCATCAAAATGATGTTCGATGATATCGAAGGTTACTGTAAAATTAAAATGGAAGAACGAAAAAAGAGACTCACTAATTGATCTCAAAATGGGATTGCATCTCTCAGAACAGTTTTTCTTTCAAGCAAAAATATCTAAAAGTCTGGTTCTTTCACAACAATCCTCAATGAAGAGTAAGAAAGAAAAGAATAAAGCAACTGGATAATCTCCACTTTTCAACTTGAACTTTGCGGCAAAGTGGACAATTTAGAGGAAGAGCATTACACCTTCTGGGATCATCAATCTCTTAAAACTAATTGGATGGGGGAATATCGTGAATTTTGGTGGAGGATTTCAGCATAATCTTGTGCATCAGTTTCTGAATTTAATCTACAACGTTGAATATAATCCTCCAATCATTTCCTTCTCTGTCATAAATTGGACCGAACACATCACTCCTAGAATAATAAGTCGACTGATTAGGGTAGAAGTCACTAGGATACATGTATCAAAACGAAATATGAATGGTCTTGGTGTATGGGGAGAAATTACTCGAGCACTATGTAATGGTGCTACTATACCGAGAAATGCAAAGAATGTTCTTCATGTTAAATATCTCAATCCTATATACAAAATTCTTCACAACATTTTCAGCACAAATGTCTATCACTGTGAAGTTTATAGGAACAAGCTTTCCCCATACATTCTAAATATTTTGTATGATGTTCATCTCGGTATTCATGTCTGCCTACCCACTCATTCTATAATAATTGATTCGGGTGTCTTCAGATGAATCCATCATTACACTTCCATTCCCATGTCTTATATCCAAGCTATCACAACAATTTGGGCTGCCTCCTACTAACGATCTCCCACACCCACATGCTGGTTTAATCAAGAAAACATCTGCAATATCATTGCTAATGCGCCTCACGGTGAAAATTTCGATTCAAGTTCAGACAAAGGCTATTCTGTACATAGCCACTTCTCTGTTGAAAACATTCAAGCTGTCACCGATCGAGACACTATACAGGATCTGCTTGATAGACAATCCTCATAATGAAACGGCTGGATGAGTGTGAAGTCTGTCTATTGGAGATCAAAACCATGCTTGCAACCCTGCAAAACCATACACAATAAATTCTGAATGTCTTACTGTCACGCCCCAAACCCGAAAATCGGATTCACATGAATCCCGATTGCCGAATCCGGTGTCGACAGCCTCCGTAGTGCCCCATTCTCGGCTTCTGATAATCTAATGCCAGATTCCAATCCTGGGATCCTACAAGGAGGATTTTCAGAATGAATTTTTTTTTTGTAAAGGAGCATAACCACAGACATAACCAAGTCACAAAACAACATCACCACATATCCACTATAACAACAATTTTAAGTACAATGCAAAAAGGGAAATACAAGGTGATCAAAAAGCTCCAAAAGGTCCTGATGTGCACTCCTGTCTCAGCGCTGCTGTCGCCCAAAGCTACCTGCACGCAACTATCGTGCATAAGCTTACAAAGGCTTAGAGGGTGGTGTAAGTGTGTGCGTAAGGCAAACGCCAAGTGTACAGTATCAGAACAATGCGGAAGTATGCGGCAAGTCCATGAATATACCAAGGCTGTGTAATGCAAGGCATGATGCGAGATATGAATGTCATCGGCCACACCGATGCAATGCAAGGCCTACATAGCCAAATGTCATATGCGAAATGCAATCCAAGCAAGTCGGTATTCCTCAAATGCGTATCTCAGTACAGTTCCTCTCAGGATATCACCAGGGTCTAATACACTTCGCAGAGACTGCCACCTCCCTAGCTGCACAGTCAAGCAAGCGGATAGGACCTCACTATCCGCCTGACCAGTAGTATGCCAATACCTACCCGGCTCGTCGATAGCGGACTCATTTGCGAGCTAGTCAAACTCAGCCTAGCTTATAGCCCTCTCACTCAGGCGGATAAGGCCACACCCCCTTCCAACCGACCCCGACACAGTGGGAGACGCGGCCTGCTGGTATTCGGCACTCGGGCGCTCGTATATCCACTCGGTCTAGACGTTGGAGCATCTCCTGGTACCAAAAAGGTTCTGGGACTCTCACCCAAGGACATCCTAAGTGCCCACAGTGCTAGAATAAGTATTTTCGGTATCCAATACGGCCATCCACGATGTACCTGTGGAGCCACGGCCCTGATGTTGCTAGGGCGTGCAGTGATCAAGTCATACGTATGCGAGATGCATGAATCACGCTGTCAAAACATGCAGCAATCCAGCGCGTACTGCGCGATCATGTGGGGTGCTCAGTCACCTAACGAGCCCCATAGATGGTCTGCCCAATGGCGTATGCTATGATCAGTCATTACTCATATCAAGCATACATATGATGCGTATGGGCATGAGTCATGAGATTATTCTAAACATGTTATTAGGCAATGAATAGTAACAGGTATGGACCTATCAATGGGCCCTAAAGAGAATTACAATGCGGACATTTAACCAACATCGTACATACAATGTGGACGTCAAACCAACATTGTTTCCCAGGCACGGCCTGCCATAAATATCCTTTCACGAACCGTGAGAAATGTACATTGCAATGAACCCTAAGTACATTCGTTAGGCCTCGATCCCTGGGCCTTAGGTATATTAAATGGGTCGTATTACATAGGCCCCACATTCACCAAATGGTTTGCATTAATGGGCCTCACCAATGAGCCTTATGTACATTGCAATGGTCCATGATCCATGGGCCTTGAAATATATTAAAGTGGTCTCACAACTTGGGCCATAAATATGCTAGATGGGCCCATGCACATAAATATATCAACTAGGCTACTCCATTTGTGCCCCATGCACATCAAATGGGCTTGTTCCCATGGGCTTTATATAGAGTAGGTGGGCCGGATCCCATGGGTATTGCATATGTCGAATGGGCCCAAACCCATGGGCATTATAATGCCAGATAAGCTTAATCCCATAGCCCTTATATGTATCAAATGGGCCTGACCATTTAGGCCTCAGATATATACCAAGGTAGGCCTCAATGAACGGCCAAAGTTAAATCAGTAAAGGGCCCTATACACATGTCATGGTGGCCCATTTGTACCATAGATCTGGCTCATTTTGGCTCAAGCCATAAAACAATTAAATGAACGGTTTAGGTGCAACACATGCATCATGGCGGGGGTCACAGGAAGGCCCACCAAAATTTTAATATACTATATAATATATATATAGTATATATACGTAGGTATGTATATATATAAATATATATATACACCATATTATAGGGAATATATATAATATTATATATACATGTATATATACACACACATACCTACATGCACGCACACACACGCGTACACACATGCATACGCACACGTGCACTCACATGCACTCACAAACACTCACACACACATGCACTCACAGACACTCACACACACGTGCACTCACATGCACTCACAGACACTCACACACACGTGCACTCACATGCACTCACAGACACTCACACACACGTGCACTCACATGCACTCACAGACACTCACACACCGTCCCCTGGACGGTGTGGATATATCATACATACAGTGGGCTCCACCGTCCGTGCGGACGGTGGAGTCAGGCATGAACATCTCTGTGGGTCCCATGGGGGCCACCATAATGTTTACTTTCCATTCAGCCTGTTGGTAAGATCACAAGGCCTGGATGAAGGGAAGAAAACAAATATCATCGTGATCCAAAACTCCTGTGGCCACCAAAAGTTTCAGTGGTGAGCACTCAATCAATACTGTTTCTTATGGTGTGGGCCACTTGAGCGTCATCTCGGCCTGATATTTGGAGGGGGGTACGTCAGGGGGCTGGCCCACCTAATGAATGGGTTGGATGGTGAAACGGTCATCAAGGTGGGGCCCACGGCCCTAGCCGTGGGTCGGCCTCGTCCGCCCGCCGCTGGAGAGTGCAGGACGCCAAGCGTCCTGCGTTAGGTCAGAGGCAGCAGCGCCTCTGCTGCTCCTTTTAAGAAAAAAGGTTTGGAAGGAAAGCGGTTTTTCCGTGGTTTTTGGCCTGTGGGGCCCGTGAAAATGAAATCTACTCCGGCCATTACGATCAGTGGCCCGAAGCCGTCCAAATGAGTCCAGAGTTTGAATTTTTTTGATGCATGGAAGTGAAATAAACTAAGAAAGTGATATTTGAATGGTAAAGGTGCGACCTTTGACGCTATGGCCCACCAGGTGATTGGATCAGCTCCAAACTTCTACCCAACGGCTACAATGCCGTGGGTAAGAGGATGGGCGGCTCAGATCGGATATAAGCATCAGGGTGGGGCCTATGCAAGGAGGCCACCCAATTTTTTTTCTTTTTTTCTTTCCTTCTTCCCTTTTTCTTTTTCTTTTTCTTTTTCTTCACAGCGTCCAGCGTCTGGGACGCTGGACGGTTAAATAAATTTATTTTTTTTTATATGGTAGGCCCTGATGAAGTGGGCCACCACCTGATGGGCGGCATGGAAATGGTGTGAAAGGTGGGCCCCACTTGGATAACATAAATACATCAAGATGGGATCTATTCAAGTGGGCCATCCCATCCTTTTGTAATGAATAAAATAAAATAAATTAAAATAAAAATAAGATAGAGAGAGAGACATGGAGAGTGGGACACGGCTTATGATGGAGGGTCCCCGTCATTATGGGCCCTCCCTTACATGAAATCATACAACAACGGGCCCCTTTGAACGAAGGACCATCAAAAATGTAAATCAACGGTGGAGATCCATTCTCCACCGTTATGGACGGTCTAGATGACCTTTTTGAAATGAAATAAACATCATGATGGGGTGCATGGAGAATGGCCCCATCATGGAACGATCATGATGATCCAAGTGGTCCATCGGCCACAAATAAAGGTCCCAAGTGAGATCCACACCATTGATCGGTGGGCCTCACTTGGTCCACCATAAAAACACATAAATCTACCCTATAGAAGCACCCACCTCTAGATCTTCTTGGTCCGTTGGATAGCCGGTCTCCTAGAGCTTTACTTAGATGGTGGAGATGGGAATTAGATGGCTAGGATGGGAGATTTGGGAGTGGAAAGTGGGCCTCACATATGCACTTCTCTCCATGGGGAGGCTTGGACGTTGGATGCTCTCCCTTGCTTGGGTTGGAGTGTTGAGAAATGAGAGAGAGAGAGGAGTGATTAATGAGAGATGGAGTGATGTGAGGTGAGTGATGGGTGAGGTGAGTGATGGGTGAAGTGATGTGTTAGTTGACTTGGGTGGTTGCTTGACTTGTGGAGAAAGGAAGCATGGGTGTGTGTGTACTTGACATGAGAGGTGATTGATGGGTGATTGATGGGATTGATGGGACATAGTGTAGAGATTCCTTGGGATTTGCAACGCGCGGTGTTTTTGCTCGAACTGAACGTGGGTCCGTATCTCATTGTCTGGGTATCGGATCGGTGCGTGAGTTGCGGCGTTGGAACCGCGGCGACGGTGCGGTCGCAACGATACAAGTCTTGGATTAAGCCGGCTCAAATGAATAGGATACGACTTACGGTCGTGCGCAACGTCAACCATAAGTCGCGGGAATCAACGGAACAGTGCGGATTAGGATAAGGGTCTTACAGCTCTCCCCACCTAATAAAAATTTCGTCCTCGAAATTTACGTTACCATCGCAACTAATCATAACTCAAAAAGGAAATAGGGAACACACATCATATATAATCAAGCATCATAATACATCATACAATCAATCATCGAAAAGATGGGGATAACGCTCGCGGGTCTCTGCCTCGCGCTCCCAAGACGCCTCATCCACACTATGGTGGCCCCAGTGTACTTTCACCAAGGGAATGACCTTGGTTCTGAGGACCTGCTCCTTTCGATCGAGGATACGAACTGGCTGCTCAACATAAGAAGCGTCCTCACGAACCTCCAACGGCTGCCAATCGATAACAGGGACGATGTCTTACCCACACTTCCTCAACATAGAGACATGGAAGACGTTGTGGACGCCAGACAACTGCGATGGCAAGGCAAGCCGGTAAGCCACAGCGCCAATGCGCCCAGTGATCTCGAAAGGTCCTATGAATCTCGGGGCAAGCTTGCCCTTCGTCCCAAAACGAACTACACCCTTCATGGGTGAGACCTTGAGATACACATAGTCCCCGACGACAAACTCTAAGGGACGACGCCGACGATCAGCAAAACTCTTCTGCCGGCTCTGAGCTGTGCGCATCCTCTGTCTGATGATGTCGATAGCCTCTGACGTCTGCAGCACAAGCTCGGGACCTAGGAGACGCCGCTCTCCAACCTCGGTCCAACAACTCGGAGTTCTGCACGGTCTGCCATATAATGCCTCAAAAGGAGCCATGCCAATGGTCGCCTGATAGCTGTTGTTGTATGCGAACTCAGCCAATCACAGGTGCTCGTCCCAGCTACCCGCGAAATCAATCGCGCAAGCCCGAAGCATATCCTCAAGGATCTGGTTGACCCTCTCGGTCTGGCCATCGGTTTGCGGATGGTACGCGGTGCTGAGCTGCAAATCAGTGCCCATCGCTTTCTGAAAGCTCCTCCAAAACTGAGACGTGAACCTCAGATCTCGGTCTGAAACAATCGAGACGGGAACACTATGCAATCTCACGATCTCATCAATGAACATCCTAGCGAGCCGATCTGTATGCCAAGTCTCACGAATCGCAAGAAAATGTGACGACTTCGTCAGACGGTCCACAACAACCCAGATGGCGTCATGACCGCGCTGAGTCCTCGGCAAACCCAAGACAAAATCGGTAGATATATGCTCCCACTTCCACATCGGAACGTACAGCGGCTGCAATAGGCCAGGGGGTCTCTGGTGATCGGCCTTGACACGTTGGCAGGTGTCACACTCGGCCACAAAACTGGCTATCTGGCGCTTCATCCCTGACCAAAAATACTGGCGTCTCATATCGCGATACATCTTCGTCGAGCCAGGGTGAATAGAGAAGCGCGATCGATGTGCCTCGGTCATAAGATCTCGGCGTAAATCAGGAATATCCGGGACACACAATCGGCCTCTGAAGCGAAGTCCACCGTCAGAACCGATCTGCCAATCTGTCTGACTCTCAGATGCTGCCTCTGCTCGGTAATCCTGTAACGACTCATCTGTCTGTTGAGCCTCGATCACCCTTGCGACAAGAGAGGGTTGAATCGACAAGCTCGATAGCTGAACGATAGATGACTGCAAACCAAACTCAAAGTCGTATTCTGCTATATCCTCGAGCATCCTCCACTCCTGAATCATCATATGCGCCACCAGGCCTCGTGGCTGACGACTGAGGGCATCCGCCACCACGTTCGCCTTGCCCGGGTGGTACTGAAGATCAAAATCGTAGTCCTTCAGGAGTTCCATCCAACGCCTCTGCCTCATGTTCAGCTCGGACTGAGAGAACAAATACTTCAAACTCTTGTGATCGGAAAAGAGCTCGAATCTCACCCCGTAAAGATAGTGTCTCCACACTTTCAGTGCAAAGACAACCGCTGCCAACTCTAGATCGTGCGTAGGGTAGTTCAGCTCGTGGACCTTGAGCTGTCGAGACGCATAAGCCACCGGCTTCCCGTGCTGCATCAGGACAGCACCTAAGCCAACTCGTGAGGCATCAGTAAATACAACAAATCCATCACTCCCAGAGGGAAGAGTGAGGACAGGAGCGGACGTGAGGCGGTCCTTCAACTCCATAAACGCCTGCTCACAAGCGTCGCTCCAAATGAACTCGGCACCCTTCCGGGTCAATCTGGTCAACGGGGCTGCAATGCGAGAAAATCCCTCAATAAAACGTCGGTAGTAGCCCGCCAAACCAAGAAAACTGCGGATCTCGGATGCGTTCGTGGGCTGATCCCACTGACGCACGGCATCTATCTTCGAGGGGTCTACAGCGACACCCTGCCTCGTCACTACATGGCCGAGGAACTTCACCTCCTCCTGCCAGAACTCACACTTTTCCAGCTTCGCGTAAAGCTGGTGTGCACGGAGGGTCTGCAATGTAATCTCAAGATGTCGCTCATGCTCCTCACGAGTCCTCGAATATATCAGGATGTCGTCAATAAACACCACGACAAACTGATCAAGATAAGGACGGAAGACCTCGTTCATCAACTGCATGAATACTGCGGGCGCATTGGTCAGTCCAAAGGACATGACCTGGAACTCAAAATGACCGTATCGCGTCCTAAAGGCTGTCTTCGGGATATCCTCATCTCGAACCCGAACCTGATGATAACCGGACCGCAAGTCTATCTTTGAAAAGAACTGCGCCTCCTGCAGCTGATCAAACAAGTCATCGATCCTCGGAAGCGGGTACTTGTTCTTGATCGTGACCTTGTTGAGCTCGCGGTAGTCTACGCAAAGCCTCAACGAGCCATCCTTCTTCTTTACGAAGAGTACCGGCGCTCCCCACGGCGAACTGCTCGGACGAATAAAGCCTAGCTCGCGCAACTCGTCCAACTGCTTCTGCAGTTCCCGTAACTCCAGTGGTGCCATACGATACGGGGCCTTCGAAATAGGCGCAGTACCAGGCACAAGATCAATCTGAAACTCGGTATGCCGACGAGGTGGTAATCCCGGAATCTCCTGAAACACATCAGGAAAACCACAGACAACCGGCAGCTGGTCGATACTCAAAGCAGCTGGCTCCTCAACGGCACACGATAACAAGCAAGAAAGCTGCCCTCCTCTGGGCTCGGCAACAAACTGAAACTCTGGCACGCCGGGTATGCAGAACGTGACTGACCTCGCAGAGCAGTCTAATATGGCGTAGTACTCGGCAAGCCAGTCCATGCCCAGGATAACATCAAAACCGGACATCGGCAATACAAATAGGTCGGCAGGCAAGAAGATATCCCCAATCAAAATAGGGCAAGACGCGCAAAATCGGCTCAACACGGCGGTCTTCCCTAATGGCGTCGATACTACCAAATCCTCACGGGCAGACTCCTACTAACGATCTCCCACACCCACATGCTGGTTTAATCAAGAAAACATCTGCAATATCATTGCTAATGCGCCTCACGGTGAAAATTTCGATTCAAGTTCAGACAAAGGCTATTCTGTACATAGCCACTTCTCTGTTGAAAACATTCAAGCTGTCACCGATCGAGACACTATACAGGATCTGCTTGATAGACAATCCTCATAATGAAACGGCTGGATGAGTGTGAAGTCTGTCTATTGGAGATCAAAACCATGCTTGCAACCCTGCAAAACCATACACAATAAATTCTGAATGTCTTACTGTCACGCCCCAAACCCGAAAATCGGATTCACATGAATCCCGATTGCCGAATCCGGTGTCGACAGCCTCCGTAGTGCCCCATTCTCGGCTTCTGATAATCTAATGCCAGATTCCAATCCTGGGATCCTACAAGGAGGATTTTCAGAATGAATTTTTTTTTTGTAAAGGAGCATAACCACAGACATAACCAAGTCACAAAACAACATCACCACATATCCACTATAACAACAATTTTAAGTACAATGCAAAAAGGGAAATACAAGGTGATCAAAAAGCTCCAAAAGGTCCTGATGTGCACTCCTGTCTCAGCGCTGCTGTCGCCCAAAGCTACCTGCACGCAACTATCGTGCATAAGCTTACAAAGGCTTAGAGGGTGGTGTAAGTGTGTGCGTAAGGCAAACGCCAAGTGTACAGTATCAGAACAATGCGGAAGTATGCGGCAAGTCCATGAATATACCAAGGCTGTGTAATGCAAGGCATGATGCGAGATATGAATGTCATCGGCCACACCGATGCAATGCAAGGCCTACATAGCCAAATGTCATATGCGAAATGCAATCCAAGCAAGTCGGTATTCCTCAAATGCGTATCTCAGTACAGTTCCTCTCAGGATATCACCAGGGTCTAATACACTTCGCAGAGACTGCCACCTCCCTAGCTGCACAGTCAAGCAAGCGGATAGGACCTCACTATCCGCCTGACCAGTAGTATGCCAATACCTACCCGGCTCGTCGATAGCGGACTCATTTGCGAGCTAGTCAAACTCAGCCTAGCTTATAGCCCTCTCACTCAGGCGGATAAGGCCACACCCCCTTCCAACCGACCCCGACACAGTGGGAGACGCGGCCTGCTGGTATTCGGCACTCGGGCGCTCGTATATCCACTCGGTCTAGACGTTGGAGCATCTCCTGGTACCAAAAAGGTTCTGGGACTCTCACCCAAGGACATCCTAAGTGCCCACAGTGCTAGAATAAGTATTTTCGGTATCCAATACGGCCATCCACGATGTACCTGTGGAGCCACGGCCCTGATGTTGCTAGGGCGTGCAGTGATCAAGTCATACGTATGCGAGATGCATGAATCACGCTGTCAAAACATGCAGCAATCCAGCGCGTACTGCGCGATCATGTGGGGTGCTCAGTCACCTAACGAGCCCCATAGATGGTCTGCCCAATGGCGTATGCTATGATCAGTCATTACTCATATCAAGCATACATATGATGCGTATGGGCATGAGTCATGAGATTATTCTAAACATGTTATTAGGCAATGAATAGTAACAGGTATGGACCTATCAATGGGCCCTAAAGAGAATTACAATGCGGACATTTAACCAACATCGTACATACAATGTGGACGTCAAACCAACATTGTTTCCCAGGCACGGCCTGCCATAAATATCCTTTCACGAACCGTGAGAAATGTACATTGCAATGAACCCTAAGTACATTCGTTAGGCCTCGATCCCTGGGCCTTAGGTATATTAAATGGGTCGTATTACATAGGCCCCACATTCACCAAATGGTTTGCATTAATGGGCCTCACCAATGAGCCTTATGTACATTGCAATGGTCCATGATCCATGGGCCTTGAAATATATTAAAGTGGTCTCACAACTTGGGCCATAAATATGCTAGATGGGCCCATGCACATAAATATATCAACTAGGCTACTCCATTTGTGCCCCATGCACATCAAATGGGCTTGTTCCCATGGGCTTTATATAGAGTAGGTGGGCCGGATCCCATGGGTATTGCATATGTCGAATGGGCCCAAACCCATGGGCATTATAATGCCAGATAAGCTTAATCCCATAGCCCTTATATGTATCAAATGGGCCTGACCATTTAGGCCTCAGATATATACCAAGGTAGGCCTCAATGAACGGCCAAAGTTAAATCAGTAAAGGGCCCTATACACATGTCATGGTGGCCCATTTGTACCATAGATCTGGCTCATTTTGGCTCAAGCCATAAAACAATTAAATGAACGGTTTAGGTGCAACACATGCATCATGGCGGGGGTCACAGGAAGGCCCACCAAAATTTTAATATACTATATAATATATATATAGTATATATACGTAGGTATGTATATATATAAATATATATATACACCATATTATAGGGAATATATATAATATTATATATACATGTATATATACACACACATACCTACATGCACGCACACACACGCGTACACACATGCATACGCACACGTGCACTCACATGCACTCACAAACACTCACACACACATGCACTCACAGACACTCACACACACGTGCACTCACATGCACTCACAGACACTCACACACACGTGCACTCACATGCACTCACAGACACTCACACACACGTGCACTCACATGCACTCACAGACACTCACACACCGTCCCCTGGACGGTGTGGATATATCATACATACAGTGGGCTCCACCGTCCGTGCGGACGGTGGAGTCAGGCATGAACATCTCTGTGGGTCCCATGGGGGCCACCATAATGTTTACTTTCCATTCAGCCTGTTGGTAAGATCACAAGGCCTGGATGAAGGGAAGAAAACAAATATCATCGTGATCCAAAACTCCTGTGGCCACCAAAAGTTTCAGTGGTGAGCACTCAATCAATACTGTTTCTTATGGTGTGGGCCACTTGAGCGTCATCTCGGCCTGATATTTGGAGGGGGGTACGTCAGGGGGCTGGCCCACCTAATGAATGGGTTGGATGGTGAAACGGTCATCAAGGTGGGGCCCACGGCCCTAGCCGTGGGTCGGCCTCGTCCGCCCGCCGCTGGAGAGTGCAGGACGCCAAGCGTCCTGCGTTAGGTCAGAGGCAGCAGCGCCTCTGCTGCTCCTTTTAAGAAAAAAGGTTTGGAAGGAAAGCGGTTTTTCCGTGGTTTTTGGCCTGTGGGGCCCGTGAAAATGAAATCTACTCCGGCCATTACGATCAGTGGCCCGAAGCCGTCCAAATGAGTCCAGAGTTTGAATTTTTTTGATGCATGGAAGTGAAATAAACTAAGAAAGTGATATTTGAATGGTAAAGGTGCGACCTTTGACGCTATGGCCCACCAGGTGATTGGATCAGCTCCAAACTTCTACCCAACGGCTACAATGCCGTGGGTAAGAGGATGGGCGGCTCAGATCGGATATAAGCATCAGGGTGGGGCCTATGCAAGGAGGCCACCCAATTTTTTTTCTTTTTTTCTTTCCTTCTTCCCTTTTTCTTTTTCTTTTTCTTTTTCTTCACAGCGTCCAGCGTCTGGGACGCTGGACGGTTAAATAAATTTATTTTTTTTTTATATGGTAGGCCCTGATGAAGTGGGCCACCACCTGATGGGCGGCATGGAAATGGTGTGAAAGGTGGGCCCCACTTGGATAACATAAATACATCAAGATGGGATCTATTCAAGTGGGCCATCCCATCCTTTTGTAATGAATAAAATAAAATAAATTAAAATAAAAATAAGATAGAGAGAGAGACATGGAGAGTGGGACACGGCTTATGATGGAGGGTCCCCGTCATTATGGGCCCTCCCTTACATGAAATCATACAACAACGGGCCCCTTTGAACGAAGGACCATCAAAAATGTAAATCAACGGTGGAGATCCATTCTCCACCGTTATGGACGGTCTAGATGACCTTTTTGAAATGAAATAAACATCATGATGGGGTGCATGGAGAATGGCCCCATCATGGAACGATCATGATGATCCAAGTGGTCCATCGGCCACAAATAAAGGTCCCAAGTGAGATCCACACCATTGATCGGTGGGCCTCACTTGGTCCACCATAAAAACACATAAATCTACCCTATAGAAGCACCCACCTCTAGATCTTCTTGGTCCGTTGGATAGCCGGTCTCCTAGAGCTTTACTTAGATGGTGGAGATGGGAATTAGATGGCTAGGATGGGAGATTTGGGAGTGGAAAGTGGGCCTCACATATGCACTTCTCTCCATGGGGAGGCTTGGACGTTGGATGCTCTCCCTTGCTTGGGTTGGAGTGTTGAGAAATGAGAGAGAGAGAGGTGTGATTAATGAGAGATGGAGTGATGTGAGGTGAGTGATGGGTGAGGTGAGTGATGGGTGAAGTGATGTGTTAGTTGACTTGGGTGGTTGCTTGACTTGTGGAGAAAGGAAGCATGGGTGTGTGTGTACTTGACATGAGAGGTGATTGATGGGTGATTGATGGGATTGATGGGACATAGTGTAGAGATTCCTTGGGATTTGCAACGCGCGGTGTTTTTGCTCGAACTGAACGTGGGTCCGTATCTCATTGTCTGGGTATCGGATCGGTGCGTGAGTTGCGGCGTTGGAACCGCGGCGACGGTGCGGTCGCAACGATACAAGTCTTGGATTAAGCCGGCTCAAATGAATAGGATACGACTTACGGTCGTGCGCAACGTCAACCATAAGTCGCGGATTGCCGAAATTTGACGAGAAGGGTCGCGGGAATCAACGGAACAGTACGGATTAGGATAAGGGTCTTACAGCTCTCCCCACCTAATAAAAATTTTGTCCTTGAAATTTACGTTACCATCGCAACTAATCATAACTCAAAAAGGAAATAGGGAACACACATCATATATAATCAAGCATCATAATACATCATACAATCAATCATCGAAAAGATGGGGATAACGCTCGCGGGTCTCTGCCTCGCGCTCCCAAGACGCCTCATCCACACTATGGTGGCCCCAGTGTACTTTCACCAAGGGAATGACCTTGGTTCTGAGGACCTGCTCCTTTCGATCGAGGATACGAACTGGCTGCTCAACATAAGAAGCGTCCTCACGAACCTCCAACGGCTGCCAATCGATAACAGGGACGATGTCTTACCCACACTTCCTCAACATAGAGACATGGAAGACGTTGTGGACGCCAGACAACTGCGATGGCAAGGCAAGCCGGTAAGCCACAGCGCCAATGCGCCCAGTGATCTCGAAAGGTCCTATGAATCTCGGGGCAAGCTTGCCCTTCGTCCCAAAACGAACTACACCCTTCATGGGTGAGACCTTGAGATACACATAGTCCCCGACGACAAACTCTAAGGGACGACGCCGACGATCAGCAAAACTCTTCTGCCGGCTCTGAGCTGTGCGCATCCTCTGTCTGATGATGTCGATAGCCTCTGACGTCTGCAGCACAAGCTCGGGACCTAGGAGACGCCGCTCTCCAACCTCGGTCCAACAACTCGGAGATCTGCACGGTCTGCCATATAATGCCTCAAAAGGAGCCATGCCAATGGTCGCCTGATAGCTGTTGTTGTATGCGAACTCAGCCAATCACAGGTGCTCGTCCCAGCTACCCGCGAAATCAATCGCGCAAGCCCGAAGCATATCCTCAAGGATCTGGTTGACCCTCTCGGTCTGGCCATCGGTTTGCGGATGCTACGCGGTGCTGAGCTGCAAATCAGTGCCCATCGCTTTCTGAAAGCTCCTCCAAAACTGAGACGTGAACCTCAGATCTCGGTCTGAAACAATCGAGACGGGAACACCATGCAATCTCACGATCTCATCAATGAACATCCTAGCGAGCCGATCTGTATGCCAAGTCTCACGAATCGCAAGAAAATGTGACGACTTCGTCAGACGGTCCACAACAACCCAGATGGCGTCATGACCGCGCTGAGTCCTCGGCAAACCCAAGACAAAATCGGTAGATATATGCTCCCACTTCCACATCGGAACGTACAGCGGCTGCAATAGGCCAGGGGGTCTCTGGTGATCGGCCTTGACACGCTGGCAGGTGTCACACTCGGCCACAAAACTGGCTATCTGGCGCTTCATCCCTGACCAAAAATACTGGCGTCTCATATCGCGATACATCTTCGTCGAGCCAGGGTGAATAGAGAAGCGCGATCGATGTGCCTCGGTCATAAGATCTCGGCGTAAATCAGGAATATCCGGGACACACAATCGGCCTCTGAAGCGAAGTCCACCGTCAGAACCGATCTGCCAATCTGTCTGACTCTCAGATGCTGCCTCTGCTCGGTAATCCTGTAACGACTCATCTGTCTGTTGAGCCTCGATCACCCTTGCGACAAGAGAGGGTTGAATCGACAAGCTCGATAGCTGAACGATAGATGACTGCAAACCAAACTCAAAGTCGTATTCTGCTATATCCTCGAGCATCCTCCACTCCTGAATCATCATATGCGCCACCAGGCCTCGTGGCTGACGACTGAGGGCATCCGCCACCACGTTCGCCTTGCCCGGGTGGTACTGAAGATCAAAATCGTAGTCCTTCAGGAGTTCCATCCAACGCCTCTGCCTCATGTTCAGCTCGGACTGAGAGAACAAATACTTCAAACTCTTGTGATCGGAAAAGAGCTCGAATCTCACCCCGTAAAGATAGTGTCTCCACACTTTCAGTGCAAAGACAACCGCTGCCAACTCTAGATCGTGCGTAGGGTAGTTCAGCTCGTGGACCTTGAGCTGTCGAGACGCATAAGCCACCGGCTTCCCGTGCTGCATCAGGACAGCACCTAAGCCAACTCGTGAGGCATCAGTAAATACAACAAATCCATCACTCCCAGAGGGAAGAGTGAGGACAGGAGCGGACGTGAGGCGGTCCTTCAACTCCATAAACGCCTGCTCACAAGCGTCGCTCCAAATGAACTCGGCACCCTTCCGGGTCAATCTGGTCAACGGGGCTGCAATGCGAGAAAATCCCTCAATAAAACGTCGGTAGTAGCCCGCCAAACCAAGAAAACTGCGGATCTCGGATGCGTTCGTGGGCTGATCCCACTGACGCACGGCATCTATCTTCGAGGGGTCTACAGCGACACCCTGCCTCGTCACTACATGGCCGAGGAACTTCACCTCCTCCTGCCAGAACTCACACTTTTTCAGCTTCGCGTAAAGCTGGTGTGCACGGAGGGTCTGCAATGTAATCTCAAGATGTCGCTCATGCTCCTCACGAGTCCTCGAATATATCAGGATGTCGTCAATAAACACCACGACAAACTGATCAAGATAAGGACGGAAGACCTCGTTCATCAACTGCATGAATACTGCGGGCGCATTGGTCAGTCCAAAGGACATGACCTGGAACTCAAAATGACCGTATCGCGTCCTAAAGGCTGTCTTCGGGATATCCTCATCTCGAACCCGAACCTGATGATAACCGGACCGCAAGTCTATCTTTGAAAAGAACTGCGCCTCCTGCAGCTGATCAAACAAGTCATCGATCCTCGGAAGCGGGTACTTGTTCTTGATCGTGACCTTGTTGAGCTCGCGGTAGTCTACGCAAAGCCTCAACGAGCCATCCTTCTTCTTTACGAAGAGTACCGGCGCTCCCCACGGCGAACTGCTCGGACGAATAAAGCCTAGCTCGCGCAACTCGTCCAACTGCTTCTGCAGTTCCCGTAACTCCAGTGGTGCCATACGATACGGGGCCTTCGAAATAGGCGCAGTACCAGGCACAAGATCAATCTGAAACTCGGTATGCCGACGAGGTGGTAATCCCGGAATCTCCTGAAACACATCAGGAAAACCACAGACAACCGGCAGCTGGTCGATACTCAAAGCAGCTGGCTCCTCAACGGCACACGATAACAAGCAAGAAAGCTGCCCTCCTCTGGGCTCGGCAACAAACTGAAACTCTGGCACGCCGGGTATGCAGAACGTGACTGACCTCGCAGAGCAGTCTAATATGGCGTAGTACTCGGCAAGCCAGTCCATGCCCAGGATAACATCAAAACCGGACATCGGCAATACAAATAGGTCGGCAGGCAAGAAGATATCCCCAATCAAAATAGGGCAAGACGCGCAAAATCGGCTCAACACGGCGGTCTTCCCTAATGGCGTCGATACTACCAAATCCTCACGGGCAGACTCCTACTAACGATCTCCCACACCCACATGCTGGTTTAATCAAGAAAACATCTGCAATATCATTGCTAATGCGCCTCACGGTGAAAATTTCGATTCAAGTTCAGACAAAGGCTATTCTGTACATAGCCACTTCTCTGTTGAAAACATTCAAGCTGTCACCGATCGAGACACTATACAGGATCTGCTTGATAGACAATCCTCATAATGAAACGGCTGGATGAGTGTGAAGTCTGTCTATTGGAGATCAAAACCATGCTTGCAACCCTGCAAAACCATACACAATAAATTCTGAATGTCTTACTGTCACGCCCCAAACCCGAAAATCGGATTCACATGAATCCCGATTGCCGAATCCGGTGTCGACAGCCTCCGTAGTGCCCCATTCTCGGCTTCTGATAATCTAATGCCAGATTCCAATCCTGGGATCCTACAAGGAGGATTTTCAGAATGAATTTTTTTTTTATAAAGGAGCATAACCACAGACATAACCAAGTCACAAAACAACATCACCACATATCCACTATAACAACAATTTTAAGTACAATGCAAAAAGGGAAATACAAGGTGATCAAAAAGCTCCAAAAGGTCCTGATGTGCACTCCTGTCTCAGCGCTGCTGTCGCCCAAAGCTACCTGCACGCAACTATCGTGCATAAGCTTACAAAGGCTTAGAGGGTGGTGTAAGTGTGTGCGTAAGGCAAACGCCAAGTGTACAGTATCAGAACAATGCGGAAGTATGCGGCAAGTCCATGAATATACCAAGGCTGTGTAATGCAAGGCATGATGCGAGATATGAATGTCATCGGCCACACCGATGCAATGCAAGGCCTACATAGCCAAATGTCATATGCGAAATGCAATCCAAGCAAGTCGGTATTCCTCAAATGCGTATCTCAGTACAGTTCCTCTCAGGATATCACCAGGGTCTAATACACTTCGCAGAGACTGCCACCTCCCTAGCTGCACAGTCAAGCAAGCGGATAGGACCTCACTATCCGCCTGACCAGTAGTATGCCAATACCTACCCGGCTCGTCGATAGCGGACTCATTTGCGAGCTAGTCAAACTCAGCCTAGCTTATAGCCCTCTCACTCAGGCGGATAAGGCCACACCCCCTTCCAACCGACCCCGACACAGTGGGAGACGCGGCCTGCTGGTATTCGGCACTCGGGCGCTCGTATATCCACTCGGTCTAGACGTTGGAGCATCTCCTGGTACCAAAAAGGTTCTGGGACTCTCACCCAAGGACATCCTAAGTGCCCACAGTGCTAGAATAAGTATTTTCGGTATCCAATACGGCCATCCACGATGTACCTGTGGAGCCACGGCCCTGATGTTGCTAGGGCGTGCAGTGATCAAGTCATACGTATGCGAGATGCATGAATCACGCTGTCAAAACATGCAGCAATCCAGCGCGTACTGCGCGATCATGTGGGGTGCTCAGTCACCTAACGAGCCCCATAGATGGTCTGCCCAATGGCGTATGCTATGATCAGTCATTACTCATATCAAGCATACATATGATGCGTATGGGCATGAGTCATGAGATTATTCTAAACATGTTATTAGGCAATGAATAGTAACAGGTATGGACCTATCAATGGGCCCTAAAGAGAATTACAATGCGGACATTTAACCAACATCGTACATACAATGTGGACGTCAAACCAACATTGTTTCCCAGGCACGGCCTGCCATAAATATCCTTTCACGAACCGTGAGAAATGTACATTGCAATGAACCCTAAGTACATTCGTTAGGCCTCGATCCCTGGGCCTTAGGTATATTAAATGGGTCGTATTACATAGGCCCCACATTCACCAAATGGTTTGCATTAATGGGCCTCACCAATGAGCCTTATGTACATTGCAATGGTCCATGATCCATGGGCCTTGAAATATATTAAAGTGGTCTCACAACTTGGGCCATAAATATGCTAGATGGGCCCATGCACATAAATATATCAACTAGGCTACTCCATTTGTGCCCCATGCACATCAAATGGGCTTGTTCCCATGGGCTTTATATAGAGTAGGTGGGCCGGATCCCATGGGTATTGCATATGTCGAATGGGCCCAAACCCATGGGCATTATAATGCCAGATAAGCTTAATCCCATAGCCCTTATATGTATCAAATGGGCCTGACCATTTAGGCCTCAGATATATACCAAGGTAGGCCTCAATGAATGGCCAAAGTTAAATCAGTAAAGGGCCCTATACACATGTCATGGTGGCCCATTTGTACCATAGATCTGGCTCATTTTGGCTCAAGCCATAAAACAATTAAATGAACGGTTTAGGTGCAACACATGCATCATGGCGGGGGTCACAGGAAGGCCCACCAAAATTTTAATATACTATATAATATATATATAGTATATATACGTAGGTATGTATATATATAAATATATATATACACCATATTATAGGGAATATATATAATATTATATATACATGTATATATACACACACATACCTACATGCACGCACACACACGCGTACACACATGCATACACACACGTGCACTCACATGCACTCACAAACACTCACACACACATGCACTCACAGACACTCACACACACGTGCACTCACATGCACTCACAGACACTCACACACACGTGCACTCACATGCACTCACAGACACTCACACACACGTGCACTCACATGCACTCACAGACACTCACACACACGTGCACTCACATGCACTCACAGACACTCACACACCGTCCCCTGGACGGTGTGGATATATCATACATACAGTGGGCTCCACCGTCCGTGCGGACGGTGGAGTCAGGCATGAACATCTCTGTGGGTCCCATGGGGGCCACCATAATGTTTACTTTCCATTCAGCCTGTTGGTAAGATCACAAGGCCTGGATGAAGGGAAGAAAACAAATATCATCGTGATCCAAAACTCCTGTGGCCACCAAAAGTTTCAGTGGTGAGCACTCAATCAATACTGTTTCTTATGGTGTGGGCCACTTGAGCGTCATCTCGGCCTGATATTTGGAGGGGGGTACGTCAGGGGGCTGGCCCACCTAATGAATGGGTTGGATGGTGAAACGGTCATCAAGGTGGGGCCCACGGCCCTAGCCGTGGGTCGGCCTCGTCCGCCCGCCGCTGGAGAGTGCAGGACGCCAAGCGTCCTGCGTTAGGTCAGAGGCAGCAGCGCCTCTGCTGCTCCTTTTAAGAAAAAAGGTTTGGAAGGAAAGCGGTTTTTCCGTGGTTTTTGGCCTGTGGGGCCCGTGAAAATGAAATCTACTCCGGCCATTACGATCAGTGGCCCGAAGCCGTCCAAATGAGTCCAGAGTTTGAATTTTTTTGATGCATGGAAGTGAAATAAACTAAGAAAGTGATATTTGAATGGTAAAGGTGCGACCTTTGACGCTATGGCCCACCAGGTGATTGGATCAGCTCCAAACTTCTACCCAACGGCTACAATGCCGTGGGTAAGAGGATGGGCGGCTCAGATCGGATATAAGCATCAGGGTGGGGCCTATGCAAGGAGGCCACCCAATTTTTTTTCTTTTTTTCTTTCCTTCTTCCCTTTTTCTTTTTCTTTTTCTTTTTCTTCACAGCGTCCAGCGTCTGGGACGCTGGACGGTTAAATAAATTTATTTTTTTTTTATATGGTAGGCCCTGATGAAGTGGGCCACCACCTGATGGGCGGCATGGAAATGGTGTGAAAGGTGGGCCCCACTTGGATAACATAAATACATCAAGATGGGATCTATTCAAGTGGGCCATCCCATCCTTTTGTAATGAATAAAATAAAATAAATTAAAATAAAAATAAGATAGAGAGAGAGACATGGAGAGTGGGACACGGCTTATGATGGAGGGTCCCCGTCATTATGGGCCCTCCCTTACATGAAATCATACAACAACGGGCCCCTTTGAACGAAGGACCATCAAAAATGTAAATCAACGGTGGAGATCCATTCTCCACCGTTATGGACGGTCTAGATGACCTTTTTGAAATGAAATAAACATCATGATGGGGTGCATGGAGAATGGCCCCATCATGGAACGATCATGATGATCCAAGTGGTCCATCGGCCACAAATAAAGGTCCCAAGTGAGATCCACACCATTGATCGGTGGGCCTCACTTGGTCCACCATAAAAACACATAAATCTACCCTATAGAAGCACCCACCTCTAGATCTTCTTGGTCCGTTGGATAGCCGGTCTCCTAGAGCTTTACTTAGATGGTGGAGATGGGAATTAGATGGCTAGGATGGGAGATTTGGGAGTGGAAAGTGGGCCTCACATATGCACTTCTCTCCATGGGGAGGCTTGGACGTTGGATGCTCTCCCTTGCTTGGGTTGGAGTGTTGAGAAATGAGAGAGAGAGAGGTGTGATTAATGAGAGATGGAGTGATGTGAGGTGAGTGATGGGTGAGGTGAGTGATGGGTGAAGTGATGGGTTAGTTGACTTGGGTGGTTGCTTGACTTGTGGAGAAAGGAAGCATGGGTGTGTGTGTACTTAACATGAGAGGTGATTGATGGGTGATTGATGGGATTGATGGGACATAGTGTAGAGATTCCTTGGGATTTGCAACGCGCGGTGTTTTTGCTCGAACTGAACGTGGGTCCGTATCTCATCGTCTGGGTATCGGATCGGTGCGTGAGTTGCGGCGTTGGAACCGCGGCGACGGTGCGGTCGCAACGATACAAGTCTTGGATTAAGCCGGCTCAAATGAATAAGATACGACTTACGGTCATGCGCAACGTCAACCATAAGTCGCGGATTGCCGGAATTTGACGAGAAGGGTCGCGGGAATCAACGGAACAGTGCGGATTAGGATACGGGTCTTACACTTACCAGCCCTGTAAAGGTTTTTGATTGTCTATAGTACGACCAGTGCATCACATACCTGGATTCTCCCTGAAATTCTTAAGGCATAAATATCTTTTTGAGTGCTCTTCGCTCATATATAGGTGTGATGCATTACTAAACTTATAGAGTTGAAAAGTCTCTTTTTGGTGTGATGTCCTCTGTGTGAGGAATACTTTTTCTTTGATGATTTTCTGTCATACTACTGCCAATCTTGGGCAGTATATGTTTTTTGGATATTTTTGAATATGGATGGATATAGTTCACATCTTTACTGTCATGATTATGCTTTAAGATCCCCTGATCTATCTAGTTTTTGGTGTGGAATGCATGTGATGTTTTGATCATTATTTACTCTGCTTCTATCACTGCTCTGTTTAATCTGCTATGCATACATAATTTCTGAAAATGATGTCTGCTTAAACTGTTTTGATCATTATACATCTATACTTTATATATGTATGCTCTCTGAATGTTGGTTCTCCCAAGTTGCTTTAACTCCAGTCAATATCAATTGTTATACCTTTGCCAATGACTGACAAAAAGGGAGAGAACAATTCAAACACCTCACAAGGAAAGTTGCATATCTACTTGAATTGTGATACAGGTGTTAGGGGGAGTAGCTACATCAAGATAGGGGGAGAATATTGTTAGGGGGAGCAGCTACTGACTTATGTGTGTATGGTCTCACTAGACATTGTAAAATTGTGTAAATTACATCTACATACAATTTAGGATATGTTTGTCTAGATGTTCGTCTAGGGTATTTTGGTAATTTGTCACGTAATTGATAAAGGGGGAGATTAAAAGTGCCCTGGTTTGTCAATTAGCATGAGTGTTGATCTAACTAGACAGGAAAGCTCCATAGAAAGATCAAACAATTGTCTGCCTCAACTGGATGTGTGCCCGAACTTGCCACAGGTAAATCTATGCCTCACATCCCATGTCCCAAAACACCAGGTAAATAAAACTCTTAAAATCTATTAGAATATCATACGGTTTTTGGGTTAGAAAACTTTTTTACAAAATCAAAAAATCCGTAAGTTTTCTACCTCTACCGATTTATCGATATCAGGTTTAATAAAATCGAGGTGTGCTGTCGATGTCCTCGATGATCAATTGATACCATCGAAATGAGGACCAAAGATGTCCAGCAACCACATATTCATCTGGATGAAATTATCGATGTATCGATAACCCTATTGATATCATCGATATTTGAATCTTGAGTTTATTGAAGTAGACTCGATATAATTGATAGCAGAGTATTTGTGTCCCTTTTTTTATAATAAAATCATATAGACCTTCGATATATCAACGCACCCCTCAATATCCTCGAAAGTCAAAAACCAATGATATTAAAATGCCATCGACGATATCAGTCTTAGACATAGTCTTTTCAGCAACATTTTTCAGGTGATTTTTATTTCGGATGGAGGGTCACTCAATAAAATTGATATTCAAATATCGATGATATTGAGGCCAGATTGATTGCATCGAGAGAGGACATAAACTATCCAGCAAGCTCACTAATAAAATCTATGAATTTATCAATGCATCGACACGACCTTCAATATCATCGACATTCAAATTTCGATGATATCGAGTGTACCTCGATCATATCTTTTGACTTGAAAAATTTCAAAGCAAGTCTCTCTCATTTTTAAATGTCGAGGAATCGATCCTCGTATCGATTATATCGAAGTTTGAAATTCGATGGCATCAACGCGCATTTCAATTCCCTCGACCAGCTGGTAAAAAGTTTTTAAAGCGTATGACATTTGAGTTTGTGTCATCGAGCGGCCAATCGATGCAATCAAGAGTATACGCTCAATGATATCAACCTTACTCGATGATATCAAACTCTGTCATAAATATGACCATTTTATATCCGTTGGAACTTTTTGCCTATATATAGAGAGCTTGTCTTTAGTTGCTGGTGGAGAAAGAAGAGAGTGCTTTTAAGTGTTTAACCTTAGATCATTTACCGAAAGCCCTTTCTCTCAAGGGAGTTCATCCTCCAATCCACCCTCATCATTGATATTCGATAGAGTGGATTGGGGAATGAACTTTCGCATTCAAAGATCCTCCAGTTACCACCTTAATGGCAAATCATTAAGCTGGGACACCTTTAATGCATAGATGATTGGAATCACTCTATCTCTTTTATAGGAAAATATTTGAGAGTAGAATTTCATTATCACCTTGACCCAACCCATCACCATACATCGATATATCTTCTGAGTTACGATTTAAGGAAGCAGAAGACTCTTCATCAACAAAGAAGGAGATCTTCAATAATGAGTTAAAAGGGACTCATCTGCTTATCTGAAAGTAATCAGAGTCCAGAGGACCCTTGTGATCATTCCTTTATAGGATTAAGTCTAAGGTGTTTCTCACCCTTGCAAGTCCTCTAAGAGGCCTCTAGTAGGAGTGTATGTGGTGGGTACATTATTTTGACCCTTGATCTATGAAGAGCATAAACAGTTAGGGTCTTATAGAAGATCCTTGGCTAGTGTGCCTAAAAGTGGGTGCGATGTGTTGACCCCTACTCGTGAAAGCATAAACAGTCAGCCTAGGTGTAAGTTATAAAGGTTAAAGGTGAACCTGATTTAAAACCTTGGGTTTGGGGTGAACCATGGTAAACCTCCTTAGTGAAATTTGATACACTCAAGGGTTGAGTGCGGTTACCGGGAGTGGAGTAGACAAGTAGTCGAACCACTATAAAAATGACTGTGTTTGAAATTGTTATTCATTTGTTTGTGTTATTTCTTTTAATATTTTCATATTTGATTATCTGAGATCACACATCACACACATAGTCATATCCATCATAAACTAGTTTGCATATTGTTCATCTCTCAAATAGTTTGTGATTGGATCCTCTACCAGGCTTGGAAGCCAATAGAGTTACTCTTAAGTAATCCTAATATATGCTTGTTGTTAGGATTAGTGTGATAGGATTTTAAATTGTTATAAAATTATTAAAAGGTCCTATTCACCCCCCCTTTAGGACTTATTGGCATATTCCTACTTCAACTAAAGCGGTCTTTACTAAAATTTCATGCTTTACATCTCAGATAGAACCGGTTAACGTAAAAGAAGCCCTTTCTGACGAAAACTAGATTGTTGCAATGTAAGAAGAGCTTAATTAATTTGTCAGAAATGATGTTTGGTACTTAGGTCCAAGACCGAAAGATAAACACATTATCGAAATAAAATAGATTTTTAAAAATAAGTTTAATGAACTTGGTAATATTATTAGAAACAAGGCTAGACTGGTTGTACAAGGGTACACTAAAATTGAAGATATCGATTATGATGAGACTTTTTCCCCAGTAGCTCGTCTTAAATCAATCAGACTATTTATATCCATTGCGTGCTTTAGAAAGTTCAAAATATATCAAATGGATGTGAAGAGTGCATTTTTAAATGGCGATTTGCATGAAAAAGTATATGTTAAACAACCAACGGGTTTTGAAGACCCTATGAATGTTGATCATGTCTACCGCCTAAAAAAGGTACTCTATAGTTTGAAACAAGCTCTCAAGGTATGGTACGAAAAATTGACTAAGTTGCTACTAAGTCATAACTTTATAATGGGAAGTGTTAATAAGACATTGTTTATAAAGAAACATAATGATCACATTTTAATAGTGCAAATTTATGTTGATGATATTATTTATGGACCTACCTGTGCTAACATGACTATTGAGTTTGCAGATCTTATGAAG
Organism: Magnolia kwangsiensis; assembly: GCA_037074715.1. Taxonomy (NCBI): domain Eukaryota; kingdom Viridiplantae; phylum Streptophyta; class Magnoliopsida; order Magnoliales; family Magnoliaceae; genus Magnolia; species Magnolia kwangsiensis. The sequence goes on from CM073573.1 coordinate 65,691,387, forward strand.
TCTAAGTTCGAAATGAGCATGGATAGAGAATTAAATTATTTCCTACGGTTGTAAGTAAAATAACTACCTGATGGTTTCTTTATCTCTCAAACTAAATATGATCTGAACTTAGTTAAAAAGTTTGGATTTGAGAGTGGGAAAAATTTTGATACTCTTATGAGTACTACTTTAAAACTCTCAACGGACTCTACAGGTAAGAGTGTGGATCCTATACTATATCGCAGTATGATAGGAAGTTTGCTTTATTTAACTGCAAGCCGACCTGATATTGCATTTAGTGTAAGAATATGCGCTAGATATCAATCTCACCCTAAAGAGTCACATTTAATTGTTGTTAAGCCGATTATACGATATGTCACTAATTTAGCAAATCTTGGTCTTTGGTATCCACATGATACTAGTGTGCAATTAGCTGGTTACACGGATGCTGATTGGGCTGGTAAAATTGATGACCAAAAATCAACCAGTGGTGATTGTTTTTATATAGGGAACTATTTAGTTTCTTAGTAAAATAAGAAACAAAGTTTCATATCACTCTCAACTGTTGAGGCTAAATACGTTGCGGCAAGTAATGCATGTACTCAGCTTATATGGATGAAAAGAATGCTAAGTGATTACGGAATTGCGCAAGATTCTATGGTTTTATATTGTGATAATTTCAGTACAATTAATATATCTAAAAATTCAATCCAGCATTCACGAACCAAGCATATTGACATTAGATATCACTACATTCGTGAATCAGTAGAAGAAAAGATAATTTCTTTAGAATATATTCTGACCGAGAATCAATTAGCTGACATATTCACAAAATCGCTCGATAAAAGCAGGTTTGATAAATTAAAATTTGATCTTGGTATGTGCAATATGAATTGATTATTCATGCATTTTTGTATCATAATGTATATATTTATTATTTTAAATGTTTAAATTTTGAATTTTGTGTAAAATTGCACATTTTGGGTTGTACACGACCAGTTAAGTACATACTCGACCAGTCATGGCACGATCGGTCGAGCATGTACTCGACCAGCCGTGAACTGCGGATTTGGTGCTTTATTTGGGGGGAAAATCCCTTTTTCCTTATTTTGGTTATCTTCTCCAAAGGCTCCTAGGTCGACTGGTCAAACTCATCTTCTATTTCTTCAAGGTTAGTGCATTGTTTTCATTTTTCTTGTAGATTCAAGTCCTTTGCACTCCTTTTTTATCATTTGTGTGATTTATTTCTTGATTTATATTAGTTTTTGTGGTTTTATTCTCAAAAATCTAATCTCTTAGAAACCCACTCTACCTCTTTTGCAATCTCTTTGTTCCTTTCTTTATTTGTTGCAAATGGAAGGTAGAACTAAAAAGAAAGGATCTCGTGGTCCCTCAACTTCTAGGTCGACTCCTATTATAGTGTGACACCTTTGGTCGCCCGAAGATGATCCCTCTTATGTGCGGGATATTCGATTGCGCAATGTTATAGTAGAACGACCCATGAATGTTGATCATTTGGCTCTATTTGATCTCCTTCTTCTCTTTTAGTTTGTATGATAAGATAACATACTACATTGGGGCGGGCCGGCATATCGCTCCATTGCGCAGGCTATGTATGCTTGCATTATTGATTTTTCTACTGAAAATCTAACATTCACTGTCTCAAGTAGTAAAGGTCCAATTAATGTGGATCATCACCTTATCTCTGGATTAATGGATTTACCTGTCAATGATGAAGGTATTCCCATTAGCACTCTAGTGGCAAAATCATCTAAAACTGAGAGGCGAATGCTTACTAGAGATTTATGCAATATAGATGCGGAATGGAATACTACTGAAAATGCACTTGCCTCAAAGTTTTTATTACCCAAATATAGAATCCTTCATAGGATATTCATTTCAAATGTCTATCCTCGTTCTGGTAACAAAACTAAACTCACTATGTTCATAGTTCGCATTCTTCATTCCATAATCTCTTGTACTATAATGCCCCAAAAATCAAGGGTCGGTGTAACACCCCAGATTTTTTCCAACCTGGGATTAGACGTCCTTAGGCAATGGGTCAACCATAACACCTTTATAACCTCTCAGAACCCAATTCCAAAGCCAAAGTAATCACTTAGGATTAATTCCTTTAGAAATTAAGCGTAAGTTAGCTAGCGCTACGCGCTAGAGTAGCTGTGAAATTGTTCCTAAACATTTTAAATACTTTCTGCAAGACCCAAAACTTGTAGAATCAATGACGCTATAATACCCTGAAACCTAGGATCAAACTCTAAACCCGTTTGCTCTCAGGAACCCTTTGAAACTTTGTATTGGATCTAGACCGCGCGTCGAAAGTCCGATACCTACAATCTTAGACCGTTATGACCGCTTGGCTGGACTTGACAATCATTTCGAAAATCAAGCCCAACCGACGTTCAGAGGCTATTTCATTGAGCCTGGAGTGAAGAGAGTGAGAAATGGACTAGATTTGGATATTTTAATCTAAATCTGGCACATGACTTGGCGCGTTATTATTAAGCGTTCTGACCGTCAGAATTCAGCCAAATTACACACTCGGATCAGGAAAAATTTCTCTTTCATAACATGAGACTTATAGACCTGATTTATGTACGATGACCGTTGAACTGAAATTGGACCGCCACATGCGATTTGTGAACTCTGCCGGACTGAAAACTAGGTGTGAGCAACATCCAGTGACCATGAGCTTAAGTCCGACCGCATTCGGCCAGGGGACCTCCCGAAACACTCTTTTGGATCGGAAAAGTCCCGATTTGGTTATAACTCAAGTATACCTTTGTCCCAAGTCTGTTTTGGTGAAGTTTTACCCTATATAAGGGCTTGAAACCCTCTCATATCTCTCCCATCCGAATTTTCTTTAAATCCTAGATTGAGGGAGAGAGAAAGTGAGAGATTTTGAGAGAGTTGTGGGAGAGGATTCCCGTCACTTGCTGCAGCTTTTGCACGTGCCAAAGCACCGCACTCCAATCACTTTTTCGGCGATTCCAACGCACTCCTAGGTTAGAAAAACCCTAACTACTTGCTGATTTAGGGTTCTTTCGATTCAAATAGTAACATAGCTTATGTATCTTGTGTATTAGGTCGCCTGTATGCCGTTGACGAAGCGTATACATTCCGTTCGAAACGATACACGTCTAAGGCGAAAGGTGAGGATTTTAAATGCTTTGATTAACTGATTTCAAAGCTTTCAATGTCATTTAATAGTAGATTATCGACGGCAACGCCGTTTGACATGCACAACATGCTGTCCGTTTTTCGTTTCCTAAACGTACGGTAAATATGAGATTTAGGGTATTTTAGGCATTTATAGAAAATACTGTATACGTCCGTATTTTGCTGAAATATTTCACATGTAAATTCATCGTGTTATGATATTATGTATGCGTGTATAATCTGTTTGGCGAAGAGATTCACCCTAATGCGTACTTTGGGTCGACATACGCTATGTAGACTAAAGTGTGTGGACTAAGTGTTTGTATAAATGTTTATATTAGTATGTATTGAATAAATGGTATTGTAAATTAGTTTTGAGAATGAATTCTCAATCCACATGATGTTGTATATGATTTCCTACATGTTTATTATATGAATTGATTTCCTTATATGTATAGAATATATGTGTTGGTTGATTTGCTTACTTCGTATGTTATAACATGTGTTAACATGCTTGTATTGTTGTATTTCATTTCTATTACTCTCATAGGATTACTGACGTTGGTTTACAAATGCTTGGGGCTATGACCTAGTCCAGGCAGTCGGTAATGGATCGAATTCGTGGTTGGTTTCTATTTGTCACGAAGGACGCATCGATGAACGCGAGTCGTGTTTTGGGTTGGTTAGGCCACGCGAAGTGTTTTATGCACTTCATGTCGCTCATCTTGAGATGCGCTCATACTAGTCGAGCCCGTCAAGTAACCCGACTGGCCATTGTATGTTCACCATGTATGAGTCATAACTGCTTGAACCTAGGGTACTGAACTTACCATTGAAAACCCTGTCAACCATGGTACCTTGATCCATAAAGACTCATGAGCCGGGAATGGTGGTATGGGACACCGTAGTCGAGCTGTCGGCCTACGCTGGGGCCACAAACCTCCCCGTAGTGACCAGTGAGCACCCTACTCTGAGCAGATTATGGTGGTATGGGACACTATATTCTTGCTGTCGGCCTACACTGATCAGGTGACGAGCCCTTTGTAGTGACCTTGAGTTTATCCTGACACCGCATGGGGGCGACGAGTCCTGATGCAGTCTTAAGGATATAACTAGGCCTGTATTGATAAGGTGATGGGGGAGAGGTGCAACGAGTGCGAGCAACAGCCCTGGCAGCCCTTGCAGCAACCTACAAATATAACATCGTATGAGATTACTAGGAGTGACGACCCTAGACAGGATCTGTGTTGAGATTGATATAAGCAAGGTACCCTAGTTTCTCAATCCTGACGTATGAAAAGGACTAATAACAACCCGGTAATCATTATCCATATCGCATTGCATGTGCCTGAAAGATGTCGAGCACTGTGGGAAGAAAGCATGCCGTGGACGCAGATGGTGCCGCATGAGGGAGTATGTCGGTGAGGGCATCCATCATGTCATTTCATGCTTGCATTAATAATAGTATCTAGGAATGTTTGATTGTTTGCTTTACTATTAACGTGTGATTGATTTGATAACATACTAATCTTTGCTCTATGATTCCATTGAGTTAATTACTCACTCCCACATTACGGGACGGTGTTCCGGACACCACCAGACCCTTTTGTAATTGCAGATGATGGCACGGCCTGCGAGGTGGAGCCGGACTTGATGATGATGAGGAGGATCCCTCCTTTATGTGTGATCTGATCGACGGGATTACAGGGAGGTTGAGTAGATGCCTTGACACTTGTCATTTTATATTTTTGGAGCACTCATGTATATTCTATTCTTTCCATTTTTGGAGTATACATGTATTTAATTAACCTGGTAACATGTTCACACTTTGGAGACTTACAATTACTTATGTATTTTATGTATTTATCACAGTCTTCTGCTTGCTAATTTAACTGTCTCTGGAGTATGATATGATATTTTGGATTAGTCTCAATCTTGTTTAATGTCATTCTACAGACAACATGCATTTATTATTATCTATGTTGCATAAGTGACGTTCTGAAACTCGGGAGTTAGGTTTCTACCCGACCCCCAATTTTCAGGGTATTACAGTTGGTATCAGAGCATGATTTGGATTAAACTGGACCTGGGTTATGGCCACGCGGCATACGCTGTCGCCCCTTTGACTTAGGTGGGTGCGAGAAAAATTTAGAAACACTCGTAGGACTTCAGTTTCGTCAATAGGCAAAGTCTACTCAAATCGATTGTTTTGATCGAGTCCATGACGCATATTTGGTCGCGTGAAGCGACCTAAGTTGCCTCTAGGTTGTTAGTTGGCGGGTTTGGGATGATTCCAGAAGAATTTCGAACCAGAAATGCAAGTCCTTGGGTTATGGGGCAACCACAACCCTTACACTCAATTTCAAGGCTTGAAATCCCGTTTTCTCCAATTCCTTCAGAATCCTTCCTCTTACCATCCCATTCTTTAACTTTTTCTAAGTATTTTCATACTAGACATAAATCTTAATGTGTAAAAGATAGAAAATCATACTTAAACAAAAATTTACTATAAATAGTAAATATATGTAAGAATTGGACTTTTGGCCATTCCAATTATGGAATATCTTGTAAAAAATGGGTTAATTGAATGGATTAGCTTCTCCTACCCCAAAATCATATGCTACATGATGTATAAATTTATTCTGATTTACAAACTGGCCCTGGAACACTCCAAATAGAGTTTTGGGCCTCTCTAGGCCAAACTATAATGAACTGGGGTGGGCCCCACACATATTTGGGACTCCTAGGGCAGGGAGAACACGGACCATATGGCCGGCGTGGCCGGATTACAACTTGGCCGATGATGGCATCGCCGGTTCGATGATGCATCGCCGTATGGTAGGCCCCACTGGGTCTGAAATTTGGGCCGACGCCCTTTTTCGGTTAGGGCACCTCCCCCATGGGTGGTTCGCACCTTTAAACCTCCTAAAACCCATACTCCCTTCACAAAAAATGTCCCCAAGCCCTCCCTTTTCAGTTTTCTTGCTGCCTCCCTCTCAAATCACGTCTCCAAATTACTCTCAATCCCATTTTCTGCTAGAAACGATCCCACCCCATCGTCCACGGCAGTAGGCAGTCCCCTCTCTCTCTATTTTCATTGTTTGAAGCTCCCACAACCTCCATTTATGGCTGAAAGTCGGGTGAGCTCCATTCCCACTCTTTGTTCTCTTTTCCCTGTGGAAATCCAGCCTTTGGGAGCCTGATCTACCCCTCTACAGGGCCTAGATTCGTTTTAGTCCATCAGGGCAGCCATTTCTCCCCATTTCCATCATTTTTCATGGTTTTTGTGAGGCTATTTTAGCCTTTTTCTCCCTTTCCAGCATCCTCTCTCTCATGGGAAAGAGGAAGACCGAGCGCAGTAGCCTAGTCCATAAGCAATGATCATCTAGTGTTAAGACATCTAGAGTGTTGGACCTAGAGTTAGTATCCCTAGATTTAAAAGATCTGACGACTAGACTCTAAGCGATAGAACAATCCCCTGTAGTAGAAGTGGTATGAAACCAGTTAGTGTATAGGCTTAGGTTTTGGATTATAGCGAGTGAGATACAGACTAGACTACTTGTTGAATTAAGTAGTGAAGGCCTATATATGCAAAGGAATAGTAGGTTAGATTTGGTTGGGGTAGAACCTCATTCTTTTGATAGATCCTCTTAAGACTTATAGAGTTCTGTTATAACCCTTAGGAAAGTTGTCTAACCTTAGAACCATTCACTCTCAGGAAAAACTATAAATCCCTCAGATTGAGTTTAGAGTAAACCAGCTCGCCCCTTTGGATTGCCTTCCCCAAAGGCTTATGGCATTCGGGAACGCGGAGTAAAGGAACTGTATATATACGCGAAGCATTCGCGGTTTGAATTGACTTCTCAATCCTGGTAGTTGCCAATAAATCCAATGCTCTGATCAAGCAGAAGATCGACATCGTCTAGGATTAAGAACTGAAACAGTAAACTTTTTGTTCTAGGCAGAAAGTCTATGTATTCAGCTCAGACCCACTACACAACTTTTCTTCCATGTTGGCCCGACCACATATAACCAAAAGTTATTGCTTTGTCTTTAGGAAATGGTGAGGACCTATAACTAGTAGAGAATTAGATATCTTGCCACCAACTCCTACCTGTCCTTGAACTTAACCACAATAGAGAGTAGGCTCATCTCTATCACCATAGATACCAATGCCATAGAACGCATCATTAGTAAGGGAAGACCAATGTACCGAGAAGTTGTTTCCCATTTTATGTCAAGGATAGGCCCTAAGTTACATTACGTTCCGGTATACGGATCGAGACATAGATTCTTGACCTTAAGTAGAACCAAGTTTTAAGGGGGGTAGAACCTTATGAGCCCAATTTAGTAGTTGTTAGGACTGCGCAGCGGAAGCGTGGTTGGCCCTTCCCCACTAGCCCAGGATCGAAACAGCTGAGTTAAGTTCTACGTAAGGTTAGGTCATTAAATAGGATCTAAACCTTCCTTAGAATAAGTACTCACTACCCTTAGCCAATTTCGGGGACGAAATTATGTTTTAAGGGGGGTAGATTATAACACCCTGGATTTTTGCCAACCTGGGATTAGACGTCCTTAGGCAATGGGTCAACCATAACACCTTGGTAACCTCTCAGAACCCAATTCCAAAGCCAAAGAAATCACTTAGGATTAATTCCTTTAGAAATTAAGTGTAAGTTAGCTAGCGCTACACTAGAGTAGCTGTGAAATTGTCCCTGAACGCTTTAAATACGTTCTGCAAGACCCAAAACTTGTAGAATCAACGACGCTATAATACCCTAAAACCTAGGATCAAACTCTAAACCCGTTTGCTCTCAGGAACCCTTTGAAACTTTGTATTGGATCTAGACCGCGCGTCGAAAGTTCGATACCTACAATCTTAGACCGTTATGACCGCTTGGCTGGACTTGACAATCATTTTGAAAATCAAGCCCAACCGACGTTCAGAGGATATTTCATTGAGCCTGGAGTGAAGAGAGTGAGAAATGGGTTAGATTTGGATATTTTAATCCAAATCTGGCACATGACTTGGCGCGTTATTATTAAGCGTACTGACTGTCAGAATTCAGCCAAATTACACCCTCAGATCAGGAAAAATTTCTCTTTCATATTATGAGACTTGTAGACCTGATTTATGTACGATGACCGCTGAACTGAAATTAGACCGCCACGTGCGATCTGCGAACTCTATCGGACTGAAAACTGGGTGTGAGCAACATCCAGTGACCAGGAGCTTAAGTCCGACCGCATTCGGCCAGGGGACCTCCCGAAACACTCTTTTGGATCGAAAAAGTCCCGATTTAGTTATAACTCAAGTATACCTTTGTCTCAAGTCTGTTTTGGTGAAGTTTTAGCTTATATAAGGGCTTGAAACCCTCTCATATCTCTCTCATCCGAATTTGCTTTAAACCCTAGATTGAGGGAGAGAGAAAGTGAGAGATTTTGAGAGAGTTGTGGGAGAGGATTCTCGCCACTTGCTGCAGCTTTTGCACGTGCACGTGCCAAAGCACAGCACTCTAATCACTTTCCCGGTGATTCCAATGAACTCCTAGGTAAGAAAAACCCTAACTACTTGCTGATTTAGGGTTCTTTCGATTCAAATAGCAACATAGCTTATGTATCTTGTGCATTAGGTCGCCTGTACGCTGTTGACGAAGCGTATACGTTCCGTTCGAAATGATACACGTCTAAGGCGAAAGGTGAGGATTTTAGACGCTTTGATTGACTGATTTCAAAGCTTTTAATGTCGTTTAATAGTAGATTATCAATGGCAACGCCGTTTGACATGTACAACATGCTGTCCATTTTTCGTTTCGTAAACGTACGGTAAATATGAGATTTAGGATATTTTAGGCATTTATAGAAAATACTGTATACGTCCGTATTTTGCTGAAATATTTCACATGTAAATTCATCGTATTATGATATTATGTATGCGTGTATAATCTGTTTGGCGAAGAGATTCGCCCTAATGCGTACTTTGGGTCGACATATGCTATGTAGACTAAAGTGTGTGGACTAAGTGTTTGTATAAATGTTTGTATTAGTATGTATTGAATAAATGGTATTGTAAATTAGTTTTGAGAATGAATTCTCAATCCACATGATGTTGTATATGATTTTCTACATGTTTATTATATGAATTGATTTCCTTATATGTATAGAATACATGTGTTGGTTGATTTGCTTACTTCGTATGCTATAACATGTGTTAACATGCTTGTATTGTTGTATTTCATTTCTATTACTCTCATAGGATTACTGACGTTGGTTTACAAATGCTTGGGGCTATGACCTAGTCCAGGCAGTCGGTAATGGATCGAATTCGTGGTTGGTTTCTATTTGTCACGAAGGACGCATCGATGAACGCGAGTCGTGTTTTGGGTTGGTTAGGCCACGCGAAGTGTTTTATGCACTTCATGTCGCTCATCTTGAGATGCGCTCATACTAGTCGAGCCCGTCAAGTAACCCGACTGGCCATTGTATGTTCACCATGTATGAGTCATAACTGCTTGAACCTAGGGTACTGAACTTACCATTGAAAACCCTGTCGACCATGATACCTTAATCCATAAAGACTCATGAGCCGGGAATGGTGGTATGGGACACCGTAGTCGAGCTGTCGGCCTACGCTGGGGCCACAAACCTCCCCGTAGTGACCAGTGAGCACCCTACTCTGAGCAGATTATGGTGGTATGGGACACTATATTCTTGCTGTCGGCCTACACTGATCAGGTGACGAGCCCTTTGTAGTGACCTTGAGTTTATCCTGACACCGCATGGGGGCGACGAGTCCTGATGCAGTCTTAAGGATATAACTAGGCCTGTATTGATAAGGTGATGGGGGAGAGGTGCACCGAGTGCGAGCAACAGCCCTGGCAGCCCTTGCAGCAACCTACAAATATAACATCGTATGAGATTACTAGGAGTGACGACCCTAGACAGGATCTGTGTTGAGATTGATATAAGTAAGGTACCCTAGTTTCCCATTCCTGCCGTATGAAAAGGACTAATAACAACCCGGTAATCATTATCCATATCGCATTGCATGTGCCTGGAAGATGTGGAGCACTGCAGGAAGAAAACATGTCGTGGAAGCAGATGGTGCCGCATGAGAGAGTATGTCGGTGAGGGCATCCATCATGTCATTTCATGCTTGCATTAACAACAGTATGTAGGAATGTTTGATTGTTTGCTTTACTATTAACGCGTGATTGATTTGATAACATGCTAATCTTTGCTCTATGATTCCACTGAGTTAATTACTCACTCCCACGTTACAGGACGGTGTTCCTGACACCACCAGACCCTTTTGTAATTGCAGATGATAGGGTGGCCTACGAGGTAGAGGCGGACTTGATGATGATGAGGAGGATCCTTCCGTTATGCGTGATCTGATCGACGGGATTACATAGATAATGATAATTAAATGTTGTCCATATTAGTGCATTAAACATGAGTGGGATTGTACTAAAACAACATATCATACTCCAGAGATGATTAAGTTAAGCAAGTGGAAGACTGTGATAGATATATAAGGTATATAAGTGGTTATAAACCCCCAGAGTATGATCATGTCATCAGGATGAATATATACATGTTTATTCCAAAATATACAAAATGACAAAGTGTAATGTCTAACTAATTCGTATCCCTATAATCTCATCGATCAGTGCATGGTCTACTTAAATTCATTTGATAGCTGAAATAGGAGAATTCTTCCTCCTCGTCTAAGAAATCCAAATCAATAGCGTAAACATCATCATAACCTGCATCTACAATAGAGTCTGGTTGGTATTTTAAAACACCATCCCAGAGTGGGAGTGAGTGATCAACTCATTGGAGCTATAAGGCAAAGGTTAACATGTTATCAATTCAGTCAAGCAGTAATGTTAAAGCAGTACAACAATCATGTCTTAATTACTCTTATTAATGCAGGAATGATATGCTATAATGATGCATGCCCTCGCCTGCACTCTCTCAGCAATACCATCTCACGGTCGCACATGCTACTCTCACTGTGCTGCTCTTCCTAGCCAAAGTCACATGCAATGCGGTGCATGCACGTGTTAGCCGAGTTCTTGATTAGGCTTATTCATACAGCAGATTCGGAAAGCTAAGGTACCTCACTTTATATCATTTACCCAAACAATGATCCATCTAGGGTCGTCACTCCTATTTAGTCACATACGATAGGCAAGTTATAGGGCAACATCATCCCTTATTTAAAAGCAGTGGATAGGCAAGTTCAGGTCATTAAGGAAGGCTTGTCACCTTAGTGTAGGCGTAGTTTATACTTGAGGTCACTATGAGAAGGTTGTCACCTTAGCGTAGGCCGACAGCTCGAACAAAGTGTCCCATAAACCACCATTTTGGGTCATGAGTTTGGGTTACTCACTAGTTACTACGAGGAGGCTTGTCACCCCAACGTACGCCGATAACTCGACCATGGTGTCCCATACACCACCATGTCTGACTCATGAGTCTTAGTAGATCATGGTACCAAGGTTGAAACAGGCTTACCTTAGATTCAAACAGTAGCGTCCATACATGGTAAACACACATTTGGCTAATCGGGTTACTTGACAAGTTTAATTTATACAAGTGCACGCTAAATTAATCAACATGGAGTGCATACACACTCCTTGTGGCCTAACCACTGTTGATAATCACTGTACGACTCAGATTCACCGAACGTATCCTTTGTGGCGAGTCTAATTCGGCCACTCGATCAGAAACAGTTACCGATTGCCTAGACTACATATTAGTTCCAATCATACTCAAATACAATAGGCATTCATATCTGATAGTCAAACAGCATTTAACAAATAATTCAAATATAAATTTCATTTGAGCATTTTAACAAACACATAGTGAATACATTATCATCCATATGTATTTCATCCATAAATCACGTAATAACAAGATAGGTTACGTGAAGGAAACTGTAGCTATAGATAAGGTAATTGAGAATCTCATCTTAACACCCTCATTAAGTACATTTCAACAAACAAATTTCTTGTACAGACATTTTATCAAACACTTAAACTACGTATTTCAACATACATGTAATAAATTAGTTCTAACATATATTATGGCAAATCCTTTCACAAAGGAGTTGTCATACGTGTAACAAAAATGAATTCTAGACTAATAGTCATGGCAAGCATAAATCATAATTCGCTATTCATTTAAACATTTCAACAAATACATGGAATGCATTTAAATACAACCTAGTTTACACATACATGATATATCGAAAATGTCGTAACTAAGATCATATGGCAGCAATCAAGTCAGGCATAAATCATTGCTGACATTGAAAGCCTTGAAAACCATAACCTAAACATTTATAGTCTGCACCTTTTATCGGTACGCTCGTTACGAACTCGATTCGTACACCACGTCCTTGTCTACGGCACAACGGCTACCTAAACATTGAAATAGGTTAGCTATTTCACCGGCTTCTCTATTTGGATTCCTAAAACAGATTAGGGTTATTATTTCTTACCCAAAATGGAGTTAGATTTGACGGTGTAGCGACACAGAAGAGATGATTCGGTACGTAGAGTAGTGGGAGTGAATTCCAGCAACAATTCATAGATCTCTCACTCTATTCTCCTCTTTTCTTTCTTCTCTCACTTAGGTTTAGAAAAATTCGTATGGAATGAGAGGGGTGGATTAAGGTCCTTATATAGGCCCAGAACTAATGTCAATGGCCCGAGGGTCATGGTATACTTAGGGTATAGCCAAAGGGCGGCTGTTTCGGGCTAACGGAGCTCATCTAGAGGTCCATTACTCACATACGGTCTAGAGAAAGTTCCCTGGCTTTGGATCTATGCTAGGTTAATATTTCAGTCTGATCAAATTAGTGGATTGATGGTGGGGGACCCGTTTTAGTTCAACGGTCATTGTCACTCGATCAAAGCCACAAGTATACCAATGGGTGCAGGAAAATTTTCCTGATCCAAGGGTGTAATTGGGTCAGAATCTAACGGTCGAAAACCTTAAATTTGGCTTGCAAGCGAACGGCCCAATTCACTTAAGTTTGAGTTCATTTTCTAAAAATATTCATGTTTCTCACACACTTCGCTCTAAGCTCAAGTTGTGCGTTTCTGGATATTATTTGGACTTGATTCCCATGATGGTTGTCAAGCCCAGTAAGGTGGCCATAACCTTATAGTTTCGTAGTCATCGAACTTTCGACGCGCAGTCCAGGCCCGATATGGAGTTTCAATATGCTCCCGAGAGCAACTGAATTTTGAGATTGATCCTAGGTTTCTAGGTAAGGTTAAGTTAATGATTCTAATGGTTTTGGGTCTTACGGTTCGTATAGAAAGTGGATTAAGCTAATTCTTTAATTTATTTAGTTTAGTGCTTAATTAATCTTCTGCTAATTTTTAAAGAATTTGATCCTTAGTGGTTTCTGCCCGAGGTGGTACTCGGGTTTTTATACGGATTTTTTTGGGATGTTACAGGTACCTTTGTATGTCTTCCTTCCTTGATTTGTCATTGCATCATTCAATTTCATCTCCATCCAGGACACAGTGACATTCCCTTTGCTTATCTTATGACTGTGTTAGCCACCCATAGTTTAGTGGCTATACCTGTTGGAGAAGCTCCTATTCACCACTTACCATTCAACAACTCCAATATTAACAAGATGAATTTGAAGCTGGCCCCAGGCCAAGTCAATGTGGGTGTTGGTGGAGCTAATGCTACAAATAAAGAGGAGGGTGATTTGCCTCCAGATACATGAATATGGATGACATTTTTTATGAGATCAAATCTGATTCAACTGATGATCCTGATTATCAGTCATCTGACTTTGATGCACGTTTGCGCTCTCTTGAGCAGAAGGTTGAAAATATGAATGTGTCTCATGACTTGCAATTTAAATATATGCGCAAGTATCTGAAGCGCATTAATAAGGAACTTCATCAGATTGATCTTACCATACCTGCTCCTTCATCGGGTTCAGATTAGTATTTGAATTTGTGATTTGTAATAACTTTTAAGATACTTGAACTACTTTTGGATTATGTGGTTGGACATGCTTGAACATGCTTTCTTATGATTCTAATTACTTGGTAATCTTGATCTTACATGAACTTCTTTTTCATTACTCTTCTATTTACTTCCTTATTTATCTACTTCCATTCTCATTTAGTGGTTTCTTCCTTTGTCATATTTTAATAAAAAGGGAGAGAATTTTATCATGCTTGACATGAGAAATTGTGGATAGTAGCCATATTTCCAGTTTTTTATATTGATGTGGAGTATTGATGTGGTGATATTGATGTGGAGTAAGGGGGAGAGTATTGATGTAAAGTATTAATGTGTATTGGCTTATTCTGGTTGTTGTAAGCAGAACATAATTCCTTCTTTTGCATATATGGTGCATGATTCTTTATTGTGTGTATAATGCTTATGTTATTTTAATGAAGTGTATTTTGTCACTAATTTGACAAATGGGGAGACTATAAGTGCCAAGGTTTCTAGCTCCTATGATTGTAAAATTTTATAGTGTCAAAACCTCTTAGAATCTATGTCTTGTGTAGCGCATCTACATATTCAAGACTGTGCATCTCATGTACAAGAATAAAGGTCTTTACCTCAAGAACTTCAAATGCAAGATTACATGTTCATGTTCAAGTACAACAACAAGTATTAATTCAATCTTTCAAGCTTCAATAGCTCAAGTTTTCAAAGCTTCGTCCAAGTCAAGACAAAGTTCTTTACTTTGAACCTCAAGCTAAAGCTTCCATATTAGTCAAATTCAAGCTTCAAAAGTATCAAGTTCAAGCTTCATCATATGTTAAGATCTCAAGCTTTGTGAACTTCAAAGAACAACTATCAGCTAAAGCAAAAGAAGATTCAATGTTCATATATTGCCTACAAGGTATGATAACCCTAGATTGACCATAGGATAGGTCATTTTGGATACATAATTTAATTAGGTCACTTTATATGTGCATAGACTATGTTCGACTAGTCTTAGACTATGTTCGACTAGTCCTAGTACAGGCTCGACCAATCCAAGAAATCCTCGACTAGTCCTAAGTTTGTTACTTATTTTTGAGATTTTTTGTTATTGCCTCGACCAATCGTGTAAACAGTGCTCGACTAGTCCTGCAGGCTTGACTCAAAGTCCAGCAACTAAAAATGGTCCCACATGACCAGTCATGTACAGGACTCAACCAGTCATGGAGGCTACTCGACTGGTCGAGCAGGCCCTTCAACTAGTCGTGGAACGGTCTTATCTTATTGCGCCCAAATTTTCAAAAGTTTGTTGGTCCTTTGACTAGTCGAGCCAACCTCTGGACCAATCGAAGGTGTCATTTCTGCATTTATAAATACAGCATAAATTTCAGAATTTGATATTTAATTCAAGTAAGATCAAGACACCACTCTGAGAGACAAGTTAGTGATATTCTTAAGCTATTTAGTGCTCATTTTGTATTCTCTTTAATTAGCTTTCTGCATTTGATTTTGTATTCTGCATTCCAATTTTATTTAAAAGAGGGATTGAAGTTTTTCCATTTCTTGGAATCAAAATCAAATCAAGCTAGCCCATGGTACTTTAATCTAAAATCTATTTAGAACCTAGAACCATTTCATATGAGAGTGTGAACATTGAACATCTATATTGAACTTCTACTTTGAATTGATTCTACCAGTCTGCATCAAAAGGAGAATATCTAGATAAGTATTTTATAGTTTTTATAAATTCATTCTTTTGGTTTCTTTGAGATTGTGTTAGAAAAATCTCTTTTTTTTAGTTTGCCTAAGGTGATCCAGAAAACTTAGAGTATGGGGTTTTTGAATTGTGTAAGCCCACTTGAAAGACACAATTATCAGGGATTTAGGTGAACCTTGAAAAATCTATTTCATAATGAACGCTAATATTGCAAGACCCGTATCTTAGTCCATACCATTCCGTAGGTTCCCGCGATCCTTCCTATCAAATTTCAGTAACCTCGACATGTATCTGACATTTACCCACGATCCTAAGCCGAGTCCTGCAAACCAGAGTCGGCTCGACCCGAGACTTGTACCCTAGCGACCGCGCCATCGCCGCGGTTCCGATGTCATGACTCGCGCGCCAGTCCATACCTAAGCCAGGAGATGTAGGCCCACATTCAGTTCGAAGAAAACGTCTCGCGTTGCAAAATCCAAGAGAATCTCTACCTAATATCACATCAATCAATCAATCAATCCCATCAAGGGTTAAGTACATGTTAAGTACACATCACCTCACACCACATTCTCAAGCAACCCCATAAGTCAATAATTCCTTACACAACCCATACCCCTCTTACACAATCTACCCCAAAAGTCAACAAATCTCTCACCTCACCCATCCCTCTCTCTCCTTACAACCCTTCCTCTATCATTCTCAAACCCATTTTCCAAGCAATCCAAGGAATCCCACGTCTAAGCTCTCCCAAATCTCCATGAGAGAGTTTTATGTGTGGCCCACTTCCTACCCTCTCATCTCTCATCTCAACCCTTCATCCTTCATCATCTTCCGTTGAGATCAAAGCCAACGCAACTACCTTTTCATCGACCAAGAAGATCAACGATGGGTGTTTCTTAGGCCTAAATTTCACTCTCTTGATGATGGGCTAAGTGGGGCCTACCGACTGATAGTATGGATCCCACTTTGGACCCTATGTAACGCCTCTGAAAAATTCGTACAGAGATCCGAGTACCAACTCGATCAGAAATCACTTAGGATTAATTCCTTTAGAAATTAAGCGTAAGTTAACTAGTGCTATGCTAGATTAGCTGTGAAATTGTCCCTAATCGCTTTAAATACATTCTGCAAGACCCAAAACTTGTAAAAGCAATGACGCTATAATACCCTGAAACCTAGGATCAAACTCTAAACCAGTTTGCTCTCAGGAACCCTTTAAAACTTTGTATTGGATCTAGACCGCGCGTCGAGAGTTCGATATCTACAATCTTAGACCATTAGGACCGCTTAGCTGGACTTGACAATCATTTCGAAAATCAAGCCCAACCGATGTTCTAAGGCTATTTCATTGAGTCTGGAGCAAGGAGTGTGAGAAAAAGTGAAATTCATAAAAATTTAAATGTCATTTAAATGAATCTGTCACATTTCACTTGCGGGTTCAGTATAAGTATTCAGACCGTCGGAATCTGACCTAAATACGCCCTCGGATCAGGGAACATTTCTCACTCAGGTCAGTGTACTTGGAATCCTCGATCGAGTCTTCGGGACCGCTGAACTGAAACTGGTCTGCCACGTGTGATCTGGGAATACTACCGAACTGAAAACTTGATGTGAGCTGGATCCAGTATCCATGAGCTTAAGTTCGATCGCGTTCGGCCAGGGGACCTCCCGAAATGTTCTTTTGGATCGAAAAAGACCCGATTTGATTATAACCCAAGTATACCTTGGTTCCAAGTCTAAATGGGTGATTTTATAACCTATTTAAGGGCCTTAAACCCTCTCATATCTCTCCCATCCAAATTTGCAATAAACCCTAGAAAGAGAAGAGAGAGAAAGTGAGAGATTGTGAGAGAGTTGTGGGAGAAACTTCCTGCCACTTGCTACAGCTTCTACACGTGTTTAATCACCGCATTCAGATCACTTTTTCGGTGATTCCAACTCATTTCTAGGTAAGAAAACCCTAACCTCTACCTGTTTTAGGGATTCCAAAGGTACAAATAGCGAAATAGCTGATTCATCTTGTGATATAGGTCGACATATCGCCGTTGACGAAGCGTAGACTTTCTATTTGAATTAATACGCGTCTACGGCGAAAGGTGAGGATTTTAGACGATTAGATTGACTGATTTCAAAGATTTCAATGTCGTTTAATAGTAGATTATCAGCGAGAGCGCCGTTTGACATGTAAAACATGCTGCCTGTTTTCCATTTTGTATACATACGGAAAATATGAGATTTAGGGTATTTAGGTATTTGTAGGAAATACTGTATACGTCTGTATTCTGCAAAAATGATTGTCATGTTTATTTGTCGTGTTATGATATTAGATATGCGTGTATGATCTGTTTGGAGAAGAGATTCGCCCTAATGCGCACTTTGGGTCGACATACGCTATGTAGACTAAAGTGTGTAGACTAAGTGTTTGTATAAATGTTTGTATTAGTATGTATTGAGTGAATGTTGTGGTAGATTAGTCTTGATATTGAATTCTCAATCTATATGATGATATACATGATTTCCTCCATGTTGTTATTGAATTGATTTCCTTATAAGTATGGAATACATGTATTTTGGTTGATTTGCTTACGTTGTATGTTATAACATGTTGCTAACATGCTTGGATTGTTTGTATTTCATTTCTATTACTCTCATATGTTCGTTAATGTAAACTACAAGTGCTTGGGGCTATACATTAGTCCAGGCAGTCGGTAATGGATTGAATTCGTGGTTGGCTTCTATGCCACGAAGGACGCGTCGATGAACGCGAGTCGTGTTTTGGGCAGGCGGCAGTGGTTAGGCCACACGAGGTGTTTTATGCACTTCATGTCGTTCAGCTTGAGATGCGCTCGTACTAGTCGAGCTCGTCAAGTAACCCGACTGACCGTTGATTGTTCACCTTGTATGAGTCATAATTGCTTGAACCTAGGGTACTGAACTTACCAGTGGAACCCCTGATAACCATGGTACCTTGATCCATAAAGACTCATGAGCCAGGCATGGTGGTATGGGACACCGTGGTCGAGCTGTCAGCCTACACTGTAAGACCCGTATCCTAATCCGTACTGTTCCGTTGTTTCCCGCGATCCTTCTCGTCAAATTCCGGCAATCCGTGACCTATAATTGACGTTGCGCACGACCGTAAGTCGTATCCTATTTATTTGAGCCGGCTTAATCCGAGACTTGTATCATTGCGACCGCACCGTCGCCGCGGTTCCAACGCCGCAACTCACGCACCGATCCGATACCCAGACGATGAGATGCGGACCCGCGTTCAGTTCGAGCAAAAACACCGCGCGTTACAAATCCCAAGGGAATCTCTACAATATGTCCCATCAATCCCATCAATCAATCCCATCAATCACCTCTCATGTCAAGTACAAGCACCCATGCTTCCTTTCTCCACAAGTCAAGCAACCACCTAAGTCAACTAACCTCTCACTTCACCCATCACTCACTTCACCCATCACTCACCTCACCCATCACTCACCTCACATCACTCCATCACTCTTACAACTCTCTCTCTCCCTCTCATTTCTCAACACTCCAAACCCAAGCAAGAAAGCTCTCCCACGTCCAAGCCTTCCATGGAGAGAAAATGTGCATTTTGGTGGCCCACTTTCCATCTCCAAATCCCATCATCTTAGCCATCCATTTCCCATCTCCACCATCAAAGTGAAGCTTTAGGAGACCGGCATCTAACGGACCAAGAAGATCAAGTGGTGGGTGTTTCTTTAGACTACTTTTTATGTTTTTAAGATGGGCCAAGTGAGGCCAACCGATCAATGGTTTGGATCTCACTTGGGACCCTAAGATGTGGCGAATGGCTCATCTTGATCATCAAGATCATTCCATGATGGGGCCATTCTCCATGGACCCCATCATGATGTTTACTTTCCTTGTATTGAGGAGGTCATCTAGACCGTCCATTTCTAGTGGAGTGGGATCTCCACCGTTAATCTTTTGTTGATGGTCCATATGCAAGGGGACCTTTGATGTATGATTGGATGATTGAAACGGAGGGCCCATAGTGCCGGGGTCCCTCCATCACGCGTGTCTCACTCTATTTCTCTCTCCCTCTCTTTCCATTTACTTCCTTGTATGTGGTGAAAAGGCCGTATGGCCCACTTGGATGGACCCCACCTTGAAGTAAGTATTTTATCCAAGTCATCTATGAGTGGGCCCACCTTATATGCATTGTACCCACACCACCTATCATGTGGTGGCCCACCTAGGTAAGGCCCACTTAAAATTTGTATCTAGTCCAAAAGAGTCCAATGACGCTGGACGTCACTGGAATGAAAACACAAATAATGGCTTATTTCTAAGCCTTTGGAGAAGACCACTTGTATAGGCCCCCTCTTGATGTATGTATTCAATTCATGCCGTCCATCCCATTTAGAGCTCCATTTTAAGCGTTGAAATGAAAGATGGGGTTGATCGGAGCATTTAGTGGGCCATAGTTTTAAAAATGGTATCATTACCAATGAACTCTATCAAAACTCTTCCTACACGCTGAAAAATGGCCGATATTGGTCTTGATGGGTGTATTTTGTGCTCGGGAATACAATGGACGGAGTGGATGCACTTCACGCGGGCCCCACACCTGAAAAACCTTGGAAATAGGTTTTTTTCAAAAAAAAAATAATAAAAAAAATAGCAGCAGAGGCGCTGCTGCCTCTAGCGTCACGACAGGATGCCAGGCGCCCTGCGCTGGTCAGCGGGCGGGCGGACGAGGCAGACCCACTGCCCTAGCCGTGGGCCCCACCTTGATGCCTATTTACCATCCGACCCATTCATTAGGTGGGCCACCCCCCTGACGTGTCCCCCTCCAAAGATCAGGCTGATCTGATGCTCAGGTGGCCCACACCATGAGAAACAGTGTGAATTGAGTTCTACCATTAACACTCTTTTTGGGGCCCACAGAAGTTGTGAATCGAGCCGAAATTTGTTTTCACCCGTCATTCAGGTCTGTGTGACCTAATGGACGGGTCAGATGGCATAAAAACATTATTGTGAACCCCACCTGGGACTCACAGTGATGTAAGTGCCTGAAATCCACCGTCCGTACGGACGGTGGAGCCCACTGTAATGTGCACGTGTGTGTGTGCGTGGGTGTGTACGCGCATGTGTGAGTGCACGTGTGTGTGTGGGTGTGTACACGTGTGTGTGAGTGCACGTGTGTGTATGCATGTGTGAGTGCACATGTGTGTATGCGTGTGTGTGTGCGTGTGTGTATGCGTGTGTGTATGAGAAGATATATGTATATATAATATCATAGTACATATATATACTGTACATAAATTATATATGATTATGATGGTGGGCCTTCATGTGACCCCCACCACGATGCATGTGTTGCATCTAAACCGTCCATTTATTTGTTTTTGTAAAATTATTTTATGGCTTGAGCCAAAATGAGCCAGATCTATGGTTCAAATGGGCCACCATGGCATGTGTATAGGGCCCTTTATTGATTTAACTTTGGCCATTCATTGAGGCCTACCTTGGTATATATCTGAGGCCCAAATGATCAGGCCCATTTGATACATATAAGGGCTATGGGATTAAGCTCATCTGGCATGTATAATGCCCATGGGTTTGGGCCCATTCGACATATGCGATGCCCAAGGGATCCGGCCCACTTATTCTATATAAGGCCCACGAGATTCAAGCCCATTTGATACATATTAAAGCCCATGGAAACAAGCTCATTTGATGTGCATGGGGCGCAAATGGAGTGGCCTAGTTGATATATTTATGTGTATGGGCCCATCTAACATATTTAAGGCCCAAGTTGTGAGGCCACTTTGATGTATTTTAAGGCCCATGGATCATGGACCATTGCAATGTACATAAGGCTCATTGGTGAGGCCCATCAATACAACCCATTTGGTGAATGGGAGGCCCATGTAATACGACCCATTTGATATATCTAAGGCCCAGGGATCGAGGCTTAACGGATGTCCTTAGGGTCCATTGCAATGTACGTCTCTCATGGTTCGTGAAATGATATTTATGGCAAGCCGTGCCTAGGAAACAATGTTGGTTTGACGTCCACATTATATGTACAATGTTGGTTAAATGTCCGCATTGTAACTCTCTTTAGGGCCCATTGATAGGTCCATACCCGTTGCTATTCATTGCCTTATAACATGCTTAGAATAATCTCATGACTCATGCCCATACGCATCATATGTATGCTTGATATGAGTAATGACTGATCATAGCATACGCCATTGGGCAGACCATTTACGGGGCTCGTTATGTGACTGAGTGCCCCACATGATCGCGCAGTACGCGCTGGATTGCTGTATGTTTTGACAGCGTGATTCATGCATCTCGCATACGTATGACTTGATCACTGCACGCCCTAGCGACATCAGGGCCGTGGCTCCATAGGTACATCGTGGATGGCCGTATTGGATACCGGAAATACTTATTCTAGCACTGTGGGCACTCAGGATGTCCTTGGGTGAAAGTCCCAAAACCTTTTTGGTACCAGGAGATGCTCCAACGTCTAGACCGAGTGGATACACGAGCGCCCAAGTGTCGAATACCAGTAGGCCGCGTCTCTCACTGTGTCGTGGTCGGTTGGAAGGGGGTGTGGCCTTATCCGCCTGAGTGAGAGGGCTATAAGCTAGGCTGAGTTTGACTAGCTCGCAAATGAGTCCGCTATCGACGAGCCGGGTAGGTGTTGGCATACTACTGGTCAGGCAGATAGTGAGGTCTTATTCGCTTGTTTGACTGTGCAGCTAGGGAGGTGGCAGTCTCTGCGAAGTGTATTAGACCCCGGTGATATCCAAAGAGGAACTGTACTGATATACTTACTTGAGGAGTACGGACTTGCTTGGATTACATTTCGCATATGACATTCGGCTATATAGGCCTTGCATTGTATCGGTGTGGCCAATGACTTTCATATCTCATCGCATAGCTTTGGCATGGTTGATTCTATGGACTTACCACATACTTCCGCATTGTTCTGATACTGTACACTTGGCGTTTGCCTTACGCATACACTTACACCACCCTCTAAGCTTTTGTAAGCTTATGCACGATAGTTGCGTGTAGGTAGCATTGGACGGCAGCAGCGCTGAGACAGGAGTGCATATCAGGACCTTTTGGAGCTTTTTGATCACCTTGTATTTCCCTTTCTGCATTGTACTTAAAATTTTTGTTATAGTAGATATGTGGTGATGTTGTTTTGTGACTTGGTTATGTCTGTGGTTATGCTCCATTACAAAAAAAAATTTATTCTGAAAATCCTCCTTGTAGGATCTCAGGATCGGAATCTGGCATTCGATTATCAGAAGCCGAGAACGGGGCACTACGGAGGCTGTCGGCACCGGATTCGGCAATCGGGATTCATGTGAATCCGATTTTCGGGTTTGGGGCGTGACATACACTAGGGCTACAAACCTCCCCGTAGTGATCAATGAGTACCTTTGACTCGTGAGCCGATTGTGGTGGTATGGGACACTACATTCGAGCTGTCGGCCTACACTGATTGGTGACGAGCCCTTTGTAGTGACCTCGAGCGTATTCTGAGTCTACGTGAGGTGACGACCCTTCCGTATCAACAAGAGTACACTGGGCCTGTATTGATAAGGTGATGGGGGAGCGGTGCAACGAGTGCGAGCAACAGCCCTGGCAGCCCTTTCAGCGACCTATAAATATAACATCGTATGAGATTAGTAGGAGTGACGACCCTAGATAGGATCTATGTTGTAATTGATATAAGGAAGGTACCTTAGTTTCCCAATACTACTGTATGAAAGGACTAATAATAACTCGGTAATCATTTTCACATCGCACTACATGTGCCTGGAAGATGTGGAGCACTGAGGGAAGAAAGCATGCCGTGGACGTAAGATGGTGTCGCATGAGGGAGTATGTCGGTGAGGGCATCCATCATGTCATTTCATGCTTGCATTAACAACAGTATCTAGGAATGTCTGATTGTCTGCTTTACTATTATCGCGTGATTGATTTGATAACATGTTAATCTTTGCTCTATGATTCCACTGAGTTGATCACTCACTCCCACGTTACGGGACGGTGTTTGCAACACCTACCGGACTCTGTCTTAGATGCAGGTTGTGAGGAGATCCAGGAGCCGGAGCCGGACTACTTCGAGGACCAGGACGAGTTCTCGTATATGCAATTCGCTGACGGCTTTGCGTAGGTGGCCTGGATCGGCGGGACTTGCTAGTTGAACCATATGACATTTTGATTTTTAGTTTATTATAAGTATTTGTGACTCAGAGATGTATTCATACTTTGGAGACAGTTCGAGATCATTTTGTTTTCCATACAGTGATATATATATTCTTCAGTCTTCCGCTTGCGTTTTATCACTGGATCTGGAGTATGAATTGCAGTTTTGGTATAATCTTACTCATGTAAATGCTCTAACTCAGACAACATTGAATCATAATCATATTTGTTGCATAAGTGATGGTTTGGAACTCGAGAGTCGGGTTTCTACACGACCCCCAATTTTCAGGGTGTTACACTCTAGGTGTGGCCGATGGCCCACCATGATTCTCATGATCATTCCATGATGGGGCCATTCTCCATGGACCCCATCATGATGTTTATTTTCCTTGTATGATAAGGTCACCTAGACCTTACATTTTGATGGAGAAAGGATCTTCACCATTGATTTTGATCGGTGAGCCCACATGTAATGGGACCCACTTGATGTACATTGTAAAGCATGGAAGGGAGGGCCCATAGTGTTGGAGTCCCTCCATCATTCGTCTCTCTCTCTCTCTCTCTCTCTCTCTCTCTCTCTCTCTCTCTCTCTCTCATTTTGTTTGATGATGATATGGCCGTGTGGCTTACCCGGATGGTCCCCACCATGTAGTATGCATCTTATCCATACTGTCCATCGAGTGGACCCACCTGACATCCCGTCTAGACAGGCCGAATGTGGGGGAAAATGCAAATATCAGATCCATCCAAATCAGGTGGGCCACGTCTATGTGGGACCCACCATGATGCTTGTGTCATATCCATGCCGTCCAGCTTCCAAGGACGCTGGACGTGGCCAGTCATGCAATGTGTGAACTGACAGTGGGTTGTACTACTCAGTTTCAAATAAAAAATTATATATGTATAATAAAATATATGTAATATATAATATGATTATAATATATAATAAATATTATTATTATGCTATGGAGGGTGGCCCATCACGTGGGACCCACCCCACGTGTTGGGGGTACACCGTGATGTATACATCTGTCCAGGCCATCCAACGCCTGGACGTTGTATTATATAAATATAATATTATATATATAGCTACCTATATGGTATGATATTATATTATAATATTATATTATGATATAATATTATATATATATAATTATATATATATATATATATATATATATATATATATATATATATATATAGCGGAACGCTCACCTGCGAACCAGTTCGTACGTACTACGTATGAACTTTTTTGAAAACCCATCGTAGGTGATGCGGATCCAAAATCTGAACCGTTCATGTGAAGCAGCACCTCGTGAAACCCCCCAGGCTGAAGTTTTACTTTGATCTAAAACTTGATGGGCAATGAAAATTGAAAACAGTTTCCTCCCTTGATTGCATTTCTCTTTGCTATGGCCCACTAGAATTTTAGATTGCGGTGAAAATTGGTAACATGAGGTTTTATGGGATTCCGCATCACATGAACCATTCAGATTAGACACCCATGGCATGTGTGCAAAGGTGCGCACGTGCGTAGGTGCGCAGGGAGCATGACTCATATATATATATATATATATATATATATATATATACACACACACACACATATCTGTGTACATCTAAACATGTGGGCCCCATGTGGGACCTGCCTGTTTTGAGGAGGTTGGTTGGTGCACGTCATCCAGCGGCCTGGGCTCCACCATTGATGTACATTGTACATCCCCACCGTCCATGGGCTAGGACGGTGGGCCTGATTGTGACGTGTATTATATACACACCATCCATCAGTTGTACATCCACGCCAGCCATCTGCAAATGGTGGGACCTACTGCCACTTAAACGTCAAAATTCTGTAGGTCCCACATGATAGCTAAACCATCCAGATGGTGGGACCCATCTGCTGATTAACGTCAGCAAGTTCTGAGGTCCCACGTGTGGTTGTGCCCCATCCAACCGGCCGTCCATTACGTATGGTGGACCACACGTGCAGACCCCACCATGAGGTATGCTTTATCTATGTCATCCATCTCCATGGGGCCGTTGATGCATGTGCTACATCCAAACCATCCATCCCTTTGACAAGCTCATTTTATGGCTTGAGGCAAAAATGAGTCAGATCTACTTATCAGGTGTGCCACTGCTAAAAACAGTGGAGCATTGAACATCTACCATTGAAATCCTCTTGGTATCATAAAAAATCATAACCAATGAAATTTGTTTTTTATACAGGTCTGTGTGACCTTATAATCAGATTGGATGGAAAATAAATGTTATGGTGGGCCTTAGAAATTCAAATGGTAGACATCATTATCACCACTGTTATTTGGAGTGCGATCCAGATAATCTTTCGATATGATTTATTTTCTTAATGCTCTAAGATGATCTTTTGGCATAGATGCAAAGGCCTATTTAATTTAGCCCATTTGATTCGGCCCATTTAATTCGGGCCATTTGATGTATATAAGTCCCAATGACATGTATGTGAGACCTTTGTGTGAGCCGAATGTGATGTATATGAGGCTCATTTTGATGTGAGATTCTATCATGATGTTTTTTGGCAGTCATGCCTTGGGAGCAATGATGGTTTGACGTCCACATTGTAAGAGCAATGATGGTTAAATGTCCACATTATAACTCTCCCGAGGGCCCAATGTTAGGCCCATACTTGTAGTGTGTAGGCCGTCGCCCATCTTCGTTATGAACAAAGTCTACCATATATAACATATTTAGTATAGTCTCATGGTTCATGCTCATACGTATCATATGTATGCTTGATATGAGGAGTGATTGATTATAGCATACGCCTTTGGACAGATTGTTTATGGGCACCCGGATAGGCAAAGTTGCCCACATAAGCGCACGGTACGCGCATGTCTATTGTATTACTGGATTGCGTGATTCATGTATCTCGTATTGTGTGACATGTATACTGTACACTCTAGCGACATAAGGGCCGTAGCCTCCACAAGTATATCGTGGTTGGCAGGATTGGATACCGGAAATCATATTCCACATGGGGTGCAATAGATGTCCCTAGGTGAAAGTCCCTAAACCCTTACGATACTAAGAGGTTACTCCAACATCTAGACCGAGTGGATACATGAGCGTCGAGTGCTGAATACCAGGAGGTCGCACTTTTGCACTTGTCTTGGTCGGTTGGAAGGGGGTGCGGCCTTACCCACCCGAGAGGAGAGGGCAAAGTTAGGCTGAGTTTGACAAGCTCGAGGAATGGGTCCGTTATTGACAAGCCAGGCACGATATTGGCAAGCGGATAGTGAGGTCTCTTCCACTCACCTTGTTATGCGCGATAGGGAGGGAATCTGGTTTGGAGTGTACTAGACCCCGGTGATATTCTAGAATTGAGCTGTATTAATATGAGGACTTAGATGAGGATTTACGTGCTTGAATTGCATCTTGCATCGCATGGCCTTGGTATGGCCGACATCATTCATGCCTTGCATCGTATGGCCTTAGTACGGCCAATAGTGTTCATGGATTCTTCAGCATGTTCTACATTACTCTGATATTGTATAATTGTATTAGTACATTGCGCACACACTTTCACCACCCTCTAAGCTTTCTGTAAGCTTATGCACGACCATTGTTTGCAGGTGACATTAGATCGCAGCAGCGCTGATGCAGGAGCGCATAGCAGATCATCTTGGAGCTTTTGTCTATCATCATTGTATTTTCCTTTATATGCACTGTACTTTTAAATTTTTTATCATAATGGAAATGTGATGAAGTTTTTAGCTGTTGTTTGTCATTTATACATTTGGTTATGCTTATTATGAATCAAACTGACGTTGAAAATCTTCCTTGTAGGATCTCAGGATCGAAAACTAGTAAATGAGTACCAGGAGCCGAGAATGGGGTACTACGGAGGCTGTTGGCGCCGGATTCGGTGATCAAAAATTTTGTGAGTCCGATTTTCGAGTTTGGAGCATGACAAATATCCACTGTGTGAGGTTATTATGAGTGGAATAGTTG
The DNA here is from genome assembly GCA_037074715.1 of Magnolia kwangsiensis. Classification (NCBI taxonomy): domain Eukaryota; kingdom Viridiplantae; phylum Streptophyta; class Magnoliopsida; order Magnoliales; family Magnoliaceae; genus Magnolia; species Magnolia kwangsiensis. The sequence continues at coordinate 65,719,450 of CM073573.1, forward strand.
TGTGGTTGTTTTTCTAAACAGTTGTTGTACACACAAGCGAACCACTATAATTTCTGGTCTTGTGGTGATTGAATGATTATTTTATTTTGTGGATATTGTAATTTCCCTTTACGCATTTGTGGAGAATGTTGTAATCTTTTTATGCAAGTGTGGGAATGTTGTAATAGCTTAGTTTCTTTATTTGTTATTTATGTCTTTATTCCTTTGTATCAGTTTGAGATTTTGATACACAGACCGTTCTAGGAATCAGGTTGTCTTACCATAAACCATTGGTTTTTTGTGTAAGATTGTCCTTAGAACAACATCTGTATCAATCTCTCAATACTTGTACATCTGAGGTTGTTTTACATTTCTGCATTGTGGGATTTTTTAATTTGGATTAGATCTAACCGATTCGATCAAGTTGGATCCATCGGTTCGGGTCGAATCCTGCCCAGCTCTAGCTACATATCCAAAGTACTTCAAATAAACATGGACTCTGGAGTATTTCAGTGAAACATGTACTCTTGTAGAAACATATGTTGTTGTCATTTTCAGTCGTAGGTGTGGGGACATGCCAGAATTAAAATTATGGCTTCAATTCAAACTGAACAACAATGACCTCAAGCGTCAAGATAGGCAGACACGTAATGTATGACCGAGATTTGATGAGATCGGTCGGCTATTCAGCCACTCGCTCAATGTAAAAACAAGATCAGGCGATATTCAGAAGGTGGGATTCATCATCTGATGATGGGTTGCCCCTTTGACTACTATATGAAAGGACTTTTTGATACAGATAAAATGAGATGTAGAAGGGATTCTCATAATTGGTCATGAATCCGGTGTGCGAGCGTGGACTCAAATTACTGTTAAAGATTACCAGCTACTTGGTTAACGCTACTAATTACACTACGGAATGTAAATAGCAAGTTGAAAGTAAAAGATTACACTAAGAAATATAATTTGCTTGACAAGAAAAGTAAATGATTACACTATGGAATGTAAATTGACTAGTACTTGAAAAAATAACCGAAAGATAGATTTAGTTTATTTGGATTGATAGATTTAGTTTATTTGAATTGGTATGAGACGATTTTTCTTTTTACATTCATCCTTTACTTATAGCTTTAATCTGTCTATCTTGATCATTCTCATTGTCCATCTAGATCCTTCCCACGTCCCGACGCTTACCATAACCGTTCAACACTACTTGACTTCCTTTGTTCCTCTCTTTGCCATAAGTCCTATAATCGTATCATACGATTGCTTCTTCATCGGTTGCTCAAACAATGACATGGCACCGTTTGATATGCTTCAGTTACTATTATCAAAAACATATTCTCCGTACATATCTACAAATCTTTAAATACACTATACAGATTCGTACAGATCACACGTAACTCCCCCTCAAAGGGAATAGCGATAATGGGACAAATAACACAATCTCTTATAATATGAAAGACTCTACGGTAATTGTAACGAGTTTAACTACTCCAACATTCTGCTCTACGAATAGAAGTCCAGACCCAATCATCCAATGCACCGACACTCTGTTCTGAAAATAGAAGTTGAGAACCTATCATCCCAAGTTTTTAGAAGGGGCCGAAAGTCAAACTACAAAATCATCACCGACATCATGACTTTTCCTTTGAATATATAATTTAGATTAAATGTAAAACTTGAAATTATCGCAATGAGTTTCTTAGCTCAACATATTAAATCAGATTTTCAGAAGAACCTTTACTGCATTTTAACCTAGAACTCCACCATCCAGATCATGCAAAAAGCATACAGCACACGTTTGTGATGATCCGAACCATGGATCCTGTGGGCTCCGCCATTGATTGGCTGCTATTGAAATTTTGCTCTGATAGGAGTACCTGGACCATCTAATCAATAGACCTTTTCTCACTACAAATGTGATTACAGTATCTGAGTTTTCCATTCGGGTGGAAATAATTCTTAGATTTTCCGCCTCAAAAACCAGGTAGTTTCACTCATTAGGTGGACCACTGTGTACAAATTATTCTGACGGTTTAACAACTTTTTTTAATGCTGGTGCATAAATACAATTCAATTGGATTGTGCATCCAAACATGACAGTTCTAGAACTTTCAGATTGGAAATCCCTCATAGGACCAACAGTGACAACCTTTGCAGAATCAATACGTGGTCGGTGAGTGGTCCATATCCCACCCAATCCACGTTATTCCTTCTTCATTTCAGCGAGGGCAAGCACCAAATGGACGGCGTGAAAAAAAAAGGGGGCAATGGCCCATATTCAAAGGCCCAAACCCACTGATCATATGTTATGGATCGTCCGATACATATCACTTTTTTGGTGAATCGGGTTGAACTTACATTATGGTATACGGACACGGATTGCGTCCTACCCCCGCCCGTCTCCAGCTAGAACGGGCAGGAGCTTTGAGTGGCCACCGTGATGAATGGGCTTTATCCATACCGTCCATCCATTTTTTGGTATCATGTCCGGTTATAAATAAAAAACTGATGAAGATCCAAGGTAAATATGGACCACACGATAGGGATTAAACTCTTACCGTTGAAAACTTATTGGGAGCCACCGAAGTTTTGGATCGAGCTGATATTTGTGTTTTCTCTTCATCCAGGTCTATTTTACTTTATGAATAGGTTGGATGGAAAATAAACATTATGTTGGGCCCCGGAAAAGTTTCAACGGTGAGAATCATTATCACTGCTGCTTCCTGTGGTGTGGTCCACTTGAGCTTGAATCTGTATAGATTTAGGTCCTATTCTATTTAGTGTCATGTAAAAGTGGATGGACGGTGTGGATAAAACCCATACAACACGATGGCCACTCAAAACTCCTGCCCGTTCCCAGCTGGAGACCGCGGCCGGGCGGGTGTAGGACGCAATCCGCGTCCGCAGACCATAATGCAAGTTCATCCCGATTCACTGGATTGTGGTGTACACATGGCACATATGGCATACATGCATGCTAATCCAGTCTGTCTAAATCATTTGCCAACTATGGAGGGAGTGTAAGCCCGAAAAAGTTACTAATGAGACCAACCTGACCGGGGGATCGGTATCTATCAAAATGGACGTTTAAAATTAGAAATGGTCAGTGGTCCATATTCAATAAATAAGATGGATAAGACCCTGAGATTGGTGCCATTATAACACTTTGCTTCCCTTATCCACTCGGGACCAACTATGTTATGGGTAAAAATAGACCAATCAAGGAGAAAGGGCCAGCTCGGACATATGCACTTGTCGTGTGATCAGCCAACACCAGTCATGACCAAGGAGCTCCTCAATAACTAGAAAACAGTGATCCATTCCTGAAGAAACTACTTATTTCCTGATCTCGACCATCAGAAGATGAAGTATCTCCACTTACATCATATGACGAGCCCTTCAACAATCCCACCCATTTTTGATATGTTGCTTGAATCATCTCTTGGTAAGTGTTCCTGAGGTATGACCTCGCTCGATGCGAGATTTCAAGCTGCTACACTCAGGAAAGCCTTGCACCGTACGATAAGATGAAAAGTATGGTCATCCCCAACTTCATTTATATTCCACCAGGGAAAGGAGCTTAATATCAATGCTCAGATACGACGTCCAAGGGCAGGTTGGTAAGTTGGTGATTCACTCAAAGGTTAAGGGAAAACTTGACCATGGCTTACTAAAAAATTCAAGTCGGTAAACTACTCCTCGGGATGGCTATGTAGGCCACCTTGGATGCTCGACTTCAGCCTCCTACTGCATGTTTCCTCTGATCTCAAAAGGTAACCACGACACGTTCGAAAGATGACCATGACATGGGTTTGTTCGAGACATAAGCCGAAGATCTCAAAAAATATCTACGACACACTCAGGATACAATTCCTTCTACAATATAAACCTATTAAATTGGAGGTTACCATTTATGTTGCTGCACCTTTCAACTATAAATACGAGTTTCTCCAATGGTGAAAGGTACACACAACCTAACACGTAAATCACACCTAAAATTTCTACGTTCAACTAGACCTAGTTTGTTTATCTGACTTTGGCATTGGAGGGTCCCCTGCTGTAGGTATGGTCTCCTTTGTGTTCTTTGTGTACAGGTATTCAAGGATCCAATGAGAGTTAACCAAATTTCTGCATCAACGCACTATTTAGGTGGTCTGGATAGGCGTTCATCGTGATTAAATTATGGCTAAAGCACCCTGTAGCCTAATCTAAATTTCCACGGAGAAATGGTTGCGGATAAGATTAGGTGAGGCAGGGCTGATAGCTTAATGGGTGAGGCCTTGAATGTGGCTCCATTTTGATGTATTTTTTATATCCACTTCGTCCATCCGTTTTTTAAGATTATTTTAGGATATGTTCCAAAAAATGAGGTAGATACAGATCTCAAGTGGACCATAACAAAGGAGAACAGTTGTGATTGAACGTCCACCATTGAGAACTTTTTAAAGCCTATTGTAATGTTTATTTTCCATCCAACCTATTATAAGGTAAAACAGAGAAAAAAATAGCACAATAGATGAGTCCGTACAATGCCCTTTTTTTAATCGCCGACCGAAAATTTATCTGGCCAAAGACGATTGTTAGGGTATGGATTTTGATTTTTTTAATGAAACTACCACTGCCTGCTAGGGTAAAGCAGCTCAAAAAAATAAGGGTATTTTCATCTTTCTGGGTTCGTCCATGTTACTATAGTCTACTTTGGTGCTTAAGATTTTGTTTGAATCCAATGAAAAAATGTGGGTGGTACATTGGGCCTATAAGACGCAAAATCCCTAAAACAGACAAGAATAAAAGGAATATATAGACACTCACAGGAGACTATGGCGGCTCCCAAGAAGTTTTTAATGGTGAAATTCAATACCTACTATGTAGTCTACCTGAGGCTTGGATGTACTAAATTTTTGGAAACATACTTTAAAATGATATGGAAAAACGGGTGGATGGCGTGGATATACAATACATACATAGAGGTGGGACCCTCGAACAGTGCCTCACCCATTATGTTGTCACAGCTGCCTCACCTAATTTGCCCCGAGATTAGACTCTCGTGATGTATTTACCACCATTTTGAAAATGGTGTGGCTCAGGAAACAGATTGCTGGTGTACCACACCACTGACCTAGGTAGTGTGTTAACGTCAGCAAGTTATGTGAGTCCATCATAATTTATGTCTTGTATCCAAACCGTCCATCCATTTAACGAACTAGTAGTAACCTGAAAAATAAGATAGATCCAATGATCGAGTGGACCACACTGCAAAAAGCAATGACGGATTGAACGTCTATCATTGATACCCTTGTTGGGGTCACAGAAGTTTTGGATCAATATATTTGTTTTTCCTCTTCATCTAGGTCTATGTGACCTTATGAACAGATTGGATGGAAAATAAATGTAATGGGGGGCGCACGATTGTTAATGTTTTAATGGTGAGAATCATTGTCCCACTGCTATTTGTGGTATGGTCTATTTAAGCTTTGCATATCATTCATATTTAGGTTCATGCTCTAAAATAACCTCCCAAAATAGAGAAATGGTGTGGATATAATAAAGACATCATTGTGGGCCCATGTAACATTCATCTACTTTCCCTCAAAATCCTATTGCCTAGTGAGTTACTCGGCGGGCTCTTATCATGCTAAGTAAACCCAGTTGGCCCACCTTGAATGTATGTGATCTATCCATGCAGTTTATCCGCTTTTTCATCTAATTTAAGGGGTTGAGCTCAAAATTGAAGTATATGCAAAGATCAAGTGTATTATAAGATAATGATTTCCACCATTGAAACCTTGCTAGGCTCTACAGTGATGTTTATTTGTTATCCAACCTGTTTATAAGATCATAAAGACATAAATGATAGGAAAACACAAATATAAGTTTCATCCAAAACTTACATTGCCCCCAAGAAATTTTCAACGGTAGAAGTTCAATTCAAATGTTTCCTATGGTATGGTCCATTTGAACACTGTATATGCTTTATTTTGGGCTCAAGCCTTAAAATTATCTAGAAAAATGGGTGTATGAAGCAATAAAATACCTAAATCTTGGTGGACCTCACAGAAGATACTCAATAGGCTTGTTTGGCCAGCAGCATTAGGTGGGATTAAGGTGGATGGAATCATACACCATGATCCATAGCTCAAGTGGTAGACTAAGTGAAAGATACAACATTTCAACATTGATGTCTTGGTATTGATTTCCTAATGGGGGTGGCTAACAGTGATGTGTGAATTGACAGTGGAATGTACTAACAAGCTACTAAAAAAAAAACAGGTGGACGGTATCCTAAAAGTTACAATAAATGCATGTGTAGGGTATTGTCCCTAGATTAAGTGTATCCCATGTTTTTTAATAATATGTTTGGAACGTAAGCATTCAAAATTAAATCTCATGTTTTACTTTCAAATTGCACTTGGATTGAACCTGAATGAAGCAAAAATCCATCATTCATGCGATTAGCAAAATGTTATCTTACACTTTCCAATATAATACTCATTTTTTAAAGCCTACAAAGTTAATTTTAATCTCATCTCACGTTACTTCCAAATATGTCCTTCCCAACTTTAAAATAGGATTGCCAATGAATCTCATTTAATATAACTTACTATCCAAACAGACCCTTACCAGTTTGGAGCTTGGAACTCATGTACGTGTATATGGGCCATCCAAACCGTGAGGAACATTGCGATTGGAAAAGGCTTAGAAATTACACTGATTACCAAAACTTAACCGCCCAAATGTTGTCTACCAACATCATGGATAAAAGTAAATAAGTGACTGGTCCAAATTAGCAAGGGCAGAATCAGACGGTACTATTGCTTCTCGATATATATATATATATATATATATATATATATATATATATATATATATATATATGCTCCTTACACAATCGGTTGAGGCATTTGAACGGTTTAGATTGCGATGCAACCATGTCATCGGCGCGAAACAATAGTCACTCTTATTTCTTAAATGGTGGTGAACAATCATACGTCCTACACCAAGGAACGAGACGAGAAGTGTAATAATCAATTTTACTTCTCGCGGGATGAGAAAAAAGAGAGAGGAGAGTTGTACAGCCACGTCCATGTTCACGCATGTGCAGGGAGATTGATATGGTTTTGAAGGAAAGGAGATGTGGGCCCACAGGCAAGCATGTGGTTCCGACAGAGTTTGTTATTAAAAGGCCAGATGCGGTCCATAACGTCCATCTGTCTATGTCTGGACAGAGGAAAGATCCATGTCTATGAACCGAGGACTTTCAAATTCCTGATGCAACCTGAAATGTCCTGGGGAACCATCATGTACAAATGGGACAGATGATTCGGCCATCTAGACGGTTCATCTTCTGGCCCCTACTTTGGATGGTGGGCTTGTTAAAATTCTCACAGATTAGATGCTTCTAACCCTTTCAGCAGTGGCCCAGAAATTGAAGGTAAAGAAATGCAGCAATGGTCCATAACAAAGGCCCAAAGATTTCATAGCTAGTATCTTTTAAACTGAAAATATTTTTGCATCATACCCATCTTCGGAGCGTTGAACCATGGGACCACTTGTACGACGTGGATGCTTCAGGACCCACTCGTTGCATCAGGAGAGTTATGAACTAGACCGTGCTTCGAAGTAATTGCCACGCACATGTCAGTCTACTGACTGGATCGGAACCGTCCATTTAGTAGCTCCAATAGTGGATGGGTCATAGATGAAAAAATCACCTTAATTGGTAGGATTCAAATGAATGCCGAGAAACAAATGAAAGGAATTAATTCCGTTAGAGGGTAAGGATGGTCCGATCAAGGAAAATTCTGTTTAGTGGCCAGTCTGCATTGATTCATGCGGAATGAACGGTCAGGATCAGGATAGGATATGATACATGTAGGGTCCAGGATACGTGGGTAAGAAAGTTCCATTCCTCCGGAGGTATACGATATCTTCTCCTAACCACTATACTGTACACTGAGGTTTATTGCGGACCATTGCCATCCGCTCCCAAGAGGATCTAAAGAAAAAGTACACTCCCTAGGGATCTGATTCCAGGAAATAGTACATCAGAGGGGATCCTTTTGGGAATAGACCGTGGACCAGTAGACTATAAACCGGACAGCCGTGTGCAGTCTACCGGATTCCTTCAACGGATTTCCGCACCTTTTGTTAAAAAAGATGGAGGCGACACGTCCACCATACACGTGGCTTGGAAGGAGACGAGGGAAATCCGAAATATGGTTGATCAAAGCCATCTGATTAATTAGCCCCACTAAATTTGAACCACGTGTCACTTGTACCCAATAATTGATGGCTAGGATTATCCAAAAACAGTAATTTTGGGGCAATAACTGTTCGTAACTTTCTTATTTTGTATGAAAGGGTGAAATGTCCATGAAAAATAAATAAATAAATAAATTCATACAACTGGTATGTGTATGAAAAGAGAAGGAGAATGGAATAGTAGTAGTTGTGACTGCTACAAGGATATGATCAATATTGGGAAAGACCTCAACACTCTGGTAGATGTGACGATTGCCACGCGATCATCAAGAAACAATACACGACGGCATATAAGTAACTAAAATTAAACCTTCTAACCTATGGCTCCAAATTTAGATGGGTCGTAGACCAAAGAGGAGGATTGACATTTAATGGCTACCAAACTAGCCAATTGATGGACATTTAATGGAGGGATTAAATGGAATATTCAGCAGCCGGATTTTTTTAGGACTTCCAGAAATTTACTATAAACTAGGGTTAATGCATGCCCCGTATACAATTGCTTAGCGCTCAAAATCAATTATTGCCCCCATATTTTTCTCATTGAGGTTTGGCTTTGGGACAGTAATCTTCCCATATTTTCTCATTTCTTTTCCTCCCCACAACCATCATGGTGGGACGAACTAAAAGAAGGCTGCAGGCACTGGCCTGTTTGTCAGCAGAGAACCCATGAAATCCGTTTTTCAGTCCAAAAAAGGCCCTTAGATGCCATAAAGAATGCCACGGGACATTGCGGCCCACTGAAGGAAAAATTGATTTTTAGTTGGCTCTGGTTAGCACCCAAATGGTCCAACAGGCCACCCTCAACCCACAAAGGCTAAACCCAGTTGATGTCATATCAGGGGCTGGTAACTGCCCGTCAGGGTATCAGCGCTTGCAGACCATGCACTGGGCCAAAGCAGGTAATGGCCCCACCCCAATTGTTAAGGTCCAGAAAACAAGTACTTGGATCACTCTGGCTTGCACACCAAGATAATGGAAGAGGAACATCAGCAACAATACATCCCGGAGCATTCAAGAGAACAAATAAAATTCATTATTGAGGACAGTAGCCATCATGCACTAATACAGCTGAGTACCAGCATTTCTCCCAATTTCAAGAAGTAAACCTAGTTCCAAGCACAAATCAAAAGAAACAAAACTCAACCTCTACTGACTTTTGTAGCCCGAAGATTTTAAGCAACAGTTGACCTGTATTACAGAGTTAAGAGTCTGACTATGCACACGGTTTCAAGTGAGTGATTAAAATGAGACAGAGGGACACACTGCTAATAGATTTTCTGTGCCAGCCATGATGTTATGATTTGATGCAGCAGGCACTGTTGGCACCCCCTCTGCCTGACTTGATATGGTATTTGAACAAAAGAAAAGGCAAAACCAACAAGTTCCTAATTACGATGATACCCTTTGCTTCAATTCATGGATATTTTTGACGTGCCTCCAACCAGAGCAATCCAAAGGGGATCTCGCCACCCACCTCTCAAGAATCTCACATGTATGTTTCACACTCAAGGGTTGGGATCCAACTGCCAAATCCCTAGAATCTCTCTCTCTCTCTCTCTCTCTCTCTCTCTCTCTCTCCTCTCTTTTTTTTGGCACTGTACAAAATACTTCTTACTAGTTTGAACGATAGATCCCAGTTTAGTCAACACCACCTACGTTTCCACATTGGCACCTTGGACGGAGTCTACACCCTGGAAGCTCTTGCACTTGCACCGACACAAATACTCAGGGATCGGCCCTTCTTCTCCAACAACCCATGGATGCACTCTTACAGCTTCCAAGACAATCCGCTGTTTTGGATCTGCAATATAAATTTACAAATATTTTTAAAAAATAAATAAATAAATAAAAGATAAACAAACATTCAAAAATTGAGGGTGATAATTGCATATAACTTTTGTACCAAGCACCCATCTGCACATGTCATAGGTGAGGGCAACATCCGGACCACTTATCCAATGGCCCCACTATAAATTGCCCAACCTCTGATTGGAACAGAGCCAAAAGCAGGAGTGGTTTTCTTTTTCTTTTTTGGTTTCTTTTTGGAACAGAACCAATAGTAGTGGTCTTCTTTTTCTTTTTTCTTTTTTTGTTTCTTTATTTTCATCATATCGTCAGATTAGCACTGGCCGACCAAAGCGATTTTGTACAAGGGCAAGATCCAGATGCTCATCCAATGGCCCCACTATAGATTGCCCATGACCCAACACTCATTCCAATAAGACAACCCTAACAACCTGATTGGATCAGGGCAACAAGTGGGTGGTGGTCACTTTACCTCAAATCAAGGTTTATGATTGTCCAACAAGACTGATTTTGGGCCACAGTCCATATATGGTGGACCAATGGATGATTGCTAAGCACCTTGCACACATCTGAACACGAGACCCCAAGGGGATGTGCGTGACGCAAGTCTTATGCAATCAGCATTGACCTATAAAAATTGCTCTCTCCAAAACTGAAGTTAGCTGTCAAGAGAACTGATAGACCTTTGCAGAGAAGCGCTTCCAGTAAGTTCTTCAGCTGCAGATTGATGCCATCCGGAAGAGATAATGGGTTCTTAACAATCTGAAGCAGTGGTGTGCATCACTAAACTTAGTCACTAAAAAAGCTCAAACTGAAGAAAGTAGCAAAACAAAAAATAAAAAATAAAAAATAAAGGCATTAAAAGAGCAGAAGCAGGTAGGACCTTGTCGTAAGTATCTTGTAACGTGTCCCCAAGAAATGGGTACTGACCCAGCAACATACAGTACAAGGTTACTCCCAAGGCCCATGTATCCGCAGCTTTACCATGGTAGGTTAGCCCTGTTTGGAACAAGTTTCACAAAAGTATCAGTACAGTACATAAATGTTATTGAGTGCACCCTAAGCAACTTGCACAGGGACACATCATGAGGCGTTGGGGAAATTCGGACCCTGAAAAACCCAGCAAACAGATGCATTTCTACAAACATATATTGTTATAGAGGGAATGTATTATTATATAAATATTAGTTCATAGATGCATAAGATATGGAAAGATGCATCTGCTTACTTGAAATGCATTAGGACTGTATAAATGGATATTGCTAAATTACAAGAGAAGAAACATATATTGAGGTTTTGCCTGACAGGTCTGCAACAAATTTTATTTTTATTTTTTTGAAAGATGTTGCAACTTGTGTCTGATAGACCACAAAATTCTACTTCAAAGAACATGACTGTCCTTACATAGGCTGCCTATTCTGGAATAATTTTCAGAATCGTGCCTCACCTAAACAGCATTCTGGTGCAGTGAAGACGGGAGTTCCCGGAGATCTCCGAAGAACGTCGTTATTGTTCTGCAGACAAGAAGCATCTATGAAAAAACAAAGAGTGTTTTCCATACGAAGAAACACGAAGCAGTTTTCAAGAGAAATGGGATTGAGTTAGACATTGCAATGCATGTTTTTATTTTATTATAGCATCTCATAATGGTTCTCTGTTTTTTTTATTTCATCTATCAATGGTTAGTTGAAACACACCATCGAAAAGAGGGAAATAAAAGAAAAGAGCCAGGTCATTTGAAACCCAAGAAACCACCGATGTTTGTGTTTGAGGCAGAAAGCACTCCAGCGTATTTTTATGTTCCAAATTTTCAAATCATGTCCATGTTAGACATGCTATCATATAACATAAAACCTTGTAAGATCTATGCATATGCACATGTTTTTTTTTCGTTTGCTTTGCTCTGATGAGTTCAAGCATTTCATAATGCTTCGCTCTCTACCATGCAGTGTTAAAAGCGGAATATATTTTTTTACCAAACTCCACTGTATCAAAGGGACGCGGTTTAGATACTGACAGTGCCAGTAGCAAAATTGGCTACTGAAGTGACATCACCAAGTTCTGTATGCCCTACCATGATGTATGTATTGTATCCACACCGCCCATCCATATGGAGAGATCATTTTAGGGCATGAGGCAGATCCAAAGCTCAAGTGAACCCCACAGAAAACAGTGGGGATTGAATGCCTACCATTAAAAACTTCTTGGGGGCCACAGAAGTTTTCAATCAAGCTGATATTCATGTTTTTCCTTCGTCCATGCCTGTGTTAACTAATGAAAAGGTTGGCTCTCAAATAAACATCTTGGTGGGCCCTAGGAAGGATTCAACGGTGGGCATCACTGTCCCCACTGTTTTCTGTAGTAGGGTCCAGCTGAGCTTTGGATATGCCTCGTTCTTTTCCTCGTGTCCTAAAATGATCTCTCCAAATGGATGGACAGGTGGATATAACACATACATCATGGTAGGGCCCAGAGAACTTGGTGACGTCATTTCAGTAGGAATTTCGCTACTGAACACATCAGTAGCTAATCAGCATCCGTATCAAAGCATGAATTTTGATTTCTGCCTAATAATTTGAAAATGATCTGAAAGGCTCTAAAAGGGCAAGGGGAAGGCCTAAAAGGATGTGGGTGGAGGTAGAAAGAAAAGACTTTAAGACCAATAGTTTAACTTAAGATCAGTGTCCGTATTATTGATACTATCGGCCGATAATATCGTTATCACATGCAAGCGATTAGAAACCCCCAAAAAGCACTAGGAATTTTATTTTATTTTTTTGAAGGATTCTTTGTATTGTGCGATATATTGCAAGATATCACATGATTTTCGTTGATATTGTCACGATTTTCCTCGATATTTGTCAGGATATCATGCATTATTTGCAGATTTTATGACAAACATTTCGACGATAAAAAATGCCGGAGATGCCGGGGTTCCATAACTACCGAAAAATTGATAAAAAAAAAAAATTAATGAAAATATTTGAATCGATGTGAGAGATGGGGTTTCAGTGCCTGTAGAGAAGAAGATTGCATAATCATAGCCCTCTTTCTTCTAGAAATCCATGAGATTTGGGGAACTCTCTTTCTTCAAAAATGCCATCGGAAACAACGAAATTTCAGGGATTTTGGGTTCCGGAAGTACCGGAACCCTCTTTCTTCGAAAATGGCTTCGGCCGGTCTTTGTGGGAGAGAAATCCGATCCCTCTTTAATAGGAAGTTAGCATGTATGTGGTTTATCCACGCCGTCCGGTCTTTTTAAACGGTAGATCCGATACTCTTTAACAGGGCTTTTGGGCCCATCGTGAATAATGCATCTGGTTTGTCCACACCATTCATCTGTTTTTCCAGTTCGTTTAAAGGGTTGAGCCCAAAACTGATGCATATCAAAACCTCAAATGGACCATATCATAGGAAACAGTGGGAATAATGATTTCCACTGTTGAAACTTTTGTAGGGCCCACAATGATGTTTATTTGTCATCCAACTGTTCAAAAGACCACAATAAATGGATGAAGGGAAAACACAAATATAAGCTGAATCCAAAACTTCTGTGGCCCTCGAGAATTTTTCAACGGTGGATGTTCAATTCACATTGTTTTCCTTGGTGTGGTCCATTTGAGCTTTGGATATTATTTATTTTTTGTCTCAAGCCCTAAAATTATATTATAAAATGGATGGAAGAAGTGGATAAAATATATAAATCAAAGTGGACCCCATAGAGTTTACTCAGTACACGAGTTACACTGGATGCAGATTTGATGTGGTACGCGAGTTACACCGGACGCGGATTTGATGCAGAAGCCTTTCACAGGAATTTTTGCGCTGGAAACCTATGTGGGGCCTAACTTGATGTTTGTGAGAAATCCATACCGTCCATCTGTTTTATGAGATCATTTTACTGTATTAGACCAAAAGTGAGTAGGATCCAAGACTCAAGTGGTCCATACTAAAGGAAAATGTGGTTAGGGAAATTCCTACCATTAAAACCTCCCTGGGGTCGACACTGATGTTTACACGCCATCCATACCGTTCATAACATCATGCCTACTAGGATGAACTGAAAACACAAATATTAGCATTATTTGAAACTTCTTTGGCCCCACAAATATTTCAACTGTGGATGTTCAATCCTAACATTTTCGGCCCATATGAGTATTGGATTCGGCTCATTTTTGGCATAATGTCCTAAAATGAACTGACAAAATGGATGGAAGGAGTGTATTTCTCACAAACATCACAATGGGCCCCACCTAGGTTCCTAACGAGGAACTTCATGCAAAAGGCTTTGGCATCAAATGCGCCAATTACAGTCGTGGGCGTAGATACACCAAGGTGGATGGGACTTTGATTGTGGGGCTCACAGTGATATATGTGTCTTAAATCTACACCATCCAACAGTATTGAAAGATCATTTTAAGCTATGATCCCAAAAATGAAGCAAATCCAAATCTTATGTGGGCCATACTACAGGAAACATTAGTGATTGAATCCCTACCACTAAAAACTTTACGAGGGCCACCGGAATGTTTAGTTGTCATCTAACCTGTTGATGAGGTCACAAATATCTGGATGAAGAGACCAAAAAAATTCAAGATCGATCTAAAACTTTTGTGCCCCACGTGAAGTTTTTAATGGTCAATTACCACAATTTCATGTATTATGGTCCACCTAGGATTTGGATCTGCTTCATATTTTGAATCATTACCTAAAATGAGCTTCCAATAGGTATGGACGGTGTGAATGTAGCCACATACATCACGGTGGCCCCCACAATCAAGGGTCTCACCCACTTCGGCGGAATGATTCAACGAGGACTGCGTACTGACAACGTCAACAGTGGGGTGGCTACTAACACTACTCTGTGGGCCCCATACGATATGTATGTTTTATCCAAGTTGTCCATCTATTTTTTAAAATCATTATAGAAGATGAGCCTAAAAATAAGGGAGATACAAATATCGAGTGGACCACACCACAAGAAAACAATGTTCATTGCATGCCCACCATTAAAAACTCTCTATGGCTTACTATAATGTTTATTTGGCATACAACCTGTTGATTACGTCAAGCACACTTGAATGAAGAGAAAACACAAATATCAGCACAGTATTGTCGATTTTTGGAGCAGCAGTATTGTTCCCAGCCACGTCGAGATGTAGACGATGATTACGAGCCACCGCGCAACTCTATATGGGTCTAGGCCAATGTTGTCAAATCGCATATGCGATTGCATGCGATCGGCATATGCTGATTGCATATGCGATTGCATGCGATCAGCATATGTTGTTCGCATATACGATCGCACAATCGCATATGCCATGGCATTTTTTTTTCAAAAAAAAAAAAAAAAGAGGGAAAAACTCGTATAATTAGTACACAAGACTGGATTGGGTTATTTTACTTATTTCATTATAGTTTGAGTGTTTAATTGAGTGATATATTTAATTACTTCTATTATATTATATTATATAAATTTTAACAAAACAATCAACAAGCTACATTAAAAGATAACTAATTATTACAAACTTCGAACAAAATTTTTTTAATGATAAATGGATAACTTGAAACAACTTACAAGTTATAACTTACAACTTAATTTACAAAAAGCAAGCACAGCTTATAAAATACAAAAAATAAACATAATTGAAATAATTGTAGAGAGATTAGAATAAGAAAGAAAGAGGTGTAAGAGAGAAAAAGTAAGAGATTTAGAGCTTTGGAGTAAATAATAGTGAAAATGGAGGGGATATGAGTGCCTAATTATAGGCAAAAGTTCTCCAATTTGAAAAAATAAAAAATAAAAATAAAAATCTTCCGCTATTGGCTATTGGGAAATATGCGATCGCATATGCAGTATGCGATCGCATGCTCGCATATGCAATCGCATAGAAAAGTATGTCATGGCATACTTGCTATGATCGCATATGCCATCATGGCATATGCGATTTGATCAACAGTATGCGCATATGCGATCGCATTTGATAACAATGGTCTAGACCACAACCAGTCCTCATCATTGATATATATATTTCTCAATTTTTACTTCTTTTGATTTTCAATGAATTGGTTGTGTTTTCATACATGTCTTTGATACATTTATTAATGTCATGCAATCAATTTAAATATAGTTGCATTAGTTCAATTAAACATCGCATAGCTTATATGCACCTTTTTTTTAAAGATGTTATGATTTAAAAGAGTGCATTAAAGTCTTTTCTAACAATCCCTAAAGTTTCATTGAAAAATTCAATCATTTTCCCAATGTTTCCCCATGTTTCCCAAAAAGTGCGATACAAACGATATATCCCGTGCGATAACCGATACATATTTATATCCCAAGGGTGTGATACATAGCACGATACCGATATTTCGAACACTACTTAAGATATGGTCTGAGATAGAGAGAAATTGCGGGTCAGGACTCGTGTAGCTGACCTAAATTAGCTGGGGTAAGGCATATATGATGATGATTTGATAGTATTAAGCACCTTACGAGGATGCTTGGGGTGAAGGATTTGGAATAGGGATGAAATTTACCCTCTTTTTTCTTTGGTGGTGGGGAGGGGGGGACGTCTCACATGCAACTAGGTGTAGATGCTACTAGTTGAGGGTGTCAAGCCCAGTGTTGTCATGTGCATTCGCACAATCGCATACATTGGCTCAGATCACATATGCTATGGCATACTAAAGTATGCGATGGTTATGCGATGGCATAATCACATAACCATGGCATACTCCGGTATGCAACGGCAGAATGGCCAATGGTCAAATTTCTTATAGATTGTAGTAAGTTGTAAGCTATACCTTGTAACTTGTATTGTATGCATCAACTCATCAAGATTCAAGTTATCAATACAATTTCTATATTTTTAGTTTTCAATAATTAGTTCTTTCTTAGTGTAACTTGTTGATTGTTTGAATTTGTTTTGTTATATATAATACAATATAACTCAATGAATAAATGGTCTAATAGTCAAACTACAACGAATTGGGTAAATAAACCCAATGCAATCACTTGTAGTAATTAGACACAATTTTTCTTAATTTTTTTAATGATTTTTTTTCATTTTCTTATTTTTAAAATTTTCAAAAAAAAAAAAATAAATAAATAAATATCATCAGCCTGAGCGATCGCTTATGCGTTTCTGTGATGGCATAAGCAATCAGCCCACCGTGGTGTATACATGGCATCCCAAGATTCCCAACAGTCTAGCATGGTTCCCCATTATGAAAATGGTATGCTACCAAAATCATGCTCAACCTAATCATCAACTACATGAATTTCGAAGATTTTGGATGGTTGTTGATTGTTTCCTATCATGTAGCCCACATGATGATTGGATCGGCATACTTTAACCATCTGATTTTCATGATGAGGCAACCATGTCCGATGAATTGAATGTCCAACATACAACATGGTGGGCCCCACATGCAGCTTGTTGCAAGTTTTTAATAATAAATGCTCTGCCATTGTAATAAATGCTCTCTAAATCCACAGATTTGTAGTTTGATTCCCAAACAGTGGACTTGAGAATTTGCAAATCCAAATCCAAAGAAAATCCACAAATCTGACATTTACCGAATTCACATTCTTGTTTCCTTGATCCCAAACCAGAAAAAAGGAACACATGCACCCGCATCTCAGGCTGCTTTCTTTGAACATGTATAAAAAGATACGAGTAATGTAGCTGTTTACCTCAAAGACCTGGCTGACACTAAAGTCTCCTATCTTCACTGTCCCACTGCTCGTGACCAGAAGGTTATCAGGTTTAATGTCCCCATGCACAATATTCTGTTGGTTGAAAAGAATAATCAAGATGTGACGACATTAATAATATACAATGGTTACAATAAAAATTATTTTACTAGCATGCACATGTCTATATAGAAATAAAGAAAATAATGTCTACATAGCAAGCACGATGCCAAAAATACCACTGGCCCTGAATTGACGTGAAAACAATGTCAGGAAAAATCTATGTGATGAAACAAGGGATCAGATGTGACTGGTGTTTTAAATATCGACGATATCAGCCAATATATCCCACGATATATCTTGTATCCCACATGTGCAATACGAAACACACAGGTAGTGCCGATATATCCCACCTATTCGATCCAGTGAGCATTTTCAATTTTCGATCTATGTTTTTGTTGTAAATCATGTTAAACCAATGTTGGTTACAAATCTATGATTCTTCATGTTTTCCATGAAAAATAATGGATTTGGAACTTCGATTTCGAGATTTGGGGAAGATAGGTCAACTTGCGGAAAATTGAGATAAAAAAAAATTTCTCACAAATCAGTTGCAATCTTTATATCCAAACACAAAATTAAACAGGTATGTAACCCGATCTAGTGATTCTTCTTTTGCTTTTGAATGTATTGCTTGTGTTTCCATAAATGTCTTCTTACATTTATAAATTATATGAATAGAATTTGAATATACTTCCATCAGTTCAGTTGGAAAACACATATGTTAGGACCCCATACAAAGGAAACCCCTATAATGTGCACTTTTTTTGTAATGTTTTGATTTCTAAGTGTGTATTGATATCTTTTTCAACAACCCCTGAAGTTTCATTGAAACATTTGACCAATTTCCCAATGTTCACATGTTTCCCAACAACAAAGATACATTATACGATACAACCGATATATCCCATGCAATAACCAATATTTATCTGTATCCCAAGGGTGCGATACATTACGCGATAACAATATTTAAAACATTGGATGTGACTAACTTATATCCAACATAAACCATGAAACGAAGGTCATGCAATGTACAAAAATCCAAAAGCTTACACCCAATAGGCACTGAACTCTGGTGATCAACACACTGGTTGTTTAAAAATAGCTATGGTTTATCAAGCTGCCACAACCTTCTGATAAACAGTCAACATGTCCCCCAATTCGCTTACTTGTCTCAATCTCTAAACTCTAGGCCAGCTAAGCATGTAGTGGCTATGATACCTACTCCCTAGTTGTCTCCCTTCTTATACGTGAAGAAATAAGTTTATAGCTAAATTAAGTATGGAGTGGCAATAGATTCAGATAGAGAAGCACAAAAGCACCCATTTCAAAATGATAGCAAGTATAAATGCTAGGAAGCATAAGCAGGGACAGCAAGTCCAAAACATGATTGGAAGTTGATGTGGACATCAATGGTGCACCCTTTAGAGTGTACCAGAGGAGGAGACGTCGTCAACAGAGTACTGGAGCGGATGAGTTGATGTGGTTGGACGTTAGGTCCATCGGACCCATTTTCTGACGCGCTACGAGTGTAGGAGCATCATTACCGCACCGTGACCATAGATCCATGGGTCGGATTTCACACCCTACTACACAAGTGATTTAGTTTTAGGCGTTTTTGTTCTTTTCCCTATTTCGGGGGCTTTATTGCACTTTCTTTACTTTTCGTCTTTTATTGTTATTTTTGTTGTTTTGTTGTTTCCAGGGGCTTTAGTGCACTTTTACTTTCCATAGCTTATATATACGTTATGAGAAACCCTATTTTGGATTATTTTGAATGAATAGAAATTTGTCTCTTTTCTTCCTCTTTATTCAAGAGATTAGGGTTTCAAAATTGGCCCTTGGGTGTTGAGGATTCCACCCTGATTTCAGGTTTCCTTCTTTCTAAGATCTTCAAGGTGCAGGAAAAGGTAAGAATCATTCTCCTTTTCTTTTGACGATAAAAGGACCTATACCTTCTTCATCTCAAACCCCTCATCCTTCACCCCTTTTGTTCCTCTCTAGATATCCCCTTTCTAGTTCGAACGGAAAAGAGGGATAGTTAGTCAGTAGAATTAGATCCAAGCTTAATTGTGGACTGACTTATGCTAAATCTAAGATATCTTCATATCCCGATGTCCTTCCTTTTTACTGTTTACGTGATCTTATGCTAAGGGACATGATCCTGACGGAATAACCCCATCTTTGTGTTGAGATTTACCTAATTGCTTCGATTGAAAATGGTTAGTTAATTAGTGTATTTATTTGAATATTCTTTAACCTGATTATACATGCATCTAGGGTTAGGTCATCACATGTTCCTACATCAGAAGTTGGAGCAGCACCTCAATGGAAGGTTTGGGTGCAACTAGTCATAGCCGGGCCACCGAAGTCTCCATACCAAGAATTGTATTCCTTGTCTTCCTGTTTCTGGTGAGTACTACACTTATTGGGCTAGGACTGGGTTGACGTGAGCCTGGATTTGAACTGGTCGGGCCAAACATATTCAAAATCCTAATCTAGTTCCCCAAAATCAAATCCATCACTTTCTTTCACCCCTTGGCACCTCAATAGAAGGTTCGAGTGCAACTAGTCATAACCGGGCCACCGAAGTCTCCGTACAAAGAATTGTATTCCGTGCCTCCCTGTTTCTGGTGGGTACTACACTGTTATTAGGCTAGGATTGGGTTGACTTGAGCCTGGATTTGAACTGGTCAGGCCAAACCTACTCAAAATTCTAATATGGTTCCTCAGAATCAAACCCATTACTACCCCTTCAGCTTCACCCACGTCAATGGCATATTTCTATGCGGGTTTTACCAAAAAGGGATTGAGTTATGTCGGTAAATACATTCAACCAACCCCAATACTTTTACCAATTAACATCCTAGAGTGCTAGGATAGCCGATTGCCAACTCTATTGGGTCCTCACTGTGGCTTTAAATATCAGCATTGGACCCTATACCCCCGTGATGATACGACGTGGGCCAATACAGCCCCATATCTGCGCATTCCAGCCATATCTCTATTTAAAACCATGGTCCTCGTGACTAACACAACCACCCATGTGCCTATAGTTACCAGAGGTGAAGACTGAGTCTAACAATCTTATTTAAAGTTCAAATTTCTTAGATGATGAAGATGATTTCTTAACTTCAAATTTCTTAGATGATGAAGATGATTTCTTAACTACAAATTACTTAGATGATGATGAAGATGATTTCTTAACTTCATGAGCACTTTTTAATTCCTTGAAGAAAGAAAATGTAGCTTCTCAACGCGACTCAAACCGAGTCACTCGCCACAAGAAGGGCAGACTTTATTAAAAAGAAAAATGGGATGAGTGAGAATCAAACTCGTAACCTCTCACATGGTAAGCAGCACTTCTAACCAGCAAAGTACATGCAGGGCTGTTGCTTTATGTTTTGTCATTACTTGCACTACATTTAAGTATTTTAAATATTTATTAATTTTCCTTTTAATTTCAATTTATAATAATTAAATATCATGTCGAATCAGGTCAAGTCTTCGAGTCAACTGTCAACCCAACCCAACCCAACCTCGAGTCAAGTCAAGTTCTCATTTTTGAACTATGTATGGTACTAGGATTTCAAAGAATGATGAATAAGAAAATTGGTGCGCAAGGTTTGTTATCCTCGTATTGGGGTGGTTAACCATGGAGGGTTCGAGTTTTGAGGATTCTTGTAAGTTTTGTACCAGCCATTATCTTGGTATAGACTGATACTAACCCGAACCTGTTTAAACAGGTCCATGTCCAATTTGAAACCCATTTTTAAAATCAGACAGGGTTTAGGTCTAGCATATCAGACCAAGTTATGGCGTCAAGTCAGTTAACCAGTTTCGTAGGGCTATGTAATTTATAGTATCATTTATCATTGTTTGTGAATATAATTGCTTGCATGTGCAGTATGAGCTTTCTTGAATAACCTTAGGCAACTTCTGGTGCATCATGCGCTTGCACGAACCTGAACCTTTGTCTTTTTCTTTTTTTTTTTGAAAGGTTGCACGAACATGAACCTAACTGAACCCAATGTCCAAAGACCCAACAGGTTAATTGGTTAGATTCAGATAAGTGACCTCAAGTCAGCAAAGCCCATGAAAACAAAGGGTAATGGTTGTGTCCTGTAGAAATCAAAGTTTCAGAGCAATAAAGATCCCTCGAAACTCCAGTTTTTTTTTTTTTTGGGACACAGAACGAGAAATTTTATAGATAGAGAAAAACAGAAAAACAAAAGGGGACTGACCAGCTGAGATAGCCGATCAGAAACTCCCTAGAAAAACCAAATTACAACCCTTTAACTTATCCACGGCAGAAGCCCATTCAACTATAAAGCGGAAAGCCCTACTGATAGTATCCTCTATAGACATGGAAGTGTCATTAAAGCACCTCCCATTTCTTTCTTCCCACACGGCCCACCAAACTGCCAGGAAGGACATCTTTTAGAGTTTAGATCTTTGATTGCCACACTTAACACCCTGCCAGGCTTTCAGCAAACTGCAAACCGAATCTGGAAAAACCCATTGAATCTGAAATCGAGACAGAATTTCGGACCAAATGCGGGATGTGAACCGACAATGAACAAATAGATGATCCAAAGATTCTTCATTAGCCATACAACATAAGCATATATTTGTGATGCACATGCCTCTTTTTCTCAAGTTGTCCACTGAGGACCTTTTTCTTAGCAATCAACCATCCAAAAGAAGTTATCTTTGGAGGCAGTTGAAATTTCAAGACATAGTGAGAGTAATTTTCTTCAACTGAATGAGGATTCCTAGCAATATGCCTATATAAAGATTTGACTGAAAATAGCCCTTATTTGTCAAGACGCCAAACTAATTTATCTTCAGAAGACTGGACCGGATTGCTACCCTTAATATGATTGAGCAAAGCGACGTATTCTTCGACTTCTTGGTCACAAAGATTTCTTCTACACAACAGGTTCCAAGCAACTACTCCCCCTAGGATCGAGTAACATGAATCCACTGAAATAGACTGGTTCAGAGCGAGACGGAAAATACGCGGAAAAGCTGACGCAAGCGTATCATCACCCACCCAAATGTCTTCCTAGAATCGAGTACGATTACCATTTCTGATTGCAATTCCTGATCCTTTAAGGACTGCCACCTTATTTGATAAAATTCCTTTCCAAAGAGCCGAGGCTTTGTATGAGGAAGAATTCTTTGTCCACCACCGCTCTACTGAGCTACCATACTTGCTTTTGATCAGATTGTTCCAAAGAGATCCATTCTCGGTCCCTAGCCTCCAAAATCCATTTGCCTAACGGAGCCCGATTCATACTTTTGAGATCTTTTACTCCAGCCCCGCCTTCTTGAGTATGCTTACAAACTTCCTTCCAACTAACCAAATGGTACTTTTTCTTGTCCTCTTTACCGTGCCATAGAAAATCCCTTCTAAGTTTCTCGAGCGAAGCCAAAATTGACGCTGGACATCTGAATAAGGACATAAAATATAGAGGGAGGTTCGATAAAGCCACCTTGATAAAGGTGAGCCGACCACCCAGAGATAAGTATCTACATTTCCATCTAGCTAGATAAAAACCCACTCTTTCAATCACCTTGTCCCATAAAGCTATAGGGGGTTTATCGATACACAAAGGAAGACCCACAAATGTGGCACATTGAAAGAACGCTGCATACTTCTCGATCTGATCTTCAGCCATATTTACCCCAAACATTTTAGTTTTTGCCATGTTAACTTTCAAGCCCTAAACTGCTTCAAAACACCTAATTATGGTCCGTAGATTGCTGATTTTATCCTCGTCTACTTCAAAAAACAAAAGTGTGTCATCCGCAAACTGAATATGAGAAATCGAATATGCCATCCCTTCTACTCTGAAACCATTAATAATACTGACCTCATGGCCTTTACTTAGCATTCTGGAGAAGGCCTCCCCTACTACTCTGAAACCATTAATAATACTGACCTCATGGTCTAACAAAGACCCCTAGAACTACGAAAGAAACCTTTTGGAGAACCATTGAATAAAATGGAAAAGAAGGCCAAGCCCACGCATTCCCCAATCCATCTTCGCCATCTATCTCAGAATCCCATCCGTGAGAGCATATACTGGAGAAAGCCCCAATCGACGTGATTATATGCCTTTTCAAGATCCAATTTGCAAAGGAGACCCTGTAATTTAGATTTATGTCTAGAATATAAGCTTTCAAAAGCAATAAGAGCATTATCCACTATCTGACGACCCGGGATAAAGGCACTTTGGTTATCAGAGATGAGAGATCCAATCACCCCTTTCAGACGAGACGCCAACACCTTAGCTAGAATCTTATAGGGGCCCCCGAAAAGACTGATCAGTTTGAAATCCTTTAGGGATTCAGCCCCCTGAACTTTAGGAATCAAAGCAACAAAAGATGCCCCGAGATCCTTGGAAAGCCTACCTCTTTCATAAAATTCCTCCATGAATTCCATCACATCATCCTTTAAAGTATCCCAAAAAGATTGAAAAAAGACCATCGGAAAGCCATCCGGATCAGGGGCTTTGTCCCCTCCCAACGCATCTACGGCTCCTTTCACCTCAAGGATAGAGAACGGAGATTCGATCGCAGTAACATCCATCTCGGAAAGACGATCCACATGTAAGTGATCCAGTTTAGGTCTCTTCCATCCTTCTCCCTGGAGAAGGTTACTAAAGTAGCGTATGGCCTTTAGCTGATATACTATGTTTGTCTTCCAATCGAACCTCGTTAACTACTACTATGCTTCTAATCTTGTTAAATCTCGCCTGGGCACTAGCTATACAATGAAAAATTTTGGAATTTTTGTCACTATCTTTTAACCATTTACAGCGGGACCATTGTTTCCAGCAAATTTCATCCTCCACTCTTGTTGAATAATCTTGAATCAGCTGGATTCTTCTGGACTGAGAGTTTGAAGAAGTGGAAGCATCTTCCAATATCTGATCAATAGCTTGTAACTCAGCCGAAATCTCTCAAGTTTCCACTTCTCTTTTATGAAGAACTTCCACTTTCCAGATTTTTAACTTGGCTTTCAACAATCTCAACTTACTGCAAAGCTTAAAACCAGTATATCCTGACAGAATGAAGCCTGCCCACCAGTCTTTAACCAATTGATGAAAGCCTTCAATCTTCAGCCATGAAGCTTCGAATTTGAACGACTTAGGACCCCAATTTTCCTCCTCTACTTCCAGAAGAATAGGGCTATGGTCAAAAGTAGGACGCGGGAGAACTGTTTGGGATACTCGAGGAAAAGTTTCCAACCACTCTGGCGAGACCAAGAATCTGTCCAGCAGCATAGACATGGATTAGTTCTGCCGTTAGACCACGTAAATCTTGCACCGAGAAGAGGGAGATCGACCAATTCTTGATCTTCGATCCATTGAGAGAACAAACGCATACTAGCTAAAGTCCTACCACCATGGGATCACTCGTCAAGGTATCGCGTGATGTTGAAATCACCACCAATACACCAAGGACCAGCAAATTTTTGTTTGACAAAATTCAATTCCTCCTAAAACTCTAATCTTCTATCTTCTTGGTTGGGACCATAGACCGAAGTGATTAAACAGGAAAAAACACCTAAAACCTCTTTGAGCAAGACTGAAACAGAGAAAATTCCACACCATCTATAGCGGACCAAGAAGAAGAATTCCATGCCACTAAGGTACCTCCTGAACTTCCAACAGCATCCAATGCCACCCACTTAACTTTTTTTTCTTTCCGGAGAGTTCCTAGCAATTGATCACTAAACTTCTGAACCTTTGTTTCTTGGAAGCATATCACCTTGGGTTTACTTCTTCCACAAATATCCTTGATAAGTCTCCTCTTCTGCTTGGACCCCGCTCTAATATTCCAAGATAGCACTTTCATTTAGGAAATTGACCTGCCCCGTTGCATTTGAGACCCACTTGTAGAAGAGGAGCGACTGATCGTCGTGGGGCTGAGAGCAAGACTAAGTAGTTCTTTATTATTGTTAGATCTGACAGGAGATTTCCTGGGAGTTATGATCCGAGACAATGGGCGGCCACGATCTTCAATACAATGAAAAAGCGCTATATAATCTTCTGGATGATCGCCAAAAGAAACTCCTATAGATCTCCCAACATGGCCCATTGCGTCCCTGATCCATTTTTTCTTTTGAATAGTATCGATTAACTTTGTCCTCTGTTCTGCTTCATCTGCACTCCCTTGATGTCCCATCCCCGTCTCGCCAAAGGATGTGCTCACTCTGATCTGTAATGTTTCCACCTCCATGACTCCTCCTGGATCTGCGTGGAAGAGATCTGCTATGACCCGATCTGCCATTGGAACTAAAGGAGAAGAGGAGTGAAGCGAGGAGCAAGCAGAGGAACCCGTGGTATCTGAATTCCAGGGAAGAAATTTGACGTTGAAGCCATCAGACGCACCCCTCTTTGAGGATGCACCACTATCTGAGGAAGGGATTCCATCCATCTGCAGGGGAAGATAGCAGAAATCCTTCGCACGTGGGCACGATCGTAACATGGACAGGGAAATGAACCGTTGGATCCGATGTGCATCATCGACACTTCGCACGAGAGGAGGCTCAGAATCCGACAAGATCGGAATAATCTGACGATTGGATGGAATCTCCGCATTGAAAGAACAACCTGAATCGAAAGTAGGTAGAGTCGGAGGGTCCAATGCAAACGCCTCAATATTAGTAGCTACCAAGCCGACTAATAGCTTCCGAGCCTCTCATTCGGGTCCTCCAGGGTCTCCGAGGCAGCCACCTATATCGCCACGACAATCGCTCTGACACGATTGAAATTTCAATGCAGGAAGTAATTGATTGCGCCGTTCCGACTCGGGTTCTATGTGCGTCGAGGATTGAAACCCTATTGACACAGCACCCGAGAGAAGACGTGTCGAATGATCCCGCCAGGGGATGACGACCTCTCCTCTATCAGCAATAGGCACCCGACACATCTCCATGACTATTAGGGATGTACATCGAGTCAAACCAAGTTGAGCTAGCCTCAGCTCGACTCGGCTCGGCTCGGTTCGGTCAATAACTCGGGCTAGTTCGAGCCGAGTTCGCCATTGCAACATGTTCACAAACACCTTGACTGCACCTTTAAAATCTCACTGTACTTGAGACAGTAGCAATGGTTTTACAGGTATTTTATCAAACACCTAAAAATCAAGAAAAAAGGGTGTTGGTTTCATATACATACCTTCCTTGCCACCAGCCACACTTCTTTAAGTCATTTCATCAAACACTTGGTGAGCAACATCAATATCAAGGTAACCGAGTCACTGAACTAGTCTGATCCGATTTTGATTCGAGTTGGGTTCGATCCGAGTCGAGTCGAGCTGGGGCCAAGTCGAACTCATCTTCGAGCTCAAAAAATCAGCTCGGCTCAGCTTGAACTTTGCTTCGAACCAAGTCGAATTGAGCTTTTTCAAGTCAAGTCGAGCGAGCTAACCGAGCTAGCTCAGTTCTTGTACACGCCTAATGACTATGTTCCGTGCTCCTCGATAGCTGGGGGCTTTACTCCATCTTCTGAAGCCCTTACCAACTCCGAATCTAATGGAAAGCCGAGTTCCCCTTCTGCCTCCAAAAATCACCCCATCTAGGAATGGGAGAATCCTTTTCCACCCTCTGGACCGGAAGTAGAAGCTATCTATCTTCCACCTTCACCTAGATGTGAGGTGGAAGGAGTTCTCCCTTCCTCTGCCTAACTCTGACCTTGATAACACCCATCTCCTCTACAAGCTTTGTTTTGGAGTTGAGTTTGATAAACTGACCCAGTCGAGCTGCGACTGCTAGGAAGAACTCATCATACCAGGGGAACCGCCTAAATCAACAATCAGACGTCTTCCATCCCAAACAAAGAAAACTCCTCCCATTTCAGAATCTTGATGATCGGCCCATCTTTATGAATTGCTCCCGCCATGATCAGACAATCTAGGTTAATACCTACGCCCGATTCGATCCAAAGCTCATTATACCCGATGGGTTTGATGTTGTAAGTCTCTTGCGAGAGTCTACAACATTCATCCAACCATTTCCTAACTTGCTCTATCGACGCTCCATCTTTTGTGGTCGCCACCACCAAGTCTTGAAGGGCTCTTCTTGAACGGTTGAAGGAAACAAGGCTAATACGAACCCAGGTATTGTTCCCTTTGGAGGTACCCTCGTCATTCTTCTGCCTCTCTTCTTCATCTATATTTGTTCTGCTAGCCTGTGGTTCCGATCGTGTGGCTTTCAATTTGAGTAACACCTCCTTGAAGGAATGCGTCTCACCACTATTTGAAGATCTTTGCTCCCCTCGTGAGTCGGAACCACAGCTGATAGGATTCCTCCTTCTGGAGAGACTATTTGCTTTCATCACTCCTGTTTTGTTCTTCAGCTCCGGTCCGAATCTCGCTCTTTAAACCATCAGTTTAACACCACTGAATCCTTAACCGTGTAACATCTGGACTGCCTTGCTAAGTTCTTCCTCCGAACTCAGCCTAAAAAGGGTAAAACCTCAGTTTCCCTATCGCCCTGTTCCTAGGCAGAACAACATCCATCACTGCTCCTCGCCCGGCCAAAGACCCTAGAGAAGTTGATGGGAAACCAACCTACTGGGAATCCCTTAACGAATAGAGTAGGGAATGCAGAAACATCCCTCCCTCTATTTAGATCTAACCCTTTCTCTTAACTATTTGTCAGGCCGTTCCTGCCTCGCTCTCCTTCTGTTTTCTGATCATCTCTTTCCACTGTTCTGCTGTTTTGATCATTGTTTTCCGATCATCTCTCTCTCTCTCTTGGTCCTCGCTCACAACAATTTCCTTCCTCTCCCCACTAGAAATATATTTTTGACCTATTACATAATGTTGGTCAGCTAAGAGCTGGGACAAGTAATACTCGTTCTGGCCACCATCTCGAAACTCCAGTTGCTGCTTGCAAACCAAGAATGCACCCGGATTACAAGCCTCCATCATCAGGTCTAACAAGTGACAAGGAATGAAGAGGACCATCAACTTTGGAAAACCAGACATTCGTCGCTTGACAGACCCACTGCTCACCCAAGTGGTTGACCGACAGGGCAAACCAACAAGCTTGCCATTCGCACCAGCAAATGACCAACATACTTATGGAGGGACATGGCTTGGACTGAAGGAGTAGAGTGGCTACAATTAGCAGTTGGATGGGGGTGTTTCCCATGCACTAAAAGGAATTGGATTCCACGCCAATGTCATCAACATGATCTATGGGATTCAGTTGTACCATGATTCGGTGACTATTAATGCTTACTGATGTCATTTCAACAGGGCATTAAACCCTGGACAATTGACTCAGTAAGAGACATGGGCTTAAGTAGTGATTCATTAAGAGACTGCAGATCAAGGCAACACATGTCATCTCCTAGTTTTAACCTAAGACTCATACAAGTTGACAATCAAGGGTAGGGTTGTGGATCGGCTGGGTTCAGGTCTAATCCTAAAGTACACATACCCGGGGCTTATCGGGTTCAGGTCTTACCGTGTCTGAGTCTCTTTTTTGAGGACCCAGGCAAGAGCCCGATCAGGTTCAACTAATGGTCTTTGGACCTTGGTTTCGAGTTAGATTCAAGTCAGGTCAAGGTCAAATAGGGGGATTGCATGGTCAAGCTCACTCAATGGATGGATTAAATCACACAAAAGTTTGCCACATAGAAATATTCGTGGTGAGTAAATAAGCTTTCTTACATGCATTTCGCTTGGCAAACCTCATTGTTGCAAGAACAATTAAAATAGAAAATATTACTATTAAAATTAACCAGGCTCAGTTTTAAATGGGTCCAAGACAGTGGATCCAACCTGAACCAAATTAAACCCAGTTCTTAACTGCATCCAAAATGGTGGACCCCAACCAACCCAACATCTAAACTGGTCATAAAATTGGATAGAAGGGTCCATCAGATAGCCACAAGTCTGGGTACCTGTTGACAGCCCTAGCAAGGACCCCCTGCCTATGAACAAAAGCACATTTACTCCCCAAAAACTCACTCCACTCACCTTTACTCCTTCCTCCCAAGCCATTATTTCCCAATATCATGCCAAAGGAGGACCACAGTTCCCAAGGTTATCCGAGCAGTCTCCCTTCAGTGCAGTCTTGCCCAAGGGGTCTCACCTTAGCTCCAAGAAAATCATTTTTCTTTGCGGTATGGTCAGTTGTAGGGGTGGCGATGGGTCAGCCGGACTAGCCCAACCTTGTAGGACCAAGGCTAGGGCCTCTTAACTTGGTCTAAGGCACTTGTTAGTGGCTCCCATTCAACCTACAGGTATAATTTAAAGACGCTCATTGGATCCAAGGCCCTATTCCAAACCATTATATGATTTTTTAAGGCATGGGCTCGAACCTGAGACCTGAAACCTTTGATCATTAACTCATTTCCTTACGACGTCAAGGCTTAGGCTTTTTCAACCTGATTAGGGCCAGGGACTAGCACCATGCTAGGGCCAACCCAGCCCATTGCCACCCCAGTCAATCGTTATTCCATGAGTCCTTGTCCACTTGTGCACCACTGGTCATCTGTATCCACTCTTTTCGCTTTGTAGTTTAAACAAAGCAAGCTTAAAACCTTGCGGTTAAAAAGATTAGCTTAGGTAACAAAGCCACAAGAGTCCATCTGTATAAAAACCTGCCCATTTGTGTAGGGAGTTTTTCCCCCCTTTCTTTTTAACATTCATTTCTGTAGGGAAATTGCCATCTTATCAATACAATAATAGCTTATTTTGATAAGGAACCTTGAAACGCTGAAGCATGGAGGGTCTATTGTGTGGGTCCTTCTCTAGCTTCTTTTTTTTACAGATTTTGATTAGTTTCTCTATGCATCTTTGAGCCGATGGGTGCTTGTAATCACTCTTAGTGCCAGTTCTCTGAATACAATTCCCATCCGTCAAAATAAAATCCATGACCATAACTTCCAGCTCATATTGTGCCCCTCGTAGCAAGTAGTCTCTGACAACCCTTGAACTGAGCACCCCTACACTTAGTCATTGTTTTCCCTTGCATGGACCCAGGATCGACACAAACAACCAATATGATTAAAACAAAAAAAAAAAAACCTTGGACTATTGCAGCTCTAGCCATGATAGAACGAACATAATTCTCTTAGGGATGTCATTCAATCAGATAGCTTCATAATTAGCTTTTTCATGCATTGGGTCAACAATGAATTTTTTACAATAATAAATTAGTAAATAGCAAGCAAGTAGCTAGAACTGTCAATATACTTTTGGAATATGCAAAATTGTATAGGCATGCTTGACTTTTAATTATATGCCACCATCCATCAGATACTAATATGAATTACCATGAAGCTAAAAGGCACAATATCCACCAGTGAGACCTCCCACAACAGCTAGTTGGCCAATGATTTAGGCCTTTGATGTAGTCTCCGCAACGTTACAGTAAAATAGAGCAACGGTTAACAATAAAAATGAAATTAAAAAGAAGGGGAAAGAAGGGAAAAAAAAATTGATAAAGAGATTGGCATTGGTGAGCACAGGAATACAAAAGAAATATAAGTTTAGCAAGAAATAAGATCTTTCCTTCCAGAAATCATGGACTACATTTTAGATAGCATGTCTAACGTGTGCAAACAAGTAGAGCAAACTAGCATTCAGAAAGCATACCAAATTAATCATCTTACATGAGTATGGAGATATATAAGCCCAGCAACAATGTCACGCAAGTATCTTCTTGCAGTACTTTCCCCCATGCCACCTGGTGGACCAGAACCCTCACATACCCATTTTCCCTCTACATACTCCAGAACTGCACAAGAAACAGAAAACCTCAAACAAAGCAATAAGGTTTAGGTACTATATAGCCTTCTGCTGCTTTTAAAAATAAATCCTAATACATAAGACTCGTATACTTAGCTGAGTCATGGAGCAAAAAAAGAAAAAAGCAACAGACAAGAAAGTATCAATATATACCCATGTAGAAGTTATCTGTGTTTGGGTCATCAATCACCTCAATTAGATTAACTATATTGGGATGGTCCAACATTTTCATGATTGAAACCTGTAAAGCAGAAAGTAGATAACTTTTAGCCTGAGCCCGGAGTTACTAATAAACATGATGAGAAAAACATGATGAACATTGCTTGCATCACACATATAAGCCATCTTTATGTTCTTTTTCCTTTTTTGATTGGTAACAGTCTAGTTTGTTTTATTTAGGAACAAATAAAAAGTAAAAAATATATCACAGTCACTTCACAATAGAGGAAATCAACTCCCATAAAGAAAAGGAATCCTAGTATAGAGGATACTGCACTACATATTTGTATCCAATTTTTTTTTTTCTAGTAAGTGCAGCCTTATATATGTAAGAAGGAGAAAAACAACTTTACAACTATAATCTGGTTTTCTTAAGTAAGCTGGTATCAAACATGATATCTCAAGGTTGCAGCATTTTAACACCATAGTGCAGGAATATTTCCTGGCTGGCAGGAAAGCCATTTCCTACAGCCAGAGGATTTTCAAGACCCTTTCCTGTTTAGCAGAAACTGGTTTCCCACCAACCAGTGATGCACTCAGTTGTCATGTGGACTATATGGATGACAGGCAATGTTGTCAAAATCATTATCATATCGCAAATCGTAATAGAAGTTGAATCATATTGAATCGCAAATCGTACCGTAAATCGTAAGATTTTTTATGATTTTCTTAAAAATATGAAAATATAAATAAATCAGGAAAAAAAAAAAAAAAAAAACTTTAACACTCGTGACATGGTATTACTTAAAAATTAAATTATTCTCATCTTTCTTTTTTTTTTTCTCTTTCAAGAGATTTTCCTTAAAAAACATGCAAGGATTCTTTAATAATTTATGTTTTTGTTGCCTTTCTTGAAGGTAGAATCGCGTAGGAAAGTGGCATTTGATTCCGTAGACCAGCGAAAACAGATATTTGGATTTGTAACTATTATTCCACAATATATAAGTCAACATGATCGTAACCATAAACCATCCATAAAAACATTCCAGATAAGCCATACATCAATTTGGTATTTCAGCCAATTAAGAAGTAAGAAATCATAAAAATTAAATTGAAATAAATAAATAAATAAATAATAATAATAATAAACAACTCTAGGAATTAACATTGAAGAGAATATATGTCATTTAATCTCTTATAAAGAACAAAATAAAATAATTTACCATTTCTAAACTTTTTTTTTAAAAGGTTTTTTTTCCAAATGATTCTTAAAGCCCCCACCAATTTAAAAGCATAAAATGAAAGCTGAGTGAAGCTTAAAATACAAGAAAACAAGTATAATTTGAATCATAAATCAGGATTTCAATTGAAATCATAGGATTCAAATCATAAAATCGTAGGATTCATATGAAAACGGATTCAAAGGTGGGATTCAAATCATTTTGCTTAAGATTCAACTCAATTTGTAAATCGTGAATCATAAATCATAGGATTTTGACAACACTAATGACAGGGAACAGATTTCCACCAACCGGTGAATTCCTTGTTTCCTTAGCGAGCCTCTTTGTTTTGGTTCTTTTTTTAAGTCCCAAGTGTTGGTTGAGTACTACTTTTAATGGACACACGGGTAAGATTAGAAGATAGGAGAGGGATCAAAGGGCTGAGAATTTTTGTCGTTAGGGTTGTGTGAATACTATTTTGTAAGAATGAAATCTAGTGGCTGATTTCTGAAATTGAATTGAAAACATAGGAGCTAAGAAAAGGGTGCAGTCTCCTTCTTCCTTGTATTAGGTAGGTATCCGAGGTAAGCTCTCCTCTCCCTACACCTCGTTGCAATCTGATTTCCCTTCCAGTTCTCTTTCTTTCTTTGTTGGCTGCTTCAGAGTTGGGCAATCCCTTTCCTGTGTTACACTGCACTTGCATAGCGGGGAAACCAGTCGGCATCAACTCCAGACTTGTCTAATCCGATACTTAAATCTCAAATCCCAAGACTAAAAAATAATAAAAAATAAAAAGAAATAAAAGGATCCAGATTTTAATAGATAGAAGAATTCGAAGAAGAGAAATTAGTGTGTGCAAGTGCGCGTGTGTGGGTGTGTGTAGGAATGCTCTCACATGGTACCAGTACCACCACAACATTTCATGATACCGGGCTATCATGGGGCCCATGTGATGTGTGCAGCTAATCCACTCCGTCCATCATGATAGCCCCTTCATGTTACCATAAACCAAAAATCAGGCCGATCCAATACTCAGTTGGGCCACAACATAGCGTACACGGTTAAATCATGCCTAAAACTTCTAAATTCATGTGGTGTGACCAGCCTGAATTTTGGAATTGCCTGATGTTTGGTCTCCCTTTATCCTGGTGGGGCATGTATGATGAATGGCTTGGATGATATATATAAACAACATGGTGGGCCCCAGAAACCTCAGGGGAGGTTTTATTGGTTGGGGGTCCCCTCCCAACTGTCCCTTACGGTGTGGCCAACCTGAATTTCTGTTCCGGCCGAAATTTGGCCCCATGGCCTAACATCAAAGACCCAATATCCTAATGGATGGAATGGATTTAATTTACTCATCATGTAGGCCCCACAATAGCCCAGTGCCACCACTAATAGCAAAGGTACTGTACCGTATGAGTGTTTTCCATATGTATATGGTGTGGCCTGCCTCATGTTCTATTCAGGCTGAATTCTGACCCTAGAAGGGAGACCCAATGGGTGGGACAGATTTGATTCACTCATCACATGGCCCAACAATAGCCCAATACCACCACCATCCCAGGACTATAAGAATGTCTGCTTCTCATGGACATATAATGGCAGATCCGAACGCAAATTGCATTATTCCAATCACAGAATATGTATGACAACAAATATGGCCATCAATCTCATCATGAAATGCTTTATCAATGTTAGAGAAGAATTTGTCTTTCTTAGGTTTGATTATGCTAGCCATAATGTCTCTCACTCGTTAGATGAGCTGGTGGAGACAGTGTTGTGTTGCGTGTGTGAGTGATCTAGGGTACAATCCCTGGTAGTGTTACCTTTCATATATATATATATATATATATATATATATATATATATATATATATATATAGGTAGGATGCTCTAGCTTGAGGGGGAGTGTTGAAAGGTTGATAGTTGAATAAGGCCCATTGATGCCAAGTCCATGTAAGAAGGCCCATAGCGGCCATTCACATTTTTAGTATTATAAATAAGAGTAGAAGGCTAGGATTTCAATACACCCTAAGCATCATATGTTCTTGTTATCTCTCTACTCTTTCTCACTCATTTCTCTCTTCCATCTTTCTTCTTCTTTATTCTTCTCATAGGCCCTTAAGATTAGCACCACGTAGCCGTTTAACATGGTATCGGAGCCTAAGTGCTCCTAGAGTTTCTTCTTCTTCTTCTAGGGCTACTTTTTCTTTTCTCTTTCTATTTTCTCTTCACTTTTTTTCTTATTATTCTTCAATTGTTTTCTTCTTTTCTTCTTCATCTTTTTTTTTTTTTTTTTTTTTGAAGATTTTTTTTTTTGGACTAGTTGATTTTTGTGTTGCCTTGGCTAAGGTTTGTTAAATTTTTTCTGTTGAATCAAATTTTGGGGTTGCCTTGGCTAGGGTTTGATGGATTTTTCCAATTGAAATAAATTTTTGTATTGCCTTGGCTAGGGTCTGCTAGATTTTTCCTATTGAAGCAAATTTTTGTGTTGCTTAGATAGGGTTTGTTGATTTTTTTTATTATAGCAGATTTTTGGGTATATTTTTGTGTTTCCTTCCTAATTCTCATCGGTTCCCTTCTTTTCCTTCCTTTTTCTTTTTCTTCTTCTTTCTTTCCTTCTTTTTCCTCTTAACTCTATGAGTTTTATTCTGCTAATCTTTCTCAACAAATGGTATTTCCCTTTCTTCATTTCCTAATCTTCTTTTCTTTTTTTCCTCTTTTCCTTTTTCCTTTCCTACACGACAACAGCCTCTTATTAACCCTTTTTCCCTTCACCCTTCATTCTTCAACAAGTGGCGGTTCCCTTCCTTCCCTACACAAGCACAACTTCTTATTAATCATTTTCCCTTCAACCTGCATTCTTCTTTTTCATTCTTTTTCTGCTTTGAAAGTAATGAGGCCTTTTCCTCACTGATTCATTGTAATTCGTGAGAAGGGGGTGGCTTGTGGCTGGATTTTTTTGACGGTTTTGCATCATGTGCTACTTGATTTGAAGCCTCGATATGTGGTTAAAGCCCTTGTTGACTTTCTATTGTCTGTGAAATAGAATCTCATTTTGGATTGCTCTCACATCATATTTGAATATGGAATGAAACGAATTCATGTTGACCACTCTTATCTTTGTAAGGCGAAGTGAAGCAGGCATCATTGTGTTGGCAATGACAGTGCGGATATTGACAAGTTGATGACATTTTTGCGGTAGCACAACGGACTTAGGCCGTCTTCAATACTTGTTAAGTATTAAAGTGGAAAGATTTAAGGTGGGTATTAATTTGTCGCAACGAAAATATGTGATGAATTTACTTGCCAAGACCAATGTTTTAAATATCGACGATATCAGCCGATATATCCCATGACATATCTTGTATCCTACCCGTGCGATACGAAACGCATGGGTAATGCCGATATATCCCTGTTATTCGATCCAGTGAGCATTTTCGATTTTCGATTCATGTTTTTGTTGTAAATCGCGTTAAACCAGTGTCAAATTGTTACAAATCTATGATTCTTCATGTTTTCCATGAAAAATCATGGATTTGGAACTTCAATTTCGAGATTTGGGAGATGGGTAAAGTTGTGGAAATTGAGAAATATCAATATTTCTCATTTTCCTGCAAATCAGTTGCAATCTTTGTATCCAAACAAAAAATTAAACATGTATGTAACCTAATCTAGTGATTCTTCTTTTGCTTTTGAATGTATTGCTTGTGTTTCCATACATGTCTTCTAACGCTTATAAATTATATGAATAGACTTTGATTAAACTTGCATCAATTCAATTGGAAAGCGCATATATTAGGATCCCATACAAAGGAAACCCCTGTTATGTGCCCTTTTTGTAATGTTTTGATTTCTAAGTGTGTATTGATGTCTTTTTCAACAATCCCTGAAATTTCATTGAAAAAATCGACCAATTTCCTAATGTTCTCATGTTTCCCAACAACAACAATACATTATGCAATCCAACCGATATATCTCATGCGATAATCGATATGCATCGGTATCCCAAGGGTGCGATACATTACACGATAACGATATTTAAAACATTGGCCGAGACTAGTCTTCTGAGAGCCAAACCAATTAAAACTCCTATGGACCCAAATCAAAAGCTTAATGTGGACTAGAGAGAGTTAACTGATGCTCTAGGAAGATATCATCGACTCATTGAAAATTGCTTTACTTAACGATCACTCAGCCTAATATCACTTTTCCTATAAGTGTAATTGATTAGTTTATGCAAGCTCCTCTTATTGCTCATATGGAAGTTGTGTTTCGTATACTCAGATACTTAAAGACAAATCTTGGTCGTGGTATTCTATGTGTAATGATCATCTTTGAGTAGAAGAATATTCATATGTAGACTTAGCTAGTTCTCTATATGACAAACAATCTACTATGGGCTATTATACCTTTGTAAGAGAAAACTTGGTTACATGGAGAAGTAAGATGCAAAGTGTGGTGGGCTAGTGGCCCATTTAAGTACAGAGGCTGAGTATGGGGCAATGGTTCATGTTACGTGTGAGCTTGTCTAGTTGAAGACATTGATAAGTGAGTTGGGGTTTATGGTTGATGATCCCATAAAGCTATATGGTGATGATCGAGTTGCTTCTCATACTGCCGATATTCTGATTTATCACGACAGAAGCAAGCACATCGAAGTTGATTGTCGCTTCACCAAAGAAGTTGTAAGGAAATTTGCATGCCATTCGTCTAGTCTTAGGATCAATTGGTAGACGAGTTCGCTAAGTCTCTTGTTCGCACTCATGTGGATCGTTTATTTATCAAGCAGGGTATTCATGATATATACCCCAGCTTGAGAGTGAGCGTTGACGGACCGTGGTGGATGGTGATGATCACATGTGAGGATCACTTCATATGGAGATTAAGCTTTCTATTGTTTCATTTCATTACTCCTTTTGTTTAGTCCTTAAGGTGATATGTTAGCATAGAGTTTAAGCATATGGGCTTTGGTTATGGACTAATTAAAGCATGAGGATATTTTTGTACTTTAACATATATTATGAAAGCCCTAATGATGATGAGAGGAGAGGCTAGGGGCATAAGCAGTGTTTGAAATATCAGTATCGCGTTATGTATCACATTCTTGGGATACAGATACGTATCGGTTATCGCATGGGATATATCGATTGTATCGTGTAATGTATCGTTGTTGTTGGAAACATAGGGAAACATTGGGAAATTAGTTGAACTTTTTGATGAAACTTTGGTGATTGTTAAAAAAGACATCAATACACACTTATAAATCAAAACATTACAAAAAAAAAAAAGTACACATAATATGTTTTCTTTGTATGGGGTCCTAATCTATGCGTTATCTAACTAAATTGATCAAGTATATTCAATGTTTATTCATATAATTTATAAATGTAAGAAGATGTGTGGAAACACTAGCAATACATTCAAAAGCAAAAGAAGAATCACTAAATTAGGTTACAGACATGTTTGATGTGATGTTTGAACACAAAGATTGCAAACGATTTATGAGAAATTGGGAAATTTTGAATTTTTTTCACTTTTTCATAACTCGGCCCACCTCCTTCAAATCTCAAAATCGAAGTTCTCAATCCATGATTTTTCATGCAGAACATGAAAAATCATGAATTTGTAACAAATTGACACTAATTTAACATGATTTACAAAAAATAAGAGCATCAAAATTCAAAAATGCTCACTAGATTGAACATGTGGGATATATCACACTACTTGTGCGTTTCGTATCGCTCTGGTGGGATACAAGATATATCGGCCGATATCGTCGATATTTAAAATAGTGGGCATAAAGACCTTCTAAGCCTTCTTTCTCTTTTCTCTCACTTCTTCTCATATTCTCTTTCTCCTTCACAATCTAACTCAAGGAACACAATTGAATACAACATTTTTCAAGGCAAAATTCCTGAGGAAACATACTGCAAAGTTGTTTTGTCAACTTTTCTTAACAAAGAATGATTTGTGGATGGCCCCCAAACAGCCCCGATTTGTAGTCCTAGAACACCTCCTCTCTTTCAAACGAGTTGTACTTTTAGCCTCCTATAGTTCTGATGAAAAGAAGCCTCTAAATACTCGACATGCCCAATATTTATTTGACCAAATGCACCAGTCTCCATGGGAATGATTCCCTTTGGTATTATGCGCTGGTATGCATGAATGTCCTAAAGTGGGTAAAGAATGAATGGAAGGGAATAACAAATCCTAGACTGGTTCTTCAGTTTATGGGGGAGGTCGATAAGGAGTCTCCTTCTTGTTCTTTGCATTTAGGGTAATGTCTAGGCTTCTAGAGAATGTATGGTTTTTCATCATCCCATCCTTCTTGTTCAGTATTGGGGTTGTTTTCACCTCCACTTGGTTTATAATAAATCATCGGTATTCCCCTGCAGGTTGTATGCTCAATTTGCATGTAGGAATAGCAGCATAGTCAGAAGTGAACACAATCAGTAGCTGCATTGGGTATTCCTGTTCTTTGTATTAGCCACATGATCTCTTGTCATCCTTTTTGTATCCCTTTTTCCTTCTCTTTAATAAAACTTACATTTAATCTTTAAAAAATAAAAAATAAAAATTTTAAAATTTTTTTTTAAAAAAAAAAGGAGGAGGAGCAGCAGCAAAATCATATGTTCAGCCAAGAACAAAGTACTCACCTCCCTAAGCACATCTGTCATGGCTGTTTCAGAAGGTGCCACTCGCAACTTTAATAAATGAGACTTGTGGAAAGCCTGCAGTAAATGACAAAGCTCAGAACATATGCCAAGATTGTTATCTGTTCTGGACAAAAGCTATATTAAATCCTGTGGGCTGTCAAAAGATGCTATTTCGACTCCATTGGTTTAAATGGTCCCATAAGGTGAAAAGGGACCAATATACAGGAAAATAAAAGCATTAACAAACTTAACAGACAAATTATATAAATGGGCAATTGGATTGGGTATTCTGATGCCTATGCCATGTGTTCTGTGTTACTGTGTATTGATTGTATGGATACATTCCCAAACCTAACCAGCAACAGTGAGCTAAAAGACTGTCCCCAACCAGACAGTCCCCAACCAGACATGCTTAGATTAACTACATTACCAGAAGAAAATGCACCTAGAAGAGTCTTCGACTCTATACTATGCAAATGTGACCTCAAGCACCCATCATTTCTAGAGAAAACTAAAATACTCATTTACTTTTTTATGCATGGTAAAGTGGAATTATTGGAAAGAAGCTAATAACCATTCAAGGAAAAAAAAAAAATGATCAACGTTGCCTACATTGAGCAACTTCATTTCCATAAAGGTTCATAATAGAGCCCCAACCACGAAAAACAGCACAAGAGGAGCACAAGAGCAATAAAAGTGCCTCTTTACATGATAAAGAAGCCTCTACACTTAGACAAAGATGCACTACCTTAATTGCATACTGCTTCCCGTCTATGGTGCTTCTATATAAAACCTGTTGCATTATGAGAAGGTTGTAAAATTTGTTGATATAAAAAATGTGACCTGTAATTTAGCAACAAGAGCTTCAGACTTACCACTTTTCCATAGCTGCCAGCAGCAATCTTGCACTCACGAACATATTCATTGACCATTTTATTTCCATTTTCATCCTAACCATGCATTCAAAATCAACAGTTAGCATCCACCCACCAGTACTGTACAGATAAGAGTGGACAACAAAAATAAAAGTGCAAGACAGCCAACAGAGGCCAGTCGCAATCAACATCTTTGGCCTTCCTCAGTAATTTTTTTTTTGAAAGAAGATGATTTCATAAAAGAAAAAACAGAAAACAGAAACAAGGAAGATCCGCTGAGATAGCAGATCGAAACTAAAATCCTAGAAAAAGATAATCACTGTCTTTAAAAGAAGCAACATGGGCGGCCCATTCGATTAAGGCTCTTTTAGCCTTAGACAGCACAAAGTCAGCAGAATTAGTCATGTCCCGAAAACAACGATTGTTTCACTCTTCCCACACGAACCACCAGACCGCAAGGAGCGCTATCCTCCAAAGCTTAGTTTTGGACTTGCCTATTTGCACACCATGCCACGATAAAAGCAGGGTGTCGGTCTTCTCCGGCAGACACCAACTAACATGGAAAGAGCGAAGTAAACTCGCCCAAACAGGTTGAATGAAAGGACAGTTGACAAGAAGGTGATCGACCTTTTCTGCTTCCCGCATGCAACAAAGGCAAATATTCGGAATGATCATCCCTCTACGCCTGAGGTTGTGAGAATCTTCTTTCTTCCTGCAAGCCAGCCAAAAGCCACCATCCTAGGAGGAGCAGCATATTTCCACAAAAATGAGGCGTGACTAGGCTGAGATGTGGGGCTGATGGCCGTCAGGAAGCTGTATAGAGATCTGACAGAGTAAGATCCTTTCTTGTCAGGGTTCCATCTCAAATTGTCAGCAGCAGAAGAAGAAGGCAGGATGGCTGAAAGGCATTCCAATAATTCAGCGTATTCGGCAATTTCCTAGTCGTGGAGATTTCTTCTACAACCGATACTCCAAACAGGCTTTCCGCTTATAATCTCGTGGCAGTCAGAAACAGAGGTTGATTTTTGTGAGGCAAGAGAGAAGATGGTTGGAAAACGAACTCTAAGGGAATTGTCCCCAATCCAATTATCTTCCCAAAAACGAATGTTTGCCCCATTGCCAAGATCGAAGCCAATACCTCTAACCACCTCCCTTTTCAACTTGAGGATGTCCTTCCAAATGGGGGACGCCTTGTAAGAGGATGACTCCTTGGTCCACCAACCACCATCAGATTCCCCATATTTGAGCTTGATAACAAAGTTCCAAAAACTCCCTGATTCTGCTCCCAAACGCCAAATCCACTTTCCCATCAACGCACGATTCATATCTTTGAGCACTCTAATCCCAGCCCCCCCGTTAACCATGCGACAGCAGATCTCCTTCCACTTGAGCAAATGGAATTTCTGCTTGACTTCCCTTCCGTGCCATAAGAAGTCACGCCTTAATCTTTCTAACGAGACCAGCACCGCACTCAGGCATTTGAGAAGAGACATGAACTGGATCGGGAGGTTGGACAAGGAGGCTTTAATCAGGGTAATGCGCCCACCTAATGAAAGATATCAACATTTCCATCTCACCAGCAGCTTCTCGCATCTGGAAGTGATTTTCTCCCACATCTATAAGGGGGGCCTACCAAAGCAAAGGGGGAGACCCACGAAGGAAGTAGGGAAAGCAACCGCAGTGCAACCGACGATAGCCACCATGCCTGCAATCTCGTTGCTATCCATGTTGATACCGAATAGCTTGGATTTCGCCAGATTGACTCGAAGCCCCGAAACAACTTCGAAGCATAGAATAGCAGTCCGAAGATTTTCTACCTTATCAGTACTAGCATCTGAAAAAATTAGGGAGTCGTCCGCATATTAGATGTGAGTGATCGAGTCACGCATGCCTAGGATAGAGATCTCGAGGAGGACATCTTCGGCCTGACCTTGTTGCAACATTCTGGATAAGGACTCCATCACATTGAGAAACAAAAATGGGGATAACGGATCGCCTTGCCTAAGGTTCCTCGAGCTCTTGAAAAAACCTTTAGGGGATCCGTTAAGAAGAACGGAAAAATGAGCGGACCCAATACATTCCTCCATCTAGCCTCTCCACTTCTTGTCGAACCCCAACCGATTCAAAAGATACTGAAGAAAAGCACAGTCCATGTGGTCATAAGCCTTTTCGATGTCCAACTTACAGACAATGTGCTTCTTTCCTGATCTGGAAGCGGAGTCCAGGCACTCGTTAGCGATGAGGGCTGCATCCACTATCTGCCTGCCAGCAATGAAGCCATTTTGGTTGCCAGAAACAATGCTTCCGATCACTCTACCGAGACGATTCGCCAGCACTTTTGCTAAGATTTTGTAGGGGGCTCCCAGAAGACTGATCGGGCTAAACTCTTTGAGAGACACTGCCCCCGACATCTTTGGAATGAGGGCGATGAAGGATGCCCCCAAGCTGTTGGATAACCTGCCTCTGTCATGAAACTCAGAGAAGAACTCCATCACGTCGCCTTGGACCACCTCCCAAAAATGTTGGAAAAAAAGGATGGGGAAGCTGTCCGGGCCAGGGGCCTTATCCCCAGCCATAGAGGCTAGAGCGCAGCTGACTTCCTCAATAGAGAAAGGGGTCTCTAGAAGATCGGCATCAGCGTCCGAGAGCCTCTCAAAAAAGAGATTATCAAGAACCGGTCTGCGCCTTCCATCCCTTTTGAGGAAAGCCGCGAAATAACGGACAGATTCATCGGCTATTCTGGCTTTATCTTCGATCCAGGTACCATTGATGAGGAGACTGTTGATCCGGTTGTTCCTAGCGTGCATACTAGCCACACTGTGGAAGAACCTGGTGTTATGGTCCCCTTCCTTTAGCCAAGAAACTCTAGCCTTCTGCTTCCATGAAATTTCCTTTTGCAGTGCCCTACCTGCCAAGTCTTAAATAATCTGAATTCTTCTAGCCATAATGTCTGCAGACATGGGAGTCCCTTCAGCCTGAGAATCGATTCTTTGCAATTCAGCAAGCAGAGCGTTGGCTTCCTGCTCTTTACCACAAATTCATTGAAACTCCATTCCTTCAACGCAACTTTCAAACGTTTCAGTTTAGAGCTGAGCTTGAACCCTGCATAACCTTTAACCAAGAATGCCAACCACCAATCCTTGACCATTTTCTTGAAGCCGTTTATCTTTAACCATGAGCAGTCGAACCGAAAAGGCTTGGGACCCCAGTTTTGATCCTCCACATCTAGGAGGATAGGGCAGTGATCCGAGGTAACTTTGGGAAGGGCGGATTGGGAGGAAGAGGGGTGCGAGTCGAGCCAGGTAGTAGATACAAGGAACCTGTCAAGTGTGGAAAGAGTTGGAGTGACCCGGCCATTAGACCAGGTGAATCTAGCGCCAAGCAGCGGGAGGTCCACTAGCTCATGATCTTCAATCCATCGAGAGAAGGCAGCCATCGCAGGAGTGACGCCATGACCATGGGACTTTTCGTCCGGGTATCTGATAATATTGAAATCGCCCATGATGCAGCGGGGCCTTGAAAATCTGAGGATGGAATCCAACACCTCTTCCCATAACTGAGGCCTGCAGGAATCAAGATTCGGGCCATAGACAGAGGAGAGGAGACACGAGAAGCCCGAAGATGTGTGCTGAAGAATCACCGAGACTAAGAAGGAACCAGTCCAACTGGAGAGGAGGGACTAAATGGAGGACTTCCAGGCGACAATTATACCTCATGTGCTATCGATAACATCCAGAGAGATCCACTTGATGTCTCTGCACTTCCATAGGGTACTCAAGATCCACTTGTCGCAACCAGAAACCTTCGACTCCTAAAAACATACCACATCTGGACTGAAGCGATCACAGATGTCCTTGATAAGGTGTCGTTTTTGCTTGGATCCGACGCCTCTAACATTTCAAGAAAGCAACTTCATTAATCAAACAAACTTCCCCGGTTGCCCTGGCTCCTCCCCCTACCGGAGGAGACCTCTGAGTGTGAAAGACCATCCGTAAGACTTAGCAGCTCTCTGCTGCTCCCGAATCTGGCGCGACGAGTTCTTGGAGACTTCGAGGTTGATAGAGGCCTACCACGATTCTCAACGCAGTGAAGGAGAGCTAAAAAGTCTTCTGGGCAGTCGCCAAAAGAGAGACCTAGATACCTCCCAACATGCCCCATGGCATCTCTGATCCACTTTTTCTTGTGAATGGTGTCAATGAGTTTAGCTCTAATCAGATCGTCTTCAATATGGTTGTC
Organism: Magnolia kwangsiensis; assembly: GCA_037074715.1. NCBI lineage: Eukaryota > Viridiplantae > Streptophyta > Magnoliopsida > Magnoliales > Magnoliaceae > Magnolia > Magnolia kwangsiensis. The sequence goes on from CM073573.1 coordinate 65,764,199, forward strand.
TGCAACCTGAGCAGGTTCATAAGTGACTCTAAGGCAAACCTGCAGAGGTTCCGCTTCAATAACGTCGGTGTTTGGTTGTTCTTGAAATAACGTCAGAAGGCTATGCTCGGTCCAGTTGCGGAAAGAAGATTTCGGGGAAGAGGGCATGAATGACGGGGAGGATGGGTTGTCTGACTGGTAAGAGCCCTGGTCAAGCTCCGAGCATTCTGGTTTCGAGGGATTCCTAGAAGAATGGGCGAACCGCAGAGGGGCGGAGGTGGACCGCGACTGCTATCTACTGTCATACTTAGAAGCTAATAACGGCTTGATATTTTGTTGCATGCGATCCGACTGGTCAGCAGCTTGGATCATGGCTAGGGGAACCGAAGCGGAATGGGGAAGATCAAACGTCTCTCTGGAAGATATACCTATCCTGCAATTAGCATTCGAATTTGTAAGACATGAAAGATTTAAATTGCACGGGTTCGGATCCAGAAGGCGTAGGGCCCAGGACCCGGACTCGAGAAGGTCTGAAATGGACGACCGATATGAAACATTAAGATGCCCAATATTGGATCCGATCCCCATCGACGAGGGGGAGTCGGGTCTGAATGGTATCCAATCAGATCCAGAGTTGCCACGTGACCGAGGGAAGGGACCCCCTGAGAATGAACAGCCAGAAGCAAAGTGATGGGAAGAAACTCTGCAAACACGTGGTTCTATCATCGACAACTGGGCTACACACGTGGCCACTTCTCCAGCAAGATCAGAAGAGGGACCTCCAAGTGTCAAGGGAAAGGCCTCGATCATGACAGGAGACCGGCTATCGTCGGTAACGGGGCAATCAGCTAGCCTCAACTCGAACAGAGAAATGCCATGTGGAAGAGCAGCATTGGCGCGATCCCGATGGGCCGCTGAAAAAGCGCCACGCGTCTCACGAGGGGGGGCACTCCTGCCAGAGAACCTACAACCGTCATGATGAGGGCCTGCAACCTCGGCAATGGGGAAAAGGCGCTCGCCACTTGGACGGATCACGTTCGGTCGAAGGACGCGTGTCAAGACCTCCGAAACCCGCACCCGATCCAGCGACACAAGAGCGCCACGCGTACTGAGCGACGTCTGCTCTCTAACAGACGCGATAATGGTCATAGTGAGAGCAACAGAGAGGGTATCTAGTACTCCCCGGGAGTACTGAGGTCGTGATCTCGCGTCGTCTTCCTCCACTCCCCTGGACGTGGCTGGAGAGGGAAGAGAATCCTTAGCGCGCCAATAGTCGCCCCACCTTGGAAGCAGGCCATCCTTCTCCAGCTGCACTAGAAGAGGGATCTCTCTCCCTGCCACATGGACTCAGATGTGGGACGGAAGGGCCAAACCTTTCGTGCGGCAAAGTCACATTCTAGCCACCGCCATCTCCTCGCCTAACTTGGTTTTACTGTCGAGCTCGATCAACGTACCCTAGAGTTTGGCTGCGGCGATGAAGAACTCGTCGTCCCAGATGTCAAAGGGAATTCCCCAGATGAGGACCCAAATGTCATCCGACCCAAACAGAGAAAATTCTTCCCAGCTCTGAACTTGGTTTGTCCGCATGTAAGGCTCCTGCCATGATTAGAATGTCTGGGTTCAACCCCGGGCAGAGCTTGACCCAAAGCTCGTTGTATCCGATCGGCTTAATCGAGAATTGAGCCAGATGGATGCGGCAGCAGTCATCTATCCAGCTACGAACCTGCAAAATGGACGCTCCCTCCTTAGTGCTGATAACTACAGAATCCAGTAATTTCTTCTTAGCCAAGTCTAATCGTTCTGGGGGGATGGTTAAGGAGGACCTGTTGGATCCCATCGAAGTTGACTGGATGTTCCCGGTTGCTTCATAACCCATTTGCTTCGGGGCAAGGTCAGGCTGAGCTGTTTTTTAGGATCCTTCTGAATCAATCAAAGCGTCTCTATAGGAGGTGCCTGTTGCGGATGTGGATTTTCGGCGATGATCCGCAGACAACGGTCTATTGGAAAGAGGGGGAGGATGTGGACGGGGATCGGAGAGAGATATCCGATGAGGGCTGAATCTTGCCTGTTGAACCAGAAGCGGCACCCCGCCAAAGCATTCTCTGTGGAGCATGAAAACTGCTCTGGAAAGTTCATCTTCTGAGCTCATACAAACTAGGGCGAAACCTCTGTACTGCCCTATGTGGGCATCCCTGGGCATAACTACATCCATCACTGCACCGGATCGTCCAAAAACCCTAGCGATATTAATAGGAAGCCATCCGATCGGGAATCCTTTAACATAGAGGGTGGGGTAGGAAAAAAGCTTTCTCCCCTTTTTGGGGGCTCCTGAAGTGCAACCCTGTCGTCGTTTTAACTTTGGTCCAGCCCTTCGATGCTGACTCGTGAGGGTCAACTTCCGTAGTTCCTGCGAATTCAACTCTCTTGCCTCTACAAGTGTTGTCTACATCTTCTAAGGGGCGTTGTCGGGCCTCTTAGTGATCATGGTTGTCCGCCCATGGTCTCTCGTCTGACTGTCAACGTGAATCAAGTGTAGGCCGATCATCGGGGGCTCTATAATCATCAGGAGGATCGGGGGCAAAGGGAGGTTTCTCCATATCTCCGATGCCGACTCGCGAGGGTCGACTTCCTCAATAATTTAAGAAGGTTGCAGGGCTATATTCCTTGGATCAATACTAATAGGATTCCCCAAAACTCAAGGTGGGTAACATAGTTTAACCGTGTTACAGAATAAATTCCTCATTTGTGAATCCACTCGTAATCAAGTTGGATAGAGCACTCTCGGTCCTAGCAAACGCCACAAGCTTGAGCCCCATAGGTATCAGTTGGTTTGTAACCAGCTCCTATCCACCTGTACCCATGTGTACTCACCAAAAAATAAAAAAATCCTCATTTATTTTACAGTGGATCAAGGTAGCTATTGAGATGATATAGGGATATCATTGTTTTTAATTTGTATATAAGGATGTTATTATTGAAAGTCTATAGGGCAAAACTCTGTGAAGCATAATGAATTGTCAACAAAAACTTGAAACAAATTCACATACTACTCTGCAATAGTCCCAAAGCACCTTAAAAGGGAAGTTAAACTAACATATGGTGGAAATTTGGTAAGAGTGATGTGAATGAAAATCAATACCAGAAAGAGTCAACAGGAAAGTCAGAAGAAACATCCAAATGAATATTTTGAAGAAAAAAAAAAAACTACTCGACACAGCATATCTAAAACACCTTATCTGTAAGAGAAAGTGGCATCAAAATTTTGAGAGGGTACATGTTAGAGGACATTGTGAGAAACAACCAGATTTGTATCCTTCCCTAGCATGTTATCTTGAAAAACAAGTTTATCTCTCATCAAATCAAGAATTAACTTTTTCCATTCACTCTTAAGAAAGTCATGTTTGGACAAACGGGATCCTAGAGAATCCCACGGAAAAGGAAAAGGTTTTCTCTTGATTTGAAATGCAGGCATGTTTGGATGTCGATGAAACCATGGATTCCAAAATAACTTTTCCATCTTATCCATATACGCATTCCTCGAGAAATGAATGTAGCCATTACTGCATGGAGATTGGGATTTCAGCTTGCAAGACAAACATGACCACATGAAAAAGGATTTTGCATGGTGGCAATGGAAATATCACTACATAATCATGAGTTTTTCCATTTCCACACCTAGGATTCCATCTATCCAAGGATGGCCTTAATTCACTTTGTCTACCTCTGTGCGAATAACATGACGCGTTTCCTTGACAGGAACTTCCCTGCAAATCATTCCACTTTGAGCTCTAAGAAAAAGAATCTCTTCAGAACTTTTATGGCATTGTTGCAACTCCTCATCACTTCCATGAAGCATACTGGCTGCTTCGCCATTATATAGAACACCATCCGCATCTTCTACATTGTCGAGTAGCAAGAATTCTCGGGAAAACCGACCACGGGAACCATGAAAGGACCTCACCGATCTCTGGGGCTTGCCCAAGAATCCAAAGCAACTACAGCAGCCCATTTCTGCCAAGATTGAGACAGAAAAATTCTTCCAAACCATAAGAACTTTGACGCTGTCGAAGATCAACTGCAATTCAAAGCAATGCGAACACAAATAAATCCCCAGACCTTGAGGACACAGAAAACTTCCAAATTCCTGCAGTTTGCATATGAAAAAGTAATATAGAAAGTCCATCCATTCTCAACAAAAGGAAAATAGTCAAAGTGACAGTATAAAAAAGCTCAGTGCATCTCCGTGCATATATTGGCCCTCTAACTATGCAACCAGGACCAGGTGCAGAGAGCTACCATACCCTCTAAAAGAAGATTGGATGAGATCCAGACCATTCTTTCAATGGGTTCAATCGTGAATAGGCCATGCATCAATAATTGCAAAAATTGGACAATCCTAACCGTCAATCTGAACATGCAAATGAGCATTAAAACAAAAGTCCTCAATTGTCTAGATACAATAGACAAACTAATCAGACAGTTACATTGTCTCACCGAGGCAATAATCAGGCAGTGGCTAGTCCATGGTGTATCCTATGAGATGGACTAACTAAAAAAACCAGAAATGGGTTACCGTTATGCAAGATCCAACCCGCCCTTGAGGATCACCTAGTGTTACAATTACCAATCCACCCATTTGGTTGACCATGACATAGAAAACACTGGATATCCACTCATACAGTAAAGATGTAGGTATGGCCCACTTGATGAGTGGATCGAAGTAATTTTTGGAAAATGTGATCCTCATGGTTGGGCCAACCTTTTGAATGGGTTGGATGTTGCACAAATACAATGGAATGGAAACTATATGCTGGTCATGCAGTAGATATGCAGTCCAACCAATTGGACATGAGCATCCCCCACCCCAAGATCCATATTCGGGTCCATTCCAAAAATATGCCTTCCAATAGGACTCGTGCATACTGTCAGTTCAAGTTCCAAATACAGCTAGAATTCAGAAGGGGGTTTGGATTTGGAATCATCTAGAAGCAGGTCCATTCCAGAAATAAGCCTTTTGTAGGATGGTTTTCAAATAATAAACATACTGTCAGTTCAAGTTCCAAATACAGCTAGAATTCAGAAGGGGGTTTGGATTTGGAATCATCTAGAAGCAGGTCCATTCCGGAAATAAGCCTTTTGTAGGATGGTTTTCAAATAATAAACATGACTAATAATTAATAAAGGATCCGGGATGTAGACTTAGATAGTTTGGTCATGTGCAACGGAGACCAGGAACTGCGCCAGTTAAGAGTGAATTGGTTCAAGCTGAAGGCCCTAAAAGAGCAAGGGGAGGGCCCAAAAGGGCATGGGTGGAAGTAGTGAGAAAAGACTTAATGGCCTTGGTTTAACTAATGATATGTTCCTTGATAGAGTGGAATGGCGGAATAGGATTCGTGTAGCCAACCCCAGTTAGTTTGGTTAAGGCTTGGATGGTGACGAAGAGCGCGTCCCCACTCACACACACACATGACATTTCACATATATGTAACTATGTAAGTGGTATTGGTAATCATATATTAGTGAACACTGACATATACATGGCCTATCATGTACATGTAAGTGGCACTGGTTATCATGCATTGGTGGGGCTACCTGCTAATTACTTGCGCATGATCTTTCACGCATATGGGTACTTCACTATGTTCTTACAAGTTTCCTTGGAAAATATCACTCCATGGCTCTACTTTGATTGCTCATCCTATGCAACATGCAAGTAGAGCCCTAGATTACTTTATGCTTTCCCATGTGTGTCTCCCTTGTGTATCAATGAATTGACTGAGTTCCACTAAAATGTGCCAAAGGGCCAAATATAATAATAAAAGATTCTGGTCTGGGTGCATGAAACCCGTGTTATTTCTAAGTTGCGACATGCCTTAGTCCATAAAGAAAATTTTAAATAAAAATATTACCTATAACAAGAGTTTTATGGCGAAACAGGAATTGTAAAGCCAACCCACATAACTGGGGCAAGCTATGATGGTGGTGATGATGGTCGTGATGACGGGGATAATCATGAACAAACAGAACTTCCCATTACATCAGTTAGATTTGACCATAACAAGAATCCAGGAGATCACAGACTAGAAATCAATACCTGGTAAACATACAAATAACGAGGTAGAAGACCCGAGGGCATCAAGCCCCGATCGCCTTCGCTAATCTAAGGGATGCCATTCACACAGCGGAATGAAGCAGCTGATGAAACCAATGCCGTTGCAGCGGTTCACCACGAACATCTTGAAAATAAATCCAGTTTATTCCAGCTGATGCAGAAAAAGACAGTTTCTTGACCTTTTCCAACAATAGAAGAAAAAATATCAACCGGCAATAAAATAACAGTCAAAAAGTTAAACCCACCCGTCTTGATAGGTACATCCTTCCTTTCTACTTTCTGGTAATACATATGTACAAAACTATCCTCATGTATCACCATTCACCATAAGTGGAAAAGAGAGGCATTTGAGCAAAAAATGGTGGGTGTAAATATCAATTCCCTAAAATAAAGAATTTTCGAAGTGGACAAACTGCTGGATATCTCTCCAACAAAATCGATCTTATAAAAATCAGATTGATTAAAAAGAAACTAATTTTTTGAGTCAGGCCTATATCAAATCTCGAAAACCGGTCTGAAATCGTAAATTCCGGGAAGAAAGGTGGTGTAATTCAAGAAAAATCTAGCCTCTATTTCACATGCGTCAATGGGAGGAGATTTTCGAACCCTACCTCTGTTATCACAAGAGTGAAGAAAGATCTCTACATATTCCGTCGGAGGAAGGAAGAATCCTCGATCTGCAAAACCCTAACTCTAATTCAAGCAAGGGTTTATTTTGCACGCATTTGGGATAAAAGACGAATCGGACACGGAGTAGACGGCCTCAAAACCCTACATCAGAGGATTTCTCATTGAGTCGAGGAATCGATCGCCGAGAGAGAATCTGCTGCTTTGTTCTCGAATGCACGAAGGAAAGCGCTGCAGCGCGAGAAAAACGAGAGGAGCGCGGAAAAGCAACGGATGGCCGAAAGCATAAAAATAAAGAAGATGAATGTGATCCGTCGTGCTGAATTGAGAAAGTGCGCTCATTTCCGACACGTGGTAGACTGTGGGATGCAGGTAGACGGAAGCAGATTAGCTGGTGTACCTCACACCAGCTATATAGCTGCATTGACGTCAGCAAAATCCGTAGGTCCGATAATGAGGTATGCATTATATCCAATTGATGACGAGGTCGTTTTAAGGCTTGGGACGAAAAATAAGAAAGATCTAACAGTCAAGTTAACCGTACTGCAAAAAGCAGGGATTTGACAATCTAACTTTGAAACCCTTTTCGAGTAGTTTTGGGTAAATATAAAATTTATTTTTTCTCTTAACTCAGGTCTATTTGAACTTCTGAATAGATTGGATGTTAAATAAATGTTACTTTGGCCTTGTGAATGTTTTAACGATAAAAATTATTATCTCCATTGCTATTTGTGGTGTGGTCTAGATAATATTTACATATGATTTATTTTTTGAATAAATCTCTAAAATGATCTTTAAAGATAGACAAACAATATAGATATAATAAATACATTTTAATCTCCTACAACTCGGAGTTCGAGGAGCATCTACATAGCTTGTGTGAGGTACATTAGCCAACTCGCTTCCCAGGTGCAAGGACGCGACTTACCTGGAACCTCGGGTTGCAGGACTCCTTTAGTGGACCATCGCGATACCTGTGTTATATCCACTCTGTCCACTCGTTTCCTCAACTCATTTTAGAATATGAGCTCAAACATGAGTGAGATCCAATACAAAAGCTTTGTTGGGTCGTGATCAGGAATTAGGCTTCCTTGTGAACAAGTTGGATGACATCTATACATCACAGTGGGGAATAGAAGGTTTTCACCCGTGGGTGTCTCCATTCCCACTGTTCATGTGGTATGGCCCACTTGAGTTTTGAATCTCCTTTGTTTTTTAGCTCGTTTCTTAATTGAGTTGACATGACGGATGAAAGGAGTGTATATAACGGACACGGATTACTGAACTTGACAATAGCGAGTCAAGGGACATCACCTCATTATGTGGGCTCCACCATGGAGTAATTGTTGTATCCACACTGTCCATACATTTGGATACATCATTCTAGGGCATGATCCAAAGAATGAGGTAGATCCAAAGCTCAAGTGGGCCCCACCACATAAAAAAGTGGGAATTTAAGGCCTACTATTAAAATTTTATTTGGGCCACAGAAGTTTTCCATCAAGTAGATGTTTGTGTTTTCCCTTGTTTCATGTCTATGTTAACTTAGGGCCTGTTTGGATACGCGTTTCGATTATCTTGTATCGTATTAGATGGTATGATATGACGTTTACTGTGTTTGGATTAGAGTGAATAGGCGTTGAATCCCATGCGTGCGAATATAGCCGCGAGCCAAAATTTTCAAAAGGTGGTAGAGTATTATCAGGATGGTCATAGTCTGTCAGTACTGCACTCTTCATTGCACTGTATTCAGCACGGACGAGTTTTTCAAAACTCCTGGGGCTATTCTCCAGTGGGAGAAGGAGATATCCATGGAGATTCTCCCGTTTCAAATCTACGAGAGCCTGAAGAGGTACTGGCGGAGGCGAAGATATCAACAACTAAATGGAGCCAGGAAGCGGAATATGTGTGTCGTGAGGCTCGGAGGAAATACTCACCGATCATGGAGAGTACGGACGATTCCTAAGCTAAGGCTGAAGATCCCATCGCCAATTAAGATCCTCGATCGGATTCAGGATGCTTACATGGACGCAATGCTAGGGCTGGCAGGAAATGGTGTAGACACCTTTGGTGGGAGGAGGGTCCTGAAGGCGTGGGTTCCTTCGGTCAAAGTTGGGAATTTTGAGAGCCATTTGCTTTTCGAAATCTGCAAGTCGATTTCTGCATTAAGGCAGTTAGCTGCCATTTGATTGAAGATTTATTTTTTTTTGAAAAAAAAATGGGAATTGATATCTGCTCCTACTCGACTAATAGAAAGGCCCTATTTCTTCTTTTTGTAAGCATGGTAAGAACATGCAAATTGATTGTCTTCATGTTCAAGTATGTAAATGAATGCATCATATCTTTCAAGTCAATGATATGAGTTTCTTTAGTTTGAAATGTATATTTTCCAATCCATTTTAGGCAAGAAATCTCTAGAGTTGAAATTTGTATGATTGTACAGTACCCAATTTTAATACCTCCTATCCAAACATTGATCTGTATAAGGTATTGTATACCATGCCAACCAATACCTCCAATCCAAACATTGATTAGTATTTGCTTGATTTGGATGTATTCTGAAAACCGTTCAATGCATACATGAAAAGTACCCAAATACAATACAATACAATACTATACACGAATCCAAACAGGCCTTATAAATAAGTTGGATCTCAAATAAACATCATGGTGGCCCCTAAAAAGGTTTCAATGGTGAGTGTCACTGTCTTCACTGTTTTTTATGGTGGGGTCCACTTGAACCTGGGATCTACCTCATTCTTTTTATAATACCATAAAATGATTTCTCAGAATGTACATTATAGTGGGGCCCAAAGAACATGGTGACGTCACTTCACTAGACAGACTTGCAACTGTCAGGTTCAGTAGCTAATCTCGTCCGAAACATCGTGGTGGCCCACTGTGTAGCTTGGTTAGAGGTACGGTCATCAAACATGATCGAGTTATCCGAACTTCATTTCTAAACCATATATGGGCCCATTAGGTAGACAGTCGGGATCCACCTCTACCACACGTAAGGGATGAGGCGACGAACACTGTTTATCCAGCACGCTGAAACCACAAACTCCTGAGAAAATGATGGAGGCAGCAGGACGTCTGTTTTCAACCGTTGTGCAGGGCATACTCCCCACAGCTATCGGTTTCTTCTCTTCCATCATTTGATTTTTTAGTATGCTTTGCTCCTATTGTGACTAGATGCGGAGTGCTTGATTAGTAAACTCTATGGGCCACCATGGCCTATGTGTCTTGTCCACGCCATTCATCCATTTTACCAGCTTATTTTGATACATAAGCCTAGCATGGAAGTATATCCAAAGCTCAAGTACACTATACCAGAAGACGTAGTGGGGACAACAACATCTACCATTGAAACCTTCTTAGGAGCCTCAGTGAGGTATATTTGTTAAACAACGTTTTAATAAGGTCACACCGATGGGGAAAAAAGAAAAACATAAATATTAGCTTGATCTAAAACTTATGTGCCCCCAATGAGTTTCCAAAGGTAAGCATTCACTTCCCACTCCTTTTGGATGGTGTGGTCCACTTGAGTTTTGGATGTGCTTTAATTTTGAGCTCATGCCTTAAAAATCCCAAAAAATGTCATGGATAAGACATACATCATGGTGGCCGGTGGGCCCTATAAAGTTTACTCAATATGCAATCCACATCGATTGCGACTTAGGATCTACCATGTGTCATTGCTCATGACTAAAATGCTAAGATGGTCCGACTAAATGGGTCATATTCATATTACTACTAAAATAAACTATTGGCCCAATATTAAGCTTGAGTGATTCTTATGCTCGAAATTTGGTCGTTAGTACATGTACATAATGGCGGGTGTGCCAAAGCCTATTACAGCTTAATTTGAACCAAGTACCTATGATTCCAAGCTTTAAGATAAATTGTTTATGATTAAAAACTGAAGCAGTTCAGCCATCTATTCAGTCACATATAAATGAAACCGTGCAATTTATGAAATGGAGGGTTCATCTTTCTAAATTCTAGTAAGTCATTTTTCTCTTTCATCCGAAAATGTCTCTCGCTATGATAGTATATATAATTTAATTCATGCAATGTGAGAGCAGAAGAAACTTAATTGTATTAAATGAAATAAAAATAAAAACTTACAAAAGTATTTCTCGACAATCCAACATTTGTAACATAGATGATGATATCGCAGATATAAGTCTTACCTTATCTAACAACTTGGGTATAAATGAAATGAACTACACTAATGAAAATAAAAAGAAAAAGTCATCTGTGTAATCTAACGCTCAACATAGGTTGAACCAACATGTCAGCGTAGATAGACGAAAATACGTTGCTCTTATGTTAAAGTCAATCCAACATAGCAGCATAGATGGATTGGATTACATTACTCTTAGGCACCATTTGTTAAATCTGAAGTCTAAAGCCTAAATCTGAAATTTGAAGCTGAATCTGAAATCTAAAGTCTGAATCTGAAATCTAAAGTCAAAAAACTTGTTTGATAATTATGGCTAAAGTCTGAAAATTAAGTACTGAATTTGAAACAATCTGTTTGTTAACAAACATCTGAAATGTCTGAAATATGTTAATTTGACACATTTGCCCCTGTCTCCTATTTGGAAATGTTTTACACCTGATGCAAATTTCCCACCAACTTTGATCTCCTTTAAATCGATTATACAACTCAGAGCTCAATGAGCGTCAGCGTTATATAGCTACTGTTTCCTCTCGTGTGGCTCACTCGAGTCTTGGATCTACCTCATTTTTTGTCGCTTGTACTAGAATTAGCTTGCAAAACAAATGAACAGATTATATTTCCTAAACACATGGTGGTGGGCCCCACCCAGCATCCTTATGCAGGAACTTCCTGCGAACGGCTTTCGCAGGAAATCCACGTCCATCCAATCCATGCCTGGTGTACCACACGGAAAACCGATTGGCTAGTCCCATTGCCACCCACCAATGGTTGATGGTCAGTGCTTTATAGGCCCCACCATGATGTATGTGTTTCATCCATGCTAATGGCTGATGGTCAATGCTTTATGGGCCCCAACATGATGTATGTGTTTCATCCATGTTGTCTATATATTTTTCCAGATCATTTTATAGTATGAGATAAAAAATGAGGTATATCCCAATCTCAAGTAGGCCACATTACAAGAAACAGTGTTGAATGAGCTTTGCCCGTTGAAAACCTTTTAGGGGTCATAAAAGTTTTGGATCAAGCTGATTTTTATTTTTTTATTATTTTTTTTATTTTTTTGGTTTTTACTTCATCTTGGGAATGTATGAACTAATCAACCTATTGTATGTCAAATAAATAGTACAGTGGGCCCTAGGAGGATTTTAATGGTGGATATCCAATCATTATTGTTTTCCTGTGGTGTGGTGCACCTAAGATTTATATCCATCTTATTTTTGGAATAAAGACATAAAATGAGATAGGTAAAAATATATGAATGGAATGGATGAAACATATGCATCATGGGTAGCACTGACTACATGAGCATATTGGAAACACATACATATTGGGAATATTTCAACTGTGGACATTTAGTTATCATGTTTTTGGCCCACCTGAGCATTGGATACGGCTCATCTTTTGCCTCATGTCCTAAAATGAATTCACAAAATGGATGGACGGTGAGGATTCCTCACAAACATCCCAGTGGCCCCACCTGCGTTCCCAGCTAAGGAACTTCCCGTGAAAGGCTTTCGCAGGAGATCCGTCCAAGACGGAAACGGATTGGCTACTCCCCCAGCCACCGTGGTGGGTGCTCTGTTAGCCTCTCTATGATGTATGTGTTTCATCCATTCCGTTCATCCACTTTTACAGATCATTTTAGTGCTTCGGCCCAAAAATTAGAGGGATATAAATCTCAGGTGGACCACACCATAGGAAAACAATAATGATTGGATATGCATCATTAAAATCCTCCTAAGGCCCACTGTACTGTTTATTTGACATCCAATATTTTTATTAGGTCATACATGCCTAGATGAAGGGAAAAAACAAAGATCAGCTTGAACCAAAATTTTATGGCCCCCAAAAGATTTTTAATGGTCGACACTTATGCAACACTGTTTCTTGTAATGTGGCCCAATTGAGATTTTGATATACCTAATTTTTTGTCCCATGCCATGAAATGATCTGAAAAAAATAGATGGATGGCATGGATGAAATACATACATCATGGTAGGGCCCACAGAGCACCGACCACCAGCCACTGGCTGGTGGCAGTGGGACTCGGATTTACTGCGAAAGCCTTTCACAGGAAGTTCCTGCACTTGAAACTTAGGTGGGGTCCATCGTAATTTTTTCAGAAATCCACTCCGTCCATACGTTTTGGGAGCTCATTTTAGGAGTTGAAAAAAAAATCGAGCACAATACAAGACTAAGGTGGGCCATACTAAAGGAAAAGGTGGTTAGGAAAATTTCTACCATTGAAACCTCCCTAGGTTCGAAAGTGATGTTTAAATGCCATCCATACCGTTAATAACGTCATTTTTACTTGGATTAACTGAAAACACAAATAATACCATGATTCAAAACTATTTTGGTCCCACGAATATTTCAACTGTAGACGTTCAATTATCACATTTTCGGCCCCTTGAGCATTGGATACAGTTCATTTTTGGTTTAATATCCTAAAATGAACTCAAAAAATGGATGGACGGAGAGGATTTCTCACAAATACGGCAGTGGCCCCCACCTGGTTCCCAACACTGGAACGCCTTTCCCAGGAAATCCGCGTCTGTGGCAGTGGAAGTAGCCAATCCGTTCTGTAGGAGGGCGCGAATAAGATACAAATGAGTTCAGTAGCCAAATATAGAGCTAGGCAGAAAGCGACCGATTCGGCGAATCCGACCAGATCCGCCCCGAACAGATCCGAACCGAAGGCCATGATTAGGGCGGATCAAGGTGGGCCAACAAGATCCGACCATTAATCGGATCAATTTTGAGTCAATGGCCAACCCGGAATGACCCGATCCGTAATCCGATCTGAATGGATCCGATCCAACCCGATTCGATTCGACCCACACATGTTTATTTACCATTGTTTCCTATACTATCATCCACTTGAGATTGGGATATATCTTTTTTTTTTAATACCATAAAATAATCTAGAAAAATATATGGACGGCATGGATGAAGTAAATACATCATGGTGGGGCTCACAAAGTACTGACTTACCATCATTTAAATATGTGATGCGAAGTACCCATTCTAATACTCTCACACGTCTCGAGGCTCCTCGAGCATAGTTCCCTGACAATGTGGGAGCCCATCACATCCTTGCTTTGGGATGTTAGGTGAGTCCCACCGTGATGTTTGTGATAAATCCACACCGTCCATCCGTTTTGGGAGATCATTTTAATACATGATACCAAAAATGAAGTATAATTCAAGACTCAAGTGGCCTCTACGAGAGGAAACAGTGTAGATTCAATGACTACCTTCCTCTATTTTCTCTCTCGTCCAGCACACTTGAACTTTGGATCCACCTATTTTTTGATATCATGTCCTAAAATGAGCCCTCATAACTGATGAACGGTGTGGATTTTTTTACAAATATTACTGTGGGCCCACATAACATAAAATCCACGTCCCAAGGAAAAACCTTGGGACGCGGATCGGCAGGTGTACTACGTACCAGCAACGTGGTTTGTAGTGTTGGCATGAGCAAGTTCTGTGGGTCCCATCATGAGGCATTTGTTATATCTAAACCGTCCATCCACTCGGCAGGCTTGTCTTAAGGCTTGACTTGAAAAATAAGATAAATCTAAAGATCTAGTGGACCACACTGCAAAAAGCAGTGGGATTAAACGTCTACCATTGAAACTTTTAATGTTAAGAATATTCCATCTAAACCTTATATAACCCGATCCGACTTGTTTTTTCAGACCGACTTGGACTCGATTCGAGCCAGGATAACAGTACAACGGTTCTGATCGAGTAAATGGACCCGAACTCGGTCTCGGATCTGATCGGGTCAGGTGTTAAAAACTTCAGACCTGGTCGAGTTGGGCGTAATCCGGTCCGACTCGACTCGATGCCCACCTCTAGCCAAATATTTACTGAAGTAACGTCACCAAGCTCTGTGGACCCCACCATGATGCATGTGTTGTATCCATACCGTCCATCCATTTTCAGAGATCGTATTATGGCATTAGAAAAAGAATGAGATAGATCTAAAGTTCAAGTGGACCCACCATAGAAAACTGTGGGGTCAGTCACACCCACCGTTGGAACATTTATAGGGCCCACCATGATGCATTTTTTAGATCCAACCTATTCATAAGTTAACATAGAGATAGCTGAAGTGAAAACAAAAATATAAGCCCCTAAGAAGTTTTGAACGGTGGATGTCACTGTCCCCATTGTTTTCTATGGTGGGGTCCGTTTGAACTTTAAATCTATCTCATTATTTTTCTCATGCCATAAAACGATCTTTCCAAATGGATGGACGGTATGGATACATCACATGCATCATGGTGGGGTCCACAGAGCTTGTTGACGTGACTGACATTGTCAGTATCTATTCCGCACCCTCTATAGGAGGCGTCTCTAACGAGGACGCGGATTGCATACTATCCCCGCCCGTCCCTGGCTCCGAACAGGCAGTTCAGTAGGCGGGCCCACCGTGATGTATATGTACATCCAAACCGTTGATCCCCTTTCTTAGATTATTTTAAAGCATGAACACAAAAATGAGGCAAATCCAACACTTAAGTGGACCACACCAAATAATAATCTTGGTTGCATTAAAATGCACTAGTTGCATTAAATGCAAGAGTCATCTGTGATGTGGTCCATTTGATCATTGGGTCTACCTCATTTTTGTTTTGATGCCTTAAAATAATATGAGAAAAGGGATAGAGGATTTGGATGTACAGATACATCATGGTGGGCCCACCCACAGAACTGCTTCTTCGAACCTAGGGATGGGTGGGGTAGTATGTAATCCGTATCCGCTCGTAAACGAACGGTTCAAAGAGATCCAAGTTACATGGGCCACTGTGATTTTTTTTACCATCCAACTTATTCATTAGGTCATGTAGACGTGGATGAAGTGAAAACACAAATATCAGCTTGATCTGAAACTTCTCCAACTCTCAAGAAGTTTTTAATGGTGGACGTTCAATCCCCACCTTATGGTCCAATTAAAAATTTGACCCGCTTCTTTTATTGGATCACACCTTAAATTACCTGAAAACGTTGATGGACGGTGTGGATCAAACACATAAATCATGGTGGGGCAAAAAGAAGTTTCACAGGTTAAAGGTTGATTTTGTATTGTGCGGAAAAGAAAAAAATTCTATAGAACTTGAAAAGGGGTACTTTTGGAAGCAAAAAATTTTTGTTTAATGAAAATCACGGAGTGCATTCCGTGTTCACCATTAAGCCAGACTCCTATCACGGAAAGAATTTAGTGAAAAACCACTTACCGCTTTCCGTCTTCTGCATTAACAACGCATTAACAAACACCACTAAACACAGAAAATTTCCCCATTTCGTGTTAAGTGCAAAAATTCAGCGTTAACAAACATAGATTTAGTCTATGATAAACAAAGATAAGATAGGCATAATTGCTTTGTAAAATTGATTTGTGTTGGGTTGGTGGTGGCTAGAAACTCTTTGATATTTTTCCTATTTATAAAGTTTTGAGGTGGTAGTTAGAGAGAGATCTCCATAGACACTACTCAAAATTACTGATGTGGAAATAACCATTTGGGCCCAAAGACAGTTATGACTTTTCAAGAATGTCACGTATGTTAGACATTTATTGTGGGTTAGCCATTGGTTATGCGCACATCCTGCTCATATTACGTAGATGAGAGATCTCTCGTGACGCCACGTGTTAGTGATGGTCATCTTTTTCTCCATGTAAACATGTGTAGTGCACCGTGAAACTCAACCAACTTAGAGTTGTCATTCCAATCCTTGAGTGGTTTCAATCTAAGGGCTTTTACATGATGCTCTGATGCATCAGCCGAATCCGTCACTAAGGGATTTTACATGTTTCAGTCGGTACCCATCTTCGGTCATAAAGTCACTATGGAAAGTAGTTGGCTCCACCATATAAGCGAGATATGCAACATGTGTCTTATGACTATAGCCAGTTGGACTTAACATTTTTTAGCTACTCATGTCTTTTCATATTACAATCACATTTAACATCAGGGCAATCAAACAAATATTTTATTTGTCTCTTATTGAGATTTCATTATCACGTGGCATCATCTAAGCTACTAGATTTGATGTTGTCATATCAGATAAAAACAATGCCCCACGTCTTTTTGCATTCGACGAAATGTGAAGAGATGAAGACGCATTTCATATAAAGTTGTACTGATGCCCCCCCTGTGGCAGAGTTTGGTCAATCTGCATCTCGTATTCGTAATGAGGTGGTAAATCTCTCACACAAGAATGTGAATCAGTGGTTCCATATTGTAAGACCCGTATCCTAGCCTGTATCATTCCGTAAGCTTCCACGGTCCTCCCGGTCGAATTCCAGTGACCAGCGATTTGTTATCGGCATTTGCGCGCAGCCCTGAGTTATGTCGCGTATTCCAGAGTCGAGTCGACCCAAGACTTGTACCCTAGCGACCGCGCCGTCGCTGCGGTTCCGACGCCGTGCCTCACATGCCAAGGTGATACTTGGGCTAGGAGATGTGGACCCGCATTCGGTTCAAGGAAAACACCGCATGTTGCAAATACCGAGGGAATCTCTATGACACGTCACATCAACTCATCAATCAAATGTTAAGTACAACACTCATCCCCAAGTACAACCACCCCTTCCCAAAGTCAACTTTCTCTTACAAAAAGTACACATCCATCACCCATCTCACACCCATCCCTCTCTCTCTCTCTCTTACACCTCTATCTTTCTCATCTCTCTCATTACTCCCAAGCAACCCCATGAGAACTCCCAACGTCTAAGCCTTACAAGAGAGAGCTAGGTATTGCCCACTTCCTACCCCCCTCAATCCTCACCATCTAACCCTTAGATCATCATCTCCACCATTAAAGGAGCTTCTTAGGAGCCTTGGAGCACTTGGGAGGAAGAAGAAGGAAATGTGGGTGATCTTGTATTTATATTTTATGATTTAAGGGCCCACATTGGTGGGACCCATCTTGATGTATATGTTGTATCGATGAGGGACCCATAGTGGCGGGGTCCCTCTGCTACTTCGATCTCCATCTCTCTCTCTCTCTCTTCTCTTTTCTCTCTCTCTCTCTCAATTTTTTATGATGATATGTGGCCCACTTGATGTACACACCAGACCTGGACCATCCATCAAGGACTGTCCAGTCGGCCTAACCTTGCTAACCGTCCAACAGCTTTCTTGGCTGCTTATCTCAGACATGCCTGGTTTAAAGGAAAGCACAAATACCAGCCTGATTTTAGGATGGCCCACTCACATGGATCCCACCTGTACCCATAGGCTAGCAAGGTTGTCCATCTGTGGACGGAGGGCCCACTGTGACGCATTTTATCCATGCTGACCAATAGCCGTGGGACCCACCTGATGTATATGTTTTATATCCTCACCGTTCACCTGTTGGGCCAACATCTACAGCTGCTATGCAACATCAGTCAGTAGGACTGTGGGTCCGGACATGATGTATGTGTGTTATACACACCATCCATCTGCTGCATTGACGTCAACAGAGGGGGGCTGGAAAATGGGGTATGTATCATATCCACATCGTCCATCTGGATGGTGTGCTGAGCAGGCTACCATGATTTATGTATTTCATCTACCATCCATCCTAGGACAGTGGGACCTACGCTGATGTATCTGATTTTGTCCACGCCGTCCATTGTATGGACGTGGGACCCACCATTATGTGAATGTTCACATGCGTAGGCCTCATACCATGGTGGCATGCCATCCAGACTGGCCATCCAGCTAGTTTTACAGGCCCCATCATGAGATATATATTATATCCCAACCATTTATCGCCTGGCAGATGTGGGACTCACCCCACATGTGCAGCACGTATAGGGGTGGGGCCCACCTTGCAAGCATTGAATATCCAGTCGTCCGTAGTCTGGACACTGGACGTTGGAGCACACCCCCCTCCCTTTTCAAATAATAATAATAATGATAATAATAATAATAATAATAATATATATTCATATGATATACAAACATATGTGGTGGGCCCCATGTGGGACCCACATTCCATGTAAGCTGATTGGCTATAAGCCATTGTAGTGACATCACCAAGATATGTGGTCCCACACCGTTTGTCCGTTTTTGGCAGATGTGGGACCCATGGCTGATGAACGTGTTACATCCAAACCGTCCATCACTTGAACGTGGACCCCAGCTGTTGTATGATGTCAGCAGCGTGTGGGTCTGATCATGGAGATATGTGTATATTCACACTGTCCATTGCTTGGACGATGGGCCACGTATGTGGACCCTACCCCGATGCATGTGGTTCATCTAAACCGTCCATCAATCTAGCTATCCAGATGGTGGAGCCCACCATGATTTATGTATTTTCCTAGCACTGACCAGCAGGGACTAAATGGTGGGCCTTGGCAATGATGCGTGTGTTTTATCAACGTCAATCATCTGTGGCTCACCATGATATATATCCTTCATCCCACCGTTTTCAGTGCTGTGTGGGCCGATCGTGATGCATGTGTTTCATCCTCGCCAGCCATCCATTTTGTGGCCCGCCATGGTATGTACTTCATCCAGGCTGTCCAACCGTTTGAGCACTCAAATCGAGCCAGCAGCAGGTGGGCTGACTGTCCAGTGGTGGCCCACCTTGTTGAATATATATTGTATACTCACATTATCCACCCCTTTGCATTATGCGGCCCACTGTGATTTGTGTGTTGTGTACACACTGTCTGCTTGATTTTCTGGACCATGGGCTGGCCCATCAGACCCATTTGTTGCCTATGTGAGGCCCACCTATCGAGCATTCGAGGGCCATGCGTTTGAGGCCCACCTTAATGTATTTGTGGCCCATCCATTAAGGCCCACCCTGATGTACATTAGGCCCAAGGGATGAGGCCCATTATAATGTGTTTAAGGCCCATATGGTGAGGCCCAATATGATGTTTATATGGCCCAAGTATGAGGCCCAATGTGACCTATATGAGGCCCACATATGAGGCCCATGGTGATGCATTTACGGCCCATGGGATGAGGCCCATTATGATATATTCGAGGCTCGTGTGCGTGACCCATTAAAATATATTCAGGGCCCATGGGCGAGCCCAATATGATGTATTCAAGGCCCATAGGCGAGGCCCATTGTAATGTATTTGAAGTCCGTGGGTGTGGCCCATTATGATATATTTGAAGCCCTTATATGAAGCCCAATGCTATGTATGTGAGGCCCAAGGTAATGGTATGTATGGCCATTACATTATGTATAAATCCCTTATGTAAGACACTCCTTGGGAGCAATATTGGTTAAATGTCCACATTGATGGGCAATGATGGTTTAATGTCCACATTGTGATCTTCCTTTAAGCCTTGATCTACTGATCATCGAGGCCGATTCCGATTGTCGTGGCCGACTGCTGATTAGTGATCGAGGCCGATTATCATGACCGATTGCCGATTCTGATTGACATGATCGATTTGCTGATTCCGATTATCAATCAATTTTGATTGTCGTGGCCAATTGCCGATTAACGATCGATGCCAATTATCATAACCGATTGCCAATTCCGATTGACATGATCGATTTGTCGATTCCGATTACCGATCGATTCCGATTGTCGTGGCCGATTGCTGATTAGCGATCGATGCCGATTATCATGACTGATTGTCGATTTTAATTGACATGACCGATTTTTCGATTCTGATTATCGATATATTTCGATTGTCGAGGCCGATTGTCGAGGCCGATTCTGATTGTCGATTCTAATTATCGATGCCGATTGTTGAGGCTGATTTCGATTATCAATTCTGATTATCGAGGCCGATTTCGATTGTTCAGGTTGGATATCGAGGCCGATTGATGAGGCCCAATGTGATGTATATGCGGGCCATATTTAAGGCCCATTGTGATGTGTATTTAGCCCGTGTTTAAGGCCCAATGTGATATATATGAGGCCTATGTGATGAGGCTCATTGTGATGTATTTGAGGGCCAGGCGATTAGCCCATCGTGATGTATGTTAGGCCCATGTGAAAGGCCCATCGTGATGTGTTAAGCTCTTGAGTGAGGCTCATGGTGTTGTATATTTGGCTCTTGTCTGAGGTCATGGGTCCACTATATGTTAGGCTTTATGTGGGCCATTTCTTGAGGGTAATGTTAGTTAAATGTCCACATTGTCAAGGTCGATTATTGGTGCCAGTTATCGATACTGATTATGAGTATATCATCCAATACCAATTATGAGTATGTGACAACATAGCACCATAATACATGCCCGTACGCATCATCTTCATGTTTGTTATGAGATGTGATTGACCATTGCATATGCTATTGGACAGATTAATATGAGACTCCCTGATAGGCGAAGGTTATCTCACATGAGAGCATGACATGTGAAGGATTGATGTATGACTAGATTCTATGACTCATACATCACGCATTTTATGATATGACTACTGTACGCCTTAGCGATATCAGTGTCGTAGCCTCCATAAGCACATCGTAGATGGCCAGATGGGACACTGAAAATATTTGGTTCTAGCATATGGGTGTTATAGATGTCCTTGGGTGAAAATTCCTAAACCTTTATGGTCAAGAGACGCCCTAACATCGAGACCGAGTGGATGTATATGAGTGCATGAGGACCATATACCAGTAGACCACATCTCCCACTATGTCGTGGTCGATTAGGAGGGGGTGTGACCTTACTTGCTTGAGTGAGGGGGCAATATCTAGGTTGAGTCTGACCAGCTTGAGGAATGGGTCCGCTATCGACGAGTCGGGCCTGATATTGGTAGGTGGATAGTGAGGTCTCTTCCACTTACCCAATTGTGCGCTTGGATAGGGGCGATAAGCTGGCGTAGAGTGTAATAGATCCCAATGATGATCCCAGAGATGAACCGTACTGATATGTGAACTTATTGAGCATGAGTTGCATACTCATTCATTCATTCATTCATTATTCACTTGGGCTGGTGTACAACTATTTGTTACGTGTACCTTCATGAGGCCAGAATTTCGGTTGGGGCGCGCGATTAACCTGAGATCAGGAGTTTACCATATTGAGTCTAACTATCCAAATTTAGGTATAAGATTAGTTTAGATAGAAGTCCTTTGTGGTGGACCCCTTAGTCTGCGATACTACATATTATCATCCCGACTTTACACTCCAGCTTGGTCATTTCATTCGCATCGCATATTGTATTGCATCCTCAGCACATAGTATTTGGCTTACTATCTCCCCATTGCATAGCTAGCTTCCTCAGTATATGATATTGGTTTATTATATTTTTGCATAGCATAGCCTGGATAAGGGCGATGATATTTATGGGCCTATCAGCATGTTTTCGCATTATTCTGATATTGTATGATTATGGGCTTGTCAGTATTTTCGCTAACTTTGATTACTCTGATATTGCTTACTTAACACTTATCTTGTGCACATGCTTTCACCACCCACTAAGCTTTCTATATATTTATACACGATAGATGCATGCAGGTGGCGTTAGGTTGCAACAACGTTGAGTTTGGAGTATGCAGCGGACCTCTGGAGCTTTGATTTTGTCATATGTATTTCCCTTTCAACACTGTATTCAAATGTTTATATTAGTGTATATGTGATGATAATATTGCCTTTATGATTTGGGTATACTTGTGGTTATGCTTTTTATGAGACAAATGTATATTGAAAAATCCTTCTTGTAGGATCCCAGAATCGGAACATGACGTATATACGCTGGGAGCCGAGAATGGGGTACTACGGAGGTTGTCGGCACTGGATTCGGTAATCAGGAATTTTGTGAGCCCAATTTTTGGATTTGGGGCGTGACACGTGGCGTAGCCCCTTTATTTGTTGACCACCTACGTAATCCCTACTTCGAGAGCTGCTTACCATCATGATGTCCCATTAAATGTAGACACTATATCATGACATTTCTCTTCCCATATGAGGCCTTCTCCTCCATTTGTTCTCTCATCTCCTTGGCTTGCCTATTTAAAATATTTTCATGATAGTGAACACCACTTCCTTTGAACTCTTCTATGCTCGAGCCTTATTATAATACCTTTTTTAGGGTGGATTTCCCAATTCTTATCTCTTTTTACCATCTCTTAAAAGTTCGACCACTCCTCGATAGCCATTAATTTTTTATTATTGCAGGCGTTAATTGGCATACTATCTTGTAGCATCTTAATGAAATCCTAGTGATCACCTAGACATACTGCAATGTGAGGAAAGACCATGATCACTTGGGAGACCTGTTATCTGAATATCAGACTTAGGAGCAAGGAAATACTAAACAACTGTAACTAGAGTATGATGAATGTGAAGATAAACGCTAAACTCACATAAATTAAGAACTAGATCCGTGAACTCTGTCAACGTTGAAAAATAATGAAGGAAGAGTTGTGCCTTGAGGAAAATAACTATACCAAAATGAGGGAGGCAATTAGATAGGGTGCACTATTTCCTCTTAAAAGTTATTTATGAGGGTAAATCTTAAAAGATGATGATGCAATAAGAGGCCTTTCAGGATATGATGCAATCCCTACCTTGTTATCGCTCTTTCGTTTTATAGTCCCTAACGAATGTGCATCAAATCTATCAAGAGGATCTCTCTCGTTTTTAATCAACTTATAGGGCCACCAATGTTTCTTAGTGAACATAGATACTTTTTGGTTGACATGCCTACTGTTTTACAATTTAATCCTTTGTAAGGCTTCTTGGCCTTTTTATGCTTAAATGATAGATCTTTTTGCCAATAAACCATTCTCTCTTGAAATGGTTGCTTAAAGATTTCGGCCGATACTTTGACTGATGGTGCCTCACTTATAATGGAATCTCTTCAATTATGAAGTTATTTGACATTGGTCGATATGGAATAATCGCATTTAGCCGATTCATTTTTGGGTGTCTCCTTGATATTTACTACAAACATCAATGAGTTAGTAGATATCACACCTTGAAAACAGAGCTTGGACCCCTGACTTTGCTCATAAGAAGCAACTCAAAAAAAAATTATTTATTTGGTAAAGGTGGTTAAATGGTGTTCATCCTTAACCATGATATCCAACATCACAAACAAGAGATGAGATCAATATAAAATAAAATTCTATTTCATTTCCAAATACATTTCGAAAAGAAAGACTAAGCTAAATGTTATGTATGTTCTTTTCTTGCTTAGCTACTTTGGTTAGTTGGGATTCCATGAAAAAATAAACAATGGTCAGAATGAGATTTATAAGCTAGTGAGTGCATATCTCATGTGTGAGGTATGTTCCTACATCTTATTACGACTTACCCGAGTAATGAGGTATAAAAGGGTACATGTATGTTTGTGCAATGTAATGTGGTAATGAATGATATGCGATCATAAACGTGATTCAACATATTCAATATGGTTAACTTTCATAAACAACCGGGGCCATCTCTTCCTAGGCTAGCCAGGACTCATGATCAACGTTTACTCAACTTCGATAATGAGAACCTTTTATACATCCCATGTGCTCACCCACCCAGCCTTATAATAGCTAGCCCTTTTCACAATTCTACTGTATCAGGCTAGTCAAACCTAAACCATTCCACAATCCTAACATGCTAGGCTAGTCAAACTTGAACCCATTTCACAATCCTAATATGTTAGGCTAGTCAACATCTTCCCATCCAACTTCGAGAATAGGAATCTTTTGCAATCTTGACATACTCACCTACCTGACCAGATGATTGGACACTCTATTTGTACAAATGAAGTTTAGGAAATTTCACCCATGGAGCTCCTCAATCCCCGGTATTGTTTCCATAACTCATTTGTTATGGTGTTTCAACCATTAATAAGGTCGTGATTCCGATCATCGATAAGCATGGTGTGCATAAGCTAATATCCAACCATCCCATGGTTCCATCATCCATGAACATGCAATATGTGGATCCACATCCAACCATCTCATGGTTCTAGCATTCATGAATATGCAATCCAACCAATCATCTCATGGTTCCAACATTCATGAACATGCAATGCAACCAATCATCCAATGGTTCTAACATTCATAGGCAATATATCCAACCATCCCATAGTTTTAGCGTTCATATGCAATACATCCAACCATCTCATAGTTTCGGTCACACCCCAGACCCGATAGTCTTGTACGACTGCTATATCTAACGGATCTAGTGCATGACAAGCCGAACTTTGGGATTGGTACCCAATGCCCACACACTAAGTCCCAAGCCCGGCGTCCGACAAGGTAATGTAAGGAATAAATCTCACCATTCATTCTTCACAAAAGAGGGACATCAAAGACAAGATAGGTAATATCTATATATAAGTAAATTGGGTACTACAAAATTTTAGAAGTACATTATCTGTTTGCGCGATACATATATACATCATATACAATTCAAAATTTCAAAAGTCAAATCAGTCCCCCGACGTGACACCTAACTCGTGGTCGCTACTTATTTTTCTTCTTTAGATCCTTTACCTAAGTGGTTAAAAGACAAGTAAGTTTTATAACTTAACAAGTACAAAGTCCTCAGGATAAGTATGTAAGATAAATTAACATGAAAGGCATAATGAAAGAACTACCAAAAGTGATAATGTATGCAAAGCAATGTCTTAATGAATGATGGAGGGTGATCATGTGTGAGATGCATAAAATAAATATATGCTAGCCGTAAAAACATATGCCAATAGTCCTCTCACCTCAGACTTGGCCGCACTACTCCTGAACATCACCGTATCAATTATGATCCATATACTTTTAGAATTTAGGATCCACCGGGATCGATGCCCATGCACCAGACACTAGCAATCGACCTCACTACCCACCAGTGGGGTTACAACCTTTATTGTGTATACTAGTAGCGGACCTCGTTCGCGCTTCTCCTTGCCAGCAGGTCAAATTGGTCCCCATTTGCCACCTTAGCCCTAAGGCGGGTCAGACATATCCCTTCTTAACCTGGCCCCATCAGTGGGAGTCAAATCCATGGCCCATGTGTCCACCCAGCCCAATGGTGAGGCATGTAACACCCCGGATTTTGGCTAATCTGGGATTTGACGTCCTTAGGCAGTGGGTCAATTAAAACACCTGAAAAATCGTTCAGAACCCAATTCCATAGCCAAAGAAACCACTTAGGATTAATTTCTTTAGAAACTGAGCATAAGTTAGCTAGCGCAACGTTGGAGTGGCTGGAAAATGGTCCCTGATCACTTTAAATACGTTCTACAAGGCCCAAAGCGAGTGGAACCAATGGTGCTATAATGCTCTAAAACCTCGGACCAAACTCTAAGCAGGTTTGTTCTCTGGACCACTTTGAATCTTTGTATTGGATCTAGACCGCACGTCGAAAGTCCGATACCTCCTATCTTAGACCGTTAGAACCGTCTAGCTGGACTTGACACTTATTCCAAAAATCAAGTCAAACCGATAATCACAGGCTATTTCATTGAGCCCGGACCGAAGAGAGTGAGAATAGGGTTAGAATTGGAATTTGAAATTCAAATCTGGCACACAATTTGACGCATCAGTATTGAGCGTCCTGACCGTCAGAATACAGCCAAATTACACCCTTGGATCAGGAAAAATATCTATTATATATCACGAGACTTATAGGCCTGATCTTGGTGCGATGACCGTTAAACTGAAACTGGACCGCCACGTGCGATCTGGGAACCCTACCGGTCTGAAAACTGGATGTGTGCTAGATCCAGTATGCATGAGCTTAAGTCCGACCGCATTTGGCCAGGGGACCTTCAGAAATGCCCTTTTGGACCGAAACGGCCCCGATTTGGTTAGGCACCAAGTAAACATTGTTCCCAAGCCTATTTTGGGCTTGTTGTAGGCTATAAAAGGGGTTGAAACCCTCACTCCTCTCTCCCATCCGAATTTGAGAGAAGCCCTAGCTTGGGAGAGAGAAAAAGGTGGGAGATTGTGGGAGTGTGGGAGAGTTCTTCCTGCCACTTGTACTACGCGTTGCACGTGCTTAAGCAACACACCTCTACCGCTTTCCCGGCGATTCCACCGCGATCCTAGGTAAGTAAAAACCCTAAATAGTTTTTGATTTGAGTTTCCCTTGTTTCCATAGCGATGTAGCTTATGGATCTTGTGTATTAGGCTCCTTACTCGCCGTAGACGAAGCGTATACGCTCCGTTTCAATTCCCGAGCCTACAAGACATAAGGTGAGGATTTTAGACGCTTTGATTGACGGTTCCCAACGCTTTCAATGTCGTTTAATAGTAGATTCTTGACGGCATCGCCGTTTGACATGTACAAAATGCTCTCCGTTTCCCATTTCGTAAGCTAACGAAGAATATGAGATTTAGGGCATTTTAGTCATTTGTAGGAAGTACTGTTTACATTCATATTTTGCTGATGTGATTGACATGGTTTGTTGTCGCATTAGGAAGTTAGGAATGCGTGTATAATTAGTTTGGCGAAGAGATTCGCCTAGTTGCGCACTTTGGGTCGACATACTATATGTAGACTTAAGTGTGTAGTGTATGTGTTTGTATAAATGCTTGTACTAGTATGTATTGTATTGAATGATGTTATGTAGTAGTTTGAGATTGATTTCATGATTAAAATGCTTACCTAAATGATTTCCTACATGTTGACCTTATGCATGATTGCATTACATGCATAGGAAGTATGCCTTGAAGATTTGCTTAAGTTGAATATGCATGGAAGGTATGCCTTGAAGATTTGCTTAAGTTGAATGTTATAACATGTGTTAACATGCTCACATGATGTATTTCAATTCCAATACCCTGGTATATAGTGTTAATGTAATTCCATAGATGTGTGGGACTTGACTTAGTCCAGGCAGTCGGTAACCGAGCGAATTCGTGGCTGACTGGTCATAGCCACGAACGACGCGTCGATGAACGTGATTCGGGTTGAGAGTTGGCGGCAGTGGTTAGGCCACGCGAAGTGTTTTACGCACTTCATGTCGTTCAACTTGAGATGCGATCGCGCTAGTCGAGCCCGTCAAGTAACCCGACTGGCCGATGTTTGTTCACCTTGTATGTATCATAACTGCTTGAACCTAGGGTACTGAACTTACCATTGTAAACCCTATTAACCATGGTACCTTGATCCACGAAGACTCATGAGCCGGGCATGGTGGTATGGGACACCGTGGTCGAGCTGTCGGCCTACGCTGGGGCCACAAACCTCCCCGTAGTGACCAGTGAGCACCTAAACTCGTGAGCAGATTATGGTGGTATGGGACACTATATTCTAGCTGTCGGCCTACACTGATCAGGCGACGAGCCCTTTGTAGTGACCGCGAGCGTATTCTGAGTCCACGGGAGGCGACGACCCTTCCGTTGCAGTAGAGTACAGTAGGCCTGTATTGATAAGGTGATGGGGGAGCGGTGCAACGAGTGCGAGCAACAGCCCTGGCAGCCCTTGCAGTGACCTACGAAATATACATCGTATGAGATTACTAGGAGTGACGACCCTAGACAGGATCTGTGTTGGGATTGATACAAGGGAAGTACCTTAGTTTCCCAATCCTGCTGTTTGAATGGACTAATAACAACTAGGTAATCATATCACCATGACATTGCATGTGCCTGGAAGATGTGGAGCACTTGAGGGAGTGCGGCATGCCGCGGTCGTAAGATGTTGCCGCATGAGGGTGATCGTCGGTGAGGGCATACATCACGTCATGTCATCTTGCATTAACAACAGTATTAGGATTGTCTGATTTACTGCTTTACTATTATCGCGTGATTGAATTGTGAACATGCTAATCTCTGCTCTCTTATCCCACTGAGTTGATCACTCACTCCCACGTTACGGGATGGTGTTTTCGGACACCCACCAGTCCCTTTTGAGATTGCAGATGATGGCGCGGCCTGCGAGGCGGAGCTGGATTTTATGATGATGAGGAGGATCTCTCCTTTATGCGTGTTCTGATTGACGGGATTGCAGGGAGGTTGATTAGATACTTCGACATTTGTCATTTTGTATTTTTAGCGCCCTCATGTATATTCATTTTGTTTACTTTTGAAGTATACATGTATGTGTATAACCTGGTAATATATTCACGCTCTGGAGACATACAACAGTTTATATACGTTATACATACTATTACAGTCTTCCGCTTGCAAATTTAACTGTCTCTGGAGTATGATATGCTGTTCTGGCTTAATCTCGCTCATGTTTAATACATTATCACAGACAACATTCAATCATACATATCTATGTTGCATAAATAACATTTTGGAACTCGGGAGTTGGGTTTTTGTTCGACCCCCCGATTTTCGAGATGTTACAAGGCATCCCTATGTTCCATTGGGATTTAGGGTTTCTCAACCCAATGGGCACATCATCCCCTACTATTTTCATATTTCTGATGTCCCATAATTCAATATCA
Source organism: Magnolia kwangsiensis (assembly GCA_037074715.1). Lineage (NCBI taxonomy): Eukaryota > Viridiplantae > Streptophyta > Magnoliopsida > Magnoliales > Magnoliaceae > Magnolia > Magnolia kwangsiensis. The sequence goes on from CM073573.1 coordinate 65,793,434, forward strand.
TCATTCTTATCACAATTCAATGGTAGATTACATAATACGGTCGATCCGTGGTGTTATAAAGAATTAAGATACTAATCCTTATCATATATATCATGCCATGAAATGTATGGTGATACTACATGATAAACAACTCAAGGAATAACTAGAAGTCAATGTATGTCGTTATGCAAGGTGTAAGATTACTAAAGAATAACGTACTTGGGTAACCAATCCTTACATGGTGTTATCAACTTGTGGCCTCATAGCTTGGTACTTTCAACTAGGAAGTACTTTTCCCTTCTTGCTTGATTAAGGCTAATAAACTTATAGTCCTTGTAATTCTTAAACTAGGACACTTGATTGTGATTTTAGTTATTACTCATTCTTATCAACCAACCTCCCTTCCTATGTATGAATGCCCTACTAACAATTTAATTACATTCTGCATGATTTGATCACTTCATGGTACTGAGCGGTTTAGGTGCCTTGTATAACTAATCAAGATATCCATGATGTTGGGCCTCAAATTTCAGTAATGTAGGGTGCCCTTAAGTCTAACACACACTGAAGTACTCATGGTGGACTTATATGGGTTTTGGTTTGGGCTTTGATGAGGAGAACATATAGTTATTGAGAGGCCCAAAATTTAGTTCCACCATAGATGTATTATATGTGTGTGTGTGTGTCGGAAAAAGTTCTATGCGGTCGAGTTCATGGGGACTTCCTAAGAGGTCGAGCTGTGTGGGCCCACCGTGATGCGTGTCGAACATCTACCCCATCAATCAGAAGCACCATTCCATGGTGGGCCTAGGGCTTAAAAATCAAGTCAATCAGTGACTTGTGTCGGCCACACCACATACAAAAGTTGAGAGGGGTCACCCTCCATTGAAACATTCATAACCATTTGTTGGGCCTACTGAGAACCGGTTCACAAATTCAGCCCATCCATTATGTGTGTCCCACTTGGATGAGGGGTCAGACCAAGTTTCAGATGCATCCAAATATCAGGTGGGCCCCACCAAGTGCTTTTATATGTTGTAGTCATGTCTCCACATGATTTTAGATGGTATGTGCCACCTGAGTTCCAAAAACAGCTGATTTTTGGGATATCCTATTTTTTAAAGGGGACCCATCAAATGCATGGTGTTGATATTCGGCATACATCATGGTGGGACCTATAGTTGGGTCCCATCCTCCCAACCATCCTCCAAGCAGCAGGATGCTGCTTGCTGCAACGTCTTTTGGACGTTAACAACAACAACGTCCAACGTTTATTTATTTATTTGTATTTCATAAGTGGGGCCCACATGAGGATGATTCACTTCGTCCATTGGATTCCCCAAGTCATGGCGGACCCAATGGGCCTAACATTTATTATGTTTAGGTGTATAGAAACATTATGGTGGGTCCTAAAAGGGTTTCAACAGTAAATATCATTTTTACCACTTTTTCTATGATGTGGCCCGCCAAAGATTTGGATTGGCTTCATTTTTTGGGCCTAGGGCCTAAAATGATCTGAAAAATCTGATGGATGGTGTGGATCAGATACATACATCATGGTGGGGCCTGTAGTGGGTCCCACACCTCCTAGTGCTTATAAGCAGTAGGGATGCTGCTTGCTATGACGTCTTTTGGATGTTGACAGCAGCAACGTACAACAACATTTTTTTAAAATGGTGTGGCCCACCTGAAAATTGGAACAACTTCATTTTTTGGCCCAACGCCTAAAATGATCTGGAAAATATGATGGATGGTGTGGATTAGATACTTACATCATGGTGGGCCTGTTGTGGGTCCACATAAATGTGGAACCAAGATGATTTTTTTTTGTTGATGATTTTCACAGTATCCATACTCTTAGGCAAATTAGATGTTGTACGAATATCAAAGTGGGGCCTTCATCATGATTCCCACACCAATATCAACAAGAGAATAATAAAATTAACACTAATTAGAGAAAAATAAAAAGTGAAGGGAAGAGGACTTCACCTTGATAAAGGAGTGATCTTCTTAGGATGTTTTGATGGCCTTAATTTTAAGGGATGTTTTAACTTAGAATTAAGGGATTAATCGGGGTTATTTGGAGAGTGGTTTAAAGGCTTAAAAAGGACTGGAAAATGGCTAAGGGATGTACAAAGTTTGGGCACTAAGTACCCAAAGTTTCAACCATGCATACTATATATAGACAAGAGCTTAATCATTTTGCTTAATCTTATCATCTATGAGGTGTATGGCCCTCCTTGATTCATGTAAGATTTCCCTTAATTAGGGACTTTTTAGTTCATCATAAATAGCCTCCATACCTTTTCTAGAAATATCCTAGCCATGTGTACACATCTCCTTAATTTAAGTAATTGTGTTGTTGACTTTCTTCATGTGCACTTTATTAATTCAATTATTAGCCACATACATCTTGTTATGGCTTGATTAGGGTGTCTTAATGACCTTCTATATGGGGTTAGGGAATTCTACAACTAGGTGAGGTGGCATGATCTCCTTGAATTAAGGAAAACTTTTGACTTTTAGGGTCCTCACTTTATTAATGGTTAATTAAGTTAGTTTTATCTTCTTTAAGTAGGTTCCATGTAGTATTATAGTAAGTATTTATTTAATTAAAACATGCTAGGTGTCATGACTCTCCTTGATTTAAGGAAGAGCCTTGATTTTTAGCTAAAAAAGCTACTTACCTCATTAAATGAACTTTTATGAGGCATAGAGTAGGTTAGCTTATACTTAAGTCTATATTTAATTTAAACTAATCTTAATGGAATAGTTTCAAATATGACCTCATCATTACTTCATGATGGTGTCATTTGTCGCGCCCCAAACCCGAGGACGGACAGCTTCCGTGATGCCCCGAATTTGGTACTCAACTTCCGTACACCAAGTCCCGAGTTCGGAGCACTACAAGGAAGATTTTGGATGAATTTTTTTTTGTTCTTATATAGATAATAATACCTGAGCATAAAGATCCATGATCAAATTACCAAGCAACACTCTTTAATAGAAATCTTGATGGTTATAAGTACAATGCTTTCCAAAAAGTACACAACGTCAACATTGTCAAATCGAAAAATAGATGCAATGCATCGAGAAAGCAAAGTCTTCCAAGTTACAACAACCCTGAAAAAAATAGGAAATAGGAAGCTTAGGTAAAAAGTCTAGTGAGTACACACGTGTGTACAGTGTGTCCTACATGCAAGCAAGATAAATATGCCATGAGGAAATCATATATGTAAAAGACATGTAGCATGTAAGGTATGATATTAATGTCAATGCAATGCATATGCATCATAGTAATACTCCGAGTTAATGCTACCAGCATCACCAAGTCATGTTTTCATTTCTCCTATACCACGGCCATAACCGTATTACACGCATTAATAATCACATCATCATCATCATCATATTTTCATGCCATAATCATACAATATCAGAATACACAATATAAATTAGCTATGCAAATGAGGAGTCATGAAGAGTCAAATATCATATGCCGATGATACAACGCAATATACAATTTCTAATGAGTTCACGAATACTGTCAGCCGTATCTAAATGCAGAAGCACAGTAACCTAAAATGTCGTATGTCGTGGATGTAATGCAATATGTAGTGCGAATGAAATGACCATGCTGGAGTGTGAAGTCGGGATGATAGTACGTAGTATCGCACGCTACGGGGTCCATCACAAGGGACTATCTAAACTAGTCTCATACATAATTTAGATAGTCAAACTCAATGTGGTAAACTCCTGATCCTAGGTTAGTCGCGCGCCCCAACCAAAATCCTGGCCATTACGAAGGTACACATAACAAATAGTTGCGTACCATCTGACCGAGTGGATAGTGAATGAATGAATGAATGAGTATGCAACTCCTGATTAATAAGTCCACATATTAGTACAGTTCCTCTTTGGGATCATCACTGGGGTTTAGTACACTCCAAATGGCACTGCCTCTCTCCCAGCAGCACAGTCCAAGTGAGCGTAAGAAACCTCACTATCCGCCTGGCCAATAGTCTGTCAATACCTATTCGGCACGTTGATAGCGGACCCATTCACGAGCTGGTTAAACTCAGCCTAGCTATGCCCCCTACCCTCGGGCGAGTAAGGCCACACCCCCTCCCAACTGACCACGACACAGTGGGAGACGCGACCTCCTAGTATTCGACCCTCGGGCGCTCATGTATCCACTCGGTCTCGACGTTGGGGCGTCCTCTAGTACCAAGTGGGTTTAGGAATTTTCACCCAGGGCCATCTATGGCAACCCGATGCTAGAACAAAATTTTGGTGTCCCATCTGGCCATCCACGATATGTCTGCAGAGGCTACGGCCCTGATGTCACTAGGGCATACAGTAATCATAATGCAAGATGCATAAGTCATACAATTCAGTCATGTAGCAATCTGGCGCATACCATGTACTCATGTGAGACAATCTCTGCCTATCAGGGAGTCTCATAATCATCATGCCCAATGACATATGTAATGGTCAACCACCTCTCATAACAAATATGCAGATGATGCATATGGGCATGTATTATGATGTTATGCTGTCATATACTCATAATCGACATCGGTGAGAATGGGCCTAATAAGGCCTAAGGGGAGATCACAATGTGGACATTCAACCATCATTGCCCGTCAATATGGACATTTAGCCAACATTGCTCCCAAGGAGTGGCCTACATAAACATCAATACATACAACATGGCGAAATCACACATCACATCGGTCCTCATATACATCGCTTTGGGTCTCACACAAGGGCCACATATTCATTGCATTGGGCTTCACTTATGGGTTGTATATACATCACATTGGGCCGTATTATATGGCCTCACACATCGCAATGGGCCTTGGCACATGGGCCATAAATACACTACATCAGGCTTCACAACCCATGGGCTTCAAATACACAATAGGTGGGCCCTACACATGAGCCTCAAATACATCACAATGAGCCACAACCCATGGGCATAAAATACATTTCAATGAGCCACGCCCATGGGTCTAAAATACATCACATTGGGCCTCGAATACATTGCAAGTGGCCTTAAATCTATTTCACAGGTAGGCCACATACCTGGGCCTATTACATGTCACTATGGGCCACATCACATGGGCCGAAAATACACCACAATGAGCCTCATTATATGGGCCAGAAATATATCCCAATGGGTGTTCACTCCCCAAGTATAGGGTTGTGATGTAGTAATAAACTCGGTAAGACCGAGGTCGAATCCTAAGGGACTGATACTTGTACGTTATCTGAAACTAAGTAGAACTAGAGCTAGTCTAAGATGAAATCTAAATTGAGTTGTAATTTAAGGAATAATTATGAAATATCTATCTAAAATTTATAGAAATCAGAGGAAAGGAAACTAGGGATTCAGAGGATCCACTTGTAGAGATCAGGGAGATCTTATGCCTGCTTCAAGGATCATGGAAATTAACTGAACTACCATTGATCTAGTTTTCAAGAGATGAAAGGTATATGAATTAGAATGGATTCCATCACCAAACCATGCCCAGGAGACAAAGCAAACAACATAATTAAACTAATTACCAACCAATCAATCAGTGTATGAAGGTTAGAAAGGGTATCGTCATCCGACCATGCCCATGAGACTATGGTGAACAACAGGGATTCCTGACATCATAAACATAAAAGGAAAGGAAATACTCAAAGCTATCTCAGACCCATTGTAATTTCAGTCACAATAGACCATTAAAAATTAGAAACATTCCCTTAATTGACTAAAATCGACATCAGTTCAGATAAAATCAAAGCCATAAAATAGAGTCTCCCATCATGCTACAAGCTTCACCTCTTAGCCCTAGCTAAGAGGTTTAGTAGCACATGAGTGGGCTGGATCTCTCAAAAATCATAAAAGAACAGCGAATAAAATAAATAAATAAAAGCTAAAAATACTCTCTGTCTCTCTGATCATGTCCAAGCCTCCCTCCCGATGTAGATTCAATCCTCCACGATGATGATTTCTCTCTCTTTCTTCCTCCTTTCATAGGCATGAGGAGAAGGTTGGGAGTGCATAATGAAGGTCGGCTGTCACGCCCTAAACTCGAAAATCGGGCTCACAAAATTCTCGATCGTGAAATTCGGTGCCGACAGCCTCCTTAGAACCCATTCTCAGCTCCTAGCGCCCATTCGCCAGGTTCCGATCTTGGGATGCTAGGAGGAGGATTTTCAACATCAGTTTGATTCGTAATAAGCATAACCAAAGGCATAACCCACAAACAACAACCAATAACTCCATTACATTTCCACTATGATAAAAAACTTTATAAGTACAATGAGCATAAAGAGAAAATACAATGATGATGAACAAAAACTCCAAAACGATCTGCTAAGCGCTCCTACCTCAACGCTGCTGTGAGCCAACGTCACCTGCACACAACGGTCGTGCATAAGCTTATAGAAAGCTTAGAGGGTGGTGAAAGTGTGTGCACAAGGTAGTAATATGATCAAACAATATTAGAGTAATGCGGAATATGCAGATGGATCCATAAATATCATGAGTCGTACCAAGGCTATACGATGCAAGATGCAGGACAAGCATACAATCCTCATCTAAGTCCACATGTCAATACAGCTCAACTCTAGGATATCACCGGGGTCTAGTATACTCTAAAACAGATCGCCGCCACATTGCATGCAATAAGTTAAGTGGAAGAGACCTCACTATCCGTCTGCCAATATCGGGCTCGACTCGTCGATAGCGGACCCATTCCTCGAGCTGGTCAAACTCAGCCTAGCTTTGCCCCCTACTCTCAGGCGAGTAAGGCCGCACCTCCTTCCAACCGACCATAACACAGTGGAGAGCGCAGACATCTGGTAATCGACAGTCAACGCTCATCTACCCACTCGGTCTAGACGTTGGAGTAACCTCTTCGTACCATAAGGGTTTAGGGACTTTCACCCAGGGATATCTATAGCACCCCATGTAGAACAAGATTTTCGGTATCCAATCCTGTCAACCACGATACGTCTGTGGAAGCTACGGCCCCGATGTCGCTAGGGCGTACAATAACCATGTCACATAATGCGAAATGCATGAATCACATTATCCAATCATGCAGCAATTCCTGCGCATATCGTGCGCTCATGTAGGGCAACATCGCCTAATCGGGGTCCCATAAACAATCTGTCTGAAGGCATATGCTATGATCAGCCTTTTCTCATATCAAGCATACATATGATGCGTATGATCATGAGTCATGGAACTAAACTAAACATGTTATAATGAAATGAACTATCCTTATAATGTAGATGGGCATGGACTGTCTATACACAATAAGTACGGGCCTAATAATGGGCCCTAAGGAGAGTCGTAATATGGACATCCAACCAGCATTACACTCGTAATGTGGACGTCAAACCAACATTGCTTCCAAGGCACGATCGTCGTAAACTTCGTTACATAATCCGTGTTGGGATTACTCATTGCAATGGACCTTAGGTACATCCCATTGGGCCTTACATATATATCAAATGAGCCATATCATATGAGCCTTTTATTCATCAAATGGGCCACATAAATGGCCGGCACCAATGGGCCTTATGTGCATTGCAATGGGTCATAACCCGTGGGCCTTAGATTGCATCAAATGGGCCTAATCTCATGAGCCTTATACATATCAAATGGGCCTAATCCTATAGGCCTTATATAAATCGAATGGCCTTATGTAAATCAAATGGGTCCAATCTCACGGGCCTTAAAATATGTTAAGGTGGGGTCCACTCGGACTATGGATCTGGCCCATTCTTAGCCTCAAGCCCTAAAATGGGCTGTTAAGATGTTTGGACGGTTTAGAGGCATTAAGTGCATCATGATGGGCCCCACCATTCAAATGATGGGTGGTGTAGATATGGCAGATACATCATTGGGGCTCACACCGTATGGATGAAACACGTACACCTGGAGTGGGTATGAGGCCCACAACATTCACTACTGAGAGAGAGAGAGAGAGAGAGAGAGAGAGAGAGAGAGAGAGAGAGAGAGAGAGAGAGAGAGAGAGAGAGAGAGAGAGAGAGAGAGAGAGAGAGGGAGCAGCCACGTGCTGCCTTTATCTTTTTCTTTTTCTTCTCTGTTCTGTAATAAGACAGGTGGGTCCCACGTAGGGCCCACCACAACTAATATATATAATTATAATATATTATATAAAATAAAATATAATACATAGTATATAGGGTATATCCAACGTCCAGATGGACGGCTGGACATACACCTACATCATGGTGGCCCACACGTGGGGCTGGGACGGCGCTACTAAAATGCATGCATCAGGGTGGGCTCCACCGTCCACCTGGACGGTGGAGGTAAATCACATGCATCACTGTGGGTTCCCATGTGGGGCCCACTGTAATGTTAAAATGCCATCCAACCTGTTGACAAGGTCACACGGACCTATGTGAAGGTAAAACACAAATTTCATCTTGATTCAAAACTTCTATGGGCCCAGAAAAGGATTCTAATGGTAGAGGTTCAATCCCACTGTTTCCTGTAGTGTGGGCCACCCAAGCCATGGATGGGGCTGAAATTTGGAGGGGGCCCACTACTGGGGGTGACCCACCTCATGGATGGCGCGGATGTAAAATATACATTATGGCGGGGCCCATATATAGGGCCGTGGCCCTTGGCCCGTCCGCCTAAACGCAGCCGCTGCTGCTGTTGTGTCAAGGGCAGCAGGCGCAGCCCCTTACATATGTTATTTTATTTTATTTTTTTAAAATCCAAGATTCTGTGGTTTTTCACAGGTGGGACCCACGTTCGGAAAATCCATTCTGACCATGAGACTCTACAGCTTGAAACAAATAAAATGAGTCTAAAGTTTGAAATTTTTGGGTGCATAGGAACTTCAGGCTTTGCTTCGACGGTAACCACCGCAGTCTTCAAAGCTATGGCCCACCAGATGCTCAAATCAGCTTCATCCTTCTACTCAATGGCTAAAATGAGGTTGGTAAAATGATGGATGGCTTGGATTGGATACTTACATCAAGGTGGGGCCTAAGTGAGTGGACCACTCTAGAAGCTTGGAAATCAAGCTAAAATTTGTCTTTTTCTTCCCATCCACGTCCAGCGTCCAAGGATGCTAGATGTTGCACATAACGGCTACATTAGAGGTGGGCCCTGATTAGGTGGGCCACCTCATAGAGGATGGTGTAAATACAACACCCACAAAGTGGGCCACACTTGTAGATAGCTTGGATAGAGTATATGCCTCATGGTGGGGTCCATTCAAGTAGGCCACACAACCATATTTTAAATAAAAAAAATTAAATAGAAAGGGAGAGAGAGGTAGAGAGTGGGACACGCTTGCGATGGAGGACTCCGCCACCATGAGTCCTCCCTTGTAAAACAAATCATACATTAAATGAATCGCTTAACACATGGGACCACCAAAATTGAAAATCAACGGTGGGGATCCTTTCCCCACCAATATGGACGGTCTAGATGACCTTCATAATGCCGTGAAATAAACATCATGATGGGGTCCATGGAGAATGGCCCCATCATGGAATGATCATGATGATCAAAGTGGGCGATCGGCCACATTTTAGGGTCCCAAGTAAGATCCAAACCATTGATCGGTTGGCCTCACTTGGCCCATCTTAAAAACATGAAAAACTATCATCATCAAGCACCCACCGTTCGATCTTCTTGCTCCTATGAGTTCCCTAGCTCCTTAGCTTCGATTTCAATGGATGAGATGAGGTTTAGATGGTTGGGATGAGAGATGAAGAGGTAGGAAAGGTGGGCCACACTTGGTGCTTGGAAGACTTGGAGAATTCTCATACGTATGAGATTTCTCTCCTTTGGAATTTTGAGTTTGAAAATGAGGGAGAGAGTTGTAAAGGGAGAGAGAGATGGGTGATGGATGGATGTGGTGAGTGATGGGTATATAAGAAAGTCTTGACTTTTGTGGCCATTTGTGTAAGAAAAGCATGGGTGGTGTAAGAACTTTTTGACTTTGAGGGTTTTTGGTGTAAGAAAGGTATGGGCTTTGTAAGAGATTCTTGACTTTTGTGGTTACTTGGGAATGGGTTAAAGGTGATGTGTACTTGACATGTGATGTGATGAGATTGATTGATTGATGAGATTGATGTGACACCTCGTAGAGATTCTCTTGGGTTTCGCAACACGCGGCATTTTCCTCACACCGAACGTTGCCTACATCTCCTAATTAGGGTATCGCCTCGGAGCGCGAGTCACAGCATCGGAACCGCATCGACGGCACGGTCGCTATGGTAAAGGTCTTGGATTGAGTCGATACGGGTTGACGGCATACGAATCAGGGTCACGCGTAAATATCGGTTAAGGGTCGAAGGTTGCCGGAATTCGACCGGTAAGACCGTGGAAGTCTACGGAACGGTACAGTCTAGGATACGGGTCTTACAACTCTCCCCTCCTAATAAAAATTTCATCCTTAAAATTTACACAATCATCGCAACTAGGCATAACTCGCGAGGAATAAGAAACATAACATCACTATATAGAATCAGAGACATCATACAAAATACAATACATGATCAATCATCAAAGAGATGAGGATAACGCTCTCGAATCTCAGCCTCACGCTTCCAAGAAGCCTCCTCTACAGAATGATGACCCCACTGAACCTTCACCAAAAGAATGACCTTGGTCCTGAGGACCTGCTCCTTCCGATCAAGGATAAGAACTGGCTGCTCGATGTAAGAAGCGTCCTCACGAACGTCCAGCGGCTGCCAATCAATAACGGGAACAATGTCTGACCCACACTTTCTCAATATGGAGACGTGAAAAATGTTATGGACGCCAGACAACTGAGATGACAAGGCAAGCCGATAGGCTACGACACCAACGCGCCCAGTGATCTCAAAAGGTCCTATGAATCTCGGGGCAAGCTTGCCCTTCGCTTCAAATCGAACTACACCCTTCATGGGCGAGACCTTGAGATACACATGGTCCCCTATATCAAACTCCAAGGGACGACGCCGACGATCAGCAAAACTCTTCTATCGGCTCTGAGCTGTGCGCATCCTCTGCCTGATGATATCAATAGCCTCTGACGTCTCCTGCACAAGCTCAGGACCTAGGAGACGACGCTCTCCAACCTCGGTCCAGCAACTCGGTGATCTGCATGGTCTGCCATATAGTGCCTCGAAAGGAGCCATGTTGATAGTCGCCTGATAGCTGTTGTTGCATGCGAACTCAGCCAATCGCAGATGCTCATCCCAGCTACCCCCGAAATCAATCGCGTCAGCCCGAAGCATATCCTTAAGGATCTGGTTGACCCTCTCGGTCTGGCCATCGGTCTGCAGATGGTACACGGTGCTGAGCTGCAAATCAGTCCCCATCTCTCGCTGGAAGCTCCCCCAAAACTGAGACGTGAACCTCGAATCTCAGTCAGAAACGATCAAGACTGGGACGCTATGAAGTCTCACAATCTCCTCGATGAATAATCTAGCAAGCCGGTCCATATACCAAGTCGCACGCATCGTAAGGAAATGTGCCGACTTCGTCAGACGATCCACAACAACCCAAATGGTGTTATGACCGCGCTGAGTCCTCGGCAAACCCATAATGAAATCAGTCGACACGTGCTCCCACTTCCACATCGGGACACTCAACGGCTGCAATAGACCAGGAGGTCTCTGATGATCGGCCTTGACATGCTGGCACGTGTCACACTCGGCCACAAAACTGAAGATCTGGTGCTTCATCCCCCCCTAAAAATACTGTCGCCTCATATCACGGTACATCTTAGTAGAGCCAGGGTGGATAGAAAATCACGATCGATGTGCCTCGGTCATAAGATCTCTGCGTAACTCTGAAATATCCAGGACACATAATCGGCCTCTGAAGCGAAGTCCACCACTGCACCAATCTGCCTGACTCTCAGATGTAGCCTCAGCCATATAACTCTGCAATGACTCATCAGCCTGCTGAGCCTCGATCACCCTTATGACAAGAGAGGGTTGAATCGACAGGCTCGATAATTGCACGATAGAAGACTGCAGGCCAAACTCAAAATCATATGCTGCGATATCCTGAAGCATCCGCCACTCCTAAATCATCATATGCGCTACTAGGCCTCGTGGCTGACGACTGAGGGCATCTGTCACCACGTTCACCTTACTCGGGTGGTACTGGAGATCGAAATCATAGTCCTTCAGAAGCTCTATCTAGCGCCTCTGTCTCATATTCAATTCAGACTGCGAGAAGAGGTACTTCAAGCTCTTGTGATCCGAGAAGAGCTCGAACTTGACCCCATAAAGATAGTGCCTCCACACCTTCAGTGCGAAGACAACTGCAGCCAACTCCAGATCATGCGTAGGATAGTTCAGCTCATGGACCTTGAGCTGACGAGACGCAAAGGCCACTGATATCCCATGCTGCATCAGGACAGCAACCAAACCAATATACAAGGCATCAGTGAATACAATAAATCTGTCACTCCCAGAGGGAAGAGTGAGGATAGGAGTGGACGTCAGACGATCCTTCAACTCTATAAATGCTCACTCACAGGCGTCACTCCAAATAAACTCTGCGCCCTTCCGAGTCAACCTGGTCAGCGGGGCTGCAATACGAGAGAAACCCTCAATAAAACGTCAATAATAGCCCGCCAAACCAAGGAAACTACGGATCTCTGTCGCAGTCGTGGGATGACCCCACTGACGCACTGCCTCGACCTTCGAGGGGTCCACTGCGACGCCCTCCCTCGTCACCACGTGATCGGGGAACTTCACCTCCTCCTGCCAGAACTCGCACTTCTCTAGCTTCGCATACAGCTGGTGTGCGCGGAGGGTCTGCAAAGTGATCTCCAAATGCTGCTCATGCTTCTCACGGGTCCTCGAATAGATCAGAATGTCATCGATGAAGACTACAACAAACTGATCGAGATAAGGGCGGAAGACCTCGTTCATCAGCTGCATGAAGACTACAGGTGCATTGGTCAGTCCAAAGGACATGACCTGGAACTCAAAATGACCGTAACGCGTCTTGAATGCTGTCTTCGGAATGTCCTCATCTCGGACCCGAATCTGATGATAACCGGAATACAGGTCGATCTTCGAAAAGAGCTGTGCACCCTGCAGCTGATCAAACAAATCATCAATCCTAGGGAGCGGGTATCTGTTCTTGATTGTAACTTTGTTGAGCTCGCGATAGTCAACGCAGAGCCTCAACGAACCATCCTTCTTCTTCATGAAGAGTACCGGCGCTCTCCACGGTGAACTGCTCGGATGGATAAAGCCCAACTCGCGTAACTCGTCCAACTGCTTCTGCAGTTCCCGTAACTCCAACGGTACCATACGATACAGGGCCTTCGAAATAGGTGCGGTACCATGCACGAGATCAATCTGAAACTCGGTGAGTCGACGAGGCAGTAATCTCGGAATCTCCTGAAACACATCGGAAAAATCGTAAACCACGGGCAACTGGTCGATGCTCACAGCTATAGGCTCCTCTATGGCACATGACATCAAATAAGATAACTGCTCTCCTCTGGGCTCTGCAACGAACTGGAATTGTGGCACGCTGGGTATACAAAATGTGACTGTCCTCGTGATGCAGTCTAATATGGCATAGTACTCGACGAGCCAATCCATGCCCAAGATGACATTGAACTCGGACATCAGTAATGCAAACAGATCAGCAGGCAAAAATGTATCCCCAACTAGAACGGGGTAAGACGAGCAAAATCGGCCCAACACTGTAGTCCTCCCCAAGGGAGTCGATACTGATAGTTTCTCACAAGAAGACTTCAATGGTAAGCCAGTCGATCGACAGAAGCTCTCGACTACAAAAGAATGCGATGCACCAGAATCGAATAACACACGTGCAATGCATGCAGAGACTCGAAGTATACCCTCAATGACTCCTCCAGATGACTACGGATCTTGCTGAGCCGCATAGAATCTAGCCTGAGCTGGCTGGGGAGGTGCCTGTCCCCTCTGAGCATGCTGCTGGGGTCGCTGAGGTGGTCGAAACTGCTACCTCTACTGCTGCGGTCTCGGAGGCTGATGTTGATGCTGCTGCTGAGGTGGTCTCGGTGGTGGGGGCTGCCGTCGCTGTTGCTGTGGGGGTCTCTGCTGCGGCTGTGGTGGAGGCTGCTGTGGACCTCTTTGCTGCTGCTGGGGGCTGGGACACTCCCATGAACGGTGTCCCGTCGCACCGCACCTAAAACAAGTGTCGGTGAACTGCGTCAGAGGTGATGCTGGAGGTACTGTTGGTGCTCGGGGCTGGGCGACCTGTACGCCTCTGCTGCTGTGGTCGACGCTGCTGGGAATCACTGGAAGGAGCCTGCCTCTTTTGGTCTCTCCTCTGACCGCGATCAGACTGAGAACCTGCCCACTCAGCCTCAAAGATTTGGGCCTTCCACACCACTTCCTCAAAGGTCGGAAGCTCATGCCCAATAACACGGCTGCAAAGACATAACGTAAGCCATCCTCGAAATGGTGGGCTCTCCGCTCCTCATCATCTATTAGGTAAGTGCAAATCTGGACAGTGCTACAAAGTGAGCTGCGTACTGGGCCACTGTCATATTGCCCTGCACCAAGGCCTCAAACTTCAACGCTCGCTGTCGTCGGATATGATCTGAGAAATACTGTCGGTCAAACCGATCCACAAAATCCTCCCAAGTCCATACCAAATCAGCGCCTGCTGCTCGAGAGACTGATGCCCACCAGTACTCAGCCTCACCATGGAGAAGAAATACAGCTAGTCGAACTCGCCGCTCGGTCGTACATCCCATTATCTAAAATATCTTCTCCACATCAGCGCGCCATCTCTCAGTAACCGTCGGGTCCGGCTCACCCTGGAAACGCAAGGGATCGATCTGTCGAAACTCACGAAGGAGGTCGCTCGCCTGCTCCTGCTCTGCCTGGGTCGGTGAAACGACTGGCTACCTGCCCTCTGTCCCTGAAGTACAGCTGTCACAGCCTGTAACATCTGCTGCAACTGAGAGGCACTCACGGAAACGGTCGGGTCCGCACCGGCCTTTGGTGGAGGAGAAACATACTCAGGATGTGTGGTAGGAATCTCTGGTGGTGGAACGGGCATCGTAGGTGGTAATGCGGGAGTCGCAGGTGGTGGAGCGGGATCCTCAGGTGGTGGTACGGGAGTCGATCGGGTCACTCTCCTGAGCGGCATGTCCAACAGGAAAGAGTAAAGGCGCCTATCAACTTGAAAACTCTCGAAGGCACGCACGTTAAATGTCTGTAACGGGAGATCGCCAAGCTATCCGAACTTCGGGATATAGCCATTTTACACTCATAACAAATATGTAATGTTGTTCTTGGTTATTCCCAAGTTATGCTCTGATACCAACTTCTGTCACGCCCCAAACTCAGAAACTGGCCTCACAAAATTCTCGATCGCCGAATTCGGTGCCGACAGCCTCCGTAGAACCTATTCTCGGCTCCTAGCGCCCATTCGCCAGGTTCCGATCCTAAGATGCTACGAGGAGGATTTTCAACGTCACTTTGATTCGTAATAAGCATAACTAAAGGCATAACCCACAAACAACAACCAAAAACTCCATTACATTTCCATTATGATAAAAAACTTTACAAGTACAATGAGCATAAAGGAGAAATACAATGATGATGAACAAAAACTCCAAAATGATCTACTAAGCGCTCCTGCCTCAACGCTGCTGCGAGGCAACGTCACCTGCACGCAACGGTCGTGCATAAGCTTATAGAAAGCTTAGAGGGTGGTGAAAGTGTGTGCACAAGGTAGTAATAAGATCATGCAATATCAGAGTAATGTGGAATATGCAGATGGATCCATAAATATCATGAGCCGTACCAAGGCTATACGATGTAAGATGCAGGACAAGCATACAATCCTCATCTAAGTCCACATGTCAATACAGCTCAACTCTGGGATATCACCGGGGTCTAGTATACTCTAAACTAAATCGCCGCCACATCGCGCGCAATAAGATAAGTGGAAGAGACCTCACTAACCGTCTGCCAATATCGGGCTCGACTCGTCGATAGCGGACCCATTCCTCGAGCTGGTCAAACTCAGCCTAGCTTTGCCCCCTACTCTCGGGCGGGTAAGGCCACACCCCCTTCCAACAGACCACGACACAGTGGAGACGTAGCCATCTGGTAATCGGCACTTAACGCTCATCTACCCACTCGATATAGACGTTGGAGCAACCTCTTGGTACCATAAGGGTTTAGGGACTTTTACCCAGAGATATCTATAGCACCCCATGTAGAACAAGATTTTCGGTATCCAATCCTTTCAACCACGATACGTCTGTGGAAGCTACGGCCCCGATGTCGCTAGGGCGTACAATAACCATGTCACATAATGCAAAATGCATGAATCACACTATCTAATCATGCAGCAATTCCTACGCGTATCGTGCGCTCATACAGGGTAACACCGCCTAATCGGGATCCCATAAACAATTTGTTTGAAGGCATATGCTATGATCAGCCTTTTCTCATATCAAGCATACATATGATGCTTATGATCATGAGTCATGAAACTAAACTAAACATGTTATAATGAAATGAACTATCCTTACAATGCAGATGGGCCTGGACTGTCTATACACAATAAGTACGAGCCTAATAATGGGCCATAAGGAGAGTCATAATATGGACATTTAACCAGCATTACACTCGTAATGTGGACGTCAAACCAACATTACTTCCAAGGCACGAACGTCGTAAACTTCATTACATAATCCGTGTTGGGATTACTCATTGCAATGGACCTTAGGTACATCCCATTGGGCCTTACATATATATCAAATGGGCCATATCATATGGGCCTTTTATTCATCAAATGGGCCATATAAATAGGCCGCACGAATGGGCCTTATGTGCATTGTAATGGGTCATAACCCGTGGGCCTTAGATTGCATCAAATGGGCCTAATCTCATGAGCTTTATACATATCAAATGGGCCTAATCCTATAGCCTTATATAAATCAAATGGCCTAAACCCCTAGGCCTTATGTAAATCAAATGGGTCCAATCTCACGGGCCTTAAAATATGTTAAGGTGGGGTCCACTCGGACTATGGATCTGGCCCATTCTTAGCCTCAAGCCCTAAAATGGGATGTCAAGATGTTTGGACGGTTTAGAGGCATTAAGTGCATCATGATGGGCCCCACCATTCAAATGATGGGTGGTGTAGATATGGCAGATACATCATTGGGGCTCACACCGTATGGATGAAACACGTACACCTGGAGTGGGTATGGGGCTCACAGCATTCACTACTGACATGGGGAGAGAGAGAGAGAGAGAGAGAGAGAGAGAGAGAGCAGCCACGTGCTGCCTTTATCTTTTTCTTTTTCTTCTCTGTTCTGCAACAAGCCAGGTGGGTCCCACGTAGGGCCCACCACAACTAATATATATAATATATAATATATTATATAAAATAAAATATAATACATAGTATATATGGTATATCCAACATCCAGATGGACGGCTGGACATACACCTACATCATGGTGGCCCACACGTGGGGCTGGAATCCACTAGCCGTCCACCTGCTGCTGGACGGCGCTACTAAAATGCATGCATCAGGGTGGGCTCCACCGTCCACCTGGACGGTGGAGGTAAATCACATGCATCACTGTGGGTTCCCATGTGGGGCCCACTGTAATGTTAAAATGCCATCCAACCTGTTGACAAGGTCACACGGACCTGTGTGAAGGTAAAACACAAATTTCGTCTTGATTCAAAACTTCTGTGGGCTCAGACAAGGATTCTAATGGTAGAGGTTCAATCCCACTGTTTCCTGTAGTGTGGGCCACCCAAGCCATGGATGGGGCTGAAATTTGGAGGGGGCCCACTACTGGGGGTGACCCACCTCATGGACGGCGCGGATGTAAAATATACATTATGGCGGGGCCCATATACAGGGCCGTGGCCCTTGGCCCGTTCGCCTAAACGCAGACGCTGCTGCTGTTGTGTCAGGGGCAGCAGGCGCTGCCCCTTACATATGTTATTTTATTTTACTTTTTTAAAATTCAAGATTCTGTGATTTTTCACAGGTGGGACCCACGTTCAGAAAATCCATTCCGACCATGAGACTCTACACCTTGGAACAAACAAAATGAGTCTAAAGTTTGAAATTTTTGGGTGCATAGGAACTTCAGGCTTTGCTTCGACGGTAACCACCGCAGTCTTCAAAGCTATGGCCCACCAGATGCTCAAATCAGCTTCATCCTTCTACTCAATGGCTAAATTGAGGTTGGTAAAAGGATGGATGGCTTGGATTGGATACTTACATCAAGGTGGGGCCTAAGTGAGTGGACCATTCTAGAAGCTTGGAAATCAAGCTAATATTTGTCTTTTTCTTCCCATCCACGTCCAGCGTCCAGGGATGCTGGACGTTGCACATAACGGCTACATTAGAGGTGGGCCCTAATTAGGTGGGCCACCTCATGGAGGATGGTGTAAATACAACACCCACAAAGTGGGCCACACTTGTAGATAGCTTGGATAGAGTATATGCCTCATGGTGGGGTCCATTCAAGTAGGCCACACAACCATATTTTAAATAAAAAAAATTAAATAGAAAGGGAAAGAGAGAGGTAGAGAGTGGGACACGCTTGCGATGGAGGGCTCCGCCACCATGAGCCCTCCCTTGTAAAACAAATCATACATTAAAAGAATCCCTTAACACATGGGACCACCAAAATTGAAAATCAACGGTGGGGATCCTTTCCCCACCAATATGGACGGTCTAGATGACCTTCATAATGCAGTGAAATAAACATCATGATGGGGTCCATGGAGAATGGCCCCATCATGAAATGATCATGATGATCAAAGTGGACGATCGGCCACATTTTAGGGTCCCAAGTAAGATCCAAACCATTGATCGGTTGGCCTCACTTGGCCCATCTTAAAAACATGAAAAACTATCATCATCAAGCACCCACCATTCGATCTTCTTGCTCCTATGAGTTCCCTAGCTCCTTAGCTTCGATTTCAATGGATGAGATGAGGTTTGGATGGTTGGGATAGGAGATGAAGAGGTAGGAAAGGTGGGCCACATTTGGTGCTTGGAAGACTTGGAGAATTCTCATACGTATGGGATTTCTCTCCTTTAGGATTTTGAGTTTGAAAATGAGGGAGAGAGTTGTAAAGGGAGAGAGAGATGGGTGATGGATGGATGTGGTGAGTGATGGGTGTGTAAGAAAGTTTTGACTTTTGTGGCCATTTGTGTAAGAAAAGCATGGGTGGTGTAAGAACTTTTTGACTTTGAGGGTTTTTGGTGTAAGAAAGGTATGAGCTTTGTAAGAGATTCTTGACTTTTGTGGTTGCTTGGGAATGGGTTAAAGGTGATGTGTACTTGACATGTACTTGACATGTGATGTGATGAGATTGATTGATTGATGGGATTGATGTGACACCTCGTAGAGATTCTCTTGGGTTTTGCAACGCGCGGTGTTTTCCTTGCACCGAATGTTAGCCTACATCTCTTGACTAGGGTATCGCCTTGGCGCGGGAGTCGCGTCGTCAGAACTGCATCGACGGTGCTGTTGCTATGGTAAAGGTCTTGGGTTGAGTCGATACGGGTTGACGGCATACGAATCAGGGTCGCGCGTAAATATCGGTTAAGGGTCGAAGGTTGCTAGAATTCGACCGGTAAGACCACAGAAGTCTACGGAACGGTACGGTCTAGGATACGGGTCTTACATCGGCGGCTGGAGATTTTACGCAGCATAGTAGCATGCTTAATGACAGCCGCAAGAACCTTGCGTTGGGCCTGTTCTTGTGGGACGATGGGCGCACAACCGCGAGATCTAATCTGTCCAACGTCCTTGGCCCTTGTCGGAAGTCCCCTAGGAGCAGTTTGAACGGTTCCTATCGTTAATCCGCTAAATATTGGGATTGACAAAGCGCCGGTTCTCATGGTCGCTCTCAGGCCTGCGCACGTTTCTTGTGCTGAGGTACTGGTGGTGTTCAGGATTAAGGTCGAAAAGTAAATCCATTCCGATCATTGGATTCTTCTCATAAAATCGGTCGAAAATGGTGCTGTTCAGCTTGGATTTTATGTTGCCCACCTGGACTTTTACTCCACCGTTCGTCTTGCATTTGAACGGTCGAAAAAAGATCTCCATTGTCTTTCAGGATTCTGTCATCTAGGCGATGATGAGCGGGCCCGTGGGCTTCTGACGGACGGTCCGGATCGAGCCTTTACTGCGTGATGGTGACCCATAAATTCCCTCTGTAGGCTCTGTTGTGAAATAGTGCTGACACAACGACACTGTGATGGTCGGTGGGGCTATGAACTAGGTCGACAAGAAAATCTACTCTATTCATTCGACTCGTGGCGAAAAATCGTCCGGGAAGGAGTGTTTTTAAAGTAGTTTCGGTGTGGCCCACAAGAATCTTTGTTCCACCGTACATCTTCCTTTTAATGGCTATGATCTTGAAATCGCCTGTATAGAACCAAAAGGACGGCTAGACGTTGGTGTTGGCTGTCTCCCGAGACAAATGAACGATTCGGATCATCGGATCGAATGATTAATGGGGCCCACAACGTAAAAATTGGATGACGCTCATCCGTTCGCTGGATGCCTTACGCAGAGAGAGAGAGAGAGAGAGAGAGAGAGAGAGAGAGAGAGAGAGAGAGAGAGAGAGAGAGAGAGAGAGATGGGTCAGCGCCCGTGTTGACCAGGCTGACCGTCCAGTGCACCTCCTCCGCACGTGAGCTGTGAACACTCATGTAGTAAAGTGGGTCTCTTCTTGATGTGTATAGGAAATTCACTCCGTCCCTTCGTTCTATCATATCATTTTAAGCGTTGGGTCCAAAATTGAGGCAGATCCAAAGATCAGGCGGCCCCACTTGAGGATTTAATGGGTTAATCTGTCAGTTTAGGCACTGTCACAGGGATTCAGGAGCTGAAATTCGACGTGTACGGTTAATTTATGGTCCTCAGGCCATGTATGAAGTTTCGTGTCGATCAGATGGTGGGAACCATGTGATCTTACATTCTGGACATCTTTCAAGTTACTTGAGCTTCAGTTTCTCGATTTCCTCAGATATCTGGCGTCTAAATCCATCAATCTTGGCATCCTGGGGTCCGTCCCTTACCTTGGTACATTTTGAGCGTTAATTTCATGCTTTTAACATCCTTTTTCAACCCAAGCTCCTAAAGTCACCTTGCAACACAAACACGATAAAACGGGCCATTAAACAGTATCATGCTCGTAAATTTAGGTAATAACTAGGGTTTGATATGCAATATTTGTCCCTCAACAATGGGCCTTGCTCATAGGCCACGAATACATGGTTACACTAATTATGATAAGTCTTATACTACAACCACTTCACACGTCACATAGATAATGACTCATATTCGGTGTCGCATGGTTAATGGCCACAACAATCATAAATCTACTTAGAAAAGTAGTCACACGATTGCCCCAATTTTCATACAGTTAGGTGGGCTATAAAAATCAAGCACTCACATGTGGTAGTCCACACAACTTCCACCAATCCACACTACTAGTTGGGCCACCCAAGATCCCAAATTCCTAGTGTAGTGATCCACATGATTCCTACCAACTGAAGGTCTAAATGAGGAATAACCATTACAATGGGTACCATGCAAATGACTTGAATTGTAGTAAATATATAGGCAACCCCACACTCTAAAATGATCTAATCACAATAGATGAATAGCTAGTAAAACATATATATTAGGTGTCCCATGATTGGTTAAAAAGAATACATAGATTTCTCACAAACATTACTGCAGCTCTAGAAAATATTTAACGGTGGACAAGTGATCCATATTGCTCCTGTGGCATGAGATTTGGATCTGACTAGTCTATAAGACCATACCCTAAAATGACAAGGATAAACTAATGAATGACATGAGTCTACATCATACTACAGGATGAAGTCCATGGTCAAGGAAGCATCCCAGCATATAGGGGCACACTAAACCTTAAGAATTTCCAATGGTTATTACTACTGTTTCTACCTGTAGCGTGACACATCTAAAATTTAGTTCTACTTCATCTTGTGTCCATGGACAAGAGGTGGGCTCACTTCCCAAGTGACTGAAAAACATATAGGCAATGTGGGTATACAACACATGCATCTAGGTGGGCTTCGCATGCGGCACATTATGTCCAGGGAAGCTTTGATTGGTAAGCATGCAATTCCCTTTCTTTATTATTATTATATTTTGTATAATTGTGGCTCCCATTGACATGGTGGGGTTCACCCTATGAACAATTTGTACAACAAATAGTATCATAACTGATACCACCCACTACATGAATGACGTGGATAGAAGGTACGTACGTCGGGTGGGACTCATAACACATGGATGGTCTCAATGATGGACGACTTGGATGTAAAATACATGTAACGAGTTGGCTCCACGGTCTAATGGTTGACCCAACTTTGGTGGCAGTCACACATCACCGTAGAACTCAAAGTATTTAACAACAAGGATTTTTATTCCCACTATTTCTTATAATGTGGTCCACCTAAGGTGTGGATATGCCTCATTCTTTTACTCATGACTTAAAATGGTCTGAAGGAGTGGGTGAATGGCCCAGATATACCTTTCATCACCAAGGTGGGCCCTAGAAAAATCTAAGTATTTTGTGTACAATTTCCATTGTCCAAGTGGCATGGCTTGCATGAACTTCTAATCAGCCTGATTTTTAGGACCATAGAATAAATGGGGCTAGTAAGGTGGATGAACGGTGTGAATTTAGCACAGACATCATGGTGTGGTCATGATCGGCCTCACAAAACTTTTCCCCAAATATGGACGTCCAGGGAGGACCTCACCTCCTCCACATCATTATTTTATTTTAATAATGTTAATATTATTATATTATATGTATATTTTTTCATCAAGGTGGGTCGTTTGAGAGATCCAGTCCATCCATTGTGTGTGTCCCACTTGGTGGAGGGGTCTGTCCAAGTTTCAGATGCATCAAAGTTTCAGATGGGCCCTAACAAGTACTTCTATATGTTTTAACATGTCTTTACATGATTTCTGATGGTGTGGGCCACCTGAGTTCCGTGTACGGCTGAAATTTGGGGGTGACCCATTTTTAAACGGGACCCATCAAATGCACGGTGCTGATGTTCAAGATACATCAAAGTGGGGCCTGTGGTGGGGCCCACATTCTTCCAGCGTCTAGCAGTAGACGCTGCTTGCTGCAGCGTCATTCTGAAGCTGACAACAATAGCGTCAGATGCTGCCATTTATTTATTAATTTTTGAAATCATAGTTTTTCAAAGATGGGGCTCACAATAAGACAATCCAATCTGTCAGCTGGGTTCTATGGTCCGGGACAAATGTAGCAGTCCAATTTTAGTATTTTTCGATGTACAGAACATCACAGCAGGCCCTAATAAATTATTACTTATAAAATAAATTTTTTGATGGTGTTACCTACCAGAGATTTGGATTGGCTTCTTTTTTTCGGCTCAAGGCCTAAAATGAACCGGGAAATATGATGAACGGTGTGGATTAGGTACATATATCAAGGGTGGGGCCTGTTATGGGCCCACAGCCCCTCCTTTCCAATTCATGTAACAGGCAAGTAGCGTCCCCGTACGCTGGGCAGCAACATCTCTCCATCTCTCTTATTTTATATATATCTTTTGATATGTGCATGTGTGTGTATGGTGTGCATGTGTGAGTGTGTGTGTTTGGCCAACACAATGGGCCACATTTTGGATGATTTGGATGGCCTACAAAATTCTAGTGGGGCCCACAATCAATGGGTCCCACATAAAGTCTTAAAAAATATATATATATTTTTATTATCATTCTTTTTATATGCATTCTCCCATGAATCTACACCATTAAACACATCATTTTCATCATATCATTACCATCATTGGTCATCTTTTTATATGTACTCTCCTACATATCCACACTATTGATCACATCATTATCATCAACATCATCTCCACCATACAAAAACACAACAAAAACAAAATAAGAATGAGTAGGGTGAGTGTACTCACTTTGAAGAATTAGATGGATGGTTGAGATGGATGGAAGGGATAGGATTGATGAAGTTGATGGCCCACCAAAATCACTCCTCTCTCTCTCTCTCCATGAAAAATGGTGAAATGCTAAGGGATAGAGGGGTATTTATAAAGAAATGGATAAAATTTTGGTTAAGTTAGGCTAATGTGATTAATATTAGCTTAGCTTAGGATTATGAAAATTAATTCATGATTAGTAGTTAATGGTAGATTAAAAGAGCATGGGATGGCATGGTGTGATGATGTCATACATGAGGTGTGGCATGGAAGAGAGTTGACTTTTCATGCACATGAGAGAGGAGGTATGAGTGTATGACATCACACACATGGGTAGAGATTCTCTCACCCATGTGTGGCATGACGTGTTGTGCACATGTGTGGAATGAAAAACATGGCGCTATGCACACATGATACACTTATTATTCTTCACGGCGTATCTCACTAACGGAATATCATACCGATGGTACCTCCACGATCGCGGCGACGAGGCGGTCAATATGAGATAGGTTTCGAGGTCTTGGGGTTCCGGTCAGTTGGGTGTGTATTATGAATGGCCAATCCGGGTCTAGCTAAGGGCATCGATCATCATGCACATATGCTTGGAAAATAGTATAGAATGGACCCGGTGTTACATCATTTATACATAATTTCATGGATATTTGCACATAAAAAGTGTCGGTTCTTGACGTCATAGCATGCGTTTGGAGTCACATGCTCACGAGCGGAAGTTATTGTTGGATTCATCTCGTCGGGGTGGTCATCATGGTATCAGTTTCGATAATTTTCGGTCGCATTACGAGGGGTGTGCCTCCTAGGTATTATTAGGGATTCTCTCAAGTATTCGAATTATACATGTAGGCATTACCGAATTTTATTTTAGAAGATAAGTCTCATCTACTAACCAATCGGTCATACTTATAGGCTAAGTGGGGTATTGCAGTTTCAACATTCATATGCAATACATCCAACCATCCTATGATTCCAACACCCATGATGCGCAAATATACATGTTTATTGTTGTAATGCCAAAAATTTTCATTAATAATGTAAACATTGGATGCTTCAAAATCGTATTTTTTTTCCATTTAGATCACATTCAGTTACATTCATGAGAATAAAATCAATTATTTTTATTATTCCATTATAGTAAAAAAGCATACAAATAATTCTTTAATGCCCTCTCAATGGGAGATTATCACATTATCAAAGTTTGTGGTGGAAAATAAATAAAACTAATTATGCACTATTCCTCCACAGAACGGTCGTCATCCTTTACCTTAACCTATGATCCACCTGCAACATCTATATGGTTGGAGAGGGTCAATGCCCTACCCATAGTGGTGGTTATCCTTTAAAGTTTACAATGATTCAAGTGATTCATAAGAATAATAAAAGGGTTTTGATACATCTCGTACTCCACAAATACAAGTGATATTGGTATGCGCAAACATTCTATATGACATGCATGCCTAGTAAAGTATGTGCGGTCCATCACACTTAGCAATCATAAACATAATGTGGAAAGTAGTTTAAAGATATCTGGCTCGCCCCGCATTCTCACACTATGGAGCTTCGTTGGCGTGTCCAACGTTAACGTAGATTTATGCAAATATCTCAAGGAGATACAACAATGCGATTGAGGGATTTACGTGACACGATGTGTTCATTTAGAGACTATTTGTGACATCCAATCTCGATAAGTGATGTAACATGCATGATGATTTACTTACATCGATTGTGCACTCACTCACCAACCCATGAGATTACATGTCAACCAAGAGGGTCGCTACCCAAAACGCATTACATCCACGATATTATACTAATCACTATAAGTGAGATTCCCAATAGGATACTTACGTGCAAGATAATATAATGATGTGAATTATATAACACTGATTCATATGGTGAAGATAGATAATAATTAAATCTCAGAACATGTGAGAGAGATGTAACCAATTAAATTGTAAAGTTTAAAGGAAAGACCCTCACCTCTTAAACTCGGTAACCTTCTAGATTTACGTAGTTGTTCCCAATTCTAGCATAATTAACACGTTTTATATGGTTAGATCATTGCTTTACATGGATTGTACGACTATGATCAAGGTAAATTTCTCATTCAATTAGGAATATATGAATGTAGTTACTTCCTTACCTTCATTAGTAAGGCTTCGTAGCCTAACCAAATTCCTTGCTCAATGGGTTTCTCTATTGAGTTCAACTCAGTTTGACTTGGTGTTAGATCTAGGGATGTACATTCAACATCACTACTAGTAATAGACTTCTACCAGTAACTATAGATTTGCATGGGTAGCAGCTATTAACCTTGGATTGTTTAAGGAGATTCGGATATGAATGTTCCTTATGACTTAGTGAGTTGTTAGTGGAATGCATGGCTCTCTCTCTCTCTCTCTCTCTCTCTCTCTCTCTCTCTCTTCATGTAAACAACTGCCAAGATGCTTTCTTCCTCGGTCGGCGACTCTCCTGTTTCTTCTCCTCTTGTTTCTATCTTTCACTCTCTCTCCCTCTCCTTTGCTCTATATGTTCCCGGTAGGGGTGGGGTTTTATATTACCGAGGGGCCTCCAGGTTGTTCTTTCCCATCTTGTATGCGGAACGAGTTACGTGGGTGTTTCTTGCGGTTCCATGGACAATCTGCGTAAATGCAGTTCACAGTTGCCCTTTCTTGTTCTTTCTTGCAGAGGTTACATCATGTCCGGATGGGCCATTAGATAGACAACTTGGATTTGAATTGGTACAAGATTACGTGGCCCGTGATTTGTTTTGGTTGAGGAAGACGACTCCCACTTTAATGGCGGATTATTTTCTTATTCATCTTTCTCCGAGCTATCTTCCCAGTTGGACACTCCAGATGGGTCGTTGGATGCTTAGGATACTATAAAATGAAGGTCCAGATTGTTTTGTTGGTGAGACCTATGCAGTTATCATTTTCCTTACATTCCTCATGGTCCGGTTTCGTATCCTTGGAGATCCTGGGATTGTGAGGATCCTTTCAGTCTCCACTATTTTGGGTTGTCATCGAATTTCCATTAGGTGGAGATTGGACGGCTCAGATCTCTTTAAGCTGTCTAATTCGGAAGTTTGATAGCGAAACACTCGCTAATCACGGTTCCTGCAGACGCTGTTACCGCGAACAGGGGCATCAGTTCGACTGCCAGATCAGGTGGGGTCCACTTACGGTGTGCCTTTGGGAAATCCACACCCTTCATCAGTTTCCTCGCCTTGTGTTGGCCCAAGAGCTAAACTATGAGGTCGATCTGAGTTCTAGATGGGCCACACAGTCAGTCACCGTAAGGACTACACTCACCATTGAAACAGATTCTCCTTCATGTATGCATTAGGTGTTTTAGGTAGGTGAGGTCCACTATGATGTCTGTAAGTGATCCACTCCGTTCATCAGTTTCTCCGTATCATGTTAGGACATGGGGTTAAAAATGATATTAATCAGGTGGACCACATGATCTGGATTAGTTAAGGATGTTCACCCTTTAAGGTAGGTTTGAAGAACTTCTTCTGAGATTAGAAATTTTAGGGAAGGAAGTTGTAACGCCCCGACTTTTCAGGACCCGAGTATATGACCCATTTCCCAAAAACTCGAGTGTTAACTTATAAAGAGCCAAAATCCATATGTATTTTTTTTTTCTTTCATCAGAGTAAGCAGATGAGCATAGTATGGACAAATCAGACGTAAATGAAAGTTGCATTGTTATTTAAATATATAAGAAACTGCCCATAATGACTTATACAAACCAATGTCACCATTCTTATAATACAAAATAAACTAATATTACATGTGAAATAAAGTAAGTTACAACAATCTTGGGATATGAAATCTTGTAGCAACCCTGTGAACAGCATCGACTTGCTCTACACCTACATCAACTGTTATGGTTTGATAGCGTCAATGGCTATCGCAATGAGGAGCACCCTCTAAGATTGCACACCTATCATTCATAATCTAATACAGATCTCAAGTCACGAGGATAGATATATTAAACAGGACAATTCATAATCATGATCTTACACTCAAAAATCAAGCCAGTCAACAGAACCTCATTATAAGAAAACATAATCGCAATTGCAATATAAAGATATATGTTCAGGTAATCAAATAATCAACTATATGACTTTCTATTACATCCAAAAATTACATTGTACGTGAACACCACAAGATGGCTAGGAAATCGCTAAGCGAACACCCACTCCACCTAGAAATCATGGTACAAGTGAAATTCATAAGGTGAATAGAAAATCAACCTTTAAACCTCTACTTCACTTGGGAATCATATCGTACGTAAACACCGCAAGATGGTTAAAAAATCGCTAAGCGAACACCTGCTCCACCCAGAAATCATGGTATGACTGAACACCACAAGATGAAGAGGGAACAACATGCTAACATCTACTTCACCCAGAAATCATATCATACGTGAACACCACAAGATGGCTAGGAAATTGCTAAGCGAACACCTGCTCCACCTGAAAATCATGGTACGACTGAACACCGCAAGATGAAGAGACAAACAACACACAAACTCTAGACCACCCAGAAATCATATCGTACGTGAACACCGCAAGATGACTAAGAAATTGCTAAGCGAACACCCGCTCCACCCAAAAATCGTGGTATGATTGAACACTACAAGATGGCTATGAAAACAACATACAACCATCTACTTCACCCGAAAATCATATCGTACGTGAACAGCGTAAGATGGCTAGGAAATCGCTAAGCGAACACCCGCTCCACCTAAAAATCATGATACGACTGAACTCCGCAAGATGGCTAAGAATTAACAGATGTGTAAATATAACCAATAAGCCACAAAGGGGACCAATGACGGTGGTGTTTGGGGGCTAGGGTAGCCTCGTGGTAGGTGGGGCGTTCGTTAAAATCCCTCCAAACTAGTACTTCCTTCACAAAAATGCCCCCCAAGCTCTCCCTTTCTCACATTTTTGCTGATTTCTCTCTTAAACTCCTGTTCCAATCACTCCCACCGTCCATTTCTGTCTCAAACCATGCCACTCCATCATTTACAGCAATACACACTCCCCTCTCTCCATTTTCGTCCATTGGAGCTCTCACATCCTCCATTGGAGGCTAAAAATCGTGTGGACCTCCATTCCATCTTATTTTGCTCTTTTCCTTTTGAAAATCCAGCCTTTGGGAGCTTGATTCACCCCTTAACAGGGCCTAGATTCGATTCAGTCCATTTGGACAGCCATTTCTTCCCATTTTCCTTATTTTCTATGGCTATTGTTAAGGCTATTTTAGCCTTTTTCTCCCTTTCCACCATCCTCCCTCTCATATCCCTGTTCTTTGAGCCTTTACACTCTTTTCGGTCTCAAAATCGTGCAAACCTCAATTCCATTTCTCCATTTTATTCGCTTGAGGAGTAGTGAAAATACATGGCCGATAGAGCTCTAATGGGCAACAGACAGTAGTAGAGAAGGTAAGTCGGGACCGTGGTAGAAGTCCTTTAGTAGAATTAGGCATCTATGTCGTTGTCCTGTAGATTTTTTGATTACTATTTTGAGGATTTCTGTGTTTTGTTGTTATTGGGTCTAGTGATGTCATAGGTAGAAAATGTGTTTGTGTATTGTTTTGGGCTTAGCATAGCCGAATGTGTTCCTATCATAATTCATGTGAAACTTTATTCCATGTATTGTGACAAATTTTGTTAAAAGAAGCGCATGCTGTTTCGTTCGCTGTAAGGTATTGTTCCTAGATTGGGTGTATCCTATGGTTTCCACTACCATGTTATAAATCCCGAGATTAAGCCTACAAAATTAATTTTTATCCCAACCCACCCTCCTACCAAGCATGCCACTCCCAATCCCGACATGGGATTAGGAATGCAGTTCCATTTAATACAACTTAATGCTACTGGCCATATAGGCCCTTGGTGTTTTGGACCTAGAGTTAGCACTCCTAGATTTGAAGGATCTGACGATATAGGAAATCCACTTTCAATTAGACAATCTTGACCCTGAGCGATAGAAAAATTCCCTATAGTGGTAATGGTATGAAACCATTTAGTGTATAAGCTTAGGCTTTAGATTACAGACCAGTCTACTAGTTACCTTAAGTAGTGTAAAGCCTGTATATGCTAAGGAATAGTAGGTTAGATTTGGTTGGAGTAGAACCTCATTCCTTCGATAGATCCCCTTAATACTTATAGACTTTTGTTATGACCCATAGAAAAGTTATTTTAACTTAGAACCATTCACTCTCAGGGAAAACTTATAAATCCCTCAGTTCGAACTTAGAATGAACTAGCACGCCCCTTAGAATTCCTCTTAGAATTGCCTTCCCAAGGATTTATTACAATCGGGAACACAGAGTAAAGGAACTGTATATATAAGCGAAGTATTCACGGTTTGAACTGAATTCTTAATCCTAGTGGTTACCAATAAATCCAATGCTCTGATCAAGCAGAAGATCGGCCTCGACTCGGATTAGGGACTGATACAACAAATTTTTCGTCAGAGTCTAGGCAGAAAGTCTATGTATCTGGCTCAGACCTACTACATAACTTTCCTTCCGTGCTCGCCCGACCACCTACAACCAAAAGTGATTGCTTTACCTTTGGGAAATGTTGAGGACTTATAGCTAGTAGAGGATTAGACATCTTGCCGCAAGCTCACACCTGCCCCTGAACTCAATCACACTAGAGATTCGGCTCATTTCTACAATCATAGGTATCAATGCCATAGAACGTATCATTAATAAAGGAAGACCAATGTAGTGAGAAGTTGTTTCCCATTTCATGTCAAGGATAGATCCTAAGTTACACCTCGTTCCGATATACGGATCGAGACATAGATTCTTAAACCTTAAGTAGAACTAAGTTTTAAGGGGGGTAGAATGTATTGAGCCCAGTCTACTTAGGATTATCTAATACAACTGTTGGATTAGTGTAGCGCCACGGAAGTGTGGTTAGCCCCTTCCCCACTGGCCCAGGATCGAAACAGTTGATTTAGGTTATACGTAAGCTTAGGTCATTAAATAGGATTTGAGCCTTCCTTAGAATGTCAATACGAAAGTCTCTTTAAGGACTCATTACCCTTAGCCAAATTTCAGGGACGAAATTTTATTTTAAGGGGGGTAGATTGTAACACCCCAGATTTTTGCCAACCTAGGGTTAGGTGTCCTTAGGCGATGGGTCAACTATAACACCTTGGTAACCTCTTAGAACCCAATTCCAAAGCCAAAGAAATCACTTAGGATTAATTCTTTTAGAAATTAAGCGTAAGTTAGCTAGCGCTATGCTAGAGTAGCTGTGAAATTGTCCCTGAACACTTTAAATACGTTGTACAAGACCCAAAACTTGTAGAATCAATGACGCTATAATACCCTGAAACCTAGGATCAAACTCTAAACCCGTTTGCTCTCAGGAATCCTTTGAAACTTCGTATTGGATTTAGACCACGCGTCGGAAGTCCGATACCTACAATCTTAGACCGTTATGACCACCTAGCTAGACTTGACAATCGTTTTGAAAATCAAGCCCAACCGACGTTCAGAGGCTATTTCATTGAGCCTGGAGTAAAGAGAGTGAGAAAGGGTAAGGATTTGGAAATTTTAATCCAAATCTGGCACGTGACTTGGCGTGTTATTATAAGCGTTCTGACCGTCAGAATTTAGCCAAATTACACCCTCGGATCAGGAAAAATTTCTCTTTCATATCATGAGACTTGTAGACCTGATTTAGATACGATGACCGCTGATCTGAAACTGGACTGCCACGTGCGATCTACGAACTCTACCAGACTGAAAACTGGGTGTGAGAAACATCTAGTGACCATGAGCTTAAGTCCAATCGCGTTCGACCAGGGGACCTCCCGAAATGCTCTTTTGGATCGGAACAGCCCCGATTTGGTTATAACTCAAGTATACCTTTGTCCCAAGTCTGTTTTAGTGAAGTTTTAGCCTATATAAGGGCTTGAAACCCCCTCATATCTCTCCCATCCGAATTTGGATTAAACCTAAGAAAGAGAGAGAGAAAAAGTGAGAGATTATGAGAGAGTTGTGGGAGAGATTTCCCGCCACTTACACCAGCTTTTTCACATGCCAAAGCAACGCATTCAAATCACTTTTCCAGTGATTCCAACGCACTTCTAGGTAAGAAAAACTCTAACCACTTGCTGTTTTGGGATTCGTTCGATCCAATAGCAAAGTAGCTTATGTATCTTGTGCATTAGGTCACCTATACGCCGTTGATGAAGCATATGCGTTCTATTCGAACCGATACACGTCTAAGGCGAAAGGTGCAGATTTTAGACGCTTAGATTGACTGATTTCAAAGCTTTCAATGTCGTTTAATAGTAGATTATCGACTGCAATGCCGTTTGACATATACAACATGCTGTCCATTTTCCGTTTCGTAAACGTACGGTAAATATGAGATTTAGGGTATTTTAGGCATTTATAGAAAATACGGTTTACGTCCATATTTTGCTGAAATGATTGCCATGGCTATTTGTCATATTATGATATTAGAAATGCGTGTATGATCTGTTTGGCGAAGAGATTCGCCCTAACGCACATATTGGCCGATATATGCTATGTGGACTATTGTGTGTAGACTAAGTGTTTGTTGAAATGCCTAAATCAATGTGATTTATGCCTGCCATATATATTGAATGTAAGAACATGACTGTCGTGTATTAGACATCTCCTTAATATAAGGATTTGTCATATTATATGTTGAAATCAACATACATTAGGTACGTTGGAGTTGTGTAGACTAAGTGTTTGTATAAATCTATGTATTAGTAAGTATTGAGTAAATGGTGTTGTAGATTAGCGTTGAGATTGGATTCTCAACTAATTTGATGATGTTCATGAATTCCTCCATGTTTGTATTTGAATTGATTACCTTATATGTGAAATACTCGTGTATGCTTAACTGCTTATGATGTATGTTATAACATGCCGATAACATGCTGGTATTTCTTGTATTTCAATTCTATCTCTCATATATGATTTTTGATTTAGATTGCAAGTGTTTGGGGCTATACTCTAGTCCAGGCAGTCAGTAATAGTTTAAAATTTGTGGTTGGATTCTATTCATCACGAAGGATGTGTATGACGAACCCGAATCATACTAGAGTCATCGGCAGTGGTTAGGCCACACGAAGTGCTTGTGCACTTCATGTCGGTTGATTCAACGTGCGCTCACACTAGTCGGACTCATCAAGTAACCCGACTGGCCATTGTATGTTCACCCTGTATGAGTTATAACTGCTTGAACCTAGGGTACTGAACTTACTATTGGAAACCCTGTTAACCATGGTACCTTGATCTATAAAGACTCATGAGCTGGGCATGGTGGTATGAGACACCATGGTCGAGCTCTCGGCCTACGCTGGGGCCACAAACCTCCCCGTAGTGACCAATGAGCACCCTACTCTGAGCAGATTATGGTGGTATGGGACACTATATTCTTACTGTCGGCCTACATTGATAAGGTGATGGGGGAGTGGAGCAACGAGTGCGAGCAACAGCCCTGACAGCCCTTTGTAGTGACCTTGAGTTTATCCTGACACCGCATGGGGGCGACGAGTCCTAATGCAGTCTTAAGGATATAAATAGGCCTGTATTGATAAGGTGATGGGGGAGAGGTGCAACGAGTGCGAGAAACAGCCCTGGCAGCCCTTGCAGCAACCTACAAACATAACATCGTATGAGATTACTAGGAGTGACGACCCTAGACAGGATCTGTGTTGGGATTGATATAAGCAAGGTACCTTAGTTTCCCAATCCTGCTGTATGAAAAAGACTAATAATAACTCGGTAATCATTATACATATCGCATTGCATGTGCCTAGAAGATGTGGAGCACCGTGGGAAGAAAGCATGCCGCGGACGCAGATGGTGCCGCATGAGGGAGTATGTCGGTGAGGGCATCCATCATGTCATTTCATGCATACATGAACAACAGTATCTAGGAATGTTTGATTGTTTGCTTTACTATTAACGCGTGATTGATTTGACAACATGCTAATCTTTGCTCTCTTATCCCACTGAGTTGATCACTCACTCCCACGTTACGGGATGATGTTTCGAACACCCACCAGTCCTTATTTTAGTTGCAGATGATGACGCTGCTTGAGAAGCGGAGCTGGACTTGTATGATGATGAGGAGTACTCCTCCGTGTTCTGATCGACGGGATTACAGGGAGGTTGATTAGATGCCTTGACACTTGTCATTTTATATTTTTAGAGAACTCATGTGTATTCTTTTTGTTCACTTTTGGAGTATACATGTATGTATTTAACCTAGTAACATGTTCACACTCTGGAGACATACAACAGTTTATATATGTTATACATACTATCATAGTCTTCCGCTTGCTACTTTAACTATCTCTGGAGTATGATATGCTGTTATGGCTTAGTCTCAATCTTGTTTAATGCCATTCTACAGACAACGTGTATTTATCATTATCTATGTTGCATAAGTGACGTTCTGAAACTCGGGAGTTGGGTTTCTACCTGACCCCCGATTTTCGGGATGTTACAATAATAAAGGATAGCATGTTATCATCGAACCATCTATACATATTATAATTTAAAAGGAACGTTTATCATCCAACACATGAATTAATTATACCACAAGTTAGCATATTCAGTAATAAGGTAAGAACTTAGTTAAGAGAATCATGCTATCATCTATATCTAGATTGATGAAATTGAGTGGGAAGCTCAAAGGGTGAATCCTCACCTGAAGGGTTGTAGTCTTTTCTTCGGTTCAAGCTCCTGTGGTTGTCTTGTGGCCCAAGGTTATGTAAGAAATTTTCTAGGGTCAGAGTTTATGTTAGACAAATATTCCTAAGCTTTTGGCCATCTAATTTATTGAAACTGTGTGGGGATTTGTAAAGGCCCATTATCATAGACATTGGGCCAGAATCAAGGTGACCAGGCCCACCGACCATGGCCTGATCAATGGGGCATGGGCTAGACCTGAAATGTCCCCAAAGGTGAGGCTTGAACTGGGCCTGGACATGACCCCACTAGGCCCAACATGTGGCCTGGCTCAGCCCACATGTGTGGCTGGACAGACCATCCGACCCATCAGTAAATACAGCCCAAGGGCTGGCTAGGCTGGCCATCTTAGGCCTAAAAAAAATGGTCCCAGCAGACCCTAGGCCTGTCATAGGTTCTGAGGGTGGCCCACCTGCACCGTACAAGGTGCGGCCCACAATCCTTATGCAAGGAGTGGTTCGCTGGGTTATAAACTCAGGTGCGGCCCACCCTTTTAAGGTGGTGCAGCTGAGTTCAGGCGCAGCTTGACAGAACTGACTTCGGCCTAGTCCTAAAGCCGATCTATGGCTTTGATTGCTGCCTGGTTTGGCTCTACATAGAAGCTGTTTTGAGCCTCGATCTCG
This sequence comes from Magnolia kwangsiensis, assembly GCA_037074715.1. Classification (NCBI taxonomy): domain Eukaryota; kingdom Viridiplantae; phylum Streptophyta; class Magnoliopsida; order Magnoliales; family Magnoliaceae; genus Magnolia; species Magnolia kwangsiensis. The sequence continues at coordinate 65,828,848 of CM073573.1, forward strand.
ACCTTGCTACGGCCCACCTTTCAGCTGGAACTAGGCCTGATCTTAGCCCTTTTTCTGAGGCTGTTTTTAACCCAAAATGTGGGTTTATATCAGCACTGCACACTGATGGGGCCCAACACTCCTTCCAGCCATTCTTTTGGCCCAACTGGAGGTCTGATTTTCAGTTCAAATCAGGGCCCCGTTGAGGGCTACTTTTGGCTTAGTTTCAGTCCAAGCTTGGCCCAAAACGTCGCTGGAACTCCCACGACAACACGCCATTGGATGAAAGGAAGAAAGACAAAGGAAGTTAGGCCGTTACCTGGCCTGCTCAGACGCCTACTCCGACGAGGAAGACGAGCACCTTTAATGGTGAAACTCTATCCGACAGATCTTTCTTTGATCTGAGGCATGTGGACATCAAAGAACAGTCCAAGGAGGCGAATAGGAGGGAGATTTCGAAGCTCCAGGCCGGTTTCAATGGTGGGTTCGAGATTTGAAAGAAACGATGAGTTTTCATTGTGGGGTTGTGAGCAACAAATAAAACCAGCTGCTGCTCGACCCTTTCTCATTTTAAGTCACCCTCATCTCTCCCAGGACCGTCGAATTGAAGATGGACATCCCAGATTTATTTGTTACTGGGAGACAGTCGTACGTAGTTAGCAAAGCCAGCCACGGTTTTCTCCCAAGTATCGCAGGAAACCTCAAACTGCCTGGTTTTGAATAGAGGGCTGAGATTACATTGTATCGGACGATCGGGATTGAAGGAGAAATCTCACGCGGATTTCCAGTGTGGAGGAAAAACACGGCTTTCCGTTTTTAGAAAGGAAGGAAGCACAATTAGTCTGTTTTCACCGGCGTTTGTGCTCGCGCGTGTGGGTGAAACTGGGCAGGGTTTGCATGGGTTTAGTCCTCTACAATATGGATGGTTCAGATCATCCATCAAGGTCTTGATCGTGGGCCATGATTCGAACAAACGGACAGCTGTCCGTCCGTTCAAAAATGCCAGGGCGCGGGAGATGAAAAGGAAGGATTTCCTTCTTAGGAAATTTTCGGTCAGAGCTGTTCTGACCGGTCTCCAAGGTTCAGTGCACAGTGAGTGCACGTGTAGGTGGTGCACATGCATCACCGGTGGGGCCCACAGCGAGCCTCCTGCCCAATCCACATCGTTCATCAGTTTTGTCAGCCCAACTTGGGGTCTGGCCCAAGGAATGGGGCGATTCCATGACTTAGGTGGGCCATATCATCTAAATTGTGGCCCTTAAGTGCCAACCACTGACTATTTACGATGATCTGAGGTCCACTCTCGTGATCAGAACCATTCACCTAACTGGTGAGCCAATCAGGTCCCCTAACTATTCATGTTGGCATCATCTTACATGTAAATATATATATTATATTATATTAATAGTCATTTATCAATTAGTAAAGTATTTAATTGGTAATATTATAGATAAATATCATTAATACTGTTCCAAGTGTGTTATAGTTAATTAATATAATATTCTCATATATCCATTATAATAAATATTTGTAAATAATATTCCAGATTATATAATAAAAATATATTTAGATACTTGTTTGGTATAATACAATACTAGTTGTTAATAAGCATTTATTTAAAATTATTCATACTTATAATGTATTTTTGTGATTATTTATGCATATATTAGTACAAGAAAATTAAGATTAAGTGATACATATTTTTTATGTGTAGTATAATATGATAATATATAGTTAAAATTATAAAATGCAAGTGTTAATTAATATGCATCAATTATATTATGGTGTTGGTATGCAATTTATTTTATATATAGTTTAAATAATAAAAGTAAATAACATACATAACTTGAATGATTTAAGCAAACATATGTATTATTACAAATAATTATAAAATTATTTTGTATTGTAATATATATACACACTACACCAAAATCGTCATTTAGGAACGGTTTAAAACCGTTCCTAAATGCTTCAAGAACGGTTTTCAAACCGTTCCTAAATGAGGCGTCGCAGAAAAACAGGAATGGTTTATAACTGTTTTAGGTACTGTTTAAATTTTTAGAAACGGAATTTTAGGAACGGTTGTAAACCGTTCTGGTGCCAATAGTCACGTTTCAGGCACAATTTTAGAATGCCTATTAATGTTTCCAACGGTCAGATTTTAAGACAGAATTTTAAGAACAATTTAAAATTCCTTTGTTCATTGTATGAGAGAGAGAGTGGGGTATGCAATCTACTTGTATTATATGCCAGATAATTACACAAATAAAAGAAAAAGACAATAGAATGATTCACACACAATAATCTTTTCCTTCTTTTCCAGTACACATTACCGTTTCAATTTCAATTCAAAATTTCATTTCCAGGCTTCTGTAATCCAATGATTCCTTGCTCTTTTCTAGAATGATCACTGCTTTCAGATATGACATCCGCTGCCAATCCTTCTTTTCTAGTCTGGCCTTCTTGCAGCTTTTGTCCCATAGATGGGCTTCATATCTACTAGTCCACCTATGCCTGATATAAGTAAAACCAAATAGCCTTATCATAAGCAAAATAGAAAGCAATGAAAATAAATATAGAAATGGGAGCAACCCATAGGAAAACAAAATGTATCATTGGAAGCATCACACATAAAAGAACAAGACACCCAAGAGAAAAATATCAATAAGAAGAACAACATTAAAAAGAAGGGAAAAAAACCTAAGAGAGAAATAAACCCATAAGAACCCCACATGAATTTAAGGGGGGATAACAAAAGCAAAAACAAAAACAAAGCAGTGTGACAAAAGGAACCCAATTGAATTTATTTTTTTTAAGGCAAAAAATAAATAAATAAAAGAAGGAAAGCAAGTGACTAAAAACCCAAAAAATAGTTACAATGACAAACCACCATATATGAACTAAAATAACCAAAAAATAAAAACGATAAACAGGGGGAGAGAGAGGGCTCCTACTGACCTTGTAACACCTTTATATTGTGATGTTCTTTGCCCAAATGTATCAATGGACTTCTTATAAACTGGCTGCTTCTGGCCTACCTTCCCACCCTCTCTCTTCTTTGTGTCCATGGATACAAAATCAGCCACACCATGTGATAACTACTGTGCAGCTGCTATAACGCAGCTAAATTGAGAACCAGGGCTCATAGACAAGCTCAAGGACTGCAAATCACCATACCCCATTGCACCACCAATAGACCCTGGTCCATTATTCTATCTATTGGGAAGTGACCAAATCATCTCAATCTACTCTCCATTATTCTATCTATTGGGACTACTACTAGTTGAGTCACATTCGAGAGTCTGATTGTGAAGATTCTCCTGCACCTGTTAGGAGAGTTGGTTCAAGGCTCTAAAAAGGCAATAGGAAGGCCCAGAAGGATGTGAGTGGCGTGTGTGAGAAAAGACTTGTTGACCTACAGTTTAACTGACGATATGGTCCTTGATCAAGTGAATGGCGGAATAGGATTCATGTAGCCAAACCCAATTAGTCAAGATAAGGTTTAGACAATGATGATTGGCATTATGTCATTCCTGACACCTATTAACTGCAATATACATCAACACTTCTCAACTCTTCCTCTTTTGGGGGTGTTGATCTCATTCATTGTTGGTTGGGATCATCCACTCTACATCAGATACGCTCTTGAGTGGAAGTTACAACATGAATAAAAAAATAGGTAGAACTCAAATGCATGCAGAATTGGATTTTTTTTAAAAAAGATTACTTATTAATTTTTTTAATAAAAGGTATATATGATAATATTAAAATTATATTTAACATTGAATGCACACCTGTATAGCCTTTGTAGCCTTGGTACCAAAGGAAAATATCTCAAAACCTTCAATGGAACTCTAACGCCTTTTTTCTTTGCCAAGTAATCTAACCTCCATCTGGATGTTTTGTCCAGCTCGTGCATTAGGTGGGCCCTGCCATGTAGATGACCTGGTGGAATTTAGGACAGTCAATTTATTAGATTGGCCACACAAGTTCTTGGACAATGGACGGCTATAAACAATCCAAAAAGTGGATTCAATCAACATGATTGTTTGCCTGACCAGCGAATCCCACAAGCTGCAGAATGATGGATCATGACATAAATTCTATTGAGGGACATGATCAACGGTTTTGATCATTTGCAAATGGATGACCCAAACAATGTTTAGATCACTCTGAGGGTCCCCCCACATGCGGTCTCATATGCTTGGCAGCAAAGATACATTTCACAGGCTCCTTACAGCCAATGTTCGAAATATCAGTGCACCTTTTAAAAACTCATATAGGCCTTAATAAATTAATAAAGTAATTAATTAAATGCATAGATTCTTGTTATGTCATTAGCATTGGTGTGTCAAATCTCTCTTCTACATGTTTCAGATTTCAAAAGGTCTCATCTTTTTGAAAGGTATTTCCAAATGTATCTTCAGGAAAGAAAAAGAATTAAACAAGGTAGATATACCTTAAAAGCAGAGCCATTTCCTTAAGACTCAGGGTATTGGCTTTCTTTTTCATCTCAGCACACTCAGGAATGTCATGCATGTGCTTCTTTGAGTATATATAGATAAGATTTCTGGCACAAAATAGTATGCAGTAATAAACATTATGAGAGTTCAATAAATATAGTCAAATCACAAGATATGTATTTCTCCACTGCAAATCACTAAGCTTCATGAGCACCTTCCCATGCTGAAGGGCTTGTAAACAGGATATGTCACAACCCTATCTCTGGCAACATAGGTCTGTGGTACAAAGCACAATATTTAGTCAATAAGAACAATTATTATTGTCTTTTCATTCAGTGGCCTAGAATAAAATAAACAACAAAGTAGCATACCATCTTCTTAGCAACATGAGGGTGTGATGTCTCAAGCAACAAGGCAATTATCATTGGTTCAACTTCTGTCTGATAGTTGGAGATCAACACAACATTATGACCCCATGAATCGAAGTGCAAAAGTATTGATCATATCTTTTAGAGCCGGGGAATAAAAAATATTTGGCGAAAAAACTGAAATATATTTGCACTTCATTTCAATTGAGAATCCAAACGTTTGTTATATAAGAAATAGCAAGGGGTTTTCTTTGTCTCCAAAATATCCAAAATTCCATAGACATTTCAGTGTAGTCTTTCATGAAAATAACAAGGATATTCCATAAATGTTGATTAAAAGAAGAAAAGAAGAAAATGTTTATACAGTTCTTAGAGTTAGTGAGGATGCATGACGTCCTACAGGTTTGAGTTAGTGAGGATAATCTTTCTTCTACGTTTTGTTCCATAAATATTCCTTTTGACTCTTGGTCATTCCCACATTTATTGATTAAAGAAACAAAGAATAAAAGTAAAACCCCAAAGTTCCTCTGTTCTCAATTTCTTTCATTAGATTAGCGTATTCCTAATTTTACAATGGCAGAAAAGATCTATTTCCTACAAAGGAGAACAAAGTAACCCACCAGTGCAAAGTTCTTTAATTCATGTTGAAGAACCATTTAAGAATAGGGATGGATGGCAATTTACACCCCATGATTAAATAACTTACTAGCCAACTCAGAATGGTTGAACAAAACCCAATTCCAAGAAAATGTTCCCTGATAAAAGCATGCTGATGCACATGAGTCACCTTGTTATTCACAACTGCACAAATATTGCCACATGGTAAGAAAAATCAGACAAAAAAAAAAAACAAATGCTCTTAAGTAATCATATACCACTACCGATGATAGACAAAAAGATAAAACAGTTCAAGTTAGAATGCTAGGACAACAAGGGCTCTGACATGACATGACAAAAAGATAAAAGTCAAAATTTCAATTAAACTAGCAGGGCTTTAGCATTAGCCCTAGAACATGTAGAGAAGGGCTTTAGCACTAGCACTAGCACATGTAGAGAAGGGCTTTACTCAAAAATCTCTGGTGGAGTTGTTACTGCTACTGTTACTGTTACTGCTCAAACTTCAAGTGTAGGCTATCAAGAACATGAGATTTACAGTGGATAGAATTGAATTGTGCTGGTATTGGTGATGTGTTGTAAAAAAAATTGTATGGTGTTCAAATGATAATTTGAACCCTGACTACAATTGACTATTTTCAATATCAACAATGCTTTCAGTACAAACCTCTTGTAATGAGAAAAGAAGTCCAAATCTGAGTATTTGCATCAGTGTAACATAAACTTAAGGAATAACCTAACACTTAAAATGCCAGATAGTGTTGGCTTACCTGTGCAAAGTGCTCGAAAATTCTCTACAGCAATGACAAAAACAAATAGAGATTAGGTGACATCTAAAATCCATATGAGAAAACACTGGAAGTGGAACAATTAACAAAATGGCAATGGGTTGCAACTTGCAAGGAAAACTAAATTGCAGAACAAAAGTAAATGAATTGAAAAACTTGAAGACCATGGATCATGAAAACATGAGTTCAGTTAACCTGTAGTTTTCAAGATCCTTTTCATAGAATTTCAACATCATTTTTTTCCTTGCAGGTAATCTTGTATCGTTTATCATTGGTTTGATTACTTTGGAGTGTTTACATGAGTTCGAGTATTTTTCTTTGGTTTCAATAAAGATATTTCTTCTCTCATCCTATCTTTTCCTTTGCTGCCTGTTTGGATTCAGTGGAACTAGGGGAATGCAAGGGAAAGTGAAATTGTGACATAAGTGTTTAACAAACTAACATCAGCACTAACGGAAGAAAATCCCTTGCACCTGTTTGTTTTCCTACAAAAACTATGAAAGGAAATTGCTTTACCTTTGCAAGATCCTTTTTTCCCTCTAATTTTCTTGGGGAAACCTTTTTTTCCCTCCAATTATTCCATTTAAAACTCAATGTGGATGAACTGAGAGCAAAGATCCTTGACCTTTTCAAACTCAACCCAGATGCTGATTTCACCCCTACACTGCATCTTGCCACAGAAAAAGGAAAAAGGTCTGACCTCCCACATAAAAGTCATACTATTTCTATTTTAGCAGAGAGTTTTCTCCTGCCTTTTTCATGGCTTGGCTTTGACAATGATATCCTTGAGCTTCTCCTTCAATTCTCCAGTATGTGAATGGATCGACAAGAGATAAAACAAAGAAATGTTGAACAAAACCAAATTAATACATAGAGCTTTGTCAAGCCCTTGTGCATCTATATCGCAAGTGTCAAACTGGCAAGCATGTGGGACAACATCCAAGTGGTGTGCAGCTGGAGGGCACCATTGTGTTCTATGTGGCCTGCTTTAAACTCAGGAAGCACAGCTCATCAGGTGGACCAAACGTGTATGAAAACAAAGGTAGTTCTTAAACAATAGCCATCAGTCCACATTAAACATACACGTGGCCTCCTGATGGTGTACCAACCCTGATTTTTTCGCTAGGTCATATCAACTAATAAGCTTCCAACTACATTGTTTAGTTCAGTGCCTAGATCAATCAAATTTATTTATTTATTTTGTGCCTCCAAAGTTGAGGAATCTGTTTTCAATTTGGTTACTTTGGAATGGTAGTACTTCAACTAAAATTTTAATCTCGTATCGCCACTCTACTCATGGGTACACCCTTTTTTTTTCTACTTCTAGCAATAAGACGCACGACTTTGTACTATTTCATTTCCAAGAGTAGAAAAAAGGGTGCATCTATCATAATAGAGAGGGTGCAAATATTGTCTCCCTTCTCTAGCCTCTACATAAGTATTGACTCTTAGTTTTATTACAGTTTTCTAGGTTGGTTTCTTTAAATCTCCTCTCTTAAGTAACAGTCTTTTATTTTCCCAAAGAGAAGAATTGCAGAATACATGAACAGAACATAATAAAATTTTAAAAAGCCTCAAGATTTTGACCAAAAAATAAACATTTTGAAAAAGAAATTTAAGAAGTTAAAAAATTTGAGTAAAATTGGTAAGTTTGAAAAATCATGAACATCAGTACTTATAATACCATTGACAATTTGACTATGTACTTGGATCCTTCATTGGCAGATGTTATGCAATCAAAAAGCCCATTTACAAGAAGTATTCCTTTTTTCTGTCCATCACACTCTGACATACTTGGGCCCTGCTTCAACATGAGGATGTTACTAGATATCATTCGAATTGAAAGCAAAACAGTTCAAAATACACCACTATTTTTTTTAGGACTCATTAAACAACCCATTCATGAATATAATTTAATCACTTCACCTCCATGCTGTATGTCTTCCCAGCTCCAGTTTGTTCCAAATGCATTATTTGAAGGTTACGATTTGTTAGCATGATATGAAAGCTTTACATTACTTGCCGAAACAAACAAAACACAACATCTATCAGTTTTGTTTTTTTTTGTCAATATGAATATGAAAGCTACATATTGCTCACTGGATGCATATTTTGTATCCTGGCCTCAAACAGAATAGGCAATTCAAGGATATATCTTCGCACTTACATAAATGTGTACTACAGTGCATGCATGTTTGCATTCATGAATTCATACATTTACAATCTGAAAAACTTTAGTTAATGACAGAAACATAAAAAGAAAATGTTGACAACTAGAGCAAGCATCATTTCAAGTAATTTCTATCAAATTGCAGCTTACCTATCCATAAGTAATGATTGTTCCATTTATTGCATTAATGACATCTATTGATAGAAAACAACAAAAAAATGAAACACAGAGCATGAACACAAAAATGAGGTAGATCCAAAACTCAAGTGGATGACACCATAGCAAACACAGTGGGGATTGAAGGTTCTCTTTTGAAAACTTCTCAAGGGACTTAGAAGTGTCGGATAAGCTGATATTTGTATTTTCTTATGAACAGGTTGGATGGGAAATAAACATTGGGTGGACTATATAAACATTTTATATGTTTGACTTGTTTTTCAGTAGATGATGAAGACAAAATTGTGTATAAAATGATAAGAGGCATGACTACTCATTAAATATCAATTAATCAACTAGTTACAACATCATTCCAAAAAGGGCTGCTGCTTTTTTTTTTTTTTTTTTTTTTTTTTTTTTTTTTTCTGAACCATCTAAAGTTGGTTTCACTATCTAAACGATAGAATAAAGAATTACTAGCATGCAAAATGCAAGGTGGTGGAAAGATTAAGCAAATAAGAAAACTCACCAACAACATTGGAAACTTAGCAACCCAATCTTGAGAGCTTCCACTTCCATACTCAGCTCCAGCCAGGACAATCATGGCTATAAGCCTTGTACCTCTGAAACACCATATTGATAACATGCTTTTAGTTTATAACATATCAAACTATAGGGGAATGCCTCTTGATACTTCTTTACATTCATAGACCATAAGTAACCGATAGAGGTCCTAATAGGGCTAAATTTTAAAGAGAACCAATCACCTATAGGCAGTTGTATGCTACAACCTTTTCTTGCCTAAAGAATCTATTTCCATTTTTTCCCTTAAAAACAATTTTCAAGAAAAAATACTTGTAAACTACAGCAGTTTCAGGGGATCAGTCATTGTAAAAGGTGAAAGGAAGCAATGAAGAAAAAATATAGCTAAGTGAAAAGAATAGCATAATTTGATATTAACGAACTCACCATCACCGTATAAAAAACATAGAGCTTCTCGCCTATTAGAATGTGAACTGTCTTTGGCTTCTCCCTTCAAGAGCTTGTTAACAATGTGAATATTAGCAAAGGTTCCCCTCGCCATCACCTCTTGTTCATCTTCTTTTTTTTTTTTTCTTTTTTCTTTTTTTAAATTTTTTAGAAAGTAAGTTATGGATATAATAGCCTAGTTCTCTAAAAGCACAAAAGATTCAGTGGCATATTGCTTTGAAACCATGAAAGAACAAAAAATAATCAGTAGATGAGGTGTTCACAATTCATGCTAATCGCAGTTCAATTCAGTTTCAGACTCCTAAAAAGCTTCTCAATTCAAAATTCTAAGAAACTCAACAATTCTGTGCCACAACCATAGAGCACACAAATAAACATCTAAGATAGATCACAATAATTACAATAAACTAGTTTTAAAAAGATAAATCTTCTTAATTGGTACCTCTACTATCTGCATAACATCATGGTTTGCAGCTAAATCATCTACTACAATTAGTATAATGGCGCTAAATGCTAACGGGTATAGCATGTGCAAAAAAAAAAAAAAAAAAAAAAACAATCAAGGCTTTTAAAGGAGCTTGGAATATCGCCAGTCAGCTGTTAAAGATGAGGTCTCTACATGGAGAAAGCACAATGATAGAAATGAACCTGTAACAGAAATGTTTTTTATGGCACATTTTGCAGACAAGAATTAACACATTAAGATTTTTCTAGATGCACCAAACAGCTCAAATCCAGTGAATGTGCACTAGCTGATGCATACTCGATTTCATTCTCATTCTGGAATACATCTAAACATGCCTTAAAATACAATACATAAATGTAAGGGAGAGTAATGGGATATTAACATACAATACACAAATGCAAGTGAGTAATGGTGCATTTTACTACATTACAAGCAAAATGTCAAAATCTGCTTATAGTACTTACAGCTAGTTCAGATCCAAAATCTGCTTTTGCGGAAATAAATTCTATCCATGACACAAGACCACAACAATTTGCAGATGATTTTAGCAAAGATTAAAATTCCTCTAGAATAAACAAATATCATGGAACCATGATAAGATCTCAACAACACAAAAAAGAGGGGCAGTTTTAGTACTAACAATGACCTTTGTTCTGTCAACATTGGATCCCATGCCCCTTCGACCACACGCAGGGACACTTAAGCTCATGTATATTATTTCTTTTGATCAATAGTAAGCTCACATAAATCAATTCAACCAAATTGGCTAAGAAGGAAACAACAGTAAGCGTTCCAATGCGCAAAATTACCCAATGCCAAATGGCATGAAAATACTCCTAGACAGTAGAAAAATATTTTTTTCATTTTCAGCAACATTAAGCCTTCCAAAAAACCACTCAATACTAAATGGCAAGTAAATGTGTTCCATCAAACATCCAAATCCAAATCAGACAAAGGCATCCAATACAAGGCATCACCAAAAAAACCACAGAGAGAGAGAGAGAGAGAGAGAGAGAGAGAGAGAGAGAGAGAGAGAGAGAGAGAGAGAGAGAGAGAGAGAGAGAGAGAGAGAGAGAGATTTAAGAACACAAAAGATCCTTGACAGAAAAAATATAACGCACTGGGTGGAATGTATGTCTACTCTATGATATTTACAACCAGAAAATAAGTGAGGAAGCAAATATAGTATAAGAATATTGTATTGGTATAAGAACCAATAGTTAGTTTTCCAAAGGCACACCTTTGCATTTTCCATTTGTTTTATACTTCCAACAACATCAGTTTTCAGGACCATTCCACGAACAATTGAACAGTTATGTAGACCTCCTCCAAGAAGCTTTACGACATGAACATTATCTACATTAAAGTTCACTAGGTTCTTGGAGCAGACCTGGATGCATGCCTGTAATATAAAAGAAGTCCAGCTTTTGAATTTTTCTAAAAACCAAGGGACCAAAAATAATATTAATAAATAAACACCAACATCCATGTACACACATCCACAATAAGAGGGCACAAAATATCTTCTTGTATGAACTGCTTGTTGGCCACAACAACTTTTATTCGGGAAACAACTTCATCCTTGTTCTGTACATCCATTGTTTCCAAGACTTTTCAACCAACGCATGTAAAATATCGATTGTCTAGGCATCAACAGAGTAGAAATCAGCATATGCACAATGCCTAATGAGCAAAAGGTTCAGAATACAGTTTGACAGGTCATTCGGTAAAGAAATGATCACTTTTGTGTAGCCACTAATGATTTCACTTGGATGCAATCACATCCTAATAAGCTCCTCCACATTTTGGAGAAGCTCCCCAGCAAAAGATATCGTCAGATTAGTTCCATCACCAATTTCTTCCTGTTGAGTTTTGCCTGCTTACACGAGAATCTTGGCAGTAGGATGTTGTACCTCAAGTTCATTCACAATAGTTGCAACATCATTTGTAGCAAAGAGTTTGTCCAAATGATTGATGACCATCTTATTCATACCTAAACATGCACAAAAAGGGGGGAAATTTTTTAATCAACCTCGCATATTTTGAAGCCAAACCGAGGATCATTACACTGAGTAAGCATCTAATAGGGCCAGATAATGTAACACCCCGAAAATCGGGGGTCGGGTAGAAACCCAACTCCCGAGTTCCAGAACGTCACTTATGCAACATAAATAATGATAAATGCATGTTGTCTGTAGAATGACATTAAACAAGATTGAGACTAAGCCAAAACTGCACATCATACTCCAGAGACAGTTAAATTAACAAGCGGAAGACTGATAAATACATAAAATATATAATTGATTGTAAGTCTCCAGAGTGTGAACATGTTGCCAGGTTAATCATATACACGTATACTCCAAAAATGGAAAGAAAAGAATATACATGAGTGCTCCAAAAATATAAAATGACAAGTGTCCAGACATCTACTCAACCTCCCTGTAATCCTGTCGATCAAAACACAGAGGAGAAGTCCTCCTCATCATCATACAAGTCCAGCTCTGCTTCTCAAGCCGCGCCATCATTTGTAACTAAAATAGGGACTGGTGGGTGTTCGAAACACCATCCTGTAACGTGGGAGTGAGTGATCAACTCAGTGGAATCATAGAGCAAGGATTAGCATGTTATCAAATCAATCACATGTTAATAGTAAAGCAATTAATCAAACATTCCTATATACCGTTGTTAATGCAATATGACATGACATGATGGATGCCCTCACCGACATTCTCCCTCATATGGCACCATCTGCATCCGCGGCATGCTTGCGTTCCGCTCAGTGCTCCACATCTTCCAGGCACATGCAATGTGATGTTGATATGATTACCGAGTTATTATTAGTCCTTTTCATACAGCAGTATTAAGAAACTAAGGTACTTTGCTTATATCAATCCCAACACATATCCTGTCTAGGGTCGTCACTCCTAGTAATCTCATACGATGTTATATTTGTAGGTCGCTCCAAGGGCTGTCAGGGCTGTTGCTCGCACTCGTTGCACCGCTCCCCCATCACCTTATCAATACAGGCCTAATTATCCTTAAGACTACATCAGGACTCGTCGCCCCCATGCGGTGTCAGGATAAACTCAAGGTCACTACAAAGGGCTCGTCACCAATCAGTGTAGGCCGACAATAAAAATATAGTGTCCCATACCACCATAATCTACTCAGAGTAGGGTGCTCACTAGTCACTACGGGGAGGTTTGTGGCCCCAGTGTAGGCCGACAGCTCGACCACGGTGTCCCATACCACCATGCCTGACTCATGAGTCTTTGTGGATCAAGGTACCATGGTTGACAGGGTTTTCAATGGTAAGTTCAGTATCCTAGGTTCAAGCAGTTATGACTCATACATGGTGAACATACAATGGCCAGTCGGGTTACTTGACGGGCTCGACTAGTACGAGCGCATCTCAAGCTGAGCGACATGAAGTACATGAAACACTTCGTGTGGCCTAACCACTGCCGCCAACCCAAGACACGACTCGCGTTCATCAACGCGTCCTTCGTGGAAAATAGAAGCCAACCACGAATTCAATCCATTACCGACTGCCTGGACTAACGTATAGCCCCAAGCATTTATAAACAACATCAATGATCATGTGAGTGTGACATAATTGAAATACAAACAACCAAAGCATATTCACAACATGTGATAGCATATAACGTAAGCAAATCATCCAATACTTGCATTTCATATATATAGTGAAATCAATACGTATAGCCAACATGTAGGAAATCATATACAACATCATATGGATTGAGAATTCATTCTCAAAACTAATCTACAATACCATTTACTCAATACATACTAATACAAACATTTATACGAATACTTAGTCTACACCCTTTCGTCTACATAGCGTATGTCGACCCAAAGTGCGCATTAGGGCGAATCTCTTCGCCAAACAGATTATACACGCATACATAATATCATAATACGATGAATTTACATGTCAAGCATTTCAGCAAAATACGGATGTATACAGTATTTTCTATAAATGCCTAAAATACCCCAAATCTCATATTTACCGTACATTTACGAAACGAAAAACGGACAGCATATTGTACATGTCAAACGGCGTCGCCGTCGATAATCTACTATTAAACGACAGTGAAAGCTTTGAAATCAGTCAATCAAAGCGTCTAAGATCTACACCTTTTTTCCTAGATGTGTATCGCTTCGAACGAAGCGTATACGCTTCGTCTACAGCGAACAGGCGACCTAATACACAAGCTACATAAGCTACATCACTAATGGAATCGACGGAATGCTAAATCAGCAAATGGTTAGGGTTTTCCTTACCTAGAAATGCAGTGAAATCACCGAGAAAGAGATTGGGATACGTTGCTTAAGCACGTGTAGCAGCTGGTGCAGGTGGCAGGAAGAACCCTCCCACACTCTCTCACAATCTCTCAATTTTTCTCTCACTCTGCTAGGGTTTCTAGCAAATTCGGATGGGTGAGAGAAGTGAGAGTTTAAACCCCTTTTATAAGCTTAAAACTTCCCAAATTAGACTTGGGAACAATGTTTACTTAAGGTCTAACCAAATTGGGGCTGTTTCGATACAAAAGAGCATTTCTGGAGGTCCCCTGGCCGAACGCGGTTGGACTTAAGCTCATGCATACTGGATCTAACACACATCAAGTTTTCAGACCGGAAGAATTCACAGATCGCACGTGGCGGTCTAATTTCAGTTCAGCGATCATCGCACCTAGATCAGGTCTATAAGTCTCATGATATGAAAGAGAAATTTTTCCTGATCCGAGGGTGTAATTTGGCTGAATTCTGATGGTCAGAACGCTTAATAATAACGCGCCAAGTCACGTGCCAGATTTGAATTAAAATTTTCAAATCTAACCCTTTTCTCACTCTCTTCACTCCATGCTCAATGAAATAGCCTCTGAACATTGGTTGGCCTTAATTTTTGAAAAGATTGTCAAGTCCAGCCAAGCGGTCATAACGGTCTAAGATGGTAGATATCGGACTTTCGACGCGCGGTCTAGATCTAATACAAAGTTTCAAAGGGTTCCCGAGAACAAATCGGTTTAGAGTTTGATCCAAGGTTTCAGGATATTATAGCGTCATTGGTTCTTCAAGTTTTGGGTCTTGTAGAACGTATTTAAAGTGTTCAGGGACAATTTCCCAGCTACTCCAGCGTTGCACTAGCTAACTAACGCTAATTTTCTAAGGAAATAGGTTCTAAATGATTTCTTTGGCTTTGGAATCGAATTTTGAGAAACTACTAAGGTACTATGGTTGACCCATTGCCTAGGGACGTCTAACCCCAGGTTGGCAAAAATTTGGGGTGTTACAGATAAAAACCTTATGAGCTACTAATTTTGAATATTTTCAGGGCAACATTATCGAATAATTAACAGAAATCCTGGTCATTATTAACGATTCCAAAATTAACACAAAAATGGGAAATGAATAAGAAAGTCAACTAAAAAGCACCGAAAATTTTGAATATTTTCAGGGTGAAGAAACTTTAGTAGGAAGAGCCATTACCGTGCCGTTTGAGCGAAGTTCGGGTGATGGTGGAGAGCTTCTTGCAAGCATCAATGTTCTTGAGGACCACTTCGTCGATGCCAGAGAGATGCTTCTGGCCTTCTTTCAGCATCGCTTGTACTCCATACGGCTGCATCTAGAACCTCATTCTCACTGTTGAGAGTTCTAGAATCTGACTCCAAAACAAGAGAGAGATAGAGAGAGAGAGAGAGAAAGAGAGAGAGAGAGAGAGAGAGAGAGAGAGAGAGAGAGAGAGAGAGAGAGAGAGAGAGAGAGAGAGAGATGAGGAGAGTGTTGCAGAGATCGAAACCCTAAAATTGGAGTTGCTTTGAAAGAGAATGGATCAAAACCCTAAAAAAAACCCTAACCCTTGAAATAACTTTTTTCGCTTCCGAGAAGCTCTGCTTTGCAAATACTATATACCTATCGAGCAAAAATGTAAAGTGAGGCTGGTTGGAGAGAGAGTGGGAATGGGTAATTAGGGCTCTATTTTTCTTGTAGCGATAGGGAGAGGGAGAGAGAGAGATAGAGGGAGGGAGATAAAGAGGGACAGAGCGGGAGAGAGATTGAGAGGCAATGATAGAGGGAGTGAGGGAGAGAGAGCTAGAGAGATTGAGAAGTAGGGATCGAGGGGGTGAGGGAGTGAGAGAGAGAGAGGGAGAGATCGAGAATAGGGTTGCGTTGGTGCGACTGGAGATAAAAGAGGAAGTTATGTAATAGGGTTTTTTTTAGGTTCTGACACGATTTTTTAGTTCTGACACGGTATTGAGCCGTTTCAGAACCAAAACCATTATGACACAGTTTTAAGCTGTTTCAGAACCAAAACCATTACCGTTCCTGATCGGGGTTTTTGGTGTAGTGATATATATATATATGCAATTGTATCACGAATTATTTGGTTTTCCTGGTAACACCCGAGTATAGAAAAATATGGGGTGTTACAGAAGTTTTCTTCAAACACCTTTTATATGTGAGGGAACCTTGTCCATTGTGAGCAAGTATAATATGGGGTCCATTATGATATTTATAGGGAATCCACTCCATTCATCGGTTTAAGCATGTCGTGTTGGCCCATGAGCCCAAATATGAAGCATATCCGAACCTTAGATAAGCTTACATTTGGGATTCTCCTAGCAGATGCCCAAAACGAACTCGATCTTAATTAACGGTCAATACTTAATCTTCAAGGCTAAATTTTGGAGTAAATGTGTAATCAGAATGGATAAATGATTAGATAAAAATTGGTGGCTGATCGATGGTGGGCAAAGTCTAAATCTAAGATGTAAGACCCGTATCCTAGTCCGTACTGTTCTGTCGACTCCCGCGATCATTCCCGTCGAATTCCAGCAACTTGCGACCTATAAGCGATGTTTGCACATGATCCTAAGTCATATCCTATAGATTTGAGTCGGCTTAATCTGAGACCTGTACCATTGTGACCGCATTGTCACCGCAGTTTCAACGCCGCGACTCGTGCGCCAATCCGACGCGTAGATCATAAGATGCAGACTGTGCATTATAATGACTGTGGAATGCACATTGTGAGACCCACCCTTCCCATGTGGCACCAATCCTTAGTTAATTATGAGGGTGATGGATGACATCACCCTAGCTATAGCCACCCTACCCTAGCTATAGCCACCCTACCTACCCCTAACCCTCTTACAAGCACTTATGGCTAGCCACCCTTCCCCAAGCCCTCTTACAAGCATTTATTACTAGCCACCCTCTCTTATAAGCAATCATGGCCTACCTAAGCTACCCTCTCTCTCTTTACAACCTTCTCTCCCTCACATTTTTCAAACTCATTTTCCCAAGCAAAAATTCCCACGTCCATGGCATCCCAAGTATGAG
Organism: Magnolia kwangsiensis; assembly: GCA_037074715.1. Taxonomy (NCBI): domain Eukaryota; kingdom Viridiplantae; phylum Streptophyta; class Magnoliopsida; order Magnoliales; family Magnoliaceae; genus Magnolia; species Magnolia kwangsiensis. Next base: position 65,846,208 of record CM073573.1, read on the forward strand.
AAAAGTGAGTGAGTTGTGTGGCCCACCTCCCTCTCCCAAAACCCATCATCCTATCCATTCAAACCTCATCTTCCAGTAACAAAGTGAGACTCAAGGAGATTGGCTTTCCAACGGACCAAGAAGATCGAAGGTGGGTGCTTCTATAGGCTAGATTTTTATGTTCTTATGATGGGCCAAGTGAGGCCTACCGATCGATGGTATGGATCTCACTTTGGACCCTTGATGTGGCGATGGACCACCTTGATCTTCATGATCATTCCATGATGGGGCCATTCTCCATGGACCCCATCATGATGTTTATTTTCTTTGTATGGATAGGGTTATCTAGACCTTACATTTGGTGGAGAAAGGATCTCCACCGTTGATTTTCGATTTGATGGGCTCACATGCAATGGGATCCACTTGATGTATGATTGGATGTAGGAAATGGAGGGCCCATAGTGCTGGGGTCCCTCCATCACGCATGTCCCTTTATCTTTCTCTCTCTCTCTCTCTCTCTCTCTCTCCCTCTCTTTTATTTATTTATTTATCCTTTTTGTGATGAGGTGACCATGTGGTCCACTTGGATGGACCCCACCATGAAGCATGTATTGGATCCAATCCATTTATTGGTGGGGCCCACTTTATATGTGTGTATTTCCACACTACCCAGCCATGTGGTGGCCCACTTAAGCTGGGCCCACCTTAATGTTATTTATATGCCCAAACAAAGAAAAGAAAAAGGGTCCAGCGGTTAAATTTTGGGGTGGATCACTTGTATAGGCCTCATATGGATATATGTTGTTAATCCAAGCTGTCCATTCCATTCCTTAGATCAATTTAGGTGTTGAGCCAGAAAATGAAGCTAATCCTCTCATCAGGTGGGCCATACCTTTTAAAACAGTGATTCTCATCATTTAAATTCACTTTAATTTTTGCTACAGGCCGAAATATATTCAATATTGGTCTCATTTGGCTTGTCTTGAGCCATGGGAGCTAGTGGATGGGATGGATCTACGTGATGCCGGCCCCATACATGAAAAATTACTAGAAAACTCGTTTTAAAAAAAAAAACCATCGCAAAGCAGTAGGCGCTGCTGTTGCTGACAACCCAGGGACGCAGCCGCGTCCTGCGCGTGTAGGTGGGCGGACAGGGACCCACGGCCCCAGCTGTGGGCCCCACCATGATGTATATGTAATATCCAAACCGTCTATACGGTGGGACACCTCTTGAAGTGGGCCCCCGCCAAAAATCAGCTCCATCTATGGCTCAGGTGACCCACATCACAGGAAACAGGGTGATTGAACGGCTACCATTGGAGCCCTTTTGGGCATCACAGAAGTTTTGAATCAATCTGAAATTTATTTTTCCTTTTCACCCAGGCCTGTGTGACCTTATAGACGGATTGGATGGCATATAAACATTATGGTGGCCCCCACGTGGGACCCAAAATGATACATGTGTTTTATTCCCACCATCCAGGCAGATAGTGGAGCCCACAATAATGTATGTGTTTTATTCACACCGTCCATTGCCGTGGACGGTGGAGCCCACCTATATGTATGTGTTTAATCTATGCCATCCAGCCATTTTAGCTGGCTGCTGGATAGTTAGGGACCCCCCCCCCCCCCCCCCCCCCCCCAATGAGGCATGATATTTATCCATGTTGTCCACCCCTATGGGACCCACCATGATGCATGTGCTGGATCCAAACTGTCCATCCATTTTATAAGTTCATCTTTTATGGCATGAGCTAAAGAATGGAGCAGATCTAAAGTTCAAGTGGACCCCACCATTTTAAGTAGTGGTCAATGACGCCCACCGTTCAAAAAAATCCCTAAGGGCCATGGTAGCTTCCCATTAAGTTGATATTTGTTTCCCACTCCATCTATCACTATGTTAATTTATGAATGGGTTGGATGGGAAACCTATTTTATAGTGGGCCTTAGGAATTTTAAATGGTGGAAATCATTATCACCACTTATCTTGTGTATGACCCATTTGATATGCATGGGGCCCAATTGGTGTGGCCCATTTCATATATATGGCCATGTGATTAGGCCCATTCGATGTATTTGTGGCTTGTGGTTGAGGCCCACTTTGATATATATAAGGCCCATGTTACGAGACCCATTTTGATGCATTCTAAGGCCCATGGGTTATGGCCCATTGCAATGTACATAAGGTCCATTTGTACGGTCCATTGAGGTGGCCCACTTAATTTATCTAGGGCCCATATGAGGCAGCCCATTTGATGTATTTGAGACCTATGGGTCGAGGCCCAATGAGGTGCATATAGGTCCATTACAATGGATGATTCCTCCATGGTTTCTGTAATGATGTCTTATGGTAGGCCATGCTTTGGGAGCAATGTTGGTTTGACGTCCACATTGCAAGTATATTGTTGGTTAAATGTCTGTATTATGACTCTCCCTAGGGCCCATTAATAGGCCCGTACTTGTTGTGTGTAGGCCATTTAGGTCCATCTGCGTTAAAAGGATAGTTCATTTCTTTATAACATGCTTAGTATAATTCCATGCCTCATGCCATACGCATCATATGTATGCTTGATATGAGGAATGTTTGATCATAGCATAAGCCGTTGTGCTGAGACATTTACGGGACTCCTTATGAGACGGAGTGCCCCACATGAGCGCATGGTATGCGCGGGATTGATGCATGACTATATGGTGTGATTTATGCATCTCGCATATGAGTGACTTGATTATTATTATGCTCTACCGACATCAGGGCTATGGATCCATAGGCACATCGTGGATGGTCGTATCGGATACCAAAAACTATTGGCTCTAGCATTGTGGGCACGTAGGATGTCCTTGGGTGAAAATCCCAGAACCTTTTTGGCACCAGGGGATGCTCCAATGTCTAGACCGAGTGGATACACGAGCGCCCGAGTGCCAAATACCAGTAGGCCGTCTCCCACTGTGTCGTGGTCGGTTGGAAAGGGGTGTGGCCTTATCCACCCGAGTGAGGGGGCTGTAAGCTAGGCTGAGTTTGACCAGCTCACAAATGAGTCCGCTATCGATGAGCCGGGTAGGTATTAACAGACTACTGGACAGGCGGATAGTGAGGTTTATTCCGCTCGCTGGGCTGTGCGGCTAGGAAGACAGCAGTCAGTGTGGAGTGTACTAGACCCCAATGATATCCCAGAGAGGAACTATATTGATATTTGTACTTGATGAGTACTAGCATGCTTGCTTTGCATCTCGCATATGATAGTTGGCTATATAGGGCTCGCATTACATGGTCTTGGTATGACCGATAGCATTCATGTCTTGCATCACATAACTTTGGTACTGCTGATCGTATTCATGGACTTACCGTATATTTTCACATTTCTCTGATATTGTATACTTGACACTTGTCTTACGTACACACTTACACCACCCTCTAAGCTTTTGTAAGCTTATGCATGACTGTTGCGTGCAGGTGTCATTGGACAACAACAGCGCTAAGGCAGGAGCACGTATTAGACTATTTTAGAGCTTTTTGATCACCCTGTATTTCCTTTTCCGCATTGTACTTAAAAGTTTTTGATATAGTGGATATGTGGTGATGTTATTTTGTGACTTGGTTATGCTTGTGGTTATGCTCCATTATAAAAAAAAATTATTCTGAAAATTCTCCTTGTAGGATCCCAGGATCAAAAATCTAGTATATGATTGTCAGGAGCCGAGAATGGGGCACTACGGAGGCTGTCAGCACCAGATTCGGTGATCAGGATTCCTGTGAATCTGATTTTCGGATTTGGGGCATGACATAAGATATCACCTTTTGCGTCAAAAGGAAGGAACTGGCTTTAGCGTTCAACAGTGTAGGATCATAGATTGAGGTCTAAATTATATATGATGTCGTAGTCATGTGAGGCCAAGGTGTGGTATAAGTTTGAGTTTCGATGGACGGCAGGAAGTGGTTAAATTTGAAGATCTAGATTTATACAGAGTTGGTAAGCCTCAAAAGGATAACTTTGTACCTAAGTAAAAGCCTAATAAAGTGGTCTTCATATTTCACACTTAGTCCATATGATGGGCAATCCAAGTCGTTCATATAAAGAGAAATGTCTTACTACGACTACCCATGAGCTTTTTTCATTCGATGGACACTAAAATCAATGATTAAGGGCCGATTTGTCAATTGGATTACTTTTATAATGATCTAATAGTTGAAATTTGACATGTATGGTTAATTTATGATACATAGGTATAGTATAAAATTTTACATCAAACAGATTATGAGAATCATGTGATCTAGAATTCAAGCGTTTAGGTTAATGTCATTTTCATAATTATTACCGATCTAAGAATTTTGTGAAATCTAATGGTTCTACATGGTTATATGCACATTTCTAAACAATTCTTACAAAAGGACTTATATATAAATCATTATGGATAAAGAGTTATTCACCAATTTTATTAAGAGAATGCATATATATCAAACCACATGATGGATGTGGTCTTATTTTAAAATAAACGGTCGGATAACTTGATCTATGGATGAAGATCATTATTAGCATTCAGATTTATGTTGGAGAATCGATGTAAGGTTAGGATAGCTAAATTGGTATTGTATACATGTACATACTAGGTTAAACTTCATGGTAACGTCGAGAACTTTCAACACTTGAGTATCGAAAAGTTCTGGGTGTTACAATTGTGTCAAGGAAACGCGAGTAACTCACACATATTCTTAAGTAATTCCAAGTCTTGTTAGGAATAAACAATGGTGAACACTAATGCGAACACCAAGTTTGGTTTGATATCTATGTATATAGTCAACACACATGGTCATAAGACCAAGTGGTTGTTCACATCTCCATTAACTTAAGCGGTCGAATAATATCACACATGTACTCACTGTTAAATAATGAAACAACATCACCTATTCTTATAGTTAAGTGGTGAATTAAGGATCACAAGATCACATAATTAAGTGGTCATGTAAATATTGCAAGTTCGGTTAGATAAGTGGTCGTACTAGCATCATAAGCACATATGGTTACATGTCCACGTAAGTATCATAAACGCCTAATTAAGAGGCCACAAAATATCACAAATCCACATAATTTAGTAGCCACACAATATCACAAGTTCACGTACTTAAATAGCCATAAAATATCCCAAGTTTACATAGTTAAGTGGCCACAAAATATCATAAGTTTACATAGTTAAGTGGCTACACAACATCATAAGTTCACATAGTTAAGTGGTTACAAAATTTCACAAGCTCACATAGTTGAGTTGAAGCACAAATACTACAAATTCACATACTCAAGTAGCAACACAAACACCACAAATTCACACAACTAAGTGGCAACACAAATATCATACGATCGCATAGTTAGATAGCCAGAAAAGTATACTAATTTCACATCTCTAAGTGGCCAAGCGTACATCACATGTTTATAAGGATTAGTAGTGAAGCAAGCATTGAACATTCACATAGCGTAGTGGCCATATAAGTACCTCAAGTTATCATATGGCTTAATAATTGAAGATACCCAAGATGAAGGTATTACATATATGGTACATACATGAACAATCACATCATGAATATAATGGCATCAAATGACAATATGTAACATCCCGAAAATCGGGGGGTCGAGTAAAAACCCAACTCCCGAGTTCCAAAATGTTATTTATGCAACAAAGATATGTATGATTGAATGTTGTCTGTGTTAATGTATTAAACATGAGTGAGATTAAGCCAGAACAACATATCATACTCCAGAGACAGTTAAATTCACAAGAGGAAGACTGTGATAGTATGTATAACATATATAAACTGTTGTATGTCTCCAGAGTGTGAACATGTTACCAAGTTATATATATACATGTATACTCCAAAAGTAAACAAAAAGAATATACATGAGTTCTCTGAAAATATAAAATGACAAGTGTCAAGGTATCTAATCAACCTCCCTGTAATCCCGTCAATTAGAACACGCATAAAGGAGAGATCCTCCTCATCATCATCAAGTCCAGCTCCGCTTCTCAAGCAGGGCCATCATCTGCAACCAAAATAGGACTGGTGGGTGTCCGGAAACACCATCTCGTAACGTGGGAATGAGTAGCTAACTCAGTGGAATAATAGAGTAAGGATTAATATGTTCTCAAATCAATCATGCGATAATAGTAAAGCAGTAAATCAAACAATCTTAATACTGTTGTTAATGCATTATGACATGACGTGATGTATGCCCTCACCGACGATCTCCCTCATACGGCACCATCTTACGACCGCAGCATGCAATCGTCCCTCAAGTGCTCCACATCTTTCAGGCACATGCAATGTAATTGTGATATAATTTTTGAGTTGTTATTAGTCCATTCAAACAGCAGGATTGGGAAACTAAGGTACTTCCCTTGTATCAATCCCAACATAGATCCTGTCTAGGGTCGTCACTCCTAGTAATCTCATACGATGTATATTTTTGTATGTCACTGCAAGGGCTGCCAGGGCTGTTGCTCACACTCGTTGCACCGCTCCCCCATCACCTTATCAATATAGGCCTATTGTACTCTCACTGCTACGGAAGGGTCGTCGCCTCCCGTAGACTCAGAATATGCTCGCGGTCACTACAAAGGGCTGCCAGAGCTGTTGCTCGCACTCGTTGCACTGCTCCCCCATCACCTTATCAATGTAGGATGACAGCAAGAATATAGTGTCCCATACCACCATAATCTGCTCACGAGTTATAGGTGCTCACTGGTCACTACGAGGAGGTTTGTGGCCCCAGCGTAGGCTGACAGCTCGACCACGGTGTCCCATACCACCATGCCCGGCTCATGAGTCTTAGTGGATCAAGGTACCATGGTTGACAGGGTTTACAATGGTAAGTTCAGTACCCTAGGTTCAAGCAGTTATGACTCATATAGGGTGAACATACAATGGCCAGTCGGGTTACTTGACGGGCTCGACTAGCACGATTGCATCTCAAGTCGAACGACATGAAGTGCGTAAAACACTTCGCGTGGCTTAACCACTGCCGCCAACTCCAAAACACGGCTCGCGTTCATCGATGCGTCGTTCGTGACAAAAATAAGCCAACCACGAACTTACTCGGTGCCGACTGCCTGGACTAGGTATAGTCCCAAACAATTATGAATCCACATCAGCAAATCATGTAAGAGTATTGGAAATGGAATACAACAATGTGAGCATGTTAACACATGTTATAACATACAACTTAAGTGAATCATCAAGCACATGCATTTCATACATATAATGAAATCATGCATATAGTTAACATGTAGGAAATCATTTACATCAGCATATTAATTGAGAAATCAATCTCAAACTAATTCATAAAACCATTTAATTCAATACATACTAATACAAGCATTTATACAAACACTTACACTACACACTTAAGTCTACATATAGAATGTCGACTCAAAGTGCGCATTTAGGCGAATCTCTTCGCCAAACTAATTATGCATGCATTCTTAGTATTCTAATGCAACAAGAAGCCATGTTAATCACATCAGCAAAATATGAATAAAAACAGTACTTCCTACAAATGACTAAAATGCCCTAAATCTCATATTCTTCGCCGGTATACGAAACAGAAAACGGACAGCATGTTGTACATGTCAAACGGCATTGCCGTCGATAATCTACTATTAAACGACATTAAAAGCATTGAAAACAGTCAATCAAAGCATCTAAAATCCGCACCTTTTCTCTTATAGGTGAAGCGATTCGAACGGAGCGTATACGCTTCGTCTACGGTGAATAGACAACCTGATTTACAAGATCCATCAGCTACCAGACTATAGAAACTAAGGATCAGCAAATCAGCAACTAATTAGGGTATTTTCTTACCTAGAAAAGTGGAGAAATTACCGGCAAAGTGATTGGAGCGTGTTGCTTAATCACGTGTAGCAGGTAGCACAACAGCAGGAAAATTTCCTTCCACTCACTCTCACAAACTCTCACTCTCTCTCTCACTCTTGCTAGGGTTTCTAGCAAATTCAGATGGGTGAGAGGAGTGAGGGTTTCAAGCCCTTTTATAAGCCCAAACATGCCCGAAATAGGCTCGGGAACAATGTTTACTTGATACCTAACCAAATCGGGGCTGTTTCGGTCTAAAAGGACATTTCTGGTGGTCCCCTGGCCGAACGCGATCGGACTTAAGTTCATACGCGTTGGATGTCGCTCACATCCCATTTTCAGACCATCAGTGTTCGTAGATCGCACGTGGCAGTCCAGTTTCAGTTCAGCGGTCACCGCACGTAGATCAGGTCTGCAAGTCTCATGATATGAAATAGAAATTTTTTCTAATCCGAGGGTGTAATTTGGCTGAATTCTGTTGGTCAGAACGCTTAATACTGACGCGTCAAGTCGTGTGCCAGATTTGAATTTCAAATTCCAAATCTAACCCTATTCTCACTCTCTTCAGTCCAGGCTCAATGAAATAGCCTGCGAATGTCGGTTGGACTTGATTTTCGAAATGATTGTCAAGTCCAACAAGGCGGTTCTAACGGTCTAAGATTGTAGGTATCGGACTTTCGACGCGCAGTCTAGATCCAATACAAAGTTTCAAAGAGGTCAAGAGAACAAACCGGTTTAGAGTTTGATCCAAGGTTTTAGAGTATTATAGCACCATTGGTTCTACTCGCTTTGGGTCTTATAGAACGTATTTAAAGTGCTCAGGGACTATTTCCCAGCTACTCTAGCATTGCGCTAGCAAGCTTATGCTTAGTTTCTAAAGGAATTAATCCTAAGTGATTTCTTTGGCTATGGAATTAGGTTCTGAGCGATTTTCCAGGTGTTTTAGTTGACCCATTGCCTAAGGACGTCTAACCCCAGGTTAGCAAAAATTCGGGGTGTTACACAATATTTTTATTCAAGAAACTATGAGTATGTGTATCTGTGTATTCGATCTTCTACAATATACTATCATACCAAGTTAGACCATTTTGATACATGAGTCTATTGATAAACTATAAGAGATCTTTACTAGAGTACTTTAGCGAGGATACTTTTATGCCACACTGGCGTAGGTTGCATATATAAGTTAAATGTGTTATTTGAGTTGTAACATCCCAAATTTTAGAGGGCGAGTAAGAACTCGATCTCTGATATTTCAGGTCACTTATGCATTACGAAAGCATGAATTTACCATACTTTTGACCTGATATCTGAGCAATTATAGAACTAAGCTAAACAATGAAAATATAGTCTAAAGTAAATATGTCTAAAATAAATAATAAAGCAATGTACACAATATACATATATCCAGAGTATGGGGCCATAGTCGGGGCCCATATATACAGTTCCAAAAATAAATCAAAATGTGTCAAATATAAAATCTGCCCAACATAAAAATATCTATTGCATCTAGTTGAGTGGTGAGTCAGCTACAATAGTACTTCAGATAAAAGTATGAGAACTCATCTAGGTCCATATATGCGTCCTCCAACGCGTCTGCCTTAGTGACTCTTACATCTACAACAACGTCTGATTGGCGTTTTAAAGCATCATCCCAGAGTAAGTGTGAGTGATTAACTCAGTAGTTTCATTAGTTATATTTACACATGTTATCAGCTCAATCAACGCAGGTAATAATAAAGCAGGTAAACAAACACTTACTAACAACTCTTGTTAAATGCACAAATGTCATTATGAAATGATGCATGCCCCTTACAATCTAACGTTCCCTCACAAGCGACCTCAATGCCTATTTCATAAATGTCAACACTCCCTCTTCACATGACTTCATCATCAAATCGCAACAACCTATTCTAATGCAATGTGATTGACATGTATGATTAGATGAATAATTATTAAATCTCATTCATTCAGCATATTAGGAAAGCTCGATTACCTCCATTATATCACCGGTCTCCACCGGAACACTAGGCTCGAAATGGCTGTAGTGACCATTCCCCTGTGTGCCTTGATTTGCTTTAGGTCTGTCACTCCCAATCAATCATACATGGTGGGAAAATTGTTATCATCATTATTTAACGGACACTACGTGGAGGCTCGTCATTGAAAGTGCCCTGGTTTGTCAATTAGCGTGAGTGTTGAGTCAGCTAGATAGAGAAGCTCCATAGGAAGATCAATCAACTGTCTGCCTCAACTGGATGTGGGCCTGAACTTACCACAGGTAAATCTTATCCTCACATCCCATGTTCCAAAATACCAGGTAATTAAAACCCTTAAAATTGATTAGAATATCATAGGGTTTTTGGGTTAGAAAACTTTTTTCAAACTTTAGAAAAATCTCTAAGTTTTCTGCCTCTGTCGACTTATCGATAGATTGATTGATGTAATTGAAAAGTTCTGTTGATGTTCTCGAAGCTCACTCAATATTATTGAAATGAGGACATAAGATGTCCAACAACTGCACATACTTCTAGACGGAATTATCGATGTATCGATATCATCAAAAATTGAATCTCGAGTCTATTGAAGTTAACTCGATAAAATTAACATCATATATATTGTGTTTAATGTTCTGCTAAGGCAAATAATGAAATCTTTGATATATCGAAGTACTCCTCAATATCATCGAAATTCAAATCTCGATGATATCAGAAGCTCTTTGATGATATCGGATTGGACACTTTGTTTTTCAACATTAATTTTCAGGTTGTTTTATCTTGGATCGAGGGTCACTCGATAGAATCGATATTTCAATATTGATCATATCGAGGCTGGGTCAATTATATTGAGAATGGATATAAACTGTTCAGCAAAGCTCACTGGTAAAATCCTTGAATTTATCGATGCATCAACACTGTTATGATATCATAGACATTCAAATACTTTTGACCTAAAATATTTCAAAGGCAAGTCTCTCTCATTTTTGAGTGTCGAGGAATCGATCCTCGTGTCCATGATATCGGAGTTTGAAATCTAATGACATCGATGCAGGTTTTGATTCCCTCAACCAGCTGGTAAAATGTTTCAAAAGCGTTTGACATTTGAGTTTGTGTCATCGAGTGGCCAGTCGATGCAATCTAGAGTATACACTTGATGATATTGAACTCTATTATAAATGTGACCATTTTATATCTGTTGGAACCTTTTGCATATTTATAAAGAGCTTGTCTTTAGTTGCTAGTAGGGAGAAAATAGATAGTTCTTTTGTGTGTGTAACCCTAGATCATATACCCTAAGCCTTCTCTCTCATGGGAGTTCATCCTCCAATCTACCCTCATCATTGACATTCAATAGAGTGGATTGGGGAATAAAATTTCACATTCAAGGATCCTCTAACTATCACCTTAATGGCAAATCATTAAGCTGGGACACCTTGAATGCATAGATGATTGAAATCGCTTTATCTCTCTTATAGAAAAACATTTGAGAGTAGGATTCCATCATTACCTTGACCCAACCCGTCACCATGTATTGGTACATCTTCTGAGTTACGATTAAAGAAAGCAGAAGATTCTTTGTCATCAAAGGAGGAGATCTTCGACAACGCGCTAAATGGGGCTCATCTACTTATCTATAAGTCATTAGAGTCCAGAGGACCCTTGTAATCATTCCTTTATAGGATTGGGTCTAAGGTGTTTGTCACCTCTTGTAAGCCCTCGTAGGAGGTGTAAGTGCTATGATTTCATATCCCTTTAGTTGTCAAATTTTGTGGTGCCAAAACCTATATTTATGTCTTGTATATCTTGTGTCTTATGTTTGAAGACTAGTCATTGCAATCAAGACATATCAAGACATCGCATTTCAAGACAAGATCTTAAATGAAGAAAGTTTTCAAGTCTTGAAAGAAGAAATTAAGAATAAAAGTTTTTAAGGTTACATGTTCAAGATTTGATCAAGTTCAAGTTTGCTAGAAGACTTTGTCAAGTCAAGATCAAGCTTATGAAGGCCTACTACAAGTTTTGAATATTCACAAGCTTCTCTTAAGGGTCATCTGAGTGTTTAGACTTTCAAGTCCATCTCACTTTTAATGTTTGTTTGGCCTTAGATTGACCTTAGATGGGCTTTACTGTAGGTCATTCCGGATACATAACTCATATATTTTTATATGTTTGTTTGGAGTGTTCTAAGACTAGTCCTAAGGACTTCTACACCAGTCCTAGCTTTGCTACGACCAGTCTTAGGTTTTTCAGGACAAGTCCTAGGTAGTTGAAGATTTTTGAATCTTTCTAGCTGTCCTACGACCAATCCTAGATATTCTATGACTAGTCCTGGAAGTTCTACGACTCATACTTCGACCGGTCGTAGCCCTACGACTCAAACTCCAGCAACCATTTTTAGGGTCCTACGACCGGTCGTAGGTGGCCCATGACCGGTCGTAGACCACCCAGGACCGGTCGTGGAACAGAAAATCAAATCCCACGGAAATCTTTCAAAAATATTTGGAGCTACGACCAGTCCTAGGATCTTAAGACCAGTCATAGACGGGATTTTTCAGTCTATAAATTGAGCACGAACTTCAGAGTTTTAGTACTTCAAATCAATTCTATTCAAGCATTCTTTAGGCTATTCTCTGAGATAAGTTTGTGTTTATTTTAAGCTACATTGTGCTTATTTAATATTCCTTTTGCTAGCTTATTTTTATTTGATTTTGATCTACATTCCAATCTTATTAGAAAAGAGGAATTTCTGATATTCCTTCTTCTTGGATTCAAAATCAAATAGATCTAGCCCGTTTGATCTAAAATCAATTAGACTTAGAACCATTCTTAAAGTGAGTATTGGACTTTGAACGTCGAATCCAACTTCTACTCCGATTGGTTCTACCGGGCTTCTTCAAAAGGTGATTTAGGTATTTTACATGTTTTGTAATTTACTTTCTCTGGTTTTTGTTTGAGATTCACCAGAAAAATCTCATTGTATTGGTTATCTGAGGAGAGCCAGAAAACTCAGATTGTGGGGTTTTTGGATTGTGTAAGCCCGAGATCAAAGACACAATTGTGAAGGTTTTAGGTGAACCTGTGAAACCTATTTTGATAGTGCATGCTAATATCCCCTGTGTGAGGATATTAGGAGTGGTGTAATAATCTGTGTGGCTGTTGGATAACAGTTGGTGTACACACAGGCGAACCACTATATATCATTGTGTTGTGGATGTGCTTTACTCTTTTATTCTTTTATTCATTCTATTTTGTGGAGAGTGTTTGTGGATGAATGCTGTAATCACTTCAAGCAAGTGTGGATGAATGTTGTAATAACTTAGGATTTATTTTCCGCAAGTTATTTTGATTTCATTTCTTATTATTCCTCTTTGGTTTGTGATACAAAGGATGTTCTAGAAATAAAGTTGTCCTACCTTAAACCTCTGGTTTTTGGTGTAAGGTTGTCCTTAGAACTGATATAGTATCAATCTCTTTATTTTAGGCTATTGTGATTGTTTTATATTCAGCATTGTGCTTTATATATTTTATTATTCCGATGTTATTAGTTTTATTTGGCATTGCCCTATTCACCCCCCCTTTAGGGCATATAGCTAGGCCCTTTCAGGAGGCCTCCGGTGGGAGTGTACGTAGTGGATGTTTTGTATGACCCTTGCTCTGTGGAGAGCATAAATTGTTAGGTCCTTGTAGTAGGTCATTGACCAAGGTGGTCTAAAAGTGGGTGCATTGTGTTTACCCTTGCTTGTGGGAGCATAAATATGTGGATCCTTGGCCAGTGTGCCTAAAATTGGGTGATATGTGTTGACCCTTGCTTGTGGGAGCATAAACTGTTAGGCTAGGTATAGGTTGCACTGGTTAGAGGTGAACCTGATTTAAAACCTCCGGTTTAAGGTGAACCTTTTGTGAAACCTCTTTTTTGAAATCTGGTACACTCAAGGGTTGAGTGCGTTTTCCGGGAGTGAAGTAGACAAGCAGTCGAACCATTATAAAAATGATTGTGTTTGTGATTGCTACTGTTTTTTATTGCTATTATCTTTCATTCCTTATGTGATTTACACTTTCATATTTGATTATTTGAGATCACATTTCACACAGTCACATCCATCATAACCTCTGATTCGCATCTTGTTTATCTTTCTAGTTTTATGATTGGATCCTCTATTAGGCTTGGAAACCAGTAGGGTTACTCTTTTGTAACCCTAAGGTATGCTTACTGTTAAGATTAGAGTGATAGGATTTTAAATTGTTATAAAATATTAAAAAGTCCTATTCACCCCCCTCTAGGACATATTGACATATTCCTACTTCAATTATAGCGGTCATTACCGCAATTTCAGTCACCCCAATGTAGGCTAACAACTCGAATATGGTATCCCATATCACCGTGCATGAATCATGAGTCTTGTGGGTGTTCACAACCCCAAGTGCAGGGTCACGGTGAGACTAAGGTCAAATCCACAGGGAATGAGAAACATGATCTAGTGCTAATCTAACTGTAACGTGGTTGGTTGGATGGTTAATCTAGCGAATTTAGGAAAAGGTGAAAAATAAAGATAAATGGACTAAGGATCTAATAATCCACTTGTAGTAATTTTAATAATCAATTTGTTGCTTCAAAGATACTTCAACTGGAATCGAAGTCCTAACCTATCTAGTTCGATAATAAAGCGGTAAAATCAGTCACAAAAATTAAGATGAATTTGATTTTAGTTGATCAGTTCTACCATAAAACACTCGGAGATCAATCACAAGGAATCGAAGGCATCCAAGGCACCCTTAGGCATCGTTGGATTAATAAATTATATAAATTGATTCATTTTGTCAAATAAGGCTCAAAAATTGCAAAATTGAAATATCCATTGTTCTCGAAGTGCACAACGAGTCCATAAATAAACAACTACTAGACATTCACTAGTAGATTCAAACTAAACCAATAATCAATCAACATTCTAAATAATAACATTAAATTCAACAAACTATGAATTAAGATTAACTACAAGCTTCAACCTTTAGCATTAGCTAAGATATTAGCCAAACAAGACTAACATCTTAGAAGAAAACATAAAAACTAACTAACAAAGAAGAAAGATACCCATAGTGGAGTAGCAGTCAAGCAAGTATTGAACATTCACATAGTGGAGTGGGCATATAAGTACCTCAAGCTATCATATGGCTTAATAATTGAAGATACCCAAGATGAAGGTATTACATATATGGTACCTACTTGAAAAATCACATCATGAATATAATGGCATCAAATCACAATATTCTTATTCAAGAAACTATGAATGTGTGTATCCGTGTGTTCGACCTTCTACAATATATTATCATACCATGTTAGACCATTTTGACACATGGGTCTATTAATAAACTATAAGAGAACTTACTAGAGACACATGCGAGGATACTTTTATGCCACACTGGCGTAGGTTGCATATATAAGTTAAATATGCTATCGGAGTTGTAACACCCCAAATTTTAGATGGCGAGCACGAACTCGATCTCCGATATTTTGGATGTCACTTATGCTTTGAGTCAGCTAAAATGGTATGTCAGATAGTTGAAAGTATGAGAACACATTTGGGTCCATATATGCGTCCTCCAATGCATCTGCCTCAGTGACTCCTACATCTATAACAACATCTGATTGGTATTTGAAAGTATCATATAACATCCCGAAATTTCACAGCCAAAGTTCATGCTCGTGCCCGAGAAAATCGGATGTTAATGAATGAATGAATTGGATGCCTTACAAATCGCACCTCATTTTTTTTTTCCATTGTTTAGATCACATCCTGATACATTCATGAAGGTAACATTCATGAGAATAAAATAGACTGTTTGATTATTTCATCAGATTAAAATGATTTAGTAAATAATTAAATGCCCTCTTAATGAGAGCTTATTATATTTATCGAGTTCGCGACGGAAGTATAAAACTAAATCATGAAATGATCTTCTTATTCTTTCAGTGTAATCTTCCATAGGGAGATGGTCCTCTAAGTCTTCAATCTATACGTCACCTTCATCATCTGTACGGTTGGAGAGGATCAACGCTCTACTCATAGTGATAATTATCCTTTAAGATTAACAATAATTCAAGAGATTCATAAAAGTATTGTAAGAGTTCTGATATGTCACATTCTCCACTACTACGAGAGAAATCAGTATGCGTAAATAATATACATGAATGTATGCCTAGCAAAGTGTGTACAACTCATCATATATAGTGATCACTGCGACAATGTGAAAAATAATTCAAAATATCTGACTCAACTCGCATTCTCACACTATGGATATTTATGGATATTCGCTGGCCCGTCCAACGTTAACATGGATTTACGCGAGCATCTCAAGGCAACATAAAGACGCAATTGAGAGATTTACGTAACATGATGTGTTCATAGAGTGACAATTTGTGACATCCAATCCTGATAAGTGATGTAACACACATGACATTTTACTTACATCGATTGTGCACCACGCCAACTAACCCACGGAATTACGTGTCGACTAAGAGGGCCACTACCTATAACACATTACGTCCATGATAAATATTTGAATCACTAGTTGTGATACCTTTAACACATCACTTACATTGATAGAGAATATAAACTGAATCATGAGGGTTCTAGAATATCAAGACACATGCCCAAGACTTAAAGGTAGATAGCACAAGGCTAATAAAATAAAGAGAAGAGTGACAATGGTCAACTCAACAAAGAGAAAAGTGCCAATAGCCAACTTAACAAAGAGGAGAGTAGCAATGGCTAACTCAACAAAGAGAGGAGTGGCAATGGCCAACTCAATAAAGAGGAGAGTGGTAAGGACAAGGCTTGTATCTATTGCCCCATGTAGATTCATGAAAATCATGCGTAATATTATACTTTTCAAATGGTAAATATATGATGGTAATAAATCAATCAATTGAAAGGATAACTCTTAGTAATATGTAAACATGAAAAGGCAGGATAATTCACATCAATTAAATTAAAGTAAGCTTAAATGATTAAACCCTCACCTTAGTTTGCTGATATTCCGGGATGTTCTTTATAGTCAGATTCTATTCTAGTTCACATTATTTAAATTAAACTTTAATTAGATTTAGTAAATCTGAGGATGCTTGGTTCATATTACAATCTAGACCAGTTGTATATTGCCAGTTTCAATTTACCATGTATAGGTTATCCTAGCATGGAGCTTGGTTCGGTTAAGTGTGATTGGGTTCTTGTTGTATGGGGAGGCTTTGAATTTGAAAAGGAAAAGGAGGAAGGGAAAGTTGGACCTAACCATGACCCGATGGTCTTTTTCCTTTCTCTCTTTATTTCTTTCTTTCTTTCTTTCTCTCTTGCTGCTGGTTGGCCGCTACTCTCTCATTTTTTCTTCCTTTCTCTCTTTCTTTCTTTCTTTCTCCCTCTCTCTCCCTTGCCTTAGCTGGGCAACTGGCTAGAGCTAACTCCTTCTCTCTTTCCTAGGCTCTCTCCTTCTTACTTATGCCAAGCTTTATAGTCTTCAGTCCAACGAAGAAAGGAGTCCGAGTTTAACAGAGATTCCTTTCCGTAGCTCTATCTATGTACAAAGACTTTGCAGTTGACCTATGCGTGGCCCAGTCTTATGGAGTTGAAGCCATGAGCGGTCCATGTCATTGTTGTTGGATCTATTCTTCCTTCTTTCTGACATCTACGGGTGGGTTAGATTGGCTGTCCATTGCCTTCCGGCCCATTAGATCTACGGTCGATGCAAGATCACAAGGCCTCTTATGAAGGAAGGAGATCCTTCTGCACTGTGTGGTTTTGTGAAAAAAGTGGCACAACAACGGGACATTACTCCTTCATGTTCCTTCATTTTCGGTGTCTTGGGAGAGATTAAAATTCTCTTTGGAGTAGATTAGACGGCTCTGATCTTCCTAGGATCGTAGTTCGCAAGATTCTTGGTGCCAAATTCTGTTGTTTCCGTTCTTGCAAACGATATTTTCATCCGACTTACGGATCGACGAGATCCGCTTAACGTGGTATCTTTGAGGATCTCTTCCATCTTATATCTCTGACGGAGTTGGATCTATGTGCGATGGATGGCCTACGACTGGACAGAGCTACCAGAGTGAGAGTGAGTGATCAACTCAATAATTTCATTAGTTATATTTACACATGTTATCAGCTCAATCAACGCAAGTAATGTAAGACCCGTATCTTAGACCGTACCGTTCCGTTGACTTTCGCGATCCTTCCGGTCGAATTCCGTCAATCTTCGACCTGTATTCTACGTTTACACTCGAACCTAAGCTGAGTCCCGCATATCAGAGTCAACTTGACCCGAAACTTATACCTTAGCGACCGCGCCATCGCCACGGTTCTAACGCCGCGACTCGCGCACCGACCCGATACCCTGGGTAGAAGATATAAGCTGGCGTTCAATTCGAAGAAACACCGCACGTTGTGGATTATGAGGGAATCTCTATGAGATGTCCCATCAATCAATCAATCACTCATGTCAAGTACAAGTCAAGTCACTCCATACCCAAGTACAACAACCCATACCTTTTTCTTACATAAGCAAGCCCAAGTTCAACCCTCACATCACTTCACCTCTCTCTCCACCCATCCCTTCTTACAACACACCACTCCACCCATCACCCATCACACCACATCACTCCATCACCCTTTTTCACCCATCACTCCCCTCTCTCTCTCATTCATTCTCAAAAAAAAAAAATTCCAAGAAAAAGAGCTTCACACGTCCAAGCTCTCTCTCCCTCTCCCAAATGCCAAGTGTGGCCCACCTTCCCTACTCTCTCGTCTCTCATCTCAACCGTTGATCCATCATCTACCACTGTTAAAAGTCAATCAAAGGAGCTAAGGAGGCTAGGGGAGCAAGGAGGAGGCTTAGAGGTAGGTGATCTACCGTTAAATTCTTTTTAGGGACCACTAGTTGGTGGGACCCATTTTTGATGTATGATTTGTATTATGTGGGGCCCATAGTGGCGGGGCCCCACCAACACCGTCTCTTGTTCTCTCTTTCTCTCTCCTTATCCTTCCCCTAAAATGAAGTGAGCCCCACCGATTGGTGATAAATCTACTCCATCCATCAAATGGTGTGGCCCACTACATCTTAGATAAATGATATATATATATATATATATATATATATATATATATATATATATATATATATATATATATATATGTACATGGAAGGTGGGCCACGATCGTGTGGGACCCACCTTGGTGAACGTGGACCATGTCCCTGTGGTACCCACCGTGTTGTATCTGTTTAAAGCACACTGTCCAGCGTCTCTGGACGCTGGACTGGCAGCGTTAACACACTGCACGTTTTAAAAAAAAAGAAGGGAAAAGTATACTTTTACGGTGGGCCACTGATGCGGGCCCCACCTTGAGGTATTTGCTTGATCCAAGCCGTCCATCCTTTTTCTCATATTACATTAGGCGTTGAGCCAAATTTTGGGACCAATCTGACTCTTAAGTGGGCCATACCATCTAAAAACATGTGGAGACATGCCTGAATATATAAAAGCACTTGGTGGGACCTACTTGAAATTTGGACGCATCTTAAACTTGGACTGAACGGTCCACCACGTGGGACACACATATTAGACGATTTGGATCATCTTATTGTGGGCCCCATATTTTTAAAAAAAAAAAAAGAGAAAAGGAAAGAAAAGGGAAGGGAAATGGTGGGCTGCTCCAACATGGCCCCACCTTGATGTATATATTTAATCCAAGCCATCCATTTTATTCTCATGATCGTTTTAGGTGTTGAGCCAAAAAATGAGACCGATCCAATTATCTGGCGGGCCGTGGCATTAAGAATACTAGTATCTTCCTTTAAAACTTGGAAAAATGATTCCTGGGGTCCACCAAAAGCTTGGACCTACCTGAAACTTATTTTGGACCCCTATTTTTGTGGGAAACATGCAATGGATGGGGTAGATCTGGTTAATGTGGGTCCCACCTAGGATAAAAAAATAATATATATATATATATATAAATTTTTTTTTGGCATGACTTTGCGCCATGACGTCTAGAGACGTCCACGTTAAAAAGGGTGGCCGCATTGGCCCACTAGTAGACTCCACCATGATGTATGTTTTACATCTATACCGTTCATTTAATAGGTCCCCTTGAATGGTGCGTTGACTCCAAAAATCATCCACAAAATGAACTCAGGTGGGCCATACCATCCAAATCATGTGAAGACATGCCTAAATCATATAAAAACACTTGGTGGGGCCTACCTGAATTTTGAATGTGGCTGAAATTTGGTGTGAACCCTCAAACAGGTGGGACACACGTAATGGACGGGTTAGATTGCAAATAAACACTTTGGTGGGCCCTACATGGGACCCACTGTGGTATGTGTGGCTTACCACACCGTCAAAACAGTGGGTGGTGACACCCACTGTGATGCAAGTGTTTCACTCACACTGTCCATCCACGGCAGTGGACGGTGACCCCCACTCAGATATATGTATTGTGTCCACGCCGTCCATCACGTGGGCCCCTGGCCACGTGACGTTATGAACATGTTTGGATGACAATAAACATTACAGTGGGCCCTAGGCCATGTGATTCTATGAACAGTTTGGATGCAAATAAATAGTTAGGTCATGTGATTCTATGAACAGTTTGGATGCAAATAAATAGTACAGTGGACCCAGGTTGGGTAGAAAATATACATTACGGTGGGCCCTGGGTCTATATGACCTTATCAACAGGTTTGAATGGAAAATAAACATTTTGGTGGGCCCCTTCCTACATGGCCTTATCAACAAGTGGGATGTAAAATAAACATTTTGGTGGGCCCCTTGCCACACGGCCTTAACAACAGGTTGGGTGGCAAATAAGCATTTCAGTGGGCCCAGGATTGGATGGAAAATAAATGTTATAGTGGGCCCACATGGGAGTCTACCATGATGCATGAGTTTCATCCAAACCGTCTAACCATTTTGAGATCATTTTAAGGCCCATCTTAATGTATTTGTGGCCCGCCTACTAAGGCCCACTTTGTTATATATGGGCCCATGTGTGTAGGCCCATTTGATGTATTTGTGGCCCAATGTTGAGGCCCACTTTGGTATATATAAGGCCTATGTGATTAGGCCCATTTGATGCACATAAAGCTTATGTGATTGGGCTCATTTTAATGCATTTTAAGGCCCATGGGTGATGGCCCATTGCAAAGTACCTAAGGTCCATTGGTGAGGCCCATTGAGGTGGCCCACTTGATGAATATAAGGCCCATGAGATACGGCCCATTTGATGTATTTGAGGCCCAATGGGATGTACCTAAGGTACATTGCAATGTGTGATTCCGCCATGATTTATTTAATGATATTTAAGGCGAACCGAGCCTTGGGAGCAATGATGGTTTGACGTCCACATTGTAAGATTAATGTTGGTTAAACGTCCGCATTGTCACTCTCCCTAGGGCCTACTGATAGGCCTAACTCTTTGTGTATGAGGCCCATGTGCAGGGCTCACCCGTGAAGTATATTAGGCTCATGTGTAGGGCCCACCCATTAAGTATTGGGGCCCGTGGATTGTGATGTATTTTCGGCCAAGATGGCAAGACCTGATGTTATGTATGAGAGACCTAAGGGATGTGGCCCATTACGATGTGTTCGGGGCCTATGGATATGGTCCATTATACTATACATGCGGCCTGTATATGGGGACCGTTATAATGTTACATATGGCCTTATGTGAGTACTAATGTGGTACATGTCAGGCTTAGGTGATAAGGTCCACTTTGATATACTTGTGGCCCATTAGTGCGCCCCATTGATGCGACTCACTTAATGTGTATGAAGCCCATTAGTATGGCTCATTGATGCAGCTCACCTGTTGTATATGAGGCCCTGGATCGAGGTCCATGTGATGTGGCCCATTATGATGTATATTAGGCCCATGATGCATAACCTATTTGATATATTTGAGGCCCATGAGCAGGGCCCACTTATTGTGTATATATGACCCTTGAGTAATGCCCAATGTGTCATATATTAGGCCTTTGTGTAAGGCCGTGGGCCCATTATATGTTTAGATCTATGTGGACCATTCCTTGGGGCAATGTTGGTTAAATGTCCACATTGTTGAGGCCGATTGTTGATACCGACTATGAGTATATGACAACATAACATCATGATACATGCCCATACGCATCATTTGTATGTTTGTTATGAGATGTGATTGACCATTGCATATGTCATTGGGTAGGATGATATGAGACTCCCTGATAGGCGGAGGTTATCTCACATGAGTGCACGGCATGCGCAGGATTGATGCATGACTGGATTGTATGACTCATGCATCTTGCATTGTGTGTTATAGCCCTAGCGACATCAGGGTCGTAGCCTCCACAGGCATATCATGGATGGCCAGACGGGACACCGAAAATGTTTGGTTCTAGCGTACGGGTGCCATAGATGTCCCTGGGTGAAAATTCCTAAACCTCCGTGGCCAGGAGATGACTCCAACGTCGAGACCGAGTGAATATACGAGCGCACGAGGGCCGAATACCAGGAGGCCGCGTCTCCCACTATGTCGTGGTCGGTTGGAAAGGGGTGTGACCTTATCCGCTTGAGTGAGGGAGCAATGTCTAGGTTGAGTTTGACCAGCTTGAGGAATGGTTCCGCTATCGATGAGCTGGGCCTGATATTGGCAGGCGGATAGTGAGGTCTCTTCCACTTATCCAGTTGTGCGCTTGGATAGGGGCGACAAGCTGGCGTAAAGTGTAATAGACCCCGGTGATGATCCAAGAGATGAACTATACTGATATGTGGACTTATTGAGTAGGAGTTGCATACTCATTCATTCATTCATTCACTATCCACTCGGGCTGGTGGTGCACAACTAATTATTATGTACCTTCGTTATGGCAAAGATTTCGGTTGGGGCGCGCGACTAACCTGAGATCAGGAGTTTACCACATTGTGTCTGACTATCCAAATTTAGGTATGGGACTGGTTTGGATAGAAGTCCCTTATGATGGACCCTATAGCCTGTGATACTTCGTACCGTCATCCCGACTTCACATTCCAGCATAGTCATTTCATTCACACCGCATATTACATTGCATCCACCGCACTTGGTATTTTGGGTTACGATGTTTTGCACTTGTATAGCCTAGATGAGGTTGATGGTATTTATGGCTTGTCTGGATTTGCATATTGCATTGTATCTTCAGCATCTGTTAATGTCTTATTAAGTTTTGCATTACATGGCCATGGTATGGCCAATAACATTCATGCCTTGCATCACATAGCTTTGGTACAGCTGATTGAATTCATGGACTTACCGCATATTTTCGCATCACTCTGATATCGTATGATTCTTGATCTTGTCAGAATTTCTGCTTATCCCGATGATATATGATTATGAGCTTTATTATATACCTGATACTTACCTTACACACACTTACACCACCCTCTAAGCTTTTGTAAGCTTATGCACGATAGATGCGTGCAGGTGGCGTTAGGTTGCAGCAGCGTTGAGCTTGGAGCGTGCAACGGTTTTCAGGAGCTCTGATTTTGATATATGTATTTTCCTTTCGGTATTGTATTCAAGTGATTATATTAGTGGATATGTGATGATGATGTTTCCTTTATAATTTGGGTAAACTTGTGGTTATGCTTATTACAAGACAAATGTACGTTCGAAAAATCCTCCTTGTAGGATCCCAGGATCGGAATCTGGCATATGTTGCGCTGGGAGTCGAGAATGGGGTACTACGGAGGTTGTCGGCACCGGATTCGGCGATCGAGATTCCTGTGAATCCGATTTCTGGGTTTGGGGCGTGACAAGTAATAATAAAGCAGGTAAACAAACACTTATCACAACTCTTGTTAAATGCACGAATGTCATTATGAAATGATGCATGCGCCTTACAATCCAACGCTCCCTCACAAGTGACTTCAATACATATTTTCCAACTGCCAACACTCCCTCATCACATGACTCTAATGTCAAATCATAACAACTTATTCTAATGCAATGTGATTGATGTGTATGATTAGTTGAATAATTATTAAATCTTATTCTACATATTAGGACAGGTAGAGTACCTCCATTATATCACCAGTCTACATCGTATCATTAGTCTCGGAAAGGCTGTAACAACCCTTTGCCTGTGTCCCTTGATCTATTTTAGGTCTGTCACTCCCAATTAATCATACATGGTAGGTAAATTATTATCATCATTACTCAACGGACACTATGGGGAGGCTTGTTACCCCAATGCAGGCTAATAACTTGAACATGGTGTCCCATACCACCGTGCATGACTCATAAGTCGTGTAGGTATTCACTGTTCACAACCCCAAGTGTAGGGTCGCAATGCAGTAATAATCTTGGTGAGACCGAGGTCGAATCCACATGGACTAATCTCGTGAGTAATTCTGAAAGCAACTAGAAGTAGAACTAGAAGAAGATGTGAGTCTAAACTAAAAATTAAAGAGAGTAATTGTGAGAGATTTAATGAAAAACTTAAGAAATTAAAGGTGGGAACTAGGGGTTCTAAGGATCCACTTGTAGTGATCAGGGAGATTTATGCTTGGTTCAAGGACACAACAGGAATTGGAGTCTTATTTTATTTAGTTGGAAGATATCTCAAAAAAACCAAATTAGAACTTCCTTTGACCTAATTCTCAATAGATAAGAGCTGTGAGAACTAGAAGTGATTCCATCATAAAACCATGCCCAGGAGATAGTGGCTCACAATAGAATGTACTAATCTCATAACCAAACATAAGAGAATCATGAAGATTAGAAAGGATTCCATCATCCAACCATGCCCAAGGGACGATGGTGAATAACAGAATTTCCTAATTTCATAATCTCAATACATGAAAAGAGATACTCAAAGTTATTGTAGATCTACTATAACGCCTCAATTTCTAAAGCCCGAGTACGAGACTCACTTTAGAAACCCAGAAGTTTATAAATCAGAGAACTTGTGGAAGTATAAATTCAGAGTGCGATAACAAAATGAAGAATGGATAATCATATAAGCCCAAATATTTGACCCACTCAGCTGGGGGTCTTAGTTACAAAATTCATAAGTTTCTAAGACACTGCTCAACTTAAATTAAATAATGAGGCTACTGATTTAGCCCGAAATCTGCTGCTGCCTCTTGCTACAGTTCATCATCATAGTACCCCTTCCTTAGGCTCTGCGGTCACGTCATCAAGGCTAGCGCTGACATCCTCTACATCTGCCCCTGTATACTCTGTATGGTTAGACAGTTGATGAATGAATGGCCAGCTCAGTGTAAATTTCTCTCAAGATTACACACCGCCGCCTTAATAGATAATTTAAAGAAAACAAGGCAATAATCCAAAATAGGCAAGATGCAGTCTTATTAAATGCATGGATGTTTGAATGCACATTAACCTGGGGATGTTTATCCAGTCAAACTTGGGCTCGTCACCTATGCAATCATCGACTTGGAAATGATCATCTAGTCGGAACAATAGATCGATAGTTGGTGGTCTAGGAGCTAGTGAAATGATTCCCTGATGATCCTAAGGGCACATGTTATAGCATCCAAAATTATCCACCCGTCATTGCCAATATGCTATGGATGCATGATTAGCCAATCCATTATTATTCCAGTTACAATCAGCCAGTTTGAGTAACTTAATAGTCACTACAGGGGGCTCATCTCCCAGCGTAGGCCGAAAACTTGAGTATAATGTCCCATGACCACCATCTTCGACTCATGAGGTTCTCCACCTTGGGATGTTTTAATAAGACCCCTTGATCAAAATGACACCAGGTCAAGGGTCCTATTCTTTTCCACATGATCAGTCTAATTACATCCGATGAGTGACTTACATATAATAGTGGAATCCTCCACGTGTAGTGTTATGAGTTATATGATAAGGCAACCATGTAACATGTAACAACATATGATTTTAAATGATGATGCTAAAACATGTAGGGAGGCACCATGGAATTTAAATAATAACTATGATCGATGGATTACTAATACATGTGGCTAGAAATCATTTCTCTGGGATTAGCTAGCATGTGGGCCTATCATATAGTGTGAAGATGGTATTATAAATTAGATTTTCACAATGGATATAAGGATATTAAATTAATAGTAGCAATTTAGTGCAAACTATGTTTAACTAACTTAGAGATGGAAAGTCCAAGGGGAAAGTCATCACCTGAGTCGTCGTAGTCCTGCCCTTGATCTAAATTTCCGTGTGTAGTTAGGAGCTCCAAGTTATGCAAGTAGTTCCCTAAACAACAACTCTTAAGGTTTTAATGCATATAGGAAATCTGAGGGGTTTGGAAAGGGCCCATAAATAAGATCATTTGGGCCCACTTTAGAGTTACTAGGCCCATCGAATTTCTGTTCCACTGATGGCCTAGGTTGGGCCTGGAATTTGTTCCAAGAGAAGGCCCGAATTAGGCCTGGTTTTTGTTATACAAGCAAGCTTGGAAACTGATCGGGCTGATAAACTAGGCCCACCAGTTGCTACACGTTCAAAGCCTCATGGGAGCAGCTGAGCTAGGCTCGTCATGGCCCATTAATTGGCTTGATTTGGCCCAACTGTAACGGCCCACTGAGTTGGCTTAAGTGCAGCCCATAACACTCTATGGTGAGGCCCACAGTTTGGCTTCGACGTGGGGCCCACTTATATTAATGCGGTGCGACCCACAGAAACTTAAATGAGGTGGTGTGGCCCACTGAGATTTGAATCTCAGGTGTGGCCCACTGCTTGAGATGGTGTCACCCATTAAAATTTGAATTGAAGGTTGAATTGAGTGGCCCACCCATTTATATGATGTAATGCAGCCCACCCGCTGCTGCAGGGTGCGACCCACCATGGAGACTCATCTCTTGGGCTGACTTTGGCTGGAATTTCTAGTCCATTTCTGGTGTTGCATTTCGTTTCACAACTCCCCTTTTCTTGTTGATTTTAAAGTAGAAATCCAGCTATTTACAAGGTGTTTCATGCTGAAAAACAGCTGCAACCCAGTCCGATTTCAGCTGATTATCCAGCTGATCCATAGCTGATCTTAAAGCGGAATGCCCTGCTAATTACCGGTCACGTTCTCGATTGTTTTCGAGCTGAAATCCTCAACTATTTCTAAGCAGAATGATCGGTTGTCATGGGGCAGAGTTTTAGCTATATCAGGCTTGGTTTTCTAGCCACCTTCATGGCTTGTTTCATCCTGGCATCAGACTATACAATGACCCAACAAAAAAGCCATTTTCAGTCTGGTGCAGGGCCTAAGTTTGGTCTGGATGTGCAACCTACTTGGGGCATGAAAACGTGGATCGAATACACATAAAAAGGAGGGACAGGGACGGTGGTTAGGTCGTTACCTGGCACATATAAGGGTGGTTGATGCTCCCACCAACACTTTCTTTCTTTTCTTCCTCATTACCTCTCTTTCTCCCTCTTTTCTCTTTGTTTCTGATGTGGAAGTCCTGAAGCATTAGGGTCTTATTTATTGCCTAGAGGAGGAATCAGCAACGGTTGGGAGAATGCCCACCTCATGCAATAGTTGGGATTTACAAATGGCTATGCATGGGACCAAAGGTGGTTGATGGATGGATTACTAACATCATGGCCTTCCTAGAAGTACTTCCCTTGGGTATGGTGGGGCCCATCTCGCGATCAAGCTTGGATGAGCCATTGAGGAAGATGGCCCATCCATTAATGGTGGAATATTGCTTAGGGGGTTTTAGGGTGATCTGGACCATTTGAACGGACTAGATAGGGTCCATAAACGGTGTGGGGTCCACTTTTCGGGTCACGGATGTGGACCTTAATTTATCTCATGAGAAACTAAACTTTCTCCTCTCCTTCTCATGAGTTAAGATAGGTGAGCTTCTCATCTCATAACACCTTGGTAGGAGGGCTAGGATGGCTCCATGTGGCCCCATCAGACGGTCCTCGTGGTGCCAGCCTCCTATTGTCGAAAATGGGTATCCCACTTTTTCTTCCTTAAGGCTTTCCTAACCTTTTTTGGTCATGAAGAGACCATCTCCAGCTGGCTCATGGGAGGCTAGTAATCCCCTGGGTAAAGAGGGTGCTGGCTTGCAAGGTAAGACGTCTGATGGTCCTCTCCCTTGGATCCTAGCCACACATGAAAGGAATGGATGGTCTAAGCCCATCTCCTTCGTTCCTATGCATGGGTCCAAACCCCTATACTGTCTTGGTTGGGCGGACCCCACGAGGAAAATGGACAATTTGGATTGTCCGGAAAGTGGCCAGGGTGGCTCACTTTGGGGCTTGAAGCTCTAAATTTCAAAATCTTAAAATGGTGGGAGAGCCTTTGGAGATTTGTGGGAGTTTATTGGTCAAAGACTATTTGATTGCTCCCCTTGGTCTAGTGCATGTCGCGCACAACAGCACAAGGTGCACATGCACCTTGTACGAGGTCTACTGTGATGTTTATGATAAATCTACACCTTTCATTTATCTAGGGATCCCTATATATGGGCCTCGGCCCAGTTTGGGGCACATGTGAGGCCTAGGTGGGCCGCATCACCTGTTTTAGGCCTTATCTAGCTAGTGTACACTAGAACAATGGCTGGATTGGCCTGATAGTTGGTCTCAACGATTGAATGGGGATCCAGAGCACATCGTTCGTTCGGTTGGCCATAATTTATTCCTCTAGGGTTGTTAGTGGGTGTATTGTGCCAACATGACTTAGTTAACTTATCTATAAGTTTTTTTAACTTAAGTGTTTGTTGAGTTTTACCTCTCGGACTGGTGTTGGGTTCGACTTGGCTCCTTCAGCTCTTGGTGGTCGGCTTTATTGTTGACTGGAAGTCCCAACCTACATATGTAAATTTTAAGTCACCTTGTTAATCGATCTTAATTTCCATAAATGTAGTTCT
Source organism: Magnolia kwangsiensis (assembly GCA_037074715.1). Lineage (NCBI taxonomy): Eukaryota > Viridiplantae > Streptophyta > Magnoliopsida > Magnoliales > Magnoliaceae > Magnolia > Magnolia kwangsiensis. The sequence goes on from CM073573.1 coordinate 65,874,922, forward strand.
CAGAGGTAACACCCGTGTACCAGAGGTACGGGGTGTTCCAGTCTACCCCCTAAAAAAAATTCGCCCTCAAAATTACATGTGGTGTGTTGTCGAACAAGTAAGGGTACTTCTCCATGATTTTGCCTCTCGTTCCCAGGTTGCTTCTTCTTCCCCGTGATGCAACTAAAGCACCTTGATTAGTCGTATAATTTTTATCCACAGGACTTGCTCCTTGCGGTCCAAGACATGGATAGGTTTCCTAGTATAAGGCGCGTCGTCGATAAGTTCAATTTGCTCCCAGCTAATAATGTGTGACTCATCTGACGTGTACTTCTTTAACATAGATACATGAAAGACATTGTAGATACCTGTCAGTGCTGTAGGTAATGCAAGGCAGAATGTCACGGCTCTCACCCGATCTAAGATCTCGAAAGGTCCAATGAAACGAGGTGCAAGCTTCCCTTTCTGTCTGAATCTCATTAAACCCTTCATAGGCGAAACCTTAAAAAATACATGATCGCCAGTTACAAACTCCAGATCGCGTCAACGATTGCTCACATAGCTTTTCTGTCTATTCTGAGCAGTGCGTGAATGCTTCCAAATAACATCGATTAACCTGGACGAGCTCAAGCCCTAACAAACTTCGTTCTCCCACTTCTGCCTAACATTGCGTGGCTCGACAGGGGCGACCATAAAGAGCTTCGTATGGTGCCATGCCTATGTTGGACTGAAAACTGTTATTGTAAGCAAACTTTGCGAGGGCCAAATGGTCGTCCCAATTTTCCTTGAAGTCGAGGGCAGAAGCCCTCAGCATATCTTTTAGGACTTGATTTACTCTCTCTGTCTGCCCATCTGTCTGGGGGTGGAAAGCCGTACTAAACTTGAGTTTCGTGCTGAGTTCCTCCTGTAACCTCCTCCAAAAGGTAGATGTGAACCGGGAGTCACGATCTGATATGATCTCCCGAGGAACTCTATAGGACTGAACAACGACTTCACGGATGTAGAGCCTTGCCAGATTGTCAGTTGAATCCGTCTTTCGAATAGGAAGGAATCTAGCAGAGTTTGTCAGCCTATCCACGATGACCAAGATTGAGTCATGCTTCCTCTGAGTCCTAGGAAGGCTAAAAATGAAGTCCATAGAGATACTGTCCCACTTCCATTCTTCTACTAGTAGTGGCTGAAGAAGGCCTGAAGGATTGTGATGTTTCGGCCTTTATCTTCTGGCACACCATGCATCTTGTTATGAAACCGGCTATGTCCCTTTTCATATTACCCCACCAATATTGCCTCTTTACGTTGTTGTACATCTTCCTACTCATTGGGGGTGTGGCCATTTTAGAGTGATGTGCCTCTATCATCACTCCTTTCCTCAAATCTTCCTACTCCTTGATACCAGAGATCGCCATCAGTACCGATTCTCTAACCAGGCACCTCCTTGCTCATGCACCTCTCCTTCATCTTAATAAGCCATTCATGCTGGTCTTGAGCAAAAATTATCTGACGAACCAGGGTTGGCTCTGTAGTTAAAAGAGCCACATAAGAATCTAGCTCATCAAGGGTGAGCTGGATGTTGAAGTCTTGGAAAAATTCTATCATTTCCCATTCTTTGATCATCAGGGCGGCTATCTGTTCATGCTTCTTCTTCTGACTCAGAGCATCGGCCACCGAGTTTGCTTTACCAGGATGGTAAGATATATCAAAACGGAAGTCTTTAAGCGTCTCCATCCACTGACGCTGACGCTTATTCAAATCCTTCTACGTGAATATATATTTCAGACTCTTGTGGTTGTAGAACAATTGGAAGTCCTCCCCGTAGAGGTAGTGCCTCCATATTTTCATAGCAAAGACCACGACTGCCAACTCTAGGTCATGAGTTGGGTAATTCTCCTCATGTTTCTTCAACTGGCTAGAGGCATAAGCGATCACCCTGTCGTTTTGCATCAGAACACAACCCAGACCCATCTTTGAAGCGTTGCCATACACTACGAACGTTTCTCCTTCTTGTGGAAGAGTGAGCACCGGTGCAGAAATCAGTCTCATCTTCAAGTCTTGAAAAGCTATTTCCGTGTTCTCTTCTCACACAAACTGGTTGTTCTTCTTTGTCAGTTAGGTGAGCGGTCGCGCGATCCTTGAGAATTCTTTGATGAAGCGCTTGTAGTATCCTGCCATGCTTAAAAAGCTTCCGACCTAGGTGACTGTGGTAGGCTGATCCCACTTAGATATTGCTTTGACTTTAGCAGGATTGACTGCGATGCCTTTTGCCTTCACTACGTGCCCTAGAAACTTCACTGCTTCTTCCCAAAAATTGCATTTTGATAGCTTAGCATACAATTGATTTTTCTTCAGCATACTCAGGACCATGCACAAGTGTTTCTTGTGTTCCTCCTGCTTTTGGAGTAAACTAAGATGTCATCGATGAACACGATTACAAACCGATCTAGGTATGGCATAAAAACTTGGTTCATAAGGTCCATGAATACCGCCAGAGCATTTGTAAGTCCAAAGGACATTACCAAGAACTTGTAGTGCCCATAGCTAGTCCTGAATGTAGTTTTAGGGATATCCTCATCCCTGATCTCAGCTGGTGGTACTCCGATCGCAGATCGATCTTGGAGAAGTATTTGGCACCCTTGAGCTGGTCGAACAGGTCGTATATACATGGCAAGGGTATCTGTTCTTTATCGTCACCTTGTTCAACCACCGGTAATCAATGCAGAGGCGCATCGACCCATCCTTCTTTTTCACAAAAAAGAGTGGCGCTCCCCACGGGGAGATACTGGGGTGAATGAAGCCTTGGTTCGGTAGCTCATCTATCTGGTTCCTAAGTTCTTCCATTTTGCAAGGGCACATTTAAAACGACGGTTAATGATATGGGGGTAGTTCCTGGTTTGAGATCTATGCAGAAATCTACTGCTTGTCTTGAGGGTAGCCCTGGTATCTCTTGAAATACCTCTGGGAAATCCCATACTACTGGGATTCGGCTGATGGTGGACTCGACTAATTCTGATTCTTCTAGGGATTATAAGCTTTTAAGCGTACCGTGCTTATTTTTCCCTTTTATTGTAAAGAAAGCTTACTTAGGGATGATTATAATGACCGTTATGTCGCGGCAGTAAATCACTGCCCGGACTCGAGAAAGCCAATCCATACCAAGGATGACGTCAAATTGTTTCATAGGCATGAGGATCAGATCCACAGCCACTTCATGGTTTGCAAGAGTTAGGGGACAATCTTTACACAACTTGTTTATTTCGATGAATTTATCCATGGGGGATGCTACGACTTACAGGGCATGTATACGAGTTATGTTCAGTACTAGTCTATTTGCAATAGTAGAGTCCATAAAAGATGAGGTTGCACCGGAATCAAATAAGAGAAAAACAGGGGTACCGTGGATGTGAGAGGTACCATGAATGGTCTGATGCAGGTCCTCCTCAGCTTTTACGGCAGCTACGACGAACATGCTGGCAGGGGCCCTCTGGTGGACGGGAGGTCCTGACCTAGGCAACCGCGGCCTAGGTGCTGCCCTGACAACTAATGGACCTGACGGGGGGTGACTCGCTAGTGGGCCAATGCCTTCGTCCCTCATCCTTTTGAAATAGGTCCGCGCGAGGTGTCCGGTCTTGTGGCAGTACTCGCAGTTTCTCATGGGAGGCAAGGGCGGTGCGCCTGTAGGTATGAACTTGACTCTTCTCTCCGGCACAGATGGGGCAGGAGGCGCCTGTCTAGGCTTGACTAGAGCATCCCTAGCTGGGGGGCGGGTCCTCAAGGTGCGTTCAAAGTCTTTCTCAACCTGCATAGCCTTGTCCACCAATTCTATGAAGTCCTCAAAATCCCAAGCTCATTGATGCGACTGGATTCCCTACCTAAGCCTTCCTTGAACTTTGTATCCTCCAAGGCCTTGGGCACATACCGAGAGATTTCATCGAACCAGACCTCATACTAGGAGACGGTCAAACTGCCCTACTCCAGTTTCAAAAATTGGGCTACCTTCTCATTTCTACACGACTGGTGTAACGCCCTGGAAAAATCCGTACTGAAACTCGAGTACTAACTCGACCAGAAATCACGTAGGATTAATTCCTTTAGAAAATAAGCGTAAGTTAGCTAGTGCAACGCTAGAGTAGCTGTGAAATAGTCCCTGATCACTTTAAATACATTCTACAAGACCCAAAACTTGTAGAATTCATGATGCTATAATATCCTGAAACCTAGGATCAAACTCTAAAACGGTTTGTCCTCAGGAACCCTTTGAAACTTTGTATTGGATCTAGACCGCGCGTCGAAAGTCCGATACTTACAATCTTAGACCATTATAACCGCTTAGCTGGACTTGACAATCATTTCGAAAATCAAGCCCAACCGACGTTCAGAGGCTATTTCATTGAGCCTGGAGTGAAGAGAGTGAAAATAGGGCAAATGCTTAAGAAATTAAATTCAAATCTGGTAAGTGACTTGGCATGTTATTATTAAGCGTTATGACCGTCAGAATTCAGCCAAATTACACCCTCGGATTAAGAAAAATTTCTCTTTCATATCATGAGACTTGTAGACCTGATCTACGTGCGATGACCGCTGAACTGAAACTGGACCCCCACGTGCGATCTACGAACACTACTGGTCTGAAAATGGGATGTGAGCAACATCCGGTGACTAAGAGCTTAAGTCCAATCACGTTTGGCACCTCCCGAAATGCCTTTTTGGACCGATTTGGTTAGACCTCAAGTAAACATTGTTCCCAAGCCTATTTTGGGAATGTTTTAGCTTATAAAAGGCTTTAAACCCTCACTTATCTCACCCATCCAAATTTGCTAGAAACCCTAGCTGGTGTGAGGGAGAAAGTGAGAGTTTGTGAGAGAAAGTGGGAGTGATCTTCCTGCCACTTGCATTACCTGTTGCACGTGCTTAAGCAACGCATCTCAATCCCTTTTTCGGTGATTTCGCCACATTTCTAGGTAAGAAAAGACCCTAACTACTTGCTGATTTAAGATTCCATTGATTCCTTAGCGATGTATCTTACGAATCCTGTGTATTAGGTTGTCTATTCACCGTAGAAGAAGCGTATATGCTCCATTCGAAATGATACACCTTTAGGGAAAAAGGTGCAGATTTTAGATGCTTTGATTGACTGATTTCAAAGCTTTCATTGTCGTTTAATAGTAGATTATCGACGGCAACTCCGTTTGACATGTACAACATGCTATCCGTTTCCTGTTTCGTAAACGTAGGAAAAAGATGAGATTTAGGGCATTTTAATCATTTGTAGGAAATACTGTATACATCCATATTTTGCTGAAATGGTTAACATGGATTTTTGTTGCATTAGGATATTAGGAATGCGTGTATAATTGGATTGGCGAAGAGATTCCCCCAAATGCGCACTTTGAGTCGACATACACTATGTAGACTTAAGTGTGTAGACTAAGTGATTGTATAAATATTTGTATTAGTATGTATTGAATTAAATGGTGTTGTGAATTAGTTTAAGATTGAATTCTCATATAATATGCTGATGTAAATGATTTCCTTCATGTTAGCGATATGCATGATTTCATTATCTGTATGAAATGCATGTGATAGATGATTCACTTAAGTTGTATGTTATAACATGTTTCAACATGCTTATATTGCTGTATTTCATTTTCATTACTCTTATGTGATTGATGTTGTGGATTCACAAATGTTTGCTGTATTTAGGAATGTTTGATTAATTGCTTTACTATTATCGCATGATTAATTTGAGAACATGCTAATCTCTGCTCTATTATTCCACTGAGTTGATCACTCACTCCCACGTTATGGGATGGTGTTTGCAACACCCACCAGACCCTGTCTTAGATGCAGGTGAGGCAGCGATTCAGGAGGCAGAGCCGGATTATGATGAGGACCAGGACGAGTTCTCATATTTGCAGTTTTACGACGGCTTTGCATAGGTGGCCTGGATTGGCGGGACATACTAGTTGGACTTCTGACATTTTGATTTTTTTTATTTCATGTATATGAGACTCAGAGATGTATTCATACTTTGGAGACAACTGAGATTTATTTTATTTTCCATACAGTGATATATATTCTTCAGTCTTCCGCTTGCTTTTATCACTGAATCTGGAGTATGGATTACAATTTTGGTATAATTTTACTCATGCGAATGCTTTAACTCAGACAACAGGGAATCATAATCATATTTGTTGCATAAGTGACGGTCTGGAACTCGGGAGTCGGGTTTATGCACGACCACCAATTTTCAAGGTGTTACAAGTTGGTATCAGAGCATGAACGAGATTATACTGGGCCTGGGTTATGGACACGCGATGTACGCTGTCGCTCCTTTGACTTAGGTAGGCGTGGAGAGGTCTAGAAACACTCGTAGGATTGCAGTTTCTCCAATAGGCGAAGTTTACTCAAGTCGATCATTCGATCGAGTCCATAACGTATCTAGGGTCGCGTGAAGTGACCTAAGTAGCTCCTAGGTTGTAAGTAGGCAGGTTTGAGACATTTTCTGAAAGGTTCCAAACCCAAAAATGTGAATCCTTGGGCAGTGGGGCAACCACGACCCTTACATTAAATCGCTAGGGCTTAAAAACCCCGTTTCACTCAATTTCTTCAGAATCCTTCCCCTCACCACTCTATTCTTTAATCCTTTCTTATTATTTTCATATTAGGAATTGATATTAATGTGAAAATGATATAAAATCATACTTAGATAAAATTTTATAATGAATAGTAAAAATACGTGAAAATTGGCCTTTAGGCCACCCAAAAGTTGAAATATTTTGTGACTGATGGGTTAGTTGGATTTATTAGCTCCTCCTACCCCAAAATCATATGCTACATGATGGGTAAAAGTATTCTAGGTTACAGACTGGCCCCAGAATTTCCCAGAGGAAAGTTTAGGCCTCTCTAGGCCAAATCAATATGATCTGGGTTGGGGCCCATATATATTTGGGGTCCCTAGGGCAGGGGGGACCTAACCCATGTGGTCCCACTAGTCGGATTGGTGGCCGGCCGGCGATGCCATCACCGATCTGGCGATGGATCACCGTACAATGAGCCTCACACGACCTGAAATTCGGGCGCACGGCGTTTTTAGGGTAGGGCACCCCTCCCATACACCGCCCGTCCCTTAAAAACTCTTAGAAAAGGTACTTCCTTAACAACAGCCCCCTCCAAGCCTCCATTTTCATTTTTCTTGCTGCCCTATCTCAAAACGCAGCTCCAAATCCCTTATAATCCCTTCCATTGCTAAAAACGACGCCTGTCCATCCTTCCATTGTGATTAGCAACCCTCTTCCTCTCTGATCTCGTCCATTGGAGCTCCTACAACCCCCAAAATGTGCTGAAATCGTGTGGAGTTCTAAACCCTTTTAGTTTTCCCTTTTTTCTTTGAAATTGCAGCCCTTGGAAGCTTGAAGCATCCCTCTACAATGCCTAGATTTGCTTCAGTCCATTTGGGCAGCCATTTCTCTCCTTTTTTCTCATTTTTCATGGCTTTTGTTGAAGCCATTTTGGCTCTTTTCTCGTTCTCCACCATCCTCTCTTTGATGGGGAAGAGGAAAACCGTAGTAGACGAAGCTGGGCCTAGTCGCCCTGCACAATCAAGAAGACCGAGGGGTGGCGCCGCTAGCTCAAGCGCCGCCGCAGGTCCAAGCATAGCCCGGGAGTTTCATACAAAGCGGGATCTGGATCCCCATGTTCAAATAGGGCGTGTATTGTTAGCAGAGATGCCTCATGGTGAGTATACTAACCGTAAGGTACTATTTGAAGCCCATGTGGATGAGTAGCTCTTCGGTGAATTCCTGTTGTTTGAGCGCATTGAAGCGGCACACTGGGGTCCGCTCTTTGAAGCCCGTTCTCGTGCTAATGTGAGCACCGTTCGTGCCTTCTACGCTCGTATCCGGGATCCTATGTTAGAGCCATTGCAGTTTAAGATTCCCTTTGATAGAGACCGAATGGCTACGATCGATGTTCGATTGATAGCTCGTATTCTGAAGGTGCCTCTTGGTGAAGTTCATCCCACTGCTAAGAATCTGAAGAGTAGGCGTGAGCGAGACACCATACTAGATTCCTATGTGGTAGTCTGGTTCCGTGGCAGCCTAACAATAGCCTCTTGGCATCTCATATGTCAGAGGATTTGCGCCTACTGCACCACATTTGCACGTTCAATGTGTATCCTAGGTCGACCGTACATGCCCACAGGCTATATCAGCACCGCCTTTACGGTTGGCTCCTGCGCACCCTTCCTTTAGACCTCTCGTATCTCAGTTCAGGCCGCCTCTACGGCCCATGGTACAGCGGCCGAACCGGCCACAGTAGGTGCGGGTGCATGCCTTGACAGCTGAGGTAGCCGAGACAGAGACTTCTCAGCATTCGGCCTTTGAGGTCACTGCCCACATCAGAGGTACTCCTATACTTGTGATGGTGGATACTGGATCCACACTTTCTTTGATATCGCATTCCATGGTCAGGCGTCTTGGACTACCGACTATTCGTATGGATGGAGTGCGAGTCCTTTCAGCTCATGGGAATTTTTTTGATGCCACCCTGATGTGTGAGGGTTGCTTGGTGGATCTAGGAGGCAGGACGATGGCTTTTGATCTTATCGTCGACCCCTCTCTTGTTTATCTCGACGTCATTCTTGGCATGGACTAGTTGACTGTTGGGAGGGCCGAGATTGACTGCGAGACTCGTATGGTGATGGTATACGAGCCAGAGGGCACGCCTTTTACATTTTCAGTTCGGGTAAATCTCCCCTTCCGCATACTTAGCTACGCTTCTTTACTTCGAGACGCTGATGCCTCGACGCTTGAGCATACGCCAGTCGTTTGTAATTTTGGGGATCTGTTCAGGAAGATCCCTGGTTTGTGACCTCGACGAGAGATTGATTTCACTATCAATCTGGTGCCTGGTTCCGAGCCCGTCTCACTGCCGATGTATCGCATGGCACTGTGTGAGATGGAGGAGTTGGGACGCAGATTGATGGTCTGTTGAAGCTTGGTCTTATTCGACCCAGTGTGTCTCCTTGGGGAGCACCAGTCCTGTTTGTAAGGAAGAAGGATGGTTCGATGCGATTGTGTATTGATTATCGCAGGCTGAACCAGATCACGGTGAAGAACAAGTACCCTTTACCCAGGATCGATGACTTGTTTGATCAGTTGAGAGGAGCACAGTACTTCTCGAAGATTGATCTTCAGTCAGGATATCATCAGTTGCACGTCAGGGATAAGGACATGCAGAAGACAGCATTCAGGACCAGCTTTGGCCACTGCGAGTTCCTTGTGATGTCGTTCGGTCTCACGAATACACCAGCCATGTTCATGGATCTGATGAATCGGGTATTTCGGTCTTTCCTCTATCGATTCGTCGTTGTGTTCATTGATGACATTTTGGTATACTCCAGGAGTTGAGAGGAGCATGAGGAGCACTTACGCTTGGTCCTGGATACACTCAGACAGCATCAGTTGTTCGCACAGTACAAGAAGTGCGACTTCTGAAAGCAGGAAGTGAAGTTCCTAAGACACGTGGTATTCAAGGATGGGATGGCAGTTGACCTGGTGAAGGTAGCTGCAGTTTAGGACTGGGAGCAGCCTGGTTCTGTCACTGAGGTGAGGAGTTTCTTGGGTCTCGCTGGCTATTATCGACGCTTCATTCAGGATTTCTCGAAGATTGTGAGACCTTTATCTCAGTTAACACGGAAGGACGTGAAGTTTGCATGGAATGACAAGGCGAAGTCAGCTTTTCAGGAGTTGAAGGACAGACTTACGTCCGCCCCTGTGCTAGTATTGCCAGAGCAAGGGGTTAGATACACTATATACACTAACGCGTCTAGCGTTGGTCTGGGTTGTGTCCTTATGCAGAAGGACATGATAATTTCGTATGCCTCGAGACAATTAAGGAAGCACGAGGAGAATTACCCTACACATGACCTGGAGTTGGCAGCCGTCATATTCGCACTGAGGTTCTGGAGACATTACCTCTATGGAGAGGAGTTCAAGCTCTTTTGCAACCACAAGAGCCTCAAGTACATATTCACGCAGCGAGACTTGAATATAAGGCAGCGGTGATGGATGGAGACTTTGAAGGACTTCAAGTTCGAAGTCTCTTACCATCCTGAGAAGGCAAACCTTGTGGCTGACGCATTGAGCGACAAGAAGGCGATAGAGTTTGTGGCTTCGCTGATGGTTGCTGAGTGGGATATGGTTGAGTTTTTGCGAGACTTTGAGCAGAAACTCACTGTAGAGGAGCCGTATGAGTTCATCACACATAGCAGGTGCGATCTCAGATCGATGACTGGGTCATCGAGGCGCAGAGGGATGATGCGCGTCAGACTGAGCTTCGAGAGCAGGCCAGTGACGATGCAGACGCCGAGTGGTGAGTTGGCACAGATGGGGGCTTACGTTATCGTGGTCGCCTATGCGTCCCAGATATCCCTGACTTGAGACGAGAGATTCTCGAGGCCGTGCATTGTACCAGACTCGCGATGCATCCAGGCAGTACGAAGATGTATCGCGACGTGAGGAGGACCTATTGGTGGGAAGGTATGAAGACCCACATAGCAGAGTTCGTGTCCCGTTGTCTTACTTTCAATAGTAGATTCAAACTAAACTAATAGCCAATCATCATTCGAAATAATAACATTGAATTCAACAAATTAAGAACTGAGATTAACTACAAGATTCATCATTTACCCTTAGCTAAGAGATTAGACTAACAAGACTAACATCTTAGAAGAAAACATAAAAACTAACTAAGAAAGAAGAAATAACTCTTGGGAAATTACTCCACCCTTTGCTTTGCTCCTTGAACCCAAATTCGTGCTTAGAAACTCATAGAATACCCATATTTATAAGCTTTTCTTGGATCAACTTTGAAATAAACTCAATATTACGGAAAAAGTTACGCTTCGATCGGACCGAAGTTGGCTTCAGTCGGACCGCATTAAGGCTGAAAATATCACTTTCTCATTGGACTATTCTGTGTGATTTCGGTTGGACCGAAGTTGAACTTCGGTGGGACCGAAGTATGTTTTTGGAATTATTTCAGGACTCTCTTTTTAGACTCGTAATTTCAGAATATAATTTTTCTAGCCAATTTTCAAGATTCATTTTCTTCACTTTAAATTTTCGATTCTCTTCATTCCTCACTTGATTTCCTTGAATTTTTTACATGTGAATTATTCATTAATGTCTTCCAAATTTCTAAATATTTATTTAGTAATCCTTTGAGCATAAATATTCTTTTTAAGTATTCTTTTCTCCTTAGCTCTCAAAATCATATCGCAAGAGAAAACATTTGAAACTAGTTCTATTAAGTGTAGTTATGTTACCAAAACCAATGAATAACAATGGAAAAATATGCAATATTTGACACTCAACACACCCCCAACTAGTATTTTTCTTGTTCTGAGTAAAACATGCATGAAGTAATCCTCAATCCTTGAGTTTCAAAACCTCTCTTGGAAAATAACCGTTTGTGCAATCAAGCATGAATGATAGGATTTCAAAGACAAGAGAGTGAAAATTAAAAACTTAGAGCGGAATCTTATGAGTAAAAAATTGGATCTTCCTTCATCAATTAACTAATATTATAAGTTCATATATCAATTTTCTAAGGTGCTTAGTGATTCTCAACTTACTTTTCATAGAAAATAACTATTGTTTCATAATGTTAGCAATGCACATTATTTCAAGGCAATTTGTTTAACACAAGCTCTGATTCTGAACTTATCTACTTTTCCATCTTTTAGAATTTTTGATTTTATATCGACGACCCCTTTTTATATTAATTTCAATCTTTTTATTATTTTTTAGAGAATTTCTCATTTGAACACGTGGCCTTTTTTGTCGATCTTACTATTTTTCTCTTCTTTTAAGGTGGATGAAGATCTCTAGACTTGGTTCTCAATGATTATTAGTTATATACATACTAACAGTAAGAAATTCTAGTATTCTCCATAGAAAAGAAATCAAGTGCGAATGTGTGAATTAGATCAAAATAATATTCACACTTTTCTTTTAGTCAATCAATTGGAAGCTCTTATCAATGGTCTACTCAGTTGATCAAACTCTAACAATTTAAGGTTTAACTCTCTATCATATCATCATACTCAAAACATTCTTAATTATGTAAATTATTACATTCAAACAAGTTTTTTAACTTTGAAAAATTGAAAAAATTTTAATTTTTTTCTTGAAAAGTAAGAAAACAGTGATTAGTCTTCCTGTAAGAAAATAGTGATTAGTCTACCTAATCCACATCCCAACATAAAACCTACATTGTCCTTAATGTAACAGATGTGAACATGTAATGCATATGAGACAATGAAAATAAAGGGAAGTGATGGAAAGATAGTACCCGGAGAAGAAGAAGTTGAAGTTTTTCCAAAGTTAAACATATAATGGGTTAGCATGTGTTGAGGAGAAGCCTTCAATCTTCAAGTTTTCATGTTGCTCGACCGGTCATGGGGGAGCCACGACCGGTATTGGGAGGCACTCGACCGGTCGTAGGTTTGAGCCCTGGCACGACTCGAAGTCCAGCGAGTTGTGCTATTTTTTTCGGGGTCTAGGACTGGTCGTAGGAAAGCTAGGACTACCAGTCGTAGGTGTAAGACCCGTATCTTAATCCATACCATTTAGTAAACTTCCGCGGTCTTACTGGTCGAATTCCGGCAACCTTCGACCCTTAACCGATATCGACTCGCGATCCTGATTCATATGCCGACAACCCGAGTCGACTCAACCCAAGACCACTACCATAGCGACCGCGCCGTCGCTGCGGTTTCAATGCCGTGACTCGCGGGCCGAGGCGATACCCTGGTCAAGAGATGTGGGCCAACGTTCGGTGTGAGGAAACGCTGCGCGTTGTGAAACCAAAGGGAATCTCTACGATGTGTCACATCTATCCTATCAATCAATCAATCTATCAATCCATCACATGTCAAGTACACATCACTTTCACCCCTTTTCCCAAGCAACCACAAAAGTCTTCCTAACCCATACCTTTCTTACACAAATGCTACAAAAGTCTTCCATGCCCATGCCTTTTCTTACACAAAAGGCCTCAAAAGTCAAAAAGCTCTTACACAACCATCACTCACCACATCCATCCATCACTCTCTCTCTCCCTTTACAACTCCTCTCTTTCTCATTTGGTAAAAAACTCCAAGCAAAAGAAAATCCCACGTATGGAATTCTCCAAACACTCCTAAGCTCCAAGTGGCCCACTTTCCTACCCCATCATCTTCCATCTCAACCCTCCATTCCTCATCTCATCCATTGAAATCCAAGCTAAGGTGCCAAGGAACCCCTAGGAGCAAGAAGATCGGACGGTGGGTGCTATATCATACTAGTTTTTCTTATTTTTATGATGGGCCAAGTGAGGCCCACCGATCAATGGTGTGGATCTCACTTGGGACTCTAAGTTGTGGCCGATGGTCCACTTTGATCACCATGATCATTCCATGATGGGGCCATTCTCCATGGACCCCATCATGATGTTTGTTTCATTATATTTTGAGTGCACGATATGTGCAGGATTTGTTACATGACTGGATAGTGTGAATCATGCATTTCACATTTGTGTGACATAGTTATTGTACGCCCTAGTGACATCAGGGCCGTAGCCTCCACAGACGCATCGTGGTTGCCAGGATTGGATACCGAAAATCTTGTTCTAAATGAGGTGCTATAGACATCCCTGGGTGAAAGTCCCTAAACCCTTATGGTACCAAGAGGTTGCTCCAACGTCTAGACCGAGTGGGTAGATGAGCGCTGAGTGCCGAATACTAGTTGGCTGTGCTCTCCACTGTGTCATGGTCGGTTGGAAGGGGGTGTGGCCTTACCCGCCCAAGTGTAGGGAACAATGCTAGGTTGAGTCTGACCAGCTCGAGGAATGAGTCCGCTATCGATGAGTCGCACCGGATATTGGTAGACTGATAGTGAGGTCTTTTCCACTTACCTTATTACGCGCGATGTGGCGGCAATCTAGTTTAGAGTGTACTAGACCCCGGTGATATCCCATATTTGAGCCGTATTAATGGGTGGACATAGATGAGGATCTGTATGCTTGAGTTACATTGCACATCGCATGGCCTTGGGATGGCCGATACCATTCATGTCTTGCATCGCATAGCCTTGGTACGGCTCATGATATTATGGATTCATCTGCGTATTTTGCATTACTCTGACATTGCATGTTCATATTACTACCTTGCGCACACACTTTCACCACCCTCTAAGCTTTCTATAAGCTTATGCACGATTGTTGCGTGCAGGTGACGTTGGTTCACGGCAACGCTAAGGCAGGAGCGCGTTGCAGATCGTTTTGGAGTTTTTGTTCTCTGCCATTGTATTTCCCTTTATGCTCATTATACTTGTAAAGTTTTTGATCATAGTGGAAATGTAATGGAGTTCTTGGTTATTGTTTGTGGGTTATGCCATTGGTTATACTTATTACGAATCAAACTGACGTTAAAAATCCTCCTCGTAGCATCCCAGGATCGGAACCTGGCGAATGGGCACTAGGAGCCGAGAATGGGGTTCTACAGAGGCTGTCGGCGCCGGATTCGGTGATCCAGAATTTTGTGAGTCCGGTTTCCGAGTTTGGGGCGTGACAGAAATTGGTATCAGAGCATAACTTAGGAATAACCGAGAACAACATTACATGTCTACTATGAGTGTAGAATGGTTAAGTTTCGAAGTTTGGATAGCTTAGCAACCTTCTGTTACAGACCGTTAACATGCGTACCTTCAAGAGTTTTGAAGTTGATAGGCGCCTTCACTCTTTCCTATAGGACATGGCGCTTAGGAGGGTGACCCGATCGACTCCCGCACCACCACCTGAGGATTCCGCTTCACCACCTGAGGCTCCAGCTTTACCACCTGCACCTCCCATTCCACCCTCAGAGATCCCTGCTCCCTTCCCTGAGGATGACATTCCTCCACCTGAGGCCGATGAGGAGCCGACTATGACTGTGAGTGCCTCTCAGTTACAGCAGACGTTACAGGCTGTGACAGCTGCACTCCAGGGATAGGGCAGGCGCTTAGTTGTTTCACCAGCTCAGGCAGAGCAGGAGCGCACGAGCGCCTTAGTTCGTGAGTTCAGACAGCTTAATCCCCCACGTTTCCACGGCGAACCAGATCCGACTGCAGCAGAGAGATGGTGCTCCGATGTGTAGAAGATTTTTGATACTATGTCATGTACGACTGAGCAGCGAGTCCGGTTAGCAGTATTTCTCTTCCAGGGTGAGGCCGAGCATTGGTGGACCTCTGTTACCCGTGTTGCCGGACCTGAGTATGTCTGGACATAGGAGGACTTTGTTGACTGATTCGAGGAGCAGTACTTCCCCGACCATATCCGTCGTCAGTGAGCCTTAGAGTTCGAGACTCTGGTGTAGGGAGACATGACTGTGGCATAGTACGCGGCCCGTTTTGTGGTATTATCGAGATTTTCACCGTATATGGTTGATGACGAGGGGCGAAAGGCCGCCCGCCGTTTCGAGCACGACTTACGTTACGGCCTTCGAGGTCGTGTTATTGGGCATGAGCTCTCTACTTTCCAGGCAGTGGTGCGGAGAGCTCAGATTTATGAGACTAAGTGGGCCGGTTCTCAGTCTGATCGCGGTCAGAGGAGAGACTGGAAGAGGCAGGCTTCTTCCAATGATTCCCAACAGCGTCGACCACAGCAGCAGAGGCGTACAGGTCACTCAGCCTTCCGTGCACCATCAGCACCAGCAGCACCTCCACCACCACCTCAGAGGCAGTTCACCGGCACTTGCTTTAGGTGCGGTACGATGGGACACCATTCATAGGAGTGTCCCAGCCCCCAGCAGCAGCAGAGAAGTCCACAGTAGCAGAGACCTCCACCACAGTAGCAGAGACCCCCACAGCAGCAGCGACAGCAGCCTCCACCACCGAGGCCACCTCAGCAGCAGTATCAGCATCAGCACCAGCCTTAGAGGCCACAGCAGCAGAGGTAGCAGTTTCGACCCCCTCAGTGACCCCAGCAGCAGCACGTTCAGAGGGGACAGGCACCTCCTCAGCCAGCTCAGGCTAGATTCTATATGGCTCAGCAGGATCCGCAATCATCTGGAGGAGTTGTTGAGGGTATACTTTCAGTTTCTGCATGCATTGCACGTATACTGTTTGATTCTGATGCATCGCACTCTTTTGTGGCCGAGAGCTTCTGTCGATCGACTGGCTTACTATTGGAGTCTGCTGGTGAGAGTCTATCAGTATCGACTCCCTTGGGGAGGACTGCAGTGTTGGGCCAATTTTGCTTGTCTTGCCCCGTTCTGGTTGGGGATACCTTTCTGCCTGCCAATTTGTCTGTTTTACTGATGTCTGAGTTTGACGTCATCCTGGGCATGGATTGACTCACCGAGTATTATGCCATATTGGACTGCGCCGCGAGAACAGTTACGTTCTGTATACTCGGCATGCCACAGTTTCAGTTCATTGCAGAGGCCAGAGGAGAGCGGTTGTCTTGTTTGATGTCCTGCGCCATAGAGGAGCCTGTTGCCGGTTGCATCGACCATTTGCCCATAGTATATGATTTTCCCGATGTGTTCCAGGAGATTTCGGGATTACCGCCTCATCGACTCACCGAGTTCTAGATTGATCTCGTACCCGGTACCGCGCCTATTTCGAAGGCCCCGTATCGTATGACACCGTTAGAGTTACGGGAACTGCAGAAGCAGTTGGACGAGTTATGTGAGTTGTGCTTTATTCGTCCGAGAAGTTCTCCGTGGGGAGCACCGGTACTCTTCGTGAAGAAGAAGGATGGTTCGTTGAGGCTCTGCGTTGACTACTGCGAGCTCAACAAAGTCACGATCAAGAATAAGTACCCGCTCCCTAGGATTGATGATTTGTTTGACCAGCTGCAGGGTGCACAGTTCTTTTCAAAGATTGACCTGCGTTCCGGTTATTATCAGATTCGGGTCCGAGATGAGGACATTCCGAAGACGGCATTCAGGACGCGTTACGGTCATTTTGAGTTTCAGGTCATGTCCTTCGAACTGACCAATGCACCTGCGGTCTTCATGCAGCTAATGAACGAGGTCTTTCGCCCATATCTGGATCAGTTTGTTGTAGTCTTCATCAACGACATTCTGATCTACTCGAGGACCCGTGAGGAGCATGAGCAGAACTTGGAGATTACCTTGCAGACCCTCCGCGCATACCAACTTTATGCGAAGCTGGAGAAGTGCGAGTTTTGACAGGAGGAGGTAAAGTTCCCCGGTCACGTGGTGACGAGGGAGGGTGTCGTAGTGGACCCCTCAAAGGTCGAAGTAGTGCGTCAGTGGGGCCAGCCCACGACTGCGACTGAGATCCATAGTTTCCTTGGTTTGGCGGGCTATTACCGACGTTTCATCGAGGGTTTTTCTCGTATTGCAGCCCCGCTGACCAGGTTGACTCGGAAGGGCGCAGAGTTTATTTGGAGTGACACCTGCGAGCGAGCATTTATGAAGTTGAAGGACCGTCTGACGTCCGCTCCTGTCCTCACTCTTCCCTCTGGGAGTGACAGATTTATTGTGTTCACTGATGCCTAGCATATCGGTTTGGGTGCTGTCCTGATGCAGTACGGGAGACCAGTGGCCTTTGCGTCTCGTCAGCTCTAGGTCCATGAGCTGAACTATCCTACGCATGACTTAGAGATGACTGCAGTTATCTTTGCACTGAAGGTGTGGAGGCACTATCTTTATGGGGTCAGGTTCGAGCTCTTCTCTGATCACAAGAGCTTGAAGTACCTCTTCTCGCAGTCTGAGTTGAATATGAGATAGAGGCGCTGGATGGAGCTCTTGAAAGACTATGATTTTGATCTCCAGTACTACCCGGGTAAGGCGAACGTGGTGGCAAATGCCCTCAGCCGTCAGCCACGAGGCCTAGTGGCGCATATGATGATTCAGGAGTGGCGGATGCTTGAGGATATTGCAGTGTATGACTTTGAGTTCGGCCTGCAGTCTTCCATTGTATAGTTATCGAGCTTGTCGATTCAACCCTCTCTTGTCGCTAGGGTGATCGAGGCTCAGCAGGCTGATGAGTCGTTGCAGAGTTATATGGCTGAGGTGGCATCTGAGGGTCAGGCAGATTGGTAGATTGGTACAGACGGTGGACTTCGTTTCAGAGGCCGATTATGTGTCCCGGATATTCCAGAGTTACGCAGAGATCTTATGACCGAGGCACATCGATCGTGATTTTCTTTCCACCCGGGCTCGACGAAGATGTACCGTGACATGAGGCGACAATATTTTTGGGCGGGGATGAAGCGCCAGATCACCAGTTTTGTGGCCGAGTGTGACACGTGCCAGCGTGTCAAGGCCGATCATCAGAGACCTCCTGGTCTATTGCAGCCGTTGAGCGTCCCGATGTGGAAGTGGGAGCACATGTCGACTGATTTCATTATGGGTTTACCGAGGACTCAGCGTGGTCATGACGCCATTTGAGTTGTTGTGGATCGTCTAACGAAGTCGGCACATTTCCTTACGATGTGTGCGACTTGGTCTATAGACTGGCTTGCGAGATTATTTATTGAGGAGATTGTGAGACTGCATGGCGTTCCAGTCTCGATCGTTTCTGACCGAGACTCGAGGTTCACATCTCAGTTTTGGAGGAACTTCCAGCGAGCGATGGGGACTGATTTGCAGCTCAGCACCGCGTACCATCCGCAGACCGATGGCCAGACCGAAAGGGTCAACCAGATCCTTGAGGATATGCTTCGGACTTGTGCGATTGATTTCGGGGGTAGCTGGGATGAGCATCTGCAATTGGCTGAGTTCGCGTACAATAACAGCTATCAGGCGATCATCGGCATGGCTCCTTTTGAGGCACTATATGGAAGACCATGCAGATCACCGAGTTGTTGGACCGAGGTTGGAGAGCGCCGTCTCCTAGGTCCCGAGCTTGTGCAGGAGACGTCAGAGGCTATTGACATCATCAGGCAGAGGATGCGCACAGCTCAGAGCCGACAGAAGAGTTTTGCTGATCGTCAGCGTCGTCCCTTGGAGTTTGATGTAGGGGACCGTGTGTATCTCAAGGTCTCGCCCATGAAGGGTGTAGTTTGATTTGGAGCGAAGGGCACGCTTGCCCCGAAATTCATATGACCTTTTGAGATCACTGGGCGCATTGGCGCCGTGGCCTATCAGCTTGCCTTGCCATCACAGTTGTCTAGCGTCCACGACGTTTTTCACGTCTCCATATTGAGGAAGTGTGGGTCAGACAGTTCCCGTTATTGACTGGCAGTCGCTGGAGGTTCGTGAGGATGCTTCTTACATTGAGCAGCCAGTCCGTATCCTTGATCGGAAGGAGCAGGTCCTCAGAGCCAAGGTCATTCCGTTAGTGAAGGTGCAGTGGAGTCACCATTCTGTAGAGGAGGCTTCATGGGAGCGTGAGGCTGAGATTTCGAGAGCGTTATCCTCATCTCTTTGATGATTGATCATGTATTGTATTTTGTATGCTGTCCCTTATTCTATATGATGATGTTATGTCGTTTCTTTTTTCATGAGTAATGCTTAGTTGCGATGCTTGTGTAAATTTCGAGGACAAAATTTTTATAAGGAGGGGAGAGCTGTAAGACCCGTATCTTAGTCCGTACCGTTCCGTAAACTTCCGCGGTCATTCAAGTGAGAAAGAGAGGCAGTGAGGAGAGAGAGAGAGAGAGAGAGAGAGAGAGAGAGAGAGAGAGAGAGAGAGAGAGAGAGAGAGAGAGAGAGAGAGAGAGAGGAGAGAAAAAAGGGTCTTGCTGGTTATTTACATTGGAAAGAGGGAGAGGAAGAAGCGAGAGAAAAAGGAAGAAAGAAAAGGAGGAGAGAGAAAAAGGAAGAGAGAGGAAGAAAAGAAAAGAAAAAGAAAAGAAAAGAAAATACTTTTTTAAGAAAGGTAAGTTTCTCTCACTTGATATTTTTCTTTATTTATCTATTTTTCTTATAATAAATTCCACTTGGTGTCCCTCTATTTTTATTATTATGCAAATAATTCAATAATTATGTATTTTTCTCTTATTGATTTATTTATTTGATTTATAGTTTGTTGTGTTTATTTAACATGATTTTTTTGTAGTTCTCTTTATTTTAATTAACAAGCTGTGAATCAACTTTAAATTTAGATAATTGTTTACCATGCATTAATAAATCTTTTATTATTATTATTATTTGTAATTTTAAGAAAATCATAATTTAGAGCATCTTTAAAAAAAAACTTCAAGTTCAATATACTTTTCTAGACTATCAGATCGGATTTGATGGATTTCATTGTATAAATATATTTTTACGTAGAACTTTAAATCATGTACGAACAGTCTACAATGATTAGAAACAATTTATCCTTAGAAACATTTTGATTATATATCCTTCGAACAGTTTTTGGAACACCAGAAAATAGATGGGCCGATTAAGTCCTCTAGGTTGAAAATTCCTAAAGCATAAATAGGTGGGTCGATCAAGACCCTTGGGTTGAAAGTCCTAGAAACCTAATTAGTACCTTTTGGAACCTCTACCCTACCCTTTAAGTGCGTGAGCATGTCAGGATTGCAAAAGGTTTCCACTGCCAGGTTCAGTAGGGTAGTAGTCCAACCAGCAAATGTACAAATGGGTCCCTCACCAAGTGCCCTTTCGATGGGTGAGCATGTTATGCGAGAGGTTCCCATTGTCAGGCTAGGACTTGTATTGGCACAGGTGTTGGCCAACCGGTGTAAACTGGCCCTGGTGTTAAAAAGAATAAACCACATATGTTATTATGGAGTATAACATATGTTGATTTCATTCATTTGTATTTCTTTGAATTTACCTTAAAAATGTGTGTTTGTTAAATCTCCTCATTTGTTGTTTTACCTAAATAGGTATTGAATCTTATACTACATTTTTATTCATATTGCATGAGGTTATTTTGAAACTTTGTTGAGATTACTCACCAGGCTTCGCAACTTACCCTGTTGGGATTTTAAAATTTCAGGATCGGGATCTCATGGAGGAGCTTAAAGAGATTTTCTTTTATTTATTTTTGTTTCTTTACCATTTTCTAAATAAGTATAATGAACGTTAAGTATAGTATGATAACATGATGATGACATGTGTTTGATGGTAATCTTGAATAGTTGGAACATAGATATTTTATTCTTCTTTAAATAAATGTTTGATTATTGAATTTTTAGATTGTTATATTTTATGAATGAGATCATTTTTTCAATATACGTGTGGATTATAAAATGTAAACATACAAAACATAAGTCATGCCTTCGGGTACGGAATCAGGGTCAGATATACCTAGGCACTGGATTTTGGGGTGTGACAGATTGGTATGAAAGCTTAGGTTTAGAATCATTAAGGACCTGAGGTTTTACTTGAAAACTTAGTCACTTTGAAAAAATTAGGATATATCCCTTGCGAGAGTAGTTATGATCAAAACTTAACTTGTAGTATTGTATTTTAGTATCCGGCCTTATTTGACATCTAAACCTTATTGTTTGATTTAAAATATGTTCGGGTTTCGGTGTAGAGATAGAGTTAGAGGTAGAGCTAGTCCTGTGGTGGCCACATCGGGGTTCACCGAAACTGTCCAATCACTTGATGGGGTCTTCTGTGCTTTAGGCCACATGGCGGCCATTCTTGGACAACACGTTCATCGCGATGTTGGAGGTGTCGCCTCAGTTATGCAGGATGGCATTGTGGGCTTAATAGAGAAATTTAAGAGATTGAATCCACCTTCTTTCGAGGGTTTGTCAGACCCTATGGAGGCAGAAAAGTGGAAAAAGTAAGTAGAGAAGATATTCACCGTTTTAGGATGTGATGAGGAGAAGAAGGTCGCACTTGTGCTTTTCATGTTAGAACGAAATGCCAACCACTGGAGAGAGACAATTGCTAGAACAATTGAATGTGATACCCCATGGACGTGGGATATGTTCTGTGAAAAGTTCAATGAGAAATACTTTCCTGAGTGTGTAAGAGAGCAGAAAGCATAAGACTTCATAAGCTTAGAACAGGGGAGATGACCGTAGGTCTATACGAGTCCAAATTTGTTGAATTATCCCATTTTACTGCCTATATGATTCAAGATGAAGCTCACAAAGCTAAGAAGTTTGAGCGAGGTTTTAGAGGGTCAATTCGTAATGAGCTGACTCCACTTAAGCTTAGATTCTATGCCGATGTAGTAAAACGGGATCTAATAATAGAGCGAGACAATAAAGAATTCTTGAAAAGTTACAACTAGAAGAGAGAAGCGATGAACAATGTTAGAGCAACACCGAATACATATCAAGCATAGGGAGATGCTTCTAAGAAGCAAAATATGGCAGTAACAAACACCTCAGTTCCAACTCAGCCACCGAATAGATTTACAAGTAAATGTTATAGCTATGGAATGGAGGGTCACTTCACTCTTTTTTGTAGATGACCGCCTCAGCAACGACATTATCAGGCACCCTAGTAGATGCTTTAAGTCGTAAGCCGCATGAAGTAATCCCTCACCTCATAATCTAACGGTGGAAGATTTTAGATACGACGAATTAAATCCGCACGGAGTAATCCCTCACCTCATAATTTAGCGGTGGAAGATTTTGATATCCAATTAAATCCATGAAAGTCTCTAGCTCATCTCTTTAATCTAGTAGTTCAAACCTCCTTAATTAGTAAGGTTATAGAAGCTTAACAACAAGATGCATGACTACAAACCAAGGTAATAGAAGCTGGAAAAGTTAGTAAGTCGGAATGGAAAGTTGGTACCAATAGTGGATTAAGGTTCCAAGGAAGATTATGTATACCAAATGTGGTTGAATTAAAGAAGGAAATTATGGATTAGGCACACTGCACTAACTTCACAATCCACCCTGGAGGTACAAGGATGTATTGCGATATGTGTAGGCAATATTGGTGGAATAATATGAAGAGGGATATCGCTGATTTTTTATCCAAATGTCTCATGTGTCAACAGGTGAAAGCAGGGCATCAGAAGTCGTCAGGGATGTTATAGCCACTACTGATTTTTGAGTGAAAGTAGGAGCACATATCCATGGATTTCATTATGGGATTGCCACGGACACGTAATAATCATGATGCAGTTTGGGTCATCGTCGGTCGGTTAACTAAGTCCACACATTTTCTTCCTATACGTGCTACCTATCCCCTAGAGGAATTATGTAAACTCTATATTAAAGAAATAATTAGACTGCACACGGAGTGCCTGTATCTATCGTATCCGATCGGGATTCCAGGTTCACATCTCATTTTTAGAGAAGTTTACAAAAGGCACTAAGAACCACTCTTGATTTTAGTACCGCTTTTCACCCTCAGACCGATAGGCAGACTGAACGAGTCAATCAGATCTTTGAAGACATTCTCCGAGCGTGCGTGCTTGATTTCAAAGAAAGTTGGGATAATCATTTACCATTGATCGAGTTTTCTTATAATAATAGCTACCAGACGAGTATAGACATGGCACCATATAAGGCTTTGCACAGGAGGCCTTGTAGATCTCCAAATTGTTGGGCAGAAGTTGGAGAAGATAGTTTTCTTGGACCAGAGAGTTTGTAAGAGACACCAGAAAAGATTTTTATCATTAGAAACCATTTGCGCGTAGCCCAAAGTTGTCAGAAGAGTTATACAGACAATCACAGAAGAGATCTAGAGTTTACAGTTGCAGATCACGTCTTCTTAAAGATTTCTCCTATGAAGGGTGTTATGAGGTTCGGTAAAAGGGGAAAGTTGGCTGCAAGGTATATAGGTCTGTTTGAGGTTCTAAAGAGGGTTGTTGTTATCGCATATAGGCTTGCTTTACTGCCTTAGTTGTTTGGTATTCATGATGTTTTCCATGTGTCGATGTTAAGGAAATATGAACGAGATGCTTCTCATGTTATAGACTGGAAACAATTAGAGATTTGGGAAGATGCTTCGTATATCGAACAACTAGTACGTATTCTTGACTGAAAAGACCAAGTTCTTCGATCCAGAGTTATACCGTTAGTCAAGGTTTAGTGGAGTCACCATACTGAGGAAGAGGCTTCTTGAGAATGAGAGGCCGAGATCCAAGAGAAATACCCTCACCTGTTCGCATTATAGGTATGTAAATTTTGAGGTCGTAATTTATATTATGGAGGGTAGAATGTAATAACCCAAATAAATTGTGACTGTCTAATTTTAACCATTGATCGATGTATCCAATTAGTCCGATATGATCGTCGATCTACAAGATCAACTGGTTCAATCTCAACCATTGATTTGGACATATCCAATCCAATTGTTCATTAACTAATGAATCCAACCATACATTTAACCATCATTCCAACGATACAACCATCTAACTATCCATATGTTGAAAATCATCAGAACACTTGCCTTTGCATCTAAACTGACCATCCATCATATTGGTTATATGGTCACCCACAATCCTACCCATCCATCTTGGAGTCCAGCCATCGATCGTACAATAACTCATCTGCATATATCTATCTGTCCATCTATGCAAACATTAATTCTTCCATCCATCTACATCATACAATTATGCACCATTGAATACATTACAACTACACACATACACCAAACACATCACATACATACCTCTCACGCACACACAAGTAGCACATGCATGCATCATAGTTTACACATTCATGTGGCACATGCACGCGGTGCACATAAGATGGATGGTGCATGTGTGCATTTAACTAGCCCACGTAGTAAATAAATAATAAAAAAATAAAAGAAAAACGTGATGAAAAGAAATGCAAAACGGAAGCATAAATGCATGTGAAGTGTTTTTCTTATGCAACGTGTGTGAAAAGGCACTATAAAGAGGGAGGGGTGACTATTCACTAGGCGTGAATGTAGATGAAGAAAGAAAGTGAGAAGTAAGGAGAGAGAGAGAGAGAGAGAGAGAAGAGAGAGAGATATAACAAATATATATATATATATATATATATATATAAATTAAGAAGGGAGTGTTGCTGGTCATTCATGTGAGAAAGAGAGTAAGTGAGGAGAGAGAGAGAGAGAGAGAGAGAGAGAGAGAGAGAGAGAGAGAGAGAGAGAGGGTCTCGCTAGTTATTTACATTGGAAAGAGGGAGAGAAAAAGGAAGAAAGAAAAGGAGGAGAGAGAAAAAGGAAGAGAGAGGAAGAAAAGAAAAGAAAAAGAAAATTAAGAAAAGAAAATACTTTTTTAAGAAAGGTGAGTTTCTCCCCCTTGACATTTTTCTTTATTTATTTATTTTTCTTATAATAAATTCCACTTGGTTTCCTTTTATTTTTATTATTAAGAAAATAATTTAATAATCGTGCATTTTTTTCTTATTAATATATTGATTTGATTCATAGTTTGTTGTGTTTATTTAAAATGATTTTTTTGTAGTTATCTTTATTTTAATTAGAAAGCTATGAATCAACTTTAAATTTAGATTATTGTTAACCTTGCATTAATAATTCTTTTATTATTATTATTATTATTATTTTGTAATTTTAAGAAAATCAGAATTTAGAGCATCTTTAAAAATAAAAAAACTTCAAGTTCAATATACTTTTCTAGACTATCAGATCGGATTTGATGGATTTCATTGCATAAATATATTTTTACGTAGAACTTTAAATCATGTACGAACAGTCTACAATTATTAGAAACAATTTGTCCTTAGAAATATTTTGATCATATATCGTTCGAACAGTTTTTGGAACACCAGAAAATAGGTGGGGCGATTAAGTCCTCTAGGTTAAAAATTCCTAAAGTGTAAATAGGTGGGGATCAAGACCCTTGGGTTGAAAGTCCTAGAAACCTAATTAGTACCTTTTAGAACCTCTACCGTACCCTTTGAGTGGATGATCATGTCAGGATTGCAAAAGGTTCCCATTGCTAGGTTCAGTAGGGTAGTAGTATGACCAGCTAATGTACAAATGGGTCTCTCTCCAAGTGCCCTTTGGATGGGTGAGCATGTTATGTGAGAGGTTCCCATTGTCAGGCTAGGTGTTGTATTGGTGCGGGTGTTGGCCAACCAGTGTAAACTGAGCCTGGTGTTAAAAAATATAAACCGCACATGTTATTATGGAGTATAACATATGTTGATTTCATTCATTCATATTTCTATGAATTTACCTTGAAAATGTGTGTTTGTTAAATCTCCTCATTTGTTGTTTTACCTAAATAGGTATTGAATCATATAATACATTTTTATTCATGTTGCATGAGGTTATTTTGAAACCTGTGTTGAGATTACTCACTAGGCTTCGTAACTCACCCTGTTGGGATTTTAAAATTTTAGGATCGGGATCTCATGGAGGAGCTTAAAGAGATTTTCTTTTATTTATTTTTATTTCTTTACCATTTTCTAAATAAGTGTAATGAACATTAAGTATAGTATAATAACATGACGATGACATGTGTTTGATGGTAATCTTGAATAGTTGGAACATAGACATTTTATTCTTCTTTAAATAAATGTTTGATTATTGAATTTTTAGATTGTTATATTTTATGAATGAGATCATTTTGTCAATATACGCGTGGATTATAAAATGTAAACATACAAAACATAAGTCATGCCTTCGGGTACGAAATCGGGGTCAAATATACATAGGCACTGGATTTCAAGGCATGACAAATTGGTATGAGCTTAAGTTTAGAATCATTGAGGACACGGGGTTTTACTTGAAAACTTAGTCACTTTGAAAAAAATAGGATATATCTCCTACGAGAGGAGTTGTGATCAAAACTTAACTTGTAGTATTGTATTTTAGTATCCGGCCTTATTTGACATCTAAACCTTATTATTTGATTTAAAATATGTCCGAGTGTTGGTGTAGAGATAGAGATAGAGGTAGAGCTAGTCCTGTGGCGGCCACACCAGGGTTCAACGAAATTGGCCAGTCACTTGATGGTGTCTTTCGTGCTTTAGGCGACATGACGACCATTCTTGGACAACACATTCGTCACAAGAATGGAAGTGCTGCCTTAGTTATGCAGGATGACATTGAGGGCTTAGTAGAGAAATTTAAGGCATTGAAGCCGCCTTCTTTCGGGGGTTTGGCAAAAAAGTGGAAAAAGCAAATGGAGAAGATATTCATCGTTTTAAGATGTGATGAGGAGTAGAGGGTCACACTTGTGGTTTTCATGTTAGAGGGAAATGTCGACCACTGGTGGGAGACAATTGCTAGAACAATTGAAGGTGATACCGCATGGACGTGGGATATGTTCTGTGAAAATTTCAATGAGAAATACTTTCCTGAGTGTGTAAGAGAGCAGAAAGCAGAAGAATTCATAAGCTTAGAATAGGGGAGATGAACGTAGGCCTATATGAGTCCAAATATGTTAAATTATCCTGTTTTGATCCATATATGATTCACTTTTGCGGTTTACGGAACGTAGGCCTATATGAGTCCAAATAGAGCTGTAAGATTCACTTTTGCGGTTTAAAACCGCTCATAAGACGTCTCCACCCGACTTCCTACAGCTTAGAAGTGATTCGGGTTGCTTAACGCGACCCGAGATACGTTACAGACTCGATCTTGCGATCGATCCTTATAAACTTCGCCTATCGGCGAATCTGTGATCCTAGAAGTGTTTCTAGACCCTTCTCGCACCCACCTAAGTCAAAGGAAGCGATAGCGTACGTCGCAAGACCATAACCCAGGCCCAGTATACTCTCATTCATGCTCTGATACCTACTGTAACACCCTGAAAATCGGGGGTCGTGTATAAACTCAACTCCCGAGTTCCAGACCGTCACTTATGCAACAAAAATGGTTATGATTCAATGTTGTCTGATTTAAAGCATCCACATGAGTAAAAGTATACCAAAACTGCAATTCATACTTCAGATCCAGTGATAAAAGCAAGCGGAAGACTAAACAATATATATCACTGTATAAAAAAAAAAAAAAAAAAAACAAAATACTCTCAACTGTCTCCAAAGTATGACTACATCTCTGAGTCTCATATACATGTAAATAGACAAAAAAATAAGTTCAAAATAGTCCCACTGAAGTCCCCCTCGATCCAGGTCACCTACGGGAAGCCGTCGTGGTACTGCATATAAGAGAACTCATCCTGGTCCTCGTCAATCTCCGGCTCTACGTCCTGGATCTCGTCGTCACCTGCAACTACAACAGGGTCTGGTGGGTGTTGCAAACACCATCCCGTAACGTGGGAATGAGTGATCAACTCAGTGGAATCATAGAGCAAAGATTAGCATGTTCACAATTCAATCACGCGATAATAGTAAAGCAGTAAATCAGACAAACCTAATACTGTTGTTTAATGCAAGATGATATGACATGATGTATGCCCTCACCGACGATCACCCTCATGCGGCAACATCTTACGACCGCGGCATGCCACACTCCCTAGAGTGCTCCACATCTTCCAGGCACATGCAATGCTATGGTGATATGATTACCCAGTTGTTATTAGTCCATTCAAACAGCAGGATTGGGAAACTAAGGTACTTCCCTTGTATCAATCCCAACACGGATCCTGTCTAGGGTCGTCACTCCTAGTAATCTCATACGATGTACATTTCGTAGGTCACTGCAAGGGCTGCCAGGGCTGTTGCTCGCACTCGTTGCACCGCTCCCCCATCACCTTATCAATACAGGCCTACTGTACTCTACTGCACGGAAGGGTCGTCGCCTCCCGTGAACTCAGAATACGCTCGCGGTCACTACAAAGGGCTCGTCGCCTGATCAGTGTAGGCCGACAGCTAGAATATAGTGTCCCATACCACCATAATCTGCTCACGAGTCAAGGTGCTCATTGGTCACTACGGGGAGGTTTGTGGCCCCAGCGTAGGCCGACAGCTCGACCACGGTGTCCCATACCACCATGCCCGGCTCATGAGTCTTCGTGGATCAAGGTACCACGGTTAATAGGGTTTACAATGGTAAGTTCAGTACCCTAGGTTCAAGCAGTTATGATACATACAAGGTGAACAAACATCGGCCAGTCGGGTTACGTGACGGGCTCGACTAGCGCGATCGCATCTCGAATTGAACGACATGAAGCACGTAAAACACTTCGCGTGGCCTAACCACTGCCGCCAACTCTCAACACGAATCACATTCATCGACGCGTCGTTCGTGGCTATGACCAGTCAGCCACGAATTCGCTCGGTTACTGACTGCCTGGACTAAATCAAGTCCCACACATCTATGGAATTTCATTACTACGATGCAAAGGTATTGGAATTGAAATACATCATGTGAGCATGTTAGCACATGTTATAACATTCAATTTAGGCAAATCTTCAAGGCATGCTTTCCAAGCAAATTCAACTTAGGCAATTCTTAAGGCATCATTTCTATGCACATGATGCAATCATACATAAGGTCAACATATAGGAAATCATTTAGGTCAGCCTATTAATCATGAAATCAATCTCAAACTACTACATAACATCATTCAATACAATACATACTAATACAAGCATTTATACAAACACATACACTACACCCTTAAGTCCACATATAGT
Source organism: Magnolia kwangsiensis (assembly GCA_037074715.1). Taxonomy (NCBI): domain Eukaryota; kingdom Viridiplantae; phylum Streptophyta; class Magnoliopsida; order Magnoliales; family Magnoliaceae; genus Magnolia; species Magnolia kwangsiensis. Next base: position 65,904,328 of record CM073573.1, read on the forward strand.
ATGTCGACCCCAAGTGCGCAACTTGGCGAATCTCTTCGCCAAACTGATTATGCAGGCATTCCTAACTCTCTAATGCGGCGACAAATCATGTCAATCACGTCAGCAAATTATGCATGTAGACCGTACTTCCTACATATACCTAAAATGCCCTAAATCTCATATTCTTCGTTAGTTTGCGAAACAGGAAACGGAGAGCATGTTGTACATGTCAAACGGCGATGCCGTCGATAATCTACTATTAAACGACATTGAAAGCGTTGTAAACCGTCAATCAAAGCGTCTAAAATTCTCACCTAATCTCTTACGGTCGCGAGAATTTGAACGGAGCGTGTACGCTTCGTCTACGACAGTGGGAGATCCTGATTTATGGAAGACGTTAGCTAATACGTTCAGAATCTATATAAACCCTAAATCAGCAAGTTGTTGGGTTTTTTCTATACCTGAAAAGGTGTAGAAATCACCAGCCAGGTGATTGGAAGGAAGCGTTGATGCAGCAACTGTTGGCGGCTCGGAAGCGGGAAAAATCTCCTCTTCCCTTTCTCTCAAACTCTCTCTCTCTTTTCTAGGGTTTAGGGAAATTCGTATGTAAGGAAGGAATGAGGGTTTCAACCCCTTTTATAAGCTTAGAAACGCCCGAAATAGGCTCCGGGACGAAGTTTACTTATTGCCTATCCATTTCGGGGCTGTTTCGGTCCAAAAACTGATTTCTGGCGGTCCCCTGGTCGATTGCGATCAGACTTAAGCTCATGGGTACCAGATGTACCTCGTATTAAGTTTTCAGTCTGGCAGGGTTCGCAGATCGCACGTGGCGGACCAGTTTCAGTTCAGCAGTCACCGCACATAGATCAGGACTGAAAGTTCCGTGACAATAATTAGATATTTTTCCTGATCCGAGGGTGTAATCTGGATGAATTCTGACGGTCAGAACGCTTAATACTGACGCGTCAAGTCGTGTGCCAGATCTAAATTTGAAATTCCCAATTCGTCCCTATTCGCGGTCGCTTCAGTCCAGTTTCAACGAAATACTCTGTGATTATCGGTTTGACTTGATTTTCGAGATGATTGTCAAGTCCAGCTGGGCGGTTCTAACGGTCTAAGATAGGAGGTATCAGACCTTCGACGCGCGGTCTAAATCCAATACAAAAGTTCCATATGGTCCAGAGGACAAACCTGCTTAGAGTTGGATCCAAGGTTATAGAGTATTGTAGAGTTGTCTGTTCTACTCGATTTGGGTCTTGTAGAACGTATTTAAAGTGATCAGGGACTATTTCCCAGCTACTCTAGCGTTGCGTTAGCTAACTTACGTTTAGTTTCCATGGAAATTATTTATACGCGATTTCGGGTCAAATCGGTACTCGATTCCAAGTACGGATTTTTCACGGGCGTTACAATCTACCCCCCTTAACAAATAATTTCGTCCTCGAAATTTGTACCTGTTCGTACTCCTCGAGAAGCTGTGGGTAGTTCTTTCTGATCTCGGCTTCTGTCTCCCAAGTAGCCTCCTCCTCAGAGTGATGCGTCCATAGTACTTTCACAAGGGGAATCACCTTGCTACGCAGTACCTGCTCCTTCCGGTCTAAGATACGTGTCGGTCGCAGGATATAAGTAACATCCTCTCCTAACTGCACCTGCTCCCATCTGATGATGTGGGAAGGATCAGCAACGTACTTCTTCAGCATAGAAACATGAAATACGTTGTGGAAGCTCGCGAGGGGCGTGGGTAAAGCCAATCGGTAAGCCACTGCTCCCACACGATCGAGGATCTGAAATGGACCAATGAAGCGCGGTGCCAGTTTCCCCTTCTTCCCGAACCGAAGGACTCCCTTCATAGGGGAAACCCGCAAAAACACATGATCCCCGACTGTAAACTCTAGTGGCCTCCGTCTCGTATCGGCGTAGCTCTTCTGTCTGCTCTGCGCTGTAAGAAGCCGACGTCGAATAATATCAATCTTCTCTGACGTCGCCTGCACCAACTCTGGGCCAATCAAGCTGCGCTCACCGACCTCTAACCAGCAATGCGGTGCGCGACAAGGTCGCCCATACAGCGCCTCATAAGGTGCCATGCCGATACTCGTCTGGAAGCTATTGTTGTACGCAAACTCCGCATATGCCAGACAGTCATCCCAACTGTCCTTGAAGTCCAATGCGCAAGCCCGCAACATGTCCTCCAGGATCTGGTTCACTCGCTCTGTCTGTCCGTCCGTCTGTGGGTGGAAGGCAGTACTGAACTTCAACTTCACACCTATAGCCTCCTGAATGCGAGTCCAGAAAATAGAAGTGAACCGCGTGTCTCTGTCCGACACGATCTCCAACGGAACTCCATGCAGACGCACAATCTCTCGGATATACAATCTAGCCAGCTCGTCTGCAGAGTTCGTAACTCTGATCGGTAGGAAGTGCGCCGACTTCGTCAATCGGTCGACGATCACCCAAATGGAATCATGCCCCTTCCTCGTCCTCGGCAACCCAGAAATGAAGTCCATGGAAATGAAATCCCATTTCCATTCTGCAATCGGCATAGGCTGCAAAAGTCCAGGTGGTCGGCGATGCTCTGCCTTCACCTGCTGACAAGTGAGACAACGGGACACGAACTCAGCAATGTGGGTCTTCATACCTTCCCACCAATACGTTCTCTTCACGTCACGATACATCTTTGTGCTGCCAGGATGCATCGCGAGTCTAGTAGAATGCGCAGCCTCGAGAATCTCCCGTCTCAAGTCAGGGACATCAGGAACGCATAGGCGGCCACGGTAACGTAAGCCCCCATCCATACCAACTCGCCAGTCGGCGTCAGCATCATCACTGGCCTGCTCTCGAAGCTCAGTAAGATGCGCGTCGTCCCTCTGCGCCTCGATGACACGGTCATCGATCTGGGATCGCACCTGTACATGTGCGATGAACTCAAACGGCTCCTCTACGGTGAGTTTCTGCTCAAAGTCTCGCAAAAACTCAACCATATCCCACTCGGCAACCATCAGCGGAGCCGCAAACTCTATCACCTTCTTGCGGCTCAACGCATCAGCCACAAGGTTCGCCTTCCCAGGATGGTAAGAGACTTCAAAATTGAAGTCCTTCAGCGTCTCCATCCATCGCCGCTGCCTCATATTCAAGTCTCGCTGCGTGAATATGTACTTGAGGCTCTTGTGGTCGCAAAAGAGCTCGAACTCCTCTCCGTAGAGGTAATGTCTCCAGAGTCTCAGTGCGAATATAATGGCTGCCAACTCCAGGTCGTGTGTAGGGTAATTCTCCTCGTGCTTCCTTAATTGTCTTGAGGCATACGAAATTACCCTGTCCCTCTGCATAAGGACACAGCCCAAACCAACGCTAGACGCGTCAGTGTATATAGTGTATCTAACCCCCTGCTCTGGCAATACTAGCACAGGGGCGGACGTAAGTCTGTCCTTCAGCTCCTGAAAAGCTGACTCCGCCTTATCATTCCAGGCGAACTTCACGTCCTTCCGTGTCAACTGAGATAAGGGTCTCGCGATCTTCTAGAAATCCTGAATGAAACGCCGATAGTAGCCAGCGAGACCCAAGAAACTCCTCACCTCAGTGACAGAACTAGGCTGCTCCCAGTCCTGCACCGCAGCTACCTTAGATAGGTCAACTGCCATGCCATCCTTGGACACCACGTGTCCCAGAAACTTCACCTCCTGCTTCCAGAAGTCGCACTTCTTGTACTGTGCGAACAACTGGTGTCGTCTGAGCGTATCCAGAACCAAACGCAAATGCTCCTCATGCTCCTCTCGACTCCTAGAGTATACCAAAATGTCGTCGATGAAGACAACGACGAATCGATAGAGGAAAGGCCAAAAAACCCGGTTCATCAGATCCATGAACACGGCCGGTGCGTTCGTGAGACCGAACGACATCACGAGGAACTCGTAGTGACCAAAACTGGTCCTGAATGCTGTCTTCTGCACGTCCTCATCTCTGACGCGCAGCTGATGATATCCTGACTGAAGATCAATCTTCGAGAAGTACTGCGCTCCTCTCAACTGATCAAACAAGTCATCGATCCTGGGCAAAGGATACTTGTTCTTCACCGTGAGCTGGTTCAGCCTGCGATAATCAATACACAATCGCAGCGAACCATCCTTCTTCTTTACGAACAAGACTGGTGCTCCCCAAGGAGATACGCTAGGCCGTATGAAGCCAAGCTCTAGCAGACCATCAATCTGCGTCCGCAACTCCTCCATCTCACAAGGCGCCATGCGATACGTCGGCAGTGAGACGGGTGTAGAACCAGGAATCAGATCGATAGTGAAATCGATCTCACGTCAGGGCGGCAAACCAGGGATCTTCCTGAACAGATCCCCGAACTCAGAAACAACTGGCGTCTGCTCAAGGACCTGGGCACCAGCGTCGCGCAATATAGTGGCGTAGCTAAGAATGCGGAAAGGAAGATTTACCCGCACTGAAAATGTGAAAGGCGTGCCCTCAGGCTCGTACACCGTCACCACACGAGCCTCGCAGTCAATCTCGGCTCTCGCTGCAGTCAACCAGTCCATGCCAAGAATGACGTCGAGATATACGAGCGAGGGATCGACGACCAGATCAAGAGTCATCGTCCTGCCTCCCAGATCAACTAAACAACCCTCACACAACTGGGTGACATCCGAATAATCTCCGTGAGCTGCAAGGACTCGCACGCTATCCATAGTGATAGTCTGCAACCCAAGACGTCTGACTACGGCACGCGATATCAAAGAAATCGTGGAACCAGTGTCCACCATGATAAGAACGGGAGTACCTCCGATGTGGCCCGTGACCTCGAAGGCTGAATGCTGAAAAGCCGGTGTCGTAGCTGCCTCGGCGGTCAGTGCATGAACTCGTGCCTGCTGTGGCCGGTTCGGCCGCTGTGTCAAGGGCCATGGAGGCTGTCGAATCTGCGATACCGTGGGTCTGAATGAAGGATGCGCAGGAGCTGACCGTATAGGCGGTGCTGATATCGCCTGTGGACGTACACGATCAATCTTCTGCGGCGGCGAAAACCCACTGTCCCGCATCCTGGAGAAGCAACTCTGCGATAAATGGCCCGTCCTCCCACAGTACGTGCATGATAAATCAGGGCGCCGAAACGGTCGTACGGGCGCCGTGGTCCTGGTAGGAGGATCAAAGCGAGGCCTCTTGCCCGCGAAGGGCCTATCTGGCAACTCCGGTCGCGGCCTGGAAGTAGTCGAGCCTCGAGATCGCGCCAGTCGATCCACGTCCTGCTCTGCCCGCATGGACATGTGAACCAACTCCGCATAGGAAGGGAAACTGACGCAGCACATCTTCGACCGAATATCCGGTCGCAGGCCCTCCAAAAAGCGCCGTATGCGCATCTGCTCATCAGCTAGTATCGTCGGGACGTACCTGCCCAACTCTGTAAACCGATGCTCATACTCAGTAACCGTCATCGCTGCCTGCCTGAGACGGAGAAACTCATTCTCCCTCTCGTGCCTGTAGGTCTGGGGATAATACTTCTCATGAAAGCGGAACTCGAATGCTGCCCATGTCCATACAAAATCTGCAGCAACCGTCCGCAATATACTATCCCACCACATACTGGCCTCTCTCTCGAATAGGAAGGTAGCCAGCTCTACCTGCTCTGCCTCCGTACAGTGTAGCATGCGTAGAATCTTCGACACTCGGTCGAGCCAGAACTCTGCCTCCTCGGGTCTGTGAGAACCCGAAAAAGTAGGAGGCCGCAAGCGCTGAAATCGCTCCAGAAGGCCCCGTGTGTCGGCAGGATTCCCCGCAGGGAAAGCAGGCTGCGCAGGATGTGCTATGCCCTCATCCTGGGCGTAAATGTAGGCATCCTCAGCTGGATGCGCAGGCGGTGCAGGTGGGGTAGAGGTAGTCGCACCCCCACCCTGGGCTAAAGTCCCAACTATAGTGGTCAAAAGCTGCTGCTGCTGTAGCATCATGGCCATCATCTGCTCGAATCTATCAGGGGGTGGAGCAGGCTGTGGCGGATGAGGTGCGGAAGTAGATGCGCGCTGTGGCTCTCGAACTGATGGTGTAAAGGGCGGTGGTCCATCTGTAGGACCAACAGCAGGCTGAGACGATCGAACAGTCTCAGGAATCGGGCCCACAGCAGGGTCCGGACGAGTGCCAGACTGAGAAGGAGTCTGATCCATCTGCTCAGACAATGAAAGTCGAACCGCGCTCCTCGTAATCTTAGGTGGCATTCCCTATATTCAAAATAGGGTGCAACCTTGTCAGTCTCAATTGCAAAAATACACCATAATCATTCACTTAAAGAGTCAAAGGCATTCCATGCATTTCAATTAATCAAAATTGTCACAATACAAGGGATATATCCTTACAAGCATCATGACTAGAATGACATGGAAATTAAGACAGTTAAGCAACAGCAACAAAAGCAAAGCACTAGCCCTAATAGGCTTTACACACATAAAATAGAAAATAGCTAACTACTCATAACAACATCAAAGATCGCGTCGCTAGTCGGAGTCTGGCGACGGAGGAGGAGCACCCTTATCCTGTAAACAACACAGGATTGCCTTCAAGGTGCGAGTCACCTTGCCAAATTTCTTCTTCGTGACGGCCTTGGCATCAGCGACCTCTGCTCGAAGTCCTTGGACTTCCCTTCGCAAAGCGGTCTGACTCTCCTCCATCCGAGCAATGCGATCGTCAATAGTAGTCTGCGCAGAAGGAGGAGGGCTCTCATCAGTATCCTGAGCCTCCTCTTCTGCTTCTTCCTGAGTTTCTTCCTGAACCTCTACACTAGGTTCTCCTTCGCTTTGATCTTCCTCTTCATCAAAGTCGTCCCCACTATCCCTTTCAAGTTGATTTTCACGATATTGCGACCCAATCTTCATCTTAACCATCGTCGACTCATCGATGGTGTGAATCGATACCGGCAACTCGGGTCCAAGTCTATAGGCAAACTCAAGCGCAATCTTGCAAATGAGTCGGCCAAAGGGAAGGGATTCGGATGTTCTCCTCGACCTGGCTATGAGAACTATCTGCCGTAAGATGAAAGTGGCCATACATACGTTCTCTCCCTGGGCCACCAGAAATAAGAAATCGACCATAAGACGTGTACATTCAATGCGGTTCGTCGACCTGGGATAGACATTGAACGTGCAGATATGGTGCAGCAGGCGCAAATCCTCAGACATGTACGTCGCCTTGAGGCTATTATTAGGCTGCCACGGAACCAACTTACCGCACAGAAACCTGGTGCGGCGATCTCGTTCACGTCTAGTCCTCAAATTCTTCTCATTTGGATGTACATCACCTAGAGGCACGTTGAGAAGTCGCGCAACCAACCGGACGTCGATCGTAGCCATCCGATCTCTGCCAAAAGGGATTTTGAACTGTAAGGGCTCCAAGGTAGGACTCTGGATGCTAGCATAGAAGGCACGAACAGTGCTCACATTAGCACGAGCACGAGCTTCAAAGATCGGTCCCCAGTGCGCAGCTTCAATGCGTTCGAACAACAGATACTCGCCGAACAATCGCCCATCTACGTCTGCCTCAAATAACACTCTACGATCAGTGTATTCACCATGAGGCATCTCTGACAGAATGGTTCGTCCAAGGTGTGCATGGGGATCCAAATCCCGCTTTGTACGGCACTCCAGGACTGCAGCTGGACCTGCGGCGGCGCTTGAACTTGCGGCACCACCCCGCGGTCTTCTCGATCGAGCAGGGCGGCTAGGCCCAGCCTCGTCTGTTGCAGTTTTCCTCTTACCCATCAAAGACAGGATGGATGAGAGTGACAAAAGACCCAAAATAGCTTCCACGAAAGCCATGGAAAACGCCGAAAATGCGGAGAAATGGCTGCCCAATCTGACAAAAGGAAATCTAGGCGTCATAGAGGGATGCTTCAAGCTTCCCAAGGCTGTACTTTCAGGGAAAAATAAGAACAAAAAGGTGGAATGGAGCTGCTCACGATTTCAGCACTCTTTGGGGGATTTTGGAGCTCCAAATGGGAAAATCTTCAAGGAAAGGGGCTGCCAACACCCAATAATCGCTGAGTGGTGGTCGGTTTTGGCCAAGGAAGGGTTTAGGAGGGGTTTGGGTTGCCGGAATTTGGAATGGAGTGCTGAAAATCGAATCTGGGGTATGCAAGGGGGCTGTTTGTGAAGGAGAGGGGAGTTTTAGGGGTTTTCGTGGGATGGGAGGTAGCTAGGAGTGATGGGGGACGTATTTAAGTGGGTGCGCCCAAAGGGCAGCACCGTCCGAGGTGGCCGGCCGGCGATGCATCGCCCGGCCGGCGATGGCATCGCCGGCCAACCTTCAGGTTGGCCAGCGGGACCCCATGGGTCTGGTCCCCCATGGTCCCAGGGCCCCAAAAAAGTTGGTCCCACCCCTTGGTTCATTATATTTTGGTCCCTATGAGCCCCAACATGTTTTTGGAGCTTTCCGGGTCCACATCGCAGTCCCGAACACCAAACCATATGATGCAGCATATGGATTTGGGGTAGAAGGATCCAGTACATCTTTCTAGCTCCTTAGTTGCTAAAGAAAGTGAAGTTATAATGGCTTTATGGCCATTTTTTATGAAATTTTACTATTCACTGTAACATTTGGTGAATGTACTAATTTGTGTTATTTTCACATTAGGTTTGATGCCTAACATGAAATGGATACAAAAGAACTGAAGGTTGAAGTATTTAGAGAAGGAATTTTGAGAATTTTTGGCAAAACGGGGTTTTTAAGCCCTGGCGATTGATTACTGGAGTCGTGGTCATTCCACGGCCCAAAGATTCACTTTTGCGGTTTAAAACCGCTCATAAGACGTCTCCACCCGACTTCCTACAGCTTAGAAGTGATTCGGGTTGCTTAACGCGACCCGAGATACGTTACAGACTCGATCTTGCGATCGATCCTTATAAACTTCGCCTATCGGCGAATCTGTGATCCTAGAAGTGTTTCTAGACCCTTCTCGCACCCACCTAAGTCAAAGGAAGCGACAGCGTACGTCGCAAGACCATAACCCAGGCCCAGTATACTCTCATTCATGCTCTGATACCAACTTGTAACACCCTGAAAATCGGGGGTCGTGTATAAACTCAACTCCCGAGTTCCAGACCGTCACTTATGCAACAAAAATGGTTATGATTCAATGTTGTCTGATTTAAAGCATCCACATGAGTAAAAGTATACCAAAACTGCAATTCATACTTCAGATCCAGTGATAAAAGCAAGCGGAAGACTAAACAATATATATCACTGTATGAAAAAAAAAAAAAAAAAAAAAAAAAAAAAAAACAAAATACTCTCAACTGTCTCCAAAGTATGACTACATCTCTGAGTCTCATATACATGTAAATAGACAAAAAAATAAGTTCAAAATAGTCCCACTGAAGTCCCCCTCGATCCAGGTCACCTACGGGAAGCCGTCGTGGTACTGCATATAAGAGAACTCATCCTGGTCCTCGTCAATCTCCGGCTCTACGTCCTGGATCTCGTCGTCACCTGCAACTACAACAGGGTCTGGTGGGTGTTGCAAACACCATCCCGTAACGTGGGAATGAGTGATCAACTCAGTGGAATCATAGAGCAAAGATTAGCATGTTCACAATTCAATCACGCGATAATAGTAAAGCAGTAAATCAGACAAACCTAATACTGTTGTTTAATGCAAGATGATATGACATGATGTATGCCCTCACCGACGATCACCCTCATGCGGCAACATCTTACGACCGCGGCATGCCACACTCCCTAGAGTGCTCCACATCTTCCAGGCACATGCAATGCTATGGTGATATGATTACCCAGTTGTTATTAGTCCATTCAAACAGCAGGATTGGGAAACTAAGGTACTTCCCTTGTATCAATCCCAACACGGATCCTGTCTAGGGTCGTCACTCCTAGTAATCTCATACGATGTACATTTCGTAGGTCACTGCAAGGGCTGCCAGGGCTGTTGCTCGCACTCGTTGCACCGCTCCCCCATTACCTTATCAATACAGGCCTACTGTACTCTACTGCACGGAAGGGTCGTCGCCTCCCGTGAACTCAGAATACGCTCGCGGTCACTACAAAGGGCTCGTCGCCTGATCAGTGTAGGCCGACAGCTAGAATATAGTGTCCCATACCACCATAATCTGCTCACGAGTCAAGGTGCTCATTGGTCACTACGGGGAGGTTTGTGGCCCCAGCGTAGGCCGACAGCTCGACCACGGTGTCCCATACCACCATGCCCGGCTCATGAGTCTTCGTGGATCAAGGTACCACGGTTAATAGGGTTTACAATGGTAAGTTCAGTACCCTAGGTTCAAGCAGTTATGATACATACAAGGTGAACAAACATCGGCCAGTCGGGTTACTTGACGGGCTCGACTAGCGCGATCGCATCTCGAATTGAACGACATGAAGCGCGTAAAATACTTCGCGTGGCCTAACCACTGCCGCCAACTCTCAACACGAATCACATTCATCGACGCGTCGTTCGTGGCTATGACCAGTCAGCCACGAATTCGCTCGGTTACCGACTGCCTGGACTAAATCAAGTCCCACACATCTATGGAATTTCATTACTACGATGCAAAGGTATTGGAATTGAAATACATCATGTGAGCATGTTAGCACATGTTATAACATTCAATTTAGGCAAATCTTCAAGGCATGCTTTCCAAGCATATTCAACTTAGGCAATTCTTAAGGCATCATTTCTATGCACATGATGCAATCATGCATAAGGTCAACATATAGGAAATCATTTAGGTCAGCCTATTAATCATGAAATCAATCTCAAACTACTACATAACATCATTCAATACAATACATACTAATACAAGCATTTATACAAACACATACACTACACCCTTAAGTCCACATATAGTATGTCGACCCCAAGTGCGCAACTTGGCGAATCTCTTCGCCAAACTGATTATGCAGGCATTCCTAACTCTCTAATGCGGCGACAAATCATGTCAATCACGTCAGCAAATTATGCATGTAGACCGTACTTCCTACATATACCTAAAATGCCCTAAATCTCATATTCTTCGTTAGTTTGCGAAACAGGAAACGGAGAGCATGTTGTACATGTCAAACGGCGATGCCGTCGATAATCTACTATTAAACGACATTGAAAGCGTTGTAAACCGTCAATCAAAGCGTCTAAAATTCTCACCTAATCTCTTACGGTCGCGAGAATTTGAACGGAGCGTGTACGCTTCGTCTACGACAGTGGGAGATCCTGATTTATGGAAGACGTTAGCTAATACGTTCAGAATCTATATAAACCCTAAATCAGCAAGTTGTTGGGGTTTTTCTATACCTGAAAAGGTGTAGAAATCACCAGCCAGGTGATTGGAAGGAAGCGTTGATGCAGCAACTGTTGGCGGCTCGGAAGCGGGAAAAATCTCCTCTTCCCTTTCTCTCAAACTCTCTCTCTCTTTTCTAGGGTTTAGGGAAATTCGTATGCAAGGAAGGAATGAGGGTTTCAACCCCTTTTATAAGCTTGGAAACGCCCGAAATAGGCTCCGGGACGAAGTTTACTTATTGCCTATCCATTTCGGGGCTGTTTCGGTCCAAAAACTGATTTCTGGCGGTCCCCTGGTCGATTGCGATCAGACTTAAGCTCATGGGTACCAGATGTACCTCGTATTAAGTTTTCAGTCTGGCAGGGTTCGCAGATCGCACGTGGCGGACCAGTTTCAGTTCAGCGGTCACCGCACATAGATCAGGACTGAAAGTTCCGTGACAATAATTAGATATTTTTCCTGATCCGAGGGTGTAATCTGGATGAATTCTGACGGTCAGAACGCTTAATACTGACGCGTCAAGTCGTGTGCCAGATCTAAATTTGAAATTCCCAATTCGTCCCTATTCGCGGTCGCTTCAGTCCAGTTTCAACGAAATACTCTGTGATTATCGGTTTGACTTGATTTTCGAGATGATTGTCAAGTCCAGCTGGGCGGTTCTAACGGTCTAAGATAGGAGGTATCAGACCTTCGACGCGCGGTCTAAATCCAATACAAAAGTTCCATATGGTCCAGAGGACAAACCTGCTTAGAGTTGGATCCAAGGTTATAGAGTATTGTAGAGTTGTCTGTTCTACTCGATTTGGGTCTTGTAGAACGTATTTAAAGTGATCAGGGACTATTTCCCAGCTACTCTAGCGTTGCGTTAGCTAACTTACGTTTAGTTTCCATGGAAATTATTTATACGCGATTTCGGGTCAAATCGGTACTTGATTCCAAGTACGGATTTTTCACGGGCGTTACACCTACACAACTGTACCAATGATGTGGACGTCAAATTGTGCATTATAGCGGTTCATGGGTGATGTGGTCATGTCCATGGCCAAACAGAAGGACATTGAGGATAAACATTTACCTCAAGTAGGCTTCATTGAGTAGGCAGTGTGCCTAAACATGTATAAAAGGTGGGTCCCATGCCGAGACAACATGTATATAGTGTGTACATTAAAGGCATATTTGATTTTCCAAATCCTTGGTAAAAACATTGCAAATTGGGTAATAATTATTTCCTTCAGTAATTATGGCATTGTTACCAATGCTTGATTTGACGCTTACTTTTTTAGTGCTAAAATCGAGAATGTTGTCGAATATATGCGGTGCCCATCGTTGAAATAGCGGTGAAGACCGCTTGAAGTCGAAGCAGGAATATGCCAATATGTCCTAGAGGGGGATGAATAGGACTTTTTAAAGTCTTATAAATGTATTTAAAAATCCCATTACACTAATCCTATGAATACGCAATCATCAGGATTACTTAAATGTAACTGTACTGGCTTCTTAGCCCAGTAGAGGATCCAATCACAAACTAATCACGAATTTACAAAATGCAACCTAGTTCATGATGAATATGATTGTGTATGTGTGTGAGGTGTGATCTCAGATATAATGATGTGAAGGCATTAAAATAAATCACATGTACAAGAGGATATCAATCGCAAACACAGTCATTTTTATAGTGGTTCGACTACTTGTCTACTCCACTTCCGGTAACTGCACTCAACCCTTGAGTGTACCGGATTTCACTAAGGAGGTTTCACATGGTTCACCTCTAACCTAAGATTTTAAATCAGGTTCACCTTCAACCTTTACAACCTACACTGAGGCTGATTGTTTATGCTCTCAGGAGCAAGGGTCAACACATTGCACCCACTTTTAGGCACACTGGTCAAGGATCTTTCAGAAGACCCTAACAGAGGTTTCACCTAGTTTACCTCAAACCCAAGGTTTTACACGGTTCACCTCAAACCCAAGGTTTTACTGGTTCACCTCTAACTAGATGTTCATGCTCTCCACAGAGCAAGGGTCCACACAATGCACCTACCACGTACACTCCCGCCGGAGGCCTCCTTGAGGACTTCAAGGGTGAGAAACACCTTAGACCCAATCCTACAATGGAATGATTAAAAGATCCTCTAGATTCTAGATACTTACAGATAAGTTGATGAGTCTCATTCAACACATGACAAAGATCTCCTCGTTGATGAAGAGTCTTCTGTTCCCTTGATCCGCAACATAAATGATGTACCAATATATGGCTAAGGGTTGGGTCAAGGTTGTGATGGAATCTTACTCTTTAAATGTTTTCCTATTAGGAAGGTAGAGAGATTCCAATCATCTATGCATTCAAGGCATCCCAGCTTAAAGATTTTCCATTAAAATAGTAGCTAGAGGATCCTTGAATGTGAAAGTTCATTCCCCAATCCACTCTATTGAATATTAATGATGAGGGTAGATTAGAGGATGAACTCCCTTGAGAGAATGGGCTTTGGGTATATGATCTAAGGTTAAACACACAAAAGCACTCTCTTCTTTCTCTCGTAACAACTGAAGACAAGTTCTCTTTAAATAAACAAAAGGTTCCAATGGATATAAAATGGTCATATTTATGACAAAGTTTGATATCATCGAGCAGGTTCGATATCATCGAGTGTATACTCTCGATTATATCGTTGGTCTGCTCGATGACACAAACTCAATGTCATACGCTTTTGAAAAACCTTCTGTCAACTAATCGAGGGAATTGAGACTCTTGTCGATGTCATTGAATTTCGAACTACGATATCATCGATACAAGAATCGAGTCCTTGACATTTAAAAAATGAGAGAAACTTGCATGAAAATTTTCAGGTCGTTAGATATGATTGGGGATACTCGATATCATCAGAATTTGAATGTCGATGATATCGGAGGTCGTGTCGATGCATCGATAAATCCAAAGATATTATCAGTGAGCTTGCTGGACAAGTTTGTCCTTTCTCGATGCAATCAATCTGGCCCCGATATTATCGATATTTAGAATATTGATTCTATTGAGTGACCCCCGATCCGAGTTAAAAAACCACCTGAAAAATGTTGCAAGAGAACTTCGTGCCCATGACCGATATCATCGAGAGCCTTCCGATATCATTGAGATTTGAACTCTGATGGTATTGAGGAGGGCTCCGATATATCGAAGCATATTTGATTTTCCTAAGTAAAAACAGTGGCGCCAGATCTTCCTATTGATATTATCGAGCCACCTTTATTGGGCTCGAGATTCAAATATCGATTATATCGATAAGTGTGTCAATACATCGATAATTCCATCCAGATATGTATGTGGTTGCTGGATGTATTAAGTCTTCATTCGATTTTATCGATTGGTCTTCCGAGGACATCGACAGCATGGGTCGATCATATTGATTTGTATATCGATACAATCGACAGGGCAAGAAAACTTAGAGATTTTCTAATTTTTGAAAACATTTTCTTACCTGAAACCCTAATATGTTCTAACTTGTTTTTAAGGGTTTTATTCACCTAGTGTTTTGGGACAAGGGATGTGACGCTTAAGTTTACTTATGGTGAGCTTCCACACATCCGGTTGAGGCAGACACTTGAATAAATCTTCCTATGAGGCTCTGCAATCCGACTGACTCAACACACACCCTAATTGACAAAACAGGGTACTAGTAAGGGCACTTTCAATCGTGATGTATATGGCTTATCCACACTGTCCATCCATTATGCTACTTGAATTTAGGACAAGAAAAAAATGAGGCAGATCTAAAGCTTAAGTGGACCACACCACAAGATTTAAGGAATCAAACACCTACCGTTAAAAACACTAATCATTAAAAACATATCGGGCCACTTGAGTATTAGATTTGCCTCATTTTTTGGCTTATGTGTCACACCCTAAACTCGGGAACTGAGCTCACAAAATTTTCAGCAGCCGAATCCGGTGCCGACAACCTCTGTAGTACACTATTCTCGGTTCCCAGCTCTCATACGCCAAGTTCTGATCCTAGGATCCTACAATAAGGATTTTCATGGTGATTTTTTGTAAAGGAGCAAAACCAAAAGTGTACCCAAGTCACAAAATATCATCACCACATATCCATTAGACATCTCACCCAGGCTAGCAACTTGATAAAGCATGGATGATCTTTAGGAACCAAACCTAAACCCTAAACCCAACCTAAAACCTCAACCATTCTAAGCCTAAGTCAAACCCTAGTTGAACCTAAGACATTATTTAAGGTAAGCCATTACCTAAGCCGACCTATACCTAAGCCACTGCCCAGGCCAAGCTATGCTTGAGTCGTTTTTAAGTGAAAACCTTAAACCCAAGCCTTTATCCACTCTCCAAGAAAGAACGAGCCAGATGGCTGAGTTTTGGAGAAGAGCAATAAGAGGCGGTAATCCAATTACTGCCGGCGATAACCAGATTACTGCATCCTCTCAAAAATTATGCCTCGGAGCGAGGTGGAATCTGATTACCACCTCCTCTCAAAAGATGTGCCTAGAGCTACAGCTATGACTTTGCTCGAAAGTCAACTACGTTGGACCCATTTGACCCTGGAGTTCTCACATTTACCATTTTACCAAGCCATTTAAGCCATAAGAAAGTTTCATGTGGCATCTCCCTTCCCTCCACCAATCCTAGGATGCCACAGCATCATTTACCCTCCATAATCCCTATAATTACAAGAAAATCATCCCAAGGGGCTATAAATACCCCCTCCTCTCTTCATTTCACAACAAAAAACCAGCAACCAAGCAAGTCCCACCAAGAGAAGGAGAGTGAGAGAGAGAGAGAGAAAGAGAGAGTAAGTGAGAGAGTGAGAGGGAGTGCTTGAGTTTTTAAGATCCCATCTTTTTCAGCCCCCTCTAGCCCCTCCAACCCTCTTTTAGCCTCCTAGTCCCACTTAGGCCAACCCTTCCAATCATGGCACATCCAAACATACAAGCGATTTTAAGTGTAAGCCAAAGATCATGCCATCATCACTAACATTCATATTTCATCAATTGCCTCATCACTTCCCTTCTCAACCCCTATGCTTCTTTAGGTCACCATCAAATGTATGGTCCATGACTTGTCGAAACTCCGGATCCTGTCACATCAGAAACTCATGGTAGCCTAGTCTTCTTGCATAACATTTTAGTGTCACCACATCTCCTCTTGGCCTCTTTTATCATCTAGACATTCTCTAGACGTATGCCATGTGGCTTGCCAAATTTTTAGACTCTGTCACATCAAAAATTTGAGTTTGTCCAGTATTATTTTGATGATTTACATCATATCATCTTATCCCTTAAGATTAACTTACCACACGAACTGGAGACCGTATACTCGTACGGGCAGAGAGGGTGCCTAAACCTTCCCTCTCAGTAACTGAGGTCCCTTACTCGGAATCCCAGGTCGCAGATTAGGAGTCAACTTAAAAGTAAGCGAGTCCTCGAATTCTCTGGCTTTGACAGATTCTGCAGGTTCTAGATGACCGAGGGATCTTGAGTTAATTGGCTAGTGACAACTCCAAGTCTACTACATCATCAATTCAAATCAGCCCATACTCCTCAAAATAAAGTTAAAAAGCATGGCCTTCGATTTTCAACTTTCACAGAATGACACAAAATGATAACTCCACTAGGGATTTTCTAGCTCGCACTAGCTAAGACCCGACTCGAAAGTGTGTGGTAATCTAATCGTAGGGGATATTCTACATACAAACATTTGCATTCATATTTTGAATAAAAAAAATAAAAAAGATGAGCATCGATCTTTGACTTGCACCCATTGAAGGCTTTCACTCACCTCATGCTTACTTGATACAAAATTGTCATGGCAAACCAAAAAGAAGAAAGCATTGTGCCTAAAAGGCACCCCCCGGATCACCTGAGATCATAACTAGTAATACTGTAACCACCACATCCATGGACGATGTGGCCCAAAATCTCAAGATTTTATAGGACCTTCTTGCACAATGTATTGAAAGGGGGATTGCCCAAACTATACATGTATCATCGCTTAATGCCCTAGTCATCTTACCTTTACAGCATCCTCCCCATAAACGGAGTCACCTTCAAGGCCAATTTTCCGTAGCTGAGAATCCTTTCCAACAACCTCTCACTAATGAGAATCGTTTTCAAAATCAACCTCCCATAGCCAAGAATCCCAGCCAATTCTAACATCCTCTTCCTAGTAGGAGATCCAATCAATTCCAAGGGACAATACCCCTCTCATTTGGTCTCTTTGAAATCGAAGAACTCCGAGAGCAATTGCGAGAGATGTAGAGGAAGTTATGGAAGCAGCAAGGGTTGGATCTCTTACCCACCAAGTTCAGGGATCTTTGTCCCTTCCCTGATGCAAATATACCTCAAGACTTTGAGGTATCAAAATTCAAAAGATATGATGGTGTAGGGTGTCCTATGGATCACTTGAGAGCATTCTGTGGAAGATAATGACGGAGCGTTGATCCATTTGTTTTAGAAATCTTTAAAAGGCATTGCATTCGATTGGTACACGTTATTAGACTACTATTGAATTAAAACTTGGAAACAACTTTCCCAAGATTCATTAATCATTTCATTTATAATATTAATGTAGTGCCCATAAAGGTGGATCTTGTTGCCTTAAGGCAGAGGAATGATGAGTCATTATCAACTTACGTTGGACGGTGGCAGGCCATAGCCAGCAGAATGAAAACACCCATCGACGACGAGGAGCAAATCTCCATGATCATCCACTCGGCAAACCTGATTATTTTTGGATACTTCGTCTCGTATCCATATGCTAACTTTACCTAACTCATCTGCGTTGGGGAGCAAGTCGAAGCCGAAATAAGGGCTGTGATGATCTTCCCTTAGTGGCCTCATTAGGCCTCCTTGGTATAACAAATAGTGAAAGAAAGGCCTATTGGATACGAGAACGGTAATAGAAGTATTCCTGTCCTCAATCCAACAGAAGAAGATAATCTTATCACCTCTACTTAAGGTGCTCCATTCGCCCCTCAATAGGGACAACAATAACAACAAAGGGAGACTCCTCAGTACCCCAGCCAGGGTCAAAAGATGGGGATGGCCTGGGAGCGTAGGTGATTCACACCAATAGCCCAAACTTACAGCGAGATATTAGTCGTGCTAGTATAAAGGCAAATACTTGAAAGTGCCCTTATTTGTTAATATACATGAATGTTGAGTCGTAGTGTCAAGTGAGCCCCATATGACTACAAGACTAAAGACTCACCAAGTTGAAGAAATTGAGTGTGATTTATAGGTATATTAAGCCTCACCTCCTAACCAAACCTTATCAAGTAAAACACCCACTTAAAATAAATTTAAACCTGCCCAAAACCATATTTGTAAAACCTTTGGTAAGCGTATATTAGAGTTTGATTAAAGTTTAAAGAGATAGAAGCATATAGGTAAAATTCATGTTTTGTCGATTACAATCGAAGTGTAATCGAGCAACTTTGATGGCATCAAACACCCATTCGATGACATTAAAATAGAGGCCTAATAGTTCGGCAACCAAACTGTGAATGTCCTGGAAAAGTTCGATGGCATCGAATGAAGTTCAATGACATTGAACCCACTTCGATGACATAGATCAAAAGCCACTTATTCTCCAACAAACTTTGAAAAACTCTAAGTATACTCGATATAATTGAATCCCTTTCAATGACATCGGAGTAAGTTATCGATGGCATCGAACAGTTCGATGGTATCGAAAACAGTTCGATGGTATCGAAAATTGGACTAGTTTTTCAGCAATCTTACATGGAAAATCATATATTCTCGATAGCATCGAAAGTCATTCAATGACATCGAAGTTCAAATTTTGATGACATCGAAAGGTTGTTTGATGGCATTTAAATATGGATAGAATCTATTATGCACTTATTTGAAAACATTGTAGGAAGTCGATGAAATTGAAGAAGGTTCGATGACATTGTAGGAAACTTCAATGGCATCGAAGACCCTTCGATGACATCGATAAGAACAGATTTCTACCCTTTTTTTTTTTACCATTGGGATCCGACTTTATATAAACACTTGGGTTGCTTCCCGGCTTTTTGAGCAAGTATTGAAGAGAGATTTGAGAAAGTTATTACCTTAGTTATTACCCTTCCTCTTAAGACCTCTTTCCCATAGGAGTTCATCACACAATCCATGACTTAAATGCATTTATTGGTATATTCATTGCTTAGATTGAAGAATGAACTCCAACATTCATCGATCATCCAACATCACTCATTAATGAAAAATCATTGTGACGGGATCCTTGAATGCGTAGCTTCTGGAAATCTTCTCTAGCTCTTAAAGACCCATCATCAATTAGAGAAGATCGAACCAAACCCTAACTCAACAACGTCGTACCTTGATTAGAGCATCCATAAGCTGTTGCAGTTCAAGGGATCTGAAGATTTTTCATCAACAAGAAGATCATCATCAGCATATGCTAAACGGGGCTCCTCACTTACAAGTAAGTAATAGAGTCCATCAAGTCTGAAGTCATTTCCTTGTGTGAGATTCAGAGTTTGGTTCTCAAACTCGCTAAGACCTTTTGTAGGTCTCCGACGGGAGAATATGTGCAAAGTCATTATGTAGGATCTACTGCCTTGTGTAGCCATTATAGTTTGCCTTGTGTAGGCATTGTGAGTTACCTTGTGTAGGCACTTAGGGTTGTCTTGTGTAAGCACCTTAGTTAACCTTGTTTAGGTTGTAAAGGTTTATGGTTAAACTGATTTAAAACCATTAGATAGTGAAATCCTGTACACTCATGGGGATGAGTGCGTCAGCCGGGAGTGGAGTAGGCTGAACCACTATATATCGTTGTACTTGTGATGCATGCTTTTGTCTATGTTGTGCTGATTCATGATATGATTAATTTCTGCACACTACATGTTTGATGCGTTGCAACTATTGTACATTTCACTATCCTATCTTTTGAGTGTGAATAGTTTTATGTTAATCCACCTTACTTCTATTTTAATTAGTAGTATTGATTTTTAAGTAGGATTAAAGTTTTAAAAGTACTGTTCACCCCCCTCTAGGACACTTAGGCATAATTCTGTACTTCAATTAGCGGTTTACCTAAAATTTCAATACTTACCCCACTACTGCCTAAGCCCCCACCAAACCCTTTTGCCACCAAACTATAATGAGAATGAATACTATGCATACCACCAATCCCGAGGCCACACAACATACCGTTGTTTTACCTTGAACCATGCGGTCCAAGTTCTAATTGACAACCAAAGGATTATTGTTACCTCTCCTGCTATTTCTGCCACCAAACACATCCTCTAGAATCCCCTGTCATTGTGTCAAATAGGCCCCAGCTCATCGAGCACCCCAACCACTAATATCATCCAGGGGGAATTACCTTGCCATTCAGTCTAACCATTCATGCAATCACTGCTAGCCCCGATTTTGCAAGGGGAACACCCAACCAGTCCAATTTTTGCACACTTAAATATGCAAGGGTCATTTCCAGTAAGTCCAATCTCCATGTCCCCAAGTCTACAAGAGGTATGCCCAATCAGTCCGGTTTACACATCCTCTGTCTTGCAAGGGGCATCATTTGCCTATCTCTAACCGCCATGCTCCAAGAAAATGCCCCTTCTCTGGTCAACATGCTGCATGCCTTGATAAAATTAGGGCCTAACTTCAATCATGCGGTGACTTTCCAAGAAGGACATTCTGCTACTCAAAGGGATTTGCATAGCTCTACCTAGTCTTCGATCCTTCAAGAGAAGAGTTTAGGATTGGTGGTTCCTGCCTCTATGAGACAGGTCGAGGGAGAGAATGAAGTCGAGATTCTGATTAGTCCTAAAACATCAACCATCACTTTTTTAGTCTTTAACATCACAACTTCATTTCCTCTCCTCCCTGATCGATCTTGGATCCACAAAGTCGAGGCTATCTTTTCGAATCTTCACTAAAAGGCCAAGTACATTTTCAGAGACAAGGCACTGACAATTCTGGATGATCCCAAATAAACTTTCTTGATAGAAGCAGCCAACCATCAAGAGCTTCATATCCCGATTATAGACATACAATGCTCTAGTGAGGACATCCCGTACTATAGTCTCAAGTTTGAGACAGTGAATTACCTTCCTTTTGCATGTCCCATCGGATTAAACTATGGGTGAGATAACAAAGCACACATGTATCGAAGGAGGGCAAAGTCGACAAGAGGAGGATGATCCCTTCATCTATGCATCAATCAGATCCATCAAAGAAGGGATCATTTATCCCGTTAGTAGGCTGGGATCCACCGTAGAGGATCAAATAAGCAAAATGTGCTTAACTGAGCTGTTTGAAGAGGACTCGGGCAAGGGGCAAGATTTACCCCTGATTAATTGGACCAGGGTATAAGTCTCACCTGAGCTAGAAGAATCTAAAGAGTCACAATGCATCGGGGATGAGCTGAGAGAAATCACATCAAACATTAACTCAGAGCCCAATCCTGAATTCATCATGACATTTGGGTACGACGGTGAGGGCCCACCTACTGATCCTTTTAGCCTTGCCTCCTGAGGGGAGGGAGTGCAGGGCAGTAGCGGATTCATAGTCCCCATAATGGCACAATAAAATCAAATAATTCTTGACTCCCTGAGCTGAATCAGGCAATCCCTGGTTCACATCATCGTCTTGGTCGGGTCCCTTAAAAAAAATCTAAAAAATCAGAAGATCCAAAAGCGAAAAACACCATATATTCTCAAAATACAAAAAATAGATATTTTCAAAATATAAAAAATATAGATATTTTAAAATGTTGAAAAATTCAGATATTTGCTAAAATCCAAAAATAACAAAAATTTCTCAAAACACAAAAACAGTAGAAATCTTTCAAAAATCACAAGTAATAGTGTGTCAAGTTTGTCCATTAAAGTGCTTGAGTACGAAGTTAACTTGTATGATTTCAATCTAGAGTTAGACTTTAAACTCGTGGGTTTGGATAAAGCCTAGGATGTGAAAGATGACGATCTGGCTCTCGAGTTAGAGGATTCCCTCAAATAGTCCAAAACAAAGGCTAATGTCGTTGCGAATGATTTCAAAATTGTGAACTTGGGATTCCGCGAGCTTCATAGAAAAGTTCACATCAAGAGATCCTCGCCTCTTGAATACAAGTAGAGGATGACATAATTCTTGAGGTCAGAGCTATCTAACCTCGCATCCTCCTATGAAGTCCTACCCAGATGCAATGAAGAGCTAGTCATACACGATCTGCTATGAAGCCTAAAGATAAGCCCATTAAGAAGAAGCTATCAAGATCATGTCTGAAGTCCATAATGGAGTAGGTGGCCCATGCATAAACGAATATGGGATGTCCAATAAGAACATGTGACTAAGTTGTTACATATGAAAGCTGGGGATAAACTATTGTAGCATATCAGGAAGTGTTTTAAGTATCTGAAGCTTGCATAACAGATGCATGTGCATCCTTCGAGTCTTTATAACCTGAAAACACCCTAGCCCTTCCTCATTGTGGGGTGTTGACATCATTGAAAGACTGAACCCAAAGGCACTCGATGGTCATGAGTACATTCTCGCGACAGATAAAAATAGGTGGCAACAACATTTTACATCATGGATGTGAATGAAAAGAGAAGTCAACGGAAGTGAGTGGTGGTAAGCTCAATATGACAACTGCATCTTGCAAACATAAAGAGCATGATGTGGTAAGTCACTCAAGACTCTATCAAAAGAGGATCACTATGAACAATGACCAACATGTCTGAAAAGGAAGGTCAACAACATGGTAATAATGCATATCTTATCATTGCACCTACTAGATCTAATGAACAAGTCCAAGTCATCCTAGGATGATTCGTTGATCGTTCGCGGAGTTCTTACAGGAGGTACCCTTCATCTCACCATCATTAGGGGCAAAGATCATCTAAAACCCATCAACGCCGGCAACATAAAAATCTAGCACAGGTAATCCTATCTGATTATGTAAACAACTATAATCATAAAGCTAAAGACAAACGACAAGATGTTAGCATCTTGAGGTACATTCCACTATCATTCCTTCCCTCCAACAAGTGTTCTAAAAAATAAATGGTAAAAAAAAGAAGAAGAAGAAGAAGAAATGGATGAATAAAAGCATAAAGTCTAAAAAAAGAAGAAAAAAAAGAGTCAAACCAAATGAGTGAGAACACAAGTCACCAACCCATTTCCCCTAAGGATAGTTTAACCCAATGTCAACAACTTCAAGGTCATGAATGAAGACAAAGTCATGCAGCTCACTGGTTGGCTAGTAATTAATGAATGAAATCTGGCCTCCCACCTCTGCTATTCAAAAAGAAAAAAGAAAAATCAAAAGAAGACAGCGTTCCTACAAAAAATGGGCGAGGTGAAAACCCGGAAGGGCACTTTGAGTAAAAAACAATGGCACATAGTGAACTTGGTGAAAACCTGAAAGGGCGCTAAAGGTAAAAATGTACAATTGGTAAGAGGCAAGCAAGAGCAAAAACCCGGTATGTGAAAATCTAAAAGGGCACCATTGACAAAAATGATGAGAAAGCCAGTCATGGTGAAAACTCGAAAGGACACTACAGGCAATAATGGATAGAAAAGAAAAGAAAACCAAAAAAAGTAGGCACAGAGGAAGTCAAGGCACTGAGAAAAATGAAGAAGTGTGAGGAAAAGATAAGTCCTGGTTCGAAATTCTGTTTGACTCTACGCAAATCCAATGGGCAAGATTCTAGTATGTGCTTACTCTTAGGGAATTGGGATCCCTAGTAGACAACTTAGGATACCAGATTCGACGTGGGCTGAGTCCAATGTTCTGATTCCACTATCTAGGCACAAGTTCAAACACAAGCACATACAAATGGACATGGCGCAAAAAAATCATTTTATTTTCATTTTTTGTATATAATCTTATCCCTTTGAGAAAAATACAAGTTTCCCCTTTTCAGCCATTCATGTATAAAAGATAAAGGTATGTATGATTTTTGTAAATAAAACTCTTAAATTCCTTGGTCCTCTCTAGTGGCTTTCGTAAGCAACAGTCTCCCGATCATCATCATTGAAAGGTAAATATCTCTACAGATACTCTAACTCCCCTGTTTCTTGGCTAATTCTCTCATTTTTGTATTATAGGTGCCAGAGTTCTTCCCAAAAATCATAAACTACGAAGAAAAAAAGGTCTAACTTTTCCAATGGTGTGAAGGATTTGATCTTCAAGAAGGACATGTGGGGGCACCACCTATCATGGCAATCCCACCATCTCCAAAATGATCCAGACAGTTGATTGACATCATCTCGACATTCAGATCCACCAAAGTGCCATTTGTCTCAGGTATTATGCCATCTAGGCCATCTAAAATCATCACCAACCATCATGACCATCCCATCACC
The DNA here is from genome assembly GCA_037074715.1 of Magnolia kwangsiensis. Lineage (NCBI taxonomy): Eukaryota > Viridiplantae > Streptophyta > Magnoliopsida > Magnoliales > Magnoliaceae > Magnolia > Magnolia kwangsiensis. The sequence continues at coordinate 65,928,924 of CM073573.1, forward strand.
CAAATCCGTACCACCCATCATGACCATCCCACCATTGTTAAAAAAATCCAATCCATCCATTGGTATCACCCTCACATCCAAGTCATGGAAAAGCCATCCAACGACCCGATTGGTCCACCCATACTAAAATCATCTCCTAAAATCTAAAACTCATCACCTAATGGCACATTTGGTATGGACTCATCCAAACCATAATCACCCATTCCTCCCTAAATCCATCACCCAACACCTCTTTAATACCCATCCCTCCATTAATGGTGGTTAGAGCTCCCTCATCAATGGCATATACTTCATCAAAAGGCTCCACCAAACCCCCATTAATGGCTTTACCTATAAAGATGCTTTCCCTTCTCACAATCTCTCCATGAAAATGACTATAAGATGCTTCAGTACTTTCAATGGTGTATCTCAAAAACTCCACATTTGAGGGCCCACAAGAGCTACCCTCACCATCAACCATGGAAATGGAGAAAAAGAAGAAGACAAGAGAGAGAAAGGGCAAGTGAAAAGGAGAGAATGTAGGAGAAAAGGGGGAAAAAGAGATTTTTGAAGAGGTCTGCGACACAAGAACGAGATAGGGAACGATTTTGGGTTTTGGGGAAGAATACCCCAGTCGTTGGAATGAAAGTCGATCAGAGGCAGTAATTGATTACCATTGGTGATAATCCGATTACTGCCCCATCTCGACCAATGTGCCCCCTTTCTCCATGCATAAAAATATTATCGAAATGTTAACAGTCAATCAGATGATGTAGCAAGCGGTAATCCAATTACCGCTTCAGCACCAATTAAGCTGAAATTGGCCAACATTCCTCCCTTGACCATTAAAAGATGAAAAGAAGTATTTTATGAGAAGAAAGGATTTGTTGAGTGGTACGATCATCATGGGCCCACCAAAAGCCCATTAGCAGAATCTGAACACAATAGTAGTACAAGCAAATGAAGATTTCATGAAAAGGAGTTCAGTACATAATATGTCACAGAAAGAAAGGATAAAAGAGATCAAGACAACCCCTAGTTTGGTATGTACTCTCTTGGTGCTCAAATGGAAGAAGAATGACCAGTAGGTAATGAGAAAAAGGGAGAGGAAAGGTGAGATTTGAAATTGAAAATGTGGAAAAAATTCAAGAAAAAATAGAAAAAAGAGGGGGAGAAAAGAAAAGAGAGAAAATTCAAGAAAAAGAAAAGAGAGAAATTTTTAGGAAAATAGAGGAAAATTACGAAGACATTTTAATAAAAATCAATCTCGATTACAACCATTGGATCATGAAATGACAGATCGGATATCTTAGAAAAAATAAAAAATGTATCCCAGTGGCGCTAATCTCGATCGCAACCGTTAGAGTGCCAAACGATAGATTGGATCCTTTTTTTAAAAAATCACAAAATATATTTTTAACCGATCTTTTATACAGTTTCAATAAAAACCATATCTAGCGAAAGTCCTATGGAACCCACAATGGAGGTAACAGAACTGTTTGGACACATTCCAAAAACAATTTCACAATAAAAACCTTACAGATCATTGATCTACAGGTAAGGACCTTTTAAGAAAATTAAAAATAAAAAAAAATCATTCTTAATAAAAAAAAATGGCCTTGATCATTCCCACGATCCATAGTGAAGAAGGACCAGACTTATTCAAAATTTTAAAAAAATTGAAGGTCGAAATAAAAACTAGACAAAGACGCCCACTAGCGTAATTGGATGGATCTCTTTGACGGCTAAGAAACGTAAAAAAAAAAAAAAAAAAAAAAAAAGCCATTGCAATAAAACCCCTAGGGAGTGTAGCTCCTCATGTGGGATAGTTTTCAAAACAAAGTTTGTGAAAAAAATAGCACTCGGTATCCAAGGCACTAGGAGGCTTCTATAATTCTCAGTGGCATCCAACGCAATAGCAAAATAAGATTCAACATTTTTTAGTTTCCTTGGGAGTTGGCGAATCTGTATGTGATACAAGCACGGTCGGCCTGGACTTTAATGACAAGACAGTCGTGCAACGATGAAGATGCAAGTGATGGTGAACTCGATCTAACCCTGATTGGAGTAACCATTTTAAAAGAGTGGGAAATATCAGTTATAATTGATGTATCAAAATCAGAAGGATGAATGGAAAAGGGGTCACCCGCACATACCTAGTCCAGGATGGTTCGAAAGTATGATCGAGTCCAAGTTGGCGTAGTGAGTTCTCTGTAAGGCCTCAAAAAGTGCAAGACAGCTACCACTTTGATGATTAAATGGAACAAGTACTCCTAGGGTGATCACATAGCGAAGGAACATCACGGGTCCAGATAGAAGGGGTTCCCCATAAGGCCACAAAGCACTAGGGCACTACTTTTCAGATTTACCCTCCGATGTTATTACCGATAGTAAGCTGACAATGATACTATGATAGGCACCATGTACATAATATAATATTTTTTGACTAAAGGGGTGTGTGTCCACTCGCTTTGGCATTCGGTTGCATGCAACCTCTTCTAAAGAGGGGCATCTGTAGACACCCCACCTAGGCTAGCAACTTGACAAAGCATGGATGATCCTTAGGAACTAATCCTAAACCCTACCTAAAACCTTAGACATTTCCAAGACTAAGCCAAACCCTAGCTGAACCCAAGCTATTATCTAAGCAAAACCATTACCTAAGCCGAGCCATACCCAAGCCACTACCTAAGTCAAGTCATACCTGAGCCGTTTCCAAGTCAAAACCTCAAAGTTAGGCCTTTATCCGCTCTACAAGCAAGAACAAGCTAGCTGGCTGCGTTTCAGAGAAGAACAGTAAGTGGCGGTAATCAGATTACTACTTCCTCTTAAAAAATGTGCGCTAGAGTGAGGCAGTAATCTAATTACTACCAGCAGTAATCGGATTACCGCCTCTTCTCAAAAGATGTGCCTAGAGCTTCAGTTGTGGCTCCCCTTAAAAGTCAACTATGTTGGACTTATTTGACCCTGAAGTTCCTATTATTTATCATTTTATAGGCTGCCACATCTATTCACAACCCCAAGTGTAGGGTCACAATGTAGTAATAATCTCGGTAAGACCGAGGTCCAATACACAGGGACTGAATCTTGTACGTATTCTGCAAGTAACTAGAACTAGAACTAGAAGAAGATATAATCTAAATCAGGAGAATGTAAGAGACTAATAGTGAATTACTAAACTAAAACTTGTAAAATTCAAAGGTGAGAAACTAGGGTTTTCAAGGATTCACTTGTAGAGATCAGGGAGATTTATGCTTGATTCACAAACACAATTGGAATCAGAGTCCCATCTTCATCTAATTGGAAGATAATTCATTAAAAATCAAATATGAACTTTCTTTAATCTAGTTGTCAATGGATGAAAGGTATTAGAACTAGAATTGATTCCATCACTAAACCATTCCCATGAGACAAAGCAAACAACAGAATGTATCAATCCACAACCAATTTGGGAGAATTATGAACGTTAGGAAGAATTTCATCACCCAACCATGTCCAAGAGACGATGGTGAGCAACAGGTTTTCCAAATTCACATCCTCGATAATGAAAAGAACATACTCAAAGCTATCATAGATCTATTGTAATTTAAGTCACAACAAACCATTGAAAACTAAAAGTATTTCTTATAATCAAACTAAAATCAGGGATAGTTCAACTTAAACATGAATCAAAGCCATAGATCACAACCCATCACGCTACAAGCTTCACCTCTTAGCCCTATCTAAGAGGTTTAGCCAATCATAGACATGACTGAACTAAAAACTCTTAAAAACATTAAAGGAAGAAAACTAAAGAAGGAGAAGAAAAACTTAGCCGGCTGACCACGCTCTCTCTCTCTCTCTCTCTCTCTTCTCTTGCTCCTCCACACGTCCGATGCCTAGGAACATCCTAGGGAGTCCTATTTATAGTTATGAAACTTTAACTTTCGTACCTAGTTGAAAAACTCTAAAAATCACCTCAAATTTACACAGTTTCCCAAAATGGGCTTCACTCTACATAATTTCACAGAATGCCCCAGTGTTTTAGAATATGTTTCTTCAGGACACTTTCAGGAATATGCTTGTTTTCAGGACAATTTCAGGATTCCTTTTCTTTACTTCAAGTCTTCAATACTCTTCATTCCTCACTTGATTTTCTTAGATCTTTAGCATGTGAATTCTTCAATCTTGGCCTTCTAAGATCCATCCGTTGCCTTGGTGATTCTTGAGCATCAAATCCATGCTTTCAGCACACTTTTCAATCCAAGCTCTTAAATTCACTTTGCAACACAAACATGAGTAAAATAAGACATTAAGCATTATCATGTTTATAAAACCAAGTAATAAATGGGGGATAATATGCAATATTTGATCCTCAACAAAATCCTCAACCAGCATTTTGCTAGTCCTAAGTAAAGTATGCGAAAAATATTTTGAGAACCATAAGACAATTTCTATAAGCTTAAGTGGCTTTAAAGCAATCCCAATAATAGAGTTTCAAAATGCATCAATGTTAAGTATTATTTTCTCTTAAACTGTAGCACTCGGTAAATTTCATAATCAAGTACAAAGTATTAATCCAAAAATTAGAACAATTCTAAACATTGAGTTTCACGAGTGTATAGAAAATCTGGACCTATCACAATCAATTTTCATGATAACATTCATAATCAAAAGAGCATTTAAGACAACCAAAACCTAAACCAAAACTTACCTTACAGTTCATCTTTTTATTCTTCCTGCTTTTGATTTTCCATTGATGGCTTTCATGATATGTTAACCTTTTTAAAGGTCTTTAATAGGTATCCATTTTCGATAATAACTATTTTTTAAACTAGATATTTATTTATTTATTTTTATTATTATTTCAATTCTTCTCATTGAACATGATGGAAAAATTTCCTAGGTTAGTTCCTTCCATGCTTAGTGATTACCAAGTTAAGAATTCAATACCAAATGGACACCTTAATGTGTAAGCTAGATATAACATGTGAAATCATGACTCAATCAATATTTCAAACTTCTAATCATGGATTAATAATTCAAACTTAACTATGAAATCTAACAGGTAACTGAATCCAAGAGTCATAAATCATCAACATTAAGTATCTTATACTTCTAAATCAATGATGGCCTTCGAAATCACTCGAATTCACAAAATTTTCAAAAAAATTAAAAAAAATCACATTTTTTTTAGACCGAGAAAACACTGATTAGGTATCCTAATCTCCCATCCCCAACCTAAATTTTATATTTTCCTCAATGTAAAAGACATAAGCATACAATGCACATGAGACAACGAAAATAAAGGAGAAGTGATGGAAAGGTAGTACCTGAGGAAGGAATCAAGAGGCTTTTCTAATGTCTCAATGTGAGAGTGGGTCAGCACAAGATTAAACCAACAAAAAATAAACTATCCTAGAATAAATGGAAATCACCCTATCCTAAACAGCATAAAGCCGACTATCCTAAAACGAAAAACAGAAAACCTAACTACAACTCCGTCAGAATAGGAGATCAATCCAGATAAACAGGATCATTAAGAGGTATGAACATATCCTCTGAATTAAATTTCTCAACAAATGGCTTTAATCGATGGCCATTCACTTTGATTTTATTGTAATTGTTTGAATTTTGAATCTCGACAGCCCCATGAGGATAAACATTGATAACAATGAAATGGCTAGTCCAACGAGATCGGAGTTTACCTAGAAAGAGATATAATTGAGAATTATACAAAAGGACTTTCTGACCTAGTGTGAATGATTTTCAAAGAATGTGTTGGTCATGAAACACCTTCATCTTGTCTTTGTAAATTCTCGAGTTCTCGTATACATCATTTCAGATTTCTTTGAGTTAATTCATCTAAAGTTTATGTAACGAGCTAGCGTTGTCCAAATTGAAATTCAAATTTTTAATTGCCCAGTAGGCTCTATGCTCCAACTCCACAAACAAGTGGCAAGCTTTTTCATAGACAAATCTAAAGGGAGATATTCCAATAGGGGTCTTAAATGCGGTATGGTAAGCCCATAAGGCATCAGTTAATCGGATTGACCAATCCTGACAGTAAAGATTGACCGTCTTTTTCAAGATGTGTTTAATTTTCTTGTTGAAAATATAAGCTTGCCCACTTCTTTGTGGGTGGTATGAAGTGCTCACTTTATGAGAGATGTCATATTTCTTTATTAAGTTCGTAAATGGCCTATAACAGAAGTGTGAGCCCTCGTCACTAATGATGGATCGAGCGTTCTGAACTGGGAAAGGATGTTTTCTTTTAAGAATTTAATGACTGTTTGATGGTCATTGTTCTAACATGGAATCACTTCAACCCATTTAGTGGCATAGTCTACGGAGAGCAAAGTATATAGATTTCCAAAGGATTGGGGAAATGGTCTCATAAAATCGATGCCCCAGTAATCAAATGCTTCTATGATAAGAATGGGGTTCAAGGGCATCATATTTTGACAGGACAATGCTCCTAATTTCTGACAATGCTCACAAGCTTTGTAAAACTCATGAGTGTCCTTGAACATAGTGGGCTGGTATAAGCCACATAGTAGAATCTTAGCCATGGTATTTTAGTAGAAAAGTGACCACTACAGGCTTGAGAGTGACAGAAGGAGAAGACACTTTGGTGTTCATTGTTTGGAACACATCTCCTTAATATTTGGTCTGGAAAATATTTAAATAAATATGGATCATCCCAGAAGAACTTACGCACCTCGACAAAGAATTTTTCTTATCTTGTGTAGTCTAATGTGTCGGCATGAAACTTGTGGCAAGATAATTAGCAATATCAACAAACCAAGGTAAATGGGAGACTTTGAATAGTTGTTCATCAGGGAACATGTCATTTATATATGTCGTCTCAAGAGAATTAGGAAAATTAAGGTGGAAAAGATGGTCAGCCACTACGTTCTCTACTCCCTTTTTATCTTTTATTTTCAAATCGAATTATTGGAGTAGGAGGATCCATCTAATCAAGCGGGGCTTAGCATCATTCTTAGAAAGAAGATACTTAAGCGCCGCATGATCTGTGTAAATAATGATCTTGGATCCAATTAAATAGGACCTAAATTTCTCCAAAGTGAACACTATGGCTAAGAGTTCCTTTTCCGTAGTCAAGTAGTTCACTTAGGTAGGATTTAGAGTTCTACTTGCGCGATGAATAAAGTGGGGCTTCTTTTCTTTTCTCTGGCCTAAAGCCTCCCCGAGAGCATAGTCAGACATGTCGCACATCAGTTCAAAAGGAAGGCTCCAATCGGGTGGCTGCATGATAGGTGCAGTGGTTAACATGCCCTTAAGCTTAGTGAAAGCTTCCTGGAATTACTCAGTCCACTCATATGGTGCATCCTTTTGAAGTAGATTACACAAAGGCCGAGAGAGATGACTAAAGTCCTTTTATTAATCTCCTATAAAAGCTGGCATGTCTTATGAAGGATCACACGTCTCGTATGTTCTTGGGTGGAGGTAAGTTAGAAATAAGATCGATGTTAGCCTTATCTACCTCAATTCCCTTGGATGAGATGATATGTCCAAGGAAAATTCCCTTACGAACCATGAAATGACACTTCTCCTAATTGAGTACGAAATTCTTTTTTTCACATCTTTTCAGCACACATTTAAAATTCTCTAAGAATTCACTAAAATATGGACCAAAGATAGAAAAGTTGTCCATGAAGACCTCTAGATATTGCCCCACCATGTCAGAAAAAATACTCATCATGCATCGCTAAAAAGTGGCGGGAGCATTGCACAGTCTGAATGATGTCCTTTGGTAAGCAAAGGTGCCAAAAGGACATGTGAATGTGGTCTTTTCCTGATCTTCAGGGGCTATCTCTATCTAGTTGTAACCCGAATACCTGTAAAGGAAACAATAGTACAAGTGACCAGCTAGCCTTTCTGAGATTTGATCAATGAAGGGTAAAGGGAAGTGGTCCTTCCTCATGACGGTATTCAACTTCCTGTAGTAAATGCAAATTCTCTAACCAGTAGTAACTCTAGTTGGCACGAGTTCATTATTATCATTGACTACAATGGTGATTCCAGACTTCTTAGGAACTACTTGAGTTGGACTCACCCATTGACTTTTGGATATAGGGTATATGATACCTATATCCAATAGTTTAAGAACCTCGGCCTTAACTACTTCTTTCAAATTTGGATTTACTCTATATTATGATTTCTGAGAGGTCTTCGTATTATCCTCGAGATAAATGTGATGAGTACAAACTGAAGGGTCAATTTCCTTGAGGTCTGCAATCATCCATCCATGGGCTCTCTTATGCTCGATGAGAGTAGAGATGAGCATACTCTCCTGTCTTACTCAAGGTGGAAAGAAATCACCATCGGGCATGTCTCATCTTGAACTAAATAGATATATTTCAAATCAAAGGGTAATGATTTTAAGTCAAGCTTTGGTGCCTTAAATCTAAATGGTAGAGACACTTCATTGGTTTGGGGCAATTCTTCAAATTGTGGCCTCCATCGATTAACTTCAAGTATCGAAGCAGTATCAAGCATGACACCCATCTTCCTAATTATGTCATCATTAAAGTCATGGGAGTAGGCCAGGAACATCTCTAGAGGGTCAGAGGATAAGGTCAAAGGTGTTCTATCTTTCATGAAAGAATCAATCATGTTAATGTCATGAAAATCGTCATCATCCTCTAACCGTCTACCAGTATTGAAAAAGATGTTTAACTCCAATGTCATATTTACAAAAGACATACTTATGACTCTATTCCTGCAGTTAATGATTGCGTTTAAAGTGGCAAGGAATGGGCAACCAAGAATGACAGAAATTTGAGTGCTCATGTTACTAATGGGTTCTGTATCCAAGATGATAAAATCTACCGGGTAGTAGAATTCGTTAACTTGGAACAACACATCGTTAACTATCCCTCTCGGTACACGAACTGAGTAATCAACAAGTTGTAATGTGGTTAGGGTGGGTTTCAATTCACCCAAACCTAACTTTTTGTAGACCGAGTAAGGAATCAGATTTACGCTCACTCCTAAATCAAGAAGTGCATGCTCAATACAGTAATTCCCAATTACACAAGAGATAGTTAGGCTACCAGGATATTTGAATTTCTGTGGCACATCTTGCTTTAGGATGAAACTCACTTTTTCAGTTAAGAAGATTTTCTTTTGAATATTTTATCATCTTTTGGTTGTACAAAAGTCTTTCAGAAATTTGGCATATGAATGTATTTGTTTAACCGCATCTAGTAGAGGAATATTGACTTTCACTTGTTTCAACACCTCTAGAATGTCCTACGAGTTAGAGAGAGGTTTTGGTACAACCAACTGTTGGGAAAATGGAGCAACCGGCTTGCCTTGAAGTTCTAGTTCTAATTCTTATGGAGGAATGTTAGATCTATCATTATTGTCCACTTTCGGGTCCTTAGGCTTTTCGACCCTAACCGAAATAGTTTTGTCAATGGTCTTCTCACTCCTAAGAGTAGTGATAGATTTAGCTTGCTTCATCTGACCTGAAGAGCTTAGATCACTTATCTTGTATTGCGGTTTAAGATTGGGGAGAAGCTGAGCAGGAAGCATCCCCCTTTCTATAACCATAACACATGAATCCATCTTTTGCATATATTTCATAAGTTCTCGTATTTCTTGAGTAAGCTCTTGAGTTTGTGTAGAATTTTGAACCAGTTCTTCTTGAGGTTTTACTTGATTTGGAATTTGATTAAAGAAACCTCGAGGAGTAGCAGTTCGTCTATTCCTCCAAATGAAGTTTGGATGATTTCTCCAACTAGGATTGTATGTATTGGAGGTAGTCTATTGAAAGGCCTTTGATAATTATTCACGTCATTCGATTGCTCATTCAACACCTATTGAAAGGCAGGTATTGTTAGACAATTTTCAGTTGTGTGAATGTTGGAAGCACAAATACCGTAAACAGTTTCCTTAACCTTATCCTTCTTTAGTTTTATGGCCTCAAATTTTCTTATGAGATTAGACACTTTAGCATTGATATCAACATCTTCTTTTAGAAGGTATAATCCACCCCTCTCCTTTGATTGAGTGGGCCTAGAGGTGGTACTTAATTTTGGGTAAGTGTCCCATGATTGTGCGTTTTTAGTAAGTCTATCCAAGTAGTTCCACACTTCATCGACATTTTTATTCATGAATTCCCCATTGCACATTGTCTCAACGAATTGGCGCATGGAAGATGTCAGACCACTATAGAAAAAGTGTGTAATGCATCATGTTTCAAAACTGTGTTGTGGGCATGAACTGACATGATCCTTAAACCTTTTCCAACATTGGAAGAATGTTTCATACTCCTTTTGGGCGAAGTTCATGATTGACTTTCTAAGGGTGTTCATTTTATGATGTGAAAAAATTTCTTTTTGAACTCCCTTATTATGTCATTCCATGTGCCAATAGATCTGAGACGTAGTGAATGCAACCACATCTTAGCTTTCTCTTTCAAAGAAAAGGGAAAGAGTTTCGTTCTGACTGTGTCTTCGTATACGTTTGGAAAATATAAAACGGCTATGATCTCATCAAACTCTTTCAAGTGCAAATATGGACTTTCATACTAAGTCCATGGAATTTTGGAAGGAGTCAGATCACCCCTAGCTTAATATCCATGTGTCCCGTATTTTTTGAAAAAGCCATGCATAAGGGCGTACTCACCCCCACCGGTTGTAAATAATCTCACAAAGTACAAGGCAGGGGTGCTTGATGCACTTCATTCTCATCATGGACTTCCTCAACCCGAGGTTGAGGTTGTCTTCCCGGTTGATTGACCGGTTGATTTGCAGCCATCACTTCAATTAACTCTGAGGATCTCGAGTAGTGTCTAATCCTCTGATGGATAGATAACCCCTCAACCAATCCTCCTTCACTCACAAGACGTCGAATGTTATCATGGACCCACTTGGGCACGAAACACTCTCAGCCCTCAATTTTAAATTCTAACCTAAACCTAAAAGAGAGAAAAGAAATATAAGTCTTTAAATAGAAAGAGAAAGGGAATTAGAAAGAAGTTACTAAATTAGAAGTTCCTAATTTAATTCCTACAAAATAAAACAAAATTAGTTAGTTTCTAAAAATAAAAGAAATCCTAGAATTAGAAAGTTTCTTAAAATAGAAAACAAACCCTAACAGAAAATAAAATAATTAGAAAGAGATTACCAATTAGAAAGTCTATATCAGGATCCTACAAAACAAGAAAATTAGGTTAGTTTTTAAAATCAAACAGAAAAAACTAATCCTAAAATTAGAAATTATAAAAACCTAATCTTAAACTAATCCTAAAACTAGATAATCTCAAAAAAATGCAATCGTCAATCCTCGAAAATGGTGCAAAAAACTTGTTCACAACCCCAAGTGTAGGGTCACGATGTAGTAATAATCTTAATAAGACTGAGGTCGAATCCAAAGGGATTGAACCTTGTACGTATTCTGCAAGTAACTAGAACTAGAACTAGAAGAAGATGTAATCTAAATCAGGAGAAAGTAAGAGAATAATGGTGAATTATTAAACTAAAACTTGTAAAATTCAAAGGTGGGAAACTAGAGTTTCCAAGGATCCACTTGTAGAGATCAAGGAGATCTATGCTTGATTCACAAACACAACTAGAATCAGAGTCCCATATTTATCCAATTGGAAGATAATTCATTAAAAATCAAATATGAACTTCCTTTGATCTATTTCTTAATGGATGAAGGGTATTAGAACTAGAATTGATCCCATCACCAAACCATGCCCATGAGACAAAGCAAACAACAGAATGTACCAATCCATAACCAATTTGGGAGAATTATAAACGTTAGGAAGAATTCCATCACCCAACTATGTCCAAGAGATGATGGTGAGCAATAGGGTTCTTAAGTTTACAACCTTAATAATGAAAAGAACCTACTTAAAGCTATCGCAGATCTATTGTAATTTAAGTCACAACAAACCATTGAAAACTAAAAGTATTTCTTATAATCAAACTAAAATCAAGGATAGTTCAACTTAAACATGAATCAAAGCTATAGACCACAACCCATCCCACTACAAGCTTCGCCTCTTAGTCCTAGGTAAGAGGTTTAGCCAATCATAGACATGACTGAACTAAAAATCTCTTAAAAACATTAAAGAAAGAAAACTAAAGAAGAAGGAGAAGAAAAACTTAACCGGCTGACCACGCTCTCTCTCTCTCTCTCTCTCTCTCTCTCTCTCTTCTCTTGCTCCTCCACACGTCCGATGCCTAGGAACATCCTAGGGAGTCCTATTTATAGTTGTGGAACTCTAACTTTCGCACCTAGTTGGAAAACTCTGAAATTTTCACAAATTTATGCACTTTTCCAAAATGGGATTCACTCTGCACAATTTCATAGAATGTCTCATCATTTCAAAATATGCTTATTCAGGACACTTTCAGGAATATGTTTATTTTCAGGACAATTTTCAGGATTCCTTTTCTTCACTTTAAGTCTTCAATCATCTTCATTCGTCACTTAGTTTTCTTAGATCTTTAGCATGTGAATTCTTCAATCTTGGCCTTCTAAGATCCATCCGTTGCCTTGGTGATTCTTGAGCATCAAATCCATGCTTTTAGCACCCTTTTCAATCCAAGCTCTTAAATTCATCTTACAACACAAACATGAGTAAAATATAACATTAAGCATTATCATGTTCATAAAACCAAGTAATAAATGGGGAATAATATGCAATATTCAACCCTTAACAACATAATCATTTACCCTCCATAATCCCTATAATTACCAGAAAACCATCCCAAGGGGTTATAAATACCCCCTCATCTCTTCATTTCACAACAAGCAACAATCAAGCAAGTCCCACTAAGAGAAGGAGAGTGAGAGAGAGAGAGAGAGAGATAGTGAGAGGGAGTGCTTGATTTTCAAGCTCCCATCTTTTTCAGCCCCCTCGAGCCTTCTCCAACCCTCTCTTAGCCTCTTAGTCTCACTTAGGTCAACCCTTCCAATCATTGCACACCCAACATCCAAACCATTTAAAGTGGAAACCAAAGATCATGCCATCATCATTAGCATTCATATTTCATGAATCACATCATCACTTCCCTTCTCAACCCCTCTGCTTTTCTAGGTTGCCATCAAATGTATGCTCCGTGGCTTGTTGGAAGTCCGGATCTTGTCACATCAGAAACTCATGGTAGCATTGTCTTCTTGCATAACATTTTAATGTCACCATATCTCCTCTTAACCTCCTTTTACCTCTATACATTCTCTGGACATATGCTTTGTGGCTTGCTGGAATTTCAGACCTTGCCACATCAAAAAATTGAGTTTTCCTAGTATCATTTTGATGCTTTACGTCATATCATCTTATCTCCTAATATAAGCTTACAACACGAAGTAGAGACCTTACACCCATATGGGCAGAGAGGGTGCCTGACACCTTCTCTCCCTGCAACCGAGGTCCATTATTCAGAATTCCAGGTCACAGATCAGGAGTCAACTTAAAGCAAGAGAGTCCCTAGATTTTTTAGCTTTTACAGATTCTACAGGTTCTAGCCGACTACGAGATCTTGAGCGAATTGGCTAGTGACAACTCCAAGTCTACTACATCATTAATCCAAATCATCCCATACACCTTAAAACAAAGATAAAAAGAATAAGTGTTTATTTTCAGCATTCAAAATCTACTAATATAATATTGAGTATAATGCTGGAAAGTGAAATACAAGATGTAATTAAAACTTAAAAGAATAGACTCATGCTTTGGGCTCAATGTTGTCGATATGCCCTAGCATCACCTGCAGTGTAAACAAATGCGCATAACCTTCCTACAAAGCTCAGTGGTGTGTGTATGTGCATGCAAAATGCATATGACAATAATACAAATATCAGAGTATGTGAAAGATGATGGAGGGTTAATATACCAAGTCCATGAATGTTGTTAACCATACCATGGCTATGCAATGCAAGGCTTACATGACTGAAGTTCATATGCTAGGGATGCAACGCAAAACATGCCAATCCTCAACTAGTCCACATCGGTACAGTTTGTATCTGGAAATATCACGAGGGTTTACTACACTCTAACACTTATTACTCCTCATCGCACAAAGGACCAAGTGAGTGGAGTAAATCGCACTTTCTACCTCATTAGTGGTATGCCAATGCCCATCCGGTTCGCCGATAGCAGACTCATTTACGAGCTGATCAGACTCAACCTAGCTTACAACCCCCTACCCTTGGGCAGATAAGATCACACTCTTTTTCAACCGACCACAACATAATAAAAGATAAAGTCTATTGGTATTTGGCACTTGGGCGCTCATGTTATCTACTTGGTCTTAATGTTAAAGCATCCTACTAGTACCACAAGGGTTTAGGGACATTTATCTAAGGACATCCATAGTGCCCCAATTCTAGAACATATTTTTTTGGTATCTATTCCATTCATCCATGATATGCCTGTGGAGGCCACAATCCTGATGTCGTTAGGGTACAAAGTGATTGTGACATACAAGATGCGAAATGCAAGAGTCATACTATCCAAGTCATGCACTAAACCTATGCATACCATGCGATCATGTGGGGCCAGCCCATGAACACAACTGTGATTAGAGTTTCATTGGGTTAGTGGGATACTATCGACGTTTCATTGGGGGCTTCTCACGTATTGTGGCCCCATTGACCAAGTTAACCCAGAAGGGCACTGAGTTCATTTAGAGTGACACGTGTGAGAGAGAATTCGCATAACTGATGGATCATCTTACATCCACTCTAGTCCTCACTCTCCCCTTTGGGAGTGAAGGATTTGTGGTTTCTACCGATGCCTCACATATTAGTTTAAGTGTTGTCTTGATGCATCAAGGGAAGCCTATGGCCTTCGCGTCTTGCTAGCTTAATGTCCATGAGTAAAACTACCCCACACATGATCTAGAGTTGGTTGTGATTGTCTTTGCACTGAAGGTGTGGAGGCACTATCTTTGTTGGGCTAGGTTCGAGCATTTCTTTGACCATAAGTGTCTGAAGTATATCTTCTTGTAGTCTGAGTTGAATATGAGGCAGAGGCGCTAGATGAAGCTTCTGAAGGACTATGATTTCGATCTTCAGTACCATCCCGACAAGGTTAACGTGGTGGCGGATGCCTTTAGCCATCAACCACAGGGCCTAGTGGCATAGATGATGGTTTATGAGTGGAGGATGCTCGAGGTTTACTATCCACCCCGGCTCCACTAAGATGTATTGTGATATGAGGAGGCAGTATTTTTGGACTTGGATGAAGCGTCAGATTGATAATTTTATGGCTGAGTGTGATACTTGCCAGTGTGTCAAGGCCGATCATCAGACGCCTCTAGGTTCCTTGCACCCGTTGAATGTCCGTTGTGGAAGTGGGAGCACGTGACTACGGACTTAATCGTGGGTTTGTTAAGGACTCAGTGTGGTCATGACACCATCTGGGTTGTTGTTTATTATTTAACGAGGTTGACACATTTTCTTACAATACGTGCGACTTAGCCTTTAGACTATCTTGCTGGATTATTCATCGATGAGATTGTGAGACAACATAGTGTCCCTTTTTTTATCATTCTGACTGAGATTTGAGATTCATGTATCAATTTTAGAGGAGTTTCCAAAAGGCGATGGGGCTTGCTTTAAAGTTTAGCACCGTGTATCATCCGTAGAATGAGGGCAGACCAATATGGTCAACCAGATGCTTGTGGATATGCTTCGAGCTTGCATGATGGATTTCTTAAGTAGTTGGGATGAGCACCTGCGTTTGGCTGAGTTTGCATACAATAACAACTATCAGGCGACTATTGGCATGACTCCCTTTGAAGCACTGTATGACAGACCTTGCAAATCCTTGAGTTGTTGGAATAAAGTTGGAGAGCGCCGTCTCCTAGGTCCTGAACTTGTGTAGAGGACATTAAAGGCCATTGATATCATCAGGTAGATGATGCGCACAACTCAGAGCCAGTATAAGAGTTTTGTAAATTGTCGGCGTCGTCCCTTGGAGTTTGTCGTTGGGGACCATGTGCATCTTAAGGTCTCACCCATAAAAGGTATAGTTCATTTTGGAGCCAATGGGAAGCTTTCCTTGAGGTTCATTGGACCCTTAGAGATCACTAAGCGTGTTTATGTCGTGGCTTATCGTCTTACCATACCACTTCAGCTGTCTAGTGTTAACAATATTTTCCATGTTTTTATGTTGTGAAAGTGTAGGTCAGACTTAGTTCCCGTGATAGATTGACCGCTATTGGAGGTTCGTGAGGATGCTTCGTACATTGAACAGCTAGTTCGTATTCTTAACTGGAAGGAGCATGTCCTCCATAATAGGTTCATTCCCTTGGTGTAGGTTTAATGGGGCCATCATAGTGTAGATGAGGCGACTTAGGAGTGAGTGTTGAGATTCAAATATTGTATATTTAACCCTTTAATTACATTAGTTTTTCTGGCATTTAATTAATAATTTGATCTAATTATATACATTTTTGTCATGCGAGGTGATATGAAAGCTTATGATGAATATGCGCTTAAAGGGATGGGTTTAGAGTTCAAAAGAAAATAATGAAGACTTGAAAATTTAGAAGTCATTAATGAAGAATTCACATGCTAAGGATCCAAGGAAACCAAGTGAGGAATGAAGAGAATCAAACGTTTGAAGTGAAGAAAAGGAATCTTGAAAATTGGATAGAAAAATGATATTCTGAAACTCTGAGTCTAAAAGTGAAAGTCCTGAAATAATTCTCCAAATAGACTTTAATGTCATCAAAGGCCTTCGATGACATCGACAAATTCAGGAATTTCGGGCTCAACTTGCTGGAACTCTCTAAACACTTTTTTGATTCATCAAAGACACCTTGGATGACATCGAAGGTCGGTCGATGACGACAGTATTTACGTAGAGTGGAAAGGCACAAGTTTTGAATTCGATTCAAACTGGGATTATACCTTCGATGACATCGAAGGCGTTACGTAGAGTGCATAAATTTGAGGCGGTTTGCGAATTTTTCTTAGGCAGTGTGAATGTTTAAGTTGTAAAACTATTTAAAGGTGTCCTTAAGCTATTCCAAATCATCTTTTAGGGTTTGTAGAGGGGAGAAGGCCTAGGTAGTGTCGACAACATTCTTCCACTTTGATTTCTTCACGGTTCTAGTAAATTTTTTTTCTTCTTTTAAGATGTTAGTCTTCTTAGGCTAATCTCTTAACTAAGGCTAAGGGATGAAACCTGTAGTTTATTTTGATGTTTATCTTATTTTGAATCAAGTTTATGTTGAACTTCATTAATTTCTAGTTTGATTTAAGGAATATTTTCAATTTTCTATGGTTTATTGTGACTCCAATTACAGTAGATGTTGTGAGAACTTTTAATATCTTCTTGCTTGTTTTAAATTATTTGATATATATAAGTTGTTGTTCACCATCATCTCCTGGGCATGGTGGATGATTGAATTCCTTGCCATCATTACAATTAGATGGATGTTTGGGAATTAATCCAATGAAAGTTCAGATTATGTTTTAACCGCTCTATTATCCGATTGGATAGGATAAGACCTCAATTCCAATCGAGTTATCATTGAATCAAGTAGACTGAAATTGAAATTGGATTCCTGGATCCTTAGTCTTTTATCTTTATTATTTTAAAACTTTTTTTTTCTAAATCGTTGGATTAAAAACCCAGGCCAACCAGTTAGATTTAGGGTAGTTCTAGACTGTGTTCTCCATTCCCTGTAGATTCAACCTCGGTCTCACTGATTTATTATTACATTCTGACCCTGCACTTGGGGTTGTGAATAGTGAGAAGCTGACATTAGCAAGCGTTATCCTTATCTTTTTAATATTTGATTGTATTTGTATGTTGTATTTTAAATTATATATAATGATATGATTCACTTCTCTAGTGTGTTCTGTCTAGTTTGGGTTGTAGTACAAATTTTGAGGATGAAATTTTCTATTAAGAGAGGAGAGCTGTCAGACCCGTAATCTCATGAGACATTTCATACGCTTTAACTTCGGCACCAGCGTGTTCCTACGGACTAGATCGATGAGTTCTGATCGTGACCCTATTTTATTATCACAACACCCCGAGACTTGTACCCTAGCGATCGCGCAAACACTATGATTCCAATGCCGAGTGGTACGCTCCATTGCGATCCCTATATTAAAAGTTATAGTTTTGGCACAATCCAAAGTGGGCCGCACAAAGCACATGGGCCCCACTTACAAAAGTCCTAAGGTTGTGCAATCAATCAATCCATCAATCGATCAAGTCATTGATCAAGCCATCCATCACTCATGTCTCTCTCTCCCCACTAATCAAACAAGCCCATGCCTTACTTATGCAACTCATGCCCTTACCCATGCTTAGTCATCATTCTTTTCTTCTTTTTCTCCCCATTTTATCCCTCCATCTTCTTCTTATTCCCTCCCTATCTTAAAAGTTCTACCACAAAATCCCCTAACTCCCTCTTATTTCTACCATTTTTCTAGTAAGAGTAGAGAGAGATTAAGAGAAAGAAAAATATTAGAGAGATATTAAGAGATAAAGAGAGAAAAGAAAGAAAGATTAGAGATGGTTAAAGAGAAATGAGAGAGCTTGAGATAAAATAAGGAGGGATCAAGAGGGTAAGAGAAAGACAGAAGAGAGATTAGAGGAGATTAGGGGTGGAGAGGAGCTTGGTGGATTGTCTGATCGTCAATTCGATCCGATCCAATACTTCATCCTTCGTTGTGAGTGCATGAGAGGATCAAAACCCTCCATTTCTTTATAATTTATCTATTTTTGGTGAGTCCACAAGGAAGAGACCCACCTTGATCATGTGTAGAGTGTATGGTGGACCCCATAGTGGCAGAGGCCCACCCTAATGGCCAGATCTCTTCTCTTTCTTTTCTTCCCTTTCCTTTCTTTCCTTCTTTCTTTTAAAATTGTGATGTTTGTGGAACTCACAAGTGGGCCATGCTATTAGAGAGCGTGTTCCGCACATTATCACAACGTGGACTACCTTGTGTGGCCCACCATGATCTTTATTTTTCATTTGAACATATTGATTAGTGTAAACACACTTAGATGGTGGAAATACACCAAAACCGGTATGACCCAAAGCTCCTTAGGCCCACCTCAAGCTGGCCCACTGGGTAGACGGTTTGCATCACCCACGTGAACTCTGTAAATAAAAAATGTAAAAGAAAAGGGGGAGATGACCGTCTAGACACCGAACGTTTTCAACGTCAGAGACTTCCAGCATCCAGACGCCTAACCCTAAGAATGGAGGGAGAGTGGGACCTCGACTCGTGGGTCTCACCATATTGGATATGTTTGATCCATACCATCTATCCATCTTGCCAACCTATGTTAGGCATTGAGCCTAAAATTGAAGCTGATATGAATCTCAGGTGGGCCATACCATATTAATCAATGGGTTGTAGAGCCTAAACATCAATTACGCCTTCCACATGGAGGAGTTGGGAAGGTGGGTTCCCACTTGTGGGGCCCACCTTAATGTATTATGTAGATCACCTATTTACCTATTTACCTTAATGTATTATGTAGATCCACACCACACATCTATTTACCTAGATCACCTTAATGTATTATGTAGATCCGCACCCCACAAGCTGATCCAACCATCAAATGGACCACACAGAAGTGACAGTGGGGTTAGGAGCACCCCTCACATCAGCCATGTGGATGTGGGGTGCGGGCGTCCCATCGGTGGACCCCAAATTGATGTACATGTTTAATCCACTCCATCCACCAGCTTCTTCGGATCATTTTAGGCCATGGGCCAAAATATGAGGTAGATCTAAATCTCCAATGGATCACAATAAGCGAAATAATTCTAGGCTATTATAACCTTCCAAGGCCCGCTGTGGAGTCCTATCCCAATCAGAGCCCATTGGACTCCTCTCGAGTTGGCCCATTCGGTGGATAGATTAGATTGTCCAAATGGGGCCCACCTTGATGGTGGAATTCAAAAAAAATATGTATATATATATATATATATATATATATATATATATATATATATATGATAACAAAAAATTGGTGTTGTTGCCAGCGTCTAGAGGGTGGGCATGAAATTGCGGTAGAACTGCTATTGTAGAAGTATGGAATTTGTCCAAGTGTCTTAGAGGGGGGTGAATAGGAATTTTCAAAAAATTATTTTCTCATAACAAAAAACAATGCCTAACTTCAAGCAAGATAAGTAAGGCAAAGTAACTCTATGGCTTCCAAGCTAATAAAGGGTCCAAACACATAGGCTACATAAGATTTATATGTAAAGAAACTAGCTTATGAAGATAGTGTATGGGGATGTGATTCCTATCAATGCTTAGACATTTACTTAATCATGCATCATAATAATCATTTGACAGACAAACATAATTAGATCAATGCACAAAGAGCAATCCCAAACACAATCATATATAGTGGTTCGGCTACTTGCCTATTCCACTCCCGGTTGACGTACTCTCTCTTAGAGTGTACCAGATTTCACTATCCAATGGTTTTAAATCAGGTTAACCATGAACCTTCACAACTCACACAAGGTTAACTAAGGAGCCTACACAAGGAAACCTTAGATGCCTACACAAGGTGGCAAGTCCTACAAAAGGACACAACTAAGAGCCTACACAAGGCAACCTGTACCTACACAAGGTAATGTGTCCTACACAAGGACAACGTATTCTCCCATCGAAGGCCTATGAAAGGTCTTGGCAAGTTTGTCAACTCAAACTCTGAATCCCAATTCTACACAAGGAAAGGGCTTCTGGGACGCCTCATCACTGTTGCACATGTGGGTGGGCATAAATGGACGGACGCTGATGTGGGGGGGACCTAAGGGTCTAAACGAGTTACTAGTGGTTGGCAGGCTACTGTATACGTAGTGGGGGTTGAACTTGTTCCACATCGGAAGAGTCGTAGGAAGTTATGATGGTTATATGTGGGGTTCACACCTTAAGGATACAATGCGTTTTGGGGGCAACCCTGAGAACAAAGCCATGAGCCCTCTGGGCTATGCGGCTAGGGAAGCAGCACTTCTGTCATGCCTTAAACCCAGAAACTGACCTCATAAAATTTCTGATCACCAAATCCGATGTCGACAGTTCCGTAGTACCCCATTCTCGGCTCCCAGCGTCCATATGCCAGATTTCAATCCTGAGATCCTATAAGGAGGATTTTTCAATATACATTTAACTCGTAATAAGCATAACCACAAGTTTACCCAAATCACAAAGGCAACATCATCATCACATATCCACTAATATAAACAGTTGAGTACAGTGCTGAAAGGGAAATACATATGTCAAAATTAAAGTTCCAGAAGTCAACTACACGCTCCAAGCTTGACGCTGCTGCAACCAAATACCACCTGCACGCATCTATCATGCATAAGCTTATAGAAAGCTTAGAGGGTGGTGTATGTGTGTGCACAAGATAAGTGCCAAGTAATCAATACAATGACTTAATTATACAATATCAAAATTACTAGCAAGATCATGAATCATATGATATCAGTGAGCGAAAATACTGCAAGTCTATAAATCATACAATATCAGAATATGCAATACAGATCACCTATGCAAATGAGGATTCATATAGAGTGAAATATCAATGCCAAGGATACAATGTAATATGTAAATCCTGGTAAGTCTGTCTAGGTCATATAAATACAGAAACATAATAACCTAAAATGCCATATGCCTGCGGATGTAATGCAATATGCAATGCGAATGAAATGACCAAGCTGGAGTGTGAAGTCAGGATGATATTATGTAGTATCGCAGGGTATGGGGTCCACCACAAGGGACTTCTATCCAAACTAATTCCATACCTAAATTTGAACAATCAGACTCAATGTGGTAAACTCCTGATCTCAAGTTAGTCATGCGCCCCAACCGAAATCTAGGCCATTGCGAAGGTATACGTAATAAACAGTTACACACCACCAGCCCAAGTGGATAGTGAATGAATGAATGAGTATGCAACTCCTGCTCAATAAGTCCACATATCAGTACTGTATATCTCTAGGATCATCACCAGGGTCTATTACACTCCAAACTAGCTACCGCCCTAGTCGGCAGTGTAGCCCAGAGAGTGGAAAAGACCCGATTAGCCGCCTGCTAGTAGTATATCAATGCCTACCTGGCTCGTTGATAGCGGACCCATTTTGGAGCAAGTCAAACTCAGCTTAGCTTACAACCCCCTCAGTTGGGAGGATAAGGCCACATTGAAATGGCCAAGCTATATGTCCTAGAGGGGGGGGGGGGGGGGTGAATAGGACTATGCCAAATTAAAATTGAATACCACGGAATAAAATAAAGAAATAGCGTTACAATAATAAATCAATTCATAATGCCGAAATTAAATCAATCTCAATAAACAAGCATTGAGAGGTTGATACAAATTCAGTTCTAAGGACAACCTTACACCATAATAAACAAGGGCTTATGGTAGGACAACCTTATTTCTAAAACGTCTTTTGAATCAAGAACTTAATCTAAAAATAAATAGTAAGGAATTACAATCTTAAGAATTAATTATTCTAGGGATAACCATGCACCATAAAAATGGCAGGGCAACCTTACTAGAATAATTACTGAAATTGAAGCATAGATTGATAAAAGTATAGTAAGAGATAAAATGCTGAAATAAAGCTCTAGATTATTACAACATTCCCCACACTTGCTTGAAATGTAAATTGTTACAGCATTCACATTCACATGTACATTCCACACAACTGAATGATGAAAGATAAAGAATTAAGAATGCATTCAATCCACAAGACAAGGAGTTATAGTGGTTCACCTGTGTGTACACCAACTGTTAAAAAAAACAGCCACACAGAATGCTACTCCACTCCTAATATCCTCACACAGGGATATTAGCGTTCACTATCAAAATAGGTTTCACAGGTTCACCTAAAACCTTCACAATTGTGTCTTTTTAACTTGGGCTTACAAAAATAAAAAATCCACACTATTCTGAGTTTTCTGGTTCTCTTCAAATAACCAACAAATGAAATTTTTCTGGCGAATCCCAAACAAAAACTAAAAGAATGAAAATTTTACGGAATTGTAAAATACCTGAATTTCTCCTCTTGTACCAGCCTGAAAGAACCAATTGGAGTAGATGTTCGGATATGAAAGTTCAATGTCCAATACTCACTTTATAATGGTTCTAAGTTCTAATTGATTTTAAATTAAATCAGACTGGGCTAACTCTATTTGATTTTAATTCCCAAAAGAAGGAAAGCAATATTTCCTCTTTTCAAATCAGATTGGAATAACGAATCAAATCAAATAGAAAAAAAGCTAATAAAAGAAAATAGAATTATGCACAATATAGCTTAAGAACAGACACAAACTTACTTAGAGTGGAGCTTTGAATTCACTTAATTTTTAATGAATAACTCTGAAATTTGTGTGCTATTTATAGCTGCAGAAATTCTTCTTCGACTGGTCCTAGGGTCACCACGACTAATCGAAGAAGAAACAAATTTTTAAATTTTCGGGCGCGATCAGATAAACCCGTTACACGACCGGTCATGAGCGGTCCACGACTGGTCGAAGGCCGTCCACGACTGGTTGAGACCCTCACACGACTAGTCGTGTGACCCTTGAATTAGTTGCTGGAGTTGGAGTCGTGGCTCCATGACTGGTCAAACGTCGAGTTGAGACCATCCCATGACCGGTCGAGCAGACTCCAGGACCAGTCGTAGCCGAACAGAAAAATTCATTTGTAAAAAGATATATGAATTATGTATATATCATTTGTAAAATTCATTTACAACAAAACTTTGACTGGTCTTGAAATTTCTAGGATTGGTCGAACCAGTGCTAGGACTAGTCGAACAAGGTTCAGGACTAGTCTTAGAATAGACCAAAATCATTTGTAAAAGATATATGAATTATGTATCCAAAGTGACCTACTCTAAAGGTCAACCTAAGGTCAATCAAACCTCAACAAGGACATTGAACCTTCATTTGCTTAGACTTTGATCTTTATGAAGCTTGAGTTCTTCTTGTAGCTTGAACACTTCACAAGCTTTGAAGTCAACGTCAGTATGAGTTGTGCTCAGTTCCCTAACTTATGCTAGAGTCTTGATTTTGAATATATGTGAACTTTGAGTCTTGAACTTGAACTCTTCTTGAATATCGTCAAAATTGTAGCTTGAACTAGCTTGAGGAGTTTATCGTCATGTCTCAAAGTGTAGCTGTGGTGTCTCGAACATATTCAACAAGATACAAACACAAGACATATATAGAGGTTTTGACACATAAAATTTGACAACCAAAGAGGATTCAAACCATAGCACTTACGCACACCCCCTCCCAACTGACTATGACATAGTGGGAGACGCGACCTCTTGGTATTCGGCACTCGGGCGCTCATATATCCACTCAGTCTCGACGTTGGGGCGTCTCCTAGCCTCAGAGGTTTAGGGACTTTCACCCGTGGTCATCCAAAGTGCCTAGATGCTCGAACTTAAACATTTCTGGTGTCCCATCGTATAACATCCCGAAAATCGGGGGTCAGGTAGAAACCCAACTCCCGAGTTCCAAAATGTTATTTATGCAACATAGATAATGTTAGATGCATGTTGTCCATTAAACAAGATTGGGATTAATTCAAAACATCATATCATACTCTAAAGACCGTTAAATTAGCAAGCGGAAGACTGTGATAGTATGTATAACCTATATAAATTGTTGTATGTCTCCAGAGTGTGAACGTGTTACCAAGTTAAATATATACATGTATAATCCAAAAATGATCAAAAGAATATACATGAGTGCTCCAATACTATAAAATGACAAGTATCAAGGCATCTAAACAACCACCCTGAAATCTCGTCGATCAGAACACGCATAAAGGAGGGATCCTCCTCCTCATCATCAAGTCCGGCTCTGCTTCACAAGCAGTGCCATCATCTGCAACTAAAATAAGGACTGTTGGGTGTCCGGAAACACCATCCCATAACGTGGGAGTGAGTGATCAACTCAGTGGAATAATAGAGAAGAGATTAGCATGTTATCAAATCAATCATGCGATAATAGTAAAGTAATAAATCAAACATTCCTAAATACTGTTGTTAATGCAATATGACATGACATGATAGATGCCCTCACCGACGATCTCCCTCATACGGCACCATCTTACGCCCGCGGCATTCTTTCTTCCTACAATGCTCCACATCT
Organism: Magnolia kwangsiensis; assembly: GCA_037074715.1. NCBI lineage: Eukaryota > Viridiplantae > Streptophyta > Magnoliopsida > Magnoliales > Magnoliaceae > Magnolia > Magnolia kwangsiensis. Next base: position 65,954,037 of record CM073573.1, read on the forward strand.
TTCAGGCACATGCAATGTAATGTGGATATGATTACCAAGTTATTATTAGTCCTTTCATACAGCAATATTGGAAAACTAAGGTACCTTGCTTATATCAATCCCAACACAGATCCTGTCTAGGGTCGTCACTCCTAGTAATCTCATACGATGTTATATTTATAGGTCGCTGCAAGGGCTGCCAGGGCTGTTGCTCGCACTCGTTGCACCTCTCCCCCATCACCTTATCAATATAGGCCTAATTATCCTTAAGACTGCATCAGGACTCATCGCCCCCATGCGGTGTCAGGATAAACTCGAGGTCACTACAAAGGGCTCGTCACCTGATCAGTGTAGGCCGACAGCAAGAATATAGTGTCCCATACTACCATAATCTGCTCAGAGTAGGGTGCTCACTGGTCACTACGGGGAGGTTTGTGGCCCCAGCATAGGCCGACAGCTCGACCACGGTGTCCCATACCACTATGCCCGGCTCATGAGTCTTTATGGATGAAGGTACCATGGTTAACAGGGTTTTCAATGGTAAGTTCAGTACCCTAGGTTCAAACAGTTATGACTCATACATGGTGAATATACAATGGCCAGCTGGGTTACTTGATGGGCTCGACTAGCACGAGCGCATCTCAAGCTGAGCGACATGAAGTGCATAAAATACTTCGCGTGGCCTAACCACTGCCGCCAACCCAAAACATGACTCGCGTTCATTGACACGTCCTTCGTGGCAAATAGAAGCCAACCACGAATTCAATCCATTACCGACTGCCTGGACTAAGGTATAGTCCCAAGCATTTGCATATCAACATTAGTACGCATATGAGAGTAACAGAAATGAATAGAAACTATACAAGTATGTTAACACATGTTATAACATACAATGTAAGCAATCAACCAACACATGTATTCCATACATATAAAGAAATCAATTCATATAGCAAACATGTAGGAAATCATATATAACATCATGTGGATTGAGAATTCATTCTCAAAACTAATTTACAACACCATTTACTCAATACATACTAATACAAACATTTATACAAACACTTAGTCTACACACTTTAGTCTACATAGCGTATGTCGACCCAAAGTGCGCATTAGGGTGAATCTCTTCGCCAAACAGATTATACACGCATACATAATATCATGATACAATGAATTTACACGTCAAGCATTTCAGCAAAATATGAACGTATACAGTATTTTCTATAAATGCCTAAAATACCCTAAATCTCATAATTACCGTACGTTTATGAAACGGAAAACGGACAGCATGTTCTACATGTCAAACGGCATGCTCGTCGATAATCTACTATTAAATGACATTGAAAGATTTAAAATTAGTCAATCAAAGCGTCTAAAATCCGCACCTTTTGCCCTAGACGTGTATTGTTTCGAACGGGACGTCAATGCTTCGTCAATGGCGATCTGTCGTCCTAATGCACAAGATACATAAGCTACATCGCTAATGAATCGAAGGAAACTCCAAAATAGCAAGTAGTTAGGGTTTTTCTTATCTAGGAGTGCGTTGGAATCACCAGAAGAGCGATGCAGGCAGGTGGATGTAGCACGAGGAGCAGCAGGGAAGACTCCCAGAAGAAAGCTCCAACTTCTCCCTCACTTTCTCTCTCTTTTCTCTCTTCTCTCCCCAAATTCGTATGGAATGAAAGAGCAAGGGTTTAAACCCTTTTTATAAGCCCAAACATGACCAAAATAGACTTGGGGCCAAGGTATACTTATTTTGTAACCAAAGAGGGCTTATTCTGATCCAACGGAGCATTTTTGGAGGCCCTATGACTAAATGCGGTCGGACTTAAGCTCCCTGACATTGGATCTAGGTCAGGCAGAGTTTTCAGTCCGATCGGATTTCCAGATCGACCGTGGCAGACCAGTTTCAGTTCAACGGTTATGGGAACTCGATCGGATCTACAAGTACTATGACATGTAAGGGAAATTTTTCCTGATCTGAGGGTGAAATTTGATTGAATTATGACGGTCAGAACGCTTAGAAAAAGCACACGAGCGAACGTGCCAGATTTCATAAATTATATTTATCTCTCACACTCTTCACTCTGGACCCAAGGAAATCGTCGTGGGACATCATCTGGACTTGATTTTCGAGGTGGTTGTCAAGTCCAACTAGGCGGTCATATTCGTCTAAGTTTGGGATAATCGGACTTCCGATGTGCGGTCCAGATCCGATACAAAGTTTCAAGGTGCTCCAGAGAGCAATCGGGAATAGAGTTTAATCCCAGGCTTTACGGTATTGTAGCGTCACCTATCCTCTACGTTTTGGCTCTAGCGGATCGTATTGAAAGTGATTGGTGCGAATTTCATAGGTCGTCTAGTGCAGCGCTAGGTGATTCTCTTTAGATTTCCAAAGGAAGTAGCCTATAATGATCTCTGTTTGAGATGAAATTTGGAGGGTGGAGCGAGGGTGTTTGGAAATGAAAGAAGAAAGAGTTTGGAGGGGTGGTTTTTACCAAAAATCGGACGTTTGGAGCAAAAGGAGAGCTTGGAGGGTCACTTTGTGAAGGAAGTACTTGATTGGGGTGTTTTTAACGAACGACCCGCATACCAGGGGGCTACCCTAGCCCCCAAACACCTCTAGCCCGAAGCTCCGGCCCAGACGATGAATTTGATCGGGGATGCGTCACGGAATTGGTGATGCCATCGCCAACGAAGTTGCAAGCTGGTAACTCTAGCCATGTGGGTTGGGTTCCCCCTGCCCCCAGGGTCTTAAAAAAGTATGGGGCGCACCTTGGCTCAATGTGGTTTGGCCTAGAGAGGCCCAAAACTCCATTTGGGATGTTCCGGGGCCAGTATGTAAACCAAAATGAACTTATGTATTATGTAACATATTATTTTGGGGTAGGAGAAGCTAATCTATCCAACTAACCCATCTTTTACAAAATATTTCAAATTTAGAATGGCCAAAAGGCTAATTTTCACATATTTTTACTATTCATTATAAAATTTTGTCTAAGTATGATTTTATATCATTTTCACATTAGGATTAATGCCTAACATAAAAATACTAAGAAATAATTGAAGAATGGGGTGGCGAGAGGAAAGATTTTGAAGGAATTGAGTTTAACGGGGTTTTTAAGCCCTAGCGATTGAGTGTAAGGGTTGTGGTTGTCCTACGACCCAAGGACATGTATTTTTGGGTTTGGAATTCTCCTAGGATCATCACAAACCCACCTCCTAACAACTTGTTGGCTACTTAGGTCGCCTCACACGACCTGAGATGCATTATGGACTTGATCGAAACGAACGAGTTGTGTAGACTTCACCTATTGGAGAAACTGTGATCCTATTAGTGTTTCTAGGTTCTTCATCATGAAGACCTTAGGATTAGTGGTCTTTACTATTTACACTTGAGGATTTTTGTCTAATATCGAAGCACTTAGAGAAATTCGAAGAATGAGGTGGTGAAGGGTGAGATTTTGAAGGAAACAGGGAAAAATTGATTTTTAGACCTTGGGATTGATCATTGAGAGTGAAATGGTTGACCCATTGCCTAAGGATGTCTAATTCCAGGTTGGCAAAAAATCTGGGGTGTTACACATCGGGCCATCCACGACATGATTGTGGAGGCTACGACCCTGATGTCGCTAGGGTATACAGTAATCACCATCACACAATGCGAGATTCATGAGTCACGTGGTCTAAACATGCATTAAACCTGTACATACCGTGCGCTCATGTGGGATAAATCTGCCTATCAGCGAGTCCCATAAACTACCTACACTATGGCATATGCAATGGTCAATCACATCTCATAACAAACATACAGATGATACATATGGGCATGTATCATGATGCTATGTTGTCACATACTCATAATCAGTATCAATAACTGGGCTCGAGAATAGGCATCAACAATTGGCGTCGACAATATGGACATTTAACTAACATTGTCCCCAAAGAGTGGCCTACATAGAGCCTAATGTATAGTAGATCCATGGCCTCACAAAGAGCCTAATATACAACACCATGGGCCCCACTCAAGGGCTTAATACACATCATGATGGGCCTCTCTTATGGGCCTAATATACATCATAATGGACTCCATCGCCTGGTTCTTAAATGCATTGCAATGGGCCTCATCACATAGGCCTAATATATATCATAATGGGCCTTCAACACAGGCTGAATACTCATCACAATGGGCCTCAAATACGAGCTGCATATACATCACATTAAGTCTTGCCAATCGGCCTCAGTAATCAGAATCGGCCTCAGTGGTCGGCATCAATAGTCAGAATCGGCCTCGACAATCGAAATCGGCCTCGACAATCAGAATCGGCCTCAACAATCGGAATCGGCCTCGACAATCAGAATCAGCCTCAATAATAATAATTGGCCTCAACAATCAAAATCAACCTTGATAATCAGCCTATACAATTGGCCTCAACAATCGAAATCAGCCTCGATAATCGGCCTAACCAAAAAGGGCCTAAGGGAAGGTCACAATGTAGACGTTTAACCATCACTGCCCATCAATGTGGACATTCAACCAACATTTCTCCCAAGGAGTGGCCCACATAGAGCCAAACGTATAGTGCGTCCATGACCACACACAAGGCCCTAACATACATCATCATGGGCCTCGCTTATCAGGCATATACGCATCACATTGGGCCTCACCCATGGGCCAATATATATATCACATCGGGCCGTATCAAATAGGCCGAATGAAATGTGCCGAATCAATGGGCTGAATCAAATGGGCCAAGTCGAATGGGCTGAATCAATGGGCTAAGTTGAATGGGATGGAAATACATCTCATTGGGCCTTGCCATTGGGCCTCGAATACATCATAATGGGCCACAACCAATGGGCTTCAAATACACAATAGGTGGGCACTATAAATGGGCCTCAAATATATGCAACAGGTGGGCCTCAAATACATCAAATCAGGACCACCGTTCTAGGTGGGCTATCTACACCATACATCTTTATTTAGAAATCATTTTAGAGTGCTACCCAAATGGATCATAATGGGAGATCATCTGGGCCATACCATAAATAACAGTGGTGATAATGATTTATCACTGTTGAAACTCCATAGGGCCCACCATAATGTTTATTTTTCAATCTGTTAATAAGGTCACAAAGAACTAAATTAAGAGGAAAAACAAATATTATTTTGATCCAAAGCTTTAGTGACCCCAACGGTTTCAATGGTGGATGTTCAACTCACCACTGTTTGGAGCGTGGTCCACTTGATAAACAGCATGAATATAGAATAAATACATCAATGGTGGGTTCCACCGTCCAACCATCTAGACGGTGTGGATAATAAATGCTTCACAGTGAAGTCCACACTGAAGGACGGTGTGGAATACAATATATATCAAGGTAGGCCGCACGTATATCACATCGGGCCCCACATATGGGCCTCATCCATGGTCCTCAAATACAACGGGCCTCGTCAAGTGAACAACTCGAACTTAACATGTACATCACGTGGGGGCCACATGAATGGACAGTGTGAATACAAAATACTTGCATTTAGGTGGGCCGTACAAGTGGACGCTATGGATGAAGCTTGCACAGCATGGTGGGCCTGTATAGTGCAGGTGGGCCTAACACATGCAGCAAGTGGGCCCTGCGCCATCAAGACAGGTAGATAGTGCGGATATAAAATGCATACATCGGGGTGAGTCCCAACATCCAGCAGGTTGGATGGTGTGGATATACAATACATTTACTATGGTGGGGCCATGTTAATCACGTGATGGGCAATGTGAATACAACACATCCTCAGAATGGGCCTCACCCCAACCAATAGACGGTCAACATGGATGAAACGCATACATCATGGAGTCTCAAGTGGGACCCATGATTTGGACGTACGGTTTGGATATAATACATATAGCTAAGGTAGGCTCCACATCACAGCATCAAGGTGGGCCTCATCACATGAGGTGGATGTACAATACACGTCAAGGGTGGGCCCCAAATAGTGCCATTGAGGGATAGACAGATTGGGTATACATACATGGGGTAGATCCCCACATCCAGATGAACGGTCCAGGTAAAACACATACATCACGGTAGGGCCCACCGATGAACGACATTGATAAAAACATATGCGTCATGCCAGGGCCCACCATCCAACCCCTGCTGTATGGTGCTAGAACACACGTGTAAGGTGGGCCCTATAGACGGACAATGTGGCTGAAATACATGCATCATTGTGGGGGACCAGAGACGGACGGTATGGATTGACCACAATATCAAGGTGGCCCCACGTAGACTGTGTGGATGCAAGGCACATACATCAAAGTTGGCCCTTGCCCTGTACGTTCAGCATGTGCAGGGTGGCCCTATGGATGGATGGTCTGTACATAACACAAGCTTCATGATCAGACCTTACAGAACTTGTGGACATCAATACAGCAGCTATATAGTTGTTCTACACCAGACAATTCATTTCAAAGAGGTGGGTCCAACGTGGGGCCCACCATAACATTTATTTTCCATCCAAACTTATCATAAGGTCATAAAGACCTGATTTAAGAGGAAAAAAAAAATTCATAAAGATCCAAAAATTTGGTGACCCAAAAAGGGCTTCAATGGTAGACATTCAATCTCCTACTACTTTTTATAGTGTGGACCAACTGAGTTTTGTGTACGGTTGAATCTTGGGGCCAACCATGAGAACAAAGTCGTGAGCCCTCCGGGCAAAGTGGACAATATTTTGTTCTTGGGTGGGTCGTTTAATATGGTATTAGAGCCGAGGATGTCACTGCCCTCGGTGGGAGATATTGTGACACCCCGTCACTGTTGCACATGTGGGCGGGCACACGTGGATGAATGCTGATGTGGGCGGGACCTAAGGATCTGGACAAGCTACCAATGTTTGGCAGGTTACTATGATGATCGGCTACTATGTACGCAATGGGGGTTGAACTTGTCCCACATTGAAAGAGTCGTATGAAGTTGTGATGGTTATATGTGGGGTTCACACCTTAAGGATACAACACATTTTGGGGGCAACCCTGAGAACAAAGCCGTGAGCCCTCTGGGCAAAGCGGACAATATTGTATCATTGGGTGGGTCGTTTCAGCTTCAGACTCAATGGTCTCTATATACTTACAATTAAGTGAGTGAGCCTCTTTTCTCACACAATCTAAAGATGATCTTCTTTGTTGTTGAAGAGTCTTTAGCTCCCTTGAACCGCAACCATTGATGATGAACCAAGCAATGCTCCAAGGTTGTGAGGTTTAGGGTTGTACTGATCTTCACTATTAAATGATATGAATTAAATACCTAGAGAAGATTCCCATGAGCTAAGCATTCAAGAGTTCCAGCACAATGATTTACCATTAAAGAGTGCTACTGGAATCTTAATGAATGCTAGAGTTCATGATTTAATATGAGCCATGAAGATATGAGTAAATGCTTATGCAAAGAATGAAATGATGAACTCTAATGGGAAAGAGGGAATGAGGATAATGGTATTAACTCTTGCAACAACTCTCTCAAACTCTCTTAAATTCTAGCTTATTTTACTAAGAAGCAAACCATGTGTATTTATAAAGTTAAATCTCAACAGTAAAAAAAGGGCAAAAATTTGACATTATCGATGTCATCGAAGGGTCTTTGATGCCATATAAATTTGAATTTCGATGTCATTGAACCTTCTCCGATTGCATTAACTTCTTACACAAAATATTCAGTCGGACGTAAGACAGATTCTGTCCGATCTCATCGAGCACACTTCGATGTCATTAACATGCACTTCAACGCCATCGAGGGATGTTTTAATGCCATCAGGATTCCTTTTAAGAAAATAAACATTGGTTGTTGGACAATCTAGTCCCAATTTCGATGCAATCGAATGGTCTTTGATGTGATCGAACATATTAGTTTTTCTTGGAAGGCTTGCTGGACAAACTGGTCCTCATTTTGATGCCACCGATCAGTTTTCGATGCCATCAATAACTTACTCCTGATGTTATCAAAGAAGGTTCAATTACATCGAGGAGCACTTAGAGTAATTTTGGTTTTTGGAGGAAATAAGCCCAATGTCGATTCAATTAAAGTGGGTTCGATGTAATGGATATTTCCCAGCAATTGTTAAGTTTGTTGCTGGACTATATGGGCTTGGTTTCGATGTAATCAAATCATGTTCAATTCCATTGAAGATGTCCTCGATTGCATATCGATGTAATTGTCTGGACCTTTGTTTTACCTGTACATTTCATACTTCCTCCAGTACTTAAAGTGCTAAAAGCAACCCAATCTTATAAGAAGTTTTTAGAAGTAGTTAAGGGTAAGTTAGGTTCTTTTAGCTGCATATACCTATCAGGGTTTGTTTTGGGTAAATGTGCCTTAGTTTATGTTTTTAGTACGATCGTATGCCTTCATCTTGATGAGTCTTGAACTTGATATCTTCAACATGAGGTTCACTTGACTGATAGACTCAATACTCATGTATATTGACAACCAATGGCACTTTCAAGGCAAATGCCCACTAGGGCGTGGAGTTGGGGCCCACTTGTGGGACCCACCTTAGTGCATGTATTTGATCTAGGCCACCCATCTATTTTGCCAAATCATTTTAGTCTAGGAGCCCAAAAATTTGGCCGATCCAGATCTCAAGTGGGTCTTTCCATAGGAAACAATGAGGGCAATGATATCTATTGTTAAAACCTTCCTTAGGCCTATCTGATGTTTATTTCCCAGCCCACCAGGGGCTGTGGAGCCTATTTTAGGGTCCCACCCTGGAGGGATGTATTTGCTACCTTACCGTCCATCTTGGTAGGGTGTGGGGCTTGGATTTAAGTGGGCCACTTCATGAAAATAGAGGTGGTTGATTGCCTGCCATTGGAAAGCTTCTTAGGCTCATTATAATATTTAATTGTTATCCAACCTGACTGAGGGGCTGCCATGGTTCCACCTTGATATATATGTTTTATCCAAACCGTACATTTATTTTGTTACCTCCTTTATGTGTGCAGGCTAAAGTTTGGGGCTCTTTCTAGTCTCATGTGGGCCATGCCACATAGATATTTACATTTCTAGTGGGGCCTATCATTTGGGTTCCACTCTATATATGACGTGTCAATTAAGGCCAATTATCACATGATATGTCTAATAACATACTAGTGTAATTTCCCTGATAGAACACACTAATAACATGCTTAGTGTAATAATATCATGCCCAGTTACATGCCCATACACATCATTTGTATGCTTGTTGTAGATGATGATCGTTCATAGCATATGTAACGCCCTGAAATTCAGAGGTCGAGCATAACTCAGCTCCCGAGTTCCAAAACATCACTTATGCAACATAATTAATGATGGATGTATGTTGTCTGTATTAGTGCATTAAACATAAAATAGATTAAGCCAAATCAGCAAATCATAATCCAGGGATAATTAGAAAATGCAAGCGGAAGTCTGAAATACATATATACACCAATACAAGTCCCCAAAGTATGAGTGCTCTGCCAGGTCAATAAGTACATGTTTTGTTGATTCAAAATACATATAACAAAATGTATTAGTCCTCTATAAGGTGCAAGCCCTGAAGTCCCATCGACCTGGACTTAGCTCATGCGAATCCGCCCGAAAACTGCATGAACGAGAATGCCTCCTCATCCTCATCAAACTCCGGCTCTGCCTCATAGGCATTACCATCACCTGTAGCTAAATCAAAGTCTGGTTGGTGTTTAAGCACCGTCCCAGAATGTGGGAGTGAGTGATCAACTCAGTGGAACTATACAGCAAAGGTTACATGTTATCAATTCAATCAAGCAGTAATGATAAAGCAGTACAATCAAACATGTCCTAGATACTCTTGTTAATGAAAAAATAATATGAGGTAATGATGCATGCCCTCACCCAAACTCTCTATTGCGACAACATCTAACGATCACGGCATGAATCATAACCACTGTGCTTTACACCAACGTTGACGGCACATGCAGTGCGATATTATAAGCATGATTACCAAGTTCTTATTAGTCCCTTTCATACAGCAGGATTGGGAAGCTAAAGAACCTCCCTTATATCAATTCCCAAACAATGATCCATTCTAGGGTCGTCAGTCCTAGACAATCTCATACGATATTATAGTTCTAGATCACTGTAAAGGGCTCGTCACCAATCAATATAGGTCTAGTTATATCCTAGTTACTACAATAAGGCTCGTCATTCCAATGCAGTTTTAGGATATACTCAAGGTCACTACAAAGGGCTCGTCACCAATCAGAGTAGGCCAACAGCTCGAATATAGTATCTCATACCACCATAATCGGCTCACAAGTCTGGGTTGCTCATTGGTCACTACGGGGAGGCTCGTCTCCCCAGCGTAGGCCAATAACACGACCACGGTGTCCCATACCATCATGTCCGGCTCATGAGTCTTAGCGGATCGAGGTACCATGGTTAATAAAATTTCATTGGTGAGTTTGGTACCTTAGATTCAAATAGTAGTGTCCAAACATGGTGAACATACATCGGTCAATCGGGTTAATTGACGAGCTTGACTAGGATGATCACACGTTGAGTTGATCGACATGAAATTCATAACCACTTCATGTGGCCTAACCACTGTCGAACATCCCAAGTACGGCTCGAATTTGTCGAACACATCCTACGTGGCGAAAGCAATCACAGCCACCAGATCGAGAACTGTTACCGATTACCTAGACTATTATATAGTCCCAACCACGTGCAATCACAATAATACATATTCAAGTCAAATCCTACAATCATATGAACATGTTATGGAATATAATTTACATATGAATACACAGTACATGGAGGAAATCATACACACAGTTAAACATGAATAAACAAACTATATAGTACATGGAGAAAATCATACACACAGTTAAGGTAATTGGGATTTCATATCTCAACACCCTTATAAATCACACTTTACTAACTACTAACTCATTCAGACATTTTCACAAACACTTAGACTACACTTTCCAACATACATCACGTATGTCGGCCGTATTACATATTAGGGTAAATCCCTTTGCTAAGGAGTTGTCACATACATAAAAATCATATATCAACGACAATTAATCATGGCAATCATAGCATCAAATTCCTTATGTATACAAACATTTAAACGAACACATGAAATACACTATTTACAACATACGTTATACATATATGTAAAACAAAACAGATAGCGCATTTAGCGAGTGTAATATCGTCCACGTCAGTAATAAATTATTATTAGATATTGAAAGTCTTGAAAACCATAACCTAAACGTATATAGTCCATACCTTAAACCGATAAACACAAAACAAATATGATTTAGACGATAAGTCTTCGTCAACGGTGAATTGAAAACCTAAAGCATGAAATAGGTTAGCTACATCAACACTTAGACTATTCTAAGGTCCAAAATAGGTTAGGGTTTAATTGTCTTACTCAAAAATGAAATTAGAATCACCGAAATAACGATTCAGATAGGTGAATTTGGTGCGTAGAGAAATCAGGAAGAATCTCAAGACGAATCACCAACTTCTTTCTCACTTTCTCTCCCTTTTTCTTCTCTATCTTAGCTAGGGTTTGGGAATTCGTATGGAATATGTGAGAGAGGGTTTTAGGCCCTTATATAGGCCCAAAACTGACGAAATTAGTCCCAGGGCCATGGTATACTTAGGTTATAACCAAATCGGGCTTATTCCGATCCAACGGAGCATCTTTGGAAGTTCCTTTACTAATTGCGGTCGGACTTGAGCTCACTAAAATAGAATCTTGTTCAAGTTAAGTTTTTAGTCCGATCGAGTTTTCAGATCGACCGTGGTGGACCAGTTTCAGTTCAACAGTCACCGAAACTCAATTAGGTCCACAAGTATTTTGACATGTGTGGGCCATTTTCCCTGATCCGAGGGTGAATTTGGGTTAGAAACCAATGGTCAGAATGATTATAATCGACATGCAAGCGACATGACTTAGAATACTTAAATTCATATTTAATTTTATAAAAACCTTCACTTTCTCACACTCTTCACTCCGGACTCAAGAAAATAGCATCAGGACATTGTCTAAACTTGATTTTCAAGGTGATACTCAAGTCCAACTAGGCTGTCATAATTGTCTGAGCTCATCGCTATCAGACTTTCGATGTATGGTCCAGGTCCAATACGAAGTTTTTGAATGCTCCCGAGAGCAACTGGGTTTAGAGTTTGATCCTAGATTTCAGGGTAATGTAGCGTTAACAATTCTATAGGTTTTGGGTCTTGCAGATTGTATTAAAAGTGATTGGTGATAATTTTACAGGTAATCTAGTTTAGCGCTAGTTAATTCACGTTAAATTTCTAAGGAATTGGTTCTAAAGGATTTCTGCTAGAGGTGGTACTCAGGTCTATGTACGAATTTTTCCAGGATGTTACAATTTACCCCCCTTAAAGAAAATTTTCATCCTCAAAATTTATACCTTCTCATACTCCTCGAGGATCTGAGGGTAGTTCTTTCTGACCTCAGCTTCTGTCTCCCAAGTAGCCTCTTCTTCACTATGATGCATCCACAGTACCTTCACAAGTGGGATGACCTTGCTACGCAATACCTGCTCCTTCCTATCCAAGATACGTGTCAGTCGCAGTACATAGGTGGCATCCTCGCCCAGCTGCACCTGCTCCCAACTGATAATGTGCAAAGGATCAGGAACATATTTCTTTGACATGGACACATGGAATACGTTATGCACTCTTGCGAGTGGTGTGGGCAAAGCAAGGTGATACGCTACTGCCCCCACTCGATCAAGTATCTGAAATGGGCCAATGAATCTCTACGTGAGCTTCCCTTTCTTACCAAACTGAAGGACTCCCTTCATGGGGGAAACCTTAAGGAATACATGGTCCCCAACTTCAAACTCAAGCTGTCGCTGTCTCGTATCAGTGTAGCTCTTCTGCCAGCTCTATGCTAATAGCAGTCGACTCCTAATAATGTCGATTTTCTCTGAGGTTGCCTGAACCAACTCTGGGCCAATCAGAGTCTTTTCGCCCACTTCTACCCAGCAATGCGGTGCTCTACATGAGCGACCATACAGTACCTCATAGGGAGCCATGCCAATACTCACCTAAAATCTGTTGTTATATGCGAACTTTGCATAAGGAAGACAGTCATCCCAACTGTCCTTGAAATCCAACACACAAGCTAGAAACATATCTTCTAGCACCTGATTTACACGCTCCATTTGCCCGTCTGTCTGCAGATGGAATGCGGTACAGAACTTCAACTTCACACCCATCACTTCCTGGATATGAGTTTAGAAGATAGATGTGAATCACGTGTCTCGATCTGACACAATCTCCAAGGGAACTCCAAGTAAATGTACAATCTCCTTGATGTACAATCTGGCTAACTCGTCTGCAGAATTCGTAACTCTGATCTGTAGGAAATGAGCTGACTTCGCCAACCTATCAACTATCACCCAAATAGAGTCATGTCCCTTCCTCGTCTTAGGCGGTCCTGAAATAAAATCCATACAAATGAAGTCCCACTTCCATTCGGCTACGGGCATGGGCTGAAGCAGTCCAGGAGGTTGGCGATGCTCTGTCTTGACCTACTGGCACGTGAGACAACGGGACAAGCTCTGTAATGTGGACCTTCATATTGTCTCACCAATATGATCTCTTCATGTTTTGATACATCTTCATGCTACCTGGATGCATCGTAAGCTTCGAACTGTGGGCTTACTCGAGAACTTCTCGTCTCAAGTCAGGGACGCATAGGAGGCGATGATAACGTAAGCCCCCATTCGTACCAACACTCCACTCAGAGTCCTCATCTATACCAGCCCTCTCTCTCATCTTCACCAATAACTCATCATCTGTCTGAGCCTCGATAATCCTGCCATCAATGAGGGGTTTGTACTCGAATATGTGTGACGACTTCATGCGGCTCTTCCACCATGAGTTTCTGCTCAAAGTCTCGTACAAACTCCACCATATCCCATTTTGTAATCATAAGCGGAGCCACAAAATTTATAGTCTTCTTGCAGCTCAGCGTGTTTGCCACAAGGTTTGCCTTGCCCGTATGGTAGGAGACCTCGAACTTAAAGTCCTTCAAGGCTTCCATCATTCGGTGTTGCCTCATATTCAAGTCTCGCTATGAGAATATGTATCTAAGGCTCTTGTGGTCGTAAAAGAGCTCGAACTCCTCTCCGTAGAGGTAATGTATAACACCCTGAAAATCGGGGGTCTTGTATAAACTCAACTCCTGAGTTCCAGACCGTCACTTATGCAATAAAAATGATTATGATTCAATGTTGTCTGAGTTAAAGCATTCACATGAGTTAAAGTATACCAAAACTGCAATTCAGACTCCAGATCCAGTGATAAAAGCAAGCGAAAGACTAAAGAATATATATATCACTGTATGGAAAAACAAAGTAGATCTCGACTGTCTCTAAAGTATGAATACATCTCTGAGTCTCATATACATGTAAATAAACAAAATTAAAATGTCAAAAAGAGTCCCACTGAGAAGTCCCGTCAACCCAGGCCACCTAAGCAAAGCCGTCGTGGTACTGTATGTATGAGAACTCGTCGTGGTCCTCATCATAGTCCGGCTCTGCCTCCTGGATCGCTGCCTCACCTGCATCTAAAACAGGGTCTGGTGGGTGTTGCAAACACCATCCCGTAACGTGGGAGTGAGTAGCTAACTCAGTGGAATAATAGAGCAAGGATTAACATGTTCTCAAATCAATCATGTGATAATAGTAAAGCAGTAAATCAAACAATCCTAATACTGTCATTAATGCAATATGACATGACATGATGGATGCCCTCACCGACATTCTCCCTCATACGGCACCATCTTCGTCCGCGGCATGCTTGCGTACCGCTCAGTTCTCCACATCTTTCAGGCACATGCAATGTGATGGTGATATGATTGCCGAGTTATTATTAGTCCATTCAAATAGCAGTATTGGGAAACTAAGGTACTTCCCTTATATCAATCCCAACACAGATCCTGTCTAGGGTCGTCACTCCTAGTAATCTCATACGATGTATATTTTGTAGGTCACTGCAAGGGCTGTCAGGGCTGTTGCTCGCACTCATTGCACCGATCCCCCATCACCTTATCAATACAGGCCTACTGTACTCTCACTGCTACGGAAGAGTCGTCACCTCCCGTAGACTCAGAATACGCTCGCGGTCACTACAAAGGACTCGTCGCCTGATCAGTGTAGGCCGACAGCAAGAATATAGTGTCCCATACCACTATAATCTGCTCACGAGACATAGGTGCTCACTGGTCACTACGGGGAGGTTTGTGGCCCCAGCGTAGGCCGACAGCTCAACCACGGTGTCCCACACCACCATGCCCGGCTCATGAGTCTTCGTGGATCAAGGTACCATGGTTGACAGGGTTTACAATGGTAAGTTCAGTACCCTAGGTTCAAGCAGTTATGACTCATACAGGGTGAACATACAACTGCCAGTTGGGTTACTTGACGGGCTCGACTAGCACGATCACATCTCAAGTCCAACGACATGAAGTGCGTAAAACACTTCGCATGGCCTAACCACTGCCGTCAACTCCAAAACACGGCTCGCGTTCATTGACGCGTCGTTCGTGGCAAAGATAACCAACCACGAATTTGTTCGGTTGCCGACTGCCTGGACTAAGTATAGTCCCAAACAATTATGGAATCACATCAGCAATCATACGAGAGTATTGGAAATGAAATACAACAATGTGAGCATGTTAACACATGTTATAACATACAACTCAAGTAAATCTTCCAACGCATGCATTTCATACATATAATGAAATCATGCATATAGCTAACATGTAGGAAATCATTTACATCAGCATATTAATTGAGAAATCAATCTCAAACTAATTCATAACACCATTTAATTCAATACATACTAATACAAGCATTTATACAAACACTTAAACTACACACTTACGTCTACATATAGTTTGTCGACCCGAAGTGCGCATTTAGGCGAATCTCTTTGCCAAACTAATTATGCACGCATTCCTAGTATTCTAATGTGACAAGAAGCCATGTCAATTACATCAGCAAAATATGAATGAAAACAGTACTTCCTATAAATGACTAAAATGCCCTAAATCTCATATTCTTCATCAGTTTACGAAACAGGAAACGGACAACATGTTGTACATGTCAAACGGCATTTCCGTCGATAATCTACTATTAAATGACATTGAAAGCGTTGGAAACAGTCAATCAAAGCGTCTAAAATCCGTACCTTTTCTCCTATAAGGGTATTGGTTCGAACGGAGCGTATACGCTTCGTCTACGGCGAATAGTCAACCTGATTTACAAGATCTATCAGCTAACATGCTATGAAAATGATGGATCAGCAAATCAGCAAGAGTTTAGGGTATTTTCTTACCTAGAAAAGCAGAGAAATTACCGGCAAAGTGATTGAGTCGCGTGGCTTAAGCACATGCAGCACGTGGCACAAGCAGTAGAAAATTCTCCTCCACTCACTCTCACAATCTCTCACCCTTTTCTCTCTCTCAAAATAGGTTTTTTTCCAATTTTGGATGGGAGAGAGGAGTGAGGGTTTCAACCCCTTTTATAAGCCCAAACATGCCCGAAATAGGCTCGGGAACAATGTTTACTTAAGTTATATCCAAATCAGGGCCGTTTCGGTCCAAAAGGACATTTCTGGTGGTCCCCTGGCCGAATGCGATCGGACTTAATTTTGTACATGTTGGATGTCGCTCACATCCCGTTTTCAGTCCAACAGTGTTCGTAGATCACCCGTGGCGGTCCAGTTTCAGTTCAGCGGTCACCGTACGTAGATCAGGTTTACAAGTCTCATGATATGAAATAGAAATTTTTCCTGATCCAAGGGTGTAATTTGGCTGAATTCTGATGGTCAGAATGCTTAATACTGACGCGTCAAGTCGTGTGCCAGATTTGAATTTCAAATTCCAAATCTAGCCCTATTCTCACTCTCTTCACTCCAGGCTCAATGAAATAGCTTGCGAATGTCGGTTGGACTTAATTTTTGAAACGATTTTCAAGTCCAACAGGGCGGTTCTAACGGTCTAAGATTGTAGGTATCGGACTTTCGACGCGCGGTCTAGATCCAATACAAAGTTTCAAAGAGGTCTAGAGAACAAACCGGCTTAGAGTTTGATCCGAGGTTTTAGAGTATTATAGAGTCATTGGTTCTACTCGATTTAGGTCTTGTAGAAAGTATTTAAAGTGATCAGGGACTATTTCCCAGCTACTCTAGCGTTGCGCTAGCTAACTTACACTTATTTTCTAAAGGAATTAATCCTACGCGATTTCTGGTCAAGTTGGTACTCGAGTCCAAGTACGGATTTTTCCAGGGCGTTACATAATGTCTCCAGAGCTTTAATGTAAAAATGATGGCTACCAACTCTAGGTCATTTGCAGGGTAATTCTGCTCGTGCTTCCTCAACTGTCTCGAGGTGTAAGCAATCACCTTGTCCTTTAGCATAAGGACACAACCCAGACCAACGGGAGACACGTCAATGTATATAGTATACTTAACCCCTTGCTTTGACAATACTAGCATAGGGACTGATGTCAACTTGTCCTTCAGCTCCTGAAAAGCTGCTTCGGCCTTCTCATTCAGGAAAACTTCAAATCCTTCCGTGTCAACTGAGACAACGGTCTGACAATCTTGAAAAAGTCTCGAATGAATCGTCGATAATAACCTGCCAGACTAAGAAAACTCCTCGCCTCAGTAACTAAACCGGGCTACTTCCAATCCTGAACCGAAGCTACTTTGGCGAGGTCAACTGTTATACCTTCCTTGGACATCATATGTCCCAGGAACTTAACTTCCTCTTTCCAGAAGTCGCATTTCTTGTATTGCGTGAAGAACTGGTTTTTCCTAAGAGTGTCAAGGACATCTCTCAAATGCTCTTCATGTTCTTCCCAACTCTTGGAAAATAATAGAATATCGTCAATAAACACAATAACGAATTGGAACAGAAACGGCCGAAACACTCTATTCATCAGATCCATGAACACGGCCGGAGCATTTGTGAGTCCAAATGACATCACAAGGAACTCAAAATGACCAAGACTAGTCCTGAAGGTAGTCTTTTGCATGTCCTCATCCCTAACGTGCAACTGATGATACCCAGACTGCAAATCTATCTTCAAAAAATACCATGCCCCCTTCAACTGATCAAACAGATCATCAATCCTGGACAAGGGATACTTGTTCTTCACCGCCACCTAATTCAACCTATGATAATCAATACATAATCGCAGGGAACCATCTTTCTTCTTCACAAACAATACAGGCGCTCCCCAAGGTGACACACTCGGTCAAATAAAGCCTGCCTCTAATAATATATCAATCTGTCTCCTCAGTTCCTCCATCTCACATGGAGGCATACGATATGTCGGCAAGGAAATAGGTGTCGCACCGGGCACAAGATCGATAATAAAGTCAATCTCACACCGGGCACAAGATCGATAATAAAGTCAATCTCGCACCGAGGAGGAAGTCCCGGGATCTTCTCAAACACATCAAGGAAATATCGAACCACTGACATATCTCCCAACATCGGATCATCAGAACTCTCTAACAATGAAGCGTAACTACTAACTCGACAGGACCAACTAACCTGAAATGGAAATGTAAAGACCGTGCCCTCAGGTCCGTAAGTTGTCACGACTCTGGTCTCATCTTGGTGAGCCAATCCATCCCAAAAATGACATCGTAGTGACACAGTGGGGCGATAATTAGGTTGACAACCACTGTCCTGCTACCCAAATCTACTGATCAAGACTCACATTTCGTGTAATATCAGAAAAGGTCCCCACAGCTGTCGTGAGTCTCACTCCCTTCGTAGGAGCCATAACCAAACCTAGCCGCTTGACCGCAGAGCAAGAGATGATCGAAATAGTGGACCCAGTGTCCACCAATAAGAAGACAGGCATACTTTAAATATAAGCAGGAACCTCAAAAGATGTCGGGTGCCTTAGCTGTAACCGCATGAACTCGAGCCTACTGTGGACGGTTCGGTGGAGGTACCATGGGCCATTGAGGCAGCCTGAAACGAGGTGCGGGTGGCCTAAAAGATGGGTGAGCTGGTGCTGATCGAAGGGGTAGTGCGAAAATAGCCTGAGGCATCGAATGATTGATCCTAAGGCGGTGAGAAACCACTATCTCACATCCTGGTGAAATAAGTCATCTCAGTGTGGCCTGGCTTCTTGTAGTAGTTGTACCACATGTCTGGTCGCCTCACAGGGGCAGGAGATGCCATAAACCTCGGCGGTGAATCTACACGAGGCCTCTTATCGAGGAAAGGCTTGCTCAGGAAGTCAGGTCACGGTCTGGGAGCCATAGGTGCTTGCATACGGGACAACCTGTCCCCATCCTGCTCAACTCGTAGGGACATGTTCACTAACTCGGCATAAGAAGAGATGCTCTCACAGCACATCTTCGATTGAATCTCGGGCCGCAGACCCTCAGAAAAATGCTGCATCCGCAATGGATGATCACCCAGAAGTAAAAGAGCATACCTGCCTAGCTCCGTGAATCGGTTCTCATACTCTGTCACCAACATCCCTCCTAACGGAGGCGATGGAACTCACTCTCCTTCTAGTGTCGGTAAGTGACTGGAAAATACTTCTCGTGGAAGCGAGCCTCAAACGCCTCCCACATTCACTCAAAACCCTTCACAACTGTGCGGAGAACACTATCCCACCATAAGCTGGCCTCCTTCTCAAACATGAAGGTGGCAAGCTCGACCTGCTCCGCCTTGGAACAGTGAAGTGGCCTCAGCATCTTAGAGATGTAGTTAATCCAATACTCAGCCTCCTCGGGTCTATGAGTACCCACAAAAGTGGGAGGTCACAAGCGCTGGAATCGCTCAAATGTGCCGCTAGCACTAGCGTTCCCAGCTGGATGTATAGGGGAGGCAGGTGAAGCCACCCCAATCAACTGAGTAAAGATACCAGCCATGGAGGTCAAGAACTGCTGCTGTTGCTATTGCTGCTGGATTTGATGATGTTGCTACTGCTGCATCAACAGCATCATTTGCTCTAGCCGATCAGGTGGTGGAGCAGACTGCGATTCATGAGGCATCGACGTGGATGCATGGTTCTACTCAGGAACTGAAGGTGTGATAGGAGGGACCATAGATGGTGTCACAGGAGTCGGCCCAGCAGCAGGGCCAGAAGCCAGCTGAAGATCTGGCATAAGATCAGAATGAGAGGGGCCCGAAAGGGGGTCCGTATGGCTATCGCTCAGGGGAGGGGCCCTGTCAAGCGACTCACCAAAAGAGAAATGGGCCGAAGTCCTCGAGCCCTTAGGTGGCATGCCCTACATACAACAGAGGGTGCAACCAGTGAGATTAAGCATTCACACAACCCATCCACACAGCATTAACATCACAACCAAAGAAACAACATGCATTTCATTTAACAAAATTGTCACAATACATGAGGTACAACATTACATGGATCACGATAGAGAAAGCATGTAAGCTATTACAACTAAGCTTCAAACACTAAACAACTATTAATCTACTACACCTATAAAGGCTACACACAAGAACAAGCAACAAAATAAACAAACAACGACTACATAAAGGACTATTCATCAGAATCTGGTGATGGAGGAGGGGCACCCTTATCCTGCAGACAGCACAGGATAGACTTCAAGGTGCGGGTTACTTTCTTAAACTTGTGCTTCACGAGGCCCCGTAGGTCGATAATATCCTACCGCAGAGTGGCCTGACCCTCCTCAAGTCTGACTAAATGGGCTTCTCTATCAGCCCTATCAGGATCATGCTCCTGAGTCGCAGGAGGAGGACTCTCATCCGTATCCTGAGCCTCTTCTTCTTCTTCGCCCTGCTCTTCTTCTTCTTCTATTTCGGCTCCACCTTCTTCATCACTCTCTTCGTCTTCGCTTTCTATCTCATCCTCACTCTCCTCAAGTAGGGCTTATCGTTACTGAGGCCCGATATCCATCTGATGTAATGGATTGGCTCCGACAATTTCACCCCAAGTTTGTAGCCAAACTCAAGTGCAATCCTACATATGAGTCAGCTGAACGGGAGAGATTCAGTCCTTCTGTTAGAACGTACGATAAGGACTATCTGTCTCAGGACATACATAGGCATACAAAGCTTCTCTCCCTGTCGCACCTGATATAAGAAATCCACCATCAGGCGCTTGCATTCACTGCGGTTGCTCCACCTAGGATAAACGTTGAATGTGAAAATGTGGTGAAGTAAACGGAAGTCATCCGTCATATTGGTCGCTAAAATTCTTTTGTTAGGCTGTCATTCAACCAGACGACCATAAAGGAACCATGTGTGGCGATCCCTTTCACGAGCACTACTCTGATTCTTATCACTTGCATGGACCTCGCCAAGTGGCATATTCAGAAGCCGAGATATCAAAGCAACATTGATTGTGGCCTCCCGATCTCTTCCAAATGGTATTTTAAACTGCAAGCGCTCCAATGTTGGCTCTCGAATGTGAGCATAGAAAGCTCGGACAGTACCCACATTTGTACGGTGCTCACCTTCAAATAGTGGACCCCACTTGGCTTCTACTAGGCACTCGAACAACAAGAATTCTCCAAATAGCCGTGCATCTACATGAGCTTCAAACAAGACCCTATGGCCTTCGTAAACACCATGAGACAACTCCGTCAATCTGGACCTTCCTATGGGAGCATGGGGATCTAGATCTCGCTTCGTCTGCAACTCTTGAGGGGCGCTTGAACTTGCGGTGGCACCTCTCGACCTTCTAGAACGGGTGGGGTGACTAGGCCTGACTTCATCTATGGGAGCTCTCTTCTTTCTCATGAAAGAGAGGATGGTGGAAATGAAAAATATAACAGTGACAAGCTCGAATAGAGCCATAAAAAATGAAAGAAATAAGAAGAATGGGATAGGTGATGGGGTTTCCACGAATTTGAGACTCAAAGTAGGGATTTGAGTGCTCAAATGGGAAGAAAAGAAAGGGAAATCAGCAATGGAGGTGGGTTTTGAGATGGGTAGAGAGAGGGTGCACGAAAATGGAAGAAGAAAGGGTTTGGAGAGGGATTTTGGGGAAGATTTGAGAGATTTTTCAAGAAAAGGAAAGCTAGGGAGGGTAGATTGTGAAGGAGGGATGCTGTAGAAGGGGTTTTAAACAACCAACCGAGCACCAGTGGGCTGCACAATGCCCTAGAACTATCGGCCCGATTGGCCCAGCCTGTCCAGGCCCACTGGGCAGCGAGGCCTCACCGAAGCAGCGAGGGCCTCGTCGGTCTCTGGACATCCCGACGAGGACTCGCCCCACCGGTGAGGTCCTCCCCCCCTTGGGTCTAAAAACATGTGAGTCCCACTAAAAATGCCCTGATTGGGCCCTTACTCCGTTTCGACTCATTTCATGTCGTTTTGAAGCAAATCTGATACATATCCACATTTAGCAATTTTTAACAGCTAGAATGGGATGAAACATAGCCTAAACCCATCAATTGACGGTCTAAACACAGTTTAGGGTCATCGTGTGTGATCAAGAGTGTGCACGGACTCGATCTCGGTGATCATTTTCAGTAAACTTTCACCAACAGACGAAACTGGGAATCCTAAAATTGTTTCTAGATTTCTCTCACACCCTCCTATGTTGAATTTTCATTAGCGTGCATCGTGTAACCATAACTCTGGTCCAGTTTAATCCAGATCATGCTCTGATACCAACTTGTAACGCCCTGAAATTCGAGGGTCGAGCATAACTCAGCTCCCGAGTTCCAAAACATCACTTATGTAACATAATTAATAATGGATGTATGTTATCTATATTAGTGCATTAAACATGAAATAGATTAAGCAAAATCAGCAAATCATAATCCATGGACAATTAGAAAATGCAAGTGGAAGTCTGAAATACATATATACACCAATACAAGTCCCCAAAGTATGAGTGATCTGCCAGGTCAATAAGTACATGTTTTGTTCATTAAAAATACATATAACAAAATGTATTAGTCCTCTATAAAGTGCAAGCCCTGAAGTCCCATCGACCCGGACTCAGCTCATGCGAATCCGCCCAAAAACTGCATAAAAGAGAATGCCTCCTCGTCCTCATCAAACTCTAGCTCTGCCTCATAGGCATCAACATCACATGCAGCTAAATCAGAGTCTGGTTGGTGTTTAAGCATCATCCCAGAACATGGGAGCGAGTGATCAACTCAGTGGAACTATACAGTAAAGGTTAACATGTTATCAATTCAATCAAGCAATAATGATAAAGCAGTACAATCAAACATGTCCTAGATACTCTTGTTAATGTAAAAATAATATGAGGTAATGATGCATGCCCTCACCCAAACTCCCTCTTGCGACAACATCTAACGATCGCTGCATGAATCACTACCACTGTGCTCTATACCAACGCCAACAACACATGCAGTGCGATGTTATGAACATGATTACCAAGTTCTTATTAGTCATTTTCATATAACAGGATTGGGAAGCTAAAGTACCTCCCTTATATCAATTCCCAAATAATGATCCATTCTAGGGTCGTCAGTCCTAAACCATCTCATACGATATTATAGTTCTAGATCACTGTAAAGGGCTTGTCACCAATCAATACAGGTCTAGTTATATCCTAGTTACTACAATAAGGCTCGTCGCCCCAATGCAGTTTTAGGATATACTGGAGGTCACTACAAAGGGCTCGTCACCAATTAGAGTAGGCCGATAGCTCGAATATAGTGTCCCATACCACCATAATCGGCTCACGAGTCTAGGTTGCTCACTGGTCACTACGGGGAGGCTCGTCGCCCCAGCGTAATTCGACAGCATGATCACGGTGTCTCATACAACCATGTCCAGCTCATGAGTCTTAGTGGATCAAGGTACCATGGTTAATAGGATTTTATTGGTGAGTTTGGTACCTTAGATTCAAACAGTAGCGTCTAAACATGGTGAACATACATCGATCAATTGGGTTAATTGACGAGCTCGACTAGGATGATCACACGTTGAGTTGATCGACATGAAATGCATAAGCACTTCATGTGGCCTAACCACTGTCGAACATCCCAAGTATAGTTCAGATTCGTCGAACACATCCTGCGTAGCGAAAGCAATCACAACCACCAAATTGAGAACTATTACCGATTACCTGGACTGTTATATAGTTCCAACCATGTGCAATCATAATAATACATATTCAAGTCAAATCCTACAATCATATGAACATGTTATGGAATATAACTTAGATATGAATACACAGTACATGGAGGAAATCATACACACAGTTAAACATGAATAAACAAACTATATAGTACATGGAGGAAATCATACACATAGTTAAGATAATTGGGATTTCATATCTCAACACCCTTATAAATCACACTTTACTAACTACTAACTCATTCAGACATTTTCACAAACACTTAGACTACACTTTCCAAAATACATCACGTATGTCGGCCATATTACGCATTAGGGAAAATCCCTTTGCCAAGGAGTTGTCGCATACATAAAAAGCATATATCAACGACAATTAATCAGGGCAATCATAGCATCAAATTCCTTATGTATACAAACATTTCAATGAACACATGAAATACCCTATTTACAACATAGGTTATACATATACGTAAAACAAAGCAGCTAGCACATTTAGCACGTGTAATAGCGTCCACGTCAGTAATAAATCATTATCAGACATTGAACGTCTTGAAAACCATAACCTAAACGTATATAGTCCACACCTTAAACCGATAAACACGAAACAGATATGATTTAGACGATAAGTCTTCGTCAACGGTGGATTGACAACCTAAAGCATGAAATAGGTTAGCTACATCAACAGTTAGACTATTCTAAGGTCCAAAACAGGTTAGGGTTTGATTTTCTTACCCAAAAATGGAATTAGAATTGCCAGAATAATGATTTAGATAGGTGGATTTGGTGCATAGAGAAACCAGAAAGAATTCCAAGCTGAATCACCAACTTCTCTCTCACTTTCTCTCTCTTTTTCTTCTCTATCTTAGCTAGGGTTTGGGAATTCGTATGGAATATGTGAGAGAGGGTTTAAGGCCCTTATATAGGCCCAAAACTGATAAAATTAGTCCCAGGGCCATGGTATACTTAGGTTATATCCAAATCGAGCTTATTCCGATCCAACGGAGGATTTTTGGAAGTCCCTTCACTAATTGTGGTCAAACTTAAGCTCACTAAAATAGGATCTTATTCAAGTTAAGTTTTTAGTCCAATCGAGTTTTCAGATCGACCGTGGTGGACTAGTTTCAGTTCAACGGTCACCGAAGCTCAATTAGGGCCACAAGTATTTTGACATGTGCGGGCCATCTTCCCTGATTCGAGGGTGAATTTGGGTTAGAAACCAATAGTCAAAATGTTTATAATCGACGCGTAAGTGACACGACTCAGATTACTTAAATTCATATTTAATTTTATAAAAACCTTCACTTTCTCACACTCTTCACTCTGGACTTAAGAAAATAACCTTAGGATATCATCTGGACTTGATTTTTGAGGTGATAGTCAAGTCCAACTAGGCGGTCATAATTGTCTAAGCTCATCATTATCAGACTTTTGATGTACTGTCCAGGTCCGATATGAAGTTTCTGAATGCTCTCAAGAGCAACTGGGTTTAGAGTTTGATCCTAGATTTCAGGGTAATATAGCGTTAACAATTCTATAGGTTTTGGGTCTTGCAGATCATATTAAAAGTGATTAGTGATAATTTCATAGGTAATTTAGTTTAGCACTAGTTAATTCACGTTAAATTTCTAAGGGATTAGGTTCTAAAGGATTTCTGCTAGAGGTGGTACTCGGGTCTATGTACGGATTTTTCTAAGACGTTACAGCATATGTCCTTCGGCTTGAGACCTTAAGGGACTCTATTTAAGATAGGGTCGCCCCACATGATCGCGCAGTACACATAGGTTTGGTGCATGACTTGGATTGTATGACTCATGCATTTCACATCTTGTATGTCATGATCACTTTGAACCCCAACGACATGAGGGTTGTGGCCTCCACATACATATCGTGGATGACCAGATTGGATACCGAAAATATATGTTATAGAATTATGGCACTATGGATGTCCTTGGGTGAAAGTCCCTAAATCCTTGTGGTACCAGTAGGATGCTTCAACGTCGAGACCGAGTGGATAACATGAATGCTCGAGTGCTAAATACTAGTAGGCCGCGTCTCCCACTATGTCGTGGCCGGTTGAAAAGGAGTGTGACCGTATCCGCCTGAAGGTAGGGGTTTATAAGCTAGGTTGAGTTTAACCAACTTGTAAATGGGTCTACTATCGGTGAGCCGGGTGGGCATTGGCATACTACTGACAAGGCAGATAATGAGGTCTATTCCACTCACTTAGTCCTGCGCACGATGGGGTGACAACCAATGTTGGAGTGTACTAGACCCCGATGATATTTCCAAATACAAACTGTACTGATATGTGGACAAGTTGAGGATTTGCATGTTTTATATTACTTTCCTAGCATATGACATTTAGCCACATAGGCCTTGCATTGCATTGCCTTGGTATGACTAACAACATTCATGGACTTGACATATTAGCCATCTATCATCTTCCGTATACTCTGATATATGTATTAATGCCATATGCATTGTGCACGCACACATGCACTCTAGTGAGCTTCGTAGGAAGCTTGTGCTCATTTTTTTACGCTGCAGGTGATGTTAGGACGTATCAACAACATTGAGCTCAGAGCATGTGCCTTTTCTTTTAAGTTTTGATTACATCTTGCATTTTCCTTTCCAACATTGTACTTAAAGATTATACTAGCAGATATGTGGTGATGATGTTTTGTGACTCGGATACACTTGTGGTTATGCTCCTTTACAAAAAACAAATTACCTTGAAAATCCTCTTTGTAAGATCCCAAGATTGAAACCTAGCATATGGGAACTGAGAACCGAGTATGGGGTACTACGGAGGCTGTCAGTACAGATTCGGCGGCTGAAAATTTTGTGAGCCCTGTTGTTCGGTTTGGGGCGTGACATTATGCCTCAAAATATTATGCTAAAATGGATGGACGGTGTAAATACATCATACATACCATGGTGGGGCCCATAATTTTAAACCAGTCGTTTTGAATCGATTTTTAAAAATACAAGTGCATTTTCAAATAGGGTGGAAGAGTAATAATTACTTATTTATAGAGTATTTACATGGGATTTAGAAAATTAAAAACACCTTAAGCTATAAGCCTCGATTGGACTACGTGGATACAATAGATACTTCAATGGTTCACATAAATAAGTGGCCATTGAGCATTAAAAATTCACATAGATCGGTGACCACCAAGCATTATAAATTCATAAGATAAGTGGTCATACATATGTTACATGATCACATAGTTAGATGGCCACATATACAGCTCAATTCCACATGGTTAAGTGGCTATATACACATCACATGATCACATGGTTAATTATGTGGCCATATATATATATATATATATATATATATATATATATATATATATATATATATATATATATATATATATATATATATATATATATATATATCACATGATCATAGGGTAAAGTAGTAACATATTTATCATAATTTCATATGGTTTAATGGCCAGATATAGATCACACAATCACATGGTTACATGACAAAAAAATCACAAATTCTTATAAATAAAGGGTTACACAAAGTCACATAAACATTAGATAATCAGGCCATACCTCATAATTTCACGTTTAAGTTGTCACAGATTTGGGTTAATTTCCATGGTTCAGTGGTAGACAAACTCTGTTTCAATATCAAGATCACATGATAAAGGGCCCATGTGGTGTGGGTATGTGTGTGATTGTGGGTGTATGTAAAAAAAAAAAAAAAAAAAGTGGTTACACATTCATCACATTCTCACATGGAAGAGTGGTCATGCATACAATATTTGATCATATGATTAAGTTGCCACACAATGTAAACTTATTACCAAAACTGTGAAGTTTAGATGGTGTGGCTTGTTTCTTATCAATATGATTTTATATCTTCTATTCATCATTGTGGTTTCCTATTTAATAGTTTTGGTGAAAAATGCACCATGGTGCCCCACACGCAGACCTATGGTCAACATCGCATCCCCATTGTTTCATGCGGTTTGTCCCATAAGAGTTGTGGATCTAGCTAATTTTTTACAGTAGGGTGTAACATTAAGGATACAACCTGGTAGACCGAGTGTATTTCATAAATACAACATGCATGGTGGGCCTCATAGACTTGTGGTGTTTCACGCACTACATAAGATAGGGATTGTTGAGTATTCTGGTCCAAAGACTCCACTTGTTATAACTGAGGATCGTAAAAAGTAACCCTGAGCATTGTGGGGGCCACTGTAATGTATGTGTTATACCTACTCCTTCCATCCATTTCTCCAAATCACTTTAGGAAAAAACCAAAACATATGAGAGATGTAGAGCTCAAGTGTACCACCCCACACGCAGACTTTAAAAAAAAAACTGAGGGTCCATAAACATTTTAGATCAATCCAATATTTTTTCCCTTTGTCTAGGTAGGAGCCACCTTATGAATAGGTTGGATGGCATATAAACATTGCTGTGTGAATTAGGAAGGTTTCAATAGTGGTGTCCTTATTTGTTTCCTGTGAGGCGGTCCACTTAAGCTTTGGATTTTCATCATGTCTGGGTTTATTTCCTAAAACCAGTTGGTGAAATAGTTTGATGAAGATATTGTTGGAAAATATGTGCTGGAAATAATAGGTAAAATTTAAAAAATAAAACATAAAATTAATAAAAATTAAGTAAAGAAAAGATGAGTTGTAATTTTGAGTTGAAGCGTGACCAAGTTACTCGGCTTGAAACCAAATCTATCCTCCTTGGACCGCATTTCAAGTGCAACAGAAATCTCGAGCAATTGGCCTCCAAAATACAATGACTATGACCCAATCCCAACAGTGCACTTGTTGTACATGGGCTCGAACCAATGTATAGAAATCAAGATCGAAGTCAGTTGACTTAGTGACAAACTCAGTCGCAGAAAACCTAAAGACAACGTTTGAAAGATAGAGAGAGAACTTGATTTTTTGAGCATTTTAAAACAAATTAGAGTATGTCTATTTATATTTATGATTAGGTGTGCTTAAAGAACCGTTTCAAATGGGTTAAGTTTGTTGGGTTTGAACCCATTTGGTGTGACCACCGGAATAGACACGTCTCTGATTTGAAAATTCACTCAAAAACATAGGTGTGTGTATGATGCACTTCAATTATCAGAAGACTGTCTACACACTGTAATTCAAGCCTTATTCGATAATGAGGTTAGAAAAGCATTGCTCATAGAGATGGAAAGTACAGAGCAAGAAATACAAAGCAATTGCATGCCTATCATTTCCTTCTTCGATGATGATTCGACTTGTGATAAGGAGTATAACAAGCCATTAATGATCGTGGGTCATATTCATGGTAAGCAAGTTAAGCGAATAATGTTAGATAACGGATCAGTGGTGAATCCGTTACCATTAACGGTGTTGAATGAACTCAGATATCGTCTCTCCCATCTATGCCCTAGTGTAATGATGATACTGGGTTTTAACCAAGATGGACAACATGCACTGGGAAAGATCACATTAATCTTGGAAATAGTAGAGTCAATGACAAAAGTTGTTTGTCATGTCATCAATGCGGTCACAACATAGAACCTCCTCCTGGGTAGGCCATGGATGCATCAGTATGGCATCATACTATCCACCCTACATCAATGCTTCAAATATTGTAAAGATGGAATTCAACATAAGGTAATGGCTGATACTAGGCCATATACAGAAGCAGAATCATTTATCACTGATGTAAGCTATTACGATGGATTTGCAATGGAAGATAAAGAAAAAGAAAAAGATGATAAGAATGAGATCACAAAAGTAGCTAAACAGAAATAATAGAAAATCAAGTTGCAAGAATAGAACTATTTAGGAAAGTGAACACGAAAAAGAAATTCTACTTCGTGCCAAAACACTTGAGACAACCAGGACAACCCCCATTAACGTTATTGTCACATGAACAATTAGAAGTCCTACAATCAAACTATATAGTGTTGTTGCCACATGCTGAAAGGAACAAACCATTCCCGTCTATGCCAAAAAGATTTCACGTCAAGCCCAACACAAAAAATCCCAAGTGATAATAAAAGGTTAACGTCTGAATTATCAAAGGTTAATGTATGAACATCTGAAAAGATATAGCCCTATCAGCAGAAAAATCATGAAGAATATGGGCCGGGTTGAACAATGGAAAAGGAATCTAGATTCCGATCGAAGTAAATGAAGAAAAATGAGACAAATTTCATGGATTGGGGGTAGAACCTTCTCGAGCCCAAGAAAACATGATCACGATTCATCTAACAATCAGCGAAGGAACAAATTTTGAAATAATCAAGCATTCTGAAACAACTCTAAAGCAGATAAAAGATGGAGGGCAACCAACAATTGACAGTTTACGAGAAATAAATCTAGGTACGGAAGAAGAGCCGCAAAATACCTTCGTAAGTGTCAGTCTCCCTGAGCAGAAGCCGTTCAGTACATAAAACTCCTGAAAGAAAAAAATGATGTATTCGCCTGGACATATGCAGAGATGTCGGGCATGGAACCATTAGTAGCAATGCATCAATTAAATATCTCTAGAGAAAAAAGGTCAATCAAGCAAACACAGAGGTGATTCCATCTAAACTTAATTCCTCTAATAGAGGAAGAGGTAAACAAGTTGATCAAGGTTGGTTTCATTAGAGAAGTTAAGTATCATAAATGGATATCAAATATTGTCCCAATGAAAAAGAAAAGTGGACAAATTAGAGTATGTGTCGACTTCAAAGACGTAAATGAAGCCTACCCAAAAGACGACTTCCTATTACTGATAACAGAACTTTAATCGACAGCATGACGAAGTATGCTGTTATGTCTTTCATGGACGGCTATGCCGAATATAATCAGATAAGGATGGCTCCAGAAGATGAAGAAGCTACAACTTTCAAACTTCCCTTGGAATTTATTGTTATAAAGCTGTCATTCGGCCTCAAGAATGTTAGCGCAACATATCAGAGAGCAATGCAGAATATATTCTAAGACATGATGCATAAGCATATGGAATGCTATATCGATGATTTGGTCGTTAGATAGAATGAACATGAAAAACACCATGGACATTTGACCTCAGTATTTTTCCGTCTAAGAAAGAAACAACTAAAGATGAATCCAGCTAAATGCGCCTTCAGTGTTTCATTAGGAAAATTCCTCAGTTTCGTCATCAGACATAGAGGAATTGAAATCGACCCAGGAAAAGTCAAAGCTATCCAGAACATGCCACCACCAAAAACATTAATAGAGTTAAAAAACCTGCGAGGAGAGTTGGCATGTATTCGTCACTTTATTTCCAACTTGGTCGGAAGATGTCAACCATTCGCTCACTTAATGAAGAAAGGAACAGAGTTCGTATGGGATTAGTCATGTTAAAATGCATTCGACTCTTTTAAAGAATTACTGAAGCAGCCTCTGGTGTTAGTGGCTCCTATGAAAGGTACACCTCTCATCCTATATATCTCTGCAACTGAAAATTCTTTGTGAGCTCTGTTAGTACAAGTGAATGAGCAAGGAAAAGAAATTGTGTTCTATTATTTGAGCCGGATTCTGATAGGCACAGAATGCAATTATTCAACCATTAAGAAAGTGTGCATACCGCTAATATTTGTAGTACATAAATTAAGACATTACTGTCTTTCTCATGATATAATCCTAAGTTCACAGGCAGATCCCATAAATTTTTTAATGACTAGGCCAATGTTATTAGGAAGATTGGCCAAATGGATGTTATTGCTCTCAGAATATATGATCACTTATGAGCCAGCAAAAGCAATAAAAGGACAAGTAGTGGTAGATTTCTTGGCAACTCATCCTGTAGCAGACAATGAAATGATCAGTGATGATTTCCCAGATGAACAAGTAATGATGATAGAATCGCCTAATTCTAGGCAAATGTACTTTGACGGTGCCTCTAGATCTTCAGGAGCAGGTGTCGGAGTGATATTCATCAGCCCATAAGATAATTTGTTGCCATACTCTTTTACATTAGGTACTGCATGTACAAATAATGAGGCTGAATACAAGGCTCTTATTATTGGGATCGAAATAGCACAAGAAATGAAAATAAAGACAATACAGATTTTTGGGGACTCTAAGTTCGTCTTAAACCAACTGCAACTGAGTTTGAAATAAGAAAGCAATAACTCCTACCATACTGTCGATGAGTACAACAACTGTTGGACCAATTTCATAATGTCAAAATCAAGCATATACCGCAATGCGAGAATGCAAGGGTAGACATTTTAGCTAGCTTGGTCGTAGCTTTATCCTGTCCTGATCGGAGTCCTCTCCATGTTATGATTGAAGAAAGGAGGTTCATACCATCACCCGAAGTCATCGATGAAGCTGCCGAAGCACTTCCTGTATCTTGTTTAGAGATCATCACAGATGATTGATGCCAACCTCTTGTTGATTATCTTAAATATGATATTCTGCCAGAAGACCCAACATAGAAATTATAAATTAAGCAGAGATCGAAGAAATTCATCATATTTAATGAAGTGTTATAAAAGAGATCTTATAATCAAATGCTGTTATGGTGTCTGAATACAGAGGAAGAGAATCAAGTATTGCAAGAAGCCCATTCCGGAGAATGCGGAGCACATCAGGCTGATCGGAATTTATTCCATCGGGTGCATCAAATGGGATATTACTAGCCCACAATGATC
The DNA here is from genome assembly GCA_037074715.1 of Magnolia kwangsiensis. Lineage (NCBI taxonomy): Eukaryota > Viridiplantae > Streptophyta > Magnoliopsida > Magnoliales > Magnoliaceae > Magnolia > Magnolia kwangsiensis. The sequence continues at coordinate 65,986,793 of CM073573.1, forward strand.
AATGATGCTATTGATTACGCGAAACGATATCATGAATGTTAAGTACATGGCGATGTCATACATATCCCTCCTAAAGAGCTTCATTAATCGGTAGCTTCTTGGCCCTTTGCCACTTGGGGAACTGATGTCATTGGTCCTATAAATCCACCTTCGTCTAAAGAATGACAATACATCCTAGCAACAATAGATTATTTCTCCAAATGGACTGAAGCGATTACACAGCGAAATGTCAAAGAAAAAGATTTTGTGAATTTTGTCCGACATGCGATAATATATTGCCATGGAATTCCAAAAAGAATCATCACTGATAATGGTACTCCTTTCAAGAATAGGGGTATGGAGAAATTATGCTAGAAATTTAGCATTCATCACTCATTCTCAACACCTTGCTATCCGCCGGCCAACGAGTTAGCAGAGCCATTCAATAAGGCGATTATGAAAATATTGAAGAAAACCGTTACAGGAAATAAACATGATTGGGATGAAAAGATATAAGAGGCTCTGAGGGCTTATAGAACTACTCATTATATTGTAACAAAAGATACACTGTATTCATTGGTTTATGGTGTCGAAGCTGTTATTTCTATCGAAACGTAAGTTGCGTCGCTCAGAGTAATAATATATCAATCATTAACAAATGATGAAAATGCAAGAATAAGGCTGACCAAGGTAGATTTACTCGATGAAAAATGGCTAGCGACCCAACAACGATTAGAACTATATCAGGCAAGAATTTCTGCTACCTTTATTTAAAAAAATTAAACATAGCTCCTTCAAGAAAGGTGATCTGGTGCTAATGTTGAAAAGACCAATAGTGGTCACTCACAGAACAGGGGGCAAATTTGATCCCAAATGGGATGGTCCGTATGTAATAACAGAAGTATACTAGCCTACCGAGTTGTGGATCAGAATGGACGAGGCATTGGTATACCTGTCAATGCTCGCTTCATCAAAATATATTATCCCTAAAGATTGTTGTAGTTTTGTCACGCCCCAGACTCGGTAACTGGACCTCACAAGGAACCCGATGACCGGTTCTGGCCGCAACAGCCTCCGTAGTATCCCATTCTCGGCTCCTGAGGCAGGTTCCGATCCTGGGATGCTACAAGGAGGATTTTCACAATAATATAATCATTTCCAATACAAGCATACCCAAGATCACAACAAGTAAATCTGAGAATAACAAAGGTACACATCACAAAATCCACTATGAATTTAAACTTTTACAAGCTTACATCAGGTCCAAAAGGACATACATAAGATAACAGAAGAAAGAAGGAAGAGAATCTACAACACTGGGTCCTCGGCTCGCACACCTATCCAAGCTCTGCTGCTAAGACACCAACTTACGATCTCCTGCACGCATCAATCGTGCATAAGCTTATAGAAAGCTTAGAGGGTGGTGAAAGTGTGTGACAATGGTGCTCAGAAGAAGATAGAGAATGTAGAAGGGAGTCATGATCAATACTAATACCATTAGCCTTACTAAGGCGATCATGAACACAAGAAGCTATGCCAAGGTAGTATGATAATGTAGGAAGTCATACCAAGGCTATATAGTGCAATGCGTAATGTAATGCAATGAGTACTGGGCGCCATGCCAAGGCGATGCAATATGAGGCTTACACAGCCAATGCAAATGCAATAATACGAAGTAATGCCAGTGCTCATATCCAATCCACATATTAAGTACATTTCCATCATAAGGAAATCACCGGGGTCTATTACACTGCTGGATGACTACCGCTCTACAGACCCCGCACAGTCAAACGAGCATAAGAGACCTCACTACCCGCCTGTGGACAGCCAATCACCAACAAGGCCTGAAGGTAGCGGACCCATTCACGAGCTGGTCAAACTCAGCCTAGCAATGCCCTCTTACATCAGGCGAGTAAGGCCACACCCCTATCCAACCGACTACACGACAGTGGGAGTCACGGCCTAACGGTATAAGGCCCTCGTGCGCTCATATATACCACTCGGTCACGGCGCTGGAGCAGATCTTTGGTACCATGGAAGTTTTAAAAATTTCACCCATGGGCATCCTATGCACCCGGTATGCTCAAGTAACATTTTCGGTGTCCAAACATGGCCATCCACGATGTATATGTGGAGGCTACAGCCCTGATGAAGCAAGGGCGATAATGCTCATATGCTATGCAATGCCAGATGCATGAATCACACAATCAACTATGCATCAATCCCAAGCATCTAACGTGCTCAATAGGGGATACTACGTCCCTTGGGGAAAGTATCATGCAATGCCCAATGACACAATATGACCACACATACATAGTGTCAACCAAGCATACAATGATGTACATAGGCCATGAAGATGAGTCTAGACGCATTATGCGGTGATATATAAAGTAGCACACTCCTATCTAAGAAGGGACCAAGACTAGGTATTTAAACAATATCCATAAGGAATCTCACCTCTAGTGGGGGCCCATTTACCTAGGGTAACCCACGAGACTAAGTATACAACTATAGGTCTAAGTAATATAGAAATAAGTCAGCAAGAGTTTAAGATGAGCATCTAATCACATTTAGATACAACCGGGCCTAAAGGGGTCCATAATGGAGACATTTAACCACCATTCCCCAAAAATGTATATCAACCATGAACTATATGGATAGAAGGCCCAAGGCCTACATTTAAGATAACAATAAAGGTAACTACATACATATATTCCTCGTAATAGGCCATAAAAAGATAAAATATCACTTTTAACAATATGGGCCCCAAGAGGGGAATTAAGGCCCAAGGCTCAATTTCCAATGGCCATAGAATCCATGCATTAAGCTAGACTTGGTGGGCAACCCACATACATAATATACGACTAAATAAGTTTAAATTTGGATGAAATGGGCCCAACTACATCAGCCCAATAACTTAGCAATTTAAGTGGGCAACTAAGGGCCCAATACTATCATTGTCTTAGCCCACAAGTCCATCAAAATGGTGGAAGTCGGCCCAATATACGGTTGGACCAATCTGGGACGACCCTGCCCACTCTGGGCCCATGGGATGCCCCAAAAATATGATCTAAGATGGAGTCCTCATCTAATCACTAAAGGTGACCCAAAAGAATACACTGATTAAGCCCAAAGATTTTAAGAAAACATAAGCATGTAACATGTACACAAGTTCTCAAATGGTGGGCCCCGCAGCCAAATAAAGTTTTCACCATAAAATTCTACATTAAGGCCCTTTGATAAACTTTTGGACAGTTTAACTTCCAAGACCTACTAAGGTTCAGAAATCAGTTGACTATGTGGAAATAATCTCATGAAAGCCAACTATATTCGCTGGGGGACCCCACCAGATGGAGAGTGCGTATATATTATGAAAAGATCAAGTGGGCCTGTTACTGGATTGTGAGTCTAGCAGTAACCCAAGACAGACAGTGCATGCATTATCGGGCAATCCAAGGCTTAGACAACCTGGACCAAACATGTGTTGAGGTAGGCTCCACATGCATCTATATTTAGCCTCAAATAAACAGTCAAGGGTCTATGGTGGGCCTTTAAGCATCTATAGAGGAACCCATGGGCCTACCCTAGGATCACCCAGGAGGACATCCAACCTCAACTGGTTTCCAAGAGATAGCCCTCCACTACTCGTATAATGTAAGGTCTAAAGCCCAAGCAATGCATGACCTAATGGGCCATACACCAAGCCCAACTCATAGGCCATATAGTGGGCCCTCAAGTAAGGTTTGGGCCCAACCACAAAGGCCATAATTCCACATATTGTGGTGGGCTTCATGGGCAGCCCAGTAATTCATTTACATGGCAAGTTTCACATTTAACACAAGTGAGTTGGGTCTCACTTTTGGCCCAAGTACAGGGTCAGTTTAAAAGGGCAGTCAATGTCCCGACTTCTTGTGTATAATTGCCCCTAAGCCCATCACAATAGATAGGAGATTACAGGCCTAAGATCAATGGGCCTATCCAAAAGAATTGAGTCCACAAGGCCTACTTGCTAATACAAACATGCATATATTATATCACATAATGGGCCCTAAAGAAATGGCCCAAAACAAAAGCCATCCAATTCATATATTATAGTGGACTTGAGGGCAGCCCATAAGTCCAAGAATACATAAGGGCGAGACCTATACCGATAGGGTGGGCCTTGCCTCATCAGATAAAGACTTAACAAGATCCTCCACAATATGCATTTATGTGGGCTTTACAAGTCAGCCCACAATTAAACGCTTCATGAGGGCATCAAGGCCTATTAATATACATGATCAGCTTATAGACGGCCCATTGGGCTTGTAAATCAATAAGGTCAGCCCTTGCACAATCTTGGGCTTAAGAAAGAATCTCCCAGCCCATTGAGCCTATAAAACTATTAAAAATTCTGGTTAAGGCTAGCCCACAAAATCACCACAAAGGTGGGCCTCAAGGGGGTACTCATTAAGCCTAAAATTTCTAAGGGAGGAAAGCAAGGAGTATGTACAACACTCTCTCAAATCTAGTGTGCCACAATAGTTCCTAAACAATCAACCATGTAACAAATTTTGGGCCCCTTGCTGGAATTCCAGCCCACCCATTTCCTGGGCCTACTGGAGTCCAGAAATTTATTTAATTTATATGGGTTAATGACCCATGGTGATCCATAGTGGGCCCCACCAGATAAAAGAGAGATATACAATACTTACTTCAAGTGGGCCATGCCATTAGAATGCAGGCCCAACAACCCAAGGTAAGGGCGTGCCTGGGTATTTGGCCCAAAAATGATACAAATTGCAGGCCACACCACGGTCGGTATAGAAGCCCGATGGCTCTGAAATTTTATACAGTAGTCCTTCCATGTGTGGGTCACACCTCCATAAAATTTTATAATTTTTTGACATCTAAAAATATTTTAATTAATTCAAATAATATAATCTGTCCTAAAACTCGGACTGATCTGAACACCATATAATAGTGGGCCGGTCCAGCCACCACTATGGTGTGTAAAGGCATCCAATGGCTCTAAAATTTTGTAGGTAGGTCATAACTTGAGTTTAACACATCCCTATAAATTTTTATAATTTTTAGACACTCAAAAGTATTTTAAGAAATTTTAAGAATGTAATCTGTCCAGGATGAACTATTGCTGGAATGTAACTGTTCTAAATTTGGGCCACCCAAATGGGTAGATTCTGGGCCTCCAAAATTCCTAAAATTTGGACCCAAGGTCCCTCATTAAGCCTAAATTAACATGGACCTAAGAAATATGACCCAACTTCTGAGAAAATATTTTTAAAATTTTATTTTTATGGAACTATACTGCTGGACTACACAGCAGAATGTTTCTGGCAGTCCACTATGTTGGACCACCCGTTTAGATGCCCAAATAGGGTCCATTGGCCCTAAAATTTTGCAGGTATTTCTTACCAAGGGTGGAACACATCCCTGTAAATTTTCAAAATTTTTAGACACCCATAAATATTTTAATAAATTTCGAATTTCCAACCTGTCTAGGGTGTAATGTTGCTGGAACAGTGCAGAAAATCCAGACTGTCTACCCCACTTGGACCACACTTTTGAGACCTCTATCAAGATTGGATGGGGTTGAAATGTGGGGCACATGAAGATGAGATCCCAAAATTTCAGAAAAATATATTTGATGGGTACAAAAGGTTTCCTAATCAGTCCCAATTTTAAGCCCAAGTCCAACAAAAAAATCTGTCCAGAAATTTCTGGACAGCAATGCATGCATGGAATAAAACAAATTTATGGGCCTATTAAGGAAGGGATTGGCCCATAAATTGGGTGTCATGGCCCACCCTATTGGGCTCCATAATTTTTCAGAACAAACCCTCAAATTTTCACCCTTACAAGAACATTTAAGGTGGCAAAAAGAGGCATCTAAACCATGGTGTAGGTTGAATATATATGTCCCTTTCTTCCTAGGCTTTTTCTTTTGGGCAATCCAGGCCCACTAAGTGAACCACACATAATATCATCAGTTTTCTAACTAAGAAAAGAGAAGGAAGGGCATCCGGCCATCAAGGGAGGGCTCCGCCACTATTAAGTCGTCCCCACACAATCACAACCACAAATAATAATATAAACACATTGTACAACTAGATCTTATGATGCATGGCTTAGATCTTTGAAATGAGTAGTTGGGATGCCATCCCAGCCACATACAAGGGCCTAGATGACCCATCATACTTAGAAAAATAAGAGAAATCCACATACAAGGGGTCCATCAAGAGAATAATCCCATGCATGGACATGCATGTACAATGTGGGCCTCTTGGCCACATCTAGATGGTTGTGTAAGATCTCCACCATTAATTGGTGGGTCCTACACATTCAAATGAGAGAGAGGAAAGAGATTACATGAGGAGAGAAAAGATTTACTTGATGAAGAAAGTACCCACCTAGATAAAACTTAAAATTTACATCACCATCATCTAGAGGCTCCAAGCAACATGAATCAATAGTTGGGATGAGTTTTCAATGGAGGGATTGAGAAGAAAAAGGAGGAGAAGGGGCTGGAATGGAGGGGAGAGGTGCTGGATTTTTGTAAGGGAGAAAGAAGGAGAGAAAATGAGAGAGAGAAGGGAGAGAGAGAGAGTTGTAGGGAAGCAATCATGGCCTCTCTCTCCTTGGTTAGAGAAACCATAATGGCCTATGGTGACAATAACAAAGTGCTATGCTTAGTAGGTCTCTTGGTGGTGTTTTTGGTTAGTGGTGTAAGTTATGGATGTTTGTGTAGTGTGTGGGTATTGTACCTTGAAACTTGTGCCAAGGGAGGTGGTGGTCCACACATGCACTCCACCTAAGTGGGCCACATGATCAATGGTCATATAATGAAATGTACATAACTTTTGATCTACATATCGGATGGACGCACAAGACCCGGCGTTGGAACCGCGACAACGATGCGGTCGCAATGACATATGTTTCAACTCGATATGAGTCGGGTCTTCATGACTGGACTTATAGATGACTGCAAACACTATCCAAGGTCACGGGTCGCCAGGATTCGACCGGTAGGACTGCGGAACTAAGATGGAAGGAATGCATACTTACACACACATGCACACATGCGAACTCAGGTCGGGTCTCACAAGTTTTGATTACGAAGATTATTAGAATAATTCTTCCCAATCAAAGGAGGCAAGATAAGCAGAATGATGAAAAAGCCTCAAAAGGCAATACCGAGTATTCTTCTCCATATATAAATAAATAAAATGAAAATCTTCAAGAATGTCAAAGTTATCTGGAGCGTAACAATATTAACATCGATTATCGCCAAACGCTGATGATTATCCCTATAATTAATATTATCATTGATTATCTCCAAACGCCGATGATTATCGCCAAAATTAATATTATAGCATATTATCGCCAAAGATTGATGATTATCGCCAAAATTAATATTATAGTAGATTATCGCCAAACATTGATGATTATCGCCAAAATTAATATTATCGCCGATTATCGCCAAAATTAATTTTATCGCTGATTATCACCAAACGCCGATAATTATCAGATTGATATTATCACTATCACTAATCACTGCTGACCATTATTACAAAAGCCATTATCGTCAAACTGATATTATTGCCAAGTTGATACACTACTTTAAACATAAATATTATCAAGAATATTATCAATAATGGCGATATATCATTTATCGACTTGTCCCTTACGATAAAGGAGTGTGCCTATACGACCAACTACGCATAAGTCTTACAATAGCGATGGTGATTTATCACTTACGGCAACAGGGTGCGCTTATATGGTCAACCATGTATAAGACCTACCACATTCGGTGATACATCAAATATTATGTGGGCAGCAGTGAGAAGCCAGTGGCCCTAAAAAGCCCACGAAGGCCATCACATGCAGCAGAGTGCGCTTATATATCCAACCACATGTAAGACCAATGTCATTTAGATAGCTTCTGACAGCGTCATAGGGAAGGTGAGAGAAAATGCCCTCCCTTAAATGGGTTCGACCTTGCACACGAAGAAAAATAGGCTGCAAACCCCCAAGATTTCTGGATTAATTTCAGTAAAAACTCATGAGGACGGGCCTCTAAAATGAATTATCCCCTCATCGATGGACTAACGGCCTTGAATTTGGTACCCCTAAGGTAGCCTTGCGAGCCCGTGAACTCTAGAGAATTATTGCAGCTAACCCTGCGCATAAAACCTACCGAGTTCACTATCCTGGTAGCTTCACTGGGCCCCTCTGATGGATCATAGTTTGTGAACTCCTTGGCCATAATGGTTCATCGAACTCATAAGAGTTACAGAGATCACTTGTATAAGACCCGACTCCAACTACTTAAGAGTCTGAAAAACTGTGATTGCTCTACTACTTAAGAGCTTAAACTGTGTGAAACTAACTAAGATTGAAAACTAGCTCCGCCTATAAAAAAGAACACCATATAAGTGACATCATACTAACGATCAAGAATAAGTTGTTACTTTACTATATGTTAAAAGTCACAAATATTATCAAAACATGATTATAAATATTGATAAAGTAAACATCATACAAGCATATGTCCAATTGATTATTTCATGAAGAAATATGCTCATCATATTATGATCAAAAGAAAAAGTATATTTTAGACAAAATATCAAAACTCATTCATATCGTCTTGAACTTTACAAATCAAAAGATTGCATATGATTGGTAGGAATAAATTTTACAAATCTACTGATGATTTCTTGCCTCCAAGTTCAGAGGTTCGTAAGTAATATCCTGTGAATACAGGGTCGATCCCACTGGGAGATGAATTGTGAGAATGAGAAAATCAAATGCAAAATAAGCTAAGTAATAAAAAAATTTAACTAATGATTTGATTTTAGGAGTTTTGAATGGATGTAATTCAACTGAATTAAAACAATACCCAGGCTTCAAAGTTCCACACATAGGTTAATGTTCCAAAATCATGATAACTTGGATAACACAACTATGATCTGAGCACTATGGTTAGCCTAATCGAAAAATAAAATAATTTAAATATTTTAATAAATGATATAAAATATTAAAAAATCATGGATTTGCACCATTGATATATATATTCTCAAGCGCTAGTGATTTTAAGAATTCAATATCAATGAGATAATGAATATCAAAGAAATATAGCATGTTAAGAACCTCTCCTATCTAGGAAATCTAATTGATCCAGGGTAATATCCATCAATGTGGATCTCATATGATAGAAATATATAGCTCTCACATGAGGATAAAAAACTAAACCTAAATAATAGATAACATATATACACCATTATTTTCATCATTAAAATAATCAATCATCATAACTATAAAAACATTAAACTAATATACTTCCCTTCTATTTTTTGCTAGAGGAAACTAGAAAAAAGAAAGCAACAAGAAAGAATAAATATCTAAAAGCTTGTAAAGAAAAATAAATTAAAACTATGACACTTTTTAAAAACCCTAGATAAAACTCTCTAAAAACCCTAAATCTTACTTTGGGATGCTTTGAATGATGCTTAAGAATGCCCTAAGAAGCCCTATTTATAAGTGGGGAACTCCAACTTTCTTACAAAGTTGGAAAACTATATAAACTACCTCAAATTTATATAGTTTTTTAAAATAGACTTTACTCTGCACAGTTTGTTAAAATAGACTTCACACTGCATAGTTTTTCAAAATAGACTTCAGAGTTTCAGAATACACTTTTTCAGGACGATTTTAGGATTCTTCACTTCAAATCTTCGATTCTCTTCATTCCTTACTTAGTTTTCTTGGATCTTTGGCATGTGAATTCTTCAATCTTGGTCTCTTAAGATCCATCCCTTGCCTTGGTGATTCTTGAGCATTAAATCCATGCTTTTAGCACCCTTTTCAATCTAAGCTCTTAAATTCACCTTGCGACACAAACATGAGTAAAATAGAACATTAAGTTGATTCATGTTCATAAAACCAAGATATAAATCGGGAAAATTATGCAATATTTGAGTCTCAACAGCTGACATCCCCAAAGCTTCTACATATCTTTGTAAATACTCTTTCAATTGGATTCGTGCTGTAGCATTCGTCAATTCAGCCTCGAGATTAATCTTGGCCTGATCTGGAACATCGGACAATTCCTTTTCCAAGGAAGCAACAATTTCTTTATCTTTCATCAATTCAGACTTGTCAAGATTAGCAATACGAACATTAACTTCCATTTCCTCTCTGATTTTACTCATATTCAATTTCTCTTCATGCTCCCTCATCTCAAGTTGAGCAATCTCCTTCTTTAAGAGAGCAATTTGATTACTGATAACTATACTGTTTTTATCAGAAGCTATCAGTCTTTCCTGTAAAGATTGATATTTGCTATCATAACCAGATATGACAGTATTAGTCTGAGATATTTTCTCCTTAAAAGATATTAATTTTCTCTGGCACTCTAAAATTTCTGGAGGAACAACTATGTTTCGTGTTAACTCCAGGTTATTCACTGAATCATAAAGTTGCAATAAGGAATTATGTAATGGAAGAACATTGATATGAGCCAATCTTGCTGAATGGTCTAGAACAACCAACGCACTGTCCTAGTAAGGCCATTGTGTTGAATCCTTGAATGCATCTATAATGAAAGAAATAGAATTCTTGAAAAACACGAGCATAATAGGCGATACTTTGTCCAAAGAGATTTTGTCGGATATTGTGGCTACCGAATTAGAACCCGCTGATCCACTTGAAGAAGGAATAATTGCAACTGAAAAAGAAAAAATGACACAATATAATTAGGAATATAAATATTAAAAAAAAAAAACAACAAAAGAATGGAAAGAAAGGTTACCATTTATGGGGGAAGGACGAGATGTAGTTGGCATAGAAGATGCTTCCATCCCGAAATATATAGGAATATCAGCAGCAACAACTATAACATTGAAAGCGAGTTCTTTAACCCCAATGCTTGATTCCAAAGTTGTTGGAGTTGTTATGTCGACTGGATCAGAAGGAAATTCCAGACTCTGAGTGACTGACTAAATAGGAGCAGGACGTGCAATAGTAATTTTCTCAGTATGAACCAGAACATCAATGATTAGATCAACAGCTAGTTGAATACGAGATGTATCTTGATTCACTTCCATACTTTGAGGAAAAAATAATGCTTCTGGCTCTGCTTGCACTTCCAACAAAGAAATTTCAGCTTCTCTTAATGCAGATACCTCCACAATAGTGGGAAGTATGACAGGATTTTGTTTAGTAACATTAGCAGCCCTCGCAGGAGAAGGAGAGTACAAAGCATCATAAGATATGAATATATTCACACCTGGAGAACAACTAGAACCACCATAATCAAGTTGTTCCTCCTCAAGAGAAGTTATTCTGACAGGAGAAGAACCATCTTGATCATCCTGCTAAACCTCAGTACTTGGGATATCATCTCCAATCTCATCTTCTTTGCCAATGTCCACTTTAGCATCTTCTCCTTTATTATCATCTAATAAAACATCTCCTTCATCATTTAAACTCGTGGAGGTAAACATTTCACTGATTGTGGTCTCCGCAGAATAATCTGATGAACTATCCTCAGAAGCTACTTGTTTGCCTTTATAAACAGTTTTTACAAGAAGAAGATGAGTACCCCAAGAAGGAGGAAAAGCTTACTGAGTTGGAACCTGAGGAGACAAAGATTTAGTTCTCGAAGGAGTCATCAGAGAATGGTGAGCCAATTCTTCAGTAAGAGAGATTGTAGCCACAGTTTGACCTTTAGTAGGAGGGACTATAGCCACGGTTTGACCTTTAGCAGAAGAGACTACATCCATGGTTTAATTTTCTGATCTATGGGTAGGAGAATACAAAGGAGCGATAAGAACTTCAGGTTCGCTAGCAGGAGTAGTCTGTCTTCCTGATCACTTTATAAGATCCAAGGGATATCTAAAAGCTATCCATCCTTCCAATGTATTAACCGACTTTATCTCAAGTATAGGATCTTCCAAAGAAATTCTTCAACAAATTTGATCGGGAGTGGCCGTGTGATCTCTCTCAACAAAATAGCCAATTCCTTGTTCTGGTCTGTAATTCCTCAATCTGGGAGGAGGAATCCAAATAAGACGACCAACGGGGTAGCATTACGCACCAAATAATACTGATGCACCCACTAGTGCATCCAAGCATACGAAGCCTGCAATCGACGATTATTACTTGAGAGAGTGAAGCGAGAATTGAAATTCCTCACTAAGAGTTGCTTCCATATCAAAACCAAATTATACGAACCTACTCCATAGCTTCACATTATACGAGTGACTTCATCTCTTGCTTGGGGCATATTTTGATCATAGCGAAACTGTCTTACAAATTTGCTAGGGTAATAAGGTTCTCAATAAAATTCACTACCCTCTCGAAGCGAAAAGCTGCAAGACCTTATACAAATCAAAAAGGTCCTTTCAAATGGTTTTAAATCATTATTATTTATGACTTCTCTATCTTCAACTTGGTGGGATAGATAAAATGGGAAGAAGTCGATAGATTACATGTTCTCAATCTTATCCGTGACCCAGACATATGTTTTCTTCACCATTTTACGCTTCTAATAATGATGTAAGGGAGGGCGTTCAGGGTTAACATAATCTTTATCAGGGTCATTATACGTCCATGGAAAATATAATGCCATGGAGTATATGAAGAAGAAGCTCATATTGCTAGACTTGAGTAATGCAGCACAACGTTTCCAAATGCCCTATAAAGAGAGTAGAGAATAGGAGGAGCCAAAGAATATTTCTTTCCTTCTGTCATAGCCCCGATAGTGTAACATCCCGAAAATCGGGGGTCGAGCATAAACTCCACTCCCGAGTTTCAGAACATCACTTATGCAACATTTTCAATGATGGATGAATGTTGTTTATATTAGTACAGAAAATATGAGTGGGATTAGACCAAAACAACATATCATACTACAGAGACAGTTAAGTTTCTCAAGCGAAAGATTGTGATAAATATATAAAATGTATAATTGATTGTAAGTCTCCAGAGTGTGAACATGTTACCAGGTTAACTAAATACATGTATACTCTAAAAATGGAAAGAAAAGAATATACATGGGTGTTTAAATAAAAGGCAAAAATACCAAGTGTATTGACATCTAATCAGTAACCCTGATCAGAACCTGCATATAGGAGGAATCCTCATCATCATCATCATGTCCAACTCTGCTTCGCAAGCATTGTCATCATCTAAAACTAAAATAGGGACTATTTGGTGTGGCCAACACTGTCCCGTAACGTGGGAGTGAGTGATCAACTCAGTGGAAGATATATACAGCAAAGGTTAACATGTTATCAATCCAATCAAGCAGTAATGATAAGGCAGTACAATCAAACAGGTCCTAGATACTCTTGTTAATACAAGGATGATATGAAGAATGATGCATGCCCTCACCACAATCCCCTCTACGATATCATCTAACGATCGCGGCATGACTCACTTCCCCAATGCTCTATCACCAACACCGTTAGCACATGCAATGCGGTGTTATGAATATGCTTACCAAGTTCTTATTAGTCCTTTTCATACAGCAGGATTGGGAAGCTAAGACACCTCCCTTGTATCATTTTCCAACTTTGATCCATTCTAGGGTCATCAATCCTAGGAAATCTCATACGAGGTTATGGTTCTAGGTCACTGCAAGGGCTGTCAGGGCTATTGCGCGCAATCGTTGCTCCTCTCCCCCATCAACTTATCAATACAGGCCTACTTATATCCTCAAGACTGCAACAGGACTTGTCGCCCCTATGCATTGTCAGGATAAACTCAAGGTCACCACAGAGGGCTCGTCACCAATCAGTGTAGGCCGACAACAAGAATATAGTGTCCCATACCACCATGCCCGGCTCAGAGTAGGGTGTTCACTGGTCACTATGGGGAGGTTTATGGCCCCAGCATAGGCCGACAGCTCGACCACGGTGTCGCATACCACCATGCCTGGCTCATGAGTCTTAGGGGATCATGGTACCACGGTTAACGGGAGTTTTCACTGGTAAGCTCAGTGTCTTAGATTCAAACAGTTGCGACCAAACATAGTGAACAAACATCAGTCAATCGGGTTAGTTGATAAGCTCAATTAGGCTAAGCGTGCATTGAGTTGAACGACATGGAATGCATAAGCACTCCGCGTGGCCTAACCACTGCCGAACATCCCAAGCACGACTCAGATTCGTTAAACTCATCGTACGTGGCGAACAACCTCAACCACCATTTAGAGTACTCTTACCGATTGCCTGGACTGTAGTACAGTCCCATTCACGAACAATTTCAATAACAGGCATGTGATTCATATCCTACAATCATATGGACAGTTATGAAAATATAACTTGAATGTAAATACAGTACATGAAGGAAATCATACACACAGTTAAGAAGAGCAACCTAAGTTACACAATTCATGGAAATCATACACCCAGTTAAGGTGATCGAGATTTATATCTCAATATGCATACAGGTACATCTTGCTAACTACTAACTCATTTAAACGCTTTTATATACACTTAGCCTACACATTACATCACACATATTATGTATCCATTAACATACGTATTAGGAAAAATCCTTTCGTCAAAGGGTTATCACCTATACAACAATCATATATCTATGACAGTTAGTCATGGCGAGCATGAAAGCAATTCTATACTCATCAATCATGTTTACAAACACTTAGAATACATACATTATCATACATGTATATGTTGATTATACTTAGATTAAGCCAAATCCTTTCACTAGGGAGTTGCCCCATATACCACTTGCATCTACCCACAATGGATAATCGCGGCATGCATGAATCCGGGTTCCGTATTCGTTTACACATTTTCCCAAACATGTGGGCTACACCCTTTAACGTATAAAGTGTATTTTGGGTGTGGTGTAATTTAGGGCAAGTCCTTTCGCTAAGGAGTTATCATATACATATCAGGCATATAACAACGATCATTAATCATGGCAAGCATATTAACAGATTTCATACGCATACGTGTATTATAACATGTACATGAAATACGGTATTTATAATATAGAGTATACGTATACGGAAGACAAAACAGATAGCACATTTGACATGTATAATTGCATTCACAACATGAATAAATCATTAACTATCATTGAAAGTGTTGAAAACCATAACCTAAGTGCATATAGTCCGCACTTTAAACCAGAAAATGTGTATAAGATGTGATTCAGACGATAAGTCTTCGTCAACGGCAGATAGACAACCTAAGGCATGAAATAGATTAACTATAACATCATTGGAACTATTCTAAGCTTCAAAACAGGTTAGGGTTAGGATTTTTTACCTAAGAATGGAATTGGAATTGCCAGAATAGCGATACAGAAGGATGGATGAGGCACGCAGAGAGACTGGAAGGAATCCCTGGAAGAAAACTCCAACTTCTCCCTCACTTTCTCTCTCTTTTCTCTCTCTTGATTTTGGCTAGGGTTTGAAATTTGTATGGGATTTGTGAGAGAGGGTTTAAGCCCTTTTTATATGCCCAAAAGTGACGGAAATAGACATGGGGCCAAGTATACTTAGGTTATGTCCAAATCGGGTCTGTTCTGATCCAACGGAGCATTTTTGGAAGTCCTGTTACTAAATACGGTCGGACTTAAGCTCTCTAATATCAGATCTAGGTCAAGCTAAGTTTTTAGTCCGGTCAGGTTTCTAGATCAACTGTGGTGGACCAGTTTCAGTTCAATGGTTACAGGAACTCGATCAGAGCTACAAGTACTATGACATGTAAGGGCCACCTATCCTGATCTGAGGGTAAATTTGGGTCAAATTCTAATGGTCAAAATGCTTAGAAATATCGCGCAAGTGAATCGTTCCAGATTTCATAAAAATATAATTAATTTTCTAAAAATCTTCATTTTCCTACCCTCTTTACTCCGGGCTCAATAAAATAGTCTCAGGACATCGGTTGGGCTTAATTTTCTAGGCGATTGTCAAGTCCAACTAGGCGGTCGTAATGGTCTAAGTTCATAGCTATTAGACTCTCGATGCGCGGTCTAAAACCAATACAAAGTTACAAAGCATTCCCTAGAGCAACTGGGTTTAGAGTTGGATCTTAGATTTCAGGGTAATGTAGCGTTAACAATTCTAGAGGTTTTAGGTCTTACAGATCGTATTTAAAGTGATTGGTGCTAATTTTATAGAAAATCTAGTGTAGCGCTAGTTAATACACGTTAAATTTCTAAAAAATTTAGTTATAAATGGTTTCTTTGGCTTTGGAATTGAGTTCTGAGAAGTTACCAAGGTGCTATGGTTGATCCATTGTCTAAGGATGTCTAACTCCAGGTTGGCAAAAATTCAGGGTGTTACAAATAGCGACAAACAAAGTAGGATGAATAGTGTCTTCCCATTTTGAACTTGTTAGTACTACCAAACTAAGCCAATACGCAAGAAACACAGCTAGTTCAGTCTCAGGGCTAAAGGTAGCCGATCCTCTTATTGTCTGACGAGCAAATTCTAAGTCTGGAGAATGGCTGCCAGAGAATCTAAAAAAAGAAAGAAAGAAAATATGAAAAGAAAGATATAAGAATGAGTATGTATATAAAAGAGAAGAAAGAAGATCATATCACAAATATTTTGTAAAATGTGCAAGCCATTAGAATGAAGAGACTTTACGAATATCAGGGAATTTGGACATTTCCCGAAATAGCTCGATGGTAAAAACAGAAATAGAAGGATCTCTTCCAGGGTCAAAATAAATAAATTCTACATTAGTAGGAACAAATTCATCATGAAAAGATCCTGTGATAGGAAGACCCGCCATGCGATGAAGATCCCACAGAGTAATGCTCACTTCACCAATTGGTAGATGGAAGCAATTTATTACGGAAGACCAGTGCTTCAAGAATCCTTTATAAATCATAGTATCTTTGTGAAAGAAATCTGAAGTAGCTTCTATAGTAACATAAAGATTGATATCACGGAGGATTTATTTATATTTATGAAGAATTTCCTTAGCCCACTGATTACAATATTGACGATAAGAAATAAAGCCGTGTGTCCTGAATTCATCATTTCCCCATAGAGAATCTCTGTCACAGAAGCATTGTTGGACAATCTCGAAATAGTGAGTGGGATATAAAGTGTGGGGATTATAACAGGGGATAACGAATTGCATATATGATATCTGCCTTGTCTTCTGCTTGAGTCCTTTCGTAACAAAACCTTTTAGAATCTTTGGTTCTTTTATAACTCAGGTCATATGATCAGAGGGATCACTTTGAATCATGGAGAGGTGGCGATGAAGATTCATCAGAATGATGACAGTTTTGTCCATATAAGGGTTCTTAAATGTGATCACATCTTCTTAGAGTTTAACCATATCCCAAACATTTTGATAACATTTCTTATTGTGATCTGTTATCTTCTCCTAAAGAATTTCATTTTTACTCTTATGCTTCTTAATCTTTGAGAAGGATGGAGGAGGGGAAGATTCGGCAGGTGCAGGATGAGAACTGTCAGTACAAAAATTGGCAATAGATTTTAACCACTTCTCCCAATCAGATTCATGACCTTCTGTTGGCGGTCTCTAAGTTATCCCATTAATACAACAATACAAATAGAGTCAACAAGAAGCAAGATACGATTAGAAAAGTCGATGACCCGCGGATCCAGTATTTTGAAGAAAGAAGAATGATCTTCAGTTGAGAGGGTTCTCTTTTAAGGATAATCCTCTGAAGATAATGATGGGTTGGAAGATTCGGCTATATTTCACTTTAGGAAGGGTGCAATCTCTTAGATCGAGCCATTTAAGAAGCAAAGGAAAAATCAGCACAGTTCGAGTCCTTAGAAAAAATTTCAAATAGAAAAGTCTATTGCACGCAAATTCTAGTTGCATGGAAGTTCAATTGCAAGCAAAGTCTCATTGCACGCTAGTTCTGTTGTGCAAAAATAAATTTTAGTGCATAAGGGGGTTGGCTCTGAAGGTTGAATGGATGAAATGAAGACAAGTCCTGCTTATGTAGTATCGAGGACCCGATAGCGCAATGACAAGTTGTTGCACGTAAAGTAATAATTAGAATGAATAATTTTTTTTTATTGATTCTTCATTTTATAATATTGAAGGGAATATTCAAATAAAGGATCAAAGGGGCATTTATTGGAGCATAAAAAATTAAGAAGAATGGAAAATTCAAAGAACGATAGTGGTTTGTTGCACGGCGCGCAACACAAGTATTGGAGGATTCATTGACCAGCGCACAGTGAAAGCCCACACGCAATAACATTGTGCACGCAATGAACAAGTTCGCATGATAGATACATTGTGCTACATCGTTGCATAGAAAGAAGGGTTGGCACGTGCGAGAGGCTATAAATACCCCACCATCTTCTTCATTTAGATCGATCGAAGTATTTCCAGAGAGTAGAAGAGAAAAGATTTCCCAAGATTTGTCTAGGTACACAAGGGTATTTGTTGCACGGTGCACAACAAGTGTCCCGCCCAAGGAAGTGGTCAGCGTAGTCAGTAGTCAGTGCAACAGGATGACAATATTCACCCTCTGACCACACAACAAGTCTATTATGTGGACAATGAATTTTTAATGATGAATTATCGTCTTGAAGATGTCAAATAAAGCTCAATTTATGCTACAGAAATAAAGTTCTTCAAGACCATGAAGTCGATTAGAACGTTATCATTCCCACACAATGATTTATATGATCAAAAATTATATCATGATCCCGAACGTTGCTGAAATTAATATTGAACCGATTTAATACTTGTATTCTTTAATTATAAGTATTTTATCTTCTAATCAAGGGATATAAAGGATGTAAACAAATTCAAAATAAATAAAATATGATAATTATTCTTTGCATCTTTTCTTTGTTATAATTGAATGAGATAATTCCCAAATCAAATACCTTTCGTTTCTTCTTGAAATAGCATACTAAGTGATTTTTTGTTCAAATTGTTGATATCCATTAATTTAACAATCAGATCGATTCCAAACTTCGTTAGTGAGTCCTAAAGTTTCTAGCCTAATCTAGAGAAAATGTAATGGTTTCCTTTATAATTGTGTGTCCAAATTATTTGATTAAGGGATGAAACTCAACGTTGAGTGACGTTATACATTCCAACAATTGTATCACTTCAAAGTTTAATCATCAACAACACTTAGGGTATATAATCTACTCTAAATTAGATTTTGCAAGTGATTTGAAACCAAATAGCTTACTTATATGTTTAAGTTATGATTAGTTGTGGATTATAAATTTTTAGGTTATGTGGCCTGATGGACGGTGAATTTAATGATCCAGGGTTTGACATTGACAATGGACAATTTGATTTATCTGTAGGATCCCGATCTTTTGCAACATCGCTCGTGTGCACATGTGTCCCAACTCGCACCGTTGATAGACCATACACTGCACCCTAGTGCACCTAGAAAACTCACCAAAGTGATTTTTCTGGATGACCTTGAAACCTCTATCATGTGGACCACGTCGTCATTTCGGTCGTAATGGTGAGTGAGATATGACCCATCGAATGTAAGGCCCAAATTATGTATCCAGTAACACAAGCAACCTTTATTAGGCTAGGCCCATTGGACTTGAGCCCATATGGGCCTAAAGGTCACTTTTAGAACATGAAAATTACCAACAAATAGGATAATTGCTACATGACAAAATAAGAAGCTAGCAAATATAAGACAAGCACTATAAGATAAATTTGGATTCTCTCCCAAAACTCATCATTAGCTATCTCCCCATGCCTTAGAAACTAATCATGACCCATGTCCACCTCATCCTATACATGCATCCAATACATGTCTTGATTTGTGTCACATCACTTTAAACAACCAATTGCAACACTCCACTTCATCATCCACCATGCATCACCTACAACCCATAACCCTTATCCATCCATTAGCCAATGCATGTCTAGATATCTTTCACCTTGGCCAATACATGCTTAGCACTATCCACCTCATCTATCCACTACCCATGCCATACACCACCTTTCATCTCACTTTTAGCACCAATAAGATTCCATAAACTTGTCACATCATCTTTCCACCTCAACCTCTAATTCCCTATATAAGAGTAGGAGCTCTCTTGCACTCATTCTTTTCCTATACTTAGAAAAATTCTGAGATTTTAAAAGAAAGTGAGAGAGAGTGGGGTAAAGGTGTGGCCCACCATCAATCCCAGAGAGAGTGGACCACACATCATCATCCAACCATCCATCCATTGAGATGAGTCTACACCCCTCCTCCCATCCTCCTCATCCTCCACTTTCTTCCTCTTTTTATTTTTTTGATATGTGTGGGCCCCACTGGTGTGGAGTTCTTGTGTGCATATATTTATATCTATGGTGGTCAGTAAAGTGGCTTATGTCAGTATGGTCCACCACGATGAACATCATATCTACAACCTTCATTTGTAATCCTATTTTTGTTTCTAGACAGCAAGTTCTAAAAATCATATAAAATCAACTATGCTAAGCTCAAAGTTAAAACTTGGGGATATTATGAATCATAATATGGACTAACTCTGGACCAAATTTCGTAGCCATCCAAAGTTACAATCATTCGTAACATCAAGTTTACTTGGCTGCTGTCCATCAGCACATACAGGATTTCGATTTGCCTAAATGGACCCATTTTTAAACTCTTTTACTGAATGTATTAAAAATATACGTCCTATTGGATTCATAGAAAATCGAACCAGCTTTCTAATAGTATATAATAAGCCTCAATTGGAGTTCAGACGGCTGAGATCTTGGCCTTGTATGAAAGATCTATTGGGGAGCTTATTATGACCATTCTTGTTTGGGCCATATTCGTGATTCCAACGGTTAGATGTATTTGATATTTGATCTTAACTTGAGATAGTTAATAATCATATGTATGGTCCCTATGATCAGATTCTTTCATAATAAATTTAGAAAATTCTGGACCGATAGATACTTCCATAAGGACAAATCTTGAATTTTTGTGTGGTCCAGATGGATCCAAGGCTTTGTATGGTTGAAAACCTATAAACGGCCTGAATGGCTTGTTCCCAAACCATCCATTAGATCAGATCTTCCAACAGAGAATCTGATCATAGAGATTTTGTCAATATATATTTCATGTGCTACTTGATGAATATGTTCGATCTATGTTCTACATAATAATTATACTCTCATTGACCCACTTGGGTGTGGGATCACTTGTGATTTATGCATTTTATTAGTTCATCCAATCTAGGAACCCATGTATATTTTTGTGTGTCTCTTATCTATGGTTTTCGAGTATGTGAGCCCCACTTTCCATCGGATCTATTTCAATCCCTTCACACTTTTTGTTAGCTGAAAATTTTCTATGTACTTGACTTTATTGCATGTAGGCCTCTTTGACACCTTGTAGTGGACCCCACACTATTTAGTTAAGGGTCCCACTTTGGGGGATGTTTAATCCTTATATAAGTGAGCTGGGATGTCCTAACTTTTTGTTAAGAATGATTCCCTAAGTATTTGGATATTGAGCCCTAAGTTGTGACAAACCCCATTTCTGAAAACTGTTTGATTATTTGTGTTTTATACCAACTTTGGGCCTCTGTAGTGGACCACACGTTGGAGGTTTGAGTAGGCCACCCTTAGAACCTCTAACCTACACTAATGAATAGATAAATAATATTTTAATTAGGCCAAATCAGACCCCACTTGATCAAGGAGTGGATCCCAAAATGTGGTCAGGCATGGTTGTGCAGAAAATCAAAGTGCATATGTTTGGCCTTATACCAAAAATTACGTGTGCACAACCAGTTGATCCCAACTTATAATTTTTGAAGTGCATATATAGTATAACCAAGGGCACCTAACGGCACACTGAAATGTGGTCCCTTGTGATCATGGGCTATACTTAAAATTGGGCCAAAATTAATTTTGCACTATATTTCCTGCACAGTTTCTCCAAGTACAAATGTTTGGGCCATCACCATAAATTGTACTCACCCAATCAATAAGGCCTACTTTATAATTTGTAAAGCCCATACATAGAGATACCAAGTGGTTATTCTCTTTCACCATATGGAGGCCCCATGTGATCATGAATCTGACACTAAAATGGCCCAGAACCAACATTGCACAAAATTTTGTTTGATGTAAAATTTATGTGGGGCCACGTCAGTGGGGTCTACCACCTTCCCAAAGAATTTAATGCAGTATATAAACTCTAAAGAATAACTCTCAGATATTGTTAGGCTTAAAAACCTTATGTGGGCCATCTAGTATGGGTTGTCTTTTTAAGCGGGCCATCTAGTATGGGTTGTCTTGTATGGGCCTTACCTTTCATGTAATGAGTTCCACCTGGCATGTTTTGTAAATGGGTGTTGTATAACTTGTAAAATATTTAGTGGACAGAGCTTGTTGTCCAAATGTCATAGTAAGACATAAGTGGCCTTGGACCCATCTAAATGATGCAACCCTAAGCAAATTGTTGGGGAATGAGAAACCCACTAAGGTAACCTTCCTTGAGCCCGTTGGGCAAGCCCATTGCCTATTGGGCAGCGTCTCTTATATACTACCTCTATTCAAGTAGACCACGCTTAGAGGCCTATTTTATAATGCATAAACTAGAAAATTGGGCTTTTTCTTGGTTGTTGTGTATGTGGCTAATAGGCTCAATATGATATATGACATGAAAGATGTTAGCATGTTATCCTTTGTGTTTGAGATTGTGCATTGTTTCTAGTTGGTGGAATGTGTGGAGCCCACTTAGTTGTGGAATTAAATCCACACTATTAAAAGCATTGTGGTTGGACATTTATGCCCTTTGGTTGGCCTATTGGTTCACCAAGTGGGACTCACACTTGACCTATACGACCCCATGCCTTGCATGTAGTTCAAGTCCAGTGTGGAAGTCACACTAGGTAGGATGCACCTAGTGATGGGTGAGATGATGATACATGTATGGTAACATGATAATGATGATTGTGAGTTGTTGGTTGAAATGATAGATATGATTTAATGGATGGTGAATTATAACATATGCATTGATAATGGATGAGTAATTATTTATAACACTTATGACATTGTTTATGTTAATCATTAATGAAAATGATCCTCATGGTAATGATGATGATTATATATATATATATATATATATATATATATATATATGATGACAAAACATGCTAGTTGACCAGCATACTTGATATCCAAAGTGGTGTATATGAGGCCCTTGTGTGAGGCCCAAAGTGATGTACATGAGACCCATGAGTGAGGCCCAATGTGATGTATAGGAGGCCCTTGTGTGAGGCCAAAAGTGATATATATAAGGCCCATGAGTGGGGCCCAATGTGATGTATGTGAGACCCTTTTGTGAGGCCTAATGTGATGTATGTGAGACCCTTTTATGAGGCCCAAGGTGATATATATGAGGCCCAATTGTGATGTGTGATTCCACCATGATGTATGTAAAGATGTTTATGATGCTCATTTGTTTTCATAGTTGGTATTAAAATGGGTCATGCCTTGGGAGCAATGATGGTTAAATGTCCACATTGTAAGGGTAATGGTGGTTAAATGTCTGCATTGTAACCTTCCCTAAGGCTCGTTATTAGGCCCATTCTCATCTCCTCTTAGTGGGCTAACCCAAATTATTGGGCCCCCATAATTATTAGGCACATTCTTGATATGAGTAGGCTGTCTAGGCCCATCCTTGATATGAGGAGAGTAAATCATTACCATAATTCATGCCCATACGCATCATCTGCATGCTTGATATGAGATGTCGTTGACCATTGCATATGCCATTGAGTAGGTTGTTTATGGGACTCCCTGATAGGTGAAGTTGTCCCATATGAGCACATGATATGTGTAGGATTGATGCATGATTGGATTAAGTGACTCATGCATCTTGCATTGTGTAATTATAATTACTGCATGCCTTAGCGACATCAGGGCGGTAGCCTCCGCAGATATAGCATGGATGCAGGATTGGACACCGAAAATTCTTGTTAAACATGAGGGAGAGAAGGATGTCCCAAGGTGAAAGTCTTCAAACCCTTATGGTACATGGAGGATGCTCCAACGCCTAGACCGGGTGAATGTATGAGTGCATGAGGGCCGAATACCAGGAGGTTGCATCTCCCACTATGTGGTGGCCAGTTGTTAGGGGGTGTGGCCTTACCCGGCTGAGGGGAGGGAGCATTTGCTAGGCTGAGTATGACCAGCTCGTAAATGGGTCCACTATCGACGTGTCAGATAGATATTGGCTAACTATTAGCCAAGTGGATAATGAGGTCTCTTTCGCTTACACGATTGTGCATCCAGTGTAGGGCGACAATGTGGTGTATAGTGTATTAGACCCCGGTGATTATCCAGAGAGAACTGTACTGATTAATGATGCTTCAGAGATGAGCTGGATTGATATGTGGATTGGTATGCTTGAGTTACATCTTGCATATGACATTGGCTATATATGCCTTGCATCGCATCATATGGCCTTGGTGTGGTCGATAGCATTCATGCCTTGTATCGCATAGCCTTGATACGGAAAATAACATTCATGCCTTACATCGCATAGCCTTGGAACGGAAGATAGCATTCATACCTTGCATCGCATACCCTTGGAACGGAAGATAGCATTCATGCCTTGCATCGCATAGCCTTAGTATGGCTGACAGCATTGTACTAGTCCCGGTGATGATCCCAGAGATGTTCGGTACTGGTATTATGACACCCTGTCACTGTTGTACACGTGGGCAGGCACATGTGGGCGGATGCTGATGTGGGAGGGGCTTAAGGTCCTAGGTAAGCTACCAATGGTTAGCAGGCTACTATGCTAGCAAGCTACTCTGCAAGAGTTGCGTACTCAGCATTTGACTCATTCATTCATTCATTCATCCACTATCCACTTGGGTTGGTGGTGCGCAACCAAATTATTATGTGTACCTTCGCAATGGCCAGGATTTCAGATGGGGTACGCGACTAACCTGAGATCAGGAGTTTACCACATTGAGTCTAACTATCCAAATTTAGGTATGGGACTGGTTTAGATAGAAGTCTCTTGTGATGAACTCCACGGCTTGCGATACCACGTACTATCATCTCGACTACACACTCCAGCTTGTTAGTTCTTTTGAATTGCATATTGCATTGTATCCTCAGCATATGACATTTGGCTTACTATGACTACACACTCCAGCTCTGTCATTTTCCTTTTATCGTATGCCATATAGTAGAAAATGGAATTGATTATCTTGTTCATGATGATTGGATATTTTAATGATTCATGGTCGTCCATTGAGTGACATGTCTATTATTGATGTTATGTTCATGATAAACTGTGTAGTTATACAACATGCTTAATTGATAACCTGCTCACATATGATAATATGCTCAGTTGATAACATGCATATGGTTGTTTTAGATGTCTTTACGGGAGCACCTTGATAAGACGTGTTTTACTCCTGGTACGCAGTAGACTCACGAGCTGTGGTTTACTCATATAGATGACTTACACTTTTTTAGGATCCATCTAAGAGGTGTTGGAGTTGTTATTGTTTCCCTCATTACTATTGAGTTGGTACACTATAGTATGTGTGATATATCAAACAGGTTCGTCTCTTCGATATGTGTTGATACCATGTACAAAATGTGTAATTGCCTAAACAGATTGATCATTCAAAATAAATCATACTAAAAATTCTCCTTGTAGGATCCTAGGATCAGAATCTGGCTAGTCATGCTCCAAACCCAAAAATCGGGCTCAGAAAATTCTCGATTGCCAAATCCAGTGCCGACAACCTCAGTACTACCTAATTCTCAACTCCTAGCGCCCATACGCCAGATTTCGATCCTGGGATCCTACAAGGAGGATTTTTCAACGTACATTTGTCTCATAAGAAGCATAACCACAAGTTTACCCAAATCATAAAGGCAACATCATCATCATATATCCATTAATATAAACATTTGAATACAATGTTGAAAGGGAAATACATATGTTAAAATCAAAGCTTCAAGAGTCCATTGCACGCTCTAAGCTCAACACTGCAGCGACTTAACGCCACCTGCATACATCTATCGTGCATAAGCTTATAGAAAGCTTAGAGGGTGGTGAAAGTGTATGCACAAGATAAGTGTTAAGTATTTAATACAACAGCATAATCATATAATGTCGAAAATACTGGCAAGATTATGAATCATACGATATCAGAGTAAGCAGAAATATTCTGGTAAGTTCATAAGTACTATCAACCTTATCTAGGCTATGCGATGCAAAAACATAATAAGCCAAATATCAAATACCAAGTCCACGAATACGTTAACCTTAATCAGGTTATGCAATATAGAAGCACAATAAACCAAATACTATGTGTTGATGATGCAATGCAATATGCGATGCGAATGAAATGACTAAGCTGGAGTGTGAAGTCAGGATGATAGTATGTAGCATCACAGGCTACGAGGTCCATCACAAGAGATTTCTATCAAAACCAATCCCATACCAAAATTTGGATAGTCAGACTCAATGTGGTAAACTCCTAATCTCAGGTTAGTGGTGTGCTTAACCAAAATCCTGGCCATTGTGAAGGTACACATATTAAATTAGTTCCACACCACTAGCTCGTGTAGATAGTGAATGAATGAATGAATGAGTAAGATGCTAAGTATACAACTCCTACTCAATAAGTCTACATATTAACACTGTACATCTATGGAATCATCATCGGGGTCTAATACACTCCAAACCAGATTGTCGCCCCATCATGTACAACCAAGTGATTGGAAGAGACCTCACTATCTGCCTGGCCAATAGTCAACTAATACCTACCCAGCATGTCGATAGCGGACCCATTTATGAGCTGGTCAAACTCAGCCTAGTTTTTCCCACTATGAATCGGGCAGATAAGGTCACACCCCCTTCCAACCAATCACAATACAATGGGAGACGCAGCCTACTGATATTCGGCACTCGGATGCTCATGTAATACACTTGGTCTAGACGTTGGAGTGTCCTCTGGTACCAAGAGGGTTTAAGAATGTTCACCCAAGGCCATCTATGGAGGCCGATGTTAGTAACAGATTTTCGGTGTCCCATCTGGCCATCCATGACATGACTGTGGAGGCTATGGCCCTGAGGTTGCTAGGGCATACAGTGTAACACCTCAAATTTTGGCTAATCTGGGATTAGACGTCCTTAGGCAACGGGTTAACTAAAACACCTGAGAAATCGCTCAGAACCCAATTCCATAGCTAAAGAAATCACGTAGGATTAATTCCTTTGGAAAATAAGTGTAAGTTAGCTAGTGCGACGCTGGAGTGGCTAGAAAACAGTCCCTGATCACTTTAAATACGTTCTACAAGACCCAAAACTTGTAGAATGCATGGTGCTATAATACTCTATAACCTGGGATCAAACTCTAAACCGGTTTGTTCTCTGGACCGCTTTGAAATTTTGTATTGGATCTAGACCGCACGTCGAAAGTCCGATACCTCCTATCTTAGACCATTAGAACCGCCTAGCTGGACTTGACAATCATCTCGAAAATAAAGTCAAACCGATAATCACAGGCTATTTCATTGAGCCCGGAGTGAAGAGAGTGAGAATAGGGTTAGAATTGGAATTTGAAATTCAAATCTGGCACACGATTTGACCCATCAGTATTAAGCGTTCTGACCGTCAGAATTCAGCCAAATTACACCCTAGGATCAGGAAAAATTTCTATTTCATATCACGAGACTTATAGGCCTGATCTTGGTGCGATGACCGTTAAACTGAAACTGGACCGTCACGTGCGATCTGGGAACCCTACCGGTCTGAAAACTGGATGAGTGCTAGATCCAGTATGCATGAGCTTAAGTCCGACCGCATTTGGCCAGGGGACCTCCAGAAATGCT
Organism: Magnolia kwangsiensis; assembly: GCA_037074715.1. Lineage (NCBI taxonomy): Eukaryota > Viridiplantae > Streptophyta > Magnoliopsida > Magnoliales > Magnoliaceae > Magnolia > Magnolia kwangsiensis. The sequence goes on from CM073573.1 coordinate 66,014,620, forward strand.
CTTTTGGACCGAAACATCCCCAATTTGGTTAGGCACTAAGTAAACATTGTTCCCAAGCCTATTTTGGGCATGTTTTGGGTTATAAAAGGGGTTGAAACCCTCACTTCTCTCACACATCCGAATTTGCTAGAAACCCTAGCTTGTGTGAGAGAAAAGGTGAGAGATTGTGAGAGAGAGTGGGAGAGTTCTTCCTGCTACTTGTGCTGCTTGTTGCACGTGCATAAGCAACGCACCTCTATCGCTTTCCCGGCGATTACACCGCGATTCTAGGTAAGCAAATACCCTAAATAGTTGCTGATTTGAGGTTCCTTTGTTTCCATAGCGATGTAGCTTATGGATCTTGTGTATTAGGTTCCCTATTCGCCGTAGACGAAGCGTATACGCTCCGTTTCAATTCACGAGTCTACAAGACATAAGGTGAGGATTTTAGATGCTTTGATTGACGATTTTCAACGCTTTCAATGTCGTTTAATAGTAGATTATTGACGGCATCGCCGTTTGACATGTACAACATGCTCTCCGTTTCCTGTTTCGTAAATTAACGAAGAATATGAGATTTAGGGCATTTTAGTCATTTGTAGGAAGTACAGTTTACATTCATATTTTGTTGATGTGATTGACATGGTTTGTTGTCGCATTAGGAAGTTAGGAATACGTGCATAATTAGTTTGGCGAAGAGATTCGCCTAATTGCGCACTTCGGGTCGACATACTATATGTAGACTTAAGTGTGTAGTGTATGTGTTTGTATAAATGCTTGTATTAGTATGTATTGGATTAAATGATATTATGAATTAGTTTGAGATGGATTTCTCAATTTATATGCTGACATAAATGATTTCCTACATGTTGACTAAGTTCATGATTCCATACTATGCATGACATGTATGTGCTTGAAGATTTGCCTAAGTTGAATGTTATAACATGTGTTAACATGCTCACATGATTGTATTTCAATTCCTATACTTTTACATAAATTGCTGATGTGATTCCATAATTATTTGGGACTATGCTTAGTCCAGGCAGTCGGTAACTGAGAGAATTCGTGGCTGGCTGGTCTTAGCCACGAACGACGCGTCGATGAACGCGAGTCGTGTTTGGAGTTGGCGGCAGTGATTAGGCCACGCGAAGTGTTTTACGCACTTCATGTCGTTCGACTTGAGATGCGATCGCGCTAGTCGAGCCCATCAAGTAACCCGACTGGCCGATGTACGTTCACCTTGTATGAGTCATAACTGCTTGAACCTAGGGTACTGAACTTACCATTGTAAACCCTGTTAACCATGGTACCTTGATCCACGAAGACTCATGAGCCGGGCATGGTGGTATGGGACACCGTGGTCGAGCTGTCGGCCTACGCTGGGGCCACAAACCTCCCCGTAGTGACCAGTGAGCACCTAGACTCGTGAGCAGATTATGGTGGTATGGGACACTATATTATAGCTGTCAGCCTACACTGATCAGGCGACGAGTCCTTTGTAGTGACCGCGAGCGGATTCTGAGTCCACGGGAGGCGACGACCCTTCCGTTGCAGTAGAGTACGGTAGGCCTGTATTGATAAGGTGATGGGGGAGCGGTGCAACGAGTGCGAGCAACAGCCCTGGCAGCCCTTGCAGTGACCTACAAAATATACATCGTATGAGATTACTAGGAGTGACGACCCTAGACAGGATCTGTGTTGGGATTGATACAAGGGAAGTACCTTAGTTTCCCAATCCTGCTGTTTGAATGGACTAATAACAACTTGGAAATCATATCATCATGCCATTGCATGTGCCTGGAAGATGTGGAGCACTTGAGGGTCGATTGCATGCTGCGGTCGTAAGATGTTGCCGTATGAGGGAGATCGTCGGTGAGGGCATACATCACGTCATGTCATCTTGCATTAACAACAGTATTAGGATTGTCTGATTTACTGCTTTACTATTATCGCATGATTGAATTGTGAACATGCTAATCTTTGCTCTATGATTCCACTGAGTTGATCACTCACTCCCACGTTACGGGATGGTGTTTGCAACACCCACCAGACCCTATTGTAGATGCAGGTGAGGCTGAGATCCAGGAGGCAGAGCCAGACTTCGACAAGGACCAGGACGAGTTCTCGTACATGCAGTATCACGATGGCTTTGCGTAGGCGACCTGGATCGATGAGACTTCAGTGGGACCATTTTGGACATTTACTTTTGTTCATGTATATGTATATGAGACTCAGAGATGTATTCATACTTTAGAGACAGATGAGATTTACTTTATTTTTCCATACAGTGATATATATATTGTTTAGTCTTCCGCTTGCTTTTATCACTGGATCTGAAGTATGAATTGCAGTTTTGGTATACTTTTACTCATGTGAATGCTTTAAATCAGACAACATTGAATCATAATCATTTTTGTTGCATAAGTGACGGTCTGGGGCTCGGGAGTTGAGTTTATACACGACCCCCGATTTTCAGGGTGTTACATACAGTAATTACAACACACAATGCAAGATACATGAATCATACAATCCAGTCATGCATCAATCTTGCGCATACCATGCGCTCATGTAAGACAATCTCTTCCTATCAAGGAGTCTCATAACCACCTGCCCTATAGCATATGCAATGGCCAACCATATCTCATAGCAAACATGTAGATGATGCGTATGGGCATGTATCATGATACTATGCTGTCACATACTCATAATTAGTATTGATAACCGGCATCGATAATCGGCTTATCAAAAAGGCCTAAGGGAAGGTCACAATGAGGAATTTAACCATCATTGCCCATCAATATAGATATTTAACCAATATTTCTCCTAAGGAGTGGCCCACATAGAGCCAAACATATAGTGGGCCCATGGCCTCACACGAGGGCCTAATTTACATCACACTGGGCCATAAATACATCACATCGGGCCTCATCAATTGTCATAATTACATCACAACGGGCCCCATACAATCTCAATGGGCCACATACAATCACAATGGGCCACATACATTCACAATGGGCCACATATAAGTCTCAATGGGACACCTACAATCATAATGGGCCACATACAATCATAATGGGCCACGTACAATCTCAATGGGCCTTACACAAGTGTCTCATACATCAAGCGGGCCGCATCACATGGGCCTTATACATCACATTAAGCCTCATCATATGGGCCTTATATACAACACATTAGGCCGCATCACATGGGCCTAAAATACATCACTATAGGCCGCTCACACGGGCCTAATACACATCACTATGGGCCACTCACACAGGCCTAATACACAGCACTATGGGCCGCTCACACGGGCCTAACACTCATCAATATGGGCCTAATACACACCACTATGGGCCGCATCACATGGGCCTAAAATATGTCACTCTGGGCCACTCACACGGGCCTAATACACATCACTATGGGCCGCATCACACGGGCCTAACACACATCACTATGGGCCACTGACACGAGCCTAACACTCATCATTCACATGGGCCTAATACACACCACTATGGGCTGCATAAATAGCCACAGCAATGGGCCTCATATACAACGAGTGTGCCGCATTAATGGGCGCACCAATGGGCGTTATAAACAACAAGTGGGCCACATTAATGGGCCACACCAATGGGCCTCATATACAATAAGTGGGCCGTATTAATGGGCCTCAAGAGAGAGCTTGGATTATACTAAAAATCATTTCAATAGTTGTAGGTGCAACATATGTATCACTATACACTATCATTCTATAGGACATATGGCTCACTAATGATGATCAACACTACCAAACTTTGTCTATGTAAATCAACACTGTCCAAACATTAGACAACACCGTCCAAACACTGTCCATGTAAATCTGCACACAACACCATCCAAACATTGTTTAGCACGTCCAAACATTGGACAGCACCATCCAAACATTGTGCAGCACGTCCAAATATTGGATAGCACCATTCAAACATTATGCAGCACGTCCAAACATTGTCTAGCACCATCTAGACATTGTCCAACACGTCCAAACATTGGACAACACCATCCAAACATTATCTAGCACCATCCAGCATAATCTGGACAGTGTAGATGAAATAAATACATCATGCGGTGTCCATGTGGTGGCCCACCAAAGAGTTAGATCTGTTTCAGTTGGGGTGGATGGTGTGGATCAAAACACCCATCACGATCAGGGCCCACAGAACTTGCAGGCGTCAATACAGTAGCTAAATAGTTAGTTATTGGCCAGCGTACACCAGCCAATTTGCTTCCTTCAGGTAGTTCCCACATGAGGCCCACCACTCATGTGCATATACATATATGTATATCACATATATATAATACAATATTATATTATATTATATTTTTTAAAAAAAAATGTCCAGCGTCCAGGGCCTTCCCAATCTGGACGGACGGTGAGGATCTAGGACACACATCAAGGTGAGGTCCGCACATGTGGCAGGTGAGTGTCACACGTGCATCACAGCGGGTCCCACATGAATGGACGGTTTGGATCATCACTGGCCCCACATGTGGGTGTCACACATACATTCCAACGGGTCCCACCGTCCAGGCCATCTGGACGGCAAGGATAAAACATATAGATCATGAGGAGTCCCACAGAAGTTGTTGATGCTACAAAGCAGCAGCAGCTGTGGATGGACGGTGTTAGATATAATACATGCCTCATGGTGGCCCACTGTCCAAGTGATGGATGGCGTAGATAAAACAGATAGTCATAGTAGCCCCCTGAACAGCACCATCCAATAATGGACGGTGGAGATACAGATATATCAAGGAGCTCCACCATCCCAAATGGACGGCTGGATGAAACACATAAATTAGGTGGGTCACATGGTCATCCCAAAAGAGGGAAAGAGAGAGAGAGAGAGAGAGAGAGAGAGAGAGAGAGAGAGAGAGAGAGAGAAATTGGATGGTGGAGGCACCCCGTCACTATGGGCCCCTCTATACAATGCATACATCAAGATGGGTCCCACCATATATGGGTCCTCAATCTATTAAAATCACACAAATTGACTCTAGAAAATACCCACCTTTGATCTCCTCTTCCTTCTTCCACCTATAGCCTCTAGAGTTCCAAGGGAACGATTTCAATGGTTAAAATGATCTTTGGATGGTGAAAATGGGAGGTAGAAAGGTGGGCCACACTAGCTTCTCTCATGGAAGCTTGGACGTGGGTTGCTTGGAGAATGAGGGAGAGAGGATGAGAGAGAGAGGTTGTAAGAGAGAGATGAATGGGTGAGTGATGAGGTGTGATGGGTGTACTTGGTTGTAATTGAGAGATGGATGGGTGAGTGATGGGGTGTGATGGGTGAGTGAGTGATGGGTGTACTTGGGGATGGGTGTTGTCCTTGACATGATTGATGTATTTCTCTTGGGTTTAGCAAATGTGCAGTGTTTTCCTCGAAGTGAACGCGGGCCCACATTTCCTAGCCCGGGTATCGCCTCAGTGCTCGAGACACGGTGATGGCGTGGTCGCAATGATATAAGTCTCAGACCGAGCTGACTCAGATCGACAGGATGTAACTTAAAGTCGTACGTAAATGTCGATTACAGGTTGGGGGTTGCCAGAATTTGACTGGGAGGATCATGGAAGCCTATGAAATGGCATGATTTAGGATACAGGTCTCACATAGGTGTAAGGGGCAGAATGGGGTACTACGGAGGCTGTTGGCACCGGATTCGGTGCTCGAGAATTCTGTCAACCCGATTTTCAGGTTTGGTGTGTGACATTATCTGCCAAGGTGATTGAAACCCTAAAAATAGATTTCTTTGATGATGTGATAGTCCATCTTGACAATCGATGGATGGATAGCTTGATCTACGGGTGAAGATTAACCCTCAGAGTTGGATTCTGGTTAGAGTGAGGTGATCAGTTCAATGAGCTAGGTATTCAAGGTGACACCCGAGGACTAAAAAGTATGGGGTGTTAATTACATGTTGTGTTCTTTTGAGGTGACAAAAGTGATAAGAGGTTGGTTAAATCTCCTACAACTAATGGAAAGTTGTATTTCATAATGGATTCACCTAAATGTGTCTTCTACAATATTTAAAAAACAATATGCCTATAGAGGTTGAGTCTAATCTCTAGAGAGTGGAGAAGTTCAAGCACATCTTTAAGGTGGAGGTTGAAATCCTCATTAGAGAGTTAATCTCAAGGAAGATGACTTAGATCTCATTAGTTTACAGGCTTGGGATGAGGGATATGATCATGGATTCACATATGCTTCTATTACACTAAAAATCCATCCAAATGTCCAAGAATTGAATGTCTTTTATAAGAAGTTTGAGTTCCAATAGTCAGAAAAGGGGTAGATAATGGCTCTATCAATGTCATTGAGGTCACCTTCGATGTCATTAAAGGATACCTTGATACCATCGACAAAATCAGATAATATGATTTATTCATGCTAGACATATCTGAGTTACATGATCGATGCTAGGATGACCGGAATCTGAGTGTTGGCATTTATAGCTGGCTCTGTGTCTAAGACTATAAAGTCTACTGGGTAGTAGAACTTATCGACCTAGACCAACACATCCTCATCTACCTCTCTCATTATACGAATAGATCGTTCAACGAGTTGTAGGGTGGTCTTAGTGGGTTTTAATTCACTAAGCCCCAATTGTTCATACAATGAGTATGAGGTTAATGCTTGCCCCCAAGTCTAGTAAGGCTTGTTTAATTCGGAATTTCCCTATGATACATGAAATCATAGGGCTACCTAGGTCTTTATATTTTGGGGGAGCGTTCTGCTTGATAATTCTGCTCACTTGTTCCATAAAAAAAGAAAAAAAAACCTACTTTTGCATATTTAATTTACATTTTCTCATGCAAAGGTTATCTAGAAACTTAACATTGGAGGGAATTTGCTTAATTGCATCCAACAATGGAATGTTGAATCTTCAATGTCATCGAAGGAGACCTCGATGCCATCGAGAAAATCAGATAAAATAATCAATTCTTACTGGACATATTTGATTTCCAGTTTGATACCATCAAGGGGGTCTTCGATGCCATCGAGGGGGTCTTCAATGCCATCAAAGTCCCCTCGAGGTCTATTCGATGAGATCGAGCACCAATCAAAATATATTATTTTAGGCATATGCTTTCACAGCAACTTCGCATATCTTCTAGTCTTACTTATTATGTTTCAATTAGGTTTCTAAGACTAAGGGATGATCAATAAGGTTTACTCATTAAGCCAAGATCATTTAGAGGTTCAATAATTATTTTGGCTCAAGGGTTAGGGTCACCAAGGCATGTCATTTACTTATTTTTTACTCATCAATGCTCTTGTCCTCCTGTGTCTTCATTCTTCATCTTTTAAATGCTCAACCGACTACATGATACATGAACTCATGTGATTGATAAAAAAGATGCACCACATCAGTGCACTAACATACACAACAACTGAATACACTACCACATATGGTTATGGATTTATTAAGAGTTAAAAAAACCATCCTCCCTCGCGTTGCTGTTTGCATTTCCCACACCATAGGAAGTGGCAAGTTCTCTGCACTGCTTCCCAGTTCCTTAGTGTCTTATTGTTTATCCATTGAACCTATCGCATGGGGTTTCCACCTGTATAGGTTAGGTTGCCGACACTGGTAGCTCATTTTATTAGGCTCAGCCTCATTCCCTTCGATGTTTCATGATTAATCCTTTAGATAGTCATTTGATCAGAGGATCAGTCAAATTCTTTTCTGATCTTACGAAATCAATAGTTATGACTCCATCATTCAACATGTGTCTCGTGATATTATGTCAAAGTCTAATGTGTCTACTTTTGCCATCTTATATCTTACTCTTTTCTCTGGTAATAGCTGCTTAATAGTCGTAGTGAATAGATACAACTGACATGGGATTTGGCCATTGAGGAATAAATGTGAAGAGATTTTTAAGCCATTCAATATCTTATGCCACCTTTTCTAAGGCAACAAATTTGAATTCCATGTAGAATGAGCAGTGCAAGTCCGTTTAGTAGACTTCCTAGATACTACACATCCACTAAAGGTAAAAATATATCCACTTGTAAATTTTATTTCATCTGAATCAGTGATCCAATTGGCAACACTATTTCCTTCTAACATAGGAGGAAAACATATACAACGAATACCATATACAACAGTACCTCTCAAATATCTCAATATTTCAGTAAATGCAATTCAATAATCATATCTAGGGTTATGTATATATCTACTTAGCCCACCTACTGCAAATGCAATATCAGGTTTAATACAATTCATCAAATATATTAGGTTAGCAATTATTTAAGAATACTCGAGTTAAGATACACAACTTCCTGTATTTTTCCTAAGATGCACAATATGATTGTAAGGTGTATTAGTAGGTAAGCAGTTGAAATGATAAAACCTTTTTAATATTTTGTTAAAGTAATGAGATTGAGATTGAGTAATGCTATCATCTTTTATAATTATCTGAATAGCTAATATCATACTTTTTCTTCTTCTGTATCTTTCATATCAAATTTAGAGAATAAGAGTTTCCTAGTCGAAATGACTAACTTAAACAGTGGTTCCAAATTTAAGCATATCATCTACATATAAGCATATTATAAGACCATTAGTATCAAGAATTTACTATATATATACATATCCACATCATCAATTAGACATCCATTTGACTTTAAAACAATACCAAATTTCTCGTTCCACAGCTTAAGAGTTTGTTTCAAACCCTATAAGGACTTGATTAACATACGTACTTTATTTTCTTTTTGGAAGATCTTATAACCATCAAGTTGCTACATGTAGATTTCATCTTCTAATTCTAAATTTAGAAATACCATTTTAACATCCATTTGATACACTACTAGATTGTATATTGATGTTATTTTAACTAATACCATGATCGTTGTAATCCTAGTTACAAGAGAATATGTATAGAAACAATCATATCCTTCTTTTTGTCTAAAGCCTATAGTGGCCAATCTAGTGTAACGCCCTGTAAATCGGGGGTCGAGCATAACTCAGCTCCCGAGTTCCAGAACATCACTGATGCAACATTATTTGATGATGGATGAATGTTGTTTGTGTTAGTGTATAAAACAGGAAATAGATCAAGCCAGATCAGCAGACATAATTCAGGGATATTGAGGAAATGCAAGCGGAAGACGTAAATACATATATCATTCAAAAATAATCTCCAAAATATGCATGCCTTACCCAGGGCAATATATACAACTGTGTCTCAGATACATGTATCAAACTAAGAAAAATCATCTTATACATATCCCAAAAATCTCCGCTGATCAGGACGAGGCTTACATGAACCCGCCTGAGAACTGCATATATGAGAATGCCTCCTCGTCCTCATCAAAGTCTAGCTCCACCTCACCAGCGTCGTCATCACCTGTAACTACATCAAAGCCTGGTTGGTGTTTAAGAACCATCCCAGAATGTGGGAGTGAGTGATCAACTCAGTGGTACTATACAGCAAAGGTTAACATGTTATCAATCCAATCAAGCAGTAATGATAAGGTAGTACAATCAAACATGTCATAGATACTCTTGTTAATGCACGAACGTTATGAAGGAATGATGCATGCCCTCACCACAAACTCCCTCTATGATCTTCATCTTATTATCGCGCATGTCAGTCACTTCCTCAGTGCTCTTACACCAACACCGATAGCACATGAAATGCGATGATATGAGCATGCTTACCAAGTTCTTATTAGTCCTTTTCATACAGCAGGATTGTGAATCTAAGACACTTTCCTTATATCAATTCCCAACATTGATCCATTCTAGGGTCGTCACTCCTAGGAATTCTCATATGACATTACGGTTCTAGGTCGCTGCAAGGGCTGTTGCGCGCAATCATTATAACACTCCCCCATCACCAAATCAATACAGGACTAATTATATCCTTAATACTGCAACAAGACTCGTCGCCCTTATGCAGTGTCAGGATATACTCGAGGTCACTACAGAGGGCTCGTCACCAATCAATGTAGGCCAACAGCAAGAATATAGTGTCCCATATCACCATAATCTGCTCACGAGAATAAAGTGCTCAATGGTCACTACAGGGAGGTTTATAACCCCAGCGTAGGCCGACAGCTCAACCACGGCGTCCCATGCCACCGTGTCCGGCTCATGAGTCTTAGGGGATCACGGTACCACGATTAACGGGAGTTTCACTGGTAAGTTCAGTGCCTTAGATTCAAACAGTAGCGACCAAACATGGTGAACAAACATCGGTCAATAGGGTTAGTTGATAAGCTCAACTAGGCCAAGCGCACGTTGAGTTGAACGACATGGAATGCAAGAGCACTCTGTGTGGCCTAACCACTATCAAACATCCCAAGCACGACTCAGATTCGTTAGACTCATCCTGTGTGGAAAAAATGACCTCAACCACCATTTGGAGTACGATTACTGATTACCTAGACTGTAGCACAGTCCCACTCACATACAAGCCCAATAACTAGCATGATTCATATCCTACATTCAAATGGACATTCATGACATATAACTGAATCTTAAATATAATACATGGAGGAAATCATACACACATGCAACATGGATAATCTAAGTTACATGATTCATGGAGGAAATCATACACTCAAGTGTTGTGATTGAGATTCATATCTCAACAACATTAGCAATCACACTTTACTAACTTCTAACTCATTTAGGCATTCATACAAACACTTAGATTACACTATTCAACATATATCACGTATGTCGACTCCATTGCATATTAGGGCAAGTCCTTTCGCCAAGGAGTTTCTGCATTTATATCAAGCATATAACAATGACAATTAATCATGGCAATCAAAACAGCAGATTCCCTACACATATAGGTATTCTAACATATACATGAAATACGCTATTTACAATATGAAGCATCCATATATGGAAATCGAAACAGATAGCGCATTTGGCATGTGTAATGGAAATCACAACATGAATAAATCATTATCTAACATTGAAAGTCTTGAAAACCATAACTTAAATGTATATATTCTGCACCTTAAACCAGAAAATACGTATTCGATATGATTCAGACGACGTGTCTTCGTCAACGGCAGATATGCTACCTATGACATAGAATAGGTTAGCTATAACTTCATTAAGCTATTATAGGTTTAAAAATAGGTTAGGGTTAGCTTAACTTACCCAAAAATAGAATCAGAATCACCGGAAGAATGATTCAAATATGCAGATTCGATGTATAGATGGACTAGGAAGAATCCTACAGAGATTTGACAGATTCTCCCACACTTTCTCTCTTTTCTCTCTCTTAAGCAACTAGGGTTTAGGAAATTCGTATGAAATTTGGAACTAAGGGTTTAAGACCTTTTTATAAGCCTAAACATGATGAAAACAGACTTAAGACCAAGGTATACTTAGGTTATAACCAAATCAGACTCTTTCCAATCCAACGAAGAACTTCTAGAGGTCCTCTTATCAAATGCGGTCGGACTTAAGCTCACTAGTATCGGATCTTTAGTAAGTTAAGTTTTTAGTCCGATCGGGTTTCCAGATCGTCCGTGGTGGACCAGCTTCAATTCAATGGTTATTGAACTTTGATCAAGGCCACAAATACGTTGACATGTAAGGGCCACTTATCCTGATCTAAGGGTGAATTTGGGTCGAATTCTAACGGTCAGAATGCTTAAAAATAACGTGCAAGTGAAACGTTTCAGATTACTTAAAAATATATTTAATTTTTTAAAAATCTTCATTTTCTTACTCTCTTTACTCCGGGCTCAATAAAATGGTCTCAAGACATCGTTTGGGCTTGATTTTCTAGGTGATTGTCAAGTCCAACTAGGCGATTGTAATAGTCTAAGTTCATAGCGATCAGGCTTTCGACGCACGGTCTAAATCCAATATAAAATTACTAAGCATTCCCGGGAGCAACTGGGTTTAGAGTTGGATCCTAGATTTCAGGGTAATATAGCGTCAAGGATTCTCTAGGTTCTAGGTCTTACAGATCGCATTGAAAGTTATTGGTGCTAATTTCATAAGTAATCGAGTTTAACGCTAACCAAAACACATTCAATTTCTAAAGGATTTAGTTCTAATTGATTTCTGCTTGAGGTGGTACTCGGTTCTAAGTACGAATTTTTCTAGGTCGTTACATCTAGCCTTAAACTTTTCTATATATCCATCTAGTTTAAGTTTTTTTTTTTTAAACACCCACTCACACCTTATAGGCTTGTTTACAAGAGGAAGGTCTACTAGTTCCTAGGTGTTGTTTGATACAATTCACTTTTATTCACAACCCCAAGTGTAGGGTCGCGATGTAGTAATAACTCGGTGAGACCGAGGTTGAATTCACAGGAACTAAACTTGTACATATTCTGGAAATAATTAGAACTAGAACTAGAAGAAGATCTAAACCTAAATCTGAAATAAAAGAGATTAATTATGAATAATGTTGATTTAAACTATCAATTAAAATGTGGGAACTAGGGTGACAAGGATCCACTTGTAGCTATCAAGATGCTACCTTACTTGATCAAGGAACATAATTGGAATTGGAGTCTTATCCTATCCAATTAGAAGATAAAGCAATTAAATCAAATCTCTGAACTTTTCATTGATCTAGTCCTCAATGAAAGAGTATTGTGATGATTGGAAGGGATTCCATTATCCTACCATGCCCAAGAGATAATGGTGAACAACAGGATTTACCAATCTCACAATCTCAAAATAGGAAAAGAATATATCCAAAGCTATCACAACATCTATTGTAATTTAAGTCACAATAAATCATAGAAAACTAAAAATATTTATTTAATATCAAACTAAAAATCAATGAGGTTCAATAAGAACAAGAATCAAAGCAAGAAAATCATCCTAAAATGCTACAAGCTTCACCTCTTAGCCTTAGCTAAGAGGTTTAGCCAACCATAGACATGATTAGATCTAAAACCCTAAAGTAAAGTATTAAAAATAAATAAAGAATGAAGAAAAACTCTTGGGAGGCTGCTCCACCCTTTGACTCTGCTTCTCAAAACCTAATTCATGTTTAGAACTCCTCAAAAAATCCATATTTATAGCCTTTATCCGACCGTCTTTGAAAACCACCTCAAATTTATGCACTTTGCGTAACGCGTTCGATGTCATCGAACCTAACTTGAATCTGGAAGTCACGTATTTTTTCTCTGCGTAACGTCTTTTGCACTGTGTAACTTTTCATGTCATCGAACATACCTTAGATGTCATCAAAAGGTGTTCGATCAATCGAGAATATGTCTAAAGTGTTCTAGCGAGTTGCTCCAAAAATCCATAAAAATTTCGATATCATCGAACTGCCTTCGATGTTATTGAGAAGGTTTGCAAGTAATCGAATAGGGTTTCGATGTCATCGATAACTGTATCCAATTTGTCCAACAACCAAACTTGATTTCTTGTAATTCTTTGATGTTATCGACCACCGGTCAATGACAAAGACGGTGAAGTTTAGATTCTGTGAATTTCTGCACTTTACAGTTTCGACTTCCTTCCTTCTCCACTTGGTTTCCTTAAATCTTGGGGCCTTGAAATATTCAATTTTGGTCTCCTAAGATCCATCCTTTGCCTTGGTGATTCTTGAGCATCAAATCCATACTTTTAACATTCTTTTCAATCCAAGCTCTTAAACTCACCTTACAATGCAAACATGTATAAAACATACCCATTAAGCATTATCATATACATAAAACCAAGATATAAACAGGGAAAATATGCAATATTTGACACTTAACAACTTTAATTCATCATTTTTTGCTTCTCTTCAGAAAGATGCATCAGGAGAATTAATGGCTTTTGAATAGGTCTTAGGATAATCTTGTAACAAGAAAGTAAAAAAAAAAAATACATCTCTTAGGTTGCTCTCGTGGTCCTTCTAAGTTATGGTTCTATTTCACTATTCACATGTATGTTTTTATTAGTTAACACAACATTTGATCCACTAATGTCTTCTATTTTTATGAATTTAAACTTCATAGGAAAGACATTTTCCAAAAACTCCACATCTCTAGATTTTATGATAGTTTTTAGATCTAGAAAGTTATCCTTGAATTTCATAAGTTGGAACCTATATGCTGCACTACTTTTTGTATATCCTATAAACACATAATCAGTTGTCTTAGGACCAATTTATTTTTCTTTGTTTCAGTTAACCTTACTTTAGCTAGACACCCCTACACCTTAAGGTATTTGTAATTTGGAGTGCAATTTTTCCACAGTTCATATCATATCTTACCAGTTTTCTTATGAGGTATTATATTCAGTTAACCTTACTTTAGCTAGACACCCCCACACTTTAAGGTATTTGTAATTTGGAGTGCAATTTTTCCACAGTTCATATGGTATCTTACCAATTTTCTTATGAGGTATTATATTTTGTATAAAATAGGCATATAGTATGGCTTCTCCACACATATTAAAGGCAAATTAGAATTATTAAACATAATATTCATCATTTCTTTCCATTTTATTCTGGTTTGTAAGGAACAAGAGTTTTGTGAACTATCCAATTCTTTTTGCAAAGTTCTCTAAACTGGGAAGCTTCATCTTTATTCCTTAGAAGGTATACTCTAACATATCTAAAATAATTGTTTATGAACATTACATAGTACATTTTTTTGCCTCTAAAAATGTGATTTTTAAATTTATCTAAGTCATTATGAATTAATTCTAATAACTCAAAACTTCCACCAACATGTTCAAAGGATTTTCTAACAAACTTAGATTCTATACAAGTCTTACATTTTCCAAAGTTATCGACTGAGATATCAGGTATCAATCTTATTTGTTTCATTCTTTTCAAGGATTCTACATTTATGTGGCCTAATCTACTATTCCATAATGAAAGAGATTCAACAATATAAGCAGAACTGAATGACATATTATTATTATCACATGAAATGTTTACAACAAACAGAACATTAGTACAATAACCCTTTCAAGGAAGGTTCCATTCTTGGTCATTACAAGCTTATCATAATTGAATACTGGTTTAACTGTAGCCTTGTTGAGGAGTGAACCAGAGATCAAATTGCAACGAATGTTAGGTACATATAGCACGTTCTTTAGCAAGAAATTTTTTCCTAATGTGAGCTTTAAAAGAACATTTCTTTTTCCAACAACTGGAGAGTATCGGGCATTTCCCATGAGTAGTTATTCTTCATCCTCTGTCACCTGATAGGAAGTAAGCATACTTTGATCCTTACATACATGCTGAGTTGTCCCGGTATCTAATATTTATTTCATGTTGTTCACTAGGAACACTTCGAACACTACAACGACAACCATGTCCGGATTTTCTTCACCCTCAATGAGATTGAATTGAGATTTATCATTCTTTTCCTTAAGCCTCCATTGAATTTCATAATGTCAAGGTTTTTTACAATAATCATAGGACCACTTTTTCTCAAATTGATTGTTCATTTTCTTTTTGAGCTTGCACTCCTTAGAGTGATGTCTAGTCTTTTCACAGTTGTAATAATTCTCTTTCTTTTTACCCCTTTTGTGACCGACTTGTTTGCACTAGGTTAGCCTTTGATACCGACCCGTTTGCATTATCAATTTGGTCCTTATTTCTGTTGTTTTCCTTTGTTCTTATGTGTATGATTATATTTTCCAAAGAAATGCCATTTTTCTAATGTTTCATTCGGTTTCGGTATTCTTTCCAAGGATGTAACTTTTCAATCAGCTCTCCTAACATGAATACCTCATCGATTTTCATTCTCCCAACCATCAGTTCATGTACGAAATTATGATAATCATGAATTTGGTTTGTGGCAAGTTTATCTTCTGTTATTTCATAATGAATGAAGTTGTGATAGTATGTTTCTTAGATCCTACATCTTCAAGGACATTTCTTTTCTAGTGCAGACCAAATGTTCATAGCAGATTCGTAGGAAACATAAATATCATACAGTTCATTAGATAAGGTATTCAGAATGTAGTGTTTACAATTATTAGCATATCGAAGTTCATTTTACTTGGTTGTATCAACTATAAATGAATCAGAAAGTATGTAAATGATGACCTTTAATATTTCCAATGTAAAACTTTTTTTTTTCCATCTTTTGACATTTTGTCTAGCGAATGGTTCGATTTTCGATTGTTCAATCATAGGGTTGATTATGTTGGTGGCCATTGATTACAGTTTTTGACAATCAAATTTTGGTTGCAACTCAGTTTTCAACCAGTTTAAAAGGTAGTCGAGTTATGGTTACATAAAGGTTCAAAAGAAAAGAAAAAACATTTTATGTTTTCGAATAGATAAGAAAACATGTGTATTGATTCCAACAAATAGATTTAGTTTCAAGATTATTGAAAATAGATGTCTCAGTCCATAGATAGACCTAGACCTAGACCCAGACTCGACCCGACGTGGTGCGGCCCACGTGCGCACGCACCTCATGTCTCCAGCTCGACGAGAGTGTGTGGTGAAAAGAATAGTTTAGGGCTAATGGCATAGCCCGTCCATCAGACCAAATTCACATGCCCCATGCAAAAGTCTCCTCTTATAAAATAAATATTTTCTTTGGTTATTTTCAATGGGAACGAGAGAACCACTAAAAGAAAAATATTTTTTCCATAAGAGAAACAAGGTAGAATTTTAAATTTGAAACAAATTTTATTTTTAAATCCTTTTTAAAATATAAAAAATATAAAACAAACACCATGGTGGGCACCACGTGTTACAACCCCCACTTCAAGGCAATTTGCGTTGAAGACAAAGGGATGGAAGAAGGGGAGGAACATTTTGGGACATAAACTATCACCCAAGGAAGAAAAAGTAAACTCTAAGGGGCCACTATGATGTATGTATCTTATCCACACTATCCATCTATTTTACCAACACATTTTAGGGCATGGGCCTAGAATTGAACCATATCCAAAGCTCAAGTGGACTATACCATAGAAAATACTGGGAATTGAAATCCTACCATTGAACAACTCTTGGGGACTAAAAGTTTTAGGTTAAGCTAATATTTGTGTTTTTTCCTTTATCCATGTATGTATGACCTCATGAACAAGTTTGATGACAAATAAACATCAATATGGGCCTTAAGAATATTAAGGAGAATCCGAGGGTCAGGCGGTTAAGATTGATCGTTAAAGCTTAGTGTGGTTATGCCATCCGCAAGAAACAAAGAGGAGAAGCTTCATTTAACACATGATTCCCGAATGATGAAGGGTTATGTGGGGTTTACAAAGAAATTCTGAAATGAAATCTAACCCATCTAATAGCTTTGCCAGATTCGATTAGGTCCTGGGTTGAAAAATCTGATCATTGATTCAAAACTCGAGTGGGCCACACAACATAAAATGGTGGGAATTGGATGACATTTATTGGATCACTTTGAGGTCTTGAATGGATGGTTTAGATCATCAAGGTGGGAACTATAGATGGATAGTTGGAGCTCGAGCTTAGTAAAACCTGTGGATTTTAGCAGGAGATTTCCTTGCGGGATGGGAGATCAACTTACTTTTCCATGGTTTGCCTCACTCGAGGGTTTTTGTTTAGGTGTAAGATGTGTTATATTTAACTGGAGTCACCATAACCAATTATTTCAATCCTACAATCGGTTAGACCCTGTAAAAATGCTTATGATTGAGGACCCGAAGATCCTTAGCCCTAAGATGACTCTTGAGCTTACATTCCAGAGATTTTGAGTAAGGGACCGTAGTTACAGAGACAAAAGGTTTTAAGCATCCTCTCTGCTCGTATAAATGTACGATCTTTACTTCACAAGTTCTAACTAATTTCTAAGGAATAGGAGTAGTTCTTGCATGGAGGAGATGTGATGTAATGTAATGATGATGATGACTAATCGGTTTGAATTTCTAATGGGTAAGATCCGATTATATCGACAAGTCTGAAATGGAAAGCTAGCGATGTTCTAGAGGGGGTGTGAATAGGACAATGCCAAATAATCTAAATAAATATGGAATATGTAAGTATTACAAAAATCCCAATCGCTTGAGTATTGAAACCTTGATTCCAAGTAATCAGTAGGATAACCTTTACCTAAAATATTAGACAGGACAACCTGATTTCACAAATGTCTTTAAAATCAAACTTTCAAACTATCAAGAGTATATAAAAGGATTACAACATTCACCACAATAATAAAATAATAAATAACATCCAATCACTAAAAAGATTAAAATATTCACAGTATGATACAAGGAGTTATAGTGTTTCGGTGCTTAAAACAACCACACCTGCTTCACTCTCAAAATTACGACCCTCCTAATTTTAGCTTTCACTATAAAAAGGTTTTCACAGGGTCACCTTAATAACCTGATACAGTTCCTTGTGATTTTCACGAGCTATCACAATAAAAACCCTATTGATCTTTTCATAGGATATATTAGACAAAACCTCACAAAAATTTCATAGGATATCTCAGAAAAAATCTCACTGAGATTTTCACAGGCTATCTCAGACAAAACCTTAGAAAGAATTTCAGAAAGTATACTTATCTTCAAATGTAAAAGATGTCGCAGAAGCTTCTAACAGAAGGACTTCTTTCTTGAACGTAAATGTCGTAATGGTCAATCAGACATAAAGAGTCTAGGGTTCTATAGATTTTAAAAATGGAAAACCTAAATGCTACTTGATTCAATTCTCTTAAATCTCAAAGAAGAGTATAGTTTACTCTCTTAGATTAAGTCTAAAATGATCTTGAGAAAAAGAAAATTGAATAAGCTATTTTATATATATATATATATATATATATATATATATATATATATATATATAAATACCAACAAATAGCTTTCTGAAGACTTGAGCTTCTCTCTCTCTTGCCGAAGGATTAAAGTAAATTTTCATTGTAATTTGGAATGAGAGAATGTAACATCCCAAAAATCGGAGGTCGGGTGGAAACCTAACTCCCGAGTTTCAGAACGTCACTTATGCAACATAAATAATAATAAATGCATGTTGTCTGTAGAATGACATTAAACAAGATTGAGACTAAGCCAAAACAGCATATCATACTCCAGAGACAGTTAAATTAGCAAGCGGAAGACTGTGATAAATACATAAAATATATAATCAATTGTAAGCCTCCAGAGTGTGAACATGTTACCAGGTTAAATAAATATATGTATACTCCAAAAATGGAATATACATGAGTACTCCAAAAGTGCAAAAGAAAGACAAGTGTCATGGCTTCTAATCAACCTCCCTGTAATCCCGTCGATCAAAACACGGAGGAGAAGTCCTCCTCAGCATCATACAAGTCCAGCTCCGCTCCACAAGCAGCGCCATCATCTGAAACTAAAATAGGGATTGGTGGATGTCCGGAACACCATCCCGTAACGTGGGAGTGAGTAATCAACTCAGTGGAATCATAGAGCAAAGATTAGCATGTTATCAAATCAATCACGCGATAATAGTAAATCAAACAATCAAACATTCCTAGATACTATTGTTAATGCATGCATGAAATGACATGATGGATGCCCTCACCAACATACTCCCTCATGCGACACCATCTTACGTCCGCTGCATGCTTTCTTCCCTCAGTGCTCCACATCTTCCAGGCACATGCAGTGCGATGTGGATATGATTACCAAGTTGTTATTAGTCCTTTCATACAGCAGTATTGGAAAACTAAGGTACCTTCCTTATATCAATCCCAACACAGATCCTTTCTAGGGTCATCACTCCTAGTAATCTCATACGATGTTATATTTCTAGGTCGCTGCCAGGGCTGTCAGGGCTGTTGCTCGCACTCGTTACACCGCTCTCCCATCACGTTATCAATACATGCCTAGTTGTACTCTTGTCGCTACGGAAGGGTCATCGCCTCACGTAGATTCAGAATACGATCGAGGTCACTACAAAGGGCTCGTAGCCAATCAGAGTAGGCCGACAGCTCGAATGTAGTGTCTCAACCACCACAATCGGCTCACGAGTTTAAGGTACTCACTGGTCACTACGGGGAGGTTTGTGGCCCCAGCGTAGGCCGATAGCTCGACCACGGTGTCTCATACCACCATGCCCGGCTCATGAGTCTTTATGGATCAAGGTACCATGGTTATCAGGGTTTCCACTGGTAAGTTCAGTACCCTAGGTTCAAGTAGTTATGACCAATACAAGGTGAACATACAATGGTCAGTTGGGTTACTTGACGGGCTCGACTAGTACGAGCGCATCTCAAGATGAGCGATATGAAGTGCATAAAACACTTCGTGTGGCCTAACCACTACCGCCTGCCCAAGATACGACTCGTGTTCATCGACGTGTCCTTCGTGGTACATAGAAGCCAATCACGAATTCAATCCATTACCAACTGCCTGGACTAGGTCATAGCCCCAAGCATTTGTGTATCAACATCAGTAAGCATATGTGAGTAACAGAAATAAATATAAATAATCCAAGCATGTTGACACATGTTATAACATACTACATAAGCAAATCAACCAACACATGCATTCCATATTTATAATGAAATCAATTCATATAGCCAACATGGTGGAAATCATATACATCAGCCTATTAATTGAGAATTCAATCTCAAAACTAATTCACAACACCATTTACTCAATACATACTAATACAAACATTTATACAAACACCTACACTACACTCTTTAGCCTACATAGCGTATGTCGACCCAAAGTGTGCATTAGGGCGAATCTCTTCGCCAAACAGATCATACACACATTCCTAATATCACAACACGACAAATAGTCATGGCAATCATTTCAGCAAAATATGGATGTAAACAGTATTTCCTACATATACCTAAAATACCCTAAATCTCATATTTCCCATACGCAGTCGAAACAGAAAATGGACAGCATGTTCTACATGTAAAACGGCGTTCTCTTCGATAATCTACTATTAAACGATATTGAAAGCTTTGAAATCAGTCAATCAAAGTATCTAAAATCCTCACCTTTTGCCTTAGACGTGTATCGATTCGAATAGAACGTCTATGCTTCGTCAACAGCGTCATGGCGACCTATATCACAAGACACATAAGCTACATCGCTACTTGTAACAAAGGAATCCCTAAAACAGCTTGTGGTTAGGGTTTTCTTACCTAGAAGTGTGTTGGAATCACCGAAAAAGTGATTTGAATGCGGTGCTTCGGTACGTGCAATAGCTGGTGCAAGTGGCAGGAAATCTCTCCCACAACTCTCTCACAATCTCTCTCTTTCTCTCTCACCACTTTCTAGGGTTTATAGCAAATTCGGATGGGAGAGATATGAGAGGGTTTAAAGCCCTTATATAGGTTAAAACCTAACCTACATAGACTTGGGAACAAGGTATACTTGAGTTATAACCAAATCGGGACTTTTTCGAGCCAAAAGAGTGTTTCGGGAAGTCCCCTGGCCGAACACGGCTAGACTTAAGCTCATTTATACTGCATGTTGATCACATAAAGTTTTCAATCTGGTAGAGTTCCCAGATCGCACGTGGCGGTCCAGTTTCAGTTCAGCGGTCATCGTACCTAAATCAAGTCTACAAGTCTCATGACATGAAAGAGAAATTTTTCCTGATCCGAGGGTGAAATTTGGCTGAATTCTGACGGTCAGAACGCTTAATAATAACAACGCGCAACGACATGTGCCAGATTTTAAATTAAATTTCCAAATCTTTACTCTTTCTCACTCTCTTCACTCCAGGCTCAATGAAATAGCCTCAGAACATCGGTTGGGCTTGATTTTTGAAACGATTGTCAAGTCCAGTCAAGCGGTCATAATGGTCTAAGATTGTAGATATCGGACTTACGACGCGCGGTCTAGATCCAATACAAGGTTTCAAAGGGTTCCTGGGAACAAACCGGTTTAGAGTTTGATCCTGAAATTTAGGGTAAGATAGCATCATTGGTTCTACAAGTTTTGGGTCTTGCAGAACGTATTTAATGCAATCAGGGATAATTTCACAGCTAATCTAACGTAGCGCTAGTTAACTTACGCTTATGTAACATCCCGAAAATCGGGGGGTCGAGTAAAAACTCCACTCCCGAGTTCCAGAACATCACTTATGCAATATAAATGTGTATGATTGAATGTTGTCAGTGTTAATGTATTAAACATGAGTGAGATTAAGCCAGAACAACATATCATACTCCAGAGACAGTTAAATTTACAAGCGGAAGACTGTGATAGTATGTTTATCATATATAAACTGTCGTATGTCTCCAGAGTGTGAACATGTTACTAGGTTATATACATACATGTATACTCCAAAAGTAGACAAAACGAATATACATGATTGCGCTAAAAATATAAAATGACAAGTGTCAAAGTATCTAATCAACCTCCCTGTAATCCCGTCGATCAGCACACGCATACAGGAGGGATCCTCATCATCATCATCATCATCAAGTCCGGCCTCGCCTCGCAGGCCGCGCCATCATCTGCAATCACAAAAAGGTCTGGTGGGTGTTCGAAAACATCATCCCGTAACGTGGGAGTGAGTAGCTAACTCAGTGGAATAATAGAGCAAGGATTAACATGTTCTCAAATCAATCATGCGATAATAGTAAAGCAGTAAATCAAACAATCCTAAAACTGTTGTTAATGTAATATGACATGACGTGATGTATGCCCTCACTGAGGATCTCCCTCATACGGCACCATCTTACGACCGCGGCATGCAATCGACCCTCAAGTGCTACACATCTTCCAGGCACATGCAATGATATGGTGATAAGATTTCTGAGTTATTATTAGTCCATTCAAACAGCAGGATTGAGAAACTAAGGTACCTCCCTTATATCAATCCCAACACAGATCCTGTCTAGGGTCGTCACTCCTAGTAATCTCATACGATGTATATTTTGTAGGTCGCTACAAGGGCTGCCAGGGCTATTGCTCGCACTCGTTGCACCGCTCCCCCATCACCTTATCAATACAGGCCTGCTGTACTCTACTGCTACGGAAGGGTCGTCGCCTCCCGTAGACTCAGAATACGCTCGCGGTCACTACAAAGGGCTGTCAGGGCTGTTGCACGCACTCGTTGCTCCGCTCCCCCATCACCTTATCAATGTAGGCTGACAGCAAAAATATAGTGTCCCATACCACCATAATCTGCTCACGAGTCTAGGTGCTCACTGGTCACTACGGGGAGGTTTGTGTCCCCAGCGTAGGCCGACAGCTCGACCACGGTGTCCCATACCACCATGCCCGGCTCATGAGTCTTCGTGGATCAAGGTACCATGGTTAACAGGGTTTACAATGGTAAGTTCAGTATCCTAGGTTCAAGCAGTTATGACTCATGCAGGGTGAACATACAACGGCCAGTCGGGTTACTTGACGGGCTTGACTAGCGCGATCGCATCTCAAGTTGAATGACATGAAGTGCGTAAAACACTTCGTGTGGCCTAACCACTGCCGCCAACTCCAGAACACGGCTCGCGTTCATCGATGCGTCCTTCGTGGCGAAGATAAGCTAACCACGAATTTGCACGGTTACTGACTGCCTGGACTAAGTATAGTCCCAAACATGTGGAATCACATCAGCAAAGCATGTGAAAGTATTGGAAATGAAATATAACCATATGAGCATGTTAACACATGTTGTAACATACAACTTAAGCAAATCACCTGATACATGCCTTTCATACATATAATGAAATTATGCATATCACCAACATATAGGAAATCATTCACATCAGCATATCAATTGAGAAACCAATCTCAAACTAATCCATAACATCATTTCATTCAATACATACTAATAAAAGTATTAATACAAACACTTACACTACACACTTAAGTCTACATATAGTATGTCGACCCGAAGTGCGCATTTAGACGAATCTCTTCGCCAAACTAATTATGCACGCATTCCTAATATTCTAATGTGACAACAAATCATGTCAATCACATCAGCAAAATATGAATGAAATCAGTACTTCCTACAAATGACTAAAATGCCCTAAATCTCATATTCTTCGCCGATTTACGAAATAGGAAACGGACAGCATGTTGTACATGTCAAACGGCGTTGCCATCGATAATATACTATTAAACGACATTGAAAGCTTTGGAAACAGTCAATCAAAGCGTCTAAAATCCGCACCTTATCTCTTTTAGGGGTGTGAGTTCGAACGGAGCGTATACGCTTCGTCTACGGCGAATAGAGAACCCGTTTTACGAGATTTATCAGCTAACATGCTATGAATCAAAGGTAACCTCAAATCAGCAACTTCTAGGGTATTTCCTTACCTGAAAATGTGGAGAAATCACCGGCCAGGTGATCGGAGTGTGTTGCTTAGGCACTTGCAGCAGGTGGCACGAGCAGCAAGAAATTCTCTCCTACTCTCTCTCACAAACTCTCACCTTTTCTCTCTCCCAATCTAGGGATTTTTATAAATTCGAATGGGAGAGAGGAGTGAGGGTTTCAACCCTTTTTATAAGTTTTGGGTCTTGCAGAACGTATTTAAAGCAATCAGGGACAATTTCACAGCTAATCTAACGTAGTGCTAGTTAACTTACGCTTATGTAACATCCCGAAAATCGGGGGGTCGAGTAAAAACTCCACTCCCGAGCTCCAGAACATTACTTATGCAACATAAATGTGTATGATTGAATGTTGTCAGTGTTAATGTATTAAACATGAGTGAGATTAAGCCAGAACAGCATATCATACTCCAGAGACAGTTAAATTTACAAGCGGAAAACTGTGATAGTATGTTTATCATATATAAACTGTCGTATGTCTCCAGAGTGTGAACATGTTACTAGGTTATATACATACATGTATACTCCAAAAATAAACAAAACGAATATACATGAGTGCGCTAAAAATATAAAATGACAAGTGTCAAGGCATCTAATCAACCTCCCTGTAATCCCGTCAATCAGATCACACATAAAGGAGAGATCCTCATCCTCATCATCACTCCAGCTCCGCCTCGCAGGCCGCGCCATCATCTGCAATCACAATAGGGACTGGAGGGTCTCCAAAAACACCATCCCGTAACGTGGGAGTGAGTGATCAACTCAGTGGGATAAGAGAGCAGAGATTAGCATGTTATCAAATCAATCATGCGCTAATAGTAAAGCAATAAATCAAACAATCCTAATATTATTGTTAATGCAATATGACATGACGTGATGTATGCCCTCACCGACGATCTCCCTCATACGGTACCATCTTACGACCGTGGCATGCAATCGTCCCTCAAGTGCTTCACATCTTCCATGCACATGCAATGTAATGGTGATATGATTTCCGAGTTGTTATTAGTCCATTCAAACAGCAGGATTGGGAAACTAAGGAACTTCCCTTATATCAATCCCAACACAGATCCTGTCTAGGGTCATCACTCCTAGTAATCTCACACGATATATATTTTGTAGGTCGCTGCAAGGGCTGTCAGGGCTGTTGCACGCACTCGTTGCTCCGCTCCCCCATCACCTTATCAATACAGGCCTACTATACTCTACTGCTACGGAAGGGTCATCGTCTCCCGTAGACTCAGAATACACTCGCGGTCACTACAAAGGACTCTTCGCCTGATCAGTGTAGGCCGACAGCAAGAATATAGTGTCCCATACCACCATAATCTGCTCACGAGACTAAGTGCTCACTGGTCACTACGGGGAGGTTTGTGGCCCCAGCGTAGGCCGACAGCTCGACCATGGCGTCCCATACCACCATGCCCAGCTCATGAGTCTTCGTGGATCAAGGTACCATGGTTAACAGGGTTTACAAATGTAAGTTCAGTACCCTAGGTTCAAGCAGTTATGACTCATACAGGGTGAACATACAACGGCCAGTCAGGTTACTTGACGGGCTCGACTAGCACGAGCGCATCGCAAGTCGAACGACATGAAGTGCGTGAAACACTTCGCGTGGCCTAACCACTGCCGCCAACTCCAAACACGACTCGCGTTCATCGACGCGTCCTTCGTGGCAAATACCAGTTAGCCACGAATTTTCTCTGTTACCGATTGCCTGGACTAAGTATAGTCCCAAACAATTATGAATCCACATCAGCAATCAGGTAAGAGAATTGGAAATGGAATACAAACATGTGAGCATGTTAACACATGTTATAACGTACAACTTAAGTAAATCATCTTGCACATGTCTTTCACACATATAATGAAATTATGCATATCGCCAACATATAGGAAATCATCTCCATCAGCATATTAATTGAGAATTCAATCTCAAACTAAATCATAAGGAAATCATCAAGCACATGTTATAACATACCACTTAAGTGAAACATCAAGCATATGCATTTCATACATATAATGAAATCATGCATATAGCTAACACGTAGGAAATCATTTACATCAGCATATTAATTGAGAAATCAATCTCAAACTAAATCATAACACCATTTAATTCAATACTAATACAAGCATTTATACAAACACTTAAACTACACACTTAAGTCTACATATAGTATGTCGACTCAAAGTGCGCATTTAGGCGAATCTCTTCGCCAAACTAATTATGCACACATTCCTACTATTCTAATGTGACAAGAAGCCATGTTAATCACATCAGCAAATTATGGATGAAAACAGTATTTTCTACAAATGACTAAAATGCCCTAAATCTCATATTCTTCGTCTGTTTACGAAACGGGAAACGGACAGCATGTTGTACATGTCAAACGGCGTTGCCGTCGATAATCTACTATTAAACGACATTGAAAGCGTTGGAAACAGCCAATCAAAGCATTTAAAATCCGCGCCTTTTCCCCTATAGGTGAAGCGATTCGAACGGAGCTATACGCTTCGTTTACGGCGAATAGACAACCTGATTTACAAGATCCATAAGCTAACATGCTATGGAAATGGAGGAACACCAAATCAGCAACTATTTAGGATATTTTCTTACCTAGAAAAGCAGAGAAATCACCGGCAAAGTGGTTGAAGTATGTTGCTTAGGCACTTGCAACAAGTAGCACAAGCGGCGAGGAATTCTCTCCCACTCTCTCTCACAAACTGTCACCTTTTCTCTCTCCCAATCTAGAATTTTTCTCAAATTCGGATGGGAGAGAGGAGTGAGGGTTTCAACCCCTTTTATAAGCCCAAATGTGCCCAAAATAGGCTTGGGAACAATGTATACTTGAGGTATATCCAAATCGGGGCTGTTTCGGTCTAAAAGGACATTTCTGGTGGTCCCCTGGCCGAACATGATCGGACTTAAGCTCTTGCATACAGGATCTAGCACACATCAAGTTTTCAGTCCGGCAGGGTTCACAGATCGCACGTGGCGGTCCAGTTTCAGTTCAGCGGTCACCGCACGTAGATCAGGGCTGCAAGTCTCATGATATGAAATAGAAATTTTTTCTGATCCGAGGGTGTAATTTGGCTGAATTCTGACGGTCAAAACGCTTAATACTGACGCGTCAAGTCGTGTGCCAGAATTGAATTTCAAATTCCAAATCTGTCCCTATTCTTACTCTCTTCAGTCCAAGCTCAATGAAATATCCTGCGAACGTCGTTTGGACTTGATTTTCGAAATGATTGTCAAGTCCAGCAAGGCAGTTCTAATGGTCTAAGATAGTAGGTATCGAACTTTTGACGCGCGGTCTAGATCCAATACAAAGTTTCAAAGTGGTCCAGAGAACAAACCTGCTTAGAGTTTGATCCGAGGTTTTAGAGTATTATAAAGTCATTGATTCTACAAGTTTTGGGTCTTGTAGAACGTATTTAAAGCAGTCAGGGACTATTTCCCAGCTACTCCAGCGTTGCGCTAGCTAACTTACACTTAGTTTCTAAAGGAATTAATCCTAAGTGATTTCTTTGGCTATGGAATTTGGTTCTGAGCGTTTCCCAGGTGTTTTAGTCGATCCATTGCTTAAGGACGTTTAATCCCAGGTTGGCCAAAATCTGAGGTGTTACAATCTACCCCCCTTAAAACACAATTTCGTCCCCGAAATTGGCGAAGGGTAAGGAGTGACATTCTAAGGAAAGGTCAATCCTATTTAATGACCTAACCGTACGTATATCCTAACTCAAATGTTTCGATCCTGGGCCAGTGGGGAAGAGGCCGACCACACTTCCGCTGCGCCACTCTGATCGAACGGTAGCATTGACTAACCTAACTGGATTGGACTCAATACGTTCTACCCCCCTTAAAACTTGGTTCTACTTAAAGTTTAAAAATCTTTGCATCGCTCCGTATATCGGAACGAAATGCAACTTAGGGGCTATCCTTGACATGAATTAGGAAACAACCTCTCATTACAGTGGTTTTCCCTTGTTAATGATGCGTTCTATAGCATTGGTATCTATGGCGATAGAGATGAGCCTAATCTCTATTGTGGTTGAGTTCAGGGGCAGGTATGAGTTGGTGGCAAGATGTCGAATTCTCTACTGGCTTTAAGTCCTCGCCATTTCCCAAAGACAAAACAATAACTTTTGGTTGTATGTGGTCGAGCCAACGCGGAAGAAAAGTTGTGTAGTGGGTCTGAGCCGGATACATAGACTTTCTGCTTAGAACAGAAATTTACTGTATCAGTTCTTAATCCTAGACGATGCCGATCTTCTGCTTGATCAGAGCATTGGATTTATTGGCAACTACCAGGATTGAGAAGTCAATTCAAACCGCGAATATATCGCTTACATGCAGTTCCTTTATTCTGCATTCCTGAATGCAATAAGCCCTTGGGGAAGGTAATTCTAAGGGGTGTGTTGGTTTATTCTGAGTTTGACCTGAGGGATTTATAAGCCTTCCCTAAGAGTGAATGGTTCTAAGTTACACAAGCTTCCTGAGAGTTACTAAAGGAGTCTATGGATGTTATGAGGATCTATCCAAGGAAGGGAGTCCCATTCCAATCAAATCTAACCTACTATTCCTTAACATATACAGGCTTTACCCTACTCAAGGTAACTAGTAGGCTAGTCTGTAACTCAGTAGCTATAATCCAAAGCCTAAGATTATACGGTAAATGGCTTTCCTATGTAGTCAGATCCTTTAAATCTAGGAGTGCTAACATTAGGTCCAAAACGCCAAGGGCCTATGTGGCTAGTAGCGTTTAGTTGTATTAAATGGAACGGCATTCCTAGTCCCATGGCGGGATTGGAAGTGGCATGCTTGGTAGGAGGGTGGGGTGGGATAAAAAATTTAATTTGTAGGCTGAATCCTGGGAGTTACAATACTCCCAATCTAGGGACAATACCTTACAGCGAACGGAACGGCATGCATTCCATCTAACCAAATTCGGCTTTATTAAGCCCAAACCACTACACAAACATTCACATAACAAGCTGAAAAACGTCATGCATTTCATTAAATCAAAATTGCCACAATACAAGGGACATCTCCTTACAGGTATCATGACAAGAAGTACATGGAAACTAAGACAATTAAAGCTACAATAACAACATAAACAAACTACTAGCCTTATCAGGCTTACATACAAAAAAGCAGGAAATAACTAATTACAACCCGCGATATCTGGATCTAGATCACTAGTCCGAGTCGGGCGATGGAGGAGGAGCACCCTTATCCTGCAAGCAGCACAGGATCGCCTTCAAGGTGCGAGTCACCTTGCCGAATTTTCTCTTCGTAACGGCCTTGGTATCCTCGACTTCAGCTCGAAGTTCTTAAACTTCCCTTCGCAAGGCGACCTGGCTCTCCTCAATTCGGGCAATGCGATCATCGCCAGTAGCCTGAGCAGAAGGAGGAGGGCTCTCATCTGTATCCTGAGCCTCCTCTTCTACCTCTTCCTGGACTTCTTCCTTAACTTCTGCTCCAGGTTCTCCTTAACTTGGATCCTCTTCATCATCAAAGTCATCCTCGCTATCCTCCTCAAGCTAAGTCTCACGGTACTGAGACCCGATCTTCATCTTGACCATGGTAGACTCATCAATGCTGTGAATCGAAACTGGCAATTCCAGCCCAAGTCTATAAGCAAACTCAAGCACAATCTTGCATATAAGTCAGCCAAAAGGAAGCGACTCGGACGTTCTTCTTGATTTCGCTATGAGGATTATCTGTCTTAAGATGAAAGTGGCCATACACACATTCTCTCCCTGGGCCACCAGATACAAGAAATTAACCATAAGGCGCGTACACTCAATGTGATTTGTCCACCTGGGATACACGTTGAACGTGCAAATGTGGTGCAGCAGGCGTAAATCATCAGACATGTAAGACGCCTTGAGGCTATTATTAGGCTGCCATGGAACCAGTTTACCACATGGAAACCTGGTACGGCGATCTCGTTCACGCCTACTCCTTAAATTCTTCTCACTAGGATGAACATCAACAAGAGGCACGTTCAGAAGTCGCGCAATAAACCGAACATCGATTGTAGCCATCCGGTCTCTACCAAAAGGAATTTTGAACTGCAATGGCTCTAGTGTAGAATTCTGGATACGAGCGTATAAGGCACGAACGGTGCTCACATTAGCACGAGCACGAGCTTCAAAAATCGGACCCCAATGCGCAGCTTCAATGCGCTCGAACAACAGAAATTCGCCGAATAGTCATCCTTCCACATCCGCCTCAAACAACACCTTACGGTCAGTGTATTGGCCGTGAGGCATCTCTGCTAAAATCACTCACCCAAGCTGAGTATGGGGATCCAAATCCCGCTTTGTATGGAACACTCGGGCTGTGCTTGGACTTACGGCGGCGCTTGAGCTAGCGGCGCCACTCCGCAATCTTCTTGATTGAGCAGGGCGACTAGGCCCAGCCTCCTCCGTTGCGGTCTTTCTCTTACCCATCAAAGAGAGGATGGTGGAGAGTGACAAAAGACCTAAAATGGCTTCAACAAAAGGCATGAAAAATGGGAAAAATGCAAGGAAATGGCTGCCCAAACTGGAAAAGGGAGATCTAGGCATTGTAGAGGGATGCTTCAAGCTCCCCTAGGATGTATTTTCAGGAAGAAAAGAGAATGAAAAAAGGGAATGGAGCACCTCGCGATTTAAGCTTGATTTGGGAGCTTTAAGAGCTCTAAACGACGAGATCTGCAAGAGGGAAGGCTGCAAACAGTAATGGAGTGAAGGAGTGTGATCATTTTTAGCCAAGAATGGATTTGGGAGTGATTTAAAATCACAGTTTTGGGTTAGGGCAGCAAGAAAATGAAAATGGGGCTAGGGAAGGGGCTGTTTGTGAAGGAAGTACCCCTATTTGGGGTTTTCTATGGACGAACCGCACATGGGGGTGTACACTACCCAAAATAGCCCCAGATCCCAAAACTTACATCAAGTGGGCCACAGTGGCCGGCGATGCATCGCCGGATCGGCGATGGCATCGCCGACCATCTCTCTGGTCGGTCGGTGGGACCACATGGGTCTGGTCCCCCATGGTCCAGGGATCCCAAAAATGTATGGTCCCAACCTTGGTTCATTGTATATTGACCTATAGAGACCCAAACATGCGTTCGGGGCTTTCCAGGGCCAGTCTGCAACTCGAATACAATTCCCTATCATGCAGCATATGATTTTGGGGTAGAAGGAGCTAGTACATCCATCTAACCCATTAATTGCTAAAGAAAGCAAACTTAGAATGGCCTTATGGCCATTTTTCATGAAATTTTACTATTCACTATAAAATTTTATCGAAGTATGATTTTATGTCATTTTCACACTAGGATCAATGCCTAACATGAAAAGAATAAGAAAGAATTGAAGAAGGGAGTGGTGAGAGGAAGAATTTCAAAGAATTTAGGTGAAACGGGGTTTTTAAGCCCTGACGATTGAATGCAGGGGTTGTGGTTGTCCCACAGCCCAAGGATTCACATTTACGGGTTTAGAATTGTTGAAAGAATGTCTCAACCCAACTACCTACAACCTAGGAGTTACTCAGGTCACTTCACGCGACCCTAGATGCGTTACGGACTCGATCGCGCGATCGATATAAATAGACTTCGCCTATTGGCGAATCTGCGATCCTATACATGTTTCTAGACCCTTCTCGCACCCACCTAAGTCAAAGGAAGCGACAGCGTACGTCACGTAACCATAACCCAGGCCCGGTATAATCTTATTCATGCTCTGATACCATCTGTAACATCCCGAAAATCGGGGGG
This sequence comes from Magnolia kwangsiensis, assembly GCA_037074715.1. NCBI lineage: Eukaryota > Viridiplantae > Streptophyta > Magnoliopsida > Magnoliales > Magnoliaceae > Magnolia > Magnolia kwangsiensis. The sequence continues at coordinate 66,046,581 of CM073573.1, forward strand.
TCGAGTAAAAACTCCACTCCCGAGTTCCAGAACATCACTTATGCAACATAAATGTGTATGATTGAATGTTTTCAGTGTTAATGTATTAAACATGAGTGAGATTAAGCCAGAACAGCATATCATACTCCAGAGATAGTTAAATTTATAAGCGGAAGACTGTAATAGTATGTATATCATATATAAACTGTCGTACGTCTCTAGAGTGTGAACATGTTACTAGGTTATATACATACATGTATACTCCAAAAATAAACAAAACGAATATACATGAGTGCGCTAAAAATATAAAATGACAAGTGTCAAGGCATCTAATCAACCTCCCTGTAATCCCGTCAATCAGATCACGCATAAAGGAGAGATCCTCCTCATCATCATCAAGTCCAGCTCTGCCTCGTAAGCCGCGTCATCATCTGCAATCACAATAGGGACTGGTGGGTGTCCGAAAACACCATCCCATAACGTGGGAGTGAGTGGTCAACACAGTGGGATAAGAGAGTAGAGATTAGCATGTTATCAAATCAATCATGCGCTAATAGTAAAGCAGAAAATCAAACAATCCTAATACTATTGTTAATGCAATATGACATGACGTGATGTATGCCCTCACCGAGGATCTCCCTCATATGGCACCATCTTACGACCGCGTCATGCAATCGTCCCTCAAGTGCTCCACATCTTCCAGGCACATGCAATGTAATAGTGATATGATTTTCGAGTTGTTATTAGTCCATTCAAACAGCAGGATTGGGAAACTAAGGTACTTCCCTTATATCAATCCCAACACAGATCCTGTCTAGGGTCGTCACTCCTAGTAATCTCATACAATATATATTTTGTAGGTCGCTGCAAGGGCTGTCAGGGCTGTTGCACGCACTCGTTGCTCCGCTCCCCTATCACCTTATCAATACAGGCCTACTATACTCTACTGCTACGGAAGGGTCGTCGCCTCCCGTAGACTCAGAATACGCTCGCGGTCACTACAAAGGACTCGTCGCCTGATCAGTGTAGGCCGACAGCAAGAATATAGTGTCTCATACCACCATAATCTGCTCACGAGAGTAGGTGCTCACTGGTCACTACGGGGAGGTTTGTGGCCCCAGCGTAGGCCGACAGCTTGACCACGGTGTCCCATACCACCATGCCCAGCTCATGAGTCTTCGTGGATCAAGGTACCATGGTTAACAGGGTTTACAATGGTAAGTTCAGTACCCTAGGTTCAAGCAGTTATGACTCATACAGGGTGAACATACAACGGCCAGTCGGGTTACTTGACAGGCTCGACTAGCACGAGCACATCGCAAGTCGAACGACATGAAGTGCATGAAACACTTCGCGTGGCCTAACCACTGCCGCCAACTCCAAACACGACTCGCGTTCATCGATGCGTCCTTCGTGGCAAATACCAGCTAGCCATGAATTTTCTCTGTTACCGACTGCCTGGACTAAGTATAGTCCCAAACAATTATGAATCCACATCAGCAATCAGGTAAGAGAATTGGAAATGGAATACAAACATGTGAGCATGTTAACACATGTTATAACGTACAACTTAAGTAAATCATCTTGCACATGTCTTTCACACATATAATGAAATTATGCATATCGCCAACATATAGGAAATCATCTCCATCAGCATATTAATTGAGAATTCAATCTCAAACTAAATCATAAGGAAATCATCAAGCACATGTTATAACATACCACTTAAGTGAAACATCAAGCATATGCATTTCATACATATAATGAAATCATGCATATAGCTAACACGTAGGAAATCATTTACATCAGCATATTAATTGAGAAATCAATCTCAAACTAAATCATAACACCATTTAATTCAATACTAATACAAGCATTTATACAAACACTTAAACTACACACTTAAGTCTACATATAGTATGTCGACTCAAAGTGCGCATTTAGGCGAATCTCTTCGCCAAACTAATTATGCACACATTCCTACTATTCTAATGTGACAAGAAGCCATGTTAATCACATCAGCAAATTATGGATGAAAACAGTATTTTCTACAAATGACTAAAATGCCCTAAATCTCATATTCTTCGTCTGTTTACGAAACGGGAAACGGACAGCATGTTGTACATGTCAAACGGCGTTGCCGTCGATAATCTACTATTAAACGACATTGAAAGCGTTGGAAACAGCCAATCAAAGCGTCTAAAATCTGTGCCTTTTCCCCTATAGGTGAAGCGATTCGAACGGAGCGTATACGCTTCGTCTACGGCGAATAGACAACCTGATTTACAAGATCTATAAGCTAACGTGCTATGAAAATGGAGGAACACCAAATCAGCAACTATCTAGGGTATTTTCTTACCTAGAAAAGCAGAGAAATCACCGGCAAAGTGGTTGAAGTATGTTGCTTAGGCACTTGCAACAAGTAGCACAAGCGGCGAGGAATTCTCTCCCACTCTCTCTCACAAACTCTCACCTTTTCTCTCTCCCAATCAAGGATTTTTCTCAAATTCGGATGGGAGAGAGGAGTGAGGGTTTCAACCCCTTTTATAAGCCCAAATGTGCCCAAAATAGGCTCAGGAACAATGTATACTTGAGGTATATCCAAATCGGGGCTGTTTTGGTCCAAAAGGACATTTCTGGTGGTCCCCTGGCCGAACGCTTTCGGACTTAAGCTCTTGCATGCAGGATCTAGCACACATCAAGTTTTCAGTCCGGCAGGGTTCACAGATCGCACATGGCCATCCAGTTTCAGTTCGGCGGTCCAATTTCAAATTTTAAATCTGTCCCTATTCTTACTCTCTTCAGTCCAGGCTCAATGAAATAGCCTGCGAATGTCGGTTGGACTTGATTTTTGAAATGATTGTCAAGTCCAGTAAGGCTGTTCTAACGGTCTAAGATAGTAGGTATTGGACTTTTGACGCGTGGTCTAGATCCAATACAAAGTTTCAAAGTGGTCCAGAGAACAAACCTGCTTAGAGTTTGATCCGAGGTTTTAAAGTATTATAAAGTCATTGATTCTACAAGTTTTGGGTCTTGTAGAACGTATTTAAAGCGGTCAGGGATTATTTCCCAGCTACTCCAGCGTTGCGCTAGCTAACTTACACTTAGTTTCTAAAAGAATTAATCCTAAGTGATTTCTTTGGCTATGGAATTTGGTTCTGAGCGATTTCTCAGGTGTTTTAGTCGATCCATTGCCTAAGGACGTTTAATCCCAGGTTGGCCAAAATTCGGGGTGTTACAGCTTATTTTCTAAAGGAATTAATCCTTAGTGATTTCTTTGACTTTGGAATTAGGTTCTGAGAGGTTACCAAGGTGCTATGGTTGACCCATTGCCTAAGGACGTCTAACCCCAGGTTGGCAAAAATTCAGGGTGTTACAGAGAAAGACTTAATTTATAGGCTAAGAAAATAGAACTTTGTCTAGCCTAAGATAGGGTTCGACTAGCCCCAGTTCATTAGATTCTGTTTAATGGATTTCAGATTGCGCGAGATAAGAATGATCCAAAATTCGGCTGGCACGAGGATAAATTCGGCTGGTCAAATTCGCCACTCGGCTGGCTGAATTCCGCGAATTCCAAAAGATTACATTACTAGAATTTCACCCAAACTTTCTCAGGCTAGCCGAATTTTATTCTTAGGGTAGCCGAACCAGAACTTAGGGTAGCCAAATTTTCAACAGAAGTTGTTATTTAGCTTGGGCTTAAAGTTGGGTTAGTCGAATTCCAAAGAAAAAACAGTTATAGAAATCCAAAATATAGAATTCTTAAAAGCACCTATTCCTAAGGTTTTTCTAGGGTTATACCACCTGTGTTTTAACAAATATCTCAGTCACCTTATCTTGAATTTAGTCTTAAATTTGACTTGAATACGGGCGACGATTTCTTTGAGAAGATGTGTCAATCTTGACTTGATCATAAGCTGATCTTGAGCTGATCTTAAGCTGATCTTGAGCTGATCTTGAGCTGATCTTAAGCTGATCTTAAGCTTCTCATAAGCCGATCTTGAGGAGTGTAGAATTGTTATGAATCCATACTTGTGAACTGATCTTGAATCGCTTTTATCTTATGAATGTTTGTCTTACAAAATTTGACAATCTATGTGTGCTTAACATAATAGCACTTACAAAGTCGCAGAGTATATGTTCAAGCCGACTAAGTGCAGGGTGCAAAATATGTAGAAATGTGAGGTATGGGATGTTGGATGCTATATTAGTGCTTATGATAGAACAATCACCAACTAGTTAGATGCGAGAAAATGATAGAATGTGATGTAATGTTGATGTACATGTTAAAACGATGATTAACTGGCTAAGGTTTCTGGTGGGCCAGCTCTGATTATATCAGCAAGTCATAGAGCATACACCTGCCAGTTAAATACGAGAAAACAATGAAATGTGATGTAGTGATGGTGTATATGAGGAGAAAGGGAGTTGAGAAGGGAATGAGTGTTGCACAATGTTAATGCTTAAAATTAATGAAATTGATTGAAGCTTGAATGGTTGTATGTATGGTAGTATTGCAAAACTAGGCTTGGATTAAGACTCAGATAACTCGGGAGACTTGGGTTTTGGCTTGGCTAGGCTAGACCAGGGCCAGACTCTCTCTCTTTCTCTCTCGCTCACTCTCATTCTCCTTGGTGGAGGGATAGAATGGGACTAGATGGGATAGTTAAAAATGGGTGTGGATGCTTCCCTGAATGCTTTTGGATATAGTGGGGTGCCCCTTGAATCTTCTAGATGTTTGAAATGAGAAGGGGAGGGGGCTATTTATAACCTAAAAACATGATTTTCTTGTAATTCTAGTAATCCTAGGGCCTGTTTTGTCAGTCACATTGGAAAGGATTAGGTGGGATGGGATTCAAAAAACATAATTATTACCCATGGCAGGGATTGTTCCCTATTACCATGGGGATAAGCTTAATTCCATGCTTTGTTTGTAATACGGTGGTACATTGAATGGATATAACCACCATCATTTGAAACTATTGAGAATAACACACGAGTGTTATATCTAAACCATTCATTTGTTTTATAACCTCATTTTATGGCATGGGCCTAAAAATGAGGCAGATCCAAAACTTATGTGGCCCCAAAGAAGTTTTCAACGGTAAGTATTCAATCCCCGTTGCTTTCTATGGTGGGGTTCACTTGAGCTTTAGATCTACCTAATTTTTTGGCCCATGCTCTAAAATGATCTTGAAAAATGGGTGGATGGTGTGGATATAGCCCACACATCATGGTGAGACCTACACAACTTGCTAACATTGAGTGAAATTGGCATGGGACCCATGCGATTCCATCTAATCTACTTCCAAGCTTTTCCATTCTTCCCAAACATGGAGTGGAATTGGCACAGGACCAGATGCAAATCCATCCCACGTAATCCTTTCCAATGCAACTGGCCAAACAGGCCCCTAGGGCAAAAGGTGGTTGAAGGGTTAGGACTGGAGATTACCACATGGCATCATCTCCTGGGTATGATGATGTGGTAAAATAGTAATTCTGGGTAAGGAGATGGGCATTAGAGTAAATACGTATCAACCGCACACTTAAGGTCCATAAAAGGGAGATCACACATACTTGGGGGACGTCACCCCAAAGTGAGGGAGTGGCACATGGCCGACGGCAAGTTGGTTAATGTCGGTCCCCACTTGGACTCCTTGCTTTGGCAAGACAGCCTCCCCCAAGCGTGTGGAAGCTCTACTATGAAGGACATTATTTTGAGGTTTTACATAATACTCTGATTGGGTTTGCTTTGGGGCTTTAGTTCGGGCTCAATTTTGGGCTAACTAGGTGAGTTAACTGTGTTGTTGGACTAGTTAGGCTGACCAAGTGATTTGACTCAAAGAGTTAACTCATCAAGCTGACTCAAGGCTCTAGGGTTTTAGGTTCCCAGGGTTTAGGTTTAGGTTGACTGGATTGACTGGGTTAAGTTTAGGGTTCCTAAGCTTTAGGCTTTCAGGGTTAGGGTTTAAAGATTGGGGTTTTGGTTAACCATCTATTAGTTCAAAATCCATCAACTTATCAACCCAGGGTAGGGTGTCTACACAATTGTGTGGAATAAGAGAAGAGAATGAGTTCCCCGAGCACTCACAGTAACATGTTACTATATTCATTTTTTGAAATTGGTTGATGAGGTAGTGGGTCCCACAAAGATGTTTGTGAAAATCCACTTTGTTCATTTATTTTGCTAGGTTGTGTTAGGACATTGGCTTAAAAAATGATGTAGATCAATACTTAAGTGGGCCACATGACTTAAAAAGGTGTAGGGGAATGCCTCCTATTGAAACTTTCATGGGGTTCTCTTGATGAATATTTGAATCAATTGTGTAACACCCCGGATTTTGGCCAATCTGGGATTTGACGTCCTTAGGCAGTGGGTCAACTAAAACACCTGGAAAATCGCTCAGAACCCAATTCCATAGCCAAAGAATCCACTTAGGATTAATTCCTATGGAAATTAAGCGTAAGTTAGCTAGCGCAACGCTAAAGTAGTTGGGAAATAGTCCCTGATCACTTTAAATACATTCTACAAGACCCAAATTGAGTAGAACCAATGACTCTATAATACTCTATAACCTCGGATCAAACTCTAAGCAGGTTTGTTCTCTGGACCACTTTGAAACTTTGTATTGGATCTAGACCGCGCGTCGAAAGTCCGATACCTGCTATCTTAGACCGTTAGAACCGCCTAGCTGGACTTGACAATCATTTCAAAAATCAAGTCCAACCGATAATCACAGGCTATTTCATTGAGCCCAGACTGAAGAGAGTGCGAATAAGGACAGAATTGGAATTTCAAATTCAAATCTGGCACACGACTTGACGCGTCAGTATTAAGCGTTCTGACCGTCAGAATTCAGCTAAATTACACCCTCGGATCAGGAAAAATTTCTATTTCTTATCATGAGATTTGCAGGCCTGATCTACGTGCGGTGACTGCTGAACTGAAACTGGACCGCCATGTGCGATCTGCGAACCCTGCCAGACTGAAAACTTAATGCGCGTTAGATCTGGTACGCATAAGCTTAAGTCTGATTGCGTTCGGCCAGGGGACCACTAGAAATCATCTTTTGAACCGAAACGTCCCCGATTTGGTTATGCACTAAGTGAACCTTGTTCCCGAGCCTATTTCGGGCAAGTTTGGGCTTATAAAAAGGATTGAAACCCTCACTCCTCTCTCCCATCCGAATTTATAAAAATCCCTAGATTGGGAGAGAGAAAAGGTGAGAGTTTGTGAGAGAGAGTAGGAGAGAATTTCTTACTGCTCGTGCCACCTGCTGCAAGTGCCTAAGCAACACACTCCGATCACCTGGCCGGTGATTTCTCCACATTTTCAGGTAAGAAAATACCCTAGAAGTTGCTGATTTGAGGTTACCTTTGATTCATAGCATGTTAGCTGATAAATCTCGTAAAACGGGTTCTCTATTCGCCGTAGACGAAGCGTATACGCTCCGTTCGAACTCACACCCCTAAAAGAGATAAGGTGCGGATTTTAGACGCTTTGATTGACTGTTTCCAAAGCTTTCAATGTCGTTTAATAGTAGATTATCGATGGCAACGCCGTTTGACATGTACAACATGCTGTCCGTTTCCTATTTCGTAAATCGGCGAAGAATATGAGATTTAGGGCATTTTAGTCATTTGTAGGAAGTACTGATTTCATTCATATTTTGCTGATGTGATTGACATGATTTGTTGTCACATTAGAATATTAGGAATGCGTGCATAATTAGTTTGGCGAAGAGATTCGCCTAAATGCGCACTTCGGGTCGACATACTATATGTAGACTTAAGTGTGTAGTGTAAGTGTTTGTATTAATACTTTTATTAGTATGTATTGAATGAAATGATGTTATGGATTAGTTTGAGATTGGTTTCTCAATTGATATGCTGATGTGAATGATTTCCTATATGTTGGTGATATGCATAATTTCATTATATGTATGAAAGGCATGTATCAGGTGATTTGCTTAAGTTGTATGTTACAACATGTGTTAACATGCTCATATGGTTATATTTCATTTCCAATACTTTCACATGCTTTGCTGATGTGATTCCACATGTTTGGGACTATACTTAGTCCAGGCAGTCAGTAACCGTGCGAATTCGTGGTTAGCTTATCTTCGCCACGAAGGACGCATCGATGAACGCGAGCCGTGTTCTGGAGTTGGCGGCAGTGGTTAGGCCACACGAAGTGTTTTACGCACTTCATGTCATTCAACTTGAGATGCGATCGCGCTAGTCAAGCCCGTCAAGTAACCCGACTGGCCGTTGTATGTTCACCCTGCATGAGTCATAACTGCTTGAACCTAGGATACTGAACTTACCATTGTAAACCCTGTTAACCATGGTACCTTGATCCACGAAGACTCATGAGCCGGGCATGGTGGTATGGGACACCGTGGTCGAGCTGTCGGCCTACGCTGGGGACACAAACCTCCCCGTAGTGACCAGTGAGCACCTAGACTCGTGAGCAGATTATGGTGGTATGGGACACTATATTTTTGCTGTCAGCCTACATTGATAAGGTGATGGGGGAGCGGAGCAACGAGTGCGTGCAACAGCCCTGACAGCCCTTTGTAGTGACCGCGAGCGTATTCTGAGTCTACGGGAGGCGACGACCCTTCCGTAGCAGTAGAGTACAGTAGGCCTGTATTGATAAGGTGATGGGGGAGCGGTGCAACGAGTGCGAGCAATAGCCCTGGCAGCCCTTGTAGCGACCTACAAAATATACATCGTACGAGATTACTAGGAGTGACGACCCTAGACAGGATCTGTGTTGGGATTGATATAAGGGAGGTACCTTAGTTTCTCAATCCTGCTGTTTGAATGGACTAATAATAACTCAGAAATCTTATCACCATATCATTGCATGTGCCTGGAAGATGTGTAGCACTTGAGGGTCGATTGCATGCCGCGGTCGTAAGATGGTGCCGTATGAGGGAGATCCTCAGTGAGGGCATACATCACGTCATGTCATATTACATTAACAACAGTTTTAGGATTGTTTGATTTACTGCTTTACTATTATCGCATGATTGATTTGAGAACATGTTAATCCTTGCTCTATTATTCCATTGAGTCAGCTACTCACTCCCACGTTACGGGATGGTGTTTTCGGACACCCACCAGACCTTTTTGTGATTGCAGATGATGGCGCGGCCTGCGAGGTGGGGCCGGACTTGATGATGATGATGATGATGAGGATCCCTCCTGTATGCGTGTGCTGATCGACGGGATTACAGGGAGGTTGATTAGATACTTTGACACTTGTCATTTTATATTTTTAGTGCACTCATGTATATTCGTTTTGTCTACTTTTGGAGTATACATGTATGTATATAACCTGGTAACATGTTCACACTCTGGAGACATACAACAGTTTATATATGTTATACATACTATCACAGTCTTCTGCTTGTTAATTTAACTGTCTCTGGAGTATGATATGTTGTCTAGCTTAATCTCACTCATGTTTAATACGTTATCATAGACAACATTCAATCATACATATCTATGTTGCATAAATAACATTTTGGAACTCGGGAGTTGGGTTTTTGCTCGACCCCCCGATTTTTGGGATGTTACAAATTGGGCCTAAGATGGCGGAATGGGTCTGATGGCTAGATTTCTGTAAGAATGAATAGCTTGGATGTAAGTTAGATATGGACGGGTGGATGGAGGTTTTGATCTTATAGTAGACAGATCTAGGCGGTTGGCTTGAGATTTTTGATAATTTAGTTTGGAGAATGGAGAGATCCGATGACTACATCACTTATTGGATGGCAAGGTTACGATTGATGGTCACAATCTATCTAATGGATGGTTTAGATTGATGATAGCTCTCAAATAATGGTATATGGGCTTGAGAAGGGTTCGTATGTGCGTGAATTACTGAGTAGGGTCGCTAGATCATGATCTTAATGGTTGGATAGGTTAAAATTGGGTAATAGGTAATATGGATGGGTTAGAATCTAGGTTAGATGTATACATAGGTGAATACAATGATCTAAAGTTGAGTTTACGGTGATCGGGCAATCTGATGGTAAAGTAAACGCTTAGATGTCTAAGTCTAATGTGGATAGTGTTTGCAATGGTTGATTAGATGGTTGATAGAGTATTCTAGGGCATACTAGGTCTCGAAGATCGATTCAAAGTATATGTGGGTCTAAGTGTGCATGTGTGCATACGTCCAAGCGTCACTCTCCTAATTATACAGATTTAAATTGGGATGTGCACAAGGATGCGTACTCGTGCTCCTACAAGAACGCAAGAATTTTTGGGATATTACAAGAAAAGGTGATTAGGATGAGGCTTATAGATTAATGCTCAGGTGGAAGTAACTCCTTGTTTCGAGGATGATTTGTCCCATCAAATTAAGGTTTCAGGGTGTTAATGACATCCTAATTAAACTTAAATAATTTTTCTAGAAAAGGTAGGGGACAAAATAATTTCCCCCCTTGATTGAAGGATTTTTTTTTACTTTGGTGCTAGTACTTTATTAGCCTTAAAGTTAACATTTGTTTTGTATTGATTAAACATACTTATAGGGTTTGAATGATATTTAGATTAGTCCTAATTGTTTACAGAAGATGTGTGTTGGCAAGCTTCCCTTATTTTAAGAGATTTTGTTAACTTTTGGTTTCTACTACTTTATTAAGCTAATGACTTATTTGGTAAAACTTATTCACCGCACTTATATCTGTAAGTGCTATGGTTTTATGTTTCTTTGGTTGTTAAATTGTGTGGTGCTAAAACCTCAATCTATGTCTTGTGTAGCTCATGGTTATAAATGTTCAAGACATTGCTTCAACACTCTAAGTACTTTACTTCAAGTCAAGAACGAAGAATGCAAGTACAAACTACTTCAAATACAAGTGTAAAACTGCTTCAAGAAATGCAAGTACAAGCTACAACTATAGAAGTGATCTTGTTCAAGACTCAAACTCAGTGTACAACACAAGATGAATGGTTATTCAAGCTTTAGAAGATCTCTTGTTTCAGTGCTACATTATGTTCAAAGTTCTCAAACTTCACAATGATCAAAGGTCATCTATCAACTGAAGATATGAAGTCTCGAAGTTCATATCTCACTTTCAAGGTAAGATTGACCTTAGATTATTCTTAGGATAGGTCATTTTGGATACATATGTCAATTAAATCATTTTACATGGATTAAGACTGTTCTAAGACTAGTCCTGAATCTTGTTTGACTAGTCCTAGAATTGTCTTGACCGGTCCAAGAGATTCCAAGACCAGTCCTAAGTTTGTTGTAATTTTTCAGACTTTTTTTTTTGTCCACGACCAGTCTTAGAATCTGTTCGACCGGTCGTGTGAATAGTGTTGACTCGTCCTACGACCAGTCCTGGTTCTTCGACTCAAAGTCCAGCAACTAAACTCTGCGTCTTACGACTAGTCGTGGGAATTCTACGACCAGTTGTAGAGGTCTTACGACCAGTCGTAAACACCCTACGACCGGTCATGGAATGGTTTTAACCGATCGCGCTAAAAAATTCAAAAATTCGTTCTCATACGACCAATCGTAGTGTCCTCAAGACCAATCAAAGGTACAATTTCTACAACTATAACTAAAGCATGAAATTTAGAGTTTGATAGAAGAAAATTCAAGAAATATCAAGGGATCACTCTGAGATAAATTTGTGTTCATTTTAAGCTACTTTGTGCATAATTTATACTCTCTTTTGTTAGCTTTATAGATTTGATTTTGTTTCTACATTCCAATCTTAATTGAAAAGAGGAATTGTGATATTTCTTCTTCTTGGAATCAAAATCAAATATAGCTAGCCTAACTGGTTTAATTTAAAATCAATTAGAACCTTGAACCATTATAAAGTGAGTATTGGACTTTAAACTTCTACATTCCATCTTCTACTCCGATTGGTTCTTTCGGGCTGCAACAAAAGGAGAAATCCAGATATTTTACATTTATTATAAATTCTTTCATTTTGGTTTTATTTAAGATTAAGCCAAAAAAATCTCAATTTGTTGGTTATCTGAGGAGAACCAGAAAACTCAGAAGTGAGGGTTTTTGGATTATGTAAGCCATTTTCTAAAAGACACAATTGTGAAGGTTTTAGGTGAACCCGTGAAAACCTATTTTGATAGTGAACACTAATATCCCCTGTGTGAGGATATTAGGAGTGGAGTAGCAATCTCTGTGACTATTTTTTAACAATTGGTGTACACACAGGCGAACTACTATAATTCTTTATGTTTTATGGATGTGTGATTTATATTTCCTATCTTTCATCATTCAGAATTGTGGGATGTATATGTGGATGTGAATGTTGTAATATTTACATTTCAAGCTCAGTGGGGAATGCTGTAATAATTTAGATTTTAATTCCTGCAATTTATTTCAGTTCCTTGCTATTTATTTATTCCTTTTCAGTTTAAGTTTTTGATACAAAGACCTTTCTAGAAATAAGGTTGTCCTACCATAAACTCTGGTTTTTGGTGTAAGGTTGTCCTTAGAACAACATTTGTATCAACCTCTCAAGACTTGAATTATGAGGTTTCTTTTTAATTCAGCATTGTGAATTGATTTCTTTATTTGGCTATCTCTCTTTCTTTAATTTCGCTGTTATTTTTATTTTAATTTGGCACAGTCCTATTCACCCCCCCCCCCCCCCCCCCCCCCAAGGGCATATAGCTTGGCCATTTCAAGTGGTATCAGAGCATCATAGCTCATTTTAATTCTTATTATTTGGATTTATTTCCTGAGCTAATCGATCTAAGCTATATTTAAGATGTCAAATTTTGATAGCCTTTTAGTCACTAGGCCTCCACCTTTCGAGGGCACCAATTATGCCTATTGGAAAGCCAGGATGAGAATCTTCCTTAAATCCATGGATGAAAGTGTGTGGCTAGCCACTGTGAATGAATGGACCCCTCCTACCATTAAAGTAATTGGGATCGATGGTTCAAAATCAATGAGAGTAACACCTTATTTCTCATGGACCACACTTCAGAAAAGTGAGAGTAGTGCAAACGCTAAAGTACTAAATGCAATCACTTATGCACTATCACCGGATGAATTCAAAAGAATCATATCCTGTGATTCTGCAAAGTAAGCTTAGGATATTTTAGAAATGACACATGAGGGAACATTAATTGTCAAGAAATCTAAAGTTCAAATCCTCACAACCAAATTTGAGGAAATACATATGGAAGAAAATGAAATGTTTAGGGACTTCTACACTAGATTAAATGACATTGTGAACTCAATGTGAGTTCTTGGAGATAAAATTCCAGAAAGTAAAGTGTGTGCAAAAATATTACACTCACTTCCTGAACAGTTTAATTCTAAGGTAACTGCGATTCAGGAACTTCGTGATATAGATACTATGAGGGTAGAAGAATTAGTTGGGTCTTTACAAACCTACGAGTTAAATTTTAAAGCTCCTAAAGGAAAATCTATTGCCCTTAAGTCTTCTAAAGATGTTTCTCAAGAAAACAATTCTGATTTAAAAAATTCTGAAGACGATATGGCCCTTTTAATGAAAAAGTTTTACAAAATTTTCAAAAGCAAAAAGAGGGTTGATTTTTAAAAAGCTAATGATAAGAAAAGATCTAAATCTAAATCTAAGACTTGAAAATCTTTAAAAGACAGTCAATGTTACAACTGCCAAGAATATGGGCATTTAGCAAATAAGTGTCCTAAAAAGGACAAACCCAAAAAGAAGAGTATGTTGGCTACTTGGGATGAATTCTCTGATTCTGAAGCCTCTTTTGATTCAGAAGATTCTGAAACCAAGTCAGGCAATGAAGTTAAAGCCCTTATGACTCTAGCCAAATTCACATTTTCAGATAATGATTCAATAAGTGAAGAAAATCTGAACAATGAATGTGAAAATGAAGATGATCTTCAAAATGCTTACAATGCCCTATCCAAGGAAAGTTGTAAAATTATTGTGAAACTTAAACTTCAAAAAGAAAAATTTTCAAAACTTAAAGAAAATTTTGAATCCCTTATTTTAGAAAAATCCCATATTTCAGATAATTTTGAAAAATGCAAATGCAATTTGGAATTCAAAACCTCCCAGATTGAAAATCTGAAATCTGAAAATGAAAAACTTAAACTTGAAGTCTCTTCTCTTTTAAGTTTAAAGGATACATGGAAGTATGCCCAAAGAGATCCAAAATTAGAAAAACTTTTATCTAGATCAAGGAAATGTGGCAATCGATCCGATTTGGGCTACGTAAAAGATGTTCCTCTTAAACATAAGAACACACCTCCTAAGTTTGTACAAGGAGAGACCTTAAACTCAAAAGGAAAAAGTACTATTCAAGGTTTTTTTAAAAATGCTAAAACTTTTCAAAAACCTAAAAGCAACTTTGTCAACTATAAAAAGAAGAACCAAAACTCTTTACCCGTAAAAATAGTTGATTTCTTAAGTTGCTCTTAAAATATAACTCAGTAGGTCATTCTTACAATAACAGACAGAAGAAGACCCACTATACTCCTAAACCCAAAACTATTATGAAATGGGTTCCTAAGGTTTCCCTCTTAGTTTTCCACACTGCTTTCAAAGCTACAAGCTATTCAAAGTGGTACCTAGACAGTGGATGTTCAAGGAATATGACTAGTGATAAAGGATTATTCACCGATCTCAAAGATATAACTGATAGTTCAGTCACATTTGGTGATGGCAGCAATTGCAAGATTATTGGCCAAGGTACAGTTCAACTCTATAACTTCCCATTGTTTAAAAATATTTTATATGTTGAAGGTTTAAAAAACAACCTGATAAGCATATCTCAAATATGCGATAATAATCATAGCGTAAAATTTTCTAACCAAGGTTATGAAATTTTAAATAATAAGGGTTCAGTAATCTTAACTGGTCGCAGAACTTCTGAAAACTGCTATATAGTTAGTGAATCCAACTCATCTAATCAAAAGTGTTGCATAGTCCATACCAATGAGACAGATTTGTAGCATAAACGCCTTGGACATGTACACTACCGTAATTTGTACAGATTGAGCAAAAGAGAACTAATTAGAGGTCTACCTAAATTACAAAAAGTAGATAAAATATGTGGCGAATGCCAGTTAGGCAAGTAATCAAGGAGCTCTCACAAGAAAGTGAACTCCAATGCCACATCAAAACCACTCGAGCTTCTCCATATGGATCGTATAGGACCTACTAGGACGGAAAGTCGAGGTGGCAAGAAATACATTTTGGTAATAGTGGATGATTTTACCAGATTCACTTGGGTATCTTTCTTAAGGGATAAGTCAGAAACCCTTGATGAAGTAAAAAGAGTTCTCAAATGGAAAAATGTTTTCAAGTCAGTAAGATCCGTAATGATTACAGATCTGAATTTGAGAATAACAGTTTTGAAAAATTCTGTAGCGATCAGGGGATATTACATGAATTCTCTGCGCCCAAAACACCACAACAAAATGAAATTGTGGAAAGAAAAAATAAAGTGCTTCAAGAAATGGGAAATGTGATGTTGAATAGTATGAAGCTTCCTAGAAATCTTTGGGCTGAAGCAGTGAATACCGCCTGCTATATTATTAACCGGGTTTATACAAGTCTAATAATAAAACCACTTATGAAATGTGGTTTGATAAGAAGCCTACTGTCAAATACTTTCAAATTTTTGGCAGTAAGTGTTATATTTTACATGACCGAGAAAATTTGAGAAAGTTTGATACAAAGAGTAATGAAGGTATCTTTTTAGGATACTCTTTAAACATTCGCGCATATCACATACTGAACAAAAGGACCGATGTTATTCAAGAATCTATAAATGTGGTCATAGATGATCACTTAAATGCACCTGCCCTAAGTTCAGATAATGATGAAGCTCTTTTAATTGACAAACCAAATACTTCATCAAATCAAGTAAACTCTAAATTGAGGACTGTTAAAGATCATTCAACCACTCAGATTCTTGGAAACCCTCTTACTAGTGTGTGTACTCGTAGATAATTAGAAGACATGTAATTACGTGTGCTTTGCATCCCAGATAAAACCGGTAAATGTAAAAGAAGCTCTTTCTGACGAAAACTGGATATTGCTATGCAGGAAGAACTTAATCAATTTGTTCAAAATGATGTCTGGTATCTTGTTCCTAAACCTAAAGATAAACATATTATCGAAACTAAGTGGATTTTCACAAATAAGTCTGATGAACTTGGTAATATAATTTGAAATAAGGTAAGACTGGTTGTACAAGGGTACACTCAAATTGAAGGCATTGATTACGATGAAACCTTTGCACCAGTTACTTGTCTTGAATCAATTAGACTTTTTATATCCATTGCATGCTTTAGAAAGTTTAAAATTTATCAATTGGATGTAAAGAGTGTCTTTTTGAATGGCGATTTACATGAAGAAGTATATGTTGAACAACCTACAGGGTTTGAAGACCCTAAGTTTACTGATCATGTATACCGTCTTAAAAAAACTCTCTATAGTCTAAAACAAGCTCCCAGAGCATGGTACGAGAAATTGACTAAGTTTTTACTTGGTCATAATTTTCAAATGAGCAATGTCGATAAGACGCTCTTTGTTAAGAAACACAACGATGATATCTTAATGGTTCAGATCTATGTTGATGATATTATCAACTTGCACTAACATTACTGTTGAGTTTACAGATTTAATGAAATCTAAGTTCGAAATGAGCATGGTTGGGGAATTAAATTATTTCTTAGGGTTGCAAGTAAAACAACAACCTGATGGAATTTTTATTTCTCAGACCAAATATGCTCTGAACTTGATTAAAAGGTTCATATTTGAGAATGGTAAGAATTTTGATACTCCTATGCGTACAACTTTAAGACTCTCAAAGGATTCTACAGGTAAAGATGTGGATCCTAAATTGTATCGTAGTATGATTGGCAGTTTGCTTTATTTAACTGCTAGTAGACCTAATATTACTTTCAATGTTGGTATTTGCGCTAGATATCAGTGTAATCCTAAAGAGTCACATTTAACTGCTGCTAAGCGGATTATGCGATATGTCGTAAGTTCAATTAATTTGAGTCTCTGGTATCCATATGATACTAGTGTTCAGTTGGTAGGGTACATTGATGTTGATTGGGCTGGTAATATCGATGACAGGAAATCAACCAGTGGTGGTTGTTTTTATATTGAAAATTTTTTAGTTTCCTGGTTTAGCAAGAAGCAAAGTTCTATAACGCTTTCTACTACTGAGGCTAAATACATCGCAGCAGGAAATGCATGTACTCAACTTGTTTGGATGAAATGTATGTTAAGAGACTATGGAATTGTACAGGACTCAATGGTTTTATATTGCGATAACTCCAGTGCAATAAATACTTCAAAAAATCCAATCCAACATTCACGTACCAAGTACATTGAATTAGGTATCATTATATTCATGAATTAGTGAAAGAAAAAACAATATCTTTGGAATACATTCCGACAAAAACTCAACTTGCTAACATTTTCACTAAACCGCTCGATAAAAGCAAGTTTAATAAATTAAAATCTAATCTTGATATGTGCAATTTAAATTGATTATTCATGCATATGTGTATCATAGTGTAAATATTTTTAAGAATTTATGTGTTTAAATTTTAATTTTTATGAAAAATATTCATTTTTAGTCAGTACTCGACCAGTTGTGAGTGTACTCGACCAGTCCTGGTACGACCGGTCGAGGATAACACAAGACCGGTCGTGGAGTGCGTTGTGTCCTTTAACATTTAGGGAAAATCTCATCTTCCTCATTTCTAACTCCCTCTCTAACGAGCCGACGCCCGACCAGTCGAACCCACCGACTTGAACTTCAAGGTTAGTGTAATTTTTTCAGTCAATCTAGCAGATTCATGTTCTATTCTCTTATTTATTATCATTGAAGTACTTGATTTCAAGCTTTGTTGAGATTTTAGGATTTTGATTCTCCATTTGCTGATCTAGAAAAACCCATCTCTACTTCCTTTGTGATTTCTTATTCCTTTATGTTTCTTTGTGGAAATGGATGCTAGAGGAAAAAATAAAACAGCCCGTGGTCCATCATCCTCTAGATCAGCTCCAATAATTCAGTGTCATCTTCGTTCACCCAAAAATGATCCCTCATATGTACGGGATTTGCATTTGCACAAGGTTATTGTTGAAAGAGTTGTTAATCTTAACCACATTGCTTCATTTGGTATCTTTCCACTCCCCCAAGCTATAGGATGGGGTAACATTTTACATTGGGGTGGGCCTACATACCAATCTATTGTACAATCCATGTTCGCATGCATCTCTGACTTTTCTGTTGAAAATTTAATATTCAAAATAAATGATAGAGAAGGCCCTTATGATGTAGACCGTCATCTAATATCTGGCCTTATGGAAATACCTGTTAATGATGAGGGAATCCCCATTCATATTCTAACTAAAAAACCTTCTAAATCTGAAAAATGAATACTCGCCAGAGCATATTGTAACATGAATGTGCAATGGACTCATAAAAGGAATGCGCTCCCCTCAAAGTACTTATTACCCAAATACAGAGTCCTCTACAGAATCTTTACTTCAAATCTATATCCGTGTTCTAGTAATAAAATAGAGTTGACGTCATTTACGGTTCGTGTTTTGCATTCTGTCATCTCTGGTACTAAAGTTTGTCTTCCATCTTTAATATGTCATTCCATCATTCAGTTTCGTCTCCATCCAAGTCATAGTGATATACTGTTTGCCTATATTATGACTGTTTTGGCTTCTCATATGTTGGTTGTTATGCCTGTTGAAGAGGCTCCTATCCATAATCTTATTTTTAACAACTCAAATATAAATAAAATGAAGTTGGAATTGGCTCCTGGCCAAGTGGATGGTGGTGATGGAGCTGGAGCTGGGAATGAAGAAGAAGATGATGATCTTCCTCCTAATAACATAAACATGGATGATATTTTTGATGAAATTGAGTCTGATTCTGCTAATGATCCTGATTATGAATCATCTGAGTTTGATGCGCGTCTGCATGCACTTGAGGAGAAGGTAGAAAATATAAATGTTGCCCATGATTTACAGTTTAAGTATATGCGCAAGTATCTTAAGCACTTAAACAAGGGCATGCATCATTTTGATCCTACCATACCTGCTCCTTCTTTAGGTTCAGATTAAATGATTAACTCTTTGGTCTATAATAACCTTAAGTTTACTTTTGTTGGGTTATATACTTTATTTGGTTTGCTAATTGTGGTTACCTGACTTTGGTTGAACTAAGTTCATGCTATGTGGACTTTATTTACTTATATCTTGACTCCTTGATTACTCCTGTCTATTATACTTTTTCCATTTTTCTTCTTCCTTTGTCATATTGTGACAAAAAGGGGGGGAATTTATATGGTTGATATGGATTGTTTGTGGATTGATTATGAGTAGTAGACTGATTATGAGTAGTACAAACTACTTCAAATACAAGAGCAAAACTACTTCAAGAAATGCAAGTACAAGCTACAACGGTAGAAGTGATCTTGTTCAAGACTCAAAGCCAGTGTACAACACAAGATGAATGGTTATTCAAGTTTTAGAAGATTTCTTGTTTCAGTGCTACATTATATTCAAAGTTCTCAAGCTTCACAATGAACAAAGGTCATTTATCAACTGAAGATATGAAGTCTCGAAGTTCATATCTCATTTTCAAGGTAAGATTGACCGTAGATTGTCCTTAAGATAGGTCATTTTGGATACATATGTCAATTAAATCATTTTACATGGATTTGGACTTTTCTAAGACTAGTCCTGAATCTTGTTCAACTAGTCCTAGCATTGTCTCGACCAATCCAAGAGATTCCAAGACCAGTCCTAAGTTTGTTGCAATTTTTCAGACTTTTTTGTTCGTCCACAACCAGTCCTGGAATCTGTTCAACCGGTCGTGTGAACAGTGTCGACTCATCTTACGACCAGTCCTGGTTCTTTGACTCAAAGTCCAGCAACCAAACTCTGGGTCTTACGACCAGTCGTATACACCGTACGACCGGTCGTGGAACGGTTTTATCTGATCGCGCTAAAAAATTCAAAAATCCATTCTCCTACTACCAGTCATAGTGTCCTCAAGACCAATTGAAGGTGCAATTTCTACAACTATAACTAGAGCATGAATTTAAAAGTTTGATAGAAGAAAATTTAAGAAATATCAAGGGATCACTCTGAGATAAATTTGTGTTCATTTTAAGCTACTTTGTGCATAATTTATATTCTCTTTTGTTAGCTTTATAGATTTGATTTTGTTTCTACATTCCAATCTTAATTGAAAAGAGGAATTGTGATATTCCTTCTTCTTGGAATCAAAATCAAATATAACTAGCCCAACTGGTTTAATTGAAAATCAATTAGAACCTAGAACCATTATAAAGTGAGTATTGGACTTTGAACTTCTACATTCCATCATCTACTTCGATTGGTTCTTCCAGGCTACAACAAAAGGATAAATTCAGGCATTTTACATTTATTGTAAATTCCTTTCATTTTGATTTTATTTGAGGTTAAGCCAAAAAAATCTCAATTTGTTGGTTATCTGAGGAGAGCCAGAAAACTCATAAGTGAGGGTTTTTAGATTATGTAAGTCCTTTTCTAAAAGACACAATTGTGAAGGTTTTGGGTGAACCTGTGAAAACCTATTTTGATAATGAACGCTAATATCCCCTGTGTGAGGATATTAAGAGTGGAGTAGCAATCTGTGTGGCTGTTTTTTAACAGTTGGTTTACACACAGGCGAACCACTATAATTCTTTGTATTTTGTGGATGTGTGATTTATATTTCCTATCTTTCATCATTCAGAATTGTGGGATCTATATGTGGATGTGAATGTTGTAATATTTACATTTCAAGCTCAGTGGAGAATGTTGTAATAATTTAGATTTTAATTCCTGCAATTTATTTCAATTCCTTGCTATTTATTTATTTCTCTTCAGTTTGAGTTTTTGATACAAAGACCTTTCTAGAAATAAGGTTGTCCTACCATGAATTCTGGTTTTTGGTGTAAAGTTGTCCTTAGAACAACATTTGTATCAACCTCTCAAGACTTGAATTATGAGGTTGCTTTTTAATTTATATAGCTTGGCCATTTCAATATCTAAAATGAGTTATTTTTAATGATTTTTCTAATTTAGATTGTTTGGTAAATCTAAAATATTAGCACTTAATCTATTTTTTTCATTGAAAAAAATGAATTGTTTGTAAGCTTCCTTCCTTTGGCTTAATGCTTAACGCAAAAAATGGTAAGTGATTTTAAAGTTAAAACTTTTTCAAAATGGCAACTTTATCCTCTTCTTACAACATGCAATGTTGACTTTGATGGGAGAGTATAAGCCTAATTGGAGTGGCAAAGTTCTTTACCCTCTCATGATGTATGTGTTATATCTACACCGTTCATCAATTTTTCAATTCATTTTAGGGCATGAACCAAAAAACGAGGCAGGCACAAAGCTCAAGTTGACCACACCACAAAGTTATTGGGATAATAACACCCACCGTTGAAACCTTCCTAGGGCCAACCATGATGTTTACTTGCCATCCAATCTGTTCATAAGTTCATGGACCTGGATGAAGGGAAAACACAAATATTAGCTTGGTCCAAAAAGTTTATGGCCCCCAAGAAGTTTTCAATTATAGGCATTCAATCTCCATTGGTTTATGTGGTGGTCCACTTGAGCTTTGGATCTGACTTATTTTTGGGCTCATGGAAAATTAATATGAAAAAATGGATGAACAGTATGGATCTAACAAATACATCTTGGTGGGGTCATAGAACTTTGCCATGTTAACATGGTAACCAAGGTGGTGTCGTGTCATGGTTCTGCAATTGATGCAGATTTCCTACTAAAGCCTCTAATAGGAAGTCCTGCGCTGGGATGCTAGGTGGGGCCCACTATGATGTTTGTGAGAAATCAACCCCATCCATCCCCATCACAAGTTCATTTTAGGACTTATATCCAAAAATGAGGTGGATCTAAAACTCAATATGGCTTCACGAGAGGAAAAAGCGTGCATTCAATGACCACCATTGAAAATTTTGTATACCACAAAAGTTTTGTATTAGGATTTTCATTTTTCACTTCATCCCAGTGGAAATGAAGGTGGAGCCCAGGAAAATTTTGATGGCAGGCATTTCTTTCTATAATTTTACCTCTCATGTGGCCCACTTGAGTTTTAGATCTACCTCGTTTTTTGTCGCGTGTCCTAAAATGAGCTTGCAAAATGGATGGACGATGTGGATTTCTCAAAAACATCACGGTGGGCCTGAAAGGGCCTAGCTATATGCCCTAGACGGGGGCTGAATAGGGCAATGCCAAATAAAACTTATAACAGCGGAATAATAAAAGATATAAAGCACAATGCTGAATATAAAACAATCACAATAGCCTAAAATAAAGAGATTGATACTTTATCAGTTCTAAGGACAACCTTACACTAAAAACCAGAGCTTTAAGGTAGGACAACCTTATTTCTAGAACGTCCTTTGTATCACAAATCAATGAGAAATAATAAGTAATGAAATCAAAATAACTTGCGGAAAATAAATCCTAAGTTATTACAACATTCATCCACACTTGCTTGAAGTGATTACAATATTCATCCACAAACACAAACCACAAAACTGAATGAATAAAGGAATGAAAGAATGAAGCACATCCACAACACAACAATATATAGTGGTTCGCCTGTGTGTACACCAACTGTTATCCAACAGCCACACAGATTGCTACTCCACTCCTAATATCCTCACACAGGGGATATTAGCATGCACTATCAAAATAGGTTTCACAGGTTCACCTAAAACCTTCACAATTGTGTCTTTGATCTCGGGCTTATACAATTCAAAAACCCCACAATCTGAGTTTTCTGGCTCTCCTCAGATAACCACTATAATGAGATTTTTCTGGCGAATCTCAAACAAAAACCAAAGAAAGTAAATTACAAAACATGTAAAATACCTAAATCACCTTTTGAAGAAGCCCGGTAGAACCAATTGGAGTGGAAGTTCGATTCGACATTCAAAGTCCAATACTCACATTAAGAATGGTTCTAAGTCTAATTGATTTTAGATCAAACGGGCTAGATCTATTTGATTTTGAATCCAAGAAGAAGGAATATCAGAAATTCCCCTTTTCTAATAAGATTGGAATGTAGATCAAAATTAAATAAAAATAAGCTAGCAAAAAGAATATTAAATAAGAACAATGTAGCTTAAAAGAAACATAAACTTATCTCAGAGAATAGCCTAAAGAATGCTTAAATAGAATTGATTTGAAGTGTTAAAACTCTGAAGTTCGTGCTCAATTTATAGCCTGAAAAATCCCGTATACGACTGGTCTTAGGATCCTAGGACTGGTCGTAGCATCAAATATTTTCGAAAGATTTTCGCGGGATAAGATTTTCTGTTCCACGACCGGTCCTGAGTGGTCTACGACTGGTCGTGGGTCACCTACGACTGGTCGTGAGACACCTACGCCGGTCGTAGGACTCCAAAAATGGTTGCTGGAGTTTGAGTCGTAGGGCTACGACCGGTCGAAGTATGAGTCGTAGAACTTTCAGGACTGGTCGTAGGATGTCCATGACTGGTCATAAGACAGCCAGAAAGATCCAAAAATCTTCAACTACCTAGGACTGGTCCTAAAAAACTTAAGACTGGTCGTACAAAGCTAGGACTGGTCTTGAAGTCCCTAGGACTGGTCTTAAAACACTCAAAACAAGCATAATAAAATATATGAGTTATGTATCCGGAATGACCTACAGTAAAGCCCATCCTAAGGTCAATCTAAGGTCAAACAAACCTTAAAATTGAGATGGACATTGAAAGTCTGTTCTCTCAGATGACCCTTAAGAGAAGCTTGTGAATATACAAAACTTGTAGTAGGCCTTCATGAGCTTGATCTTGACTTGACAAAGTCTTCTAGTAAACTTGAACTTGATCAAATCTTGAACATGCAACCTTGAAAACTTCTATTCTTGATTTCTTCATCCAAGACTTGAAAACTTTCTTCATTTAAGATCTTGTCTTGAAATGCGATGTCTTGATATGTCTTGATTGTAATGAATTGACTTCAAACATAAAACACAAGATATACAAGACATAAATATAGGTTTTGGCACCACAAAATTTGACAACTAAAGGGATATGAAATCATAGCACTTACAATCTCCCCCTTTGTCAAATTTGTGACAAAACACATAGCATCAAAGATAATAAGGAATGATAAGTCATGAAATCACAAAATACTCTACTCCCCCTGAGTAATACGAGTATTGCTCATATAATCAGTACACAACATGAAAAACTCAAGGCTTTAATTCACATATCCTTCTCAAACAATCAATTCAAACAAATTTACTCCCCCTTTCCATACTACTCCCCTTTTAGCTTTAGCTTACTACTCCCCCTTTTTGTCACAAAATGACAAGGGAAAGGCACAATAGGAAGAAGAACATAGAGAGTAAAAGGCAAATAATGAGAAAGAGATATGAAAGAAAATAATATAAACCTCGAGTATCAAGCCATAATCCATAATACATATCCAAAATAAAAGACAATGTTATCAAACCATAATCCATAATACATATCCAAAATACAAAGATAATGTGAAACTATCCAGAAGATAATTCACTTAATCTGATCCAGAGGAGGGAGCAGGGATAGTTGGATCAATCTAGTGTAAGCCCTTATTTATGCGACGAAGATATTTTCGCATGTACTTGATCTCATATCATGGGCTATATTCATATTATCAACTTTTTCCTCCAATGCACGAAGGCGTGCATCAAAACTAGAAGGATCATAATCTGGATCATTAGGTGAATCATTTTCTATATCATCAAATATGTCATCCATATTAACATCTTGTTGTGGAAGATCGCCAGCTTCCTCTTCGTTTCCAGCAACACCACCATCACCACCAACACCACTAACACTAGCTTCATCAAATTGGCCAGGGAGCAGATCCAATTTCATCTTATTAAGATTGGCATTGTTGAAAATAAGATGATGAATTGGTGCCTCACTAACAGGTTTATCGACAAGCATGTGAGTGGGTAAAACAGTCATAAGATAACTGAATGGAATATCACTATAACCCGGATGGAAACGAAACTGTATAATGGAGTGACAAATCAAAGAAGGAAGACAGACCTTGGTTCTAGAAGCAATAGAATGCAACACAAGAACCATGAAAGAAGTCAACTCAGTTTTATTACCGGACCGAGGATATACATTGGAAATGAAGATACGATGTAATATTCTGTAACTGGGTAACAAATACTTTGCAGGGAGCGCATTCCCTTTGTGAGTCCAATGCGCATCAATTTTGCATAAATCTCTAGTTAACATGCGTTTTTCCGATTCTGAAGGTTTGTCGTATAAAGTATGAATCAGTATTCCTTCATCATTAACAAGTATATCCATAATACCTGATATCAAATGACGGTCTACTTCAAATTTTCCTTCTCTAGTATCGATTGAAAATGTTAAATTATCAAGAGAAGAATCTGAGATGCATGCTACCATTGATTGAGCAATGGACTGGTATACAGACCCACCCCAAAGAAAAATGTTAGTCCAGCCTACAGATTCAAGAAGGGGAATGACACCATATGGAGCAATGTGATTTAGATCAGTGGTATGCTCAACGATAATGTTACGGACACGCAAATCCCGTACATCTTGAGTATCATCTTCGGGTGACCGAAGGTGCCGTTTAGTTATCGGTGCAGATCTGAATGAAGATGGACCACGGGATATTTTCTTTTTCCCTCTAGCATCCATATTCAAAAAGATATACAAAGAACAAACAAGATGCACAAAAGAAAGATGGATTTTCTCTAGATCAGCAAATAGAGAGGAAATGCTTAAAAAACTCAACAAGAGATGAAATCAAGCTATACTATGAACAAATCAAAGCATAGAAATCATGAATCTTCAAAAAAAATGATGAAATAGGACTTACTTTGAAGAAAAATAGAAAATCTTATGACTGGTCAAGCCACGACTCGTCGTAGGTCGGTGTGGAAATGAAGAAGAAGGGGATTTTCCCCAAATTATATCACATTCACGAGATCCACGACCGGTCGAGTGTTGTGCACGACCGGTCGTACCACGACTGGTCGTGTACATCCACGACCGGTCGAGTATCGACCAAAAATTAATTTTTAATGCAAAAATTTAAAATTTAAACAATTATAATATGAAATATAATACATTATGATACATGCAAGAAAGAATATTCAATGTAAAATGCACATATTAAGATCAAATTTCAATTTATTAAACCTGCTTTTGTCGAGCGGTTTAGTAAATATATCAGCAAGTTGAGTTTCGATTGGTATATATTCCAATGAAATAACTTTTTATTCAACCAACTCACGAATGTAATGATACCTAATGTCAATATGCTTAGTACGTGAATGCTGGATTGAGTTTTTGGAAATGTTTATAGCACTGGAATTATCACAATGTAAGATCATTGAATCTTGATTAATTCCATAATCACTAAGCATGCGTTTCATCCAAACTAGTTGAGTACATGCATATCCAGCTGCAATATATTCAGCCTCAGCAGTAGAGAGCGATATTGAGCTTTTCTTCTTGCTGAACCAAGAAACTAAGCAATTTCCAATGTAAAAACAACCACCACTAGTTGATTTTCTATCATCAATATTTTCGGCCCAATCAACATCTGAATACCCGGCTAATTGAACATTAGTATCAAAAGGATACCAAAGTTCTAAATTTATAGAACTTGCAACATATCTAATAATCCATTTAATAGCAGTAAGATGTGATTCCTTAGGATTAGACTGATATCTCGCACAAATACCAACACTAAATGCGATATCAGGTCTACTAGCAGTAAGATATAACAAACTACCAATCATACTGCGATATAATTTAGGATCTATATCTTTACCTGAAGAGTCTTTTGAGAGTCTTAATGTCGTACTCATAGGAGTATCAAAGTTCTTACCATTCTCAAATCCAAACCTTTTAACCAAGTTTGAAGCATATTTGGTCTGGGAAATAAAAATTCCATCAGGTTGTTGTTTTACTTGCAACCCTAGGAAATAATTAAGTTCGCCAACCATGCTCATTTCGAACCTTGATTTCATTTACTCTGCAAACTCAGTAGACATGTTAGAACAAGTAGATCCATAAATAATATCATCAACATATATTTGAACCATCAAAATATCATTGTTATTCTTTTTAACAAAAAGCGTCTTATCGACACTACCTACTTGAAAGCTATGACTAAGTAAGAATTTAGTCAATTTTTCATACCATGCCCTGGGTGCTTGTTTTAGACCATAGAGAGCCTTTTTGAGACGAAATACATGGTCAAATAACTTAGGGTCTTCAAACCCTGAAGGTTGTTCAACATACACTTCTTCATGTAAATCGCCATTCAAGAAAGCACTCTTTACATCCATCTGATAGATTTTAAATTTTCTAAAACATGCGATGGAAATAAAAAGTCTGATTGATTCAGGGTGAGCGACTGGAGCAAAGGTTTCATCATAATCGATGCCTTCAATCTGAGTGTACTCTTGTACAACCAGTCTAGCCTTATTTCGTATAATATTTCTGAGTTCATCAGACTTACTTTTAAAGATCCACTTTGTTCCAATAATGCTTTTATCTTTAAGTCTAGGAACAAGATACCAGGCATCATTACGAACAAATTGATTAAGTTCATCCTGCATAGCAACTATCCAATTTTCGTCAGAAAGTGCTTCTTTTACGTTAACCGGTTCTATTTGGGATGTAAAACAAACATAATTACATATGTTCTCAAGTTGTTTGCGAGTACGAACTCCAGTGAGAGAATTTCCAAGTATTTGATTGGTTGGATGATCTTTAACAATCCTTGGTTCAGATTCTTTTTGACTTGATGAGATATCTAGATTGTCAATAATAAGAGCTTCATCATCATCTGAACTTGGGGCTGGTGTATTCAAATGATCATCAATGACCACATTGATGGACTCTTGAATCACATCAGTTCTCTTATTTAGAACCCTATAAGCTCGACTGTTCAAAGAATAACCAAGAAAAATTCCTTCGTCACTCTTCGTATCAAACTTACCCAAATTTTCACGATCCCGTAAAATATAACACTTGCTACCAAAAACCTGAAAGTATTTGACAGTAGGTTTCTTTTCAAACCATAATTCATAAGCAGTCTTATTATCGAATTTACTAGTATAAACCCGATTAATAATATAACATGCGGTATTAACTGGTTCAACCCAAAGATTTCTAGAGAGCTTCATGCTATTCAACATAACATTAGCCATATCCTGAAGCACTCTATTTTTCCTTTCAACTATACCATTTTGTTGCAGTGTTTTGGGCACTGAGAATTCATGTGATATTCCCTGATCGCTACAGAATTTCTCAAAACTACTGTTTTCGAATTCAGATCCATGATCACTACGGATCTTGCTAACATGAGAACTTTTCTCATTTTGGATTCGTTTGATGACCTTTTTTACTTCATCCAGGGTTTTAGTTTTGTCTTTTAAGAATGATACCCAAGTGAATCTGGTATAGTCATCTACGATAACCAAGTTGTATTTTTTGCCTCCTCGACTCTCTGATCTGGTTGGTCCAATAAGATCCATATGGAGAAGCACGAGTGGTCTAGATGTGGTATTGGAGTTCACTTTCTTGTGAGAGCTCCTAATCTGTTTGCCCAACTGGCATTCACCACATATTTTGTCTACTTTTTGTAATTTGGGTAGACCTCTAATTAGTTCTCTTTTGCTCAATCTAAATAAGTTCCGATAGTGTACATGTCCAAGGCGTTTATGCCATAATTCAGTCTCATCGGTATGGACCATGTAACATGATTGAGTAGATGAGCTAGCATCACTAACGATGTAGCATTTTTCAGAAGTTCTGTGACCAGTTAATATAACAGAACCCCTTTTATTAACTATCTCACAACTTTGATTAGAAAACTGTACACTATGGTTGTTATCACATATCTGAGAAATGCTTAATACGTTGTGTTTTAAACCCTCAACATATAAGACATTCTTAAATAAGGGAAGGTTATAAATTTGAACCGTACCTTGGCTAATAATCTTGCAATTGCTTCCATCACCAAATGTGACTGACCCGTCAGTCATATCTTTAAGATCAGTGGATAAAGCTTTGCCACCTGTCATATGCCTGGAGCAACTACTATCTAGGTACCACTTTGAATGGCTTGTTGCTTTGAAAGCAGTGTGGGCAACCAAGCTAGCAACTTTAAGAACCCATTTCATAACTGTTTTGGGTTTAGGAGTATAGATGGTCTTTTTCTGTCTATTGTTGTAGGAACAACCTATAGAGTTCGACTTTAATAGCTCCTTGAAAAGATCAATAATTTTTTTAACTAGTTGATTTCGGTTTTGAAAATTAAAGTTGACATGGCTACTTTTAGGTTTTTGAAAAGTTTTTGAATTTTTAGAAAAACCTTGAAAAGTATTCTTTTCTTTTGAGTTTGAAGACTCTCCTTTTACAAATTTAGGAGCAGTGTTCTTTTGTTTAGGAGATGTATTCTTATCATAGCCCAACCTGGATCGATCGCCACATTTTCTTGATCCGGACAATAATTTTTCCAATTTCGGATCACCTTGGGCATATCTCCATTTGTCTTTCAAACTCAGAAGAGAAGCTACCTCATTTTTGAGTTTCTCTTTTTCGGATTTCAAATCTTCAATTTGGGAGGTTTTGAAATCTAAATCATTTTTGGTTTTTTCAAAAGAATCAGAAATATGAGACTTTTCTAAAACAAGAGACTCATAATCTTCCTTAAGCTTAGAAAATTTTTCTTTTTATAATTTAAGCTTGACAGCAATTTTACAACTCTCTTTATAAAGGGCATTATAAGCATCTTGAAGATCATCTTCATTATCGCAATCACTATTCAGATTTTCTTCACTAGATATATCATCATGATCTGAATAGGTGATCTTGGCTAGAGTCATAAGGGCTTTAACACCATCGCCTGACTCTGTTTCAGAAGCTTCTGATTTAGAAGAGGATTCAGAATCAGATGATTCATCCCAAGTAGCCATCATGCTTTTCCTTTTTGATTTATCCTTTTTAAGACATTTGTTAGATAAGTGCCCATATTCTTGACAGTTGTAACATTGACTATCTTTCAAGGATTTACGAGTTCTAGGTTTAGATCGTCTCTTATCATTTGATTTTTAAAAATCAACCTTTTTCTTGTTTTTGAAAATTTTGTAAAAGCTTTTTGCTAAAAGTGTCATATCATCTTCGGTATTTTCTGAATCCGAAGTGCTCTCTTGAGAAATATTTTTAGATGATTTGAGAGCTATTGATTTTCTTTTAGGAGCCTTAAAGTATAACTCATAGGTTTGAAGTGAACCAACTAATTCCTCAACCCTCATGGTATCCGTATCACGAAGTTCCTGAATCGCGGTCACTTTAGAATTGAACCGTTCAGGAAGCGAATGTAGTATTTTTGCGCACACTTTACTTTCAGGGATTCTATCACCAAGACCCCACATAGAGTTCACAATGTCATTCAATCTAGTGTAGAAGTCCATAAACATCTCATTCTCCTCCATATGAATTTCTTCAAATTTAGTTGTGAGGAGTTGGACTTTAGATTTCTTGACAATAGATGTACCCTCGTGTGTCATTTCTAATATATCCCATGCTTGTTTTGCATTTTCACAAGAGATGATTCTTTTGAATTCATCTGGTGATAATGCACAAGTAATTGCATTTAGTGCTTTTGCATTTGCACTACTTTCACTTTTCTGAAGTGTGGTTTAAAGTGAATAAGCCGTTACTTTCATAGATTTTGAACCATCGCCATTAGTTACTTCAGTGATAGGAGGGTTCCATTCATTCACTGTGGCCAGCCACACACTTTCATCCAAGGATTTGAGAAAGATCCTCATCCTGGCTTTCCAATAGGCATAGTTTGTGCCATTAAAGAGTGGTGGCCTAGTGACTGATAGGCTATCAAAATTTGACATCTTAATATAGCTTAGATCGTTAGCTCAGGAAATAAATCCAATAAATAAACAATAAGCACGAGCTATTAGGCTCTGATACCACTTGAAAGGGCCTAGCTATATGCCCTAGAGGGGGGGGTGAATAGGGCAATGCCAAATAAAACTTATAACAGCAGAATAATAAAAGATATAAAGCACAATGCTGAATATAAAACAATCACAATAGCCTAAAATAAAGAGATTGATACTTTATCAGTTCTAAGGACAACCTTACACTAAAAACCAGAGCTTTAAGGTAGGACAACCTTATTTCTAGAACGTCCTTTGTATCACAAATCAATGAAAAATAATAAGTAATGAAATCAAAATAACTTGCGAAAAATAAATCCTAAGTTATTACAACATTCATCCACACTTGCTTGAAGTGATTACAACATTCATCCACAAACACAAACCACAAAACTGAATGAATAAAGGAATGAAAGAATGAAGCACATCCACAACACAACAATATATAGTGGTTCGCCTGTGTGTACAACAACTGTTATCCAACAGCCACACAGATTGCTACTCCACTCCTAATATCCTCACACAGGGGATATTAGCATGCACTATCAAAATAGGTTTCACAGGTTCACCTAAAACCTTCACAATTGTGTCTTTGATCTCGGGCTTACACAATTCAAAAACCCCACAGTCTGAGTTTTCTGGCTCTCCTCAGATTACCACTACAATGAGATTTTTCTGGCGAATCTCAAACAAAAACCAAAGAAAGTAAATTACAAAACATGTAAAATACCTAAATCACCTTTTGAAGAAGCCCGGTAGAACTAATCGGAGTAGAAGTTCGATTCGACGTTCAAAGTCCAATACTCACATTAAGAATGGTTCTAAGTCTAATTGATTTTAGATCAAACGGGCTAGATCTATTTGATTTTGAATCCAAGAAGAAGGAATATCAGAAATTCTCCTTTTCTAATAAGATTGGAATGTAGATCAAAATCAAATAAAAATAAGCTAGCAAAAGGAATATTAAATAAGCACAATGTAGCTTAAAATAAACACAAACTTATCTCAGAGAATAGCCTAAAGAATGCTTGAATAGAATTGATTTGAAGTGCTAAAACTCTGAAGTTCGTGCTCAATTTATAGCCTGAAAAATCCCGTCTACGACTGGTCTTAGGATCCTAGGACTGGTCGTAGCATCAAAGATTTTTGAAAGATTTCTGCGGGATAAGATTTTCTGTTCCACGATCGGTCCTGAGTGGTCTACGACCAATCGTGGGTCACCTACGACTGGTCGTGAGACACCTATGACTGGTCGTAGGATCCCAAAAATGGTTGCTGGAGTTTGAGTCGTAGGGCTACGACCGGTGAAGTATGAGTCGTAGAACTTTCAGGACTGGTCGTAGGATGTCCAGGACTGGTCGTAGGACAGCCAGAAAGATCCAAAAATCTTCAACTACCTAGGACTGGTCCTGAAAAACTTAAGACTGGTCGTACAAAGCTAGGACTGGTCTTGAAGTCCCTAGGACTGGTCTTAAAACACTCAAAACAAGCATAATAAAATATATGAGTTATGTATCCGGAATGACCTACAGTAAAGCCCATCCTAAGGTCAATCTAAGGTCAAACAAACCTTAAAATTGAGATAGACATTGAAAGTCTGTTCTCTCAAATGACCCTTAAGAGAAGCTTGTGAATATACAAAACTTGTAGTGGGCCTTCATGAGTTTGATCTTGACTTGACAAAGTCTTCTAGTAAACTTGAACTTGATCAAATCTTGAACATGCAACCTTGAAAACTTCTATTCTTGATTTCTTCATCCAAGACTTGAAAACTTTCTTCATTTAAGATCTTGTCTTGAAATGCGATGTCTTGATATGTCTTGATTGTAATGAATTGACTTCAAACATAAAACACAAGATATACAAGACATAAATATAGGTTTTGGCACCACAAAATTTGACAACTAAAGGGATATGAAATCATAGCACTTACAGGGCCCCACGTGCATCCAGTGTCGGAACTTCCTATGAAATCAATTCGTGTCCTCCACAATCCTTAGGAGCATATTCGGTACCCGGGTTACACTTTACTGGGTATTATCGTGACCGTAGGCCCACCTCAATAAATATTTTATATCCACGTAGTCCATACATTTTTCTAGCTCATTTAAGGGTGTATTCCCCAAAATAAAGCATATCCAAATCTCAAGTGGACCACACCATAAGAAAAGGTGAGGGTTGAAAATCCACTGTTGAAACATTCCTAGGACCACCGAAGTTTTGGATGAGGCTAATATTTTTGTGTTTTCAGTTCATCCCAACAGGAATGAGCTTATGAATGGTATGGATAGCGTATAATCATCATACAGGTTTATGTGACCATATGAACATGTTGGATGGCAAATAAACATCACCATAGGCTTTAAGAAGTTTTCGACCGTAGGAATTCAATCTCCACTACTTCCCTATGGTGTGGTCCATTTGAGCCTTCAATTCGCCCCCCTCTTGGGTTCATTCCCTTAAACAATCTATATATATATTATGATATATATTATGATGGGACCCACGTATATCATGGGTGGATATATACCAGCTAATTGAAACTATTTTATTGGTTGAGTGATGGATGATAAAGATTTAGTGGCATGCACACCCATAAAATAAAAAATTGTACATGTGTGGCCCACTAATTCAACAGGATGAGAATATTTTTCTAGTCAAAGCATTTTTTATTAAAGGTCATTAAGGAAAACGTATGTTGTGGGTGGGACAGTAGAAATGAATGTTCTAATACTATACTTGCATGAAACATCCTAGTCCACCAATCGAAGGGCTATGATTATTCTATCAAGAAGAGTATAGCACATGATCCATCAATTTAGGGATCGTATTTGAGAGATGTATGTGGATGGGGCATAGGTTGTCAAATTTGGTAGTAATACAATAATATATATTGTCCCATAATCTACAAAAGATAGAAATTGAGACAATAAGGGAAAATATGACAATCACCAATTTTCAGACATTTGCGGTTTGTTTTTACCAAACAAGTTTTTGTGAAAAGTACTTATTTTCATATATTAGAATATTTTTTAGACAAATTACAAAATGGATTTTTTAGTACTCATAAGTACTTGAATTCAACATTTTAAGTTTTCAGCAATTAAATTAATTTTCAAACCATATTTTTCAGTTTACCAAACGACATCCTAAGTAATGGTATCTTTGTACCATCTAATCGATGGATTAAGACTCTTAAGTATGATTTATTAAGACTTAACTATTTTCTAGAAGATGTGAAGTGGCTTTCTCTCCTTATTTCAAGAAAAAGCATTGACTTTTATGGAAAATTGGCTTTTACATTTATTAAGGCTTAATAATGATAGGTTAAGCTAGTTTAGGGTTATACTATGACACCATTAAAATTTAATTAGGGGACTTCATTAGCTTGTGAATTTTTTAGAAAAAAATAAAATTATGTCACTATTCGAGAGGTTTTAAGGCTCATTGCACACATAAAAATCAGTTTTTCTTCTCATGACAACTCAGGTTTGGGTGCACACATTAATGCACTAAAGATACCGTTAGATTTATAGCAACGGCGCAGTCGTGTTGACATTGGTTTCGGGTTCTCGTGATTCCGTTCTCTTGGGTGAATATTTGTGCACTCGATTCGGGTCCTACCAAAAACGTCGGACGTCATACAGAAGGTACCAGAGGTATATAACTTATATATGACCGGGTTACGAGTTTACAATTGGCTAATATAATCAGTAGGATGAAAATCATGAAGTGCTAGGAAAAGACAGTTGGGTTAGCCATTTGTAACACCCCGAACTTTTCAATACCCGAGTATTGAAAGTTCTTAAGTGTTACCATGAAATTTAACTAAATACGTACATGTGTACGATACCAATCTAGTTATTCTAACCTTACATCTATTCTCCAACGCAGATCTGACCGTTGAGAACAATCTCCATTCATAGATCAAGCCATCTGACCATCAATTTTGAGATATGATCACCATATACCCAAGTATTCTTACTTGTCCATCATAACCAACCGTTCGGCCAACTAATCCACGCATTAGGAGTTGTCCTCGTTCATAGATTAAGCCAATCGAACCATCTATCCTAAGTTCTAAGGCCTAGATCAATAGATCCATCGTTCATTTAGCTCAAAAAATAAAACTCTCATATATGAACATCACTTAATCATTACGATTAGGCCACTGGATTACTAAACTTACTGATGATTTTCTCCTAAACTAGGTCGAGAACCCTAAGAATCATCAATGATCATATTTAGTAATTATCTTACCATCAGACCTTCATAGATCATGAGATAACCTCGTTATTTAGAAGCATGTCCCACTTAAGCTTTAGACCTACCTCATTCTTTGGGTCGAGCCTTAATATGAGCTGTCAAAATGAATGAACAGAGTGGATTAACCAAAATATCATTATGGACCCCACATCTGCTGGATGAGTGCAGACAACAGCGTGCGCCCACAGTGCACCGAACCACCAAACATGGTCAAACCAGGTTTGACCCATACTCACTCGAAAGAAAAGGAGAGTTCCTCCTTAAACTCTTCCATAGCACGTGGTTTGAACAGAAAAAGTCTGTCTAGAGAGATGGTGGCCCACTATCACAACCTCCTCAGAAGATCTAAATCGTTCACCATGTTCGTGGGACAAAACCAACCCAAGCATAATCCCTTCCACGCCAAATCCAAAACTGATCCCCTTTCGCATTCCTGCCACAAACAGCACCAAGGAAACCAAATATGAATCCAACTCTTCCACATAGTAAACTTAAATAGGATTACTTAACTCCAATCTAAGTCGTCCAAAGCAAAGAAAGCAGGCTTCCAACTCCCTCCACGACACCTGAAAGAAAGGAAAGAAGTTAGAGAATTCAACATCCGCCGATTCCTCGCGTGAGATAACCGCATCACGCGAAAAGATGTTTCACAAACACCTTGCAACCCCTATGTCAATGTGATGGGATCGCCAAGCTAGTGGGCTAAGGAGCTCTAAGAGATGACTCCAAAACATCTGGATGATCCGTTCAAGCCTAAGATCGCCAAGAACCCATCTGCCATTAAAATCTACTCCAACATCCCAACCAATTGTTACAATTCGGGTATTCATCCTAACATAAAAAAGATGATCAAGGCTACCCACCTGATGGCCCTTCTAAATGCATCAACATCCTAAGAAGGATCGAAGGAAGAAATCCCACCACAACTCATATCTGATCCGACACTGCCCCACTTACGCACTACACAAATACACCACTTGACCTTACACACTCCCAGCGAAATATTTACGCAGGAAGAGTCTAAAAGCATGAAGGGTCTTATAAATACCTAGCCCGTCCACCTAAAGACGCACTCAAGAGAGAGAGAGAGAGAGAGAGAGAGAGAGAGAGAGAGAAGAAGAAGAAGAAGAAGAAGACAGGAGGCCGAGTCCCGTACGAACCAGCAACTCGTTGAGTCACCGAGCCAAGACAGACCCGAGGTAGGCCCCCTACCCAGTCCTTCCTCCTTACTAGATTTCTTTCTCCCTCCTTTTCAACATCTCGATCTAAGAGGTTCAAGATTGAGTCAAAACGAGTCAACTCAACCAGAAAACTTGGTTACAGATTCGGGGCAAGCTGGTTAGGGATAAACACTAACCGAAGCAACCCCATTTCTTTCTAAGTTCACATCTAAATAACCATATTGGTAATACATATCCTAACCCAAAACTCGAATCGAATCATAACAGTCGATTGTAACTGAGGAAAGATTATGCGAGAAATCTAACCACTCAATTGTTAAACCCTAGGTTAGAATTCAAAGCCTACAGTACATACTCACACTCAAGGAAGAAACAATACCGGAGGTGAGGGAATCCTTTAAGCTTACCTTAATTCAAGTTGATATGAATTATCTTGCCTTTTACCTGTTCTCATGTTACTATGATTCTCTCTCTACAATTGTTTAATTTACCATTAACAATTATTTACCCTTTGAGATTATGGTATGATGTTAATTAGGGGTGATCTTTATTATTTTTGAAACAATGGATACAAACCTTACCCTTGCCTTTACCAATTTTGTTGTGTTAGCCCTTGCTACTCTTCTCTTTATTGAGTTAGCCCTTGTTACTCTTCTCTTTGTTAAGTTGGTCATTGTTACTCTTCTCCTTGCTGAGTTAGTCATTGTCACTCTCCTTTTTGTTGAGTTAGCCATTGCTACTCTTCTCCTTGTTGAGTTAGCGATTGTCACTCTTTTCTTTGTTGAATTATCTATTACTACCCTCCTCTTTATTTTGTTAGCCTTGTGCTATCTACCTTTATAGCTTCTGCACGTGTCTTGACATTTCAAAGCCCTCATGATTCAATTTACGTTCCCTTATTGCAGGTGATGTGTTAAAGGTATCACAACTAGTGATTCAATTATTATATCATGAACGTAATGCGCTCTAGGTAGAGACTCTCTTGGTCGACACGTAATTTCATGGAATTTGAGTAGTGGTGCACAAATCGATGTAAATAATTCGCAATGTGTGTTACATCACTTTCGAGATTGGATGTCCTAAATAATCATTCCATGAACAAATCGTGTTAGGTAATTTATCAGACTCATGTGTTGTGTTGCCTCGAAGTGTTCATGTAAATTCATAGTAGCGTTGGACATGCCGACAAATCTTCGTAGTTATAGGATGCAGGACGAGTCGGGTTTTCTATAAATTATATTTCACATTGTGATGATCACTATATATGATGAGCCACACACATTTTACTAGTCATGCATTTATATATATATATATATATATATATATATATATATATATATATATATATATATATATATATATATATATATATATATATATATATATGTTTGTGCATACTGATACCTCTCATAATGGTAGAGTATGTGACGTATCAAAACATTACCTTAATTTATAAATCTCTTGAATTATTGTTAATCTTAAAGGATAACCATCACTATGAGTAGGGCGTTAACCCTCTCCAACTGTACAAATAATGCAGGTGATATACAGATTGAAAACCCAGAGGACCATCTCACTATGGAAGATTATACTTAATGAATAAGAAGATAATTTTATGATTTAGTTTTATGTTTCCGCTGCAAATTCGATAATGTAATAAACTCTCATTGAGAGGGCATTTGATAATTTGTTGAATTCTTTTACTCTAATAAAATGATAAATACGATCAATTTTTTTCTCATGAATGGTTACCTTCATAAATGTAACTGAATATTATCTAAATGAAAAAATATATATATGGTGCGATTTTTAAAGCATCCAATTCATTTAATTATTAACACCTGATTTTCTCGAGCACGAGTATAAACTCTAACCATGAAAATTTGGGATGTTACACCATTGTTAGCAGAAATATATCATATGATCGAATAAAAAGTGGATAGCCATCATATACACATGGCGAAATGCAAATGGTTATGACCGTGTAGTGGCCTAAGAAAGTGCACACAAAGAACAACGAACCAAGAGATAACTGCCATTAACACATGGCAAGTTATAAGAGGCCATAGTTACTTGTTGGCTCATAAGGTTACCCACACATCAATGGACAAGGAGGAACAATTATGACATAACTCTCTAGCAACCGTTTTAGGCCATCTATAAATAGGAGAAAGAGTGAGGTTCTTCAAGCCCTCACCAAACCAACACAATCCAGCAAAA
The DNA here is from genome assembly GCA_037074715.1 of Magnolia kwangsiensis. Taxonomy (NCBI): domain Eukaryota; kingdom Viridiplantae; phylum Streptophyta; class Magnoliopsida; order Magnoliales; family Magnoliaceae; genus Magnolia; species Magnolia kwangsiensis. Next base: position 66,085,265 of record CM073573.1, read on the forward strand.
TGCTTCATATTTTCATCCCTCATGGATGCTTATCTTAGTTTAATTTTAGTTTAACTCCCCATTGCTCGTTAGCGCAATGCTACACTCAACAAAGGTCATAATTTTTAGTTTATATCCACCATTCGTCCACACCATGTGTAACACCCCAGATTTTGGCCAACCTGGGATTAGACGTCCTTAGGCAATGGGTCGACTAAAACACCTGGGAAATCGCTTAGAACCCAATTTCATAGCCAAAGAAATCACTTAGGATTAATTCCTTTAGAAACTAAGCATAAGTTAGCTAGCGCAACGCTGGAGTAGCTGTGAAATTGTCCCTGACCGCTTTAAATATGTTCTACAAGATCCAAAACTTGTAGAATCAATGGTGCCATAATACCCTGAAACCTCGGATCAAACTCTAAACCGGTTTGTTCTCTGGACCTCTTTGAAACTTTGTATTGGATCTAGACCGCGCGTTGAAAGTCCGATACCTACAATCTTAGACCGTTATAACCGCTTAGTTGGACCTGACAATCATTTCAAAAATCAAGTCCAACCGACGTTCAGAGGCTATTTCATTGAGCCTGGAGTGAAGAGAGTGAGAATAGGGTTAGATTTGGAATTTGAAATTCAAATCTGGCACACGACTTGACGCGTCAGTATTAAGCGTTCTGACCGTCAGAATTCAGTCAAATTACACCCTTGGATCAGGAAAAATTTCTATTTCATATTATGAGACTTATAGGCCTGATTTACGTGCGGTGACCGCTGAACTGAAACTGGACCGCCACGTGTGATCTACAAACACTACTGGTCTGAAAATGGGATGTGAGTGACATCCTACGTGCATGAACTTAAGTCCGATCGCGTTCGGCCGGGGGACCTCCAGAAATGCTCTTTTGGACCGAAACAGCCCCGATTTGGTTACCCCTCAAGTGAACATTGTTCCCAAGCCTGTTTTGGGCATGTTTTAGGTTATAAAAGGGGTTTAAACCCTCACTCCTCTCACCCATCCGAATTTGCTAGAAACCCTAATAAGAGTGAGAGAAAAGGTGAGAGATTGTGAGAGACAGTGGGAGAGAATTTTCTGCTGTATGTGCTACCTGTTGCACGTGCCTAAGCAACACACCTCAATCACTTTTCCGGTGATTTCACCACGTTTCTAGGTAAGAAAACACCCCAAACACTTGCTGATTTATCGTTCCTTAGTTTCCATAGCATGGTAGCTGACAGATCTTGTATGTTAGGTTCCCGATTCGTCGTAGACGAAGCGTATACGCTCCGTTCGAATTGATACGCTTCTAAGATAAAAGGTGCGGATTTTAGACGCTTTGATTGACAGTTTTCAATGCTTTTAATGTCGTTTAATAGCAGATTATCGACGGAAACCACATTTGACATGTACAACATGCTGTCAGTTTCCTGTTTCGTAAACAGACGAAAAATATGAGATTTAGGGCATTTTAGTCATTTGTAGGAAATACTATTTTCACCCATATTTTGCTGATGTGATTGAGATGGCTTCTTATCACATTAGGATACTAGGAATGCGTGCATAATTAGTTTGGCGAAGAGATTCGCCTAAATGCATACTTTGAGTCGACATACTATATGTAGACTTAAGTGTGTAGTTTAAGTGTTTGTATAAATGTTTGTATTAGTATGTATTGAATTAAATGGTGTTATGAATTAGTTTAAGAGTGAATTCTCAAATAATATGTTGATGTACATGACTTTCTATATGTTGGCAATATGCATGATTTCGTTATATGTATGAAATGCATGTGTTGTAAGATTTACTTAAGTTATATGTTATAACATGTGTTAACATGTTCACATTGTTGTATTTCATTTCTATTACTCTTACATGATTACTGATGTGGATTAATAATTGTTTGAGACTATACCTAGTCCAGGCAGTCGGTAACCGAATCAATTCGTGGTTGGCTTATCTTTACCACGAACGACGCGTCGATGAACGCGAGTTGTGTTTTGGAGTTGGCGGCAGTGGTTAGGCCACACGAGGTGTTTTATGCACTTCATGTCGTTCGACTTGAGACGTGCTCGTGCTAGTCGAGCCCGTCAAGTAACCCGACTGGCCATTGTATGTTCACCCTGTATGAGTCATAACTGCTTAAACCTAGGGTACTGAACTTACCATTATAAACCCTGTCAACCATGGTACCTTGATCCATAAAGACTCATGAGCCGGGCATGGTGGTATGGGACACCTTGGTCGAGCTGTCGGCCTACGCTGGGGCCACAAACCTCCCCGTAGTGACCAATGAGCACCTATGACTCGTGAGCAGATTATGGTGGTATGGGACACTATATTCTTGCTGTCGGCCTACACTAATCAGGCGACGAGTCCTTTGTAGTGACCGCGAGCGTATTCTGAGTCTATGGAAGGTGACGACTCTTCCGTAGCAGTGAGAGTACAGTAGGCCTGTATTGATAAGGTGATGGGGGAGCGGTGCAACGAGTGCGAGCAACAGCCCTGGCAACCCTTGCAGCGACCTACAAAATATATATCGTATGAGATTACTAGGAGTGACGACCCTAGACAGGATCTGTGTTGGGATTGATATAAGGGAAGTACCTTAGTTTCTCAATCCTTCTGTATGAATGGACTAATAATAACTCGGTAATCATATCACCATCACATTGCATGTGCCTGGAAGATGTGGAGCACTGAGCGGTATGCAAGCATGCCACGGACGAAGATGGTGCCGTATGAGGGAGATCGTCGGTGAGGGCATCCATCATGTCACGTCATATTGCATTAATAACAGTATTAGGAATGTTTGATTTATTGCTTTACTATTATCGCATGATTGATTTGAGAACATGTTAATCCTTGCTCTATTATTCCACTGAGTTAGCTACTCACTCCCACGTTACGGGATGGTGTTTTCGGACACCCACCAGTCCCTATTTTGGTTGCAGATGATGGCGCTGCTTGAGAAGCGGAGCTGGACTTGATGATGATAAGGAGGATCCCTCCTTTATGCGTGTTCTGATTGACGGGATTACAAGGAGGTGGATTAGATGCCTTGACACTTGTCATTTTATATTTTTAGAGCACTCATGTATATTCTTTTTAATTACTTTTGGAGTATACAGGTATGTATATAACCTGGTAACATGTTCACACTCTGGAGACATACAACAGTTTATATATGTTATACATGCTATCACAGTCTTCCGTTTGTTAATTTAACTGTCTCTGGAGTATGATATGCTGTTCTGGAGTAATCCCACTCATGTTTAATACATAACACAGACAACATTCAATCATACACATTTATGTTGCATAAGTGATGTTCTGGAACTCGGGAGTGGAGTTTTTACTCGACCCCCGATTTTCGGGATGTTACACCATGCTACTAAATTGCTAGGAAGATCACCAAGTTTTGAATGGAAGACTGTGGGGCATTTTTGCTTACATACTCAGTGATAATTCGCTCTCATTGACTATCCCACCTACACGCTTGACTCTCACCAAATTTTAAATAGATAGTTGAACCGCTAATCATCTTGCCTACATGCTTGGTTCTTGTCCGTTAGGTTTTGAATAAATACTCGAAGATTCACCTTTCACTGATGGTCTCTCCTACGAACTCGACTCATGTTGAGTATCAAATAGATGACCTTCCCACATTAATCATTCATCCAGGCTATAAGCACATCCACACCAAGTGTAAAGCAAACGGATGTTCTCTTCAGGTAATCGTCCTACTCATGAGCTCATTGCCCGCTGAGTGTCGAACAAACTATTGCTCCTAAGAGCTGATTTGTAAGTATACATATTGTAGTTATTAATCAATAATACAATTTCATCTTTTTCCCAGTTATATCTTTTTTTCCTAATTACGTTATCATTGGACTAAGGTCACATTTGGGAATAATGAAGTCTTTTTGACTGGAAAAAATGAAAACTATTAAAAGGATGAACCCTCCCTTCATTAATCTTTTGATTTCTTATCCTCAATGAATGAATATATGATCGATCTACTAGGATCTTAGTCTCACGGTATATTTTGGCACCTCTAGTTAAAGGCATTCATTTGAATAGAGCCACACATCGCTCTGGCTGCCTGGTACAACATGGACAATGTACAACCAATTTTAGAGCCAACAAATATATTGCAGAATTTCAATACATTTCTACTTTTGGATTCCAGTGAATTCTTGTTCAAGTTCCAAACATAACTTAAGATTTAGAATTCATTGTAATTGTGATTTGATTCCAGTGCATTTAAATACAAGCTCTTAAACCAAACTTTACAGCACATGGTGAAGGATGATAATTAGGCCTTACTTTGGTACTTTGGTAGAATGCAACCAATGATATATGTGCACTTAAAATTGCTTTGAAATTTCATACGTGGTATACAAGTAATTTAAATGGATTTTTACAAAAGATTACCCCATGAATAAGGTATTAACATTTTGATACCTTTTTAAATTACACTCTTGTTAAGATACCTCATTAATGAAGTTATTGTAAAAGAGGTACCTTCGGTTAGTTTTTCTTAACTTTCGTTATAATTTTTCCTAAAACAATAAAAATGACCACTAATTAATGAGGATGCGTTAGAAATTTAAAAGGTAGCAACATGTAATTATTTTAAAAAATATATAATCAAAAAAAAAAATCTGTAAGTATTTCTAGCATAGGGATGGGGCTATTGGTGGGTGCCATGTGGGCCTCATCATGATGGATGTGTTTTATATACGTTATCCATCCGTTTTTTAAGATCATTTTAGGGCACAAGCCCAAAAAAGTGGCAGATCCAAATCTTAGGTGGACCACACCATAGGAAATAGTGGAAATTTAATGCACACCATCAAAAACTTCCTAGGGCCTACCACATTGTTTATTTTTAATCCAACTTGTTAATTAGGTCACACAGACCTACATGAAGGAAATACATGAGTACAACTTCATCCAAAACTTTTTTGGCCCCCAAGAAGTTTTTAATGGTTGATGTTGAATCCTAGTTGTTTCTTATTGTGTGGTCCACCTGAGATTTGGATCTGCATCTGCATCATTTTCAGCTCATGTTATAAGATGATATGGAAAAATGGATGAACGACATGGATAAAACACATACACACCATGGTGGGGCCCACAGAGCACTGTATGAAACCGCATCCAAGTTAAAGGCTCTGTTGCCTAATAGGTCAAAAGGGTTTCTTGATTACATGCGGCCCCAAGCTCACCCAACATGGCGCGGCCCTAACCATAAGGCCCACCTTGATGTATGTATTGCATATCCATGTCATCCACATGTTTTTCCAAGTCCTTTTAGGCCATGAACCAAAAAATTAAGAAAATCCAAATATCAGGTGGACCATAACATATAAAACAATGCTGATTGAACCCACCATTAAAAACTTCTTGTGCACTACAAATATTTTAGATGAAGTTGTGCCTATGTTTTCCTTTCATCCAAGTCTCTGTGACCTAATCAACAAGTTGGATCGAAAACAAACATTATGGTGGTCCCTAAGACATTTTTAGTGGTGCACATTCAATCACTACTATTTCCTTTGGTGTCGTCCACCTGAGATTTGGATACGTCGTATGTTTGGGCTCATGCCCTAGAATGATTTCAAAAAATGGATGGACAACAAGGATAAAACACATGCATCATAATGTGCCCACATGGCACCCATCGGTAGCCCTGTCCCTATGGGATGTGCATGTGAGAAAGCCTTACTGATTTTTTTATATTACATTCAGCGACCTTTTTAATTTTTGTATGCAGTCTTATTAATTGGTGGGCATTTTTATCATTTTAGGAAAAATTATAAGAAAAGTTAAGAAAAACTAATTGAAGGTATCCTTTGACAATAACTTAATTAATAAGGTATATTAATGGAAATGTAATTTAAAAAGGTATTAGAATGTAAATACCATATTAATGAGGTACTATTTTGTAAAAATTCTTAATTTAAATTAAATTTTACTGATTATATGTACAATTTTTGTCCACAAAAACTACAACAATTTGATTCTCTATTGGACTTACTGGATGGTTAAAAATGAATTCTCTATTGGATTGTTAGACTCTTATAGGATGGTTAAAAATGAAAAATATGAATGACTCTGCTCTACAAGTTTCCATGAGGTAGATATCAAGATTGTTCGACCCATCTAATATTTGGACAGTGGCCTACCACCTGTGTTTCCACATCTAGTGAGTTAATTCATGCCACATGTATAGTTTATACATGCATGAGTATCATGTCATACAATGTCGAAGTGTCAAATAACTCTGTTGTTACAAAACTACCGGCATAGCTTCGGTGGATCCCCGAATCCACAAGGTCGGTGTTACAAAAACTACAACAATTTGATTCTCTTTGATGTATGTGCTTTGTGTCCACATAGTGCATCCATTTTGAAAGCTCATTTTAATGCATAATCTAAAAAGTGAAGCAGATCCAAATCTCAAGTGGACCACACCATAGGAAACAATAGTAACAAACCATTAAAAATTTGTGGGCCAACGAAAGTTTTAGATCAATATGTTATTTATGTGGTCCCTTCATTCAGGTTTTGTGACCTTGTCAATAGGTTATATGGCTAATAAGCATTCCGATGGCCCGAAATGGTTTTAACAATGGGTATGCAGTCACCATTGTTTGTTGTTGTGTGGTCCACTTACTATTTTAATCTGCTTTATTTTTAGGATCATGCCCTAAGATGAGTTGTCAAAACGTGCGGATGGGCGTGGATTTATGGCACATACATTATGGTGGGCCCCATAGACAGGGATATATCGACCTCAATGGATTTGCGGATCCGCTAAAGTCGCGCCCTCCAGGGTTATTAATTAAAATAGCCCTAAATTATAGCATAATATAGGCGTTGATGTCAAAATTTCAAGCTATATCTATTTTATACCTTTGGGTACTTTTTTATTTTTTCCCGAAAAAGTCGCCCCTCTGCTAGCCATTCCCATGTATGACAGTAGTTTTTCACAAAAAGAGAGCCCCACTAAATCAATGATTGGGATCACCCCTTGGTCGATTTGATCCATTCACTTTAATTGGATAGCCGCGAACCCACAACATGGTTAATTCAAAAAAAAAAATGGAGTTGTCTATGGTGCACAACTGCATTAACGATATGAGTTAATTTTGAAGTGTTTCCTTTGATGTGGTCCATCTGTGATGAGTTTTACCCTCAAACGTAGGTAGATGACATGAAATTAAAATTCATTTCATGTGGATGGCTTGGATTTGTTACAAGATCCAATGGACCCCACACGAGATATGAGATGGGTTCAATAAGTGAGTCTCTTGCGAGGGAATGTCATTTAGCCTTTTTCTCTCTTTCTTCTTCATTTTTTTCACGAGAGGGGACCGTTTTGGGGTTATGACCTTGCCACCTCAATGGGACCCACTCCGGTGAGCTTCCGGCATGCATCCAACATCATTCCCTCCATTCCAGTGAGCTTCTAAATGTTTTTTTATAAAGATTTTCAGTGCTGCAAAAATGGACATAACTCCCTCGTTATATGCTCTATTTGGGTGATCTTGTACTCATTGGAAAGATAATTTGATAAACTTTCAAATATTTTTAGAATAACCTCATTTGCACACCATTTGATTTCCCAAAAGTAGGCCCAAAGTTATTGTAGTTTGTCGGTATTCACTATGGATTGTTAGTTCTACGAAAATAGTCATAACGCCCTTGTTACATATCCAATTTGGGTGATCTTGTACTCATTGGAAAGGTAATTTAATGAAATTTCAAATGGCCATAGAATAAACTAATTTGGACACCTTTTGATTACCCAAAAGTGAACCTAAAATTATTATAGTTTGTAGATACTCACTATGGATTGCAGATCCCACAAAAATGGTCATAATTCCTTGTTACATGTCTGACTTGGGATCTTGTACTCACTGAAAAGGTAATTTGATGAAATTTCAAATGAAATTGGAATTACCTCATTTTGAACCATTCGATTACCCAAGTGTAGCCCCAATGTAGAGTTATGCATCAAGCCGAGTCGAGTCAAATGGGCTAAACTCGGCTTGACTCGTCCGTGCTCTCCTCGAACTCGCCCTTGAGCTTAATATTGGAGATTGGCTTGCTTGCCAAAGCTTTCGAGGTGAGCTCGAGGCGAGCTAGTGGATCAAGTCGAGTCAAGCTTACCTCGAGTTGAGTTGATCCTACTCCCACCTCAATTTATTATAATTTTTACCACAAAATACAAATTAAAAGTCAACAATGATAAGTCCAAAATGTCCTACATGCTACAACATTAAGACAAAAAAAGGTCTCACATATACTATCTACATACCACAACATCAAGTCCAAAAAGTGAAAATATATTACGAAACATAAAAGCTTAAATAAAATTTTAAAAGTATACATTCATTCATGTGATTTTAGATGTATTCTCATCATCACTTCCATTCTTGTCCTCATACTCCTCAACATTGAAATTGCTACCGCCCCAAACAGGATGCAACCAATCTTATGTATATATCAGTGATTCAACTATTTTCGAGGAAAGTGAGCTTTGATACCTACTAACAACCCTACTACCCATGTTAAAAGTTGATTCTGATGCCACAATCGAAATTGAAATTGACAATATGTCTCATGCTATTGCTGAAAGTCTAGGGTATTCATGACCTCTCGACTACCCGTAGATTGAAGAGTAACTATTGTGCTAGATACTACGGCTAAAGTATTAACATATAAAGTGAACAACTCTTCAACTGTAGCATGAATAATGGCGGTTTCTGCTGAAACTCTTTCAAAACTGGAATAAAGTGAGCTGAAAATATACCTAACCATTGCCATCTTATACAGTGGATGCATAACAACTGCAATGGTCATTAATAAATGGTAGTCAGCCCAATACTTATAAAATTTCATTTGCATTCCTAAAGCCATCACTTGTAAAAAAAATGGACCCTGATTAGCATACTTTTTTAGAGTGTCCATAATGAAAATAATTTCTAGAAGAAACTAATTTGTCGTAAGATACTTATTCTCATAAAAAAAATCTCCGTAAAGTCATAAAAAAACTTTGAGAAACTGATGAACGTGTTCATCTTTCATCTAATATTCATCACTATGCTCGTATGCATACATTTTATCATCCACCGCAAGTTTAGAGAATGCAACTTTAAATTTTAAAGCAGTATCCATCATTTCATAAGTTGAATTTCAATGCGTGCAAACATCTAACTTCAACTATATTTTAGATTTTAAATCCAAATGTTGGATTATATCATTCCACATACTCAGTCTTGAAGGTGACCCCCTTATATGTTTAACATTATCTCATATGTCAGAAATCATTGCTCACAACCCTAAGAGTAGGGTAGCGATGTAGTAATAATCTCGGTGAGACCAAGGTCAAATCCATAAGGATTGAACTTGTGTGTCTTCTGAATTTAACTAGAACTAAAGCTAAATGAAGAACTAAAGAAGAAATCTAAATTTAAATGAGTAATTATGAATAAGGTTTAAATTATCAATTAAAAGGAACTAGGGTGCTAAGGATCCACGTGTAGCTTCTCAGGATGTTACCTTGTTTGTTTAAGGAAATCCAATTGCAATTAGAGTCATATCCTATCCAAATGGAAAAGAGAGATAATTGAATCTCTGAACTTCTCATGAACCTAGTCTCGATGGATGAGAGTTGTGGGCATTGGAAGTGATTCCATCATCCAACCATGCCCATGAGACGATGGCAAACAACAGCATATACCAACCCCACAACCAATCATAGGAGAATTGTGAAGATTAGGAAGGATTCCATCACCTTACCATACCCAAGGGACGATGGTGAACGACAGGACTTACTAATTTCATAATCTCAATTCAAGAAAAGAAGATACTCAAAGCAATTGTAGATCTATTGTAATTTATCACAACAAATCATTAAAAACTAAAAATATTCCTTAATAAAGAACTAGAATCCATAAAAGTTCAACAAAATATGAATCAAAGCAAAGTAAACATCTCAATCACACTACAAGCTTCACCTCTTAGCCCTAGCTAAGAGGCTTAGCCAGCCATAGACATGATTGAACTAAGAACTCTTAAAAAAAATATAAAGACCAACTAAGAAAGAAAAAGAAAGTTATTGGACAGCGGCTTCACCCTTTTACTCCACTCCTTGAACCCTAAAAGATGCCTATGAACGTCCTAGGGACTCCTATTTATAGTTGTGAATCCCCCTCTTACGCACCAACTTGGAATTTCCACAAACCGTCTCAAATTACGCAATCCGCGTTGACCCTGCGTTGTAACTCAGCGTGATTTTGGTGGCACCGAAATCGTATCTAAAATTTTATTACATTTGAAATTGTATGTACAGAGTACTTAGATAGCACCGAAATTGGCTTAGGTGCATTGAAGTTGGCTTTTGTGGCACCGAATTAAGCTTAGGTGGCACCGAATTAAGTTGTTTTCTTGCTGGACTATTTTGTGTACTTCGGTGGCACCAAAATTGGCTTAGGTGGCAGCGAACAATCCTGTTTTTCTATTGTTTAACTTGTACTTTTGCCAATCTTTTCTTCATTCTTTGTACTTGGTTTCCTAGGATCTTTGACATGAGAATTCTCTATTCTTGGTCTCCTAAGATCCATCCTTTCCCATGGTGATTCTTGAGCATTAAATCTATGCTTTTTGTATTCTTTTCAATCCAAGCTCTCAGATTCACCTTGTAACACAAACATGCACAAAATACAACATTAAGCAGTATCATGTTCATAAAACCAAGATATAAATGGGGGAAAATATGCAATATTTGAGTCTCAATAATTGTTGAGTCAATTTCTTTCAGCCCTTCTTGTACAATCAAGTTTAGTGTATGAGCACAACATCTGACTTGAAATATTTTAACCTCAAAGAATAAATTTCTAGCTGCCTTAAATTGATTATATAAGAAAGAAACTAAAGTGTCATTAGAAATGACATTATTTAAAGTTATCAAAGAGATTTTCTTTTCGATGACCCAGTCAAATTGATATCTCGCACAAATACTGACACTAAACGATATATGAGGTCTACTAGCAATCAAATAGAGTAAGCTACCAATCATGCTTTGATAGAGATGAGAAGCAACACTTTTACCTGATTCAACTTTAGATAATCTAAGTGTTGTATTCATCGGAGTATTGAAATTTCTACCTTTTTTGAAACCAAACCTCTTTACCAAATCCTATGCATATTTGGTTTGGGAGATGAAAATTTCATCTTGAACCCCAAGAAAATAAGTTAGCCGCCGACATACTCATTTCAAATTCTAATTTCATAAATTCTTCAAACTTAGAGAAAAGATTAGCACAAATAAATCCATAGATAATATCATTAACATATTTTTACACAATTAAGATATCATCATTTGATTTTATTTTATTTTTTACAATAAAGTTTTGTCAACACTACCCATTTGAAAATTATGACTAAGTAAAAATTTAGTCAACTTTTCATACCATGCTCTAGGAGCTTGTTTCAAACTATATATAGCCTTTTTAAGACGATAAAGATGATCCAAAAGTTAGGGATCTTCAAAACCCTTTGACTATTCAACATAAACTTCCTCATTTAAGTCACTGATTAGAAAATCACTCTTAACATCCATTTAATATATTTTAAAATTTTTATAACAAGCAATGGAAATAAATAACCTAATAGATTAAAGGCGAGCAACCGGTGTAAAGGTTTTCATTGTAGTCAATTCCTACTATTTGAGTGTAACCTTACACAACTAGTCGTGCCTTATTTCTGATAATATTTTCAAGTTCATAAGATTTATTTTTGAAAATCCACTTAGTTCTGATAACATGTTTATCAGATGGTCTGAGAACAAGAAAACCACACATCATTTCTTACAAATTGATTCAGTTCATTAAGCCAATGCCTCATTTATATTATCCGGTTCTATTTGGGAAGTGAATCAAACATGATTGCAAACATTTTCAAACTATCTTCTAGTTTGAACAGCAATATGAGGGTTACCAACTATTTGATCATTTAGATGGTCTTTTACCAACCTTAACTCATTAGTATTTAATTTGGATATTGGTTCACTTTGATAATTAAAATAATATCACTATCACCATCATCTTTGTCAAGACTGAGAATGATCAATTAATAATCAATTACAACATTTATTAATTCTTAAATTACCCCAGTTCTTTTATTTAAAATAATATATGCATGACTGTTTAATGCAAATCCTAAGAGTATTCCCTCATCACATTTTGTATCAAACTTACCCAAATTTTTATAGTCACGTAAAATGTAGCATTTGCTTCCAAAAGTACAAAAATATTTTACGCTCGGATTTTTCTCAAACCACATTTCATGTGTTGTTTTATTTTTTCCAGCTCTAATGCAAACACAGTTAATTATATAGCATGCAATATTAACAGCTTCAGCCCATAGATATTTAAGCAATTTCATACTGTTTAGCATTACACTAGCCATTTCCTGCAATACTCTATTTTTTCTTTTAGCAACTCCATTTTATTGAGGTGTTTTTGAAGCTAAAAAATCATATAATATACCATGGTCATTTCAGTATTTCTGAAAATTGCTATTTTCAAATTCAATTCCATGATCACTTCTTATTTTGATCATGAACTATTCCTTTTCAGCTTGGATGCATTTAATAAACTTTTCAACTTTGTCAAGAGCATCCGACTTTTCTCTCGAGAAAGCTACCCAAGAGTATCTAGTGTAGTCATCAACTATGACTAGGAAGTATTTCTTTTCCCCTCTACTCTTCGTTCTAGTTGGTCTAACTAAATTCATGTGAAGAAGTTCAAGAAGTCTAGTAGTGGCTAAGGAGTTCACTTTCTTGTGACTACTCTTAATTTGCTTGCCTACCTAACAAGTAGTACGTAATTTATTTTCTTTCTTTCTTAGTTTGGGTAAACCTCGTAAGTCATCTCTTTTGCTCAATTTGTTTAAATGTCTATAGTTTACATGTCTAAGACATTGGTATCATAATTCATTCTCATCGGTTTGAACCATCTAACAGGAATGATTTGTTAAGCAAGAGTCATCAATTATATAGCAATTTTCAAAAGTTTTGCGACTATTTAATATCACATGTCCTTCTTTATTTATCATCTCACATCAATGATCAGAAAATTTTACACTATGATCTCGCAATTGGGAAGATAGGTAAATTAGGAAGATGTACATTAACTTTACAGATGATCTTGCAATTACTATCATCTCCGAATGAAACTGATTTGCCATTGATTTGATTGATGTTTAAGAGAATGGCTTTATCACCTATCATTTGTCTAGATCATCCACTGTCTAGGTACCATCTTGAATGGCTACTTGCTTTGAAATCTGTGTGGATAATAAGACACTTTACCATTGGAACCCATTTTATGATGGTTTTAGGCTTTAGAGAGTCTCTTACCTTTTGATGTTCTAGGGAGTTAGGATTTCTCATATTTTTGTGTACTCCATTCATACCTGAGTTGGATTTCAACAACTCTTTGAGTAAGTCCACAATTTCATCGGTAAGAGGAAGATTTTTATTTTCTCCTCTTTGATATCTGTGGTTGTTGGCAAATGTTTTTACATTAGAGAATTCTTGAAAGGGTTTTATACTTTTGAAAGTATTCTTTTTGGGATTCAACTTATTTAAATTTTCTGCTTTAGAGTTCGAGGATTTTCCTTTCACAAAAGAAGGAGCAGAATTCGTAGATTTTAGATTGTTATCTCTAATATAGCCAAGACCAAACTTGTCGCCATTCTAACATGATTAAGTTAGCAATTTTTCAAGTTTCCGGTTTGCTTGGGTATATTTCCAAGTATCCTTTGAACTCTTAAGTGAAGAAACTTCAATTTTCAATTTCTCATTTTTCAAATTTAAGATCTTGTAATTCAAAAATTTTCAAACTTAAATCTAGTTTTGATTTTTCAAAATAGTCAAAAAAATGAGATTTTTCCAAAACAACCTTTTCAAGTTCTAATTATAATTCCTCACATTTTTTTTTTTTGAATTTTTTCCTTTTGCCGCAATCTTGTAACTTTCTGTGTAAAACGCATCATAAGCTTTTTGAAGATCGTCTTCATTTTTAGACTCACTTTCGGGAGTTTCATAATCAGATGTTTCACAATCTTATGAAGAAGTAACTATAGGTATATTCATAAAGGCATTATGTACTTTTATATTTCCTTGATCTGATTCATCAATTTCATATTTTAATGATTCATCCCAAGTAACAATCATGTCATTTCTTCTCGATTTATCCTTTTTAGGACATTTTGAAGCAATATTCACAAATTCAGAACAGTTGTAGCATTGAGTGTCTTTAGTTTTAGATTTTCAATAACTTAAAATTCATTTTCTTTCATCAAACAGTTTTTGAAATTTTTATATCAAATTTCTTTGCTAACATGGCCATATAATCCTCATTTTCCTCATCATTTAAATTTTCATTTAAAATCTTTTATTTAGACTTAGAGGATTTTAAGGCAATGGACTTGATCTTTGGAGCTTTGAATTTTAACTTGTAAGGTTGAAGAGATCCAAGCTGAAATTGCGGTAGAACTGTTATTGCTAAAGTATGGAAGTATGTTTAAATGTCCTAAAGGAGGGTGAATAAGACTTTTCAAAAATTATTTTCCTATAATAACATCCAATGCCTAAGTTTAATCAAGAAGAGTAAGTCAAAGTAACTCTATGGCATCTATGTCAAAAGAGGATCCAAAACACATAAGCTTACACAAGATTTACATGTAAAGAACAAGGCTATAAGGATAGTGTATGTGATAGTGTGTGAGATGTGATTTCTATCAATACTTATACATTTACTAAATCATGCATCATAGTAATCATTTGATAGACATAAGCATAATTAAATCAATGCACAAAAAGCAATCCCAAACACAATCATATATAGTGGTTTGGCTACTTGCCTACTCCGCTCCCAGTGGACGCACTCTCTCCTAAAGTGTACTGGAATTCATTATCTAATGGTTTTAAATCAGGTTAACCATGAACCTTCACAACTTACACAAGATTATCTAAGGGACCTACACATGGTTACCTTAGGTGCCTACACAAGGCGACAAGTCCTACATAAAGACACAACTAGGAGCTTACACAAGAAAAACTATGCCTACACAAGGCAACATGTCCTTCACATAGACAACACGTCCTACACAAGGACAACGTATTCTCCCATCGAAGGCCTATAAAGTGGTCTCACTCAAACTCTGAATCCAAATTATACATAAGGAAAGGGCTTTAGACTCAATGGACTCCTTATACATACAGATAAGTGAGTGAGCCGCTCTCTCGCACAATCTGTAGATCTTCAATGTTGACGAAGAGTCTTTAGCTCCCTTGAACCGTAACCACTTTTGATGCTTCAAGGTTGTGAGGTTTATGGTTTTATTGTTCATCTCTATTTAAATGATATGATTTAAACACATGGAAAAGATTCCCATGAGCTATGTATTCAAGAGTTCCAACACAAGGATTTGCCTGTGATGAGGGCTGTTGGAAACTCATTGAATGTTAAAGTTCATAATTCAATCCAAGCAATAAAGATGTTGAGTAAATGCTTATACTAAAGATTGAATGATGAACTCTAATGGGAAAGAGGGAATGAAGAAGAGGGTATTAACTTTTGAAGCAGCTCTCTCAAACTCTCTTAAATTCTAGCTCCATTTGCTAAGAAGCAACCTATGGTATATATAAAGGAAGAATCCTAACGATAAAAAAAATGGACAGAAATCTATTATTGTCGATGTTATCAAGTAGTCTTCGATTTCATTGAAATTTGAAATTCGATGTTATCGAGCTTACTTTGATTGCATCAATTTCCTACACACATATATTCATTTTTTGTGTATAACAGATTCTGCTCAATTTTATCGAGCACCCTTCAATTTTATTGACGTGCACTTCGATGTAATCGAGAGGCAATTCGATCTCATCAGATTCTCTTCAGAAAATTACCTTTGGTTGCCGAAAGATTTTATCCTGATATTCGATGCTATTGATCATCGTTCGATGTTATCGAATTTTAAAGTTCGATGACATCGAATGGTATTTGATGTAATCAAAGAGATTTATATTCCTAGATGGTTTGTTGGACAAAATATTCCTGATTTTTTATTCGAGCAGCTTTCGATTCTATCGAGAATTTACTCTCGATGCGATCGAAGGTGACTCGATTATATCGATGAACATTTATAGAATATTTTTTATGCAAAGGGAGTGTCCTAAGTCGATGCCATCGAAGATGGTTTGTTTACATCAAAATTTGAATTTCGATATCATCAAAATCTATTCGATATAAACAATATTTCTCAATGGATGGTCATTTTGTTACTAGACAGAATGGGCCTATTTCTCGCTGCAATCGAACCATGTTCGATATAATCGAAAATGTCTTCGATTACAAATCGATATACTCAATTTTTCCTATATAGTTCATACTTTACTCAAACATTCTAGGTGTTCAACACTTAAGCTTACCAAAGATGATTTATAATGTATTAGAGGTAAGACTAAATTAAATGGGGTCATATACCTCAAAGGTTTAATTAGGGAAGTGAGGCTTCATTTACCTGTTTGGAGCACTCGGGTTTCTTCCTAGTTGAGGTCTTTATCTTGTAATCTTCATTTTGGGGATCACTTAAAGGTTGACTCAACACTCACGTAATTTGACAAACCAGGGCACTTTCATAAGAAACTCGTTAACCTTCATAATATCGGTATCTCTCAGTTCTTGTATAGTAATAATCTTGTAATTAAATTTTTCAGGAAGTTCTCGCAGTATTTTTGCACAAACCTTGCTTTCACCATGACCCCACATAGAATTAACTATGTCATTTAATTTCGTATACAAATCTATAAACGACTCATTTTCTTCCATACGAATTTTCTCAACTTTAGTTGCGAGGTTTTGGGTTTTAGACTTTTTTACAATGTTTGTTTCTTCATGTGTCATTTTAAGTATATCCTAAGATTATTTTGTTGTATCGCACGGAATGATAGTTTTAAACTCATTTGGTAATAGAGCATAAGTTAAACGTTCAAGGCTTTTGCATTTGTACTACTTTCACTTTTCTTAGTAGTTGTCCATAAATTATAAGCCATTTCTCTCATGGATATGGTTCTTAAAAGAACTATTATTCTTGAAGTACGAAGTATGTCCAAATGTCCTAGAGGAGGTGAATAGGACTTTTTAAAATTATTTTCTATTAAGAACAAACAATGCCTAACATTAATCGAAAGAGAAAGGCAAAGTAACTCTGTAAGACCCGTATCCTAGTCGGTACTGTTCCGTCAACTCCCGTGATCCTTCCAGTCAAATTCCGATAATCTGCGACATATAATCGAAGTTTGCGCTTAACCCTAAGTCGTATCCCATAGATTTGAGTCAGTTCAATCTGATATTTATACCATTACGACCGCACCATCGCCACGGTTCCGACACCGCGTCTTACATACTGATCTGATACCCTGGCAGGGAGATGCAGACCCGCATTGGGATCAAGGAAAAACACCGCGCGTTGCAAATCTCAAGAGAATCTCTACAATATGTCCCATCAATCAATCACTCCATCAATCAATCAATCACCTCATGTAAAATACAAGCAACCATCCCCCTCTTACATCACCCTTACCTAAAGTCAACTCTTTCCCTCTCTCTCTCTCTTACACCACCATACATGTCAAGTACACCATCACCTCACCCATCACTCTCTCTCCTTACATCCCATCTCTCTCTCTCTCATTTCTCAACACATCCCAAGTAAGAGAGAAAAATGCACACGTCCAAGCCTTCCCATGGAGAGAAAAGTGCATATGTGAGGCCCACCTTTCCATCCCAAGATCTCTCATCCTAGCCATCCATTTCTCATCTTCCTCCATCAAAGAGAAGTATGAGAAGACCAGCTTTCCAATGGACCAAGAAGATCGAACGGTGAGTGCTTCTATGAGGTCGTTTTCTTATTTTTTAAGATGGGCCAAGTGAGGCCTACCGATCGATGGTATGGATCTCACTTTGGACCTTAAGTTGTGGCCGATGGCCCACCTTGATCTTCATGATCATTCCATGATGGGACCATTCTCCATGGACCTCATCATGATGTTTATTTTGTAGATTGACAAGGGGTCATCTAGACCTTCTATTTCGGTGGAGAAAGGATCTCCACCGTTGATCTTTAATTTAGTGGGCCCACATGCAATGGGACCCACTTGATGTACGATTAGATGCTTAAAACGGAGGGCCTATAGTGTCGGGGTCCCTCCATCACGCGTGTCCCACTCTCCTTCTCTCTCTTTCTCCTTTCTCTTTTTCATTATTTTCTTTGTGTGTTGATATGGTCGCGTGGCCCACTTGAATAGGCCCCACCATGAAGTACTTTACCCAAGCCGTCTAAGGGTGGGGCCCACTCTATATGTGTTGTATCCACACCATCCATCATTTAGTGGCCCACATAAGCGGGGCCCACCTCAATGCTCGTGCGCACCCAAACTGTCCAGCGTCCCCTGGACGCTGGACGTCAAAAAGGAAAACACAAATATTAGCTTGTTTCAAGGCATTGGGGTGGCCCACTCATAGAGGCCCTACATTGATGTATGTTTATAATCCAAGCCGTCCATTCCATTCCCTGGCTTAATTTAGACGTTGAGCTGAAAAATGGACTTAATCCGACCTTCTGGCGGGCCACAGCTTAGAAAATAACGGTTTTCACCATTAAAATGTACCTTGATCTTTCTACACCCCAAAACAAATATAACATATTGGACTTGTTATGTCCGTCTCAGGCCATGGAAACTAGTGGTCGGGATGGATTTGGCTAAAACAGGCCCCACGCAGGAAAAACCTTAGAAAAATTCGATTTAAAAAAAAAATTTAAAAAAAAACAACAACAACAGCATTGTTGCTATTGCTGACAAGAGAGGACGCGAAGGCATCCTTCGCTGGGACGGCGGGCGTACGGCAACAACCCACTGCTCCAGTTGCTGGACAGCCAATAGGGCCCCACCCTTGGTGTATGTGGTGGGCCATGTGTGTGGACCCCACCATGATGCATGTGTTGCATCCAAACTGTCCATCCACTTTGCAAGCTCATTTTATGGCTCGAGACAAAAAATGAGTCAGATCTAAGGTTTAGGTGGAGCCCACCATGACATGTGTTTCATTCATGTCAACCATCACGAGGTGGAGCCCACCATGATGTATGTATATCTTTGTCGTTCATTTGAGGTGGTCCATATTGATGTATTTGTGGCCGTTGTTGAGGCCTACCTTGGCAATTATAGGGCCCGATTAGTGTGGCCCATTTAATATATGTAAGGTCATATGATTAGGCTCACCTTGATGTATTTGTGGCTTGCTATTGAGGCCCACCTTGATATGAATGTAAGACCCATGGGTTGAGACCCACTTGTGATGTGTATAGGGCCCATGGGTTGAGACCCACTTGTGATGTGTATAGGGCCCATGGGTTAAGACCCATTATGATGTATAAAGGCCCGTGGGTTGAGACCCACTTGTGATGTGTATAGGGCCCGTGGGTTGAGACCCATTGTGATGTATAAAGGCCCATGGGTTGAGGCCCACTGTGGTGTGTATAGGGCCCATGGGTTGAGGCCCAACTTAATGTACTTGTGGCCCGTTGTTGAGGCCCATGTTGGCATTTATAAAGCCCATTTGAGGAGGCCCATCTGATGCATTCGTGGCCTATAGTTGGGGCACACTTTGATATATAAGGCCCATGTTACGAGGCCCATTATGATGTATTCAGAGGCCCATGGGATATGGCCCATTGCAATGTACATAAGGCCCCTTTACTGCGGCCCACTTGATTTATAAAAAGCCCATATGATGCGGCCCATTTGATATATCTAAGGCCCATAGGTAGAGGCCCAATGGGTTGTCCTTAGGGTCCATTGCAATGTGCGATTTCTCCATGGTTTATGACAGGCTATGCCTTGGGAGCAATGCTAGTTTGACGTCCACATTGTAAGTGTAATGTTGGTTAAATGTCCACATTATGACTCTCCCTAGGGCCCATTGATAGGCCCATACTTGTTATGTGTAGGCCGTCTAGGCCAATCTGCATTGTAAGAATAGTTCATTACTTTATAACATGCCTAGTATAATTTCATGATTCATGACCATACGCATCATATGTATGCTTGATATGAGTAGTGACTGATCATGGCATACGCCATTGGGCGGACCATTTGTGAAACTCATTATGAGACGGAGTGTCCCACATTATTACGCTGTACGCACAGGATTGTTGCATGACTGTACGGTGTGATTCATGCATCTCACATTTGTGTACCTTGATCATTATACGCCCTAGCGACATCAGGGTCGTGGCCTCCACAGGCACATCGTGGATGGTTAGATGAGATACTGAAAATATTTGATTCTAGCACTATGGGACACTTAGGATGTCCTTGGGTGAAAATCCCAGAACCTCCGAGGCCAGGAGTAGCCCCAATGTCTAGACCAAGTGGAACATGAGCGCCCGAGTGCTGAATACCAGTAGGCCTCGTCTCTCACTGTGTTATGGTCGGTTAGGAGGGGGTGTGGCCTTATCCACCTGAGGGAGGATGCTATAAGCTAGGCTAGGTATGACCAACTCGTAAATGGGTCCGCTATCGACGAGCTGGGTAGGTATTGGCAGACTACTGGCCAGGCAAATAGTGAGGTCTATTCCGCTCACTGGGCTGTGCAGCTAGGGAGGAGGCAGTCGGTGTCGAGTATAATAGACCCCGGTGATTTCTCCAAAGAGTAATTGTACTGATATATGGACTTATTGAGCAAGAATTGCATATCCATTCATTCATTCATTCACTATCCACTCGGGCTGGTGGTGCGTAACTATTTATTACATGTACCTTTGCATGGCCAGAATTTCGGTTGGACGAGCGACTAACCTGAGACCAGGAGTTTATCACATTGTGTCTGACTATCCAAATTTAGGTATGGGACTGGTTTGGATAGAAGTCCCTGTGATGGACCCCATAGCCTGTGGTACTTCATACTATCATCCAGACTTCGCATTCCAGCATGGTCATTTCTTTTGCACCACATATTTCATTGCATCCATAGTACTTAACATTTTGAGTTACTATGTTATTGCACGTATATGGCCTAGACGGACTTAGCAGGATTTACATATTGCATTGTACCCTCAACATCTGACATTTGGCTCTCTATGACTCCTCGTTCACATAGTTGATTTGTCTTGCTAGTATTTTCGATATTGTATCATTTATAGGCTTATCATTATTTCCACTTACTGTAATATCGTATGATTCATGATCTTGTTAGTATTTCCATTTGCCTCAATGATGTATGATTTATGGACTCTATTGTATACTCGGCACTTACCTTACACACACGTACACCACCCTCTAAGCTTTTGTAAGCGTATGCACGATAGATGTGTGCAAGTGGCGTTAGGTTGCAGCAGCGTTGAGCTTGAAGCGTGCAGTGGTTTTCAGGAGCTCTGATTTTAATATATGTATTTTCCTTTCAGCATTGTATTCAAGTGAATATATTAGTGGATATATGATGATGATGTTGCCTTTATGATTTGGGTAAACTTGTGCTTATGCTTATTACAAGATAAATGTACGTTGAAAAATCCTCCTTGTAGGATCCCAGGATCGGAATCTGGCGTATGCTGCGCTGGGAGCCGAGAATGGGGTACTACGGAGGTTGTCGATACCAGATTCGGCGATCGGGATTCCTATGAATCTAATTTTCGAGTTTGGGGCATGACAAACTCTATGGCTTCCAAGCCAATAGAGGGTCCAACTCACACAGGCTTATATAAGATTTTCATATGAAGAACAATCCTATTAGGGATAGTGTATATGATAGTGTGTGGGATGCGATCCCTATCAATATTAATACATTAACTAAATCATGCAACATAAAAGACATTTGATAATCATAAGCACAATTAAAATAATGCAAAAAACAAATTCCAAACACAATCATATATAGTGGTTCAGCTACGTACCTACTCCACTCCCAGCGGACTCACTCTCTCCTAGAGTGTACCGAATTTCACTATCCAATGGTTTTAAATCAGGTTAGCTATGAACCTTCACAACCTACATAAGGTTAACTAAGGGACCTACACAAGGTTCCCTTGAGTGCCTACACTTAGGTAACGAGTCTTACACAACTGGGAGCCTACCCAAGGTAGCCCATGCCTACACAAGGCAACACGTCCTTTACACTGACAACATGTCCTACATAAGGACAACACATCGTACACAAGGACAACACATCCTACACAAGGACTATGTATTCTCCTGTTGGAGGCCTACAATGAGGTCTTGGCGAGTTTGTCACTCAAACTTTGAATCCCAATCCTACACGAGGAAAGGGCTTCAAACTCAACAGACTCTCTATACTTACAATTAAGTGAGTGAGCCCCTTTCTCGCACGATGTGATGATCTTCGATGATGATAAAGAGTCTTCAGCTCCCTTGAATTACAACCTCTTTTGATGCATCAATCAATGCTCTGAGGTGTTGAGGTTTATGGTTTTGCACTTCTCTATTTATATGATATGATCTTAAACACATGTAGAGAAGGTTCTCATGAGATATGCATTTAAGAGTTTCAGTACTGGGATTTACCTACGAATAGGTCAATTGGAAACTCAATGAATGTTAGAGTTCATAATTCAATCTAAGTACATAAGATGATGAGTTAATGCTTATGCCAAGATTAAATGATAAACTTTAATAGGAAAGAGAGAATGAGGAAATGGGTATTAAATCTTAAAGTAGCTCTCTTAAACTCTATTAAATTCTAGCTCCATTTCCTAAGAAGCGACCTATGGTATATATAAAGGAAGAATCCCAACGGTAAAAAAAAAGGCAGAAATCTGTCATTGTCAATGCTATCAAGTAGTCTTCGATTCCATTGAAATTTAAAATTTGATTTTATCGAGACTACTTCGATTACTCAATTTCTTACACACACATATTCATTTTTATATAGAACAGATTGCGCTCAATTTTATCGAGTACCCTTTGATTCTATCAACGTGCATTTCGATGTCATTAAGAGGTAGTTCGATCCAATCAGATTTTTTTCAGAAAATTACCTTTGGATGCTGGAAGATTTTATCCTGATATTTGATGTTATCATCATCATTTGATGCTATCGAATTTTGAATTTTGATGACATCAAATGGTATTTGATGTAATCAAAGAGATGTATTTTCCTTAATGGTTTGCTGGACAAAATGTTCCTCAAGTTCAATGTAATCGAGTATCGTTCAATTCTATCATGAACTTACTCTCGATGTGATCGAAGGTGGCTCGATTATATGGATGAACACTTAAAGAATGTTTTCTGTGTAGAGGGAGTGCCCTGAGTCGATGTCATCGAATAAAGTTTGATTTTATCGAAGTTTGATAATTTTGTTAATTTTGTAATTTTGTAATATAATCGACATGTTCGATAAAATGGGCCATTCAATATAATCGATAATTCTCAGCATTTGGTAATTTTGTTATTGGACGGAATGGGCCATACCTTCGATGCAATTGAAACATGTTCGATAGAATCAAAATGTCTTCAATTACAAATCGATGTAATCAATTTTTCCTATATAGTTCATATTTTACTCCTCTAATATTTTAAGTGTTCAACACTTGAGCTTACCAAACATGATGTTTAATAAATTGAAGGTAAGACTAAGTTAAATGGGGGTCATTTACCTCAAGGGTTTGGTTAGGGAAGTGAGGCTTCATTTACCTGTTTAGAGCACTTGAGCTTCTTCTTGTTTGAGGTCTTGATCTTGTAATCTTCATCTTGAGGCTCACTTAAAGACTGACTCAACACTCACATAATTTGACAAACCAGGGCACTTTCAGTTCTATCATCGGCTATTACTTCCATTTTAGGATTGAGCCATTGAGTTACGGTAGCTTGCCACACACTTTCATTGTCACACCCCAAACCCGAAAATCGGACTCACAGGAATCCCGATTGCCAAATCCGGTGCCGACAACCTCCGTAGTACCCCATTCTCGGCTCCCAGCACCCATATATCAAGTTCCAATCTTGGGATCCTATAAGGAGAATTTTTCAATGTACATTTATCTTGTAAGAAACATAACCACAAGTTTACCCAAATCACAAGAATAACATCATCACAATATATCCACTAATATAACCATTTGAAAACAATGCTAAAAGGAAAATATATATATCAAAAAACAAAGCTCCAGAGGTCCGCTGCATGCTCCAAGCTCAACGCTGCTGCAACCTAACGCCACCTGCACGCATCTATCGTTCATAAGCTTATAGAAAGCTTAGTGGGTGGTGAAAGTGTGTGCATAAGGTAAGTACTAAGTAAGTAATATCAAAGTAATTAGAGTAAGCGAAAATACTGACAAGTCTATAAACCATACAATATCATAGTACACAATACAAATCAGCTATGCAAATGAGGAGTCATAGAGAGCCAAATATCAGATGTTAAGGATACAATGCAATATGTAAATCCTGTTGAGTCTATCTAGGCCATATAAGTGCAGAAACATAACAACCCAAAATGTCATATGCATGCGGATGTAATACAATATGCGATGCAAATGAAATGACCAAGCTTGAGTGTGAAGTCGAGATAATAATATGTAGTATCGTAGGCTATGGGGTCCACCACAAGGGACTTCTGTCCAAACTAGTTCCATACCTAAATTTGGATAGTCACACTCAATGTGGTAAACTCCTGATCTCAGGTTAGTCATGCGTTCAACCGAAATCCTGGCTATTGTGAAGGCACATATAACAAATAGTTGTGCACCACCAGCCTGAGTGGATAATGAATGAATGAATGAATGAGTATACAACTTCTGTCCAACAAGTCCACATATCGGTACTGTTCATTTCTAGGATCATCACCGGGGTCTAGTACAATCTACACCAGCTTGCCGCCCCATCAAGCGCATAACTGGGTAAGTGGAAGAGACCTCACTATCCACCTAATCAGTAGTCAGCCAATATCTACCCGACATGTCGATAGCGGACTCATTCACGAGCTAATCAAATTCAACCTAGCTATGCCTACTCCCTTAGGCGGGTAAGGTCACACCCCCTCCCAACCGACTACGACACAGTGGGAGACGTGGCCTACTGGTATACAGCCCTCATGCGCTCATATATATCCACTCGGTCTCGACGTTGGGGCATCCTCTGGTACCAAGCGGGTTTAAGAATTTTCACCCAGGGTCATCTATGGCAGCCCGATACTAGTAACAGATTTCTAATGTCCCATTTGGTCATCCATGATATGCCTATGAAGGGTATGGCCCTGATGTCACTAAGGCGTACAGTAATCACAACATACAATGCAAGATGCATGAGTCATACAATCCAGTCATGCATCAATCTTGCGCATACCATACACTCATGTGAGATAAACCTTCGCCTATTAGGGAGTCTCATAATAACCTGTCCAATGACATATGTAATGGTTAACCACATATCATAACAAACATGCAGATGATGCGTATGGGCATGTATCATGATGTTATGGTGTCACATACTCATAATCGGTATCAATAACTGGCATCAACAATCGACCTCAATAATGTGGACATTTAACTAACATTGTCCCCAAGGAATGGCCCACATAGAGCCTAACATATAGTGGACCCATGACCTCACACAAGGACCAAATATACAACACCATAGGCCACACTCAAGAGCTTAATACACATTACGATGGGCCTCTCACATGGGCCTAATATACATCACGACGGGCTCCATCCCCTGGCCCTCAAATGTACCATAATAAGCCTCATCACATAGGCCTCTATACATCACATTGGGCCTTAAACACGGGTCGAACGCACATCACAATGGGCCTCAAATACAGGCTACATATACATCACATTGGGCCTCGAAATCGGCCTCAATATCCGACCTCGACAATCAGCCTCGAGAATCGAAATCGAAATCAGAATCGGTGTTAACAATCAGCCTTGACAATCAGAATTGGCCTCAACAATTCGACAATCAGAATCGGCCTCGAAAATCGAAATTACCTCGATAATCAGAATCGACCTCGATAAACAGAATCGGCCATTACAATCGGAATCGACCTCAACAATTGGCCCCGACAATCAGAATCGGCCTCAATAATCAGAATCGGCCTCGACAATCGGAATCGACCTCGACACTCAGCCTTGACAATCGGAATCGGCCTATACAATTAGCCTTGATAAATCAGACTCGGCCTCGATAATTGGAATCGACCTATACAATTGGCCTCAACAAATCAGAATCGTCCTCGATACTCAGCCTTGACAATGGGAATCGGCCTATACAATTGGCCTCGACAAATCGGAATCGGCCTCAACAGTCAGAATCGGCCTTGATACTCGGCCTCGATAATCGAAATCAGCCTATACAATCAGCCTCGATACTCGGCCTCGATAATCGGAATTGGCCTATACAATCGAAATCGATCGATAATCGGAATCAGTAATCAATCGACATTGATGAGAATGGCCTAACAAGGCCTAAGGGAAGGTCGCAACGTGGACATTAAGCCATCATTGCTCGTCAATGTGGACATTTAACAAACATTGCTTCCAAGGAGTGGTCCACATAGAACCAGACACATAGTGGGTCACGGCTTCACACAAGGGCCTTACTCAAATGGGTCGCAATACATCACGTTGGGCCTCCATAAATATAACAAGTTGGGCCTCTTATATATTACATTGGGCCTTATCAAATAAGCCCCAAGTACGTCACATTGGCCGCACCAAATGGGCCTCAATATGTCAAGTGGGCTGAAAATACATCACAATGGGCCGCATGACATGGGCCTCGAATATATCACACTGGACCACGACCATAGACCTCTCATGCATCACATCGGGCCTGGCCATCTAGGCCAGAAATACATCACAATAGGCCATGACCCTTAGGCTTCAAATACACAATGGGTGGGCCCCATAACATAGGCCATAAATACATTACATTAGGCCTTGCCCACGTGCCTCAAATACATCACATTGGACCTCGCCCATGGGCCTCAAATACATCACAATGGGCCACAACCCATGGGCTCCAAATATACAATAAGCGGGCCCTACACATGGGCCCCAATACGTCACAGGTGGGCCCTGCACATGGGCCTCAAATATACATCAAGATGGGCTTCATGGATGAGCCGCACCAATTGGCCTCAAGTAGGCTTGGACCACACCATAAATCATTTCAATAGTTATAGGTGTAACATGTGTATCACAGTACACTATCATTCTATGGGGCACATGGGGCTCTAATGATGATCAGCACCGCCTAAACATTGCCTATGTAAATTAGCATGGTCCAAACATTGTCCATGTAAATCAGCACCATCCAAACATTGTCCAGCACAGTCTAGGCGATGTGGATGAAACAAATACATCATGGTAGTGTCCACGTATGTGGCCCACCAGAGATTTGAATCTGCTTCATTTTTAGCCTCAAGCCTAAGATAACCTTGCCAATTGGATGGACGGTTTAGATATAACACATACCTCTGATCAAACCCACATAACTTACTGATGTTAATATAGCAGCTAGGTGGGGTCCCCACCATCTAGAAGGATGGTTGGGACAAAGTACATATATTATGTGGGGTCCATGGTCCAGATGGGACCCATAGAACTTGCAGACATATGCAGCCACTGCTGCCGCTGGTGAGGACCACAAATTGACGATCTGGATTGAATACAAACATCATGTGGGTCCACACGTGTGGCCCACCTGCTTTAAATAAAACTGATATTTATTTATTTATTTTATTATTATTTTATAAACGGTCCAACAGCAGCTGCTGCTAGACGTTCAAACCGAATGGACAGTGATGGATATATAATAAATTCATCAAGGTGGGTCCCACCGTATGGAAATGTTGGACAGTGTGGATGAATCACATACGTCAGGTGGGTACCACAGATGGGCAGTGGATAATACACGTACATCAAGTGGGTCGCAACTGTCTAGAAACGCTGAACGGTGTGGATGATTCCATGCATCAAGGTGGGTCCCACGTGGGAGTGGCCCACCAAAATATAACTTTAATATTTTATACTATATTATATTATATATTATATAAACATGTAATATAATATAATATATTATAATATTAACAAATCTCTTGAAAGCTCCCAGTGTCCAGAGAGTCTAGATGCTGGGTCATCACATCCAGTAGGGTGGGTCCACGTGGTGTGGTCCACCCAGATATAATATTTAATATAACATAGTATATTATATAATAATATACATTACATACTTAATATATTATATATAAATATACATTATATGTATATTTAATCCAGATCCACCATCCAGACTCTGGACGTCTGGACAGTGTGGATTTCAACCATCCATCAAAAGCGTCCCACTGTCCAATGGTGGGGACTAGGTGGATCACCACATAATCAGGGCAGGTCCACACATGTGGCCCACATCATCTTAGGATCAAACTGATATTGTGTTTTCCTTCAATCAGGCCCGTCCAAAGGGACTGCCATGTGGGTTTACTCGATGGACAGCATGGATGAAATGCTTTCTTCATGGTGGGCCACACACACACACCAACATCCATAAGAGAGAGAGAGAGAGAGAAAGAGAACGGATGGAGGAGGGGCCCCGCCACAATGGGCCCCTCAATACAATGCATAGGTCATGATGGGTCCCACTATATATGGCCCTCAAATCATCAAAATCTCACAAATCAAATAATAAAATACTTTCTTCATGGTGGGCCACACACACAAACCAACATCCGTAAGAGAGAGAGAGAGAGAGAAACGGATGGAAGAGGGGCCCCGCCACAATGGGCCCCTCAATACAATGCAAAGATCATGATGTGTCCCACTATATGTGGCCCTCAAATCATCAAAATCTCACAAATCAAATAATAAAATACACCCACCTTTTATCTTCTTGGACTTCTTCCATCAACGCATCCTAGAGCTCCAAGGGATGCATTTGAACGGTGGAGATGGTCTTTGCATGATGGGATTGAGTAGTAGGGAGGTGGGCCACACCAAGCTTCTCCATGGAAGCCATGGACGATTGCTCCCATGGGAGTTGCTTGAAAATGAGAGAGAGAGAGAGAGTGATGTAAGAGAAGTGATGGGAGAGAGGGATGGTGAAGTGATGGGAAAGTTGACTTTTTAGGGTTGCTTTTGTACTTAGGAATGGGAAGAGTAATGGGTTGAACGATGGGTGTACTTTTGACAAGTGAGGTAATTGATGTGATGGATTCTCTTCAGTTTTACAAAGCACGGTGTTTTTCTCGAACTGAACGCGGGCCCACATCTCCTGGCCCGGGTATCGCCTCGATGCGCAAGACGCGGATTCGGAACTGTTGTGACGGCGCGGTCGCAATGATATAAGTCTCGGGACGAGCCAACTCAGATCAACAAGATGCAACTCAGGATCATGCACAACTGCCAATAACAGATCGTGGGTCACCGAAATTCAACCGGGAGGTCCACGGAGGCATACGAAACGGTACGGGCTAGGATACAGGTTTACATTCATCAATGGATTTGAGGAAGATTCTCATCCTAGATTCCCAATAAGAATAATTTAAGCCACCAAAAGGTGGTGGCTTGGATATGGATAAACTTTCAAAATTTAACATCTTATAGATTTGGATTTAGCTCTAGGAGGTAAATTCCAAAAAGAGCAACCTCTCTCTAATACCATTTAAAAGATGAGCTACAGATGTCCTATAAGGGAGTGAATGGGACTAAACCAATTCCAAATAATAAATTATGAAAAATATATTCTCAAATGCAAAAGGTATTGAAACTTTGATTCCAATTAATTCATAGGACAACCTTCACCTAAAACTTTAGGCAAGATAACATTATTTCACAATATCCTTGAAATCAATCTTTCAAAATAATAAAAGCAGAGAATAAGATAAACAATCACCACAAATACATAGAGAATTATAGTGGTTCAGTGTTTAAAACACACCTACTCCACTCCTAAAATTACTACTATATGTAATTTTGGCTTTCCACTATTTTTAAGGGTTTCAAAAGATTACCTCAACACCCTCTTATAATTCTTGCGATTTTCACAGGCTTACCACAATAACACCTCTTAGTGATTTTCACGAGCTAACCACTACACAACCTGATGAGATATTCGGGCAATCTCAACAAACCCAAATGAAATAATAAACATGATACTTATCTTCTTGAAGACATATGCGTCGATGCGAAGATACTGATGAAATCAATGCTTCGATCAATGCAGCGATCTTCTTTCATGGATGATGATGAATCTATGTGTGCTTAACCAGAAAGGATCTAGAGATATAGAATTTCTCAAAGAATAAAACACTAAAAGCTGTAGATTCAATTTTCTAACCTCAAGTTACATATTGCATACTCTATAATTGAATTTAAGTCTAACTTGAGAAAGGAAATTGAATAAGCTAAAAATAAAATAGGAATTATCACATAAACAACTTGGAAAGGACTAGAGTTTCTCTATTTACTTGAAGAAGAATTATCTCACTTTTTTATATCTTTAGTAAAGAGAGAAGGTCTCTATTTATAGCAAAAAGATTTGGTTCTTCGCTCAACCTAAGAATAGCTTTGGTTGACCGAACTTTAACGATACTGTTCCAATGGCTATCAAATTTCATGGGATTTGATATTATCAAAATTTTAGCTAGCCCGAGCATGATTCGGTTAGCTGAATACAGGGTTTAGCAGCCGAATTTCCCTAAAATCTGAAAATCAGCATTGTTGGAAACTTGACCTGGGTCACCCTCGAGCTAACCCGAGCTAAGTTCGGCTGACTGAACCTAGGGTCGAGCTGGCCGAACTTGGCTCTGAATTTTCAGTATGAAAGCTGCTATAAACCTGGCCGAGGCTAATGTCAGACTAGCCAAACTGAATTCGGCTGGCCGAAAATTTTCAATTTTATATGGAAAATTTTCACATATTAAATTTATAAAGGCCATGACTAAGTACTCTATCATATGGTCTTTTCTAAATTCATTTTACCTATAGGTTGGCATACACTTGATCTTTCACTGAAACCTTTCCGAACCTCTATTCTTAAGATGTCGAGTCACGCTTCTTGAAGTGTCTTAGAGAATTGAAGTGTGTTGAAGATCTAACCAGTATTTTGTCTATAAAATTCAACAACTATATGTGAGCTTAAGATACTAGC